>CM077669.1:142124312-152124312 GCA_039707655.1 Elymus sibiricus | reverse complement strand
GTACCGATTCTTGAGAATAGCTAACCACGAAGTTGGTCCAAATCTCGGTGAGACCGATTGAGAAAACTCGGTGGTACCGATTCTTGAGAATAGCTAACCAGTAAGTTGGCAACCTGAACTCGGTGGCACCGATGCAGAATCGGTTGCACCGAAGGGCTAGGGTTTGGCATGGGTGTGTCTGAGTTTGGGAATCGGTGGGACCGAGTGGGGATTGTTGGTAGCACCGATTTTCAAGATAGGCTTTGACAAACTTTTGTGGACGAGTTTGTGGGTGTTTTTGGTGAGTATCACTCGTGCACGTGGAGCATCTTGTTCACCAATAGTACCTTACCCCCTTTTAATAGTATTGGCTTTCCTATGGACTCAAAGTGATTTCTCACAAAGTAAAATGTAGAGTCCTCTTGCTTGAAGCTTTGCCAATCCATTTCCTTGCATCTTGGGGTATCTCCACAATCCTTTTGCCATCCCTATCATTGAACTTTTCCTGAAATATGCTTAGTGGAAACATTAGTACAATGACATATATGTTGTTATTAATTACCAAAACCACCAAGGGAGCAAATGTGCTTTCATCATCCGGTCGTGTCCTGAGAACGAGATACGTGGCTCCTATCGGGTTCGTCGACACATCGGGCGGTCTTGCTGGACTTGTTTTACCTTTCTCGAGTGTCTTGCGCGAGGAATTCCGAGGATACTTTGGGCTATCTCGAGGTTGAGGTTTTCCAACGAAATTGCCTAGGAGATCGCGGGATTTGTGGTCGAGGTTATTCCCACGGCGTGTGGTTAGTTTGTGATGGATGAGTTGGAGCACCCCTGCAGGGTTAAATCTTTCGGAAAGCCGTGCCCGCAGTTACGTGGCAACTTGGAAATTTGTTTAACACCCGGTTATAGTTAACTTGAAGTAAACCCAAATAAAATACACCAACTATGTCCATAATCATGACTGTCTCTGCTTGTGAACATGAACCGAGAGAGAACACGGTGGGGTTATGATTGACGCAAGTAGGTGTTCAGGATCACTTAGTGATCATGCAAGTTTACGACGTCACGTGTAGGCCACCATATTTACATAGTTGTTCTCATAAGTTAGCCACCAAATACATGCTTAGCGCTTGCTGCAGCCTCACCACTTAACCATTCCTCACCTATTGGCTTACATAGTTTCGGTACCCGGGTTATGAGATTGTTGAGTCCCTGTGGCTCACAGATTACAACAATACAGGTACAAGTGTTGACAAGTACGTGCCAGATGATGTGTCTCAGCTCCAGTGGGAGTACGATGAAGAAAGTAGGCGTATGTATGTTACGTATCCTGATTAGTAGGGAGCTTCGTGGTGGGGATCTTGGGATAGCAACACAGTTTTCATTACTTCTTTTATCGTTTGATTTCGTCCGTAGCCGGACCCTGTCTTCTGGGTGAATGTATGAATAATTGTGTGGACTTGTAAGATAGCTTGTGGCGAGTGTAATCCAACTCATATACTCATCTCTTCCTACATGTATGCAATGATTACTTGTACTTGTGAAACGACTAGATGCGCGCCTATCCCCATCGAGGCCCTCGTGCCTTAATAGGAATAGGACCGCATCTGGGGTGTGACATATCCCTAGCCCATCATGCTCAATCATTGATCCATTCATGAAACACACTCGAATATTAGCTACACCCCATGCACAAGTATGATCATAGTGCCCCCTAGTTGGTGCTAAGAGAAGATGGAGACTCAAATTAAAAATAAAAATTGCATAAAGTAAATAGATAGGCCCTTCACAGAGGGAAGTAGAGATTTATAGAGGTTCTAGAGCTCAAAGCTTAAACTGAGAGAAAGAAATATTTTGGGTGGCATGTCTTTCCTGTCAATGAAAATGACCGAGTAGTTCTCAATACTTTCCATGCTAGATACATCATAGGCGGTTCCCAAACAGAACATAAAGTTTATTCCGTTTTCCACCATTCTTTCACAATCCATGGCTAGCCGTATCCACGGTTGCCTTCCATACCAACACTTTCCAAGGAATTTATTATTTGACAACATAAAGTAAATTTCTTTTTCATTTTGGGACTGGGCATCCCTATTACCGCCGTACTCTCGTGCAATGACAAGTGAATAAACACTCATCTTGAGAATAACACATCTAGCATGGAAAAATATTGGACACCCCCTACCGTTTCATGAGCAGTACGAGCACACAAAAAGGAAATTCATTTTGAAAATTAGAGATGGCACATACAAATTTGCTTGGAACGGCACGGAAATACCACATATAGGTAGGAATGGTGGACTCATATGGCAAAACTGGGTTTAAGGATTTTGGATGCACAAGTAGTACTTCTACTTAGTACAAGTGGAGGCTAGCAAATAGATTCAGAAGCAACCAACCAAGAAACAAAAATTCACATAAACGGGCATTAAGCATAACTAACACTGAATAATGCACCATAAGTAGGATGTAATTTCATTGCACAACTATTGGCTTTTGTGCTTGCATAGGGAATGACAAACCTTAACACCAATATTCTTACTAAAGCATAATTACTCACCAACATGACTCACATATTACTATCATCATGTCTCAAAACTATTACAAGGAATCAAGTTTAATTTTTCCAATGATCTTCATGAAAGTTTTAATTATATCCCTCTTGAATATCTATCACTTTGGGACTAGTTTCATATATTGCCATTGCTTTTGAAAAGCTCAAATAAATTTAAGTGAAGAACATGAGCATAAAAAAATCATCTCTCAAAATAATATAAGTGAAGCATGAGAGAATTTCTTCAAAATTTACTAACTCTCAAATTAATCTAAGTGAAACATGAGAGTAAATGACAAGCTACTCTCAAAAGATATAAGTGAAGATCAATGAGTAGTCAAACAATTAAGAAGCTATGTGAGGACTCTATCTCTCTCAATAAAGATTTTCAGATCTGAGTATTTTATTCAAACAGCAAACTAAATAAAAATAGCACTCCAAGAATAGCACATGTCAAGTGAACAAATAAAAATTTAGGCTCAACATAGGCTAACCGATAGTTGACGAAGAGAGGTGGGATGCGTAGCATCCCCAAGCTTAGATGCTTGAGACTTCTTGAAATATTTACTTGGGGTGCCTTGGGCATCCCCAAGCTTGAGCTTTTGTATCTCGTTCAATCCTCTCATATCCCGGTTTCACCTATTCTCAAAAACTTCATCCACACAAAACTTGAAAAGAACTCGTGAGATAGGTTAGTGCACATAATAATAAATCAACTCTTTATGTACTATAAAGACAAGTTGCATAATAATTTCAAACATCATCTACTGTTTACTATCATTTCCACAATTTATATCTACCAATATAAGCTATGGAAACAATAGAATAAGTAGATAACAAAACTATGACAGCAATCTGTTCAAACAGAACAGTCTGTAGCAATTTATTAAACCAATGTACTTCTGTAACTCAAAAGAATATTAAATTTAGGAAAGGCTAAATAATTTATATGAAAATACTGTGTAAAAATTTCAGAAACTTTCCATGTTCCAGTAAAATATGAAAATTCAAACACTACAACAAAAGTTTCTGTTTTTACACAGCACACATCAAACATGCAATTCAAGCATCCTAAAAGCAATTCTTGGAACTTTTTTATTGAAAAACAAGATTATAAATAACAGAAATCAAATACTAACAAAATAAAATGACGCTCCAAGAAAAACACATATTATGTGACGAATAAAAATATAGCTCTAAGTAAGATATACCGATAATGTTGGAGACGAAAGAGGGGATGCCTTCCGGGGCATCCCCAAGCTTAGGCGCTTGAGTATTCCTTGGATATTACCTTGGGGGTGCCTTGGGAATCCCCAAGCTTAGGGTCTTACCACTCCTTATTCTTATTATATCGGTGTCTCACCCAAAACTTGAAAACTTCAATCACAAAAAACTTAACGGAACTTCGTGAGATGGGTTAGTATAATAAATAAAGATCATTCACTTAGGTACTGTCAAGACAAGATTCATAATTTTTCTCACATAATACCTACTGTATTCTACCATTCACATAATTTATATCAGTAAATATAAGCTATGGGAACACTAAAACAAGCAAACTATGCAGGCAAAACAGAATAATGTCAAAAACAGAACAGTCTGTGAAGATCTGTAGTATAAACATACCTCCCTGTCTCTAAAAAATCTGACAAATTAGGACAACTTGAAGAATTTGTATGTAAAGACTGTGTAAAAATTTCAGATCATTATCGCTCTCCGGTAAAAAATGAAAATTCTTGTACTGGAGTCAAAAGTTTCTGTTTTGGTTCAGCATTAATTATACTCATCTTGTGAGTCATCCCAAAGGCTTTACTTGGCACTTTATTGAAATAAAAGACACAAAACATGTTTACTACAGTAGCTTAATCATGTTAACACTCAAAAACAGAAAGTAAAAGTATTGGGTTGTCTCCCAACAAGCGCTTTTCTTTAATGCCTTTTAGCTAGGCATGATGATTTCAATGATGCTCACATAGGAATAATAATTGAAACATGCAAAAGAGCGTCATGAATCTCATGACAAGCACATTTAAGTCTAACCCACTTTCTATGCATATGGATTTTGTGAACAAACAATTTATGGGAGCAAGAATCAACTAGCATAGGAAGGCAAAACAGGCATAACTTCAAAATTTTGAACACATATGGCGGAAACTTGATATTATTGCAATTCCTACAAGCATATGTTCCTCCCTCATAATAATTTTCAATAGCATCATGAAGGAGTTCAACAATATAACTATCACATAAAGCATCCTTTTTCATGCTCTACAAGCATAGAAAATTTATTACTCTCCACATAAGCAATTTTCTTCTCATTCATTGTAGTGGGAGCAAACTCAACAAAATAACTATCTTGAGACACTTGATTGACATAACCACATTCAATATTAAAATCATGATGACAAGTTTCATGGTTACTATCACTCTTTATAGCATACATGTCATCATCATAATCATCAAAGATAGGAGGCATGCCATCATCATAATAAATTTTCTCATCAAAACTTGGGGGACTAAAAATATCATCTTCATCAAACATAGCATCCCCAAGCTTGTGGCTTTGCATATCATTAGCATCATGGATATTCAGAGAATTCATACTAGCAACATTACAATCATGCTCATCATCAAGAATTCTCATTAAGTATTTTCACAGTTTCTTCCTCTACCAATTGAGCACAATTTTCTGAATCCTTATTTTCACGAAAGACATTATAAAGACGATACAAATGATGCAACCTAAACTCCATTTTTTGACAGTTTTCTTTTATAAAAACCAAACTAGTGAAAAACAAGAAACTAAAAGATTTAATTGCAAGATCTAAAGATATACCTTGAAGCACTCACCTCCCCGGCAACGGCGCTAGAAAAGAGCTTGATGTCTACTACGCAACTTTATTCTTGTAGACTCGTGTTCGGCCTCCAAGCGCAGAGTTTTGTAGGACAGTAGCAATTTTTCCTCAAGTGGATGACCTAAGGTTTATCAATCCGTGGGAGGTGTAGGATGAAGATGGTCTCTTTCAAACAACCCTGCAATCAAATACAAGAAATCTCTTGTGTCCCCAACACACCCAATACAATGGCAAATTGTATAGGTGCACTTGTTCGGCGAAGAGATGGTGATACAAGTGCAATATGGATGATAGATATAGGTTTTTTTAATCTGAAAATATAAAAACAGCAAGGTAGCAAGTGTAAAACAGCGAGCAAAACGGTGTATAAATGCTTGAAAACAAGGCCTAGGGTTCGTACTTTCGCTAGTGCAATCTCTCAACAATGTTAATATAATTGGATCACATAACCATCCCTCAACGTGCAACGAAGAATCACTCCAAAGTTCTTATCTAGCAGAGAACATAAGAAGAAATTGTTTGTAGGGTACGAAACCACCTTAAAGTTATCCTTTCCGATCGATCTATCCAAGAGTTCGTACTAAAATAACACCAAGTTATCCTTTCCGATCAATCTATCTAAGTGTTCGTACTAAAATAACACCATATGATACGCATCAACCAACTCTAATGTCATCTAGATACTCCAATGTCACCACAAGTATCCATGAGTTAATTATATAATACGCATCAAATAATTTTAGATTCATAATACTCAATCCAACACAAAGAACCTCAAGAGTGACCCAAGATTTCTATCGGAGAACATGGTATGAAAACATGCAATCAACCCCTATGCATAGATCCCCTAGGTCACCGGAATCCGCAAGTTGATGCCTCAACATATATCAAGTGAATCAATAGAATACCCCAATGTCACTATGGGTATCCCACGCAAGACGTACATCAAGTGTTCTCAACCAAAATATTCAATCCAACATAACGACATCTCAAAAAGGAAAGATTCAATTCATCACAACATGATAGCAAGGGAATAACATCATATGATCCGGCTATATTAACAAAGCCCATGATACATCAAGATCGTGACATCTCAAGAACACGAGAGAGAGAGAGGGAGATTGAACACATAGCTACTGGTACATACCCTCAGCCCCGAGGGTGGACTACTCCCTCCTCGTCATGGCCTCCGTCGTGATTATGAAGATGGCCACCGGAGATGATCTACCCTCTCTGGCAGGGTACTGGAACGGCTCCAGATTTTTTTTTGTCGATACAGAGAGTTGCGGTGGTGGAACTTCTGATCTAGGGTTATTTCTGGGGGTTTCTGAATATATAGGAGTTTTGGGCATCAGTTTCACGCGAAGATGGGCCACGAGTGGACCACAAGACACCAAGGCACGCCGGAGGGGCCTGGCACGCCCTGGTGGGTTGTGCCCACCTCGTGGCTCTTCTGGCCCTCCAACAAAGCTTCTAGTGCCTCTTTTGTTCCAAAAAAATCGTCAAAAAGTTTCGTTGCATTTGGAGAACTTTGATTTCTGCACAAAAAACAACACCACGGTAGTTCTACTGAAAACAGCGTCAGTCTGGGTTAGTTCCAAAAAATGATATAAAGCTGCTATAAAATGATTGTAAAACATCCAAGAATGATAATATAACAGCATGGAACAATCAAAAATTATAGATACGTTGGAGACGTATCAGTTAGTACAAACTATAGGGTTGTTTGTGACACTTATAGGTATAGCTCAATAGATTGATCGGAAAGGATAAATTTGAGGTGGTTCTACTACCTACAACAGTTTCATCTTATGTTCTTCGCTAGATATGAAATTTGGAGTGATTCTTTGTCGCACATTGAGGGATGATCATATGATTCTATTATGTTCGCATTGTTGAGAGATTGTACTAGTGAAATTATGAACCCTAGGCCTTATTTCCAAGCATTAATATATCGTTTTCCTCGCTGTTTACTACATGCCACCTTTCTGTTTTTTATTTATTCATGTAGATAGATTAGATTAGGTAGTGATAGACAGGAGAGATAGATCTCTCAAGAACACAAATAAAAAGAGTAAATATGCAGCAATATATTTTTGGGTTTTTGGTTTTGTAGATCTGAAAACAAAGATTGCAAAAAACATAGATCGGAAAGCAATATGATAGGAAAAGTAGACCCGGGGGCCGTAGGGTTCACTAGTGGCTTCTCTCATGAGTATAGCGCATGGTGGGTGAACAAATTACTGTTGGGCAATTGATAGAAGATCAAATAATCATGACGATATCCAAGGCGATGATCATTATATAGGCATCACGTCCAAGATTAGTAGACCGAAACGATTCTGCATCTACTACTATTACTCCACACATCGACCGCTATCCAGCATGCATCTAGTGTATTAAGTTCATGGAAAAACGGAGTAATGCAATAAGAATGATGACATGATGTAGACAAGATCTATTCATGTAGGAATAGGCCCCATCTTGTTATCCTTAATAGCAAGGATACATGCGTGTCTTGCTGCCCCTTCTGTCACTGGGAAAGAACACCGCAAGATCGAACCCATCACAAATCACCTCTTCCCATGGCAAGAAAAATCGATCTAGTTGGCCTAACTAAACCAAAGATTCGAAGAAGAAATACGAGGCTATAAGTAATCATGCATATAAGAGATCAAAGAAGACTCAAATAATATTCATGGATAGAAACTGATCATGAACTCATAATTCATCGGATCCCAACAAACACACCGCAAAAGTTTACATCAAATAGATCTCCAAGAGACCATAGTATTGAGAATCATAAGAGAGAGAGGAGAAGCCATCTAGCTACTGCCTACGGACCCGTAGGTCTATGGTGGACTACTCACGCATCATCGGAGAGGCACCTATGAGGAAGATGAACCCCTCTGTGATGGTGTTTAGATTGGATCTCGCGGTTCTGGAACTTGCGGCGGCTGGAATTGTGTTTCGTCGACTCCTCTAGGGTTTTTGGATTTTCTCGGAATTTATAGGCATGATGGTCGGTTGAGGGGGTGCCCGAGGTGCGCAGCACCCACCAGGCCGCGCCAGGGGGCCTCTGGCGCGCCCTCGTGGGTGTTGGCCACCCTGGGCGCCCTCTTCTGGTGTTCTTTGGCCCATCTGGTTTCTTCTGGTCCGTAAATAATCCACAAAAATCCCCGCAACGTTTCATCTCTGTTTGGTACTGATTTTCTGTGAAGTAAAAAAGAAGGAAAAACAGCAACTGGCACTTTGGCACTATGTCAATAGGTTAGTCCCAAAAAAATGATATAAAGTTCTAATAAAATGATTGTAAAACATCCAAGAATGATAATATAACAGCATGGAACAAGCAAAAATTATAGATACGTTGGAGACGTATCAATCTAGTAGGCACAACCTTCTGCTCCCACCTTTTATTTTCTGTTTTAGTTATTCAAATAAAATAAAATGCCATGTTTATCCTGTTTTCTGTTTTCATCGTGCAATAAAAAAATGACCCAAAAATAAAAGTCCTGAGAATGTTCTGAAAATTTGATATGATTTTTTTCTGAATATTTTTGAATTTCTGGTGCAAATAATATCAGAGGGGGGTCCACCTGGTGCCCACAAGACACCAGGGCGCGCCAGCAACCCCAGGCGCGCCCTGGTTGGTTGTGGCCCCCACGTGGGCCCCCTCACTTATTCCTTTAGCCCATGTCACCCCTACCTCCAGAAAAAAATCACCATAGCTTCCATTCCCGTGTTCTTGCTCTCAAACCCGCGGATTTCGATCTCTTTGCTCGAAGCTCCGTTTCCGAAACTGTTTGGAGGGATTGCTACTTGGTATGTGACTCCTCCATTGCTCCAATTTGTTTTTGATTTCGTGGGTTATTTATAGAGTAAATAGCTACTCTTGGTGCTGCTGTAGATGAGCTTGCATGTTGAATTCTTAGAGTTCTAAGTAGTTTGAATGCTTAATATGGCCTCCATGCATCCTTAGGAGTAGTTGCTATAATTTTCACGAAGTTTTGTTAACAAAATTTTGTGTCTCAAAAATATTTCAGAAATTTTTTCGCGAATAAAAATGCAATTCTTTAGGAGTTCTTCGAGGAAGAGATCCTCGGAGGCCTCATCAAGTGGAAGCTCGGTTCGACAATCTTATGTTGAACCGAGCGAAAGCTCGATGCGAGATGCCGCTACCAAATCATGCTTGTGGCCGTGTGATGAGTTCATGGAAGGTGCAGGTATTAAGGGGGAATTCGAACAATATATCCACAATGCAGAACTTGCTCCCTTCATCGCAGATAAGTGCCCTCAACATCTCGAACTCACGAAAAAATTCACAAAGAAATGTAAATATTTTCCTCGTGAGTCTAGAGTTTCATTCAACCTCTATGACCGTTCCTTCACCATGCCTTTAGAATTGTTCAGTGAAGCATGCAAAATTCCATATTGGGGTTCCCTTGATGAACCACCAAAATCTGAGTATGAGTCATTTTTTATTAACCTTTGCTATGGTGAAGATAAGGGGGTGACACAAGGAAGAATTAAAAGCATCCATTTCCCATCAATACACTACTTCGCACTCTTTAATGGCAAATGTATTGTAGGCAAACAAGATTGTAGCACATTGTGTGCCCCTGATCTGAGTCTCATACACACTGCCACAACTGGAAATAAATGTTATAATCTTGGAGCAATTGTTGCACGGAGACTGCAGCACAACGCTGTCAGTGGTAATTTTTATGGAGGAATTTATGCCTCCCGTGTAGCAGAGAAGCTAAATGTATCACCTTGGCTCAATGATCCCATTTTACCTACTCAGTACTTAGACTTTGAGGCCATGAAGCGTCATAAGTTCCTTAAGGGCACACTCACTAACTACACCTATAGCTTGAGGTTTAATAAAAAACGTTGTGCCTGTCACTTTGCCTGCTCTTGCTCTTTTTGATTTTCACAGCAGGGGAAGATACTATGTTCTTGAGAGAGAGGCCCGTGCGTACAATGCGGAGGTTGAAGCTGCCAGGAGGGCTGAGGAGGCTGCACCAAGGATCTCGGTGGGCTATCACTCAGACTATTATCTAGGCCGCGGATGGTGATTACCAAGCTAGGCCAAAAGCCTAAGCTTGGGGGAGTACGTATTTCCACCGACATTATATTCATGTTCACACATTTCATTCCAATTGTCGGTGTTCATACTTTTCATTGTAATATCTATGCTAGATTTATTTCCTTGCTTTCTTCTTGTGTGTTTGAAAAACTTTGCGAAAACCCAAAAATATTTCCTACTTCTTTTCGGTTTTTCTTTCTAGCTTAGTTTAATTGTGGTATCAAAAGAAAACCCAAAAAGATTTCCCGTTTCTTCTTTTACTTGTTGGGAGCTCTCCGGTGTAAATAGTTTTTCTCGTTTTTGTTTTTTCCCTCTTTAATTTGCTTTCTTCAAGAAAAACCAAAAACTCCAAAAATATTTCAATGTGTTTCTCTGAAATTCTTTTCCTTTTATTTGAATCGTACCAAGGAGAAGACCACGATGAAAATGTTGAGTGGCTCTCATATGCACTATTGTTATCTAACAAAGAGCCCATGTTACTTTGTCTTCTCCTCTTGAATGAAATGTTTGTAGATTCCAGCTTAGTCCACGGCACTCTTGCACTATTATTATTTTCGTATCATTCGGTCATGCAAGTGAAAGGCAATAATGACGATATTTGATGAATTGGCTGTGGCAGAGAAAAGTGGGTATGAACTCAGCTTCTTTTTGTTTTTGTAAATATGTTTAACCTAGTATCCTTGATTCAGCATATTATGATCAAACATGTTTGCAATGACAATTAGAGATTATAGTTGTTCATGCCGTGCTTATGTAGCTAGGAGTGAATAATGATTTATCTTGGATGTCAACATGCATTAAAACGGTTGTGATGTGGTATGATGATATGGTATCCTCCTCTGAATGTTTCAAGTGGCTTGACTTGGCACCTGTTCATGCATGTAGTTGAATCAAAACCAACATAGCCTTCATGATATTTATGTTCATGGTGTCCATATCCTACTCACGCTAGTAGTCAATGTTTATTATGCGTAATGCATGTTCATGACCGTTTTCGCTCTCTAGTTGGCCGCTTCTCAATCTATTTGCTAGCCTTCATCTGTACTAAGTGGGAATACTGCTTGTGCATCAAAATCCTTAAACCAAAGTTATTCCAGATGAGTCCACTATATCTACCTATATGCGGTATTACCCTGCCGTTCCAAGTAAATTTGCATGTGCCACCTCTAAAAATTCAAATGAACATCTGTTTTGTGTGCCTGGACCGCTCATGGAGCGACAGGGGGCGGTCAGTATCTTCCATGTTAAGCGGGTTATTCTCATGATGAGTGTTTATTCACTCGTCCTTGCACAAGAGGGGCGGTAATAGGGATTCCCAGTCCTGAAATCAAAAATTACAAATAATTAACAAAACTCCCCCAGGAATGTTGTTGGTATGGACGGTACCCGTGGATTCGGCTAGCGTGGAGTGTGATTGTTGGTGGAGGGGGAGTAAACATTTACTTTTACCGCTTGGGAACCGCCGCTAATGTGTTTAGCATGGAAGATATTGATAACTCTTAGTCGTAACGTTGACAGGATGGGTGTACCTCCCAAAATTATATCTATCTCTGTTTTAAACCTTGAGCTCTAGCACCTCTGCAAATCCATGCTTCCCTCTGCGAAGGGACTATCAATTTACTTTTATGTTGAGTCATCACCTTCTCAAATAAGCGCCAGACCTGAGAGCACTATTGTCATCCTCATGCATTGTGTATAGTTGATGTTGGGTGCATCATGACTGGATCTTTTCTACCATGAATTGCAATGTTTAGTCGCTGCTTGAACTTTGGAGGTGCTATGCATTTATGTTTTGCGGTCTCAGAAAGGGCTAGCGAGATACCATTGTTGTCATATTATATCATGATTGTTTTGACAAAGTGTTGGCGCTTGAGATATTTTATTATTGCTCGCTAGTTGCTTATGTCATTGATATAACTTAATATAATTTCTAAGAGTTATTGCTAGCATGGTTAGTCATAATCTTTGCTGAAAACCTGGGTGCTACTTAAGCATATATATGTAAACAAGAACAAAAGAGTTCGTAAAAGTTTTTCTTTATCACTTTCAGTTTGTCAACTGAATTGCTTGAGGACAAGCAATGGGTTAAGCTTGGGGGAGTTGATACGTCTCCGTCGTATCTACTTTTCCTCACACTTTTGCCCTTGTTTTGGACTCTAATTTGCATGATTTGAATGAAACTAACCCGGACTGATGTTGTTTTCAGCAGAACTACCATGGTGTTGTTTTTGTGCAGAAATAAAAGTTCCCGGAACTGGGCGAAACTTTTTGGAGATTTATTTTACAATAAATAAAAAATATTGGAGCCAAGAACCACCGGAGGGGGGGGCCCTGGCTGGGCACAAGACACCAGGGCGCGCCAGCCCCCCCCGGCACGCCCTGGTAGGTTGTGCCCACCTCGTGGCCCCACTGACCCTAATTCCGACGCTATAACATCCTATTTTCGGAGAAAAAAATAGGAGAGAAAGTTTCATCGCGTTTTACGATACGGAGCCGCCGCCACCTCCTGTTCTTCATCGGGAGGCCAGATCTGGAGCCTGTTTGGGGCTCCGGAGAGGGGAATCTTTGGTCTTCGTCATCATCAACCCTTCTTCATCGCCAATTCCATGATGCTCCCCACCGGTAGTGAGTAATTCCTTCGTAGGCTTGCTGGTCGGTGAGGAGTTGGATAAGATTCATCATGTAATCGAGTTAGTTTTGTTAGGGCTTGATCCCTAGTATCCACTATGTTCTGAGATTGATGTTGCTATGACTTTGCAATGCTTAATGCTTGTCACTAGGGCCCGAGTGCCATGATTTCAGATTTGAACCGTTTATGTTATCACCATTATATCTATGTTCTTGATCCGATCTTGCTAGTCATACGCACCTATTACGTGTTCTGATCCGTAAACCCCGGAGTGACAATAGTCGGGATACTTTCCGGTGATGACCGTAGTTTGAGGAGTTCATGTATTCACCGTGTGTTAATGCTTTGTTCCGGTTCTCTATTAAAAGGAGGGCTTAACATCCCTTAGTTTCCTTATGGCCCCGCTGCCACGGGAGGGTAGGACAAAAGATGTCATGCAAGTTCTTTTCCATAAGCATGTATGACTATTTACGGAATACATACCTACATTACTTTTATGAACTGGAGCTAGTTCTGTGTCACCCTAGGTTATGACTGTTATATGATGAATATCATCCAACGAGTTCACCGATCCAGTGCCTACGAGTTTTCCACATACTGTTCTTGCTAAGTTACTATTGTTACTGCTACTGTTACACTTGCTACAAAACTATTGTTATCACTGCTATTGTTACTGTTACAACTACTACTGCTATCCAAACTATCATACTACTGTGCTACTGATCACTCTACTACAGATATTTAATCTCCAGGTGTGGTTGAATTGACAACTCAACTGCTAATACTCGCAAATATTCTTTGGCTCCCCTTGTGTCGAATCTATAAATTTGGGTTGAATACTCTACCCTCGAAAACTGTTGCGATCCCCTATACTTGTGGGTTATCAGTAACCACAAGTGGAACCAATGAAGACGAGGATGTGTTATCGAAGTTCCTTCCCTTTGAAGGGAAGTACGTCTCCATTGGAGTGGTGTGGAGGAAAATGCTCCCCAAGAAGCCACTAGAGCCACCGTATTCTCCTCATGCCCTCGCACAATGCAAGATGCTATGATTCCACTAGTGGTGCCCTCGAAGGCGGTGACCGAACCTTAACAAACAAGGTCGGGGCAATCTCCACAACAGAATTGGCGGCTCCCAACACCACCACGAAGCTTCACAATAATGGATTGTGGCTCCGAGGTGACCTCAACCGTCTAGGGTGCTCAAACACCCAAAAATAACAAGATCCGTAAGGTATTAGTGGGGGGAATCAAATTTCTCTTGGTGGGAGTGTAGATCGGGACCCTCTCAACCAAACCCTAGAGTATCAACAAGTATTGTTGGCTAGGGAGAGGGATCAGGGAAAAATGGAGCTTTGAGCAACAATGGAGTTTGGGGAGGAAGAGGTGGGTCTTCTTGGGGAAGAAGACCCCCTTTATATAGAAGGGAAGAATCCAACCGTTATCCTCCTCTCAGCACGCACACAAGCAGCACTACCGCTTGGGCGGCAGTGCTTGCAGAGCAGTGCAATGGCACGAGGCCACAAGGCGGTTGTGCTGCCGGAGCGGTACTACCGCTCGCCCCAGTGGTACTACCGCTGGGGTTGCAGCTGAGGAGCCCACAGAGGCAGAGCAGAGCAGGGGAAGAGAGGCAGTACCTGATACTTGTGATCTGCGTTGGGTTTTCCGCGAAGAGGAGCGGATGATGCAGCACATTATATATAAGTATTTCCCTCAGTGAGAACCAAGGATATCAAACCAATAGTAGTAGCACGCAACCTGCATCTTCGGCGACTACACACAAAGAAGCAAACACTTGCACCCAACGCGGGCAAGAGGGTTGTCAATCCCCTTGGACTCGTTATTTGCAAGGAAATGAAGTGTGTAGATGATAGTTTATAATTGTAAATTGCAAAATAAATAAAAGATAAATAATGGCAGCAAGGTAATGAAAGCTTTTGTAAATGTATAAGTGGATAGACCAGGGGGCACCGTTTTCCCTAGTGGCATCTCTCATGTAGTAGGCATACAGTGGGTAAACAAATTACTGTTGGGCAATTGATAGAAAAGCGCATAGTTATGCAATATTTATTCATGGCAATGATCATTTGTATATAGGCATCAAGTCCATAAGCAAATAGGTCGGCTTCTGCCTGCACGTACTACTATTACTCCACGTCGAGAGTGCTTCTATGCTTGCCTCTAAGTATTAAGTTCATGACAAACGGAGTAATGCTTGGAGAACGATGACATGATGTAGACAAAGAGAATCCAATCAATATGAATTAACCCCATCATTTTATCCTTAGTGGAAACAATACAAAGACGTGTCTTGTCCCTTTCTGTCACTGGGATATAGAGCACCGCCAGATTGAACCCACTACAACGCACCCCTCTCACTGAAGAAATATCAATCTAGTTGGCCAAACTATTTCAATAGATCGGAGAGATTTATGAAGCTATAATAATCATGCAAATAAGAATCATAATAGAATTCACAGAAGACTCAAATCTTTTTCCTGAATAATCTGAACATAAACCCACAATTCATCGGATCCCAACAAACGCATCGCACAAAGTGATTACATCGAATATATCACCACAAAGATGCGGTGAACTTTGTATTGAAGATCAAGAGAGAGAGAGAGAGAGAGCCATCTAGGTACTAACTACGGACCCGTAGGTCTGTAGGGAACTAATCACACATCACCATGGGAGCAGCAAGGTTGATGCAGAGGCCCTCCGTGATCGATCCCCCCTCCGGCAGAGCACCGGAACAGGGCTCCAGATGGGCACACGGCGGAACAGAGACTTGCGGCGGTGGAAAAAGTGTTTCAGGAGGCTCTCTAGGCTTTTTGGGGTATATTAAATTTATAGGCCAGAGAGGGACGTCGGGAGACGCCAGGAGGGGCCATCACACAACAGGGCGCGGCCACCCCCTGGGCGCGTCCTGATGTGTGTTGCATCTCTCGTGCAACCTACGGTCTCCTCCTGAAGCTTCTAGGTCTTCTTTTCGCCCATAAAAAATCATAAAAAAGTTTCGTCGCAATTGGATTTCGTTGGAGACGTATCAGCATCCCCAAGCTTAATTACTGCTCGTCCTAGTGTAGGTAAATGATAAAAATAGATTTTTTGATGTGACATGCAACCCAACATGTAATCTATTGCAGGTATGATCATTGAGAAACTATGAATTAATAAACATCAACATAGAAATATTCATAAACATAAGTAACATAATCATCAAGTTTCAAAATATACGATCCTTAAAGAATATTCACCCCTTATTCATTTTATTATATTAGCATGGCATGGCTCTGTCTTGACCACATAAATACAAATGTCAAGCACCACGATGTTAAGTCAAGCAATTGGATCATACTTCTTAACGAGCTTCAACTTTTTATTACTCACGCAATATATGAGCGTGAACCATGGATATAGCATAAAGGTGGAACAGAATGTGGTGGTAGGTTTCAAAGGGGTAAAAGTGGAGAAGAAAGTCTCGCATTAACTAGGCGTATCAACGGGCTATGGAGATGCCCATCAATAGATAACAATGCAAGGAGTAGGGATTGCCACGCAACGGATGCGCTAGAGCTATAAGTGTATGAAAGCTCAACTTAAGCTAAGTGGGTGTGCATCCAACTTTCTTGCTCATGAAGACCTTGGGCATTTGAGGAAGCCCGTCATCGGAATATACAAGCTAAGTTCTATAATGAAAAATTCCCACTAGCATATGAAAATGACAAAAAAAGAGACTCTCTATATGAAAAGCATGCTGCCATTTTGAGGCACAAGTGTGGAAAAAGAGGTAGCAACACAGTCCCTTCTCTCTTTTCTCTAATTTTTTAATTTTTCTTTTAATTTTTCCTTTTTTCTTTTTTTCTCTTTTTTCCCTTTTTTCTTTTTCTTTTTTTCTTTTATTTTTCGTCTGGAGTCTCATCCCGACTTGTGGGGGAATCATTGTCTCCATCATCCTTTCCTAACTGAGACAGTACCCTAATAATAATGATCATCACACTTTTATTTACTTACAACTCAATATGAAAAACTATAGTATGACTCTATATGAATGCCTCTGGCAGTGAACTAGGAAGTGCAATGATCAAGCGTAACATGTATAAAAATGATGAAAGGTGGCTTTGCCACAAATACTATGTCAGCTTATATGATCATGCAAACCAATATGACAATGAAAGTATTAGTCACATGATGTAACAGTGGAAGTTGCATGGCAATATATCTCGGAATGGCTATGAAAATACCATAATAGGTATGTATGGGGGATGTTTTGAGGAAGATATAATGAGGCTTATATGCAACAGAGTGTGATGGGGATATTACCCCGCGATATGACCCGGCAAACAGTACTGACCCGGCAGACATGCTGACCCGGCAAACATACTGACCCGGTTACAGTTCTAACCCGGCTGCTACAGTGCCAAGATGCTAACCCGGCTGCTACAGTGCCAGGATGTTAACCCGGCTGCTACAGTGCCAGTATGTTAACCCGGCAAACAGTGTTTACCCCCGTGAACAGTGTTTCCTGGCAGACAGTTAAGTCCCGGAGACGAGTCTTGAAGATAAGCCCGGTTGTAAGCCGCCCGGGAGAGTTAAGAAGCCCGGGACTCAGAAGCCCATGAAGAGAAGCCCACGACGGGAAGTCATAGTAAGTTAAGTCTCAATCCGACTTAGACTCTACATGTAAACCGCCCCTTCAGCCTTTATAAGGAGGGGCGGCTCACCCCGAGAGGGTTAAGTTTTAGACGTCTCCATAGACAGGTCTTAGAGACAGGTCAGCAGAGATAGTCAGATTAGAGGTTCTCGAGATTAAGAGGTAGCGACTCCGCACCCTTGTAACCGAGATCGTCATCGTCATCAATACAAGACAAGCAGGACGTAGGCTTTTACCTCGACTTGAGGGGCCGAACCTGGGTAAACTCGTGTCCTTCGTCCCGATCAACCCCTTTGAGTCCACTACCATGGCGCTGGCCTCGAACCTAAGTCTTCGGACATCTGCCGTGTTAAAACCACGACAGTTGGCGCCCACCGTGGGGCGCGCGCACGGTGGTGTTGAGTTCTTGAAGGGTTCTCTCTCAGGGACCGAGAAATTCTCAACTTTTCGGATAAAGAAAGACTCAGCTTGGAAGGATCTGCGTCAGCTTTATGTTTATCAGTCCAGAGTTACAATCTGCGAAGTTTAAAGTTCAAGAAGGTTAAGGTGGCGTTTGTGCGCCACCACAAGTCGCCGAGATCAACAAGAACCACCACAAGTCGCCGAGGAAGCAGTCGCGGACCGGTGATCGTTTTTTCCACGCGGAGACTATGGTCAAACCACCCTTGACCTGGAAAAGGGATTGCATCCGCTGGGAGTCAAACCCGTGTCATCCTGTTGATATACGGTACTTGAAAGAAATCAACCATAGTCACACCCTTTTCCTAAAGTGAAGACCGAGTCAAATACAAAGGAATCTCAGGTAGTACTTTGACCCGGAGACAGAGCCGCCGCTCCAGCTACGACCGTGATTTCAAGCCACCAGCGTCTTCAACATGATATGCAAGCTGCCACGGCCCGGTGATCTACTGGACCGGCCTCGGTCATCATCTCCACCCCCTCTGAGACACCCTTGTGTTGAGCTTCGGGACGAGCTGCGAATCGCCCATCACCGTTCCACACGCACCCGCCATTCGCCGCATCGCCTGTCTCAGCCGCCGCCGTGGCCGACCAGCCGCCGCTCTGCATCTAACCGCCATCGCCTTCGCTGCTCAGTTCTTGTCCACCGCACCAACTCGCGCAGGCCGGTCCAGCCCCGCTCGCCCGCGCAAGCCGGCTCGCCGCACCTTGCTCCGGCCTCCCATCGCCTCGCGTACGTGCCGCCACCGCGGCGCCGGCCCTTGCGCGGCGTCTGCCACACCTTGCGCCTTGTCACCACACCCGCTCGACGAGCCGCCGCGGTGGCCGGCTCAGCCTCGTTTCCATCCGCTGCGTTGTCGCCGGCTCGACCTCACCCGTCCCCGCGACTGGTCCTCGCCGTCTCAGCGCGCCCGTTTCTGCTATGGATAGCAACGAGCTCGACCCGTCGTGGCAAGCCGCTGCCCACGCGGCCCCTCGAGCCGCCGCGCCACGCCTCCGCTCTGCGCACCCCTGCTCCGGCTTGTTCACCGAGCTGGCCCGCTACTACTGCGCTCGCCCGCCAGGCCACTTCCCCGCACGCGCTAGGCTCCGCCTTGCTCTGTCCCCTTGCGCCCGCCGCTGTGCCTCCAAGTTGGCCGGAACCAAGCCGCCGCGCGCGTTGCGCTGCTTCCGCCGCGTCTGCTCAGCCATTACACCTGCCGGCAAGCCGCCCTGCGTCCGCTCTTCAGCCGCCGCGCTGTCGTCCCACTGGCTCTGCTTCGCCGTGCCCTCGCCCGCCGGTTCTCGCTGCGCCCGCCTCACCTCCTGCGCTCGCTTTGAGCCGGCCTCGCCTCGAGTCGCTCCGCGTCGCAACCTCCGCCGCCGTGGCTCACCTCGCCGTCCCCGGCCTCGCCTTGAGTCGCCCCGCCTCGCCGCACCGAGCCGCTGTTTACGCCTCAAGCTACCACCGATCCGCCTCTGCTCCGAGTCGCCGACAGCTTCCGCGAGCCGCCGCGGAACAACGCCGTGGCCATCTCAACCGCCGGCGTCGTTTGCACAGCCGCGACCGTATCTCGCTTAGCCGAGTCGCCTCTGCTGCGCTTCCGCCCACCTTCATCGCCGCGGCCAAGTCGCCGCCGCCCAACTCCACAGCGAACGGCCCCGAGCCGTCTCCTCCGCCGGTCTCCGCCAAGCCGGCCGCGACCGCCTCGCCGGGTCGTCTCCATTCCGAGCCACCCCCGCGCCACCTCCGCCTTGAGCCGCCTGGCTGCCTCCGCCGTTTGGCCTCACTCAAGCCGCCTCCGCCGCTTGGCCTCGCTCGAGTCGCCAGCCGCCGCAGCCTCACCTCAAGCCGGCCCCGCGCTGCCTCCGAGCTGATGCGGCCTCGCGCCGCCTCACCCAGACCGCCCCCCGCCGGCGTCGTTTCCACAACCGGACCCGCTTGGCCTCTGCCTTTGAGTCGTCCCGGTCTCGGGCCGCCGCCGTCCGAGCCGCGGCCCTCGCTCGAGCCGCCGGCTGCCTCCAACTCCAAGTCGCCTCCGCACCTGCTCCGTGTACACCAGAGATGGCCACACCCTGTGCGCCCTTGTACCGGCTGAAGAATCAAAGGAATTCAACAATAGTACTGCAAGGGAATTTACGGACGCTACGATCATCTGTCGTCTAAACAAACCAGGTGAAGTCCGTCCAGTTAATTTTTTATTGATGCATTTTTATCTTTTCGAGAACAATTACTCTCGTCTGCGATGTTTTCTATGCAGGACTGCCAAAGTGACAGTCGTACCGCGGATGCAAAGCTCACGTCAGCGCCCGCCTATACGAGTTATCCAACAGACGCGCGGAAGCCGCCCATGGTCTGATCCAACGTCAACATGCCGTAGCCGACTCGTGCTTCCGTGCCGTCTTACAAACGCCGCGGCCGTCTTCCGCGCCGCCCCGGCTTACAATGCCGCGGCCGTCTCCTGCGCCGCACCGGCTTACAACGCCGCGGCCGTCTTTCGCGCCGCACCGGCTTACAAACGCCGCGGCCGTCTCTCGCGACCGCGCCGGCTTACAACGCCGTGGCCGTCTCTTACGACCGTACCGGCTTACAACGCCGTGACTGACTTCTACGTCTACATCAACATATTGGTGCAGTGCTCGCCTGTACGAGCCGCCCAACGGACGCGCGCAAGCCGCCGCGCCCGCGGTCTGATCTATATCAACATATCGGTGCAGTGCTCGCCTGTACGAGCCGCCCAACGGACGAGCGCAAGCCGCCGACCGCAGTAAGATCTACATCAGCATATCGGTGCACTGTTCGCCTGCACAAGCCGCCCGACGGACAGGCGCACAAGTCGCCGCTATTACAGTGGTTAAACTTCAACAAACTGCTGGAACGAACCATCGACCGGATTATTGAAACAAATTCCTACGGGATCATCTATAACCCGCCACGGCCAACCTCAACCTTCAGTGGAGATTCTCAAGTCGCCTCTTTGAGTCGACTCAAAGACTCAGGGGCTACAGACATGGCTCGACACACTTGGCCGTTTTCAACGAGAGCTCCAGATCATGGAAAGGAAGTTAACCCGATCTTGGGGGATACTATATTATTGGCGGAAGGATTAAAAGTTACCCAAGAAGACGAGTCGCCATGATGCACCGTTCAGCTTGGGGGTTTCTGCTGTTTCTTTATACAAGATGGCGGATTACAAGATGCTGCAATAGTGTTGATACTTCAACAAGGTCATTTGGGGGCTTTCAACCCGCCGGGTTAAGCTTCAACCCTCTTGATCAGGCTTTTCAGCCAAAATAATACCTGTTTAATGGCGGCTTACAAATTGCCGGCCTAACTGACGGCGGCTTACAAGATGGCACGCCAGTTGATATCATCGACAAGGCCGTTTGGGGGCTTTCAACCCACCGGGTTAAGCTTCAACCCTCTCGGTCAGGCTCTTCAGCCACTATAAGGCGGGTCGTGGACCCAAACGTTGACTCCGTCAACAAAGATCACTAGGGGTGCAGCGAGTTGTGAACTTACCCCCTTTTCCGATCTGCAAGGCCGGGTTATGCCTGCCTGTAAGTAGCTGCGTTTTGACAGGGGTGCAGCGAGTTCTAAAACTCACCCCCTGCAAAGGCCTCTTACAGCGGCGAGGCAAACCCTTACATCCGCAAGGCCGGGTTATACCTGCCTGTAAGTAGCTGCGCTTTGTCAGGGGTGCAGCGAGTTCTAAAACTCACCCCCTGCAAAGGCCTCTTACAGCGGCGAGGCAAACCCTTACATCTGCAATTCCGAGTTATACCTGCCTGTAGGTTGCTGCTGCTTTGTCAGGAGTGCAGCGAGTTCTAAAACTTACCCCCTGCAAGGGCCTCTTACAGCGGCGAGGCAAACTCTCCCATCTGCTGCGTACTCTCCGCTAAGTGGCCTGTCGTACCCTGGAGGTTCAAACGATGGATTTATGCCATGTGAGAAGTAGTTTCTGGGCTCTAAGGGTATTCACCCCCTGCTGCGTCTTTTTCTGGTTCGCTACGCTCTTGTCAGTTATTAAGAGTTCAAAGTAGTGAGACTACCCAGAAGAGCCAGCTTATGCGTTTGGAAAGAAAGGCGAGGTTATGAGATTTCACGTCTCCGGGTTAGGCTTTTTCAAGGCGCCCTTACAATGCAGAATATACTCTGTTTTGTTTATTTTTGCAGGTCTTGTCTCCTAAGATAAGCCGCCAGAACAAATAGATCGTTAATAGCCAACATGGCTGGATCTTCATCATGGATTTCTCACACATATTCGTCGGGTTGCACCGCAACCACGAGCTGGGATTTTCATTGTCAAGAGTAAAGGCATTATTCAGGATATTCTGCCGGGTTACAACCACGGTCAAGGATTCATTCAACAAATTATGATGTCATATTATTCCTACATAGTCCCGAGTTGCCGCAGGCAGACGACCCGGCACTTGGGGGCTACATTATTCAAATCCAGTTTATATCAAGTATACAAAGTCCCGAGTCGCCGCAGGCAGACAACCCGGCACTTGGGGGCTAATGCAAGCTGGTTTTCAAATCGTTACATTGTCAAAAAGACCCTGTTATCTCAAGGAGATGAGCCGGCCTTTCTATATTTTTCTAAGTCCTAGCCCAGTACTTCTTACTGACCCGGCACTTGGGGGCTACACTACTCAGATCAGAATTGTTAAAGTCCCAAGTCGCCGCAGGCGTGCGACCTGGCACTTGGGGGCTACAGTATTCAGTTGTTCAAACAGATTATAAGGTACAAATCGAAGACCCGGCGCATCACATATTGATGAGTCGGCCCTTGGGGGCTACACCAGCTGAAGCTTTATAAGGTATAAGACAGTTACAAGTCTCAGGCTGCTGCAGGCAAGACAACCTGGTACTTGGGGGCTACACAATCAAAGATATTGTTGCAAAGCGCCAAGTCATCATGGATCATCTTGGAGCTTGGGGGCTACAGGTAATATGAATATATCAAAAAAATTGGAGAGAGTTTTTCAAGATGTCAATTTCAGCTGGAGCCCAGTTATTTAACCCGGCGTCACCAACAATCATAACCCGGCACCATCAATGATTATAACCCGGCGGAGGAGACCCGCCAAGAGCATTGAAGGCCGACTCAACGGCATATGGGTGTTGTATTCCCAATATTTTATTTCAAAGGACATATACCTGCAAGACGATGGTGAAGACGGCTTGTTCATATGGAAAAGAAAGCCGGATATTTCAGGAGCCACTTCATCGAAACAAGACGACCAAGGGAGCGAGCCGGTCCCTTGACATATTTATTATTCTTATTTCTGGAGCTTACCATGAATAAATTCAAGCTAACCTGGGGGCTAATGACGGGGATATTACCCCGCGATATGACCCGGCAAACAGTACTGACCCGGCAGACATGCTGACCCGGCAAACATACTGACCCGGTTACAGTTCTAACCCGGCTGCTACAGTGCTAGGATGTTAACCCGGCTGCTACAGTGCCAGGATGTTAACCCGGCAAACAGCGTTTACCCCCGTGAACAGTGTTTCCTGGCAGACAGTTAAGTCCCGGAGACGAGTCTTGAAGATAAGCCCGGTTGTAAGCCGCCTGGTGTAAGCCGCCCGGGAGAGTTAAGAAGCCCGGGACTCAGAAGCCCATGAAGAGAAGCCCACGACGGGAAGTCATAGTAAGTTAGGTCTCAATCCGACTTAGACTCTACATGTAAACCGCCCCTTCAGCCTTTATAAGGAGGGGCGGCTCACCCCGAGAGGGTTAAGTTTTAGACGTCTCCATAGACAGGTCTTAGAGACAGGTCAGCAGAGATAGTCAGATTAGAGGTTCTCGAGATTAAGAGGTAGCGACTCCGCACCCTTGTAACCGAGATCGTCATCGTCATCAATACAAGACAAGCAGGACGTAGGCTTTTACCTCGACTTGAGGGGCCGAACCTGGGTAAACTCGTGTCCTTCGTCCCGATCAACCCCTTTGAGTCCACTACCATGGCGCTGGCCTCGAACCTAAGTCTTCGGACATCTGCCGTGTTAAAACCACGACAGAGTGTATCATGTTACGGGGTTTGGATGCACCGATGAAAGTTGCACCAATCCTCGAGGTGAAAATGGGCAATGCACGGTACCAAAGAGGCTAGCAAATATGAGGTGGTGAGAGTGCGTACATGGCTTGATGATCGGTCACATTCTCAACTGAATTATTGTAACAACCCGAGACCGACGCTCTAGAAGATTCCTGTTTTATTTCCATTCTCGTCATGTGATTCGTTTTATTGTCGCATTCATCATCGCATCATTCGCATCATCTTGCATAGCATCGTCACTCGCTTTCAAAAACTTGCATCCGTTCGTAGCTGCCGGTTCTCTCCGTTCGTGTCGTTGACCGCTTCGAGTCCAACCACACACGCACGCGCCCGCGGCATCGAAAGAAATAGCGTTTTTAAAGTGCGCGAAAAACATTCTCGGATTGGGTCAAAAGTTGGCATGCGGTCTTGTTATATTGTAGGTAGACCGCCTGCCAAATTTCGTCTCAATCATAGGTTGTTTGATACCCGAACGGTCGACCGTAGCGGCACCGTCATCGGTTTATTTGTCGGACGTTTTCGGTATTTAAAAATCATGTCACGCGCCGCTTTCCTCTCTCTTCTCTCAGCCCACACCCCCTCTCCACAGCCCACCGCAGCCCAGCTAAACCCCCTCCGCTTCCGGACCGTCCGATTGAGATCGCACGGTCCGAATTCGGGCAAACCCCCCCCCCCCAAACCCTAGCTAAACTGCTATATATGGACACCCCCACGTCCATTTTTGGCCTCCCCTAGCCCCTGCCTCGAAATCCGTGCCAACCCTAGCCTCCTCCCACGCAGCCAGCCGCACCCCGCTTCGTTTTCCACGCCGGTCACCTCCACCGCGCCACTTGTCGTCGCCTGAGCCGCCGCGCCGCCGCTTCCAGCCAATAGCCAGGCGCCACGTCGCCCCGCAGACCCAGCCAGCTCGCCCCGCCGCCGCGAGCCCACGAGGCCCGAAGCAGGACCGCCTGGGCCCAAGCGTCGTCGCCCGCAGCCCCCCGATCCCGATCTGGATCAGGCGGAGCCCGAGCTCCTCTGGTCGCAAGGCAATGCCGCCGGACCTCGTGCCCGAGTGCGCCTGCGACACTGCCCCAAGTCGACGCTCCAGCCCCGCCGGCCGCCGCCTCGATGGAGCCAGGGACTCGCCGCCCGCGCCGTTCGGCCTCGTCGCCTCTCCAAGCCGACGCCATGGAAGCCATCTTCAGGAGCTCACGGTCGTCGCCCGATCTCCGTGCTCGTGCCGCCTCAAGCATCCTCGTCACCGGGAACGGATTCCCCATGGCCGGATCTGCCGTTCCTCGTCGTTCCCAATCATCCCTGCGTCATCCCCGCTCGACCCGTGCCGCCAACAACCTTCGTTCATGCCGCCATGGTTGCAACCTCGCTCGGGATCGAGCAGGAGGCAGCACCTCGCTGTGCGTTGACCACCGAGTGGGCCGGCCTCCCGTCGCGAGGCCCAGCCTCGGCCATGCCGCGGCTCCACCAACGCCCCAGCCTCCCTCGACCGGCCCAAGTGCCCCATGGGTGAGAGCCCCAGACCCTGCTATCCAACGCCCATAGGCGTCATATAGTCATCCCGCGCCAACAGATTTGGCCCATTGACGTTTTTGTTATTGCAGAAAAGGCATGATATTGAGTGTCCATATTTAAATAACCGTGCATCGCATGTTAAAACTTAATATATGAAAAATATCCAGAATTTTGCGTAGATCAATAATATGCCACTTTCATCCATGTTTTAGAATATTTAACATGTTGTTTTATTTATTTTGCATAAATGCCATGTTTTGCAATGTGCATATTTAGTAAACGGTGCATCGGTTATAAAAACTTTGTGTATGTAAAAAATGTAGAATTTTTATATGCCATTTTCATGCATGCTAAAAAAATGTTTGATGTGTTGGTTGCATTATTTTGCATGAATAACTTGCAAAACGGTTTATGTCCTAAACTCGTATAAATGTTGTGGCATTTTTTTTATTATAAGAACCCACATATTATATATGATTTTGGGGTAGAAAAATCCATAGAATTTATCTGTGCAATTAGTTTTGTCATTTGAGCAATTTTGTGTGCATGTTATTTTTGCTGTGATGCCCTTTTGTTATTTTTGTGTGATTAAATCCATGCATCATATGAATTATTCTTGAACATGAGATATGCCCTTTGACATGTCCACTAGCCCCTGGTCATTTTGTTTGCCATGATAATCCATGATTAGGTGTTGTTTTCTTATTGCCAACATGCTATAAAAATGTGCTGTTTTGATATGCCCAAAATATTTCTAAGTCTGAAAACTGTTATTTTGTTGCCATGTTGCCATGTGATTTTCTATTGATCTAGGAGTCTTTTGTGATTGCCACCAAGGAGTCTTTTGTTAAGCATGTTGTTGCCTATCATGTTGTGCCAATAGTTTGCATGAATAGGTGTAGCATCATAATTAATTCTGTTGTTCAATATGTCAATCTGTTAAAAATTGCTGCACATATCTACTCTAATTTTCACTAAGTCTGAGAATCTGTTTTCTTCAAAATGCCATGTTGTGTTGATGCTAGCCATGTTTCTAGGCATAATCAGACCTTGCCACCATGGAATGAATTGTAGTGCATCATGTCCTCTACCATGTTGTTAAGTTTCATGCCAATATATGCCCTGTAGCATATAGTTTTACTGCTGTCAATATGCCTTCGTGAAAATCTGCTCTGCTAAAAACTGTGAATTTCACTAATACCTAATCTGCTATATTTTGTTGCCATGTTGTGAGCTTCCTACCATGTGATCCATGACTCTTTTTAGTATGATATGTGAAGATGAAATGAAGTGTGTGTTATATGCTACTGCCCCATGCTTAGTTTGTGCATTTTAGAATCTTGTAGCTTGTTGTTCTCATGCGTGCAATATGCCATGTTGCTGTTTTGGACAGATTTGCACTAAAACTTGTGTTGGTTGTTGTGGTTGACCCGTAGCTCCGTTTTGGTCATGCCATATATGAAACTTGCTTAGATTTTCATGTAGTATCATAATATCTTGCTGCATTCATGGTTTGAAATGTTTTTAGTTGTCATTTGCATGCATTTTGCATTCATGGCATATTATCTTGTGATGGTCATATCTAGCTCCGTTTGAGATGTTCCATATATGTAAATCGACTAGAATGACGTGTAGAATTGCATGGTATACTTTATTTTCCTGTTTAATAAATATAAAACATGATTAGTTCAGATCTGGACCAACTTCGAAATTAACACATGAGGTCGTTTCGGAAATGCTATAAGTTGTTTCCGACCTCATTTAAGATGCCTAGATAGTGTAGTTTCATTATGCTTCACCTCTTCCCATGTTTAACAACATTTAATATTGTCATGTAAATAAACGAGAGTGAACTAAATGATTCGAACGTGGAGTTTCGTCAATATGCAACTCGTTGCATATTGAGCTTCATTTAATGTGTAGAAGTTGATTGTTGTGCTTTGCCATGTAATGCATAACATGCATCATATTTGATAGTGTATCATGTCATGCATATGTTTTGGTGTTGATCATGTGTTGATTGTTTGTTCCGGATTGCTTCTTCTCGATAGAGTTCCGAAAGCGTTCGGAGTGTGAGGGTTCGTTCGACTACGTCCCGTTCGTCTACTTCACGGATCGCCTGCTTCACGGACTCGATCTTCTTCTAAGCGGGATCTTAGGCAAGATGATCATTTCCCTGGATAACATTACTATCATTGCCATGCTAGTTGTCTCGTTTCTATCGATATGTCTCGCCACCTACCACTTGTTTGTCAAGCCTCCTAAAATGCCATGATAAGCCTCTAACCCCTCCACATCCCAGCAAAACATTGTTTGGCTATGTTACCACTTGCTCATCCCTTCTTATAGCGTTGCTAGTTGCAGGTGCAAGATGTTTCCCATGTGAAACATGGATATTTTTGCTACATCACAATATTATTGCTATTTAATTTAATGCACATATATACTTGGTAAAGGGTGGAAGGCTTGGCCTTTTGCTCGGTGTTTTGTTCCACTCTTGCCGCCCTAGTTACGTGTGTACCGGTGTTATGTTCCATAATTGAGCGCTCCTAACATGCTCAGGGTTGTTATGGGGACCCCCTTGATTTTTGTTTTAGGATAAAACTTGTCTGGCAAGGCCCAACATTGGTACTACATTTGCCTAATAACTAATAAACCTGCATAGGGAGTAATTAACCCGAGGATCTTTAATCAACAACCCGGGCCAGTGCTCCTCATGAGTGTTGGTCCAACCTGTCAACCGCCGGTGGCCGCCAGGGGCAACTCTGTGATTGGCCTACCGGAAGTTTGGACAATCCGTCGTGTCCTGAGAACGAGATACGCGGCTCCTATCGGGATCGTCGACACGCCGGGCGGCCTTGCTGGATTTGTTTTACCTTTCTCGAACGTCTTGTGCGAGGAATTCCGAGAATACTTTGGGCTATCTCGAGGTTGCGGTTTTCCAGTGGAATTGCCTAGGAAGATCACGAGATTCATGGTCGAGGTTATTCCCGCGGCGTGTGGTTAGTTTGTGATGGATGAGTTGGAGCACCCCTGCAGGGTTAAATCTTTTGGATAGCCGTGCCCGCGGTTACGTGGCAACTTGGAAACTTTGTTTAACACCCGGTCATAGCAAACTTGAAGTAAACTCAAATAAAATACACCAACCGTGTGCGTAACTGTGACTGTCTCTTCTCGTGAGTCCTTATCCGAGAGAGAACACGGTGGGGTTATGTTTGACGTAAGTAGGTGTTCAGGATCTCTTAGAGATCATTACCAGATCACGTCCGTTTATGCGACAATCATCCCCCTTTATTCTTGTACTCGTAAGTTAGCCACTCAAATAAATGCTTAGTGCTTGCTGCAGCCTCACCACTTAGCCTTACCTCACCCATTAAGCTTTAATAGTCTTGATACCCTTGGAAATGAGATTGCTGAGTCCCTGTGGCTCACAGATTACTACAACAACAGTTGCAGGTACAGGTAATGCGATGATTTGACGTGAGAGCGATGCTTGTTTGATTTGGAGTTCTTCTTCTTCTTCTTCGTCGATCTAGGATGGGTTCCAGGCGGCAGCCTGGGATAGCAAGGATGGATGTCATTTTATCGTTTGTTTTCGTCTGTAGTCGGACCCTGCTCATCTGTATGATGTTTGGATATGTTGTTGTATTGATGTGAAATTGATTTAGCTTGTGGCGAGTGTAAGCCAATTCCATATACTCATCTCTTCTTTACATGTACTTGTAATGATATCCATTCTTGCGAAACGACAAGATGCGCTTCTATCCTTGTCGAGGCCCTCGTGCCGAAATAAGGATAGGATCGCATCTTGGGCCAGCCCGCCTGGTCGTTTGTTGGTCCCTTCAAATGTCTTGATGAACACTCCGGAGAGATCCTCCCAGTCGAATATGTTCTTGGGCAACAACTGGTTGAGCCATTCCCGAACAGATCCTTCCAGCATCATGAAGATGCTTCATTTCAACACCATCATCGCCTTCTCCAATCTATACTGCCACATGGTAGTCGTGTAGCCACATTTCGGGCTTTGACTCTCCGGTGAATTTGGTGATCCCTGCCGCCAGTAGGAAGTTCGCAGGAATCACTGTTGAATGGATGTACCAACTGAAACAAGTTGGCCCGGATGATCTTGATCCACTCAAATAATCTCTGTTGTCGTTATCCTTGCTTTCCCGGCCTCTATACAGCAAGTTTTGGGCGAGGAGCAAGCGTGCGTTAAACCATGGATCATGGTAATCCATGCCATCGTGATCATGAGGATGATACCTTCTCGGTTGTCATGGGGGTTGTCCCTCTTATCATTGTAGTATTAGTTCCTGTCCCATGGATGGGTCACTCAGTCGCGATATCCTCGCATTGCCAGGGCGGTGTTATCCGATCATTGTTCCAGTCTTCATGTTGTCGAGGGAGCGCTCCATCTCTTGGAGGAGGTGAATCCCTTCGCCGCCGAGGCACGACGGGGCTATCAGCCGACTGCGTTGTGTTCGCTCAGGCTGACTTGTTGTGGATGCGATTTTGTGACTCGGACACTGCAATATTCTAAACCATGGCCACTGTCAGGAGTGCTTGAATCTACCTGAGACTTTCCGCCACGGAACTCGATGGTTGGATCGAGTCCGTGATCTGCGTCGCTGCCGCCAGATTTTGTATCGGAGTATGCAACACTCGGTAATTCTAGGCGTCGTTCTTCGGAAATAGCTATCTCCTATTCCTACTGGTACTGGGTATATCACGAAGTCGGTCTTTCAAGGGCCTTTTCTCGCTGCTCCACGCGCACATGTTCAGCCAGCGTGGCCAAACATGTGATTCGAGGGCAAGTACCTCAAGGTTAGTCACGGTAATTCATGTGCGCAGGATCTGCTCGGTTGCCTTGTTGATCTCGTCATTCTGTTCTTGAGTGAGATGTTGCCCTGATCCATCGATTCGGGTGCCACCACCTAGAGTGTCGTCGGCTGCTGCATCAGTCACGCGGCCGTGGCCATCGCGATTCTCGGGAAAACCAAGCGGACCATTGTCCGTTTCAGCCATACTAACTTCGAATGAGGCATCCATGCTATCACAACTGCCTTCTTCTTCCTCTTCTTCTCCTTCGTGTAGGGAGGCGAACAAGTCGTGGAACGACTCGTCGGTCTCTAAGGTAGCCACCTGCTGAGTTGCGACCTGAAGGGCGACCGCATGCTTCAACCACTGCTGGAGACGTGAGCGCCCGGAGTGCTTGCAACGGCGCCAGACAAGGAGCTAGGGACCGCCTGGTACGGGACCGATGGCTGACGGAGTAGCTCTCCGTGTGAACTTTCTCAAAAGTGCGCCGCACCGCGGATGGGCAGCAGCTACATATCCAGTGGGGCTTCCTGAAGCCACGACGAATCATCGGCGCCAAAACGGATTTCGCATCCCAGACACCATCTCAACACCTGAAGACATGAAGATTAGAAAACTTCCATCTGCATTGTGTACGGCTAAATGTGCAACCCCATGGTGGGCCCCAACTGTCATGGGAATTACTCTAACAGTGTGTACTAGGGGTACGAACAAGGGCTAGACCTAGCTACGGCGCAGGTGTGACGCAAGGAGTTTACGAGTTTGGGCCCCTCTCGGAGGAGGTAACAACCCTATGTCTCGAGCTCTGGAGTTGTGTTTCTCTTCTTGCGTAAGATGATTACAATGGATGCTAGCCCCTGTATCTAAGCTACGGGGCGGCTTATATAGAGTGTGTCGGTCCCTTGTCTACTCACGTTTCAGGGACTTGATTGATTGAGATGATGAGGAGCATTACATGTGGTAACTGACACAATAAATGCTAGTAATGCACGAGGGCGTGTGCCTCCTCACGCTCCAGAGTCCACACCGACCGTCCATCTCCCCTTGTCCTAGTAGTCGTAGGGCAACCGAGTGGACCAGACGCATCCGAGTGAATGAAGGCCGTCCGAGTGGATGAGCACTAGCAGAGCCTCTTGGAGGCCAAAGGGGGTCATGACCCCTCCCCCCCCCCCCCTCCAAAAGTGAAAATGTTTTTTGTCTATATATACTAAGCGTTATGGTACATTTTATTAGTAAAGTATGTTGATTTTAGAGCATCAAATCGATTTACCGGGAGGATATAGTATATACGTGCAAAGCTAGCTACGTAAAGCAACTTAATCGATTATTCTTTGTGTGAGCCAGACCTGTTTTCAAACACATTTTGCTTTTGGTTCAAATTTTGGCACCTCCTTAATTGCGTGTCACGCTTCTCCACGGTGGATGAGTATGGCCCGAGTGGAAGGAACCTCTACTAGCATTCACATAGATTGAGGACCCTAGGGCCCTTTGATGCATAGAGTTGTGGGCCCTTTGTATAGTCTAGAATGTACTCTTCATGACCCTACCCATAGTGGTTAACCCCAACAGCGTCGCGGGAGCCACCCGAGGACGAGCGCTTAAGAGAAGAAAAGGAGCAGGTGGGATATGCAGCTGGAAAATTATACTCGTCGAATGATTAGGAGCAACCGTCTGTTCCCGGACCTAGACAAAAAAGATGTGGAATCATGCACATATCCCTTGAGCGAGAGGTTTGTTTCCATTGATGACGTGACGATCAACCCATGTTAAGATTCGTACGCACAAATCCAACGGCGTGAGTTTTAAGCTTTAGTATTATTATTTTATTTTATTTTGGGCGGGGGGGGGGGGGGGGGTTATAGATGTTCAACATATACACATCTTGTTGCCGAAATCCACTCGTTGATGGAAGACATGGAGTTCATCACGCAAGCTTAGACGGAAACAAAACAAGGTAGCAGAAAGGCCCGGTGGCGAAGCCAGGAATTAAAGGTTTTTTGACGGGCAACGGCAGGTGCTCTGCCAATTCATTAAGTAGAGGGAAAAGGACCGAGGTCCCAGTGTGTCATACAGATCAATTCCTAAGCCAGAGGCTGGTTGAGGAATAGCACCACAAAACTCAGATCAAAACAAAAAATAGAGAAAAAAGGAAGAAAGACAAATGGAAGCATCAGCGGAATGCCTCCCAAAAAAGAGAAATCTCCTCTCTGGTCATGGCCACAACCGTTTCAGGCGAGCATCTCTTCCCCTCGAAGGTGCGTCGGTTGCGCTCCTTCCAAAGATTCCAGGCTACGTAGGCCGCCATGGTGATTTGCTTGCGCGATTCCGTCGTCCTGCCGATGCCAATGGTCTTCCTCCACCAATCCTTGATAGAAGTGGATGTAAAACCGATGGCAGATGCCTTCTCGTCAGTTCTGCAGAAGGAGTGCCAAACCTCCCGAGCGAAAGGACAGCACAGGGAGATGTGAGCCGCTGACTCGATGGTTTGGTCGCAGAGGGTGCATAGGTCATTGTGTGGCCATCCCCTAGTTGAAAGACGATCACCAGTCCAATTCCTGTTTTGGAGCAGCAGCCAAAGGTAGAATTTGACCTTTGGCTCCGCCTTGATCCTCCATGTTGCATGCAGCAGGGGCTGGGACGTCCTAGTTTGGAACTGAAAATCATAGGCCGAGGCCGCAGAATAGCATCCATCCGTCGTCAAAGTCCATTGGATCCTGTCTTGATCATCATTGAGGGTCACATGTTGGAGTAGCTCCCATAGCCGCAGGAACTGTTCCAACAGAAGCTCGCTATCAAGACGTTGCAACCCCTTCATCCAACGGTTGGCCTGGAGGCCCTCTTTAACAGACAGGTTTTTCCTCCTAGCAAGCTTAAAAAGATCCGGAGCCAACTGAGCTGGTGCGTCCCCCTGGAGCCATCTATCAGACCAAAATCTCGCGCGTTCGCCATTCCCAATAGAGATTTTTGTGCACGCAGAGAACAGTTGACGATCCACCAAGTCACAAGGTATTGTCGTGCCTCTCCATGGCCTTTGATCATTACTCCATTCAAACCAAGCCCACCGCAGACGAAGGGCTCTGCTAAAGCATGCCGTGTCCTTGATTCCTAGTCCCCCCATCTTTTTTGGTGCACAAACCTTTCTCCAATTAACTAGACACTTGCTACCACTAGCCTCATCATCAGCGTTCCAAAGAAAATTCCGGCTAATCTTCTCGATTTTCTTGATGGCCCATGTGTTGGCAGCAAAACAAGTGAGGAAATATGTGATGGTGGAGGTAAGCACCGAGTTGATCAGAGCCAGCCTGCCCGGCCTAGCAAGCAGCTTGCCCTTCCAGCCCTTCATTCGTCCAGCCAATCTGTCAATGATAGGAAGCATCTCCACACGGCGAGGTTTACGCAGGCCCAGCGGCAACCCGAGGTAGCGGCAGGGAAGGGATCCCACGGCACCCCCGGAATCCTCCAAGATGCTGTCAAGATCAAGATCATCACATCTAATAGGGTAGGCCACACACTTGGCCGCATTGATCTTCAGTCCAGATGCCTCCCCAAAACGCTCCAGTATAGCACGCACAGCAGTGATCTCATTCTTCTTTGGATTGATGAATAACGCGGCGTCGTCGGCATACATGCTAGTACGCAGCCTGGCAGCCTTCGGTGCAAGCGGGGTCAGAACCCCATGGACCGTGGCCAAGTCAAACAATCGCTGTAGTGGCTCCATAGCGAGAATGAACAACAAAGGGGATTAAAGGTTAAGGGGGCCAAATGACACAAACTTCTGATTACAGGGCCAAACTACACTAATGCATGTATTTTTCTCTAAATTGTACACTGTTCATCCTCAAATTAGTAGCAAATCAGTGATGTGTGTGTTGGAGGAGGGGGGGGGGGGGGGGGGGGGGGGGGACGAGGCAGGCCCTGCTGGTCCCCGCAACTGGAAAGGCCATGTATATAGTCACACTGAGTGTAACATTGATGTATGACTACACATAGGACTGTATTGAGAAACTTTTGCATCTTGTAACACTACAAGTATGAAATAAAGTCATTTTCCCCGCGGAGAAAATAAGGAGAGTATAACAATACAAGAGACTTGTAAATTGAAATTCAGTTTCCATGTTTCCTCGAAATGGCCCTCCCAGACCGCCCATTCTTCGAACGAAATATTCACGGCAAGCTCCACCACCACCAGTACAGAGTACAGAGTACCGAGTCCACGCTCGCTTTCGGGGAGGACGGTGTGTGCATGCACTTACTCAAAACCGATGGCGAGGGGGAAGAGAGCGACCGACGAGGTCAGCCGGAGCCAAGGAGCCGGAGCTCTCTCCCGGAGCAAGTACTACGCCGCGGCGATGTGTGGTTAGGAAAGATTAACGTCGACAGCTACCAATCGAACGCACACGACGCACGAAGCCAACGGACGCCAGCGCGGAAGGCATCACCGATCGACATTCTTCGACCACATAAGTCTTAACCAAAATCAACTTTAGTTACCCTATTTAATCATCACATCACGCACAGACAGTCAAAACGCTCCCATCCATTCGGGTCTGGACCTCGTCTCGCCCTTCCTAACCACAAGATCTTTTTCCCTCCATCCGCAGAACCCAAAAAAGAATGAGAAGATCTTTTGCCTCCATGATGAATTGATGATGAAGGAATATTAATAACAACAACAATATGTATAGTCGTGCTTAGATTAAGGTAGGGGGGAATTAAACAAACGAACTTTGCTTCACATGTTACATTCTAAGTGTAAATTCTATCTCAGACTCGCTTCCTTCCTTGTTCGGCTCGTCGATGGGAGGGAGATGGGCCCGTGGATCAGGAGCACTCGGCCCAGCCCTCCTCGGCGGGGGCGGGGGCGGGGGCCCGGGCCGCGGTGCGCGCCATCCACGACGCCACCGTGACCACCAGCCTCGCCGGCACGTGCGAGCTGGCCTCCAGCCGGCGGAGCAGCGCGGCCTCCGCGCAGCCGGATCCGGCGACCTCCGACCAGAGCGCGGCGGCCATCGCGACGCGGAGCGGGACGCGGGAGGCGGAGACGCCACGGCCCAGCGCCCGGAGCGCCCCGGCCGCCCTGGCCGCGCGCCGGCGCGCGGTCCCCGGCGCGAGGCCCATCCGCTTGGCCCACCCCTCGAGGACCGCCTCCGCCCGCGCGCGCCGGTGCTTGCACCCGGCCCTCCTCCTCCCCACCACCCGCGTCGCCGCGGAGGCGGCCGCGCACGAATCGGCGGTGGACACGCAGGAGGAGCTGGACGACTCCGAGTCGGATCCGGCGCCCTCGCCCGCGGCCGCGTGGACGAGGCGGCGTCGCAGGTGCCTGGAGGCGAGGAAGTTGGCGCCGTGCACCTTGGCGTCGCAGGGCACGCAGAGGAACGCCGAGTCCGCCGCGCAGTGCACCGCCGCGACGCCCCCGCACAGCTCGCACCCCGCGATCGCGCCCGCGCACCTGTCGCCCGCCATTGCGAACAACAACTCCCTCTTGTCGGTCCTCTTAACAACCTCTGCCTGCAGCCTGGAGGCGAGGGGTGGATCGCTCGCGCGCGGCTACAAAAGCAAGCCCACCGGAGGTAGCGTGACCCGCGCGTTCCGGGAAGGGACCCGGCGGCGACCGCGAGCTGCAGAGGGGGGACGGGGGAGGAGACCTGGTCTGTGCCTGTGCGCGGTGGTCGGGAAACCGCGGCGTGCGTGGAGTGGGCAGAGGCGATGGGAGAGATGGGTTTGGACGGACTTTGGAGTGGGCAGGCAGGTCGGGTGGAGGATATTTAAAGAGGCCCCCGCGGCTCGGCTGGGCTGCTGATCAGCTGATGGATGGAGACCAGGTGGCTCCTAGCGGCGAAGCGTAGTCCTGCTCCTGTGCCTGCGCGTCGCCACCACTCATCACTGGGGCCCTGCCGCTGCGTGCGTTCGTTCAATTACTAGTAATCGGTAGGCCGTGGAAAAAAAGAATGTGGAGCGTGCGGTTTTCCGTTTGGGAGTGTGTGGACGGCGGGGGTCGGGGTGTTGGGTGGGGCTCGATCTTATTTGTGGCTGACGTTCCTCGCCGTGTTGTACGCCCAGATATTTTCCGCGGATGTAAGTGGGCAGTTTTCTAGGGCCTGTTCGCTTCAAAGGATTTGTGGAGGAATCGTACAGGTTTACATTCCCTTTGGAAATATTCCTACGAAGGTGTTCGATTCAAAGGAACGACCTCGTCCATTCCTACGGAAAGGTTCCGTTTCCTTCGCTTTTCACAGGAAATAAAGAATCCAGCCGGAGCTCTTGTTTGGGCGGATGCCCGAGGCATGCAGCTTATGTCTATATTAAATAAATCAGAGATACAAGGTCGTACATGAAACATGATGAGGGTAGCAAATAAAATATACAATTCTTATGGCAGAGTGTGGGTCCTGAGCCAAATAAAATATTTGAGAAGCTATGTTTCACTAGAAAATTTCCCTTGGTCTCAATGCATTGCTGAACACATAACCTTCGGATCTTCGCCATGTTTCCGTTCCTCCGGTTTGCAACTAGATGTCATCCCTATTCCTTCACTTTTTTCATTTCCTGTGTTTTGGCCAATTCTATTCCGAACAGGCCCCTAGTATGGGAACTACTCCTAGCTGGCTGCCGGTGCCGGTGCCGCCATAAATGCAACTTCACAAGGCCGCTTGATCTCAGATGGAGGGTCGTGATTTGATCGATGACCTACCGTAGGGATCTTGGACGTAGCCGGTCGTCCTGTTCCATTGAATCACAAATGAAGGGCAAGGGAATGGGTCACCCTCCTTGCCCCATTTTCCTTCTCTCTGCAACTTAGCCTCTAGCTGCTCCCATATCTAGTCCATTGGTCAAGGTCGGATCTCTGTAAATACGCACAAATTATGGGACTCATAGGGTTCTTTTTTTTGAAATCTTATAGCATCTACAGCCGGACCTTGCAAATTCGCCCCCCTACACGCCCGCGGACGCGCCCGGACGACCCCTCATATTTCGCTCCGTGTATGCACATGGCTCATATCCAGACTCTCAAATCCATACAAAGCCATGCAGGTCGATCATCCGATACTAAACGTCGCACGTAAAACAAGTGTTGGTACAGAAAATAAGAAGTGTTTACATCAAATTTATTTAAAGTGCATAATCAATCATCTGTTCTTTGATTTCATTTATGGGTCCACATATGCTCCACCAGATCATTGAGTAGTTGCGTGTGCACGTGATGACCTTGTAGGTTCTGATGCATCTGCAGAAAGTTCATAAACTGAACTGCATCTTGATGTTCAGGGATTTCAACTTGTTCTCCATGTGCTTCAAAATTATTGGTTTGGGCTACACCATCACCCTCATCAACATGTCATCAACTGCCACAAAGTTTCTTGTTCACACATCATTGCAGCCCCACGAACAATTCCCCAACGCGCTTGCAGCACTCCGAATGCCCTCTCCACATCCTTCCTAGCTGCTTCATGCATTGTTGCGAAGTGCTTTTGCTTTCTGCCATGTGGTTCGGATATGGTCTTGACAAATGCAGCCCACTGAGGATATATGCCATCGGCAAGATAGTATCCCATGTTGTAGTCTCGGCCGTTGACGGTGTAGTTGCACGGAGGTGATTCCCCGTTGCAAAGCCTCCTGGACACCGGAGATCACTGAAGCATGTTGATGTCGTTGTGAGAACCCAACGAAAGCATGCCAAATCTATAAGTCATGTGATGCCACCGCCTCTAGTATGATGGTGACCTCTTTTTTGTGACCTTTATACATTCCTTGTAAACCTTTGGGGCAGTTCTTCCATTGCCAATGCATGCAATCGATTGATCCGAGCATTCCTGGAAACCCTCTGGCCTCTCCAATAGCCAACAACTTCTCTGTGTCCTGTGCATTTGGCTCTCTCAGATACTCTGCTCCAAACACCTACACCATAGCACGGGCAAACTTGACAGTAGTTTTCAGGCATGTACTCTCCCCCATCCTGACCATCTCACCAACAGCATCTGCCGCAGTACCAAGTGCAAGCATCCTCATAGCAGGCGTGCACTTCTGCTTGACAGAGAAAGAGAGTTGACCGCAGCAATCCCTTGTGAGCCTGAAGTAGTCATCATGTCCTTCCACTACCTCCACAATGCGCAAAAACAATGGTTTTCGCATGCGAAAGCGACTACGAAACCATGGATCATCCGGGAATCTTGGGTTCGGATCAAAGTAATCCTTCTGCAATAGCTTTGCTCCGGATACCCTATCCCGGTTGATGACTCTTCTCTCTTTGATTGGGCCCTTGAAATTGAGAATATGCTCCACTTGCCGGTCCATTTCCTCTTTCATGCTAATGAGCATGATCATGTCCACTTCTTCGTCCGAATCCGACGAATCGAAGAACTCTTCTTGAATCAGTTCATCAAGTTGCGTCGGTCCATACTCCTCACCGGACGAAGCATCAAAATCCATCGTTTCTCCTACAAATTTGACGAACATATCCGGTCAGACATTCTGTCAAACACATCCCGCGCAAGGCAGAGGCAGAGAGTTGCCGCACGTACCGCGGTGTCTCCCGGGCCGGGGACGACGTCCTCCGCGGCGAGGCCGGGAGAGATGATCCTTCTGACCGAGTGGCTGGGGGAGAAGAGGCTACTAGGCGACGGAGCGCGCGCGGCGGCGGAGCTGGGAGACGGACGACGCGAGGAGGAAGAAGAGAGGATAACACCAAATGGATCCTGCACTTTGCGGGGTCGATTTGGGGGCAATTTGAGGTGGGGTCGGGCTGTCGGGTCCAACGTGGCGGGCGTGCCCGGGCGCGCCCGGGCTCCCCTATACCCGCCCCATATTTGGGCTGGAAATGAGGGGTGTCGGTCAGCCCGGGCGTTTGAGGACGGTTTGAGAGACCCGTCTGGGTCGATTTTTTGTGACCGGGCAGTGACCGGGCGGCCTGCCCGGCCGTTTCACGAGGGTATGAGGGGTCCGGCTATAGATGCTCTTATGGGGCTAGGACATTTCCCTTCGGATCGCAGATCCAACAGCCCTGGTGCTTCGGGAACATGAAATGTGTATTCATTTTACACACCCATGGTAGCTCGCTAACCTTTCCTTCGTCAGTTAGTAACCAATGTCATTAGCCTCGGTGGTCTTTACCATCGAGACCCCTCCCCCTCTTCGTCCATCATTTTTTCCTTCTTCCTCCTCACTAGCTTTTCGCTCCCACCTCCTCCCTTTCATTCATTTCATCCAACGGACAAGAATTAGACTGGCACATAGACAGTATGGTTGATTCATAGTGCGCCATTGATGAGATTAGTTTCACTTCTTAAAAGAGTCAAAATAAACTCACACAACACCTACAAAATGAGTGGATCGGGTGAGCTGCAAGATTGAAGAAATCATCAGATGCCAGCGGAAATGTCACCTGAATGTAATCCAGATTGGCTAGAATAAGGGCTCTAATGCTCTCTGAATGCAATCCCCTACTGGAGTAAGCTTGTTTACCCTAGTGCTAAAAAAAGGAAATCACTAGTGGAGAATGGGGCTTTAGTCCCGGTTGGCAAAGGCCTTTAGTCCCGGGTCGCCAACCGGGACTAAAAGGTGAGGACTAAAGGCCCCCACCCTTTAGTCCCGGTTGCCCCCAACCCGGGACTAAAGTCCCTCCACGTGGCAGCGAGCGTGCGGTGGGGGCTGGAGGACCTTTAGTACCGGTTGGTGACATCAACCGGGACTAATGATTTGTTGTGTTTTTTGGGGGGTTGAGGGTTTTAGGGTTTAGGGTTTAGGGTTTATTTTTTCCTTTTCATTTTGTGTTTTCCATTCAATTCTTTTTCATTTCAAACATATTTTACGCTACTACATATTGTACACGTTGATGCATATATAATATAATTTCTCGTACGACCATACATACATATATATATATACAATTTGGTATATACAATTTCTCCTACAATTTGAAGATCATTACATGCAGGCATTAGCGGCAATGGTATTCTCCGCTTTCAGATATGACGTGCGTAAGCAAAAATCCTGCAATTTCCTCTTGAATTGCTCGTATGCTGTTCTCTGGTAGGAGCTTCTCCCGCATTTCTACAATCTTTAAAGAAGGAGATCAATATGAATATATTAGTTGTGTGTGTATATATTAGATCATCATAAAAAAAATTGTGAATAGTGTTTACGTACCTGAAGTTGTCTTTGATCTCTGCGCCATTCGGTCATCATGAGAATGTTCTCGCAAACGTAGTATGCACATAAATTAGTCCCCTGTTTCTGCCTCATGCACTTTGCGACAATAGAATTCAATCATATAATAATCAAGCATGATAATGGTATTGAAACTATAATTAAAGAGATGCGCGGACCTAACTAGTATGACTTAATTACCTTGGTCTGTCGCCAAGTCAGTGACAGTTTCCATGCACCGACAACTTCTTTGATGAACCGTTTCCAAACCTTGCCCGGCAAAGAAAATGAATAAAGGAGTTATTAATTACTTGATATCAGGAAATGAACGAAATAGGCTGATATAGTGCGATAATTATTGAAATTACCTGTCGAGCATCAAAACCACGCTGGAGTATTCTCGAGGGTCTTTATCTAGTGAGTCCAGGGTTTTAAAAATTCCATCGTCAACTCTAATGATTAGCAGGATCCAGTGGTACCTGGGCACATTTATATAAGCATGCATGCATAACTCATGAACTACACTTAACATCGAGTAAGCAAAATAGAATTTATAGTACAAGACAATAACACCCACATGAAGTTGTAAGGAAATAGTATTTCTGTTCTGGTATTTTGTGACTTTAAAAACCTTAGCAAGTTATCCTCTGAGTCTTTGGGGTGGTCTTGTATCAATCTTTCATTAAGGATATATGGGTCAACAAACCCAATGCCATAGATTTTGTCTCTTTTGCATTTGAGAATATTCATTCTGCATAATAGCGTACAAAAGAATATAGTGAGGATAATTACAGGCAATGAACGAGCTGAGGTAGAGACTTAAATTACAGAAAGAAATCACTTACAGACAATAGAAACTGACGATAGATTTGTCGAGTGAGTCTTGATTGTATAACTGGAAAATTTCTGATAACTCAATAAATATTTCGTTCTCATAGAAGTAATGCTCTGCCTTGACTTTCACCATGAGCATCAATCGCCCGGTCATTACTTCTTTCATGTATCACTCATGCAATCTTCGCATTTGTGTTGATAGATGCAGGACCTACTCAGGTCTAACCAGAGTATTGCTGGGGACATATTTCCATGCTAATTCAGCCATGGGGATTTCCTCCATACCTCGGAGTTGATCAACACTAAAACCAATGTTTGTAGCAGCGTCGGTTACCTTGAGCAGGGGGTCGATTGCATTGCCTATTCTTTGAGCTGGGGAACTGTTTTCTTGCTTTTATTACTACTTCCACGTCTCGACTGCTGCATTTGTTCCTTATATGACTGCATAATAGAGCGGTCATAGTCTGATGGCCTAGTCTCCACATGTGCCGGGGGTCGCTCAAGTAATTCCACAAAGTGCTCTACGGTTTTCGTAGGTATTATCTCCTTTGGCAGCGAGGGCGGTTTCGGTGCAAACTGGGACTTCACTTCGGAAGTCACGACCATTTTGATTTCCTCATCACTCATCTCGTAAGCTAACTTCTTTTTGGCAGGAGGCTCGTCGTTGGCTTTCTTCTTTTTAGGTTTCCTCCGAATAGGACTAGTCGACGGAGCGGTGGTCTTCTGCTTTTGGCCCTGCTGGGACATAGGGGTGGAGTCGGCTGATGCGGCGAAGATCGATATGGACACGCGGTGGGATCCCTCTCGAGGTGGGGTGGAGTGGGCTGACACGACGGAGATCGACATGGACTCGCGCTGGGCTGCCTCTCGACATGGGGTGGACTTACAGGTGTATTGCTACTCGGAGGAGTCGGTGGCCTTGGCGCCGAGTTTGGAAACACGATGCATTCCTTTATCCATACAATGACACCACATACGACTTCTCCCAGTGTCACCTCCCCTTCACCTCCAGGAATGTCAAGCTCTAGTGACTCATATCCCGGCAGAACTTCATCCACCCTGACTTTAGCATAGCCAGCTGGAATCGGAATGCCATGGATGGTTGCTTTAGGTGCATTTGGTAAAGCAAAGCCGACTGCCACCTTCATGGATATGTTCTTCATTTTCTGGTGTAGCTCACAATCTTTCCTCTCTTTGATATCATCCACGGGGTAGCGAGCTAGAAGTGCATCATCGGCCCGGACCCCCGTGGAACCCACGCTGCTTTTCCGCATAGATGGGACGGTACTATCCAATGCTGGATCTGCTTGCTCCTGCTGCAGAGATGCCCTTTGCTGGCTAAGTGTGTCAATTTGCTCCTGCTGCCGCTTTAACAATGTTTCTATCTATTGAAACCGGTCTGCTTCTGATACGTCCATTTTGCATCATGATTTCCTACTGTTATTTACAATATTTTGATTTATAATAATGCGTTAGGGAGTCATTCTAATGCCTTTTCTCTTATAATATGCAAGGTTTACACAAAGAGGGAGAATACCGGCAACTGGAATTCTGGACCTGAAAAAGCACATCAGAGATACCTATTATGCACATCTCCAAATAAGCTGAAACTTCACGAAAAATTATTTTGGAATATATAAAAACTACTGAAGCAAATAACTACTGGAGGGGGGCCACCTGGTGAGCACAAGACACCAGGGCGCGCCAGGCCCCCCAGGCGCGCCCTGGTGGGTTGTGCTCAGCACGGCCCACCTCCGGTTCCCATCTTCTAGTATTTAAGGTCTTTTGACCTAGAAAAAATAAGGAGAGGACTTTTGGGGCGGAATGCCACCGTCTCGAGGCGGAACTTGGGCAGTAGCACTTTTGCCCTCTGACGGAGCGATTCCGCCGGGGGAACTTCCCTTCCAGAGGGGGAAATCGAAGCCATCGTCATCACCAACACCCCTCACATCTTTGGGAGGCCAATCTTCATCAACATCTTCAACAACACCATCTCCTCTCAAACCCTAGTTCATCTCTTGTGTTCAATCTTTTTATCGGAACCTCAGATTGGTACCTGTGGGAGACTAGTAGTGTTGATTACATCTTGTAGTTGATTACTATATGGTTTATTTGGTGGAAGATTATATGTTCAGATCCATTATGCTATTCAATACCCCTCTGTTCTTGAGCATGAATATTATTTGTGAGTAGTTACCTTTGTTCTTGAGGTCACAGGAGAAGTCATGTTGCAAGTAATCATGTGAATTTGATATGTGTTCGATATTTTGATGATATGTATGTTGTGATTCCCTTAGTGGTGTCATGTGAACGTCGACTACATGACACTTCACCATCCTTGGGCCTAAGGGAATGCATTATGGAGTAATTATTAGATGATGAGTTGCTAGAGTGACAGAAGCTTAAACCCTAGTTTATGCGCTACTTCGTAAGGGGCTGATTTGGATCCAAACGTTTAATGCTATGATTAGATTTTATCTTAATACTTTTCTCGTAGTTGCGGATGCTTGCGAGGGGGTTAATCATAAGTGGGAGGTTTGTTCAAGTAAGAACAACACCCAAGCACCGGTCCACCCACATATCAAATTATCAAAGTAGCGAACACGAATCAAACCAACATGATAAAAGTGACTAGATGGAATTCCCGTGTACCCTCAAGAACACTTTGCCTATTATAAGAAACTGTTCTGGCCTGTCCTTTGCCACAAAAGGATTGGGCTACCTTGCTGCACTTTATTTACCATTACCGTTACTTGCTTGTTGCCAATTATCTTTCTATCAAACTATCTATTACCTACAATTTCAGTGCTTGCAGAAATTACCTTGCTGAAAACCGCTTGTCATTTCCTTCTGCTCCTCGTTGGGTTCGACACTCTTACTTATCGAAAGGACTACGATTGACCCCCTATACTTGTGGGTCATCAGCTTCCTGCTTCTTTTTTCTCTGACGGCTTCTATAAGTGTCGTTCCACTTCGAAAACCCATGAACCCACGGAACAACGCCTTTGCCTCGTGTTCGTCCTCCGTGTTCAGGATTGCCGAGGGCACATGTAAGCTCGTCGTTCTCTCTGTCGGGCTGGTACAACCCCTTTCGAGCATCTTCTATTGCCACGAGTAAAGCGTCCGAGGCTTTTTTAAGACTAGCCTTTGCAATAATCTGCCCTGTCGCTGGGTCCAACTTCCCCCCATGCGCATAAAACCTAGACCTCTCAGGCCAATCCGATGTAGCTGGAGTGCCCACTTCTGCAACCATCTTGGCCTCAGCTGCTTCCCACTTAGGCACGACTCTCTTGTAGCCACCTGTCCCCAGAACATGGTGATACTCCTTTTTCTCAGCATTTAACTTATTTTTTCTCGACCTTTCCAGAGCTGCAGCTGACTCCTTGTACTCAACAAATGCGTCCCAGTGATCTTTTATCTTCTCTTGTGCTCCAGTGAATTCTGGAGTCTTCTTTTCTGCCTTGATGTAGTCGTTGTATAATCTTTTCTTCCATGTCTGGAATTGTGTGGCCATCTTCTTAAGAGCAAAGGGCTTTACTTTCAACCGTTTGCTATCTGTGAGACCCTCTGGTAGGTTGAAATGTGACATGAGCGTATCCCAAAGCAAATTTTTCGATCTTTCATCGACATAACTAACTCCTCGATCGTCCTTTGGCTTATTCCATTCTTAAATGGTGATCGGGATTTGGTCCCTAACAATAACTCTGCATTGATTTATAAACTTACGGGCATTTTTTTCAGGAGGCAATCGGTTCGCCATCTTCTACGACTTCATCGATGTTGAGCTTTATGTCATCGACCAACTTTTTGGCCTGGCCTCGTACCCTTCTATAAGATTGGCTCGATCCGGAGGGCTAAAAGAAGAAATATTCGTTAATATATATATACAAATCAATTAATACATCTAATGATCACCAGAGGCTTAATATATATATACCTCACCGAACTTTGTTAATTGTCTAACATTTTCTCCGCCATCATTGTTTGTTTCCCCTTCGTCTCTTGGTTCTTGCTCAAGTCCCTCACCGGATTCGTTTAGAATATGTGAGCCGTCATCTTGCTCAAGTCCCTCACCGGAGCGTGTCATGTCGAAGATGTCATCTTCACGGTATCTGCCGCTACCGTCCATAGCTTAACTAATCCTGAAGAAAGATAAAACAATTTAGTGGTCATCTATCGACTCAGTGGCTGCGGATCACGCATGATTCTATCGACTCGCATGATCGGTTGGGACAATGACACAAGTTACTTTCTACGAACGATCTCACATTATTCTATCGACTCACTGGTTGCCAATTAGTTTCCGGCAAGTAGTGCTCATCTAAAACAAATCTTGCCCATTGATTAGATAAATTTGTGCATATATTGGTGGTTTTGTGAATTTTATCTCAAGTTGGAAATTTTATCTCAAGTTACACTGAAGGAGCTAGGTGGAGCTCATCAAAACTACGACGACAAACGAGTTGGTGGTTTTGTCAATTTTATCTCAAGTTGAAAATTAAATAGATCTCATGAAGATGTCAATTTTATCTCAAATATGATTATGAGAATCTTAGGGAATTCTATTTCTAATCACCTTATGAGATATCAATGATAAAGTTGCACTAATCGGGTCAAAGCACATCCATATCGAAATTTCCAAAGAATCAAAATTTACAAAGCATAAAGATTAAGACCTCGTATTTAACATGGTAGCATTCTCATACCATCACTGTACCCAATTGTACTACACTCATAGCATCAAGATGAACACATCATATATCAAAATTTACACCATACTTATATCAACATGGTAAAAACATTTCATAGCAAATAAGCAGCATCTCATAACATCTCATAGCAAATCAACAACATCTCATCAGCAACATCTCATAACATCTCATAGCAACATCTCATAGTAAATCTCATAGCAACATCTCATACCATATATCATGAGCACCTTGTAGCAAATCAAGGAAAAAATTCTCGGGGCCGCGGACTGTGAGGAGGACAGAGAGAACGGCCCGCCGTCGGCCGAAGTGGGGCGGCATCCGCCGTGGGCGCCGGCCGGACCTGCTGCTGGAGACGAACGGGGCCGGGGCGGGTCAAGGCAAAGAGAGGAGCAGCGGAGGGGGCGAACAGAGAGCGGCAGAGAGGGGGGGACAGAGAGGCGGAGGCTCACCGTGGGAGGAGGGGGTGCACAGAGCAGCAGGGGCTCATCGGCGGGTAGCAAGGGGCGGCGATTTCGTCGGCGGTTAGCTGCTCGTCGTGGTTCGATCTGAATGTCCTGAGCGATTGCTGGCACCGAGACACGAAGGCGCGGGAGTTATATACCTGCGACCTTTAGTCCCGGTTCCAGCCATGAACCGGGACTAAAGGTCCTTTAGTCCCGGTTGCAACCACCAACCGGGACTAAAGGTCCACCTCCTCCGCGCAGTAGCTGACCCTTTAGTCCTGGTTGGTGGTTGCAACCAGGACTAAAGGCCCAAATTCAGCGGACCAAATTCCACACGGGAAGGAACCTTTAGTCCTGGTTGGGGATACCAACCGGGACTAAAGGTGGCGTTTTCTTTTCTGTTTTGTTTTTCTAAACAGAACAGTTTCTGTTTTTAGATTTTGAATAACTTTTAGAATATTTAGAGTTTTTGAGTGAAACTTTTTTGCTTTAAGTCACAAAATTATAAACTTTCTGTTAGTGCGAGTAGTTTTCAAATTTGAATTCTTTGAAATTTGTGTGAATCACTAGTTTGTGAATAACTTTAGTTTAAAAATATATTTTTGAGTGATTCTTTTTCCTGCTGTTTAATATTAGTGTATTTTATCAGTATGTTTAATTTTGGAATTTTTAGGATATTTAAAATAGGTGTTTTTATCAAAAACAGATTATGTTTAGCTCTTTTAGTTTTATACCTTTTTCCTTTGTTTTAATTATTTTAGTTTCTATTTTCTTGTTATTCTTTTTCCAAATTATATTATGTTTCTGTTAGTCAACATGAGGAGTTTTAATTTTCATTTTGAAGAAATTCTTTGATAGAGTCAATTTTACAGATTGAAATTAATTCTTGTAAAATGTATAACAATTTGAAAACTAAACCAAATGAGTTGATTCAAATTTCTGTGGATTCATCTTGAAGATTTCCTAATATTGAAAATTCATAACTTAATAAATAATTATTTAAAAATCATGTTTCAAATGCCAAAATGCCCTAGCTCTTACAAAGATTCCGGCGTCCGAAGGGGGTAGCAAAGTGAAACTTTTTGCTTGCTTGTGTTAGGGTAACCCCTAGGAACACCCAAAACACATGTATACCCTAACTCTTACAAAGATTCCCCCCGGTTTGTCTGAATCGGGACTTTCCAGCTATAAGTCCGGAAACTCACTAGAGAGAAAGTGATGACGGTGAAGCCGGTCACATCCCAGAGTGGGATCTTGGGGTATAAGACTTTTTCTTCACGTATGTCCCTTGCTTATGATTGCGCCGTAACTATGGAGAATCTTCATCATTTAACAGGATGCGTGGGTCAGTGTTCACTTTGAAGGGAGGAATTTCATCAAAGTTATTATAATCTTCTCACATGTCTGTCTTGTCCTCCACTCCCACGATGTTTCTTTTCCTTGAAAGAACTATGTGGCACTTTGGCTCATCGTATGATGTACTCGCTTCCTTATCTTTTCTTTTTCTCGGTTTGGTAGACATGACATTCACATAGAAAACCTGAGGCACATCATTGGTTAGGACGAATGGTTCATTTGTGTACCCAAGATTGTTGAGATCCACTGTTGTCATTCCGTACTACAGGTCTACCTTTACCCCGCCTCCTGTCAGATTGACCCATTTGCACCGAAACAAAGGGACCTTAAAAGAACGTCCATAGTCAAGTTCTCATATCTCCTCTATGTAACCATAATATGTGTCCTTTTCCCATTGTTGTATGTTGCATCAAAGCGAACACCACTGTTTTGGTTTGTGCTCTTTTGGTGCTCTTTTGATCTTGGGCGATCGTGTAAAATGTATTCCCATTTATCTCGTACCCTTGGAAAGTCAATATAGTCGAAGATGGTGACTTGGCCAACAAGTACATCTCATCTTCAACAGTGGTGTTATTCATGAGATGTGTTTGCAACCAACCGCCAAAAGTCCTCATGTGTGTACGTTTAATCCAGGAGTCAGACTGCTCCGGGTTCTTGGAGCGTACAATATCCATGTGTTCCTCGATATACGGAGCCACCAAGGTGGAATTTTGTAGAACTGTGTAGTGTGCTTGAGTGAAAGAATGCCCGTCCATACTTATTACTGCTTTCTTTCCTAGCGTGCCTTTTTCACTCAGTCTCCCCTCATGCAGCGATTGAGGGACACCAATCGGCTTAAGGTCAGGAATAAAGTCAACACAAAACTCAATAACCTCCTCTGTTCCATAGCCCTTGGAGATGCTTCCTTCTGGCCTAGCACGGTTATGAACATATTTCTTTAAGACTCCCATGAACCTCTCAAAGGGGAACATATTGTGTAGAAATACAGGACCCAGAATGGTAATCTCTTCGACTAGGTGAACTAGGACGTGTGTCATAATATTGAAGAAGGATGGTGGGAACACCAACTCGAAACTGACAAGACATTGGACCAAATCATTCTGTAACCTTGGTAGGATTTCTGGATCGATTACCTTATGAGAAATTGCATTGAGGAATGCACATAGCTTCACAATGGGTACTCGAACATTTTTCGGTAGAAGCCCACTCAATGCAACCGGAAGCAATTGCGTCATAATCACGTGACCGTCAGGAGACTTTAGGTTTTGGAAATTTTTCTCTGTCATATTTATTATTCCCTTTATATTCAACGAGAAGCCAGAAGGGACCTTCATACTGCTCAAGCATTCAAAAAATATTTCCTTCTCTTCTTTGGTAAGAGCATAGCTGGCAGGACCTTGATATTGCTTTGGATGCATGCCGTCTTTTTCGTTCATACGTTGCTGGCCCTGCCGTGCCTCCGATGTATCTTTTGTCTTCCCATACACGCCCAAGAAGCCTAGAAGGTTCACGCAAAGATTCTTCGTCACGTGCATCACGTCGATTGCAGACCAGACCTCTAGGACTTCCCAATAGGGTAGCTCTCAAAATATAGATTTCTTCTTCCACATGGGGGTGTGTCCATTAGTGTCATTCGGAACAGATTGACCGCTAGGACCCTTTCCAAAGATTACTTTTAAGTCCTTGACCATATCAAATATATCTAACCCAGTACGTTGGCCAGGCTTCTTCCGGTGATCTGCCTCACCTTTGAAATGCTTGCCTTTCTTTCTTAAGAGATGCCTGATCGGAAGAAATCGACGATGTCCCGGGTACACAACCTTCTTACATTTATCCAAATATATACCTTCAGTCTCATCTAGACAGTGTGTGCATGCATTGTATCCCTTGTTTGTCTGTCCTGAAAGGTTACTAAGAGCAGGCCAATCATTGATGGTTACAAACAGCAACGCTCGTAGGTCAAATTCCTCCTGTTTGTGCTTGGTCCAACAATTCTAGCCGGACATGAAACCGAACCGAAGCATGTGGCTGTGAAGGATTTTTGAGGTAGAGTAATCCTTATCATTCTTACAGACACCACATGTACAACACATAAAACTATTCCGCTTGTTTGCCTCAGTCACACGCATAAAATTATGCAGGCCATTAATGAACTCGGGAGAGCGTTGGTCATCGTACATCCATTGACGGCTCATCTTCATTACACAACATCGAAGTGACCAATTTAATACAAGTTCATCACATTAAAACCAAAGTAGAGTAGTGACCAAATGTTATTACTGCAAAAATATACACATAAAGTTCATACATACTTGACGTGGCTTGAGACTGCGTCGATATTTCCCCAAAGAGGAAGGGATGATGCAGCACAGCGACGGTAAGTATTTCCCTCAGTTATGAAACCAAGGTATCGAAACAGTAGGAGGATCACCACCACTACGTAAACAGCACCTGCACACAAAGAACAAATACTTGCAACCCGACGCGAAAGAGAGGTTGTCAATCTCTCTACAGTAAAAAGATTGATTAGGTAGTGATGGATTGGAGAGATAGATCTCTCAAGAACACAAAATAAAAAGAGCAAATAAAAAGTGCAACAAGGTATTTTTGGGTTTTTGGGATATAAGATCTGAAAACAAAAGTGGCAAAAAGATAGATCGGAAAGCAATATGTTGGAAAAGTAGACCCGGGGGCCGTAGGTTTCACTAGTGGCTTCTCTCATGAGTATAGCACACGGTGGGTGAACAAATTACTGTTGGGCAATTGATAGAAGATCAAATAATCATGACGATATCCAAGGCGATGATCATTATATAGGCATCACGTCCAAGATTAGTAGACCGAAACGATTCTGCATCTACTACTATTACTCCACACATCGACCGCTATCCAGCATGCATCTAGTGTATTAAGTTCATGGAAAAAAGGAGTAATGCAATAAGAATGGTGACATGATGTAGACAAGATCTATTCATGTAGGAGTAGACCCCATCTTGATATCCTTAATAGCAACGATACATGCGTGCCTCGCTGCCCCTTCTGTCACTGGGAGAGGACACCGCAAGATCGAACCCATCACAAAGCACCTCTTCCCATGGCAAGAAATATTGATCTAGTTGGCCTAACTAAACCAAAGATTTGAAGAAGAAATACGAGGCTATAAGTAATCATGCATATAAGAGATCAAAGAAGACTCAAATAATATTCATGGATAGAAACTAATCATGAACTCAAAATTCATCGGATCCCAACAAACACACCACAAAAGTTTACATCAAATAGATCTCCAAGAGACCATTGTATTGAGAATCAAAAGAGAGAGAGGAAGCCATCTAGCTACTGCCTACGGACCCGTAGGTCTATGGTGGACTACTCACGCATCATCGGAGAGGCACCAATGAGGATGATGAACCCCACCGTGATGGTGTTAGATTGGATCTCGAGGTTCTGGAACTTGCGGCGGCTGAATGTGTTTTTCATCGACTCCTCTAGGGTTTCTGGAATATTTGGGACTTTATAGGCGTCAGAGGCGGTGGAGAGGGGTCCCGAGGAGGGCACAACCCATCAGGGCGCGCCCGGCGCCTCTGGCGTGCCCTGGTGGGTTGTGGTCTCCTAGACCCTCCCCTCTAGCACTTCTTTGGCCCACTGGATGTCTTCTGGCCCAAAAAAATCTCCAAAAAGTTTCGTCACAATTGGACTCCATTTGGTATTGATATTCTGCGAAGTAAAAAACAAGCAAAAACAGCAACTGGCACTTTGACACTATGTCAATAGGTTAGTCCCAAAAAATGATATAAAGTTGCTATAAAATGATTGTAAAACATCCAAGATTGATAATATAACAGCATGGAACAAGCAAATATTATAGATACATTGGAGACATATCTGCATCCCCAAGCTTAATTCCTACTCGTCCTCGAGTAGGTAAATGATAAAAACAGAATTTTTGATGTGGAATGCTGCCTAACATGTTCATCACATATTCTTTTCTTTTGTAGCATGGACATTTGGACTTTTAGATGGTTCAAAGCAATAGTCTAGTTTTAACATAATGACTTCAATACTCAAGCATGCCAACAAGCAACCATGTTGAAAGGATCGATATGGTTGACTAGAGGGGGGGGTGAATAGGCAACTAACACTTTTTAACTTTTCTTTAACAATTTAGGCTTAGCAACAAATAGGTTGGCTAGATGTGCAACTAGGTGAGTAACCTATATGATGCTAAACACAACAACAAGATAAGCAAGCAAGATATAACAATATAAGTAGCTTGCACAAAGTAAAGGTAAGAAGTAACCACAAGGGGAACCGATGGAGACGAGGATGTGTTTCCGAAGTTCCTTCCCGGTGAGGGGAAGTACGTCTCCGTTGGAGCGGTGTGGAGGCACAATGCTCCCCAAGAAGCCACTAGGGCCACCGTATTCTCCTCACGCCCTCACACAATGCGAGGTGCCGTGATTCCACTAGTGGTGCACTTGAAGGCGGCAACCGGACCTTTACAAACAAGGTTGGGGCTCTCTCCACAACTTAATTGGAGGCTCCCAACGAAACCACGAAGCTTCACCACAATGGAATATGGCTTCGAGGTGACCTCTTCCGTCTAGGGTGCTCAAACACCCAAGAGTAACAAAATCCACACAAGAAACTATGGGGGAATCAATTTTCCTTTGGTGGAAGTGTAGATCTAGGTCTCCTCCTTCAATCCCTAGCAAGACAACAAGTTTGGGTGGCTAGGGAGAGAGCTCGGGCAAGAAAGCTCAAGTGCATCAATGGTGGAGAGAGAGAGGTAAAAAGGTGAGCAAGAGGTGGAAGAAACACCTCTTTATATAGCCCCCCCCCCTTTCCAACTGTTACAGCCAGATCTGTCATGGGAGCGGTTCAACCGGACAGGGGAGCGGTACAACCGGTATAACCGGTACAACCGGCCAACCAGCGCCCAACCACCGGACCACACCAGAAGGTTGGCCCGGATGCAGCAGCCAGGCCTGAGCCCCGGACCCCTAAGCGGTACAACCGCTCGGGACCCCGGTTGTACCGGGCTATATGATTATAGCGGTACAACCGGTCCGGTACCGCCCAACAACCGGACCACAACAGAAACTTGTCCGGTTGTAGCCCGGTGCTGGGCCGGTTCAACCGCCCAGAGCTGCCTTTTTGGGTCTCCCAGCCTTTGGCGGTACTACCGCCCGGGGGCAGCGGTACAACCGCTGGGGACCACTTTGGCAGCACCCCTAGGGTATCACCCCTAGAGTGGTGGTCGAAACGGAGGCTAAAAACCAGCTGTGCATTTAGGTTGACACCGCGGATTACCTGGCAGGTAACTAAGGAAAGAGGTGCCTCTCTCTCAATGATGCGGAGAAGAGAATTGGGTGAAGATGGATGAGCGAAAGAACTGATTCACCCAAGACTTTCCAATGTGGATTCCCTCTTAATAGTACGGGATCCCTACGACCAAAGAGAATAAACACGTAGAGAAAACCCGTCTTCAGTCTTTTCCGTTTGGAGGGTCCACCTAACCGTCTTGTGTACCACATACAATCCCTGTATAACTTGACACGCGGTTAGATCATAGTGAGTTGTCATCATCGCCAAAACACCAAGGTAAGTGAATGCCCTTTCACATGTCTTTCAAAATATCAACACTAAAGAAAGTTATCCCTAGACCATCATGCTCAACCATTGATCCATTCATGAAACACATTCAAATATTAGCTACACCTAATGCTCACGTACGATCATAGTGCCCCCTAGTTCGTGCTTTATAAGAGAAGATGGAGACTCAAAGTAAAAATAAAAATTGCATAAAGTAAATAGATAGGCTCTTCACGGAGGGGGGTAGGGATTTGTAGAGGTGCCAGAGCTCAAAGTTTAAATTGAGAGAGAAAAATATTTTGAGAGGCATGCCTTTCCTGTCAACGAAAACAACAAAGTAGTTCACAATACTTTCCATGCTAGATATATCATAGGCGGTTCCCAAATAGAAAATAAAGTTTATTCCTTTTTCCACCTTTCTTTCACAATCCATGGCTGGCCGTATCCACGGTTGCCTTCCATACCAACACTTTCCAAGGAATTTATTATTTGACAACATAAAGTAATTTTTTTCTTTTTCATTTCGAGACTGGGCATCCCTATTACCGCCGTACTCTCGTGCAATGACAAGTGAATAAACACTCATCTTGAGAATAACACATCTAGCATGGAAAAATATGGACACCCCCTACCGTTTCATGAGCGGTACGAGCACACAAAAAGGAAATTTATTTTGAAAAGTAGAGATGGCACATATAAATTTGCTTGGAACGGCATAGAAATACCGCATATAGGTAGGTATGGTGGACTCATAAGGCAAAACTGGGTTTAAGGATGTTGGATGCACAAGTAGTATTTCTACTTAGTACAAGTGGAGGCTAGCAAATAGATTGAGAAGCAACCAACCAAGAAACGAAAATTCACATAAACGAGCATTGAGCATAAATAACACCGAATAATGCACCATAAGTAGGATATAATTTCATTGCATAACTATTGACTTTCATGCATGCATAGGGAATCACAAACCTTAACACCAATATTCCTACTAAAGCATAATTACTCACTAACATGACTCACATATTACTATCATCATGTCTCAAAACTATTACACGGAATCAAGTTTAATTTGTCCAATGATCTTCATGAAAGTTTTTATTATATCCTCCTTGGATATCTATCACTTTGGGACTAGTTTCATATATTGCCATTGCTTTTGACAAGCTCAAACAAATTTAAGTGAAGAACATGAGCATAGAGATTTCATCTCTCAAAATAGTATAAGTGAAGCATGAGAGGATTTCTTCAAAATTTACTAACTCTCAAATTAATCTAAGTGAAGCATGATAGTGTTTCTTCAAAAGCTTCCAAGCACACCGTGCTCAAAAAGATATAAGTGAAGCACTAGAGCAATTCTATAGCTCAAAAAAGTTTAAGTGAAGCATGTAGAGCAATTCTAACAAATCATAGCCTAATTTTGGATCTCTCAAATAGGTGTGTTCAGCAAGGATACAACTGACAAACTAAAAAGCAAAGCAAGCAAAAGACTCACATGATACAAGACGCTCCAAGCAAAACTCATGATATGTGACGAATAAAAATATAGCTCCAAGTAAAATACCGATGGTCGTTTAGAAGAAAGAGGGGATGCCACTCGAGGCATCCCCAAGCTTAGTTGCTTGTTTATCTTTGGATATATCTTGGGGGTGATGTAGCATCCCCAAGCTTAGACTCTTTTCACTCCTTATTCCTTCATCCATCGTGATCTCACCCAAAACTTGAAAACTTCAATCACACAAAACTCAACAAAATCTTCGTGAGATCCGTTAGTATAATAAAACAAATCGCTACCTTAAGTACTGTTGCAAACTCATTCAAAATTTATTATTGCATTATACCTACTGTGTTTTAACTTTACCATGTCTCATACCCTTCAATACAACCCATAGATTCATCAAAACAAGCACACAATGCAACGAAAACAGAATCTGTCTTAAACAGAACAGTCTGTAGTAATCTGTACTCTAACCATACTTCTGTAACTCTAAACATTCTGAACAATTAGGACAACGTAAATAATTTGTATAGCAATACTTTGTTAAAATTTCATCTCAATATCACGCTCCAGTAAAAAATTAAAATTCTCACACTGAAGGCAAAGTTTCTGTTTCAGATTCAGCATTGTTTCTACTCATCTTATGAATCATCCTAAAGGCTCTACTTGGCACAAACACTAAATAAAACATACAAACACAATCATAACAGAGGCATAATTGTGTAAACACTCAAAAACAGAAAGAAAAAGACGAAAATAAATTTATTCATTGGGTTGCCTCCCAACAAGCGTTATCGTTTTACGCCCCTAGCTAGGCATAACACATAGATTCAAGTATTGTCATCTTTTGTTTTCAACTTTTCAATCACACAACTAGATTTTTTCGAGAATTTAGCATGCATATTCTCAATGGCAACACTTCTAGGAAAAAGACCAAAAAATTCATTCTTGTAAATAGGGTCTCTTACTATTTCAACAAAGTCGGGATGAATACTAATCATTTTAAGATCTCCCTTGTGGCCACTAGGTGTAGCAACTTTGTGTTGGAAATATGCCCTAGAGGCAATAATAAAATGGTTATTATTATATTTCCTTGTTCATGATAAATGTTTATTATCCATGCTATAATTGTATTGGTTGGAAACTCAAATACATCTGTGGGTACATAGACAACAATGTGTCCCTAGTAAGCCTCTATAGGACTAGCTCGTTGATCAAAGATGACTAAGGTTTCCTAGTCATGGACAAGAGTTGTCATTTGATAACGGGATCACATCATTAGGAGAATGATGTGATGGACAAGACCCAAACTATAAACGTAGCATATGATCGTGTCAGTTTATTGCTATTGTTTTCTGCATGTCAAGTATCTGTTCCTATGACCATGAGATCATGCAACTCACTGACACCGTAGGAGTGCCTTGTGTGTATCAAACGTCGCAACGTAACTGGGTGACTATAAAGATGCTCTACAGGTATCTCTGAGGGTGTCTGTTGAGTTGGCATGGATCAAGACTGGGATTTGTTACTTCGTGTGACGGAGAGGTATCTCAGGGCCCACTCGGTAATACAACATCACAATGAGCCTTGCAATCAAAGTGACTAAAGAGTTAGCCACAGGATCTTGTATTACGGAACGAGTAAAGAGACTTGCCGGTAACGAGATTGAACTAGGTATAGAGATACCGACGATTGAATCTCGGGCAAGTAACATACCGAAGAACAAAGGGAACAGTATACGTGATTAGCTGAATCCTTGACATAGAGGTTCAACCGATAAAGATCTTCGTAGAATATGTAGGAACCAATATGGGCATCCAGGTCCCGCTATTGGTTATTGACCGTAGAGGTGTCTCGGTCATGTCTACATAGTTCTCGAACCCGCAGGATCTGCACACTTAACGTTCGGTGACGTTTCGGTAGTATTGAGTTATGTATGGTAGTGACCGAAGGTTGTTCGGAGTCCCGGATGAGATCCCGGACGTCACGAGGAGCTCCGGAATGGTCCGGAGGTAAAGATTGATATATAGGAAAATGGTATTTGGGTTCCGGAAAAGTTTCGGGTACTTTCGGTAGTGTACCGGGAGTGACGAATGGGTTCCGGGGGTCCACCGGGTGGGGCCCACCCACTCCGGGGGCCACATGAGCCCAAGAGGTGGCGTACCAGCCCCTGGTGGGCTGGGCAGCCGACCCCATGGGGGCCCATGCGCCCAAGAGGAAAAAAGGTGGAGGTTGGAAGGAGTAGGACACCTTCCTAATACTAGGAGGTGGATTCCACCTCCTTGAGGTGGTTCGGCCGAACCCCTAGGGGAAACCCTAGGGCTGCCTCCTCCTCCCTCCCTCCTATATATACAAGAGGGTTTTTGAGGGCAGCCCCCAACCAGAAAATTGCCACGTGATGTCCACTTCTTCCTCTAGATCGTTTCTCCTCTAGATTAGTTCGGCGGAGCTCGGCGAAGCCCTGCCGGATTAGTTCGCCACCACCGCCACCACGCCGTTGTGTTACCGGAGAACTCATCTACCTCTCCGCTCCCTTTTGCTGGATCAAGAAGGCGGAGATCGTCATCGAGCTGTATGTGTGCTGAACGCGGAGGTGCCGTCCGTTCGGCGCTAGATCGGAAGGACCGTGATTGGATCGCGGGACGGTTCGTGATTGGATCGCGGGACGGATCATGATCGGATCGCGGGACGGCTAGCGATTTGGATCGCAAAGACGTTCGACTACATCAACCGTGTTTCTCAACGCTTCCCGTTTAGCGATCTACAAGGGTATCTAGATCCACTCTCCCTCTCGTAGATGCTCATCACCATGGATAGATCTTGCGTGTGCGTTGGAAAATTTTTGTTTCCCATGCAACGTTCCCCAACAGTGGCATCATGAGCTAGGTCTATGCATAGATGAGATCACGACTAGAACACAAAGGAGTTTGTGGGCGTTAATGCTCAGATTGCTTCCTCCCTTGGTCTTTTCTTGATTCAGCGGTATTGTGGGATGAAGCGGCCCGGACCAACCTTACTCGTACGCTTACGAGAGACCGGTTCCATCAACTGACATGTGACTTTGTTGCACAAAGATGGCTGGCGGGTGTCTGTATCTCCCACTTTAGTTGGATCGGATTCGACAAAGGCGGTCCTTGAGAAGGTTGAATAGCAATTTGTGTATCACCGTTGTGGTTTTTGCGTAGGTAAGATTCGTTCTTGCTAGATACCCGTAGCAGCCACGTAAAACATGCAACAACAATTAGAGGACGTCTAACTTGTTTTTGCAGGGTATGTTGTGATGTGATATGGCCAATTACATGATGAGATATATGTGATGTATGAGATGATCATGTTTTGTATAGAATATCACGACTTGCATGTCGATGAGTACGGCAACCGGCAGGAGCCATTGGGTTGTCTTTAATTTATTTTTGCCATTTTGCTTTACTTTATCGCTATGAGTTAGCAATAGTTGTAGAAGCAATAGTTGGCGCGACAACCTCATGGCGACACGTTGATGGAGATCAAGATGATGGAGATCATGGTGTCATGCCGGTGATGATGGAGATCATGCCGGTGCTTTGGAGATGGAGATCAAAAGCACAAGTTCATGGCCATATCATGTCACTTATGATTTGCATGTGATGTTAATCCTTTTATGCATCTTATTTTGCTTAGGACGACGGTAGCATTATAAGGTGATCCATCACTAAAATTTCAAGATAAAATTGTGTTCTCCCTGAGTGTGTACCGTTGCAAAAGTTCATCGTTTCGAGACACCACGTGATGATCGGGTGTGATAGACTCTACGTTCGCATACAACGGGTGCAAGCCAGTGTTGCACGTGCGGAACACTCGGGTTAAACTTGACGAGCCTAGCATGTACAGACATGGCCTCGGAACACAAGAGACCGAAAGGTCGAACATGAGTCATATAGTAGATATGATCAACATGGAGATGTTCACCATTGAAACCACCTCATCTCACGTGATGATTGGACTTGGGTTGGTGGATTTGGATCATGTCACACTTAGACAAACTGAGGGATGTTGATTTGAGTGGGAGTTCTAAAGTAATATGATTAATTGAACTCATTATCATGAACATAGTCAAAGTGACTTTGCAAATTATATTGTAGATCAATAGCTAGTGCTGTAGCTCCCCTGTTTTTATACGTTCCTAGAGAAAATAGAGTTGAAAGATGATGGTAGCAATAATGCGGACTGGGTCCATGATCTGAGGATTGTCCTCATTGCTGCACAGAAGGCTTATGTCCTTAATGCACCGCTCGGTGCGCCACCCCCTCAAGCGTCGTCTGTAGATGTTGTGAACATCTGACAGGCACGTTCTGATGACTACTTGATAGTCCAGTGCGTCATGCATTACGGCTTAGAATTGAGGCTCCAAAACATTTTGAACGTCACGGAACATATGAGATGTTCTAAGAGCTGAAATTGGGATTTCAGGCTCGTGCCCGTGTTGAGAGGTATGAGACCTCCAACAAGATTCTTCGCCTGCAAGATGAAGGAGAATAGCTCAGTCGGTGAGCATGTGCTCAGATTGTCTGGGTGCTACAATCGCTTGAATCGAGTGGGAGTTGATCTTCCAGATAAGATAGTGATTGATATAGTTCTCCAAGTCACTGCCACTAAGCTACTAGAGCTTCATGATGAACTATGAAATGCCAGGGATGGAAATAATGATCCCCGAGCTATTCACGATGTTTGACACCACGAAGGTAGAAATCAAGAAGGAGCATCAAGTGTTGATGGTTAGTAAAACCACTAGTTTCGAGAAGGGCAAGGGCAAGGAGGGAAACTTCATGGATGGCAAGCCAGTTGCTGCTCCAGTGAAGAAACCCAAGGTTGAACCGAAACCCGAGACTAAGTGCTTCTATTATGAGGAGAACGGTCGCTGAAGCGGAACAACCCTAGATACTTGGTAGATAAGAAGGCTGTCAACGTCAACAGAAGTATATTTGATATATGTTTTATGCATGTGTACCTTGCTAGTACTCCTAGTAGCACCTGGGTATTAGATACCGGTTCAGTTGCTAAATGTTGGTAACTCAAAATAAAAGCTACGGAATGAACGGAGATTAGCTAAGGGCAAGGTGACGATGTGTGTTGGAAGTGTTTCCAAGGTTGATATGATCACCATCGCACGTTCTCTCTACCTTTGGGATTAGTGATGAACCTAAATAAATGTTATTTGGTGTTTGCGTTGAGCATGAACGTGATTAGATCATGTTTATTGCAATACGGTTATTCATTTAAGTTAGAGAATAATGGTTATTATGTTTACATGGATAATACCTTCAATGGTCATGCACCCAATGCGAATGGTTCATTGAATCTCGATCGTAGTGATACACATGTTCATAATATTGATGCCAAAAGATGTAAAGTTAATAATGATAGTACCACATACTTGTGGCACTGCCGCTAATGTCATATTGGTGTAAAGCGCATGAAGAAACTCCATGCTGATGGATCTTTTGGACTCACTCGATTTTGAATCGCTTGAGACATGCGGACCATGCCTCATGGGCAAGATGACTAAGACCCCGTTTTCGTAATGACGGAGCGGGCGAACAACCTATTCGAAATAATACATGTTGATGCATGCAGTCCAATGAGTGTTGAAGCGTGCGGTGGGTATCGTTATTTTCTTACCTTCACTGATGATTTGAGTAGATATAGGTATATTTACTTAATGAAACACAAGTCTGAAATGTTTGAAAAGTTCAAGCAATTTCAGAGTGAAGTTAAAGATCATCGTGACAAGAAGATAAAATGTCTACGATATGATCGTGGAGGTGAATATCTGAGTTACGAGTTTGGTATGAAACTTAAGACAATGTGGAAATTGTTTCACAACTCACGCCACCTGGAACACCATAGTGTGATGGTGTGTCCGAACGTCGTAGTCGTGCGCTATTGGATATGGTACGTACTATGATGTCTCTTATCGATTTACCACTATCATTTTGGGGTTATGCATTAGAGACAACTACATTCACTTTAAATAGGGCACCATCTAAGTCCGTTGAGATGACACCGTATGAATTTTGGTTTGGCAGAAACCTAAGCTGTCATTTCTCAGAGTTTGGGAATGCGACGCTTATGTCTGATAAGCTCGAACCCAAAGCGGAAAAGTGCATCTTCATAAGGTACCCTAAGGAAACAGTTGGGTATACCTTCTATCTCAGATCCAAGGGCAAAGTGTTTGTTGCTTAAAACGGGTCCTTTCTCGAGAAAAAGTTTCTCTCGAAAGAATTGAGTGGGAGGAAAGTAGAACTTGATGAGGTTGTTGAACCGTCACTTCAGTTGGATAGTAGCACGACGCAGAAAGATGTTTCTGCGACGCCTACACCAAGTGAAGAGGAAGCAAGTGATGATGATCATGAAGCTTTGGATCAAGTTACTACCGAACCTCGTAGGTTGACAAAAACTCGTATCGCCCCTGAGTGGTACGTCAATCATGTCTTGGAAATCACGTTGTTAGACAACGATGAGCCTACGGACTATGAAGAAGCGATGGTGGGCCCGGATTCCAACAAATGGCTAGGAACCATGAAATCCGAGAAAGGATCCATGTATGAAAACCAAGTATGGACTTTGGTAGACTTGTCCATTGAACGGCAGGCCGTTGAGTACAAATGGACCTTTAAGAAGAAGACATACGCTGATGGTAAATGTGACCATTTATAAAGCTCGACTTGTCGCAAAGAAGTTTCCGACAAAGTTCAAGGAGTTGACTACGATGAGACTTTCTCACCCGTAGCGATGCTAAAGTCTGTTGGAATTATGTTAGCAGTTGCTGCATTTTTCGATTATGAAATCTGGCAGATGGATGTCAAAACATCGTTTCCTTAACGGTATCCGTGAGGAAAGGTTGTATGTGATACAACCGGAAGGTTTTGTCAGTCCTAAGGATGCTAAAATGTATTCAAGCTCCAGCAATCCTTCTATGGACTGGAGCAAGCATCTCGGAGTTGGAATATACGCTTTGATGAGGTGATCAAAGTTTTTGGGTTTATACAAAGTTTATGAGAAACTTGTATTTACAATAAAGTGAGTGGGAGCACTATAGAAATTCTGATAAGTATATGTGGATGACATATTGTTGATCAGAAATGATGTAGAATTTCTGGAAAACATAAAGGGTTGTTTGAAAGGAGTTTTCCAAAGGAAAACCTGGAATGAAGCTACTTAAATATTGGGCATCAGGATCTATAGAGATAGATCAAGACGTCTGATAAGACTTTCAATGAGTACACACCTTGACAAGATTTTGAAAGACTTCAAAATGGATCAGTCAAAGAAAGAGTTCTTGCCTGATTTGTAAGGTGTGAAGTGGAGTAAGACTCAAAGCTCGACCATGGCAGAAGAAAGAGAAAGGACGAAGGTCGTCCCCTATGCCTTATCCATAGGCTCTGTATAGTATGCCATGCTATGTACCGCACCTGGTGTGTGCCTTGCCATGAGTCTGTCAAGGGGTACAAGAGTGGTCCAGGAGTGGATCACTGGACAGCGGTCAAAATTATCCTTAGTAACTAGAGGACTAAGGAAATGTTTCTCGATTATGGAGGTGATAAAGAGTTCGTCGTAAAGGGTTACGTTGATGCAAGCTTTGACACCAATCCAGATGACTCTGAGTAGCAATCCGGATACGTATAGTGGGGCAGCCATTTGGAATAGCTCCAAGTGGAGTGTGGTAGCATCTGCAGTATGACATATAGATTTGCAAAGAACACACGGATCTGAATGTTGCAGACTGTTGACTAGAACCTCTCTCACATGCAAAACATAATCGAACCCCAGAACTCATTGGGTGTTACATTCATTACAATGTTAATCACATGGTGATGTGAACTAGATTATTGACTCTAGTGCAAGTGGGAGACTGTTGGAAATATGCCCTAGAGGCAATAATAAAATGGTTATTATTATATTTCCTTGTTCATGATAAATTTTTATTATCCATGCTATAATTGTATTGATTGGAAACTCAAATACATGTGTGGGTACATAGACAACAATGTGTCCCTAGTAAGCCTCTATAGGACTAGCTCGTTGATAAAAGATGACTAAGGTTTCCTAGTCATGGACAAGAGTTGTCATTTGATAACGGGATCACATCATTAGGAGAATGATGTGATGGACAAGACCCAAACTATAAACGTATCATATGATCGTGTCAGTTTATTGCTATTGTTTTCTGCATGTCAAGTATCTGTTCCTATGACCATGAGATCATGCAACTCACTAACACCGTAGGAGTGCCTTGTGTGTATCAAACGTCGCAACGTAATTGGGTGACTATAAAGATGCTCTACAGGTATCTTCGAGGGTGTCTGTTGAGTTGGCATGGATAAAGACTAGGATTTGTTACTCCGTGTGACGGAGAGGTATCTCAAGGCCCACTCGGTAATACAACATCACAATGAGCCTTGCAAGCAAAGTGACTAAAGAGTTAGCCACATAATCTTGTATTACGGAATGAGTAAAGAGACTTGCCGGTAATGAGATTGAACTAGGTATAGAGATACCGACGATCGAATCTCGGGCAAGTAACATACCGTAGAACAAAGGGAACAGTATACGGGATTAACTGAATCCTTGACATAGAGGTTCAACCGATAAAGATCTTCGTAGAATATGTAGGAACCAATATGGGCATCCAGGTCCCGCTATTGGTTATTGACCATAGAGGTGTCTCGGTCATGTCTACATAGTTCTCGAACCCGCAAGGTCTGCACACTTAACGTTCGGTGACGTTTCGGTAGTATTGAGTTATGTATGGTGGTGACCGAAGGTTTTTCGGAGTCCCAGTGAGATCCCGGATGTCACGAGGAGCTCCGAAATGGTCCGGAGGTAAAGATTGATATATAGGAAAGTGGTATTTGGGTTCCGGAAAAGTTTCGGATACTTTCGGTAGTGTACCAGGAGTGACGAATGGGTTCCGTGGGTCCACTGGGTGGGGCCCACCCACCCCGGGGGTCACATCAGCCCAAGAGGTGGCGTACCAGCCCCTGGTGGGCTGGGTAGCCGACCCCATGGGGGCCCATGCACCCAAGAGGAAAAAAGGTGGAGGTTGGAAGGAGTAGGACACCTTCCTAAAACGAATCCACCTCCTAGTAGGAGGTGGATTCCACCTCCTTGAGGTGGCTCGGCCGAACCCCTAGGGGAAACCCTAGGGCTGCCTCCTCCTCCCTCCCTCCTATATATACTAGAGGGTTTTTGAGGGCAGCCCCCAACCAGAAAATTGCCACGTGCTGCCCACTTCTTCCTCTAGATCGTTTCTCCTCTAGATTAGTTCGGCGGAGCTCGGCGAAGCCCTGCCGGATTAGTTCACCACCGCCACCACCACGCCGTTGTGCTGCCGGAGAACTCATCTACCTCTCCGCTCCCTCTTGCTGGATCAAGAAGGCGGAGATCGTCATCGAGCTGTACGTGTGCTGAACGCGGAGGTGTCGTCCGTTCGACGCTAGATCGGAAGGACCATGATTGGATCGGGGGACGGTTCGTGATTGGATCGCGGGACGGATCATGATCGGATCGCGGGACGGCTAGAGATTTGGATCGCAAAGACGTTCGACTACATCAACCACGTTTCTCAACGCTTCCCGCTTAGCGATCTACAAGGGTATGTAGATCCACTCTCCCTCTCGTAGATGCTCATCACCATGGATAGATCTTGCGTGTGCGTAGGAAATTTTTTGTTTCCCATGCAACGTTCCCCAACACTTTGTCCTTAGTGACTTGCGTGGTTTTGCAAATTTTTACGGGAGTTTTTTCAATAGTTTTGACATAAGAAAAAGCCGAACCCAAGTTATTAAAAATTTCTTCTAATTTATCAATCCGGTAAGGACTCTCTTCTATCCTTTCGTTAACTACGATCTCTTTTCCCACTAAACTTCCCATAGCATTAAAAGCGTCCAAAGATGGACACATCAAGAAATTCTCACCGGTAATCGTATCAAGGACGAATCTATACCAAGTGGTAATGCCAACATAAAAACTGCGAAGAAGAACAACGGTAGATTGCTTATGGATAGATCTATTATGAGCACTGCAAATCCTATACCAAGTATCTTTTAGGTTCTCCCCTCCCCTCTGCTTAAAATTAAGAACTTCATTCTCGGGAGCACACGCAATAGAGGAAGAACTAGCCATAGTGACAAAATAGGTGAACAGGAGATCTGACCGGAAAGAGGCAAACAAAAAAGAGGGTGAATAAAACGGCAAATTGGGTGAAGTGGGGGAGAGGAAAACGAGAGGCAAATGGCAAATAATGTGATTGCAAGGAGACAAGATTTGTGATTAGGAACATGGTAGATGATGATGGTGTCTCCTCGGCGCCAGAGATTGGCACGTAGAAGAGACCGCTTCCTCCCCGGCAACGGCGCCAGAAATTCCTTTGACGTGGCTTGAGACTGCGTCGGTATTTCCCCAACAAGGAAGGGATGATGCAGCATAGCGACGGTAAGTATTTCCCTCAGTTATGAAACCAAGGTATCGAACCAGTAGGAGGATCACCACCACTACGTAAACAACACCTGCACACAAAGAACAAATACTTGCAACCCGACGCGAAAGAGAGGTTGTCAATCTCTCTACGGTAAAAAGATAGATTAGGTAGTGATAGATTGGAGAGATAGATCTCTCAAGAACACAAAATAAAAAGAGCAAATAAAAAGTGCGGCAAGGTATTTTTGGGTTTTTGGGATAATAGATCTGAAAACAAAAGTGGCAAAAAGATAGATCGGAAAGCAATATGTTGGAAAAGTAGACCCGGGGGCCTTAGGTTTCACTAGTGGCTTCTCTCATGAGTATAGCACACGATGGATGCACAAATTACTGTTGGGCAATTGATAGAAGATCAAATAATCATGACGATATCCAAGGCGATGATCATTATATAGGCATTACGTCCAAGATTAGTAGACCGAAACGATTCTGTAGCTACTACTATTACTCCACACATCGACCGCTATCCAGCATGCATCTAGTGTATTAAGTTCATGGAAAAACGGAGTAATGCAATAAGAACGGTGACATGATGTAGACAAGATCTATTCATGTAGGAATAGACCGCATCTTGTTATCCTTAATAGCAACGATACATGCGTGCCTCGCTGCCCCTTCTTTCACTGGGAGAGGACACCGCAAGATCGAACCCATCACAAAGCACCTCTTCCCATGGCAAGAAAAATCGATCTAGTTGGCCTAACTAAACCAAAGATTCGAAGAAAAAAATACGAGGCTATAAGTAATCATGCATATAAGAGATCAAAGAATACTCAAATAATATTCATGGATAGAAACTGATCATGAACTCAAAATTCATCGGATCCCAACAAACACACCGCAAAAGTTTACATCAAATAGATCTCCAAGAGACCATCGTATTGAGAATCAAAAGAGAGAGAGGAAGCCATCTAGCTACTGCCTACGGACCCGTAGGTCTATGGTGGACTACTCACGCATCATCGGAGAGGCACCTATGAGGATGATGAACCCCTCCGTGATGGTGTTAGATTGGATCTCGAGGTTCTGGAACTTGCGGCGGCTGGATGTATTTTTCGTTGACTCCTCTAGGGTTTCTAGAATATTTGGAAATTTATAGGCGTCAGAGGTGGTGGAGAGGGGTCCCGAGGAGGGCACAACCCATCAGACGCGCCCGGGGCCTCTAGCGCGCCCTGGTGGGTTGTGGTCTCCTCGACCCTCCCCTATGACCCTTCTTTGGCCCACTGGATGTCTTCTGGCCCAAAACAATCTCCAAAAAGTTTCTTTGCGATTGGACTCCGTTTGGTATTGATATTCTGCGAAGTAAACAACAAGCAAAAACAACAACTAGCACTTTGGCACTATGTCAATAGGTTAGTCCAAAAAAATGATATAAAATTGCTATAAAATGATTATAAAACATCCAAGATTGATAATATAACAGCATGAAACAGGAAAAAAATTATAGATATGTTGGAGACGTATCAATACTTCTCATAAAACAGCATACAACTATCTAAAGCATTTAAATGAAACAACAAATGCGATCAAAATCGCAATTAATGTAATAATTGATCCAACAGCATAATGATACCAAGCCTCTTTATTAATGGCATATTTTCTAATATTTATAATCTTCAAGCGCATTGCATCCATGTTGATCTTGTGATCATCGACGACATCGGCAACATAGAACTCCAATTTCATCTTCTCTTCTTCAATTCCTTTCAATTTTTCTTTCAAATAATCATTTTCTTTTTCAACTAAGTTTAACTTCTCGACAAGAGGGTCGGTTGCAATTTCCGTTTCACATACCTCCTAGACAAAAATATCTATGTCAACTTGATGGGCGTAATTGTCATAAACACGTAATGAAATAAATAGTTATAAAAGATAATATACCACATCCGAATCATAAACCGGACAAGGGCCGACGGGGACGGATATCAAAACCATGGCACTATATATAACAAACAATCATACAAGTAAGAAAAATATACAAGTAACTATCTAAATCATACAAATAAGATTTTTTTTCTACAAAAAGATAAGAACAAGAGGCTCACCAAGGTGGTGCCGACGACGGGACGGCGCGGGCGATCGACGGCGGTGAGGACGGGGATGGGAATGCTCTAAGTAAAACCACACCTACACATATGCAAACCGAGAAGTTAATTTGAGCTCAAATTACATATAAATCAAATAAACTCCCACATAATTACTCCCAAACTAGGACCCACAAATCACTATACTTATAGAGCATGAAAGGAGCTAAACTAGCAATGAAAGATGAAAGGATGAAGTTGCTAACCTTTTAGAACCCTTGGATAGATGGGGAGCCGCCAATCTTGACAAATCTTGGCAAAAATGGAGGATGAACTCGAGCTTGGGGAAGGAAACCAAGAGCTTGGCAAAAATGAGAGGATGAAGCTTGGACTCGGGCTGAACGACTCAACTTTATATAGGGAAGGCCTTTAGTCCCGATTGGTGATACCAACCGGGACTAAAGGTCTGTCTTTAGGTGATACCAACCGGGACTAAAGAGGCTCGCAGGGGCCCCAGCGTGCCGCAACCCCTTTAGTGCCGGTTGGTATCACCAACCGGGACTAGAGGTCCCATTTGAACCGGGACTAGTCCTCGCCGTGTCCCCCATCCGCTCCTAGCCGTTGGAACCGGAACTAATGCCCACATTATTCCCGGGCCCAAACCCGACCGGGACTAGTGCTCCGGACGAAAGGTCTGTTTTCCACTAGTGAATGTCACCTTGGCGTAAGATATCCACCGAAACACACGGGACTTCGAGTTTTAATTTACTCTAATTCATGTTGATTTGAGGTACAACCACACAACGACTACAACATCTATGGCCCATGATGTATTGTCGTACCATTTGTCATGTAAGTTTGAATTTTTGAACTCGCCAAATCATTGAGGCCCTACAATGGTAATTCAACTACGCTTAAACCACCATTCTAATTTCCTACAATTGAAGCTCGTACTTGCCAACGACATGGCATATATTTCTGATTTCTCCAACCTATCAACTCTCACATCCGTTCTTGTCACAACCATACTATCCTAGAAAAAGCACTCATAGTTGCCACTTGCGATTAAATCTCACCACTCAGATTTTGGGATAGGAGAACCTAAAATTATACATCACCAATTATTACAAGCAGTTGTTTGGGGCTCCTGAGGATAGTTTTGTGTCCTTGGACGAGTCGAGGGTTGAGGATATCCCTCAACTTGCGACGGATGAGAATGAGATCTTGTCCGCCCCGTTTTCGGAGAAAGAGGTGTTTGAGGCGATTTCACAGATGAAGAATAATAAAGCGCCTGGGCCGGATGGCTTTCCGGCAGAGTTTTATAAAAGGTGTTGGCATATTATTAAGGGTGATTTGCTTCCAATGTTCCATGATTTGTTTTCTGGGCATTTGCAGCTATTTCACTTAAATTTTGGAATGATAACTTTGCTCCCTAAGAAGACAGAGGCGGTGCGGATTGAGCAGTTCCGACCGATATGTCTTCTTAACATCAGTTTTAAAATCTTCACCAAGGTGGGGACTAACAGGCTGACGCAGATTGCACACAGTGTGGTGCAACCATCTCAAACAGCCTTCATGCCGGACAGAAACATCCTTGAAGGGGTTGTGGTCCTTCATGAAACGCTCCATGAGATCCACACGAAAAAACTAGATGGGGTGGTTTTTAAGGTGGATTTTGAGAAAGCGTACGATAAGGTTAAGTGGCCATTTCTTCAGCAGGCCTTGCGGATGAAAGGATTCGATCAATCCTGGAGAAAGCAGGTAGATTCTTTCACGCAAAAAGGCAGTGTCGGAATAAAAGTGAATGATGACATAGGTCATTATTTCCAGACACACAAGGGTCTAAGACAGGGAGACCCGATGTCACCTATCTTGTTCAACATAGTGGCGGACATGTTGACAATTCTGATAGGAAGAGCTAAAGAAAATGGCCAAGTAGGTGGTCTCGTCCCGCATCTAGTGGATGGTGGAGTGTCCATTCTACAGTACGCCGATGATACTATCATCTTCATGGAGCATGATCTGGCGAAAGCAAGAAATATGAAGCTTGTGTTATGTTTATTCGAGCAGTTGTCGGGGTTAAAGATTAACTTCCATAAAAGTGAATTGTTCTGCTTTGGGAGAGCTAAAGACAAACAAGAAGCTTACAAACAACTGTTTGGATGTGGGTTGGGTTCGTTGCCTTTTACATATTTGGGCATACCGATTCACCATCGCAAGCTCTCTAACAAAGAATGGAAGTGCATTGAAGATCGATTTGAAAAGAAACTAAGTTGCTGGAAGGGCAAACTTATGTCATATGGAGGCCGACTAATTCTCATTAATTCGGTGCTCACGAGTATGCCAATGTTTCTCTTGTCCTTCTTTGAGGTACCAGTAGGGGTACGGAAAAGACTGGACTTCTATCGATCACGTTTTTTCTGGCAGAGTGACGAGTTAAAACGGAAATACAGACTTGCTAAATGGGATATTATTTGTAGGCCAAAGGACCAAGGTGGTCTTGGCATTGAAAATTTAGAGGTGAAGAACAGATGCTTACTCAGCAAGTGGCTGTACAAGCTATCTGTAGAGACCGATGCCACATGGGCCCAGATTCTGCGTAATAAGTACCTTCATTCTAAGACCTTGTCCCAGGTGACGGTCTGACCAACCGATTCGCCTTTTTGGAAAGGACTGATGAGAGTGAAATTAGCCTTCTTCCATAGGACAAAGTTTATCGTTGGTAATGGTACTTCCACGAGATTCTGGGAGGGTACGTGGCTAGGGGAGACGCCTCTAGCTATCCAATATCCTTGTCTCTATAATATTGTTCAGCGTAGAGATGCTTACGTTGCAACAGTATTACAGTCCAATCCTCTAAATATTCAATTCAGGAGGACTTTAGCGGGAAACCGTTAGGAAGCTTGGCTCCATCTTGTGAGAAGATTGATGGATGTCCACCTTTCTCAACAGCCAGATCAGTTGCACTGGAAACTAACCAAGAATGGAGTGTTTTCGGTAAAATCCATGTATTTGGATATTATCAACTCGGGCTCTATCCCTCGATCTGTGCATATTTGGAAAGTCAAAGTGCCCTTAAGAATTAAAGTGTTCATGTGGTTTGTCCACAAACAAGTCATTCTCACTAAGGACAATTTGGCAAAACGTAACTGGACATGATCTCGAAGATGTAGCTTCTGTGATCATGATGAATCTATCAAACACCTCTTTCTTGATTGCCCAATGGCCAAAATTTTATGGCGGTCTGTCCATATAGCGTTTAACATTTCTCCTCCAAATAGCATTCACACGTTATTTGGGACGTGGCTAAATGGAGTTGAGACAGAAACAGCGAAACATATCCGTGTAGGAGTATGTGCTTTATTATGGGCTATATGGAATTGCAGGAACGATTTGGTTTTTAACAGAACAACACATATTCATTTCTTGCAGGTTATCTTCCGGGCCACTACATTGATCCGTATGTGGTCGCTACTCACTCTGATGGATGCCAGGGAGCGTATGGCTACTGGGTCTATCCGTTGGGAGACGGTAGCGTGGGCTATCTTCAACCGGTTTGGATGGCGGTCATGTAATAGGATAGGTGTTTAGTTTCCTATCTATCTTTATTCCGCCGGTTGTGGCTATCCCGTTTCCATGTTTTTAGCTCTATGTGAGCATTTTTGCTTTTTGAGACCTGGAGACTTTGTTGAACTGTTTGCTTATTAATAAAATGGCCGCATGCATCGATTTGATGCAGAGGCCGGGGGATAACCTCCTTTTCGAAAAAAAACTCAGGTGTTGTTACCACGAGACACTTGGAGTATTTTAAGGCCTCTTGGTTTGATGTGAAAAATATAATAGGGCTTTGATAAGAGGCCACGGTTAAACGACACATTAAAACATATATGTAGCTTGTGGCATAATCAAATGGCAGCGAAAGAGGCAAATTGGGCCGTTGGTTTTGGTGGCAGGAACTCGTCGAGCGATCCATGTCCACAAAACCTTAGTCCCACTCGAAGAGTTTATTATTCTCAATCTGGAAGGAGGACTCACATATTGCTTTTGGTTGCTTTATTTGCTATGTATCCGCTTTGGGGTTGGATCGGATATATATCGATATGTGTGATGAGATGTGATGTTCTCTTCATTTCATTTGAACCATTTGTTATGTTTGAATTTGAATGCTTAAGTTTAAAACATTAATTTTAATATATATTTGAATTGTGTCTACTTGAATTCTCAAGTTTTGAATTAACATTTTGTGATAATATATGTTCAATTGGAGTTTGTATGCAAACGTGTGGATGAATCGACAAAATAATTCTTGTTTGGTGAACTAAGTTTTAAGGGATAGGTTAGTTGGCCGAAAGGATAATTAAAAAAAAAAAAGAGCAATCAACGGATGAGAAATATAATGAATAATTAAAAATAGGAAGGATGTGGTAGAGATGCCCTAAGGCTTCTTGATTAGATGAGGGGAATATAATACGGCCTTAATAAACGGCCACGGTTGAATGATCCAGAAGACATATGGAAGCATATGAAGTATGTAGTTTCCTGAAGAATCAGCGCGAGCCATTTGTTTTGGTGGTAGAAATCGTCGAGCGTCCATGTCCACAAAACCTAGTCCCACCCGAAGAGTTCAATATTCTCGTTCTCCAAGTCTAAGTCATACACTGCTTTCTGTTGCTACGTATCCTCTTTGGGGTTGGATCGGAAAAATATATACTAGATATGTTTGACGAGACATGATATTCTCTTCCAGCAAAAAAAGAGAAAAAGATATGATACTCTCTCTCTCTCCTGCATGGGGTCATGGGTGCTGGAATCTTCCTTGAATTATTGCTTGAGAAATGTTATCCGCTCTCAAATCGTTCTTCTCAAGAACAGCCATTCCTCTTTATTTGGTCATTGTCCTTTTATCATGCTTTTCTCTTGGACATATCTTGACGGATTGGTTTATCCGGGTGTTGATCACTTTCCTTTTTTAGTGCTGCAGATAGGCTTGATGCACCTAATCCGGCGACCACATGGGGGTCCAACTTGCCTAAAAGACCTCGTGATGTCTTCTTACAAAGCAACTTGAACCAAAATTAGAGTTTCGGAGAGAAACAAACCGGTTTAACCGTTCAATTATAGCGGGCAGATCCGTGCATGTAGGCCATGCATGGTTAACTGGTGATCTAGCTAGTGACCACGCTCAGCTGGTGTCGTCCACTGGTTGATTAATTAACAGGCTCGTCCTTAGAAAGATCTTGGCTAGTGGCCGGCAATCGGTTTAGTTTATGCATGCTATGGTTGCGTGCCTTGGCAAGCCTCGCTCCTACCTCTACTCCACGCCGTGGGCGTGGCGATGCGCGCCAGGAAATATCTGGGCGGAAGAGGTGACACCATGCACGGCCCAGACCAGGCGATCGGCATTCCGCGCCGATCAAGTCGTTGTTATTGTAAAGAAGATGCACTCTAGTGGACTCGGCGTGTGGTCGGTAACCTCGGCCTAATCTCCGTTGGGCAACTGACAGCCATGCGATTTAAGTATACAAGTAAGTACTGGTAGGATGGCCTGTCGTCGCGTGGTCGTAGACTCGTAGGGCTTCGGAGAAGCTTTTTTAATTAAAAGGTGCGAATGGAACGCGTGGTGCGTGGTTCAATTCAGGGCCGTGGTTATGCAAGTGGCTGCGGATCAACAGCTAGCACGGGACGGGAGGTCCACGGGCAGGATGCGTGTCTCTAAAAATGAGTCTGAATGATAAGAAAATATGATTCTTGGAGATGTTGAGGAGCTGGCCAGGTGGAGCCAGCACATGTGAATGCTTGGTCAGCGGTTGACTGCTTTCTGCACACAGGAAATGAAATTAAGAAATGCCGGAGACCAGCAAAGCTCCCCGGATATGTGCAGCCATACATCCTTCGCTCGCTGCATACTCTTCGTCGCATCGCATGGACCAACGGCGTCGCACGGCCACGGACTCTGCCGGCCGTTGCACGCCGAGAGCCAGCCACCGGACGCGTGGACGGCCTCACGGCCGCATCCCCCGTACGCGGTACGTGCCGCGCGTTCGCAGTCACCACGTGCATGCGTACTACTTACCTACACTACACACGGTAGTACACTGGCGGACGGTCGGTATACGCACGCGCGCGCGCTCCGGACCGCCAACCCGCCCACGCCAAGCAAAGCAAAGCAAAGCCTGGGGCGTGGGCCGGCAGCCAACCGTCCGGACGCGATCACCGCGCCCACCGCGCGCGCGCATCCTGCATTTCTGTGGCCGCGGCGCGTCACCCAGAAGCTCACGCGGCCGGCGTTGACAACATGTGGTGATCCGTGGCCCGGTCGATCTTCCCCCGGGGGGAAAGAAAAATATCTTGGGAGGAAATGGCCGCGCTGCCCTCGGCGCCTGCGGCCGCGCGCGCGAGGAGAGGGGGCAGGAGGGTGACACGACCGGATGGTGTTGCTCGACGTAGTGATGTGGGGCTGCTCTGAAGTTTCGTTCTAATTTTATTGTCAGGAGGGAGATGTAGTTGTCCGGGCTCTGCTAGCCAACGGCGGAGCTACATGTAAGGCTGAGGGGGCCGTGCCCCCCCAGCCCAAATGACATTTTATTTTTACCAGCTAGTAGTGACCCCCCTGCAGCTTTCAGCCAATTCAATTTCGCATGCACGCACGAGCCTACTTTGACAACATCACGCATGTTGTACGCATTTGTTAAGCTGCTTTGCCTCTGTTACTATTTCACAACCACGCTCTGGCACGGCTGCACCCTGCTCTACCCATGAACCAACCGCCTTGCCGCCTATGAACTACCTCGACGCCGACGTCGAGGAGGACTTTGCCTCTGATCCGAGCATGCCACTGGAGAACAGCCCGTCCTGAGGCCGTCGTCTTCTGCTCTTCGCCACTGCCTGGTTGTGGTCGAGTCGACCGCTCGGCCGACCACCCTGTCGCAGCAGTCCACCCAGCCCCGTATGAATTTAGCATCAGAATTTTTGAAGCGCCCTGTGCTTGATCCTCCTAGTGCAGCAGTGTTGCATGTACGAGTTAAAGTGGGGGCAGCAAAATTTGAAATTTCTTGTAGTTTCCCTGTATGAGTTTGATTATTAATTTAACAATCACGTAGTATGCCTATTCGTTTCATCTAATTGGAAATTTCTTGCTGCTTGCACCACATATTTGTTCTGCTTAGTAGTTCTTACCGGTTGCTTGAATCGAGGCAAACTTATTTTTTTTCGTTGGCCCCCCATATATTCTTGTCAAGCCCCGCCACTGCTGCTAGCCTCAGAATCCAATTCACAAATCCTATGGGACATGCCGAGGGCATTGCCTCTGGAATGCGTGATGATTTTGGTGGGAAAACCGTCCGATTCTCGTGCACATTTGCGGGAAAGTTGTACGTTCTGAAGAAAGGACCTCCCAGCTGGTGGTATTTGGTTCATCGACACCGTCCCAACCTTGGACATAACTTGTTTTTGAGCAATTCCTGGGATCACTAGTAGATGAGCATCTTGGCCTCCTAATCTTTTCGCTAAAAATGGAAAGGAAGAACCTGGCCTCCTAATCCATTGTATGCCTTCTCAAAAAATAAATAAAAAATCCATTGTATGCCAGACTTCTCCTTACTCACTCCATTCCGTTGAGCACTTAAGGTGAAATGTTGAATATATGGTGCATGTATATTGTGTTTAGGGCCCACCTCCTAGTTTTCCCGTATAGTTGAGGTTGTGGCCCCCATCTTGTACATCATATATACGTGCCCAGTGCACCGATCAATGCCATTGTGTTGCACGGCCCAAACCTAGACTTCAACATGGTATCTATCGCAAGTCGTTCCTAGCCCTAGCCGCCGCCGTCGCCGCGCCTCCATCGCGCCGCCGCTGCCGCCGCTACCTCCACCCGCCGCCGCCACCCGCCGCCGCCCTCGGCTCTCCCTAGCCGCCGCCGCCGCCGGTCGCCGCCGCTCCACCCACCTGCTGCCGCCACCCGCCGCCGTCGCCGGCTTCCCTTAGCCGCCTCCGCCGCCGGTCGCCGCCGCCACTACTTCCGCTTCCGCCCGCCCCGCCTCCCTCTCCCTCGCCGCGACTCCCCTACCCCTTCCCCACCCTCGCCGCGCCAAAACCCTAGCCGCCGCACCCACCCTCCAAAACCCTACCCGCCGCACCCGCCCTTCGCAACCGCCGCTGCCCCGTCCTCCCCTACCTCACCATGAGCTCCACGGGATCCTCCACCGCCACCAACCCCTTTGCCGGTCCGGATGTCACCCTCCTTCGCGATCTGAACATCCATGAGCGTGTCCCGGTGGTTCTTGATCAATCCACCGCCTACTACTCCACCTGGAAGCGGTACTTTCACCTGGTGTTTCGCGAGTACCAGCTTCATGGACACGTCGATGGCACCGTGGACTCCAGCCTCATGGTGAACGACGAGGAGTGGATGATCCTCGACGCCACCATCATCCGCTGGTTCTACCTCACCATCTCCAAGGATCTCTTCCACACGGTGGTGGATGACGACGACGACGCTTATGCCGTCTGGACCAAGCTCAACGGTCTCTTCACCGACAACAAGCTTCAACGCAAGGTCCTCCTCCACGGCGAGTTTTATGGGTGCCAACAGCTTGACTCGTCTATTGACGACTTTTGCATGCGCCTCAAGAAGCTCGCCAACGAGCTCCGTGATCTCGGAGAGACGGTCGGCAACGAGCTCCTCATCAGCACCCTCACCGCCGGTCTCAACGAGGACTTTGGGAACGCCGCCTCCAACCTTACCCTCATCCCGAACCCTACCTTCGCCAAGTTGGTGGCATATCTCAAGCTGGAGGAGAGACAGATGAAGATGGCGCGGACCCGGGCAGCCCACACCGCCCTCTCCACCGGCACTCGCGGGGGCCCAACGCCGCCACCGCCGCGTCCCATGCCGGCCTTCCAGCCCCCGCCGGGTTTCCCGTAGGCGCCGGCCGCCCCCTTCCCGCCGCCCCCGCCAGCTGCTAACGGGGGTAACGGGGGTCGCCGTGGGGGCCGCCGTGGCGGCCGCAAGCAGCAGCAGGGCAACGGGGCTCAGGGAGGAGCCGCCCGTCCCCCGCAGCAGTTTCAGCCGGCCCCATGGTCCGCCGGCCAGGGCCCGTGGACCGGCGTCGTGCACGCCTATTCCATGCCGGTTCCCCGTGCGCCCGGTCCCGGTATCCTCAGCCCGAAGCCTCCCTCGCATCAGGCGTTTTACGCCGCGTCGCAGCCGTCTGTAGCGCCCTATGGGCCGCTCCTCTATGGATAGCCGCCTGAAAGGATCGAGATGGACCTAGAGGGGGGGGGGGTAAATCGGTACAATTCCAAATTTTAATTGTTACTTAGCAATTTTAGGCAATAAAGCGGAATATGAAATGTAGCCTAACAATTGCAAGGGTGATATGATGACAAGTGAGGTATACAAGTTTAGCAACTAGATCGATAAACACACCAACAATATGAAGTAAGTGAAACACGTAAGGAAACAAGTAACCACAAGTAAGAAGCTAGGGTTAGGAATAACCGCAACTCCGAGAGACGAGGATGCATCCCGGTGTTCACTTCCTTGGAGGGAAGCTATGTCACCGTTTAGAGAGGTGGATGTTACCACGAAGGCACACCAACGCCACGAAGGCTCACCCTATTCTCTCCTTGAGACAACACCACGAAGGCGTTTCTCAACCACTAGTGGTAGGCCTTGAGGTGGCCTCCAAACCTTCACAAACTTTCCGGGGGGTAATCACAATGGTTTGATTCCTCTCCGAAGAACTCCTACCGCCTAGGAGTCTCCAACCTCCAAGAGTAACAAGATCAAGGGAACCGCTCAAAACTTGCTCGAATCACAAATTGCTTTGGTTGAGAGGAGGAGAGAGAGACGATCTATCTTTTGGTTGGAACAACACTCAAGAATCCTCACAAATGCTCTTGGGATCTAGGATTTGGTGAGGGGTAGAGAGAATAAGAGAGAAATGTGTTCTTGGGGGCTTTTTGGCTGTGTTGGACAACTCCCACCCGAGGTGGAAGAAGTCTATATATAGTGGAGGAGGAAAATGGCCGTTGGAAGCCACTAAAGCTACGCAGGAGGCCGGACGACCGGATGTCGTCGGACGTCCGGACAAGAACAGAATCAAGGCTAGAAACTCAACCAAAGGTTTTTCTCTAGATTTTGAGCAAGTCTATCGCGAGAGCCACTGATCCCCTCTTAATAGTGTGGGATCCCTATACTCAAGAGTAAACCAAAATAGATAGAACATTTTATCTTGTTTCTCCGTAGTTCAAGCATCCTCAATATGTCAGCCATGGTCCGCACCATAATATCTTGGGAACTAAAGCTGAGATGCACTTGATGAAACAGATTAGTTCCCTATATGTATGTTGTCAACAATATCAAAATATGATTAAGGGCATTATTGCACTTTCAATCTCCCCCCTTTTGGTAGTTGATGACAACATAGATATAGCTCTCAAAAATAAAGTAGACTTAGAAAGCTTTAGGATAGATTTGTTACAGAGCTCCCCCTTATTGTATGCATAGTGAAAGTAAATAATTATGGGCAGGAGCTCCCCCCTACTTGATAATGAGCGCATCAAACATAATATGTTGACATAAAAGGATATCTTATGATAAGAGCGCATCAAGCATAATATGTTGGCATAAAAGGATATCTCATGATAAGACAACACTCATAGATATCATAATGGTTCACCATAGAAATAGCATTACATAACACAACACTCACAGATAGCATAATGGTTCAGCATAATGGTTCACAATGGTTCACACCATATAAATAGCATTACATAACATAAACATTGTGCCATGAAGACTAACAAATCAATCACTAGATAATCTCCTCCCCCTTGGCATCAAGGACCGAAAAGGGGAAGGAATAGAACAACCAACCACGCAATCAGAGATCATCGTCATCATCATCATTGCCATGGGTGCCACTGCCTCCTGCCTCGTCAAGGAAATCAGCCCATTCAGGGCCAGAAGGGAAGCCAAAGTCGGAAGGAGGAGCCTCAGGAGGACGCTCATCCTCACTCACATCAGTTGCCCCAGTGGCTCTCAGACGAGCCTTATAGGCATTCTTAGAGGAGATCATGCGAGTGACCACATCGTGGTTTTGAGCGCACTGAAAGGAGAAGGCCTTCATCATGGCAGAATGGGCCTTCCCAAGAAAACGAGCAAAGCGACCGAAGGAGGCTGACCCAGAGGGAGCAAGACGAGATCGAGCAGTAGCCCGTCGAGCAGGAGCAGAGGAGGATTTCTTGGGAGCCCAATCATCCGCCATATGAGATGGAATGACCCATTTGTCATGGACATGAGTTCGAGCAATGGGGAAAGGGGCCACATGCTCAATGAGAGCTTGGATAAAAGGAGCATGAGGAAAGGCTCGCTTGTATTGAAGACTAGCGAGGCGAATCTCATGCCATAGAAAGTGAGGGACATTGATCTTCCCTTTAGGATGATCATTAAGACGAGTCATGAGGTCAATACAATACCCGCTACAAGTCCCCTTGTCACCCATCTTGGGATAGATGGCGCGAATGACACACTGAAAGATGATGAAGAAAGGAGACCTCCAAATAGAAACTTGATTTAAATCCTTGCCCCTTTCTTCCTCGTCAAGTTCAGGAAGGGTTTTTAGAAGATAGCCACACGCCTCAATAGATTTGGGCGCATGATTGGGATCATCCTTATGGATTTTGAACCCAATGTCAGGAAAACCAAGAGCGGCGACAAACTGAGAATAAGTAGCGGTGAGCTCGGCGTCAGAGGTCATCCAAGTGATGGTCTTGTTAGGACCAAAAAACATGTGGCATAGAACTGATGAATGGCAGCATGGTTGAAATCATGTTTAAAAGCAAACGGGTCATCAAGGCCAGAAGACTCAATGAGTTCAATGGCACCCGGATATTTCACCGGGTGAGTGCGAATATGCTCTAAGTCAATATAGAGATGAACAGACAGACCTTTTGGAACAATGACAGTGGTGAAAATGTCTGCCTGAACATTGGTGCAAAAACGAGAATCCATGGAATCATGCTCAACAGCGAACTGATCAATGTCGCGACGAAACTTAAGATAAGCGGATTTAGGGACTATGGTGTAGTCCTTTATTTCGCGACCAAGAGGGAGAGGAGGCTCAAGAGAGATGCGGCGAGCATCACCTTTAGGCTGATCCGGAGGCGGAGGAGGCATGTACGAGGGCCTCCGAGTACCGGGCTTTGGGGCATTTGCGCGCACGCCGACAAATTCAGCCCGTTCTTCATACTCCATCTCTTCCTCGTAGTCGGAGCCCTCCGTAGAAGATGCGACTTCACGAACGGGACGCTTGGCGAGGCACTTCTTGTGGGGACGATCCCGTTCTTGAGAGTCCCCGGAGCCATCATGACGGGAGGAACGAGCAGAGGGTCCCACGGGGGCCTTGTGCCCGGTGTGCTTGATCTTGGGCATTGTGAGATGCCCTCCCTTTGAGCGAAGTGACCTACGGGAGAGAAAGCTCTTAGATCCATAGATTTCTAAAGTTTTTCAGAGAAATGGATCGGTGGAGAGGGAAGAGGAGGGATGGATTTACCTCGGGAAGAAGAAACAGAGGAGGAGACGGCCGGGAGGCGGCCGGAGTTGACCGGCGGCGGCCCGGCGGCGCTGGGGAGCGGGCAGGAGATGGGGGCGGCTCGGTGGATTAGGGCAACTGCCCAGCCACGCGAGCCCGCCCCGTTTTATATAAGTGAGCCCGAAGGCCCGGACGACCGAGAGGTGTCGGACGCCCGAGGGCTGGAAAGTGCCGGACGACCGAGAGGCGTCGGACGTTCGGGGACTGGAGGGTTCGCCAGACAGAAGTAGCCAGGCCTGGGGAGTCCCAGGGCACGGACGACCGAAACACGTCGGACGACCGGAGACCGGACGACCGGAGGATGCCGGACGTCCGAGAAAACTATCAGAAACAGGGACATGCCAAAAGAAGATAGGAGGTAGTTCCAGTGATGCACATGGCAAATCGATGATAAACGACAGTATATATAATATAGTGCGCATGACCAAACCAAACAATGTTGACCCTAGATAATTTAGATAATTTGCTCGATCATTGTTCATAGAGGGGGTGGTGGCTTGGGCCACCATGTTTGAGTAAACGTGGCATGGCACTGCGAAGATATGAACCTTGAGCCCATCACCACAACTCCATCATTTAAAGTACCAAGTCACATGAGTGAGCAAGGAACACTTTGAGAGTGTTTGGTTTATTTATGCATCATATAGGGTGAGAGAACTCATGAGTTGAGTGTCTCCCCCTAAATACATGCCTACACCTAGACAAGACATGAAATAAATGTATGCATGTGTGCAAGCTTTCACATAATGCCGTCGAGCTCCTAGATACCAAGTTCACGCCTAAGTTGACAGAACCTTGCTTCATCCAATGGTTTGGTGAAGATGTCGGCAAGTTGCATATCCGTACCAACAGGAGCAATATCAATGTCACCCTTTTGCACATGATCTCTTAAGAAGTGATACCGAATGTCAATGTGCTTGGTACGAGGATGATCAATAGGGTTTTCAGCAATCTTGATGGCACTTTCATTGTCACATAAGAGAGGCACATTTCTATATGTGATACCATAATCCTTCAAAGTTTGCCTCACCCAGAGTAATTGTGTTGCACAACTTGCGGTTGCAAAGTATTCGGCTTCAGCTGTGGATAGGGAGACACAATTTTGCTTCTTCGAGGACCAACTTACCAAGGAGCGTCCAAGAAACTGGCATGCCCCGGAGGTGGACTTCCTTCCCACCTTGTCTCCAGCCCAATCCGCATCCGTGTACCCAATAAGATCAAACTTGGCATCCTTGGGGTACCATAGACCCAACTTTGGGGTGTGAGCAAGGTATCTCAGAATATGCTTAACCGCCTTATGATGACTTTCCCTAGGGGTAGCTTGAAATCTTGCACAAATGCCTACACTTAACATGATGTCTGGTCTAGATGCACAAAGGTAAAGCAATGAACCAATCATAGAGTGGTAAAGAGATGGGTCAAACGGAATACCGTTGGTGTCTTCGTTAAGAAAGATTTTGGTTGGCATGGGCGTCTTGCATGGGCTGGCGTCTGTCATTCCGAATTTCGCAAGAATGTCCTTGAGATACTTGGTTTGAGATAGGAAAATTCCTTCTTGAAATTGTTGAATTTGAAAACCGAGAAAGAACTTCAAATCCGCATTGAGTGACATCTCAAAGGTCTTGGTCATGGATTCCGCAAACTTCTTGCATAAATGAATGTTAGGAGAACCAAAAATGATATCATCTACGTAAATTTGGCATAAGATCAAATCACCCTTTTCCCTTTTAGTAAAAAGAGTAGGGTCAATCACCCCTCTCACAAAACCATCATCGAGTAAAAACTTCTTAAGATGATCATACCAAGCACGAGGTGCTTGTTTAAGGCCATACCGAGCCTTGTGAAGTTTGTACACATAGTCTTTGTGATCGGGGTCAATGAAACCGGATGGTTGTGATACATAGACCTCTTCTTGTAGAGGACCATTAAGAAATGCACTCTTCACATCCATTTGATGTAAAGTAAAACCATTGAAAGCAGCATAAGCAAGTAAGATGCGAATTGATTCAAGACGGGCAACGGGAGCAAAAGTCTCATCAAAGTCCAAACCTTCAACTTGTGAGTACCCTTGTGCCACTAACCTTGCCTTGTTTCCGATGATTACACCATACTCATCTTGCTTGTTCTTGAAGATCCATTTTGTTCCAATAACATTGTGTTCCTTAGTTGGCCTTTTGACTAAGGACCATACCTTGTTGCGCTCGAAGCTGTTCAACTCTTCTTGCATTGCAACAAGCCAGTCGTTGTCCGTCAATGCATCTTGTGCCCTGAGTGGCACAACACTAGAGACAAACGAAAAGTGAGCACAAAAGTTTGTTAATTGTTTATGAGTGACTCTACCTTCCGATATGCCGGTATGGATTTGCTTAACGTCAACACGACGGACCACACGAGGCATGATGGAGTTCAAGGTTTCACGAGGTTCAATTTCGTTCCCATTATCAACATCTTCAACATGTGGATCTATAGGTGGAAGATCTTGTTCTTCATGCATCACTTGTTGAGATTCACCATCACTAAAGGATTCATCATCATCATCGACATGAGCATGTTCTTGTCCTTGTTCTGGGTGATGAACTTGTTCTTGTTCTTGTGCTTGATGATGAACTTGTTCTTGTTCTTGTGCTTGATGAAGTTGTAGGTCCCGTGTAGGACCTAGTTCTTGTTCTTGAGTTATGGGCTCCTCTTGAGGAATGGAATCTTGTGTTGGTGTTGGTGTTGCAGTAGGTTGAGCATGAGTGGTGCTTGTGTCCTCATTCTCACCATCACAAGGAACATGTTCCATTGGAAGGAGAGCACCTACACCCATGGTCAAAATGTCTTGCGAAGGATCTTCTTCACCTGCATCACTTAGATCAACTTGCTCCCCATGGGAGCCATTAAATTCATCAAACACCACGTCACAAGTTTCTACAACGCATCCGGTGGATTTGTTGTAGACCCTATAGGCATGGGAGTTTGATCCATAACCAACAAATATTCCTTCGGTTGTTTTAGATTGAAATTTTGCTAACCGTTCTCTCTTGTTGAGAATGAAGCATTTGCAACCAAATACCCGGAAATACTTGACATTTGGCTTGTTTCCGGTTATGAGCTCATATGGTGTCTTCATCAAGATCTTGCGAAGGAAAAGACGATTTGAGGCATGGCATGCGGTGTTGACGGCCTCAGCCCAAAAGCTATGAGGTGATTTGTACTCATCCAACATGGACCTTGCCATCTCCACAAGTGTGCGATTCTTCCTCTCCGCAACACCATTTTGTTGTGGGGTATATGTTGCGGAGTATTGATGTTCAATTCCTTCATCACTAAGAAACTCTTCCAAGGTGTAGTTCTTGAATTCGGAGCCATTGTCACTTCTTATTGACAAGATCTCTTTGTTAAACTTGCGTTGAGCTTGCTTGGCAAAATCAATGAAAGTGATCTTTGTCTCGTCCTTGGACTTGAGGAAGAACACCCACGTGTATCTTGAGTAATCATCAACAATAACAAACCCATACTTCTTTCCACCAAGACTATCCCATGAAGGAGGCCCAAAGAGATCCACATGAAGGAGCTCCAAGGGTCTTGAGGTTGATACTATATTCTTGGGGAGATGCTTTGATTGATGTTGCTTCCCGGCTATGCATGCACTACACACGATCTTTCTTAAAAGATACATTGGTTAGTCCAAGGATGTGTTCACCCTTTAAGAGATCTTGAAGGTTTCTCATGCCGACATGGGCTAGCCGGCGATGCCATAGCCATCCCTTGTCGGCCTTGGCCATGAGGCAAGTTGCATGGAATGTGCTCTCTTTCGAGAAGTCAACCGTGTAAAGGTTGCCATCCAACTCCCCCACAAAAGCAACTTCAAGAGTATCTCTCTTAAAGACTTTCACATTCGTTAGTCCAAATAGTGTATCATAACCAACAGAAGCCAATTGACGAACGGAAAGCAAGTGATATTTAAGGGATTGGACAAGCATGACATTTGCAAGTGACATGTCGTTGGTGATAGCCACCTTGCCCAATCCAAGTACCTGTCCTTTAGACCCTCCACCAAAAACAATGCTCATAAATGGTCGAATAGCTTCCATGAAGTCCATGAGCAAAGTGCTATCTCCGGTCATATAATTGGTGCATCCGCTATCGATCACCCATTTGACTCCACCGGAGACGGCAACCTACACACATTTCAAGTCTTGGTTAGAGGTACCCATTTGACAATGGGACCTCTCAAGTTAGTAACAAGGGTCTTAGGAACCCAAATTGCATAGAAACGAAAGGCATTTCTAGGACCAACAAATTGAGCATAAACATCACCATCTTTTGCCTTACGAAGCACATAAGATGGAGGCATAAATTCTTTTGGCTTGTTGTGAGTAGGCTTGCCCCTAGTGGCCTTCCTACTCACAACCTTATCATCTTTACCCTTTCCTTTCTCCTTGTGCCCTTCTTGCACAAATATCTCCTTGAGGGGAGTGGTAGATTTATGTGTCGCCACTTTCTTCTTGCTTGTGCTTGGATCAAATCCAAGCCCTTCCTTGGCCACTACCTCCTTGTGTTGACTCAACACTTCATTGAGGTTCTTTTGTCCTTGGGCACATGACATGAGCCCTTTTTCAATTTGAGCCTTTAGCAACCGGTTCTCCTCAAGTAAGCTAGCTAGGTCACCACTGGGGTTAGTAGCATAAGCATCAATATTTATAGTAGGAGTGGAATAAGCTTTGCCAAGTGTGTTGAGATAAGTAAGCTTGAGTTCATCAAACTTCTTTGTAAGGATGTTGAGCTCTTCTTCCTTTGTCTTGAGAGACAAATGTAAGAGCTCACAATCCTTATTAAGAGTAGCGTGAGACTCTTCAAGCTTACTATTGTCATTTGTTAACACATTATAAACACTTTTAGCCTTTTTCAAGGAGGCAAGTTCTTTAGTGTGCATATCAATGTTTGCACCTATATTTAAGCACAATTTATCATGACGTGCTTCCTCATATAGGACTTTCCGCTCAAGGATTTCACATTTTTCCTTTTCCTCAGTGACGAGGGTTTTGAGTTCCTTAATGGAGGCGGTGTGCTTACTCACCATCTCCATAAGCATACGAAACATAATGAGCTTCTTTCCTTTGAGAGAGCACATGACTTTCTCCATTTTAGAAGCATAGCATCACTTATTTCATTTTCATGATCATGATCCTCCGCATCAAGATATTCATCACTAGATGCGATAGGAGTAAATAGAGGAGGGTTTGGACGTGGAGTTACCTTCACCTTGTCAGAAGACGCTTGACCCTCATCATCATCATCTACCATGGTATTTGCCATGAGACACTTGTGTGCGTTGCCCTGGTAGTCTTTCATGTAGTTGTATGTGACGACATCACCAGTCTTGTTTACGAGTCTCAATGTGGTTTGAGTGTCTTGGGCTACACCTGCAACACCTCTAACATCATCGAGGTCGGACGTCTTGAGCAACCATAGCCTTCCCATCTCTCTTCTTGAACTTAGAGTTCAATGGGTTGGGCAACTTCTTCACAAATGTCTTCGGAAATCTTGGTTTATCTTCTCTCTTTTCATAGGGGCACTCATTTGAGAAATGATTGGTTTCTTCACAATTGTAGCAAGTCCTTACTTTCTTCTTTTGGAATCTTCCCTTGAATTTTCCTGCACTGAACTTCTTCACAAAGAGAGCCATGTCTTCATATGAGGGCCCCTCATCCGAGTCAACTTCATAACCTTCATCATCATCATCTTCTTCTTCTTCTTCACTAGCATCATCATCCTTTACATGCTTGGCCTTCAAAGCAAGGTTTGTCTTAGGTGATGAGGAACCATGCATGGCAAGGTGTCTTGTAGCATTGGTCTTGGATTCTTCAAATAGTTGAAAGGTTGAAATGACATCATCGGGAGACATGTCCTTGAATCCATGTTCTCTTCTTATGTCCCACACCATTTGATGGTGATATGGAGCAAGAGCATTTAGCAATTTGTCCACAAGAAACCGTTTGGTCAAGTTGAATCCATCTTGGCTCTTGTCACAATCATATGACTCAATGTTGGCGGCTACTGTCATCAACCGCTCATGAAGATGCTTGGGGTCTTCACCTTTCTCCATGCAAAAATATTGTAATGCCCCTTTTGCAATCTCATACTGTGCCAGACGAAGTGAGGACGTTCCCGTCTTGGTCATCACAATGCTATCCCATAGCTCTTTTGCATTTGAGAGGTGAATGTAGGGCCTCTTCTGCTTGTCAGACATACCCTTTCTTATGAGCATGATTGCGGTGTCATTGAGGTGCTTGTCATATACTTCACCCGGTGTGAGATCCTTGGGATTCACAGGGTTGTAGCCTTTCTCCAAGATCTCCAACATCTCATCGTTGGCGAACCTAAGATGATCCTGCATAACAACTCTCCACAAAGAAAAATCGGCAGTGTCATCAAGTAATGGGGGATTGCCCCCTGCATTATACTTAGGTTTCTCAACTCTAGGTTTTGCATATAACCATGGAACACCGGTGTGATCACCAACTTGAGGTTGTTGGCCCGAATTAGGAAGAGATGCATCTGGTGGCTTTACCACACTTACTGGGTTCTCCAGTGGTGGAGTTCGTACACCCAATGCATCCAACCTCATTTTGACCAAGGCCTCAATAGAAGCATCATGCTCCTCCTTTTGCTTAGCGAGGGCCCTTTCAAGATCCTCAGAGGTAAAGGATCTATGCACTTCCGTGGAAGATGCCCCCTTCTCAAGAGGAAGTGCAACAAGGGGGTTCCCATCCGTATCCATCTCGCTCTAGGGCGGTTAAGCCACAAGATTAGAGCACGAGGCTCTAATACCAATTGAAAGGATCGAGATGGACCTAGAGGGGGGGGTGAATAGGTACAATTCCAAATTTTAATTGTTACTTAGCAATTTTAGGCAATAAAGCGGAAATATGAAATGTAGCCTAACAATTGCAAGGGTGATATGATGACAAGTGAGGTATACAAGTTTAGCAACTAGATCGATAAACACACCAACAATATGAAGTAAGTGAAACACGTAAGGAAACAAGTAACCACAAGTAAGAAGCTAGGGTTAGGAATAACCGCAACTCCGAGAGACGAGGATGTATCCCGGTGTTCACTTCCTTGGAGGGAAGCTACGTCACCGTTTAGAGAGGTGGATTTTACCACGAAGGCACACCAACGCCACGAAGGCTCACCCTATTCTCTCCTTGAGACAACACCACGAAGGCGTTTCTCAACCACTAGTGGTAGGCCTTGAGGTGGCCTCCAAACCTTCACAAACTTTCCGGGGGGTAATCGCAATGGTTTGATTCCTCTCCGAAGAACTCCTACCGCCTAGGAGTCTCCAACCTCCAAGAGTAACAAGATCAAGGGAACCGCTCAAAACTTGCTCGAATCACAAATTGCTTTGGTTGAGAGGAGGAGAGAGAGACGATCTATCTTTTGGTTGGAACAACACTCAAGAATCCTCACAAATGCTCTTGGGATCTAGGATTTGGTGAGGGGTAGAGAGAGTAAGAGAGAAATGTGTTCTTGGGGGCTTTTTGGCTGTGTTGGACAACTCCCACCCGAGGTGGAAGAAGACTATATATAGTGGAGGAGGAAAATGGCCGTTGGAAGCCACTTAAGCTGCGCAGGAGCCGGACGTCCGACACGTGTCGGTCGTCCGGACCAAGAGGAAGCACCGGACGTCCGACAGGCGTCGGTTGTCCGGGCCAAGTGGAGGCACCGGACGTCCGACAGGATTCGGTCGTCCGACAGCTTTAGAGATTGTAGGTCAGCTGCGCAGAAGGACACGGGCGTCCGAAAGGGACCGGACATCCGGCAGTTTTGGTTCTGGAGGGGTGCCGTCGGATTTCCGACCACCCACGGACGTCCGGAGCCCGGACTACCAGAAGGACTAGAAATCCGAGGAAAATATGCTGATAAACTACTGGTTTCATTCCGGATTTCCGGAGGGTGTCGGACGTCCGGAGGCCGGACGACCGGAGGTCGTCGGACGTCTGGACAAGAACATAATCAAGGCTAGAAACTCAACCAAAGGTTTTTCTCTAGATTTTGAGCAAGTCTATCGCGAGAGCCACTGATCCCCTCTTAATAGTGCGGGATCCCTATACTCAAGAGTAAACCAAAATAGATAGAACATTTTATCTTGTTTCTCCGTAGTTCAAGCATCCTCAATATGTCAGCCATGGTCCGCACCATAATATCTTGGGAACTAAACCTGAGATGCACTTGATGAAACAGATTAGTTCCCTATATGTATGTTGTCAACAATATCAAAATATGATTAAGGGCATTATTGCACTTTCACCGCCGCAGCCAGGAGGGCTGCCGCCGCTGCCGTTGACGGCTCCATCACAGTCGCCGGTCCCGAAGCTTCCTCCAGCGCCTTGGGATCCGGCCTTGCTGGCGGCTCTGCACTCCGCACCTACTCCCTCCAACTACACTGGCGGTGGTGACTGGTATATGGATACCGGTGCAACGGCTCACATGGCCGCTCAACCCAGTAACCTCCTCAGTTCTTATCCCGTCAACACCTCCACTCGCATCACCGTCAGTGACGGTTCCTCCCTTCCTATTACCCACATAGGACATGCATCTTTTCCTTCCACATCTACTCCTATTTCGTTATCTAACATCTTAGTTTCACCTGCTCTTATTAAAAACCTTGTTTCTGTTCGTTATCTTACACGTGAAAATCCTGTTACCGTTGAGTTTGACGAGTTTGGTTTCTCTGTCAAGGACGCTCGTACCCGGATGGTGCTCCACCGCTGTGACAGCCCTGGCGAGCTCTACCCGGTCCACTCCACTGCCTCCACCACCTCCGCCGCTCCCGTCGCCCTCGCCATCGGTGTGGACCTTTGGCATGCTCACTTGGGCCATCCCAATCCCGCCACCCTTCGTCACATTCTTCGGAGTTTTTCTTTCACGTGTAATAAGATCGACGATCACTCTTGTCATGCTTGTCGTCTCGGCAAACATGCTCATCTTCCTTTTAGGGCTTCTTCTCATGTTGCATCGTACCCGTTTGAGTTAATTCATAGTGATGTATGGACCTCTCCAGTTGCGAGTAATACGGGTTATCTTTATTATCTTGTTATTCTCAATGATTTTTCGCACTTTTTGTGGACCTTCCTGTTGCGGCGTAAATCCGATGTCATCTCCACTCTCGCTGCATTTTACTCCTATGTCTTCACGCACTTTGGTTGTCCCATCCTTGCGTTCCAAACAGACAACGGGAAGGAGTTCGACAACCTCGCTGTTCGTACTCTCCTCACCACACATGGCACGACTTTTCGTCTCAGCTGTCCGTACACTTCGCTACAAAACGGTCGCGCAGAGCGCATCCTTCGCACTCTTAATGACTGCGTTCGTACGCTCCTCTTTCACGCCAATATGCCTCCGCGCTTTTGGCCTGACGCTCTCGCCACCGCATCACTCCTCATTAACATCCGCCCTTGTCGCACTCGCAGGAACTTTGCACCTCATCATCTTCTCTTCGGTGCACCACCCTCTTATGACGAGCTTCGCATCTTCGGCTGTCTTTGCTATCCTAGCATCGCTGCTACCGCGCCTCATAAGCTGGCACCTCGCTCCGTCGCTTGCATCTTCCTTGGCTACCCACCTAACAGTAAAGGATACCGCTGCTATGACCCCGTCTCACATCGTGTTTTCACCTCCCGACACGTTTACTTTGATGAGAGGGTGTTTCCGTTTCAGCAGGTACCTCCAGCCGCCGGCCACCGGTGGCCCTTCGGCCACCCCGTCTGGTGGACGGCCCCGTTTGGCTCTTGGACCGCCTCCGGGCTTCGGCGGTCCCCGCGCAGTGGGACGAGCTGCGCCTCGCATATCTTCGCCGGCTGCCTCGCCGGCCGCCTCATCGCCGGCATCTTCGCCGGCTGCCTCGCCGGCCGCCTCATCGTCGGCATCTTCGCCGGCCGCCCCGTCGTCGGTCCCTTCGCGGGTTGCCTCGTCGCCGGCCTCGACCGCCCCCTCGGGAGCTGTGGCTTCGGCTTCGGCCGCGACACCCGTTGTGGTTTCGGAGTCACCGCCTCGCCCTCTCACTCGGGCCCGGGCCGGCGTCCATCGCCCGAGTCTGCGGTACTCCAGCGATGAGTACATGCTCGCTGTCTCCACCGCCGAGATGTCACCGATTCCTGCGTCTACCAGCGCCGCCCTTCGTGATCCTCACTGGCTTGCTATGATGCAGGAAGAGTTCGACGCCCATCAGCGGAACTGCACTTGGACGTTGGTTCCCCGGCCGCCTCGTGCCAACGTCATCAACGGCAAGTGGGTCTTTCGTCACAAGACTCACTCTGATGGTACTCTTGAGCACTACAATACTCGCTGGGTTGTCCGCGGTTTTCGTCAGTGCGCTGGAGTCGACTTCACCGAGACTTTTGCACCGGTTGTCAAACCGGGCACGATCCGCACTGTCCTTCAGCTGGCGGTTTCTCGCGGCTGGCCGGTTCATCAGATTGATGTCTCCAACGCCTTCCTTCATGGTCACCTTGCCGAGTAGGTCTACTGTGAGCAACCCACTGGTTTCGTCGACGCCACTCAACCCGGCCATGTGTGCTTGCTGTCTCGGTCTCTCTACGGCCTCAAGCAAGCACCTCGAGCCTGGTACCAGCGTATCGCCGGTTTTCTGCAGACAGTGGGCTTCCGTGTTATTCGCTCGGACGCCTCGCTGTTCATCTATCACCATGGCGGCACGACTGCCTACTTGTTACTCTACGTCGATGACATCATCCTGACGGCCTCCTCCACAACCCTTCTTCAGCAGATCACTAATCGGCTGCGTGACGAGTTTGCCATCAAGGATTTGGGTGCTCTCCATTATTTCCTTGTCATCGAGATTGTTCGGCGCCCCGACGGCTTCTTTCTTCATCAGCAGAAGTATGTGCATGAGCTACTTGAGTGCGCTGGTATGCTCAACTGTCAGCCTGTTGCTACTCCTGTTGACACGAAGGCCAAGGTTTCTGCTGTGGAAGGTTCCCTAGCGTCGGATGCTCCGTTCTACCGATCCATTGTTGGTGCTCTCCAGTATCTGACGCTCACCCGACCGGATCTGCAGTATGTTGTTCAGCAGGTGTGTCTTCACATGCACGCCCCTCGTGATTCCCATTGGACACTCGCGAAACGGATTCTCCGCTATATCCGTGGCACGATGTCTCTCGGACTCACGCTCACGGCGTCCCCCTCTATGGAGATGGTGGCCTATTCCGATGCTGATTGGGCTGGCTACCCTAACACACGGCGCTCCACTTCCGGCTACTGCGTCTACCTCGGTCCCTCCCTTGTATCGTGGTCGTCCAAATGACAACCCACGGTGTCGCGCTCCAGCGCGGAGGCTGAGTACCGTGCAGTGGCGAACACTATCACCGAGTGTACTTGGCTTCGACAACTTCTTCAGGAGTTGCATCACGACGTCTCGCAGGCTACGGTCGTCTACTACGACAACGTCTCTGTCGTGTATCTTTCCGCCAACCCCGTTCATCATCGCCGGACGAAGCACATCGAGCTCGACATCCACTTTGTGCGCGAACAGGTAGCCCTTGGCCGCACTCGGGTTCTCCATGTTCCAACCGCACAACAGTTTGCTGATGTGATGACAAAGGGATTGCCCACTTCCACCTGTGACGAGTTTCGGTCTAGTCTCTGTGTCTCTGGCGACGCTTCGACTGCCGGGGGGGGGTGTTGAATATATGGTGCATGTATATTGTGTCTAGGGCCCACCTCCTAGTTTTCCTGTATAGTTGAGGTTGTGGCCCCCATCTTGTACATCATATATACGTGCACAGTGCACCGATCAATGTCATTGTGTTGCACGGCCCAAACCTAGACTTCAACATGGAATGCCTTTCATTTCATGCCCGATAAGGGCATCTACAGCCGGACTTGGCAAATCCGACCCCTCAAACGCCCGCGGACGCGCCCGGGCGCGTCCGCGGACAGTGACCGGTCACCCCTCATAAAACGCATTCCACATCCGGACATCTCAAATTAGAAACCTCAAATCCATATTTTTACATGCAACGTGATCCCCTCCCAGCTCGCCCCTCTGCCGTGGCCATGTCCGGTGGCTGGTTGCACTCCCCAGAGTGTTGGTCCGGTCACCGGCAAGGTAGAGTAGGGCATGGGACACGAGCTGGCTCACGGGACTCATGGCCCCACCGTCTCCCATGCTCTACTCTTCCTCGTCGGAGACCGGAACCCGAACGGTGCCGGTGGACGTCAGATCGATGATGGATCCGTCCGGGGAAGATCCCCCGATGTCCACCACGATGCGGTTGCGGCGCCCGGACTGATGCGCCATACGGGGCGCCGGAGAATGCGACTCCGCCTCGCCGATGTCCGCCGCCGCGAGGGCATCCACCGCCTCCCGCACCCGCTGCCTTGCACGACGTCGACGCCGAGCCATGCCTTCTTCGGAAGCGTCCCGAAAATCGGCGCGCCACCGGAGGGGTTGCGCGTCCGCCACCTCGTTCGGACGCCAGGCGGACCGCACGGCCTCCGGCGAGGCTGGTACGACCTGCCTAACGCCGGATCCATGCGCCATTTGGGCGGACGCAATGGATTCCCGACGGAGGGAGTCCGAGCCACGCCGTCCACGGGCATCCTCCCGGGCACAGCGGAGCGCAAGCCGGACGGCCATCTCCTCCTCGGGGCCGCGCGGGATGAGCTCAGGGTCGACGGATCTGGAGTTGAAGGACTCGGATCCACTGCCCGCCATGCCGGAGACGACCGAAAGGAGCCGGAGGAGAGCTCGGGTGGCGGAGGGGAGTGTAGGGGAGGGAGTGAAGTGGATAGGGTTTGGTTTGGCGAGCGGATGGGGACGAATATATGTGGAGTAGGGGTGGGCCAGCATGGGCCGGCTCCGACGTGGCGGGCGTGCCCGGGCGCGCCCGGGCGCCCCCATATCCGCCCCATATTTGGGCTGGATATGGGGGGTGCCGGTCAGCCCGGGCGTTTGAGGGCCGTTTGAGGGGTCCGTCTGGGTCAAAAAAAAAAGTGACCGGGCAGTGACCGGGCGGCCCGTCCGGGCGTTTGAGACGGGTTTGAGAGGTCCGGTTGTAGATGCTCTAACTATTCTCATCTGAAGGATGCGTCTTTCTTATTTCTGTGTTCCAACTTCCAAAGAGGGCCCTTGATGTATCAAAAATTTCCTCCAGTTGTTGAGTAACTAGATGATGCCCTGCGCGTTGCTGCGGGAAACATGATAAACTTATGAATAAATATGTGGTAAAAAATAAAACTACTGCAAAAAAAATTAGGATTGCTCTCGGATTATATTTTTAAAACAACAAATCATATGAAGCATTTGACAAAATGATGTATAAAAATATTAACTATTGGAGTGAAGTAAACGTGTGCCATTTTAAACAAAAAATGTTTAACATGGTCTACATATATTTGCTCTAAGCATCCAATGTATATACCATTTATGCCCACACAAAAGTTAGTGAAACAATGGATAGATTAGTGCACAAATTGTAATTTATGACATGCAAGATTTGATCATGTGGCATGATTACATGAAAAGGAAAAGTAAGTACTTATAACCACATGCATGACTTGATGATGTGGCATGATTGCATGAGGAGGAAAAATAGGTAATGGGTTGCAACTATTTAAGAATAGATGATACAAGTGTTTTTCCCGCAAAAAAGGAAAAAGGAAAAAGAAGTGGACACTAAAATTGTCAACCGGAAGACACTGGCCACAAGAAACAGGGTAGAAACGACACGTGCAGATTCGTCCCCCCCCCCCCCCCAATTCACTTAAATTCAATGCATCCGGTCACCCCCCGCCCCAACAGTGACAAAAACCCGGGTGGCAGGGGAAATGCACGTCTGCTATAGCGTGCAGGGCAAAATATCAGGAGCCACACTTGTTCCACTGGCCGGGCTCGTGTGTGGAACTTTCGATGCGTGACTCCTCCCCGTTCCCCGTATCAGCAAACCCACCACGGTGGTCGGTTACAGTGCCATTGTCATCGCAGGGTCACTCGGGGCGATTCGACTCGATCCATGGCCGAAAGGCCGTCGCCCACCCCTGGCCACGAGATGGATCGACCGCGATCCGCCGGGATCTCCACCGGGCCGGAGAGCCCCGTGAAACCACGACATGATACGCCTCCCCCCCCAGATCAGCGGAATCAATATCCCACTAGGCATGGCATTCAGCGTGACCCAAGTGTTCCTGGTGAATATGCAAAGGCGTGCGAGGGCGAACCGCGAGGTGACACATGTGGATCCCTTTGCATGTTCCCGTAGCTGTAGATGATTCCGAGGAATAAAACTAAAAGCCAGAGAGCAATGTGACTAGTACAAGCCGCGATCGACCCTGCTGCTACTTGCAGAAAAGCTGCGGCGGCGCAACTTGCAGCTCGCCACCACCACCCACATGGCGGGGGAGAATGAAACTACGGTGAAGCAGTAGGAGTAGTATCTAAAACCAGGTGCTGCGCTCTGTGCCTGCCCGCCAGGGAAACCAAACCAGCATCTTGCTTCTTGTGGTCGAAGAGAAGGCACTCATCGCTGTCGTCCTCGGGCTTGGCGTGCTTTGGAATTGCTGGCTGTAGGATGCGCGGACTTGATCAGGGTTTTGCTCACAACTGCCGGATTGATGAGGGTGATCTGCGACCTTAGAGCATTTACAACCGGACCCCTCGTACCTGTCTTAAACGTCCGTCGGTCACTAAGCGGTTATGAAATTTCAATCCAGACGGGCTTCTTAAACGGGCATCAAACACCCGGGCTGATCGGCACCCCTCATACCCAGCCCAAATATGAGGTGGATATGGGGGTGTACGGGCGCGTCCGGGCATGTCTGCCACGTCGGACCCGACACCCCAAACCCACCACAAATTGCACCAAATCCTCCAAATCCTTCCTCCTCCTCCCGCCGCCTTCAAACTTTTCCACGTCCGAGCCCTCGCCGTCCGCCGCCCTTCCTCCCCATCCTCACCACCGGTCCCGATCCGTCACTGTAGATGTCTTCCAGTCCGCCCCCGACCAACGCGACGGAGACGCAGTCCGCCTCGTCCGTCGGCGTCCCTTCCTCCGCTCCGACTTGCAAGGCGGAGAGTGTCGCCCGGATGTTGTGGTGTCGCCCACAGCGAGAGAGGGAGGCGGTGCCAGCGCAGGGAGGTGAGGACTTGCTCGAGGAGCTGTCTCCCACGCCACGCCCGGCACCCCGCATATCGTCCATCCGAGCGCCGACATCTACGCGGTTTACGCCGTCCGGCACCCTTAGGGCAAAGGAGGATTTGACGGCCAGCTGGGCCATTCCGTATACCTTTCCGCCCATGTAGATACCGTCGGTCGACGAATGTGACTCACCGCAGCTCGTCCGGGAGCGAATGAGCACGGGCGTCGGCGCCGCCCGGGTTGCACTCGACATGTTCGGGGGAATGACAGAATAAGAGCAGCTACATTTTGTTTGCTCCTGTCTGACCTAATGGTCAATTTGTACATGTCAAATGCTTGCAAACCATCTAGGAGCATACATGTCAAGCATGATCAATGACAACGAAGATCCGACCGAAATGGAGTATGAATTGGAGGCCACCACCGCATTTGAAGTTGGGACAACATCCGATCCGATCCGAGAAAGAAGAAGAAGGGCAAGACGACGAAGGCAAGAGGTCCGACTTTCTCAAGATTTGAGGACATCTTGTTGGTCAAAGCTTGGTTGGCCACAACAATGGATCCAATATGTGGCACCGAGCAAAAGGGGAACACGTATTAGGAGAAGATTTGGAAGGAGTATCACGAACAAAAGGAGTATGTGGAGCCGCATCCTATCGCGACCACCCGCAATGTGCATCTCTCCAACATCGATGGGGGATGTTCAGTAACAAAAACATCGATGCGGGATCATTCAAGGGGAAGTGAACAAGTACGTCGGCTACTACGCACAAATGACCAAACGCCCACAAAGTGGGATGGGAGTGGCAACTAAGTTAAGCTCAATTGCCTCATCTTGTTGTCATTTGAATAAGTTTTTGTGTTTGCATTCTTGTGCTCATACGTATGTTATTTGGTAGACGGCGGTGGCGTCCACTATGTATCATGAGCTCGAGAAGAAGCCGTTTGCTTTTAGCCATTGTTGGGTCATATTGAATGGCAAGCCAAAGTGCACACAAGTTGTGGCCGATCTCAAGGCCGGCAAGAAGAGTAATGATGGATCAAGCTCCCACCAATCCATTGGGTTGGACGATGAAGAGGATGATGTTGTCGTCACGAATGGAAGCGCCACCGTCCCAAAGTATAACTGGCAAGTCATGGGAAACAAGTGGGAGAAGGCACAGATAGCCCGTGACGCCGCGGCTACAAAAATGTCGTCCACATGGATGGGCATTTTTTCGGTGAGGGAGAACAAGAAGGAGGAGAGGTACAAGTTCATGTTGGATGCGCAAAAGGAGAGATTGGTGAAAGGATCGATATGGTTGACTAGAAGGGGGGAGGTGAATAGGCAACTACCATTTTAGCTTTGCTTAACAAATTAGGTTTAGCAACAAATAGGTTGTCTAGAAATGCAACTAGGCGAACAACCTATATGATGCTAGCAACAACAACAACAACAACAACAACAACAAGCAAAGGATATAACATAAGTAAAGCTTGCACAAAGTAAAGGTAAGAAATAACCACAAGTGGAACCGATGGAGACGAGGATGTGTTACCGAAGTTCCTTCCCTTTGAGGGGAAGTGGTGTGGAGGCACAATGCTCCCCAAGATGCCAGTAAGGCCACCATATTCTCCTCACACCCGCATACAATGCGAGATGCCGTTATTCCACTAGTGGTGCTCTTGAAGGCGGCGATCGAACCTTTTCAAACAAGGTTGGGGAAATATCCACAACTCAATTGGAGGCTCCCAACGACACTACGAAGCTTCACCATAATGGAATATGGCTTCGAGGTGACCTCTTCCGTATAGGGTTCTCAAACACCCAAGAGTAACAAGATCCTCAAGGGATTAGTGGGGGGAATCAATTTTCTCTTGGTGGAAGTGTAGATCAAGGCCTTCTCCTCCAAAGCCTAGAGCATCAACAAGATTCGATGGTTAGGGAGAGAGATCGGGCATGAATAAGCTTAAGAGAAACAATGGAGCTTTGGGGGAAAGAGGTGAGTCTTCTTAGGGAAGAAGACTCACTTATATAGTGGGAAAGGGAATCCAACCGTTATGCCATTCAGCCCGTGCATAAGCGGTAGTACCGCTGGGGGCGGCGGTACTTCCGCTGGCACGGGAGTTACTCCCACTCAGTGCAACTGAGGAACTCAAAAGAGGCGGTAGTGCCGTTGGAGCGGTACTACCGCTCCCACCAGCGGTACTTCCGCTTAGTGTTACATGAGCGAGAGAACTGACGGCAGAATTGCAAAGTAGCACGGTAGTACTGCTCGGAGCGGTACTACCACCCTCTACTACCGCTCAAGTACCCGCCCAAAAAACAAACCTATACATAGAGCAAATTATAAGCGGTAGTTCCAGCGGAAGAAAATCCTGGTAGTACTACTGGGGCGGTACTACTGCTGCGCTGGAGCGGTACTTCCGCTTAACTTCTGATCTACAGATGCTCGCAGTGAAGGTGGGGCGGTGGAGTGAGCACAGTATTGCATGAGCGGTACTTCTGCTCACAACTACCGCTCTACTTCCGCTGCCAATACCAGAGAGCAAAATATAAGCAGAAGTGGTAGCAGGACTAAACAACAATAGTACCGCTCGAGCGCTACTACCGTTGGTTGGCGCGGTACTACCGCTTATCAGACTCTAGTTAGATGTTAGGCAAGGAAGGACAAAAGCTCCAGAAGATGGAAAGAAAGGCGGGTGCTGAGGACTGTGTACGTGATGATTCCACCCAAACCTTTCCGAAGCGGACCCCTCTTGATAGTATGGATTTCCTACGACCCAAGTCCACCAACACTAAATCGTAAGAGAAAGACCGTCTTCTCTTTGAACACTGATGGGATAAAAACCATCTCGTGCCACCTGATAATCTCTGAAATCTAAATGCACACGGTTAGTCCGCAAAGGGCATTGTCATCAATCACCAAAACTACTTAGGGAAAATTATGCTCTAACAATCTCCCCCTTTTGGTGGGTTGATCACAACACGGGATTTTCCAACAAGATAAACAACAAAGCTTAAGCAAACCCAACATCTACAAAATATAGACATGCTCCCCCTAGATGTGTGCTCTATTTTAATATGCCTTTGGAATACAAAGAGCACACACTAGGATCAACACTCCCCCTATATTTTATAGACAAGGCAATAAACTTGCAAACCAAATAATATTAGTTATAAGCATGAATGCAAGGGATAGTAAGTGAGCAAAGGGACAGAGCATAAGAAGTATAATCTCACAAACTAATAATGCAGACATAAACATAAGTAGGAGGGTGTCGGTGTCAAAACCGGCGGATCTCGGGTAGGGGGTCCCGAGCTATGGATCTGGGATCGATGGTTAACAGGAGACGAAGGAGACGATGTTTACCCAGGTTCGGGCCCTCTTAAGGAGGTACTCCCTCCGTCCCGAAATATCTGTCGCAGGTGACAGAATTTTTGAACTAAGCACAATTTTTCAGTTACACCCTTTACATTTTAAATAGCTAGCAATCCAGTACAACAGTGTCGTGATCCCCGCGATCCCCTTTCCCGTGTCGTGATCCTAGCTCCCGCCCACGATTCCAGCTCGCCGTGATCTCCTCACCTGCCCATGATCCCACCTCCCCGTGATCTCGACACCTTCCCACGATCCCATCTCCCCGTGATCTCCGCGCCTGCCCGCGATTCACCCACGATCTCAATCCTCTCTTGAGCTTTGTGGTGCAGATCTCCTGCTCCAGGCTTTCCGCTGCCGGCCGCCAGAGCTCCTGCTCCAGGTCTGCCGCCGCTGCCGGTCGGAGCTCCTGCTCGAGGCCCCCCGCCGCTGCCGGAGCTCCTGCTCGAGGCCCGCCGCCGCTGCCGGCCGGAGCTCCTGCTCCAGGCCTGCCGTCGCCGCCGGCCGGAGCTACTGCCCCAGGCCTCTCGCCGTCGGCCAGCCTCCATCCCTCTGCTCCAGACGCGTCGCCTTGCCAAGCTCCTCGACCAGCGCCTGGCCAAGCTCCAGCGCCTCGTGGAGCTCCTTGACCAGCGTGACTAGCCGAGCTGCAGCTCCTCGACCAGTATGTAGTCGACCTCCGGCGCCTCGCCGAGCTCCTTGACCAGCACCTAGGCCGAGCTGCAGCGCCTCAACAAGCTCCTCATCCGACGCCTAGCCAAGCTCCTCGTGCGGCAAAAACTGAAGAACAAGAACCTCATAAAAATGAATCCGAAGAATAGTGTTGAACCAACAAGAACCTAAAGAAAGTCACAATTGAGGTGAAACTACTGAAAGTACACGTTTACGAATGTCATGTTTTGATTCTTGGATCATGCATATATTCTGCCATTCCAACTCAATTTAGACTAATGCAGTTTTTTTGGCTTGAACGGTTTTAAAGTGTTGATAGAAATAGCATTGGGAAGAACTGAAAGATTATACTACCAGTATGATGAAATTTAGCAACCGCCGTCAGCACATCACGAAGGATGATGAAATTTTCATCCGGTCGAAAGTTGACGCATGTATTTCCAGCTAGTATGCACATCTTGAAAACAAACAGTTTGAGTTGTTTATTCAGTTAGACCTTCGTTTTCTCTATGGGAGAGCAGAGCAGTTCCCACACATAGGGAAATGAAAATGTCACCTTATATACCGTCCCGAATCCACCTCGGTCGACTTTATTGTTGTTGTTGAGGTTGTCTGTTGCTGGTCTCAACTGTGTATAGGAGAAGAGCCTTACGTTCTTCTAGGCTGAAATGCCTGAAAGCAACAACACTTTTGTTGAAGGATGATAAGTAAAGTGTAAAAATGGACATTTATTTTTAGCATATCTGTAATTGTGTGGGAACAAAAAACTGATGGAAGAATACTGCATGAAGGGCTGAACGCATCACAAAGTCGTAACAATAAATCTGTAAACTCTGTAAACTCTGTCGGACGACGGTGCAGTAAATTTGGCAACACAGAGAGAAGTTTTACCGCTTATGTTGGTATTGGAGTAAAGATTCTCCTCTTGGGAGGCAACGCCAGCTCATTATCCTCGGTTGCTATGGTGGCAACAGTCCTTGTCAAGCTCGCAAGAACATTCAGCAAGGCATCGCCGGGCTCTAGTCTGCATGAGCATATTGCAAGAGAGAAAACTGCTCAGAGGTAGCCTTGTCACATAAGAGAAGAGCTCAAGTCCAACCATTTTATAAACTGTTGATACACGTCCTTTTATAGTAATCTACTCATGTCCTTTTTGAATTCCTGAACTTAACTGAATGTTAAATTTTTGCTAGGAAATCACCATGGATATAGCAGATCTGAACTTGACTCCTCCACAAGAGGATGATGGAGTACCTGAAAATCAAGACGAGGATCGATTCATCGCCATGGATATGGCAGATCTGAACTTGACTCCTCCACAAGAGGAGGATGGAGTACCTGAAAATCAAGAGGAAGGTCATCAAGAGGAGGATGTAACAGGTAAATACTCCAACAATATGACTGAATTTTTAGTCAGTGTTAACTGAATTTTTAGTAAGTGCTAGATAGTTAACTTATCTCTTGCTCCTTTTCATCAGGAGAGGGGATGTTCCTGGATCTCAACTTCAGTCCTCCAAGAGATCATCAAGACGCAATTCATGAGGAGGAAGCCATCGATGAGGATGAAGCTATTCACGAGGAGGAAGCTATTCACGAGGAGGAAGCAATTGCTCAAGGGGAAGCAATAAGAAGAAGTGCGATAAACCTGAAAAATGAGCAAAGATTTGGTGTTTATTTTGCTTTGAGCGTAATCAAGAGCAGAGATGGAGATATTTGCCCAGATGACAAGCTGCTCGTTGCAACACTGTTGAATACAACCGTACGAATAGTAGAAAGAATACGGTCTGATGCAAATCAACAAATTGCGGAAGGCCTAGAAGTGGATGTCTCAAATAAGAAGAAGGGAAAAAGCGGCAAAAAGAGGAAAGATCTGGATCTGTCGAGGACGTCGACAATCCCACTGAACAAACGAAGTACGATTCGATCTCTAGCAAGATCTCTAAGTGTTCCATGCTCGACCCTACACAGGGGATTTCAGATGGATGAGTTGATGCGCGTCACCAACACTATGAAGTGATAACCGACAAGTATAGGGGATCGCAACAGTTTTCGAGGGTAGAGTATTCAGCCCAAATTTATTGATTTGACACAAGGGGAGCCAAAGAATATTCTCAAGTATTAGCAGCTGAGTTGTCAATTCAACCACACCTGAAAGACTTAATATCTGCAGCAAAATATTTAGTAGCAAAGTAGTATGGAAGTAACGGTAATGGTGGCAAAAGTGACAGTAGCGGTTTTGTAGTGATTGTAACAGTAGCAATGGAAAAGTAACTTAGCAAAGATCAATATGTGAAAAGCTCGTAGGCAATGAATCAGTGATGGATAATTATGTCGGATGGCATTCATCATGCAACAGTTATAACCTAGGGTGACATAGAACTAGTTCCAATTCATCAATGTAATGTAGGCATATATTCCGTATATAGTCATACGTGCTTATGGAAAAGAACTTGCATGACATCTTTTGTCCTACCCTCCCGTGGCAGCGGGGTCCTAATGGAAACTAAGGGATATTAAGGCCTCCTTTTAATAGAGAACCGGGCCAAAGCATTAGCACTTAGTGAATACATGAACTCCTCAAACTATGGTAATCACCGGAAAGAATCCCAATTATTGTCACCTTGGGGTATGCGGATCATAACACATGATAGGTGTCTACAACTTGCAAGATAGGATCAAGAACACATATATATTCATGGAAACATAACAGGTTCAGATCTGAAATCATGACACTCGGGCCCTAGTGACAAGCATTAAGCATAGCAAAGTCATAGCAACATCAATCTCAGAACATAGTGGATACTAGGGATCAAACCATAACAAAACTAACTCGATTACATGGTAAATCTCATCCAACCCATCACCGTCCAGCAAGCCTACGATGGAATTACTCATGCACGGCGGTGAGCATCATGAAATTGGTGATGGAGGATGGTTGGTGATGACGACGGCGTCGATTTTCCCTCTCCAGAGCCCAAAACGGACTCCAGATCTGCCCTCCCGAGGAAGAACAAGAGGTGGCGGCGGCTCCGTATCGTGAAACGCGATGAACTCTTCTCTTCTATTTTTTTCTCCACGGATGTGAATATATAGAGTTGGAATTAGGGTCGGAGGAGGTCTGTGGGACCCACAAGCCGCCAGGGCGCGCCCCTGGCTTGTGGCCAATGGGTGGACCCCCTCTGGTTGATTCTTTCGCCAATATTTTTTATTAATTCCAAAAATATTCTCCGTAAATTTTTAGGTCAATCCGAGAACTTTTATTTCTGCACAAAAATAACACCAAGGCAATTCTGCTGAAAACAGCGTCAGTCCGGGTGAGTTCCATTCAAATCATGCAAATTAGAGTCCAAAACAAGGGCAAAAGAGTTTGGAAAAGTAGATACGATGGAGACGTATCAACTCCCCCAAGCTTAACCCATTGCTTGTCCTCAAGCAATTCAGTTGACAAACTGAAAGTGACAAAGAAAAACTTTTACAAACTCTGTTTGATCTTGTTGTTGCAAATATGTATAGCCAGCATTTAGGCTTTCAGCAAAGATTATGAACTAACCATATTCACAATAACATTTAGGTCTCACATTTACTCATATCAATGGCATAATCAACTAGCGAGCAATAATAATAAGTCTCGGATGACAACACTTTTTCAAAACAATCATGATATGATATAACAAAATGGTATCTCGATAGCCCTTTCTGAGACCGCAAAACATAAATGCAGAGCACCCCTGAAGATCAAGGACTGACTAGACATTGTAATTCATGGTAAAAGAGATCCAGTCACAGTCATACTCAATATCAATTAATAACAATGCATACAAATGACAGTTGTGCTCTCTAACTGGTGCTTTTTATAAGAAGATGATGACTCAACAATAAAGTAAATAGATAGGCCCTTCGCAGAGGGAAGCAGGGATTTGCAGAGCTGCCAGAGCTCGAGCTTTTAAAACAGAGATGAATAAAATTTTGAGCGGTATGCTTTCATTGGCAACATAACAACCAAGAGATCTCGGTATCTTCCATGCTAGATACATTATAGGCGGTTCCCAAACACAATGATAAAGTTTTTACTCCCCCTCCACCAATCAAACACACTCCACGGCGAGCCGAATCCACGGGTACCGTCCATACAAACAACAATCCTGGGGGAGTTTTGTTTCATTATATTTTGATTTGATTTTTGAGCATGGAACTGGGCATCCCGATTACCAGCCACTTTCTCGTGAATGACAAGTGAATAAACACTCATCGTGAGAATAACCCACCTAGCATGGAAGATACCGACAGCCCCTAGTCACTACATGAGCGATTCGGGCATACAAAACAGAATATTATTTGAAGGTTTAGAGTTTGGCACATGCAAATTTACTTGGAACGGCAGGTAAATACCGCATATAGGTAGGTATGGTGGACTCATATGGATCAACTTTGGGTTTAAGGAAGTGGATACACAAGCAGTATTCCCGCTTAGTACAAGTGAAGGCTAGCAAGAGACTGGGAAGCGATCAACTAGAGAGCGACAACAGTCGTAAACATGCGTTGAGATTAACCAACATTGAATGCAAGCATGAGTAGGATATAAATCACCATGAACATAAATATCGTGGAGGCTATGTTGATTTTGTTTCAACTACATGCGTGAACATGTGCCAAGTCAAGCCACTTGAATCATTCAAAGGAGGATACCATCCTATCATACTACATCACAACCATTTTAAAATGCATGTTGGCACTCAAGACAAACCATTATACACTCTAAGCTAATTAAGCATGGCATGAGTAACTATAATCTCTAATTGTCATTGCAAACATGTTTCATCCATAATGAGCTGAATCCAGAACGATGAGCTAATCATATTTACAAAAACAAAATAGGTCTAGTTTGTACCAGCTTTTCTCCATCTCAATCACTTCGTCATATATCGTCATTATTGCCTTTCACTTGCACAACCGAACGGTGTGAATAATAATAAGAGTGCACATGCATTGGACTAAGCTGGAATCTGCAAACAATTATTTAAAGAAGAAGACAAGGTAATATGGGCTCTCTGTAAGATAAACAACAATGCATATGAGAGCCACTTAACATTTTCATCGTGGTCTTCTCCTCTCGACCCAAAGAAAAGAATTTCAAAACAAGAACGAGAAAAACTATTTACACGGGAAAGCTCCCAACAAGCAAAAGAAGAACGAGAAATCTTTTTGGGTTTTCTTTTAATACTACAACTAAACATACTAGAAAGTAAAACTAGAGCTAATTTTTTTTGTTTTCTTAAGGTTTTTCTGACACACAAGAAGAAAGCGAGAAAAACAAATAAACTAACATGGATAATATAATGAAAAAGTATGAACAACGACAGCTGGAATGAGTGTGTGAACATGAATGTAGTGTCGGTGAGAAATACGTACTCCCCCCAAGCTTAGGCTTTTGGCCTAAGTTGGTCTATGGCCACGGCTGGCCTGGTGGATACCCAAAGTTATAGTCAGGTACGTACTGGGACGCGGCAGCTACTGCCTGAAGGGCTACAGCATGGAGGCGAGCGGCCTCCACCTCTCTCTCATACTCGTTCGCCTCCTCTCTAGTTATAAAATATCTCCGTTTTACCTGAAAGTTAAAGAAAGCGGGAGTAGGAAGGGTAATATGGACAGCACGCTACCTGTCAAAGATTAGTCGGTAAAGGAGGGACAGTTCGTTCCTCTCAAGAAACTGGTAGCGTACCATAGCATTATAATCAAGAAAAGCAGGTGGTAACTCAATATCATTCCCCCTTATGTGTACCCCAAGATAATTAGCTAACCGGGTGGCATAAATCCCACCAAAGAAATCTCCATCCTTAGCATTAAGATGTAACCTCCTGGCAATAACAGCCCCCAAGTTATATCGTTTATCATCCATTACCGCACACTTGAGGATACTAAGATCTAATGCACAAAGGTGGCAATGATCATGTTTACCGTTAATGCATCTACCTATAAAGAGAGCAAAATAGTGTATGGCAGGAAAATGAATGCTCCCTATGGTAGCTTTTGTGATATTTCTAGTCTCTCCCTCAGTGATGCTAGCAAAAAAATCGTTAAATTCAGTTTTGCGAGGCTCACTATGAATGCCCCATTGTGGGATTTTGCATGCATCATTAAAATCTTCTAGGTCCATGGTATATGATTTATCATAAAGATCAAACATGACAGAATGAGTATTGCGCTGGGATGTAAATTTAAATCTTCGCACAAATGAATCAGTGAGGTGATAGTACTGCCGACACTTATCTGACACGAAATCCTCAAGGCCAGCATTTTGTACGTATGCATAAAATTCATCCTTGAAACCTGCATGAACCATGAATTGATCCAATGGCCATTCGCAAGGCCGTACTTGAGCTTCTCTTGGTGGTTCAAGGTCCGGCTCACGTATCACGAGCCTTGGGGCTTCCTTCCTCGAGGAACCACCGTGGTATATCTTCCTCTGAAAAATTTATAAAATTTTAGTGTCTCAAAATAAAAATGAACAAAACTCAACAAGATTTAAAGCAACTACTCCCATAAGTGCCTAGAGGCTATATCATGCATCAAAACTACTTGGGACCATATAAATTTGACATGCAAGCTCAAGAACAGGGTCACCACAGCAAAATATATAAAGCAGTAGAACAAAAACTAATTGGACCACTGGAGGAGTCACATACCGAAGAACAATCCCCCAAAACAGTTTTGCAAATGGAGCTTTGCACAAGGAGATCGAAAATGGCAGCAAGATGAGCTAGGACACGGGTTTGAGCAATGGTGGGATTTTTTATGGAGGAGGACGGAGTGGATGGGTGATGGAATAAGTGAGGGGGGCCACGTGGGACCCACAAGCCACCAGGGCGCGCCTTGGGGGGGTGGGCACGCCCCCTGGGCTTGTGGCCCACTGGTGCAGCCCCCTGGTGTGTTCTCAGTGCCAAATATTCTTAAATATTCTATAAAAAATCATACTAAATTTTCAGGGCATTTGGAGAACTTTTATTTCCAGGTCATTTTTTGTTGTACAGATAATTCAGAAAACAGAAGTATAATAGTATTTTTGCTTTATTTATTCTAAACAACAGAAAGTAAAAGTTGGGTACAGAAGGTTGTGCTTTCTAAATTCATCCATCTCATGCATGTCAAAAGGAATTCATTAACAAGGTTGATCAAGTCTTATTAACAAACTTCTTTCGAGTAACATGAAACCGGAGAATTTTCGAATAACACTAAGTTACCTCAACGGGGACAGGCATGTCCCCTACCATGATTATTTCATATTTCTTCTTGACAGTAGGGAGATGGAATTTAAAACCTCCAATAGCAATTGTTGGAATGTCTCCAATAGAGTTGATACTATGAACTTGAGGTTGTTTCTTCGGAAAGTGCACCGTATGCTCATTACCATTAACATGAAAAGTGACATTGCCTTTGTTGCAATCAATAACAGCCCCTACAGTGTTCAAAAAGGGTCTACCAAGGATGATCAACATGCTGTCGTCCTCGGGAATATCAAGAATAACAAAGTCTGTTAAGATAGTAACGTTTGCAACCACAACAGGCACATCCTCGCAAATACCGATGGGTAAAGCGGTTGATTTATCAGCCATTTGCAAAGAGATTTTAGTAGGTGTCAACTTATTCAAATCAAGTCTACGATATAAAGAGAAAGGCATAACACTAACACCGGCTCCCAAATCACATAAAGCAGTTTTAACATAGTTTCTTATAATGGAGCATGGTATAGTTGGTATTCCTGGATCTCCTAATTTCTTTGGTACTCCACCCTTAAAAGTACAATTAGCAAGCATGGTGGAAATTTCAGCTTCCAGTATCTTTCTTTTATTAGTCACAATATCCTTCATATACTTAGCATAAGGAGACATTTTCAGAATATCAGTCAAGCGCATACGTAGAAAGACAGGTCTAAGCATTTCAACACAACGCTCAAAATCTTCATCATCCTTTTTCTTGGATGGCTTAGGAGGAAAGGGCATGGGTTTCTGAACCCAAGGTTCTCTTTCTTTACCATGCTTCCTAGCAACGAAGTCTCTTTTATCATATCTTTTATTCTTAGATTGTGGGTTATCAAGATCAACACCAGGTTCAATCTCCACATCATTATCATTACTAGGTTGAGCATCAACATGAACATCATCATTAACATTATCACCCAGTTCATGTTCATCACCAGGTTGTGTTTCAGCATCAGAAATAGAAATATCATTTGGGTTTTCATGTGTATCTATAACAGGTTCACCAGCAACATGCAAAGTCCTATCATCATTCTTTTTCCTTTTATTACTGGGACGACTAGGTGCATCAGTATTAATTCTCTGAGAATCTTGCTCAATTCTCTTAGGATGGCCCTCAGGATACAAAGGTTCCTGAGTCATTTTACCACCTCCAGTCACAACTCTAACAGAATGATCATTGTTCTTACCATTCATCTCATTAAGCAAATCATTTTGTGCCTTAAGTACTTGTTCTACTTGAGTAGTTACCATGGAAGCATGTTTACTAATAAGCTTAAGATCATTAACAGTTCTACTCATATAATCACCTAAGCGATCAAGCATGTAAGCATTATGTTTCAATTGTCTACTAACATAAGCATTGAAATTTTCTTGTTTAACAATAAAGTTATCAAATTCATCCAAGCATTGACTAGCAGACTTATTATAAGGAATATCACCTTCGTCAAATCTATAGAGAGAATTTACCTCCACTACCTGTGTCGAGTTATCAAGACCATGTATTTCTTCAATAGGTGGTAAATTCTTAACATCTTCAGCTTTAATACCTTTTTCTTTCATAGATTTCTTTGCCTCTTGCATATCTTCAGGACTGAGAAATAGAATACCTCTTTTCTTCGGAGTTGGCTTTGGAGGTGGTTCGGGGATGGTCCAATCATTATCATTGCTCAATATATTATTCAATAGTAGTTCAGCTTGTTCAACCGTTCGTTCCCTGAAAACACAACCAGCACAACTATCTAGGTGGTCCCTAGAAGCATCGGTTAGTCCATTATAAAAGATATCAAGTATTTCGTTTTTCTTGAGAGGATGATTAGGCAAAGCATTAAGTAATTGGAGAAGCCTCCCCCAAGCTTGTGGGAGACTCTCTTCTTCAATTTGCACAAAGTTAAATATTTCCTGTAAGGCAGCTTGTTTCTTATGAGCAGGAAAATATTTTTCCAGAGAAGTAATATATCATATCCTGGGGACTACGCACACAACCAGGAGCAAGAGATTTAAACCATAGCTTAGAATCACCCTTTAATGAGAAAGGAAACAACTTAAGAATATAGTAGTAGCAAATTTTTTCCTCATGAGCGAATAGGGTGGCTATGTCATTCAATTTAGTAAGATGTGCCACAACAGTTTCAGATTCATAACCATGGAAAGGATCAGATTCAACCAAAGTAATTAACTTAGGATCGACAGAGAATTCATAATCCTTATCAGTAACAAAGATAGGTGAAGTAGCAAACTTAGGATCATATTGCATTCTAGCATTCAAAGATTTTTCTTTCCACTTGCATAGTAATTTCTTAAGATCATCTCTATCTTTACAAGCAAAAAGTCCCTAGCTACCTCTCCATCCATAACATAACCCTCAGGTATAACAGGCAATTCATATCTAGGAGAGCTAGGTCTAACAGGTGTCTGAAAGTGTTCAGTTTCAATAATTTCATCAGTTTCAGAAATATCATCAGTTTCAGTGATCTCATTCTCTCTAACCCTAGCAAGTTGTTCATTAAGAAATTCACCCAAAGGCATAATATTATCAAGCATAGCAGAAGTGGCATCATCAATTACTTGCGACATATCAGAATTACTAGCAGGTGGTGGTGTCGCAAATTTACTCATAACAGAAGGTGAATCAAGTGCAGAGCTAGATGGCAGTTCCTTACCTGTCCTCGTAGTAGAGGGGAAGATCTTCGTTTTAGCATCTTTCAAATTCTTCATAGTGATCAACAGATATAAATCCCAAGTGACTCAGAGAATAAAGCTATGCTCCCCAGCAACGGCGCCAGAAAAAGGTCTTGATAACCCACAAGTATAGGGGATCGCAACCGTTTTCGAGGGTAGAGTATTCAGCCCAAATTTATTGATTCGACACAAGGGGAGCCAAAGAATATTTGAGAGTATTAGCAGCTGAGTTGTCAATTCAACCACACCTGAAAGACTTAATATCTGCAGCAAAATATTTAGTAGCAAAGTAGTATAGAAGTAACAGTAACGATGGCAAAAGTGACAGTAACAGTTTTGTAGTGATTGTAACAATAGCAACGGAAAAGTAACTTAGCAAAGATCAATATGTGAAAAGCTCGTAGGCAATGGATCAGTGATGGATAATTATGTCGGATGGCATTCATCATGCAACAGTTATAACCTAGGGTGACACAGAACTAGCTCCAATTCATCAATGTAATGCAGGCATGTATTCCGTATATAGTCATACGTGCTTATGGAAAAGAACTTGCATGACATCTTTTGTCCTACCCTCCCGTGGCAGCGGGGTCCTAATGGAAACTAAGGGATATTAAGGCCTCCTTTTAATAGAGAACCAGACCAAAGCATTAGCACTTAGTGAATACATGAACTCCTCAAACTATGGTAATCACCGGAAAGAATCCCAATTATTGCCACCTTGGGGTATGCGGATCATAACACATAATAGGTGTCTACAACTTGCAAGATAGGATCAATAATACATATATATTCATGGAAACATAACAGGTTCAGATCTGAAATCATGACACTCGGGCCCTAGTGACAAGCATTAAGCATAGCAAAGTCATAGCAACATCAATCTCAGAACATAGTGGATACTAGGGATCAAACCCTAACAAAACTAACTCGATTACATGGTAAATCTCATCCAACCCATCACCGTCCAGCAAGCCTACGATGGAATTACTCACGCACGGCGGTGAGCATCATGAAATTGGTGATGGAGGATGGTTGGTGATGACGACGGCGTCGATTTCCCCTCTCCGGAGCCCAAAACAGACTCCAGATCTGCCCTCCCGAGGAAGAACAGGAGGTGGCGGAGGCTCCGTATCGTGAAACGCGATGAACTCTTCTCTTCTATTTTTTTCTCCACAGATGTGAATATATAGAGTTAGAATTAGGGTCGGAGGAGGTCTGTGGGACCCACAAGCCGCCAGGGCGTGCCCTAGGGGGGGGCGTCCCCCTGACTTGTGGCCAATGGGTGGACCCCCTCTGGTTGATTCTTTCGCCAATATTTTTTATTAATTCCAAAAATATTCTCCGTAAATTTTCAGGTCAATCCGAGAACTTTTATTTCTGCACAAAAATAACACCAAGGCAATTCTGCTGAAAACAGCGTCAGTCCGGGTGAGTTCCATTCAAATCATGCAAATTAGAGTCCAAAACAAGGGCAAAAGAGTTTGGAAAAGTAGATACGATGGAGACGTATCATGAAGCCACCCTCAAGCCAGAGAATAAGATTGGGAGACTGAAGTTCTGCATATCCATGCTCGATGAGCTTTGGATCTCAACTCCCGGACCACTCTTCAAGCCGATGACAGACATGGTCCATATAGACGAGAAGTGGTACGATATGACAAGGGTCAAGAACACGTATTACCTACTGCCAGGAGAACCTCCACCCGAGGGCACCGTGCCGAATACTAACAGCATTGGAAAGGTCATGTTCCTCACTGCGGTGGCTAAGCCAAGATATAACGATGATGGGGAGGTGACATTTAATGGAAAGATTGGTACTTGGGACTTTGTCGAAGAGACCGAAGCAGTTAGAAGAAGTCAAAATAGAGCAAGGGGAACGAAGGAGCTGAAACCCGTGAAAGTGACAAGAAATGTGTGCAGAGATTATCCCATCAATAAAGTTATCCCTGCAATTCAGGACAAATGGCCCGATGAAGACGAAGGAGCAACCATATTTATTCAGTAGGATAACGCTAAACCCCATGTTCTTCCTAATGATGCTGCGTTTCGTGAAGCTGTGGAACAGACCGATCTTGACATTCGATTGGTGCAGCAACCACCAAACAACCCCGACTTTAATGTTTTAGACCTCTGCTTTCACAACTCTCTTCAGTCTCTGACTTATTGCAGATCACCTAAAAACATCCAAGAATTGATAGAAGGTGTGGAAGAAGAGTTCGAGAATTATGAGGCCGACAAGTTGTTTAGAAGTTTTGTGACACTGCAAGCAGTTATGGTTGAGGTGATGAAAAACAAAGGAGGAAATAAGTACAAGCTCCCGCACCTGCACAAGGATAGGCGTCAGAATGAGGGAAGGCCAATAATATTTTTATCTTGCGATGCACAGTTAGTTGGTGAGACCATGGCCTTAATAGAAGAAGGGCAATATAGGGGATGTTTATGTGTATGTCAATAGTGGGTATGTGTATGTGTATGTCAACTCGAGTATGTGTATGTGTATGTCAACTCGAGTATGTGTATGTGTATGTCAACTTGAGTATGTGTGTATGTTTATGTGTATGTCTTGTGAAAGGAAAGGAAAGGAAAGGAACTCGGATTAATTTGAATTTGTTGGAATTTATATGAATTTTTTGGAATTTATTTGAAGTTGTTGGAATTTATTTGCATGTTTAATTTAGAATATTTGGATTAATCCATTACACTACTAATGGTCACTACACTACATGGTCAGATTTGAGAAGAAAGGGAACTTTGGATATGGTCACTACACTACATCTGTCCATAGCAATAGAAAGAACTACTCCTACTCAAATACTCCAACTCCTACTCCTACCAGTCCAACTCCTACTCCTACTCTTACTACTCCAACTACCCAGTAGCTATAAACATGAACATGAGCAACAGTAGCAACAATTTAAAATAGGAGTAATTTACTCCAGCAGTAAACATGAACAAATGATGATCTGTACATTATGATTAACAAGTGATTATAAATAGTAGAAAGACATGAACTATCTATGGCACATAGCAAAGCATCACATCACCTAAAGTGGTCATAATCTCGTCTCCGCCGTCCCTGCATGGTGAGGAAGAAGTTGCAGCACCGAGAAGAAACTAAACTGCAAAAAATTGAAGCAGACAAAATTAGCTTTGTTACTTACTGTACATAGTAAAAATTCAGTAAAAAGAGTTCCAGAATTCAGTAAAAATCACTCTATGTAGGAATAGTAATACTCCTACTATATCTAAACTGTACTCTATGCATGAGTATCTTTATACTCCAATATCATTATACTGTATTTTTGCTTCACTGAATGGTCACTACTACAATTTGGAGTACTCTAGCACAATATGGAACTGGAACAGGAACAATTTGAGCTTATAAACTGAAGTTGGATCATGAAAATAGCAGTAAAGATGATCATAAAAATTGCATATAAAAATTGACTATCTTAACCCAACAAGTAAACATCAACTCCTACAGGTTACTGGTGGTGAAAAGCTATACAGCCTAGTCACACACTTTGTGTGGTTAGCACAATTGTCAAAGCATCGTCAGATTTGTCTATCAGTTAGCTAGCAACTTCAATTGAGGAAAATTTTGAGCTTATAAATTCAAATTTCAGTTAAATTTTCACGACAATAATCTTTGACGATGCATCACACAATATAAATATACTCCTGCAAGAAGAGTGAAGAATAATCTCCTAGATTACAAAACTCAGAACTATCCAAAAGTTCCATGAGCAGATATGCAGCCTGATTTTTTTACACACACTGAATTCCATTAGCATAAATATAGTGAGTACTCCTAACTGAATGCCACTGATTAGATGGAATTGCTGATCGGTTAGGAATCACTAATGCCGCAACTGCAGGGGGAATTGCTGAATGCTAAACTGAGCTTGCTTACCATCACACGTGACGGAGCTGCACAGGGTGGTGGAGCACCCCGTCGATCCTAGTGGCGGCTCTCAGGAAAGCAGCCGTGCAACAGGACAAAAGATCCGGTGGTGGCCAACGAGGTGTGGCAAGCAGTGGTGATGGCCGACGAGATGTGGCAAGCGAGGACATCGAGCTTGTGGACGCCATGCGACGGTGGCCTGTCCTCCACGCTGCCCCCCTGCGTCCGGGCTCACAGCCATCGGATCCGATGCGTTTGGACTCGCAGCCACCGGATCCTCCTCACGGTTCGGAGTCCGGACTTCCCCTGGGTAACGATTCGAAACCAGTGGCCGGTCCAGCGCACGACCTGGAGTCCATGCAGTAGGGCCCCGCCGATTCTACGTACTCCAAACCTGCCGAGCCAAACCCCGCAATCGCACTACGGCCGTCAGGATTTTGGACCCGCACCCTACTAGGGCATGAAATTTTTCCCCACCCACCACCCAAATCAAGCATTTTCCAAGCGCAGGAGAGCCCGATACAATGGGCTTACGGGAGGTCAAACAACAGCCAGGTGAATCGGTCCATCATTTTTGGGCCAGATTCCTCCTCAACAAAGACGGTATGAAGGGACATAGCGGCCAGGAGATGATTGCAACCTTCCGGTGTAATTGCCATGATGAAGGAATTCTCAACGCCCTCGCCCATCGCCGCATCCAAAATTTCTCCGAGCTGTCGGATCTGGTGTAAAAGTATTGTGCCATGGAAATCACGTGGAAAGCACAACAATTGTGCATGAAGCCGGTCCATGCCGAACAACCTAGGGGAGTTCGAAAGAGGCTCGTACCCCCTGATACGTCCAACGTATCTATAATTTTTGCTTCTTCCATGCTGTTATATTATCATTCTTGGATGTTTTACAATCATTTTATAACAAATTTATATCATTTTTGGGACTAACCTGTTGACATAGTGCCAAAGTGCGAGTTGCTGTTTCTGCTTGTTTTTTACTTCACAGAAAATCAATACCAAACGAAGTCCATTCGCGACGAGACTTTTTGGAGATTTTTTCCGGACTAGAAGACACCCAATGGGCCAAACAACTACCGGAGAGGTGGGCTGTGGAGAGCACAACCCATCCGCACCGCCTCTGATGCCTATAAACTCTCAAATATTCGGAAAACCCTAGGGGAGTCGACGAAACACAATTCCAGCCGCCGCAAGTTCCAGAACCGCGAGATCCAATCTAAACACCATCACGGAGGGGTTCATCTTCTTCATAGGTGCCTCTCCAATGATGCGTGAGTAGTCCACCATAGACCTACGGGTCCGTAGGCAGTAGCTAGATGGCTTCTTCTCTCTCTCTCTTATGATTCTCAATACAATGGTCTCTTGGAGATCTATTTGACGTAAACTTTTGCGGTGTGTTTGTTGGGATCCGATGAATTTTGAGTTCATGTTTAGTTTCTATCCATGAATATTATTTGAGTCTTCTTTGATCTCTTATATGCATGATTGCTTATAGCCTCGTATTTCTTCTTCGAATCTTTGGTTTAGTTAGGCCGACTAGATCGATTTTTCTTGCCAATGGAAGAGGTGCTTTGTGATGGGTTCGATCTTGCGGGGTTCTTTCCCAGTGACAGAAAGGGCAGCAAGACACACATGTATCGTTGCTATTAAGGATAACAAGATGGGTTCTATTCCTACATGAATAGATCTTGTCTACATCATGTCATCGTTCTTATTGCATTACTCCGTTTTTCCATGAACTTAATACACTAGATGCATGCTGGATAGCGGTCGATGTGTGGAGTAATAGAGGTAGATGCAGGCAGGAGTCGGTCTATCTATCTTGGACGTGATGCCCCAATAATGATCATCACCTTGGATATCGTCATGACTAATCGATTTTCTATCAATTGCCCAACTGTAATTTGTTCACCCACCGTGCGCTATACACATGAGAGAAGCCCCTAGTGAACCCTACGGCCCCCGGGTCTACTTTTCTATCATATTGCTTTCCGATCTACGTTTTTGCAATTTTTGTTTTCAGATCTACAAAACCAAAAACCCAAAAAGATATTGTTGCATATTTACTCTTTTTATTTGTGTTCTTGAGAGATCTATCTCTCCTATCTATCACTACCTAATCTCTCTTATTACCGTAGAGAGATTGACTACCTCTGTTTCGCGTCGCGTTGCTAGTGTTTGTTGTTTGTGTGCAGGTGCTGCTTATTGGGTGGTGGTGATCCTCCTACTGGTTCGATAACATTGATTTCATAACTGAGGGAAATACTTACCGTCGCTGTGCTGCATCATCCCTTCCTCTTTGGGGAAATACCGACGCAGTCTCAAGCCACGTCAAAGGAATTTCTGGCGCCGTTGCCGGGGAGGAAGTGGTCTCTTCTACGTGCCTATCATAGGCGCCGAGGGGACTCCATCATCATGTACCAGGTTCCTAATCACAAATCTCATCTCCTTGCAATTACATTATTTGCCATTTGCCTCTCGGTTTCCTCTCCCCCACTTCACCAATTTGCCGTTTTATTCGCCCTCTTTTTCATTTGCCCTTTTTCTTGCCAGATCTCTTCCTTGTTTGCAATCTTGTTTGCGTAGTCACGATGACTCAAGAGAACACCAAGTTGTGTGATTTTTCCAATACTAATAACAATGATTTTATTAGTACTCCGATTGCTCCTCCCGCCACTAGTGCGGAGTCTTGTGATATTAATGCCGCTTTGTTGAATCTTGTCATGAAAGACCAATTTGCCGGTAATCCTAATGAGGATGCCGCGTCCCATCTAAACACGTTCGTTGAATTGTGTGATATGCAAAAGAAAAAAAGATGTGGACAATGATATTGTGAAGTTGAAACTATTTCCTTTTTCCTTGCGGGATCGTGCAAAAAATTGGTACTTTTATGGATGATCATACAATTTTTTATGCGGGATTGAATTTTGTCTCTAGAAATCTTTTAGATTCCGCCGCGGGTGGTACTTTTATGGAGATTACTTTGGGTGAAGCTACTAAATTGCTAGATAATATCATGGCTAATTATTCTCAGTGGCATACCGAAAGAGCACCTACTAGTAAAAAAGTTAATTCGGTAGAGGAAATTAGTACTTTGAGTGATAAAGTTGATGCTTTGATGAAAGTGGTTGCTAGTAAAAATACTCCTATTGATCTTAATGATGTGCCTTTGTCTACTTTGATTGAGCAAAATAGTGAATCCGTAGATGTGAATTTTGTCTCGCGCAACAATTTCAATAACAATGCTTATAGAGGTAATTTTAATCCTAGGCCTTTTCCTGGAAATTCCTCTAATAATTATGGTTATTCCTATGGTAATTCTTCTTAAAATAATAATAGGAACACCTCTGATCTTGAGAGTAATATTAAAGAATTTATCAATGCGCAAAAGGCTTTCAATACTACGATAGAAGAAAAGCTGAATAAGATTGATGATATGTCTAGAAGCATTGATAGAATTTCTCATGATGTTGAAAATCTCAAGTTAAAAGCTTTTGTGCCTAAGATTGATGAATCTATTAAAGCTTTATATGTCTCTATGGATGAAAGTAAGAAAAGAACCGCTATGCTTAGAGCTAAAAGAGAAATCTCAGAAAAATCGTCTTCTAGTGATTGCCGCTATAAAAACGATGAAGATCTTAAAGTGATTGGTGTTTCTTCTATTGATTCCTTGTTTAGTAATATTAAAATTGATAATGAAGGGACTGAAGTAGAGTCAACTTTATCTAGAAGGCGTCCCAATAATTTGGAGGGTGAAAATCTTGATGAAATTTTTGATAAAAGTGGGTTTGAAGAGGTCAAAACTTTAACTAGTGATGTGCCCACTATCTTGGATTGCAAAGATTTTAACTATGATAGTTGCTCTTTGATTGAATGTATTTCTTTGTTGCAATCTAAGTTGAATTCACCCCATGCTTATGTGCAAAATAAAGCTTTTACTAAACATATCGTTGATGCCATGATGAAATCTTTTGAAGAAAAGTTGGAGTTGGAGATTTCTATTCCTAGAAAATTACATGATGAGTGGGAACCTACCATTAAGGTCATGATTAAAAATTATGAATGCTTTGCTTTGTGTGATTTGGGTGCTAGTGTTTCCACGATTCCGAAATCTCTATGTGATGTGCTTGGTCTCACCAATATTGAAGAATGTTCTCTTAATTTGCACTTGGCGGATTCTACTATTAAAAAGCCTTTGGTAAGAATTAATGATGTTCTTATTCTTGCAAATAGGAACTATCTGCCTATTTATTTTATTGTGCTTGACATTGATTGCAATCCGTCTTGTCCCATTATACTTGGTAGACCGTTTTTGCGCACTATAGGTGCCGTGATTGATATGAAGCAAGGCAATATTCGTTTCCAATTTCCCTTGTGGAAGGGTATGGAACACTTCCCTAGAACAAGAATTAAGCCACCATATGAATCAATCATGAGGGCATCCTATGGATCCAAAACCAAGGATGACAATACTTGAATCTATCCATTATGCCTAGCTAGGGGCGTTAAACGATAGCGCTTGTTGGGAGGCAACCCAATGAATAAATTTATTTTTGCTTTTTCCTTTCTGTTTTTGAGTGTTGACACAATTATGCCTCTGTTATGATTGTGTTTTTATGGTTTATTTAGTGTTTGTGCCAAGTAAAGCCTTTAGGATGATTCATAGGATGAGTAGAAGTGATGCTGAATCTGAAACAGAAACTTTGCGTCCAGTATTTGAATTTTCATTTTTGTCTGGAACGAGATCTTGAGCTGAAATTTTAACAGTGTTTCTATACAAATTCCTTACGTTGTCCTAATTTTTCAGAATTTTTAGAGTTATAGAAGAATGGGTAGAGTACAGATTACTACAGACTGTTCTGTTTAAGACAGATTCTGTTTTTGTTGCATTGTGTGCTTGTTTTGACGAATCTATGGTTTGTATTGGGGGGTATAAGCCATGGTAAAGTTAAAATACAGTAGGTATAATGCAATAACAAAATATGAATGGGTTTGCAACAGTACCTAAAGTAGTGATTTGCTTTCTTATACTAACGGATCTGTCGAAGATTTTGTTGAGTTTTGTGTGATTGAAGTTTTCAAGTTTTGGGTGAGATCATGATGGATGAAGGAATAAGGAGTAGCAAAAGCCTAAGCTTGGGGATGCTAATGCACCCCCAAGATATATCCAAAGAGAAACAAGCAACTAAGCTTGGGGATGCCCCCGAGTGGCATCCCCTCTTTCTTCTAACGACCATCGGTATTTTACTTGGAGCTATATTTTTATTCTTCACATATCATGAGTTTTGCTTGGAGCGTCTTGTATCTTTGCTTGCTTTGTTTGTTAGTTTTTCCTTTGTATATTTGCTGGACACACCTATTTGAGAAAGCCAAAACCATGCTATGATTTGTTAGAATTGCTCTATGTACTTCACTTAAACTTTTTGAGCTATAGAAATTGCTCTAGTGCTTCACTTATATCTTTTTGAGCATGGTGTGCTTGGAAACTTTTGTAGAAATACTCTCATGCTTCTTAGATTAATTTGAGAGTTAGTAAATTTTTAATAAATCCTCTCATGCTTCACTTATACCCATTTGAGAGATGAAATCTTTATGCTCATGTGCTTCACTTAAATTTGTTGGAGCTTGCCAAAAAGCAATGGCAATACATGAAACTAGTCCCAAAGTGATAGATATCCAAGGAGGATATAATAAAAACTTTCATGAAGATCATTGGACAAATTAAACTTGATTCCTTGTAATAGTTTTGAAACATGATGATAGTAATATGTAAGTCATGTTAGTGAGTAATTATGCTTAGTAGGAATATTGGTGTTAAGGTTTGTGATTCCCTATGCATGCACGAAAGTCAATAGTTATGCAATGAAGTTACATCCTACTTGTGGTGCATTATTCAGTGTTAGTTATGTTCAATGCTCACTTATGTGATTTTTCGTTTTTTGGTTTGGTTGCTTCCCAATCTATTTGCTAGCCTTCATTTGTACTAAGTAGAAATACTACTTGTGCATCCAAAACCCTTAAACCAAGTTTTGCCTTATGAGTCCACCATACCTACCTATATGCGGTATTTCCATGCTGTTCCAAGCAAATTTGTATGTGCCATCTCTAAATTTTCAAAATAAAATTTCTCTTTTGTGTGCTCGTACCGCTCATGAAACTGTGGGGGGTGTCTAATATTTTTCCATGCTAGATGTGTTATTCTCAAGATGAGTGTTTATCCACTTGTCGTTGCACAAGAGTGCGGCGGTAATAGGGATGCCCATTCCCGAAATGAAAAAGAAAAAAATATTTACTTCATGTTGTCAAATAATAAATTCCTTGGAAAGTGTTGGTATGGAAGGCAACCGTGGATACGGCCCGCCATGCAAAGTGAAAGTTTGGTGGAAAAAGGAAAAAACTTTATTTTCTGTTTGGGAACCGCCTATGATATATCTAGCATGGAAAGTATTGTGAGCTACTTTGTCGTTTTCGTTGACAGGAAAAGCATGCCACCCAAAATATTTTTCTCTCTCAATTTTAAACCTTGAGCTCTGGCACCTCTACAAATCCCTACTTCCCTCTGCGAAGGGCCTATCTATTTACTTTATGCAATTTTTATTTTTGCTTTGAGTCTCCATCTTCTCTTATAAGCACCAACTAGGGGGCACTATGATCGTACTTTAGCATTGGGCATAGTTAATATTTGAGTGTGTCTCACGAATGGATCAATGATTGAGCATGATGGGCTAGGGATAACTTTCTTTAGTGTTGATATTTTGAAAGACATGGTTGCTTGTTGACATGCTTGAGTATTGAAATCATTATGTTAAAACTAGACTATTGCTTTGAATCATTATAAGTCCAAATGTCCATGCTATACAAAAGAAAAGAATGTGATGAACATGTTAGGCAGCATTCCACATCAAAAATTCTGTTTTTATCATTTACCTACTCGAGGACGAGTAGGAATTAAGCTTTGGGATGCTGATACGTCTGCAACGTATCTATAATTTTTTCTTGTTCCATGCTGTTATATTATCATTCTTGGATGTTTTACAATCAATTTATAACAATTTTATATCATTTTTTGGGACTAACCTATTGACATAGTGCCAAAGTGCCAGTTGCTGTTTTTGCTTGTTTTTTACTTCGCAGAAAATCAATACCAAACGGAGTCCAATCGCTACGAAACTTTTTGGAGATTTTTTCTGGACCAGAAGACACCCAGTGGGCCAAACAACTGCCGGAGAGGTGGGCCGTGGAGAGCACAACCCACCAGGGCGCGCCAGGGGGGCCCCGGCAAGCCCTGATGGGTTGTGCCCTCCCCGGCCCCCTTCCGCACCGCCTCTGATGCCTATAAATTCTGAAATATTCGGAAAACCCTAGGGGAGTCGATGAAACACAATTCCAGCCACCGCAAGTTCCAGAACCGCGAGATCCAATCTAAACACCATCACGGAGGGGTTCATCTTCTTCATAGGTGCCTCTCCGATGATGCGTGAGTAGTCCACCATAGACCTACGGCTCCGTAGGCAGTAGCTAGATGGCTTCTTCTCTCCCTCTCTTATGATTCTCAATACAATGGTCTCTTGGAGATCTATTTGATGTAAACTTTTGCGGTGTGTTTGTTGGGATCCGATGAATTTTGAGTTCACGATCAGTTTCTATCCATGAATATTATTTGAGTCTTCTTTGATCTCTTATATGCATGATTGCTTATAGCCTCGTATTTCTTCTTCGAATCTTTGGTTTAGTTAGGCCGACTAGATCGATTTTTCTTGCCAATGGAAGAGGTGCTTTGTGATGGGTTCGATCTTGCGGTGTTCTTTCCCAGTGACAGAAGGGGCAGCAAGACATGCATGTATCGTTGCTATTAAGGATAACAAGATGGGGTCTATTCCTACATGAATAGATCTTGTCTACATCATGCCATCGTTCTTATTGCATTACTCCGTTTTTCCATGAACTCAATACACTAGATGCATGCTGGATAGCGGTCGATGTGTGGAGTAATAGAGGTAGATGCAGGCTGGAGTCGGTCTATCTATCTTGGACGTGATGCCTATATAATGATCATCGCCTTGGATATCATCATGACTATTCGATTTTCTATCAATTGCCCAACAGTAATTTGTTCACCCACCGTGCGCTATACTGATGAGAGAAGCCACTAGTGAACCCTACGGCCCCCGGGTCTACTTTTCTATCATATTGCTTTCCGATCTACGTTTTTGCAATCTTTGTTTTCAGATATACAAAACCAAAAACCCAAAAATATATTGCTGCATATTTACTCTTTTTATTTTGTGCTCTTGAGAGATCTATCTCTCCTATCTATCACTACCTAATCTACCTTATTACCGTAGAGAGATTGACAACCTCTCTTTCGCGTCGGGTTGCAAGTATTTGTTGTTTGTGTGTAGGTGCTGCTTATTGGGTGGTGGTGATCCTTCTACTGGTTCGATAACCTTGGTTTCATAACTGAGGGAAAAACTTACCGTCACTGTGCTGCATCATCCCTTCCTCTTTGGGGAAATACCGACACAGTCTCAAGCCACGTCACCCCCACAACGGCCGACCAAACATGAGCCCTCCGAGAAAAGGAACAAATATCCCACAAAAGGAAAAACCGTCCTTGATGGACTACTGGACAAGCCATGCCCCATACACCCCGCCTCGCTAGACACGAGCCCGACTCACAGCCTTCGAGCTTGCTGGGTCGTTAGGCAAGTCGCGAAGAGCGGAGAGGCCATCCTCGCGGCCTCACCCCCAGGCAGACTTTCAACAACGCCACCCGATAACAATGCCGAGGTCCTAACGATCTACAAGACATATTCCTCCAAAGGTCAGAGGAAGAGAGCTATTCGAGAACTCGATCAAATACACCCGGTGGCAGTGAGGAAATCATGGACAGATACACCGATAACTTTCGGTGAAGATGACCAATCGATAATCCGCACAGAGCGAGCACCTGCCGCCCTCGTCCTCAACCCAATCGTATATGGCTTCAGGTTGCACAAGGTGCTAATGGACGGTGGCAGTGGTCTAAATCTCATCTACAAGGATACATTAGACAAGATGCAGTTCGATAGATCTCGAATGAAACGAAGCAACACAACTTTTCGAGGAATCATCCCCAGGAAAGAGTCACGTTGTACCGGACGAGTCACCCTCGATGTAGTATTTGGTACTCCCGATAACTACAGATCCGAAGAACTTCTTTTTCATATCGTGCCCTTTCATAGTGGCTATCACGCCCTTTTAGGGCGCGATGCCTTCACAAGATTTCAGGCTATACCACATTACGGTTATATGAAGCTCAAAATGCCGGGACCCAATGGTGTGATCAAAATTATAAGTGACCCAGATAGAGCCCTTCGAGCAGAAAATAAAACAACATCACTTGCCCTCGAGGCACTAGCTGAGACCCTCGCTGCAGAGGCACTGACCACACTCCGTTCTATTGTGGACAAGGACAACGTAATCCTCGGCAAAAGGCCAAAATCCACAACGTTCAAACCTGCAGATGAAATCATAAAATTTCAGGTACACCCAACGGATTCCAACAAAACAGCGTCCACCGGAGCCAGCTGGACCCCAATGCTGATGAAGCACTGCACAAATTTCTGCGTGAAAATTGGGACATATTCGCCTGGCACCCCTCAGATATGCCAGTAATCCCACGAAGGCTGGCGGAACACAGTCTGAACGTAATCGCAGGCTTGAAGCCGGTCAAACACGCTTTACGCCGATTTTTCGAACCCAAGTGACAAGCTATGGGCGAAGAACTCGCCAAACTACTTGAAGCCGGATTCATCAGAGAAATTAAACACCCCGAGTGGTTGGTGATGACCCACAAGTATAGGGGATCAATCATAGTCCTTTCGATAAGTAAGAGTGTCGAACCCAACGAGGAGCAGAAGGAAATGACAAGCGGTTTTCAGCAAGGTAATTTCTGCAAGCACTGAAATTGTAGGTAACAAATAGTTTGATAGCAAGATAATTGGTAATGAGCAAGTAACGGTAACGATAAGTAAGTTGCAGCAAGGTAGCCCAATCCTTTTGTGGCAAAGGACAGGCCAAAACCATCTCTAGTAATAGGCAAAGTGATCTTGAAGGTGCACGAGAATTTTGTCTAGTCACTTTTATCATGTTGGTTTGATTCGTGTTCGCTACTTTGATAATCTGATATGTGGGTGGACCGGTACTTGGGTGCTGTTCTTACTTGAACAACCTCCCACTTATGATTAACCCCCTCGCAAGCATCCGCAACTACGAGAAGAGTATTAAGATAAAATCTAACCATAGCATTAAACATTTGGGTCCAAATCAGCCCCTTACGAAGTAGCGCATAAACTAGGGTTTAAGCTTCTGTCACTCTAGCAACCCATCATCTAATAACTACTCCCCAATGCATTCCCTTAGGCCCATGAATGGTGAAGTGTCATGTAGTCGATGTTCACATGACTCCACTAAGGACTCACAACATACATATCATCAAAATATCGAAGACATATCAAATTCACATGATTACTTGCAACATGACTTCTCCCGTGACCTCAAGAACAAAGATAACTACTCACAAATAATAAGCATGCTCAAGATCAGAGGGGTATTGAATAGCATAATGGATCTGAACATATAATGTTCCACCAAATAAACCATATAGTAATCAACTACGCAAGGTAATCAACACTACTAGTCACCCACATGTACCAATCTGAGGTTCCGGTACAAAGATTGAACACAAGAGATGAACTAGGTTTTGAGAGGAGATGGTGCTGTTGAAGATGTTGATGAAGATTGGCCTCCCAAAGATGAGAGGGGTGTTGATGATGACGATAGCTTCGATTTCCCCCTCCGGGAGGGAAGTTCCCCTAGCGGAATCGCTGCGCCGGAGGGCAAAAGTGCTCCTGCCCAAGTTCCGCCTCGAGGCGGCGCCGCTTCGTCCCGAAAGTCCTCCTCTGATTTTTTCTAGGTCAAATGTGACAATATACCAGAAGATGGGTGCCAGAGGTGGGCCGAGGAGGCCACAACCCATCAGGGCGCGCCCTGGTGGGTTATGCCCACCAGGTTTGCCCCCTCCGGTAGTTTTCTGCTCCAGTATTTTTTATTTAATCCAAAAATAATCTCCGTAAAATTTCAGCTTCATTGGAGTTGTGCAGAATAGGTATCTCCAATGTGCTTTTTTCAGGTCCAGAATTCCAGCTGCCGGTATTCTTCCTCTTTGTGTAAACCTTACATATTATGAGAGAAAAGACATTGGAATCACTCCTTAAAGCATTATTATTCAAGAAAACATAATAAATAGCAGTAGGAAATCATGATGCAAAATGGACGTATCAACTCTCCCAAGCTTAGACCTCGCTTGTCCTCAAGCGAAAGCCGATATTGAAAAGCATGTCCACATGGTTTGAGAGAGAGGTGTCGATAAAAACAAAATACGGACATAGAAGCATCATGCTTATTATCATAATAGCAACAAAATCTAACATAAAACTTATTCAATATATATATTCATCATATAACTTCTGATGCACAAGTAACAATTCATCACAACATAGAAGTATGAAGCATAAACCTTATTGAAAAGCAACAAACTATGTTCTCAGTCAACTTTGCAACTACAATTTATCATATTTTTAGGAAGGGTCTCATGTCGAAGCCTTTTGGCAAGTCCACATACTCAACCATCATTTAGTCTTCTATGATTGCTAACACTCACGGCATACCCATGAACAAAAAGTTTCAACCAGACACATAGGAAGATAGGGGCTTATAGTTTCGCCTCCCAATGTATTCACCTCAAGGGTGATGTCAACAATAATAACTCATGCCTACTCATATCCAACTGGATATATATGCCTAGATCTTTCCTCAGCACATGATGCTTGCAAAAGTAAAAAGTAAAAAGTAAAAAAGGAATAGGGAAGAATACTTTGACTCTTGCATAAAAGTAAATACATAAAAGTAAAAGATAGTCCCTTCACAGAGGGAAGCAGAGGTTGTCATGCGCTTATTGGTTTGTATGCCCAAAAGATGACAACTTACTTGAAGGACAAGGAAGATCTAGTTTGATTTTTTATTGCTTTATTGCACCGATGACAACTTACTTGAAGGATCTTTCTCGATCCATAGGTAGATATGGTGGACACTCAAAGAATGAATTTGGGTTTGGGTTTTTGGATGCACAAGTAGTATCTCTACTTAGTGCGGAATTTTTGGCTAGCAAACATATTGAGCAAGCACCACATGTTGAATGATCTATGACAATATAACTTCTATGTGGATATGAACAAACATAAATCATTACGTCGTCTTCCTTGTCCAACGTCAACAATTTTGACATATAATATTTTATGGGGGCTCACAATCATAAAAGATGTCCAAGATAGTGTATTTGCATGTGAATCTTCTCTTCCCTTATTAATTCTTTCATGAATTGCATCATTGACTAATGCTATGTTTGTCAATCTCAAATAAATTTTACTACTTATACTTTTCCTTATGTGATGTCATTACTCACCATAAGATTAGTATAAGATTCTTTTCATTATTTCTCCTTCCTTTATTTTGATCGCAACAAGAAAGTAGAGAGACAAAAACTCAAACTAACTTTATTATATAACTCCCACTCGATTACATAGATAGATAGGCCACGAAACTAACACACGAAAATAGATCATGCTAAAATTTTATTCAACTAAAGAAAAGGGAAACTAAAGATCAAACTAAAATAGGTAAAGGTGAATAAAAGTGGTGGTGACACGATGCCGGGGCACCTCCCCCAAGCTTGGCTCAAGCCAAGGGGAGTGCCCATACCCGTGTGCTCAAGTCTCCTTTGGTGGTTGATACGTCTCCAACGTATTGATAATTTATGAAGTATTCATGCCATATTCACCTATGTTTACAATACTTTTATATGGTTTTGATGCACTTTATATGATTTATTTAGAACTAACCCGGACTGACGCTGTTTTCAGCAGAACTACCGTGGTGTTGTTTTTGTGTAGAAAATGAAAGTTCCCGGAATTGCCCGAAACTTTTTGACGATTTTTTTGGAACAAAAGAGGCACTAGACGCTTCGTGGGAGGGCCATAAGAGCCACGACGTGGGCACAAACCACCAGGGCGCGCCAGGCCCCCCCGGCGCGCCCTGGTGTATCGTGCCCTCCTCGTGGCCCATCTTGACGTGAAAATGACGCCCAAAAATCCTATAAATATAGAAACCATCAGAAATAACCCTAGACTCTCCACTCTGCTGCCGAAACTCTCTGTATCGATGAAAAACCAATCTGGAGATGTTCCAGTACCCTGCCGGAGAGGGGAATCCATCTCCGGTGGCCATCTTCATCATCCCGGCGGAGGCCATGACAAGGAGGGAGTAGTCCACCCTCGGGGCTGAGGGTATGTACTAGTAGCTATGTGTTCAATATCTCTCTCTCTCTCGTGTTCTTGAGATGTCATGATCTTGATGTATCACGGGCTTTGTTAATATAGTCGGATCATATGATGTTATTCCCTTGCTATCATGTTGTGATGAACTGAATCTTTCCCTTTGAGATATCGTTATGTTGGATTGAATATTGGATTTGAGAACACTTGATATATGTCTTGCATGTGGATACCCATGGTGACAATGGGGTGTTCTATTGATTCACTTGATATATGTTTTGGTACTCAACTTGCGGATTCCCGCGGTGACATTGGGGTAATCTATGCATTGGGGTTGATACACGTTCTTGTCCTACTTACTCCGATAGAAATCTTGGGGCACTCTTTGAGGTTCTTTGCGTTGGATTGAGTATTATGAATCTCAAATTGTTTGATGCGTATCGCATAGTTAACTCATGGATACTTGTGGTGACATTGGAGTATCTAGGTGACATTAGAGTTGGTTGATGCGTATCATATGGTGTTATTCTAGTACGAACTCTTAGATAGATCGAACGGAAAGGATAAATTGATGTTATCTTAGTACAAACTCTTGAATAGATCGATCGGAAATGATAAATTTAAGGTGGTTTCGTACCCTACAAACAATTTCTTCTTATGTTCTCCGCTAGATAAGAACTTTGGAGTGATTCTTCGTTGCACGTTGAGGGATGGTTATGTGATCCAATTATATTAGCATTGCTGAGAGATTGCACTAGCGAAAGTACGGACCCTAGGCCTTGTTTTCAAGCATTGCAATACAGTTTGTGCTCACTTTTGTTACTGGCTACCTTGCTGTTTTTATATTTTTAGATTACAAAAACCTATATCTACCATATTGCACTTGTATCACCGTCTCTTCGCCGAACTAGTGCACCTATACAATTTGCCATTGTATTGGGTGTGTTGGGGACACAAGAGATTTCTTGTATTTGATTGCAGGGTTGTTTGAGAGAGACCATCTTCATCCTACACCTCCCACGGATTGATAAACCTTAGGTCATCCACTTGAGGGAAAATTGCTACTGTCCTACAAAACTCTGCGTTTGGAGGCCCAACAAAGTCTACAAGAATAAAGTTGTGTAGTAGACATCAAGCTCTTTTCTGGCGCCGTTGCCAGGGAGGTGAGTGCTTGAAGGTATATCTTTAGATCTTGCAACTGAATCATCCCACAACGGCCAAATTCGAAGGGGGACAAGGAGTACACCTTATCCTGAGGAAAGGTGGTCTTCATCTGCAAAGTAGCTGGTAGTGATGCAGAGGTGGGCTCGGCGGTGACGTCCGTCCTGCGGGGCTCGTGGTCTTGGTCTCGTTGCGCCAGAATGGAAACCTTTGTGGGGATGCCTCGGGAACCTGCTTACGCCCTTGCCTCCTTTGCACCAAAGAGGAAACTGTCTTCTCTGCGCGCACTGGTGACCGCCTGGCTTGGCTTGCATCACCCCCGACCTCGCGAGGCCGAGTGCTGCATAGGGATCTCCACCCCTCGGGAGGGGGCCTGGAGAGGCCTCCTCCCTCCGGGGGTCTTGGCGTCGCCTCCCTCGCGAGGGCGGGGCTCTCGCGAGGGCCTTGTTCTGAGTGATCCCGCACCGGGCCGTGCCGAGCCGTCGAAGTGGGCCACGCCCTGGCCCGCAGGCAGGCAGGTCTGGGTACCCCCGTTCCTAGAGCGCCGACAGCGGCATATCCGGTCGATCCCGAGTGGATCTGGGTCCGGGGACCCATTCCCGGCGGCGGCACATCATATCAGGGCGTGGGCGAGCTCAAAGGCCTCCCATGGCTGAGCAGGTCCTGGAGAAGAGAAAGAGAGAGCTCGTGAGGTGAGGGGGACAGAGAGATTGGGAGAGGAGAGGGCGAGGCGCGGGGTCCGTCCTGAGGCAGGGCGATGCGGGATACTCTGGCGAGGTGGGGCGCTGGAGGTGTGGCGCGACCGAAGCTCCCCTCGGGTGGAGCCAGGGACGGGGGCGGGGCATGCGGGCTCATGCTCGATCGCTCGCTGCGGCGGCGTACGGGCGGTGAACGGGCTTGGGCAGGCCCGCGATGGGCTTCGCGGGCCCTGCTCGCTGGAGGGAGGCGGGAGGCTGGCTTGGGGAAGCTGGTCGGCTGGCTCGCGGGCTCCCTGGTCGTCTGATCTGACCGCGGACCCCCGGGATCGAGGCTCTCGAGCCGATTTGGTGGCTCGGCTAAGTGTTGGCGGCTCAGGCGGCGGCTGCCCGGTGGAGGGGCGAAATGTGGCGGTGGGGCAGAGGTAGGGGAAGGCTAGGACTAGGATTTTGTCCATTTTAGGCAGGGGGTGTTTATATAGGGAAGGGGCTAGGGGTTAGAGGGTTTTGGGGTGTTTTTGGCCCTCCGATCGCAATCGGACGGCTCCGGTCGTGGCTAGGTGTTAGGTGGGCTAGTTGGGCTGTGAAGTGGGGGTTGGGCTGAGATGAGGGGGAGGTTGGTGGCCCGTGACATGATTTTTAAAACACCGAAACGTCCGATAAATAAACCGATGACGGTGCCGCTACGGTCGACCGTCCGGGTATCAAACGGACTCTGATTGCAACGAAACTTGACAGACGGTCTAGCTACGCTATATTAAGACCGCACGCCAACTTTCCACCCAATCCAAGAATATTTTATACACACTTTTGAAAACAATATCTTACGATGGCACGGGCGCATGCATGTGTGGTTGGTCTTGAAATGGTCAACGAGGAGAAGCTGCAACTACTAACGGATGCAAGTTTTAAAAAATGACGACAACGGAGTGCCGATGCAATGCAGATGATGCGAATGATGCGATGATGAATGCGACAACCAGACGAATCACACGAAGACAACGGAATAAAACGGGAATCTTTTGGAGCGTCGGTCCCGGGCTGTTACAACTCTCCTCCACTTACAAGAGATCTCGACCCGAGATCTTAGAATGAGAAGGGGAAGAGAAAGAGAAGAGGTAAAACTTAGTTGCTTCTTTGACAAACAAGTGAAACCAACGAACTTGAAGGTTGCAAAGAGATGAAGAATTACATGAGGAACATGCAAGAATTCACAAGAAATTTCAGCAGCACTTCGGTAGGAAAGAGGGGCAAAACTTGATGAGATGGAAAGAACTTAAAACAAGGACACAACACTTTGGTTAAATGGATAAGCAAGGAAAAACATCATCTTGACAAAACGAGACGATTGGTTCAAAGAGAGCAACATCACATGCCTTCAGAACAAAAGAATAGAAGCTAGATCTTAGAGAGAATTGAATGGAGAAGAAATGACAATTTCTACCACAATTGAATTTGAAAAGCATCCTAACAAGAAGAGATTGACCGGAGTTGTTGAAAAATCAACAACGAAAGAGAAAACTTGTTGTGGGCTTATGGTAAACATCTCAAAATTATGAGGTGACAACCGACCACTAACGGAAACAAAGATTGCTTGGGAGCAACAAGAGATGAAAACTCCTTTCGCCAAGAGGAAGCATTGAGAACTTGGATCATTGATAAGCTCCACAAATAGCAAGAATCCTTAGGAGATGCTTTAGGCGCAATCCAACCCAAGATAGCTCTGAGAAAGGAATGATGGGTTTAAATATCTCATTCTAGATAACTTCTCTTCGAGACTCCTCATGGCTCAAGAATGCTCTAACACCATCTCCAAATATAAGAGAGAATGAATTGCACTTCGGAATACAAGACGAATGATACTTGAGCCTCTCCAACAAGAATCTTGAAGAACACTTTGAGAAGGAATTAAATCCTTGAAGAATCACCTTGAAGAACCTCCGAATGCGAAAGAATGATCAAAAGGAAATGAAGGTTGAAATGAATAAGATTATGATCTTGCCATGATTTGGATGAAGCTTCGCGAAGAGATACTTGAGAAAAACTATGAACTCCGGAAATAAAAAGATGAACAACTTAGAATCGAGAATTAGATATCATGAACAACTCCGGAAGAAGGACTGAAACCACCTTGATGAAACAAGAATAATAATTATGTTATGCATATCCTTCATGAAGTTAAATTGATGACAAGTAACGGATTGGCATACTACTTATTCTTTTGAAAAGATTAGGGAGAGATAAGAGCACAAAGCAGATGAGGTTCACTTCAAATGGACAGAGATACAAGAGAACGAAGAGATCATGATCCACTAATAGAAAACTTGAACGAAGAACCGGAATACTTGAGATACGAACGAAGAGACAACACTTGAGAAGAATTAAGAATGAAAGTTGAAAGCTAGGAACGAAGAAATCTTCTGAAATGATGGCCTTCGGAGGATCGAGAAATGAAAACAACTCTGAAATGCTCCGGATAGATATGGAAGGAATTACTCATGATTGAAAACAATTTGAGAGGATTTCTCGAAGCTGAAACCATGAATCTCCGAGAATGGAACAAGATTTAAGAGAAACTCTCCGTCGGTCTTCAATGCTGAGAATGATGACGAGAAACACCACCAAGAATTACCGCGACACTCCGGAATAATGAATAAGGAAAGGTTGAGCCAACGATGGAAAAGATTTAGAAGCGACGTTCAAGAAGGAATATGACTGATGGGATTCATTCTTACGTCATATATGAAAAGAACTTGAGAACATCTCGGGAAAGTTTAGAAGAGCCAGGTAAGATCCTGGGGAAAACCTGTGGGTTATGGGCCCACTCAAAATAAACCACCATTGAAATGATTGCTTAGGAAGAGAAATTGCACTGGTATAAATGAAAACTTGATGAGGTTGGGAGCCCCAAAATACTTTCAAAGGATTGAATGAAAACACGAATCTTCTGAGATATCTTCAGCACTCCAGATAGAATAGATAGAGACGAATAAACAAGAGAGGCTTTGAGAAAAAACTTCCAACATGGGAGAGCATTTAGAGAATGAAAATGGATATGATGAGCACCGAAAGCTTGAATTGAATCCACCGGAAAAGAAAACGAGAATGAAGAATGATGAACTTAGCACTGGGCATCTTCACAATGAATCACTGGATATAAAACGGAAGAAAAGATAGCGGAAGCATCAATGCAAAGAAAGGCACTTGGATGACGATTTAATCATTGAAGAAAAAGGGCGGGAGGGTGGGAAAAACAAAGACAACTAGAGACAGATGAGACGAACTCCGGAAAGAAATATGAGGATTGATCTTGCAAATATTGGAGAGGGGTGAATTATTTCGATGAGAAACACACCGGTTAGGAAATATATGAAATCACCACTTGACATCGAAGCAACTCGAATTACCATACTCCAACAAAACAAAAGATGGGGCTTGAGGATTAAGCCGGAAACAAATACATAACCCATTATGCATTCATTGGAACGATAATCCTAGGTAACTACTTGAATTCCCACTTAAGAACTTCTGAAATCTTTCTGGTTATGCAATCTGGTCCAACGGATACACGGATAAATTACTAAATAAATCACTCAACTCCTAGCAATAATACTACCCACCGTGTATCACATCCGTCAACACACAACCAGAGAAACCTCGGAAACTCATCTACCTTAGACCCTCGTAATCACAACGATACTAAACATGGCAGTACATGTGATCCCACTCCCCAGTACTGGGTGCCGCCACACTCTTCGCACCACGAATAGTATTGAAGCAATTTCGAACATCCACGTCCTGAGATACTAAGGAAACTGAACGATAGTGATGTGTCAAGAACCCCTTGGAGCTCAACTCCCCGGGTCCAATCCATACGTACGGGAGGCACCAAGAACAGAGTTCCGGTAACATCGACATCATAGAGGTTCCAAAAAACCCGCGTGATCCTAAATTTTTTTTGAGTGGGAAGAGGGGAAGAATTAAAATTCCTACATCAGGATTCCTCACCAGAGCATAGAAGAGGAGTAAAAAGAATCCTACTCTCCGATATATAACTAGACTCAAAATAGTTTTCACTAGACTCGACTCGGCCAAAGTTCGATCAATCAATGGGGCTCCTAGGTTGGTACGGGCTCTATAACCAACTTGTAAACGCCCAAGATGCGATCCTATCCTTATTTTGTCTCGAGGGCCTCGACAGGGATAGAAGCGCATCTCGTCATTTCGCAAGAATGGGTATTGATGTCACTATTAAACTTGCAAACAGAGACACTATTTCACCGCTTGGGATTGTTAGACATGTTGAAGTCTTGTGTGAAAAAATAAAGTACCCTACTGATTTCTTTGTACTTGGTTCACAACAAGATTGTTTTTGTCCCATCATCTTTGGTAGACCTTTCTTAAATGTCGTTAATGCTGAAATTAATTGTGTTACTAAGAAGGTTAAGGTAAGATTTGGTGATGTGTCTCATGAATTTAATTTCTCTATGTTTGCTAGACAACCACATGAGAAAGAGTTTCCTAATAAAGATGAAATAATTAGTCTTGCCTCTATTGATGTGCCTCCTACTGATCCTTTAGAACAATATTTGCTAGATCATGAAAATGATATGCATATAAATGAAAGAAATGAAATAGATGATATATTCTTTAGACAAATACCTATACTTAAACACAATTTGCCTGTTGAAATCTTAGGGGATCCTCCACCACCCAAGGGAGATCCTGTGTTTGTGTTAAAGACATTAGCTGATACTTTGAAATATGATTATCTTGATGAAAAGAAGATATATCCTGTTATTATTAGTGCTAACCTTTCAGAGCATGAAGAAAAGAGGTTACTCAAAACTATGAAGAAGCACCATGCTGTTATTGGATATACTCTCGATGATCTTAAGGGCATTAGTCCCACTCTATGTCAGCACAAGATTAATATGGAGCCATACGCTAAACCTGTCGTTAATCATCAATGTCGCTTGATTCCTCAAATGAAAGAGGTGGTAAGAACTGAAATATTAAAGCTTCTGGAGGTAGGTATAATCTATCCCATAGCTGATAGTAGATGGGTAAGCCCTGTTCACTGTGTTCCTAAGAAAGGAGGTATAACTGTTGTCCCAAATGATAAAAATGAACTTATACCACAAAGGATAGTAACTGGTTATAGGATGGTAATTGATTTTAGGAAATTAAACAAAGCTACTAGAAAAGATCATTACCCCTTGCCTTTTATTGATCAAATGTTAGGAATATTATCTAAGCACACACATTTTTGATTTCTTGATGGATATTCTGGATTTTCTCAAATACATGTGTCAAAAGAGGACCAAGAGAAAACTAACTTTACTTGTCCATTTGGAATTTGTGCTTATAGACATATGCCTTTTGTATTATGCAATGCACCTGCTACCGTTCAAAGATGTATGACTGCTATATACTCTGACTTTTGTGAAAAGATTGTTGAGGTTTTCATCGATGATTTTTCAGTTTACGGGACTTCTTTTGATGATTTCTTAAGCAAACCTTGATTGAGTTTTGCAGAGATGTGAAGAAACTAATTTTGTCTTGAACTGGGATAAGTGTCACTTCATGGTGAATGAAGGTATAGTACTTGGGCATAAAATTTCTGACCGAGGTATTAAGGTGGACAAAGCTAAAGTTGATGCAATAGAGAAAATGCCATGTCCTAAAGATGTTAAAGGTATAAGATGTTTCCTTGGTAATGCTGGTTTCTATAGGTGTTTTCTTAAAGATTTCTCAAAGATCTCCTTGAAAAAGATATTCCATTTGTTTTTGATGATGATTTTGTAGAAGCCTTTGAAATACTTAAGAAAACCTTAATCTTTGCACCTATTGTTCAACCACTGATTGGAATTTACCATTTGAAATTATGTGTGATGCTAGTGATTATGCTGTTAGTCCTGTTCTAGGGAAAAGAGTAGACAAGAAATTGAACGTTATTCATTATGCTAGTAAGACACTACACAATGCTCAAAGAAATTATGCTACTATTGAGAAGGAATTTTTAACAGTTGTGTTTGCATGTGATAAGTTTAGACCATATATTGTTGATTCCAAAGTTATTATTCACACTGATCATGCTGCTATTAAATACCTTATGGAAAAGAAAGATGCTAAGCCTGGACTGATTAGGTGGGTGCTTTTACTTCAAGAGTTTGATTTGCATACCGTTGATAGAAAAGGTGCTGAAAATCATGTAGCAGATAACTTGTCTAGAATGGAAAATGTTCTTGATGACCCACTGCCTATTGATAATAATTTTCCTGATGAGCAATTAGCTGTTATAAATGCTTCTAGTAGCACTCCTTGGTATGTAGATTATGCTAATTACATTGTTGCAAAACATATACCACCTAGTTTCACCTATCAACAAAAGAAAATGTTCTTTTATGATTTAAGACATTACTTTTGGGATGACCCACATCTTTATAAAGAAGGAGTTGATGGTGTTCTTAGACGTTGTGTACCTGAGCATGAACAGGAACAAATCCTACGGAAGTGCCACTCCGAGGCCTACGGAGGGCACCATGCTGGTGACAGAACTGCACACAAGGTATTACAATCCGGATTTTATTGGCCTACTCTTTTTAAAGATGCTCGTAAGTATGTCCTCTCTTGTGATGAATGTCAAAGAATTGGTAACATTAGAAGACGTTAGGAAATGCCTAAGAATTATTCACTTGCTAGTGAACCATTTGATCTTTGGGGTTTTGATTATATGGGACCTTTCCCTTCCTCTAATGGGTATACTCATATTTTAGTTGTTGTTTATTATGTTACTAAGTGGGTAAAAGATATCCCAACTAGTAGTGCTGATCATAACACTTATATTAAAATGCTTAAAGAGATTATTTTCCCGAGGTTTGGAGTCCCTAGATACCTAATGACAGATGGTGGTTCACATTTTATTCATGGTGATTTCCGTAAACTTCTAGCTAAATATGATGTTAACCATAGAATTGCATCACCTTATCATCCTCAATCTAGTGGTCAAGTTGAATTGAGCAACCAAGAAATAAAATTAATCTTGCAAAATACCGTTAATAGGTCTAGAAAGAATTGGTCTAAGAAACTTTATGATGCTTTGTGGGCTTATAGAACTGCTTACAAAAACCCAATGGGAATGTCCCCATATAAAATGGTTTATGGAAAAGCTTGTCATTTACCTCTTGAGTTAGAACATAAAGCTTATTGGGCAATCAAAGAACTTAACTATGATTTTAAGCTTGCCGGTGAAAAGAGGTTATTTGATATTAGCTCGTTAGATGAATGGGGGACACAAGCTTATGAAAATGTCAAGTTATTTAAAGAAAAGGTTAAAAGATGGCATGATAATAGAATTGAAAAATGGGAATTCAATGTAGGAGATCAAGTTCTTTTGTACAATTCTCGTTTTAGATTTTTTGCAGCAAAGCTTCTCTCCAAATGGGAAGGACCTTATATCGTCGAAGAGGTTTATCGCTCCGGTGCTATCAAGATCAATAATGCCGAAGGCACACACCTGAGAGTGGTTAATGGGCAAAGAATTAAACGGTGCATCTCAGGTATGCCCATTAATATAGAAACTAATATTATTCATGTGATGACACCGGAAGAACACATAAGAGAGACCTTCCGGAACACTCCAGACACCTGAAAGTGGTAGGTATGTGATTCGGTTAGTAAACCGACTCCAAAAATTCCATAAATAAGTTCTGTTGCTTTTGGTATTTTAGAAAAATTACAAAAATAAAAACGAGTCTGGGGGCCCACGAGGTAACAGGGCGCGCCCACCCCCCTGGGCGCGTCCTATTACATCGTGGGACCCTTGTGTGGTGGACTCCCTTTTCTTCCTGGACACGTATTCTCACCTAGAAAAAATCATTATATATACTCCCGTATGTTTTAACCACCGCATCGGAAGTCTCTGTTAACCACCACACCGCACCGCATCGCAAACCTTCAAGTGCCAAGGGATGGTTGGACGTGGTTTGAGTGCAAATCACTCTATGATCACGGACTTCATCCAGGAGAACAAGCTGGACACTATGATTATGGGAGAGGCTCTCTTCAAGCTTCAAGAACGGATCGAACATCTCCAAGCTCAAATCTTTGACCTGCAAAACCAAAATTGTGAGTATGAATCCAGGTTTAAAAGGATGAGCATCGCTGCCGATTTCAGGATTCCGGAGACAAGGTCCTCTTTCTATGATGGGGGGCCTATGCCTTGGAAGATGGAGGACAAGCCAACCACTTCTTCACCACCATCACCCAAAAGGGACACTTGAGTACATGGGTATGGGCATGATGTCTACTATGTCGCTTTATTCTTGTAGACTCTGTTGGGCCTCCAAGCGCAGAGTTTTGTAGGAGAGTAGCAATTTTCCCTCAAGTGGATGACCTAAGGTTTATCAATCCGTGGGAGGTGTAGGATGAAGATGGTCTCTCTCAAACAACCCTGCAATAAAATACAAAAAATCTCTTGTGTCCCCCACACACCCAATACATTGGTAAATTGTATAGGTGCACTACTTCGACGAAGAGATGGTGATACAAGTGCAATATGGATAGTAGATATAGGTTTTTGTAATCTGAAAATATAAAAACAGCAAGGTAGCAAGTAGTAAACAGTGAGCAAAATGGTATAACAATGGTTGGAAATAAGGCCTAGGGTCCATACTTTTGCTAGTGCATTCTCTCAACAATACTAACATAATAGAATCATATGATCATCCCTCAACGTGCAACAAAGAATCACTCCAAAGTTCATATCTAGAGGAGAACATGAGATGAAATTGTTGTAGGTAGTAGAACCACCTCAAAGTTACCCTTTCCGATCAATCCATTGGGCTATTCCTATAGGTGTCACAAACAGCCCTAGAGTTCATACTAAAATAACACCAATGATACATATCAATCAACCCTAATGTCACCTAGATACTCCAATGTCACCACAAGTATCCGTGGGTTAATTATTCGACATGCATCAAACAATTCCAGATTCATCATATTCAATCCAACACAAAGAACTTCAAAGAGTACCCCAAAATTTCTATCGGAGAAGGTAGGACAAGATCATGTAACAACCCCTATGCATAGATTACCCCATTGTCACCACGGGAATCCGAAAGTTGAGTACCAAGACATACATCTAGTGATCTCAAATCCAATATTCAATCCGGCATAACAAAATCTCAAAGGGAAAGATTCAATTCATCACATCAAGATAACAAGGGACAAACACCATATGATCCAACTATATTAACAAAGCCCGTGATACATCAAGATTGTGATATCTCAAGAACACGAGAGAGAGAGAGATCAAACACATAGCTACTGGTACATACCCTCAGCCCCGAGGGTGAACTACTCCCTCCTCGTCATGGCCTCCGCCAGGATGATGAAGATGGCCACCTGTGATGATTTTCCCCCTCCAACAGGGTACTGGAAAGGCTCTAGATGGGTTTTTCTTCGATACAGAGAGTTGAGGGGGCGGGGCGGAAGTTCTAGGTTAATTTCTAAAGGTTTCTATATATATAGGATTTTTCAGCGTTGGAATCACGCCAGCCGGAGCCACGTGGTCCCCACAAGCTAACATGCAAGCCCAAGGGCCCAAGGGGGTGGGCGTGCCCTGCTCCCTTGTGGCCCACAGGTGGATCCCCTCCAGTGGTTCTTCGCTCCGGTATTTCTTATTTTCTCTAGAAAAAATCATAAAAAAGTTCCGGGCGATTCCGAGAACTTTTATTTTCTGTACAAAAACAACACCACGGTAATTCTGCTGAAAACAACGCCAGTCTGGGTTAGTTCTAAATCAATCATATAAAGTGCATCAAAACCATATAAAAGTATTGTAAACATAGGCAAATATGGCATTAATACTTCATAAATTATCGATACATTGGAGACGTATCAGGGCACCACCCTTAGCTTGTTCCAAGCTTGGGGGAGGTGCCCCGTTATCGTATCACCATCACTTTTACCATTATCATCTATTTTAGTTCGATCCTTAGTTATTTCATGATTTAGAGGAATAAAATTTAGTTTTGCTTTGCTTAGAGTGTTTGCTTTGTGATCTATCTATCTTTGTAAACGAGTGTGAGAGTTATATAATAAAGATTAGTTGAGTTTGCTTTCTTTACTCTTATGCATCAATCATCATATCATTGAAATAAAAGAAATAAGAAATCGTATGCTAATCCCATGGGGAGTAATGACTTCACACAGAAAAAGTATAAGTGATAAAAGTTGTTGGGAGTTAACAAACATAGTATTAGTCATTGCTACAATCCATGCGAATTATGATAGAGGAGAGGAGAGTCACACGCAAATACAGTATCTTGGACATCTTTTATTATTTTGAGCCCCCATCAAAAATATTATATAATGATTAATTTGTTGATGTTGGACAAGGAAGACAACGTAATGAGTTATGTTTGTCTACATGCAAATAGAAGTTATATTGTCATGGATCCTCTAACATGTGGTACTTGCTTTAGATCTTTTGCTAGCCAAAAAATTCGCACTAAGTAGAGATACTACTTGTGCATCCATATCCTTAAACCCAGTTTCTTGCCTTGAGAGTCCACCATATCTACCTATGAATTGAATAAGATCCTTCAAGTAAGCTGTCATCGGTGCATCAAAGCAATAAAAATTGCTCCTAAATATGTATGATCTTTTATTGTAAGGGAAAATAAGCTTTGTACGATTTTGTGATGGCAAGGAAATAAAAGCGACATACTGCATAATAAAGGTTGCTATCATAAGGGGCAATATAAAGTGACATTCCTTTACATTAAGAGTTTGCACATCCAAAAATCAAAAAGCGCATGACAATCACTACTTCCCTCTGCGAAGGGTCTATCTTTTATACTTTCATGTATTTACTTTTATGCAGGAGTCAATAATATTTATCCTTATTCCAACCTATTAATTCTCTAGTTGGGAAGCATCATGTGTTGGGGAAAGATCCAGATATATATATCCAGTTGGATGTAGGTGATCATGAGTCATTATTGTTGACATTATCCTTGAGGTAAATATGTTGGGTGGCGAAAGCAATAAAGCCCCTATCTTCCTATGTGTCCGATGGAAACACTAGCTCCAAAAATATGAAATGAGTGTCAGCAATCATAGAATACTAAATGATAGTTGAGCATGTGGATTTTCTAAATTGAAAGCTCTTACATAGACTCTTCTCTGAAGTATGATGAATTGATTGTCTCAATGACTAAGAACATAGTTTGTTGATTGTCAATAAAGTTTATGCTTCATACTTCAATGTTGTGGATAGATTGTTACTTGTTTATGAGAAGCTATATGATGAACTACTAGCTCTATGTTAATGTTCATGATGCTCTCATTTATGTATTCTGTTTTTATCGACACCTCTCTCTCAAATTATGTGGTCATTATTATCGAGTTCGGCTTTTGTTTGAGGACAAGCGAGGTCTAAGCTTGGGAGAGTTGATACGTCCATTTTTGCATCATGATTTCCTATTGATATTTATGCAATTCTTGTTCATTATTCCACTTTATGATACAACTCTTATGCCTTTTCTCTCTGAATTTACAAGGTACATCACAAAATAGGGAAATTGCCAGGAACTAGAATTCTGGACCTAAAAAACAAGAAAAAGGGTGAAAATCACTGGACTCCAAATGACCTGAATCATTTTGTGAATTGTTTATGGAATATATGAGGAATTATCGAGCAAAGAACCGCCGGATTGGTGCTGCCTGTGGGCCACGAGCTAACAGGACCCGCCCACCCCCCTAGGTGCGCCCTGTTGCCTCGTGGGGCCCACGTGGTTCCCCCGACCCTAATTCCAGTCCTATAAATTCACATCTGATGAGAAAAAAATAAAGGAGGAACTTTTGGTATGAAGAGCCACCGTCTCGAGGCGGAAACCTAGGGAGATCGAAGCCATCGTCATCACCAACGCTGCCTCCTTCGTGGGAGGACCAATTTTCATCAACATCTTCACCAGCAACATCTCATCTCAAACCCTAGTTCATCTCTTGTATTCAATCTTTGTCTCAAAACCTCAGATTGGTACCTGTGGGTTACTAGTAGTATTGATTACATCTTTTAGTTTATGCTTGTTGGTCTACTTGGTGGAAGATATTATGTTCAGATCCTTAATCATCATTATTACATCTCTGATCTTGAACATTCTGATGATGTGTGAGTAGTTACTATTGTTCCGAAGGACATGGGAGAAGTCTTGTTATAAGTAATCATGTGAAGTTGGTATTCGTTCGATATTTTGATGATATGTATGTTGTTGCTTCCTTTAGTGGTGTCATGTGAACATCGACTACATGACACTTCAGCATCTAATAGGCCTAAGGGAAGGCATTGTGGAGTAATAAGTAGACGATGTGTTGCTAGAGTGACAGAAGCTTAAACCCTAGTTTATGCGATATTTCATAAGGGCTGATTTGGATCCATACGTTTCATGCTATGGTTAGATTTATCTTAATTCTTATTTCGTAGTTGCGGATGCTTGCGAGAGGGGGTAATCATAAGTGGGTTGCTTGTTCAAGTAAGAACAACACCTTAGCACCGGTCCACCAACATATCAAATTATCAAAGTAACGAAGGCGAATCAACTCAACATGATGAAGATGACTAGACGCATATTCCCATGTGTCCTCGGGAGCGCTTGCTTTACATAAGAGTACTTTCAGGCCTGTCCTTTGTTATAAAAAGGATTGGGCTACCTTGATGCACCTTTGCTACTATTGTTACTTGTCACTTGTTATGAATTGTCTTTCTACAAAACTATCTATCACAGCTACTGACAGCACTTGCAGAGAACACCTTGCTGAAAACTGCTTATCATTTCCTTCTGCTCCTCGTTGGGTTCGACACTCTTACTTAGCGAAAGGACTATGATTGATCCCCTATTCTTATGGGTCATCAGCGGACGCGTCTGGTCACGCCCGGGCCTGATGTCTACTAAGCAACTTTATTCTTGTAAACTATGTTGGGCCTCCAAGCACAGAGTTTTGTAGCATAGTAGCAATTTTCCCTCAAGTGGATGACCTAAGGTTTACCAATCCTTGGGAGGTGTAGGGTGAAGACGGTCTCTCTCAAACAACCCTGCAATCAAATGCAAGAAATCTCTTATGTCCCCAACACACCCAATACAATGGTAAATGTATAGGTGCACTAGTTCGGCGAAGAGATGGTGATACAAGTGCAACATGGATGGTAGATATAGGTTGTTGTAATCTGAAAATATAAAAACAGCAAGGTAACAAGTAGTGAACATTGCGCAAAACGGTATATTAATGCTTGGAAACAAGGCCTAGGGTTCATACTTTCACTAGTGCAATCTCCCAACAATGCTAACATAATTGAATGATATAATCATCCCTCAACGTGCAACAAAGAATCACTCCAAAGTTCCTATCTAACGGAGAACATAATATGAAATTGGAGTAAGTAGTAGAACCACCTCAAAGTTATTCTTTCCGATCAATCTTTTGAGCTATTCCTATAAGTGTCACAAACAACCCTAGAGTTTGTACTAAAATAACACCAATGATACATATCAATCAACCCTAATGTCACCTAGATACTCCAATGTCACCTCAAGTATCAATGGGTAAATTATGCGACATGCATCAAACAATTTCAGATCTATCATATTCAATCCAACACAAAGAACTTCAAGGAGCACCCCAAGATTTCTATCGGAGAAAGTAGTATGAAAACGTGCAATCAACCCCTATGCATAGATCCCCAAGGTCACCGGAATCCGCAAGCTGATGCCATGACATATATCAAGTGAATCAATAGAATACCCCAATGTCTCCACGGGTATCCGCATGCAAGACATACATCAAGTGTTCTCAAACCCAATATTGAATCCCACATAACAAAACCTCAAAGGAAAAGATTCAATTCATCACAACAAGGTAGCAAGAGACAAACATCATATGTCCAACAATATTAACAAAGCCCGTGATACTTCAAGATCATGGCATCTCAAGAACACGAGAGAGAGAGAGAGAGAGAGAGAGAGAGAGAGAGATCAAACACATAGCTACTCGTACATACCCTTAGCCCCGAGGGTGAACTACTCCCTCCTCGTCATGGCCTCCTCCGGGATGACGAAGATGGCCACCGGATGATGATTTCCCTCTCTGGCAGGGTACTGGAAAGGCTCCAGATTGATTTTTCATCGATACAGACAGTTGCGGTGGCGGAGCGGAAAATCTCTGTTTATTTCTGAGGGTTTCTGTATATATAAGATTTTTGGCTTTGGAATCACGCTAACCGGAGCCACGTGGGCCCCACAAGCCATCAGGCCACGCCCAAGGGGGGGCGCCCTGTTGGCTTGTGGCCCACAAGTGGCTACCCTCCCGTGGTTCTTCGCTCCAGTATTTCTTATTTTCTCCATAAAAAATAGTAAAAAAGTTTCGGGCGATTCCGAGAACTTTCATTTTCTGCACAAAAACAACACCACAGTAATTCTAAATAAATCATATAAAGTACATCAAAACCATATAAATGTATTGCGAACATTGGAAAATATGGCATGAATACTTCATAAATTATTGATACGTTGGAGACGTATCAGCATCCCCAAGCGTAATTCCTACTCGTGCTCGAGTAGGTAAATGATAAAAGAAGTAATTTATGAAGTGTGAATGCTAGCATAGTGTATAATATTTGATCAATGATAATTCCAATAACTTTTTCTAGCATCATAACCAGCAACTTTTTCTCACAAAAGTCATAATGATAGAGTAGCAATCAATTCACATGTCACGGTTCAAACAATGCATTCTCTTGAAACTTAACAATATATGTTCTTAGTCATCAAACAATTTCAATGCATCATCAAGTCTAAGTAAGAGCTCCACATACTCAATTATCTTATAGTCTTCTATGATTGCTAATACTCAAATCATATTTTTAGAATAAACTACATACATCGAACACATAGCAAGATAGGGGCTTAATGTTTCGCCTCCCAACATACTTATCATGAAGCTAATTGTCAACAATAATGAATCGTGATCAAATATATTTGATTGGATATATGTGTTTGGATCTTTCCCCACCACATGGTGCTTTCCAACTAATAGATTGAGGTTTGAATAATAAGTTGACTCAATGTGAAAAGTTAATAGCATGAAAGTAAATAATATAAAAATAGATATTCCCTTCACAGAGGGAAGCAGGGATTTGCAAAGGTGCCAGAGCTCATTGTTTAAAATAGAGATGAATATATTTTAGGTGGTGTGCTTTTCCTGTCAACGTCACGACAAAGGGATTTCATTATCTTCCATGCTAATCACATTATTGGTGGTTCCCAAACGGAATTGAAATTTTACTCCCCCTCCACCATTCAAACACATTCCATGGCACGCCGAATCCACGGTTGCCCTCCAAACAATCAACTTTCTAGGGGGAGTTTTTGTTTATTTATTTTTCTATTATGCAGGACTGGGCATCCTTTTTACCAGCCTCTCTCGTGCAATGACAAGTGAATAAACACTCATCTTGAGAATAACTCACTTAGCATGGAAGATAATGACCACCCCATCGCTCCATGAGCGGTGCGAGCACACAAAACAAGTGTTCATTTGAAGGTTTCAGAGGTGGCACATGAAAATTTACTTGGAATGACAATGAAATACCATGTATAGGTAGGTATGGTGGACTCTCATGGAAGAAACTTGGCTCAAGGATTTGGATGCACAACTAGTATCTCTACTTAGTACGAAGTTTTGGCTAGCAAAAGGTTCTAAACAAGCACCACATGTTGGAGGATCCATAACAATATAACTTCTATGCAAATATACCCAAACATAACCATTATGTTGTCTTCCTTGTCCAACTTCAACTATTTGATCAAGGTTGGAAATAATTAATGGGTATTCACAATCATAAAAGATGTTTAAGATAATATATTTGTATGTGAAAGTTCTCTTCCTTATACTAATCATTCCTGAATTGCTTGTATGACCAATACTATGATTGTCAAACTTAAATAGATTTTACTTTCTAAACCCAATGTGACCTGCTACTAAGAATATAGCACATTGATAATTTCAGATTTATGATATTTCATTCAATCACAATTTACTCTTTTTTTCACTATAAATAGTAGGGTAAAACCCCACTGCAATTTTTTATAAAATTAAGCAAGTACTTTACAAGCAGTCTGAATGGCTTGAGATAAGCCCAGAAAAAAGAAACTAAAACAAATACAAAACAGAAAAAAACAGAAAAGGAGAAAAAAGAAACAGAGAAAGGAAAAAAACTAATCTACTCTTAATGTATCTGTTACAATAGGTTTTCCAACCAGGCAGCAAATTGATGTGCATGCTTTCTTTTCATCCTGTATTTTAGCAACTTGAGTTCTTCCAGGAAGATAAATTTCCAGCCTTGAAAAGAAGGAGTTATGTTCTCAAAAATCTTATTGTTCCTTGAAATCCATATGGCCCATGATCCAAGTATGATAATTTCCATAAAGAAGGGGTAGTTGAGCTTGTCCTTTAGGTCTTGATAAGCTTCTAGCACTGACAGGTTACGTGTTCTTGTGGGGCAGATGAAATCCCAGCATTGAATGGCAAAAGGACATCCCCAGAAGAGTTGGTGTAGTGTTTCTTCCTGTTGACAATCTCTCACTGCACAGTTGTATGCCTCAAGCTCAAAGCTTTTCCTTCTTAACAGATTTCTTGTATTAACTCTATCATGTAACAACATCCAGAAGAATACTTTATGCTTGGGTTGACAAGAGCTGTTCCAAATCCATCTGAAATGTGGTGGTGTTTGTTTGTGCCCAATTAGCACATTGTAAGCTTTTATGGAGGAGTAGAATTCATTTCCCCATATGTAGCTCCATGTGTCCACTGCATCCAGATATTCAGATTGCCTTAAAGTGATACCGATGCTTTCCAGTTCCAAAAATTCTTCATAAGCTTGTGTAGTCAATGGTAGGAAGAAGAGGTCTTGGAGATATTCTGTGTTGATTACTTGTTGAACATTTAAGCTTGTATTCTTGGCAAAAGAGTGAAGGTGATGAAATTTGTGCTTCAAAATAAACTGGTGCCACATATCATCCCAGAACAATGCACTCTTACCATCTCCTACATTACATCTGGCAATTGCCTTGAAATGATCGATGAGTGCCAAGTTTGATTTCCACCAAAAAGAGCCCACTTTATTATCTCCTGGGAGTTGTCCATTACTATAGTATGATTCCCAAATTAGATTAACCCATGGAATATCATGTCTGTTGAAGAACTTATGTAGATTTTTCATGAGCAAAGTCTTGTTTTGCAAATAGATATCCATGACTCCCAGGCCTCCTTGACTTTTGGGTCTCCAAACTGTGTGCCATGCCACTAATGCTGGTCTATGGTCTTCCAAATCAGGGCTTCTCCATAGGCAATGTCTCAAATATTTGTTGATCTGCTTCTTGATAGTGATAGGTATGTCCAAGCAACACATGAAAAATATTGACAATGAAGCCAGTACTGATTTGACCAAGAGTAGTCTACCAGCCTGGGTCATAAAGGTAGAGATACCAGCCAATCTTTTAGCAACTTTGTTGACTAGGGGCATACATTGCTCCACAGTTGGTTTATAAATTTCCAGAGGTAATCCCAGGTAGGGAAAAGGGAATTGTCCTCTAGCACATTGCAGGGTATTGGTGAAAATGCTTATTCTGTCTTCTGCAATGTTAATTGGCACAATGATTGATTTTCCATAATTGACTTTGAGTCCAGTGGCTGATGCAAATGTGTTTAACAGAGCTTTGAGACATATCAATTGCCTAGCATTAGCTTGCATAAGGACCAGAGTATCATCAGCATATTTCACTATTGGAAAAGCTGGGCAGGAATTCACTTGAAGAGGTGGGGTAATTAGATTCAGTCTCATGGCCTTATTGAGTATTGATTGTAATAGGTCAGCAGCCAAGACAAAAATTAATGGAGACAGTGGATCACCCTGTCTAACTCCTCTTCTGCAGTAGATTTTTTTTCCAGGAACTCCATTCAACATTACAGCAGAGGAGGCAGATGTGAATAGTAGTTGCATCCATGATATCCACTTTTCTCCAAAACCCTTTGCTCTGAGTATATCAATAATAGCCTGGTGCTCAATAGTATCAAATGCTTTCTCAAAGTCCAGTTTAATCACTAGTATCTCTTCTTTGGATTTGTGGCATTGATGTATATATTCATATGCCCAACCAAGATAGTCTTGTATCACTCTATCTTTGAGAAACCCATATTGATTAATATGAACCATCTTGAGAATAACTTTTTGCAGTCTATTGGCCAGCAGTTTGGTGTTTATTTTTAAAACCCCATTGAGTAATGAGATTGGTCTGAAATCATTAGGGGAAACTGGAACTTCCTTCTTTGGTATCAAGGCAATGAAAGATGTATTGATGCTCACAAGATTTACATTACCATTATGAAAAGCCATGATAAGTTCAGTAATATCCACTTTAATGATGTCCCAACAAGCTTTGATGAATTCATTGTTAAAACCATCAAGACCTGGAGATTTGTCTGTGGGAAGCTGCTTAACCAATGTATCAATTTCATCCTGAGTAAAAGGTTTCTCAAGGTCCTGGAAAACCTCAGGTTCCACATTATGTTCATGCAGATCATTTAAATCAAAATGCATTGGGTGGCTAGTGGATTGGCCTAATCTTTTTCTAAATGCTTCCCAAAGCATAGCTGCTTTGCCCTCATGATTAGTAATTTCCACTTGGTCCTCATTCAGTAGCATGGCAATTTTGTTGTGTCTGTGATTAATAGAGGCTTTAGTGTGAAAGAACTTTGTATTTTCATCACCAAACTTGAATCCATTTATTCTTCCCCTTTGCTTCCAATATATCTTTTGATTTTTTAGCACTGTCAGCAGTAGTTCTTTTAACATGGATCTGCAGTTACCTTCATATAAAGATAAATCTCTGTATTCCTCAATAAAATCCCAAAGGAAAATGCAAGCATTTAAATCTTCAATCTGCTTTTTAAGACATGGCAAATCCTTGGCCCATAATTTAAATGCTCTTCTCAGGTTTTTAAACTTAGCATTAACTTTCTTGGCAGGATCATTGAAACCCACAGGAATATTCCAAGCTGTTTGGACCACCTCTTTGAAGGTGCTATGTTTTAATCAGTAATTCTCAAACCTGAAAACCTTTGACTTGGGAATGTTTGTGCCAATTTTAATCACACAAGGAATATGATCAGAAATTGGTTTTGCTAAAGGAAGAGCAGTGGTATCAGGGTAAGTTGTCATCCAAGCTGCAGAGTTGAAGAACCAGTCTAGTTTCTCAAGTAGGGGATTTTCTTGCATATTGCTCCAACTGAATTGTCTTCCTTTCAGAGGTAGTTCTACCAGTCCTAAGCTGCTTATATCCTCATTGAACAGCAGCATTTGATTAACATCCCCTCCAGGTCTATTTCTGTTTTCAGGTGATCTGATGAAGTTGAAATCACCCATGATGATCCAGTCCACTTCATTTGGCATTTGAATATTACAAAACCAATCAATGAATTCAATCTTTTCTTCAGGGTTGCAAGGGCCATAGACATTTGTCAGAATCCATGTTGTGGAAGTAGTGTTGCAAGTGAATTGTAAAGAGATAGAGAATTTGTTGTGAAAAAACATTTCACCAGTAAAGAGAGCTCCATTCCATGCAGTAAGGATACCTCTAGAAGCCCCAATGGAAGGTAGATATTCAAATTTATTGAATCTTTGTGGACAAAATTGGTTGATGTAGGCTAGGTCAAAATTCTCTCTTTTAATTTCCTGTATGGAAAGAATACCAGCAGCACTTTCTTCCACTTTTTGCCTGATTGCCAACCAATTTTCTGGTGCATTAAACCCTCTCACATTCCAGCTCAAAATGTTCCATGATCTTTTATTATTCATTAAACCCAATATTTTGCTTTATTTGAAGTACCAAGGACCATCCCTTGATAGAAAACTCTGATTGAGCATTTTTTGAGTAACCAGTGCTATCTGTGAGCAGGCTTTTATGGTAGAATATCATCCCATCATAATCTATAATGCAAGGTCTAGCTCTGGATATATTAATAGAAGGAAACAGATGATTATCCATAATAACCATAGAAGTGAAATCTCCCTCATTCCAATACCATATCCCTGTTTTTTTGACAAAGTGCAAAAGGATTTCATACAAAAGGTGCCATACAGTTCCATAGGCAGTCATATTACAAGCACTGAATTTTATAGACTCAGCATACATAGAGCAACTATCTCCCAAACTAGGCAACTAAAACCACCTTCTCCTGTGCTGGATTTTATGAAGCATTCTGACCATTACACATTCTTGGAGTTTTGTGTAGCTCCAGTGGCTTTGGAAACCTTGGCCACATCATCCTGTCCCTTTTTCTTGGATCTTTTTGACAGCTTCTCTTGAAGTTCTTCCTCGGCCACCTTGCAGAAAGAATTTGTAAGATTTTTAACCACTTTGTTCTGAATGATTGCTGGTATTGCATTACATGGCAGGCATGATTTAGTATCACATGATTTTCTCCTATAACCATTGTTATCTTTCTTAATTCTATCACTTCTTCTTACCTCAGTTTCCACCATAGGCTCTTTGTCTCTTCTTTTCTTTGAGATAGCTTCTCCCAATGGCAGCAGAATCACCTTATTAGGAGAAACTTGCTTTAAGGGGCTTCGAGCCCCACTGGAGGAATGGGCAGCTGGACTAATGCCCTCATTTTCCTTGCCCTGTCCTTGCATCATTTCCTTGCAGCAAGGTGCCTGTGTAGTAGAGCATCCATCAGGAATATGTAACAATATAGTTTCTTCAGAGGAACAGTTTTCAGTTAGCAGTTTCCACAACTCAGATTTCAATAAGTGCATGGTCCATCCAAATTTATCAGGGGTCAATAGTAAGTGGATAATGAAATTAAACCAACTTACTGGTATCGCAATTTTAAAGGAGTTTGTAGCACCCTGAGTAGCTGGAGCAAAATGCTGAATCCAGAATTCCATTCCTTCTTCAGAAATTAAGTGAGAGACATCAATAATATCCAGTGCATGAGATTCAGCAATGCTTTGAAAGTAAAATGAAGGTGTAGGGCTAGAGAACAGAAGAGATGCTTCAGTACCTTTCTTGTTAGCCTCTGAAGAAAGGCCAGCTTGAAGATCAGTATGAGAAGGACAATCCTCTCTTCCTGTAGTCATTGTCCTGCCTGTTGTTGTCTGAATATTAACAGTCTCCTCAGTGGTGGCCTTTTCACTGGACTCTTTTGTTTTCTCCACTGAAATATTCTATTTGATTGTAGCATTCTCACTGTCAGCTGCCTCCTCTATAGGATTCACTAGTGCTGTAGAACACCCTGCCTTGTCAGTCTCAACATTATTGGGTATGTCAGATAAATGAGGGATTTTTTGGATAATGGTTTGCTCTGGCATATGAACTGGCACATTAGCAAGTAGTTGTTCAACAGTGACCTTAACATTTTTAGCTGCAACTTGAAACTCCTCTTCTTCACCATCTGCTTGATAAGCCAAAGCTATGTTGTGAAGCCCTAGGCCCATAGGAGGGGCAGGTATTCCCTGGTTTACTTCCTCACTTGCAGTGTGGGTATTGGAGGCCAGACCATCAGAAAGTGAAACAGTTGTAGTGATGCTATTGTTGGGAGCTCCATCATTAGGAAAAATTGGTATTTCAGCTTGCATTTGCACTTGTTCAATGGGGTTTTGCTGAGGGAAAGCCCAGTGCTCTTCCTCCTGTTCATCCCACTCATCCCAATCATCATTTTGGGCAGGTACATTGTTCAATGGCATTGGTTGGAAGCCTGGGAAGTCATTGGCATGCTGTGGGACAGGGTGTGGGTCCACAACAGGAGGTGGCATGGGGTCCTCATCAGCAGGCCCTCCACCCAGCATCTCTTCAAGCAAAATCTCAACAGAGCATGTCCATGATTCTTCTTCAAAACTCCCCCCCTCAGACCATCTGATGCTCTTAGGGATATCAGTGAGTTCTGTAACTCTAGCTTTAACCAAAATCTTGCCTCTCAAGGCATCTTCTCTTTCCCAGCTAATGATTCTTCCCCAATTGGAAATTGCAGTAGAAATATCCTCTGTATTGCAGTAATCGAAAGGGACTGCAATGAGCAATAACCAGCAAGTTCTATTAAAATGCATCTGACGCCAGTTTCTGCCTTCATTATGCTTTGTGAATGAAATAAATACATCTCCAAAAGGATGAGGGCTCTGCCTAATAAGCCTATCTCTGTCTCTTACATGTCTGAACTGAACATACGCTTCTCCAAATGGGCAAGGTTGAATCTCTCTGAAGCCTACTTGTTCTACTCCTTGAAAGAACTCCTCAAGAACCTCTCGGACGTTGGTAAAAAATACCTCATTGGGGTGGGGGTTGATGGAGGCAATCACCCAATCCTCATGTCTTTTTGGGCGGTGGGGAAGGATTGCTCTGGAAACCCCCATTCGTCCCTCGACTGCTAGAATCTAAAAACCCTGAGGGACAAATGGGTTTGGGTCGATTGGAATGTTCGCCATAGGCGGAGCTTCAGCAGAATGGAGGACCAGAACCCTCCCCGGCGATGAGTCAGAGGTTGTCGAGCTCGTCGAGGTGGAGGCAAAGTTGACTGGAGCAGAGGAATGCGAGGAGATAGGCAGTGGTTTCGGCTGAAAGTTTGGAAAAAAATCCCTGACCAGCTCCTTAAATGACGATACCTGCCTTAACGGGAACGTCGGCCCGGCATACCTGCACCAGGTGTCCACTTCGCCTGCAGCCCATGCCGGTTCGGGTGGGCTTGGAAAAGAGGCCAAACGGATGAAAGGCCAGAGCCCAGGTGGTTTTAAATTCAAACAATTTCGCGCGTAATGACCGCGATCACCACAAGCGTAGCAAGTAGTGTACGTGACAGCATGCACACGTTGATTGACCATGGGCTCATTTTGCGGTGTAGTGAAAACATCAGAGTTATTGGAGGCAATGAAACCAGCCCCTTGATTCCTATCTTCATGAATGCGGCCCGACAATCGCTCAAAGACTGGCCTACTTGTCGGCGCCGCCGCATGATTTCTCCGGTGATCACCGCAGTGAGGCACTATGGCTTTGCCATTTCTACCAATCAAAGTCCACTCTTTGTCAAGCTCATCGTAGTAAGCAGCTTCTTCCCTACGCCAATTAGGGCCACCAAAATTCCACAAACTAAAAACCACCTCAAATTCTTGTTCAACAATTTTGCCCGCATTGTAAATTTCAAAGCCAACCGATTTTGAAGCCACCGAGAACTTGAAAGACCTATCCCTCAAGAGATGAACTCGAAAGCCTTGTGCAAAACCACCAAACATAGCATTGAGGGAGACACTCACCGTATGCACATCAAGCTTGAATGAGGATCTGCAGAAGGATACCACCAAGGTGAATTCACGTTGTCGAAAGCCCGGAGAGAATACCACCGGATGTCCAAACTTGTTCTTCATGTCTGCTTGAAACTTCTTGCCACGATCAAAGTTAAGGGAAAATTGAGTCATCTAGGAAGGAGGGTGGCTGTCGAGGCCGGAGTGGCCACTGGCAGTGGAAAGGAGGGTGGCCGCCGGGGCCGGAGTGGCAGGAGTCGCCTAGGAGGCTAGGAGGAGGAGGAGAGGCTCTTCAAAAGATTTTAGCAACGTAAAGTATAAGTGAAGCACATGAGTAAACATCAAACTACTCTAAAAAAGATATAAGTGAAGATCAATGAGTAGTCAAACAATTAAGTAGCTATGTGAGAACTCTCTCAATAAATATTTTCAGATCTGATTATTTTATTCAAACACCAAACAAAACAAAAGACACTCCAAGAATAGCACAAATCATGAGAACGAATAAAAACTTAGGATCAATATAGGCTAACAAATATTTGTTGACGAAGAGAGGTGGGATGCGTAACATCCCCAAGCTTAGATGCTTGATACTTCTTGTAGTATTTACTTGGGGTGCCTTGGGCATCCCCAAGCTAGAGATTTTTTATCTCGTTCAATCCTATCATATCACGGTTTCACCTATTCTCAAAAACTTCATCCACACAAAACTTGAAAAGAACTCATGAGATGGGTTAGTGCGCATAAGAATAAATCAACTCTTTATGTACTGCAAAGACAAGTTGCATAATAATTTTCAAACATTATATACTGTATACTATCATTTCCACTATTTATATCTACCAATATAAGTCATCAAAACTATAGGAGAATTAGATAACAAAACTATGACAGCAATCTGTCTAAACAGGACGGTCTGTAGCAATTAATTTACAAAGTGAACTTCTGTAACTCCAAAAATTCTTAAAATTTAGGACATGATAAACAAACTTATATGAAAATACTGTGTAAATATTTCAGAAACTTTCCATGTTCCAAGCAAACATGCAATTCAAGCATCCTAAAAGGCAATTCTTGGAACTTTTTATTAAAAAACAAGATTATAAATAACAGCAAGCAAAGTTTAACAAAATAAAATGACGCTCCAAGCAAAACTCATATTATGTGATGAATAAAAATAGAGCTGTAAGTAAGATATACCGATAATGTAGAAGACGAAAAAGGGGATCCTTCCGGGGCATCCCCAAGCTTAGACGCTTGAGTCTTACTTGGATATTACCTTGGGGGTTCCTTGGGAATCCCCAATCTTAGGGTCTTACCACTCCCTATTCTCCCCATATCGGTGTCTCACCCAAAACTTGAAAATTTCAATCACACAAAACTTAACGGAACTCGGTGAGATGGGTTAGTGTAATAAAGATAGATCATTCACTTAGGTACTGTCACGACAAGATTCATAATTGTTCTCACATAATACAAACTGTGTTCTATCATTCCCATAATTTATACCAGTAAATACAAGCTATGGGAACACTAAAACAAGCAAACTATGCATGCAAAATAGAATCTGTAAAAAACAGAACAGTCTATGAAGATCTGAATGAAATCCATATTTCCCTATCTCTAAAAATTATGAAAATTAGGAAAACGCAGAGGGTTTGTATAGAAAAACTGTGTAAAAGCTTTAGAATTTTTTGACTCTCTAGTAAAATCATAGAAATTCTGCACTGGGCGTCAAAGTTTCTGTTTTTGGACAGAATCAAAGTAGCAAGTATGCACACTATCCCAAAGGCTTTACTTGGCACTTTATTGAAATAAAAGACACAAAACATAATTAATACAGTAGCTTAATCATGTGAACACACAAAACCAGAAAGGAAAAGTGTTGGGTTGTCTCCCAACAAGCGCTTTTCTTTAAAGCCTTTTAGCTAGGCATGATGATTTCAATGATACTCACATAGGAATAGTATTTGAAACATGCAAAAGAGCATCATGGACCACATGACAAGCACATTTAAGTCTAACCCACTTCCTATGCGTAGGGATTTTGCAAGCAAACAATTTAGTGTAGCAAGAATCTACTTGTATAGGAAGGCAAAACAAACATACCTTCAAAACTTTCAACACATAGAGAGGAAACTTGATATTATTGCAATGCCTACAAGCATATGTTCCTCCCTCCTAATAATTTTCAGTAGCATCATGAAGGAATTCCACAATACAACTATCACATAAAGCATTCTTTTCATGATGCACAAGCATAGAACTTTCGTTACTCTCCACATAAGCAATTTTCTTCTCATTCATAGTAGTGGGAGAAAACTCAACAAAATAACTATCATGAGATACATGATTGACATAACCAAATTAAAAATTAAAATCTCGATGACAAGTTTCATAGTTATCATTATTCTTTATAGCATACATGTCATCATCATAATCATCATAGATAGCAACTTGGTTGTCATAATCAATTGAAACCTCTTCCAAAATAGTGGAATCATCATTAAATAAAGTTGTGACCTCTCCAAATCCACTTTCATAATTATTATAATAAGATTCAACACCATCCAAAATAGTGGGATCATTAGTACCTAGAGTTGACACTCTTCCAAACCCACTTTCACCAATATAATCATCATACATAGGAGGCATGCAATCATCATAATAAATTTGCTCATCAAAACTTGGGGAACTAAAAATATCATCTTCATCAAACATAGCATCCCCAAGCTTGTGGCTTTGCATATCATTAGCATCATGGATATTCAGAAATTTTTACTGACAATATTGCTATCATGCTCATCATTCAAGGATTTAATGCCAAACATTTTATTGAACTCTTCTTCTAACACTTTGGCACAATTTTCCGATCCATCATTTTCAAGAAAAACATCATAAAGGTAAAGAACTTGATGCAACATCAATTCCATTTTTTTGTAGTTTTATTTTTATAAACCAAACTAGTGCTAAAAAAGAAACTAAAAGATTTAATTGCAAGATCTAAAGATATACCTTCAAGCACTCACCTCCCCGGCAACGGCGCCAGAAAATGGCTTGATGTCTACTACGCAACTTTATTCTTGTAGACTATGTTGGGCCTCCAAGCGCAAAGTTTTGTAGGACAGTAGCAATTTTCCCTCAAGTGGATGACCTAAGGTTTATCAATCCTTGAGAGGTGTAGGATGAAGATGGTCTCTCTCGAACAACCCTACAATCAAATACAAGAAATATCTTGTGTCCCCAACACACCCAATACAGTGGTAGATTGTATAGGTGCACTAGTCCGACGAAGAGATGGTGATAGTGCAATATGGATGGTAGATATAGGTTTTTGTAATCTGAAAATATAAAGACAGCAAGGTAACAAGTACTAAACAACGAGCGAAACAGTATATTAATGCTTGGAAACAAGGCCTAGGGTTCATACTTTCACTAGTGCAATCTCCCAACAATGCTAACATAGTTGAATCATATGATCATCCATGAACGTGCAACAAAGAATCACTCCAAAGTTCCTATCTAGCGGAGAACATAAGATGAAATTGTTGTAGGTAGTAGAACCACCTCAAAGTTATTCTTTCCAATCAATCTTTTGAGCTATTCCTATAAGTGTCACAAACAGCCCTAGAGTTCGTACTAAAATAACACCAATGATACATATCAATCAATCCTAATGTCACCTAGATACTCCAATGTCACCTCAAGTATCCGTGGGTAAATTATGCGACATGCATCAAACAATTTCAGATCTATCATATTCAATCCAACACAAAGAACTTCAAGGAGCACCCCAAGATTTCTATTGGAGAAAGTAGTATGAAAACGTGGAATCAATCCCTATGCATAGATCCCCAAGGTCACCAGAATCCGCAAGTTGATGTCATAACATATATCAAGTGAATCAATAGAATACCCCATTGTCACCACGGGTATCCACATGCAAGACATACATCAAGTGTTCTCAAACCCAATATTCAATCCGACATAACAAAACCAAAAAGATTCAATTCATCACCAAGGGACAAACATCATATGTGTAACAGACCGGAACCGACGCTCCAGATGATTCCCATTTTATTCTGTTGTCATCGTGCGATTCGTCTGGTTGTTGCATTCATCATCGCATCATCTGCATCATTCGCATTGCATCGGCACTCCGTTGCCATCTTTTTTTTTCAAACTTGCATCCGTTCGTAGTTGCCGGTTCTCTCCGTTCGTGTCGTTGACCGTTTGGAGACCAGCCACACACGCACGCACCCGCGGCATTGCAAAAATATTGTTTTTAAAATGAGGATAAAATATTCTCGGAATGGGTCAAAAGTTGGCATGCGGTCTTGTTTTATTGTAGGTAGACCGCCTGCAAAATTTCGTCGCATTCAAAGGTCGTTTGATACCCCAACAGATGACTATAATGGCACCGTCATCGGTTAAATTAGCGGACGTTTTCGGTTTTCCGAAACTCTGTGCCGGGCCGCACCACCTCTCTATCATCTCAGCCCAACCCCTCTAACACAACCCACTAGCCCAGCCTAACCCCTCCCTTCGATCGGAGCCGTCGGATCAAGATCCGAAGGTCAAAAAAGGGAGAAAAACTGCTAACCCTAGCCATTTGCTATAAATAGACACCCTACCCTGCCTAAAATGGCTAACCCTAATCCCCTCCTCGAAATCCGCACCGCCGCCAGCTTCTCCCACCCGCAGCCACCACCTCTCTCCTCCCAGCGCAGGGCCTGCCGAGCCCATCGCTGGCCCGACCGAGCCCGAAGCCTCACCGCGCCCGCAGAGCATCCTGCTCCTGCCGGCTCCCGTGTGCCCCATGGCCAAGGCAGTCGGTGCCCCGCCGCCCCGCGACGTCCACGCCGGAGCCCCGTCGGCCGGTCGCCGTAGCCAGGCCGGACCTCGTCGCTGCTCCTCTCTGTTCCCTCTCCCTCCATTTCTCTCTCTCTCTCTCTCAGCCAAAGTCTCTCTCTCTCTCCCGCAGATCCTCCCCGCCATGGTCGCCCTGCCGCCGACGGATGCCAGCCGCCCTTAGAGCTCGCTGCCGACGCCGCCCTAAGCCCTTGTCCTCGGACACGGAAAGATCCAGTGAGCCGCCGCCCGGATCTGTGCCTCCCCGCCATCCTAGCCTCGCCGGAGCTCCGTTCGCACTCGCTGGCGCCGTCATCTGCCGCTGCTGCTCTGCTTCCCGTGGATCGGGACGGAGAGGACGATGCGCTCCCCAGCCTGCGTTGACCGCGCCCAGCGCCAAATGGGCCAGCCGCAAGCGCGAGGCCCTCTCGCCTCTCCTCCGCCGAGGCACAGCCAAATGTCGACGCTCCAGCCATGCCCCCGCGGGCCGCGTCCCCGACCGGCCCATTTGGCCCTAGGTGAGCGCCCACCTAATCCCACCCGTGCGCCGGTTCGCTATCTGTCGCCCGCCTGCTAGCCCAGTTCCAACAAATTCGGCCCTATAGTGTTTTTTTCCTATTATGAATTTATCTAATATCCAGAGACTGCCAGTTATGCAGATTAGTCCTTGCACTTCATGCATATAATAACTCATCAACCGTGCATCGGAGTGAAACGTGTCATATATGTAAAATGCTTAGAATTTCATGTAGATTCAAAATATCCTACTTCCATCCATGTTTAAAATGATTAAACTTTCCGTTTGTTTAAATTGGCATAAAAGCCATGTGAAAATGATTTATATCATAACTAATTAACCGTAGCTCCGTTTAAAATGATCTATATATGTAACTTGACTAGAAAAATGAGTAGAATCACATGGTGCGCTTTAATTTGTTGTTTAACAAATATAAAATATGTTTAGGACAGATCTGGACCAAATTCATAATTTGCATATGTGGTCATTTCGGAAATGCTATATGTTGCTTCCGTCCACATTTAAAATGCCTAGATGATGTAGTTGTTCATGCTTCACCTCTTGCCATGATTAACAACATTTAAAATGATTTTTTAGCTAAAAACAACCTTAACCACATTTCTCTTAATATGGAGAGTTATTATTTGTTGTATGTATGTTCTTCCTCTCCATTTAAAACCGCTATGTCTCGCTACCTACCACTTGTTTGTCAAGCCTCCCAAAATGCCATGAAAAGCCTCTAACCCTCCACCTCCGAGCAAACCATTGTTTGGCTATGTTACCGCTTGCTCAGCCCCTTCTTATAGCATTGCTAGTTGCAGGTGCAAGTTGTTTCCATGTGACAACATGGATATCTTGGGATATCACACTACCTTGTTATTTAATTAATGCATCTATACACTTGGTAAAGGGTGGAAGGCTCAGCCTTTTGCCTGGTGTTTTGTTCTACTCTTGCCACCTTAGTTTCTGAGTATCGATGTTATGTTCCATATTGAGCGCTCCTAACATGCTCGGGGTTGTTATGGGGACCCCCTTGATAATTCATTTTGGGATAAAACTTTTCTGGCAAGGCCCAACATTGCTACTACATTTGCCCAACATAGTAATACTGATAATTAATTTCATGCATAGGGAGTTAGCACTAGCCGAGGTTCGTTATTCAACATAATAAAGGGGGGCCAGTGTTGTTGGTGCTGGTCCAAACCAGAGCACCGTGCAGGCTACCTGGGGCAACTCGGGACGTCAGTTACTGTACGCTTAGCTCATCCGCCATGTCCTGAGAACGAGATACGCGACTCCTAACGGGATTGTCAACACGTCGGGCGGCCTTGCTGGAATTGTTTTACCTTTCTCGAATGTCTTGTGCACCGGCTCCAAGGATACCTTGGGCTATCTCGAGGTTTAGGTTTTCCGGCGCAGCTTGTGGTTAGTTTGTGATGGATGCGTTGGAGCACCCCTGCAGGGTTAAATCTTTTTGAAAGCCGTGCCCACGGTTATGTGGTAACTTGGAAATTTGTTTAACATCCGGTCATACAAAACTTGAAGTAAACTCAATTAAAATACACCAACCGTGTGCGTAACCGTGACTGTCTCTTCTCGTGGATTTCTGAACTGAGAGAGTACACGGTGGGGTTATGTTTGACTCGTAGGTAGGTGTTCAGGATCACTTAGTGATCATTACTAGTTCACGTCCGTTTATGCGACGATCACCCCCCCTTATTCTTGTACTCGTAAGTTAGCCACTCAAAAAAATGCTTAGTGCTTGCTGCAGCCTCACCACTTAACCATACCTTACCCATTAAGCTTTGCTAGTCTTGATACCCTTGGAAATGAGATTGCTGAGTCCCTGTGGCTCACAGATTACTACAACAACAGTTGCAGGTACAGGTAATGCGATGCTTTGACGTGAGAGCAATGCTTGTTTGATTTGGAGTTCTTCTTCTTCTTCATCGATCTAGGATGGGTTCCAAGCCGGCAGCCTAGGATAGCAAGGATGGATGTTGCTTTTATAGTTTGATTTCGTCCTTAGTCGGACCCTGCTCTTTTGTATGGTGATTGAATGTATTGTTTTATTTGATGTGATCATGATTGATACATCTCTGTCGTATATACTTTTCCTCACACTTTTGCCCTTGTTTTGGACTCTGATTTGCATGATTTGAATGAAACTAACCCGGACTAACGTTGTTTTCAGCAGAACTACCATGGTGTTGTTTTTGTGCGGAAATAAAAGTTCTCGGAACTGGACGAAACTTTTTGGAGATTTATTTTAAAATAAATAAAAAATACTGGAGCCAAGAACCACCGGAGGGGGGGGCTGGCTGGGCACGATACACCAGGGCGCGCCAGCCCCCCCAGGCATGCCCTGGTGGGTTGTGCCCACCTCGTGGCCCCACTGACCCTAATTCCGGCACTATAAATTCCTGTTTTCGGAGAAAAAAATCAAGGAGAAACTTTCATCGCGTTTTACGGTACGGAGCTGCCGCCACCTCCTGTTCTTCATCGGGAGGCCAGATCTGGAGCCCATTTGCGGCTCCGGAGAGGGGAATCTTCGGTCTTCGTCATCATCAACCCTTCTCCATCGCCAATTCCATGATGCTCCCCACCGGGAGTGAGTAATTCCTTCGTAGGCTTGCTGGTCGATGAGGAGTTGGATGAGATTCATCATGTGATCAAGTTAGTTTTGTTAGGGCTTGATCCCGAGTATCCACTATGTTCTGAGATTGATGTTGCTATGACTTTGCCATGCTTAGTGCTTGTCACTAGGGCCCGAGTGCCATGATTTCAGATCTGAACCGTTTATGTTATCACCATTATGTCTATGTTCTTGATCCGATCTTGCTAGTCATATGCACCTATTACGTGTTTTGATCCGCAAACCCCGGAGTGACAATAGTCGGGATACTTTTCCGTGATGACCGTAGTTTGAGGAGTCCATGTATTCACCGTGTGCTAATGCTTTGTTCCAGTTCTCTATTAAAAGGAGACCTTAATATCCCTTAGTTTCCTTATGGACCCTGTCGGTGTAGTGAATAGGGGGTGTTCATTACCCCTGGACACGCACCGGCAAGTTGCAGCCTCCAGGCGGGAAGGGCATGGCAGAGAAGAAATCCACTTATAGGACACATCTAGGACCCAGGTTTCCGGAAAGGGTTACTTGCCGGGAACAGGCCTACGCATCACCGGCAAGCTCAAAGGCCGGCAAGATCAAGATAGAATTTCTGGGAAGCGAGCCTTCCTGGGAGAAGACCACCAGGCAGGTCACCGAGAAGACCCGATGTTGGACTCCCGGCAAGATGCTTGCCGGGGGACAACTGGGAACAAGCACAAGACTACCAAGAAAGCATTCAAGCCTATGATCAGAAGATAGAAGACCGAAGGCTGGGACCCCGGCAAGATGCTTGCCGGGATGGCTAGCGAAGACCCGGCAAGATTCGCACCCGGCAAGATCCCGCCACCTTGCCACCGCTCCAGTGCAGCGACCAGCCTGTCAGATGGGGTTTGTCCTCCTGGATGCGTGTCATGGCATTAGCGGCGGATGGGGTTAAGCGGTGCTGATGGGACAGGCTCTTTTCCCATCCCCAAGAAGCTAAGGGACACCTAAGCGGAGCATTTAATGCGTTTGTCCTAAGTCGTCAGTATTAGGTATGATAACACTGTAGCAACTTTACACCTCTTGTACTTCGCCACTGTTGGTGACACCTTCGACATATAAAAGGAGGCCCAAGGCGTAGCTACAAGGGGGGAGGGGAGAGTTCAGAGGACCTTCTGGCCCATTCTGCATGCGTAGCTGCTACTCGAGCGTACTGTTCATCGCAAGCGCTCCTAGAACTTGGGTTTGAACACATCCAATACAACTAAAGAAGGAGTAGGGTTTTACATTTCTCAGCGGCCCGAACCTGGGTAAAAATCCCTTGCGTTGATCATTGGATCTGCTCTTTGTGCAAGCCTTTCTCCCTGCCGAACCGTAAAGGGATCCACGCGATCCCATAGGTGTCGTACGCCGACATCTTTGGCGCGCCAGGTAGGGGGAAAGGTTGCGCGAATCTGATCTAGCGGTCAGCGCATCAACTTCATCATCTATGGCGACTTCGCTCTACTTACAGAAAGCTAAGTCCTAAAACTTTGATTGCTTTTTGTTGTTTAGCCTTATCCTTGATGGTAGTTTTGTATAACCTGTGCGCGGGGGAGCGCTCTAGAAACACTCTGCACTCCTGGTTGTTCTGGGTCCGCCCAACAACACAGATGCAACTGCGGTTGTCTCTAGAGCGTTAAGCTCCTGAAGAGGCGGCGTTCTCGATAGGCTGCTAGACAGGACCCGATCCTAAGCGCCATCGACCAGAACGTGCGCATTCGGGGAGTATTCCAGCAAGCGTAGGGATTCATTATACAAAAGTGCAATTGTTCAAGGTAAAGGCTCGATGAGTTTCATTTTCGGATTTCTGCGTAAACCCGTATGCCGAGGAGCCTCCCCGGGGCTAGTTGCGCTCCTAGTCGCCTCGAGTCCGCTCGGCGATGTGAGCAGCTGCGCTAAAACCGGGAAGGTAAACCTTTTCGGGAGGCGGCATTCCCGGCATGCCGCTAAGGACCCGTTCCTCAAAGCGCTGCTGACTGGATTGTGCGCACCGGAAAGTGTTCCGGCAAGCAAGGGAACATTCGACAAAAGTCAAGATTGCAACAAATTAATCATAAACTGTTGTGACATTACATGTCCAATCAGTGTTGCCGGAATACGCATGGAAGGCGGGCTCGGGGGCTGGCAGCGCCCTAGAGAGTAACCTTCTAGAGAGCTGCCGGTTTTCACCACGAGCACGGCCTCGTTATGCGGGATGAACAGCAGGAAAAGTTAAGTTACAAAAACTTGTGACAATTGCATTTATTTTGCTGTCCTCACTTGCTCCTTACACCTACATGCGAAGGAGCCTTCCCGGGGCCAATGGCGCCCCTAGTTGTCTTGAGTCCGCTCGACAGCTTAGGCGGCTGCACAGTCACCGGGGAAGGTAAACCTTTTCGGGAGGCGGCGTTCCTGGCAAGCCGCTAAGGACCCGTTCCTCTAAGCGCCGCCGGCTGGAGCGTGCACACCGGAAAGCTTTCCGACAAGCATGGGTCGTCTTGATTGATTTTTCATCCTTATACATTAATCTGCACGCGAAGGAACCTTGTCGTGGTGAGCCCGCACTCTAGTTTCGCCTCGAGTCCGCTCGGCAGCCTTAGCAGCCGCGTTCTGACCCGGCAAGTTGCCTTGCCGGCGGCGGCGTTTCCAGCAGGCTGCTAGGGACCTGTTCCTCAAAGCGCTCGCGGCAAACGTGCGCAACGGCAAGGTTTCCAAACAGCGTAGGATATAAGATATATGCCAGGACGGAATTAATCAAGAGGGAAGCAAACATTCATTTAGCATAAAGAAACATGTCTTGCATACATAAAGATTGGCCTGACTAAGATTAATTATTCCTTTACATGCGCCATTGCAGCAACAGGTATGGGAAAAGTACTTCAGTCTCGGCGGCAGCCGAGAAAGCCAAGGGCGCCCTGCTGGAGGCCGGCAAGACGGCAGTGAGGCATTCGCAGTAGACGGCGGCGACAGCAGGGGTGACTGTATGAATCGAGCACCGCACCCGCGGTACCCTTTATGGGGAAGGCTCGGGGGTTGGCTCTTCGTCGCACGGTGTGGCACTCCCTTTCGGGCACACGACTCCGGCTGCCATCCTGCTCTGTCTGCCCACACTGCTGGCAAGCCCAAGGCCCGGCAAACCACAAGCTCTCTTGCGTCATCATCAGCGTGCAGTTAAAAAGTCATGAGTGGCGGTTACTTCTCGTCGCGCGTGTACCGGTGCATGTTTTTGGGCCTAGCCCAGACAAACACTGTGCACGTTTGTCCGGCCCAGGCCCGGGGGCTCTTGTCGGTGTAGTGAACAGGGGGTGTTCATTACCCCTGGACACGCAGCGGCAAGTTGCAGCCTCCAGGCGGGAAGGGCATGGCAGAGAAGAAATCCACTTATAGGACACATTTAGGACCCAGGTTTCCAGAAAGGGTTACTTGCCGGGAACAGGCCTACTCATCACCGGCAAGCTCAAAGGCCGGCAAGATCAAGATAGAATTTCCGTCAAGCGAGCCTTCCTGGGAGAAGACCTCCAGGCAGGTCACCGAGAAGACTCGATGTTGGACTCCCGGCAAGATGCTTGCCGGGGGACAACTGGGAACAAGCACAAGACTACCAAGAAAGCATTCAAGCCGATGATCAGAAGACAGAAGACCGAAGGCTGGGACCCCGGCAAGATGCTTGCCGGGATGGCTAGCGAAGACCCGGCAAGATTCGCACCCGGCAAGATCCCGCCACCTTGCCACTGCTCCAGTGCAGCGACCAGCCTATCAGATGGGGTTTGTCCTCCTGGATGCGTGTCATGGCATTAGCGGCGGATGGGGTTAAGCGGTGCTGATGGGACAGGCTCTTTTCCCATCCCCAAGAAGCTAAGGGACACCTAAACGGAGCATTTAATGTGTTTGTCCTAAGTCGTCAGTATTAGGTATGATAACATTGTAGCAACTTTACACCTCTTGTACTTCGCCACTGTTGGTGACCCCTTCGACATATAAAAGGAGGCCCAAGGCGTAGCTACAAGGGGGGAGGGGAGAGTTCAGAGGACCTTCTGGCCCATTCTGCATGCGTAGCTGCTACTCGAGCGTACTGTTCATCGCAAGCGCTCCTAGAACTTGGGCTTGAACACATCCAATACAACTAAAGCAGGAGTAGGGTTTTACGGTTCTCAGCGGCCCGAACCTGGGTAAAAATCCCTCGCGTTAATTGTTGGATCTGCTCTTTGTGCAAGCCTTTCTCCCTGCCAAACCGTAAAGGGATCCACGCGATCCCATAGGTGTCGTACGCCGACAGACCCCGCTGCCACGGGAGGGTAGGACAAAAGATGTCATGCAAGTTCTTTTCCATAAGCACGTATGACTATTTACGGAATACATGCCTACATTACATTTATGAACTGGAGCTAGTTCTCTGTCGCCCTAGGTTATGACTGTTATATGATGAATATCATCCAACGAGTTCACCGATCCAGTGCCTACGAGTTTTCCACTTATTGTTCTTGGTAAGTTACTATTGCTGCTGCTACTGTTGCAACTGCTACAAAACTATTGCTATCACTGGTACCGTTACTATCACTGTTACTGCTGCTATCAAACTATCATACTACTGTGCTACTGATCACTCTGCTGCAGATATTTAATCTCAAGGTGTGGTTGAATTGACAACAGAGCTGCTAATACTCTCAAATATTCTTTGGCTCCCCTTGTGTCGAATCTATAAATTTGGGTTGAATACTCTACCCTCGAAAACTGTTGCGATCCCCTATAATTGTGGGTTATCAAGACCTTTTTCTGGCGCCGTTGCCGGGGAGCATAGCTATATTTGTTGAGTCACTTGGGATTTATATTAATTGATCACTATGAAGAATTTGAAGGATCCAAAGACCAAGATTTTTTCCTCTAAGACCAGGGCAGGTAAGGAACTGCCATCTAGTTCTGCACTTGATTCACCTTCTGTTATGAGTAAGCTTGCAACACCACCACATGCTAGTAATCCTGATATATCGCAAGTTATTGATGATGCTACCTCTGCTATGAATGATGATTAGGATGATACTAGTACCATGCTTGATGATAATGTGCCACTAGGTGAATTTCTTGATGAACAAATTGCTCGAGCTAAAGAGAATGAAATTACTGAAACTGAAAAAATTGCTGAAACTGATGAAGCCTTTGAAACTGATGACTACGAAACACCTATTAGTCCTAGGTCTCCTAGATTTGAAAAGCCTAAGATACCTGAAGGTTATGTTATGGACGAGGAGGTAACTAGAGAAATTCTTTCTTGCAAGGATAGAAACGATCTTAAGAAATTGCTACGCAAGTATAAGGAAAAGACTTTGAATGCTAGAATGAAATGTGATCCTAAGTTTGCTACTTCACCTATCTTTGTTACCGATAAGATTATGAATTCTCTGTCGACCCAGAGTTAATTACATTGGTTGAATCTGATCCTTTCCATGGCTATGAAACTGAAACTGTAGTGGCACACCTTACTAAGCTGAATGATATAGCCACCCTCTTTGCTCATGATGAGAAGATTCACTATTATTATATTCTCAAGTTATTTCCATTCTCACTAAAGGGTGATGCTAAGACATGGTACAATACTCTTACTCCTAGTTGTGTGCGTAGTCCCCAGGATATGATTTACTACTTCTCTGAAAAATATTTTCCTGCTCATAAGAAACAAGCTGCCTTATAGGAAATATTAAACATTGTGCAAATTGAAGAAGAGAGTCTCCCACAAGCTTGGGGGAGGCTTCTCCAGTTGCTTAAATCTTTGCCTGATCATCCTCTCAAGAAAAATGAAATACTTGATATCTTCTATAATGGACTAACTCATGCTTCTAGGGACTTCCTAGATAGTTGTGTTGGTTGTGTTTTTAGGGAACGAAACGTTGAACAAGCTGAGGAATTATTGAATAACATATTGAAGAATTATGATGATTGGACTCTTCCTGAACCACCACTTAAGCCCACTACGAAGAAGAGGGGTATCTTATTTCTCAGTCCTGAAGATATGCAGGAGGCAAAGAAATCTATGAAGGAAAAAGGTATTAAAGCTGAGGATGTTAAGAATTTACTACCTATTGAAGAAATACATGGCCTTGACACACCACCACCTCCACAGGTGGTAAAGGTAAATTCTTTATTAAAGTTTGATGAAGGTGATATCCCTTACAATAAACATCCTAGTCAATGCTTATATGAGTTTGACAACTATATTATGAAGCAAGATCATTTCAACGCACATGTTCTGAAACAATTGAAATACAACTCCGATACGATTGCTCGCTTGAGTGACTTGTTATTTAGAATCAGTAATGATGTTAGAGGTGTAGGAAAGCATGCCTCTATGGTTCAAACTCAGTTAGAACAAGTTGCTAAGTCTCAAAAAGAATTGCTTGATGAAATGAATAATAATATGAATGATTTTGCTGCTAGAGTAGTAACTAGAGGAGGTAGAATGACCCAAGAACCACTTTATCCTGAAGGTCATCCTAAAAGAATTGAACAAGACTCTCAGAGAATTAATACTGATGCACCTAGTCCTTCTAAGAAGAAAAGGAAAAACAAAAATGATAGGATTTTGCATACCTCTAGTGAACCTGAGATCCAAAAACCTCCTGATAATAATGATGTCTCTATTTCCGTTGTTGAAACTCAATCTGGTAATGAACATTCACCTAGTGATAATGAAAATGTTAATGATGATGTTCATGATGATGCTCAACCTAACAATGATAAAGAACCAGATAATGATGTTGAAATAGAGCCTGCTGCTGATCTTGATAACCCACAACCTAAAAATAAACGTTATGATAAAAGAGACTTTGTGGCTAGGAAGCATGGTAAAGAAAGAGAGCCATGGGTTCAGAAACCCATGCCATTTCCACCTAAGCCATCTAAGAAAAAGGATGATGAAGAATGTGAACGCTTTGCTGAAATGATTAGGCTAGTCTTTTTGCGTACCCGCTTAACTGATATCCTGAAGATGGTCCCTTATGCAAAGTACATGAAAGACATCATCACTAATAAAAGAAAGATACCTGAAGCTGAAATCTCCACCATGCTTGTTAATTACACTTTTAAGGATGGAGTACCTAAAAAACTTGGAGACCCGGGAATACCAACTATACCTTGCTCCATTAAAAGAAACTATGTCAAAACTGCTTTGTGTGATTTGGGAGCCGGTGTTAGTGTTATGCCTTTCTCCTTATATAAAAGACTTGTTTTGAATAAACTCACACCTACAGAGATATCATTGCAAATGGCTGACAAATCAACTGCCATACCTATTGGTATTTGTGAGGATGTGCCCGTTGTTGTTGCAAATGTTACTATCTTAACGGACTTTGTTATTCTTGAGATGCCCGAGGACGACAACATGTCGATTATCCTTGGTAGACCGTTTTTGAATACTGCAGGGGCTATTATTGATTGGAATAAAAGCAAAGTCACCTTTCATATCAATGGTAATGAGCACACGGTGCACTTTCCGAAGAAACAATTCCAAGTGAATGGTATAAATGTTATTGAAGAATCTCCGACCATCACTATTGGAAGTTTTCTATTACCTCTACCTACTGCCAAAAAGAAAGATGATATACTTATTGTTGGGGATATGCACATCCCCATTGAGGTAACTTAGTGTTTTACGGAAGTTCTTCGGTTTCATGCTAATCGGAAGTGGTTGTTAATAAGACTTGATCAACCTTATTAATGGATCATTTTTGAAAGGTATGAAGTCGATGCATCTAGTAAGCACAACTCTCTGCTCCCACATTTTATTTTCTGTTTAGTTAGTTAAATAAAATAAAATTCCATGTTTATCATGTTTTCTGTTTTCTCCGTGCAATAAAAAAATGACCCAAAAATAAAATTTCTTAGAATGTTCTGAAAATTTGATACGATTTTTTTTTCTGAATATTTCTGAATTTCTCGTGCAAGTAATACCAGAGGGGGGTGCACCTGGTGCCCAGAAGACACCAGGGCGCGCCAGCAACCCCAGGCGCGCCCTGGTGGGTTGTGGCCCCCACGTGGGCCCCCTCACTTATTTCTTTAGCCCACATCATCCCCTACCTCCAGAAAAAAATCACCACGGCCAGCATTCCCGTGTTCTTGCTCTCAAACCCGCGGATTTCGATCTCTTTGCTTGAAACTCCATTTCCGAAACTGTTTGGAGGGATTGTTACTTGCTATGTGACTCCTCCATTACTCCAATTAGTTTTTGGTTTAGTGGGTTATTTTTAGAGTAATTAGCTACTCTTGGTGCTGCTGTAAATGAGCTTACATGTTGAATTCTTAGAGTTCTAAGTAGTTTGAATGCTTAATATGGCCTCTATGCATGCTTAGGAGTAGTTGCTATCAATTTCACGAAGTTCTGTTGACAAAATTTTTGTAGGCTAAAATTTTCACAATTTTTATTATAGGAATAAGATGGATTTCTTTAGGAAGTTTTCCTCCAAGAAAAATGCCAAAGGAGTCATTGGGGAATCATCGGAAAATGACCTTCACACTCCGAGAACTGTGGAGGTGCGGCCGTGCGAATGGCCGCATGATGCATTCATGGAGGAGGCCGGGTTCCATCAAGAGTTCGCTCAATTTGTTGCAAACGCTGGGCTGACCGAGTTCTTCGCAGCTAAGTGTGACCAATATCACATCCTTACAAATTCCTTTGTGCAAAGTTTTCATTTTCTGAGGAAGAATAATCCTCCTGAAGTGCAGTTTAATCTTTACGCTGAAACTCACAAAATGCCGCTAACTGACTTTTGCGACATATGCTTGATCCCCTCTGATGAGGAATTGAGAGAACCTAGACCAGCGGAGTTTGAGGATTTTCTCCTTACTTTAACAGTGGGTGAAGATAGAGGCGTGTCGAACACTACTGCTACCAGTCTACAGTTTCCTTCAGTGCATTACTTTGCTTTGTTCATCACGAAGTGTTTAACCGCTAGGGAGAAGGTTGGCGCACTCAGTATCCCCGACCTCGCTATTTTACGCCATGCACTGTATGATGATCACACCTTTAGTATGGGGGCTATTATTGCATGTCGCTTACACCTTAACAGGACTAAGGGTAAGATACATGGTAGTATATATGCTACTCGCTTAGCGAGACAATTTAATGTTCAGATTCGCCCACATGATTATCTCTTGTCCCAAGTTTATCTAGATCACAAGGCGTTGCAGGATCACCAATTTATTGAGGCAACTGATTCTTTCCGTGACATTCGTTACAACCTAGTGTTCAGCGTTGAAACTCGTGATGTTATTCCGTTACCTGCACCTGCTCTGTTTGATTCTATTGCCAGGAACGGATACAGGATCATGCCAGATGATATTACAGCCTACCGAAACAACCTTGCAGCTGCCGAGGAGGAGCCCCAGGGGTGGGACACTCAGGTGCCGCCTCCACCTCACTTCATCTTGGGACCGGATGGCTACTACGGATGGTGATTACAAGGCTAGGCCAAAAGCCTATGCTTGGGGGAGTACGTATTTCCACCGACATTACATTCATGTTCACACATTTTATTCCAGTTGTCGGTATTCACACTCTTTCATTGTAATATCCATGCTAGCTTTGTTTTCTCGCATTCTTCTTGTGTGTTTAAAAAACTTTGAGAAAACCCAAAAACATTTCATGCTTCTTTTCAGTTTTTCTTTCTAGCTTAGTTTAATTGTAGTATCGAAACAAACCCAAAAAGATTTCTCGTTTCTTCTTTTTACTTGTTGGGAGCTCTCCCGTGTAAATAGTTTTTCTCGTTTTTGTTTTTTTCCTTTTTATTTGCAGAAATAAAAGTTCTCGGAACTGGAAGAAACTTTTTGGAGATTTATTTTAGAATAACTAAAAAATACTGAAGCCAAGAACCACCGGAGGGGGGGGGGCTGGCTGGGCACGATACACCAGGGCGTGCCAGCCCCCCCAGGCGCGCCCTGGTGGGTTGTGCCCACCTCGTGGCCCCACTGACCCTAATTCCGGCACTATAAATTCCTATTTTCGGAGGAAAAAAAATCAAGGAGAAAGTTCATCGCGTTTTACGATACGGAGCCGCCGCCACCTCATGTTCTTCATCAGGAGGCCAGATTTGGAGCCCGTTTGGCGTTCCGGAGAGGGGAATCTTTGGTCTTCGTCATCATCAACCCTTCTCCATCGCCAATTCCATGATGCTCCCCACCGGGAGTGAGTAATTCCTTCGTAGGCTTGCTGGTCGGTGAGGAGTTGGATGAGATTCATCATGTAATCGAGTTAGTTTTGTTAGGGCTTGATCCTTAGTATCCACTATGTTCTGAGATTGATGTTGCTATGACTTTGCCATACTTAATGCTTGTCACTAGGGCCCGAGTGCCATGATTTCAGATCTGAACCGTTTATGTTATCGCCATTATATCTATGTTCTTGATCCGATCTTGCTAGTCATATGCACCTATTACGTGTTCTGATCCGCAAACCCCGGAGTGACAATAGTCGGGATACTTTCTGGTGATGACCGTAGTTTGAGGAGTCCATGTATTCACCGTGTGCTAATGCTTTGTTCCAGTTCTCTATTAAAAGGAGGCCTTAATATCCCTTAGTTTCCTTATGGACCCCGCTGCCACGGGAGGGTAGGACAAAAGATGTCATGCAAGTTCTTTTCCATAAGCACGTATGACTATTTACGGAATACATGCCTACATTACATTTATGAACTGGAGCTAGTTCTGTGTCGCCCTAGGTTATAACTGTTATATGATGAATATCATCCAACGAGTTCACCGATCCAGTGCCTACAAGTTTTCCACTTATTGTTCTTGCTAAGTTACTATTGCTGCTGCTACTGTTCCAACTGCTATAAAACTATTGCTATCACTACTACCGTTACTGTTACTGTTACTGCTGCTATCAAATTATCATACTAATGTGCTACTGATCTCTCTGCTACAGATATTTAATCTCTAGGTGTGGTTCAATTGACAACTCAGCTGCTAATACTCTCAAATATTCTTTGGCTTCCCTTGTGTCGAATCTATAAGTTTGGGTTGAATACTCTACCCTCGAAAACTGTTGCGATCCCCTATACTTGTGGGTTATCAATGATTTAGCTTGTGGCGAGTGTAAGCCAATTCCATATACTCATCTCCTCTTTACATGTACTTGTACAGATATCCATTCTTGCGAAATGACGAGATGCATTTCTATCCTTGTCAAGGCCCTCAAGACAAAATAAGGATAGGATCGCATCTTGGGCGTTACATGTTGGTATCAGAGCAGTTCCGACCTAGGAGCCCCCTTGATAGATCGAACTTGGCCGAGTCGAGTCTAGGGAAAAAATATTTTGAGTCTAGTTATATATCGAAGAGTAGGATTCTTTTACTCCTCTTCTATGCTCTGGTCAGGAATCATGACGTAGGAATTCTAATTCTACCCCTCTTCTCACTCAATTTTTTTTAGGATCACGCGGGTATTTTGGAACCTCTAAGATGTCGATGTGACCGGAACTCTGTTCTTGGTGCCTCCCGTACGTATGGATTGGACCCTGGGAGTTGAGCTCCAAGGGGTTCTTGACACATCGTTATCGTTCAGTTTCCTTAGTATCTCAGGACGCGGATGTTCAAAATTGCTTCAATACTGTTCGTGGCGCGAAGAGTGTGGCGGCACCCAGTACTGAGGAGCGGGATCACATGTACTGCCATGTTTAATATCGTTGTCATTACGAGGGTCTGAGGTAGATGAATTTGCGAGACCTCTGGTTTTGTGTTGACGGATGTGATACATTGGAGAGTAGTATTACTACTAGGAGTTGAGTGATGGATTTTACTCCGTGTATCCGTGGACCCGATTGCATAAACAAAGATTTCGCGACTTATTAGCTTGGAATTCAAGTAGTTACCTAGGATTATCTTCCAACGGATGCATGATGTGAGGTTGGGGTTTGACATCTAGTGGTTCGTTTGTTCAATGTCTTTTTTACATAGGACAGTCTTGGTATGCTTCGTCAAGCCTGGAAGTTCGCTACGCCTAGGGAGCATATTCGAGCGTCATTACAATATGACAATCCGATGTACGATCGAGCCCGTGCGAGCCTTACCACAAAAATATCAGACGAAATCTCTGTTATGTATTTGTTTCCGGCTTAATTATCAAGCCCCATCCTTTGTTTTGTTGGAGTATGGTAATTCGAGTTGCTTTGATGTAAAGTGGTGATTTCATATCTTTTGTAAGTAGTGTTCTCATATTTCTATGGGAGTGCGAATCATTTTGCTCAATCAAATTGTCATATCAAATTCTTTCCAACCGGTGTGCTTCTCTTCAAGATAATTCAATCCTTCCAATATTTCCAAGATCGATCCTCATATTTGTTTCCGGAGTTCGTTTCATCCGTCCCAAGTTTTCTTTGCTTTTCCCCACCCTCCCGCCCTTTTCTTTCAAAGAGTAATTTTATCATCCAAGTGCATTTCTTTTCATGTCATGCTTCCACTATCTTTTCTTCGTATTGTATCCGGTGATTCATCCTGACGATGCTTAGGTGCCAAGTTCATCATTCTTCATTCTTCTTTCTTCCCCGGTGGATTCGATTTGACCTCTCGGTGTTCATCATATCCTTTTCATTCGTTAAATGCTATCCATGTGGAAGTTCTTTTCCAAACCTCTCTTGTTTTTTTCGTCTCTCTCAGTACTATCCGGAGTGATGAATATATCTCAGAAAATTTGTGTTTCTATTCAAAATCCTTTAAATTATTTCGAGGGTCTAACCTCATCAAGTTCTTAATTTTACCGGTGCAATCTCTCCTTCTAAGCAATCATTTCAACGGTGTTTTCTTTTAGTGGGCCCATAACCCATAGGTTTTTCCCAGGATCTTACCTGGCCCTTTTAATCTTTTCCGGAGACCTCAAGTTCTTTTCAAATATGACGTAAGAATGAATTCCATCAGTCTTATTCCTTCTCGAAGATCGCTTCTAAATCATTTTCATCGCTGGCTCAACCTTTATTTATTCATTGTTCCGAAGTGTCTCAGTGTTGTTTCTCGTCATCATTCTCAGCGTTGAAGACCGAAGAAGAGTTTCTCTTAAATCTTTGTCCGTTCTTTTGGAGATCTGTCATCTCAGCTTCATGCTACCATCTTAAATTGTTTCCATTCATGAGTAATTCCTCCCATATCTATCCGGAGCATTTCAGAGTTGTTTTCATTTCTTGATCTTCCGAAGGCCATCATTTCAGAAGATTTCTTCATTCTCAGGTTTCAGCTTTTGTTTTCTAGTCCTTCTCAATTGATGTCTCTTCGTTCGTTCGATGTTTCCATCGTTCGTTCTCAATTCATACCGGTGGATCGTGATCTCTTCGTTCTCATGTATCTCCATGCACTCGTAGTATCCTCATCTGCATCAAATTCTTACTGGTGGTTCGTTCAAGACTTCTTCAAGCTTGTTTTCCCTCTATTCAATCTTTTCAAGAAGAATAAGTGGTATGCTAAATCCGTTGCTTGTCATCAATTTAACTTGATGAAGGATAAGCATAACATAATTCTTATTCTTGTTTCATAAAAGTGATTTCAATCCTTCTTCCGGAGTTGTTCATGATATCAAATTCTTGGTTCTTAGTTGATCATCTTTTCTTTTCGGAGTTCCATGCTTTCTCGAGTACCTCTTCGCAAAGTTCGATTTAAATCCTTGGAAGGCCTCAATCTTGTTCTTGTTGTTGTATTCGTTTCTATCATCCTTTCATTTCCGGAGGTTCTTCATGGTGGTTTGTTAAGGATATCATCATTCTCGAAGTATTCTTCAAGATTCTTGTTGGAGGAGCTCAAGTACTCTTTATCTTGCATTTCAAGGTACAATTCATTCTCCCTTATCTTTGGAGGTGGTGTTATAGCATTCTTTATTCATGAGGAGCCTCGAAGAGAACTTATCAAGAGTGAGATATTTAAACCCATCATTTCTTTCTAGGAGTTATCTTGGATTGGATTTCACCTAAAGCGTTTCCTAAGTATTGTTGCTATCATGGTGTTTATCAATGTTCCAAGTTATTAATGTATCCTCTTGGTGAAAGAAGTTTTGCATATCTTGTTGCTCTCAAGCAATCATTGTTTTCGGTTAGTGGCGGGTTGTCACCTCATAATTATGAGAGGGTTTCCATAAGCCAACAACAAACTTATTCTTTTAGTTGTTGATTTTACAACAACTCTGTTCAATCTCTTCTTGTAAGGATGCTTTTCAAAATCAATTGTGTTAGAAGTTGTCATTTGATTCTCCCCTCCCGGTCTGAAAAACCCTCTCTGCATGAAGCAGTTGCTGCTCATTCATGTTGGGCAGCACTGCTCCAGAGCGGACGTGACTACAACATTAATGTCGGTTAGATCAAGGCGACGGGACGAGCGGGTGTTGGCGCTTCAATGCAGACGCGACGACGAAGAATGCTACTCTGGCCCTATACGGCATTGAAGTCGCATCCTACTGATTTCTTAGTACTTGGTTCACAACAAGATAGTTTTTGTCCCATCATCTTTGGTAGACCTTTCTTAAATGTTGTTAATGCTGAAATTAATTGGGTTACTGAGAAGGTTAAGGTAAGATTTGGTGATGTGTCTCATGAATTTAATTTCTCTATGTTTGCTAGACAACCACATGAGAAAGAGTTTCCTAATAAAGATGAAATAATTGGTCTTGCTTCAATTGCTGTGCCTCCTACTGATCCTTTAGAACAATATTTGCTAGACCATGAAAATGATATGCATATAAATGAAAGAAATGAAATAGATGATATATTCTTTAGACAAATACCTATACTTAAACACAATTTGCCTGTTGAAATCTTAGGGGATCCTCCACCACCCAAGGGAGATCATGTGTTTGTGTTAAAGGCATTAGCTGATACTTTGAAATATGATTATCTTGCTGAAAAGAAGATATATCCTGTTATTATTAGTGCTAACCTTTCAGAGCATGAAAAAAAGAGGTTACTCAAAACTATGAATAAGCACCATGCTGCTATTGGATATACACTCGATGATCTTAAGGGCATTAGTCCCACTCTATGTCAGCACAAGATTAATATGGAGTCAGACGCTAAACCTGTCGTTAATCATCAATGTCGCTTGATTCCTCAAATGAAAGAGGTGGTAAGAACTGAAATATTAAAGCTTCTGGAGGTAGGTATAATCTATCCCATAGCTAATATTAGATGGGTAAGCCCTGTTCACGGTGTTCCTAAGAAAGGAGGTATAACTGTTGTCCCAAATGATAAAAATGAACTTATACCACAAAGGATATTAACTGGTTATAGGATGGTAGTTGATTTTAGGAAATTAAACAAAGCTACTAGAAAAGATCATTACCCCTTGCCTTTTATTGATCAAATGTTAGGAATATTATCTAAGCACACACATTTTTGCTTTCTTGATGGATATTCTGGATTTTCTCAAATACATGTGTCAAAAGAGGATCAAGAGAAAACTACCTTTACTTGTCTGTTTGGAACTTATGCTTATAGACATATGCCTTTTGGTTTATGCAATGCACCTGCTACCATTCAAAGATGTATGACTGCTATATTCTCTGACTTTTGTGAAAAGATTGTTGAGGTTTTCATGGATGATTTTTCCGTTTACGGCACTTCTATTGATGATTGCTTAAGCAAACCTTGATCGAGTTTTGCAGAGATGTGAAGAAACTAATTTTGTCTTGAACTGGGAGAAGTGTCACTTCATGGTGAATGAAGGTATAGTACTTGGGCATAAAATTTCTGAACGAGGTATTGAGGTGGACAAAGCTAAAGTTGATGCAATAGAGAAAATGCCATGTCCTAAAGATATTAAAGGTATAAGAAGTTTCCTTGGTAATGCTGGTTTCTATAGGTGTTTTCTTAAAGATTTCTCAAAGATCTCCTTGAAAAAGATATTTCGTTTGTTTTTGATGATGATTGTGTAGAAGCCTTTGAAATAATTAAGAAAGCCTTAATCTCTGCACCTATTGTTCAACCACTGATTGGAATTTACCATTTGAAATTATGTGTGATGCTAGTGATTATGCTGTTAGTGCTGTTCTAGGGCAAAGAGTAGACAAGAAATTGAATGTTATTCATTATGCTAGTAAGACACTAGACAATGCTCAAAGAAATTATGCTACTACTGAGAAGGAATTTTTTGCAGTTGTGTTTGCATGTGATAAGTTTAGACCATATATCATTGATTCCAAAGTTATTATTCACACTGGTCATGCTGCTATTAAATACCTTATGGAAAAGAAAGATGCTAAGCCTAGACTGATTAGGTGGGTGCTTTTACTTCAAGAGTTTGATTTGCATATTGTTGATAGAAAAGGAGTTGAAAATCATGTAGCAGATAACTTGTCTAGAATGGAAAATGTTCTTGATGACCCACTGCCTATTGATGATAATTTTCCTGATGAGAAATTAGCTGTTATAAATGCTTCTAGTAGCACTCCTTGGTATATAGATTATGCTAATTACATTGTTGCAAAACATATACCACCTAGTTTCACCCATCAACAAAAGAAAAAGTTCTTTTATGATTTAAGACATTACTTTTGGGATGACCCACATGTTTATAAAGGAGTAGATGGTGTTCTTAGACGTTGTGTTCCTGAGCATGAACAGGAACAAATCCTACGAAAGTGCCACTCCGAGGCCTACGGAGGGCACCACGCTGGTGACAGAACTACACACAAGGTATTACAATCCGGTTTTTATTCGCCTACTCTTTTTAAAGATGCTCATAAGTATGTCCTCTCTTGTGATGAATGTCAAAGAATTGGTAACATTAGTAGACGTTAGGAAATGCCTAAGAATTATTCACTTGCTATTGAACCATTTGATCTTTGGGGTTTTGATTATATGGGACCGTTTCCTTCCTCTAATGGTTATACTCATATTTTAGTTGTTGTTTATTACGTTACTAAGTGGGTAGAAGATATTCCAACTAGTAGTGCTGATCATAACACTTATATTAAAATGCTTAAAGAGATTATTTTCCCGAGGTTTGGAGTCCCTAGATACCTAATGACAGATGGTGGTCCACATTTTATTCATGGTTCTTTCTGTAAACTTCTAGCTAAATATGATGTTAACCATAGAATTGCATCACCTTATCATCCTCAATCTAGTGGTCAAGTTGAATTGAGCAACCAAGAAATAAAATTAATCTTACAAAATACCGTTAATAGGTCTAGAAAGAATTGGTCTAACAAACTTTATGATGCTTTGTGGGCTTATAGAACTGCTTACAAAAACCCAATGGGAATGTCCCCATATAAAATGGTTTATGGAAAATCTTGTCATTTACCTCTTGAGTTAGAACATAAAGCTTATTGGGCAATCGAAGATCTTAACTATGATTTTAAGCTTGCCGGTGAAAAGAGGTTATTTGATATTAGCCCGTTAGATGAATGGAGGACACAAGTTTATGAAAATGTCAAGTTATTTAAAGAAAAGGTTAAAAGATGGCATGATAAGAGAATTCAAAAATGGGAATTCAATGTAGGAGATCTAGTTCTTTTGTACAATTCTCGTTTTAGATTTTTTGCAGGAAAGCTTCTCTCCAAATGGGAAGGACCTTATATCGTCGAAGAGGTTTATCGCTCCGGTGCTATCAAGATCAATAATGCCGAAGGCACACACCCGAGAGTGGTTAATGGGCAAAGAATTAAACGTTACATCTCAGGTACGCCAATTAATATAGAAACTAATATAATTCAAGTGATGACACCGGAAGAACACATAAGAGAGACCTTCCGGAACACTCCAGACACCTGAAAAGTGGTAGGTATGTGATTCGGTAAGTAAACCGACTCCAAAAATTCCATAAATAAGTTCTATTGCTTTTGGTATTTTAGAAAAATTACAACAATAAAAATGAGTCAGGGGGCCCACGAGGTAACAGGGCGCGCCCACCCCCCTGGGCGCGTCCTATTACCTCGTGGGCCCCTTGTGTGGTGGACTCCCTTTTCTTCTTGGACACGTATTCCGACCTAGAAAAAATCATTATATATTCTACCGTATGTTTTAACCACCGCATCGCAAGTCTCTGTTATGTTCTTGTTTCGGGCTGTTTTTCTGACACATCTAGATCGACATGACGTCATCAAGCTCCTCCAAGGATAAGTTCTACGAGAAGGTCATCAACCCCTACCTTCCGGAGGTGATGAAACACCCTCAGGCCATTGAGATGCGTGAGGGGGTGCTTCACATCCGGGATGTTCAAGGGCCAAAGATGGAGGGGAGCGAGAAGGCCAGGCTTGTAGCGGTGGAGCACGAAACCTTCAAGTGCCAAGGGATGCTTGGACATGGTTTGAGTGCAAATCACTCTATGATCACGGACTTCATCCGGGAGAACAAGCTGGACACTAGGATTATGGGAGAGGCTCTCTTCTAGCTTCAAGAATGGATCGAACATCTCCAAGCTCAAATCTTTGACCTGCAAAACCAAAATTGTGAGTATGAATCTAGGTTTAAAAGGATGAGCATCGCTGCCGATTTCAGGATTCCAGAGACAAGGTCCTCTTTCTATGATGGGGGGCCTATGCCTTGGAAGATGGAGGACAAGCCAACCACTACTTCACCACCATCACCCAAAAGGGACACTTGAGTACATGGGTATAGGCATGATGTCTACTATGCCGCTTTATTCTTGTAGACTCTCTTTGGCCTCCAAGCGCAGAGTTTTGTAGGACAGTAGCAATTTTCCCTCAAGTGGATGACCTAAGGTTTATCAATCCGTGGGAGGTGTAGGATGAAGATGGTCTCTCTCAAACAACCCTGCAATAAAATACAAGAAATCTCTTGTGTCCCCAACACACCCAACACATTGGTAAATTGTATAGGTGCACTACTTCGACGAAGAGATGGTGATACAAGTGCAATATGGATAGTAGATATAGGTTTTTGTAATCTGAAAATATAAAAACAGCAAGGTAGCAAGTAGTAAACAGTGAGCAAAATGGTATAACAATGCTTGGAAATAAGGCCTAGGGTCCATACTTTTGCTAGTGCATTCTCTCAACAATACTAACATAATAGAATCATATGATCATCCCTCAACGTGCAACAAAGAATCACTCCAAAGTTCATATCTAGAGGAGAACATGAGATGAAATTGTTGTAGGTAGTAGAACCACCTCAAAGCTACCCTTTCCGATCAATCCATTGGGCTATTCCTATAGGTGTCACAAGCAGCCCAAGAGTTCATACTAAAATAACACCAATGATACATATCAATCAACCCTAATGTCACCTAGATACTCCAATGTCACCACAAGTATCCGTGGGTTAATTATTCGACATGCATCAAACAGTTCCAGATTCATCATATTCAATCCAACACAAAGAACTTCAAAGAGTACCCCAAAATTTCTATAGGAGAAGCTAGGACAAGATCATGTAACAACCCCTATGCATAGATTACCCCATTGTCACCACGGGAATCCGCAAGTTGAGTACCAAGACATACATCTAGTGATCTCAAATCCAATATTCAATCTGGCATAACAAAATCTCAAAGGAAAAGATTCAATTCATCACATCAAGATAGCAAGGGACAAACACCATATGATCCAACTATATTAACAAAGCCCGTGATACATCAAGATCGTGACATCTCAAGAACACGAGAGAGAGAGAGAGAGAGAGATCAAACACATAGCTACTCGTACATACCCTCAGCCCCGAGGGTGAACTACTCCCTCGTCGTCATGGCCTCTTCCAGGATGATGAAGATGGCCACCTATGATGATTTTCCCCCTCCGACAGCGTACTGGAAAGGCTCCAGATGGGTTTTTCTTCGATACGGAGAGTTGCGGGGCCGGGGCGGAAGTTCTAGGTTAATTTCTAAAGGTTTCTATATATATAGGATTTTTCAGCGTTGGAATCACGCCAGCCGGAGCCACGTGGGCCCCACAAGCTAACAGGCAAGCCCAAGGGGGTGGGCGTGCCATGTTCCCTTGTGGCCCACAGGTGGATCCCCTCCGGTGGTTCTTCGCTCTGGTATTTCTTATTTTCTCCAGAAAAAATCATAAAAAGGTTCCGGGCGATTCCGAGAACTTTTATTTTCTGCACAAAAACAACACCACGGTAATTCTGCTGAAAACCACGTCAGTCCGGGTTGTTCTAAATAAATCATATAAAGTGCATCAAAACCATATAAAAGTATTGTAAACATAGGCAAATATGGCATGAATACTTCATAAATTATCGATACATTGGAGACGTATCAGGGCACCACCCTTAGCTTGTTCCACGCTTGGGGGAGGTGCCCCGGTATCGTATCACCATCACTTTTACCATTATCATCTATTTTAGTTCGATCCTTAGTTATTTCCTGTTTTAGAGGAATAAAATTTAGTTTTGCTTTGCTTAGAGTGTTTGCTTTGTTATCTATCTATCTTTGTAAACGAGTGTGAGAGTTATATAATAAAGATTAGTTGAGTTTGCTTTCTTTTCTCTTATGCATCAATCATCATATCATTGAAATAAAAGAAATAAGAAATCATATGCTAATCCCATGGGGAGTAATGACTTCACATAGAAAAAGTATAAGTGATAAAAGTTGTTGGGAGTTAACAAACATAGTATTAGTCATTGCTACAATCCATGCGAATTATGATAGAGGAGAGGAGATTCACACGCAAATACAGTATCTTGGACATCTTTTATGATTTTGAGCCCCCATCAAAAATACTATATAATGATTAATTTGTTGATGTTGGACAAGGAAGACAAGGTAATGAGTTCTGTTTGTTTACATGCAAATAGAAGTTATATTGTCATGGATCCTCTAACATGTGGTACTTGCTTTAGATCTTTTGCTAGCCAAAACTTTCGCACTAAGTAGAGATACTACTTGTGCATCCATATCCTTAAACCCAGTATCTTACCTTGAGAGTCCACCATATCTACCTATGAATTGAATAAGATCCTTCAAGTAAGTTGTCATCGGTGCATCAAAGCAATAAAAATTGCTCCTAAATATGTACGATCTTTTATTGTAAGGGAAAATAAGCTTTGTACGATCTTGTGATGGCAAAGAAATAAAAGCGACATACTGCATAATAAAGGTTGCTATCATAAGGGGCAATATAAAGTGACTTTCCTTTACATTAAGAGTTTGCACATCCAAAAATCAAAAAGCGCATGACAATCACTACTTCCCTCTGCGAAGGGTCTATCTTTTATACTTTCATGTATTTACTTTTATGCAGGAGTCAATAATATTTATCCTTATTCCAACCTATTAATTCTCTAGTTGGCAAGAATCATGTGTTGGGGAAAGATCCATATATATATATATATATATATATATATATATATATATATATATATATATATATCCAGTTGGATGTAGGTGATCATGAGTCATTATTGTTGACATTATCCTTGAGGTAAATAAGTTGGGTGGCGAAAGCAATAAAGCCCCTATCTTCCTATGTGTCCGATGGAAACACTAGCTCCAAAAATATGAAATGAGTGTCAGCAATCATAGAATACTAAATGATAGTTGAGCATGTGGATTTTCTAAATTGAAAGCTCTTACATAGACTCTTCTCTGAAATATGATGAATTGATTGTCTCAATGACTAAGAACATAGTTTGTTGATTGTCAATAAAGTTTATGCTTCATACTTCAATGCTGTGGATAGATTGTTACTTGTTTATGAGAAGCTATATGATGAAATACTAGCTCTATGTTAATGTTATGATGCTCTCATTTCTGTATTCTGTTTTTATCGACACCTCTCTCTCAAATTATGTGGTCCTTATTATCGAGTTCGGCTTTCGTTTGAGGACAAGCGAGGTCTAAGCTTGGGGGAGTTGATACGTCCATTTTTGCATCATGACTTCCTATTGATATTTATGCAATTCTTTTTTATTATTCCACTTTATGATACAACTCTTATGCCTTTTCTCTCTGAATTTACAAGGTACATCACAAAAGAGGGAAATTGCCAGGAACTAGAATTCTGGACCTAAAAACCAAGAAAAAGGGTGAAAAATCACTGGACTCCAAATAACCTGAATCATTTTGTGAATTGTTTATGGAATATATGAGGAATTATGGAGCAAAGAATCGCCGGATTGGTGCTGCCTGTGGGCCACGAGCTAACAGGGCCCGCCCACCCCCCTAGGTGCGCCCTGTTGCCTCGTGGGGCCCACGTGGTTCCCCCGACCCTAATTCCAGTCCTATAAATTCACATTTGATGAGAAAAAAATAAAGGAGGAACTTTGGTATGAGGAGCCACCGTCTCGAGGCGGAAACCTAGGCAGAGACCCTTTTGCACTCCGGTAGGGTGATTCTCCCGGGGAAAGTTCTCTCCGGGAGGGGGAGATTGAAGCCATCGTCATCACCAACGCTGCCTCCTTTGTGGGAGGACCAATCTTCATCAACATCTTCACCAGCAACATCTCATCTCAAACCCTAGTTCATCTCTTGTATTCAATCTTTGTCTCAAAACCTCAGATTGGTACCTGTGGGTTACTAGTAGTATTGATTACATCTTTTAGTTTATGCTTGTTGGTATACTTGGTGGAAGATATTATGTTCAGATCCTTAATCATCATTATTACATCTCCAATCTTGAACATTCTGATGATGTGTGAGTAGTTACTATTGTTCCGGAGGACATGGGAGAAGTCTTGTTATAAGTAATCATGTGAAGTTAGTATTCGTTCGATATTTGATGATATGTATGTTGTTGCTTCCTTTAGTGGTGTCATGTGAACATTGACTACATGACACTTCACCATCTAATAGGCCTAAGGGAAGGCATTGTGGAGTAATAAGTAGATGATGGGTTGCTAGAGTGACAGAAGCTTAAACCCTAGTTTATGCGATATTTCATAAGGGGCATATTTGGATCCAAACGTTTCATGCTATGGTTAGATTTATCTTAGTTCTTCTTTTGTAGTTGCGGATGCTTGCGAGAGGGGGTAATCATAAGTGGGTTGCTTGTTCAAGTAAGAACAACACCTTAGCACCGGTCCACCAACATATCAAATTATCAAAGTAACAAACGCGAATCAACTCAACATGATGAAGATGACTAGACGCATATTCCCATGTGTCCTCGGGAGCGCTTGCTTTACATAAGAGTACTTTCAGGCCTGTCCTTTGCTATAAAAAGGATTGGGCTACCTTGATGCACCTTTGTTACTATTGTTACTTGTCACTTGTTATGAATTGTCTTTCTTCAAAACTATCTATCACAGCTACTAACAGCACTTGCAGAGAATACCTTGCTGAAAACTGCTTATCATTTCCTTCTGCTCCTCATTGGGTTCGACACTCTTACTTAGCAAAAGGACTACGATTGATCCCCTATACTTGTGGGTCATCAGCGGACGCGTCTGTTCACGCCCGGGCCTGATGTCTACTACCCAACTTTATTCTTGTAAACTACGTTGGGCCTCCAAGCACAGAGTTTTGTAGGATAGTAGCAATTTTCCCTCAAGTGAATGACCTAAGGTTTATCAATCCTTGGGAGGTGTAGGGTGAAGACAGTCTCTCTCGAACAACCCTGCAATAAAATACAAGAAATCTCTTATGTCTCCAACACACCCAATACACTGGTAAATGTATAGGTGCACTAGTTCGGCAAAGAGATGGTGATACAAGTGCAACATGGATGGTAGATATAGGTTATTGTAATCTGCAAATATAAAAACAGCAAGGTAACAAGTAGTAAACATTGCGCAAAACGGTATATTACTGCTTGGAAACAAGGCCTAGGGTTCATACTTTCACTAGTGCAATCTCCCAACAATGCTAACATAGTTGAATCATATGATCATCCCTCAACGTGCAACAAAGAATCACTCCAAAGTTCCTATCTAGCGGAGAACATAATATGAAATTGGTGTAAGTAGTAGAACCACCTCAAAGTTATTCTTTCCGATCAATCTTTTGAGCTATTCCTATAAATGTCACAAACAGCCCTAGAGTTCTTACTAAAATAACACCAATGATACATATCAATCAACCCTAATATCACCTAGATACTCCAATGTCACCTCAAGTATCAGTGGGTAAATTATGCGACATGCATCAAACAATTTCAAATCTATCATATTCAATCCAACACAAAGAACTTCAAGGAGCACCCCAAGATTTCTATCGGAGAAAGTAGTATGAAAACGTCCAATCAACCCCTATGCATAGATCCCCAAGGTCACCGGAATCCGCAAGCTGATGCCATAACATATATCAACTGAATCAATAGAATACCCCAATGTCACCACGGGTATCCACATGCAATACATACATCAAGTGTTCTCAAACCCAATATTGAATCCCACATTACAAAACCTCAATGGAAAAGATTCAATTCATCGCAACAAGATAGCAAGGGACAAACATCATATGATCCATCTATATTAACAAAGCCCGTGATACTTCAAGATCATGGCATCTCAAGAACACGAGAGAGAGAGAGATCAAACACATAGCTACGGGTACATACCCTCAGCCCCGAGGGTGAACTACTCCCTCCTCGTCATGGCCTCCGCCAGGATGATGTAGATGGCCACCGGATGATGATTTTCCTCTCCGGCAGGGTACTGGAAAGGCTCCAGATTGGTTTTTCGTCGATACAAACAGTTGCGGTGGTAGAGAGGAAAATCTCTGATTATTTCTGAGGGTTTCTGTATATATAAGATTTTTGACGTTGGAATCACGCTAACCGGAGCCACGTGGGCCCCACAAGCCATCAGGGCGTGCCCAAGGGGGGCGCCCTGTTGGCTTGTGGCCCACAAGTGGCTCCCCTTCGGTGGTTCTTCGCTCCAGTATTTCTTATTTTCTCCATAAAAAATCATAAAAAAGTTTCGGGCGATTCCGAGAACTTTCATTTTTTGCGCAAAAACAACACCACCGTAATTCTACTGAAAACAGCGTCAGTCCGGGTTAGATCTAAATAAATCATATAAAGTACATCAAAACCATATAAATGTATTGCGAACATAGGAAAATATGGCATGAATACTTCATAAATTATCGATACGTTGGAGACGTATCAGCATCCCCAAGCTTAATTCCTACTCGTGCTCGAGTAGGTAAATGATAAAATAAGTAATTTATGAAGTGCGAATGCTAGCATAGTGTATAATATTTGATCAATGATAATTCCAAGCACTTTTTCTAGCATCATAACCAGCAAATTTTTCTCACAAAAGTCATAATGATAGAGTAGCAATCAATTCACATGTCATGGTTCAAACAATGCATTCTCTTGAAACTTAACAATATATGTTCTTAGTCATCAAACAATTTCAATGCATCATCAAGTCTAAGTAAGAGCTCCACATACTCAATTATCTTATAGTCTTCTATGATTGCTAATACTCAAATCATATTTTTAGAATAAACTACATCCATTGAACTCATAGAAAGATAGGGGCTTAATGTTTCGCCTCCCAACATACTTATCATGAAGATAATTGTCAACAATAATGAATCATGATCAAATATATTTGACTGGATATATGTGTTTGGATCTTTCCCCACCACATGGTGAGTGCCAACTAATAGATTGAGGTTGGAATAATAAGTTGACTCAACATGAAAAGTAAATAACATGAAAGTAAATAATATAAAAATAGACAGTCCCTTCGCAGAGGGAAGCAGGGATTTGCAAAGGTGCCAGAGCTCATTGTTTAAAACAGAGATGAATATATTTTAGGTGGTGTGCTTTTCCTGTCAACGTCACGACAAAGGGATTTCAATATCTTCCATGCTAATCACATTATTGGCGGTTCCCAAACGAAATTGAAATTTTACACCCCCTCCACCATTCAAACACAGTCCATGGCACGCCGAATCCACGGTTGCCCTCCAAACAATCAACTTTCTAGGGGGAGTTTTTGTTTATTTATTTTTGTATTATGCAGGACTGGCATCCTTTTTACCAGCCTCTCTCATGCAATGACAAGTGAATAAACACTCATCTTGAGAATAACTCAATTAGCATGGAAGATAATGACCGCCCCGTCGCTCCATGAGCGGTGCGAGCACACAAAACAGGTGTTTATTTGAAGGTTTCAGAGGTGGCACATGCAAATTTACTTGGAATGGCAATGAAATACCATGTATAGGTAGGTATGGTGGACTCTCATGGAAGAAACTTGGCTCAAGGATTTGGATGCACAAGTAGTATCTCTACTTAGTACGAAGTTTTGGCTAGCAAAAGGTTCTAAACAAGCATCACGTGTTGGAGGATCCATAACAATATAACTTCTATGCAAATATACCCAAACATAACCATTACGTTGTCTTCCTTGTCCAACTTCAACTATTTGATCAAGGTTGGGAATAATTAATGGGCATTCACAATCATAAAAGATGTCCAAGATAATACATTTGTATGTGAAAGTTATCTTCCTTATACTAATCATTCATGAATTGCTTGTATGACCAATACTATGATTGTCAAACTTAAATAGATTTTACTTTCTAAACCCAATGTGAACCTGCTACTAAGAATATAGCACATTGATAATTTCAGATTTATGATATTTCATTCATTCAGAATTTACTCTTAGGATATAAGTGAAGCACATGTGTAAACATCAAACTACTCTAAAAAAGATATATGTGAAGATCAATGAGTAGTCAAACAATTAAGTAGCTATGTGAGGACTCTCTCTCAATAAATATTTTCAGATATGATTATTTTATTCAAACAACAAACACAACAAAAGACACTCCAAGAATAGCACAAATCATGTGAACGAATAAAAACTTAGGATCAACATAGGCTAACCAATATTTGTTGACGAAGAGAGGTGGGATGCGTAACATCCCCAATCTTAGATGCTTGATACTTCTTGTAATATTTACTTGGGGTGCCTTGGGTATCCCCAAGCTAGAGATTTTTTCTCTCGTTCAATCCTATCATATCACGGTTTCACCTATTCTCAAAAACTTCATCCACACAAAACTTGAAAAGAACTCGTGAGATGGGTTAGTGCGCATAAGAATAAATCAACTCTTTATGTACTGCAAAGACAAGTTGCATAATAATTTTCAAACATTATATACTGTATACTATTATTTCCATAATTTATATCTACCAATATAAGTCATCAAAACTATAGGAGAACTAGATAACAAAACTATGACAGCAATCTGTCTAAACAGGGCGGTCGGTAGCAATTAATTTACAAAGTGAACTTCTGTAACTCCAAAAATTCTTAAAATTTAGGACATGATAAAAAAACTTATATGAAAATCCTGTGTAAATATTTCAGAAACGTTCCACGTTGCAGTAAAATATGAAAATTCAAACACTACAGCAAAAGTTTCTGTTTTTACACCGCACACATCAAACATGCAATTCAAGCATCCTAAAAGGCAATTCTTGGAACTTTTTATTAAAAAAGAAGATTATAAATAACAGGAAGCAAAGATTAACAAAATAAAATGACGCTCCAAGCAAAACTCATATTATGTGATGAATAAAAATATAGTTGTAAGTAAGATATACCGATAATGTTGAAGACGAAAAAGGGATCCTTCCGGGGCATCCCAAGCTTAGACACTTGAGTCTTACTTGGATATTACCTTGGGGGTTCCTTGGGAATCACCAATCTTAGGGTCTTACCACTCCTGATTCTCCTCATATCGGTGTCTCACCCAAAACTTGAAAATTTCAATTACACAAAACTTAACGGAACTCGGTGAGATGGGTTAGTGTAATAAAGATAGATCATTCACTTAGGTACTGTCACGACAAGATTCATAATTGTTCTCACATAATACAAACTGTGTTCTATCATTCCCATAATTTATACCAGTAAATATAAGCTATGGAAACACTAAAACAAGCAAACTATGCATGCAAAATAGAATCTGTCAAAAACAGAACAGTCTATGAAGATCTAAATGAAATCCATATTTCCCTATCTCTAAAAATTCTGAAAAACTAGGAAAACGCAGAGGATTTGTATAGAAAAACTGTGTAAAAGCTTTAGAATTTTTCGACTCTCCAGTAAAATCATAGAAATTCTGCACTGGACGTCAAAGTTTCTGTTTTTGCACAGAATCAAAGTAGCAAGTATGCACACTATCCCAAAGGCTTTACTTGCACTTTATTGAAATAAAAGACACAAAACATAATTCATACAATAGTTTAATCATGTGAACACACAAAACCAGAAAGGAAAAGTGTTGGGTTGTCTCCCAACAAGCGCTTTTCTTTAAAGCCTTTTAGCTAGGCATGATGATTTCAATGATACTCACATAGGAATAGTATTTGAAACATGCAAAAGAGCATCATGGACCACATGATAAGTACATTTAAGTCTAACCCACTTCCTATGCGTAGGGATTTTGCAAGCAAACAATTTAGTGTAGCAAGAATCTACTTGCATAGGAAGGCAAAACAAACATACCTTCAAAACTTTCAACACATAGAGAGGAAACTTGATATTATTGCAATGCCTACAAGCATATGTTCCTACCTCATAATAATTTTCAGTAGCATCATGAAGGAATTTCACAATATAACTATCATATAAAGCATTCTTTTCATGATGCACAAGCATAGAATTTTCATTACTCTCCACATAAGCAATTTTCTTCTCATTCATAGTAGTGGGAGAAAAGTCAACAAAATAACTATCATGAGATACATGATTGACATAACCAAATTGAAAATTAAAATCACGATGACAAGTTTCATAGTTATCATTATTCTTTATAGCATACATGTCATCATCATAATCATCATAGATAGCAACTTGGTTGTCATAATCAATTGAAAAATCTTCCAAAATAGTGGAATCATCATTAAATAAAGTTGTGACCTCTCCAAATCCACTTTCATAATTATTATAATAAGATTCAACACCATCCCAAATAGTGGGATCATTAGTACCTAGAGTTGACACTCTTCCAAACCCACTTTCACCAATATAATCATCATACATAGGAGGCATGCTATCATCATAATAAATTTGCTCATCAAAACTTGGGGGACTAAAAATATCATCTTCATCAAACATAGCATCCCCAAGCTTGTGGCTTTGCATATCATTAGCATCATGGATATTCAGAAAATTCATACTGACAATATTGCTATCATGCTCATCATTCAAGGATTTAATCCCAAACATTTTATTGAACTCTTCTTCTAACACTTTGGCACAATTTTCCGATCCATCATTTTCAAGAAAAACATCATAAAGCTAAAGAACTTGATGCAACATCAATTCCATTTTTTTGTAGTTTTATTTTTATGAACCAAACTAGTGCTAAAAAAGAAACTAAAAGATTTAATTGCAAGATCTAAAGATATACCTTCAAGCACTCACCTCCCCGGCAACGGCGCCAGGGAAATGGCTTGATGTCTACTACGCAACTTTATTCTTGTAGACTATGTTGGGCCTCCAAGCGTAGAGTTTTGTAGGACAGTAGCAATTTTCCCTCAAGTGGATGACCTAAGGTTTATCAATCCTTGAGAGGTGTAGGATGAAGATGGTCTCTCTCGAACAACCCTGCAATCAAATACAAGAAATATCTTGTGTCCCCAACACACCCAATACAATGGTAGATTGTATAGGTGCACTAGTCCGGCGAAGAGATGGTGATAGTGCAATATGGATGGTAGATATAGGTTTTTGTAATCTGAAAATATAAAGACAGCAAGGTAACAAGTACTCAACAACGAGAAAAACGGTATATTAATGCTTGGAAACAAGGCCTAGGGTTCATACTTTCACTAGTGCAATCTCCGAACAATGCTAACATAGTTGAATTATATGATCATCCATCAACGTGAAACAAAGAATCACTCCCAAGTTCCTATCTAGCGGAGAACATAAGATGAAATTGGTGTAAGTAGTAGAACCACCTCAAAGTTATTATTTTTATCAATCTTTTGAGCTATTCCTATAAGTGTCACAAACAGCCCTAGAGTTCGTACTAAAATAACACCAATGATACATATCAATCAACGCTAATGTCACCTAGATACTCCAATGTCACCTCAAGTATTCGTGGGTAAATTATGCGACATGCATCAAACAATTTCAGATCTATCATATTCAATCCAACACAAAGAACTTCAAGGAGCACCCCAAGATTTCAATTGGAGAAAGTAGTATGAAAACGTGCAATCAATCCCTATGCATAGATCCCCAAGGTCACCGGAATCCGCAAGTTGATGTCATAACATATATCAAGTGAATCAATAGAATACCCCATTGTCACCACGGGTATCCACATGCAAGACATACATCAAGCGTTCTCAAACCCAATATTCAATCCGGCATACCAAACCAAAAAGATTCAATTCATCAGCAAGGGACAAACATCATATGTGTAACAGCCCAGAACTGACGCTCCAGATGATTCACATTTTATTCTGTTGTCATCGTGCGATTCGACTGGTTGTCGCATTCATCATCGCATCATCCGCATCATTCGCATTGCATCGGCACTCCGTTGCCGTCTTTTTTTTCAAACTTGCATCCGTTCGTAGTTGCCGGTTCTCTCCGTTCGTGTCGTTGACCGTTTGAAGACCAGCCACACACGCACGCACCCGCGGCATTGCAAAAATATTGTTTTTAAAATGCGTATAAAATATTCTCGGAATGGGTCGAAAGTTGGCGTGCGGTCTTGTTTTATTGTAGGTAGACCGCCTGCCAAATTTCGTTGCATTCAGTGGTCGTTTGATACCCCAACGGATGATTGTAGTGGCACCGTCATCGGTTAAATTAGCGGTCGTTTTCGGTTTTCTGAAACTCTGTGCCGGGCCGCACCACCTCTCTCTCATCTCAGCCCAACCCCTCTAACACAACCCACTAGCCCAGCCTAACCCCTCCCTCCGATCGGAGCCGTCGGATCGAGATCCGAAGGTCCGAAAACAGACAAAAACTGCTAACCCTAGCCATTTGCTATAAATAGACGCCCTACCCTGCCTAAAATGGCTAACCCTAATCCCCTCCTCGAAATCCGCACCGCCGCCAGCCTCTCCCACCCGCAGCCGACACCTCTCTCCTCCCAGCGCAGGGCCCGCCGAGCCCATCGCTGGCCCGCCCGGGCCCGAAGCCTCGCCGCGCCCGCAGCGCATCCCGCTCCTGTAGGCTCCCGTCTGTCCCATGGCCAAGGCAGCCGGTTGCTACTTCTTGAGCTTGCGTTGGTTTTCCCTTGAAGAGGAAAGGGTGATGCAGCAAAGTAGATAAGTATTTCCCTCAGTTGTTGAGAACCAAGGTATCAATCCAGTAGGAGGTACAAGCAAGGCCCCAATCTTTGCACCTGCACAAACAATCAAACACTTGCACCCAACGCTATAAAGGGGTTGTCAATCCCTTCACGGTTACTTGCAAGGATGAGATCTGATAGAGATAGATATAAAAGATTGCTAAAAGTAAAACGAAAATAAAAGTAAATAGATTGCAGAAAGTATTTTTGGTATTTTTGTTTTATAGATCTGAAAATATAATATGGAAAATAGACCCGGGGGCCATAGGTTTCACTAGAGGCTTCTCTCTTGAAGGAAAATAATACGGTGGGTGAACAAATTACTGTCGAGCAATTGATAGAAAAGCGCAAAGTTATGACGATATCCAAGGCAATGATTATGCATATAGGCATCACGTCCGTATCAAGTAGACCAAAACGATTCTGCATCTACTACTATTACTCCACACATCGACCGACTCCTTCCTGCATCTAGAGTATTAAGTTCATGAAGAACAGAGTAACGCATTAAGTAAGATGACATGATGTAGAGGGATAAACTCAAGCAATATGATGAAAACCCCATCTTTTTACCCTTGATGGCAACAATACAAATACGTGCCTCGCTACCCCTACTTTGTCACTGGGTGAGGACACCGCAAGATTGAACCCAAAACTAAGCACTTCTCCCATTGCAAGAATTACCAATCTAGGTGGCCAAACCAAACCAATAACTCGAAGAGACTTGCAAAGATATGAAATCATGCATATAAGAATTCAGAGAAGATTCAAATAATATTCATAGATAATCTGATCATAAACCCACAATTCATCGGATCTCGACAAACACACCGCAAAAGAGTATTACATCGGATAGATCTCCATGAAGATCATGAAGAACATGGTATTGAAGAACATACAGAGAGAAGAAGCCATCTAGCTACTAGCTATGGACCCGAAGGTCTGAGGTGAACTACTCACGCATCATCGGAGGGGCAATGGAGTTGATGTAGATGCCCTCCGTGATCGAATCCCCCTCCGGCAGATTACCGGAAAAGGCTCCAAGATGGGATCTCGCGGGAACAGAGGCTTCCGGCGGCGGAAAAGTATTATCGTGGCTCTTTTTGGTATTGGGGGAATATTTGGGAATTTATAGGCCGAAGATTAGGGTTGGACGGCCTGCAGGGGGGGCACAAGCCAGGGGGCGCCCCCCCCCCCCTAGGGCGCGCCCTGCAGGCTTGTCGCCTCCCGGCAGGTCTCCTGCCTTCCTCTCCAAGTCTAGTAGGTTTCTTCTGGTCCAAGAAAAATCATCGCGAAGATTTTATTCCGTTTGGACTCCGTTTGATATTCCTTATCTGTAATACTCAAAAACAAGGAAAAAAACAGAAACTCGCACTGGGCTCTAGGTTAATAGGTTAGTCCCAAAAATAATATAAAATAGCATATTAATGCATATAAAACATTCAAAACAGATAATATAATAGCATGGAACAATCAAAAATTATAGATACGTTGGAGACGTATCACCGGTGCCCCGCACCCCCGCGACATCCCTGCCGGAGCCCCGTCGGACGGTCGCCGGAGCCAGGCCGGACCTCGTCTCCGCTCCTCTCTGTTCGCTCTCCCTCCATTTCTCCCTCTCTCACCCACGGTCTCTCTCTCTCCCGCAGATCCTCCCCGCCATGGCCGCCCTGCCGCCGCCGGATGCCAGCCGCCCTTGGAGCTTGTTGCCGACACCGCCCCAAGCCCTCGTCCTCGGAAACGGACAGATCCGGTGAGCCACCGCCCGGATCTATGCCTCCCCGACATCCTTGCCTCGTCGGAGCTCCGTTCGCACTCGCTGGCGCCATCATCTGCCGCTGCTGCTCTGCTTCCCGTGGATCGGGACGGAGAGGACGATGCGCTCCCCAGCCTACGTTGACCACGCCCAGCGCCCAGATGGGCCAGCCCCAAGCGTGAGGCACGCTCGCCTCTCCTCCGCCGAGGCCAAGCCAAACGTCGACGCTCCAGCCGCGCCCCCGCGGGCCGCCTCCCCGACCGGCCCGTTTGGCCCTAGGTGAGCGCCCACCTAATCCCGCCCGTGCGCCGGTTCGCTATCTGTCGCTTGCCTGCTAGCCCAGTTCTAACAGATTCGGCCGTATAGTGTTTATTTCCTGTTATGAATATATCTAATATCCAGAGACTGCCAGTTTTGCACATTAGTCCTTGCACTTCATGCATATAATAACTCATCAACCGTGCATCGGATTGAAACGTGTCATACATGTAAAATGCTTAGAATTTTGTGTAGATTCAAAATATCCTACTTCCATCCATGTTTAAAATGATTAAAGTTTCCGTTTGTTTAAATTTGCATAAATGCCATGTGAAAATGATTTATATCATAACTAATTAACCATAGCTCCGTTTAAAATGATCTATATATGTAACATGACTAGAAAAATGAGTAGAATCACATGGTGCACTTTATTTTGCTGTTTAACAAATATAAAATATGTTTAGGACAGATATGGACCAAATTCATAATTTGCATATGAGGTCATTTCGGAAATGCTATATGTTGCTTCCGTCCACATTTAAAATGCCTAGATGATGTAGTTGTTCATGCTTCACCTCTTGCCATGATTAACAACATTTAAAATGATATTTTAGATAAAAACAACCTTAACCACATTTCTCTTAATATGGAGAGTTATTATTTGTTGTATGTATGTTCTTTCTCTCCATTTAAAACCGCTTAATTCCATCTTCACCTTATGCCATGACCACCGATGTTAAACAACATTTAATATTGATGAGTACATAAACGAGAGTGAACTAAATGATTCGAACGTGGAGTTTCGTCAATATGCAACTCGTTGCATATTGAGCTTCACTTAATGCGTAGTGTTTGACTGTTGCATCTTGCCATGCCATGCCTTGCATATTTAAACTTGACATGCATCATCATTGCTTGCGCATCATGTCATGCATATGTTGTGGTGTTTATCATGTGTTGATTGTTGTTTTCGGATTGCTTCCTCACGATAGAGTTCCAAAAGCGTTCGAAGTGTGAGGATTCGTTCGACTACGCCCAACTCGTCAACTTCACGGATTTGTTCTTCTAAGTGGGATCTCAGGCAAGATGACCCTTTCCCTAGATACCACTACTATAATTGGCATGCTAGTTGTCTCGTTTCTATCGCTATGTCTCGCTACCTACCACTTGTTTGTCAAGCCTCCCAAAATGCCATGAAAAGCGTCTAACCCTCCACCTCCCAGCAAACCATTGTTTGGCTATGTTATCGCTTGCTCAGCCCCTTCTTATAGCGTTGCTAGTTGCAGGTGCAGGTTCTTTCCATGTGACAACATGGATATCTTGGGATATCACACTACCTTGTTATTTATTTAATGCATCTATACACTTGGTAAAGGGTGGAAGGCTCGGCCATTTGCCTGGTGTTTTGTTCTAATCTTGCTGCCTTAGTTTCTGAGTATCGGTGTTATGGTCCATATTGAGCGCTCCTAACATGCTCGGGGTTGTTATGGGGAACCCCTTGATAATTCGTTTTGGGATAAAACTTTTCTGGCAAGGCCCAACATTGGTACTACATTTGCCCAACATAATAATACTGATAATTAATTTGATGCATAGGGAGTTAGCGCTACCCGAGGTTCGTTATTCAACATAATTAAGGGGGGCCAGTGCTATTGGTGCTGGTCCAAACTAGAGCACCGTGCAGGCTACTTGGGACAACTCGGGACGTCAGTTATTGTACGCTTAGCTCATTCGCCGTGTCCTGAGAACGAGATATGCGACTCCTATCGGGATTGTCGACACGTCGGGCGGCCTTACTGGAATTGTTTTACCTTTCTCGAATGTCTTGTGCACCGGCTCCAAGGATACCTTGGGCTATCTCGAGGTTGAGGTTTTCCGGCCCAGCTTGTGGTTAGTTTGTGACGGATGAGTTGGAGCACCCCTGCAGGGTTAAATCTTTCTGAAAGCCGTGCCCACGGTTATGTGGCAACTTGGAAATTTGTTTAACATCCGGTCATAGAAAACTTGAAGTAAACTCAATTAAAATACACCAACCGTGTGCGTAACCGTGATTGTCTCTTCTCGAGGATTTCTGAACCGGGAGAGAACACGGTGGGGTTATGTTTGACTCGTAGGTAGGTGTTCAGGATCACTTAGTGATCATTACGAGTTCACGTTCGTTTATGCGATGATCACCCCCCCCCCCTTATTCTTGTACTCGTAAGTTAGCCACTCAAATAAATGCTTAGTGCTTGCTGCAGCCTCACCACTTAACCATACCTTACCCATTAAGCTTTGCTAGTCTTGATACCCTTGGAAATGAGATTGCTGAGTCCTTGTGGCTCATAGATTACTACAACAACAGTTGCAGGTACAGGTAATGTGATGCTTTGACGTGAGACGATGCTTGTTTGATTTGGAGTTCTTCTTCTTCTTCGATCTAGGATGGGTTCCAGGCCGGCAGCCTGGGATAGCAAGGATGGATGTTGCTTTTATCGTTTGATTTCATCCTTAGTCGGACCCTGCTCTTCTGTATGGTGATTGAATGTATTATTGTATTTGATGTGATCATGATTTAGCTTGTTGCGAGTGTAAGCCAATTCCATATACTCATCTCCTCTTTACATGTACTTGTAACGATATCCATTCTTGCGAAATGACGAGATGCGCTTCTATCCCTGTCAAGGCCCTCGAGCCAAAATAAGGATAGGATCGCATCTTGGGCGTTACAAGTTGGTGTCAGAGCAGTTCCGACCTAGGAGCCCCCTTGATAGATCGAACTTGGCCGAGTCGAGTCTAGTGAAAAATATATTTTGAGTCTAGTTATATATCGAAGAGTAGGATTCTTTTACTCCTCTTCTATGCTCTGGTGAGGAATCATGATGTAGGAATTTTAATTCTACCCCTCTTCTCACTCAAATATTTTTAGGATCACGCGGGTATTTTGGAACCTCTATGATGTCGATGTGACCAGAACTCTGTTCTTGGTGCCTCCCGTACGTATGGATCGGACCCGGGGAGTTGAACTTCAAGGGGTTCTTGATGCATCGTTATCGTTCAGTTTCCTTAGTATCTCAGGACGCGGATGTTCAAAATTGCTTCAATACTATTCATGGCGCGAAGATTGGGGCGGCACCCAGTACTGCCATGTTTAGTCTCATTGTGATTACGAGGGTCTGAGGTAGATGAATTTCCGAGACCTCTGGTTATGTGTTGACGGATGTGATACATTGGAGAGTAGTATTACTGCTAGGAGTTGAGTGATGGATTTTACTCCGTGTATCCATGGACCCGATTGCATAACCAAAGATTTCGGGAGTTCTTAGGTGGGAATTCAAGTAGTTACCTAGGATTATCTTCCAATGGATGCATGATGTGAGATTGGGATTCGACATCTAGTGGTTCGTTTGTTCACGGTCTTTTTTACAGAGGACAGTCTTGGTGTGCTTCGTCAAGCCTTGTAGTTCGCTACGCCTAAGGAGCATATTCGAGTGTCATTTCAATATGACAATCCGATGTACGATCGAGCCCGTGTGAGCCTTACCACGAAAATATCGGACGAAATCTCTGTTATGTATTTGTTTCCGGCTTAATTCTCAAGCCCCATCCTTTGTTTTGTTGGAGTATTGTAATTCGAGTTACTTCGATGTCAAGTGGTGATCTCATATCTTTTGTAAGTGGTGTTCTCATATTTCTATGGGAGTGCGAATCATTTTGCTCAATCAAATTTTCATATCAAATTCTTTCCAACCGATGTGCTTCTCTTCAAGATAATTCAATCCTTCCAATATTTCCAAGATCGACCCTCATATTTGTTTCCGGAGTTCGTTTCATCCGTCCCAATTTTTTTTGTTTTCCCCACCCTCCCGCCCTTTTCTTTCAAATAGTAATTTATCATCCAACTACATTTCTTTTCATGTCATGCTTCCACTATCTTTTCTTCGTATTGTATCCGGTGATTCATCCTGAAGATGCTTAGGTGCCAAGTTCATCATTCTTCGTTCTTCTTTCTTCCCCGGTGGATTCGATTCGACCTCTCGGTGTTCATCATATCCTTTTCATTCGTTAAATGCTATCCATGTGGAAGTTCTTGTCCAAACCTCTCTTGTTTTTTCGTCTCTCTCAGTACTATCCGGAGTGATGAAGATATCTCAGAAAATTTGTGTTTCAATTCAAAATCCTTTAAATTATTTCGAGGGTCTAACCTCATCAAGTTCTTAATTTGTACCGGTGCAATCTCTCCTTCTAAGCAATCATTTCAACGGTGTTTTCTTATAGTGGGCCCATAACCCACAGGTTTTTCCCAGGATCTTACGTGGCTCTTTTAATATTTTCTGGAGACCTCGAGTTCTTTTCAAATATGACGTAAGAATGAATTCCATCAGTCATATTCCTTCTCGAAGATCACTTCAAAATCATTTTCATCGCTAGCTCAACCTTTATTTGTTCATTGTTTCGAAGTGTCTCAGTGTTGTTTCTCGTCATCATTCTCAGCGTTGAAGACCGAAGAAGAGTTTCTCTTAAATCTTTGTCCATTCTTTTGGAGATCTGTCATCTCAGCTTCGTGCTACCATCTTAAATTGTTTCCATTCATGAGTAATTCCTCCCATATCTATCTGGAGCATTTCAGAGTTGTTTTCATTTCTTGATCCTTCAAAGGCCATCATTTCAGAAGATTTCTTCATTCTCAGCTTTCAGCTTTTGTTTTCAAATTCTTCTCAATTGATGTCTCTTCGTTCGTTCGATGTTTCCATCGTTCGTTCTCAATTCATACCGGTGGATCGTGATCTCTTCGTTCTCATGTATCTCCATCCATTCGTAGTATCCTCATCTGTATCAAATTCTTACTGGTGGTTCGTTCAAGACTTCTTCAAGCTTGTTTTCGTTCTATTCAATCTTTTCAAGAAGAATAAGTGGTATGCTAAATCCATTGCTTGTCATCAGTTTAACTTGATGAAGGATAAGCTTATTCATTTAACCGGAGTGTTGTGTCCTTTTTTCAAGTTCCTTCTATCTTATCAAGTTTTCCCTCTCTTTTCAACCGAAGTGCTGCCCAAAATTCTTGTGAATTCTTGCTTGTTCCTTCTGCCATTCTTCATCTCTTTGCAACCTTCAAGAATCTTTGTTTTCAGTCGTTTGCCTAAGAAGCAACTAATTTTACCTCTTCATTTTCTCTTCCTCTTCTCATTCTAAGATCTCGGGTCGAGATCTCTTGTTAGTGGAGGAGAGTTGTAACAGCCCGGAACTGACGCTCCAGAAGATTCCCATTTTATTCCGTTGTCATCGTGCGATTCGTCTGGTTGTCGCATTCATCATCACATCATCTGCATCATTCGCATTGCATCGGCACTCTGTTGCCGTATTTTTTTTTCAAACTTGCATCCGTTCGTAATTGCCGGTTCTCTCCGTTCGTGTCGTTGACCGTTTCGAGACCAGCCACACACACGCGCGCCCGCAGCATTGCAAAAATATTGTTTTTAAAATGCATATAATATATTCTCGGAATGGGTCGAAAGTTGGCGTGCGGTCTTGTTTTATTGTAGGTAGACTGCCTGCCAAATTTCGTCGCATTCAGAGGTCGTTTGATACCCCAACGGACGACTGTAGTGGCACCGTCATCGGTTAAATTAGCGGACCTTTTCGGTTTTCTGAAACTTTGTGCCGGGCCGCACCACCTCTCTCTCATCTCAGCCCAACCCCTCTAACACAACCCACTAGCCCAGCCTAACCCCTCCCTCCGATCGGAGGCGTCGGATCGAGATCCGAAGGTCCGAAAACGGACAAAAACTGGTAACCCTAGCCAGTTGCTATAAATAGACGCCCTACCCTGCCTAAAATGGCTAACCCTAATCCCCTCCTCGAAATCCCCGCCGCCACAAGCCTCTCCAACCCACAGCCAGCACCTCTCTCCTCCCAGCGACGGGCCTGCCGAGCCATCGCTGGCCCGCCTGGACCAGAAGCCTCGTCGCGCCCGCAGCGCATCCCGCTCCTGCCGGCTCCCGTGTGCCCCGTGGCCAAGGCAGCCGGTGCCCCGCCGCCCCGCGACGTCCCCGCCGGAGACCCGTCGGCCGATCGCCGGAGCTAGGCCGGACCTCGTCGTCGCTCCTCTCTCATCCCTCTCCCTCCATTTCTCTCTCTCTCTCTCTCACCCACGGTCTCTCTCTCTCCCGCAGATCCTCCCCGCCATGGCCGCCCTGCTGCCGCCGGATGCCAGCCGCCCTTGGAGCTCGCTGTCGACGCCGCCCCAAACCCTCGTCCTCGAAAACAGACAGATCCGGTGAGCAGCCGCCCGGATCTGCGCCTCCCTGCCATCCTTGCCTCGCCGGAGCTCCGTTCGCACTCGCTGGCGCCGTCATCTGCCGCTGCTGCTCTGCTTCCGATGGATCGGGACGGAGAGAACGATGCGCTCCCAAGCCCGCATTGACCGCGCCCAGCACCCAGATGGGCCAGCCCCGAGCGGGAGGCCCGCTCACCTCTCCTCCGCCGAGGCCCAGCCCAACGTCGACACTCCAGCCGCGCCCCCGCGGGCCGCCTCCCCGACCGGCCCGTTTGGCCCTAGGTGAGCGCCTACCTAATCCCTCCCGTGCGCTGGTTTAATATCTGTCGCCCGCCTGCTAGCCCAGTTCCAACAGATTCGGCCCTATAGTGTTTTTTTTGTTATGAATTTATCTAATATCCAGAGACTGCCAGTTTTGCAGATTAGTCCGTGCACTTCATGCATATAATAACTCATCAACCGTGCATCGGATTGAAACGTGTCATATATGTAAAATTCTTCGAATTTCGTGTAGATTCACAATATCCTACTTCCATCCATGTTTAAAATGATCAAACTTTCCGTTTATTTAAATTTGCATAAATGCCATGTGAAAATGATTTATATCATAACTAATTAATCGTAGCTCCGTTTTAAATGATCTATATATGTAACTTGACTAGAAAAATGAGTAGAATCACATGGTGCACTTTATTTTGCTGTTTAACAAACATAACATATGTTTAGGACAGATCTGGACCAAATTCATAATTTGCATATGAGGTCGTTTTGGAAATGATATATGTTGCTTCCGGCCTCATTTAAAATGCCTAGATGATGTAGTTGTTCATGCTTCACCTCTTGCCATGATTAACAACATTTAAAATGATTTTTTAGATAAAAAAGACCTTAACCACATTTCTCTTAATATGGAGAGTTATTATTTGTTGTATGTATGTTCTTCCTCTCCATTTAAAACCGCTTAATTCCATCTTCACCTTATGCCATGACCACCCATGTTAACCAACATTTAATATTGATGAGTACCTAAATGAGAGTGAACTAAATGATTCGAACATGGAGTTTCGTCAATATGCAACTCGTTGCATATTGAGCTTCACTTAATGTGTAGTGTTTGAGTGTTGCATCTTGCCATGCCATGCCTTGCATATTTAAACTTGACATGCATCATCATTGCTTGCGCATAATGTCTTGCATATGTTCTGGTGTTTATCATGTGTTGATTGTTGTTTCCGGATTGCTTCTTCTCGATAGAGTTCCGAAAGCATTCGAAGTGTGAGGATTCATTCGACTACGCCCCGTTCGTCTACTTCACAGATTCGTTCTTCTTCCAAGTGGGATCTCGGGCAAGATGACCCTTTCCCTAGATACCACTACTATAATTGCCATGCTAGTTGTCTCGTTTCTATTGCTATGTCTCGCTACCTATCACTTGTGTGTCAAGCCTCCCAAAATGCCATGAAAATCCTCTAACCCTCCACCTCCCAGCAAACCATTGTTTGGCTATGTTACCGCTTTCTCAGCCCCTTCTTATAGCGTTGCTAGTTGCAGGTGCAGGTTGTTTCCATGTGACAACATGGATATCTTGGGATATCACACTACCTTGTTACTCAATTAATGCATCTATACACTTGGTAAAGGGTGGGAGGCTCGACCTTTTGCCTGGTGTTCTGTTCCACTCTTGCCGCCTTAGTTTCCGAGTACCGGTGTTATGTTCCATATTGAACGCCCCTAACATGCTCGGGCTTGTTATGGGGACCCCCTTGATAATTCGTTTTGGGATAAAACTTTTCTTGCAAGGCCCGACATTGGTACTACATTTGCCCAACATAATAATACTGATAATTAATTTGACGCATAGGGAGTTAGCGCTACCCGAGGTTCCTTATTCAACATAATACAGGGGGCCAGTGCTATTGGTGCTGGTCCAAACCAGAGCACCGTACGGGCTACCTGGTGCAACTCGGGACGTCAGTTACTGTATGCTTAGCTCATCCGCTGTGTCCTAAGAACGAGATATGCGGCTCCTATCGGGATTGTCGACACGTCGGGCGGCCTTGCTGGAATTGTTTTACCTTTCTCGAATGTCTTGTGCACCGGCTCCAAGGATACCTTGGGCTATCTCGAGGTTGAGGTTTTCCGGCGCGGCTTGTGGTTAGTTTGTGATGGATGAGTTGGAGCACCCCTGCAGGGTTAAATCTTTCTGAAAACTGGGCCCGCGGTTATGTGGCAACTTGGAAATTTGTTTAACATCCGGTCATAGAAAACTTGAAGTCAACTCAATTAAAATACACCAACCGTGTGCGTAACCGTGACTGTCTCTTCTCGTGGATTTCTGAACCGAGAGAGAACACGGTGGGGTTATGTTTGACTCGTAGGTAGGTGTTCAGGATCACTTAGTGATCATTACTAGTTCACGTCTGTTTATGCGATGATCACCCCCCCCCCTTATTCTTGTACTTGTAAGTTAGCCACTCAAATAAATTCTTAGTGCTTGCTGCAGCCTCACCACTTAACCATACCTTACCCATTAAGCTTTGCTAGTCTTGATACCCTTGGAAATGAGATTGTTGAGTCCCTGTGGCTCACATATTACTACAACAACAGTTGCAGGTACAGGTAATGCGATGCTTTGACGTGAGAGCGATGCTTGTTTGATTTGGAGTTCTTCTTCTTCATCATCGATCTAGGATGGGTTCCAGGCCGGCAGCCTAGGATAGCAAGGATGGATGTTGCTTTTATCGTTTGATTTTGTCCTTAGTCGGACCCTGCTCTTATGTATGGTGATTGAATGTATTGTTGTATTTGATGTGATCATGATTGATACGTCTCCGTCGTATCTACTTTTCCTCACACTTTTGCCCTTGTTTTGGACTCTAATTTGCATGATTTGAATGAAACTAACCCGGACAGACGTTGTTTTCAGCAAAACTACCATGGTGTTGTTTTTGTGCAGAAATAAGAGTTCTCAGAACTGGACGTAACTTTTTGAAGATTTATTTTAAAATAAATGAAAAATACTGGAGCCATGAACCACCGGAGGGGGCCCCCTGGCTGGGCACGATACACCAGGGCGCGCCAGCCCCCCCAGGCGTGCCCTGGTGGGTTGTGCCCACCTCGTGGCCCCACTGACCCTACTTCCGGCACTATAAATTCCTATTTTCGGAGAAAAAAATCAAGGAGAAAGTTTCATCGCGTTTTACGATACGGAACCGCCGCCACCTCCTGTTCTTCATCGGGAGGCCAGATCTGGAGCCCGTTTGCGGCTGCGGAGAGGGGAATATTCGGTCTTCGTCATCATCAACCCTTCTCCATCGCCAATTCCATGATGCTCCCCACCGGGAGTGAGTAATTCCTTCGTAGGCTTGCTGGTCGGTGAGGAGTTGGATGAGATTCATCATGTAATCGAGTTAGTTTTGTTAGGGCTTGATCCCTAGTATCCACTATGTTCTGAGATTGATGTTGCTATGACTTTGCCATGCTTAATGCTTGTCACTAGGGCCCGAGTGCCATGATTTCAGATCTGAACCGTTTATGTTATCACCATTATATCTATGTTCTTGATCCGATCTTGCTAGTCATATGCACCTATCACGTGTTTTGATCCGCAAACCCCGGAGTGACAATAGTTGGGATACTTTTCGGTGATGACCGTAGTTTGAGGAGTCCATGTATTCACCGTGTGCTAATGCTTTGTTCCAGTTCTCTATTAAAAGGAGGCCTTAATATCCCTTAGTTTCCTTATGGACCCCGCTGCCACGGGAGGGTTGGACAAAAGATGTCATGCAAGTTCTTTTCCATAAGCACGTATGACTATTTACGGAATACATGCCTACATTACATTTATGAACTGGAGCTAGTTCAGTGTCGCCCTAGGTTATGACTGTTATATGATGAATATCATCCAACGAGTTCACCGATCCAGTGCCTACGAGTTTTCGACATATTGTTCTTGGTAAGTTACTATTGCTGCTGCTACTGTTGCAACTGCTACAAAACTATTGCTATCACTGCTACCGTTACTGTTATTGTTACTGCTGCTATCAAACTATCGCTATTGATCACTCTGCTGCAGATATTTAATCTCCAGGTGTGGTTGAATTGACAACTCAGCTGCTAATACTCTCAAATATTCTTTGGCTCCCCTTGTGTCGAATCTATAAATTTGGGTTGAATACTCTACCCTCGAAAACTGTTGCGATCCCCTATACTTGTGGGTTATCAAGACCTTTTTCTGGCGCCATTGCCGGGGAGCATAGCTATATTTGTTGAGTCACATGGGATTTATATCAATTGATCACTATGAAGAATCTGATGGATCCAAAGACCAAGATTTTTCCCTCTAAGACGAGGGGAGGTAAGGAACTGCCATCTAGTTCTGCACTTGACTCGCCTTCTGTTATGAGTAAGCTTGCACCACCACCACATGCCAGTAATCCTTATATGTCGCAAGTTATTGATGATGCTACCTCTGCTATGAATGATGCTTAGGATGATACTAGTACCATGCTTGATGATAATGTGCCACTAGGTGAATTTCTTGATGAACAAATTGCTCGAGCTAAAGAGAATGAAATTACTGAAACTAATAACATTGCTGAAACTGATGAAGCCTTCGAAACTGATGACTATGAAACACCTATTAGTCCTAGCTCTCCTAGATTTGAAATGCCTAAGATACCTAAAGGTTATGTTATGGACGAGGAGGTAACTAGAGAAATTCTTTCTTGCAAGGATAGAAACGATCTTAAGAAATTGCTACGCAAGTATAAGGAAAAGACTTTGAATGCTAGAATGAAATGTGATCCTAAGTTTGCTACTTCACCTATCTTTGTTACCGATAAGGATTATGAATTCTCTGTCGACCCAGAGTTAATTACTTTGGTTGAATCTGATCCTTTCCATGGCTATGAAACTGAAACTGTAGTGGCACACCTTACTAAGCTGAATGATATAGCCACCCTCTTTGCTCATGATGAGAAGATTCGCTACTATTATATTCTCAAGTTATTTCCGTTCTCACTAAAGGGTGATGCTAAGACATGGTACAATACTCTTACTCCTGGTTGTGCGTAGTCCCCAGGATATGATTTACTACTTCTCTGAAAAATATTTTCCTGCTCATAAGAAACAAGCTGCCTTACAGGAAATATTAAACTTTGTGCAAATTGAAGAAGAGAGTCTCCCACAAGCTTGGGGGAGGCTTCTCCAGTTGCTTAATGCTTTGCCTGATCATCCTCTCAAGAAAAATGAAATACTTGATATCTTCTATAATGGACTAACTCATGCTTCTAGGGACTTCCTAGATAGTTGTGCTGGTTGTGTTTTCAGGGAACAAACCGTTGAACAAGCTAAGGAATTATTGAATAACATATTGAAAAATTATGATGATTGGACTCTTCCTGAACCACCACTTAAACCCACTCCGAAGAAGAGGGGTATCTTATTTCCCAGTCCTGAAGATATGCAGGAGGCAAAGAAATCTATGAAGGAAAAAGGTATTAAAGCTGAGGATGTTAAGAATTTACCACCTATTGAAGAAATACATGGACTTGACACACCACCACCTCCATAGGTGGTAAAGGTAAATTCTTTATTAAAGTTTGATGAAGGTGATATCCCTTACAATAAACATCCTAGTCAATGCTTATATGAGTTTGACAACTATATTATGAAGCAAGATCATTTCAATGCACATGTTCTGAAACAATTGAAATACAACTCCGATACGATTGGTCGCTTGAGTGACTTGTTATTTAGAATCAGTAATGATGTTAGAGGTGTAGGAAAGCATGCCTCTATGGTTCAAACTCAGTTAGAACAAGTTGCTAAGTCTCAAAAAGAATTGCTTGATGAAATGAATAATAATATGAATGATTTTGCTGCTAGAGTAGTAACTAGAGGAGGTAGAATGACCCAAGAACCACTTTATCCTGAAGGTCATCCTAAAAGAATTGAACAAGACTCTCAGAGAATTAATACTGATGCACCTAGTCCTTCTAAGAAGAAAAAGAAAAAGAAAAATGATAGGACTTTGCATACCTCCAGTGAACCTGAGATACAAAAACCTCCTGATAATAATGATGTCTCTATTTCTGATGCTCAAACTCAATCTGGTAATGAACATTCACCTAGTGATAATGAAAATGATAATGATGATGTTCATGATGATGCTCAACCTAACAATGATAAAGAACCAGATAATGATGTTGAAATAGAGCCTCCTGTTGATCTTGATAACCCACAACCTAAAAATAAACGTTATGATAAAAGAGACTTTGTGGCTAGGAAGCATGGTAAAGAAAAAGAGCCATGGGTTCAGAAACTTGTGAGATGAACAGCAGGAAAAGCTAAGTTACAAAAACTTGTGACAATTACATTTCTTTTGCTGTCCTCACTTGCTCCTTACACCTACACGCGAAGGAGCATTCCCGGGGCCAATAGCGCTCCTAGTTGTCTTGAGTCCGCTCGACAACTTAGGCGGCTGCACAGACACCGGGAAAGGTAAACCTTTTCGGGAGGCGGCGTTCCCGGCAAGCCGCTAAGGACCCATTCCTCCAAGCGCTGCCGGCTGGAGCGTGCGCACCGGAAAGCTTTCCGGCAAGCATGGGTCGTCTTGATTGACTTTTCGTCCTTGTACATTAATCTGCACGCGAAGGAACCTTGTCGTGGTGAGCCCGCGCTCTAGTTTCGCCTCGAGTCCACTCGGCAAGCTTAGCAGCCGCGTTCTGACCCGGCAAGTCGCCTTGCCGGTGGCGGCGTTTCCAGCAGGCTGCTAGGGACCTGTTCCTCAAAGCGCTCGCGGCAAACGTGCGCACCGGCAAGGTTTCCAAACAGCGTAGGATATAAGATATATGCAAGGACAGAATTAATCAAGAGGGAAGCAAACATTCAGTTAGCATAAAGAAACATGTCTTGCATACATAAAGATTGGCCTGACTAAGATTAATTATTCCTTTACATGCGCCATTGCAGCAACAGGTATGCAAAAAGTACTTCAGTCTCGGCGGTTGCTTTATTCTCGGTGGCACGCGGCAGCCGAGAAAGCCAAGGGCGCCGTGCTGGAGGCCGGCAAGACGGCAGTGAGGCATTCGCAGTAGACGGCGGCGACAGCAGGGCTGACTATATGAATCGAGCACCGCACCCGCGGTACCCTTTATGGGGAAGGCTCGGGGGTTGGCTCTTCGTCGCACGGTGTGGCACTCCCTTTCGGGCACACGACTCCTACTGCCGTCCTGCTCTATCTGCCCACGCTGCCGGCAAGCCCAAGGCCCGGCAAACTGCAAGCTCTCTTGCGTCATCATCAGCGTGCAGTTAAAAAGTCATGAGTGACGATTACTTCTCGCCGCGCGTGTACCGGTGCATGTTTTTGGGCCTAGCCCAGACAAACACTGTACACGCTTGTCCGGCCCAGGCCCGAGGGCTCCTGTCGGTGTAATGAACAGGGGGTGTTCATTACCCCTGGACACGCACCGGCAAGTTGCAGCCTCCAGGCGGGAAGGGCATGGCAGAGAAGAAATCCACTTATAGGACACATCTAGGACCCAGGTTTCCGGCAAGGATTACTTGCCGGGAATAGGCCTACGCATCACCGGCAAGCTCAAAGGCCGGCAAGATCAGGGTAGAATTTCTGGGAAGCGAGCCTTCCTGGGAGAAGACCTCCAGGCAAGTCACCGAGAAGACTCGATGTTGGGCTCCCGACAAGATACTTGCCGGGGGACAACTGGGAACAAGCACAAGACTACCAAGAAGGCATTCAAGCCGATGATCAGAACACAGAAGACCGAAGGCTGGGATCCCGGCAAGATGCTTGCCGGGATGGCTAGCGAAGACCCGGCAAGATTCGCACCCGGCAAGATCCCGCCACCTTGCCACCGCTCCAGTGCAGCGACCAGCCTGTCAGACGGGGTTTGTCCTCCTGGATGCGTGTCAAGGCGCTAACGGCTGATGGGGTTAAGCGGTGCTGATGGGACGGGCTCTTTTCCCATCCCCAAGAAGCTAAGGGACACCTAGACGGAGCATTTAATGCGTTTATCCTAGGACGTCAGTGATAATCATGTAAACGTTGTAGCAACTTTACGCCACTTGTATGTACTGTGCGCCACTGTTGGTGATCCCTTCGACATATAAAAGGAGGCCCAAGGCGTAGCTACAGAGAGGACCTTCTGGCCCAGATAGAAGCATAGCGGCTGTGTACTGTTTATCACATAGTGCTCCTGGAGCCAGAGTTCAAAGACTCACAATACACTAAAGCAGGAGTAGGGTTTTACGCTTCTCAGCTGCCCGAACCTGGGTAAAAATCCCTCACGTTGATCGCTGGATCTGCTCTTTGTGCAAGCCTTTTTCCTTGCCGAACCATAAAAGGGATCCACGTGATCCCATAGGTGTCGTACGCCGACAGTATCCTCCTCTGAATGTTTCAAGTGGCTTGACTTGGCACATGTTCACGCATGTAGTTGAATCAAAACCAACATAGCCTTCATGATATTTATGTTCATGGTGTCCATATCCTACTCATGCTAGTAGTCAATGTTTATTATATGTAATGCATGTTCATGACCGTTTTCGCTCTCTAGCTGGCCGCTTCTCAATCTATTTGCTAGCCTTCGCCTGTACTAAGTGGGAATACTGCTTATGCATCAAAACCCTTAAAACCAAAGTTATTCCAGATGAGTCCACTATACCTACCTATATGCGGTATTACCCTACCGTTCCAAAGTAAATTTGCATGTGCCATCTCTAAAAATTCAAATGAACATCTGTTTTGTGTGCATGGACCGCTCATGGAATGACAGGGGGACGGTCAGTATCTTCCATGTTAAGCAGGTTATTCTCATGATGAGTGTTTATTCACTCGTCCTTACACAAGAGGGGCGGTAGTAGGGATTCCCAGTCCCGAAATCAAAAATTACAAATAATAAAACAAAACTCCCCCAGGAATGTTGTTGGCTTGGACGGTACCCGTGGATGCGGATAGCCGTGGAGTGTAATTGTCGGTGGAGGGGGAGTAAACCTTTACTTTTACCGCTTGGGAACCGCCGCTAATTTGTTTAGCATGAAAGATATTGATAACTCTTGGTCGTAACGTTGACAGGAAGGGTGTACCTCCCAAAATTATATCTATCTCTGTTTTAAGCTTTGAGCTCTGGCACCTCTGCAAATCCATGCTTTCCTCTGTGAAGGGGCTATCTATTTACTTTTATGTTGAGTCATAACCTTCTCAAATAAGCGCCAGACCTGAGAGCACTATTGTCATCCTCATGCATTGTGTATAGTTGATGTTGGGTGCAGCATGACTGGATCTTTTCTACCATGAATTACAATGTTTAGTCGCTGCTTGAACTTTGGAGGTGCTCTGCATTTATGTTTTGCGGTCTCAGAAAGGGCTAGCGAGATACCACTATTGTCATATTGTATCATGATTGTTTTGACAAAGTGTTGGCGCTTGAGATATCTTATTATTGCTCGCTAGTTGCTTATGTCATTGATATGAGTTAATATAATTTCTAAGAGTTATTGTTGACATGGTTAGTCATAATCTTTGCTGAAAACCTGGGTGCTACTTAAGCATATATATGTAAACAAAAACAAAAGAGTTCGTAAAAGTTTTTCTTTATCACTTTCAGTTTGTCAACCGAATTGTTTGAGGACAAGCAATGCGTTAAGTTTGGGAGAGTTGATACGTCTCCGTCGTATCTACTTTTTCTCACACTTTTGCCCTTATTTTGGACTCTAATTTGCATGATTTGAATGAAACTAACCCGGACTGACGCTGTTTTCAGCAGAACTACCATGGTGTTGTTTTTGTGCAGAAATAAAAGTTCTCGAAACTGGACGAAACTGTTTGGAGATTTATTTTAGAATAAATAAAAAATACTGGAGCCAAGAACCACCAGAGGGGGGCCCCTGGCTAGGCACAATACACCAGGGCGTCTTGTGCCGACTACAGCTGCTGACAGGTCGTGAATGCGGTGGTGAGGCACGGAGGCAGCCTCGACGCAATCAAATCGCTCCTGAGTGCGGAGAAGCAGTGCCGTCTCACAGTCAATGTGGCCAGGATGCACTTGTGTGGATAGTTTTCATATCCCAATCATGGTACACGTGCTGCAGCAATGTCATAGTAATATAGAAGAGGAAAGTTTGTGCATGATTACAACCAGATATGGTATTGCTACTTCACTACAACAAGTACTGAATTTTATGGCCATTACTAATGATACTATCATTCTTCGGTATCCTTCACTGACAAACTTAATTATTTTCTTCTGTAATTTAGGTTACTGCACTGCGCTTGAGCTGTACAGAAACGAAGTGCTCGACACGAGTACGCATACACATTCGGCTTCATCCTTTACAAGGTCAGCATGAGGTTGTTTGGATTCGATCACAGAGCCGCCGTGCCAAAAAATTGGTCGTTGGATGGACACCGATTCTTTGACGTGCCCAGGCTAGCTCCACTTCTCAGTTCATTTCCGCATCAATTATTTGACGAGAAGCTGGCGGCTGATTGCTCCGCCAAAATTTTGGCGCGCCCGTGATTACCAGGGTTAGCTCCGGCAGCATCCAAACATAATCATAACTTTCTGTTCCACATGCAGTTATTGTGCAGCGTGTTCAAGTCAACAGAGGTAGCTATTTCGGGTAAGATTTTTTTTATTAATAACTAAGTATGATCGACGTTGCAGGCTGGCCGCATGTTGAGATGGAAGTTTACCACAAACAATCTTTTCATACCCCATGACGACCATGGAGCTATGGTGCAAGAATACTTAACGATGATCTTTTTCTTCCTTTTACTACAGAGGTAGTATCCTGCAGTTATTTTTTGTTTTGTCTGCATTATCAATCAGCTTCCATATGGTTAATGATTTATTTTTTCTTTCCACTAGAGAGGAATGGATCCTCAAGTTTCCTTTTTGTGGTGATTTTGTTTTGGTGCGTTATCAATCAGCTTCCACGGTAAGTACTAGAGTAGAAGGGATCCTCATGTTTCCATTTTTGGTGCTAATCAATCATATCTCCGGCATTAGAAAAGATACCCTACAGCATCAAATGAATATTCGGTTTCAGAGTTAATTTTTGTAAGTCTGGCAATCACCTAAATACTCATTTGATTCACTGCTGGGTAATTGAATAGGAAACGCTTGACAATCACAAATTAAGCACCGAAACACCTGGCAGAATTAAGCACCATAAGTTGTGTTTACACACTTCGCTGTAAAAGACTGTGTACACTACCATGAAAACTTGACAGTAGGATGCATGTTTCTGGTGGAGATGGTACAAAAGGTAACATCTGTTGAATATGAATAGATTGGCAAGGCAAAGTTCTTTGGTCTACAAACACATATCAAAATAAAACTGAAAAATACTGGTAGGATAACCAATACTGGGAAATAGAGCATCCTATTTCGAAAATGAGACATCTTTCTTGTCAAGTTTATAGTCATCAAACGATCATTCATTTCCTGATTGCAGGCTTTTGTCAAGAATTTTAGCCCACACATTGCTTTGGAGATCATCTCTGTCTGCAACAGAAGTGTGTCAATCTAGCTCACATGAGTTGAATTGCACCATGTCCCATTATTACTCTGTTAGTCAAATACATGGTATCCCCAAATAGTAAGAACAGAGAAGATTTTTAGCGAGTTATTGCACGTATTTTATTGTTATCTTCTAGACAAATCTTTTACTGTTTAAGCGCAACCCATAGTATAGTACTTTTATACCAGTTAAGTCCATTATTCAACGAAATTCCTTTTCACTAAAATAAGAACCACGTAATGCTTACAATTTAATCTGGTCATCTGGACAACTAAATGGGTTAATGTTATGCATTTCTGGAGGCAACATGCACTTCACTATTTTGCTTTTGTCTCCTGCCGTTTTGTTTTAAGTTGTCTGCTATATTTTCAAGGCTTTCTTACACTCAATATCAGATGCTATCTTTCATATGACTGAGCAGTATCGGCTATACTTCAAACCAGACATCAACAAGCAAATAACTTGATTACGAGGTACATTCTTGATTGCCAATGCCTAGCTATTTCTCGATCTTGACTAACACAACGGGTGCAATATGTAGGTTCAGGGAGCTCAGATGCTTTCTCCGACCAAAGAAGTCTCTCAAGCTAGATTTTCTTTCAAGATAACAATAAATCCTGGGAGGATCCCTATCCATGGAACAATACTGGAGAGATAGAGTGCTACTCTCTTGCATTTCTCAATATCCCTAGCTTTATTTTCATTGTTCCGATAAATGTGGTATTGAAAATTTTAGAATGCCTTGTGCGGTGATTTTGCGGATTTTGCAACCCATATAATCTCCTATTAGACAGATGTGATCATAATAATTCTTTTTTTAATCATGAGTTGTTGTCATAAGCAGGTCTTATTTTGCGGATGGATCCGTTGGTTTATGTTTCTAGCATTTCAGATTTTTGTCTTATAATATGGAGTTGATTAATTACGATGAATGATGCTCTCCACTGTGAAAATGTTCTCAGTCTTCTTTGCCAATTTTCCGTATGTGTAATAATTACAAAAGATCTGGTTCTCAACATTACCTACTTGAGCAAAAGAATTGAATACCAGAGTTCTCCAATATGTTCACTGTAGTTTTTGTCAAAGTAATTTTTTTGTATCACAACGTTGTCAAACATCTCTATTGCCTCTCTTATGCTGGTACATTACTATATTTTGTTTATTTTATTGATAAATGTTTCTTAATAAAGTGAATATTCATTGTTTCACATGATAATACGTGCGTTGCACGTGCACGCTTACTAGTAGCCCAAAAGGACAAAGAAAAAATAAGCTAGACATTAGCACATTGCTTTTTTTATTTTGAACTTAACACATTTTTTTACTCTTAATATAGTCCTTCCTTTCGACAATCTTTGTTTACAGCACACACAATAGAGCGGTCTAACATACGAGGGCTACATTACCATAAAAAAATGCAAACAAAATATCACATCAAGCACTGTTCATTACCCATAGCCAGAAGACTTTTAGTTTAGAACTTGACACTTTTTTTTACTCTTAATATAGTCCTTCCTTTCGACAAACGTTGTTTACAGCACACACAATAGAGCGGTCTAACATACGAGGGCTACATTACCATAAAAAAATGCAAACAAAATATCACATCAAGCACTATTCATTGCCCATAGCCAGAAGACTTTAGTTTAGAACTTAACACTTTTTTTTTACTCTTAATATAGTTGTTCCTTCCGATATAGTTTGTTTGCACCACACACAATAGAGCGACCTAACACACTAGGGCCTACAGTACCATAGAAAATGCAAACAAAAGATCACATTAAGCACTATTCATTATCCATAGCAACAATGCGTGTTCCCGAAAACTTTATCCATAGCCAGAAGACGTTTATATGTGGTTTTAGAACTCTTACCAGTCTCTGCATGAACTCTGTACTTTTGCCTCCAGAGTAGAATCTGTGTGTCTATGTGTAGAAGAGAACGCCTGCATGTCAAGTGAGGGACTTCATTCGCCTCTGCACAGCATCTCTACCAGACTACAACAGTAGTATTTTTACAACAGCAGTGAAGAATTCTAAAACCACATAGAGTAAGAAAAACCACTTCTTTTGTTCTCATAGATATACGAGACCCGGGCATGCAGAGAAATGTAGGAACATCACTAACTTTAAGGTAATACTCCCTCCGTCCCAAAATAAATGCCGTTGGGAGTATATAAGTTAACCCCCCCCCCCCCCCCCCCCCCCAAAAAAAACTATCCAAAATTATAGGTGGTTACTAGAGATACACCTCATACAATCATGGCTAGAAGCCTAGAATACAAGGATCTTCTGGCCGGTCCAGGAGCAACGAGAATCCCCGTATGCCCTCCCCCGTCCCCAAAATGGGGCTGTACCACTACCACTTTTCTGGCTCCAAATCAGCATGTACACTGGTTGACGGTGTTGTCCAACAGAAATATTGACAGGGTTTCCACAGAATGTGGTAGTAGATTTTTCATCTCAATATACTTCACTGGCTGAGCTGCCAACATTCGATATATAAGGCCCATCCTTGATTTTGCTTATCACTCTGATTCCTCATCAGCAGCACTCAAAATACTCGCTAGGTCTTGGACAATCTCAGACATTGGCGGCCTGAATTCTGGTTCAGGCTGCATAAGAAATTTTGGGTCAGCCACATGCTCAACAAATTCATCTCATTATACTGCTGTCCTCCGAAAACGAGCTAAATAAAACCAGAATATCATAGAGAACAAGTTTATCGGTCAGCAAGAAAATAATGGCTTTACCCCAAGTATTCATATTGGAAAGAAAAATTTGAGCAACAAAAACCTGAAGGATGTGCTAGTTAACAAAGCAGCACATATTGTGTCATGTCTTACGCTTTGAAAGTACAGCTTAGCTAAGAAGGAATGGAAGCATTGAATTACCGGAATACAACGACTGATGATGTCAACAAAACGGGACAACACTTTCTCAGAGCACTCTCCACGAATAGAAGGATCAACGATCTTTATTAGTGATTCGATGTCATGAAACTGAGAGTGGGCCCATCTAACAAGATGTTGTTCATGACGCGGACGAGAACTGCATATTTTAACAAAATAACAAGTAGGCGCATGAGAACGCCGCATTTTTGTGGAGATGCATGATCTAAAAATATTTAAAAAAGGATCCTGATTAAGCACTGCAAATTACATTGCATCACTGACCTGTCATATGGTTTACGACCAGTAAGAAGTTCTAGCATCACCACACCGAAACTATAAACATCACTTCGATCAGTAAAAGTTCCAGATTCCTGGATTTCAGGTGCCTCATAATTTAGTAGTGCCCGCATGCGACCAGACAACTGAAATCAAAAGGAACACAACTGTGAGTACCCATATATTGTAGGTTTCAGATTCATTCGCACATGTCACCAAAATACAGAAGCAAGAATTCCCTAAAAAAATGTGCAGGAGCAAGAATAACTGCTAGATAGTTAATCCATAAATATAGGTCAATTCAAATTTCTATTTCTTTTCCAATGGCCTTTCATCGCATAAAATAGCTAGTTGTAAGGAAATTGTTGAACTAGACCTAATAGCTGTCAATGTCATGGGCTCACAGTTTTGCTAGCTCTATATGGATATTGATTTATTTATATGTGAGCATGTTCATGCTCGATGAAGCTGGAAATCGACTGAACAACTGCGGGGCAAGGCTCGTTTCTGTAGGTCACAGGCAAACCAAAGCAAATCATGTTTGCTGCCTTTTAGTCTAATTGTTTTTGGTCAGTACTTCGGACTTTGTTAGGATTTCAACCAGTCAACTGGGTGTGTAGAGACTCAGAATTTGTACTGTACTGTTGAGACAAATCTTGTTTACAAGTTTCATTCTAGTAATGGAACTGGGGGTGCCATGTTTTTCTACATAGAAGAAGTTGGTATCCTCCACGAATTCATTGTCAGAAAGACCCGGACTAAAGGATCAAGATCTTGACAAAACATACAGTTCCAAATTGTAAGTAAACATGATCAAATTTATTTTTTAATTAACGTTGCAGATCTTTTGGTTACCAAAAAGGTTAAAACACCCTAAGCACAGGGTTTACAACTAACACTTGAGGTTACCTGTGTAACAGAACTTGACAACGTCAATACAGACAGTCCACATTCAGCAACACGTACTGAGAATCTGTTATCAAGAAGCACATTTGATGGTTCAAAATTCTGATGCACTACTGGAGGCTCACAGGTGTCATGGAGATACCTGCAAGAAGAGCATAAATTTTAAATATGAAGGCAGTCCCAACAAGCTAAATTAATCATTCATGAAAAAATATTTTGCAGTAGAATGCAGCTTACTCTAAGGCTTTTGCTGAACCAAGAGCAACCTGGAGACGGGCGCTCCAAGATAGTGCACGATCTAGGTCCTCTCTTTCATGTAACACATCATGTAGTGTTCTTCTACTAAAGTGGTTATAAACAAGTAACCGCTGTCCATATTCTGCACAGTATCCAACAAGCTCAAGGATGCTAGGGTGTCTAATATCTGATATACATGCAACCAGCTCTAAAAAGTCATCTACTGGTATTCTTCCATTGGCATTGTCTATCTTCATAACTTCCAATAACTGCATAGGATAAAAGAAGATGAGGACAGCATTTCAATAAGCATAAATCCCCATGAGTAAATGAAGCAATACATTGTACATACTTTGCCTTCAGGGAGTTCTGCCAGATATACTTTTCCCAACCTACTCTCTCTTATTAAATTTTCCTCTCCGAAACTATTTGTATATTGCTGAAGTGTTGCAACAGAAAAGGATGTTGCAGATGTCGAGGGACCTGCCCTTGGTGGGGTGCTAGCTCTTTTTTCTGGCCTAACAATAGGATTAACAATCACTTTTTCAACAGGAGGTGGTGGTGGTGGGGACACTGGCGGCGGCGGCGGTGGAGGTAGTGGTGGGGACACTGGCGGGAGCGGCGGCGGTGGTGGAGGTGGCGGAGGTTCCACAGCAAAAATATCCGACTCGGTTCGCTCCAAGTTAATTACACGTTCTTCTCTCTTTTCAGGAGGCTTCTCAAGAGCAGCTGCCAGCAGTTGATAAATTACATTATACATTTGGACTTAAACAGGTCAACAATATTACAGTATGAATTAGTTGGTCAGATTTACAAGTATCTGTACCTGGTATGGCCAAATTTATTTCACGGACATGCTTTCTGTCAGGAACCCCAGCTGAGCCTGTTAATGAAACATCATGTACCACAATATAAATAACAGAGTAGAAAAATATATTATACAATAGAAAGGTAAGTAAAGTAGACCTTTTTTAACGTCGTTCCTTGACTGTGCTGAAGCTTGCTTGACTTTAGGCTCTTCAACTCTTTGGTGCACCCTTCCCACCTGACTTGTTGTATAATCATGTCTTGACTGTCTCTCTTGGTACTTGGACAGGCAAAAGATTACCAGCAGCACAACAACTATGAAAAGCACAATAGCAAGAAAAACGTATCCAACGGTCCTGAGAGTTGAAGACTTGTGTTTCCCGGAGGATGATCTGCTGTCTCGAGCTGTGGATCCGCCAGAAGAGCTCGAGGATGTATTAGACAATGAAGGAGTTCCTGAAGGTGATGAAGGTGATGATGGTGTTTGTGTTGGTGTAGGGCCTGTCGGTGTTAAAGAGGGTGACGCGGAAGGAGCAATGCTGGTATTAAATGGGTTCCCATCCTTTCTGTAGGAAAAATAATTAGTTGCTTGATAAGCTGTGTAAGTATCGAGTACAGGAAATATTCTTTATATAGATACAAGCACAATGTGGAATTATAGAAGACATCGATAAACCTGAATTAGGGAAAATGTTTCTTACTTCAAATTTGGTATGTTGAGCAACTTTGGAGGAATCGGTCCAGAAAATAAATTGTTCTCTATATTTCTGTTAAAAGGGAAATAAATTATCAGATCAAAGCACATATATTTGTACGCATTACAAAAGTCAAAGCTAAGATCTGGATCGCAAACTGGATCGAAGTAGTTTGACTGACATCAATATTCTTTATTAATCACAAAAATCATCTGCATTGCAGTTGCACATGCATCACATGAAAGATGGTACTGGCTGGTTATTGTTTTGTAGAACTGTTTGTAGGAAAAAAAAAAAAACACTGAGATGACATTGTCCTGGTAAACAACTGGAGCACAGACCACAACTGGCAGTACAGTACATAAAGGGCTCAAATAAGAGATGCAAAATTACTTATCTAGTGAGCTGTTCCTTCTAACCAGTAAAAATGTTGCTACGTACATTTTCTGTAACTGATTACACATTGTACTTACAGAGCCAAGTGCGTAACTGACATATACATTGTTTAAGGATGTGGAATTGGACAGCCTTGACTGAGGAAATTCGAGGTTGATTATGCTAAATAAGGCAGAAACTGTGTGCCATACTTGCACACAACTCCATAATTTTATCAAATTGCAGTCAAATTCGATGTCTATACAATGACCGAAAGAAAGTTTCTGTTTAGCAATCAAATTCTTATAAAATCAACAATTAACTGATCAAATAATTGACAATGTTCTGTTTTATATATTTTGTTGTGCTAATATAAGTGAATCAGCAAAGAGAATGTGGATATACAGATCACCGAGGGGAAGACCCTGCAACACATCAAGGGTCCCAGATAGTTGATTATCTTGCATGCGCCTGTGAAATAGCATGTTATTAGAAAATGTAGAACAAAGTAGCCAAAAAGAATGCACGAAAGAAGTTGTAGGCTAGACATACAGCGTAACTAGCGATGACAGGCTTCCCAACGAAGTTGGTAATGGACCACTGAAGTTGTTGGAAGAAATATCCCTGTGAATTGCGATGGAAGCTCAAATGTAATCAGCAGGCTGGATGAAGATTAAGAGCGAGTACCAGAAAAGAGAGAAATGTTAGTCCTACAGGTTTATAAGTCCAACAAGGGAACCAAAAGCATCTGGTAGTTGTCCATCAAGATGGTTATCATTGAGTGACCTGAGAAAAGACGGAATGACAGATTTTGAGTAAGACAGCTTGCAGAGGAAAGAAATATATGGCTCTTTTGCTTACAGGGAAAATAATAAATTACATGGCTGTTAAACTCTTAAGTTTTGATAGCGACATCGGGATGCTTCCAGTGAGTTGGTTGTCCGAGAGAAAACTGCGCAGCAAGAAACAAAAGAAGACCATCTTGTTATTTAATCAGAAACACTTAAAGGAACTGCACAATTTATTCATTTTTTGAAGACGGAGCTGCACAAAGTAAGAACATAACTTACAGATTCCGCAGTGTAACAGGTAGATCATCTGGTATAGTTCCGGTGATTTTGTTGTTGCTAAGATTTCTACAACGACAGAGAGTAAATACTCAGAAAAGTCAATCAGGATAAGAGGACTGTTAGGAAATATGCAACTTGTATTTCCAGGAGGCCATAGGCCAGTATATATACATGTACAGGTGTGGAATATATACAGGAAACCCCGTATACAATAGGGTAAATACGAAAGGTTACATGGCTATATATATAATACTCTAACCCCCCCCCCCCCCCCTCAAACTCATGGTGGATTAACAACACTGAGTTTGGAGAGATAGAAGCCATGCTGCGCTCTAGTCTGGGCCTTCGTCAGAAAATCCGCCAACTGTAACTCGGAAGGCACATACTGAAGAGCAATAACCTGATCCTGCACACCAACGCGCACATAGAAAGCATCAACACCAATATGCTTGGTGAGCTCATGCTTCACAGGATCGCACGCAATGCTAATAGCACATGTACTGTCAGATAATAGCAGAGTAGGTGTAGATAATAGCAGAGTAGGTGTAGTAACAGAAACCCCAAAATCCTGAAGTAACCACCGTAACCAAGTCACCTCTGTCGTCAAAAGAGCCATAGCTCGTAACTCAGCCTCTGCACTCGAACGGGAAACTGCAGTCTGTTTCTTCGTCTTCCAGGCAATGAGAGAACCACCAAGGAAAACACGGTAAGCAGAAAGTGAACGGCGATCGGAGGGATCACTAGCCCACGTAGCATCCGAATAGGCCTGAAGCTGTAAAGAACTGGAGCGAGGAAAGAATAGACGGTGAGAGATCGTGCCCCGAAGATATCGGAGAACACGAAGGAGGTGACTATAGAGAACCGAAGTGGGAGCGGAGACAAACTGACTCAGAATATGAACCGGATAAGAGATATCCGGACGAGTGACAGCTAGATAGACAAGACTCCCAACAAGATGACGATAACGCGTCGGATCAGGCAAGGGGTCACCATCAGTATCACGGAGGTGAACATTGAGCTCCATGGGAGTCTCAACAATGCGCTCATCGGTAAGAGCAGCACGAGCAAGAAGATCCTGTATATACTTTTCCTGGGATATAAAAAAGCCATCAGAGGTTGAAGAGACTTCAATCCCAAGAAAGTAGCGAAGAGGTCCAAGATCGGACATAAGAAACTGCTCACTAAGACGGGCCTTTACAAAGGCAATATACTCGGAGTTGTCGCCAGTGATGATCATGTCATCAACATAGAGAAGAAGAAGAGTCCGACCACGAGGAGAAAGGTGGACAAACAATGCTGGATCATGAGCACTCGCTGAAAAACCAGTGGCAGTCACCACAGAGGCAAAACGCTCAAACCAAGCGCGGGGGGCTTGCTTAAGGCCATAGAGAGAGCGACGAAGACGACATACCATGCCATCGGGAACAGAATACCCAGGTGGTGGCTGCTGCATGTATACCTCCTCACGCAGCTCACCGTTAAGAAAGGTATTCTTAACATCAAGCTGAGATACAGACCAGTGGCGTGTAGAGGCCACGGCAAGAAGTGTACGAATAGTGGTCATATGGGCCACAGGAGCAAAAGTCTCGTCGTAATCACGACCATGCTCCTGCTGAAAGCCACGAGCCACAAGACGAGCTTTGTAACGCTCAAGAGAACCGTCAAAGCGAGTCTTAACCTTGTAGACCCACTTACAAGTGATGGGACGGACACCTGGAGGAAGAGAAACAAGGTCCCATGTACCAGTGCGTTCAAGAGCAGCAATCTCCTCTGCCATCGCAAACTGCCATTCAGGATGAACAACAGCCTCACGATAAGAAGTCGGCTCAAGAACAGCAGCGCCAGCGGTGGAAAAACCAAGGCGATCAACAGGCGGAAGCGGACGAGGACGCAAGCCATAGGTAGGCTGAGACGAGGAGGACGGCACATCAGCAGACGCATCCACATTGCGTGAACGACGAGTGTAATACTGAGGAAAAGATGGAAGAATACGAGGAGGAATAGCCAAGGGAGAATCAGGAGGTGGAGACGAAGAAATCACCGGGGATGAAGGTGCAGAATCCGGTGACATGCGAGGTGAGGAAACCGTGGGAGATGGTGGCGGCAAATCGGCAAGAGGTGGAGAAGTAGAGTGAGCAGGACGGAGAGACAAGGGCTCAACTGGAGTGATAGGTGTGTCGGGAAAAGTGAGGAAAGAGATATCCTCCACTGAAAAGGTCGAGGAAGATGGACGCGGGTAGAAGGGACGAGACTCATCAAAAGTCACATCCCGAGAAATACGCATCCGACGACCTATAGGATCCCAACAACGATAGCTCTTATGCTCATCACTATAGCCTAAGAAAACACACTCAACAGACTGAGCGGTCAGTTTGGTGCGTTCGCGAGGGGCAAGAAGAACATAGCAAACACAACCAAATAAGCGAAGCGTCGAATAATCAGGAGAACGATCAAAGAGACGCTCGAAAGGAACACCACCCTGGAGAGCAGCGGACGGCTGAAGGTTGATGAGATAGGTGGAGGTGAAGATAGCCTCGGCCCAAAAATGAGGTGGAAGAGAGGCGGCGATCATCAACGCACGAGCCGTCTCAAGAAGGTGGCGATGCTTTCGCTCAGCCACGCCATTCTGAGCATGAGCACCAGGACAAGAGAACTGAGGAAGAGTCCCTTGCTCAGCAAGAACACCACGCAACATCTTGGAAATATACTCGCCAACGGAGTCAGCACGGAACACACGAATAGGCGAAGAGAACTGAGTGTGAACCATGGCAGCAAAACGCTTATAGATGGAAAGAACCTCACTGCGAGAAGTCATAAAATAAAGCCAACTGTAATGAGAGAAATCATCTATGAAAATAATATAGTATCGATGGCCCCCTTTCGAAGCGAAGGGAGCCGGACCCCATACATCAGAATGGACTAAATCAAAAGGACGCCGAGACACCGACTCACTAGTAGGATAAGGTAACTGAATCTGTTTTCCTAGTCTACAACTCTGACACTCTAAAGAGACATCTCCTGAGACAGACCCCAGAAGACCTCGACGAACTAATGACGACAAACGAGACCCACAAAGATGACCAAGTCGATGATGCCACTGTTGGAAGGAGCCGGTAGCTGAAGCGACAGAAGCAGATGGACGGGCGATAGTGGTGGCAGCGGAAGGAACATGAAGCCAGTCTAGCTCCCAAAGACCCTCAGAGTCACGGCGGCGAGGGCCAGCCCCAACCAAAGTGTGCGTTCGACGATCCTGAACAGAACAAGAGTCAACGTCAAAAATGACGCGACAACCAGAATCAGTAAGTTGACCAGCAGAAAAAAGATTCATGGTAAGTCGAGGAACATGAGCTACATCAGGAACAGAGTAAGAAGGTGTGGTAAGATTGGCTCGACTAGCAACAGAAAGAGGAGTACCATCAGCAGTGAGTACATGAACAGGAAAATCAAGCGATTTAAGAGAGGACAAATTTGAAGAATGAGAAGACATATGAAAAGAAGCTACGGAGTCCAGAACCCACGAGGATGTACCTGACTGTGTAGAGGGTGGTTGCTCAGTGCGGGAAGCATCAGTCACAGAACCTGCAATACCCGTCGAAGGAGAACCTGAAGCGGCAAGCAGACGCTTAAGTCGCAGAATATCCTGCTCAGTCAAAGCGGTGGCTGAAGATGTCGAAGTAGAAAAAGAAGTCCCTGAAGCTGATGATCGCGCCTTACGCAGGTGTTTCTTCTTCTGGAAGCACTGAGACTCAACATGACCATCCATATTGCAGTAACCGCAGTGAGGACGAGACCGACCCTGACCGCCCGTAGGAGTAGGCAAGAGCGGAGGAGCACTGGAGCGGGATGGAGTCGGTGCAGGAGGCGACATAATAGGAACTCGAGCAGCGAGCACAGAGGGAACCTCAAGTAGACCAGCACCACGTAGGCGAGTCTCCTCAGCACGAATCTCAGAAAGCGCCTCCATGAGGGAGATACGACCACGAGCAAACAACTGAGCACGCCGGGGCTCAAACTCCTTACGGAGCCGAGATGAGAACTCGTAGACACGATGAAACTCCAAATCAGCCTGCACAGCCTGGCAACACTGACAAGTACGGCAACCAGCAGTGCGGAGAGAATCAAGCTGACGCCAAATAGCAGAACTCTGTGCATAGAAATCGTCAACACTGGAGTCACCCTGCTGAAGAGCATGTTCCTGCCGAACCACAGACAGATATAAGGCATCACCAGAGGGCTGATAGCGCTGACGGAGACGGATCCACATCTCAGATACGGTAGGGAGCCCCAAGAACTCAGAGGCAAACTGAGGCAGAACACTAGCAGTGAGAACAGCTGCGGCACGGGCATCCTCATCAAGCCACTGAGTGTAAGCAGAAAGAGCCTCATGATAAGTCTGAAGAGCATTCTCATAAGTCGAAACCTGCTCATCATAAGCACGGACGGCAGCGTCATCTGCAAGCTTAGCTACATCCTTCGCAGCCTGATCAGCATCAACAGCAAGAACCGGTGGCGTCGGCGGAGTAGGGACCACAGGCGGAACCGGACACGGCAGACAACGGACCTCGCCAGAAAGAACACCCCACAGACGTATGCCACGCATATGAATGCGCATGAAGCCAACGAACTCGGTGTAGTTAGTGCCATCAAAAATCACCAGACAACGAGGAACGGCAACATAGCCCGATGCTGCTGACATTTTTTTTTTTTGCAATCAACAGCAATAGGACAGAGAAGGCACAACCGCAGTCAGCCCTCCCAGCTGCGCGACGCGAACCGGCAGCAGGGCCAGGAGCAGGCTAGGAGCGGAGAGCTGGCGAGAGCTGGGGAGATTTGTGAGCTGGCGAGGGGCAGTTTCGATCCAACCCACGGCTGGCAAGGAGCAGGCGGGAGAGATCCAGGCCACGAGGCAGAGGGCTGGGCGGCTTCGAGCGAGGAGGGAGGAGACCCGCCGGCATCAATCCAGAGAGGGCCGGGCTGCGGGGCGAGGGCGACCAGATCGGGAGAGGCCCAAGGCCCGACTGCGAGGCGGGACGAAGCGATTAGACCCAGCGGCCGATCCAATCGGGTGACCTGGCGGGCGGACGGAAGACGGCGGCTCGACGCGATCTGATCGATCGGGAGGGTCAGAGGAAGACTGCGGGGCGAGGCGGGCAGATGAGACCCAGTGGCCGGCGGCTGGATCAAATTCAATCCAGAGAACGGGAGAGGAGACCGGCAGCAAGAGCGGATCAATGGCACGAGTTGCGGCGTGCAAAAAATTGACCTAGCTCTAATACCATGTTAGGAAATATGCAACTTGTATTTCCAGAAGGCCATAGGCCAGTATATATACATGTACAGGTGTGGAATATATACAGGAAACCCCTTATACAATAGGGTAAATACGAAAGGTTACATGGCTATATATATAATACTCTAACAAGGACAACGTAACTTCTGCCTATAATTACATGTACCACTTGAAGTTCTTAATTCACCAATGGAATATAGTTTTTTTTCTCAAACACCCATGGAATATATGACAGGATAATTAGATGATACAACTATCAAACATGAGTGAGGGAATAAAATTGACGATGAGGCCCTTACATTGTGGTTATAGCCGTGAAGTTCCCTAGGCTTCCTAGCTGTCCTCCCATCGTTGCAGCAACAAAATTTCTACAGACAATGAGTTGATAAAAGCCCAAAATATAAAAGTTCTACGAGGGAAAGGAATTTAAAGAATAATTGACGTACATTGCGTCTATATTTGAGCCAATACAATCAACACCCTGCCACTTCTCACCACAGGGGTCTCCACCATTTGCAGTCCATCCGGGAAGAGCCGGCGATCCAAGTGCAACATACAATCCATTTATAGCAGAAACTGCATGCAAAAAATGGAAGGGCAAACAAGCCATTAGCAACGAACAAAATGTTCTGTAACATCTTTATGCGTTAAAAAATACACATTCATATACTACTAAATAAAATGCAACTGCATTTACAAGTACAGTGCCGCTTGTGCAAAAAGAACAGTCAAATTTATCCACATTTTACATGACAGCTTTCTACCACTGAGGCCTATGTTGGCCTTATCTATCATCGACGAGGGACTGCAAGCGCAAGTTAGATCAAAGCTCGCGTCCTACCGCAAGCAACCTAACCAATCTTCCACGCCATTATCATGCATTTTTGTTTTCACTGCAACCAAATCCTAACTGAAAGCAGGCACGTATCTCCCCCATTGCCATCGGCAATGATGACAGTCTGCACAACATTGCTCAGGACCAAAAAACATCCCTCTCAGCCTCGACGCTCCACATCGAAAAGAACATCCGAATCGTCTGATGTCATCACATGGTTGATTCCACGAACCGGCACACAAATTTTGAATGGGCCCATGACCTCCAGGAGTAGGGCAGAAGCCCACACCCCTCACCAATCCGCCGCACCAGGCTGAATCAATCAGAGGAACCAAAACCCAGCACCACGCACTGGTGCAACGGTACTGCATTGAAATTAACGCCCCCTCCACCGACAAATCGTACGTCCCTCCCGAACAATCGCCGCACGGCCCGTTCAAACCGGCTCGGTGGTACGAAACCCAATTAGTAAGCCAGAGTAAGCAAGCAGAGCAAAGTCAGCAAGCAGGGGAGGGGGGGGGGGGGGGGGGGGGGGCTTACCGTCGGCGGCGTCGGTGAGGGCGAGCGCCCGCGGCAGCAATGCCACCGTCGTGGCGATCAACAGCAGCGGGAGGAACACCCGACCCCACACCCGCCCGACCGTCCGCATCGCTCCCTCCGGCCTCGGATTAGCCCACCATCGGCAGACGCGCGCGCGGGAGCAGCACGGCACGGCGCGGCAGGCAGGCAGGCAGGCAGGAGCAACCGCCGCGGGCAGCGATCGCGGAAACCGAGGCTCGCGCAGATCTAGAGAGAGGGAGAGAACTGACTTGGGGTTTTGCTTTTCTGGCTCGCCCCCATCTGTTTTTGTTGGCTTCTAGAATCTAGTAGCTGTAAGGGAGGGGGAGGAGAGAGAGACTGGCTGGCTGGCCTCTGGGAGTGGCGGCGAAGTGAGAGAAACGGAGTGAGGGACGACCCACTCCGAGTAGCGTGCGGGAGCAACGGGCGTGAAAAAGGCGGAGGAGGTAGATAGAGCGTGGGGAGTGGGTGAGTGGCGATGGGGAAAGGCTAGGAGGGGGTAAGAAAAGGGTTTAGGAGGATTTTGAGGGGGGGGGAAAGCAGAGGGAATTTGCATCGTGGGCATAGATGATACCCACCGGCGCCGCGCGGGGGAAAGGGGGTGGGGCCCGGCTGACACGGAGATCCGTTGGGTTGGGGGATTGGGGCGGAACCTTGGATGGATGCCATCGTCATGTTTTGCCTGCACGTGCTAGCTGTGGGGTAAACTGTCCCGTTTGTCTACCCTTTTATATTTGTTTGCTGGCTTTAAAAAAATCAGAGTCTATTTTTCCCATCATTTTGCCGCAATGGTAAAAAAAAAACTAGGGAAATGTTATCCGCCGAACGTTCTGCGGGAGCGTTTTCCAGGCGGACGTGTCAAACTTGTCATGCCATGACAACTGGTAAAAAACTAGGGAAATGTTATTTGCCGAATTCCTCGGGAGCGTTTTCCACTTGTCATGCCATGGCAATTGGTAAAAAACTAGGGAAATGTTATCTGCCGAATTCCCTGGGAGCGCTTTCCCCACAAACACGTCAAACTTGTCGTGCCATAACAATTGAAGTTGATATGCCATGATCGGAGGCAAAAGTTGCCACATAGCACAATAAAAAAAAAGACAGAAAAATTTCCCAAGCTGCATAGAGAAATTGTCATCCGTTCGATTGTGATTCGACAGCTTTGAGGACGTCCGCCAAGAGCCCTAAAACTCTGACGTTCCATGGGTATTGGGGTCCAAAAACTAAAAACACAGAATTACAATGTCACGCTTTGAATGCTACAAGATTTTGTGTGCACCAAAGTTCATTCAAGTGCAAGTTGAACAATAAAAACAAATTTGTTTTGAATGAATTGAATTGGGGGGGGGGGGGGATCCTATAATATATAGTGCAAATAACATATCCTTGGGAAATTGTCTCAATATTTGAATCCTCCTAAATTCTCGTACAACCTTTCAAGTTTGAACAAATTAATACCCCTGGCTATTTTTTCGACTATCACCGTGAGGCAAAATACCCCTAGTTATTTGCAACCGTAAATAATCAAACCTACGAAATATGTGTGTTGCATATGGGATGACCCAAGTGGTAGGGGAAAATATTCATTGAAATTTTAGTAAAAATGATTGTTCCAATGGGTGGAGGAAATTTGATGGATTCAAAAATGGATGCCATCAAGATCAAGATACTCATCGAATTTTTAGTAATAATGGTCGTTCCAATGGGCTAATGTTTCCACTGATTTATATACAAAGATTTTTTTCCTATGTAATACATGAAGGATATTGAACGAATATGTGATGAATATCTTCTATATCAAGATAAGCATCGAGATCATTGAGTTGAAAGAGATGAATGTATTATGATCAGGAAGAAACAAGTGGAAAAAAAAACTTTGAGGCATCAACATTGAGTTTAATGAGTGAAGCAAATATGATCAAGACAAAATTTGTGTGAAGAACAAGAAATGGCCACGATGTAGTTCATTGGAGGAAATCCTAAGTGGTCATGAATGGGCTTACTAGTTGAGTCATGAAGGGCCAAGATCTTGAGAGGACGAATGATTAATTCCTTTGGTGATCTAGAAATGGAGCAGAAAGGATTCTCGCATTTTCCCTCGCAGGTGACCCCGAGTTATCGATGTTGGAAATATGCCCTAGAGGCAATAATAAATTGGTTATTATTATATTTCCTTGTTCATGATAATCGTTTATTATCCATGCTATAATTGTATTGATTGGAAACTCAAATACATGTGTGGGTACATAGACAACACTGTGTCCCTAGTAAGCCTCTAGTTGACTAGCTCGTTGATCAAAGATGGTTAAGGTTTCCTAGCCATTGACATGAGATGTCATTTGATAACGGGATCACATCATTAGGAGAATGATGTGATGGACAAGACCCAAACTGTAAACGTAGCATTTGATCGTGTCAGTTTATTGCTATTGTTTTCTGCATGTCAAGTATCTGTTCCTTTGACCATGAGATCATGCAACTCACTGACACCGGAGGAATACCTTGTGTGTATCAAACGTCGCAACGTAACTGGGTGACTATAAAGGTGCTCTACAGGTATCTCCGAGGGTGTCTGTTGGGTTGGCATGGATCAAGACTGGGATTTGTTACTCCGTGTGACGGAGAGGTATCTCAGGGCCCACTCGGTAATACAACATCACATTGAGCCTTGCAAGCAAAGTGACTAAAGAGTTAGCCACAGGATCTTGTATTACGGAACGAGTAAAGAGACTTGCCGGTAACGAGATTGAACTAGGTATAGTGATACCGACGATCGAATCTCGGGCAAGTAAACATACCGAAGAACAAAGGGAACAGCATACGGGATTAACTGAATCCTTGACATAGAGGTTCGACCGATAAAGATCTTCGTAGAATATGTAGGAGCCAATATGGGCATCCAGGTCCCGCTGTTGGTTATTGATCGTAGAAGTGTCTCGGTCATGTCTACATAGTTCTCGAACCCGCAGGGTCTACACACTTAACGTTTGGTGACGATTAGTATAATTGAGTTATTATGTTGGTGACCGAAAGTTGTTCGGAGTCTCGGATAAGATCCCGGACATGACGAGGATCTCCGGAAGAGTCCGGAGGTAAAGATTGATATATGTGATAATAGTGTTTTGATCTCCGGAAGAGTTCCGGAGTTCACCGGAATGGGTTCCGGATGTTTACCGAAGTGTTCGGGTGCAGCAACACTTTATATGGGCCAAAGGGATAAAGCCCACGAGGTATTGGAAAGTGCAAAAAGTAGTTTTGCTGCCGCGTAAGCGGTACTACCGTTTTGTGAAGCGGTACTACCGCCCAAGCGGTACTACCGCTTGTGTGAAGCGGTACTACCGCCCAAGCGGTACTACCGCTTGTGTTAAGCGGTACTACCGCTTGTGCGCGGTACTGCAGGGATCCGAGTTGGACTCTTTCCCTGCGGGCCAAACCGACCTTGTGCGGGCAAAACCGACCTGGAGGAGGCTTTTACTCTAAGTTTAGACCCCAAGGCTCAACATATAAATAGAGGGGCAGGGCTAGCACACGGGATACATCAAGATTTCCCAAGCCGTGTGCGGCAACCCTAACCCTCTAGTTCCTCCGTCATAATCTCCGTAGCGCTTGGCGAAGCCCTGCAGAGATTGTTCCTCACCAACATCACCACGCCGTCGTGCTGCTGGAACTCAACCACTACTTCACCATCGCTCGCTGGATCGAGGAGGTGAAGGCGTCATCAAGCCGTACGTGTGTTGAACGCGGAGGTGCCGTCCGTTCGGCGCTAGTTCGTGATCGGATTGAGGGACGACTTGCGATTTGGATCGCGGAGACGTTCGACTACATCAACCGCGTTTCTTAAACGCTTCCGCTTAGCGATCTACAAGGGTATGTAGATTTACTCTCCCTCTCGTAGATGCTCATCACCATGGATAGATCTTGTGTGTGCGTAGGAAAATTTTTGTTTCCCATGCAATGTTCCCCAACAGTGGCATCATGAGCCAGGTCTATGCGTAGATGAGATCTCGAGTAGAACACAAACGAGTTGTGGGCGTGGGTGTATACATATTGCTTGCCGTTACTAGTTGATATTTGATTCGGCGGTACTGTGAGATGAAGCGGCCCGGACCGACATTACGCGTACACTTACGCGAGACAGGTTCCTTCAACTGACATGTAACTTCGTTGCATAAAGATGGCTAGCGGGTGTCTGTCTCTCTCACTTTAGTTGAATCGATTTCAATGAAGAGGGTTCTTTTAGAAGATCAAAAAGCAATCACTACACCACGTTGTGGTTTTGCGTAGGTAAGAACGGTTCTTGCAAACCCGTAGCAGCCACGTAAAATTTGCAACAACAATTAGAGGACGTCTAACTTGTTTTTGCAGGGTATGATGTGATATGATATGGCCAATTACATGATGAGATATATGTGATGTATGAGATGATCATGTGTTGTATAGAATATCACGACTTGCATGTCGATGAGTACGGCAACTGGCAGGAGCCATAGAGTTGTCTTTAATTATTGTATGACCTGCGTGTCAATCATTAAGCGCTATGTAATGCTTTACTTTATCGCTAAACGTTAGCAATAGTCGTGGTAGCAACAGTCGGCGCGACAACCTTATGGCGACACGTTGATGGAGATCAAGATGATGGAGATCATGGTGTCATGCCGGTGACGATGGAGATCATGCCGGTGCTTTGGAGATGGAGATCAAAAGCACAAGTTCATGGCCATATCATGTCACTTATGATTTGCATGTGATGTTAATCCTTTTATGCATCTTATTTTGCTTAGGACGACGGTAGCATTATAAGGTGATCCCTCACTTAAATTTCAAGATAAATTGTGTTCTCCCCGAGTGTGCACCGTTGCGAAAGTTCGTCGTTTCGAGACACGCCGTGATGATCGGGTGTGATAGACTCCACGTTCACATACAACGGGTGCAAGCCATGTTGCACACGCGGAACACTCGGGTTAAACTTGACGAGCCTAGCATGTACAGACATGGCCTCGGAACACAAGAGACCAAAAGGTCGAACATGAGTCATATAGTAGATATGATCAACATAAAGATGTTCACCATTGAAACCACCTCGACTCACGTGATGATCGGACTTGAGTTGGTGGATTTGGATCATGTTACACTCGAATGACCGGAGGGATGTCAATTTGAGTGGGAGTTTTTAAGTAATATGATTAATTAAACTCATTATCTTGAACAATAGTCTAAGTTGTCTTTGCTATATTTATGTTGTAGATCATGGCTCGCGCAGTAGCACCCCTGAATTTTAATGCGTTCCTAGAGAAAGCTAAGTTGAAAGATGATGGAAGTAACTTTGTGGACTGGGCCCGTAATCTAAGGATTATCCTTACGGCTTCCCAGAAGGCTTATGTCCTTGATGCACCGCTTGGTGATCCACCCGCTCCAGTTGAGTCTCTAGACGTTGTGAACGCCTGGCAGGCTCGTTCTGATGATTACTCAATAGTTCAATGTGCAATGTTGTATGGCTTAGAACCGGGACTTCAAAGACGTTTTGAACGTCATGGAGCATATGAGATGTTCCAGGAGTTGAAGTTTATCTTTCAGAAGAATGCCCGGATCGAGAGATATGAGATCTCCGATAAGTTCTATACTTGCAAGATGGAGGAGAACGGGTCTATCAGTGATCACGTGCTCAGAATGTCTGGGTACTCCACCCGTCTGGCTGAATTGGGTATGCCCCTTCCGCCAGAGGCTATCACTGACAGAGTTCTTCAATCATTGCCACCTAGCTACAAGAGCTTCGTGTTGAACTATAACATGCACGGGATGAACAAGTCAGTCGCCGAGCTGTTTGCGATGCTGAAAGCCGCTGAGTCTGAAATTCAGAAGGAGCATCAAGTGTTGATGGTCAATAAAACCACTAGTTTCAAGAAAAATGGCAAGGTTAAGAAGGGTAACTCCAAGAAGAGTGGCAAAGCAGTTGCTCCTCTCGTGAAGAAACCCAAGGCTGGACCCAAACCAGAAACTGTGTGTTTTCATTGCAAGGGAACTGGACACTGGAAGCGGAATTGCCCCAAGTATTTGGCTGACAAGAAGGCGGCCAACAACAAACAAGGTATATATGATATACATGTTATTGATGTGTACCTTACCAACTCTCGTTGTAGTGCCTGGGTATTTGATACCGGTGCGGTTGCTCATATTTGCAACTCTAAACAGGAACTGCGGAATAGACGGAGGCTGGCGAAGGACGAAGTGACGATGCGCGTGGGAAATGGTTCCAAGGTTGATGTGAGCGCCGTCGGCACGCTCGCTCTTCGATTATCGTCGGGATTAGTGATGAACCTAAATAAGTGTTATTTGGTGCCTGCGTTAAGCATGAACATTATATCTGGATCTTGTTTATTGCGAGACGGTTACTCATTTAAATCAGAGAATAATGGTTGTTCTATTTATATGAGTAATATCTTTTATGGTCATGCACCCGATGTGAGGGGTTTATTCTTATTGAATCTCGATAGTAATGATACACATGTTCATAACATTGATGCCAAAAGATGTAGAATTGATAATGATAATACCACTTTCTTGTGGCACTGCCGTTTAGGTCATATTGGCGTAAAACGCATGAGGAAGCTCCATGCTGATGGACTTTTGGAGTCACTTGATTTTGAATCACTTGACACATGTGAGCCATGCCTCATGGGCAAGATGACTAAAACGCCGTCCTCTGGAACAATGGAACGGGCAAGTGACTTATTGGAAATCATACATACTGATGTGTGTGGTCCGATGAGTATTGAGGCGCGCGGTGGTTATCGTTACTTTCTCACCTTCACTGATGACTTAAGTAGATATGGGTATATTTACTTAATGAAACACAAGTCTGAAACATTTGAAAAGTTCAAACAATTTCAGAGTGAAGTTGAGAATCATCGTAACAAGAAGATTAAATTCCTACGATCTGATCGAGGAGGAGAATATCTGAGTTATGAGTTTGGCAGTCACTTAAGACAATGTGGAATTGTTTCACAACTGACACCGCCTGGAACACCACAGCGTAATGGTGTGTCCGAACGTCGTAATCGAACCTTATTGGATATGGTGCGATCTATGATGTCTCTTGCCGATTTGCCACTATCGTTTTGGGGTTATGCATTAGAGACAACTGCATTCACTTTAAATAGGGCACCATCGAAATCCGTTGAGACGACGCCATATGAACTTTGGTTTGGCAAGAAGCCAAAGCTGTCGTTTCTTAAAGTTTGGGGATGTGATGCTTATGTCAAAAAGCTTCAGCCTGAAAAGCTGGAACCCAAAGCGGAGAAATGCGTCTTCATAGGATACCCAAAAGAGACAGTTGGGTATACCTTCTACCTCAGATCCGAAGGCAAAGTGTTTGTCGCTAAAAACGGAACATTTCTTGAGAAAGAGTTTCTCTCGAAAGAATTGAGTGGGAGGAAGATAGAACTTGATGAGGTTGTTGAACCTTTACTTCAACCTGAGAGTAGCGCAGCGCAGAAAGTTGTTTCTGTGGAGCCTACATTAGCTGAAGAGGAAGTTAATGATGATGATCATGAAGCTTTGGATCAAGTTGCTATCAAACCTCGTAGGTCGACAAGGACGCGTACTGCTCCCGAGTGGTACGGCAACCCTGTCTTAGAGGTCATGTTGTTAGACAACGATGAACCTACGAGCTATGGAGAAGCGATGATGGGCCCGGATTCCGAGAAGTGGTTAGAGGCCATGAAATCCGAGATGGGATCCATGTATGAAAACAAAGTATGGACTTTGGAAGTATTACCTGAAGGGCGTAAGGCCATTCAGAATAAATGGATCTTTAAGAGGAAGACGGACGCGGACGGTAATGTCACCGTCTATAAAGCTCGACTTGTGGCAAAGGGTTTTTCACAAGTTCAAGGAGTTGACTACGATGAGACCTTCTCACCCGTAGCGATGCTTAAGTCCGTCAGAATCATGTTAGCAATAGCTGCCTTTTTCGATTATGAAATTTGGCAGATGGATGTCAAAACAGCGTTCCTTAACGGTTACCTTAAGGAAGAGTTGTATATGATGCAACCAGAAGGTTTTGTCGATCCAGAGAATGCTGACAAAGTTTGCAAACTCCAGCGATCCATTTATGGACTGGTGCAAGCATCTCGGAGTTGGAATCTTCGTTTTGATGAGGTGATCAAAGCGTTCGAGTTTATACAAGTTTACGGAGAAGCTTGTATTTACAAGAAAGTGAGTGGGAGCTCTATAGCGTTTCTAATATTATATGTGGATGACATATTACTGATTGGAAACAATATAGAAATGCTGGAAAGCGTAAAGGAATATTTGAACAAGAGTTTTTCAATGAAGGACCTAGGAGAAGCTGCTTTCATATTAGGCATCAAGATCTATAGAGATAGATCGAGACGCTTAATAGGACTTTCACAAAGCACATACCTTGACAAAGTTTTGAAGAAGTTCAAAATGGATCAGTCCAAGAAGGGGTTCTTGCCTGTATTGCAAGGTGTGAAGTTGAGTAAGACTCAATGCCCAGTGACTGCAGAAGATAGAGAAAAGATGAGTGTCATCCCCTACGCTTCGGCCATAGGCTCTATCATGTATGCAATGTTGTGCACAAGACCCGATGTCAGCCTTGCCATAAGTATGGTCGGAAGGTTTCAAGGTGATCCAGGAATGGAACACTGGACGGCGGTCAAGAATATCCTGAAGTACCTGAAAAGGACTAAGGACATGTTTCTCGTTTATGGAGGTGATCAAGAGCTCGTCGTAAAGGGTTACGTCGATGCAAGCTTTGACACTGATCCGGATGATTCAAAGTCGCAAACCGGATACGTATTTATTCTAAATGGGGATGCGGTTAGCTGGTGCAGTTCCAAGCAAAGCGTGGTAGCAGATTCTACATGCGAAGCGGAGTACATCGCTGCCTCGGAGGCGGCGAAGGAAGGTGTCTGGATGAAGGAGTTCATGACAGATCTTGGAGTAGTGCCTGGTGCACTTAACCCAATGACTCTGTTTTGTGATAATACTGGTGCCATTGCTCTAGCCAAGGAACCAAGATTTCACAAGAGGACCAGACACATAAAGCGACGTTTCAATTCCATCCGCGATTACATCAAGGAGGACGACATAAATATTTGCAAAGTACACACGGATCTAAATGTTGCAGATCCGATGACTAAACCTCTTCCAAGGGCTAAACATGAACAACACCAGAACTGCATGGGTGTTCGATTCATTACAATGTAAATCACATAGTAATGTGAACTAGATTATTGACTCTAGTGCAAGTGGGAGACTGTTGGAAATATGCCCTAGAGGCAATAATAAATTGGTTATTATTATATTTCCTTGTTCATGATAATCGTTTATTATCCATGCTATAATTGTATTGATTGGAAACTCAAATACATGTGTGGGTACATAGACAACACTGTGTCCCTAGTAAGCCTCTAGTTGACTAGCTCGTTGATCAAAGATGGTTAAGGTTTCCTAGCCATTGACATGAGATGTCATTTGATAACGGGATCACATCATTAGGAGAATGATGTGATGGACAAGACCCAAACTGTAAACGTAGCATTTGACCGTGTCAGTTTATTGCTATTGTTTTCTGCATGTCAAGTATCTGTTCCTTTGACCATGAGATCATGCAACTCACTGACACCGGAGGAATACCTTGTGTGTATCAAACGTCGCAACGTAACTGGGTGACTATAAAGGTGCTCTACAGGTATCTCCGAGGGTGTCTGTTGGGTTGGCATGGATCAAGACTGGGATTTGTTACTCCGTGTGACGGAGAGGTATCTCAGGGCCCACTCGGTAATACAACATCACATTGAGCCTTGCAAGCAAAGTGACTAAAGAGTTAGCCACAGGATCTTGTATTACGGAACGAGTAAAGAGACTTGCCGGTAACGAGATTGAACTAGGTATAGTGATACCGACGATCGAATCTCGGGCAAGTAAACATACCGAAGAACAAAGGGAACAACATACGGGATTAACTGAATCCTTGACATAGAGGTTCGACCGATAAAGATCTTCGTAGAATATGTAGGAGCCAATATGGGCATCCAGGTCCCGCTATTGGTTATTGATCGTAGAAGTGTCTCGGTCATGTCTACATAGTTCTCGAACCCGCAGGGTCTACACACTTAACGTTTGGTGACGATTAGTATAATTGAGTTATTATGTTGGTGACCGAAAGTTGTTCGGAGTCTCGGATAAGATCCCGGACATGACGAGGATCTCCGGAAGAGTCCGGAGGTAAAGATTGATATATGTGATAATAGTGTTTTGATCTCCGGAAGAGTTCCGGAGTTCACCGGAATGGGTTCCGGATGTTTACCGAAGTGTTCGGGTGCAGCAACACTTTATATGGGCCAAAGGGATAAAGCCCACGAGGTATTGGAAAGTGCAAAAAGTAGTTTTGCTGCCGCGTAAGCGGTACTACCGTTTTGTGAAGCGGTACTACCGCCCAAGCGGTACTACCGCTTGTGTGAAGCGGTACTACCGCCCAAGCGGTACTACCGCTTGTGTGAAGCGGTACTACCGCCCAAGCGGTACTACCGCTTGTGTTAAGCGGTACTACCGCTTGTGCGCGGTACTGCAGGGATCCGAGTTGGACTCTTTCCCTGCGGGCCAAACCGACCTTGTGCGGGCAAAACCGACCTGGAGGAGGCTTTTACTCCAAGTTTAGACCCCAAGGCTCAACATATAAATAGAGGGGCAGGGCTAGCACACGGGATACATCAAGATTTCCCAAGCCGTGTGCGGCAACCCTAACCCTCTAGTTCCTCCGTCATAATCTCCGTAGCGCTTGGCGAAGCCCTGCAGAGATTGTTCCTCACCAACATCACCACGCCGTCGTGCTGCTGGAACTCAACCACTACTTCACCATCGCTCGCTGGATCGAGGAGGTGAAGGCGTCATCAAGCCGTACGTGTGTTGAACGCGGAGGTGCCGTCCGTTCGGCGCTAGTTCGTGATCGGATCGAGGGACGACTTGCGATTTGGATCGCGGAGACGTTCGACTACATCAACCGCGTTTCTTAAACGCTTCCGCTTAGCGATCTACAAGGGTATGTAGATTTACTCTCCCTCTCGTAGATGCTCATCACCATGGATAGATCTTGTGTGTGCGTAGGAAAATTTTTGTTTCCCATGCAACGTTCCCCAACAATCGAACCCATGGGAGGCGGTGCCCTTTAAGCTAGGGTCTCAAACAAGCTTTTACTAAAGAATTAATTCCAGCTTTGTACCGGAATCGTAAAGCAAACTAACACAGGAATAATAAAAATAGGCATGGGCATGAGGTCTTATGCTTACAATTATATATTTGTGACGGGACCAAATATGATCTTAGTTTGTGCTCTGGAAGTCAGCCATCAAGATGTGCTTGTTACGTATCGAAGTGGGGGATGTGTCCAAATTACGTATTGACTGGCGCGCGTCCTGCATCAAGAGTTAGTTGTTCAACCGAAGGCCCTATCCATCGTGTGGGGTTGCTTCGATAATTAAGATTGCAATAATCAGACAAAAGCATTGGGCATTTAATGAATCCCCAGGGATAGGATCCGAGTTATCGTACTAAATCTTTCTGTCACTCGTGTTCAGAATAACACTTCATGATCTCCCTGCCCTTAATCTCTATGTGGCTTGTTCTTCATGATCTTGGGTAACTGTAGGGATGAAGAGCGCGAACGAGACAAGATTTTCATTGATCCATAGATCCCTCCAATAAATACATCGAGTTGCAAGGCCCTTACCTCAACACATACCTTACCAGACTACTCACACATGGAGATCAGATCACACGAAGAACACATCATGAAGATAGATAGATTGATAATATGTCTTACAATGGATGCCTGCTACTTGTGACGGCGTTGGAATTTTCCCCGAAGAGGAAGGGTGATGTAGTATAGTAGCAAAAAGTATTTCCATTATCGAACCAATAGGAGATCACGCAAACGAACGGTCGACAGTACCTGCACACACATAAATAAAGACTTGCACCCAACGCGGGCAAGAGGGTTGTCAATCTCCCTATACTCGTTAATTACAAGGATTAATCATGATAGTGAAGGATAGATACTGTAGGAGATATGCCCAAGAGGCAATGATAAAAGTTATTATTTATCTCCGTGCTCATAATTATGTTTATGTTCCATGCTATAACTGCCATGGTTCCCGAGCCCGTATATCCATAAAGGCTCTGAGGAAAACCCACGTGCACGTGTGGAATAATAAACGGTAAAAAAGTATTCCTAGTCATGCCTCTAAGACTAGCTCAAGTGTTGCATGATGGTTCTGTTTTCCTGATCATGGGCATGACTATGCCGGCAACTTTGAGGGCACAATGTTAGTAGAACACTTGTGTTGAATTGACCCGATTGATGTTATGCTATGAGATTCATTCGTCATAAGTTAATGGTTAATAACACAGAGAAGTTAATGTTTGCATAATTCCTTAGACCATGAGAGTGTCGAGTTTCTTCATGCTTGCTTCATGAACTTTGGGGTTTGTTAAACGTCATCCGTAAATGGGTGGCTATTACGGCGGCTTACGGGTTCATGGAAAAGTATGTTAAGTAACTTGATAGCTCAAGATTGGGATTTGCTCCTCCGACGATGGAGAGATATCTCTGGGCCCTCTCGGTGTTACGGTATCCATCATCGTCTGGCCAGACACAAGTGTGATTTGATCACAGGGATGCCGGAACACAGAAACGAGAAAAGAGAACAAAAACCGGCAATGAGGTAACTGGCATTGTGGACAAGTGTTGATCCACGAGGATGCCGATGTTTCTCACCTCGGGTATTTGTAACATATCGCGAAGCAACAAGAATAGCTCACGGCAACTGGAGGTTCACTCGAATATTCATTCGTGTGGGTATAGGGGTCAATATGGGTGTCCACGGCTCCGATGTTGATCATTGATCGGAAGGGGTTCCGGGTCATGTCTATGCTTCACCGAACCTATAGGGTCACACGCTTAAGGGTCATCTATCTGCTGAATACTAGACAGGGAGTCTGAGAGAAATTCACCGAAAAAGTTTCGGACGAAACGGAAATGTTCCGGAGAGAATATCGGAATAGTTCCGATGAAACCGAAAAGTTGTTTCGGGGTATTCCATTAAGTCAAATTGGTTTCGGGACATGCCTGGTAATTCTTGGAGGGTGCCAGAATCATTCTGGAAAGTTTCTGGAATTTTCTGGGATGAAAACCGGAAATGTTCCGGAGCTGCCGAAACCGCTTCAGATGCTTTTCGCAGATGAAATCACTAAACCGGAATTGTTCCGGCTCGCGTTGAAAATTATTTTGGTGGGTACTAGAATTGTTCTAAGCCCACATGAATACTTTCAGTTCGATCAGACGCTGAAAAATGTCGTCGTGAATAGTGAAAGCACTTTTTGGATATTTTTGAGAAAGGCATATTCCTTTTGAGAAAGGGATATTCCAAAGGCATATTCCTTTTGAGAAAGGGATATTCCCCTTGGGATTTCCTATAAATAGGAAGGGAGATGGCTGCCATCTTCAGATCCTTGCTCTCACATACACATGCCATGACATTTCTGGCTTCTCTCTCCCTCCCAGCGAAATAGTTTCGTAGAGCCGAAAGGCTGTCTGGGTTCCGGTGGGAACTAGTTCTGGACGGCGAAGCCCTGCCGGATAGATGACACCGTATGTGTGCAACTCTGTAGAGAGATCGTAGTTTCGGTCTTAGTTCGAGAGTGCCTCCCGAAGGGCTGTCCGAGTTACAGTTTGAGTTTCGGGTGTCCTCCCGAAGGGCTGTCCGAGTGACCCGCCCAAAGGGCTGTCCGTGAGGCCTCCCGGAGGGCTGTCCGAGGATCCGTCCGGTGGGACTATCCGAAGGACTGTCCAGAGGCCTCCCGGAGGGCTGTCCGAGGATCCGTCCGGTGGGACTATCCGAGGGACTGTCCAGGGGCCTCCCGAAGGGCTGTCCGAGGATCCGTCCGGTGGGACTATCCGAGGGACTGTCCCGATGCCTCCCGAAGGGCTGCCCGGAGATCCGTCCGGTGAGCTGACGTGGGAGTACATCCTCGCGGTTGGGAGGTTGTAAATCCTAGCTGCGGGGATCTGCACCGCCGATCGTCATCGACTCTACTTCCGCTGCGCTACGAGTCGGTAACGAAACAGATCAAACCTTGTATGCAGTCTCCATAGTGATCCTGGGCTGGTGCGTAGGTCGGAAAATTTTTGTTTTCTGCTGCGTTCCCCAACAGTGGCATCAAGAGCCGTGCTATGCGTAGATGCAAGTTGCGATCTAGAATACATAGAGATGTATGGGTGTTGCACAATATAATTAGGTAGTAGATGAGATCTATTGCTGAAAATTATTTGTGCGGGTGACAGATGAAGTCTGTTACCCGATGTTCTTGTTGCTTCCCTAGAATTTGCGTTTGCTCAATCTCGAGACAGTATGGTGGAATTTCACAAAGTTCTGGCAATCCGCGATCCTGATTGATCAACGAAGTGCTTCAGTTCTTTGGGTTCCGCCATAGTCAAAAGAAAGATGAAATTCGCAGATGAAAGGGCATTGCAGATATGATCTGCACGGGGGTCATGCGTATGACGAAGTTTAGTATGGGGCTCGAGATTTAATTATCTCGTGTTTCATACACCCCGCAATGTTAATCTAGCGACTTGGATTATTATGCTTGATGATGGACGTTGGTAGCTTCGGTTTGTTTCGAAACCTTAGAAGCCTCGTAAAATAAAATCTTGTATAAACCGATTAGAGGCGTCTAACTTGGTTTTGCAGGATGGTTTGCATGTGCATGTGATGTGGTATAGCAGTGCTCATTATAATTTGATTATGTATGAGATGACTATATAATGTAAATTGATTAACATGACCTGCGTGTCATGATTCGGCATGATGGCTGGAGCCATATGATTGCACTTTAATGACCTGCGTGTCAACCTTATGTAATGCACTTATTTTATTAGCTATAGAGATAGCAATATTATCTGGTGCACCGACAAGGTGGTGGCAATCTTCGCGAAGGTGAACACCAACGCGAATGCCGAAGACGAAGAAATGTTTGACTTCTCCGTCAGAAGGGGCTATACCATGTCATGCTAAATTATGAATTGCCTGAGATGTTTATCCCTTATGATGCACCCTTCTTGATTGCGCGGTAGTCGCTTTTATTAGGGTGATCTCTCCAAAAATATCAAGTAGTTAGTGTTCTCCCAAGTGTAGCACCGTCACAGCACCTAACTTCTCGGAGTACGCCATGTACACATGAGTACAAACGATTAGGGAAGTGTGAGGCGGGTGAGGTCAGACCTTGCAGCGAGATCACTTGGTTGTCTTGACGTTCAGGCAGGACAGTCCTGAGCTCGGAACACACGCATCGAAAGATGAACAAGAATCGCATAGAGATGTGATTGGCAAGTTGGCCTACCGATTGAAATTCGCGTCATCAGTGATGAACCCGTCAATGGCGTTTAATTGAAATTTGGATCTTGAATCACTCACAATCAATTATGAGAGATATTGATTTGAGTGGGAGCGCACTTTAGAATTAATTCTTTTAATTCTTAGTGCAATTAATTATGAACCTTGTCTAAGTGAAATTTGCAAAATAGTTATAGAATAATGGCTCGCGTTTCCACCTTCCCTATTAAAATTGAATAAGCTGTTAAATATCTGGTTAAAGCTTTACGGTTGGTAACGTAATGTGAGGATTGTCCTCTAGAGTGCCGAGAAGGATTTTGTCCTATCGCATACTTTCGGTATTCTCCCGCTAATGCTATGGATCATGTGACTCTCGTCCTTCGATCCAAAAGCTAGAATTCCTTTTCAGTCAAAGTGCAATATGTTTGCTTCCATGAGACCCGAACTTCGAAAGTTTGGATAGTTATGTGATATTCATGGAATCTGAAAATCATTTTCAGAGACAGACAAAGGCTAAAAGATATGAGATATCCAAAGCAATGTTTGTTTGCAAGCTGTTAGTAAAGGAGTTTACTATGCATTAGACTGATAAGAGAGGGATCCAGGAGAACGCCTGTCATATGATGAAAGGTGAATAAAACAACAACTTAAAGAGAAAGGAAGTGTCCGAAGGGTGTTAGTAAGACTTTCACGCCTAGGAAGTCCGGGGCTAACGCCACTCTTAAGTTAGATGCTTCTTCTGAGAGTAGGAGAAATACTAAGAGTTAAACTGTTAGAAGTATAAAGGCAAATAAAAGGAAGACTGGAATATCCAGCTCATGTATGAATGTCATACAAGTTTTTAATGTATAAAAGGCTAGTCAAAAGATATAGTTCTTGGGAATTATGGTTAAACATGTTAATCACTAATTCTTGGGTATTGTGAGTTGATCACAAAGATACCCGCTCGATTGCATTCTGATACAACTCTATGCAAGAACTACTACGGCCTAAAAGACTAGCCAGGGATGAGGTTTAGATACACACAGGGAACATAGTAAATGTTACTATACCTTCCATTGGTGTATTCCCTATGTATTTACTTTCATAATTCATTTTAGAGTTTTACACTCTAGCCCATTGCATAAAGTATCTTGCAAGAAGGTTATTCATAAGAGAACTTTTGATGTTCGATGTTATGAATAACATAAGGGCCATACTTTCATTGTGAGTGAGATGTATGTTATGAATATTGATAATAATACATTACCTCTGTATTTACTTTCATAATTCATTTAGAGTTTCATACACTCTAGCCCTCTGCATAAGGTACTTTGCAAGAAGGTTATTCATAAGAGAACTTTTGATGTTCGGTGTTATGAATAACATGAAGGGCCATGCTTCCATCCAGGATGGGATGTATGTTATGAATATTGATGGTAATATGATACATCCATAACACTGACGCTAAATGTCGCAAGACTAAAAGAATACCACACAAGTGTGGCACTGCATTTGGTCACATTGGAGAAACCCGCATGGAAAATTCCATTATGATGGATTTTGAAGTCGTTTGATTTTGAATCATCTGACACTTGCAACTTTCCTCTGAAAGGTGAAGTGACTAAAATACCGTTCACAGGCCATAAGGAACGAGCAAAGAACATATTGGTGATCATACATTATGATGTGTGTAGTCCAATAAATGTTGTTGCAAGTAGTGGATTTATCTATCTTCAGAAATGACTCAAGTAGATATATGGATATTTACTTGTTGAGACGTAAGTCTGGATCTTTTGAATTCATTCATAAGGTTTTCAAAATGAAGAAGAAAATATTGTAACAAGAAAATTATGTTTCTACAATTCGATTGCAGAAAGGAATATTTGAGTTACAAGTTTAGCGAATGTCTGATGAGTTATGAAAGGGGTTTCATAACTTGCATCTCCTGGAACACCACTGCAAGTGGAAAGTCCGTGAAGATGTAATCGAACCATTTATGGCATGGTAAGATCAAAGAAGACATAAATAGATTTGCCATTATCCATTTTAAAAGGTGATGCTTTAGAGACTGCGGCTTTTACACTGAAAAGAGCTCCATCGGGTCTGTTGAAATGACACCATGGTATGGTACGCCCAACCATGTTATATCTTTTCTTAACATTTGGAATATGGGGCTTGTGTAAAAGGTTACAAACCTATTCCAAATCAGACAAGTGCTACTTTGTAAGGTTATCCCAAGTCATTGGGTATTCCCCCACCACTATACCGAGGCAAAGAATTTTGCCGCAAAACGGTATGCTTTTTAAAAAGAATGGTTCTTGCAAAAAGGTGAGTGGGAGAACAGTGCAACTCGATGAGATAAGCAGTATCTTCGTCATCAGATCAAAGAAAAGAAACCTTGGAAGTGATTCCGGAGTTTCCTACTGCGACTGATACGGAAGTCTCTACAATAAAATGTATGGACTTCGGTCGAACTTGCAGCTGAACCACGTAGGCAAAGCTCGTGCAAACCTATCAGGTGCGCAAACGAGATATTGTTGTTAGACAACAGTATACCTACAATACACAAGGAAGCGTTGATGGGCCCTGACTCCAGAATTGGCTAAATGCCAATACAATCCGAGATAGTTTCCATATAAGTGATTCAAGATTAAAATCTTGATACACCTTTCGGAAGACTTAGAGTCTAACGAATATTTATGGAACTAAAGACTGATACGGATAAAATGTTTTATCCATAAAGCTCGACTTGTTGCAATAACAAGTTCAAGGAGTTGACTACGATGAGATTGTCTCACCGTAGCGAAGCTTAAAGTCGGTTCGGGTTGAACTAGCAATTAATACATGTTTCAATCATGAGATATGAAACATAGATGACAAAAGGATTTCCATCTGATGGAAATGAAACCTAGGACTTGTATGTGATACAGTCCAAAGTAATTTGTCGATCTAGAGGATGCTAGTAAGTATGCAAACTTCAGAGTTCCAGCAATGGACAGAAGAGAGAAAAGTGGAGTTGGAATCTTCGTTTTTGATGAAATGGTCAAAAGAGTTTGACTTCATCAAATGGGCAACGAAGATGCTTGTGGTTTCAAGAAAGTAAGTGGGAGCATAATGATATTTCTAAAAACCTTGTGTGCCTGACACATTGTTAAATTGGAAATAAATTTCTTGACACGAATTAGGACTTCATTTAAAATAGTTTTTTGATGAAGTGCTTGGGCTAAACAGCCTTGATATTAGGCATGATGATCTATGGAGATAGATTTACCTAATGGGGCTAAGCAAAATACATATTGACAAGATGCTAAAACATTTTAGCATTAAACCGCCAAGGAGTGATTCTTGCCGAAGTCACATGGAAAGAGTTTTGCAAGACTCGGTGTCCCAAAACACTGATGAGTAAAATACATGATGGAGGTTCCACACACTCTTGTGTTTGGATTAATCATGTATTCCATGGTATGAAAAACAACCAGATATGTCCGATACTCCAAAGTTGTTGCGAGTATAGATACCAAAGTGATCAAAGTACTGATCATGGGACAACAGTGAAAGATGTCATTAAGTGCTAAGAGTAGTGCTGATGACATGTTTTCTCGCAAGTAGAGATTATGAAGTGCTCGTTGTAAGTGATTACATCAATACAGTCTTCATCAATGCTCCATGCGATTTTCGATTTAAATTGAGGGTTTTGTGTGATACACAATATGGTGGCACGGTAGTTGGAAATTGTTCCAAACAAGATACTGTGGCGAATTCTATAACAAAGGCTAAGTATGTTGATGCTTAAGAAGCGACAAAGAAGTTGTTGAATCATATAGTTCATTCATGAACTTAGTATGGTTCCAAGATGACTTTGGTCTATGGGACACTATTGCAGATAGTTGCTCCATAGCTCAGTCTGAGGAATCAGGTTTCGACCAATGATTCACACATATGCAAGGCCAAGTCCAGACAAAATATGAATTTTGTGAAAGCGTGAAAACGCAAGGATATGCAAAGTTACACACAGAGCTGAAGTCGTCAGATCCGTTGGACATCAGGCTATACCACATGCGATGCATAATTTACACCGGTATGCCATAGGTGTAAAGTGCATTAGCATTGACTAGATCATTGACTCTAGTGCAAGTGGGAGTCTGTAGGAGATATGCCCAAGAGGCAATGATAAAAGTTATTATTTATCTCCGTGCTCATAATTATGTTTATGTTCCATGCTATAACTGCCATGGTTCCCGAGCCCGTATATCCATAAAGGCTCTGAGGAAAACCCACGTGCACGTGTGGAATAATAAACGGTAAAAAAGTATTCCTAGTCATGCCTCTAAGACTAGCTCAAGTGTTGCATGATGGTTCTGTTTTCCTGATCATGGGCATGACTATGCCGGCAACTTTGAGGGCACAATGTTAGTAGAACACTTGTGTTGAATTGACCCGATTGATGTTATGCTATGAGATTCATTCGTCATAAGTTAATGGTTAATAACACAGAGAAGTTAATGTTTGCATAATTCCTTAGACCATGAGAGTGTCGAGTTTCTTCATGCTTGCTTCATGAACTTTGGGGTTTGTTAAACGTCATCCGTAAATGGGTGGCTTTTACGGCGGCTTACGGGTTCATGGAAAAGTATGTTAAGTAACTTGATAGCTCAAGATTGGGATTTGCTCCTCCGACGATGGAGAGATATCTCTGGGCCCTCTCGGTGTTACGGTATCCATCATCGTCTGGCCAGACACAAGTGTGATTTGATCACAGGGATGCCGGAACACAGAAACGAGAAAAGAGAACAAAAACCGGCAATGAGGTAACTGGCATTGTGGACAAGTGTTGATCCACGAGGATGCCGATGTTTCTCACCTCGGGTATTTGTAACATATCGCGAAGCAACAAGAATAGCTCACGGCAACTGGAGGTTCACTCGAATATTCATTCGTGTGGGTATAGGGGTCAATATGGGTGTCCACGGCTCCGATGTTGATCATTGATCGGAAGGGGTTCCGGGTCATGTCTATGCTTCACCGAACCTATAGGGTCACACGCTTAAGGGTCATCTATCTGCTGAATACTAGACAGGGAGTCTGAGAGAAATTCACCGAAAAAGTTTCGGACGAAACGGAAATGTTCCGGAGAGAATATCGGAATAGTTCCGATGAAACCGAAAAGTTGTTTCGGGGTATTCCATTAAGTCAAATTGGTTTCGGGACATGCCTGGTAATTCTTGGAGGGTGCCAGAATCATTCTGGAAAGTTTCTGGAATTTTCTGGGATGAAAACCGGAAATGTTCCGGAGCTGCCGAAACCGCTTCAGATGCTTTTCGCAGATGAAATCACTAAACCGGAATTGTTCCGGCTCGCGTTGAAAATTATTTTGGTGGGTACTAGAATTGTTCTAAGCCCACATGAATACTTTCAGTTCGATCAGACGCTGAAAAATGTCGTCGTGAATAGTGAAAGCACTTTTTGGATATTTTTGAGAAAGGCATATTCCTTTTGAGAAAGGGATATTCCAAAGGCATATTCCTTTTGAGAAAGGGATATTCCCCTTGGGATTTCCTATAAATAGGAAGGGAGATGGCTGCCATCTTCAGATCCTTGCTCTCACATACACATGCCATGACATTTCTGGCTTCTCTCTCCCTCCCAGCGAAATAGTTTCGTAGAGCCGAAAGGCTGTCTGGGTTCCGGTGGGAACTAGTTCTGGACGGCGAAGCCCTGCCGGATAGATGACACCGTATGTGTGCAACTCTGTAGAGAGATCGTAGTTTCGGTCTTAGTTCGAGAGTGCCTCCCGAAGGGCTGTCCGAGTTACAGTTTGAGTTTCGGGTGTCCTCCCGAAGGGCTGTCCGAGTGACCCGCCCAAAGGGCTGTCCGTGAGGCCTCCCGGAGGGCTGTCCGAGGATCCGTCCGGTGGGACTATCCGAAGGACTGTCCAGAGGCCTCCCGGAGGGCTGTCCGAGGATCCGTCCGGTGGGACTATCCGAGGGACTGTCCAGGGGCCTCCCGAAGGGCTGTCCGAGGATCCGTCCGGTGGGACTATCCGAGGGACTGTCCCGATGCCTCCCGAAGGGCTGCCCGGAGATCCGTCCGGTGAGCTGACGTGGGAGTACATCCTCGCGGTTGGGAGGTTGTAAATCCTAGCTGCGGGGATCTGCACCGCCGATCGTCATCGACTCTACTTCCGCTGCGCTACGAGTCGGTAACGAAACAGATCAAACCTTGTATGCAGTCTCCATAGTGATCCTGGGCTGGTGCGTAGGTCGGAAAATTTTTGTTTTCTGCTGCGTTCCCCAACAGATACATATACATAAAAAGATAATAAATTGTAGCCAGAATAATTTTAGGGTTTTAGTAAATATATAAAGTGAATGGACCCGGGGGCCATAGCTTTCAGGCATCTATCTAATGAGCATAGTAACGGTGGGTAGACAAATTATTGTCGGGAAATTGATATAAAAGCGAATAATTATGACGTTATTCATGGCATGATCATATATATATGCATTACATCTATGACAGGTAGACCGAAACAATTCTGCATCTACTACTATTACTCCACCAATCGACTGTTATCCAGCATGCATATATGGTATTAAGTTCATAACAAACAGAGTATGCTTGGAGCATGATGACATAATGTAGACAAATTAAGACCAAATAATATGTTCAAACCCCGTCTTTATCCTTAGTATCAGCAATACAAATACGTGCTCGCTACTACTCCTGTCACAGAGTGAGGATACCTCAAGATTGAACCTACTACTATGCACCACTTCCTTTCTAGATCTAATCATCAGCTTGGCCAAAGAAGACTCATAGATCAGAAAGCATACATGGCTATAATAATCACGCATAATAAATCTCAGAAAAAAACTCAATTACTTTAAATAAGTGATCTAATCATAAACTCACAATTCATTGGATCCCAACAAACACACCGCAAAGATTACATCGAATAGGTTGATACGTCTCTTACATATCTATAATTTTTTATTGTTCCATGCTACTATATTATCATTCTTGGATATTCTATATGCATTTATATGTTGTTTTATATCATTTTTTAGAACTAACCTATTAACCCAGTGACCAATGCCCAGTGACAGTTGCTGTTTTCTGCATGTTTTTGGCCTTTCAGGAAAACTGTACCAAACGAAGTCCAAATGTCACGAAACTTTTGGATGATTTTTTCTGGACAAATATAAGACCTGGAAGCTTTGGAGGGAGACCGGAGGCCACACGAGGTGGCGCCAAGCCAACAGGGCGCGCCCAGGGGGGTGGCCGCGCCCTGATGGCTTGGGACAACCTCCTGACGCCTCTTGACCTAACTCCGTGTCACGCCCAAGATGCGATCCTATCCTTATTTTGGCATGAGGGCCTCGACAGGGATAGAAGCGCATCTCGTCGTTTCGCAAGAATGGATATCATTACAAGCACATGTAAAGAGGAGATGAGTATATGGAATTGGCTTACACTCGCCACAAGCTACATCAATATCACATCAATAAAATAACATATCCAAATATCATACAGAAGAGCAGGGTCCGACTACGGACGAAAAAAACGATAAAATGACATCCATCCTTGCTATCCCAGGTTGCCGGCCTGGAACCCATCCTAGATCGATGAAGAAGAAGAAGAAGAACTCCAAATCAAACAAGCATCGCGCTCACGTCAAATCATCGAATTACCTGTACCTGCAATTGTTGTTGTAGTAATCTGTGAGCCACGGGGACTCAGCAATCTCACTTCCAAGGGTATCAAGACTATTAAAGCTTAATGGGTGAGGTATGGTTAAGTGGTGAGGCAGCAGCAAGCACTAAGCATTTATCTGAGTGGCTAACTTACGAGTACAAGAATAAGGGGGGATGATCGTCGTATAAACGGACGTGTACTAGTAATGATCACTAAGTGATCCTGAACACCTACTTACGTCAACCATAACCCCACCGTGTTCTCTCTCGGATCAGAAATTCACGAGAAGAGACAGTCACAGTTACGCACACAGTTGGTGTATTTTATTGGAGTTTACTTCAAGTTTGCTATGACCGGGTGTTAAACAAAGTTTCCAAGTTGCCACGTAACCGCGGGCACGGCTTTCTGAAAGATTTAACCCTGCAGGGGTGCTCCAACTCATCCATCACAAACTAACCACACGCCGCGGGAATAACCTCGACCACGAATCCTGTGATCTCCTAGGAAATTCCATAGGAAAACCTCAACCTCGAGATAGCCCAAAGTATTCTCGGAATTCCTCGCGCAAGACATTCGAGAAAGGTAAGACAAAACCAGCAAGGCCGCCCGGCGTGTCGACGAACCCGATAGGAGCTACGTATCTCGTTCTCAGGACACGACCAGATGAGCTAGTGTACAGTGGCCTGATAGACATCACCCGAGTTGCCCCGGGGTGGCCCCGCACAGTGCTCTGTTTTGGCCCAACACTCATGAGGAGCACTGGCCCGGGGGTTGATTAATTATCCACGGGGTCCGGAAAGTCCCTATGCAATTTTATTAGTTATTAGGCAAATGTAGTACCAATGTTGGGCCTTGCCAGAAGAGTGTTATCCTAAAACGAAAGTCAAGGGGTCCCCATAACAACCCCGAGCATGTTAGGAGCGCAAAATATGGAACATAACACCGGTACACAAGTAACTAGGGCGGCAAAAGTGGAACAAAACACCAAGCAAAAGCCCAAGCCTTCCACCTTTTACCAAGTATATATGTGCATTAAAATAAATAGCAATAATATTGTGATAGCTCAAAAACATCCATGTTGGCACATGGAAACATTGCACCTGCAACTAGCAACGCTATAAGAAGGGCTGAGCAAGCGGTAACATAGCCAAACAATGGCTTGCTGGGATGTGGAGGGTTAGAGGCTTTTCATGGCAATTTGGGAGGCTAGACAAAAAGTGGTAGGTAGCGAGACAACGATAGAAACGAGACAACTAGCATGGCAATGATAGCAATGGTATCCAGGGAAATGGTCATCTTGCCTAAGATCCCGCTTGGAAGAAGAACGAATCCATGAAGAAGACGATCCAACGTAGTCGAACGAATCCTCACACTCCGAACGCTTTCGAAACTCTATCGAGAAGAAGCAATCTGGAAACAACAATCAACACATGATCAACACCACAACATATGCATGACATGATGCGCAACCAAACATGATGCATAGTATGCATGACATGGCAAAGCACCACAATCAACTTCTACACATTAAGTGAAGCTCAATATGCAACGAGTTGCATATTGACGAAACCCCACATTCGAATTATTTAGTTCACTCTCGTTAGGTACATGACAATATTAAATGTTATTAAACATGGCAAGAGGTGAAGCAAAAGTAAACTAGACATCTAGGCGTATTAAATGAGGCCGGAAACAACATATATCATTTCCGAAACGGCCCCATATGCAAATTATGAATTCGGTCCAGATCTGAACTACCCATGTTTTATATTTATTAAACAGCAAAATAAAGTGCACAATGATATTTTACTCGTCATTCTAGGCGATTTACATATATAGAACGTTTGAAACGGAGCTACGGTCTAAAAGATATGTCCAACACAGGATGCATATGACATGAATGCAAAATGCATGCAAATGACAACCACAACCAACTCAAATCATGGATGCAGCAAGATATTATGAAACTACATGAGATTCTAAGCAAGTTTCATGTGGAACATGTTCAAAACGGAGCAACGGTTCAACGATAACAAACAACACAAGTTTTAGTTCAAATATGTCCAAAATAGCAACATGGCATTTTGCACACATAAAAACTACAAGCAACAAGATTCTAAAATGCACAAACTAAGCATGGGGCAGTAGCATATAACACATACTTCATTTCATCTTCACATATCATACTCAAAAGAGTCATGGATCACATGGTGGGAAGCTCACAACATGGCAATAAAATATAACAGATTAGGACTTAGTGAAAATAACAGTTTTTAACAGAGCGGATTTTCGTGAAGGCATATTGGCAGCAATGAAACTATATGCTACAGGGCATATTATGGCATGAAAATTTACAGCATTGTAGAGGACATGCTGCACTACAATTCATTCCATGGTGGCAAGGTCTAATTATGCATAGAATCATGGCTAGCAACAACACAACATGGCATATTGAAGAAAACAGATTCTCAGACTTGGTGAAAATTAGACTAGACATGTGCTGCAGTTTTTAACAGATTAACATGTTGGACAATGAATATAACTATGATGCAAATCCTATACATGGCATCAAAAGACACAACCTGGTAGACAACAACATGCTTAACAAAAGACTCCTTGGGAGCAACCACAAAAGACTCTTAGATCAATAGCAAATCACATGACAACATGGCAACAAAATAACAGTTTTCAGACTTAGAAATATTTTGGACCCTCAAAACAGCAGTATTTTATAGCATGTTGGCAACAAGAAAATAACACCTAAACATGCATTTCTATAGCAACCAAAAATACCAGGGCCTAGCACACATGTCCAAGGGCATATCTCATGTTAGCAACTATTCCAAAATATGCATGGATTAATTCACACGAAATAAACAAAAGGGCATCATAGCAAAAATGGCCTGCACACAAATTTGCTCAAATGACAAAACTAAATGCACAGATAATTTCTATGGAATTTTCTACCCCAAAATCATATATAATATGTGGGTTTTTGTTAAAGAAACAATGACACAACAATTATGAGAGATTAGGACATAAATCGTTTTAGCAAGTTATGTATGCAAATTAAATGCAAACATCACATCAAGCATTTTTATCATGCATGAAAATGCGATATAAATAATCTATGCATTTTACCTATAGGGTTTGCTTAATTCGAATGCACGCTTAAATATTAATGCGCAATGCAAATACTAACAATTATAAAAATTAACAAAAATTGGCATGTTAAACATTTTAAATATGGATGAAAGTGGGACATTGCGATTCTACACGAAATTCTACACGTTTTACATATATAAAACATTTTCATCCGATGCACGATTAATTGATTATGAGCAATGCAAACTAAGGCATTTTTTCTGAAATTGCAATGATGATTTTTTTAATAGCAAAACACTAGACAGAAAAAAATACTAAACGGGTCGAATCTTTAACCCAGGCCAAAACAAGGCATGCACTGGATAGCAACAAGGCACACATGGGCGCAGTATAGTGGTGCGGGGGGGGGGGGGGGGGGGCGGTTCTCACCATGGGCTCATGGCCCGGTCGGAAAAGCTCGCGGCTAGGCTGGGTCCGGTCAACGCGGGAGACTGGGCCGGGGTCGCTGGGCCTCGGGGCAGGCGCGGCCCACGCGGGCGGCAGCGCTCGCACTGGAGCGTCGTCTCCCCCGAGCTGGAGGCCATGGCGGCGGTTCCGGAGGGCAGCGACAGATGTCCGGGCGCGTAGGCCGGCGGGAGACTCCGGCGACGGCCGGATCTGGCCGAGGATGGATGGATTCAGTCGTGGGGGTCCCGGATCCGAGCTCAACGGCGGTTCCGGCCACCGGTGCTGCACATCGAGGCGCGGGCGGTGCGATCTTGGGCCGGAGCGGCTGCGGGGCGGCGACGCGGTGGCTGCGACGGCGTGGGGCAAGCGGAGGGAGGCTCGGGGCAACGGCGGCGCGATGCGGGGCGCTCCTTCCGGCGGAGCTGCTCACCGGCGGCGGGCGGCGGGAGGCGGCACGGCTCGGGCGAGGCCCTGGCTCGGGCACGGGGGAGCAGGCGCGGTCGGGCGCGGCTCGTGCCCGGCGGCGGGTGGAGGCGGGCCCGGAGGGCCAGATCCGGGCTGCGGCGCTGGTGGGAGGCTGGCGATGCGACGGCGGCGGGCTGGCTTGGCGCGGAATGCGAGGAGCGGCGGCTAGAGGTAGGTGGAGGGCTAGGGATGTCGTTTTTTGACGTGGGGAGCTTCCTTTTATAGGCTGGGAGCTAGGGTTAGGGGGGTTTTGCACCGATTTCGACCGTGCGATCGCGATCGGACGGTCCGAAAGCGGAGGGGGTTGGGGTAGGCTTAGTGGGCTGTGTAGGGGGGTTGTGGGCTGAGGAGAGAGGTAGCTTTTGCGGCCCTGGCATAGAGTTTTATAAACCAAAAACGTCCGACGAATAAATCGATGACGGTGCCGCTACGGTCGACCGTTCGGGTACCAAACGAGCTCCGATTGCGACGAAACTTGGCAGGCGGTCTACCTACAATATAACAAAACCGCACGCCAAGTCTCGACCCAATCCAAGAATACTTTTCGCGCACTTTAAAAACAATATTTTTAAACCGATGCCGCGGGCACGGGCGTGTGTGGTTGGTCTCAACACGGTCAACGACAAGAACGGAGAGAACCGGCGACTACAAACGGATGTGGTTTTGAAAAAAAAAATGACGGCGACGGAGTGCCGATGCAATGCGGATGATGCGAATGATGCGATGATGAATGTGACAAACTAAAGAATCGCACGATGACAGCGGAATAAAAGGGGAATCTTCTGAAGCGTCGGTCTCGGGCTGTTACAACTCTCCTCCACTTACAAGAGATCTCAACCCGAGATCTTAGAATGAGAAGGGGAAGAGAAAGAGAAGAGGTAACTTAGTTGCTTCTTTGACAAATGAGCGAAACCAACAAATCTTGAAGGAAGCAAAGAGATGAAGAATGACATGAGGAACAAGCAAGAAATCACAAGAAATTTGGGCAGCACTTCCGTAGAAATAGAAGAGAAACTTGATAAGATAGAAAGATCTTGAGAGAGGACACAACACTCCGGTTAAAGATAAGGAATAAACGAACATGATGATGACCCACAAGTATAGGGGATCAATCGTAGTCCTTTTGATAAGTAAGAGTGTCGAACCCAACGAGGAGCAGAAGGAAATGACAAGCGGTTTTCAGCAAGGTAATTTCTGCAAGCACTGAAATTGTAGGTAACATATAGTTTGATAGCAAGATAATTGGTAACAAGCAAGTAATGGTAACGGTAAACAAGGTGCAGCAAGGTAGCCCAATCCTTTTGAGGCAAAGGACAGGCCAGAACAATCACTAGTAATAGGCAAAGTGTTCTTGAGGGTACACGGGAATTTCGTCTAGTCACTTTTATCATGTTGGTTTGATTCGTATTTGCTACTTTGATAATTTGATATTTGGGTGGACCGGTGCTAAGGTGTTGTTCTTACTTGAACTAACAACCTACTTATGATTAACCCCCTCGCAAGCATCCGCAACTACGAGAAAAGTATTAAGACAAAGTCTAACCATATCATTAAACATGTGGATCCAAATCAGCCCCTTACGAAGTAGCGCATAAACTAGGGTTTAAGCTTCTGTCACTCTAGCAACCCATCATCTAATAACTACTCCACAATGCATCCCCTTAGGCCCATGAATGGTGAAGTGTCATGTAGTCGACGTTCACATGACACCACTAAGGGAATCACAACATACATATCATCAAAATATCGAACACATATCAAATTCACATGATTACTCGCAACATGACTTCTCCCGTGACCTCAAGAACAAAGGTAACTACTCACAAAAAATAATCATGCTCAAGATCAGAGGAGTATTGAATAGCATAATGGATCTGAACATATAATCTTCCACCAAATAAACCATATAGTAATCAACTACGCAAGGTAATCAACACTACTAGTCACCCACAGGTACCAATCTGAGGTTCCGGTACAAAGATTGAACACAAGAGATGAACTAGGGTTTGAGAGGAGACGGTGTTGTTGAAGATGTTGATGAAGATTGGCCTCCCAAAGATGAGAGGGGTGTTGGTGATGACGATAGCTTCGATTTCCCCCTCCGGGAGGGAAGTTCCCCCGGCGGAATCGCTCCGCCGGAGGGCAAAAGTGCTCCTGCCCAAGTTCCGCCTCGAGATGGCGGTGCTTCATCCCGAAAGTCCTCCTCCTCTTTTTTTCTAGGTCAAGAGTGACCTTATACTAGAAGATGGGCACCGGAGGTGGGCCTGGGTGACCACAACCCATCAGGGCGCGCCCAGGGGGCCTGGCACGCCCTGGTGGGTTGTGCCCACCTGGGAGGCCCCCTCCGGTAGTTTTCAGCTCCAGTATTTTTATTAAATGCAAAAATAATCTCCGTAAAATTTCAGCTTCATTGGAGTTGTGCAGAATAGGTATCTCTGACGTGCTTTTCTTGGGTCCAGAATTCCAGCTGCCGGTATTCTCCCTCTTTGTGTAAACCTTGCATATTATGAGAGAAAAGGCATTAGAATCACTCCCCAAAGTATTATTATTCAACAAAACAAAGTAAATAACAGTAGGAAATCATGATGCAAAATGGACGTATCAACTCCCCCAAGCTTAGACCTCGCTTGTCCTCAAGCGAAAGCCGATATTGAAAAGCATGTCCACATGGTTTGAGAGAGAGGTGTCGATAAAAACAAAATACGGACATAGAAGCATCATGCTTATTAACATAACAGCAACAAACTCTAACATAAGAACTTATTTCAATACATTTTTATCATAAAGCTTCTCATGAACAAGTAACAATTCATCACAACATAGAAGTATGAAGCATAAACCTTATTGGGAACCAACAAACTATGTTCTCAGTCAACTTTGCAACTACAATTCATCATATTTTCAGGACGGGTCTCATGTCGGAGCCTTTTGGAAAGTCCACATACTAGTCTTCTATGATTGCTAACGCTCACGGCATACCCATGAACAAAAAGTTTCAACCAGACACATAGGAAGATAGGGGCTTATAGTTTCGCCTCCCAACTCACTCACCTCAAGGGTGATGTCAACAATAATAACTCATGCCCACCCATATCCAACTGGATATATGTGCCTAGATCTTTCCTCACCACATGATGCTTGCAAAAGAAAAATTAAAAAGGAATAGGGAAGAATACTTTGACTCTTGCATAAAAGTAAGTGGATAAAAGTAAAAGATAGGCCCTTCGCAGAGGGAAGTAGAGGTTGTCATGCGCTTATTGGTTTGTATGCCCAATCCCTTAATGTAAAAGAACGTCACGCTATATTGCCCCCTATGATAGCAACCTTTATTATGCAGTCCGTCGCTTTTATTACTTTGCCATCATAATTTCATATAACGCTCAATTTTCTCTTACACTAATTGATCAAAACACTTTTAGAAGCAATTTTTATTGCCTTGTTGCACCGATGACAACTTACTTGAAGGATCTTTCTCGATCCATAGGTAGGTATGGTGGACACTCAAGGAAAGAGTTTGGGTTTGGGTTTTTGGATGCACAAATAGTATCTCTACTTAGTGCGGAATTTTTGGCTAGCAAAGATATCAGGCAAGCACCACATGTTAAAGGATCTATGACAATATAACTTCTATGTGGATATGAACAAACATAAATCATTACGTTGTCTTCCTTGTCCAACGTCAACAATTTTGACATATAATATTTGATGGGGGCTCGCAATCATAAAAGATGTCCAAGATAGTGTATTTGCATGTGAATCTTCTCTTCCCTAATTAATTCTTTCATGAATTGCATCATTGACCAATGCTATGTTTGTCAATCTCCAACAAATTTTACTACTTATACTTTTCCTTATGTGATGTCATTACTCACCATAAGATTAGCATATGATTCTTTTCATTTGTTTCTTTTCCCTTATTTGATTGCAATAAGAAAGTAGAAAGGCAAAGACTCAAACTAAACTTTATTATATAACTTTCACCCGATTACATGGATAGATAGACCACGGAACTAACACACGAAAATAGATCATGCTAAACTTTTATTCAACTAAAGCAAAGGGAAACTAAAGATCGAACTAAAATAGGTAAAGGTGAATAAAAGTGGTGGTGATACGATACCGGGGCACCTCCCCCAAGCTTGGCTCAAGCCAAGGGGAGTGCCCATACCCGTGTGCTCAAGTCTCCTTTGGTGGTGGTGAAGAAGGTGGAGGTGTTGATGAAGCCTTCTTCTTCAACTTATATTTAAGCATAAAGTTTTCCTCCCTTAGGTCACCATTCTCCAACTCAAGCTTCAATATCCTTTGGCATAGGGCCTTCTTGCTTTCCTGCAGAAAACGAGACGGGATAAATTGGACCTTAGGTTTGTATCTTCTAGGGAGGCTTGATTTCTTGAATTCCACATGCATATCTCCAGGTTGAGGCAATGGATCATCCTCTTCCTCAGAGCTGTCATCTTTTGTTTCCTGCATGGTAGCATCTTCTTCCTCCTCCGAGGTCCATAGATAGGGGTAAATTTTCCTAAAGATCTTCGGGTCTGGAACACAGGGATCAACATGGCTCTCCCCCTATGAATCTTGAGACGACATATTTCCAGATCTGCTAGGGAAACAAGAACACAGGATTTTTCTGCGATGCGGTCGTCAAAACAGTTGGGGGTATATATAGAGAATTTTTATTCTTGGGAAACAAGTATATGGAAGGAAAACGGAGTCGGGAAGGCATCCGAGGTGGGCACAACCCACCAGGGCACGCCCAGGGGTGCCTGGCGTGCCCTGGTGTATCGTGCTCACCTCGATCACCTTCCGGTTTATTTTTTATTTCCAAAATTCTAAAATATTCCAAAACGGACAAAAAATATTTTTTGCGGATTTTTTGAAGTCCGTTTACTTACCGTATCACATACCTCCTATTTTTAAGTATTCTGGAGTGTTTCAGAAGGTTTCTTTTATGTGTTCCTCCGATGTCATGGTTTGGATAACATTGCTTTCAACGTTAATAGGCGTACCTGAGATATAATGCTTAATTATTTGTCCATTGACCACCTTCAGGTTAGTACCTTCGGCGTTATTAATCTTGATAGCTCCAGAACGATAAACCTCTTCAATAATATATGGTCCTTCCCGTTTTGAGAGAAGCTTTCCTGCAAAAAATCTTAGACGAGAGTTGAACAAAATAACATAATCTCCTATTTTGAATTCCCGCTTTTGGATTCTTTTGTCATGCCATCTTTTTACGTTTTCTTTGAATAGTTTGGCATTTTCATACGCTTGGGTTCTCCATTCATCTAGTGAGCTAATATCAAATAGCCTCTTCTCACCGGCAAGTTTGAAATCATAGTTGAGTTCTTTAATTGCCCAAAATGTTTTGTGTTCTAATTCTAGAGGCAAATGACAATCTTTCTCATATACCATTTTGTATGGAGACATACCCATAGGATTTTTATAAGTTGTTCTATAGGCCCAAAGTGCATCATCTAATTTCTTAGACCAATTCTTACGAGACCTATTGACAGTTTTTTGTAATATTAATTTTATTTCTCTATTCTAAGTTCAACTTGACCACTAGATTGAGGATGATAGGGTGATGCAATTCTATGGTTAACATCATATTTAGCAAGCATCTTACGGAAAGCACCATGAATAAAGTGTGAACCACCATCGGTCATTAAATATCTAGGGACTCCAAACCTCGGGAAGATAACCTCTTTAAGCATTTTAATGGAGGTGTGGTGATCGGCACTACTAGTCGGAATAGCTTCTACCCACTTAGTGACATAATCAACCGCAACCAAAAAATGAGTGTACCCATTGGAGGAAGGAAAAGGCCCCATATAATCAAAACCCCAAACGTCAAATGGTTCGACAACAAGTGAATAATTCATAGGCATTTCCTGACGCTTACCGATATTATCAATTCTTTGACATTCATCACAAGACAAGACAAACTTACGGGCATCCTTGAAGAGAGTAGGCCAATAAAAACCAGATTGCAATACCTTATGAGCAGTTCTATCTCCCGCATGATGTCCTCCATAAGCTTCGGAATGACATTTCCGTAGGATTTGTTCCTGTTCATGCTCAGGTACACAACGTCTAATAATACCATCTACTCCTTGTTTATAAAGGTGTGGATCATCCCAAAAGTAATGTCTCAAGTCATAGAAGAATTTTCTCTTTTGTTGATAAGTAAAGCTAGGTGGTATATATTTAGCGACAATATAATTAGCATAATCAGCATACCAAGGTGTGTTTTGTGAGACACTTATTCCAGCTAGCTGTTCATCAGGGAAACTATCATCAATAGGTAGTGGGTCATCAAGAATATTTTCTAACCTAGACAAGTTATCAGCAACGGGGTTCTCAGCTCCTTTCCTATCAACGATGTGTAAGTCAAATTCTTGAATCAAAAGAACCCACCTAATGAGTCTAGGTTTAACATCTTTCTTTTAAATAAGGTATTTTATAGCAGCATGATCGGTGTGAACAATAACTTTGGAGTCAACAATATAGGATCTAAATTTATCACAAGCAAACGCAACCGCTAAAAATTCTTTTTCAGTAGTAGCATAGTTTCGTTGGGCACTGTCTAGAGTTTTACTAGCATAATGGATAACATTCAATTTCTTATCAACTCTTTGTCCTAGGACAGCACCAACAGCAAAATCACTAGCATCACACATAATTTCAAAAGGCAAGTTCCAATCAGGTGGTTGTACGATAGGTGCGGAGGTTAAGGCTTTCTTGAGTGTTTCAAAGGCTTCCACACAATCATCATAAAAAACAAAAGGAATATCCTTTTGCAAGAGATTAGTAAGAGGCCTAGAAATTTTAGAGAAGTCTTTAATGAACCTCCTATAAAAACCAGCATGACCAAGAAAACTTCAAATACCTTTAATATCCTTAGGACATGGCATTTTCTCAATTGCATCAACTTTAGCTTTGTCCACCTCAATACCTCGTTCAGATATTTTATGCCCCAAGACAATGCCTTCATTAACCATAAAGTGGCACTTCTCCCAATTCAAGACAAGGTTAGTTGGTTCACATCTCTGCAAAACTCGATCAAGGTTTCTTAAGCAATCATCAAAAGAAGTTCCGTAAACAGAAAAATCATCCATGAAAACCTCCACAATCTTTTCACAAAAATCAGAGAATATAGCAGTCATACATCTTTGAAAGGTAGCAGGTGCATTGCATAAACCAAAAGGCATACGTCTATAAGCATAGGTTCCAAAAGGGCAAGTAAAGGTAGTTTTCTCTTGATCGGATTGTGACAAAGGTATTTGAGAGAAACCAGAATATCCATCTAGGAAACAAAAGTGCGTGTGCTTAGATAGTCTCTCTAGCATTTGATCAATGAACGGTAGAGGGTAATGATATTTCCTAGTAGCTTTATTTAATTTTCTAAAATCAATTACCATTTTATAGCCAGTGACAATTCTTTGTGGAATGAGTTCATTCCTATCATTGGGAACAACGGTAATACCTCCTTTCTTAGGGACACAATGAACATGACTTACCCATCTACTATCAGCTATGGGATAGATTATACCTGCTTCTAGAAGTTTTAATATTTCAGTTCTTACCACTTCTTTCATCTTAGGATTCAATCGCCGTTGGTGATCAACAACGGGTTTAGCATCAGGTTCCATATTAATCTTGTGGTGACATAGAGTGGGACTAATGCCCTTAAGATCATCAAGAGTATATCCAATAGCAGCCCGGTGCTTCCTTAAAACTTTCAATAATCTCTCTTCTTCATGTTCTGAAAGGTTAGCACTAATAATAACAGGATATATCTTTTTCTCATCAAGATAAGCATACTTCAAAGTGTCAGGCAATTGTTTCAATTCAAACACAGGATCACCTTTAGGTGGAGGAGGACCTCCAAGAGTTTCAATAGGCAAATTGTGTTTCAAGAGAGGTTGTTGTTCGAAGAAAATTTGATCTATTTCATTTCTTTCACGCAAATGCATATGATTTTCATGGTCGAGCAAATATTGTTCTAATGAATCAGTAGGAGGCACATCAATAGAAGCAAGACCAATTATTTCATCCTTACTAGATAACGCTTTATCACGGGGTTGTCTACTAAACTTGGAGAAATTAAACTCATGAGACACATTACTAAAACTGACACCGACAGTTTGTTTTTCACAATCTATCTTAGCATTGACGGTGCTCAAGAAAGGTCTACCAAAGATAATGGGACAAAAGTCATCTTGTGGGGAACCAAGGACTTGAAAATCAGTAGGATATTTTACTTTCCCACACAAGACTTCAACATCTCTAACAATCCCAAGTGGTGTGATAGTGTCTCTATTAGCAAGTTTAATAGTGACATCAATGTCTTCCATTTCAGCAGGTGCTATTTCATCCATAATTTCTTGGTATAAGGTAAAAGGGATAGCACTCACACAAGCACCTAAATCACATAAACCATGATAGAAATGATCTCCTGTTTTAACTAAGACAACAGGCAAGCCTTCTATGGGTCTATGTTTATCTTTTTCATCAGGTTTAGCAATTCTAGCAGCTTCATCGCAAAAGTAGATGACATGCCCATCAATATTTTCAACAAGAGATCTTTAACCATAGCAACACTAGGTTCTACTTTAATCTGCTCAGGGGGTTTAGGTGCTCTTATATTACTCTTACGAACCACAGTTGATACCTTAGCATGTTCTTTTATCCTAACAGGGAAAGGTGGTTTTTCAATATAAGCGGTAGGCACAACTGGATCAACATTGTAAAAGATGGTTTCTTCTTTAGTTATGACCGGTTCTTTAATTTCTTCCTTAAAAGGGGGATGATATTTAAACCACTTCTCCTTAGGGAGATCAACATGAGTAGCAAATGCTTCACAAAAAGAGGCTACTATCTCAGAGTCAAGTCCATATTTAGTGCTAAACTTGTGAAAAGTATCGGTATTCATAAAAGATTTAACACAATCAAATTCAAGCTTTATACCTGACTCATTACCTTCGTCGAGTTCCCAATCTTCAGAGTTGTGTTTAATTCTTTCTAAGAGATCCCACTTGAATTCAATAGTCTTCTTCATATAAGAACCAGCACAAGAAGTATCGAGCATGGATTGATCATTATGAGAAAGCCGAGCATAAAAATTCTGAATGATAACTTCCCTCGGAATGTCATGATTGGGGCATGAATATAACATTGACTTAAGCATCCCCCAAGCTAGAGCGATACTTTCTCCTTCACGAGGGCAAAAATTATATATATAATTCCGATAACGATGAACTAGATGCATATGATAAACATTTTGATGGAATTCCAATTGCAAACAATTCCAGTTCCACGTTCCAAGATCATCACATAGCCTATACCATGTCAATGCTTTTCCCTCCAAATATAAAGGTAAAACCTTCTTCTTAACTTCATCTCCGGGTAAACCTGCAAACTTAAATAATCCACAAATCTCGTTCACATATAAAAGGTGCATATCAGGATGTTCAGTTCCGTCTCCTGCATAAGGTTTAGCAAGCAGTTGTTCTAGCATACCCGAAGGAATTTCATAAGTAACATTTTCAGTAGGTGTTGTAGGTTGAGGGGTAACTAATTGTGGTTTCGGTCGAGGTGAAGATACCCCGAACAAACCCCTCAAAGGATTGTTCTCCATAGTAGGAAGTAGCAATAAATTTCAGCACGTAGTATAAGTTTTTCCTTACCGATTTCCACTTACCAAGAGCACTTCACTCCCCGGCAACGGCGCCAGAAAAGAGTCTTGATGACCCACAAGTATAGGGGATCAATCGTAGTCCTTTCGATAAGTAAGAGTGTCAAACCCAACGAGGAGCAGAAGGAAATGACAAGCGGTTTTCAGCAAGGTAATTTCTGCAAGCACTGAAATTGTAGGTAACAGATAGTTTGATAGCAAGATAATTGGTAGCAAGCAAGTAACGCTAACGGTAAACAAGGTGCAGCAAGGTATCCCAATCCTTTTGAGGCAAAGGACAGGCCAGAACAATCACTAGTAATAGGCAAAGTGTTCTTGAGGGTACACGGGAATTTCGTCTAGTCACTTTTATCATGTTGGTTTGATTCGTATTCGCTACTTTGATAATTTGATATGTGGGTGGACCGGTGCTAACGTGCTGTTCTTACTTGAACTAACAACCTACTTATGATTAACCCCCTCGCAAGCATCCGCAACTACGAGAAAAGTATTAAGACAAAGTCTAACCATAGCATTAAACATGTGGATCCAAATCATCCCCTTACGAAGTAGCGCATAAACTAGGGTTTAAGCTTCTGTCACTCTAGCAACCCATCATCTAATAACTACTCCAAAATGCATCCCCTTAGGCCCATGAATGGTGAAGTGTCATGTAGTCGACGTTCACATGACACCACTAAGGGAATCACAACATACATATCATCAAAATATCGAACACATATCAAATTCACATGATTACTCGCAACATGACTTCTCCCGTGACCTCAAGAACAAAGGTAACTACTCACAAATGATGTTCATGCTAAAGATCAGAGGGGTATTAAATAGCTTAATGGATTGGAACATATAATCTTCCACCAAATAAACCATATAGTAATCAACTATGAGATGTAATCAACACTACTAGTCACCCACAGGTACCAATCTGAGGTTCCCGTACAAAGATTGAACACAAGAGATGAACTAGGGTTTGAGAGGAGATGGTGCTGTTGAAGATGTTGATGAAGATTGGCCTCCCAAAGATGAGAGGGGTGTTGGTGATGACGATGGCTTCAATTTCCCCCTCCGGGAGGGAAGTTCCCCCAGCGGAATCGCTCCGCCGAAGGGCAAAAGTGCTCCTACCCAAGTTCCGCCTCGAGACGGCGGCGCTTCATCCCGAAAGTCCTCCTCCTCTTTTTTCTAGGTCAAGAGTGACCTTATAGTAGAAGATGGGCACCGGAGGTGGGCCTGGGTGACCACAACCCATCAGGGCGCGCCCACGGGGGCCTGGCACGCGCTGGTGGGTTGTGCCCACCTGGGAGGCCCCCTCTGGTAGTTTTTAGCTTCAGTATTTTTTATTAAATGCAAAAATAATCTCCGTAAAATTTCAGCTTCATTGGAGTTGTGCAGAATAGGTATTCTGACGTGCTTTTCTTGGGTCCAGAATTCCAGCTGCCGGTATTCTCCCTCTTTGTGTAAACCTTGCATATTATGAGATAAAAGGCATTAGAATCACTCCCCAAAGTATTATGATTCAACAAAACAAAGTAAATAACAGTAGGAAATCATGGTGCAAAATGGATGTATCACATGATCTTGACAAAATGAGACGACGGTCGAAGAGAGCAACATCATAAAGCCTCCGAAACAAAAGAATAGAAGTTAGATCGTTGGAAAAAAAGGAACGACGAAGAAAAGACATATTCTACCACAATTGAATTGAAAGCATCCTTACAAAAAGAGGTTGAACAGAGTTGTTGAAAAATCAACAACGAAAAGAACATGCTTGTTGTGGGCTTATGGAAAACATCTCAACATTATGAGGTGACAACCGGCCACTAATGGAAACAATTAATTGCTTGGGAGCAACAAGAGATGCAAAACTCCTTTCGCCGAGAGGAATCATTGAGAACTTGGATCATTGATAAGCACCACAAATAGCAACAATCGTTAGGAAATGGTTTAGGTGAAATCTATACCAAGATAACTCCGAGGAAGACATGATGGGTTTAAATATCTCATTCTTGATAAATTATCTCCGAGACTCCTCATGAATCAAGAATGCTATAACACCATCTCAAAAGATAAGGGAGAACGAATTGCACTTTGAAATGCAAGACAAGGAATACTTGAGGTACTACCACAAGAATATTGAAGAATACTTCGAGAATGAATAAAATCCTTGATGAACCACAATGAAGAACCTCCGTAAACAAACGAATGATCAAAAGAACCGAAGGTCGAAAAGAATAAGATTAAGGCCTTGCAAAGATTTAGATGGAACTTCATGAAGAGATACTTGAGACTCCGGAAAGAAAAGATAAACAAGTTGAAATCGAGAATTAGATATCATGAACAACTCCGGAAGAAGGTTTGAGATCACCTTGATGAACAAGAATAAGATTTATGTTATGCTTATCCTTCATCAAGTTAAATTGATGACAAGCAACGGATTTGGCATACGACTTATTCTTCTTGCAAAGATTGAGGATAGATAAGAGCACAAACTTGAGGAAGTCTTGAACGAGAACACCGGAATAATTGATATACGAACGAAGAGACTACAATTGAGAAGAATTTGAGAATGAAAGCTGAAAGCTGAGAACTACGAAATCTTGTGAAATGATGGCCTTCGGAGGATCGAGAAATGGAACAACTCTGAAATGCTCCGGATAGATAAGGAAGGAACAACTCAAGATCGAAAACAATTTGAGAGGATATCACGAAGCTGAAACCATGAATCTCCGCAAGACTAGACAAAGATTTAAGAGAAACACTCCTTCGGTCTTCAACGATGAGAATGATGACGAGAAATCCCACCAAGAATTACTGAGGCACTCCGGAACAATGAATAAGGAAAGGTTGAGCCAATGATGAAAATAATTTGAAGCTATCTAAGAGAAGGCATATGACTGATGGAATCCATTCTTACGTCACATTGAAATAACTTGAGAACAACTCCGTAAAAGATTAGAAGAGCCAGGTAAGATCCTGGGGAAAAACCTGTGGGTTATGAGCCCACTCAAAGAAAACACCGTTGAAACGGTTGCTTAGGAAGAGAGATTGCACCGGTGCAAATGAAAACTTGATGAGGTGAAAACCTCGAAATAATTTGAAAGTATTGAATGAAAACACAATTCTTCTAAGATATCTTCAGCACTCCGGATAGAATAGAGAGAGATGAATAAACAAGAGAGACTTGATAAAGAACTCCAACACGAGAAGGCATTTAGAGAATGAAAAGGATATGATGAGCACCGGAAGATTGAATTGAATCCACCGGGAAAGAAAACAATAACGAAGAATGATGAACTATGAATCACTTGAGCCTCTCCACAATGAATCACCGGATACCATATGGAAGAAAAGACAGCGGCATCATGACATGGAAAGAAATGCACTTGGATGATACATTACTCATTGAAGAAAAGGGCGGGAGGGTGGAAAAAACAAAGACAACTTGAGACAGATGAGACGAACTCCGAAAGAACTATGAGGATTGATCTTGCAAATATTGGAGAGGATTGAATTATCTTGATGAGAACACACCGGTTAGAAAAGATATGAAATCACCACTTGACATCGAAGCAACTCAAATTACCATACTCCAACACAAAACAAAGGGTGTAGCTTCAAATTAAGCCGGAAACAAATACATAACCCCTTATGCATTTATTGGGAGGATAATCCTAGGTAACTACTTGAATTCCCACCTAAGAACTCCCGAAATCTTTCTGGTTATGCAATCAGGTCCAACGAATACACGGATAAATTACTCAATAAGCACTCAACTCCTAGCAATAATACTACGCACCGTGTATCACATCCCTCAACACACAACCAGAGAAACCTCAGAAACTCATCTACCTTAGACCCTCGTAATCACAACGATACTAAAGATGGCAGTACATGTGATCCCGCTCCCCAGTACTGGGTGCCGCCACACTCTTCGCACCACGAATAGTATTGAAGCAATTTCGAACATCCGCGTCCTGAGATACTAAGGAAACTGAACGATAGCGATGTGTCAAGAACCCCTTGGAGATTGACGTGGCTTGAGACTGCGTCGGTATATCCCCCAAAGAGGAAGGGATGATGCAGCACAGCAACGGTAAGTATTTCCCTCAGTTATAAAACCAAGGTTATCTAACCAGTAGGAGGATCACCACCACCCAATAAGCAGCACCTGCACACAAACAACAAATACTTGCAACCCGACGCGAAAGAGAGGTTATCAATCTCTCTACGGTAATAAGATAGATTAGGTAGTGATAGATAGGAGAGATAGATCTCTCAAGCACACAAATAAAAAGAGTAAATATGCAGCAATATTTTTTTGGGTTTTTGGTTTTGTAGATCTGAAAACAAAGATTGCAAAAAGATAGATCGGAAAGCAATATGATGGAAAAGTAGACCCGGGGGCCGTAGGGTTCACTAGTGGCTTCTCTCATGAGTATAGCGCACGGTGGGTGAACAAATTACTGTTGGGCAATTGATAGAAAATCGAATAGTCATGACGATATCCAAGGCGATGATCATTATATAGGCATCACGTCCAAGATAGATAAACCGACTCCTGCCTGCATCTACCTCTATTACTCCACACATCGACCGCTATCCAGCAGGCATCTAGTGTATTAAGTTCATGGAAAAACGGAGTAATGCAATAAGAACGATGACATGATGTAGACAAGATCTATTCATGTAGGAATAGACCCCATCTTGTTATCCTTAATAGCAACGATACATGCGTGTCTTGCTTCCCCTTCTGTCACTGGGAAAGAACACCGCAAGATCGAACCCATCACAAATCACCTCTTCCCATGGCAATAAAAATCGATCTAGTTGGCCTAACTAAACCAAAGATTCGAAGAAGAAATACGAGGCTATAAGCAATCATGCATATAAGAGATCAAAGAAGACTCAAATAATATTCATGGATAGAAACTGATCATGAACTCAAAATTCATCGGATCCCAACAAACACACCGCAAAAGTTTACATCAAATAGATCTCCAAGAGACCATTTTATTGAGAATCACAAGAGAGAGAGAAGAAGCCATCTAGCTACTGCCTACGGACCCGTAGGTCTATGGTGGACTACTCACGCATCATCGGAGAGGCACCTATGAGGAAGATGAACCCCTCCATGATGGTGTTTAGATTGGATCTTGCGGTTCTGGAACTTGCGGGCTGGAATTGTGTTTCGTCGACTCCTCTAGGGTTTTCCGAATATTTGAGAATTTATAGGCTTCAGAGGCGGTGCGGAAGGGGGCCGAGGAGGGCACAACCCAGCAGGGCACGTCGGGGCCCCCCTGGCGCGCCCTGGTGGGTTGTGCTCTCCACATCCCACCTCTCCGGCAGTTGTTTGGCCCACTGGGTGTCTTCTGGTCCAGAAAAAATCTCCAAAAAGTTTCGTCGTGATTGGACTCCATTTGGTATTGATTTTATGCGAAGTAAAAAACAAGCAAAAACAGCAACTGGCACTTTGGCACTATGTCAATAGGTTAGTCCCAAGAAATGATATAAAGTTGTTATAACATGATTGTAAAACATCCAAGAATGATAATATAACAGCATGGAACAAGCAAAAATTATAGATATGTTGGAGACGTATCAGCATCCCCAAGCTTAATTCCTACTCGTCCTCGAGTAGGTAAATGATAAAAACAGAATTTTTGATGTGGAATGCTGCCTAACATGTTCATCACATTCTTTTCTTTTGTATAGCATGGACATTTGGACTTATAATGATTCAAAGCAATAGTCTAGTTTTAACATAATGACTTCAATACTCAAGCATGTCAACAAGCAACCATGTCTTTCAAAATAACAACACTAAAGAAAGTTATCCCTAGCCCATCATGCTCAATCATTGATCCATTCATGAAACACACTCAAATATTAGCTATGCCCAATGCTCAAGTATGATCATAGTGCCCCCTAGTTGGTTCTTATAAGAGAAGATGGAGACTCAAAGCAAAAATAAAAAATTGCATATAGTAAATGATAGGCCCTTCGCAGAGGGAAGTAGGGATTTGTAGAGGTGCCAGAGCTCAAGGTTTAAAATTGAGAGAGAAAAAATATTTTGAGTGGCATGCTTTTCCTGTCAACGAAAACGACAAAGTAGCTCACAATACTTTCCATGCTAGATATATCATAGGCGGTTCCCAAACAGAAAATAAAGTTTATTCCTTTTTCCACCAAACTTTCACTTTCCATGGCGGGCCGTATCCACGGTTGCCTTCCATACCAACACTTTCCAAGGAATTTATTATTTGACAACATAAAGTAAATATTTTTTTTCTTTTTCATTTCGGGAATGGGCATCCCTATTACCGCCGCACTCTCGTGCAATGACAAGTGAATAAACACTCATCTTGAGAATAACACATCTAGCATGGAAAAATATTGGACACCCCCCACCGTTTCATGAGCGGTACGAGCACACCAAAGAGAAAATTTATTTTAAAAATTTAGAGATGGCACATACAAATTTGCTTGGAACGGCATGGAAATACCGCATATAGGTAGGTATGGTGGACTCATAAGGCAAAACTTGGTTTAAGGATTTTGGATGCACAAGTAGTATTTCTACTTAGTACAAATGAAGGCTAGCAAATAGATTGGGAAGCAACCAAACCAAAAAACGAAAAATCACATAAGTGAGCATTGAACATAACTAACACCGAATAATGCACCACAAGTAGGATGTAACTTCATTGCATAACTATTGACTTTCGTGCTTGCATAGGGAATCACAAACCTTAACACCAATATTCCTACTAAGCATAATTACTCACTAACATGACTCACATATTACTATCATCATGTTTCAAAACTATTACAAGGAATCAAGTTTAATTTGTCCAATGATCTTCATGAAAGTTTTTATTATATCCTCCTTGGATATCTATCACTTTGGGACTAGTTTCATATATTTCCATTGCTTTTTGGCAAGCTCAAACAAATTTAAGTGAAGCACATGAGCATAAAGATTTCATCTCTCAAAAAGGTATAAGTGAAGCATGAGAGGATTTCTTAAAAAAATTACTAACGCTCAAATTAATCTAAGTGAAGCATGAGAGTATTTCTACAAAAGTTTCCAAGCACACCGTGCTCAAAAAGATATAAGTGAAGCACTAGAGCAAGTTCTATAGCTCAAAATGTTTAAGTGAAGCACATAGAGCTATTCTAACAAATCATAGCATGGTTTTGGCTTTATAAAATAGGTGTGTCCAGCAAGGATACAAAGGAAAAACTAACTAACAAAGCAAGCAAAGATACAAGACGCTCCAAACAAAACTCATGATATGTGACGAATAAAAATATAGCTCCAAGTAAAATACCGATGGTCGTTAGAAGAAAGATGGGATGCCACTCGGGGGCATCCCCAAGCTTAGTTGCTTGTTTCTATTTGGATATATCTTGGGGGTGCGGTAGCATCCCCAAGCTTAGGATTTTGCTATTCCTTATTCCTTCATCCATCGTGATCTCACCCAAAACTTGAAAACTTCAATCACACAAAACTCAACAAAATCTTCGTGAGATCCGTTAGTATAAGAAAGCAAATCACAACTTTAGGTACTGTTGCAAACCCATTCATATTTTATTATTGCATTATACCTACTATATTTTAACTTTACCATGGCTTATACCCCCCAATACAAACCATAGATTCATCAAAACAAGCACACAATGCAACGAAAACAGAATCTGTCTTAAACAAAACAGTCTGTAGTAATCTGTACTCTACCCATACTTTTGTAACTCTAAAAATTCTGAAAAATTAGGAAAACGTAAGTAATTTGTAAAGCAACACTGTGTTAAAATTTCAGCTCAAGATTACGTTCCAGAAAAAAAAATGAAAATTCATATACTGGACGCAAAGTTTCTGTTTCAGATTCAGCATCGCTTCTACTCATCCTATGAATCATCCTAACGGTTCTACTTGGCACAAACACTAAATAAACCATAAAAACACAATCATAATAGATGCATAATTGTGTCAACACTCAAAAACAGAAAGGAAAAAGCAAAAATTTATTTATTCATTGGGTTGCCTCCCAACAAGCGCTATCGTTTTACGCCCCAAGCTAGGTATAATGGATAGATTCAAGTATTGTCATCTTTGGTTTTGGATCCATAGGATGCCCTCATAATTGATTCATATGGTGGATTAATTCTTGTTCTAGGGAAGTGTTCCATACCCTTTCTCAAGGGAAATTGAAAACGAATATTGCCTTCTTTCATATCAATCACGGCACCTATAGTGCATAAAAACGTTCTACCAAGTATAATGGGCCAAGACGGATTGCAATCAATATCAAGCACAATAAAATCAATAGGCACATAGTTCCTATTTGCAAGAATAATAAGAACATCATTAATTCTTCCCAAAGGCTTTTTAATAGTAGATTCCGCCAAGTGCAAATTAAGAAAGCATTCTTCAATGTTGGTAAGACCAAGCACATCACATAGAGATTTTGGAATCGTGGAAACACTAGCACCCAAATCACACAAAGCAAAGTATTCATAATTTTTAATCTTGACCTTAATGGTAGGTTCCCACACATCATGCAATTTTCTAGGAATAGAAATCTCCAACTCCAACTTTTCTTCAAAAGATTTCATCATGGCATCAACGATATGTTTAGTAAAAGCTTTATTTTGCTCATAAGCATGGGGTGAATTCAACATAGATTGCAACAAAGAAATACATTCAATCAAATAGCAACTATCATAGTTAAATTCTTTGCAATCCAAGATAGTGGGCACATCACTAGTTAAAGTTTTGACCTCTTCAAACCCACTTTTATCAAAAAATTCATCAAGATTTTCACCCTCCAAATTATTGGGATGCCTTCTAGCTAAAGTTAACTCTACTTCAGTCCCTCCATTATCAATTTTAACATTACTAAACAAGGAATCAATAGAAGAAACACCAATCACTTTAAGATCTTCATCTTTCTTATGAAGGCAATCACTAGAAAACGATTTTTCTAAGATTTCTCTTTAGCTCTAAGCATAGCGGTTCTTTTCTTACTTTCATCCATAGATACATATAAAGCTTTAATAGATTCATCAATCTTAGGCACAAAAGCTTTCAACTTGAGATTTTCAACATCATGAGAAATTCTATCAATGTTTCTAGACATATCATCAATCTTATTCAACTTTTCTTCTATCGTAGTATTGAAAGCCTTTTGCGCATTGATAAATTCTTTAATATTACTCTCAAGATCAGAGGTGTTCCTATTATTATTGTAATAAGAATTACCATAGGAATTACCATAATTATTAGAGGAATTTCCAGGAAAAGGCCTAGGATTAAAATTAACTCTATAAGCATTGTTATTGAAATTGTTTCGAGAGACAAAATTCATATCTACGGAATCACTATTTTGCTCAATCAAAGTAGACAAAGGCACATCATTAAGATCAATAGGAGCATTTTTACTAGCAACCAATTTCATCAAAGCATCAACTTTATCACTCAAAGTGCTAATTTCCTCTACCGAATTAACTTTTTTACTAGTAGGTGCTCTTTCGGTATGCCATTGAGAATAATTAGCCATGATATTATCTAGCAATTTAGTAGCTTCACCCAAAGTAATCTCCATAAAAGTACCACCCGCGGCGGAATCTAAAAGATTTCTAGAGACAAAATTAATCCCGCATAAATTTTTTGTATGATCATCCAAAGATTTAAACCATGAGTAGGACAATTTCTTAGCATCAACTTCATTCTTTCCCAAGATTGTGCAACATGCTCATGCTCAAGTTGCTTGAAATTCATGATTTGCGTCCTAAGGGAAATAATTTTCGCGGGCGGAAAACACTTAGTGATAAAAGCATCCTTGCACTTATTCCCAGAATCGATACTATTGCGAGGCAAAGAGGAAAACCAAATTTTTGCACGATCCCGCAAGGAAAAAGGAAATAATTTCAACTTCACAATATCATTGTCCACATCTTTTTTCTTTTGCATATCACACAATTCAACGAACGTGTTTAGATGGGATGCGGCATCCTCATTAGGATTACCGGCAAATTGATCTTTCATGACAAAATTCAACAAAGCGACATTAATATCACAAGACTCCGCACTAGTGGCGGGAGGAGCAATAGGCGTACTAATAAAATCATTGTTATTACTATTGGAAAAATCACACAACTTGGTGTTTTCTTGAGTCATCGTGACTACGCAAACAAGATTGCAAGCAAGGAAGAGATCCGGCAAGAAAAAGGGCAAACGAAAAAGAGGACGAATAAAACGGCAAATTGGTGAAGTGGGGGAAAGGAAAACGAGAGGCAAATGGCAAATAATGTAATTGCAAGGAGATGAGATTTGTGATTAGGAACCTGGTAGATGATGATGGAGTCCCCTCGGCGCCTACGATAGGCACGTAGAAGAGACCGCTTCCTCCCCGGCAACGGCGCCAGAAATTCCTTTGACGTGGCTTGAGACTGCGTCGGTATTTCCCCAAAGAGGAAGGGATGATGCAGCACAATGACGGTAAGTATTTCCCTCAGTTATGAAACCAAGGTTATCGAGCCAGTAGGAGGATCACCACCACCCAATAAGCAGCACCTGCACACAAACAACAAATACTTGCAACCCGACGCGAAAGAGAGGTTGTCAATCTCTCTACGGTAATAAGATAGATTAGGTAGTGATAGATAGGAGAGATAGATCTCTCAAGCACACAAATAAAAAGAGTAAATATGCAGCAATATATTTTTGGGTTTTTGGTTTTGTAGATCTGAAAACAAAGATTGTAAAAAGATAGATCGGAAAGCAATATGATGGAAAAGTAGACCCGGGGGCCGTAGGGTTCACTAGTGGCTTCTCTCATGAGTATAGCGCACGGTGCGTGAACAAATTACTGTTGGGCAATTGATAGAAAATCGAATAGTCATGACGATATCCAAGGCGATGATCATTATATAGGCATCACGTCCAAGAAAGATAGACCGACTCCTGCCTGCATCTACCTCTATTACTCCACACATCGACCGCTATCCGGCATGCATCTAGTGTATTAAGTTCATGGAAAAACGGAGTAATGCAATAAGAACGATGACATGATGTAGACAAGATCTATTCATGTAGGAATAGACCCCATCTTGTTATCCTTAATAGCAACGATACATGCGTGTCTTGTTGTCCCTTCTGTCACTGGGAAAGAACACCGCAAGATCGAACCCATCACAAAGCACCTCTTCCCATGGCAAGAAAAATCGATCTAGTTGGCCTAACTAAACCAAAGATTCGAAGAAGAAATACGAGGCTATAAGCAATCATGCATATAAGAGATCAAAGAAGACTCAAATAATATTCATGGATAGAAACTGATCATGAACTCAAAATTCATCAGATCCCAACAAACACACCGCAAAAGTTTACATCAAATAGATATCCAAGAGACCATTGTATTGAGAATCATAAGAAAGAGAGAAGAAACCATCTAGCTACTGCCTACGGACCCGTAGGTCTATGGTGGAGTACTCACGCATCATCGGAGAGGCACCTATGAGGAAGATGAACCCCTCCGTGATGGTGTTTAGATTGGATCTCGCGGTTCTGGAACTTGCGGCGGCTGGAATTGTGTTTCGTCGACTCCTCTACGGTTTTCCGAATATTTGAGAATTTATAGGCATCAAAGGCGGTGCGGAAGGGGGCCGAGGAGGGCACAACCCATCAGGGCGCGCCGGGCCCCCCTGGCGCGCCCTGGTGGGTTGTGCTCTCCACAGCCCACCCCTCCAGCAGTTGTTTGGCCCACTGGGTGTCTTCTGGTCTAGAAAAAATCTCCAAAAAGTTTCGTTGCGATTGGACTCCGTTTCGTATTGATTTTCTACGAAGTAAAAAACAAGCAAAAACAGCAACTTGCACTTTGGCACTATGTCAATAGGTTAGTCCCAAAAAATGATATAAAGTTGTTATAAAATGATTGTAAAACATCCAAGAATGATAATATAACAGCATGGAACAAGCAAAAATTATAGATATGTTGGAGACGTATCAGAGCTCAACTCCCCGGGTCCAATCCATACGTACGGGAGGCACCAAGAACAGAGTTCCGGTCACATCGACATCATAGAGGTTCCAAAATACCTGCGCGATCCTAGAAAAATTTGAGTGAGAAGAGGGTAGAATTAAAATTCCTACGTCAGGATTCCTCACAAGAGCATAGAAGAGGAGTAAAAAGAATCCTACTCTCTGATATAACTAGACTCAAAACAGTTTTTCACTAGACTCGACTCGGCCAAGTTCGATCAATCAAGGGGGCTCCTAGGTCGGTACAGGCTCTGATACCAACTTGTCACGCCCAAGATGCGATCCTATCCTTATTTTGGCACGAGGGCCTCGACAGGGATAGAAGCGCATCTCGTTGTTTCGCAAGAATGGATATCATTACAAGTACATGTAAAGAGGAGATGAGTATATGGAATTGGCTTACACTCGCCACAAGCTACATCAATATCACATCAATACAATAACATATCCAAATATCATACAGAAGAGCAGGGTCCGACTACGGACGAAAACAAATGATAAAATGACATCCATCCTTGCTATCCCAGGCTGCCGGCCTGGAACCCATCCTAGATCGATGAAGAAAAAGAAGAAGAACTCCAAATCAAACAAGCATCGCGCTCACATCAAATCATCGAATTACATGTACCTGCAACTGTTGTTGTAGTAATCTGTGAGCCACGGGGACTCAGCAATCTCATTTCCAAGGGTATCAAGACAATTAAAGCTTAATGGGTGAGGTATGCTTAAGTGGTGAGGCTGCAGCAAGCACTAAGCATTTATCTGAGTGGCTAACTTACGAGTACAAGAATAAGGGGGGATGATCGTCGTATAAACGGACGTGTACTAGTAATGATCACTAAGTGATCCTGAACACCTACTTACGTCAACCATAACCCCACCGTGTTCTCTCTCGGATCAGAAATTCACGAGCAGAGACAGTCACGATTACGCACACAGTTGGTGTATTTTATTGGAGTTTACTTCAAGTTTGCTATGACCGGGTGTTAAACAAAGTTTCCAAGTTGTCACCTAACCGCGGGCACGGCTTTCCGAAAGATTTAACCATGCAGGGGTGCTCCAACTCATCATCACAAACTAACCACACGCCGCGGGAATAACCTCGACCACGAATCCCGTGATCTCCTAGGAAATTCCATAGGAAAACCTCAACCTCGAGATAGCCCAAAGTATTCTCGGAATTCCTCACGCAAGACATTCGAGAAAGGTAAAACAAAACCAGCAAGGCCGCCCGACGTGTCGACGAACCCGATAGGAGCCGCGTATCTCGTTCTCAGGACACGACCAGACGAGCTAGTGTACAGTGGCCTGATAGACATCACTCGAGTTGCCCCAGGGTGGCCCCGCACAGTGCTCTGTTTTGGACCAACACTCATGAGGAGCACTGGCCCGGGGAGTTGATTAATTATCCACGGGGTCTGGAAAGTCCCTATGCAATTTTATTAGTTATTAGGCAAATGTAGTACCAATGTTGGGCCTTGCCAGAAGAGTTTTATCCTAAAACGAAAGTCAAGGGGGTCTCCATAACAACCCCGAGCATGTTAGGAGCGCAAAATATGGAACATAACACCGATACACAAGTAACTAGGGCGGCAAAAGTGGAACAAAATACCGAGCAAAAGGCCAAGCCTTCCACCTTTTACCAAGTATATATGTGCATTAAAATAAATAGCAATAATATTGTGATAGCTCAAAAACATCCATGTTGGCAAATGGAAACATTGCACCTGCAACTAGCAACGCTATAAGAAGGGCTGAGCAAGCAGTAACATAGCCAAACAATGGTTTGCTGGGATGTGGAGGGTTAGAGGCTTTTCATGGCAATTTGGGAGGCTAGACAACAAGTGGTAGGTAGCGAGACAACGATAGAAACGAGACAACTAGCATGGCAATGATAGTAATGGTATCCAGGGAAATGGTCATCTTGCCTGAGATCCCGCTTGGAAGAAGAACGAATCCATGAAGAAGACGATCCAACGTAGTCGAACGAATCCTCACACTCCGAACGCTTTCGAAACTCTATCGAGAAGAAGCAATCCGGAAACAACAATCAACACCTGATCAACACCACAACATATGCATCACATGATGCGCAACCAAACATGATGCATGGTATGCATGACATGGCAAAGCACCATAATCAACTTCTACACATTAAGTGAAGCTCAATATGCAACGAGTTGCATATTGACGAAACCCCACATTCGAATTATTTAGTTCACTCTCGTTAGGTACATGACAATATTAAATGTTATTAAACATGTCAAGAGGTGAAGCAAAAGTAAACTAGACATCTAGGCATATTAAATGAGGCCGGAAACAACATATATCATTTCCGAAACGGCCCCATATGCAAATTATGAATTCGGTCCAGATCTGAACTACCCATGTTTTATATTTATTAAACAGAAAAATAAAGAGCACAATGATATTCTACTCGTCATTCTAGGCGATTTACATATATAGAACGTTCGAAACGGAGCTACGGTCTAAAAGATATGACCAACACAGGATGCATATGACATGAATGCAAAATGCATGCAAATGACAACCACAACCAACTCAAATCATGGATGCATCAAGATATTATGAAACTACATGAGATTCTAAGCAAGTTTCATGTGGAACATGTTCAAAACGGAGCAACGGTTCAACGATAACAAGCAACACAAGTTTTAGTTCAAATCTGTCCAAAATAGCAACATGGCATTTTGCACACATAAAAACTACAAGCAACAAGATTCTAAAATGCACAAACTAAGCATGGGGCAGTAGAATATAACACACACTTCATTTGATCTTCACATATCATACTCAAAAGAGTCAGGGATCACATGGTGGGAAGCTCACAACATGGCAATAAAATATAGCACATTAGGACTTAGTGAAAATAACAGTTTTTAACAGAGCAGATTTTCGTGAAGGCATATTGGCAGCAATGAAACTATATGCTACAGGGCATATTATGACATGAAAATTTACAGCATTGTAGAGGATATGATGCACTACAATTCATTCCATGGTGGCAAGGTCTAATTATGCATAGAATCATGGCTAGCAACAACACAATATGGCATATTGAAGAAAACAGATTCTCAGACAGTGAAAATTAGACTAGACGTGTGCTGCAGTTTTTAACAGATTGACATGTTGGACAATGAATATAACTATGATGCAAATCCTATACATGGCATCAAAAGACACAACCTGGTAGACAACAACATGCTTGACAAAAGACTCCGTGCGAGCAACCACAAAAGACTCCTAGATCAATAGCAAATCACATGACAACATGGCAACAAAATAACAGTTTTCAGACTTAGAAATATTTTGGACTCTCAAAACAGCAGTATTTTATAGCATGTTGGCAACAAGAAAATAACACCTAAACATGCATTTCTATAGCAACCAAAAATACCAGGGCCTAGCACACATGTCCAAGGGCATATCTCATGTTAGCAACTATTCCAAAATATGCATGGATTAATTCACACGAAATAAACAAAAGGGCATCATAGCAAAAATGCCATGCACACAAATTTTCTAAAATGACAAAACTAAATGCACAGATAATTTCTATGGATTTTTCAACCCCAAAATCATATATAATATGTGGGTTTTTGTTAAAGAAACAATGACACAACAATTATGCAAGATTAGGACATAAACCATTTTAGCAAGTTATGTATGCAAATTAAGTGCAAACATCACATCAAGCATTTTTATCATGCATGAAAATGCGATATAAATAATCTACACATTTTACCTATAGGGTTTGCTTAATTCGGATGCACGCTTACATATTAATGCGCAATGCAAATACTAACAATTATGCAAATTAACAGAAATTGGCATGTTAAACATTTTAAATATGGATGAAAGTGGGACATTGCGATTCTACATGAAATTCTGCACGTTTTACATATATAAAACATTTTCATCCGACGCACGATTAATTGATTATGAGCAATGCAAACTAAGGCATTTTTTTCTGAAATTGCAATGATGATTTTTTTTAATAGCAAAACGCTAGACAGAAAAAAAATACTAAACGGGTCGAATCTTTAACCCAGGACAAAACAAGGCATGCACTGGATAGCAACAAGGCACACATGGGCGCGGGATAGTGGTGCAGAGGGGCGGTTCTCACCATGGGCTCATGGCCCGGTCGGAGAAGCTGGCGGCTGGGCTGGGTCCGGTCAACGCGGGAGACTGGGCCGGGGCCGCTGGGCCTCGGGGCAGGCGCGGCCCACGCGGGCGGCAGCGCTCGCACTGGAGCATCGTCTCCCCCGAGCTGGAGGCCATGGCGGCGGTTCCGGAGGGCAGCGGCGGCTGTCCGGGCGCGTAGGCCGGCGGGAGACTCCGGCGACGGCCGGATCTGGCCAAGGATGGATGGATCCGACCGTGGGGGTCCCGGATCCGAGCTCAACGGCGGCTCCGGTCACCGGTGTTGCAGATCGAGGTGCGGGCGGCACGATCTTGAGGCGGAGCGGCTGTGGGGCGGCGATGCGGTGGCTGCGGCAGCGCGGGGCGAGCGGAGGGAGGCTCGGGGCAACGGCGGCGCGATGCGGGGCGCTCCTTCCGGCGGAGCTGCTTGCCGGCGGCGGGCGGCGGCACGGCTCGGGCGCGGGGGAGCAGGCGCGGTCGGGCACGGCTCATGCCCGGCGGCGGGTGGAGGCGGGCCCGGAGGGCCAGATCTGGGCCTTGGCGGGCTACAGCGCTGGTGGGAGGCTGGCGGTGACGTGGCGCCCGCTGATTGGCTGCGGCCGGCGGCGCAGGTGGTGGCTGGCGCGATGCGGCGGCGGCGGGCTGGCTTGGTGCGGAATGCGAGGAGTGGTGGCTGGAGGTAGGTGGAAGGCTAGGGATGCCGTTTTTGGACGTGGGGAGCTTCCTTTTATAGGCTGGGGGCTATGGTTAGGGGGGTTTTGCACCGATTTCGACCGTGCGATCGCGATCGGACGGTCCGGAAGCGGAGGGGGTTGGGGTAGGCTTAGTGGGCTGTGTAGGGGGGTTGTGGGATGAGGAGAGAGGTTGGTTTTGCGGCCCTGGCATAGAGTTTTATAAACCGAAAACGTCCGACGAATAAATCGATGACGGTGTCGCTACGGTCGACCGTTCGAGTACCGATTGCGACGAAACTTGGCAGGCGGTTTACCTACAATATAACAAAACCGCACGCCAAGTCTCGACCCAATCCGAGAATACTTTTTGCGCACTTTAAAAACAATATTTTTAAACCGATGTCGCGGGCGCGTGCGTGTGTGGTTGGTCTCAACACGGTCAACGACAAGAACGGAGAGAACCGGCGACTACGAACGGATGCGGTTTTGGAAGAAAAAAATGACGGCGACGGAGTGCTGATGTAATGCGGATGATGCGAATGATGCGATGATGAATGCGACAAACTAAAGAATCGCAGCAGCGTCGGTCTCGGGCTGTTACACTCCGCCACAACAAATTCTCATAAATCGAGAAAACACTTGAGAGCCAGCCAAAATACTTTTTCCGCCACCGCAAGTCTCTGTTCCGCCGTGTGCCCATCTGGAGCCATGTTTTGGCGCCTTGCCGGAGAGGGGAACGATCACGGAGGGCCTCTACATCAACCTTGCTGCTCCCATGATGATGTGTGAGTAGTTCACCACAGACCTACGGGTCCATAGCTAGTAACTAGATGGCTATATCTCTCTCTATGATCTTCAATACAAAGTTCACCGCGATTCCCGCGGTGATCTATTCGATGTAATCTTCTTTGCGGTGCGTTTGTTGGGATCCAATGAATTGTGGGTTTATGTTCGGATTATTCATGAAAATATATCGAGTCTTTACTGAATTCTTATATGCATGATTTTTATAGCTTCGTATTTCTCTCCGATCTATCGGTTTGGTTTGGCCAACTAGATTGATTTATCTTTAGTGGGTGTGGTGCGTTGTGATGGGTTCAATCTTACGGTGCCCTATCCTCGTGAGAGAAGGGGTCAAGACACGTATTTTATTGCTGCCATTAATGGTAAATCGATGGGGTTTATTCATATTGATTGGATTTACTTTGTCTACATCATGTCATCTTGCTCCAAGCATTACTCTGTTTTTACTTAATACTCTAGATGTTGGATAGCGGTCGATGGGTGGAGTAATAGTAGTAGATGCAGGCAGGAGTCAGTCTACTTGCTTATTGACGTGATGCCTATATACATGATCATTGCCATGAATAAATATTTAATAACTATGCGCTTTTTTATCAATTGCCCAACAATAATTTGTGTACCCACCATATGCTTTCTTCGAGAGAGAAGCCTCTAGCGAAAACTATGGCCCCCGGATTTTCGCAAAATATATCACAAAAACTCCAAAAATATTACTGCCATTTATTTACTGTTATTTTATTTTATATTTATATCATCTATCTATCACTACTTATTGCTTGCAAGTAACGAGTTCAAGGGGCTTGACAACCCTCTTGCCCGTGTTGGGTGCAAGTGTTTGCTCTTTTGTGTGTAGGTGCTGACGATGAGAGTTTGCGTGATTCTCCTATTGGTTCGATAATCTTGGTTCTCTCTGAGGGAAATACTTATCTTTACTGTGCTACATCACCTCTCCTCGTCGGGGAAAATCCCAACATAGTTTACAAGTAGCATAGGTCTCCGAAGAGATTATTGTATTGAAGATCAAACGAGAGAGAGAGAGAGAGAGAGAGAGAGAGAGAGAGAGCGAGAGAGATCTAGCTATTGCTATGGACCCGTAGGTCATGTGGGAACTATTCACACATCATTGGGGAGGCACCAAGATTGATGAAGACGCCCTCCGTGATAGATTCCCCCACCAACAGAGTACCGAAAAAGGTCTCCAGATGGGATCGTGGAAGAAAAGAGTCTTGCGGCAGTGAAAAATTGTTTCGAGTACTCCCCTGAGGGTTTATGAATATATATGAATTTATAGGCTAGGAATTAGGGCAAACGGAGCCACAGGGGGGCCACAAGGGGGCAGGGCGCACCTACCCCCCAAGGTGCGCCCTACTGCCTTGCCGTCTCCTCGTGTGTCTTATGGACTCCTCTTGAAGCTTCCCAGGTGTCTTCTGGTCTGGAAAAAATTGTCAAAAAGTTTCATCACATTTGGACTCCATTTGGTACAATTTTTCTGTAAAACCAAAAACAAGCACAAAACAGCAACTGACACTTGGCACTTGGTTAATAGTTAGTTCCCAAAAATGATATAAAACGATGTATAAAGCACACAAGATCGAAAATATAATATCATGAAATAATCAGAAATTATAGATATGTTGCAGACGTATCAATGCCGTGCGCAATACATGATTACAAGTATGACTAGATTGCTGAGAACTATGGGGGAGGTGAAGGTGGTGGCTATGGACATGGAAATGGCGGAGGCTAGGGTTGATGGAGATGATGATGATGATGATAACTGGTTGGTTTGTGCTTCCCCCTCGATGTTCTGTTATCCATTTGGTGTCGTCCCCTCTATAAAGGTTGTCCAGGTGGACGAGGAGCCTTGGTTTTCCATGCCATATGACCGCTCATACGAGCGGGCGTGGTCACATGAAAATGTCGTCTTTTGCTCTGTTTCCTCTAGTGCGCCTCCCACTTGATCCCCTCTATCTCCAATTTACTCCTTTCCAAGTATTGGCTTAATCATCCATAAATAGCCCATTTCCTATGGAAACAAAAAGAAAGAAATGACTTTTAGAATCCTATGCATTCATTAGTCATTAGTGGCAATATCGGAGCGGATATCTCAATTTTAATGAAATATATCGGTTTAAACTCGGGTTGGAGGAGTGAAAAGATAACACCCATAAACTCCCCCAAGCTTAAATCCGATCATCCTCGAGCAACATAGAGAGAAATCTGGATCATAAGAAACTCGGTTGTTTAAACCAAAATAAGAAGTAGGTTTTGGTTCACTTACGATCGGTACGCCTAGATAGCCCTCCGCTTTTTCACCTGAAAACTTAGTATAGTTGTAGCAATGGCACGGTTATTATGCAAGTGTGATTTAAGCAAAGATAATCAACTCAAAGGTCTTGCTCAACTAGATATAATAACATGGTAGCATTTAATTTTATTTACTCTAGTTAACACTTGCTTGTCGGGAATGCACGGAAGAGTTAGGTCTAGATGTCATATGTACGGTGGAAAATATGGATGTTCTATATACATGTGTATGTAGTCTGTATCGAAATATCTAAAAAAGGCTCATATTTAAAAACAGAGGGAGTAGAATCTAGTAGCTTTAAGGGGCAAGAGAGAGAGCTAGGTATCTGGCTAGCCTCTTGGAGTAGCAACAAAGTGAGAGAAATGGAGCGAGGGACGACTATGAGTAGCGTGCGGTAGCAACAAGTGTGAAAAAGGCAGATGAGGTAGATAGAGGGTGGGTAGTGGGTGAGTGGTGAGGGTGAAAGGCGAGAGAGGGAAAGAAAAGGTTTTAGGAGGATTTTGAGGGAAAGAAAAAAGAGGGGAAAGAGAGGGAGGGAATTTGCATCTGGCATGGCATTGATGGGATTTTTATTCTTGCAAGACTCATGCCACCGGCGCCGTGCATGGGAAAGGGGATGGGGCCCTGCTGACACGGAGATCCGTCGGAGGATTGGGGGCGGAACCTTTGGATGGATGCCATCATCATATTTTGCTCGCACGTGCTACTTGATAGAGTAGATTGTCCCCTTTGTCTACGCTTTCTTATTTTCTTAAAATCAGGATCTAATTATTCGGCTATTTTCCCACAAAGGTAAAAAAACTCAAGACACATAATTACAATGTCACACTTTCAATGCTACATGATTTTGTCCGCACCAAAGTTCATTCAATGGCAGGTTGAACATTAAAAACAAAGATATTTTACCCTAAAAAGGCATTTTTCACAAAATTAAGTGGGAGGAAAAATCCTATAAAATATAGTGCATATAAAAAATCCTTAGGAACTTGTCTAGAAATTTGAATCCTCTTAATTTCTTATAAAACCTTTGAAGTTTGAACAAATAAATACCCCTAGCTCTTTTTTTGAACTATCCACTATGAGACAAACACCCTACTTATTTGCGACTGTAAGTAATCAAATCTGTTAAATATTTGTGATTGCATATAGGATATGACCCAAGCAATACGAAAGAAACGGCTTCAGTCAACATTGGGATACTGTAAATTATGGAGGTGTTTCAACCTACCTTGGTAGGTTCTTGATTGTGTGCTAATAAAGGCACAACAAATCCCTGGCCGTGGCGTATAGATGTGAGGTTATTTGAAATTGGATGGAGGACATCAATATCAAGTTATTCGTTGAAATTTTTGTAATAATGATCCCTCTAATGGGCTAATGTTTTCATTGAGTTATATATGAAGTATTATTTCATATGTAATACATGAAGGTTATTGGATAAATATGGGATGGATGTCATCTATATCAAGATATGCATTGAGATCATTGAGTTAAAAGAGATGAATATATTATGATCAGGAAAACAATTGAAAAATACTTTGAGGCATGAAGATTGAGTTCAATGAGTGAAGCAAATATTAGCAAGACAAAATTTGTGTGAAGAAGAAGAAATGGTCATGATGTAGTTCATTGGAGGAACTCATAAGTGCTCACGAATGGGATTTATCAGTTGAGTCGTGAAGGACCAAAATCTTGAGAGGATGAATAGAAGAGAATAGTTTGAGGTAAAGCCATGGTGAGCTCAAGCGTTGATAAAGTATCGAGGCAAGTAACTGAAGCGATCAATTCAGCGTGTCATTCAAGAGATTGTGATAGAGAATATGGAAGATCAAGTGATGACCAAGATGATACTCATGGTGAATCAATGATGAGTCACCGATGATCATACCTTCAAGCATTGAAGTGAAGTGAGGAGTTTATTTGGTCTTCCAAGAAACCAAGATAGAACATGAAGTGAAGATAAAGGCTGACCAATGTGAAGTCTGATGATTGGATTCCAGTTGATCAACACGCAAGTGTAAATGACGCACCACGTGGGGTCGGGTAGTCTCATGGTATGGTAAACAATCGTGAACCGCGCTTTGTGAACTAATATGTTTACTATGTTCTCAGTTTGAATATGTGGGTTAGGTGTCATACATGGCCTTGCATTGAAAAGGCAATCTTTAACAGCTCATCTAAAAATGACATCAAGGTTGAGAAGAGTAAGTTCAGTATAAGAACCTCGAGAGGGTATACACGCGAAAGGCTTCGCGTGTGGTCCATTTTTTTATAATGTACAAGTGAAAATGTGCTTAGTGAAAGGCTTCTCATATTAGAAACCGGGGAGTAGATTTATTAGCTTCACCAAGCAATTGTGATCTAGAGAGGGATTTTGGCTTCAGGCAAGCATGAACATCATCATCGAATTCAAACAGAATGCCCAAGGTAAAGGTATGCATTTTCCTAATTTTCCTAGTTCTACCGATGTCAAAATTCTTGGTGGGAGAGGATTATAAGTTTGATAGTCACACTATAAAGAGGGCTATCATACAAGTAGCTAGATCATCTCATACATAGAGTGCTCTAATATTTGCATGTGATGTAGACTTCATTTTGGTTTATATTTGGTTGGTTCACTATGTGAGTACCTAGAGCTTCTTTTTACCTTCAAAGAGCCCAAAGCCATCAAAATGGTGTTCATATGAGGGATTTACGTTGTTCTTGTGTTGCATGTTCTAGGTACTCCGAAGGTTCCGGGGCTGCTCCGGGAAATACTCTTGGTCGGTTAGTAGCTCCCATACCAGTATAAAGAATCCAGGAGTGCGGACCCCCAGTATTCTTAACTACCCAAACACTTTGTGAATGTCACATGAGATCCTCAATGGGATTAAGCGAGTGGGGCCCATATATAGCTCCCTTCTTTCCCGGTGGGAAGCTGGTTCCCAGATATGAGATTTCCCTGTTATTCGACCTCCAAGATCCTCCCTAAATACTAGTCTCCAATCTAAGCAAGGGAAAGTAACCATGGACCTAGGTGCTTGTCCCCTATCCAATACATTTTGGATGAGTTGCATAGAGCGCGATTTGAGCATAACTTGCTTTGATCTGCATTGGTTGCTTCGGTTTGAAATTTCCATGTAGATTGGTTTGAGTGAGAGTCCGGGAGCCTATTACTCTTGTAGGCCATCACCTTCTACAAGAATTTTTGTCGTTGGCTCAATAATCTCTTCGTGAGGCTTGTGAAGAGGCCCGAGTTCTTTGTGAAGTGGTTTTGGAGTTTGCCATCTTTGGAGTGGAGAAATAAGTTATCCATGGTGAACAGAGCGGCAATCTCTTAAGAAGACAATGCCTCGGTAGAGAGTCTACCTGAGCGCGCCTAAACATATATTAGAATATTGGTATATTTGAACTCCATGAAATACATTTGTCATCTCTTGTTCCCTTGTCTTGTGCAGGTTTTGAATGGCTTGCCAATTTCCCTAAATTAAACATCTTGTTTACCATTGTGTCGGCACGCTCAGTGAGCCTAGTATAGTTAGGATTTGTGAGTGGAAAGATTGATGCTAGTTTAATTACGCATTAGGACTGATACCACTCTATAATTATTTTAATGTTCATTCACCTCCCCCTTGGGCAACATAGGCCCTTTCACTAGGCATCAGAGAAGGATGAGGCATATGTACCATCTTCCAAAGAACCGGAAAAGCATCATCACTCGATAGGTTGATAAGCCATGGTAATCACTTGTTTGTAAGAGATCAAAGCTAGCTGAAAGAACATGGCCAGGGAACGCCTCTCATGCTTCTCTAGCCCCATTCCGAGACCCTAGCAGATGTTGTCGAGGAAGACTCCCAAATATGCTCGCTCCACACCAATAGACAACAAGTCCCTCCTAAGTTATCACATGAACAAACACATCAATTGCATGAAGTCATAAAGCAACGACCAACAGATGTGGCGAATGATCGGTAGGCTCGACCTCCACGCGCTACTGTCGGTATCGGAATGAGCAATATCGGAGCCGGAACTGAGTAGGGAGTGTTGGGGAACGTTGCATGGGAAACAAAATTTTTCCTACGCACACACAAGATCTATCCATGGTGATGAGCATCTACGAGAGGGAGAGTGAATCTACATACCCTTGTAGATCGCTAAGCGGAAGCGTTTAAGAAACGCGGTTGATGTAGTCGAACGTCTCCGCGATCCAAATCGCGAGTCGTCCCTCGATCCGATCACGAACTAGCGCCGAACGGACGGCACCTCCGCGTTCAACACACGTATGGCTTGATGACGCCTTCACCTCCTCGATCCAGCGAGCGATGGTGAAGTAGTGGTTGAGTTCCAGCAGCACGACGGCGTGGTGATGGTGGTGAGGAACAATCTCTGCAGGGCTTCGCCAAGCGCTACGGAGATTATGACGGAGGAACTAGAGGGTTAGGGTTGCCGCACACGGCTTGGGGAAATCTTGATGTATCTCGTGTGCTAGCCCTGCCCCTCTATTTATATGTTGAGCCTTGGGGTCTAAACTTGGAGTAAAAGCCTCCTCCAGGTCGGTTTTGCCCGCACAAGGTCGGTTTGGCCCGCAGGAAAAGAGTCCAACTCGGATCCCTGCCGAACCGTGCACAGCCGCGCACAAGCGGTAGTACCGCTCACAAGCGGTAGTACCGCTTGGGCGGTAGTACCGCTTCACACAAGCGGTAGTACCGCTCGGGCGGTAGTACCGCTTCACACAAGCGGTAGTACCGCTCGGGCGGTAGTACCGCTTCACACAAGCGGTAGTACCGCTTACGCGGCAGCAAAACTATTTTTGCACTTTCCAATACCTCGTGGGCTTTTATCCCTTGGCCCATATAAAGTGTTCTCGCACCCGAACACTTCGGTAAACATCCGGAACCCCTTCCGGTGAACTCCGAAACTTTTCCGGAGATCAAAACACTATTATCACATATATCAATCTTTACCTCCGGACTATCCCGGAGATCCTCGTCATGTCCGGGATCTTATCCGGGACTCCGAACAACTTTCGGTCACCAACATAATAACTCAATTATACTAATCGTCACCAAACGTTAAGTGTGTAGACCCTGCGGGTTCGAGAACTATGTAGACATGACCGAGACACCTCTACGGCCAATAACCAATAGCGGGACCTGGATGCCCATATTGGCTCCTACATATTCTACGAAGATCTTTTATCGGTCGAACCTCTATGTCAAGGATTCAGTTAATCCCGTATGCTGTTCCCTTTGTTCTTCGGTATGTTACTTGCCCGAGATTCGATCGTCGGTATCACTATACCTAGTTCAATCTCGTTACCGGCAAGTCTCTTTACTCGTTCCGTAATACAAGATCTCGTGGCTAACACTTTAGTCACATTGCTTGCAAGGCTCATTGTGATGTTGTATTACCGAGTGGGCCCTGAGATACCTCTCCGTCATACGGAGTAACAAATCCCAGTCTTGATCCATGCCAACCCAACAAACACCCTCGGAGATACCTGTAGAGCACCTTTATAGTCGCCCAGTTACGTTGCGACGTTTGATACACACAAGGTATTCCTCCGGTGTCAGTGAGTTGCATGATCTCATGGTCAAAGGAACAGATACTTGACATGCAGAAAACAATAGCAATAAACTGACACGATCAAATGCTACGTTTACAGTTTGGGTCTTGTCCATCACATCATTCTCCTAATGATGTGATCCCTTTATCAAATGACATCTCATGTCAATGGCTAGGAAACCTTAACCATCTTTGATCAACGAGCTAGTCAACTAGAGGCTTACTAGGGACACAGTGTTGTCTATGTATCCACACATGTATTTGAGTTTCCAATCAATACAATTATAGCATGGATAATAAACGATTATCATGAACAAGGAAATATAATAATAACTAATTTATTATTGCCTCTAGGGCATATTTCCAACAGTCTCCCACTTGCACTAGAGTCAATAATCTAGTTCACATCACTATGTGATTTACATTGTAATGAATCGAACACCCATGCAGTTCTGGTGTTGTTCATGTTTAGCCCTTGGAAGAGGTTTAGTCATCGGATCTGCAACATTTAGATCCGTGTGTACTTTGCAAATATTTATGTCGTCCTCCTTGATGTAATCGCGGATGGAATTGAAACGTCGCTTTATGTGTCTGGTCCTCTTGTGAAATCTTGGTTCCTTGGCTAGAGCAATGGCACCAGTATTATCACAAAACAGAGTCATTGGGTTAAGTGCACTAGGCACTACTCCAAGATCTGTCATGAACTCCTTCATCCAGACACCTTCCTTCGCCGCCTCCGAGGCTGCGATGTACTCCGCTTCGCATGTAGAATCTGCTACCACGCTTTGCTTGGAACTGCACCAGCTAACCGCACCCCCATTAAGAATAAATACGTATCCGGTTTGCGACTTAGAGTCATCCGGATCAGTGTCAAAGCTTGCATCGACGTAACCCTTTACGACGAGCTCTTGATCACCTCCATAAACGAGAAACATGTCCTTAGTCCTTTTCAGGTACTTCAGGATATTCTTGACCGCCGTCCAGTGTTCCATTCCTGGATCACTTTGAAACCTTCCGACCATACTTATGGCAAGGCTGACATCGGGTCTTGTGCACAGCATTCCATACATGATAGAGCCTATGGCCGAAGCATAGGGGATGACACTCATCTTTTCTCTATCTTCTGCAGTCACTGGGCATTGAGTCTTACTCAACTTCACACCTTGCAAAACAGGCAAGAACCCCTTCTTGGACTGATCGATTTTGAACTTCTTCAAAATCTTATCAAGGTATGTGCTTTGTGAAAGTCCTATTAAGCGTCTTGATCTATCTCTATAGATCTTGATGCCTAATATGAAAGCAGCTTCTCCTAGGTCCTTCATTGAAAAACTCTTGTTCAAATATTCCTTCACGCTTTCCAACATTTCTATATTGTTTCCAATCAGCAATATGTCATCCACATATAATATTAGAAACGCTATAGAGCTCCCACTCACTTTCTTGTAAATACAAGCTTCTCCGTAAACTTGTATAAACTCGAACGCTTTGATCACCTCATCAAAACGAAGATTCCAACTCCGAGATGCTTGCACCAGTCCATAAATGGATCGCTGGAGTTTGCAAACTTTGTCAGCATTCTCTGGATCGACAAAACCTTCTGGTTGCATCATATACAACTCTTCCTTAAGGTAACCGTTAAGGAACGCTGTTTTGACATCCATCTGCCAAATTTCATAATCGAAAAAGGCAGCTATTGCTAACATGATTCTGACGGACTTAAGCATCGCTACGGGTGAGAAGGTCTCATCGTAGTCAACTCCTTGAACTTTGTGAAAAACCCTTTGCCACAAGTCGAGCTTTATAGACGGTGACATTACCGTCCGCGTCCGTCTTCCTCTTAAAGATCCATTTGTTCTGAATGGCCTTACGCCCTTCAGGTAATACTTCCAAATTCCAGACTTTGTTTTCATACATGGATCCCATCTCGGATTTCATGGCCTCTAACCACTTCTCGGAATCCGGGCTCATCATCGCTTCTCCATAGCTCGTAGGTTCATCGTTGTCTAACAACATGACTTCTAAGACAGGGTTGCCGTACCACTCAGGAGCAGTACGCGTCCTTGTCGACCTACGAGGTTCGATAGCAACTTGATCCAAAGCTTCATGATCATCATCATTAACTTCCTCTTCAGCTAATGTAGGCTCTACAGAAACATCTTTCTGCGCTGCGCTACTCTCAGGTTGAAGTAAAGGTTCAACAACCTCATCAAGTTCTATCTTCCTCCCACTCAATTCTTTCGAGAGAAACTCTTTCTCAAGAAATGTTCCGTTTTTAGCGACAAACACTTTGCCTTCGGATCTGAGATAGAAGGTATACCCAACTGTCTCTTCTGGGTATCCTATGAAGACGCATTTCTCCGCTTTGGGTTCCAGCTTTTCAGGCTGAAGCTTTTTGACATAAGCATCACATCCCCAAATTTTAAGAAACGACAGCTTTGGCTTCTTGCCAAACCAAAGTTCATATGGTGTTGTCTCAACGGATTTCGATGGTGCCCTATTTAAAGTGAATGCAGCTGTCTCTAATGCATAACCCCAAAACGATAGTGGCAAATCGGCAAGAGACATCATAGATCGCACCATATCCAATAAAGTTCGATTACGACGTTCGGACACACCATTACGCTGTGGTGTTCCAGGCGGTGTCAATTGTGAAACAATTCCACACTGTCTTAAGTGACTGCCAAACTCATAACTCAGATATTCTCCTCCTCGATCAGATCGTAGGAATTTAATCTTCTTGTTACGATGATTCTCAACTTCACTCTGAAATTGTTTGAACTTTTCAAATGTTTCAGACTTATGTTTCATTAAGTAAATATACCCATATCTACTTAAGTCATCAGTGAAGGTGAGAAAGTAACGATAACCACCGCGCGCCTCAATACTCATCGGACCACACACATCAGTATGTATGATTTCCAATAAGTCACTTGCCCGTTCCATTGTTCCAGAGAACGGCGTTTTAGTCATCTTGCCCATGAGGCATGGCTCACATGTGTCAAGTGATTCAAAATCAAGTGACTCCAAAAGTCCATCAGCATGGAGCTTCTTCATGCGTTTTACGCCAATATGACCTAAACGGCAGTGCCACAAGAAAGTGGTATTATCATTATCAATTCTACATCTTTTGGCATCAATGTTATGAACATGTGTATCATTACTATCGAGATTCAATAAGAATAAACCCCTCACATTGGGTGCATGACCATAAAAGATATTACTCATATAAATAGAACAACCATTATTCTCTGATTTAAATGAGTAACCGTCTCGCAATAAACAAGATCCAGATATAATGTTCATGCTTAACGCAGGCACCAAATAACACTTATTTAGGTTCATCACTAATCCCGACGGTAATCGAAGAGCGAGCGTGCCGACGGCGATCACATCAACCTTGGAACCATTTCCCACGCGCATCGTCACTTCGTCCTTTGCCAGCCTCCGTCTATTCCGCAGTTCCTGTTTTGAGTTGCAAATATGAGCAACCGCACCAGTATCAAATACCCAGGCACTACAACGAGAGTTGGTAAGGTACACATCAATAACATGTATATCATATATACCTTGTTTGTTGTTGGCCGCCTTCTTGTCAGCCAAATACTTTGGGCAGTTCCGCTTCCAGTGTCCAGTTCCCTTGCAATGAAAACACACAGTTTCTGGTTTGGGTCCAGCCTTGGGTTTCTTCACAGGAGCAGCAACTGCTTTGCCACCCTTCTTAGATTTACCCTTCTTACCCTTGCCATTTTTCTTGAAACTAGTGGTTTTATTGACCATCAACACTTGATGCTCCTTCTGAATTTCAGACTCAGCGGCTTTCAGCATCGCAAACAGCTCGGCGACTGACTTGTTCATCCCGTGCATGTTATAGTTCAACACGAAGCTCTTGTAGCTAGGTGGCAATGATTGAAGAACTCTGTCAGTGATAGCCTCTGGCGGAAGGGGCATCCCTAACTCAGCCAGACGGGTGGAGTACCCAGACATTCTGAGCACGTGATCACTGATAGACCCGTTCTCCTCCATCTTGCAAGCATAGAACTTATCGGAGATCTAATATCTCTCGATCCGGGCATTCTTCTGAAAGATAAAATTCAACTCCTGGAACATCTCATATGCTCCATGACGTTCAAAACGTCTTTGAAGTCCCGGTTCTAAGCCATACAACATTGCACATTGAACTATTGAGTAATCATCAGAACGAGCCTGCCAGGCGTTCACAACATCTAGAGACTCAACTGGAGCGGGTGGATCACCAAGCGGTGCATCAAGGACATAAGCCTTCTAGGAAGCCGTAAGGATAATCCTTAGATTACGGGCCCAGTCCACAAAAATACTTCCATCATCTTTCAACTTAGCTTTCTCTAGGAACGCATTAAAATTCAGGGGTGCTACTGCGCGAGCCATGATCTACAACATAAATATAGCAAAGACAACTTAGACTATTGTTCTTAGATAATGAGTTTAGTTAATCATATTACTTAAAAAACTCCCACTCAAATTGACATCCCTCCGGTCATTCGAGTGTAACATGATCCAAATCCACCAACTCAAGTCCGATCATCACGTGAGTTGAGGTGGTTTCAATGGTGAACATCTTCATGTTGATCATATCTACTATATGACTCATGTTCGACCTTTCGGTCTCTTGTGTTCCGAGGCCATGTCTGTACATGCTAGGCTCGTCAAGTTTAACCCGAGTGTTCCGCGTGTGCAACATGGCTTGCACCCGTTGTATGTGAACGTGGAGTCTATCACACCCGATCATCACGGCGTGTCTCGAAACGACGAACTTTCGCAACGGTGCACACTCGGGGAGAACACAATTTATCTTGAAATTTAAGTGAGGGATCACCTTATAATGCTACCGTCGTCCTAAGCAAAATAAGATGCATAAAAGGATTAACATCACATGCAAATCATAAGTGACATGATATGGCCATGAACTTGTGCTTTTGATCTCCATCTCCAAAGCACCGGCATGATCTCCATCGTCACCGGCATGACACCATGATCTCCATCATCTTGATCTCTATCAACGTGTCGCCATGAGGTTGTCGCGCCGACTGTTGCTTCCACGACTATTGCTAACGTTTAGCGATAAAGTAAAGCATTACATAGCGCTTAATGATTGACACGCAGGTCATACAATAATTAAAGACAACTCTATGGCTCCTGCCAGTTGCCGTACTCATCGACATGCAAGTCGTGATATTCTATACAACACATGATCATCTCATACATCACATATATCTCATCATGTAATTGGCCATATCATATCACATCATACCCTGCAAAAACAAGTTAGACGTCCTCTAATTGTTGTTGCAAATTTTACGTGGCTGCTATGGGTTTGCAAGAACCGTTCTTACCTACGCAAAACCACAACGTGGTGTAGTGATTACTTTTTGATCTTCTAAAAGAACCCTCTTCATTGAAATCGATTCAACTAAAGTGAGAGAGACAGACACCCGCTAGCCATCTTTATGCAACGAAGTTACATGTCAGTTGAAGGAACCTGTCTCGCGTAAGTGTACGCGTAATGTCGGTCCGGGCCGCTTCATCTCACAGTACCGCCGAATCAAATATCAACTAGTAACGGCAAGCAATATGTATACATCCACGCCCACAACTCGTTTGTGTTCTACTCGAGATCTCATCTACGCATAGACCTAGCTCTGATACCACTGTTGGGGAACGTTGCATGGGAAACAAAAATTTTCCTACGCACACACAAGATCTATCCATGGTGATGAGCATCTACGAGAGGGAGAGTGAATCTACATACCCTTGTAGATCGCTAAGCGGAAGCGTTTAAGAAACGCGGTTGATGTAGTCGAACGTCTCCGCGATCCAAATCGCGAGTCGTCCCTCGATCCGATCACGAACTAGCGCCGAACGGACGGCACCTCCGCGTTCAACACACGTACGGCTTGATGACGCCTTCACCTCCTCGATCCAGCGAGCGATGGTGAAGTAGTGGTTGAGTTCCAGCAGCACGACGGCGTGGTGATGGTGGTGAGGAACAATCTCTGCAGGGCTTCGCCAAGCGCTACGGAGATTATGACGGAGGAACTAGAGGGTTAGGGTTGCCGCACACGGCTTGGGGAAATCTTGATGTATCTCGTGTGCTAGCCCTGCCCCTCTATTTATATGTTGAGCCTTGGGGTCTAAACTTGGAGAAAAAGCCTCCTCCAGGTCGGTTTTGCCCGCACAAGGTCGGTTTGGCCCGCAGGAAAAGAGTCCAACTCGGATCCCTGCCGAACCGTGCACAGCCGCGCACAAGCGGTAGTACCGCTCACAAGCGGTAGTACCGCTTGGGCGGTAGTACCGCTTCACACAAGCGGTAGTACCGCTCGGGCGGTAGTACCGCTTCACACAAGCGGTAGTACCGCTTACGCGGCAGCAAAACTATTTTTGCACTTTCCAATACCTCGTGGGCTTTTATCCCTTGGCCCATATAAAGTGTTCTCGCACCCGAACACTTCGGTAAACATCCGGAACCCCTTCCGGTGAACTCCGAAACTTTTCCGGAGATCGAAACACTATTATCACATATATCAATCTTTACCTCCGGACTATCCCGGAGATCCTTGTCATGTCCGGGATCTTATCCGGGACTCCGAACAACTTTCGGTCACCAACATAATAACTCAATTATACTAATCGTCACCAAACGTTAAGTGTGTAGACCCTGCGGGTTCGAGAACTATGTAGACATGACCGAGACACCTCTACGGCCAATAACCAATAGCGGGACCTGGATGCCCATATTGGCTCCTACATATTCTATGAAGATCTTTTATCGGTCGAACCTCTATGTCAAGGATTCAGTTAATCCCGTATGCTGTTCCCTTTGTTCTTCGGTATGTTACTTGCCCGAGATTCGATCGTCGGTATCACTATACCTAGTTCAATCTCGTTACCGGCAAGTCTCTTTACTCGTTCCGTAATACAAGATCTCGTGGCTAACACTTTAGTCACATTGCTTGCAAGGCTCATTGTGATGTTGTATTACCGAGTGGGCCCTGAGATACCTCTCCGTCATACGGAGTAACAAATCCCAGTCTTGATCCATGCCAACCCAACAAACACCCTCGGAGATACCTGTAGAGCACCTTTATAGTCGCCCAGTTACGTTGCGACGTTTGATACACACAAGGTATTCCTCCGGTGTCAGTGAGTTGCATGATCTCATGGTCAAAGGAACAGATACTTGACATGCAGAAAACAATAGCAATAAACTGACACGATCAAATGCTACGTTTACAGTTTGGGTCTTGTCCATCACATCATTCTCCTAATGATGTGATCCCTTTATCAAATGACATCTCATGTCAATGGCTAGGAAACCTTAACCATCTTTGATCAACGAGCTAGTCAACTAGAGGCTTACTAGGGACACAGTGTTGTCTATGTATCCACACATGTATTTGAGTTTCCAATCAATACAATTATAGCATGGATAATAAACGATTATCATGAACAAGGAAATATAATAATAACTAATTTATTATTGCCTCTAGGGCATATTTCCAACAGGGAGGACTTATTTTCGACACAAAAAGGCACCGACTTCTTGTCATCCTCGCTGACACAAAACAAACCTACACAAAGACGGTGCCATAGTCAACCTTAGACATCTCCATAAAACACGAGGGGTTCATGTGATCGGCAGGCACATGGTTTGGATGCCACGCTCTCGGAATCACGACCAAAACACCTCCTATCATGCCATTGTCGTCTAGGATTTTCACGGGACGGGAGTGTGCTTCAAGGGAAGTACATTTTTCTGCAGAGGGGTGCTACATGTGAAGATCTACCCTGACAAAACATGGTTGCCGATAATTCAAAATATCAGGATTGTACATAAGTATATAACTGACCAATGATTTATTGGGCCGATTGTAACTCTTGAATCAGATCACTGGACCTTATACAATGCAAGGTGCTTAAGAAAATAAATCATTTTTCAAACACCGGTGCTTATTTGTAGAGGATGAACACTTGATTAGACAACATAAATCATTTCCATCACCTCTTCTTAATCTTTATCGCGTTTATGCCACTTTTGCGTAGCTGGAACATTCCGCCATGGAACATCCGAGGCTTAAACTCTGAAGCAAAACAATTAGCTCTTAATGACGCAATTCTGTCCAGTGGTTGTTCTATCGTCTGCCTGCAAGAAACTAAAAAGATCTCTTTTGATATTGCTTTTATTAAATCTTGTTGCCCCCGATAGTTTGATCAATTTGCTTATGTTCCCTCGCAGGGTGCATCTGGAGGCCATGTTACCATCTGGAAATGTTTAGTGTTCTCTGGCACTGTCATATGTTCTGAAGATTTTGCGTTAGTCGTCAGGTTCGTCAGTACCCAATCCTCTCAGACGTGGACACTTGCTAACATCTATGGCCCATGCACTGGTGAGGAAGGAACCACGTACACAAATTGGCTATACGATCTGGATATCCCTAACGTGGATGATTGGTTACTACTCGGGGACTTGAACTATATACGAGCGCCTGGCAGTCGCAATAAACTAGGTGGTAGCACGCAAGACATGTTCACCTTTAACGATATCATCTGCAAGCAAAACCTAATTGATCTACTTGTGAAAGGACGTGCCTATACATGGAGTAACATGCAACAAGATCCCCTCCTTCAACAACTCGACTGGTTCCTCACTTCACTGCATTGGACGACTGTCTACCCCAAACCCCTAGTAAAACCCCTTGGTAATCCTGTCTCTGATCACATACCCTGTGTTGTCACAATCAAGACCACATTTCCCCAGAGCAAGCTTTTCCGCTTTGAGCCATACTGGATCCTTCATCCTGGATTCATGGATCTTGTGCACCGCACCTGGAACAACACGATTCGATCTTCTAACGCAGCCACTATCCTCTACCGCAAATTCAAAGCACTCAGACATGCGTTGAAAATCTGGAGTAAAAATATCTCAAGACTGTTGATTGCCATTGATAACTGCAACAAAGTCCTAGCTGAGATGGATGAATTGGAAAACAAAAGGAACTTGTCTACTCCAGAGACTAACTTCAGAAAGATTCTTAAAAACATTTACTTAGGCTCCTGCAATACCAGAAGCAATATAGGAAAAAAGCGTTGCATGATTCGATGGATAAAATTTGGGGATGAAAATACAAAAAAATCAGGCAGTTGCTACAGAAAGATACTGCAAGAACAACATCTCTAGTTTTCGCGATGACGATGGTAACCAAGCGGAGGATCGCCCTAGCAAAGAGGCTTTGCCGTTCCAAACCTACAAAAACCGCTTGGGCACCACCCCCCCATCTGAGATGAAATTTAACCTACAAGCTCTCATCAAACGAAATCCCAACCTAGATCACTTGACCGACCCATTCTCTCATGCTGAGATCGATGCTGTGGTGAAGGACATGCGTGCTGACCGGGCCCCTGGACCTGATGGATTTAGTTGTGCATTCCTGAAGGTGTGTTAGCCCATTATTAGACATGATTTCTACGCTCTTCGCTCACAATTCCACGAAGGTACACTTGATCTCACAAGCATTAATGATGGGCTGATCACGCTCATCCCCAAAGCCAACTCCCCGGAGACAGTTAACGACTACCGCCCGATTACCCTATTGAACTCCCGCCTCAAGCTGATCACTAAGCTGTTGGACAATCGTCTCCAACAAGTCATACTACAATTAGTCCACCAAAATCAATATGGTTTTATAAAGGCCGGACGATACAAGACTGCCTTGCTTGGGCATTCCAGTATATTCATCAATGTAAAATGTCGAAGAAGCCGATTGTCCTCCTTAAGCTAGATTTTGCTAAAGCCTTCGACACAATAGGACATGAGCCCATGATTAACATTATGCAGCATATGGGTTTCAATGCCAAGTGGCTTTCATGGATGAGATGTATCTTATCCTGGGGACGATCATCGGTGCTCCTGAATGGAGTCCCTGGCCGGCAATTCCATTGTTATAATGGCGTCCGTCAAGGGGACCTCTTGTCCCCCTCATCTTCATACTAGCTGCGGATCTTCTGCAAGCGGCAATTAACCATGCTTTCAGACAAGGTAAAATTGAACTGTCATTCCCATGCGTAGGACAAACTGGTTATCCAGTCATTCAGTACGCGGACGACACGATCCTGGTCCTTCATGCTTGTCCACGCCAAGCTGTACTGATCAAGGGGATCCTATCAGACTATGCGTCATCGATCGGCCTCAAGATTAACTTTCACAAGTCGACACTGATCCCCCTCAACCTTGATGAAAACTCTACTGCTAATCTGGCTAGTATCTTTGAATGTTCGGTTGGTCAGATGCCCTTCACATATCTGGGCCTCCCACTTGGTATCTCGAGGCCCACTGTCCAAGATCTCATTCCTTTGATTTGCAACACGGAAAGGTGCCTCACTTCCACGATCGCCATGATGTCATATGGAGGCAAACTGTCTTGGTCGAACGCCGCCGTTACCTCTGTGTTGATCTATGCCATGTGCACTCTGAGAATCCCCCCGAAGATCCTGGATATGTTGGACAAGATCAGACGCAGATGCTTATGGACCAAAAAGACCGAGCAAGGGGACAAATGCAACTCTCTGGCTGCGTGGGATTTTAGTATGCAGGCCTAGAAAACATGGTGGTCTTGGAGTGATCAATCTAAAAATACAAAATGAAGCACTATTGATGAAGTTCCTACACAAGTTTTACAGCAAAAGAGATATTCCTTGGGTTCACCTGATCTGGGATAACTAATACGTGGACAAAATCCCGCATGCCTCAAACCCAATGGGTTCGTTCTGGTGGCGTGATGTTCTCAAGCTCACCCCCTCTTTTCGCGGGATCTCTAGAGTCCAAGTGGTCGATGGCATAACGACGCTCTTCTGGAAAGACCTCTGGCTTGACAACACCCTAGAAAACACCCATCCACGTGCCTTCTCCTTTGTTGTGCATGAAGACGTCTCTGTCAAGAGTTTCTTGGAGAACACGACAGTACAAGCATCCTTCCACCTAGTTGTCCCCCCAGGCCCTTGAAGAAGTGCGCGACCTGCAAACGCTCTCGATGAGAATGAGCCCCTCCTCCACAAACACTGACGTTTGGCACTACATCTGGGGGAAGATGGAATTCAAATCAGTGGAGTACTACAAATTATGTTTTAGAGATGTGCGGGCCCACCCTGGGTTCCATTGGTTGTGGCGATCGAAATGTACCATGAAGATAAAGGTTTTTGGTTGACTGCTTCTTCATGATCGGTTCACTACACGGAATATGCTCAGGCGTCGGCACTACAACATTGGAAATGATTTTGACTGCCTCCTATGTGGACAACATATTGAAGAAACGGTGGACCACATGATCTTTACGTGCCCTTTCAGCCGGGCCTGTTGGGCAAAACTTAATATCAGTTGGCCAGCATTCACTTCCCGACTGGATCTCATTCAATCAACCAGGACTTGCTGACACAATTCACTCTTCGTCGAGATCTTCTTGACCGCAGCTTGGAGCATATGGAAAGAAATAAACAATAAACATTTAGAGGTGTATGCCCTAGCTTGGCCTCCTGGCTTAACAGGTTTAGAGAGGATTTTGACCAGCTGCAACATAGGGTTAGAGAATTTCTTCGGGACACTGTAATTTCCACTTGTAACACTCTTGCTTGATACCCTCCCCCCAAACTGAAGTAGTTGTGGCCTCCCCGCACACATAGTGTGGGTGCCTTGAGCTTGTACACTATTGTAACCATGTAACACCCATATATATAAATTTCCTAGCTAATTTTTTTTAAATAATACATTTTTTTTATAAATTACAGAAATAATACACGAATTTGAAAATTTTCAAAAATAGAATCCAGTCGGCTGGAGCTAAGCCGATAGGCCACGTGGCAGGTTCAGTCGGCTACGGCTAAGCCGACAGGCCACGTGGCAGCTTCTGATTTGCCCGAACACGTCGACCGTCGCGTTGGATTCGCCAGTCGGCCTGGCGCGCTGCAGTCGGCTGCGGCCCAGCCGACAGGGTTCCAGTCGGCCCCGGCGCAGCCGACAGGCCGTCCAATCGGCCGGGGCGTGGCCGACAGGGCCCACCGCGCCTTTTCTCCTTCCCTCCTCCTTTTCTCCTTCCCTTCTTCTCCTTATCTCCTTCCTCCTGCGCCCGTGATCTCTCCTTCTTCCTCTTCTTGCTCTCTCTCTCATTTCTCTCTCAGTCTCTCGCAACCCCCCGTCGATCTCCTCGCTGGTCCATCCATTTTTGCATCCAACCCACAGAAAGAGTAGATCATAGCCAACTCCGGTGGCCTACGGTATTTTTTTTCCAATAGGATAGTTTTTTTTTCTCGTTCAAGTGAGGTGAGGAGGAGGCATGGTGGAGGTGGTTGAAGCATGGTAGAGGTGGTGGTGAGGAGAAGTTGCTGCTGGGGAGGAAGAGGTGGTGAGGAGGAGGAGGAGGTGCGGCTGAGTTGAAGAGAGGAGCAAGAAGCAGTGGCACACGCGTCGAAGGTATACCTATGTCGTCAAATAATTTCTCTGAGTTGTACATATTTTGAAAAATTAATGTCAGTATTTTTAGTTGCTCCGGGTAATATTTCGTGTTATATGTGCATGTCAAATATTTAGGTCTGTTAGTATTTTTAGTTGCTCCGGTAATATTTCGTGTTATATGTGCATGTCAAATATTTAGGTCTGTTAGTATTTTTAGTTGCTCCGGTAATATTTCGTGTTATATGTGCATGTCAAATATTTAGGTCAGTCAATATTTTTAGTTGCTCCGGTAATATCCCGTGTTATATGTGCATGTCAAATATTTAGGTCTGTCAGTATTTTTAGTTGCTCCGGTAATATCCCGTGTTATATGTGCATGTCAAATATTTAGGTCTGTCAAATATTTAGGTATGTCAGTATTTTTAGTTGCTTCGGTAATATCCATAATATATTAAGTTGTTTCAATATTTAGCTTCGTTAATATTCCCTAATCTATGTACTTGTCAAATATTTAGGAGTGTGAATATATGTAGTTTGTCATGTTGTTTAACAGTTGTCTGTCCATGTTAAAAAAAATTATAGGTGAGCCGAGATGTCTGATATAGTGAAGTTCATATTTTTCTACGGTCCTGGTAATGTCCAAACAAATGAGATTGGGGTTGATCTGAGTGAATTTGAGCACATAGAGGTGGCACTGACCGACCCTCAAACATGGTCTCTTAGTCAGTTGAAAGAATGGGTGACAGCATGTTTAGGGCTGAATACTGAAACACAGACCGTGGGTGTTCATGCATTGTGGACCCGGTCAAGTTCGAATGTCGTCTTCTATTTGAGGCCAGTAGAGAGGGATTCTCAGTGGGTGCGCTGGTTACAAGGTTGCGAAACAAGGGGATGCAATCCTTGTGCCTTAGTGCTTCCCGTTCTAAAGGAGGTAATTGCGCCTGAAGGCCAGGGTGGTAACGATCCTGGGCAAAGCAGTGACGGGATGATGTTATCTGTGTCAAATGCTGGAGATGATGGTTACGAACAAGGGCAGAGTATTCAGGTAGAAGGAGGAAATGGCGATGGTTATTACAGTGGCGAGGCGGACGCGGACGAGGTAGATGGGCACATGCAGAACATCATGGAAGAAGAAGACACCGATATTGAAAGTGGTCATGCAGATAATTCTGACGAGTCAGATGAAGAAGAAAATGCAGAGGAGGTCCCGATTCCTGCTTCTTGGAATCATGACTTCTCATCTGCAATGACCGTGAACGATGGTCATGATTCTGCCTGGCAATATCACCAAAACAACATTGCGACCGGTGCTATGTATCCCAACAAAGAAGCTCTGAAGGACGCAATAATAAATTGGGCAATGTCCACGCAAAGGGTTTTCATAGCTGAGGTGTCTAGTCAGAAATACTTGACAATGGTATGCAAGAATGCAGGTTGTCCTGCCAGGGTGCACGGCTATCTCCCTAAGTATGGCACAAGTTGGGTGATCAGTGACCTAGTTCATCACACATGTCTTATTCCCTGCATCCCTCAAGATCATCCCAACCTTTCATCCACGCTTATTGCGAGGTTGTTTTACAGTGAGATAGTGGAGAGCAAAGCGATGGAAGTTAAGGCTATCCAGACAAAAGTATTCGTCAGGTTCAGGTACAGAATTTCTTACGGCAAGGCTTGGAGGGCTAAGCAAAAGGCGCTTGAGAGCAGATTTGGTTCTTATTTCGATGCATATGACTCAGTTGTCCGGCTCCTCCAGACGCTGAAGGACAGGAATCCGGGCACCTATGTCGACATCGAAGACCTCTTCATGCCAGAGTTCCCAACTGTGAGGGTGCTGCATCGACTGTTCTTCTCTTTCGGTGTATGCATCGAAGCTTTCAGGCACTGTCGACCGGTGATATGTGTAGATGGCACTTTTCTGACTGGCAAGTACAAGGGTCAGATCCTGACAGCCATTGGTCAAGACGGCCAAAATCAAATAGTCCCACTGGCATTTGCTTTTGTTGAGAGTGAGAACATTGGAAGTTGGACATGGTTCTTCAGGCAACTGAAAATATCAGTTGTGAAGGATAAGCCCAATGTGTGCATCCTTCATGACAGGCATGCAGGTATACTCAGTGCGATAAAGACACTGACAAACCCTGGCCCTGAGGAACAAACTCCATGGCAGGACTTGCAGAGCCGTTGGTGCATGCGCCATCTGGGGGCTAATTTCTTCTCGCAGTTCAGAAATAAGAGCCTGATGAATCTATTCAAAAAACTATGCAAGCAGAACCAGCTATGGAAGTACAATTTGATACGTGATAGACTTAATGTGTGCACGCGGAGACACGTTAGGGACAGGAAAGCTGCAAGAGATGCAGTGGTCAGGGCACATGTTGAAGCAGTAGCAGCACAGTTAGCAACAGGACCAGCTGCCGTGGAGGAGGAGTCCGTTGGGCTTTGTGACTTGCCAGGATTTGACCCACCTGGTACTAGGAGAAGGCTCGGGAGGTCGATTAAAACCTTCGAGCAGTGGATAGAGCATGAGCCTCTGGAGAGGTGGTCTTTGCTGCATGACACACATGGAGCAAGGTACGGTGTCATGACTACCAACCTCGCAGAAACATACAACTTTGTCCTCAGAGGAAACCGGGCATTGCCACTTACAGCCATCGTTGAGGGTATTTTCTATGGCACCGTGAAGTACTTCAGAGATAGACGTCAAAAGGCAGAGCAACATATGTTGAACAACCCAAACACACGTTACTGTGAAAGGATTATGAAGTACATGGAAGAAAAGATGGAAAAAGCCAGGTCACACACTGTAGTCCCCATTGGTAATCAAGAAAGAAGGTTTGAGGTCCGCTTAGCTAACAACAAATTTGGCTGTGCAAATGAGCTGAGGACGCATGAGGTGAAAATTGGAAATGAAGTCTGGCCAACGTGTGAGTGCACATGCAACAAACCGAAGTTGCTTCACCTACCATGCTCCCATGTACTTGCTGCTTGCGGGCAGCTTGGAATGGACGCAATCTCGTTTGTGACTCCATATTTTCTGAAAGAGTCCGTCCTCAATACCTGGACAGGTGAGTTGCTGGGATTTCGCTCAATGGGTAACTTCAGCACCGTTAATCCTGATGAAAGGCGGTACATTCCAGACCCAGAGAATATGCGAACAAGTAGAGGCAGACGACAATGTCATCGCATCCGGAATGATATGGATGAATCTGAAGTGAGAGGCCCCACTATGCAATGCATTTTATGCAATGAAATTGGCCATAGGGACACTAATTGTCCCACTTTCGTCACTGCCAGTGGTACTGGGCGTGGACGAGGCAACCGGGGACGAGGAAGCAGAGGAGGAAGAGGAGGCAGAGGAGGAAGAGGGAGAGGAAGAACCTAGGCTGCACTAAGTTCTAAATTTGTATTCAGTGTGGCATTAACTTCTAAATTTGTATTAAGTGTGACACTAAGTTCTAAATTTGTATTCAGTGTGGAACTATGTTGAACTTTGTATTAAGTGTGGCACTATGTTTGAAATTTGTATTAGTTGTGATATTATGTTGCAAATTGTATTAAGTGTGGACTATGTTTAAAATTTGTATTAAATATGCCACTAAGTTTGAAATTTGTATTAATTGTGGCAATATGTTTGAAATTTGTATGTGCAGGAATGACAGAAATGTCGTTGCTTAATCCGGAAATTGATAGTAAACATCGTGCGGCGGTAGGTTATGAGCGCCAGCTTGAGCCCCTATGCACTCGCACTCAAAGGGAAGACTGGATGATACACGAGGGATGGGTTGAACGGTACGTGCTTTATTTATTTGTTTCAATCACGTATATTGATGGGACGCACTAACTGAATTGCCCTAACATGCAGGTTGAAATGGGCTGGCCTATTACCTTTCGCGCGACTGGTTGAGCGCACGGATACCTCCAGACGCGTCGCCATCGACACCTCTTTGCTCACGTGCTTAGTGGACCGGTGGAGGCCTGAGACCCACACGTTTCACTTCCGCTGGGGAGAGATGGCTCCTACTCTGCAGGATGTGTCACTTTTGCTGGGACTACCGTTGGCAGGTCATGCCATCGGACCGTTGGAGGCAGTGGCTCGTTGGCAGGAAGATTTTGCACAACGTTTCGCGGGTCTTTATGACGGTGCTCCGGCTCTGGCATCGGAGCATCACGGACCTAAGTATGATTGGTTGCTCCATTTCCAGGTTAGTTCCCCTGCCTCATATCTTTCAGTTGTCGCTATGTACTAATGCTTTATCTTTGCTCAATACAGATCCAGAAGTTCCCGGGGTATCCGCAGGTCCCGTTGAATGCGACACAGATCACTCGCAGCCTGGAGGCATATATACTGTGGCTTCTCGGTAAGGTGATGTTCACAGAGAACCATGTCACCACTATAAGCGCGCTCTACATCCCTATTGCACTAGAGATCGCGAGAGCTCAGACGCTGGCTCAGATCACACAGAGGAGTTGGGGTTCGGCGGTCTTAGCGGCTACATATCGAGGTATGTGCAACGCCTGCCAGCTGACGGCACCCACGTCAGCTCTTCTTGGATGCCCTCTATTTCTACAACTGTGGTCGTGGGAGAGGTTCTCTATAGGACGACCGGACGTACGTATTCAAGAGCCTATGCCCGTAATGTTCGATGCTGAAGGCATCGATATGCCTACTTTCGGTCTGTGTTGGACACGTCCCAAGGTATGTCCCGTGTTATAATTTTCTTCTTTGTGTACACTATGGCTGAAACTAACTTGTGTTTGCCGCAGAGACGCTATGCTGGTGATCAGACTAGGCGAGCATACAGGGCATTAAACGAGCAGTTTGATTTGTACACTGGGGTGATCTGGCAGCCGTACACGCAAGGAGTCATGAATGCAAGATACCCCGGCGGTATGTCTGAGCTATGCTTCAGAGATAGTGATTACTGGATGACGAAAGCGAAGATCATATTCGACGTCTTCGTCGAGGAGATGGCCCAGCAGAGGGTTATGAGGCAATTTGGTCTTCAACAGTTGGAGGTGCCTCCCCCTACAGAGCACCCGGTGCCAGCACACATCCACAGGTATTGTCTTGTTATTCAATATTGAATTGTCTTTCACAATTGTCCATAGTGAAGCATTACTTAATTGTTTAACAACATAATTTTAGGATCACAAGGAAGGGGATTCACAGGACTGCTGCTGAGTGGCTACAACGTGTTCAGCCGTACGTTACACAATGGGAGACCGCGAACACACTTGTGTGGCAGGAGAATGTCGAGTTTGATCTCGATGAATTCGATCTCTATTTGCAGCGGTACATGAGCAGAACACGGTTATGCATCGTTCAACACACTCACCCAGATGAGTTACCTGCCCCTAGTGTGTCCGATATGTACCCGAGCTATGATATTTCGGGCTCTAGGCAATTGGCGGTAAGATATATTCTCTTTGTGTAATGCATCTAGTTGTTACATACTTTGCCGTGCATACTTAATAATCGTCGTGACAATTTCAGGCTGAGTTGACTATCGGACTTGGCGAGGAGGTGTCCAACTATCGGCGTTCACTTTCGGATGCACCACTACTCGTTGCTCGGCCTCAGGTGCAGAACTTTATGGCGCGCATTGAGGGGAGGCTACGAGCTGTGTATCGGGCTATCACGTGCAGACGCACTTCGGACGTTCTTCATCAGCAGCCCGTACAACGCCCCCCGCGTCACTCGACTGGTCAGGTAGACCCCACGCATCACCGACATGACCCGCGTCCACGTCTAGCAGAGCAGTGGACGCCCAGGCCACCACGTCCTGACCAGGCTGGTAGTTCGGCGTGGCATCAGCAGCAGGATCCCACGTCAGGCTACGTGTTTCGGCCAGGACCACAGCAGCAGGGTCCCACGCCAGGCTACGTGATGCAACCCCCCCCCCTACAGGTATGTTTCTTCATATTAATTCTTTCCAATATCGATTGCGACTACGTATTTCGTCAGTACTTATGTTCCATCCCTCCCGCAGTAGGCTACGGATATATGGCGTCTATGTCCGGACATGACGCGTCTATGTCCGAATCCAGGTGGGAGAGTGAGCCTGACGATGGGCATAACACACAGGAATACTTGTCGCAGCACAACGAGTGGGTGGACATGTATTCGACTCCTGCACCACCTCCCACACAGGAAACACAGTATGACCTGGACGGGTCCGAGCTTCCTCCCCGTATCATCCGGCCACCCCACAGGTATATGTGGCCGACGCCGGAGACACCACCTCAACGACGTGGCGGACGAGGTGGCTGATGATTGTGTGTCACTTATATCTAGCTATGTATGCGATAGACATATATCTGCCTATGTATGCGAGAGACATATTCTACCTATGTATGCGAGAGACATATTTCTGTTCATTCGCTTTGTTAATCGAGTTACATTTCCGGAGAGACTGCTGCAGATAATTAAGATACAAGTACATCTGAATTAAACGGTACGACTGACCATAAATAATACTGCATACAAACTACATGAAGACATCATCGTGCTTCTCGCTAACACTACATAAAGTCATCATCACTATTCTCACTAACATGTTTCTTCGACTTAGATTTTTTATTGGCTGACATAAACTCATCGCTGGAAGAGTAACCATCATCACCGGGCTTTGGTGATGCATCGCTGCATTTCTTCTTCTTCGAGCTTGAGCCATCATGAGTTGATACATATTTCGGCGGCGGAACGGACCCAAATAAAAGCTTGAACCATGCCAACATACTGACATCGTGGTTCATTTCTTTAGCGTCCACATTGTATCTCTACAATTCACAAAATGAACAAAAATGAATTAAAACGACAAACATATTAAATATGTAAATCAAATACGAAATTTAAATTACCTTTTGAAACGCAATATATTCATCAACTGGCAAATCTATCACATGATGATCTAAATCATCAAATGATCGTGTGAATCGCGCTGATTCATATATTAGTTCACAAAGTCTTTCCCACCTTGCACGCAACCGAAAAAGTTCTAGTCGAATGTCCGCTGTGTTTCTACTATGACAAGCTGTTTGTCTAAACCTCCGCAAGTTACTCTCACTGCTAACTAATTCATCGAAAGATACACCTGGAGTTCCATGAAGCCCGGACTTCATGGAAACCGCACCCATCAAGACATCACGAGATGCCTCTCGTGAAAATGGACGAGGATCACCCATCACTGCGGATTTGTTAATGCTACCACAACAAGTAGTGAGGAGAAGAGGAAGTGAGGAGAAGTATTGTGAGGACAAGAGGCAGAGAAGAGCTCTTTTTAAATAACCGTCGAGGCTCAGTGCGCTGCTGTTTTCCAGTCACACTCACCACCGAAAGCAACACTTCCAGTCAAACTCACCACCGAAAGCAACACTGCCAGTCAAACTCACCACCGAAAGTAGCACTGCCAGTCACACTCACCACCGAAAGCAACACTGCCAGTCAAACTCACCACCGAAAGTAGCACTGCAAGTCACACTCAGCACCGAAAGCAACACTGCCAGTCACTTCCTGTCACACTCACCACCGAAAGTAGCACTTTTTCGTTGCCTTGCGGCGGCCACACCCGACAGCATCAATTTTCCCTCACTTTCGGTGGTGAGTATGACTGGCAGTGTTGCTTTCGGTGGTGAGTGTGACTGGCAGCGCACTGAGCCTCACAACACTTCTCGTCACTGCCTCTTCTCCTCACTGCCTCCTCTCATCACAGCCTGTAAACCGTCTAAATCAGCATATGGGCAACGAGAAAAGAGAAAGGGCTTGTGGGGCTACTCTGCCTTGCCGCTAGAATTGCATTGCATTGTGGATGGTGGCCGCAGAAGGTCAGATGAGCCGGATGGCGGCGGCGGGCATCACCGGCATCACTGAAAGGGGGGTAAAAAAAAAAACCAGTCGGCTTAGCCCCAGCCGACTGGCCAGTCGGCTTAGCCGTAGCCGACAGGAGCCCCAGTCGGCTGGGGGGGGCATGCAGTCGGCGGGGGGCATGCAGTCGGCTATGCTGGGGCCAGTCGGCTTAGCCGCAGACGACTGAATCCAGTCAGCTTAGCTCCAGCCGACTGGATTCTATTTTTGAAAATTTTCAAATTCGTATATTATTTCTGTAATTTATAAAAAAAATGTATTATTTAAAAAAATTTAGCAATTTCCTATGCATGGTGGTAGCTACACACTTCTTGGTATAAGTGCCATTTTTTATATACGAGGTGTCGGGTTTCCATGGCATTGGCACAAATGCATTTTTGTAGTATAGAAATGACCTTTTCTCGCTTCTCTTTATCTTTTTATTACATGTTTTATACAAGTGTCTTTTCGTTGTGTAGAAAGAGCGTTTCTCACTTCTTTCAGCCTTTTTGCTTGCCTTTTTGGCATAATTGCATGTTTGCTTGCTTGGCTAGTCCAAAGTTATGATATTTTCGTTATAGAGTTATTTTTCATAGTACAGAATAATTTACTAAATTAATTAGAGATAAAAACATGGGCCGTGTGTAGCTACCATCATGGATAGCAAATTATTTCCGATATATAAATATATGAAAACACAGTAGGAGCCTCTCCTACTGTCCATTTTATCAAAAAAAAAAAACATAAGCATTGGTGCTTAAGAAAAAGCTTGACTTGTTTTACTGAAACCTCTTTAAACATCCTGAAAGGCCTTATCAGGCTACACGAGAACTGAAGAACAGTTTGGTAAAGCAACATGGTCGATAGTGTGAGTAGCACTCATGAACTCTGCCTTGGTCGTCAAGCAGCGTTTGCATTCATCTTTCCCGGCGTCAAGAACCCAATAAAATGTCACGTCGCCGTCTTTGGCCAGCGAAAGATATTCGGATCATATAAAAACAACCTGATGTCATGTAAACAATGTGCACCTGAAATGAGACAAGTAGGCGATCCTTATCCCAGTACGAACGGCCCCGCCAATCAAATGATCCCACGAGCATGGAAACGCATTAATTGGGTCAAGATGGGGAAGGCTGTCTACTGTAATTGATTGCTAACATCAGCATCTCACATGCGCTTCGCGGCTTCAGGCTAAATATTGCCCGAGAACTCTGTGTTGATTGGTGCACATCCATGGGCGGTGGAAGGATTAGTGACTAAGGTTTACTTACTTTAGAGCCAGACCGATCCAGAGTGTCTGTGTGTGAGAGAGAGACCTTGGACTCCGAAATGCCTTCGGTCAGATCGAGATTACCTTTGTTTATTCTCTCCACAGAAAAATTGCAATTTCCGTCCGTCAAACTATCCTTGAGTTTTCTCCGAATTTTTTTTTTTTTTAAATCCTTGAGTTCAGCTCGGGTCTTTCTAACTCGAATACCACACAGCACTACCACATCAAAGCTGTCCATGTATCGTCTCTCTCCTTTTCCCCTTTATATTATACCCTATCTTTTCCTCTGTTTCCTCACTTTTCCATTCTTCCTTCGCTTAAAGAACCAGTTTGGCCGGTAGGAAGCCTGGCTCTGTAGAAATCCGAACGACATGCGACTTGAAGCATTGCATTAGCATTTGATATTGTCACCGTGTGTCACCAAGAGACGTGTTTCAGGTCAAAGTGAACTGCTACTTTGTAGCACCCCTCTAGAAAGGCGATTTTTGCGGGAAATGAATTGTTTTTTATGAGATTTACTAGCTCGAGATGTTATAACAGCCCGAAGAGGGGCCTCTAGTTAAGATTATATGGAATCATTGGCTAGATGAGAAGTTATCATTCTTTTCCCGGGCCACGATTTGCTTCACAGATCGTGGTCGTTGGCGTTTCATGGTTTGCAAGTTTCTGGATTTAAAAAAGTTTGCTCCGTCTAGATGAAAGCCCAAAGATGGCATGGAGCCATGCTCATGGTGCATCATCGATGGGTGCAGGAAGAGAAAAACTTTGACATCCCAAGGACCTTTCGAAAATAAAAGACAAAAATATTCTTCGATGCACGAAGCGAACCAGAAATTGTAGTGCTAGAGATTTTTGTCATGATGCTATGCTAGAGTACTACAGTCAACTTTGAGTTTTCAATCTAAGCAGTGTGGCAGCTACAATACTCCCTCCGTTTCTTTTTACACAATGTATAGAATTTGTGTCAAGTCAAACTTTACGAAGTTAGACCAAATTTATAATCAAAAATATCAACATCTATAATACCAAATATATATAATATGATACTACATCCCGTAAAGAATCTAATGATATTTGATTTGATATTGTGAAATATTGATACTTTTTTCGATAAATTTGATCAAGTAGAGGACTTTAGAGAAAAGTTATATGCGGACTAAAAAGAAACGGAGGGAGTACATTGCTATTATGCAGTCTAGAGTCTAGACAAGAGCAATGCAGAATATGCCGGCTGATGATAGTTATCTGATGAGGTCATATTATTATCCTGAAGAACTGACGAGCACAAGTGGGCCAAGAATTCAACAAAAAACTTCCCTGACAGATTCCATCAGATGGACATTGACCCTACCATGCTTTGTCCAGTACCACTGATGAGTCAGGAAACCCTCAAAAGTATCCACGAGCTGAGCTCGAGCTCATCTGCTGCTAGATTTTTTAACGCTAAAGACGATGAAATTTTCTGAAGTTTGATAAAAATCGTGCCGAGAAGACACTAGAAAGCAAAATCAGACCTCCCCCGAAGTCATCTCGGCATGAAAATTTACAGGCTCCTAGAAATTTCCATCATATTTTTAGTGTAAAACAAATTCAGACCTTTTTTATTTTTTTACCATTTGTTTTGGATTCACTGTTCATACACAGGAGCAAAGGAGCACGAGTGGAGAAACGCCGCTCTGGTCTCCCAGAAACACAATACAGCATCAACTGAGACTTACCCCCAAAAAAGAACTTCTCATATGTAAAGACAGATTATCATCTGATAGTTGGTTGCAAATGATTCGTTCAAAAGAAAAGTTGTAAATGAGCTCAAATAAGAAAAAACCAGTAGAAGTTTTCTCAAGAGAATGAATTAATTGAATAGAGAAGGCAAGCCTTCTTTGGGAGAATTGTCATTACACGAAGTGTTGATGCAAGATATACAATTCACATTCTTTCGGCAGAATTTCCGCAGGTGACAAAACAGTTTTACCACATGTAACCTGGAGCCCAATACTCACTCGTCTGCTACATCTGGCACCTGCCTCTCATGTCACCTGGAGCCCAATATTCACTCGTCTGCTACATCTGGCACCTCCTATCCTCCAACATTTTAATTACAATCTCTTCAGGCTCTTCTTCCTCGCGTCCATCTTCTTCTTATCGGCTGGGGCTTTTGTAGCAACAGGTCCTTCCTTCTTGGGCAATGCCGTAGATGATCCAACAGTGGGCTCAACGGGAGCATTCTGATCCAGCGAGTTTGAGCCCGGCACTTTGGTAGCAGCAGTAGCACATAAAGCCACAGGCACTGATGGTGCAGTTTCACATAGATTTGTGCTTGACTGATCCACGTTTACAGAAGTTGACTCAGAGATAGTGCCACTCTTGGGCTTACTCTTAGGTTTGAGGGCATGAATGCTGGTGTATAACCTGCATATAGTGCAGTGTAGATGATTAAGAAGTGTTTTGATTTTTTTAAATCTATAGAGATGGTATCAGAAGAAAACACATCACATCCTCCTAAATATAATAGTCACCTAGACGGGCATAATACTCTAAATTTTGACTAAGGAGAAAGAAAAAGGGACTCCCCATATAAAGTGAAGGCAGATAGAGATGTCTGCTAGGTGTCCCTAGTCTATATTGACAAAGTGCTCAATAGAAAGTCAAAAGGTAACCTTGCATGCCGTGCATAGTCCGCATAGTTCTCAAGTAACATCTTTCCAGCCTGCTCATTGAGGGCAGATTCTGGGAATGGTTCAATCAGTAGGCATCTCACCACCTTTCAGAACATAAAAAAGAAACTGACAGTTACCAATCGATAATTACAGTTGATGTATTACCACTAGCAAAACTAGGGCAAAGCACTTTTGTAGTATGCACTTACCAGTAGAACGTGCCTTAATCCATGAGTAGGATTCCAATCCTTTTTCAATGTGTTAACACAGATCTCACCACTGCTTGATATGTTTGGATGGAAAATTTTGGTCACAAAAAATCCTAAAAAATGAAGGACAGGTTAAATATTTGTCCGGAAATAATCAAGTAAAGAGCACAACACAACTGCTCAGGCTCTCATTTCATGAGCGCTAAAGCAGAAAAAATAAATGGCGCACAAAAGATAGCAAGACCTTTCGGTGGGGATTGAGGGAAGTCACGGGACAAGACTAGCTTCATCCGGAAAACCCCATTCTCGTACGGAGTCCCACCTGCATCATTCCCAATATCCATTTTACAAATTCAGATTATGAGATATTCTTTACAAAATGAACATATTATTTAGTATTCAGTTATGAACATCTCGATTTCTTACTGTTTATAAACTATCAAAACCTCTAAATTGTAACCTTACCAGGGCCATCAATATCTGCACAAATACTTGTGAAGTCATCGTCATTCACAATCACTCTAATCCCTTCCGGAGGTGACTGGTCAAGATTCTTCAATTCCTTAGCCAATTGCCTAATGACATTTGGTGGGAGGTTTTCGTTGGTTGCCTTCATAAACATGAACACTCCACATTAAAATCATGTTAACAGCACATCTTCCTAGCAGAATGGTGTCATGAACATCAAAACATTTGCCATGAGAAATGAACTGTAATAATCACCATGGAAGCAAGACAGCAAATAGTTTTGTTCTGGCTTCACAAGCAACTCTGGTGAGCAGAAGTCCTTCCACACTAGTGATAAATTTCTGATAACAGATGCAGCCTACAGGAAACAGCAGTCAATGTCATGGTTGGGCAAACGACGCCAAGAGATCAAAAGCAAGCGTATTAGAATGAGTTAATTTATGTTATGTTTGGAGTCCAAGAGACGGTACTTACAATTTTCAAATTTCATATGGAAGATATTATGAACAACGATTCTTATGCTTAATTTCACACATGGCTTCTGTAAAACATTTCTCGAATTCTAAGGCATACAAATAAATGCTTAAGGACTGAAAGGTACGAGCGGGTCGGATCTACATTCGAACAAGAGGGGTACTATTTTTTTCTAAGATTTTTGGGAGATTTTTTTTAATAGCTCTCTTTGTACGTTTGCATCTTGTTTGTTACTTTTGTTAGATGTGGTGACTACCACAGTTAATATTATCAACCTACAAGTATTGAATTTGATAACACAGCCGTCGTTTTTCCACTTTCCAAAAAACATGGCTAGTTTGAATTAAGCATCCATACCGTAATATCCATTCCTAAAAGAGCAATGTTTTTCACCACGCATGTTTCTATCTTTATAAAACATCCTGTTTTCACTTGTTTAAATTCTTAATGCAGTTTTCCCCCCTCCAGATGACCTATGAAAATCAAGCATCTACTGTTGTGGCTAGACGACAATCTAAAGAACAAACTGCACTGCCAAAATGATTATGTAGGACTTGGATCTAATGCACGTATGGCTAGACATTGATCATAGCATCACATGTGCCTTCTTTGATTTGGATGACTTCCTAACTAAATCGTGCATGACTGGTAATGCACATCATGCCGTTAGTAGTTTACCACTGTCTAATCCCAGATACATAAGAGCCAAACCCTAAAGGATAATTTTTCAAACTCAGACCGCCATCACGATCAGTGATGGAGGAAAGGGGAACCAACATAGCAATTAGGCTCAGGCTCCATTGCGGTAACAAGCATAATGCCACAGATCATATTAGCCATCTCTGTATTGTGAGAAACAAGCACGTTAGGAAGCGATCAAATCATAAAATTGGTAGGTAATCAGTGCTGACTGTGTGGCATTTCGGTTGAACTACACACAAGGTCCTATGCTTGCAGGTGAAGACTAGTTGCACACAGAATTAAGTTGCTTCCACAAACGTTAACCCCGTTCTTCTTTCCATGGACATCTAAAGATAAGAAACAGATCTCCCCAGTAAAACCATCAATTCCCCCAGCTTCTCAGTTTCTGAGTATTGTATCTGCAGTTAACATATCAGAATCGCATGATCCATAAAGCAAGTCTGTACAGATTCTTCCAGCTCTCTCCCTAAGAAAGAAACCTGCACCAGACCAAAGTAGCTCAACTTCTTACAGTTGGCCTACCACCATGTGATTCTACAAAATCACGCGTCGATTTGCACCCATGAATACCAATCGAGAACAATACCGCGAACTTCCCCACTAGAAATCTGGAACCACTCGTCACCTGGCTTGACAGAATGGGGAAACCCCGCCACCCGCCTGGTTTTTTCAGCACCAATCCGCCGAGACAATCCAAAATCCCCACTCGCCCAGACCCCAAACCCCCCGGAAATCGACCCCGACATCCGCCAACCCTACCACGGACCGAACTAAACAATCGGATCACGAGCACGCACCGCGAAAGCCACGGAACGGCGGGGAACAGATCGGGCTGGAACCGCAGCGAGAGACGAATCGGGGGAGGGATCGGCGAGCCGCCGCTTACCGGAGGAGGAGGAGGAGCGGCCAATCTGGGTCGGGCTCGCGGGGAGGGGAGGGGAGCGGCGCGCGTCGCAATGATTGGAGCGCCAGCTCGAGTAATTTTGGGGGCGGAGGGAGGTGACGCGGCTTTCAACCAGGCCACGGAGCGGGTGTACTTGGAGGAGGGCGCAACCGGGGGGGGGGGGGGGGGGGGGGGGCGGAGGGAGGTGACGCGGCTTTCAACCAGGCCACGGAGCGGGTGTACTTGTAGGAGGGCGCAACCGGGGGGGGGGGGGGTGGGACCCTGGAACGTGAGACCGTGAACGGTCGGCGGCATAGCCGTTGGAGCCGTGCCACGGCGCCGCCAGCTGGGCGCGGCCTTTTGAAATTACTAGTGGTTGGGACGCGCCCTAGGCGCGTCTCTTGAGACGAGGCGGCGCACTAATCATGCTGCAGTATTTGTTAATATACAATATGCGTAATTTAGTGAAAATAGTTGAACAAACATGTATAAATCTCCTCCTCTTGTAGGATATTAAGCTGCAGGTGAATACTCATATGACATATAAACAGGTACATGAAGCAATGAATACAATTCAGAATACTCTTCACAAGGCCCTCGAAACAAGTGTAACCCCATTATTCAATATAAAATATAATCAAACGTATAGATCAACCAACACATTCAAATGGAGCTTGAATCAATCTGGGAACAGCTACAATGTCCCACAGCAACACAACCTTACACCACTCAATTTGCTTTGCATTTATCAGAAACCCGAGTGACAAATACTTTGAAACAAACAATAATACAGAAATGAATCCAAAGGAGATTTATCAGAGGTGGCAAGTCATATGGGGAAGCAATACAAAGTTTAGTAATGAACCCAAATCAATCAAAGGGACATGTTAAAAGAATATTCACCTTCTTGGTATCGACATACCTGCACATAGAATTACATCATGAGAGCAAGGAACAAGTTCAAACTAACATCGGCATAGCCTATTGAACACACTCAAATGTCTCATTCAGTATTGATAAATTCAGAATTATATATTTTGTAGAACTCATGCTAGGTACTATTTTCAGTTTTCCTCGTATTGAGAAGGAACAAGAATAAAAAAATCAAGTGATTCCAACAAAAGCTAAGAGAGGAGCATATAGTGTTACTTAAATATTCCAGTTTTTCAATGAGATCCCTTTTGGTCAGCTATCCAAACATATTGTTGCATTTCATAGCCGCGAAAGTGTGCTACTTTGAATTCATCCTCCCACACACGGTAATTGTTTGTGAATGGAAGCTCAGGGCCAATGAGACCAACAATGAGTCCTTTCTTTGCTAATTCTGCAGCTAGCCCGGCCGGAGGACCACAACCATCAGCTATAGGCAATAGGTGCAAAAGTTAAGACGACATAATCAACTACCTGAAGAATGTTACTAGAGTCCAATTTACTTACACAATGACCATTAACTTTGAAATCTAATTAATTTATCCTTGAAGAAAAAGAACTAAAGAAAATATCAGTATAAGAACTTAAACATCTTAATACAGTGTATTTATTTATTGTTTGTGCAAAGAGTTCAGTTAAGCTTGTTTGAACCAGGCTGAGAGCTTCGTTTCCTAGTAATAGGCGCACACAACACACTGAAACCACCATAAAGGTAAAATTAGGACGTTAGTAAGCCATTAAGATCCACTTCTTGATGCAAAGGAATTATTGAATGATGATGGAGAACGTACCAGCAGATGCGAACTCCACTGTTACCCCGTGCCACCTATCGCCGTCTCACCCACCGTCGCTCAACAACCTGTGGAGGGAGAATTCAACGTCGTGCCAGCGAAAAAGGCGTTTCCCTTGTGCCCAAATTAGTAAGCCTATTTTCCAAAAGATGGGAAACTCTCATGATGACAAGTAAACAAAAAAAAACATCAAATAAAATGATTAGATATGTTCAAATTTATAAAGGAGTCTGTCCAAAGACCTTAAGCATGAGCTTACGGATAGACCTTCAAGATTGAACTTCTGACCACCTCATCTGAAGCTTCAAGTTCAATGCTTATATTATTTGTTTGAATTGAACAGAAACATATACGGTCCGATACTCGTCAAGGATATGAAGTGAAGAACATAGAGTTTTAACTTAGCAACAGTACTTTAAGGAATTATTAGAGAGAACTGACCGGCCATGTCACTTGCATCAACAGAACCATATGGGCACAACTCTCTGAATATGATATAGCTGAACCAAAACCAGATCGATTGTTTGTGCCCATCCCCGATTTCCAGAAGTTCTGATCAAAGCATGGTTCATTCTTCACTATGCTGCGGTTTGCCCTCTTCTTCGGTTTATTTCTGCCCCTTGAATGGCTTCAGCTCGTTCGACCTAGCTTCGACAACATCATTATCTTCCCTACGATGCACCGATGTGTAATTCACCAATGTACCATCCCCCATCTCAACACAGACGCATTGCAGAGCACTGGCTTGTCTGGTGGCCCATTTCGCCAAAGAGCAGTGCATGTATCAGCAGCATTTGGCATACGCTAGAGAAAATACAGTACAAAACTTATACCCAATAAACTACTCCCTTCATTCCATAATGTAGTGCGTCCTCGGTTTCCGAGCTTGAACTTTGACCATGAATTTAACCAACGAGACCGATTGCGGCGGGGGTAAAAATTATACCACTGAATTCGTATCGAAAATACGAATTCAGTGGTATAGTTTTTGCTCCCGCCGCAATCGGTCTCGTTGGTCAAATTCATGGTCAAACTTAGATTTGGGAAAGCGTGGGCGCACTACATTGTGGAACGGAGGGAGTATGTAATAATGGTAGGTATAGATTTCATTGGTAGTGTGGGTCCGTCGGGACAGGAGTTTGCTTGCACCACTGATTTACATTTGAGGCAATAAATAAATAAGTAAATAGGAGGATCATATACATGAGAGAATATCAGGTGATACAAGGCTTTACGTGCTCCCATGATACGGGATGCCGAGAGCCCTTGGATCTGAGATCCAACGGACGCATGTTGAGCTTCTGCAAGTTTGCAAAAAAAGCCCCCCTTGACCTGATATTTACGCACAAGTCCAGAATCTTGGCACGTGACCGTTGGATTCCAGATCCAAGGGCTCCTATGAGTCCGTATCATGGGAGCACTGGATGCCCCGTATCACCTGAAACTTTCCCTCATATACATAGTCAATCTGCATATGTTTTCAGCTGTTAGTACCTACTATAAGAACGTAATTTTCTGACATGAGGCCTAGCAAATGCAAATGATGAGTTCAGTTGAGCAGCTTGTTCCATAGTTGGTGCTGAGTTTCAGTGACACACATCACAACAAAGAACAACTGCTGCAAGTATGGAGCTCTAAATATCTGATGATTGACAAGATCAGATAGCTCTTTTCTTTTTTGCATTAGTAAAGAGTGTAGCTGCATCCAATCGAACTGCTCACTGTCAGTAAACATTGTAGCAAGCATATGCTATTACAACCAAAAAGACAAAATTCTGTGTGAATGTGTCATCTCTCTTCAGAAATTTGTTACAGACAAAAAGGCCTCAAAGAGGCGCAAAGTTGTGTTGAACGCTTGGGATAATCCGACGAGTTTTCGGTCAGCAATTAGAGATCAATCTGTCGAGCACCTCACGCGCGCACCACGGCATCAAACCAGAACAAACTAAAATACTTTCCTTGTCTTTGAGCTGTTTGAGCTGGAGGATGGTGCGGAGGAGCCGCTCGGAGAGCCTGGGGTAGGGGAGGTAGAGCAGGCCGGCGTCGTGGTGATAGTGGAAGAGGTGCTTGGCGAGGGTGTCGTTGGGCATGAACTCAGCCACGAGCTCGAGGCCGACGAGGATGTTGACGAGGTGGCCCTTGACCCTCTTCAAGTATATGCCGTCGTCCTTCGGCAGCACGTCCTGGAACCGGTGCACCTCCCTCTGCTCCCTTGTTAGCCTCGCCCTCGCCTCACCCTCCTGCCGGCTTCCTCCTCCTCCTCCCCGTCGTCGTCGGCTGCCGCGTCCTCCTCCGCGTCGGCGGCGTCGAGCTCGTCCTCTTGCGCCATGTCCGCCCACGACATTTGCGGCGGCGGCGGATCCGAGTCTCACCCGCTGGGCTGGAGGTTGGTTCGTGAGAGGTTGCGTGCGATGCGGTTTTTTGGGAGAGGAAAGCAGAATGGGTGGGGCTCGAGGTGACTTTCAATTCCTATCTGTTTCTTAAGGACGAAGCAAACGTCACTTTTATTTTACCATTCGAAGCAAACTAGACTTTCTATTGCGCACAGTAAAATGGACGCGTGGATCAGGCCAGCGATCGCCCAGCCATTCGCTCTTGGAGAGTGTAATGGCAGCTGCGGCCAGCGGGGACAGAGATGCCCATGCGCGATGAGTCATCGGGATTGCTGATCGGCGATGGACCACCAATTATATGGTGGATGGAAATGGTGGTAAGAGTATCTACGGTCGGATTTAGCACATATGACACTTAAGCATCTGTGAACGTGTCCGGTTAGTGATCGGACGTGTTCCCTATTTGCCCGTTCGTCCAGTCATACTTTTTATTTTCTTCTTTATATGACCGGATACTTATATGTGACTGGTGGAGAGGAAGATAGAAAAGAAAAGAATGAATAGGAAAAAAAGTGGTTTGGGATGGGATCGCATTCTACGTGGCAGACTGACCGGTGGCCGAGCGCGTCCATGAACCCTCATATCCTTCCTATATTTGAGATGTATATGAGGGTTCGCAGATAGCCCAGCGTATATGGATGATATGAGGGGTCCGGTTGGGTCACCTTTTTCCTTTTCTCTTGTCCGGTCACCGACCGGGCGCGTCCGCGAGCGTATGAGAGGTCGTTTGAAGCGTCCGGTTGTAGATGCTCCAATACAACGAACGGGGTTGATTGATGAGAGCGGCGCTCGTTGTGGGGAGTTGTTGGCAGATTCTGAATTGAATTTTCATCTCGACGTGGATAGTCGGGCTGGTGATGGACCATTTTATAATCCGTGGACGGTCGGCGTATGTGCTGCAATGCTCTTGAGCAAAATAGTATATTTTCTCCTGTTTCGAAAAGAACGGCCTATAAATTTGGCGGGCACTAGGCGCTGGCGTGCCGGCCAAAACTTTCAGCCGGTCGGACGTGCACCGCCCGACTAACGTAAATACATCCGTTCAATTGCCTCCCTTATCCAAACAGCTTCTTCCTCGGCTCACTCGCGGCCATCATCGAAGCGCCTGGCGTCAGCGTCGCGAATCGCGGTTAGGCACTCAAAGCTCCCCCGGACTTGCCTCGCCGTCGACGCTCGCCACCACCGGCGTCGGTCGCCTTTTTGAGCCGCTGGTTGTTGCTCCGCTGCACGCCGGTAGCAGCTCTCCCACGCTCCCTCCTTGGCCTTTGCGGTCGTGGATAGCCGTCGCCGGCCGCGGCACCATTGCTCGTCGGTGACAAAGTAACTCGCGAAAACCACTATATGTGGTTCTAGCAAAAATTTGCATCGGTTGTAGCATTTCATGTCGCTGGTTGTAACTCGCCATGCGCCAGTTATAGCCTTGATCTTCTCTGGTTCCAGTAAAAAAGAGATGGTTGTAACAAATGACGTTGCGGGTTCCAGCAGGTGGCCGTCGTGGTTGTAGCATTCTCGACGTTGCCGCCTCTGGTTTTGTGGCAGTCGCGTCGCCATGGTCACCGCGGTCACCGCCCATAGTAGCAAAAAATTATGCTGGTTCCAGCATCTGGCGAGAACGGTTGCAACATTTATGGGTGCGTGGTCACCGCGGTCACCACACGTAGTAGCAAAAAATATGCCAGTTGTAGCAGTTTGGATTACCGGTTGTATCATATTTGTGTTGGAAATATGCCCTAGAGGCAATTAATAAAGTGTTTATTATCATATTTCTCCGTTCATGATAATGGTTTATTATTCATGCTAGAATTGTATTGACCGGAAACTTAATACATGTGTGTGGATAATAGACAAATACTGAGTCCCTAGTAAGCCTCTACTAGACTAGCTCATTGATCAAAAGATGGTCAACATTTCCTGACCATGGACATGAGTTGTCATTTGATAACGGGATCACATCATTAGGAGAATGATGTGATGGACATGACCCAACCGTCAGCATATCATATGATCGTTCAGTTTAATGCTATTGCTTTCACTATGTCAAATACACATTCCTCTGACCATGAGATCATGCAACTCCCGGATACCGTAGGAATACTTTGGGTGTATCAAACGTCACAACGTAATTGGGTGATTATAAAGGTGCACTATAGGTATCTCCGAAAGTGTTTGTTGAGTTGGCATGGATCAAGATTGGGATTTGTCACTCCGACTATCGGAGAGGTATCTCTGGGCCCTCTCGGTAATACAACATCACAGAAGCCTTGCAAGCACCGTGACTAAAGAGTTAGTTGCAAGATGATGTATTACAGAACGAGTAAAGAGACTTGCCGGTAACGAGATTGAACTAGGTATTGGATACCGACGATCGAATCTCGGGCAAGTAACATACCGCCGGACAAAGGGAACAACGTATGTTGTCATATGAGGTTCACCGATAAAGATCTTCGTGGAATATGTAGGAACCAATATGAGCATCCATGTCCCGCTGTTGGTTATTGACCAGAGAGTTGTCTCGGTCATGTCTACATCATTCCCGAACCCGTAGGGTCCGCACACTTAAGGTTCGATGACGATATAGTATTATATGAGTTATGTGATTGGTGACCGAATGTTGTTCGGAGTCCCGGATGAGATCACGGACATGACGATGAGTCTCGGAATGTCCGAGAGGTAAAGATTCATATATTGGAAGGCTATATTCGGACGTCAGAAAGGTTCCGAGTGATTCGGGTATTTTTCGGAGTACCGGGGAGTTACGGGAATTCACCGGGAGAAGTAATGGGCCTTATTGGGCCATACGGGAAAAGGAGAGGCAGGCCACGTGAGGAGGCGCACGCCCCCCCTTGCCCAAACCGAATTGGACTAGGGGAGGGGGCGCAGCCCCCTCTTTCCTTTCCCTGTCCCTTCCCCCTTTCCTACTCCGTATGGGAGGTGGAATCCTACTAGGACTAAGGAGTCCTAGTAGGACTCCCCACACTTGGCGCACCCCTAGGGGGCCGGCCTTCTCCCTCTCATCCTTTATATACGGGGGCAAGGGGGCACCCCAAGACACACAATTGTCCCATAGCCGTGTGCGGTGCCCCGATCTCCGTTTTCCACCTCGGTCATATTTTCGGAGAGCTTAGGCGAAGCCCTGCCGGAATCACTTCACCGTCACCGTCGCCATGCCGTCGTGCTGACGGAACTCATCTATTTCCTCGACGTCTTGCTGGATCAAGAAGGCGAGGATCGTCACCGAGCTGCACGTGTGTAGAACTCGGAGGTGCCGTACGTTCGGTACTCGATCGGTGGAGCTCGAAGGATTGTTCGACTACATCAACCGCGTTGTGAGACGCTTCCGCTAACGGTCTACGAGGGTACGTAGACACATTCTCCCCTCTTGTAGTGATGCATCTCCATGGATAGATCTTGCGTGAGCGTTGGAAAATTTTGAAATTCATGCTCCGTTCCCCAACAGTGGCATCCGAGCCAGGTTTATGCGTAGATGTGATTTGCACGAGTAGAACACAAGTGAGTTGTGGGCGTGGGTGTATACATATTGCTTGCCGTTACCAGTTGTTACTTGATTCGGCGGTATTGTGAGATGAAGCGGCCCGGGCCGACATCACGCGTACGCTTACGCGAGACAGGTTTCACCGCTACGTGCACTCGTTGCATAAAGGTGACTGGCGGGTGTCTGTCTCTCTCACTTTAGTTGAATCGATTTCAATGAAGAGGGTTCTTTTAGAAGATCAAAAAGCAATCACTACACCACGTTGTGGTTTTGCGTAGGTAAGAATGGTTCTTGCAAACCCGTAGCAGCCACGTAAAATTTGCAACAACAAAGTAGAGGACGTCTAACTTGTTTTTGCAGGGTATGCTGGTGATGTGATATGGCCAAGACATGATGTGATATAAGTTGTTGTATGAGATGATCATGTTTTGTAAATTATCAGGCAACCGGCAGGAGCCTTATGGTTGTCTCTTTATTGTATGCAATGCCAACGCTATGTAATTGCTTTACTTTACCGCTATGAGTTAGCAGTAGTAGTAATAATAGCAATAATTGGCGAGACGACCACGACGCTATGATGGAGATCAAGGTGTCACGACGCTACGATGGAGATCAAGGTGTCACGACGCTACGATGGAGATCAAGGTGTCAACCCGGTGACGATGGAGATCATGACGGTGCTTTGCTGATGGAGATCAAAAGCACAAGACGATGATGGCCATATCATGTCACATATATTGAATTGCATGTGATGTTAATCCTTTTATGCATCTTATTTTGCTTAGGACGACGGTAGCATTATAAGATGATCCCTTCACTAAATTTCAAGATAAGTGTTCTCCCCTAGTATGCACCGTTGCGAAGGTTCGACGCTTCTAAGCACCACGTGATGATTGGGTGTGATGGATTCTTTCGTTCGCATACAACGGGTGTAAGCCAGTTTTACACACGCAGAATACTTGGGTTAAACTTGACGAGCCTAGCATGTACAGACATGGCCTCGGAACACAAGAGACCGAAAGGTCAAACATGAGTCATATAGTAGATATGATCAACATGAAAGATGTTCACCATTGATAACTAATCCACCTCACGTGATGATCGGACGTGGTTTAGTTGATGTGGATCATGTTACACTTAGACAACTTGAGGGATGTTAATCTAAGTGGGAGTTCTTAAGTAATTTGATTAATTGAACTTCAATTGTCATGAACATAGTCTTACTTGTCTTAGCAAATTTATGTTGTAGATCAATAGACCGCGCTGTAGTTCCCCTGTTTTTATTATGTTCCTAGAGAAAACGAAGTTGAAAGTTGATGGAAGCAACTATGCGGACTAGGTCCGTGATCTGAGGATTGTCCTCACTGCTGCACAGAAGGCTTATGTCCTTAATGCACCGCTCAGTGAAATACCCCTACGGCTTCGTCTGAGGACGTTATGAACGTCTGGCAGACAAGAAAAGATGACTACTCGATAGTTCAGTGCGCCATACTTTACGGCTTAGAACCGGAGCTCCAAATATGTTTTGAGCAACACGGAGCATATGAGATGTTCCAAGAGCTGAAAATTTGTTTTTCAAGCTCACACCCGGGTCGAGAGGTATGACACCTTCGACAAGTTCTATAGCTACAAGATGGAGGAGAACAACTCCGTTAGTGAGCATGTACTCAGAATGTCTGAGTACTTCAAACACTAGAATCAAGTGGGAGTTAGACTTCCGAATAAAGTGGTGATTGATAGAGTTCTCTAGTTACTATCACTACGCTACTGGATCTTCGTGATGAACTATAAACATGCAAGGGATAGAAGATCCTTAAGCTATTCGCGATGCTACAATCTGCGGATGTAGAAATCAAAAGAGGGAGCATCAAGTGTTGATGGTTAATAAGACCACTAGTTTCAAGAAGGGCAAGGGAAAGAAAAGGGAACTTCAAGAAGAATGGTAAAATAGTTGCCGCTCACGCGAAGAAACCCAAGGCTGAACCAAACCCGAGACTTAGTGCTCCCATTGCAAAGGAAAATGTCACAGGGAGCGGAACTTCCCCAAAGTAACTGGCAGATAATAAGACTGGCAATGTCAACAAAGATATTTGATATACATGTTATTGATATGTACCTTACTAGTACTCGTAGGAGCACCTGGGTATTTGATACTTGTTCAGTTGCTTACAACTTGAAACATGGAGCTTCGGAATAAACGAGGGCTAGCTAAGAACGAGGTGACGATGTGCATTGGAAGTGTCTCCAAGGTTGATGTGATCACCATCGCCACGCTCTCTCTACCTTCAGGATTAGTGATGAACCTAAATAATTGTTATTTGGTGCTTGCGTTAAGCATGAACATTATATCTGATAGTGTTTATTGCAAGACGGTTATTCAATTTCAGAGAATAATTGTTATTCTATTTATTTGGATAATATCATTGATGATCATGCACTTAAAATGAAAGGTTTATTGAATCTTGATCGTAGTAATACATATGTTCATAACACGAATGCCAAAAGATAATGATAGTACCACATATTTGTGGCACTGTCGCTTAGGTCATATCAGTGTTAAACACATGAAGAAACTCCATGCAGATGGGTTTTTGGAATCTCTTGATTATGAATCATTTGAGACATGTGAACCGTGCCTTATTGGCAAGATGACTAAAAACTCCGTTCTCCGGAACAATGGAGCGAGCAACCAACTTATTGGAAATAATACATACCGATGTATGCGGTCCGATGAGTGTTGACGCGCGCGGTGGATATCGTTATGTTCTCACGTTCACAGATGATTTGAGTAGATGTCTACTTGATGAAGCATAAATCTGAAACATTTGAAAAGTTCAAAGAATTTCAGAGTGAAGTAGAGAACCATCGTAACAAGAAAATAAAGTTCTTACGATCTGATCGTGGAGGAGAATATTTGAGTTACGAGTTTGGCAATCACTTAAGACAATGTGGAATTGTTTCACAGCTCACGCCACCTGGAACACCACAGCGTAATGGTGTGTCCGAACGTCGTAATCGTACTCTATTGGATATGGTACGTTCTATGATGTCTCTTACCGATTTGCCACTATCATTTTGGGGTTATGCATTAGAGACAGCTGCATTCACTTTAAACAAGGGCACCGTCTAAATCCGTTGAGATGACACCGTATGAACTGTGGTTTGCAAGAAACCTAAGATGTCGTTTCTGAAAGTTTGGGGATGCGATGCTTATGTCAAAAGGCTTCAGCCAGATAAACTCGAACCCAAAGCGGATAAGTGCGTCTTCATAGGATACCCAAAAGAGACCGTTGGGTACACCTTCTACCACAGATCCGAAGGCAAAGTTTTCGTTGCTAAAGAATGGATCCTTTCTAGAGAAGGAGTTTCTCTCGAAAGAAGTGAGTGGGAGGAAAGTAGAACTTGATGAGGCAATTGTACCTCCTCTGGATAGTAGTACGCCACAGAAAGAAATTTCTGTGACACCAACACAGACCAGAGAAGAAGTTGATGATGATAATCATGAGGCTTCGGATCAAGTTACTACAGAACTTCGAAGGTCAACCAGGACACGTTCCGCACCAGAGTGGTACGGAAATCCAGTCTTGGAGGTTATGTTGTTAGACAACGGTGAACCTTCGAACTATGAAGAAGCGATGGCGAGCCCGAATTCCGACAAATGGCTTGAGGCCATGAAATCCGAGATTAGATCCATGTATGAGAACAAAGTGTGGACTTTGGTAGACTTGCCCGATGAACGGCGAGCTATTAAAAATAAATGGATCTTTAAGAAGAAGACGGACGCTGATGGTAATGTCACCGTCTATAAAGCACGACTTGTTGCTAAAGGTTATCGACAAGTTCAAGGAGTTGACTACGATGAGACTTTCTCACCCGTAGTGATGCTAAAGTCTGTCAGAATTATGTTAGCAATTGCCGCATTTTATGATTATGAAATCTGGCAAATGGACGTCAAAACGGCATTCCCTAATGGATTCCTTAAGGAAGAATTGTATATGATGCAACCGGAAGGTTTTGTCGATCCTAAAGGTGCTAACAAAGTATGCAAGCTCCAGCGATCCATCTATGGACTGGTGCAAGCATCTCGGAGCTGGAATACTCGCTTTAATGAAGTGATCAAAGCATTTGGGTTTATGCAAGTTTATGGAGAAACTTGTATTTACAACAAAGTGAGTGGGAGCTCTATAACATTTCTAATAAGTATATGTGATTGGAAATGATGTAGAATTTCTGGAAAGCATAAAGAATTAATTGAAAGGAGTTTTTCAATAAAAACCTGTTTTTGAGTTATCCACGGTTTGGGCATCGAGATCTATAGAGATAGATCAAGACACCTGATAAAAGATTTTCACACACCTTGATGAGATTTTGAAGAAGTTCAAAATGGATCAAGTCAAAAGAAATAAGTTCTTGGCTGGTGTGAAGTGGAGTAAGACTTGAAGATCTAGGTAAAGGTTGTTTACATGTTAGGCATCAAAATCTATAGAGATAGATTGAGACGCCTCATATGACTTTCACAAAACATATACCTTGACAAGATTTTGAAGAAGTTCAAAATGGATCAGTCAAAGAAGGAGTTCTTGACTGTGGTGAAAGGTGTGAAGTTGAGTAAGACTCAAATCTCGACCACGGCAAAATAAATAGAATGGATGAAGGTTATCCCCTATGCCTCGGCCATAGGTTCTATAAAGTATGCCAAGCTGTGTGCCTTGCCATGTGTCTGGCAAAAGAGGTACCAAAGTGATCCAGGAGTAGATCACTGGACAGCGGTCAAGAATATCCTGAAGTACCTGAAAAGGACTAAGGAAGAATTTCTTGGGAATAGAGGTGATAAAGAGTTCGTCGTAAAGGGTTACGTCGATGCAAGCTTTAAACACCGATCCGGAAGACTATGAGTCTCATACCGGATACGTAAAGTGGGACAGTCGGTTTGGAGTAGCTCCAAGCAGAGTGTGGTAACAACATCTACATATGACATAAAGATTTGCCAAGAACACACGGATCTGATTATTGCAGACCCGTTGACTAAAACCTCTCTCACAAACAAAACATGATCAGCCCTAGAACTGATTGGATGTTAATTACATGGAGATGTAAACTAGATTATTGACTCTAGTGCAAGTGGGAGACTGTTGGAAATATGCCCTAGAGGCAATTAATAAAGTGTTTATTATCATATTTCTCCGTTCATGATAATGGTTTATTATTCATGCTAGAATTGTATTGACCGGAAACTTAATACATGTGTGTGGATAATAGACAAATACTGAGTCCCTAGTAAGCCTCTACTAGACTAGCTCGTTGATCAAAAGATGGTCAAGATTTCCTGACCATGGACATGAGTTGTCATTTGATAACGGGATCACATCATTAGGAGAATGATGTGATGGACATGACCCAACCGTCAGCATAGCATATGATCGTTCAGTTTAATGCTATTGCTTTCACTATGTCAAATACACGTTCCTCTGACCATGAGATCATGCAACTCCCGGATACCGTAGGAATACTTTGGGTGTATCAAACGTCACAACGTAACTGGGTGATTATAAAGGTGCACTACAGGTATCTCCGAAAGTGTTTGTTGAGTTGGCATGGATCAAGATTGGGATTTGTCACTCCGACTATCGGAGAGGTATCTCTGGGCCCTCTCGGTAATACAGCATCACAGAAGCCTTGCAAGCACCGTGACTAAAGAGTTAGTTGCAAGATGATGTATTACGGAACGAGTAAAGAGACTTGCCAGTAACGAGATTGAACTAGGTATTGGATACCGACGATCGAATCTCGGGCAAGTAACATACCGCCGGACAAAGGGAACAACGTATGTTGTCATATGAGGTTCACCGATAAAGATCTTCGTGGAATATGTAGGAACCAATATGAGCATCCAGGTCCCGCTGTTGGTTATTGACCAGAGAGTTGTCTCGGTCATGTCTACATCATTCCCGAACCCGTAGGGTCCGCACACTTAAGGTTCGATGACGATATAGTATTATATGAGTTATGTGATTGGTGACCGAATGTTGTTCGGAGTCCCGGATGAGATCACGGACATGACAAGGAGTCTCGGAATGTCTGAGAGGTAAAGATTCATATATTGGAAGGCTATATTCGGACGTCGGAAAGGTTCCGAGTGATTCGGGTATTTTTCGGAGTACCGGGGAGTTACGGGAATTCACCGGGAGAAGTAATGGGCCTTATTGGACCATACGGGAAAAGGAGAGGCAGGCCACGTGAGGAGGCGCACGCCCCCCCTTGCCCAAACCGAATTGGACTAGGGGAGGGGGCGCAGCCCCCTCTTTCCTTTCCCTCTCCCTTCCCCCTTTCCTACTCCGTATGGGAGGTGGAATCCTACTAGGACTAAGGAGTCCTAGTAGGACTCCCCACACTTGGCGCACCCCTAGGGGGCCGGCCTCCTCCCTCTCATCCTTTATATACGGGGGCAAGGGGCACCCCAAGACACACAATTGTCCCATAGCCGTGTGCGGTGCCCCGATCTCCGTTTTCCACCTCGGTCATATTTTCGGAGAGCTTAGGCGAAGCCCTGCCGAAATCACTTCACCGTCACTGTCACCACGCCATCGTGCTGACGGAACTCATCTATTTCCTCGACGTCTTGCTGGATCAAGAAGGCGAGGATCGTCACCGAGCTGCACGTGTGTAGAACTCGGAGGTGCCGTACGTTCGGTACTCGATCGGTGGAGCTCGAAGGATTGTTCGACTACATCAACCGCGTTGTGAGACGCTTCCGCTAACGGTCTACGAGGGTACGTAGACACACTCTCCCCTCTCATAGCGATGCATCTCCATGGATAGATCTTGCGTGAGCGTAGGAAAATTTTGAAATTCATGCTCCGTTCCCCAACAATTTGGACGCCGATTGTTGCAAAAACAAATGCCAGTTTTTGTTGGAACCAGCCATCGCTGGTGCTACAAACAGTCACGACATTTGCTGGAACCGAGCATCAATGGTGCTACAAACAGCCATGAAATTTGCTGGAACCGGCTTTATTCCTGAAGGACAACCATGGCGTTTTTTTTTCTGTTTTTTGCTGCAACCGTGGAGGTCAAAGCTGCAACCAGTGTTGCGGCCTGCTGGAAAGGTGTAGTGGGTGCTGGACGGAGGAGGTGACCACGGCGAATGCCCCGACTAATGTCGACGAGGGAGCTGAGGTGCAAGCAGGGGTGACAGCGACGGCGGAGTTGCATCTGCTAGCGTGGGAGCTGCAACTTTTTGAGAGAGAACTGAGCTGCTGTCACACCCTGTGTTTTGCCTCTCCTGACTAAGTTAACATGGCTAAAAAATTAGGGCCAACAAAAACTTTTTGTGTGCTTGTGATGCTTGACTTGATTGTTGATTGCTTGTTTGCTTGCTTGTGTTTTAGTACATAGGATTCCTCCTTCTCTCAAAACTCATCTACTTGACCCAAACTCTCTGCCCAATGATCATGCCATGTGTATAGGACCTCAACTATTTTTATCGAGTATTATTTTGGCCAAAAGCATTTTATTCAATTTAGGTTTTCAAAACCCCCTGAATTGAGGTTTGTACTACAAGTCCACAAAATAAGGTGGATGTTTTCCCCCCAAAGACTTTATTTGGAACCTAATATATATAGAGCTTCCCAAAACCACAAAATATTATTTTTAAAGATTATTTTCCTATTTTATTTAAAGGCTTTTTCTTAAGGCCAGAAGTGGTCTTTTATAGGAAAAATATATTTTAATGCTTTCAAAATATTTGAGAAAATTTAGGTAAACTCAGTGGACATATATTTTCCATGTATAAGAGTTTCAACACATGTCATGTTCAAAATATTGGACAAAACTCTTCAAAACCCTTTCTGCCTATTTCAATCTTTTGAAATATTTCTATAAGAAACATTCTCAATTAAATCCAGGAAAATTCTAGCATGTCACACATGCCATATGTGATGATCTTGCAAAGTTTCATATAAATCCCAATTGTTTTGGTTCCCCAAAATATCCCCAAACCCTTCCTGTCCAGAACCAAATTTGAGCAACTTTGCATTATAAAGTTTCTCCATCAGTTCTGAAACTTTGTGGACATGTTCTAATCCTATAATAATGAATGCACACCAAGTGGTGCATCAAGGAGAGCATGTCAACTTGTCCAAATCCCCCAAACCCATTTCTGCTGATTTTTAGAATTGGGAATTTTTGCATTGTCAAATTTGCCCATTTGGTCCCAAACTTTTTGGGCATGCTCTAATCCCCAAATAATGCTACCACACCAAGTGGTGCATCAAGGAGAATGGATTTTTATATCTAGATCTAAGCAAATCCATTTCTACCCATTCCTAGGGTTTATAAAGTTTGCATTGGCAACTTTCATCAAATAAGCCCAAAATTGGTGATCAACCTCATTTCTACCTATATTTCACTCATGTTAAATCTCAAGGCAAGTAGAATCTTTTTACTTGCCCAAACTTGCATCAAACACCTTCTGGTCATTTCTAGAAGTTACTGTTTTCACCACTTCTGTTATTCCCATTGATCCCAAATTTTTACCACATCACCTCCTAGTGCCCATTTACCTCCACTAAACTTTGCATGGCCATGGCCCAATTATTGGTGGGGTAAAACCTCACATTTCCTCTTTGGACGGCAGGGTTACCAACTCTTTTTACCTCTCCGTCTTCTTACCTTTACTTCCCCTAGCCCTCTCTAGCCTCTAGAGCATCTCCACAAGCTCCATATACTTGTGGACAAGCTTGGCCACGCTCAGGACACAAGTGGCACGTCCTCGCCTGCAAAGCTCGCACTCTGGAGCGTGCTACAGTGTGTACCCGCATTGTAGCAGCGCCCATCCTGAGCCCCCCTCCCCGACCGTCTCGAGCTCCTCCCGCACGCCATCAGGCCCGCCTCGACGTCCACAACACGACAGCGTGTCGGGCCCCTCCTCCCTTTCCCTCCTCTCTCCCCTGTCGGGCGCGCCCGAGCACCACCCGTGGACTCCGTCCATGGTGCACCCTGGCCCATCTATTTAAACCCTCCCGCGCGTTCCTCTGCACTCCCTTCGCTCGCTCTCTCTCCCGCAGACCTCCTAGACCAGCCCACGGCTCATCCCATGCCCTCCTCCTCCTCCCACGACCGGCGATGCTCGCCTAGGGTCTCGCTCGAATTCGAGCTCCCCCATGACTCCCCCTCCTCTAAGGTGCACCAGGACCCCTCCAGCCTAACTATGTTCCTCCCCGAGCTTCATTCCCTTTCCCGATGGCCGGAGCAGTGGTCTCCATGCCGCCATCGCCGACCTCCGTTGCAACCGAGCCCCCACTCCCTCCAGTTCTCCGCGACGGGCATGAGGTAGATGAGAGTGTGCGCCTCGTTCTCCTGGACGCATCCGTCACCAGAGCATTGCGAGGGACGGCCCGTAGCTCCGGCAATCGCCGTCTGGAGCCGCTCCTCCCCCTCGGTCGCGCGCGAGCCAGAGGAACACGAAGCTGCCCCGTCAGCCATCAGGGCCCCCGCCTGTTGGCCGGAGGCCGGGCCACTAACGGGTGGGCCCCACCCTGTTTAAGTGGAGACTGGCTCCGCTCATAGCCGTTTTCGCTCAGGGAAAACTCTTTTCCCTGAGTGCATCTTCGACGTGGCCTTCGCGCACGCGCGGCCGAGCAGCTGGGTCGGTCCAGTGCGCTGCGACACTAAGTTACTCTCAGTGCGAAGCTTAGGCCCATTGGGTAATTTCGTTCTCTTTTTTCTATTTTTCAGAGAGGCAAATTAATTCCTAGATGATTCAAGCAAACTCCAAATTTGATGATTCAAAATCCCAAGTGTTCCTAAAAAGATGCTTTATCCAATGATGTGACTTTGCACATTTTTCCATATAGCATTTTCTGCCCCACCACCATTTTGGCCATTTCTCTTATTATAATGCCATCCTTGAAAAATACCTAGAGAATCCAAATCAACTACAAATGAGGTGGTTCAAATTTCCAGAGACTCTAAAAATCATTATCTGTTTATCTAGCCATGGTCAACATTTTTCCTATGGTATATTCTGCTAGACCAAATAAATAGCCCCTTTTTCCATTATTCCATCTTAGGAAAATCATAGGAAATACATCCCAACTCCAAACCCAGTAAAACCACTTTATAAAATCTTCTAAAATCACGTCCTATTTGATGGTTTCATCCACCCATTTCTATAAAAATGTTTTCTTTAGATTTCTTATAGGATCATCAACTCCACTATTTCCACCATTCAAAGAGCCTCATTGTTCCAACTCCAGTAGAGCCATTTTAGGTATTTTTCTTATGACTAGAGATGTCCAAGAAAAATAAATCTCCTATTTATAGAGCACTTTTATTTTCTGCTTGTTGCGTTGCTTATTGTGGTTGTTTTCGGCGGTAGTTGACGAAGTAGACGAAGTGCTCGGAGTCGGACCAGAAGTGTGTGAAGACCTTGAAAACTTTGCTGAACCAGGCAAGCAGCCCTTTGACCATGTCTAAGAAACCATTTTATGCATGACATATGGCACTATATTCCGTTGCATTGAATCGTGATGAAACAGTGACCACCGTAGTGGGTTACCTCCGTTACTTTCCTCGTTGATACTTGCACTGAGCATGACCCTACCTTCCTATGAGGGTTGTGCGGGTGGGAAGTAGTTAGGATGCTAAGTAGTTGCCACGCAAGTGGGATGGGAAAATGCATGATGTCGGCAAAGAAATGATTTCAAAGACTTTTCGAAAACCCCGTCGGGTGCCACTAATGCCCGAGGGAGATGATGTTGAGCTAGGTAACCACTTGAGAAAGAAGTGGTGTACCGAGGCAAGTTGTGTGTGTGTTTTCGAAAACGGATTAGATTTAAGGTCTGCTGGCCGTCCCAACCTTACATGTGTGACCACTCTACCCCTATATGGGAAGGGGTTTTGTTTATTACTTTGGTTCATGCTAGCAGAGAGCCCGCATTACTAGTGGCGGGAGTGACGTGGTCACTCTCGATAAGGGGTCGTGCCAGGTAGGGCGACCATGTACTGTTTTTACAGACACCGGGCACACCGTTGTGTCTCTTCATGGATGGTACTATGTTGAGTGATGCTCGTGTTTTGTACATCATGAAGACGTGGGCCAACGAGTGGACTCTTTGTTTAGTGTTGTCAAGGGAAAGATAATGTTCGGGTGCTTACCTCGGGTATCTAAGGTACCGCGAGTCGTGGATGACACGGAAGTTCCCCGAGTCTTGTGGGTAAAGAGCGCAACCTCTGCAGAGTGTAAAACTATTCGACTAGCCGTGTCCACGGTCATGGACAGTTGGAGGTCCTTCTTAAACTACGTCCTGATGTTTTCTCAGAACTTGGTGTGTGCATGTGTGACAAAGATGATACTTGAGCTAAGTCGGATGACTTGGCATGATGACTGAACATGAGATGTTCAACCCCTGCTTATGATGATATCTATAACTTGTTCATATGGGTATCTGCAACCTGTTGGTGCATGCTTTTACAGGTTGATTGAACATGTCATTGCACTCAAACTTAGCTTTCCGCAAAACTTACCTACTTAGTGCTATATCATGCATTGTTATTGCCTTGTTCCAAACATGGGTTGCTTGCGAGTACATTCAAAGTACTCATTGGCTTGCCACTAGTTATTTTATTGGCCAGGCAAGAAAGGACATGATATGATGAAGCGTACCTTGGTGACGTACGTGTGAGCTAGGACGCTTCCCAGTCAGAATGCCAGTAGGGTTAAGGCAGATGGCATGGTGTCGGTGTCAAATCTGGCATATCTCGTAGTAGGGGTCTTAATCTAGGCGTCTTGGAGCGATGGTAACATGGACACAGGATTTTACCCAGGTTCGGGCTCTCTCAAGGAGATAACACCCTACGTCCTGCTTTTGATTGTATTGATATGGGGATAGTACATAGTACAAGTATCTACCACGAGATTGTTGTAATAAATATGAGGTTGTGATCTAGCATGGCCTCGGTTTATATAATGTACCAGAGGCCTAGGGTTTAAGCGTCATGGGCTGCCCGAAGTGGCCCATTAGTGAACCGCCATGGGGGTCCTCGGCCCGACCCACTGGTCGGGAGACGGCGTGGTGAGTACCCCCTAGTCCAGGACACCGTCAGTAGCCCCCTGAACCGGTCTTCAAGTTGAGGACGCTCCTCGAGTCTTCCGAACAGTTCTTTGTCTTCGGTCGTCGGTCTTGAAAACTGGTTCAACAAATCTTCACATCTGAGGATCGCCGAAGTGTATCCGAAGAGTTCACATGTCGGGCATCCGAGGAGCCCCTTTGAGTTCTCGGCCTTTATCAATGCCTTGTAGTCTTTTATGCCACACCTCGGGTTTGAAGTGTTTCCCGTGCGGCGGTGTCCTCTTGCGTCCGAGCTCCGACGCCGAACTACATCCGAGGTGTCCTCTTGCGTCCGAGCTCCAACGCCGAACTGCATCCGAGGTGTCTTTTTGCAACCGAGCTCCAACGCCGAATTGCATCCGAGCTTTATGCCGGACTGCTTCCGAAGTGTCTTTTTGCAGACGAGCTCCAACGCCAAACTACGACCAAGCTTTATGCCGGACTTCTTCCGAGTTGGTGCACCACCTCGATCTCGGGCTGTTTTTTGTGGAATTTATTTCCGATTGATGTAATTTATTTTCTAACGAGATGTATAACCAGTAGCCCTCAAGGTGTGTGTCGGTCTAAAATCCAAGATGCACCTGAAGGATAAAAATAAAACCACTGATCCCAACAGCCCCTGAGACTTAGGTTGATTTGCGAAATTGGCCTGAGGATCAAGTTCTTGCTCGACAGCATACTTTAGGGACAAAACACGGTGCGCAGTAGTTCCCGAGACTGAGGTTGGGTGCGGCCGACCAACCTCAGGATCGAATCTCCTCGGAAACCGTACTGCACTTTGATTTTGCTGCATTGAATAGGCAATGCAGTAGCCCCCGAGCCTTAATTTGGGCATAGGTGGTTGAATTAAGGATCGATATTTGTTTGACACAAACTTTGTTTCGTTTGACCCAATTTATTTGTAATGATACTATGTATCCAAGTACTTTACATCATTACTGCTCGGATCCACATTGTACAAGACTTTGTTGACCGACCATCGGCTTTAACCTCCTCGGCCAGTAGCCAAGGAGTGTTTGTCCTACTTTATAAAGCCTTTATAAGGGCAAAGATTTACGGCAAACAAGGCAATCCGGCTACACAGTTTTATAAACAAAGGTACGCGGAGAGATATGTTATATATTACTATTTAACGTAAGAAACATCTTCTGGGAAAAATAGTTCATTTATAAGCTCCTTTTCCCAGGATATCATGTTGACCATGATCGTGAAACCTCAATTCCGATCAATGTGGGAAAGAAAATATTGAGTATTTAGTTCAGGGAATGTTGCCGAACTCAGTGGTCTTTAATAAACCGAGATTTTCACTTCCATCATTGCCGACCAATTATATTCTTAAGATGGCTAGCTTTCAGCTTCACCCAGTCTGAGGTACTAACCCGGATGACCCGGAAGTAACAATCACAGAGGTGCTCCCTTTCCCCTCTAGCCGAACAATCGGGAACATAGGGGGTAAGAACAGGAGCCAGGCAATCCAGCTTGGCTAAAATCTTAAGTCAAATTGATGCATGTCTATGGCTTTATAACGATCACTACGGAAGGCAGCTTTCGTATATTAAATACAAACACTGATGATATGTTCAGCTCTCCAGGAATCCCGATGTATCTATGCCGAGGTGCCACAAGGAACCCTCTGTATGGTTTATTTTGTCTCCGTCGCGACTGTTTATAATCTGAAAGTGGCATATCGTCGGCTTCCACCCCTTTGTAGATGCTACACAGGGTGTTTCCGTACAAACAAGACAACCCTTAGCCGACGTCTCGGTGCCCAGAGGTGGTTGTGTTTGTGGAAACGGGGCAATCGGATATTCAGGCTTTATAACTTTCACTTAGTCATAGGAGCATATGTTGGGGGGCAACTTAATAGACCTCGGTATACGTCGACTCCTCGGATCATTCGAGGTCGAACCACACACAACTTAGCCTTTTCAAGAAAGAGAGGCCCTTCGTTTTACTCGGATAACCTCGATCGACTATATTTGGTTGAACACCGCCTGTGGTTCGCTGGCCGATTTACGCTTGTTGTGATAGTTAGCTTTCGGCTTTCTCCAACTGAGGCACTTAACCAGTTAAACCGGAAGTGACAATCGCAGTGGTTCTCCCTTTACCCCTTAGCCGAACAAATCATAATCTTAAGGGGCAAGCACAGGAGCTGGGCAATCCAGCTATAGACCAAAGACACAACTCGAGATCAATGCTTGTAAATGCGAAATACTGAGGACATTTTGCCGAGGACTGCATGGAGTACCTCAGTTTTTGGTGGGTTCGGTGCTAACCGCAGACCCCCTTTAATATTGCCGATGCATGAAATGCATCTGGCATTGTACTGCGAGAGATATGCTCGGAAAAACCAAAAAACTTATGCAAAAACTTTATGTTTAGATAAAAGAAAATTGCGCCAATCCAAAATTGGTCTAAAATTTAATGTGTGCTTCGGTCGTGCTTTAACATGATACGTCCGATCTCCGGACTCCAAGCAGGTCATCCTTTGGCTTCAACCTCCATATCCCGAAGGCGGAGTGTTTCTCCGAGGCCTGTTTAGCGAACTAAACTCGAGCGGCTTTAGAAAGAAACCATGCTATCCGGCTATTGACCACACACTAGTGTCGGAAAAAGGAGTAGTAGAAAAAAGACTTTGCAACGACCAAGAAGAAAACACATTTATTATAAAATGGCTCATATAAATTTAAAATCCCCAAGTTAACTTTGGGGAAAGGAAGTTGTTTTTAACAAACGCTTTTTTTGTTTAACAAAAAATAGAATGTTTGGTTGAACCGAACAAAAAGTAAAATTTCAAAAAGAGCTGAGCACGAAAACGACTTAGCTGGTTAATGTGCTCGGTGCGGTCCGGGGTTGTGGTGGGATGGAGACGTAGTCCTCGGCCTGGCCGAGGTCCCAGCCACCAAGCCCGAGGTAATCGAGCGAAGAGCTCGGGTCGAGAAGTGGCAACGCAACACGGTTGCTGTGGCGAGGCAAAGCCTCCAGTCCAGCCGAGGAGACAGAGTAGTTCAGCAGCGTGATGGCAAAGCCCCCACGTTAGTCAATCATGTCGATGACGCAATTTGGTTGATGAAGGCGGGACGACGATGTCGGCACGCCTAGATGACCGCATGATGCAGTCCAAGTCAATTACCTATGCACACAATATAGTGCAAGCCAAGAGTAATAACAAATAATAAAAAAATAAAAATCCTCTACTTAGGTAACTTAAGTGAAGTAAATAATGTGAAAAAATATAGCCTGAGGGCCAAGGTCGGCAGAGGCGGGATGACGACGTCGGCTCGCTGGTAGCGGCATCGTGTGGTCCAGGTCGATTATCTGGCGCGAGGTCGATGTCGACACAGGTCGGAAATCCACAAGAGGCTGGCCAGACCGACATCATACACGAATATTGATAGATTATCTCTGCAAAAATAATGTAGTGCAAAACCAACAGAAAATATTCTGTGCATAATAATAAGTTTATGTTCTGCGGGAATAGTTAGGAAAAACAAAACCTGATATTCACCCGACGTAACGCCCCTTGGTTTGACTTTCATGGCATAGTCTCCTGTATGAAGATAAGTGACTCTCCATGGAAAAGAGAATCAGCTTAATTGCTGCTCCAAGGAAATTAAGTGTGCGCCGTTGCCGTGCAGTGCAGCCGTCTATAGTTAGCCGATGCCTTCAGGCGTCGGGCTTGCAGTAGCCTTTAGGGGAAGCTCGATGATTCCCGGCGCCTGAGCACAGGGAGCGTACATGGCCAAGGTCGAGCCCTGGTCTTCGGACGCAGTGATCGGACCCGAGCTCGAAGCCGAATCTAGGATAAGGGTCGAGCCCAGGTTTTCGGACGCAGTTATCGGATCCGAGCTCAAAGCCGAATCCAGGATAGGGGTCAACCCGGAAACGAGGTCGAGGAGGAGGCCCGAACTAAAAATCTTCGGAATGTCCGGGCTCATCGGGTGAGGCCGTGGACCCGACAAGGAACAGATCGCCCGGGGCGTCGGCGGCGTACTCTAGGCTGTTGAACTTGATCTTCTATCCTGGGGCGAGGCTATCGATATGTTCGAGATGATCGGCCGCGTCGGCGTGAAGCACGATGCTGCCTGATGTGAGGAGCTGGTCGGCTGGTGACGCCGAAGTCCCCGGAGTAGGTTGATGAAGAGATGGTGAAGCCCCCGGTCTAGCCGAGGTGATGAAGAAGTCGGTAAGGTGATGGTAGAGCCCCCATGCCAGCCGACGTGTCAAACCAAGTCGGCATGATGGACGTCAGCTTGAAGAGGCGACGGCACGGCGATGCCGACGCAGGTCGGAATTTGTGACACTGTTAATGCCGGCTTGCTAAAAGTGACCGCGCAGTGATGGCGGCGCGCCCAATCCGTTTAATCTATGGGGCGACGATGTTGTCTTGACGATTAGTTGTCCTTCACGATGTCGAACACTTAGTGGTTGTCGTCGGCTCGATGGAGCGACGGCGCAATTGATGTTGACGCATGTCGGTAACCATGGAGCAACGTGGCCGGGCCGGTATGACATCGGCGCGATGGTGAAGATCGCCTCGGAAAAGTTTTAAAATTTGTGGGCGCGTGTTTGAAAACAACACACAATACCCTAGAAAAAAAATCTCCAAAAAGGATGTCAAATATCCCGTTCATGGAGAAAGATGAATTCGGGTCGGATTCGTTTTCGCGCAGAAATTAGATTCGAAACTTGATGTACTCATCGGACGTTTCCCGGAGTTTGGACGGTCGCATCGAGCTGAAATTTGGAGGGGTGATCGGTATGATAATTCTGCAGACGATGAACGGTGGGATATTGCAAACGATGTCCGAGCTAGTCGCTGGACTCCTCGCCCTAAACTCGTCTAGCTTCTCGTCCAGATTCGACAAGGCTCCGGTAGATCGGAGTTTGCCAGAGATTCCTCCATCAGAACATGATGAAATTTTACAGGGTTATTCTAAACCCAATTCTGCATAATTCCACCAAAGCAATCGTCAAAGAGACGCTCGAGGAAGCGGGGAGGACGAACACAATTCGCTGTCTAGAAAAACTGCACGGTCTCCTGAGGACGATGTTAACATCGAGCCCCCGAGCTCCATGGATGATTCCCCGTGATCTTGATAGAGATCGGAGATGATGATGATGAAAGTATCCGTCCGATCTTGATGATCCAACGCGGAGCGCAGTCCTCGGTCCAGCCGAGGTGACCAGTCGAGCCGGCGACAAAGATGCCAACATCGACAACAAAGCTTGGTTCCGACGCGTAGATCGCGTCGGAGACGATCTGAATACCCATCGTCCCATGGCGACTGCCAGCAGGCTCTCAATGAAAGCACCAATGTCGGCGTCAAATCCGGCATATCTCGTAGTAGGGGTCCTAAGCTAGGCGTCTTGGAGCGATGGTAACATGGACACGGGATTTTACCCAGGTTCGGGCTCTCTCTAGGAGATAACACCCTACGTCCTGCTTTTGATTGTTTTAATATGGGGATAGTACATAGTACATGTATCTACCACGAGATTGTTGTAATGAATATGAGGTTGTGATCTAGCCTGGCCTCGGTTTATATAATGTACCAGAGGCCTAGGGTTTAGAAGAGTCCTTGTCTTGTGCGCCAAGTCTTGTGAAGTCTTCCTTGTATGCGTCATGGGCTGCCCGAAGTGGCCCATTAGTGAACCGCCATGGGGGTCCTCGGCCCGACCCACTGGTCAGGAGACGACGTGGTGAGTACCCCCTAGTACAGTACACCATCACATGGGTCTACGCTATCGTCGAAGATTTCCGCTGCAAATATATGAAGACTTGGCCATAAAGGCCATATTTGTGTAAAACGGTACGTAATGGATGTAAGACTCTTGTTATTTAGTTTCTGTGTCTTCAGTGAGCATTGATCTCTGGGATCACTGTGCACGTACATTCGATGATCACGGCTTATGAGTTGGGGTCCCCACAGCTGCATCTGCTAGCGCGGGAGCTGCAGCCTTTTTTGAGAGAGAGCTCGCACCTTGATGTGATGCGATCGTCGAGGGCGAGCCATGATGGTGCCGGACGTCCCTGTAACAGCCCGAGATCGACGCCCCAGAAGATTCCCGTTGTTTTTCAGTCTCATCGTGTGATTCGTTTGGTTGTAGCATTCGTCATCGCATCATTCGCATCATCTGCATAGCATCGGCACTCCGTTGCCATCATTTTTCAAAACTTGCATCCGTCGTAGTTGCCGGTTCTCTCTGTTCGTGTCGTCGACCGTTTCGAGTGCAACCACACACGCACACGCCCGCGGCATAAAATAAATATTGTTTTAAAAGCGCGTGAAAAATATTTTCGGATTGAGTCGAAAGTTGGCGTGCGGTCTTAATATAGTGTAGCTAGACCGCCTGTCAAATTTCGTCGCAATCGGAGTCCGTTTGATAACCGAACGGTCGACCGTAGCGGCACCATCATCGGTTTATCGTCAGACATTTTCGGTGTTTCAAAGTGTTGCCGGGATGCTCATTTCTCCCTCTCTTCTTGGCCCAACCCCCCTACACGGCCCACCTAGACCCACCTAGCCTACCCCCTTCGTTTCGAACCGCCCGATCGAGATCCGACGGTCCGAAAACGGACTAAATCCCCTAACCCTAGTTAATTTGCTATAACTAGACGCCCTACCCTGTCTAAAATGGCTAACCCTAATCCCCTCCTCGAAATCTGCGCCGCCGCCAGCCCCTCCAACCGGCGGCCACCACCTCTCTCCTCCCAGCCGCCGGGCCCACCGAGCCCATCGCTGGCCCGCCCGGGCCCGAAGCCTCGCCGCACCAGCAGCGCATCCGCTCTTGCCGGCTCCCATGTGCCCCATGGCCAAGGCAGCCGGTGCCCCGCCGCCCCGCGACGTCCCCGCCGGAGCCCCGTCGGCCGGTCGCCGGAGCCAGGCCGGACCTCGTCGCCCGCTCCTCTCTCTTCCCTCTTCCTCCATTTCTTTCTCTCTCACCCATGGGCTCTCTTTCTCCTGCAGATCCTCCCCGCCATGGCCGCCCTGCCGCCGCCAGATGCCAGCCGCCGCCGGACGCTCGCCGCCGTCCAGATCCGGACCCCCCACCGCCAGATCCATCCATCCCCAGCCTTGCTGCCCCTCGTTCGGGCATCGCCGGAGTCCCAAGGCCGCCGCCGCCCCGTTCCTTCTGCTCGCTCATCTCACGCGCGAGGAGGAGGACGAGCCCTTGCCTGCCTCGCTCATGGGTCGGCTGACCACGCCAAGGCCCAGCCAGATCCGCGCCCCAGCGAGGCCCAGCAGCTCCTGCCGGCCCAGTTGCACCGCATCTCAACCCATCTCCGACCGGGCCTTGGCCCATGGTGAGCCATCCCCCTCCGCGTGCTATGTGACGCCCCGTGCGTTGTTTTACTATCGTGCGCCCATGTGCCACTGTTGGGCCAGTTAGATTCGGCCCAACTCTGTTTTTTTTATGTTATGCAAATTTCGTAATTATCCAGAGAAAAACTATTTTACAGAAAAGTCCTCCATGTTCATGCATTTAATAACTCTCAAACCATGCATCGCATGTAAAAACTTTATATATGAAAAATGCTTAGAATTTTGTGTAGATTCATAATATCACACTTTCAAATCTGTTTAAAATGTTTAAACTTGCTGTTTGTTTAAATTTGCATAAATGTCATATTTTTGCATTGCGCATAAATATTTGAGCGTGCATCCGAATTAATCAAACCATATATGTAAAATGTGTAGATTAATTATATCGCATTTTCATGCATGATAAAAAATGTTTGATGTGATGTTTGCATTTCATTTGCTTAAATAACTTGCTAAAACGGTTTATGTCCTAATCTCGCATAAATGTTGTGTCATTTGTTTTATAGTAAAAAACCACATATTATATATGTTTTTGGGGTAGAAAAATCCATGGAATTTATCTGTGCATTTAGTTTTGTCATTTGAGGAAGTTGTGTGCATGTCATTTTTCGCTATGATGCCCTATTGTTTATTTTGTGTGAATTAATCCATGCATGATATGAAATAATTTTGAACATGGGATATGCCCTTGGACATGTGTGTTAGGCCTTGGTATTTTTGGTTGCTATAGAAATGCATGTTTAGGTGTTATTTTCTTGTTGCCAACATGCCATAAAAATAGTGCTGTTTTGAGGGGTCTAAATATTTCTAACTCTGGAATCTGTAATATTTTGTTGCTGTCTTGCCATGTGTTTTGCTTGCGATCTAGAACCCCTTTGGGGTTGGTGTAAAGGAGTTATTTGTAGTTTATAATGTCCTCTAGCATGCTGTTAAGTTTCATGCTAAAATATGCCCTGTAGCATATAGTTTTACTGCTGCCAATATGCCTTCGTGATTAAAACTGCTCTGTCCTACAGCTTGATAATTTTCACTAAGTCTGAAACTGCTTAGTTCAATATGTCTTCTTGTGGGCCCATTTCCTAATGATCCATGCTTCTAGTCAACTTTCTGTTAATAGATGAATTGTTGAGCATCATGTAGGCTTCACCACCATGTCCTTGTTGTGTATTTTAGGTGGCTGTAGCTTGTTCATTTGTGGGTTGCAATATGCCATGTTGCTGTTTCTGGGCAGATTATACCTTAACTTGTGTTGGTTGTTGTGGTTGAACCGTAGCTCCGTTTTGGACATGCCATACATGAAACTTGCTTAGAATTTCATGTAGTATCATATTATCATGTTGCATCCATATTTTGAAGTGCTTGTGGTTGTCATTTTCATGCATTTTGCATTCATGTCATGTTTATCTTGTGATGGTCATAACTTTTAGACCGTAGCTCCGTTTGGAACGATCCATATATGTAAATTGACTAGAATGACGTGTAGAATTGCATGGTATACTTTATTCTGTTGTTTAACAAATATAAAATATGGTTAGTTCAGATCTGGACCAATTTTGAAGTTAACATATGGGGTCATTTCGGAAATACTATAAGTTGTTTTCCGACCTCATTTAAGATGCCTAGATAGATAGTTTACTTATGCTTCAACTCTTGCCATGTTTAACAACATTTAACATTGATGTGTACCTAAACGGGAGTGAACTAAGTAATTCAAATATGGAGTTTCGTCAATATGCAACTCGTTGCATATTGAGCTTCACTTAATGTGTAGGAGTTGCTTGTTGTGCTTTGCCATGCCTTGCATAATTAAATGGACATGCATCATATTGGTTTGTGCATCATGTCATGCATATGTTGTGGTGTACCGTGTGTTGATTGTTGTTTCGGATTGCTTCTTCTCGATAGAGTCCCGAAAGCGTTGGGGGTGTGAGGATTCGTTCGACTACGTCCCGTTCGTCTACTTTACGGATCGTCTTGTTCATGGATTCGTTCTTCTTCCAAGCGGGATCTCAGGCAAGATGACCATTTCCCTGGATACCACTACTATCATTGCCATGCTAGTTCACTCGTTTCTATCGATATGTCTCGCTACCTACCACTTGTTTGTCAAGCCTCCCAAATTGCCATGATAAGCCTCTAACCCTTCCACATCCCAGCAAACCATTGATTGGCTATGTTACCCCTGCTCAGCCCTTCTTATAGCGTTGCTAGTTGCAGGTGCAAGTTGTTCCATGTGTCAACATGGATATCCTTTTGATATATCACAATATTTATTGCTATTTAATTTAATGCACATATATACTTGGTAAAAGGTGGAAGGCTCGGCCTTTTTCTTGGTGTTTTGTTCCACTTTTGCCGCCCTAGCTACTTGTGTACCGGTGTTATGTTTCATATTGAGCGCTCCTAACATGCTCGGGGTTGTTATGGGGACCCCCTTGATTTTCGTTTTAGGATAAAACTCTTCTGGCAAGACCCAACTTTGGTACTATATTTGCCCAACATAATAATATTGATCACCTTTATTAACACATAGGGCGTCATGAACCCATGGATAATTCAACATAATACAGGGGGCCAGTGCTGCTAGTGTTGGTCCAAAACTAGAGCGCCGTGCGGGGCCAACCCGGGGCAACTCAGGTGATTTCTATCAGGCCACCGTACGCTTCGCTTTTCCGTCGTGTCCTGAGAACGAGATACGCGGCTCCTATCGGGTTCGTTGACATGTTGGGCGGTCTTGCTGGATTTGTTTTACCTTTCTCGAACGTCTTGTGCGCGGGATTTCGACGACACTTCGGGCTATCTCAAAGTTGAGATTTTCCATCGGGATTCCGCAAATACTACGGGTTATCCCGCGGTTGAGGAATTCCAACGCATCTTGTGGTTAGTTTGTGATGGATGAGTTGGAGCACCCGTGCAGGGTTAAATCTTTCGGAAAGACGTGCCCGCGGTTATGTGGCAACTTGGAAACTTTGTTTAACACCCGGTTATAGCAAACTTAAAGTAAACTCAAATAAAATACACCAACCGTGTGCGTAACCGTGACTGTCTCTTCTCGTGATTTCTGAACCGAGAGAGAACACGGTGGGGTTATGTTTGTTCGTAAGTAGGTGTTCAGGATCTCTTAGAGATCATTACTAGTTCACGTCCGTTTATGCGACGATCATCCCCCCTTATTCTTGTACTCGTAAGTTAGCCACTCAAATAAAATGCTTAGTGCTTGCTGCAGCCTCACCACTTATCCATACCTCACCCACTAAGCTTTGCTAGTCTTGATACCCTTGGAAATGAGATTGCTGAGTCCCTGTGGCTCACAGATTACTACAACAATAGTTGCAGGTATATGTAATGCGATGATTTGACGTGAGCGCGATGCTTGTTTGATTTGGAGTTCTTCTTCTTCTTCATCGATCTAGGATGGGTTCCAGGCCGGCAGGATGGGATAGCAAGGGTAGATGTCATTTTATCGTTTGTTTTTCGTCCGTAGTCGGACCCTGCTCTTCTGTATGATGTTTGGATATGTTGTTGTATTGATGTGATATTGATGTAGCTTGTGGCGAGTGTAAGCCAATTCCATATACTCATCTCTTCTTTACATGTGCTTGTAATGATATCCATTCTTGCGAAATGACGAGATGCGCTTCTATCCCTGTCGAGGCCCTCGTGCCAAAATAAGGATAGGATCGCATCTTGGGCGTTACAGTCCCCTTGCTGGCCGGCGACACTCACGAGACGCGCACTCGCTGGGGGTGAACAGGCGCGGGGCAGAAGAAGAGATAAAGGAGCGTGCACCGGGAAAGGAGACCGCTAGATTGATTCAGATTGAGCGACGCTCGCGAGACCGACCGAAGCTTCGGCCGGCGTGTAGTACCCAAACGTTTTCATATAAATTCTGTAAATAATGCAAGCTTGACCAAATTTATATGTAGAAAAGACTATCAACAATTACAATACCAAATTAGTACTAGTGGTAGTAGTATTTCTTGGGAGAGAGAAATAGATTTGTTCCATAATTATAGAGTTCCAATCAAGAGGCAGAAATTCCTCTATGCATGGGGTCCTTAATGCAACCATTACCGCGGTGCTATACCTTAGTGTGACTCACTAGCGCAGAAAAGCCTAGCTACGGTGTGGCAAAAATGACCTTGCCGGCGTGGACACCCGACACCACCAATATGGCGCCATTGTTAAGAAATAGTGGTGGCGTTGGTGGCCACATCAACAATATTTTAAATACCTATGGTGTTCGAAATAGTTGCACGACGACAGTATCGTACGTGCCTACGACGTTTGGCATTTTCCCTACGCCACAAATATGGTGAAACCTTGCAGGCGTTGCAGTTCGTCTGCACGCTATTACATAGTTTCTAACTATCAGGAAAACGATGCCACGACAGTGAAAAACGGTGTCGTGGCAACGGTTATATGTACAACAACGTTGGCACGGCAGAATAAGGAAACATGTATGATTAATTAAAACACATCCACAATAATTAAGATAGCTAGGGGAAAGTTTTGAAGTACGATAATACAAAACGAGATGTATGTAGCTGATCGAGTAGTGTACGGAACCACAACAACATAGCTAGATGTCACTATCATATTACATTAATATGTAATATGACCAGAATAAGGATCATTAATGCATTTCTTCGTTGGATCCGCAAGAGACACCGGACTGTTAGCATCGTAACCCTCCTGATGAAGGCGAGCTTTTATCTCCTCCGGGCTGGTAGGTGAGTCGTCGTTGAAAACCCTTGCATGGTCAATGACATCCTTGTTGAGAATGGTAGCAAGCTTGAGTTGGATGCGTCTGAACTCATCTCTACAATTTTCCGAGCTAATTTTCTCCATTTTCTTCCCCCATGAGATGACTTTAGAGTTCTTTTTAAGGCATTCCCCCTCCCATATGTACTCCTCAACCCCGGTTAGTATAATCGACGAGTGCTTCATCCAGAATCTTCTTGATGCCTCTGTAGTCTTTCTTAACTTTCTTCTTGAGCTCTAAGGTTCCGCATGCTGCCTTTGCAGTTCTTCTTCTAGTCTTCTCGTTTGGTGATCCACGGAAAATTCCAGTGACTTATAATCATAATGGTACCGGCCCTTGACATAGTTACATTCGAGTGGGTATTTGAATTGCTCAAAGTGGTTTGGGATGCCCTTTGATGCAAGTATAGCGTCTTGCTTGTCCCACACGGGCTTCTTCCCAACAAAGCCACGGCTTCCGAGGGTGTGGTTACTTAATGTCCTTGATCGCATGTCCTTCCCCCATGTCGACTGGCTCTACACTACATGGTTCTCCTGATTTTGCATCTTGAAAATGTTCCAGTCATCTTCACTAATGGTAGGCCAATTCTTGTTGATCTCAGAGTAATCTTAGTGAAGCTCTTTTCTTGCAGCTGATTTCCAAGAACTCAAATTCTTGGAGAACTTATGGGTTGCATGGTTGTTTACCTGATTCTTTGGGTACGATAGGTTGTCGTACTCATCAAGAAACTTGAATCTTTCATGCACCCTTCTTATGAGGAGTTATCGGAGATTATGTTTGCCAACATCCCTTATATTGGACTCGTTGATGGAGCAGACATCTTGAAGGATGACACCTAGGGCATTGCCGTAGTGAGACAAGGCCTTCCACGGACTAACAAGCTCACAAGTGGAGTTAACTCGAGTGACCACAAGCATGTCAGGGCCGATAGCATTTCAGCTCCTAGGTTTCCGTTGCTTCTTGGGTTTTGGAGCATCCTCCTCCTCCTCCTCCTCACCCTTAGCATAATACTCATCTGTATAATCTTCAGCAGTACTAGCGCCCTTATCAAGATTACCTTCCTCACCAGGAATATCTTTGTAGTCACTTCCTCTCACATAGCAGTCATCTAGATTTATCTCCAACTGTTGAAGATCTTCATCATCATAATCATCATTTTCTTATGCATCCATAAATGCTGGTTCGCCATTGCCTGAATGTGTCGAAGAAGAGCCCACGTCGGACATCTACAAACAAATAGGACATATAGTTAATTTGTATACAAAACACAAAATTTTGGCATGACCTTCCCTAAAAATAGGACATATTAGTTGCTAGAAATTTGACGAAACGGAAATTAATCAACGTTTCGCCAAAACATTGGCAACCCTATACAATCCCTAAAAATAATTCTTCACCAACACAAAAATTCAACAACAACTCATCACATGCATCCATCTCAGAAATTCAAGAACAATTGTAACAAATATGTCTATGAACAATTAAATCTTCGTGATTTCAATCACATTTCCTCAAATTCATGCCCAAAACAACTCATAATGTTACAAATACAACTAATTTACTCTAAAATATAGATTTGTAGCAATTGTAACAAATATGTCTGTGAACTTAAAAGAAAAGAAAAGGAGAGATCTCACTATCCGGGGAATCGAGGTGTTCGCGCTTGGGCAGGGTGAATACGGTCGCTTTGCAACCGGAGCCGCCGGAGGCAAGGTCTAGGTAGTTGGGGCTTGCGACGCGTGATACATCTCCAACGTATCGATAATTTATGAAGTATTCATGCCATATTTACCTATGTTTACAATATTTTTATATGGTTTTGATGCACTTTATATGATTTAATTGGAACTAACCTGGACTGACGTTGTTTTCAGCAGAATTACCATGGTGTTGTTTTTTGTGCAGAAAATAAAAGTACTTGGAATCGCCCAAAAGTTTTTAACAATTTTTTCTGGAACATATAAGAAATACTGGAGCGAAGAACCACCGGAGGGGGCCACCAGGTGCCCCCAAAGCAAGAGGGCGCGACCACCCCCTAGGGCGCACCCACTTGCCTTGGGACCACCCTTTTGCTCCGTCTCGCGTGATCCCAACGCTGAAAAATTCTACAAATAGAGAAACCCTCAGAAATAAACCTAAAACTTCTGCTCCACCGCCGCAAGCCTCTGGGCCAAAGAAATTTCATCCGAGACCCTGTTCCGGCACCCTACCGGAGGGGGAAATCATCATTGGAGGTCATCTTCATCATCCCGGCGGTCTCCATAATAAGGAGGGAGTAGTTCACCGTCGGGGATGAGGGTATGTACCCGTAGCTATGTGATCTCTCTCTCTCTCTCTCTCTCTCTCTCTCTCTCTCTCTCTCTCGCGCGCGCGCGCGCGCGCGCGTTCTTGATATGTTACGATCTTGATGTATCACGAGCTTTGTTAATATAGTTGGATCGTATGGTGTTCTTCCATGTCTATCTTGATACGATGAATTGAGTCTTTCCCTTTGAGGTTTTGTTATGTCGGATTGAATATTTGATTTGAGATCACTTGATGTATGTCTTGCATGTGGATACCAGTGGTGACAATGGGGTGTTCTGTTGATTCACTTAATATATATTTTGGCAATCAACTTGCGGATTCTCGTGGTGACATTGGGGTAATCTAGGCATAGAGGTTGATGCACATTTTCATCCTACTTTCTCCGATAGAAATCTTGTGGTACTCTTTGAAGTTCTTTGTGTTGGGTTGAATATGATGAATCTGAAATTGTTTGATGCATGTCGAATAATTAACCCACGGATACTTGTGGTGACATTGGAGTATCTAGGTGACATTAGGGTTGATTGATGCGTATCATATGGTGTTGTTTTAGTACAAACTCTAGGGCTATTTGTGACACTTATAGGAATAGCCCAATAGATTGATCGGAAAGGATAACTTTGAGGTGGTTTACTACCTACAACAATTTCATCTTATGTTCTCCGATAGATATGAACTTTGGAGTGATTCTTTATTGCACGTTGAGGGATGGTTATATGATTCAATTATGTTAGCACTGTTGAGACATTGCACTAGCGAAAGTATGAACCCTAGGCCTTATTTCCAAGCATTATTATAACGTTTTGCTCGCCGTTTACTACTTTTTACCTTGATGTTTTTATTTATTTAGATTATAAAAACCTATTTTTACTATCCATACTACACTTGTATCACCATCTCTTTGTCGAACTAGTGCACCTATACAATTTTCCATTTTATTGGGTGTGTTGGGGACACAAGAGATTTCTTGTATTTGATTACAGGGTTGTTTGAGAGAGACCATCTTCATCCTACATCTCCAATGGATTAATGAGGGATCACTAGAAGAGTGTCTAGGGGGGGGGGGGTGAATAGACTACTAGCAGGAATTTAAGACCTAACCTTTTCCCAAGTTTATTGGTTGGTAGATTTTAACAGTTTTAGCAAGTCTAGCAAGTCTAACAGCCCTACACATGCATGTCAACAAATATGGCAGCGGAAAGAAAACACATTGCACATGAAGTAAAGGGTAGAGATATGGAGATCAAACGCAATTGGAGACGCAAAGATTTTTCCCGTGGTTCCGATAGGTGGTGCTATCGTACGTCCACGTTTATGGAGTCTTCAACCCACGGAGGGTAACGGTCGCGAGAGTCCACGGAGGGCTCCACCCATAAGGGTCCACGAAGTAGCAACCTTGACTATTCCATAACGGCTTCCGTCCACGAAGGACTAGCCTCACTATGGGTAGATCTTCACGAAGTAGGCGATCTCCTTGCCCGTACAAACTTCTTGGTTCAACTCCACAACACGAAGTAGGAGGCTCCCAAGCGACACCTAACCAATCTAGGAGGCACCACCCTCCAAAAGGTAATAGGCTCGGTAATGACGATGAACTCCTTGCTCTTGTGCTTCAAGATGATAGACTCCTCAACACACAATCACTCTCTCACAGATTTGTCTTGGTGGAAGAGATGGGATTGGTGGAAAGCAACTTGGGGAGGCTAGAAATCAAGATCCATATGGTTGGAGTGGAAGATCTTGACCTCAACACAAGGGTAGGTGGTTCTCTCTCAGAAAACTGGATGGGGCAAGTATGGAATAGTTCTGAGTGCTTCTCTTTCGAGTAGGTGGTGGTGGAGGGGTATATATAGGCATCCCCAAAAATCCAACCGTTACACACAAAATGACCAACTCGGTGACACCGATGTGGTAATCTCGGTGGTACCGAAGTGACCAAAAGGTGGCAACTTTTGAATCTCGGTGAGACCGATATAGGAAACTCGGTTGCACCGATAAGGTGACCAACGGTCAGATTGACATTCTCGGTGACGCCGATCCAACAATCTCGGTGGTACCGATATTGTGAATTTGCGTAACAGAAAGTTGGCAACCTAAACTCGGTGGCACCGGTATGGAATCGGTTGCACCGAAGTGGCTAGGGTTTGGCTAAGTCTGTCTGAGTTTGGGAATCGGTGGCACCGAGTGGAAAGTGTTGGTTGCACCGATTTTGAGTATATGGCTTTGGACAGACTTTGGTGGAAGAGTTTGTGGGTGTTTTTGGTGACTATCACTTGTGCACGTATGAGCATTTTGTTCACCAATCAAAACCTTACCCCCTTTTAATAGTATTGGCTTTCCTATGGACTCAAAGTGATTTCTCACAAATGTAAAATGTAGAGTCCTCTTGCTTGAAGCTTTGCCAATCCATTTCCTTGCATCTTGGGGTATTTCCACAATCTCCACAATCCTTTTGCCAGCCCTCTCTGTGGACTATATCTGAAATACACTAGGTAAAGGTGTTAGTCCAAGAGACAATGTATGTTGTCATGAATTATCAAAACCACCAAGGGAGCATGTTGTGCTTTCAATCTCCCCCTTTTTGGTAATTGATGACAACATACAATCGAAGCTTCAAATAAAGATATACATGAATATAGTGAAGACTTTGAGAGACACATGACTTAGATTTGCTCCCCCTAAATGTGTGATTCCTTTAAAGGATAGTTGCTTTGGAATGCATAGACACACATGTAGTGGAAGGGATATAGTGAGTCATGTGTATCTTGGCTATATGCATCAAATATATGTGAATGAGATGTATCCTTGTTCAAGACTTCACTCTTGCAAACAATATGTGCTAGAAACAAGAGATTATCTTGACCAAAGATATGATGCATATACTTACCTTGAGTTCTTGAGCACTCTTGTAGTAGAAATACACTTGAGAAAACAATGTTAGGAAACACAAGAGTATTCTACCAATCAACAAGGCAATAGAACTCAAAAGTACCAAGATATGGAGAACATATAGAAGATAGTATTTCTTAAGATTGATATGTCTCCAAAATCATTTCTTTCTCCCCTTAGATATGACAATATTAGAACATCCTCTCCCCCTGAATCTCAGCACGTAGATATTGGGATTGGATAGGGTGAGAAAAGTAAACTTCCAACACATCTTAGATAATCCTCCAAATATGTTTTTCTCCCCCTACTTTGATATTCTCACCTTATATGAATATTGATATTGGCTCTCCCCCTTGATCATATCTCCCCCTTTGCATAAGCATGTATCTTCCTCTTTAGTATGAAGCTTTGGTATTCTCCCCCTTTGGCATTAATTTCCAAAAAGGTCAAACACAGGAATAGATACAGGGATCATTGATAGGAAGGGATCCTTGAGAACAAGGGTCATTGAATGTAGGGTTCATGGAAATGAAAACTGAGGGAATCATTGAAAAGAATTTCTCTCCTTCTGAGATTTTGTAAGACTGCTCCTCCGTTGAGTTAGGGATCCTTGAATAAAGAATTTCTTTTGTTATTCTCCCCCTTTTTTTTAAAGGAAGGGATCATCGAAGTAACAAAATCCTCACATGAAATGGCACAAGAGAAACATAGATTTGCAACAGCGATCATAAATAAGAAAAGAAAACAAATCGGTGACTCCGAGACAGATAAATCGGTGGTACCGAGATCTTGTGGTGCAGCTTATCTGCAATGTCGGTAGAACTGAGAAATATGTATCGGTGGCTCCGAGGCTAAAACAGCAAAGGAAATGAAGGACCAAGTTTCTGTTTTCAAAGTGTTGCCAGGAAAAAAATTCAAAGGGAATGTGAAGGTTTTTACAAAGGGATATCAGCTAGAGAAGATTTGAGCGGTTCCAAGAAGTCTTCGCAAAATAGAAAGTGAACCATCTAAAATACTTAACTAGATGATGGGCGGTGACTAGGTCACCTATATTAGAGTACATTGACTTAGGAGTCAAGCAAGAATGCTTGATCATGGGTCATACTCTACGTTAAGCTCAAAATGGGGTTACCATTTATCGATTAAGCATTTTAATGTCTTCATATCACTTGAGTTGCTTTAGCTCATGACTTGGAGTAAAGCCTTTTCAAGGATATGAGTGCATACCTTTGAGTGATGTTGATGACGTGGCTTGTAGGTGAACTTGTTGAGGATGCTCGAGGTTGATGAAGATCATCTTGAGTTGGGAGCAATCCTTCTTGTTTTAGTACACTTGTCACCTGCAAAGGTTAGTCATGCAAGGAAGAGCAATGGACATATCCATTTGACATGATACCAACTTGAGAATTATAAATATATGTCAAGGATATGATTGAGGTGTCTTCTTCCTTCCATCATCAAGAGGGGTTGTGAATACTTGGTAATGACAAGATTGCTTATGATTGGAGTTGATGGCAATCTTGTGGAATGAAATTCTTCCAAGTACCTACAAAAGATTAGATGCAATACAAGGGAGCATAGAATTCCATGGCACAAGATAACATGTTAGGATCAACATGGAAATATCAAGAAAGCTTATGCCCTTGCATGCAACCGAGTGAGTCTAGCTCAAGTTTGAAGCATCAATGATGTTCAACTCACTCCTCAAGTAACAAAATTTTTTCTCATCAAGTGGCTTAGTAAAGATATCGGCCAATTGCTTGTTAGTGCGAACATGCTTAAGATTGATATCTCCTTTGGCAATATGACCACGAATGAAATGATGTCTAACTTGAATATGTTTTGTTCGAGAATGTTACATAGGATTATGACCAATTTTAATAGCACTTTCATTGTCACAAAGTAATGGAACATTTCTAACATGGATTCCATAATCCTTAAGCGTTTGTGTCATCCATAACAATTGTGCACAACAAGATCCAGCAGCAATATACTCAGCTTCAGCAGTAGATAGAGATACCGAGTTTTTTTTCTTGGAGGACCAAGATACAAGAGATCTGCCCAAAAATTGACAAGTACCCGAGGTGGATTTTCTATCAACCTTGTCACCGGCATAATCCGAATCGGAATAGCCAACAAGGTTAAAGGAAGATCCCTTGGGATACCAAATGCCAAAATTTGGTGTTTGTATCAAATATCTCACAATACGTTTCATGGCCAAAAGATGACACTCTTTAGGTGCAGCTTGATATCTAGCACACATGCAAACGCTAAGCATAATATCGGGACGAGAGGCACATAGATATAGTAATGAACCAATCATAGATCGATAAACTTTTTGATCAACCGGTTCATCCTCCTTGGTAAGATCAACATGACCACTAGTAGGCATAGGAGTTTTCATACCTTTGCACTCTTGCATGTTGAACTTCTTGATCAAGTCCTTGGTATACTTAGTTTGAGAGATGAAAGTTCCTTCTTTCGTTTGCTTGATTTGCAAACCAAGAAAGAATTTCAGCTCACACATCATGGACATCTCATACTTCTCGGACATCAACCTTCCAAATCTTTCATTGAATTGTGGGTTAGTAGATCCAAAGATAATATCATCCACATAGATTTGGCACACAAATAATTCACCATTAACTCTCTTAGTGAACAAGGTTGCGTCAATTTTACCAATTTCAAACCCTTTTTCAATGAGAAACTTCGTTAAGCATTTGTGCCAAGCACGAGGGGCTTGCTTAAGACCATAAAGGGCTTTACGAAGCTTGTACACATGATTAGGTTTCTTAGGATTCACAAAACCAGGTGGTTGCTTAACATAAACCTCTTCTTCAATTTCACCATTTAAAAAGGCACTTTTAATGTCCATTTGATAAAGCGTGATATCATGGTGATTAGCATAAGCAAGAAGAATGCGAATAGCTTCAAGTCTAGCGACGGGGGCGTAGGTCTCACCGTAGTCCATACCTTCGACTTGCGTATATCCTTGGGCTACGAGACGAGCCTTGTTTCGTACGACTTGACCGTCTTCATCTTGCTTGTTCCGAAACACCCATTTGGTTCCGATGATGTTTTGCTCATCCTTGGGCTTCTCCACGAGTGTCCACACTTCGTTCCTTTCGAAGTTGTGAAGCTCTTCATGCATCGCGTTCACCCAATCAGCATCTTCTAGAGCTTGTTCTACCTTCAAGGGCTCAATGCTAGAGATGAAAGAATAATGCTCACAAAAGTTAGCTAGGCGAGTTTTAGAGCGAGTGATTCTCCCTGTTTGTATATCACCAAAGATTTGGTTTAGGGGATGGTTCTTGGTCACTTGTGCTCGAACTCGGGTCAGCTTCCGATTGTTGGATGGTGGAGCTTCTTCTTCATCATCATCTCCTTCATCTTCGTTGTTGTTGAAGGTGTCGTTCCCTTGAGGTGGTGGCGAAGGAGGTTGTGGTGGATCTTCATGATGTACTTCCTCCTCTTCATCATCGTGTCGTGTACCGCTTGTGGATGCGTCCATGTCATGTTGTGGTTCACCTTGACGTGAAGTAGGGGCTTCCACTTGAGTTGATGAAGTACTTTCCTTCACCTCCATGGGACGAATCTTGCCGATGGGCAAATCTAGGATAGCTTCTGGAGGGTCCTTATCACCTACATCATTTGGCAATTGTTCGACTTGCGAACCATTAGATTCATCAAACTTCACATCAACCGTCTCTTCAACCTTTCGAGTGAAGTTGTTGTAGACACGGTAAGTGTGAGAGTTCGATCCGTAACCAAGTAGGAATCCTTCATGAGATTTAGGAGCAAATTTAGTACGACGATGCTTATCAAGAATGTAGCACTTTGAGCCGAATACCCGAAAGTATCCAACTTGGGGTTTGTTACCGGTGAGTAGCTCGTATGCTGTTTTACCGAGAAGCTTGTGCAAGTAAAGTCGGTTTGTGGCCTGACATGCTATTTCCACGGCTTCTGCCCAAAAGTGTCTTGGCGTCTTGTATTCGTCAAGCATCGTTCTTGCCATCTCAATAAGCGTTCGATTCTTGCTCTCAACAACTCCATTTTGTTGAGGCGTGTACGTGGCTGAGAACTCATGTGAGACACCTTCTTCGTCAAGAAAGGTATCCACATGGGTGTTCTTGAACTCCGATCCGTTATCGCTCCAAACCTTCTTGATCTTCACTTCAAACTGATTTTGCGCTTTGCGAGCGAAGTTCTTGAAGATCTTTTGAACCTGCGACTTATCATCAAGAAAGAATACCCACGTAAATCTGGAAAAATCATCAACTATAACTAGACCATAGGAATTTCCACCGAGACCCTTGTAAGCATTGGGACCAAAAAGATCCATGTGAAGTAACTCGAGTGGTCTCCTAGTAGTCATGATATTCTTAACGGGATGACTTCCACCTACTTGCTTTCCAGCTTGACAAGCACTACAAAGTCTATCTTTGTCAAAGATAACATCTTTAACACCAAGTATGTGATCACCTTTGATAAGCTTGTCTAAGTTACGCATGCCAACATGTCCTAGTCTTCTATGCCAAAGCCAACCTTTAGAAGATTTTGCAATAAGACAAGTACGAGGTTTGGATCTCTTAGTGAAATCGACAATGTATAGATCACCTCTACGGAAACCGGTAAGACCATTTTATGATTATCTTGACGAAACACTTGGCAATCTACTTTCGTGAATAGCACATTAAAACCAAAGTCGGCAAGTCTAGATACGGAAATAAGATTGTAGCCAAGAGATTCAACAAGCATAACATTTTGGATAGAGCTATCATGGGATATGGCCACCTTACCAAGACCAAGTACCTTACCCTTGGAGTTGTCTCCAAACGTTACATACCTTCGCGGTCCATGGTTTGGTGTGATCTCTTCAAACATTTCTCTATCTCCGGTCATATGATCGGTACATCCGCTATCGAGAATCCACTCTTTTCCTCCGGACATGTAATCCTTGAAGTTTGCCATGAGTCTTATATTCTTCATGATCTTCTCATACTCGATGTCGAACAACTCATCTTCATCATAGTAGCCATGTTCCACATTGTCATCATCAAGTGGGAAATCCTCGTCATAAAGAACAAGAGATTCGTTAGGATGGTGATCATGACAATGTTCAAGTTTATGAATGCGAATGGCTTCAATAATGATGTTGTTGATAGTAGTGACATCTCCTTTAGCACGCATGAGGTCTCTAAGCTCAAAAAGACAATCATCAAAATTAGGATTACTAGGCGTCATTTTGTGGAAGACAATAGTTTTATGAAGAATTTCATCAAGATTACTTAGTGAATAATTTGGATATCGTTTCTCCAAATCATTCCAAAAAGTGTAAGCGCATACAAAATTCTTCATTTGATTAAGCACATTTCTAGGTAAAGCTCTAACAATAAGATTGACAGTTCTAAGATTGCATAGCATATCAACTTCCTCTTCGTGTGTGGGATGCAAAGGATCAATGGGGGGAACATAGGGGCACTTGACATATTTGCTCAATTGAAATTCATTAAATAGCTCAAGCATCAAGGTTTTCCATTGACTATAGTACTCTCCATCAAGAATAGGCACTCTACAACTCAAACTCCCTATACTAGACACATCCATCTTCCTCCTCGGTGATTAAACCAAAGCAATGGAGACCAAAGCTCTGATACCAATTGAGGGATCACTAGAAGAGTGTCTAGAGGGGGGTGAATAGACTACTAGCAGGAATTTAAAACCTAACCTTTTCCCAAGTTTATTGGTTGGTAGATTTTAACAGTTTTAGCAAGTCTAGCAAGTCTAACAGCCCTACACATGCATGTCAACAAATATGGCAGCGGAAAGAAAACACATTGCACATGAAGTAAAGGGTAGAGATATGGAGATCAAACGCAATTGGAGACACAAAGATTTTTCCCGTGGTTCCGATAGGTGGTGCTATCGTACGTCCACGTTTATGGATTCTTCAACCCACGGAGGGTAACGGTCGCGAGAGTCCACGGAGGGCTCCACCCATAAGGGTCCACGAAGTAGCAACCTTGACTATTCCATAACGGCTTCCGTCCACGAAGGACTAGCCTCACTATGGGTAGATCTTCACGAAGTAGGCGATCTCCTTGCCCGTACAAACTTCTTGGTTCAACTCCACAACACGAAGTAGGAGGCTCCCAAGCGACACCTAACCAATCTAGGAGGCACCACCCTCCAAAAGGTAATAGGCTCGGTAATGACGATGAACTCCTTGCTCTTGTGCTTCAAGATGATAGACTCCTCAACACACAATCACTCTCTCACAGATTTGGCTTGGTGGAAGAGATGGGATTGGTGGAAAGCAACTTGGGGAGGCTAGAAATCAAGATCCATATGGTTGGAGTGGAAGATCTTGACCTCAACACAAGGGTAGGTGGTTCTCTCTCAGAAAACTGGATGGGGCAAGTATGGAATAGTTCTCAGTGCTTCTCTTTTGAGTAGGTGGTGGTGGAGGGGTATATATAGGCATCCCCAAAAATCCAACCGTTACACACAAAATGACCAACTCGGTGACACCGATGTGTTAATCTCGGTGGTACCGAAGTGACCAAAAGGTGGCAACTTTTGAATTTCGGTGAGACCGATATAGGAAACTCGGTTGCACCGATAAGGTGACCAACGGTCAGATTGACATTCTCGGTGATGCCGATCCAACAATCTCGGTGGTACCGATATTGTGAATTTGCGTAACAGAAAGTTGGCAACCTAAACTCGGTGGCACCGGTATGGAATCGGTTGCACCGAAGTGGCTAGGGTTTGGCTAAGTCTGTCTGAGTTTGGGAATCGCTAGCACCGAGTGGAAAGTGTTGGTTGCACCGATTTTGAGTATATGGCTTTGGACAGACTTTGTTGGAAGAGTTTGTGGGTGTTTTTGGTGACTATCACTTGTGCACGTATGAGCATTTTGTTCACCAATCAAAACCTTACCCCCTTTTAATAGTATTGGCTTTCCTATGGACTCAAAGTGATTTCTCACAAATGTAAAATGTAGATTCCTCTTGCTTGAAGCTTTGCCAATCCATTTCCTTGCATCTTGGGGTATTTCCACAATCTCCACAATCCTTTTGCCAGCCCTCTCTGTGGACTATATCTGAAATACACTAGGTAAAGGTGTTAGTCCAAGAGACAATGTATGTTGTCATGAATTATCAAAACCACCAAGGGAGCATGTTGTGCTTTCAATTGATAAACCTTAGGTCATCAACTTGAGGGAAAATTGCTACTGTCCTATAAAACTCTACGCTTGGAGGCCCAACAGAGTCTACAAGAATAAGGTTGCGTAGTAGACACCATGCTCTTTTCTGGCGTCGTTGCCGGGGAGGTGAGTGCTTGAAGGTATATCTTTAGATCTTGCAATTAAATCTTTTAGTTTCTTGTTTATCACTAGTTTGGTTTATAAAATAAAATTAAAAAAATGGAATTGAGGTGGCCTCAAATGCTTAGTCTTTATAATGTCTTTCGTGAAAATGCTGGATCAAAAAATTGTGCCAAAGTGTTAGAAGAAGAATTTATTAAAATGTTTGGCAATAAATCCTTGAATGGTGAGAATGATTGCAATGTTAGTGTGTCTTCTCTGAATTTCCATTATTCTAATGATATGCAAAGCCACAAGCTTGGGGGTGCTATGTTTGATGAAGATGATATTTTTTGTCCCCCAAGTTTTGATGAGCAAATTTATTATGATGGTTGCATGCCTCCTATTTATGATGATTATGGTGATGAGATGTATGCTATAATGAGTAATAATAACCATGAAACATGTCATCCTGATTTTAGTTTTGAATTTGGTTATGACAATCAGGTGTCACATGATAGTTATTTTGTTGAGTTTGCTCCCACTACCATGAATGAAAAGGAATTTGCTTATGTGGAGAGTAATAAATTTTCTATGCTTGTGGATCATGAAGATAATACTTTATGTGATAGTCATATTGTTGAATTACTTCATGATGCTACTAGAAATTATTATGAGGGAGGAAAATATGCTTGTAGGTATTGCAATAATATCATGTTTCCTCCCTATGTGTTCAAAGTTTTGAAGTTATGCTTGTTTTGCCTTCCTATGCAAGTTTATTCTTGCTACAATAAATTATTTACTTGCAAAATACCCATGCATAGGAAGTGGGTTATACTTAAAGGTGCTTGTCATGAGATTCATTATGCTCTTTTGCATGTTTCATTTACTATTCTTACGTGAGCATCATTGAAATCATCATGCCTAGCTAAAATGCTTTAAAGAAAAGCGCTTGTTGGGAGACAACCCAATATTTATACTTTCTGTTTTTGTGTGTTCACATGATTAAGCTACAGTAGTAATCATGTTTTGATTCTTTTATTTCTATAATGTGCCAAGTGAAGCCTTTTGGATAGTGTGGATACTTGTTGATTTGATTCTGTGCAAAAACAAAAGGTTGTACGTCTAGTATATGAATTATTTGATTTTACTGGAGCATCAAAATATTCTGAAATTTTTACACACTATTTCTCTGCAAATTTGTTGCATTTTACTAAATTTTCAAAAAAAAGTAGAGCGAGGGAAGTATGGGTTTTATGTAGATCTTTACAGACTATTTTGTTCTTGACGGATTCTGTTTTGCATGCATAGTTTGCTTTGTTTTTGTGTTCCCATGGCTTATATTGAGTGATATAAATTATGTTAATGGTAGAATACAATAGGTATTGTGTGAGAACAATTGTGAATCTTTTCTTGACAGTACCTAAGTGAATGATCTATATTTACTATACTAACCCATCTCATGAAGTTCCGTTGAGTTTTGTGTGATTGAAGTTTTCAAGTTTTGGGTGAGATACCAATATGAGGAGAATAAGGAATGGCAAGACCCTAAGCTTGGGGATGCCCAAGTCACTCCCAAGGCAATATTCAAGGAAGACTCAAGCATCTAAGCTTGGGGATGCCCCGGAAGGCATCCCCTCTAACGTCTTCAACACTATCGGTATATCTTACTTGGAGCTATATTTTTATTCATGACATAATATGTGTTTTGCTTGGAGCATCATTTTATTTTGTTTTTCTCTGTAAGATATTGTTTATAATCATCTTTTTCAATAAATGGTTCCAAGAATTGCCTTAATATGCCTCAATTGCATGTTGGATGTGTGTTGTATGAAAACAGAAACATTTGCTGTAGTGTTTGAATTTTGATATTTTACTGGAACGTGGAAAGTTTTTGAAATTATTACACAATACTTTCATGCAAATTATTTATTATTTCCTAATTTTTTAGAATTTTTTGAGGTACACAAGTATACCTTTTGAATTAATTGCTATAGTCTGTCCGGTTTAGACAGATTGCTGTCATAGTTTTGTTATCTACTTATCCTACAGTTTCCATAGCTTATTGGTAGATATAAATTGTGTAAATGATAGTAAACAGTAGATAATTTTTTTAAATTATTATGCAACTTGTCTTGGCAGTACATAAAATATTGATTTATTCTTATGTGCACTAACCTATCTCACGAGTTCTTGTCAAGTTTTGTGTGGATGAAGCTTTTAAGATTTAGGAAACCGTGATATGAGAGGATTTAACGAGACACAAAAGCTCAAGCTTGGGGATGCCCAAGGATCCCAAAGTCAATATTACAAGAAGTCTCAAGCATCTAAGCTTGGGGATGTCATGTAGGCATCCCACCTCTCGTCGTCAACAAATATCGGTTAGCCTATGTTGAGCGCCAGTTTTTATTCGTTCACATGATATGTGTTTTTGTTGGAGAATATTTTTGTTTTTTTCGTTGTTTGAATAAAATACCTAGATCTGATTTTTTTAAGGATAGTCCTCACATAGCTACTTGATTGTTTGACTACCCATTGATCTTCACTTATATCTTCTTGGAGTAGTTTGATGTTTACTCTTGTGCTTCACTTATACCGTGAGAGTAAATTGTGAATGAATTGAATATCATAAATCTGAAATTATCTATGTGCTTTATGCTTAGTAGTTTTACATTTGGTTTATAAAGTAAAATCTATTAAAGTTTGACAATCACATTATTGGTCATACAAGCAATTCATGAATGATTAGTATAAGGAGGAGAACTTTCATATACAAATATATTATCTTGGACATCTTTTATGATTGTGAATACTCATTAATTATTTTCAAACTTGATCAAATTACTTGAAGTTGGACAAGGAAGACAACGTAATGAGTTATGTTCAGGTATATTTGCATAGAAGTTATATTGTTATGGATCCTCCAACATGTGGTGGTTGTTTAGAACCCTTTTGCTAGCCAAAACTTCGTACTATGTAGATATACTACTTGTGCATCCAAAAACCTTGAGCCAAGTTTATTCCTTGAGAGTCCACCATACCTACCTATATATGGTATGTCACTGCCATTCCAAGTAAATTTGCATGTGCCACCTCTAAAACCTTCAAATAAATATATGTTTTGTGTGCCCATACCACTCATGGAGCGACGAGGCGGTCAATATCTTCCATGCTAAGTGTGTTTAACTCATGATGAGTGTTTATTCACTTGTCATTGCACGAGAGAGGCTAGTAAAAAGGATGCCTAGTCCTGCATAATACAAAAATAAATAAATAAAAGTTCCCCCTAGAAAGTTTATTGTTTGGAGGGCACCCATGGATTCGGTCAGCCATGGAATGTGTTTAAAGGGTGGATGGGGAGTACAATTTCAATTCTGTTCGGGAACCGCCATTAATGTGTTTAGCATGGAAATATTGAAATCCCTTGTTGTGATGTTGACAGGAAAGGCACACCACCCAAAATATATTCATCTCTGTTTTAGGCAATTAGCTCAGGCACCTCTGCAAATCCCTGCTTCCCTCTGTGAAGGTACATTCTATTTATCTTTATCCTATTTATTTTCATGTTATTTACTTTTCATGTTGAGTGAACTTCTTATTCCAACCCCATTCTCTAGTTGGCAAGCATCATGTGGTGGGGAAAGATTCAAACACATATACCCAGTCAAATATATTTGATCACGAGTTATTATTGTTGACAACCATCTTTATGATAAGTGTCTTTGGAGGCGAAACATTAAGCCCATATCTTTCTCTTTGTTCGATGAATGCTGTTTGTTCCAAAAATATCCTTTGAGTACTAGTAATCATAGAAGACTATATGATAATTGAGTATATGGAGCTCTTACTTAGACTTTGTAAAACTATAATTGTTGGATGACTAAGAACATAGTTTGTTAAGTTTCAAGAGAATGCATTTTTTGAACCATAGCATGTGAATTGATTGCTAATTTATCGTGACGAGTTTGTGAAAAAGAGTTATTGTTTATGATGCTAGGAAAAGTGATTGAAATTATCATTGATTAAACTTATGCACTATGCTAGCATTCACACTTCATAAATTATTTCTTTTATCAATTACCTACTCGAGGACGAGCAGGGATTAATCTTGGGGATGCTGATACGTCTCCAACGTATCGATAATTTATGAAGTATTCATGCCATATTTACCTATGTTACAATATTTTTATATGGTTTTGATGCACTTTATATGATTTAATTGGAACTAACCCAAACTGATGTTGTTTACAGTAGAATTACCGTGGTGTTGTTTTTGTGCAAAAAATAAAAGTTCTCGGAATCGCCCCACACTTTTTGATGATTTTTTATGGAACTTATAAGAAATATTGGAGTGAAGAACCACCGGAGGGGGGCCACTAGGTGCCCCCAAGGCAAGAGGGCGTGACCACCCCTAGGGCCCGCCCACTTGCCTTGGGACCACCCTGTGGCTCTGTCTCACATGATTTCTGATACGTCTCCAACGTATCTATAATTTTTAATTGTTCCATGCTGTTATATTATCAATCTTGGATGTTTTATATTCATTTTATAGCAACTTTATATCATTTTTTGGGACTAACCAATTGACATAGTGCCAGTTGTTGTTTTTTCCTTGTTTTTTACTTCGCAGAAAATCAGTACCGAACGAAGCCCAAACACCGTGAAATTTTTTGGGCCAGAAGACACCAGATGGGCCAGAGAAGTGTTGGAGAGGAAGGCCGAGGTGGGAAACACCCACCAGGGCACGCCAGAGGCCCCTGGCGCGGCCTAGTGGGTGGTGCCCACCTCGGGACCCCCCTCCACTGACTATCGCCTCTATAAATTCTCAAATATTCGGAAAACCCTAGGAGAGTCGACGAAACACAATTCCAGCCACCGCAAGTACCAGAACCAAGAGATCCAATTTAACACCATCACGGAGGGGTTAATATTCCTCATAGGTGCCTCTCCGATGATGCGTGAGTAGTCCACCATAGACCTACGGATCCGTAGGCAGTAGCTAGATGGCTTCTTCTCTCTCTTTTGATTCTCAATACAATGGTCTCTTGGAGATCTATTTGTTGTAATGACTTTTGCGGTGTGTTTGTTGGGATCCGATGAATTTTGAGTTCATGATCAGTTTCTATCCATGAATAATATTTGAGTCTTCTTTGATCTCTTATATGCATGATTACTTATAGCCTCGTATTTCTTCTTCGAATCTTTGGTTTAGTTAGGCCAACTAGATCGATGTTTCTTGCCATGGGAAGAGGTGCTTTGTGATGGGTTCGATCTTGCAGTGTTCTTTCCCAGTGACAGAAGGGGCAACAAGGCACGCATGTATCGTTGCCATTAAGGATAACAAGATGGGGGTCTATTCCTACATGAATAGATCTTTTCTACATCATGTCACCGTTCTTATTGCATTACTCTGTTTCTCCATGAACTAAATACGCTAGATGCATGCTGGATAGCGGTCGATGTGTGGACTAATAGAAGTAGATGCAGAATCGTTTCGGCCTACTTGTCTTGGACGTGATACCTATATAATGATCAATGCCTGGATATCGTCATGATTATTTGATCTTCTATCAATTGCCCAACAGTAATTTGTTCACCCACCATGTGCTATACTCATGAGAGAAGCCACTAGTGAAACCTACGGGCCCCGGGTCTACTTTTCCAATATATTGCTTTCCGATCTACTCTTTTGCCGTTTTGTTTTCAGATCTATTAAATCAAAAACCCAAAATACCTTGCTACACTTTTTATTGACTTCTTTTATTTTGTGTTCTTGCGAGATCTATTTAACAAAACTATTGCAAACCAATCTATCTTATCATCGTTGAGAGCTTGACAACCTCTCTTACGCGTCGGGTTGCAAGTATTTGTTATTTGTGTGCAGGTGTTGTTTACATAGTTGCTTGATCTTCCTCTACGGATTGATACCTTGGTTTCTTAACTAAGGGAAATACTTACCGTCGTTGTGCTGCATCATCCCTTCCTCTTTGGGGAAATACCTACGCAGTCTCAAGCCACGTCAAAGGAATTTCTGGTGCCGTTGCCGGGGAGGAAGAAATCTCTTTGCGTGCCAATCCTTGGTGCCGGGGAGACATCATCAACACCTATCAGGTTCCTGATCACAAATCTCATCTCCTTGCAATTTACATTATTTGCCATTTGCCTCTCGTTTTCCTCTCCCCCACTTCACAGATTTGCGTTTTATTCGCCCTCTTTTTCGTTTGCCTTTTTCTCGTTAGATCTCTTGTTTACTTGTCATCATGAGTGATTTTGGTATGGCAGAAACAGATAATGGCAGGACTCCTAATGGACGTTTTGGTAATCTGGATGCTAAAACTTTTGTTTTGGGGCAAGGGAACGTTTTAGGAAAAGAAACTATCCAAGAATTCTTCAATTGTGTTGGAAATTTGACTATTGATGATGGTCCTATACTTAAAAGAACTAAATCCTATGCGTAAGCTATTTCAGCACTAGTTCTGAAACTCGAAAATAGGTTTATCCGCACACACCCTACCTTGCAAAGATTGTTTTTTGAGCTACCAGTTATAAAGGATCCTAGAGCTAAAAAGTTAGCTACCCTTGTTCTTATGAATGAATTTGATCACATAGCGCGAGAAGCTAGGGATATCTTTGATTTTTATGGTAAGAACCATGAAAAACCGGTAATAAATGAGATCCTTTATGAAAGTGACTACATGTTGAGACATCTACTTGGAAATAATCAAATTTTTGATGAGAACCTTAAAAAGGAAGTCCCCGTTTTAGATATTATCCAACAAGTTTTCAACGATGTTAATCAACGATATTCTTGGATTGTAGCTGGGAATCAAAGGGGGTACATAGATGGGCAACTTGATAATGCTAAGGTTTCTATGGATGATGTATTTCAAGTTATATTTGCGAAACCCCTTGATGAAAATACACCTATGAAAAAGAAGAAGAAAGATGACAATACTTGAATCTTTGCGTTATGCCTAGCTAGGGGCGTAAAACAATAATACTTGTTGGGAGGCAACCCAATGAATAAAATTTATTTTACCTTTTCCTTTTTGTTTTTGAGTGTTTACACAATTATGCTTCTGTTATGATTGTGTTTTTATGTTTTAATTAGTGTTTGTGCCAAGTAAAGCCTTTAGGATGATTCATAAGATGAGTAGAAACAATGCTGAATCTGAAACAGAAACTTTGCCTCCAGTGTTCAAATTTTAATTTTTTTTACTAGAGCGTGATATTGACTTGAAATTTTAACGCGGTATTGCTATACAAATTCTTTACGTTATCCTAATTTTTCAGAATTTTTGAGTTACAGAAGTATGGTTATAGTACAGATTACTACAGACTGTTTTTTTTGACAGATTCTGTTTTCGTTGCATTGTGTGCTTCTTTTAATGAATCTATGGCTTGTATTGTGGGGTATAAGTCATGGTAAAGTTAGAATACAGTAGATATAATGCAATAATAAAATATGAATGGGTTTGCAACCGTACTTAGACTGGTGATTTAATTTATTATACTAACGGATCTCACGAGAATTTTGTTAAGTTTTGTGTGATTGAAGTTTTCAAGTTTTGGGTGAGATCACGATGGATGAAGGAATAAGGAGTAAGAAGAGCCTAAGCTTGGGGATGCTACAGCATCCCAAGATAATATCCAAATAGTAACAAGCAACTAAGCTTGGGGATGCCCCGAGTGGCGTCCCCTCTTTCTTCTAACGACCATCGATATTTTACTTGGAACTATATTTTTATTCGTGACATATCAAGAGTTTTGCTTGGAGCATATTGTATCTTTGCTTGTTTTGCTTTTTATCCTTGCTGCACACACCTATTTGAGAGAGCCAAAATTATGCTATGATTTGTTAGAATTGCTCTATATGCTTCACTTAAATTTTTTGAGCTATGGGATTGCTCTAGTGCTTCACTTATATCTTTTTGAGCACGGCGTGCTTTTACATGTTTGAAGAAATACTCTCATGCTTCACTTAGATTATTTTGAGAGTTAGTAAATTTTTAAGAAATCCTCTCATGCTTCACTTATATTATTTTGAGAGATGAAACTTTTATGCTCATGATCTTCACTTAAATCTATTTGAGCTTGTCAAGAAATGGCAATATATGAAACTAGTCCCAAAGTGATAGATATTCAAGAGGGATATAATAAGAATTTTCATGAAGATCATTTGACAAATTAAACTTGATTCTTTGTAATAGTTTTGATACATGATGATAGTAATATGTGAGTTATGTTAGTGAGTAATTGTGCTTAGTAAGAATATTGATGTTAAGGTTTGTGATTCCCTATGCAAGCACGAAAGTCAATAGTTGTGCAACGAAATTACATCCTACTTATGGTGCATCATTCGGTGTTAGTTATGCTTAATGCTCTCTTATGTGATTTTTCGTTTCTTGGTTGGATGCTTCTCAATCTATTTGCTAGCCTTCACTTGTACTAAGTAGAAATACTACTTGTGCATCCAAAATCCTTGAACCCAGTTTTGCCATATGAGTCAACCATACCTACCTATATGCGGTATTTCCCTGCCGTTCCAAGCAAATTTGTATGTGCCATCTCTAATTTTCAAAATAAATTTTCCTTTTGTGTGCTCGTACGTCTCATGAAGCGGTAGGGGGTGACCGATATTTTTCCATGCTAGATGTGTTATTCTCAAGATGAGTGTTTCTTCACTTGTCATTGCACGAGAGTACGGCGGTAATAGGGATGCCCATTCCCGAAATGAAAAAGAAAAAAGTTTACTTTATGTTGTCAAATAATAAATTCCTTGGAAAGTGTTGGTATGGAAGGCAACCGTGGATTCGGCTAGCCATGGAAAGTGAAAGTATGGTGGAAAAAGGAATAAACTTTATTTTCTGTTTGGGAACTGCTTATGATGTATGTAGCATGGAAAGGTATTGAAATCTCTCGGTCGTTTTCGTTGACAGGAAAGGCATGCCACCCAAAATATTTGTCTGTATCAATTTAAACCTTGAGCTCTGGCACCTCTACAAATCCCTACTTCCCTCTGCGAAGGGCCTATCCATTTACTTTATGCAATTTTTATTTTTAATTTGAGTCTCCATCTTCTCTTATAAAGCACCAACTAGGGGGGACTATGATAGTACTTGATCATTAGGTGTAGCTAATATTTGAGTGTGTCTCATGAATGGATCAATGATTGAGCCTGATGGGCTAGGGATAACTTGCTTTAGTATTGATATTTTGAAAGACATGGTTGCTTGTTGACATGCTTGAGTATTAAAGTCTTCATGTCAAAACTAGACTATTGCTTTGAACCATATAAAAGTCCAAATGTCCATGCTACAAAGAAAAGAATATGTGATGAACATGTTAGGCAGCATTCCACATAAAAAATTCTGTTTTTATCATTTACCTACTCGAGGACGAGTAGGAATTAAGCTTGGGGATGCTGATACGTCTCCAACGTATCGATAATTTTTTATTGTTCCATGCTATTATATTATCAATCTTGGATGTTTTATATTCATTTTGAAGCAACTTCATATCATTTTTTGGGACCAACCTATTAACATAGTGCCAAGTGCCAGTTGCTGTTTTTTCCTTGTTTTTTACTTCGCAGAAAATCAGTACCAAATGAAGCCCAAACACCGTGAATTTTTTTGGGCCAGAAGACACCAGATGGGCCAGAGAAGTGCCGGAGAGGAAGGCCGACCAGGGCGCGCCAGAGGCACCTGGCGCGGCCTGGTGGGTGGTGCCCACCTCGGGACCCCCTCCACCGACTATCGCCTCTATATATTCTCAAATATTCGGAAAACCCTAGGAGAGTTGACGAAACACAATTCCAGCCGCCGCAAGTTCCAGAACCTCGAGATCCAATCTAACACCATCACTGAGGGGTTCATATTCCTCATAGGTGCCTCTCCGATGATGCGTGAGTAGTCCAGCATAGACTTACGGGTCCGTAGGCAGTAGCTAGATGGCTTCTTCTCTCTCTTTTGATTCTCAATACAATGGTCTCTTGGACATCTATTTGATGTAATGACTTTTGCGGTGTGTTTGTTGGGATCCGATGAATTTTGAGTTCATGATCAGTTTCTATCCATGAATATTATTTGAGTCTTCTTTGATCTATTATATGCATGATTACTTATAGCCTCGTATTTCTTCTTAGAATCTTTGGTTTAGTTAGGCCAACTAGATCGATTTTTCTTGCCATGGGAAGAGGTGCTTTGTGATGGGTTCGATCTTGCGGTGTTCTTTCCTAGTGACAGAAGGGACAGCAAGGCACACATGTATCGTTGCCATTAAGGATAAAAAGATGGGGTCTATTCCTACATGAATAGATCTTGTCTACATCATGTCACCGTTCTTATTGCATTACTCCGTTTCTCCATGAACTTAATACACTAGATGCATGTTGGATAGCGGTCGATGTGTGGAGTAATAGAAGTAGATGCAGAATCGTTTCGGTCTACTTGTCTTGGACGTGATGCCTATATAATGATCATTGCCTGGATATCGTCATGATTATTTGATCTTCTATCAATTGCCCAACAGTAATTTGTTCACCCACCGTGTGCTATACTCATGAGAGAAGCCACTAGTGAAACCTACGGCCCCCGGGTCTACTTTTCCAATATATTGCTTTCCGATCTACTCTTTTGCCGTTTTGTTTTCAGATCTATTAAACCAAAAACCCAAAATACCTTGCTGCACTTTTTATTGACTTCTTTTATTTTGTGTTCTTGCGAGATCTATTTACCAAAACTATTGCAAACCAATCTATCTTATCATCGTTGAGAGCTTGACAACCTCTCTTACGCGTCGGGTTGCAAGTATTTGTTATTTGTGTGCAGGTGCTGTTTATAGTTGCTTGATCTTCCTCTACGGATTGATACCTTGGTTTCTTAACTGAGGGAAATACTTACCGTCGCTGTGCTGCATCATCCCTTCCTCTTTGGTGAAATACCGACGCAGTCTCAAGCCACGTCAATTTCCAACGCTGAAAAATCCTATAAATAGAGAAATCCACAGAAATAAACCTAGAACTTCTGCTCCTCCGCCGCAAGCCTGTTTACCGAAGAAATCTCATCCGGGACCCTGTTCCAACACCATGTCGGAGGGGGAAATTATCATCGGTACCGTACAACTACGGGCACATGTTTCATCGGCACTGTGTAAAAATTTCAGAAATTTCCACGTTTGAGTAAATTATCAAAATTCAAACACTACATCAAATGTTTCTGTTTTCATACATCACACATCAAACATGCAACCGAGGCATATTAAGGAAATTCTTGGAACCCTTTATTGAAAAAGATGATTATAAATAATATCTTACAGCTAACAACAAAATAAAATGACGCTCCAAGCAAAACACATATTATGTCATGAATAAAAAAATAGCTCCAAGTAAGATACCGATAGTCTTGATGACGAAAGAGGGGATGCCTTTCGGGGCATCCCCAAGCATAGACGCTTGAATCCTCCTTGAATATTGCCTTGGGGGTGCCTTGGTTATCCCCAAGCTTAGGGTCTTTCCATTCCTTATTCTCCTCATATCGGTATCTCACCCAAAACTTGAAAACTTCAATCACACAAAACTCAACGGAACTTCGTGAGATGGGTTAGTACAGTAAATATAGATCATTCGCTTAGGTACTGTCAAGACAAGATTCACAATTGTTCTCACATAATACCTACTGTATTTTACCATTCACATAATTTATATCACTCAATATAAGCTATGGGAACACAAAAACAAGCAAACTATGCATGCAAAATAGAATCTGTCAAGAACAAAACAGTCTGTAAAGATCTGAATAAAACCCATACTTCCCTCACTCTTTTTTTTAAATTAAGTAAAATGCAGACAATTGGCAAAGCAATACTGTGTAAAAATTTCAAAATGTTTTGACGCTCCAGTAAAATCAAATAATTCATATACTGGACGTAAAACTTTCTGTTTTTGCATCGAATCAAATCAACAAGTATCCACACTACCCCAAAGGCTTCACTTGGCACATTATTGAAACAAAAGACTTAAAAACATGATTACTATAGTAGCTTAATCATGTGAACACACAAAAACAGAAAGTATAAATATTGGCTTGTGTCCCAACAAGCGCTTTTCTTTAAAGCATTTTAGCTAGGCATGATGATTTCAATGATGCTCACATAAGAATATTAAATGAAACATGCAAAAGAGCATCATGAATCTCATGACACACACATTTAAGTCTAACCCAGTTCCCTATGCATGGGGATTTTGCAAGTAAACAATTTATTGTAGCCAGAATCAACTTGCATAGGAAGGAAAAACAAGCATAACTTCAAAACTTTGAACACATAGGGAGGAAAGTTGATATTATTGCAGTACCTACAAGCATATGTTCCTCTCTCATAATAATTTTCAGTAGCATCATGAAGGAATTCAACAATATAACTATCACATAAAGCATTATCTTCATGATCCACAAGCATAGAAAATTTATTACTCTCCACATAAGCAAATTCCTTTTCATTCACCGTAGTGGGAGGAAACTCAACAAAATAACTATCATGTGACACTTGATTGTCATAACCAAATTGAAAATTAAAATGATGATGAAAAGTTTCATGGTTATCATTATTCATTATAGCATACATGTGATGTCTACTACACAACTTGTTCTTGTAGACTCGTGTTGGGCCTCCAAGCACAGAGTTTTGTAGGACAGTAGCAAATTTCCCTCAAGTGGATGACCTAAGGTTTATCAATCCGTGAGAGGCGTAGGATGAAGATGGTCTATCTCAAACAACCCTGCAACCAAATAATAAAAAGTCTCTTGTGTCCCCAACACACCAAATACAATGGTAAATTGTATAGGTGCACTAGTTCGGCGAAGAGATGGTGGTACTAGCGTGGTAATGATAGTAGATATTGATTTTTGTAATCTGAAAATATAAAAACAACAAGGTAGCAAGTAACAAAAGTGAGCACAAATGGTATTGCAATGCTTGAAAACAAGGCCTATGGTCCGTACTTTCGCTAGTTCAATCTCTCAACAATGCTAATATAATTGGATCACATAACCATCCCTCAACGTGCAATGAATAATCACTCCAAAGTTCTTATCTAGCAGAGAGCATAAGAAGAAATTGTTTGTAGGGTACAAAACCACCTTAAAGTTATCCTTTCTGATCAATCTATCCAAGAGTTCATACTAAAATAACCAAGTTATCCTTTCCGATCGATCTATCTAAGAGTTCGTACTAGAATAACACCATATGATACGCATCAACCAACTCTAATGTCACCTAGATACTCCAATGTCACCACAAGTATCCATGAGTTAATTATACGATACACATCAAACAATTTTAGATTCATAACACTCAATCCAACACAAAGAACCTCAAAGAGTGCCCCAAGATTTCTACCGGAGAAGCTAGGACAAGAACGTGTATCAACCCATATGCATAGATTACCCCAATGTCACCTCGGGAATCCACAAGTTGAGTACCAGGACATAGATCAAGTGAATCACTTGAATATCCCAATGTCACTACGGGTATCCGCATGCAAGACATATATCAAGTGTTCTCAAATCCAATATTCAATCCAACATAACGAAATCTCAAAGGGAAAACTCAATTCATCACAACAAGATAGAGAGGGGAAAACACCATGTGATCCAACTATATTAACAAAGCCCATGATACATCAAGATCGTGCCATCTCAAGAACACAAGAGAGAGAGAGAGAGAGAGAGAGATTGAACACATAGCTACTGGTACAAACCGTCAGCCCCGAGGGTGGACTACTCCCTCCTCATCATGGACTCCGTCGGGATGATGAAGATGGCCACCGGAGATGATCTACCCTCTCCGGCAGGGTACTGTTTTCTTTCCAGATTGGTTTTTCGTCGATACAAAGGCCTTGCGGCGGCGGAACAAGGAGTCTAGGGTTATTTCTGATGGTTTCTATATTTATAGGATTTTTTGGCGTTGGTTTCACATGGAGATGGGCCACGAGGTGAGCACGCTCCACCAGGGCACGGTTTGGGGGCCTGGCGCGCCCTGGTGGAGGGTGTCCACCTCGTGACTCTTCTGGCCCTCCCACGAAGCGTCTAGTGCCTCTTTTGTTCCAAAAAAATCATCAAAAAGTTTCGGGCGATTTCGAGAACTTTCATTTTTTGCACAAAAAACAAAACCACGGTAGTTCTGCTGAAAACAACGTCATTCCGGGTTAGTTCTAAATAAATCATATAAAGTGCATCAAAACCATATAACAGTATTGTAAACATAGGTGAATATGGCATGATTACTTCATAAATTATCGATACGTTGGAGACGTATCAATATGTCATCACCATAATCATCATAAAAAGGAGACATGCAATCATCATAATAAATTTGCTCATTAAAACATGGGGGACAAAAACTATCATCTTCATCAAACATAGCATCCCCAAGCTTGTGGCTTTGCATATCATTAGAATCATGAAAATCCAGAGAAGACACACTAACATTGCAATCATTCTCATCATTCAAGGATTTCATGCCAAACATTTTAATAAATTCTTCTTCTAACACTTTGGCACAATTTTCCGATCCATCGTTTTCAAGAAAGACATTATAAAGACTGAGCATTTGAGGCCACCTCGATTCCATTTTTTAGTTTTCTTTTATAAACCAAACTATTGATAAACAAGAAACTAAAAGATTTAATTAAAAGATCTAAAAATATACCTTCAAACACTCACCTCCCCGGCAACGACGCCAGAAAAGAGCTTGATGTCTACTACGTAACTTTATTCTTGTAGACTCTGTTGGACCTCCAAGCGTAGAGTTTTGTAGGACAGTAGCAATTTTCCCTTAAGTGGATGACCTAAGGTTTATAATTCCGTGGGAGGTGTAGGATGAAGATGGTCTCTCTCAAACAACCCTGCAATCAAATACAAGAAATCTCTTGTGTCTCCAACACACCCAATACAATGGTAAATTGTATAGGTGCACTATTTCAGTGAAGAGATGTGATACGTCCATTTTGCATCATGATTTCCTACTGTTATTTATAATATTTTTATGCATAATAATGCTTTATGGAGTAATTCTAATGCCTTTTATCTCATAATATGCAAGGTTTACACAAAGAGGGAGAATGCCGGCAACTGGAATTCTGGACCTGAAAAAGCATATCAGAGATACCTATTCCGCACATCTCCAAATAAGCTGAAACTTCATGGAGAATTATTTTGGAATATATAAAAAATACTGGAGCAACTAACTACCAGAGGGGGGGGGACACCTGGTGATCACAAGACACCAGGGCGCGCCAGGCCCCCCAGGCTCGCCCTGGTGGGTTGTGGTTAGCCCGGCCCTTCTCCGGTGCCCATCTTCTGGTACTTAAGGTCTTTTGACCTAGAAAAATAAGGAGAGGACTTTCGGGACGGAACGCCGCCATCTCGAGGCGGAACTTGGGCAGGAGCAGTTTTGCCCTCCAACAACCCTCTCATCTTTGGGAGGCCAATCTTCATCAACATCTTCAACAACACCATCTCCTCTCAAACCCTAGTTCATCTCTTGTGTTCAATCTTTGTACCGGAACCTCAGATTGGTATCTGTGGGTGACTAGTAGTGTTGATTACATCTTGTAGTTGATTACTATATGGTTTATTTGGTGGAAGATTATATGTTCATATCCATTATGCTATTTAATACCCCTCTGATCTTGAGCATGAATATCATTTGTGAGTAGTTACCTTTGTTCTTGAGGTCACGGGATAAGTCATGTTGCAAGTAATCATGTGAAGTTGATATGTGTTCGATATTTTGATGATATGAATGTTGTCATCCCCTTAGTGGTGTCATGTGAACGTCGACTACATGAACTTCACCATCTTTGGGCCAAAGGGAATGCATTGTGGAGTAGTTATTAGATGATGGGTTGCTAGAGTGACAGAAGCTTAAACCCTACTTTATGCGCTATTTCGTAAGGGGTTGATTAGGATCCAAATGTTTAATGATATGGTTAGATTTTATCTTAATACTTTTCTCGTAGTTGCGGATGCTTGCGAGTGGGTTAATCATAAGTGGGAGGTTTGTTCAAGTAAGAACATCACCCAAGCACCGGTCCACCCACATATCAAATTATCAAAGTAGCGAACGCAAACCAAACCAACATGATGAAAGTGACTAGATGAAATTCCCGTGTACCCTCAAGAACGCTTGCTTATTATAAGAGACTGTTTTGGCCTGTCTTTTGCCACAGAAGGATTGGGCTATCTTGATGCACTTTATTTACCATTACCATTACTTGCTCGTTACCCATTATCTTGCTATCAAACTACCTATTACCTACAATTTCAGTGCTTGCAGAAATTACCTTGCTGAAAACCGCTTGTCATTTCCTTCTGCTCCTCGTTGGTTTCGACACACTTACTTATCGAAAGGACTATGATTGACCCCCTATAATTGTGGGTCATTGACGTGGCTTGAGACTGCGTCGGTATTTCCCCAAAGCGGAAGGGATGATGCATCACAGCGACGGTAAGTATTTCCCTCAGTTATGAAACTAAGGTTATCGAACCAGTAGGAGGATCACCAACACCCAATAAGCAGCACCTGCACACAAACAACAAATACTTGCAACCCAACGCAAAAGAGAGGTTGTCAATCTCTCTACGGTAACAAGATAGATTAGCTAGTGATAGATAGGAGAGATAGATCTCTCAAGAACACAAATAAATAGAGTAAATATGCAGCAATATTTTTTTGGGTTTTTGGTTTTGTAGATATGAAAACAAAGAGTGCAAAAAACGTAGATCGGAAAGCAATATGATGGAAAAGTAGACCCGGGGGCCGTAGGGTTCACTAGTGGCTTCTCTCATGAGTATAGCGCACGGTGGGTGAACAAATTACTGTTGGGCAATTGATATCAAATCGAATAGTCATGACGATATCCAAGGCGATGATCATTATATATGCATCACGTCCAAGATAGATAGACCGACTCTTGCCTGCATCTACCTCTATTACTCCACACATCGACCGCTATCCAGCATGCATCTAGTGTATTAAGTTCATGGAAAAACGGAGTAATGCAATAAGAATGATGACATGATGTAGACAAGATCTATTCATGTAGGAATAGACCCCATCTTGTTATCCTTAATAGCAACGATACATGCGTGTCTTACTGCCCCTTCTGTCACTGGGAAAGAACACCGCAAGATCGAACCCATCACAAAGCACCTCTTCCCATGGCAAGAAAAATCGATCTAGTCGGCCTAACTAAACCAATGATTCGAAGAAGAAATACGATGGTATAAGAAATCATGCATATAAGAGATCAAAGAAGACTCAAATAATATTCATGGATAGAAACTGACCATGAACTCAAAATTCATCGGATCCCAACAAACACACCGCAAAAGTTTACATCAAATAGATCTCCAAGAGACCATTGTATTGAGAATCATAAGAAAGAGAGAGAAGAAGCCATCTAGCTACTGCCTACGGACCCGCAGGTCTATGGTGGACTACTCACGCATCATCGGAGAGGCACCTATGAGGAAGATGAACCCCTTCGTGATGGTGTTTAGATCGGATCTCACGGTTCTGGAACTTGCGGCGACTGGAATTGTGTTTCGTCGACTCCCCTAGGGTTTTCCGAATATTTGAGAATTTATAGGCATCAGAGGCGGTGCGGAAGGGGGCTGAGGAGGGCACAACCCATCAGGGCGAGCCGGGGCCCCCCTGGCGCGCCCTGGTGGGTTGTGCTCTCCACAGCCCACCTCTCCGGCAGTTGTTTGGCCCACTGGGTGTCTTCTGGTCTAGAAAAAATCTCCAAAAAGTTTCGTCGCGATTGGACTCCGTTTGGTATTGATTTTCTGCGTAGTAAAAAACAAGCAAAAACACCAACTGTCACTTTGGCACTATGTCAATAGGTTAGTCCCAAAAAATGATATAAAGTTGTTATAAAATGATTGTAAAACATCCAAGAATGATAATATAACAGCATGGAACAAGAAAAAATTATAGATACGTTGGAGATGTATCAGCATCCCCAAGCTTAATTCCTACACGTCCTCGAGTAGGTAAATGATAAAAACAGAAATTTTGATGTGGAATGCTGCCTAACATGTTCATCACATTCTTTTCTTTTGTATAGCATGGACATTTGGACTTGTAAATGATTCAAAGCAATAGTCTAGTTTTAACATAATGACTTCAATACTCAAGCATGTCAACAAGTAACCATGCCTTTCAAAATATCAACACTAAAGAAAGTAATCCCTAGCCCATCATGCTCAATCATTGATCCATTCATGAAACACACTCAAATATTAGCTATGTCCAATGCTCAAGTACGATCATAGTGCCCCCTAGTTGGTGCTTATAAGAGAAGATGGAGACTCAAAGCAAAAATAAAAATTGCATAAAGTAAATAGATAGGCCCTTCGCAGAGGGAAGTAGGGATTTGTAGAGGTGCCAGAGATCAAGGTTTAAAATTGAGAGAGAAAAATATTTTGGGTGGCATGCTTTTCCTATCAACGAAAACGACAAAGTAGCTCACAATACTTTCCATGCTAGATATATCATAGGCGGTTCCCAAATAGAAAATAAAGTTTATTCCTTTTTCCACCAAACTTTCACTTTCCATGGCGGGTCGTATCCATGGTTGCCTTCCATACCAACACTTTACAAGGAATTTATTATTTGACAACATAAAGTAAATATATTTTTTTCTTTTTCATTTCGGGAATGGGCATCCCTATTACCGCCGCACTCTCGTGCAATGACAAGTGAATAAACACTCATCTTGAGAATTACACATCTAGCAAGGAAAAATATTGGACACTCCCCACCGTTTCATGGGCGGTACGGGCACACAAAAGAGAAAATTTATTTTGAAAATTTAGAGATGGCACATACAAATTTGCTTGGAACGGCATGGAAATACCGCATATAGGTAGGTATGGTGGACTCATAAGGCAAAACTTGTTTTAAGGATTTTGGATGCACAAGTAGTATTTGTACTTAGTACAAATGAAGGCTAGCAAAATAGATTGGGAAGCAACCAAACCAAAAAACGAAAAATCACATAAGTGAGCATTGAACATAACTAACACCGAATAATGCACCACAAGTAGGATGTAACTTCATTGCATAACTATTGACTTTCGTGCATGCATAGGGAATCACAAACCTTAACACGAATATTCCTACTAAACATAATTACTCATCAACATGACTCACATATTACTATCATCATGTTTCAAAACTATTACAAGGAATCAAGTTTAATTTGTCCAATGCTCTTCATGAAAGTTTTTATTATATCCTCCTTGGATATCTATCACTTTGGGACTAGTTTCATATATTGCCATTGCTTTTTGGCAAGCTCAAACAAATTTAAGTGAAGCACATGAGCATAAAGATTTCATCTCTCAAAAAGGTATAAGTGAAGCATGAGAGGATTTCTTCAAAATTTACTAACTCTCAAATTAATCTAAGTGAAGCATGAGAGTATTTCTACAAAAGTTTCCAAGCACACCGTGCTCAAAAAGATATAAGTGAAGCACTAGAGCAATTTCTATAGCTCAAAAAGTTTAAGTGAAGCACATAGAGCAATTCTAACAAATCATAGCATGGTTTTGTATTTCTAAAATAGGTGTGTCCAGCAAGGATACAAAGGAAAAACTAACAAACAAAGCAAGCAAATATACAAGACGTTCCAAGCAAAACACATGATATGTGACGAATAAAAATATAGCTCCAAGTAAAACACCGATGGTCGTTAGAAGAAAGAGGGGATGCCACTCGGGGGCATCCCCAAGCTTAGTTGCTTGTTTATCTTTGGATATATCTTGGGGGTACGGTAGCATCCCCAATCTTAGGATTTTACTACTCCTTATTCCTTCATCCATCGTGATCTCACCCAAAACTTGAAAACTTCAATCACACAAAACTCAACAAAATCTTCGTGAGATCCGTTAGTATAAGAAAGCAAACCACTACTTTAGGTACTGTTGCAAACCCATTCCTATTTTGTTATTGCATTATACCTACTGTATTTTAACTTAACTATGGCTTATACCCCCCAATACAAACCATAGATTCATCAAAACAAGCACACAATGCAACGAAAACAGAATCTGTCTTAAACAGAACAGTCTGTAGTAATCTGTACTCTACCCATAGTTCTGTAACTCTAAAAATTCTGAAAAATTAGGACAACATAATGAATTTGTATAGAAAGACTGTGTTAAAATTTCAGCTCAATATCACGTTCCATAAAAAAATGAAAATTCAAATACTGGACGCAAAGTTTCTGTTTCAGATTCAGCATCACTTCTACTCATCCTATGAATCATCCTAAAGGCTTTACTTGGCACAATCACTAAATAAACCATAAAAACACAATCATAACAGAGGAATAATTGTGTCAACACTCAAAAACAGAAAGGAAAAATAAAAAATTTATTTATTCATTGGGTTGGCTCCCAACAAGCGCTATCGTTTAACGCCCCTAGCTAGGCATAATGGATAGATTCAAGTATTGTCATATTTGGTTTTGGATCCATAGGATGCACTCATGATTGACTCATATGGTGGCTTAATTCTTGTTCTAGGGAAGTGTTCCATACCCTTTCTCAAGGGAAATTGAAAACGAATATTGCCTTCTTTCATATCAATCACGGCACCTATAGTGCGTAAAAACGGTCTACCAAGTATAATGGGACAAGACGGATTGCAATCAATATCAAGCACAATAAAATCAATAGGCACATAGTTCCTATTTGCAAGAATAAGAACATCATTAATTCTTCCCAAAGGCTTTTTAATAGTAGAATCCGCCAAGTGCAAATTAAGAGAGCATTCTTCAATGTTGGTAAGACCAAGCACATCACATAGAGATTTTGGAATCGTGGAAACACTAGCACCCAAATCACACAAAGCAAAGAATTCATAATTTTTAATCTTGACCTTAATGGTAGGTTCCCACTCATCATGTAATTTTCTAGGAATAGAAATCTCCAACTCCAACTTTTCTTCAAAAGATTTCATCATGGCATCAACGATATGTTTAGTAAAAGCTTTATTTTGCTCATAAGCATGGGGTGAATTCAACATAGATTGCAACAAAGAAATACACTCAATCAAAGAGAAACTATCATAATTAAAATCTTTGTAATCCAAGATAGTGGGCACACCACTAGTTAAAGTTTTGACCTCTTCAAACCCACTTTTATCAAAAATTTCATCAAGATTTTCACCCTCCAAATTATTGGGACGCCTTCTAGCTAAAGTTGACTTCACTTCAGTCCCTTCATTATCAATTTTAATATTACTAAACAAGTAATAAATAGAAGAAACACCAATCACTTTAAGATCTTCATCGTTCTTATGAAGGCAATCACTAGAAAACGATTTTTCTAAGATTTCTCTTTTAGCTCTAAGCATAGCGGTTTTTTTCTTACTTTCATCCATAGAGACATATAAAGCTTTAATAAATTAATCAATCTTAGGCACAAAAGCTTTCAACTTGAGATTTTCAACATCATGAGAAATTCTATCAATGCTTCTAGACATATCATCAATCTTATTCAGCTTTTCTTCTATCGTAGTATTGAAAGCCTTTTGCGCATTGATAATTTCTTTAATATTACTCTCAAGATCAAAGGTGTTCCTATTATTATTGTAAGAAGAATTACCATAGGAATTACCATAATTATTAGAGGAATTTACAGGAAAAGGCCTAGGATTAAAATTACCTCTATAAGCATTGTTATTGAAATTGTTGCGCGAGAGAAAATGCACATCTATGGATTCACTATTTTGCTCAATCAAAGTAGACAAAGGCACATCATTAAGATCAATAGGAGCATTTTTACTAGCAACCAATTTCATCAAAGCATCAACTTTATCACTCAAAGTACTAATTTCCTCTACCGAATTAACTTTTTTACTAGTAGGTGCTCTTTCGGTATGCCATTGAGAATAAATATCCATGATATTATCTAGCAATTTAGTAGCTTCACCCAAAGTAATCTCCATAAAAGTACCACCCGCGGCGGAATCTAAAAGATTTCTAGAGACAAAATTCAAACCCGCATAATTTTTTTGTATGATCATCCAAAGATTCAAACCATGTGTAGGACAATTTCTTATCATCAACTTCATTCTTTCCCAAGATTGGGCAACATGTTCATGCTCAAGTTGCTTAAAATTCATGATTTGCGTCCTAAGGGAAATAATTTTCGCGGGCGGAAAATACTTAGTGATAAAAGCATCCTTGCACTTATTCCAAGAATCGATACTATTGCGAGGCAAAGAGGAAAACCAATTTTTTGTACGATCCCGCAAGGAAAAAGGAAATAGTTTCAACTTCACAATATCATTGTCCACATCCTTTTTCTTTTGCATATCACACAATTCAACGAACGTGTTTAGATGGGACGCGGCATCCTCATTAGGATTACCGGCAAATTGATCTTTCATGACAAGATTCAACAAAGCGGCATTAATATCACAAGACTCCGCACTAGTGGCGGGAGGAGCAATAGGCGTACTAATAAAATCATTGTTATTAGTATTGGAAAAATCACACAACTTGGTGTTCTCTTGAGTCATCGTGACTACGCAAACAAGATTGCAAGCAAGGAAGAGATCCGGCAAGAAAAAGGGCAAACGAAAAATAGGGCGAATAAAACGGCAAATTGGTGAAGTGGGGGAGAGGAAAACGAGAGGCAAATGGCAAGTAATGTAATTGCAAGGAGATGAGATTTGTGATTAGGAACCTGGTAGATGATGATGGAGTCCCCTCGGCGCCTACGATAGGCACGTAGAAGAGACCACTTCCTCCCCGGCAACGGCACCAGAAATTCCTTTGACGTGGCTTGAGACTGCGTCGGTATTTCCCCAAAGAGGAAGGGATGATGCAGCACAGCGACGGTAAGTATTTCCCTCAGTTATGAAACCAAGGTTATCGAACCAGTAGAAGGATCACCAACACCCAATAAGCAGCATCTCCACACAAACAACAAATACTTGCAACCTGATGTGAAAGAGAGGTTGTCAATCTCTCTACGGTAATAAGATAGATTAGGTAGTGATAGATAGGAGAGATAGATCTCTCAAGAACACAAATAAAAAGAGTAAATATGCAGCAATATATTTTTGGGTTTTTTGTTTTGTACATATGAAAACAAAGAGTGCAAAAAACGTAGATTGGAAAGCAATATGATGGAAAAGTAGACCCGGGGGCCATAGGGTTCACTAGTGGCTTCTCTCATGAGTATAGCGCACGGTGGGTGACCAAATTACTGTTGGGCAATTGATAGCAAATCGAATAGTCATGACGATATCCAAGGCGATGATCATTATATAGGCATCACGTCCAAGATAGATAGACCGACTCCTGCCTGCATCTACCTCTATTACTCCACACATCGACCGCTATCCAACATGCATCTAGTGTTTTAAGTTCATGGAAAAACGGAGTAATGCAATAAGAACGATGACATGATGTAGACAAGAACTATTCATGTAGGAATAGACCCCATCTTGTTATCCTTAATATCAACGATACATGCATGTCTTGCTGCCCCTTCTGTCACTGGGAAAGAACACCGCAAGATCGAACCCATCACAAAGCACCTCTTCCCATGGCAAGAAAAATCAATCTAGTCAGCCTAACTAAACCAAAGATTCGAAGAAGTAAGACGATGCTATAAGCAATCGTGCATATAAGAGATCAAAGAAGACTCAAATAATATTCATGGATAGAAACTGATCATGAACTCAAAATTCATCGGATCCCAACAAACACACCGCAAAAGTTTACATCAAATAGATCTCCAAGAGACCATTGTATTGAGAATCACAAGAGGGATAGAAAAAGCCATCTAGCTATTGCCTACGGACCCGTAGGTCTATGGTGGACTACTCACGCATCATCGGAGAGGCACCTATGAGGAAGATGAACCCCTCTGTGATGGTGTTTAGATTGGATCTCGCGGTTCTGGAACTTGCGGCGGCTGGAATTGTGTTTCGTCGACTCCCCTAGGGTTTTCCGAACATTTGAAAATTTATAGGCATCAGAGGCGGTGTGGAAGGGGGCCGAGGAGGGCACAACCCATCAGGGCGTGCCGGGGCCCCCCTGGCGCGCCCTGGTGGGTTGTGCTCTCCACAGCCCACCTCTCCGGCAGTTGTTTGGCCCACTGGGTGTCTTCTGGTCCTGAAAAAATATCCAAAAAATTTCGTCGCAATTGGACTCCATTTTTTTATTGATTTTCTGCAAAGTAAAAAACAAGCAAAAACAGCAATTGGCACTTTGGCACTATGTCAATAGGTTAGTCCCGAAAACTGATAAAGTTGTTATAAAATGATTGTAAAACATCCAAGAATGATAATATAACAGCATGGAACAAGTAAAAATTATAGATACGTTGGAGACGTATCAGTCATCAAGACTCTTTCCTGGCGCCGTTGCCGGGAAGTGAAGCGCTCTTGGTAAGTGGAAATCGGTAAGGAAAAATTTATACTACGTGCTGAAATTTATTGTCACTTGCTACTACGGAAAACAATCCTTTGGGGGTTTGTTCGGGGTATCTTCACCTCGACCGGAACCACAATTAGTTGCCCCTCAACCTACTGCACCTACTGAGAATATTGGTTATGAAATTCTTTCGGGTATGATAGAACAACTGCTAGCTAATCCTTATGCAGGAGACGGAACTGAACATCCTGATATGCATCTAATACATGTGGAGGAAATTTGTGGATTATTTGAGCTTGCAGTTTACCCGGAGATGAAGTTAAGAAGAAGGTTTTCCCTTTATCTTTGAAGGTAAAAGCATTGACATGGTATAGGCTATGTGATGATATTGGATCATGGAACTGGAATCGATTGAAATTAGAATTCCACCAAAAGTTTTATCCTATGCATCTAGTTCATCGCGATCGGAATTATATATATAATTTTTGGCCTCGTGAAGGAGAAAGCATCGTTCTAGCTTGGGGGAGGCTTAAGTCCATGTTATATTCATGCCCCAATCATGAGCTCTCGAGAGAAATTATTATTCGGATTTTTTATGCTCGGCTTTCTCATAATGATCGATCCATGCTCGATACTTCTTGTACTGGTTCTTTTATGAAGAAGACTATTGAATTCAAGTGGGATTTTTTAGAAAGAATTAAACGCAACTCTGAAGATTGGGAACTCGACGAAGGTAATGAATTAGGTATTAAGCTTAAGTTTGATTGTGTTAAATCTTTTATTAATACCTATGCTTTTCACAAGTTTAGCACTAAATATGGACTTGACTGTGAGATAGTAGCCTCTTTCTGTCAATCATTTGCTACTCATGTTGACCTCCCTAAGGAGAAGTGGTTTAAATATCATCGCCCTATTAAAGAAGAAATTAAAGAACCGGTAAAAGCTAAAGATGAAACCATTGTTTACAATGTTGATCCAGTTGTGCCTATTGCTTATATTGAAAAACCACCTTTCCCTGTTAGGATAAAGGAACATGCTAAGGTATCAATTGTGGTTTGCAAAAGTAATATTAAAGCACCTAAGCCCTCTGAACAAATTAAAGTAGAACCTAGTGTTGCTATGGTTAAATATCTCTTGGTAGAAAATATTGATGGGCATGTTATTTACTTCTGCGACGAAGCTGCTAGAATTGCCAAACCCGATGAAAAAGGTAAACATAGACCCGTAGTTGGCATGCCTGTTGTCTCAGTAAAAATAGGAGATCATTGCTATCATGGTTTATGTGAGGTGGGTGCTAGTGTGAGTGCTATTCCTTTTACTTTATACCAAGAAATTATGAATGACATAGCACCTGCCGAAATAGAAGACATTGATGTTACTATTAAACTTGCTAATAGAGACACCATCACACCACTTGGGATAGTTAGAGATGTTGAAGTCTTGTGTGGGAAAATAAAATAGCCTACTGATTTTCTAGTTCTTGGTTCCCCACAAGATGACTTTTGTCCCATTATTTTTGGTAGACCTTTCTTGAACACTGTTAATGCTAAGATAGATTGCAAGAGAGAAACCGTCAGTGTTAATTTTGGTGATGTGTCTCATGAATTTAATTTCTACAAGTTTAGTAGACAACCCCGTAATAAAGAATTGTCTAGTAAGGATGAAATAATTGGTCTTGCTTCTATTTCCGTTCCTCCTACTGATCCACTAGAACAATATTTGCTAGACCATGAAAATGATATGCACTTGCCTGAAAGAAATGAAATGGATAAAATTTTCTTTGAACAACCTCTCCTAAAACACAATTTGCCCATTGAAACTCTAGGAGGTCCTCCTCCACCTAAAGGTGACCCTGTGTTTGAATTAAAACAATTGCCTGACACTTTGAAGTATGCTTATCTTGATGAGAAAAAGATACATCCTGTTATTATTAGTGCTAACATTTCAGAACATGAAGAAGAAAGATTATTAAAGATTCTGAGGAAGCACCGGGATGCTATTGGATATACTCTTGATGATCTTAAGGGCATTAGTCCCACTCTATGTCAGCACAAGATTAATATGGAACCTGAAGCTAAACCCGTTGTTGATCACCAATCACGATTGAATCCTAAGATGAAAGAAGTGGTAAGAACTGAAACATTAAAGCTTCTGGAAGCAGGTATAATTTATCCCATAGCTGATAGTAGATGGGTAAGTCCCGTTCACTGTGTCCCTAAGAAGGGAGGTATTACTGTTGTTCCTAATGATAAAAATGAACTTATCCCACAGAGAATTGTTACTAGTTATAGAATGGTAATTGATTTTAGAAAATTAAATAAAGCTACTAGAAAAGATCATTACCATCTGCCTTTCATTGATCAAATGCTAGGAAGATTACCTAAGAACACACACTTTTGTTTTCTGGATGGATATTCTGGTTTCTCTCAAATACATGTATCACAACCTGATCAAGAAAAAACCACCTTTACTTGTCCTTTTGGAACCTATGCTTATAGACGTATGCCTTTTGGTTTATGCAATGCACCTGCTACCTTTCAAAGATGTATGACTGCTATATTCTCTGATTTTTGTGAAAAGATTGTGGAGGTTTTCATGGATGATTTTTCCGTTTACGGAACTTCTTTTGATGATTGCTTAAGCAACCTTGATCGAGTTTTGCAGAGATGTGAACAAACTAATCTCGTCTTCAATTGGGAGAAGTGCCACTTTATGGTTAATGAAGGTATTGTCTTGGGGCATAAAATATCTGAACGAGGTATTGAAGTGGATAAAGCTAAAGTTGATGCAATTGAGAAAATGCCATGTCCTAAAGATAATAAAGGTATTCGGAGTTTCCTTCGTCATGCTGGTTTCTATATGAGGTTTATTAAAGACTTCTCTAAAATTTCTAGGCCTCTTACTAATCTTTTACAAAAGGATATTCCGTTTGTTTTTGATGATGATTGTGTAGAAGCCTTTGAAACACTTAAGAAAGCCTTAACTTCTGCACCTATTGTTCAACCACCTGATTGGAACTTGCCTTTTGAAATCATGTGTGATGCTAGTGATTATGTTGTTGGTGTTGTTCTAGGACAAAGAGTTGATAAGAAATTAAATGTTATCCATTATGCTAGCAAAACTCTAGACAACGCCCAAAGAAATTATGCTACTACTGAAAAAGAATTTTTAGCTGTTGTGTTTGCTTGTGATAAATTTAGATCTTACATTGTTGATTCCAAAGTTATTGTTCACACTGATCATGCTGCTATAAAATATCTTATGGAAAAGAAAGATGCTAAACCTAGACTCATTAGGTGGGTTCTCTTGCTTCAAGAATTTGCTTTACATATCACTGATAGGAAAGGAGCTGAGAACCCCGTAGCTGATAACTTGTCTAGGTTAGAAAATATTATTGATGACCCACTACCCATTGATGATAGTTTTCCTGATGAATAGTTAGCTGCCATAAATGTTTCTGAAAACACTCCTTGGTATGCTGATTATGCTAACTACATTGTTGCTAAATATATACCACCTAGTTTCACATACCAACAAAAGAAAAAAATCTTCTATGATTTAAGACATTACTTTTGGGATGACCCACATCTTTATAAAGAAGGGGTAGATGGTATTATTAGACGTTGTGTACCTGAGCATGAACAGGAACAAATCCTACGGAGATGTCATTCCGAAGCCTATGGAGGACATCATGCGGGAGATAGAACTGCTCACAAGGTATTGCAATCTGTTTTTTATTGGCCTACTCTCTTCAAGGATGCCCGTAAGTTTGTCTTGTCTTGTGATGAATGTCAAAGAATTGGTAATATTAGTAAGCGTCAGGAAATGCCTATGAATTATTCACTTGTTGTTGAACCATTTGATGTTTGGGGTTTTGACTATATGGGACCTTTTCCTTCCTCTAATGGGTATACTCATATTTTGGTTGCTGTTGATTATATTACTAAGTGGGTAGAAGTTATTCCAACTAGTAGTGCTGACCATGACACCTCCATTAAAATGCTTAAAGAAGTTATTTTCCCAAGGTTTGGAGTCCCTAGATATTTAATGATTGATGGTGGTTCACACTTTATTCATGGTGCTTTCCGTAAAATGCTTGCTAAATATGATGTTAACCATAGAATTGCATCACCCTATCATCCTCAATCTAGTGGTCAAGTTGAACTTAGCAATAGAGAAATAAAATTAATATTACAAAAAACTGTCAATAGTTCCCAAAAGAATTGGTCTAAGAAACTAGATGATGCACTTTGGGCTTATAGAACAACTTATAAAAATCCTATCGGTATGTCTTGACGTGGCTTGAGACTGCGTTGGTATTTCCCCAAAGAGGAAGGGATGATGCAGCACAGCGACAGTAAGTATTTCCCTCAGTTATGAAACCAAGGTATCAATCCGTAGAGGAAGATCACGCACCCACGTAAACAACACATGCACACAAATAACAAATACTTGCCACCCGATGCGAAAGAGAGGTTGTCAAGCTCTCTATAGTAATAAGATAGATTAGGTAATGATAGTTTTGGCAAATAGATCTCGCAAGAACACAAAATAAAATAAATAACAAAAAGTGCAACAAGGTATTTTTGGGTTTTTTGGATTAATAGATCTGAAAACAAAAAGGCAAAATAGTAGATCGGAAAGCAATATGTTGGAAAAGTAGACCTGGGGGCCGTAGGTTTCACTAGTGGCTTCTCTCATGAGTATAGCACACGGTGGGTGAACAAATTATTGTTGGGCAATTGATAGAAGATCAAATAATCATGACGATATCCAGGCAATGATCATTATATAGGCATCACGTCCAAGACAAGTAGACCGAAACGATTCTGTATCTACATCTATTACTCCACACATCGACCGCTATCCAGCATGCATCTAGTGTATTAAGTTCATGGAGAAATGGAGTAATGCAATAAGAACGGTGACATGATGTAGACAAGATCTATTCATGTAGGAATAGACCCCATCTTGTTATCCTTAATGGCAACGATACATGCGTGTCTTGCTGCCCCTTCTGTCACTGGGAAAGAACACCGCAAGATCGAACCCATCACAAAGCACCTCTTCCCATGGCGAGAAAAATCGATCTAGTTTGCCTAACTAAACCAAAGATTCGAAGAAGAAATACGAGGCTATAAGTAATCATGCAAATAAGAGATCAAAGAAGACTCAAATCATATTCATGGATATAAACTGATCATGAACTCAAAATTCATCAGATCCCAACAAACACACCGCAAAAGTCACTACATCAAATAGATCTCCAAGAGACCATTGTATTGAGAATCATAGAGAGACAGGAAGCCATCTAGCTACTGCCTAAGGACCCATAGGTCTATGGTGGACTACTCACGCATCATCGGAGAGACACCTATGATGATGATGAACCCCTCCGTGATGGTGTTAGATTGGATCTCGAGGTTCTAGAACTTGCGGCGGCTGGAATTGTATTTCGTCGACTCCTCTAGGGTTTTCTGATTTTCTGGGAATTTATAGGGCGAATAGTCGATTGAGGGGACTCCCGAGGTGCCCACCCTCTACCAGGCCGCGCCAGGGGCCTTTGGCGCGCCCTGGTGGAGGGTGGCCACCCTGGCCCCCCTCTCTAGTGCTTGTTTGGCCCATCTTGGCTCTTCTAGTCCATAAAAATTCTCCAAAAATTCCCTTAGCGTTTGGGCTCCATTTGGTACTGATTTTCTGCGAACTAAAAAAACAAGCAAAAACAACAACTGGCACTTTAGCACTATGTCAATAGGTTAGTCCCAAAAAATGATATAAAGTTGCTATAAAATGATTGTAAAACATCCAAGATTGATAATATAACAGCACGGAACAAGCAAAAATTATAGATACGTTGGAGACGTATCAGCATCCCCAAGCTTAATTCCTACTCGTCCTCGAGTAGGTAAATGATAAAAACAGAAATTTTGATGTGGAATGCTGCCTAACATGTTCATCGCATATTCTTTTCTTTGTAGCATGGACATTTGGCCTTTTGGATGGTTCAAAGCAATAGTCTAGCTTTGAAATGAAAACTTTAATACTCAAGCATATCAACAAGCAACCATGTCTTTCAAAATATCAATGCTAAAGCAAGTTATCCCTAGCCTATCATGCTCAATCATTGATCCATTCACAATACACACTCAAATATTAGCTACACCTAATGCTCAAATACGATCATAGTGCCTCCTAGTTGGTGCTTTATAAGAGAAGATGGAGACTCAAATTGAAAATAAAAATTGCATAAAGTAAATAGATAGGCCCTTCGCAGAGGGAAGTAGGGATTTGTAGAGGTGCCAGAGATCAAGTGTTTAAATTGATAGAGAAAAAATATTTTGGGTGGCATGCCTTTCCTGTCAATGAAAACGACCAAGAGATTTCAATACCTTTCCATGCTAGATACATCATAAGCGGTTCCCAAACAGAAAATAAAGTTTTTTCCTTTTTCCACCATACTTAAACTTTCCATGGCTCGTCAAATCCACGGTTGCCTTCCATACCAACACTTTCCAAGGAATTTATTATTTGACAACATAAAGTAAATATTTTTTATTTTTTATTTTGGGACTCCCTATTACCGCTGTACTCTCGTGCAATGACAAGTGAATAAACACTCATCTTAATAATAACACATCTAGCATGGAGAAATATCGGTCACCCCCTACCGTTTCATGAGCGGTACGAGCACACAAAAAGGAAAATTTATTTTGAAATTTAGAGATGGCACATACAAATTTGCTTGGAACGGCATGGAAATATCGTATATAGGTAGGTATGGTGGACTCATATGGCAAAACTGGGTTTAAGGATTTTGGATGCACAAGTAGTATTTCTACTTAGTACAAGTGAAGGCTAGCAAATAGGTTGAGAAGCATCCAACTAAGAAACGAAAAATCACATAAGCGAGCATTAAGCATAACTAACACCGAATAATGCACCATAAGTAGGATGTAATTTCGTAGCACAACTATTGACTTTCGTGCTTGCATAGGGAATCACAAACCTTAACATCAATATTCTTACTAAGCATAATTACTCACTAACATAACTCACATATCACTATTGTCATGTCTTGAAACTATTACAAAGAATCAAGCTTAATTTGTCTAGTGATCTTCATGAAAGTTTTTATTATACCCCGCTTGAATATCTACCACTTTGGGATTAGTTTCATATATTACCATTGCTTTTTGACAAGCTCAAATAGATTTAAGTGAAGAACATGAGCATAAAAGTTTCATCTCTCAAAATAGTATAAGTGAAGCATGAGAGGATTTCTTCAAAATTACTAACTCTCAAATTAATATAAGTGAAGCATGAGAGCATTTCTTCAAACATGTAAAAGCACGTCGTGCTCAAAAAGATATAAGTGAAGCATAAGAGCAATTTCTTTGCTCAATAGATTTAAGTGAAGCATAAAGAGCAATTCTATCAAATCATAGCATAATTTTGGCTCTCTCAAGTAGGTTTGTGCAGCAAGGATACAAGCAAAACAAGCAAAGAAACAAGACGCTCCAAGCAAAACTCATGATATGTGACGAATAAAAATATAGTTCCAAGTAATATACCGATGGTTGTTAGAAGAAAGAGGGGATGCCACTCGGGGCATCCCCAAGCTTAGTTGCTTGCTAATATTTGGATATTACCTTGGGGTGCTGTAGCATCCCCAAGCTTTGGCTCTTCTTACTCCTTATTCCTTCATCCATCGTGATCTCACCCAAAATTTGAAAACTTCAATCACACAAAACTTGACAAAATTCTCGTGAGATCCGTTAGTATAATAAAGCAAATTACCACTTTGGGTACTGTTGTAAACCCATTCATATTTTATTATTTCATTATATCTACTGTATTCTAACTTTACCATGACTTATACACCCCGATACAAGCCATAGATTCATCAAAACAAGCACACAATGCAACGAAAACAGAACCTGTTTCAGACAGAAGAGTCTGTAGTAACCTGTACTCTAAGCATACTTCTGGAACTATAATTTTTTTGAAAAATTAGGAAAAAGTAAAGAATTTGTATAGCAATACTGTGTTTAAATTTCAGCTTAAGATCACGTTCCATCCAAAAATGAAAATTCGTGCACTGGGAACAAAGTTTCTGTTTCAGATTCAGCATTGCTTCTACTCATCTTATGGATCATCCTAAAGGCTTTACTTGTAAGAAACACTAAATAAAACATAAAAACACAATCATAACAGAGGCATAATTTTGCAAACACTCAAAAAACAGAAAGGAAAAGATAAAAATATTTTATTCATTGGGTTGCCTCCCAACAAGCGCTATCGTTTTACGCCCCTAGCTAGGCATAACGCATAGATTCAAGTGTTGTCATCCTTAGTTTCCAACTCCTTAAGCACACTACGAGAACTTTTCAAGGATCTATCATGCATATTTTCAATGACAATACTTCTAGGAATAAGATTGAAATTTTTTTCTTGCCATGGAAGTTGTTTACCACTTCAACAAAATTGGGATGAATACTAATCATTTTAAGATCCTCATTATTTCTACTAGAAGCGGTTCCCTTGTTCTTAGGAACTTGCATAGATTTACAATCTTTACTAACGTTTTTTTTCAATAGTCTTATCGGTAGAGAAAGCCGAACTCAAATTACGAAAGATTTCTTCCAACTTATCAATTCTAGTGGGGCTTTCTTCCATTCTTTTATTGACCGCGAGTTCTTTTTCCTTTAATATTTTAAGAGCATCTCCCGCCTTTGACCCAATTTTATTAGCAAGATTATGCATTCTTTTATCCAAATTTTCAATATTTTCCCCGGTGAGCATTTTCTTTTCAATGGCATCTAACCTTTTCATAACATGCTCAAGAGTTAAAACTGTTTCATTGACAATGATAGGTGGGGAACCCACTAAATTTCCCATAGCATTATAGGCATCCAAAGTGGGGCACATCAAGAAATTCCCATTGGTAATTGTATCAAGGACGAATCTATACCAAGTGGTGATGCCCACATAAAAACAGGGAAGAAGAACAATGGTAGATTCCTTACGAATAGATCTATTATGAGCATTGCAAATCCTATACCAAGCATCTTTAAATTCTCCCCTCCCCTTTGTTTAAAATTAAGAACCTCATTCTCGGGGGTAAACACAATTACGGAGGATCTAGCCATAGTAAAGAGATATGCGAACAAGAGATCTGACGAGCAAAAGCCAAACGAAAGAGAGAGGACGAATAAAATGGCAAATTTGTGAAGTGTGGGAGAGGAAAACAATAGGCAAATGGCAATTAATGTAAATTGCAAGGAGATGAGATTGGTGATTAGGAACCTGGTAGATGAGATTGCTTCCTCCCCGGCAACGGCGCCTGAAATTCCTTTGACGTGGCTTGAGACTACGTCGGTATTTCCCCAAAGAGGAAGGGATGATGCAACACAACGACGGTAAGTATTTCCCTCAGTTATGAAACCAAGGTATCAATCCGTAGAGGAAGATCACGCACCACCGTAAACATCACCTGCATACAAATAACAAATACTTGCAACCCGACACGAAAGAGAGGTTGTCAAGCTCTCTACGGTAATAAGATAGATTAGGTAATGATAGTTTTGGCAAATAGATCTCGCAAGAACACAAAATAAAATAAGTAAACAAAAAGTGCAGCAAGGTATTTTTGGTTTTTTTGGATTAATAGATCTGAAAACAAAAAGGCAAAATAGTAGATCGGAAAGCAATATGTTGGAAAAGTAGACCCGGGGGCCGTAGGTTTCACTAGTGGCTTCTCTCATGAGTATAGCACACGGTGGGTGAATAAATTATTGTTGGGCAATTGATAGAAAATCAAATAATCATGACGATATCCAGGCAATGATCATTATATAGGCATCACGTCCAAGACAAGTAGACCGAAACGATTCTGCATCTACTTCTATTACTCCACACATCGACCGCTATCCAGCATGCATCTAGTGTATTAAGTTCATGGAGAAACAGAGTAATGCAATAAGAACGGTGACATGATGTAGACAAGATCTATTCATGTAGGAATAGACCCCATCTTGTTATCCTTAATGGCAACGATACATGTGTGTCTTGCTGCCCCTTCTGTCACTGGTAAAGAACACCGCAAGATCGAGCCCATCACAAAGCACCTCTTCCCATGGCAAGAAAAATCGATCTAGTTGGGCTAACTAAACCAAAGATTCGAAGAAGAAATACGATGCTATAAGTAATCATGCAAATAAGAGATCAAAGAAGACTCAAATCATATTCATGGATAGAAACTGATCATGAACTCAAAATTCATCGGATCCCAACAAACACACCGCAAAAGTCATTACATCAAATAGATCTCCAAGAGACCATTGTATTGAGAATCATAGAGAGAGAGGAAGCCATCTAGCTACTGCCTACGGACCCGTAGGTCTATGGTGGACTACTCATGCATCATCGGAGAGGCACCTATGATGAAGATGAACCCCTCCGTGATGGTGTTAGATTGGATCTCAAGGTTCTGGAACTTGCGGCGGCTGGAATTGTATTTTGTCGACTCCTCTAGGGTTTTCTGATTTTCTGGGAATTTATAGGGTGAATAGTCGGTTGAGGGGACTCCCGAGGTGCCCACCCTCTACCAGGTCGTGCCAGGGGCCTCTGGCGCGCCCTGGTGGAGGGTGGCCACCCTGGGCCCCCTCTCTGGTGCTTGTTTGGCCCATCTTGGCTCTTCTGGTCCATAAAAATTCTCCAAAAATTCCCGTAGCGTTTGGGCTCCGTTTGGTACTGATTTTCTGCGAAGTAAAAAAAACAAGCAAAAACAACAACTGGCACTTTGGCACTATGTCAATACGTTAGTCCCAAAAAATGATATAAAGTTGCTATAAAATGATTGTAAACCATCCAAGATTGATAATATAACAACATGGAACAAGCAAAAATTATAGATACGTTGGAGACATATCATGTCTCAATACAAAATGGTATATGGAAAAGCTTGTCATTTGCCTATAGAGTTAGAACATAAATCATTTTGGGCAATTAAAGAACTCAATTATGATTTCAAACTTGCCGGTGAAAAGAGGTTATTTGATATGAGCTCACTAGATGAATGGAGAACCCAAGCTTATGAAAATGCCAAACTATTCAAAGAAAAAGTTAAAAGATGGCATGACAAAAGAATCTAAAAGCGGGAATTCAAAGTTGGAGAATATGTTCTTTTGTTAACTCTCATTTTAGATTTTTTGCAGGAAAACTTCTTTTCAAATGGGAAGGACCATATGTTATCGAAGAGGTTTATCGCTCTGGAGCTATCAAGATTAATAATGCCAAAGGTACTAACCCGAAGGTGGTCAATGGACAAAGAATTAAACACTATATCTTAGGTACACCTATTGATGTTGACAGCAATATTATCCAAACCATGACACCAGAAGAACACATAAAAGAAACCTCCCACAGCACTCCAGAATCCCGAAAAAGAGGAGGTACATGATACGGCAAGTAAACGGACTCCGAAAAATCCGCAAAAATATTTTCTGTTAGTTCTAGAATATTACAAAAATTAGGAAAATAAGAAATAAACATGAAAGCGACTGACGTGAGCACGATACACCAGGGCGCGCCTGCCCTACCTGGCGCGCCCTGGTGGGTTGTGTCCCCCTCGGGCACTTTCCCGACTCCATTTTTCTTCCGTATGCTTGTTTCCCAAGATAAAAAATCTCTATATATACCCCCGGACGATTTGAGCACCGCATCGCAGAAAAATTCTATGTTCTTGTTTCGTGCCATTTTCCCGTCAGATCTAGATCTCCATGGCTCCACCAAACCCCTCCAAGGACAAGTTCTTCGAGAAGGTCATCAAGCCGTACTTGTCGGAGGTGATGAAGCACCCTCAAGCCATTGAGATGCGTGAGGGGGTGCTTCACATCCGAGATGTTCAGGGGCCCAAGAGGACGGGAAGCATGGAGGCCAGGCTTGAGGCGGTGGAACAAGACATCTTCAAGTGCAAGGGATGGTGGAGCGTGGACTCAGTGCTAATCACTCCATGATCACGGAATTCACCCGTGATCACATAGTGGATGGCCGGTCCATGAAGGACATCTTCTTCACCTTCAACGAGTAAATCAATTTTCTGCAAAGTCAAATCTATGATCTTCAAAACCAAGTTTTTAAGTATGAAGCAAGATTTAAAGGTATGAGTTTAGCTGCCAGTTGCAGGACTCGGGAGACTCGTGCATCATCTTTTGATGGTGAGCCCTTGCCTGGGAAGGCGGAGGACAAACCTACCACTTCGTCACCACCACCTTCATCATCTCCACCACCAAAGGAGACTTGATCACACGGGTATGGGCACTCCCCTTGGCTTGAGCCAAGCTTGGGGGAGATGCCCCGGTATCGCATCACCATCGCTTTTATTACCTTTACTTATTTTATTTCGATCCTTAGCTATTTCGTGATTTAGTTGAATAAAAGTTTAGTATGCTCTATTTTTGAGTGCTAGTTTCATCATCTATCTATCTATGTAATCGAGTGAAAGTTATATAATAAAGTTTAGTTTGAGCTGTTGTTTCTTTACTTTCTTGTTGCAATCGAAATAAAAAGAAAATAAATGAAAAGGATCATATGCTAATCTTATGGTAAGTAATGACATCACATAAGGAAAAGTATAAGTGGTAAAATTTATGACAAGCATATCATTGGTCAATGATGCAATTCATGAAAGAATTAATAAGGTAAGAGAAGATTCAAATGCAAATACACTATCTTGGACATCTTTTATGATTGTGAGCCCCCATTAAATATTATATGGCAAAATTGTTAACGTTGGACAAGGAAGACAACGTAATGATTTATGTTTGTTCATATTCACATAGAAGTTATATTGTCCTAGATCCTTAAACATGTGGTGCTTGGTCAATATCTTTGCTAGCCAAAAATTCCGCACTAAGTAGAGATACTACTTGTGCATCCAAAAACCCTAAACCCAAACTCATGTTTTGAGAGTCCACCATACCTACCTATGGATTAAGTAAGATCCTTCAAGTAAGTTGTCATCGATGCACTAAGGCAATAAAAAAAATGCTTCTAAATGTGTTTGATCAATTAGTGTAAGAGAAAATTGAGCGTTGTACGAACTTGTGATGGCAAAGTAATAAAAGCGACAAACTGTATAATAAAGGTTGCTATCATAAGGGGCAATATAACGTGACGTTCTTTTGCATTAAGGGATTTGGCATACAAACCAAAAAGCGCATGACAACCTTTGCTTCCCTCTGCGAAGGGCCTATATTTTACTTCTATGTATTTACTTTTATGCAAGAGTCGAAGTATTCTTCCCTATTCCTTTTTACTTTTTTCTTTTTTGCAAGCATCATGTGATGAGGAAAGATCTAGGCACATATATCCAGTTGGATATGAGTGAGCATGAGTTATTATTGTTGACATCACACTTGATGTGAATACGTTGGGAGGCGAAACTATAAGCCCCTATCTTTCTATGTGTCTGGTTGAAACTTTTTGCTCATCGGTATGTTGTGAGTGTTAGCAATCATAGGAGATTAAATGATGGTTGAGTACGTGGACTGTCCAAAAGGCTCCGACACGAGACCCTTCCTGAAAATATGATGAATTGTAGTTGAAAAGTTGACTGAGAACATAGTTTGTTCGTTTTCAATAAGGTTTATGCTTTATACTTCTATGTTGTGATGAATTGTTACTTGTTCATGAGAAGTTATATGATGAAGTTATATAATAAAAGTTATATGAAAAAGTTTGTTGCTGATATGATAATAAGCATGATGCTACTATGTCCGTATTTTGTTTTTATCGACACCTCTGCGTCAAACCATGTGGACATGTTTTTCGATATCGGCTTTCGGTTGAGGACAAGCGAGGTCTAAGCTTGGGGGAGTTGATACGTCCATTTTGCATCATGATTTCTTACTGTTATTTATAATGTTTTTATGCATAATAATGCTTTATGGAGTAGTTCTAATGCTTTTTGTCTCATAATATGCAAGGTTTACACAAAGAGGGAGAATACCGGCAGCTAGAATTCTGGACCTGAAAAAGCATATCAAAGACACCTATTTTGCACATCTCCAAATAAGCTGAAACTTCACGGAGAATTATTTTGGAATATGTAAAAAATACTGGAGCAAATAACTACCGGAGGGGGGCCACCTGGTGACCACAAGACACCAGGGCATGCCAGCCCCCCCAGGCGCGCCGGGTGAACTTCCCTCCCGCTGGGTGAACTTCCCTCCCGGAGGGGAAAATCGAAGCCATCGTCATCACCAACAACCCTCTCATCTTTGGGAGGCCAATCTTCATCAACATCTTCAACAGCACCATCTCCTCTCAAACCCTACTTCATATCTTGTGTTCAATCTTTGTACCGGAACCTCAGATTGGTACCTGCGGGTGACTAGCAGTGTTGATTACATCTCGTAGTTGATTACTATATGGTTTATTTGGTGGAATATTATATGTTCAGATCCATTATGCTATTTAATACCCCTCTGATCTTGAGCATGAATATCATTTGTGAGTAGTTACCTTTGTTCTATAGGTCACGGGAGAAGTCATGTTGCAAGTAATCATGTGAAGTTGATATGTGTTCGATATTTTGATGATATGAATTTTGTGATTCCCTTAGTGGTGTCATGTGAACGTCGACTACATGACACTTCACCATCTTTGGGCCTAAGGGAATGCATTGTGGAGTAGTTATTAGATGATGGGTTGCTAGAGTGACAGAAGCTTAAACCCTAGTTTATGCCCTATTTCGTAAGGGGCTGATTTGGATCCAAATGTTTAATGCTATGGTTAGATTTTATCTTAATACTTTTCTCGTAGTTGTGGATGCTTGCGAAGGGGTTAATCATAAGTGGGAGGTTTGTTCAAGTAAGAACAACACCCAAGCACCGGTCCACCCACATATCAAATTATCAAAGTAGTGAACGCAAACCAAACCAACATGATGAAAGTGACTCGATAAAATTCCCGTGTACCCTCAAGAATGCTTGCTTATTATAAGAGACTATTTTGGCCTGTCCACTGCCACAAAAGGATTGTGATATCTTGCTGCACTTTATTTACCATTACCGTTACTTGCTCGTTACCAATTATCTTGCTATCAAACTACCTGTTACCTACAATTTCAGTGCTTGCAGAAATTACCTTGCTGAAAACCGCTTGTCATTTCCTTCTGCTCCTCGTTGGGTTTGACACTGTTACTTATCGAAAGGACTACGATTGACCCCCTATACTTGTGGGTCATCAAGATGGTGATGCAAGTGCAATATGGATAGTAGATATATGTTTTTGTAATCTGAAAATATAAAAACAGTAAGGTAGCAAGTGGCAAACAACGATTGAAATGTTGTAATTATGCTTGGAAATAAGTCCTAGGGTTCATACTTTCACTAGTGCAATCTCTCAACAATACTAACATAATAGAATCATATGATCATCCCTCAACGTGCGACAAAGAATCACTCCAAAGTTCATAAGTAGCGGAGAATGTAATATGAAATTGGTGTAGGTAGTAGAACCACCTCAAAGCTATTCTTTCGAATCAATCCATTGAGCTATTCCTATAAGTGTCACAAACAGCCCTAGAGTTCATACTAGAATAACACCTATGATAAACATCAATCAACCCTAATGACCTAGATACTCCAATTTTACCTCAAGTTTCCGTGGGTTAATTATTCGACATGCATCCAACAATTTTAGATTCATCATATTCAATCCAACACAAAGAACTTCAAAGAGTACCCCAAGATTTCTATCGGAGAAAGTAGGACAAGAACGTGTATCAACCCCTATGCATAGATTACCCCATTGTCACCACGGGAATCCGCAAGTTGAGTACCAAAACATATATCAAGTGAAACAATAGAACAACCCATTGTCACCATGGCTATCCACATGCAAGACATACATCAAGTTATCTCAAATCCAATATTCAATCCGACATAATGAGATCTCAATGGGAAAGATTCAATTCATCACAACAAGGTAGCAAGGGAATACCATCATATGATCCAAATATATTAACAAGGCTCATGATACATCAAGATCGTGATATCTCAAGAACGAGAGAGAGAGAGAGAGAGAGAGAGATAGAGAGAGAGAGATCACATAGCTACTGGTACATACCCTCAGTCCCAAGGGTGAACTACTCCCTCCTCGTCATGGATACCGCCGGGTTGATGAAGATGGACTCTGGTGATGATTGCCCCCTCCGGCAAAGTGACGAACCAGGGCTCCCGATGAGTTTTCTTCGGTTTATTTCTGAGGTTTTCTGGATTTATAGGATTTTTCAGCGTTGGAATTCACACGCAACGGAGCCACGAGGGGCCCACAAGCTATCAGGGCGTGCCTAGGAGGTGGGCGCGCCCTGTTGGCTTGTGGCCAGCAGGTGGCCCCCCTCCAATGGTTCTTTGCTCTGGTATTTCTCATATTGTCAAGAAAAAATCATCAAAAAGTTTCACGTGATTCCGAGAAGTTTTATTTTCTGCATAAATACAACACCACGGTAATTCTGCTGAAAACAACACCAATCCGGGTTAGTTCTAATTAAATCATATAAAGGGCATCAAAACCATATAAAAGTATTGTAAATATAGGTAAATATGGCATGAATACTTCATAAATTGCTGATACGTTGGAGACGTATCAGCATCCCCAAGCTTAATTCCTACTCGTCCTCGAGTAGGTAAATGATAAAGAAGTAATTTATGAAGTGTGAATGCTAGCATAGTGTATAATATTGATCAGTGATAATTTCAGTCACTTTTCTAGCATCATAACAAGCAACTTTTTCTCATAAAGGTCCTCATGATCAAGTAGCAAGCTATTCACATGTTAAAGTATAGACCATAAACTTTCTTGAAAACCAACGAACTATGTTCTCAATCATCAAACAATTACAATTCATCTTATTTTCAGGAAGGGTCTATGTAAGAGCTTTGATTTAGCAAATTCCACATACTCAACTATCATTTAGTCTTCCATGATTGCTGACACTCAAGGCTTGTTTTTAGAACAAACAGTTTCCGTCAAACAGATAGGAAGATAGGGGCTTAAGTTCCGCCTCCCAACTTATTTATCTCAGGGATAATGTCAACAATAATGAATAATGATCACATATATCAACTGGATATATGTGTCTGGATCTTTCTCCACCACATGATGCTTGCCAACTAAAGAATTAATAGATTGGAATAGGGATGAACATTAATGACTCTTGCATAAAAGTAAATGTATAAAAGTAAAATATAGGCCCTTCGCAGAGGGAAGCAGATGTTGTCATGCGCTTTTTATTTTTGGATTCGGGGCTCTTAATTGAAAGGAACATCACTTTATATGGCCCCCTGTGATAACAACCTTTATTATGCAGTTCGTCGCTTTTATTTCTTCACCATTTCAAGTTCGTATAAAGCTTATTTTCCTTTCAAATAAAGGATCATACATATTTAGGAGAAATTTTTATTGCTTTTTGCACCGATGATAACTTACTTGAAGGATCTTATTCAATCCATAGGTAGATATGGTGGACTCTCATGGCAAGAAACTGGGTTTAAGAGTTTTTGGATGAACAAGTAGTATCTCTACTTAGACAACTTTTTGGCTAGGAAAAGATCCTAAGAAAGCACCACATGTTAGAGGATCCATGACAATATAACTTCTGTGTGAATATAAACAGACATAACCATTACGTTGTCTTCCTTGTCCAACATCAACTATTTGATCAAGTTTTAAAATAATTAATGGGGGCGCACAAACATAGAAGATGTCCAAGATAGTATATTTATATGTGAAATCTCTCTTCCTTCAATATTCTTTCATGAATTGTTCAAGTGACTAATGCTATGTTTGTTGACTTCCAATAAATTTTACCTCTTATACTTCTTATATGTGAAGTCACTAGTCCCCATGGGACAAGCGTATGAACATACATAATTTAATATTATGACATTCAATTCATGCAACATTTTTTCTTAGGATATAAGTGAAGCACAAGAGTGAACATCAAACTACTCTCAAAATGATATAAGTGAAGATCAATGAGGAGTCAAACAATTAAGTAGCTATGTGAGGACTCTCTCTCAATAAAGAATTTAAGATCTGAAATTTTTATTCAAACAACAAACAAAAAAATGCACTCCAAGGATAGCTCATATCATGTGGACAAATAAACACTTAGGATCAACATAGGATAACCGATATTTGTCGACGAAGAGAGGTGGGATGCGTAGCATCCCCAAACTTAGATGCTTGAGACTTCTTGTAATATTGACTTGGGATGCCTTGGTAATCCCCTAGATTGAGCTCTTTTGTATCGTTAATTCCTCTCACATCACGGTTTCACCTAGGTCTCAAAAACTTCATCCACACAAAACATGAAAAGAACTCGTGAGATAAGTGAGTGCACATAAGAACAAATCAACACTTTATGTACTGCCAAGACAAGTTGCATAATAATTTTCAAACATTATATACTGTATACTATCATTTCCAGAATTTATATCTACCAATATAATACATGAAAACTATAGGAGAAGTAGATAACAAAACTATGACAGCAATCTGTCTAAACAGTATAGTCTGTAGCAATTAATTTGAAAAGTGAACTTATGTAACTCCGAAAATTCTGCAAATTTAGGACATAATAAAAAATTTACATGAAAGTACTGTATAAAAATTTCAGAAACTTTCCATGCTCCAGTAAAATATGAAAATTCAAACACTACAACAAAACTTTCTGTTTTTATACAACACACATCAAACATGCAATTCAAGCATCCTGAAAGGAAATTCTAGGAACTTATTATTGAAAAACAAGATTATAAATAACATCCAGCAAAGTTTAACAAAATAAAATGACGCTCCAAGCAAAACTCATATTGTGTGAGGAATAAAAATATAGCTCTAAGTAAGATATACCAATAGTGTTGAAGACGAAAGAGGGGATGCCTTCCGGGGCATCCCCAATCTTAGAGGCTTGTGTCTTCCATGGATATTACCTTGGGGGTACCTTGGGAATCTCCAATCTTAGGTTCTTACCACTCCTTATTCTCCTCATATCGGTATCTTACCCAAAACTTGAAAACTTCAATCACACAAAACTTAACGGAACTTCGTGATATGAGTTAGTGTAATAAAGATAGATCATTCACTTAGGTACTGTCAAGACAAGATTCATAGTTGTTTTAACATAATACCTACTGTATTATATCATTCCCATAATTCATACCACTAAATAAAAGCTATGAAAACACTAAAACAAGCAAACTATGCATGCAAAACAGAATCTGTCAAAAACAGAACAGTCTGTGAAGATCTGAACTTAAACTATATTTCCTTGTCTCTAAAAATTCCAAAAATATAGGAAAGCGTGGGAAATGTTCATAGAAAATCTGTATAAAAATTCCATAATTTTTTGACTCCCCAGTAAAGTCATAGAAATTCCGCACTAGACGTAAAAGTTTCTGTTTTTGCACAGAATCAAATTAACAAGTATCCACACTATCCCAAAGGATTTACTTGGTACTTTATTGAAATAAAAGACACGAAACATGATTACTAAAGTAGCTTAATAACGTGAGCATACAAAAACAGAAGTTGTAAATATTGGGTTGTCTCCGAACAAGCACTTTTCTTTAAAGCCTTTTTAGCTAGGCATGGAGATTTCTATGATGCTCACATAAAGGTAAAGAATTGAAACATAATGGGAGCATCATGAAGCATATGACAAGCACATTTAAGTCTAACCCTCTTCCTATGGATAGGGATTTTTTGAGCAAACAATTTATGGGAGCAAGAATCAACTAGCATAAGAAGGCAAAACAAGCATATCTTCAAGATTTTCAACACATAGGGATGAAACTTGATATTATTGCAATTACTAAAAGCATATGTTCCTCCCTAATCATATTTTTCAGTAGAATCACGAATGAATTCAACAATATAACTATCACATAAAGCATTCTTTTCATGATCCTCTAGCATAGAAAATTTATTACTCTCCCCACAAGCAAAATTCTCATACATAATAGTGGGAGTATCATAGGAGACTCGAATGCTATAAATTGTTTCCACATTAAAAGAATAATGTTCAGAAAAAGGGTATTCATAATTGTGACAAGTTTTATAATAATAATCATCAATACTTTTTATAACATAATTATCATCACAATAATCATCATAAGTAGTAACTTGGTTCTGATCATAATCAATTGAAAGCTCTTCCAAGATAGTGGAATCATTACTAAATAAAGTTATGACCTCTCCAAATCTAATTTTATCATTATAATAAGATTCAACACCCTCCAAAATAGTGGGATAATAATCATATAAAGTTGACACTCTTCCAAACCCACTTTCATAAAAATTGCAATCATCATAAACAGGAGGCATGCAATCGTCATAACAAATTTGATCATTCGAAGTACGAGGACTAAAAAGATCATCTTCATTAAGCATGGCATCCCCAAGCTTGGGACAAACATGAATTGCATTAAATATATTCTCAAACATGTCATTCTCATCAAGCATAGCATCCCCAAGATCGTGCTTTGCAAATCATTAGCATAATCATCAATAACATGAATGACACTAATAGTATAACAATTATTATCATCATAATTTCCCAAGTTAGTGCCAAAAAGATTTTCAATAGGAATATCATTATCTTCCCAATCATAATCATCAGAACAAGTAGTGGGCATACCACAATAATCATCAAGTACATCATCGTGCAAACTACTTTCGGATTAATTCTCAACAATGATAGGAGCAACATTATTTGAGAGGGATACCTTTTTTACCTTTACCTTTTCTTCTCTTCTTCTTCTTCACCACATTTTGTGTGGGTTTAAGTAATTTGTTTGAGCTTCTTATTGAAGAGATTTGTTCGATGGGAAGCTCCTCCATGCAACCTGATTCATTACGAGAAACAATAGGAGGGTATTGGGAGACCTTTACCCTTTCATCAATATTCCTTTTATATTCTATTGGTTTTCCCGTCTTTCTATAGTTGGCAATATAAGCATTCTCATTGCAATTTACTATGAAAAACATATAGATTTATTGTAGATTTGTTTCATTATCATTACTGATAGGGAATATATCAAACCAATCATTTTTATGTGACAATTGTTCACACCCCAAAACTAAACAAAGTTCATTATAGATTTCACCAGAGATCAAATTATCACAATATTTGGAAACGGTTTGATCATGAAAATGCATGCATTGGAAATTAAGATGACCAACCCTATTACAAAGTTCACAAGTAATGGTATGAAGAGAGCATAATCTTGTGGCAAATTCATCTATCACTTTAAGCCACCAATTGGTTTTACCATGTTTATGCTTCTTACAAAATCTATCATCCCTATATGGCATGTCTTCACAAATTTTCTTAACTCCACAAAAATTGACATGCTTAAAGGAAACCTTTTTTATCATGACTAGTGCAATCATTATTAGCATCATGGATATTCAGAGAATTCGTACTAACAATATTTCTATCATGCTCATCATTTAAGTATTTAATGCCAAACATTTTATTAAATTCTTCTTGTAGCAATTTGGCACAATTTTCTGATCCACAATTTTCACGAAAGACATTATAAAGACAAAGCATTTGAGGCCACCTCAATTTCAATTTTTTTGTAGTTTTGTTTTATAAAACCAAACTAGTGAAAAATAAGAAACTAAAAGATTTGATTACAAGATCTAAAGATATAACTTCAAGCACTCACCTCGCCGACAACGGCGCTAGAAAAGAGCTTGACGTCTACTATGCAACTTTTTTCTTGTAGACTCTGTTGGGCCTCCAAGCGTAGAGTTTTGTAGGACAATAGCAATTTTCCCTTAAGTGGATGACCTAAGGTTTATCAATCTGTGGGAGGTGTAGGATGAAGATGGTCTCTCTCAAACAACCCTGCAATCAAATACAAGAAATCTCTTGTGTCCCCAACACACCCAATACAATGGTAAATTGTATAGGTGCACTATTTCGGTGAAGATATGGCGATGCAAGTGCAATATGGATAGTAGATATATGTTTTTGTAATCTGATAATATAAAAACAGCAAGGTAGCAAGTGGCAAACAACGATTAAAACGTTGTATTTATGCTTGGAAATAAGGCCTAGGGTTCATACTTTCACTAGTGCAATCTCGTAACAATACTAACATAATAGAATCATATGATCATCCCTCAACGTGCGACAAAGAATCACTCCAAAGTTCATAAGTAGCGGAGAACATAATATGAAATTGGTGTAGGTAGTAGAACCACCTCAAAGCTATTCTTTCCGATCAATCCATTGAGGCATTCCTATAAGTCTCACAAATAGCCCTAGAGTTTATACTAGAATAACACCTATGATAAACATCAATCAACCCTAATGTCCCCTAGATACTCCAATGTCACTTCAAGTTTCTATGGGTTAATTATTCGACATGCATCTAACAATTTTAGATTCATCATATTCAATCCAACACAAAGAACTTCAAATAGTACCCCAATATTTCTATCGGAGAAAGTAGGACAAGAACGTGTGTCAACCCCTATGCTTAGATTACCCCATTGTCACCATGGGAATCCGCAAGTTGAGTACCAAAACTTATATCAAGTGAATCAATCGAACACCCCATTGTCACCACAGGTATCCACATGCAAGACATACATCAAGTGATCTCAAATCCAATATTCAATCCGACATAACGAGATCTCAAAGGGAAAGATTCAATTCATCACAACAAGGTAGCAAGGGAATAACATCATATGATCCAACTATATTAACAAGGCTCATGATACATCAAGATCGTGACATCTCAAGAACACGAGAGAGAGAGAGAGAGAGAGAGAGATCACATAGCTACTGGTACATACCTTTAGCCCCGAGGGTGAACTACTCCCTCCTCGTCATGGACACCGCCGTGATGATGAATATGGCCTCCGGTGATGATTGCCCCCTTCGGCAGGGTGCCGGAATAGGGCTCCGGATGATATTTCTTCGGTGTAGAGGCTTGCGGCAGCGGAGCGGAAGTTCTTAGTTTATTTCTGAGGGTTTCTGAATTTATAGGATTTCTCAGCGTTGGAATCACGCGCAATGGAGCCACGAGGGGCCCACAAGCTATCAGGGTGCGCACAGAGGGGTGGGCGCACCTTTTTGGCTCGTGGCCAGCAGGTGGGACCCTCCGCTGGTTCTTCGCTCCGGTATTTCTCATATTATCCATAAAAAAATGTCAAAAAGTTTCGGGCGATTCCGAGAACTTTTATTTTCTGCATAAAAACACCACTACTGTTATTCTGCTGAAAACAGCGTCAATCCGGGTTAGTTCTAATTAGATCATATAAAGTGCATCAGAAACATATAAAGGTATTGTAAACATAGGTAAATATGGCATGACTACTTCATAAATTGTCGATACGTTGGAGACGTATGAAGAAGCCTCTAGTGAACACTATGACCCTCGGGTCTACCTAATCATATTTCCCCAAAACCTAAAAATACCTTGCTGCCATTTGTTTACTTTCTTTTTATTTTACTTTTATAGTTATCTATCTATCACTATGAGAAGTAGTCCTTGCAAGTAACGAGTTAAAGAGGCTTGACAACCCTCTTTCCCGCGTTGGGTGCAATTGTTTGGTTTTGTGTGTGCAGGTACTGTTGAAGACAAGTTGTCATGTTTCTCCTACTGGTTCGATAACCTTGGTTCTCACCGAGGGAAATACTTATTTCTACTATATTTCTTCAACCTTCCTCTTCGGGAAAAAACCCAATGCGGCTCACAATTAGCAAAAAGAATTTCTGGCATCGTTGCCAAGGAGACATAACCAACTTTGCTCGAGGTCCCTTCACACAAACTATCAATCACTTTTTCTACATTTTGCTTGTCGTTATCCATATTTATATTTGCTTTTACAAAAAAAACACAAAGAAAATTCTATTTTCTTGTTTGCTTGTTAGTTTGCTTGCTTGTCGTTATGGCTGGTCCTTCTATCAATGTCCCTCCAGATTTTAAAGTACTCTATTTTAACCAAAGGCAAGGAGAGATCCTAAAAGATGCTTGTTACTGTATAATATAATCTCATCGTCATGTGATATATCTCCGTCGTATCTATAATTTCTGATTGTTTAATGCCAATATTGTTGGGGAAGTTGCATGGGAAACAAAAATCCTACGAACACCCAATATATATCCATGGAGATGCATAGCTAGGAGAGGGGGAGTGTATCTACATACCCTTGTAGATTGCTAAGAGGAAGCGTATATAACGCGGTTGATGTAGTCGTACTCTTCATGATCCAATCGCGATCCAATCCTATCTAGCGCCGAACGGATGACGCCTTCGCGTTCAGCACACGTGTGGCTCGATGACGTCTCCTCCTCTGACGATGGGATCTCAACCAGCACAACGGCGTGGTGGATATGGTGGTGGATTAATCCTAGCAGGGCTTCGCCAAGCGCCTCTAGAACTACGAACGAGGAAGAACGGGAGATAAGGGAGGCCACAAGGCATGGGAATTGTTGTGTCCAACCCTTGCGCCTCCTCCCCACTATATATAGTGGTGTTGGAGGGATGGGGGCGCAGCCCTAGCCCCTCCTCCAAGGAGGGGAGGCGGCCAAAGGGGGAGGAGTGCCCTCCAAGCACAGTGGAGGACCCTCCCCCTTAGGGTTTCCCTTCCCCTAGGCGCATGGGCCATAGGGGGCTGGTGCGCCTGGCCCAATAAGTCTAGGATGCCCCCCTACAGCCCATTCACGCCCTAGGTGCTGGAGGGATCCTTCTGGACTCCTCCGAAACCCTCCGGAACCTTCCGGAAGCTTCCCGGTACAATACCGGTAAACCCCAAAACTTTTTAGGTAGCCAAAATATGACTTCCCATATATAAATCTTTACCTCCGAACCATTCCGGAGCTCCTCGTGATGTCCGGGATCTCATCCGAGACTCCGAACAACATTCGGTCACCAACACGAATATCCCAATACTACTCTAGCGTCACCGAACATTAAGCGTGCGGACCCTACGGGTTCGAGAATCATGTGGACATGACCGAGACACCTCTCCGGTCAATAACCAATTGCGGGACCTGGATGCCCATACTGGTTCCCACATATTCCACTAAGATCATTATCGGTCGAACCACGATGTCAAGGATTCAGTCAATCCCGTATCCAGTTCCCTTTGTCCAGTAGTATGCTACTTGCCCAAGATTCGATCGTCGGTATCTCCATACCTAGTTGAATCTCGTTACCGGAAAGTCTCTTTACTCATTTCGTAATACAAGATCCCATGACTAACTCCTTGGCCACATTGCTTGCAAGCTTCTTGTGATGTCGTATTACCGAGAGGGCCCAAAGATACCTCTCCGTCAAACGGAGTGACAAATCCCAGTCTCGATCTATGCCAACCCAACAGACACCCTCGGAGATACCTGTAGAGTATCTTTATGATCAACCAGTTATGAAGTGACGTTTGATACACACAAGGCATTCCTCCGATGTCAGGAATTTGCATGATCTCATGGTCTTAGGAATAGATACTGGACATGAAGAAAGCAGTAGCAATAAAATATGTGATACAATCAGATGCTATGCTTACGATTGGGTCATGTCCATCACATCATTCTCCTAATGATGTGACCCCGTTATCAAATGACAACTCATGTCTATGGTTAGGAAACCTTAACCATCTTTGATCAACGAGCTAGTTTAGTAGAGGCTCACTACGAACACAGTGTTGTCTATGTATCCACACATGTATCTGAGTTTCTGATCAATACAATTCTAGCATGGATAATAGACGTTTATCATGAACAGGGAAATATGATAATAAACAATTTATTATTGACTCTAGGGCATATTTCCAACAGTCTCCCACTTGCACTAGAGTCAATAATCTAGTTCACATCGCCATGTGATTCACACACAATGAGTTCTGGGGTTTGATCATGTTTTGCTTTTGAGAGAGGTTTTAGTCAACGGGTCTGCAACAGTCAAATCCGTGTGTACTTTGCAAATCTAGATGTCATACCGTAGATGCTACTACCGCGCTACAGTTGGAGCTATTCCAAATGATCGCTCCACTATACGCATCCGGTTTACGACTCAGGGTCATCCGGGTCGGTGTCAAAGCTTGCATCGACGTAACCCTTTACGACGGACTCTTTATCACCTCCATAACCGAGAAAACATTTCCTTAGTACTCTTTAGGTACCTAAGGATAATTTTGACCACTGTTCAGTGATCCACTCCTGGATCACTCTTGTACCCCCGAGCCAGACTCATGGTAAGGCACACATCACATGAGGTACACATCATGGCATACATTATAGAGCCTATGGCTGAGGCATAGGGGACGACCTTCGTCCTTTCTCTTTCTTATGCCATGGTCGAGCTTTGAGTCTTACTCAACTTGACACCTTACAATACATGCAAGAACTCCTTCTTTGAATGATCCATTTTGAACTCCTTCAAAATCTTGTCAATGTGTGTGCTCTGTGAAAGTCTTATCAAGCATCTTGATCTATCTCTATAGATTTTGATGCTCAATATGTAAGCAGCTTTACCCAGGTCTTCCTTTGAAAAAAATCCTTACAAACAATCCTTTATGCTTTCCAGAAATTCTACATCATTTCCAATCAACAATATGTCATCCACATATACTTATCAGAAATGCTATAGTGCTCCCACTCACTTTCTTGTAAATACAAGTTTCTTCATAAACTTTGTATAAACCCAAAAGTTTTGATCACCTCATCAAAGCATATATTCCAACTCCGAGATGCTTGCACCAGTCCATAGAAGGATCGCTGGAGCTTGCATGCCTTTGAGCATCCTTAGGATCGATAAAACCTTCCAGTTGTATCACATACAACCTTTCCTCACGAAAACCGTTAAGGAAACTCTGTTTTGACATCCATCTTCTAGATTTTGTAATCGAAAAATGCAGCAACTGTTAACATAATCCCAACAGACTTTAGCTTCGCTACGGGTGAGAAAGTCACATCGTTGTCAACTCCTTGAACTTGTCGGAAACCTCTTTGTGACAAGTCAAGCTTTATAAATGGTGACATTACCATCAGCGTGTGCCTTCTTCTTAAAGATCCATTTGTACTTAATGGCCTGCCGGTCATCAGGCAAGTCTACCAAAGTCCATACTTGGTTTTCATACATGGATCCTATCTTAGATTTCATGGCTCCTAGCCATTTGTTGAAATCTGGGCCCACACCATCGCTTCTTAATAGCTCGTACGTTCACTGTTGTCTAACAACATGACCTCCAAGACATGATTGCCGTACCACTCAGGGGCGGTACGAGTCCTTGTCGACCTACGAGGCTCGGTAGTAACTTGATCCGAAGTTTCATGATCATCATCATTAGCTTCCCCTTCAATTGTTGTACGCATCACAGGAACACTTTTCTGCGTTGCGCTACTTTCCAATTCAAGTGAAGTTTTGACGACCTTATCAAGTTCTACCTTCCTCCCACTCACTTCTTTTGAGAGAACCTCCTTCTCTGGAAAGGATCCATTCTTGGCAACAAAGACCTTGCCTTCGAATCTGAGATAGAAGGTGTACCCAATTGTTTCCTTAAGGTATCCTATGAAGACACACTTCTCCGCTTTGGGTTCGAGCTTATCAGGCTGAAGCCTTTTCACATAAGCGTCGCAACCCCAAACCTTAAGAAACAACAGCTTAGATTTCTTGCCAAACCATAATTCATACGGTGTCGTCTCAACGAATTTAGATGGTGCCCTATTTAAAGTGAATGTACTTGTCTCTAATGCATAACCCCAAAACGATAGTGGCAAAACGATAAGAGACATCATAGAACGCACCATATCCAATAGAGTACGGTTACGATGTTCGGAGACACCATTACACTATGGTGTTCCAGGTGGCGTGAGCTGTGAAACAATTCCACACTGTCTTAAATGCATACCAAACTCGTAACTCGGATATTCATCTCCATGATCACATCACAGACATTTTATCCTCTTGTCATGATGATCTTCAACTTCACTCTGAAAAATTGCTTTGAACAATTCAAAAGTTCCAGACTTGTATTTCATTAAGTAAATATCCCAATATCTACTCAAGTCATCCGTGAAGGTAAGAAAATAACAATATCCACCGTGTGCTTCAACACTCATCGGACCGCACACATCAATATGTATGATTTCCAACTTGCCCGCTCCATTGTTCTGGAAAACGGGGTCCTAGTCATCTTTCCCATGAGGCATGGTCCGCATGTCTCAAGCGATTCGAAATCGAGTGAGTCCAAAGATACACCGGAATGGAGTTTGTTCATGCGCTTTACACCAATATGACCTTAGCGGCAGTGCCACAAGAAAGTGGTACTATCATTATTAACTCTGCATATTTTGGCATCAATGCTATGAACATGTGTATCACTACGATCGAGATTCAATAAACCATTCACATTGGGTGCATGACAATAGAAGGTATTATTCATGTAAACAGAACAACCATTATTCTGTGACTTAAATGAATAACCGTATTGCAATAAACACGATCTAATCATGTTCATGCTCAACGCAAACACCAAATAACATTTATTTAAGTTCAACACTAATCCCGAAGGTAGAGGGAGCATGCGATGGTGATCACATCAACCTTGGAAACACTTCCAACACACATCGTCACCTCGCCCTTAGCTAGTCTCCTTTTATTCCATAGCTTTTGTTTCGAGTTACCAATATTAGCAACTGAACCGGTATCTAATACCCAGGTGCTACTAGGAGTACTAGTAAGGTACACATCAATAACACATATATCAAATATACTTTTTTTGACGTTGTCAGCCTTCTTATCTACCAAGTATTTGGGGTAGTTCCGCTACCAGTGACCGTTCCCCCTACAATAGAAGCACTTAATCTCGGGTTTGGATTCAACCCTGGGTTTCTTCACTAGAGCGACAACTGGCTTGCCATTCTTGAAGTTTCCCTTCTTCCCTTGCCCTTCTTGAAACTAATGGTCTTATTAACCATCAACACTTGATGCTCCTTCTTGATTTCTACCTCCGCGGCCTTAAGCATCGAGAATAGCTCAGGGATCATCATCTCCATCCCTTGCATCACAAAGCTCTAGTAGCTTGGTGATAGTGACTGGAGAACTCTGTCAATCACTATATTATCTGGAAGATTAACTCCCACTTGATTCAAGCGACTGTAGCACCCAGACATTCTGAGCACATGCTCACCGAATGAGCTATTCTCCTCCATCTTGTCGGCAAAGAACTTGTTAGAGGTCTCATACCTCTCAACACGGGCTTGAGCCCGAAATACCAATTTCAGCTCTTGGAACATCTCATATGCTCCATGGCGTTCAAAACGTCTTTGGAGCCCCGATTCTAAGCCGTAAAGCATGGCACACTAAACTATCAAGTAGTCATCAGAATGTGTCTGCCAAACGTTCACAACATCCACACACGACGCTTGAGGGGGTGGCGCATCAAGCGTTGCATTAAGGACATAAGCCTTTTGTGCAGCAATGAGGACAATCCTCAGATCACGGACCCATCCCGCATTATTGCTTACACTATCTTTCAACTTATCCTTTCTCTAGGAACGTATCAAAATACAGCGGAGCTACAACGCGCGCTATTAATCTACAATATAACTTTGCAAATACAACTTTAGACTATGTATATGATAATGAGTTCAATTAATCATATTACTAAAGAACTCCCACTCAAATTAACATCCCTCAGGTTGTCTAAGTGTGACATGATCCAAATCCACCAACCCAAGTCCGATCATCACGTGAGATGAGGTGGTTTCAATGGTGAACATATCCATGTTGATCATATCTACTACATGACTCATGTTCGACCTTTCAGTCTCCTGTGTTCCGACGCCATGTCTGTACATGCCAGGCTCGTCAAGTTTAACCCAAGTATTCTGCGTGTGTAAATCTGGCTTACACCCGTTGCATGCGAACGTAGAGTCTATCACACCCGATCATCACGAGGTGCTTCGAAACGACGAACCTTCGCAACGGTGCATACTTGGAGAGAACACAATTTTATCTTGAAATTTTAGTGAGGGATCATCTTATAATGCTACTGTCGTCCTAAGAAAAATAAGATGGATAAAGGATAAAAATCACATGCAAATCATATAAGTGACATGATATGGTCATCATCGTCTTGTGCTTTTGATCTCCATCTGCATAGCACCGACGTGATCTCCATCGTCACCGGCATGACACCATGATCTCCATCATCGTGTCGTCATGTGGTTGTCGCGCTAACTATTGCTTCTACAATTATTGCTAACTCAAAGCGATAAAGTAAAGCAAATGGCCCAAATAAATTAAAGACAACCCTATGGCTCCTGCCGGTTGCCGTACTCATCGACATGAAAGTCGTGATAACTATACAAAACATGATCATCTCATATATCACATATATCATATCATGTCTTGGACATATCACATCACAACATGCCCTGCAAAAACAAGTTAGACGTCCTCTACTTTGTTGTTGCAAGTTTTACGTGACTGCTATGGGCAACTAGTAAGAACCGTTCTTACCTACGCAAAGCCACAACTGTGATAATCAAGTTTCCTTTTAACCTTCTACAAGGACCGCCTTTGTCTAGTCCGATTCAACTAAAGTGGGAGAGACAGACACCCGCCAGCCACCTTTATGCAACTAAGTTACATGTCAGTCGGTGGAACCGGTCTCTTGTACGTGGACAAGTAAGGTTGGTCCGTGTCGCTTCATCCCACAATACCTCTGTAACACCCCCAGTGTCATACTACCGTGATCCCATGATAATGATGCCAAGTCATCATGCTTTGCTAAGCCAAAATGCCACTTGTTAAAAATCAAAGCCAAATTCAAAATTTAAAATAAAGTCAAATAAATAAATTCTTCAAACATAAAACTAAAATCATGTTTGGGTTACAAATATTCACCAAGTATTTTTCATGGTGAAACCAACATTATTTGAATTCCCAAGTTGACCCTAGCTTCCAAAACAGAGCCAAACAACAACCTTATTAGACATTAAATTGCAAACAAAAATTCAAATAAATTCAATTGAACCCCAAACCTTTTATGGCAATACTAAATATTGTAATATAATTATGTAGTACAACTCCATATTTTACAAAAGTCTTTTGGAGGCCAATCAATTTGCAATACAGAAAGAAATGAGAATGCAGAAAAAGAAAAGAGAAATGGAAAGGTTGCACTCTACACTTGGGCCTCTAAGACTACAGGAAGGGCCCAGCCCATCTCCCTCTCACCCCCTTCCTCCTGCTCACATGAGGCCGTGGATGGCCATCCTGGCCGCCATGGCCGTGCACTGGCCACGTGCCGGCGATCCCACGGCTCCCTGGGAGGATAAGGCATCGCCCTGTGCTTCCTCGACCGAACCCTAGCCGCTTCTTTCCTCCCCTCGCGCCGCTTCGCTCTCTCCCGCACACGCCCGCGTCGTCGTCGCCATGGCCGGGCTCGATCCCGTGGCCACCGACCGTCGCCCGTCGCACCAACACGTCGAGAAGGACCGCCACCCTCGGCTTCATCCATTCAGAGCAACGAATCGAGCCGGGACAGCCAGTACACTCGCCATCAACCTCTTCATCTCCGCGTACATCGCCGGTGTTCGTCGTCGTTTGCCGCTGCTCCGGTCCACCTTCGGCCTCCCCGACCTCACCGTCGTGCTCGTGGTGAGCGCCTCTGTCGATTCCCCTCGTCCCCCCTCCCTCGTTAGTCGTTGTAGGCCACCGCCGCATCGTCGCGCCTCTGGCTCCTCTCGCCGCGCTACCTGGCCGCGCTCGCGAGCCGTTGGCCGCGTCCGGCTGCGCCCTGTCCGCGCCCTGCCTTGCCCCTGGTCGCGTCCGGCCGTGCCAAGGTGCGCGCTCGCAGCCGCCCGCGCACCTGCGACGCTGTCTGATGCTTGTTGCCGATGTTCGCTGATGCTGCTGTGCCGCTAGAGTTGCTGCTGCTTTCTACTACTGTTGTGCCTAGCTGCGGCTACTGATGCTCACTGTCGCTGCCGTTGCTCTGCTGCTGCTCCTCCCCTGCCTGCTGCTGCCCCCGTCGATGCTATGCTGCTGCGCTCCTGCTGCTTCTCCCGCTGCTGCTTGCTCTGCTGCTGCTGCTGCTATTGCTCTGTTTGGTGTCGCCGCTGCTGGCGGCTGCTCTTGCCGTCGCTGCCGTGCCCGCCTGCTCCCTCCTGCTCGCCTGCTGCCGCTGCTGCCTTAACTGCTGCTGCCCGCTGCGCACTTTTGCCGCTGCCTTAGCTGCTACTGCCGTTGTTGCCTTAGCTGCTGCTGGCCGCTGCGTGCAGCTGCTACTGGCCATGGCCGGCCATGGCCATGGCCAACTGGGTGTGCGTGAGTGTGTGCAGCTGTGTGTGTGCGTGAGTGTGTGCAGCATGTGTGCGTGAGTGCGTGTGTTGTGTGTGTGTGGCCGGTTGTGGCCGGTCGGTGTTTAATTAGTAGTAGGTTTAGTTTAAGGTTAAATTAGTATTAGATTAGTAGGCTAGCAAATGACATGTGGGTCCCCTTTAATTAGATTAAATAAATCAGTTTTGATATTTAGTAACACTCTGACATGTGGACCCAAGCACTGTTCACTTTGACCAGTCAAATTGACTTGGTCAATTCGGATTATTTAAATATAATAATTCCAGAAATTCCTGAATATTAATAAAACTTTAAAATATTAATATAAATAAACCGTAAGTCGGATGGAAATAATTTATACATGAAAGTTGATCAGAAAAATCCCACGAATCCGAATACGCAGTCCGTTCGTCTGTCACGTGCTCCTATCATAACGAACGTGGAACTTTTTCATCGTTTTCGTCTGTCCGGTAGTAGCCCGAGACCCGGAAAATATCGTCAGATATTCTTCCGATCCGTCTGCGACGTGTAGCCCTGCGTTAGTGCATGCCTAGCTCTGCCTATTGCCATGTCATGCATCGTGTTGCATCTGTGCTTTATATTTATTGTTTCTCCTCCCTTTTCTTACCGGTAGACCCCGAGACTGACGGTGCTGCCGGGTACGACTACGCCTCTCACGATCAGCCTTTTGTCGCAGAGCAGCAAGGCAAGCAACCCCCCCTTGAGTATTCCGATATCGCCCATTTCTTTCCCTTTGATTCTTGCATTAGATTTTGCTACTGTATTAGCTAGCTCCTATTTCTGATGCATACCCTATTTTTGATTAACAGCTACTATACCTGTTGTTATATGAACTGCTTAGTATAGGTTGATCAATGAATCCCATGTGACCCCCTTAGTCCCAGTTGCCCCTGCTTCTTCATCGACGACTCGAAGACTCGGTCAATCGACCGACAAGCCATGCCCGTCACATTCACCGCACACCCCTTTGTTGTATGACTCTGCAGAGGTACTATCGAGTACCGAGGGTGACACCTCGTGAAGTACTCATGATGCTAACTCTGTAGTGCAGCTAGTCGGTCGTGGTTATCGAGGGTGATTCCTCCTTCACCACTCCCGACGATGACTCTATCGTGCAACCCCTCAAGTATGGGACCCTCGAGGGTGATTCCTCTAAGTCCACCTTGACGGTTTCATCGAGCGGTACCCTTTGAGGGTGATTCCTCAGGTTCCGTCTTGATGTTTTATACACACAGTTACTATGACCTGGTTACCGAAACATGTTGGTGATGGGTCGGCCCTGAGGGGTACCCATAGTTTGGTGGTGATGAGGCGTGGACGGGCAGGAGAGGCCCTTGCCACACATCCTCGAGACGGGGCGACGGGACCGCACTTCATGGGTCGCGCTTGCCCCGCATTAAGAAAATGCTAATGGGTTGGGTATTTGATCTGAGTTGGTCTTTTGACATTTTATGCACCAAACCTTCACGTGGGAGAGGTTATGGGTACTCAGCGTCGTTGTATCAGCCGAAGCTCTTCGGACATTAGCAATGGAGCGGCGCGCGCCCGAGTGGCCTGGGCGGTACAGCTCTTGGACTAGAGTGTGCTAGGGCTGACCTCGGTCGCGTACGCATCGTGCATGAGCGCAGAGGGCAAGTGGGCCCACGACCCCTGTGTGCTTAGGATTTAGACCGGCGGGCTGGCCTCTCTGTTGAGCCTAGGTGGGGCGACGACGTGTTGATATCCCAAGGCCGGGCATTACCCAGGAAAGTGTGTCCGGCCGGAGGTGATCAAGCGTGTTGGAAATGCGGGGCACCCCTGCAGGGATGAATTCATCTATTCGAATAGCCGTGTCCACGGTAACAGGACGACTTGGAGTTGTACTTTGACCTTCTACAACTATAATTGTGACTTTAAATTGAAATGAATGTTGGCTCCGAGATTGCTTCCTCATAGGGAGTCAAGGAAGAATCTCTGGGTGTGGTTACTTAATAAAATTGCTACAATAATATTGCTATATATGAGATACCAGTCTACTCTCTTCTAATGCTGCAAGATGCTGAAGATGCTAGTCTTCGATAGGACTAGGCCTTCCCCCTATTCTCGCTTTCTGCAGTCAGCCCAGATATAACCCCATTCCTTAATACTGATGCATACTTAGCATAGTTCTGATGTCAGTCCTGCGAGTACTTTGGATGAGTACTCACCACTGCTTTGCTTTCTCTTTCCCCCTCAATACGATTCTGCGTTCAGACGATGGATGCCAGGAGATGGAGTACGCCAGAGATGACTACTACACCACCGCCGGAGCCTACTACTACGTGGAGGTTGCCCTCGACCAGCAGTAGGATAGGAGGTTCCCAGGCAGGAGGCCTCGCCTCTTTCGATCCGTTGTTATGTTTGTGCTAGCCTTCTTAAGGCAAAACTTGTTTAATTTATGTCTGTACACAGATATTATTTGCTTCCGCTGACTCGTGCTTGTCAAGTTTTATATTCGAGCCCTCGAGGCCCCTGGCTTGTAATATGAAGCTGTATGACTTTAATTGGTGTCTAGTGTTGTGTTGTGATATCAATCAGTGAGTCCCTAATCTTGGTCGTACGCATTGCGTGTATGTTTAGCGTATGGTCGAAGTTAGGGGCGTCACAAGTTGGTATCAGAGCCGCCTGCCTGTTGGTAGCCCCCTTTCCAACTCCTTGGCCGAAGTTGAGTCTAGTACTTGAAAAACTTTTACTAACATAGTTGTGTGGCTTACGGGCCCACATCTCAATCGGGTGGTATTATGATCTTTTATTCCTCGTTTATACTCTGGGTTCTGATCTCTCTTCTAATTCGGGTTAAAGATTTTGCTAACTCTAACTCTAGGTTCTCGTAACTACTTTCCCCGGAGAGCCCCCCCCCCCAATCCAGACGATGGCTTGATTCATCAGAAGACTTCAAAGCTACTCTCTGATGTTGTTCCGAGAACTTGTGCCCATTGCTTTTGGGATTTCCTTCCACCGCCAACCCCTACAGATAACTCCTCACCCTCATCGAGGATTCGTTCGTCCTCAGTTGTCTTTGGTTTCACAAAATCCTTCAGATAGCTATTCCATCTTCCGAAATCCTCAGTAGCCTTTTGCTCTTGACCTTTCTCATATGCTTGCATTATGGTTAATTCCATATGTCTAGCAATATTCTTTAAATCCCTTGTGATTGTCTTTCGATTTTATTGATTCAACCTGTGTGTGGATGCACGCAGTCATCAGTTGTTTCTCATAAATTATCTGTCCGGCTCAGACGTCTTTCCAAATATGAGTTGGTTCTCGACAAATCAACTTTGATTGATTGTCCATCTAAATCCATTCAGCTTACTTGTATTTGATCGGAGCATCTGATTCTGATACACCAATGGAGGAACCTTAATTCCTTGGTTATTTTAAGCGTCGATTTAATTGGATGTTCTATAATATGATGCCTTGCAATCTTTCTCCCTCTGATTGAGTACCGATACTCACATCAGGTACTTTGTGGACCGCTAGACCCATTGTTGGGTTATGATCCGATAGCGTCCTTCACATTCAAAATTATTTTGATGTTCTTCCCGTGATACATGATGCCATTGGTAAATTGTGCCTTCTCCCTCTGATAAGTTGTATCCTATGCTTTTGTCAGCCATGCTCTGTTGTCAAGCATGTGTTAATTACTCTTGAAGCTTGTGGTATATGTTCCTAAGATGCCCCGATGGATTGAACCTATGCCTTCCTTAATTCGTGTGAACTCAAGAGTTTTCACGAGCCCTACTCTTCTGGTGTTTTGCCGGATAATCTTTCAAAGCTACAACCTCATCGAAAGCGAGGAGTAAATGGAAGGTGATGCATTGATGAAGTGGGAGTCGACCTTGTACCTTGTGTTCATGCCCATGGAAACGATGTTGATCTTATCATAGGAGCTTCTCGTAACGATAATCTTTCTCTTTGTATGATTGACCTTGTGTCTATGATTGATACTTTACAACCGTGGTTCTGACCATGATTGTTCTTTTTTGATCCCATTTTTAGACCAGTTTAAGAACTTGTCTTCTGCAGATCAATACATCGGTCCAAGCTTTAATTCTGATCTACATTCGAGTATTACCCCTGGTATCTCGAGAAAACCATGGAGCTACATAGCTTCTTATAAGCTCTTCATCAACTATGTTTTCCTTCACTGATTCCAGTTTCCTCGTGTTCTAAGCTATTGGACACTCAAGGACACCGATAATTGAATCGAGTCCGCATTGCGATTCAACAACTCTTAGTAATCTTCTTTGCTTATGAGTTTGTACTCGATCATGCCATTCCAAGCTGTTAGGCTACATTATCATCGTCATGCTAGAGCTTGACCATGCTATCTGTGTCCTTCATCCCCGGAACACAATTCCAACAGTGCGCTAAGCTTACATCAAACTTTCAACGTCATGTTGATTGTCTTGTAAGGCAATTTCGATTCTGAGCTAGTACTCCAATCTTTGGTTCCGACAACCTTTCGCTTCACCATTTCTTTGTTTGATGTCGTCGCTGGTCGATTACATCTTCAAGAGACTTCTCGACGTTTGTGTCGTGATGATCATCATCGACATTCTGAGCTCTTCCAGGATATCAGTTGAATTCATGATGAGAAATATCATCCTTGCCCCTCGATGATTTGTGTTATCATCGACAACATGCTTATCTTCCTTCCAAACGTTGACTTGGTCTTGTTTTGGTTGAACCTTAAGTTCTTTGTTAGCCATCTTGTGTTATGATCTATCTTGGAGTATTACCATCTTTAGTCGAGAATGTCGTGAGAATTGCACACGTCTTAAGAATTCTTGATATAGTGATACTTCTTGCCATCACCTTTCATTTCTTAGTTCTCGTGTTGTTACTAACCGGAATACCGACAAATGGATTGTGATGTGTAAATTCAACACTTATGGCATAACAACTCTATTACCTTGGAGTTAATGAACAATAAGTCCATTCTTAGTGTTTTGGCTGTTGAATCAACATTCTAACCTCGGTCGTGCTATCTAATCCATATTTTCGGATGCACCTTTCAATCAATGATTATTCGTGGATTTTTTCCTCGAGGATACATCATTATATCATTTGGTTTGACAAATGCGATCACCTTGTTCACTCAATCGTGGAGATCCATCGTTGTGGAAATCTCGACGAATTGTTGCCAAGGCCATCAGCCACATCCTCATCTTCTTTGTGGTTCATGATGAACATTGAAGCTAGCGTTGGAAACCTTGAAAGCATTATCTTTGTGCCTAGCTCATGAAGAATATGTTTGCTAAAAGAAGTGTTTTTCTCTAAGTTCACGTGCATCTTGCTGTTGTGATTATGAGAAAGTTTTGCTTCGCTTCCTCTGGAATCGTTCCAATTCATTCATGCATGTGCGAAGCGTTCTATGGTTTGCTAGATTTGCTACCTTCACACCATATTTATGCCTAGCACGCCAAGCCACTGATTGATTTGATCTGGAAAAAAGAAGTTCCTCGTAAGAGCTAATCCAGACTTACACATGGAACTTTGATATCCTCTATGATGGTCCCCAACCAGAACTTGATTGCATTCCATTCTAGAAACTTCCATGTGGGCAAATGTCTTGACCTTGTGTTCATATGTCTTACAGTCTGGCTAATGATTCAATGCTTGCTTCTGTCATTCATTCCGAGATTCTTGCAACATCATCTCGTAGATCTGTGTTGCATCCTTTTCTTCTCAGGCCTTCTATGTCTGAAGCATCCTGACACCAACCAGATCTAAATCTCGGGCAGATACGATGGTTGGATCTCGTCCAAGAATTATGACATTGGTCCTTATGTAACCCGGTAAGATGAATTCTTGCATAGCACACTTGGCCGGAGGGCCTATTGTTGTAGTATCTTGTTCAACAAGATTAGCCTTTTCTCCCATGAGGAAGTTGTAAGGCTTATGTTATAAGTTGTTCCTGATGGATCCTTTGTGTATCCAACGTCTGACCTTACCTGATGACCATGTCGATGCTTCCCCGAAGCATGACTGTGGTATTTCGGACGTCAACAAGAACATTGGAGGCATAATGCTAAATGTTTCCTGATCAGTTATCCAAACATCATGGTATGGGTAACGTCATGAATTTCCTCCCCCTTTACCTAAATGGTCATCTACTCCTATCCTGTCATGGATATCATGCTCTGCTTGACCTTGGGAGGGTTATACTCCTGATATTTGTGTTTAAACACATTTCCCTTTCCATTGGTCTGTTTAACCCAATAATCACTTTTCTTTCCATTGGATTGATTAACCTTTCTTTAATCTATATGAGCTAAGAAGTAATAAATCCCTGCTTAAGAAGGCGTCTCGCTGTACAACTCTGTCAGTAAGACCCTGTTGCTATTGTTGATAACATTCCGGTAACCGCCGGTGGACGAGAACTTTGCCTATTGGTCCGCCTCGTTTCAACGAGCGGGAAAATGGTTCTATTCGTCCCCCACCCTTGGTGCCGCTGTTGTTGCCAACATAACTGACAAGCTATCCTCTGACACGTCTTCTAGCATGACCGTGCAAGATGTCACCGCTCTTCCTGCTCCTATCCCACATGGTGTTCCCATAACCCACAGTTCCACGGGATCAAAACCTGACTCTCCTGTAGAACCTTGATTCTAAAGTATCCTTTGCACTTGGCTTTGTATGTAATTTCCGAGCCACCGTCCAAGGGATGTTCTATTTTAGTATCAGACGCAATATTTATTTTCATTGCTCTAAACCCCCCCTTTTTCATCTTCTGATCAGGCATTGAATGATTGCCTACCCATTTGAAACTTTTGTTCCATCGCATTTTGCTCTCAGTATTTTCCTCGAGTCACAACTCGAGAAATAATTCATGTGTTCCTCCCTGAGTTCACAGTCAGATGCCCAACCTTGTAGGGATACGTTCTTCCAAAATTTCCCTCTTATCACATGTGTAGGACGATGAAGATCACGAAGGAAGGATGACGACTCCATCAGGTTGACCCGGATCAGAGTATTGAAAGACATCGACGAAAGGGATCAACTTCTTCGAGAAGAGCAACCAAGAACGAGAAGACCCATTAGAATTTCGTAACCAAACTTCCCCCTTACTTCTGCCTCTTAATTCTCGGGACGAGAACTTCGTTTAGTAGGGGACAGCCAGTACACTCGCCATCAACCTCTTCATCTCCGCGTACATCGCCGGTGTTCGTCGTCGTTTGCCGCTGCTCCGGTCCACCTTCGGCCTCCTCGACCTCACCGTCGTGCTCGTGGTGAGCACCTCTGTCGATTCCCCTCGTCCCCCCTCCCTCGTTAGTCGTTGTAGGCCACCGCCGCATCATCGCGCGTCTGGCTCCGCTCGCCGCGCTACCTGGCCGCGCTCGCGAGCCGTTGGCCGCGTCTGGCTGCGCCCTGTCCGCGCCCTGCCTTGCCCCTGGTCGCGTCCGGCCGTGCCAAGGTGCGCGCTCGCAGCCGCCCGCGCACCTGCGACGCTGTCTGATGCTTGTTGCCGATGTTCGCTGATGCTGATGTGCCGCTAGAGTTGCTGCTGCTTTCTACTACTGTTGTGCCTAGCTGCGGCTGCTGATGCTCACTGTCGCTGCCGTTGCTCTGCTGCTGCTCCTCCCCTGCCTGCTGCTGCCCCCGTCCATGCTATGCTGCTGCGCTCCTACTGCTTCTCCCGCTGCTGCTTGCTCTGCTGCTGCTGCTATTGCTCTGTTTGCTGTCGCCGCTGCTGGCGGCTGCTCTTGCCGTCGCTGCCGTGCCCGCCTGCTCCCTCCTGCTCGCCTGCCGCCGCTGCTGCCTTAACTGCTGCTGCCCGCTGCGCACTTCTGCCGCTGCCTTAGCTGCTACTGTCGTTGTTGCCTTAGCTGCTGCTGGTCGCTGCGTGCAGCTGCTGCATGGCCAACTGGGTGTGTGTGAGTGTGTGCAGCTGTGTGTGTGCGTGAGTGTGTGCAGCGTGTGTGCGTGAGTGCGTGCAGCGTGTGTGTGGCCGGCTGTGGCCGGTCGGTGTTTAATTAGTAGTAGGTTTAGTTTAAGGTTAAATTAGTAGGCTAGCAAATGACATGTGGGTCCCCTTTAATTAGATTAAATAAATCAGTTTTGATATTTAGTAAAACTCTGACATGTGGACCCAAGCACTGTTCACTTTGACCAGTCAAATTGACTTGGTCAATTCGGATTATTTAAATATAATAATTCCAGAAATTCCTGAATATTAATAAAACTTTAAAATATTAATATAAATAAACCGTAAGTCGGATGGAAATAATTTATACATGAAAGTTGATCAGAAAAATCCCACGAATCCGAATACGCAGTCCATTCGTCTGTCACGTGCTTCTATCATAACGAACGTGGAACTTTTCCATCGTTTTCGTCTGTCCGGTAGTAGCCCGAGACCCGGAAAATATTGTCAGATATTCTTGCGATCCGTCTGCGACGTGTAGCCCTGCGTTAGTGCATGCCTAGCTCTGCATATTGCCATGTCATGCATCGTGTTGCATCTGTGCTTTATATTTATTGTTTCTCCCCCCTCTTCTTACCGGTAGACCCCGAGACTGATGGTGCTACCGGGTACGACTACGCCTCTGACGATCAGCCTTTTGCCGCAGAGCAGCAAGGCAAGCAACCCTCCCTTGAGCATTCCGATATCGCCCATTTCTTTTCCTCTCATTCTTGCATTAGATTTTGCTACTGTATTAGCTAGCTCCTATTTCTGATGCATACCCTATTTTTGATAAACTGCTACTATACCTGCTGTTATATCAACTGCTTAGTATAGGTTGATCAATGAATCCCATGTGACCCCCTTAGTCCCAGTTGCCCCTGCTTCTTCATCGATGACTCGACGACTCGGTCAACCGACCGACAAGCCATGCCCGTCACATTCACCGCACACCCCTTTGTTGTATGACTCTGCAGAGGTACTATCGAGTACCGAGGGTGACACCTCGTGAAGTACTCATGATGCTAACTCTGTAGTGCAGCTAGTCGGTCGTGGTTATCGAGGGTGATTCCTCCTTCACCACTCCCGACGATGACTCTGTCGTGCAACCCCTCAAGTGTGGGACCCTCGAGGGTGATTCCTCTAAGTCCACCTTGACAGTTTCATCGAGCGGGACCCTTTGAGGGTGATTCCTCAGGTTCCGTCTTGATGTTTTATACACACAGTTACTATGACCTGGTTACCGAAACATGTTGGTGATGGGTCGGCCCTGAGGGGTACCCACGGTTTGGTGGTGATGAGGCGTGGACGGGCAGGAGAGGCCCTTGCCACACATCCTCGAGACGGGGCGACGGGACCGCACTTCATGGGTCGCGCTTGCCCCACATTAATAAAATGCTAATGGGTTGGGTATTTGATCTGAGTTGGTCTTTTGACCTTTTATGCACCAAACCTTCACGTGGGAGAAGTTATGGGTACTCAGCTTCGTTGTATCAGCCGAAGCTCTTCGAACGTCAGCAATGGAGCGGCGCGCGCCCGAGTGGCCTGGACGGTACAGCTCTTGGACTAGAGTGTGCTAGGGCTGACCTCGGCCGCGTATGCATCGTGCAGGAGCGCAGAGGGCAAGTGGGCCCACGACCCTTGTGTGCTTAGGATTTAGACCGGTGGGCTGGCCTCTCTGTTGAGCCTAGGTGGGGCGACGACGTGTCGATATCCCGAGGCCGGGCATTACCCAGGAAAGTGTGTCCGGCCAGAGGTGATCAAGCGTGTTGGAAATGCGGTGCACCCCTGCAGGGATGAATTCATCTATTCGAATAGCCGTGTCCACGGTAACATGACGACTTGGAGTTGTACTTTGACCTTCTACAACTATAATTGTGACTTTAAATTGAAATGAATGTTGGCTCCGAGATTGCTTCCTCGCAGGGAGTCGAGGAAGAATCTCTGGGCGTGGTTACTTAATAAAATTGCTACAATAATATTGCTATATATGAGATACCAATCTACTCTCTTCTAATGCTGCAAGATGCTGAAGCTGCTAGTCTTCGATAGGACTAGGCCTTCCCCCTATTCTCGCTTTCTGCAGTCAGCCCAGATATAACCCCATTCCTTGATACTGATGCATACTTAGCATAGTTCTGATGTCAGTCTTGCGAGTACTTTGGATGAGTACTCAGCGCTGCTTTGCTTTCTCTTTCCCCCTCGATACGATTCTGCGTTCAGACGATGGAGGCCAGGAGATGGAGTACGCCGGAGACGACTACTACACCACCGCCAGAGCCTACTACTACGTGGACGCTGCCCCCGACCAGCAGTTGGATAGGAGTTTCCCAGGCGGGAGGCCTCGCCTCTTTCGATCCGTTGTTATGTTTGTGCTAGCCTTCTTAAGGCAAAACTTGTTTAACTTATGTCTGTACTCAGATATTATTTGCTTCCGCTGACTCGTGCTTGTCGAGCTTTGTATTCGAGCCCTCGAGGCTCCTGGCTTGTAATATGAAGCTGTATGACTTTAATTGGTGTCTAGTGTTGTGTTGTGATATCAATCAGTGAGTCCCTAATCTTGGTCATACGCATTGCGTGTATGTTTAGCGTACGGTCGAAGTTGGGGGCGTCACAACCTCCGAATCAAAATAAGACTAAGGAGGTAAGCAATTTGAATATCAACGCCAACAAACTCTTTGTGTTCTACTCGTGCATATCATCTACGCATAGACCTATCTCACGATGCCACTGTTGGGGAACGTTGCACGGGAAACAAAAAAATTCCTACGAACACCCAAGATCTATCCATGGAGATGCATAGCTACGAGAGGGGGAGGTGTATCTACATACCCTTGTTGATCGCTCAGCGGAAGCTTATATAACGCGGTTGATATAGTCGTACTCTTCACGATCCAATCGCGATCCAATCCGATCTAGCGCGGAACGGACAACACCTCCGTGTTCAGCACACGTGCGGCTCGATGACGTCTCCTCCTTCTTGGTCCAGCAAGAGAGGGAGGAGAAGTAGACGGGATGTCAACCAACACGATGACATGGTGGAGATGGTGGTGGAGCAATCCCAGCAGGGCTTCGCCAAGCGCCTCTGGAACTACGTACGAGGAGGAACGGGAGAGAGGGGAGGCCGCAGGGCGTGGGAATTGTTGTGTCCATCCCTTGCGCCTCCTACCCACTATATATAGGGGTGTTGGAGGGCTGGGGGCGCAGACCTGGCCCCTCCTCCAAGGAGTGGAGGCGGCCAAAGGGGGAGGAGTGCCCTCCAAGCCAAGTGGAGGGCCCTCCCCCTTAGGGTTTCCCTTCCCCTAGGCGCATGGGCCTTAGGGGGCTCGTGCGCCTGGCCCAATAAGGCTAGGGTGCCCCCTACAGCCCATGCACGCCCTAGGTGATGGAGGGATCCTTCCGGACTCCTCCGTAACCCTCCGGAACCTTCTGGAACCTTCCGGAACCTTCCTGATACAATACCGATAAACCCAGAAACTTTTCCGGTAGCCAAAATATGACTTCCCATATATAAATCTTTACCTCCGGACCATTCCGAAGCTCCTCGTGATGTCTGGGATCTAATCCAGGACTCCGAACAACATTCGGTCACCAATGTGAATATCCCAATACTACTCTAGTGTCACCGAACATTAAGCGTGCGGACCCTACGGATTCGAGAATCACGTGGACATGACCGAGACACTTCTCCAGTCAATAACCAATAGAGGGACCTAGATGCCCATACTGGTTCTCACATATTCCATGAAGATCATTATCGGTCGAACCACGGTGTCAAGGATTCAGTCAATCCCGTATTCGGTTCCCTTTGTCCAGCGGTATGCTACTTGCCCGAGATTCGATCGTCGGTATCTCCATACCTAGTTCAATTCCGTTACCGGCAAGTCTCTTTACTCATTCCGTAATACAAGATCCCGTGACTAACTCCTTAGACACATTGCTTGCAAGCTTCTTGTGATGTCGTATTACCGAGAGGGCCCAGAGATACCTCTCCGTCAAACGGAGTGACAAATCCTAGTCTCGATCCATGCTAACCCAACAGACACCCTCGGAGATAATTGTAGAGTACCTTTATGATCACCTAGTTACGAAGTGACGTTTGAGACACACAAGGAATTTCTCCAGTGTCAGGAAGTTGCATGATCTCATGGTCTTAGGAATAGATACTTGACATGAAGAAAGCGGTAGCAATAAACTATGTGATACGATCAGATGCTATGCTTACGGTTGGGTCATGTCCATCACATCATTCTCCTAATGATGTGACCCTGTTATCAAATGACAACTCATGTCTATAGTTAGGAAACCTTAACCATATTTGATCAACGAGCTAGTCTAGTAGAGGCTCACCAAGGACATAGTGTTGTCTATGTATCCACACATGTATCTGAGTTTTCGATCAATACAATTCTAGCATGGATAATAGACGTTTATCATGAACAGGGAAATATGATAATAACAAATTTATTATTGCCTCTAGGGAATGTTTCGAACAAATATTCTACAACTTTCATATACTTTTAGCAACATTTATATTATTTTTGGGTTTAACATTTTGCTCTAGTGCCGAGTGCGAGTGCCTATTTTTTGTGTGTTTTTTGTTTCGCAGAAAATCCATATAAAAAAGTCCAAACAAGATAAAAATTGACGAAGATTTATTTAGGAATATATGTGATTTTTGGGAGTTAGAATCAATGCAAGACGGTCCGCAAGGTGGTCCCAACCCAACAGGGCGGGCCCAGGGGGTATGGGTGCGCCGTGTTGGCTTGGGACTCCCTCGTAAGTCAATTGGTGCCCTACTTTCGCCGCAAGAAAGATAATTTCCCGTGAAAAATCTCATCTAAATTTCATCCAATCATAGTTAAGGATCTCCGGATATTTAAGAAAGATGAAGGGCTAGAAAACAGGACGTGAAACAGAAGAGAAATAGAAAGAGAGATCCAATCTCGAAGGGGCTCCTGCCCTCCGGGTGCCATGGCGGCCATGGACCAGAGGGGAAACTCTCCTCCAATCTAGGGGGAGACCAAAGAAGAAGAAGAAGAAGAAGGGGGGACTCGCTCCCCCCTCTCTCCCGGTGGCGTCGGAACACCGCCGAGGCAACCATGGTGACGATGATCTACACCAACAACTTCACCGCCGTCACCACCAACTCTCCCCCCTCTATGCAACAATGTAACACCTCTTTTCCCCGCTGTAATCTCTACTTAAACATGGTGCTTAGCTATATATAATTATGCAATGATGTGTGGCTATCCTATGATGTTTGAGTAGATTTCTTTTGACCTTTGGGTTGATTGATGATCGTGATTGATTTGAGTTGTATGTTTTATTTTGGCGTTGTCCTATAGTGCCCGTCGTGTCGCGCAAGCATGTGGGATCCCCGCTGTAGCGTGTTGCAATATGTTGATGATTCGCTTATAGTGGGTGGCTAGAGTGACAAAATCTTACACCCGAGTAAGGGGGTCGTTACGTATGGGAGTAAAGAGGATTTGTTACTTAATGCTATGGTTGGGTTTTACCCTAATGATCTTTAGTAGTTGCAGATGCTTGCTAGAGTTCCAATCATAAGTGCAGATGATCCAAGTACGAGAAGTATGTTAGCTCATGCATGTCCCTCATATAAAACTGCAATAATGATTCCGGTCTAGTTATTTATTACCCAGGTACATATCTTTCTCTTGTGTTACAAAAAGCTTTCTACTTAACAACTAACTTAATTAATCTTTATCTAAACAGACCCTAACTTTTATTTCTCGTTATTTATTAGCTTGCAAAACTATCCTTTTAAACCTACTAAGTACTTCTAGTTTTATTCCCGCAAAGTAGTTTATTTCTTGTACTAGGTATAGTGAACATTGTTGCGCGTAGAGTTGTATCGGTGGTCGATAAAACTTGAGAGAATATTAATTCTACCTTTAGCTCCTCGTTGGTTTCGACACTCTTACTTATCGAAAAAGGATACAAACGATCCCCTACACTTGTGAGTTATCAAGACCTTTTTCTCGTGCCCTTGCCGTGGAGCAATAACGTGGGGTGAATATTCTCGTGTGTGCTTATTTTCTTTATGTCTAAGTAATTTTATTTTCAGTTCTTGTTTTCTATCTTTAGTTATGGGTAGGAAATGTAAAATACCAAAAAAATTAGTTGTACTTGCTAACCCAGTGGTTGAGGAACCACCCAAAAGCTACCATACTGCCGAAGCTTTCTACTTGGATCATCTTCGATCCCTTTGAGCTCGTGTTGAAAACCCAACTTGCTTAGTTGAGGGAAAATCATTAGATGAGCATGCTTATTTTGTGTGACACCGCTTATCTCAAAAAGTGAAACTCTTATGGCATCAAATTAATTGTTTGTATTGTTATGCTTGGAAGTTATGCGAAATACATGATTTTACTTGTTGTTCTGAAGACACTAAAAAACACCTTCCCTACCAATTTATGTTTAATGATAATGAAATACTATCTTCCTATTCCAAACAAATTGAAGAATTTGTTGGTTTTAAGGGTGCATATGAAATTGCTTCTTTGATTGAAAAGTATGATGCGATTCTTTACAAATCTGAAAATTTTGCCATACTTAAATATTGCTATGAAAAACATGCTTCTAATGCTTATGTTAATGAATTTTTTGAGAGAATGTTTGCTGCCTTGGAAGAGACTAATATTTGCAGGAATCTATGGAAGAAGAAATTGCTGAAACTGTGAGCTCATTAGATGAAAAAGATGAGGAGGAGGGCGAAGAACAAAAGGAGGAAGAGCAGATTAGCAACCCGTGTCCACCTTCTAATGAGAGTAACTCTTCAACGCATACATTGTTTAATTTCCCTTCGTGCTTACCGAAGGATGAATGCTATGCTTCCTTGGATTCGTTTGAAATATCCCTTTTTGATGAAATTGATGCTTGCTATGCTTGTGGCCTTGATGCCAATATGAATTATGCTTATGGAGATGAACTTGCTATAGTTCCTTATGTTAAACATGAAATTGTTCCTATTGCACCCACACATGATAGTCCTATTATCTTTTTGAATTCTCCCAACTACACTATGTCTGAGAAATTTGTGCTTATTAAGGATTATATTGATGGGTTGCATTTACTATTGCACATGACGATTTTAATGGATATAATATGCATGTGCTTGCTGCTCCTACTTGCAATTATTATGAGAGAGAAACCAAATCTTCACCTCTCTATGTTTCCAATACGATAAAATTGCAAGAAACTACTTATGCTTTGTATTGGCCCTTACTTTGTGTGAACGCATTGTTCTTTTATGACATGCCAATGCATAGGAAGAGAGTTAGACTCGTTGTTACATGATATATATTACTTCGTGCTCCCTTCTAAATTATAAATCATTGTTAATTAAAATTAGCTTTGATATACCTTAGGATCCGGGTGGATCAATTACTTGAGCACTATATGCCTAGCTTAATGGCTTTAAAGAAAGTGCTGCCAGGGAGACAACCGAAAGTTTTAGAGAGTCATTTTATTCTGTGGTGTGATTTTAAAAAACATTTAAAAACAAAAAAATAAATAAAGTGGGGAACTTAAAAAAATCAAAAAGAAAAGTGAAAGTGAGAAAGACGTGCACCATTGAAGTGGGGGCTAGCCTTGAACTTTGTTCATGCCCGTGGAAACTTTGTGAATCTTGATTACATAAACTTTTCAAAAAAAAAATTATCCCCTTTTACAAATCCATTGTATTATAAAAATATTGTGCCAAGATTTACCTTTAGGATGTTTAAGTTGTTTGTTTGATATGCGCTGTGCAAAAACAAAAACTTTTGCAGCAGTGTTTGAATTTTGATATTTTACTGGAGAGTGCAAAAATTCTGAAATTTTTACACAGTACTTTTATACATTTTTTATTATATCCTATTTTTTCAGAATTTGTTGATTTACAAAAGTATGTGTTTCATTTGCATCTTTACACACTGTCCTGTTTTTCACAGATTGCTGTTATAGTTTCTTTGTCTGCTTATGTTTGAATTCTTGTTGAGCCCCATTGACTTGGGAGCCATAGAATTGCGATAGCATACAATAGATAATGTTAGATTGTAATTATATAATAATGTTATGGCTGGACATGATGGGATTCGATGTTATATGTACTAACGTTTCTAATGAAAGTTCTGTTAAGTTTGTGTGGATGAAGTGTTTGAAGATCGAGGAGGTGTCAATATGAGAAGAATAAGGAGAGACAAGATTTAAATCTTGGGGATGCCCAAGGAACCCCAAGTAAATATTCAAGGATAATCAAGCGTCTAAGCTTGAGGATGCCCCAGAAGGCATCCCATCTTTCTTCCTCGACAATTATTGGTATGTATCAATTTTTGTTTTGTGCACACTAGTGAGCATGCACGTGCAACGCACGTCTCAAATGTCAACCAACTGAGATGCATGCCAATATAGAAAAATGATCTAAATTAAATAGTACACAATATTTGTGATGTTGCTCAAGTTATATTTTCAAAAGGCCAGACTTCATTGTCATGTTGCTGCATAGACAATAATATATTCTTTCATTCATTCGGTCTCTGATATGTGGTAAAATTAGAGCATTAAATCTAGCAATTGATCCTCTGAATCCCCATTGTAAAATATATTGAGCCATTTGACAAGCTAATTCCAGTGTGATGTGTCTTAATACAACCTGATTCAGTACACGACATGTATTATCCCCAAAAATATATGTTTGGAGAACAAAATACTACTATTATTTACACTCTTCGATATCCTATACTGTAGACTGTTACCACTTTTCCAGACAGTAGCATGCAGATTTTCCCCATACTCTTAGTAAAACTCTCCATTTCATGTGATTCATCCAGACTCAAAGGGAAATTGTCAAATAGGCATATAAATACATTTCTTAGATGCTGAACTCATTAAGTAGATCCATCATTCCAAAACAACTCGTAATTAGAAGTTGTAGTTGTGTAGTAATAGCATCTACGGTGAGGGTACAAATTTTCTTGATAAATAAAAGTATTTTTGACATTGTCATTTTTTTGCACCCGAGAGGGGGAGGGGCGTTGACTATTCAAATGTGCCAAACTATAGTGAGTTTACACCCATGTAATGAATGACATTGTATTCAAAAGAGATTACTCGCAGTTGTAAATTGGTGTTCCTAATGCCTTTCACCGTGATCTGTAATAGTAATCTATCATATGCTAGTACTAAACGACACTTAATTCCATTCTAGTTATTTTACAAACAGAAGCAACTGGAGTACACTTGGTCATTGTTCTCTCTAACTGACAAGAAACAAATAGGATATGAATGACTTGCTAACAAATCTAAAAGCAAAGGATCAACCTAAATTCCATCAAACTGTCAAATCATGTGAGGCTAGATAACAGCAAGAGCATCAAATTCCACAAAAAATGGTCTCAACATTTTAAAAAGTCAATAATGGGCTCATATATGATAAATATAGACAAACACTATGCCAAAGAATATTTACCAGTACCTAAATATCCCTCTGTAATGTAATATACAGAGGGAGTACCATTGAACTACGTACTGTGATGCTCTTGTTTATTCAGTCAATGGAGCGAAGAGCAATATTTTTTTCCTTTCAGGGTGATATTTGGAAATATTTCATATGTAGGGTAGGTAAATATTTGTTTTCAACACAATAATTGAGATGTCAAAAGGGATATGTTTCATTTGAAATGGATGTAGCTTATAGATAATGTTGCTTATCTTACATAATTTACTACACTGATGTGATTGGGCACTGTCTTACATGAATGCTCACTGGATTTGAAAAGGGCAATGTTTGTAATGAAAGATGGAACAGTTACATAATAATTTTAATACAAAACTATGAAGAAAATCAAGGACATCCATCAATAGTAGTCCATACACCTGAGAGCTATAACCGCCATGCTACCCATAGATATAAAATATGAAAGGAACAGAAGAGAACTTCCTAGGAGACATCTTGAATATGCTTCACTTTGAGTGATGATCTTTGAAGAAGGTTCATGATACGTCCATTTTGCATCATGATTTCCTACTGTTATTTATAATGTTTTATGCATAATAATGCTTTATGGGGTAATTCTAATGCTTTTCTCTCATAATATGCAAGGTTTACACAAAGAGGGAGAATGCCTGCAGCTGGAATTCTGGACCTGAAAAAGCATATCAGAGACTCCTATTCTGCACATCTCCAAATAATCTGAAACTTCACGAAGAATTATTTTGGAATATATAAAAAATACTGGAGCAAATAACTACCGGAGGGGGGCCACCTGGTGTCCACAAGACACCAAGGCGCGCCAGGCCCCCCAGGCGCGCCCTGGTGGGTTGTGGCTAGGGCTGGGCGTTCGGTTAATATGGTTATTACGGTTCGGTTTATTCGTTTTTTTATAATTTCGGTTTTGGAGAAATGGCAACCGAAATAATCACACAAAAATTAGCAACTGAACCATATTAACCAAAATATATCGGTTCGGTTTATTCGGTTAACCGGAAAACCGAAGTGCATGCACCAATAAGAGCCACGACTCATGAGCAGCATGCACACAAGAAGATCCGTGGATAGAAATCGTATAAATACTTGCTGATACACTAGCTCATGACAATCGTTTCATGCAAAACAATACTAAAATATTCCTAGTAGTAGTAGATCAAACTAATCACTAGCATGGAGTTACGTTAGGTAGTGTACTAGCTACTTGTATTGAGATTTGAGAGATTAGAACTTGGATAAGCTAGCGGATGGCTTATGTCCGTCCGTCGCAACAAAAGGATTTGTTGCTGGCTGCGGAGCGCCGACTCGCCGGAGCCGGCTCGATGAGTAGCTGATCGCGCGTCTAGGGTTGAAGAGGAGATGGCGCCGCCTGACGAAGGGATGAAGAGATGGGCGATGGCTAGGTTTCACGGACTCGTGTGAACGTGGGGTGATTATATATTTACATTAGGTAAATCAGAGGCTGTTGGGCCGAAGGACAAATGGGCTGCGCTCAGCCGCTCACACGTCACAGCCACATTCATATACGGGTACGTCCATCGTATATAATAACGGTTTCTTCGGTTATTTCGGTTTGTGACCGCAGGAAACCGAAGTTGCACCGAACACCGAATAGCAAACGAAATTGCCACCGAACCAAAAAACCATACACCGAATAAACACACAAATCGGTTAAATCGGTTCGGTTCGGTTCGGTTTTTCGGTTTTCGGTGTGACTGTGCCCACCCCTAGTTGTGGCCAGCCCGGCCCACCTCCGGTGCTGATACGTCTCCATCGTATCTATAATTTTTGATTGTTTCATGCCAATATTATACAACTTTCACATATGTTTGACAACATTATATATGATTTATTGGACTAACCTATTGATCCAGTGCCCAGTGCCAGTTCCTGTTTGTTGCATGTTTTTTGTTTCGCAGAATATCCATATCAAACGAAGTCCAAACGCGATAAACATTTACAGAGATTTTTTCTTGGAATATTTGTGAATTTTGAGAATTGGAATCAACGCAAACGGAGGCCCACAGCCCGCACAAGACACCAGGGCGCGACCAGGGGGCCCAGGCGCGCCCTGGTGGGTTGTGCCCAGCTCGTAAGTCGGTTGGAGCTCTCCTTCGGGCGCAAGGAAGCTAATTTTTGGATAAAAATACCCTCAAAATTTCAGCCCGATCGGAGTTACAGATCTCCGGGAATATAAGAAACGGTTTTCAGCCAGAAAACAGGAACGCGAAACAGAAGAGAACAGAGAAGGAGATCCAATCTAGGAGGGGCTCCTGCCCCTCCGCCGCCATGGAGGCCATGGCCAGAGGGGTAACTCTCCTCCCATCTAGGGGGAGGCCAAGGAAGAAGAAGGAGGGGGGCTCTCTCCCCCTCTCTCCCGGTTGCGCCGGAACGCCGCCGGGGCAAGCATCGTGACGGCGATCTACATCAACAATCTTGCCGCCGTCAACACCAACTCTCTCTCCCCCTCTATGCAGCGGTGTAACACCTCTCTTCCACACTGTAATCTCTACTTAAACATGGTGCTCAACTCCATATATTATTCCCCAATGATATTTGGCTATCCTATGATGTTTGAGTAGATCCCTTTTGTCCTATGGGTTAATTGTGGTATGATGTTATGGATGTGAGTTGTATGTTGATATGGTGCTGTCCTATGGTGCCCTCCGTGTCGCGCAAACGTGAGGGATCCCCGCTGTAGGGTGTTGCAATATGTTCATGATTTGCCTATGGTGGGTTGCTTGAGTGACAGAAGCATAAACCCGAGTAGGTGGGTTGTTGCGTATGGGAGTAAAGAGGACTTGATACTTAATGCTATGGTTGGGTTTTACCTTAATGATCTTTAGTAGTTGCGGATGTTTGCTAGAGTTCCAATCATAAGTGCATATGATCCAAGTACGGAAAGTGTGTTAGCGTATGCCTCTCCCTCTTTGCATATAACAAGTATCTATCGTATCATATTCAATTGCCTATGGACAATGTTTCTCTTGCGTTACACAAAAAGCTTGTTACAAAACTATTTACTTTTATTGTTCTTTTATTAAAACAGCACCTAACTTTTATTTCCACGTTCTTTATTATCTTGCAAAGTACTTCTAGTTTTATTTCCCGCAAAGTAGTTTCATACTTGTTCTAGGTAAAGCAAGCATTAGCGTGCGTAGAGTTTTATCGGTGGTCGATAGAACTTGAGAGAATATTAATTCTACCTTTAGCTCCTCGTTGGGTTTGACACTCTTACTTATCGAAAAAGGCTACAAACGATCCCCGACACTTGTGGGTTATCAGCTGCCCATCTTTTGGTACTTAAGGTCTTTTGACCTAGAAAAAACCAAGGGGTGACTTTCGGGATGGAACGCCGCCGTCTCGAGGCGGAACTTGGGCATGAGCACTTTTGCCCTCCGGCGGAGCGATTCTGCCGGGGGAACTTCCCTCCTGGAGGGGGAAATTGAAGCCATCGTCATCACCAACAACCCTCTCATCTTTGGGAGACCAATCTTCGTCAACATCTTCAAAAACACCATCTCCTGTCAAACCCTAGTTCATCTCTTGTGTTCAATCTTTGTACGGGAACCTCAGATTGGTACCTGTGGGTGACTAGTAGTGTTGATTACATCTCGTAGTTGATTACTATGTGGTTTATTTGGTGAAAGATTATATGTTCAGATCCATTATGCTATTTAATACCCCTCTGATCTTGAGCATGAACATCATTTGTGAGTAGTTACCTTTGGTCTTGAGGTCACGGCAGAAGTCATGTTGCAAGTAATCTTGTGAAGTTGATATGTGTTCGATATTTTGATGATACGAATGTTGTGATTCCCTTAGTGGTGTCATGTGAACGTAGACTACATGGCACCTCACCATCTTTGGGCCTAAGGGAATGCTTTGTGGAGTAGTTATTAGATGATGGGTTGCTAGAGTGACAGAAGCTTAAACCCTAGTTTATGCACTATTTCGTAAGGGGCTGATTTGGATCCAAATGTTTAATGCTATCGTTAGATTTTATGTTAAAACTTTTCTCGTAGTTGCGGATGCTTGCGAGGGGGTTAATCATAAGTGAAAGGTTTGTTCAAGTAAGAACAACACCCAAGCACCGGTCCACCCACATATCAAATTATAAGAGTAGCGAACTCAAATCAAACCAACATGATGAAAGTGACCAGATGAAATTCCCGTGTACCCTCAAGAACGCTTGCTTATTATAAGAGACCATTTTGGCCTGTCCTTTGCCACAAAAGGATTGGGATATCTTTATGCACTTTATTTACCATTACCGTTACTTGCTTGTTACCAATTATCTTGCTATCAAACTACGTGTTACCTACAATTTTAGTGCTTGTAGAAATTAACTCGCTGAAAACCGCTCGTCATTTCCTTCTGCTCCTTGTTGGGTTCGACACTCTTACTTATCCAAAGGACTACGATTGACCCCCTGTACTTGTGGGTCTCAAGGCTCTTTTCTGGCGCCGTTGCCGGGGAGCGAAGCGCTCTTGGTAAGTGGAAATCGGTAAGGAAAAATTTACACTACGTGCTGAAATTTATTGTCACTTGCTACTATGGAAAACAATCCTTTGAGGGCTTTGTTCAGGGTATCTTCACCTCTACCGGAACCACAATTAGTTGTCCCTCAACCTACTGCACCTGCTGAAAATATTGGTTATGAAATTCCTTCGGGTATGATAGAACAACTGATAGCTAATCCTTATGCAAGAGACATAACTGAACATCCTGATATGCATCTAATACATGTGGATGAAATTTGTGAATTATTTAAGCTTGCAGGTTTACCCGGAGATGAATTTAAGAAAAGGTTTTCCCTTTATCTTTGAAGGGAAAAGCATTGACATGGTATAGGATATGTGATGATATTGGATCATGGAACTGGAATTGATCGAAATTAGAATTCCACCAAAAGTTTTATCCTATGCATCTAGTTCATCATGATCAGACTTATATATATAATTTTTGGCCTCGTGAAGGAGAAAGCATCGCTCTAGCTTGGGGGAGGCTTAAGTCAATGTTATATTCATGCCCCAATCATGAGCTCTCGAGAGAAATTATTATTTAGAATTTTTATGCTCGGCTTTCTCATAATGATCGATCCATGCTCGATACTTCTTGTACTGGTTCTTTTATGAAGAAGACTATTGAATTCAAGTGGGATCTCTTATAAAGAATTAAACGCAACTCTGAAGATTGGGAACTCGACAAAGGTGATGAGTCAGGTATTAAGCTTAAGTTTGATTGTGTTAAATCTTTTATGAATACCGATACTTTTCACAAGTTTAGCACTAAATATGGACTTGACTCTGAGATAGTAGCCTCTTTCTGTGAATCATTTGCTACTCATGTTGACCTCCCTAAGGAGAAGTGGTTTAAATATCACCCCCCTATTAATTAAGAAATTAAAGAACCGGTAAAATCTAAAGATGAAACCATCATTTAGAATGTCGATCCAGTTGTGCCTACTGCTTATATTGAAAAACCACATTTCCTTGTTAGGATAAAGGAACATGGTATGGTATCAACTGTGGTTCGCAAAAGCAATATTAAAGCACCTAAGCCCTCTGAACAAATTAAAGTAGAACCTAGCGTTGCTATGGTTAAAGATCTCTTGGTAGAAAATATTGATGGGCATGTTATTTACTTCTGTGATGAAACTGCTAGAATTGCCAATCCCGATGAAAAAGATAAACATAGACCCGTAGTTGCCATGCCTGTTGTCTCAGTTAAAATAGGTGATCATTGCTATCATGGTTTATGTGATGTGGGTGCTAGTGTGAGTGCTATTCCTTTTACCTTATACTAAGAAATTATGAATGACATAGCACCTGCCAAAATAGAAGACATTGATGTTACTATTAAACTTGCAAACCGAGACACCATCACACCACTTGGGATTGTTAGAGATGTTGAAGTCTTGTGTTGGAAAATAAAATATCCTACTGCCTTTCTAGTTCTTGGTTCCCCACAAGATGACTTTTGTCCCATTATCTTTGGTAGACCTTTCTTGAACACTGTTAATGCTAAGATAGATTGTGAAAAACAAACTGTCGGTGTTAGTTTTGGTGATGTGTCACATGAGTTTAATTTTTCCAAGTTTAGTAGACAACCCCGTAATAAAGAATTATCTAGTAAGGATGAAATAATTGTTCTTGCTTCTATTTCCGTTCCTCCTACTGGTCCACTAGAACAATATTTGCTAGACCATGAAAATGATATGCACTTGGATGAAAGAAATGAAATAGATAAATTTTTCTTTGAACAACAACCTCTCCTAAAACACAATTTGCCTATTGAAACTTTAGGAGGTCCTCCTCCACCTAAAGGTGATCCTGTGTTTGAATTAAAACAATTGCCTGACACTTTGGAGTATGCTTATCTTGATGAGAAAAAGATATATCTTGTTATTATTAGTGCTAACCTTTCAGAACATGAAGAAGAAAGATTATTCAAAATTCCGAGGAAGCACCAGGATGCTATTGGATATACTCTTGATGATCTTAAGGGCATTATTCCCACTCTATGTTAGCACAAGATTAATATGGAACCTGATGCTAAAACCGTTGTTGATCACCAACGACGATTGAATCCTAAGATGAAAGAAGTGGTAAGAACTGAAATATTAAAGCTTCTGGAAGCATGTATAATTTATCCCATAGCTGATAGTAGATGGGTAAGTCCCGTTCATTGTGTCCCTAAGAAGGGAGGTATTACTGTTGGTCCTAATGATAAAAATGAACTTATCCCACAAAGAATTATCACTGTGTATAGAATGGTAATTGATTTTAGAAAATTAAATAAAGCTACTAGAAAAGATCATTACCATCTGCCTTTCATTGATCAAATGGTAGGAAGATTATCTAAGCACACACACTTTTGTTTTCTGGATGGATATTCTGGTTTCTCTCAAATACCTGTATCACAACCTGATCAAGAGAAAACCACCTTTACTTGTCCTTTTGGAACCTATGCTTATAGACGTATGCCTTTTGGTTTATGCAATGCACCTGCTACCTTTCGAAGATGTATGACTACTATATTCTCTGATTTTTGTGAAAAGATTGTGGAGGTTTTCATGGATGATTTTTCCATTTACGGAACTTCTTTTGATGATTGCTTAAGAAACCTTGATCGAGTTTTGCAGAGATGTGAACAAACTAATCTCGTCTTCAATTGGGAGAAGTGCCACTTTACGGTTAATGAAGGTATTGTCTTGGGGCATAAAATATCTGAACGAGGTATTGAAGTGGATAAAGCTAAAGTTGATGCAATTGAGAAAATGCCATGTCCGAAAGATATTAAAGGTATTAGGAGTTTTCTTCGTCATGCTGGTTTCTATAGGAGGTTTATTAAAGACTTCTCTAAAATTTCTAGGCCTCTTACTAATATTTTACAAAAGGACATTCCATTTGTTTTTGATGATGATTGTATAGAAGCCTTTGAAACACTTAAGAAAGCCTTAACTTCTGCACCTATTGTTAAACCACCTGATTGGAACTTGCCTTTTGAAATCATGTGTGATGCTAGTGATTATGTTGTTGGTGCTGTTCTAGGACAAAGAGTTGAGAAGAAATTAAATGTTATCTATTACGCTAGCAAAACTCTAGACAACGCCGAAAGAAATTATGCTACTACTGAAAAAGAATTTTTAGCAGTTGTGTTTGCTTGTCATAAATTTGGATCTTACATTGTTGATTCCAACGTTATTGTTCACATTGATCATGCTGCTATAAAATATCTTATGGAAAAGAAAGATGCTAAACCTAGACTCATTAGGTGGGTTCTCTTGCTTCAAGAATTTGATTTACATATCACTGATGTGAAAGGAGCTGAGAACCCCGTAGCTGATAACTTGTCTAGGTTAGAAAATATTCTTGATGACCCACTACCCATTGATGATAGTTTTCCCAATGAACGGTTAGCTGCCATAAATGTTCTCAAAACACTCCTTGGTATGCGGATTATGCTAACTACATTGTTGCTAAATATATACCACCTAGTTTCACATACCAACAAAAGAAAAAATTCTTCTATGATTTAAGACATTACTTTTGGGATGACCCACATATTTATAAAGAAGGGGTAGATGGTATTATTAGACGTTGTGTACCTGAGCTTGAACAGGAATAAATCCTACGGAAATGTCATTCCGAAGCCTATGCAGGACGTCATGCTGGAGATAGAACTGCTCACAAGGTATTGCAATCTCGTTTTTATTGGCCTACTCTCTTCAAGGATGCCCGTAAGTTTGTCTTGTCTTGTGACGAATGTCAAAGAATTGTTAATATCGGTAAGCGTCAGGAAATGCCTATGAATTATTCACTTGTTGTTAAACCATTTGATGTTTGGGGTTTTGACTATATGGGACCTTTTCCTTCCTCTAATGGGTATACTCATATTTTGGTTGATGTTGATTATGTTACTAAGTGGGTAGACGCTATTCCAACTAGTAGTGTTGATCATAACACCTCCATTAAAATGCTTAAAGAATTTATTTTCCCAAGGTTTGGAGTCCCTAGATATTTAATGACTGATGGTGGTTCACACTTTATTCATGGTGCTTTCCGCAAAATGCTTGCTAAATATGATGTTAACCATAGAATTGCATCACCCTATCATCCTCAATCTAGTGGTCAAGTTGAACTTAGCAATAGAGAAATAAAATTAATATTACAAAAAACTGTCAATAGGTCCCAAAAGAATTGGTTTAAGAAACTAGATGATGCACTTTGGGCCTATAGAACAGCTTATAAAAATCCTATGGGTATGTCTCTGTACAAAATGGTACATGAAAAAGCTTTTCATTTGCCTCTAGAGTTAGAACATAAAGCATTTTGGGCAAGTAAAGAACTCAATTATGATTTCAAACTTGCCGGTGAAAAGAGGTTATTTGATATTAGCTCACTAGATGAATGGAGAACCCAAGCTTATGAAAATGCCAAACTGTTCAAAGAAAAAGTTAAAAAATGGCATGACAAAAGAATCCAAAAGCGGGAATTCAAAGTTGGAGAATATGTTCTTTTGTACAACTCTGGTTTTAGATTTTTTGCAGGAAAGCTTCTTTCCAAATGGGAAGGACCATATATTATCGAAGAGGTTTATCGTTCTGGAGCTATCAAGATTAATAATGCCGAAGGTACTAGCCCGAAGGTGGTCAATGGACAAAGAATTAAACACTATATCTCAGGTACACCTATTAATGTTGAAAGCAATATTATCCAAACCATGACACCGGAGGAACTCGTAAAAGATACCTTCCGGAACACTCTAGAATCCTGAAAAAAAAGAGGTACGTGATACGGTAAGTAAACGGACTCCGAAAAATCCACGAAATTATTTTCTGTTTGTTTTGGAATATTACAAAAATTAGGAAAATAAGAAATAAACAGGAAAGCAACCGAGGTGAGCACGATACACCAGGGCGCGCCTGCCCTCCCTGGCGTGCCCTGGTGGGTTGTGCCCCCCTCGGGCACCTTCCCGACTCCGTTTTCCTTCCATATTCTTGCTTCCCAAGATAAAAAAATCTTTATATATACCCCCGATTGTTTTAACCACCGCATCGCAGAAAAATCCCCTCTTCTTGTTTCGTGCTGTTTTCCTGACATGTCTGAAAATATGTCATCAAGATTCAGAAGGGGAGAGCTATGTTGCTGACTATATTGCAAACCCTAAGGTCTATGTAGAGGTGGATCATTATGGATGGACCACGGACGAGGAGGAAGACGCCAACATGAAGGAAACAAAGGATGATAGCTATGAGGAAGAGGATGACCCACTACCTTAGCCTGGAGACATGCATGTGGAATTCAAGAAGTCAATTTATTCCATCTCGTAAGTAAACGGACTCCGAAAAATCCACGAAATTATTTTCTGTTTGTTTTGGAATATTACAAAAATTAGGAAAATAAGAAATAAACAGGAAAGCAACCGAGGTGAGCACGATACACCAGGGCGCGCCTGCCCTCCCTGGCGTGCCCTGGTGGGTTGTGCCCCCCTCGGGCACCTTCCCGACTCCGTTTTCCTTCCATATTCTTGCTTCCCAAGATAAAAAAATCTTTATATATACCCCCGATTGTTTTAACCACCGCATCGCAGAAAAATCCCCTCTTCTTGTTTCGTGCTGTTTTCCTGACATGTCTGAAAATATGTCATCAAGATTCAGAAGGGGAGAGCTATGTTGCTGACTATATTGCAAACCCTAAGGTCTATGGAGAGGTGGATCATTATGGATGGACCACGGACGAGGAGGAAGACGCCAACATGAAGGAAACAAAGGATGATAGCTATGAGGAAGAGGATGACCCACTACCTTAGCCTGGGGACATGCATGTGGAATTCAAGAAGTCAATTTATTCCATCTCGTTTTCTGCAGGAGAGCAAGGCGGCATTATGCAAAAAGATATTAAAGCTCGAGTTAGAGAATGAGGATCTAAGGGAGAAATTTTTTATGCTCAAGTATAAGCTAAAGAAGAAGGCTATCTCATCACCACCACCTTCATCATCTTCATCACCAAAGGAGACTTGAGTACACGGGCATGGGCACTCCCCTTGGCTTGATCAAGCTTGGGGGAGATGCCCCGGTATTGTATCACCATCACTTTTATTTACCTTTACTTATTTTATTTCGATCCTTAGCTATTTCATGATTTAGATGAATAAAAGTTTAGTATGATCTATTTTCGAGTGCTAGTTTCGTGATCTATTTATCTTTGTTATCGAGTGAGAGTTATATAATAAAGTTTAGTTTCATCTTTTGCTTCTTTACTTTCTTGTTGCAATCAAAATAAAAAGGAAATAAATGAAAAGGATCATATGCTTATATTATGGTAAGTAATGACATCACATAAGAAAAGTATAAGTGGTAAAATTTATTGGAGATTGACAAACATAGCATTGGTCAATGATGCAATTCATGAAAGAATTAATAAGGGAAGAGAAGATTCACGTGCAAATACACTATCTTGAACATCTTTTATGATTGTGAGCCCCCATTAAATATTATATGCCAAAATTGTTGACGTTGGACAAGGAAGACAACATAATGATTTATGTTTGTTCATATTCACATAGAAGTTATATTGTCATAGATCCTTCAACATGAGGTGCTTGCTGAATATCTTTGCTAGCCAAAAATTCCGCACTAAGTAGAGATACTACTTGTGCATCCAAAAACCCTAAACCCAAACTCATGTTTTGAGAGTCCACCATACCTACCTATGGATTGAGTAAGATGCTTCAAGTAAGTTGTCATCGGTGCACTAAGGCAATAAAAATTGCTTCTAAATGTGTTTGATCAATTAGTGTAAGAGAAAATTGAGCGTTGTACGAACTTGTGATGGCAAAGTAATAAAAACGACGGACTGCATAATAAAGGTTTCTATCATAAGGGGCAATATAAAGTGACGTTCTTTTGCATTAGTGGATTTGGCATACAAACCAAAAAGCGCATGACAACCTCTGCTTCCCTCTGCGAAGGGCCGATCTTTTACTTTTATGTATTTACTTTTATGCAAGAGTCAAATTATTCTCCCCTATTCCTTTTTCTTTTTTCTTTTTGCAAGCATCATGTGGTGAGGAACGATCTAGGCACATATATCCAGTTGGATATGCGTGAGCATGAGTTATTATTGTTGACATCACCCTGGAGGTGAATACGTTGGGAGGCAAAACTATAAGCCCCTATCTTTCTATGTGTCCGGTTAAAACTTTTTGCTCATGGGTATGCTGTGAGTGTTAGTAATCATAGAAGATTAAATGATGGTTGAGTATGTGGATTTGCCAAAAGGCTCCGATACGAGACCCTTCCTGAAATATGAAGAATTGTAGTTGCAAAGTTGACTGAGAACATAGTTTGTTGGTTTTCAATAAGGTTTATGCTTTATACTTGTATGTTGTGATGAATTGTTACTTGTTCATTAGAAGTTATATGATGAAGTTATATAATAAAAGTTATATGAAAAATTCCTATGACAAAGTTTGTTGCTGCTATGATAATAAGCATGATGCTACTATGTTCGTATTTTGTTTTTATCGACACCTTTCTCTCAAACCATGTGGACATGTTTTTCGATATCGGCTTTCGCTTGAGGACAAGCGAGGTCTAAGCTTAGGGGAGTTGATACATCCATTTTGCATCATGATTTCCTACTGTTATTTATAATGTTTTTATGCATAATAATTCTTTATGGCGGTAATTCTAATGCCTTTTCTCTCATAATATGCAAGGTTTACACAAAGAGGGAGAATGCCGGCAGCTGGAATTCTGTACCTGAAAAAGCATATCAAAGAAACATATTCTGCACATCTCCAAATAAGCTGAAACTTCACGAAGAATTATTTTGGAATATAAAAAAAATACCGGAGCAAATAACTACCGTAGGGGGGCACCTAGTGACCACAAGACACCAGGGTGCGCCAGGCCCCCCAGGCGCGCCCTGGTGGCTTGTGGCCAGCCCGACCCACCTCCGGTGCCCGTCTTATGGTACTTAAGGTCTTTTGACCTCGAAAAGTCAAAGGGGGACTTTCGGGACGGAACGCCGCCGTCTCAAGGCGGAACTTGGGCAGGAGCACTTTTGCCCTTTGACGGAGCGATTCCGTCGGGGAACTTCCCTCCCGGAGGGGGAAATCGAAGCCATCGTCATCACCAACAACCCTCTCATCTTTGGGAGTCTAATCTTCATCAACACCATCTTCTCTCAAATCCTAGTTCATCTCTTGTGTTCAATCTTTGTGCCGGAACCTCAGATTGGTACTTGTGGGTGACTAGTAGTGTTGATTACATCTCGTAGTTGATTACTATATGGTTAATTTGGTGGAAGATTATATGTTCAGATCCACTATGCTATTTAATACCCCTCTGATCTTGAGCATGAATATCATTTGTGAGTAGTTACCTTTGTTCTTGAGGTCACGGGAGAAGTCATGTTGCAAGTAATCATGTGAAGTTGATATGTGTTCGATATTTTGATGATACGAATGTTGTGATTCCCTTAGTGGTGTCATGTGAACGTCGACTACATGGCACTTCACCATCTTTGGGCCTAAGGGAATGCATTGTGAAGTAGTTATTAGATGATTGGTTGCTAGAGTGACAGAAGCTTAAACCCTAGTTTATGTGCTATTTCGTAAGGGACTGATTTGGATCCAAATGTTTAATGCTATGGTTAGATTTATCCTAATACTTTTCTCGTAGTTGCGGATGCTTCGAGAGGGTTAATCATAAGTGGGAGGTTTGTTCAAGTAAGAAAAGCACCCAAGCACCGGTCCATCCACATATCAAATTATCAAAGTAGCAAACTCAAATCAAACCAACATGATGAAAGTGACTAGATGAAATTCCCGTGTACCCTCAAGAACGCTTGCTTATTATAAGAGACCATTTTGTCCTATCCCTTGCCACAAAAGGATTGGGCTATCTTGCTGCACTTTATTTACCGTTACCGTTACTTGCTCCTTACCAATTATCTTGCTATCAAACTACCTGTGACCTACAATTTCAGTGCTTGCAGAAACTACCTTGCTGAAAACCGCTTGTCATTTCCTTCTGCTCCTCGTTGGGTTCGACAGTCTTACTTATCGAAAAGACTATGATTGGTCCCATATACTTGTGGGTCATCAGTTCACAATCAGGTTATAAGCAATAAAACTTGCTAGTTGCAAGAACTCCTTCACCAATCAGCATCCTCTTTCTAGCTGCCACCAAAAATAAGATTGCGTGATGATCTTCTAAGAGCAAGGGCATTGGGGATAGCAGTGCCAACCATCAATAACATTGTCAACTTAAATTTATTCGTCATTGGAAAATCACATACAATCTTCTGCTTAACTTTCTCCTACTCAAGTGCAGGTACAGAGCTTTGCATGGAATTCGTTATTTAAAAATAATAATATCATAGCTTACCAATAATCTGATATACACATAAAAGCAAAAAATGCTAAAAAAATAACATTATGTCATCTTTTTGTGAAGCTGATAATTCCATGTGGAAGTACCAATTATTTGGTTAGAGCTCACCTATTAAGTCGGCGTACAACTTATAGGCCATATTCTTTAACATCGCGCGCGCGCACGCACACACACATGCACACGCCAGATTTTGGATGTTATGGTAGCAAAACCAGTAATAATTGTCCCAGATATAACACGAATATAGGAAAGAGCTCTATTTTCTCATACATGATTCTGCTTGATCAAATACAAAAAAAAACAAGAATTATGTATCCACTGAAAGTTTACCTAGAGCACATAGAGAATGTCATTTTACTCTTAATAAAACTTTAAATGCTCGATGATAAATGATACTACAAACGTGTTTACAACAGAACAGAGCTTATCATGATATCATGTGAAGAATTTTTCTTCACTTCCTCCTTTCTCTTGTCAGTACATGTTTCAAGATTTGTCATGATCATGATCTATAGAATGTAATGTAGCTTATCTTACATAATTTACTCCACTGATGTGATTGGGCACTGTTTTAGATTTGAAAAGGGCAATGTTTGTAATGAAAGATTTGTCATGATCATGATCTCTAGAATATAAGGCAGACCTGTTTCCACTGCTTCTAGAGGTATCTGTTCTTGTGTCGTACAATTTTCTTCTCCCTCTTTTCTCTTATTAATTGGCTGGACCATTAGGAGAAGCGCTGAGAAATTTAATCAGAATGAAGAGAAGATCAAGGAAAGCTACAACAATGAATAAATCAATTTGAAAGATTGGAATGAGCAGAAGGAGGGATTTCACATCCTCACCAAACTTACTGTCGAATTCGTGAACAACATCCTGTGCCTCCCGGTAGTTATAATCCTCTGCTTCATGCGAGAAAGAAGACCATTAACCTGAAGGAGAAGTCCAACCCCTGCTTCTAGAGGTATCTCTTCTTGTGCCGTACAGTTTTCTTCTCCCTCTTTTCTCTTATTAATTGGCTGGACCATTAGGAGAAGAAGTGAGAAATTTAATCGGAATGAAGAGAAGATCAAGGAAAGCTACAACAATGAATAAATGAATTTGAAAGATTGGAATGAGCAGAAGGAGGGATTTCACATCCTCACCAAAATTACTGTCAAATTCGTGAACAACATCCTGTGCCTCCCGGTAGTTATAATCCTCTGCTTCATGCGAGAAAGAAGACCATTAACCTGAAGGAGAAGTCCAGCCCCTGAATGACCACCCAATAAAGATCTTCACGATTATGGATCAGACCAGGAGCATATTGGTTCCTTTATTGGACAGTAATTTCATCAGTACATTAAGATCCGCACCAAATCTTTTCCATTATGCTCAAAATATCACTATAACAAACTACTGAATTAAGTGTAACAACTTTTTTCTCCAAATAAATAGCACAAACTAATGAAAATATGAACACAATTCTATTATTTATCCATCATTTCTCACCCATGAAAAACAAAATCGAATGAGACGACAGTATTACAACAATTGGGGACAACACAACATGCGAAATGAGCATAGAGAGATGCGTGCGTAGTCTGGCCCACACCAAACGCCGTCCTTCCTCACTTCTCTGGCGTCGCGAAGCGCGCACTATCACACCGATAATTGCTGACGCAACATGTAAATGTAGATTATGAGTAATTTCCCATTTAACAGAGTATAGTGTGCACCACATTACTTCATAGCCATTGTGAAATGAGCAAGCGAAAAGAGCCTTTGACTATATCACCCCCGCTATGGAGAGCAAGGTCCTGCAGATTGGGCTTTCTTATTTTGTTTCCAAAACCAGAATTTGTGATTAAACTTTATAACCTCTTCCGTTCATGAAGTTATGCTCTTAAATAAAATCATCCAGGAGTGTATATGTGAAGGAAATAAGCTAGTTAATAAATAGAATTGCAAGAAGAAGAAGGTAAGTGTGCATATACAGGACAAAAGAAGATATTGTTTAACATCAGGGCTATCAGATTAACACACCAGCTCCATCAACTGTTATTTCTAATTTGGTAAAATTGGTACCAAAGTTTTAAAAACCAGCCCTTAGTACCTCAAGATTAATTACCCCTCTATTTATCACTATCCGTGATTTAAATTCTCTAAATACCATCTTCTCTTCCTCTGACAAGATTTCTCAAAAGATGTGACTATAATTTAAGAAATGAGAAGATTTGTTAAGTAGGTGCAGACTGTACTACCAAGCAAGCAAAAAAACAGAGTTTGATGTTCAGATCATGTCAGTACCTTCAAGGAACCCCTCTTAAACTTTCCTAAAAACCTTAGTAATCTTGGTACTCACAAATGCATTGATTTTGAAAGAGCAAACCTTTCTGCATCAAATTTGATTGTTTCAGGTGCGACCGAGAACACTTGCTAGTGTCCAACACAACCTATGTCAGGTCTGCACAACACACCTATCCAGGGAACACAGAAGTAACCTGTAAAATGGATGCAACACCATACTCGGAACAGCTCCATCCATGTTGTTGTCGTGGACGCACACAACTCCATTGACTCGGCACCCTCAACACACGGGGATCCCTGCAAGTAGAACCAGAAGAAGAGTATTGTCCTCTGAAATATGTGCATTTGACAGAAATCAGCAGGGACAAACAACTGCTTGTAAACTCCCGCATACCCGAAAAGAAAGCATATCGCTCGGCCAGCGGCGGCGTATCCCTTGTCGTCGGGAGAGACAGCCGAGTCCGCGTCCTAGCCCACAACCGGGTATGCGGTAGCGTCGGCGGCGGTGCCCGTCTAGTCCAGCGCCCTGGCATCTTCCCACGCCGCCAAATATCAATTGACTTGACCCAACACCGCCAAATGAAGGCGGTTAATTACCAATTCATTTAGGATATAGAAAAATTCAGCACAACTCATAGTTCGACGCGATCGTACAACTTATATAGCCGTTCCCCTGTGTGCCCGCGGTGCGGCAGCGCGGAGGCGCGACGACATGTACGACATCGTTCACCAGCAGTCACCCTACGTGTGTTCATGTACCCAGCGGGGGCGGCAGCTCCCGCGTGTGGCATTGAATCAAGGAGTGTGAGTTTCAGTGAAACAGTAATATGGAGATGCCTAAACAGATAGTAACACCATGAATCAGTTGATTGGAGACATATTTCTAGACAAAAATTAAGCTTGCAAGTGCATGCTCTCTAATCTCTACCTCTGCGCATCCATGTGAGGGCAGAAACAAAGGATTAGGAGGAAGATAGGGTTGTTCGCTGTACCTGCACATCAGATGGTGGCGCCGGTGTGGTGGACGGCGTCTGCACGCGTGACGGGATGGTGCAGCCTTGCAGGATCAGTCGCGGCTGCTCCTTGCTCGCCTGGATCCTGTAGGTTGTGGTGCTTGAGGCCAAGAATAGCTAGCTGTAATGGATGAGAGGACTAACAAGAGGAAAACGAAGTCCATGGCGAGGGCCCTTCGTTACTCGCTCCAAGGGCCGCCGCGTCAAGAATGTCGGGAGACGGCAGATCCGTGGGACATCGGTTGAGTACAGGGATAGATGATGACGGGGTAGCCAGCCGGAACCAGACGGGGTTGGTTCACCGGGCTGCGTCCCCGACGGCGGACCAGGCGGTCTAGGCGGCGTCCCCGACGGCTGGCCGGGCAGTCTAGGCTGTGTCCTCGATGGTCGAGGCCAGGCGAGGTGACGGGTGGGGGTGACACGGAGATATGAGGGGCGGCGTCGCTGAAGCTGCGGCGGGTCGAGGCGAGGGGGCGGCGTCCTGATGGTGCGGCGACATTATGCGACGGGGCAACGGAACCGAGCGGCGGTGTGGTTGGCGACATTGGACGTGCGGGATTGAGGAAGTACTTTTTTTGAGGGAACAGAGGAAGTGGGGTTGTTTTAGTGGGGCGTGCGAAGAGACGACGTGGTAGAAGGATTAGCAACGTTTCGTTAATGCGCGTTTCATTAGTAGATTTTAGACCATTAGATTACCTAATCAACGGCTAATATGCCTATTGGATCTGCCCGATCTGCCCTTTCGTGCTTTTATAGGTGTATATATATATATATATATATAGTAGATGATATGCGATAATTTCTGAAGCGTCGTGTGCCTTTTATTTTTATTTCACCAATGCACCATGCTGGTATGGGGAAGTTGATACGTATCCAACGTTTCTATAAGTTTTTATTGTTCCGTGCTATAATATTACCATTCCAGGATACTTTTTCGGTATTTATTTACCAATTTATATTATTTTTGAGCACTAACCTATTGACCCAGTGCCTAGTGCGAGTTCCTGTTTTTTGTATGTTTTTGGCTTTTCAGGTTTACAGTACCAAGCGAAGTCCAATCGACCCAAAACTTTTTTATAATTTTTTTCTGGACCAAATAAAGATCTGGAAGCTTCGAGAGAAGACCGGAGACCGAACGAGGGGAGGAGCACACATCTGGGCATACCCAGGGGGGTGGTCACACCCAGATGCGTGTTTCCCTCCTCGTGGGTCCACCGACCTCGTTCTCTGCCTATAAATTCACATATATTCAGAAAACCCTTGCGGGCATCCCAAAACTCTTTTTCCTTCGCCACAAGTCTCTGTTCCGCCGTGTCCTCATATGGAGCCCTGTTCCGGTGCCCTGCCGGAGGAGGGATCGATCATGGAGGGCCTCTTTATCATCGTTGCTGCCTCCATGGTGATGTGTGAGTAGTTCACCATAGACCTACGGGTCCGTAGTTAGTATCTAGATGACTCTCTCTCTCTCTCTCTCTCTCTTGATCTTTAATACAATGATCATCGCATCTTCGCTCTGATCTATCCGATGTAATGCTTTTGTGCGGTGTGTTTGTTGGGATCCGATGAATTGTGAGTTTATGTTCAGATTATTCAGGATAAAATATTTGAGTCTTCTTTGAAATCTTTAATTGATTCTTATTGCGTGATCATTATAGCTTCGTAAATCTCTCCGATCTATTGATTTGCTTTGGCCAAGTAGATTGATCTTTCTTCAGTGAGAGGGGTGCGTTGTAGTGGATTCAACCTGACGGGTTTCTATATCCGAGTGACAGAAGGTGACAAGATACATCTTTGTGTTGTTGCCATTAAGGATAAAACGATGGGCTTTATTCATATTGATTGAGTTTACTTTGTCTATATCATGTCATCTTTCTCCAAGCATTACTCTGTTTTTCATGAACTTAATACGTAGAGAGGCAAACATAGAAGCGCTCTTGAAGTGGAGTAATAGTAATAGCTGCAGGCAGGAGTCGGCCTATTTGTTTATGGACGTGATGCCTATATACACATGATCATTGTCGTGAATATGGATATGATTATTCGCTTCTCTATTAATTGCCCAACAGTAATTTGTATACCCACCGTATGTTTCCTATATGAGAGATGCCACTAGAGAACACTATGGCCCCCGGGTCTACTCAATTATAAATTTACAAAACTCTTAAATACCTTGCTCCATTATTTACCTTTTATTTTATTTTGCAATTTGTAATTATCTATTACCATCTACTTGTCTCACTTGCTTGCAAATAACGAGTCCAAGGGGATTGACAACCCTCTTGCCCGCGTTGGGTGCAAGTGTTTGTTCTTTTGTGTGCAGTCGCTGAAGACGATGGTTGCGTGCTACTCCTATTGGTTCGATAAACCTTGGTCTTAACTAGGGGAAATACTTATACGTTTGTGCTGCAATTACCCGTTCTTCTTCACGGAAAACCCAACGCAGATCACATACATCAGGAAGGATTTCTGGATCTGTTGCCGGGGAATATCACCAATCTACTATCAAGTGACTTCGCACAAATTATCATTCACCTGTTCTACTTTTTATTTGCTGTTATATTTTGCTTGCATCACAAAAATCAAAAATACAAAAAATGGAGTTTAGGTTGCCTCATATGCTTCGTCGTTATAATGTCTTTCGTGAAAATAAGGATTCGGAAAATTGTGCTCAATTGTTAGAGGAAGAATTTATAAAAAATGCTTAATGTGAGTTCCTTTAATGATGAGCATGACAGAAATATTGTTAGTATGAATTCTCTGAGTATCCATGATGCCAACGATATGCAAAACCACAAGCTTGGGGATGCTATGTTTGATGAATATGATATTTTTTGTCCCCCGAGTTTTGATGAGCAAATTTATTATGATGATTGTGGTGTTGACACGTATGCTATAATTAGTAATGATAACCATGAAACTTGTCATCATGATTCAAATTTTCAATTTGGTTATGACAATCAAGTGTCACATGCTAGTTATTTTTTTGAGTTTGCTACCACTACCATGAATGAAAAGGAATTTGCTTATGTGAAGAGTAATAAATTTTCTATGCTGGTAGATCATGAAAAGAATGCTTTATGTGATAGTTGTATTGTGTAATTACTTCATGATGCTACTGAAAATTATTATGAGGGGGTAACATATGAGTGTAGGAATTGCAATAATATCAAGTTTCCTCCCTATGTGTTCAAAGTTTCGAAGTTATGCTTGTTTTGCCTTCCTATGCTAGTTGATTCTTGCTCCATAAATTTTTTGCTCACAAAATTTATATGCATAGAAAGTGGGTTGGGATTAAATGTGGTTTACATATGCTTCATGATGCTCCCATTGTGTTTGAATTCTTTACTTTTATGTGAGCATCTTGAATTCATCATGCCTAGCTAGGGGCATAAAACAATAGCGCTTGTTGGGAGGCAACCCAATAGTTATCTTTATTTTTACTTTTTAATTTATGTTATTGTGTTATTAAATAATTATTGCCCATTTAATGATTGTGTTTTTGTGTTTAAATTAGTGTTTGTGCCAAGTAAAGCCTTTGGGATTAACTTGTATGAAAGTAGAATCGATGCTGAAACAAAACATAAACTTTTGACTCCAGTGATAAAAATGAAAAAAATTTACACAGTGTTTCTATACAAATTCTCCAGGTTTTCATAATTTTTAAGAATTTTTGGAGTTACTGAAGTATGGCTAGTCTTCTGATTACTACAGACTGTTCTGTTTTAAACAAATTCTGTTTTTGCTTGCATAGTTTGCTTGTTTTGATGATGCTATGGATTGTATCAGGGGGTATAAGCCATGGATAAGTTGGAACACAGTACCTATTATGCAATAATAAAATATGAATCAATTTATAACAATACTCAAAGTATTTGATATGTTGGTTATACTAACGGATCTCACGAAGTTTTGTTAAGTTTTGTGTGGTTGAAGTTTTCAAGTTTTGGGTGTTATCATGATGGACAAGGAATAAGGAGCGGCAAGAGCCTAAGCTTGGGGATGCCCAAGGCACCCCAAGGTAATATTCTAGGAAGACTCAAGCGTCTAAGCTTGGGGATGCCCCGGGAAGGCATCCCCTCTTTCGTCCCAATCCATCAATATGTCACTTGGAGCTATATTTTTATTCATCACATGATATGAGTTTTGCTTGGAGCGTCGTTTGTTTTTACTTGCTTTTGTTTTAGTTTGCCACAATCATTGTTTGCTGGACGCACCTATTTGAGAGAGACACACTTTCACCTTGATTTGTTAGAATACTCTTTGTGCTTCACTTATATCATTTGAGCTAAGTAGTTGCTCTAATACTTCAGATATCTTTTGAGCACGGTGGCGTGTAGATTTTAGTTGCAATCTCGTTCTTCACTTATATTTATTTGAGAGTTAACAAAACAACGATGGTAATTGCATGGGTTATAGAACTAGTCCAAAAATTAATAAGTATTCAATGAGTGATAATCAAAACCTTCATGTATCACATAAAAGAGAAATTTTGAGTTAATGATATTGATGTGGTAATGTGAAAGGGTACGAGTGCAAGGTTGTCGGTTCATAGGAGTATCGATATTAAGAGGTGTTAATTTCCCGTTTGTCTAAATATTGGTAAAAGGCATGGTGGGGATGGGTGAGCATTTTTATTCCTCATTGAAATTCTAGTGTTGTTTCGGGTCGGAGGCGCGCGATGGTTAACTCCTCCCAACCTCCTCCCTAGGGGGCATGCGAGTAGTGCTTTGATTTGTGATAAGACTAATAAAACTTTGAAATAAGTATGTGAGTTCTTTATGACTAATGAGAATCCGTGGACATATGTAATATCACCTCCTCAAATTTTGCTAGCCTCTTTGGTACCATGCATCGCCCATTCTCACCTTGAGGATTGGTGCAAACTTCGCCAGTGCATCCAAATACCGTGACATGATACGCTCTGCCACACATAAACCTCCTTATATCTTCCTCAAAACAGCCACCATACCTACCTATCATGGCATTTCCGTAGCCATTCTGAGAAACATTGCCATGCAACTTCCATCGTCACATCGTATGACTAGTTCACTCATCATCATATTGCTTTGCATGATCGTAAGATAGCTAGCATGATATTTTCATGGCTTGTCCGTTTTTCATATCTTTTGCTACGCTAGATCATTGAACGTCCTAGTACACTGCCAGAGGCATTCATGTTGAGTCATATTGTTTCATAGTTCTTCATGTCGAGTTGTAAGTAAATAAAAGTGTGATGATCATCATTATTAGAGCATTTTCCCAGTGAGGAAATAAAAATGGGGGAGGCCAAATGAGCCCACCATGAAAAAATTAGAGAAAATGAGAGAAGGGACTTTGCTACTATCCTTTACCACACTTGTGCCTCAAAGTGGCACCATCTTTTTCATGTAGAGAGTCTCATCTTTTATCACTTTCATATGCTGGTGGGAATTTTTCATTATTAGAACTTGGCTTGTATATTCCGATGACGGGCGTCGTCAAAAGCCTAAGGTCTTCATGAGCAAGCAAGTTGGATGCGCACCCACTTAGCTTTAGTTGAGCTTTCATACACTTATAGCTCTAGTGCATCATGTTGCATGGCAATCCCTACTCCTCGCATTGATATCTATCGATAGGCATCTCCATAGCCCGTTGATACGGCTAGTTGATGCGAGACTTTCTTCTCCACTTTTTACCCCTTTTGATATCTACCACCATATTCTATTCCACCCTTATGCTATGTACATGGTTCGTGCTCATATATTGCACGAAGAATAAAAAGTTGATGCGTTTTGAAAAATTACGATCTAATTGCTTGACTTGGACGTGGTACTTGACATTTGTACTAATGTGGTGAAGACGGAGCCATGCCTTACTAGTATGATAAAATGAATGGGGGTAAACATTCTTTGAGGATCGTATATTCTAAAAAATTGATGATTGTGTTCCTTGTTCTTATAAATATTACTATGTTAATGTTTGTTAATTCATCATTTCTCAATGAGCATACATGCAAAAGATTACATATTGGGTAGCATGTCACATCAAAAAAATTGTTTTTATCATTTACCTACTCAAGGACGAGCAGGAATTAAGCTTGGGGATGCTGATACGTCTCCAACGTATCTATAATTTTTATTGTTCCATGCTATAATTTATCATTCTAGGATACTTTTTGGGTATTTATTTACCAATTTATATTATTTTTGAGCACTAACCTATTGACCCAGTGCCCAGTGCCAGTTCCTGTTTTTTATGCTTTTCAAGTTTACAGTACCAAACGAAGCCCAATCGACCCAAAACTTTTTTATGATTTTTTCTAGGCCAAATAAAGACCTGGAAGCTTCGGGAGAAGACCGGAGACCGCATGAGGGGAGGAGCACACATCTGGGTGCGCCAGGGGGTGGCCGCGCCCAGATGCGTGCTGCCCTCCTCGTGGGTCCACCGACCTCGTTCTCTGGCCTATAATTTCACATATATTCTGAAAACCCTCGAGGGCATCCCGAAACTCTTTTTCTACTGCCGCAAGTCTCTGTTCCGTAGTGTGCCCATCTGGAGCCCTTTTCCGATGCCCTGCTGGAGGAGGGATCGATCATGGAGGGCCTCTTCATCATCCTTGCTGCCTCCATGGTGATCTGTGAGTAGTTCACCACAGACCCACGGGCCCGTAGTTAGTATCTAGATGGCTATCTCTCTCTCTTGATCTTCAATACAATGATCATCACATCTTCGCTTTGATCTATTTGATGTAATGTTTTTGTGCGGTGCGTTTGTTGGGATCCAATGAATTGTGGGTTTATGTTCAGATTATTCATGATAAAATTTTGGAGTCTTTTCTGAAATATTTATTGATTCTTATTGCGTGATCATTATTGCTTCGTAAATCTCTCTGATCTATTGATTTGCTTTGGCCAAGTAGATTGATCTTTCTTCAGTGAGAGGGGTGCGTTGTAGTGGGTTCAACTTGACGGGTTTCTATATCCCAGTGACAGAAGGGGACAAGATACGTCTTTGTGTTGTTGTCATTAAGGGTAAAATGATGGGGTTTATTCATATTGATTGAGTTTACTTTGTCTACATCGTGTCATCTTTCTCGAAGCATTACTCTGTTTGTCATGAACTTAATATGTAGAGAGGCAAGCATAGAAGCGCTCTTGAAGTGGAGTAATAGTAATAGGTGCAGGCAGGAGTCGGCCTATTTTTTTATGGGCGTGATGCCTATATACACATGATCATTGTCGTGAATATGAATATGATTATTCACTTTTCTATCAATTGCCCAGCAGTAATTTGTATACCCATCGTATGTTTCCTATATGAGAGATGCCACTAGAGAGCACTATGCCCCCCGGGTCTACTCAATCATAAATATACAAAACTCTTAAATACCTTGCTCCCATTATTTACGTTTTATTTTATTTTGCAATTTACAATTATCTGTTACACTCTACTTGTCTCACTTGCTTGCAAACAACGAGTCCAAGGGGATTGACAACCCTCTTGCCCGCGTTGGGTGCAAGTGTTTGTTCTTTTGTCACTACTGGAATCAGGTACTTTGCCATCAGCCTGCTCTTTGCCGTCTGCTGGCTGATGGCAAAGAGGCTCTTTGCCGTCAGCTGCCACAAACCGGACGGCAAAGATCTGACTGATGGCAGAGATATAATTTGTCATCAGTAAGCTCTTTGCCGTCTGCCAGCTGACGGCAAAGAAACCGAAGGCAAACGGCAAAGAGCACAGGGTGGACCCCACTGGACCGTTCGTCAACCCCGCCGTCATGGATGCTGTCTGCCACTCTTTGCCATCGGCTGGCAGACGTCAAAGAGGATGGCGCCCTAACGGCCGTCGGCCCCCACCCCAAACCCCCTCTCTCCCCCATCTCTCTCTCTCTCTCCCCGCAGCCTGTTCCCCACCGCCGCCGGACCGAGCCCTCCCCTCCTCCCCGCGCCCCGCCGCCGGACCGAGCCCTCCCCTCCTCCCCGCGCCCCGCCGCCGGAGCCCTCCTCCACCACCGCCCCCTCCACCACCACCGCCCTCCCCGCGACGAGCCCTCCTCCACCACCGCCCCCCTCCTCCACCACCGCCCCCTCCTCCCCGCACCCTCCCTCCTCCACCACTGCCCCGACCTCCTCCCTGCGCCCCCTCCTCCACCACCGCGCCCGTCGGCCCCCGCGCCCCCTCCTCCACCACCGCCCCGGCCTCCTCCCCGCGTCCCCCTCCTCCACCACCGCGTCGCCGCCCCACCGCGCCCATCGGCCCCGGCGCCCCGCCACTCCTGACGCCCCGCCACCCATGCCGCCCACGCCGGTGAAAACCCCCCGCCGGCCGCCCCATTTTTTTGTTTTTAGTTTTTTTTGTTAAATTAGTTAGGTTAATTAGGTTAGTTAGTTAGGTTAGTTTATTAGATAAGAAAAAAAAGAAGAAGAATAAAAATAGTTAAGAAAAAAAAGAAGGAAAAAAATGAAAAAGGAAAAAGGAAAAGAAGAAAAGAAGAAGAAGAAGAAGGAAAAGAAGAAGGAGAAGAAGAAGGAGAAGAAGAAGAAGAAGAAGCGGACGAGAATAAAGAAGAAGAAGAAGAAGAAGAAGAAGAAGAAGAAGAAGAAGAAAAGGAGGAGAGGAGGAGAGGAGGAGAAGAAGAAGAGGAAAAAGGAAAAGAAGAAGAAGAAGCAGCAGAAGAAGAAGAGAAGAGAAGAAGAACCCCCGACCCCCGACGCCATTGACCCTCGACGCCACCGACCCCCGACCCCCGACGCCACCGACCCCCGAACGCCGACGCCACCGACCCCCGACCCCTGATGCCACCGACCCGCGATCGCCGACGCCACCGACCCCCGACGCCACCGACCCCCGACCCCCGACGCCACCGACCCCTAACGCCACCGACCCCCGACGCCACTGACCCCCGACCCCCGACCCCCGACGGCACTGACCCGGCCGACCCCCGACGCCACTGACTCCTGACGCCACTGACCCCCGACGGGGTCATAGTTTTGTAAATTATGAGTTAGGTCATATATTTTCCCATTTTGTTATAAAGAACATCATATTTGTATTGATCGGGTGGATTTCAATGTGCAGTTGTTCGACGACCTACCCCGTGCGTTGGACGAGCTCCCCTGCTGCGTTCGTGGGTGAGCACAAATGACATCTCCTCCCCCCCCTAATTTGCTCTGTTCCGGTCTTCATCCTGCCGATGAAACTTGCTAGCTATAGGTGTCTTCAATTCAACAGTATGCGTGACCAGTATGCGTCTCCCATTCGAAAGGGCGGCATCTATAAATATGCATGTCTTTGCATATTTATAACCGCCATACTTTCGAATTGTCCAACATTATCCATGGACAGCCCGAGTATGTGTAGATTGGGTTCATTTTCCCATATGCTCTGCTCCGGATCCGATGCAGAATTTCGTCAGTGCCTCCCTATTGTTCTCCGGGTACACATCCTCTCTGCTTATTGCCGAGACGTGTATCAGGAGAACAGCGGGGAGGTGCTGCCGAAATTCTGCATCTGATCCGGAGCAGAGCATGGGAAAACGAACCCAATCTACACATACTCGGGTGGGATTAGGACCTATCTTTACCTATTAGCGTGTAGGTTGCATGGACGTAATAAAACTGACAAACTTGATTAACTGATGAATATATATGCTGAATTATATATATATGTCTTGTGTGTCTAGTAGCTAGGCAAAATGAGTGATCGTGTGTGGATGTACACCGGTCACACTAGTCAGAAAGACATGACCAAAGAATGGTTAACAAATACCAAGGGGTTTGTGAGAGCCGCATTTGCAAATGGGCAGGAAAAAACATGGTGCCCCTGTCCCCGGTGCGACAACTTTAAAAAGCAGACAGAGGGTGAAATGGGTAAACACCTGCAGAAGTGGGGTTTTATGCCTAATTATATGGTATGGAATTTTCATGGTGAGTCTGCCCAACGTGCCAGAGCTGAGGTGGTTCGTCGTCGCACCGACGAGCATGGTACCGGGATCGAAGACATGGTGCAAGACTTTGATGATGCTCGGGATTCGGACGATGAGATGGAGGAATCTGTAAAGGCATTCAATGAAATGTTGGAGTCTTCAAAACGTCCTCTCCACGAGCACACCGAGCTTTGTCAGCTGGATGCCATCGCGCAAGTAATGGCTCTAAAGGCTCAATTCAACCTGGGCAGAGAATGCTATGACGCGATGATGACAATATTTGGACGCTTTCTACCCAAAGGCCATGTACTGCCTGCAAACCTGTACCAGTCGGACAAAATCCTCCGTGTACTTAAGATGACCTATGAGAATATAGATGCCTGTGAGAATGGATGTGCCTTATTTAGGCTTGAGTATGCGGACTTGAACTATTGTCCCATTTGCAAGTCTTCCAGGTATGTTGTGGTAGACAACGGTATGGGTGAGAAGATTCAGACCAAAATCCCCGTTAATGTTCTTCGCTATATGCCAATCGTACCAAGACTTCAACGTCTTTTCATGGTCGAAGAGACGGCCAGACAGATGACATGGCACAAATTGGGCAAAAGAACCGAACTATATGCAGATGGGAATCAGATGTTGGTATACACTTCAGACGCTTTTGCCTGGAAGCACTTCGATGCATTACATAAGGATAAAGCGGTAGATCCAAAGCATCCTCGAGTCACCATCAGCATGGATGGGTTCAATGTGTTTGGTATGACGGCAACCCAATACAGTTGTTGGCCTGTATTTGTCATTCCACTCAATCTCCCCCCGGAGAGCTTATGAAAAGAAAGAACATTTTCCCGACGTTGATAATTCCAGGGCCCAACTATCCGGGGAAGAATATGAATGTGTACATGCAGCCGCTTAAGGATGAATCGCAAGAAGCTTGGGATAATGGGATCAAGACATACGACGCCGCTACAAAACAAAACTTCATGATGCATGTGTGGTACATGTACTCGATGCATGACTTGCTGGCGTATGCGCTATTCGTTGGCTGGTGTATGCATGGAAGGTTCCCGTGCCCCACATGCAAGGCAGCTCTTCAGTTTCGTTGGCTGCAGGCGGGTCGCAAGTTTTTTTGCTTCGACTTGCATAGACAGTTCCTGGATCCTCGCCATAAGTTCAGAAAAGACAAGAAGAATTTCATCAAAGGTAGAGTTGGCAAAAACTCTGCACCACCTACGTTGACAGGCCAACAGACCCTGGATCAGTTAAACGCTCTCGAGCCTGATCCAGAGCGTCCATGGTATTTCAAAGGGTATAATTCGCAACACGCCTGGATTCACAAGACATGCTTATGGGATCTACCTTACTTCAAAGACCTCATTTGCCCACACAACATCGACATCATGCACACTGAAAAGAATATCGCCGAGGCCCTTTTTGGTACATTGTTCGGCATAGAGGGGAAGTCAAAGGATAATCCTAAGGCTAGAGTCGATCAGGAGGCTCTATGTGATAGACCGTTACAAAACATGCGACAACCGAAAGGAAAGCAGAACTGGACAAAGCCGAAGGCATGGTTCAATCTTGGAAGGCCAGCTATGAGGGAAATGATCTTGTGGGTGAAAATGCAGTTGATGTTCCCTGATGGGTATGCAGCGATTCTAAAGTGGGGAGCGAGTCTTGACAAACTAAAAATATTTGGTCTCAAGAGTCATGATTGGCACATATGGCTTGAGCGGGTAATGCCGGTGATGTTGCGTGGCTTTATCCCTGAGGATGAATGGCTAGTACTGGCAAAGCTGAGCTATTTCTTCCATTCTCTTTGTGCGAAAGAACTATCGCCGGGCGTGCTAGATGAAATGGAAGAGGAGGCGGCAAACTTCGTGACAGCACACTACGAAGCCAAAAATCGTCATTTGCATAACCCGAAGCCTCGGTACAATGATGGCGACCCTAAAAAAGGTCAATCCAACCTCGGCCTATTCAAAGGGAAGCTCGCACCAGCCGGTGCTTCGAAAGGAATAGCGTTGGATGTCGAAGAATGGCGGACCATTTCGTTGTATATCTTCAACAACCTAACAAAAGTGCGACCATACATCGAGTAAGTTATCGGTACATTGTTTCGCAACTTCTAATTCCTTTGAACTGCTCTTATTCGCGGACATTTGATACAGTCGATACGTCACCAAATTCTCGGATGGAGTGGTGATCCAAAAGGATTCCATCGAAGAGTATGAGCTTCTGGCAAAGCATGGAGGCGGCTATCCCGGTTTCATCTCTTGGTTCAAACAAACGGTAATTTCCATTAGACCATTTCATTTCTTCATCTAATTTGCGGCTAATGCAACAATCCCTTCGTATTAAACTTGTAGGCTAATTCAGAGTCTATGGACGCCGAATTGAGACAAGTCGCTAATGGTTTTGACTATAAGGTCCGTTCATTTGACAAATACGACATCAACGGGTATCTCTTTCGTACCTTTGGCAAAGAGCTATCTATGGCCGACCGAAAGTCTACAAATTGTTGTGTCTCTGCTATCGGCGAAGGAGGTACCGAGTATTATGGAAGAGTTGAAGCAATTTATGAACTTCTATTCTATGGTGAAAACCCACCGAACGTCGTAGTCTTCAAATGCTATTGGTTCCAGCCGAAGGAGACTAGAAGGACTCATGAACAGATAGGGCTAGTCGAAATCAAACAAAGCACCCATTTAGATGTTCCCGATGTCTATATTACGGCTCAACAGGCGGCCCAAGTTTTCTATCTACCGTGGGCCTGCCAAACTGATCCAAATCTGAATGGTTGGGATGTCGTTTATGAAGTGCCGCCACATTTTAGACCACCTCCCCTCAATGAAGAGGATTATGAACCTCACATTAACCCAGACACATATGAAGGAGAATTCTTCCAAGAAACACGTCTTTCCAAAAAACGTTTCAAGAGCCCCTCTACTTCATCCCAGAACATTGAAGTAGATAGCGACTATGAATCCGACTTCACCCCTGAGCCGGAACAAGAAGAGCCGGAACAAGAAGAGGTTACTGCTGCGGATGACCTGTCAATGCTTGACCGATTACATAAAGGAGGCTTTCCACATGTTGTTCCCGATAGTGATGATGATGATGCATTTATTGATGATAGTGATGATGATGATCCCGGAGCATATATAGACGATCAAGATTATTATTAGTTCATGTCAGGTATTCAATTTTTATTATATACATGATGATGATACACTTAAATTATATACATGTCAGTATTCAATTTTTATTATTCATGTCGGTATTCAATTTTTTTATGTTGTGCTAATTTCGTTTACTCTTTGTCATGGCAGGTGTTGAAAGATGGTGGGCGCGGGTCCAGAGCGTTCCACGGCTCCTTCTTCGCTGGCACGTGGTGGGAGGGGTAGTTTCATTCCACCGTAGCATCTCCGGAGAGCGTTGCTCGACTGTATGTAGACACAGGCGGGTGCTTCTTCGCCGGCGTCGTTGCCCACCGGGAGAGGAGGTCGGGGGAAGAAGAGAGGTACTAGAGGTCCACGTGGCCATGGTGGGAGAGGTAGGCAGGCTGTTACGCCTTCCTCGCCGCCACCCCCAACTGATTCACCCAAGCACAGGACTGCTAGGGTGGACCCGTCTGAGGAGGAGGCTATGCGGACTCCGGTCCACGAGCCTAGGGTCGACGAGCCTTCGTCCCACGAGACTCCGGGGCATAGCAGTGATCAGGGTATGTCCCAGCACACCCAATGGGATAGCTGGCCGGAGCCGAGTGGCCATGTTGATGGTGGCGGGGATGGGCTTTCTGATAGCGAGGACGAGGTGGTTGAGGGGGCCACCGTCTACCAGGGTGGTAGTACACGGCTCCCGCCCGTGCCGGCGACCCGCGAGCAGAGGTGGTCGATTAGGCCTAATGTGGAGAAGTAAGTGCATTTACTCTTTTTAACCTTTTTCCTTCACGTTTCTTCAAATATCTAATGCATTGGCTTTGTCATACTGCAGGGGTTGGACTCATGCCAAGGATGCCCGCAGGCCCAACTCCGTCCTTGGTGTGATTTGCCGGCAAAACTTTCCGGGGTTTGTCACGTTGCCCGGTGAGGGCTGGGTTCGAGAGCTAGGATTGACCTGGGAGCACTACTTGGCTGCCCCGGCCCCGCCGGAGACGAGGATCGACGGTGTCTTGTGCCACACGAGGGCCGACATGGTGGTCAGACAGTTTTGGGTAATTTCTCCTTTACACAATAAAAAATCAACAATAGCTATTTATTGTACTAATCAGTGTTGTCTTGTTTGATTGCAGACCTTCTACAGGTGTGAGAAGGGGTACGAGGAGGCCGCGGCAAAGGTTATCGATGTCGAGTGCATGCGCCTACTACAAAACTTACGGCACGAGGCTCGACCGCAGGCTGTTCGAGACTACTACGCATCGCAGAAAGTTAAGAAGGAAAAGACGATGTGCCGCGGAAAGTTTCTGGAGAAGGAGCAGTACATGAAGGTAATTACCTTTTCTTAAGGCCTTGTACTTAGTTTCCTTGATTTGATTCGTAGGCGTAGCGCTCAAATTATTCTTTACTCACTTAGGTGGCCCCGAGATGGTGTACGGATAAGATGGTTTGTTGGGAGGCGTTGGTGGATGAGTGGTGCTCAGAGCAATGGCTAGCCATCCACAACAACGCCAAGGACCGGCGTGCGAAAATGGCTGGTGTGCCACACCATCAAGGCAGCGCCAACCTATATCAGTTCGGGCAGAACTGGGTATGTGGTTTGCTTCATGATTCATGCAATTCATTCTTGATGCTAGCTTGAGCCCTTTACTAATACTTTGTTCCCCTCTCTCTCTTTTAGCCGCATCACAATAACACGGAGGTGCCTGAGTTGTACGATCTCTATGCCATGGCCCATACTGCCTCGTACAAGAAGGCGAAGGCATTCTCTGAGTCTGACCTCGATCATCCCGAGAACTTCACCAACATCTCCTCCCACCACAAGCTCGTGAGGTACAGAGATGTGGGGAAGGCATTGAACGGGGAGGACTTTAACCCGAGCCAGCATCCTATTGATCCAGAGCTGGTGATGATTGCTGGCAACGGGAGGCCCCATGGCTCGATAGCCATTGGAGATTGACTTATACAGTCTTCTAGCACTCTCCGGGAGATCAAGGCGTGCCAAACGAGCTCTTGTCCTGGGATAAGGCCTCGTCCACGGCCAGTCGAGCTCGCCATCAAGGTTAGTCATACAGACTTAGATAGCTTTCCTCCATTACATTGTGTGTGGGAACAAATATGATTACAATGCTAACGAGGAGTTGTGTTGCAGGCTGCTCTTCAGAAAGAGAGAGGCAACCCAGGCGCTTCTGGAGGAACGGGCCCGGCAGACGGCGGAGAAGGAGATGGATTTGGAGGAGAGGACGACTAGGTTGTTGGAGGAGGAGAGGGCACGGAACGATGCGTCTAACCGGAGCTCATCGTGGTAAGTTTCTTCTTCATATTAGCCAAATCATGCACTACAGGTTCGTTTCATTAATAACCAATATGATTGACTTGTCAAAACCAAATGTGTAGTCTATGTGCGAGAAGAACGGCTAGATCCCTCCGCCGATGCCAGTCATTACCATGGCGGGAACGGTGAGTTTCATTTGAATGGTCATTAGTTACTAGTCTTAACATTTCAGTGTCATCATGCTAACAAGACTTTGCAAATGATCTTTGGGTGCATCATAACTCCCGAGCCGCATCGCACGACCCTTCTCCAGGGCATCCTTCTCCAGGTGACACCGGCCCGAGCAACCCCGGTGCTTCACCTCCGTGATGACGAGGACGGTAAGTTTTCTCTAGTATTTTGCTTAACAAATGCATAATTACCTATACTTAGCTTATTTACTTCATTTATGACATAATTAGCTTACTTAGGTAAAAAATGGCATAATAACCTTGGTTAGCTCATAAATGTCATATGCTTAGCTTATTTTCCTCCAAAGGGACATAATAATCTTAATTAGCTCCGAAATGACCTAATTTACCTTGGTTAGCTCATAAATGACCTATACTTAGCATTGTTTTCTCCAAAATGACATAGTAAGCTTACTTAGCTCCGAAATGACCTATTTTACCTAAGTTAGCTCTAAAATTACCTATACTTAGCTTTGCTTCCTACAAAATGAGATAATAAGTTTACTTAGCTCCAGAATGACCTATTTTACCTAGGTTAGCTCTAAAATGACCTATACTTAGCTTTGTTTCCTCCACAATGACATAATAAGCATAGTTAACTAAAAATGGCATAATAGCCTTGGTAACCTCATAAATGCCATATACTTAGCTTATTTTCTTGCAAAATGACACAATAAGCTTAGTTATGTCAAAAATGGGACAATTACCTAGGTTAGCTCTAAAATGACACAAATAAGCAATAATAAGAAGAAAAACAAGAGGAGAAAGAGAAAGAGAAGAAAAACGCTTCTTCATCATCATCATCTTCTTCTTCTAGATCTTATTCTACTTCTTCTAGTATTCTTATTCTAACTTTCTTATTTCCAATTTTGCAGATTTGATTCACTTCACGACAGCTTGCTTTGATGTAGTGCTAGTGTTTACTTTCTGTTTTCATTTTGTATCGATGAACTTATGTGAAACTTTCTACCTATGGATGAGACTATGTATGTATGGATGAAACTATTGTAATATGGTGAACAATGTGACATTTGATACTTTCAATTTGGTATAATTGTTGGTTGATCATATCCATATGGCAGGGATATTGTTTCTGTGAAATATATATATACATGTCATATATTTGCCTGTGAAAATTCTTGAATATAACAAAAACAGGAAAAAAGAGAGGCAATACTGGCTCTTTGCCGTCTGCCACCGTCGGCAAAGGCCTCTTTGCCGTCTGCCACCGACGACAAAGGTGACACGTGGCAACCGCCTGTGCAACCTGGGAACACCAGGCCTGGGGCCATTTGGCCTCTTTGCTGTCAGGGGGCAGACGACAAAGGGGCTTCTGACGTGGCCGTCCGGGGGCAGACGACAAAGGGGCTTGTGCGTGGCCGTCCGGGGGCAGACGGAAAAGGATGTCGTTAGCCACCTAACGGGCTAACGTCAGTGCTACACCGTCCAACCTCTTTGCCGTCCGCTGAGCCTAGGCAGACGGCAAAGAACCCCTTTACCGGAGTTCACAGTGCCGAAACTGTGGCCGTCGGCTGGCTGATGGCAAAGGAGTTTGCCGTCCGCGGGCCTATCCTTTACCGTCTGCCATGGCAGACGGCAAAGTGCCTGATTCCAGTAGTGTGTGTGCAGTCACTGAAGATGGTGGTTGCGTGCTACTCCTATTGGTTCGATAAACCTTGGTTCTAAACTAAGGGAGATACTTACACGTTTGTCCTGCAATTACCCATTCATCTTCACGGAAAACCCAACGCAGATCATAGACATCAGAAGTCCATCATTGATTTATAGAATTCTCTTTGCACTTTACTTATATCTTTTGCGTATGGCTTTATAGAATGCTTTCTGTGTTTCACTTATATCATTTGAAGTTTGGATGCCTATTTCTCTACATATAGAAAAACGTTATGTGCAGAATGCTCGTTTGCTTCACTTATATTCATTAGAGCGTGGTCTTTTGTAGAAAGAATTAAACTCTCATGCTTCACTTATACCTATTTAGAGAGTCAACGGGAATTGGTCATTGACATGGTTAGTCATAAAATCCTACATAAAACTTGTAGATCACTAAATATGATATGTTTAATTCCTTGAAATAGTTTTGCGACATTAAGATAGTAATATGTGGGTGGACGAGTGGATGGTTGTGGTGTGGGGACCCCGACTCATAAGTCGAAGCCACCGAATGTACGTGTACAGTGATCCTAGAAATCAATGCTCACTGAACACACAAAAGTTGAATAACAAGAGTCTTACATCCATTGCATACTGATACGTCTCCATCATATCTATAATTTTTGATTGCTTCATGCCAATATTCTAGAACTTTCATATACTTTTGGCAACATTTTATATTATTTTTGGGACTAACTTACTTATCCAGTGCCGAGTGCCAGTTCCTGTTGTTTGTGTGTTTTTTGTTTCGCAGAAATTCCATATCAAATGAAGTCCAAACGCGATAAAAATTTACGAAGATTTTTTTTGGAATATATGTGAATTTTGGGAAGAAGAATCAACGCAACACGGTGCCCGAGGGAGGCGCAAGCCAACAGGGCATGGCCAGGGGGGTTGGCCGCGCCCTGATGGCTTGTGGCTCCCCCTTAAGTCGGTTGGGGCCCTACTTTCTCCACAAGAAAGATATTTTCGCGATACAAATCCCCTCAAAATTTCAGCCCGATCGGAGTTACAGATGTCTAGATATTTAAGAAACGGTGAAGGGGTCCGGAAACACTCGCGAAAACAGAAGAGAAACAAAGAGATAGATCCAATCTTGGAGGGGCTCCTCCCCTCCGGGAGCCATGGCGCCATGGACCAGAGGGGAAAATCTCCTCCCACCTAGGGAGGAGGCCAATGAAGAATAAGAAGGAGGGGGGCTCTCCCCCCTCTCCCCCGGTGGCACCGGAGCGCCGCCGGGGCAACCATCGTGACGGCGACCTACACCAACAACTTCGCCGCCGTCACCACCAACTCTCTCCCCCTCTATGCAGCGCTGTAAACCATCTTATCCCCGCTGTAATCTCTACTTAAACATGGTGCTTAATGCTATATATTATTATCCAATGATGTGTGGCTATCCTATGATGTTTGAGTAGATCTCTTTTGTCCAACGGGTTAATTGTGGTATGATGTTATTGATATGAGTTGTATGTTGATATGGTGCTATCCTAAGGTGCCTTCCATGAGGCGCACATGTGAAGGATTCATGCTAGAGGGTTTGCAATATGTTCATGATTCGCTTATAGTGGGTTGGTGAGTGACTGAAACACAAACCCGCGTAAGGGGATTGTTTGTGTATGGGAGTAAAGAGGACTTCATGTTTAATGCTATGGTTGGGTTTACCTTAATGATTCCTAGTAGTTGCAGATGCTTGCTAGAGGTTCAATCATAAGTACACATGATCCAAGTATGGAAAGTGTATTAGCGTATGCCTCTCCCTCATTACATATGATAAGTATCTATCATGTTATATCCAATTGCCTATGGACAATCATTCTCTTACATTACGCAAAAAAGCTTTCTACTAAACAACTTACTTATCAATCTTTATCTAAACAGCCCCTAACTTTATTTACTTGTTCTTTATTATCTTGCAAAACTTTCTATTACACCTACTAAGTACTTCTAGTTTCCTTCATGCAAAGTAGTTTCATACTTGTTCTAAGTAAAGTAAGCGTTAGCGTGCGTAGAGTTGTATCGGTGGTCAATAGAACTTGAGAGAATATTAATTCTACCTTTAGCTCCTCGTTGTTCGACACTCTTACTTATCGAAAAAGGCTACAAACGATCCCCTACACTTGTGGGTTATCAAGACCTTTTTCTGGCGCCGTTGTAGGGGAGCAATAGCGTAGTGGTTGATATTCTCATGTGTGCTTGTTTGCTTTATCACTAAGTAATTTTATTTCCTGTTATAAGTTGTTTTATATATTTAGTTATGGATATGGAACACGAAACACAAAAACTTAGTTGTACTTGCTACTCATGGAGATGGGTAACCTCCTAAAACCCTCGATGCTGGTTATGTGAAACACATTACATACTACTTTGATAATCCTGAGAAATCCCCATTGAACTTGATAATGGGAGACACGTTGGATCAACATGAGTACTTTAGGGATTATCGCTTGTCTCAAAAAGGGAAACACTTTTGGGATCAAATTAAAATGTTGCGTTGGTATGCTTGGAATTTATGCTTGAGATGCTATTATACTTGTTGCTCTAAGAGTAAGGGTCTACACCTTACCTTTCAATGTGAATTTAATGATAATAAAACCTTGGCTTCTTATGCTAATGGTATATATGATTACTATGATGTGGAACAAATAGAAGAATTTGTTGCTTTTAAGGGTGCTTATGAAATTGACTCATTCTTTGAATAATATGATAACTATGATGATGCTGTTTACAGACCTGAAAATTTTGCCATACTTAAATATTACTATGAGAATTATGAATACAATGCCGATATTAATGAATTTATTGAGTGAATGTCTGCTGCCTTGGAAGAGACTAATATTTTGCAAGAATCTATGGGAGAAGAAATTGCTGCAACTGTGAGCTCATTAGATGAAAAAGATGAGGACGAGAGCGAAGAACAAAAGGAGGAAGAGCGGATTGATCACCCGTGCCCACCTTCTAATGAGAGTAACTCTGCAACTCATACATTGTTTAATTTCCCTTCGTGCTTACCGAAGGATGAATGCTATGATCCCTTGGATTCATTTTAAATATCCCTTTTTGATGAACTTGATGCTTGCTATGCTTATGACCATGATGCCAGTATGAATTATGCTTATGGAGATGAACTTGCTATAATTCCTTATGTTATGCATGAAATTGTTGCTATTGCACCCACACACGATAGTCCTATTACCTTTTTGAATTCTCCTAACTACACTATATCGGAGAAGTTTGCACTTATTAAGGATTATATTGATGGGTTGCGTTTCACTATCACACACGATGATTTTGATGAATATAATATGCGTGTGCTTGCTGCTCTTACTTGCACTTATTATGAGAGAGGAGCCAAATCTTCACCTCTCTATGTTTCCAATACGATAAAATTGGAAGAAACCACTTATGCTATGTATTGGCCTTTACATTGTGTGCATGAATTGTTCTTTTATTACATGCAAATGCATAGGAAGAGAGTTAGACTTTGTCGGTACATGATATATGCTGCTTTGTGATCACTACTTAATTACAAATCATTGTTAATTAAAATTTGCTTTGATATACCTTGGGATCCGGGTGGATCAATTACTTGAGCACTATATGCCTAGCTTTATGGCTTTAAAGAAAGCGCTGTCAGGGGACAACCTGGCAGTTTTACAGAGTCATTTATTTATGTTGTGTACTTTTAAAATAATTAAAGACAAAAAAATAAAGTGGGTAACCTAAAACAGTTTTCAAAAAGAAAGGTGAAAGTGAGAAAGATGAGCACCACTGAAGTGGGCGACGTCCTTGAACTTCTGTTCATGCCCATGGAAACTTTGTGAATCTTGATTACAACAACTTTTCAAAAAAAAAACAATTATCCCCTTGTACAAATTCATTGTATTATAAAAATTATGTGCCAAGAATTACCTTTAGGATGTTTAAATAGCTTGCTTCATATGTGCTGTGCAAAAACAGAAACTTTGTCTGTAGTGTTTGAATTTTCATATTTTACTGGAGCGTACAAAAATTCTGAAATTTTTATACATTGCTTATATGAAAATTATGTATTCCGTCCGAATGTTTCAGAACTTTTGAAGTTACAAAAGTATAGTTTCTCTTCAGATCATTACAAACTGTTTTGTTTTAGACAGATTCTTTTTTTGCTTGCATAGTTTGCTTGTTTTGGTGATGCTATGGATTATATCGATTGATATAAGACATGGAGAAGTTAGAATACAGTACGCTATGCACTAATAAAATATGAATTAATTTATAACAATACCTAAAGTTTTTTGATTTACCTATTATACTAACGGATCTCACGAGGTTTCTGTTAAGCTTTGTGTGGATGAAGTGTTCGAAGATTGAGTAGGTATTGACATGAGAAGAATAAGGAGAGGCAAGAGATCAAGTTTGGGGATGCCCAATGCACCCCAAGTAAATATTCAAGGAGACTCAAGCGTCTAAGCTTGGGAATGCCCCGGAAGGCATCCCATCTTTCTTCTTCAACAATTATCTGTATGTCTCGGTTTTTGTTTTGTTCACATGATATGCGTAAATTATAGGAGCGTCATGTGCCTTTTATTTTCCTTTTAGAATGCACCATGTTGGTATGGGAATTCCATGGTTGATTTGTAGAATGCTCTTTGCACTTCACTTATATCTTTTGAGTATGGATTTATAGAATGCTTCATGATCTTCACTTATATCATTTGAAGTTGGATGCTTGTTTCTCTACATATAGAAAACCACTATTTGTAGAATTCTCTTTTGCTTCACTTATATTTATTAGAGCGCGGTCTTTTGTTGAAAGAAATTAAACTCTCATGCTTCACTTATACCTATTCAGAGAGTCAACGGGAATTGGTCATTTACATGGTTAGTCATAAAATCCTACATAAAACTTGTAGATCACTGAATACAATATGTTTGATTCCTTGCAATAGGTTTGCGACATTAAGTTAGTAATATGTGGGTGCACTAGTTGATGATTGTGGATTAGTAAGAATATTGATGTTAAGGTTTGTGATTCCCGAAGCATGCACGTATAGTCTCTTGTTATGCGATGAAGATTGGAGCATAATTTATCCTTGATTGAAATCCTTTGTGCTGTTATAATCGAGGGCGTGCGATGGTTAAATCCTACCAACCTCCTCCCTAGGAGCATGCAAGTAGTACATTTCGTCGAGAGAGGTAATAAAACCTTGCAATAAGTATGTGAGTTCTTTATGACTAATGTGAAGCCATGGATATACGCACTCTCACCTCCACATATTTGCTAGCCTCTTCGGTATCGTGCATTGCCCATTCTCACCTCAAGGATCGGTGCAACTTTCGCCGGTGCATCCAAACCATGTGACATGATACGCTCTGTTGCACATAAGCCTCATTACATCTTCCTCAAAACAGTCACCATACCTACCTATCATGGCATTTCCATAGCCATTCTGAGATATATTGCCATGCAACTTCCACCGTCACTTCATATGACTTGTATTTCCATTTTCATATTGCTTTGCATGATCTTAAGATAGCTAGCATGATATTTACATGGCTTGTATGCTTTTTGATATCTTTTGCTATGCTAGATCATTGCACATCCTGGTATACTACCAGAGGCATTCATATAGAGTCATATCATCCTATCAGTTTTTCATATCGATTTGTAAGTAAATAAAAGTGTCATGATCATCATCATTAGAGCATTGTCCTTGTGAGGAAGGATGATGGAGACTATGATTCCCCCACAAGTCGGGATGAGACTCCGGACGAAAAATGAAAAATGGGGGAGGCCAAATGAGCCCACCACAAAAAAATGGGGGAGGAAGAAAAAGAGAAAAAGGCCCACCATGAAAATAAAAATAAAAAAATAAAAAAATGAGAGAAAAATAGAGAAGGGGCTTTGATACTATCATTTACCACACCCGTGCTTCGAAGTAGCACCATGTTCTTCATATAGAGAGTCTCCTGAGTTGTCACTTTCATATACTAGTGGGAAATTTTCATTATAGAACTTGGCTTGTAAATTTAGATGACATGCTTCCTCAAATGCCTGAGGTCCTCATGAGCAAGGAAGTTGGATGCACATCCACTTAGTTTCATTTGATCTTTCATATACTTATAGCTCTTAGTGCATTCTTTGCATGACAATCCCTACTCCTCGCATCGATGTCGATTGATGGGCATCTCCAGCCCGTTGATCCGCCGAGTTGATGTGAGATTTTCTCCCACTTTTGATTCATTTGATCTTTACCACCATACTATATTCCACCCATAGTGCTATGTCCATGTCTCATGCTCATGTATTGTGTGGGAGTTGAAAATGCTGAAGCGTGTTAGAAGTACGAGTCAATTGCTTGGTTTGACACCGGCGTGCTCATGATTTATACTTTATGCTAGGAAGACTAAGCATCACATGCTATATGATATGGTAGGGATAGCTTCTTTAGCATTTATATTTTGAAAGGACATGATTGTTTGCTAGTAAACCTGAGTATGGATGTCTTTTTTTCAAATGATAGACTATTGCCTTGAATCACTTGTATCTTAATATTCATGCCATCATTAGACATTTGTTCAAGATTAAGTCAGGTAGCATTCAACATTAAAAATATATCTTTTTATCCTTTACCTACTTGAGGCCGAGCAGGAATTATGCTTGGGGATGCTGATACATCTCTGTCGTATCTACAATTTTTAATTGTTTCATGCCAATATTCTAAGACTTTCATATACTTTTGGCAACATCTTATATTATTTTTGGGACTAACATATTGATTCAGTGCCGAGTGCGAGTTCCTATTTTTTGTGTGTTTTTTATTTCACAGAAGATCCATATCAAAAGAAGTCCAAACGCGATAAAAATTTACCGACATTTATTTAGGAATATATGTGATTTCTGGGTGTTGGAATCAACGCAAGACGGTGCCCGAGGTGGTCCCAAGCCAACAGGGCATGCCCAGGGGGTATGTACACGCCGTGTTGGCGTGGGACTCCCTCGTAAGTCAGTTGGGGCCCTACTTACGCCGCAAGAAAGATAATTTCCTCAGAAAAATCCCCTCAAAATTTCAGTACAATCGAAGTTACAGATCTCCATATATTTAGGAAACTATAAAGTGCTAGAAAACAGGACGTGAAACATAAGAGAAACAAAGAGAGAGAGAGAGAGAGAGAGAGAGAGAGAGAGAGATCCAATCTTGGAGGGGATCCTTCCCTCCGGGAGCCATGGTGGCCATGGAACAGAGGGGAAACCCTCATCCCATCTAGGGGGGAGACCAAGGAAGAAGAGGAAGGAGGGGGGCACTCTCCCCCTCTCTCCCGGTGGCGTCGAAACGCCATCGGGGCAACCATCGTGACAACGATGTACACCAGCAACTTCGCCGCCGTCACCACCAACTCTCTCCTCCTCTATGAAGCGATGTATCACCTCTTTCCCCCGCTGTAATCTCTAGTTAAACATGGTGCTTAGCTATATATAATTATGCAATGATATGTGTGATGGTGTCCTGGACTAGGGGGTACTCACCACGTCGTCTCCCGACCAGTGGGTCGGGCCGAGGACCCCCAGGGCGATTCACTAATGGGCCACTTCGGGAAGCCCATGACGCATACAAGGGAGATTCCAGAAGACTTGGCGCACAAGACAAGGACTCCTCTAAACCCTAGGCCTATGGTACATTATATAAACCGAGGCCAGGCTAGTCAATAGACAATCTCATATTCATTACTACAATCTCGTGGTAGATACCTGTACTATGTACTATCCCCATATCAATACAATTTAAAGCAAGACACAGGGTATTATCTCCTTGAGAGAGCCCGAACCTGGGTAAAATCCTGTGTCCATGTTACCATCGCTCCAAGACGCCTAGCTTAGGACCCCTACTACGAGATATGCCGGATTTGACTCCGACATTGGTGCTTTCATTGAGAGCCTGTTGGGTGATTGCCGTGGATCGATGGATGATCAGGTGATATCTTTCTAGATCTGTTTCATATAATTTGTTTTTGTGAGAATTATTTATTGCCAGTTTGCAACCTTTGTTTCGTAGGCTTAGTTGAGATCAAAGTCAAAGAAAATTGTTGCCGGCGATGTGCTCATAAGCAGCATCTTGCGTTCTACCGCGATCCAAAGATATCGTATACCGTGGCGTCTAATCAAAGTGATGAATGCGTCCCATGGAGATCGAGCGGATGCTCCTTCGCGTGTCGTACGCTGCACCAGGCCCCGAGGCGTACACGCCTCGAACTGCTAGTACCATGTAGTGCAGGCCGAGTGCACTCCTGCACGGACAGCAGCCATCCAGGGAGTTCTTTCCTTTTTTCTTTATGTTTTTCCCTTTTTTTAATTCAGCACATAGATGGTATTTATCGTCCACTACTACCCCCGAGAAGTAATATTTCTCTTTGCCGCATGACTAAACGCAATTGAGTGCTAGTTTCTGCAAGTAGGACTTTTTAAGTCTAATTGAGGAATAGTGCAAACAAGCTTTGCACTAACCGGCGTTCGTCTGCGCTCTTCCGTGCAAATTTTATTTGTCCGCAGTCCGACGAACGTTACATCTACAACCAGATCGGTCAGCTATGGACATCATCATTATCAAACAGGTTTTATTTTTCCTTAACTGCGTTTAGCACGTAAAATTATTGCGCGCAGAGTATTTTTCCGTTGGTTTGTGCTACATTATTTTTGCAGAGATATTCTATCAACACTTGTGCATGATGTCGGTCGGGTCAGCCGCTCACCATCTCCTCGGCCAGCCGACCTATATAATTGACCTCGACACCTTGGCAACCCAATGTCGTCGTCCAGCCTGCGTCGACGAAGTTGTGGCATCACCTCGACGCGTGTCCTTGTGCTGGCATCTCGGCGCCGCCGCTCCGCCGAGCCAACCTCGGCGCCCAGGCCATATTCCTTTATTTTATTTCACTTAAATTAATTAAGTAGATGAATTTTTTATTTAGAAAAACATTATTATTACCTTTATTTGTTATTACTTTTGGCTTGCACTATATTATGTGCATAGGTAATTGACTTCGACTGTGTAACGCGGTCACCTCGGCGTGCCGACGTCGTCGCCTCGCCTCCGTTGACCGAATTGTGTCGTCACCTCGGTGCACTGCCCAGTGTTGGCATACCCGTGTCGTCACTTCATTAAGTCGGCGTCGCACTGCCGACCTCACCTCGGCTGGATTGGGGGCTTCGGCATCACTTCACCAACGTATTCTTGGGGCTCCGAAGTCACCTTGCCGAGCTGTTGCATCCCCTTGGCTAGACCGGGGGCTACGCCCGCCACGTTGGCAATGTCGTGTCATCACTTCATCAAACCGAGGTCCTCGCTCGACTTACTCGGAACCGGCTTGGGGGCTGGCACCTCGGCCAAGCCGAGGACAATGCACCATACCGGATTTTTCAGAGATCACTGGGTTCCTGCATCTTGCCTCAAGTCCGAACCGCGTCATCAATGCCGAGCACATTAACCAGCTAAATAACTGGGTGCTTCGCCGTCATGCTGCCGAACTACTCTGCCTCCTCGGCTGGACCGGGGGCTTCGCCTCGCCGCAGCAACCGTGTTGCGTTGTCACTTATCGACCCGAGCTCTTCGTTCGATTACCTCGGGCTTGGGGGCTGGGACCTCGGCCAGGCCGAGGACGACGTCTCCGTCCCACCACAACCCCGGACCGCACCAAGCACATTAACCAGCTAAGTCATTTTCGTGCTCAACTCTCTTTGAAATTTTACTTTTTGTTCGGTTCAACCAAACATTATATTTTTTGTTAAAAACTTTGTTTGTTAGAAATTTCTTTACCCGATTTAACCGGGGGCTCTTAAAGTTGTATGAGCCATTTTTTTAATAAATGTGTTTTCTTCTTGGTCGTTGCAAAGTCTTTTTCTACTACTCCTTTTTCCGACGCGAGTGTTTGGTCAATAGTCGGGTAGCCTGGTTTCTCTCTAAAGCCGCTCGAGTTTAGTTCGCTAAATAGGCCTCAGAGAAACACTCCGCCTTCGGGATATGGAGGTTAAAGCCAAAGGCTGACCCACTTGGAGTCCGGAGATCGGATGTATCATGTTAAAGCACGACCGAAGCACAAATTAAATTTTAGACCAATTTTGGATTGGCACATTTTTCTTTTATCTAAACATAAAGTTTTTTGCGTAAGTTTTTTGGTATTTCTGAGCATAACTCTCGCAGTACAACGCCAGATGCATTTCATGTATCAGCAATATTAAAGGGGGACTGCTATTAGCACCGAACCAACAAAAACCCGAGGTACTCCATGCAGTCCTCGGCAAAATGCCTTCGGTATTTCGCATTTATATGCATTGATTTCGAGTTGTGTCTTTGGTCTATAGCTGGATTGCCCGGCTCCTGTGCTTACCCCTTACGTTTCCGCTTTGTTCGGCTAAGGGGTAAAGGGAGAACCACTGCGATTGTCACTTCTGGTTTAACTGGTTAAGTGCCTCAGTTGGAAAAACCCGAAAGCTGACTGTCACAACAAGCGTAAATCGATCAGCGAACCGCATGCGGTGTTCAACCAAATATAGCCGATCGAGGTTATCCGAGAAAAACGAAGGGCCTCTCTTTCTTGAAAAGGCCAAGTTGTGGGTGGTTCGACCTCGAATGATCTGAGGAGTCGATGTATACCGGGGGTTATTAAGTTGCCCCCAAACATATGCTCCTATGACTAAGTGAAAGTTATAAAGCCTGAATATCTGATTGCCTTCTTTCCACTAACACAACCGCCTCCGGGCACCGAGACGTCGGCTAAGGGTTGTCTTGTTTGTACGAAAATACCCTGCGTAGCATCTACAAAGGGGCGGAAGCCGACGATAGGCTACTTTCAAATTATAAATGGTCACAAAGGAGTCAAAATAGCATATAACATAAAAGCATTTCTATTCAATATGCGAGTACCACCTTCCGTAATCATCGTTATAAAGCCATAAATATGCATCAATTTGACTTAAGATTCTGGCCAAGCTGGGTTGCCTTGCTCCTATGCTTACCCCCTACGTTCCCGATTGTTCGGCTAGGGGGTAAAGGGAGCACCTCTGTGATTGTTACTTCCGGGTCATCCAGGTTAGTACCGCAGACTGGGTGAAGCCGAAAGCTAGCCATCTTAAGAATATAATTGGTCGGCAACGACGGAAGTGAAAATTTCGGTTCATTAACGACCACAGAGTTTGGGAACATTCCCCGAACTAAATCCTCAATATTTTCCTCCCACATTGATCGGAGTTGAGGTTTCATGATCATGGTCAACATGATATCCTAGGAAAAGGAACTTATAAAGGAACTATTTTTTCCAGAAGATGTTTCTTACGTTAAATAAGTAATATAACATATCTCTCCGCGTACCTTTGTTTATAAAACCGTATGGCCGGATTGCCTTGTTTGCCGTAAATCTTTGCCCTTATAAAGGCTTTATAAAGTAGGGCAAACACTCCTCGGCTACTGGCCGAGGAGGTTGAAGCCGATGGTCGGTCAGCAAAGTCTTGTACAATGCGGATCCGAGCATTAATGATGTAAAGTACTTGGATACATAGAATCATTACACATAAATTGTGTCGAACGTAACAAAGTTTGTGTCAAACAAATATCGATCCTTAATTCGATCGCCCGTGCCTAAATTAAGGCTTGGGGGCTATTGCATTACCTATTCAATGCAGCAAATCCAAAGTGCAATATGGTTTCCGAGGATATTCGATCCTTAGGTTGGTCGGCCGCACCCAACCCGAGTCTCGGAAACTACTACGTACCGCGTTTACATCCCTAACGTATGCCGCCGAGCAAGAACTTGATCCTCAGGCCGATTTTGCAAATCGACCTAAGTCTCAGGGGCTACTAGGATTAGTGGTTTTATTTTGATTATTATTTTTTCCTTCAGGCGCATCTCGGGTTATAGACCGACACACACCTTGAGGGCTACTGGCTATATATGTCGGCAGAGAATAAATTGCACCAATCGAGAATATCCACAAAAAATCAGCCCACGGTCGGGGTGGTGCACCACCTCGAAAGCAGTCCGGCATAAAGCTCGGGCGCAAGTGGCTGGCTCCATAGAGAGCATTTCCGACATTAAGCTCGGATGAATTCCTTCAATTTTTTAAGGTCCAAGTTAGTTTATGATACCTCGGACGCTGACCATCATTAGAGCTCGAATGCAGTCCGGCGTTGGAGCTCGGAAGCAGTCCGACATAAAGCTCGGATTCGAATGGCTCGTTCCGTAGAAGACTATTCCGGCATTTAAGCTTGGATGGACTCATTCAAATTTTCAGAGGCCAAGGTAATCTATGATACCTCGGATGCCGACCATCGTCGAAGCTCGGCTGCAAAAGACACCTCAGATGCAGTCCGGCGTTGGAGCTTGGACGCAAGAGGACACCGCCGCACGGGAAACACTTCGACCCCGAAGTATGGCGTAAACATTACAAGGCATTGATAAAGGCCGAGCACTTAAAGGGGCTCCTCGGATGCCCGACGTGTGAACTCTTTGGATTCAGCTCGGCGATCCTCAAGATCAAAGATGGGAAGATTTGTTGAACCAGTTTCCAAGGCCGACGACCGAAGACAAAGAACTGTTCGGAAGAACTGAGGAGCGTCCCCAACTTGAAGACCGGTTCAGGGGGCTACTGATGGTGTCCTGGACTAGGGGGTACTCACCACGTCGTCTCCCGACCAGTGGGTCGGGTCGACGACCCCCAGGGCGATTCACTAATGGGCCACTTCGGGCAGCCCATGACGCATACAAGGGAGATTCCACAAGACTTGGCGCACAAGACAAGGACTCCTCTAAACCCTAGGCCTACGGTACATTATATAAACTGAGGCCAGGCTAGTTAATAGACAATCTCATATTCATTACTACAATCTCGTGGTAGATACCTGTACTATGTACTATCCCCATATCAATACAATTAAAAGCAGGACGTAGGGTATTATGTCCTCGAGAGAGCCCGAACCTGGGTAAAATCCTGTGTCCATGTTATCATCGCTCCAAGACGCCTAGCTTAGGACCCCTACTACGAGATATGCCGGATTTGACACCGACAGTGTGGCTATCCTATGATGTTTGAGTAGATATATTTTGTCCTTTGGGTTGATTGATGATCGTGATTGATTTGAGTTGTATGTTTTATTTTGGTGCTGTCCTATGGTGCCCGCCATGTCGCGCAAGCATGTGGGATCCCCACTGTAGGGTGTTGCAATATGTTGATGATTCGCTGCTAGTGGGTGGCTAGAGTGATAGAAGCTTACACCCGAGTAAGGGGGTTGATGTGTATGGGAGTAAAGAGGACTTGTTACTTAATGCTATGGTTGGGTTTTACCTTAATGATCTTTAGTAGTTGCGGATGCTTGATAGAGTTCCAATCACAAGTGCATATGATGGAAGTATGAAAAGTATGTTAGCTCATGCCTCTCCCTCATATAAAACTGCAATAATGATTACCGATCTAGTTGTTTATTGCCTAGGTACATATCTTTCTCTTGTGTTACAAAAAGCTTTCTACTTAACAACTAACTTATTTAATCTTTATCTAAAAAGACCCTAACTTTTATTTCTCATTATTTATTAGCTTGCAAAACGATCCTTTTAAACCTACTAAGTACTTCTAGTTTTATTCCCGCAAAGTAGTTTACTTCTTGTACTAGGTATAGTGAATATTGTTGGGCGTAGATTTGTATTGGTGGTCGATAGAACTTGAGAGAATATTAATTCTACCTTTAGCTCCTTGTTGGGTTCGACACTCTTACTTATCAAAGTGGCACCATATTCTTCATATAGAGAGTCTCTTGTTTTGTCACTTCCATATGCTAGTGGGAAACTTTCGTTATAGAACTTGGCTTGTATATTCCGTTGACGGGCTTCCACAAACGCCCGAGGTCTTCATGAGAAAGCAAGTTAGATGCACATACACTTAGCTTCAGTTGAGCTTTCACACACTTATAGCTCTAGTGCATCCGTTGCATGGCAATCCCTACTCCTTGCATTAATATCTATTGATGGGCATCTCCATAGCCCGTTGATACGCCTAGTTGATGCGAGACTTTCTTCTCCACTTTCAACCATTTTGAAACCTACCACCATATTCTATTCCACCTATATGCTATGTCCATGGTTCACGCTCATGTATTGAGTGTGTAATAAAAAGTTGAACCGCGTTAAGAAGTATGATCCAATTGCTTGGTTTGACACCGGCGTGCTCATGATTTATACTTTATGCTAGGAAGACCAAGCATGACAGGCTATATGATTTTGTAGGGATAGCGTTCTTTAGCATTGTTATTTTGAAAGGACATGATTGTTTGCTAGTAAACCTAAGTATTGATGTCATTATGTCAAATGATAGACTATTGTCTTGAATCACTTGTATCTCAATATTCATGCCATGATTATACATTCGTTCAAGATTATGTTAGGTAGCATTCCACATCAAAAATTATCTTTTATCATTTACCTACTCAAGGACGAGCAGGAATTAAGCTTGGGGACATTTTTGATTGCGTCATGCCAATATTGTACAATTTCATATATCTCCATCGTATCTATAATTTTTGATTGTGTCATGCCAATATTCTACAAGTTCATATACTTTTGGCAACATTTTATATTATTTTTGGGACTAACTTACTTATCCAGTGCCCAATGCCAGTTCCTGTTTTTTGTGTGTTTTTTTCACAGAAATTCCATATCAAATGAAGTCAAAATGCGATAAAAAATTACGGAGATTTTTTCGGAATATATATGAATTTTGGGAAGATGAATCAACGCAACACGGTGCCCGAGGGAGGCACAAGCCAACATGACGCAATGAGGGGGGTTGGTTGCGCCCTGATGGCTTGTGGATCCCCCTTAAGTTTGTTGGGGCACTACTTTCGCCGCAAGAAAGATATTTTCGTGATAAAAAACCCCTCAAAATTTCAGCCCGATCGGAGTTACAGATCTCCGGATATTTAAGAAACGGTGAAGGGGTCAGAAAATAGTCGCGAAAACAGAAGAGAAACAGAGAGATAGATCCAATCTCGGAGGGGCTCCTCCCCTTTGGGATCCATGGCTGCCATGTACCAGAGGGGAAACTCTCCTCCCACATAGGGAGGAGGCCAAGGAAGAAGAAGGAGGGGGGCTCTCTTCCCCTGTCTCCCGGTGGCGCCGGAGCGCCACCTGGGCAACCATCATGACGGCGACCTACACCAACAACTCCGCCGCCGTCACCACCAACTCTGTCCCCCTCTATGCGGCACTGTAAACCCTCTTCTCCCAGCTTTAATATGTCCTTAAACATGGTGCTTAATGCTATATATTATTATCCAATGATGTGTGGCTATCCTATGATGTTTGAGTAGATCTCTTTTGTCATACAGGTTAATTGTGGTATGATGTTATTGATAAGAGTTGTATGTTGATATGGTGATGTCCTAAGGTGCCTTCCATGAGACGCACACATGAAGGATTCATGCTGGAGGGTTTGCAATATGTTCATGATTCACTTATAGTGGGTTGGTGAGTGACTGAAACACAAACCCGAGTAGGGGATTATTTGTGTATGGGAGTAAAGAGGACTTCATGTTTAATGCTATGGTCCGGTTTACCTTAATGATTTCTAGTAGTTGCGGATGCTTGCTAGAGGTCCAATCATAAGTGCACATGATCCAAGTACATAAAGTGTGTTAGTGTATGCCTCTCCCTCATTACATATGATAAGTATCTATCATGTTATATTCAATTGCCTATGGACAATCTTTCTCTTACGTTACACAAAAAAGCTTTCTACTAACAACTTACTTATTAATCTTTATCTAAACAACCCCTAACTTTATTTACTTGTTCTTTATTATCTTGCAAAACTTTCTATTACACCTACTAAGTACTTCTAGTTTCCTTCCCGCAAAGTAGTTTCATACTTGTTCTAGGTAAAGTAAGCATTAGCGTGCGTAGAGTTGTATCGGTGGTCGATAGAACTTGAGTGAATATTAATTCTACCTTTAGCTACTCGTTGGGTTCGACACTCTTACTTTTCAAAAAAGGCTACAAACAACCACCTACACTCTTGGGTTATCACATACCCTCTTAAACAAATTATGACCATTATGGTCAAGTCTTACATAGATAGGGCCCTGAAGGCCAAACATCCAACACAAACTTGCAACAGAACTCTTCAACTATAGCATGGACCCATGCCATCTGCCTTAACCCTACAGGCATTATGACTGGGAAGCAACCTAATTTGCATGTTTGTCACCAAGATACTCTTCACCATATTCCCGCTCTTCCATGCCTGGCTGATTAAATAACCAGTGGCAAGCAAATGAGTACTTTGAATGTACTAGCAAGCAACCGATGTTTGGAACAAAGTAAAACAATGCATGATATATCACCAAGTAGGTAGTTTTGCGGAAAGCTATTTTTGAGTGCAAGGACATGTCATAACAACTTGTAAAGCATGCATCAAGAGGTTACGAGTATCCATAGGAACAGGTTACATATATTAATATAAACAGAGTATGAATAACTCCAGTTTAATCATCTCATCAAGTCATCCGACTTAACTCAAGTATCACCTTGTCATACACACACGCCAAGTTTTATGAAAACATTTGGACGTAGTTTAAGCAGCACCACCCAACTGTCCTTGATCGTGGACACGACTATTCGAATAGTTTTACACTTTGCAGAGGTTGCACACTTTACCCACAAGACTCGGGGAACTTCCGTGTCAAGCCACGACTCGCGGTATATTTCATACCCGAGGTAAGCACGCGAACAATGCCTTTCCCTTGACAACACTAAACAAAGGTTCCACTCGTTGGTACACAACCCTCATGATGTACATCACTAGTACCACCCAAGAGGGGACACAACTGTGTGCCGGGTGTGTGTGAAAACAGCCATAGTCATCCTTTCCGGCACGACCCAGTATCGAGAGTGACCACGTCACTCCCGCCACTAGTAATGCAAGCTCTCTGCTAGCATCAAACAAAGTAATCAACAAAGCCCCGTCCCATAAGGGGTATCATGGTCGTACATGTAAGGTTGGAAACGGTCGACAAATCTTAAATCTAATTTGTTTCCGAAAACACAAACACAACTTGCTCCGGCACACCACTTCTTTATCAAGTGGATACTTAGCACCACATCTCCCTCGGGCATTAGTAGCACCCGATGGGGTTTTCGAAAAGTGTTTGAAAACACTTTCTTTCCATCACCATGCACATTCTCGTTCCACTTGTGTAGCAATTATTTTAGCAACCTATCTACTTCCCACCCAGACAACTCTAATGAGAAAGTAGAGTCATGGCAATGCAAGTATCAATGAGGAACGTAATGGAGACAACCCACCAAGGTGGTCGCCATATCATCCTGATTACAATGAAAAAATTTAAAGTGCTATATGACATGCAAAAAAAAAAGATTTCGTCGACATGTTCAAGGGGCTGCTTGTCTGGCTCAGCAAAGTCTTCAAAGTCTGCAAGTGCTTCTTCTCCAATTCCCTCGTCAAGAACGTGATCTATCATTGCAAAGTAACGGGGTACAGATAAGACAATAGCAAAAAGCAGGAAAATAAAAACAATCAGAAAAATGTCAACTCATTTTTGTAAAATAGTAGACCTAAAACTATAAATACCATAATTCCTAGTTTATGGATTTGGAGTGCCAAAAATAGTGACTTCGATTTAAACAATGGATTTAAATACTTTAAATAAGGTTTAAATTAAGAACAGTACATAAAGGTTTATTTGTCATGCATGAAAAGTATACCATTAAATAGGTTGTAATATTGCAAGAATTTAGGAGTTGGTCTCATTGGATTTGGACAAATAATTTGGGATGTGGAATTTTCGGAAAACAGAGATAAAAAGAAAAAGAAAAATGGCTAGAACTGGCCGGGCCAAAACCACCTGCAACTGGGCCGGCCCAAAGCCGCGCTAGCCCAGGGGTACCAGGCACGTGCGCCGGTCGAGGTTTAAAACCGAAAGGCCAGGCTGACCTATCATCACCCATCTCGCGTCCAGGAGGGTCGAGCGCTCACTGGCGGTGTTGTGGTCGTCGAGAAAGCAAGCAGAGGATGTCGACGAGCTTAGCGAGGGGTTGCTGACTAGGTGGAGGCGGATGTGGACGGAGATGCGCAGTGGTTCGCCGGCGAAGAGTGAGCACAACGGAGGGGCTTCGGGCATGCTCGAAGTCGACGATCCTTGCTGCAATCCATGCGGAAGAGGGAGGGCACTACATCAAGGAGGTGAGGGAAGACCATAGGGGAAAGAAATAGAGTCAGAGGGAGGCTGTACCGCAAGATCACCAGAGGGCCGCACCGGTGGAGCTCCAGTTTGATCTGGGCGCAGGGAGATCAGGAGGATGGCTGGGTGAATAAGGGGAATGATTGGGATAGTGAGAGAGCGAGAGGAGGGCACAAGAGAGATCGGGAAGGCTTTAAATAGTTGGCCCAAGTCTCATTGTGGACGAAGCTCACGGTCATCCGCGAGAGCGGCTCTGGTGGCCATGGGAAGGAGAGGGTGCTGCCCTGCGGCGTTCGTGGGACTTGTCCATGACGCTGGGAAGAAGGAGGGAGAGGAGAGCGAGATCTAGGTGGGCCAGGGGCATGAGCAGAGATTGGCGGACGCGGGCGGTGCTCGGGCACGTGCGACAGCTTGGAGTGTTGCGGACATCGAGAGGTTCTCGGGGGAGAAGGCCCCGATTCCCAATGCTGTCGGAGGAGCTCGGGATGGGCATGCTATAGTGCCGGTGGGCACAGTAGCGCGCTCCAGAGCACGAGTTTGGCATGCCATGGCATTGTTTATGTGCCGTGGGCATGCCCACTCGTGTCTAGGTTGTCTAGAGGGGAGTAAACAAAGTAGGGGGGCATTGGATGCTCTGGAGGTTCCTTGGAAGAGAAGTGTCGATGTCAAACCCGGCGGATCTCGGGTAGGGGGTTCCAAGCTGTGGATCTTGGATCGATGGGGAACAGGGAACACAGGGACAATATTTACCCAGGTTCGGGCCCTCTCGAAGAGGTAAAACCCTACGTCATGCTTGATTATATAGATGTGTGTATGACAATTACAGAGTCGATCTACCACGAGATCAGACGAACTAAACCCCAGATGAGTAGGAATAATTGTTCTTCCCCCTACGAACTAAACTCTCTGGTTTATATAGACACCAGGGGTACCTAGGGTTACACATAGTCGGCTACCATCACGGGATAAACATGCCGATCCTGCCATCTTGACTTGGAGGACAAACCAAGACACCGAAGGTTTCCTCACCGAACACGAAGCCGTCTCATAGCTCGGCCTTCAAGAAATAGCCACAGAGCATCCCACCTGTCCGGCCCACAAGAGATAGGCCGATGGGCTAAGGACCCCTTAGTCCCGGACTCCCTCAGTAGCCGCCTAACTATCCTCCAACGCCGGGTTCCATGATCCCTAGTAGCCTCCCACGCCAGAAGTCTCCGGCTTGTGGGGCGAGTTCTTCTCTGCTTCTATGTTCGGTAGGCACTAATTCGGCCACCGATGACTTCCCGATTTCCGGACAGTATGTGTTACTTAGCCTCGAAGGCCAACCACTCGAGTGTGAACATTGCCTTTGCCTGACAGCTTTTAACAAAAGGTCACGACCGATCACAACCACTGACCAGTTATGAAAACGTGATTCGAGGCAGTCCCTCTATTGGCACATCTCATCAATATGGAGATTGTGCCCCGTTGTTTAAGGGATATGATCAATGATTCGGGCTATCCCATGCATGCATAACGACATGATTATTACGGGAATTGGCGAGGTCTGCGACGCAGTAAAGGGGATCTTGGTATTACGACAGCTTATAAAAGGGAAACAACCACCAAAGATTCCACACGCTACTCAGATCCCCCATTATGGACGCCCTTCTAATCTCTTGAGCTCTAAGCGCCCTGATCCATTCCTTCCTCAAATCCCCTCATGCCACCCTACTAGTTCGGCCATGGCCGGTTCCGACTCCAAAGGCAAGTGGGTGGCCTCCAGCGTCATCGACGACGACATCCAGGAACTGAAGCGCGCTGGCTATCTTCTGGCCAACGTCGTCCACCGCGCTCCAGAGAAGGGCTAGGTCATCCCCATGCCAAGGCGAGGCAAAATGGTGGTGTTCATCCCCCACTTCATCCAGGGACTTGGCTTCCCGCTTCACCCCTTCGTTAGGGGTTTGATGTTCTTCTACGGGTTGGACTTTCATGATCTCCCCCCGAACTCCTTCTTGCATATCTCGGCCTTCATCGTTATCCGCGAGGCCATTCTGCGGGTCCAGCCACACTTCGGCTTGTGGCTAAAGGTCCTCAATGTTAAGACGAAGATAGTTGATGGCCAACAGGCGGACTGTGGGGGGGGGGGGCAATGATCAACAAGCTCCCCCGGGTTGAGTGGCCGGAAGGTACCTTCATAGATACCGTCAAAATCTGGCAGAAAGAGTGGTTTTACATCACCGGACCACGCGACACGGACCGGGCTGCACCCTACGAATTCAGATCCGGACATTTGAAAGCACATATGCTCCCTTGGTAGTTTTGATAATTCATGACAACATACATTGTCTCTTGGACTAATAGTTCTATCTAGGTTATTTCAAATTTAGTCCACAGAGAGTGTTTGCAAAGGATTGTGAGGAGAATTCCACAAGAAGAAGAAGAAGAGGAAGGAATATGATTGGCCAAGCTTAAAGCATGAAGACTCTACATTTTACTTTATGTGAGAAATCACAATTGAGTCCATAGGAAAGCCAATACTATTGAAAGGGGATGAGGTAAATATGATGATCTGGTTGCTCAAGTGCTTAGAGGTAGCCACCAAAAATACTCATCCATTCTCCCACAAAATTCTCTGTCCAAGATCAAATATCGAAAATCGGTGCCACCAACTATTTCCATTCGACTACACCGAGTTTCAAACCCTAGACAGATCCTAAGCCAAACTGATATCTCGGTACTACCAAGTTTTCCATTCGGTGCAACCAAAAACAGTGACCAACTTCCTGGTATACCATTTTTTATTATCGAAATTTCCGAGTTTGGAAAATCGGTCTCACCGAGAATTGGTAATTGCCTAGGACACCCATATCGGTACCACCGAGATTTATATATCGGTCTCACCGAAAAGGCCAAAGTTACCACATTTTGCACTAGTTGGTACCATCGAGTTTTCACTTTGGTGTCAGCGAGTTGGGAAATAATGTTGTAACAGTTGGATTTTTGGAGATGCCTATATATACCCCTCCACCTCCTCTCATTCGAAGAGGAAGCACTCAGAACACACATACACTTGCCATATCAACTTTTCTGAGAGAGAGAGCTACCTACTCACGTGTTGAGATCAACATATTCCACTCCAACCACATGAATCTTGATTTCTATCCTCCCCAAGTTGTTTTCCACCCAATCAATCTCTTCTACCCAAGCCAAATCTATGAGAGAGTGATTGAGTGTTGAGTAGACTATTATTTGAAGCACAAGAGCAAGGAGTTCATCATTGTTACCACATCTATTACCTTTTGGAGGGTGGTGCCTCCTAGATTGGTTAGGTGTCCCTTGGGAGCCTCCTAATTCGTGTTGTGGACCAAGTAGTTTGTATGGGCAAGGAGATCGCCTACTTTGTGAAGATCTACCCATTGTGAGGCTATTCCTTTGTGGACGAAAGCCGTGATGGAATAGACGAGGTTGCTACTTCGTGGACCCTTATGGGTGGAGCCCTCCATGGACTCTTGCGACCGCTACCCTATGTGGGTTGAAGTCTCCATCAGCGTGGACATACGATAGCACCACCTATCGGAACCATGGGAAAAATCTTCGTGTCTCCAATTGCGTTTCATCTCCCTATCTCTACTCCTTCTTACATGTGCTTGTCTTTACTTTCCGCTGCTATACTTGTTGACTAGCATGTGTAGGGTGCACTAGACTTGTTAGAATTGCTAAAATCTGCCAACCATTAAAATTGGGAAAAGGTTAGATTTTTAATTTGTCAAGTAGTCTATTCACCCCCTCTAGACGTCCCTTCTAGTGATCCCACAATTGGTATCAGAGCTTTGGTCTCCATAGCCTTGATTTTATCACCATTGGAGGAAGATGGATGTGTCTAGTTTGGGGAGTCTTAGTTGTAGTGCCCGTTCTCGATGGGGAGTACTATAGTCAATGGCAATATGAGATGCTTAAGCTATTCAATGAATTCCATTTAAGCAAGTATGTTAAGAGCCCTGACGTGCCTCCCATTGATGCTTTACATCCCTCACACGAAGAAGAAATTGAGATGCTTCGTAATCTTAGAACTGTTAATCTTACCATTAGAGGATTGCCAAGAATTGTGCTGGATCAAATGAGAAATTTTGAGTGTGCTTATACTTTTTGGAATGATTTAGAGAATAGATATCGAAATTACTCTTTGAAAAATCTTGATGTCATTTTCCATAAATCTATTGCCTTTGACAAAATGAAGCCTAGTGATCCCAACTTTGATAAATGCTTGTTTGAGCTTCGTGACCTCATGCGTTCTAAAGGAGATGTCATTACCATTAATAACATCATTGTTGAAGCCATTCACATTCAAAAACTTGAAAATTGTCTTGATCACAATACTAACGAATCTTGTCTTTTATGACGAGGAAATCCCATTGGATGATGACAGTGTGGAACATGTCTACTATGTTGAAGACGAGTTGTTCGACATCAAGTATGAGAAGACTATGAAGAATCTAAGTCTCATGGTGAACTTCAAAGATTACATGTCCGGAGGAAAAGAGTGGGTTCTCGATAGTGGATGCACCGATCACATGACCGGAGATAGAGACATGTTTCAAGAGATCACACCAAACCATGGACCGCAAAGGTATGTGACTTTTGGAGACATTTCCAAGGGTAAGGTACTCGGTCTTGGTAAGGTGGACATATCTCATGATAGCTCCATTCAAAATTTCATGCTTGTTGAATCCCTTGGCTACAATCTTCTTTCCGTATCTAGACTAGCCGACTTCGGTTTAAATGTGCTATTTACTAAAGTAGATTGCCAAGTGTTTCGTCAAGACAATCATAGCATGGTCTTTACCCGTTTTTGTAGAGGTGATCTATACATTGTTGATTTCACTAAGAGATCCCAACCTCGTACTTGTCTTATTGCAAAATCTTCTAAAGGTTGGCTTTGGCATAGAAGGCTAGGACATGTTGGTATGCGTAACCTAGACAAGCTCGTCAAGGGTGATCACATACTTGGTGTTAAAGATGCTATCTTTGACAAAGATAGACTTTGTAGTGCATGTCAAGCTAGAAAGCAAGTAGGTGGAAGTCATCCCGTAAAGAACATCATGACTACTAGGAGACCACTCGATTTGCTTCATATGGATCTTTTTGGTACCAATGCTTACAAAAGCCTCGGTGGAAATGCCTTTGGTCTAGTTATAGTTGATGATTTTCTAGATTTACATGGGTATTCTTTCTTGATGATAATTCGCAGGTACAATAGATCTTCAAGAACTTCGCTCGCAAAGCGCCAAATCAATTTGAAGTGAAGATCAAGAAAGTTCGTAGCGACAACGGATCGGAGTTCAAGAACATGAATGTGGATTCCTTTCTTGACGAAGAAGGGATTTCACATGAGTTCTTGGCTACGTACACACCTCAACAATATGGAGTTGTTGAGAGGAAGAACCGAACTCTTATAGAGATGGCTAGAACAATGCTCAACGAATACAAGACACCAAAACACTTTTGGGCGGAAGCCGTGGAAGCTGCTTGTCGTGCTACGAACCGAATCTATCTACACAAGCTTCTCGGTAAAACAACATACGAGCTACTCACCGGTAACAAGCGCCAAGTTGGATACTTTTGGGTATTCGGCTCCGAGTGTTACATTCTTGATAAGAATCGTCGTTCTAAATTTGCTCCTAAATCTTATGAAAGTTTCCTACTCGGTTACGGATCAAACTCTCACACTTACCGTGTCTACAACAACTTCACTCGAAAAGTTGAAGAGACGGTAGATGTGAAGTTTGATGAATCTAATGGTTCGCAAGTCGAACATTGCCAAATGATGTAGGAGATAAGGAACCTTCGGAAGCCATCCAAGACTTGTCCATTGGCAAGATTATATTCGTCCCACGGAGGTGAAGGAAAGTACTTCATCAACACAAGTGGAAGATCCTACCTCGCGTCAAGGCGAACCACAAAATGACATGGAAGCATCCACAAGCGGTACACGACAAGATGAAGAGGAAGAAGAAGTTCATCCTGAAGATCCACCTTAACCTTCTTCACCACTACCTCAAGGAGATGACACCTTCAACAACAACGAAGAAGAAGATGATGATGAGGAAGCTCCGCCATCCAACAAGCAAAAGCTACCCCGAGTTCGAGCAAGAGTGAACAAAAATCATCCCTTAGAGCAAATCTTCGGTGACATACAAACCGGGAGAATCACTCGCTCTAAAACTCGTTTAGCTAACTTCTGTGAGCATTACTCATTTATCTCTAGTATTGAGCCTATGAAGGTGGAAGAAGCTCTTGAATACCCGAATTGGGTGAACGATACGCACGAGGAGATACACAACTTCGAGAGGAATGAAGTGTGGACACTAGTGGAGAAGCCCAAGGACAAGCAGAACATCATTGGTACAAAATGGGTGTTTCGGAACAAGCAAGATGAAGACAGTCAAGTCGTACACAACAAGGCACATCTCGTGGCTCAAGGCTACACTGAAGTCGAAGGTATGGACTACGGTGAGACCTATGCCCCCATTGCTAGACTTGAAGCTATTCGTATACTCCTTGCTTGTGCTAATCACCATGATATCACGCTTTACCAAATGGATATTAAAAGTGCATTTTTAAATGGAAAAATAGAGGAAGAGGTCTATGTTAAACAACCTCCTAGTTTTGTGAACCCTAATAAACCTAATCCTGTCTAAAAGCTTCGTAAAGCTCTCTATGGTCTTAAACAAGCCCCACGAGCTTGGTACAAATGCTTGACAAAGTTTCTTATTGAAAATGGTTTTGAAATTGGTAAAATTGACGCAACCTTATTCACTAAAAGAGTTAATGGTGAATTATTTGTGTGCCAAATTTTTGTGGATGATATTATCTTTGGATCAACTAACCCACAATTTAGTGAGAAATTTGGAAGGTTGATGTCCGAGAAGTATGAGATGCCCATGATGTGTGAGCTGAAATTTCTCCTTGGCTTGGAAATCAAGCAAGCGAGAGAAGGAACTTTCATCTCTCAAACCAAGTATACCATGTACTTGATCAAGAAGTTCAACATGAAAGAGTGTAAAGGTATGAAAACTCCCATGCCTACTAGTGGACATGTTGACCTCACCAAGGAGGACAAACCGGTTGATGAAAAGTTTTATCGATCAATGATCAGTTCATTGCTATATCTATGTGCCTCCCAACCCGATATCATGCTTAGTGTGTGCATGTGATCTAGATATCAAGCCGCTCCTACAGAGTGTCATCTTAAGGCTGTGAAAATAATTGTGAGATACTTGATACATACACCTAACTTTGGCACATGGTATCCCAAGGGATCTTATTTTAACCTTGTTGGCTATTCCAACTCGGACTATGTCGGAGATAATGTTGATATAAAATCCACCTCGGGTACATGCCAATTTCTTGGTAGATCTCTTGTGTCTTGGTCATCCAAGAAACAAAAGTCGGTATCTCTATCTACCGCCGAAGCGGAATGCATTGCCGCAGGATCATGTTGTGCGCAATTACTATGGATGACTCAAACTCTTAAGGATTACGGAATCCATGTGAAACATGTTCCATTTTTGTGTGAAAATGAGAGTGCTATTAAGATTGCTCATAATCCCGTGCAACATTCGCAAACTAAACATATTCAAGTTCGTCATCATTTCATTCGTGATCATGTTGCCAAAGGAGACATTAATCTCAAACATGTTTGCACTAACAAGCAATTGGTCGATATCTTTACTAAGCAACTTGATGAGAAAGTGTTTTGTCACTTGAGGAGTGAGTTGAACATCATTGATGCTTCAAACTTGAGCTAGACTTAATCGGATGCATGCAAGGGCATGAGCTTACATGACTATTCCATGTTACACTTGATATGACATTATCATATACCTTGGAAATATATGCTCCCTTGTATTGCATCTAACCTTTTTGAAGGTACTTGGAAGAACTACACTCCACAAGATTGCCATCAACTCATATCACAAGCAACCCTGTCATGGCCAAGTATCCACAACCCTTCTTTGATGATGGAAGGAAGAAGAAGACAACACAAACTATATCATTGACTTACATATTATGAAAATTTAACTCTTGTGATTTGGATATACATATTGTTATTCCTTGCATGACTAACTCTTGTAGGAGGACCTTGCTTCAAAGAAAAGATGGATTGCTCCCAAATCAAGATGATCTTCATCAAATTCAAGCATCCACAAGTTGTTCTCCTATGTGCCACGTCATCAACATCACTCAAAGGTATGTACTCATATCCTTGCAATAGCTTTACTCCAAGTCATGGGATAAAGCAACTCAAGTGATATGAAAACATCAAAATGCTTAAACAAAAAATGGTAACCCCATTTTGAGCTTAACGTAGAGTATGACCTATGATCAAGTATTCTTGCTTGACTCCTTAAGTCAATATACTCTAATATAGGTGACCTAGTCACCGACCATCATCTAGATGAAGTATCTTGTTTGGTTAATCTTATTGATGCATGCTTTCTTGGAACCACTCAATCTACATCTAGTTGAATATTTATTGCTAATCTTTATGAAAATTCATTAGAAATTCTCTTGAAAATTCATTGCAAATCCTTATGAAAATTCATTGTAAATTCTCTTGAAAATTCATTCCAAATCTTTCTTGGATCTATTGAGACTTTCTGAAAAACAAGTTTTGACAATGGCAAATTACACCTCTGACAAGTTTTTTTTATGCTTTTCGGACCCTCCGATTCTAATAACTCGGTTTCACCGATACTACAGATAGGCTGCACAACCACATATCGGTTCCACCGATTCACTTTGCCTCGGAGCTACCAATTTTGCTATCTTCTGTGTTCTTTATCAAAAAGAGAAAAATCTAAATTCTTCAAGGATCCCTATGTCACATGGGGAGAAAAATTAAAGTTTTTCAGATTCTTGTAGGGGAGAAATTTCTTTCAAGGATCCCTCAGTCTCAAATGCCCTCAATGACCCTTACTCTCAAGGATCCCTTTGTCTTAACTGATTTCCATGACCCTACCTTTCAAGGATCCCTTACCCTCTGACCCTTTTTGGAAATTAATGCCAAAGGGGGAGAAATATCAAATCAAAGCTTATATTTGATTAAAGGGGGAGAAATAAAAGGGAAGAAATATCATTTTAGGGGAGAAACATTAAAAGCTTATGCTTACCCAAAAGGAGAGAAATATCTATCAAGGAGGAGAGAGAAGATCAAATTCATATTACTTATCTTGAGGAGAGAGTGCATATGATTTTATGTTAGACTTGTCTCACCCTACATACTCCCAATATCTACATGCTAAGATTCAGGGGGAGAGGAAGATTTACAAATCCATACCTAGGGGAGAAAGTTCTAAATGTGTTTTGGAGACATCTCACTCTTAAGAAATTCTATTTTTCATATGTCTTCCATATCTTGGTACTTATGGATTCTTTTGCACTTGGATAAGAAGAATACTCTTGTGTTTCCTAACATTGTTTTCTCAAGTGTGTTTATTTTGTTAAAATGCTCAAGAACTCCAAGGTAAGTATATGCATCATATCCTTGGTCAAGATGATCTCTTGCTTCTTGCACATATTGTTTGCAAGGGTGAAGTCTTGAACATGGAAACATCTCATTCACATATATTTGATGCATATAACCAAAATATACATGACTTCTTAGATCCTCTCTACTATGTATGTGTTCATGCATTTGAAAGTAACAATCCTTTAAAATGGATTGCACACATTTAGGAGGTGTCGGTGTCAAAACCGGCAGATCTCGGGTAGGGTGTCCCGAGCTGTGAGTCTAGGATCAATGGTAACAGGGGACGAAGGAGACAACGTTTACCCAGGTTCGGGCCCTCCTATGGAGGTAAAACCCTACATCCTGCTCGATTATATTGATGTGTATGAAGGTTACAGAATTGATCTACCACGAGATCGAATAGCTAAAACCCTAGATGAGTTTCTCTGCCTTACAATCTAAAACCTCCCCGGTTTATATAGACACCGGGGGGTACCTAGGGCTTACACATGATAGGTTTCATTCCGAGGATGGAGATGCCGATTTCCTCATCTTGACTTGGAGTGCACGACGCGCCCTCGAGGCTTCCTTCTAGAACACGGGGTCGTGGCATATCCAGCCCTTCCTGCGATAGTCAGAGAGCGGCCCACCAAGCCAGCCTATTGAGAGATAGGTCAGCGGCCCGAGGACCCCTTAGTCCAGGACTCCCTCAGTAGCCCCCGAACTAGCCCCCAACGCCAAGGGTCATAGTACCAGCAGCTCCACGCGATCGGAGTCTTCGGCTTGCGGGGTGAGTTCTTCTTCCCCTTAATGATCGGCTGAGACTAGTCCGGCTTCCGATGACACGTAATTTTTCCGATCATACAATCGTCCGGACACCATGAGTTGCTTAGCCCCAAAGGCCAAACATCAAAGTGTAAACAGTGTTTCCTGTCAGCCCTTTTGACAAAGGATCGCAGCCTATCACGACCACTGAACCAGTTACGGAAACTTGATTCTTGATTCGAGGCCGTTTTTACATTGGCATGACTCATCAATGTACAGATTGTGCGCCGTTTCACACGGGATATGATTACCGCCCTAGGTTTTCTCACGCGTGCGTAACGGCATGGATATCTCGGGAAGCGGAGAGGCTCGCGGCGCAGTAGAGGGAAGCTCATCGGCGTCACGCCTCATAAAAGGGAAAAAACCCCGAGGCCTATTCACGCTTCCCATTCGCATCCCTTCCTTCCTCAATCTTCCCAAGCTCCAGGAGCCCAGATCCAGTTCTACCTCAATCTCTCCTCCGAGCTTAGCCATGGTGGGTTCAGGCTCTATGGGCAAGTGGGAGGCCTCCACGGTCACCGACAAGGATATCCGGGAGTTAAAGCTCGCCGGCTACCTCCCCGCCAACGTCTTCCTCCGCGCTCCAGAAGCGAACCAGGTCGTCTGCACCCCTAAGCCAGGCGAGAGGGTGGTATTCGTCCCCCACTTCCTCCGGGAACTAGGATTTCCGCTCCACCCCTTTGTTAGGGGCCTCATGTTTTTCTACGGGCTGGATTCCACGATCTTCCCCCGAATTCCTTCATGCATATTTCGGCTTTAATCATTCTTTGCGAAGCCTTCCTGCGGGTCGAGCCGCACTTCGGCCTGTGGCTCAAGGTTTTCAATGTCAAGCCGAAGATAGTCGCGGGTGAGCACGCGGACTGCGGAGGGGCGGTAATCAGTAAGCTCCCCCGCGTCGAGTGGCCGGCCGGCACCTTCATCGATACAATCAAGATCTGGCAGAAGGAATGGTTCTACATCATCGAACCAAGGGACGAGGGCTGGGCGGTACCTGCCGAGTTTAGATCTGGACCCCCTGCGAGGTTAGCCTCGTGGCTCAAGAAGGGCCTTGACTGGGGGTCGGACGCAGAGGTGAAATCGCCGCAGAAGCGCATTTCCTCGGTGATCGCGGCCAAGGTCGAGCTGGTCAATGTTGTCCAGGTCATGCTCCATCGCCGCCTTCTTCCCTGCCAGCACCGGGCCTCCCCAATGTGGGCCTATCAGCTCGAGGGCCAGCCTACGGTGCAAGGATTCTTCCGCACTACCCACCAGAAGTTGTGGAAGGCATTATTCAAGCCCCAGTAGAGCTGGCCAGCCAAGGAGGAGGACTCGGGCTTAAGCGCTGATAACCCTCCTACTCAGGTATGATATCATCTTGATACTCCGACCCTGTTGTTTGAGAAGAGCTGAACAACCTCCCCCTCATCTTTACAGAAGTGGCTAAGCAAGGCCATCAAAATGGACTGCCCGTCCCCACAGCCCGAAGGCCCCGGGTCGGATCTGCTGACGGCGATGCTCGTCGTTGTGCCGTACACAGCGCCGGAGAAGAAAGAAAAGAAGAAAAGACGAGAAGGCCTCCGCACAAGGGACCCGCCGAACACTATGTGTGAGGAAACCCATGCCTCCTCTACTCATGAGGAAGAGCACAAGGACGGGGGGGAAGGTGATTCCCCCCTTACAAGAAAGAGGGCGGCGTCGCAGGACGCCGCGGAGGATCTACCTCCTCCTGCCAAGAAGAGGGCGCGTAGGCCGAGGTTAATCTTGGCCGACGACAGCTCAGACTCCGACGCTGAGTCCGAGGACTTTGAGAGGGTTCCCCGAAGGAACCTAAGGGTCAAGCCCCCGGCCCAAAGGTACGAATCCGATGACTCCCTGGGATGTTTATGTGAACTTTTAATGTTTTAAATGGACGAATGCCTTTTAATCTGCAGCCCACCGCGCGTTCTCCCCACCGAGCAAATATCGGACGGGGAGTCTCCACCCGCTGAGCTAGCGGAGAGCGGGACTACGTCGCACCCCACACCTCCAGGGGCCGCGAAGGAGGCCGCGGACGAACACCGGCGGCGGGGGTGGCGATGTTATGGCTGAGGCTAACGCCTCGACCGCCGAAGACCAGGAGGGGGAAACTCCCCTGGCTGCTGAGGAGGGAGGATGAAATACTGTCCAGTCCCCTCCGAGGACATCTCCAGAGGGCATTGTGCCTCCGGAGCTACCGGCTCAATCCCCCATCAGAGATCGGGTTGGCCGGTCACCACCGGTGCCACCCATGACTGGGTGGCCGGTCATGATGGAGGAGGCTTTATCAAGCGCCTCCATCTCCGAGGATCACCGCACTCTTATGGGTGCGGTTTTGCAAGGGATTCAGTTCGTTGACAGCAGACTGAAAGAGGCCTTCAATGGTCTCTTGACAGGCTTCAAGGTGAGCCACGTAATACCCTTTTCCCGAAAAGTTTAATTTTATTAAGTTTGCACTATCTTTATATATGTAGTAGCCCCCGAGCCCTGGGTGGGTTTGCAAAAACTCACCCGGGGGTCAAATACCCCGGAGTGACCAACGATGCATAAGGCACCATTTGTCCCGTACTGTTCTTAAAGCCCTTAAGAGGACCGAGCACAGGGTCATATTCTGAACAGTTCGGGGGTTTGAACCCACATAACTTGATATTGTACAATTTATTTTTTGCAGGCCTCGTCGGCGGCGGCGGCCGTCAACGCTGCGGAGCTTGCCGAGCTAAATCGGAAGCTCAAGAGCTCCGATGAGGAGCTCGACCGCTTGTATAAGAGGTTCGACGAGGTGCAAGGTAAGTCGAATTAAAATTTCCGGGCTATCTATCGTTATTAATCCAGATTCTTAACCCAGTGTAATGACTCATTTACTGCTAACACAGCTTCGGCTGCAGAGGTCGAGAACCTCAAGGCTGAGCTAAGAAAGATGAAACAAGTGGCCACAGATGAGAATGCGGCAGCCGAACCAGCAGCAGCCGCGTTATCCGCATTTAAAACTGCGAGCGATAGGCATGAGGCCCGGGTGGAGGAGGTGCAGCAGGAGCTCAAGGATGCCAGCACGAAGTGCGAGGCCCTTGAGCAGAAAGGCAAAGAGCAAGCCACCGAGCTATCCACGCGGAAATCCGAGCTCAAAAAGGAGCGGGTGGACAGGCGGTCCTTTGAAGAAGAGGTTCGCCAAGTCAAGGCTGTCACAGATGGTAAGCCATATTCACTACAATGCGCCTTTGGTGGTAGCAGGTTTGCTTTGCTCACCCAGGTGTGGCGTTCCTCAGGCATCTGTGTGGATCTCCAGAAGAGTGCAGCGGACGCGAACAAGTTCTATGCTTCGCGGGAGGAGGATGATGAGGCTCGGTTATTCTGGGCACAGTTTGAGTCCCCCGAGCGTTCTCCTCTTCTGATCGAGCAGATGAAGCAACTGATGGAGCTGCACAGGATGGCGGAGCCGACCATGAAGGATCTCTGCATCCGGCTGTGGCCTGAAGAGCCGTTGCCGAGCAGTTACTTCGGCTTGGTGCGAAAACTGTGCGATGCTGCGCCTCGGATTGACGCGCTAAAGCATTCTATATGCACCGAGGGAGCTCGAATGGCCTTTGCAAAGACCATGGTGCACTGGCCAAAGCTCAAGCCGACCGAGATGGCCACCGCACCTCCGCCCCCTGGAAAGGGGCATAGGCGCCCCGAGCTATACTTCTCCGCAGTGATGGAGGGTGCTCGGGCAATAGAGGCCCAATGCTCTAAGGATGAATTTTATGAATGAGCGCGTTGTAATGTGTCCGAAGACTGTTAACGCTTTATAATGAGGCTGCATGGTTTATCATGTCTTTTTGAGTTTTCTATTTATTGTGACTCCTATGTGGCTGTTTTATCTGAAAGTTGCGAGTCGTCGGCTTCAGCCCCCACGTAGATACTACGCGAGGTGTTTCTGCCTCCGCACTGTGACCCTTAGCCGAGGCATCGCTGCTCGAAGTTGGTAGTGCGAGGGGAACAAGGCAATCGGACTATGATGCTTTATTGCTTTCACTTAGCCGTAGGAAAAAAATGCGGGGGCTGATGACTAGCCCCCAGTGTGTTTGTGATGTTCGGATATACCGAGGCTTAAGCCAGCATCACATGGCTCATTCAAGTACGAAACCCATCGTATGACACGGAATAACCTCTATCGATTTTTTAGTATGACACTTATGCTCGGATTTGCAGACCGGTTCTCGCTTACTATGACAGTCAGTTTTCAGCTTTCTCCCCTGAGGTGCTTGACCAGGTGAGCTGGAAGCACAATCGCAGAGGTTCTCCCTTTGCCCTTTTAGCCGAACGAGCGGAACGTAAGAGGGCAAATACAGGAGCAGGGCAACCCAACTATTGACCCAAGACATAGTTTGGATCCAATGCATATAAAGAAAAATCCAAGACGCCGAACACATGATCAATTGTGTCGGGGTGATGCTTAGGGTGATATTTTAAATTCAATCCCCTGGTCTATTAGCCGGCTGCATCGTAATGTGTACCGAACAGTTTCACAAGAGGCGTTGATGAGGGAAGAACAGAATATGTAGCATAAAATGCAGCGAAGAAGCCATGTACAATGGTCTATTATTTGCTCATTAATTCTTATAACTCAAATTGCCGAAGCCACTGTTTACAGGTATTTGACGAGGATATATAAAGTTTACAGAGGAGAGGTTGTACCAGGGGTCTTCGATGGGTGGCTTGACGACCTCGACGTGCCCAGTCGCATGTCTGCTCCTGTGCCTCCTAGGGAGTTGTATTCCTTTAGGGTGATGGTGTCGGCAAGCGGACCTTTGGAACAAGATCTTGAGAAGTCACCGAAGTATGGATGAGCTTTACGCTTTAGCAGGTCCTTGATGGTACCTGTGGTATGTCCGAGGACCTGTACTGGCAGTAGTTCGGTCTGGCCGAACACTTACCCTTTGATAGTTGTTCCCCAATGCTGCCCATGGAATCTTGAGTGCAAAGTTGTGCCGTCTTGGCACATGTTTGGCGGGCGCTAGGGCCGTGCAGTGAGGAGTGTGTCCCTATTTATGGGGAGAATAAGATTCTGGGAGTTCGGACTGAGACCGAGCTCGTTTGTCAACCTTACGTGCCTTTATGGCAGAGTTCGATGTTGGCCGATCGTCAACATAATGGAATTCGGCCGCCAGGGCCAATGCATGTTCCTCAGTTCAGAGGGAACGCTCTGTGTTGCCGTTGACAGTAATGACCCCCTTGGGCCCGGGCATCTTGAGCTTGAGGTATGCGTAGTGTGGGACGGCATTAAAGCGAGCGAACGCTGTGTGGCCCAGCAGGGCGTGATAACCGCTGCGGAAGGGGACAATGTCGAAGATCAAGTCCTTGCTGCGGAAGTTGTCGGGAGAACCGAACACTACTTCCAGGCTAACAGAGCCCGTGCATCGGGCTTCGACGCTTGGGATCACTCCTTTAAAGGTAGTGTTGCTGGGCTTGATCCTTGATGGATCTATACCCATCTTTTTCACCGTGTCTGAGTAAATAAGATTGAGGCTACTTCCTCCGTCCATTAGGACTTTAGTGAGGTGATACCCATCAATAATGGGGTCTAGGACAAGGGCCGCCGAACCCCCATGACGGATACTGGTCGGATGGTCTCATCGATTGAAGGTGATCGGGTACGCCGACCATGGGTTGAACTACGGGGCTATAGGCTCTACGGCGTAGACCTCTTGAAGGGCGCGCTTCCATTCCTTTTTAGGTATATGAGTGGCGTATATCATGTTCACAGTCTTTACCTCTAGAGGGAACTACTTCTGTCCTCCATTGATCGGACCGCGGGGCTCGTCATTGTCCTCGCTGCGTGGGCCCTTGCCTTGCTCTTCGACTGCGAGTTTGCCGGCTTGTTTGAACACCCAACAGTTACGGTTGGTGTGGGTGGCGGGTTTGTCTTGAGTGCCGTGGATCTGGCAGGGCCTATCCATGATCTTGTCCAGCGGGGTAGGTCCGTCACGATTGCCTTTAGAAGGCTTCTTCCGCTGCCCGGATCGGGGGTTGCGGAAACCGGCGTTAACAACCGTGTCGTCGTCATCACCGTTGTTGTGCCGCTGTTTACTTTTGTTGCGTCGAGGTTTGCCATTTCCATCCCGGACTTCAGAGGTGCCGGGGTCTTCGGGGTTGTGGCTTCGTCTAGCTAGCCAGTTATCCTCGCCCGCGCAAAAGTGGGTCATGAGTGATGTAAGGGCGGACATGGTCCTAGGCTTGTCTTGACCGAGCTGGCGAGCCAGCCATTCGTCCCGAATATTGTGCCGGAAGGAGGCTATTGCCTCGGCGTCTGGGCAATCGACAATCTGGTTCTTCTTGGTCAAGAACCGATTCCAGAATTGTCGAGCCGATTCGCCTGCCTTCTGGACAACATTGCTTAGGTCGGAGGAGTCCGGCGGCCGGACATAGGTCCCCTGGAAGTTAGATCGGAAAGCGTCCTCGAGATCCTCCCAACTCCCAATAGAATTTTCGGGGAGGCTGTTTAACCAGTGCCGAGCTGGCCCCTTAAGTTTTAGGGGCAGATATTTGATGGCGTGGAGATCATCTCCTCGTGCCATATGAATGTGGAGGAGGAAATCCTCGATCCATACTGCTGGGTCAGTTGTCCCATCGTATTTCTCTATGTTCACGGGTTTAAACCCTTCTGGGAACTGATGCTGCATTATCTCGTCGGTGAAGCACATTGGGTGGGCAGCGCCTCTGACCCGGGCTATGTCACGCCGGTAGTCCGCGCCTGATCTGGCCTGGTTTGGTTCCCGACCTCTGTTGTTGTGGCCGAGCCGAGGCTGGTACCCGTCCCGTCTATCGGGGGAGTACCCTCTAGATCCGTAGATGGATCTCGTGCGGCCTGTTCTATAGTCCAGGTCGTGTCGCAGGTCGTACCTGTCCTCGGGCTCTATTGGCTCTTTTCCCCTTCTGCGGAGTATCGCCGGCCTATAACCGGCGTCACCAGCCGTCCTATCTCGTCCTCGGGGAGGGCGGTCCGGCTGGTCGTATGGAGTGTGTTTGGGCGACGGTGTATTAGAGACCTCGTCGTCGAACTGCGGCAGCAGCCGTCGGCGTGGATAGATCTTGGGTTGGTCCAATAGACTGGTACCGTACCCTTCCTCGGCTGATAGGACCCTTGTCCATCTATCATTGAGGGTGTCCTGTTCGGCCTTAAGCTGCCGTTCTTTTGCCTTCAGGCTTCGGGCAGTGGCTATAAGCTGTTGCGTGAACCGTTCCTGATCCTCAAGGTTTTCAGGGACGGTGAAGTCTTCGGGTTCCAGGCTATCCTCCTCCTCGACAGGGGGAGGTAGTTGTCATCCCTGGAATCGTATAGATCCTCGAGGTCGCGCTGGTCTTCCGGCCTCTCCTGGTCCTCTAGCGGATGCTCGGGGAGATCGGGGTCGCCGAGGTCTTCCGGGGTGTCATTTTCCCCGGTGTCAGCAATGGCTTCCCTTCCCTTTTTTGCCTTTGACCGTTTGCGCAGTTTCCGGCGCCTTGATGGCTCCTCGCCAGATTTATCGCCATTGTTTTTGGGTGTGTGATCGCCCTTACCGGCTGGAGTATCCACCATGTAGACGTCGTAAGTAGAGGTGGCAGTCCATCGCCCGGTGTTGACGGGGGCGGGAGCGCAATCCTCTTCATCCATGTCTTCTGCCTCCTCGGAGGCGTAGTCCAACATGTCGGTTAAGTCTTCGACAGTGGCTACTAAGTGGGTGGTGGGTGGGATGAAAAATTCCTCTTGACCCGCCTTCAGACCGATCTGAGCGTGGATCGGGGTTGAGTCATCAGTGATTTTCATCGATAAGATCCGATCTAGAGCCTCGTTGAGTGTCAAGAGCTCGATCGGGTCCATCTGCCCAGAGCTTTCGGAGTTAACCTCCGGTGCGTCCGAACAAGGAGTGTGTCCGGCAGGAGCTGACCCCGACCGTCCGGTACAATGACCAGATCCGGACTAAAAGCCAGATCGTCGTCGGGGTTGGTCCCGTGGGCGGGGTTGAGAGCAAAATCCGAAGTCAAGGCCTCGGAGTCCTCGGGCGCATCTGATGAGATTGCAAGCCCGGTGGGCAAAAGATCGCCCCGAGAGTCTACAGAGAACTCTAGGTTCCCGAATCTGACCTCTTGGTCAGGGGCGAAAGTCCCGACCCGGCCAAGACGACCGGTCGGGTCGGCGTGCAGCATGACGCTGCCGAAAGCGAAGATCTGTCCCGGGACAAAGGAGTCCATGTTGCGGACTTCCTCGCTAATGACTAAGCGTGCCATTGATTCCTTTGGAGATCACAACGGAACTCTCAATGAAAGCACTAATGTCGGTGTCAAAACCGGCGGATCTCGGGTAGGGGGTCCCGAGCTGTGAGTCTAGGATCAATGGTAACAGGGGACGTAAGAGACGACATTTACCCAGGTTCGGGCCCTCCTATGGAGGTAAAACCATACGTCCTGCTCGATTATATTGATGTGTATGAAGGTTACAGAATTGATCTACCAAGAGATCGAATAGCTAAAACCCTAGATGAGTTTCTCTGCCTTACAATATAAAACCTCCCCGGTTTATATAGACACCGGGGGTACCTAGGGTTTACACATGATAGGTCTCATTCCGGGGATGGAGATGCCGATTTCCTCATCTTGACTTGGAGTGCACGACGCGCCCTCGAGGCTTCCTTCTAGAACACGGGGTCGTGGCATATCCGGCCCTTCCTGCGATAGTCAGAGAGCGGCCCACCAAGCCGGCCTATTGAGAGATAGGTCAGCGGCCCGAGGACCCCTTAGTCCAGGACTCCCTCAGGGGGAGCTTGTATTAGTCATGTATCCTTCAAAGCTATCACATGTTTCTACATATCTTAAATTGAAGCTTTGATTGTATGTTTTCATCAATTACAAAAAAGGGGGAGATTGAAAGCACATATGCTCCCTTGGTGGTTTTGATAATTCATGACAACATACATTGTCTCTTGGACTAATATTTCTATCTAGCTTATTTCAGATTTAGTCCATGGAGAGTGTTGGCAAAGGATTGTGAGGAGAATTCCCGAAGAAGAAGAAGAAGATAAAGGAATAGGATTGGCCAAGCTTCAAGCATGAATACTCTACATTTTAGTTTATGTGACAAATCACAATTGAGTCCATAGGAAAGCCAATACTATTAAAAGGGGATGAGGTAAATATGATGAACTGGTTGCTCAAGTTCTTAGAGGTAGCCACCAAAAATACTCATCCATTCTCCCACAAAATTCTCTGTCCAAGATCAAACATCGAAAATCGGTGCCATCAACTATTTCCATTCGGCTACACCGAGTTTCAAACCCTAGACAAATCCTAAGCCAAACTCGTATCTCAGTACTACCAAGTTTTCCATTCGGTGCAACCAAAAACAGTGACCAACTTCCTGGTATACCATTTTTCAGAATCAAAATTTTCGAGTTTGGAAAATCAGTCTCACCGAGAATTGGTAACTGCCTAGGACACCCATATAGGTACCACCGAGATTTATATATCGGTCTCACCGAAAAGGCCAAAGTTGCCACATTTTGCACTAGTCGGTACCACCGAGTTTTTACTTAGGTGTCACCGAGTTGGGCAATAATGTTGAAACGGTTTGATTTTTGGAGATGCCTATATATACCCTTCCACCTCCTCTCATTCGAAGAGGAAGCACTCAGAACACACATACACTTGCCATATCAACTTTTCTAGGAGAGAGCCACCTACTCATGTGTTGAGATCAAGATATTCCACTCCAACCATATGAATCTTGATTTCTAGCCTCCCCAAGTTGCTTTCCCCCCAATCAATCTCTTCTACCCAAGCCAAATCTATGAGAGAGTGATCGAGTGTTGATGAGACTATCATTTGAAGCACAAGAGCAAGGAGTTCATCATTGTTACCACATCTATTACCTTTTGGAGGGTGGTGCCTCCTAGATTGGTTAGGTGTCGCTTGGGAGCCTCCTACTTCGTTTTGTGGAGTTGAACCAAGAAATTTGTACGGGCAAGGAGATCGCCTACTTTGTGAAGATCTACCCATAGTGAGGCTAGTCCTTCATGGACGGAAGCCGTGATGGAATATACGAGGTTGCTACTTAGTGGACCCTTATGGGTGGAGTCCTCCATGGACTCTCGCGATCGCTACCCTCTGTGGGTTGAAGTGTCCATCGGCATGGACGTGTGATAGCACCACCTATGGGAACCACGGGGAAAATCTTCGTGTCTCCAATTGCGTTTGATCTCCCTATCTCTACTTCTTCTTACGTGTGCTTGTCTTTACTTTCTGCTACTATACTTGTTGACTAGCATGTGTAGGGTGCACTAGACTTGTTAGAATTGCTAAAATATGCCAACCATTAAAATTGGGAAAAAGGTCAGGTTTTTAATTTGTCAAGTAGTCTATTCACCCCCCCTCTAGACGTCCCTTCTAGTGATCCCACAAACTCCCACAAGGTTGGTGTCGTGGATAAAAAAGGGTCTCGACTGGGGGGTCGGCAGCGGAGGTGAAGTCGCTGCAGAAGCACATCTCCCAGATGATAGAGAAGAAGGTTGAACTGGCCAACGTGGTTAAGGTCATGATTCACCGCCGCCTCCTACCTTCCCAACATCGGGCATCCCCAATGTGGGCCTACAAGCCTGAAGACCCTGCCACCGTGCTCAGCTTTTGCAGCACCACCCACGACAAGTTGTGGAAGGTGCTGTTCAAGCCCGAGAAGGACTAGCCGACCAAGGAGGAAGACACCGGTCTTGATGCCACAAACCCTCCTCGGGAGGTAATAAAGTTTTACTCTTTATGTTCGGGTACCATCTTTTAACAAGGAACTTAACTCTTTCTTCCCGCCTTCACAGAGTTGGCTAAAGAAAGCTGTGCAGATCAATAGACCGGCCTCGCTGCCCGAGGGCCCCGGCACGGCCTTGCTGATGGAAATGCTGGTCGAGGCGCCGTACAAGGCGCCGGAGAAAAAAGAGAAGAAGAAGGACGTGAAAAGGGAGGCCCGAGAGGGCCTCCTCCCAAGAGGACCCCCGGACAACCCACGCCTCCTCCGCTCATGAGGAAGAGCAGGGAGAGGACGGGGAGGAGAGCGACTCCTCCCGAACAAGGAAGAGGGTGGCGTCTGACTACGCCAAGGAGGATCTGCCTCCTCCTGCCCTGAAAAGGCAATGCAGGGCCAAGGTGTCCCTGTCCGATGACAGCCCGGACTCCGCCAAGGAGTCCGAGGCTTCCAAATTGGTTCCTCAAAGGAACCCTAGGGTCAAGTCCTCGGCTCAAAGGTATGAATTTGATGACTCTTCCGCACATCCATGTTGAGGTTCATTACTAACCATATGCATGCCTTTCATGTTGTAGGCCACCGGTGACCTCCCCATTGATCAAGCCTCGGAGGGGGACTCTCCGTCAGCTGAGCTAGCGGAGAGCGGGACCGCGTCGCGCGCTACACCTCCTCCGGTTGCCATGGAAGCCGAGGAGGTGCTGTCCCGAAAGACCCCTCCTGGGCCAAACACGGGGGGCGGGGGTGATGACGTCATGGCCGAGGTTAACACGTCGATCGCCGAAGACCAGGAGGGAGAATCCCTTCTGGTGAACAAATAGGGGGAGCCTGGTTAGTCCGAGCTCTCTTCGACGACGGCCCCGGAGCTCCCCAGGCCCCCGGAGTTGTCCATTCCGGACTCCACCAAAGGGGAGCCGAGCTGTCGTCACAAGCGCCACCCATGGCAGAGCGGGCCGAAACCGGGTGGCCGGCCGTGATGAAGGAGGCTTTGAATGGCCCCTCCATCGCCGAAGAACACCGCACTATCCTGGGTACGTGATACGTCTCCAACGTATCTATAATTTATGAAGTATTCATGCCATATTTACAACAATTTTATATGGTTTTGGTATGATTTGCATGGAACTAACCCGGACTGACGCTGTTTTCAGCAGAACTACCGTGGTGTTGTTTTTTGTGCAGAAATAAAAGTTCTCCAAATGCAACAAAACTTTTTGACGTTTTTTTTGGAACAAAAGAGGGACTGGAAGCTTCGTGGGAGGGCCAGAAGAGCCACGAGGTGGCCACAACCCGCCAGGGCGCGCCAGCCCCCTCTGGCGCGCCCCGGTGTCTTGTGGGCCCCTCGTGGCCCATGTTCGCGTGAAACCGACGCCCAAAAATCCTATATATTAAGAAACCCCAGAAATAACCCTAGATCAGAAGTTCCGCCGCCGCAAGCCTCTGTAGGCACGAAAAACCAATCTAGACCCCGTTCCGGCACCCTGCCGGAGGGGGAAATCATCACCGGAGGCCATCTTCATCATCCCTATGGTCTCCATGATGAGGAGGGAGTAGTCCACCCTCGGGGCTGAGGGTTTGTACCAGTAGCTATGTGTTTAATCTCTCTCTCTCTCTCTCTCTCTCTCTCGTGTTCTTGATTTGGCACGATCTTGATGTATCGCGGGCTTTGTTAATATAGTTGGATCATATGATATTTTCCCCTCTCTATCTTGTTGTGATGAATTGAGTTTCCACTTTGAGATTTCGTTATTACCGGATTGAATACTTTTATGGATTCAAGAGCACTTGATCTATGTCTTGGCACTCAACTCGCGGATTCCCGAGCTGACATTGGGGTAATCTAAGCATAGGGGTTGATGCACATTTTCGTCCTACTTTCTCCGGTGGAAATCTCGGGGCACTCTTTGAGGTTCTTTGTGTTGGATTGAGTATTATGAATCTGAAATTGTTTGGTGCGTATCATATAATTAACTCATGGATACTTGTGGTGACATTGGAGTATCTAGGTGACATTAGAGTTGGTTGATGCGTATCATATGGTGTTATTTTAGTACGAACTCTTAGATAGATCGATCGGAAGGATAACTTGGTGTTATTTTAGTACGAACTTTTGGATAGATCGATTGGAAAGGATAACTTTAAGGTGGTTTCGTACCCTACAAACAATTTCTTCTTATGTTCTCCGCTAGATAAGAACTTTGGAGTGATTCTTCGTTGCACGTTGAGGGATGGTTATGTTATCCAATTATATTAGCATAGTTGAGAGATTGCACTAGCAAAAGTACGGACCATAGGCCTTGTTTTCAAGCATTGCAATACCGTTTGTGCTCACTTTTGCTACTTGGTACCTTGCTGTTTTTTATTGTTACTATTACAAAAATCAATATCTACTATCATTACTACACTTGTATCACCATCTCTTCGCCGAACTAGTGCACCTATACAATTTACCTTTGTATTTGGTGTGTTGGGGACACAAGAGACTTTTTATTATTTGGTTGCAGGGTTGTTTGAGAGAGACCATATTCATCCTATGCCTCCCATGGATTGATAAACTGTAGGTCATCCACTTGAGGGAAATTTGCTACTGTCCTACAAAACTCTGCGCTTGGAGGCCCCACCCGAGTCTACAAGAACAAGTTGTGTCGTAGACATCAAGCTCTTTTTGTTGGAAATATGCCCTAGAGGCAATAATAAAATGGTTATTATTATATTTCCTTTTTCATGATAAATGTTTATTATCCATGCTATAATTGTATTGATTGGAAACTCAAATACATGTGTGGGTACATAGACAACACTGTGTCCCTAATATGCCTCTAATAGACTAGCTCGTTGATCAAAGATGGTCGAGGTTTTCTGAGCATGGACATGAGATATCATTTGATAACGGGATCACATCATTAGGAGAATGATGTGATGGACGAGACCCAAACTATAAACGTAGCATATGATTGTGTCAGTTTATTGCTATAGTTTTTCTGCATGTCAAGTATCTGTTCCTATGATCATGAGATCATGCAACTCACTGACACCGGAGGAGTGCCTTGTGTGTATCAAACATCGCAACGTAACTGGGTGACTATAAGGTGCCCTACAGGTATCTCCGAGGGTGTCTGTTGAGTTGGCATGGATCAAGACTGGGATTTGTTACTCCGTGGGACGGAGAGGTATCTCAGGGCCCACTCGGTAATACAACATCACAATGAGCCTTGCAAGCAAAGTAACTAAAGAGTTAGCCACGGTATCTTGCATCATGGAACGAGTAAAGAGACTTGCCGGTAACAAGATTGAACTAGGTATACAGATACCGACGATCGAATCTTGGGCAAGTAACATACCGAAGAACAAAGGGAACTACATACGGGATTAACTGAATCCTTGACATAGAGGTTCAATAGATAAAGATCTTCGTAGAATATGTAGGAACCAATATGGGCATCCAGGTCCCGCTATTTGTTATTGACCGTAGAGGTGTATCGGTCATGTTTACATAGTTCTCGAACCCGCAGGGTCTGCACACTTAACGTTAGGTGACATTTTGGTATTATTTGGGTTATGTATGTTGGTGACCGAAGGTTGTTCGGAGTCCCGGATGAGATCCCGGACGTCATGAGGAGCTCCGGAATGGTCCGGAGGTAAAGATTGATATATAGGAAGTTCGTGTTTGAGTTCCGGAAAGGTTCCGTGACCTGCCAGTTTTGTGACGGGGGTGCCGGAAGGGTTCCGGGGGGCCGCCGGGAGTGGCCCACCCACCCCAGGAGCCGCTTGGGCCTAGGAGGTGGCGCACCAGCCCCTGGTGGGCTAGGTAGCCAGCCCCTAGGGAGCCCTTGCGCAATGGGTGGGAAAGGCCAAGTGGGGAGGGAGTCCTACTAGGACTCCACCTCCCTTGTGGGAGGTGGACTCCTCCCCCTTGCGCCGGCCAAGCCCCTAGGGGAAACCCTAGGGTGCCGCACCTACCCCCCTTTCTCCTATATATATGTGAGGGGAGGGAGGGCTGCAACATCTTAGCCACGTCGCAGCCCTCTCCCTCCACCTCTAGATCGTTTCTCCTATAGATCTATTCGGTACAGCATAGCGAAGCTGTGTCGGATCTGCTCCACCACCACCGCCGCCACGCCGTCGTGCTGCCGGAGAACCCATCTACCTCTCCGCCCTCGCTTGCTGGATCAAGGAGGCGGAGATCGTCATTGAGCTGTACGTGTGCTGAACATGGAGGTGCCGTCCGTTCGGCGCTAGATCGTGATTGGATCGTTGGACGGCTTGCGATTTGGATCACGAAGACGTTCAACTACATCAACCGCGTTTCTTAATGCTTCTTGCTTAGCGATATACAAGGGTATGTGGATCCGATCTGTCCTCTCATAGATGCTAGTCTCCATGGATAGATCTTGCGTGTGCGTAGGAAATTTTTTGTTTCCCATGCAACGTTACTCACAGTGGTATCATTAGTAGAACACAAAGGAGTTTGTGGGTGTTGATATTTAGATTGCTTCCCTCCTTAGTCTTTTGTTGATTCAGCGGTATTGTGGGATGAAGCGGGCCGGACCAACCTTACTCGTCCACTTACGAGAGACCGGTTCCATCGACTGACATGTAACTTTTTTGCATAAGATGGCTGGCGGGTGTCTGTCTCTCCCACTTTAGTTGAATCGGATTCGACAAAGGCGGTCCTTGTAGAAGGTGAAATAGCAACTTGTATATCACCATTGTGGTTTTGCGTAGGTAAGAATCGTTCTTGCTAGATACCCATAGCAGCGACGTAAAACATGCAACAACAAATTAGAGGACGTCTAACTTGTTTTTGCAGGGTATGATGTGATATGATATGGCCAAAGACATGATGAGATATATGTGATGTATGAGATGATCATGTTTTGTATAGATTATCACGACTTGCATGTCGATGAGTACGGCAACCGGCAGGAGCCATAGGGTTGTCTTTAATTTATTTTCGCCTTTTTGCTTTACTTTATCGCTATGAGTTAGCAATAGTTGTAGAAGCAATAATTGGCGCGACAACCTCATGGCGACACGTTGATGGAGATCAAGATGATGGAGATCATGGTGTCATGCCGGTGATGATGGAGATCATGCCGGTGCTTTGGAGATGGAGATCAAAAGCACAAGTTCATGGCCATGACATGTCACTTATGATTTGCATGTGATGTTAATCCTTTTATGCACCTTGTTATGCTTAGGACGACGGTAGCATTATAAGGTGATCCCTCACTAAAATTTCAAGATAAAAATTGTGTTCTCCCCGAGTGTGCACCGTTGTGAAAGTTTGTCGTTTCGAGACGCCACGTGATGATCGGGTGTGTTAGACTCTACGTTCGCATACAACGGGTGCAAGCCAGTGTTGCACATGCGGAACACTCGGGTTAAACTTGATGAGCCTAGCTTGTACAGACATGGCCTCGGAACACAAGAGACCGAAAGGTCAAACATGAGTCATATAGTAGATATGATCAACACAGAGATGTTCACCATTGAAACCACCTCATCCCACGTGATGATCGGACTTGGGTTGGTGAATTTGGATCATGTAGCACTCGAATGACCGGAGGGATGTCAATTTGAGTGGGAGTTTTTAAGTAATATGATTAAGTAAACTCATTATCTTGAACAATAGTCTAAGTAATCTTTGCAAATTTATGTTGTAGATCAGTGGCTCGCGCAGTAGCACCCCTGAATTTCAATGTGTTCCTAGAGAAAGCCAAGTTGAAAGATGATGGAAGTAACTTTGTAGAGTGGGCCCGTAATCTGAGGATTATCCTCACGGCTTCCCAAAAGGCCTATGTCCTTGATGCACCGCTCGGTGAACCACCCGCTCCAGTAGCGTCTACAGACGTTGTGAACGCCCGGCAGGCACGTTCTGATGACTACTCAATAGTTCAGTGTGTGATGTTGTATGGCTTAGAACCGGGACTTCAAAGAAGTTTTGAACGTCATGGAGCATATGAGATGTTCCAGGAGTTGAAGTTTATTTTTGAGAAGAATGCCCGGATCGAGAGGTATGAAACCTCCGATAAGTTCTATGCTTGCAAGATGGAGGAGAATGGGTCTGTCGGTGAACATATACTCAGCATGTCTGGGTATTCCAACCATCTGGCTGAATTAGGGATGCCCCTCCCGCCAGAGGCGATCACTGACAGAGTTCTTCAATCACTGCCACCTAGCTACAAAAGCTTCGTGTTGAACTATAACATGCAAGGGATGAACAAGTCAGTCGCCGAGCTATTTGCGATGATGAAAGTCGCTGAGTCTGAGATTCAGAAGGAGCATCAAGTGTTGATGGTCAAGAAAACCAGTAGTTTCAAGAAGAATGGCAAGGGCAAGAAGGGTAACTCCAAGAAGAGTGGCAAAGCAGTTGCCCTCCCGTGAAGAAACCCAAGGCTGGACCCAAGCCAGAAACTAAGTGCTTTCATTGCAAGGGAACTGGAAGCAGAACTGCCCCAAGTATCTGGCCGACAAGAAGGCGGCCAACACCAAACAAGGTATATATGATATACATGTTATTGATGTGTACCTTACCAACTCTCGTTGTAGTGCCTGGGTATTTGATACCGGTTCGGTTGCTCACATTTGCAACTCAAAGCAGGAACTACGGAATAGACGAAGGCTGGCAAAGGACGAAGTGACGATGCGCGTGGGAAATGGTTCCAAGGTTGATGTGATCACCGTCGGCACGCTCGCTCTTCGATTACCATCGGGATTAGTGATGAACCTAAATAATTGTTATTTAGTGCCTGCGTTAAGCATGAACATTATATCTGGATCTAGTTTATTGCGAGACGGTTACTCATTTAAATCAGAGAATAATGGTTGTTCTATTTATATGAGTAATAACTTTTATGGTCATGCACCCATTGTGAGGGGTTTATTCTTATTGAATCTTGATAGTGATGATACACATGTTCAAAACATTGATGCCAAAAGATGTAGAGTTGATAATGATAGCACCACTTTCTTGTGGCACTGCCACTTAGGTCATGTTGGTGTAAAACGCATGAAGAAACTCCATGCTGATAGACTTTTGGAGTCACTTGATTTTGAATCACTTGACACATGTGAACCATGCCTCATGGGCAAGATGACTAAGACCCCGTTCTCTGGATCAATGGAACGGTCCGATGAGCATTGAGGCGCGCGGTGGATATCGTTATTTTCTCACCTTCACCGATGACTTAAGTAGATATGGGTATATTTACTTAATGAAACATAAGTCTGAAACGTTTGAAAAGTTCAAGCAATTTCAGAGTGAAGTTGAAAATCATCATAACAAGAAGATTAAATTCCTACGATCTGATCGAGGAGGAGAATATCTGAGTTATGAGTTTGGAAATAACTTAAGACAATGTGGAATTGTTTCACAGTTGACGCCACCTGGAACACCAAAGCGTAATGGTGTGTCCGAACGTCGAAATCGAACCTTATTGGATATGGTGCGGTCTATGATGTCTCTTGCCGATTTGCCACTATCGTTTTGGGGTTATGCGTTAGAGACAGCTGCATTCACTTTAAATAGGGCACCATCGAAATCCGTTGAGACGACGCCGTATGAACTGTGGTTTGGCAAGAAACCAAAGTTGTCGTTTCTTAAAGTTTGGGGATGTGATGCTTATGTCAAATAGCTTCAGCCTGAAAAGCTGGAACCCAAAGCGGAGAAATGCGTCTTCATAGGATACCCAAAAGAGACGGTTGGGTATACCTTCTATCTCAGATCCGAAGGCAAAGTGTTTGTCGCAAAGAACGGGTCGTTTCTCAAGAAAGAGTTTCTCTCGAAAGAATTGAGTGGGAGGAAAATAGAACTTGATGAGGTTGTTGAACCTTTGCTTCAACCAGAGAGTAGCGCAGCGCAGAAAGATGTTTCTGTGGAGCCTACATCGGTTGAAGAGGAAGCTGATGATGGTGATCATGAAGCTTCGGATCAAGTTGCTATCGAACCTCGTAGGTCGACAAGGACATGTACTGCTCCTGAGTGGTACGGTAACCCTATCTTAGAGGTCATGTTGTTGGACAATGATGAACCTACGAGCTATGGAGAAGCGATGATGGGCCCGGATTCCGACAAATGGTTAGAGGCCATGAAATCCGAGATGGGATCTGTCGTGGTTTTGTCACGGCAGATGTCCTAGTGCAAGGACTTAGGGGTGAAGCCATCGCTACGGCGGTTAACTCGAAGGGGTTGATCGGGACAAAAGACACGGGTTTACCCAGGTTCGGCCCCTCTCGAAGGAGGTAATAGCCTACGTCCTGCTTTGAGTTGTATTGATTGGGTATCGATTACAAGGGAGCGGAATTCGCTTGACCTAGCACTCGATCAAAGGTTTTCGTAGTCTAAGCCGCCCAGGGAACTCGCCTTTATATACACAGGTCGAGGCCCTAGGCTTACAAGAGTCCATGCCGGGTTACATCTAGTAACCGACCTTATCTCTAAATCACCTTGCCTTATCTGACAAGTCATCTCCCGACGGCTTACACCTCCGGGTCATACCCTGCCTTCCGGCCCTGGGCCTAATCCCGGCCCATCTGGTGACTTATCAACATGCCCGTCTCAGTCTTCCGGCCTGCTTAAGGCCTTGCTGTTTAAGCCACCAACTTCCTAACCCGGCCCCTCCTGGGTGGGTCTCACCATGGGGTTATATCCCCAACATTAGGCCCCAGATTGATTTGAACCTGTTCATGTCAATCTTCAAGTCGTCTGGTTGGCGAGTCTTGTGTTCTTCATAACCTCCTGATTTGAAATAAACCTTCATGAGCCGCCATGTAAAAATGGATGACGTCATCTCTGATAAATCCAAACGATCTTAATGACATCACAACGGATCTTTGCATTAACTGGCCACCCCGAGAATCGAGGCATTTTCTTGGTCAATCACCACTTTGTATCCTCGATTCCCGCGCTAGACTGTTGGTGTTCCATCCCCCTTATAAATAGGCACGGGGGGGGGGGGGGGGTCCCATCCTTTTCACTTTTCCCCCCGCCGCCGCTTCTCTCTTCTTCTTCCTCCCGATGCTCGTGCGACTGAAGCTCCACCGCGCCGTCCGGACCTCGCCGTCGTCCTCAACCAGGCCGCTGCATGATCCTGACCACGACTAGAACACGCCGGCGCGCGCCCGCACCCTCTACATACACCAGGTTCCATTTTTCTCCCTCTTAGATCCGCATTAGTTCGTCGGGTTTCTTCCGAATTCGCCGCCGTTCATTGGATTGTTCATCATTGATCGGAAACAAGGTGTCTTTAGGCTCTGAATCGATGGTTGAATCACGGGGCGCTTCTTTTAATATGTATTCCACATCCAGTGTAGATCGTTCCTTCATTGGAGTTTGTATATGAACTGTTATTCCTCCGCGGCATGTTTTTAGGTTTAAGAAATATTTTCCCTTTATCCTCGTCCTTAGATCTTGTAGGTGTAGCCATAGTTGGCGGAACTTGTTTGTCCGTACTTAGCAATATCTTCAACTTTTACTATCAATTTGACCCGCCATCAAGCTGCCAGCTCTCCCAGGCAGGACATAATCCGCTTCATACCTGTAACTTGCGGCGACTCATAGCTTAATAATAACCCACCAAGTAGCGTCGCCGTCTTAGAGTCGTATTTGTTTTAACCATGTAGCATTCTTAATCCGCCGCGTGTCCATGTCCTTCCACAATGTTCAACCCACCGTCATGGCTAAAGCCCCCGCCTCTTGCGACTGGGTAGGCTCCGGGGTTACTGAGGAGATTCTCAATGATTTCGTGGTCATGGGTGTTTTGCCGGCTCAAGACGTCATTCATTGGCGGGTTCCAGGCGCTGAAATCACTCCCAAACCCAAGGATGGGGAAGTTATCGTCTTCACAGACCATCTTCTCCGTGGCTTCTCACCGCTCGGATCAAAGTTTTTCCGGGACGCCCTGCATTTCTACAAGCTGCATCCTCAGGACATGGCCCCAACTCTGTTACCAATTTGTGCCAGTTCCAAATTTTCTGTGAAGCATATCTGCAAGAAGAGCCGTCCGTCGACCTCTTCAGAGATTTCTTCTACATCAACCGCCAGACAGAGATTGCTGATGGACCAAGCCTTGCACTTGGTGGTGTTTCCATTCAGATACGGAGAGATGTTTCCTTTCCTTCGGTGACTCTGCCTAGCCACCCCAAGGACTGGAATCATACTTGGTTTTATTGCAAAGACACCTCTCCGGCCGGAGAGAATCCACTACCGGGTTATCGTCCTTACCGGCTCTGCACCACCACCGAGCTCCCGGACCGACTGTCTGCCATAGAGCGCGCCCAATATGCTCCAACATTTTCAAAGATCAGGGCCTTGTTGGTTAAGAGATTGGCTGGCGTTGACCTAACCCGCTGCTGGGTCTGTTGGAGAATCTTACCATTGAGCCGGCGCGGCGGCTTAATGTGTGAATATACCGACGAAGTGAATGACCCTCAGCGTTTCAATCAGACGCCCCTAACAGACAAGGATCTCAACCTGATTGTCAAATATGTGCTGGCAGAACCTCAAGAGGTTTGCAAAAGACGGGGTTAAAACCATTCTACATTCATAACCCGGCTCCCGCAGTAAGACTGTAATCTTAATATTTAACTCCTTTCCTTTAAACTCCGCGCTTTATCTTATTTAACCTTTCTGCAAATGCACCTACATATGTAGGCCGGCTCTCCTTTCTGGAAGAAGAGACTAAATACAGCCTCAACTTCAAAGAAGAAGACAAAAGCGACTAAGACCCGGGCTCCGGCTCGTAAGAAGAAACCGACAGCTAATGAGCTTCTTGAGCTGGATGACTCGGAGGTAGAACTTGACTCTCTTGGCCTTCTTTTCATGCAACTTATTGACACTGACTCCTCTCAGGGTGACGCGGAGACAAGCGAAGCCGGCGCAGCAGAGGTAACTACCATCTCCTCCGACTCAGAACCCTTGCCAAGAGAGAAAATATGGCGGGTCATCCGGAAAGTAAAGTTTCCACACCCCCTTGCTCACTTGGATCCCAACTTTCTTTTGAAGAAGCAGCAACACGACTCCAAGCGTCAGACCCGGAGTGGCGGATCTAAAGATCTTTTGGCAGGCTTACTGACGTGGCTTGGACTGCGTCGGTATTTCCCCAAAGAGGAAGGGATGATGCAGCACAGCGACGGTAAGTATTTCCCTTAGTTATGAAACCAAGGTTATCGAACCAGTAGGAGGATCACCACCACTCAATAAGCAGCACCTCCACACAAACAACAAATACTTGCAACCCGACGCGAAAGAGAGGTTGTCAATCTCTCTACGGTAATAAGATAGATTAGGTAGTGATAGATAGGAGAGATAGATCTCTCAAGAACATAAATAAAAAGAGTAAATATGCAGCAATATATTTTTGGTTTTTTGGTTTTGTAGATCTGAAAACAAAGATTGCAAAAACGTAGATCAAAAAGCAATATGATGGAAAAGTAGACCCAGGGGCCGTAGGGTTCACTAGTGGCTTCTTTCATGAGTATAGCGCACGGTGGGTGAACAAATTACTGTTGGGCAATTGATAGAAAATCAAATAGTCATGATGATATCCAAGGCGATGATCATTATATAGGCATCACGTCCAAGATAGATAGACCGACTCCTGCCTGCATCTACCTCTATTACTCCACACATCGACCGCTATCCAGCATGCATCTAGTGCATTAAGTTCATGAAAAAACGGAGTAATGTAATAAGAACGATGACATGATGTAGACAAGACCTATTCATGTAGGAATAGACCCCATCTTGTTATCCTTAATAGCAATGATACATGCGTGTCTTGCTACCCCTTCTGTCACTGGGAAAGAACACCGCAAGATCGAACCCGTCACAAAGCACCTCTTCCCATGGCAAGAAAAATCGATCTAGTCGGCCTAACTAAACCAAAGATTCGAAGAAGAAATACGAGGCTATAAGTAATCATGCATATAAGAGATCAAAGAAGACTCAAATAATATTCATGGATAGAAACTGATCATGAACTCAAAATTCATCGGATCCCAACAAACACACCGCAAAAGTTTACATCAAATAGATCTCCAAGAGACCATTGTATTGAGAATCATAAGAGAGAGAGAAGAAGCCATCTAGCTACTGCCTACGGACCCGTAGGTCTATGGTGGACTACTCACGCATCATCGGAGAGGAACCTATCAGGAAGATGAACCCCTCCGTGATGGTGTTTAGATTGGATCTCGCGGTTCTGGAACTTGCGGCGCCTGGAATTGTGTTTTGTCGACTCCCCTAGGGTTTTTGGATTTTCTGGGAATTTATAGGCATGATAGTCGGTTGAGGGGGTGCCCGAGGTACCCAGCACTCGCCAGGCCACGCCAGGGGGCCTCTGGCGCGCCCTGGTGGGGACTGGCCACCCTGGCCCCCCTCTTCTGGTGTTCTTTGGCCCATCTGGTTTCTTCTGGTCCGTAAAAAATCCACAAAAATCCCCGCAGCGTTTTAACTCCGTTTGGTACAGATTTTCTACGAAGTAAAAACAAGCAAAAACAGCAACTGGCACTTTGGAACTATGTCAATAGATTAGTCCCAAAAAATGATATAAAGTTGTAATAAAATGATTGTAAAACATCCAAGAATGATAATATAACAGCATGGAACAAGGAAAAATTATAGATACGTTGGAGACGTATCAGCATCCCCAAGCTTAATTCCTACTCGTCCTCGAGTAGGTAAATGATAAAAACAGAATTTTTGATGTGGAATGCTGCCTAACATGTTCATCATATTCTTTTATTATTTGTATAGCATGGACATTTGGACTTGTAAATGATTCAAAGCAATAGTCTAGTTTTAACATAATGACTCCAATACTCAAGCATGTCAACAAACAACCATGTCTTTCAAAATATCAACACTAAAGAAAGTTATCCCTAGCCCATCATGCTCAATCATTGATCCATTCATGAAACACACTCAAATATTAGCTATGCCCAATGCTCAAGTACGATCATAGTTGTAAGACCCCGGCCCCGACCGTGCACTAATCATACACGCAGTTATGCACGATCAAGACCTGAGACTCACTGGGAGGAATCACAACACAACACTAAACACAAATTGAAATAATTCAAGCTTCATATTACAGCCAGGGGCCTCGAGGGCTCGAATATAATAGCTTGAGTACAAAGTCAGCGGAAGCAACAACATCTGAGTACAGACATAAAACGTACACAAGTTTTGCCTTAAGAAGGCTAGCACAAACATAAGCAGCGGATCGAAAGAGGTGAGGCCTCCTGCCTGGGAACCTCCGAACTACTCCTGGACGTCAGAGAAGTCTACGTCGTAGTAGGCTCCATCCTGGTAGTAGTGGCCTCCGTCGGGGTAGTAGGAGTCGTCCACCGGGTAAGCTGGATCCTGGGTCTCCTGAGCTCCGTCATCTGATCACGGCATCGTATCAAGGGGAAAAGGGGGAGCAAAGCAACGGTGAGTACTCATCCAAAGTACTCGCAAGACTTACATCAGAACTATACTATATATGCACTAGTATCAAGGAATGGGGCTATATCTTTGGACTAAACTGCAAAAATGCCAGAAGAGGGAAGAAGGCCTAGTCCTATCGAAGACTAGCATCTTCAGCGTCTTGCAGCATAAGACGAGAGTTCAGAGCAGCATATTTTAATTAACAAGGTTTAATGCAGTAAGGCCCAGAGATTCTTCCTCGACTCCCTGCGAGAAAGCAATCCCGGAGCCAAATAATTCAAGTAGCAACATAAGTATCCAGTTCTAGTTATCATAGACCCGGATACAACTCTGAGCGTCCATAACCGTGGACACGGCTAATCGATTAGTTTAACTTCCCTGCAGGGGTGCACAAACTTACCCAACACGCTCGATAAACTTTGGCCGGATACAATTTTTGGGTCATACCCGGCCCCGGCCGATCGACACGACGTAGTCCTACCTAGGCTCAACAGAGAGGCCAGCACGCCGGTCTACATCCTAATGGCTCGGGGTCTTGGGCCATCGCCCTCGCCATCCTGCGCGTTACGCCCTCGGCCGGTTTCAGTCCTAGCATGCCTTAACTTACAAGCGCCATGCGTTAGCTCGGGCCACCCGGGCGCGAGTCGCTCAATGTGACATCTGAAGAGCTTTCGGTCGAATGTACGGTCGCAGAGTTCCCACTTTTGTTCCCGCGTGGTGGTCAGTGCGAAAGAGGCCAGAGGCCTTCTCAGATCACATATCCAAACCCGTTAGTGACTTTATAGTTGCGGTGACGAGCGGTCCCTGCATCCCGTCGCCCCGTCTCGAGAACTTGCGGCAAGGATATCACTGTCCGGCCACGCCTCGTCTATAATGGTGCCTTACCGGCGCACCCCACCACATCTCACACTCGCGGGTACCCTTGGGGCCGACCCGTCTTTCTCATATAATTCAGTAATAAGTCAAAGTGGCTGTGAGTCAGTGCCCCAAGTGAATTCACACTCGGGGTGTGTGAGGTGATGTGTCGGTAACGGCTTGTCAGTCATATTGACTGAGTCTTCTGTCTTCAAGTCCTCGATGACGACGGTGATGAAAGCAGGGGCAACGACCATAGTAAAATGGGGGCCTCAGGGGGACACTATCCATACCTATACTACAACATTATATGAAAGCAGGAATGAAAGCAGTACTCAAAATCAGGCTATGCATCAGAATAAGTGCTGTTAAAATACAGTAGCAAAATCTAATGCAAGCATGAGAGAGAGAGAGAATAGGTGATATCGGAATGATCAAGGGGGTTTTGCTTGCCTTGTTGCTCTGCTGCAAAAGGCTGGTCGTCAGGGGCGTAGTCGTACTCGGCAGCAGCGTCAGTCTCGGAGGCTACCGGAGAGAAGAGGGGGAAGAAACAATAAATATAGGCAAACAGATGCAACACGATGCATGACATGGCAATACGCAGTGCTAGGGGTAGTCTAACGCAGTACTACACGTACCAGACGGAGCGGGAGAATATCTGACGATATTTCCCGGGTCGTTGCATTTATCGGACAGACGATCCGGAGGGGAAAAGTTCCATGTTCATCATGCTAGGAGCATGTGACAGATGAATGGATGGCATATTCAGGTTCGTGGGATTTTTCTGATCAACTTTCTTGTATAAAACTTTTTCATCTGAGCTACAGATTATTTACTATGATTTTTCAAAGTTTTAATCATTGTCTGGAATTAACAGAATTAAATTAATTCAAAAAATGCTATTATGACATCAGCATGATGTCATCATGACATCAGCAGTCAACAGCACAGTGGCCAGGTCAAACCTGACATGTGGGGCCCTCCTATAATTGACTCATATTTATTTCAGTGTTTTAAATTAAGCTAAACAGATTAATTAACAGGTGGGGTCCAATTGTCAGTAAGTCATTAGGCTAACTTAATTATTTTTATTAATCTAATTACTTAATTAGCCAGCTGACAGGGTTGGCCCACATGTCATACACAGGGGGGAGTCGGGCCCCACCTGTCATTGACTGGTCAAGCCCAGTCAGCAGGTTGACCAGGTCAACGGTCAACCAGGGGGCTCGGGCCCCACGGGTCAGTAACCCTGCGGATGGCCCCGGCCTGGCCAGGTCAGCGGCGGCCGGCGTTCGTCGCCGGAGGAGCTCCGGCGAGCTCCCGAATCGCGGGGAGGCTCGGAAATCGCGTGTAGTGCACCAAATCGAGCCATTCTTCTTGCGTTCGAAAGCTGAGATCGTTGCCGTTCCATTCCGGGCATCAGCAGCTGCTGCGGTGGTCTGTGCCGTCGCCGGCGTCGAGGTTGGCGGCGGTGAGCTTCGGGCGTCGATGGCAAGTGGCAAAACAGGGCGCAAACGAGCGAACTAGCGGTACTACGCGGGCCTACGCGGTGTGTGTAGTCGAACGGTAGCGACGGCGGGACCAAAAGGTCACCGGAGGCTCGCCGGCGTTGAGCTCAGGCGGAGCCGCGTTCGGGCACGATGGGGAGAAGGGGCTACGGCGGCGGATACGCTTAGGGAAGAGAGGGGAAAGTCGCGGGGGCTCACCGAGAGCCTGCAGGTGAGCAAAGTGGGCGCGGGGGAGGCTCGGTGTCGCCGGAACGGTCGTCGGAGTGCGGCGGCGATCCGAGGAAGAAGACGATGGCGTGGAGACGATGCAGGGCTCCTGGAGCTCGGGCTTGTGGTCGAGGAGGACGGGGTGGTCGGTGCGGTTCTTCCTGGCGCGACGGCAAGGCGCGGGAGGCCTGGTGGCCGCGTCTAACCGACGGCCATGGCGGTGGCGGCGCTCAGGAGAGGGAGGAGCAGAGGAAGGAGAGGGGGGAAGTGAGCGAGGGAGAGGCCTGGGAGGCTCGGGGCGTCACCCTTATCCTCCACGCGGGCGCGGGCGCGCTGTCGACCGCGAGGAGAGGGGGGGCCTGGCTGCGGGCGCGCGCGCGCGCAGAGCGCTCGACAGCGAGCGGGGGTGAGCAGTGCGTGAGGAGGGAGACGGCACCAGGCGGGCTGGGCCGACTACTGTTCCGCTGGGCCTAAGTGCACAATCCACTTTTCCTTTTTCTTTCCCTTTTCCTTTTCTGTTTTCTCCACAACTTCTGTTTTATTTCCTTTTTGCATTATTCCTTCTCAGCAAAAATGTGCCACTGGGTCCAAATATTACCTTGCAATATTCTGTAGGGCCACAATTTTTTTGGGCATTTTTAGAAACTGTTTGCATTTTCCATAGAATTAAAGAGCACTTTTAAAAATGCAAATTGGCTCTGTTTTGATGGTGGGGTCCACACCAGCTTGAGGGTGATGTTGTTTTCCTCAACAACATTTGTTTTATGATCTTTCACAAATGTGCAACATTTTTCCCATGCTGTTTGAGGATTTAAATTATCACAATCAAATCCTAGGGCATTTAGAAGTGGAATTTGAAATGACAATTGAATTTCAACTTGATCATATCCCACTTAACAAAAGGATTAGTTGCTGATCATAGTCATCACTGTGCACCATTACATGGGGGGGGGGTGTTACAAGTCTCCTCTACTAACAAGAATTCTCGTCCCGAGAATTAAGAAGTAGAAGGGAAAAGCTCGGGGTATTCTGCGCGAAGCTGATCCTCGCGTTCCCAAGTGGCTTCATCTTGTGAATGATTAGACCACTGAACCTTGAGGAACTTGATAGTCTTCTGATGAGTCTTTCGTTCCGTTTCATCAAGAATGCGGATCGGATGCTCCTTGTAGGAGAGATCATCTTGCAGATCAAGCATCTCATAATCCACTGCTCGTTGCGGATCCTTAAAGCATTGACGCAATTGAGAAACATGGAAGACATCATGCAGGTGAGAGAATTGCGGTGGCAGCTCCAATTGGTAAGCCACTTGTCCACGTTTTGCGATAACGCTAAATGGACCAATGTAGCGAGGAGCTAACTTGCCCTTGACACCAATTCGATTAGTGCCTCTCATAGGAGTGACACGCAGATAAACCATATTACCGGGGAGGTAATTAAGTCCCCAATGTTTGCCGTCATAACTGCTCTTCTGACGAGACTGAGCCGTCTTAAGATTCTCTCGTACAATTCAAACTTGTTCTTCTGCTTGTTGAATGATGTCCGGACCAATGAGTGCACGTTCCCCAGTTTCTGACCAATTCAGAGGGGTTCGGCACTTACGTCCATATAACACTTCAAAAGGGGCCATCTTTAAGCTAGCTTGATAACTGTTGTTGTAGGAGAACTCGGCATACAGAAGAGATTCTTCCCACTTCTTACCAAATGAGATGACACAAGCACGTAGCATATCTTCAAGCACTTGGTTAACTCGTTCAACTTGACCTTGGGTCTGCGGGTGATAAGCAGTACTCCAGGTTATATGAGTGCCCAAAGCTTGTTGGAAACTCTCCCAGAATTTCGAGGTGAAAATGGTGCCTCGATCTGAACTGATTTCCTTTGGAATGCCATGCAGTGGAACAATTCTGGAAATATACAAGTCCGCTAACTGACTAGCAGTAATACGCTCCTTAATTGGCAGAAAGTGTGCAACCTTGGAGAGTCGGTCAACGACGACAAAGATAGCATCATGACCATTCTGTGAGCGGGGAAGACCAGTAATGAAATCCATCTGAATTTTATCCCATTTCCATTCAGGAATAGGCAATGGTTGAAGAAGTCCTACAGGTTTCTGATGTTTTGCTTTAATTTGACGACAAGTGTGACATTCTTCAATGTACCGAGCAATATCTTTCTTCATATTGGGCCACCAATATTGTTGACGAATGTCGCGATACATTTTGGTGCTCCCAGGGTGAATAGACAACAGAGTGTCGTGAGCTTCTTTCATAACTTTCTCTGTCATAAGGTCAAATTGGGGGACCACAAGACGATCCTTGAAATATAAAGCTCCATCTTCACCTAAGGAGAAGTCCTTAACTCTGTCGGTTCCAATTGCATCTATAATTGGATATAATTCCTTGTCCTTCCCTTGTGCAATTACAATAGCTCTGTGAAGGTCCAGTTCCACAAAAAGGTTATTGATAAAACCTTTCGGAACAATGTGAAGGTTCAATTTGCGAAGCTCTTCATGAAGACGGGGATTAGCTTTCTCAACCATGAAGTTGTTGCAATAAGATTTTCTGCTCAAAGCATCGGCCATTACATTAGCCTTGCCAGGGGTACATGAAATACCGAAATCATAGTTGGTAAGGGATTCCATCCATCTTCGCTGACGGAGATTTAAGTCTGGTTGAGTAAACAAGTACTTCAAACTTTGGTGGTCAGTATAGATCTCACAACGATTACCGAGGAGGTAATGTCACCAATTCAATAGAGCATAGAACACTGCAGCTAACTCAAGATCATGAACTGGATAGTTCTCTTCATGAGGACGCAACTGTCTTGAGGCATAAGCAATTACTCTGCGCTCTTGCATTAGGACACAACCTAATCCTTGACGAGAAGCGTCGCAATAAATGACAATGTCCTTGCGAGAATCTGGAGGAGCAAGCACTGGAGCTGAGGTAAGCTTGTCCTTGAGAGTCTAGAAACTTTCCTGACATTTGTGTGTCCATTCAAACTTAACACCTTTGTGAAGCAGATTGGTCAGGGGCTTTGCGATCTTGGAGAAGTTCTCGACAAAGCGACGGCAATAGCTGGCAAGTCCGAGAAAACTCCTGACTTGCTTAACATTCTTTGGGGGAGTCCAGTCAAGAATAGCCTGAACCCGTTCAGGGTTGACAGCAATACCATCCTTGGAGATCACATGGCCAAGGTAAGTTACTTCATTTAGCCAGAACTCACACTTAGAGAACTTTGCGTATAGTTGATGTTCTCGAAGCCTTTCGAGCACAAGACGAAGATGTTCGGCATGTTCTTCTTCATTCTTGGAATATATCAGAATATCATCCAGATATACCACGACAAACTTGTCGAGATAATCCATGAAGATATAATTCATCAACCGAGAGAAGGTTGCTGGGGCATTTGTTAAGCCGAAAGACATGACGGTGTACTCGTATGAACCATAGCGAGTAACAAATGCTGTCTTCGGAATATCTTCTTCACGAACACGGATCTAATGATAACCCAGCCTCAAGTCGAGTTTAGAGAACACTGACGATCTAGCAAGCTGATCATACAGATCATTGATCCGGGGAAGCGGATATTTTTTCTGAATTGTTGCTTGGTTGATAGGTCGGTAATCTTGAACCAGCCGATTAGTACCATCTTTCTTCTTGACAAAGAGAGAAGGTGCTCCCCAAGCTGAGGAACTAGGATGAATAAAACCCTTGCGAAGCAATTTGTCAATTTCTTCCTTAAGTTCAAGGAGTTCATGAGGAGGCATTTTATAAGGCCGCTAGCAATAGGGGTGGTGCCTGGTTTCAAGTCAATGACGAACTCGACTGCTCTAGCAGGGGGAATGCCTGGAAGTTCTTCTGGAAATACATCTTGGAATTCTCGAACCACTGGGATGCTTTCAATCCCCTCAAGAGGTGAAGCATTCAATGCGTTCATCGAATGTATCTGGGTCTCGGCATTTCGAACGAGACGAGCGGAATGAACCACTAACTCGTTGGAAGGGTGCAGAAGATGCACAGTCTTAGTGGCACAAACGATTGAAGCACTATGTGCTATCATCCACTCCATTCCCAAGAGTAAGTCAATATTGGAAGACGCCAATACAATGGGCGAGACGAGGAACTCTAGTCCTTCGATCTCAATGGTGACGTTGGGACATATTATAGAAGTCTGACAATTACCCGCGGGAGTGGATACCATTAATTGAATACCCATGTTCTCGCACTTAAGGTCATGCTTAGATGCAAATTCTTCTGACATGAATGAATGCGATGATCCAGAATCAAATAAAACGGATGCGGGTATCGAGTTAACAAGAAGTGTACCCATCACAGTAGAAGGCTGGTCTTGAGTTTCAACCATATCAGTATGGTTGGCTTGATCATGAGTATAGGGAACTCTGGCATTGCTGTTGCGGGGCTGGTAGTTCGGCAGTGCAAGTTGTTTCTGACCCTGCCTGCAATCTCTAGCATGGTGACCTGGACGGCCACACTTGAAGCACAGTCCATCCTCAGGACGAGATGGTGGAGGCTGAGGTGCTCTTGGCGGTATAGCTCTTGGCTGTCTTGGCGGCGGAGGGGGCAGACGAGGCGCTGCATAGGATGGCCTCGGGGCATAAGCAGGCGGACGGTAACTGTTGGGGATCCAGATCCTTTGCTTCTGAGGACGTGAGCCCGAAGATGAACCCACGTCAGTCTTGCGCTTAGTGTGATCCTTGTACCTCTGCAGACCTGTCTCAATCTGAATGGCCTTATTCACCAAGGTGGCGAAATCAGGGAAGTCGTGAGCTAGGAGAGCAAGGTGAACATCTGGGTGAAGTCCTTCACAGAATTTCTCCTGTCTGCGAGCATCAGTTGGTATGTCCTCTTCAGCATAACGGGACAAGTCCAGAAATTCCCGCTGATAAGCGTCCACGGTCTTACTGCCTTGGGTAAGGTTGCGGAACTCTTGCTTCTTCCAGTCGATGTTTCCTTGAGGAATGTGGCGAGCACGGAAGGCAGCTTGGAACTCTGGCCAGGTAACGATGGCGCCTACTGGCAGGGCATGCTTGTGACTGGTCCACCATTGAGCACCGGGACCTCTCAGAAAGTAGGCCGCATAGTTGACAAAGTTAGCTTGGGGGACCATAGCAGATTCCAGTATGTGAGTAATGTTGCGGAGCCAGTCGTCAGCATCTAGCGGCTGAGTTGAGTTGTGGAAGGTAGGCGGGTTGAGACGCACAAAGTCCTGCAGCGACATTGCAGCTGGCTGCTGGTATATAGGGGGCCTCTGGAGTTGGTCCACTAGTCCTTGCATAAACTGGCGTTGAACTTCCATCTACTGAATCATTCCAGTCATGTAATCAGGTGGCGGTGGTGCATTGTCAGCACGGCCACATCCTGCTGGTCTAACCATCCTGCTAATTTATAACAGTGGTAGTTCAGTATTTAAGCAATAGCAAGGCAAGGATTCATTCATGAAGTAATCATGCACAACGAAGGAAGTGCAATTAAATACATCATAGTAGCCAAACACGACTTAATGATCCATACATAGGTCTGTTGCAAACCATAAGTCTGTTACAAATAGACGATAGGTCCAGCATGAAAATACCTTAGACAAACTAGGCGGCACGCAGGCACGCGATAGAGGCATACAACAACGGGACATAGCGATAAGCTACATCAACGTCGGGGACAACGGAAGCAGCCACGGAACTGCAGATGACCCTGAATGTGAAACCTGGTGACAGGGTCCTGCATCCCGTGTACACTCCAATGCAGAATTTGCATATTAAGCGGGAGTGCAGGTCCATGTGCCGGAGTACGACCTCCAACCTCAGGCCATTCAAGACCTGGAGGAAACTCAGTCCGAGGCGGGTAAAGGATGTGCTCCGGATGTATCCTCGCACGGACTGCTGGCAACAACTGCTCCATAGCCTGATGAAGACGAGCTCGGGTGGCGTACAACTCGAAATTAAGAGCCCTGACAGTGCGATCCAGAGCCTCTGTGTACAGGACCAGAACCTGTGGGTCGTAACGACGACTCACGTAGGGGGTGCAGGCAGCAGTGTAGGATCCGTCGGTACGCTGCCGTGCAAGACCTCAGCGTCGGCTGCCGTATCAACTCCAGCAGGGACATACGGGATGTATCGGTATGCCGTCTCCTCCAAACAGGGGTTTGCTGCACGGAGACGAACAATAGCAGCATAGGCAGCATCCTATACTGCCATCTCAACAGTCACTCCAATGCCACGGAAGGTGTGCAGCTCAGTGATGGAGAGGTCCTGTCGATCCCAGATAACCATCTCAGCCTCATACTGTTCCTGGTTGAACTCGCGGTAGTCCTAGTAAACAGTGTACTCGCGGTACCAGCGATATCCCAGTTTCTTCAAGAGGCCGACCAGAATGGCCGGGAACCCAGTCGTATCGTGCGCAAAGGTCAGATGAACGATCTGCCTAGCGGGACGCATCTGTAACAAGGAGATTCAAGATGTCAAATGACAGTGCATGCATCATACTTCAAGGGAAAACAATTGTCGACGAAACAAATCTCCGGTGGATGTGATCACGAGATCCTAATGTTAGAGTTAGGAAAATCTTTAACCCGAAAGAGAAGAGAGATCAGAACCCAGAGTAAGGACAAGGAATAAAAGATCCTAATACCATCCAATTGAGATGTGGGCCCGTAAGCCACAGCATCAGTGTTAGTAAAAGTTTTTCAATGACTAGACTCAACTTCGGCCAAGGATGTGGAAAGGGGGCTACCTACAGGCAGTCGGATCTGATACCAACTTGTAAGACCCCGGCCCCGACCGTGCACTAATCATACACGCAGTTATGCACGATCAAGACCTGAGACTCACTGGGAGGAATCACAACACAACACTAAACACAAATTGAAATAATTCAAGCTTCATATTACAGCCAGGGGCCTCGAGGGCTCATATATAATAGCTTGAGTACAAAGTCAGCGGAAGCAACAACATCTGAGTACAGACATAAAAGGTACACAAGTTTTGCCTTAAGAAGGCTAGCACAAACATAAGCAGCGGATCGAAAGAGGCGAGGCCTCCTGCCTGGGAACCTCCGAACTACTCCTGGACGTCAGAGAAGTCTACATCGTAGTAGGCTCCATCCTGGTAGTAGTGGCCTCCGTCGGGGTAGTAGGAGTCGTCCACCGGGTAAGCTGGATCCTGGGTCTCCTGAGCTCCGTCATCTGATCGCGGCATCGTATCAAGGGGAAAAGGGGGAGCAAAGCAACGGTGAGTACTCATCCAAAGTACTCGCAAGACTTACATCAGAACTATACTAGATATGCACCAGTGTCAAGGAATGGGGCTATATCTTTGGACTAAACTGCAGAAATGCCAGAAGTGGGAAGAAGGCCTAGTCCTATCGAAGACTAGCATCTTCAGCGTCTTGCAGCATAAGACGAGAGTTCAGAGCAGCATATTTTAATTAACAAGGTTTAATGCAGTAAGGCCCAGAGATTCTTCCTCGACTCCCTGCGAGAAAGCAATCCCGGAGCCAAATAATTCAAGTAGCAACATAAGTATCCAGTTCTAGTTATCATAGACCCGGATACAACTCTGAGCGTCCATAACCGTGGACACGGCTAATCGATTAGTTGAACTTCCCTGCAGGGGTGCACAAACTTACCCAACACGCTCGATAAACTCTGGCCGGATACAATTTTTGGGTCATACCCGGCCCCGGCCGATCGACACGACGTAGTCCTACCTAGGCTCAACAAAGAGGCGAGCACGCCGGTCTACATCCTAATGGCTCGGGGTCTTGGGCCATCGCCCTCGCCATCCTGCACGTTACACCCTCGGCCGGTGTCAGTCCTAGCATGACTTAACTTACAAGCGCCATGCGTTAGCTCGGGCCACCCAGGCGCGAGTCGCTCAATGTGACATCTGAAGAGCTTTCAGTCGAATGTACGGTCGCAGAGTTCCCACTTTTGTTCCCGCGTGGTGGTCAGTGCGAAAGAGGCCAGAGGCCTTCTCAGATCACATATCCAAACCCGTTAGTGACTTTATAGTTGCGGTGACGAGCGGTCCCTCCATCCCGTCGCCCCGTCTCGAGAACTTGCGGCAAGGACATCACTGTCCGACCACGCCTCGTCTATAATGGTGCCTTACCGGCGCCCCCCACCACATCTCACCCTTGCGGGTACCCTTGGGGCCGACCCGGCTTTCTCATATAATTCAGTAATAAGTCAAAGTGGCTGTGAGTCAGTGCCCCAAGTGAATTCACACTCGGGGTGTGTGAGGTGATGTGCGGTAACGGCTTGTCAGTCATATTGACTGAGTCTTCTGTCTTCAAGTCCTCGATGACGACGGTGATGAAAGCAGGGGCAACGACCATAGTAAAATGGGGGCCTCAGGGGGACACTATCCATACCAATACTAGAACATTATATGAAAGCAGTACTCAAAATCAGGCTATGCATCAGAATAGGTGCTGTTAAAATACAGCAGCACAATCTAATGCAAGCATGAGAGAGAGAGAATAGGTGATATCAGAATGATCAAGGGGGTTTTGCTTGCCTTGTTGCTCTGCTGCAAAAGGCTGGTCGTCAGGGGCGTAGTCGTACTCGGCAGCAGCATCAGTCTCGGAGGCTACTGGAGAGAAGAGGGGGAAGAAACAATAAATACAGGCAAACAGATGCAACACGATGCATGACATGGCAATACGCAGTGCTAGGGGTAGTCTAACGCAGTACTATACGTACCAGACGGAGCGGGAGAATATCTAACGATATTTCCCGAGTCTTTGGATTTATCGGACAGACGATCCGGAGGGGAAAAGTTCCATGTTCATCATGCTAGGAGCATGTGACAGATGAATGGATGGCATATTCAGGTTCGTGGGAATTTTCTGATCAACTTTCATGTATAAAATTTTTCATCTGAGCTACAAATTATTTACTATGACTTTTCAAAGTTTTAATCATTTTCTGGAATTAACAAAATTAAATTAATTCAATAAAATGCTATTATGATTTCAGCATGATGTCATCATGACATCAGCAGTCAACAGCACAGTGGCCAGGTCAAACCTGACATGTGGGGCCCTCCTGTCATTGACTCATATTTATTTCAGTGTTTTAAATTAAGCTAAACAGATTAATTAACAGGTGGGGTCCAATTGTCAGTGAGTCATTAGGCTAACTTAATTATTTTTATTAATCTAATTACTTAATTAGCCAGCTGACAGGGCTGGCCCACATGTCATACACAGGGGGGAGTCGGGCCCCACCTGTCATTGACTGGTCAAGCCCAGTCAACAGGTTGACCAGGTCAACGGTCAACCAGGGGGCTCAGGGCCCACCGGTCAGTGACCCTACGGGTGGCCCCGGCCTGGCCAGGTCAGCGGCGGCCGGCGTTCGTCGCCGGAGGAGCTCCAGCGAGCTCCCGGATCGCGGGGAGGCTCGGAAATCGCGTGTAGTGCACCAAATCGGGCCATTCTTCTTGCGTTCGAAAGCTGAGGTCGTCGCCGTTCCATTCCGGGCATCAGCAGCTGCTGCGGTGGTCTGTGGCATCGCCGGCATCGAGGTTGGCGGCGGTGAGCTTCGGCGTCGATGGCAAGTGGCAAAACAGGGCGCAAACGAGCGAACTAGCGGTACTATGCTGGCCTACGCGGTGTGTGGAGTCAAACGGTAGCGACGGCGGGACAAAAAGGTCACCGGAGGCTCGCCGGCATTGAGCTCAGGCGGAGCCGCGTTCGGGCACGACGGGGAGAAGGGGCTACGTTCGCGGATATGCTCAGGGAAGAGAGGGGAAAGACGCGGGGGCTCACCGAGAGCCTGCAGGTGAGCAAAGTGGGCGCGGGGGAGGCTCGGTGTCGCCGGAACGGTCGTCGGAGTGCGGCGGCGATCCGAGGAAGAAGACGATGGCGTTGGGACGATGCAGGGCTCCCGGGGCTCGGGCTTGTGGTCGAGGAGGACGGGGTGGTCGGTGCGGTTCTTCCTGGCGCAACGGCAAGGCGCGGGAGGCACGGTGGCCGCGTCTAACCGACGGCCATGGCGGTGGCGGCGCTCGGGAGAGGGAGGAGCAGAGGAAGGAGAGGGGGGAAGTGAGCGAGGGAGAGGCCAGGGAGGCTCGGGGCTTCGCCCGTATCCTCCACACGGGCGCGGGCGCGCTGTCGACCGCGAGGAGAGGGGGGGCCTGGCTGCGGGCGCGCGCGCGCAGAGCGCTCGACAGCGAGCGGGGGTGAGCAGTCCGGGAGGAGGGAGACGGCGCCAGTCGGGCTGGGCCGGCTACTGTTCCGCTGGGCCTAAGTGCACAGTCCACTTTTCCTTTTTCTTTCCCTTTTCCTTTTCTGTTTTCTCCACAGCTTCTGTTTTATTTCCTTTTTGCATTATTCCTTCTCAGCAAAAATGTGCCACTGGGTCCAAATATTACCTTGCAATATTCTGTAGGGCCACAATTATTTTGGGCATTTTTAGAAACTGTTTGCATTTTCCATAGAATTAAAGAGCACTTTTAAAAATGCAAATTGGCTCTGTTTTGATGGTGGGGTCCACATCAGCTTGAGGGTGATGTTGTTTTCCTCAACAACATTTGTTTTATGATTTTTCACAAATGTGCAACATTTTTCCCATGCTGTTTGAGGATTTAAATTATCACAATCAAATCCTAGGGCATTTAGAAGTGGAATTTGAAATGACAATTGAATTTCAACATGATCATATCCCACTTAGCAAAAGGATTAGTTGCTGATCATAGTCATCACTGTGCACCATTACATGGGGGATGTTACAATAGTGCCCCCTAGTTGGTGCTTATAAGAGAAGATGGAGACTCAAAGCAAAAATAAAAATTGCATAATGTAAATAGAAAGGCCCTTCGCAGAGGGAAGTAGGGATTTGTAGAGGTGCCAGAGCTCAAAATTTTAAATTGAGAGAGAAAAAATATTTTGGGTGGCATGCTTTTCCTGTCAACGAAAACGACAAAGTAGCTCACAATACTTTCCATGCTAGATATATCATAGGCAGTTCCCAAACAGAAAATCAGGTTTATTCCTTTTTCCACCAAACTTTCACTTTCCATGGCAGGCCGTATCCACGGTTGCCTTCCATACCAACACTTTCCAAGGAATTTATTATTTGACAACATAAAGTAAATATATTTTTCTTTTTCATTTCGGGAATGGGCATCCCTATTACCGCCGCACTCTCGTGCAATGACAAGTGAATAAACACCCATCTTGAGAATAACACATCTAGCACGGAAAAATATTGGACACTCCCCACCGTTTCATGAGCGGTACGGGCACACAAAAGAGAAAATTTATTATGAAAATTTAGAGATGGCACATACAAATTTGCTTGGAACGGCATGGAAATACCGCATATAGGTAGGTATGGTGGACTCATGAGGCAAAACTGGGTTTAAGGATTTTGGATGCACAAGTAGTATTTCTACTTTCTACAAGTGAAGGCTAGCAAATAGATTGGGAAGCAACCAAACCAAGAAACGAAAAATCACATAAGTGAGCATTGAACATAACTAACACCGAATAATTCACCACAAGTAGGATGTAACTTCATTGCATAACTATTGACTTCCGTGCATGCATAGGGAATCAGAAACCTTAACACCAATATTCCTACTAAGCATAATTACTCACTAACATGACTCACATATTACTATCATCATGTTTCAAAACTATTACAAGGAATCAAGTTTAATTTGTCCAATGATACTCATGAAAGTTTTTATTATATCCTCCTTGGATATCTATCACTTTGGGACTAGTTTCATATATTGCCATTGCCTTTTGGCAAGCTCAAACAAATTTAAGTGAAGCACATGAGCAGAAAGATTTCATCTCTCAAAAAGGTATAAGTGCAGCATGAGAGGATTTGTTCAAAAATTTACTAACTCTCAAATTAATCTAAGTGAAGCATGAGAGTATTTCTACAAAAGTTTCCAAGCACACCGTGCGCAAAAAGATATAAGTGAAGCACTAGAGCAATTCCTATAGCTCAAAAAGTTTAAGTGAAGCACATAGAGCAATTCTAACAAATCATAGCATGATTGTGGCTCTCTCAAATAGGTGTGTACAGCAAGGATACAAAGGAAAAACTAGCAAACAAAGCAAGCAAAGATACAAGACGCTCCAAGCAAAACACATGATATGTGACGAATAAAAATATAGCTCCAAGTAAAATACCGATGGTCGTTAGAAGAAAGAGGGGATGCCACTCGGGGGCATCCCCAAGCTTAGTTGCTTGTTACTCTTTGTATATATCTTGGGGGTGCGGTAGCATCCCCAAACTTAGGTTCTTGCTACTCCTTATTCCTTCATCCATCGTGATCTCACCCAAAACTTGAAAACTTCAATCACACAAGACTCAACAAAATCTTCGTGAGATCCGTTAGTATAAGAAAGCAAATCACTATTTTAGGTACTGTTGTAAACCCATTCAAATTTTATAATTGCATTATACCTACTGTATTTTAACTTTACCATGGCTCATACCCTTCAATATAACCCATAGATTCATCAAAACAAGAACACAATGCAACAAAAGCAGAATCTGTCTCAAACAGAACAGTCTGTAGTAATCTGTACCATACCCGTACTTCTGTAACTCTAAAAATTCTGAAGAATTAGGGAAACCTAAGGAATTTGTATAGCAACACTGTGTTAAAATTTCAGCTCAAGATCACGTTCCAGAAAAAATTGAAAATTCATATACTGGACGCAAAGTTTCTGTTTCAGATTCAGCATCATTTCTAGTCATCCTATGAATCATCCTAACGGTTCTACTTGGCACAAACACTAAATAAACCATAAAAAACACAATCATAACAGAGGCATAATTGTGTCAACACTCAAAAACAGAAAGGAAAAAGCAAAAAATTATTTATTCATTGGTTTGCGTCCGAACAAGCGCTATCATTTTACGCCCCTAGCTAGGCATATTGGATAGATTCAAGTATTTTTATCTTTGGTTTTGGATCCATAGGATGCCCTCATGATTGATTCATATGGTGGCTTAATTCTTGTTCTAGGGAAGTGTTCCATACCCTTTCTCAAGGGAAATTGAAAATGAATATTGCCTTCTTTCATATCAATCACGACACCTATAGTGCGTAAAAACGGTCTACCAAGTATAATGGGACAAGACGGATTGCAATCAATATCAAGCACAATAAAATCAATGGGCACATAATTACTATTTGCAAGAATAAGAACAGCATTAATTCTTCCCAAAGGCTTTTTAATAGTAGAATCCGCCAAGTGCCAATTAAGAGAACATTCTTCAATGTTGGTAAGACCAAGCACATCACATATAGATTTCGGAATCGTGGAAACACTAGCACCCAAATCACACAAAGCAAAGAATTCATAATTTTTAATCTTGAACTTAATGGTGGGTTCCCACTCATCATGTAATTTTCTAGGAATAGAAATCTCCAACTCCAACTTTTCTTCAAAAGATTTCATCATGGCATCAACGATATGTTTAGTAAAAGCTTTATTTTGCTCATAAGTATGTGGTGAATTCAACATAGATTGCAACAAAGAAATACATTCAATAAAGGAGCAACTATCATAGTTAAAATATTTGCAATCCAAGATAGTGGGCACATCACTAGTTAAAGTTTTGACCTCTTCAAATCCACTTTCATCAAAAATTTCATCAAGATTTTCACTCTCCAAATTATTGGGACGCCTTCTAGGTAAAGTTGACTCTACTTCAGTCCCTTCATTATCAATTTTAACATTACGAAACAAGGAATCAATAGAAGAAACACCAATCACTTTAAGATCTTCATCACTTTTATCCTCTAGAGAGATTGGTTTGGCGGCCATTTGATTTATCAAAGTAGCTTGCGCATCGGAGATTTTACCAAGCAAAATTTCAGTATGAGCATATTTAGATTGGAGGTTGCAAAATTTTCTACTAATATCATCAAGTTGTTTCATTATGGCATCTAGCACGGTAGAAAGTTCTCTAAGCTCATCGGTAAAATACTTATTATGCTCAAATTGTGTAGTCATATATTCCTTAGTACTTTTATCAATTTCAAGCAAAATATTGCGATAAGGAACTTCATAGTACTTTCGTTGGGGCATCATGACAACGCAAACAAGATTGCAAGCAAGGAAGAGATCCGGCAAGAAAAAGGGCAAACGAAAAAGAGGGCGAATAAAACGACAAATTGGTGAAGTGGGGGAGAGGAAAACGAGAGGCAAATGGAATATAATGTAATTGCAAGGAGATGAGATTTGTGATTAGGAACCTGGTAGATGATGATGGAGTCCCCTCGGTGCCTACGATAGGCACGTAGAAGAGACTACTTCCTCCCCGGCAACGGCGCCAGAAATTCCTTTGACGTGGCTTGGACTGCGTCGGTATTTCCCCAAAGAGGAAGGGATGATGCAGCACAGCGACGGTAAGTATTTCCCTCAGTTATGAAACCAAGGTTATCGAACCAGTAGGAGGATCACCACCACCCAATAAGCAGCACCTGCACACAAACAACAAATACTTACAACCCGACGCGAAAGAGAGGTTGTCAATCTCTCTACGGTAATAAGATAGATTAGGAAGTGATAGATAGATCTCTCAAGAACACAAATAAAAAGAGTAAATATGCAGCAATATATTTTTGGGTTTTTGGTTTTGTAGATTTGAAAACAAAGATTGCAAAAATGTAGATCGGAAAGCAATATGATGGAAAAGTAGACCCGGGGGCCGTAGGGTTCACTAGTGGCTTCTCTCATGAGTATAGCGCACGGTGGGTGAACAAATTACTGTTGGGCAATTGATAGAAAATCGAATAGTCATGACGATATCCAGGGCGATGATCATTATATAGGCATCACGTCCAAGATAGATAGACCGACTCCTGCCTGCATCTACCTCTATTACTCCACACATCGACCGCTATCCAGCATGCATCTAGTGTATTAAGTTCATGGAAAAACGGAGTAATGCAATAAGAACGATGACATGATGTAGACAAGATCTATTCATGTAGGAATAGACCCCATCTTGTTATACTTAATAGCAACGATACATGCGTGTCTTGCTGCCCCTTCTGTCACTGGGAAAGAACACCGCAAGATCGAACCCATCACAAAGCACCTCTTCCCATGGCAAGAAAAATCGATCTAGTCGGCCTAACTAAACCAATGATTCGAAGAAGAAATACGAGGCTATAAGTAATCATGCATATAAGAGATCAAAGAAGACTCAAATAATATTCATGGATAGAAACTGATCATGAACTCAAAATTCATCGGATCCCAACAAACACACCGCAAAAGTTTACATCAAATAGATCTCCAAGAGACCATTGTATTGAGAATCATAAGAGAGAGAGAAGAAGCCATCTAGCTACTGCCTACGGACCCGTAGGTCTATGGTGGACTACTCGCGCATCATTGGAGAGGCACCTATGAGGAAGATGAACCCCTCCGTGATGGTGTTTAGATTGGATCTCGCGGTTCTGGAACTTGCGGTGGCTAGAATTGTGTTTTGTCGACTCCCCTAGGGTTTTTGAATTTTCTGGGAATTTATAGGCATGATAGTCGGTTGAGGGGGTGCCCGAGGTGCCCAGCACCCACCAGGCCGCGCCAGGGGGCCTTTGGCATGCCCTGGTGGGGGATGGCCACCCTGGGCCCCCTCTTCTGGTGTTCTTTGGCCCATCTGGTTTCTTCTGGTCTGTAAAAATTCAGAAAAATCCCCGCAGCATTTTAACTCCGTTTGGTACTGATTTTCTGCGAAGTAAAAAACAAGCAAAAACAGCAACTGGCACTTTGGCACTATGTCAATAGGTTAGTCCCAAAAAATGATATAAATTTGTAATAAAATGATTGTAAAACATCCAAGAATGATAATATAACAGCATGGAACAAGCAAAAAATTATAGATACGTTGGAGACGTATCACTTACCCTACGCTTTGGCTCCGCGGAAACGCCGTAACAAGGTAATTTATAATTTCATTTCCATTTCTTCTGTCTACCAGCCATATGCAGTAAAACTGATTATACTGCTCAATTTTAATGTCTTTCAGGAGACTCCTCCTTCCTCTGGCAACTCAACCGCTTCTAAGCTGCCGCCTCTTGTCATCAACCCAGGGTAATTTTATTTTGCATCCCATATTGCTTACTAATATTTTTCCCTTGCATATGACTTATAATGAAATCTTTGTTCACAGAGCCCAAGCTAAAAAAGGAAGTTAAGCGGGTCATCTTCCCGTCCGGATGTCCTAGAGCCAGAGAATCCGAAGCTTGGCACTCCTGAAGTTCAAGTCAAGCCCTCTGAAGCTGCTCAAGGCGCCCACAATGAGACTCCCCAGCCTACTGAGCCGGTGGATGTTGACATTGTGATTCCTGAAGCTAATCCGGAGGCTGATCCTAAGTCGGCCAGCCCTCTGCCAACAGCTGAAGACGTGACTCCTCATGAAGAAGAGGTTACCATCACCGGAACAGCTTACACAGCTCCTGCCCCTTCCAACGTGCTGACCAAGCACATTAACAAGGATGAGGCGCCTTCACCTGAGAAGGAGAGGGTTAAGCTTGATCTTCCCAATTTGGAGAAGCTTACTGCTGATGAACTGCACTTTGGCTATCTGAGCCGCCTCTCCGCAAGCCGAGATATGGAAGCCAATTTAGTGGGCATGATGAATAGAAAATATGAGGTACTCAACCTTCCTTGCCTCTTATAACCTTACGTAGCCCCCAAGAGCCGCTTATTTTCTTGAAGATAAGCCAAGTCTTCAGCAACACGTAAATTTCAATAGACCCACATGTAGCCCCCAAGGGTCGGGTCATTATGGAAATAATGAGCCGGCACTTACTGTATGATAGAAAAAATGCCAAGTGAAGCCCCCAAGGGCCGGGTTATCTTCGTGAAGATGATCCGAATCTTGTTTGTATTGCAGACTTTTAAAGAACTGATATACATTAGCCCCCAAGTGTCAAGTATATTGCTTGCAATCTGCTTGAGACTTGTAACAACCTTCTTTAGTGCCCCCAAATTCCATTATAAGTCGTACTGGCGGCTTAAACTTGATAAACTTATACTTTGACAATTATTTTGTGCAGGAAGCTTTACACGTGGCCGAGTCTAGTTTGGCCGATCTTAGGAAGAACCTGGCGTTGCAACAAGACGCTCGATCTGATGCTGATGCAAAGTGGCGGCTCTCGTCGTCAGAACTGGAAAAGATCAAGGCAGATTTTGAGGCGTTCAAACAAACTGCTGAAGCTAATCAAGTCACCTTGACCAAACGTGCCAAAGACGCCGGAAGCCAACTTAAACCCATCGCTGAAGAGCTGAGCAGTCTCAAACGCCATGTATCTCGGATGACTGAAGCTATCTTTGGTAAGCATTGCTGACTATGTTATAAGCATTCCTTTCAAACAGTCTTTAGAAAGACTCACCCGGCGACTTATACAATTGAACTGTTTGCAGGCCATCGAACTCGTAACCTTCCAGACGACAGCTTGCTTAAGCTGAAAGCTTTGTATTCATTTACGGAGCATCTGTATGCCGGAAGCCTCTTCACCATCAGGGCTGTTTTTGGTGAGAAGGGGACCCCAAAGTTGATCAAAGACGTGCTGAAATGCCTTTCCAGCATCCCCAAGCATTTTGAAGAAATGAAGAAATTAGCCGCCCGCAAAGGTGCAATAGCCGCTCTGAGTCGGGCTTTGGCGTATGCGCCAGAGCTTAACCCGGAGGAGATGGTGGGAGGTTGTCCACAACTGAAGGATGACGGGTCAGAATTCACGCAAGACGACTACGCTTGTTGCTTCAGAGCATCTCGAGCATTGTCTAGCCAATTAGCCGCAGAAGCTGACCTGAAGGTTTATTAGGCGGCTTATGACAACAACGATGCACGAATCCGGGCGCCTACCTTTGAGCCGGTGGATCTGACTCCGCAATGCCGTAAGCACATCTTTGCCCCTGATGTTGACCCGTTTCCAATCTTGCATGACGAAGCCGAATTTGAAGCTTTAATCAATTGCAACTGGGATGTGGACAACCTTCAGATCCAAGAGACCGAAGACCCGGCGCAGGATAACCCGTCAACAAGTTAGGCGAGCAGCTGGCCTCAGATGAAGGTAACCCGGGCATGCTGATCCGCCGGGTTATAACTTTTTGTGAAAAACTTGAGTCCACAAATTTTGGGCTCTATATGGCCTTGTAATAGCCGTAGTTAAAACTGATTGCCTGTGTCGTGCCTTCATGCACGTTTTCAGCTTCACAACTCATATTCTGGCAGCTTTGGTGCTTCAAAAAATTTCCACAGTGTGAATGTCTTGATATGATCATATGCCTCAGTGTTAATTCATCAATTCCCACTGGCGTGTTATAATCAATGAGCAATGCTAAGCCGGGATTACCCAAAAACTTAGAATCTTATCACGAAGAACTCCTGCAAAATGACAAGCAGAAAATATATGTATATCTTTTGTTACTGTTTAGGCGTCTTTGAAGGCACTACCCAAAGAGGTCAACTCTTGTTTATGCTTTTGAGAAAAACTCTAGTTTTGCGCTTCAAAGAAGCTAGGAATGAGTGCCCAAAATCCCATAAGCCGGCTCTCACGTGACATAAATCCGTCGTTTTAACCTTAACCAGTTCAGGGTCTTAAAAAAGATTGACTGTTAAGAGTACGAACGGGCCACATAGTGGAGAGACTACAACAGATAGGTGAGTTTATCCAAGCTCTCTGTAAGCCGACTCTCTCGTGACATAAGCCGGCATTTTAACTTTGACAAGTTTAGGGTCTTAAAAAAGATTGACTGTCAAACGTTCGGCGGGTCACCTGGTGGAGTAGCAAGTTTCAAACAGGCAGGTTTAACTCAAATATGGCTTTCAAGCCGGTCAAGAGGGTATGAAAGCTAAACCCAGTGGATTGGAAGCCCCCAAGTGACCTTATGAATAATCAACTCTTCGCACCATCAACTGCTGCATGAAAACGACAGAGACCCCGAATTATGGGGATGCTGGCTTTATTATATTATAAAAAGTGGTATATACAATGACAGAAGTATGTACATTGATGAGAGCCGATGGCTCAAGTGTAGTAAGGCCGAAGATGAGCAATGTTCCACGGCCTGGCAGTCTCCTTCGCAGAAGTGCGTGACTTGTCGCCCTCCCGTATATCAATGAGATAATAGGAACCATTGTTGAGATTTTTGCTGATCACAAAAGGTCCTTCCCAAGGGGATGATAACTTATGCATATCTGTCTGGTCTTGAATCAGACGAAGCACTAAGTCGCCCTCTTGGAACGTCCGGGTCTTAACTCTGCGGCTATGATAGCGGCGCAGATCTTGTTGATAAATTGTCGAACGTCTGGCTACAAGATCCCGTTCTTCATCCAAGGCGTCTAGTGCATCCTGACGCGCCGTCTCATTATCAGTTTCAACGTAAGCCGCCACTCTGGGCGAGTCATGACGAATATCACTGGGGAGAACAGCCTCTGCGCCATAAACCATGAAGATAGGCGTATAGCCTGTTGATCTGTTAGGGGTGGTTCTGATGCTCCAAAGAACTGAAGGTAACTCCTCCACCCAACAACCCCGTGTTCGTTCCAAAGGAACCATAAGCCGGGGTTTTATCCCTCTCAGAATTTCCTGGTTAGCATGCTCTGCTTGACCATTAGACTGTGGATGAGCCACGGAGGAGACATCAAGGTGGACGTGTTCACTGTCACAAAACTCTTTCATAGCCCCCTTGGACAGATTTGTACCATTGTCAGTAATGATACTATGAGGGTAACCAAACCGAAAAATCAGCTTTTTGACAAACTGAACTGCTATTGATGCGTCACACTTACTGACCGGCTCTGCTTCAACCCACTTAGTAAATTTATCAACTGCCACTAAGAGGTGGGTCTTCTTATCTTTAGACCTCTTAAATGGTCCAACCATATCCAGCCCCCAGACAGCAAACAGACAGGTGATTGGAATCATCCGCAATTCTTGAGCTGGCACATGGGCACGTCGTCTGAATTTCTGACACCCATCACATCTACTGACCAAATACTCTGCATCCGCTTGAGCTGTCAACCAGTAAAAACCATGCCGAAAAGCTTTGGCCACCAAGGATTTTGACCCGGCGTGATGACCACAATCGCCGGCATGTATCTCTTGCAAGATTTCATGGCCATCCTCAGGAGAGACGCATCGTTGAAAAACACCAGTAACGCTGCATCTGTGCAACTCGCCATTGATAATAGTCATGGACTTAGATTGCCTTATGATTTTTCGTGCCAAAGTCTCATCCTCGGGTAACTCGCCACGAGCCAGATATGCTAGGTAAGGCAGCGTCCAATCAGGGATAGCGCGGAGAGCCGCCTCCAATTGTCCTTCCGGGTCAGGTATAGCAAGATCCTCCTCAGAAGGCAACTTAACCGACGGGTGATGCAGTACTTCCAGGAACACATTAGGTGGCACCGGCTTACGCTGAGACCCCAGTCTTGATAATGCATCAGCCGCCTCATTCTTCCGACGATCAATATGATCCACCTGATAGCCCTTGAAATGACCAGCGATGACGTCAACCGCCTGGCGATAAGCCGCTATATGGGGGTCCTTAGAATTCCATGTGCCAGAAACTTGCTGGGCCACCAGGTCTGAGTTGCCGAGACATCTGACCCGGCTCAAATTCATCTCCTTGGCCACACGGAGCCCATGAAGCAAGGCTTCATACTCAGCTGCATTGTTAGTACAAGGAAACATTAGCCTTAACACATAACAGAAATTGTCACCTCTAGGGGAAGTTAAAACAACTCCAGCCCCCGAGCCTTCCAACTGCCTGGATCCATCAAAGTGAATAGTCCAATAAGTATTATCCGGCTTCTCTTTAGGTGGTTGACACTCCGTCCAGTCATTGATAAAATCCACCAGGGGTTGGGACTTGACAGCTGTTCGAGGCACATACCTCAAATTAAGAGGTCCAAGCTCAATTGCCCACTTAGCAATCCTGCCGGTGGCTTCTCTATTCTGAATAATATCTCCCAAAGGAGCAGAGCTGACCACCGTGATTGGATGTCCAAGGAAATAATGCTTCAATTTGCGATTTGCCATGAACACTCCAAATACCAACTTTTGCCAATGCGGATACCTTTGCTTGGACTCTGTCAAAACCTCACTGACATAATAAACCAGTCGCTGGACTGGATACTCTTTGCCTGCCTCCTTGCGCTCCACAACAACTGCAGCACTGACGGCTTTATTATTAGCCGCCACGTACAGGAGCAAAGGCTCTTTTTCCACGGGAGCAGCCAAAACAGGCGGCTCAACCAACTGTTTTTTCAGCACCTCAAACGCATCATTGGCAGCATCACTCCAGACAAAATCATCTGTCTTCTTCATCATATGATACAAAGGAATGGCCTTCTCACCAAAGCGGCTTATGAACCGGCTTAAGGCGGCAATACGACCCGCCAAGCGTTGGACATCATTAATGCACACCGGCTTAGACAATGAGGTGATGGCCTTTATTTTATCCGGGTTAGCTTCGATGCCCCGCTCTAAAACCAAAAATCCCAGGAGCTTGCCTGCAGGCACACCAAAAACACACTTAGCCGGATTAAGCATCATCTTGTAAACCCGCAGGTTATCAAAAGTTTCCTTCAAATCGTCAAGCAGAGTCTCCTTCCTTGACTTGACCACAATATCATCCATATAGGCATGAACATTGCGTCCAATTTGACTGTGAAGACAGTTCTGCACACAGCGTTGATAAGTCGCATGCGCGCTTTTGAGTCCAAAAGGCATAGACACGTAGCAGAAAGCTCCAAAAGGTGTGATGAAAGACGTCTTCTCTTGGTCTTTGACTGCCATCTTGATCTAATGATAACCCGAATAAGCGTCCAGGAAACATAAACTCTCACAACCCGCCATTGCATCAATGATCTGGTCGATACGGGGGAGAGCAAATGGATCAACCGGACATGCCTTGTTGAGATCCGTGTAATCTACACACATGCGCCACGTGCCGTTCTTCTTAAGTACAAGCACGGGGTTAGCCAACCACTCCGGGGGAAAAACCTCCACGATAAACCCTGCTGCTAAGAGCCGGGCTACCTCTTCCCCAATAGCTTTACGTCGCTCTTCATTAAAACAACGGAGAAATTGTTTGACTGGCTTAAACTTAGGATCCACATTAAGGTGGTGCTCAGCGAATTCTCTCGGTACACTCGGCATGTCAGAAGGCGCCCATGCAAAGATGTCCCGATTCTCACGGATGAATTAGATTAGCGCGGTTTCCTATTTGGGGTCCATATTGGCCCCAATAGTGAACTGCTGCGATGAGTCGCCAGGAACAATGCCCACCAACTTGGTATCCTCTGCCACAAATTTCAGGGGCGGGTCAGATTCCGTGCTGGGCTTCTTTAACGGGGTCATATCCGTCGGCTCAACATTGTCATTATTAAACTTGAGCTCTACTTCAGAACAACTTGACTCCGCATACGCAACATCGCCTTCCTCGCACTCAAGAGCAATCTTCCGATCACCATGCACTGTAATCGTCACCTTCAGACCAGGCATCTTGAGTTGCAAGTAAACATAACAGGGCCGAGCCATGAACTTGGCATAAGCCGGCCTTCCAAACAGAGCATGATATGGGCTCTTGATTTTAACCACCTCGAACCACAAGGTCTCTACCCTATAGTTGAACTAATCACCAAAAGCTACCTCAAGGGCAATTTTTCCTACTGGATAAGCTGATTTGCCGGGCACCACACCGTGAAAAACTGTGGATGACGGCTTGAGATCCTTGTCAACCAGGTTCATCCGACGAAAAGTGTCATAGTACATGATGTTGATGCTGCTACCACCATCCATCAGCACCTTGGTGAACATGTAACCTCCTACCTGAGGGGCTACCACAAGGGCCAAATGCCCCGGGTTATCAACCCACGGTGGGTGATCGTCCCTGCTCCATGATATCGTGTGTTCAGACCACTTTAAGTACCGGGGAAGAGCTGGCATGGCTGAGTTAACCGCCCGCTTGCACACTTTTTGATCACGCTTATCAAGGCTTGTTGTGAAGACGTGATACTAGCCTCCATTAAGCTGCTTTGGGTTACTGTGATACCCTGATTGGTTGTTTTGCTACTGACCACCATTACCAGACTGCTTATTATGACCTCCATGGTTACCTTGACCTTGATAACCAAAGCTTGAGCCGCCTGCACCAAAGCCTGACCCATGAGAGCCGAATCTTGACCCGCCGGGCGGTCCATTGCCGTTACCGTGATGCTGGTTAAGGCTGTAGTTCCAGAACACCCGCATGATGTAGCAATCTTTCCAAGCATGAGTGGATGGCTTGTTAGGTAGATTGTGCTTCGGGCAGGGGTCATTAAGCATTGCCTCCATGTTGAAGGGCTTGCCCTTGCCAAAAGGCGGTTTACCGTTGCCCTTGCCGCGGTTGTTCCCAGTGTTGGTATTGGCCACCAGATCTGACCCGCCGTCTGGATGCTTCCGTTTACCGCCATTGCCTGGGTTGCCATTTCCTGCTCCATTCTGCTGCTGACCCTTTCCGTTGCCATTCAGAAGTACTTCGCACAGACTGCATCACTGATATCCAACATCTCCATGGCTAGATCATAAATCTCGATCCAGGCTTCTGGAGGCAGATTAGCTGTATAATTAGGTACTTTGCATGGGCCCTTAAAATCCTTCGGCAGACGCTCATTTCGCAGAGCCGGTGCTAAACACGGCACTCCCACGGCTCTAGAGGTGACTCCGGCTCTCACCGAAGTGGAAGGTGTTATTGGGGGCAATTCTTGGTAAGCTGCCGCGGCCGCTGCCGCCTCATGCTGAGCTCTGGCATGATCTACAATTGCCTGAGCATTGACAATGGGTGGGTCATCATAGGGCGGGTTTCGACGTCACTCACTGCTAGAGACCGCCGGTGACTCCAAGCGCCAGCTATAACTGTGGCTTGGGATGGGGGTTGAGTGCACTCGACTCCGGTTGTAAGTGTATTTCTCCTGTTGAGCCACCGCTGTCTGCAGGTATCCAATGGCATTCCGTGCCTCTTCGGCGAAGGGCGTCCCATCAGTGTGGGGGAGCGCATTGAGCCTAGCAGCCGCCGCCACCATGTTCTCCACCGGGTTAGAGTAATGGCCAGGCAGTGTCAGAAAACGCTGCGGCGTGGTCTGATTCCTGCGGGGCGGGTCTGGCTGCCGATGCTGAGTTGCTGCCCTATCCCTGGGTACTTCTGCCATTCGGGTCATGGTCAGAGGCATGTTCGATCCTGCCCCCGGCGTGTTAAAAAGATTTCTGGGCTCATACTATTCAGGCAGGCGGGTCTGATGCCTCATCTGAAAAACTGGCTCTGAGGCTTGTTGATCCAGGTTAAGGCGAAAAGCTTCATCCCTGAGCCGCTCCGACTCAGCATCCATCTGAGCCTGCAGTGCATTGATATCCTCCTGGGCCCTAGCCATCTGGTCCTTCAGCCTCGTGATCTCTGCATTACGGCTTACTTGATTTTCCGTTGTGACCTCGGTTCCCATCAGAGTTGTCAGCTCATTCATCAGATACAGGAAAACTTGAGCCGGCGGCCTGGTTGACCCGGACCCCGCTGTGCCGGCCGCCGCTGTCCCGGCCACCGTGCTGCCAGAAGCCGGCGCCGATCCAGCCATGAAGACGCCGGCTTGGCTCGGCGGCTCATAGGGCTCCGGGTCATTGTAACCCTCAAAATAGACCCCAAGCCCGGGTCACCATGGGTCTCATAGGTCTCCGGGTCACCATGGGGTTATATCCCCAACATGATCCATGTATGAAAACAAAGTATGGACTTTGGAAGTATTACCTGAAGGGCGAAAGGCCATTCAGAATAAATGGATCTTTAAGAAGAAGACGGACGCGGACGGTAATGTCACCGTCTATAAAGCTCGACTTGTGGCAAAAGGTTTTTCACAAGTTCAAGGAGTTGACTACGATGAGACTTTCTCACCCGTAGCGATGCTTAAGTCCGTCAGAATCATGTTAGCAATAGCTGCATTTTTCGATAATGAAATTTGGCAGATGGATGTCAAAACAGTGTTCCTTAACAGTTTCCTTAAGGAAGAGTTGTATATGATACAACCTGAAGGTTTTGTCGATCTAGAGAATGCTGACAAAGTTTGCAAACTCCAGCGATCCATATATGGACTGGTGCAAGCATCTCGGAGTTGGAATCTTCGCTTTGATGAGGTCATCAAAGAGTTCGGGTTTATACAAGTTTACGGAGAAGCTTGTATTTACAAGAAAGTGAGTGGGAGCTCTATAGCGTTTCTAATATTATATGTGGATGACATATTGTTGATTGGAAACAATATAGAATTTTTGGAAAGCGTGAAGGAATATTTGAACAAGAGTTTTTCAATGAAGGACCTAGGAGAAGCTGCTTTCATATTAGGCATCAAGATCTATAGAGATAGATCGAGACGCTTAATAGGACTTTCACAGAGCACATACCTTGACAAAGTTTTGAAGAAGTTCAAAATGGATCAGGCCAAGAAAGGGTTCTTGTCTGTATTGCAAGGTGTGAAGTTGAGTAAGACTCAATGCCCAGTGACTGCAGAGGATAGAGAAAAGATGAGTGTCATCCCCTATGCTTCTGCCATAGGCTCTATCATGTATGCAATGCTGTGCACAAGACAAGATGTCAGCCTTGCCATAAGTATGGCCGGATGGTTTCAAAGTGATCCAGGAATGGAACATTGGATGGCGGTCAAGAATATCCTTAAGTACCTGAAAAGGACTAAGGAAATGTTTCTCGTTTATGGAGGTGATCAAGAGCTCATCGTAAAGGGTTACGTCGATGCAAGCTTTGACACTGATCCGGATGACTCTAAGTCTCAAACTGGATACATATACATTCTCAATGGGGGAGCGGTAAGTTGGTGCAGTTCCAAGCAAAGCGTGGTAGCTGATTCTACATGCGAAGCGGAGTACATTGCTACCTCGGAGGCGGCGAAGGAAGGTGTCTGGATGAAGGAGTTCATGACAGATCTTGGAGTAGTGCCCATTACACTGGACCCAATGACTCTGTTCTGTGACAACAGTGGTGCCATTGCTCTGGCCAAGGAACCAAGCTTTCACAAGAGGACCAGACACCTAAAGCGATGCTTCAATTCCATTCACGATTACATCAAGGAGGAGGACAGAAATATTTGCAAAGTACACACGGATCTGAATGCCACAGACCCGTAGACTAAACCTCTTCCACGGGCTAAACATGATCAACACCAGAACTGTATGGGTGTTAGATTCATTACAATATAAATCACATAGTGATGTGAGCTAGATTATTGACTCTAGTGCAAGTGGGAGACTGTTGGAAATATGCCCTAGAGGCAATAATAAAATGGTTATTATTATATTTCCTTGTTCATGATAATTTTTTATTATCCATGCCATAATTGTATTTATTGGAAACTCAAATACATGTGTGGGTACATAGACAACACTGTGTCCCTAGTATGCCTCTAATATACTAGCTCGTTGATCAAAGATGGTCGAGGTTTCCTGACCATGGACATGAGATGTCATTTGATAACGGGATCACATCATTAGGAGAATGATGTGATGGACGAGACCCAAACTATAAACGTAGCATATGATCGTGTCAGTTTATTGCTTTAGTTTTTCTGCATGTCAAGTATCTATTCCTATGACCATGAGATCATGCAACTCACTGACATAGGAGGAGTGCCTTGTGTGTATCAAAACGTCGCAACATAACTGGATGACTATAAAGGTGCTCTACATGTATCTCCGAGGGTGTCTGTTGAGTTGGCATGGATCAAGACTGGGATTTTTTACTCCGTGGGACGGAGAGGTATCTCAGGGCCCACTCGGTAATACAACATCACAACGAGCCTTGCAAGCAAAGTGACTAAAGAGTTAGCCACGGTATCTTGTATTATGGAACGAGTAAAGAGACTTTTCGGTAACGAGATTGAACTATGTATAGAGATATCGACGATCGAATCTCGGGCAAGTAACATACCGAAGAACAAAGGGAACTAAAGACGGGATTAACTGAATCCTTGACATAGAGATTCAACAGATAAACATCTTCGTAGAATATGTAGGAACCAATATGGGCATCCAGGTCCCGCTATTTGTTATTGACTGTAGCGGTGTCTCGGTCATGTCTACATAGTTCTCGAACCCGCAGGGTCTGCACACGTAACGTTAGGTGACGTTTCGGTATTATTTAGGTTATGTATTTTGGTGACCAAAGGTTGTTCGGAGTCCTGGATGAGATCCCGGACATCACGAGGAGCTCCGGAATGGTCCGGAGGTAAATATTGATATATAGGAAGTTGGTGTTTGAGTTCCGGAAAGGTTCCGTGACCTGCCAGTTTTGTGACGGGTGTGCCGGAAGGGTTCCGGGGGGGGGGGCACCGGGAGTGGCCCACCCACCCCAGGAGCCGCTTGGGCCTAGGACGTGGCGCACCAGCCCCTGGTGGGCTGGGGAGCCAGCCCCTAGGGGGCCCTTGCGCAAGGGGTGGGAAAGGCCAAGTGGGGAGGCAGTCCTACTAGGACTCCACCTCCCTTGTGGGAGGTGGACTCCTCCCCCTTGCGCCGGCCAAGCCCTAGGGGAAACCCTAGGGCGCCACACCTACTCCCCCTTTCTCCTATATATATGTGAGGGGAGGGAGGGCTACAACACCTTAGCCACGGCGCAGCCCTCTCCCTCCACCTCTAGATCGTTTCTCCTCTAGATCTATTCGGTACAGCTTAGTGAAGCTCTGCCGGATCAGCTCCACCACCACCGCCGCCACGCCGTCGTACTGCAGGAGAACCCATCTACCTCTCCGCCCTTGCTTGCTGGATCAAGGAGGCAGAGATCGTCATCGAGCTGTACGTGTGCTGAACGCGGAGGTGCCGTCCGTTCGGCGCTAGATCGTGATTGGATCGCGGGACGGCTTGCGATTTGGATCATGAAGACGTTTGACTACATCAACCGCGTTTCTTAACGCTTCCCTCTTAGCGATCTACAAGTGTATGTGGATCCGATCTCTCCTCTCATAGATGCTCATCTCCATGGATAGATCTTGCATGTGCGTAGGTAATTTTTTTTCCCATGCAACGTTACCCAACACTTTTCTGGCACCGTTACCGGGGTGTTGAGTGCTTGAAGGTATATCTTTAGATCTTGCAATTAAATCTTTTAGTTTCTTGTTTTTCACTAGTTTGGTTTTAGAAAAGAAAACTACAAAAAAATGGAGTTTTGGTTGCCTCATTTGCTTCGTCTTTATAATGTCTTTCTTGAAAATGATGGTTCGGAAATTGTGCTCAATTGTTAGAGGAAGAATTTATGAAAATGCTTAATGTGAATTCCTTGAATGATGAGCATGATAGTAATGTTGCTAGTATGAATTCTCTGAATATCCATGATGCTAATGATATGCAAAGCCACAAGCTTGGGGATGCCATGTTTGATGAAGATGATCTTTTTAGTCCCCCTACTTGTGATGATGATATTTATTATGATTATAGCATGCCTCTTATGTATGACGATTATTGTGATGACACGTATGCTATAAAGAGAAAGGATGACCATAGAACATGTCATCATGATTTTAATTTTAATTTGGATTATGCCAATCAAGTGTCTCATGATAGCTATTTCGTTGAGTTTGCTCCCACTACTATGAATGAGAAGTTTTCTTATGTGGAGAGTAATGAAAATTCTATGCTTGTGCATCATGAAAAGAATGAATTATTTTATAGTTATATTGTGAGATTCCTTCATGATGCTACTGAAAATTATTATCAGGGAGGAACCCATGCTTATAGGAATTGCAACAATATCAAGTTTCCTCTCTATGTTTTTAAAGTTTTGAAGTTGCACTTGTTTTGCCTTCCTATGCTAGTTGATTCTTGCTCCCATAAACTGTTTGCTCACAAAATCCCTATGCATAGGAAGTGGGTTAGACTTAAATGTGCTTGCCATGTTATTCATGATGCTCTTTTGCATACTTCAATTACTATTCTTACATAAGCATCATTGAAATCATCATGCCTAGCTACAAGGCATTAAAGAAAAGCGCTTGTTGGGAGACAAACCAACACTTTTACTTTATATTTTTATGTGTTCACATGATTAAGCTACTGTAGTAATCATGTTTTATAGCTTTTATTTCAATAAAGTTCCAAGTAAAACCTTTGGGATAGTGTGGATACTTGTTTGTTTGATTATGTACAAAAACGGAAACTTTTATGTCCAGTGAAGAATTTCTATGATTTTACTGGAGAGTAAAACAATTCTGAAATTTGTAAACAGTTTTTATATGCAAATGCTCTACATTGTCCTATTTTTTCATAATTTTTAGAGTCCGGTAAGTATGGTGATCTTTCAGATCTTTACAGACTGTTCTGTTTTTGATAGATTCTGTTTTGCATGCATAGTTTGCTTGTTTTAGTGTTTCCATAGCTTATATTGAGTGACATAAGCTATGGGAATGATAGAATACAGTAGGTATTATGTGAGAACAATTATGAATCTTGTCTTGACAGTACCTAAGTGATTGATCTATCTTTATTATACTAACTCATCTCACGAAGTTCCGTTAAGTTTTGATGTGATTGAAGTTTTCAAGTTTTGGGTAAGATACCAATATGAGGTGAATAAGGAGCAGCAAGAACCTAAGCTTGGGGATTCCCAAGGCACCCCAAGGTAATATCCAAGGAATACTCAACCATCTAAGCTTGGGGATGCCCTGGAAGGCATTCCCTCTTTCATCTCCAACATTATCGGTATATCTTACTCGAAGCTATATTGTTATTCGTCACATGCTATGTGTTTTAGTTGGAGCGTCATTTTTTCTCTATGTTAGATGATATTTATAATATTACTTTTCAATAAAAATTTCCAAGAATTGCCTCTTAGGATGCCTGAGTTACATGTTTAATATTTGTTGTGTAAAAACATAAACTTTTGCTGTAGTGTTTGAATTTTCATGTTTTACTGGAACGTGGAAAGTTTCTAAATTTTTTACACTGTGTTGTCATGTAAATTTTTTATGGCTTCCTAAATTTTCATATTTGTTTGAGTTACAGAAGTACACTATTTTCATATATTGCTACAGACTATTCTGTTTGGAAAGATTGCTGTCATGGTTTTGTTATCTACTTATCCTATAGTTTCCATAGCCTATATTGGTAGATATAAATTGTGGAAACGATAGTAAACAGTAGATGATGTTTGAAAATTATTGTGCAACTTGTATTGGCAGTACATGAAGTGTGGATTTGTTTTTATGTGTACTAACCTATCTCACGAGTTCTTTTCAAGTTTTTGTGGATGAAGTTTTTGAGACTTAGCAGAAACCGGGACAAGAGAGGATTGAATGAGATACAAGGGCTCAAGCTTGGGGATGCCCAAGGCACCCCAAGTAAATATTTCAAGAAGTCTAAAGCATCTAAGCTTGGGGATGCTACGCATCCCACCTCTCTTCGTCAACTATCGGTTAGCCTATGTTGAGTCTAAATTTTTATTCGTTCACATGATATGTGCTTTTCTTGGAGTGCTATTTTTGTTTAGTTTGTTGTTGGAATAAAATACTCAGATCTGAAAATCTTTAGAGAGGGAGAGTGTCCTCACATAGCTACTTAATTACTTAACTACTCGCTTGATCTTCACTTATATCTTTTTGGAGTAGCTTGTCATTTACTCTTGTGCTTCACTTATATCCTATGAGTAAATTGTTGAATGAATTGAATACCATGAAGTTGAAATTTTATGTTCATATCATGCTGGGTAGTAGCTTCACATTAGGTTTAGAAAGTGAAATCTTTCGAAGCTTTACAATCACAATATTGGTCATACAAGCAATTCGTGAATGATTAGTATAAGGAAGAGAACTTTCACATACAAATATATTATCTTGGACATCTTCTATGATTGTGAATACCCATTAATTATTGTCAAACTTGAGCAAATTAGTTTAAGTTAGACAAGGAAGACAACGTAATGAGTTATGGTTGTGTATATTTTCATAGAAGTTATATTGTTATGGATTCTCCAACATGTGGTGTTTGCTTAGGATCTTTTGCTAGCCAAAAATTCGTACAAAGTACTGATACTACTTGTGCATCCAAAAACCCTTAAACCCAGTTTCTTGACATGAGTGTCCTTCATACCTACCTATGGATTGAATAAGATCCTTCAAGTAAGTTGTCATCGGTGCAAAAAGGTAATACAAATTGCTTCTAAATGTGTTTGATCATTTAGTGTAAGAGAAAATTGAGCGTTGTACAAAATTGTGATGGCAAAGTAATAAAAGCGACGGAATGCATAATAAAGGTTGCTATCATAAGGGGCAATATAACGTGGCATTCTTTTGCATTAAGGGATTGTGCATACAGAACCAAAAAGCGCATGACAACCTCTGCTTCCCTCTGCGAAGGGCCTATCTTTTACCTTTAAGTATTTACTTTTATGCAATAGTCAATAGTATGCATTCTCATTTCAACCTCAATTATTCTCTAGTTGGCAAGCATCATGTGGTGGGGAAAGATCTAGGCAGATATGGCCAGTCAATATTTGATCATGACTTATTATTGTTGACAATTATCTCTATGATAAATGAGTGGGGAGGTGAAACATTAAGCCCCTATATTTCTCTGTGTTCGATGGATGCCATTTGTTCTAAAAATATGATTTGAGTACTAGCAATCATAGAAGACTATATGATGATTGATTATGTGGAGCTCTTACTTAGACTATGTTGAGAATAAGTTGAATTGCAATTGTTTGGTGACTACGAACATAGGCTGTTAAGTTTCAAGAGAATTCATTGTTTGAATCATAACATGTGAATTGGTTGCTACTTTATCATGATGAGTTTTATGAGAAAGAGTTGCTTTTATGGTGCTAGGAAAAGTGGTTGAAATTATCATTGATCAAACTTATGCACTATGCTAGCATTCACACTTCATAAATTATTTCTTTTATCATTTACCTACTCGAGGACGAGTAGGAATTAAGCTTGGGGATGCTGATATGTCTGCAATGTATCTATAGTTTATGAAGTATTCATGCCATATTTACAACAATTTTATATGGTTTTGGTATGATTTGCATGGAACTAACCCGGACTGACGTTGTTTTCAGCAGAACTACCGTAGTGTTGTTTTTTGTGCAGAGATAAAAGTTCTCCAAATGCAACGAAACTCTTTGACGATTTTTTTGGAACAAAAGAGGCACTAGAAGCTTCGTGGGAGGCCCAGAAGAGCCACGAGGTGGCCACAACCCACCAGGGTGCACCAGTACGGTTTTACAAAGCATTCAGTCCGTTGACAGCAGACTGAAGGACGCTTTCGGCGGCCTCTTGGCGGGCTTCAAGGTAAATCATGTAATATCCTTTTACAAAGCGAATTTATTTTATATATTTATGTAATCCTTATAAATGGCAGCCCCCGAGCCCTAGGTGAGTTTGAAAAACTCGAGCAGGGGTCAAAATAGCTTAAAAACACTGTAGTAGTAAAAGTGAATCGTAGCCCCCGAGACTCTGGCAGGATTGGAGAAAAACTTGGCAGAGGGTCTAGAAACCGATAACCCGGGAGTCCGACACAAATCAGCTTTTTCTGTAGGCCTCATCTTCGTCGGCAGCCACCAACACCATGGAGCTGGCCGAGGTGAATCGGAAGCTCAAGAGGTCCGATGAAGTGCTTGACCTTCTCAACCAGCGGTTTGACGAAGCACAAGGTAAGTCCGGACTGGACTATTTTAATACCGTGGTTTTCCTCATCAAGTGAGGTATTTGGGTTTTATCCCTAAGCGCGGGGTGCTTATTATGACTGCAACTGTCACCACGGAGGTCGAGAACCTCAAGGCCGAGCTGAAGAAGGCGAGGCAAGAGCCCGCATAGCAAAAGGAGGCGGTCGTACGAGCGGCCGCCGAACTGACGTCGGTAAAGACAATTAGTGAGAAGCACAAGGCGAGGGTGGCTGAGGTGCGGCAGGAGCTCAAGGATGCCGTCACTAAATGTGAGGCCCTTGAGCAGAAGAACGAAGATCAAGCCTCTGAGCTGACCTCGGTGACGTCGGTGATCCAAGAAGCACAGATGGAGGCACAAGGCTACCTGAAGGAGCTCCGCCAAGTCAAGCTTATTGCGGATGGTAAGCCATACTTACTGCAATGTCTCTTTGGTGGTAACAGGTTCACGTTGCTCACACGAGTGTAGCGTTCTTTTGGCACTTTTGTGGATCTTCCAAGGAGTGTGGCGGATGCATCAAGGTACTTTGTGATCCGAGACGGGGATGTCGAGAGGAAGTTGTTCTGGGCGCAGTTCCAAGCCCCCAAGAATCCTCTCCTCCTCACCAATCAGATGAAGCAGTTGATGGAGTTGCAACGGATGGTGAAGCCGGCCATGAAGGACCTCTGCATCAGGCTATGGCCTTCAGAGCCGATGCCGAGCAGCTACTTCGACTTACTGCAGAAGCTCTACGACGCTGTGCCCCGGATTGACATCCTGAAGCGCTCCATATGCTGATACTTGTGATCTGCGTTGGGTCTTCCATGAAGAGGAACGGGTAATTGCAGCACAATACGGGTAAGTAATTCCCTCAGTTATGAAACCAAGGTTTATCAAACCAATAGGAATATCAATCCACAACCGTCTTCACCGGCTGCACACAAAAGAGCAAACAACTTGCACCCAACGCGCGCAAGAGGGTTGTCAATCCCGTTGATCTCGTTGTTTGCAAGCAAGTGAAGTGTGTAGATAATAGTTGATAATTGTAAATGGCAAAATAAAATAAAAGGTAAATAATTGTAGCAAGGTAAATATAGCGTTTGTAATATATATGTGAATAGACCCGAGGGCCATAGTTTTCACTAGCAGCATCTCTTGTGAAATTAAGCATACGGTGGGTAAACAAATTACTGTTGGGCAATTGATAGAAAAGCAGATAGTTATGCGATATCCACGGCAATGATCACGTGTATATAAGCATCACGTCCAAGAAAAATAGGCCGACTCCTGCCTGCACCTATTACTATTACTTCACTTCAAGAGCGCTTCTATGCTTGCCTCTCTACGTATTAAGTTCATGACAAATAGAGTAATGCATGGAGAACATTGACATGATGTAGACAAAGTAAACTCAAGCAATATGAATGAACCCCATCGTTTTATCCTTAGTGGCAACAACACAAAGACGCAACTTGTCCCCTTCTATCATCGGGATATAGAAACTCGTCAGGTTGAACCCACTACAACGCACCTCTCTCACTGAAGAAAGATCAATCTACTTGGCCAAAGCAAATCAATAGATCGGAGAGAATTGAGAAGCTATAATGATCATGCAATTAAGAATCATAATAATTTCAGAGAAGACTCAAATAATTTTCATGAATAATCTAAACATAAACCCACAATTCATCGGATCCCAACAAGCGCACCGTACAAAAGAGTTACATCGAATGGATCAAAGCGAAGATGCGATGATCATTATATTGAAGATCAAAGAGAGACAGATAGGCATCTAAGTACTAACAATGGACCCGTAGGTCTGTGGTGAACTACTCACACATCATCATGAGGGCAGAAAGGTTGATGTAGAGGCCCTCCGTGATCGACCCCTATCCGGCAGGGTGCCGGAATGGAGCTCCAGATGGGATCGCAGCGAAACCGAGACTTGCGGCAGTGGAAAAAGTGTTCCGGGATGCCCTCTAGGGTTTTTGGAATATATGTGAATTTATAGGCTAGAGAACGGGGTTAGAAGACCTGCCAGGAGGGACAAGCCATCAGGGCGCGGCCATCCCCCCTGGGCATGACCTGTTGGCTTGTGCCTCCCTCGGGCGGCCTCCGGTCTTCTCCCGAAGCTTCCATGTCTTCTTTTGGTCCAGAAAAAATCATAAAAAAATTCGGGGCAATTGGACTTTGTTTGGTACTGTAAACTTGAAGATGCGGATCATAACTTGTAATAGGTATCTAAAACTTGCAAGATAGGATCAAGAACACATATATATTCATGAAAACATAATAGGTTTAGATCTGAAATCATGGCACTCGGGCCCTAGTGACAAGCATTAAGCATAGCAAAGTCATAGCAACATCAATCTCAGAACATAGTGGATACTAGGGATCAAACCCTAACAAAACTAACTCGATTACATGGTAAATCTCATCCAACCCATCACCGTCCAGCAAGCCTACGATGGAATTACTCACGAACGGCGGAGAGCATCATGAAATTGGTGATGAAGGATGGTTGGTGATGACGACGGCGTCGATTTCCCCTCTCCGGAGCCCAAAACAGACTCTAGATCTGCCCTCCCGATGAAGAACAGGAGGTGGCGGCGGCTCCGTATCGTGAAACGCGATGAACTCTTCTCTCTGATTTTTTTCTCCCCGAATAGGAATATATAGAGTTGGAGTTGAGGTCCGCGGAGCTCTAAGGGGCCCACAAGACAGGGGGCGCGCCCTAGGGGGGCGCCCCCTTGGCTTGTGGCCAGGTGGTGGACCCCCTCCGGTTGATTCTTTCGCCAATATTTTTTATTAATTCCAAAAATATTCTCTGTAAATTTTCAGGTCAATCCGAGAACTTTTATTTCTGCACAAAAATAACACCAAGGCAATTCTGCTGAAAAAAGCGTCAGTCCGGGTTAGTTCCATTCAAATCATGCAAATTAGAGTCCAAAACAAGGGCAAAAGAGTTTGGAAAAGTAGATACGATGGAGACGTATCAACTCCCCCAAGCTTAACCCATTGCTTGTCCTCAAGCAATTTAGTTGACAAACTAAAAGTGACAAAGAAAAACTTTTACAAACTCTGTTTGATCTTGTTGTTGTAAATATGTCTAACTGATGTTCAGATTTTCAGCAAGGATTATAGACTAACCACATTCACAATAACATTTAGGTCTCACATTTACTCATATCAATGGCATAACCAACTAGCGAGCAATAATAATGAATCTAGGACGACAACAATTTTATCAAAACAATCATGATACAATATGATATAATGGTATCTCGCTAGCCCTTTCTGAGACCGCAAAACATAAATGCAGAGAACCTCTAAAGAACAAGGACTGACTAGACATTGTAATTCTTGGTAAAAGAGATTCAGTCACAATCATACTCAATATCAATTAATAACAAAGCATACAAATGACGGTGGTGCTCTCTAACTGGTGCTTTTTATAAGAAGAGGATGACTCAACAGTAAAGTAAAATAGATAGGCCCTTCGAAGAGGGAAGCATTGATTTGCAGAGGTGCTAGAGCTCGAGCTTTTAAAACAGGGATGAATAATAATTTTGAGCGGTATGCTTTCATTGTCAACATAACAACTGAGAGATCTCGGTATCTTCCATGCTAGATACATTATAGGCGTTTCCCAAGCAGAATAGTAAAGTTTTTCCTGCCCCTCCACCAATCAATCACACTCCACGGCGAGCCGAATCCACGGGTACCATCCATACAAACAACAATCCTGGGGGAGTTTTGTTTCATTATATTTTGATTTGATTTTGAGCATGGAACTGGGCATCCCGAATACCAGCCACTTTCTCGTGAATGATAGTGAATCAACACATATCGTGAGAATAACCCACCTAGCATGGAAGATACTGACATCCCTTAGTTACTACATGAGCGATTCGGGCATTCAAAATAGAATATCATTTGAAGGTTTAGAGTTTGGCACATGCAAATTTACTTGGAACGGCAGGTAAATACCGCATATAGGTAGGTATGATGGAATCATATGGAACAACTTTGGGTTTATGAAGGTGGATGCACAAGCAGTATTCCCGCTTAGTACAAGTGAAGGCTAGCAAGAGACTGGGACGCGACCAACTAGAGAGCGACAACAGTCATAAACATGCTTTGAGATTAACCAAAATTGAATGCAAGCATGAGTAGGATATAAATCACCATGAACATAAATATCGTGGAGGCTATGTTGATTTTGTTTCAACTACATGCGTGAACATGTGCCAAGTCAAGCCACTTGAATCATTCAGAGGAGGATACCATCCTATCATACCACATCACAACCATTTTAAAATGCATGTTGGCACTCAAGACAAACCATTATACACTCTTATCTAATTAAGCATGGCATGAATAACTATAATCTCTAATTGGCATTGCAAACATGTTCCATCCATAATGAGCTGAATCCAGAACGATGAGCTAATCATATTTACAAAAACAAAATAGGTCGAGTTCATACCAGCTTTTCTCCATCTCAATCACTTCATCATATATCGTCATTATTGCCTTTCACTTGCACGACCGAATGGTGTGAATAATAATAAGAGTGCACGTGCATTGGACTAAGCTGGAATCTGCAAACAATAACTCAAAGGAGAAGGCAAGGTAATATGGGCTCTCTGTAAGATAAACAATGATGCATATGAGAGCCACTCAACATTTTCATCGTGGCCTTCTCCTCACGGCCCAAAGAAAAAAAATCGAAACAAGAACGGGAAAAACTATTTACACGGGAAAGCTCCCAACAAGCAAAAGAAGAACGAGAAATCTTTTTGGGTTTTCTTTTAATGATACAACTAAACAAACTAATAGGTAAAACTAGAACTAATAATTTTTTTTTGGTTTTTTCTCAAGGTTAATTAAACACTCAAGAAGAAAGCGGAAGGAAGAAATAAAATACCATGGATGATACAATGAAAACGTATAAGCACCGACTACTAAGATGAGTGTGTGAACATGAATGTAATGTCGGTGAGAAATACGTACTCCCCCAAGCTTAGGCTTTTGGCCTAGGTTGGTCTAGGGCCATGGCTGAAAATAACCATCTCCTGTATACTCCGGAGGATACTAAGGGTTCCACTGGTTGGCGAGCTCCTGTGGCTCCCACTGAAAAACTGGATCCTGATACGGATCAAGGGCTGGTGCCGACTCAGGTGCTGGGGGTTTTGACAGCCCCCAATATCTGTAGATGTCCTCGGGCATAATAGTGTACCTGCCTGAATGGATATCGAACAAAGAAGAAGCAGGCAGAGTAATAATCTCACAAGTACCCTGACTAAATACTAGGTTGTAAAGCAGCCTTCTATCATTATCCTTCCTAATAAAATCATGTGCTACCATACTATCATAGTCTAAATATCTTGTAGGTAGTAACATTTCCTCTTCCTCGTAAGGCCTAATGGGTATTTTATAGTGTTTGGCTAGACGAGATGCATAGATACCTCTGAATATGGGGCCCTTCGAACGGTTTAAGTTCAACCGTTGGGCCACTATAGCGCCCAGACTAAAAGTTCTATCAGCAAGTAAAGCGTGGCGCAGAATGGCGAGGTCGGGAGCACTAAGGCTTCCACTCTCCCCACGACCAACTAAACATCTCCCCGCGAATAATGAATAATAGCGTAGAACAGGAAAATGTAAACTAGCCACTCTTTGCCTTTGACACCCTCTCTCTTCCCCCACAGTTATTGCGGCAATAAAGTCCTCCATGTCTCTAGGACGTGGTTCACTGATGCTGCCCTCATAAGGTATTTTGCAAACTTTGCAAAAATCGTAAAGTTTCATCTCCTTAGGCACATCATATAATTAAAATTCTACCATGGGAGGATTCTTCCTAGGATAAAAGTGAAAATTTTGCACGAAGATATTAGTGAGTAGGAGGTACTGGTCACACTTATCGTTGAGGAAGTCGGTGATGCCTGCATTCTCAGCCAAATAATAAAAATCTTCATAAATTCCGGCCGCCCTCAAGAATGCATCACTTGGCCATTCACATGGCCGAACCTCCGCGACGCGAGGAAGATTATATTTGGACTTCTTCTTCACCTCATATTCATCTTCTTTAGAGCCCCGGCTTGAAGAGCCTCTTAATAATCTCCTCATCATTTTTCTGAAAAATTTCTGAAATTTTTAGTGGCTCACAAAACTCAACAAAACTTATACCAACTACTCCCACAAGTGCCTAGAGGCTATATCATGCATCAAAACTACTTGGGACCATACAAATTTGACATGCAAGATCAAGAACAAGGTCACCACAACAGCAAAAATTTGCAATATATAAAGCACTAGAACAAAAACTAATTGGACCATTGGAGGAGTCACATACCGAAGAACAATCCCTCAAAACAGTTTTGCAAATGGAGCTTTGCACAAGGAGATCGAAAATGGCAGCAAAATGAGCTAGAACACGGGTTTGAGCAATGGTGGGATTTTTTCTGGAGGAAGACAAAGTGGATGGTGGTTGGAATAAGTGAAGGGGGCCTACGTGGGACCCACAAGCCAGGGGGCGCGCCCAGGGGGGTGGGCGCGCCCTGCAGGCTTGTGGCCCACTGGTGCAGCCCCCTGATGTGTTCTCAGTGCCAAAAATTCTTAAATATTCCAGAAAAAATCATACTACATTTTCAGGGCATTTGGAGAACTTTTATTTTCAGGTCACTTTTTTATTGCACAGATAAAACAGAAAACAGAAAAATAATAGCATTTTTACTATAATTAATCTAAATAACAAAAAGTAAAAGTTGGGTACAGAAGGTTGTGCTTTCTAAATTCATCCATCTCATGCCCGTCAAAAAGAATCCATCAATAAGGTTGATCAAGTCTTATTGACAAACTTTTTTCGAATGACACGGAACCGGAGAGTTTTCGAATAACACTAGGTTACCTCAATGGGGATATGCATGTCCCCAACAATAAGTATATCATATTTCTTTTTCGCAGTAGGGAGAGGGAATTCAAAACCTCCAATAATAATCGTTGATTTTTTTTCAATGGAGTTGATACTATGAACTTGAGATTGTTTCTTCGGAAAGTGTACCGTATGCTCATTACCATTAACATGAAAAGTGACATTGCCCTTGTTGCAATCAATAACAGCCCCTGCAGTAGTAAAAAATGGTCTACCAAGGATGATCGACATACTGTCGTCCTCGGGAATATCAAGAATAACAAAGTCCGTTAGGATAGTAACATTTGCAACTACAACAGGCACATCCTCACAAATACCGATGGGTAAAGCAGTTGATTTATCAGCCATTTGCAAAGAGATTTCAGTAGGTTTCAACTTATTCAAATCAAGTCTACGATATAAAGAGAAAGGCATAACACTAACACCAGCTCCAAGATCACATAAAGCAGTTTTAACAAAATTTCTTTTAATAGAGCATGGTATAGTAGGTACTCCGGGATCTCCTAGTTTCTATGGTATTCCACCCTTAAAGGTATAATTAGCAAGCATGGTGGAAATCTCAGCTTCAGGTATCTTCCTTTTATTTGTAACAATATCTTTCATATACTTAGCATAAGGAGACATTTTCAGAATATCAGTCAAGCGCATACGCCAAAAGACAGGTCTAAGCATTTCAACAAAGCGCTCAAAGTCTTCATCATCCTTTTTCTTGGATGGCTTAGGAGGAAAGGGCATGTGTTTCTGAACCCAAGGCTCTCTTTCTTTACCATGCTTCCTAGCAACAAAGTCTCTTTTATCATATCTTTTATTCTTAGGTTGTGGGTTATCAAGATCAACAGCAGGTTCAATCTCCTCATCATTATCATTACTAGGTTGAGCATCAACATGAACATCATCATTAATATTATCACTAGGCTCATGTTCATTACCAGATTGTGTCTCAGCATCAGAAATAGAAATATCATTTGGGTTTTCATGAGTACCTATAACAGGTTCACTAGCAGCATGCAAAGTCCTATCATCATTCTTTTTCTTTCTTTTGCTAGAATGACTAGGTGCATCAGAATTAATTCTCTGAGAATCTTGCTCAATTCTCTTAGGGTGGCCCTCAGGATACAAAGGTTCCTGAGTCATCTTACCCCTCTAGTCACAACTCTAACAGAATGATCATTGTTCTTACCATTCATCTCATTAAGCAAATCATTTTGTGCCTTAAGTACTTGTTCTACTTGAGTAGTTACCATGGAAGCATGTTTACTAATAAGCTTAAGATCATTGATAGTTCTACTCATATAATCACCTAAGCGATCAAGCATGTAAGCATTGTGTTTCAATTGTCTACTAACATAAGCATTGAAATTTTCTTGCTTAACAATAAAGTTATCAAACTCATCCAAGCATTGGCTAGCAGACTTATTATAAGGAATATCACCTTCATCAAATCTACGGAGAGAATTTACCTCTACTACCTGTGTCAGGGTATCAAGACCATGTATTTCTTCAATAGGTGGTAGATTCTTAACATCTTCAGCTTTAATACCCTTTTCTTTCATAGATTTCTTTGCCTCTTGCATATCTTCAGGACTGAGAAATAGAATACCTCTTTTCTTCGGAGTTGGCTTTGGAGGTGGTTCAGGAATAGTCCAATCATTATCATTGCTCAATATATTATTCAATAGTAGTTCAGCTTGTTCAACAGTTTGTTCCCTGAAAACACAACCAGCACAACTATCTAGGTGGTCCCTAGAAGCATCAGTTAGTCCATTATAAAAGATATCAAGTATTTCGTTTTTCTTGAGAGGATGATCAGGCAAAGCATTAAGTAATTGGAGAAGCCTCCCCCAAGCTTGTGGGAGACTCTCTTCTTCAATTTGCACAAAGTTAACTATTTCCTGCAAGGCAGCTTGTTTCTTATGGGCAGGAAAATATTTTTCAGAGAAGTAATATATCATATCCTGGGGACTACGCACACAACCAGGAGCAAGAGAATTAAACCATATCTTAGCATCACCCTTTAATGAGAAAGGAAACAACTTAAGAATATAGTAATAGCGAATTTTTTCCTCATGAGTGAATAGGGTGGCTATATCATTCAATTTAGTAAGATGTGCCACAACAGTTTCAGATTCATAACCATGGAAAGGATCAGATTCAACCAAAGTAATTAACTCAGGATCAACAGAGAATTCATAATCCTTATCAGTAACAAAGATAGGTGAAGTAGCAAACTTAGGATCATATTGCATTCTAGCATTCAAATATTTTTCCTTCGACTTGCATAGCAATTTCTTAAGATCATCTCTATCCTTACAAGCAAGAAAGTCCCTAGCTACCTCTCCTTCCATAACATAACCCTTAGGTATATTAGGCAATTCATATCTAGGAGAGCTAGGTCTAGCAGGTGTCTCATAGTGTTCTGTTTCAATAATTTCATCATATTCAGAAATATCATCAGTTTCAGCATTGACTCTAGCAATTTGTTCATCAAGAAATTCACCCAGTGGCACAGTATTATCAAGCAAAGTATCATCATAAGCATCATGCATAGCAGAAGTGGCATCATCAATTACTTGCGACATATCGGAATTACTAGCAGGTGGTGGTGTCGCAAATTTACTCATAACAGAAGGTGAATCAAGTGCAGAGCTAGATGGCAGTTCCTTACCTCCCCTCGTAGTACAGGGATAGATCTTGGTTTTTGGGTCTTTCAGATTCTTCATAGTGATTAACAGATATAAATCCCAAGTGACTCAGAGAATAGAGCTATGCTCCCCGGCAACGGCGCCAGAAAAAGGTCTTGATAACCCACAAGTATAGGGGATCGCAAGAGTTTTTGAGGGTAGAGTATTCAACCCAAATTTATTGATTCGACACAAGGGGAGCCAAAGAATATTCTCGAGTATTAGCAGCTGAGTTGTCAATTCAACCACACCTGAAAGACTTAATATCTGCAGCAAAGTATTTAGTAGCAAAGTAGTATGGAAGTAACGGTAACGATGGCAAAAGTGACAGTAGCAGCGGAAAAGTAACTTAGCAAAGATCAATATGTGAAAAGCTCGTAGGCAATGGATCAGTGATGGATAATTTTGTCAGATGGCATTCATCATGCAACGGTTATAATATAGAGTGACACAGAACTAGCTCCAATTCATCAATGTAATGTAGGCATGTATTCCATATATAGTCATACGTGCTTATGGAAAAGAACTTGCATGACATCTTTTGTCCTACCCTCCCGTGGCAGCGGGGTCCTAATGGAAACTAAGGGATATTAAGGCCTCCTTTTAATAGAGAAACGGACCAAAGCATTAGTACTTAGTGAATACATGAACTCCTCAAACTACGGTAATCACCGGAAAGAATCCCAGTTATTGTGACCCTGGGGGATGCGGATCATAACTCGTAATAGGTGTCTACAACTTGCAAGATAGGATCAAGAACACACATATATTCATGAAAACATAATAGGTTCAGATCTGAAATCATGGCACTCGGGCCCTAGTGACAAGCATTAAGCATAGCAAAGTCATAGCAACATCAATCTCAGAACATAGTGGATACTAGGGATCAAACCCTAACAAAACTAACTCGATTACATGGTAAATCTCTTCCAACCCATCACCGTCCAACAAGCCTACGATGGAATTACTCACGAACGGCGGAGAGCATCATGGAATTGGTGATGAAGGATGGTTGGTGATGACGACGGCGTCAATTTCCCCTCTCCAGAGCCCAAAACAGACTCCAGATCTGCCCTCCCGAGGAAGAACAGGAGGTGGCGGCGGCTCCGTATCGTGAAACGCGATGAACTCTTCTCTCTGATTTTTTTCTCCCCGAATAGGAATATATAGAGTTGGAGTTGAGGTTGGCGGAGCTCCAGGGGGCCCACAAGACAGGGGGGCGTGCCCTAGGGGGGCGCCCCCCTTGCTTGTGGCCAGGTGGTGGACCCCCTCCGATTGATTCTTTCGCCATTATTTTTTTATTAATTCCAAAAATATTCTCCGTAAATTTTCAGGTCAATCCGAGAACTTTTATTTCTGTACAAAAATAACACCAAGGCAATTCTGCTGAAAACAATGTCAGTCCGGGTTAGTTCCATTCAAATCATGCAAATTAGAGTCCAAAACAAGGGAAAAAGAGTTTGGAAAAGTAGATACGATGGAGACGTATCACTACCCAATATGTAATATTTTGCATGTATGCTCATTGAGAAATGATGAATTAACAAACATTAACATAGTAATACTTATAATCACAAGCAACAAAATCATCAATCTTTCAAAGTATACGATCCTCAAAGAATGTTTAGCCCCGTTCATCCTATTATATTAGCAAGGCATGGTATCGGCGTCCTGGAAACGGGGGTACCCAGAACTGCCTGCCTGCGGCCCATGGCGTGGCCCACTTCGAAGGCCTGGCACGGCCCAGCGCGGCCTCACTCAAGACAAGGCCCTCGCGAGGGGGACGTCACCAAGACCCTCGTAGGAAGGAGGCCTCCCCAGGTCACCTCCCGAGGGGCGGAGATCCCTATGCAATGCTCAGCCTCGGGAGGCCGGGGGTGACACAAGCCAGGCCAGGCGTGCACCGGCGCACGCAGAGGAGACAGTTTCCTCTTTGGTGCAAAGGAGGCAAAGACGTATGCGGGTTCCCAACGCACCCCCAAAGGTTTCCATTCCGGCGCAACGAGACCAAGACCACGAGCCCCGCAGGACGGACATCATCGCCGAGCCCACCTCTACATCACCACCGGCTACTTTGCAGGCGAAGACCACCTTTCGTCAGGATAAGGTGTACTCCTTGTCCTCCTTCGAATTTGGCCGTTGTGGGATCCCTTCCCGCCATTGCGATAAGGGAAGAGGACCCGGGTCGCAATAAATAGAGGCTAGGCTGCTCCATAAGAAGAGGACAGATCGAACACTACCCGAGCACCCTCGCGAGGTTACTCACCACTGTACTAGTTCATCCACAAACCTCCTCATGAGGCAATCCACCAAAAGGCAGGAGTAGGGTTTTACGCTTCGCAGCTGCCCGAACCTGGGTAAATCCTCGTGTGCTAATCTTGTTCCCCACAATCGAGAGAGTTCGTCGGGCTAGGCTGTGAAGTTGTGAGCTTGAGGTCGAAGCTGGTGGGGATCTTCGCACACGCCCCTGAGTTCGAACCTCTTTGGGTTTTGCGGAGCCCGAAATCCGACATTTGGCACGCCAGGTAGGGGGCGTGTCGAAGCCTCTCCATCCGTGACTGCAGTCAGGCTTTGATTCATCAGCTCCATGGCCGACGTCGCCTCCGAGGCCAGGCAGCCCTTGGCGTGCGGGAGCGCCACGGCTCGCCTGGCCGGTCCCGCGGTTGCATGCATCCACGGCGGATCGCAGGCGCCCGCCTCCAGCTGCCAGGTCAAGCAATTCCTCCGCCAGGCGAGCGCGGTTCGGCCACGGCTCGAGGCCCCGCAACCTCGAACGTGGCCAGAGGTTGACATCACCTTTGGCCCCGACGACCATCCCAGGACGACGGCCGCCGCCGGTACGCTCCCCATGCTATGCACACCGACCATAAGCAACGTGGCCGTCACCAAGACCCTCATCGGCGGTGGAGCCGGCCTCAACGTCCTCTCCGTGGAAACCTTCAACACGCTTCAGGTGCCCTACGACCAGCTCGCACCCTCAAGGCCCTTCTCTGGGTGGCCAGGGGCTCTGTCGCCCCCTTGGGGCGGGTGCGCCTCCCCGTAACCTTTGGCACCCACTACAACCACCGCACCGAGCAGATCGACTTCGACGTCGCCCACATCCACCTCCCTTACATTGCAATTCTGGGCTACCCCGCCCTCGCCAAGTTCATGGCGGCAACGCACCCAGGCTACAATGTCATCAAGATGCCTGGGAGCAACGACTTCATCTCCGTTACCGGAGACGCCAAGGACGCGGTCCACGCACTCAAGCTCGCCTACAAGGCCGCGGCTGCGGCGCTCCCCAACGCTGGGGACACCGCGTAGGCTTCGGAGGACGCTGGGGACGCCGTCGGCGCCGCGCCGGTGAAGAAGAAGCAGCTGTTCTCTCAGAACCGGGCTGAGATAAAGCAGGTGCCTATAGACGACAAGAACCCGGGCCCCACCTTCACCATCGGTGCCGGCCTCCCTCCGGAGCAGGAGGAGGCGTTGGTGGCCTTCCTCCGCGCAAACAAGGATGTGTTTGCATGGAACTCATCTGACCTGGTGGGGGTCCCAAGGGATGTGATTGAGCACCACCTCATGGTGTGCCCTAACGCACGTCCGGTAAAGCAAAAGGCGAGGAGACAGGCCCATGAGAAGGAAGCGTTCATCGCCCAAGAGGTCGGCAAGCTGAAGGAAGCCGGGGTTATCCGAGAGGTGCGATACCCGGAGTGGCTGGCCAACCTAGTGGTCGTCCCGAAGAAGTGCGGAAAGGAGCACATGTGCGTCGACTTCACGAACCTCAACAAGGCTTGCCCCCAAGACCCGTTCCCGCTGCCGCGCATCGACCAGATCGTGGACTCCACCACCGAGTGCGACCTCCTATGCTTCCTGGACGCCATCTCTGGCTACCATCAAATCAAGATGGCGGTGGAGGACGTCGAGAAGACGGCCTTCCTCACCACGTGCGGTGTGTTCTGCTACACGTGCATGCCCTTCGGGCTGCGGAATGGTGACGCAACCTTCCAGCGTTTGATGGACATCGCCCTGGGCAGCAGCTCGGAAGGAACGCGAAGGCCTACATCGACAACATCGTGGTGAAGTCGCGAGAAGCCAAGACTCTGATCGAAGACCTGGAAGAGACATTCGCTAGCCTGCATCGTGTGAACCTGAGGCTGGACCCCAAGAAGTGTGTCTTCGGGGTCCCGTCGGGCAAGCTACTCGGTTTCTTGGTGTCGCACGGGGAATCGAGGCAAACCCGGACAAATTCAATGCTATAAGCAAGATGAGCCCGCCTCAGACCCTCAAGGAAATGCAGAAGCTGGCGGGCTGTGTGACCTCCTTGGGGCGCTTCATCTCCAAGCTTGGCGAGCGCGCCCTCCCGTTCTTCAAGCTCATGAAGAGGAAGGGTCCCTTCGAATGGACTCCGGAGGTGGACGCGGCATTCGAAGACCTCAAGTGGTACCTCACGAGCCCACCGGTGATGGTGGCACCCCACCTTCGCGAACCCTTGGTGCTGTACCTGGCTGCCACTCCGCATTCCGCCAGCGCTGCACTTGTGGCGGTCAGGAAGGAACACGCCGGCGTGCACGCAACACCCTCAGGCATGGGTGAGTCCCCGAGGAAGGAGCAAGGTGAATCACAGGATGCCCCGAAGTACTCACCTCCTCAAGATGGCACTCCAGAGGCCTCAGCCGCCCCGGCGACCCATGGAACATCAGGATCTTGCGTGTCCACCGCGGAGCGGGGCGGCACAGATGGCTTCTCCCTCGTCGAGCATCCGGTGTACTATGTCAGCACCGTACTGCGGGACGCACGCTCGCGCTACCCTATGCAGCAGAAGCTCCTGCTCGCGCTCCTTGTCGCTTCAAGGAAACTGCACCATTACTTTCAGTGCCACCCCATCAAGGTCGTCTCTGCATACCCCTTGGAGAAGGTGCTGCGCAACCCCAACGCTGCGGGGAGGGTCGCAGAGTGGAACATCGAGCTGTAGGCCTTCGAGTTAGAGTTCAGTACAACCAGGGTCATCAAGGGGGCAGCCCTGGCGGACTTTGTGGCCGAGTGGACGGACGCTCCTGACCGAGGGCTGGACGAGGGCCAGTCACTCACCCCCGGCGACGAGGCACCTGATGGTTGGATCATGCACTTCGATGGGGCTTTCGCGCGCAGGGGAGCAGAGGCAGGAGTAGTGCTCATCTCCCCGACCGGGGACAAGATCTACTACGCCGTGCAGCTTTGCTTCCAGCACGGCGAGAAGGTCTCCAACAACATCGCGGAGTATGAGGGCTTGATCGCTGGCCTCAAGGCCGCGGCGGCCTTGGGGGTTAAGCGTCTCACCATCAAGGGCGACTCCCAGCTCCTCGTGAACTTCTCCAACAAGGAGTATACGCCGAAGGACAAGCACATGGAGGCATACTTGGAAGAGGTACGTAAGATTGAAAAGCGTTTCCAGGGCTTGGAGTTGCAGCACATTCCGCGCGGCGCGAACAAGGAGGCAGAAGACATCGCCAAGAGGGCGTCGCGCCGCGAGCCTCAGGAGCCAGGCGTCTTCGAGGAAAGGCTCTTCAAGCCATCCGCGGCACCTCCAACCACGGACCAGGCACCGCAGAGTGAAGAGCTGCCCCCAGCACCGCCCTCGGGGGCTCCAACTTGTGGCCCGGCCTTAGGAGCCCAACTGCTCCTGGTGCTCGAGCCCCAGGCCGACGACTGCACACAGGAGTTCAAGACGTACCTGCTCCATGGCACACTACCAGGAAAGGAGGAAGACGCAGAGTGTGTGGTACGTCAGGCCACAGCTTATTGTTTGCAGGACGGCGAGCTATACCGCAGGCGTCCGAACGACGTCGTGTTGCGATGCGTGTTCGGAGAGCAGGGGCGCGAGCTGCTGGCCGACATCCACGGAGGAGACTGCGGGCACCACTCCTCGTCACGCACCCTTGTAGGGAAGGCGTTCCGCAGTGGCTTCTACTGGCCTATGGCGCTCAACGACGCCACCGAGCTGGTCCGGTCCTGCGAAGCTTGTCAGTTCCATGCCAAGCAGATTCATCAGCCCACGCAGGGCCTCCAAACCATCCCGCTCTCCTGGCCCTTCGCGGTCTGGGGGCTGGATATACTGGGGCCCTTTCCGCGAGCGGCCGACGGATATCGTTACCTCTACGTCGCCATCGACAAGTTCACCAAGTGGGCGGAGGTGGAGCCCGTCCGCACCATCCCCACCGGCTCGGCCGTCAAGTTCATCAAGGGCCTCGTGAGCCGCTTCGGCGTCCCCAACCGCATCATCACCGACAACGGTTCACAGTTCACAATTAACCTTTTCAGGACATATTGTACTAACCTTGGAACGTAGATATGTTACGCTTCGGTAGCGCACCCACGAAGCAACGGTCGGGCCAAGCGCGCCAACGCGGAGGTCCTGCGGGGCCTCAAGGCACGGAGCTTCAAGAAGAAGCTTGAGGCCTGCGGCAGGGGTTGGCTCGATGAGCTTCAGTCCGTGTTGTGGTCCATCCGCACCACTGCGACTAAGCCCACCGGCGAGACCCCGTTCTTCCTCGTCTACGGAGCTGAAGCCATCCTCCCACACGAGGTCAAGCATCAATCCCCGCGGGTCTTGGCATTCGACGAGGAGCGTCAGGATGCCTCGCGGGGAACAGACCTCGTGCTTGGGGAGGAGGCCTGTCGCCAAGCCTCGCTCTGAGCTGCGAGGTACCAGCAGGCACTGCGGCATTACCATTGCCGTAATGCCCTCTCCAGGACCCTCAAAGTCAGAGATCTCGTCCTGAGGCGGGTCCTTTCGAGGGAGGGCTTCACTTATATCTTCTTAGAGCACGGTGGTGTTTTTATTTTATAGAAATAATTGAACTCTCGTACCTCACTTATATTATTTTGAGAGTCTTTAAACAGCATGGTAATTGGGTTAGGTTATGAATTTAGTCCTAATATAATGGGCATCCAAGAGGGATATAATAAAAACTTTCATATAAAGTGCATTGAATACTATGAGAAGTTGGATTCCTTGCATATAGTTTTGAGATATAAAGATGGTGATGTTAGAGTCATGCTACTGAGTAATTGTGGAATGGTAAAAATACTTGTGCTAAAGTTTGTGACTCCCGTAGCATGCACGTATGGTGAACCGTTATGTAACGAAGTCGGAGCATGATTTGTTTAATGATTGTCATCCTTTGTGTGAGGGTCGGGAGCGCGCGATGGTTAACTCCTACCAACCTCTCCCCTAGGAGCATGCGTCTAATACTTTGCTTCAATAACTACTAGATTTTTGCAATAAGTATGTGAGTTCTTTATGACTAATGTGAGTCCATGGATTATACGCACTCTCACCCTTCCACCATTGCTAGCCTCTCTAGTACCGCGCAACTTTCGCTGGTGCATTAAACCCACCTTCCTCAAAACAGCCACCATATACTCTTCCTCAAAACAGCCACCATACCTACCTATTATGGCATTTCCATAGCCATTCCGAGATATATTGCCATGCAACTTCCACCGTTCCGTTTTTTTATGACACGCACCATCATTGTCATATTGCTTTGCATGATCGTAAGACAGCTAGCATGATGTTTTCATGGCTTGTCCGTTTTTTGATGTCATTTGCTATGCTAGATTGTTGCACATCCCGGTACACCACCGAAAGCATTCATATAGAGTCATATCTTGTTGTAGGTATCGAGTTGTAAGTAAATAAAAGTGTGATGATCATCATTATTAGAGCATTGTCCCATGAGAGGAAAGGATGAAGGAAGCTATGATTCCCTCACAAGTAGGGATGAGTCTCCGGACTTTACAAATAATAAAAGAGGCCAATGAAGCCCAAATAAAAAAAAAGAGGCCAAAGATGCCCACCAAAAAAATGATGAGAGAAAAGAGAGAAGGGACAATGTTACTATCTTTTTTTCCACACTTGTGCTTCAGAGTAGCACCTTGATCTTCATGATAGAGAGTCTCCTATTTTTTGTCACTTTCATATACTAGTGGGAATTTTTCATTATATAACTTGGCTTGTATATTCCAATGATGGGCTTCCTCAAATTGCCCTAGGTCTTCGTGAGCAAGCAAGTTGGATGCACACCCACTTAGTTTCTTTTTGAGCTTTCATACACTTATAGCTCTAGTGCATCCGTTGCATGGCAATCCCTACTCACTCACATTGATATCTATTGATGGGCATCTCCATAGCCCATTGATACGCCTAGTTGATGTGAGACTATCTTCTCCTTTTCCATACAACCTCCACCATATTCTATTCCACCTATAGTGCTATATCCATGGCTCACGCTCATGTATTGCGTGAAAGTTGAAAAGGTTTGAGATCATAAAAGGTGTGAAACAATTGCTTGACTTGTCATCGGGGGTGTGCATGATTTAGACACTTTGTGTGGGGAAGATGGAGCATAGCCATACCATATGATTTTGTAGGGATAACTTTCTAAGGCCATGTTATTTTGAAAGGACACAATTGCTTGTTAGTATGCTTGAAGTATTACTGTTTTTATGTCAATATTGAGCTTTTGTTTTGAATCTTATGGATCTGAACATTCATGCCACAATAAAGAATATTACATGGATAAATATGTTAGGTAGCATTCCACATCAAAAATTCTGTTTTTATCATTTACCTACTCGAGGACGAGTAGGAATTAAGCTTGGGGATGCTTGATACGTCTCCAACGTATCTATAATTTTTGATTGTTCCATGCTATTATATTATCTGTTTTGGATGTTTTATATGCATTAATATGCTATTTTATATTATTTTTGGGACTAACCTATTAACCTAGTGCCTAGTGCCAATTTCTGTTTTTTCCTTGTTTTTGAGTATTGCAGATAAGGAATATTAAATGGAGTCCAAACGGAATAAAATCTTCGCGATGATTTTTCTTGGACCAGAAGAAACCTACCAGACTTGGAGATGAGGTCAGGAGACCTGCCGGGAGGCGACAAGCCACCAGGGCGTGCCCCCTGGCTTGTAGCCCCCCAGCAGGCCCTCCAACCCTAATCTTTGGCCTTTAAATTCCCAAATATTTCCCCAATACCAAAAAGAGCCACGAAAATACTTTTCCGCCGCCGGAAGCCTTTGTTCCCGTGAGATCCCATCTTGGAGCCTTTTCCGGTAATCTGCCGGAGGGGGATTCGATCACGGAGGGCATCTACATCAACTCCATTGCCCCTCCGATGATGCGTGAGTAGTTCACCTCAGACCTTCGGGTCCATAGCTAGTAGCTAGATGGCTTCTTCTCTCTCTATGTTCTTCAATACCATGTTCTTCATGATCTTCATGGAGATCTATCCGATGTAATACTCTTTTGCGGTGTGTTTGTCGAGATCCGATGAATTGTGGGTTTATGATCAGATTATCTATGAATATTATTTGAATCTTCTTTGAATTCTTATATGCATGATTTCATATCTTTGCAAGTATCTTCGAGTTATTGGTTTGGTTTGGCCAACTAGATTGGTAATTCTTGCAATGGGAGAAGTGCTTGGTTTTGGGTTCAATCTTGCGGTGTCCTCACCCAGTGACAAAGTAGGGGTAGCGAGGCACGTATTTGTATTGTTGCCATCGAGGATAAAAAGATAGGGTTTTCATCATATTGCTTGAGTTTATCCCTCTACATCATGTCATCTTACCTAATGCGTTACTCTGTTCTTCATGAACTTAATACTCTAGATGCAGGCAGGAGTCGGTCGATGTGTGGAGTAATAGTAGTAGATGCAGAATCGTTTTGGTCTACTTGACACGGACGTGATGCCTATATGCATAATCATTGCCTTGGATATCGTCATAACTATGCGCTTTTCTATCAATTGCTCGACAGTAATTTGTTCACCCACCATATTATTTTCCTTCAAGAGAGAAGCCTCTAGTGAAACCTATGGCCCCCGCGTCTATTTTCCATATTATATTTTCAGATCTATAAACCAAATATACTTTGCTGCAATCTTTTTACTTTTGTTTTACTTTTCTTTCTAGTAATCTTCTATATCTATCTCTATCAGATCTCATCCTTGCAAGTAACCATGAAGGGATTGACAACCCCTTTATAGCGTTGGGTGCAAGTGTTTGATTGTTTGTGTAGGTGCAAAGATTGGGGACTTGCTTGTATCTCCTACTGGATTGATACCTTGGTTCTCAACAACTGAGGGAAATACTTATCTACTTTGCTGCATCACCCTTTCCTCTTCAAGGGAAAACCAACGCAAGCTCAAGAAGTAGCAGGAATTTTCCTCCTTGCAATTTTCTATCTTGAAGTTTCTTTCTTCGGGTTAACACCTGCCAGCCTCTCCCTCTCGTGCCCCGCGAGCAGGGGCTACGGGCACGGTGCGCACACCTTGCCAAGGCCTTGGTGTCCTGGTTCTCGCGTGGCGCTCTCGAGTGAGCTAGCAGGCGCGTGTCGCCTCACCCTCGCTCGGGGGATCTGCCATGGCCCGACGCGCTGTCTTGGAGCCTCTGGAGGCTCACACCTCTCGGGGCAGGAACCGGCAAAAAAAAAGGTATGGGAGCTGCTCGAGCGTCACGGGGGACTCCTGAGCAACGCGCCTCAGGAGCCTCACTGGTCACGTAGCCGCTCGCCCCTTGGTCTCGTCCTGGTGATCCGGATTGGGCCCCAACGGCGGTCGAGGTATGCGTGGGATTGGGCCCCACCGACGTAGAGCGCCGCTTGAGCGTCACGGGGGACTCCTGAGCAATGCACCTCAGGAGCCTCACTAATCTCGTAGCTCCTCGCCCCTTGGTCTCGTCCTGGTGATCTGGACGCCCCAACGGCGGTCGAGGTATGCGTGGGATTGGGCCCCGCCGACGTAGAATGTCAAAAAGGCTCCCAAACCACCTCACTCGCAGGAAAGAGGAACCCCCCAAGACCCCCAAGCTCCTCAGGCACCACTGCCAGACCTCACGACACAGAGGCCTGCCGCGGACGCATCAAGCTAAGTACCCTAATCATGACCAACAGGAAGTCTGAATTAACAGTAACACAGGGATCATGATGCATGATGAGAGTGCTAAAATAAGGGCACGAGCGTCAGAAATTCATTACATGCCCAGAAGGGCCCTCCATGATTTTTTGATTACAGGGAAAGGAAAGGAAGAAGAAGGCGAAGGAGCCCCCACGGGGGTTGTCACTCCTGAGGCCCTGGCTCCGGCGCGCCAGCGCTCAGTCGGAGTCCTCCTCCTCCTTGATGGGCCCACGGCGGCACGCCGGCGTGGCCGCTTCTTGGGCGGGGGAACGGCGCCGTCGTGGCTGGCTACCCTCTGAAGTCCGAGCGCGTCGACGCGGTGGTGCGTCATAGCTGTCGTCGCTCGGACTCTCCTCAGAGGAGGTGTCGCTGCTGCTAGAAGCATGACGGCCGTCGCCAAGGAAAAGCTCACCTCCAAGGTCGCCGCCACCGTCACCCTCCGGGCAGCACCCCAAGCGCCTGCCGTCGTCCCCGAAGATCTTGACGAAAAGCGTCGCGGCGCCGTCGTGCTTGAAGTGGAGCGTGAGCCTCCCCTCCAGGTCGTGGGCGTGGGCGAAGGTCTGCCACCCGCGGCTCAAGAAGGCATAGCCTGCGGGGGTAACCTCGACCTCCACCCACAACGCGCCGCTACAACAACCATCGGCTTGCAGCCACAGACCTGCGGGCTCGTTAGCCCGCAGCGTCTCCGCGAAGAAGCGCGGGAGCTGCAACCAGGTGATCGCCGACCTCTCCACCAGCACCAGGAACTCCTGGCCCGTATCGGCCATGTGGGCCCATGGGCGCGGTGGCCGAGCACCTACTGCGGATCTTCCTCCTTGGCCACGGCCGCCGCGCCCGCCGCCTCCGCCTGCGCCGGCGGAGGCACCAGCCCTCACGGAGGTATGGCCGCGCCCACGGGGCGCCGCCATCGACGCCACAGTATACTTGCGAGTACGGCCTCGGCTCCTCTTGGGAGGCTGTTGGTCCGGCCCCTCCTGGCAGGCTTTCCCCTTCTCGGCAGCAGAAAACCTCCTCACCGGTGTCATGATCGAGGAGGCGGAGGACGAAAGCGGGGGAGCAAGAAGTAGGAACGGGCTGGGGGCTCCGTCCCCTTCGCCTATTTATCGCCGGGTGGAGATCAACAGGCACCCCTCCCCATACCGAGCTATGATGGCCCTGCGACGCGCGCCGGTTGCTGGTCAGCCGGAGCGGTTGTCGAGGCGCCGTGGGGAAGTGGAGGCGTCCGCGCCTCGTTTCTTGCCGTGCGACAGGCTGGGCCCGCAGGCAATTGGGACCCGCGGCGCGTCGGGCCATCTTCTTCGGCTTCGCCCCGAAGCCGGCTCGAGCGCGCCTTGGGCCCGAGGGCTACTATCGGCGTCCTAGGAACAGGGGTACCCAGAACTGCCTGCCTGCGGCCCAGGGCTTGGCCCACTTCGAAGGCCAGGCACGGCCCAGCGCGGCCCCACTCAAGACAAGGCCCTCGCGAGAGCCCCGTGCTCGCGAGGGGGCGGCGCCAAGACCCTCGGTGGAAGGAGGCCTCCCCAGGTCGCCTTCGGAGGGGCGGAGATCCCTATGCAACGCTCAGCCTCGGGAGGCCGGGGGTGACGCATGCCAGGCCAGGTGGGCACCGACGCGCAGAGGAGACAATTTCCTCTTTGGTGCAAAGGAAGCAAAGACGTACACGGGTTCCCAACGCACCCCCAAAGGTTTCCATTCCGGCGCAACGAGACCAAGACCACGAGCCCCGCAGGACGGACGTCATCGCCGAGCCCACCTCTGCATCACCACCGGCTACTTTTGATGAGGATATATTCACGAAATATGATGATTCTGCTTGCTTAAGCTGGAAAGAAATATTGAGCCTCGTTGACAAATATCATAAGGTGAATTCATTCCTAGTTGAACTTGTTACTTTGATTCGAAAGAACTTTATACTGCCTAAATCCTTGTGTGTATGTATCGTTAGGTACATTGGAGAGGAAGGCATGGCACAAGGGAACAAGGAGGCATTGCAGCAAGGAAGGGAGGAAGACCCTGCAGTTTCCAGGGCGGTAGTACCGCCCCACACAAGCGGTAGTACCGCTTAAGCGGTAGTACCGCTCCAGTACTACCGTCCTAGTACCGCTTAGGAAATTTCTTCTGGAATCGAGCAACCCCAAGCGGTACTAAAGCGGCACTTGATATTTGTACGAGCGGTAGTACCGTTTATCACGGTAGTACCGCTTGCCATAAGCGGTAGTACCGCTCTGCCTGCGCGCAGGTTTTGGGCTGTCCAGCCCGTGTACCCCTTCGATCTCGTTTTAGACTATAAATACCCGTCCCCTAGAGTTAGTTAAGGTTAGACTACGTTTAAGATAAACCCTAGTTCATGAGATTGCTTGTAAGCATTCATCTTGAATCCTCATCACCAATTCGTATCGATCTGGTGATTATATACTGCAAGTCAAGTGTGATCTGCTGTTCCATTGGGAATTAGTATATTGCAATTATACCGTTCGTGGTCGACGGCTGCGTGCGCAAGTGTGTGACGTTGTGAATATCCAAAGGGTTGAGACCTTTTGCATTGGCATCAGGGATCAAGCGAGGGAGAGTTCATCGGCGACATACAAGTTATCCTACACCATCATCATCACCACCGCCGCTTACTGAGAAGATCGGGACACCCCATATCATCTTGGTATCAGATATCCAGTGTTGCCTCGGTAAGCATCCACCAAATCATCCGTCGATTAGTTGTGTTTTTCATCCTATCCAGAAAAAGCCTCACAAAAAGATTCGGGTTAGGGTTTTTGCCATAGCCTAGATTGCATCGTAGATTGGTTTTAGTTGCTGGTCGTTGTGTCTTTCTTTTTGCGTAGCTTTTTCCTTCGAATCCATTGGTTTTTAGTTTCCATCGTAGATTGCATCATAGATTGGATTGTTGTTCGATCAGCTATCCTGTTTTGCAAATTCCAATCAATAGCCACAGCCTGTCTACACAAAAGGTGTTAGGAACTTACCCACGAGACTAGTTTCCGCTCTACAGGCTGCTCATATAGGTTTTGGTGCTTTGCAATTTCTGGACGTGATCCAAGAACAGTTGCCGCTGCTTGCGATCTATTGTGGCCTCAAAAAAAAAAGCAAAGAGGAGAAAGAAAGAAAGAAAGAAAGAAACGAGAGAAACAGTGGCTGGATGTTGTTGCTATCTATTGCACTATTGGATTTGTATTATCTTGCGATTGTGCACTAGTAGAATTGAGCAATCTTGTGCCTTACATTGAGCATTGCTAGTGTCTCTCTAGTGCATTGCAACACATCCTGTTTTTATAGTTGCTTTGCCACGTTTTTCTCCACCGTGTGTGTTTTCCTTCGGTGTTTGTATCACACGATCAGCACTAGGACTTGTCTTCGGTGTTGTTAGGTATCCCAACCAAGCTCCACCATATACCCTGGTTTGTCGTGTGATTGCTCTTATACCCTGATATTCACCTCATCACATCCGTGCACTAGTCATACATCCGAACGGGTACGCATTACTATTCACTTTGGAACGGTAAGATTTCCTTTTCTTGTTAGTTTTTGCGTGAGTTGTGAGAGTACACCATATACATCTACTATACTTTTTCTGTACTAACCATGGTCAATCCTATCAAGGACAAGCCATTACCATTACAGTTTTTGTGCAGTGATGCATTCTGGGAGGAGGAAGATTTTGGTGTACATCCTGATTCAGGTTTGTTCCACTTTACTGCAGACATCGAAGGTCAACCTGCTGCAGTGATGATTGATAATTATTCTCTCACAAACTTGGTCACTATTGATGTTGTTAACAAGCTGCAGTTGCTTATATGTTCCAAACTTGTGCCATATACGTTAGCTGTTTCTTATGATGAGGCATTTCCAATTACTCATCATGCTTATGTTCCTATCACCATTTATGGCCATACTGTTAGCATGCGCTGAGATGTCATTCCTAGAGCACTTAATTGTTGTCACGTTTTGTTGGGAAAACCTTGGTGTGATAGGTATAAGGTTCAATTTGATAGTGCTCAGATTGATCCTTTATTCTTTTGGAAGAATAAGCACACTTGGTTAGCACATACACGACTTCAGGACTTTCAGGAGGTTAGGCGTCAAAACCTACGTCCGCCTGCAACCACTAAAATAAAACCCCATGATGATCCTGTTCTTGCACCTAAGTTGAATGTTTCCACCATCTGCACAATTGAGAACCCCAACGTTAATGGTTCCACCATTTGTGTAGATATTAGTGTACGCAATACGAGTGAGAGTTTGAGTGTTCCACACAACCTGTGAGTGGGAGTCGATGAAACATGTGCGGATTCACCTAATGTAATCATCTCTACTCCTAGTGTTGTTTCTTGTGATATGCAGGTTGCTTTTGAAGAAAGGGAGCCGTCTGTTTTACAACCTGCATCACCCGACCGTGCATTGTCACTTGAGGAGGAGGTCCAAGTGCCTACTACATCTGAGGAGACTGTCGTTGATATAGGTACTGATTTCGCGCTACAGCCAGCACGTGCGACATATTGTGAGTCTATTCCTTTGCTGCTGCCTCATTGTGATTTGCCTTGCACCGCTGTTTTAGCACCATGTGATATATTCCCTATTTCAAACTTTGATCATGTGGTACTTATGACACATAAGGAAGTACTTGCTCGAATACCACCTGTTGATATTGTGTATTCCATCATGCTAAATGAACCTCTTAGTTTGAGTTGTGCTATGAAGAAGATTTCTGAAATCTCTTATCTAAATTCTAGCACATATGCCTATAGTTTCACATTTAATTTAATTGGTGAATATAGCATGACTGATAATTTTCTGGTGGATCACATATGCATTACCTGTGATAGGATTGCTGATTTGAAACTTGATGTTTTACGTCCTATATGCTATGTGACAAAGTCATTTTGCTTTGGGACAGTCCCTAATTTTCATGAGAATATGACATATCATTCTGTTCTAGTTGATTTATTGCCGCCAACAAAAATTTCAGCTATATTGGATTGTTCTAATCTTGCTATAACCGAATCTGATCCATTGTGTTTGTCCCAATACCTGTTGCATTTATATGCTACTGCTATAGACTTCACTTATATTTGCAAACCGAGTTGCATCTTACACGCTGCGAGTCCTGCTCATGAACATACATATGTTTGTTCTATATATCAGAGTGGCACAGTTGAAGCATGGTATCCAATATATGTATCTTTCAATATTTTGGACTGGTTTTACCTTGCTTATAGCACATTTGATCATCGATCTTCTGTGAGGACTTTGGACTTAATACTGAACAATAAGACATTGTACATGTGTGTTCCTCATTCTGGTCATGACTATATGTACTTCACTTTTACTTGCAATTATGATGGCCGATTCCTCAGATATTATTTGTTCCCGCATGGACATTTTGTCTTGTATACTTGCAATTTATTGCATACTGGGAATCTTTTTCATGACAACAAAAATGATACAGCATGTTATATATACATATATTATGCGTACACGTTGTTCTTTTTGTTTCTGCCATTTTCAGCTTACCCAAAGCCGCGGACGGCTTTTCTTGAAGAAAGGGAGGATGATGAGGATATATTAACGAAATATGATGATTCTGCTTGCTTAAGCTGGAAAGAAATATTGAGCCTCGTTGACAAATATCATAAGGTGAATTCATTCCTAGTTGAACTTGTTACTTTGATTCGAAAGAACTTTATACTGCCTAAATCCTTGTGTGTATGTATCGTTAGGTACATTGGAGAGGAAGGCATGGCACAAGGGAACAAGGAGGCATTGCAGCAAGGAAGGGAGGAAGACCCTGCAGTTTCCAGGGCGGTAGTACCGCCCCACACAAGCGGTAGTACCGCTTAAGCGGTAGTACCGCTCCAGTACTACCGTCCTAGTACCGCTTAGGAAATTTCTTCTGGAATCGAGCGACCCCAAGCGGTACTAAAGCGACACTTGATATTTGTACGAGCGGTAGTACCGCTTATCACGGTAGTACCGCTTGCCATAAGCGGTAGTACCGCTCTGCCTGCGCGCAGGTTTTGGGCTGTCCAGCCCGTGTACCCCTTCGATCTCGTTTTAGACTATAAATACCCGTCCCCTAGAGTTAGTTAAGGTTAGACCACGTTTAAGATAAACCCTAGTTCATGAGATTGCTTGTAAGCATTCATCTTGAATCCTCATCACCAATTCGTATCGATCTGGTGATTATATACTGCAAGTCAAGTGTGATCTACTGTTCCATTGGGAATTAGTATATTGCAATTATACCGTTCGTGGTCGACGGCTGCGTGCGCAAGTGTGTGACGTTGTGAATATCCAAAGGGTTGAGACCTTTTGCATTGGCATCAGGGATCAAGCGAGGGAGAGTTCATCGGCGACATACAAGTTATCCTACACCATCATCATCACCACCGCCGCTTACTGAGAAGATCGGGACACCCCATATCAACTTTGTAGGCGAAGACCACCTTTCATCAGGATAAGGTGTACTCCTTGTCCCCCTTCGAATTTGGCCGTTGTGGGATCCCGTCCCGCCATTGCGATAAGGGAAAAGGACCCGGGTCTCTATAAATACAGGCTAGGCTGCTCCATAAGAAGAGGACAGATCGAACACTACCCAAGCACCCTCGCGAGGTTACTCACCACTGTACTAGTTCATCTACAAACCTCCTCGTGAGGCAATCCACCAAAAGGCAGGAGTAGGGATTTACGCTTCGCAGCGGCCCGAACCTGGGTAAATCCTCATGTGCTAATCTTCTTCCCCGGAATCGAGAGAGTTCGTCGGGCTAGGCTGTGAAGTTGTGAGCTTGAGGTCGAAGCTGGTGGGCATCTTCTCACACGCCCCTGAGTTCGAACCTCTTTGGGTTTTGCGGAGCCCGAAATCCGACACATGGCTCCATCTTCACCACATTAATACAAATTTCAAGCACCACGTTGTCCAAGTCAGGCAATTGGATCGTACTTTTTGAATAAAGATCAACTTTTTATTCTTCACGCAATACATGACCGTGAACCATGGACATATCATACGGGTGGCAAAGAATATGTTGGTTGATATCAAAGGGGTAAAAAGTGAAGAAGATAATCTCACATCAACTTGGCATACCGACGGGCTATGGAGATGCCCATCGATAGATGTCAATGCAAGGAGTAATGATTGCCATGCAAATGATGCACTAGAGCTATATGTGTATGAAAGCTCAACTGAAGCTAAGGGGGGTGTGCATCCAATTTGCTTTCTCATGAAGACCTCAGGCATGTGAGGAAGCCCGTCATCGGAGTATACAAGCCAAGTTTATAATAATGAAAAAGTGATTCCCACTAGCATATGAAAATGTCATAACATGAGACTCTCTATATGAAAAACAAGGTGCCACTTTGAGGCACAAGTGTGGTAAAGGATAGTAGCAAAGTCTCTTTTCTCTTTTTCTCTCATTTTTTAATATGGTGGGCTCATTTGGCCTTCCATATTTTTATTTCTTCACTGGGACAATGCTCTAATAATGATGATCATCACACTTTTATCTACTTACAACTCAACATGAAAACTATATGAAACAATATGACTCAAGATGAATGCCTCTGGTAGTGTACCAGGATGTGCAATGATCTAGCGTGACATGTAAAAATATGATGAACGGTGCCTTTGCCACAAGTACTATGTCAGCTCTATATGATCATGCAAAGCAATATGATGATGAACGAACTAGTCATATGATGTGACTATGAAATGTGCATGGCAATATATCTCAGAATGGCTATGGAAATGCCATAATAGGTAGGTATGGTGGCTGTTTTGAGGAATATATAATGAGGCTTATGCGTGATAGAGCGTATCATGTCACGGGGTTTGGATGCACCGGCGAAGGTTGCACCGATCCTCGAGGTGAGAACGGGCAAAGCACGGTACCTAAGAGGCTAGCAAAATATGAGGAGGTGAGATTACGTATGTCCATGGTTTCACATTAGTCATAAAGAACTCATATACTTATGGCAAAGTTTTATTAGTTTTATCACAAATCAAAGTACTACTCGCATGCCCCGAGGGAGGAGGTTGGTAGGAGTTAACCATCGCGCGCCTCCGACCCGAAACAACACTAGGATTGTAACGAGGAATAGAAATGCTCACACATCCTCACCATGCCTTTTTAATTTTTGGACAAACAAGAAGTTAACACCTCTTAATACCAACACTTCTACAAATCAACAATGATGTACTCACACCTTTTCATATTACCACATCAATATCATTAACCCACAATTTCTCTTTTATGTGCTACATGATGGTTTTGATTATCACTCATTGAATACCTATTATTTTTTGACTAGTCTTATGACCCATGCAAATTACCTTCACTATTTATTAACTCTCAAAAAAATATAAGTGAAGAACGAGAGTGCAATTATTTCTATAAAATCTATACGCCACCGTGCTCAAAAAGATATAAGTGAAGTACTAGAGCAACTCCTAAGCTCAAAAGATATAAGTGAAGCACATAGATTATTCTAAATAATTATGATGAAGGTGTGTCTCTCTCAAATAGGTGTGTCCAGAAAACGATGATTGTGGAAAACTAAAAGTAAAATCAAACAAAAGAAAACGACGCTCCAAGCAAAACTCATATCATGTGACGAATAAAAATATAGCTCCAAGTGACCTACCGATGGATTGAGACGAAAGAGGGGATGCCTTCCGGGGCATCCCCAAGCTTATACACTTGATTCTTCCTAGAATATACCTTGGGGTGCCTTGGGAATCCCCAATCTTAGGCTCTTGCCACTCCTTATTCCATTATCCATCGTGATAACACCCAAAACTTGGAAACTTCAATCACACAAAACTCAACAAAACTTCGTGAGATCCGTTAGTATAAGCAACATATAAAATACTTTAGGTACTGTCATAAATTGATTCATATTTCATTATTTCATAATAGGTACTGTATTCAAACTTCTCCATGGCTTATACCCCCCGATACAATACATAGCATCATCAAAACAAGCAAACTAGGCAAGCAAAAAACAGAATCTGTCTAAAACAGAACAATCTGTAATGATCTGTAAAGAATATATACTTATGTAACTCTACAAATTCTGAAAAATTAGTAAATCCTGAAGATTTTGTATAGCAATACTTTGTAAAAAAATCAGATCAAAACGACGTTCTAGGAAAATCAGAGAAATTCTGCACTGGACGCTAAAGTTTCTGTTTTTGCACCGTATCAATTCTACTCATGTTGTGAGTCATCCCAAAGGCTTTACTTGGCACAAACACTAATTAAAACATAAAAACACAATAATTAAAGAGGAAATAATCATGTTATCACACCAAGATAGAAAGTAAAAAAAGATAACTATTGGGTTGCCTCCCAACAAGCGCTATTGTTTTACGCCCCTAGCTAGGCATAATGCATAGTTTCAAGTATTGGACCCCTTCATGTCCTTTAGAACTAGCTCTTCCAAAATCTTACTTGGTAAATCACCCTTGTAAATTTTAGTTGGAGATCCAAAAGTCTCAAAGATATTCTTTATATGAGAGGCGATTTTATATGCATGGTAGTAGCTACACACCCTTTGGCATACGTGCTTTTTTATATATGAGGTGTTGGGCTTCTTATGGCATTGGCAGAAGTGCATTTTTTGTTGCATAGAAAGGAATTTTTCTCATTTTTCGTTGTCTTTTTATTACCTTTTCGACACAAGTGCCTTTTTGTTGTGGAGAAAGGCGCTTTTCTCATTTCTCTCAGTTTTTTGCTTGCCTTTTTGGCACAAGTGCCTTTTTGCTTGCGTGGCTGGTTCAAAGTCACGATATTTCGTTATCGAGTTATTTTTTGTGGTTCAAAATAATTGACCAAAATAATTAGAGATAAAAATTGAGGCCATGTGTAGCTACCACCATGGGTAGCAAATTATTTCCGTTCTTTTATATTTGTGACATCATTACTATCATCCTCGTACTCATAGGGATCACCATATAGGACATGAATTTCATCATTAAACGGTTCCCAAATGGAATCATCATGCCAACTTAATAAAGCCTTCATTAATTACCTTAGCAATCCATTAAAATTTGTCACAAGTTTTAAGAAATAAAGATTGCATTAATTCTTCGGGAGGGACCTTCCTCCTCATATTCTCACTAAAACCTTGATGGTCATTAGATTCCAACTTATGTATAGCCTCTTTATTATGAAGGATCACTTCTATGGGAGGATGTTCAGATTTTATTCCATAGAATGCAAAAATATCTCTAGCTTCTTGCACTATGTAATCAAATTCATGCATAAGGATATTGATAGCAATTTTCTTAATCTCATGATCATGTATGTTAGGAAGTCCCAAAAATATCTTTTGAAGCATAGGGTGAAGGTGCACAAACTTCCTTTCTAGTTTCAATATAAGCATGGCAATGGCATCTCCATAGCAATTTGTTTCATCAAGTAAGGATCCTTTAATAAGAGGGGAAGCAATCGAGTACTCGAAAAATTCTTGAATAACATGTTTTCCAATAATATTCCCGCTACCAACATGATAAATTTTGGACTTAAGAAATGTGTGAGTATCACTATTAGGGATTTGATATTTAGGAGGATCATGAGTAGCATCAATTTTTTTTGTTCTTTCCTCCTTGGAATCACTAGCATTTTCAACAACAACTTTTTCAAATTCGGACATCATAGCAACTTTCAAGCAAGCAAAACAAGCAAACTAGTAACAAGCAAAGATAAATATTTTTGTATTTTTGATTTTTATGAGAGAAACTAAATATAATAGAAAATTAAAAAATAACAAGCGAATGATAATTTGTGTGAAGTTACCTGATAGTTGGTGATGATATTCCCTGGCAACGGCGCCAGAAATCCTTCCTGATACTTGTGATCTGCGTTGGGTTTTCCGTGAAGAGGAACGGGTAATTGCAGCACAATACGGTTAAGTATTTCCCTCAGTTATGAAACTAAGGTTTATCGAACCAATAGGAATATCAATCACAACCGTCTTCAGCGGCTGCACACAAAAGAGCAGACAACTTGCACCCAACGTGGGCAAGAGGGTTGTCAATCCCCTTGATCTCGTTATTTGCAATCAAGTGAAGTGTGTAGATAATAGTAGATAATTGTAAATTGCAAAATAAAATGAAAGGTAAATAATTGCAGCAAGGTAAAGATAGCGTTTGTAATATATATGTGAATAGACCTGGGGGCCATAGTTTTCCCTAGCGGCATCTCTCATGAAAGTAAGCATACGGTGAGTAAACAAATTCCTGTTGGGCAATTGATACAAAAGCGGATAGTTATGCGATATTCACAGCAATGATCATGCGTATATAAGCATCTCGTCCAAGACAAATAGGCCAACTCCTGCCTGCACCTATTACTATTACTCCACTTCAAGAGCGCTTCTATGCTTGCCTCTCTACGTATTCAGTTCATGACAAATAGAGTAATGCATGGAGAACGATGACATGATGTAGACAAAGTAAACTCAAGAAATATGAATGATCCCCATCGTTTTATCCATAGTGGCAACAACACAAAGACGCAACCTGTCCCCTTCTGTTACTGGGATATAGAAACTCGTCAGGTTGAACCCACTACAACGCACCTCTCTCACTAAAGAAAGATCAATCTACTTGTCCAAAGAATATCAATAGATCGAAGAGAATTACGAAGCTATAATGATCATGCAATTAAGAATCATAATAATTTCAGAGAAGACTCAAATAATTTTCTTGAATAATCTGAACATAAAGCCACAATTCATCGGATCCCAACAAACGCACTATACAAAAGAGTTACATCAAATGGATCAAAGCGAAGATGCGATGATCATTGTATTGAAGATCAAAGAGAGAGAGATAGCCATCTAGGTACTAACTATGGACCTGGAGGTCTGTGGTGAACTACTCACATGTCATCATGAGGGCAGCAAGGTTGATGTAGAGGCCCTCCATGATCGATCCCCCCTCCAGTAGGGTGTCGGAAGGGAGCTCCAGATGGGATCGCGGCGGAACAGAGACTTTCGCCGGCGGAAAAGTGTTTCAGGATGCCCTCTAGGGATTTTGGAATATATGTGAATTTATAGGCCAGAGAACGGGGTCAGGAGACCTGCCAGGGAGGGACAAGCCATCAGGGTGCGGCCACCCCCCTGAGCGCGCCTTGTTGGCTTGTGCCTCCCTCGTGCGGCCTCCGGTCTTGTCCCGAAGCTTCCAGGTCTTCTTTTGGTCAAGAAAAATATAAAAAAGTTTTGGAGAAATTAGACTTCGTTTGGTACTGTAAACGTGAAAAGTAAAAAACTCATAGAAAACAACAACTGGCACTGGGCACTGGGTCAATAGGTTAGTGATAAAAAATAATATAAATTGGTATGCATCGAGGGAGCTCGGATGGCCTTCGCGAAGACCATGGTGCATTGGCCGAAAATCAAGTCGGCCGAGATGGCCACCGGACCCCCGCCTCCTAGGAAGGAGCATAGGCATCCCGAGCAGTACTTTCCCATCAAAATGGATGGTGCTCAGGCGATAGAGGCCTAGTGCCCAAAGGATGTAATTAATGAATGAGCGTACTAACATGCATCAGATGTCAGTTAAACTCTTGTGCTTTATGATGCAGTTGTTTTGCATGGTTTTCATGCTTTGTTTTGTTTATTTTGACTCCTGTGTGGCCGTTTTGATCTGAAAGTTGCCAGTCATCGGCCTCAACCCCCTTGTAGATGCTACGAGGGGTGTTTTGACCTTCGCACTTTGACCCTTAGCCGACGTCTCGGTGCCCGGAGGCTGCAGTGTGTAAGGGAAATGAGGCAATCGGAGTATGCGGCTTTAGTGCTTTCACTTAGCCATAGGAACTTGACTGCGGAGGCTAGTGATTAGCCTCCAGTGTTTTGTGATGTTTGCGTATGCCGAGGTTGAAACCATCATCACTTGGCTTCGGCGAGTACAAACCCTTTGTCTGACACAACATAACCTCCAACGATTTTTAGTTTAACACTTGTCATCGGATCGCCGACCAGTCCTCACTTATTATGACAGTGAGTTTTTGGCTTTCTCCACTAAGGTACTTGACCAAGCGAGCTGGAAGTACAATCACAGTGGTTCTCCCTTTACCCTCCTAGCCGAATATGCGAAACGTAAGAGGGTAAACACATGAGTCGGGCAACCCAACTATTGACCCAAGACATAATTTGGGACCGATGCATATAATGCAATATCCGAGACACCGAGCACATAAGATTAAAAATTGTGCTTGAATGATGCTTTAGGGTGAGTTTTATAGTTGAGCCCAGGTATATTAACTGGTCGCATCGAAGGAAAAGATGTACCGAACTAGTTTGCTTCGGCGTCGAAGTGCGGAAAATAGTTAAGCAACATAAATGACTGCAATGACCGTAAAGGATGGTCTTTACTTCCGATGAACTCGTGACGTCTAACCGTACAACTGTTATAGATACTTTATTTAAAAAGAACTTTACAAAGGAAAGGTTTACACAGGGCTTTTATTAGTGGTTTGACATCCCTACTGCGCCCTGCTACACGTCTGCGCCTTTGCTCTTGAGTGAGGAGGCATGCTCCTTTAGAGGAGGTGGTGATCCGCGAACGGACCTTTCAGAGAGGGTCTTGAGATGTCACCGTAGTATGTTAGCTTGATGTTGGGTAGGTTCTAAATAGTTCCTGCCATTTCCCGAGGATGTGTTTGCCCATGGCTCAGTCAAGCCGAACACTAGGTCCTTAGATAGTAGGTCCCCACAGCTGCCCATAGTATTTTGAGAGCGAAATTGTGCCTCCGAGGTACGTACATTACGTCTAGCGGGGCCATGCTGTGGGCAGCTGACGTGGCTTGAGACTGCGTTGGTATTTCCCCAAAGAGGAAGGGATGATGCAGCACATCGACAGTAAGTATTTCCCTCAGTTATGAAACCAAGGTATCAATCCGTAGAGGAAGATCACGCACCCACGTAAACAATACCTGCACACAAACAACAAATACTTGCAGCGCAACACGAAAGAGAGGTTGTCACACTCTCTACGGTAATAAGATGGATTAGGTAATGATAGTTTTGACAAATAGATCTCGCAAGAGCGCAAAACAACAGAAGTAAACAAAAACTGTAGCAAGGTATTTTTGTTTTTTTGGATTAATAGATCTGAAAACAAAAAGGCAAAATAGTAGATCGGAAAGCAATATGTTGGAAAAGTAGACCCGGGGGCCATAGGTTTCACTAGTGGCTTCTCTCATGAGTATAGCGCACGGTGGGTGAACAAATTACTGTTGGGCAATTGATAGAAAATCGAATAGTCATGACGATATCCAAGGCAATGATCATTATATAGGCATCACGTCCAAGATAAGTAGACCGACTCCTGCCTGCATCTACCACTATTACTCGACCGCTATCCAGCATGCATCTAGTGTATTAAGTTCATGGAAAAACGGCGTAATGCAATAAGAACGATGACATGATGTAGAAAAGATCTATTCATGTAGGAATAGACCCCATCTTGTTATCCTTAATGGCAACGATACATGTGTGTCTTGCTGCCCCTTCTGTCACTGGGAAACAACACCGCAAGATCGAACCCATCACAAAGCACCTCTTCCCAGGGCAAGAAAAATGGATCTAGTTGGCCTAACTAAACCAAAGATTCGAAGAAGAAGTACGAGGCTATAAGTAATCATGCAAATAAGAGATCAAAGAAGACTCAAATCATATTCATGGATAGAAGCTGATCATGAACTCAAAACTCATCGGATCCCAACAAACACACCGCAAAAGTCATTACATCAAATAGATCTCCAAGAGACCATTGTATTGAGAAACATAGAGAGAGAGAGGAAGCCATCTAGCTACTACCTACGGACCCATAGGTCTATGGTGGACTACTCACGCATCATCGGAGAGGCACCTATGATGAAGATGAACACCTCCGTGATGGTGTTTAGATTGGATCTCGAGGTTCTGGAACTTGCGGCGGCTGGAATTGTGTTTTGTCGACTCCCTTAGGGTTTTTGGAATATTTGGGAATTTATAGGCATCAGATGCGGTGGAGAGGGGCCCCGAGGAGGGCACAACCCATCAGGGCGTGCCGGGCCCCCCCTGGCGCGGCCTGGTGGATTGTGGTCTCCTCGGCCCACTCCCCCGACACTTATTTGGTCCATTGGGTGTCTCCTGGTCCAGAAAAAATCTCCAAAAAGTTTCGTCGCGATTGCACTCCGTTTGGTATTGATTTTCTGTGAAGTAACAAACAAGCAAAATCAGCAACTCTCACTTTGGCACTATGTCAATAGGTTAGTCCCAAAAAATGATATAAAGTTGTTATAAAATGATTGTAAAACATCCAAGAATGATAATATAACAGCATGGAACAAGCAAAAATTATAGATACATTGGAGACGTATCAGCATCCCCAAGCTTAATTCCTACTCGTCCTCGAGTAGGTAAATGGTAAAAACAGAATTTTTGATGTGGAATGCTGCCTAACATGTTCATCATATTCTTTTCTTTTGTATAGCATGGACATTTGGACTTGTAAATGATTCAAAGCAATAGTCTAGTTTTAACATAATGACTTCAATACTCAAGCATGTCAACAAGCAACCATGTCTTTCAAAATATCAACGCTAAAGCAAGTTATCCCTAGCCCATCATGCTCAATCATTGATCCATTCATGAAGCACACTCAAATATTAGCTATACCCAATGATCAAGTACTATCATAGTGCCCCCTAGTTGGTGCTTATAAGAGAAGATGGAGACCCAAAGTGGAAATAAAAATTGCATAAAGTAAATAGATAGGCCCTTCGTAGAGGGAAGTAGGGATTTGTAGAGGTGCCAGAGCTCAAGTGTTTAAATTGATAGAGAAAAATATTTTGGGTGGCATGCCTTTCCTATCAATGAAAACGACCGAGTGATTTCAATATCTTTCCACACTAGATGCATCATAGGCGGTTCCCAAATAGAAAATAAAGTTTATTCCTTTTTCCACCAAACCTTCACTTTCCATGGCGGGCCGTATCCACGGTTACCTTCCATACCAACACTTTCCAAGGAATTTATTATTTGACAACATAAAGTAAATATTTTTTTCTTTTTCATTTCGAGAATGGACATCCCTATTACCGCCGCACTCTCGTGCAATGACAAGTGAATAAACACTCATCTTGCGAATAACACATCTAGCATAAAAAAAATATCGGTCACCCCTACCGTTTCATGAGCGGTACGAGCACACAAAAGAGAAATTTTATTTTGAAAATTTAGAGATGGCACAAACAAATTTGCTTGGAACGGCATGGAAATACCGCATATAGGTAGGTATGGTGGACTCATAAGGCAAAATTTGGTTTAAGGATTTTGGATGCACAAGTAGTATTTCTACTTAGTACAAATGGAGGCTAGCAAGAGTTTGGGAAGCATCCAACTAAGAAACGAAAATTCACATAAGCGAGCATTGAGCATAACTAACACCAAATAATGCACCATAAGTAGGATGTAATTTCGTAGCACAACTATTGACTTCCGTGCTTGCATAGGGAATCACAAACCTTAACATCAATATTCCCAATAAAGCATAATTACTCACTAGCATGACTCACATATTACTATCATCATGTTTCAAAACTATTAGAAAGAATCAAGTTTAATTTGCCCAATGATCTTCATGAAAGTTTTTATTATATCATCCTTGGATATCTATCACTTTGGGACTAGTTTCATATATTGCCATTGCTTTTTGGCAAGCTCAAACAAATTTAAGTGAAGCACATGAGCATAAATATTTCAGCTCTCAAAATAGCATAAGTTAAGCATGAGAGGATTTCTTCAAAATTTGATAACTCTCAAATTAATCTAAGTGAAGCATGAGAGGATTTCTTCAAAAATTTCCAAGCACACCGTGCTCAAAAAGATATAAGTGAAGCACTAGAGCAATTCTATAGCTCAAAAAGTTTAAGTGAAGCACATAGAGCAATTCTATCAAATGATAGCATCATTTTGGCTCTCTCAAATAGGTGTGTCCAGCAAGGATACAAAGGAAAAACAAACAAGCAAAACAAGCAAAGATACGAGACGCTCCAAGCAAAACTCATGATATGGGACGAATAAAAATATAGTTCCAAGTAAAATACCGATGGTCGTTAGAAGAAAGAGGGGATGCCACTCGGGGGCATCCCCAAGCTTAGTTGCTTGTTACTCTTTGGATATATCTTGGGGGTGCGGTAGCATCCCCAAGCTTAGGCTTTTATCACTCCTTATTCTTTCATCCATCGTGATCTCACCCAAAACTTGAAAACTTCAATCACACAAAGCTCAACAAAAAATTTCATGAGATCCGTTAGTATAATAAAGCAAATCACTACTTTAGGTGCTGTCGCCAACCCATTCATATTTTATTATTGCATTATACCTACTGTATTTTAACTTTACCATGGCTTATACCCTTCAATATAACCCATAGATTCATCAAAACAAGCACACAATGCAATGAAAATAGAATCTGTCTTAAACAGAACAGTCTGTAGTAATCTGTACTCTAACCATACTTCTGTAACTCTAAAAATTCTGAAAAATTAGGACAACGTAAGGGATTTGTATAGAAACACTGTGTTAAAATTTCATCTCAGGATCACGTTCCAGCCAAAAAGGAAAATTCATATACTGGACGCAAACTTTCTGTTTCAGATTCAGCATCGCTTCTACTCATCTCATGAATCATCCTAAAGGCTTTACTTGGCACAAACACTAAATGAACCATAAAAACACAATCATAACAGAGGCATAATTGTGTCAACACTCAAAAACAGAAAGGAAAAAAGCAAAATTTTATTTATTCATTGGGTTGCCTCCCAACAAGCGCTATCGTTTTACGCCCCTAGCTAGGCATAACGCAAAGATTCAAGTATTTTCATCCTTAGTTTTCAACTCTTCAATCACACAACTAGATTTCTTCAAGGATTTTGCATGCATGTTCTTAACGATAACACTCCTAGGAAGAAAACCAAAAAATTCATTCTTGTAAATAGGATCCCTTATGATTTCAACAAAGTCGGGATGAATACTAATCATTTTAAGATCCCCTTTGTGGACACTAGGTGTAGCAATTTTGTTCTTGGTGACTTGCGCAGGTTTGCCAATTTTTACGGGAGTTTTTTCAATAGTTTTGATAGAAGAAAAAGCCGAACCCAAGTTACTAAAAATCTCTTCCAACTTATCAATACGGTAAGGACTTTCTTCTACCCTTTCGTTAACTATGGTTTCCTTTTCCTTTAGCAATTTTAAAGCATCTCCCGCCTTAGATCCAATTTTATTAGCAAGATTATGTATCTTCTTATCCAAACTTTCAAGGTGTTCTTGGGTAATCATCTTCTTTTCAATAGCATCTAATCTCTCCATAACGTGTTCGAGAGTTAAAGTTGTTTCATTGATCATGATAGGTGGTGATCCCACTAAGCTCCCCAAAGCATTAAAGGCATCCAACGATGGACACATTAAGAAATTCCCACCGGTAATCGTATCAAGGACGAATCTATACCAAGTGGTGATGCCAACGTAAAAACTGCTTATGGATAGATCTATTAAGAGCATTGAAAATCCTATACCAAGCATCTTTTAGGTTCTCCCCTCCCCTTTGCTTAAAATTAAGAAACTCATTATCGGGCATACACGCAATAAAGGAAGAATTAGCCATCATGACAAGGCAAGAGATTTGATGAGAAAAAGGCAAACAAAGAAGAGGGCGAATAAAACGGCAAATTGGTGAAGTGGGAGGAGGAAAACGAGAGGCAAACGGAAAATAATGTAATTCCAAGGAGATGAGATTTGTGATTAGGAACCTGGCAGATGAGATTGCTTCCTCCCCGGCAACGGCTCCAGAAATTCCTTTGACGTGGCTTGAGACTGCGTCGGTATTTCCCCAAAGAGGAAGGGATGATGCATCACATCAACAGTAAGTATTTCCATCAGTTATGAAACCAAGGTATCAATCCATAGAGGAAGATCACGCACCCACGTAAACAACACCTGCACACAAACAACAAATACTTGCAACGCAACACGAAAGAGAGCTTGTCACGCTCTCTACGGTAATAAGATAGATTAGGTAATGATAGTTTTGACAAATAGATCTCTCAAGAACGCAAAACAAAATAAGTAAACAAAAAGTGCAGCAAGGTATTTTTGTTTTTTCTGGATTAATAGATCTGAAAACAAAAAGGCAAAATAGTAGATCGGAAAGCAATATGTTGGAAAAGTAGCCCCGGGGGCCGTAGGTTTCACTAGTGGCTTCTCTCATGAGTATAGCGCACGGTGGGTGAACAAATTACTGTTGGGCAATTGATAGAAAATCGAATAGTCATGACGATATCCAAGGCAATGATCATTATATAGGCATCACGTCCAACATAAGTAGACCGACTCCTGCTTGCATCTACCACTATTCCTCCACACATCGACCGCTATCCAGCATGCATCTAGTGTATTAAGTTCATGGAAAAACGGCGTAATGCAATAAGAATGATGACATGATGTAGAGAAGATCTATTCATGTAGGAATAGACCCCATCTTGTTATCCTTAAGGGCAACGATACATGTGTGTCTTGCTGCCCCTTCTGTCACTGGGAAACAACACCGCAAGATCGAACCCATCACAAAGCACCTCTTCCCATGGCAAGAAAAATCGATCTAGTTGGCCTAACTAAACCAAAGATTTGAAGAAGAAGTACGAGGCTATAAGTAATCATGAAAATAAGAGATCAAAGAAGACTCAAATCATATTCATGGATAGAAACTGATCATGAACTCAAAATTCATCGGATCCCAACAAACACACTGCAAAAGTCATTACATCAAATAGATCTCCAAGAGACCATTGTATTGAGAAACATAGAGAGAGAGGAAGCCATCTAGCTACTGACTACGGACCCGTAGGTCTATGGTGGACTACTCACGCATCATCGGAGAGGCACCTATGATGAAGATGAACCCCTCCGTGATGGTGTTTAGATTGGATCTCGAGGTTCTGGAACTTGCGGCGGCTGGAATTGTGTTTCGTCGACTCCCTTAGGGTTGTTGGAATATTTGGAAATTTATAGGCATCGGAGGTGGTGGAGAGGGGCCCCGAGGAGGGCACAACCCATCAGGGCGCGCCGGGGCCCCCCTAGCGCGTCCTGGTGGTTTGTGGGCTCCTCGGCCCACTCCCCCGACACTTCTTTGGTCCATTGGGTGTCTCCTGGTCCAGAAAAAATCTCCAAAAAATTTCGTCGCGATTGGACTCCGTTTGGTATTTATTTTCTACGAAGTAAAAAACAAGCAAAAACAGCAACTGGCACTTTGGCACTATGCCAATAGGTTAGTCCCAAAAAATGATATGAAGTTGTTATAAAATGATTGTAAAACATCCACGAATTATAATATAACAGCATGGAACAAGCAAAAATTATAGAAACGTTGGAGACGTATCAGCAACGCGTGTTCCTATTTATGTTGAGTGCGGGAAGGCTCCGAGAGCTGAAAAAGGGCTCGAGCTTGCTTGCTCGCCTTTCGTGCCTTGACGACGGACTGGGAATTCGGCGCCTCTTTCCCGATCTGGACTTCGGCTGCCAGAGCTGCTGTGTACTCCTCGGTCTGGAGTGAGCGCTCAGTGTTTCCATTGACAGTGATGACGCCCTTGGGTTCGGGCATCTTAAGCTTCGAATATTCTTAATGGGGAACGACATTGAAGCGAGCGAACGCTGTATGGCCGAGAAGTGCATGATAACCGCTGCGGAAAGGGATGATGTCGAAGATCAAATCTTCACTGCGGAAGTTGTTGGGCGAGCCGAACACTACTTCCAAACTCACGGTGCCCGAACAGCGGGCTTCGACGCCTGGGATTACTCCTTTAAAGGTGGTGTTGCTGGGTTTGATCCTTGACAGCTCAATACCCATTTTTCTCACTGTATCTGAGTAAATCAGACTGAGGCTACTGCCTCCATCCATGAGGACTCTAGTTAGGTGGTACCCATCGATAATGGGGTCAAGTACCAGGGCCGCCGATCCTCCATGACGGATACTGGTCAGATGGTCCCTACGGTCGAAGGTGCTCGGGTATGCCAACCACGGGTTGAATTTCGGGGCTACAGGCTCTACGGGGTAGACGTCCTAAAGTGCACGCTTCCTCTCCTTCTTTGGTATGTGCCTGGCGTAGATCATGTTCACAATTTTTACATCGGGAGGGAATTGCTTCTGGCCTCCATTATTCGGGCCGCGAGGCTCGTAAGCGTCCTTGCTGCGGTGGCTCTTGCCTTGCTCCTCGGCTGTGAGTTTGCTGGCTTGTTTGACCACCCAACAATTACGTTTGGTGTGCTTGGCAGGCTTGTCTAGGGTGCCGTGGATCTAGCAGGGCCTATCCAGGATTTTGTCCAGCGCATGATACGTCCATTTTGCATCATGATTTCTACTGTTATTTATAATGTTTTTATGCATAATAATGCTTTATGGGGTAATTCTAATCTCTTTTCTCTCATAATATGCAAGGTTTACACAAAGAGGGAGAATGCCGGCAGCTGGAATTCTGGACCTGAAAAAGAATATCAGAGACACCTATTCTGCACATCTCCAAATAAGCTAAAAATTCACAGAGAATTATTTTGTAATATATAGTAAATACTAGAGCAAATAACTACCAGAGGGGGTTCACCTGGTGACCACAAGACACCAGGGCGCGCCAGGTCCCCCAGGCATGCCCTGGTGGGTTATGAACAGCCCGGCCCACCTCCGGTGCCAATCTTCTGGTACTTAAGATCTTTTGACCTAGAAAAAAATCAAGAGGGGACTTTCGGGACGGAACGCCGCCGTCTCGAGGCGGAACTTGAGCAGGAGCACTTTTGCCCTACGGCGGAGCGATTCCGCCGGGGGAACTTCCCTCCCGCAGGGGGAAATCGAAGCCATCATCATCACCAACAACCCTCTCATCTTTGGGAGGCCAATCTTCATCAACATCTTCAACAACACCATCTCCTCTCAAGCCCTAGTTCATCCCTTGTGTTCAATCTTTGTACCGGAACCTTAGATTGGTACCTGTGGGTGAGTAGTAGTGTTGATTACATCTCGTAGTTGATTACTATATGGTTTATTTGGTGGAAGATTATATGTTCAGATCCATTATGCTATTTAATACCCCTCTTATCTTGAGCATGAATATCATTTGTGAGTAGTTACCTTTGTTCTTGAGGTCACGGGAGAAGTCATGTTGCAAGTAATCATGTGAAGTTGATATGTGTTCGATATTTTGATGATACGAATGTTGTGATTCCCTTAGTGGTGTCATGTGAAAGTCGACTACATGGCACTTCACCATCTTTGGGCCTAAGGGAATGCATTGTGGAGTAGTAATTAGATGATGGGTTGCTAGAGTGACAGAAGCATAAACCCTAGTTTATGCGCTATTTCGTAAGGGGCTGATTTGGATCCAAATGTTTAATGCTATGGTTAGATTTTATCTTAATACTTTTCTCGTAGTTGCGGATGCTTGCGAGGGGGTTAATCATAAGTGAGAGGTTTGTTCAAGTAAGAACAGCACCCAAGCACCGGTCCACCCACATATCAAATTATCAAAGTAGCGAACGCAAATCAAACCAACATGATGAAAGTGACTAGATGAAATTCCCGTGTACCCTCAAGAACGCTTTCTTATTATAAGAGACGGTTTTGGCCTGTCCTTTGCCACAAAAGGATTGGGCTATCTTGCTGCACTTTATTTACCGTTACCGTTACTTGCTCGTTACCAATTATCTTGCTATCAAACTACCTGTTACCTACAATTTCAGTGCTTGTAGAAATTACCTTGCTAAAAACCGCTTGTCATTTCCTTCTGCTCCTCGTTGGGTTCGACACTCTTACTTATCGAAAGGACTACGATTGACCCCCTATACTTGTGGATCATCAAGGCTCTTTTCTGGGGCCGTTGCCGGGGAGTGAAGCGCTCTTGGTAAATGGTAATCGGTAAGGAAAAATTTATACTACGTGCTGAAATTTATTGTCACTTGCTACTATCGAAAACAATCCTTTTAGGGGTTTGTTCAGGATATCTTCACCTCGACTGGAACCACAATTAGTTGCTCCTCAACCTACTGTACATACTGAAAATATTGGTTATGAAATTACTTCGGGTATGATAGAACAACTGCTAGCTAATCCTCATGCAGGAGACGGAATTGAACATCCTTATATGCATCTAATACATGTTGAGCTTGCAGGTTTACCAGAGATGAAGTTAAGAAGAAGGTTTTCCCTTTATATTTGAAGGGAAAAGCATTGACATGGTATAGGCTATGTGATGATATTGGATCATGGAACAAGAATCGATTAAAATTAGAATTCCACCAAAAGTTTTATCCTATGCATCTAGTTCATCGTGATCAAAATTATATATATAATTTTCGGCCTCGTGAAGGAGAAAGCATCGCTCTAGCTTGGGAGAGGCTTAAGTCAATGTTATATTCATGTCCCAATCATGAGATCTCGAGAGAAATTGTTATTCAGAATTTTTATGCTCAGCTTTCTCATAATGATCGATCCATGCTTGATACTTCTTGTATTGGTTCTTTTATGAAGAAGACTATTGAATTCAAGTGGGATCTCTTAGAAAGAATTAAACGCAACTCTGAAGATTGGGAACTCGCCAAAGGTAATGTGTCAGGTATTAAGCTTAAGTTTGATTGTGTTAAATCTTTTATGAATACCGATACTTTTCACAAGTTTAGCACTAAATATGGACTTGACACTGAGATAGTAGCCTCTTTCTGTGAATCATTTGCTACTCATGTTGACCTCCCTAAGGAGAAGTGGTTTAAATATCACCCCCCTATTAAAGAATAAATTAAAGAACCGGTAAAATCTAAAGATGAAACCATCATTTACAATGTTAATCCAGTTGTGCCTACTGCTTTTATTGAAAAAACACCAGTCCCTGTTAGGATAAAGGAACATGCTAAGGTATCAACTATGGTTCGCAAAAGTAATATTAAAGCACCTAAGCCCTATGAACAAAATAAAGTAGAACCTAGTGTTGCTATGGTTAAAGATCTCTTGGTAGAAAATATTGATGGGCATGTTATTTACTTTTGTGATGAAGCGGCTAGAATTGCCAAACCCGATGAAAAAGATAAACATAGACCCGTAGTTGGCATGCCTGTTGTCTAAGTTAAAATAGGAGATCATTGCTATCATGGTTGATGTGATGTGGGTGCTAGTGTGAGTGCTATTCCTTTTACCTTATACCAAGAAATTATGAATGACATATCACCTGCCGAAATAGAAGACATTGATGTTACTATTAAACTTGCAAACCGAGACACCATCACACCACTTTGGATTGTTATAGATGTTGAAGTCCTGTGTGGGAAAATAAAATATCCTACTGACTTTCTAGTTCTTGGTTCCCCACAAGATAACTTTTGTCCCATTATCTTTGGTAGACCTTTCTTGAACACTGTTAATGCTAAGATAGATTGTACAAAAACAAATTGTCGGTGTTAGTTTTGTTGATGTGTCTCATGAGTTTAACTTTTCCAAGTTTAGTAGACAACCCCGTAATATAGAATTATCAAGTAAGGATGAAATAATTGGTCTTGCTTCAATTTCCGTTCCTCCTACTGATCCACTAGAACAATATTTGCTAGACCATGAAAATGATATGCACTTGCATGAGAGAAATGAAATAGATAAAAATTTCTTTGAACAACAACCTCTCCTAAAACACATTTTGCCTATTGAAAATCTAGGAGGTCCTCCTCCACCTAAAGGTGATCCTGTGTTTGAATTAAAACAATTGCCTGACACTTTGAAATATGCTTATCTTGATGAGAAAAAGATATATCCTGTTATTATTAGTGCAATCCTTTAAGAACATGAAGAAGAAAGATTATTAAAAATTCTGAGGAAGAACCGGGCTGCTATTGCATATACTCTTGATGATCTTAAGGGCATTAGTCCCACTCTATGTCAGCACAATATTAATATGGAACCTGAAGCTAAACCCGTTATTGATCACCAACGATGATTGAATCCTAAGATGAAAGAAGTGGTAAGAACTGAAATATTAAAGCTTCTGGAAGCACATATAATTTATCCCATAGCTGTTGGTAGATGGGTAAGTCCCGTTCATTGTGTCCCTAAGAAGGGAGGTATTACTGTTGTTCCTAATGATAAAAATGAACTTATCCCATAGAGAATTGTCACTGGCTATAGAATGGTAATTGATTTTAGAAAATTAAATAAAGCTACTAGAAAAGACCATTACCCACTGCCTTGCATTGATCAAATGCTAGAAAGATTATCTAAGCACACACACTTTTGTTTTCTGTATGGATATTCTGGTTTCTGTCAAATACCTGTATCACAACCAGATCAAGAGAAAACCACCTTTACTTGTCCTTTTGGAACCTATGCTTATAAACGTATGCCTTTTGGTTTATGCAATGCACCTGCTACCTTTTTCAATATGTATGACTGCTATATTCTATGATTTTTGTGAAAAGATTGTGGAGGTTTTCATGGATGATTTTTCCGTTTACGTAACTTCTTTTGATGATTGCTTAAGAAACCTTGATCGAGTATTGCAGAGATATGAACAAACTAATATCGTCTTGAATTGGGAGAAGTGCCACTTTATGGTTAATGAACATATTGTCTTGGGGCATAAAATATCTAAACGAGGTATTGAGGTGGATAAAGCTAAAGTTGATGCAATTAAGAAAATGCCATGTCTAAAGATATTAAAGGTATTCGGAGTTTCGTTGGTCATGCTGGTTTCTATAGGAGATTTATTAAAGACTTATCTAAAATTTCTAGTCCTCTTACTAATCTTTTAGAAAAAGGATATTCCATTTGTTTTTGATGATGACTGTGTAGAAGCCTTTGAAACACTTAAGAAAGCCTTAACTTCTGCACCTATTGTTCAACCACCTGATTGGAACTTGCCTTTTGAAATTATGTGTGATGCTAGTGATTATGTTGTTGGTGTTGTTCTAGGACAAAGAGTTGATAAGAAATTAAATGTTATCCATTATGCTAGCAAAACTCTAGACAGTACCCAAAGAAATTATGCTACTACTGAAAAAGATTTTTTAGCAGTTGTGTTTGCTTGTGATAAATTTAGATCTTACATTGTTGATTCCAAAGTTATTGTGCACCCTGATCATGCTGCTATAAAATATCTTATGGAAAAGAAAGATGTTAAACCTAGACTCGTTAGGTGGGTTCTCTTGCTTCAATAATTTGATTTACATATCACTGATAGGAAAGGAGCTGAGAACCCCGTAGGTGATAACTTGTCTAGGTTAGAAAATATTCTTGATGACCCACTGCCTATTGATGATAGTTTTCCTGATGAACAGTTAGCTGCAATAAATGTTTCTCGAAACTCTCCTTGGTATGTTGATTATGCTAATTACATTGTTGCTAAGTATATACCACCTAGTTTCACATACCAACAGAAGAAAAAATTCTGCTATGATTTAAGACATTACTTTTCGGATGACCCACATCTTGATAAAGAAGGGGTAGATGGTATTATTAGACGTTGTGTACCTGAGCATGAAAAGGAACAAATCCTACGGAAGTGTCATTTCGAAGCCTATGGAGGACATCATGCGGGAGATAGAACTGCTCACAAGGTATTGCAATCTAGATTTTATTGGCCTACTGTCTTCAAGGATGCCCGTAAGTTTGTCTTGTCTTGTGACGAATGTCGAAGAATTGGTAATATCGGTAAGCATCAGGAAATGCCTATGAATTATTCACTTGTTGTTGAACCATTTGATGTTTGGGGTGGGACCTTTTCCTTCCTCTAATGGGTATACTCATATTTTGGTTGCTGTGGATTATGTTACTAAGTGGGTAGAATCTATTCCAACTAGTAGTGATGATCGTAACACCTCCATTAAAATGCTTAAAGAAGTTATTTTCCCGAGTTTTGGAGTCCCTAGATATTTAATGACTAATGGTGGTTCACAGTTCATTCATGGTGCTTTCCGTAAAATGCTTGGTAAATATGATGTTAACCATATAATTGCATCACCCTATCATCATCAATCTAGTGGTCAAGTTGAACTTAGCAATAGAGAAATAAAATTAATATTACAAAAAGCTGTCAATAGGTCCCGAAAGAATTGGTCTAAGAAACTAGATGATGCACTTTGGGCCTATAGAACAGCTTATAAAAATCCTATGGGTATGTCTCCATACAAAATGGTATATGGAAAAGCTTGTCATTTGCCTCTAGAGTTAGAACATAAAGCATTTTGGGCAATTAAAGAACTCAATTATGATTTCAAACTTGCCGGTGAAAAGAGGTTATTTGATATTAGCTCACTAGATGAACGGAGAACCCAAGCTTATGAAAATGCCAAACTGTTCAAAGGAAAAGTTAAAAGATGCCATGACAAAAGAATCCAAAAGCAGGAATTCAAAGTTGGAGAATATGTTCTTTTGTACAACTCTCGTTTTAGATTTTTTGCAAGAAATCTTCTTTCCAAATGGGAAGGACCATATATTACCGAAGAGGTTTATCGTTCTAGAGCTATCAAGATTAATAATGCATAATGTACTAGCCCGAAGGTGGTCAATGGACAAAGAATTAAACACTGTATCTCAGGTATGCCTATTAATCTTGAAAGCAATATTATCCAAGCCATGACACTGGAGGAACACATAAAAGAAACCTTCCGGAACACTCCAAAATCCTAAAAAAGAAGAACTACGTGATACGGTAAGTAAACGGACTCCGAAAAATCCGCAAAAATATTTTCTGTTAGTTTTGGAATATTACAAAAATTAGGAAAATAAGAAATAAACAGGAAAGCAATCGAGGTGAGCACAATACACCAGGGCGCGCCTGCCTCCCTGGCGCGCCCTGGTGGGTTGTGCCCCCCTCGGGCACCTTCCCGACTCCGTTTTCCTTCCATATTCTTGCTTCCCAAGATAAAAAAATCTTTATATATACCCCTGATTGTTTTGACCACCGCGTCACAGGAAAATTCTCTGTTCTTGTTTCATGTTGTTTTCTCGTGAGATCTAGATCTCCATGACTCCACCAAGCTCCTCCAAGGAAAAGTTCTTTGAGAAGGTCATCAACCCGTACTTGTCGGAGGTGATGAAGCACCCTCAAGCCATTGAGATGCATGAGGGGGTGCTTCACATCCGAGATGTTCGGGGGCCCAAGAGGACGGGAAGCATGGAGGCCAGGCTTGAGGCGGTGGAACAAGACATCTTCAAGTGCCAAGGGAAGGTGGAGCGTGGACTCAGTGCCAATCACTCCATGATCACGGAATTCACTCATGATCACATGGTGGATGGCCGGTCCATGAAGGACATCGTCTTCACCTTCAATGAGCAAATCAATTTTCTGCAAAGTCAAATCTATGATCTTCAAAACCAAGTTTTTGAGTATGAAGCAAGATTTAAAGGTATGAGTTTAGCTGCCAGTTGCAGGACTCGGGAGACTCGTGCATCATCTTTTGATGGTGAGCCCTTGCCCTGGAAGCCGGAGGACAAACCTACCACTTCATCACCACCACCTTCATCATCTCCACCACCAAAGGAGACTTGAGTACACGGGTATGGGCACTCCCCTTGGCTTAAGCCAAGCTTGGGGGAGATGTCGCGGGATCGTATCACCATCACTTTTATTTACCTTTACTTATTTTATTTCGATCCTTAGCTATTTTGTGATTTATCTGAATAAAAGTTTAGTATGATCTATTTTCGAGTGCTAGTTTCGTGATCTATTTATCTATGTAATCGAGTGAGAGTTATATAATAAAATTTAGTTTGAGCTTTTGCTTCTTCACTTTCTTGTTGCAATCAAAATAAAAAGGAAATAAATGAAAAGGATCATATGCTAATCTTATGGTAAGTAATGACATCACCTGAGGAAAAGTATAAGTGGTAAAATTTATTGGAGATTGACAAACATAGCATTGATCAATGATGCAATTCATGAAAGAATTAATAAGGGAAGAGATGATTCACGTGCAAATACACTATCTTGGACATATTTTATGATTGTGAGGCCCCATTAAATATTATATGCCAAAATTGTTGACGTTGGACAAGGAAGACAACGTGATGATTTATGTTTGTTCATATTCACATAGAAGTTATATTCTCATAGATCCTTCAACATGTGGTGCTTGCTCAATATCTTTGCTAGCCAAAAATTCCGCACTAAGTAGGGATACTACTTGTGCATCCAAAAACCCTAAACCCAAACTCATGTTTTGAGATTCCACCATACCTACCTATGGATTGAGTAAGATCCTTCAAGTAAGTTGTCATCGGTGCACTAAGGCAATAAAAATCGCTTCTAAATGTGTTTGATCAATTAGTGTAAGAGAAAATTGAGCGTTGTACGAACTTGTGATGGCAAAGTAATAAAATCGACGGACTAAATAATAAAGGTTGCTATCATAAGGGGCAATATAACACGACGTTCTTTTGCATTAAGTTATTTGGCATACAAACCAAAAAGCGCATGACAACCTTTGCTTCCCTCTGCGAACGGCCTATCTTTTACTTTTATGTATTTACTTTTATGCAAGAGTCAAAGTATTCTTCCCTATTCCTTTTTACTTTTTCTTTTTGCAAGCATCATGTGGTGAGGAAAGATCTAGGCACATATATCCAGTTGGATATGAGTGAGCATGAGTTATTATTGTTGACATCACCCTTGAGGTGAATACATTGGGAGGCGAAACTATAATCCCCTATCTTTCTATGTGTCCGGTTGAAACTTTTTGCTCATGGGTATGCTGTGAGTGTTAGCAATCATACAAGATTAAATGATGGTTGAGTACGTGGACTTGCCAAAAGGCTCCGACACGAGACCCTTCCTGAAAATATGATTAATTGTAGTTGCAAAGTTGACCGAGAACATAGTTTGTTGGTTTTCAATAAGGTTTATGCTTTATACTTCTATGTTGTGATGAATTGTTACTTGTTCATGAGAAGTTATATGATGACGTTATATAATAGAAGTTATATGAAAAAGTCTTATGACAAAGTGTGTTGCTGCTATGATAAGAAGCATGATGCTACTATGTCCGCATTTTGTTTTTATCGACACCTCTCTCTCAAACCATGTGGACATGTTTTTCGATTTCGGCTTTCGCTTGAGGACAAGTGAGGTCTAAGCTTGGGGGAGTTGATACGTCCATTTTGCATCATGATTTCCTACTGTTATTTATAAAAAATTTTATGCATAATAATGCTTTATGGGGTAAATCTAATGCCTTTTCTCTCATAATATGCAAGGTTTACACAAAGAGGGAGAATGCTGGCATCTGGAATTATAGACCTGAAAAAGCATATCAGAGACACCTATTCTGCACATCTACAAATAAGCTGAAACTTCACAGAGAATTATTTTGAAATAAAAAAAATACTGGAGCAAATAACTACCGGAGGGGAGTCACCTGGTGACCACAAGACCCCAGGGCGCGGCAGGCCCCCTAGAGGCTCCCTGGTGGGTTCTGGCCAGCCCGGCCCACCTCCGGTGCCCATCTTCTGGTACTTAAGGTCTTTTGACCTAGAAAAAAAATCAAGAGGGGACTTTCTGGACGGAACGCTGCCGTCTCGAGGCGGAACTTGGGCAGGAGCACTTTTGCCCTCTGGCGGAGCGATTCCGCCGGGGGAACTTCCCCCCCAGAGGGGGAAATGGAAGACATCGTCATCACCAAAGACCCTCTCATCTTTGGGAGGCCAATCTTCATCAACATCTTCAACAGCACCATCTCATCTCGAACCCTAATTCATCTCTTGTGTTCAATCTTTGTACCAGAACCTCAGATTGGTACCTATGGGTGACTGGTAGTGTTGATTACATCTCGTAGTTGATTACTCTATGGTTTATTTGTTGGAAGATTATATGTTCAGATCCATTATGCTATTTAATACCCCTCTGATCTTGAGCATCAATATCATTTGTGAGTAGTTACCTTTGTTCTTGAGGTCACGGGAGAAGTCATGTTGAAAGTAATCATGTGAAGTTGATATGTGTTAGATATTTTGATGATATGAATGTTGTGATTCCATTAGTGGTGTCATGTGAAAGTCGACTACATGGCACTTCACCATCTTTGAGCCTTAGGGAATGCATTGTGGAGCAGTTATTAGATGATGGGTTGCTAGAGTGACATAAGCTTAAACCGTAGTTTATGCGCTATTTCGTAAGGGGCTGATTTGGATCCAAATGTTTAATGCTATGGTTAGATTTTATCTTAATAATTTTCTCGTAGTTGTGGATGCTTGCGAGGGGGTTAATCATAAGTGGGAGGTTTTTTCAGGTAAGAACAACACCCAAGCATCGGTCCACCCACATATCAAATTATCAAAGTAGCGAACGCAAATCAAACCAACATGATGAAAGTGACTAGATGAAATTCCCATGTACCCTCAAGAACGCTTGCTTATTATAATAGATGGTTTTGCCTGTCCTTTGCCACAAAAGGATTGGGCTATCTTGCTGCACTTTATTTACCATTACCGTTACTTGCTCGTTACCAATTATCTTGCTATCAAACTACGTGTTACCAACAATTTCAGTGCTTGCAGGAATTACCTTGCTAAAAACCGCTTTCATTTCCTTTTGCTCCTTGTTGGGTTCGACACTCTTACTTATCGAAAGGACTACAATTGACCCCCTATACTTGTGGGTCATCAGCGCGGTAGGTCCATCCCTATTCCTTTTAGAGGGCTTCTTCCGCGGTTCTAATTTTGTGATGCTGAATCTGGCATTGACTGCCGTGTCCTTGGCATCGCTGCCATTCTGTCGACGTTTGTTATTGTTGCATCATGGTTTCCCGTTTCCATCCCAGAAATCAGAGGTGCCGGGGTCTTCGGGATTGTTGTTTCGATGAGCTAACCAACTGTCCTCGTTCACGCAAAAGCAGGTAATTAGTGAGGTAAGGGCCGACATTGTTCTCGGCTTGTCCTGGCCGAGCTGACGAGCTAGCCATTCATCCCGGATGTTATGTCTGAAACAAGCTATTGCGTTGGCATCCGGACAGTCGATGATTTGGTTCTTCTTAGTCAAGAACCGATTCCAGAATTGCCGGGCTGACTCGCCGGGCTGTTGAACAACGTGGCTCAAGCCATCGGAGTCCAGGGGGGAGGACATAGGTGCCTTGAAAGTTAGCTCGGAAAGCATCCTCGAGCTCTTCCCAGCCCCCAATGAAGTTTTCGGGGAGGCTGTCTATCCAGTGTCGTGCTAGTCCTGTAAGCTTCAATGGCAAGTATTTTATGGCGTGGAGATCATCTCCTCGGGCCATATGAATGTGGAGAAGGAAGTCTTCAATCCACATGGCTGGGTCTATTGTCCTATCATATTGTCCAATGTTTACAGGTTTAAACCCTTCAGGGAACTGATGCTGCATCACCTCATCTGTGAAACACATTGGGTGAGCGGTGCCCCTGACCCGGGCTACGGCACACCGGAGATCGGCTGTCATCCGTACAAGGTGTTGTTCCCTAGCTCTATCGTTTTGGTCGAGCCAAGCTTGCTATTCGTCCCGTCTAGCGGCAGTGTACCTTTTGGATCCATAGATGGATCTTGTCTGGCCTGCTCTAGCGTCCAGGTCGTGTCGTAGGTAAGGATGTATTGGCTCCCTTCCTTTGCTGCGAGGGAGTGCAGGTCGATCATCGGCCCTTCCAGCCGTCATGTCTCGCCCTCGAGGGGGGCGGTCTGACTGGTTGTCCTGAGTGCGTCTTGGGGGTAAGGGCTTGGGGCCTTGTCGTCGAATTGCGGCAGCAGACGTCGGCACGGGTAACTTTTGTTTTGATCCGGCCGTTCATTGTCGTACCCTTCTTCGGCTGCTAGGACTCTCGTCATCTATCGTTGAGGGTATCTTGTTCAGTTTTTAGCTGCTGCTTCTTCTTCTTCAGACTTCGGGCCATGGCTATAAGTTACCGCTTGAACTGTTCTTGGTCCAGCGGGTCCTTGGGGATGATGAAATCCTCGACTCCGAGGCTAACTGATACGTCCATTTTGCATCATGTTTTCCTACTGTTATTTATAATGTTTTTATGCATAATAATTCTTTCGGGAGTAATTCTAATGCCTTTTCTCTCATAATTTGCAAGGTTTACACAAAGAGAGAGAATACCAGCAGCTGGAATTCGGAACCTGAAAAAGCATGTCAGAGATACCTATTCTGCACATCCCCAATGGAGCTGAAACTTTACTAGGAATTTTTATAGAAAATATGAAAAATACTAGAGCAAAAATCTACCGGGGGGCACCTGGTAAGGAACACCCACCAGGGCACACCAGGACCCCCAGGCATGGCCTGGTGGGTGGTGCTCACCCTGGCCCACCTCCGGAGCCCATCTTCTGGTATAAATTCTGGAAAACCCTAGAAAAAATAAGGGGAGGACTTTCGGGACGAAGCGACGCCGTCTCGAGGCAGAACTTGGGCAGGAGCACTTTTGCCCTCTGGCGGAGTGATACGTCTGCAACGTATCTACTTTTCCAAACTCTTTTGCCCTTGTTTTGGACTCTAATTTGCATGATTTGAATGGAACTAACTCGGACTGGCGCTGTTTTCAGCAGAATTGCCTTGGTGTTATTTTTGTGCAGAAATAAAAGTTCTCGGATTGACCTGAAAATCTACGGAGAATATTTTTGGAATTAATAAAAAGTACTGGCGAAAGAATCAACCGGAGAGGGGCCACCACCTGGTCGCAAGCCAGGGGGCGCCCCCCCCTAGGGCGCGCCCCATGTCTTGTGGGGCCTCTGCAGCTCCGCCGACCTCAATTCCACTCCTATATATTCCTATTCATGGAGAAAAAAATAAAGGAGAAGAGTTCATCGCGTTTTACGATACGGAGCCGCCGCCACCTCATGTTCTTCCTCGGGAGGGCAGATCTGGAGCCTGATTTGGGCTCCGGAGAGGGGAAATCGACGCCGTCGTCATCACCAACCATCCTTCATCACCAATTTCATGATGCTCTCCACCATTCGTGAGTAATTCCATCGTAGGCTTGCTGGACGGTGATGGGTTGGATGAGATTTACCATGTAATCGAGTTAGTTTTGTTAGGGTTTGATCCCTAGTATCCACTACGTTCTGAGATTGATGTTGCTATGACTTTGCTATGCTTAATGCTTGTCACTAGGGCCCGAGTGCCATGATTTCAGATCTGAACCTATTATGTTTTCATGAATATATATGTGTTCTTGATCCTATCTTGCAAGTTGTAGACACCTATTACGAGTTATGATCCGCATCCCCCAGGGTGACAATAACTGGGATTCTTTCCGGTGATTACCGTAGTTTGAGGAGTTCATGTATTCACTAAGTGCTAATGCTTTGGTCCGGTTCTCTATTAAAAGGAGGCCTTAATATCCCTTAGTTTCCATTAGGACCCCGCTGCCACGGGAGGGTAGGACAAAAGATGTCATGCAAGTTCTTTTCCATAAGCACGTATGACTATATATATATGGAATACATGCCTACATTACATTGATGAATTGGAGCTAGTTCTGTATCACCCTATGTTATAACCGTTGCATGATGAATGCCATCCGACATAATTATCCATCAATGATCCATTGCCTACGAGCTTTTCCATATTGATCTTTGCTAAGTTACTTTTCCGTTGCTACTGTCACGATCACTACAATACTGCTACTATCACTTTTGCCACCGTCACCGTTACTTCCATACTACTTTGCTATTGAATACTTTCCTACAGATATTAAGTCTTTCAGGTGTGGTTGAATTGACAACTCAGCTGCTAATACTCGGGAATATTCTTTGGCTCCCCTTGTGTCGAATCAATAAATTTGGGTTGAATACTCTACCCTCGAAAACTGTTGCGATCCCCTATACTTGTGGGTTATCAAGACCTTTTTCTGGCGCCGTTGCCGGGGAGCATAGCTCTATTCTCTGAGTCACTTGGGATTTATATCTGTTGATCACTATGAAGAATCTGAAAGATGCTAAAACCAAGATCTATCCCTCAACTACGAGGGCAGGTAAGGAACTGCCATCTAGCTCTGCACTTGATTCACCTTCTGTTATGAGTAAGCTTGCGACACCACCACCTGCTAGTAATTCTGATATGTCGCAAGTAATTGATGATGCCACTTCTGCTATGCATGATGCTTATGATGATACTTTGCTTGATAATACTGTGCCACTGGGTGAATTTCTTGATGAACTAATTGCTAGAGGCAATGCTGAATCTGATGAAATTATTGAAACTGAACACTATGATACACCTGCTAGACCTAGCTCTCCTAGATATGAACTGCCTGATATACCTGAGGGTTATGTTATGCAAGGAGAGGTAGCTAGGGACTTTCTTGCTTGTAAGGATAGAGATGATCTTAAGAAATTGTTATGCAAGTGGAAAGAAAAATCTTTGAATGCTAGAATGCAATATGATCCTAAGTTTGCTACTTCACCTATCTTTGTTACTGATAAGGATTATGAATTCTCTGTCGATCCTGAGTTAATTACTTTGGTTGAATCTGATCCATTCCATGGTTATGAATCTGAAACTGTTGTGGCACATCTTACTAAATTGAATGATATAGCCACCCTATTTACTCATGAGGAAAAAATTCGTTAGTACTATATTCTTAAGTTGTTTCTTTTCTCATTAAAGGGTGATGCTAAGATTTGGTTTAATTCTCTTGCTCCTGGTTGTGTGCGTAGCCCCCAGGATATGATATATTACTTCTCCGAAAAATATTTTCCTGCCCATAAGAAACAAGCTGCCTTGCAGGAAATATTTAATTTTGTGCAAATTGAAGAAGAGAGTCTCCCACAAGCTTGGGGGAGGCTTCTCCAATTACTTAATGCTTTGCCTGATCATCCTCTCAAGAAAAACGAAATACTTGATATCTTTTATAATGGACTAACCGATGCTTCTAGGGACCACCTAGATAGTTGTGCTGGTTGTGTTTTCAGGGAACGAACTGTTGAACAAGCTGAACTCTTATTGAATAATATATTGAGCAATGATAATGATTGGACTATTCCCGAACCACCTCCAAAGCCAACTCCAAAGAAAAGAGGTATTCTATTTCTCAGTCCTGAAGATATGCAAGAGGCAAAGAAATCTATGAAGGAAAAAGGTATTAAAGCTGAAGATGTTAAGAATCTACCACCTATTGAAGAAATACATGGTCTTGATAACCCAACACAGGTAGTAGAGGTAAATTCTCTCCGTAGATTTGATGAAGGTGATATTCCTTATAATAAGTCTGCTAGCCAATGCTTGGATGAGTTTGATAACTTTGTTGTTAAGCAAGAAAATTTCAATGCTTATGTTAGTAGACAATTGAAACATAATGCTTACATGCTTCATCGCTTAGGTGATTATATGAATAGAACTATCAATGATCTTAAGCTTATTAGTAAACATGCTTCCATGGTGACTACTCAAGTAGAACAAGTACTTAAGGCACAAAATGATTTGCTTAATGAGATGAATGGTAAGAACAATAATCATTCTGTTAAAGTTGTGACTAGAGGTGGTAGGATGACTCAGGAACCTTTGTATCCTGAGGGCCATCCTAAGAGAATTGAGCAAGATTCTCAAAGAATTAATTCCGATGCACCAAATCGTCCTAGTAATAGTAGGAAAAAGAATGACGATAGGACTTTGCATGCTGCTAGTGAACCTATCATAGATACTCATGAAAACCCAAATGATATTTCTATTTCTGATTCTGAGACACAATCTGGTAATGACCATGAGCCTGGTGATAATATTAATGATGATGTCCATGATGATGCTCAACCTAGTAATGATAATGATGTTGAGATTGAACCTGCTATTGATCTTGATAACCCACAACCTAAGAATAAAAGATACGATAAAAGAGACTTTGTTGCTAGGAAGCATGGTAGAGAAAGAGAACCATGGGTTCAGAAACCCATGGCCTTTCCTCCTAAGCCATCCAAGAAAAAGGATGATGAGGATTTTGAGAGCTTTGTTGAAATGCTTAGACCTGTGTTTTTGCGTATGCGCTTGACTGATATTCTGAAAATGTCTCCTTATGCTAAGTATATGAAAGACATTGTGACAAATAATAGAAAGATATCGGAAGCTGAGATTTCCACCATGCTTGCTAATTATACTTTTAAGGGTGGAATACCAAAGAAACTAGGAGATCCCGGAGTACCTACTATACCATGCTCTATTAAAGGAAATTATGTTAAAACTGATGTATGTGATCTTGGAGCTGGTGTTAGTGTTATGCCTTTCTCTTTATATCGTAGACTTGATTTGAATAAGTCGACACCTACTGAAATCTCTCTGCAAATGGCTGATAAATCAACTGCTTTACCCATCGGTATTTGTGAGGATGTGCCTGTCATAGTTGCAAATGTTACTATTCCCCTTCCGTGAAGCCAGCGCTGCCGGCCTCCGCGGCAACATTCGCCTCTTCCACCCTGCTGGCGATATACGCCACTTCTTCCTCAGTGGTGGGGCAGATGAGGTTCGTTTCTTCCCGGATGGCCCTCTCCAACAAGTTGTCGAAGAATTCTTGTGCCTGCTCTGCGGATGGCTCGTCCCAAGTTCCGTCAAGGCCGTGAGCATTACACACCGGCATCATGGCGATGATTGAGGCCAAGGCGGAGTTGTTGCACAGAGGAATTATGCAAGCCGGCAACTTGTATCTCGCGTCAGACTTGAACAATTTCTGGCAGAGAGCTGTGTGCTGCATGACCGTCAAGTTGTTATTCAAACCAGGGCGCAGCCGCATGATATCTGCCGCATTCCGGAACTGCCAGGCTGGTCTCCCCTTGTTCTGCAGAGGGGCGATGCGCCGGCGAAGGAAATCAGCCCCAATCATCTCTATTGTGAGCCCGGCAACTCTGAGGCAGTCGATCCTGGTAATTGCGATTGTGAGCTTCTCATCTTGAGGATCGAGGGCGCTCCAGGCATTACCGCGTGCCATTTTTGCTTGTCGAGGCAAACAGAAGGGCTAAGGGTCTTTCTCCTGAATCCAGCACCACTTGCCCCGCCATTCTTCCCACTTCTCGCGGTAGACCCCGTCTGGGTACATCTCCTTGTTCCATGTCCTTGGAATCCAGGTGATAGAACCAGAAAGGGCCTCTCCCTTTTGAATATACGGAATGAAATAGTGGTGGAAGAGGGTTGTCTTAGGGATTACCCCGGCAAAATTCTCACAAAGATGGGCAAAGACTGACATGCATGTCACGGCATTCGGCGTAAAATCCAAGAGATGGAAGCCGTATGTGTACATGATGTCGATGAAGAAATCAGAAAACGAGGGACAGAGCCCGCAGTAAAAGTAGTCGACAAAGAAGGGGAATTTATCTGGGCCACCCTTGGAGGAACCTGGGCTCACGCGAGGAGCAGGATGAGCCTTTGTCTCCTTCACCCACATGCACACGTATCTGTCCTTTAGAGCGCTCGCATCGAGCGCCAAAGTGAAGATGACATGCTCCCTCCACATCTTCACCAGGTCGCTCTCCGATACGGCGGTTTTCACCCCCTTGCCCTTGCTCGCCTTGGGCGGCATGGCGGCTATGGGAGCAGAGGCCGAGGACGGTGAGGGCATGGGGGCGGCGGATGAGTGGGAGAGGCTCTGTTACGAACTCGAGGAAGGAGACGACGGCGGTTTCCTGATTGGAAAGGACAGAAGGTAAATGAGCAAGCGCCTCTGCAGATTCCTTTTTATGGGGAAGGCGTGAGGCTGTCTCTTTACTAGTCAATGTGAAAACGCTTTTGCGAGCGCGCTGCTATTAAGTCCGCTCCACGCACGTATCCCACGTCCCGCATTCAATGGGCGTCGTGGGGGGGCGCAGTAAGCGGAATGATTACAACAATTAACTCCTGCCACGCGTGCCCGTGCACTGTTTGGGCCTAGCCCAACAACGCCTCGCACCCGTGTATGGCCTAGGCCCGGGGGCTCCTGTCGGTGTACTAAAGTTTGGGTCTTTAGTACCCCATACTTGTGCACGGACGGTTGTAGCCACAACAGCGGCAAGGCCTGCCGGGAGACAGCTGAATGCAAGTGCAAGAATGTCAAGAAAGCATTCAAGTCAATAATCAGAAGACAGAAGACCAAAGGCTGGGATCCCGGCAAGATTCTTGCCGGGATGGCTTGCGAAGCCCCGGCAAGATCCGCACCCGGCAAGACCTCGCCACCCTGTCACCGCTCCAGCGCAGCGACCAACCTGTCGTTTAGGTTTTGTCCTCCTGGATGCGTGACAAGGCGCTAACGGCGGATGGGGTTAAGCGGTGCTGTTGAGACGGGTTCTTTTTCCGTCCCCGTTAAAGTTAGGGACACCTAAACGGAGCATTTAATGCATTTGTCCTAAGATGTCAGTATACGCTGTAGCAACTTTACACCTCTTGTATGCACTGTGTGCCACTGTTGGTGACCCCTTCGACATATAAAAGGAGGCCCAAGGCGTAGCTACAGGGGGGGCCTTTTTGGCCAGTTAGATGCGTAGCGGCTGTGTACTGTTCATCACATAGCGCTCCTGGAGCCAGAGTTCGAAGACACACAATACACTAAAGCAGGAGTAGGGTTTTACGCTTCTCAGCGGCCCGAACCTGGGTAAAAATCCCTTGCGTTGATCGCTGGATCTGCTCTTTGTGCACGCCTTTCTCCCTGCCGAACCGTAAAAGGGACCCACGCGATCCCATAGGTGTCGTACGCCGACATCTTTGGCACGCCAGGTAGGGGGAGGAGGTTGCATGAACCTGATCTAGCGATCAGCGCGTCAGTTTCTTCATCATCTTCATCGCCATGGCTCCTTAGATCGCCCCGGATGGATCAATCGCCCGTCCGGTATGCCTGTAGCTACACGGACGGGCGATGGTGTGGACGCAGGCGGAGGAGGCGGAGGTCCTAAGCTTCCACGACATTCTGGTGATCAAAGCCAAGCAAGCGGCATCGTTCGCGGCGGCGACGGCAACCCGGGCGCCGCTAGATCTAAGGACGGAGCTGTGCTGCCTACGGGCGGTGCAGTGAACTCCAAGGACGCAAGGGTGCCTTCTAAGACACCCACGCCGGCGCATGCACTGCGGCCTTCTCAGGTCGCACGTGATGAACAGCGCCGCGACGTTGGTGGTTCTAAGCGTCCCCATGGAAAGACTCCTGAGCATCATTCTCAAGATGTGCGGGGCCAGCATGCACGCCAAAACGCTGGAGGAAGCGGCGCGCGGTCGCGGGACCGTGATGGAGCTCCTTCTAACACGGTTAGGAGTCAGAGCACCTCACGTTCCTCGCACCTTTCGCCGCCGCCTACACCAGCAGAAGCGTTGGCGCGAGCACAGCTGCTCCTGAATTTTCCTCCTGCTGCGGAGAAGCTCAAAGAATGGAGAGCTGCTATTCAGAGCCTCGTCGGCCTCGCTAATGAAGATGGGCCGCAGCGGGCGGAGCCTTCGCGACGGCGGTCCATCGAGCCGGCGCGCGCTGATGGCGAAAAGACTGGAGGTGGTATGACCAGGATACACTCTCCTCCACGGCGGCAACAGCGGTCGCTGACTCGACGGATCGACACCTGTGATGATGATTCAATGGCGTCGTCTGATCCGCGAACTCGCCGTGATCAACGTCAAGTTCTTCGGGAACGGAGCAAAGAAGACGCTCGGACTACCATCGAGCGGCGGCGGGAAGCGCGCTATCAATCTGATAGGCGCGCAGGACCCACTATAGACAAGCCTGCGCCAGGGTATTATGATGACCTACCTTATGAGGTGGGTTGTCCAGCTTTTACCCGTGAGCTGCGGCGAGTCTAGTGGCCCAATTCCCGAACGTTCAAACCGGAGGTCCCAGAGAAATATGACGGCAAGACTCACCCGTCGGAGTTCTTGAGCGTCTACACCATTGCGGTGCAGGCTGCCGGGGCTCGCGACGACAAGATACTCGCCAACTACTTCCCGTTGGTACTTAAGCCCAACGTCAGGTCGTGGTTGATGCATCCGCCGGAAAATTCCATTTCTTCCTGGGCAGATCTGTGTCATGAGTTTGTTGGCGCCTTTACCGGAGGTCACCAAGCTCCTGGCCAGGAAAGTGATTTGCATCTCATCACCCAGAATGAGGGCAAAACCTTGCGCAAGTACATACAGAGATTCAGCCGTATACAGCACAACATCCCAGACGTTCATCCTGCCGCTGTTGTCAGCGCGTTCCATCAGAACGTGCGCAACCGCAAGATGCGTGAAGCGCTGGCGATGAACAAAGTCAGGGATGTTGCCGAGCTCTATGCTCTGGCTGATAAATGTGCTTGAGCTGAAGAAGGGAGGAGATTCCTCGGCGAGGATGCTGGCGCAGTAATCGACTCTGAAGACGAAGACGCCGCTGCCCCGGCAAAGAAAGGCCGACGGCGTAACAGGAAGCGCAAAGGCAAGGTCGTGCTTGCCGTTGAGGAATCCGGTAACCTCGACACCGCCAAGAAGGTCAAAGTTGACGGCCCCGGCAAGGATGTTGCCGGGTGCGCCTCCTGTCAGGCCTTGGCGGCTGTCAATAAGCCGGAGGGCTCCGACAAGCAGTACTGCAAGATCCATCGTACCAAGGGCCATGATCTCCAAAACTGCCAGCAAGTTGAGCAGCTTGTCGAGAAGCAGAAAGCTGAGTATGAAAGGCGAGATAAGGAGAAGGCCCAGGACGGTGCAGAGGGGTCCGGCAAGAAACGCGGTGGCCGAGGAGGTCGCCGCGGCAAGGCCAAGCAACAGAAGGAGAGGCCCGCTCGAGGCCGCGACAAGGAAGAGGGGGGTGATGATGACAACGAGGAGGACGGCGAGTCCAATGAGCACGAATTTCAAAGAGCTACAGACATCATGTGCATTGACGGGGGCGCCTCGTTGCATTCTTCCCACCGCCGACTTAAACAGTGGGCGCGCGAGGTTAATGCGACAGAGCCATCTGTCGATGCCCGGAAACCATTGAAGTGGTCCAACACGCCTATCATTTTTGATGCTGAGGATCATCCTGATCGCACAACTGCGGTCGGGTGTCTGCCATTGTTGGTTTCACCAACGATTCGCAACCTCAAGGTGATGAAAATGTTAGTTGACGGTGGGGCCGGTTTGAATTTGATCTCACCTGATGTGATCAAAAGGTTGCAAATTCCTGATTAAGATCTCGAGGAAATGGGCACGTTTTAGGGGATCAATCCAGGAAGGAGCCAGCCGAAGGGTAAGATCACACTACTAGTAACATTTGGTAGTGACCTAAACTACAGGACAGAAAAGATTGTTTTGGACGTCGCCAAGATTCCATTGTCGTATAATGGGATCCTTGGCCGTCCAGCGTTGGCCAAGTTCATGGCGGCATCGCACTACGCTTATAATACATTGAAGATGCCCGGGCCGATGAGCGTCATCACTGTCAACTTCGACTAGAAGGATGCGCTTATTTGCACTGACCAACTTTACCGGGAGGCAGTTGCAACACCTGCCGCCAAGGCACTTGCTCCAGCCGCTGAAGCTCCCGGGGGGAAGAAGACCGGCAAGACCTCTGGCACATACCCTGGCAAACGCACCTCCTCGGAGTGCTGCGCTCCTGTTGAGGATGTGCCAGAGAGCTCCACCGGCAAGAACAAGAAATCCAAGGCAGCTCCACCAGAAACTAAGAAGGTGCCCGTCAAGGAGGATGGTACGGGAGGAACTTTCACCATAAGTTCCACCCTCGACGAAAAATAGGAAAGCGCGCTCATTGCCTTCCTGCGGGAGAATGTCGATGTGTTTGCATGGCAACCATCTGATATCCCCGGTGTTCCCAGGGAGGTGATTGAGCACCATCTTGCTGTCTGTCCTCATGCACGGCCGTCAAGCAGAAAGTTAGGAAGGAAGCCTTGGAGCGGCAAGAATTTATAGCCGAGGAAATCAGGAAGTTGGAAGCGGCAGGTTTGGGTAGAGGAGTGCTCCATCCAACATGGTTGGCCAATCCAGTTGTAGTGCGCAAGGCGAATGGAAAATGGAGGCTGTGTATTGATTATACAGATATCAATAAGGCCTGTCCAAAAGATCCTTTTCCCTTGCCGCGCATCGACCAGATTGTGGACTCCACTGCCGGCTATGATTTGCTGTCATTTCTTGATGCTTATTCAGGGTATCATCAGATTTTCATGGCTAAGGAAGACGAAGAGAAAACCACATTTATCACCCCATGTGGTACGTATTGCTTCTTACGTATGCCTTTCGGGTTGAAAAGTGCTGGTTCAACGTTTGCAAGAGCGGTTCAGATCGGTTTTGAGCCCCAGCTACATAGAAATATGAAAGCTTATATGGATGACATAGTGGTTAAAACCAAGGACAAAGCAACGCTCATACAAGATCTAGAAGAGACGTTTGTGAATCTGCGCAAGATCAATTTGAAGCTCAATCCTGAGAAGTGTGTGTTTGGCATTCCATCCGGCAAGCTTCTCGGGTTCTTTGTGTATCAGTGTGGGATCGAGGCAAATCCCGACAAGATCAAGGCAATTGAGCAGATTGAAGCGCCAAGACGCGTCAAAGATGTGCGTCATCTTGCCGGCTGCGTTGCTGCTCTGAGTAGGTTCATCTCCAAATCTGCTGAGCGCACCCTGCCCTTTTTCAAAATCTTGAAAAAGGCAGGTCCAATGAAGTGGACTCCGAAAGCGGAGGCAGCGCTGCGGGATTTGAAGAGGTACCTCTCCTCTCCGCCGATGCTAGTCGCACCTAAACCACAAGAGCCGTTGTTGCTATACCTAGCGGCAACGAATCAAGTGGTTAGTGTTGCGTTAGTGGCGCAGAGAGAAGTCGACGAAGAAGCAGCGGCAGGGGCAGGACCGTCAAGTGACGAGCCAGGATTTTCCCCGGCAGAGTCTGGTGCCGACAAGGCAGAACCTGCGCAGTCAAATGAAGCGACACAAAGGAAGAAAATGGTGCAGCGCCCAGTTTATTTTGTCAGCTCCCTTTTGCAGGGGGTTAGATCAAGATACTCTGGCATGCAAAAGTTGCACTTCGGCCTCCTTATGGCCTCAAGGAAGCTGCGCCATTATTTCCAAGCACATGAGATTACCGTCGTCACTTGCTTTCTGTTGCAACGGATTTTATGAAATCCAGATGCAACCGGCAGGATTGTGGAGTGGGCGTTGGAACTATCAAGCTTTGGTGTCAAGTTTGAAAGCACTTCAACTATTTAGAGCAGATCCTTGGCAGAGTTCATTACATAATGGACCCCAACGCCGGACGAAGAAATCCAACAAACAGCCCTCCCCGGCAAGGAAACGAGTCAAGAATGGATTATGTATTTTGATGGGGCTTTCTCGCTGCAAGGTGCCGGTGCTGGCGTGCTGCTTGTCGCACCCACCGGAGAGCACCTCAAATATGTAATTCAGATGCACTTTCCCTGGGAGAGGTCGACAAACAACACTGCAGAATATGAAGGGCTGCTTGCCGGTCTCAGGATCGCGGCAGACCTTGGAATTAAGAAGCTCATCGTCAGAGGTGATTCACAGCTTGTCGTCAAGAAGTCAACAAAGATTATTAGAGCCCGTTGATGGAAGCTTACGTAGATGAAGTGAGGAAGTTGGAGGAGCGCTTTGACGGTCTCCAAACAGAGCATGTTCCTCGTACAGAGAATAGCATTGCCGACGACCTATCAAAACGTGTTGCCCTCAAGTTACCTGTGGAACCAGGGACTTTTGTGCTTCAATTGACTCAGCCATCCGTAGCACCATCAGCGAAGCAAGATAAGAGAAGGAAGTTGAGTTCCGGCCAGTACTTTCCCACAGAACTCCCAGAAGCTGCCGGCAAGAGGTTCTTGCCGGCAAGAACCTTGCCGGCAAGGAAGTTGCCGGGAACAACGCCAAGCCTGCCGGGGGGCAACAGGCTCTGGCAGGGCCTCGAGCCCTTGCCGTAGAGACAAATGCTCCCGCGGCAGAGGACATGCCTTTAGTCCTTGTTGTCGAGCCCCAGGCTCCAGCATGGGCACAGCACATTGTTCAGTTCCTACAAACAGGAGAACTCCCCGAAGAACAGGAAGAAGCGGAGAAAGTAGCCCGTCAGTCTAATATGTACCAGTTTGTGGACAATGTCCTGTACAGAAAGAGACCGAACGGTGTGAAATTGAAGTGCATTCCTCGGGAGGATGGACTGGAGCTGTTGGCAGAGATACATGGAGGCATATGTGGCTCCCACATAGGATCAAGAGCTCTTGTTGGTAAGGCATTCCGACAAGGTTTCTTTTGGCCCACTGCTCTCCAGGATGCAACTGCACTAGTAACTAAGTGTGAAGCGTGCCAGTTCCATTCAAAGAAATTGCATCAACCAGCTCAAGCTCTTCAGACAATTCTTCTTTCCTGGCCATTTTCGGTCTGGGGGCTCGACATTTTAGGCCCTTTCCCCCGTGCTACCGGGGGCTTTGAGTACTTGTACGTCGCAATCGACTAGTTCACAAAGTGGCCGGAAGTGGAAGCAGTGAGGAAGGTGACAGCACAATCAGCCGTCAAGTTCTTCAAAAGACTAGTTTGCCATTTTGGTGTACCAAACAGGATCATCACTGACAACGGCACACAGTTCACGAGCCGCACCTTCATGCAGTACGTCCAAGACCTTGGTGGCAAGATCTGTTTTGCTTCTGTTGCTCACCCAAGGAGCAACGGCCAGGCGGAAAGGCCAAATGCTGAAGTGTTGCGAGGTCTTAAGACAAGAACTTTTGACAAGTTGCGCAAGTGCAGAAGACGCTGGATTGATGAGATGTCGGCGGTTCTTTGGTCAATCAGAATGACACCAAATCGAGCCACCGGCCAGACACCCTTCTCCCCAGTATATGGGGCGGAAGCAGTTCTCCCCACGGAACTCACATACGGGTCACCTCGAGTGCTCGCCTATGATGAGCTTGAGCAAGAGAAGTTGCGGCAAGATGACGTTACACTCCTTGAGGAAGATCGTCTTCAGGCTGCTGTGCGAGCTGCAAGCTACCAGCAAGCCTTGCGCCGCTACCATAGCCGCAAGGTTCATGCCCAAAGTCTTGAGGAAGCCGACCTTGTTCTTCGGCGCGTTCAGTCAGCCAAGAATTCCAACAAGTTGACGCCGAAGTGGGAAGGCCCTTATCGGGTAGTACGAGTCACCAGGCATGGTGCAGTCCGCCTGGAGACCGAAGATGGCGTTCCAGTGAGCAATTCCTGGAATATCGAACATTCTATCCATAAGGCGCGGTTGCCGGGTCCCCCAGCAACCATCTTTTGTACTAGTCTTGCCGGCAAGGCATATAATCCTTTGTACAAAGCCAGGCACAGACCCTGTGCGTAGTTGAATAAGATTAAGTGTTTTAGAATTCTTGTCGATTTTCATGTTTACTTATATGCATGTTTGTCTGAGATGTTGTATTACGCTTATTTCCAGTAAGTATTAACGAACCGCCAAGGTTCCATATCTCTATTTTCTCTTCTTTCTTTTTCTTAAAGGATAGAAGGTTCCCTTTCATACAAGTTTGCCGGGAGGATGATGGTATGGACACCAACAGGCGATGTTCAAAGTTGACATCTTGCAGAAAGGAGTACAACAACGAAAAGCTAAGTTGCAAAACTCTAAGTAAAATTTTCACTATAAAGTTATTTTCCTTGGACGATTTTGACTTTTGTATGGAAAACCTGCACGCGAAGGAACCTTGTCATAATCAGTTGCGCCCTTACTTTGTTTCGAGTCCGCTCAATAGTGTAAGTGGCTGCACTGAGAACGCCAAGGTATCTTGCCGGCAGCGGCACCTCCAGCAGGCTGCTAAGGATCCGTTCCTTAAAGCGCTCGCGGCAAGGCTGCGCGCACAGGCAAGTTTCCAATAAAGCGTAGGGCGTGTACCATACAGAAAGAAATCAGACAAGAGGAATAGCGTGCATTCATTCAAAACAAAGCCAGTTATATACATCAGTAGTTGCTGCGATTCTGACTTAAGATAAAATTGTCTCTGGCATGGAATGGTGGCGACAAAGAGAAGTGAAGTAGCTAGTCCCTGCGCTGGCCTTCGACCCTCTTGACTTGGTTCACCTTGTCGACGATGGGCGCGACAAGTTCTTCGAGTGCCTTGAGGTCCACATCCTTCGGCAAGCGGTCAAGAACGTTGGTGACGTTGATGCTAGGGTTCTTGTACACCACTTTGTTGAGCACCTTGAGGAGGACGGCCCGACAGAGTTTGCGGGATTCGTTGGCCAGATGGGTTGCTCGATCAGAATGGAGTAGCTTCAGGGCGTCAACCATGCCCTCGAAGAACATGGTCAACCTGGCGCTCGGAGACACCCTATCGTTGGAAGATAGGTTGAAGTTCTGCAGGCCCATGGTGGACAGTTGTGCTGTAAGCCTTTCCGCGACATCGACAAGGTGCTCCGTCCAGATCTGCACACCTGCCACATAGTCATTATAAGTGGCGGCGGCGCTCTTGAGCAGGTTCTTCTCATTCTGGAGATCTTTGATCATGGCTTCTCACGAGCCTTGCCGTTCTCAAGGGACTCTTTCAACGTCATCAGCTTCAGTTTCAGATCGGCAATGGATTCATTGGCTGAGGTGAGTTGCTTGATCTTGTCGGATATGGCGGTTTGCATCTCCGCCAGACTGTAGAGAGTCTTCTCTCTATCGGTTTTGAGCGTCGAGATCTCCTTGCTGTGATCCTCAAGGTCCGCCTCCAGCCTCTTCACCTTATCGTCAAGCTCGTTCTTGGCGGCCTCTGCAGCTTCGGTAGCATTGATGGCTTCCTTCAGCTTGCCGGTGTGGTCTGTGACCAGAGCCTCGAGGGCTTCCTTGTGTTTCTGCTCAAGCTCCTGGGTTCGCTGCGCGACAAGCTTTTCAATTTCTTCATCCTTGCTGCGAAGCTTGTCGGCAAGCGCCCTCTCGCGAGCGGCAAGGTCCTCTTCATAGGCAGCAAGCCCGACACGGCGCTCTGTTAGGCGAGCTTCCTCTGCAGCGGCCTGTTGTGCGGCCTCCTCTTGTGCCTTCTCAACATCAGACTGCTTCATGAGGAGCTCATTCCAGCTTTGATTCAGCTGCTCTTGACCCGCCTTCAGCTCCTGAAACGCCTCAGCGTACCAGATTTGTGTTTCCTCAACGCGCTTCTGGAAATCTACCTCCGCTGCTTCGACAACTGCTGCCCTGGAGTCCAGCTTCTCTTTCCGGGCGCGGTGAAGCGCTTGGAGCTTCTGAAAGTTGTTGCTCATGGCCTGGAGGAGCTTTTCTTCTTCGGATTTGCTGCTGCTGGTGCGTGGCTCGTCGACAATCTTGAGCCCAGCAGCGGCGATGATGTCTTCGTCAAAGATTTCCCCTTCAGTTGGCACCCCAATGCTTGCCGTTCCTAGTATGCTGACGAACAGGTTGTCGCCAACCTTGAGGTATTTGCTTGACGGGGGGGCGCCGGATGTTGACGGTTGGTCCTCGACACTCGCCTCACCGGCGGCTGGGGGCTCTGTGACCGGTGTAGCACCAAGCGCTCCTGTGGCAGGAATGCCGTCAGTATGGTCACCGGTCTCCTTGCCGGCCCTCTCAGCAGATTCCTTGGTGGCCTTTTCCTGTGCGGCCTTGGCGGCCCCGGCGGCAACATCCTTGGCGGCCTCGTCAGCGACAACTCTGTCGGACTCAGCGGCAGCATCCCTGGAGGTCTCCTCGATAACGGCATCAACATCCATGTGTTCCATCGAGGGAAGATCTGAAGGTCAAGAAAACAAACAAGATAAGGCTGAGGTGGAAGTTCAAGAAGACAAAAAGAAAGACAGAATAACAAGTATTCTGAGGCAAACGGTTTACCTGTGTCGGGCTATTGAGAGGTGGCTTCTCCTTTCCCGGCAACACCAGTTGCCGAAGTAGGACCACCAGAGCCCGCGCTTGCCGCGCCCGCGCTTACCGGCTCCTCTTCAACGTGAATGAGCTCGCTAGTGGAAACCCTTGCCGGAGATTCATCTCTGGGCGGCATGGATGACGGAGGCGGCACATTAGGGATGGCATCTGATGGTGCTCCTTGTTGTCGCTCCTCTCCTACAAGCCCGGTGATGTCAGTAGTGAAGATACAAACCCCGACGCTTGCCAGCGGAAAGTGAGTAGTGAACTCACACTGGGGGCTGCATCGGGGGCTGCATTGAGGGCTTGACACCGGGCTAATGATGATGGGCTGCGGCGCACCTGCGGTGGTTGCCGGAGGCTCGTCGCCCGTTGAAGTCCTTGCCTTCTTTGCCATCCTTTGCGTCAACGTTTCCGTATCTCTGCGGGGACAGGCCAAAGCAAGACAAACAAGTTAAGCAAAACCAGAAATTCAGAAGTTAAAAGATATGACAGGACCCTTAATCTTCTCCTTCCGAGCTAAAGGTGGAGAGGTCGAAGTCAACTTCCGCCACGGTGTCCATGTGAGGAGGTGAAGGCGTGGTCCTGGGTCGTTTGGCTGCGGCAGAAGAGGAAGGTTGGTGGACTGAGGCACCAGAGGTGGCTTTCCGAAGAACACGCTTCCTCTTCTCGGGAGCTGGGGGCTCCTCGTGCAGCTGCTCCTCGGCTGTATCTTCAGCAGAAGGGTCCCCGGCAGCTGTGCCACTCTGCTCTCCGACAACCTCACCCTGCCCGGCAAGTTTTCCCTCTGACATCACTTCTTCTTCACTGGCTTCCCCTTCCGTGAAGCCAGCGCTGCCGGCCTCCGCGGCAAGATTCGCCTCTTCCACCCTGCTGGCGATATACGCCACTTCTTCCTCAGTGGTGGGGCGGATGAGGTTCGTTTCTTCCCGGATGGCCCTCTCCGACAAGTTGTCAAAGAATTCTTGTGCCTGCTCTGCGGATGGCTCGTCCCAAGTTTCGTCAAGGCCGTGAGCATTACACACCGGCATCATGGCGATGATTGAGGCCAAGGCGGAGTTGTTGCACAGAGGAATTATGCTAGCCGGCAACTTGTATCTCGCGTCAGACCTGAACAATTTCTGGCAGAGAGCTGTGTGCTGCATGACCGCCAAGTTGTTATTCAAACCAGGGCGCAGCCGCATGATATCTGCCGCATTCCGGAACTCCCAGGCTGCTCTCCCCTTGTTCTGCAGAGGGGCGATGCGCCGGCGAAGGAAATCAGCCCCAATCATCTCTATTGTGAGCCCGGCAACTCTGAGGCGGTGGATCCTGGTAATTGCGATTGTGAGCTTCTCATCTTGAGGATCGAGGGCGCTCCAGTCATTACCACGCGCCATTTTTGCTTGTCGAGGCAAACAGAAGGGCTGAGGGTCTTTCTCCTGAATCTAGCACCACTTGCCCCGCCATTCTTCCCACTTCTCGCGGTAGACCCCGTCTGGGTATATCTCCTTGTTCCATGTCCTTGAAATCCAGGTGATAGAACCAGAAAGGGCCTCTCCCTTTTGAATACAGGGAATGAAATAGTGGCAGAAGAGGGCTGTGTTAGGGATTACCCTGGCAAAATTCTCACAAAGATGGGCAAAGACTGACATGCATGTCATGGCATTCGGCGTAAAATCCAAGAGATGGAAGCCGTATGTTTACATGATGTCGATGAAGAAATCAGAAAACGGGGGACAGAGCCCGCAGTAAAAGTAGTCGACAAAGAAGGGGAATTTATCTGGGCCACACTTGGAGGAACCTGGGCTCACGCGAGTAGCAGGATGAGCCTTCGTCTCCTTCGCCCACATGCATAGGTATCTGTCCTTCAGAGCGCTCGCATCGAGCGCCGAAGTGAAGACGACGTGCTCCCTCCGCATCTTCACCAGGTCGCTCTCCGAGACGGCAGTTTTCACCCCCTTGCCCTTGCTCGCCTTGGGCGGCATGGAGGCTATGGGAGCAGAGGCCGAGGACGGTGAGGGCGTGGAGGCGGCGGATGAGTGGGAGAGGCTCTGTTCCGAACTCGAGGAAGGAGACGACAGCGGTTTCCAGATTGGAAAGGACAGAAGGTAAATGAGCAAGCGCCTCTGCGGATTCCTTTTTATGGGGAAGGCGCGAGGCTGTCTCTTTACTAGTCAATATGAAAACGCTTTTGCGAGCGCGCTGCTATTACGGCCGCTCCGCGCACGTATCCCACGTCCCGCATTCAATGGGCGTCGTGGGGGGGGGGAGGCGCAGTAAGCGGAATGATTACAACAGTTAACTCCTGCCACGCGTGCCCGTGCACCATTTGGGCCTAGTCCAACAACGCCTCGCACCCGTGTATGGCCTAGGCCCGGGGGCTCCTGTCAGTGTACTAAAGTTTGGGTCTTTAGTACCCCATCTTGTGCACGGACGGTTGTAGCCACAACAGCGGCAAGGCCTGCCGGGAGACAGCTAAATGCAAGTGCAAGAATGTCAAGAAAGCATTCAAGTCAATAATCAGTAGACAGAAGACCAAAGGCTGGGATCCCGTCAAGATTCTTGCCGGGATGGCTTGTGAAGCCCCAGCAAGATCCGCACCCGGCAAGACCTCGCCACCCTATCACCGCTCCAGCGCAGCGACCAGCCTGTCGTTTAGGTTTCGTCCTCCTCGATGCGTGTCAAGGCGCTAACGGCGGATGGGGTTAAGCAGTGCTAATGGGACGGGCTCTTTTTCCGTCCCCGATAAAGTTAGGGACACCTAAACGGAGCATTTAATGCATTTGTCCTAAGACGTCAGTATACGCTGTAGCAACTTTACACCTCTTGTATGAACCGTGCGCCACTGTTGGTGACCCCTTCGACATATAAAAGGAGGCCCAAGGCGTAGCTACAGGGGGGGGACCTTCTGGGCCAGTTAGATGCGTAGCGGCTGTGTACTGTTCATCACATAGCGCTCCTGGAGCCAGAGTTCAAAGACACACAATACACTAAAGCAGGAGTAGGGTTTTATGCTTCTCAGCGGCCCGAACCTAGGTAAAAATCCCTTGCGTTGATCACTGGATCTGCTCTTTGTGCACGCCTTTCTCCCTGCCGAACCGTAAAAGGGATCCACACGATCCCATAGGTGTCGTACGCCGACACTAAGCCATCCAAGAAAAAGGATGATGAGCATTTTGAGCGCTTTGTTGAAATGCTTAGACCTGTCTTTTCGCGTATGCGCTTGACTGATATTCTGAAAATGTCTCCTTATGCTAAGTATATGAAAGACATTGTGACAAATAAAAGAAAGATACCGGAAGCTGAGATTTCCACCATGCTTGCTAATTATACTTTTAAGGGTGGAATACCGAAGAAACTAGGAGACCCCGGAGTACCTACTATACCATGCTCTATTAAAGGAAATTATGTTAAAACTGCTTTATGTGATCTTGGAGCTGGTGTTAGTGTTATGCCTTTCTCTTTATATCGTAGACTTGATTTGAATAAGTTGACACCTACTAAAATCTCTTTGCAAATGGCTGATAAATTAACTGCTTTACCCATCAGTATTTGTGAGGATGTGCCTGTTGTGGTTGCAAACGTTACTATCTTAACGGACTTTGTTATCCTTGATATTCCCGAGGACGACAGTATGTCGATCATCCTTGGTAGACCCTTTTTGAATACCGCAGGGGCTGTTATTGATTGCAACAAGGGCAATGTCACTTTTCATGTTAATGACAATGAGCATACGGTACACTTTCCGAAGAAACAACCTCAAGTTCATAGTATCAATTCCATTGAAAAGGTTTCAACGATTATTATTGGAGGTTTTGAATTCCCTCTCCCTACTGTCAAGAAGAAATATGATATACTTATTGTTGGGGACATGCATATCCCCATTGAGATAACCTAGTGTCATTCGAAAATTCTCCGGTTCCGTGTTATTCGAAAAAAGTTTGTCAATAAGACTTGATCAACCTTATTGATGGATTCTTTTTGACGGGCATGAGATGGATGAATTTAGGAGGCACAACCTTCTGTACCCAACTGAACACTATGATACACCTGCTAGACATAGCTCTCCTACATATGAATTGCCTGATATACCTGAGGGTTATGTTATGGAAAGAGAGGTAGCTAGGGACTTTCTTTCTTGTAAGGATAGAGATGATCTTAAGAAATTGCTATGCAAGTGGAAAGAAAAATCTTTGAATGCTAGAATGCAATATGATCCTAAGTTTGCTACTTCACCTATCTTTGTTACTGATAAGGATTATGAATTCTCTGTCGATCCTGAGTTAATTACTTTGGTTGAATCTGATCCTTTCCATGGATATGAATCTGAAACTGTTGTGGCACATCTTACTAAATTGAATGATATAGCCACCCTATTTACTCATGAGAAAAAAATTCGCTATTACTATATTCTTAAGTTGTTTCCTTTCTCATTAAAGGGTGATGCTAAGATATGGTTTAATTCTCTTGCTCCTGGTTGTGTGTGTAGTCCCCAGGATATGATATATTACTTCTCTGAAAAATATTTTCCTACCCATAAGAAACAAGCTGCCTTGCAGGAAATATTTAACTTTGTGCAAATTGAAGAAGAGAGTCTCCCACAAGCTTGGGGAGGCTTCTCCAATTAGTTAATGCTTTGCCCGATCATCCTCTCAAGAAAAACGAAATACTTGATATCTTTTATAATGGACTAACCGATGCTTCTAGGGACCACCTAGATAGTTGTGTTGGTTGTGTTTTCAGGGAATGAACTGTTGAACAAGCTGAACTACTATTGAATAATATATTGAGCAATGATAATGATTGGACTATTCCCGAGCCACCTCCAAAGCCAACTCCGAAGAAAAGAGGTATTCTATTTCTCAGTCCTGAAGATATGCAAGAGGCAAAGAAATCTATGAAGGAAAAAGGTATTAAAGCTGAAGATGTTAAGAATCTACCACCTATTGAAGAAATACATGGTCTTGATAACCCGACACAGGTAGTAGAGGTAAATTCTCTCCGTAGATTTGATGAAGGTGATATTCCTTATAATAAGTCTGCTAGCCAATGCTTGGATGAATTTGATAACTTTGTAGTAAAGCAAGAAAATTTCAATGCTTATGTTAGTAGACAATTGAAACACAATGCTTACATGCTTGATCGCTTGGGTGATTATTTGAGTAGAACTGTCAATCATCTTAAGCTTATTAGTAAACATGTTTCCATGGTAACTACTCAGGTAGAACAAGTACTTAAGGCACAAAATGATTTGCTTAGTGAGATGAATGGTAAGAACAATAATCATTCTGTTAAAGTTGGGACTAGAGGTGGTAGAATGACTCAGGAACCTTTGTACCCTGAGGGCCATCCTAAGAGAATTGAGCAAGATTCTCAGAGAGTTAACACTGATGCACCTAGTCGTTCCAGTAATAGTAGAAAAAGAATGATGATAGGACTTTGCATGCTGCTAGTGAACCTGTTATAGATACACATGATAACCCAAATGATATTTCTATTTCTGATGCTGAGACACAATCTGGTAATGAACATGAGCCTAGTGATAATATTAATGATGATGTGCATGATGATGCTCAACCTAGTAATGATAATGATGTGGAGATTGAACCTGCTGTTGATCTTGATAACCCACAACCTAAGAATAAAAGATATGATAAAAGAGACTTTATTGCTAGGAAGCATGGTAGAGAAAGAGAACCATGGGTTCAGAAACCCATGCCCTTTCCTCCTAAGCCATCCAAGAAAAAGGATGATGAGGATTTTGAGCGCTTTGTTGAAATGCTTAGACCTGTCTTTTTGCGTATGTGCTTGACTGATATTCTAAAAATGTCTCCTTATGCTAAGTATATGAAAGATATTGTGACAAATAAAAGAAAGATACCGGAAGCTGAGATTTCCACCATGCTTGCTAATTATACTTTTAAGGGTGGAATACCAAAGAAACTAGGAGATCCCGGAGTACCTACTATACCATGCTCTATTAAAGGAAATTATGCTAAAACTGCTTTATGTGATCTTGGAGCTGGTGTTAGTGTTATGCCTTTCTCTTTATATCGTAGACTTAATTTGAATAAGATGACACCTACTGAAATCTCTCTGCAAATGGCTGATAAATCAACTGCTTTACCCATCGGTATTTGTGAGGATGTGCCTGTCGTAGTTGCAAATGTTACTATTCTAACGGACTTTGTTATTCTTGATATTCCCAAGGACGACAGTATGTCGATCATCCTTGGTAGACCCTTTTTGAATACTGCAAGGGCTGTTATTGACTGCAACAAGGGCAATGTCACTTTTCATGTTAATGGTAATGAGCATACGGTACACTTTCCGAAGAAACAACCTCAAGTTCATAGTATCAACTCCATTGAAAAAATTCCAACGATTATTATTGGAGGTTTTGAATTCCCTCTTCCTACTGCCAAAAAGAAATATGATATACTTATTGTTGGGGACATGCATATCCCCATTGAGGTAACCTAGTGTCATTCGAAAATTCTCCGGTTCCGTGTCATTCAAAAAAGTTTGTCAATAAGACTTGATCAACCTTATTGATGGATTCTTTTTGATGAGCATGAGATGTATGAATTTAGGAGGCACAACCTTCTGTACCCAACTTTTACTTTCTGTTATTTAGTTTAAATAGAGTAAAAATGCAATTATTTTTCTGTTTTCTGCTTTATCCGTGCAATAGAAAATTGACCTGAAAATAAAAGTCCTCAGAATGCCTTGAAAATGTAGTATGATTTTTTCTGGAATATTTTAGAATTTTTGGCACTAAGAACACATCAGGGGACTGCACCAGTGGGCCACAAGCCTGCAGGGCGCGCCCACCCCCCAGGGCGCGCCCCCCTGGCTTGTGGGTCCCACGTGGGGCCCCCTCACTTATTCCAGCCACCATCCACTTCGTCTTCCTCCAGAAAAAATCCCACCATTGCTCAAACCCGTGTTCTAGCTCATTTTGCTGCCATTTTCGATCTCCTTGCTCAAAGCTCCATTTGCAAAACTGTTTTAGGGGATCGTTCATCGGTATGTGACTCCTCCAATGGTCCAATTAGTTTTTGTTCTAGTGCTTTATATATTGCAAATTTATGCTGCTGGGGTGACCTTGTTCTTGAGCTTGCATGTCAAATTTGTATGGTCCCAAGTAGTTTTGATGCATGATATAGCCTCTAGGCACTTGTGGGAGTAGTTTCTATAAATTTTGTTGAGTTTTGTTTACCTTTACTTTGAGTCACTAAAAATTTCAGAAATTTTCTTTCAGAGAAAATGATGAGGAGATTGTTAAGAGGCTCTTCAAGCCGGGGCTCTAAAGAAGATGAAAATGAGGTAAAGAAGAAGCCCAAATACAATCTTCCTCGCGCCGCGGAGGTTCGACCATGTGAATGGCCAAGTGACGCATTCTTGAGGGCGGCCGGAATTTATGAAGTTTTTCACTATTTGGCAAAGAATGCAGGCATCACGGACTTCCTCAACGATAAGTGTGATCAGTACCTCTTACTCACTAATACCTTCATGCAAAACTTTCACTTTCATTATAGGGAAGACCCTCCTACGGTAGAATTTCACTTATATGACGTGCCTAAGAAAATGTCACTTCATGATTTTTGCAATGTTTGCAAAATACCTTTTGAGGGCAGCATCAGTGAACCACGTCCTAGAGACATGGAGGACTTTATTGCCGCAATCACTGTGGGGGAACAGAGGGGTGTGTCAAAGGCAAGAGCGGCTAGTTTACATTTTCCTATTCTATGCTATTATTTATTATTCGCGGGGAGATGTTTAGTTGGTCGTGGGGAGAGTGGAAACCTTAGTGCACCTAACCTCGCCATTTTGCGCCACGCTTTACTTGCTGATAGAACTTTTAGTCTGGGCGCTATAGTGGCCCAACGGTTGAACTTAAACCGTTCGAAGGGCCCCATATTCGGAGGTATCTATGCATCTCGTCTAGCAACACACTTTGAAATACCCATTATGCTTGATGAGGAAGATGAAATGTTACTACCTACGAGATATTTAGACTATAATAGTATGGTAGCACATGATTTTATTAGAAAGGATAAAGATAGAAGGCTGCTTTACAACCTAGTTTTTAGTCAGGGTACTTGTGAGATTATTACTCTGCCTTCTTCTTCTTTGTTCGATATTCATTCAGGCAGGTACACTATTATGCCCGATGACATCTACAGATATTGGGGTTTGTCGCAACCCCTAGCACCTGAGCCGGCACCAGCCCTCGATCCATATCAGGCTATGGTTTTTCAGTGGGAGCCACAGGAGCTCGCCAATCAGTGGAACCCTCAGTATCCTCCGGAGTATACCGGAGATGGTCATTTTCAGCCATGGCCCTAGACCAACTTAGGCCAAAAGCCTAAGCTTGGGGGAGTACGTATTTCTCACTGACATTACATTCATGTTCACACACTTATTTCAGTTGTCGGTGTTCATACTTTTTCATTGTATCATCCATGGTATTTTTCCTTTCCGTTTTCTTCTTGTGTGTTTAATTAACCTTGAGAAAAATCCAAAAAAAAAATTAGTTCTAGCTTTACCTTTTAGTTTGTTTAGTTGTTTCATTAAAAGAAAACCCAAAAAGATTTCTCGTTCTTCTTTTGCTAGTTGGGAGCTTTCCCGTGTAAATAGTTTTTCTCGTTCTTATTTCGAATTTTCTTTTCTTTGGGTCGTAAGGAGAAGGCCACGATGAAAATGTTGAGTGGCTCTCATATGCATCATTGTTTATCTTACAGAGAGCCCATATTACCTTGCCTTCTCCTTTGAGTTATTGTTTGCAGATTCCAGCTTAGTCCAATGCACGTGCACTCTTATTATTATTCACACTGTTCGGTCGTGCAAGTGAAAGGCAATAATGACGATATATGATGAAATGATTGAGATGGAGAAAAGCTGGTATGGACTCGACCTATCTTGTTTTTGTAAATATGATTAGCTCATCGTTCTGAATTCAGCTCATTATAGATGAAACATGTTTGCAATGACAATTAGAGATTATAGTTACTCATGCCATGCTTAATTAGCTAAGAGTGTATAATGATTTGTCTTGAGTGCCAACATGTATTTTAAAATGGTTGTGATGCAGTATGATAGGATGGTATCCTCCTCTGAATGATTCAAGTGGCTTGACTTGGCACATGTTCACGCATGTACTTGAAACAAAATCAACATAGCCTCCACGATATTTATGTTCATGGTGATTTATATCCTACTCATGATTGCATTCAATGTTGGTTAATCTCAAAGCATGTTTATGACTGTTGTCGCTCTCTAGTTCGTCGCTTCCCAGTCTTTTGCTAGCCTTCACTTGTACTAAGCAGGAATACTGCTTGTGCATCCATTTCAATAAACCCAAAGTTGTTCCATATGAGTCCACCATATCTACCTATATGCGGTATTTACTTGCCGTTCCAAGTAAATTTGCACGTGCCATACTCTAAACCTTCAAATAATATTCCGTTTTGTATGCCCAAATTGCTCATGTAGTGACTGGGGGCTGTTAGTATCTTCCATGCTAGGTGGGTTATTCTCACGATATGTGTTGATTCACTATCATTCACGAGAAAGTGGCTCGTATTCGGGATGCCCAGTTCCATGCTCAAAATTAAATCAAAATATAATAAAACAAAACTCCCCCATGTTTGTGTTTGTATGGACGGTACCCGTGGATTCGGCCCGCCATGGAGTGTGATTGATCGGTGGAGGGGGAGTAAAAACTTTACTATTCTGTTTGGGAACCGCCTATAATCTATTTAGCATGGAAGATACCAAAATCTCTTGGTTGTTATGTTGGCAATGAAAGCATACCGCTCAAAATCATTATTCATCCCTGTTTTAAAAGCTCGAGCTCTGGCACCTCTGCAAATCAATGCTTCCCTCTGCGAAGGGCCTATCTATTTTACTTTACTGTTGAGTCATCATCCTCTTATAAAAAGGCACCAGTTAGAGAGCACCACCGTCAATTGTATGCTTTCTTATTAATTGATATTGAGTATGATTGTGACTGGATCTCTTTCACCATGAATTACAATATTTAGACAGTCCTTGTTCTTTAGAGGTGCTCTGCATTTATGTTTTGCGGTCTCAGAAAGGGCTAGCGAGATACCATTATGTCATATTGTATCATGATTGTTTTGATAAAATTGTTGTCATCCGAGACTTGTTATTATTGCTCGCTAGTTGGCTATACCATTGATATGAGTAAATGTAAGACCTAAATGTTATTGTGAATGTGGTTAGTCTATAATCTTTGCTGAAAATCTGAACATCACTTAGACATATTTACAACAGCAAGATCAAATAGAGTTTGTAAAAGTTTTTCTTTATCACTTTCAGTTTGTCAACTGAATTGCTTGAGGACAAGCAATGGGTTAAGCTTGGGGGAGTTGATACGTCTCCAACGTATCTACTTTTCCAAACTCTTTTGCCCTTGTTTTGGACTCTAATTTGCATGATTTGAATGGAACTAACCCGGACTGACGCTGTTTTCAGCAGAATTGCCTTGGTGTTATTTTTGTGCAGAAATAAAAGTTCTCGGATTGACCTGAAAATTTACGGAGAATATTTTTGGAATTAATAAAAAATACTGGCAAAAGAATCAACCGGAGAGGGGCCACCACCAGGTCACAAGCCAGGGGGGCGCGCCCCCCTGTCTTTTGGGGCCCTTGCAGCTCCGCCGACCTCAATTCCACTCCTATATATTCCTATTCATGGAGAAAATTCCTATTCGTGGAGAAAAAAATAAAGGAGAAGAGTTCATCGCGTTTTACGATACGGAGCCGCCGCCACCTCCTGTTCTTCCTCGGGAGGGCAGATCTGGAGCCTGATTTGGGCTCCGGAGAGGGGAAATCGACGCCGTCGTCATCACCAACCATCCTTCATCACCAATTTCATGATGCTCTCCGCGGTTCTTGAGTAATTCCATCGTAGGCTTGCTGGACGGTGATGGGTTGGATGAGATTTACCATGTAATCGAGTTAGTTTTGTTAGGGTTTGATATCTAGTATCCACTATGTTCTGAGATTGATGTTGCTATGACTTTGCTATGCTTAATGCTTGTCACTAGGGCCCGAGTGCCATGATTTCATATCTGAACCTATTATGTTTTCATGAATATATATGTGTTCTTGATCCTATCTTGCAAGTTGTAGACACCTATTACGAGTTATGATCCGCATCCCCCAGGGTGACAATAACTGGGATTCTTTCCGGTGATTACCATAGTTTGAGGAGTTCATGTATTCACTAAGTGCTAATGCTTTGGTCCGTTCTCTATTAAAAGGAGGCCTTAATATCCCTTAGTTTCCATTAGGACCCCGCTGCCACGGGAGCGTAGGACAAAAGATGTCATGCAAGTTCTTTTCCATAAGCACGTATGACTATATATGGAATACATGCCTACATTACATTGATGAATTGGAGCTAGTTCTGTATCACCCTATGTTATAACCATTGCATGATGAATGCCATCCGACATAATTATCCATCACTGATCCATTGCCTACGAGCTTTTCCATATTGATCTTTGCTAAGTTACTTTTCCGTTGCTACTGTCACGATCACTACACTACTGCTACTGTCACTTTTGCCACCATCACCGTTACTTCCATACTACTTTGCTACTGAATACTTTGCTGCAGATATTAAGTCTTTCAGGTGTGGTTGAATTGACAACTCAGCTGCTAATACTCGAGAATATTCTTTGGCTCCCCTTGTGTCGAATCAATAAATTTGGGTTGAATACTCTACCCTCGAAAACTGTTGCGATCCCCTATACTTGTGGGTTATCACGGAGCGATTCTGCCGGGGGAACTTCCCTCCCGGAGGGGGAAATCGAAGCCATCGTCATCACCAGCAACCCTCTCATCTTTGGGAGGCCATTCTTCATCAACATCTTCAACATCACCATCTCCTCTCAAACCCTAGTTCATCTATTGTGTTCAATCTTTGTACCGGATCCTCAGACTGGTACCTGTGGGTGACTAGTAGTGTTGAGTACCTTGTATAGTTGATTGCTATATGGTTTATTTGGTGGAAGATTATATGTTCAGATACATTATGCTATTCAATACACCTTTGATCTTGAACATGAGTATTATTTGTGATTAGTTACCTTTGTTCTTGAGGTCACGGGAGAAGTCATGTTGCAAGTAATCATTTGAATTTGATATGTGTTCGATATTTTGATGATATGTATGTTGTGATTCCCTTAGTGGTGTCATGTGAACGTCGACTACATGACACTTCACCATCCTTGGGCCTAAGGGAATGCATTGTGGAGTAGTTATTAGATGATGGGTTGCTGGAGTGACAGAAGCTTAAACCCTAGTTTATGCGCTACTTCGTAAGGGGCTGATTTGGGTCCACATGTTTAATGCTATGGTTAGACTTTGTCTTAATACTTTTCTCATAGTTGCGGATGCTTTCGAGGGGGTTAATCATAAGTAGGTTGTTAGTTCAAGTAGGAACAACACCTTAGCACCGGTCCACCCACATATCAAATTATCAAAGTAGCGAACACGAATCAAACCAACATGATGAAAGTGACTAGATGAAATTCCCGTGTACCCTCAAGAACACTTTGCTTATTATAAGAAATTATTTTGGCCTGTCCTTTGCCATAAAAGGATTGTGCTACCTTGCTGCACCTTACCTATTGTTATCGTTACTTGCTCGTTACAAATTACCTTGCTATCAAACTACTTGCTACTTACAATTTCAGTGCCTGCAGAAATTACCTTGCTGAAAACTGCTTATCATTTCCTTCTGCTCCTCGTTGGGTTCGACACTCTTACTTATCGAAAGGACTACGATTGATCCCCTATACTTGTGGGTCACCAAGACTCTTTTCTGGCGCCATTGCCGGGGAGTGAAGTGCTCTTGGTAAGTGGAAATCGGTAAGGAAAAACTTATACTACGTGCTGAAATTTACTGTCACTTGTTACGATGGAAAGCAATCCTTTGAGGGGTTTGTTCGGGGTATCTTCACCTCGACCGGAACCACAATTATTTGCCCCTCAACCTACAACACCTACTGAAAATATTGGTTATGGAATTTCTTCGGGTATGTTAGAACAACTGCTAGCTAATCCTTATGCAGGAGACGGAACTGAACATCCTGATATGCACCTAATACATGTCGATGAAATTTGTGGATTATTTAAGCTTGCAGGTTTATCCGGAGATGAAGTTAAGAAGAAGGTTTTCCCTTTATATTTGAAGGGAAAAGCAGTGACATGATATATGCTATGTGATAATATTGGATCATGGAACTGGAATCGATTGAAATTGGAATTCCACCAAAAGTTTTATCCTATGCATCTAGTTCATCGCGATCGGAATTATATATATAATTTTTGCCCTCGTAAAGGACAAATCATCGCTCTATCTTGGGGGAGGCTTAAGTCAATGTTATATTCATGCCCCAATCATGACATCCCGAGAGAAGTTATTATTCAGAATTTTTATGCTTGGGTTTCTCATAATGATCAATCTATGCTCGATACTTCTTGTACTGGTTCTTTTATGAAGAAGACTATTGAATTCAAATGGGATCTCTTGGAAAGAATTAAATGCAACTCTGAAGATTGGGAAATCGACGAAGGTAATGAGTCAGGTATTAAGCTTGAATTTGATTGTGTTAAATCTTTTATGAATACCTATGCTTTTCACAAGTTTAGCACTAAATATGGACTTGACTCTGAGATAGTAGCCTCTTTTTGTGAATCTTTTGCTACACACGTTGATCTCACTAAGGTGAAGTGGTTTAAATATAATCCCCCTATTAAAATGGAAATTAAAGACCCGGTCATAGCTAAAGAAGAAACTATTATTTACAATGTTGATCCAGTTGTGCCTACTACTTATATTGAGAAACCACCTTTCCCTGTTAGGATAAAGGAACATGCTAAGGTATCAACTGTGGTTCGCAAGAGTAATATTAGAGCACCTAAGCCCTCTGAACAAATTAAAGTATAACCCAGTGTTGGAATTGTTAAAGATCTCTTGGTACAAAATATTGATGGGCATGTTATTTACTTCTGGGATCAAGCTGCTAGAATTGCTAAACCCGATGAAAAAGATAAACATAGACCCGTAGTTGGCTTGCCTGTTGTCTCGGTTAAAATAGGAGATCATTGTTATCATGGCTTATGTGATTTGGGTGCTAGCGTGAGTGCTATTCCTTTTACTCTATATGAAGAAATTATGAATGAAATAGCACCTGCTGAAATAGAAGATATTGATGTTACTATTAAACTTGCTAATAGAGACACCATCACACCACTTGGGATTGTTAGAGATGTTGAAGTCTTGTGTGGGAAAATAAAATTTCCTACTGATTTTCTAGTTCTTGGTTCCCCACAAGATGACTTTTGTCCCATTATCTTTGGTAACCTTTCTTGAACACTGTTAATGCTAAGATAGATTGTCAAAAGGAAACCGTCAGTGTTATGTTTGGTGATGTGTCTCATGAATTTAATTTTTCCAAGTTTAGTAGACAACCTCGTGATAAAGAGTTACCTAGTAAGGATGAAATAATTGTCCTTGCTTCTATTGATGTTCCTCCTGCCGATCCACTAGAACAATATTTGCTAGACCATGAAAATGATATGCACTTGCATGAAAGAAATGAAATAGATAAAATTTTCTTTCAACAACAACCTCTACTAAAGCACAATTTGCCTATTGAAACTCTGGGAGGTCCTCCTCCACCTAAAGGTGATCCTGTGTTTGAATTAAAACAATTGCCTGACACTCTGAAGTATGCTTATCTTGATGAGAAAAAGATATATCCTGTTATTATTAGTGCTAACCTTTCAGAACATGATGAAGAAAGATTATTAAAAATTCTGAGGAAGCACCGGGCTGCTATTTGATATACTCTTGATGATCTTAAGGGCATTAGTCCCACTCTATGTCAGCACAAGATCAATATGGAACCTGATGCTAAACGCATTGTTGATCACCAACGACGATTGAATCCCAAGATGAAAGAAGTGGTAAGAACTGAAATATTAAAGCTTCTGGAAGGAGGTATAATCTATCCCATAGCTGATAGTAGATGGGTTAGTCCTGTTCAATGTGTCCATAAGAAGGGAGGTATTACTGTTGTTCCTAATGATAAAAATGAACTTATTCCACAGAGAATTGTCACTGGCTATAGAATGGTAATTGATTTTAGAAAACTAAATAAAGATTATCTAAGCACACACACTTTTGTTTCTTGGATGGATATTCTGGTTTCTCTCAAATACCTGTGTCACAATCTGATCAAGAGAAAACCACCTTTACTTGTCCTTTTAGAACCTATGCTTATAGATGTATGCCTTTTGGTTTATGCAATGCACCTGCTACCTTTCAAAGATGTATGACTGCTATATTCTCTGATTTTTGTGAAAAGATTGTGGAGGTATTCATGGATGATTTTTCCGTTTACGGAACTTCTTTTGATGATTTCTTAAGCAACCTTGATCGAGTTTTGCAGAGCTGGGAACAAACTAATCTCGTCTTGAATTGGGAGAAGTGACACTTTATGGTTAATGAAGGTATTGTCTTGGGGCATAAAATCTCCGAACGAGGTTTTGAGGTGGATCAAGCTAAAGTTGATGCAATTGAGAAAATGCCATGTCCTAAAGATATCAAAGGTATTCGAAGTTTCCTTGGTGATGCTGGTTTCTATAGGAGGTTTATTAAAGACTTCTCAAAAATTTCTAGGCCTCTTACTAACTTTTACAAAAGGATATTCCCTTTGTTTTTGATGATAATTGTGTGGAAGCCTTTGAAACACTTAAGAAAGCCTTAACCACTTCACCTATTGTTCAACCACCTGATTGGAACTTGCCTTTTGAAATTATGTGTGATGCTAGTGATTATGTTGTTGGTGTTGTTCTAGGACAAAGAGTTGATAAGAAATTGAATGTTATCCATTATGCTAGCAAAACTCTAGACAATGCCCAAAAAAATTTAGATCTTACATTGTTGATTCCAAAGTTATCGTTCACACCGATCATGCTGCTATAAAATATCTTATGGAAAAGAAAGATGCTAAAGCTAGACTCATTAGGTGGGTTCTCCTACTTCAAGAATTTGATTTACATACTGCTGATAGGAAAGGAGCTGAGAACCCCGTAGCTGATAACTTGTCCAGGTTAGAAAATATTCTTGATGATCCACTACCTATTGATAATTGTTTTCCTGATGAACAATTAGCTGCAATAAATGTTTCACAAAACACTCCATGGTATGCTGATTATGCTAATTACATTGTTGCTAAATATATTCCACCTAGTTTCACATACCAACAAAAGAAAAAAAATCTATGATTTAAGACATTACTATTGGGATGACCCACATCTTTATAAAGGAGTAGATGGTATTATTAGACGTTGTGTACCCGATCATGAACAGGAACAAATCCTACGGAAATCGCATTCCGAAGCTTATGGAGGACATCATGCGGGAGACAGAACTGCTCATAAGGTATTACAATCTGGTTTTTATTGGCCTACTATCTTCAAGGATGCCTGTAAGTTTGGTAATATCGGTAAGCGTCAGGAAATGCCTATGAATTACTCACTTGTTGTTGAACCATTTGATGTTTGGGGTTTTGATTATATGGGTCCTTTTCCTTTCGCTAATGGGTATACTCATATTTTGGTCGCTGTTGATTATGTCACTAAGTAGGTAGAAGCTATTCCAACTAGTAGTGTTGATCATAACACTTCCATTAAAATGATTAAAGAAGTTATTTTCCCGAGGTTTGGAGTCCCTAGATATCTAATGACTGATGGTGGTTCACATTTTATTCATGGTGCTTTCTGTAAAATGCTTGCTAAATATGATGTTAACCATAGAATTGCATCACCCTATCATCCTCAATCTAGTGGTCAAATTGAACTTAGCAATAGAGAAATAAAATTGATATTACAAAAAACTGTCAATATGTCTCGAAATAATTTGTCTAAGAAATTAGATGATGCACTCTGGGCTTATAGAACAGCTTATAGCAATCGTATGGGTATGTCTCCATACAAATTGGTATATCGGAAAGCTTGTCATTTGCCTCTAGAGTTAGAACATAAAGCATTTTGGGCAATTAAATAACTCAATTATGACTTCAAACTTGCCGGTGAAAAGAGCTTATTTGATATCAGCTCATTAGATGAATGGAGAACCCAAGCTTATGAAAATGCCAAGTTATTTAAAGAGAAAGTTAAAAGATGGCATGACAAAAGAATCCAAAAGCGAGAATTCAAAGTTGGAGAATATGTTCTTCCGTACAATTCTTGTTTCAGATTTTTTGCAGGAAAACTTCTCTCCAAATGGGAAGGACCATTTGTTATCGAAGAAGTTTATCGCTCCGGAGCTATCAAGATTAATAATGCCGAAGGCACTAACCCGAAGGTGGTCAATGGACAAAGAATTAAACACTACATCTCAGGTACGCCTATTAATGTTGAAAGCAATGTTATCCAAACCATGACACCGGAGGAACACATAAGAGAAACCTTCCGCAACACTCCAGAATCATGAAAAATAAGAGTACGTGATACGGTAAATAAACGGACTCCTAAAAATCCGCAAAAATATTTTTTATCAGTTTTGGAATATTTTAGAATTTGGGAAAATAAGAAATAAACCGGAAGGCAACCGAGGTGAGCTTGATACACCAGGGCGCGGTTGCCCTCCCTCGCGCGCCCTGGTGGGTGGTGCCCACCTCGGGAACCTTCCTGACTCCGTTTTCCTTCCGTTTGCTTGATTTCCAAGAATAAAAAAAATCCATGTATATATCCTCGATTGTTTTGACCACCGCATCACGAGATTTTCCTCTGTTCTTGTTTCATGCTATTTTTCTAACAGTTCTGAAAATATGTCGTCTCAAGATTCGGAGGGAGAGAGTTATATATCCAATTATGTTGCTGATCCAAAGATCTTTGGGGAAATTTACCCCTATTTGTTGCTCGGAGGAGGAAGAAGACACCGACCTGGAGGAAATAGAAGACGCTGGCTCGGACGCTGGCTCAGATGAAGATGAAGCTCCACTACCTCAACTTGGAGATATGCACGTGGAGTTCAAGAAGTCAAGCCTTCCTAATGGTGGGAGTAAACCCAATACTCCTTTTATCCCTTCTCGTTTTCTGCAGGAGAGCAAGGCAGCTCTATGCAAGAGGATATTGAAACTTGAGAAAGAGAATGACAATTTAAGGGAAGAAAACTTCATCCTCAAGCGTAAATTGGAGAAGAAGAATAATTCTTTATGACCACCTCCTTCGCCATCATCTTCACCACCAAAGGACACTTGAGTACATGGGTATGGGCACTCCCCTTGGCTTGATCCAAGCTTGGGGGAGGTGCCCCGGTATTGTATCACCACCATTTTTTTACCTTTGCTTTTTATTTTTGATCCTTAGCTTTTTCGTGATTTAGTTGAACAAAAGTTTAGTATGATCTATTTTCGAGTGCTAGTTTCGTGATCTATCTATCTATGTAATCGAGTGAGAGTTATATAATAAAGTTTAGTCTGAGCTTTTACCCCTTTACTTTCTTGTTGCAATCATAATCAGAGAAAATAAATGAGAAAAGATCATATGCTAATCTGATGGTGAGTAAAGACATCACATAAAGAAAATTGTAAGTAGTAAAATTTATTAGAGATTGGCAAACATAGCATTAGTCAATGATGCAAATCATGAAAAAATTAATTAGGGAAGAGAAGATTCACATGCAAATACACTATCATGGTCATCTTTTATGATTGTGAGCCCCCATTAAATATTATATGCCTAAATTGTTGATGTTTGACAAGGAAGACAACTTAATGATTTATGTTTGTTCATATTCACATAGAAGTTTTATTGTCATAGATCCTTCAACATGTGGTGCTTGCTCAATATCTTTGCTAGCCAAAATTCTGCACTAAGTAGAGATACTACTTGTGCATCCAAAAACCCCAAACCCAAACTCATGTTTGAGAGTCCACCATACCTACCTACGGATTGAATAAGATCCTTCAAGTAAGTTGTCATCGGTGCACTAAGGCAATAAAAATTGCTTCTAAAAGTGTTGGATCAATTAGTGTAAGAGAAAATTGAGCGTTGCACGAACTTGTGATGGCAAAGTAATAAAAGCGATAGACTACATAATAAAGGTTGCTATCACAAGGGGCAATACAACGTGACGTTCTTTTGCGCTAAGGGATTTGGCATACAAATTAAAAAGCGCATGACAACCTCTACTTCCCTCTGCGAAGGGCCTATCTTTTACCTTTAAGTATTTACCTTTATGCAAGAGTCAAAGTATTCTGCCCTATTCCTTTTTATTTTTCTCCTTTTGCAAGCATCATGTGGTGAGGAAAGATCTAGGCACATATATCCAGTTGGATATGAGTGAGCATGAGTTATTATTGTTGACATCGCTGTTGAGGTGAATACGTTGGGAGGCAAAACTATAAGCCCCTATCTTTCTATGTGTCCGGTTGAAACTTTTTGCTCATGGGTATGCTGTGAGTGTTAGAAATCATAGAAGACTAAATGATGGTTGAGTATGTGGACTTGCCAAAAGGCTCCTACATGAGACCCTTCCTGAAAATATGATGAATTGTAGTTGCAGAGTTGACTGAGAACATAGTTTGTTGGTTTCCAATAAGGTTTATGCTTTATACTTCCACGTTGTGATGAATTGTTACTTGCTCATAAGAAGTTATATGGTGTTGTTATGAAAGAAAAGTTTTATGAGAAAGAGTTATATGTTAAAGTTTGTTGCTGTTATAATAATAAGCATGATGCTACTATGCTCGTATTTTGTTTTTATCGACACCTCTCTGTCAAATCATGTGGACATGTTCTTCGATATCGGCTTTCGCTTGAGGACAAGCGAGGTCTAAGCTTGGGGGATTTGATACATCCATTTTGCATCATGTTTTCCTACTGTACTGGCAGCTGGAATTCGGGACCTGAAAAAGCATGTCAGAGATACCTATTCTGCACATCCCCATGGAGCTGAAACTTTACGGGGAATTTTTGTAGAAAATATGAAAAACACTGGAGCAAAAATCTACTAGAGGGGGGCCACCTGGTGAGGAACACCCACTAGGGCACGCCAGGATCCCTAGGCGCGGCCTGGTGGGTGGTGCTCACCCTGGCCCACCTCCAGAGCCTAGGAAAAATAAGGGGAGGACTTTCGGGACGAAGCGCCGCCGTCTCGAGGCGAAACATGGGCAGGAGCACTTTTGCCCTCCGGCGGAGCGATTTCGCCGGGGGAACTTCCCTCCCGGAGGGGAAATCGAAGCCATCGTCATCACCAACAACCCTCTCATCTTTGGGAGGCCATTGTTCATCAACATCTTAAACAGCACCATCTCCTCTCAAACCCTAGTTCATCTCTTGTGTTCAATCTTTGTACCGAAACCTCAGATTGGTACCTTTGGGTGACTAGTAGTGTTGATTACCTTGTATAGTTGATTGCTATATGGTTTATTTGGTGGAAGATTATATGTTCAGATACATTATGCTATTCAATACACCTTTGATCTTGAACATGAGTATTATTTGTGAGTAGTGACCTTTGTTCTTGAGGTCACGGGAGAAGTCATTGTCGGTGTCAAAACCGGCGGATCTCAGATAGGGGGTCCCGAGCTGTGAGTCTGGGATCGATGGTAACAAGGGGACGAAGGAGACAATGTTTACCCAGGTTCGGGCCCTCCTACGGAGGTAAAACCCTACATCGTGCTCGATTATATTGATGGTATGAAGGTTAGAGAGTTGATCTACCTCGAGATCGACTAGCTAAAACCCTAGATGAGTTTCTCTGTCCCCTACATTCTAAAACCCTCCCGGTTTATATAGACACCGGGGGGGGGGTACCTAGGGTTTACACATGAAAGGTCTCCTGCCGAGGATGGAAATGTCGATCTCCTCATCTTGACTTGGAGTGCACGATGCGCCTTCGGGGCTTCCTTCTGGAACGTGGGGTCTTTGATATATTCGGCCCCTCCTGTGATAGCCAGAGAGCGGCCCATCAAGACGGCCTATTGGGAGATAGGCTAGCGGCCCGAGGACCCCTTAGTCCAGGACTCCCTCAGTAGCCCCCGAACTAGCCCCCAACGCCAAGAGTCTCAGCTCTGGCAGCTTCTGTGACTGGAGTCTTCGGCTTGCGGGGTGAGTTCTTCTTCCCGTACATGATCGGCTGAGACCAATCCGGCTTCCGATGACACGTATTTCATCCGATCATACGATCATCCGAACACCATGAATTGCTTAGCCCCGAAGGCCAATCGTCAAAGTGTAAACAGCGTTTTCTGATGCCCCCTTCTGATGACGGGTCGTGGCCTACCACGACCGCTGAACCAGTCATGAAGACTCGATTCACGGTTCGAGGCCATTGACATGACTTATCAATGCATAGATCATGCTCCGTTTCACACGGGATATAATCAGAGCCCTAGGCTTATTTTGCGCGTGCATAACGGCACGCATGCCTTGGGAAGCTGAGAGACTTGCGGCGCAGTGGAGGGAGGCTAATCGGCGTGACGCCTCATAAAAAGGGAAAAAAACCAAGGTTTACTCACGCCTCCCATTCGCCTCCTCTGCTTTCAATCTCCCCAAGCTCCGAGAGCCCAGATCTAGTTCTTCCTCAACTTCCCCTCCGAGCTTAGCCATGGCGGGCTCGGGCTCCATGGGCAAGTGGGAGGCCTCCACGGTCACCGACCAGGATATCCGGGAGCTAAAGCTCGCCGGCTACCTCCCCGCCAACGTCTTCCACCGCGCCCCAGAAGCGAAACAGGTCGTCCCCACCCCCAAGCCAGGCGAAAGGGTAGTTTTTAACCCCCATTTCATCCGGGGACTGAGCTTCCCGCTCCACCCCTTCGTCAGGGGTCTCATGTTCTTCTATGGGTTGGACTTCCATGATCTTCCCCCGAACTCTTTTATGCATATCTCGGCTTTCATCATCCTTTGCGAAGCCTTCCTACGGGTCGAGCCGCACTTTGGCATGTGGCTCAAGGTCTTCAATGTCAAGCTGAAGACTGTCGCGGGCGAGCACGCAGACTGCGGAGGGGCTATAATCAGCAAGCTCCCCCGTGTCGAGTGGCCAACTGGCACCTTCATCGACACAATCAAGATCTGGCAGAAAGAGTGGTTCTACATTACCGAACCAAGGGATAAGAGCTGGACAGCGCCCGCCGAGTTCAGATCCGGACCCCCTACGAGATTGACCTCATGGCTCAAGAAGGGCCTCGACTGGGGGTCGGATGCTGAGGTGAAGCTGCTGCAGAAGCACATTACCTCGGTGATTGAGGCCAAGGTGGAGCTGGTCAACGTGGTCCAGGTTATACTCCACCGCCGCATTCTTCCTTGCCAGCTCCGGGCTTCCCCAATGTGGGCTTATCAGCCTGAGGACGAGCCTACCATGCGCCAACTCTTCCGAACCACCCCTGAGAAGTTGTGGAAGGCATTATTCAAGCCTCGGAAAATCTGGCCGGCCAATGAAGAGGATTCGGGCCTAAGCACCGATAACCCCCCCCACCAAGGTATGGCATAATTTTAATCCACTGACTCTGTTTCTGCGACCAAAAGACTGAACGCCTTCTCCCTTACTTTCGTAGAAGTGGTTGAGCAAAGCCGCAAGAGTTAACTACCCGGCTCCACAACCCGAAGATCCTAGGTCGGAGCTGTTGACGGCGATGCTCGTTGTGGCGCCGTACTCAGCGCTCGAGAAGAAGGAGAAGAAGAAGAAAGCCAGAGAGGGTCTTCGCATAAGGCACCAGCCGGACGCCGCGTCCGAGGAAACCCATGCCTCCTCTAGTCATGAGGAGGAGCATGAAGACGGGGGGAAGGCATTTCCCCCCTCACAAGAAAGAGGGCGGCGTCACCGGACGCCGCGGAGGATGCAGCTCCTCCTGCCCTGAAGAGGGCGCGCCGGGCGAGGTTCATCCTGCTCGACGACAGCTTGGATTCTGAGTCCGAGGACTTTGAGAGGGTTCCCCGAAGGAACTTAAGGTCAAGCCCCCCGCTCAAAGGTATGAATCCGAAGACTCCCTGAGTCATTTATGCAAAGTTTTTAGTGTTTTAAATGCAAGAACATCTTTTAATCTGTAGCCCACCGCGCGTTCTCCCCACCGACCAAATATCGGATGGGGAGTCTCCGCCCGCCGAGCTGGCGGAGAGTGGGACTGCGTCACACCCCACACCTCCAGGGGCCGCGAAAGATGCCGCGGAGGTGTCATCCCGTCGAGCTCCTTTGGAGCCGAACACTGGCGGTGGGGGTGACCGCGCCATGGCCGAGGTTGATGCCTTGGCCGCCGAAGGCCAGGGGGAGGAAATTCCCCCGACTGCTGAGGACCAGGGGGAGAGAACTCCCCTGGTCACTGAGGAGGAAGGGCGGAGGGATGTCCACTCCCCTCCGAGGTCGTCTCCGGAGCACGCTATACCTCCGGAGCTACCGACCCAGTCCCCGATCAGAGATCGAGCTGGCCGGTCACCACCGATGCCACCGACGACTGGGTGGCCGGTCATAGAGGAGGCCCTATCAAGCGCCCCCATCTCCGAGGATCACCACACTCTTATGGGTGCGGTTTTGCGAGGCATTCAGTCCGTTGATAACGGGCTGAAGGATGCCTTCAATGGTCTCTTGACGGGCTTCAAGGTGAGTCACGTAATACCCTTTTGCCGAACCATTTTAATTTTTAAGTTTATGCTATCTTTATATATGCAGTAGCCCCCGAGCCCTGTGTGTGTTTGCAAAAACACACCCGGGGGTCAGACGAGTAGGAGTGAACAACGATCCATAAGGCACCATTAATCCCACGATGTTCTAAAAGCCCTTAATAGGACCGAACATAGGGTCATATCCTTGACAGTTCGGGGGTTAAAACATATATGAATGGATATATGTTTTTTATTTTTTGTAGGCCTCGTCATCGGCGGCGGCCGTTAATGCCGCTGAGCTTACCGAGCTAAATCGGAAGCTCAAGATCTCTGAAGAGGAGCTTGATAGCCTGAATAAGAGGTTCGACGAGGCACAAGGTAAGCCGAATTCTAATATCCAGGCTGTATATTGTTAATGATCCGCACTGGTGACCCAGTGTAATTAGTTAGTTGTTGCGTCCACAGCTTCCGCTTCGGAGGTTCAAAAACTCAAGGCCGAGCTCTAGAAAATGAAGCAAGAGGCCGCGGACGAGAAGGCGGCCGTCGAACAAGCAGCTGTCGTGCTTTCCATTTGAAAGCTGCGAGTGCCAAGCATGAGGCCCGGGTGGAGGAGGTGCAGCAAGAGCTCAAGGATGCCGGCACGAAGTGCGAGGCCCTTGAGCAAAAAGGCAAAGAACAAGCCACCGAGCTAGCCGCACTAAAATCCGAGCTCCAGAAGGAGCGGGTGGATTGGCGGTCCTTTGAAGAGGAGGTTTGCCAAGTCAAGGCTATCACAGATGGTAAGCCGTATTCACTACAATGCGCCTTTGGTGGTAGCAGGTTTGCTTTGCTCACCTAGGTGTGGCGTTCCTCAGGCGTCTGTGCGGATCTCTAGAAGAGTGCAGCGGACGCGAACAAGTTCTATGCTTCGCGGGAGGAGGATGATCAGGCTCGGCTATTCTGGGCACAATTTGAGTCCCCCGAGCGCTCTCCTCTCCTGATCGAGCAGATGAACCAACTGATGGAGCTGCACAGGATGGCGGAGCCGGCCATGAAGGATCTCTGCATCTGGCTGTGGCCTGCAGAGCCGTTGCCGAGCAGCTACTTTGGCTTGGTGCAGAAACTATGCGATGCTGCGCCTCGTATTGACGTGCTAAAGCGCTCTACATGCATCGAGGGAGCTCGGATGGCCTTTGCGAAGACCATGGTGCACTGGCCGAAGCTCAAGCCGACCGAGATGGCTACCGCACCTCCGCCTCCTGGAAAGGAGCATAGGCGCCCCGAGCTATACTTCTCCGAAGTGATGGAGGGTGCTCGGGCAATAGAGGCTCAATGCTCCAAAGACGTTTTGTATGAATGAGCGCATTGTAATATGTCCGAAGACTTTTAATGCTTTATAATCAGTGTTGCATGGTTTATCATGTCTTATAAGTTTTTAATATTTATTTTGACTCCCGTGTGGCCGTTTTATCTGAAAGTTGCAAGTCGTTGGCTTCAGCCCCCATGTAGATACTACGCGAGGTGTCTTTGTCTCCGCACTGTGGCCCTTAGCCGAGGTATCGAAGCCCGAAGGCGGTAGTGCGAGGAGGACAAAGCAATTGGACTATGATGCTTTATCGCTTTCACTTAGCCGTAGGAGCGTAAAAAAATGCGGGGGCTGGTCATGTGTGATGTTCGGATGTACCGGGGCCTAAGCCAGCATCACATGGTTTGTACAAGAACGAAACCCATCGTATAACACGGCATGACCTATATCGATCTTTTAGTATGACACTTATGCTCGGATTTGCAGACCGGTTCTCGCTTACTATGACTGTCAGTTTTCGGCTTTCTCCCCTGAGGTGCTTGACCAGGTGAACTGGAAACACAATTCCAGTGGTTCTCCCTTTGCCCCTTTAGCCGAACGAGCGGAACTTAAGGGGGCAAACAAAGGAGCACTACAAGAAATATGTCAACTTGCGACCATCACTATTGGTCCATGAATGGTCATTGTTTTTCATTTGCGACCTTTTTATGACCAAAAACAATTGGTCAAAAGCTGACCGTCTTTAATGAAACTTAACGACCTTCTCTGTGATATGGTCGTAGAAGGCAACGACCAAAACAAAAGGTCGTTGGACCTACGACCTTTTGCTTAGGTCGCTGGTTGTCTGCCCAGGCCATGTCGGATCCGACGTGGCAAGCTGACATGGCAAAATTGCGACCAAATGAAAAGGTCGTTGATTAGAATCAGCCCGGTCCAATTCGGTGTCTATATGGGCCGAGCATAGTAATTCAGCCAATTTAATATATTATTTGCTGCTAAGTTTTGTTAGCTACCTGGGCCTGGCCCAACTATTTGACCTTTTTAATTTCTGGGCCATGGCCTTTTTGGACCAACAGTTTTAGTTTTCTTTTTTTTATAAAATGGGTCCATTAGTCAAACAGGTCCCACTTGTCAGGTTGTGATAAGTGGGTCCCAACTATTAGGCTTAGATTCTTCATATTTTTTGACAGCAAAACAATAACCAATATTTAAATTGGCAAGCAGAAAACACACATAATACTTCAAATAACAATAGCCAGATTCAGTACAAGCTCTACAAATAACACATAATACAAGATGTAACATATACAGTACTTTACAAGCTCTACAAGGGTAATAACTACAAGCTCTACAAGTATGGGAATCACAGTTACAAGCTCTACAAGTGTTTCTTCTTCAGCATGGAGCTCCTTCGATAGCGATCAAATGTCAGACTCACGGACAGCCATAGTCAGGACTGGGCTAACAGAACGACAACATGCCTTCCACGGTCGCCCTGTTACATGAATCGGCTAAGAAGAATTAGAAAAACTGGAGCCAATATAATATGAACACTCCATTAAAAAAAGTAGTAAAGGAGTAAAGGACAATTCTTTATATAATGATAAACAGATTTCAGTTAGTACCGAGCTTTTTTAGCCGAGCTAGTTAAAATGAGATATTCATACAAGACAATAGAAACAGTATGAATATGCATGGCACAAGTGAAGGTCCTGGTTACTGGCTACACATGTAACACCAATAAAATGGATAGAACAATAACGGGAACAACTCCAGATTACACACAAAGCTCTATCTATAGTGCCAACTATGGATAAAATCATGCACACTCCCAACAGAACTCAGACACATAGTATAATTCTGACTATAATTTAACCAGAAAACTAATGATTCTATGTACTTAGAACTCAACTAATAAGTGAGAATGATCTGATTGTATGCAAACAATCTTTTTTTATATGTTTATATTACTAAAACAGACATATCTTCCTTTATGTGAAGAAGTCTGCTTCCTTCTTTAGTTAGTAGTAATCGTTCCATGCAAATCAACCGTGTGCGTATGCTTGATCATGGTCTGGAGATTACACGCATAGAGGAACAGAATCCTAAACAAAATAGCATCAAACAGCGGTGGGTGCTCAACCTATTTACCATACACAAGCAACACTTAAACCATAGCATGTGCATATACTTGTGTCACATTAGGGGGTTCAGAATGTACTCAATATATTCTAATAAAAAGGATTGGGAGCAGAGGAAGAGGGAGGTGGAGATGGACGTGCTACCTGCTGCTGCGATGGTGCCTCTTGGTGGTCATGCTTGAGCTCCTCCTCCTGATGCTGCTCACTAACCTGCAGGACAAACAAGACCATGGGTGAGCTGCAGCACAGGCACATACAAGAAGTGAAGGTAAGGAGAAGAACCTGGAAGAAGAGAGGTGCTCTATCCTCCTCCGTCCGTGCCCATCCTCCTCCTCCTCCTCCTCCGTGCCGATGTCGAACAGCCTCCGTTCGTCGCTTGCAAGCACCATGCGCCTTGGTTGGCCATGAAGCCCTTGTCCTCTGCTGCACGGATGAAACCCAAAGCATCAGTACAGCTACACTGGAACATAGTACAGACATGGTATCACAGACATTCTCGAATTTACTAGCACCCAAATATATACATGCACCAGTTGAGAAAAAACATGACTTGGACAGTGTATTAAAGAAAAATCAGTGTTCCATGCACACCAAATCATTCAAAAAAAACTAACTACACTACTACAGTTCTGAACAGCTATCGGTGCATCAACAAAATATGGAACAACAAGCACTACTCTAGAGTATATTATAGCACTCAACAGTGAACATTTATCACAGAGAACAAGATACCATGAGATGAATGATGGCACTCAAATTCTAATCTCACATAGATAAAATTCATTGCCATAGTAACAGGTGCCGATTTTCTAAGAGAACCAGCTCATCAAAAGAAGGTGGACTGATTTTAGTATCTTATGAAATCATGAAAGTATAACTCTGCAATTCATCAAGTTCTATATGAATGATACATTAATAACTGTGCAATGATATCAGCAGGAGGAGTACTTCAAAAGCATAAATATTAGAACAGTACATAAAAACCCAAGGAAAAGAACAGCTAACAATCTAACATGTGTAGTAGCACCAGCAAAAGAGCAAGACACGGAAGAATTTACAAGAACACTACCCTGGAAAGAACTTGGGAGTCCAGTTACATGTACATGAGGTACTGCTGCTAGTATATATAGAACCAATCAAGCTGCTGGTGTACACGGGGTGCTTGAGCTCCTGCTGCTTAGTACGTATAGATGGTAGAATCCTGTTGCTAGTGTTCTAAACCAACAGAGCATGCTATAGGAGCAGAAAAGAGGGAGCTAGGGGTAGGAGATGGAGCCAACTCACCGGAGAACTTGTCGCCGCCGTACACAGCCGCCATAACGCCGGTCACCTCGTTGATCTTGTCCTTGAAGTTCTCAAACTCCAGGTTGTTCCACTGCAGCTCGGTATTTGCTCAGCCGTGTGTGTACATGCATCAGGGCATACATAAAATATTCAAGTCAACATTCTCAGCTAATTGTGATGTAATGAAAATAATTACTTAAGGACTTAGGGTAAAAATTGATTTTAGACATCAAAATTTGCAGCGCTCATTTCAACCATGTTCAGATAAACTTGAGGTAAATTAGCAGTAAGGATATTAGTTACAAGCTAGGTGAAACCTGAATAACGCTCCCATTTCAAACCACTCCTAAATTGCAGACTATTTTGTACTAGTTCTACTAAGGAATTCCCCAAAGTAAACACAACGAGTGGAATCTGGGGACCTTGAACCGTTGCACAGTGCTGGAATCCTCTCTCGAGGGGCAGGTTGCAATTGCAACACAGCAAGCAATAAGCAGGAATTTCGTCAATTGGACACGATACTACTACTCAAATGTCAAAGCAAGCATAGATCAAGCAGCATAGATCAAGCAGCAGAGAAATTTGACCCGCTCAGCCTAACCCTAGATCGAGCTCCCTCCCGTTGCCGCGCGCGCCGCGATCCGGCGGGAAGGGCCGGCCGAATCCCGCCCCGCCAGATCCTAAGCCCCCGGAGCCATCCAGGGGCGGGACCGGCGGCAAGATGTCCCAAGTGGATGGGCAGGTAGGAAGAGGAGGCAGGATCGGAAGAGGGTGGGGAGAGGGGGTGACGTACATGTTGGTGGAGGCGTCGCGGTTGCAGCAGAGGAGCGAGAAGAGGCAGGCGATGAAGCCGGCGAGGAAGAAGATGGCGGATGTCACCAGGAACCCCATCGGCATCGCTAAATCGCAGGGTTGGTCACCGGATCAGAGCGGTTGATGTCCTGGTCTTCCTCGCCTTCGTCCCCGGCGGGCGCTTGGTGACCATGGCCATCTTCTGCTCGTACTTGGTGACGGGGCAATGGATAGCCTCACGATCCCAGCCCATACGGCCAGTATGGGTGGACGGTGGGAGACGATGTGGTGGGGTGGACGGCGGGAGAGCGATGCGATGGGAGCCCATCGGCGGGAGAGCGATGCGGTGGGAGCGCATCGGCAGGAGCCGCCGTCTTCGATCTAGATCGGGGAGAGGAAGAGAGAGAGGTGGCGGCGCGTGGAAGGACAAAGGGGATCGAGCGAGGAGACTCTGTCGCGGGCTACTAGGGTTTGGGTCGGGTTGCTGAGAGGTGAGTGCCCGCCGTTGGATCTGTTGTGTGTGGAAGGCTCAGATCAGCTATAGTGGGGTGATCCATGAGAAGAATTCTGATTGGTTCAGAACATTTATGCTTTAAAATAGTTTCTAAGTGCTGAAAATAGGGGGGTTTGTGAAGCAGCTATCAAAAATATGTCAACTTATAGTGTGGAGCGTCGCGCATCGAAGCACGCACGGAATGGCAACAATGTTGGCTAAGAAAGTTTTCATTTTCTTTTGACGAAAAAATCATTTTCCATTTTTCGAGTGCCCAAAATGAGTTTTTTTGTGAAGGACCTACCATATATTTGTTGCAAAATTGGACCAAATCATTTTTCTAAAATATTATGCCATATTTAATGCACAATTAATCAAGTGGTTGGGTGTAAAAAGTTTTGATCCACCTCTCGTGAAAAAGACAAATTTTCGCCAATTCAGCTGGAAGCGGGTCAAATTTGAACTGCAGTTGCCTTATAGTTTGCTCTTTATTTTTTCCAAAAATCATTTCTAGGTACATAAGTATCTATTTATTCAGAGAAATACCAAAAAATTTCCAAGATTCAACCACTAGCAAGGAACAGTCATGCCCGCAGTTTTTACCGCATTTTGAAACGGGCATTAAAAATTCAAAAAAAAATCAAAAAATTGGAAAACCTTCCCATTGTGTCATTATATGTGACCAAGTTACCAGGAAAAATAATAAACTTGTAATACGGTAATTATTTTTAAAAAGTGTTCTCATAAATGAGCTATCATGCGTGAAGATTCATGGCTTTCAAGCCAAATGATCAATCTTATGGCCACATTCATGACATAGTTTGTTCAAATAATCTCATATTGTGCACAAGGGTGCATCTTGGAATGACAAACAATGTTGCCTAAGGAAGTTTTCATTTTCTTTGGACGAAAAATACATTTTCCATTTTTCGAGTGCCCAAAATGAGTTTTTTTTTGTGAAGGACCTACCATATATTTGTTGCAAAATTGTACCAAAACAATTTTATAAAATATTAGGCCATATTTAATGCACAATTTACAAAATGGTTGGGTGTCAAAAGTTTTGATCCACCTCTCGTGAAAAAGACAAATTTCCGCCGATTTAGTGGGAAACGGGTCAAATTTGAACTGCAGCTGCCTTATAGTTTGCTCTTTATTTTTTCAAAAAATCATTTATAGTTACATAAGTATCTATTTAAACAGAAATACATGGTTTGGTGGCGATACGTCGAGGTTTGGACAGTGGCCGAGGGCCCCAGCTCCAGAGCGCGTAAACTCGCATGCCCGCCGCGTGGTCACCGCGTGACCGTGGCGTTGCCATGCGTTCTGGGGGGCCTAGGCTTGTCTAGTGGGTTGGGAACTCCCCAGGTAGGGGCTAGGAAGAAAATGACAACAGAATATTCTCACGAGGAGAGCAAACTATGCTCAAACATGAATTAGCAGCCAAGTGTTTGATTAGCGGTACGGGAAATGCACATGGCCAATGGGCGTGAGTTTTGGCTGAGGATGATCATCTACTAAGAAGACTGTCTTCAAAAATTTTCAGCTCAAATGGAGGATCCTAGGTGGCACTTGCTTTGCAAAGTACCACACTGGACATAAATATTAATGTTGAAGCTGGGCTCAAAATAATGAATGCATTGAGCTGAAATTTGGTGGAGGATGGTTATTTGGTAGATAATTGATACCATTTGGACATGCCAAAGTGGTACTTCCTTCACAATGCTCTTCTCTGGACAGAAACATGGGAAACTTAGTGATAGTAATTAGATAAATGAAATGAGCTCAAATTTAGTGTAGGTAAGTTACATAAGTATGGTCATGCCCTGGTAAATTTTCAGAAATAATGAAGCAATATATAATATAGTTGCTTCACAAACTGAAAATATGACAAGAATAAAAGATTGGATGATGAGCTCACATGGTTTTTTTAATAGAGCTCAAATTTTGTGGAGAGACATTATATGAGCATATGTAAGATTTGGAAAAATATAAGATCATTTGGATAAGCCTAGCTAGTACTTAATTCACAAAGCTTCTCTCCGGATAGAAACTTTGGAAATTTGCCAAGGAAGATTTACTAGGAAAATGGACCTGAATATTATCATGTGGCAATGATTTGGGTATGGAAGAGTGCCCAAAAAGTTTGAGGGTAATAGGAGGGGTCTAGATAACACTTGCTTTGCAATGTGCCAATCTGGCCATAAAATAGAAATTGAACCTGGGCTCACATAGATGATTTGATTGAGCAGCAATTTGGAGGAGGGTGATAAGTTGGCCATATGAAGGCACTGTGTAAATTTCATGCCATTTGGATATATAAAAATGGTACTTCCTTCACAATGCTCTCCACTGAACAGAAAATTGGAAAAAAATATTTAGGGAAAATGGTTAAATTAAATGAGCTAAAATTTGGTGGAGACCGATTCTATGGGCAGGGTAATGTCCTGGTAAATTTTCAGCAATTATAAAGCAATATAAAATATAGTTGTTTCACAAACTTAAAATATTACCAGAAACAAAGATTGGATGGTGAGCTCTCATGGATTGTTAGATGTTGCTAAAATGTTGTGGAGAGCTATGATATGGGCATATAGAAGATGTGGCAAAAATTCAACTCACTAGTATATGCATAGCTAGTAGCTTCTAGCTGAACGAAAACTTTGGAAATTTGCCGAGGAAGATTTACTGGGCAAATGGAGCTGAATTTTGTTATGTAGCAATGATTTGGATAGGAAAGAGTGCCCAAATTTTTTAAGGGCAATCAAGAATATGTAAATAGCACTTCCTTCACAAAGTGCTATTCTGAATAGAATAGACGAATGAATATTGTTGAATTATTTTTGAACTAGGCAAGGAAGGTTTTTGACATATTTGACGAATATATGATCCAAAGAATTTATGAGAATTTTGGGAATAACAAAAATATAGGTTGCTTCACAACCTAGGGCAAAAATTGACACACGGACATGACACGTAGGCAAAAATTGACACATGGACATGACACATAGGCAAAACTGATGAGGTGGCCCCTAGTCATAGCAATCCACCACAATTTACAAGGTTATGACCATCTATATTGGTCGTGATCAGCTAGAAATAAGGCAGTGGACCAATGTTGTCTGCTTTACGACCATTTCTTGTAAGGAAATTACGACCTTTCTGACCAAAATGGTCGTTATGGTTTAGGGTTTGGAGCCCTCCGAACAGCTTACGGCCAATTGGTCTAAAATGGTCGTAGATTTACGACCATTTCTTCCAGGGTCACTGACAGAAGGTCACAAGTTGACATATTTCTTGTAGTGGAGCCGGGCAACCCAACTATTGACCCAAGACATAGTTCGGATCTGATGCATATAAAGCAAAATCCAAGACACCGAGCACACGACCCGCTGTGTTGGGGTGATGCTCAGGGCGATTTTTTAATTTCAAGTCCCCCCGGTCTATTAGCCGGTTGCATCATAATGTATACCGAACAGTTTTCACAAGAAGCGTTAACGAGGGAAGAACAGAGTTCGTATAAATACAACGAAGTGGCCATGTATAATGGTCTTGTATTTGCTCAATAATTCTTATAGCTCGGATTGCCGAAGCAATTGTTTACAGGTATTTGAAGATGAAATATAAAATTTACAAAGGAGAGGTTGTAACAGCGGTCTTCGATTAGTGGTTTGACGTCCTCGATGTGCCCTGTCGCCAATCTGCTCCTGTGCCTCCTAGGGAGTTGTGTTCCTTTAAGGGTGATACTGTCGGCGATCGGACTTTGGGAAGAAGGTCTTGAGAAGTCGCCGAAGGGTAGGTGAGCTTTACGCTTTAACAGGTCCTTGACGGTACCTGTGATATGTCCGAGGACGTGTATTGGTAGTAGTTCGGTTCAGCCGAACACTTACCCTTTTATAGTTGTTCCCCATTGCTGCCCATGGAATCTTGAGTACAAAGTTGTGCCTTCTCGGCACGTGTTTGACAGGCATCAGGGCTGTGCAATGGGGAGCGTGTCCCTATTTCTGGGGAGGAGAAGAATCTTGGAGTTCGGATTGAAACCGAGCTCGTTTGTCAACCTTTCGTGCCTTTATGGCTGATTTCGGTGTTCGCCGATCGTCCTCGTAATGGAATTCGGCTGCCAGGGCCAATGCATGTTCCTCAGTTCGGAGGGAACGCTCTGTGTTGCCGTTGACGGTGATGACCCCCTTGGGCCCGGGCATCTTGAGCTTGAGGTATGCATAATGTGGGACGGCATTAAAGTGAGCGAACGTTGTACGGCCCAGCAGGGCGTGATAACCGCTGCGGAAGGGGACGATGTCAAAGATCAAGTCCTCGCTGCGGAAGTTGTCGGGCGAACCGAACACTACTTCCAGGCTAATAGAGCATGTGCACCGGGCTTCGACACCTGGGATCACTCCTTTAAAGGTAGTGTTGCTAGGCTTTATCCTTGACGGATCTATGCCCATCATTTTCACCGTATCTGAGTAAATCAGATTGAGGCTACTTCCTCCGTCCATTAGGACTTTAGTGAGGTGATACCCATCGATAATGGGGTCTAAGACAAGGGCCGCTGAACCTCCATGACGGATACTGGTCGGATGATCTTGTCGATCAAAAGTGATCGGGTAGGCCGACCATGGGTTAAACTTCGGGGCTACAGGCTCTATGGCGTAGACCTCTTGAAGGGCGCGCTTCCTCTCCTTTTTAGGTATATGAGTGGCGTATATCATGTTCACAGTCTTTACCTCAGGAGGGAATTGCTTCTGACCTCCATTGCTCGGACCGCGGGGCTCCTCGTCGTCCTCGCTTCGTGGGACCTTGCCTTGCTCTTCGGCTGCGAGTTTGCCGGCCTGTTTGAACACCCAATAGTTACGGTTGGTGTGGTTGGCGGGCTTATCTTGAGTGCCATGGATCTGGCAAGGCCTCTCCATGATTTTGTCCAGCGGGGTGGGTCCATCGCGATTGCCTTTAGGAGGCTTCTTACGCTGCCCGGATCGAGGGTTGCGGAAGCCGGCGTTAAACGGCCGTGTCGTCAGCGTCGCTAGTGTTGTGCCGGCGTTTGTTTTTGTTGCGTCGTGGTTTCCCATTTCCATCCCGGACTTCAGAGGTGCCGGGGTCTTCGGGGTTGTGGCTTCGTCTCGCTAGCCAGTTATCCTCGCCCGCGCAAAAGCGGGTTATGAGTGATGTAAGGGAGGACATGGTCCTAGGTTTATCCTGACCGAGCTGGCGAGCCAGCCACTCGTCCCGAATATTGTGCCTGAAAGAGGCTATAGCCTCGGCATCTGGGCAATCGACGATCTGGTTTTTCTTGGTCAAGAACCGATTCCAGAATTGTCGAGCGGCCTCTCCTGCCTTTTGGACGACATTGCTTAGGTCGGAGGAGTCCGGGGGCCGTACATAGGTGCCCTGGAAGTTAGATCGGAATGCATCCTCGAGATCCTCCCAGCTCCCGATAGAGTTTTCGGGGAGACTGTTTAACCAGTGCCGAGCTGGCCCGTTAAGTTTAAGGGGTAGGTACTTGATGGCGTGGAGGTCGTCTCCTCGTGCCATGTGAATGTGGAGGAGGAAATCCTCGATCCACACTGCTGGGTCAGTTGTTCCGTTGTCTTGCTCGATGTTCACGGGTTTAAACCCTTCCGGGAATTGATGATGCATCACCTCGTCGGTGAAGCACAGTGGGTGGGCAGCGCCTCTGACCCGGGCTATATCACACCGGTAGTCGGCGTCTGTTCTGGCCCAGTTTTGGTCCCGACCTCTATTGTTTCGGTCGAGCCAGGGCCGGTACTCGTCCCGTCTAACGGGGGAGTACCCTCTAGATCCGTAGATGGATCTCGTGCGGCCTGTTCTATAATCCAGGTCGTGTCGCAGGTCGTACCTGCCCTCAGGCTCCATTGGCTCTTTTCCCCTTCTGTGGTGTATCGCCGGCCTATAACTAGCGTCGCCAGCCATCCTATCTGGTCCTCGGGGAGGGCGGTCCGGCTGGTCGTATGGAGTGTGCTTGGGGGACGGCATATTAGGGAGCTCGTCATCGAATTGTGGCAGCAGCCGCCGGCGTGGATAGCTCTTGGGTTGGTCCAATAGATCGGCGCCGTATTCTACCTTGGCTGATAGGACCCTTGTCCATCTATTGTTAAGGGTGTCTTGTTCGGCCTTGAGCTGCCGCGCTTTTGCCTTTAGGCTTCGGGCAGTGGCTAAAAGCTGTTGCCTAAACCGTTCCTGATCCTCAATGTTTTCGGGGACGGTGAAGTCTTCGTCTTCCGGGCTATCCTCCTCCTCTACAGGGGGGAGGTAGTTGTCATCCTCGGAATCGTTCGGATCTTCAGGGTCGCGCTGGTCCTCCGGTCTTAACTGGTCCTCTAACGGATACTCGGGGATATCGGGATCGCCGAGGTCTTCCGGGGTATCGTTCTCCCTGGTGCCAGCAATAGCTTCCCTTCCCTTTTTTGTCTTTGATCGCTTACGCGGTTTCCGGCGCCTTGACGACGCTTCACCCGATTCATCACCATTGTTTGCGGGTGTGCGCTCGCCGTTACCGGCTGGAGTATCCACCATGTAGACGTCGTAGGTGGAGGTGGCAGTCCATCGCCCGGTGTTGACGGGGGTGGGAGCACGATCCTCTTCCTCCATGTCTTCTGCCTCCTTGGAGACATAGTCCAACATATCGGTTAAGTCTTCGATAGTGGCTACGAAGTGGGTGGTGGGTGGGATGAAAAATTCTTCTCGAACCGCCTCAATACAGATCTGAATGTGGATCGGGGTTGGGTCATCAGTAGTTTTCATCGATAAGATCCGATCTAGAGCTTCGTTGAGAGTCGAAAGCTCGATCGGGTCAATCTGCTCAACGCTTTCGGAGTTATCCTCCGATGCGTCCGCACAGGAAGTGTATTCGGCAGGAGATGGTGTCCGGTTATCTGGTGCTATGGCCGGATCTGGATTAAAAGCCAGATCATCGCCGGGGTTAGTCCCGTGAGCGGGATTGAAAACGACATCCGAGGTTAAGGCCTCGGAGTCCTCGGGCGCATCACATGAGACTGCGAGCCCGGTGAGCAAAAGATCGCCCCGAGAGTCTACGGAGAACTCTAAGTTCCCGAATCTGACTTCTTGATAAGGGGCGAAACTCCCTACCCGGCCAAGACGGCCGGTCGGGTCAGCGTGCAGCACGATGCTGCCGAAAGCGAAGATCTGTCCAGGGACGAAGGAGTCCATGTTACGGATCTCTTCGTTTATGACAACGTGAGCCATCGATTCCATTGGTGATCACAACGGAACTCTCAATGAAAGCACCAATGTCGGTGTCAAAACCGGCGGATCTCGGGTAGGGGGTCCCGAGCTGTGAGTCTGGGATCGATGGTAACAAGGGGACGAAGGAGACGATGTTTACCCAGGTTTGGGCCCTCCTACGGAGGTAAAACCCTACGTCTTGCTCGATTATATTGATGGTATGAAGGTTACAGAGTTGATCTACCTCGAGATTGACTAGCTAAAACCCTAGATGAATTTCTTTGTCCCCTACATTCTAAAACCCTCCCGGTTTATATAGAGACCGGGGGGGTACCTAGGGTTTACAGATGAAAGGTCTCCTGTCGAGGATGGAAATGTCGATCTCCTCATCTTGACTTGGAGTGCACGATGCGTTTTCGCGGCTTCCTTCTGGAACGTGGGGTCTTTGATATATTCGGCCTTTCCTGTGATAGCTAGAGAGCGGCCCATCAAGCTGGCCTATTGGGAGATAGGCCAGCGGCCCGAGGACCCCTTAGTCCAGGACTCCCTCAGTCATGTTGCAAGTAATCATGTGAATTTGATATGTGTTCGATATTTTGATGATATGTATGTTGTGATTCCCTTAGTGGTGTCATGTTAACGTCGACTACATGGCACTTCACCATCCTTGGGCCTAAGGAAATGCATTGTGGAGTAGTTATTAGATGATGGGTTGCTGGAGTGATAGAAGCTTAAACCCTAGTTTATGCGCTACTTCTGGGGCTGATTTGGGTCCACATGTTTAATGCAATGGTTAGACTTTGTCTTAATACTTTTCTCGTAGTTGCGGATGCTTTCGAGGGGGTTAATCATAAGTAGGTTGTTAGTTCAAGTAAGAAAAACAGTGATACGTCCATTTTGCATCATGATTTCCTACTATTATTTACTTTGTTTTGTTGAATAATAATGCTTTGGGGAGTGATTCTAATGTCTTTTCTGTCCTAATATGCAAGGTTTACACAAAGAGGGAGAATACCGGCAGCTGGAATTCTGGACCCAAGAAAAGCACGTCAGAGATACCTATTCTGCACAACTCCAATAAAGCTGAAAATTTACGGAGATTATTTTTGTATTTAATAAAATTACTAGAGCTGGAAACTACCGGAGGATGTCCCCCCAGGTGGGCACAACCCACCAGGGCGCGCCAGGCCCCCCTGGGCGCGCCCTGATGGGTTGTGCCCAGTCTGGCCCGCTTCCGGTGCCCATCTTCTGGTATAAATTCCCAAAAAACCTAAAAAAATTAAGAGGAGGACTTTTGGGACGAAGCACCGCCGCTTCGAGGCGGAACTTGGGCAGGAGCACTTTTGCCCTCCGGCGGAGCGATTCCGCCGGGGGAACTTCCCTCCCGGAGGGGGAAATCAAAGCTATCGTCATCACCAACACCCTTCTCATCTTTAGGAGGCCAATCTTCATCAACATCTTCAATAGTACCATCTCCTCTCAAACCCTAGTTCCTCCCTTGTGTTCAATCTTTGTACCGGAACCTTAGATTGGTACCTGTGGGTGACTAGTAGTGTTGATTACCTTGCGTAGTATTACTATATGGTTTATTTCGTGGAAGATCATATGTTCAGATCCATTATGCTATTCATTACTCCTCTGATCTTGAGCATGATTATTTTTTGTGAGTAGTTACCTTTGTTCTTGAGGTCACGGGAGAAGTCATGTTGCGAGTAATCATGTGAATTTGATATCTGTTCGATATTTTGATGATATGTATGTTGTGATTCCCTTAGTGGTGTCATGTGAACGTCGACTACATGACACTTCACCATTCATGGGCCTAAGGGAATGCATTGTGGAGTAGTTATTAGATGATGGGTTGCTAGAGTGACAGAAGCTTAAACCCTAGTTTACGCGCTACTTCGTAAGGGGCTAATTTGGATCCACATATTTAATGCTATGGTTAGACTTTGTCTTAATACTTTTCTCGTAGTTGCGGATGCTTGCGAGGGGGTTAATCATAAGTAGGTTGTTAGTTCAAGTAAGAACAACACCTTAGCACCGGTCCACCCACATATCAAATCATCAAACTAGCGAACACGAATCAAACCAACATGATAAAAGTGACTAGACAAAATTCCCGTTTACCCTCAAGAACACTTTGCCTATTACTAGTGATTGTTCTTTCCTGTCCTTTGCCTCAAAAGGATTGGGCTACCTTGCTGCACTTTGTTTACCATTATCGTTACTTGCTCGTTACAAATTACCTTGCTATCAAACTATCTGTTACCTACAATTTCAGTGCTTGCAGAGATTACCTTGCTGAAAACCGCTTGTCATTTCCTTCTGCTCCTCGGTGGGTTCGACACTCTTACTTATCGAAAGGACTACGATTGATCCAGTATACTTCTGGGTCATCAAGACTCTTTTCTGGCACCGTTGCCGGGGAGTGAAGCGCTCTTGGTAAGTGGAATCGGTAAGGAATAGCTTATACTACGTGCTGAAATTTATTGCTACTTGCTACTATGGAGAACAATCCTTTGAGGGGTTTGTTCGTGCTATCTTCACCTCGACCAGAACCACAATTAGTTATCCCTCCACCTACAGCACCTACTGAAAATGTTACTTATGAAATTCCTTCGGGTATGATAGAAAAATTGCTTGCTAAACCTTATGCAGGAGATGGAATTGAACATCCTGATATGCATCTTTTATATGTGAACGAAATATGTGGATTATTTAAGCTTGAAGGTTTACCCAGAGATGAAGTTAAGAAGAAGGTTTTCCCTTTATCTTTGGAGGGAAAAGCATTGACATGGTATAGGCTATGTGATGATCTTGGATCGTGGAACTAGAATCGTCTGCAATTGGAATTCCATCAAAAGTTTTATCCTACGCATCTAGTTCATCGTGATGGGAATTATATATATAATTTTTGCCCTCGTGAAGGAGAAAGTATCGCTCTAGCTTGGGGGAGGCTTAAGTCAATGTTATATTCATGCCCCAATCATGACATTCCAAGGGAAGTTATCATTCAGAATTTTTATGCTCGGCTTTCTCATAATGATCAATCCATGCTCGATACTTCTTGTGCTGGTTCTTATATGAAAAAGTCTATTGATTTCAAGTGGGATCTCTTAGAAAGAATTAAACGCAACTCTGAAGATTCGGAACTCAACGAAGGTAATGAGTCAGGTATAAAGCTTGAATTTGATTGTGTTAAATCTTTTACGAATACCGATACTTTTCATAAGTTTAGCACTAAATATGGACTTGACTCTGAGATAGTAGCCTCTTTCTGTGAAGCATTTGCTACTCATGTTGACCTCCCTAAGGAGAAGTGTTTTAAATATCATCCCCCTATTAAAGAAGAAATTAAAGAACCGGTCATAGCTAAAGAAGAAACCATCTTTTACAATGTTGATCTAGTTGTGCCTACCGCTTATATTGAAAAACCACCTTTCCCTGTTAGGATAAAGGGACATTCTAAGGTATCAACTTTGGTTCGTAAGAGTAATATAAGAGCACCTAAACCCCCTGAGCAAATTAAAGTAGAACCTAGTGTTGCTATGGTTAAAGATCTCTTGGTAGAAAATGTTGATGGGCAAGTCATCTACCTTTGTGATGAAGCTGCTAGAATTGCTAAACCTGATAAGAAAGATAAACATAGACCTATAGAAGGCGTGCCCATTGTCTCAGTTAAAATAGGAGATCATTGCTACCATGGTTTATGTGATTTAGATGCTAGTGTGAGTGCTATCCCTTTTACCTTATACCAAGAAATTATGAATGAAATAGCACCTGCTGAAATGGAAGATATTGATCTTACTATTAAACTTGCTAATAGAGACACTATCACACCACTTGGGATTGTTAGAGATGTTGAAGTCTTGTGTGGGAAAGTAAAATACCCTACTGATTTTCTAGTCCTTGGTTCCCCACAAGATGATTTTTGTCCCATTATCTTTGGTAGACCTTTCTTGAGCACCGTCAATGCTAAGATAGATTGTGAAAAACAAACCGTCGGTGTCAGTTTTGGTAATATGTCTCATGAGTTTAATTTTTCCAAGTTTAGTAAATGACCTCGTGATAAAGCGCTACCAAGTTAGGATGAGATAATTGGTCTTGCTTCTATTGCTGTGCCTCCTACTGATCCATTAGAACAATATTTGCTTGACCATGAAAATGATATGCACTTGCGTGAAAGAAATGAAATAGATCAAATTTTCTTGGAACAACAACCTCTCCTGAAACACAATTTGCCTATTAAAACCCTTGGTGGTCCTCCTCCATCTAAAGGTGATCATGTGTTTGAATTGAAACAATTGCCTGACACTTTGAAGTGTGCTTATCTTGATGAGAAAAAGCTATATCATGTTATTATTAGTGCTAACCTTTCAGAACATGAAGAAGAAAGATTATTGAAAGTTCAAAGGAAGCATCGGGCTGCTATTGGATATACTCCTGATGATCTTAAGGGCCTTAGTCCCACTCTATGTCAGCACAAGATCAATATGGAACCTGATGCTAAACCCGTTGTTGATCACCAACGGCGATTGAATCCCAAGATGAAAGAAGTGGTAAGAACTGAAATATTAAAGCTTCTGGAAGCAGGTATAATCTATCCCATTGTGACGCCCCCAATTTTGACCGTACGCTAAACATACACGCAATGCCTACGACCAAGATTAGGGACTCACTGATTGATATCACAACACAACACTAGACACAAATTAAAGTCATACAGCTTCATATTACAAGCCAGGGGCCTCGAGGGCTCGAATACAAAGCTCGACAAGCACGAGTCAGCGGAAGCAAATAATATCTGAGTACAGACATAAGTTAAACAAGTTTTGCCTTAAGAAGGCTAGCACAAACATAAGCAGCGGATCGAAAGAGGCGAGGCCACCTGCCTAGGAACCTCCTAACTACTTCTGAGCGTCGGCACTCTCCACGTAGTTGTAGGCTCCAGCGGTGGTGTAGTAGTCGTCTCCGGCGTACTCCATCTCCTGGGCTCCATCGTCTGAACGCGGAATCGTATCGAGGGGGAAAGAGAAAGCAAAGCAGCGGTGAGTACTCATCCAAAGTACTCGCAAGACTGACATCATAACTATGCTAAATATGCATCAGTATCAAAGGATGGGGTTATATCTGGACTGACTGCAGAAAGCAAGAATAGGAAGAAGGCCTAGTCCTATCGAAGACTAGCATCTTCAGCATCTTGCAACATTAGAAGAGAGTAGACTGGTATCTCATATATAGTCATATTATTGTAGCAATTTTATTAAGTAACCACGCCCAGAGATTCTTCCTCGACTCCCTGCGAGGAAGCAATCTCGGAGCCAACATTCATTTCAAATTAAATCACAATTATAGTTGTAAAAGGTCAAGGTACAACTCCAAGTCGTCCTGTTACCATGGACACGGCTATTCGAATAGTTTATTCATCCCTGCAGGGGTGCACCGCATTTCCAACACGCTTGATCACCTCCGGACGGACACACTTTCCTGGGTCATGCCCGGCCTCGGGATATCAGCACGTCGTCGCCCCACCTAGGCTCAACGAAGAGGCCAGCCCACCGCCGGTCTAAATCCTAAGCAAACAGGGGTCGTGGGCCCACTTGCCCTACGCGCTCTTGCATGATGCGTGGGCGGCCGGAAGCAGACCTAGCACACTCCAGTCCAAGAGCTGTACCGTCCAGTCCAATCCGGCGCGCGCCGCTCCATTGCTGACGTCCGAAGAGCTTCGGCTGATACAACGACGCTGGGTACCCATAACTTCTCCCACGCGATGGTTTGGTGCGTAAAAAGGCCAACGACCCAACTCAGATCAAATACCCAACCCATTAGCATTTTATTAATGCGGGGAAAGCGCGACCCATAAATTGCGGTCCTGTCGCCCCGTCTCGAGGATGTGTGGCAAGGGCCTCTCCTGCCCGTCCACGCCTCATCATCATCAAACCGTGGGTACCCCTCAGGGCCGACCCATCACCAACATGTTTCTGTAACCAGGTCATAGTAACTGTGTGTATAAAACATCAAGACGGAACCTGAGGAATCACCCTCAAAGGGCCCCGCTCGATGAAACCGTCAAGGTGGACATAGAGGAATCACCCTCGAGGGTCCCACACTTGAGGGGTTGCACGACAGAGTCATCGTCGGGAGTGGTGAAGGAGGAATCACCCTCGATAACCACGACCGACTAGCTGCACTACAGAGCTAGCATCATGAGTATTTCACGAGGTGTCACCCTCGGTACTCGATAGTAGCGCTGCAGAGTCGTACAACTAAGGGGTGTGCGGTGATGTGAGGGGCCTGGCTTGTCGGTCGGTTGACCGAGTCTTCGAGTCGTCGAGTCGTCGATGAAGAAGCAGGGGCAACTGGGACTAAGGGGTCACTGGGGATTCACTGACCAACCTATACTAAGCAGTTGATATGATTGCAGGTATAGTAGCAGTTTATCAAAAACAGGCTATGCATCAGAATAGGAGCTAGCTAATACTGTAGCAAAATCTAATGCAAGAGTGAGAGGGAAGGGAATGGGCGATATCGGAATGCTTAGGGGGGGGGGTTGCTTGCCTTGCTGCTCTGCGGTAAAAGGCTGATCGTCAACGGTGTAGTCGTACCCGGCAGCACCGTTAGTCTCGGGGTCTACCGGTAAGAAGAAGGGGGAGAAACAATAAATATAAAGCACAGATGCAACACAATGCATGAGATGAAAATATGCAGAACTAGGCATGCACTAACGCAGTATTACACGTCGCAAACGAAGCGAGAGAATATCAGACGATATTTCCCGGGTCTCTGGCTTTTACCGAACAGATGAAAACGAGGGAAATGTTCCATGTTTGCTATGATAGGAGCACGTGACAGACTAACGGACTGCGTATTCGGATTCCTCGGATTATTCTGAGCAACTTTCATGTTCAAAACTTTTTAATCCGGACAACGGTTTATTTTATATTAATTTTTAAAGATTAAACAATATTCTGAATTTAATTTAATTATTAAATTCGAATTATCCAAAACAGTAAATACTGTTTAATTTAATTAATTAACAGATTAATTAATAGTTTAATTAATTAATCTAATTAAACTTAATCATCTAATTAACTAATTAATTACTTACTTAATTAATTAATTAATTTAACTAATTGTTTTTATTTACTTATTTATTTTTAACATTTTTTTTCTATTTATTTTATTTTTTTAAACAGGGGCACTGGGCCCCGCGTGTCATTGGCTGGGCCAGACAATGTCCGGGCGGCACCCATTCGGGCGCCGGACATGTCCGGCCGGGGGCGCGTCAACGCCCGCACGTACGCACGCGCGCGCGCACAGCCACATGGCGCGGCGGCGCGATGGTCGCCGGCGGGGGGGGGGGGGGGAGCTCACAGTGGGCGCGGCGAGAGGCGGCGGGGCGGCGGTCGGCGACGGCGACGCCGGGAGGCGGCGAGGCAGCCGCGGGGGACGAGGCGGAGGGGCGGCGAGCGCCGCGCGGCCGGAGGGGCGGCGGCGGCGGCGCAGGCGACGCGGCGGGCGACGGCGCGGTCGGGCCGGCCGGATCCGGTCGGCGGCGCCGCGGGGGGGGGGGGGGGGGACGGGGGGTAACGGGCACAGGAGGGTGCGGGCCGGCGCTGGGCCGGCGGGGGGGGGGGGGCAAACGCGACGGGCGCCCGGGCGGGCCAGGCGGCGCCGGGGCGGGGATCGGGACGAGGCCGGGGCTCGCTAGGGTTCGCCCCAGCTGGCTCCTTATAGGAGCTGGCTGGGCCGGCCCTTTCGGCCCAGTTAGGCATTTTTATTTTTATTTTAATTATTATTTAAACAGCGTTTCTTTGAATTATTCAGAGGCTCTAAAATACTTCGAAAAATTCCGGTTTCAATTCTATAAAATCTTAGGGAATATTTGCAACCCATCCAACATTTTTAATTCTGGTTTTGCACAACTTTTAAATCCATTTTTTAAATGAATTTAGATTGTGATAAAAATAATTAAGCTCGATCAAGGTCATTACTGTAGCTTAATTACACTGATTACTGTAGCGCAAATCCAGGGCGTGACACTCATAGCCGATAGTAGATGGGTAAGTCCCGTTCACTGTGTCCCTAAGAAAGGAGGTATTACCGTTGTTCCTAATGATAAGAATGAACTCATTCCACAAAGAATTGTCACTGGATATAGAATAGTAATTGATTTTAGAAAATTAAATAAAGCTACTAGGAAAGATCATTACCCTTTGCCTTTCATTGATCAAATGCTAGAGAGACTATCTAAGCACACACACTTTTCTTTCCTAGATGGATATTCTGGTTTCTCTCAAATACCTGTGTCACAATCCGATCAAGAGAAAACCACCTTCACTTGCCCTTTTGGAACCTATGCTTATAGACGTATGCCTTTTGGTTTATGCAATGCACCTGCTACCTTTCAAAGATGTATGAATGCTATATTCTCTGACTTTTGTGAAAAGATTGTGGAGGTTTTCATGGATGATTTTTCCGTTTACGGAACTTCTTTTGATGATTGCTTAAGCAACCTTGATCGAGTTTTGCAGAGATGTGATCAAACTAATCTTGTCTTGAATTGGGAGAAGTGCCACTTTATGGTTAATGAAGGTATTGTCTTGGGGCATAAAATATCCGAACAAGGTATTGAGGTGGATAAAGCTAAAGTTGATGCAATTGAGAAAATGCCATGTCCTAAAGATATTAAAGGTATACGAAGTTTCCTTGGTCATGCTGATTTTTATAGGAGGTCCATTAAAGACTTCTCTAAAATTTCTAGGCCTCTTACTAATCTTGTGCAAAAGGATATCCCTTTTGTTTTTTATGACGATTGTGTGGAAGCCTTTGAAACACTCAAGGAAGCCTTAACCTCTGCACCTAACGTTCAACCACCTGATTGGAACTTGCCTTTTGAAATTATGTGTGATGCTAGTGATTATGCTGTTGGTGCTGTCCTAGGACAAAGAGTTGATAAGAAATTGAATGTTATCCATTATGCTAGTAAAACTCTAGACAGTGCCCAATGAAATTATGCTACTACTGAAATAGAATTTTTAGCAGTTGTGTTTGCTTGTGATAAATTTAGATCCTATATTGTTGATTCCAAAGTTATTGTTCCCACCGATCATGCTGCTATAAAATATCTTATGGAAAAGAAAGATGCTAAACCTAGACTTATTAGGTGGGTTCTTTTGCTTCAAGAATTTGACTTACATATCATTGATAGGAAAGGAGCTGAGAACCCCGTAGCTGATAACTTATCTAGGTTAGAAAATATTCTTGATGACCCACTACCTATTGATGATAGTTTCCCTGACGAACAGCTAGCTACAACAAGTGTCTCACACAACACACCTTGGTATGCTGATTATGCTAATTACATTGTCGCTAAATATATACCACCTAGCTTTACATATCAACAAAAGAAAAAATTCTTCTATGACTTGAGACATTACTTTTGGGATGACCCACATCTTTATAAAGAAGGAGTAGATGGTATTATTAGATGTTGTGTACCTGAGCATGAACAGGAACAAATCCTACGAAAATGTCACTCCGAAGCTTATGGAGGACATCATGTGGGAGATAGAACTGCTCACAAGGTATTGCAATCTGGTTTTTATTGGCCTACTCTCTTCAAGGATGTCGTAAGTTTGTCTTGTTTTGTGATGAATGTCAAAGAATTGGTAATATCGGTAAGCGTCAAGAAATGCCTATGAATTATTCACTTGTTGTTGAACCATTTGACGTGTGGGTTTTTGATTATATGGGACCTTTTCCTTCCTCTAACGGGTACACTCATATTTTAGTTGCGGTTGATTATGTCACTAAGTGGGTAGAAGCTATTCCAACTAGTAGTGCTGATCACCACACCTCCATTAAAATGCTTAAAGAGGTTATCTTTCCGAGGTTTGGAGTCCCTAGATATTTAATGACCGATGGTGGTTCACACTTTATTCATGGTGATTTCCGTAAGATGCTTGCTAAATATGATGTTAACCATAGAATTGCATCACCCTATCATCCTCAAACTAGTGGTCAAGTAGAACTTAGCAATAGAGAAATAAAATTAATATTACAAAAAACTGTCAATAGGTCTCGTAAAAATTGGTCTAAGAAATTAGATGATGCACTTTGGGCCTATAGAACAGCTTATAAAAATCCTATGGGTATGTCTCCATATAAAATGGTGTATGGAAAAGCTTGTCATTTGCCTCAAGAACTAGAACACAAAGCATTTTGGGCAATTAAAGAGCTCAACTATGATTTCAAACTTGCCGGTGAGAAGAGGCTATTTGATATTAGCTCACTAGATGAATGGAGAACCCAAGCGTATGAAAATGCCAAGCTATTCAAAGAAAAAGTAAAGAGATGGCATGACAAGAGAATCCAAAAGCGGGAATTCAAAATAGGAGATTATGTTCTTTTGTTCAATTGTCGTTTAAGATTTTTTGCAGGAAAGCTTCTCTTGAAATGGGGAGGACCATATATTATTGAAGAGGTCTATCGTTCTGGAGCTATCAAGATTAATAACGCTGAAGGTACTAATCCGAAGGTAGTCAATGGACAAAGAATTAAGCATTATATCTCAGGTACGCCAAGTAACGTTGAAAGCAATGTTATCCAAACCATGACACCGGAGGAACACATAAAAGAAATCTTCCGGAACAATCCAGAATACTTAAAAATAGGAGGTACGTGATACGGTAAGTAAACGGACTTCGAAAAATCTGCAAAAATATTTTTTGTTAGTTTTGGAATATTTTAGAATTTTGTAAATAAAAATTAAACCGGAAGGTGATCGAGGTGAGCACGATACAGCAGGGCGCTCCAGGCACCCCTCGACGCACCCTGGTGGGTTGTGCCCACCTCGGATGCCTTCCCGACTCCATTTTCCTTCCAAATACTTGTTTCCCAAGAATAAAAATTCTCTATATATACCCCCGACTGTTTTGACGAAAAATCCTCTGCTCTTGTTTCTTGTTGTTTTCTTGCTAGATCTAGATCTCCATGTCTCCACCAAGCTCCTCCAAGGACAAGTTCTTTGAGAAGGTCATAAACCCATACTTACCGGAGGTGATGAAGCACCCTCAAGCCATTGAGATGCATGAGGGGGTACTCCACATCCGTGATGCTCAAGGACCCAAGAAGACCGGAAGCGTGGATGCTAGGCTTGCGGCGGTGGAGCAGGAAATCTTCAAGTGCCAGAAGATGGTGGTGCGTGGACTTACTGCCAATCACTCCATGATCACGGAATTCACTCGTGATCAGACGGTGGATGGCCGGTCCGTGAAGTACATCATCTCCACCCTCAACGAGCAAATTAATTTTCTACAGAGCCAAGTTTATGATCTCCAAAACCAAGTCTTCGAATATGAAGCAAGATATAAAGGTATGAGTTTAGCTGCCAGTTGCAGGACTCAGGGGACTCTCGCGTTAACCTTTGATGGGGAGCGCTTACCCTGGAAGCTGGACCAGCTTACTACATCAACACCTCCACCTTCTTCATCATCACCACCAAAGGAGACTTGATCACATGGGTATGGGCACTCCCCTTGGCTTGAGCCAAGCTTGGGGGTGGAGCCCCGGTATCATATCGCCATCCCTTTTATTCACCTTTACCTATTTTGGTTTTATCTTTAGTTTCCCTTTGCCTTAGTCGAATAAAAGTTTAGCATGATCTATTTTCGTGTGTTAGTTTCGTGGCCTACCTATCTATGTAATCGAGTGAACGTTATATAATAAAGTTTAGTTTGAGTTTTTTTCTCTACTTTTTGGTTGCAATCGAATAAAAGAAAGACAAATAAATGAAAAGAATCATATGCTAATCTTATGGTGAGTAATGAAATCACATAAGGAAAAGTATAAGTAGCAAAATTTATTGGAGATTGACAAACATAGCATTGGTCAATGATGCAATTCATGAAAGAATTAATTAGGAAAGAGAAGATTGACATGCAAATACACTATCTTGGACATCTTTTATGATTGTGAGCCCCCATCAAATATTATATGTCAAAATTGTTGATGTTGGACATGGAAGACAACGTAATGATTTACGTTTGTTCATATCCACATAGAAGTTATATTGCCATAGATCCTTTAACATGTGGTACTTGCACAATATCTTTGCTAGCCAAAAATTCCACACTAAGTAGAGATACTACTTGTGCATCCAAAACCCCACACCCAAACTCTTTCCTTGAGTGTCCACCATACCTACCTATGGATTTAGAAAGATCCTTCAAGTAAGTTGTCATCGGTGCAACAAGGCAATAAAAATTGCTTCTAAAAATGTTTTGATCAATTAGTGTAAGAGAAAATTGAGCGTTATACGAACTTATGATGGCAAAGTAATAAAAGCAACGGACTGCATAATAAAGGTTGCTATCATAGGGGGCAATATAGCATGACGTTCTTTTACATTAAGGGATTGGGCATACAAACCAATAAGCGCATGACAACCTCTACTTCCCTCTGCGAAGGGCCTATCTTTTACTTTTATGCAATTACTTTTATGCAAGAGTCAAAGTATTCTTCCCTTTTCCTTTTTACTTTTACTTTTGCAAACATCATGTGGCGAGGAAAGATCTAGGCACATATATCCAGTTGGATATGGGTGGGCATGAGTTATTATTGTTGACATCACCCTTGAGGTGTGTAACCCCTATATTCCTACGTGTCCGGTTGAAATTTTTGTTCATGGGTATGCCGTGAGCATTAGCAATATAGTTGAGTATGTGGACTTCACAAAAGGCTCCTACATGAGACCCTTCCTGAAAATATGATGAATTGTAGTTGCAAAGTTGACTGAGAACATAGTTTGTTGGTTCCCAATAAGGTTTATGCTTCATACTTCTATGTTGTGATGAATTGTTACTTGTTCATGAGGAGCTATATGATAAAAATGTATTGAAATAAGTGCCTATGTTAGAGTTTATTGCTGTTATGATAATAAGCATGATGCTTCTATGTTCGTATTTTGTTTTTATCGACACCTCTCTCTCAAACCATGTGGACATGCTTTTCAATATCGGCTTTCGCTTGAGGACAAGCGAGCTCTAAGCTTGGGGGAGTTGATACGTCCATTTTGCATCATGATTTCCTATTGACATTTATGTTATTCTTGTCCATTATTCCCTATTATGATACAATTCTTATGCCCTTTCTATCTGAATATACAAGGTACATCACAAAGCGGGAAATATCTGGAATTCTGGACCCAAAAAACGAGAAAAAGGCAGAAAAATCACCAGACTCCAAATGACTTGAAACTTCACGGAGAATTTTTATGGAATATTTAAGAATTACTGGCCGGGCACAAGCCAACATGACGCCCCCTCATGCAGCGCCCTGATGGCTTGTGGGTCCCCTGCAGGCCTCCCGACCCCATTCTTCTCCTATATCATGTGTTTTACCCTAGAAAAATTCATAATCAATGTTTCGGGACGAAGCACCGCCGTCTCAAGGCCAAAACCTGGGCAGAGGCCCTTTTGCCCTCCGACAGTCAGATTCTGCCAGGGGAATTCCTCTCCGGGAGGGGGAGATCGAAGCCATTATCATCACCAATGCTTCCTCCTTCGTGGGAGGACCAATCTTCATCAAAATCTTCACCAACACCATCTCATCTCCAAGCCTAGTTCATCTCTTGTATTCAATCTTTGTCTCAAAACCTCAGATTGGTACCTGTGGGTTACTAGTTGTGTTGATTACATCTTGTAGTTGATGCTTGTTGGATCACTTGATGGAAGATATTATGTTTAGATCCTTAATCATTATTATTATACCTCTAATCTTGAACATGTTGATGTGGTTTGAGTAGTTACTATTGTTCCTGAGGACATGGGAGAAGTCTTGTTATAAGTAATCTTGTGAAGTTGGTGTTCGTTCGATATTTTGATGATATGCATGTTGTTACTTCTCTTAGTGGTGTCATGTGAACGTCGACTACATGACACTTCACCATTCTATGGGCCTAAGGGAAGTAATTGTGGAGTAACAAGTAGATGATGGGTTGCTAGAGTGACAGAAGCTTAAACCTCAGTTTATGCGTTGCTTCATAGGGGGTTGATTTGGATCCATACGTTTAATGCTATGGTTGGATTTATCTTAATTCTTCTTTCGTAGTTGCGGATGCTTGCAAGAGAGGGTAATCATAAGTAGGTTGTTATTTAAGGTAAGAACAACACCTTAGCACCGGTCCACCCAGATATCAAATTATCAAAGTAGCGAACGAGAATCAATTCAGCATGATGAACATGACTAGACAGAAATTCCCACATGTCCTCGGGAGCGCTTGCTTAATATAAGAGTACTTTTAGGCCTGTCCTTTGCTATAAAAAGGATTGGGCTACCTTGCTGTACCTTTGCTACTATTTTCACTTGTTACTTGTTACAAATTATCTTGCTACAAAACTATCTACTATTGTCACTTACAGCACTTGCAGAGAATACCTTGCTGAAAACCGCTTGCCATTTCCTTCTGCTCCTCGTTGGGTTCGACACTCTTACTTATCGAAAGGACTATGATTGATCCCCTATACTTGTGGGTCATCAAGGACACACCAAGACACCGAAGGTTTCCTCCTTGAACACGAAGTCTTCTCATAGCTCGGCCTTCAAGTAATAGCCACAGAGTGACCCACCTGTCCGGCCCACAAGAGATAGGACGGCGGCCCAAGGACCCCTTAGTCCCGGACTCCCTCAAGAAAGGAAGTTGAGAGAGAGACAAAATGCAGTCCGGAGAGGTAAAAATGGAATTTACCCCCACAATCATTGAGCCGAGGACATGCAAATCTTTCTATGGGTACGGGGTGACTAGGTGAAATTGTGGTTAAATTTTAGGGTGAAGGAGAATAGTCGAAGGGGTGAAACCAGTAGCTTTTGGAAATCACCAGAAGGTGTTTGATGCTGGTTTGGGAAAGATAAATGATTCTCCTTGCTATGAGATATAAGAGGAGTAAATGGTAGATAGAATTGAGGTTGATCACCAAGTTTGAGCTCATTTTAAGAAAGTGGCCAATTTGAACTTTATAAACCATAGAAATAGGCAGAAATGGTTTTGCCTATATCTAGCTAAGCTATCTTGTTCTCCTAGATGCACCAGTTGGTGTGGTGGCTTCATTAGCAGACTAGGGAATGCCAACAAAGTTTGAGATCAAATGGAGATACCTACCAATGCAAAGTTGCCCAAATTTGGATCTGAACATAGAGGGATTTGGGGCACTTTTCCGAACCAAAACAAGTTGGATTGGGTTGAAACTTGGCAAGATCATCACATATGGCATATGCGACCTTCTGGAATTTTACTGGATTTATTTGACAATATTTCTTATAGAAATATTTCAAATACTTGAAATGTCCAAAAAGGGTTTTGAGGGTTTTGTCCAATATTTTGAACATGACCATGTGTTGAAACTCACATATATGGAAAATATATGTCCACTGAGTTTCCCTAAATTTTCTCAAATATTTTGGAAGCATTAACACATTTCCCCCCTATAAAAGACCATTTCCGACATCATAAAAAGGCACTTAAATAAATACATAAATGACTTTTAAAATATTATTTTTGTGGTTTTGGGCAATCTTATAGATAATAGGTTCCAAATAAAATCTTTGGGCAAAACATTCACCCTAACTTGAGGACTTGTAGTACAAACCTCAGTTTAGGGGTTTTTGAAAACCTAAATCAAATAATTACTTTTTTGTCAAAATAATATTTTATAAAAAATAGTTTTATGTACTATACATATGGCATGATCATTGGGCAAGGATTTGGAACAAGGACATGAGTTTAGAGAGTAGGAGGATTTTTGTGAATTGAACACAAACAAGCAAACAAGCAAATAGTGTTGGGCCCGCTGGACCGGGGATGCCCAGGCCCGTCTGCCTGCGGCCCAAGGCACGACGCGTGCCATGGGACAACGCGGCCCACCGTCGGATCTCACGGGCAAGGCCCTCGCGAGGGCCCCCGCCACGCGAGGCAGGAGCCAGCAATCGTCATCAAGGGCCTCGCGGAGCCCTCATTCACAAGGTCGCTTCCTGAAGCTGCCCCGAGGCTTTCACGAGGGTGGCTTGGTCAATGGCGGCCTCACGGTGTCGCGCAGCCCTGCCCCTCCACGTCGGTGATGCGCGTCGCGCCAGGCAGCGCCAGGAGTGGTGCCAGCAGGCACGGACAGAGAGGTTTTCCTCTTTGGTGATAAAGGAGCAGGGCCAGCTCGACAGCCCCAAAGCGATCCCCAAAGGTTTCCTCTTTGGTGTAAGAGGATCAAGGACGGGGGCTTGCCCGGACAGAGGTCATCCCCGAGCCACCGACGCGTCACGGCAGGAAGCTTTGGCAGGCGAAGACTACTTTTGTCAGGATAAGCTGGAATCTTGTGCCCCTTCAAACTGGCCGTTGTGGCAACCCTTCCCGCCTTGTGTTTTCGGGGAAGAGGACCAGGGCCAGTATAAGAGGAGGGACCCAGCCGCCGTAGAGGAGGATCGACCCCCGTAGGAAAGAACACACCTTGTACTCATCCTCATCCTTGAGCAATCCAGACAAGCAGGAGTAGGGTTTTGCACCGCGAGGTGGCCCGAACCTAGGTAAACTGCGGTGTCCTTTTCTCATCTTCCCTAGCACGAGCCGCCGGAGAGTCACTGTGAGGTTGTGGGAAAGAGTAAAGCAGGAGAGCCAGCGCACCCCAGAGTTCGAACCTTTCTGGGTCCCCGGAGCCCCGATTCCGACATTTGGCGCACCAGGTAGGGGTGCGCCATCGTTCCCCAGCTCTGTCTCGACTCCGTCCACGCCGACCCGATGGTCAAGGCTCGCCATGCATGCACTGAGCGCCTGGCGCCAGACGACCATCACCGCCCCACCAGCGTCGCAGCCGCCGCTGTCGCCGACCGCGCTGCCCGTGAACGATGGGGCCCCTCACGCCCCCCGGTGCAGTGGGGCGGCCGTCCCGCCACACCCTCTTAGGCTTGTGGTCATCTGGGGGACCTGAATGCGCAGGACGCGCTGCTCATGGCAAGCGAACTGCTCCGCCACCGCCCAACGGACGGAGGCTACGACGCCTGGGCGAACCACATCGCCGAGCTCGTCGCCGTCGCCAGGAGGGCCTTGGCATCCTACCTTCCGCTTCGACCCCCGGTGCCAGGAGTGGGAGGCATGGCCAGCAAACCGCCCCCGCCACCGCGCAACGACCCTACCGGTTCCCAACCCGATGGGCCCGAGGAGGGCCCGCCACGCGCCCTCCTCCTTCCCCTTCGGGTCCTGGTGGGCGGCTTTGGGCCGCCACCCGGCCCCTGCGGTGATGTGCCCGAAGGGGGCGGCGGGATGTTCTGCGCCCACCACAATGTGCGCACCCACGACACGAAGGACTGTCGAGCGTTCGGGCCTTCCCGTGGAGAGCGCGCCGCCCAGCGCCCTGGCCGCATCGCCCGTGGCGCTCGTCGCGAAGGCGGCCACGGCGGTAGCAGGAGGGACAACCGCAGTGACAACCCCCACCAGGGCTGGCGTGAGCAGCCTCACGGCGACAGCGAGCGCGATCGGCCTCAGGAGGACGCTCGGCTTGGGCGACCTCGCGGGGCATGCCCCCAGGGCGGTGCCACCCTGCCTCCGTGACCACGATTTCCCGGGGGGGGGGGATGGCAGCAGCTCGTGTGATGAAGGGCTTGGGGGTGGTCAAGAGCCTCGCATGGTGGCCTGCATCCTTGGTGGAGCCCAAGCCCCCTTGTCGGACCACCGGCTCCGACAATTCTCCCGTGCGGTGAGCGGCACTCTCTAGGAGCCAGAAGCCGCGCGGCCCCTCAGGCGGCCTTAGTACGTCGTTTCCTTCGACTCTAGAGACAACCTCAAATCCATGGCCACCGTGGGCACGCTTCCCCTATTGTGTACTCCCATCATATGCAATGTCTCTATCACCAAGACCCTCATCGACGGGGGCGCCGACCTCAACCTGCTTTCTGTGAAGACCTTCAAGACCCTCCAGGTGCTCTACAGTCAACTGGCGCCCACCAGGCCGTTCTTCGGCACGACCGGTGGCTCCGCTATCCCCTTGGGGTAGGTCCGCCTCCTCGTCACCTTCGGCACGCGCGACAACTACCGTAGTGAGCTCATCGACTTCGACGTGTCACACATCGGTCTTCCGTACAACGCGATCCTAGGATAGCCGGCCCTGGCCAAGTTCATGGCGGTGATCCACCACGGCTACCATGTCCTCAAGATGCCTTGCCGCAATGACGTTATCATCATCACCTGCAACAAGAGGGACGCAGTCCGTTCCCTCGAGCGGTCCTACAAAGCTGCTGCGGCTGAGCATGCCGACGACGAAGGGGATGCTGGGCCTCGTGAGGCCGCAGCCTTAAGGAAGAAGCGGTCGGGTCGTGTCAGCAGAGTAGCCATGCTGCCGGGGCGGCCGGGTAGCTGCGACGTACCTCTGGCCCCGCTAGCGGCCACGTCGTCCACCGCGCCCGTGGGTCACCGGCAGAGGGCGCCCGCGCCCCCGGAGAGGTGCCTCGAGCGCGGCGACGGGCATGCGAGAGCGGCCTCCTCCCCTAGTCGACTTCGGTATGTCCGCCCCTTCCATAGCTGTTTTTTCCTTCTCGGTGGCGGAGGACTTCTTCTTGGGCGCCATAACGGTTACGGCAGCAAGCGAGGATGGAGAGCAAGGGCAAGGAGTTTGGGCTGAGGGACCCTTCCCCTTACCCTTATATAGAGCCTCCGGTGGATGTTCAGCCTGCACCTCCTCGCCTTCATTAAAGTGGACACAAGATTAGGGGGAGCAATGATTACCCCACGCCGCGCTCAGGCTTTATGGCGGTGTTGGGCGGTTGCCGGGGCGTCATGGGGAAGTGGAGGCGCCCCGTGCGCCACGTGCCGCGCCTGACCCCCTAGTGGTTGGGGCCCGCGCTGGGAGGAGCATGCCCGCCGCATGTCGATAGGCCACATTTCTTGGCCCGTCTGCCCGCGGCACTAGGCGCGATGCATGCTACGGGCCAGGCTCGGCCCACCGCTAAGCTTCGCAGGGCCTCCCGCCTCGCGAGCCTCATGCCAGCAGCCATCGCCAGGGGCTCTGCGATGCCCCCCACGGAGGCATCCCGAAGCCGCCCCCGAGGCCTTCACGAGGCGGACTAACCAAGGGGACGCGAAGCTGGGCACGGTGCTCGTGCTTAGCTGGCCCCAAGGAGCGGATCCTGGCCTGCGGGTTATCCCTGTGCACGTCATCCAGTCGAAGCCTTCGGATTGCCTCGCCAAGGCCTTCGATGATGGGCTCCCTCACGCGGGGCGCGAGCACGAGTTGACGGGCATACGAAATCCAGAATGGAGCTCCCTGCGGAGAGGCTCCCCAAGGGGAGTCCGGCAAAAAGCAAAGGCCTAGCAAGGTAAGGGCTAAGGTACTAAAGATTCCCGGACGCCGTCGCCCCGAGGCCTCGTCGCGCGTAAGGACGGGGTCCTCGGGTGCTGCGCGTCACGGGCCCCGGCCGGCTGCGGCATGGCGGCTGCACGAAGGAAAACAGAGGGCCCTGCAGAAAGAGCAAGAGCATCCCAAGCACGACAAGCAACCACTATTTAAGGAAAAAGCATCTTACAAATGTCTAATGCCCCCCCCTCGGGGGGCCGGGTGGATCATAGTGCAACAGGAAGGAAACGTAAAAGCTTAAGCGGAGGAAGCGCTGTCTTCGTCGTGGCCTTCGGAGGGGCCTGTGCCCAGGATGCCTCTCTCCTCGGAGGACGCGGCCTGGGCAAACCGCTCGACCAGGGACTCCACGTCTTCACGCACCTCGACTCTGAGGGGGCCCCGGAGCTCCTCAGGCACTGGCTCCACCACGTGGGAGAAGTCGAAGCCCGGGTTGAAGCAGCGGAGGTTGGAGAAGACGCGTGTCAGGGCGCAGTCCAGGAGGTCGCGGGCGCTCGAATCGATGTCCTCGTCCACCTTGGGGACGCCCGACTCCCATGCCTCCACCACCTCAAGGAAGAAGTCAAGGTAGCCCCCATCGCCATGTGCGCGAGGCAGCTCTAGGACGTACCCGACGAAGCGACGGAGCACCCCGCCAGCGCATCGAGCAAGGTCCGGGAACTGCCTGGCGCGCTGCGACTCCATCATCCGTGCCTGCGCCTTGTCGATCTTGGCCCTCTGCACGACGTCGGATGCATCACCAACTTGGGCTTGCAGCGAAGCCAGCTCCACCTCGACATCACCTTTACTCCCGAGGGCGACCCCGAGGCTGGCCTCGGCATCCTGCAGCTGGACCTTGAGTTCGCATATCTCCTTCAGGAGCGCATCATGGCGCACCTGAAAACGGGCCTCCTACCGCGACAGCCTATCGCGGTACTCCTCCAGAGTGGCCTCCCGCTCCCGCGCCACCCTCGCGTCAGTGTCGGCCCTGCTAGCGGCCTCCCTCATCTCCAGCCGGGCGAGGGCCTCGCAGCGCTCCATATCGAGGGCGGCCCTATCAGCGAGAAGTTGGCCCTCCAGGGTCTGGAGGTGCTCGCGCTCCACCTCCTAGTGGGAAGACTTCTGGTCGGCCTTCCGTTCGCGAAGGGCCACATTGGCCTCTCGCTCGATGACAGCCGCTTCCCGGCAGGCCAGCTCTGCCTCGCGCGTGGCATCGCGAAGGGCGCGAGCGGCGGCCGCAGCCGCGCGCCCGCAGGGCTTTGCCATGGACCCTCCCACTATTGCCAGGCCGGGCATGGGGGCTGGCACCTCCCCGACGAGCGGCGCATGAGGGGAGGCCCCGGACGAGGCGGCCCTCCGCCTCTTGGGCGCAAGCATCCTGGAAAAATCGATGATCAGACACATCGGCTCGGAGGGGATACGCAAGATGGGTCAAGAATGGCGATGCACTTACTCATCACCGGTAGTCCAACGAAGGCGCATCGAGGTTGGCCTTGGGTGCTGGCCTCCGCCGCCTCCGGGGGAAGGGGGGGCGCTGAAGACCCTGCCTGTGTCCCGGCGTCAGTGATGTCCCTGTTCGCCTCCATGACAAGAGGAAAAAGGAGGAAGGCGGTGATCGAGCAAAGGAGAAAAGGAGGAGGAGCGGCGAGGGAGGCAGGCTTATGGGATAAGCCGAGCGATGAGGGTTTTATGACGGGCGGCACAGTTCCCAAAGCATCATGGGGGAGTGGAGGTGACGCACGCCTCATCAAGCGCCACGCGTCGTGCCTGGCCCATAGGCGGGTGGTCCCCGCGTCGTTTCGCCCCCTCCAATAGGCGGTGTCGTTCACACCACGGGCCCAGGGGATCTCACGGGCAAGGCCCTCGCGAGGGCCCCCGCCTCGCGAGGCAGGAGCCAGCAATCATCATCAAGGGCCTCACGGAGCCCTCATTCACGAGGTCGCTTCCTAAAGGCGCCCCCGAGGCTTTCTCGAGGGTGGCTTGGTCAAGGGCGGCCTGACGGGGTCGCGCAGCCCTGCCCCTCCATGTGGGTGACGCACGTTGCGCCAGGCGGCGCGAGGAGTGGTGCCAGTAGGCACGGACAGAGAGGTTTTCTTCTTTGGTGATAAAGGAGCAGAGCCAGCTCAACGGCCCCAAAGCTATCCCCAAAGGTTTCCTCTTTGGTGTAAGAGGACCAAGTCCGGGGGCTCGCCGGGATGGAGGGTCATCCCCGAGCCACCGACGCCTCATGGCAGGAAGCTTTGGCAGGCAAAGACTACTTTTGTCAGGATAAGCTGCAGTCTTGTCCCCCTTCAAGCTGGCCGTTGTGGCAACCCTTCCCGCCTTGTGTTTTTGGGGAAGAGGAGGGAACCAGCCGCCGTAGAGGAGGATCGACCCCAGTAGGAAAGAACACACCTTGTACTCAGCCTCATCCTCGAGCAATCCAAACAAGCAGGGGTAGGGTTTTACACCGCGAGGTGGCCCAAACCTGGGTAAACTATGGTGTCCTTTGTTCATATTCCCTAGCTCGAGCCGCCGGGGAGTCACCGTGAGGTGTGGGAAAGAGTAGAGCAGGAGAGCGAGCGCATCCCAGAGTTCGAACCTTTCTGGGTCCCCGAAGCCCCAATTCCGACAAATAGCAATCAACTCAAGCATTCACATGCACACAAAAAGTTTTATTTGGTCCAAATTTCTAAACTTATGATCATATCAAAGTGGTACAAACACAGGGTGTGACATGTGGATTAGTAAGAATATTGGTATTAAGGTTTGTGATTCTCGAAGCATGCACGTATGGCCTCTAGTTATGCAATGAAGTTAGAGCATAATTTATGCTTGATTGAAATCCTTTGTGCTATTTAATCGGGAGCGCGATGGTTAACTCCTACCAACCTCCTTCCTAGGGGCATGCGGGTAGTACTTTGCTTCAAGAGAGCTAATAGAACTTCCATAATAAGTATATGAGTTCTTTATGACTAATGTGAGTCCATGGATGTACACACTCTCACCTTTCCGCAATTTGCTAGCCTCTTCGGTACCATGCATTGCCCTTTATCACCTCGAGAGTTGGCACAAACTTCGCCAGTGCATCCAAACCCCGTGATAGATACGCTCTATCACACATAAGCCACCTTATATCTTCCTCAAAACAGCCTCCATACCTACCTATCATGGCATTTTCATAGCCATTCCAAGATATATTGCCAAGCAGCTTCCACCATTCCGTCACATGACTTGTGTGTTCATCATCATATTGCTTTGTATGATCATATAACTGACATAGTATTCATGGTAAAGCCATCGTTCATCATTGTCTACATGTTATGCTAGATCATTGCACATCCTGGTACACTGCCAGAGGCATTCATATAGAGTCATAATCGTCTTGATTGAGTTGTAATATCTAGTTGTAAGTAAATAAAAGGGTGATGATCATCATTATTAGAGCATTGTTCAGTGAGGAAAGGATGATGGAGACTATCATTCCCCCACAAGTCAGGATGAGACTCCGGACGATAAATAAAAAAGTTTGGGGGAGGCCAAATGAGCCCAACATAAAAAAAGAAATTAAAAAAAGAGAAAAAAGGGGGAGGCAAAAAGTTCCCACCTAAAAAATAAGAGAAAAGTAGAGAAGGGACTTTGCTACTATCCTTTATCACACCAGTTGTCGGGGCTGGATGCACACGATCACCTATGGGGCCATCGGCCCCTTTCTGGTTCGGCGGGGGCGTAGACGCAAGCACAAAGAGCAGAGACAACGAGATGGCGCGGCGATTTACCCAGGTTCCGGCCGCTATTAAGCGTAAAACCCTACTCCTGCTTTGTGGGTGGATTGATCGGAGGAACATGAAGAACGTGCGGCGCTCCAGCCCGGCAAGGGTTGCCTTCGGGGGAGAGCCGCTACGCGTGTACAAATGTCCAAAGGTCCGAATCCTGAGCTAGGTTGCCTCGGGCCTCCTTTTATAGCACACGGGGCAACCACAGTGGCAAAACAGACAACTGTCTGATGATTAGATAGCTAACAGTGCTATCATACCTAACTCTGGCACTTAGGACAAGATGCCATCATTACTAGTCTAGGTGGCGCCCGGGGGTGCATTCCCGGCAAGCTTATACCACCGCTCTAGCTAACTATTGCACCTCAGCTCGACACGTCTTTGGACGGGTGTCAACAAGGCCCAATTGTCTTCCAGCGGGTCGCCACGTGCTTAGCGAGAGCCACTTAGCCACTTGGGGGCTCGACACCGCACTGACAAGTGACTGGCCTTGCAATGCGGTGGAGCGGTGGCCGTACAGCTCGAGCATGCCGGGAGATGGCTTGTCGGGTCTTCATGAGGAGGCACGTGTCCTGGCCCGCGGCAAGCGCCGGGGACGCGCCTGGTGCGCTGCAGTCCAGGCTTGGGCTGCCGCGTTGAGCTTGTTGTAGTCTTGTCTTGATTGTTCGTCGGGTTGGTGTTGATGTCGTAGAGTCCAGCTATCGCCGCCTGTGCATAAGTCAGGGGCACTGGGTACCCCTATCCTAGTGCACCGACAGGAGCCCCCGAGTCTTGCCCACACGTGCTTGCCAAGTGCCATTGGGTCAGGCCCAAAAATCATGCACAGGCACGCAATGTGAGGAAGTAACTGCCAATTTATTGGTCAGCACTGACCCACTACTCCAGGCCATTTCTGCCATGCGCGCCGCATGCATAGCGGGGAGTTAGCAGCGGGCGCTCATGACTAAAAGCTCTGGTCGTGGTAGAAACCGTAGCACCATGGATTGGAGCAATGGGGCGGTTACCTGTTTCTCCCGTGGTCGGGGGTAATGTGGAGACGAGGGGCGACCCTTGGAGCGGGGGAGAGCTAGCCCCCGCGCCCTCCCTATAAATTGGGAGGTCTCTACAGGCGATGCTCATCCACCCTTTCCTCCGTCTTGAGCCCGAATCCGTAAAGCATGCTTCTCGGTTTCCTTTGTCTTGAGCTTCGCCTGTCCCCCTGATGATCAGGGGGGAAGGCTGGGCGAACGCGCGGGCCGTCGTGAGGTCTTCCCCTTGCTCCCGTGCTCGGCCTCCACTCCGGCCCGGCGGCCTCAAGTAGACGGCTGGTCGGGAGGCCCCAGGATGGGGGAGCGGGACGCATAGTGGTCGTGCCGGGGATAGTTGCGGTGATTCCTTCGCCATTGTGTCGCCCGCTGCTCCAGTCTTGACGGGGTACCGTATGGTCGGCACCGAGTAGGGGCCCATAGAAGAGGCACAGTGCTGCGGTGGCCTATGGTACCCACGCTCCTTCTTCCTGGTGATGGAGGAAGATCATCCGCTTGGTTATCGGTTATGCGCAAGCAGTTGCAGCAGCGGTTCTTCACAAATTATGGTGAAGTTCTCCACCCATGGCGTTATGTATGGTGCGCATGGGTGAGAACATTTCGCCTACGAGCACCCTTTTACGGCGGGGAGAATTCCCCGCCTTTGGCCGCCAGGGACGACCATGCTCTCTGTGGGGCTCTCCGGAGAGCATGGCATCCGCCTTGGCTACCACGCTGAAGGCCTGGATGACGGCGGCGGCGTCCTCTTGGATGGCGGTGATGAGGAAGACGGTGGAGGTCGGCGACACACGGCACTCCAGGAGCGCGGGTGATAGCACCGACGCGTCGCCCTCGCCGGCAGCACCATCACCAGCTGGGCTCCGGCAACGCCACCGTCTGCACCTGCCCTCCGCCTTCTTCTCCCCCGCCGGCTCCGTTTGCCCTGCCTGGGTGCAGGGTCCTTCGGCTCCTCCAGGGGGCGCGTCCCTCCGGTCCTGGCTGGGAAGCGTCAAGTCCCGGCTAGGCGCTCCGTTTGCCCTCTGTTCCTTCTCCACTTAATCCCTTAGAGTAGAGGGACAAGAAGGGCATTACGGCGCACTTATCTTTTTTTATGTCAAAAGATGTACGCGCTTGCCAAGTTTTAACTAATCATAATGTAATCTCTATCCGACTTGTATCAAAAATGAATGAGAAAAAGGTGCCATTTTCTTTCCGCAAGTACTATCCTTTTCTTTCCCTGTTTATACTGTCTTGGTATGTTTTGTCCTTACTACACGGAGCCGCTTGCCGGATTGATAACCCACAAGTATAGGGGATCGCATTAGTTTTCGAGGGTAGAGTATTCAACCCAAATTTATTGATTCGACACAAGGGGAGCCAAAGAATATTCTCGAGTATTAGCAGCTGAGTTGTCAATTCAACCACACCTTGAAGACTTAATATCTGCAGCAAAGTATTTAGTAGCAAAGTAGTATGGAAGTAACGGTAGTGGTGGAAAAAGTGACAGTAGCAGTATTGTAGTGATTGTAACAGTAGCAACGGAAAAGTAACTTAGCAAAGATCAATATGGAAAAGCTCGTAGGCAATGGATCAGTGATGGATAATTATGTCGGATGGCATTCATCTTGCAACGGTTATAACATAGGGTGATACAGAACTAGCTCCAATTCATCAATGTAATGTAGGCATGTATTCCATATATAATCAAACGTGCTTATGGAAAAGAACTTGCATGACATCTTTTGTCCTACCCTCCCATGGCAGCGGGGTCCTAATGGAAACTAAGGGATATTAAGGCCTCCTTTTAATAGAGAACCGGACCAAAGCATTAGCACTTAGTGAATACATGAACTCCTCAAACTACGGTAATCACCGGAAAGAATCCCAATTATTGTCACCCTGGGGGATGCGGATCATAACTCATAATAGGTGTCTACAACTTGCAAGATAGGATCAAGAACACATATATATTCATGAAAACATAATAGGTTCAGATCTGAAATCATGGCACTCGGGCCCTAGTGACAAGCATTAAGCATAGCAAAGTCATAGCAACATCAATCTCAGAACATAGTGGATACTAGGGATCAAACCCTAACAAAACTAACTCGATTACATGGTAGATCTCATCCAACCCATCACCGTCCAGCAAGCCTACGATGGAATTACTCACGAACGGCGGAGAGCATCATGAAATTGGTGATGAAGGATGGTTGGTGATGACGACGGCGTCGATTTCCCCTCTCCGGAGCCCAAATCAGACTCTAGATCTGCCCTCCCGAGGAAGAACAGGAGGTGGCGGCGGCTCCGTATCATAAAACGCGATGAACTCTTCTCTCTGATTTTTTTCTCCCCAAATAGGAATATATAGATGTGGAAACGAGGTCGGAGGAGCTTCAGGGGGCCCACAAGACAGGGGGGCGCGCCCTAGGGGGGGGGCGCCCCCTGGCTTGTGACCAAGTGGTGGCCCCTCTCCGGTTGATTCTTTCGCCAGTATTTTTTATTAATTCCAAGAATATTCTCCGTAAATTTTCAGGTCAATCCGAGAACTTTTATTTCTGCACAAAAATAACACCAAGGCAATTCTGCTGAAAACAGCGTCAGTCCGGGTCAGTTCCATTCAAATCATGCAAATTAGAGTCCAAAACAAGGGCAAAAGAGTTTCGAAAAGTAGATACATTGGAGACGTATCAACTCCCCCAAGCTTAACCCATTGCTTGTCCTCAAGCAATTTAGTTGACAAACTGAAAGTGATAAAGAAAAACTTTTACAAACTCTGTTTGATCTTGCTGTTGTAAATATGTCTAACTGATGTTCAGATTTTCAGCAAAGATTATAGACTAACCACATTCACAACAACATTTAGGTCTCACATTTACTCATATCAATGGTATAACCAACTAGCGAGCAATAATAATAAGTCTCGGATGACAATAATTTTATCAAAACAATCATGATACAATATGACATAATGGTATCTCGCTAGCCCTTTCTGAGACCGCAAAACATAAATGCAGAGCACCTCTAAAGAACAAGGACTGACTAAATATTGTAATTCATGGTAAAAGAGATCCAGTCACAATCATACTCAATATCAATTAATAACAAAGCATACAAATGACGGTGGTTCTCTCTAACTGGTGCCTTTTTATAACAGGATGATGACTCAACAGTAAAGTAAAATAGATAGGCCCTTCGCAGAGGGAAGCATTGATTTGCAGAGGTGCCAGAGCTCGAGCTTTTAAAACAGAGATGAATAATGAGTTTGAGCGGTATGCTTTCCTTGCCAACATAACAACCAAGAGATTTTGGTATCTTCCATGCTAGATACAGTATAGGCGGTTCCCAAACAGATAATAAAGTTTTTACTCCCCCTCCACCAATCAATCACACTCCACGACAGGTCGAATCCACGGGTACCGTCCATACAAACACAATCCTGGGGGAGTTTTGTTTTATTATATTTTGATTTAAATTTTGAGCATGGAACTGGGCATCCCAAATACCAGCCACTTTCTCGTGAATGATAGTGAATCAACACATATCGTGAGAATAACCCACCTAGCATGGAAGACACTGACAGCCCCTAGTCACTACATGAGCGATTCGGGCATACAAAACGGAATATTATTTGAAGGTTTAGAGTATGGCACGTGCAAATTTACTTGGAATGGCAGGTAAATACCGCATATAGGTAGATATGGTGGACTCATATGGAACAACTTTGGGTTTATGGAAATGGATGCACAAGCAGTATTACCGCTTAGTACAAGTGAAGGCTAGCAAGAGACTGGGAAGCGACCAACTAGAGAGCGACAACAGTCATAAACATGCTTTGAGATTAACCAACATTGAATGCAATCATGAGTAGGATATAAATCACCATGAACATAAATATCGTGGAGGCTATGTTGATTTTGTTTCAACTACATGCGTGAACATGTGCCAAGTCAAGCCACTTGAATCATTCAGAGGAGGATACCATCCTATCATACTACATCACAACCATTTTTAAATGCATGTTGGCACTCAAGACAAACCATTATACACTCTTAGCTAATTAAGCATGGCATGAGTAACTATAATCTCTAATTGTCATTGCAAACATGTTTCATCTATAATGAGCTGAATTCAGAACGATGAGCTAATCATATTTACAAAAACAAGATAGGTCGAGTTCATACCAGCTTTTCTCCATCTCAATCATTTCATCATATATCGTCATTATTGCCTTTCACTTGCACGACCAAACAGTGTGAATAATAATAAGAGTGCACGTGCATTGGACTAAGCTGGAATCTGCAAACGATAACTCAAAGGAGAAGGCAAGGTAATATGGGCTCTCTGTAAGATAAACAATGATGCATATGAGAGCCACTCAACATTTTCATCGTGGCCTTCTCCTTGCGACCCAAAGAAAAGAAATTTCGAAACAAGAACGAGAAAAACTATTTACACGGGAAAGCTCCCAACAAGAAAAAGAAGAACGAGAAATCTTTTTGGGTTTTCTTTTTAATGATACAACTAAACAAACTAAAAGGTAAAGCCAGAACTAATTTTTTTTTGGATTTTTATTAAGGTTAATTAAACACACAAGAAGAAAGCGGAAAGTAGAAATAAAATACCATGGATGATACAATGAAAAAGTATGAACACCGACAACTGAAATGAGTGTGTGAACATGAATGTAATGTCGGTGAGAAATACGTACTCCCCCAAGCTTAGGGTTTTGGCCTAAGTTGGTCTAGGGCCATGGCTGGCCCGGATAATATCCAAAGTTATAGTTGGGGTTGTACTGGGCTGCAGCGGCTACCGCTTGAACGGCTGCAGCGCGGAGGCGAGCAGGTTCCGTCTCTCTCTCGTACTCGGTTGCCTCCTCTCTGGTTATAAAGTGTCTCCGTTTTTCCTGAAAGTTAAAGAAGGCAGGAGCAGGAAGGGTAATATGGACAGCACGCTGTCTGTCAAAGATTAGTCGGAATAGGAGGGACTGTTCGTTCCTCTCAAGAAACTGGTAGCGCACATTAGCCTCATAATCAAGAAAAGCAGGTGGTAGTTCAATATCATATCCCTTTATGGGTACCCCAAGATAATTAGCTACATGGGTGGTGTCGTGGTTTTGTCACGGCAAGATGTCCGGGTTAACGGACTTAGGTGTGAGGCCATCGCAACTATGTGGCGGCTTGAGAGGGGTTGGTCAGAATCAAGAGACGCGAGTTTACCCAGGTTCAGCCCCTCTGATGGAGGTAAAAGCCTACGTCCTGCTTGTCTTGTATTGATGATGATGACGATCTCGGTTACAAGGGTGCAGAATTGCCACCTCTAATCTCGAGTGTCTCTAATTTGTCTATCTCTCATGACTTGTCTATCTAAGACCTGTCTATTGAGACCTCTAAGAAACCTGACCCTCTTGGGGTGACCCGCCCCTCCTTATATAAGCTGAAGGGGCGGTTTACATGTAGAGTCTAAGTCGGATTGAGACATAACTTATTATGACTTCCCATCGCGGGCTTCTCTTCATGGGCTTCTGAGTCCCGGGCTTCTTATCTCCGACGGGCGGCTTACAACCAGGCTTATCTTCAAGACTCATCTTCAGGGACTCGTCTCCGGGACTTAACTGTCTGCCGGGTCATAACTGTCTGCGGGGTCATAACTGTCTGTTGGGTTACAACTGTCTGCCGGGTTATAACTGTCTACCGGGTGACAACTGTCTGCCGGCTTACAAGTGTCTGCCGGGTTATAACTGTCTGCCGGGTCACAACTGTCTGCCGGCTTACAAGTGTCTGCCGGGTCCTAACTGTCACCGGGTTATAACTGTCTGCCGGGTTACAACTGTCTGCCGGCTTATAACTGTCTCCGGGTCATACCGCGGGGTATATCCCCGACATTAGCCCCCAGGTTAGCTTGAATTTATTCATGGTAACCTCCTGGAATAAGAATATGTAAAGGGACCGGTTCACTCAAAAATACCAGTTGACCAGCTCCTGAAAATTCTGAAACTCTGTCATATCAATACACTGACGCTGACTCCTTGTAGAAAAAATAACCCTTATTATCAACTGCCTTGGTTTGATAAATTCGTCTGGTTCCCTCATAACTGAGAATTTGAAGACATATCTTCCTCATATCCATATTACCTGTATTAGCCCCCAAATCTTAAGATGGGAAACATAGTGATAGCCTTAAGACTTGCTTCAACATAGTGCAAACCTAGAGAAATCCAGATTGTTTATCTGAGTCACCAGTCATAAGTTGAATGTTCCACATATGTAGCCCCCAAGTACCGGGCTGTCTTGCCTGCAGCAACCTGGGACTTGTAAGTATCTTATGCTCATAAAACTTCAGCCAGTGTAGCCCCCATGGGCCGGGTCATTATTTAATACTGAGCAAGAACTTTTTATAGATCTGATCATATAGACTTGAGGAGCAATGTGTAGCCCCCAAGGGCCGGCTCAGTAAGACAATACTGGGCTGGGACTTAGAAAAAGATAGAAAGGCCGGCTCATCTCCTTGAGATAACGGGGTCTGTTGACAATATAATGACTTGAAAAACAGCTTGCATTAGCCCCCAAGTGCCGTGGTGCATGCTTGCAGTGACATGGGACTTGCATACTTGATATAACAAGACTTGAATAATGTAGCCCCCAAGTGCCGGTCGTATGCCTGCAACGATTCGGGACTATTCCTTCCATTGTAGAATAAAATTTTATCCACTGTCCAGATGATGTTTGCTGAAAACCTTGCATATCAATGTTTGAACCATGCTCCTTGCTGTAAGCTGGTATTTTGGGATGAAGGAATAATAGCCATTACTTTGAAGGGGCTTTGAAAACTTCAATCATCCAATGCTGGTTATGACAACCATAATGAAAAATCTAGCCATGTTGGCTATTTGAAATTTGAATAATATAATCCGGTTTGAAAGAACCGGTTCCTGCAATGTAGACCAGGATATCCATGCATATATGATGCATGGTAATATGATGCAATGATGATGCAATGTATGATGCCATGTATGATGCAATGTATGATGTTCTTGCTTTGAAGGCACAACCAGAAGAGATCAACTCTTGTATATGTTCTTGCTTTTTCTTTTTCGAAAACTCATATGCCGTCTCTCCTGGCATGAAGTTGTTTGAACTCTTAACAGTACAGGGTCTCTAGTGAGAGTGACCGTCAACTCCTTTGAGCGGCTCAGGGTCTCTAGGCGAGTTTAACTGGTAAGAGCACAACGAACCATAGAGAGGCGCAGCAGGGCATGAGTACCCCCCGGGCCCATAAGCTACTTCTCACGTGACATAAATCCGTTGTTTGAACCTTAAACAATGCAGGGTCTTTAAAAGAGTAACTGTTTAAGAGTACGAACGGGCCACATAGCGGAGAGTATGCAACACATGGGTGAGTTTATCCTCGCTTTTCGTAAGCCGGCCCTCACGTGACAAGAGCCACCGGTTTAACCTTGACCAGGACAGGGTCTCTAGTGAGAGTGACTGTCAAATACTTTGAACAGCTGAGGGTCTCTAGGCGAGATTAACTGGTAAGAGTTCGGCGGGTCACCTAGCGGAGCAGCAGCAGCATACAGGCAGGTTTAACTCGAACTTGCGGTGGCTGAAGAGCCGATCAAGAGGGTGTGTAAGCTAAACCCGGTGGGTTGGAAGCCCCCAAATGACCTTGTTGACCGAGTCAACTTTTTGGGTATACAACCCGGCCTTATGGTGGCTGAAGAGCCGATCAAGAGGGTGTGTAAGCTAAACCCGGTGTGTTGGAAGCCCCCAAATGACCTTGTTGACGGAGTCAACTTTTTGCACCATCTTGTAAGCCGCCATCTTGTATGAAGAAACGGCAAAAACCTCCAAGTGACTTTATGATGATCCAATAAATCCGAGCACCCATGTTTGAATGGTGCATCACGGCGGTTCATTCTCTTGGGCGACTTTTAATTGTTCCGCCAATAATGTAGTAGCCCCTGGGATCGGGTTAACTTCCTTGCAATGACCCGGGGTTCTTGTTGAAAACGATCAAATGTGTCGGGCCATGTCTGTAGCCCCCGAATCTTAAGTCGACTCGAAGAGGCGGCTTGAGAGTCTCCACTGAAGGTTGAGGTTGACCGTGGCGGGTTATAGATTATCCCGTATGAATTGTTTCAATAATCGGGTCGATGGTTCGTTCCGGCTGGTTGTTGAAGTTAACCAAACCGCAGTGGCGGCGACTTGTGCGCCTGTCCGTTTGGGCGGCTCGTATAGACGAATACCGCACCGATATGTTGATGTAGATCAGACTGCGGGCGGCGTCTTGCGCGCGTCCGTTTGGCGGCTTGAACGATCGAGCACAACACCAGCATGTCAATGTAGATTGGACCGCAGGGCGGCGACTCATAAGCGTCCGTTGGGCAGCTCGTACTGGTGTATGCGGCCCCTGGCGTGTTGATGTAGACGTACAAGTTGGCCGCGGCGTTTGAAGACGGCGCGGTCGTGAGAGACGGCCGCGGCGTTGTAAGCCGGTTCGGTCGCGAGAGACGGCCGCGGCGTTGTAAGCCGGTGCGATCGCGAGAGACGGCCGCGGCGTTGAAAGCCAGTGCGGTCGCGAGAGGCGGCCGTGGTGTTGTAAGCCGGCGCAGTCGCGAGAGACGGCCGCGGCATTGTAAGCCGGTGCAGCGTGACACGGACGAACATCGGTCCAGAATGGTGTTAGCGCGCCTCCATCTCCGCGGTATCATGCCACTTTAGTAATGAATTATTGTCCTGCGTAAAAAATATCACTCAACAAAGTAATTGTTCTCGGATGAAACATATGCTGAAAAAAAAATAGATAGGATAAATGTCACCTGGTATTTTTTACCGGAATTCATCCATCACGGGGTTGATGATGGTGGAAGTGAAGCCAACCGCGGGCGAGCCCAAGATACCCGCAATAAATGTGTGTGCTCCGATAAATTTTGAGCTGACCACAGTTTTCTTTTTCAACCGGCTGCCACCTCTCTCCTTTATCCTTCAACCGGCAGTATCTGCAAAAGAGAGCCAGCCAGACCAGCAAATAGCTGGGCCACGGGAGCGGGGGTGGAGAAGAGCAGCGAGCAGGTGCGCGAGGCGAGCCCGCAGCGGCGGAGGCGGAGCTGTGGGGGTAGAGCCGGCGCAGCGGGGCGAGGTGCGACCAAGGGCCGGCTCAGGGCGAAGCCAGGCCACGGCGGAGGCCGGCTCGGGGCGAAACGGAGCAGATCGTGGGGAGGGCCGGTTCATCCAGGCGAGGTGAGGCGCAGCGGGCCAACCATGGTGACGCTATCGAGCGCCGGTGGAGGCGAGGCGTGTTGAGCGAGGCCGCGCGGAGGCACGGGAAAGCCGGACGGCGCGGAGCTGCGATCCGGCCGGGCGGTCAGAGTAGGAGGCGACTTGAAGCAAAGCTGGCTCAGTGCAGCGGAGGCAGGCGCTCGGAGGCGGAGGCTGAGTCAGCAGCTCAAATGGCCTGACGCGACGGCGCGCGGAGGTGGGCTCCACGGTGGCTCAGGTGTTGCAGTCGAGCGTGGGGAGGCAACGGTAGCGGCCACAGTGGTGGCTGGCTCAGCGAACGGGCGAAGCGGGAGCAGCGGCGGCTCGAGCGGTCAGGAGGCGGGCGCAGGCACGGCGCAGAAGCAAGGTAGCCACGTCGGCGAGCAGAGGCAGGCGGCTTAAGCCGGTGGTTGCAACGGCTCGTGACAGGGTGAGGCCGCAGAGGGGTGGTGAAGCGAGGTGCCCAGTGAGGCGGACGGAGGCTGGCTCAAACGCGGCGTGGTGACCCGTAGTCGCGGTAGGCGATGGTAGTAGTGGCTCGTGACGCTTAGACAGGTAGCCCACGAGTGCGGCCGAGCCGGCCGGAGGCAAGGTAGAGGCGCAACGCGCAGGGTCCGTCCAGCGTGAGGTGGCGAGGCAACTCAGCGAAATGGACGCACGGAGAAGGTAGTTAAAGCCGCAGTCGAGGGCGATTCAGGGCCAGCATGTGCGGCGCGACGGGTCCTGGCTTCAGAGGGGAGGCGCGGCAGGAATCGGAGGCCACGGGAGGAGCCGGAGGCCGCGGCGGCTCATGGAGCGGGAGCGATGGCTCATCAAGCTGGCGAGGCGGAGGCAGGGCCACAGCGTTGCTACAGCGTCGGGCATCTCAGGCGAAGTGAGGTGGAGCCGGGCGAGGCGGCTCAGAGATGAGGTCAACCCATGGCGGCTCGAAAACGCAGCTCGGAACCCTGCGGTCGCGGGTGGTGCGGCGAAAACGGGCGACGGTGGAGGTGGGTAAACACAACGGCGGTTCGGGCGTAGAAGCAGCGCAGGCGAAGCCGGCCAGGGTGTGGTGCGGCAGCTCGCTGGACGGCGGATCGAGCGGCGAGTGCGACGGGCGGCTCAAGGCAGGAGAGGCGGGTCGCCGACGCCGGGTCAGCTCGGCACTGCGGTACTTGAAGAGGCATCCGGCGAGGCAAGACGGTAGTTTGACGAAGGACCCCAGCAGCAGATTCGGGCGGCTGTGGAGTTGACGGATGATCCGGCCGGCTTAGCGCAGGTGTGGTGGCGACTTAGGCGGGCAGCGGCTATCCCGCTACAGTTGAAGCGAACGGCGGAGGCTCGGTGCTACTATGGTGGCGGCTCGAGACACACGGGCCACAACGACGGTGAGGCAGGGCCGGCCCGAGGCTTTGCTGGCAGCGAAGAGGCGACGCTTCCCAGGGTAGCTCGGGTTTGCGGTAGGAGGCGACGCCGGCCCGGCACGGGCGGCGGCGGGTCGGAGCAGCGGGCATGCTCGTAGGTGGCAGAGCTCTGGCGCAGCGACGGCTTGCTGACAACAGCTTGAAACAGTACGACAGAGACGAGCAGAGGAGGTTCTGGTGGCGAGGTGGCTCGATGGCGGCAGCTCAGTGCGACCACGGGTGAGAAGGCCCATGGCAAGGCGGCTTGATGTGGTGAATCCGGGTCATTCCTGTTGACTGTTTCCATTTTTGGGTTGTAGCCAAGCCAACTCGTACTAGCCCCTGACAGCTGTTGTATTGGAATACTACTTGTCCACTTTGTTTTGACTCGGTCTTGGCTTGATCGGTGCTTCGTATTCCAATCGAAACATATGCCGCCGGGTATACATTGAATCTGGGGGAAAAATTCCTGTTGCCTCCATGACAGAAAACGATCGGATGAATCGCCTGTGACTGCTGTCGTTTGACTCGTGCATCTGTAATAGAGACCTGCTAGACCGGTGATGATGATGACGAAAAACTGTCAGCCTCAGCGAACTTCTCGATCCTTGGGAGAGATCCCTCCAAGAACTCAACACCACCGTGCGTGCGCCCCACGGTGGGCACCAACTGTCGTAGTTTTGTCACGGCAAGATGTCCGGGTTAACGGACTTAGGTGTGAGGCCATCGCAACTATGTGGTGGCTTGAGAGGGGTTGGTCGGAATCAAGAGACGCGAGTTTACCCAGGTTCAGCCCCTCCGATGGAGGTAAAAGCCTATGTCCTGCTTGTCTTGTATTGATGATGATGACGATCTCGGTTACAAGGGTGCAGAATTGCCACCTCTAATCTCGAGTGTCTCTAATTTGTCTATCTCTCATGACTTGTCTATCTAAGACCTGTCTATTGAGACCTCTAAGAAACCTGACCCTCTTGGGGTGACCCGCCCCTCCTTATATAAGCTGAAGGGGCGGTTTACATGTAGAGTCTAAGTCGGATTGAGACTTAACTTATTATGACTTCCCATCGCGGGCTTCTCTTCATGGGCTTCTGAGTCCCGGGCTTCTTATCTCCGACGGGCGGCTTACAACCGGGCGGCTTACAGCCGGGCTTATCTTCAAGACTCTCTTCAGGGACTCGTCTCCGGGACTTAACTGTCTGCCGGGTCATAACTGTCTGACGGGTCATAACTGTCTGCCGGGTCATAACTGTCTGCCGGGTTACAACTGTCTGCCGGGTTATAACTGTCTGCCGGGTGACAACTGTCTGCCGGCTTAGAAGTGTTTGCCGGGTTATAACTGTCTGCCGGGTCACAACTGTCTGCCGGCTTACAAATGTCTGCCGGGTCATAACTGTCACCGGGTTATAACTGTCTGCCGGGTTACAACTGTCTGCCGGCTTACAAGTGTCTGTCGGCTTATAACTGTCTCCGGGTCATACCTTGGGGTATATCCCCGACAGGTGGCGTAAATCCCGCCAAAGAAATCTCCATCCTTAGCATTTTTATGTAGCCTCCTAGCAATAATAGCCCCCAAGTTATATCGTCTATCTCCCATTGCCGCACTCTTAAGAATACTAAGATCAGCTACATAAAGGTGGCTATGATCATGTTACCACTAATACATCTACCTATGAAGAGAGCAAAATAATGTATAGCAGGAAAGTGAATGCTCCCCAAGGTAGCCTGTGTAATGTTTCTAGTTTCTCCCACAGTGATACTAGCAAGAAAATCATTATATTCAGTTTTGTGAGGGTCACTAGGGCTGCCCCATTGTGGGATTTTGCATGCACGGTTAAAATCTTCTAAGTCCATAGTATAAGATTCATCATAAAGATTAAATAGAACATAATGATTATTACGCTTCTATGAAAATTCAAACCTCCGCACGAAGGAATCAGTGAGTTGATAATATTGCTTGCATTGGTCTGAAATGAAGTCTTCAAGGCCAGCGTTTTGTATGTACGCGTAAAATTCTTCCCTGAAACCGGCTTGAACCATGAATTGATTCGACGGTCATTCACAAGGCCGCACTTGAGCTTCTCTCGGTGGTTCAAAGTCAGGATCACGTATCGCGGGTCTCGGGGTTTTCTTGCTCGAAGAACCACCTTCGTATATTCTCCTCAACATCTTTCTTTCTCTAAAAAATTCTGAAATTTTTAGTGACTCAAAGTAAAGGTGAAAAAACTCAACAAAACTTATAGCAACTACTCCCACAAGTGCCTAGAGGCCATATCATGCATCAAAACCACTTGGGACCATACAAATTTGACATGCAAGCTCAACAACAAGGTCACCACAGCAGCAAAAATTTGCAAAATATAAAGCACTAGAACAAAAACTAATTGGACCATTGGAGGAGTCACATACCGAAGAACAATCCCCCCAAAACAGTTTTGCAAATGGAGCTTTGAGCAAGGAGATCGAAAATGGCAGCAAAATGAGCTTGAACACGGGTTTGAGCAATGGTGGGATTTTTTCTGGAGGAAGACGAAGTGGATGGTGGCTGGAATAAGTGAGGGGGCCCCACGTGGGACCCACAAGCCAGGGGGCGCGCCCAGGGGGGTGGGCGCGCCCTGTAGGCTTGTGGCCCACTGGTGCAGCCCCCTGATGTGTTCTCAGTGCCAAAAATTCTAAAATATTCCAAAAAAAATCATACTACATTTTCAGGGCATTCTGAGGACTTTTATTTTCAGGTCATTTTTCTATTGCACGGATAAAACAGAAAACAGAAAATAATAGCATTTTTACTCTATTTAAACTAAATAACAGAAAGTAAAAGTTGGGTACAGAAGGTTGTGCCTCCTAAATTCATCCATGTCATGCTCATAAAAAAGAATCCATCAATAAGGTTGATCAAGTCTTATTGACAAACTTTTTTTGAATGACACGGAACCAGAGAATTTTCGAATGACACTAGGTTACCTCAATGGGGATATGCATGTCCCCAAAAATAAGTATATCATATTTCTTTTTGGCAGTAGGGAGAGGAAATTCAAAACCTCCAATAATAATCGTTGGAATTTTTTCAATGGAGTTGATACTATGAACTTAAGGTTGTTTCTTCGGAAAGTGTATCGTATGCTCATTACCTTTAACATGAAAAGTGACATTGAACTTGTTGCAATCAATAACAGCCCCTGTAGTATTCAAAAAAGGTCTACCAAGGATGATCGACATACTGTCGTCCTCGGGAGTATCAAGAATAACAAAGTCCGTTAGAATAATAATATTTGCAACTACGACAGGCACATCCTCACAAATACCGATGGGTAAAGCAGTTGATTTATCAGCCATTTGTAAAGAGATTTCAGTAGGTGTCAAATTATACAAATCAAGTCTATGATATAAAGAGAAAGGCATAACACTAACACCACCTCCAAGATCACATAAAGCAGTTTTAACTTAATTTCCTTTAATAGAGCATGGTATAGTAGGTACTCCGGGATCTCCTAGTTTCTTTGGTATTCCACCCTTAAAACTATAATTAGCAAGCATGGTGGAAATCTCAGCTTCCATTATCTTCCTCTTATTTGTCATAATATCTTTCATATACTTAGCATAAGGAGACATTTTCAGAATATCAGTCAAGCGCGTACGCAAAAAGACAGGTCTAAGCATTTCAACAAAGCGCTCAAAGTCCTCATCATCCTTTTTCTTGGATGGCTTAGGAGGAAAGGGCATGGGTTTTTGAACCCATGGTTCTCTTTCTTTACCATGCTTCCTAGCAACAAAGTCTCTTTTATCATATCTTTTATTCTTAGGTTGTGGGTTATCAAGATCAACAGCAGGTTCAATCTCCACATCATTATCATTACTAGGTTGAGCATCAACATGAACATCATCATTAATATTATCACTAGGCTCATGTTCATTACCAGATTGTGTCTCAGCATCAGAAATAGAAATATCATTTGGGTTTTCATGTGTATCTATAACAGGTTCACTAACAGCATGCAAAGTCCTATCGTCATTCTTTTTCTTTCTATTACTAGGACGATTAGGTGCATCAGAATTAATTCTTTGAGAATCCTGCTCAATTCTCTTAGGATGGCCCTCGGGATACAAAGGTTCCTGAGTCATTCTACCACCTCTAGTCACAACTCTAACAGAATGATCATTGTTCTTAACATTCATCTCATTAAGCAAATCATTTTGTGCCTTAAGTACTTGTTCTACTTCAGTAGTTACCATAGAAGCATGTTTACTAATGAGTTTAAGATCATTGATAGTTCTACTCATATAATCACCCAAGCGATCAAGCATGTAAGCATTATGTTTCAATTGTCTACCAACATAAGCATTGAATTTTTCTTGCTTGACTATAAAGTTATCAAATTCATCCAAGCATTGACTAGCAGACTTATTATAAGGAATATCACCTTCATCAAATCTACGGAGAGAATTTACCTCTACTACCTGTGTCGGGTTATCAAGACCATGTATTTCTTCAATAGGTGGTAGATTCTTAACATCTTCAGCTTTAATACCTTTTTCCTTCATAGATTTCTTTGCCTCTTGCATATCTTCAGGACTGAGGAATAGAATACCTCTTTTCTTCGGAGTTGCCTTTGGAGGTGGTTCGGGAATAATCCAATCATTATCATTGCTCAATATATTATTCAATAGGAGTTCAGCTTGTTCAACAGTTCGTTCCCTGAAAACACAACCAGCACAACTATCTAGGTGGTCCCTAGAAGCATCGGTTAGTCCATTATAAAAGATATCAAGTATTTCGTTTTTCTTGAGAGGGTGATCAGGCAAAGCATTAAGTAATTGGAGAAGCCTCCCCCAAGCTTGTGTGAGACTCTCTTCTTTAATTTGCACAAAGTTAATTATTTCCTGCAAGGCAGCTTGTTTCTTATGGGCAGGAAAATATTTTTCAGAGAAGTAATATATCATATCCTGGGGACTACGCACACAACCAGGAGCAAGAGAATTAAACCATATCTTAGCATCACCCTTTAATGAGAAAGGAAACAACTTAAGAATATAGTAATAGCGAATTTTTTCCTCATGAGTAAATAGGGTGGCTATATCATTTAATTTAGTAAGATGTGCCACAACAGTTTCAGATTCATAACCATGAAAAGGATCAGATTCAACCAAAGTAATTAACTCAAGATCGACAGAGAATTCATAATCCTTATCAGTAACAAAGATAGGTGAAGTAGCAAACTTAGGATCATATTGCATTCTAGCATTCAAAGATTTTTCCTTCCACTTGCATAACAATTTCTTAAGATCATCTCTATCTTTACAAGCAAGAAAGTCCCTAGCTACCTCTCCTTCCATAACATAACCCTCAGGTATATCAGGCAATTCATATCTAGGAGAGCTAGGTCTAGCAGGTGTCTCATAGTGTTCAGTGTCAATAATTTCATCAGATTCAGAAATATCATCAGTTTCAGCATTGACTCTAGCAATTTGTTCATCAAGAAATTCACCCAGTGGCACAGTATTATCAAGCAAAGTATCATCATAAGCATCGTGCATAGCAGAAGTAGCATCATCAATTACTTGCGACATATTAGAATTACAAGCAGGTGGTGGTGTCGCAAGTTTACTCATAACAGAAGGTGAATCAAGTGCAAAGCTAGATGGCAGTTCCTTACCTGTCCTCGTAGTTGAGGGATAGATCTTGGTTTTTTTGTCTTTCAAATTCTTCATAGTGATCAACAGATATAATCCCAAGTGACTCAGAGAATAGAGCTATGCTCCCCGGCAACGGCGCCAGAAAAAGGTCTTGATAACCCACAAGTATAGGGGATCGCAACAGTTTTCGAGGGTAGAGTATTCAACCCAAATTTATTGATTCGACACAAGGGGAGCCAAAGAATATTCTCGAGTATTAGCAGCTGAGTTGTCAATTCAACCACACCTGAAAGACTAAATATCTGTAGCAAAGTATTTAGTAGCAAAGTAGTATGGAAGTAACGGTAGTGGTGGCAAAAGTGACAGTAGCAGTATTGTAGTGATTGTAACAGTAGCAACGGAAAAGTAACTTAGCAAAGATCAATATGGAAAAGCTCGTAGGCAATGGATCAGTGATGGATAATTATGTCGGATGGCATTCATCATGCAACGGTTATAACATAGGGTGATACAGAACTAGCTCCGATTCATCAATGTAATGTAGGCATGTATTCCATATATAGTCATTCGTGCTTATGGAAAAGAACTTGCATGACATCTTTTGTCCTACCCTCCCGTGGCAGCGGGGTCCTAATGGAAACTAAGGGATATTAAGGCCTCCTTTTAATAGAGAACCAGACCAAAGCATTAGCACTTAGTGAATACATGAACTCCTCAAACTACGGTAATCACCGGAAAGAATCCCAGTTATTGTCAGCCTGGGGGATGCGGATCATAACTCGTAATAGGTGTCTACAACTTGCAAGATAGGATCAAGAACACATATATATTCATGAAAACATAATAGGTTCAGATCTGAAATCATGGCACTCGGGCCCTAGTGACAAGCATTAAGCATAGCAAAGTCATAGCAATATCAATCTCAGAACATAGTGGATACTAGGGATCAAACCCTAACAAAACTAACTTGATTACATGGTAGATCTCATCCAACCCATCACCGTCCAGCAAGCCTATGATGGAATTACTCACGAATGGCGGAGTGCATCATGAAATTGGTGATGAAGGATGGTTGGTGATGACGACGGTGTCGATTTCCCCTCTCCGGAGCCCAAATCAGACTCCAGATCTGCCCTCCCGAGGAAGAACAGGAGGTGGCGGCGGCTCCATATCGTAAAACGCGATGAACTCTTCTCTCTGATTTTTTTCTCCCCGAATAGGAATATATAGAAGTGGAAACGAGGTCGGAGGAACTTCAGGGGGCCCACAAGACAGGGAGCCGCGCCCTAGGGGGGGCGCCCCCCTGGCTTGTGACCAGGTGGTGGCCCCTCTCCGGTTGATTCTTTCGCCAGTATTTTTTATTAATTCCAAAAATATTCTCTGTAAATTTTCAGGTCAATCCGAGAACTTTTATTTCTACACAAAAATAACACCAAGGCAATTCTGCTGAAAACAGCGTCAGTCCGGGTTAGTTCCATTCAAATCATGCAAATTAGAGTCCAAAACAAGGGCAAAAGAGTTTGGAAAAGTAGATACATTGGAGACGTATCACGGATCATCGCTTAACCATGAGCGCCAAGAGGGAACGAGCCCCCGGCAACAGGTTGGCGATGTTCCCCGGCAGAGCTCCTTGCCGGTGTCGGTGCAGCCCACACAGTTGTTTAAACAAAAATAGGGGGACGGCTCGTCCCGACAAGGGTTCTCACCACGTGGAGGACTCCACTACCCACAGTGAGGGAGGTACTAAGGGTTTCCTCGGAGCATTGGAAAAGCATTGAATTTGGGGTATATGATTGTACTTATCTTTTCCAAGTAGTATCCTTCTTTAGAGCTCGATGAGCCGTTGTCCTCGTTCCTTCGCTTCTCTTCCCTGTCTTCCCGACGGTCCGTCGCGTAGGGAGAGAATAGCAACAAAGATTACAGGTTCATCAAGTACTCTAGCAAATACTATATCTCAAAAGCGATAACACTGCAATCATAGAAAATGCGTAATGATCATGTAAAGTGATGATATGATGCAATGCCTAGCTTTATTATTGTTGCATAGGGTCTGCGCCTGGCTTTGTACAAAGGGTTACTTGCAACATCGGCAATGCTTGTACAAAAGGTGGCTGCCGGGGGCTGAGCCCGGCAGCCGCGCCTTACGGGTAGAACTTACGAAGATTCTCAATATTCCATGAGTTAAGCACCTTGGTGCCATCTTCGGTCTCCAGACGGACTGTGCCGGGTCTGGTGACTTGTGCTACCCGGTAAGGCCCTTCCCACTTCGGCGTCAACTTGTTGGTACCCTTGGCGGACTGAACACGCCTAAGGACTAGGTCGCCTTCCTCAAGGCTCCGGGCATGGACCCTGCGGCTATGGTAGAAGCACAGGGCTTGCTGGTAGTGTGCAGCACACACAGCAGCCCGGAGACGGTCTTCCTCGACGAGCATGGCATCGTCATGTCGTAGCTAATGTTGCTCTACTTCATCGTAGGCAAGCACTCGAGGTGACATGTATATGAGTTCTGTGGGGAGCACTGCTTCCGCCCCGTATACAAGGGAGAAGGGTGTCTGGCCAGTAGCTCGATTTGGTGTCGTTCTGAGTGACCAAAGAACCACCGGCAGTTCGTCTATCCAGCGCTTGCCGCTCTTCCGCAGCTTATCGAAAGTCCTTGTCTTGAGCCCTCGCAGCACTTCAGCCTTCGTCCTCTCGACTTTCCCGTTGCTTATAGGATGGGAAACAGAGGCAAAGGAGACCTTGCTTCCAAGGCACTGGATATATTGCATGAAGGCGCGGCTCGTGAACCGGGTGCCGTTGTCAGTGATCACCCAGTTAGGCACTCCAAAGCGGTACACCAGTCCTTTCATGAACTTGATAGCTGACTGTGCTATCACCTTCCTCACTGGTTCTACCTCTGGCCACTTTGTGAACTTGTCGGTTGCCACGAACAAGAACTCAAAGCCCCCGGCAGCGCGGGGGAAAGGGCCTAGGATATCAAGCCCCCAGACCGAGAATGGCCAGGATAGAGGAATCATTTGCAGAGCTTGCGCTGGTTGATGGATGTTCTTGGAGTGAAACTGGCAGGGTTCGCATTTGGTGACCAGCTCAGTGGCGTCTTGGAGGGCAGTGGGCCAACAGAAACCCTGCTGGAAAGCTTTGCCGGCAAGGGCTCTTGATCCTATGTGAGAGCCACATACTCCTCCATGAATCTCCGCCAATAGTTTCTGTCCATCCTCCCGGCAGATGCACCTCAATTTCACACCGTTTGGTCGTCTTCTGTACAAGGTGTCGTCGACACACAAGTACATACTTGACTGGCGGGCCACTTTTTCGGCTTCCTTCGGCTCTTCGGGAAGTTCTCCTGTCTGAAGGAAGCGAACTATATGCTGCGCCCAGGTCGGAGCCTGTGGCTCGACAACAAGGACTAGAGGCGTCTCTTCGTCTGCGGGAGCACTTGTCTCAACCGCGAGGACCTGGGGTCCTGCGGGAGGGAGCTGCTCATCAACCGCGGCGGGGCCTTCCCCGGCAGCATTTCTACCAACGGCCTCGGGGAGCTCTGCCGGGAAACGCTTGTCGGAGTTCAACTTCCTTCTCTTCCTGGACATCGCCGACGGGGATACCGACGGTTGGGTGAGGTGGAGAACAAAAGTTCCTGGTTCCAAAGGAAGCTTCTACGCAGTGCACTTCGATAGATGGTCAGCAAAGCTGTTTTATGCTCATGGCACATGCTCTGTTTGTAGTCCATCGAAGCGCTCCTCCAATTTCCTCACCTCTTCCATGTATGCTTCAATCAGCGGGCTTTGGTAATCCTTGTTGACTTGCTTCACCACAAGCTGAGAGTCTCCTCGGACCACCAGTCTCTTGATGCAGTCCTATCTTAATCGGGAAGTCATCAGTGTCGCCATCACTTGTTCGAACACTTGTCACAACATTATCGTACATGTCCTTGATGAGGGTAATGTACTTTGCTGGGACTTTGTGTTTCTCCAAGGCCCACCACATAACATTCCGCGGTATCTTATCATAGGCCTTCTCCAAGTCAATGAACACCATATGCAGGTCCTTCTTTTGCTCCCTATATCTCTCCATAAGTTGTCGTACCAAGAAAATGGCTTCCATGGTCGACCTCCCAGGCATGAAACCAAACTGATTTTTGGTCACGCTTGTCATTCTTCTTAAGCGGTGCTCAATGACTCTCTCCCATAGCTTCATTGTATGGCTCATCAGTTTAATTCCACGGTAATTAGTACAACTCTGAACATCCCCCTTGTTCTTGAAGATTGGTACTAATATACTCCGTCTCCATTCTTCTGGCATCTTGTTTGCCCAAAAAATGAGGTTGAAAAGTTTGGTTAGCCATACTATCGCTATGTCCCCAAGGCCTCTCCACACCTCAATGGGGATACAATCAGGGCCCATCGCCTTGCCTCCTTTCATCCTCTTCAAAGCCTCCTTGACCTCCGACTCCTGGATTCGCCGCACAAAAAGCCTGCTAGTATCAGCAAAGGAGTCATTCAGATCAATGGCAGAGCACTCACTCTCCCCATTGAACAGCTTGTCAAAGTACTCCCGCCATCTATGCTTAATCTCCTCGTTCTTCACCAGGAGTTGATCTGCTCCGTCCTTGATGCACTTGATTTGGTCAACATCCCTCGTCTTCCTCTCTCGGATCTTGGCCATCTTATAGATGTCCCTTTCGCCTTCCTTCGTGTCTAACCGTTGGTAGAGGTCCTCATACGCCCCGCCCCTTGCTTAATTGGATAAAAAATTATGTGAGTTATTTTTGGACCAAAAGAGACCCATGAAGGTTGGGAGGAGGCCAGAAGACCCACGAGGTGGCCACGAGCCACCAGGGCACGCCCTGCGGGGTAGGGTGCGCCCCTGGCTTGTGGGCCTCTCGTGGAACCTCCTGACCTAATTCCACTTCTATATATTCAAAATTACCCCGAAAACACCAGAGACCACCCGAAACAATTTTTCCGCCGCCGCCAGTCTTTGTTCTTCCGCAGTCCCATCTGGAGGCCTTTTCCGGTACTCTTAAGCATAATTACTCACCAACATAACTCACATATTACTATCATCATGTCTCAAAACTATTACAAAGAATCAAGTTTAATTTGTCCAATGATCTTCATGAAAGTTTTTATTATATCCCTCTTGAATATCTATCACTTTGGGACTAGTTTTATATATTGCCATTGTTTTTGTAAAGCTCAAATAGATTTAAGTGAAGATCATGAGCATAAAAGTTTCATCTCTCAAAATAATATAAGTGAAGCATGAGAGAATTTCTTCAAAATTTACTAACTCTCAAAATAATCGAAGTGAAGCATGACAGTATTTCTTCAAACATATAAAAGCACGCCATGCTCAAAAAGATATAAGTGAAGCACTAGAGCAATTCCGTAGCTCAAAAAATTTAAGTGAAGCATATAGAGCAATTCTAACATATCATAGCATAATTTTGGCCCTCTCAAATAGGTGTGTCCAGCAAGGATAAAAAGCAAAACAAGCAAAGATACAAGACGCTCCAAGCAAAACTCATGATATGTGAGGAATAAAAATATAGTTCCAAGTAAAATATTGATGGTTGTTAGAAGAAAGAGGGGATGCCACTCGGGGCATCCCCAAGCTTAGTTGCTTGTTAATCTTTGGATATTATCTTGGGGTGCTATAGCATCCCCAAGCTTAGGCTCTTCTTACTCCTTATTCCTTCATCCATCGTGATCTCACCCAAAACTTGAAAAGTTCAATCACACAATACTTACCAAAATTCTCGTGAGATTCGTTAGTATAATAAAGCAAATCACCACTCTAAGTACTGTTGCAAACCCATTCATATTTTATTATTGCATTATATATACTTTATTCTAACTTTACCATGACTTATACCCCCCTAATACAAGCCATAGATTCATCAAAACAAGCACACAATGCAACGAAAACAGAATATGTCAAAAACAGAACAGTCTCTAGTAATATGTACTCTGACCATACTTCTGTAATTCAAAAATTCTGAAAAATTAGGAAAACGTAAAGAATTTTTATAGCAATACTGTGTTAAAATTTCAGCTCAATATCACGCTCCAGTAAAAAAATGAAAATTCGAACACTGGAGGCAAAGTTTCCGTTTCAGATTCAGCATTATTTCTACTCATCTTATGAATCATCCTAAAGGCTTTACTTGGCACAAACACTAATTAAATCATAAAAAACACAATCATAACAGAAGTATAATTGTGTAAACACTCAAAAACAGAAAGGAAAAGATAAAATAAATTTTATTCATTGGGTTGCCTCCCGACAAGCGCTATCGTTTTACGCCCCTAGCTAGGCATAACGCAAAGATTCAAGTATTGTCATCTTTAGTTTCCAACTCCTTAAGCACACAACGAGAATTTTTCAAGGATCTAGCATGCATATTTTCAATGACAATACTTCTAGGAATAAGATTGAAAAATTGGTTCTTGCAATTTGGGTTACGTATCACTTCAACACAATTGGGATGAATACTAATCATTTTAAGATTTTCATTGTTGCTACTAGAAAGTGCACCCTTATTCTTAGGAGCATGAGTAAACTTGCAAGTTTTACTAGTAGGATTTTTTTCAATAGTCTTAATGGTAGAAAAAGCTGAGCTCAAATTACTAAAGATTTCTTCCAACTTATCAATTCTAGCGGGGCTCTCTTCCATTCTTTTATTGACTACGGGTTCTTTTTCCTTTAGTACTTTAGGAGCATCTCCCGCATTTCACCCAATTTTATTAGCAAGATTATGCATCCTTTTATCTAAATTTTTAATATTTTCCTCGGTGAGCATTTTCTTTTCAATAGCATCTAACCTTTTCATAACATGCTCAAGAGTTAAAATTGTTTCATTGATAATGATAGGTGGAGAACCCACTAAATTTCCAATTGCATTATAAGCATCCAAAGTAGGGCACATAAAGAAATTCCCACCGGTAATCGTATCAAGGAAGAATCTATACCAAGTGGTGATACCCACATAAAAACAACGAAGAAGAACAACGGTGGACTACTTATGAATAGATCTATTATGAGCGTTGCAAATCCTATGCCAAGCATCTTTTAGACTCGCACCTCCCCTTTGTTTAAAGTTAACAACCTCATTCTCGGGGGTACATGTAATGGACAAGGAACTAGCCATAACGAAAAGTTAGGCAACAAGATATCTAACGAGAAAAAGGCAAACGAAAAAGAGGGTGAATAAAACAGCAAATTTGTGAAGTGGGGGAGAGGAAAAGGAGATGAGATTTGTGATTAGGAACCTGATAGGTGTTGATGACGTCTCCCCGGCGCCAAAGATTGGCATGCGAAGAGAATGCTTCCTCCCTGGCAACGGCACCAAAAATTCCTTTGACGTGGCTTGAGACTGCATCGGTATTTCCCCAAAGAAGAAGGGATGATGCAGCACAGCGATGGTAAGTATTTCCCTCAGTTAAGAAACCAAGGTATCAATCCATAGAGGAATATCAAGCAACTATGTAAACATCAACTGCACACAAATAACAAATACTTGCAACCCGACGCGTAAGAGAAGTTGTCAAGCTCTCAACAATGATAAGATAGATTGGTTTGCAATAGTTTTGGTAAATAGATCACGCAAGAACACAAAATAAAAGAAGTAAATAAAAAGTGCAGCAAGGTATTTTTGGGTTTTTGGATTAATAGATCTGAAAACAAAACGTCAAAATAGTAGATCGGAAAGCAATATATTGGAAAAGTAGACCCGGGGGTCGTAGGTTTCACTAGTGGCTTCTCTCATGAGTATAGCACACGGTGGGTGAACAAATTACTGTTGGGCAATTGATAGAAGATCAAATAATCATGACGATATCCAAGCAATGATCATTATATAGGCATCATGTCCAAGACACGTAGACCAAAATGATTCTGCATCTACTTCTATTACTCCACACATCGACCGCTATCCAGCATGCATCTAGTGTATTAAGTTCATGGGAAAACGGAGTAATGCAATAAGAACGGTGACATGATGTAGACAAGATAAACTCACGTTTGAATAAACCCCATCTTGTTACCCTTAATAGCAATGATACATGCGTGCCATGTCCCTTTGTGTCACTGAGATTGAGCACCGCAAGATCGAACCCATCACAAAGCACCTCTTCCCACGGCAAGATAAATCAATCTAGTTGGCCAAACCAAACCAATAAGCCGGAGAAGAAATACGAGGCTATAACAACCATGCATAAAAGAGTTGAAAGAAGACTCAAATAATATTCATGGATAGTCAAATCATAAAGTTACAATTCATCGGATCCCAACAAACACACCGCAAAAGAGTTACATCAAATAGATCTCCAAGAACATAAAGGATAACATTGTATTGAAGATCAAAAAGAGAGAATAAGCCATCTAGCTACTAACTACGAACCCGCAGGTCTGTGGTAAACTACTCACGCATCATCGTAGGGGTACCAAGGATGATGAAGAACCCATCCGTGATCGTTGCCCCCTCCGGCAGAGTGCCGAAAAAGGCCTCTAGATTGAATCTTGTGGTTCTGGAACTTGCGGCGGCGAAAAAATTATTTCGTCGACTCCTCTAGGGTTTCTGGGATTTTAGAGTATTTATAGAGTTGGAGGTAGGTCAAGGCGGTTCCCGTGGGCTCCACTACCTACTAGGGCGCGCCGGAGGCCTCTGGCATGCCCTGGTGCCTAGTGGGCCCCACGGGCCTCCTCTCGTGGCCTCCAGAAGCTTCCAAGGTCTCTTCTTGCGAGAAAAAAATCACATCATTCGTGGGCTCCAAAACCCGGGGGCCATAGTGTTCGCTAGAGGCTTCTCTCTTGAAAATAGCATACGGTGGGTAGACGAATTACTGTTGGGCAATTGATAGAATTACGCATAGTTTTGACATGTTATTCGTAGAAATGATCATATATATATGCATCACGTCCATAAGCAAGTATACTAAAATGATTCTGCATCTACTACTATTACTCCACTTCGAGAGCGCTTCTATGCTTGTGTCTCTAGGTATTAAGTTCATAACAAATATATTAATGTTTGGAACAAGGTGACATGATGTAGACAAAACAATACAAGCAATATGTTCAGATCCCGTAGTTTTATCCTTAATGTCAACAATACAAATACGTGTCTTGTCCCCTTCTGTCACGAGGATGTAGAGCACTGCAAGATTGAACCCACTACAACACACCACTCCCATTGAAGATAAATCAATTTAGTTGGCCAAACCAAACTGATAGATCGAAGAGAAATACGAAGCTATAATAATCATACATAATATAATTCAGAGGAGACTCAATTATTTTCAATGAATAATCTGATCATAAACCCCCGATTCATCGTATCCCAACAAACACACCGCAAAGAAGATTATATCGGATAGATCACCTCAGAAATTATGGTGAACTTAGTATTGAAGATCGAAGAGAGAGAAGAAGCCATCTAGGTACTACCTATGGACCTGTAGGTTTGTGCTGAACTACTCCAGCATCATCATGGAGGTAACAAGGTTGATGTAGATGGCCTCCGTGGTCTATTCCCCCTCTGGCAAAGTACCAGAAACGGTCTCCACATGGCCTCTCGTCAGAACAGAGAATTGCAACGGCAGAAAAAGTGTTTCGGGTGGCTCTGTGTTGGTTTCCCGCTTTAGAGAATTTATGGAGGTGGAATTAGGTCAAACGGTGCCACGAGGGGCCCATAAGGCATCAGGGCGTGCCTACCCCTGGGCGCGCCCTGTTGCCTTGTCGTCTCCTCGTGAGGCTTCCTGACACCTCCCGAAGCTTTCTGGGTCTCTTTTGTCCAGAAAAAAACCGTCAAAAAGTTTTGTAGCATTTGGACTTTGTTTGGTACCGATTTCATGGAAAACCAAAAACACACAAAAAACAACAATTGGCACTTGGCATTGGGTTAATAGGTAATTCCCAAAAATGATATAAAATAGCATATTATTGTATAGAAAGTATCCTAGATTTATAATGTAATAGCATGGAACAATAAAAAATTATAGATACGTTAGAGACGTATCAGCATCCCCAAGCTTAATTCCTGCTCGTCCTCGAGTAGGTAAATGATAAAAACAGAATTTTTGATGTGACATGCTACCCAACATGTAAACTCTTTTAGTTTGATCACTGAGAAATGGTAAACTAATTGATATCAACATAATAATATCCATAAATATAAATAGCATAATCATTATTTTCAAAATATACGATCCTTAAAGAATGTTATTCCATACTCATTTTATCATATTAAGCATGGCATGACTCCGTCTTCACTGTATAAGTATAAATCATGAGCACCGGGGTGTAAAGCCAGGCAATTATATTGTAATTCTAACGCGCTTCAGCATTTTCAACATCACACAGTACATAAGCATGAACCATGGATATATCATATCGGTGGAATAGAGTATGGTGGTAGATATCAAAGGAGTCAAAGTGGAAAAGAAAGTCTCGCATAAACTAGGTGAATCAACGGGCTATGGAGAAGCCCATCAATCGATGTCAATGCGAGGATTAGGGATTGCCATGCAACGGATGCACTAGAGCTATAAGTGTATGAAAGCTCAACGGAAGCTGAGTGGGTGTGCATCCAAGTTTCTTGCTCATGAAGACCTGGGGCATTTGAGGAAGCCCGTCATCGGAATATACGAGCCAAGTTTTACAATGAAAAATTCCCACTAGCATATGAAAATGACAACTCATGAGACTTGATATGTCTCCAATGTATCTATAATTTTTGATTGTTACATGCTATTATATTATCTGTTTTGGATGTTTTATATGCATTAATATGTTGTTTTATATTATTTTTGGGACTAACTTATTAATCTAGTGCCTAGTGCCAGTTTCTGTTTTTTCCTTGTTTTTGAGTATTGCAGATAAGGAATATTAAACGGAGTCCAAACGGAATAAAATCTTCGGAATGATTTTTTTTGGACAAGAAGAAACCTGCCAGATTTGGAGATGAAGGCAAAAGACCTGCCGTGTGGCGACAAGACACCAGGGCGCGCCCTAGGGGGGGCGCGCCCCCTAGCTTGTGGCCCCACGGCAGACCTCCTAACCCTATTCTTCGGCTTATAAATTCCCAAATATTCCCCCAATACCAAAAAGAGCCACGAAAATACTTTTCCGCCGCCGGAACCCTCTGTTCCCGTGAGATCCCATCTTCGAGCCTTTTCCGGTAATCTGCCGGAGGGGGATTCGATCACGGGGGGCATCTACATCAACTCCATTGCCCCTCCGATGATGCGTGAGTAGGTCACCACAGACCTTCGGGTCCATAGCTAGTAGCTAGATGGCTTCTTCTCTCTCTTTGTTCTTCAATACCATGTTCTTCATGATCTTCATGGAGATCTATCCGATGTAATACTCTTTTGCGGTGTGTTTGTCGAGATCCGATGAATTGTGGGTTTATGATCAGATTATCTATGAATATTATTTGAATCTTCTCTGAATTCTTATACGCATGATTTCATATCCTTGCAAGTCTCTTCGAGTTATTGGTTTGGTTTGGCCAACTAGATTGGTAATTCTTGCAATGGGAGAAGTGCTTGGTTTTGGGTTCAATCTTGCGGTGTCCTCACCCAGTGACAAAGTAGGGGTAGCGAGGCACGTATTTGTATTGTTGCCATCGAGGATAAAAAGATGGGGTTTTCATCATATTGCTTGAGTTTATCCCTCTACATCATGTCATCTTACTTAATGTGTTACTCTGTTCTTCATGAACTTAATACTCTAGATGCAGGCAGGAGTCGGTCGATGTGTGGAGTAATAGTAGTAGATGCAGAATAGTTTCGGTCTACTTGACACGGACGTGATGCCTATATGCATAATCATTGCCTTGGATATCGTCATAACTATGCACTTTTCTATCAATTGCTCGACAGTAATTTGTTCACCCACCGTATTATTTCCTTTCAAGAGAGAAGCCTCTAGTGAAACCTATGGCCCCCGGGTCTATTTTCCATATTATATTTTCAGATCTATAAACCAAAAATACCAAAAATACTTTGTTGCAATCTTTTTACTTTTGTTTTACTTTCCGTTCTAGTAATCTTCTATATCTATCTCTACCAGATCTCATCCTTGCAAATAACCGTGAAGGGATTGACAACCCCTTTATAGCGTTGGGTGCAAGTGTTTGATTATTTGTGTAGGTACATCTATTGGGGACTTGCTTGTATCTCCTACTGGATTGATACCATGGTTCTCAACAACTGAGGGAAATACTTATCTACTTTGCTGCATCACCCTTTCCTCTTCAAGGGAAAACCAACGCAAGCTCAAGAAGTAGCAAGAAGGATTTCTGGCGCCGTTACCGGGGAGATCTACATCAAGCCTACCAAGTACCCATCACAAACTCATCTCTTGCATTTACATTATTTGCCATTTGCCTCACGTTTTCCTCTCCCCCACTTCTAAAACGATTTTCAGAAAAGATTTGCCTTTTTATTCGCCCTTCTTCCGTTCGTCTTTTCGTTTGCTTCTTGTTTGCTTGTGTGCTTGATTGCTTGCCTTGTCACGATGACTCAAGAGAATACCAAGTTGTGTGACTTTTCCAATACTAATAATAATTATTTTATTAGTACTCCGATTGCTCCCGCCACTAGTGCGGAATCTTATGAAATTAATGCCGCTTTGCTTAATCTTGTTATGAAAGAACAATTTTCCGGCCTTCCTAATGAAGATGCCGCTTCCCATCTAAATACTTTCGTTGAGTTGTGTCCTATGCAAAAGAAGAAAGATGTGGATAATGATATTTTTAAATTGAAGCTATTTCCTTTCTCACTACGAGATCGTGCTAAAACTTGGTTTTCATCTTTGCCTAAAAATAGTATTGATTCATGGAATAAGTGTAAAGATGCTTTTATTTCCAAGTATTTTCCGCCCGCTAAGATCATCTCCCTTAGGAACGATATAATGAATTTTAAGCAACTTGATCATGAGCATGTTGCACAATCTTGGGAGAGGATGAAATTAATGATTAGAAATTGCCCCGCACATGGTTTGAGTTTATGGATGATTATACAAATTTTTTATGCGGGATTGAATTTTGCTTCTAGAAATCTTTTAGATTCTGCCGTGGGTGGTACTTTTATGGAAATCACGTTAGGAGAAGCTACTAAACTCCTAGATAATATTATGGCAAATTACTCTCAATGGCATACCGAAAGATCTCCTACTAGTAAAAAGGTGCATGCTATTGAAGAAATAAATACTTTGAGTGAAAAGATGGATGAATTAATGAAATTGTTTGCTAGTAAGAGTGCTCCTATTGATCCTAATGATATGCCTTTTTCTTCTTTGATTGGGAATAATAATGAATCTATGGATGTGAATTTTGTTGGTAGGAACAATTTTGGTAATAACGCGTATAGAGGTAATTTCAACCCTAGGCCGTTTCCTAGTAATTCCTCTAATAATTATGGTAATTCCTACAACAATTCTTATGGAAATTATAATAATATGCCCTCTGATCTTGAGAACAATATTAAAGATTTTATTAGTTCGCAAAAGGTTTTCAATGCTACGATTGAAGAAAAATTGCTCAAGATTGATGATTTGGCTAGGAACGTTGATAGAATTTCTCTTGAGATTGATTCTTTGAAAATTAGATCTACTCCACCCAAGCGTGATATTAATGAGTCTTTAAAAGCTATGAGAACTTCTATTGATGATTGTAAGGAAAGAACCGCTAGAATTCGTGCTAAGCGTGAATGGCTTGAAAAGGTGTGTTCTCGTGATAATAATGATGAAGATCTTAAAGTGATTGATGTGACTCCTATTGAATCTTTGTTTTCTAAAACAAATCTTGATAAAGATGGGACTGGATATAATTCAACTTTAGTTAAAAGGTGTCCCAATGATTCGGAGTTTATAGATCTTAATGCTAAGATTGATAAAGGTGGGATTGAAGAGGTCAAAACTTTAATTAGCCATGAACCCCCTCTTTTGGATTTCAAGGACTTTAATTATGATAGTTGTTCTTTTAATGATTGTATTTCCTTGTTGCAATCCATGTTGAATTCTCCGCATGCTTATAATCAAAATAAAGCTTTTACGAAACATATCGTTGATGCTATGATGAAATCTTTTGAAGAAAAACTTGAGTTGGAAGTTTCCATACCTAGAAAGCATTATGATGAGTGGGAACCTACTATTAAGATTAAAATTAAAGATTATGAGTGCCATGCTTTGTGTGATTTGGGTGCTAGCGTTTCCACGATTCCGAAAACTTTATGTGATGTGCTAGGTTTCCATGATCTTGATGATTGCTCTTTAAATTTGCATCTAGCGGATTCCACTATTAAGAAACCTATGGGAAGGATTAATGATGTTCTTATTGTTGCAAATAGGAATTATGTGCCCGTATATTTCATTTTTCTTGATATATATTGCAATCCTACATGTCCTATTATTCTTGGTAGACCTTTCCTTAGAACGATTGGTGCAATTATTGATATGGAAGAAGGAAACATTAGATTCCAATTTCCGTTAAGGAAAGGCATGGAACACTTTCCTAGAAAGAAAATTAAATTACCTTATGAATCTATTATAAGAGCTACTTATGGATTGCATACCAAAGATGACAATACCTAGATCTATTGCGTTATGCCTAGCTAGGGGCGTTAAACAATAGCGCTTGTTGGGAGGCAACCCAATTTTATTTTGTGTTTCTGTTTTTTGATTCTGTTCTTGAGTGTTTTTCACATTATTACCTCTGTAGTAATTGTGTTTTATTGTTTTAATTAGTGTTTGTGCCAAGTAAGACCTTTGGGATGGTTTACGGTGATTGTTGATTTGGTTTTGCTGAAAAACAGAAACTTTTGCGCTCAGTCCAGGAATTTTATAAATTCACCAGAGCGTCAACTGGATCTGAAGTTTTTACAAAAGATTTATATACAAATTCCCTGATTTTCCTAATTTTTCAGAATTTTTAGAGTTACAGAAGTATTCGAAGTCTACAGATTGCTACAGACTGTTCTGTTTTTGACAGATTCTGTTTTCTTTGTGTTGTTTGCTTATTTTGATGTATCTATGGGTTGTATCGGGGGGTATGAACCTTGGAGAAGTTGGAATACAGTAAATATTACATATATAAATAAAGAATGAGTTCACTACAGTACCTAAAGTGGTGATTTATTTTTCCTATACTAACGATTCTCATGAGTTTTCTGTTGACTTTTGTGTTGTGAAGTTTTCAAGTTTTGGGTAAAGATTTGATGGACTATGGAATAAGGAGTGGAAAGAGCCTAAGCTTGGGGATTCCCATGGCACCCCAAGCCATATTCAAGGATACCAAACAACCTAAGCTTGGGGATGCCCCGGAAGGCATCCCCTCTTTCGTCTTCAATCCATCGGTAAATTTACTTGAGGCTATATTTTTATTCACCACATGATATGTGTTTTGCTTGGAGCGTCTTGTATGATATGAGTCTTTTCGTTTTAGTTTGCCACAATCATCCTTGCTGCACACATCTTTTGAGAGGGACATGCATTAATCGTGAATTTATTAGAATACTCTATGTGCTTCACTTATATCTTTTGAGCTAGGCAATGTTGCTCTAGTGCTTCACTTATATCTTTTTAGAGCACGGTGGTGTTTTATTTTATAGAAATAATTGAACTCTCGTACCTCACTTATATTATTTTGAGAGTCTCTTTAAACAGCATGGTAATTGGCTTAGGTTATGAATTTAGTCCTAATATAATGGGCATCCAAGAGGGATATAATAAAAACTTTCATATAAAGTGCATTGAATATTATGAGAAGTTGGATTCCTTGCATATAGTTTTGAGATATAAATATGGTGATGTTAGAGTCATGCTAGTGAGTAATTGTGGAATGGTAAAAATACTTGTGTTAAAGTTTGTGACTCCCGTAGCATGCACGTATGGTGAACCATTATGTAACGAAGTCGGAGCATGATTTGTTTAATGATTGTCATCCTTTGTGTGAGGGTCGGGAGCGCGCGATGGTTTACTCCTACCAACCTCTCCCCTAGGAGCATGCGTCTAACACTTTGCTTCGATGACTAATATAGTTTTGCAATAAGTATGTGAGTTCTTTATGACTAATGTGAGTCCATGGATTATATGCACTCTCACCCTTCCACCTTTGCTATCCTCTCTAGTACCGCGCAACTTTCGCCGGTGCATTAAACCCACCTTCCTCAAAACAGCCACCATATACTTTCCTCAAAACAGCCACCATACCTTCCTATTATGGCATTTCCATAGCCATTCCGAGATATATTGCCATGCAACTTCTACCGTTCCGTTTTTTTTTGACACGCACCATCATTGTCATATTGCTTTGCATGATCGTAAGACAGCTAGCATGATGTTTTCATGGCTTGTCCCTTTTTTGATGTCATTTGCTATGATAGATCATTGCACATCCCGGTCCTCCACCGGAAGCATTCATATAGAGTCATACTTGTTGTAGGTATCGAGTTTTAAGTAAATAAAAGTGTGATGATCATCAATATTAGAGCATTGTCCCATGTGAGGAAAGGATGATGGAAGCTATGATTCCCTCACAAGAAGGGACGAGTCTTCGGACTTTAAAAATAATAAAAGAGGCCAATGAAGCCCAAATAAAAAAAAGGCCAAAGATGCCCACCAAAAAAATGAGAGAAAAGAGAGAAGGGACAATGTTACTATCTTTTTTCCACACTTGTGCTTCAAAGTAGCACCTTGATCTTCATGATAGAGAGTCTCCTATTTTGTCACTTTCATATACTAGTGGGAATTTTTCATTATATAACTTGGCTTGTATATTCCAATGATGGGCTTCCTCAAATTACCCTAGGTCTTCGTGAGCAAGCGAGTTGGATGCACACCCACTTAGTTTCTTTTTGAGCTTTCATACACTTATAGCTCTAGTGCATCCGTTGCATAGCAATCCCTACTCACTCACATTGATATCTATTGATGGGCATCTCCATAGCCCGTTGATGCGCCTAGTTGATGTGAGACTATCTTCTCCTTTTTCCATACAACCTCCACCATATTCTATTCCACCCATAGTGCTATATCCATGGCTCACGCTCATGTATTGCGTGAAAGTTGAAAAGGTTTGAGAACATAAAAGGGGTGAAACAATTGCTTGACTTGTCATCGGGGGTGTGCATGATTTAGATACTTTGTGTGGGGAAGATGGAGCATAGCCAGACTATATGATATTGTAGGGATAACTTTCTAAGGCCATGTTATTTTGAAAGGACACAATTGTTTGTTAGTAAGCTTGAAGTATTACTGTTTTTATGTCAATATTGAGCTTTTGTTTTGAATCTTATGGATCTGAATATTCATGCCACAATAAAGAATATTACATAGATAAATATGTTAGGTACCATTCCACATCAAAAATTCTGTTTTTATCATTTACCTACTCGAGGACGAGCAGGAATTAAGCTTGGGGATGCTTGATACGTCTCCAACGTATCTATAATTTTTGATTGTTCCATGCTATTATATTATCTATTTTGGATGTTTTATATGCATTAATATGCTGTTTTATATTATTTTTGGGACTAACTTATTAATCTAGTGCCTAGTGCCAGTTTCTGTTTTTTCCTTGTTTTTGAGTATTGCAGATAAGGAATATTAAACGGAGTCCAAACGGAATAAAATCTTCGGAATGATTTTTTTTGGACCAGAAGAAACCTGCCAGACTTGGAGATGAAGGCAGAAGACCTGCCGTGTGGCGACAAGCCACCAGGTCGCGCCCCCCTGGCTTGTGGCCCAAGGCAGACCTCCTAACCCTATTCTTCGGCCTAAAAATTCCCAAATACTCCCCCAATACCAAAAAGAGCCACGAAAATACTTTTCCGCCGCCGGAACCCTCTGTTCCCGTGAGATCCCATCTTGGAGCCTTTTCCGGTAATCTGCCGGAGGGGGATTCGATCACGGAGGGCATCTACATCAACTCCATTGCCCCTCCGATGATGCGTGAGTAGTTCACCACAGACCTTCGGGTCCATAGCTAGTAGCTAGATGGCTTCTTCTCTCTCTTTGTTCTTCAATACCATGTTCTTCATGATCTTCATGGAGATCTATCCGATGTAATACTCTTTTGCGGTGTGTTTGTCGAGATCCGATGAATTGTGGGTTTATGATCAGATTATCTATGAATATTATTTGAATCTTCTCTGAATTCTTATATGCATGATTTCATATCCTTGCAAGTCTCTTCGAGTTATTGGTTTGGTTTGGCCAACTAGATTGGTACTTCTTGCAATGGGAGAAGTGCTTGGTTTTGGGTTCAATCTTGCGGTGTCCTCACCCACTGACAAAGTAGGGGTAGCGAGGCACGTATTTGTATTGTTGCCATCGAGGATAAAAAGATGGGGTTTTCATCATATTGCTCGAGTTTATCCCTCTACATCATGTCATCTTACTTAATGCGTTACTCTGTTCTTCATGAACTTAATACTCTAGATGCAGGCAGGAGTCGGTCGCTGTGTGGAGTAATAGTAGTAGATGCAGAATCATTTCGGTCTACTTGACATGGACGTGATGCCTATATGCATAATCATTGCCTTGGATATCGTCATAACTATGCAATTTTCTATCAATTGCTCGACAGTAATTTGTTCACCCACCGTATTATTTCCTTTCAAGAGAGAAGCCTCTAGTGAAACCTATGGCCCCCGGGTCTATTTTCCATATTATATTTTCAGATCTATAAACCAAAAATACCAAAAATACTTTGTTGCAATCTTTTTACTTTTGTTTTACTTTCCGTTCTAGTAATCTTCTATGTCTATCTCTACCAGATCTCATCCTTGCAAATAACCGTGAAGGGATTGACAACCCCTTTATAGCGTTGGGTGCAAGTGTTAGATTATTTGTGTAGGTACATCTATTGGGGACTTGCTTGTATCTCCTACTGGATTGATACCTTGGTTCTCAACAACTGAGGGAAATACTTATCTACTTTGCTGCATCACCCTTTGCTCTTCAAGGGAAAACCAACGCAAGCTCAAGAAGTAGCAAGACTCTCTATACGAAGAACATGTTGCTACTTTGAGGCACAAGTATGGTAAATGGATAGTACCACTGCCCCTTCTCTCTTTTCTCTCTTTTTTCCCGCCTCTCCCATTTATTTTTTTATATTTTTTGTCCGGAGTCTCATCCTGACTTGTGGGGGAATCATCGTCTCCATCATCCTTTCTTCACTGGGACAGTGTTCTAATAATGATGATCATCATACTTTTATTTACTTACAACTCAATATTACATTTCAACATGAAACATAAAACAATATGACTCTATATCAATGCCTCTCATAGTGTACCAGGATGTGCAATGATCTAGCGTAACATGTAGACAATGATGAATGATGGCTTTGCCACAAATACTATGTCATCTATATGATAATGCAAAGCAATATGATGATGAACACACAAGTCATGTGACGGAACGGTGGAAGTTGCATGGCAATATATCTCGGAATGGCTATGGAAATGCCATGATAGGTAGGTATGGTGGCTGTTTTGAGGAAGATATAAGGTGTCTTATGTGTAATAGAGCGTATCATATCACGGGGTTTGGATGCACCGGCAAAGGTCGCACCAACTCTCGAGGTGAGAATGGGCAACGCATGGTACTGAAGGGGCTAGCAATTACAGAAAGGTGAGAGTGCGTACATCCATGGATTCACATTAGTCATAAAGAACTCACATGATTATTGTAAACCCTTATTAGCTCTCTCGAAGAAAAGTAGGACCGCATACCCCTAGGGAGGAGGTTGGTAGGACTTAACCATTGCGCGCCCCCGATTCAAACAACACGATAAGATTTCATTTCAGACATAAAAATGCTCAGACATCATCACCATGCCACGGTTAATACTTAGATGAATAACAAATAACAAGCTTTAATTACCTATATTTCTACAAACCAACAATCATGTACCCGTGCCTTTTCGTATTATTACATCAATATAATCAACTCATGTTTCTTCTTTAGTGAGCTACGTGAAAGTTTTTATTATATCCCCCTTGAACACCTATCCTTTTTTGAAAAGTCTTATAGCTCGTGCAATTCACCATTTCTATTTCTTATTATACACTCAAAAAGATTTAAGTGAAGCAAGAGAGTTCAATTATTTCTACAAAATCTTAACGCCACCATGCTCTAAAAGATGTAAGTGAAGCACTAGAGCAACTACCTAGCTCAAAAGATATAAGCAAAGCATATAGAGTATTCGAAAAATTTGTAATAACCGCGTTTCTATCTCAAATATGTGTGTCCAGCAAACAATTATTGTGGCAAACTATTTTTTTTGATAAAACACGAAGCTCCAAGCAAAACACATATCATGTGATGAATAAAAATATAGCTCCCAGTAACATACCGATAGATTGGAGACAAAAGAGGGGATGCCTTCCGAGACATCCCCAAGCTTAGAAGCTTGGGTCTTCCTTGAATATTACCTTTGGGTGCTTTGGGCACCCCCAAGCTTAGTCTCTTGCCGCTCCTTATTCCTTCATCCATCGTTGTCTCACCCAAAACTTGAAAACTTCAGCACACAAAACTCAACAAAACCTCGTGAGACCCGTTAGTATAATAGACATATCAAATAATTTAGAGACTGTTATAAATTGATTCATATTTAATTATTGCATAATAGTTACTTTATTCTAACTTTTCTGTGGCTTATACCCCTCGATATAATCCATAGCATCATCAAAACAAGCAAACTATGCAAGCAAAACATAATATGTCTAAAACAGAACAGTCTGTAAAGATCTGTAGCAAAACCATACTTCTGTAACTTTGACAATTCTGAGTAATTATTACAACCTGGGAAATTTGTATACCAACACTTTGTAAAAAAATCAGATCAAAAAGACGTTCCAGTAGAATCAGAGAAATTCTGCACTTGACGCAAAAGTTTCTATTTTTGCACCGTATAAATTCTACTATCTTCCAAATCATCCCAAAGGCTTTACTTGGCACAAACACTAATTTAAACATAAAACACAATCATTAGAATAGCAATAATCATGTCAACGCACCAAAACAGAAAGTAAATAAAAAATTTAAAGATAACTATTGGGTTGCCTCCCAACAAGCGCTATTGTTTGATGCCCCTAGCTAGGCATAATGCATAGTATCAAGTGTTGTCATCCTTCACATCCAACTCCTCAATTATGGAACCACGCTTCCTAGGGGTTTTAACACATAAGTTTTTAATAACCATGCTCCTAGGGAGAAAGGGAGGAGATTTGATGATAGGTTCCTTTATTACATTTAAGAAATTGGGGTGCACACTAATCATTTTAATATCCTCATTCTTTTTACTAGGTGTACCACTCGTACGCTTAGGAACATACATAACCGTGGGGCTCTTGTTTATAGGAACTTTATCAATAGTTTTAGTAGGAACGAAAGCGGAGCCCACTTTATTAAGGATTTATTCTAACTTATCGATTCAGGAAGGGCTTTGTTCTAGCTCTTCACTTATCTTTGGCTTGTTTTCTTTTAACATCTTTAGAATAATTTCTACTTTGGAACCAACTTGAGTGACTTGATTAAGGACCTTCTTGTCTAGATTTTCAATGGGCTCAATAGTAGGTATTTTATTTTCTATAGCATCTAGCCTACGCATAACATCTTCAAATATCAAAACGGTTCCATTAACAATAGTAGGGGGTGATCCTACAAGATTTTCAATAGCACTATAAGCATCTAGCGTGCGACTCATTAAGAAATTACCACCGGTAATGGTGTCAAGAACGAATCTATACCAAGTAGTCACACCCGCATAAAAATTACGAAGCAAAATAGTGGTGGATCGCTTATGAGTTGACCTATTTTGAGCATTGCAAATCCTATAGCATGCATATTTTAAACACTCCCCTCACCTTTGTTCGAAATTAAGCACTTCGTTGTCAGGAGTACATGAAACAATAGAAGAACTAGCCATTATGACAAGAAAGCAAGTAAACTAGCAAGCAAAAAAGTAAAGTAAATAACTAGGTAAGCAAGCAATTAGAAATATTTTTGTATTTCTGATTTCTATATAAAGTAAAATATAACAGCAAATAAAAAGTAGAATAAGTGAAAGATAATTTATGTGTAGGGACCTGAAGAGAATTTGATGACGTCTCGCCGGCAACGGCGCCAGAAATTCTTCCTGCTACTTGTGAGCTGCATTGGGATTTTCCCCGAATAGTAGAGGAGATGTAGCACATTAGAGATAAGTATTTCCCTCAATGAGAACCACGGCTATCGAACCAATAGGAGAAACAAGCAAATTGGTTCGATAGACTTGGTTCTCACTCAAGGAAATATTCACCTCTATTGTGATGCATCATCCCCTCCTCTTTGGTAAAATCCCAACGCAGTTCACAAGTATCAGTTAGATCCCAAAAATGATATAAAATAACATATAATTGCATATAAAGTATCCTAGATTGATAATATAATGGCATGGAACAATAAAAAATTATAGATACATTGAAGATGTATCAGTGACCTATATGTCGTCTATCATAGACATCTTTATCTAAGTAACTGTTTCTGTTATTTTGGCTCATCGCAAGCAGTTCGTATGGATCAACGGTATGCCACGTATCGCACACACAATTTTATCTGAATCGTGCTTGATGGACCAACCATCGCACATAATTCACTTAATTGGAGACGATTCTATAACTATATCGTTTGCGATTCATGCATCGCACACAGTTTGGTCGAAGGGTCTCCGATATATGTTTCGTCTTAGGACCTTCCTGCAGTAGTGGATCATAAGTATTCATAGTCATGAATGAAGACCACGAGAATTGGATGATGGAACTGCATCTGAGTTCAAGGATGATGACCACTGATGATTAAGGAAAGACCTAGAGAAGAAATGCTCAACAACCAACAGTACCTCAAGGAAATGAGAGGAAGAACTAGAAGTAATTAAGGAGGAGTTGAAAGATAAGTGCATAAGTGAGACTAAGGAAGGAAGAACAATAAGGAGACAACCACCTGATGAATTATGGTACCATTGGATCATGGAGTTACATAACTGAGGTTGTCATGAAGCTTAGACTTGACCGCCACTATTATGTCAATCTGAAGTAGAACATTTTGTGTGTACAAATACCATGTCAATCTGACATAGTGATGTACCAGTAGTTGGATGAGATCATATTGGATGTAGTATGACCTTCCTTAGGAGTTGATTGTGTGAATTGATTGTCATGATTGCTGAGTGAAATTTGTTGCCTTGTTTAGTGTGAACTATGTAGAACACAATTAGAGACCTACCCAGTAATACCAGGCACCAGAAGAACACCACTGAAGGAGTTAGGATGACAACAGCGGAAACGTAGGAAACTTTGAAAGAAGTGAGAATGTAGGACCAGCCTACGAACAGACCTTAAGCATGAATGTAACTATGTCTAATATTAACATCCATACGAGGCTATAAATAATACTAGTGGGATGAGCATAAGGGTATCTATGTCTCTCGTCTACTCACTCATCCCTAAATCCAGACCGCCCAAAACCGTGAGATGACAACATTGATTTTGATTGAATGATTCGTTTGGAACCCATGGGATGCACAGACTGTGAGAAAGTGAGATCTGCCAGACTCAAGTTGGAAGGACCTGCCGAAAGAATGGTGGGATAAGAATAAGAATAAGAATAAGGACACTCATCCCATTAGGGAAGTGACGTGGACGAACTTTCGGTCAGATTTTTGTGCAGCCCATCTCTTGTTGGACAAAGACATATGATAACCCACAAGTGTAGGGGATCACAACAGTTTTCGAGGGAAGTATTTTACCAAAATTTGTTGATTCGACACAAGGGTAGCCAAAGAATAGTTGTTGATCTTAGTAGATGACTTGTCAATTCAACCACATCTGGGTTATTCTCTGTATAAAAGTTTAGTATCACATCAAGATAGTAATAGGAATGGTAACAGTAATAACACCAGTTTTCTAGTGATTGTAACAACAGTAGCAGTAATAGTAACTTAGCAAGACTCAATATGTAAAAAGAGTAGGCCATTTATCAGTGATGGATAATTATTTAGATGGCATTCATCATGTAACAGTTACACACTAGAGCGACACATGACTAGCTCCAATTCGTCAATGTAATGTAGGAATGTATTCCGTATATAGTCATACGTGGTTATAATAAGAACTTGCATGATATATTTTATCCTACCCTCCCGTGGCAGCGGGGTCCATAAGGAAACTAAGGGATATTAAGGCCTCGTTTTAATAGAGAACCAGAACAAAGCATTAACACATAGTGAATACATGAACTCCTCAAACCACGGTAATCATTGAAAAGAATCGCAATTATTGTCACCTTAACTCATTGCTTGTCCTCAAGCAATTCAGTTGATAAACTGAAAGTGATAAAGAAAACTTTTACAAACTCTTTTGTTCTCGTTGCCATATATATGCTTAGCTAGTGTTGAGGTTTTCAGCATATGTCATAAGTAACCATATTGATGATAACACTTAGCTATAATATTTACTCATGGCAACAACATAACCAACCAGCGAGCAATAATAAAATATCTCAGATGCCACTTGTCAAACCAATCATGATATAATATGATGATATGGTATCTCGCTAGCCCTTTTTGAGACTGCAAAAGATAAATGCGGAGCACCACTGGGGTCCAAGCAGCAACTATACATTGCAATTTAGAGTAGAGGAGATCCAGTCATGCTCACATCCAACATTAACTAGACTCAGTGCATAAAATTGAAAATAGTTCTCTCAGGTCTGGTGCTTTGGTGAGAAGATGATGCTCAAGAATAAAATAAAATAGCATAAAAGTAAATAGAAAGGCCCTTCGCGCAGGGAAGCATTGATTTGCAGAGGTGCCAGAGCTCATGGTCTAAAACTGGGATGAAATTGTAATTTTTAGTGGTATACTTTTCCTGTCGTCACGACAGAGTTTTTGGCATCTTCCATGTTAAACACATTATTGGTGGTTCCCAAGAAGAATTGTAAAGTTTACTCCCATACACCATACATACTCAAGCCATGGCCGGTCGAATTCACGGGTGCCCTCCAACATTTCAACTGTCCCTGGAGTTTGTTTAATTTTTTTTATTATATAGGACTGGGCATCTTTTTTACCGGCCTCTCTCCTGCAATGACATGTGAATAAACACCCATCTTGAGAATAAGCCACTTCACATGGAAGATACTGACCGCCCCGTCGCTCCATGATATGGCACCTCACTAGTCATTTCTGAGACCGCAAGACATAAATGTAGAGCGCCTTTGAGCTCCAAGCGGCGACTAAACATTGTAATTCAAAGTAGAGAACATCCAGTCATGCTCACACCCAACATTAACTAGACTCAATGCATAAAAATGAAAATAGTGCCCTCAGGTCTCATGCTTTAGCGAGTGGTTGATGACTCGAGAATGAAATAAAATAACATAATAGTAAATAGAAGAACCCTTCGCAGAGGGAAGAATTCATTTGCAGACGGGCCAGAGCTCATGGTTTAAAACAGAGTTGAAAGTATTATTTTGGGTGGTGTGCCTTTCCTATCAACATCACGACAAAGGATTTCGGTATCTTACATGCTAAACACATTATAAGTGGTTCCCAAACAGAATTGTAAAGTTTACTCCCAACTACCATACATACACGAGCCATGGATGACCGAATCCATGGGTGCCCTCCAACATTTCAACTGTCCCGGGAGTTTTGTTTAATTTAATTTTGATTATGCAGGACTGGGCATCCTTTTTACCAGCCTCTTCGTGCTATGACGAGCGAATAAATGTCCACCCTGAGAATAGTCCACTTAGCATGGAAGATACTGACCGCCCGATCGCTCCATGAGTGGTACGAGCACACAAAACATATGTTTATTTGAATGTTTAGAGGTGGCACATGCAAATTTACTTGGAATGACAGAGTAATACCGCATATAGGTAGATATGGTGGACTCATTTGGAACAACTTGGGTTTAAAGATTTGCATGCACAAGCAATATTACCACTTAGTACATGCGAAGGCTAGTAGATAGATTGAGAAGCGACCAGCTAGAGAGTGAAAACGGTCATAGCTATGCATTGACAATAATTAACATTGAACGCTAGCATGAGTAGGATGTAAACACTCTGAACATAAATATCATGAAGGCTATATTGGATTTGAATCAACTACATGTTTGCACATGTGCCAAGTCAAGTCACTTGAACTACTCAGAGGAGGATACCATACCAACATACGACATCACAACCATTTTAATGCATGTTGACACATAAAATAAATCATTATCCACTCCTAGCTATTTAAGCATGGCATGAGCAATTATAATATCTAATTTTCATCATACACATGTTTACTCATAATATGCTGAATCAAGATCGAAGGAGCTAAACATATTTACAAAAACGGAAAACAAAAGAGTTCATACCAGCTTTCTTTACCATAATCAGTTCATAAAATTATCGTCATTATTGCCTTTCACTTGCATAAGCGAATGATGTGAAAATAATAATAGTGCAAGCATGTCGTGGACTAAGCTGGAATATGTGAAACAATTTATACAAAGGAGAAGACAAGGTAATATTGGCTTATTAGATAAACAATAGTGGATATGAGAGCCTCTCAACATTTTCATCATGGTCTTCTCCTTTTCAACGACTCAACAAAAAGAAATTCAGAGAAACACACAAACATATTTTTGGAGTTTTTAATTTTTCCTGAAGAAAGCAAATTAGCGAAGGAAAAACGGAAAGCGAGAAAAACTATTTACACGGGAAAGCTCCCAACAAGTAAAATAAGAAACGGGAAATCCTTTTGGGTTTTCTTTTAATACTGCAAACTAAAAAACAACAAAGAAAACCCGAAAAGAAGAGAGAAATATTTTTGGGTTTTCGAAGTTTTTCAAACACTTAAGAGGAAAAACAGAAAATAAAACTAACATGGATATACAATGAAAGAGGATGAACACCGACAGTTGGAATGAAATTTGTGAACATGAATGTAATGTCGGTGAGAAATACGTACTCCCCCATGCTTAGGCATTGGCCTAGCTTGGTAATCACCATCCCTGATCTGGATAATAGTTGAAATGATAGCTCGTCGAAGCGCTCCGTGCCACCTCCTCAGCCAGGCGAGCGACCTCTATTACCTCGTTGTATTCGTGCACTTCGTTCTCATAAATGAAATGTCTTTGTTTGCTCTGAAAATAAAAGATAACAGGCGCAGGCAAAATGATAGAGACAATGCGGTATTTATCAAATGTCAGTTTATAATCATAACCCTGAGCTCACTTTCTAATAAAATCTTGGTACTGCATTGCCCTAAAGTCTAGGTGTTTATCAGGAAATATAGGGTCATTGGGGAAAGGCGGGACTCCTAGCCTTGCAGCTACGCGGGAGGCATAAATTCCTCAATATAGATCGTCGTTACCCGCATTGCGAACCTACGTGAGATAATTGCCCCAAGATTGTACTGTTTCTCACCAGTTAAGGCGGTATGAATAATGCTCAAGTCAAGAGCGCAAAGCGCACTGCAATCTTTCTTACCAACAATACATTTCCATTTAATAGTGCAAGATAGCGAATAGAGGGAAATTGAATACTTTTTATTGTAGCTTGCGTAACTCTTGTATACTCACCATTGCAAATACTTCTAAGGAACATTTGATAATCAGATTGCTGTGGTTCGTTAAGTGAGCCCTAATATGGAATTTTACATGCATCACATAATTCTTCTAGAGACATACCATAAGATATATCATAAAGATGAAACAAAACTCTAGAACTACAGGAGTGATACTCAAACGTTTGCGTGAATGAATGGGTGAGGTAATGATGTTGGGTACACTTATCTGCGAGAAAAGCGGTGAGCTCGGTGTTTATCGAATTCTCCCTTAGTACCGGCACCTAGCATGAACTCATTACATGGCCATCGACACGATTTAGCATCGTCCATGCTCACTAAACTTGCCCTTGGTTCAACAAAGGCTTGCCGGACTGAGCTCTCACTTGATGATTCTCCAGAGGATTTTCTTCTTGAAGAACTCCTCCTAAAGATGTTCATTTTCATAAGAAATTATGTCAACAAAACTTTTGTAAGATTGGTAGCGACTAGACATATAGATGCCTAGAGGCCTTATCAAGCATTCGAACTACTTGGAACTCAAAGAATCCAACATGCAAGCTCATTTTCAGTAGCACCAAGAGCAACCAAATATGCAAAATAGTATCCACTAAAGCAAAAACTAATCTCTACTCCTAAATGCTGAGTTGGTAGAATTGCATCCATGATTATTTTTTGTTTCCCACTTTCGCATGTTTTTCTTCGTCTCTCCTCTCACCACCCACACCCCGGTCCATCGGTTTATTTTCCTCTCCACTCTTTAGTACAAACCAGGACTTTCCTAACGCATAACAAATCATGAATCTAACTTTCTTAAGTTATCCAAATCAATCGACCCCTCTTCTGTATGCAATTTTTTTAAGGAAACGAATAAAAAAATTTCAGGAAACAAATAATAGATTTTAATCTAGCTTTCCTAACTTATCCAAATCAACCATCCCTCTCATTAGTGCAATTTGTTTTAGGAAACCAATAACAAATTTTCAGGAAACAATTAATGGATTTTAAGGATATTAACATCTAAATCATGACAAACAAATCACTACATGCGAGATTAGTGTGGGAGCATTGCTCGCCCTTGATTGATTGCCCCTCTCCCGTCTCTTCCACCGGGGACTTGGTATCCGACGTTCCATGATTTTTTGCCTCTCCTGCCACCATTGTGTGGGTTTTTTGTCCCTCCTTCTACCGTCATCTATTTTGTGTGGGTTTTTTCGCATCACCTTCCACCACCCTATTCCTCTGGTTTTTTTGCTTTAACTCCCTAATGTCAACTACACAACTTGTTCTTGTAGACTCGTGTTTGGCCTCCAAGCGCGGAGTTTTGTAGGATAGTAGCAATTTTCCCTCAAGTGGATGACCTAAGGTTTATCAATCCGTGGGAGGTGTAGGATGAAGATAGTCTCTCTCAAACAACCCTGCAATCAAATACAAGAAATCTCTTGTGTCCCCAACACACCCAATACAATGGCAAATTGTATAGGTGCACTAGTTCAGCGAAGAGATGGTGATACAAGTGCAATATGGATGATAGAAATAGGTTTTTGTAATCTGAAAATATAAAAACAGCAAGGTAACAAGTGGTAAATGATGTCTACTACACAACCTTCTTCTTGTAGACTCGTGTTGGGCCTCCAAGCGCAGAGTTTTGTAGGACAGTAGCAAATTTCCCTCAAGTGGATGACCTAAGGTTTATCAATCCGTGGGAGGCGTAGGATGAAGATGGTCTCTCTCAAACAACCCTACAACCAAATAACAAAGAGTCTCTTGTGTCCCCAACAAACCCAATACAATGGTAAATTGTATAGGTGCACTAGTTCGGCGAAGAGATGGTGATACAAGTGCAATATGGATGGTAGATATAGGTTTTTGTAATCTGAAAATATAAAAACAGCAAGGTAGCAAGTAACAAAAGTGAGCACAAACGGTATTGCAATGCTTGAAAACAAGGCCTAGGGTTCATACTTTCACTAGTGCAAGTTCTCTCAACAATACTGACATAGTTGAATCATATGTAAATCCCTCACGTGCGACAAAGAGTTCACTCCAAAGTCACAAATAGCGGAGAACAAACGAAGAAATTATTGTAGGGTACGAAACAACCTCAAAGTTATCTTTTCCGATCAATCTTATGAGCTATCCCTATAAGTGTCACGAACAGCCCTAGAGTTCGTACTAAAATAACACCTTAAGATACACATCAACCAAAACCCTAATGTCACCTAGATACTCCAATGTCACCACAAGTACCCATGGGCTTGATTATACGATATGCATCACACAATTTCAGATTCATCATGTTCAATCCAACACAAAGAACTTCAAAGAGTGCCCCAAAGTTTCTACCAGAGAGTCAAGACGAAAACATGTGCCAACCCCTATGCATAGATTCCCAAGGTCACGGAACCCGCAAGTTGATCACCAAAACATACATGAAGTGGATGAATAGAACATCCCATTGTCACCACGGATATCCCATCGCAAGATATACATCAAGTGTTCTCAAATCCTTGAAGACTCAATCCGATAAGTAAACTTCAAAGGGAAAACTCAAATCATCACAAGAAGATAGAGAGGGGAAAACTCCATATGATTCATCTATATTAATAGAGCTCGCGGTACATCAAGATCGTGTCATCTCAAGAACACGAGAGAGAGAGATCAAACACATAGCTACTGGTACATACCCTTAGCCCCGAGGGTGAACTACTCCCTCCTCGTCATGGAGACAGCCGGGATGATGAAGATGGCCTCCGGTGATGGTTTCCCCCTGTGGCAGGGTGCCGGAACGGGCTCCCGATTGGTTTTTCGTGGCTTTGGAGGCTTGCGGTGGCGGAACTCCCGATCTAGGTTTGTTTCTTGGGGTTTCTCTATTTATAGGAATTTTTGGCAGCGAAAACAAGTCGAGGGGGGCCACGAGGCGACGACAAGCTAGGGGGGCGCGCCCTAGGGGGTGGGCGCGCCCCCCTGGCTTGTGGTGGCCTCGTGGCTCTTCTGGCCCAACTCCAACGCTCCTTGGGCTTCTTCTGGTCCATAAAAAATCACCGTAGATTTTTATTCCGTTTGATATTCCTTTTCTGTAAAACTCAAAAACACGGAAAAAACATAAACTGGCACTGGGCTCTAGGTTAATAGGTTAGTCCAAAAAATAATATAAAGTTGTAGTAAAATGATTGTAAAACATCCAAGAATGATAATATAACAGCATGGAACAAGCAAAAATTATAGATACGTTGGAGACGTATCAGCATTCCCAAGCTTAATTCCTACTCGTCCTCGAGTAGGTAAATGATAAAAACAGAATTTTTGACGTGGAATGCTGCCTAACATGTTCATCATATTCTTTTCTTCTTTGTATAGCATGGACATTTGGACTTGTAAATGATTCAAAGCAATAGTCTAGTTTTAACATAATGACTTCAATACTCAAGCATGTCAACAAGCAACCATGTCTTTCAAATTATAAACACTAAAGAAAGTTATCCCTAGCCCATCATGCTCAATCATTGATCCATTCATGAAACACACTCAAATATTAGCGATGCCCAATGCTCAAGTACGATCATAGTGCCCCCTAGTTGGTGCTTATAAGAGAAGATGGAGACTCAAAGCAAAAATAAAAATTGCATAAAGTAAATAGATAGGCCCTTCGCAGAGGGAAGTAGGGATTTGTAGAGGTGCCAGAGCTCAAAGTTTTAAATTGAGAGAGAAAAAATATTTTTGGTGGCATGCTTTTCCTGTCAACGAAAATGACGAAGTAGCTCACAATACTTTCCATGCTAGATACATTATATGCGGTTCCCAAACAGAACAGTAAAGTTTTTACTCCCCCTCCATCAATCAATCACACTCCACGGCGAGCCGAATCCGCGGGTACCGTCCATACAAACAACAATCTTGGGGGAGTTTTGTTTCATTATTATTTTTTGATTTGAAATTTGAGCATGGGACTGGGCATCCCGAATACCAGCCACTTTCTCGTGAATGATAGTGAATCAACACATATCGTGAGAATAACACACCTAGCATGGAAAAATATTGGATACTCCCCACCGTTTCATGAGCGGTACGGGCACACAAAAGAGAAAATTTATTTTGAAAATTTAGAGATGGCACATACAAATTTGCTTGGAACGGCATGGAAATACCGCATATAGGTAGGTATGGTGGACTCATAAGGCAAAACTTGGTTTAAGGATTTTGGACGCACAAGTAGTATTTCTACTTAGTACAAATGAAGGATAGCAAATAGATTGGGAAGCAACCAAACCAAGGAACGTAAAATCACATAAGTGAGCATTGAGTCATAACTAACACCGAATAATGCACCGCAAGTAGGATGTAACTTCATTGCATAACTATTGACTTTCGTGCATGCATAGGGAATCACAAACCTTAACACCAATATTCCTACTAACCATAATTACTCACTAACATGACTCACATATTACTATCATCATGTTTCAAAACTATTACAAAGAATCAAGTTTAATTTGTCCCATGATCTTCATGAAAGTTTTTATTATATCCTCATTGGATATCTATCACTTTAGGACTAGTTTCATATATTGCCATTGCTTTTTCAACAAGCTCAAACAAATTTAAATGAAGCACATGAGCATAAAGATTTCATCCCTCAAAAAGGTATAAGTGAAGCATGAGAGGAAATGACAAGCTACTCACAAAAGATATAAGTGAAGATCAATGAGTAGTCAAACAATTAAGGAGCTATGCGAGGACTCTCTCTCCCTCAATAAATATTTTCAGATCTGAGTATTTTATTCAACATCAAGCAAAAGAAAAATAGCACTCCAAGAATAGAACGCATGATGTGAACGAATAAAGATTTAGGCTCAACATAGGCTAACCGATAATTGTTGATGAAGAGAGGTGGGATGCGTAGCATCCCCAAGCTTAGATGCTTGAGACTTCTTGAAATATTTACTTGGGGTGCCTTGGGCATCCCCAAGCTTGAGCTTTTGTATCTCGTTCAATCCTCTCATATCATGGTTTCACCTATTCTCAAAAACTTCATCCACACAAAACTCGAAAAGAACTCGTGAGATAGGTTAGTACACATAATAATAAATCAACTCTTTATGCACTACAAAGACAAGTTGCATAATAATTTTCACACATTAGGTACTGTATACTATCATTTCCACAATTTATATCTACCAATATAGGCTATGGAAACTATAGGATAAGTAGATAACGAAACTATGACAGCAATCTGTCTAAACAGAACAGTCTGTAGCAATTTATGAAAACAGTGTAGTTCTGTAACTCCAACAATTATGAAATTTAGGAAATGCTATAAAATTTATATGACATCACTGTGTAAAAATTTCAGAAGCTTTCCACATTCCAGTAAAATATGACAATTCAAACACTACAGTCAAAGTTTCTATTTTTACACAGCACTCATCAAAACATGCAATGCAAGCATCCTAAGGCAATTCTTGGAACTTTTTATTGAAAAACAAGATTCTAAATAACACCTAACATAAAACAAGAAAATAAAATGACACTCCAAGCAAAACTCATATTATGTGACGAATAAAAATATAGCTCCAAGTAAGATATACCGATAGTGTTGAAGATGAAAGAGGGGATGCCTTCCGGGGCATCCCCAAGCTTAGGTGCTTGAGTCTTCCTTGGATATTACCTTGGGGTGACTTGGGCATCCCCAAGCTTAGGTTCTTGTCACTCCTTATTCTCCTCATATTGGTGTCTCACCCAAAACTTGAAAACTTCAATCACACAAAACTTAACGGAACTTCACGAGAAGGGTTAGTGTAGTAAAGAAAGATCATTCACTTAGGTACTGTCAAGACAAGATTCATAATTGTTACCACATGATAACTACTGTATTATATTATTCCCACAATTTATACTACTAAATATAAGCTATGGAAACACTAAAACAAGCAAACTATGCATGCAAAACAGAATCTGTCAAAATCAGAACAGTCTGTGAATATCTGTAGTGTAACCCTACTTCTATGCCTCTAAAAATTCTGAAAAATTAGGAAAACCTGAAGAATTTGTATATCAAGACTTTGTAAAAATTTCAGATCATTATCACGCTCCAGTAAAAAATGAAAATTCCTGTACTGGAGTCAAAAGTTTCTGTTTTTGTTCAGCATCAATTCTACTCATCTTGTGAGTCATCCCAAAGGCTTTACTTGGCACTTTATTAAAACAAAAGCTATAAAACATGATTACTACAGTATCTTAATCATGTGAACACTCAAAAACAGAAAGTAAAAGTGTTGGGTTGTCTCCCAACAAGCGCTTTTCTTTAATGCCTTTTAGCTAGGCATGATGATTTCAATGATGCTCACATAAAAGATAAGAATTGAAACATGCAAAAGTGCATCATGAAGCATATGACTAGCACGTTTAAGCCTAACCCACTTCCTATGCATAGGGATTTTGTGAGCAAACAATTTATGGGAGCAAGAATCAACTAGCATAGGAAGGCAAAACAAGCATAACTTCAAAACTTTGAACACATAGAGAGGAAACTTGATATTATTGCAATTCCTACAAGCATATGTTCCTCCCTCATAATAATTTTCAGTAGCATCATGAAGGAATTTCAGAATATAACTATCACATAAAGCATTATCTTCATGATCCACAAGCATAGAAAATTTTTCACTCTCCACATAAGCAATTTTCTTCTCATTCATAATAGTGGGAGCAAACTCAACAAAATAACTATCATAAGATACTTGATTGACATAACAACTTTGAATATTAAAATCATGATGACAAGTTTCATAGTTACTATTACTCTTTATAGCATACATGTCATCATCATAATCATCATAAATAGTAGGCATGTCATTATCATAACAAATTTGCTCATCAAAACTTGGGGGACTAAAAATATCATCTTCACCAAACATAGCATCCCCAAGCTTGTAGGTTTGCATATCATTAGCATCATGGATATTCAGAGAATTCATACTAGAAATATTGCAATCATGCTCATCATTCAAGGAATTCTCATTAAGTATTTTCATAATTTCTTCCTCTACCAATTGAGCACAATTTTCTGAATCCTTATTTTCACGAAAGACATTATAAAGACGATACAAATGATGCAACCTAAACTCCATTTTTTTGTAGTTTTCTTTTATAAAACCAAACTAGCAATAAAACAAGAAACTAAAAGATTCAATTGCAAGATCTAAAGATATACCTTCAAGCACTCACCTCCCCGGCAACGGCGCCAGAAAAGAGCTTGATGTCTACTACACAACCTTCTTCTTGTAGACTCGTGTTGGGCCTCCAAGCGCAGAGTTTTGTAGGACAGTAGCAATTTTCCTCAAGTGGATGACCTAAGGTTTATCAATCCGTGGGAGGTGTAGGATGAAGATGGTCTCTCTCAAACAACCCATGCAACCAAATAACAAAGAGTCTCTTGTGTCCCCAACACACCCAATACAATGGTAAATTGTATAGGTGCACTAGTTCGGCGAAGAGATGATGATACAAGTGCAATATGGATGGTAGATATAGGTTTTTGTAATCTGAAAATATAAAAAAAGCAAGGTAGCAAGTAACAAAAGTGAGCACAAACGGTATTGCAATGCTTGAAAACAAGGCCTAGGGTTCATACTTTCACTAGTGCAAGTTCTCTCAACAATACTGACATAGTTGAATCATATGTAAATCCCTCACGTGCGACAAAGAGTTCACTCCAAAGTCACAAATAGCGGAGAACAAACGAAGAAATTATTGTAGGGTACGAAACCACCACAAAGTTATCTTTTCTGATCAATCTTATGAGCTATCCCTATAAGTGTCACGAATAGCCCTAGAGTTCGTACTAAAATAACACCTTAAGATACACATCAACCAAAACCCTAATGTCACCTAGATACTCCAATGTCACCACAAGTACCCATGGGCTTGATTATACAATATGCATCACACAATTTCAGATTCATCATGATCAATCCAACACAAAGAACTTCAAAGAGAGCCCCAAAGTTTCTACCGGAGAGTCAAGACGAAAACATGTGCCAACCCCTATGCATAGATTCCCAAGGTTACGGAACCCGCAAGTTGATCACCAAAACATACATCAAGTGGATGAATAGAACATCCCATTGTCACCACGGATATCCCATCGCAAGACATACATAAAGTGTTCTCAAAGCCTTAAAGACTCAATCCGATAAGTAAACTTCAAAGGGACAACTCAATTCATCACAAGAAGATAGAGAGGGGAAAACTCCATATGATTCATCTATATTAATAGAGCTCGCGGTACATCAAGATCGTGTCATCTCAAGAACACGAGAGAGAGAGAGAGATCAAACATATAGCTACTGGTACATACCCTTAGCCCCGAGGGTGAACTACTCCCTCCTCGTCATGGAGACCGCTGGGATGATGAAGATGGCCTCCGGTGATGGTTTCCCCCTGTGGCAGGGTGCCGGAATGGGCTCTCGATTGGTTTTTCTTGGCTCTGGAGGCTTGCGATGGCGGAACTCCCGATCTAGGTTTGTTTCTGGGGGTTTCTCTATTTATAGGAATTTTTGGCGGCGGAAACAAGTCGAGGGGGGCCACGAGACGACGACAAGCTAGGGGGGCGCGCCCTAGGGGGGTGGGCGCGCCCCCCTGGCTTGTGGTGGCCTCGTGGCTCTTCTGGCCCAACTCCAACGCTCCCTGGGCTTCTTTTGGTCCATAAAAAATCACTGTAGATTTTTATTCCGTTTGGGCTCCGTTTGATATTCCTTTTCTGTAAAACTCAAAAACACGGAAAAAACATAAACTGGCACTGGGCTCTAGGTTAATAGGTTAATCCAAAAAATAATATAAAGTTGTAGTAAAATGATTGTAAAACATCCAAGAATGATAATATAACAGCATGGAACAAGCAAAAATTATAGATACGTTGGAGACGTATCAGTAAACAGCGAGCAAAACGTTGTATAAATGCTTGGAAATAAGGCCTAGGGTCCGTACTTTCGCTAGTGCAATCTCTCAACAATGCTAATATAATTGGATCACATAACCATCCCTCAACGTTCAACGAAGAATCACTCCAAAGTTCTTATCTAGTGGAGAACATAAGAAGAAATTGTTTGTAGGGTACGAAACCACCTTAAAGTTATCCTTTCCGATCGATCTATCCAAGAGTTCGTACTAAAATAACATCAAGTTATCCTTTCCGACCGATCTATCTAAGAGTTCGTACTAAAATAACACCATATGATACGCATCAACCAACTCTAATGTCACCTAGATACTCCAATGTCACCACAAGTATCCATGAGTTAATTATACGATACACATCAAACAATTTCAGATTCATAATACTCAATCCAACAAAAAGAACCTCAAAGAGTGCCCCAACATTTCTACCGGAGAAAGTAGGACGAAAACGTGCATGAACCCCTATGCATAGATTACCCCAATGTCACCTTGGGAATCCACAAGTTGAGTGACAAGACATATATCAAGTGCTCTCAAATCCATAAAAGTATTCAATCCGGTAGTAACGAAATTTCAAAGGGAAAACTCAATTCATCACAACAAGATAGAGAGGGGAAAACACAATATGATCCAACTATATTAACAAAGCCCGTGATACATCAAGATCGTGCCATATCAGGAACACGAGAGAGAGAGAGAGAGATTGAACACATAGATACTGGTACAAACCATCAGCCCCGAGGGTGGACTACTCCCTCCTCATCATGGCCTCCGCTGGGATGATGAAGATGGTCACCGGAGATGATCTACCCTCTCCGGCATGGTATTAGAACACCTCCAGATTGGTTTTTCACTGATACAGAGAGTTGCAGCGGCATAACGAGGAGTCTAGGGTTATTTTTGATGGTTTCTATATTTATAGGACTTTTGATAAAATCTTCTGGCCCTCCCACGAAGCGTCTAGTGCCTCTTTTGTTCCAAAAAAATCGTCACAAAGTTTCGGTCGATTCCTAGAACTTTCATTTTCTGCACAAAAACAACACCACGGTAGTTGTGCTGAAAACAGCGTCAGTCCGGGTTAGTTCTAAATAAATCATATAAAGTGCATCAAAACCATATAAAGGTTTTGTAAACATAGGTAAATATGGCATGAATACTTCATAAATTATAGATACGTTGGAGACGTAGCACTCCCACACAATGGAAAACAAATCTGAATGGATCCAAAATTTCCATGTGGTCATAAGTTATATAGTAATGTCTTTATGTGAAAGAATCAATCATGGTCAATCTTTCATGAATCTTTAAAGATAAAATCAAAATTAATTAACCTTATCATAAGTCGCTCAATCATCTTATTTTTTTATACATCATCAAAATTAAATTAATTAACTTTACCATATATCGTTTAATCACATTAATGTCGCATGACACATCCTACCAAATCTCTACTTGGTAGCTTCTGTTCCATGATTTTTTGTCTCACCTCTCTCCCTCTCTCCACCTTGATTTTTTTTGTCTTTTTTTACATCATCACTAGCATATCACACTAAAAGCTACAAGGAAAGAAAAATACGCCGCATGTTCCCCCTCGATCCAGCTGCTTCCTCTATCTAGGAAATTGTAGGGCGTGGTTTTGGGATGCCTCCGCCACCATCGCCGGGGTTCCCAGCCTTCGCCGCCTAACTTTGTGTTCCTCTGCCGATCTCCGAGACCGCCACCGCCAACGCCATCGCAACCCAGGTCAGGGCAGGACTCAAGGGAGGTCGTGGCTCCCCCAATCCATCTCAATCCCACCGCCCCGCCCAGGTGGACATGCAACAACAAGTATTGGTGCGTGTCGGCGTACGACACCTATGGGATCGAAAAGATCCCTTTACGGTTCGGCAGGGAGAAAGGCTTGCACAAAGAGCAGATCCAATGATCAACGCGAGGGGTTTTTACCCAGGTTCGGGTCGCTGAGAAGCGTAAAACCCTACTCCTGCTTTAGTTGTATTAGGTGTGTTTATGCCCAAGCCTCAGGAGCGCTATGTGATGAACAGTACACAGCTCCTACGCATGCAGAATGGGCCAGAAGGTCCTCCTCCTCTGTAGCTACGCCTTGGGCCTCCTTTTATACGTTGAAGGGGTCACCAACAGTGGCGAAGTACAAGAGGTGTAAAGTTGCTATAATGTTATCATACCTAATACTGACGGCTTAGGACAAATGCATTTAATGCTCCGTTGAGGTGTCCCTTAGCTTCTTGGGGACAGAAAAAGGGCCGTCCCATCAGCACCGCTTAAGCCCATCCGCCGTTAGCGCCTGACACGCACCCAGGAGGACAACAGCTAAAAGACAAGCTGGTCGCTGCGCTGGAGCGGTGACAGGGTGGCGAGGTCTTGCCGGGGCTGCAAGCCATCCCGGCAAGATCTTGCCGGGGCCCCAGCCTTCGGTCTTCTGTCTTCTGATTATTGGCTTGAATGCCTCCTCGATAGCTTTGTGCTTGCATTCAGCTGTCCCCCGGCAGGCCTTGCCGCTAGTGTGGCTACAACTGCCCGTGCACAAGTATGGGGTACTAAAGACCCGAACTTTAGTACACCGATAGGAGCCCCCGGGCCTAGGCCATACACGAGTGCGAGGCGTTGTTGGGCTAGGCCCAAACAGTGCACGGGCACGCGTGGCAGGAGTTAACCGCTGTAATCATTCCGCTTACTGCGCCCCCCCACGACGCGCATTGAATGCGGGACGTGGGATACGTGCGCGGAGCGGCCGTAACTGCAGCGCGCTCGAAAAGCATTTTCATACTGACTAGTAAAGAGGCAGCCCCGCGCCTTCCCCATAAAAAGGAAACCGTAGAGGCGTTGCTCATTTACCTCCTGTCTTTTCCAATCTGGGAACCGCCGTCGTCTCCTTCCTTGAGCCCGAAACAGAGTCTCTCCCACTCATCTGCCGCCTCCACGCCCACACCGTCTTCGGCCTTTGCTTCCATAGCCACCATGCCGCCCAAGGTAAGCAAGGGCAAGGGGGTGAAAGCCGCCGTCTCGGAGAGCAAACTGGCGAAGATGCGGAAGAAGCACGCCGTCTTCGCTTCGGTGCTCGATGCGAGCGCCCTGAAGGATCGATACCTCTGCATGTGGGCGAGGGAGACGAAGGCTCATCCTGCTATTCGCGTGAGTCCAGGTTCTGTAGCGTCCCGAATCAAAACGAGTCAAGCCTCTGTGTGTCAGTGCCATCCCTGGATCAGTATGCTGGCACACATAGTACATCAATGTATATATCAAAGTGCAATCACATGTAAATAACGTAAAATTGATATATGCCTCTTAAATCTCAGCGGAAACTGTCAACGGGAGTGGAGTCCCAATAAACACCAACGGCAGGTTGAGTGTAGACCGTAACCCTTAATTGTACTCTTACTCGTCGTAGAAAAGTATCTGCAACATAAGACATTGCAGCCGTGTAGGTCAGTACATTGAATGTACCGGCAAGATCACCATAGGATAAAATGATAAGACTATTCTATATGCAAATGGCTATGTGGCTCTGTGTCTGAGTTTTTTTTGCAGAAAAGCTGGTTTTATTTTCCCTACAACAAAGGAGTCAAACGGAAATATCACTACAAAAGTTGGTTGTTAATGAGATGGTTCCACCAACCAATTCTCATGTCCCAAAATTATTAATAGACCCACTCATCATAATTTATTAATTGTGTTGAGACTGGCTGATAGTATCATCTCCGGTGCTCATGTTGTCCATAACTGGGGACACGGCTAATCGATTAGTTTAACACTCTGCAGAGGTTTGTACACTTTACCCGCAAGATTCGATCCCTCTCGTTGTGTCCTCGCACTGCATGATGTTTGAGAACGAGACGATCGAAACATGGTCTTCCAAAGTGATCCTCTGATAGAAAGTCAGTGCCCATCCAATCCTACCGTTCTTCTACGTCTCGTAGCAATCTGACCTACCAGAGTCACCACTAAGGTCAACCAAGCCAGAGCCCATATTGACTTGCGGTTGCACACGTAAGCTTTCCGGCCTTGAAGTATCCATCCATCTCTTTGAGCCTGGGTGGCAGTCCATTGGGATGATCACAGGTAGATACCAGGATTCCCGGCATAACCATGATAGATATCAGGCTGCCAAAATGCATGTCCAATCCACCCAGAGGTATATTGAGTCCTTGAAGTCTTGATCATCATGCAGGTCTTGAAATAATTAATTAACCTCACAACACTCCTGAATCTCACAACCAAATCCCGTCTACTAAAGCGTAGCAATTGTGAAGTAACGTCCCTTCCCGGGCAATGGTAACAGGGTGTTGGGTTTCTCCTACCTCATGATACTACAACAAGTTCAAGCTCAATATCCTACTGGATGTATGATGGAGAGATTTATTCTAATGCAAATAAAACATAGGTAATGTAAGATGATCAAAGTGAACTTGCCTGTACAGTTGATGAAGATAAATATCGCTCTCAGAAATAACTTGATAGAACTATTCGTCACTCTCCGATGAAAATCTATATAATCAAACATTGCACTCATATAAGCAATCATGCTAGCAATCAATACTAACAATCAAAAAGCAACACAAAAACCAAACACAAAAGTGTTGTGATGAAGGAAAATACTTAAGACAAAAGTTAAAACAACAAAACTTCATCACAACAACCAAAATAGTTTTCCCTAGAAATAATCCTATTTTCAATAGCAACAAGACAACAAAAAGTAAAATCTAACAAAAATATTTTATTAAATATTTTACTAGCAAAAAGAATTACTTTTGAAGAACAACTAAGAACTAAGAAAACAACACCCTAAACAATGTAAGTTCTCTAGCTAATAGAACATAACAGCAAAGAAAACACTAAGATAATAAAATAACAGAAAACAAAATATAAAACAACTAAGTTAACAGAAGATATTTTCTCATAAAACTTTATTACAAAAAAAAAACTAATAGAAAAGCTTTTAGTAAACTCTTCCTATAACCTAAACAAAGTTAACCTTGAATTGACCACAAACAATTTCAACTATAATACAAATTGTTTTCTGGTCTAAACTAAAGTTAACAGAAAATAAAATTTATAAAACAATATATGGAAATAATTTTCAAATAGGAAATCAAACTAGCAATGAAATCAATTTGCAAGTTATTATGAAACTAGAATTGATTTCATGCTATCAAAAATAATAAATGACATAAAAATAAACTTGGTTGAAATACTACTCCTCACTAATAGAAAACAAAGTAAAAAAATTCAACTAATATAAAAGAAAATAAACTAAAACAATTTAAAACAAAAGAAATAGAAATAAACCTAAAAAGAACTAAAACAGAATCTGTTTTACTAAAAATCCTAATTTAAAATATTCTAAAAATTCTCAAATTCTACCTACTGTTAAATAAAGTCACTAGTGACAAGTAGCAAAAAGAATCAACTAAAAACCTATTTTTAAACTCAAGTTATTCACAAAACAAGATTTAAATCAAATCTGTTTGAATTCAAATTTAAAATTTTCAAACATGGTCAAACTTTATATCTACAGAAACTAGAATAAATTTGTGACACAATGCAAAAAGAATCACTCAAAAATAATTAAAAACATAAAATATAGAGCAAAAACAAAATCAGAATATATTCTGGAATTGAAATTAAAACAGAAAAAAAAAACAGAACTAACGGACAGGGGCTACATGGCGTCTCCTGATTGGCTACGGCACGTGCGCACGAGGGCTAAACGAGAGGACGGCCGAACGTTTAAAGAAAACGTTTCGCTGCTTAAGTGATCTATTATGGTACGTTGGATCTAAATCGGACGGTGGATGGCGTCGCCGGTGACTTACAGTGGGCGGAGGGATTCTCCGGCGATGTCCGACGGCGGCGGCTGCTCGGGGTTGATGCTGGTGAGCTCCCCGGCGGGTCTCCGATGACGGCAAGAGCTCCAGTCGATGCGGCGGTGAACGGCGCATCCAGAGGTGGTCGAAGGCGAGCTCGGGGGCGACGGGGTGACGATGGCGAGCTTCGGGGCGGCGGCGGCGCTCGGGTGGTCGACGGGGAGGGGGGTTCCGGTGGTCTTGGAGCTCGGGGAAGAGCACGGAGAGGTGTGCGCGAGGGTGGCAGAGCGATTGATGGGCTCGGACAGCGTCAGGGAGGTTTAGGTGGAGTGGTGGTGCGGCAAAGGCGCGGTGGCAGTGGTGTACTCCGGCGAGCAATAGCAGCGAGGACAGGGCACGGGCGTTGGGTCTTTGGGAAGGAAACGAGCGAGGCGAGGCTCGGCTTTATATAGGGGGTGGCGTGGAGGAGGGGGCGTACGGGAACGGCAGGGGATCGTGAGCGCGGCGGTGATCTCCGGCGAAGGAAAGAAATCGGGATGGGAAGAAGGAAGGTAGGAGGTGACCGCGACGGTGGTTTGGTCGGGCGGTGGGACCGGGTGTCAGAGAGAGAGAGGGAGATCGCACGGGATCGGGCGGCCGATCCGTAGAGATTCGGATCTGGTCCGGATTGGATCAGGCCGGATCCTTTCCAAATGGGCCGGATCCTTACCTAACGCACGCGCGCAGCTTTCCTATTTAAAGCATTTTTCCAAATAAAAAATAACAGGAAAGTAAAAGTAGAAAAGGAAACTAAATACTAATCCAAAGATAGAAGTATTATATACTAAAATGATCAGAAAAATAAAATAAATAAGATGAACATTTTTCCACGGCCAAAATAAATGAGTTAAAAAAATTATTTTTCAGAAAAAGCCTAAATTGATTTTATTTTCTTTTACAAATAATTTTCAAATAACCCCCTGGGTTTTATGGTTCAAAATCTCAAAAAAATGCCCCTGGTTTGGAGGGTCATGTTCCACCTCTCAAGAAAATTTGAATTTGGGCATGTGGGTTTGAATTCATTCAAGAACAGAATCAAATGAAGTAATTACCAAAATAGAAATTTTTTCAGTAGTTTTCAGAATCCAAAATTTCAATTCCTTCACTTGAAGAAGTCATGTCATCTTCTCTCCTTGTTTTGCATTGGATGAAATTGAATTCAAAAAAAAAGGAAAGTCATTTTATTCCCTCTCATTCAAAAGTTTCAAAAAGTTTCAAATTTCACTCAAATTCAATCACTCAATCAAACAAACAATCATTCTAGTAATTAATATAACATTCCAAAATTTGGGATGTTACAAACCTACCACACTTAAAATGAATCTCGTCCTCGAGATTCGAAGAGCTAGAAAGAAAATGTTAGGGTTTGGGTGTCTTCTAGCAAATCCACTGGTCTGATAAGTGTGGGTACTACCACACTTAAAATGAGAGTTACTGGTCTCTCAAAATCTTGACAGTCCTCTGGGGTCTTGACATCTGTCTCTTCACATGCTCCACAGAAAACTCTTTTGGTGATGCTCTTCCTTTATAGTCACAATCTTTCCTTCAAAAATCCAGTGTTCTTTCACTAATAGAAAGTTCTACCATCACTGGGTCTTCTTAGCTGGCAAGTCTCGTGATCATTCTAAATAACTTATCGATGAACTCATGGTGGTCTACCATTTGTAGTTATCCTGCAGTAAAATGGGTCTTGGCTTCATCCTCACCGTAAAATTCCTACGTGTGACAACAGCTGCCATGTACAAGGGTCTTCCATCATACCATTCTAAGGCTTAAAACAAAAGCTTCAAAGAACGTCGTCTCTTTACTATGGGTAAGTCACTCAGATTTACCATTCCGAATATCAAGAGAAATGATAAGAGTAAGTCGTCATGGTGATCAATCCATTCCGCACCCAAATCATTACTCTGTATAGGGTTTAGCGAATCTCGTATTCTAACACTTGGGCTTCCTCACAAAAATTGCAGATTTTCTCTTGTCCATGAACGAAGTTCAGATAAATCCATTGATTCTGCAAGCTGAACAAATGATCTATCGTTTCTTCACAACTCTCAGGTTTTCGTATCTTCCTAAGAAAACGTCTGCTGATCTGTCATAGCTTCTTCCAAGTTCCTTTGTTCAATAAGGTAGGGCTTGCTCCTTATCAATCCTGAGGTTGTGGCTCACTTCAATACTTGTACGGCTTTAACTCACCCTTGGGGTTACTAGCATTTCATATTCCAACATTACCTACAATTCATTCCATCATACCCTTGGGGTAATCAAATAATTCACAGACTTATTCTTGTCCAGGGTCCACTCTGCGGAATTCATTTTTTTCTTTCCATTGGTCTGTTTTCCAATAAGGTATGGGTTCATCATAATCATTCCTTCAGTTCATCCTTATATATTCTCAAAACTCACACCTCAATAGTACTTTATTACAATGTTGTCATCCACATAGTTTGATATGGTCCAACATTACCTTCAACTGTATTCATTGTGTCCAGACTTATTGGCATGAATAGTACATTATTTTTCCTTGGGTCCTGTGGTTTTACCGGTTACTACCACACTTAAAATGAAATGTACCTATGCATGCACAGACCATTTTTTTCTCATATCCTCGAAATTGGTCGGAGATCTTTGTTTACAGAGTAACAACTCCTACAATTCATCATAGGAAATCATGACACTATAAATTCTATTGATTCATGAAGTTATTATAATCTCTGAGACTTCCGTTACATAGTTCAACTCCATAGCCTCAAGTAAAGTAAGAGTGCTTCCTATTACATTTATTACTTCCAAAAAAAATCCACAACTCAACTACTCATATTTAGACTTCTTCTCCGGACAGGTATAGGAGTAGTGTCCTATCTTGTTGCACCGATGACAAGTGATGTGACTCAGCTCCTTCCGTGTAGAAAACCACGGAGTCTTCCTCTTCTTCTTGGGTTGGGCTCCTTGCTTGATGCTTGGCTCATACTTCTTGCAATAACAATGAGGTCTCTCCAAGCTGCAATGCAAACATTTGATGCCTCCACTTACTTGGCCTTTCTTCTTGATCATTCCTTCTATCTCCTGAGGATCATATTGCACTTCTGTTGTCGGGAAGTCTCCCAGGTACTCGTTCGGACAATTCAGGGAAATATGTCCTTCTTCTCCACATGAATAACATGACTTGGTATCTACGATTGGGTCTGGTATATCTCCCATTTTCATGGGTTCTTCTAACTTTTTCCTGAGGACTTCTTTCATTGCTTCCTTCTGCTGCTTCATCACTTCTTGTACCTTGGGGTATATTTGACATTGTGCCGGAAAATGAGTGGTTCCTTCCCACAAGAAACATGTCACCTGCCCAGTTGGGCATTCCTCAGCAGGGTGATTTTCTTCACAATGAGGGCATCCATCCTTGTGTTCTTCCTGGGTGTGTCCTATTTCTCCACAGATCTTGCATGCACAAGGCTTCTTCATCGTGTTATCACGGTGCTTCTGAATGAGACGGGATCTTCGGCTAGCGAGCTCTATCGCGATGAAGAGGAGCTGACAAGCACGGGCTCTAGTGGTCCTACTTCGGCAACTGGTGTTGCCGGGAAAGGAGAAGCCACCTCTCAACAGTTCGACACACGTAAACCGTTTGCCTCATAATACTTGTCGCTTTGTCTTTCTTTTTGCCTTCTTGAACTTCCTCCTCAGCCGTATCTTGCTTGCTTTCTTGGCCTTCAGATCTTCCCTCGACGGAACACATGGACGTTGATACCGTCATCGAGGAGACCGCCAGGGATGCTGCCACCGAGGCCGACAGAATTGCCACTGACGAGGCCGCGAAGAATGCTGCCGCCGAGGCTGCTGCTGCCGAGGCCGCCAAGGTTGCACAGGAGGAGGCCACCAAGAGGTCTGCTGAGAGGGCCGGCAAGGAGACCGGTGACCATACTGACGGCATTCCTGCCGCAGGAGCGCCAGGCGCTACGCCGGCTACGGAGCCCCCAGCTACCGGTGAGACGACTGTTGAGGATCAACCGTCAACATCCGAAACCCCCTCCTTAAGCAGATACCTCAAGTTTGGCGACAACCTGTTCGTCAGCATACCAGGAACGGCAAGCATTGGGGTGCCAGCTGAAGGGGAAATCTTCGACGAAGACATCATCACCGCTGTTGGGCTCAAGATTGTCGACGAGCCACGCACCAGCAGCAGCAAATCCGAAGAAGAAGAGCTCCTCTAGGTCATGAGCAGCAACTTCCAGAAGCTCCAAGCACTTCACCGCGCCCGGAATGAGAAACTGGACTCCAGGGCAGCGGTTGTCGAAGCAGCGAAGGCAGATCTCCAGAAGCGCGTCGAGGAAACGCAAGCCTGGTATGCTGAGGCCTTTCAGGAGATGAAGGCGAACCAAGAGCAGCTGAGCCAAAACTGGAACGAGCTCCTCATGAAGCAGTCCGATGTTGATAAGGCACAGGAGGAGGCCAAACAACAGGCCGCTACAGAGGAAGCTCGCTTGACAGAGCTCCGTGTCGGGCTTGAGGCTCAGGAAGAAGAGCTTGCCGCTCGCGAAAAGGTGCTTGCCGACAAGCTTCGCGGCAAGGATGAAGAGATTGAGAAGCTGGTCGCGCTGCGGACCCAAGAGCTGGAGCAGAAGCACAAGGAAGCGCTCGAAGCTCTGGTCACAGACTACACCGGCAAGTTGAAGGAACCCATCAATGCTGCCGAAGCTGCAGAGGCCGCCAAGAACCTGCAGGAGGAGAAAGTGAAGAGGCTGGAACCAGGTCTTGAGGATCATGGCAAGAAGATCTCGATGCTCGAAGCCGAAAGAGATAAGGCTCTCTACAGCTTGGCGGAGATACTAGTTGACATGTCCGACAAGATCAAGCAGCTTTCATAGCGAATGAGTCCATCGCCGATCTAAAGCTGAAGCTGGCCACGCTGAATGAGACTCTGGAGAGCAGCAGGGGTCGAGAGAAGGCCTTGATCAGAGATCTCCAGAATGAGAAGGATCAGCTCAAGAGCGCCGCCGTCACCCATAACGACTATGTGGCCGGTGTGCAGATCTGGACTGAGCGCCTTATCAACGTCGCAGAGAGGCTTGCCGCACAATTGTCCACCATGGGCCTGCAAGGCTTCAACTATTCTTCCGACGACACGGTGTCTACGAGCGCCAAGTTGACCATGTTCTTCGAAGGCCTGATTGACGCCCTGAAGCAGCTCCACTCTGACCAAGCAACCCATTTGGCCAACGAATCCCGCAAACTTTGCCAGGCCATCCTCCACAAGGTGCTCGTCAAAGTGGTGCACAAGAACCCCGGCATCAACCTCACCAACGTTCTTGACCGCCTGCCGAAGGATGTGGACCATAAGGCACTTGAAGAACTTGTCGCGCCCATCGTTGACAAGGTGAGCCAAGTCAAGAGGGTCGAAGGCCAGTGTAGAGACTAGCCGCTTCGCTTCTTTTTGTCGCCGCCATTCCATGCCAAAGACAGTTTATCTTAAGTTAGAATCGCAGCAACTATTAATGTAATATAACTTGTTGTGCTTTGAATGAACGTATGCTATTTCCCTTGTCTGATTTCTTTCTGTATGGAAATAAAAAACCCTACGCTTATTGGGAACTTGTCGGCGCGCACACACTTGCCGCGAGCGCTAGGTGCGGGACTTTAGCAGCCTGCTGGCGGTGCCGCTACCGGCAAGATACCTTGGCGTTTTCAGTGCAGCCACTCAAGCTGTTGAGCGGACTCGAAACAGAGTAAGGGCGCAACCGATCACGACAAGGTTCCTTCGCGTGCAGGTTTCCCATACATAGGCCGAAATCGTTCAAGGAAAATAACCTTATAAACAAAAATTTGTTTAAAGTTTTTGCAACTTAGCTTTTCGTTGCTGTATTCCTTCCGGCAAAATGTCAACCTTGAACGTCGCCTGCCGGTATCCATACCATCCTTTCCCCCCTAGCAAACTTGTACGCGAGGGAACCTTCTGTCCTTTGAGAAAAAGAAAGAAGAGAAAATGGAGATATGGAACCTTGGCGGTTCGTTAATGCTTACCGGAAGCAAGTGTAACACAATGTCTCAGATAAGCATGCATATAAGTAAACATGGAAATCGACAAGAATTGTAAAACACTTAATTTTATTCAACTATGCACAGGGTCTGCGCCTGGCTTTGTACAAAGGATTACATGCTTCAGCGGCAAGACTTGTACAAAAGGTGGTTGCCGGGGGACCCGGCAACTGCGCCTTACGGATAGAACTTACGAAGATGTTCGATATTCCAGGAGTTGCTCACCAGAACGCCATCTTCGGTCTCCAGGAGGACTGCGCCAGGCCTGGTGACTCGTACTACCCGATAAGGGCCTTCCCACTTCGGCGTCAACTTGTTGGAATTCTTGGCCGACTGAACGCGCCGAAGAACAAGGTCGCCTTCCTCAAGACTTTGGGCATGAACCTTGCAGCTATGATAGTGGCGCAAGGCTTGCTGGTAGCGTGCAGCTCGCACAGCAGCCTGAAGACGATCCTCCTCAAGGAGCACAGCGTCATCTTTCCGCAGCTGCTCTTGCTCGAGCTCATCATAGGCGAGCACTCGAGGTGACCCGTATATGAGTTCCGTGGGGAGAACTTCTTCCGCCCCGTATACTAGGGAGAAGGGTGTCTGGCCGGTGGCTCGATTTGGTGTCGTTCTTATTGACCAAAGAACTGCCGGCAACTCATCAATCCAGCGTCTTCCGCACTTGCGCAGCTTGTCGAAAGTTCTCGTCTTGAGGCCTCGCAACACTTCAGCATTTGCCCTTTCCGCCTGGCCGTTGCTCCTTGGATGAGCAACAGAAGCAAAACAGATCTTGCTGCCAAGGTCTTGGACATACTGCATGAAGGTGTGGCTCGTGAACTGTGTACCGTTGTCGGTGATGATCCTATTAGGCACACCAAAGCGGCAAACTAGTCCTTTGAAGAACTTGACGGCTGACTGTGCTGTCACCTTTCTTACTGCTTCCACTTCCGGCCACTTTGTGAACTTGTCGATTGCGACGTACAAGTACTCAAAGCCCCCGGTAGCACGGGGAAAAGGGCCCAATATGTCGAGCCCCCAGACCGAAAATGGCCAGGAAAGAGGGATTGTCTGAAGAGCTTGAGCTGGTTGATGCAATTTCTTTGAATGGAACTGGCACGCTTCAAACTTGGTTACTAGTGCAGTCGCATCCTGGAGAGCAGTGGGCCAAAAGAAACCTTGCCGGAATGCCTTACCAACAAGAGCTCTTGATCCTATGTGGGAACCACATATGCCTCCATGTATCTCTGCGAGCAGCTCCAGTCCATCCTCCCGAGGAATACACTTCAATTTCACACCGTTCGGTCTCTTTCTGTATAGGACATTGTCTACAAACTGGTACATATTAGACCGGTGGGCTACTTTCTCCGCTTCTTCCTGCTCTTCAGGGAGTTCTCCTGTTTGAAGGAAATGGACGATATGCTATGCCCATGCTGGAGCCTGGGGCTCGACAACAAGGACCAAAGGCATGTCTTCTGCCGTGGGAGCGTTTGTCTCTACGGCAAAAGCCTGAGGCCCTGCCGGAGCCTATCGCTCACCGGCAAGCTTGGCGTCATTCCCGGCAACTTCTTTGCCGGCGGCTTCTGGGAGATCTGCCGGAACTCAACTTCCTTCTTTTCTCTTGCCCCATCGATGGCGCTACGGATGGTTGAGTCAATTGGAGCACAAAAGTTCCTGGTTCCACGGGTAACTTAAGGGCAGAGCGCTTTGACAAGTCATCAGCAATGCTGTTTTCCGCACGAGGAACGTGCTCCATTTGCAGACCGTCAAAACGTTCTTCCAATTTCCTCACCTCATCGACATAAGCTTCCATTTATGGACTCTGATAATCTTTATTCACCTGCTTGACGACAAGCTGTGAGTCACCTCTGACGATGAGCTTCTTAATTCCAAGGTCCGCCGCGATCCTGAGACCGGCAAGTAGCCCTTCATATTCTGCAGTGTTGTTTGTCGATCTCTCCCGGGGAAAGTGCATCTGAATCACGTATTTGAGGTGCTCTCCGGTGGGTGCGACAACCAGCACGCCGGCACCGGCGCCTTGCAGCGAGAAAGCCCCATCAAAATACATAATCCCCTCTTGATTCATTTCCTCGCCGGGGAGAGTTGTCTCCAGAGCCTCTTCGTCTGGCATTGGGGTCCATTCCGCGATGAACTCCGCCAAAGCTCTGCTCTGAATGGTTGAAGTACTTTCAAACTTGAGACCAAAACTTGACAGTTCCAAAGCCCACTTCACGATCCTGCCGGTTGCATCTGGATTTCGCAAGATCCGCTGCAATGGAAAGCGAGTGACAACGGTAATCTCATGTGCCTGAAAGTAATGGCGCAGCTTCCTCGAGGCCATAAGGAGGCCGAATAGCAACTTCTGCACGCCCGAATATCTTGACCTAGCCCCCTGCAAAAGGGAGCTGACAAAATAAACTAGGCGCTGCACCATCTTCTTCTTCTGTGTCGCTTCATTTGACTGCGCAGATCCCACCTTGTCAGCACCAGACTCTGCCGGGGAAGATCCCAGTTCGTCGTTTGGCAGTCTTGCCGCTGCCGTTGCTTCTTCGTCGACTTCTCTCTCTGCCACTAATGCAACACTCACCACTTGATTCATCGCCGCTAGATATAGCAGCAACGGCTCTTGTGGTTTTGGCGCGACTAGTACAGGCGGAGAGGAGAGGTACCTCTTCAAATCTTGCAGTGCTGCCTCCGCTTCCGGAGTCCACTTCATGGGACCTGCCTTCTTCAAGATTTTGAAAAAGGGCAGGACGCGCTCCGCAGATTTTGAGATGAACCTACTCAGAGCAGCGACGCAACCGGCAAGACGACGCACATCTTTGACGCTTCTTGGCGCTTCAATCTGCTCGATTGCCTTGATCTTGTTGGGATTTGCTTCAATTCCACGTTGAGATACAAAGAACCCAAGAAGCTTGCCGGACGGAACGCCAAACACACACTTCTCAGGATTGAGCTTCAAATTGATCTTGCGCAGATTTGCAAATGTCTCTTCTAAATCTTGTATGAGCGTTGCCTTGTCTTTGGTTTTGACCACTATGTCATCCATATAAGCTTCCATATTTCTATGTAGCTGGGGCTCAAAACCAATCTGGACCGCTCTTGCAAATGTTGAACCAGCACTTTTCAACCCGAAAGGCATACGTAAGAAGCAATACGTACCACATGGGGTGATAAATGCGGTCTCCTCTTCGTCTTCCTTTGCCATGAAGATCTGATGATATCCTGAATAGGCGTCAGGAAATGAAAGCAAATCGCAGCCGGCAGTGGAGTCCACAATCAGGTCGATGCGCGGCAAGGGAAAAGGATCTTTTGGACAGGATTTATTGATATCTGTATAATCAATACACAACCTCCATTTTCCATTCGCCTTGCACACTACAACTGGATTGGCCAACCATGTTGGATGGAGCACTCCTCTAACCAAACCTGCCGCTTCCAACTTCTTGATTTCCTCGGCAATAAACTGTTGCCGCTCCAAAGCCTACTTCCTAACCTTCTGCTTGACGGGCCGCGCATGAGGACAGACAGCAAGGTGATGCTCAATTACTTCCCTGGGAACACCGGGGATATCAGATGGTTGCCATGCAAACACATCGATATTCGCCCGCAGGAAAGCAACGAGGGCGCTTTCCTATTTGTCATCGAGGGTGGAACTTATGGTGAAAGTTCCCCCCGTACCATCCTCCTTGGCGGGCACCTTCTTGGTTTCTGGTGGAGCTGCCTTGGACTTCTTGCTCTTGCCGGTGGAGCTCTCTGGCACACATCCTCAACGGGAGCGCAGCACTCCGAGGAGGTGCGCTTGCCGGAGTGTGTGTGAGAGGTCTTGCCGGTCTCCTTCCCCCCGGGAGCTTTAGCGGCAGGAGCAAGTGCCTTGGCGGCGGATGCTGCAACTGCCTCCCGGTAGAGTTGATTGGTGCAGACAAGCGCGTCCTTCTTGTCGGAGTTGACAGTGATGATGCTCATCGGCCCGGGCATCTTCAATACATTATAAGCATAGTGTGATGCCGCCATGAACTTGGCCAGCGCTGGGCGGCCAAGGATCCCATTATATGGCAATGGAATCTTGGCGACGTCGAAGACAATCTTCTCTGTCCTAAAGTTCAGGTCACTACTGAATGTTACTGGCAGTGTGATCTTACCCCTCGGCTGGCTCCTTCCTGGATTGACCCCCTGAAACGTGCCCGTTTCCTCGAGACCTTCATCAGGAATTTGCAACCTTTTGATCACCTCAGGCGAAATCAAGTTCAAACCGGCCCCACCGTCAACTAGCATTTTCGTCACCTTGAGGTTGCGAATCGTTGGTGAAACCAACAATGGCAGACACCTGACCGCAGTTTTGCGATCAGGGTGATCCTCAGCGTCGAAAATGATAGGCGTGTTGGACCATTTCAATGGCTTCTGGGCACCGACAAATGGCTCTGTCGCATTAACCTCGCGCGCCCACTGTTTAAGTTGGCGGCGGGAAGAATGCAACGAGGCGCCCCCGTCAATGCACATCATGTCTGCAGCTTTTTGGAATTCTTGCTCGCTGGACTCGTCGTCCTCGTCGTCGTCACCATCACCCCTCTCTTGCTTGTCGCGACCTCGAGCGGGCCGCTCCTTCTATTGCTTGGCCTTGCCGCGGCGACCTCCTCGGCCACCGCGTTTCTTGCCGGACCCATCTGCACCATCCTGGGCCTTCTCCTTATCTCGCCTTTCATACTCAGCTTTCTGTTTCTCGACAAGCTGCTCAACTTGCCGGCATTTTTGGAGATCATGGCCCTTGGTGCGATGGATCTTGCAATATTGCTTGTCGGAGCCCTCCGGCTTGTCGACAGCCGCCAAGGCCTGACAGGAGGTGCACCCGGCAACATCCTTGCCGGGGCCGTCAACCTTGGCCTTCTTGGCGGTGTCGGGGTTGCCGGATCCCTCGAAAGCAAGCACGGCCTTGCCTTTGCGCTTCCTGTTACGCCGTCGGCCTTTCTTTGCCGGGGCGGCGGCGTCTTCATCTTCAGAGTCGATCCCTGCGCCAGCATCCTCGCCGGGGAATCTCCTCCCTTCTTCAGCTCGAGCACACTTATTAGCTAGAGCATAGAGCTCGGCAACATCCCTGACTTTGTTCATCACCAGCTCTTCGCGCATCCTGCGGTTGCGCACGTTCTGATGGAACGCGCTGACAACAGCGGCAGGATGAACATCTGCGATGTTATGATGTACACGGCTGAATCTCTGTATGTACTTGCGCAAAGTTTCGCCCTCCTTCTGGGGGATGAGATGCAAATCACTTTCCTGGCCAGGAGCTTGATGACCTACGGTAAAGGTGCCAACAAATTCATGACACAGATCTGCCCAGGAAGAAATGGAATTCTCCGGCAGATACATCAACCACGACCTCACATTGGGCTTAAGCACCAATGGGAAGTAGTTGGCGAGTATCTTGTCATCGCGAGCCCCGGCAGCCTGCACCGCAATGGTGTAGATGCTCAAGAACTCCGACGGGTGAGTCTTGCCGTCGTACTTCTCCGGGACCTCTGGTTTGAACGTTCGGGTATTGGGCCACTGGACTCGCCACAGCTCACGGGTAAAATCTGGACAACCCACCTCATAAGGTAGGTCACCAGGATACCCTGGCGCAGGCTTGTCTACAGTGGGTCCTGCGCGCTTATCAGATTGATGGCATGCTTCCCGACGCCGCTCGATGGTAGTCCGAGCATCTTCTTTGCTTTGTTCCCGAAGAACTTGACGTTGATCGCGGCGAGTTCGCGGATCAGACTACGCCGTTGAATCGTCATCACAGGCGTCGGTCCGTCGAGTCAGCGACTACTGTTGCCGCCGTGGAGGAGAGTGCACCGTGGTCGTAGCGCCTCCCGTCTTTTCGCCATCGGCGCGCTCCGGCTCAATGGACTGCCGCCGCGAAGGCTCCGCCTGCTGCGGCCTATCATCATTAGCGAGGCCGACGAGGCTCTGAATAGCAGCTCTCCACTCCTCGAGCTTCTCCGCAGCAGGAGGAAAATTCAGGAGCAGCTGTGCTCGCGCCAGTGCTTTTGCTGGTGTAGGCGGCGGCGACAGGTGCGAGGAACGTGAGGTGCTCTGACTCCTAACCGTGTTAGAAGGAGCTCCATCACGGTCCCGCGACCGCACGCCGCTTCCACCAACATGTTGGCGTGCATGCTGGTCCCGCGCATCTCGAGGGTGATGCTCAGGAGACTTTCCGTGGGGACGCTTGGAACCTCCGACGTCGCAGCGCTGTTCATCGCGCGTGACCTGAGAAGGCCGCGGCGCATGCACCGGCGTGGGTGTCTTAGAAGGCGCCCTTCCGTCCCTGGAGTTCGCTGCACCGCCTGTCGGCAGCACAGCTCCGTCCTTAGATCTAGCGGCGCGAACGACGCCGCTCGCCTGGCTTTGATCACCAGAATGTCGTGGAAGCTCAGGATCTCCGCCTCCTCCGCCTACGTCCACACCGCCGCCCGTGCGTGTAACTACAGGCGCACCGGACGCGGATGGACCAACCGCCGTGAAACCCTTCTTCTTGGGAGCCATGGCGATGAAGACGATGAAGAAACTGGCGCGTTGATCGTTAGATCAGGTTCACGCAACCTCACCCCCTACCTGGCGCGCCAAAGATGTCGGCGTACGACACCTATGGGATCGAAAAGATCCCTTTACGGTTCGGCAGGGAGAAAGGCTTGCACAAAGAGCAGATCCAACGATCAACGCGAGGGGTTTTTACCCAGGTTCGGGTCGCTGAGAAGCGTAAAACCCCACTCCTGCTTTAGTTGTATTAGGTGTGTTTATGCCCAAGCCTCAGGAGCGCTATGTGATGAACAGTACACAGCTGCTACGCATGCAGAATGGGCCAGAAGGTCCTCCTCCTCTGTAGCTATGCCTTGGGCCTCCTTTTATACGTTGAAGGGGTCACCAACAGTGGCGAAGTACAAGAGGTGTAAAGTTGCTATAGTGTTATCATACCTAATACTGACGGCTTAGGACAAATGCATTTAATGCTCCGTTGAGGTGTCCCTTAGCTTCTTGGGGACGGAAAAAGGGCCGTCCCATCAGCACCGCTTAAGCCCATCCGCCGTTAGCGCCTGACACGCACCCAGGAGGACAACAGCTAAAAGACAAGCTGGTCGCTGCGCTGGAGCGGTGACAGGGTGGCGAGGTCTTGCCGGGCGCGAGTCTTGCCGGGGCCGCAAGCCATCCCGGCATGATCTTGCCGGGGGCCCAGCCTTTGGTCTTCTGTCTTCTGATTATTGGCTTGAATGCCTCCTCGATAGCTTTGTGCTTGCATTCAGCTGTCCCCCGGCAGGCCTTGCCGCTGGTGTGGCTACAACTGCCCGTGCACAAGTATGGGGTACTAAAGACCCGAACTTTAGTACACCGACAGTGCGTCGTCACGGGTGGTGGCGAGAAGGACGGCCTATGGCCTCCCTCGAAGCACCACCACGACAACACCACACCGCGACCCCTCGACATGGGTTGGCGCCCCCCTCCAAGAGATGGGTAAGCTCCCATGATTCCCACTCGACCCCCTCCCCTGAATTCCTAGATTTCTTGTGCTCTCCACCGACCGCTTGAGTGGGCAGCGAGGGGGCTCAATATCGATTTCGTTGCAGATGTGCAGCTTCTTGTAACAAGTAGGGCGAGATGTATAATGTGTCGGCTAGGATCTACTTTGGGATTGTGCATGTTGTTGTCGATTCTATAATTAGCCTCTGGTAAATGTGAGTGAGCACTGACCATCGTCATATGGCTGCTAAGATGAGTTGTTGTTGTAATTAAAATTGTGTTGGTGCTCTAGGAGTAGATGCACTATAGGAGGGAAAGGAGCTCCTGGTTGATCATGAGGCTTATAAGTATCTCCTTGATCAATATCAGGTTGTGTTCTCTCTCTACTTCATGTTTTGTCTCACGAGCAAATATAGTATGCAATTCATATTTTTTGACGAAAGCTAAGTGGCAATCTTTTATTCAATTGTCTTTTACAATCAGTTGTCTGTAGACACCATTTATTTTACTGATGCATTCTTAAGTATGTGAGGTTAGTTCATTATCAGATATACTGGAAGCGACCATTAGAAAGTTGCTATATCTGTTACTACAATGCATAATTCTAACATGATGTTATTGCAAGTACACAACAAACATCATTCTCTCATTTCTCTATAGAAGACGGCATTTTGGCGTACATAACCTATCTATAATATATTTAGACCTTATTTTCTTGGGAATGTTCTTCAAAGCATAGCTGGCTAATGATGCTTATGGTTTAGGGATGTCATATCCATGGTTTTTCTGAGACCTCTAATGTATAACAACCTGAAAGTATGTGAGGTTAGTTCATTATCAGATATACTGGACATCGATGCATGTTTAACAATCTGATCTCCTGCAGACTGGTAAGATGGCACCAAAGTGCAGGTTAGTTGGCAAACATACTTGAGAACTCTATACTTGCATTTATGCATCTCAATTTAATTTGGACCGGGCTAATATTTTTATGAACTCGATTTTGCTGGATGTCTAACAATGTCTTATACTTACATATAAAGTATCGATGTCACGTTTTGATCATCTACATCCATACTTGATTTTTTTACATAGAAACAACCCCGGCATTCTATTTATGGTTTACCCTATCCGAGCTTAAACTTATCCCTTTGGGGTACTACATTCATCACTCTGTGGCTAAAAAGGAAAAGTTGAAAAAGGAAAGGAAGCTCAAATAGGCTGACCCTAGGAAACGTTACCATGAATGAAGTTGTCTTGGAATGATCGTCATCCTTGATGTTGAGCTCCTATTTTCTTAGGATGGCGGTGAAATAAATGTCATAGAAGCATTGTTTCCCAACCTCCCAAGGTTGCATTTCAGCTACGTGAACATATAGATGGTGTTCTTCACACATGAAAGCCTATAATAGATTCAGGTTGTTGGTGATTTGCCAATATGGTGACATTTTCTTCCATAATAATTGAACTTATTCCTGGGCAATGGAAAATGTTATTGTATGGATTATTTTGGGTATATAGTCATTTGTTAATATAAAGATTTATTATATATTTGATCTTGTGACAAGTGTGCTAATAGTTACTAATTCTGTGAAAGGTAAAAATTGATCCTTCAACCACCGGTGAGTTACTAATTTCATGTTGTTTGTTCCATAAGCATATCCAATTTTGTGTCTTGATTCGAGTGCTCTGGAATCGATTGATCTATAGAAAGTATATCTTTGGAAATATTTAGATGTAGTGGTGCCATTCCAGAACATTCCATATTATAGGAATATATATTGTGTAGTCACATTCTTCATGGAGGTTAATCCTACAATATTTGTATGTCAAATGAATAATTTTCATGTATTTGCAACTACATCTCTAGATTAGGATACCATATTTTGAGTATAAGCCTAGACTGCCTAGATATTTGTGTTATTACCCATGAAATTGGTTATGTTGAATTTGCTGTAGCTGAAGCTTTTCGCAAGATAATTCCTTCTGTTCTACTGATAATCACTTTTGAATTTTGTCAGTTTTAAATTTTATTCCTTGGCGGGTTAGGATAATTATGTCATTCGCGTTCCTCCCATAGACCGGTAAAATACTCTGCTATATGAAGCTATTGGTGGCACCATGATAGCCGGAATTGGGTTCAGGAACGTAGCAGGATTCATATCATCATGATATGCGGCAACATGTTAGCAGACATTATATACACACTGGTCTGTCACTTGCACACTTATTAAGGACTAAACATTATTCTACAATTTTCTGTAGGATCTCTCTCCAAATAACTTGTTATTGTTTCTTTGAAATATCAGTTGTGTTCAACTTACTTTGTGAATAAAAATTACTAGCAAACTAGCACCAACATTACTTGCACCAAAACTAACATGTATCTACATGTGTGATGAAGACATTTTTTCTTTGTATTCATCACTATTCATCATGCTTCCTGCTATGTAGAAAGAAGAAAAATAGATGTTTCAGCTCATTTTTCATCTCACACTCCATTATAACGCTTCCTAGATCTGGGTCATCTCACACTCTATGTATAAATAGATCTTAGTTTGTAAGAGATAATTAGTTGAATCATTGAAGTGGATTTCAACTACTTTTCATTGTTACATGCTATAATTTCCATGCATACAAATTTAATATGCATTGTGAGTTTGTTTGCAACTGATAAAAATATATTCATGGCTCGTGACACACGGGCATTATACTAGTTAGAGTATTGGAGGAGTCACATACCAAGGGGCAAGCCCTCAAAACAGTTCTGGAAACGGAGCTCCAAGCAAAGAGATCAAAAATATCACATTTCGGAGCAAGAACACGAGGGAGAGAGCAACCAGGAATTTTTTCTAGAGGTAAGGGATGAAGTGGGCTGAATGGATAAGTGAGGGGGTCCCCGTGGGCCCCCCCAAGGCATCTAGGTGTGCCCTGGGGGTGGGCGCGCCCTTTTGCCTTGGCAGCAATAGGTGCACCCCCAGGGGTGTTTTCAGCTAAAAAAATTCTTAAATATTCCAAAAAGATCATGTCGAAATTTTGTGACATTCTGAGCACTTCTAATTTTGGTCCATTTTTATTGCACGGATAATTCAGAAAACAGGATAATCATGGCATTTTATTTCATTAAACTAAAAATAACAGAGAGTAAACTAATGGTATAGAAAGTTGTGCTTACTAAATTCATCGACCTCATGTCTCTCAAAAAGGATCCATTAATAAGGTTGATCAAGTCTTATTAACAAACCGTTTCCGATTGACATGAAACCAAAGAATCTTCGTATAACACTAGGTTACCTCAATGGGGATTTGCATCTCCCCAACAATAAGAATATCATATTTCTTCTTGACAGTAGGGAGAGGAAATTTAAACTCCCCAATAGTAATTGTGGCAACTTGCTCAATGGCATTAATAATATTCGCTGAAACTTGTTTCTTCGGAAAGTTCACCGTATGTTGTTTACCATTGACATGAAAATAACCTTGCTTTTATTGCAATCAGTAAAATCCTGTGCAGTATTCAGAAAAGGTCTACCAAGGATAATCAACATTTTTTCATCCTCAGGCATCTCGAGAATAACAAAGTCTGTTAAGATAGTAACATTTGCAACCACAACAGGAACATCCTCACAAATTCCAATAGGTATAACAGTGAATTTATCAACCATTTGCAAAGATATTTCAGTACGTGTAAGCTTATTTAAATCAAGTCTTTTATACAAGGATAAAGGCATAACACTAACACCGACTCCTAGATCACATAGGGCAGTTTTAACATAACTTCGTTTAATGGAGCAAGGTATTGCGGGTATACGCGGATCTCCCAGCTTCTTAGGCACTCCACCATCAAAAGAATAATTAGTAAGCATGGTGGAAATCTCAGTTTCAGGTATATTTGTTTTATTAGTGATAATATCTTTCATATACTTAGCATACAAAGGCATTTTCAAAATATCAATCAATCAAGTGCGCAAAAAGACAGGTCTAAGCATTTCAGCAAAGCGCTCAAAATCATACACATCCTTATTTTTTGAAGGCTTGGTAGGAAAAGGCATGGATTTCTGAACCCATGGTTCTCTTTCTTTACCATGTTTTGTAGCAATGAAATCTCTTTTATCATATCTTTTATTCTTAGGATGTGGGTTATCAAGATCAACAGCAGGTTCTATTTCTACCTCATTATCGGGTTCCTTATCATTTTCTGGTGGAGCATCAACATGAACATCATTATCACTATTACTAGGTGGATGTTCATCACCAGATTGTGTCTCAGCATCACAAATAGAAACATCATTATGATTCTCAGAAGGTTTGTCTATCACAGGTTCACTAGAAGCATGCAAAATCCTATCATTTTTATTTTTCTTTTTAGTAGGACTAGGTGTGTCAGAATTAATAATTTTTGAATCATGCTCAACCTTTTAGGATGCCCCTCAGGATAGAGAGGTTCCTGGGTCATTTTACCTCCTCTAGTCATTACTCTAATAGCATGATCATTCATTTTAGTAAGCAAATCATTTTGAGACTTAGCAACTTGTTTTAGTTGAGTACAGACCATGGATGAATGTTTACCTAAAGCTTTAACATCATTAGCAATTCTAAATATCAAGTCGCTCAAGTGATCAATCATCATAGCATTCCATTGTAATTGATCCTTAACATAGTTATTAAAATGTTCTTGCTTAATAATGTAATTATCATATTCATCCATGCATTGACTAGGAGTCTTAGTGCAAGGTATATCACTTTTATCAAATCTACGGAGAGAATTTACCTCTACTACCTGTGTAGGGATATCAAGTCCATGTATTTCTTCAATTGGTGGTAAATTTTTGACATCTTCCAATTGAATACCTTTTTCTTTCATAGATCTCTTGGCTTCTTGCGTATCTTATGGACCAAGCAATAGAATACCTCTCTTAGTTTGAATAGGTTCCTGCGGTGGTTCAGGAAGTGTCCAATCATCAACATTCTTCAAAATATTATTTAATAGTTCCTTAGCCTGCCCAATGGTTCGTTCCCTGCAAACACAACCACGACAACTATCTAGGTAGTCCCTAGAAGCGTTGGTTAGTCTATTATAGAAGATATCAAGTATTTCATTTTTCTTAAAAGGGCAATCAGGCAAAGCTTTAAGTAATTGGAGAAGACTCTCGCAAGCTTGAGGGAGGTTCTCTTCTTCAATTTGCACAAAGTTAAATATTTCCTATAAATCAGCTTGTTTCTTATGAGTAGCACAATATTTCTAAGTGAAGTGATAAATCATATCCTAGGGACTACACACATAACTAGGAGCAAGAGGAAGGAACCAATTCCTAGCATCACCTTTTAGTGAGAAAAGAAAAGGCTTAAGTATGTAAAAGTAGCGAATCTTTTCCTCATGAGCAAACAAGGTGGTGATATCATGCAATTTAGTAAGGTGTGCCATAACAGTTTCAGTTTCATAAGCATGGAAAGTATCAAATTCTACTATAGTGAATAACTCAGGATCAACAAAGAGTTCACAATCCTCATCAGTAACACATATAGGAGAAGTAGCAAATCTAGGATCATGTTTCATTCTTTCCATCATAGATTTTTGTTTCAGTTTGCATAGCAGTTTATTCAAATCATCCCTATCATTACAAGCGAGAAAGTCACTAGCTATCTCCCCATCCATAACATAACCACCAGCTACCTTAGGCATATCATATCTGTTAGGAGGGCTAGGCATAATAGGTGAATCAAAGTTTTCATCAATTTCAACATTTTCAATTTCTCTAGATCTAGAAATATGAGCATCAAGTACTTCATTGAGTGGCATAATTTCAGTTTCATCAAGCATAGTAGTGGCATCATCATTAATACCCTCCATAGTAGAAGTAGTAGCACATTGAAAAACATGTGCAGGTGTCATAAGATGGTTCACAATAGTAGGTGAACCAAACGCAGAGCTAGATTGCTATTCCCTACCTGCCCTCATCCTAGAAGGTACGATCTTGGTTTTAGCGTCTTTCAGATTCTTCATAGTGACAATTGAATAACCTTGATGAACACAATAAATAGAGCTATGCTCCCCGGCAACGGGCCAAAAATAGTCTTGATAACCCACAAGTGTAGGGGATCGCGACAGTTTTCGAGGGACATATTTTACCCAAATTTGTTGATTCGACACAAGGGGTGAAAAAGGATATCTATTGGTCTTAGCAGTTGAGTTGTCAATTCAACCACACTTGGGTCATTCTGTGTAACAAAGTTTAGTAGCACAACAACATAGTAATAGGAACGGTAACAGTAGCAGCAGTAGTTTTGTAGTGATTGTAATATCAGTAGAAGTAATAGTAACTTAGCAAGACTCAATATATAAAAATCATAGGCCATGGATCAGTGATAGATAATGATTTAGATGACATTCATCATGTAACAGTTACACACTAAGCGACACAGAACTAGCTCCAATTCATCAATATAATGTAGGCATGTATTTCGTATATAATCATACGTGCTTATAATAAGAACTTGCATGACATCTTTTGCCCTACCCTCCCGTAGCAGCGGGGTCCATAAGAAAACTAAGGGATATTAAGGCCTCCTTTTAATAGAGAACCGAAACAAAGCATTGACACATAGTGAATACATGAACTCCTAAAACTACGGTAATCACGGGAAAGAATCCTAATTATCTTCACCTTGGGGTATGCGGATCATAACACGTAATAGGTGCATACAACTTGCAAGATAGGATCCAAAAAACTCTCATATTTATGAAAACATAGTAGGTTCAGATCTGAAATCATGGCACTCGGGCCCTAGTGACAAGCATTAAGCGTAGCAAAGTCATAGCAACATCAATCTCAGAACATAGTGGACACTGGGGATCAAGCCTTATCAAAATAACTCGATTACATGATCAATCTCATCCAATCCAATCACCATCTAGCAAGACTACAAAGGAATTACTCACTCCCGTTGGTGAGCATAATGGGGGTGTTGATGAAGAAGGGTTGGTGATGACAACGGTGACGAATCCCCCTCTTCGGAGCCCCAAACGGACTCTAGATCAGCCCTCCCGACAAAGAACTGGAGGTGGCGGTGGCTCCGTCTCGTAAAACGTGGTGAAAACATCTCTCTTATTTTTTCCCGAGGAATAGGAATTTATAGGACTGGAATTAGGGTCGGTGGAGCCACGTGGGCCTCCCAGGGCAAGAGGGTGTGCCCTAGGGGGTTGGGCGTGCCCTGTTGTCTTCGCTCCAATATTTTTTATTTTCCAGAAAAATTCTCCAAAAAGTTTTTTCCAATTTTGAGAACTTTTATTTCTGAACAAAAACAACACCATGGTACTTCTGCTGAAAACAACGTCAGTCCCAGTTAGTTTCATTCAAAACATGCAAATTACAGTCGAAAACAAGAGCAAAAGTGTTTGGAAAAGTAGATACGTTGGAGACGTATCAACATACTAAGGATAGAGAAAGAACAACCTGGTGGAAGCAAGGAGTATTTTGAGGAGAACCTGGAGAGTTGCCCCCTAGGATGGAAGGATGCCTAAGGAAGGATCACTCCGCAGGAGAGATCTCATAACTCTTACTTGATGGAACTGGTCATTTTATGCCTAGTTGTGAAACCTCTATCAGGGTAACACCTATGGCCTGACCTTAGAAGGAGATAGTAGAGAAGACCCTAATGGAATTTAAGAAACCTCAGGAATGAAAGGGATAACACTGATGTTACTCTGGAAAACCTAGAGCATCAAGTGAACTCATACCCCAATAGGGAAGAGACACTACGTGTCCAGAAGGTAGTAGTCAGAGAAACCTTACCAGAGGAGAAGGATGGTAAGGAGGTAGAACCATCCTTGGTACACGGGAAGTCTGAGTACCTAACCTAGGAAGGCTTGGAGAAAGCAGAAGCAATACCCACTATGAACGAAGGAGGCCTGACCTCATCTGAAGGGGTTGATAAACCAAACCCTTATGCAAGGAGGCATAGAGGATTGGATGAATAGTATGAGGCATGATTTGACCTGGTTGAAAGGAAGAAGCAACTCAGTTCGGGGGGCTCTCTAGGGTTTTGGGGATATTAGAGAATTTATAGCAAAGATATCTGGGCCAGAGACCGTGGGAGGTGGCCCCAAGCCATCAGGGCACGACCACCCCCCTGGGTGCGCCCTATTAGATTGGCGCCACCCCGTGTGGCCTCTGGTCTCCCTCTGAAGCTTCCAGGTCTTATTTTTGTCCAGAAAAAACATAAAAAAGTTTCGAGGTATTTGGATTTTGTTTGATACAGTATTCCTAAAAGGCCAAAAACAAGCAGAAAACAGCAACTAGCACTGGGCACTAGGTTAAGAGGTTAGTGTTCAAAAATAATATAAACAAGCAAGTAAATGCTTCAAAAGTATCCTAGAATGATAATATAATAGCATGGAATGATCAAAAATTATAGATACGTCGGAGTCGTATCATGGTCGCGGCACCCAAACCTCCCCACGTCGCCTCCAGCCACGTCTGGCACCCTCGAGCCCCTTTATTTAAATCCCATGTTCCCCTCTCTCCATTCCCCCTCTCGGCCGTGTTGCCCCGCCGCCAGGCTGCCCAAGGTTGTGATTGGAGCGCCGCCACCTCCGACGCACGCCGACGAGCAATAGCGCTCCCGTCGGTGAGCCCCACCGTGTGTTTTGCTTGTGTGAAGTTCGCCTTGAGCTCCTCTACCTCCCTCACCCTCTCGTTCTTCAAAGGGCGCTCCAGATTGAGCGGAGCAATGACGACCCAAGCCAACCGAGCATCACCGTCGCTCCTCTCCGTCCGCTCCTTGTTGTAGACGAAGGACGAACCCGATGACCACATGGCCACACTCGAGACCGCCTCGTTGATCTGGACCCCGTAGACCCCTCCCTGTCCCCGAGGACCACCGGAGAGCGAGATCTGCCGAAGACCCAGCGACGTCGTCGTCGTCTTCTTCGTCTCTGGCGAAGCAGCGCCACCCGGTAAACTCTTGCCCTCTCCGCCATTCGATCTCACGGGCATGGCCCAGATTTTATAACTTAAGTTCCCAAAGGGGTACGCACCCACTCCATCAGATCCAGATCCAACGTGTCGGAGCAACGACACCTATGGGACCGCGAGGATCCCTTTACGGTTTGGCAGGGAGAAAGGCTTGCATAAAGAGCAGATCCAACGATCGACGCAAGGGATTTTTACCCAGGTTCGGGCCGTTGAGAAGCGTAAAACCCTACTCCTACTTTAGTATATTGGATGTGTTTATGCCCAAGCTTCAGGAGCGCTATGTGATGAACAGTACACAGCCGCTACGCATGCAGAATGGGCCAGAAGGTCCTCTCTCATGTAGCTACGCCTTGGGCCTCCTTTTATACGTTCGAAGGGGTCACCAACAGTGGCGAAGTACAAGAGGTGTAAAGTTGCTACAGTGCTATCATACCTAATACTGACGGCTTAGGACAAATGCATTTAATGCTCCGTTGAGGTGTCCCTTAGCTTCTTGGGGACGGGAAAAGGGGCCGTCCCATCAGCACCGCTTAAGCCTAACGCCGTTAGCGTCCTGACATGTTACCAGGAGGACAACAGCTAAAAGACAAGCTGGTCACTGCGCTGGAGCGATGACAGGGTGGCGAGGTCTTGCCGGGTGCAAATCTTGCAGGGGCTCGTTGGGTCAGCCCGGCAAGATCTTGCCGGGGCCCCAGCCTTCGGTCTTCTGTCTTCTGATTATTGGCTTGAATGCTTCCTGATAATCGTGAGCTTGTTCCCAGTTGTCCCCCGGCAAGCATCTTGTTGAGAGTTCAACATCGGGTCTTCTCGGTGACCTGCCTGGAGGTCTCCTTCCAGGAAGCTCGCTTCCCGGAAATTCTATCCTGATCTTGCCGGCCTTTGAGCTTGCCGGTGATGCGTAGGCCTGCTCCCGACAAGTAATCCTAGCCGGAAACCTGGGTCCTTGATGCGTCCTATAAGTGGATTCCTTCTCTGCCATGCCCTTCCCGCCTGGAGGCTGCAACTTGCCGGTGCGTGTCCAGGGGTAATGAACACCCCCTGTTCACTTCACCGACAGGAGCCCCCAGACCTGGGCCGGACAAGCGCGCACAGTGTTTGTCTGGGCTAGGCCCAAAAACATGCACCAGTACACACGCGGCGAGAAGTAACCGTCACTCATGACTTTTAACTGCACGCTGATGATGACGCAAGAGAGATTGCGGTTCGCCGGGCCTTGGGCTTGCCGGCAGTGTGGGCAGACAGAGCAGGACGGCAGCAGGAGTCGTGTGCCCGAAAGGGAGTGCCACACCGTGCGACGAAGAGCCAACCCCCGAGCCTTCCCCATAAAGGGTACCGCGGGTGCGATGCTCGATTCATACAGTCATCCCTGCTGTCGCCGCCGTCTATTGCGAATGCCTCACTGCCGTCTTGCCGGCCTCCAGCACGGCGCCATTGGCTTTCTCGGCTGCCGCAAGCCGCCGAGAATAAAGCAACCGCCGAGACTGAAGCACTTTTTGCATACCTGTTGTTAGCTTTTGCTGCTGTTCATCTCGCATAGCGAGGCCGCGCTCGTGGTGATGGCCGGCAACTCTCTAGAATGCTACTCTCTAGGACGCTGCCAGCCCCCGAGCCCGCCTTCCATGCGTATACCTGCAACACTGATTGGACATGTAATGCCACGACAGCGTTTTAGCACAACAAGTTAATTAGCTTCTGGCTATGATTAATTTCTTGAAATCTTGACTTTTGTTGAATGTTCCCTTGCTTGCCGGAACACTTTCCGGTGCGCACGATCCAGTCAGCAGCGCTTTGAGGAACGGGTCCTTAGCAGCTTGCCGGGAACGCCGCCTCCCAAAAAGGTTTACCTTCCCAGCTTTAGTGCAGCTGCTCACATCGCCGAGCGGACTCGAGGCGACTAGGAGCGCAACTAGCCCCGGGAAGGCTCCTCAGCACACGGGTTTACGCAGAAATCCGAAAATAAAACTCATCTAGCCTTTTCCTTGGACAATTATATTTTTGTACAAGGAATCCCTACGCTTGCTGGAATACTCCCCGAATGCGCACGTTCTGGTCGGTGGCGCTTAGGATCGGGTCCTATCTAGCAGCCTATCGAGAACGCCGCCTCTTCAGGAGCTTAACGCTCTAGAGACAACCGCAGCTGCATCTGTGTTATTGGGCGGACCCAAAACAACCAGGAGTGCAGAGTGTTTCCAGAGCGCTCCCTCGCGCACAGGTTATACAAAACTGCCATCAAAGATATGGCTACACAACAAAAAGCCATCAAAGTTTTAGAACTTAGCTTTCCGTAAGTAGAGCCAAGTCGCCATGGACGATGAAGCTGATGCGCTGACCGCTAGATCAGGTTCGTGCAACCTTTCCCCCTACCTGGCGCGCCAAAGATGTTGGAGCAACGACACCTATGGGACCGCGAGGATCCCTTTATGGTTCGGCAGGGAGAAAGGCTTGCACAAAGAGCAGATCCAACGATCGACGCGAGGGATTTTTACCCAGGTTCGGGCCGCTGAGAAGCGTAAAACCCTACTCCTGCTTTAGTATATTGGATCTGTTTATGCCCAAGCTTCAGGAGCGCTATGTGATGAACAGTACACAGCCACTACGCATGCAGAATGGGCCAGAAGGTCCTCTCTCATGTAGCTACGCCATGGGCCTCCTTTTATACGTTCGAAGGGGTCACCAACAGTGGCGAAGTACAAGAGGAGTAGAGTTGCTACAATGCTATCATACCTAATACTGACGGCTTAGGACAAATGCATTTAATGCTCCGTTGAGGTGTCCCTTAGCTTCTTGGGGACGGGAAAAGGGGCCGTCCCATCAGCACCGCTTAAGCCCAACGCTGTTAGCGTCCTGACACGTTACCAGGAGGACAACAGCTAAAAGACAAGCTGGTCACTGCGCTGGAGCGATGACAGGGTGGAGAGGTCTTGCCGGGTGCAAATCTTGCCGGGGCTCGTCGGGTCAGCCCGGCAAGATCTTGCCGGGGCCCCAGCCTTTGGTCTTCTGTCTTCTGATTATTGGCTTGAATGCTTCCTGATAATCTTGAGCTTGTTCCCAGTTGTCCCCCGGCAAGCATCTTGTCGGGAGTTCAACATCGGGTCTTCTCGGTAACCTGCCTCGAGGTCTCCTTCCAGGAAGCTCGCTTCCCGGAAATTCTATCCTGATCTTGCCGGCCTTTGAGCTTGCCGGTGATGCGTAGGCCTACTCCCGGCAAGTAATCCTTGCCGGAAACCTGGGTCCTTGATGCGTCCTATAAGTGGATTCCTTCTCTGCCATGACCTTCCCGCCTGGAGGCTGCAACTTGCCGGTGCGTGTCCAGGGGTAATGAACACCCCCTGTTCACTACACCGACACAACGGTCCATATTAGACAACTTAAAAATGAATCGTTTTCTCACTATGACCCAATCGTCCGCTGTTTAGATCTGAAATAGACACCCCCTCACCCAATCAGACTCTGACACGTGTGCAACCATATCTGTTCAGACTTCCTGTTAATTAAAATTTATTTGGCACTTTTACAAACAGCCCCCTTGGTCTTAAAACCTTCACAACTTTTTACCTGTAGGTCCAAATCAAATGATTCTTTTTGCAAAATGAACCTTATGAATTGTACTTTAGATGAGCCAATAAAATTTAGAATTTGAATAATTTAAAAATTCTAATTAAACCAGAATGAGTTTGAATCTGAATAGGTCATAACTTGCAATTTATAAATTCAAATTAATTAATTCTTTTTGCAAAATGAACCTAGTGAATTATACTTTCATCACACAACATTGAATACAGTAGAGGCCAAAATTCAAACAGAAAGAAAATTAGGTTTTATTTGAATCGAGGATTGTTCATTAAACAATTATAAAACAAATGAGATCAAAAACTTAAATTGAACTTTAGTAAATATTATTTTGGATTATTATTTGACTTTAGGTACATCAAATGGCAATTGAATTTAAATTTAAATCTAGTTGGAATGCAATTTGAAACCCTAGGTGTAATTTGAATAAAACTAAATCAAATGGTTTATTAAATCAAATTAATCCTAGTATTTGCTTTGGAGTCAATACTTGATACTAGGGAAAGATGCACTCAAATTAGATTTAGTTCAGCGTAAAACTAGTTCTAAAACTATTTGAACCTTAGTTAAACTAAAATCAAATCAATAAACTATACTAGATATATTGGATGATATCCAACTTTAGTTTAAAGCTTATTTAATAATATACTTAGTATTTTTATTGGATTTGTATTTGACTTTAGGGAAGACAATAAATGTAATTGAGTTAGGTTGAACCAACTTAGTCAAATATGAAATGATTCATAATTCAATTCAACTTAGTGAAACCAAATGAAATGTGAACTCAATTCAAATTGTATTCAAATAAAATGAACCCTAATTCAAATTTAAAATTGAATTGGAAGCTAGACCAAGTTATTATTTTAAAATCTTAAGTGTTTTAAAACTCATGAAGGTCAACAAGTTTGAATTGGCATTCAAACTTGAAAATGAACTTGGCTACCCAAGTCATAGACCATTACTCTGTTGTTAAGATTCTTTGGTTGGTTCTCACAACCACAACTTGACATCACATACATCTTATGTGATGAAACTTTATTTGAAACTTTTATGTGAACCTCATGTCACATGTATTCCAATTCACAACCACTGTGTTGTTTTCCAAACTCTTATAAGTTAACCCTAACACATGATCTCATAGCATAATGACACAGACATCATGCACAACACTTGTTGTATGTTTGATTGTATTGTATGGTTGTTTATGATTGCTATTACTTATGATAGATTGTATGGAGAGCGAAGAGTAACTTAATAAAGAATGTGAGACGGAAGAATCATCAATACCGGGCAAGTTCCACTTGATCATATCACCTAGTTTTTTCTTGCATTGTAGTATTGCCATCATATGAGTGTATGTTTAGGATGCTATCTGTACAACCCAGTAGTCGGCAACTTAGGTCCAAAATTACCCTAACCTTGTAACCATCGAGTAGTTGCTTAGGTGCTATAATGTGGATTGGGAAACACTATTGTTATTTCACCATACAACCGCATTGTTGAGTACTTAACTATTACCACCTAATCAACCAATCGGTCAGGGTGGACTGGCATTAATTGGGTCATCGGAGTGTAGTCATTGGTGGGGAATGCCACCCAGTCACTAGAGATTGTACGAGTTCAAAAGTTGAGTAGCTTCCATGTGTGACCGTGAGACAATATGGGCTCTATCAGGATCAAGTAAGTTGTGGGAACCCTCCTGAGGCAGACAACAGATGTAGGTGCGCAGGTTGGACTGGGACTATATTTTTGGAGAATGCAACTACTTCCCAAAAGTCTTGTCTTGATCTACCTAGCTACTTCTGATACTTGTAATATGCGTTAGGTTTTCCGCGAAGAGGAGCGGGTGATGCAACACAATATAGATAAGTATTTCCTTCAGTAGAGAACCAAGGTTTATCTAACCAATAGGAGTAGCACGCAACCCCCATCTTTAGCGATTGCACACAAAGAAGCAAACACATGCACCCAACACGGGGAAGAGGGTTGTCCATCCCCTTGGACTTGTTACTAGCAAGCTAATAAGTAGTGTGGTTGACAATAGATAATTATAAATTGCAAAATAAAATAGAAAATAAATAATGGCAGCAAGGTAATTGATATTCTTGTAAATATATATTTAGATAGACTCGGGGGCCATAGTTTTCCCTAGTGGCATCTCTCATGAAGTAGGCATACGGTGGTTAAACAAATTATTGTTGAGCAATTGATTGAAAAACACATAGTTATGTGATATTCACGGAAATGATCATGTGTATATAGGCATCATGTCCATAAGCAAATAGGCCGACTCATGCCTGCACCTATTACTATTACTCCACCCATCGACCGTTATCCATCATGCATCCAGAGCATTAAGTAAAACAGAGTAATGCTTGGAGAACAATGACATGATGTAGACAAAGAGAACGCAATCAATATGAATTAACCCCATCATTTTATCCTTAGTGGCAACAATACAAAGACATGTCTTGTCCCTTTCTGTCACTGGGATATAGAGCACTGCCGGATTGAACCCACTACAACGCACCCCTCTCACTGAAGAAATATCAATCTAGTTGGCCAAACTATTTCAATAGATCGGAGAGATTTACGAAGCTACAATAATCATGAAAATAAGAATCATAATAGATTTCAGAGAAGACTCAAATCTTTTATCTTGAATAATCTGAACATAAACCCACAATTCATCGGATCCCAACAAACAAGCCGCAAAAGAATTACATCGGATAGATCAAAGGAAGATGCGATGATCATTGTATTGAATATCAAGAGAGAGAGATAGCCATCTAGGTACTAACTACGGACCCGTAGGTCTGTGGTAGACTACTCACATATCACCATGGGAGAAACAAGGTTGATGTAGAGGCCCTCCGTGATGGATCGCCCCTCCGGCAGGGCATCGGAACAGGGCTCCAGATGGGCACATGATGGACCAGAGACTTGCGGCAGCGGAAAAACTGTTTCAGGAGGCTCTCTAGGGTTTTTGGGTTTTATTGTATTTTATAGGCCAGAGAGGGGCATCGGGAAGCAGCCGAGGGGCCCACCACATATCAGGGCGCGACCACCCCCCTTGGGCGCGCCCTGATGTGTGGTGGCTCCCTCGTGCGGCCTCCAGTCTTCTCCCCAAGCTTCCAAGTCTTCGTTTGGTCCAGAAAAAATCATAAAAAAGTTTCATGGCAATTGGACTTTTTTTGGTACTGTAAACCTGAAAAGCTAAAAACACGCAGAAAACAGCAACTGGCACTTGGCACTAGGTTAATAGGTTAGTGCTCAAAACTAATATTAATTGACATATAATTGCCCAAAAAGTATCCTAGAATGATAATATTATAGCATGGATCAATCAAAAAGTATAGATACGTTGGATACGTATCAACTTCACATATGAAGATTAGTGGCAGAAGGTGTGATCGATAATCATGGGTAAAGAACACAATGTTGTGCAGAGTGTATAAAACTGATCATGATTAGCCGTGTCCCCGGTTACGGACAACTTTGAGCAATTCATCTAAGAATTGTCAGATTGATCTCATTCACCTCTTCAATCTAAAATAAAATGGGTGAACCAAAGGGGAGTATTGGAGCTGATCTCAAAGGTCTGGGGTTTACCAGGGTCTGGAGAGATGGTGGGGATGACCGGGGTGTACCAGGAGTCCACATGCTCAAACCGCATTGGGGTTACGACCGGGGTTTGCCGGAGTTCCTCTAGACTACGACCGGAAGTGTCATACCGCTATTAGAGTAGATCACTATATAATATGTACGACAAAACTAAGTTTTATGCAAAGAGCCTTGAACTCCACCAGCCAAAGTGAATGTAGTTGAACAGGTTTCCATTAATCGTGAACTTGCCAATACATTCAATGTATTGACCCTTGTGGCTGCAACGTATCATGTTGCAGGTTTACCATTTCGAAGAGAAGGTACGAAGTAGGGTTACAACACTATACTCAACTCTTCCCTGTGAGTTGATGGGCGCCACAAGACTAGAATATTATCTCCGCTGCATGATTGTATCATAAGCTACCCCATAAGCTAAGGAGGTGTGTATTGTAAGCACTAGATCTTTGATGTAAATACTATTACATGTGATGTATCCTTGGTATTCCATCGTCGTCTGTGTGTGTCAGCTATTGATCCAGGGACTGACACAGTAAACATAGAGATTCGGGGGCCCTCTCGAGACCGGGTCGCGACACCTTCTCCTAATATGTTATGCCCTAGGAAGTTAACTTCCTTTAGCCATAATTCACATTTGTTGAATTTGGCATAGAGTTGATGCTCCCTCAACTTCGGCAGAACCTACTAAAGGTGCTCTGTATGCTCTTCCTGACCTTGGAGCATATCAGGATATCATCAATGACACAACCACGATTTGTCCAAATACTCTATGAATACCTTCTTCACCATATTCATGAAATATGCTGGAGCATTTGTTAGTCCAAAAACATGACTGTGTACTCACAGACGATACCTTATGGTAAACAACCATTTTAGGTATGTTGGTAGCTCGAGTCTTTATCCGAAAAAAAAATCCAGTTCTTAGATCGATCTTTTAGAACACTCTAGGTTCTTTCAATCGATCGAACAAATCATTAGTCCGGTGTGTAGGATACTTGTGCTTGAGTGTAACCTCATTTAAGCATCTATAATCCACACTCATTCAGAAGGTTCCACCCTTCTTCATCACAACACTACTGGTGTTTCCTATAGTGAGCAACCACGCCTTAAAAAATCCTTTATCCAATTTCTCTCACTACGGGTAAAACGATGGGCTTAATTCATATTAATTGTATTAACTTTGTCTACATCATCTCATCATCTTCCAAGCATTACGTTGTTTTTACTTAATACTCTAGATGCATGTTGGATAGCAGTCGGTGGGTGGAGTGATAGTAGTAGATGCAGGCAGGAGTCGGTCTACTTGCTTATGGACGTGATGCCTATATACATGATCATTGCCATGAATAAATATTACATAACTATGCGCTTTTCTATCAATTGTCGAACAGTAATTTGTCTACCCACTGTATGCTTTCTTCGAGAGAGAAACCTCTAGCGAACACTATGCCCCCCGGATCTCTTCATAAATATTATTACAAAAACTCCCAAAATATTGCTGCCATTATTTACTTTATTTTTATTTGCCATTTATATTTATACATTTATCTATCAATCACTACTTATCGCTTACAAATAACGAGTTGAAGGGGTTTGACAACCCTCTTGCCCGCGTTGGCTGCAAGTGTGTGCTCTTTTGTGTGTCGGTTTTGAAGACGGGAATTTGCGTGGTTCTCCTATTGGCTCGATAACCTTGGTTCTCACCGAGGGAAATACTTACCTCTACTATGCTGCATCTCTCCTCCTCTTCAGGGAAAAACCCAACTCAGTTTGCAAGTAGCAGGAAGAATTTTTGGCGCCATTGCCGGGGTGTATCACCAAATTCTTATCAAGTACCTTCGCACAAATTATCATTCACTTATTCCACTCTCTACTTGCCTAGAAACGCTATCTTTATCTTTGTCACACAAAAATAAAAAGTAAAACAAATTTTTTAAGATAAATGGATCCTCATCCACTTGCTAATCTTTTCAAAAGACCCGATTATGTTGAACCAATTTCTAGTGAGAGTGCAGTAGATTATCTTTATGACGTCTTGCTTGAAAATCATGAATCTGAAAATTGTGATGAAGTGTTAAAAGAAATTTATAAAGTGATTCATGATATTTCCTTGAATGAAAAGCATGATTGCAACTTTTTTAGTATAAACTCTATGAATATCAATTGTGCTAATGATCATGATTGGGGTGATAATCATGATGTTTCTTGTGATCTTGAGAATTCCGAGCTTCATGATGAATCTACTATTGATAATGATATTTGCAATGATACTAAAAGTGGGTTTCGAAGAGCGTCAAATTTAGGTAATAATGGTCCCACTATTTTGGAGAATGATACATCTTATGAATTTTTTGATAAAGGTGGGTTTGGAGAGGTCATGACTTTAATTAATGTAAGTCGCACTATCTTGGAAGATTATAAAACTTTTATGCATGTAGATCATGAATATAATATTTTATATGATAGATATATTGTTGAATTTTATTATGATCCTACATGTAACTATTATGAGAGAGGCAAATGTGGTTATAGGAATTTTCATGTTCAATTACCTCTCTTGATGTTCAAATTGTTAATGCTTCATTCTTCCTATTTGCATATGCTAGACACTCGTTGCCTTGATAAATTGTTTGCTTATAAAATACCTATGCATAGGAAGTATGTTAGACTTAAATTTTTTTGCCACATATTTTATGATGCTCTCTTTGTGCTTAAATTCTTGTCTTCTATGTGAGCATCATTATTATCCCAAGCCTATCTTAATGGCTATAAAGAAAGAACTTGTTGGGAGACAACCCAATACTTTCTGTCTTGGTGTGATAACATGATTATAGCTACTGTAATGATTATGTTTTTATGTTTGAATTAGTGTTTGTGCCAAGTAAATCCTTTGGGATGACTTGAATGATAAGTAGAATTGATACGGTGCAAAAAAAGAAACTTGTGCGTCCAGTGCAGAATTTATCTGATTTTCCTGGAATGTCTTTTTGATCGGAATTTTTTACGAAGTATTAGTATACAAATTACCCAGGTTTTCCTATTGTTTCAGAATTTGCAGAGTTACACAAGTATGGTTTTTTGCGCAGATCATTACAGACTGTTCTGTTTTAGACAGATTCTGTTTTTGCTTGCATAGTTTGCTTGTTTTAATGATGCTATGGATGTTGGGGGTATAAGCCATGGACAAGTTAGAATACAATACCGTATTCAATAATAAAATATGAATCAATTTATGACAGTACCTAAAGTGTTTGATTTACCTATTATACTAACGGAGCTCACGAGTTTTTTATTGAGTATTGTGTGCCGAAGTTTTCAAGTTTTGGATGGATGAAGGAATAAGGAGTGGCAAGAGCCTAAGCTTGGGGATGACCAAGGCACCCCAAGGAAAAATTCTAGGAAGACTCAAGCGTCTAAGCTTGGGGATGCCCCGGAAGGCATCCTCTCTTTCTTCCGAGTCCATCGGTATGTCACTTGGAGCTATATTTTTATTCATCACATGATATGAGTTTTCCTTGGAGCGTCGTGTGTTATAGTTTGCTTTTTTTTAGTTTTCCACAATAATTTTTTGATGGACACACCTACTTTATATAGACACATGTTCACCATGATTTGTTAGAATACTCTATGTGCTTCACTTATATCTTTTGAGCTAATCAGTTGCTCTAATGCTTCACTTATATCTTATAGAGCACGGTGGCGTATAGATTTTATAGGAACAGTTGAACTCTAGTACTTTACTTAAATTTGTTTGAGAGTATAATAAATAGTGACGGTAATCTGCATGGGTTATAAGACTTGTAGCGTCCCGACTCGAAATGAGTCAACCCTCTGTGTGACTGTGCCATCCCTGGATCAGTATGCTGGCACACATAGTACATCAATGTATATATCAAAGTGCAACCACATGTAATTAACGTAAACTGATATATACCTTAAAATTCTCAGCGGAAACAGTCAACGGGAGTGGAGTCCCAATAAACACGAACGGCAGGTTGAGTGTAGACCGTAACCCTGAATCGTACTCTTACTCGTCGTAGAAACTTATCTGCAAAATAAGACGTTGCAGCCGTGTAGGTCAGTACATTGAATGTACCGGCAAGATCACAATAAGAGAACACAGATGATGAGGCTATTCTATATGCAATAAAGCTTTGTGGCTCTGTGTCTGAGTTTTTTTTTTTGCATAAAAGCTGATTTTATTTTCTTTTCTGACAACAAAGGAATATCAGGAGTTTTCACTATGGAAATATCTATTATGACATGGTTCCGCCAATCGATGTCTCAATGCTCACAAGTATCATAAGTTGCCCACAATTAATTATCAGTCCGGTGTTGAGAGTTCAGAGATAGATCCAAGTCCAGAGGCTCAAATTGTCCGTAACTGGGGACACGGCTAATCGATTAGGTTTAACTCTGCAGAGTGTTGTGTACTTTACCCACAAGATTCGTTCCCTCCCTGTAAGTCCTCGCACTGCCGGGTGTTTGAGAACAGGACGAACGAAACATGGTCTTTCAGAGTGTTTCCATGACTACTGTCAGTGCCCATCCAATCCTAACGACGACTACATCTAGTAGCACTGCCCAGCCAGAGTCACAACAAAGATCAACCAAGCCAGAGCCCATAATGACTTGTGGCTACACAGGTAAGCTTCCGAGCATGAAGTATCCATCCGTCTCTTTGGGTCTGGGTGAAGCTTTTCGCAAGATGTCATGGCGCTTCTCCATGCATCCCGGCCATCCACTGGTTACTCCAGGGTGCCCATCAAATCCATCCTTCACCCAGTAGTGTGTATTGAAAACTTGTTTCTCGAGTCTCGAAGTCTTGAGGTCTTGAAGATGCAGGACTTGAAGATGCCTTCATGAAGTTGTCATTTTTGACGTGGAGTCCTCCTTCTCACACCACTCACGAACACTCATACCAGACCCCGTCTACTTTAGCATAGCATTAAAATAACTAGCGTTCCCGGGGCTTTAATAACAAGTGGTGGGTTCCTACCTCATGCATTCTACTCAACTACAAGAATTTCAATAACACTACTGGAGGGATTTGTTGAATGATGTCACTACATGCAATAAAAAATAGGTATGAAATAGATGGTCAAAGTGAACTTGCCTGGTAGGGTTGATGAAGATAAATATCGCTCTCAGAAATAACCTGATAGAACTATTCATCACTCTCCGATGAAATCTATATAATCAAACATTACACTCTTATAAGCAAACACATTCTAGCAATCAATACTAACACACCAATAGCAACACAAAGCACAAAACTAAATACAAAAGAGTGTGATGAAGGAAATACTTAAGACAAAAGTTAAAATCAACAAATCTTCATCAAGCAACTAAGAAAAAGGTTTTCCTACAATTAACCTATTACCAACAGCAACAAAACAACAACAAGGTAAAATCTAGCAAAGGCATTTAGCAAATATTTTTACTAGCAAAAGGAATTACTTTTGAAGAACAACTAAGAACTATGAAAACAACACACTAAACAATATGAGTTTTCTAGCTAATAGAACATAACAGCAAAGAAAACACTAAGATAATAAAAATAATAGAAAACAAAATATAAAACAACTAAGCTAACAGAAAGTAAAACCTATAAAACACTTCATAAAAATATTTTCAAATAGGAACTCCAACTAGCAATGGAAATCAATTGCAAGTTATAATTGAACTAGCATTGATTTCATGCAATCAACTAATAAATAACATAAAATAAACTTGGATGAAATACTACTGCTAACTAACAGAAAACAAAGTAAAACCTGTCAATTAATACAAAAAAACAAATTTAAAACAATTAAAACAAAAGAAATAGAAATAAACCTAAAAAGAACTAAAACAGATTCTGTTTTGCTTAAAACCCTATTTTAAAATTATCTAAAAAATTCTCAAATTGGACAGGAAGGTAACACACACTAATTCAAAATAGTAGCAAAAAGAATCACTCAAAAATATGTTTTTAAACTCAAGTTATAAGCAAAACAAGTTTGAATTCAATTCTATTTGAATCTGAATTCAAAATATTCAAATATGGTCAAACTTTATATCTGCAGAAACTAGATAAAATTTGTGACACAATGCAAAAAGAATCATTCAAAAACAATTAAAAACATAAAAGATATGGTTATTTTAAAAACAGAAACAATTCTGTTAACTAAAACAAAAACAGAAAAAAGGAAAAACTAAACTAACGAACAGGGGCTACGTGGCGCTTCGTGATTGGTTGCGGGCGTGCGCTGCGGTGGCTAAACTAGCGGCGGTAGCTAAATAGAAGAAAACGGTTCGCCAGAAAAAACACGTGATCTAATCTCCCGCGTTGGATTGAGATCCTACTGTGGACGGGAGCTCCGGTGACTTACAGGGGGTGGAGACGAACTCCGGCGAGGCTCCGGCGGGGCAGAGGCGGCGAGGTCGACGGGGATGGCGCTCCGATGGTCCTCCGGCTACGGCGACGGCACCAGATGATGCAGACGAGCGCGGCGACGACGTTTGTGGCCTTGGCGTGGCTCGGGGATGACGGTGGCGACGACGGCGAGCTTCGAGGCGGCGAGGGGGTTCGGGTGGTCGACGGGGAGCTCGCTCCGGTGGCGTTGGAGCTCGGGTGAGTGCACGGGGAGATGCGGGCGAGGGTGGCGGAGAGGATGGTGTGCTCAGATGGTCGAGGGGGTGGCTAGGGCGAGCAAGGGGTCGGCAATGGCGCGGCGACCGTGGCGGGGCTTCGGTGAGCTATTAGGGCAAGGCAGAGGCGTCGAGGGAGGGATTTTTAGGGGAAAAGGAGTGCGGGGTGAGGTGGGTTACTTATAGCTGGCTCGGGGTGCTCCAAATGGCAAGGGGAAGGGAGATCCGCGGCGGATCCGGTCGGGCTCCGGCGATGGAAGGAGGAGGAAGAAGAAAAGGAAGGGGGTGATCATTGGGGAGGAGAAAACGGGCAGGGCCCACATGTCAGCGACAGGAAAGGAGGGGCGAAGCGATCGGGCGGCCGATTCCGAATCGATTCGGAATCTGGCGAAGGAATCCTGGGCCGACACTATTCCTATTGGGCCTCGGGGTATTTCCTAATAAAAAGCGCATTTTCCTTAAAAAAAATAGGAAAGAAAAGATTGATTTCGAGAATCAAATCAAATCCAAAAATAAAAGTTTTATAAACCAAAATTATCAGAAAAATAAATGCAAAAAGATGAACATATTTCCACGGCCAAAATAAGTACTTTTAAAATATTTTTCAGAAAAAGCCTAAATTGATTTTATTTCTTTTTTGCAAATATTTTTCAAATAACCCCATGGCTTTTATGGTTCAAATAAATCACAAAAATACCTCTGGTTTGGAGGGTCATGTTCCTCCCCTCAAATTTTTTGAATTTAGGCAGGGGAGTTTGAATTCATTCAAACTTTAAAATAGGACCAAAATGAAGTGAATTTCCAAAAAGAAAAGTTTCAGTAGTTTTCAAATCAACAACTTCAAATCCTTTATTTTGAAGAAGTCATGTTATCTTATCTCACTAATTTGAAATGGATGAATTTGAATTCATAAGAAAAGGGGAAAGTCATTTTATTCCCTCTCATTCAAAGTTTTAAAATTTTCAAATTTTCACTCAAATTCAATCACTCAATCAATCAAACAATCATTCAACTATTTAATATAACATTCCAAAATTTGGGATGTTACAAACCTACCACACTTAAAATGAATCTCGTCCTCGAGATTCGAAGAGGCTAGAAAGAAAAGGTTAGGGTTTGGTGGTCTTCTAGCAAATCCATTGACCTAGAAGTGTGTGGCTACCACACTTAAAATGAGAGTTACTGGTCCCTCAATATCATGACAATTCTCTGGGGTCCTTGGCAATATTTTCCTCCTCACATTCTCCACAATAACTCCTTTGTTGATGTTTGTCATAACGTTACCTTGAAATTCCAGTGTTTCCTTGGTCAAAACAATGTTCTTTCGTTACTGGTTCTTCTTAACTGACAAGTCTCGTGATCATTCCAAATAACTTACCGATGATCTCATGGTGGTCTACCATTAGTGGTTATCCTGCAGTGAAATGGGTCTTGGCTTCATTCTCACCATAAAATATTCCTACGTTTGGCAACAGCTGCCAAGTACAAGGGGTCTTCATCATACCATTCTAAGGATTAAGCAAAAGCTTCAAAGAACGTCGTCTCTTTACTATGGGTAAGTCACTCATATTTACCATTCCGAATAGCAAGAGAATGATAAGAGTAAGTCGTCATGGTGGCCAAGCCATGTCGTACTGAAATCATTACCTTGTATAAGGTTTAGTGAATCTCGTATTCTAACACTTGGGCTTCCTCACAAGCGTTGCAGAATTTCTCTTGTCCACGAACAAAGTTTGGATAAATCCATTGATTCTGCAAGCTAAACAAAACATCTATCGTTTCTTCACATCTCTCTGGTTTACGTATTCTCCTAAGAAAACGTCAGCTTGATTTGTCATAGCTTCTTCCAAGTTTCTTCCTTCATAAAGGCAGTACTTGATCCTTATCAATCCCGAGGGCTGTGGGTTGTGGGCTCACTTCAATACTGGTACAGCTTTAACTCACCCTTGGGGTTACTAGCGTTTCATATTTCCAACATTGCCTTCAATTTCTTTCATCACACCTTTGAGGTAATAAATCACAGACTTATTCTTGTCCAGACTCCATTTTGTGGAATCCATTTTCCTTTCCATTGGTCTGTTTACCCATAATGTATTGGTTCATCATAATCATTCCTTCATTTCATCCTTATTTTATTCTCAAAAATTCCAACTTCCAAAGTATTAGATTACAAATGCTGTCATCCACATAGTTTGATATGGTCCAGCATTACCTTCAACTGTATCCATTGGATCCAGACTCCTTGGCAGGAATGGTACATTCTTATTCCTTGGATCCTGTGGTTTTACCGGTTACTACCACACTTAAAATGAAATGTGCATATGCCTGCATAGACCATATTTTCTCATATCCTCGATAAAATGGTCGGAGATCTTTGTTCATAGAGTAACAACTCATACAATTCAACATAGAAATTCATGACAATAAATTCTATTGATTCATGAAGTTATTACAATCTCTGGGACTTCCGTTACATAATCCAACTTCATAACTTTAAGAAAAAAAGTGCTTCCAATTACATTTATTACTTCCAAAATCCAAAACTCCAACTACTCATGTTTAGCCTTCTTCTCTGGGCAGGTATAGGAGTAGTGTCCTATCTTGTTGCACCGGTGACAAGTGATGTGACTCAGATCCTTCCGTGTAGAAAACCACGGAGTCTTCCTCTTCTTCTTGGGTTGGGCTCCTTGCTTGATGCTTGGCTCATACCTCTTGCAAAAATAGTGGGACCTCTCCAAGCTACAATGCAAACATCTGATGCCTTCACTTACTTGGGCTTTCTTCTTGTCCTGGTTGATCATCACTTCTATGTCCTTAGGATTGTATTGCACTTCTTCTGTCGGGAAGTCTCCCAGATACTCGTTCAGACAATCTTGAGAGATATGTCCTTCTTCTCCACATGAATAACATGACTTGGTATCTATGATTGGGTCTGGTATATCTCCCATCTTCATGGGTTCTTCTATCTTTTTCCCGAGGACTTCTTTCATTGCTTCCTTCTGCTGCTTCATGACTTCCTGTACCTTGGGGTAGAGTTGGCATTGTGCCGGAAAATGACTAGTTCCTTCACACAAGAAACATGTCACTTGCCCAGTTGGGCATTCCTCAGCTGGGTGAGGGCATCCATCCTTGTGTTCTTCCTGAGTGTGTCCTATCTCTCCACATATCTCGCATGCACAAATCTTCTTCACATCTTTGCAACGGGGCTTCTGGGTATTGGTGACAACATGAGATTTTTGCAGAGTCATCTTGAATTCTTCCCAGGTGATTGTTTCTTGCCTTCCATGGATAGTTTCATGCATCTTCCACCAAGATGCAACACCTTCTGCAAAGTACCGAAGAGCATGCTGGACCATCTCTTTCCTTGCAACAATTTTATTCTTTAGGTGATCCTCCATGTTCTGAATCCATTCTTCCGTCTCCAAGCGAGTCATCGATCCAGAATACACGAGTCCAGCTTCATCCATCATCTATTGAGTTCAAGGTTTTGGGGATGAGATGGGTAAGAGAGGGAGAGGGAAGGGATACAAACAACTCAAAGACACAAAACATCAAAACTCAAGTCCACACATTCATAAAGTTCAATCAAACTATAGTATCGCCACCCACATAAGGTTGGTATGGTTGATCACTCAAATCGCAAAGACGTTCATCTTTATTTCTCTCATGGTGGGGCTACTACTAAGCAAGTCTCTATCATGTTTTCGTCTTCAGTGGGCTTCTTCTGGTCATGCTTGATCTTCTCAAGTTCTTCGGCCAGATTATCCCTGTTGACGCGGAGTTTCCGATGTCGTCCCTGTAGTTCCAGGAGTTGGTTCTTGAGCTTCTGGATTTCAACATCACCAGCATGTGCCATGGCCTGAGTGTTCTACAAGTCTTGACGAAGCTTCTGAATCTCAGGATCATGCTTCTTCAGATTGGCTACCTTCAGCTTCTCGGCCTTGAGATTCTCACGAAGTGCTTCATTCTCAAATAATTCTGAGAGAAGGTCCATTTGAAGGTTCTTGATATAATGTTCCAGTTCTTGATTATACGCCAGTACAGGTGAATACTTCCTCTTTTGTTCGTCTGTCAGGATGATGTGGGCTCCATCAGGCTTCTGCCATCCAAGCCTTCCAAAGTAGTGGGTGCCTAACTCAGCACGATGATGATAGCTCAAGCGTGCGATAGCATCATGGACAGCAGTGTTCATGCCCATCTCACATTCATGGTTCAATGTGCCATAGTTGATGTCTTCAGTCTTGGGGTCTTCTTTACGTCCAAACACTTTAGTTCTGACGCCCCAGAATCCAGACTTCCTCTTAGTCACCTTAATCTCAGGTATTGGCAGCTTCATCATCTGGACCAGCTCCATGAGGAATGGACCTCCGAGAACATCCTCGTAGTCCTCTCTTTTGTTCATAATGTAGCTCTCCATCCATAGTTTGAAATAAGGAAGGTTCAGTAAAAGAATTCAGAAGTTACGAGAGTAGTGAAAACAAAAGTTGTTCCTATCAAGGTCTTCATATTTCTAAGCCATTTCCTAGGGTCACGTCCTACAGTCAACATGTGCTATGATACCATTTCTGTAGCGTCCTGACTCAAAACGAGTCAAGCCTCTGTGTGACCGTCCCATCCCTGGATCAGTATGCTGGCACACACAGTACATCAATGTATATATCAAAGTGCAACCACATGAAATTAACGTAAACTGATATATACCTTAAAATTCTCAGCGGAAACAGCCAACGGGAGTGGAGTCCCAATAAACACCAACGGCAGGTTGAGTGTAGACCGTAACCCTGAATCGTACTCTTACTCATCGTAGAAACTTATCTGCAACATAAGACGTTGCAGCCGTGTAGGTCAGTACATTGAATGTACCGGCAAGATCACAATAAGAGAAAATAGATGATGAGGCTATTCTATATGCAATAAAGCTTTGTGGCTCTATGTCTGAGTTTTTTTTTGCATAAAAGCTGATTTTATTTTCTTTTCCTACAACAAAGGAATATCATGAGTTTTCACTATGGAAATATCTATTATGACATGGTTCCGAAAACCGATGTCTCAATGCTCACAAGTATCATAAGTTGCCCACAATAATTATCAGTCCAGTGTTGAGAGTTCAGAGATAGATCCAAGTCCAGAGGCTCAAATTGTCCGTAACCGGGGACACGGCTAATCGATTAGGTTTAACTCTGCAGAGTGTTGTGTACTTTACCCACAAGATTCGTTCCCTCCTTGTAAGTCCTGGCACTGCCGGGTGTTTGAGAACAGGACGAACGAAACATGGTCTTTCAGAGTGTTTCCCTGACTACTGTCAGTGCCCATCCAATCCTAACGTCGACTACATCTCGTAGCACTGCCCAGCCAGAGTCACAACAAAGATCAACCAAGCCAGAGCCCATAATGACTTGTGGCTACACAGGTAAGCTTCCGGGCATGAAGTATCCATCCGTCTCTTTGGGTCTGGGTAAAGCTTTCCGCAAGATGTCATGGCGCTTCTCCATGCATCCCGACCATCCACTCGTTACTCCAGGGTGCCCATCAAATCCATCCTTCACCCAGTAGTGTGTATTGAAAACTTGTTTCTCGAGTCTCGAAGTCTTGAGGTCTTGAAGATGCAGGACTTGAAGATGTCTTCATGAAGTTATCGTTTTTGACGTGGAGTCCTCCTTCTCACACCACTCACGAACACTCATACCACACCCCGTCTACTTTAGCATAGCATTAAAATAACTAGCGTTCCCGGGGCTTTAATAACAAGTGGTGGGTTCCTGTCGGTGTACTAAAGTTTGGGTTTTTTAGTACCCCATACATGTGCACGGGCAGTTGTAGCTACACCGGCGGCAAGGCCTGCCGGAGGACGACTGGATACAAGCACAAGAATATCAAGAAAGCATTCAAGCCAATAATCAGAAGGCAGAAGACCGAAGGCTGGAGCCCCGGCAAGATCTTGCCGGGAGGGCTCGCGGCCCCGGCAAGACTCGTAGCCCTGGCAAGACCTCGCCACCCTGTCGCCGCTCCAGCGCAGCGACCAGCTTGTCGTTTAGCTGTTGACCTCCTGGGTGCGTGTCAGGGCGTTAATGGCGTTGGGCTTAAGTGGTGCTGATGGGACGGCCCCTTTTCCCGTCCCCAAGAGGCTAAGGGACACCTCAACGGAGCATTAAATGCGTTTGTCCTAAGCCGTCAGTATTAGGTATGATAACACTGTAGCAACTTTACACCTCTTGTACTTCGCCACTGTTGGTGACCCCTTCGACGTATAAAAGGAGGCCCACGGCGGAACTACAGGGGGGGGGATCTTCTAGCCCATTCTGCATGCGTAGCTGCTGCTCGAATGTACTGTTCATCACAAGCGCTCCTGGGCTAGAGTTCAAACACACCTAATACGACTAAAGCAGGAGTAGGGTTTTACGCTTCTCAGCGGCCCGAACCTGGGTAAAAATCTTTCGTGTTGATCGTTGGATCTACTCTTTGTGCAAGCCCTTCTCCCTGCCGAACCGTAAAGGGATCCTCTCGATCACATAGGTGTCGTACGCCGACATCTTTGGCGCGCCAGGTAGGGGCGAACCTACGGCCTTCCGTTTCACGGTTCGGCAGGGAGAAGGGCTTGCACAAAGAATAGATCCAACGATCAACACGAAAGATTTTTACCCAGGTTTGGGCCGCTGAGAAGCGTAAAACCCTACTCCTGCTTTAGTCGTATTAGGTGTGTTTGAACTCTAGCCCAGGAGCGCTTGTGATGAACAGTACATTCGAGCAGCAGCTACGCATGCAGAATGGGCCAGAAGATCCCCCCCCCCCCATGTAGTTCCGCCTTGGGCCTCCTTTTATACATCGAAGGGGTCACCAACAGTGGCGAAGTACAAGAGGTGTAAAGTTGCTACAGTGTTATCATACCTAATACTGACGGCTTAGGACAAACGCATTTAATGCTCCGTTGAGGTGTCCCTTAGCCTCTTGGGGACGGGAAAAGGGGTCGTCCCATCAGCACCGCTTAAGCCCAACGCCGTTAATGCCCTGACATGCACCCAGGAGGTCAACAGCTAAACGACAAGCTGGTCGCTGCGCTAGAGCGGCGACAGGGTGGCGAGGTCTTGCCGGGGCTACGAGTCTTGCCGGGGCGGCGAGCCCTCCTGGCAAGATCTTGCCGGGGCTCCAGCCTTCGGTCTTCTGCCTTCTGATTATTGGCTTGAATGCTTTCTTGATATTCTTGTGCTTGCATCCAGTCGTCCTCCGGCAGGCCTTGCCGCCGGTGTAGCTACAACTGCCTGTGCACAAGTATGGGGTACTAAAAAACCCAAACTTTAGTACACCAACAGTTCCTACCTCATGCATTCTACTCAACTACAAGAATTTCAATAACACTACTGGAGGGATTTGTTGAATGATGTCACTACATGCAATAAAACATAGGTATGAAATAGATGGTCAAAGTGAACTTGCCTGGTAGGGTTGATGAAGATAAATATCGCTCTCAGAAATAACCTGATAGAACTATTCATCACTCTCCGAGGAAATCTATATAATCAAACATTAGACTCTTATAAGTTAACACATTCTAGCAATCAATACTAACACACCAATAGCAACACAAAGCACAAAACTAAGCACAAAAGAGTGTGATGAAGGAAATACTTAAGACAAAAGTTAAAATCAACAAATCTTCATCAAGCAACTAAGAAAAAGGTTTTCCTACAATTAACCTATTATCAACAGCAACAAAACAACAACAAGGTAAAATCTAGCAAAGGCATTTAGAAAATATTTTTACTAGCAAAAGGAATTACTTTTCAAGAACAACTAAGAACTATGAAAACAACACACTAAACAATATGAGTTTTCTATCTAATAAAACATAACAGCAAAGAAAACACTAAGATAATAAAAATAACAGAAAACAAAATATAAAACAACTAAGCTAACAGAAAGTAAAACCTATAAAACACTTTATAAAAATATTTTCAAATAGGAACTCCAACTAGCAATGGAAATCAATTGCAAGTTATAATTGAACTAGCATTGATTTCATGCAATCAACTAGTAAATAACATTAAATAAACTTGGATGAAATACTACTGCTAACTAACAGAAAACAAAGTAAAACTTGTCAATTAATACAAAAAACAAATTAAAAACAATTAAAACAAAAGAAATAGAAATAAACCTAAAAAGAACTAAAACAGATTCTGTTTTGCTTAAATCCCTATTTTAACATTATGTAAAAATTCTCAAATTGTACAGGAAGGTAACAAACACTAATACAAAACAGTAGCAAAAAGAATCACTCAAAAATATGTTTTTAAGCTCAAGTTATAAGCAAAACAAGTTTGAATTCAAATCTGTTTGAATCTGACCTTAAAATATTCAAATATGGTCAAACTTTATATCTACAGAAACTAGATAAAATTTGTGACACAATGCAAAAAGAATCATTCAAAAACAATTAAAAACATAAAAGATATGGTTATTTTAAAAACAGAAACAATTCTGTTAACTAAAACAAAAACAGAAAAAAGGAAAAACTAAACTAACGAACAGGCGCTTCGTGATTGGTTGCGGGCGTGCGCTGCGGTGGCTAAACTAGCGGACGGTCGCTAAATAGAAGAAAACGGTTCGCCAGAAAAAATAAACACGTGATCTAATCTCCAGCGTTGGATTGAGATCCTACTGTGGACGGGAGCTCCGGTGACTTACAGGGGGTGGAGACGAACTCCGGCGAGGCTCCAGCGGGGCAGAGGCGGCAAGGTCAATGGGGACGGCGCTCCGATGGTCCTCCGGCTACGGCGACGGCACCAAACGATGCAGACGAGCGCGGTGATGACGTTTTTGGCCTTGGCGTGGCTCGGGGACGACGGTGGCGACGACGGCGAGCTACGAGGCGGCGAGGGGGTTCGGGTGGTCGACGGGGAGCTCGCTCCGGTGGCGTTGGAGCTCGGGTGAGTGCACGGGGAGATGCGGGCGAGGGTGGCGGAGAGGATGGTGTGCTCAGATGGTCGAGGGGGTGGCTAGGGCGAGCAGGGGGTCGGCAATGGCACGGCGACCGTGGCGGGGCTCCGGTGAGCTATTAGGGCGAGGCAGAGGCGTCGAGGGAGGAATTTTTAGGGGAAAAGGAGTGCGGGGTGAGGTGGGTTACTTATAGCCGTCTCGGGGTGCTCCAAACGGCAAGGGGAAGGGAGATCCGTGGCGGATCCGGTCGGGCTCCGGCGATGGAAGGAGGAAGAAGAAAAGGAAGGGGTGATCGCTGGGGAGGAGAAAACGGGCAGGGCCCACACGTCAGCGACAGGAAAGGAGGGGCGAAGCAATCGGGCGGCCGATTCCGAATCGATTCAGAATCTGGCGAAGGAATCCTGGGCCGACACTATTCCTATTGGGCCTCGGGGTATTTCCTAATAAAAACCGCATTTTCCTTTAAAAAAACAGGAAAGAAAAGATTGATTTGGAGAATCAAATCAAATCCAAAAATAAAAGTTTTATATACCAAAATTATCAGAAAAATAAATGCAAAAATATGAACATATTTCCACGGCCAAAATAAGTACTTTTAAAATATTTTCCAGAAAAAGCCTAAATTGATTTTATTTCTTTTTTGCAAATATTTTTCAAATAACCCCATGGGTTTTATGGTTCAAACAAATCACAAAAATACCTCTGGTTTGGAGGGTCATGTTCCTCCCCTCAATTTTTTTGAATTTAGGCAGAGGAGTTTGAATTCATTCAAACTTTAAAATAGGACCAAAATGAAGTGAACTTCCAAAAAGAAAAGTTTCAGTAGTTTTCAACTCAACAACTTCAAATCCTTTATTTTGAAGAAGTCATGTTATCTTCTCTCACTGATTTGAAATGGATGAATTTGAATTCATAAGAAAAGGGGAAAGTCATTTTATTCCCTCTCATTCAAAGTTTTAAAAGTTTCAAATTTTCACTCAAATTCAATCACTCAATCAATCAAACAATCATTCAACTATTTAATATAGCATTCCAAAATTTGGGATGTTACAAGACTAGTCCAAAAATAATAGGTATTCAAGGAGTGCATAATCAAAACCTTCATGTAGCACATAAAAGAGAAATTGTGGGCTAATGATATTGATGTGGTAATATGAAAGGGCGTGAGTGCATGGTTGTTGGTTAGTAGAAATATCGATCGTTATAGGGTGTCAATTTGTTGTTCATCTAAATATTGGTTATGTCATGCTGATGATGTGTGAGCATTCTTATTCATCGTTAAAATCCTAGTGCTATTTAGGCCGGGGGGTGCGCGATGGTTAACTCCTACCAATCGCCTCCCTAGGGGCATGCGAGTATTACTTTGCTTCAAGAGAGCTAATAAAGCTTTGCAATAAGTGTATGAGTTCTTTATGACTAATATTAATCCATGTATGTACGCACACACACCTTTAAATATTTTGCTAGCCTCTTTGGTACCGTGCATTGCACATTCTCACCTCGAGGATCGGTGCAGCTTTCGCCGGTGCATCCAAACTCCGCGACATGATATGCTCTGTTGCACATAAGACTCCTTATATCTTCCTCAAAACAGCCACCATACCTACCTATCATGGAATCTCCATAGCCATTCCGAGCTATATTGCCATGCAACTTCCACCATTACATTATATAACTGGTGTGTTCATCGTCATATTGCTTTGAATGATCATGTAGCTAGCATAGTATTTGTGGCTGATACGTCTCCAACGTATCTACTTTTCCTAACACTTTTGCTCTTGTTTTGGACCCTAATTTGCATGATTTGAATGGAACTAACACGGACTGACGCTGTTTTCAGCAGAACTGCCATGGTGTTGTTTTAGTGCAGAAATAAAAGTTCTCGGAATGGAACGAAATTTTTTGGAGAATTATTTTGGAATATATGAGGAATATTGGAGCCAGAAGTCACCTGAGAGGAGGTCCAGGGTTCCCACCCTCTACCAGGGGGCGCCAGGCCCCCCTGGCGCGGCCTGATAGAGGGTGGTCACCTCGTGGGCCCCCCGACCCTAATTCCAGCGCTATAAATCCACAAATTTCCAGAAAAAAATCAGAGAGAAAGTTTCATCGCGTTTTACGATACGGAGCCGCCGCCACCTCCTGTTCTTCATTGGGAGGCCAGATCTGGAGCCCATTTGGGGCTCCACAGAGGGGAATCTTCGGTCTTCGTCATCATCAACCCTTCTCCATCGCCAATTCCATGATGCTCCCCACCGGGAGTGAGTAATTCCTTCGTAGGCTTGCTGGTCGGTGAGGAGTTGGATGAGATTCATCATGTAATCGAGTTAGTTTTGTTAGGGCTTGATCCCTAGTATCTACTATGTTCTAAGATTGATGTTGCTTTGACTTTGCCATGCTTAATGCTTGTCACTAGGGCCCGAGTGCCATGATTTCAGATCTGAACTGTTTATGTTATCATCATTATATATATGTTCTTGATCCGATCTTGCCTAGTCATATGCACCTATTACGTCTTATGATCCATCTACCCCGGGGTGACAGAAATCGGGATACTTCACGGTGATGATCGTAGTTTGAGGAGTTCATGTATTCACTAAGTCTTAATGCTTTGTTCCGGTTCTCTATTAAAAGGAGGCCTTAATATCCCTTAGTTTCCTTATGGATCCCGCTGCCACGAGAGGGTAGGACAAAAGATGTCATGCAAGTTCATTTCCATAAGCACGTATGACTATATACGGAATACATGCCTACATTATATTGATGAACTGGAGCTAGTTCTGTGTCGCCCTAGGTAATTACTGTTATATGATGAATATCATCCAACGAATACACCGATCCAGCGCCTACGAGTTTTCCACTTATTGTTCTTGCTAAGTTACTACTATTGCTGCTACTGTTACACTTGCTACAAAATCACTTCTGCTATTGTTACCGCTATTGTTACTGTTACCACTGCTACCAAAACTATCATATTACTACTATGCTACTGATTACTTTGCTACAGATATTTATCTCCAGGTGTGGTTGAATTGACAACTCAACTGCTAATACTCTCAAATATTCTTTGGCTCCCCTTGTGTCGAATCTATAAATTTGGGTTGAATACTCTACCCTCGAAAACTGTTGCGATCCCCTATACTTGTGGGTTATCAAGACCTTTTTCTGGCGTCCTTGCCGGGGAGCATAGCTATATTTGTTGAGTCACTTGGGATTTATATCAATTGATCACTATGAAGAATCTGAAGGATACTAGAACCAAGATTTTTCCCTCTACGACGAGGGGAGGTAAGGAACTGCCATCTAGCTCTGCACTTGATTCACCATCTGTTATGAGTAAGCTTGCAACACCACCACCACATGCTATTAATCCTGATATTGATGATGCTACTTCTGCTATGAATGATGCTTATGATGATACTAGTACCATGTTTGATGATAATGTGCCATTAGGTGAATTTCTTGTTGAACAAATTGCTAGAGCTAAAGAGAATGAAATTATTGAAACTGATGAAACTGCTGAAACTGATGAGATCTTTGAAACTGATACTTATGAAATACCTATTAGGCCTAGCCCTCCTAGATTTGAAATGCCTAAGATACCTGAAGGTTATGCTCTGGATGGAGAAATAGCTAGAGAGATTCTTGCTTGTAAGGATAGAGATGATCTCAAGAAACTACTATGCAAGTATAAGGAAAAGACTTTGAATGCTAAAATGAAATGTGATCCTAAGTTTGCCACTTCACCTATCTTTGTTACCGATAAGGATTATGAATTCTCTGTCGACCCAGAGTTAATTACTTTGGTTGAATCTGATCCTTTTCATGGCTATGAAACTGAAACTCTAGTAGCACACCTTACTAAGCTGAATGATATAGCCACCCTATTTGCTCATCATGAGAAGATTCACTACTATTATATTCTCAGATTATTTCCGTTCTCATTAAAGGGTGATGCTAAGATATGGTATAATACTCTTACTCCTGGTGATGAGGACATCCCTACTAATGTTACACCCACAGCCCCTGCTGCTATACATACTGGACCAGTTACTAGAGCTCGCGCACGCCAATTGAATTACCAGGTACTTTCGTTTCTTGGAAATCCTTTTAATGTTCAGGAACATATGATGCTGCCTAAATTAGATACGTTTGTTTTACTTATGAATGAAGGACCTAGCATGGACAAGAAGGATGGCCACTGGAGCGGGATCAAGCATGGAGGAGAAGGTGCGCGCGTGGGAAAGAACAATGGAGCTTTCGGTGATGATTTTTGCATTTTGAAGCCACCATAATGAGAGCAAGAAGGCTTGGACGAAATATACATGATGCAACTTTATAAATTTCGTCCATAGGCTATTATAGGTGCTGCGCCACCTTATTTTTGGGCCAGGCCCTTGTAATTTCGAAATACCATATTATAGGCTGTTTTTAGAGTCCATATGTATGGGGAAACTGAGTTAGGGTCGGTTTCGGACCCCTCCTCCAAGGGGCCACGAAATCCCCCTCTATTCCCCCATATATACAGCCCTTAGGGTGTCGTTTTAGACTTGGGTTTTGTTTAGATTAAAAGTTCGCCATAGCCGCAACTTCGCGTTCTTCGTTTGTGTTCCACGACCAGACGAAGGCGTCACAGAACCCCACTTTCATCAATAAAGTTTTCCTCTTATATTCGCAATATCCAGATTGCAATCTTTGTTTCTTGCTTGTTTTTCGTTTGCGTGCAGGAAACAGACCCTCGTTGTCAGGTTGATCGTGCTCTGGCGTGGTCAATAACCTCTCGAAGTTGGTTTAGTGATTGCTAAGGCGCGACGTCCTCGCACGTTCGTAGTCGGATCGTCAAAGTCTACTCCACAAAAAATGATAGCCACCATCTCATCGAAAGACGGGACACCTTCGCCTCTATCAAGTGGTATCAGAGCTCCAGGTTGCTCGGTGAGATTTTACAAGTTTTTCGTAGTTTAGATCGCATCTGTTCTTCATACCTATAGTCCACGAAAAAGCCAGAAAAAAATTAGGGTTAGTTCATCATATCCGAACCAATCTGAGCCTTTTGCAATTTTTTGTTCGTTGCTTTGCTTTGCTGAATTTGCGGTTACATCGTCGTGTCGAGTTGCTGGTCTTAGGGTCTAGTCCTTTAGAGTTTCGAGTTCTGTTCATAAGTTGTCACGCCCCATACCTGTCGAGTTGCTGGTCTTTGGGTCTAGTCCTTTAGAGTTTCGAGTTCTGTTCATAAGTTGTCACGCCGCCATACCCACCATATCCACCATCATCATCAACACCGCTGCCATACCCACCATCATCATTAGCACCGCTGCCATACCCACCATCATCATCACCGTTGCCATACCCACCATCATACCACCACCATCTATCTGCCATCAATCCGTATCCATATATACCACCACATATCCACCACCAATCCGAGTCCATTTCGTATTAGGTTTGATTTTGAGATTTCTTTATTTTCGGTTTCGTGTTTCCTTACCTAAGTAGGTTTCGGAAAAAAAAAATCTGGCACGCTTTTCAGAGCAGTTTTTAGGCCAAAATTTCGGCGGGTGAAAATATTTTTTCCCTATCCTATTTTTAGGCTTCCCGGAGCGTTTTGAGACACTCGCCATCATAGTTATTTTTGTCGCAATTTTTGGTCGCCGCAGCCCCGAATCGCTTCGAAAAAAAAATAGTCGAATATTTTTGTGCCTATCCTGTTTATACGCCTTCGGAAGAGTTTTGAGACACTCGCCATTACAGTGATATTCTGAGCAAAAAAAGAGCGCAAAAAAAGAGGCGCCAAAAAAATCAGTGTGCTCTTCCCTTGTTTACGTGTAGCGTCGTGATTTTGTTGGTGTTCTAGGCTCGCGTCTCTAGCACGGTCTAGCCTAGGACCAGCACAGTACCGTTGTTGAGCATTTATTCAACTTTGCATCTCTGAATTGATTCTTGTTGACCCCATTTTGCTACCATATTATAAGCCATCCGAGCTCCACATACATCTACGTCGTGTGTGTGGCACCACCTGGCAATCGCTCTATCCAAGCTTTGAGAGTTTTGACTACAACGGTTGCCGATCACCACCTGCTGCTGGGTAAGAACTGGTAAGAATTTGAGATTTGCTTGACGGGTTTGTGACACACCACCACCACCACCACTTCCTAGTAGTCTGTAGGTTCATATTCTTGTGTGTTCCTATTGCTGCTAACCATGACAGGATCGCAAGCCGACGAGATCAACTGGGACGGCATGACGAACAAGGAGCTCCACAATAAATTTCAGCAAATGATGGGTCAACAGGTGAACGACTTGGTGACGAGCCTTGGAGAGGCTATGGAGAAGCTGAAAAGGATCGAGATGGACCTAGAGGGGGGATGAATAGGTACAATTACAAATTTTAATTATTACTTAGCAATTTTAGGCAATAATGCGGAATATGAAAGTGAGCCTAACAATTGCAAAGATGATAGTTAAACTATGGTACTAAGCAAAGCAACAAGAAGGTAGATAATCAAGCACAAGTAATACAAGTAAATACTCAAGGACAAGTAACCACAAGTAGGGAGTTAGGGTTAGGGATAACCGCAACTCCGAGAGACGAGGATGTATGCCGATGTTCACTTCCTTGGAGGGAAGCTACGTCACTGTTTAGAGAGGTGGATGTTACCACGAAGGCACACCAACGCTATGAAGGCTCACCCTATTCTCTCCTTGAGATAACACCACGAAGGCGTTTCTCAACCACTAGTGGTAGGCCTTGAGGTGGCCTCCAAACCCTCACAAACTTTCCGGGGGAAATCACAATGGTTTGATTCCTCTCCGAAGAACTCCTACCGCTTAGGATTCTCCAACCTCCAAGAGTAACAAGATCAAGGGAACTACTCAAGACTTGCTCAAATCACAAATAGCTTTGGTTGAGAGGAGGGGGGAGAGACGATCTATCTTTTTATTGGAACAACACTCAAGGAAACCCACAAATGCACTCGGGATCTAGGATTTGGTGTAGGCAAATGAGAGTGCGAGAGAAAGGTGTTCTTGGAATCGTTTCACTGTGTTAGACAACCCCCACACGAGGTGGGAGAAGACTATATATAGTGGTGATAAGAAAATGGTCGTTGGAGCCACTTATGTTGCACAGTTGCCGGACGTCCGATAGTTCTCGGTCGTCCAGACAGGCATGAGGCGTCGGACGTCCGACAGTGGTCGGTCGTCCGAAGAGCAGGAGAGAGCAGGTCAGCACAACATTTGGTGGAAATAGTGTACAGCATACAGACGTCTGGAGGGCGTCGGCCGTCCGGGGCACAGTCGTCCGGAAGGAGTCGGACGTCCGACATTTTGGCTCTGGTGGGTGGCGACGGATTTCCGGCCGCACCCGGACGTCCGGAGCTCGGACGACCGGAGGGACCAGAAATCCGAGGATTCGGATCTGATGGCTGGCTCCGGATATCTGGAGAGCGTCGGTCATACGGCGAGCGGACGTCCGAGAACCACCGGTCGTCCGAAGAAGAACAGAACAGCCTGATGAGGAAGAGAGAGAGGTATTTCCTAGATTTTGAGCAAGTTTCTTGCGAGAACCAGTGATCCCCTCTTAATAGTGTGGGATCCCTATACTCAAGAATAGACAAAAAAACGATAGAACATTTCGTCTTGTTTCTCCGTTCTTTAAGCATCCTGGACATGTTAGTCACGATCCACACAACAGTCTCTTGGGAACTAAACCTGAGATGCACTTGATGAAAATGATTAGTTCCCTATATGTATGTTGTCAACAACATCAAAATATGATTAAGGGCATGATTGCACTTTCAATCTCCCCCTTTTTGGTAGTTGATGACAACATATATATAGCTCTCAAAAAGTAAATTAGACTTAGACAACTTAGGAGAGATTTGTTATAGAGCTCCCCCTCATTATATGCATAGTAAAAATAATTATGGTCAGGAGCTCCCCCTTACTTGATAATGAGTGCATCAAAAATATCACATAGATCAATATGTCGACACAAAAGGAATTAGAATGATTCATCATGATAACACAGCACTCATATAAAGCATAATGATTCATCATAATAACACAACACTCATATAAAGCATAATGATTCATCATTCATAAATAACATTACATCAAAGATAGCATAGCATAAAGGGGTTCATCATTCATAGATGGCATTACATCATAGATAGCATAGCATAATGGTTCACAGGAAGACTAACAAATCAAATACTAAGATAATCTCCTCCCCCTTTGACATCAAGTACCGAAAAGGGAAGGACCAGGACAACCAGCCACGCAATCAGAGATCACTGTCATCATCATCATCACCATGGGTGCCACTGCCACCTACCTCGTCAAGGAAATCAGCCCACTCGGGACCAGAAGGGAAGCCAAGTTGGAAGGAGGAGCATCAGGAGGACGCTCATCCTCACTCACATCAGTTGCTCCAGAGTCTCTCAGACGAGCCTTCAAAGCATTTTTAGAGGAGATCATGCGAGTGACCACATTGTGGTTTTGAGAGCACTGAAAAGTGAAAGCCTTCATCATGGCAGAATGGGCCTTCCCAGGAAAACGAGCAAGGCGACCGAAAGAGGCAGAGCCAGAGGAGGCAGGACGAGACCGAGTAGCAGCCCGTCGAGCAGGAGCGGATGAGGATTTCTTGGGAGCCCAATCATCCTCCATGTGAGGGGGAATGACCCATTTTTGATGCACATGAGTTCGAGCAATGGGAAAGGGGGCCACATGCTCAATGAGAGCCTGAATAAAGGGAGCATGAGGAAAGGCTCGCTTGTATTGAAAACTAGCGAGGCGAATGTCATGCCATAGAAAGTGGGGAACATTGATCTTCCCTTTAGGTTGTTCATTAAGGCGAGTCATGAGATCAATGCAATACCCGCTACAAGTTCCCTTGTCACCCATCTTGGGATAGATGGTGCGAATGACGCACTGAAAAATAATGAAGAAGGGAGACCTCCAAATAGAAACTTGATTTAGATCCTTGCCCTTTTCGTCGTCATCAAGATCATCAATGCCTTTTAAAAGATAGCCACAGGCTTCAATGGCCTTGGGTGCATGATTTGGATCATCCTTATGAATTTTGAAACCAGTGTCAGAAAAACCAAGAGCGGCGACAAACTGAGCATAAGAGGCTGAGAGCTTGGTGTCGGAAGTCATCCAGGTGACGGTCTTGTTAGGACCAAAGAAACAAGTAGCATAGAATTGATGAATGGCAGCATGGTTGAAATCATGTTTAAATGCAAATGGTGCAGCCAGGCCAGATGACTCAATGAGATTGATGGCACCCGGATATTTTGCCGGATGAGTGCGAATATGCTCTAAGTCAATATAGTGATGAACAGACAGACCTTTGGGAACAATGACAGTGGTGAAAATGTTTGCCTGAACATTTGTGCAAAAACGAGAATCCATAGAGTCATGCGAAACAGAGAATTGATCAATGTCGTGACAAAACTTTAAATAGAAAGATTTAGGGACTTGGGTGAAGTCCTTTATCTTGCGACCAAGAGAGGAAGGGGGTTGAAGAGATATGCGGCGAGCATCACCTTGAGGCTGATCCGGAGGTGGAGGAGGCATGTACGACGGCCTCCGAGTGCCGGGCTTTGGAGCATTTCTGCGAATACCAACAAATTCATCCCGTTCTTCATAATCCATCTTTTCTTCATAGTCGGAGCCCTCCGAGGATGAGGACGACACAGTTTCACGAACAGGACGCTTGGCGAGGCGCTTGAAGGGGCGAGCCCGTTCTTGGGAGTCATCGGACCCCGCACCATGGGAAGCACGAGAAGATGACCCCACGGGGATCTTGCGCCCGGAGTGCTTGATCTTCGGCATGGCAAATCCCCTACAACCACGATGAGAAAACCTAAGGTAGAGAAGGGAATCTGCACCTTGACCACCCAAAGCAAAATCGCGAGGGAAGAGCCGGTGGAGAAGATAGGGAAAGAGGAGATCTACCTCGGGACACAAGGATGGAGGAGCTCGGCCGGAGGAGCAGCCGGAGGGCGCCCGGCGGCGGCCTGGCGGCGCAGGGGAGGAGAGCGAGGTGGGGAATCGGCGCGGGGAGGTAGGGCAACTGCCTAGGCCCGCGGGCCTCCAGATTTTATATGGGGGCCGAAACGACGGATGACCGAGGGACGTCGGACGACCGAGGCCCATCGGACGTCCGAACTTCAACGAGGTGTCGGATGACCGAAGGATGTCGGACGTCCGAGAGGGACAAACAGGAAACAGTGGCTAAGCAGGGAGAATTGGCAGTTCTGGTGACACCCATGACAGTGAGATGATAGAGGATAGCATAACACATATAGCAACCAAGATTGTGTCAAATAATGATGACTCTAGTTAAACTGCTCTAACATTGTTCATGGAAGGGGGTGGTGGTTTAAGCCACCATGTTTGAGTAAACGTGGGATGGCACTACGAAGATATGAACTTGAGCCCATCACCACAACTCCATCATTTAAAGCACCAAGTCACAAAGGTGAGCAAAGTAACTTTGAGAGTGTTTGGTTTATTTATGCATCATATAGAGTGAGAGTACTCATGAGTTGAATGTCTCCCCCTAAATACATGCCTACACCTAGACACGACATGAAGTTAAGGTATGCAGGTGTGCAAAGATTTCACATAATGTTATCAAGCTCCAAGATATCAAGTTCACGCCTAAGTTGACAGAACCTAGCTTCATCCAGTGGCTTGGTGAAAATGTCGGCAAGCTGTATATCCGTACCAACATGAGGAAGAGCAATGTCACCCTTTTGCACATGGTCTCTTAAGAAGTGATACCTAATGTCAATGTGCTTGGTGTGAGGGTGATCAACAGGGTTTTCAGCAAGCTTGATGGCACTTTCATTGTCGCATCATAGAGGCACATGTTTGTAGGTTATACCATAGTCCTTCAAAGTTTGCCTCATCCATAGCAATTGTGTTGCACAACTTGCAGTTGCAATATATTCGGCTTCAGCGGTGGATAGGGAGAAACAATTTTGCTTCTTCGAGGACCAACTTACCAAGGAGCGTCCAAGAAACTGGCATGCCCCGGAGGTGGATTTCCTTCCCACCTTGTCTCCAGCCCAATCCGCATCCGTGTACCCAATGAGATCAAAGTTGGCATCCTTAGGGTACCATAGGCCCAACTTTGGGGTGTGAACAAGGTATCTAAGAATATGCTTAACCGCCTTATGATGACTTTCCCTAGGGGTAGCTTGAAATCTTGCACAAATGCCTACACTTAACATGATGTCTAGTCTAGATGCACAAAGGTAAAGCAATGAACCAATCATAGAGCGGTAAAGAGATGGGTCAAACGGGATACCGTTTGTGTCTTCGTCAAGAAAAATTTCGGTTGCCATGGGCGTCTTGACTGGGTTGGCATTTGTCATTCCGAACTTCGCAAGAATGTCCTTGGGATACTTGGTTTGGGATAAGAAAATTCCTTCTTGAAATTTTTTAATTTGAAAACCGAGAAAGAACTTCAAGTCCGCGACATCTCAAAGGTCTTGGTCATGGATTCCGCAAACGTGCCTTGTTTCTGATGATTACACCATGCTCATCTTGCTTGTTCTTGAAAATCCATTTTGTTCCAATAACATTGTGTTCCTTAGTTGGCCTTTTGACTAAAGACCATACTTTGTTGCGCTCGAAGTTGTTCAACTCTTCTTGCATTGCAACAAGCCAGTCGTTGTCCATCAAGGCATCTTGTACCTTGTGTGGCACAACACTAGAGACAAACGAAAAGTGAGCACAAAAGTTGGTTAATTGTTTACGAGTGACTCTACCTTCCGATATGCCGGTGTGAATTTTCTTGACATCAACACGACGGTCCACACGAGGCATGATGGAGGTTAGGGTTTCACGAGGTTCAATTTCATTTCCATCATCAACATCTTCAACATGTGAATCTATAGGGGGTTGTGGAAGATCTTGTTCTTCATGCATCATTTGTTGAGATTCACCATCACTAGAAGATTCGTCATCATCCACATGTGCATGTTCTTGCTCTTGTTCTGGGTGATGAGCTTGTTCTTGTTCTTGTGGTTGATGGTGTTGTAGGTTCCGTGTAGGACCTAGTTCTTGTTCTTGGATTATGAACTCCTCTTGAGGGACGGGATCTTGTTGTAATGTTGGTGTAGTAGTAGTTTGAGCATGAGTGGTGCTTGTGTCCTCATTTGCACCTTCACAAGGAACATGTTCCATTGGAAAGGAGAGCACCTACACCCATGGTCAAAATATCTTGAGAAGGATCTTCATCACCTGCATCACTTAGATCAACTTGCTCCCCATGGGAGCCATTAAATTCATCAAACACCACGTCACAAGTTTCTACAACACATCCAGTGGATTTGTTGTAGACCCTATAGGCATGGGAGTTTGATCCATAACAAACAAATATTCCTTCGGTTGTATTAGATTGAAATTTTCCTAACCGTTCTCTCTTGTTGAGAATGAAGCATTTGCAACCAAAGACCCGGAAATATTTGACATTTGGTTTGTTTCCGGTTATGAGTTCATATGGAGTCTTCTCCAAGATCTTGCGAAGGAATAGACGATTCGATGCATGACATGCTGTGTTGACAGCCTCTGCCCAAAAGCTATGAGGTGATTTGTACTCATCCAACATGGACCTGGCCATTTCCACAAGTGTCCGGTTCTTCCTCTCGGCCACTCCATTTTGTTGAGGGGTATATGGTGCGGAGTATTGATGCTCAATTCCTTCATCACTAAGAAACACTTCCAAGGTGTAGTTCTTGAACTCGGAGCCATTGTCACTTCTTATTGCCAAGATTTCTTTGTCAAACTTGCGTTGAGCTTGCTTGGCAAAATCAATGAAGGTGATTTTTGTCTCGTCCTTGGACTTGAGAAAGAACACCCATGTGTATCTTGAGTAATCATCAACAATAACGAAGCCATACTTCTTCCCACCAAGACTGTCCCATGAAGGAGGCCCAAAGAGATCCACGTGAAGGAGCTCCAAAGGTCTTGAGGTTGATACTATGTTCTTGGGGGGATGCTTTGATTGATGTTGCTTCCCTGCTATGCATGCACTACACACACGGTCTTTCTCAAAAGATACATTGGTTAGTCCAAGGATGTGTTCACCCTTTAAGAGATCTTGAATATTTCTCATGCCGACATGGGCTAGCTGGCAATGCCATAGCCATCCCTTGTCGTCCTTGGCCATGAGGCAAGTTGCATGGAATGTGCTCTCTTTCGAGAAATCAACCGTGTAAAGGTTGCCATCCAACTCCCCCACAAAGGCAACTTCAAGAGTATCTCTCTTAAAGACTTTCACATCCGTTAGTCCAAATAGTGTATCATAACCAACAGAAACCAATTGACGAACAGAAAGCAAATGGTATTTTAGGCATTGGACAAGCATGACATTTGTAAGTGACATGTCATTGGTGATAGCCACCTTGCCCAAACCAAGTACCTGTCCTTTAGACCCTCCACCAAAGAAAATGCTCATAAATGGTCGAATAGCTTCCATGAAGTCCATGAGCAGTGTTCCATCTCCGGTCATATGATTTGAGCAACCGCTATCAATCACCCATTTGACTCTACCGGAGACACCAACCTACACACAATTCAAGTCTTGGTTAGATGCACCCATTTTACAATGGGACCTCTTAAGTTAGTAACAAGGGTCTTAGGAACCCAAATTGCATAAAACCGAAAAGCATTTCTATGACCAACAAACTGAGCATAAACATCTCCATCTTTTCTCTTACGAAGCACATACGATGGAGGCATAAATTCTTTTGGCTTGTTGTAAGTATGCTTGCCCCTAGTGGCCTTCCTACTCACAGCCTTGTCAACCTTACCCTTTCCTTTCTCCTTGTGCCCTTCTCGCACAAATGTCTCCTTGAGGGGAGTTGTAGACTTATGTGTCACTACCTTACTCTTGCTTGTGCTTGGATCAAATCCAAGGCCTTCCTTGGCCACAACCTCCTTGTGTTGGCTCAACACTTCATTGAGGTTCTTTTGTCCTTGAGCACATGACATGAGTCCTTTTTCACTTTCAGCCTTTAACACCCGATTCTCCTCAAGTAAGCTAGCTAGGTCACCATTGGGGTTAGAAGCATAAGCATCAACATTTATAATAGGGGAGGAATAGGCTTTCCCAAGCGTGTTAAGATAAGTGATCTTGAGTTCATCAAAATTCTTGGTAAGGAGATTGATCTCTTCTTCCTTTGTCTTGAGAGACAAATGCAGGACCTCACAATCTTTAGTGTGTCTATCAATGTTTGCACCTATTTTTAAGCACAATTCATCATTACGTGCTTCCTCATATAGGACTTTCCTCTCAAGGACTTCACATTTATCCCTTTCCTCGGTGACGAGGGTTTAGAGTTCCTTGATGGAGATGGTGTGCTTACTCACCATCTCCATAAGCATACGAAACATAATGAGCTTCTTTCCTTTGAGAGAGCACATGACTTTCTCCATTTTAGCAAACACAGCATCACTTATTTCATAATCATGATCATGATCCTCAGCATCAAGATATTCATCACTAAGTGTGGTAGGAATAAATAGAGGAGGGTTTGGACGTGGAGTTACCTTCACCTTGTCCGGAGAAGCTTGACCCTCATCATTATCTACCGTGGCCTTTGCCATGAGACATTTGTGTGCGTTGCCTTCGTAGTCTTTCATATAGTTGTATGTGACAACATCACCAGTCTTTTTTACGACTCTCAATGTGGTTTGAGTGTCTTGGGCTACACCTGCAACACCTCTAACATCATCGGGGTCGGACTCGTCTTGGGCAACCATAGCCCTCCTATCTTTCTTCTTGAACTTGGAGTTCAATGGGTTGGGCAACTTCTTCTTCACAAATGTCTTCAGAAATCTTGGCTTATCCTCTCTCTTTTCATAGGGGCACTCATTTGAGAAGTGGTTGGTTTCTTTACAATTGTAGCAAGTCCTAACTTTCTTCTTTTGGAATCTTCCCTTGAATTTTCCCGCACTGAACTTCTTCACAAAAAGAGCCATGTCTTCATATGAGGGCCCCTCATCCGAGTCAACTTCATAACCTTCTTCTTCGACATCTTCTTCTTCTTCTTCACTTGCATCATCATCCATTACGTGCTTGGCCTTCAAGGCTAGGTTTGTCTTGGGTGATGAGAAACCATGCATGGCAAGGTGTCTTGTAGCATTTGCCTTTGATTCTTCAAATAGTTGGAAGGTTGAAATGACATCATCGGGAGACATGTCCTTGAATCCATGTTCTCTTCTTATGTCCCACACCATTTGATGATGATATGGAGCAAGGGCATTCATCAATTTGTCCACAAGAAAACACTTGGTCAAGTTGAATCCATCTTGGCTCTTGTCACAATCATATGATTCAATATCAGCGGCAAGTGTCATCGGGATTCACAGGGTTGTAACCTTTCTCCATGACCTCCAGCATTTCATCGTTGACAAAACTAAGGTGATCCTGCATTCCAACCCTCCACAAAGAAAAATCGGCAGTGTTATCAAGTAAAGGGGGGTTTCCCGCTGCGTTATACCTAGGTTTCTCAACTCTAGATTTTGCATACAACCATGGAACACCGGTGTGTTCACTAGTTTGAGATTGTTGGCCCAAATTTGGAATAGATGCATTTGGTTGCTTTATCACACCCCCTGGGTTTTCCAGTGATGGAGTTTTTGCAGCTAGTGCATCCAACCTCATTTTGACCAAGGCCTCAATAGAAGCATCATGCTCCTCCTTTTTCTTGGCGAGGGACCTTTCAAGATCCTCAGCGGTGAAATATCTACGCTCATCCGAATAGGATGTCCCTTTCTCGATAGGGAGTGCAACTAAAGGATTCCCATCATTATCCATCTCACTCTAGGGCGGTTAAGTCACATGATTAGAGCACGAGGCTCTGATACTAATTGAAAAGGATCGAGATGGACCTAGAGGGGGGTGAATAGGTACAATTACAAATTTTAATTATTACCTAGCAATTTTAGGCAATAATGCAGAATATGAAAGTGAGCCTAACAATTGCAAAGATGATAGTTAAGCTATGGTACTAAGCAAAGCAACAAGAAGGTAGATAATCAAGCACAAGTAATACAAGTAAATACTCAAGGACAAGTAACCACAAGTAGGGAGTTAGGGTTAGGGATAACCGCAACTCCGAGAGACGAGGATGTATGCCGATGTTCACTTCCTTGGAGGGAAGCTACGTCACCGTTTAGAGAGGTGGATGTTACCACGAAGGCACACCAACGCCACGAAGTCTCACCCTATTCTCTCCTTGAGATAACACCACGAAGGCGTTTCTCAACCACTAGTGGTAGGCCTTGAGGTGGCCTCCAAACCCTCACAAACTTTCCAGGGGAAATCACAATGGTTTGATTCCTCTCCGAAGAACTCCTACCGCCTAGGAGTCTTCAACCTCCAAGAGTAACAAGATCAAGGGAACCGCTCAAGACTTGCTCAAATCACAAATAGATTTGGTTGAGAGGAGGGGGGAGAAATGATCTATCTTTTGATTGGAACAACACTCAAGGAAACTCACAAATGCACTCGGGATCTAGGATTTGGTGTAGGCAAATGAGACTGAGAGAGAAAGGTGTTCTTGGAATCTTTTCACTGTGTTAGACAACCCCCACACGAGGTGGGAGAAGACTATATATAGTGGTGATAAGAAAATGGCCGTTGGAGCCACTTATGCTGCACAGTTGCCGGACGTCCGACATGTCTCGGTCGTCCGGACAGGCATGAGGCGTCGGACGTCCGACAGGGGTCGGTCGTCCGAAGAGCAGGAGAGAGCAGGTCAGCACAACATTTGGTGGAAATAGTGTACAGCATACGGACGTCCAGAGGGCGTCGGCCGTCCAGGGCATGGTCGTCCGGAAGGAGTCGGACGTCCGACATTTTGGCTCTGGTGGGTGGCAACGGCTTTCCGCCCGCACCCGGATGTCTGGAGCTCGGACGACCGAAGGGACCAGAAATCCGAGGATTCGGATCTAATGGCTGGCTCCGGATATCCGGAGAGCGTCGGTCATCCGGCGACCGGACGTCCGAAGAAGAACAAAACAGCTTGATGAGGAAGAGAGAGAGGTATTTCCTAGATTTTGAGCAAGTTTCTTGCGAGAACCAGTGATCCCCTCTTAATAGTGCGGGATCCCTATACTCAAGAATAGACAAAAAAATGATAGAACATTTTGTCTTGTTTCTCCGTTCTTTAAGCATCCTGGACATGTTAGTCACGATCCACACAACAGTCTCTTGGGAACTAAACCTGAGATGCACTTGATGAAAATGATTAGTTCCCTATATGTATGTTGTCAACAACATCAAAATATGATTAAGGGCATGATGGTTTGGAGAAGATGGTTTGGACACCAAGCTTGATGCTAAATTCAATGAGGTGCTTGCACGTCTACGTCCACCAGTTGTACATGTCATACCTCGGCAACAACAACACCAACAACGCCCAAATTTCGCGGGACGAGCGTAATGTGTGCCTATCGGCCAATGCCAAAATTCTGGTGCCATTGCTACTGCTACAGCTTCGGTGCCTGTTGTTGATGTTGCTACTGTCGGTGAGCAGAATGAGGATTATGATAAGGATTATGATGGTGATTATGATGATGAGGGAGAGGTTGCTCCACATCAGTCCCAGGGGCAACCGCCACCACACGCATCAGGTCGTCCACATGCCTACATTCGCAACGGTAGGGCTCCACCACCACCCCCCCCCCAGGTACGGGATCATGACCATCTCCCAAAACTTAAATTGAATATTCTGACATTTGAGGGTAGATATGTTCCTGATACATATCTTACTTGGGAGTTAGAAACAGAACAACGTTTTACATGTTTACAATTTCCTGAGGATAGACGTGTTGCTGCTGCTATTTGGGCGTTCACTAGTTTTGCTTGTGTTTGGTGGTCTGAACATTGTAGAATACATCATGATAATATCCCTACTACTTGGGCTGCTTTGAAAACTGCTATGCGTAATCATTGGGTTCCACCATATTATCAACGTGAATGGCTTCAAAATTTGCAGCGTTTAAGACAAGGGAAAAATTATGTAGAGGAATATTATCAGGAATTACAAACTGGCATGATTAGATGTGGTATTGTTGAGGAGAATGAAGCTATGATTGCACGTTTTATGGGTGCATTAAATAGAGAGATTTAGACTATTCTAGAGTATAAGGAGTATAACACTATCACTCGTTTATTCCATCTTGCTTGCAAAGCTGAACGTGAAGTGCAGGGTTGACAGGCAATGGCGAGAACTAATTTTTCTGCAGGTCGAGCTTCATCATGGACGCCACGTACATCGTCTACTTCCACACGTTCTACGACAGCACCACTTCCTTCAGCCGCCAACTCCAACAGAGATACAAGACAACAAGCGGCACCACCAGCCTCCAAGGGCATACCGTCGGGGCCTGCACAGAGCTCTTCTTCATCCATGGCATCTACAGGGAAAACACATGAGGTTATATGTAGGCGTTGCAAGGGTAGAGGTCACTTTGCGAGAGAATGCACATCCAGGCGTGTGATGATTGTTATTGAGGATGGTGGATATGCCTCTGCTGGTGATTATGATGAGGAGACTTTGGCTCTTATTGCGAGTGAAGAACAGGGTGCCGAGGATACTGAACAAGAGACACACTACATGGTTACTGACTACGCTGACAGGTATGAAAGTTTAGTTGCTCAACGTGTTCTGAGTGTGCAGGTTACACAGGCTGAGCAAAATCAGAGGCACAACTTGTTCCATACAAAGGGAGTTGTGAAGGAGCGTTATGTTCACGTCATCGTCGATGGAGGGAGTTGCAACAACTTGGCTAGCATGGAGATGGTGGAGAAGCTGTCTCTAACCACCAGACCACATCCTCATCCTTATTACATCCAATGGTTCAATAACAGTGGCAAGGTTAAGGTAAAACATACTGTTCGTGTGCATTTTAGCATTGCTACCTATTCTGATTATGTTGATTGTGATGTGGTACCCATGCAAGCATGTTCCGTTTTACTTGGTAGACCATGGCAATTTGATAAAAATTCTGTACACCATGGTAGGACAAATCAGTATACTCTTGTTCATAAGGATAAAAATATAACTTTGCTTCCTATGTCTCCTAAACATATTATGAAAGATGACATTGCTAGATCTAGTAAAGCAAAACAGGAGCAAACTAAGAGTGAAAATCAGATTGTGGCAACAGAATTTGAGCACCACAATAAGCATAATAAACCATCATCTAGTGTTGCATCTGAAATAAAACTTAAGAGTGGTTGTTTACTTGCCACTAAATCTGATATTACTGATTTGGATGTTGCTACATCTGTTTGCTATGCTTTCGTATGCAAAGAGGTATTATTTTCATTTGAGGACATGCCTCCCTCTTTGCCTCTTGTTGTCATTAACATTTTGCAGGAGTTTGCTGACGTCTTTCCACAAGACGTGCCACCGGGATTGCCACCTATTAGAGGGATTGAGCATCAGATTGACTTAATTCCCGGTGCATCGCTACCCAACCGTGCACCATACCGTACCAATCCAGAGGAGACGAAGGAGATTATGCCTCAAGTACAGGAGCTGCTCGACAAAGGTTATATACGCGAATCTCTTAGTCCTTGTGTTGTTCCTATTATTCTAGTGCCAAAAAAGGATGGTACATCGCATATGTGTGTTGATTGTAGAGGCATTAATAATATTACTATTTGTTATCGTCATCCTATTCCTAGGCTAGATGATATGCTTGATGAATTAGGTGGCTCTACAATTTTCTCCAAAGTTGATTTGCGTAGTGGATACCATCAAATTCATATGAAATTGGGAGATGAATGGAAAACAGCATTTAAAGCTAAGTTTGGATTATATGAGTGGTTAGTCATGCCTTTTGGGTTAACTAATGCACCTAGCACTTTCATGAGATTAATCAACAAGGTTTTACGTGCTTTCATTGGATGATTTGTGGTAGTCTACTTTGATGATATACTAATTTATAGTAAATCTTTGGAGGAACATTTGGAACATTTGCGTTCTGTTTTTATTGCTCTACGTAATGCACATTTGTTTGGTAACATTGGGAAGTGCACCTTTTGCACCGACCGAGTATCTTTTCTTGGCTATGTTGTTACTCCACATGGAATTGAAGTTGATAAAGCCAGGATTGAAGCTATTGAGAGTTGGCCGCAGCCCAAAACGGTCACACAAGTGAGGAGTTTTCTTGGACTTGCTGCTTTCTATAGGCGTTTTGTGAGGGATTTCAGCACCATTGCTGCACCTCTAAACGAGCTTACAAAGAAGGATGTGCCTTTTGCTTGGGGTACCGCACATGAAGAATCCTTCACGGTATTGAAAGATAAGTTAACACATGCTCCATTACTCCAACTTCCTGATTTTAATAAGACTTTTGAGCTTGAATGTGATGCTAGTGGAATTGTATTAGGAGGTGTGTTATTACAAGATGGTAAACCTGTTGCGTACTTTTCTGAAAAATTGAGTGGGCCTAGTCTGAATTATTCTACTTATGATAAGGAATTATATGCTCTTGTTCGGACTTTGGAAACATGGCAACATTATTTATGGACCAAAGAATTTGTCATACATTCTGATCATGAATCTTTGAAACATATTAAAAGTCAAGAAAAACTGAACCGTAGACATGCTAAATGGGTTGAATTCATTGAGACTTTCCCTTATGTCATAAAACATAAGAAGGGTAAAGAAAATGTTATTGCTGATGCATTGTCTCGTCGTTATACTATGCTTTCACAACTTGACTTTAAAATATTTGGTTTGGATACCATCAAAGATCAATATGTGCATGATGCTGAATTTAAAGATGTGTTGGAGAATTGTAAAGAAGGCAGAACATGGAACAAGTTCATCATTAATGATGGATTTGTGTTCCGTGCTAACAAGCTATGCATTCCAGCTAGCTCCGTTCGTCTTTTGTTGTTGCAGGAGGCGCATGGAGGAGGATTAATGGGACACTTTGGCATGAAGAAGACGGAGGACGTACTTGCTACACATTTCTTTTGGCCAAAGATGAGACGGGATGTTGAGCGTTTTGTTGCTCGCTGCACTACATGTCAAAAAGCTAAGTCACGACTCAATCCTCATGGTTTATATATGCCCTTGCCTGTACCTAGTGTTCCTTGGGAAGATATCTCTATGGACTTTGTTTTGGGTTTACCTAGAACAAAGAAGGGGAGGGATAGCATATTTGTTGTCGTGGATAGATTTTCGAAAATGGCACACTTTATACCATGTTATAAAATTGATGATGCTGCTAATGTTGCTGATTTGTTCTTTCGTGAAATTATTCGCTTGCATGGTGTGCCAAATATGATTGTTTTCGATCGTAGTGCTAAATTTCTTAGCCACTTTTGGAGATGTTTATGGGCTAAGTTGGGGACTAAACTCCTTTTTAGTACTACATGTCACCCCCAAACTGATGGACAAACTGAAGTAGTCAATAGATCATTGTCTACTGTGCTTAGGGCTGTTTTGAAGAAAAACCTGAAAATGTGGGAAGAATGCTTGCCTCATATTGAATTTGCTTATAATCGTTTGCTGCATTCTACTACTAAGATGTGCCCTTTTGAAGTTGTATATGGTTTCTTACCTCGTGCACCTATTGATTTGTTGCCTCTTCCATCTCCGGAGAAGGTTAATTTTGATGCTAAAGAACGTGCTGAATTGATATTAAAAATGCATGAGTTAACTAAGGAAAACATTGAGCGTATGAATGCTAAATATAAACTTGCTGGAGATAAGGGTAGAAAACATGTTGTTTTTGCACCTGGAGATCTTGTTTGGTTACATTTGCGTAAGGATAGGTTTCCTGATTTGCGCAAGTCAAAGCTAATGCCACGTGTTGATGGTCCTGTTAAGGTGTTAGAGAAAATAAATGATAATGCATATAAACTTGAGCTGTCTGCAGAGTTTGGGGTTAGCCCCACTTTTAACATTGCAGATTTGAAGCCTTATTTGGGAGAGGAAGATGAGCTTTCGTCGAGGACGACTTCAGTTCAAGAAGGGGAGGATGATGAGGACATCCCTACTAATGTTAAACCCACAGCCCCTGCTTCTATACATACTGGACCAGTTACTAGAGCTCGCGCACGCCAATTGAATTACCAGGTACTTTCGTTTCATGGAAATCCTTTTAATGTTCAGGAACATATGATGCTGCCTAAATTAGATACGTTTGTTTTACTTATGAATGAAGGACCTAGAATGGACAAGAAGGATGGCCATTGGAGCGGGATCAAGCATGGAGAAGAAGGTGCGCGCGTGGGAAAGAACAATGAAGCTTCCGGTGATGATTTTCGCACTTTGAAGCCACCGTAATGAGAGCAAGAAGGCTTGGACGAAATATACATGATGCCACTTTATAAATTTTGTCCATAGGCTATTATAGGTGTTGCGCCACCTTATTTTTGGGCCAGGCCCATGTAATTTTGAAATACCATATTATAGGTTGTTTTTAGAGTCTGTATGTATGGGAAAACTGAGTTAGGGTCGGTTTCGGACCCCTCCTCCAAGGGGCCACGAAATCCCCCTCTATTACCCCATATATACAGCCCTTAGGGCGTCGTTTTAGACTTGGGTTTTGTTTAGATTAAAATTTCGCCATAGCTACAACTTCGCGTTCTTCGTTTGTGTCCCATGACCAGACAAAGGCGTCACAGAACCCCACTTTCATCAATAAAGCTTTCCTCTTATATTTGCAATATCCAGATTGTAATCTTAGTTTCTTGCTTGTTCTTCGTTTGCGTGCAGGAAACAGACCCTCGTGGTGAGGTTTATCGTGCTCCGGCGTGGTCAATAACCTCTCGAAGTTGGTTTAGCGATTGCTAAGGCGCGACATCCTCGCACGTTCGTAGTCGGATCGTCAAAGTCTACTCCACCAAAAACGATAGCCACCATCTCATCGAAAGATGGGGAACCTTCGCCTCTATCACCTGGTTGTGTGCGTAGTCCCCAGGATATGATTTGTTACTTCTCTGAAAAATATTTTCCTGCTCATAAGAAACAAGCTGCCTTATAGGAAATATTTAACTTTGTGCAAATTGAAGAAGAGAGTCCCCCACAAGATTGGGGGGAGGCTTCTCCAATTGCTTAATGCTTTGCCTGATCACCCTCTTAAAGAAAAATGAAATACTTGATATCTTCTATAATGGACTAACTGATGCTTCTAGGGACTTCCTAGATAGTTGTGCTGGTTGTGTTTTCAGGGAATGAACTGTTGAACAAGCTGAGGAACTATTGAATAATATATTGAAGAATTATGATGGTTGGATTCTCCGTGAACCACCAATTCAACCCACTCCGAAGAAGAGGGGCATCTTATTTATCAGTCCTGAAGATATGCAAGAGGCAAAGAAATGTATGAAGGAAAAAGGTATTAAAGCTGAGGATGTTAAGAATTTACCACTTATTGAAGAAATACATGGACTCAACACACCACCACCTCCACAGGTGATAGAGGTAAATTCTTTATTAAAGTTTAATGAAGGTGATATCCCCTACAATAAACATCCTAGTCAATACTTATATGAGTTTGATAACTACATTAGGACACAAGATCACTTCAATGCAAATGTTCTGAAATAACTGAAATATAATTCTGATATGATTGCCCGCTTGAGTGATTTGTTATTCAGAATCAGTAATGATGTTAGAGGTGTAGGAAAGCATGCCTCTATGGTTCAAACTTAGTTAGAACAAGTTGCTAAATCTCAAAGAGAATTGCTCGATGAAATGAATAATAATATGAATGATCATGCTATTAGAGTAGTGACTAGAGGAGGTAGAATGACCCAAGAACCTCTTTATCCTGAAGGTCATCCTAAAAGAATTGAACAAGATTCTCAAGGAATTAATGCTGATACACCTAGTCCTTCTAAGAAGAAGAAGAAAAAGAAAAATGATAGGACTTTGCATGCTTCTAGTGAACCTGAGATAGAAAAACCTCCTGATGATCCTAACGATGTTTCTATTTCTGATGCTGAAACTCAATCTGGTAATGAACATCCACCTAGCGATAATGATAATGATAGTGATGTTCATGAGGATACCCAACCTAGTAATGATAAAGAACCAGATAATGATGTAGAGATAGAACCTGCTATTGATCTTGATAACCCACAACCTAAAAATAAATGATATGATAAAAAGGACTTTGTGGCTAGAAAACATGGTAAAGAAAGAGATCCATGGGTTCAGAAACCCATGCCTTTTCCACCTAAACCATCCAAGAAAAAGGATGATGAAGAATTTGAACGCTTTGCTGAAATGATTAGGCTGGTCTTTTTGCGTACCCGTTTAACGAATATCTTAAAGATGCCTCCTTATGCTAAGTACATGAAAGATATCATCACTAATAAAAGAAAGATGCCTGAAGTTGAAATCTCCACCATGCTTGCTAATTATTCTTTTAAGGATGGAGTGCCTAAGAAACTTGGAGATCCTGGAATACCAACTATACCTTGCTCCATTAAAAGAAATTATGTCAAAATTGCTTTGTGTGATTTGGGAGCTGGTGTTAGTGTTATGCCTTTCTCTTTATATAAAAGATTTGATTTGAATAAACTCACACCTACTGAAATATCATTGCAAATGGCTGACAAATCAACGGCCATACCTATCGGTATTTGTGAGGATGTGCCCGTTGTGGTTGCAAATGTTACTATCTTAACAGACTTTGTTATTCTTGAGATGCCCGAGGACAACAATATGTCGATTATCCTTGGTAGACCCTTTTTGAATACTGCAGGGGCTGTTATTGATTGCAATAAAAGCAAGTTCACTTTTCATATCAATGGTAATGAGCATACAGTGCACTTTCCGAAGAAGCAATTCCAAGTGAATGGTGTTAATGTTATTGAAAATTCTCCGACACTCACTATTGGAAGATTTCAATTACCTCTACCTACTATCAAAAAGAAATATGATATTATTATGGTTGGGGATATGCCTATCCCCATTGAGGTAACCTAGTGTTTTACGAAAGTTCTTCGGTTTCATGCTAATTGAAAGTGGTTGTTAATAAGACTTGATCAACCTTATTAACGAATCATTTTTGAGAGGTATGAAGTTGATGAACTTAGTAGACACAACTTTCTGTATCTACTTTTTGTTTTCTGTTTTTCTTAGTTAAATAAAATAAAATGCCATGTTTATCATGTTTTCTGTTTTTCCCGTGTAATAAAAAAGACCCAAAAATAAAAGTTCTCAGAATGTCCTGAAAATTTAACATGAATTTTTTCTGATTATTTATGAATTTCTGGAACAAATAACACCAGAGGGGGGTGCACCTGGTGGCCACCCTCCACCGGGGTGCGCCAGACCCCCTGGCGCGGCCTGATAGAGGGTGGGCCCCAGGTGGGTCCCCCACTTATCCCTTTAGCCCATGTCATCTCTTACCTCCAGAAAAAATTCACCATTGCTCTCTCCCCCGTGTTCTTGCTCAAGAACCCGTGGATTTCGATCTCTTTGCTCAAAGCTCTATTTCCGAAACTGTTTTAGGGGATTGCTTCTTGGTATGTAACTCCCCCAATGCTCCAATTAGTTTTTGATTTAGTGGTTTATTTTCAGAATAATTAGCTACTCTTGGTGCTGCTGTAGATGAGTTGCATGTTGAATTCTTAGAGTTCTAAGTAGTTTGAATGCTTGATATGGCCTCTATGCATCCCTAGGAGTAGTTGCTATCAATCTTATTTAGTTTTATTAACAAATTTTTGTGGACTAAAATTTTCAGAAATTTATTTGTAGAAAATAAGATGAATTTCTTTAGGAAGTACTCCTCCAAGAAGAATGCTAGGGCAGTTATTGGGGAATCATCTAATAGCGACCTCAACATTCCGAGGAAGGAGGAAGTGCGGCCGTGCGAATGGACACACACACCCTTTTTGGAGGAAGCCGGTTTCCATCAAGAATTTGCTCAATTCATTGAAAATGCTGGGCTGACCAACTTCCTCGCAGATGAGTGTGACCAATACCACATCCATACAAATTCCTTTGTGCGGAGTTTTCATTTTCTGAGTAGGAATAATCCTCATGAGGTGCAGTTTAATCTATATGCTGAAAACTATAAGATACCGTTCACTGCCTTTTGTGACATATGTCTGATCCCTTCTGACGGGGAATTAAGAGAGCCTATACCAGCAGAGTTTGAGGACTTTCTCCTCACTTTAACAGTGGGTGACGAAAGAGGCATGTCAAAAACCTCTGTTACCAGTTTGCAGTTTCCCTCTGTGCACTACTTTGCTATATTTATCGCTAAATGTTTAACTGCTAAGGAAAAGGTCGGTGCACTCAGTGCCCCTGACCTCGCCATTTTACGACGTGCATTATACAATGATCACACTTTTAGCTTAGGAGCTATTGTTGCACGACGTCTTCAGCTTAACAAGAGTAAGGGCAAGATACAATGGTGGCATTTACACTACTCGCTTACTGAGTCGTTTTGAAGTTCAGATACGCGTGATGTTATCTCGTTGCCTGCACCTGCATTGTTTGATTATGTTGCCAGGAACAGATACAGAATTATGCCAGATGACATTATCGCCTACCGGGACAACCTAGCAGTAGCTGAGGAGGAACTCCACGAGTGGGACGCTTAGGTGCCACCACCACCTAGTATCGACTCAGACTATTATCCCGGCTACGGATGGTGATTACCAAGCTAGGCCAAAAGCCTAAGCTTGGGGGAGTACGTATTTCCACCGACATTACATTCATGTCCACACATTTCATTTCAGTTGTCGGTGTTCACACTCTTTCATTGTATTATCCATTTTAGATTTATTTTTCTCATTTTCTTCTTTTGTGTTTGAAAAACTTTGAGAAAATCCAAAAAATACTTCTTGCTTCTTTTCGGTTTTTCTTTTCAGTTTAGTTAGTTGCAGCATTAAAAGAAAACCCAAAAAGATTTCTCATTTCTTCTTTTGCTTGCTGGGAGTTCTCCCGTGTAAATAGTTTTTCTCGTTTTTGTTTTCCTTCTCTTATTTTGCTTTCTTCAAGAAAAACTAAAAACTCCAAAAATATTTCTGTGTGTTTCTCTGAAATTCTTTTTCTTTTATCGAGTCATACCGAGGAGAAGACCACGATGAAAATGTTGAGTGGCTCTCATATGCATTGTTGTTTATCTAACAAGGAGCTCATATTACCTTGTCTTCTCCTCTTGAATAAATGTTTGCAGATACAGCTTAGTCCACGGCACTCTTGCACTATTATTATTTCCATATCATTCGATTGTGCAAGTGAAAGGCAATAATGACGATACTTGATGAAGTGACCGTGGCAGAGAAAAGCGGGTATGAACTCAACTTGTTCTTATTTTTGTAAATATGTTTAATCTAGTATCCATGATTAAGCATATTATGATTGAACATGTTTGCAATGGCAATTAGAGATTATAGTTGCTCATGCCATGCTCAAGTAGCTAGGAGTGGATAATGATTTATCTTGAATGTCAACATGCGTTAAAATGGTTGTGATGTAGTATGATGATATGGTATCCTCCTCTGAATGTTTCAAGTGGCTTGACTTGGCACATGTTCACGCATGTAGTTGAATCAAAACCAACATAGCCTCCACGATATTTATGTTCATGGTGTCCATATCCTACTCATGATAGCCTTCAATGTTTATTATTCATAATGCATGTTTATGACCGTATTTGCTCTCTAGCTGGCCGTTTCTCAATCTATTTTCTAGCCTTCACCTTTACTAAGTGGGAATTCTGCTTGTGCATCAAAACCCTTAAACCAAAGTTATTCCAGATGAGTCCACCATATCTACCTATATGCGGTATTACCCTGCCGTTCCAAGTAAATTTGCATCTGCCACCTCTAAAATTTCAAATGAACATCTGTTTTGTGTGCCTGGACCGCTCATGGAGCGACAGGGGGTGGTCAGTATCTTCCATGTTAAGCGGGTTACTCTCATGATGAGTGTTTATTCACTCGTCCTTGCACGAGAAGGGCGGTAAAAGGGATTCCCAGTCCCGAAATCAAAAGAAATACAAATAATTAAACAAAACTCCTCAGGAATGTTGTTGGTTTGGACGGTACCCGTGGATTCGGCTCGCCGTGGAGTGTGATTGTTTGTGGAGGGGGAGTAAACATTTACTTTTATCGCTTGGGAACCGCCGCTAATTTGTTTAACATGGAAGATATTGATAGCTCTTGGTCGTAACGTTGACAGGAAGGGTGTACCTCTCAAAATTATACTTATCTCCTATTTAATCCTTGAACTCTGGCACCTCTGCAAATCCCTGCTTCCCTCTGCGAAGAGACGATCTATTTACTCTAATGTTGAGTCATCACCTTCTAAAATAAGCACCAGATCTGAGAGCACTATTGTCATCCTCATGCATTGTGTATAGTGAATGTTGGATGCATCATGACTGGATCTTTTCTACCATGAATTACAATGTTTAGTCGCTGCTTGAACTTTGGAGGTGCTCTGCATTTATGTTTTGCGGTCTCAGAATGGGCTAGCGAGATACCACTATTGTCATATTATATCATGATTGTTTTGACAAATGTTTGCACTTGAGATATCTTATTATTGCTCGCTAGTTGCTTGCGTCATTGATATGAGTTAATATAATCTTTAAGAGTTATTGTTGACATGGTTAGTCATAATCTTTGCTGAAAACCTGGGTGCTACTTAAGCATATGTATGTAAACAAGAACAAAAGAGTTCGTAAAAGTTTTTCTTTCTCACTTTCAGTTTGTCAACGGAATTGCTTGAGGACAAGCAAGGGTTTAAGCTTGGGGGAGTTGATATGTCTCCAACGTATCTACTTTTCCTAACACTTTTGCTCTTGTTTTGGACCCTAATTTGCATGATTTGAATGGAACTAACCCGAACTGATGCTGTTTTCAGCAGAACTACCATGGTGTTGTTTTTGTGCAGAAATAAAAGTTCTCGGAATGGAACGAAATTTTCTGGAGAATTATTTTGGAATATATGAGGAATATTGGAGCCAGAAGTCACTGAAGAGGGGGACCAGGGTGCCCACCCTCTACCAGGGCGTGCCAGGCCCCCCTAGCGCGGCCTGGTGGAGGGTGGGCACCTCGTGGGCCCCCCGACCCTAATTCCAGCGCTATAAATTCACAAATTTCCAGAAAAAAATCAGAGAGAAAGTTTCATCACGTTTTACGATACGGAGCCGCCGCCACCTCCTGTTCTTCATCGGGAGGCCAGATCTGGGGCCCGTTTGGGGCTCCGGAGAGGGGAATCTTCGGTCTTCGTCATCATTAACCCTTCTCCATCGCCAATTCCATGATGCTCCCCACCGGGAGTGAGTAATTCCTTCGTAGGCTTGCTGGTCGGTGAGGAGTTGGATGAGATTCATTATGTAATCGAGTTAGTTTTGTTAGGGCTTGATCCCTAGTATCCACTATGTTCTAAGGTTGATGTTGCTATAACTTTGCCATGCTTAATGCTTGTCACTAGGGCCTGAGTGCCATGATTTCAGATCTGAACCATTTATGTTATCATCATTATATCTATGTTATTGATCCGATCTTGCCTAGTCATATGCACCTATTACATGTTATGATCCGTCAACCCCGGGGTGACAGAAATCGGGATACTTCACGGTGATGACCGTAGTTTGAGGAGTTCATGTGTTCACTAAGTGTTAATGCTTTGTTCCGGTTCTCTATTAAAAGGAGGCCTTAATATCCCTTAGTTTCCTTATGGACCCCGCTGCCACAGGAGGGTAGGACCAAAGATGTCATGCAAGTTCTTTTCCATAAGCACGTATGACTATATACGGAATACATGCCTACATTATATTGATGAACTGGAGCTAGTTGTGTGTCGCCCTAGGTTATGACTGTTATATGATGAATATCATCCAACGAATACACCGATCCAGTGCCTACAAGTTTTCCACTTATTGTTCTTGCTAAGTTACTACTATTTCTGCTACTGTTACACTTGCTACAAAATCACTGCTGCTATTGTTACCGCTATTGTTACTGTTACCACTGCTACCAAACAATCATATTACTATGCTATTGATCACTTTGCTGCGGATATTTATCTCCAGGTGTGGTTGAATTGAAAACTCAACTGCTAATACTCTCAAATATTCTTTGGCTCCCCTTGTGTCGAATCTATAAATTTGGGTTGAATACTCTACCCTCGAAAACTGTTGCGATCCCCTATACTTGTGGGTTATCAGTGGCAAAGCCACCGTTCATCATTGTTTACATATTATGCTAGATCATTGCACATCATGGTACAACGCCAGAGGCATTCATATAGAGTCATCTTGTTTAGTAGTTTTTCATATCGTGTTGTAAGTAAATGAAAGTGTGATGATCATCACTATTAGAGCACTGTCTCAGTGTGGAAAGGATGATGGAGACAATGATTCCCGCACAAGTCGGGATGAGACTCCGGACAAAAAATAAAAAAATGAGAAAAAGAGAAAAAAAGAAAGAAAGAAAAAAAGAAAAAGAGAAAAAAGGAAAAAAGAGAAAGAAAAATAAAAAATAAAAGAGAGAAAAGAGAGAAGGGACAGTGCTACTACCTCTTTTTCCACACTTGTGCTTAGAGAAAGCACCATGTTTTTTATAAAGAGAGTCTCATGTTTTGTCATTTTCATATGCTAGTGGGAATCTTTCATTATAAAACTTGGCTTGTATATTCCGATGATGGGCTTCCTCGAATGCCTGAGGTCTTCATGAGCAAGCAAGTTGGATGCACAACCACTTAGCTTCTGTTGGGCGTTCATACACTTATAGCTCTAGTGCATCCATTGCATGGCAATCTCTACTCGTCCCATTGATATCGGTTGATGGGCATCTCCATAGCCCGTTGATCCGCCTAGTTGATTTGAGACTTTCTTCTCCACTTTTACTCCTTTGATATCTACCACCATATTCTATTCCACCTATATGCTATGTCCATGGTTCACGCTCATGTATTGAGTGAGGTATGAAAAGCTGAAGTGTGTTAAGAAGTACGATCCAATGGCTTGGCTTAACACCGTGGTGCTTGACATTTGTATTTATGTGGTAAAGACGGAGTCATGCCATGCTAATATGATAAAATGAATGGGGAGTAAACATTCTTTAAGGATCGTATATTTTCAAAGTTAATGATTGTGTTACTTATGTTTATGGATATTACTTTGTTGATGTTTATTAGTTCATCGTTTCTCAATGATCATAACTGAAAGAGTTTACATGTGGGGTAGCATGTCACATAAAAAATTCTGTTTTTATCATTTACCTACTCGAGGACGAGTAAGAATTAAGCTTGGGGTTGCTGATACGTCTCCAACGTATCTATAATTTTTTATCATTCCATGCTATTATATTATCACTCTAGGATACTTTTTAAGCATTTCCTTGCTGATTTATATTATTTTTGAGAACTAACCTATTAACCCAGTGCCCAGTGCCAGTTATTGTTTTCTACTTGTTTTTGGCCTTTCAGAAATACTGTACCGAACGAAGTCCAAATACCCCAAAACTTTTTGATGATTTTTTCTAGACAAAAATAAGACCTAGAAGCTTCGGAGGGAGACCGGAGGCCACACAGGGTGGCGCCAAGTCAACAGGTCGCGCCCAAGGGGGTGGTCGCGCGCTGATGGCTTGGGGCCACCTCCCACTGCTTCTGGCCCTCATCTCTTCGCTATAATTCTCTAATATCCACAAAACCCTAGAGAGCCTCCCGAAACACTTTTTTCCACCATCGCAAGTCTCTATTCCACTGTGTGCCCATCTGGAGCTCTGTTCTAGTGCTCTGCCTGAGGGGGGGTCAATCACGGAGGGACTCTACATCAGCCTGGCTGCTCCCATGGTGATGTGTGAGTAGTTCACCGCAGACCTACGGGTCTGTAGTAAGTACCTAGATGGCTATATCTCTCTCTATGTTCTTCAATGCAATGATCTTTTGCAACGCGGACATCGTTTATGACTACAGGAAGGAATATAAGTAGTGACATGTGTGGGGTGCCATGAAGGATGTTGACTTGGGGGAATTGGTGAGGAGAGTTGTTCTTGAATAATGCTTATCGGGATATGGTGTTTATAAGTTTTTCCCTCTTGTAGCAATGCACGTGCATTTATCCTAGTAAATATAAGTGAAGCAACAAAGCATTCAACAAATAATGGTTTTCTATATGTAGGGAAACAGGCATCCAACTTCAAATTATATAATTTAAGCACACGAAGCATTCTCTAAAGCCATGCACAAAAGATATAAGTGAAGTCCATTGAGCATTCTATATATATATATATATATATATATATATATATATATATATATATATATATATATATATATATATATACAGACCGTCTATTCTGACAACGGGTGCAGAATAACTATTCTGACAACACTTCCGAACTGCAGTGTTAACGCAAGTGCACTGCATCCCTATCAAATGAATACTGCAATGTCAACAGAAAAAACTACACGCGTTTTTTCGGCACCGTTTTCGCTCCAGTTTCTAAACTGTTTATCGGAATGAGGCATATAATATACCGTTGGATAGCTATGGAAAATGTGCAACTTCGCCATGTTGAACACTTTTCGAGATTCGTTGCAGTTTAAGAGCAGTTTCGAAAACAGTGGCCGCCTGACGGGTGGCAGCGAGCGTATTTTCGCGATTTTTTCTAAACCACTCGTCGGAATGAAGCAAATGATACGGCATTGGAAAGATATCGACGAGACGCAACTTTTTCATGTAGAACACTTTCTCTAATTCATTAAGGTTTGAGAGCAATTTTGAAATTACTGAAACACGGACGTTCTGTTTTTCGCGACACCAATATCGACGCGTGAACCGCATCAGACAGAAGGACGCACTGCTTCGGACTGAGGACTGCACTGCATCCGATGGGCAAGCAAACTTCATGTTTTTCTTTTGTCCGACGTGAATTTTTCAAGACGAGGAAGTGGACCGCACTTCACGTCGTGCATAAGTGAATCGCAACGCTACTGAGAAGTAAACCACATTACTTTTTTGTCGCTTCAGTAACATATTTTTCTGCACTTCACATTGCAAGGAAGTGAACCACAATGCTACCAAAAGTGAGCCGCAACACTACCGAAAATGAACCGCAATTTTTTGACATCGTTGTCCTCATGTGTTGTGCACTGCAAGAGACGAGAGTAGTAAACTGCACCGATGAGAGTTGTGAACTTCATGCTTTTTTCTGATAATTTTTTTGATAGGGTGAACCACTTTTTCACTCACTACAAAATGAATTGGTTCACTCACTACAAAATGAAGTGCACTGATTTGCTACTCGTGTGTTGTGCACTGCAGGAGACGAGAGTAGCAAACCGCACCGACAAGAGTAGTGAAATTCATACCTTTTCATGGCAATTTGTTTTAGAGAATGAACCACTTGACTCACTACAAAATAAACTTCAACAAATACAAATAGGGTCGACTCAGCTGAACTTCATGCGATATACGACGGAGCCACACCCTGCTCTGCAGCCCAACAACACACTTTTTGAGAGCAGAAATAGTTTACTGAACTACTACTCAACAACCAGCAAACCAAACTACAACGGAACAACCAGAGAACCGCGACGACCGCAGAGCACTTCGAAGTCGAGATCCATTACGATGATGCAGTTGCCGTCCCTCCCCCAGAGCCTCAAATCGAGCACCTCCGCTGCCCCTCGTCATCTCGCACCATGTTCAGTTGGATGAACAGCACGAGGGCGGGAGGTGCACTGCTCGAGGGGTCTGGATGCACTGCAGTAGCACCGGTGGCCACGACTGGGTAGCGCCGACGGAAGGAGTGTTGCGGATTTGGTTCCCTCTGTGGGGTGGCCGGGGCCAGCTTCGGATCCAGGAGCTGTCGTAGTCCATGTGAGGTTGGAGATGACGAGGCAGGCACTGCGCTCCATCCCATCAAGCAACAGGGCGCCGACGACGATGACCCTCACCGGAGCTCGCCGGATCCGGGCGAGGTGGCTCGCGCGGGGTGCTGCTCCACCTCCTATAGCCGCCACTCGGGGTTGGTGTCGGGGCGCCGAAGGCTGTCTCTACCTGCAACGGGCGGCAGCGGGGCTCACCCAGCGCTGGATCCAGAGCTGCGGCTGCTCCAGGCCAGGCGGAGAGGGCGGGCCGGGGTGGCGCATGGTCGTCGGGACGGGCCAGCGCGTGGTGGTGGCCGGTGCGTGGTGGGGGTGCGACGGCGCGGGGTAGGCTGGCAACGCGGGGTAAGGGTGCGGCGGCGCGGGAGAGGGTGGCGGCGTAGGGGAGCGGGGGAGGGTGGCGGCTTGGGGGAGCGGTGGAGGGTGGCGGCTTGGGAGAGCAGTGGAGGGCGGCGGCGCGGCGCCGCGGGGGAGGGCAGCGGCGCGGCGGCGCAGGGGAGGTTGCGGGCAGGGAGACGGGGTCGTGGGAGAGAGAGGGAATGGGGGTGGGTGGGAGAAGATAAGGTGGGCTAGGTTTTTTCTTTTACGCGAGCAGTCCGGTTTGGTTGTTTTTCGGGGTTAGTTTGTAGCTACGGGTCAGCTCTGTAGTAGTGTCAAAATAAGGTTTGATGTTAGAATAAGACTCTTAAGGTGTGTTGTCAAAATAGACCCATCCTATATATATATATATATATATATATATTATGGTGGGTGATACGTCTTTATCGTATCTATTTTTCCCAACTCTTTTGCCCTTGTATTGGACTCTAATTTGCATGATTTGAATGGAACTGACCCGGACTGACGCTGTTTTCAGCAGAATTGCCTTGGTGTTATTTTTGTGCAGAAATAAAAGTTTTCGGATTGACCTGAAAATTTACGGAGAATATTTTTGAAATTAATAAAAAATACTGGCGAAAGAATCAACTGGAGGGGGTCCACCACCTTGCCACAAGCCAGGCCCCCCCCCTAGGGCGCGCCCCCCTGTCTTGTGGGCCCCCTGGAGCTCCGCCGACCTCAACTCCAACTCTATATATTCTTATTCGGGGAGAGAAAAATCAGAGAGAAGAGTTCATCGCGTTTCACGATACGGAGCCGCCGCCACCTCCTGTTCTTCCTCGGGAGGGCAGATCTGGAGTCTGATTTGGGCTCCGGAGAGGAGAAATCGACGCCGTCGTCATCACCAACCATCCTTCATCACCAATTTCATGATGCTCTCCGCCGTTCGTGAGTAATTCCATCGTAGGCTTGCTGGACGGTGATGGGTTGGATGAGATCTACCATGTAATCGAGTTAGTTTTGTTAGAGTTTGATCCCTAGTATCCACTATGTTCTGAGATTGATGTTGTTATGACTTTGCTATGCTTAATGCTTGTCACTAGGGCCCGAGTGCCAAGATTTCAGATCTGAACCTATTATGTTTTCATGAATATATATATATATATATATATATATATATATATATATATATATATATATATATATATATATATATATATGTGTGTGTGTTCTTGATCCTATCTTGCAAGTTGTATACACCTATTACGAGTTATGATCCGCATCCCCCAGGGTGACAATAACTGGGATTCTTTCCGGTGATTACCGTAGTTTGAGGAGTTCATGTATTCACTAAGTGCTAATGCTTTGGTCCGGTTCTCTATTAAAAGGAGGCCTTAATATCCCTTAGTTTCCATTAGGACCCCGCTGCCATGGGAGGGTAGGACAAAAGATGTCATGCAAGTTCTTTTCCATAAGCACGCATGACTATATATGGAATACATGCCTACATTACATTAACGAATTGGAGCTAGTTCTGTGTCACTCTATGTTATAATCGTTGCATGATGAATGCCATCCGACATAATTATCCATTACTGGTCCATTGCCTATGAGCTTTTCACATATTGATCTTTGCTAAGTTACTTTTCCGCTGCTACTGTCACTTTTGCCATCGTTACCGTTACTTCCATACTACTTTGCTACTAAATACTTTGCTGCAGATATTAAGTCTTTCAGGTGTGGTTGAATTGACAACTCAGCTGCTAATACTCGAGAATATTCTTTGGCCCCCCTTGTGTCGACTCAATAAATTTGGGTTGAATACTCTACCCTCGAAATCTGTTGTGATCCCCTATACTTGTGGGTTATCAAGACCTTTTTCTGGCGCCGTTGCCGGGGAGCATAGCTCTATTCTCTGAGTCACTTGGGATTTATATCTGTTGATCACTATGAAGAATCTGAAAGACCCAAAAACCAAGATCTATCCCTCTACTACGAGGGGAGGTAAGGAACTGCCATCTAGCTCTGCACTTGATTGACCTTCAGTTATGAGTAAATTTGCGACACCACCACCTGCTAGTAATTCTGATATGTCGCAAGTAATTGATGATGCCACTTCTGCTATGCATGATGCTTATGATGATACTTTGCTTGATAATACTGTGCCACTGGGTGAATTTCTTGATGAACAAATTGCTAGAGTCAATGCTGAAACTGATAATATTTCTGAATCTGATGAAATTATTGAAACTGAACACTATGATACACCTGCTAGACCTAGCTCTCCTAGATATGAATTGCCTAATATACCTAAGGGTTATGTTATGGAAGGAGAGGTAGCTAGGGACTTTCTTGCTTGTAAGGATAGAGATGATCTTAAGAAATTGCTATGCAAGTGGAAGGAAAAATCTTTGAATGCTAGAATGCAATATGATCCTAAGTTTGCTACTTCACCTATCTTTGTTACTGATAAGGATTATGAATTCTCTGTCGATCCTGAGTTAATTACTTTGGTTGAATCTGATCCTTTCCATGGTTATGAATCTGAAACTGTTGTGGCACATCTTACTAAATTGAATGATATAGCCACCCTATTCACTCATGAGGAAAAAATTCGCTATTACTATATTCTTAAGTTGTTTCCTTTCTCATTAAAGGGTGAAGCTAAGATATGGTTTAATTCTCTTGCTCCTGGTTGTGTGCGTAGTCCCCAGGATATGATATATTACTTCTCTGAAAAATATTTTCCTGCCCATAAGAAACAAGATGCCTTGCAGGAAATAGTTAACTTTGTGCAAATTGAAGAAGAGAGTCTCCCACAAGCTTGGGGGAGGCTTCTCCAATTACTTAATGCTTTGCCTGATCATCCTCTCAAGAAAAATGAAATACTTGATATCTTTTATAATGGACTAACCGATGCTTCTAGGGACCACCTAGATAGTTGTGCTGGTTGTGTTTTCAGGGAACGAACTGTTGAACAAGTTGAACTACTATTGAATAATATATTGAGCAATGATAATGATTGGACTATTCCCGAACCACCTCCAAAGCCAACTCCGAAGAAAAGAGGTATTCTATTTCTCAGTCCTGAAGATATGCAAGAGGCAAAGAAATCTATGAAAGAATAGGGTATTAAAGCCGAAGATGTTAAGAATCTACCACCTATTGAAGAAATACATGGTCTTGATACCCCGACACAGGCAGTAGAGTTTGTCGATCATCCTTGGTAGACCATTTTTGAATATTGCAGGGGCTGTTATTGATTGCAACAAGGGCAATGTCACTTTTCATGTTAATGGTAATGAGCATACGGTACACTTTCCGAAGAAACAATCTCAAGTTCATAGTATCAACTCCATTGAAAAAAATTCAACGATTATTATTGGAGGTTTTGAATTCCCTCTCCCTACTGCCAAAAAGAAATATGATATACTTATTGTTGGGGACATGCATATCCCCATTGAGGTAACCTAGTGTTATTTGAAAATTCTCCAGTTACGTGTCATTCGAAAAAAGTTTGTCAATAAGACTTGATCAACCTTATTGATGGATTTTTTTTGACGGGCATGAGATGGATGAATTTAGAAAGCACAACCTTCTGTACCCAACTTTTACTTTCTGCTATTTAGATTAATTACTGTAAAAATGCTATTATTTTTCTGTTTTCTGTTTTATCCGTGCAATAAAAAAAGTGACCTGAAAATAAAAGTTCTCCAAATGCCCTGAAAATGTAGTATGGTTTTTTCTGGAATATTTAAGATTTTTTGGCAGTGAGAACACATCAGGGGGCTACACCAGTGGGCCACAAGCCTGCAGGGCGCGCCCACCCCCTGGGCGCGCCCCCCTGGCTTGTGGGTCCCACGTAGGCCCCCCTCACTTATTCCAGCCACCATCCACTTCGTCTCCCTCCAGAAAAAATCCCACCATTGCTCAAACCCGTGTTCTAGCTCATTTTGCTGCCATTTTCGATCTCCTTGTGCAAAGCTCCCTTTGCAAAACTGTTTTGGGGGATTGTTCTTCGGTATGTGACTCCTCCAATGGTCCAATTAGTTTTTTTTCTAGTGCTTTATATATTGCAAATTTTTGTTGCTGTGGTGACCTTGTTCTTGAGCTTGCATGTCAAATTTGTATGGTCCCAAGTGGTTTTGATGCATGATATAGCCTCTAGGCACTTGTGGGAGTAGTTGCTATAAGTTTTGTTGAGTTTTGTTCACCTTTATTGTGAGCCACTAAAAATTTCAGAAATTTTTCAAAAAAATAATGAGGAGATTATTAAGAGGTTCTTCAAGCCGGGGCTCTAAAGAAGATGAAAATGAGGTGAAGAAGAAGTCCAAATATAATCTTCCTCGCGTTGCGGAGGTTCGGCCATGTGAATGGCCAAGTGATGCATTCTTGAGGGCGGCCGGAATTTATGAAGATTTTTATTATTTGGCTTAGAATGCAGGCATCACCGACTTCCTCAACGATAAGTGTGACCAGTACCTCCTACTCACTAATATCTTCGTGCAAAATTTTCACTTTTATCCTAGGAAGAATCCTCCCATGGTAGAATTTTACTTATATGATGTGCCTAAGGAGATGAAACTTTACGATTTTTGCAAAGTTTGCAAAATACCTTATGAGGGCAGCATCAGTGAACCACGTCCTAGAGACATGGAGGACTTTATTGCTGCAATCACTGTGGGGGAAGAGAGAGGGGTGTCAAAGGCAAGAGCGGCTAGTTTACATTTTCCTGTTCTACGCTATTATTCATTATTCGCGGGGAGATGTTTAGTTGGTCGTGGGGAGAGTGGAAGCCTTAGTGCTCCCGACCTTGCCATTCTGCGCCACGCTTTACTTACTGGTAGAACTTTTAGTCTGGGCGCTATAGTGGCCCAACGGTTGAACTTAAACCGTTCGAAGGGCCCCATATTCGGAGGTATCTATGCATCTCGTCTAGCCAAACACTTTAAAATACCCATTAGGCTTGACGAGCAAGAGGAAACGTTACTACCTACAAGATATTTAGACTATGATAGTATGGTAGCACATGATTTCATTAGGAAGGATAATGATAGAAGGCTGCTTTACAACCTAGTATTTAGTCAGGGTACTTGTGAGATTATTACTCTGCCTGCTTCTTCTTTGTTCGATATCCATTCAGGTAGGTACACTATTATGCCCGAGGACATCTACAGATATTGGGGTCTGTCGCAACCCCCAGCACCTGAGTCGGCACCAGCCCTTGATCCGTATCAGGATCCAGTTTTTCAGTGGGAGCCACAGGAGCTCGCCAACCAGTGGAACCCTCAGTATCCTCCGGAGTATACAGGAGATGGTTATTTTCAGCCATGGCCCTAGACCAACTTAGGCCAAAAGCCTAAGCTTGGGGGAGTACGTATTTCTCACCGACATTACATTCATGTTCACACACTCATCTTAGTAGTCGGTGCTTATACGTTTTCATTGTATAATCCATGGTATTTTATTTCTTCCTTCCGCTTTCTTCTTGAGTGTTTAATTAACCTTGAGAAAAATCCAAAAAAAAATTAGTTCTAGTTTTACCTATTAGTTTGTTTAGTTGTATCATTAAAACAAAACCCAAAAAGATTTCTCGTTCTTCTTTTGCTTGTTGGGAGCTTTCCCGTGTAAATAGTTTTTCCCGTTCTTGTTTCGAAATTTCTTTTCTTTGGGTCGTAAGGAGAAGGCCACGATGAAAATGTTGAGTGGCTCTCATATGCATCATTGTTTATCTTACAGAGAGCCCATATTACCTTGCCTTCTCCTTTGAGTTATTGTTTGCAGATTCCAGCTTAGTCCAATGCACGTGCACTCTTATTATTATTCACACCGTTCGGTCGTGCAAGTGAAAGGCAATAATGACGATATATGATGAAGTGATTGAGATGGAGAAAAGCTGGTATGAACTCGACCTATTTTGTTTTTGTAAATATGATTAGCTCATCGTTCTGGATTCAGCTCATTATGGATGGAACATGTTTGCAATGACAATTAGAGATTATAGTTATTCATGCCATGCTTAATTAGCTAAGAGTGTATAATGGTTTGACTTGAGTGCCAACATGCATTTTAAAATGGTTGTGATGTGGTATGATAGGATGGTATCCTCCTCTGAATGATTCAAGTGGCTTGACTTGGCACATGTTCACGCATGTAGTTGAAACAAAATCAACATAGCCTCCACGATATTTATGTTCATGGTGATTTATATCCTACTCATGCTTGCATTCAATGTTGGTTAATCTCAAAGCATGTTTATGACTGTTGTCGCTCTCTAATTGGTCGCTTCCCAGTCTCTTGCTAGCATTCACTTGTACTAAGCGGGAATACTGCTTGTGCATCCACCTTCATAAACCCAAAGTTGTTCCATATGAGTCCACCATACCTACCTATATGCGGTATTTACCTGCCGTTCCAAGTAAATTTGCATGTGCCAAACTCTAAACCTTCAAATAATATTCTGTTTTGAATGCCCGAATCGCTCATGTAGTAACTAGGGGCTGTCAGTATCTTCCATGCTAGGTGGGTTATTCTCACGATATGTGTTGATTCACTATCATTCACGAGAAAGTGGCTGGTATTCGGGATGCCCAGTTCCATGCTCAAAATCAAATCAAAATATAATGAAACAAAACTCTCCCAGGATTGTTGTTTGTATGGACGGTACCCATGGATTCGGCTTACCGTGGAGTGTGATTGATTGGTGGAGGGGGAGTAAAAACTTTACTATTCTGCTTGGGAACCGCCTATAATGTATCTAGCATGGAAGATACCGAGATCTCTCGGTTGTTATGTTGACAATGAAAGCATACCGCTCAAAATTATTATTCATCCCTGTTTTAAAAGCTCGAGCTCTGGCACCTCTGCAAATCAATGCTTCCCTCTGCGAAGGGCCTATCTATTTTAATTTACTGTTGAGTCATCCTCTTCTTATAAAAAGCACCAGTTAGAGAGCACCACCGTCATTTGTATGCTTTGTTATTAATTGATATTGAGTATGATTGTGACTGGATCTCTTTTACCATGAATTACAATGTCTAGTCAGTCCTTGTTCTTTAGAGGTGCTCTGCATTTATGTTTTGCGGTCTCAGAAAGGGCTAGCGAGATACCATTATATCATATTGTATCATGATTGTTTTGATAAAATTGTTGTCATCCTAGATTTATTTTTATTGCTCGCTAGTTGGTTATGCCATTGATATGAGTAAATGTGATACCTAAATGTTATTGTGAATGTGATTAGCCTATAATCCTTGCTGAAAATCTGAACATCAGTTAGACATATTTACAACAACAAGATCAAACAGAGTTTGTAAAAGTTTTTCTTTGTCACTTTCAGTTTGTCAACTGAATTGCTTAAGGACAAGCAATGGGTTAAGCTTGGGGGAGTTGATAAGTCTCCATCGTATCTACTTTTCCAAACTCTTTTGCCCTTGTTTTGGACTCTAATTTGCATGATTTGAATGGAACTAACCCGGACTGACGCTGTTTTCAGCAGAATTGCCTTGGTGTTATTTTTGTGCAGAAATAAAGGTTCTCGGATTGACCTGAAAATTTACGGAGAATATTTTTGGAATTAATAAAAAATACTGGCGAAAGAATCAACCGGAGGGGGTCCACCACCTGGCCACAAGCCAGGGGGCGCCCCCCCCTAGGGCGCGCCCCCCTGTCTTGTGGGCCCCCTGGAGCTCCGCCGACCTCAACTCCAACTCTATATATTCCTATTTGGGGAGAAAAAAATCAGAGAGAAGAGTTCATCACGTTTCACGATACGGAGCCGCCTCCACCTCCTGTTCTTCCTCGGGAGGGCAGATCTGGAGTCTGATTTGGGCTCCGGAGAGGGGAAATCGACGCCGTCGTCATCACCAACCATCCTTCATCACCAATTTCATGATGCTCTCCGCCGTTCGTGAGTAATTCCATCGTAGGCTTGCTGGACGGTGATGGGTTGGATGAGATCTACCATGTAATCGAGTTAGTTTTGTTAGAGTTTGATCCCTAGTATCCACTATGTTCCGAGATTGATGTTGCTATGACTTTGCTATGCTTAATGCTTGTCATTAGGGCCTGAGTGCCATGATTTCAGATCTGAACCTATTATGTTTTCATGAATATAGATGTGTTCTTGATCCTATCTTGCAAGTTGTAGACACCTATTACGAGTTATGATCCGCATCCCCCAGGGTGATAATAACTGGGATTCTTTCCGGTGATTACCGTAGTTTGAGGAGTTCATGTATTCACTAAGTGCTAATGCTTTGGTCCGGTTCTCTATTAAAAGGAGGCCTTAATATCCCTTAGTTTCCATTAGGACCCCGCTGCCACGGGAGGGTAGGACAAAAGATGTCATGCAAGTTCTTTTCCATAAGCATGTATGACTATATATGGAATACATGCCTACATTACATTGATGAATTGGAGCTAGTTCTGTGTCACTCTATGTTATAACCGTTGCATGATGAATGCCATCCGACATAATTAACCATCACTGATCCATTGCCTACGAGCTTTTCGCATATTGATCTTTGCTAAGTTACTTTTCCGCTGCTACTGTCACTTTTGTCATCGTTATCGTTACTTCCATACTACTTTGCTACTAAATACTTTGCTACAGATATTAATTCTTTCAGGTGTGGTTGAATTGACAACTCAGCTGCTAATACTCAAGAATATTCTTTGGCTCCCCTTGTGTTGAATCAACAAATTTGGGTTGAATACTCTACCCTCGAAAACTGTTGCGATCCCCTATACTTGTGGGTTATCAGTGGGCTCATTTGGCCTCCCCCATTTTTCATTTTTCGTCCGGAGTCTCATCCTGACTTGTGGAGGAATCAGTCTCCATCATCCTTTCCTCACTGGGACAATGCTCTAATAAGGATGATCATCACACTTTTATTTACTTACAACTCAATATGAAAAATTGATAGGACAATATGACTCAATATATGAATGCCTCTGGCAGTGTACCAGGATGTGCAAGATCTAGCGTGACATGTATCAAAAATATGAAGAACGGTGGCTTTGACACAAATACTATGTCAGCTCTATATGATCATGCAAAGCAATATGATGATGAACGAACTAGTCATGTGTAGTGACGATGGAATTTGCATGGCAATATATCTCGGAATGACTATGGAAATGCCATGATAGGTAGGTATGGTGGCTGTTTTGAGGAAGATATAATGATTCTTATGTGCAACAGAGCGTGTCATGTCACGGGTTTTGGATGCATCGGCGAAAGTTGCACCGATCCTCGAGGTAAGAATGGGCTATGCACGGTACCGAAGAGGCTAGCAAATATGAGAAGGTGAAAATGAGTGTGTCCATGGTTTCACATTAGTCATAAACAACTCATATACTTATTGCAAAGTTTTATTAGTTTTATCATAAATCAAAGCACTACTCGCATGCTCCGAGGGAGGAGGTTGGTAGGAGTTAGCCATCGCGTGCCCCCGACTCGAAACAACACAAGGATTTCAATGAGGAATAGAAATGCTCACACATCATCACCATGCCTCTTTAAGTTTTAGACGAAAAAGATGTTAACACCTCTTAATACCGACACTTCTAAGAATCAATAATTATGAACTCACACCTTTTTCATATTACCACATCAATGACATTAACCCATAATTTCTCTATATGTGCTACATGATGGTTTTGATTATCACTCATTGAATACCTACTATTCTTGGACTAGTCTTGTGACCCATGCAAATTACCATCACTATTCATTAACTCTCAAACAAATATAAGTGAAGAGCGAGAGTGAAATCATTTCTATAAAATCTACACGCCATCGTGCTCAAAAGGATATAAGTGAAGTGCTAGTTCAACTGCTAAGCTCAAAAGATATAAGTGAAGCACATAGAGTATTCTAACAAATTATGATGAAGGTGTGTCTCTCTCAAATAGGCGTGTCGAGAAAACGATGATTGTGGTGTGCTGAAAGTAAAAGCAAACAAAAACAATCAAAGCTCCAAGCAAAACTCATATCATGTGATGAATAAAAATGTAGCTCCAAGTGACATACTGATAGATTGAGACGAAAGAGGGGATGCCTTCCGGGGCATCCCCAAGCTTATATGCTTGAGTCTTCCTTAGAATATTACATTGGGGTGCCTTGGGCATCCCCAAGCTTAGGCTCTTGCTACTCCTTATTCGGTGGTCCATCCGATAACACCCAAAACTTGAAAAATTCAATCACACAAAACTTTGTGAGATCCGTTAGTATAAGAAACATATTGAATACTTTAGGTAATGTTATAAATTGATTCGTACTTAATTTTTGCATAATAGGTACTGTATTCTTACTTCTCCATGGTTTATACCCCCCGATATAATCCATAGCATAATCAAAACAAGCAAACTATGCAAGCAAAACAGAATCTGTTTAAAACAGAACAGTCTGTAGAAATCTGTAGAGAACCTATCCTTCCGTAGCTCTAAAAATTCTGAAAAATTAGGACAACGTTCAGAATTTGTATGGAAATACTGTGTAAAAATTTCAGATCAATATCACTCTCCAGTAAAAAATGAAATTCCTGTACTGGATTCAAAAGTTTCTGTTTTGTTTCAGCATCGATTCTACTCATCTTGTGAGTCATCCCAAAGGCTTTACTTGGCACAAACACTAATTAAAACATAAAAACATAATCATTACATAGGAAATAATCATGTTATCACAAACAAACAGAAAGTAAAAAGCAAAACTAAAGATAACTATTGGGTTGCCTCCCAACAAGCGCTATTGTTTTATGCCCCTAGCTACGCATAATGCATAGTTTCAAGTGTTGTCATCTTTGACATCCCCTTGAGAAGAAGGTTTTTCAAAGACAATAGAGAACACATCATCAAGTAATATCTTGGCATTTTTAATGGTGCTCTCCTTAAACCCTTCCACGTTCTCTCTTACTATCCAAGAATATTGTTTGTTGATGGTATTGAAAACTTGTTTGATAATATGGATAGGAGGAACTTCTTTCATTGTGTTTTCATCATAAGTATGATTATCCTTGAACATAGATCTCATCATAGAGCCCTTATTATATAAAATTTCATCTATTACGGGACGCTCACAACTCATATTATAGTGCTCAAAAATCTCCCGGGCTTCCCGTACTATGTAGTCAAATTCTTGCATGAGGATAAGGGTGGCTATCTCCTTAGCTCTAGGGTCTTTTATGACCAGCAACTCATATAAAAGCCTTTGCAAGGTGGGGTGAGTACGCATAAATCTTCTTTCAAGCTTTAGAACAAGGGTAGCGATAGCATCGGCATAACTTTTAGTTCTTTTAAGGATTGGTGTATCCTTACAAGTTAAAGCACCCGCACAGTTAAAGAATTCTTGGAGAACACTTATCCCTATGATATTCCCCTTCCCGCAATAAAAACCTTTACGTCTCGTTGTGGAGGATTTTCCTCATTGGGGAGTTTATTCCCATCATCTTTTTCAATGGTAAAGTCAAACATGAAAACAACCTTTCAAGCGAGCAAAAGAAGCAAAGGAGTAAACTAGTAACTAGCAAAGATAAATATTTTTGTATTTTTGATTTTTATGAGACAAAATAAATATAACAGGAGATAAAAAGAAGAACAAGTGAATCAAAATTTGTGTGAAGTTATGATACATCTCCAACGTATCTATAACTTATGAAGTATTCATGCCATGTTTGTCTATGTTTACAATACTTTTATATGGTTATGATGCACTTTATATGATTTATTTAGAACTAACCCGTACTGGCGATGTTTTCAGCAGAATTACCGTGGTGATTGTTTTTGTGCGGAAAATGAAATTCTCAGAATCGCCTGAAACTTTTTGATGATTTTTTCTGGAGGAAATAAGTAACATTCCAGCGAAGAACCACCGGAGGGGAGCCACCTGTGGGCCACAAGCCAATAGGGCGCGCCCCCTCCCCCCTAGGGGCACGCCCTGATGGCTTGTGGGGCCCACGTGGCTCCGTTTGGCTTGATTCCAATGCTGAAAAATCCTATAAATCCCAGAAACCCCAGAAATAAAGAGAGACTCTCCGTTCCGCCGTCGTAACTCTCTTTATCGACGAAAAAACAATCTGGAGGCGTTCCAGTACCCTGCCGGAGAGGGGAAACCATCACCGGTGGCCATCTTCATCACCCCGGTGGAGGCCATGACAAGGAGGGAGTAGTTCACCCCCGGGGCTGAGGGTATGTACAAGTAGCTATTTGTTCAATCTCTCTCTCTCTCTCTCTCTCGTGTTCTTGAGATGTCACGATCTTGATGTATCACGGGCTTTGTTAATATAGTCGGATCATATGATGTTATTCCCTTGCTACCTTGTTGTGATGAATTGAATCTTTACCTTTGAGATTTCGTTATGTTGGATTGAATATTATGGTTTGAGAACACTTGATGTACGTCTTGCGTGGGATACCCGTAGTGACATTGGGGTATTCTATTGATTCACTTGATATATGTTAAGGCATCAACTTGCGGATTCCGGTGACCTTGTGGATCTATGCATAGGGGTTGATTGCACGTTTTCATACCACGTTCTCTGATAGAAATCTTGGGGTGCTCCTTGAAGTTATTTATGTTGTATTGAATATGATAGATCTGAAGTTGTTTGATGCATGTCGTATAATTTACCCACGGATACTTGAGGTGACATTGGAGTATCTAGGTGACATTAGGGTGGATTGATATGCATCATTGGTGTTATTTTACTACGAATTCTAGGGCTGTTTGAGACACTTATAGGAATAGCTCAAAATATTGATCGGAAAGAATAACTTTGAGGTGGTTCTACTACCTACACCAATTTCATCTATTTGTTCTCCGCTAGATAGGAACTTTGGAGTGATTCTTTGTTGCACGTTGAAGGATGATCATATGATTCAACTATGTTAGCATTGTTGGGAGATTGCACTAGTGGAAGTATGAACCCTAGGCCTTGTTTCCAAGCATTAATATACTGTTTTGCTCGTTGTTTACTGACGTGGCTTGGACTGCGTCGGTATTTCCCAAAAGAGGAAGGGATGATGCAGCACAGCGACGGTAAGTATTTCCCTCAGTTATGAAACCAAGGTTATCGAACTAGTAGGAGGATCACCACCACCCAATAAGCAGTACCTGCACACAAACAACAAATACTTGCAACCCGACGCGAAAGAGAGGTTGTCAATCTCTCTACGGTAAATAGATAGATTAGGTAGTGGTAGATAGGAGAGATAGATCTCTCAAGAACACAAATAAAAAGAGTAAATATGCAGCAATATATTTTTGGGTTTTTGGTTTTGTAGATCTGAAAACAAAGATTGCAAAAAACGTGGATCGAAAAGCAATATGATAGGAAAAGTAGACCCGTGGGCCGTAGGGTTCACTAGTGGCTTCTCTCATGAGTATAGTGCTACTTCTTGAGCTTGCATTGGTTTTTCCCTTGAAGAGGAAAGGGTGATGCAGCAAAGTATAGATAAGTATTTCCCTCAGTTTTGAGAACCAAGGTATCAATCCAGTAGGAGGTACAAGCAAGGCCCCAATCTATGCACCTGCACAAACAATCAAACACTTGCACCCAACGCTAAAAGGGGTTGTCAATCCCTTCACGGTCACTTGCAAGGATGAGATCTGATAGAGATAGATATAAAAGATTACTAAAAGTAAAACTAAATAAAATTGCAGCAAGGTATTTTTGGTTTATAGATCTGAAAATATATAATGGAAAATAGACTCGGGGGGCATAGGTTTCACTAGAGGCTTCTCTCTTGAAGGAAAATAATACGGTGGGTGAATAAATTACTGTCGAGCAATTGATAGAAAAGCGCAAAGTTATGACGATATCCAAGGCAATGATTATGCATATAGGCATCACGTCCGTGTCAAGTAGACCGAAACGATTCTGCATATACTACTATTACTACACACATCGACCGACTCCTACCTGCATCTAGAGTATTAAGTTCATAAAGAACAGAGTAACGCCTTAAGTAAGATGACATGATGTAGAGGGATAAACTCAAGCAATATGATGAAAACCCCACCTTTTTATCCTTGATGGCAACAATACAAATACGTGCCTCGCTACCCCTACTTTGTCACTAGGTGAGGACACCGCAAGATTGAACCCAAAACTAAGCACCTCTCCCGTTGCAAGAACTACCGATCTAGTTGGCCAAACCAAACCAATAACTCGAAGAGAAATACAAAGATATGAAATCATGCATATAAGAATTCAGAGAAGATTCAAATAATATTCATAGACAATCTTGATCATAAATCCACAATTCATCGGATCTCGACAAACACACCGCAAAAGAAGATTACATCGGATAGATCTCCAAGAACATCGAGGAGAACATGGTATTGAGGATCGGAGAGAGAGAAAAAGCCATCTAGCTACTAGCTATGGACCCGTAGGTCTGAGGTAGACTACTCACGCTTCATCGGAGGAGCAATGGAGTTGATGTAGAAGCCCTCCGTGATCGAATCCCCCTCCGGCTGATTACCGGAAAAGGCCCCAAGATGGGATCTCATGGGAACAGAAGGTTGCGGCGGCGGAAAAGTATTTTTGTGGCTCCCCCTGATGGTTTGGGAATATATGGGAATATATAGGCGAAGAGTTAGGGTTAGAATGCCTCCAGGGGGGCCACAAGCCAGGGGGCGCGCCCTGGAGGCTTGTTGTCTCCTGGCAGGTCTCCTGCCCTCCTCTCCAGGTCTGGTAGATGTCTTCTGGTCCAAGAAAAATCATCGTGAAAGTTTTATTCCGTTTGGACTCCGTTTGATATTCCTTTTCTGTAAAACTCAAAAACAGGGAAAAAAATAGAAACTAGCACTGGGCTCTAGGTTAATAGGTTAGTCCCAAAAATAATATAAAATAGCATATTAATGCATATAAAACATCCAAAACAGATAATATAATAGCATGGAACAATCAAAAATTATAGATACGCTGGAGACGTATCATATAGCGCACGATGGGTGAACAAATTACTGTTGGGCAATTGATAGAAAATCGAATAGACATGACGATATCCAAGGCGATGATCATTATATAGGCATCACGTCCAAGATAGATAGACCGACTCCTGCCTGCATCTACCTCTATTACTCCACACATCGACCGCTATCCATCATGCATCTAGTGTATTAAGTTCATGGAAAAACGGAGTAATGCAATAAGAACGATGACATGATGTAGACAAGATCTATTCATGTAGGAATAGACCCCATCTTGTTATCCTTAATAGCAACGATACATGTGTGTCTTGCGGCCCCTTCTGTCACTAGGAAAGAACACCGCAAGATAGAACCCATCACAAAGCACCTCTTCCCATGGCAAGAAAAATTGATCTAGTCGGCCTAACTAAACCAAAGATTCGAAGAAGAAATACGAGGCTATAAGTAATCATGCATATAAGAGATCAAAGAAGACTCAAATAATATTCATGGATAGAAACTGATCATGAACTCAAAATTCATCGGATCCCAACAAACACACCGCAAAAGTTTACATCAAATAGATCTCCAAGAGACCATTGTATTGAGAATCATAAGAGAGAGAGAAGAAGCCATCTAGCTACTGCCTACGGACCCGAAGGTCTATGGTGGACTACTCACGCATCATTGGAGAGGCACCTATGATGAAGATGAACCCCTCCGTGATGGTGTTTAGATTGGATCTCGAGGTTCTGGAACTTGCAGCGGCTGGAATTGTGTCTCGTCGACTCCTCTAGGGTTTTTGGATTTTCTGGGAATTTATAGGCACGATAGTGGGTTGAGGGGGTGCCCGAGGTGCCCAGCCCCCACCAGGCCACCTCAGGTGGCCTCTGGGGCGCCCTGGTGGGTGCTGGCCATCCTGGGCCCCTCTTCTGATGTTCTTTGGCCCATCTTCTTTCTTCTGGTCCGTAAAAAATTCACAAAAACCCCCGTAGCATTTTATCTCCGTTTGGCACTGATTTTCTGCGAAGTAAAAAAACAAGCAAAAACAGCAACTCACACTTTGACACTATGTCAATAGGTTAGTCCCAAAAAATGATATAAAGTTGTAATAAATGATTGTAAAACATCCAAGAATGATAATATAATAGCATGGAAGAAGCAAAAATTATAGATACGTTGGAGACGTATCAGCATCCCCAAGCTTAATTCCTACTCGTCCTCGAGTAGGTAAATGATAAAAACAGAATTTTTGATGTGGAATGCTACCTAACATGTTCATCATATTCTTTTCTTCTTTGTATAGCATGGACATTTGGACTTGTAAATGATTCAAATCAATATTCTAGTTTTAACATAATGACTTCAATACTCAAGCATGTCAACAAGCAACCATGTCTTTCAAAATATCAACACTAAAGAAAGTTATCCCTAGCCCATCATGCTCAATCATTGATCCATTCATGAAACACACTCAAATATTAGCTATGCCCAATGCTCAAGTACGATCATAGTGCCCCCTAGTTGGTGCTTATAAGAGAGGATGGAGATTCAAAGAAAAAATAAAAATTGCATAAAGTAAATAGATAGGCCCTTCGCAGAGGGAAGTAGGGATTTGTAGAGGTGCCAAAGCTCAAAGTTTTAAATTGAGAGAGAAAAAATATTTTGGGTGGCATGCTTTTCCTGTCAATGAAAACGACAAAGTAGCTCACAATACTTTCCATGCTAGATATATCATAGGCGATTCCCAAACAGAAAATAAAGTTTATTCCTTTTTCCACCAAACTTTCACTTTCCATGGCGGGCCGTATCCACAGTTGCCTTCCATACCAACACTTTCCAAGGAATTTATTATTTGACAACATAAAGTAAATATTATTTTTTCTTTTTCATTTCGGGAATGGGCATCCCTATTACCGCCGTACTCTCGTGCAACGACAAGTGAATAAACACTCATCTTGAGAATAACACATCTATCATGCAAAAATATTGGACACTCCCCACCGTTTCATGAGCGGTACGGGCACACAAAAGAGAAAATTTATTTTGAAAATTTAGAGATGGCACATACAAATTTGTTTGGAACGGCATAGAAATACCGCATATAGGTAGGTATGGTGGACTCATAAGGCAAAACTTGGTTTAAGGATTTTGGATGCACAAGTAGTATTTCTACTTAGTACAAATGGAGGCTAGCAAATATATTGGGAAGCAACCAAACCAAGATACGAAAAATCACATAAGTGAGCATTGAACATAACTAACACCAAATCATGCACCACAAGTAGGATGTATCTTCATTACATAACTATTGACTTTCGTGCATGCATAGGGAATCACAATCCTTAACACCAATATTCCTACTAAGCATAATTACTCACTAACATGACACACATATTACTATCATCATGTTTCAAAACCATTACAAGGAATCAAGTTTAATTTGTCCAATGATGTTCATGAAAGTTTTTATTATATCCTCCTTGGATATCTATCACTTTGGAACTAGTTTCATATATTGCCATTGCTTTTTGGCAAGCTCAAACAAATTTAAGTAAAGTACATGAGCATAAAGATTTCATCTCTCAAAAAGGTATACGTGAAGCATGAGAGGATTTCTTCAAAGTTTTACTAACTCTCAAATTAATCTAAGTGAAGCATGAGAGTATTTCTACAAAAGTTTCCAAGCTCACCGTGCTCAAAAAGATATAAGTGAAGAACTAGAGCAATTATATAGCTCAAAAAGTTTAAGTGAAACACATAGAGCAATTCTAACAAATCATAGCATGATTTTGGATTTCTCAAATAGGTGTGTACAGCAAGGATACAAAGGAAAAACTAACAAACAAAGAAAGCAAAGATACAAGACGCTCCAAGCAAAACACATGATATGTGACGAATAAAAATATAGCTCCAAGTAAAATACCGATGGTCGTTAGAAGAAAGAGGGGATGCCACTCGAGGCATCCCCAGCTTAGTTGCTTGTTACTCTTTGGATATATCATGGGGGTGCGGTAGCATCCCAAAGCTTAGGCTTTTGCTACTCCTTATTCCTTCATCCATCGTGATCTCACCCAAAACTTGAAAACTTCAATCACACAAAACTCAACAAAATCTTCGTGAGATCCGTTAGTATAAGAAAGCAAATCACTACTTTAGGTACTGTTGTAAACCCATTCAAATTTTATAATTCCATTATACCTACTGTATTTTAACTTTACCATGGCTTATAACCCTCAATACAAACCATAGATTCATCAAAACAAGCACACAATGCAACAAAAATAGAATCTGTCTCAAATAGAACAATCTGTAGTAATCTGTACTCTACCCATACTTATGTAACTTTAAAAATTCTGAAAAATTAGGACAACGTAAGGAATTTGTACAGAAACACTGTGTTAAAATTTCAGCTCAAGATCACGTTCCAGAAAAAAACGAAAATTCATATACTAGACGCAAAGTTTCTGTTTCTGATTCAGCATCACTTCTACTCATCCTATGAATCATCCTAACGGTTCTACTTGGCACAAACACTAAATAAACCATAAAAACACAATCATAACAGAGGCATAATTGTGTCAACACACAAAAACAGAAAGAAAAAAGCAAAAATTTATTTATTCATTGGGTTGCCTCCCAACAAGCGCTATCATTTTACGCACCTAGCTAGGCATATTGGATAGATCCAAGTATTGTCATCTTTGGTTTTGGATGAGGAACTTTTGTCAAGAGGTTTTGCAAATAAAACTTGAAACACATCATCCATAGCAACTTTAGCACGATCGAGTTGTCCCTCTACGTACCCCCTTTGATTACCGGCTACGATCCAAGAATATTGTTGGTTTACATCATTAAAAACTTGTTGGATCATATCTAAAACGGGGACTTCCTTTTTGAGATTATCATCAAAGATTTGATTATTTCCAAGCAAATATCTCATCATGTAATCACTATTGTAAAGGATTTATCCTATTACCGGTTTTTCACGGCTCATACCATAAAAGTCAAAGATCTCCCTAGCTTCCCTTACTATATGATCAAATTCATGCATGAGAACAAGGGTAGCCAACTTCTTAGCCTTAGGATTCTTAATGACAGGTAGCTCATAAAACAACCTTTGCAAGGTAGGATGGGTACGAATAAATCTATTTTCAAGTTTTAGAACTAACGCCGAGATAGCTTCCGCATAAGATTTAGTTCTTTTTAGAATAGGGATATCATCGAGAGTGAAATTCCCAACGCAATTAAAAAACTCTTGAATAGTTTCTTTTCCTATAACGTTCCCTTGCCCCAAAACAAAACTTTTAGAATCAAGATTGGCAGAACTCCAATTTTAGGAGTCCTGCCGTCAACCGTTTCCGCCATACCAAAATCACTCATGGTGACAAGCAAACAAGAGATCTGACGAGAAAAAGGCAAACGAAGAAGAGGGCGAATAAAAACGGCAAATTGGTGAAGTGGGGGAGAGGAAAACGAGAGGCAAATGGCAAATAATGTAATTGCAAGGAGATGAGATTTGTGATTAGGAACCTGGTAGATGATGATGGAGTCACCTCGGCGCCTACGATAGGCATGTAGAAGAGACTGCTTCCTCCCCGGCAACGGCGCCGGAAATTCCTTTGACGTGGCTTGGACTGCGTCGGTATTTCCCCAAAGAGGAAGGGATGATGCAGGACATCGACGGTAAGTATTTCCCTCAGTTATGAAACCAAGGTTATCGAACCAGTAGGAGGATCACCACCACCCAATAAGCAGCACCTGCACACAAACAACAAATACTTGCAACCCGACGCGAAAGAGAGGTTGTCAATCTCTCTACGGTAAATAGATATATTAGGTAGTGATAGATAGGAGAGATAGATCTCTCAAGAACACAAATAAAAAGAGTAAATATGCAGCAATATAGTTTTGGGTTTTTGGTTTTGTAGATCTGAAAACAAAGATTGCAAAAAACGTAGATCGAAAAGCAATATGATAGGAAAAGTAGACCCGGGGGCCGTAGGGTTCACTAGTGGCTTCTCTCATGAGTATAGCGCACGGTGGGTGAACAAATTACTGTTGGGCAATTGATAGAAAATCGAATAGCCATGACGATATCCAAGGCGATGATCATTATATAGGCATCACGTCCAAGATAGATAGACCGACTCCTGCCTGCATCTACCTCTATTACTCCACACATCGACCGCTATCCAGCATGCATCTAGTGTATTAAGTTCATGAAAAAACGGTGTAATGCAGTAAGAACGATGACATGATGTAGACAAGATCTATTCATGTAGGAATAGACCCCATCTTGTTATCCTTAATAGCAACGATACATGCGTGTCTTGCTGCCCCTTCTATCACTGGGAAAGAACACCGCAAGATCGAACCCATCACAAAGCACCTCTTCCCATGGCAAGAAAAATCGATCTAGTCGGACTAACTAAACCAAAGATTCAAAGAAGAAATACGAGGCTATAAGTAATCATGCATATAAGAGATCAAAGAAGACTCAAATAATATTCATGGATAGAAATTGATCATGAACTCAAAATTCATCGGATCCCAACAAACACACCGCAAAAGTTTACATCAAATAGATCTCCAAGAGACCACTGTATTGAGAATCATAAGAGAGAGAGAAGAAGCCATCTAGCTACTACCTACGGACCCGAAGGTCTATGGTGGACTACTCATGCATCATCGGAGAGGCACCTACGAGGAAGATGAACCCCTCCGTGATGGTGTTTAGATTGGATCTCGAGGTTCTGGAACTTGCGGCGGCTGGAATTGTGTCTCGTCGACTCCTCTAGGGTTTTTGGATTTTTCTGGGAATTTATAGGCACGATAGTGGGTTGAGGGGGTGCCCGAGGTGCCCAGCCCCCACCAGGCCGCGCCAGGTGGCCTGTGGCGGGCCCTGGTGGGTGCTGGCCACCCTGGGCCCCCTCTTCTGATGTTCTTTGGCCCATCTTCTTTCTTCTGGTCCGTAAAAATCCACAAAAATCCCCGCGGTGTTTGTCTCCGTTTGGCACTGATTTTCTGCGAAGTAAAAAACAAAGCAAAAACAGTAACTGGCACTTTGGCACTATGTCAATAGGTTAGTCCCAAAAAATGATATAAAGTTGTAATAAAATGATTGTAAAACATCCAAGAATGATAATATAACAGCATGGAACAAGCAAAAAATATAGATATGTTGGAGACGTATCATTTACACTGTTTTTATATTTTCAGATTACAAAAACCTATATATATACCATCCATATTGCACTTGTATCACCATCTCTTCGCCGAACTAGTGCACCTATACAATTTGCCATTGTATTGGGTGTGTTGGGGACACAAGAGATTTCTTGTATTTGATTGCAGGGTTGTTTGTGAGAAACCATCTTCATCCTACACCTCCCACGGATTGATAAACCTTAGGTCATCCACTTGAGGGAAAATTGATACTGTCCTACAATACTCTGCACTTGGAGGTCCAACACAACTCTACAAGAATATATTTGTGTAGTAGATATCAAGTTACTTGATAGTTGATGATGGTTTTCCCCGGCAACGGCACCAGAAATCCTTCCTGATACTTGTGATCTGTGTTGGGTTTTCCGTGAAGAGGAACGGGTTATCGCAGCACAATGTGGGTAAGTATTTCCCTCACTTATGAAACCAAGGTTTATTGAACCAATAGGAATACTAATCCTCAACCGTCTTCAGCGGCTGCACACAAAAGAGCAAACAACTTGCACCCAACGCTGGCAAGAGGGTTGTCAATCCCCTTGGTCTCGTTATTTGCAAGCAAGTGAGTTGTGTAGATAATTGTAGATAATTGTAAATTGCAAAATAAAATAAAAGCAAGTAAATGGAAGCAAGGTAGTAGTAGCATTTGTAAATATATATGTGAATAGACCCGGGGGCAGTAGTGTTCCCTAGTGGCATCTCTCATAAAAATAGCATACAGTGGGTAAACAAATTACTGTTGGGCAATTGATAGAAAAGCGGATAGTTATGCGATTTTCACGGCAATGATCATGTGTATATAGGCATCACGTCCATAAGCAAATAGGCCGACTCCTGCCTGCACCTATTACTATTACTCCACTCATCGACCGCTATCCAGCATGCATCTAGAGTATTAAGTAAAACAGGGTAATGCTTGGAGAACGATGACATGATGTAGACAAAGTAAACTCAATCAATATGAATAAAACCCATCGTTTTATCCTTAGTAGCAGCAACACAAAGACGTATCTTGTCCCCTACTTTGTCACTGGGATATAGAAACTCACCAGATTAAACCTACTACAACGCACCACTCCCACCGAAGAAATATCAATCTAGTTGGCCAAACTATCTCGATAGATCGGAGAGCATTACGAAGCTATAATGATCATGGACATAAGAATCATATTAGATTTTAGAGAAGACTCAAATATTTATCATGAATAATCTAAACATAAACCCACAATTCATCGGATCCCAACAAACGCACCATACAAAGGGATTACATCGGATAGATCAAGGCAAAGATGCGATGAACATTGTATTGAATATCAAGAGAGAGAGAGAGAGATTGCCATCTAGGTACTACCTACGGACCCATAGGTCTGTGGTGAACTACTCTCACATCATCATGAGGGCATCAAGGTTGATGAAGAGGCCCTTCGTGATTGATCCCCCCTCCGGCAGGGTGCTGGAACGGAGCTCTAGATGGGCTCCCGTCGGAACAGAGACTTGCGGCGGCGTAAAAAGTGTTCCGGGACCTCCTCTAGGGTTTTGGGATATTAGAGAATTTATAGGCCGAAGAGGTACATCGGGAGAGCCACAAGGGGGCCAACTCACATCAGCCCCCTCCCCTAGGGCGCGCCCTGTTGTGTGCTGGTGCCCTCGGGTGGCCCCCGACCTCCTTTCGGAGCTTCCAGGTCTTCTTTTGGTCCAGAAAAAAACATAAAAAAGTTTCGTGGCAATTGGACTTCGTTTGGTATTGTAAACCTGAAAAGCCAAAAACATGCAGAAAACAACAACTGGCACTGGGCACTGGGTCAATAGGTTAGTGCTCAAAAATTATAAATTGGTAAATAAATACCCAAAAAGTATCGTAGAATGATAATATATCAGCATGGAACAATCAAAAATTATAGATACGTTGGAGACGTATCAGGCATCCCCAAGCTTAGACGCTTGAGTCTCCTTCAATATTTAATTGGGGTGCCTTGGGCATCCCCAAGCTTGAACTCTTGCCTCTCCTTATTCTTATCATATCGATACCTCCTCGATCTTCGAACACTTCATCCACACAAAACTTAACGGAACTTTTGTTAGAAAGGTTTGTACATATAACATCAAATACCATGTTGTCTTGCCATCACATTATTGTATAATTATAATCTAACATTACCTATTGTTTGCTATCACAATTCTATGTCTCCCAAGTCAATGGGGCTCAACAAGAATTCAAACATAAGCAGACAAAGAAACTATAACAACAGTTGCTAAAAACATGACTGTCTGTAAAGATGCAAATGAAACATACACTTATATAAATCAAAAATTTCTTAAAAATTAGGATGTGGGAAACAATTTGTATAACAGTATTGTCTAAAAATTTCTGATTTTTTGCACGCTCCAGTAAAATATCAAAATTCAAACACTACAACAAAAGTTTCTGTTTTTAGATAGCATATATCAAACAAGCAATTTAAACATCCTAAAGGTAAGTCTTGGCACATTATTTTGATAATACAATGGATTTGTACAAGGGGATTATTATTTTTGTTGAAAAGTTGATGTAATCAAGATTCACAAACTTTCTATGGGCATGAACAATGTTCAAGGCTAGACCCCACTTCAACGGTGCTCGTCTTTCTCACTGTCACTTTTCTTTTTGAAAATGTTAAGTTCCCCACTTTTTTAATTATTTTAAAATCACACAACAGAATAAAATGACTCTCTAAAACTTTCGGGTTGTCTCACTAGCAGCGCTTTCTTTAAAGCCATTAAGGTGGGCATATAGTGCTCAAGTAATTGATCCACCCGATTCCCAATGTATATCAAAGCCAATTTTAATTAACAATGATTTGTAATTTAGTAATGAGCAAAAAGCAACATATATCATAGAACAACGGAGTCTAACTCTCTTCCTATGCATCGGCATGTCATACAAGAACAATTCATGCACATTAGGTAAAGGCCAATACATAGCATAAGTAGTTTCTTGCAATTTTATCGTATTGGAAAGATAAAGAGGTGGAGATATAGTTTCTCTCTCATAATAATTGCAAGTAGGAGCAGCAAGCACATGCATATTATATTCATCAAAATCATCATGTGTAGTGGTAAAACGCAACCCATCAATATAATCCTTAACAAGAGCAAACTTCTCCAATATAGTGTAGTTGGGAGAATTCAAAAGGATAATAGGACTATCATGTGTGGGTGCAATAGCAACAATTTCATATTTAACATAAGTAACTATAACAAGTTCATCTCCATAAGCATAATTGATATTGGCATCATGGCCACAAGCATAGCAAGCATAAAGTTCATCAAAAAGGGATATTTCAAATGAATCCAAGGGATAATAGCAGTCATCATAGCATCCATCCTTCGGTAAGTACGAAGGGAAATTAAACAATGTATGGGATAAAGAGTTACTCTCATCAAAAGGTGGGCACGGGTGATCAATCCGCTCTTCCTCCTTTTCTTCTTCGCTCTCCTCCTCATCTTTTTCATCTTCTTCGCTCTCCTCCATCAAGTTGAATGGGGATTTCAGGATTATCAAAGTAGTATTTAATGTTTTCCACATAACCAGCACCGAGGGTTTTAGGAGGTACCCCATCTCCATGAGCAACAAGTACAACTAATATTTTTGATGTTTCATGTACCATATCCATAACTGAAGATATAAAACAACTTATAACAGAAAATAAAAACTACTTAGTGATAAAGCAAACAAGCACACACGAGAATATCAAACCCATGTTATTGCTCCTCGACAATGGCGCCAGAAAAAGGTCTTGATAAGCCACAAGCATAGGGGATCATTTGTAGCCTTTTTTGATAAATAACAGTGTCGAACCCAATGAGGAGCTAAAGGTAGAATTAATATTCTCTCAAGTTCTATCGACCATCGATACAACTCTACGCACGCCAATGCTTACTTTACCTAGAACAAAAATAAAAGTACTTTGCGGGAAAATAACTAGAAGTACTTTTTAGATAGTTTTGCAAGTTAATAAAGAACACGTAAATAGAACTAGGGGTTGTTTAGATAAAGATTAATTTATTTAGTTGTTTAATAGAAAGATTTTTGTAACACAAGAGAAAGATTGTCCATAGGCAATTGACTCTAACACGATAGACACTTCTCATATGCAATGAGGGAGAGGTGTAATCTAACACACTTTGTGTACTTGGATCATATGCACTTATGATTGGAACACTAGCAACCATCCGCAACTACTAAAGATCATTAAGGTAAAAACCAACCATAGCATTAAGTAACAAGTTCCCTTTACTCCCATACGTAAACAACCCCCTTACTCAGGTGTAAGATTCGGTCACTCTATCCACCCATTATAAGTAAATCGTAAACATATTGCAAAAACCTACAACGGTAATCCCACACGCTTGCACAAAACGGAGGGCACCATAGGACAAGACCATATTAGCATACAACTCATATCAATCACACCATACCACAATTAACCTGTAGGACAAAAGAGGATCTACTCAAACATAAGAGGATAGCCACACATCATTGGGTAATAATATATAGCAATAAGCATCATGTTTAAGTAGAGATTACAGCGGGGAAAAATAGGTGTTACACCACTTCATAGAGGGGGAGAGAGTTGGTGGTGACGGCAGCGAAGTTGTTGGTGTAGATCGTCCTCACAATGGTTTCCCCGGTGGCGGTCCGGCGTCACCAGGAGAGAGGGGGGAGAGCCCCCCCTCCTTCTTCTTCTTCATCGTGGCCTCCCCCATAGATGGGAGGAGAGTTTCCCCTCTGGTCCATGGCCTCCATGGCTCTCGCAGGGCTGGAGCCCCTTCGAGATTGGATCTCTCTCTGTTTCTCTTCTGTTTTTGCGTCCTGTTTTCTGGCCCTTTACCGTTTCTTAAATATCCGGAGATCCGTAACTCATATTGGGATGAAATTTTGACAGGATTATTCTCAAGAAATTATCTTTGTTGCGGAGAAAGTAGGGCCCCAACCGACATACGAGGGAGTCGCCGCGCCCATACCCCCTGGGCGCGCCTGTTGGCTTGGGACCACCTCGGGCATCGTCATGCGTTGATTCCAACTCCCAAAAATCACATATATTCCAAGATAAATCTTCGTAAATTATTACCGCATTTGAACTTCGTTTGTTATAGATTTTCTATGAAACAAAATACATAGAAAAAACAGGAACTGACAGTCGACACCGATCAATATGGTAGTCCCAAAAATAATATAAAATGTTGCCAAAAGTATATGAATTTGTAGAATACTGGCATGAAGCAATCAAAACTTATAGATATGACTGAGATGTACCACGCCATTGCTTCTTCGGTGAGCATGGTGAGCTTTGGACCCCCTCTATCCTACGTCTCCGCCGCACTCATGCGCGCCCCGCTGACCCATTCGTTTGTCCATAAGGCACCAAAGCGAGCAGCGCATCTGCACCCAATGAGCTCCGCTGTCTGCCTCAACTCCAGCAGCCTTGCCTACACACTCTCGTCATCCCCGACGACGACCACAACCACTAGAAGGATCGCCGTCGTCTTCTGAATCCCGTCCCGCACTCCGTTTCCATCGGCGACCACCAAACTGTCGGATCCGTCGGCTCCCAAACAGTCCGCCGTCATCTCGTGTTCTCTAGCGAGGAAGTCCAATGAGAAAATCCCTAGCCTTATTTGAAAGCTTATCCACTCGTTTTCTGTTAATTTAACTAAATTGGCAAATTTGTAGAAAACCCTTGGAACTTAAAACCCTCACAACTTTTTACCTGTAAGTTCAATTGAGTGATTCTTTTTGCAAAATGATCCTTATAAAATATACTATCACCTAGAAAAGTGAAATTGGGAATTTGAATCATTTAAAATTCAAATTCAAACAAATATGAATAAGACCTAACTTGCAAATTATAAATCCAAATAAATTGATTCTTTTTGCAAATTGAACCTAGTGAAATATACTTTCATCCTAGCTACTGTAATATAATTGAAATTTTGAAATTGAATATAGTTCAAAAAGTAGCAGTGATTCAAATAAAATTCAAGCCTAATTAGGTTTAACTTTAAATTAAAAACTGATACTGAAGCAATTATGTCACCACTAGTTCAGAAACAAATTGAACCTTAGTAAGTATTTTGGATTATTATTTGACTTTAGGAAATTCAAATAATATTTACTTAATTTAAACATAGTTTGTTTATGAATTGAAACCCTAGGTTTAACTTGAATGAAACTATTTGAATGTGGTTTAATAAATGGAATTAAATCTAGTAATTGTATTGGAATTAATAAAGAAATATAGGGTAAGATGAACTCAAATTAAATTTAGTTCACACCCAAACTAGTTTGAAAACTATTTGAACCTTAGTAACTATTCTTCGATTTCTGTTTGACTTTAGTTAAAGTAAAATCAAATGAATAAACCATAGTAATTATAATGAGTTTATAACTAACTTTAGTTTAATATTAATTTCTAGTAAACATTAGTATTACATTGGAATTGTATTTGACTTTAGGAAAAACAAGAATGTATATGGGTTAAATTGTACCAACTTAGTCAATTATGTAATAATTCATAATTGAATTGAACTTACTAGAACCAAATCAAATTGTGAACTCAATTCAATTTGAATTGAAATAAGATGAACCCTAGTTCAAATTCAAATGAAAGTGAAAGCCAGATCAGGTTAATATTTTCAAACCTCAGTGTATTCAAGCTCTTGAAAGGCAAGTTGCAATTGTCATTCAAACTTGAATATGAACTTGGCTACCAAGGTTTCATAGACCATGCCTCTATTGTCAAGGTTCTTCTGATTGGATCTGACAACCACAACTTGACATCACATACTCCTTATGTGATGAACCTTATTGAAACTTGCATGTGAACCCCTATGGCACATGTATTCGAAATGACAACCACCAAGTTTTTTCCCCAACTCTTATGAGTTAACCTTGACACATGATCTCACAGCACAATGACACTTACACCATGCACAATACTTGTTGTATGATTGTTTGATTGTACTGTATGGTTGTTCATGATTTCTCTTTACTTGCGATAGTTTGTTAGGGAGAGCGAATAATATCTTTATCAAGATTGTGAGGTTGAAGCATCGTCAAGACTAGTCAACTTCCACTTGATCATGTTACTCGGTATTTTATTTTCATTGTAGTTTTTCCATGACAGATGTGTGAGTTTAGGTTACTAAATTATGTACGACCCAGTAGTTGACAACTTACGTCCAAACTTACCCTGACCTTGTAACCATCGAGTAGTTTCTTAGCTCCTATGACGTGGATTGGGAAACATCAATTATTATTCCACCATACAATCTCATGGTTGACTACTTAACTACAACTTAATAAATGAATCTTCTGGGCGATGCTTTGGTATTGCTTTGGTGGCCGCGTGTTTTGTGCGTGACCACCTAGGCTCAAAGAGATTGCACAAGTTCAAAGTTGAGTAGCTAACATGTGCGACCGTGAGGCAATATGTGCTTTGTCTGGACCAAGTAGTTGTGGGAATCCTCCTGCGGAAGACCAACATATGTAGGTGTGTAGGTTAGACTGGGTCTGTCATTTCTGAGAGGGCGACTACTTCCAAAAAGTTTCGTCTTGATCTACCAAGCTACTTCACAATTGAAGTTTAGTAGTAGGAGGGTGTGATTGGGAATCATGGGTAAAGTACACAAATCTCTGTAGTGTGTATAAAATTGATCGTGATTAGCCGTGTCCCCGGTTAAGAACAACTTTTGAGCAACTCATCGGAGAATTGTCAGCTTTATCTCATCACCTCTTCTTATTAAAAGCAAAGGGTTGAACCAATGGGGAGTTGTGGCACTGTTCCTCAGAGGACTAGAGTTTCCTAGTGTCTCTGGAGGGAAGCTTAGGATGACCAGGGTGCACCGTGCGTCCACACGCTCAAACTGCATACGACAACGACCGGGGTGCACCAGAAGTGTCAAGCTATTAGAGTACACAACTATAAAATAGTAGGGTAAAACTATGTTTTCTGCAAAGAGCCTTGAACCCCATCGGCCAAAGTGCATGTAGGTGATCGGGTTCTCCATTAACTGTGGACTTGCCAATACATTCAATGTATTGACCTAGTGGCTGCAATGTATCATGTTGCGGGTTTACCATATCGAAGAGAATGTACGAAGTAGGGTTACAACGCTATGCTCAACTCTTGCCTGTGAGTTGATGGACGCCGCAAGACTAGAATATTGTCTCTGCTGCATGATGGTATTGCAAGCTGCGCATGAGCTAAGCAAATGTGTATTGTAAAACATTGGATCTGTGATTTAATACTATGGCATGTGATATATTCTTGGTATTTCATCGTTAATTGTGTGTGTCAGCTATTGATCCATGGACTGACACAGAAAGCGCAGAGATTCGGGGCCCCTCTCGGTTCTGGGTCGTGACACAAACAGGTTGACCCTTTTATGTAAATGGGTGATACGTCCCAAACGTATACTTTTCCAAACACTTATGCTCTTGTTTTGGACTCAAATTTGCATAATTTGAATGGAACAAAGCCGTACTAATGATGTTTTCAGCTGATTTGCCATGGTGTTGTTTTTTGTGTAGAAATAAAAGTTCTCCGAATTGGACGAATTTTGGCAAGGATTTTTTATTGAATAAAAAAATACTTGAAAAAATACTAGAAGGAAGACCTGTCACAAGGGGCCTACGGGCTGCCCACAAAGATGAAGGGTGGTCCCCCTGCCCTTGTAGGCCTGTCACACCTTCGTTTTCCCTCTCTCTGATGCCATAAGTACCGTCTCATGTTCTTCTCCTGGAGACCAGATATAGAGCTTTTTTTGGGCTTCGAGGAGGGCAAATCGCTGTTGTCGTCATCATCAACCCCTCTTCATCAACAACCTCATGATTCTCACCACCGGGAGTGAGTAATTTCATTATAGGCATGCTAGAAGTAGATGGAGATGGATGAGATTGATCATGTAATCGAGTCATTTTGTTAGGGATTGATCCCTAGTATTCACTATGTTCTGAAATTGATGTTGTTGTGACTTTCCTATGCTTAATGCTTGTCAGTAGGGCCCGAGTGTCATGATTTTAGATCTGAACTTGTTATGTTTCCATGAACATAGGAGTGTTTTGGATCCTATCTTGCTAGTTATGTCACCTACTATGTGTTATGATGTGCATACCCCAAAGTGACAAGAATTGAGATTCTTTTCGGTGATGACTGTAGTGGGAGGAGTTCATGTATTCACTATGTGTTTATGCTTTGTTCCTGTTCTCTATTAAATGGAGGCCTTAATTGCCCTTAAATTTCCATTAGGACCCCGCTGCCATGGGAGAGTTGGACAAAAGATGTTATGCAAGTTCTTAATATAAGCACATATAACTATCTACGGAATACATGCCTACATATGATTGATGAATTGGAGTTAGTTCTGTGTCGCTCTAGGTTGTGTCTGTTACATGGTTAATGTCATCCAAATATCCATAGATACTCCATGCCTACGCTTTTCTCACATTGTGTTTGCTAAGTTACTACTTCTATTGCCACTATTAAAATAGCTACCGCTACTGTTACCATTACCGCTATTATCAAAACTATCAAACTACTGTGCTAGTAATACCTTGCTGGAGAGAGATAATATTCCCGGTGTGGTTGAAGTGACAACTCAACTGTTAAGGCTTATAATTATTCTTTGGCTCCCCTTGTGAGCGAATCAACAAATTTGGATAAAATACTTCCCTCGAAGACTGTTACGACCCCCTATACTTGTGGGTCATCAAGACCGTTTTCTGGCACCGTTTGCGGAGAGCATAGTTCTATTTATTAAGCTCACTTGGGGATTATCTATCTGATGGTTACTATGAAGAAACTGAAAGACTCCAGAACCAAGATTATACCCTCTAGGACAAGGGGAGGTAAGGAATTGCCAACTAGCTCTGTACTTGATTCACCTTCTTTTTAAAGTCAGCTTGCGACACCACCACCTACTATACAATCTGATATGTCGCAAGTAATAGACATTGCTTCTACTATAGATGGTATTCATGATGATGCTACTACTATGTCTGATGAAACTGGAATTATGCCACTAGGTGAATTTTTTGATGCTCAAATTGCTAAGTCTAGAGAATTTGAAACTGATGAAAATGTTGAATCACCTGTTACACCTAGCACTCCTACTAGAACAAAGATGCTTGATATACCTGAGGGCTATGTTATGGATGTGGAGATTGCTAAGGAATTTCTTGCTTGTAAAGATAGCGAGGATCTTAAGATTTTAATGAAGAAGCTGAAACAAAAAATCTATGAATGCAATGGTGAAATATGATCCTAAATTTGTTACCCCTCCTATCTTTGTTGATGATAATGATTTTGAATTATTGGTTGATCCTGAATTAATTACTTTAGTAGAATCTGATCCTTTTCATGGTTATGAATCTGAAACTGTTGTGGCACACCTTACTACATTGAATGATGTAGCCACCATATTTGCTCGTGAGGAAAATATTCGTTATTACTCTATACTTAAATTATTTCCTTTCTCACTAAAGGGTGAAGCTAAGGATTGGTTCAATACTCTAGGCATCCTTGTTGTGTGTGTAGTCCCCATGATATGATTTACTACTTCTTTAAAAAATCCTGCCCATAAGAAACAAGTTGGCTTGCAGGAAATGTTTAACTTTGTGCAACTTCAGGAAGAGCATCTCCCTTAAGCTTGGGGGAGGCTTCTCCAGCTACTGAATGCTTTGACGGATCATCCTCTTAAGAAAAAATGAAATACTTGATATCTTTTATAATGGACTAACCGATGCTTCTAGGGACTACTGATACGTCTCCAACGTATCTATAATTTTTTATTGTTATATGTTGTTATATTATCAATCTTGGATGTTTTGCAATCATTTTATAGCAACTTTATATCATTTTCGGGACTGGCCTATTGACATAGTGCCCAGTGCTAGTTGTTGTTTTTTGCTTGTTTTTTACTTCGCAGAATATCAGTACCAAACGAAGCCCAAATACAGCGAAACTTTTTGGAGGATTTTTTGGACCAGAAGCCAACTTGGGAACCGAGGAAGCGCCGGAGAGGTGGCCCGTGGGGCCCACAAGACACCAGGGCATCTCCGATGATGCGTGAGTAGTTCACCATAGACCTACGCGTCCGTAGGCAGTAGCTAGATGGCTTTCTCTCTCTCTCTCTCTTGATTCTCAATACAATGGTCTCTTGGAGATCTATTTCATGTAATGACTTTTTGCGGTGTGTTTGTTGGGATCCGATGAATTTTGAGTTCATGATCAGTTTCTATCCATCAATATTATTTGAGTCTTCTTTGATCTCTTATATGCATGATTATTTATAGCCCCGTATTTCTTCTTCGAATCTTTGGTTTAGTTAGGCCAACTAGATCGATTTTTCATGCCATTGGAAGAGGTGCTTTGTGATGGGTTCGATCTTGCGGTGTCCTCTCCTAGTGATAGAAGGGGCAGCGAGGCACACATGTATCATTGCTATTAAGGATAACAAGATGGGGTCTATTCCTACATGAATATATCTTGTCTACATCATGTCATCATTCTTATTGCATTACTCCGTTTCTCCATGAACTTAATGCACTAGATGCATGCTGGATAGCGGTCGATGTGTGGAGTAATAGAAGTAGATGCAGAACCATTTCAGTCTACTTATCTTGAACGTGATGCCTATGTAATGATCATTGCCTGGATATCGTCATGATTATTTGATCTCCAATCTCATACAAATCGATCTATCTTTTACAGTGGAGAGATTGACAACTTCTCTTACGCGTCGGGTTGGAAGTATTTGTTCTTTGTGTGCAGGTACCGTTTACATAGTGTTGCGTGGTTCTCCTACTGGTTCGATAACCTTGGTTTCATCACAGAGGGAAATACTTATTGTCGTTGTGTTGCATCATCCCTTCCTCTTTGGGAAAATACCGACGCAGTCTCAAGCCACGTCAAAGGAATTTCTGGCGCCGTTGTCGGGGAGACATCATCAACATCTATCAGGTTCCTAATAACAAATCTCATCTCCCTGCAATTTACATTATTTGCCATTTGCCTCTCGTTTTCATCTCCCCCACTTCACAAAATTTGCCATTTTATTCGCCCTCTTTTTCGTTCGCCCTTTTCTCATCAGATCTCTTGTTTGCTTGCAATCTTATTTGCGTAGTCACGATGACTCAAGAAAATACCAAATTGTGTGATTTTTCCAAGACCAATAATAATGATTTTATTAGTACTCTGATTGCTCCTCCCGCCACTAGTGCGGAGTCTTGTGATATTAATGCCAATTTGTTGAATCTTGGCGTGAAAGATCAATTTTCCGGTACTCCTAATGAGGATGCCGCGTCCCATCTAAACACATTCGTAGAATCGTGTGATATGCAAAAGAAAAAAGACGTGGACAATGATATAGTGAATTTGAAATTATTTCCTTTCCCCTTGCGGGGTCATGAAAAAATTTGGTTTTGTTCTTTGCCTCGCAATAGTATCGATTCTTGGGATAAGTGCAAGGATGCTTTTATTACTAAGTATTTTCCGCACGCGAAAATTATTTCCCTTAGAACTCAAATCATGAATTTTAAGCAACTTGACCATGAACATGTTGCACAATCTTGGGAAAGAATGAAAATGATGCTAAGAAATTGTCCTACTCATGGTTTAAATCTTTGGATGATCATACAAAAAATTTATGCGGGATTGAATTTTGTCTCTAGAAATCTTTTAGATTCCTCCGCGGGTGGTAATTTTATGGAAATTACTTTGGGTGAAGCTACTAAATTTCTAGATAATATTATGGCAAATTATTCACAATGGCATACTGAAAGAGCACCTACTAGTAAAAATGTTAATTCGGCTGAAGAGATTAGTACTTTGAGTGAAAAAGTTGATGCTCTTATTAAGTTGGTTGCTAGTAAAAATGCTCCTATTGATCTTAATGATGTGCCTTTGTCGACTTTGATTGGGCAAAATAGTGATTCCGTAGATGTAAATTTCATCTCGCGAAACAATTTTAATAATAATGCTTATATAGGTAATTTTAATCCTAGGCCTTTTCCTGGAAATTCCTCTAATAATTATGGTAATTCCTATGGAAATTCTTCTTACAATAATAATATGAACCCCTCTAATCTTGAGAATAATATTAAAGAATTTATCAATGCTCAAAAAGTTTTCAATACTACGATAGAAGAAAAATTGAATAAGATTGATGATATGTCTAGAAGCATTGATAGAATTTCCCATGATGTAGAAAATCACAAGTTGAAAGCTTTTTCACCTAAGATTGATGAATCAATTAAAGCTTTATATGTTTCTATGGATGAAAGTGAGAAAAGAACCACTATGCTTAGAGCTAAAAGAGAATTTCTAGAAAAAGCGTTTTCTAGTGATTGCTTTCATAAAAATGATGAAGATCTTAAAATGATTGGTGTTTCTTCTATTGATTCCTTGTTTAGTAATATTAAAATTGATGATAAAGGGACTGAACAAGAGTCAACGTTAGCTAGAAGGCGTCCCAATGATTTGAAGAGTGAAAATCTTGATGAAAAATTTGATCAAAGTGGGTTCGAAGAGGTCAAAACTTTAACTAGTGATGTGCCCACTATTTTGGATTACAAAGATTTTAATTATGATAGCTGCTCTTTGATTGAATGTATTTCTTTGTTGCAATCCATGATAAATTCACCCCATGCTTATGAACAAAATAAAGCTTTTACTAAACATATTGTTGATGCCATGATGAAATCTTTTGAAGAAAAGTTGGAGTTAGAGATTTCAATTCCTAGAAAATTACATGATGAGTGGTAACCTACCATTAAAGTCAAGATTAAAAATTATGAGTGCTTTACCTTATGTGATTTGTGTGCTAGTGTTTCCACAATTCCGAAATCTCTATGTGATGTGCTTGGTCTTACCAATATTGAAGAATGTTCTCTGAATTTGCACTTGGAAGATTCTACTATTAAAAAGCCTTTGGGAATAATTAATGATGTTCTCATTATTGCAAATAGGAACTATGTGCCCATAGATTTTATTGTTCTTGATATTGATTGCAATCCGTCTTGTCCCATCATACTTGGTAGACCGTTTTTACGTACTATAGGTGTCGTGATTGATATGAAAGAAGGCAATATTAAATTTCAATTTCCACTAAGAAAGGGTATGGAATACTTCCCTAGAACAAGAATTAAGCCACCATATGAATCAATCATGAGGGCATCCTATGGAGTAAAAACTAAAGATGACAATACTTGAATCTTTGCATTATGCCCAGCTAGGGGCGTAAAACGATAGCGCTTGTTGGGAGGCAACCCAATGAATAAAATTTATTTTTGCTTTTTTTCTGTTCTTGAGTGTTTACACAATTATGCTACTTTTGTTATTGTGTTTTTATGTATTAATTAGTGTTTGTGCCAAGTAAAGCCTTTGGTATGATGTTGAGTGATAGTTGATTTGATCTTGTTGAAAAACAGAAACTTTTGCGTCCAGTAAAAGAATTTTTCCAAATCAAAGAAGCAACAAAAAATTCTGATTTTTTTACACAAGATTTATATACAAATTTTTTACGTTGTCCTAATTTTTTAGAATGTTTTGAGTTACAGAAGTATGGTTAGAGTACACATTACTACGGACTTTTCTGTTTTTGACAGATTCTGTTTTCGTTGCATTGTGTGCTTATTTTGATGAATCTATGGTTTGTATTGGAGGGTATAAGCCATGGTAAATTTAGAATACAGTAGATATAATGCAATAATAAAATATTAATGGGTTTTAAACATTACTTAGAGTGGTAATTTTCTTTAATATACTAACGTATCTCATGAAGATTTTGTTAAGTTTTGTGTGATTGAAGTTTTCAAGTTTTGGGTGAGATCACGGTGGATGAAGGAATAAGGAGTGAAAAGAGACTAAGATTGGGGATGCTATGGAACCCCAATATAATATCCAAGGAGAAACAAGCAACTAAGCTTGGGGATGCCCCTAGTGGTATCCCCTCTTTCTTCTAACGACCATCGGTATTTTACTTGGAACTATATTTTTATTCGTCCCATATCATGAGTTTTGCTTGGAGTGTCTTGTATTATATGATTCTTTGCTTGATTTTCTTTTTATTTTTTCACAAATATCCTTGCTAAACATACCTATTTGAGAGAGCCAAAATTATGCTATGATTTGTTAGAATTGCTCTATATGCCTCACTTAAATTTCTTGAGCTATGGAATTGCTCTAGTGCTTCACTTATATCTTTTTTAGCACGGTGTGCCTTGAATTTTTGAAGAAATTCTCTCATGCTTCACTTAGATTAATTTTAGAGTTAGTGAATTTTGAAGAAATTCTCTCATGCTTCACTTATACTATTTTGAGAGATGAATTTTTTATGCTCATGTTCTTCACTTAAATTTATTTGAGCTTGTCAAAAGCAATGGCAATATATGAAACTAGTCCCAAAGTGATAGATATTCAAGAGGGATATAATAAAAACTTTCATGAAGATTATTGGACAAATTAAACTTGATTCCTTGTAATAGTTTTGAGACATGATGATAGTAATATGTGAGTTATGTTGGTGAGTAATTATGCTTTAGTAAGAATATTGGTGTTAAGGTTTGTGATTCCCTATGCAAGCACGAAAGTCAATAATTATGCAATGAAATTACATCCTACTTATGGTGCATTATTCGGTGTTAGTTATGCTTAATGCCCATTTATGAGAATTTTCGTTTCTAGGTTGGTTGCTTCTCAATCTATTTGCTAGCCTTCACGTGTACTAAGTAGAAATACTACTTGTGCATCCAAAATCCTGAAACCCAGTTTTGCCATATGAGTCCACCATACTGATACGTCCATTTTGCATCATGCTTTTATATTTATATTTATTGCATTATGGGCTGTTATTACACATTATGGTACAATACTTATGCCTTTTCTCTCTTATTTTATAAGGTTTACATGAAGAGGGAGAATGTCGGCAGCTGGAATTCTGGACTGGAAAAGGAGCAAATATGAGAGACCTATTTTGCACAACTCCAAAAGTCCTGAAAAGTTACGGAGAATTATTTTGGAATATATAAAAAATATTGGGCGAAAGAAATACCAGAGGGGACCCACCAGGAGGTCACAAGCCAGGGGGGCGCGCCCTACCCCCCTGGGCGCGCCCCTGTGGCTTGTGGGCCCCCTGGCAGGCCTCCGGTGCCCATCTTCTGCTATATGGAGGGTTTTGACCTGGAAAAAATCATAAGAGAGCTTTCGGGACGAAGCGCCGCCGTCTCGAGGCGGAACCTGGGCAGAAGCAATCTAGGGCTCTGGCGGAGCTGTTCTGCCGGGGAAACTTCCCTCGCGGAGGGGGTAATCGAAGCCATCGTCATCACCAACGATCCTCTCATCGAGAGGGGGTCAATCTCCATCAACATCTTCACCAGCACCATCTCCTCTCCAAACCCTAGTTCATCTCTTGTATCCGATCTTTGTCTCAAAACCTCAGATTGGTACCTGTGGGTTGCTAGTAGTGTTGATTACTCCTTGTAGTTGATGCTAGTTGGTTTACTTGGTGGAAGATCATATGTTCAGATCCTTAATGATAATTAATACTCCTCTGATTATGAACATGAGTATGCTTTGTGAGTAGTTACGTTTGTTCCTGAGGACATGGGATAAGTCTTGTTATAAGTAATCATGTGAATTTGGTATTCGTTCGATATTTTGATGAGATGTATGTTGTCTCTCCTCTAGTGGTGTTATGTGAACGTCGACTACATAACACTTCACCATTATTTGGGCCTAGGGGAAGGCATTGGGAAGTAATAAGTAGATGATGGGTTGCTAGAGTGACAGAAGCTTAAACCCTAGTTTATGCGTTGCTTCGTAAGGGGCTGATTTGGATCCATATGTTTCATGCTATGGTTAGATTTATCTTAATTCCTTTTTTGTAGTTGTGGATGCTTGCGAGAGAGGTTAATCATAAGTGGGAGGCTTGTCCAAGTAAGGGCAGCACCCAAGCACCGGTCCACCCACATACCAAATTATCAAAGTATAGAACGCGAATCATATGAGCATGATGAAAACTAGCTTGACAGAAATTCCCATGTGTCCTCGGGAGCGCTTTGCTTTATATAAGAGTTTGTCCACGGTTATCCTTTGCTACAAAAAGGATTGGGCCACCTTGCTGCACCTTTGCTACATTTGTTACTTGCTATCTGTTACGAATTATCTTATCACAAAACTATATGTTACCGATAATTTTAGTGCTTGCAGAGAATACCTTACTGAAAACCGCTTGTCATTTCCTTCTGCTCCTCGTTGGGTTCGACACTCTTACTTATTGAAAGGACTACGATAGATCCCCTATACTTTTGGGTCATCAAGACTCTTTTCTGGCGCCGTTGCCGGGGAGTGAAGCGCCTTTGGTGAGTAGAATTTGGTAAGGAAAAATTTATATAGTGTGCTGAAATTTACTGTCACTTGTTACTATGGAAATAATCCTTTGAGGGGCTTGTTCGGGGTATCTTCACCTCGACCGAAAGCTCAAAGAGTTGCTCCTCAACCTACTGAACCTACTGAAAATATTTATTATGAAATTCCTTTGGGTATGATAGAGAAACTGCTAGCTAATCCTTATGCAGGAGATGGAACACTACATCCTAATTTGCATCTAATCTATGTGGATGAAGTTTGTGGATTATTTAAGCTTGTAGGTTTGCCCGAGGATTATGTCAAGAAGAATATCTTTCCTTTATCTTTGAAGGAGAAGGCATTGACATGGTATAGGCTATGTGATGATATTGGATCATGGAACTACAACCGATTAAAATTGGAATTTCATCAGAAGTTTTATCCTATGCATCTGGTTCATTGTGATCGGAAATATATTTATAATTTTTGGCCTCGTGAAGGAGAAAGTATCACTCAATCTTGGGGAGGATTAAGTCAATGTTATATTCATGCCCCAATCATGAGCTTCCAAGAGAAATTATTATTCAGAATTTTTATGCTCGGCTTTCTCCTAATGATCAATCCATGCTCGATACTTCTTGTATTGGTTCCTTTATGAAGAAATATATTGAATTCAAATGGGACTTATTGGAAAGAATTAAACGCAACTCTGAAGATTGGGAACTCGACGAAGGTAAGGAGTCAGGTATAAACCTTAAGTTTGATTGTATTAAATCCTTTATAGACACCGATGCTTTTCGTGAATTTAGCACTAAATATGGACTTGACTCTGAGATAGTAGCTTCTTTCTGTGAATCTTTTGCTGCTCATGTTGATCCCCCTAAGGAGAAGTGGTTTAAATATCATCCTCCCGTTGAAGTGAAAGTAGTTGAACCTATTAAAGTTGAAGAAGAAACTATTATTTATAATATTGATCCTGTTATTCCTACTGCTTATATTGAGAAACCACCTTTTCCTGTTAGAATAAAGGAACATGCTAAAGTTTCAACTGTGGTTCGTAAGAGTTATACTAGAACACCTACACCCCCTGAACAAATCAAAGTTGAACCTAGTATTGCTATGGTTAAAGATCTCTTGGTTGATAATATTGATGGCCATGTTATTCATTTCTGTGATGAAGCTGCTAGAATTGCTAGACCCGATACTAAAGATAAACATAGACCTATTGTTGGCATGCCTGTTGTTTCTGTTAAAATAGGAGATCATTTTTATCATGGCTTATGTGATGTGGGTGCTAGTGTGAGTGCGATTCCCTTTACCTTATATCAGGAAATTATGAATGATATTGCACCAGCTAAATTAGAAGAAATTGATGTTACCATTAAGCTTGCTAATAGAGATACTATAGCACCAGTTGGGATTGTTAGAGATGTTGAAGTTTTGTGTGGGAAAGTAAAATATCCTACTGATTTTCTTGTTCTTGGTTCCCCACAAGATGATTTTTGTCCCATTATATTTGGTAGACCTTTCTTGATTACTGTTAATGCTAGGATAGATTTTGAGAAAGAAACTGTTACTGTAAGTTTTGGGGATGTGTCTCATGAGTTTAATTTCTCTAAATTTCGTAGACAACCCCATGATAAAGAATTGCCTAGTAATGATGAAATTATTGGTCTTGCTTCTATTGTTGTGACTCCTACTGATCCTTTAGAACAATATTTGCTAGATCATGAAAACGATATGCATATGAATGAAAGGAATGAAATAGATAAGATCTTCTTTGATCAGCATTCTATTTTGAAACACAACTTGCCTGTTGAAATACTTGGGGATCCTCCTCCACCCAAGGGTGATCCCGTGTTTGAGCTTAAACAATTACCGGATACTTTGAAATATGCCTATCTTGATGAAAAGAAGATATATCATGTTATTATTAGTGCTAACCTTTCAGAGCATGAAGAAAAGAGATTATTGAAAACTCTGAGGAAGCACCGAGCTGCTATTGGATATACCCTTGATGATCTTAAGGGCATTAGTCCCACTCTATGTCAGCATAAAATTAATATGGAGCCTGATGCTAAACCAGTTGTTGATCACCAACGACGGTTAAATCCTAAAATGAAAGAAGTGGTAAGAAATGAAATATTAAAGCTTCTGGAGGCAGGTATAATTTATCCTATTGCTGATAGTAGATGGGTTAGTCCCGTTCATTGTGTCCCTAAGAAGGGAGGTATTACCGTTGTTCCTAATGATAAAAATGAATTGATCCCGCAAAGAATTGTTACAAGATATAGAATGGTAATTGATTTTAGGAAACTAAATAAAGCTACTAGAAAAGATCATTACCCTTTACCTTTTATTGATCAAATGCTAGAAAGACTATCCAAACACACACACTTCTGCTTTCTAGATGGTTATTCTGGTTTCTCTCAAATACCTGTGTCAAAAGAGGATCAAGAGAAGACCACTTTTACTTGTCCTTTCGGTACCTTTGCTTATAGACGTATGTATTTTGGTTTATGCAATGCACCTGCTACCTTTCAAAGATGTATGATGGCTATATTCTCTGACTTTTGTGAAAAGATTGTTGAGGTTTTCATGGATGATTTCTCCGTTTACGGAACTTCTTTTGATGATTGCTTGAGCAACCTTGATCGAGTTTTGCAGAGATGTGAAGAAACTAATCTTGTCTTGAATTGGGAGAAGTGCCACTTTATGGTTAATGAGGGCATTGTCTTGGGACACAAAATCTCCGAAAGAGGTATTGAAGTTGATAAAGCTAAAGTTGATGCTATTGAAAAAATGTCGTGTCCTACGGATATCAAAGGTATAAGAAGTTTCCTTGGTCATGCTGGTTTCTATAGGAGGTTTATTAAAGACTTCTCTAAGATTTCTAGGCCTCTCACTAATCTGTTGCAAAAAGATGTTCCGTTCGTTTTTGATGATGATTGTGTAGAAGCATTTGAAATTCTTAAGAGAGCCTTGATCACTGCACCTGTTGTTCAACCACCTGATTGGAACCTACCCTTTGAAATTATGTGTGATGCTAGTGATTATGATGTTGGTGTTGTTCTAGGACAAAGAGTTGATAAGAAATTAAATGTTATCCATTATGCTAGTAAAACTCTAGACAATGCTCAAAGAAACTATGCTACCACTGAAGAGGAATTTTTAGCAGTTGTGTTTGCTTGTGATAAGTTCAGACCTTATATTGTTGATTCCAAAGTAACTGTTCACACTGATCATGCTGCTATAAATATCTTATGGAAAAGAAAGATGCTAAACCTAGACTTATTAGATGGGTTCTTCTGCTACAAGAATTTGATTTGCATATTATTGATAGAAAGGGTGCTGAGAACCCCGTAGCAGACAACTTGTCTAGGTTAGAAAATGTTCTTGATGACCCACTACCTATTGATGATAGCTTTCCTGATGAACAATTAGCTGTCATAAATGCTTCACGTAATGCTCCATGGTATGCTGATAATGCTAATTACATTGTTGCTAAATTTATACCACCTAGTTTCACATACCAACAAAAGAAAAAGTTCTTCTATGATTTAAGACATTACTTTTGGGATGATCCACACCTCTATAAAGAAGGAGTAGATGGTGTTATTAGACGTTGTGTACCTGAGCATGAACAGGAACAGATCCTACACAAGTGTCATTCCGAAGCCTACGGAGGACACCACGCTGGAGATAGAACTGCACACAAGGTATTACAATCTGGTTTTTATTGGCCTACTCTCTTCAAGGATGCTCGTAAGTTTGTCTTGTCTTGTGATGAATGTCAAAGAATTGGTAATATTAGTAGACGTCAGGAAATGCCTATGAATTACTCTCTTGTTATTGAACCATTTGATGTTTGGGGTTTTGATTATATGGGACCTTTTCCAAAGTCCAACGGGTATACTCATATTCTAGTTGCTGTTGATTATGTTACTAAGTGGGTAGAAGCTATTCCAACTAGTAGTGTTGATCATAACACTTCTATTAAAATGCTGAAAGAAGTTATTTTCCCTAGATTTTGAGTCCCCAGATATTTAATGACTGATGGTGGTTCACACTTTATTCATGGTGCTTTCCGTAAATTGCTTGCTAAGTATGATGTTAATCATAGAATTGCATCTCCTTATCATCCTCAGTCTAGTGGTCAAGTAGAATTAAGCAATAGAGAAATTAAATTGATCTTGCAAAAGACTGTTAATAGATCTAGAAAGAATTGGTCTAAGAAACTTGATGATGCATTATGGGCTTATAGAACTGCTTACAAAAACCCTATGGGTATGTCTCCGTATAAAATGGTTTATGGTAAAGGATGTCACTTACCTCTAGAACTAGAACATAAAGCTTATTGGGCAATTAAAGAGCTCAACTATGATTTCAAACTTGCTGGTGAGAAGAGGTTATTTGACATTAGCTCACTTGATGAATGGAGAACCCAGGCCTATGAGAATGCCAAGTTGTTTAAAGAAAAGGTTAAGAGATGGCATGATAAAAGGATACAAAAGCGTGAATTAAATGTAGGTGATCATGTCTTGCTATACAATTCTCGTTTAAGATTTTTTGTAAGAAAACTTCTCTCTAAATGGGAAGGGCCTTACATTATCGAGGAAGTGTACCGTTCCGGTGCCATCAAGATCAACAACGCCGAAGGCACAAATCCGAAGGTGGTAAACGGGCAAAGAATCAAACATTATATCTCAGGTACTCCCATAAATGTTGAAACCAATATTATCAATACCATAACTCCGGAGGAGTACATTAGCGAGACCTACCGGAACGTTTGAGACTTCGAAAAGGAATAGGTATGTGATACGGTAAGCAAACCGACTCCAAAACTTTTTCAATAGCAATTTTTCTCCGTTTTGGAATATTTAATAAATTAGGAAAATTTAAAATAGTACAAAAAGTGCACGAGGAGGCGACAAGCCAGGAGGGCGCGCCCTACCCCCCTGGGCGCGCCCCTGTGGCTTGTGGCCACCCTGTGTACCCTCCGGACTCCGTTTTCTTGTGGTACACTCCTTTAGGTCAGTAAAAATTCATTATATAATCTCCCGAAGGTTTTGACCACCGTACCACGGAAAAAAAATCCTCTGTTCTCGTTTTTGTTGTTTTTCCGGACAGATTTAGATCGCCATGACGTCCCCAAGTGCTTCGAAGGACAGGTTCTTCGAGAAGGTCATCAACCCCTACCTTGCGGAGGTGCTGCGACACCCCCAAACCATTGAGATGCGTGAGGGGGTGCTGCACATCCGTGATGTTGAGGGGCCAAAGAAGACCGGGAGCGTGGAAACAAGGCTCGAAGCAATGGAGCAGCAAGTCTTCAAGTGCCAAGGGATGGTGGAACGCGGACTCAATGCCAATCACATGATGATCGCGGAGTTTACCCATAAGCACAAGTTGGACGCCAAGGACATCGGGGAGCACATCTTTAAGCTTTACGAGAAAAATGAGCATCTCTAAGCCCAGATCTATGACCTGCAAAACCAAAACTGTGAGTATGAATATAGATTTAAGAGAATGAGTTTGGCTGCAGATTTGAGGATCCCGGAGACCCGTTCATCCTTTTACGATGGTGAGCCTATGCCTTGGAAGACAGAGGACAAGCTTCCAACCTCATCAACAACTCCAACATCACCACCTCCGAAGGAAGACAACTAAACAAATGGGTATGGGCACTCCCCTTGGCTTGTGCCAAGCTTGGGGAGGTGCCCCGGTATCGTATCACCATCACATCTTTTACTTTATTTGTTTTTCTCAGTTCGATCCTTTTGGTTATATCTTGATCTAGTAGAATAAAGTTTTTTTAGTGTGATCTAGTTTTGAGTTTTGCTTTATGTTCTCCCTATGTAAGCGAGTCCGAGAGTTATATAATAAAAAGTAGTTTTGAGTTGAGGGCTTTGCTTGCTTGCTATGATCTTGAGAAAAAGAAATAGAAAGAAGTATAGAATAAAAGCAAAGAGTATATATAATGATCTTATGGGGAGTGATGACTTCACATATAAGAAGTATGTCGATTGAAATTTGTTGTGAGTTGACAAACATAGCGACTGGTCATTGCTGCAATTAAAAGGAAGTAATAAAGAAAGAGAGGTTCACATATAAATATATTATCTTGGACATCTTTTATGATTGTGAGCACTCATTAAAATATTATATGCTAAAAAGTTGATGTTGGACAAGGAAGACAACATAATGGGTTATGTTTGCTTATTTCCGAATAGAAGTTATATGGTTATAGATCCTTTAACATGTGACGCTTGCTTCCACCCCATAACATGAGATACTACTTGTGCATCCAAACACCCTTAACCCAGTTTTGCCATGAGAGTCCACCATACCTACCTATGGATTGAGTACGATCCTTCAAGTAAGTTATCATTGGTGCAAGCAATAAAAATTGCTCTCTAAATATGTATGATCTATTAGTGTGAGGAAAATAAACTTTATACAAACTTGTGATATGGAAGAAATAAAAGCGACAGACTGCATAATAAAGTTCTTTATCACAAGGGGCAATATAAAGTGACGTTCTTTTGCATTAAGAGATTGCGCATCCAACTATAAAAGCGCATGACAACCTCCGCTTCCCTCTACGAAGGGCCTATCTGTTACTTTTACTTTCTAGTACTTACCTTTATGCAAGAGTCGTGGTGATCTTCACCACTTCCTTTATTTCGCCTTTCTCTCTTGGCAAGCATCATGTGTTGGGGAATGATCTAGACACATATATCCACTCGCATGTGGGTGATCATGAGTTATTTCTGTTGACATTACCCTTGAGGTAAATAGTTGGGAGGCAAAACTATAAGCCCCTATCTTTCTCTGTGTCCAATTGAAGCTTTGACCTCATAAGTACCGCGTGAGTGTTAGCAATTATGAAAGACTAAAAGAAGATTGAGTATGTGGATTTGCTTTACAAGCTCTTATATTGACTCTTTCCGATGTTATGATAAATTGCAGTTGCTTCAATGACTAAGATCATAGTTTGTTGGTTCTCAATAGAGTTCTTGATTCATACTTTACCTTGTGAATGAATTGTTACTCTAGCATAAGAAATTATATATCAATAAGTATTGTTGTTATAGAGATGATCATGATGCCCTCATGTCCGTATTTTGTTTTATCGACACCTCTATCTCTAAACATGTGGACATATTTATCGATTTCGGCTTTCGCTTGGGGACAAGCAAGGTCTAAGCTTGGGGGAGTTGATACGTCCATTTTGCATCATGCTTTTATATTGATATTTATTGCATTATGGGCTGTTATTACACATTATGGTACAATACTTATGCCTTTTTCTCTCTTATTTTATAAGGTTTACATGAAGAGGGAGAATGCCGGCAGCTGGAATTCTGGACTGGAAAAGGAGCAAATATGAGAGACCTATTCTGCACAACTCCAAAAGTCCTGAAAAGTTACAGAGAATTATTTTGGAATATATAAAAAATATTGGGCGAAAGAAATATCAGAGGGGACCCACCAGGAGGTCACAAGCCAGGGGGCGCGCCCCTGTGTCTTGTGGGCCCCCTGGCAGGCCTCTGGTGCCCATCTTCTGCTATATGGAGGGTTTTGACCTGGAAAAAATCATAAGAGATCTTTCGGGACGAAGCGCCGCCGTCTCGAGGCGGAACCTGGGCAGAAGCAATCTAGGGCTCCGGCGGAGCTGTTCTGCCGGGGAAACTTCCCTCCCGGAGGGGGTAATCGAAGCCATCATCATCACCAACGATCCTCTCATCGAGGGGGGGTCAATCTCCATCAACATCTTCACCAGCACCATCTCCTCTCCAAACCCTAGTTCATCTCTTGTATCCGATCTTTGTCTCAAAACCTCAGATTGGTACCTGTGGGTTGCTAGTAGTGTTGATTACTCCTTGTAGTTGATGCTAGTTGGTTTACTTGGTGGAAGATCATATATTCAGATCCTTATTGATAATTAATACTCCTCTGATTATGAACATGAGTATGCTTTGTGAGTAGTTACGTTTGTTCCTGAGGACATGGGATAAGTCTTGTTATAAGTAATCATGTGAATTTGGTATTCGTTCGATATTTTGATGAGATGTATGTTGTCTCTCCTCTAGTGGTGTTATGTGAACGTCGACTACATAACACTTCACCATTATTTGGTCCTAGGGGAAGGCATTGGGAAGTAATAAGTAGATGATGGGTTGCTAGAGTGACAGAAGCTTAAACCCTAGTTTATGCGTTGCTTCGTAAGGGGCTGATTTGGATCCATATGTTTCATGCTATGGTTAGATTTATCTTAATTCCTTTTTCGTAGTTGCGGATGCTTGCGAGAGAGGTTAATCATAAGTGGGAGGCTTGTCCAAGTAAGGGCAGCACCCAAGCACCGGTCCACCCACATATCAAATTATCAAAGTACCGAACGCGAATCATATGAGCATGATGAAAACTAGCTTGACAGAAATTCCCATGTGTCCTCGAGAGCGCTTTGCTTTATATAAGAGTTTGTCCAGGCTTGTCCTTTGCTACAAAAAGGATTGGGCCACCTTGCTGCACCTTTGCTACATTTGTTACTTGCTATCCGTTACGAATTATCTTATCACAAAACTATCTGTTACCGATAATTTCAGTGCTTGCAGAGAATACCTTACTGAAGACTGCTTGTCATTTCCTTCTGCTCCTTGTTGGGTTCGACACTCTTACTTATCGAAAGGACTATGATAGATCCCCTATACTTGTGGGTCATCACATACCTACCTATATGTGGTATTTCCATGCCGTTCCAAGCAAATTTGTATGTGCCATCTCTACTTTTCAAAATGAATTTCCTTTTTGTGTGCTCGTACCGCTCATGAATCGGAAGGGGTGACCGATATTTTTCCATGCTAGATGTGTTATTCTCAAGATGAGTGTTTATTCACTTGTCATTGCACGAGAGTACGGCAGTAATAGGGATGCCCAGTCCCAAAATGAAAAAGAAATTTACTTTATGTTGTGAAATAATAAATTCCTTAGAAAGTGTTGGTATGGATGGTACCCATGGATACGGCTAGCCATGGATTGTGAAAGAATGGTGGAAAAAGGAATAAACTTTATTTTCTGTTTGGGAACCACTTATGATATATCTAGCATGGTAAGGTATTGAAAATTCTCGGTCGTTTTCGTTGACAAGAAAGGCATGCCACCCAAAATATTTTTCTCTCTCAATTTAAACTTTGAGCTCTGGCACCTCTACAAATGCCTACTTCCCTCTGCGAAGGGCCTATCTCTTTACTTTATGCAATTTTTACTTTTATTTGAGTCTCCATTTTCTCTTATAAAGCACCAACTAGGGGGCACTATGATCATATTTCTGCATTGGGTGTCGCTAATATTTGAGTATGTTTCATGAATGGATCAATGATTGAGCATGATGGGCTAGGGATAACTTTCTTTAATATTAATATTTTGAAAGACATGGTTGCTTGTTGGTAAGCTTGAGTATTAAAGTCTTCATGTCAAAACTAGACTATTGCTTTGAACCATCTAAAGTCCAAATGTCCATGCTACAAAAGAAAAAATATGTGATGAACATGTTCGGCAGCATTCCACGTCAAAATTTTTGTTTTTATCATTTACCTACTCGAGGACGAGCAGGAATTAAGCTTGGGGATGCTGATATGTCTCCAACGTATCTATAATTTTTGATTGTTTCATGTTGTTATATTATCAATCTTGGATGTTTTACAATCATTTTATAGCAACTTTATATCATTTTTGGGACTAACCTATTGACATAGTGCCCAGTGCCAGTTGCTGTTTTTTGCTTGTTTTTTACTTTGCAGAATATCAATACCAAACGAAGCCCAAATACAGCGAAACTTTTTGGAGATTTTTTTTTGGACCAGAGGACAACTTGGGAACCAAGGAAGCATCGGAGAGGAGGCCCGTGGGACCCACAAGACACCAGGGCGCGCCAGAGGCCCCAGGCGCGCCCTGGTAGGTTGTGGGGCCCACGGGACCCTCCTCCACCGCCTCTCAGCTCTATAAATACCCAAATATTCCAAAAACCCTAAGGGAGTCGACGAAAAATAATTCGAGCAGCCGCAAGTTCCAGAACCACGAGATCCAATCTAACACCATCACGGAGGGGTGCATCTTCTTCATGGGTGCCTCTCCGATGATGCGTGAGTAGTCCACCATAGACCTACGGGCCCGTAGGCAGTAGCTAGATGGCTTCCTCTCTCTCTCTCTCTTTTGATTCTCAATACAATGGTCTCTCGGAGATCTATTTGATGTAATGACTTTTTGCGATGTGTTTGTTGGGATCCGCTAAATTTTGAGTTCATGATCAGTTTCTATCCATGAATATTATTTGAGTCTTCTTTGATCTCTTATATGCATGATTATCTATAGCCTCGTATTTCTTCTTCGAATCTTTGGTTTAGTTAGGCCAACTAGATCGATTTTTCTTGCCATGGGAAGAGGAGCTTTGTGATGGGTTCGATATTGCGGTGTCCTCTCCCAGTGACAGAAGGGGCAGCGAGGCACGCATGTATCATTGCTATTAAGGATAACAAGATGGGGTATATTCCTACATGAATAGATCTTGTCTACATAATGTCATCGTTCTTATTGCATTACTCCGTTTCTCCATGAACTTAATACACTAGATGCATGCTGGATAGCGGTCGATGTGTGGAGTAATAGTAGTAGATGCAGAATCGTTTCGGTCTACTAATCTTGGACGTGATGCCTATATAATGATCATTGCATTGGATATCGTCATGATTATTTGATCTTCTATCAATTGCCCAACAGTAATTTGTTTACCCACCGTGTGCTATACTCATGAGAGAAACCACTAGTGAAATCTTTGACCCCCGGGTCTATCTTTTATCATATTGCTTTCCGATCTATCTTTTTCCGCATTTGCTTTCAGATCTATTATTCCAAAAAACCAAAAATACCTTGCTGCAGTTTTTATTTGCATCTTTTATTTTGTGTTCTTACGCGATCTATTTATCCAATCTCATACAAATCGATCTATCTTTTACCGTGGAGAGATTAACAACCTCTCTTACGCGTCGGGTTGCAAGTATTTGTTCTTTGTGTGCAGGTACCGTTTACATAGTATTGTGTGATTCTCCTGCTGGTTTGATAACCTTGGTTTCATCACTGAGGCAAATACTTACCATCGCTATGCTGCATCATCCCTTCCTCTTTGGGGAAATACCGACACAGTCTCAAGCCACATCAACTACGTAGATAGTTGTGTTGGTTGTATTTTCAGCGAAAGAATCATTGAACAAGCTCAGGATTATTGAATAACTTATTGAAAAATGTCGATGATTGGACACTCCCTGAACCACCACCAAAGCTAACTCCAAAGAAATGACGTATTCTATTCCTCAGTCCAAAAGATATGCAAGAAGATAAGAAATCTATGAAAGAAAAAGGTATTAAATCTGAACATGTCAAGAACCTACCACCTATTGAAGAAATACATGGACTCGATTTCCAGACACAGGTAGTAGAGGTAAATTCTCTTTATAGATTTAATGAGGGTAATATTCCTTATAATAAATCTGCTAGTCAGTGTTCAGATGAATTTGATAACTTCATAATTAAATAAGAAAATTTCAATGACCAAATGTGTGATCAATTGAAACATGATTCTATTATGATTGAACGCTTAAGTGATGTAACATCACGTGTTAGAATTTCAAATGATATTAAAGGCTTATGCAAACATCACTCTATGGTCCAACTAGAACAAGTTTCTAAATCACAAAATGACTTGATTAAGGAAATGATTGATAAAAATAATGATCATTCTATTAGATTTATGACTATAGATGGTAAAATAACTCAAGAACCCTTTTTTCCCAGGGTCATCTTAAAAGAATTGAACAAGATTTTTAGAAAGTTAATTATTGTGCACCTAGTTCACCTAGGAAGAAGAATAATAAAAAGGAAAAGAATATGCCTTTGCATGCTTCTAGTGAACCTACTTTAGAAACACCTCTTGAGAATCCTAATAATGTTTCTATTTCCGATGCTAGGACACAATCTAGTGATGAGCATTCATCTAGTGATTCTCATAATGAAAGTGGCGATGATGATCATGATGATTGTCCACCTAATGATAATAAAGAACCAAATAATTATGTGGAAACAGAACCGGAGAATAAGCTTGATGACCCACCTCCTAAAAATAAAAGATATGATAAAAGGGACATTGTTGCTAGGAAACATGGTAGAGAAAGAGAACCATGAGTTCAAAAACCTATGTCATTTCCTAGTAAGGTCGCGAAATACAAAGATGAAGAAGCTTTCAATCGATTTATTGAGATGCTTAGACCCTTGTATCTTCGTACACCTTCGACTAAAATCATGAAAATGCCTCCCTATGCTAATTATATGAAAGAAATTGTTACTAATAAAATAAAAATATCAGAGGCTGAAATCTCTACTAGCTTGCAAATTATTCTTTCGAAGGAAAAGTACCTCAGAAATTACGAAATCCAAGAATACACCCTATACCCCGCTCCATCAAAAACAATTATGTCAGAACTGCTTTGTGTGACTTAGGAGCCGGTGTTAGTGTTATGCCTTTTTATCTTTATAGAAGACTTTATATACAAATGGCTGATAAATCAACTGTTATACTGTTTAGAATCTTCGAGGAAGTTCCGGTTGTTGTTGTTGTTGTTGTTGTTGTTGTCAATGTTACTATTTTAACAAACTTTGTTATTATTGATATGCCCGAGGACAATAATATGTCGGTTATTCTCGGAAGACCTTTTTTGAATACTGCAGGGCCTGTTATTAATTGCAAAAAAGCAAGGTCACTTTTTATGTCAATGGTAAAGAGCATACGGTGCGTTTTCCGAAGAAACAAACTCAAATGAATAGTATCAATTCCATTGAAAACATTATGACAGTTACTATTGGATATTTTAAATTCGCTCTTCCAGTTCCCAAAAGGAAATATCAAACTATTACTATTAGAACCATGGATATTCCGGTTGAGGTAACTCGATGTCATACAAAAATTCTTTGGTTTTATGTCAATCAAAAGTAGTTAATTAATAAGACATGATCAACCTTGTTAATGGATTACTTTTGAGAGGCATATGGTCGATGAATTCCGTAAGCATAACCTTCTCTAACTTTTATTTATTTTCTATTTTAATTAGTCTGATAAAGTGAAGTGCCACATTATTCCGTTTTCTGAGTTTTCTATGAAATAAAAATGACTCAAAAAAAGTGCTTAGAATTAAGTGAAATTTTAATACATTTTTGGTTGAATAAATGAGAATTATTGGCACTGAACACACCTCGATGGGGTTGCACCTGTGGCCCACAAGGGTGTAGGGCGCCCCTACCCCCTTGGGCGCGCCCCCTACCCTTGTGGAGCCCATAGGGCCCCACTCACTTTCCACCATGCCCATTAGCTTCTTCCACCTCCAGAAAAAATCGTGTTCATCTCCTAGCCCGAATTCTTGCTCCTAGAAATGGATTTTTGATCTCTTTGCTCGGAACTCCGTTCTGAAACTGTTTCGGGGAATTGCTCCTTGGTATGTGACTCCTCCATGTGTACAATTAGTTTTTATTTTAGTGGTTTATATTTTGCATATTTTATTGCTGTTGTTGACCACGAAAATGAGCTTGCATTTTGAATTCATTTGGTTCTAAGTAGTTTGAATGCTTGATATAGCCTCTAGGCATCCATATAAGTAGTTTCTATCAATTTTGTTGAGTTTTATTCACTTCTTATTTGTGTCCAAAAATTTCAGAAATTTTGTAGTGAAATAAAATGTTGCAGAACATATTCACAAGGAGCTCCTCGGGCTGAGGTTCGGAGAGAACTTCGAGGGGAGCACTGTGGATCACTCTCCCGTGAAGAGCGGATGTGAAGACATGTGAGTGGCCATGCGACACGCTCATGAACGAAGTCGGTTTCCGCCACGAGTTCAAACAATTCTTGGCTAACTTTGGCCCGACCAACTTCCTCGCAGATAAGTGTGACCATTATCAACTCCTCACAAATACCTTTGTGCAACATTTTCACTTCATACCTGGACCAGATGAGCCTATGGTTTCATTTCATTTATATGAGCATTCTTTTAGGGTACCATTTGCACAATTTTGTGAAATATGCAAGATTCCTTTCTGAGGGTGCGTTAAATGGGCCTAGGCCTAATGAGTTTGAGTATTTTTTTTGCTCACTTTAATGGTGGGAGAATTTAGAGGCGTCTATAAGGCCAGAGCTACAAATTTGTATTTTCCTTCTATGCACTATTGCACTCCATTCATAGGAAGATCTTTAGCTGCTAGATAGAAAGGAGTCACGCTTAGTGCTCCTAATCTTGCTTTGTTGCGCTGTGCACTTTTTGGTGATATGACTTACAGTGTTGGAGCCATTATCGCACGTAGTCTACATACAAATAGGTCAAAAGGTGATGTTTATGGTGGTATTTATGCTACTCGTCTTTCGCAACGCTTTAATATTACTATTTGTAGTGATGATAGCATGCTTCCGTATAGCTGCCTTGACCATGCCTCTATGGTAAAACACTATTTTCTTGAAGAATTCGCTCCTCTACTGTATTATTGTTACAACCTGGTATTTAGTGAGACTACCTGTGATATTATTCCCTTGCCTGCACCTGCCCTGCTTGATTTTCATACCAGAGGAATATATTTCAAATTACCATAGGACATCATTCAGTACAGGGCAGCCTTAGCGGTCGCAGAGGCCGAGGAGCAGCTATGGGACGCTCAGGTGGCGCAACAAGACCAATTTTTCCACGGACCTAATGGCTTCTTCGAGTGCCATAGACAAAGTTAGTCCAAAAGCCTAAGCTTGGGGGAGTACGTATTCTCACCGACATTTCATTTTCATGCTCACACATTCATTGCACTTGTCGGTGTTCATCATTTTCCTTACTTCATTTTATTGTGTTTCTTTTGCGTGTTCGGTAAACTTTGAAAACCCAAAAATATTTCTCGATTCTTTTTATTTTTATTTCTTGTTTAATTATTTCATAGTACTAAAAGAAAACCCAAAAATATTTCTTGTTCTTCTTCTTGTTTGTTGGTAGTTCTCCCGTGTAAATAGTTTTCCTTGTTTTCATTTTTCCTCTTTCTTTCACTTTCTTCAGAAAAACAAAAACTCCTAAAATATTTCAGCGTGTTTCTCTGAAATTCTTTTCTTTCTTTAAATTGTCGGAAGGAGTAGACTTCATAAGAACTATCAAATGGCTCATACACCTCTTCTCATTGATCTCATCAAGAGCCAATTATCCCTTGTCTTCTCCTTTGAATAAATTGTTCGCAGATTCCAGCTTAGTCCATGACAATCTTGCACTATTATAATTTCACTTCAATCGGTTGTGCAAGTGAAAGGCAATGATGATGATAATTTTATGAAGTGATCATGGGGAAGAAAATCTGGTATGATCTCTCCTTGCTTTTGTTTGTGTAAATATGTTTAGCTCGTAATTCTTGATTCAACATATCACGAGTAAACATATTTGTGATGACAATTAGATATCATAGTTGCTCATGTCATGTTTAAGTAGCTAGGAGTGGATAATATGTTATCTTGTGTGTCAACATGCATTAAAATGATTATGATGTAGTATGTTAGGATGGTATCCTCCTCAGAAGTATTCGAGTGGCTTGACTTGGTGCATGTTCGAGGCATGCAATAGATTAAAATCCAATAGAGCCTCTATGATATTTATGTTTAGAGTGTTTATATCCTACTCTTGCTTGTGTTCAATGTTAATTATTCTCAGTGCATGACTATGACCATTGTCGCTCTCTAGTTGGTCGCTTGTAAATCTATTTCCTAGCCTTCACCTGTACTAAGCGGGAATACTGCTTGTGCATCCAAACCCCTTAAACCAAAGTTGTTCCAGGGAGTACACTATATCTACCTATACTAGATGATACCCCGCGCGTTATGGCTGGACTTTATAGCATCATATATTAGGAAACCTATGGGGTCCAAAATAGTAAAACCATGAAAGGAATGTATAAATATATGTTCATATGAAAAGTCAAAAAATAGATAAGGAAAATATGCATGGTTAATGTCCGGTGAGGCATAATGATCATAAGAGAATAAAACGGAGAAAGAGCAACACCATATCTAAAAATATATCAATTCATTTAAGTGTACCATGGTATCTCAAAATATCAATTCAATTTAGAACTAAGATTAGCACAAATAAACTATTATATTGCATATTCAAATAAACGAAAATTAAAGAAGAGAGTGAGACCTCCTAGAATGTTGGTATTATCCTTTATGAACTTGGCCAATCTACTTATTCTCTGGTTTATTTACGCTACTGTCTTGCTTAAACCGCCATGCCATGGGGTTAGCACACTTTATTTTGGTGCTGCTTTTGCATGTAGTACAACAATGTGTTCTTGCGTTCAGTTCACATGTTACTTCCCTGTCATACCTGGGCAGTGCCTTCATTCATAACTCTATGTAACTAAGATCTAGCCTCGTGTTTTTGTGTTCACTGCCCCTCTACCACAGGTTCACTGGATGTACAACAATGTGTTCTTGTGTTCACTGTGCCTCTACCACAGGTTCACTGGACGTACACTATAGACATGTACCTTCAGTCATAACTCTTTGTAACTAAACTCTAGCCTCTCAATATGATCTCTGACAATGAGATCCCTACATGTACATGGCCGTATCAAAATACCCACACAGCTCCTCATCATTCTGGTTGCTCTAGAAACATGAGAAGCATAGTAATGACACATAATTTATTGGTCTTCGTATCCTTCAGATCCGTCAGAATTTATCCATTCTCAAACCTACATCAGTTTTGAAGTGTCGGGTATTTAACTATATAATACATATTTAACTGGTATATTCTCATTTGAAAGGTAAATTAGTTTTCCATCATATACCATGAATGAGCTCAGTGCAATCTGGGAAAGAAATTTTCCTAGATAAAGTTGCACATTGTTGTGTATAAATGGTTGCGAAAAAGGATCGCAATAGATGTATTTGTATACAGTCATATATAGAAGCACAAACACCAACCTGAATTGTTTAAAGAGCAATTTAGCAGGGGTGGGGGAAGTTCCATGAGGGCTGGCGGCATCGCCGCTTCCATGCGGCAGGGTGATGGTGGAGGTCATCCATGAGGGTGATGGGCTGCAACATACAGTGAAATCCCGATGCACGTTCTGCTCCCCTCGGTAGTCGAACTTGCCAATAGGCCTATATCTCTAGAGGGCAATGGGATCTGACGATAACCACCAACGGCCGGAAGGAGCCTGGAAGAGGAACATCAAAATGAAGCGCATAATAAGGCGATGAATGGGTGGCTCCCGTCAGTTTGCATAAGAAGAAAAGAAAAAGAGAGTAAATGAGATAGGAAGCGATGGAGCTTCACGTGATGGCACTAGAAAATGAGAACGAAGAGACATGCTAGGTGCTTTAGAAGCCACCCTCGGTTTGATCGTTTGCCGAGAAGACGAAGGGACTGGGTGGAGGAAAGATAGTAAGATTTGATGGAGAATAAAGAAGGCGAAGAGGGAGAGGAAAATAAAGAGGTGTGATGTGATCTGCATTGGGTTTTCCACGAAAAGGAGCGGGTGATGCAGCACAATACAGATAAGTATTAACCTTAGTGATAACCAAGGTTATCAAACCAATAGGAGTAACACGCAACCCCCGTCTTCAGCGACTACACACAAAGAAGCAAACACTTGTACCCAACGCGGGCAAGAGGGTTGTCAATCCCCTTAGACTCGTTACTTGCAAGCAAATGAAGTGTGTAGATGATAGTTGATAAATATAAATTGCAAAATAAATAAAAAGTAAATAATGGCGGCAAGGTAATGAAACCTTTTTGTAAATATATAAGTGGGTAGACCCGGGGGGCATAGTTTTCCCTAGTGGCATCTCTCATGTAGTAGGCATACGATGGGTAAACAAATTACTGTTGGGCAATTGATAGAAAACCGCACAGTTATGCAATATTTATTCATGGTAATGATCATTACATATAGGCATCATGTACGTAAGCAAGTAGACCGACTCCTGCCTGCATCTACTACTATTACTCCACCGATCGCCCCCTATCCAGCATGCATCTAGAGTATTAAGTAAAACAGAGTAATGCTTGGAGAACAATGACATGATGTAGACAAAGTAAATCCAATTAATATGAATGAACCCCATCGTTTCATCCTTAGTGGCAACAATACAAAGACGTGTCTTGTCCCTTTGTGTCACTGGGATATAGAGCACCGCCAGATTGAATCCACTACAACGCACCTCTCCCACTGAAGAAATATCAATCTATTTGGCCAAACTATTTCAATAGATCGGAGAGAATTACGAAGCTATCATATAATCATGCATATGTAAATAAGGACCAGCAAGGAACTCAATTTAATTTCATGAACAATCTAAACATAAACTTACAATTCATCGGATCCCAACAAACACACCACACAAAGTGATTACATTGAATAGAACACTGCGAAGATGCAGTAAACTTTGTATTGAAGATCAAGAGAGAGAGAGAGAGAGAGAGAGAGAGAGAGAGATAGCCATCTAGGTACTAACTACGGACCCGTAGGTCTGTTGTAGCGTCCCGACTCAAACCGAGTCAAGCCTCTGTGTGTCTGTGCCATCCCTAGATCAGTATGCTGGCACACACAGTACATCAATGTATATATCAAAGTGCAATCACATGTAAATAACATAAAACTGATATATACCTCTTAAATCTCAGCGGAAACAGTCAACGGGAGTGGAGTCCCAATAAACACCAATGGCAGGTTGAGTGTAGACCGTAACCCTATATCGTAACTCTTACTCGTCGAAGAAAATCCTGCAACATGATACGTTGCAGCCGTGTAGGTCAGTAAATTGAATGTACCGGTAAGATCACAATAAGAAGAAAACATATGATGAGACTATTCTATATGCAATAAAGCTTTGTGGCTCTGGGTCTGAGTTTTTGCATAAAAGCTAGTTTTATTTTCTTTTTCCTACAACAAAGGAATATCAGGAGTTTTCACTACAGAGTCATCCTATATGACATGGTTCCGCCAACCAATGTATCATAGCCCAAATCATCATATGTTGCCCAAAATTATTTATCAGTTCAGTGTTTAGAGTTCAAAAATAGATCCAAGTCCAGAGGCTCAAATTGTCCGTAACCAGGGACACAGCTAATCGATTAGGTTTTAACTCTGCAGAGTGTTGTGTACTTTACCCACAAAATTTGTTCCCTCCTTGTAAGTCCTCGCACTGCCAGTTGTTTGAGAACAAGACGAACGAAACATGGTCTTCGAAAGAGTTCCTCTGACCACTGTCCGGGCCCATCCATCCCTACCGTAGTTCTACATCTTCTAGCACCGTCCCAGCCAGAGTCACAGCTAAGGTCAACCAAGCCAGAGCCCATAATGACTTGTGGCTACACAGGTAAGCTTCCGGGCATGAAGTATTCATCCGTATCTTTGAGTCTGGGTGAAGCTTTCCGCAAGATGTCATGGCGCTTCTTCATGCATCCCGGCCATCCACTGGTTTCTCCAGGGTGCCCATCTAATCCATCCTTCACCCAGTAGTGTGTATTGAAAATCTTGTCTCGAGTCTCGAAGTCTTGAGGTCTTGATGATGCCATCATGTGGTTGTCGTCATTGACGTGGAATCCTTCTTCTCATACCACTCCTGAACACTCATACCAACCCCGTCTACTAAAGCGTAGCATTAAAATAAACAACGTCTCGGGGCTTGATAACAGGGTGGTGGGTTCCTACCTCATACATTCTACCCAACTACAAGATTCAATATTAGTACTGAGGAGATGGTGAAATGGCGGCACCAAATGCAATAAAAGCATAGGTATGAACAACATGGTCAAAGTGAACTTGCCTGGTAAGGTTGATGAAGGTAATATCGCTCTCAGAAAATAACTTGATAGAACTATTCGTCACTCTCCGATGAAAATCTATATAAACCAAACATTGCGCTCATAAGCAAACACTTCTAACAATCAATACTATCAATCAAAAGGCAACACAAAAACTAAACACAATAGGGTTGTGATGAAAATACTTAAGACAAAAGTTAAAACAACAAAACTTCATCAAAGCAACCAAGAATAGTTTTCCCTACAAAAACCTATTTTCAACAGCAACAAAACAACAAAATAAAATCTAACAAAAGTATTTTAGTAAATCTTTTACTAGCAAAAATTATACTTTTTAAGAACAACTAAGACCTATGAAAAACACACACTAAACAACATAAGTTTCTGTCTAATAAACTTAACAACAATAAGAAAATAAAATACTAAAATAACAGAAAAGAAAAATTTAAAACAAAGAATTAACAGAAAGTATTTTCTCATAAAACTTTATTAACAAAAGGAACTAATTGAAAAGCTTTTATTAAACTCTTCTTAAGACCTAAACAATGTTAACCTTGAATTAAACCACAAACAATTTCAACTTTAATACAGATTGTTTCTGGTCTAAAGTAAAGTTAACAGAAAAATAAAACTATAAAACAATTTATTGAAAATATTTTCAAATAGGAAATTAAACTAGCACTGAAATCAATTTGCTAGTTATTATTGAACTAGAATTGATTCCATGCTATCAAATAATAGTAAATAAAAAATAGTTTTTGTTGAAATACTACTGTTAACTAACAGAAAACAAAACAAAACTTGTCACAAACACAGGAGAAAACAAAATCAAAAACAATTAAAACAAAAGAAATAGCAATAAACCTAAAAAGAACTAAAACAGATTCTGTTTTTCTTAAAACCTTAATTCAAATTTAAAATATTCAAACATGGTCAAACTTGATATCTGCAGAAACTAGATAAAATTTGTGACACAATGCAAAAAAGAATCAAATAAAAACAATAAAAATCCTAAGAGATATTCAATTTCTAAAATAGAAAGACATTCTGTTTTTCTTAACAGAAACAAAAAAAACTATCTAACGGACAGGGACTACTTGGCAGCTTCTCATTGGCTACGGGATGTGCGCGTGAGGTCTAAATGAGCGGGCGGCCGTTGCGTAAGGAAAACGGCGCGCGGAGACTAACAGAGAAAACCGAAGCGACTCGGTTCGATTAAACCGGAGAAATACTAAATTAAATGCACCGATCTAATAAAATAAAACCTAACGATTCACTATCTAATCTACACCGGATCAAACGGAGGGGAAACGGTGCGGCTTACAGCAAGGGGCGAATGCCGGTAGAGAAAAAGACGGCGACACGGCGGCGGCTCCGCTGGTCGACGAGCTCTGGCGAGTGCACGGGCGGACGCGACGCGGCAAGGCGGATCCGGTGGTGGTGTGGACGAGGGTCGAGGACGACGGACGATGGCGGGGCGAAGTTGGACAAGCTCCGGTGCTCCGCGGCTCCGGCGAGGGAGCTCCCTGGCTTAACGTAGGCGGCTCTCCGGCAGTCCTCGTCGACGTCTGAAGGGTGCAGATGGATGCGGGCGAACTCCGACAAAGCTTGGTGGTGTCGGAGACATGTTTCGGCGTCAGGTTCGAGCATGGCTTCAAGGTAATGGTGCGGCGGCGCTGACTAACTCCGGCGAGCGTGCAGGCTTGCTCTAGCGAAGGGGTTGCGGTGCTTAGGTCAAAAACGGGACGAGGAGATCATGGGGTATTTATAGGGGGCTTCGGTGGTAAGAAAAAGGAAGGAGGAGATCAGATCCAAGGAGAAATCGGAAGGGGATCTTGCCGGCGACGGGGATTTTTTAAGGAGAGGGTCGGGAGGAAGACAACCGCTTGAAGGGGGATTTCGGTCGGGTGGGCCAGGGTGGCAGTGGGAGAGAGAGAGCGCGGGTGCAGTCGGTGGCCGGTCCAAGGAAGATTCGGGCGCGGGTGAAAAATCCTGGGTCTGATCCGATGTGGGCCGCGGGGTTTGTTTCATTTTAAAGGAAATTACTTTCCTTTTTTATAAAAAACTGTAAACTAAAACCAAGAAAAGAAAATAAATATAACCCCGAATATAGGAGTATTATATATGAAAATTTTCAGAAAAAAAAACTCTACAACATGAACATATTTCCTAGTTCAAATAAAATACTCACAAAATCAGATAATACAAACAGTGCTACTGTTGAAATTACAATGTAATAAAATGTTTTCAAAAAATACAAAAATGATTTCAAATTCATTTTTCTCCATTTTTATATTGAAGGGAATCATTTTACCCTATTTTCCATGTATTTTATTTTTGGAGAAAAATAATTTTGGAAACCACTTCAAGAATGGTTTTGAATTTGAAATTCAAATCCTTTTCCAACTCTTTTCTGTTTTTCCAAATATATTGCAATTCCCCTTTGAATTTTTTGAAGTGTCATATTCCTTCTCTCATTATGAATAACTTCTAGAGGTTCTGAAATTTAAAGATTTCAAATAACTCCAAATGGAAACCTTAGGTTTCATAAAATTTTGAAATGGATTTCCAAAAATCATTTCTTTGAAACTCCCAACTATCTTTCTTTTGTTTTGAAGGAGTCATCTTATCTCCTCTCTAGAAACTCCTTGAGTTGCATAAAGTTTCTGAAATTGGTAATGTTTCCAAAATGGAATTCAAATCTTTTCAAATCCTTTTGAAAAATGGAAGAAGTCATTTCATCTTCTCTCTAGGGTTTGTAATTGAAACGGATTTGAATATAAGGGATAATTACAAAGTGGAAGTTTTTGGAAAGTAACTATTATTCCCTCTCATTCAAAAGTTTCAAAAAGATTATAATTTCACTCAATTTCAAACAATCATTCAAACAATCAATCATTCAATTAATTAATATAACATTCCAAAGTTTGGGATGTTACATCTGTGGTAGACTACTCACACATCACCATGGGAGCAGCAAGGTTGTTGTAGAGGCCCTCTATGATTGATCCCCCCTCCGGCAGGGCACCGAAATAGGGCTCCAGATGGGCACACGACGGAACAGAGACTTGCGGTGGCAGAAAAAGTGTTTCGGGAGGCTCTCTAGGGTTTTCCCAACATATTAGAATTTATAGGCCAAAGAGGGGCATCGAGAAACGCCAGGGGGAGCCACAAGGCAACAGGGCGCGACCACTCCCCTGGGCGTGCCCTGTTGGCTTGTGGGGCCCCCTTGCGCCCCCCGGCCTCCTTTCGAAGCTTCCAGGTCTTCTTTTGGTCCAGAAAAAATCATCAAAAAGTTTCGTGGCAATTGGAGTTCGTTTGGTACTGTAAACCCGAAAAGCAAAAAACATGCAGAAAACATCAACTCACACTAGGCACTGGGTTAATAGGTTAGTGCTAAAAAATAATATGAATCAACAAATAAATGCCCAAAAAGTATCCTAGAATGATAATATTATAGCATGGAACAATCAAAAATTATAGATACGTTGGAGACGTATCAGCATCCCCAAGCTTAATTCATGCTCGTCATCGAGTAGGTAAATGATAAAAACAGAATATTTGATGTGACATGCTACCCAACATCTAATCTATTATAGGTATTATCATTCAGAAACTATGAATTAATAAACATCAACATAGTAATATTCATAAACGTAAGTAACATAATGATCAAGTTTCAAAATATACGGTCCTTAAAGAATGTTTACCCCCTATTCATTTTTATCATATTAGCATGGCACGGCTCCATCTTCACCACATAAATACAAATGTCAAGCACCACGGTGTTAAGTCAGGCAATTGGATCATACTTTTTAATGCGCTTCAGCCTTTTATTACTCATGCAATACATGAGCGTGAGCCATGGATATAGCATAAAGGTGGAATATAATATGGTGGTAGGTTTCAAAGGGGTAAAGTGGAGAAGGAAGTCTCACATCAACTAGGCATATCAACGGGCTATGAAGATGCCCATCCATAGATATCAATGCAAGGAGTAGGGATTGCCATGCAACAATGCACTAGAGCTTTAAGTGTATGAAAGCTCAACTGAAGCTAAATGGGTGTGCATTCAACTTGCTTGCTCATGAAGACCTCGGGCATTTGAGGAAGCCCGTCATCGGAATATACAAGCCAAGTTCTATAATGAAAAATTCTCACTAGCATATGGAAGTGACAAAACAAGAGACTCTCTATATGAAGAACATGGTGCCACTTTGAGGCACAAGTATGGAAAAGGAGGTAGTTGCATTGTCCCTTCTCTCTTTTCTCTCATTTATTTTTTATTTTTCTTATTTTTTTCCCTTTTATTATTTTTTTTCTTTTTTTTCTTTTTCGTCCGGAGTCTCATCCCGACTTGTGGGGGAGTCATTGTCTCCATCATCCTTTCCTCACTGAGACAGTGCCCTAATAATGATGATCATCACATTTTTATTTACTTACAACTCAATATGAAAAACTGATAAGCAATATCACTATATATGAATGCCTCTGGCAGTGTACTAGGATGTGCAATGATCAAGCGTAACTTGTATAAAAAATGATGAACGGTGACATTGCCACAAATACTATGTTAGCCTGTATGATCATGCAAAGCAATATTGCAATGAAAGTACTAGTCATATGATGTGACGGTGGAAATTGCATGGCAATATATCTCGGAATGGCTGTGGAAGTGCCATGATAGGTAGGCATGGTGGCTGTTTTGAGGAAGATATAATGAGGCTTATGTGCAACAGAGCGTATCATGTCACTGGGTTTGGATGCACCGGTGAAGGTTGCACCGATCCTCGAGATGAGAATGGGCAATGCACGGTACCGAAGAGGCTAGCAAATATGGGTGGTGAGAGTGCGTACATCCATGGATTCACATTAGTCATAAAGAACTCACATACTTATTGCAAGGTTTTATTAGCTCTCTCAAAGCAAAGTACTACTCGCATGCTCCTAGGGAGGAGGTTGGGAGGATTTAACCATCGTGCGCCTCCGACCTAAACAACACTAGGATTTCAAAGAGGAATAAGAATGCTCACACATCATCACCACGCCATAAACAATATTTAGATGAACAGCAAGTTAACACCCTCTAGTTCACGATATTTTTACTAACCAACAATCATGCACTCATGCCCTTTCACATTACCACATTAATATCATTAACTCACAATTTCTCATTTATGTGCTACATGAAGGTTTTGTTTATGCACTCCTTGAATACCTATTATTTTGGGACTTGTCTTATAACCCATGCAAATTACCGTCACTATTTATTAACTCTCACACAAATATAAGTGAAGAAAGAGAGTGCAATTATTTCTTTAAAATCTATACGCCACCGTGCTCTAAAAGATATAAGTGAAGTACTAGAGTAACTACTTAGCTCAAAAGATATAAGTGATCTCGTGTTTCTCTCAAGTGGGTGCATCCAACAGACAATGATTGTGCACAACGCTCCAAGCAAAACTCATATCATGTGATGAATAAAAATATAGCTCCAAGTGACATACCGATGGATTGAGACGAAAGAGGGGATGCCTTCTGGGGCATCCCCAAGCTTAGACGCTTGAGTCTTCCTAGAATTTGACTTGGGGCCCCTTGGGCATCCCAATCTTAGGCTCTTTCCGCTCCTTATTCCTTCATCCATAGTGATAGCACTCAAAACTTGAAAACTTCAACACACAAAACTCAACAGAAACCTTCGTTAGATTCGTTAGTATAATAATCATATCAAATACTTTAAGTACTGTTATAAATTTATTCTTATTTTATTATTTCATAAGTAATGTATTCTAACATCTCCATGGCTTATACCCCCCGATACAGTCCATAGCATCATCAAAACAAGGAAAATATGCAAGCAAAAACAGAATCTGTCTAAAACAGAACAGTCTGTAATGATCTGTAAATAAACTATACTTATGTAACTCCAAAAATTCTGAACAATTAGGAAAACCTGGGAAATTTGGATATCAAAATTGTCTAAAAATTTCAGATCAAAAATACGTTCCAGTAAAATCACAGAAATTATGCACTGGATGCTAAAGTTTCTGTTTTTGCACCGTATCAATTCGACTTTTCATGCAAGTCATCCCAAAGGCTTTACTTGGCACAAACATTAATTTAAACAAAAAAACACAATAATTACAGTGGCAATAATCATGTTATCTCAAACAAACAGAAAGTATTGGGTTGTCTCCCAACAAGCTCTTTCTTTATAGCCATTAAGATAGGCATGGGATAATAATGATGCTCACGTAAAAGATAAGAAGTGAATCACAAAGAGAGAACCATATAGCATGTGAAAAACACATCTAAGTCTAACATACTTCCTATGCATAGGAATTTTATAAGCAAACAAATTGTCAATACAAGAGGTGTCTAGCATATACAAGTAAGAAGATTGGAGCATTAACAATTTGAACATCAAGAGAGGTAAGTGAGTAACATGAAATTTTCTATAACCATATTTGCCTCTCTCATAATAATTACATGTAGGATCATATTCAAATTCAACAATATATTTATCATATAAAATATTTTCTCTATGATCCACATGTACAAAAGTTTTACAATCTTCCAAGATAGTGGGATTAACATTAACTAAAGTCACGACCTCTCTAAACCCACTTTTATAAAAAGATCATAAGATTGACCATTCTCCAAAATAGTGGGATCATTATTACCTAAATTTGACGCTCTTCCAAACCCACTTTTAGTACTATTGAAAATATCATAATCAATAATAGATTCATCATGAAGCTTAGAACTATCAAGATCAGAAGAAACATCATGATTATCACCCCAATCATGATCATTAGCACAATTGATATTCATAGAATTTATACTAACAGAATTGCAATCATGCTTTTCATTCAAGGAACTATCATGAATCACTTTATAAATTTCTTTTAATACTTCATCACAATTTTTAGATTCACGATTTTCAAGCAAGACATCATAAAGATAATCTAGTACACTCAACTCACTAGCAATTGGTTCAACATAATCGGGTCTTTTGAAAATATTAGCAAGTGGATGAGGATCCATGTATCTTACTTTTCTTGTTCTACTTTCTGTTTGTGTGGAAAAGATAAAGATAAATATGAAAATACCTTTCGTGATGGATCTAACGATACAAATTTGGTACTGTAGATATTGATATTTTTTTCTAAAAACTTGGTCAGACATGCACATGCGTGACTTCAAAAAAAACTGATACACCTTATATTTCGGAACAGGGGGTATATACTACTTAAATTAGATCAAGCTTGTATGCACATAAACTTTTCGTGGGGTCCTTTTCTTGCTTGTTGTGGTGAACACACTCAAATGCTACTAGAACATTATCTGTGTCTATGTAATCATATGTCCAATAAAAAACACGTTCTGCTTCGGAAGAGACAATATCATTAAGAAGCGGTCTCAGCTGGTTTACCAGGCACGTAGAGATGACTATATACATGTCGTTACGAAGACTTGTTGGCCTGTAATGAGTCAAACTAGTCGGGTTAGCAATTTTAGTAATAAGAACGAGAGAGGTAGCTCGGCGTAAGTCCGTGAAAAATATCCTTAACCGCTGCAATGACACGTCCTTGTAGAATATGCCAATTGCGTCGAAAAAACCTCGTCGGCAGGCCATCTGGCCCTGGAGCCTTCAAGGGACCAATCTGAAATGCCGTATCGGACATACATGTATATACTAACACTTAGACATTCTGACCGGGGAAATGCGGTCAACTAGCGTATCTTATCAACAAAATATCAGTTCTCGTAGAACAGAGCTCATCGTCTCACACACACACATACACACAATGTACCACCTATGTAGCCTATATCACCAAAGCAACATCACTAACCATTTTTCCTCGAATATCCATTTCTAAGCCCCGGATCATCTAATTTGATGAAGAGAAAATTCGCAAAAACTACTAAAAACTTTGAACAAAATTTGATTTTTTTTTCACGGGAGATAATTTGGTGCGTGAGATGCACTCCAAATTTCAGATCATTTGGACATACGTAGCTCTCAGTAAAAAAACAAATTGGGTCAGAACAATACATTAACAATAAACTTTGACATAGACCCCAAATTTGTCTTTTTTAGACCTACTCAGATGTTCCAATTATTTGAAATTTAGAGCGCATCAAATTATCTTCCATGCAAAAAAGTATTCAAAGTTTTTTGAATATTTATAGTATTTATTTTGAATTTTTTGATCATCGCGAATGCAGCTAAGCCTGCGCACCCAATCGCCTCGTCCTTTTTTCTTTCTCACTTCGATTATACGAGGACCAGAAGGAAGGTGCAAGCCAAGGGGGTAGTTGAGGGCCATGCACACATGGGAGACAACCTCTTCTTTGGCGCCTTAGGCGCCGGTTCCCTAAGCTGGCGCTCGCAGCCGCCTCGCGTGAGCCGGCCCAGCTAGTGCGTTGGTTTCTCACTACTTCCCTTTGTTCGACGCAAACAGGTTAGTTCATCCCTTGATTTGACGCAAGTATGTTTGTCTAAGAAAATAGGTTTGTTCGTTCGATTCACGGTGAACCATTTAACCAGTTGACCATTGACTTGGGAAAAAACATGGATCTAAAATATGAATTTGGAACGAGTTCATGAACTTGAAAAAGTTCATGAGTTCGAAAAAATTATACAGTATGGGGAACGTTCATGGATTTGAAAAGGTTCATAGTTTTTTTTAAGTTCATGGATTTTGTGAAATTGAAAAAATGTTCATAATTTTTTTTAAAGTTCACGAGTTTGAAAAAGTTCATGGATTTCATAGAAAAACACACAATAATGCTTCACAGAAATTGTTTAATAGATTGGAAAATATAGAGTTTCATGCAAAGTAGTCTACAAAATTAAACTCCGTGTGATTTGCAATCCTACAAATCAAACAAATTCCATAGCAAAAGTTTCAAACCGATGAAGCCCCAATATTTAAATAAAAAGGCCGTGAACAGGCGACCAATCCATTTATAACACGAGAACAAAGTACTTTTTTCTGCTAATAACTGAAATGCCCATCAAATCAATCTTTGACGTTCTTCACCTATAATTTAGGGTCGCGATATTCACCACACATTTGACATATTAGACATCCGACCACACGCCCTTTGTGACATACCCAGGAGGCAGCCCACACGATCCTGTGTGGGCGCACAGAAGAACTGCTCACACGTCCTGACGCAGCTACTTCGTGCCACATGCCCAACAACTACTACTCATCCCCACCCCGCACGTATGGCATGAAGCAAATCTGCCCACACGTCCTGGCGCAGCTACTTTAGTTACCCGGAGGATGACAACTTTAGTTACCCGGGGATGGCAACTTTAGCTGTAAAGCATGGCAACTTCTCTGTTTTAACTATAGTTGTCATGTCTAATTAACGGTAGTTACCGCGTGTGGACAAACCATAGTTTACATATGTGATTACCTACTTGTCACGTGTGGTCAAACAATGGTTGCCATGTGTGATTAACTAGTTGCAACGTGTGGTTCAATCATAGTTGTCATGTATGGTCAACCATAGTTGCCATGTGTGATTACCTAGTTGCCACGTACGCGCAATTGTAGTTGTCATCTAGCAACGTATGAGCGCCGTGTGGCAAAGAGCAGTTCATCCACACGGCGTAGACTGGATGGTAATTGTGTGGGCGAGAACCGGTTCAACCACACACGAAGCTGGTAACCGCGCGCTGAGGTCTGTGTGGGCGAAGGCTCTAACCCCCACACAACACGCTATGCCTACAGGACACTGAAATTCCAACAAATTCCTTCAAGATTCGTGTAAAACATAACCGACGGAGATCGATGCATGTGGGCAAAATACACATATGCCACACGTGTGGGCGTTATCATTTGGGATAATTTATTATGGTTTGCTACAGAATATATTCCGTAGAACAAATCATAGACTAAGCAATGTGCTGGAACAAACTATTCGTACTCCATCTCTATCTCGACAAAAGTTAACCCCCAGTGTTGCATCCTTGGCATAATAAAGTAGCAAATTTGTAGCAAAGTCCATCAGACTTTCACTAACTCAACTTCGTAGATGATTGTTGAATTTCTTGATCAATCCTGTAGAAATCCCCCCCTGCATTAGAACGAACAATTTTTCCCGTCATGATTGATATAGACCTTACAAGTAAAGTGGGCTCCATTACATTTCTTATTTGGGGTATATACATTAAGTACTGGATGCATACTATAATCGGTGAGCATTGTTCATATTATTATTTTCCTTTTTTTTATTGCAAGGGAGAGCTTGGCCGTGTACATTAGATATAAAATGCACAAATATTGCATTCATGAACTGGATGATAACTCAGGCAACGGAAGCTCGGGGTTACCTTATTGCCGTCTGAAGAAAACCTATGCATCTTTGTTTCCTGCTGACATATCTTCTATGATCAGCATATCTTCGAAAGTTTTTGTATTTTTGGAATGCTTCCCATATTCTGGCTCTAGCGGGGATTTATTTTCAGGTTCTGGTTCTGGAATCGATGATCCATTGATCTCTGTTACTTTCCTGCTCATGTCATGTACGAAGGTACATATCAGTATTCAGTAAACACAATACAAACAGGTACCAACTAATTAAGTATAGGGAAACAGAGATATACACTGGCGATGCCAAATCCTGATTGATGGCATCACTTTTCCTTTTCTGGGAACCATTAAGCTCTTTCCCGGTCTCATCATTTGACGTAACCTTTGCCGATTCAATTTCATCAGAAACTTTGCCACTATTAAACATTTGACTCACGGCAGGCTTGTATGAAGAACTATCAATATTGTCATCGTGGCTGTCAACTTGGTGCTTCTCTACAAAAGGACAGTTAATGTGACTTTCTATACAAGATAGAAAAATGAAACCGGCGAAACCATTGTTCATTACATTCTGTCATCTCTAGTATAATGGTGACAATATATGTCGTGCAAAACAGATAATATTTAAGAACAAAAAAACAAGTACAAGATAAATTACTTGCGAAAGAAATAATATTTAAGTTATGAACTACAAAGGTGCTATGATCCCAGTCCAAAATTCATAAACATCATTAAGTTTCATTAAAAGAAAATCCTACTAAAAGACGTTAGCAGAAATTTATGGACGTAATAATTCATTCAGTTGTGTACCTTGTCTGCGATCAGGTGTGGAGTACATATCACCATCATCCATAGACTCAGAAACACCATCGTTGTCGGGTATTTCGACGTCACCATCATCAAGAATGTCAGATTCTGAACAGTCCTTGCTCACGGCCTCGCTGACATGATGATACTCCCAGTCACTATTATACTCTCCAGCATCCCCTCCATGAGATTCACTAGTTTCCCTATCACTCCCATACTCTCCTCCAACATCCTCTCCCTGAGATTCACTAGTTTCCCTATCACTCCCATACTCTCCAACAACATCCTCTCCGTGAGATTCTCTAGTTGCAGCATGGTTAAGAGTGAACTCTCCAATTCCATAATTAACGCCACGCAGAAATGAAACAAAGAGTAAATAAGATGAAGCCAATTTCAAAAAGGATACGACGAGTCCGGGTATCTTATAGGGCAGTTGCAGTCCCTGGGGTAATATCCTGAGAGATGCACGGAGCTCGCACCAAGCACCGAGAAGTGAACCTCATGGTTTTCTTCGTATTCCAACCCAAGATGACACATCTCGAGATATCCAGGGTCGATGCTACAAATGATGACTGGTGCACTGTTACCAATTACATACTGAACCATGGCCTTTTCAGTAGTGTTGTTGTTCACTAGTACAGCCTACAAACCAACAGACAATGGTAAAAAGAAAAAGAAAAGGAGATCATGTAGAGGGCTACAATTAAGACCTGAATATGCACACAAATATAGCATATTGAAATGATTGTAACCTTTGTAATGCATAGGCGGCCGAGTGATGGTGGGGGGCGGTACACGTAGGGTTCCCCGGGCCTTAGCTCCACGCCTGCACAAATCAGCCGTACGATATACAGTAGCAGATAACTGAGTAAGCAACGCCAGCACTGAGGCATATCACATGTAAGACTAGGAGAGTTGAGACGGGGGAGGCTTACCCCAGAACGACATAGGTAGGGATCCGAGGGGTTCAGGGACGAACCGGTGGTGAGAGGTTCACGGATGGACGAGAATATGATGGATGTGATTTCTGCAGGTGTGCTAGCCTAAATACTGAAGTACTGGTAGTGTGCTTGCTTGATTAAAGGGCTGCCTTCCAAACTTGTCTGATCCGCGTGTAGGAAGAATGGATTCCTAATTAATGACAGTCCAAATCTCTAGATCCCCTTGCCATTGAATTGTTTTGTTTTGATTAATTGATTTTATTTGATTGATACTGTTTATTAGATCAAGCCAAAATATTACTACTAGAACAATATATACTACTTCTACATTCCAAAGCAGGAGATTCCCTACTAATATCTCTCATTCTAAGGGATGACCTACTATATATGTAAGTTCCCTGGAATTCTTTTTTGGGTTAAGTCATTTTCTTAGCAATTTCAATCTAACGGCTCCCGTATCTTCTTCCTCTTCTAACCCTCCTTCCACCAGAACAATCTAGCGCCGGACAAACCGCCTACTCCCGACATCCGCCACCAGTAGCCCAGCCCGCACCCCGAAGCGCGAAGCCTCACATTCACCTCCACGGACAACGCTGTTGCCGCGTCATCACACCCCTCGGGTCACTCTCGGCTCGACCTCAGAGTGCCGCCTCACCTCCCTTCTTCCAGAAAATTCGTTTTTCTTTTGTAGAAGTTTTTCAATCAACTTCTTCTATACAAAAAGAACTCATCAGATCTCTAATAAAAGTAGTTCAGCAGAAGTGGACCACTGAACGACCAATGCCACCGCCAGAATGAGTTAAATGCCCTCACCGTTTGTTCAATCAAATTTCGTACACATGTCTTCACCCCAAAAAAAGACACAAATTTAAACCAAAGCAGATTCGTTCTTCCAAGACGAGTACCAACCTTTGAACTGATGGCAACGAGTATATATATCAAAAAGCGATGAATCAGTACCAACCATTGAACAACTGCAAACATAACTCGTTGCATCCATCAAGTGTGCTTGTCAGGTAATATCATCTCAAGCTTAACACTACTCTAAGGGAGCAGAGTATCCAAGGTACATGAACCACACAAAACCAACCCCAGTTACACTAATCCAAGGGAGTAGGACTGCATGGCGTCATTCACATCTGCTTCCCCTTGCACTTCATCACCGAACTAATCCATCTGCTAGGAAATGAGAAATAGGATCGAGTCATGTATGTCAAGTAACCATGCTGTACTATTCAGTATGAAAATATAGCATTGATGTACAATTCAAACTAACAATCTCAATCATATGGGGTAACCGTTGGGCGCTGGTTTATGTATGTTAATTTCTGCTGAACCTTTTGTTATCGAGGGATCCGTTGAATGAAATGAAATTGGGATTCTGCTGTGGGAACACACAAGCTGGCTGTAAAAGCCGAACAAAACGGACCCTCAAATGACCAGGGGCATATACCACCGCTTCACGTACTAAACTCAAATTAGCATGCAACACACATGACCACAGAGTATGCTGTTAACAGCAATGGTGCAAATAGACACAAAATCCTACCAAGGATGACTATCCAGGAACAGGGAATGAAACACAATTTGTGGATATTACTTTGTTTTATGGGAATTGCTTCCGTGCACCGGTGCTACCTGAAGCCTTTACGAATTCACAACAAAACAATCCCCCTACAACATAATAATTATCTTTAAATAGGGTCGTATTGTCGAATCCTGTGAAGATTATGCCCTCCAGATCAGTAAAGCCCAAAAGCCCCATCATGTATTCAGTTCTGTGCCTGCTGGAAGTTTCGATCTTAACCTACTGCACCAATGCTACCTTCTCACTTACCACTATAGATGATACTACCGGTAGCTAGATGCCCTCACCGTTCTCACAGATGGAGTTACTTGTTTGACAGCCTCATACCCGTAAATATTTATGGAGAACAAACACATAGTTTTCAACGACACTACTTTAAAATTGTTGCAGATCTTGAAAAATCAGGATGACAGGCCTTGGGTGCATTTCATGGATTTGAACTGTTGATTGGCCGTGAACAGCGGGGTGGAGCACCCAGTGCAAGTACGTATATGGAGAAGTTCAGAGAAGCTCATGATTAGCATCTCACAAAGCCATGAAACTGTAAAATGTAAGCTTGATCAGAGCAATTCGTTAAAATTGATGTGTCGAGAATACTACCTGTGCCATGGGCAACTCAAAGCAGACATAATTCCAGTAATCATCTAACTTGTGATCATCAGGTACCACCTCCCTCGCCCTACCCGCACAAAATATTGCATAAGCATCAGCTGCATACCTGCCGTAAGAATAACTTCTAGTTACTAATCAGACTGAAAAAGAAACAGCATTGTACAAATACTCCACATATCCAACACAAGAAATGAGAGGGCAGCACTCACTTGCCGACGCCACAAAGCTGCGTAACATGGGTCCATTCATTTCCAACATACTGCTTGGACAATTTCTTGATATTGCGTGTCCTCACATGCTGCAACCCTAGAGGCGCTAGATACTCCGCCATCTTGTCAGGATCAGCGTTAATTGCAGACCAAGGGTCAGGATAGCGTTCAAAGAAGCCCTCCAACATCCTCCTGACCTACATTAGTTAACAGCAGAGGGGATTGGATTGTTGTATTTAAACTTGAAAATGGTATTGACGGGCAGGGAACTATTTCTTAAGACATGGGATACTAATCTAAGTTCAGCATTAAACTTACACAACACAAGACAAGCACGATAAATAAATAAGAACATACAAAATGTAACTGGTAAATTTGCCTGTGCAGCAATACGGTTCTCCAAAGAACCATCAAAACGAAACAACAGTTCCCCTTGTATATATAAACTATAAAATGCAATTTGGTTATCTTCTGGACTTACAAATCGCGACAAACAGGATGATTGGCCATTTTTATATATGAAATAAGTGGGGACAAAGAGCGATCACTAAGATTATTCATCAACTTTACAGAAACACATGTGAGTTTATTTTGCTTTCATAGCTATCAGAACTCTCATTAGTCAAATTAGTTGGCAGGAATTCAGTTCAATGGTTTCGTTTCCAGAAGTTCACGGGGGAAGATAATTAATCAAACAATCTAGGAGCTTACCTGTATACCCTGTGTTAAGTTGAGGAACACGCATATGAGAATAACCTTCCACGGGTCAGAAGCGTACTTCTCCTGCAAAAGATTATGAGGAGAGCGTGGCGGTGATACCAGCTGGTCCAAGGGAACACGCCGGTATTTGTCTGAGCGCTTCTCAGCAGCAGTTAACACTGATCGTGGTTTGCTGATCCTCGTCTTCTTCTCAGGGGTTGTCTTTTCTTTTACATTTTGTTTCTTCTGTGAGCCCGAGGTGGAGCCTGAAGCTGAATCTTTCTTCTTTGACTTGGACTCCACAGAATTGTTAGCCTTGAAAGCCTTGGAGGTTTCTTGGTCCTGTTCTGGTAGAGCTTCGGTTCCTTGTAGCTGAACACAGCAAGTCTGGCTGGGGTCAAATGGCAATCGTGACTTGCCAGATAGTTTCCTTTGCTTCTTCTCCCTCGTCTTGTTTTCAGGGTTTCCCTTTACTTGTACACTGACTTTCTCTTGTGATCCTGAACCTGAATCTTGCTGCTTTGTCTTGGACGCCAGAGTGGTGTCAGGCCTGGAAGCTTCATTTGCAGCGAGCTGAGATGACTCAAATGATGAGTAACCCCGAGGTGGCAACCTGGCCACACGATCAGGGGTTCTGGGAAGTGGGGGTTTGCGAACTTTGCAGACAGGGTTATAGCGGAATTGGTCAAAGAATGCACTGTAAGGTGATTGGTCAGGGTTCTGCTCCGTGCAACTGGCAACAAAATTGCTGAACGGCACAAAGCCTTCGGGCAGCGGCTTTGGCTGCTTTCTTGCCTCCTGGATGATCTCACGGTTGCTGAGGACACGTACACGGGGTTTCTTGCCGTTGCTTTTCTTAATACCCTTGCAGCCATCATTCTCTCCCTCTTGTTCTGGTGGAGTTTTGGCTCCTTGTGACTGAACGCAGCGACTCTGGCCAGGGTCAAGTGGCAATGTTGCCCTCCTCTGCTTCTGTTTCTTGGTCACCTTCACCTCCTGCTCCTGAACTGGAGTTTCAGCAACAATGGATGCAGGAGATGATAGTATCTGCTCCACACGCTTGCGCTCCTCCCCCTGCTCTTCCTCCAAGGTAGGATTTTGGGCAAAAGACAGCGCATCCACCTTCTGCTCCTTACGCATCTTCCTCTTCCCTATCGTCACCGCCGCCCCCGGCTCTCCCAACATTAGAATTTCGGGAGCAGGCGACTGAAAGAATGGGGCAGCGAGTAGGGGCTCGGAGACATGGCCGGGGTGAAGTGGCAAAGGCAAGTTGCTGGATGGTTCCAGCCACCTCCTCTGGTTCTGTTTCTTGGTCACCTTCACCTCCTGCTCCTGAATTGGAGTTTCAGCAGCAACGGATATTGAAGAAGATGACAATATCTGCTGCACGCACTTGCACTTTTTCTTCTTCTTCGTCGCCATCATGGCCTCGTCCCCATGCTCCTCGAAGGTAGGATTTTGGGCAAAAGGCAATGCATCCACCTTCTGCTCTTTACGCATCTTCTTCTTCTTCTCCCCTTGCCCCTCCTCTAAGGTATGATTTTGGGCAAAAGGAAGCTCTTTACGCCTATTCCTCTTCCTTATCATCGCCGCCGCCTCTGCCAACGTTAGGATTTCGGGCGCGGGGGACTGAAGGAAGGCATGGCCGGGGTGAAGTGGCAACGGCGAGTTGCCCCATGGCTCCTGCTCCTGCTCCTGCTCCATCCTCCTCTTCCGTTTTTTCTTTGTCACCTTCACCTCCGGCTCCAAGATTGGGGTTTTGGCGGCTGAGGCACAAGGAGATGAATGCATAATCTCCTTCCGCCTCTGCTGCTTCTTCGTCGTCGCCATCCCGGCCCCCTCCTCCAAATTAGGTTTTGGGGGAAGAAACAGCATGGCCGCCTTCTGCCCCTTGCGGATCTTCTTCTCCTTCCTCATCGCCGCCGCCTCTTGCAGGATTGGGGTTCCGGGAGCCGGGGATTGGGTTGGGGTTTGAAGGAACAGGGCGGAGACATGGGGAGATTGTGACTGAGCCACCCCCACCTCCACGTGCTTCAGCTTCGGCTTCTTCTTCTTCTTCTGCCGCGCCGCCACACTCTCTCCCGTCACCGCCGCCGCCGCCGCCGCCGTCGACATTGGTGATGCGGGGTTGGACCTTCCCCCTCCCCCTCTCGTTCGGAGTGGGTAAGTTTTTTTCTCTATATCTCTTTATTTCACGACGCATGCGTGTGTGTGGGTGTTTTTTTTTTTTTTTTGATAGGATGCGTGTGTGTTTTTTTGACAGCATCAGGGGAGTATCTACACGAGTTTTTGTCACCTGCACAACCGAATTGCTAGAAAAGACCCCCTCGAGATAAAATTGACATAAAAGACCCCTGAGCAGTGGCGGCAGGTGCCAGCCGACACGTAGCACCTGCCGCCACGCCCAGAGGCGGGAACACTGTAATTTCGAGAAAAACAAAAAATAGCAGAAAAACACAAAAAAAATAGCAGAAAAACACTGTAATCACTCAGGATGAACAGTAATTTCGAGAAAAACAAAAAAAAAGCAGGAAAACATAAAAAAAATCTTAAATTTTGCGCCCGGTTAGAACACTCGATCACCTTTGCTGCCAAAAATTTTCAGTTTTTTTTGAATTTTTTTCAAAAATACTGTTCATCCCTAGCGAAACCCGTTTTCTGAGTGAAAACCGTCCCTCGCGTGAACAATGTCATGAACGGTGTTGCCGCCTCCGGGTGTGGCGGCAGGTGGCACGTGTCAACTGGCGCGCCTGCCGCCACGCCCAGGGGGGCTTTTTGCCAATTTCATCCGGAAGCGGTCTTCTTTAGCAATTCCGTTAGACAGGTGGTCCTTTTGGACAAAAAAATCTATCTACACTACAGTCGATTGAAAAATTAACTGGAATTCAGTCAGCTTTCTCATCCAGTAATAAGGTGGCATGTGTGTGTGTTTGACTAAGAAATAACAGAAAATGAATGCATGTGTGCATTTTTGTCACAAGATCAAAAAATATTGAAATCAAAATAGTTTCAGTCAAAAATGAGACAATGTAATAAGGGAAACGTTCGTTGTTGGTCGCTCGTGTCGTGGGAACGAGCCTGACAGTAGAAGATAGGGGTACGAAAGGAGAGGGCAGAGTCCTAGCTACGGCGAGGGTGTACACACGGATGTATGAGTTCAGGCCCCTCTCGTGGAGGTAACAGCCCTACGTCTCAGGTGCTCGGGAGCTTTCTGTCGTGTGGAATATGAGAGTTACAGGGTGCGAACCCTTGTGCCAGAGGGGAGGGGCGGCTTATATAGAGTGCGCTGCCCCTCATAAATGTCCGGCATCTAAGGGTCCGATCGTGGCTATAAAGATGGACGTTACTGGTAACGTATGTAATAAATGATACTTATGGTCTAGTCGAACGCCTGCCCGTTGGCTTCCCTGGGGTGGCTTCTGGTCTTCTGCGGTCGACTGTATTCTGATTCTTCCGAGTGAAAGGTAGTCGTCGAGTGAAGGAAGAAATCTCCGAGTGGATGTTGTCGAGTGACTCGTACGTCTTGGTGATTTCAGTCGGAGACTTCCTTGTAGTCCTTAAGCTTTCTAGGGCAGTGTCCTTAGGTAGGGTATGTAGGTCAGGCCTATGACCCTACCCTAGGTACATATCCCCATCATTAGCCCCCGAATGGATCGGGGTTCGAGTGAAAAAGGGATCGACGTGGGTTCTGATAAGACACAAAAATTCCGAGTGTATTTTAGGGCTTCACAGAAGTCTGCGTCGATTGGAATCTTTGTCATTCACCTGATCGATTCTGTCTTGAAATGTATCCGAGTGAACTTCGGCGAGGAATCAGGTTCGAGTGGCCAATAGGGTCTTCTGATGCGACGGGTCGCTTCGTCAGGCCCGGATTTCACGGGATTCGAAAATTGGGTAAGCGCGCGCCGCGCGACGATGACGCAACGACTGGGGCAAGTGGGGGCATGACGCCTCGATTTTCGCGCCGCCATTTCCGCCACGTACCGCTCTTCCTCTGAAATCGGGATATTCAGAGATCTGCCGGGCCCACAGGTCAGCGACTCACTCGGGCGGATATAAGATGCGACGGCACCGGGCCGGTACAGTACTTCTCCCCCAAATCTTCTCATTTCCTCCGCCTCCCCTGCTCCACGCGCGCCGCTCCACTCCGCCTCGACGACCGCCGTCGCGATGACGAAAGGCAAGACGGGGAAGCTCGAGCGCGCTAAGAAGGGAGAAGCCAAGGCGAAGAAGCCGTCGGGCGCCCGATTCACGGCGCCGCCGGGGTGGATCCAGGGAGATTTCCTCGTGTCGACGGTCACGGCGGGGGACGTTGAGAACCTCGTCGCTGACGGGCTCATAGCCGAAGGCTCGTGGAGGCTGTCGGAGGGGGAGATCGAGCCGGAGCCGCGCGAAGGGGAGCGAGTTCTCCTCCTCACCCATGTGGAACGAGGTTTTTTCATGCCCCCTCATCCATTCGTCCGCGGGTTTCTGAACTTTTTCGGGGCGCAACTCCACCATTTTCCTCCGAATACCATTTCGTACCTTTCCGCTTTCATCACCTTGTGCGAGTGTTTCTTGGGTTGCTCTCCACATTGGGGTTTGTTCAAACATATATTCACCATCCGATCCCAATGCGTCAAGAAAGCCAATCCTAGTGATAGCAAGACCCATGTCATCCAACTATGTGGTGGCCTGGGAATCCAAAAGAGAGGTAGGAGTGCGTTTCCATCTATGACTTTTCCTGAATCTGTTCGGGGCTGGCAGTCGACATGGTTTTACTGCAAGGATGTAGCATTGCCCAATATGTCGACTGGCCTTCCCCCCTTCACATTAGATAGGCCTACCACTCCCAGAACACTGAACGTAGCAAAGGGAGAGCAAGTCCAAGTAGGGATTTTAGTGAACGCAGTAGTTGATCTGATCCGCGGCGGAGTGACTGGTATGGATCTCTTAGAGGCGTTTCTCAGTCGACGAATCCAGCCTCTTCAAGCCAGGGATCACACTATGTGGTATTATTCGGGCCCCGAGGATACCACTCGGACACATCCAGAGGAAGTTTCCGACGAGACTGTTGCCCAGTGGCTTAGGAGCATCACTGGAGCCTGTGATAATCCTTTGGGAGCCAAGCGAATTTTGCCCTTCTCTGCTTTGAACCCACCGACGAACCTGGTGAGTTGCATCTTTGTCAAGTGCTTTCGTGTTTCGTCGAGTGATTGCGTCTTCAGTCGACTGACTTCACATTTTGCGTCTTGCAGGAGTTCACAAACATGTATTCGCCCGTGCCAAATGGAGAGCAGCCTGAGGACGGAGAAGAGAGCGCAGGCGACATCGCAGATGTTGACTATGCCGACGACAGTGAAGGCAGCGACGACGACCTGGAAGAGATTGAGGAAGGCGAGGTAGAGGCCCAGCCTCCTCCGTGCATCGAGCGTCGTACCAAGTTGCGTGAAGACCCGGAGGCCGCCCCAAGCAAGACTTTGGCGTCGAGCACCAGGAACCCGAAGCGCGACCGCGCCGCGACATCTGGGTCGACTGAAAAAGCTGCGAAACAGCCCAGGTCGGACGCACCAAAGCCTCGGAAGGCTCTGCCCCATATAAAGATCGTTGTGCCTGTCGCCTCAACGTGAGTGTTTATTTTCCTTATCCTGCTGTTGTTGAACTTCATGTCTTCGCTGACCGAGTGAAATTTATTCGCCAGAGCTGCTACCTCGGTGACGTCGCCGCTGCGGGGTGAGGGGGATCACATGGAAGTGGACACTCCTGACGCGGCCACCTCTCAACGAGGTATATCGAATCTTCACTGTAGTCTGATCTTTGAAGACAATTCGTCGAATGAATAAATTAATGTTGTCGATTGACAGTTGACGACGTCATCCATTTGGAAGACGATGAGGAGCCGCAACGGGGTGCAGAAGGTGACGTTGTGCCTTTGGACACTCCACGCTTGCGCACTCAGAGGACATCATCAGGACCAGCACCTCATAGGTCAACTACTGCGCCTTCTCAAGAACTTGGTGATTCTTCCTGAGCCAGTGATGACCTTGTGGTTCCGTTGTCGAGTGCCCCGCCAGCAACTTCAACTCTAGTTGTTTCAGCGCCGATTGGACAACTTCAAGCTCCTCTTGCTACCTCAGCTGCTGCACCAACTCCTCCGACGTCTGCATATCCTTTGTACCACGTCCCAGGGGACCAAACTGGAGCTGCCAAAGAAGCCATGATCCAGGCTGGACAAATGATGCTGCGCACAAAGGAAGCGTATGAGGCCAGCAAGTTGGCTTATGATGCCAGCTCGGCGCTTCAAGCCAATGTCCGAGTAAGTGCGATTGTAAGTTCATTTCCGATTGAATTCCTGTCCAACTTGACTTTACACCCACTGGGTGTTTTCTTCAGATGCATAGTTGCTTGTTTTTTCCTCGAGTAGTTCGGGTCTTAGTCGAGTGGTTTTTGGTCTAGTGGGGGCACGCTGAGTGCACCCACTGGGTGTAGTCCCCGAGACCGCTGTCGAATGACGAAGACATCGGCAGGGGTCTTAGATTCGTTTTGAAAGTTGCTTGTCAGTCGACAGGACGGACCTGGTCGAGTGATAGTAGGTCCAGTGGGGGCACGCTGAGTGCACCCACTGGGTGTAGTCCCCGAGACTGCCGTCGAGTGTTTGCATCGGCGGGAGTGTGAAAGAGACAATGTTCGCTTGTTTGCTTCTTCTTCTTTTTTATACTCGGACAGGTCAGACCTGGTCGAGTGATCTCTGGTCCAGTGGGGGCACGCTGAGTGCACCCACTTGGTGTAGTCCCCGAGACTACTGTCGATCGTTTACGATGAGCAGTAGTCCTAAGAACCATCTTGCAGGTTTCATGGACATCATTTCCATCAACCATGATATGACGTTGTATAGGGGTGTGGGGTGGGGCGGCGGGCCGCCATCCAGTCGACTGGACATGTTCTTTTCCACTCGGGAGTGAAAAAACATTATTGTCGACTGAACTACTTCTTTGCTGATTTCAGAAAGCCTGTGGGCTCGGGACCAAGTATGTCGAGCTGGAGAAGGAAAAGAATCAACTTCTGTTGGATCTGGAGCTGACGAATAACAACCTGGACCGTGCATAGACTGAACTGAAGACCTTGGGAGGTAATCCTTGTCGATCAATTGCATTATTACTTTCATCTTCCATCCTTTGAACCGAGTGAATCCACTCGAACAGACGTACGTGATGAGAACCGCCGACTCCAAGCGCGACTCAACAATGCTATTTCTTTAGATACCATGAAGAAGGCGCTTGAAAACAAGGACAAGGCACTCGCCGACGCTTAGAAGGTGGCGAGGGAGAAAACTGAAGCTGCTGAGAAGAAGCTTGCCGCAGCCAGCAAATTGGAAGAAGAGAATACCAAACTCAAGCAGGAACGGGCCGATTGGATCAAAAAGCTCGAACTGCAGACCAAGAGAAGGAACGTTCTGGAGCAATACTTAGGGGACTTTGCGAAGAAGATGTTCGGCGTGCTTGAAGGTAACTTTCTTCTGTCGAGTGAATTTCTTTGATTTCTTCAGAACGGCAATGTGATCATCTTTTCGCTTTCTCTTCACGCAGAATTCTGCCAAGATTTTGAGAAGGAAACTGAAGAGATCGAGCCAAATCTAGACCCTACCAAGTCACTTGTCGGGGACGCCGTGGCCATGGACATGTTTCGCCTTGAAGCTCGTCTCAGGAGTGTCCAAGGATATGTCGCTCGACTGAGGGCTGCGTTGGAGAAGGTCGACAAGGAACTGTGGCCCGAAGACTCTCTCCAAACTGACCTTGAGTCGATGATGACCCGCCTCAATGAGATCCCTGGTCGAGTGCAGGCATGGAAGAAATCTGCTGCTCGCTATGGCGCTGATGTGGCACTTTCACTCGTCCGGGTTCATTGCAAGGAGGCCAGGGAGGAAAAACTGAAGGCTCTCCGAGTGATCAACACAAAGAAACTTCAATTCGAAGACTTCATGGAAACCTTCATCGAAGCAGCCACTCGAATCGCCGATGGAATTGACCTGGACACCTTCGTCGAGCCCTCGAGCCCCACTGGTGCTTGAAAAATACTTTGCTTGCAGCTAAAACTTTATTTGCCTCGGTATGCCGAGTGATGGTGTAACCGATTAAAACTTCATTCGGGCCTTAGGCCCGAGTACTTTCCTTTGCGCGAATAACTTTTAACCGCGCTAGAGATTCTGGATTTATCCGCATTTTGCTTTCTGATCTCTTGCTTGGTTAAATTTGCTCGTTACTCGGAAGGATTTGGGACTTAGGCGAAAACTGGTTCGCGGCTAAGTCTCCGAGTGAGAGGGTTGCTCGACACTCGGAAAAGTTTTTAACTTAAGCGAAAGCTGGTTCGCAGCTAAGCTTCCGAGTGAGAGGATCGCTCGTCACTCAGAGAAGTTTTGAACTTAGACGAAGACTGGTTTGCGACTAAGTCTCCGAGTGGATGGAATACTATCCATTCGGAAGAGTTTTTAACTTAGGCGAAAACTGGTTCGCAGCTAAGCCTCCGAGTGTGAGGATCGCTCTTCACTCGGAGAAGTTTTGAACTTAGACGAAGACTGGTTCGCAGCTAAGTTTCCGAGTGAATGGAATACTATCCACTCGGAAGGGTTTTTAACTTAGGCGAAAACTGGTTCCTAGCTAAGCCCCCAAGTGTGAGGATCGCTCTTCACTCGGAGAAGTTTTGAACTTAGACGAAGACTGGTTCACAGCTAAGTTTCCGAGTGAATGGAATGCTATCCACTCGGAAGGGTTTTTAACTTAGGCGAAAGCTGGTTCGCAGCTAAGCCCCCGAGTGAGAGGATCGCTCGTCACTCGGAGAAGTTTCGAACTTAGACGAAGACTGGTTCGCGGCTAAGTTTCCGAGTGAATGGAATACTATCCACTCGGAAGGGTTTTTAACTTAGGCGAAAACTGGTTTGCAGCTAAGCCCCCGAGTGTGAGGATCGCTCATCACTCGGAGAAGTTTTGAACTTAGACGAAGACTGGTTCGCAGCTAAGTTCCCGAGTGAATGGAATACTATCCACTCGGAAGGGTTTTTAACTTAGGCAAAAACTGGTTCACAGCTAAGCCCCCGAGTGTGAGGATCGCTCATCACTCGGAGAAGTTTTGAACTTAGACGAAGACTGGTTCGCAGCTAAGTTTCCGAGTGAATGGAACACTATCCACTCGGAAGGGTTTTTAACTTAGGCGAAAACTGGTTCGCAGCTAAGCCCCCGAGTGTGAGGATCACTCATCACTCGGAGAAGTTTGGATGCGAAATCGTGCGATCGGAATCGACAATAGACTGCAGGAGTCATAACTTTAACAAACGAAACTGTCTGGAGAACTCTTATTACATCAAAACAACTCAGTCGTCAAGTGTAAAAACGTCGAAGTAAATCCGCGTTCCAAGCGCGCGGCTCGTCAATATTCTTCTTGAGGTTGAAGAGGTGGTAGGCCCCATTGTTCAGTACTTTGGTGACGATGAAAGGGCCTTCCCACGTTGGGGCAGCTTGTGAGGTCGCTGCTGATCCACTCGGAGCACAAGATCACCTTCATGAAACGACCGACTCTTGACGTGTCTTGCATGGAAGCGGCGCAGATCTTGCTGATATACAGTCGACCGAATCAAAGCCATCTCGCGTTCTTCTTCCAAGAGATCCACACCGTCTTGACGTGCCTGCTCAGCCTCAGCCTCGGAGTAAAGGTCTACTCGGGGGGAATTGTGAAGGACATCACTTGGCAAAACGGCTTCAGCTCCATACACCAAGAAGAAAGGAGTGCGCCCCGTCGACCGGTTAGGAGTCGTCCTCAAGCCCCAGATAACAGACGGCAATTCAGTGACCCAAGCTCCAGCTGCATGATCAAGATCTCGCATGAGTCGAGGCTTCAGCCCTTGAAGGATAAGGCCATTCGCTCGCTCAGCTTGACCGTTAGACTGGGGGTGCGCAACGGATGCGTAATCCACCTGAGTGCCTTGAGAGGAGCAAAAGTGTCTGAACTCTTCCGAGTCAAAGTTTGAGCCATTGTCTGTAATGATACTGTGGGGAACTCCATACCGGAAAGTTATCTCTTTCATGAATTTGATAGCAGTGCGGGCGTTCAGCTTCTTGATGGGTTTGGCTTCAATCCACTTAGTGAACTTGTCGACTGCTACAAGCAAGTGAGTAAATCCACTCTGGCCTGTTCGAAGGGGACCAACCATATCCAAACCCCATACTGCAAACGGCCAGACGAGTGGAATAGTCTTCAAGGCAGATGCAGGTTTGTGTGACAAATTCGAATAGAACTAGCATCCTTCACAGTGATCAACAATCTCTTTAGCCATCTCGTTGGCGCGCGGCCAGAAGAAACCAGCTCGGTATGCTTTGGCAACAATCGTCCTAGAGGACGCATGATGGCCACAAGTTCCCGAGTGAATCCCCTCCAAAATCAGTTGACCTTCTTCAGGAGAGATACACCGCTGAGTCACGCCAGTTACGCTTTCTCTGTAGAGTTGTCCATCCATAACAATAAAGGCCTTGGATCTGCGGACTATCTGTCAAGCTTCATCTTCGTCATCTGGGAGTTCTCGCCTCAGAATGTATGCAATATAAGATATTGTCCAATCGGGCGTGATCACCAGAATCTCCATGACCAGATCTATGACCGCTGGGACATCGACTTCAGTCAGATCAGAAGTGCTCTTTGCTTGCGGGGGCTCTTCAGTGAAGGGATCTTCCTGCACCGAAGGAGAATGTAGGTGCTCGAGAAACACATTGCTGGGGACAGGCTTCCGAGTGGATCCAATCTTTGCTAGCTCATCAGCTGCCTGATTTTTCACTCCGGGAACATGATGGAGTTCCAAACCTTCAAACTTCTTCTCAAGCTTTCTTACTGCATTGCAGTATCCAGTCATAGCAGGGTACCTGACATCCCACTCTTTCATCATCTGATTGACCACCAAATCAGAGTCATCGTAAACCATCAGGCGCCGGACACCAAGTGAGATGGCCATACGCAACCCGTACAGGAGTGCTTCATATTCAGCTTCATTATTGGAGGAATCAAAGTGAATCTGAAGGACATAACTGAGTTTGTCGCCTTTTGGGGACACCAATACTACACCAGCACCAGACCCATTCAGCATCTTTGAGCCGTCAAAGAACATGGTCCAGTGTGCCGAGTGAATTTGGATTGGCTGCTGCTGTTCAATCCACTCGGCCAGGAAATCAGCAAGAGCTTGAGACTTGATTGCCTTTTTTGCTTCAAACTTAATATCAAAATAAAGGAGCTCAATAGCCCATTTGGCCACTCGACCAGACGCGTTTCGATTGTTGAGAATCTCAGACAACGGAGCATCACTGACGACTGAAATTGAGTGATCTTGAAAGTAGTGTGCCACCTTCTTCGCTAACAGATATATACCATAAACGAGCTTCTGGTAATGTGGATATCTTTGCTTTGAAGGAGTCAACACTTCAGAAATGTAATAAACAGGACGCTGGACCTTGTAAGCTTTGCCTTCCTCTTCCCTCTCGACAGTGAGAGCTGTACTGACGACCTGATTAGTGGCCGCAATGTACAGGAGCAAAGGCTCTTTGCTGTGCGGAGCAGCAAGCACCGGCTGGGTGGAAAGCAGGGCATTGAGCTCTACAAACGCTGCTTCGGCTTCGGGAGTCCACTCGAACGTATCAGACTTCTTCATCAGTCGGTATAAAGGCAATGCCTTCTCACCGAGACGAGAAATGAATCGACTCAACGCCGCCAGGCAACCTGTGAGCTTCTGGACATCGTGCACACGCTCGGGGCTTTTCATTCGGGTAATAGCACTGATCTTTTCAGGATTGACGTCGATTCCTCGTTCGGAAACGAGAAAAACGAGTAACTTGCCACCAGGAACACCGAAAGTGCACTTTGTCGGATTTAACTTGATATCATACCTCCTCAAGTTGGCGAATGTTTCAGCCAAGTCAGTCAGCAGGTCGGAACCTTTGCGAGACTTGACGACAATATCATCCATGTATGCTTCAACATTCCGAGGGATCTGATCAAGCAGGCATTTTTGAATCATGCGCATAAAAGTAGCGCCAGCATTTTTCAAACCAAAAGGCATGGTGATATAACAAAAACACCCGAATGGGGTGATGAAGGCTGTCTTTATTTCATCCGGACCAAACAGACGGATTTGATGGTAACCGGAGTATGCGTCAAGAAAAGATAAACGCTCGCACCCCGCAGTCGAATCAACAATCTGGTCGATGCGGGGGAGCGGAAAATGATCTTTCGGGCAGACCCGATTGATATGTTTGAAGTTAATACACATGCGGAGTGACTTATCTTTCTTGGGGACCATAACGACGTTCGAGAGCCACTCGGAGTGGTAAATCTCACGTATGAACTTAGCCGCCAAGAGACGAGTCACCTCCTCGCCGATTGCCTTCCGCTTCTCTGCTGCCGACCGACGCAAGTGCTCTTTTACAGGCTTGGCCTTCGGGTCGACTCTTAGTCGGTGCTCAGCCAGTTCCCTGGGTACACCAGGCATGTCAGCAGGCTTCCATGCGAAGATGTCCCAGTTCTCACGGAGGAACTGGATGAGCTCGGCTTCCTATTTACTGTCGAGTGTCGTTGAGATATTGGTCGGGGCAGCATTGGGATCCGTCGGGTGAACGTGCACTTGCTTCACTTCGCCTGCCGACTGGAAAGCTGACTCGGAGGCGGGCTTCTTGGCACGCAGCAGGTCGGAAGGATCGGCACTCTTCTTGTACTCTTCCAACTCAACCACAGCCATCTGATGGTCGGCAATTTTGGAGCCCTGCTGAAGGCACTCCTCAGCCCTCTGTCGATTGCCAGTGACTGTGATCACATCCTTGGGCCCGGCTTGAGATACACGTAGCATGGACGGGCCATGAAACGGGCATAAGCCGGACGACCAAGGATGGCGTGGTATGCACTCTGAAAGTCCACCACTTCAAACGTCAACTTCTCTTTGCGAAAATTCTTGTCAGTACCAAACGTCACATCCAATGCTATCTGGCCGAGTGACTTGGCCTTCTTCCCAGGGATGACTCCGTGGAACTGCATGTTGCTTTCGCTAAGTCGGGACATCGGAATGCCCATTCCCTTTAGGGTATCCGCATACAAAATGTTTAGACCGCTCCCACCATCCATCAGGACTTTGCGGAGTCGAGTGCCTCCCACTACCGGGTCCACCACCAACGCTTGCCGACCGGGGGTAGCAATATGAGTGGGATGGTCTGACTGGTCGAATGTGATAGCAGTCTGGGACCACTTGAGGTATGTGGGGGTGGCAGGAACAGCCATGTTGACTTCTCTATTGATAACTTTCAGTCGACTCTTGCTTTCTACATCAGCAAAAATCAACAGAGTAGCATTGACTTCAGGAAACTCTTCTTTGTCTTCATCATCCTCCTTTTCAGGAGCCTTCTTACTCGACTGACCTTCCTTGAACTGCTGGATCAATAGACGGCACTGCCGAGTGGTATGTTTGGGCAATATCACATTGCCCTCTTCATCTGTCTTCGTGTGGATTGCACACGGTAAATCCAGAACATCAGTTCCGACTGATTCTTTCCTTTCTTGGGGGTGAACTGTCCTTTGGAATTCCCCTTATTTTTCCCTTGCGTCGCCAGAGCGACCGCCTCTGCCTGAACAGGGCCATCAACTTTGCGCTTCTGTTTCCGACTGGAATTGCCGCCGGCATCGTTGTCGACTGCTTTTCCTTTGCCGCTACGGAGGCGGTCTTCCTCTTCGCCATTGGCGTACCGAGTGGCAATCTCCATCATCTTGCTCAGGGAAATGTCACCGGTCTGCCCAAACTTCAGATACAGCTCTGTGTATTTCACGCCGGCCTTGAAGGCACAAACAGCTTGATGCTCGGAAACATTCTCCACTGTGTGATGCAGAGTGGACCAACGCTGAATGTAATCTCTCAAGGACTCATTGGGCTTCTGAACACAATGCTGCAAATCAATCAAACCTGTAGGACGCTTGCAAGTGCCCTCGAATGTACTGATGAACACTCTGGCAAGATCCTCCCAGCAATAGATGCTAGAAGGAGCCAAACGATTCAGCCATGCCCGGGCCGAACCATCCAACATCAAGGATAAATGCTTCATGGCTACGTTGTCATTTCCTCCACCAATCTGCACAGCCACTCGGTAATCATCCAACCATGTTTCCGGCGTCGACTCGCCAGAGAACTTGCTTATTCCAGCCGCCAACCTGAAGTTGGGGGGAATCTCTGCAGAGCGAATGGCTCTGCTGAAACACTCGGGGCCAGAAACCACGGTACCACTTCCACTCGGATAATCTCTACCATTACCATCTCTGTGGGCTCTGCCTCTATCGATGCGCCTTTGTGCTAGGACATTTCTTGCATCGAATCCAGGATTCCGCTCATCGCCAAGCGGGCGCCTATCGTCATAGTGCCGGGGCACATACGAACCACTCCGCGGAGGAGTAGGCACTCGACGGCGATCATCACGGTGATAACGAGGAGCAAAATTGTCTCGCCCCTGATCTTGGTACTGATCTTCACGGTAACCTCCGCCCCTGCGACACAGAGGTGACCCCGGACTGTGCGCCGACTGAACTGTGTCTGCCCTGGGGGAATTACTATGCAATCTGTTGCGCGACTGCGAAACAGCCGAATTCTACTGCTGCGCTGCATCAAGCAACGCTCGGATCTGTTGCAAACCTCTACCAGCCTCCGAACGGGACGGCTGAATGGAATCTGCTATCTTTGTTGCTGTCACAACATTCAGAATTGGAGTACGGAATACCTTGACATTGTTATGAGATCCACTCGGAAACAACTACTGCTGACGTCGAGTGCTTGCGGGAGGACGCTGGCGGGCACGCTCGTCGAGTGCCTCCTGCATCTCTTTGAGCCGAAGGCGCGTGGCCTCCATGGCCTGAGCCTCAGCAGTCGCACCGACGATGGGAGTATGGAGGATCTCCTCATCACGGTGTTGCTGCTCACCCGACGGTCCTCCAGCTTCACGTCTGCCGTGGCCGAAGCCAGGCGGCGGACTCTGATGTGAACCAGCCATAAGAACCTCAGCCGCAGGATCGCAACTCTCGCACTCGGAGGGAACGTCAGACTGATCCGACGCCGAGTCTAACACGCCGTGAAGTGATTCGGCGGGCTCAATAGCCGCAATCTGCGGAGACGAAATTTGGCGGGCCGCCGCATGCCTCACCCAGCGCTGGAGCCGCGAACGACCAGATCGCTTGCGACGACGAACAGCGGGGAGGGCCGACAAGTACGGAGTCGACGGCTGTAGTAGAAGAACACCGCAGGAGCTTGCACAGAAGTGCGTCGTCCCGCGGATCGGGAGCGCCTCAACGTCTAGAGGCGCTTCCTGGAGCCATGCCGAGTCGTCGGCGATGAAGGTGAGCGCTCCGAGACGGATCTCATGGCCCAGGAACAAATCATCGCCGGAAGACATGACGAAGGAGAAAAAATGCAACCTCGCCGGAAGTCGCTTAGACGCCTGCCCCACGGTGGGTGCCAACTGTCGTGGGAACGAGCCTGACAGTAGAAGATAGGGGTACGAAAGGAGAGGGCAGAGTCCTAGCTACGGCGAGGGTGTACACACGGATGTATGATTTCAGGCCCCTCTCGTGGAGGTAACAGCCCTACGTCTCAGGTGCTCGGGAGCTTTCTGTCGTGTGGAATATGAGAGTTACAGGGTGCGAACCCTTGTGCCAGAGGGGAGGGGCGGCTTAGATAGAGTGCGCTGCCCCTCATAAATGTCCGGTATCTAAGGGTCCGATCGTGGCTATAAAGATGGATGTTACTGGTAATGTATGTAATAAATGCTACTTATGGTCTAGTCGAACGCCTGCCCGTTGGCTTCCCTGGGGTGGCTTCTGGTCTTTTGCGGTCAACTGTATTCTGATTCTTCCGAGTGAAAGGTAGCCATCGAGTGAAGGAAGAAATCTCCGAGTGGATGTTGTCGAGTGACTCGTACGTCTTGGTGATTTCAGTCGGAGACTTCCTTGTAGTCCTTAAGCTTTCTAGGGCAGTGTCCTTAGGTAGGGTATGTAGGTCAGGCCTATGACCCTACCCTAGGTACATATCCCCATCAGCTCGTGCACATGTCCCTGGGCCCAGGGGTGATGCTCTGTCTCCATGTACCTCTCGTGTGTCGCCGTTCCACTTCCTCTTATCCATTGGCCATTGACCAGGACACCACACCTTCCCTATCTCCTCACAAATCACGGTCACCGCTGCCCACTAATGGAGAGGATGCATCCGCTGTTGCGAGGAGTCGAGGGACGGCGAGGGGATGTAATTTTTGACCGGCGGTTTGCTGGCGAGTTTGGTGTTGTGGAGGCCCCCGACGGCAGCTGGCCGGAGCCAAGGGAGCTACAAGCGCGAGTTGATACGGCGACCGGCGGTGCACCTCGTGTTGCAACTGCGAGACGAAAGTGCTACGACCAAGAGCTGGAATAGAGCTGCAATCAGATCCAGGGCCAGGAGGCCTCTTCCGCGCCCTCGTCGACCTCTGCCATGCCGCTGTCGCCGGCCACGGCCGCCCCGGTGCCGATCTGCACGGCCTTGACCATGCACGACCTCATCCACCGAAACCCAAACCAAACGAGCCCCTGCACCGCGCCGTCCGTTCTGACCCTTCCAGTTTTTCCCGCGAGGTGAATTCCAGCAAGTCCCTAAAATTGTCCAATTTTACTCGTATATACATTTTGTGACGATTGTATCTCGTAAACCGTGTATCGTATGGAAATGATCCTTATATCTAAATTGATATACAAGTTGTGCTCTACATGGTTATGGCATTTGCATGCATATAGGAATTCATCTACTTGTTGTAATCTCTGTTGCAAAAGTGCATTGTGAAATAACTGCAGAAACTGTTAAAACTTGCCAACTTGTGAGGATGATTGCATCTAATATATAGCTCATATGCATATGATTTTTTCATGAGTTTGTTTGTTTGTAATGTGTACTACCATGGCATGCCATTGGTTGCCATGCAAAGCATATCTATCATGTCAATTTATTGCACTTAAGTGGCCTTCGTGATAAAACTATTTTGCGGTTAACAGAAAGTCTTGTTTTGCAAAAATCATAGCAAATGATCCATGCATCCTATGAATTTGTGCCAATGGAGTGAAATGAAGATTTCCATGTCTACTTGTTGTACATACCATTTTAATAAATAGTAAATTACTATACTTACTATTTTGTGCATCCCAAAACAACATCATGAATTAACTGTTTTACATCCCAGATTTTCACAAGAAAATGTTGTGTTAAAACTTCTCAACTTGTCTTGATGAATGCCATTGATCTAGAGGTAGTCTGAAGATGTTTAGTAAACATGATTTGCTATTCATCATATATACTATCATCCCATGACTTTTCATGCCATAGAAACTTCATTTAGCGTATTTAAAAGTTGCCATCAACATGCCATTTCAATGTTTCTGCTTGCGTACAACTGTAATTTTCACTAAGTCCCTAATCTGGACAGAAACTTTGCATCTTGTGAAAATCATATCAACTAATCCATGATGCCTATGAAAATGATCTTTATACGAATTGTGAAGCATTTTAAGTGCTCTACAGCATCATGCCATTTATTTTCATATTAGCATCATGTTTTAGTGCTTCAAAGTAGGCACCTCACTAATTTTGGCAGATTCTAATTAGAACTTGTGTTGTTTAAAACTTTTCAACCGTGGCTCCGTTATGAGCATTCCTTACATGAAACTTGTTTAGAATTGCATGTAGTTTCATAATATCCTTTTGTATTCATAATTAAAATGTTTGTGGTTGTTGTTTGCATGCATTTTGCATTCATGCCTTGTTAAACTTGTGTTGGTCATATCTTTTAGGCCGTAGCTCCATTTTAAATGATCTATATATGTAAATCGCTTAGAATGACGTGTAGAATCACATAGTGCATTTTGTTTTCCTGTTTAATAAATATAAAATATGTTTAGGACATAACAGTACCAATTTTGAAATTTGCAAATGGAGATTTTCCGAAATTGTTATGTGTTGTTTCCGGCCTCATTTAAAATGCCTAGATAGTGTAGTTTCTTTATGCTTCACCTCTTGCCATGATAAAACAACATTGAAACTTGTTGGGTAACCAAACGAGAGTAAACTAAATAATTCGAATGTGGAGTTTCGTCAATATGCAACTCGTTGCATATTGAACTTCACTTAATGTGTAGAAGTGATTGTTGTGCTTTGCCAGGCCATGCATATTTAAATGGACATGCATCATACTTGTTTGTGCAAAATGCCATGATTATGCTTGTTTGGTTACCGTGTTATTTGTTTGTTTCCGGATTGCTTCTCCTCGCTAGAGTTCTGAAACTAATTCGGAGTGTGAGAATTCGTTCGACTACGCTTGTTCGATTACTTCACGGATTTGATCTTCTTCCCAGCAGGATTTCAGGCAAGATGATCATTACCCTGGATAGCCACTACTATCATTGCTATGCTAGTTGTCTCAGTTCTATCGCTATGTCTCGCTACCTACCACTTGTTTGTCAAGCCTCCCAAAATGCCATGATCAGCCTCTAACCCTCCACATCCTAGCACCCGTTGTTTGGCTAAGTTATCGCTTGCTCAGCCCCTCTTATAGCATTGCTAGTTGCAGGTGCAGATGGTTCCATGTGATAACATGGATATCTTGGAATATCACATTATTCTTGCTATTTAATTTAATGCATATATACACTTGGTAAAGGGTGAAAGTATTGGCCTTTTCCTTGGTGTTTTTTCCACTCTTGCCACCTTAGTTTCCGAGTACCGGTGTTATGTTCCATATCAAGCGCTCCTAACATGCTTGGGGTTGTTATAGGGACCCCTTGATTTTTGTTTTGGGATAAACCTCTTCCGGCAAGGCCCAACAATGGTACTACATTTGCTAATAACTAACTGAAATTGCATAGGGAGTAGCTACCGTGTGGATAATTAATCAACAAACTAGGTCAGTGCTCCTCACGAGTGTTGGTCCAAACCGAGCACTGTGCGGGGCCATGATATCTACTACACAACTTTATTCTTGTAGACTCGTGTTGGGCCTCCAAGCGTAGAGTTTTGTAGGACAGTAGCAATCTTCCCTCAAGTGGATGACCTAAGGTTTATCAATCCGTGGGAGGTGTAGGATGAAGATGGTCTCTCTCAAGCAACCCTGCAATCAAATACAAGAAATCTCTTGTGTCCCCAACACACCCAATACAATGGAAATTTGTATAGGTGCACTAGTTCGGCGAAGAGATGGTGATACAAGTGCAATATGGATGGTAGAAATAGGTTTTTGTAATCTGGAAATATAAAAACAGCAAGGTAGCAAGTGTAAAACAGCGAGCAAAACGATGTATAAATGCTTGGAAATAAGGCCTAGGGTTCATACTTTCGCTAGTGCAATCTCCCAACAATGCTAACATAGTTGAATCATATGATCATCCCTCAACGTGTAACAAAGAATCTCTCCAAAGTTCCTATCTGGCGGAGAACAATAAGATGAAATTGGTGTAGGTAGTAGAACCACCTCAAAGTTATTATTTTCGATCAATCTATTGGGCTATTCCTATAAGTGTCACAAACAGCCCTAGAGTTCCTACTAGAATAACACCAATGATACATATCAATCAACCCTAATGTCACCTAGATACTCCAATGTCACCTCAAGTATCCGTGGGTAAATTATGCGACATGCATCAAACAATTTCAGATCTATTGTATTCAATCCAACACAAAGAACTTCAAGGAGCACCCCAAGATTTCTATCGGAGAACGTGGTATGAAAACGTGCAATCAACCCCTATGCATAGATTCCCAAGGTCACCGGAATCCGCAAGTTGATGCCTTAACATATATCAAGTGAATCAATAGAATACCCCAATGTCACTACGGGTATCCCACGCAAGACGCACATCAAGTGTTCTCAAATCCAATATTCAATCCAACATAACGAGATCTCAAAGGGAAAGATTCAATTCATCACAACAAGATAGCAAGGGAAACACCTCATATGATCCAACTATATTAACAAAGCTCGTGATACATCAAGATCGTGCCATCTCAAGAACACGAGAGAGAGAGAGAGAGAGAGAGAGATTGAACACATAGCTACTGGTACAAACTGTCAGTCCCGAGGGTGGACTACTCCCTCCTCGTCATGGCCTCCGCCGGGATGATGAAGATGGCTCGCGGAGATGATCTACCCTCTCCGGCAGGGAACTGGAATACCTCCAGATTGGTTTTTCATCGATACAAAGAGTTGCGGCGACGGAACGAGGAGTCTCTCTTTATTTCTGGGGTTTCTGGTATTTATGGGATTTTCAGCGTTGGAATCATGCCAAACGGAGCCACATGGGCCCCACCACATATCTCACCGTGCCACTAGGGGGGCTGTTGCGTGGTGGCCCACTGGCACACCCCCTCCGGCAGGTCTTCGCTCCAATGTTGCTTATTTCCTCCAAAAAAATCACAAAAAAGTTTCGGGCGATTCCAAGAACTTTCATTTTCTGCACAAAAACAACACCACGATAATTCCGCTGAAAACAGCGTTAGTCCGGTTAGTTCTGAATAAATAATATAAAGTGCATCAAAACCATATAAAAGTATTGTAAACATAGGTGAATATGGCATGAATACTTCATAATTATCGATACGTTGGAGATGTATCAACATCCCCAAGCTTAATTCCTGCTCGTCCTCGAGTAGGTAAATGATAAAAGAAATAATTTATGAAGTGTGAATGCTAGCATAGTGAATAGTTTTGATCATTGATAATTTCATTCACTTTTCTAGCATCATAACCAGCAACTTTTTCTCATAAAAAATCATCATGATAGAGTAGCAATCAATTCACATGTCATGGTTCAAAGAATGCATTCTATTGAAACTTAACAATCTATGTTCTTGGTCACCAAACAATTTCAATACATCATCAAGTCTAAGTAAGAGCTTCACATACTCAATTATCATATAGTCTTTTATGATTGCTAATAGTCAAGGCATATTTTTGGAACAAACAATATCCATCGAACACATAGAAAGATAGGGGCTTAATGTTTCGCCTCCCAACATACTTATCAAAAAGATAATTGTCAACAATAATGAATCATGGTCAAATATATTTGAGTGGATATATATGTTTGGATCTTTCCCCACCACATGATGCTTGCCAACTAAAAGATTGAGGTTGGAATAGGAAGTTGACTCAACATCAAAGTAAGTAACATGAAAGTAAATAGATTGTCCCTTCGCAGAGGGAAGCAGGGATTTGCATATGTGCCAGAGCTCATTGTTTCAAACAGAGATGAATATGTAATTTTGAGTGGTGTGCCTTTCCCGTCAACGTCACAACAGAGTATTCAATATCTTCCATGCTAATCACATTATTGGCGGTTCCCAAACAAAATTTAAATTTTTACTCCCCCTCAACCATTCAAACACATTCCATGGCTGGCCGAATCCACGGTTGCCCTCCAAACAATCAACATTCTAGGGGGAGTTTTTGTTTATTTATTTTTGTGTTATGCAGGACTAGGAATCCTTTTTACCAGCCTCTCCCGTGCAATGACAAGTGAATAAACACTCATCTTGAGAATAACTCGCTTAGCATGGAAGATAATGACCTCCCCATCCCTCCATGAGCAGTACGAGCACACAAAACGGATGTTTATTTGAATGTTTAGAGGTGGCACATGCAAATTTACTTGGAATGGCAGTGAAATACCATATATAGGTAGGTATGGTGGACTCTCATGGAAGAAACTTGGCTCAAGGATTTGAATGCACAACTAGTATCTCTACTTAGTACGACGTTTTGGCTAGCAAAAGGTTCTAAACAAGCACCACATGTTGGAGGATCCATAACAATATAAGTTCTATGCAAATATACCCAAACATAACCATTACGTTGTCTTTCTTGTCCAACTTCAACTATTTGATCAAGTTTGAAAACAATTGATGGTTATTAACAATCATAAAAGATGTCCAAGATAATATATTTATATGTGAAAGTTCTCTTTCTTATACTAATCATTCATGAATTGCTTGTATGGCCAATTTGATGATTGTCAAACTTCAATAGAATTTACTTTCTAAACCAGATGTGAGGCTACTACTAAGCATAAATCACATTGATAATTTAATATTTATGATATTTCATTGATTCACAATTTACTCTCTAAATAGAAGTGAAGCAAAAGAGTAAACATCAAACTACTCTCGAAAGATATAAGTGAAGATCAATGAGTAGTTAAAAAACTAAGTAGCTATGTGAGGACTCTCTCAATAAAGATTTTCAGATCTGAGATTTATTTAAAACAGCAAACTAAACAAAAATAGCACTCCAAGAATAGCACACATCATGTGAACGAATAAAAATTTAGGCTCAAAATAGGCTAACCGATAGTTGACGAAGAGAGGTGGGATGCGTAGCATCCCCAAGCTTAGATGCTTGATACTTATTGAAATATTTACTTGGGGTGCCTTGGGCATACCCAAGCTTGAGCTTTTGTATCTCTTTCAATCCTCTCATATCACGGTTTCCCTTATTCTCAAAAACTTCATCCACACAAAACTCGAAAAGAACTCGTGAGATAGGTTAGTACACATAAGAATAAATCCACACTTCATGTACTGCCAAGACAAGTTGCACAATAATTTTCAAACATCATCTACTGTTTACTATCGTTTCCACAATTTATATCTACCAATATAGGCTATGGAAACTATAGAATAAGTAGATAACAAAACTATGACAGCAATCTGTCCAAACAGAACAGTATGTAGCAATTTATGAAACCAGTGTACTTATGTAACTCAGAAAATTATGAAAATTTAGGACGTGATAAATAATTTATATGAAAACAATGTGTAAAAATTTCATAAACTTTCCACGTTCCAGTAAAATATTAAAATTCAAACACTACAACAAAAGTTTCTGTTTTTACACAGCAAATATCAAACATGTAACTCAAGCATCCTAAGAGGCAATTCTTGGAACTTTTTATTGAAAAACAAGATTATAAATATCATCTAACAGAGAACAACAAAAAATAATGATGCTCCAAGCTAAACACAAATCATGTGACGAATAAAAATAAAGCTCCAAGTAAGATATACCGATAGTGTTGAAGACGAAAGAGGGGATGCCTTTCGGGGCATCCCCAAGTTAGACGCTTGAGTCTTCCTTGGATATTACCTTGGGGTTGCCTTGGGCATCCCCAAGATTAGGGTATTGCCACTCCTTATTCTCCTCATATCGATATCTCACCCAAAACTTGAAAACTTTAATCACACAAAACTTAACGGAACTTCGTGAGAGGGGTTAGTGTAATAAATATAGATCATAAACTTGGGTACTGTCAAGACAAGATTCATAATTGTTCTCACATAATACCTACTGTATTATATCATTCCGATAATTTATATCACCAAATATATGCTATGGAAACACTAAAACAAGCAAACTATGCATGCAAAACAGAATCTGTCAAAAACAGAACAGTTTGGGAAGATCTGAATGATCACCATACTTCCGTGACTCTAAAAATTCTGAAAAATTAGGACAACGCAGAGAATTTGCATAGAAATTTTGTGTAAAATTTCAGAATTTTTTGACGCTCTAGTAAAATCATATAATTCATATACTGTACACAAAAATTTCTATTTTTGCACAAAATCAAACAAACAAGTTTCCACACTATCCCAAAGGCCTTACTTTGCACTTTATTGAAATAAATGACACAAAACATGATTACTAAAGTAGCTTAATCATGTGAACATATAAAAACAGAAAGTAAAAGTGTTGGGTTGTCTCCCAACAAGCGCTTTTCTTTAATGCCTTTTAGGTAGGCATGATGATTTCAATGATGCTCACATAAGAATAGTAATTGAAATATGCTAGAGAGCATCATGAATCACATGGCAAGCACATTTAAGCCTAACCCACTTCCTATTCATAGGGATTTTGTGAGTAAACAATTCATGGGAACAAGAATCAACTAGCATAGGAAGGCAAAACAAGCATATCTTCAAAATTTTCAACACATAGAGAGGAAACTTGATATTATTGAAATATACATAAGCATATCTTCCCCTCTCATAATAATTTTCAGTAGCATCGTGAAGGAATTCAATAATATAACTATCACATAAAGCTTTCTTTTCATGATCTACAAGCATAGAAAATTTATTACTCTCCACATAAACAAATTTCTTCTCATTCATAATAGTGGGAGCAAAATCAACAAAATAACTATCATGTGACACTTGATTGACATAACCACATTGAATATTAAAATCATGATAACAAGTTTCATGGTTCTCATTACTCTTTATAGCATACATGTCATATCATAATCATCATAGATAGGAGGCATGCCATCATCACAATAAATTTGCTCATCAAAACTTGGGGGACAAAAAATATCATCTTCATCAAACATAGCATCCCCAAGCTTGTGGCTTTGCTTAGCATCATGGATATTCAGAGAACTTACACCAACAATATTTCTATCATGCTCATCATTCAAAGAATTCTCATTAATTATTTTCATAATTTCTTCCTCTACTAATTGAGCACAATTTTCTGAATCCTTATTTTCACGAAAGGCATTATAAAGACGAAACAAATGATGCAACCCAAACTCCATTTTTTGTAGTTTTCTTTTATAAAACCAAACTAGTGAAAAACAAGAAACTAAATGATTTAATTACAAGATCTAAAGATATACCTTCAAGAACTCACCTCCCCAACAACGGCGCCAGAAAAGAGCTTGATGTCTACTATGCAACTTTATTCTTGTAGACTCGTGTTGGGCCTCTAAGCACAGAGTTTTGTAGGATAGTAGCAATCTTCTCTCAAGTGGATGACCTAAGGTTTATCAATCCGTGGGAGGTGTAGGATGAAGATGGTATCTCTCAAGCAACCCTGCAATCAAATACAAGAAATCTCTTGTGTCCCCAACACACCCAATACAATGGAAAATTGTATAGGTGCACTAGTTCGGCGAAGAGATGGTGATACAAGTGCAATATGGATGGTAGAAATAGGTTTTTGTAATCTGAAAGTATAAAAACAGCAAGGTATCAAGTGTAAAACAGCGAGCAAAACGATGTATAAATGCTTGGAAATAAGGCCTAGTGTTCATACTTTCGCTAGTGCAATCTCCCAACCATGCTAACATAGTTGAATCATATGATCATCCCTCAACGTGCAACAAACAATCTCTCCAAAGTTCCTATCTAGCGGAGAACAATAAGATGAAATTGGTGTAGGTAGTAGAACCACCCCAAAGTTATTCTTTCCGATCAATCTATTGGGCTATTCCTATAAGTGTCACAAACAAACCTAGAGTTCCTACTAGAATAACACCAATGATACATATCAATCAACCCTAATGTCACCTAGATACTCCAATGTCACCTCAAGTATCCGTGGGTAAATTATGCGACATGCATCAAACAATTTCAGATCTATCATATTTAATCCAACACATAGAACTTCAAGGAGCACCCCAAGATTTCTATCGGAGAACGTGGTATGAAAACGTGCAATCAACCCCTATGCATAGATTCCCAAGGTCACCGGAATCCGCAAGTTGATGCCTTAACATATATCAAGTGAATCAATAGAATACCCCAATGTCGCTACGGGTATCCCACGAAGACGTACATCAAGTGTTCTCAAATCGAATATTCAATCCAACATAACGAGATCTCAAAGGGGAAGATTCAATTCATCACAACAAGATAGCAAGGGAAACACCTCATATGATCCAACTATATTAACAAAGCCCGTGATACATCAAAATCGTGCCATCTCAAGAACACGAGAGAGAGAGATTGAACACATAGCTACTGGTACAAACCGTTAGCCCTGAGGGTGGACTACTCCCTCCTCGTCATGGCCTCCGCCGGGATGATGAAGATGGCCACCGAAGATGATCTACCCTCTCCGGTAGGGTACTGGAACGCCTCCAGATTGGTTTTTCGTCGATACAGAGAGTTGCGCCGGCGGAACGAGGAGTCTCTCTTTGTTTCTGGGGTTTCTGGTATTTATGGGATTTCTCAGCATTGGAATCACGCCAAACGGAGGCACGTGGGCCCCACCACATATCTCACCGCGCCACTAGGGGGCGTGCAACCTGTTGCGTGGTGGCCCACTGGCACACCCCCTCCGACAGGTCTTCGCTCCAATGTTGCTTATTTCCTCCAGAAAAAATCACAAAAAAGTTTCGGGTGATTCCGAGAACTTTCATTTTTTGCACAAAAACACCACCACGGTAATTCTGCTCAAAACAGCGTAAGTCCGGGTTAGTTCTAAATAAATCATATAAAGTGCATCAAAACCATATAAAAGTATTGTAAACATAGGTGAATATGGAATGAATACTTCATAAATTATCGATACGTTGGAGATGTATCAGGCCACCCCGGGGCAACTTGGGTGTTTAATTTGTCCACTGTACGCATAGCTAATTTGGTAGTGCCTTGAGAACGAGATACGTGCGGCTCCTATCGGGATCTGGCATGCCGGGTGGTATTGCTAGATTTGGTTTACCTTTAACAAATGTCTTGTGCATCGGGATTCCGAGGATACTACGGGCTATCCCGCGGTTGAGGTTTTCCACCGCAGCTTGTGGCTAGTTTGTGATGGTTGAGTTGGAGCACCCTTGTAGGGTTAAATCTTTCGGAAAGCCATGCACGCGCGTATGTGGCATGTCGGGGGGATTACCCCCGGGTAGGCTCAAGGAGGCGACTCAACATTTTAAAACAACAGGGCGACCAACGCCCCTCTGTCCAGCCGCTCCGGCTGGCACCTCGTTCTGGCTGGCTCCTAAGTCCAGCCGGCTCCCTGCCCGGCTGCACCAGCCGGCTGCTCTGACCGACCCCCCGTCCGGCTGTTCTAGCCGGCCTGCTGCGCGAGGTCAACCACCACGTCCCATTGGACACGACATGAAGACACTATAGCCTGCGTCATGCGTCACTTCACTGCGCTCCAATAGCGGTGCACTTTAGCCCGCGTCATGCGTCACCTCGCATGACCATGCCAATAGTGGTGCACTATTGCCTGCATCATGTGTCCCCTCACCTGTCATCTCCAATAGTGTAGTTAGGCCATGTGGGCCACCCCTTGTCCCCTGGGCACCCCTTTATGAGGTGACCCAGGGAGCTCGCCCACGGGAGGCCTCCTCTCATTTCTCTGATTCCCCTCCCACTCTCTCACGTATGAGGCAAGGGGAAGAGCTCTCACAGTCCCCTTCTTCCTCCCCAAATACAGCTCCAGGAGCAACTCTGTACTGCCACCGGATACATCGCATATATCACCAGACATGCAGGATTAGGGGTGTTATGTCCACACGAGAGCCCCGAACCTGGGTAAACCACCGCGTGCTACTACCCTATCTCGTCCCGGATCTTCCACGGTAGCCTTGCTCTCATCTCGATTAGCCACCCCCTGGCATCTGTTGTGAGAAAACGATGACAGTTGGCGCCCACCGTGGGGCTAGCTGCTGCTGGAACCACGGTTCGGGCGGGACCATCTTCACCACCGCGGCGTCGCCGCCGTCGGCGCTCGGGGGCTCGACATCAACACGCCCCCGAGGCGAATGCGCGCGATGTCGCGTCCTTGACGCCAGTCTCGTCATCACCACCGCAACGTTGCCGACGTGGCGCTCGGGGGTTCGACATCGACACGCCCCCTTGGTGATTGCGCTGGATGGCGCATCCTCGTCATCGACTTCGGCACTGAGCCATGGCTTCGTGTGTTGCTCACCCGTGTTCGTAGTGGCCTGCGCACGCCGTCCGCACCCATGGCCGGAGCCGTTCCTACGCTCGGCGCCGCCGGGCTCGGCCGTCGCGTTTGACCGCCGGCTCCGTCGCGCGCCCTCGACTCCCGCTCGCATCTGCCCCGCTGAGCCATGGCTACGTGTGTTGCGCACCCGTGTTCGTAGTGGCCTGCGCACGCCGTCCACACCCATGGCCGGAGCCATTCCTACGCTCGGCGCCGCCGGGCTCAGCCGTCGCGCCGGCGCCCCGGCTCCGTTGCGCGCCCTCGACTCCCGCCTGAGGGAGTCCTGGTTTAAGGGGTCCTCGGATAGCCGACTTGTATCTCATGGGCCAGACTATACGGGCCACTGGGTGAGCATTAGAAGATCAGGGGCCCGGTCGCCAAGGTGGAAGATTGAAGGAACCATGGCGTTTTCTCCAAGATATCGATAGTAGATAGGCATGTTTTTTCCCTTTGATGTGCAACCGACTATATGTAAACCCTAGGTACCCCCGGCATCTATATAAGCCGGAGGGTTTTAGGTTGTAGAACAACAGAACTCATCTAGGGTTTAGTTACTTGATCTCGAGGTAGATCAACTCTGTAATCTCCATACAATCAATATAATCAAGCAGGACGTAGGGTATTACCTCCATAGGAGGGCCCGAACCTAGGTAAAACCTTGTCCCCTTCGTCTCTTGTTACCATCGATCCAAGTCTCACAGTTCGGGACCCCCTACCCGAGATCCGCCGGTTTTGACACCGACATTGGTGCTTTCATTGAGAGTTCCGCTGTGATCGCCAGAAGGAATCGATGGCTCGCCTTGTCATCAACAACGAAACCTGTGCCCCGGGGACTCTTGCCCCGGGCCAGATCCGCGCGAGTGGCGACATCTCGTCGCGCGCTTACCCGATCGGCCATCCACGCCAGATCGGACACTTTCCCCCGACCAAGGGATCAGGTTCGGAACCCTAGAGTTCTCAGCTGATTCCCGGGGAGAACTCGTACTGACAGAATCCATGACCCTTACAGGGAAGCCCGCAGATCCCGACACCTCGGCGCCGAAGACATTGGGCCTCGTCTCCGGAGATGAAGTTTCTATCTCCGGACCGTCTGGACCACCCGGTCCGGTTATCGCTACCGGATCTACTATGGTTGAACAGAATCCGAGAACACTCTCACGCGACTCTGGAACTGCGACGCCGCATACCGACCCCACTCGCTTTAGTGACACGCATCCCACCATCGCCTCGTTTCTCAACGAGTTGTTTGATCGGATGGAGACTATGCGAATGGCCGACGACCAGACCCCGGTCTATGACCGGCTCGTGCTTAAACCCGATGACAGGGAGATTCACGTCCCCACGGTCACCCACCTTGTCTCCACCGTCGAGTGTCCGGTGGGGGGCTCGACCTCCCAGCTACCGGAATTAAAAACGGTTTATACTTCAATCTCCGATCACCGAGACCTTGCTTGCAACCCGGACTCTGGCGTTCGCTCCGGAAACAGTCCGGTGTCGGTCCCTGATCTATCACACAGTTCAGAATCCGTGATTCCGAACTCCCATCGTGGCGTAGAGTCAAGCCTTCTCCCACCCACCTCCCAAGCCGATGACTCGAGCATCGCACCAGAGCCCAAGTCTTCGGACTTACCGGACATCGTACATTTATCAGGGGAGTCGGTCCATCATTACTGGGCCAGACTACTACTCGCCCGAAACAAAGTACGGGGCCTTAGTGATCAAGATGTAATGGCAACCTTCAAACGTAACTGCCATGACAAGGGGATCCTCAATGCCCTGGCACGGCGACACATTATTGACTTTGCCGAACTGTCAAATCTGGTACAGAAGTATTGTGCCATGGAAAGTGCTTGGCAAGCTGAGCGGCTATTTTCGGAACCAATCCCTACCGAATACCCTGGAGGAAATCGGTACAAGAGGATACCTCCGAACTGGCCAGCCAAACTTGAGCCCACCAAAAAGAGGAACAGGCCCCTTTCAGGGGTCAGTACTGTCCTGGACGGACTACTGGACAAACCCTGCCCTATACACTCCGTTTTGCTGAACACAGCTCCGACTCACAGCCTTAGAACTTGCTGGGTCGTCAGGCAGATTGCAAAAAGTGGTGAAGCCATTCTTGAGGCATCACCGTCTAATCGGCGCTCTACAACCCCATCGGAATATAACACCGAGTCCTGACGATCTACAAAACATTCCCGTCAAGGAACAGGAGGAAAAGAGCTCTTAAAGAACTCGAACAGCTATATCACGTGGCAGCAACAAGTGCATGGGCAGATATACCCATCACCTTCGGAGATGCTGACCGACCAGCCATTCTTCCCGGTCATTCACCGGCCGCATTAGTCCTGAACCCCATCATTGATAGCTTCAGATTACACAAAGTGCTAATGGACGGCGGCAGTGGGTTAACCTAATCTACAAGGATACTCTAGAAAAAATGCAGTTTGACCGATCTCGCGTCGAGCATAGCAACACAACTTTCCGAGGAATAATCCCGGGGAGGGAGGCGCGCTGTTCAGGATGTATCACCCTGGACGTAGTGTTCGGCACGCCCAGTAACTACCGATCTGAAGAACTCCTCTTCCACATCGTGCCCTTCCCCAGTGGCTACCACGCCCTGTTGGGACGTGACGCCTTCGCAAAATTCCAGGCTATACCACATTACGGGTATATGAAACTTAAGATGCCAGGACCAAACGGAGTAATCACAGCTGCTAGTGACCCGAATATAGCCCTGCGGACCGAAAACAAAACAGCGGCGCTTGCCCTCGAGGCTCTAGCTGAGACCTTTGCTGCAGAGGAGCTGACCGCACTTTGGTCAACAGTGGACAAAGATGATGTGACCCTCAGCAAGAGGCCCAAATCAACGTCCTTTAAGCCGGCAAAGGAAATCATTAAATTTCAGGTACACCCGACGGACCCCAACAAGACAGCGTCCATCAGAGCTCAGCTCGACCCCGTAGTGGATGAAGCGCTGCGAGCTTTCTTACAAGAAAACTGGGACATCTTCGCCTGGCACCCTTCCAATATGCCCGGCATCCCAAGACGGCTGGCAGAACATAGTCTGAACATCATCGCAGGCTTTAAGCCCGTAAAGCAGACTCTGCGCCGCTTCTCCGAGCCCAAACGACAAGCTATGGGTGAAGAACTGGCTAAATTGCTAGAGGCCGGATTCATTCGGGACATTAAGCACCCCGAATGGTTGGCAAACCTGGTTATGGTACCAAATAAAGATAAATCCTGGCGGCTATGTGTCGACTTCAAAGACCTCAACAAGGCCTGCCCCAAGGACCCTTTCCCTCTACCATGAATAAACCAGATTATTGACGCCACAGCCGGACACGACTCGCTGTGTTTCCTCGATGCTTATTCCGGGTACCATCAGATTAAAATGAAGGAATCCGATCAAGAGGCAACCGCATTCATCACCCCTTATGGGCCGTTTTGCTTCAACACAATGCCTTTCGGGCTAAAGAACGCTGGGGCTACATACCAGCGCATGATCCAGACCTGTCTCAAAAAACAGGTTGGCAAAACAGTCGAGGCGTACGTGGACGATGTGGTCATTAAAACCAAACACGTTAGCAATCTGATCGACGATTTAAGGCAAACCTTTGCCAGCCTACGCGAATACGATATTCGGCTCAATCCGGAGAAGTGTGTATTCGGCGTTCCCGCTGGTAAATTGCTCGGATTCATCGTTTCCCATAGAGGAATAGAAGCGAATCCGGCCAAGATCCGCGCCTTATCCGAACTTGCCGTTCCTACAGAGCTAAAGCATGTCCAAAGATTGGCGGGCTGCGTGGCGGCATTAAGTTGCTTTATCTCCCGCCTCGGTGAAAAAGCCTTACCACTGTATAAGTTGCTGAAACGGACCAAGAATTTTGAATGGACCGACGAAGCAAAGGCTGCGTTAGAAGAAATTAAGACACTCCTGGCAAGCAACCCCATACTCACAGCACCAGGCGCTGGTGAGCCCATATTATTATACATATCGGCCACCAACCAAGTTGTTAGCGCGGTGCTCGTCGTCGAACGAGAGGAGGAGGGACACAAATTCCATATACAGAAGCCGGTCTATTACGTGTCAGAAGTACTAACGCAATGCAAGTCCCGATACCCGCACTATCAGAAGATAGCCTATACAGTATTTATGGCATCACGGAAGCTAAGACACTACTTCCAAGAGTGTTCGGTTACGGTGGCATCCGAAGTACCCCTGAATGATATAATCAATAACAGGGACGCCACCGGCCGCATAGCCAAATGGGCGATCGAGCTCCTTCCATTTGAGATTACCTACAAACCACGCCGAGCTATTGAATCTCAGGTATTAGCAGATTTCCTCGCCGAATGGACAGAAGCCGAGCTCCCCAGAGAATATAGTACATACTCCCATTGGACGATGTACTTTGATGGATCCAAAACTTTGGCCGGACTGGGGGCTGGAGTTGTTCTCACATCCCCCACAGGTGACAACGTTCGATACGTGTTACAGATCATGTATGCCGACTCCAACAATGCAGCCGAATACGAAGCCCTCTTGCACGGTCTTTGGATGGCAGCCTCAATGGGCATACAGCGGCTGGAGGTACGGGGAGATTCCAATCTGGCCATCTCTCAAGTCAACGGTGAGTTCGATGCTAAGAATCCAAAGATGGCGGCATATAGAAATGCTGTCCTCAAGATATCCGCACGGTTTGAGGGGCTAGAATTTCACCACGTCGCTAGAGACGACAACCAAGCTGCCGATATACTGGCTCGCATAGGAGCCAAACGCGATCCTGTCCCACCAAACACTTTTCTGGAACGGCTCTTTAAGCCATCTGTGGTTTGGCCAGATCAAGAGGACGCCGATCCATCCAGTGCAGACAAGGTTGTTCCCCCTATAAACGAACCAGACGATCAAATCATCGGCGGCTCCGTCATGGACGAAATGCCCTCGGCTCACGAGGTCATGGCAGTAATCGCGCCATGGACCGAGCCCTTCCTCGCCTACCTCCTTCGCAAAGAACTCCCCGACGATCAGACGGAGGCGCGGCGCATTGTTCGGTGCTCCAAAGCCTTCAAGGTACACGAAGGAGAGTTATACAAGAATGAGGGATCACTAGAAGAGTGTCTAGAGGGGGGGTGAATAGACTACTAGCATGAATTTAAAACCTAACCTTTTCCCAAGTTAATTGGTTGGCAGATTTTAACAGTTTTAGCAAGTCTAGCAAGTCTAACAGCCCTACACATGCATGTCAACAAATATGGCAGCGGAAAGTAAGGACATTGCACATGAAGTAAAGGGGTAGAGATATGGAGATCAAACACATAAGGGACACGAAGATTTTTTCCCGTGGTTCCGATAGGTGGTGCTATCGTACGTCCACGTTTATGGAGTCTTCAACCCACGGAGGGTAACGGTCGCGAGAGTCCACGGAGGGCTCCACCCATAAGGGTCCACGAAGTAGCAACCTTGACTATTCCATAACGGCTTCCGTCCATGAAGGACTAGCCTCACTATGGGTAGATCTTCACGAAGTAGGCGATCTCCTTGCGCTTACAAACTTCTTGGTTCACTCCACAACACGAAGTAGGAGGCTCCCAAGCGACACCTAACCAATCTAGGAGGCACCACCCTCCAAAAGGTAATAGGCTCGGTAATGACGATGAACTCCTTGCTCTTGTGCTTCAAGATGATAGACTCCTCAACACACAATCACTCTCGCACAGATTTGGCTTGGTGGAAGAGATGGGATTGGTGGAAAGCAACTTGGGGAGGCTAGAAATCAAGATCCATATGGTTGGAGTGGAAAATCTTGACCTCAACACAAGGGTAGGTGGTTCTCTCTCAGAAAACTGGATGGGGCAAGTATGGAATAGTTCTGAGTGGTTCTCTCTCGAGTAGGTGGTGGTGAAGGGGTATATATAGGCATCCCCAAAAATCCAACTGTTACACACAAAATGACCAACTCGGTGACACCGATGTGTTAATCTCGGTGGTACCGAAGTGACCAAAAGGTGGCAACTTTTGAATCTCGGTGAGACCGATATAGGAAACTCGGTTGCACCGATAAGGTGACCAACGGTCAGATTCCCAATCTCGGTGACGCCGATCCAACAATCTCGGTGGTACCGATATTGTGAATTTGCGTAACAGAAAGTTGGCAACCTAAACTCGGTGGCACCGGCATGGAATCGGTTGCACCGAAGTGGCTAGGGTTTGGCTGAGTCTGTCTGTGGTTGAGAATCGGTGGCACCGGGATGGAAATGTTGGTTGCACCGATGTTGAGTATATGGCTATGGACAGACTTTGGTGGAAGAGTTTGTGGGTGTATTTGATGACTATCACTTGTGCACGTATGAGCATTTTGTTCACCAACAAAACCTTACCCCCTTTTAATAGTATTGGCTTTCCTATGGACTCAAAGTGATTTCTCACAAATGTAAAATGTAGAGTCCTCTTGCTTGAAGCTTTGCCAACCTATTTCCTTGCATCTTGGGGTATTTCCACAATCTCCACAATCCTTTTGCCAGCCCTTCTCTATGGACTATACCTGAGATACACTAGGTAAAAGTATTAGTCCAAGAGACAATGTATGTTGTCATGAATTATCAAAACCACCAAGGGAGCATGTTATGCTTTCAAAGAAGAGCACCACCGGAGTACTACAACGGTGCATACCTGAGGAAGAAGGGCGGCAGCTATTAGCCGAAGTCCACGCAGGGATGGGCGGTCATCACGCCGCAGCAAGAGCCTTAGTAAGCAAGGCCTTTCGGGCTGGGTTCTTTTGGCCTACAGCTCGGGCGGACGCCCAGTCACTTGTCAAATATTGCGTGGGGTGTCAACTTTTCGCAAACCAAAGTCACATGCCCCCAACAGCTCTTCGGACTATTCCGATCACCTGGCCCTTCGCGGTCTGGGGGCTGGACAAGGTCGGACCACTTAAAGGGGGGACCAAGAAAATAAATACTTGCTGGTCATGGTCGACAAGTTCACCAAATGGATAGATGCTAAACCTGTAAAATCAGCCAAATCCGGACCAGTAATCGACTTTATATCCGGCGTGGTTCACCGTTACGGTGTCCTGCATAGTATAATAACTGATAACGGATCCAATTTCATGGCCCAGGAGGTCAAAGACTGGTGCGCAAAGATGGGCATCAAGCTCGATTACGCATCGGTTTATCACCCGCAGACTAATGGACAAGTCGAACGAGCAAATGGCCTCATAATGAGCGGCATCAAGCCACATTTGGTCCGGTCTCTTCAAGAGTCCGATTGTCATTGGGTAGAGGAGCTCGACTCCGTTCTATGGGGCTTGCGCACCACGCCGAATAGATCAACGGGATACACACCGTTCTTCATGGTCTACGGGGCCGAAGCGGTTCTTCCTTGTGATATCATTCACGATGCACCAAGAGTGCGCATGTACGAGGAAAGAGAGGCCGAGTTAGATCGGCAGGACGACTTGGACGCCTTGGAAGAGGAGCGTGACATAGCTCGGGCCCGTTCTACCTTTTATCAGCAGCAGGCCCGACGTTACCAGAGCAGGGAGGTCAGGGCACAAGCATACAACGTGGGCGAACTAGTCTTACGGCTCCCGGAGAAGCAGAAGCATAAACTCAAGCCCAAATGGGAAGGCCCCTTCATCATCGACGAGGTACTCACAGGAGGGGCTTACCATCTTCGGAACCCGCAGGATAACCGCCTTGAACCAAACCCATGGAACGCAGCTCGTCTTCGGCGCTTCTACGGCTAGACCGGTGTTGTCATACTTTTTACCCTTCTCCTTTCTTTCTTTTCTTTGTTATTTCTTCTCCCTCCCACCTTGATTTTTGGCAGGTTTGAATTCTTTTACTTCCCAACTCTATGTTCGGTTCGACCGATCTTGTACTAATGATTTTCGGCCTACACCTTTATGTGTTAAATCCGAACACAGTACCCGGGGGCTTCTTTTCCGAAGCCAATGCTTTTATGTTATAAGCACTTATGCACATTTATTGTGTACGCATTCTTTCCTTGTCGTTTTTATGCCATCTTATGCATCAATTCGAACTAAGAATTTGCCAAGCTGGGTTGCCTTGCTCCTGTGCTTACCCTCTACGTTCCCGATTGTTCGGCTAGAGGGTAAAGGGAGCACCTCTGCGATTGTTACGACCAGGTCATCCGGATACGTACCTCAGACGGGTGAAGCCAAAAGCTAGCTATCTTCAGTAGATAATTGATCGGCTACGACGGATTCAACCATGGTCGTCATGACCATTATTCAGGCTTCTTCCCTCACACAAGCCCTTGGCCGCATACTAACAGTATACGGCCTTTTTCCTACGATTTACGTAGAACCCTGAAGAAAGGTATCGATAGGGGTATTATTTTCTTCGGAAGATGTTTCTTACGCTAAGCAGTAATATAACAAATCTCCCTATGTGCTTTCTGTCTGTTCGCACCACATGGCCAGATTGCCTGGTTCCCCGAACATAATTCCCTCCCCTAGGGTGATAGTTTACAAGGAACACTCCCAAGCTCTTAGTGCGGGAGGCTGAAGCCGATGGCCGGTTAAGACAAAGTTTACAACATAGATGGAGCAACCCTCCGATTATTTAGTACATAGCTACATATGATTATATATCCGGCTGTTGATCGAGATTATCGATGATGGTATCCAGGGAGCAATCTTCTTGTGAGAGACGGGCGGCAGGCATCACCTGGTCGTAAACCAGGTGGAGCGGCACTTCTTGTCCGTCTGACCCTACTGGCCCAACCTGAGCCATACGCTCGGGGTCAAGTCCGGTATAGCGGGTCTTAATCATCGCCCACGCCTCTCGCGTTCCCTCCCGACAAGCCGATGTCTTCCACAGCTCGAACCTAGCTCGGGCTCCCTTGAAGCGATCGATTAGTTCGGTCATCCCCTCTGGTGGTTGCTCGGCAGGCCACAGTGCCTTCACCATGCTCTTCATGGCCTTCCGAGCCCGCTCCTGAAGGGCGGACAGCTCCTCCAGCAGATTCCCCTGATAGGATCCGATTTCCTCTTCAGGTCGCCCGGACAATAGACCCGCACATGAGTCACGGCATGCGTATTACACCTCACTCATAAGAGATACCTTCTGATGTTAGAATCACACTTACCGAACATGCCTCTCTGTAAATTCTGGTTTTCTCCTTGGGCCTGGGCCAATTGAGCCTTTAAGCTCTCAATCTGTTCGGCTTGCTGTCTGTTCTCCTCCTTCAGGCGGTTCTTCTCTTCAAGATGCCGTTGTAAAACGCGATAGCCAGCTTCCTGCTGGGACTCGGCATATTGCTGAGATTCTCGGGCTACATCCAAATCTTTTTGTAATTGCCCTATTGATTCAGCTGATTCATGGTACCCTTGCGTAAGCATGGGGATATACTAAAGTTCAGCAGAATATATATACTCACCGTGTGCTTCCCGAGTAAAGCTCTTCACTTGCTCCAATTCGACCTTCATAGATTCGACCTGTGTTCGGCTGGCTTCCAGTTCCTTGGCCAGTCGCTCGCACTGTTTCTTAGAGGCCTGCAATACCAGCAAATTAATACGGGGATCCTTAATTTGGTCATACCGACCAATTTAAGGCTCGGGGGCTACTCGGTCTACACGAGTGTTCGGACTTTAATAATTTATTACTTACCTGCAGGTTGGACGATATCAATTTCACGGCCTCCCCAAACCCAGCTCGGGCGGCTCCGAGGTGTGCATCCGCCGTGCGCAGAGCACCGAACTCTTGTTCGGAAAAGGCCGGATGACGCAGGGCTTCTCGTCGCCGCCGATGATGCATAGCGCTCCCAACCTCAGATTTGGTGACATATGGCGTCACCAGAATCGACTGGGGCGGAATTGATGCTGGGGGCTCCCGCAGCAGGATCATCATGGGCGGAAGGCCTAGAATCTTGAGCACCGCCGGACGTCCTGGCGACGTCCTCGGCAGGTGACGGCCGAACCCTTTGCCTGAATATTTTGGCAAAAGGGTCTCTTGTCAGACCTTATCGAATCATGATACTAAATCAAGCAATCGAGCGAAATACCTTTGGGATGTACTCGTAGGCGCGCTCGCCCCCGCGATTGGCTCATTTGCCGGACCCTTGTTGCTTTCTAATCCAGGCGCTGCCGCCGCAGCCGGTGTATATCGCGCGGATCTACGACGCTTGGGTGTAGGGTTCGTCGCGTTGGGGTCAGTGGAGGGCACTTGCCTCTTGCGGGATGGTTTCTTCTTCTTGCTTGTCGCAGGAGAAGGGAAGGACCCAGGGTAATCGGCAATAATGGCCACCTTGGAGCCGTCAAGGCCCTCTTGGTAGAAAACCCCGTCTTCGAGTTCGATTGATAGGTCTAGGTCTTCATGATAGCCCGGATCATCATCACGCTAATAGTCCTCGGGCTGAGGGCCGGATAGTTGACTGTCTCGATAAAGCTCCTCCATTCCTGTTTACATAAAAATAAGAGACTTCGGCCAAGAAGGGACAAATTGAGAATCCGAACTGTGGTCGCGGGATTGAAGGGCTCACCCATTCGATGGGACTATGGCTTGAGTATCCTGCCTTGGTCGATCGCTGAATGAAATCTTCTTGCTCCCCTTTGTATAGGTCGGCAAGTGCGGCGGCCAATGCCGTTTGATCGGTAGGACCCAGTCTTCGGGAGCGAGTAGTGTCGCTGGTCCCGTTGTAATGCCACAAAGGGTGTATCCTCTGTTGGAGGGGTTGGACGCACTGGGTAATGACAACGGCCATGACATCTATCATGGTCAGCTTATGATGGGCCAGTATCCTCACGCGGGCTGCTAAGCGCTGTACCTCTACGCTGTCCTCTTGGGACAAGCTCTTCGGGCACCAGTTGTACCTTTTCTTCAAAGGGGCATCGGAGTATTCAGGCAGACCCTTCCGAGCTGGATCGAATAAAGGGACGTCCTCGATATAAAACCATTCTGAAGTCCATAGTTCGGATTCCTTCGGTGTCCCCACGGGGTATCCCGTCCCCACTATGCGGCATACTTCGGCTCCGCCGACCTCAAATATTGTCTTGTCTCGAGTGCGAGGGACGAGGCAAAAGTATTTTCTCCACAACTCGAAGTGCGCCTCGCAGCCCAGGAACATCTCGCAAAGGGCGACGAAACCCGAGATGTGCAGAATAGACCCTGGAGTGAGGTGGTGGAGCTGGATCCCATAAAACACCAGTAACCCTCTCAGGAACGGATGAATGGGAAACCCGAGGCCTCGCAGGAGGAATGGCACAAAACACACATTCTCCCCCTTATGTGGATGGGGGAAATTCTCCGCGAGGGCCTCGCCGTTGAATGACGTCAAACCGGCGCGGACGGCTGTCAGATCCGAGGAAGGAAGGTATCCTTGGGTCTCGAGGTCGCGGAGTCGAAGAAGCGACACGGAGCAGCTGGTCCAGTCCCCGGGACGGGATCCGTAAGGATCCGAGGAGGAGCTGGGGGCGCTCGCCATCTTTGGTGGAGACCTTTCGCTGGAGGTTTTTTCCGGTGGAGAAGAAGAAGATGTGGCTTGGACCACGACTCAGTTTGTTTAAATGGGTGGTGCCTCGTTTGTGTTAGGGGTAGTTTTGTAAAAAGCTACTGAACCGCTCGTCTCCCCACGATGCGCGAAGTCCAAGAAGCACTATTACTGTGGACCTGGCAATCCCGCGACATTTGGGATTTCGCCGATGATAGGACGGTTGCCGAACAAGAAGGATGGAGGGACTCGCCTCACAAGCCGAAGACATGCAAGATTGTCCGAATATGCCTCGGCGTTGGAGACTAGTCCGGGGGCTACTGAGGGAGTCCTGGTTTAAGGGGTCCTCGGATAGCCGACCTGTATCTCATGGGCCGGACTATATGGGCCACTGGGTGAGCATTAGAAGATCAGGGGCCCGGTCGCCAAGGTGGAAGATTGAAGGAACCATGGCGTTTTCTCCAAGATATCGACAGTAGATAGGCATGTTTTTTCCCTTTGATGTGCAACCGACTATATGTAAACCCTAGGTACCCCCGGCGTCTATATAAGCCGGAGGGTTTTAGGTTGTAGAACAACAGAACTCATCTAGGGTTTAGTTACTTGATCTCGAGGTAGATCAACTCTGTAATCTCCATACAATCAATATAATCAAGCAGGACGTAGGGTATTACCTCCATAGGAGGGCCCGAACCTGGGTAAAACCTTGTCCCCTTCGTCTCTTGTTACCATCGATCCAAGTCTCACAGTTCGGGACCCCCTACCCGAGATCCGCCAGCTTTGACACCGACACCACCCGCATCTGCCCCGCTGGCCGCTGCTCCGTCCGGCGCCCGGGAACTCCCCATCGCCTGGCCGCCGGCCCCGACTCTCCACTGGCTCCACGCTCGTGGCACACGCACACGGAGCTCACGCGGGAGAGATCATGCTCGAACCCGTGCCCAACATCCATGGTGCCATCGCTGCTGCTGCATCCCACGGGCAGCATCCACGGCGCCCGCATCCTCAATCTCCGACCGTGCGCCGGTCGCGCCTGCCTCGCCCCGACCGCATGCCGGCCGCCGCTCCCCGCACCCCTGCCTCCTCCGCTCAACAGTGCCCGGCTCCACTACAACTGCGCCGCTGCTCGTCCCCGAGCCCACCTTCTCCGCCTCGCGAGCCCGCCGGCTCGTCCCCCGCCACGCTGGCCGGCTCCGGCGCGCTCATCATCCGCCCGGGCTCCGCTCCTCCCGCGCGCCGCCTGCCTTGCCCTCTCCACGCGCTCCTCCGTGCCCGCGCTGCTTAGCCACCTCTGCGCCGGCCCGCCGGGTCTGACCGCTCCTATCCCGTGAGCTCGCATCGCCTCGCGGCGCCGGTCCGACAGTGCGTGCTCCCATGCTTCCTCGTCGCTGTGCCAGTCCGGCCGCCGGCTGCGCCTGCTCCGCCCTCGCGCAAGGCCCGTCGCCCTCCGGCTCCTTGGCGCCTGTTGGTGCCCTCTGGCGCGGTCGCCTGCTCCAGTCCGTGCACGTCCCCTGCGCGTGCCGGCTCCACCTGCGATGCCCGGCCTCCGTCTGCGCGCTGCCCCGCCAGCCCCCGCTCCCAAGCGCATCCGCGCAGTGCCGCTCCACCCACGCGCGCTGCTGCCGCCTGGTACCGCTTCTGCGGCTGCTGTCGCATGCTGCTGCTTCGCCGCCGTCCGTGCGCCGGCGCCGCCCCCCCAGCTCCGCCTGCGCCGCCTCCTCCGCACGCCGGCTGCGCCTGCTCCGCCTCCCGGCTTCCGGCCCCCGTCCGCGCCCACGGCTGGCACCGCACCGACTCCACCCACCGCTCCTGCACACGCACTGCTCCCCCCGTGCGGCCACCAGCCGCAACCGCGCTCCGCCTGCCGCCTCCTACGCTCACCGGCTCCGTTGGCCCCGCGGCCGGTCGGGACTCCTCCCCGCTCGCCACGGCCGCCCGCTCGTCCCACGACCGGCTTGCCGCCCCTCGCGCCGTCCCTCGTGGTCGCGCGCCCCGCGCGCCCCCACCGCTGCGCGCTACGCGCCTCGCCTCTACTCGAGCCGCCCGCGCCTCCGTCGCCAACTCCAGCTCCCGTTCCGTGTGCGCCGCTCCGGCTGCGCCCCGTGCTCTACTGCCGGCTGCACAGGCAAAAAAGAAAAAATAGGGGGCCGGCTGGAGATATAAAGGACACTTGTGGCACCGGCTGCGCACCCGGCTGCTGAAAAAGAAAGAAAGAAAGAAAAAGACCCACCGGGCCCCGCTTGTCTGCATCGTCGCCTCGCCGGCAGGGCTGCCCGCCTACTTCAACATCGGGCCGGCTGAAGTGCCGGCCCGGCTGCCCATCTACTTCGACGCTGGTCGGTCGGGCCCGGCCGGCCGACACCTCCATCAACCGCCCCGGAGGCTACCTCCCACGGAGGGTCGGCTACACCCAGCGGGCGACACCCAGCGGGTGCGGCCGGCGCGCCCCGCTGGCAAAAAGCCGCGCCAGCTGTCATCGACAACAATCGCCTTGCCGGCACCAAAATCCAATGTGAGCTTTTCACCCGCACATCCTTGTACCGCACACAAAAATCCGGATAGCCCGAGCGACCCTCGGGGGCCATCCCCGCATTTGTTTCAACTACTTTACTGTTCACCTCGGCGCCAGCTAGTCTCGGCCCGGGGCCGGCCGCTTGGCCCGGTACGTTCGTTCCCACGAAATGGCTTAGTAGCGTGTATAGTACCGAAGGCCCACTCTTTGTCTAGCGAGAGCACCGCGGCTGTCCGGCTAGCGAGAGCAAAAGCTAGAGGTCACCACACGCGAAAAACGTCCGGGGAGAAAACGGCTTGGGCGACACGCTCGTTTCATTTGTGAGGATCTGCTCGGTCGAGTCTGCTCCCAGAGTCCGACTACTGTACGCTCGACTCCGCGGCCCACTCTTCCCCTCAGCCACAAACCGGCTCCCGGCTGTCCGGCTGGCAAGAGCCAAAGCCAAAGAGCGGAGAGCACATGAAAAAGATTAAAGGGGGCTCGGACGAAACCGAGTCGGCACCCTTTGCATAAAGTTTGCACTACCAAAACTAGATATTTGACACATCTGCATCGACTAAACTTGTCTTTTGCACAATCATTTCCATGAGGAACCCCCTCACTCGGAGGCGTGGAAGCCACGCCCGGCAGCACCCTGCGCTCAACAGCCGGTGGAACCCGCGTCCGCCCTCGGCAGCGCCTCACGCTCAACAGACGGCGGACCCCGCGTTCGCGCCCGGCAGGGCTCCGAGCCCATCAGCCGGCGGACCCCGCGTCCGCCCTCGGCAGGGCTCCGCGCCCATCGGCCGGCGATTCCCGCGTCCGCGCCCAGCAGCGCCTCGCGCTCAACAGCCGGCGGACTCCGCGTCCGCCCTCGGCAGGGCTCCGCGCCCATCGGCCGGCGGACCCCGCGTCCGCGCCCGGCAGGGCCCCGCGCCCATCGGTCGGCGGACCCCGCGTCCGCACCCGACGTCCTTAACGCCACTATCTGCTTCAGCAACAGCAAAGACCCTCCGCCCGACTCTTCGAGTCGCCCGGAGGCTACACCCAGCGGGTGCGCTGGCGTGCCCCCGCTGGAAACAGCCAGTCGGCGAACTCCGCGTCCACGCCTGGCAGGGCTCCGCGCCCATCAGGCAGCGGACTCCACGTCCGCCCCCGGCAGGGCTCCGCACCCATCAGCCGGCGGACCCCGCGTCCGCGCCCGACAGGGCCCCGCGCCCATCGGTCGGTGGACCCCGCGTCCGCACCCGACGTCCTCGACGCCACTATCTGCTTCAGCAACAGCAAAGACCCTTAGCCCGACTCTTCGAGTCGCCCGGAGGCTCGAAGGCTACAACCAGCGGGTGCGCTGGCGCGCCCCCGCTGGAAACAGCTAGCCGGCGAACTCCGCGTCCACGCTCGGCAGGGCTCCGCGCCCGTCAGGCAGCGGACTCCGCGTCCGCCCCCGGTAGGGCTCCGCGCCCATCAGCCGGCGGACCCCGCGTCCACGGCCGGCAGGGCCTCGCACCCATCAGTCGGCATACCCCGCGTCCACGTCCGACAACCTCAACGCCACCGTCCGCTCCAGCGACAGCAAAGACCCTCCGCCCGACTCTTCGAGTCGCCTGGAGGCTCGGAGGCTACACCCAGCGGGTGCGCTGGCGCGCCCCCGCTGGAAGCAAGTCGCGCCGTCCCCGGCCCGCAATCGACCGTCATCAACGACTTCTAGAACAACAACGACAATGGCGAAAACCCTCCGCCCGACTCCCCAAGTCGCCCGGAGGCTCGGAGGCTACTGTCGGGGGGATTACCCCCGGGTAGGCTCAAAGATGTGACTCAACATTTTAAAACAACAGGGCGGCCAACGCCTGTCCGGCCGCTCCGGTTGGCACCCCGTTCTGGCTGGCTCCTAAGTCCAGCCGGCTCCCTGCCCGGCTGCACCAGCCGGCTGCTCTGACCGACCCCTCGTCCGGCTGCTCCAGTGGGCCTGCTGCGCGAGGTCAACCACCACGTCCCATCGGACATGACATGAAGACACTATAGCCTGCGTCATGCGTCACTTGACTGCGCTCCAATAGTGATGCACTGTAGCCTGCGTCATGCGTCACCTCGCATGACCATGCCAATAGTGGTGCACTATTGCCTGCATCATGTGTCCCCTCACCTGTCATCTCCAATAGTGTAGTTAGGCCATGTGGGCCACCCCTTGTCCCCTGGGCACCCCTTTATAAGGTGACCCAGGGAGCTCACCCACGAGAGGCCTCCTCTCATTTCTCTGATTCCCCTCCCACTCTCTCACGTATGAGGCAAGGGGAAGAGCTCTCACAGCCCCCTTCTTCCTCCCCAAATACAGCTCCAGGAGCAACTCTGTACTGCCATCGGATACATCGCATATATCACCAGACATGCAGGATTAGGGGTGTTATCTCCACACGAGAGCCCCGAACCTGGGTAAACCACCGCGTGCTACTACCCTATCTCGTCCCGGATCTTCCACGGCAGCCTTGCTCTCACCTCGATTAGCCACCCCCTGGCATCTGTTGTGAGAAAACGACGACATGGCAACTTAGAAATTTTATAATACCCGGTTATAGAAAACTCGAAGTAAACCAATTAAAATACACCAACCGTGTGTGTAACCGTGACCGTCTCTTCTTGTGAGGTTTGAACCAAGAAGAGAACATGGTGGGGTTATGTTTGATTCGTAAGTAGGTGTTTAGGATCACTTGTTGATCATTACTAGTTCACGTCTGTTATGCGTAGATCACTCTTCTTATTCTTGTACTCATAAGTTAGCCAACTAAAATGCTTCGTGTTGCTACAACCTCACCACTTAACCACACCTCACCCATTAAGCTTTGCTAGTCTTGATACCCTTGGTAATGAGATTGTTGAGTCCCCGTTGCTCATATATTCCTATAACAACAGGTGCAGGTACAGGTAATGCGATGCTTTCACGTGAGAGCGGTGATTGTTCTATTTGGAGTTCTTCTTGTTCATCGATCATAGGATGGGTTCCACGTCGGCAGCCTGGGACTAGCAAGGGTGGACGTTGTCTTCTTTTTCGTTTGATTTCATCCATAGTCACATCACGCTCTTCTGTATGATGATTGTGATGTATTGATATCTTTATGTTGTAGCATGCGGCGAGTGTAAGCCAACTCCATATACTCATCTCCTGTTTACATGTATTGTGACGATATCCATTCTTGTGAAGCGAACCAAAATGCGCTTCTATCCTTATCGTGGCCCTCGAGCCGCCGTGAGGATCGTATTTTGGGCGTGACAAGTTGGTATCAGAGCAGTACCGACCTAGGAGCCCCCTTGATTGATCGAACTTGGTCATTGTCGAGTCTAGAAAAAATATATTTTGACTCTAGTTATATATCGGAGAGCAAGAATTCTTTTTACTCCTCTTCCCTTCATCGCTCTGGTGAGGATTCATGACGTAGGAATTTTAATTCTATCCCTCTTCTCACTCAATTTTTTTAGGATCACGCGGGAATTTTGGAACCTCTACGATGTCGATGTGACCGGAATTCTATTATGATGCCTCCTGTCTTACTTGACTTTTGTTCCAGTGAGTTGAGATCCCAGTGGTTCTTGTCACACTCGCTATCGTTCAGTTTCCTTAGTATCTCAAGACAAAGATTTTCCAAATTGCTTCAATACTATTTGTGGCAAGAGGAGTTTGGTGTCATCTAGTACTGAGGAGAGCGTCAAGATGTACTGCCATGTTTAGTATCGTTGTGATTACGAGGGTTTGAGGTAGATGAGTTTCCGAGACCTCTGGTTATGTGATACATTGGAGAGTAGTATCATGCTAGGAGTTGAGTGATGGATTTTTCTCCTTGTATCTGTTGGACCAGATTGCATAACGATAAGATTTCAGGAGTTCTTAGGTGGGAATTCAAGTAGTTACCTAGGCTATCCTTTCAACAGATGCATGATGTGAGGTTGGGGTTTGACATCTACCGGTTCGCTTGTTGACGGTCTTTCTTACAACGGTTCTCGTTGTGTCTTAAAGAATCCTTGTAGCTTGCTACGATTCGGGGATGCTTCGTATGTCATGTGAACTGCCTTGTACATGATGGCTACTGTAAGATCGAGCCCGTGCGAGCCTTACCACAAAAATATCGACCAAAATCTCTTTTATGTATTCGTTTCTGGCTTAATTCGCAAGCCTCGTCGTTTGTTTTGTTGGAGTATGGTAATCTGAGTTGCTTCGATGTCAAATATTGATTTCATATCTTTCCTAAGCGGTGTTCTCATATTTTCTATGGAAGTGTCATTCCTTTTGATCAATCGGAATTTTCATGTCAAGTCTTTTCCCAACTGGTGTGCTTCTCTACAAGTTAATTCAATCTTTTGAATATTTGCAAGATCTATCCTCATATTTCATTCCGGAGTTCTTTTCATCCATCCCAAGTTGCCTTTGTTTTGCCCGCCCTCCCACCCCTTTTTCTTTCGGAGCTAGACATCTCGAATCAAGTGCCTTTTTATTCATGTGATGCTTCCGCTTTCTTTTCTTCCATATTGTATCCGGTGATTCATTGTGAAGATGCTCATGCGCTAAGTTCATCATTCTTTATTCTAGTTTCCTGCTCTGATGAATTAAATTCAATCTTTCGGTGTTCATCAAATCATTTTCATTCGTTAAATGCTTTTTGTGTTGGAAGTCCTTATTCAAGCCTCTCTTGTTTATTCACCTCTCTTTGTTCTATCTAGATGACAAGATATCTCAGAAGATTCGTGTTTCCATTCAAATCCTTGCAAATTATTTCGAGGTTCTCAAGCTCATCAAGTTTTATTTTTTACCAGTGCAATCTCTCTTTCTAAGCAATCCTTTCAACGGTGTTTTCCTTTTCAGTGGGCTCATAACCCGCAGGTCTTTTCTCAGTATCTTACCTGTCTTTCTATTTTCCCCGGATATGTTCTCAAATTCTTTAGAAACGTGATGTAAGAATGAATTCCATCAGCCATGTTCCTTCTCCAAGATTGTTTTGAATTTTGTTCATCTTGTCTAAACCTTTCTATTCTTCATTGTCCTGGAGTATCTCGGTAATTCTTGGTGGTGCTCTTCATCGTCATTCTCAGCTTGAAGACCGACGAGAGTTTCTCTTAAATCTTTATCCGTTCTCATGAAGATTCATGGTTCAAGGTTGATGCAATCCTCAAGAATTTTTTCCATTCGTGAGAATCTATTTGCTAGCCTTCATTTGTACTAAGTAGAAATACTACTCATGCATCCAAAATCCTTAAACCAAGTTTTGCCTTATGAGTCCACCATACCTACCTATATGCGGTATTTCCATGCCGTTCCAAGCAAATTTGTATGTGCCATCTCTAAATTTTCAAAATAAATTTTCTCTTTTGTGTGCCCGTACCGCTCATGAAACGGTGGGGAGTGTCCAATATTTTTCCATGCTAGATGTGTTATTCTCAAGATGAGTGTTTATTCACTTGTCATTGCACGAGAGTGCGGCGGTAATAGGGATGCCCATTCCAGAAATGAAAAAGAAAAAAAATATTTACTTTATGTTGTCAAATAATAAATTCCTTGGAAAGTGTTGGTATGGAAGGCAACCGTGGATACGGCCCGCCATGGAAAGTGAAAGTTTGGTGGAAAAAAGAATAAACTTTATTTTCTTTTTGGGAACCGCCTATGATATATCTAGCATGGAAAGTATTGTGAACTACTTTGTCGTTTTCGTTGACAGGAAAAGCATGCCACCCAAAATATTTTTTCTCTCAATTTAAACCTTGAGCTCTGGCACCTCTACAAATCCCTACTTCCCTCTACGAAGGGCCTATCTATTTACTTTATGCAATTTTTATTTTTGCTTTGAGTCTCCATCTTCTCTTATAAGCACCAACTAGGGGGCACTATGATCGTAATTGAGCATTGGGCATAGCTAATATTTGAGTGTGTTTCATGAATGGATCAATGATTGAGCATGATGGGCTAGGGATAACTTTCTTTAGTGTTGATATTTTGAAAGACATGGTTGCTTGTTGACATGCTTGAGTATTGAAGTCATTATGTTAAAACTAGACTATTGTTTTGAATCATTTACAAGTCCAAATGTCCATGCTATACAAAAGAAAAGAATGTGATGAACATGTTAGGCAGCATTCCACATCAAAAAATCTGTTTTTATCATTTACCTACTCGTCCTCGAGTAGGAATTAAGCTTGGGGATGCTGATACGTCTCCAACGTATCTATAATTTTTGCTTGTTCCATGCTATTATATTATCATTCTTGGATGTTTTACAATCATTTAATAACAACTTTATATCATTTTTTGGGACTAACCTATTGACATAGTGCCAAAGTGACAGTTGTTGTTTTTGCTTGTTTTTTACTTCACAGAAAATCAATACCAAACGGAGTCCAATCGCGATGAAACTTTTTGGAGATTTTTTCTAGACCAGAAGACACCCAGTGGGCCAAACAACTGCCGGAGAGGTGGGCTCTAGAGAGCACAACCCACCAGGGCGCGCCAGGGGGGGCCCGGCGCGCCCTAATGGGTTGTGCCCTCCTCGGCCCCCTTCCGCATCGCCTCTGATGCCTATAAATTCCCAAATATTCCAAAAACCCTAGGGGAGTCGACGAAACATAATTCCAGCTGCCGCAAGTTCCAGAACCTCGAGATCCAATCTAAACACCATCACGGAGGGGTTCATCTTCCTCATAGGTGCCTCTCCGATGATGCGTGAGTAGTCCACCATAGACCTACGGGTCCGTAGGCAGTTGCTAGATGGCTTCCTCTCTCTCTCTCTCTCTTATGATTCTCAATACAATGGTCTCTTGGAGATCTATTTGATGTAAACTTTTGCGGTGTGTTGATACGTCTCCAACGTATATATAATTTACGAAGTATTCATGCCATGTTTACAATAATTCTATATGATTTTGGTATGATTTTATTAGAACTAACCCGGACTGACGCTGTTTTTAGCAGAACTACCGTGGTGTTATTTTTGTGCAGAAATAAAAGTTCTCGAAATGAGCTGAAAATTTACGGAGAATATTTTTTGAAAATATAAAAAATACTGAAGTGAAAAGTCACCGGAGAGGAAGGCCGAGGAAGCCACAAGGGTGGGGGGCGACCCCCCCCTAGGGCGCGCCCCCTGGCTTGTGACTTCCTCGGGAACCTTCTAGACGTGGGACCAACGCCAAATACTCCTATAAATACAGAAACCTCCGAAAAGAAACCTAGATCAGGAGTTCCGCCGTCGCAAGCCTCTGTATCCACGAAAAACCAATCGGGAGCCCGTTCCGGCATCCTGCCGGAGGGGGAAACCATCACCGGAGGCCATCTTCATCATCCCGGCGGTCTCCATGACGAGGAGGGAGTAGTTCACCCTCGGGGCTCAGGGTATGTACCAGTAGCTATGTGTTTGATCTCTCTCTCTCTCTCGTGTTCTTGAGATGACACGATCTTGATGTACCACGAGCTTTATTAATATAGATGAATCATATGGAGTTTTCTCCTCTCTATCTTCTTGTGATGAATTGAGTTTTCCCGTTGAAGTTTTCTTATCGGATTGAGTCTTTAAGGATTTGAGAACACTTGATGTATGTCTTGCGATGGGATATCCGTGGTGACAATGGGATGTTCTATTGATCCACTTGATGTATGTTTTGGTGATCAACTTGCGGGTTCCGTGACCTTGGGAATCTATGCATAGGGGTTGGCACATGTTTTCGTCTTGGCTCTCCGGTAGAAACTTTGGGGCACTCTTTAAAGTTCTTTGTGTTGCATTGAACATGATGAATCTGAAATTGTGTGATGCATATCGTATAATCAAGCCCATGGGTACTCGTGGTGACATTGGAGTATCTAGGTGACATTAGGGTTTTGGTTGATGTGTATCTTAAGGTGTTATTTTAGTACGAACTCTAGGGCTGTTCATGACACTTATAGGGATAGCTCATAAGATTGATCGGAGAAGATAACTTTGAGGTGGTTTCGTACCCTACAATAATTTCTTCGTTTGTTCTCCGCTATTTGTGACTTTGGAGTGAACTCTTTGTCGCACATGAGGGATTTACATATGATTCAACTATGTCAGTATTGTTGAGAGAACTTGCACTAGTGAAAGTATGAACCCTAGGCCTTGTTTCTAAGCATTGCAATACCGTTTGTGCTCACTTTTATCATTAGTTACCTTGCTGTTTTTATATTTTCAGATTACAAAAGCCTATATCTACCATCCATATTACACTTGTATCACCATCTCTTCGCCGAACTAGTGCACCTATACAATTTAAAATTGTATTGGGTGTGTTGGGGACACAAGAGACTCTTTGTTATTTGGTTGCAGGGTTGTTTGAGAGAGACCATCTTCATCCTACGCCTCCCACGGATTGATAAACCTTAGGTCATCCACTTGAGGGAAATTTGCTATTGTCCTACAAAACTCTGCGCTTGGAGGCCCAACACGAGTCTACAAGAAGAATGTTGCGTAGTAGACATCAAGCTCTTTTCTGGCGCCGTTGCCGGGGAGGTGAGTGCTTGAAGGTATATCTTTAGATCTTGCAATTAAATCTTTTAGTTTCTTATTTTTAACTAGTTTGGTCTATAAAAGAAAACTACAAAAAAATGGAATTGAGGTTGCCTCATATGCTTCATCTTTTTAATGTCTTTCGTGAAAATGATGGAAAGGAAAATTGTGCTCAAGTGTTAGAAGAAGAAGTTATTAAAATGTTTGGCACTAAATCTTTGAGTGATGAGCATGATTGCAATGTTGTTAGTATGAATTCTCTGAATATCCATGATGCTAATGATATGCAAAGCCACAAGCTTGGGGATGCTATGTTTGATGAAGATGATATTTTTTGTCCCCCAAGTTTTGATGAGCAAATTTATTATGATGATGGCATGCCTCCTATCTATGATGATTATGATGATTACATGTATGCTATAAAGAGTGGTAGTGATCATGAAACTTGTCATCATGATTTTAATATTCAAAGGGGTTATGTCAATCAAGTATCTCATGATAGTTATTTTGTTGAGTTTACTCCCACTATTAGTCATGAGAAGAAATTTTCTTGTGTGGAGAGTAGTAAAATTTCTATGCTTATAGATCATGAAAAGAATGCTTTATGTGCTGGTTATATTGTGAAATTCCTTCATGATGCTACTGAAAATTATTATGAGGGAGGAACATATGCTTGTAGGAATTGCAATAATATCAAGTTTCCTCTCTATGTGTTCAAAGTTTTGAAGTTATGCTTGTTTTGCCTTCCTATGCTAGTTGATTCTTGCTCCCATAAATTGTTTGCTCACAAAATCCCTATGCATAGGAAGTGGGTTAGGCTTAAATGTGCTAGTTATATGCTTCATGATGCTCTCTTTGTGTTTCAATTCTTATCTTTTATGTGAGCATCATTGAAATCATCATGCCTAGCTAAAAGGCTTCAAAGAAAAGCGCTTGTTGGGAGACAACACAACACTTTTCCTTTCTGTTTTGGTGTTTTCACATGCTTAAGCTACTGTATAATCATGTTTTATAGCTTTTGTTTCAATAAAGTGCCAAGTAAAGCCTTTGGGATAGTGTGGATGATAGTTGACTTGATTCTGTGCAAAAACAAAAACTTTTGCTCTCAGTCCAGGAATTTTATAAATTCACTGGAATGTTATTTTGATCTGAATTTTTTACACATGATTTATATACAAATTTCCTAGATTTTCCTAATTTTTCAGAATTTTTGGAGACAGGGAAGTATGGTTACACTACAGATCTTCACAGACTGTTCTGTTTTTGACAGATTGTGTTTTACATGCATAGTTTACTTGTTTTAGTGTTACTATAGCTTATATTGAGTTATATAAATTATGGGAATGATATAATACAGTAGGTATCATGTGGGAACAATTATGAATCTTGTATTGACAGTACCCAAGTGAATGATCTATCTCTATTACACTAACCCTTCTCACGAAGTTCTGTTAAGTTTTGTGTGATTGAAGTTTTCAAGTTTTGGGTGAGACACCGATATGAGGAGAATAAGGAGTGACAAGAACCTAAGCTTGGGGATGACCAAGGCATCCCCAAGGTAATATCCAAGGAATACTCAAGCGCCTAAGCTTGGGGATGCCCCGGAAGGCATCCCCTCTTTCGTCTTCAACACTATCGGTATATCTTACTTGGAGCTATATTTTTATTCGTCACATAATATGAGTTTTGCTTGGAGCGTCATTTTATTTTCTTGTTCTCTGTTAGGTGTTATTTATAATCTTGTTTTTCAATAAAAAGTTCCAAGAATTGCCTTAGGATGCTTGCATTGCATGTTTGATGTGTGCTGTGTAAAAACAGAAACTTTGGCTGCAGTGTTTGAATTTTCATATTTTACTGGAACGTGGAAAGTTTCTGAAATTTTTACACAGTGTTTTCATATAAATTATTTAGCATGTCCTCAATTTTCATAATTTTTTGAGTTACAGAAGTACCCTGGTTTAATAGATTACTACAGACTGTTCTGTTTGGACAGATTGCTGTCATAGTTTTGTTATCTGCTTACCCTATAGTTTCCATAGCCTATATTGGTAGATATAAATTGTGGAAATGATAGTATACAGTACCTAATGTTTGGAAATTATTGTGCAACTTGTCTTGGCAGTACATGAAGTGTTGATTTATTCTTATGTGTACTAACCTATCTCACGAGTACTTTTCGAGTTTTGTGTGGATGAAGTTTTTGAGAATAGGTGAAACCATGATATGAGAGGATTGAACGAGATACAAAATCTCAAGATTGGGGATGCCCAAGGCACCACAAGTAAATATTTCAAGAAGTCTCAAGCATCTAAGCTTGGGGATGCTACACAGCCCACCTCTCTTCATCGACAATTATCGGTTAGCCTATGTTGAGCCTAAAGTTTTATTCGTTCACATGATGCGTGCTATTCTTGGAGTTCCATTTTTGTTTTGCTTGCTGTTTAAATAAAATACTCAGATCTGAAAATATTTATTGAGAGAGAGAGAGAGAGTCCTCACATAGCTACTTAATTGTTTGACTACTCATTGATCTTCACTTATATCTTTTGAGAGTAGCTTGTCATTTCCTCTCATGCTTCACTTATACCTTTTTGAGAGATGAAATTTTTATGCTCTTGTACTTCACTTAAATTTGTTTGAGCTTGCCAAAAAGAAATAGCAACATATGAAACTAGTCCCAAAGTGATAGATATCCAAGGAAGATATAATAAAAACTTTCATGAAGATCATTGGACAAATTAAACTTGATTCCCTGTAATAGTTTTGAAACATGATGATAGTAATATGTGAGTCATGTTAGTGAGTAATTATGCTTAGTAGGAATATTGGTGTTAAGGTTTGTGATTCCCTATGCATGCACGAAAGTCAATAGTTATGCAATGAAGTTACATCCTACTTGTGGTGCATTATTCGGTGTTAGTTATGACTCAATGCTCACTTATGTGATTTTTTGTTCCTTGGTTTGGTTGCTTCCGAATCTATTTGCTAGCCTTCATTTGTACTAAGTAGAAATACTACTTGTGCATCCAAAATCCTTAAACCAAGTTTTGCCTTATGAGTCCACCATACCTACCTATATGCGGTATTTCCATGCCGTTCCAAGCAAATTTGTATGTGACATCTCTAAATTTTCAAAATAAATTTTCTCTTTTGTATGCCCGTACCGCTCATGAAACGGTGGGGAGTATCCAATATTTTTCCATGCTAGGTGTGTTATTCTCACGATATGTGTCGATTCACTATCATTCACGAGAAAGTGGCTGGTATTCGGGATGCCCAGTCCCATGCTCAAAATTCAAATCAAAAAAATAATGAAACAAAACTCCCCTAGGATTGTTGTTTGTATGGACGGTACCCGTGATTTCGGCTCGCCGTGGAGTGTGATTGATTGGTGGAGGGGGAGTAAAAACTTTATTTTCTGTTTGGGAACCGCCTATGATACATCTAGCATGGAAAGTATTGTGGGCTACTTTGTCGTTTTCGTTGACAGGAAAAGCATGCCACCCAAAATATTTTTTCTCTCTCAATTTAAAACTTTGAGCTCTGGCACCCCTACAAATCCCTACTTCCCTCTGCGAAGGGCCTATCCGTTTACTTTATGCAATTTTTATTTTTTGCTTCGAGTCTCCATCTTCTCTTATAAGCACCAACTAGGGGGCACTATGATCGTACTTGGGCATTGGGCATAGCTAATATTTGACTGTGTTTCATGAATGGATCAATGATTGAGCATGATGGGCTAGGGATAACTTTCTTTAGTGTTGATATTTTGAAAGACATGGTTACATGTTGACATGCTTGAGTATTGAAGTCATTATGTTAAAACTAGACTATTGATTTGAATCATTTACAAGTCCAAATGCCCATGCTATACAAAGAAGAAAAGAATATGATGAACATGTTGGGTAGCATTCACACTTCATAAATTATTTCTTTTATCATTTACCTACTCGAGGACGAGTAGGAATTAAGCTTGGGGATGCTGATACGTCTCCAACGTATCTATAATTTATGAAGTATTCATGCCATGTTTACAATAATTCTATATGATTTTGGTATGATTTTATTAGAACTAACCCGGACTGACGCTGTTTTCAGCAGAACTACCGTGGTGTTGTTTTTGTGCAGAAATAAAAGTTCTCGGAATGAGCTGAAAATTTACGGAGAATATTTTTGGAAAATATAAAAAATACTGGAGCGAAAAGTCACCGGAGAGGAAGGCCGAGGAAGCCACAAGGGTGGGGGGCGCCCCCCCCTAGGGCGCGCCCCCTGGCTTGTGACTTCCTCGGGAGCCTTTTGGACGTGGGACCAATGCCAAATACTCCTATAAATACAGAAACCTCCGAAAAGAAACCTAGATCGGGAGTTCCGCCGCCGCAAGCCTCTGTAGCCAAGAAAAACCAATCGGGAGCCCGTTCCGGCACCCTGCCGGAGGGGGAAACCATCACCGGAGGCCATCTTCATCATCCCGGCGGTCTCCATGACGAGGAGGGAGTAGTTCACCCTCGGGGCTCAGGGTATGTACCAGTAGCTATGTGTTTGATCTCTCTCTCTCTCGTGTTCTTGAGATGGCACGATCTTGATGTACCGTGAGCTTTATTAATATAGATGAATCATATGGAGTTTTTCCCTCTCTATCTTCTTGTGATGAATTGAGTTTTCCCTTTGAAGTTTTCTTATCGGATTGAGTCTTTAAGGATTTGAGAACACTTAATGTATGTCTTGCGATGGGATATCCGTGGTGACAATGGGATGTTCTATTGATCCACTTGATGTATGTTTTGGTGATCAACTTGCGGGTTCCGTGACCTTGGGAATCTATGCATAGGGGTTGGCACATGTTTTCGTCTTGGCTCTCCGGTAGAAACTTTGGGGCACTCTTTGAAGTTCTTTGTGTTGGATTGAACATGATGAATCTGAAATTGTGTGATGCATATCGTATAATCAAGCCCATGGGTACTCGTGGTGACATTGGAGTATCTAGGTGACATTAGGGTTTTGGTTGATGTGTATCTTAAGGTGTTATTTTAGTACGAACTCTAGGGCTGTTCGTGACACTTATAGGGATAACTCATAAGATTGATCGGAGAAGATAACTTTGAGGTGGTTTCGTACCCTACAATAAGTTCTTCGTTTGTTCTCCGCTATTTGTGACTTTGGAGTGAACTCTTTGTCGCACGTGAGGGATTTACATATGATTCAACTATGTCAGTATTGTTGAGAGAACTTGCACTAGTGAAAGTATGAACCTTAGGCCTTGTTTGTAAGCATTGCAATACCGTTTGTGCTCACTTTTATCATTAGTTACCTTGCTGTTTTTATATTTTCAGATTACAAAAACCTATATCTACCATCCATATTCACTTGTATCACCATCAATTCGCCGAACTAGTGCACCTATACAATTTACCATTGTATTGGGTGTGTTGGGGACACAAGAGACTCTTTGTTATTTGGTTGCAGGGTTGTTTGAGAGAGACCATCTTCATCCTACCCCTCCCACGGATTGATAAACCTTAGGTCATCCACTTGAGGGAAATTTGCTACTGTTCTACAAAACTCTACGCTTGGAGGCCCAACACGAGTCTACAAGAAGAAGGTTGCGTAGTAGACATCATGTGTTTGTTGGGATCCGATGAATTTTGAGTTCATGATCAGTTTCTATCCATGAATATTATTTGAGTCTTCTTTGATCTCTTCTATGCATGATTGTTTATAGCCTTGTATTTCTTCTCCAAATCTTTGGTTTAGTTAGGCCGACTAGATCGATTTTTCTTGCCATGGGAAGAGGTGATTTGTGATGGGTTCGATCTTGCGGTGTTATTTCCCAGTGACAGAAGGGGCAGCAAGACACGCATGCATCGTTGCTATTAAGGATAATAAGATGCGGTATATTCCTACATGAATAGATCTTGTCTACATCATGTCATCATTCTTATTGCATTACTCCGTTTTTCCATGAACTTAATACACTAGATGCATGCTGGATAGCGGTCGATGTGTGGAGTAATAGTGGTAGATGCAGGCAGGAGTCGGTCTACTTATCTTGGACGTGATGCCTATATAATGATCATTGCCTTGGATATCGTTATGACTATTCGATTTTCTATCAATTGCCCAACAGTAATTTGTTCACCCACCGTGCGCTATACTCATGAGAGAAGCCACTACTGAACCCTACGGCCCCCGGGTCTACTTTTCCATCATATTGCTTTCCGATCTACGTTTTTTGCAATCTTTGTTTTCAGATCTACAAAACCAAAAACCCAAAAAAATATTGCTGCATATTTACTCTTTTTATTTGTGTTCTTGAGAGATCTATCTCTCCTATCTATCACTACCTAATCTATCTTGTTACCGCAGAGAGATTGACAACCTCTCTTTTGCATCGGGTTGCAAGTATTTGTTGTTTGTGTGCAGGTGCTGCTTATTGGGTGTTGGTGATCCTCCTACTGGTTCGATAACCTTGGTTTCATAACTGAGGGAAATACTTACCGTCGCTGTGCTGCATCATCCCTTCCTCTTTGGGGAAATACCGACGCAATCTCAAGCCACGTCAGCGGGTGGCATAAATACCACCATGGATTTTCCCTTAATCCGGTTAAGATGCAAGCGGCATGCAACGATAGCTCCTATGCTATAAGTACTATCGCCATAAAGTGCGCTACGTAAGATAGCGAGGGTGGGAGCACTGAGACCACCACCCTGAGTCATAGCAGTTAAACATTTCCCTATAAATAAATCGAAGTAGCGCACAGAAGGAAAATGTAAACTAGTGGCCCTAGCCTTTGACACGCCCCTAGCTTCAATCTTGGTTCTTTAAACCTTCAATTCTTTCTAGCATCCTTTTCATTTCCGAAGTTCTTCCAAGACGTTCTTCATGATGGTTCATCAAGGATTTAATTCATTCTTGAAGTGTTCTTTAAGATTCTTGTTGGAGGATCTCAAGTATTTTTTGTCTTGCATTACGAAGTGCAATTCATTCACCCTTATCTTCGTGATTCATGATTCAAGTTGTCTAGAATGTGATATTTAAATCCATAATTTTCTTCTCGGAGTTATCTTGGATTGGATTTCAGCTAAAGCCTTTCCCAACGATTGTTGTTATTATGGTCCTTATCAATGATCCAAGTATTCTTTTATCTTCTCGGCGGAAGGAGAGTTCATCCCTTTGTTGATCTCAACCAATCAATTATTTCTGTTAGTGGCCGGTTGTCACCTCATAATTGTGAGATGTTTTCCATAAGCCCACTACAAGCTTATTCTTTTCGTTGTTGATTTTCCAACAACTCCGTTCAATCCTTCGTTTTAAGGATGCTTTTCAATCCAATTGTGGTAGAAGTTGCCATTTCCTTCTTCATTCTTTCTTTCCAACGATCTAGCTTCTAGTCTTTTGTTCTGGAGGCATTTTGATGTTGCTCTAGTCGACCCATCATCTTGTTTTGTCAACATCATGATCTTTTTCATGCTTATCCATTTAACTAGTGTGTGGTGTCCTCTTTTCAAATTCCTTCTGTATTATCAAGTTTTACCTCTCTTTTCAACCGAAGTGCTGCCCAAATTTATTCTTTCTCCTAATTCCTTGCCTATTGATAACCCACAAGTATAGGGAATCGTGACAGTCTTCACGGGTACTATTTCACCATAATTTATTGATTCGACACAAGGGGAGCCAAAGAATATTTATCGGCCTTGACAGTTGAGTTGTCAATTCAACCGCACCTGGGATATCTCTCTGCAGCAAAGGTTTAATAGCACATCAAATAATAGTAGCAGCAGTAACAGTGATAGCAGCAATTTTGTAACAGTAGTGACAGTGACAGCAGCAATAGTAACTTAGCAAGATTCAGTATATGTAAAGTGTAGGCCATGGTGCAGCGATGGAAAGATATGGATGACAAAAATCATGTAACAGCTACACACTAGAGTGACACATAACTAGCTCCAATTCATCAATGTAATGCAGGCATGTATTCCGTATATAGTCATACGTGCTTGCGATAAGAACTTGCATGGCATGTTTTGTCCTACCCTCCCATGGCAGCGGGGTCCTATTGGAAACTAAGGGATATTAAGGCCTCCTTTTAATAGAGAACCGGAACAAAGTATTAACACATGGTGAATACATGAACTCCTCAAACTACGACAATCACCAGAAAGAATCCCAATTATTGTCACCTTGGGGTATGCGGATCAAGACACGTAATAGGTGCATACAACTTGCAAGATAGGATCCAAATCACTCTTATATTCATGAAAACATAATAGGTTCAGATCCAAAATCATGTCACTTGGTCCCTAGTGACAAGCATTAAGCATAGCAAAGTCATAGTAACATGAATCTTAGAACATAGTGGATACTAGGGATCAAACCCTATCAAATTAACTCGATTACATGATCAATTCCGTCCACACCCATCACCGACCAACAAGCCTACAAAGGAATTACTCATTCCCGGTGGTGAGCATCATGGAATAGTTGATGGAGAAGGGTTGGTGATGACGACGACGACGAATTCGCCTCTCCGGAGCCCCAAACGGACTCTAGATCAGCCCTTCCGAGGAAGAAAAGGAAGCGGCGGCGGCTTCGTTTCATAGATCGCGATGAAAACTTCTCTCTGATTTTTTTCTCCAAATATGTGAATTTATAGGACTGGAGATAGGGTCGGGGGAGCCTCATGGGCCCCACCACACAACAGGGCGCGACCTAGGGGGTGGTCGCGCCTTGTTGCCTCGTGGGCCACAGGGACCCCCCTCTGGCGGTTCTTTGCATCATAGTTCACTATAATTCCCAGAAAAAATTCACATAAAGTTTTGTCCAATTCCGAGAACTTTTATTTCTGCATAGAAATAACACCAAGGTAGTTCTGCTGAAAACAACGTCAGTCCGGGTTAGTTTCATTCAAATCATGCAAATTAGAGTCCAAAACCAGAGTAAAAGTGTTTGGAAAAGTAGATACGTTGGAGACGTATCAACTCCCCCAAGCTTAACTCATTGCTTGTCCTCAAGCAATTCAGTTGATAAACTGAAAGTGATAAACAAAACTTTTACAAACTCTTCTATTCGCGTTGCCATATATATGCTTAGCTAGTGTTCAGGTTTTCAGCATAAATCATAAGTAACCATATCCATGATAACAATCAAACATCATATTCACTCATGGCAATACATAACCAACTACCGAGCAATAATAAGATATCTCACATGCCAACAATTTGTCAAAACAATCATGATATAATATGATGACATGGTATTTTGCTAGCCCTTTCTGAGACCGCAAAACATAAATGCAGAGCACCTCTGGGGTTCAAGCAGCGACTAAACATTATAATTCATGGTAGAAGAGATCCAGTCATGCTCACATCCAACATTAACTAGACTCAATGCATAAAAATTACAATAGTGCTCTCCGGTATGGTGCTTTTAGCAAGAAGATGATGACTCAGGAACATCATAAAAGTAAATAGAAAGGCCCTTCACAGAGGGAAGCATTGATTTGCAGAGGTGCGAGAGCTCAAGTTTTAAAACAGAATCGAAATTGTAATTTTGGGTGGTGCACTTTTCCTGTCAACGTTACGACAAAGGTTTTCAGTATCTTCCATGCTAAACTCATTATTGGCGGTTCCCAAACAGAATTGTAAAGTTTACTCATATCCACCATCCATACACAAACCATGGCTAACCGAATCCATGGGTGCCTGCCAACATATCAACTATCCCAAGGAGTTTTGTTTAATTAATTTTGATTTTGCAGGACTGGGCATCCTTTTTACCAGCCTCTCTCATGCAATGACAGTAAATAAACGACCGTCTTGAGAATAACTCACTTAGCATGGAAGATACCGCCAGCCCCATCGCTACATGAGTGGTACGAGTGCACAAAATAGATGTTTGTTTGAACATTAGAGGTGGCACATGCAAATTTACTTAGAACGGCAGGGTAATACCGCATATAGGTAGGTATGGTGGATTCATGTGGAACAACTTTGGGTTTAAGGATATTGGATGCACAAGCAACATTCCCGCTTAGTACAGGTGAAGGCTGGCAATAGATTGGGAAGCGACCAACTAGAGATCGAAAACGGTCATAGACATGCATTGTGAATAATTGATGTTGGACACTAGCATGAGTAGGATATAAACACTCTGAATTTAAACATCATGAAGGCTGCATTGTTTTTGAATCAACTACATGTTTGCACATGGGCCAAGTCAAGCTGCTTGAATTACTCAAAGGGAAATACCATACTACCATACCACATCATAACCATTTAAATGCATGTTGACGCATAATATAAATCATTATCAATTACTAGCTATTTAAGCATGGCATGAGAAAATATAATCTCTAATTGTCATCATAAACATGTTCACTCATGATATACTGAATCAAGATCGAACGAGCTAAACATATTTACAAAAACGGGAAACAAGAAGAGTTCATACTAGCTTCCTTTGCCACGATCACTTCATCAAATATCGTCATTATTGCCTTTCACTTGCACGACCGAACGATGTGATAATAATAATGCAAGAGTGTCGTGGACTAAGCTGGAATCAGCAAGGCATTTGTGCAAAGGAGAAGACATGGTAATATTGGCTCTTTGTTAGATCAACATTAATGCATATAAGAGCCACTCAACATTTTCATCATGGTCTTCTCCTTTTGACGATTCAAAGAAAAGAAAAGAAATTCAAAGAAACACACTGAAATATTTTTTGAGTTTTTGATTTTTCTCGAAGAAAGCAAAGGAAAAAAACTAGAAAAACTATTTACACGGGAAAGCTCCCAACAAGTAAAGGACATCTTTTTGGGTTTTCTTTTAATACTACAACTAATTAAATGGTAAATAAAAACCGAAAAGAAGCAAGATTTTTTTTGGGTTTTCTAAAGTTTTTCAAACACACAAGAAGAAAGCGAAAAAATAAAACTGATATGGATATACAATGAAAGAGGATGAACACTGACATTTTATGTGAAGTGTGTGAACATGAATGTAATGTCGGTGAGAAATATGTACCCCCCAAGCTTAGGGTTTTGCCTAGCTTGGTGATCACTGATACGTCTCCAACGTATCTATAATTTTTGATTGTTCCATGCTATCATATTATCTGTTTTGGATGTTTTATATTCATTTATATGCTATTTTATATTATTTTTGGGACTAACCTATTAACCTAGAGCCCAGTGCCAGTTTATGTTTTTTTCCTTGTTTTTGAGTTTTACAGAAAAGGAATATCAAACGGAGTCCAAATGTAATAAAAATTTATGGTGATCATTTATGGACCAGAAGAAGCCCAGGGAGCATTGGAGGTGGGCCAGAAGAGCCACAAGGCGATCACAAGCCTAGGGGGCGCCCCCCTGGCTTGTCGCCGCCTCGTGGATCCCCCTGACGTGATTCCAACGCCAAGTACCCCTATATATCCAGTAACCCCCAGAAAGAAACCTAGATCAGGAGTTCCGCCGCCGCAAGGCTCTGTAGCCACGAAAAACCAATCGGGAGCCCGTTCCGGCACCCTGCCAGAGGGGGAAACCATCACCAGAGGCGATCTTCATCATCCTGACGGTCTCCATGATGAGGAGGGAGTAGTTCACCCTCGGGGCTGAGGGTATGTACCAGTAGCTATGTATTTGATCTCTCTCTCTCTCGTGTTCTTGAGATGGCACAATCTTGATGTATCGCGAGCTTTATTGATATAGATGAATCATATGGAGTTTTCCCCTCTCTATCTTCTTGTGATGAATTGAGTTTTCCCTTTGAAGTTTACTTATCGGATTGAGTCTTTAAGGATTTGAGAACACTTGATGTATGTCTTGCGATGGGATATCCGTGGTGACAATGGGATGTTCTATTGATGAACAGTACACAGCCGCTACACATGCATCTGGGCCAGAAGGTCCTCTCCCTGTAGCTACACCTTGGGCCTCCTTTTATATGTCAAAGGGGTCACCAACAGTGGCGCAGAGTACATACAAGAGGTGTAAAGTTGCTACAGCGTATTCTGACGTCTTAGGACAAACGCATTAAATGCTCCGTTTAGGTGTCCCTAACTTTCTTGGGGACGGAAAAAGAGCCCGTCCCATCAGCACCGCTTAACCCCATCCGCCGTTAGCACCTTGACACGCACCCAGGAGGACAAAACCTAAACGACAGGCTGGTCGCTGCGCTGGAGCGGCGACAGGGTGGCGAGGTCTTGCCGGGTGCGGATCTTGCCGGGGCTTCGCAAGCCATCCCGGCAAGAATCTTGCCAGGATCCCAACCTTTGGTCTTCTGTCTTCTGATTATTGACTTGAATGCTTTCTTGACATTCTTGCACTTGCATTCAGCTGTCCCCCGACAGGCCTTGCCACTGGTGTGGCTACAACCGTCCGTGCACAAGTATGGGGTACTAAAGACCCAAACTTTAGTACACCGACAGGAGCCCCCGGGCCTAGGCCATACACGGGTGCGAGGCGTTGTTGGTCTAGGCCCAAACAGTGCACGGGCACGCGTGGCAGGAGTTAACTGTTGTAATCATTCTGCTTACTGCGCCCCCCCACGACGCACATTGAATGCGGGACGTGGGATACGTGCGCGGAGTGGCTGTAATAGCAGCGCGCTCGCAAAAGCATTTTCATATTGACTAGTAAAGAGGCAGCCTCGCACCTTCCCCATAAAAAGGAATCCGCAGAGGCGCTTGCTCATTTACCTCTTGTCCTTTCCAATCTGGAAACCGCCGTCGTCTCCTTCCTTGAGTTCGGAACAGAGCCTCTCCCACTCATCCTCCGCCTCCACGTCCTCACCGTCCTCGGCCTCTGCTCCCATAGCCGCCATGCCGGCCAAGGCGAGCAAGGGCAAGGGGGTGAAAACCGCCGTCTCGGAGAGCGACCTGGTGAAGATGCGGAGGGAGCACGTCGTCTTCACTTCAGCGCTCGATGCGAGCGCTCTGAAGGACAGATACCTGTGCATGTGGGCGAAGGAGACGAAGGCTCATCCTGCTACTCGCGTGAGCCTAGGTTCCTCCAAGGGTGGCCCAAATAAATTCCCCTTCTTTGTCGACTACTTTTACTGCGGGCTCTGTCCCCCGTTTTCTGATTTCTTCATCGACATCATGTACACATACGGCTTCCATCTCTTGGATTTTACGCCGAATGCCGTGACATGCATGTCAGTCTTTACCCATCTTTGTGAAAATTTTGCCGGAGTAGTCCCTAGCACAGCCCTCTTCTGCCACTATTTCATTCCCCGTATTCAAAAGGGAGAGGCCCTTTCTGGTTCTATCACCTGGATTCCAAGGACATGGAACAAAGAGATATACACAGACGGGGTCTACCGCGAGAAGTGGGAAGAATGGCGGGGCAAGTGGTGCTGGATTCAGGAGAAAGACCCTCAGCCCTTCTGTTTGCCGCGACAAACAAAGATGGCGTGCGGTAATGACTGGAGCGCCCTCGATCCTCTAAATGAGAAGCTCACAATTGCAATTACCAGGATCCACCGCCTCAGAGTTGCCGGGCTCACAATAGAGATGATTGACGCTGATTTCCTTCGCCGGCGCATCGTCCCTCTGCAGAACAAGGGGAGACTAGCCTGGGAGTTCCGGAATGCGGCAGATATCATGAGGCTGCGCCCTGGTCTGAATAACAACTTGACGGTCATGCAGCACACAACTCTCTGCCAGAAACTATTCAGGCCTGACGCGAAATACAAGTTGCCGGCTAGCGTAATTCCTCTGTGTAACAACTCCGCCTTGGCCTCAATCATCGCCATGATGCCGGTGTGTAATGCTCACGGCCTTGACGGAACTTGGTACGAGCCATCCACAGAGCAGGCACAAGAATTCTTTGACAACTTGTCGGAGCGGGCCATCCGGGAAGAAACGAACCTCATCTGCCCCACCAATGAAGAAGAAGTGGCGTATATCGCCAGCAGGATGGAAGAGGCGAATCTTGCCGTGGAGGCTGGCAGCGCTGGCTTCACGGAAGGGGAAGCCACTGAAGAAGAAGTGATGTCAGAGGGAAAACTTGTCGGGCAAGGCGAGGTTGCCGGAGAGCAGAGTGGCACAGCTGCCGGGGACCCTTCTGCCGAGGATACAGCCGAGGAGCAGCTGCCCGAGGAGCCCCCAGCTCCCGAGAAGAAGAAGAAGCGTGTTCTTCGGAAAGCCACCTCTAATGCCTCAGCCCACCAACCTTCTTCTTCTGCCGCAGCCAAACAACCCAGGACCACTCCTTCACCTCCTCACACGGACACCGTGGCAGAAGTTGACTTCGACCTCTCCGCCTTTAGTTCGGAAGGAGAAGAGTAAGGGTCCTGTCACATCTTTTAACATCTGAATTTCTGGTTTTGCTTAACTTGTTTGCCTTGCTTTGGCCTGTCCCCGCAGAGATACGGAAACGTTGGCGCAAAGGATGGCGAAGAAGGCGAAGACTTTGACGGGCGATGAGCCGCCAGCAAGCACCACAGGTGCGCCAGAACCGATCACCATCAGCCCGGAGCCCAGCCTCGTTACTCATTTCCCACTGGCGAGTGTTGGGACGTGTATCTTCGCCATTAACATCGCCGAGCTTGTAGGAGAAGAACAACAACAAGGAAAGCCATTGGAGGCCGCCCCTGATGCGCCGCCTCTGTCAACTACGCCGCCCAGAGACGAATCTTCGGCAAGGGTTTCCGCTGACGAGCCCATTCTTGTTGAGGAGGAGCCGGCAAGCACATGCACTGGCAGTCCTACATCGGCAACCAATGTTGCTGGGAAAGGAGAAACCACCTCTCAACAGCTTGATGCAGGTAAACCGTTTGCCTCAAAGTACTTGTCATTCTGTCTCTATATATATATTTTTTGTCTTCTTGAACTTCACCCTTGGTCTCATCTTGTTCCCCTTTCTTTGGCTTTCAGATCTCCCCTTGATGGAACAAATGGATGTCGATGTCGTCATTGAGGAGACCGCTAGGAATGCTGCCACCGAGGCCGACAGGGTTGCCGCTGACGAGGCCGCCAAGGACGTACAGGAGGAAACCGCCAAGGAGTCTACTGAGAAGGCCGGCAAGGAGTCCAGTGACCATACTGACGGCATTCCTGCCGCAGGAGCGCTAGGCGCTACGCCGGCCATGGAGCCCCCAGTTGCCGGCGAGACGGTTGTTGAGGATCAGTCGTCAACATCCGAAGCCCCCTCTTCAAGCTGATATCTTAAGGTCGGCGAGAACCTGTTCGTCAACATACCAGGAACGGTAAGCACTGGGGTGCCAACCGAAGGGGAAATTTTTTGACGAGGAAGTCATCACCGCTGCCGGACTTAGAATTGTTGATGAACCAAGCGCCAGCAGCAGCAAATCCAAGGAGGAACAGCTCCTCCAAACCATGAGCGACAACTTGCAAAAGCTCCAGGCGCTCTACTGCACTCGAAAGGAGAAGTTGGACTCCAGGGCAGCAGTTGTTGAAGCAGCGGAGGCGGATTTCTAGAAGCGCGTCGAGGAAATGCAAGTCTGGTACGCCGAAGCTTTTCAAGAGTTGAAAACTGGTCGGGAACAGCTGAGTGAAAACTGGAGCGAACTCCTCTTAAAGCAGTCTGACATCGAGAAGGCGCAAGAGGAGGCTTCGCAACAGGCTGCTGCAGAGGAATCTCGCCTAACGGAACGCCGTATCGGGCTTGACGCCTATGAAGAGGACCTTGCCGCTCGCGAGAGGGCGCTTGCTGACAAGCTTCGCGGCAAGGATGAAGAAATTGAAAAGCTTGTCGGGCAACGAACCCCGGAGCTGGAGCAGAAACACAAGGAAGCCCTCGAGGCTCTGGTCACAGACCACGCCGGCAAGCTGAAGGAAGCCGTCAATGCTGCCGAAGCCGCAGAGGCCGCCAAGAACGAGCTTAACGACAAGGTGAAGAGGCTGGAGGCGGACCTTGAGGATCACGGCAAGGAGATCTCGACGCTCAAAACCGATAGAGAGAAGACTCTCTACAGCCTGGCAAAGATGCAAACCGCCATATCCGACAAGATCAAGCAACTCACCTCAGCCAATGAATCCATTGCCGATCTGAAACTGAAGCTGGCTACGCTAGGAGAGTCCCTTGAGAACAGCAAGGCTCGTGAGAAGGTCCTGATCAAAGATCTCCAGAATGAGAAGGACCTGCTCAAGAGCGCCGCCGCCACTTATAATGACTATGTGGCAGGTGTGCAGGTCTGGACGGAGCGCCTTGTCGATGTCGCGGAAAGGCTTGCGGCACAACCGTCCACCATGGGCCTGCAAAACTTCGACCTATCTTCCAACGATAGGGTGTCTCCGAGCGCCAGGTTGACCATGTTCTTCGAGGGCATGGTTGACGCCCTGAAGCTGCTCCATTCTGATCGAGCAACCCATCTGGCCAACGAATCCCGCAAACTCTGCCAGGCCGTCCTCCTCAAGGTGCTCATCAAAGTCGTGCACAAGAACCCTGGCATCAACCTCACCAACGTTCTTGACCGCTTGCCGGAGGATGTGGACATCAAGGCACTCGAAGAACTTGTCGCGCCCATCGTCGACAAAGTGAACCAAGTCAAGAGGGTCGAAGGCCAGCGCAGGGACTTGCCGCTTCACTTCTCTTTGTCGCCACCATTCCATGCCAAAGACAATTTTATCTTAAGTTAGAATCGCGCCAACTATTGATGTAATATAACTGGCTGTGGTTTGAATGAATGCACGCTATTCCTCTTGTCTGATTTCTTTCTGTATGGTACACGCCCTACGCTTTATTGGAAACTTGCCGGTGCGCGCAGCCTTGCCGCGAGCGCTTTGAGGAACGGATCCTTAGTAGCCTGCTGGAGGTTCCACTGCCGGCAAAATACCTTGGTGTTCTCAGTGCAGCCACTTAAGCTGTTGAGTGGACTCGAAACAAAGTAAGGGCGCAACCGATCACGACATGGTTCCTTCGCGTGCAGGTTTTCCATACAAAAGTCAAAATCGTCCAAGGAAAATAATTTTACAGTGAAAAATTTACTTAGAGTTTTGCAACTTAGCTTTTCGTTGCTGTACTCCTTTCTGCGAGATGCCAATTTCGAACATCGCCTGTTGGTGTCCATACCATCACCCCCCCGGCAAACTTGTACGCGAGGGAACCTTCTACCCTTTAAGAAAAAGAAAGAAGAGAAAATAGAGATATGGAACCTTGGCGGTTCGTTAATACTTACTGGAAATAAGCGTAATACAACATCTCAGACAAACATGCATATAAGTAAACATGAAAATCGACAAGAATTGTAAAACACTTAATCTTATTCAACTGTGCACAGGGTCTGCGCCTGGCTTTGTACAAAGGATTATATGCCTTGCCGGCAATATTTGTACAAAAGATGGTTGCCGGGGGACCCGGCAACCGCGCCTTATGGATAGAACTTACGAAGATGTTCGATATTCCAGGAATTGCTCACTGGAACGCCATCTTCGGTCTCCAGGCGGACTGCACCATGCCTGGTGACTCGTACTACCCGATAAGGGCCTTCCCACTTCGGCGTCAACTTGTTAGAATTCTTCGCCGACTGAACGCGCCGAAGAACAAGGTCGCCTTCCTCAAGACTTCAGGCATGAACCTTGCGGCTATGGTAGCGGCGCAAGGCTTGCTGGTAGCGTGCAGCTCGCACAGCAGCCTGAAGACGATCTTCCTCCAGGAGCGTAACGTCATCTTGCCACAACTGCTCTTGCTCAAGCTCATCATAGGCGAGCACTCGAGGTGACCCGTATGTGAGTTCCGTGGGGAGAACTGCTTCCGCCCCGTATACGAGGGAAAAGGGCGTCGGGCCGGTGGCTCGATTTGGTGTCGTTCTGATTGACCAAAGAACCGCCGGCAGCTCATCAATCCAGCGTATTCCGCACTTGCGCAGCTTGTCGAAAGTTCTTGTCTTAAGACCTCACAACACTTCAGCATTTGCCCTTTCCGCCTGGCCATTGCTCCTTGGATGAGCAATAGAAGCAAAATAGATCTTGCCGCCAAGGTCTTGGACGTACTGCATGAAGGTGTGGCTCGTGAACTGTGTGCCGTTGTCAGTGATAATCATGTTTGGTACACCAAAACGGCAAACTAGTCCTTTGAAGAACTTGACGGCTGATTGTGCTGTCACCTTCCTCACTGCTTCCACTTCCGGCCACGTTGTGAACTTGTCGATTGCGACGTACAAGTACTCAAAGCCCCTGGTAGCACGGGATAAAGGGCCCAAAATGTCGAGCCCCCAGACCGAAAATGGCCAGGAAAGAGGGATTGTCTGAAGAGCTTGAGCTGGTTGATGCAATTTCTTTGAATGGAACTGGCACGCTTCACACTTGGTTACTAGTGCAGTTGCATCCTGGAGAGCAGTGGGCCAAAAGAAACCTTGCCGGAATGCCTTACCAACAAGAGCTCTTGATCCTATGTGGGAGCCACATATGCCTCCATGTATCTCTGCCAACAGCTCCAGTCCATCCTCCCAAGGAATGCACTTAAATTTCACACCGTTCGGTCTCTTTCTGTACAGGACATTGTCCACAAACTGGTACATATTAGACTGACGGGCTACTTTCTCCACTTCTTCCTGTTCTTCGGGGAGTTCTCCTATTTGGAGGAATTGAACAATGTGTTGTGCCCATGCTGGAGCCTGAGGCTCGACAGCAAGGACTAAAGGCATGTCTTCTGCCGTGGGAGCATTTGTCTCTACGGCAAGGGCTCGAGGCCCTGCCGGAGCCTGTTGCCCCCCGGCAGGCTTGGCGTAGTTTCCGACAACTTCCTTGCCGGCAAGGTTCTTGCCGGCAGCTTCTGCGAGCTCTGCGGGAAAGTACTAGCCGGAACTCCACTTCCTTCTCTTATCTTGCTTCGCTGATGGTGCTACGGATGGCTAAGTCAATTGAAGCACAAAAGTCCCTGGTTCCACAGGTAACTTGAGGGCAACACGCTTTGACAGGTCATCGGCAATGCTGTTCTCTGAACGAGGAACATGCTCTATTTGCAGACCGTCAAAGCGCTCCTCCAACTTCCTCACTTCATCTACGTAAGCTTCCATCAACGGGCTCTGATAATCTTTGTTGACTTGCTTGACGACAAGCTGCGAATCACCTCTGACGATGAGCTTCTTAATTCCAAGGCCTGCCACGATCCTGAGACTGGCAAGCAGCCCTTCATATTCCGCAGTGTTGTTTGTCGACCTCTCCCGGGGAAAATGCATCTGAATTACATATTTGAGGTACTCTCCGGTGGGTGCGACAAGCAGCACACCAGCACCGGCGCCTTGCAGCGAGAAAGCCCCATCAAAATACATAATCCATTCTCGACTCGTTTCCTTGCCGGGGGGGGGGGGTTGTTTCTTGAATCTCTTCGTTCGGCGTGGGGGTCCATTCTGCAATGAACTCTGCCAAGGCTCTGCTCTGAATAGTTGAAGTGCTTTCAAATTTGAGACCAAAGCTTGACAGTTCCAACGCCCACTCCACAATCCTACCGGTTGCATCTAGATTTCGTAAAATCCGTTGCAACGGAAAGCGAGTGACGACGGTAATCTCATGTGCTTGGAAATAATGGCGCAGCTTCCTTCAGGCCATAAGGAGGCCGAAGAGCAACTTTTGCACGCCAGAGTATCTTGACCTTGCCCCCCGCAAAAGGGAGCTGACAAAATAAACTGGGCGCTGCACCATCTTCTTCCTATGTGTCGCTTCATTTGACCGCGCAGACTCCGCCTTGCCGGCACCAGACTCTACCGGGAAAGATCCTGGCTCATCGCTTGATGGTCCTGCCCCCGCCGCTGCTTCTTTGTCGACTTCTCTCTGCGCCACTAGCGCAACACTAACCACTTGATTCGTTGCCGCCAGGTATAGCAACAACGGCTCTTGTGGTTTAGGTGCGACTAGTGTTGGCGGAGAGGAGAGGTACCTCTTCAAATCCTGCAGCGCTGCCTCCGCTTCCGGAGTCCACCTCATTGCACCTGCCTTTTTCAAGATTTTGAAAAAGGGCAGGGTGCGCTCAGCAGATTTGGAGATGAACCTACTCAGAGCAGCAACGCAGCCGGCAAGGCAACGCACATCTTTGACACGTCTTGGCGCTTCAATCTGCTCAATTGCCTTGATCTTGTCGGGATTTGCCTCGATCCCACGCTGAGACACAAAGAACCCGAGAAGCTTGCCAGATGGAACGCCAAACACACACTTCTCAGGATTGAGCTTCAAATTGATCTTGCGCAGATTCGCAAACGTCTCTTCTAGATCTTGTATGAGTGTTGCTTTGTCCTTGGTTTTAACCACTATGTCATCCATATAAGCTTCCATATTTCTATGGAGCTGGGGCTCAAAACCGATCTAGACCGCTCTTGCAAACGTCGAACCAGCACTTTTCAACCCGAAAGGCATACGTAAGAAGCAATACGTACCACACGGGGTGATAAATGCGGTTTTCTCTTCGTCTTCCTTAGCCATGAAAATCTGATGATACCCTGAATAAGCGTCAAGAAATGACAGCAAATCACAACCGGCAGTGGAGTCCACAATCCGGTCGATGCGCGGCAAGGGAAAAGGATCTTTTGGACAGGCTTTATTGATATCTGTATAATCAATACACAGCCTCCATTTTCCATTCGCCTTGCGCACTACAACTGGATTGGCCAACCATGTTGGATGGAGCACTCCTCTAACCAAACCTGTCGCTTCCAACTTCCTGATTTCCTCGGCAATAAATTCTTGCCGCTCCAAGGCTTGCTTCCTAACTTTCTGCTTGACGGGCCGTGCATGAGGACAGACAACAAGATGGTGCTCAATCACCTCCCTGGGAACACCGGGGATATCAGATGGTTGCCATGCAAACACATCGACATTCGCCCGCAGGAAGGCAATGAGCGCGCTTTCCTATTTGTCGTCAAGGGTGGAACTTATGGTGAAAGTTCCTCCCGTACCATCCTCCTTGACGGGCACCTTCTTAGTTTCTGGTGGAGCTGCCTTGGATTTCTTGCTCTTGTCAGTGGAGCTCTCTGGCACATCGTCAACAGGAGCGCAGCACTCCGAGGAGGTGCGTTTGCCAGAGTGTGTGCTAGAGGTCTTGCCGGTCTTCTTTCCCCCGGGAGCTTCAGCGGCAAGAGCAAGTGCCTTGGCGGCAGGTGCTGCTACTGCTTCCCGGTAAAGTTGGTCGGTGTAGATAAGCGCATCCTTCTTGTCGGAGTTGATAGTGATGACGCTCATCGGCCCGGGCATCTTCAATGTATTATAAGCATAGTGCGATGCCGCCATGAACTTGGCCAACGCTGGACGACCAAGGATCCCATTATACGGCAATGGAATCTTGGCGACGTCGAAAACAATCTTTTCTGTCCTGTAGTTCAGGTCACTACCAAATGTTACTGGTAGTGTGATCTTACCCTTCGGCTGGCTCCTTCCTGGATTGATCCCCTGAAACGTGCCCGTTTCCTCGAGATCTTCATCAGGAATTTGCAACCTTTTGATCACATCAGGTGAGATCAAATTCAAACCAGCCCCACCGTCAACTAACATTTTCGTCACCTTGAGGTTGCGAATCGTTGGTGAAACCAACAATGGCAGACACCCGACCGCAGTTGTGCGATCAGGATGATCCTCAGCGTCAAAAATGATAGGCGTGTTGGACCACTTCAATGGTTTCCGGGCATCGACAGATGGCTCTGTCGCATTAACCTGGGTATTTGATACCGGTGCGGTTGCTCATATTTGCAACTCAAAACAGGACCTGCGGAATAGACGGAGGCTGGCAAAGGACGAAGTGATGATGCGCGTGGGAAATGGTTCCAAGGTTGATGTGATCGCCGTCGGCACGCTCGCTCTTCGATTACCATCGGGATTAGTGATGAACCTGAATAAATGTTATTTGGTGCCTGCGTTAAGCATGAACATTATATCTGGATCTTGTTTATTGCGAGACGGTTACTCATTTAAATCAGAGAATAATGGTTGTTCTATTTATATGAGTAATATCTTTTATGGTCATGCACCCGATGTGAGGGGTTTATTCTTATTGAATCTTGATAGTAATGATACACATGTTCATAACATTGATGCCAAAAGATGTAGAATTGATAATGATAATACCACTTTCTTGTGGCACTGCCGTTTAGGTCATATTGGCATAAAACGCATGAGGAAGCTCCATGCTGATGGACTTTTGGAGTCACTTGATTTTGAATCACTTGACACATGTGAGCCATGCCTCATGGGCAAGATGACTAAAACGCCATTCTCTGGAACAATGGAACGGGCATGTGACTTGTTGGAAATCATACATACTGATGTGTGCGGTCCGATGAGCATTGAGGCGCGCGGTGGTTATCGTTACTTTCTCACCTTCACTGATGACTTAAGTAGATATGGGTATATTTACTTAATGAAACACAAATCTGAAACATTTGAAAAGTTCAAACAATTTCAGAGTGAAGTTGAGAATCATCGTAACAAAAAGATTAAATTCCTACGATCTGATCGAGGAGGAGAATATCTGAGTTATGAGTTTGGCAGTCACTTAAGACAATGTGGAATTGTTTCACAACTGACACCGCCTGGAACACCACAGCGTAATGGTGTGTCCGAACGTCGTAATCGAACCTTATTGGATATGGTGCGATCTATGATGTCTCTTGCCGATTTGCCACTATCATTTTGGGGTTATGCATTAGAGACAGCTGCATTCACTTTAAATAGGGCACCATCGAAATCCGTTGAGACGACGCCATATGAACTTTCGTTTGGCAAGAAGCCAAAGCTGTCGTTTCTTAAAGTTTGGGGATGTGATGCTTATGTCAAAAAGCTTCAGCCTGAAAAGCTGGAACCCAAAGCGGAGAAATGCGTCTTCATAGGATACCCAAAAGAGACAGTTGGGTATACCTTCTACCTCAGATCCGAAGGCAAAGTGTTTGTCGCTAAAAACGGAACATTTCTTGAGAAAGAGTTTCTCTCGAAAGAATTGAGTGGGAGGAAGATAGAACTTGATGAGGTTGTTGAACCTTTACTTCAACCTGAGAGTAGCGCAGCGCAGAAAGATGTTTCTGTAGAGCCTACATCAGTTGAAGAGGAAGTTGATGATGATCATAAAGCTTCGGAACAAGTTGCTATCGAACCTCGTAGGTCGACAAGGACGCGTACTGCTCCTGAGTGGTACGGCAACCCTGTCTTAGAGGTCATGTTGTTGGACAACGATAAACCTACGAGCTATGGAGAAGCGATGATGGGCCCGGATTCCGAGAAGTGGTTAGAGGCCATGAAATCCGAGATGGGATCCATGTATGAAAACAAAGTATGGACTTTGGAAGTATTACCTGAAGGGCGTAAGGCCATTCAGAACAAATGGATCTTTAAGAGGAAGACGGACGCAGACGGTAATGTCACCGTCTATAAAGCTCGACTTGTGGCAAAAGGTTTTTCACAAGTTCAAGGAGTTGACTACGATGAGACCTTCTCACCCGTAGCGATGCTTAAGTCCGTCAGAATCATGTTAGCAATAGCTGCCTTTTTCGATTATGAAATTTGGCAGATGGATGTCAAAACAGCGTTCCTTAACGGTTTCCTTAAGGAAGAGTTGTATATGATGCAACCAGAAGGTTTTGTCGATCCATAGAATGCTGACAAAGTTTGCAAACTCCAGCGATCCATTTATGGACTGGTGCAAGCATCTCGGAGTTGGAATCTTCGCTTTGATGAGGTGATCAAAGCGTTCGAGTTTATACAAGTTTACGAAGAAGCTTGTATTTACAAGAAAGTGAGTGGGAGCTCTATAGCATTTCTAATATTATATGTGGATGACATATTACTGATTAGAAACAATATAGAAATGTTGGAAAGCGTGAAGGAATATTTGAACAAGAGTTTTTCAATGAAGGACCTAGGAGAAGCTGCTTTCATATTAGGCATCAAGATCTATAGAGATAGATCAAGACGTTTAATAGGACTTTCACAAAGCACATACCTTGATAAGATTTTGAAGAAGTTCAAAATGGATCAGTCCAAGAAGGGGTTCTTGCCTGTTTTGCAAGGTGTGAAGTTGAGTAAGACTCAATGCCTAGTGACTGCAGGAGATAGAGAAAAGATGAGTGTCATCCCCTATGCTTCAGCCATATGCTCTATCATGTATGCAATGCTGTGCACAAGACCCGATGTCAGCCTTGCCATAAGTATGGTCGGAAGGTTTCAAAGTGATCCAGGAATGGAACACTGGACGGCGGTCAAGAATATCCTGAAGTACCTGAAAAGGACTAAGGACATGTTTCTCGTTTATGGAGGTGATCAAGAGCTCGTCGTAAAGGGTTATGTCGATGCAAGCTTTGACACTGATCCGGATGACTCTAAGTCACAAACCGGATACGTATTTATTCTTAATGGGGGTGCGGTTAGCTGGTGCAGTTCCAAGCAAAGCGTGGTAGCTGATTCTACATGCGAAGCGGAGTACATCGCTGCCTCGGAGGCGGCGAAGGAAGGTGTCTGGATGAAGGAGTTCATGACAGATCTTGGAGTAGTGCCTAGTGCGCTTAACCCAATGACTCTGTTTTGTGATAATACTGGTGCCATTGCTCCAGCCAAGGAACCAAGATTTCACAAGAGGACCAGACACATAAAGCGACGTTTCAATTCCATCCGCGATTACATCAAGGAAGACGACATAAATATTTGCAAAGTACACACGGATCTGAATGTTGTAGATCCGATGACTAAACCTCTTCCAAGGGCTAAACATGAACAACACCAGAACTGCATGGGTGTTCGATTCATTACAATCTAAATCACATAGTGATGTGAACTAGATTATTGACTCTAGTGCAAGTGGGAGACTGTTGGAAATATGCCCTAGAGGCAATAATAAATTGGTTATTATTATATTTCCTTGTTCATGATAATCGTTTATTATCCATGCTATAATTGTATTGATTGGAAACTCAAATACATGTGTGGGTACATAGACAACACTGTGTCCCTAGTAAGCCTCTAGTTAACTAGCTCGTTGATCAAAAGATGGTGAAGGTTTCCTAGCCATGGACATGAGATGTCATTTGATAACGGGATCACATCATTAGGAGAATGATGTGATGGTCAAGACCCAAACTATAAACGTAGCATATGATCGTGTCAGTTTATTGCTATTGTTTTCTGCATGTCAAGTATCTGTTCCTATGACCATGAGATCATGCAATTCACTGACACCGTAGGAGTGCCTTGTGTGTATCAAACGTCGCAACGTAACTGGGTGACTATAAAGGTGCTCTACAGGTATCTCCGAGGGTGTCTGTTGGGTTGGCATGGATCAAGACTGGGATTTGTTACTCCATGTGACGGAGAGGTATCTCAGGGCCCACTCAGTAATACAACATCACAATGAGCCTTGCAAGCAATGTGACTAAAGTGTTAGCCACGAGATCTTGTATTACGGAACGAGTAAAGAGACTTGCCGATAACGAGATTGAACTAGGTATAGAGATACCGACGATCGAATCTCGGGCAAGTAACATACCGAAGAACAAAGGGAACAGCATACGGGATTAACTGAATCCTTGACATAGAGGTTCAACCGATGAAGATCTTCGTAGAATGTGTAGGAACCAATATGGGCATCCAGGTCCCGCTATTGGTTATTGGCCGTAGAGGTGTCTCAGTCATGTCTACATAGTTCTCGAACCCACAGGGTCTACACACTTAACGTTTGGTGACGATTAGTATAGTTGAGTTATTGTGTTGGTGACCGAAGGTTGTTCGGAGTCCCGGATAAGATCCCGGACATGACAAGGATCTCCGGAAGAGTCCGGAGGTAAAGATTGATATATGTGATAATAGTGTTTTGATCTCCGAAAGGGTTCCGGAATTCACCGGAAGGGGTTCCGGGTGTTTACTGAAGTGTTCGGGTGCAGCAACACTTTATATGGGCCAAAGGGGTAAAGCCCACGAGGTATTGGAAAGTGCAAAAGGAAGTTTTGCTGCTGCCTTAAGCGGTACTACCGCTGGTAAGGCAGTACTACCGCGTAAGCGGTACTACCGCTTGTGTGAAGCGGTACTACCGCGTAAGCAGTACTACCGCTTGTGTGAAGCGGTACTACCGCTCAAGCGGTACTACCGCTCGTGGAGGCTTTCTCTCCAAGTTTAGACCCCATGGCTCAACATATAAATAGAGGGGCAGGGCTAGCACACGGGATACAACAAGATTTCCCAAGCCGTGTGCCGGCAACCCTAACCCTCTAGTTCCTCCCGTCATAATCTCCGTAGTGCTTGGCGAAGCCCTGCAGAGATTGTTCCTCACCACCATCACCATGCCGTCATGCTGCCAGAACTCATCCACTACTTCACCATCGCTCGCTGGATCGAGGAGGTGAAGGCGTCATCAAGCCGTACGTGTGTTGAACGCGGAGGTGCCGTCCGTTCGGCGCTAGATCGTGTTTGGATCGAGGGACGACTTGCGATTCGGATCGCGAAGACGTTAGACTACATCAACCGCGTTTCTTAACGCTTCCGCTTAGCGATCTACAAGGGTATGTAGATTCACTCTCCCTCTCGTAGATGCTCATCACCATGGATAGATCTTGCATGTGCGTAGGAAATTTTTTGTTTCCCATGCAACGTTCCCCAACACCCTCTGCACCATCCTGGGCCTTCTCCTTATCTCGCCTTTCATACTCAGCTTTCTGCTTCTCGACAAGCTGCTCATCTTGCCGGCAGTTTTGGAGATCATGGCCCTTGGTGCGATGGATCTTGCAGTACTGCTTGTCGGAGCCCTCCGGCTTGTCGGCAGCCGCCAAGGCCTGACAGGAGGCGCACCCGGCAACCTCCTTGCCGGGGCCGTCAACCTTGATCTTCTTGGCGGTGTCGAGGTTGCCGGATTCCTCGACAGCAAGCATGGCCTTGCCCTTGCGTTTCCTGTTACGCCGTCGGCCTTTCTTTGCCGGGGCGGCGGCGTCTTCGTCTTCAGAGTCGACTCCTGCTCCAGCATCCTCCCCGGGGAATCTCCTCCCTTCTTCAGCTCGAGCACATTTATCAGCCAGAGCATAAAGCTCGGCAACATCCCTAACTTTGTTCATCGCCAGCTCTTTGCGCATCCTGCGGTTGCGCACGTTCTGATGGAACGCGCTGACAACAGCGGCAGGATGAACATCTGGGATGTACTTGCGGCTGAATCTCTGTATGTACTTGCGCAAGGTTTCGCCCTCTTTCTGGGGGATGAGATGCAAATCACTTTCCTGGCTAGGAGCTTGGTGGCCTCCGGTAAAGATGCCAACAAACTCATGACACAGATCTGCCCAGGAAGAAATGGAATTCTCCGGCAGATGCATCAACCACGACCTGACGTTGGGCTTAAGTACCAACGGGAAGTAGTTAGCGAGTATCTTGTCGTCGCGAGCCCCGGCAGCCTGCACAGCAATGGTGTAGACGCTCAAGAACTCCGACGGGTGAGTCTTGCCGTCGTATTTCTCCGGGACCTCCGGTTTGAACGTTCGGGAATTGGGCCACTGGACTCGCCGCAGCTCACGGGTAAAAGCTGGACAACCCACTTCATAAGGTAAGTCACCTGGATACCCTGGTGTAGGCTTGTCTACAGTGGGTCCTGCGCGCCTATCAGATTGATGGCGCGCTTCCCACCGCCGCTCGATGGTAGTCCGAGCGTCTTCTTTACTCCGCTCCCGAAGAACTTGACGTTGATCGCGACGAGTTCGCGGATCAGACGACGCCATTGAATCGTCATCACAGGCGTCGATCCGCCGAGTCAGCGACCGCTATTGCTGCCGTGGAGGAGAGTGTATCGTGGTCGTACCACCTCCAGTCTTTTCGCCATCGGCGCGCGCCAGCTCGATGGACCGCCGTCGCGAAGGCTCCGCCCGCTGCGGCCCATCTTCATTAGCGAGGCCGACGAGGCTCTGAATAGCAGCTCTCCATTCTTCGAGCTTCTCCGCAGCAGGAGGAAAATTGAGGAGCAGCTGTGCTCGCGCCAACGCTTCTGCCGGTGTAGGCGGCGGCGAAAGGTGTGAGGAACGTGAGGTGCTCTGACTCCTAACCGTGTTAGAAGGTGCTCCATCACGGTCCCGTGACCGCGCGCCGCTTCCACCAGCGTTTTGGCGTGCATGCTGGCCCCGCGCATCTTGAGAATGATGCTCAGGGGTCTTTCCATGGGGACGCTTAGAACCACCAACGTCGCGGCGCTGTTCATCGCGTGCGACCTGAGAAGGCCGCGGCGCATGCGCCGGTGTGGGTGTCTTAGAAGGCGCCCTTCCGTCCCTGGAGTTCACTACGCCGCCCGTAGGTAGCACAACTCCGTCCTTAGATCTAGTGGCGCGCGGGTTGCCGTCGCCGCCACGAACGACGCCGCTCGCTTGGCTTTGATCGGCAGAACGTCGTGGAGGCTCAAGACCTCCGCCTCCTCCGCCTGCGTCGACACCGTCGCCCATCCATGTAGCTACATGCATACTGGACGCGGATGGATCAACCGCCGTAAAACCCTTCTTCTTGGGAGCCATGGCGATGTAGATGATGAAGAAACTGGCGCGCTGATCGCTATATCAGGTTCATGCAACCCCTCCCCCTACCTGGCGCGCCAAAGATGTCGGCGTACGACACCTATGGGATCGCGTGGATCCCTTTTACGGTTCGGCAGGGAGAAAGGCGTGCACAAAGAGCAGATCCAACGATCAACGCAAGGGATTTTTACCCAGGTTTGGGCCGCTGAGGAGCGTAAAACCCTACTCCTGCTTTAGTGTATTGTGTGTCTTTGAACTCTGGCTCCAGGAGCGCTATGTGATGAACAGTACACAGCCGCTACACATGCATCTGGGCCAGAAGGTCCTCTCCCTGTAGCTACGCCTTGGGCCTCCTTTTATATGTCGAAGGGGTCACCAACAGTGGCGCAGAGTACATACAAGAGGTGTAAAGTTGCTACAGCGTATTCTGACGTCTTAGGACAAACGCATTAAATGCTCCGTTTAGGTGTCCCTAACTTTCTTGGGGACGGAAAAAGAGCCCGTCCCATCAGCACCGCTTAACCCCATCCGCCGTTAGCGCCTTGACATGCACCCAGGAGGACAAAACCTAAACGACAGGCTGGTCGCTGCACTGGGGATGCTATGTTTGATGAAGATGATATTTTTAGTCCCCCAAGTTTTGATGAGCAAATTTGTTATGATAATGACATGCCTACTATCTATGATGATTATGATGATGACATGTATGCTATAAAGAGTGATAGTAACCATGAAACTTGTCATCATGATTTTAATATTCAAAGTGGTTATGTCAATCAAGTATCTCATGATAGTTATTTTGTTGAGTTTGCCCCCACTATTATGAATGAGAAGAAAATTGCTTATGTGGAGAGTGACAAATTTTCTATGCTTGTGGATCATGAAGATAATGCTTTATGTGATAGTTATGTTGTGAAATTCCTTCATGATGCTACTAAAAATTATTATGAGGGAGGAACATATGCTCGTAGGAATTGCAATAATATCAAGTTTCCTCCCTATGTGTTCAAAGTTTTGAAGTTATGCTTGTTTTGCCTTCCTATGCTAGTTGATTCTTGCTCCCATAAATTGTTTGCTCAAAAAATCCCTATGCATAGGAAGTGGGTTAGACTTAAATGTGCTTGTCATGAGATCCATGATGCTCTCTTGCATATTTCAATTACTATTCTTATGTGAGCATCATTGAAATCATCATGCCTAGCTAAAAGGCATTAAAGAAAAGCGCTTGTTGGGAGACAACCCAACACTTTTCCTTTCTGTTTTTTTTTGTGTTCACATGATTAAGCTACTGTAGTAATCATGTTTTGTGTCTTTTATTTCAATAAAGTGCCAAGTAAAGCCTTTGGGACGACTCACAAGATGAGTAGAATTGATGCTGAACCAAAACAGAAACTTTTGACTCCAGTACATGAATTTTTATTTCTGACTGGAGCGTGATAATGATCTGAAATTTATACACAGTCTTAATATACAAATTCTTCAGGTTTTCCTAAGTTTTCAGAATTTTTAGAGACAGGGAAGTTTGGTTACACTACAGATCTTCACAGACTGTTCTGTTTTTGACAGATTCTGTTTTGCATGCATAGTTTGCTTGTTTTAAAGTTTTCATAGCTTATATTTAGTGGTATAAATTATGGGAATGATAGAATACAGTAGGTATCATGTGGGAACAATTATGAATCTTGTATTGACAGTACCTAAGTGAATGATCTATCTTTATTACACTAACCCTTCTCACGAAGTTCCGTTAAGTTTTGTGTGATTGAAGTTTTCAAGTTTTGGGTGAGATACCGATATGAGGAGAATAAGGAGTGACAAGAACCTAAGCTTGGGGATGCCCAAGGCACCCCCAAGGTAATATCCAAGGAAGACTCAAGCGCCAAAGCTTGGGGATGCCCCGGAAGGCATCCCCTCTTTCGTCTTCAACACTATCGGTATATCTTACTTGGAGCTATATTTTTATTCGTCACACAATATGTGTTTTGCTTGGAGCATCATTTTATTTTGTTGTTCTATGTTAGGTGTTATTCATAATCTTGTTTTTCAATAAAAAGTTTCAAGAATTGTCTTAGGATGCTTGCATTGCATGTTTTGATGTGTGCTGTGTAAAAACAGAAACTTTTGCTGTAGTGTTTGAATTTTCATATTTTACTCGAACGTGGAAAGTTTCTGAAATTTTTACACAGTGATCTCATATAAATTATATAGCATGTCCTAAATTTTCATAATTTTTTGAGTTACGGAAGTACACTGTTTTCATAAATTGCTACAGACTGTTCTGTTTAGACAGATTGCTGTCATAGTTTTGTTATCTACTTATCCTCTAGTTTCCATAGCCTATATTGGTAGATATAAATTGTGGAAACGATAGTAAACAGTATATAATGTTTGAAAATTATTGTGCAACTTGTCTTGGCAGTACATGAAGTGTTGATTTATTCTTAAGTGTACTAACCTATCTCACGAGTTCTTTTCGAGTTTTGTGTGGATGAAGTTTTTGAGAATAGGTGAAACCATGATATGAGAGGATTGAACGAGATACAAAAGCTCAAGCTTGGGGATACCCAAGTCACCCCAACCAAATATTTCAAGATGTCTCAAGCATCTAAGCTTGGGGATGCTACGCATCCCACCTCTCTTCATCAACAATTATCGGTTAGCCTATGTTGAGCCCAAATTTTTATTCGTTCACATGATGCGTGCTATTCTTGGAGTGATATTTTTCTTTGCTTGCTGTTTAATAAAATACTTAAGATCTGAAATTCTTAGATGAGAGAGTCTTCACATAGTTATTTAATTGTTGGCTACTCATTGATCTTCACTTATATCTTTTTGGAGTAGTTTGTCTTTTGCTCTAGTGCGTCACTTATATCTTTGTAGAGCACGGCGGTGGTTTCATTTTATAGAAATTGATGAACTCTCATGCTTCACTTATATTATTTTGAGAGTCTCTAAACAGCATGGTAATTTGCTTAGGTTATGAATTTAGTCCTAATATAATGGGCATCCAAGAGGGATATAATAAAAACTTTCATATAAAATGCATTGAATGCTATGAGAAGTTTGATTCCTTATGATTGTTTTGAGATATAAAGATGGTAATATTAGAGACATGCTAGTGAGTAATTTTGGATTGGTAGAAATACTTGTGTTAAAGGTTGTGATTCCTGTAGCATGCACGTATGGTGAACCGTTATGTGACGAAGTCGGAGCATGATTTATTTATTGAATGCCCTCCTTTGTGTGGAGGTCGGGATCGCGCGATGGTTAACTCCTACCAACCCTTCCCCTAGGAGCATGCGTGTAGTACTTTGTTTTGATAACTAATAGACTTTTGCAATAAGTATGTGAGTTCTTTATGACTAATGTTGAGTCCATGGATTATACGCAATCTCACCCTTCCACCCTTGCTAGCCTCTCTAGTACCGCGCAACTTTTGCCGGTGCATTAAACCCACCATATACCCTTCCTCAAAACAGCCACCATACCTACCTATTATGGCATTTCCATAGCCATTCCGAGATATATTGCCATGCAACTTCCACCGTTCCGTTTATCATGACACGCACCATCATTGTCATATTTCTTTGCATGATCGTAAGACAGCTAGCGTGATGTTTTCATTAATGTCATTTGCTATGCTAGATCATTGCACATCCCGGTACACCGCCGGAGGCATTCATATAGAGTCATGTTTTGTTCTAAGTATCGAGTTGTAATTCTTGAGTTGTAAGAAAATAAAAGTGTGATGATCATCATTATTAGAGCATTGTCCCATGTGAGGAAAGGATGATGGAAGCTATGATTCCCTCACAAGTTGGGATGAGTCTCCGGACTTTACAAAAAATAAAAGAGGCCAAAGAAGCCCAAATAAAAAAAAGAGGCCAAAGCAGCCCACCAAAAAATAAAAAAAATGAGAGAAAAGAGAGAAGGGGCAATGCTACTATTCCTTTTTCCACACTTGTGCTTCAAAGTAGCACCAGGATCTTCATGATAGAGAGTCTCCTATTTTGTCACTTTCATATACTAGTGGGAATTCTTCATTATAGAACTTGGCTTGTATATTCCAATGATGGGCTTCCTCAAATTGCCCTAGGTCTTCGTGAGCAAGCGAGTCGGATGCACACCCACTTAGTTTCTTTTTGAGCTTTCATACACTTATAGCTCTAGTGCATCCGTTGCATGGCAATCCCTACTCACTCACATTATTATCTATTGATGGGCATCTCCATAGCCCGTTGATACGCCTAGTTGATGTGAGACTATCTCCTTCCTTTTGTCTTCTCCACAACCACCATATTCTATTCCACGTATAGTGCTATATCCATGGCTCACGCTCATGTATTGCGTGAGAGTTGAAAAAGTTTCAGAATACTAAAGTATGAAACAATTGCTTGGCTAAAACTGGGGTTGTGCATGATTTAATACTTTGTGTGATGAAGATGGAGCATAACCAGACTATATGATTTTGTAGGGATAACTTTCTTTGGCAGTGTTATTTTCAGAAGACATGATTGCTTTATTAGTATGCTTGAAGTATTATTGTTTTTATGTCAATATTAAACTCTTGTTTCGAATCTTATGGATCTGAATATTCATGCCACAATAAAGAAAATTACATGGATAAATATGTTAGGTAGCATTCCACATCAAAAATTCTGTTTTTATCATTTACAGACTCGAGGACGAGCAGGAATTAAGCTTGGGGATGCTTGATACGTCTCCAACGTATCTATAATTTTTTATTGTTCCATGCTATTATATTATCTGTTTTTGATGTTTTATATGCATTTATATGCTATTTTATATTATTTTTGGGAGTAACCTATTAACCTAGAGCCCAGTGCCGGTTTCTGTTTTTTTCCTTGTTTTTGAGTTTTACAGAAAAGGAATATCAAACAGAGTCCAAACGTAATAAAAATTTACGATGATCATTTATGGACCAGAAGAAGCCCAGGGAGCATTGGAGGTGGGCCAGAAGAGCCACGAGGCGATCACAAGCCTAGGGGGCGCGCCTCCCCTAGGGTGATGGGGATATGTACCTAGGGTAGGGTCATAGGCCTGACCTACCTGCTCTACCCAAGGACACTGCCCCAGAAAGCTTAAGGGCTGCAAGGAGATCTCCGACTGAAATCACCAAGGCATACAAGTCACTCGACAATATCCACTCGGAGATTACCCTTTCACTCGACAGTTACCTTTCACTCGGAAGGACCAGAATACAGTCGACCGCAGAAGACCAGAAGCCACTCCAGGGAGGCCAACGGGCAGGCATTCGGCTGCGCACCATAAGTAGCATTTACTGCATACGTTACCAGTAACGTTCACCATTATAGCCACGATCTGACCCTTAAACGCGGGCACTTATGAGGGGCAGCGCACTCTATATAAGCCGCCCCTCCCCTCTGGCACAGGGGTTCGCATCCTCAGTAAGGATACGGGTGGTCCACTCGACAGATAAACAAAGCCTCTCCGGAGCACGAGACGTAGGGCTGTTATCTCCACCGTGAGAGGCCCGAACTCGCTAAAACCACCGTGTCACCCATTTGCATCTCGGTAGATCATGCTCCTTTACCCTACCCCCTTCGTACTGTCGGAGTCGTTCCCACGACAGTTGGCGCCCACCTTGGGGCATGGCGTCTATCGAACCATGGTGCAAATGGTTTTTTCTTCAATCTTCAACAGCGGATCAACTATCATCGCCAGAGAAATTGGCCGCTAGAGCTCTGGTCATCATGCAATTCATACAAGCAAAATGATCAGGAAAGTATCCATTCGATCTAGTCTTTTTACAATACATTGTCCAACAATGAGTTTGTCTTTTCCTCCTGTAGGATCAGACACACCCATGCATGATCGGTCATGAAGCAGAGAGAGAGAGAGAAAAGGGCAAGTCATTCTTCATCTTTCTTGCCTTCTCACGGGATCATCATCAATGGCAACCACCACAAACGGCCACTGGCGCGGGCCGTCCCGTCATCTCCGGCGTCGTCTACGACACCGTCAACGAGCTCGTACAATCGCCCTCCGGCGCGGTCCGCCACTTCGTCTCTGGCCTCGTCTACGACGCCGTGGGCAAGCTCGTCCAAACGTCCTCCGGCGCGGTCCGCCGCGCCGTCAAACAGCCACTGGCGCGGTCCGCCGCGTCGTTTTTCGGCCCATCTGCGACGTCCTCACGCTCGGCCACCTCCTCCAACCAGTGTCAATCACTCTGCGGCTGGGTTTGCGTTTGTCTCGCATGCATGCGGGCTCACGCATATCCCATTTGCATGCACGTTGAGAACGGAAGGAGGAGAAAGGAAATTACTTTGATTGACGAATCAATGTCAATTAGTGCATGGCCAAGAGAAGGAAACTGCCATTTCATCAATTTGGCAAGAGTTACAGCATGCAGATTCTGGACGTGGGCAACTCCTTCAATGCCTCGTAACGTCGTCTTCATGGCCCCGACAGGCGGTCTGGTTCCTCGAGCAGCGAGACGCAGCGGCCGCAGCGCAAGACTCCTCCGCCCAGTCGACTGGTCGATGGCGGCCTCCGCGCCGCGGAGACGCGTCCGATTGAGCGGTTCGCTGGTTCACTCGAGAAAAATCTTGCGCTCAGACGAATTGTTCACTCCGACAGCTAACCTGCTCACTCGACGAATCACTCTCCATTAGATCTCAATTCCTTCCCAGGGAGTAAACTGCATGCAGGGAGATAAATGCCCCGTGGAAGAAGGAAACCTCCATTGCATGCAATCCCATCTTAAACTCTTGCTTAATTACCGCTAATTAAGCCTCTTGCATGGTACAGGTTTTGGACGTGATCAACTCCATCAATGCATGTTAACGGCATCTGAAGCGGTAGGCGTTGGCGAATCTCCGGCGGTTTCTCCACCCGATTCCAAGCGCTTGCCGATAGCCTGTACGATAGAGCCAACACCACACCGCCGCAACCGGAAGTTGGCTCAGCCCTCGCACACGACAGCGTCTCCCGTGCTGGAGGCACAAACCCGACGCGGCGCGGGGACCAGGAGTTGGCCATGCTGCCACACTCAGTAGCTTCTCCCTCCGACGTTGGTGGTTCGGCGGCAGCCTCTGTGGGCGCTCGGCGGCTCATCCCTCATGTATCGTCCGCCCGGTGCGGCGCGGGCGCACACTCCTTCTGGCATCAACCACTCGGCAGCAACTCCCTTCAGTCGACATGATCACTCGGATGGGACTAGCTCACTCGGACTAAGCAGGATCACTGGCGCTCGGCCGCCTGTGCACCGCCACTCGGCCGCTCGTGCGACGAACCCGCCGGAACAAGTCCCTGGCCACTCGACGGAGGATTAAGGACCTCATCCTCTCCGATCATTTTACAGATTAGTTGTCAAATAACTGTACAATTGCTTAACAGTCCCTTTTCTGTTCGAACCCAGGTTCGCTCGGACGGGACTAAAGCTCACTTGAATGACCGTCCACTCGAACGATTCGCACGCATGCTCGGACGAATTTACTCGGATGGTTAACACACCACCGCGACAGTCGGACAGGGACGTTTTGCCGCAGCGATCACTCGGTCGCCCCTTGCTTCGTCGTCATTCAGCTGGATACGTACTACTTGGACGCTCCGCGCATCGCCACTCCGTGTGGCACGTCTTCATCATCGGCACCCCCGCGCGCCGTCACTCGGCGGGACACGTCGTCATCACTCGGCAGCTCCACGCATGGCCATTCAGTCGGACGCTCCTTCCACACTCGGCAGCTCCGCGCTTCGCCATTCAGTCGGACGCTCCTTCGACACTCGGCAGCTCCGTGCATCGCCATTCAGTTGGACGCTCCTTCGACACTCGGCAGCTCCGCGCATCGCCATTCAGTCGGACGCTCCTTCGACACTCGGCAGCTCCGAGCATCGCCATTCAGTCGGACGCTCCTTCGACACATGGCTCCGCGCTTCGCCATTCAGGCGGGACGCATCGTCATCACTCGGCAGCTCCGCGCATCGCCATTCAGTCGGACGCTCCTTCGACACTCGGCAGCTCCGCGCATCGCCATTCAGTCGGACGCTCCTTCGACACTCTGCAGCTCCGCGCATCGCCATTCAGTCGAACGCTCCTTCGACACTCGGCAGCTCCACGCGCTGTCACTCGGCGGGACGCGTCGTCATCACTCGGCAGCTCCGCGCATCGCCACTCAGCCGGACGCTCCATCGTCATTCGGCAGCCCCGCGCGTCGTCACTCGGCGGGATGCGTCGTCATCACTCGGCAGCTCCGCGCATCGCCATTCAGTCGGACGCTCCTTCGACACTCGGCAGCTCTGCGCATCGCCATTCAGTCGGACGCTCCTTCGACACTCGGCAGCTCCGCGCTTCGCCATTCAGTCGGACGCTCCTTCGACACTTGGCAGCTCCGCGCATCGCCATTCAGTCGGACGTTCCTTCGACACTCGGCAGCTCCGCACATCGCCATTCAGTCGGACGCTCCTTCGACACTCGGCAGCTCCGCGCATCGCCACTCAGCCGGACGTGTCTACTTCGCTCGACCGCCCCGCGCGTTATCAGACAGCTAAGTCATCCTTCACAGACTTCATTCAATAAATTAATTATTTATGCATTACCGAGTGTCAAGTAAGTCGCACATGATGTTCACTCGGAGGCCACGCCACCGAGTGTACCTCTGCGCTCGGTTGTTTATTTTCATGTCGGAACACTACACTTCCGCTTCTTTTGGGTCCAGTACTCAAACGAGTTCAGTCGGATCCTTCACTCTTTTAGACCCTTGCTGGTTCCTAACCAACAAGCACCTGGCACACCCAGTGGGTGTCTATGGGTGTTATTTACACAAATCATTTCAACAAACATCAAATTACTTCGAGAATTTTTTATGTTAGCTTGTGTTATTTTTCATACACAGGTTACCTGGACGCCTCTGTGCGCCATTCTCGACGACATGGTCGACTCGGTCGCCCCGCGCGCCGTCACCTGGTCGGACGCCTCCGCGACAACATTCTCGACTCGGCAGCTCCGCGCATCGCCATTCAGTCAGACGCTCCTTCGACACTCGGCAGCTCCGCGCTTCGCCATTCAGTCGGACGCTCCTTCGACACTCGGTAGCTCCGCGCATCACCATTCAGTCGGACGCTCCTTTGACACTCGGCAGCTCCGCGCATCGCCATTCAGTCGGACGCTCCTTCGACACTCGGCAGCTCCGCGCATCGCCATTCAGTCGGACGCTCCTTCAACACTCTGCAGCTCCGCGCATCGCCATTCAGTCGAACGCTCCTTCGACACTCGGCAGCTCCGCGCGCCGTCACTCGGCGGGACGCGTCGTCATCACTCAGCAGCTCCACGCATCGCCATTCAGTAGGACGCTCCTTCGACACTCGGCAGCTCCGCGCATCGCCATTCAGTCGGACGCTCCTTCGACACTCTGCAGCTCCGCGCATCGCCATTCAGTCGAACGCTCCTTCGACACTCGGCAGCTCCGCGCGCCGTCACTCGGCGGGACGCATCGTCATCACTCGGCAGCTCCGCGCATCGCCACTCAGCCGGACGCTTCATCATCACTCGGCACCCCCGCGCGTCGTCACTCGGCGGGACGCGTCGTCGTCACTCAGCAGCTCCGCGCATCGCCACTCCGTGTGGCACGTCTTCATCATCGGCCGCCCCGCGCGCCATCGCTCAGCTTAGCTGCGATTCCGTATCGCCTAAGTCAAAAACTGCTTCGAGTGAGGACATCATCCGCACTGGGGGGCTTAGCTGCGATTCCGTATCGCCTAAGTCAAAAACTGCTCCGAGTGAGGACATCATCCGTACTCGGGGGATTAGCTGCGATTCCGTATCGCCTAAGTTAAAATCCACTCCGAGTGAGGACATCATCCACACTCGGGGGCTTAGCTGCGATTCCGTATCGCCTAAGTTAAAATCCACTCCGAGTGAGGACATCATCCACACTCGGGGGCTTAGCTGCGATTCCGTATCGCCTAAGTTAAAATCCACTCCGAGTGAGGACATCATCCACACTCGGGGGCTTAGCTGTGATTCCGTATCACCTAAGCTAAAAACCACTCCGAGTAAGGACATCATCCACACTCGGGGGCTTAGCTGCGATTCCGTATCGCCTAAGTTAAAATCCACTCCGAGTGAGGACATCATCCACACTCGGGGGCTTAGCTGCGATTCCGTATCGCCTAAGTTAAAAACCACTCCGAGTGAGGACATCATCCACACTCGGGGGCTTAGCTGTGATTCCGTATCACCTAAGTTAAAAACCATTCCGAGTGAGGACATCATCCAAACTCGAGGGCTTAGCTGCGATTACGTATCGCCTAAGTTGAAAACTCTTCCGAGTGACGAGCGCTTCTCTCACTCGGGGGCTTAGCCACGAACAAGTTTTTCGCCTAAGTTAAAAACCCTGCCGAGTGAATAGCATCCCATTCACTCGGAAACTTAGCTGCGAACCAGTCTTCGTCTCAGTTAAAAACTCTCCCAAGTGACGAGCATTCCTCTCACTCGGGGACTTAGCCGCGAGTCAGACCTCGCTTAAGTTAAAGGTTGTTCTGAGTGACAGGCAACACCTTCACTCGGAAACTTAGTTGCGAACAAGCTTTCGCCTAAGTTCAATATTCTTCCGAGTAATGAGCATCCATTTTACTCGGAAACCAAACAAACTTAGCCAAGCAAAGGATTGGAAAGCAAACATGCAAACATTGTTTCTATCAGACCCCCGCCGATGCAAGCACTCGACGGCGGTCTCGGGGACTACACCCAGTGGGTGCACTCAGCGTGCCCCCACTGGACCTACTATCACTCGACCAGGTCCGGCCTGTCGAATGACAAGCGACTATCAAAGCAAATCTAAGACCCCTGCCGATGTCACCGCCATTCAGTCGGACATCTCTGCGCATCGCCATTCAGTCGGACATCTCCTCGACATGCATGGCTCGGCAGCTCCGCGCATCGCCATTCAGTCGGACGCTCCTTCGACACTCGGCAGCTCCGCGCATCGCCACTCGGCGAGATACGTCTTCGTCACTCGGCAGCTCCGCGCATCGCCACTCGGCGAGACACGTCTTCGACACTCGGCAGCTTCGCGCATCGCCTTTCAGTCGGACGCTCCATCGTCACTCGGTAGCTCCGCGCGCCGTCACTCTACTGGACGCGTCGTCATCACTCGGCAGCTCCGTGCATCTCCATTCAGTCGGACGCTCCTTCGACACTCGGCAGCTCCGCGCATCGCCATTCAGTCGGGTGCTCCTTCGACACTCGGCAGCTTCGCGCATCGCCATTTAGTCGGACGCTCCTTCGACACTCGGCAGCTCCGCGCGCCGTCACTCAACTGGACGCTCCTTCGACACTCGGCAGCTCCGCGCGCCGTCACTCAACTGGACGCTCCTTCGACACTACAATCAGTGGGTGCACTCGGCGTGCCCCCACTGGACCAAAAACCACTCGACTGAGACCCGATCTACTGGAGGAAAAAACAAGCAAGTACGTATATGAAGAAAACACCCGGTGGGTGTAAAGTCAAGATGGACAGGAATACAATCGGAAATGAACTTACAAACAATCAGAAGACTCTGCAGACCGCTCGGACCTGATTTCAAGCTCAGTTTCACTCGGACCTGATTTCGAGCTCAGTTTCACTCGGATATACTTCAAGACAGAATCGATCAGGGCGAATGATAAAGGTTCCAATCGACGCAGATTTCTAAGAAGCCTCAAAATGCACTCGGAGTTTTTGTGTCTTGTCAGAACTTGTATTGGCACCTTTTACACTCGAACCCCGATCCATTCGGGGCTAATGATGGGGATATGTACCTACGGTAGGGTCATAGGCCTGACCTACCTGCTCTACCCAAGGACACTGCCCCAGAAAGCTTAAGGGCTGCAGGGAGATCTCCGACTGAAATCACCAAGGCATACAAGTCACTCGACAATATCCATTCGGAGATTACCCTTTCACTCGATAGTTACCTTTCACTCGGAAGGACCAGAATACAGTCGACCGCAGAAGACCAGAAGCCACTCCAGGGAGGCCAACGGGCAGGCATTCGGCTGCGCACCATAAGTAGCATTTACTGCATACGTTACCAGTAACGTTCACCATTATAGCCACGATCTGACCCTTAAACGCCGGACACTTATGAGGGGCAGCGCACTCTATATAAGCCGACCCTCCCCTCTGCACAGGGGTTCACATCCTCGGTAAGGATACGGGTGGTCCACTCGACAGATAAACAAAGCCTCTCCGGAGCACGAGACGTAGGGCTGTTATCTCCACCGTGAGAGGCCCGAACTCGCTAAAACCACCGTGTCACCCATTTGCATCTCGGTAGATCATGCTCCTTTACCCTACCTCCTTCGTACTGTCGGAGTCGTTCCCACGACATAGGGCGCGCCCCCCTGGCTTGTCGCCGCCTCGTGGATCCCCCTGACGTGATTCCAACGCCAAGTACCCCTATATATCCAGTAACCTCTAGAAAGAAACCTAGATCGGGAGTTCCGCCGCCGCAAGCCTCTGTAGCCACGAAAACCAATCGGGAGCCCGTTCTGGCACCCTGCCGGAGTGGGAAACCATCACCGGACGCCATCTTCATCATCCCGGCGGTCTCCATGATGAGGAGGGAGTAGTTCACCCTCAGGGCTGAGGGTATGTACCAGTAGCTATGTGTTTGATCTCTCTCTCTCTCGTGTTCTTGAGATGGCACAATCTTGATGTATCGCGAGCTTTATTGATATAGATGAATCATATGGAGTTTTCCCCTCTCTATCTTCTTGTGATGAATTGAGTTTTCCCTTTGAAGTTTACTTATCGGATTGAGTCTTTAAGGATTTGAGAACACTTGATGTATGTCTTGCGATGGGATATCCGTGGTGACAATGGGATATTCTATTGATCCACTTGATGTATGTTTTGGTGATCAACTTGCGGGTTCCGTGACCTTGGGAATCTATGCATAGGGGTTGGCACATGTTTTCGTCTTGACTCTCCGGTAGAAACTTTGGGGCACTCTTTGAAGTTCTTTCTGTTGGATTGAACATGATGAATCTGAAATTGTGTGATGCATATCGTATAATCATGCCCATGGGTACTCGTGGTGACATTGGAGTATCTAGGTGACATTAGGGTTTTGGTTGATGTGTATCTTAAGGTGTTATTTTAGTACGAACTCTAGGGCTGTTCGTGACACTTATAGGGATAGCTCATAAGATTGATCGGAAAAGATAACTTTGAGGTGGTTTCATACCCTACAATAATTTCTTCGTTTCTTCTCCGCTATGAGTTACTTTGGAGTGAACTCTTTGTCGCACGTGAGGGATTTACATATGATTGAACTATGTCAGTATTGTTGAGAGAACTTGCACTAGTGAAAGTATGAACCCTAGGCCTTGTTTTTAAGCATTGCAATACCGTTTTTGCTCACTTTTGTTACTTGCTACCTTGCTGTTTTTATATTTTCAGATTACAAAAATCTATATCTACCATCCATATTGCACTTGTATCACCATCTCTTCGCCGAACTAGTGCACCTATACAATTTACCATTGTATTGGGTGTGTTGGGGACACAAGAGACTCTTTGTTATTTGGTTGCGGGGTTGTTTGAGAGAGACCATCTTCATCCTACGCCTCCCACGGATTGATAAACCTTAGGTCATCCACTTGAGGGAAATTTTCTACTGACCTACAAAACTCTGTGCTTGGAGCCCAACATGAGTCTACAAGAAGAAGGTTGCGTAGTAGACATCAATCACCATTGATAATAGCCGTCAGGTCCGGGAAAGTATTGATGCTAAGGCACCTGAGCGTCCCATGCCTGGGCCTCGGCCTCCGCCGCAGCCAACTCGTTCTGGTGAGCAATTATATCCTTCGGCATGGCAGTATATCTGTGCCTGTCATGAAAGTTAAACAAAGAAGGTGCAGGGAACACAATAACATCGAGAGTAGTCTCGTTGTATACTATGTTGTAACGAATGTGCCACAGGGGTTTAGGTTCCTCAATGAACTGGTGATCTAACATAGACTAATGATCGAGATAAAGCTTAGGCAATAAGTAATCAGTTGGACGTATGGCAACATCGAAACACTTTGCTAGGCGGGTGATACGTCTCTAATGTATCTATAATTTTTGCTTGTTCCATGCTGTTATATTATCATTCTTGGATGTTTTACAATCATTTTATAACAACTTTATATCATTTTTTGGGACTAACCTATTGACATAGTGCCAAAGTGCCAGTTGCTGTTTTGCTTGTTTTTACTTCACAGAAAATCAATACCAAACGGAGTCCAATCGCGACGAAACTTTTTGGAGATTTTTTCTGGACCAGAAGATACCCAGTGGGCCAAACAACTACGGGAGAGGTGGGCTGTGGAGAGCACAACCCACAAAGGCGCGCCAGGGGGGGCCCGGCGCGCCCTGATGGGTTGTGCCCTCCTCGGCCCCCTTCCGCACCGCATCTGATGCCAATAAATTCCCAAATATTCTAAAAACCCTAGGGGAGTCGACAAAACACAATTCCAGGTGCCGCAAGTTCCAGAACCTCGAGATCCAATCTAAACACCATCACGGAGGGGTTCATCTTCCTCATAGATCTATTTGATGTAAACTTTTGCGGTGTGTTTGTTGGGATCCGATGAATTTTGAGTTCATGATCAGTTTCTATCCATGAATATTATTTGAGTCTTCTTTGATCTCTTATATGCATGATTGCTTATAGCCTCGTATTTCTTCTCCGAATCTTTGGTTTAGTTAGGCCGACTAGATCGATTTTTCCTGCCATGGTAAGAGGTGCTTTGTGATGGGTTAGATCTTGCGGTGTTCTTTCCCAGTGACAGAAGGGGCAGCAAGACACGCATGTATCGTTTCTATTAAGGATAACAAGATGGGGTCTATTCCTACATGAATAGATCTTGTCTACATCATGTCATCGTTCTTATTGCATTACTCCGTTTTTCCATGAACTTAATACGCTAGATGCATGCTGGATAGCGGTCGATGTGTGGAGTAATAGTGGTAGATGCAGGCAGGAGTCGGTCTACTTATCTTGGACGTGATGCCTATATAATGATCATTGCCTTGGATATCGTCATGACTATTCGATTTTCTATCAATTGCCCAATAGTAATTTGTTCACCCATTGTGCGCTATACTCATGAGAGAAGCCACTAGTGAACCCTACGGCCCCGGGTCTACTTTTCCATCATATTGCTTTCCGATCTACGTTTTTTGCAATCTTTGTTTTCAGATCTACAAAACCAAAAATCCAAAAATATATTGCTGCATATTTACTCTTTTTATTTGTGTTCTTGAGAGATCTATCTCTCCTATCTATCACTACCTAATCTATCTTATTATTGTAGAGAGATTGACAACCTCTCTTTCGCGTCGGGTTGCAAGTATTTGTTGTTTGTGTGCAGGTGCTCCTTATTGGGTGTTGGTGATCCTCCTACTGGTTCGATAACCTTGGTTTCATAACCGAGGGAAATAGTTACCGTCGATGTGCTGCATCATCCCTTCCTCTTTGGGGAAATACCGACGCAGTCTCAAGCCACGTCAAAGGAATTTCTGGCGCCGTTGCCGGGGAGGAAGCGGTCTCTTCTACGTGCCTATCGTAGGTGCCGAGGGGACTCCATCATCATCTACCAGGTTCCTAATCACAAATCTCATCTCCTTGCTATTACATTATTTGCCATTTGCCTCTCGTTTTACTCTGCCCACTTCACCAATTTGCCGTTTTATTCGCCCTCTTTTTCGTTTGCCCTTTTCTTGCCAGATCTCTTGCTTGTTGCTATGACTAGCGTTACTACTCCCCCTTTGTCACCAGATTTTGAAGTTCTATACTTCAAACAAAGACCAGGGGAAAATTTGAAAGATGCCTGGTATAGGCTAATGGAATCTTATCGTATTTCCAATCTAAAAGGAGACACAAAAGTTTTTTCTTAGAAATTTTTACATTAGATTGGCTTTGCATCATAGAGAGCTTTTAGATTTCGCCTCAAAGGGGAACTTTATTGAACTTGATACAAACGCCGCTTATGAAGTTTTGGAAGGAATTTTGTGGGTTCCTCCACCAAAAAAGGGGCTTGCTTTTTCACAAGAGGGAGTTCAAATTCTCGACAAATTGGGTGACTTACATAAGCACTTGGTCGAGTTACAAAAATATCATGAACCCCTCAAACATATTAGTGGGAACCTCAATCGCTTGAATACTTTGATTACCCTTTGCAATAAGCATTTGGATATTTTGGATCTTAAGATGGTTTCTTCTCCTGAAAATTTGGGGAAGCGGAAGGAGCCCCCCGTATTCGAGAAGGCCCTCACAAAAGTTGCCAAAACCAAAGATGACAATACTTGAATCTATCCATTATGCCTAGCTAGGGGCGTAAAACGATAGAGCTTGTTGGGAGGCAACCCAATGAATAAATAAAATTTTGCTTTTTCCTTTCTATTTTTGAGTGTTGACACAATTATGCCTCTGTTATGATTGTGTTTTTATGGTTTATTTAGTGTTTGTGCCAAGTAAAGCCTTTAGGATGATTCATAGGATGAGTAGAAGTGATGCTGAATCTGAAACAGAAACTTTGCGTCCAGTATATGAATTTTCATTTTTTTGCTGGAACGTAATATTGAGCTGAAATTTTAACACAGTGTTGCTATACAAATTCCTTACGTTGTCCTAGTTTTCAGAATTTTTTAGAGTTACAGAAGTATGGGTAGAGTACAGATTACTACAGACTGTTCTGTTTAAGACAGATTCTGTTTTCGTTGCATTGTGTGCTTGTTTTGATGAATGTATGGTTTGTATTGGGGGGTATAAGCCATGGTAAAGTTAAAATACAGTAGGTATAATGCAATAAGAAAATATGAATGGGTTTGCAACAGTACCTAAAGTAGTGATTTGCTTTCTTATACTAACGGATCTCACGAAGATTTTGTTGAGTTTTGTGTGATTGAAGTTTTCAAGTTTTGGGTGAGATCACGATGGATGAAGGAATAAGGAGTAGCAAAAGCCTAAGCTTGGGGATGCTACCGCACCCCCAATATATATCCAAAGAGAAACAAGCAACTAAGCTTGGGGATGCCCCCGAGTGGCATCCCCTCTTTCTTCTAACGACCATCGGTATTTTACCTGGAGCTATATTTTTATTCGTCACATATCATGTGTTTTGCTTGGAGCGTCTTGTATCTTTGATAGCTTTGTTTGTTAGTTTTTCCTTTGTATCCTTGCTGGACACACCTATTTTAGAAAGCCAAAATCATGCTATGATTTGTTAGAATTGCTCTATGTGCTTCACTTAAACTTTTTGAGCTATAGGATTGCTCTAGTGCTTCACTTATATCTTTTTGAGCACGGTGTGCTTGGAAACTTTTGTAGAAATACTATCATGCTTCACTTAGATTAATTTGAGACTTAGTAAATTTTGAAGAAATCCTCTCATGCTTCACTTATAACTTTTTGAGAGATGAAATCTTTATGCTCATGTGCTTCACTTAAATTTGTTTGAGCTTGCCGAAAAGCAATGGCAATATATGAACCTAGTCCCAAAGTTATAGATTTGCAAGGAGGATATAAGAAAAACTTTCATGAAGATCATTGGAAAAATTAAACATGATTCCTTGTAATAGTTTTGAAACATGATGATAGTAATATGTGAGTCATGTTGATGAGTAATTATGCTTAGTAGGAATATTGGTGTTAAGGTTTGTGATTCCCTATGCATGCATGAAAGTCAATAGTTATGCAATGAAGTTACATCCTACTTGTGGTGCATTATTCGGTGTTAGTTATGTTCAATGCTCACTTATGTGATTTTTTGTTTCTTGGTTTGGTTGCTTCCCAATCTATTTGCTAGCCTTCTTTTGTACTAAGTAGAAATACTACTCGTGCATCCAAAATCCTTAAACCAAGTTTTGCCTTATGAGTCCACCATACCTACCTATATGCGGTATTTCCATGCCGTTCCAAGCAAATTTGTATGTGTCATCTCTAAATTTTCAAAATAAATTTTCTCTTTTGTGTGCCTGTACCGCTCATGAAATGGTGGGGAGTGTCCAATATTTTTCCATGCTAGATGTGTTATTCTCAATATGAGTGTTTATTCACTTGTCATTGCACGAGAGTGCGGCGGTAATAGGGATGCCCATTCCCGAAATGAAAAAGAAAAAAATATTTACTTTATGTTGTCAAATAATAAATTCCTTGGAAAGTGTTGGTATGGAATGCAACCGTGGATACGGCCCGCCATGGAAAGTGAAAGTTTGGTGGAAAAAGGAATAAACTTTATTTTCTGTTTGGGAACCGCCTATGATATATCTAGCATGGAAAGTATTGTGAACTACATTGTCATTTTCGTTGACAGGAAAAGCATGCCACCCAAAATATTTTCTCTCTCAATTTAAACCTTGAGCTCTGGCACCTCTACAAATCCCTACTTCCCTCCGCGAAGCGCCTATCTATTTACTTTATGCAATTTTTATTTTTGCTTTGAGTCTCCATCTTCTCTTATAAGCACCAACTAGGGGGCACTATGATCGTAATTGAGCATTGGGCATAGCTAATATATGAGTGTGTTTCATGAATGGATCAATGATTGAGCATGATGGGCTAGGGATAACTTTCTTTAGTGTTGATATTTTGAAAGACATGGTTGCTTGTTGACATGCTTGAGTATTGAAGTCATTATGTTAAAACTAGACTATTGCTTTGAATCATTTACAAGTCCAAATGTCCATGCTATACAAAAGAAAAGAATGTGATGAACATGTTAGGCAGCATTCCACATCAAAAAAATCTGTTTTTATCATTTACCTACTCGAGGACGAGTAGGAATTGAGCTTGGGGATGCTGATACGTCTCCAGCGTATCTATAATTTTTGCTTGTTCCATGCTATTATATTATCATTCTTGGAGGTTTTACAATCATTTAATAACAACTTTATATCATTTTTTGGGACTAACCTATTGACATAGTGCCAAAGTGACAGTTGTTTCGCAGAAAATCAATACCAAACGGAGTCCAATCGCGACGAAACTTTTTGGAGATTTTTTCTGGACCAGAAGACACCCAGTGGGCCAAACAACTGCCGGAGAGGTGGGCTGTGGAGAGCACAACCCACCAGGGCGCACCAGGGGGGCCCCGGCGCGCCCTGATGGGTTGTGCCCTCCTCGCCCCCCTTCCGCACCGCCTCTGATGCCTATAAATTCCCAAATATTCCAAAAACCCTAGGGGAGTCGACGAAACACAATTCCAGTCGCCGCAAGTTCCAGAACCTCGAGATCCAATCTAAACACCATCACGGAGGGGTTCATCTTCCTCATAGATCTATTTGATGTAAACTTTTGCGGTGTGTTTGTTGGGATCCGATGAATTTTGAGTTCATGATCAGTTTCTATCCATGAATATTATTTGAGTCTTCTTTGATCTCTTATATGCATGATTGCTTATAGCCTTGTATTTCTTCTCCGAATCTTTGGTTTAGTTAGGCCGACTAGATCGATTTTTCTTGCCATGGGAAGAGGTGCTTTGTGATGGGTTCGATCTTGCGGTGTTATTTCCCAGTGACAGAAGGGGCAGCAAGACACGCATGTATCGTTGCTATTAAGGATAGCAAGATGGGGTCTATTCCTACATGAATAGATCTTGTCTACATCATATCATCATTCTTATTGCATTACTCCATTTTTCCATGAACTTAATACACTAGATGCATGCTGGATAGCGGTCGATGTGTGGAGTAATAGTGGTAGATGCAGGCAGGAGTCGGTCTACTTATCTTGGACGTGATGCCTATATAATGATCATTGCCTTTGATATCGTCATGACTATTCGATTTTCTATCAATTGCCCAACAGTAATTTGTTCACCCACCGTGCGCTATACTCATGAGAGAAGTCACTAGTGAACCCTACGGCCCCCGGGTCTACTTTTCCATCATATTGCTTTCCGATCTACGTTTTTTGCAATCTTTGTTTTCAGATCTACAAAACCAGAAACCCAAAAATATATTGCTGCATATTTACTCTTTTTATTTGTGTTCTTGAGAGATCTATCTCTCCTATCTATCACTACCTAATCTATCTTATTACCGTAGAGAGATTGACAACCTCTCTTTCGTGTCGGGTTGCAAGTATTTGTTGTTTGTGTGCAGGTGCTGCTTATTGGGTGTTGGTGATCCTCCTACTGGTTCGATAACCTTGGTTTCATAACGGAGGGAAATACTTACCGTCGCTGTGCTGCATCATCCCTTCCTCTTTGGGGAAATACCGACGCAGTCTCAAGCCACGTCAGCGGGTAGCATAAATACCACCATGGATTTTGCCCTTAATCCGGTTAAGATGCAAGCGGCGTGCAACGATAGCTCCTATGCTGTAAGTACTATTGCCATAAAGTGCGCGACGTAAGATAGCGAGGGTGGGAGCACTGAGACCACCATCCTGAGTCATAGCAGTTAAACATTTCCCTATAAATAAATCGAAGTAGTGCACAGAAGGAAAATGTAAACTAGTGGCCCTAGCCTTTGACACGCCCCTAGCTTCAATCTTGGTTCTTTCAACCTTCAATTCTTTCTAGCATCCTTTTCATTTCCGAAGTTCTTCCAAGACGTTCTTCATGATGGTTCATCAAGGATTTAATTCTTTCTTGAAGTGTTCTTTAAGATTCTTGTTGGAGGATCTCAAGTATTTTTTGTCTTGCATTACGAAGTGCAATTCATTCTCCCTTATCTTTTGAGGAGGTGTTATGTACTTCTTGACAATTTCTCTTCGTGGTTCATGATTCAAGTTGTCTAGAATGTGATATTTAAATCCATAATTTTCTTCTCCAAGTTATCTTGGATTGGATTTCACCTAAAGCCTTTCCCAACGATTGTTGTTATTATGGTCCTTATCAATGATCCAAGTATTCTTTTATCTTCTCGGCGGAAGGAGAGTTCATCCCTTTGTTGATCTCAACCAATCAATTATTTCCGTTAGTGGCCGGTTGTCACCTCATAATTGTGAGATGTTTTCCATAAGCCCACTACAAGCTTATTCTTTTCGTTGTTGATTTTCCAACAACTCCGTTCAATCCTTCATTGTAAGGATGCTTTTCAATCCAATTGTGGTAGAAGTTGCCATTTCCTTCTTCATTCTTTCTTTCCAACGATCTAGCTTCTAGTCTTTTGTTCTGGAGGCATTTTGATGTTGCTCTAGTCGACCCATCATCTTGTTTTGTATCATGATCTTTTTCATGCTTATCCATTTAACTAGAGTGTGGTGTCCTCTTTTCAAATTCCTTCTGTATTATCAAGTTTTACCTCTCTTTTCAACCGAAGTGCTGCCCAAATTTATTCTTTCTTCTAATTCCTTGCCTATTGATAACCCACAAGTATAGGGAATCGTGACAGTCTTCACGGGTACTATTTCACCATAATTTATTGATTCGACACAAGGGGAGCCAAAGAATATTTATCGGCCTTGACAGTTGAGTTGTCAATTCAACCGCACCTGGGATATCTCTCTGCAGCAAAGGTTTAATAGCACATCAAATAATAGTAGCAGCAGTAACAGTGATAGCAGCAATTTTGTAACAGTAGTGACAGTGACAGCAGCAATAGTAACTTAGCAAGATTCAGTATATGTAAAGTGTAGGCCATGGTGCAGCGATGGAAAGATATGGATGACAACAATCATGTAACAGCTACACACTAGAGTGACACATAACTAGCTCAAATTCATCAATGTAATGCAGGCATGTATTCCGTATATAGTCATACGTGCTTGCGATAAGAACTTGCATGGCATCTTTTGTCCTACCCTCCCATGGCAGCGGGGTCCTATTGGAAACTAAGGGATATTAAGGCCTCCTTTTAATAGAGAACCGGAACAAAGTATTAACACATGGTGAATACATGAACTCCTCAAACTACGACAATCACCAGAAAGAATCCCAATTATTGTCACCTTGGGGTATGCGGATCAAGACACGTAATAGGTGCATACAACTTGCAATATAGGATCCAAATCACTCTTATATTCATGAAAACATAATAGGTTCAGATCCAAAATCATGTCACTTGGTCCCTAGTGACAAGCATTAAGCATAGCAAAGTCATAGTAACATGAATATTAGAACATAGTGGATACTAGGGATCAAACCCTATCAAATTAACTCGATTACATGATCAATTCCGTCCACACCCATCACCAACCAACAAGCCTACAAAGGAATTACTCATTCCCGGTGGTGAGCATCATGGAATAGTTGATGGAGAAGGGTTGGTGATGACGACGACGACGAATCTGCCTCTCTGGAGCCCCAAACGGACTCTAGATCAGCCCTCCCGAGGAAGAACAGGAGGCGGCGGCGGCTTCGTTTCATAGATCGCGATGAAAACTTCTCTTTGATTTTTTTCTCCAAATATGTGAATTTATAGGACTGGAGATAGGGTCGGGGGAGCCTCATGGGCCCCACCACACAACAGGGCGCGACCTAGGGGGTGGTCGCGCCTTGTTGCCTCGTGGGCCACAGGGACCCCCCCTCTGGCGGTTCTTTGCATCATAGTTCACTATAATTCCTAGAAAAAATTCACATAAAGTTTTGTCCAATTCCGAGAACTTTTATTTCTGCATAGAAATAACACCAAGGTAGTTCTGCTGAAAACAAGGTCAGTCCAGGTTAGTTTCATTCAAATCATGCAAATTAGAGTCGAAAACCAGAGTAAAAGTGTTTGGAAAAGTAGATACGTTGGAGACGTATCAACACCCCCAAGCTTAACTCATTGCTTGTCCTCAAGCAATTCAGTTGATAATCTGAAAGTGATAAAGAAAACTTTTACAAACTCTTCTGTTCGCGTTGCCATATATATGCTTAGCTAGTGTTCAGGTTTTCAGCATAAATCATAAGTAACCATATCCATGATAACAATCAAACATCATATTCACTCATGGCAATACATAACCAACTACCGAGCAATAATAAGATATCTCACATGCAACAATTTGTCAAAACAATCATGATATAATATGATGACATGGTATTTTGCTAGCCCTTTCTGAGACCGCAAAACATAAATGCAGAGCACCTCTGGGGTTCAAGCAGCGACTAAACATTATAATTCATGGTAGAAGAGATCTAGTCATGCTCACATCCAACATTAACTAGACTCAATGCATAAAAATTACAATAGTGCTCTCCGGTCTGGTGCTTTTAGCAAGAAGATGATGACTCAGGAACATCATAAAAGTAAATAGAAAGGCCCTTCACAAAGGGAAGCATTGATTTGCAGAGGTGCGAGAGCTCAAGTTTTAAAACAAAATCGAAATTGTAATTTTGGGTGGTGCACTTTTCCTGTCAACGTTACGACAAAGGTTTTCAGTATCTTCCATGCTAAACTCATTATTGGCGGTTCCCAAACAGAATTGTAAAGTTTACTCATATCCACCATCCATACACAAACCATGGCTTACCGAATCCACGGGTGCCTGCCAACATATCAACTATCCCAAGGAGTTTTGTTTAATTAATTTTGATTTTGCAGGACTGGGCATCCTTTTTACCAGCCTCTCTCATGCAATGACAGTAAATAAACGACCGTCTTTAGAATAACTCACTTAGCATGGAAGATACCGACCGCCCCATCACTACATGAGCGGTACGAGTGCACAAAATAGATGTTTGTTTAAACATTAGAGGTGGCACATGCAAATTTACTTAGAACGGCAGGGTAATACCGCATATAGGTAGGTATGGTGGACTCATGTGGAACAACTTTGGGTTTAAGGATATTGGATGCACAAGCAACATTCCCGCTTAGTACAGGTGAAGGCTGGCAATAGATTGGGAAGCGACCAACTAGAGAGCGAAAACGGTCATAGACATGCATTGTGAATAATTGACGTTGGACACTAGCATGAGTAGGATATAAACACTCTGAATTTAAACATCATGAAGGCTGCATTGGTTTTGAATCAACTACATGTTTGCACATGGGCCAAGTCAAGCTGCTCGAATTACTCAGAGGAAAATACCATACTACCATACCACATCATAACCATTTAAATGCATGCTGACGCATAATATAAATCATTATCAACTCCTAGCTATTTAAGCATGGCATGAGAAAATATAATCTCTAATTGTCATCATAAACATGTTCACTCATGATATACTGAATCAAGATCGAATGAGCTAAACATATTTACAAAAACGGGAAACAAGAAGAGTTCATACCAGCTTCCTTTGCCACGATCACTTCATCAAATATCGTCATTATTGCCTTTCACTTGCATGACCGAACGATGTGATAATAATAATAATGCAAGAGTGTCATGGACTAAGCTAGAACCAGCAAGGCATTTGTGCAAAGGAGAAGACATGGTAATATTGGCTCTTTGTTAGATCAACATTAATGCATATGAGAGCCACTCAACATTTTCATCATGGTCTTCACCTTTTGACGACTCAAAGAAAAGAAAAGAAATTCAAAGAAACACACTGAAATATTTTTTGAGTTTTTGATTTTTCTCGAAGAAAGCAAAGGAAAAAACTAGAAAAACTATTTACACGGGAAAGCTCCCAACAAGTAAAGGACATCTTTTTGGGTTTTCTTTTAATACTACAACTAATTAAATGGGAAATAAAAACCGAAAAGAAGCAAGATTTTTTTGGGTTTTCTAATGTTTTTCAAACACACAAGAAGAAAGCGAAAAAATAAAACTGATATGGATATACAATGAAAGAGGATGAACACTGACATTTTATGTGAAGTGTGTGAACATGAATGTAATGTCGGTGAGGAATATGTACCCCCAAGCTTAGGGTTTTGCCTAGCTTGATGGTCACCATTGATAATAGCCATCAGGTCCAGGAAAGTATTGCTGCTAAGGCACCTGAGCATCCCATGCCTGGGCCTCGGCCTCCGCCGCAGCCAACTCGTTCTGGTGAGCAATTACATCCTCCGGCATGACGGTATATATGTGCCTGTCATGAAAGTTAAACAAAGAACGTGCAGGCAACACAATAACATCGAGAGTAGTCTCGTTGTATACTATGTTGTAACGAATGTGCCGCGGGGGTTTAGGTTCCTCAATGAACTGGTGATCTAACATAGACTAATGATCGAGATAAAGCTTAGGCAATACGTAATCAGTTGGACGTATGGCAACATCGAAACACTTTGCTAGGCGGGTGATACGTCTCTAACGTATCTATAATTTTTGCTTGTTCCATGCTGTTATATTATCATTCTTGGATGTTTTACAATCATTTTATAACAACTTTATACCATTTTTTGGGACTAACCTATTGACATAGTGCCAAAGTGCCAGTTGCTGTTTTTGCTTGTTTTTTACTTCGCAGAAAATCAATACCAAACGGAGTCCAATCGCGACGAAACTTTTTGGAGATTTTTTCTGGACCAGAAGACACCCAGTGGGTCAAACAACTGCCGGAGAGGTGGGCTGTGGAGAGAACAACCCACCAAGGCGCGCCAGGGGGGCCCCGGTGCACCCTGATGGGTTGTGCCCTCCTCGGCCCCCTTCCGCACCACCTCTGATGCCTATAAATTCCCAAATATTCTAAAAACCCTAGGGGAGTCGACGAAACACAATTCCAGCCACCGCAAGTTCCAGAACCTCGAGATCCAATCTAAACACCATCACGGAGGGGTTCATCTTCCTCATAGGTGCCTCTCCGATGATGCGTTAGTAGTCCACCATAGACCTATGGGTCCGTAGGCAGTAGCTAGATGGCTTCCTCTCTCTCTCTCTCTCTCTCTCTCTCTCTCTTATGATCCTCAATACAATGGTCTCTTGGAGATCTATTTGATGTAAACTTTTGCGGTGTGTTTGTTGGGATCCGATGAATTTTGAATTCATGATCAGTTTCTATCCATGAATATTATTTGAGTCTTCTTTGATCTCTTATATGCATGATTGCTTATAGCCTCGTATCTCTTCTCCGAATCTTTGGTTTAGTTAGCCCGACTAGATCGATTTTTCTTGCCATGGGAAGAGGTGCTTTGTGATGGGTTCGATCTTGCAGTGTTCTTTCCCAGTGACAGAAGGGGCAGCAAGACACGCATGTATCGTTTCTATTAAGGATAACAAGATGGGGTCTATTCCTACATGAATAGATCTTGTCTACATCATGTCATCGTTCTTATTGCATTACTTCGTTTTTCCATGAACTTAATACACTAGATGCATGCTGGATAGCGGTCGATGTGTGGAGTAATAGTGGTAGATGCAGGCAGGAGTCGGTCTACTTATCTTGGACGTGATGCCTATATAATGATCATTGCCTTGGATATCGTCATGACTATTCGATTTTCTATCAATTGTCCAATAGTAATTTGTTCACCCACCGTGCGCTATACTCATGAGAGACGCCACTAGTGAACCCTACGGCCCCCGGGTCTACTTTTCCATCATATTGCTTTCCGATCTACGTTTTTTGCAATCTTTGTTTTCAGATCTACAAAACCAAAAACCCAAAAATATATTGCTGCATATTTACTCTTTTTATTTGTGTTCTTGAGAGATCTATCTCTCCTATCTATCACTACCTAATCTATCTTATTACCGTAGAGAGATTGACAACCTCTCTTTCGTGTCGGGTTGCAAGTATTTGTTGTTTGTGTGCAGGTGCTGCTTATTGGGTGTTGGTGATCCTCCTACTGGTTCGATAACCTTGGTTTCATAACTGAGGGAAATACTTACCGTCGCTGTGCTGCATCATCCCTTCCTCTTTGGGGAAATACCGACGCAGTCTCAAGCCACGTCAAAGGAATTTCTGGCGCCGTTGCCGGGGAGGAAGCAGTCTCTTCTACGTGCCTATCATAGGCGCCGAGGGGACTCCATCATCATCTACCAGGTTCCTAATCACAAATCTCATCTCCTTGCTGTTACATTATTTGCCATCTGCCTCTCGTTTTCCTCTCCCCCACTTCACCAATTTGCCGTTTTATTCGCCCTCTTTTTCGTTTGCCCTTTTCTTGCCGGATATCTTGCTTGTTGCTATGACTAGCGTTACTACTCCCCCTTTGTCACCAGATTTTGAAGTTTTATACTTCAAACAAAGACAAGGGGAAAATTTGAAAGATGCTTGGTATAGGCTAATGGAATCTTATCGTATTTCCAATCTAAAAGGAGACGCAAAAGTTTTGCTTAGAAATTTTTACATTAGATTGGCTTTGCATCATAGAGAGCTTTTAGATTTCGCCTCAAAGGGGAACTTTATTGAACTTGATGGAAACGCCGCTTATGAAGTTTTGGAAGGGATTTTGGGGGTTCCTCCACCAAAAAAGGGGCTTGCTTTTTCACAAGAGGGAGTTCAAATTCTTGACAAATTGGGTGACTTACATAAGCACTTGATCGAGTTACAAAAATATCATGAACCCCTCAAACATATTAGTGGGAACCTCAATCACTTGAATACTTTGATTGCCCTTTGCAATAAGCGTTTGGATATTTTGGATCTTAAGATGGTTTCTTCTCCTGAAAATTTGGGGAAGCGGAAAGAGCCCCCCGGATTCGAGAAGGCCCTCACAAAAGTTGCCAAAACCAAAGATGACAATACTTGAATCTATCCATTATGCCTAGCTAGGGGCGTAAAACGATAGAGCTTGGTGGGAGGCAACCCAATGAATAAATAAATTTTTGCTTTTTCCTTTCTGTTTTTGAGTGTTGACACAATTATGCCTCTGTTATGATTGTGTTTTTATGGTTTATTTAGTGTTTGTGCCAAGTAAAGCCTTTAGGATGATTCATAGGATGAGTAGAAGTGATGCTGAATCTGAAACATAAACTTTGCGTCCAGTATATGAATTTTCGTTTTTTTGCTGGAACGTGATATTGAGCTGAAATTTTAACATAGTGTTGCTATACAAATTCCTTATGTTGTCCTAATTTTTCAGAATTTTTAGAGTTACAGAAGTATGGGTAGAGTACAGATTACTACAGACTGTTCTGTTTAAGTCAGATTCTGTTTTCGTTGCATTGTGTGCTTGTTTTGATGAATCTATGGTTTGTATTGGGGGGGTATAAGCCATGGTAAAGTTAAAATACAGTAGGTATAATGCAATAAGAAAATATGAATGGGTTTGCAATAGTACCTAAAGTAGTGATTTGCTTTCTTATACTAACGGATCTCACGAAGATTTTGTTGAGTTTTGCGTGATTGAAGTTTTCAAGTTTTGGGTGAGATCACGATGGATGAAGGAATAAGGAGTAGCAAAAGCCTAAGCTTGGGGATGCTACTACACCCCCAATATATATCCAAAGAGAAACAAGCAACTAAGCTTGGGGATGCCCCCGAGTGGCATCTCCTCTTTCTTCTAACGACCATCGGTATTTTACTTGGAGCTATATTTTTATTCGTCACATATCATGTGTTTTGCTTGGAGCGTCTTGTATCTTTGATAGCTTTGTTAGTTAGTTTTTCCTATGTAACCTTGCTGGGCACACCTATTTGAGAAAGCCAAAACCATGCTATGATTTGTTAGAATTGCTCTATGTGCTTCACTTAAACTTTTTGAGCTATAGGATTGCTCTAGTGCTTCACTTATATCTTTTTGAGCACGGTGTGCGTGGAAACTTTTGTAGAAATACTATCATGCTTCACTTAGATTAATTTGAGAGTTAGTAAATTTTGAAGAAATCCTCTCATGCTTCACTTATACCTTTTTGACAGATGAAATCTTTATGCTCATGTGCTTCACTTAAATTTGTTTGAGCTTGCCGAAAAGCAATGGCAATATATGAAACTAGTCCCAAAGTGATAGATATCCAAGGAGGTTATAATAAAAACTTTCATGAAGATCATTGGACAAATTAAACTTGATTCCTTGTAATAGTTTTGAAACATGATGATAGTAATATGTGAGTCATGTTGATGAGTAATTATGCTTAGTAGGAATATTGGTGTTAAGGTTTGTGATTCCCTATGCATGCATGAAAGTCAATAGTTATGCAATGAAGTTACATCCTACTTGTGGTGCATTATTCGGTGTTAGTTATGTTCAATGCTCACTTATGTGATTTTTCGTTTCTTGGTTTGGTTGCTTCCCAATCTATTTGCTAGCCTTCAGTTGTACTAAGTAGAAATACTACTCGTGCATCCAAAATCCTTAAACCAAGTTTTGCCTTATGAGTCCACCATACCTACCTATATGCGGTATTTCCATGCCGTTCCAAGAAAATTTGTATGTGCCATCTCTAAATTTTCAAAATAAATTTTCTCTTTTGTGTGCCCGTACCGCTCATGAAACGGTGGGGAGTGTCCAATATTTTTCCATGCTAGATGTGTTATTCTCAAGATGAGTGTTTATTCACTTGTCATTGCAGGAGAGTGCGGTGGTAATAGGGATGCCCATTCCCGAAATGAAAAAGAAAAAAAATATTTACTTTATGTTGTCAACTAATAAATTCCTTGGAAAGTGTTGGTATGGAAGGCAACAGTGGATACGGCCCGCCATGGAAAGTGAAAGTTTGGTGGAAAAAGGAATAAACTTTATTTTCTGTTTGGGAACCGCCTATGATATATCTAGCATGGAAAGTATTGTGAACTACTTTGTCGTTTTCGTTGACAGGAAAAGCATGCCACCCAAAATATTTTTTCTCTCAATTTAAACCTTGAGCTCTGGCACCTCTACAAATCCCTACTTCCGTCTGCGAAGGGCCTATCTATTTACTTTATGCAATTTTTATTTTTTTCTTTGAGTCTCCATCTTCTCTTATAAGCACCAAATAGGGGGCACTATGATCGTAATTGAGCATCGGGCTTAGCTAATATTTGAGTGTGTTTCATGAATGGATCAATGATTGAGCATGATGGGCTAGGGATAACTTTCTTTAGTGTTGATATTTTGAAAGACATGGTTGCTTGTTGACATGCTTGAGTATTGAAGTCATTATGTTAAAACTAGACTATTGCTTTAAATCATTTACAAGTCCATATGTCCATGCTATACAAAAGAAAAGAATGTCATAAACATGTTAGGCAGCATTACACATCAAAAAAAATCTGTTTTTATCATTTATCTACTCGAGAACGAGTAGGAATTAAGCTTGGGGATGCTAATACGTCTCCAACGTATCTATAATTTTTGCTTGTTCCATGCTGTTATATTATCATTCTTGGATGTTTTACAATCATTTTATAACAACTTTATATGATTTTTTGGGACTAACCTATTGACATAGTGCCAAAGTGACAGTTGCTGATTTTGCTTGTTTTTTACTTCGCAGAAAATCAATACCAAACGGAGTCCAATCGCGACGAAACTTTTTGGAGATTTTTTCTGGATCAGAAGACACCCAGTGGGCCAAACAACTACCGGAGAGGTGGGCTGTGGAGAGCATAACCCACCAGGGCGCTAGGGGGGCCTCGGCGCGCCCTAATGGTTTGTGCCCTCCTCGGCCCCCTTCCGCACCGCCTCTGATGCCTATAAATTCCCAAATATTCTAAAAACCCTAGGGGAGTCGACGAAACACAATTCTAGCTACCGCAAGTTCCAGAACCTCGAGATCCAATCTAAACACCATCACGGAGGGGTTCAGCTTCCTCATAGGTGCCTCTCCGATGATGCGTGAGTATATCACCATAGACCTACAGGTCCGTAGGAAGTAGCTAGATGGCTTCCTCTCTCTCTCTCTTATGATTCTCAATACAATGGTCTCTTGGAGATCTATTTGATGTAAACTTTTGCGGTGTGTTTTTGGGATCCGATGAATTTTGAGTTCATGATCAGTTTCTATCCATGAATATTATTTGAGTCTTCTTTGATCTCTTATATGCATGATTGCTTATAGCCTTGTATTTGTTCTCCAAATCTTTGGTTTAGTTAGGCCGACTAGATCGATTTTTCTTGCCATGGGAAGAAGTGCTTTGTGATGGGTTCGATCTTGCGGTGTTCTTTCCCAGTGACAGAAGGGACAGCAAGACACGCATGCATCGTTGCTATTAAGGATAACAAGATGGGGTCTATTCCTACATGAATAGATCTTTTCTACATCATGTCATCATTCTTATTGCATTACTCCATTTTTCCATGAACTTAATACACTAGATGCATGCTGGATAGTGGTCGATGTGTGGAGTAATAGTGGTAGATGCAGGCAGGAGTCGGTCTACTTATCTTGGACGTGATGCCTATATAATGATCATTGCCTTGGATATCGTCATGACTATTCGATTTTCTATCAATTGCCCAACAGTAATTTGTTCACCCACCGTGCGCTATACTCATGAGAGAAGCCACTAGTGAACCCTACGGCCCCCGGGTCTACTTTTCCATCATATTGCTTTCCGATCTACGTTTTTTGCAATCTTTGTTTTCATATCTACAAAACCAAAAACCCAAAAATATATTGCTGCATATTTACTCTTTTTATTTGTGTTCTTGAGAGATCTATCTCTCCTATCTATCACTACCTAATCTATCTTATTACCATAGAGAGATTGACAACCTCTCTTTCGCGTCGGGTTGCAAGTATTTGTTGTTTGTGTGCAGGTGCTACTTATTGGGTATTGGTGATCCTCCTACTGGTTCGATAACCTTGGTTTCATAACTGAGGGAAATACTTACCGTCGCTATGCTGCATCATCCCTTCCTCTTTGGGGAAATACCGACGCAGTCTCAAGCCACGTTAGCGGGTGGCATAAATACCACCATGAATTTTGCCCTTAATCCGGTTAAGATGCAAGCGGCGTGCAACGATAGCTCCTATGCTGTAAGTACTATCGCCATAAAATGCGCGACGTAAGATAGCGAGGGTGGGACCACTGAGACCACCACCCTGAGTCATAGCAGTTAAACATTTCCCTATAAATAAATCGAAGTAGTGCACAGAAGGAAAATGTAAACTAGTGGCCCTAGCCTTTGACACGCCCCTAGTTTCTCCCACGGTTAAGGTGAGGAGGAATTCCTCGAACTCCTCGGTTCTAGGCTCACGAGTTCCCCTGTCAGAAGGAATCATGCATATTTCACATAATTCAGAGAGTGGTATTTCATGATGTTCATAATATAAATCAAAACAAACCATGGGAGCATCGGGCGTATTGTTGAACTAAAAATTCTGCACAAAGGAATTTGTAAGGAGATAGTATTGGTCACACTTATCTGCGAGGAAGTTGGTCAACCCAGCATTTGCAATGAATTGCATGAACTCTTGATGGAAACTTGCCTCACTCATGAAAGGTGTATGTGGCCATTCACACAGCCTAACCTCCGTGTTGCGGGGGATGTTGATATCTTGGTCTGGGGTCCTCGCAACAACTCCTTTGGAGCTCTGGCTTGAAGAACCTCTCCTAAAGAAGTTCATCTTCCTATGAACAAATTTCTGAAATTTTTGGACCACAAAATTATGTCAATAAAACTTTGCAAGATTGATAGCAACTACTCATATGGATGCCTAGAGGACATATCAAGCATTCCCACTACTTGGAACTGAAAGAATTAGACATGCAAGCTCATTTTCAGTAGCACCAAATGCAGCAAAATATGCAAAATGTAAACCACTAAAGCAAAAACTAATTGGAGGAATGGAAGAGTCACATACCAAGGAGCAATTCCTCAAAATAGTTTCAGAAACGGAGTTCCAAGCAAAGAGATGGAAATTTTCAGTTTCAGGAGGAAGAACACGAGAGAGAGAGAGAGACCTAGGGAATTTTTGCTGGAGGTAAGGGATGACATGGGCTGAAGAGATAAGGGAGGGGTCCCGTGTGGGCCCCACCACACAACAGGGCGCGCCCTAGGGGGGTGGCTGCACCCTGTTGCCTCGTGGCCCATAGGTGCCCCTTCCTGATGTGTTTTCAGCACAAAAAATTCTTAAATATTCCAGAAAAAATCATGTTAAAATTTTGTGGCATTCTGAGACTTTATTTTTTATTTTTGGGCCATTTTTATTGCACGGAAAACTCAGAAAACAGGGTAATCGTGGTATTTTATTTTATTCAACGAAAAAATAACAGAGAGCAAGCTAATAATACAGAGAGTTGTGCCTACTAAATTCATCAAGCACATGCCTTTCAAAAAGGATCCATTAATAAGGTTGATCAAGTCTTATTAATAAATGTTTCCAATTGACATGAAGCCGGAGAATTTTTTGTATGTCACTAAGTTACCTCAATGGGGAGTTGCATTTCCCCAACAATAAGATTATAGTATTTTTTTTATTGGCAATAGGTAGAGGAATTTTGAATTCTCCAATGATGACCATGTCACTAGGCTCAATGATATTAATATTATTAACCAAGATTTGCCGCTTCGGAAAATGAATGGTATGTTGTTTGACATTGACATGAAAAGTGACCTTGCTTTTGTTGCGATCAATAATGAAAAGTGACCTTGCTTTTGTTGCGATCAATAACAGCCCCTGCAGTATTTAGAAAGGGTCTATCAAGGATGATCGACAAGTCGTCGTCCTCGGGCATTTTGAAAGCACATATGCTCCCTTGGTGGTTTTGATAATTCATGACAACATACATTGTCTCTTGGACTAATAGCTCTACCTAGTTTTAATTCTATTTGCCTACTTATGTTAGACTTGTCTCACCCTACCTACTCCCAATATCTACATGCTAAGATTCCGGGGAGAGGAAGTACCACAAATCCATATTTAGGGGAGAAAGTTCTACATATTCTATCGGGGAAGACATGTCAGTCATCAAATGCTACTTTTCATTTGTCTTCCATATCTTGGTACTCTTGAAGTTCTTTGCATTTTTATAATAGAAATATTCTTGAGTTTTCTAACATTGTTTTCTCAAGTATGCTCCTACTATTGAAATGCTCATGAACTCCAAGGTAAGTATATGCATCATACTCTTGTACAAGATGATCTCTTGCTTCTTGCACATAATTGTTTGCAAGAGAGAATCTTGAACATGGAGATACTTCATTCACATACACTTGATGCATATAGCCAAGATACACATGACCTATCTTATCTTTCCTACTACGTGTGTGTTCATGCATTTCAAAGCAACCATCCTTTAAAAGGATTACACACATTTAGGGGGAGCATGTCATAGTCATGTGTCTCTCAAAGCCTTTATTATATCTTTGCATATCTTAATTTGAAGCTTTGATTGTATGTTGTCATCAATTACCAAAAAGGGGGAGATTGAAAGCACATATGCTCCCTTGGTGGTTTTGATAATTCATGACAACATACATTGTATCTTGGACTAATAGCTCTACCTAGTTTATTTCAGATTTAGTCCACAAAGAGGATTGGCTAAGGATTGTGAGGAGAATTCCCAAGAAGAAGAAGAAGGGAAGGAATAGGATTGGTCAAGCTCCAAGCTTCAAGCTACAAGGCTCTACATTTTATATTTTGTGAGAAATCACTTTTGAGACCATAGGAAAGCCAATACTATTAAAAGGGGGTGCGGAATTATGATGATCTGGTTGCTCAAGTGCTTAGAGATCAGCCACCAAAAATACTCACCCATTCTCCCACAAAAATTCTCTGTCCAAAGCTCAAAGTCCAAAATCGGTGCCACCAACAATTCTCATTCGGCCCTACCGAGTTTTGACTTAGACAAAACCCATGCCAACCCTAGCTTCTCGGTGACACCAACTTCACTTTCGATGAAACCGAAAACAGTGACCACTTCTGTTGTTCCATTTCTAAAAATCGGAATTTTTGAGTTTTAGGAATCGGTGAAACCGAGATTTGGAAACTGCCTAGGTTAGCCATTTCGGTCCCACTGAGAATTATATATGGTCTCACCGAAACCTCAAAAGTTGCCGCATTTTGCACTAGTCGGTGCAACCAAGTTTTCACTTCGGTTTTACCGAGTTGGGCAATAACGTTGTAACGGTTAGATTTTTGGAGATGCCTATATATACCCCTGCACCACCTCTCACTCGTAGAGGAAGCACTCAGAACATATGAACACTTGCCACATCCATTTTTCTGAGAGAGAGACACCTACTCATGTGTTGAGATCAAGATCATCCACTCCAACCATATGGATCTTGATTTCTATCTGCCCCAAGTTGCTTTCCACCCAATCAACCTCTTCTACCCATGCCAAATCTGTGAGAGAGTGATTGAGTGTTGAGGAGACTATCTTTTGAAGCACAAGAGCAAGGAGTTCATCATACTTACCACATCTATTACCTTTTGGAGGGTGGTGCCTCCTAGATTGGTTAGGTGTCGCTTGGGAGCCTCCTACTTCGTGTTGTGGAGTTGAACCAAGAAGTTTGTGAGGGCAAGGAGATCGCCTACTTCGTGAAGATCTACCCCGAGTAAGGCTAGTCCTCCGTGGACGAAGGCCATGATGGCATAAACAATGTTGCTTCTCCGTGGACCCTTTGTGGGTGGAGCCCTTCGTGGACTCCCGCGGACGCTACTCTCCGTGGGTTGAAGTCTCCATCAACATGGACGTACGATAGCACCACCTATCGGAACCACGCCAAAAATCTTCGTGTCAACTTTGCGTTTGATCTTCCTATCTCAACTCTCTTACATATGCTTGCCTTTACTTTCCGCTGCGATACTTGTTGATTAGCATGTGTAGGGTACACTAGACTTGTTAGAATATCTAAAATCTACCAACCAATTAATTTGGGACAAGGATAGGTTTTAATTTCATCAAGTAGTCTATTCACCCCCCTCTAGACGCCTCTTCTAGTGATCCCACACATTTCAAGAATAACAAAGTTTGTCAAGATAGTAAAATTTGCAACCACAATAGGAACATCTTCACAAATTCTAATAGGTATAGCAGTGGATTTGTCAACCATTTGCAAAGATATCTCAGTAGGTGTAAGCTTATTAAATTCAAGTCTCTCATAGAGAGAGAAAGGCATAACACTAACACCAGCTCCTAAATCACATAAAGCAATTCTAACATAGTTTTGTTTAATGGAGCAAGGTATTGTGGGTATACCAGGATCTCCCAACTTATTAGGCACTCCACCATCAAAAGAATAATTAGCAAGAATAGTAGCAATTTCAGTCTTGGGTATTTTTCTTTTGTTGGTAAATCCTTCATATACTTAGCATACAGAGGCATTTTCAAAATATCAGTCAATCGAGTGCGCAAAAAGACAGGCCTAATTATTTCAGCAAAGCGCTCAAAATCTTCCTCGTCCTTAGTCTTAGAAGGCTTACGAGGGAATGGAATGGGTTTTTGAACCCATGGCTCTCTTTCTTTTCCATGCTTTCTAGGAACAAAATATTTCCTGTCATAACGTTTATTATTAGGAGGTGGGTTATCAAGATCTTCAGCAGGTTCTATTTCCACATGATTATCAGGTTCTTTATTACTATATGGTGAAGCATCTACATGAACATTATTATTCTCATCATCACTAGGTGAATGTTCATTACCAGATTGTGTCTTGGCATTGGAAATAGAAACATCAGGATGATTCTCAGCAGGTTTTCTATAATAGGTTCACTAGAGGGATGCAAAGTCCTATCATTTTTCTTTTTCTTTTTCTTATTAGGAGGACCAGGTGTATCATCATTAATTCTATGAGAATCATGTTCTATTCTTTTAGGATCACCTTCGGGATAAAGAGGTTCCCGAGTCTTGCGACCTCCTCTAGTCATTACTCTAACAACATGGTCATTCATATTATCATTTATCTCAGCAAGCAAATCATTTTGTGACTTAGAAACTTGGTCTAGTTGGGTATGAACCATATAAGCATGTTTACCTAGACCCTTAACATCATTAGCAATTCTAAACATCAAGTCACTCAAGCGATGTATCATCATAGCATTACGTCTTAATTGATCTTTGACATAATTATTGAAATTCTCTTGCTTAACAATATAATTATCGAATTCATCCATTCATTGACTAGGAGTCTTAGTATAAGGTACATCACTTTCATTAAAGGTACAGAGAGAATTTACCTTTACTACCTATGTCAGGGTGTCAAGTCCATGTATTTCTTCGATAGGTGGTAATTTCTTGACATCTTCAGTTTCAATACCTTTTTCTTTAATGGATCTTTTGGCTTGTTGCATATCTTCAGGACTGAGGAATAGAATACATCTCTTCTTTTGAATAGGTTCTGGCGGTGGTTCTGGAAGTGTCCAATCATCGGCATTTTGCAATATGTTATTTAATAGTTCTTCAACTTATCCCTAGAAGCATCGGTTAGTCCATTATAAAAAATATCAGTATTTCATTTTTCTTAAGAGGATGATCAGGCAAAGCTCTAAGTAACTTGAGAAGCCTCCCCCGAGCTTCAGGGAGATTCTCTTATTCAATTTACACAAAGATAAATATCTCGTGTAAGGCAGCTTGTTTCTTATGAGTAGGAAAATGTTTTTCAAAGAAGTAATAAAGCATAACCTGGGGACTACGCATACAATCAGGAGCAAGAGAAAGGAACCATTCTTTAGACTTGCCTTTTAGCGAGAAAGGAAAAAAGCTTAAGGATATAATAGTAACGTATATTTTCCTCATTAGTAAACAAAGCAGCAATATCATTCAATTTAGTGAGATGTCCGACAACAATTTCAGTTTCATAACCATGGAAAGGATCAGATTCTACTATAGGAATCAACTCAGGGTTTACAGAGAATTCATAATCCTTATCAGTAACAAATATAGGAGAAGTAGCAAATTTAGGATCACGTTTCATTTTCTCCATCATAGATTTTTCTTTCAGTTTGCATAGTAGTTTCTTCAAGTCATCTCTATTTTCACAAGCAAGAAAATCCCTAGCTACTTCCCCATCCATAACATATCCTTCAGGTATATAGGGCAATTCATATTTATTGGAAGAGCAAGGTGTAGTAGGTGATTCAAAATCTTCATCAGTTTCAGCATTTTCAAGTTCTCTAGATTTAGCAATATGAGCATCAAGTAATTCATTCAGTGGCACAGTTTCCGTTTCATCAAGTGTAGCAGTAGTATCATCATTAGTTTCAGAAGTAGCATCGTCAAGTTCAAGCGATATATCAGAACGAGCAACAGGTGGTGGTGTAATAAGCTGATTCAAAACAGTAGGTGAATCAAAAGCAGAGCTAGATGGCAGTTCCTTACCTCCTCTCGTATGAGAGGGGACGATCTTAGTTCGAGTATATTTCAGATTCTTCATAGTTGCAATTGGATATCCTCAAGTTAACACAATAAATATAACTATGCTCCCCGGCAACGGTGCCAGAAAAATGTCTTGATAACCCACAAGTATAGGGGATCGCGACAGTCTTCATGGGTAGTATTTCACCCTAATTTATTGATTTGACACAAAGGGAGCCAAAGAAAATTTATCGGCCTTGACAGTTGAGTTGTCAATTCAACCGCACCTAGGATATCTCTCTGCAGCAAAGGTTTAACAGCACGGCAAATAATAGTAGCAGCACCAACAATGATAGCAGCAATTTTTGTAATAGTTGTGACCGTTACCGCAGCAGTAGTAACTTAGCAAGGTTCAACATATGTAAAGCGTAGGCCATGGTGAGCGATGGAAATATATGGATGACATCAATTATGTAACAGTTACACACTAGAGCGACACAGAACTAGCTCCAATTCATTAATGTAATGTAGGCATGTATTATGTATATAGTCATATGTGCTTGCGATAAGAACTTGCATGACATCTTTTGTCCTACCCTCCCATGGCAGCGGGTTCCTATAGGAAACTAAGGGATATTAAGGCCTCCTTTTAATAGAGAACCAGAACAAAGCATTAACACATGGTGAATACATGAACTCCTCAAACTACGGCAATCACCAGAAAGAATCCCAATTATTATCAGCTTGGGGTTTGCGGATCAAGACACGTAATAGGTTCATACAACTTGCAAGATAGGATCCAAATCACTCTTATATTCATGAGAACCTAATAGGTTCAGATCTGAAATCATGGCACTCGGGCCCTAGTGACAGGCATTAAGCATAGCAAAGTCATAGCAACATCAATCTCAGAATATAGTGGATACTAGGGATCAAGCCCTAACAAACTGACTCGATTACATGACAAATCTCATCCAACTCCATCACCATGTAGCAAGCCTATGAAGGAATTACTCACTCCCGGTGGTGAGCACCATGGAATAGTTGATGGAGAAGGGTTGGTGATGATGATGGCGACGAATCCCCCTCTCCGGAGCCCCAAACGGACTCCAAATCAGCCCTCCTGAGGAAGAACAGGAGGTGACATTGGCTTCGTCTCTTAGATCGCGACGAAAACTTCTCTCTGATTTTTTTATCCAAATATGTGAATTTATAAGACCGGAGATAGGGTCGGGGGAGCCTCGTGGGCCCCACCACACAACAGGGCGCGGCCTAGGGGGTGGCCGCGCCCAGTTGCCTCGTGGGCCACAGGGACCCCCCCCTCTGGTGGGTCTTTGCATCATAATTCATTATAATTCCCAGAAAAAATTCACAAAAAGTTTCGTCCAATTTCGAGATCTTTTATTTCTGCACAAAAATAACACCAGGGTAGTTTTGCTGAAAACAATGTCAGTCCAGGTTAGTTTCATTCAAATCATGCAAATTAGAGTCCAAAACTAGAGCAAAAGTGTTTGGAAAAGTTGATACGTTGGAGACGTATCACCGATCTCGTTCAACCGGAGTGGTTTTGAATTCTTGCTTGTTCCTTATGCCATTCTTCTTCTCTTTGCAACCCTCAAGGTTCGTTTGTTTCACTTGTTTGTCAAAGAAGCAACTAAGTTTTATCTCTTCCATTTTCTCTTCCTCTTCTTACTCTAAGATCTCGGGGCGAGAAATCTTTGTAGTGGGGGAGAGTTGTAACAGCCCGAGACCGACGCTCCAGATGATTCCCGTTTTTATTTCGTTATCGCCGTGTGATTTATTTGTTAGTCGCATTCGTCATCACATCATTCGCATTGCATCGGCACTCTGTTGCCTTCAGTTTTCAAAACTTGCATCCGTTCATAGTTAGTGTTTCTCCCTGTTCTTGTCGTTGCCCGTTTCGAGATCAACACACACACGCACGCGCCGACAACATCATTAAAATATTGTTTTCTTAGTGGGAATAAAATGTTCTCGGAATGGGTTGAAAGTTGGCGAGCGGTCTAAATATATTGTAGGTAGGCCGCCTTTCAAATTTCGTCGCATTCGGAGCTTGTTTGATACTCGAACCGTTAAACATATAGCGGCACTTTTGCTAGTTAAAATCGCAGACGTTTCAGTATTTGAAAAACTTCGTTGTCAGGATGCCATCTTCCCTCACTTCTTAGCCCAATGCCACTCTACGCAGCCCACTAGACCCACCTAGCACCAAACCATCCCAAGAGGATCCAAATTAGCCTACACCCCCCCCAATCCCTCTAACCCTAGACATTTCCATATTTAAACAACTCCCTTGCCAATTTTGGGAGTCCCATCCTGATAACCCACAAGTGTAGGGGATCGCAAGAGTCTTCAGGGGAAGTATTTTACACAAAATTTTTGATTCTACACAAGGGGATTGTCGGAGAAACGACACCTATGGGACCGCGAGGATCCCTTTACAATTCGGCAGGGAAAAGGCTTGCACAAAGAGCAGATCCAACAACCAACACGAGATTTTTACCCAGGTTCGGGCCGCTAAGAAGCGTAAAACCCTACTCCTGCTTTTGTATATTGGATGTGTTTATGCCCAAGCTTCAGGAGCCCTATGTGATGAACAGTACACAGCTGCTACGCATGCAGAATGGGTCAGAAGTCCCCCCCTGTAGCTACGCCTTGGGCCTCCTTTTATACGTTCGAAGGGGTCACCAACAGTAGCGTACAGTGCATACATGAGGTGTAAAGCTGCTACAGTGTTATCATACCTAACACTGACGGTTTAGGACAAATGCATTTAATGCTCCGTTGAGGTGTCCCTTAGCTTCTTGGGGACGGAAAAAGGGGCCGCCCATCGGCACCGTTTAAGCCCATCCACCGCTAGCACCTGACATGTACCCAGGGGGACAACAGCTAAAAGACAAGCTGGCCGCTGCGCTGGAGTGGTGACAGGGTGGCGAGGTCTTGCCGGGTGCGAGTCTTGCCGGGGCCGTGAGCCATCCCGGCAAGAACTTTCCGGGGCTCCAGCCTTCGGTCTTCTGTCTTCTGATTATTGTCTCAAATACTCCTTGATAATCTTGAGCTTGCCTTCAACTATCCCCTGACAGACCTTGCCGCTGGTATGGCTTCGACTGCCCGTGCACAAGTATGGGGTACTAAAGACCCAAACTTTAGTGCACCGACAGGAGCCCCCGGGCCTAGGCCATACACGGTGCGAGGCGTTGTTGGGCTAGACCCAAACAGTGCACGGGCACGCGTGGCAGGGATTAACTGTCGTAATCATTCCGTTTACCGCGCCCCCCCCACTACGCGCGTTGAATGCGTGACGTGGGAGACGTGGGCGGAGCGGCCGTTACAGCAGAGCGTTCGCAAAAGCGTTATTATATCGATTAGTAAAGAGGCAGCCCCGCGCCTTCCCCATAAAAAGGAATCTGCAGAGGCGCTGCTCATTTACCTCCTGTCTTTTCCAATCTGGGAACCGCTGTCGTCTTCTTCCTCGAGCCCGAAACAGAGCCTCTTCCACTCATCCATCGCCGCCACGCCCTCCTCGTCCTCAGCCTCTGCTTCCACAGCCACCATGCCGCGCAAAGCGAGCAAGGGCAAAGGGGTGAAAGCCGCCGTCCAGGAGAGCGAGCTGGCGAAGATGCGGAAGAAGCACGTCGTCTTCACGTCGGCGCTCGATGCGAACGCCTTGAAGGATCAGTACCTGTGCATGTGGGCGAAGGAGATGAAGGTTCATCCTGCTACTCTCGTGAGCCCAGGTTCCTTCAACGGAGGCCTAAACAAATTCCCTTTCTTTGTCGACTATTTTTACTGCGGGCTCTGTCCCCCTTTCTCTGATTTCTTCAATGACATCATGTACACATACGGCTTCCAACTCTTAGATTTTACGCCGAATGCCGTAACATGTATGTCAGTCTTTGCGCATCTTTGCAAAACTTTGCCGGAGTAGTCCCCAACACAGCCCTGTTCCGCCACTTCTTTGTTCCCCGCATTCAAGCGGGTGAGGCCCTTTCTGGTTCTATCACCTGGATTCCAAGGTCATGGAACAAGGATACATACCCAGACGGGGCCTACCACGAGAAGTGGGATGAATGGCGGGGCAAGTGGTGCTGGATTCAGGAGACAGACCCCCAGCCTTTCTATGCGCCTCGACAAACAAAGGTGGCGCGCGGCAAAGATTGGAGCGCCCTCGATCCTCAGGATGAGAAGCTCACAACCGCAGTTACTAGAATTCATCGCCTCAAAGCTGTCGGGCTTTCAATAGAGATGATCGGCGCTGATTTCCTTCGCCGGCGTATCGCCCCTTTGATGAACAACGGGAGACTAGCCTGGGAGTTTCGGAACGCGGCAGACATTATGCGGCTGCGCCCTGGCTTGAACAACAACTTGACGGTCATGCAGCACACAGGCCTATGTCACAAGTTGTTCAGGTCTGACACCAGATTCAAGTTGCCGGCGGGCATCATTCCTTTGTGTCGCAACTCTGCTTTGGCCTCCCTCATCGCCATAATGTCGGCGTGTAACGCTCATGGCCCTGACGGGAATTGGGAAGTGCCATCTGCAGAGCAGGCACAGGTGTTCTTTGACAACTTATCGGAGAAGGCCATCCGGGAAGAAGCAGCCCTCATCCGCCCCACCCTTGAGGAAGAGGTGGCGTACATCGCCAGCAGAGCAGAAGAGGCTGATCTTGCCGCGGAGGCCGGCAGCGCTGGCTTCATAGAAGAGGAAGCCAATGAAGAAGTGTTGTCAGGGGAAAAACTTGTCGGGCAGAGCGAGGTTGCCGGGGAGCAGAGTGGCACATCTGCCGGGGGTCCTTCTGCTGGAAATACAGCCGACGAGGAGCTGCAAGAAGAGCCCCCAGCACCCGAGAAGAAGAAGAAACGCGTTCTTCGGAAGGCCACCCCTAGTGCCTCAACCCAGCAACCTTTTTCCTCTACTGCAGCCAAGCGACCCAGGACCACTCCCTCACCCCCTCGCATGAGTACCGTGGCGGAAGTCGACTTCGACCTCTCTGCCTTCAGCTCGGAAGAAGAAGAGTAAGGGTCCCGTCACCTCTTTTATCTTCTAAATTTCCGGTTTTCTTAACTAATCTGCTTTACTTTGGCCTGTCTTTGCAGGGATACAGAAACGCTGGCGCAAAGGATGAAGAGGGCGAAGACTTCTACGGGCGATGAGCCACCGGCAAGCACCTCAGGTGCGCCAGAGCTGATTAACATCAGCCCGGAGTCCAGCCCACGACGCAGCCCCCGACGCAGCCCACGGCGTGAGTCCACTACTCACTTTCCGCTGGCAAGTGCCGGGGTGTGTATCTTCACTGCTAACATCACCGGGCATGTAGGAGAGGAGCGGCAACGAGGAGAGCCATCAAAGGCCGTCCCTGATGCGCCGCCTCCGTCAACTACGCCGCCCAGAGACGAGTCTTCAGCAAGCGAGCTCTACCGCGATGAAGAGGAGCCGGCAAGCACAGGCACCGGCAACCCTTCTCAGTAGCTCGACACAGGTAAATCGTTTGTCTCAGAGCACTTGTCGCTTTGCCTTTCTTTTTTGTCTTCTTGAACTTCCTCCTTAGCCGTATTTTACTTGTCCTCTTGGCCCCTAGATCTTCCCTCGATGGAGCACATGGACGTTGATGTTGTTATCGAGGAAACCGCCAAGAATGCTGCCACCGAGGCCGACAAGATTGCTGCTGAAGAAGCCGCCAAGAATGCTGCCGCCGAGGCCGCAAAGGATGCTGCTGCCGAGGCTGCCAAGGCCACACAGGAAAAGGACGCCAAGGAGTCTGCTGAGAGGGCCGGCAAGGAGACTGGTGACCATACTGACGGCATTATTGCCGCAGGAGCGCCAGGCGCTACACCGGCCACAGAGCCCCCAGTTGCCGGTGAGGCAGCTGTTGAGGACCAGCCGTCAACATCCGAAGCCCCCTCGTCTAGCAAATACCTCAAGGTTGGTGACAATCTGTTCGTCAGCATTCCAGGCACGGCAAGCACCCGGGTGCCAACTGAGGGGGAAATCTTTGACGAAGACGTCATCGCCGCTGCTGGACTCGAGATTGTTGACGAGCCACGCACTAGCAGCAGCAAATCTAAAGAAGAGCAGCTCCTCCAGGCCATGAGCAACAACTTCCAGAAGCTCCAAGCGCTTCACTGCGCCCGGAGGGAGAAGCTGGATTCCAGGACAACGGTTGTTGAAGCAGCAGAGGCGGATCTTCAGAAGCGCGTCGAGGAGACGCGGATCTGGTTCGCCGAAGCTTTTCAGGAGCTGAAGTCGAGCCAAGAGCAGCTGAGCCAAGACTGGAACGAGCTCCTCATGAAGCAGTCCGATGTTGAGAAGGCATAGGAGGAGGCCAAACAACAGGCCGCTGCAGAGGAAGCACACTAGAGAGAACTCCGTGTCGGGCTTGAGGCCCATGAGGAAGACCTCGATGCTCGCGAGAAGGCACTTGCCGACAAGCTCCGCGCCAAGGACGAGGAGATTGAAAAGCTTGTCACGCAGCGGACCCAGGAGCTGGAGCAGAAGCACAAGGAGACGCTCGAAGCTCTGGCCACGGATCACGCCAGCAAGCTGAAGGAAGCCGCCGATGCTGCCGAAGCTGCAGAGGCCGCCAAGAACTTGCTGGAGGAGAAGGTGAAGAAGCTGAATGCGGATCTTGAGGACCACGACAAGAAGATCTCGACGCTCGAAGCCGAAAGAGATAAGGCTCGCCACAGCTTGATGGAGATACAAGTCGCCATGTCTGAGAAGGCCCAGCAGCTCACCTCAGCCAAGGAATCCATTGCCGATCTGGAGCTAAAGCTGACCACGCTGAAGGAGACTCTTGAGACCGCCAAGGCTCGTGAGAGGACCCTGGTCAAAGACCTCCAGGATGAGAGGGGCCTGCTCAAGAGCGCCGCCGCCTCACATAATGACTATGTGGCAGGTGTGCAGGTCTGGACTGAAAAGCTCGTCGACGTTGCGGAGAAGCTTGCCACACAACTGTCCACCATGGGCCTGCAAGGCTTCGGGTATTCTTCTGACGACAAGGTGTCCACGAGCGCCAAGCTGACCATGTTCTTTGACCGTATGCTTGAAGCCCTGGAGCAGCTTCACTCTGACCGAACAACCCATCTGGCCAACGAATCCCGCAAGCTCTGCCGGGCCGTCCTCCTCAAGGTGCTCGTCAAAGTGGCGCACAAGAACCCCGGCATCAACTTCACCAACGTCCTCGAGCGCTTGCCGAAGGACGTGGACGTCAAGGCATTCGAGGAGCTTGTCGCACCCATCGTCGACAGGGTAAGCCAAGTCAAGAGGGTTGAAGGCGATCGCCGGGATTAGCTGCCTTACTTCTCGTTGCCGCCACCATTCCATGCCAAAGACAATTTAATCTTATGTTAGAACTGTGGCAGCTATTATTGTAATATAACTCGCTATGCTCTGGACGAATGTGTGTTATTTCCTTTCGCCTGATTTCTTTCTGTATGGTACATGCCCTACGCTTTGTTGGAAACTTGACGGCGCGCGCAACCTTACCGCGAGCGCTAGGTGCGGGACTTTAGCAGCCTGCTGGAGGTGCCGCTACCGGCAAGATCCCTTGGCGTTCTCAGTGCAGCCACTTAAATTGTTGAGCGGACTCGAAACAAAGTAAGGGCGCATCCGATCGTGCCAAGGTTCCTTCGCGTGCAGGTTTTCCATACAAAAATCGAAATCGTTCAAGGACAATAACCTTACAAAACGAAAATTTGTTCAAAGTTTCTGCAACTTAGCTTTTCGTTGTTGTACTTCTTCCGGCAAAGTGTCAACCTTGAACGTCGCCTGTCGGTATCCATACCATCCTTCCCCCCCGGCAAACTTGCATGCGAGGGAACCTTCTGTCCTTTGAGAAAAAAAGAAAGAGAAAATAGAGATATGGAACCTTGGCGGTTCGTTAACGCTTACCGGGAGCAAGTGTAATACAATGTCTCAGATAAGCATGCACATAAGTAAACATGAAAATCGACAAGATATGTAAAACACTTAGCTTTATTCAACTATGCACAGGGTCTGCACCTGGCTTTGTACAAAGGATTACATGCTTCAACGGCAAGACTTGTACAAAAAGTGGTTGCCGGGAGACCCAGCAACCGCGCCTCATGGATAGAACTTACGAAGATGTTCGATATTCCAGAAGTTGCTCACCGGAACGCCATCTTCGGTCTCCAGGCGGACAGCGCCAGGCCTGGTGACTCGTACTACCCGATAAGGGCCTTCCCACTTCGGCGTCAACTTGTTGGAATTCTTGGCCGACTGAACACGCCGAAGAACAAGGTCGCCTTCCTCAAGACTTCGGGCATGAACCTTGCAGCTATGGTAGCGGCGCAAAGCTTGCTGGTAGCGTGCAGCTCGCACAGCAGCCTGAAGACGATCTTCCTTAAGGAGCACAGCGTCATCTTGCCGCAGCTGCTCTTGCTCGAGCTCATCATAGGCGAGCACTCGAGGTGACCCGTATATGAGTTCCGTGGGGAGAACTGCTTCCGCCCCATATACTAGGGAGAAGGGTGTCTGGCAAGTGGCTCGATTTGGTGTCGTTCTGATTGACCAAAGAACCACCGGCAACTCATCAATCCAGCGCCTTCCGCACTTGCGCAGCTTGTCGAAAGTCCTTGCCTTGAGACCTCGCAACACTTCAGCATTAGCCCTTTCCGCTTGGCCGTTACTCCTTGGATGAGCAACAGAAGCAAAACAGATCTTGCCGCCAAGGTCTTGGACGTACTGCATGAAGGTGTGGCTCGTGAACTGTGTACCGTTGTCGGTGATGATCCTATTAGGCACACCAAAACGGCAAACTAGTCCCTTGAAGAACTTGACGGCTGACTGTGCTGTCAGCTTTCTCACTGCTTCCACCTCCGGCCACTTTGTGAACTTGTCGATTGCGACGTACAAGTACTCAAAGCCCCCGGTAGCACGGGGAAAAGGGCCCAGTATGTCGAGCCCCCAGACCGAAAATGGCCAGGAAAGAGGGATTGTCTGAAGAGCTTGAGCTGGTTGATGCAATTTCTTTGAATGAAACTGGCACGCTTCACACTTGGTTACTAGTGCAGTTGCATCCTGGAGAGCAGTGGGCCAAAAGAAACCTTGCCGGAATGCCTTACCAGCAAGAGCTCTTGATCCTATGTGGGAACCACATATGCCTCCATGTATCTCTGCCAACAGCTCCAGTCCATCCTCCCGAGGAATGCACTTCAATTTCACGCCGTTTGGTCTCTTTCTATACAGGACATTGTCCACAAACTGGTACATACTAGACCAACGGGCTACTTTCTGCGCTTCTTCCTGCTCTTCGGGAAGCTCTCCTGTCTGAAGGAAATGGATGATGTGTTGTGCCCTTGCTGGAGCCTGGGGCTCGACAACAAGGACTAAAGGCTTGTCTTCTGCCGCAGGAGCATCTGTCTCTACAGCAAAGACTCGAGGCCCTGCCGGAGTCTGTTGCTCCCCGGCAAGCTTGGCGGGAGCGTTTGTCTCTACGGCAAGAGCCTGAGGCCCTGCCGGAGCCTGTCGCTCACCGGCAAGCTTGGCGTTGTTCCCGGCAACTTCTTTGCTGGCGGTCTCTGGGAGATCTGCCGGAAAATACTTGCCGGAACTCAACTTCCTTCTTTTCTCTGGTCCCATAGATGGCGCTACGGATGGTTGAGTCAATCGGAGCACAAAGGTTCCTGGTTCCACAGGTAACTTAAGGGCATCGCGCTTCGACAGGTCATCAGCAATGCTGTTTTCCGCACGAGGGACGTGCTCTGTTTGCAGACCGTCAAAGCGCTCTTCCAATTCCCTCACTTCATCGACATAAGCTTCCATCAATGGGCTCTGATAGTCTTTATTGACTTGCTTGACAACAAGCTGAGAATCACCTCTGACGATGAGTTTCTTGATTCCAAGGTCTGCAGCGATCCTGAGACCGGCAAGCAGCCCTTCATATTCCGCAGTGTTGTTTGTCGATCTCTCCCGGGGAAAATGCAGCTGGATCACATATTTGAGGTGATCTCCGGTGGGTGCGACAAGCAGCACGCCAGCACCGGCACCTTGCAGCGAGAAAGCCCCATCAAAATACATAATCCATTCTTGATTTGTTTCCTTGCCGGGGAGGGTCGTCTCTGGAGTCTCTTCGTCCGGCGTTGGGGTCCATTCTGCAATGAACTCTGCCAAGGCTCTGCTTTGAATAATTGAAGTGCTTTCAAACTTGAGACCAAAACTTGACAGCTCCAAAGCCCACTCCACAATCCTGCCGTTTGCATCTGGATTTCGTAAGATCCGCTGCAATGGAAAGCGAGTGACGACGGTAATCTCATGTGCTTGAAAGTAATGGCGCAGCTTCCTCGAGGCCATAAGGAGGCCGAAGAGCAACTTCTACACACCAGAATATCTTGACCTAGCCCCCTGCAAAAGGGAGCTGACAAAATAAACTGGACGCTGCACCATCTTCTTCTTCTGTGTTGCCTCATTTGACTGCGCAAATCCTGCCTTGTCAGCACCAGATTCTGCCGGGGAAGATCCCGGCTCGTCGCTTGGGGGTCTTGCCGCTGCCGCTGCCTCCTCGTCTACTTCTCTCTCTGCCACTAAAGCAGCACTCACCACTTGGTTCGTTGCCGCTAAGTATAGCAGCAATGGCTCTTGCGGTTTTGGCGCGACTAGTACTGGCGGAGAGGAGAGGTACCTCTTCAAATCCTGCAGCGCCGCCTCCGCTTCTGGAGTCCACTTCATTGGACCTGCCTTTTTCAAGATTTTGAAAAAGGGCAGGGCGCGCTCAGCAGATTTTGAGATGAACCTACTCAGAGCAGCAACACAGCCGGCAAGACGACGCACATCCTTGACACGTCTTGGCGCTTCAATCTGCTCAATTGCCTTGATCTTGTCGGGATTTGCTTCAATTCCACGTTGAGATACAAAGAACCCGAGAAGCTTGCCGGACGGAACACCAAACACACACTTCTCAGGATTGAGCTTCAAGTTGATCCTGCGCAGATTTGTAAACGTCTCTTCTAAATCTTGTATGAGCGTCGCCTTGTCCTTGGTTTTGACCACTATGTCATCCATATAAGCTTCCATATTTCTATGTAGCTGAGGCTCAAAACCAATCTGGACTGCTCTTGGAAACGTTGAACCAGCACTTTTCAACCCGAAGGGCATGCATAAGAAACAATACGTACCACATGGGGTGACAAATGCGGTTTTCTCTTCGTCTTCCTTTGCCATGAAGATCTGATGATATCCTGAATAGGCGTCAAGAAATGAAAGCAAATCGCAGCCGGCAGTGGAGTCCACAATCTAGTCGATGCGCGGCAAGGGAAAAGGATCTTTTGGGTAGGCTTTATTGATATCTGTATAATCAATACACAGCCTCCATTTTCCATTCGCCTTGCGCACTACAACTGGATTGGCCAACCACGTTGGATGGAGCACTCCCCTTACCAAACCTGCCGCTTCCAATTTCTTGATCTCTTCGGCAATAAACTGTTGCCGCTCCAAAGCCTGCTTCCTGACCTTCTGCTTGACGGGCCGCGCATGAGGATAGACAGCAAGGTGGTGCTCAATCACCTCCCTGGGAACACCGGGGATATCAGATGGTTGCCATGCAAACACATCGACATTCGCCCGCAGGAAGGTAATGAGCGCACTTTCCTATTTGTTGTCGAGGGTGGAACTTATGGTGAAAGTTCCTCCCGTACCATCCTCCTTGGCGGGCACCTTCTTGGTCTCTGGTGGAGCTGCCTTGGACTTCTTGCTCTTGCCGCCGGAGCTCTTTGGCACATCCTCAACGGGAGCGCAGCACTCCGAGGAGGTGCGTTTGCCGGAGTGTATGCGAGAGGCCTTGCCGGTCTTCTTCCCCCCGGGAGCTTCAACGGCAGGAGCAAGTGCCTTGGCGGCAGATGCTGCAACTGCCTCCCGGTAAAGCTGGTCGGTGCAGATAAGCGTGTCCTTCTTGTCAGAGTTGACAGTGATAACGCTCATCGGCCCGGGCATCTTCAATACATTGTAGGCGTAGTGCGATGCCGCCATGAACTTGGCCGGCGCTGGGCGGCCAAGGATCCCATTATATGGCAATGGAATCTTGGCGACGTCGAAAACGATCTTCTCTGTCCTGAAGTTCAAGTCACTACCAAATGTTACTGGCAGTGTGATCTTACCCTTGGGCTGGCTTATTCCTGGATTGACCCCCTGAAACGTGCCCGTTTCCTCGAGATCTTCATCAGGAATCTGCAACCTTTTGATCACCTCAGGTGAGATCAAGTTCAAACTGGCCCCACCGTAAACTAACATTTTCGTCACTTTGAGGTTGTGAATTGTTGGTGAAACCAACAATGGGAGACACCCGACCATAGTTATGCGATCAGGGTGATCCTCAGCGTCGAAAATGATAGGCGCGTTGGACAATTTCAATGGCTTCCGGGCATCGACAGATGGCTCTATCGCATTGATCTCGCGCGCCCACTGTTTAAGTTGGCAGCGGGAAGAATGCAACGAGGCGCCCCCGTCAATGCACATCATATCTGTAGCTTTCTGAAACTCTTGCTCGCTGGCCTCGTCGTCCTCTATGTTGTCATCATCACCCCCCCTCTTGCTTGTCGCGGCCTCGAGCGGGCCTCTCCTTTTGTTGATTGGCCTTGCCGCAGCGACCTCCTCGGCCACCGCGCTTCTTGCCGGACCCCTCCGCACCATCCTGGCCCTTCTCCTTGTCTCGTCTTTCATATTCGGCTTTCTGCTTCTCAACAAGCTGCTCAACTTGCCGGCAGTCTTGGAGATCATGGCCCTTGGTACGATGGACCTTGCAGTACTACTTGTCGGAGCCTTCTGGCTTGTCGGCAGCCGCCAAGGCCTGACAGGAGGCGCACCCGGCAACATCCTTGCCGAGGCCATCAACCTTGGCCTTCTTGGCGGTGTCGGGGTTGCCGGATCCCTCAACAGCAAGCATGGCCTTGCCCTTGCGCTTCCTATTACGCCACCGGTCTTTCTTTGCTGGGGCGGCGGCGTCTTCGTCTTCGGAGTCGACTCCTGCGCCAGCATCCTCGCCGGGGAGTCTCCTCCCTTCTTCAGCTAGAGCACATTTATCAGCCAGAGCATAAAGCTCGGCAACATCCCTGACCTTGTTCATCGCCAGCTCCTCGCGCATCCTGCGGTTGCGCACGTTCTGATGGAACGCGCTGACAACAGCGGCAGGATGAATGTCTGGAATGTTGTGATGTACTCGGCTGAATCTCTGTATGTACATGCGCAAAGTTTTGCCTTCTTTCTGGGGGATGAGATGCAAGTCACTTTCCTGACCAGGAGCTTGGTGGCCTCCGGTAAAGGCGCCAACAAACTCATGGCATAGATCTGCCTAGGAAGAAATAGAACCTTTCGGCAGATGCATCAACCATGACCTGATGTTGGGCTTAAGCACCAACGGGAAGTAGTTGGCGAGTATCTTATCGTCGCGAGCTCCGGCAGCCTGCACCGCAATGGTGTACATGCTCAAGAACTCCGACGGGTGGGTCTTGCCGTCGTATTTCTCCAGGACCTCTAGTTTGAACGTATGGGAATTGGGCCACTGGACTCGCCGCAGCTCATGGGTAAACGCTGGACAACCCATCTCATAGGGTAGATCGACAGGATACCCTGGCGCTGGCTTGTCTACAGTGGGGCCCGCGCGCTTATCAGATTCATGGCGCGCTTCCCGACGCCGCTCGATAGTAGTCCGAGCGTCTTCTTTGCCTCGTTCCTGAAGAACTTGACGTTGATCGCGACGAGTTCGCGGATCAGACGACGCCATTGAATCATCGTCGCAGGCATCGGTCCGTCGAGTCAGCGACTGCTGTTGCTGCCGTGGAGGAGAGTGCACCGTAGTCGTACCACCTCTAGTCTTTTCGCCAACGACGCGCGTTGGCTCAATGGACTGCCGCCGCGAAGGCTCCGCCTGTTGCGGCCTATCATCGTTTGCGAGGCCGACGAGACTCTGAATAGAAGCTCTCCACTCGTCGAGCTTGTCCGTAGCAGGAGGAAAATTCAGGAGCAGCTGTGCTCGCGCCAGTGCTTCTGCTGGCATAGGCGGCGGCGACAGGTGCGAGGAACGTGAGGTGCTCTGACTCCTAACCGTGTTAGAAGGAGCTCCATCACGGTCCCGCGACCGCGCGCCGCTTCCACCAACATGTTGGCGTGCACACTGGTCCTGCGCATCTCGAGGGTGATGCTCAGGAGACTTTCCGTGGGGACGCCTAGTACCACCAACGTCGCGACGCTATTCATCACGTGCGACCTGAGAAGGCCGTGGCGCATGCGCAGGCGTGGGTGTCTTAGAAGGCGCCCTTCCGTCCCTGGAGTTTTCTACGCCACCCGTGGGCAGCACAGCTCCGTCCTAAGATCTAGGGGCGCGCGGGTGGCCGTCACCGCTGCGAACGACGCCGCTCGCTTGGCTCTGACCACCAGAACGTCGTGGAAGCTCTGGACCTCCGCCTCCTCCGCCCGCGTCCACACCGTCGCCCGTCTGTGTAGCTACAGGCGCAGCGGACGCGGATGGACCAACCGCCGTGAAACCCTTCTTCTTGGGGGCCATGGCGATGATGATGATGAAAAAACTAGCGCGCTGATCGCTAGATCAGGTTCACGCAACCTCCATCCCCCTACCTGGCGCGCCAAAGATGTCGGAGAAACGACACCTATGGGACCGCGAGGATCCCTTTACGATTCGGCGGGGAAAAGGCTTGCACAAAGAGCAGATCCAACGACCAACACGAGATTTTTACCCAGGTTCGGGCCGGTGAGAAGCGTAAAACCCTACTCTTGCTTTTGTATATTAGATGTGTTTATGCCCAAGCTTCAGGAGCGCTATGTGATGAACAGTACATAGCTGCTACGCATACAGAATGGGTCAAAAGTCCTCCCCCCTGTAGCTACGCCTTGGGCCTCCTTTTATACGTTCGAAGGGGTCACCAACAGTAGCGTACAGTGCATACATGAGCTGTAAAGCTACTACAGTGTTATCATACATAACACTGACGGTTTAGGACAAATGCATTTAATGCTCCGTTGAGGTGTCCCTTAGCTTCTTGGGGACGGAAAAAGGGGCCGTCCCATCGGCACCGCTTAAGCCCATCCACCGCTAGCACCTGACACGTACCCAGGGGGACAACAGCTAAAAGACAAGCTGGCCGCTGCGCTGGAGTGGTGACAGGGTGGCGAGGTCTTGCCGGGTGCGAGTCTTGCCGGGGCCGTGAGCCATCCCGGCAAGATCTTGCCGGGGCTCTAGCCTTCGGTCTTCTGTCTTCTGATTATTGTCTCAAATACTCCTTGATAATCTTGAGCTTGCCTTCAACTATCCCCTGATAGACCTTGCCGCTGGTATGGCTTCGACTGCCCGTGCACAAGTATGGGGTACTAAAGAACCAAACTTTAGTGCACCGACAGGGATATCCATGATCATCGCGTGAAGGGATCGCGGCCCGATAATATAGCATGTCAAAGGTGTAGGGCCACTGATGAGACTCTAGCATAACTACACTAAGAATAGTAGGATAACATGTAAGGTATCAACAACAGTTATCAACAATAGGCTATGCATCCGAATAGGATCTACTGATAAAGCATCAATGCAATCGACTCTCTAATGCAAGAAATAAAGGGGAAGAATAGGCGATATCAGAATGATCAAGGGGGTTTGCTTTCCTGGAAGCTCTGTTGAGAAGGATGGATCGTCGGCGACGTATTCATACTCGGGGTCAATGGCAACCTCGGGGTCTACCGGTAAGAATAGAGATAGGGGAAACAAATAAATAACAGGCATACAAATGCAACACAGATGCATGTCATGGCGATATGTGTTGGTGACATGCTCTAATGCATCTCTTAATATTTTAAAAGAAGAGGGAAAATATGTGATAATATTTTCCCAGCTCCAGGTATTATTCGGCCAGATGGTCCTGATGCAAAATGTTCAGTTTCATTATGTTAGAGGGATTTGGTAGGTCGGTGGGTGGCATATTCAGATTCTTCAAATTTTTCTCATCAACTTTCGTATATAAATTATTTGCATCTGGTTTATGGTTCATTTTCTATGAATTTCCAAAGTTTCAATGATTTTATGGAATTATTATTAATTCGAAATATTGAGTAGTTAAATTTCTATGGGCACACATAAGTCTACCCAGCATTGTGTACATGTGGCTAACAGTGGGGCAGGTGCTGAGTCAGCAGCCCAGTCAGTGGTCAACAGTTTGACTGTTGAGCTGGTCGAACCAACAGGCAGGGTCCATCTGTCATTGACTGGTAATTATTTATTTTAACTTATTTGATTTATTAAGCAGCGGGAACCACATGTCATTGTCGCATGCATTAACTGAAGGGTTAATTAAGCTATGGGGGTCCACATGTGAGTGAGGGTTAGAGGGGAGTTAGTGCTAATTTATCTTGGCCTCCCTAATTAACAGGGGTCGGGCCCAGGTGGCAGTGGCCCAAGCTAGCCCTCTGGCTGTGCTCGCCATGGACACACACGGGCGTAGAGGCACCGGCGGCCACGGCCAACGACAATAACACGTTCTGGTAGCGACAACAGGTAGCAGCGGCAGCAGCGGCAGTGGTAGTGGGTTACAACGTCGAGTGCACATGGGGGAAGCGCAAGAGGCGAGCGTGGCAGCGTGCGGCTGGGGTGTGGGAGCACACGTGATGTAGGGCCCGACCGGGGTCCGATGGAGCACGAGGCTGGGGCGCGGGCTGGTCGCGCTGAGCGTTAGCTCGCGCGAGCTTGGGTGGCGGCGGCGTGGCGTCTATCGCGGTCTACGACGACATATTCGAGGAGGGAAATGGGGGATTTGAGAGCGGATCACCTAGGAGGCACAAGGAGGCCCGACGATGGCTTAGGAGCAGCAGAACGGCGACAATTATCGCGGACGCACCGGTGGCCGAAAGTTGAAGACGACGGCCGATTCAGCGATGCAGGGGCTCTGGCTCGAGCTCGTGGACAAAGAGGAAGCAGTGAAGGTGGGCAAAGGTCCCGGGCAAGCTCCTAGCCCGCGTCGAGGACGGTGGCCACGACAACCATGGAGAGCTAGTGGTTGATACTTGTGATCTGCGTTGGGCTTTCTGTGAAGAGGAACGGGTAATTGCAGCACAATACAGATAAGTATTTCCCTCTGTTAAGAAACCAAGGTTTATCGAACCAATATGAATATCAATCCACAACCGTTTTCAGCGGCTGCACACTGATACGTCTCCAACGTATCTATAGCTTATGAAGTATTCATGCCATATTCACCTATGTTTACAATACTTTCATATGGTTGTGATGCATTTTATATGATTTATTTAGAACTAACCCGGACTGACGCTGTTTTCAGCAGAACTACTATGGTTTTGTTTTTGTGCAGAAATAAAAGTTCTCCAAATGCAACGAAACTTTTTGACGATTTTTTGGGAACAAAAGAGGCACTAGAAGCTTGGTGGGAGGGCCAGAAGAGCCAGGAGGTGGGCACAACCCACCAGGCCACACCAGGCCCCTCTGGCGTGGGCTGGTGTCTTGTGCTCCCCTCGTGGCCCATCTTCGCGTGAAACCGACGCTCAAAAATCCTATATATTCAGAAACCACCAGAAATAACCCTAGACTCCTCGTTCTGCCGCCGCAACACTCTGTATCGACGAAAAACCAATCTGGAGGCATTCCAGTACCCTCCCGGAGAGGGTAGATCATCTCCGGTGGCCATCTTCATCATCCCAGTGGAGGCCATGATGAGGAGGGAGTAGTCCACCCTCGGGGCTGACGATTTGTACCAGTAGCAATGTGTTCAATCTCTCTCTCTCTCGTGTTCTTGAGATGGCACGATCTTGATGTATCACAGGCTTTGTTAATATAGTTGGATCATATGATGTTTTCCCCTCTCTATCTTGTTGTGATGAATTGAGTTTTCCCTTTGAGATTATGTTATTATCGGATTGAATACTTTTATGTATTTGAGAGCACTTGACGTATGTCTTGCATGCGGATACCCGTAATGATATTGGGGTATTCAAGTGACCTTGGGGATCTATGCATAGGGGTTGATTGCACGTTTTCATACTTTGTTCTCCGATAGAAATCTTGGGGCACTCTTTGAGGTTCTTTGTGTTTGATTGAGTATTATGAATCTGAAATTGTTTGATGCATATTGTATAATTAACTCATGGATACTTGTGGTGACATTGGAGTATCTAGGTGACATTTGAGTTGGTTGATGCGTATCATATGGTGTTATTCTAGTACGAACTCTTAGATAGATCGATCAAAAAGGATAACTTGGTGTTATTTTAGTACGAACTCTTGGATCGATCGATCGGAAAGGATAACTTTAAGGTGGTTTCATACCCTACAAACAATTTCTTCTTATGTTCTCCACTAGATAAGAACTTTGGAGTGATTCTTCGTTGCACGTTGAGGGATGGTTATGTGATCCAATTATATTAGCATTATTGAGAGATTGCACTAGCGAGAGTACGAACCCTAGGCCTTATTTCCAAGCATTTATACAACATTTTGCTCGCTGTTTACCACTTGTTACCTTGCTGTTTTTATATTTTCAGATTACAAAAACCTATTTCTATCATCCATATTGCACTTGTATCACCATCTCTTTGCCGAACTAGTGCACCTATACAATTTGCCATTGTATTGGGTGCGTTGGGGACACAAGAGATTTCTTGTATTTGATTGCAGGGTTGTTTGAGAGAGACCATCTTCATCCTACACCTCCCATGGATTGATAAACCTTAGGTCATCCACTTGAGGGAAAATTGCTACTGTCCTACAAAACTCTGCGCTTGGAGGATGAGGGAGTCCTGGATTAAGGGGTCCTCGGGAGGCCGACCTATTTCTTATGGGCCGGACTGTATGGGCCGTTTGCCGGGCACTGGATTGATCGAAGACCCAGACTCCAGGAAGGAAGCTTCTAGAGTCGTGGCGTATCCTCCACGTTCAAAGTAGTGAATAGGCATGTTTATCCCTTCGACGTGTAACCGACCATGTGTAAACCCTAGGTACCCCCGGCGTCTATATAAGCCGGAGGGTTTTAGGTTGTAGAACAACAGAACTCATCTAGGGTTTTAGTCATACGATCTCGTGGTAGATCAACTCTGTAACCCTTATACCATCAATATAATCAAGCAGGACGTAGGGTATTACCTCCGTAGGAGGGCACGAACCTGGGTAAAACACTATCCCCTTCGTCTCCTGTTACCCTCGATTCTAGTCTCACAGCACGGGACCCCCTACCCGAGATCCGCTGGTTTTGACACCGACATTGGTGCTTTCATTGAGAGTTCCGCTGTGGTCGCCAAAGGAATCGATGGCTCGCCTTGTCATTAACGAAGAGGTCCGCAATACGGGCACTTTCGTCCCCGGACAGATCTTCGCTTTCGGCAGCGTTGTGCTGCACGCCGACCCGACCGGCCATCTAGGCCGTGTTGGAAGTTTCGCCCCCGATCAAGAGGTCAGATTCGGGAACTTAGAGTTCTCCGTAGACTCTCGGGGCGATCTATTACTAACCGGGCTCGCAGTCTCGCCTGCCACGCCCGAAGACTCAGAGGCTTTAACCTCAGATCCATCTTTCGGCCCCGCCCACGGAATCTACCCCGGCGAGGGCCCAACTTTCAGTCCGGACCCGGTCATAGTGCCAGACGACCGGACCCCTGTTCTTGCCGAACACTCTCCCCACGCGGACGCATCGGAGGTTAACTCCGGAAACTCTGAGCAGGCCGATCCGATCGAGCTCTCGATACTCAACGAGGACCAAGATCGGATCTCGTCGATAAAGATTGTCGACGATCCAACCCCGATCTGCGCTCAGATTGGGATTCAGGCGGGTCAGGTCGAATTTTTCGCCCCACCCACCACCCACTTCGTAGCCACTGTCGAGGATTTAACCGACATGTTGGATTATGCTTCTGAGGAAGCAAACTACATGGATGAGGAGGATCGTGCACTCACCCCCGTTAACACCGGACGATGGACTGCCACCTCCACATATGACGTCTACATGGTAGACACTCCGAAAAACAATGGCGACAAATCGGATGAAGCGCCGTCAAGACGCCGAAAGCCGCATAAACGGTCAAAAGGAAAAAAAAGGGAAGAAAAGCTACCGATGGCACCGGGGACGGAGACACACCGGAAGACCTCGGCGATCCCGAAACCCCTGAACACCCGTTAGAGGGTCAGGAGAGGCCAGAAGACCGGCGCAACCCCGACGACCTAGATGGTCCCGAGGACGACGATCACCTCCGCTCTGTCGAGGGGGAGGACAATGCGGAAGCCGACGACTTCGCCATCCCCGATAATCCTGCAGATCAGGAACTCTTTAGGCAACAGCTTATAGCCACGGCCCGCAGCCTGAAAGCAAAAGAACGGCAGCTTAAAGCCGAACAAGATGACCTCAACGATCGATGGACGAGAGTTCTCTCAGCCGAGGAAGGATACGGCACAGGTCCATCGGACCAACCCAAGAGCTATCCGCGTAGAAGGCTGCTGCCATAATTCGATGACGAGCTCACTGATACGCCATCCCCTAAACATACACCATATGACAAGCCAGACCGCCCCCCTCGAGGACGAGACAGGACGGCTGACAACACCGGCTATAGGCCGACGATACCCCGTAGACGGGGAAAGGAGCCATTAGAGCCCGATGACAGGTTCGACCTGCGACACGACCTGGACGACAGAGCAGGTCGTACACGATCCATCTACAGATCCAGAGGTTACTCACCTGATAGACGGGAAGGGTACCGGCCTTGGTTCGACCGTAGGAATGAAGGTCGGGAACAAAACCGAGCTAGGACAGACGCTGATTACCGGCGCGACATAGCTCGGGTCAGAGGCGCTGCCCACCCACTGTGCTTCACGGACGAGGTGATGCGGCATCAGTTCCCGGAAGGGTTCAAACCCGTAAAGATAGAACAATACGATGGGACAACTGACCCAACCGTATGGATCGAGGATTTCCTCCTCCACATCCACATGGTGCGAGGAGATGACCTCCACGCCATCAAATACCTACCCCTGAAGCTCAAGGGTCAGCTCGGCACTAGTTAAATAGCCTCCCCGAAAACTCCATTGGGTGCTGGGAGGACCTAGAAGAGGCATTCCGATCTAACTTCCAGGGCACTTATGTTCGGCCGCCGGACTCCTCCTATCTAAGAAACGTCATCCAGAAGCCAGGAGAGTCCGCGCGGCTATTCTGGAATCGTTTCTTAACAAAGAAAAACCAGATCGTGGATTGCCCGGACGCCGAAGCAATAGCATCTTTCAGGCACAATATTCGGGTTGAATGGCTGGCTCGACAGCTCAGCCAGGACAAACCAAGGACAATGTCCGCCCTCACTTCACTCATGACCCGCTTTTGCGCGGGCGAGGATAACTGGCTAGCAAGACGTAGCCACAACCCCGAAGACCCCGGAACCTCTGAAGTCCTAGTGCTAGACCCGATCATAGACGGGTATCACCTCTCTAAAGTCCTAATGGACGGAGGAAGTAGCCTCAATCTGATTTACTCAGATACGGTGAAAAAGATGGGCATAGATCCGTCAAGGATCAAGCCCAGCAACACTACCTTTAAAGGAGTGATCCCAGGCATCAAAGCCCGGTGCACAGGCTCTGTAAGCCTGGAAGTGGTGTTCGGCTCGCCCGATAACTTTCGAAGCGAGGACTTGATCTTCGACATCGTACCTTTCCGCAGCGGCTATCATGCCCTGCTCGGCCGTACAGCGTTCGCTCGCTTTAACGCCGTTCCGCACTACGGATACCACAAGCTCAAAATGCTCGACCCCAAGGGGGTCATTACTGTCAACGGCAACACAGAGCGCTCCCTCCGAACTGAGGAACATGCGTTGGCCCTGGCGGCCGAATTCCATTACACTGATGATCGGCAAGCGCCGACATCTACCGTAAAGGCACCCAAGGCTGGGAAGCGAGCTCGGTCTCAACCCGAAGCACCAGAACCTCCTTCTCCCCGTAAATAGGGACTCGCCCCCCATCGCATGGCCCTAGATCCGGCAAAGTATGTGCCGAGGATGCACAACTTTGCGCTCAAAGTTCCATGGGCAGCGGTGGGGAAAATTATTAAAGGGTAAGTGTTCGGTTGGACCGAACTATCACCATCGACATGTCTTTGGACACACTACAGGTACCATAAAGTACCTGCTACGGCGTAAAGCTCATTCACATTTCGGCGACTTCTCAAGACTTTACTCCACAGTCCGCTCGCCGAACATTACACCCATCGCGGTATACAACTCCTTGGGAGACGCAGGAGCGGATAAGCGACAGGGCACATCGAGGACGTCAGGTCACCTATCGAAGACCCTTGGCACAACCCCTCCTGTAAGGTTTATATTTCATTTTTAATACCTGTAAACAGTTGTATCCGCAATTTGAATAATAAGAGTTGTTGAGTAAAATACAGATGTATCATTTATGATCACCTCGCCGTTTTTCTTGGCGTACTCTCTATTTCCCCTCTCTTCTTGCGAACCTGTTCGGTATACTTTACGATGCAACCGGCTAATAGACCGGGGGCTCGACCTTATAAAACCGCCCTAAGCACAACTGATTTCGTGTTCGGCGTCTTGGAGTTCCGCTTTATATGCATTGGTTCCGAACTATGTCTTGGGTCAATAGTTGGGTTACCCGGCTCCTATGCTTGCCTCTTTATGTTCCGCTCGTTCGGCTAAAAGGGCAAAGGGAGAACCGCTGCGATTGTGTTTCCGGCTAGCCTGGTCAAGCACCTCGGCGGAGAAAGCCGAAAACTGACTGTCATGGTATGCGAGAACTGGTCTGCGAATCCGAGCTTAACTAAATCTCGTCAGAGGTTACTCCATGTCATACGATGGGTTTGGTATTAGTACAAACCATGTGATATAGGCTTTGGCCACGGTTCATCCGAACATCACAAACCCCTGGGGGCTAGTCATTAGCCCCCCACACTCCTTTCTCGCGCCCCTACGGCTAAGTGAAAGCAATAAAGCATTATGGTCCGATTGCCTGGTCCGCCCCACACTACCGCCTTCGGGTGCCGATAGTTCAGCTAAGGGTCACAGTGCGATTGGAAGAGACACCCCGCGTAGTATCTACATGGGGGCTGAAGCCGACGACTCGCAGCTTTCAGGTTTAACGGCCACAAAGGAGTTATAAAGGATGCAAAACATAAAAGACATGATAAACCAAGCATTTTAAATATATACGCATTAAAAGGTCTTCGGACATATTACAACGCGTTACTCATACATGTTATCTCCCGAACACTGCGACTCTATCGCCCGAGCACCCTCCATTACTCCGGAGAAGTACAGCTCGGGGCACCTATGCTCCTTTCCAGGAGGCGGAGGGGCGGTGGCTATCTTCATTGGATCCAGCCCCGGCCAGTGCACCTTGGCCTTCGCAAAGGTCATCCGAGCTCCCTCGATGCAGGAAGATCGCCTTAGCGCGTCGATCCGGGGCGAGGCGTCGCTCAGCTTCTGCACCAGGCCGAAGTAGCTGCCCGGCAACGGCTCGTTGGGCCATAGCCGGCTACAGAGATCCTTCATGGCCGGCTCCGCCATCCGGTGTAGCTCCATCAGCTGCTTCAGCTGCTCAACAAGGAGAGCAGAGCGCTCGGGGGCTTCAAACTGCGCCCAGAACAGCCGAGCTTCATCTCCTTCTCCCCGCGAACCATAGAACTGTTGGGAACGTAGTAATAATTCAAAATTTTCCTACGTGTCACCAAGATCAACCTAGGAGATGCTAGCAATGAGAGATAGGGAGTGCATCTTCATACCCTTGAAGATCGCTAAGCGGAAGCATTGCAAAGAACGCGGTTGATGGAGTCGTACTCGCGGCGATTCAAATCGCGGAAGATCCGATCCAAGCGCCAAACGGACGGTGCCTCCGCGTTCAACACACGTACAGCCCGGGGACGTCTCCTCCTTCTTGATCCAGCAAGGGGGAGGAGAAGTTGAGGGAGAGCTCCGGCAGCACGACGGCGTGGTGGCGGTGGAGCTCGTGGTTCTCCGGCAGAGCTTCGCTAAGCACTACGGAGGAGGAGGAGGTGTAGGAGGAGGGAGAGTTGCGCCAGGGGCAAGGGGTGCAGCTCCCATGCGCCTCCCCACTATATATAGGGGTGGAGGGGGCTGGTTTCTTGCCCTCCAAGTCCATTGGGGCATTGGCAAAGGTGGGAGGAAAGAAATCCCATCCTTTCCCTTCCCCACCGATTGTTATCCCCCCTTTTTAGGGATCTTGATCTTATCCCTTCGGGATATGATCTTATTCCTTCTAAGGGGGGATCTTGGTGCGCCTTGACCAGGGTTGTGGGGCCTTGCCCCCACTACCCACGTTCATGTGGGTCCCCCCATGCAGGTGGGCCCCACTCCGGAACCTTCTAGAATCTTCCCGGTACAATACCGAAAAATCCCAAACATTTTCCGGTGGCCAAAATAGGACTTCCCATATATAGATCTTTACCTCCGGACCATTCCGGAACTCCTCGTGACGTCCGGGATCTCATCCGGGACTCCGAACAACTTTCGGTAACCACATACAATTCCCATTACAACTCTAGCGTCACCGAACCTTAAGTGTGTAGACCCTATGGGTTCGGGAACCATGCAGACATGACCGAGACACCTCTCCGGCCAATAACCAATAGCGGGATCTGGATACCCATATTGGCTCCCACATGTTCCACGATGATCTCATCGGATGAACCACGATGTCGGGGATTCAATCAATCCCGTATACAATTCCCTTTGTCCATCGGTATGTTACTTGCCCGAGATTCGATCGTCGGTATCCCTATACCTTGTTCAATCTCGTTACCGGAAAATCTCTTTACTCGTTCCGTAACACATGATCCCGTGACTAACTCCTTAGTCACATTGAGCTCATTATGATGATGTATTACTGAGTGGGCCCAGAGATACCTCTCCGTCACACGGAGTGACAAATCCCAGTCTCGATTCGTGCCAACCCAACAGACACTTTCGGAGATACCTGTAGTGCACCTTTATAGTCACCCAGTTACGTTGTGACGTTTGATACACCCAAAGTATTCCTACGGTATCCGGGAGTTGCACAATCTCATGGTCCATGGAAATGATACTTGACATTAGAAAAGCTCTAGCAAACGAACTACATGATCTTGTGCTATGCTTAGGATTGGGTCTTGTCCATCACATCATTCTCCTAATGATGTGATCCCGTTATCAACGACATCCAATGTCCATGGTCAGGAAACCATGACCATCTATTGATCAACGAGCTAGTCAACTAGAGGCTCACTAGGGACATGGTGTGGTCTATGTATTCACACATGTATTACGGTTTCCGGTTAATACAATTATAGCATGAACAATAGACAATTATCATGAACAAGGAAATATAATAATAACCATTTTATTATTGCCTCTAGGGCATATTTCCAACAGTCTCCCACTTGCACTAGAGTCAATAATCTAGTTACATTGTGATGAATCGAACACCCATAGAGTTCTGGTGCTGATCATGTTTTGCTCGTGGAAGAGGTTTAGTCAACGGATCTGCGACATTCAGATCTGTATGTACTTTACAAATATCTATATCTCCATCCTGAATGTAACCACGAATGGAGTTGAAGCGGCGCTTGATGTGCTTGGTCTTCTTGTGAAACCTGGGCTCCTTGGCAATGGCAATAGCTCCAGTGTTGTCACAGAAGAGAGTCATCGGGCCCGACGCATTGGGAATCACTCCTAGGTCGGTGATGAACTCCTTCATCCAGACTCCTTCCTGCGCTGCTTCCGAAGCAGCTATGTACTCCTGTTCACATGTAGATGCCGCCACGACGCTTTGCTTGCAACTACACCAGCTGACTGCCCCACCATTCAAAATATACATGTATCCGGTTTGTGACTTGGAGTCATCCGGATCTGTGTCGAAGCTAGCATCGACGTAACCCTTTACGACGAGCTCTTCGGCACCTCCATAAACGAGAAACATATTGTTAGTCCTTTTCAGGTACTTAAGGATATTCTTGACCGCTATCCAGTGTTCCATTCCGGGATCACTTTGGTACCTCCCTACTAAACTTATGGCAAGGTTCACATCAGGTCTGGTACACAACATGGCATACATAATAGAGCCTATGGCTGAGGCATAGGGGATGACACTCATCTTTTCTATATCTTCTGCCGAGGTCGGGCATTGAGCTGTGCTCAATCTCACACCTTGCAATACAGGCAAGAACCCCTTCTTGGACTGATCCATATTGAACTTCTTCAATATCTTGTCAATGTATGTGCTTTGTGAAAGACCAATGAGGCGTCTCGATCTATCTCTATAGATCTTGATGCCTAATATGTAAGCAGCTTCTCCAAGGTCCTTCATTGAAAAACACTTATTCAAGTAGGCCTTTATGCTTTCCAAAAGTTCTATATCATTTCCCATCAACAATATGTCATCCACATATAAAATGAGAAATGCTACAGAGCTCCCACTCACTTTCTTGTAAATACAGGCTTCTCCATAAGTCTGTATAAACCCAAACACTTTGATCACCTCATCAAAGCGAATGTTCCAACTCCGAGATGCTTGCACCAGCCCATAGATGGAGTGCTGGAGCTTGCATACCTTGTCAGCATTCTTAGGATCGACAAAACCTTCCGGCTGCATCATATACAATTCTTCCTTAAGGAAACCGTTAAGGAATGCCGTTTTGACGTCCATTTGCCAGATCTCATAATCATAAAATGCGGCAACTGCTAACATGATTCGGACGGACTTCAGCATCGCTACGGGTGAGAAAGTCTCATCGTAGTCAACTCCTTGAACTTGTCGATAACCCTTAGCGACAAGCCGAGCCTTATAGACGGTCACATTACCATCCGCGTCAGTCTTCTTCTTAAAGATCCATTTATTTTCTATGGCTTGCCGATCATCGGGCAAGTCCACCAAAGTCCATACTTTGTTCTCATACATGGATCCTATCTCGGATTTCATGGCTTCAAGCCATTTGTTGGAATCCGGGCCCGCCATGGCTTCTTCATAGTTTGAAGGTTCACCGTTGTCTAACAACATGATTTCCAGGACAGGGTTGCCGTACCACTCTGGTGCGGAACGTGTCCTCGTGGACCTACGAAGTTCAGTAGTAACTTGATCCGAAGTTTCTTGATCATCATCATTAACTTCCTCTCTAGTCGGTGCAGGCACCACAGAAACATTTTCCTGCGCTGCGCTACTCTCCGGTTCGAGAGGGGGTACAATTACCTCATCAAGTTCTACTTTCCTCCCACTTACTTCTTTCGAGAGAAACTCTTCCTCTAGAAAGGATCCATTCTTGGCAACAAAGATCTTGCCTTCGGATCTGAGGTAGAAGGTATACCCAATAGTTTCCTTAGGGTATCCTATGAAGACGCACTTTTCCGATTTGGGTTCGAGCTTTTCAGGTTGAAGTTTCTTGACATAAGCATCGCATCCCCAAACTTTCAGAAATGACAGCTTAGGCTTCTTCCCAAACCATAATTCATACGGTGTCGTCTCAACGGATTTAGACGGTGCCCTATTTAAAGTGAATGCGGCAGTCTCTAATGCATATCCCCAAAATGATAGCGGTAAATCAGTAAGAGACATCATAGATCGCACCATATCCAATAGAGTGCGATTACGACGTTCGGACACACCATTACGCTGAGGTGTGCCAGGCGGCGTGAGTTGTGAAACAATTCCACATTTCCTTAAGTGCGTGCCAAACTCGTGACTCAAATATTCTCCTCCACGATCAGATCGTAAGAACTTTATTTTCTTGTCACGTTGATTCTCTACCTCACTCTGAAATTCCATGAACTTTTCAAAGGTCTCAGACTTGTGTTTCATTAAGTAGACATACCCATACCTGCTTAAGTCATCAGTGAGGGTGAGAACATAACGATAGCCACCGCGAGCCTCAACGCTCATTGGACCGCATACATCGGTATGTATTATTTCCAACAAGTTGGTTGCTCGCTCCATTGTTCCGAAGAACGGAGTCTTAGTCATCTCGCCCATGAGGCATGGTTCGCACGTGTCAAATGATTCATAATCAAGAGACTCCAAAAGTCCATCTGCATGGAGTTTCTTCATGCGTTTGACACCAATATGACCAAGGCGGCAGTGCCACAAGTATGTGGGACTATCATTATCAACCTTACATCGTTTGGTATTCACACTATGAATATGTGTAACATCACGTTCGAGATTCAATAAAAATAAACCATTGACCAGCGGGGCATGACCATAAAACATATCTCTCATATAAATAGAACAACCATTATTCTCGGATTTAAATGAGTAGCCATCTCGCATCAAACGAGATCCAGATACAATGTTCATGCTCAAAGCTGGTACTAAATTACAATTATTGAGGTTTAAAACTAATCCCGAAGGTAGATGCAGAGGTAGCGTGCCAACGGCGATCACATCGACCTTGGAACCATTCCCGACGCACATCGTCACCTCGTCCTTCGCCAGTCTCCGCTTATTCCGCAGCTCCTGTTTTGAGTTACAAATGTGAGAAACCACACCGGTATCAAATACCCAGGAGCTACTACGAGCGCTGGTAAGGTACACATCAATAACATGTATATCATATATACCTTTGACGTTGCCGGCCTTCTTATCCGCTAAGTACTTGGGGCAGTTCCGCTTCTAGTGACCGGTTCCCTTGCAATAAAAGCACTCAGTCTCAGGCTTGGGTCCATTCTTGGGCTTCTTCCCGGCAACTGATTTACCGGGCGCGGCAACTGCTTTGCCGTCCTTCTTGAAGTTCTTCTTACCCTTGCCTTTCTTGAAACTGGTGGTCTTATTCACCATCAACACTTGATGTTCCTTTTTGATCTCCACCTCCGCTGATTTCAGCATCGAATATAACTCAGGAATGGACTTCTCCATCCCTTGCATATTGAAGTTCATCACAAAGCTCTTGTAGCTAGGTGGAAGCGACTGGAGGATTCTGTCAATAACCAAGTCATCCGGAAGATTAACTCCCAGCTGAGACAAGCGGTTGTGCAACCCAGACATTTTGAGTATGTGCTCGCTGACAGAACTATTTTCCTCCATCTTACAACTGAAGAACTTGTCAGAGACTTCATATCTCTCGACCTGGGCATGATCTTGGAAAACCATTCTCAGCTCTTGGAACATCTCATATGCTCCGTGTTGCTCAAAACGCTTTTGGAGCCCCGGTTCTAAGCTGTAAAGCATGCCGCACTAAACCAGGGAGTAATCATCACTACGCGACTGCCAGGCGTTCATAACGTCTTGAGTTGCTGGGAAAATGGGTGCGTCACCTAGCGGTGCATCAAGGACATATGCTTTCTTGGAAGCTATGAGGATGATCCTCAAGTTACGGACCCAGTCCGTATAGTTGCTTCCATCGTCTTTCAGCTTGGTTTTCTCTAGGAACGCGTTGAAGTTGAGGGCAACATTAGCGTGGGCCATTGGATCTACAAGATAGATTGTAAAGACAAATTTAGACTAAGTTCATGATAATTAAGTTCATCTAATCAAATTATTTAATGAACTCCCACTCAGATAGACATCCCTCTAGTCATCTAAGTGATACATGATCCATATCGACCAGGCCGTGACCGATCATCACGTGAGACGGACTAGTCATCAATGGTGAACATCTCCATGTTGATCGCATCTACTATACGACTCATGTTCAACCTTTCAGTCTCTCGTGTTCCGAGGCCATGTCTGTACATGCTAGGATCGTCAAGTCAACCTAAGTGTTTCGCGTGTGTAAATCTGGCTTACACCCGTTGTATGCGAACGTTAGAATCTATCACACCCGATCATCATGTGGTGCTTCGAAACAACGATCCTTCGCAACGGTGCACACTTAGGGGGAACACATTTCTTGAAATTTTAGTGAGGGATCATCTTATTTATGCTACCATCGTTCTAAGCAAATAAGATGTAAAAACATGATAAACATCACATGCAAATATCATCTTGCGCCTTTGATCTCCATCTTCGGGGCGCGGCATGATCACCATCGTCACCGGCACGACACCATGATCTCCATCATCGTGTCTTCATGAAGTTGTCTCGCCAACTATTACTTCTACTACTATGGCTAACGGTTAGCAATAAAGTAAAGTAATTACATGGCGTTTTTGATTGACACGTAGGTCATACAATAAATTAAGACAACTCCTATGGCTCCTGCCGGTTGTCATACTCATCGACACGCAAGTCGTGATTCCTGTTACAAGAACATGATCAATCTCATACATCACATATATTTCATCACATCCTTTTGGCCATATCACATCACATAGCATACCCTGCAAAAAAAAGTTAGACGTCCTCTAATTGTTGTTGCAAGTTTTACGTGGCTGCTATGGGTTTCTAGCAAGAACGTTTCTTAACTACGCAAAAGCCACAACGGTGATATGCCAATTGCTATTTACCCTTCATAAGGACCCTCTTCATCGAATCCGATCTGACTAAAGTGGGAGAGACAGACACCCGCTAGCCACCTTATGCAACAAGTGCATGTCAGGCGGTGGAACCAGTCTCACGTAAGCGTACGTGTAAAGTCGGTCCGGGCCGCTTCATCCCACAATGCCGCCGAATAAAGATAGGACTAGTAACGGCAAGCAAATTGACTAAATCATCGCCCACAACTACTTGTGTTCTACTCGTGCATAGAATCTACGCATAAACCTGGCTCTGATACCACTGTTGGGAACGTAGTAATAATTCAAAATTTTCCTATGTGTCACCAAGATCAATCTAGGAGATGCTAGCAACGAGAGAGAGGGAGTGCATCTTCATACCCTTGAAGATCGCTAAGCGGAAGCGTTGCAAAGAACGCGGTTGATGGAGTCGTACTCGCGGCGATTCAAATCGCGGAAGATCCGATCCAAGCGCCGAACGGACGGCGCCTCCGCGTTCAACACACGTACAGCCCAGGGACGTCTCCTCCTTCTTGATCCGGCAAGGGGGAGGAGAAGTTGAGGGAGAGCTCCGGCAGCACGACGGCGTGGTGGCGGTGGAGCTCGTGGTTCTCTGGCAGAGCTTCGCTAAGCACTACGGAGGAGGAGGAGGTGTAGGAGGAGGGAGGGCTGCGCCAGGGGCAAGGGGTGCAGCTCCCATGCGCCTCCCCACTATATATAGGGGTGGAGGGGGCTGGTTTCTTGCCCTCCAAGTCCATTGGGGCGTTGGCAAAGGTGGGAGGAAAGAAATCCCATCCTTTCCCTTCCCCACCGATTGTTATCCCCCCTTTTTAGGGATCTTGATCTTATCCCTTCAGGATATGATCTTATTCCTTCTAAGGGGGGATCTTGGTGCGCCTTGACCAGGGGTGTGGGGCCTTGCCCCCACTACCCACGTTCATGTGGGTCCCCCCATGCAGGTGGGCCCCACTCCGGAACCTTCTAGAACCTTCCCGGTACAATACTGAAAAATCCCAAACATTTTCCGGTGGCCAAAATAGGACTTCCCGTATATAGATCTTTACCTCCGGACCATTCCGGAACTCCTCGTGACGTCCGGGATCTCATCCGGGACTCCGAACAACTTTCGGTAACCACATACAATTCCCATTACAACTCTAGCGTCACCGAACCTTAAGTGTGTAGACCCTACGGGTTCGGGAACCATGCAGACATGACCGAGACACCTCTCCGGCCAATAACCAATAGAGGGATCTGGATACCCATATTGGCTCCCACATGTTCCACGGTGATCTCATCGGATGAACCACGATGTCGGGGATTCAATCAATCCCGTATACAATTCCCTTTGTCCATCGGTATGTTACTTGCCCGAGATTCGATCATCGGTATCCCTATACTTTGTTCAATCTCGTTACCGGCAAGTCTCTTTACTCGTTCCGTAACACATGATCCCGTGACTAACTCCTTAGTCACATTGAGCTCATTATGATGATGTATTACCGAGTGGGCCCAGAGATACCTCTCCGTCACACGGAGTGACAAATCCCAGTCTCGATTCGTGCCAACCCAACAGACACTTTCGGAGATACCTGTAGTGCACCTTTATAGTCACCCAGTTACGTTGTGACGTTTGATACACCCAAAGTATTCCTACGGTATCCGGGAGTTGCACAATCTCATGGTCTAAGGAAATGATACTTGACATTAGAAAAGCTCTAGCAGACGAACTACACGATCTTGTGCTATGCTTAGGATTGGGTCTTGTCCATCACATCATTCTCCTAATGATGTGACCCCGTTATCAACGACATCCAATGTCCATGGTCAGGAAACCATGACCATCTATTGATCAACGAGCTAGTAAACTAGAGGTTCACTAGGGATATGGTGTGGTCTATGTATTCACACATGTATTACGGTTTCCGGTTAATACAATTATAGCATGAACAATAGACAATTATCATGAACAAGGAAATATAATAATAACCATTTTATTATTGCCTCTAGGGCATATTTCCAACAAGAACTGGTTCGCGTCCGATGTGCTCTTCTGGAGGTCCGAGCAGGCGCCTGAGGAACGCCACACTTGGGTAAGAAACTCGAACTTGCTATCCCCGTAGACACACTGCAATAAATACGGCTTACCATCCATTATAGCCTTGGCCTGGCTGACTTGCTCTTCAAAAGACCGCCTATCCACCCGCTCCTTTTGGAGATTGGTTTTCATGGGGGATAGTTCGGCAGCCTGCTCCTTGCCTTTTCGCTCAAGGTCCTCGCACTTCTGGCCGGCATCCTTGAGCTCCTATTGGATCTCCTCCACCCGAGCCTGGTGCTTGTCGCTGGTGGCTCTTAAGGCGGATAGTGCGGTCGCCGCTTCTTTGGCCGCCGCCCTCTCATCCGCAGGCTCCTGCTTTGCCTTCTCAAGCTCGGCCTTGAGCTTGTCAATTTCTTTCGCCGAGGCTGTGTAAGCATTAAAAACATATTAAAAGTACTGCGTTGACAGTACGGTCATGAAAAATTTGGATATTCTAGCCCAGCTTACCTTGCGCCTCGTCGATTCTCTTATTCAGAGCTTCGAGCTCATCTTCGAGCTCTTGAGCTTCCGATTTAGCTCGTCCAGCTCGGCAGCATTAACAGCTGCCGCCGATAACGAAGCCTGTACAAAACAAAACCATATCAAGTTACATGGGTTCACACCTTCCGAACTATCATAAAATATGATCCTAGGTCCGGTCCTCTTCAGGGCTGTTGGAGCATTCCGAACACATCTTGTCCTATACATAGTTCGGATAATGATCTATGATTGACCCCCAGGTCAGTTTTTCAAACTCACCTGGGGCTCGGGGACTGCCATGTATATAATAATAACCCAAAGAAATTAATATTTCACAAAACAGAGCATTACTTGGCTCACCTTAATGCCCGTCAGGAAACCGTTGAAGGCCTCCTTCAGTCCGCTGTCTACGGACTGAATGCTCTGCAATACCGCACCCATAAGGGTGCGGTGCTCCCCGGAGATGGAGGCGCTTGATAGAGCCTCCCCCATAGCCGGCCATCCTTGGGTCGATGGCGCTTCTGGAGGTCGGTTAGCCCGATCTCCAGCCGGGGATTGAACCGGTGCCTCCGGAGGCATGGTGCGCTCCGGAGACGGGCTTGGAGGTGACTGGACATCTTCTCGTCCGGTCTCCTCAGTATCCGGGAGGGGCGGGTCCCCCCGATTTTCGGCGGCCGAGGCGTCAGCCTCGACCATGACGTCGTCGCCCCCACCTCCAGTGTCCGGCTCCAAAGGAGCCTGTTGGGAGGACACCTCCGTGGCGTCCTTCACGGCACCCGGAGGGGAGGGGTGCGACGCGTTCCCGCTCTCCACCAGCTCGGCGGGCGGGGTCTCCCCGTCCGAGTCTTGATCGGTGGGGAGAACACGTGGTGGGCTGCAAGTCAATAGGCGCTCGCATATTAATGACATTTAAAACTTAGCACTAACAACTCAGGAGGTCTTCGGATCTGTACCTTCGAGCTGGGGGCTTGACCCTGAGGCTCCTTCGTGGAACCCTCTCGAAGTCTTCGGACTCGGTATCCGAGTCTGAACTGTCGTCAGACAGGACTACCTGTGTCCGACGCGCTTTCTTCTGGGCGGGAGGAGATACATCCTCTGAAGCGTCCGATGACGTCGCCCTCTTTCCTTTAAGGGGGGAATCACCTCCCCCCTCACCCTCTTGCTCCTCCTCTTGATTTGAGGAGGCATGGGTGTCCTCAGACACAGCCCCTTGCTGGTCCCTGATGCGCAGCCCTATTCGGCCTGGTTTCTTCTTCTGCTCCTTCTTCTCTGGCGCCTGGTAAGGCGCCACGACGAGCATCTCCGACAGCAGCGGGGACCTAGGGTCTTCGGGCTGTGGACCTGGGCACTTGATGCCAGTAGCCTTGCTCAACCATTCCTGCGGAAGTGATCGGAAAGCGCTTAGGTTTTCCTCGGGAAAACGAAGCCGATCAAATGAAGTTATGTCATAACTCGGAAGGGGGCTTATCGGCGTGCAGACCTTGGTCCTCCTTCTTGGCCGGCCAGTTCTCCTGCGCCTTGAACATCGCCTTCCATAGCTTCTCCCGTGTGGTGCGGAAGAACTGACGAATCGTAGGGTCATCGTCAGTCCGATAATTCCACATAGGAGAGTCCCGGCGCTGGCAGGGGAGGACGCGCCGTCGGAGCATGATCTGGACCACGTTGGTCAGGCCGATCCCGTCCTTGATAATGGAGACGACGCGCCTCCGTAGGTCGTCCACCTCTGTATCCGACCCCCATTCGAGGCCCTTTCGGACCCAAGAGGTCAATCTGGTCGGGGGGCCGGACCTGAATTCGGCAGGAACAGTTCCGCCCTCCTCCCTTGGCTCAGTGATGTAAAACCACTCTTTTTGCCAAGTCTTGATGGTGTCGATGAAGGTGCCAGACGGCCACACTGCGCGGGGAAGCTTGCTGATGACTGCCCCGCCGCAGTCTGCGTGTTCGCCTGCGACACACTTCGGCTTGATATTAAATGTCTTGAGCCATAATCCGAAGTGTGGTTCGACCCACTGGAACGCCTCGCAGAAGATGATGAAGGCCGATATATGCATGAAGGAGTTCGGCGGGAGGTCGTGGAAGTCGGGTCCGTAGAAGAACATCAGGCCCCTCACGAAGGGGTGGAGCGGAAAGCTCAATCCTCGGATGAAATAAGGGATGAAAACCACCCTCTCGCCTGGCTTGGGGGTGGGGATCACATGGCCCTCCTCCGCGGCGCGGTGGAAGACGTTGGCGGGGAGGTAGCCGACATCCTTGAGGTCCCGGATGTCCTGGTCTGTGACCGTGGATGCCTCCCACTTGCCGTTGGAGCCGGAGCTGGCCATGGCTGAGCTCGGAGGAGAAAGGGTGGAAAACCTAGATCTGGGCTCTGGAAGCTCAGGAGATTGGGAAAGCGAGGGTGCGAATGGGAAGTGCGGATAAGCCTTGGGGTTTTCTCCCCCTTTTTATTGGGCTTGTCGCCGGTTAGACTCCCTCCACTAAGCCGTGAATCCCTCCGCTTCCCGAGACGTGCATGCCGTTATACACGCATTATTAAACATATCCCGTGTAAAACGAGGCACGATCTGTGCATTGATGGATCGTGCTAGTAAAAATGGCCTCGAACCGTGAATCGAGCTTTTTCGACTGGTTTAGCAGTCGTGGTGGGCCGTGACCTTTCATCTGAAAGGTTGTCAGAGAGCACTATTGACTCCTTGACGTTTGGCCTTTAGGGCCGAGCTATTCATACTGTTCGGACGATCTATGATCGGAAAAACTACATGTCGTCGGAGGCCGAACTAGAGCCCGGCCGATCACTATTTGGAGGAAGGAACTCGCCTCGCAAGCCGAAGACTCTGATCATATGAAACAGCTGGAGCTAGGACCCTTGGCGTTGGAGGCTAGTTCGGGGGCTACTAAGGGAGTCCTGGATTAAGGGGTCCTCGGGAGGCCGACCTATTTCTTATGGGCCGAAATGTATGGGCCGTTTGCCGGACACTGGATTGATCGAAGACCTAGACTCCAGGAAGGAAGCTTCTAGAGTCGTGGCGTATCCTCCACGTTCAAAGTAGTGAATAGGCATGTTTATCCCTTCGATGTGTAACCGACCATGTGTAAACCCTAGGTACCCCCAGCGTCTATATAAGCCGGAGGGTTTTAGGTTGTAGAACAACAGAACTCATCTAGGGTTTTAGTCATACGATCTCGTGGTAGATCAACTCTGTAACCCTTATACCATCAATATAATCAAGCAGGACGTAGGGTATTACCTCCGTAGGAGGGCCCGAACCTGGGTAAAATACTGTCCCCTTCTTCTCCTGTTACCCTCGATTCTAGTCTCACAGCTCAGGACCCCCTACCCGAGATCCGCCGGTTTTGACACCGACAGAGGCCCAACACGAGTCTACAAGAATAAAGTTTGCGTAGTAGACATCAAGCTCTTTTCTGGCGCCGTTGCCGGGGAGGTGAGTGCTTGAAGGTATATCTTTAGATCTTGCAATTAAATCTTTTAGTTTCTTGTTTTTCACTAGTTTGGTTTTTTAAAAGAAAACTACAAAAAAAATGGAGTTTGGTTTGCATCATTTGTTTCGTCTTTATAATGTCTTTCGTGAAAACAAGGATTCAAAAAATTCTGCTCAATTGGTAGAGGAAGAAATTATGAAAATACTTGATGAGAATTCCTTGAATGATGAGCATGGTAGAAATATTGTTAGTATGAGTTCTCTGAATATTCATGATGCTAATGATATGCAAAGCCACAATCTTGGGGATGCTATGTTTGATGAAGATGATGTTTTTAGTGCCCCAAGTTTTGATGAGAAAACTATTATGATGATGGCATGCCTCCTATCTATGATGATTATTGTGATGACATGTATTCTATAAAGAGTAATGACAACCATGAAACTTGTCATCATGATTTTAATATTCAAAGTAGTTATGTTAATCAAGTACCTCATGATAGTTATTTCGTTGAGTTTGCTCCCGCTATTATGAATGAGAAGAAGTTTGCTTCTATGGAGAGTAATAAATTTTCTATGCTTGTGGTTCATGAAGATTATACTTTATGTGAGAGTTATATTGTTGAATTCCTTCATGATGCTACTGAAAATTATTATGAGGGAGGAACATATGCTTGTAGGAATTGCAATAATATCAAGTTTCCTCCCTATGTGTTCAAAGTTTTGAAGTTGCACTTGTTTTGCCTTCCTATACTAGTTGATTCTTGCTCCCATAAATTGTTTATTCACAAAATCCCTATGCATAGGAAGTGGGTTATACTTAAATGTGCTTGCCATGTGATTCATGATGGTCTCTTGCATGTTTCAATTATTATTCCTATACGAGCATCATTGAAATCATCATGCCTAGATAAAAGGCATTAAAGAAAAGCGTCTGTTGGGAGACAACCCAACACTTTTACTTTCTGTTTTTATGTGTTCACATGATTATGCTATTGTAGTAATCATGTTTTGTGTCTATTATTTCAATAAAGTGCCAAGTAAAGCCTTTGGGATTGTGTGGATACTTGCTTGTTTGATTCTGTGCAAAAATAGAGAGTTTTGCGTCCAATATATGAATTATCTGATTTTACCGGAGAGTCGAAAAATCTGAAATTTTACACAAAATTGCTATGCAAATTCTATGCATTTTCCTAATTTTTCAGAATTTTGAGACCCAGGGAAGTATGGTGTTCATTCAGATCTTCACAGACTGTTCTATTTTTGACAGATTCTGTTTTGCATGCATAGTTTGCTTGTTTTAGTGTTCCCATAGCTTATATTGAGTGATATAAATTATGGGAATGTTATAATACAATAGGTATCATGTGATAACAATTATGAATCTTGTATTGACAGTACCTAAGTGAATGATCTATATTTACTATACTAACCCATCTCACGAAGTTCTGTTAAGTTTTGTGTGATTGAAGTTTTCATGTTTTGGGTGAGACACCGATATGAGAAGAACAAGGAGAAGCAAGGACCTAAGCTTGGGGATTCCCAAGGCACCCCCGAGGTAATATCCAAGTAAGACTCAAGCGTCTAAGCTTGGGGATGCCCCGGAAGGCATCCCCTCTTTCGTCTCCAACATTATCGGTACATCTTACTTGGAGCTATATTTTTATTCGTCACATGATATGTGTTTTTCTTGGAGCGTCATTATAATTTGTTTTTCTCCGTTAGGTGATATTTATAATCTTGTTTTTCAATAAAAATTTCCAAGAATTGCCTCTTAGGATGCTTGAGTTACATGTTTGATATGTGCTATGTAAAAACAGAAACTTTTGCTGTATTGTCTGAATCTTCATATTACTGGAACGTGGAAAGTTTCTGAAATTTTTACATAGTGTTGTCATATAAATTATTTACCATGTCATAAATTTTCATAATTTTTTGAGTTACAGAAGTACACTATTTTCATAAATTGCTACAGACTGTTCTATTTGGACAGATTGATGTCATTGTTTTGTTATCTACTTATCCTATAGTTTCCATAGCCTATTTTGGTACATATAAATTGTGGAAACGATAGTAAACAGAAGATGGTGTTTGAAAATTATTGTGCAACTTGTCTTGGCAGTACATGAAGTGTTGATTTGTTTTTGTGTGTACTAACCTATGTCACGAGTTCTTTTCAAGTTTTTTGTGGATGAAGTTTTTTTAGACTTAGGTGAAACCGGGATATGAGAGGATTGAACGAGATACAAAAGATAAAGCTTGGGGATGCCCAAGGCACCCCGAGTAAATATTTCAAGAAGTCTCAAGCATCTAAGCTTGGGGATGCTACGCATCCCACCTCTCTTCATCAAACAAATATCGGTTAGCCTATGTTGAGCCTAAATTTTTACTCATTCACATGATATGTGCTATTCTTGGAGTGTTATTTTTATTTTGCTTGCTGTTTAAATAAAATACTCAGATCTGAAAATCTTTATTGAGAGAGAGCCCTCACGTATTTACTTAATTGTTTGACTACTCATTAATCTTCACTTATATCTTTTGAGAGTAGTTTGATGTTTACTCTTGTGCTTCACTTATATCCTAAGAGTAAATTGTGAATGAATTGAATATCATAAATATGAAATTATCAATGTGATTTATGCTTAGTAGTAGCTTCACATCTGGTTTAGAAAGTAAAATCTATTGAAGTTTGACAATCACAATATTGGTCATACAAGCAATTCATGAATGATTAGTGTAAGGAAGAGAACTTTCACATACAAATATATTATCTTGGACATCTTCTATGATTGTGAATACCCATTAATTATTTTCAAACTTGAGCAAATTAGTTGAAGTTGAACAAGGAAGACAACGTAATGAGTTATGGTTGTGTATATTTGCATATAAGTTATATTGTTATGGATCCTCCAACATGTGGTGTTTGCTTAGGATCTTTTGCTAGCCAAAATTCGTACTAAGTAAAGATACTACTTGTGCATCCAAAAACCCTTAAACCCAGTTTCTTGCAATGAGAGTCCACTATATCTACCTATATGCAGTATTACCCTGTCGTTCCAAGTAAATTTGCATGTGCCACCTCTAAAATTTCAAATGAGCATCTGTTTTGTGTGCCTGGACCGCTCATGGAGCGACAGGGGCGGTCAGTATCTTCCATGTTAAGCGGGTTTTTCTCATGATGAGTGTTTATTCACTCGTCCTTGCACGAGAGGGGCGGTAATAGGTATTCCCAATCCCGAAATAAAAAAATGTAAATAATTAAACAAAACTCCCCCAGGAATGATGTTGGTATGGAGGGTAGCCGTGGATTCGGCTAGCCGTGGAGTCTGTTTGTTGGTGGAGGGGGAGTAAACCTTTACTTTTACCGCTTGGGAACCGCCGCTAATGTGTTTAACATGGAAGATATTGATAACTCTTGGTCGTAACGTTAACAGGAAGGGTGAACCTCCCAAAATTATATTTATCTCTGTTTTAAACAATGAGCTCTGGCACATATGCAAATCCCTGCTTCCCTCTGCGAAGGGACAATCTATTTACTTTCATGTTATTTACTTTTCATGTTGAGTCAACTTCTTATTCCAACCTACTTCTATTAGTTGGCAAGCATCATGTGGTGGGGAAAGATCCAAACATATATATCCACTCAAATATATTTGATCAGGATTCATTATTGTTGACAATTATCTTTATGATAAGTATGTTGGGAGGCGAAACATTAAGCCCCTATCTTTCTCTGTGTTCAATGGATGTTGTTTGTTCTAAAAATATGATTTGAGTACCAGCAATCATAGAAGACTATATGATGATTGAGTATGTGGATCTCTTACTTAGACATTGTCGATAATAAGTTGAATTGCAATTGTTTGGTGACTAAGAACATAGGTTGTTAAGTTTCAAGAAAATTCATTGTTTGAACCATAACATGTGAACTGGTTGCTTCTTTATCATGATGATTTTTATGAGAAAGAGTTGTTGTTATGATGCTAGGAAAAGTGGTAGAAATTATCATTGATCAAACTTATGCACTATGCTAGCATTCACACTTCATAAAATATTTCTTTTATCATTTACCTACTCGAGGACGAGTAGGAATTAAGCTTGGGGATGCTGATACGTCTCCAACGTATCTATAATTTATGAAGTATGCATGCCATATTCACCTATGTTTACAATACTTTTATATGGTTTTGATGCACTTTATATGATTTATTAGAACTAACCCGGACTGACGCTATTTTTAGCAGAACTACCATGGTGGTGTTTTTTGTGCGGAAATAAAAGTTCTCCAAATGCAACAAAACTTTTTGACGATTTTTTTTGGAACAAAAGAGGCACTAGAAGCTTCATGGGAGGGACATAAGAACCACGAGGTGGGCATAACGCTCCAGACCACACCAGGCCCCTCTAGAATGGGCTGGTGTCTTGTGCTCCCCTCATGGCCCATCTTCGCGTGAAACCCACGCTCAAAAACCCTATATATTCATAAACCACCAGAAATAACCCTAGACTCCTTGTTCCGTCGCCGCAACTCTCTGTATTGATGAAAAACCAATCTGGAGGTGTTCCAGTACCCTGCCGAAGAGGGTAGATCATCTCCGGTGGCCATCTTCATCATCCCGGCGGAGGCCATGATGAGGAGGGAGTAGTCCACCCTCGGGGATGACGGTTTGTACCAGTAGCTATGTGTTCAATCTCTCTCTCTCTCTCTCTCTCTCTCGTGTTCTTGAGATGGCATGATCTTGATCTATCACGGGCTTTGTTAATATAGTTGGATCATATGGTGTTTTCCCCTCTCTATCTTGTTGTGATGAATTGGGTTTTCCCTTTGAGATTTTGTTATTATCGGATTGAATACGTTTATGGATTTGAGAGCACTTGATGTATGTCTTGCATGCGGATACTGATATGTCCATTTTGCATCATGATTTCTTACTGTTATTTATAATGTTTTTACACATAATAATGTTTGGGGGAGTAATTCTAATGCCTTTTCTCTCATAATTTGCAAGGTTTGCACAAAGAGAGGGAATACCGGCAGCTGGAATTCTGGACCTGAAAAAGCATATCGGAGATACCTATTCTGCACATCTTCAAATGAGCTGAAACTTTACGGAGAATTTTTATGGAATATATGATGAATATTGGAGCAAATAACTACCGGAGGGGGGCCACCTGGTGAGCACGATACACCAGGGCGCGCCAGGCCCCCCAAGCGCACCATGGTGGGTGGTGCTCGCCCAGGCCCACCTCCAGAGCCCATCTTCTGGTATAATTGTGGTTTGACCTAGAAAAAAATCAAGAGAGGACTTTCAGGACGGAACGCCGCGTCTCGAGGCGGAACTTGGGCAGGAGCACTTTTGCCCTCCGGCGGAGCGATTCCGCCGGGGGAACTTCCCTCCCGGAGGGGGAAATCGAAGCCATCGTCATCACCAACAACCCTCTCATCTTTGGGAGGCCATTCTTCATCAACATCTTCAACAACACCATCTCCTCTCAAACCCTAGTTCATCTCTTGTGTTCAATCTTTGTACCAGAACCTCAGATTGGTACCTGTGGGTGACTAGTAGTGTTGATTACCTTGTGTAGTTGATTGCTATATGGTTTATTTGGTGGAAGATTATATGTTCAGATCCATTATGCTATTCAATACACCTCTAATCTTGAGCATGAGTATTATTTGTGAGTAGTTACCTTTGTTCTTGAGGTCACGGGAGAAGTCATGTGAACTTGATATGTGTTCGATATTTTGATGATATGTAGGTTGTGATTCCCTTAGTGGTGTCATGTGAATGTCGATTACATGACACTTCACCATCCTTGGGCCTTAGGGAATGCATTGTGGAGTAGTTATTAGATGATGGGTTGCTAGAGTGACAGAAGCTTCAACCCTAGTTTATGCGCTACTTCGTAAGGGTCTGATTTGGATCCAGATGTTTAATCCTATGGTTAGATGTTATCTTAATACTTTTCTCGTAGTTGCGAATGCTTGCGAGGGGGTTAATCATAAGTGGGAAGTTGTTCAAGTAAGAACAGCACCCAAGCACCGGTCCACCCACATATCAAATTATCAAAGTAGCGAACACGAATCAAACCAACATGATGAAAGTGACTAGATGAAATTCCCGTGTACCCTCAAGAACACTTTGCTTATTATAAGAGATCGTTTTGGCCTGTACTTTGCCTAAAATGGATTGGGATACCTTGCTTCATGATACGTCTCCAACGTATCTACTTTTCCAAACTCTTTTGCCCTTGTTTTGGACTCTAATTTGCATGATTTGAATGGAACTAACCCGGACTAACGCTGTTTTCAGCAGAATTGCCTTGGTGTTATTTTTGTGCAGAAATAAAAGTTCTCGGATTGACCTGAAAATTTACGGAGAATATTTTTGGAATTAATAAAAAATACTAGCGAAAGAATCAACCGGAGAGGGGCCACCACCTGGTCACAAGCCAGGGGGGCGCCCCCCCCCCCCTAGGGCGTTCCCCCTTGTCTTGTGGGGCCCCTGCAGCTCCGCCGACCTCAATTCCACTCCAATATATTCCTATTCGTGGAGAAAAAAATAGAGGAGGAGAGTTCATCGCGTTTTACGATACGGAGCCGCCGCCACCTCCTGTTCTTCCTCGGGAGGGCGGATCTGGAGCCTGATTTGGGCTCCGGAGAGGGGAAATCGACGTCGTCGTCATCACCAACCATCCTTCATCACCAATTTCATGATGCTCTCCGCCGTTCGTGAGTAATTCCATCGTAGGCTTGCTGGACGGTGATGGGTTGGATGAGATTTACCATGTAATCGAGTTAGTTTTGTTAGGGTTTGATCCCTAGTACCCACTATGTTCTGAGATTGATGTTGCTATGACTTTGCTATGCTTAATGCTTGTCACTAGGGCCCGAGTGCCATGATTTCAGATCTGAACCTATTATGTTTTCATGATTATATATGTGTTCTTGATCCTATCTTGCAAGTTGTAGACACCTATTACGAGTTATGATCCGCATCCCCCAGGGTGACAATAACTGGGATTCTTTCCGGTGATTACCGTAGTTTGAGGAGTTCATGTATCCACTAAGTGCTAATGCTTTGGTCTAGTTCTCTATTAAAAGGAGGCCTTAATATCCCTTAGTTTCCATTAGGACCCCGCTGCCATGGGAGGGTAGGACAAAAGATATCATGCAAGTTCTTTTCCATAAGCACGTATGACTTTATATGGAATACATGCCTACATTACATTGATGAATTGGAGCTAGTTCTGTATCACCCTATGTTATAACCGTTGCATGATGAATGCCATCCGACATAATTATCCATCACTGATCCATTGCCTACGAGCTTTTCCATATTGATCTTTGTTAAGTTACTTTTCCACTGCTACTGTCACTTTTACCACCGTTACCGTTACTTCCATACTACTTTGCTACTGAATACTTTGCTGCAGATATTAAGTCTTTCAGGTGTGGTTGAATTGACAACTCAACTGCTAATACTCGAGAATATTCTTTGGCTCCCCTTGTGTCGAATCAATAAATTTGGGTTGAATACTCTACCCTCGAAAATTGTTGCGATCCCCTATACTTGTGGGTTATCAAGACCTTTTTCTGGCGCCGTTGCCGGGGAGCATAGCTCTATTCTCTAAGTCACTTGGGATTGATATCTGTTGATCACTATGAAGAATCTAAAAGATGCTAAAACCAAGATCTATCCCTCAACTACGAGGACAGGTAAGGAACTGCCATCTAGCTCTGCACTTGATTCACCTTCTGTTATGAGTAAGCTTGCAACACCACCACCTGCTAGAAATTCTGATTTGTCGCAAGTAATTGATGATGCCACTTCTGCTATGCATGATGCTTATGATGATACTTTGCTTGATAATACTATGCCACTGGGTGAATTCCTTGATGAACAAATTGCTAGAGTCAATGCTGAAACTGGTGATATTTCTGAATCTGATGAAATTATTGAAACTGAACACTATGATACACCTGCTAGACCTAGCTCTCCTAGATATGAATTGCCTGATATACCTAAGGGTTATGTTATGGAAGGAGAGGTAGCTAGGGACTTTCTTGCTTGTAAGGATAGAGATGATCTTAAGAAATTGTTATGCAAGTGGAAAGAAAAATCTTTGAATGCTAGAATGCAATATGATCCTAAGTTTGCTACTTCACCTATCTTTGTTACTGATAAGGATTATGAATTCTCTGTCAATCCTTAGCTAATTACTTTGGTTGAATCTGATCCTTTCCATGGTTATGAATCTGAAACTGTTGTGGCACATCTTACTAAATTGAATGATATAGCCACCCTATTTACTCATGAGGCAAAAATTCGCTATTTCTATATTCTTAAGTTGTTTCCTTTCTCATTAAAGGGTGATGCTAAGATATGGTTTAATTCTCTCGCTCCTGGTTGTGTGCGTAGTCCCCAGGATATGATATATTACTTCTCTAAAAAAATATTTTCCTGCCCATAAGAAACAAGCTGCCTTGCAGGAAATATTTAACTTTGTGCAAATTGAAGAAGAGAGTCTCCCACAAGCTTGGGGGAGGCTTCTCCAATTACTTAATGCTTTGCCTGATCATCCTCTCAAGAAAAATGAAATACTTGATATCTTTTATAATGGACTAACCGATGCTTCTAGGGACCACCTAGATAGTTGCGCTGGTTGTGTTTTCAGGGAATGAACTGTTGAACAAGCTGAACTCTTATTGAATAATATATTGAGCAATGATAATGATTGGACTATTACCGAACCACCTCCAAAGCCAACTCCGGAGAAAAGAGGTATTCTATTTCTCAGTCCTGAAGATATGCAAGAGGCAAAGAAATCTATGAAGGAAAAAGGTATTAAAGCTGAAGATGTTAAGAATCTACCACCTATTGAAGAAATACATGGTCTTGATAACCCGACACAGGTAGTAGAGGTAAATTCTCTCCGTAGATTTGATGAAGGTGATATTCCTTATAATAAGTCTGCTAGCCAATGCTTGGATGAGTTTGATAACTTTGTTGTTAAGCAAGAAAATTTCAATGCTTATGTTAGTAGACAATTGAAACATAATGCTTACATGCTTGATCGCTTAGGTGATTATATGAATAGAACTATCAATGATCTTAAGCTTATTAGTAAACATGCTTCCATGGTGACTACTCAAGTAGAACAAGTACTTAAGGCACAAAATGATTTGCTTAATGAGATGAATGGTAAGAACAATAATCATTCTGTTAAAGTTGTGACTAGAGGTGGTAGAATGACTCAGGAACCTTTGTATCCTGAGGGCCATCCTAAGAGAATTGAGCAAGATTCTCAAAGAATTAATTCTGATGCACCTAATCGTCCTAGTAATAGTAGGAAAAAGAATGACGATAGGACTTTGCATGCTGCTAGTGAACCTGTCATAGATACTCATGAAAACCCAAATGATATTTCTATTTCTGATTCTGAGACACAATCTGGTAATGAACATGAGCCTAGTGATAATATTAATGATGATGTTCATGTTGATGCTCAACCTAGTAATGATAATGATGTGGAGATTGAACCTGCTGTTGATCTTGATAACCCACAACCTAAGAATAAAAGATATGATAAAAGAGACTTTGTTGCTAGGAAGCATGGTAGAGAAAGAGAACCATGGGTTTAGAAACCCATGCCCTTTCCTCCTAAGCCATCCAAGAAAAAGGATGATGAGGATTTTGAGCGCTTTGTTGAAATGCTTAGACCTGTCTTTTTGCGTATGCACTTGACTGATGTTCTGAAAATGTCTCCTTATGCTAAGTATATGAAAGATATTGTGACAAATAAGAGGAAGATACCGGAAGCTGAGATTTCCACCATGCTTGCTAATTATACTTTTAAGGGTGGAATACCAAAGAAACTAGGAGATCCCGGAGTACCTACTATATCATGCTCTATTAAAGGAAATTATGTTAAAACTGCTTTATGTGATCTTGGAGTTGGTGTTAGTGTTATGCCTTTCTCTTTATATCGTAGACTTGATTTGAATAAGTTGACACCTACTGAAATCTCTTTACAAATGGCTGATAAATCAACTGCTTTACCCATCGGTATCTGTGAGGATGTGCCTGTCGTAGTTGCAAATGTTACTATTTTAACAGACTTTGTTATTCTTGATATTCCCGAGGACGACAGTATGTCGATCATCCTTGGTAGACCCTTTTTGAATACTGCAGGGGCTGTTATTGACTGCAACAAGGGCAATGTCACTTTTCATGTTAATGGTAATGAGCATACGGTACACTTTCCGAAGAAACAACCTCAAGTTCATAGTATCAACTCCATTGAAAAAATTCCAACGATTATTATTGGCGGTTTTGAATTCCCTCTTCCTACTGCCAAAAAGAAATATGATATACTTATTGTTGGGGACATGCATATCCCCATTGAGGTAACCTAGTGTCATTCGAAAATTCTCCGGTTCCGTGTCATTCGAAAAAGTTTGTCAATAAGACTTGATCAACCTTATTGATGGATTATTTTTGATGAGCATGAGATGGATGAATTTAGGAGGCACAACCTTCTGTACCCAACTTTTACTTTCTGTTATTTAGTTTAAATAGAGTAAAAATGCAATTATTTTTCTGTTTTCTGTTTTATCCGTGAAATAGAAAATTGACCTGAAAATAAAAGTCCTCAGAATGCCTTGAATATGTAGTATGATTTTTTTCTGGAATATTTTAGAATTTTTGGCACTAAGAACACATCAGGGGACTGCACCAGTGGGCCACAAGCCTGCAGGGCGCGCCCCCTGGCTTGTGGGTCCCACGTGGGGCCCCCTCACTTATTCCAGCCACCATCCACTTCGTCTTCCTCCAGAAAAAATCCCACCATTGCTCAAACCCGTGTTCTAGCTCATTTTGCTGCCATTTTCGATCTCCTTGCTCAAAGCTCCATTTGCAAAACTGTTTTGGGGGGATTGATCTTCGGTATGTGACTCCTCCAATGGTCCAATTAGTTTTTGTTCTAGTGCTTTATATATTGCAAATTTATGCTGCTGGGGTGACCATGTTCTTGAGCTTGCATGTCAAATTTGTATGGTCCCAAGTAGTTTTGATGCATGATATAGCCTCTAGGCACTTGTGGGAGTAGTTGCTATAAGTTTTGTTGAGTTTTGTTCACCTTTACTTTGAGTCACTAAAAATTTCAGAATTTTTCAGAAAAAGAAAGATGTTGAGGAGAATATACCAAGGAGGTTCTTCGAGCAAGTAAACCCCGAGACTCGCGATACGTGAGCCCGACTTTGAACCACCGAGAGAAGCTCAAGTGCGGCCTTGTGAATGGCCGTCGAATCAATTCATAGTTCAAGCTGGTTTCAGGGAAGAATTTTACGCGTTCATACAAAACGCTGGCCTTGAAGACTTCATTTCAGACCAATGCAAGCAATATTATCAACTCACTGATTCCTTCGTGCGGAGGTTTGAATTTTCATCGAAGCGTAATAATCATTCTGTTCTATTTAATCTTTATGATGAATCCTATACTATGGACTTAGAAGATTTTAACCGTGCATGCAAAATTCCACAATGGGGTAGCCATAGTGATCCTCATAAATCTGAATATAATGATTTCCTTGCTAGCATCACTGTGGGAGAAACTAGAAACATTACACAGGCTACCTTGGGGAGCATTCACTTTCCTGCTATACATTATTTTGCTCTCTTCATAGGTAGATGTATTAACGGTAAACATGATCATAGCCACCTTTGCGTACCTGATCTTAGTATTCTTAAGAGTGCGGTCATAGGCGATAGACGATATAACTTGGGGGCTATTGTTGCTAGGAGGCTACATAAAAATGCTAAGGAAGGAGATTTCTTTGGCGGGATTTATGCCACCCGTGTAGCTAATTATCTTGGGGTACCCATAAAGGGATATGATATTGAACTACCATCTGCTTTTCTTGATTATGAGGCTATGGTGCGCTACCAGTTTCTTGAGAGGAACGAACAGTCCCTCCTATACCGACTAATCTTTGACAGATAGCGTGCTGTCCATATTACCCTTCCTGCTCCTGCCTTCTTTAACTTTTAGGAAAAACGAAGACACTTTATAACCAGATAGGAGGTAAACGAGTACGAGAGAGAGGCGGAAGCTGCTCGCCTCCGCGCTGCAGCCGTTCAGGCGGTAGCCGCTGCAGCCCAGTACAACCCCAACTATAACTTTGGATATTATCCGGGCCAGCCATGGCCCTAGACCAACTTAGGCCAAAAGCCTAAGCTTGGGGGAGTACGCATTTCTCACCGACATTACATTCATGTTCACACACTTATTTCAGTTGTCGGTGTTCATACTTTTTCATTGTATCATCCATGGTATTTTATTTCACCTTTCCGTTTTCTTTTTGTGTGTTTAACTAACCTTGAGAAAAATCCAAAAAAAAATAGTTCTAGCTTTACCTTTTAATTTGTTTAGTTGTATCATTAAAAGAAAACCCAAAAAGATTTCTCGTTCTTCTTTTGCTTGTTGGGAGCTTTCCCGTGTAAATAGTATTTCTCATTCTTACTTCGAATTTTCTTTTCTTTGGGTCGTAAGGAGAAGGCCACGATGAAAATGTTGAGTGCCTCTCATATGCATCATTGTTTATCTTATAGAGAGCCCATATTACTTGCCTTCTCCTTTGAGTTATCGTTTGCAGATTCCAGCTTAGTCCAATGCACGTGCACTCTTATTATTATTCACACCGTTCGGTCGTGCAAGTGAAAGGCAATAATGACGATATATGATGAAATGATTGAGATGGAGAAAAGCTGGTATGAACTCGACCTATCTTGTTTTTGTAAATATGATTAGCTCATCGTTCTGAATTCAGCTCATTATAGAAGAAACATGTTTGCTATGACAATTAGAGATTATAGTTACTCATGCCATGCTTAATTAGCTAAGAGTGTATAATGGTTTGTCTTGAGTGCCAACATGCATTTTAAAATGGTTGTGATGTAGTATGATAGGATGGTATCCTCCTCTGAATGATTCAAGTGGCTTGACTTGGCACATGTTCACGCATGTAGTTGAAACAAAATCAACATAGCCTCCACGATATTTATGTTCATGGTGATTTATATCCTACTCATGATTGCATTCAATGTTGGTTAATCTCAAAGCATGTTCATGACTGTTGTCGCTCTCTAGTTGGTCGCTTCCCAGTCTCTTGCTAGCCTTCACTTGTACTAAGCGGGAATACTGCTTGTGCATCCATTTCCATAAACCCAAAGTTGTTCCATATGAGTCCACCACATCTACCTATATGCGGTATTTACCTGCCGTTCCAAGTAAATTTGCACGTGCCATACTCTAAACCTTCAAATAATACTCCGTTTTGTATGCCCAAATCGCGCATGTAGTGACTGGGGGCTGTTAGTATCTTCCATGCTAGGTGGGTTATTCTCACGATATGTGTTGATTCACTATCATTCACGAGAAAGTGGCTGGTATTCGGGATGCCCAGTTCCATGCTCAAAATTAAATCAAAATATAATTAAACAAAACTCCCCCAGGATTGTGTTTGTATGGACGGTACCCGTGGATTCGGCCCGCCGTGGAGTGTGATTGATTGGTGGAGGGGGTGTAAAAACTTTACTATTCTGTTTGGGAACCGCCTATAATGTATCTAGCATGGAAGATACCGAAATCTCTTGGTTGTTATGTTGGCAATGAAAGCATAGCGCTCAAAATCATTATTCATCCCTGTTTTAAAAGCTCGAGCTCTGGCACCTCTGCAAATCAATGCTTCCCTCTGCGAAGGACCTATCTATTTTACTTTACTGTTGAGTCATCATCCTCTTATAAAAAGGCACCAGTTAGAGAGCACCACCGTCATTTGTATGCTTTGTTATTAATTGATATTGAGTATGATTGTGACTGGATCTCTTTCAACATGAATTACAATATTTAGTCAGTCCTTGTTCTTTAGAGGTGCTCTGCATTTATGTTTTGCGGTCTCAGAAAGGGCTAGCGAGATACCATTATGTCATATTGTATCATGATTGTTTTGATAAAATTGTTGTCATCCGAGACTTATTATTATTGCTCGCTAGTTGGTTATACCATTGATATGAGTAAATGTAAGACCTAAATGTTATTCTAAATGTGGTTAGTCTATAATCTTTGATGAAAATCTGAACATCAGTTAGACATATTTACAACAGCAAGATCAAACAGAGTTTGTAAAAGTTTTTCTTTATCACTTTCAGTTTGTCAACTGAATTGCTTGAGGACAAGCAATGGATTGAGCTTGGGGGAGTTGATACGTCTCCAATGTATCTACTTTTCCAAACCCTTTTTCCCTTGTTTTGGACTCTAATTTGCATGATTTGAATGGAACTAACCCGGACTGACGTTGTTTTCAGCAGAATTGCCTTGGTGCTATTTTTGTGCAGAAATAAAAGTTCTCGGATTGACCTAAAAATTTATGGAGAATATTTTTGGAATTAATAAAAAATACTGGCGAAAGAATCAACCGGAGAGGGGCCACACCTGGTCACAAGCCAGGGGGGCGCACAAGCCCCTAGGGCGCGCCCCCCTATCTTGTGGGGCCCCTGCAGCTCCGCCGACCTCAATTCCACTCCTATATATTCCTATTCATGGATAAAAAACTAGAGGAGGAGAGTTCATCGCGTTTTACGATACGGAGCCGCCGCCACCTCCTGTTCTTCCTCGGGAGGGCAGATCTGGAGCCTGATTTGGGCTCCGGAGAGGGGAAATCGACGCCGTCGTCATCACCAACCATCCTTCATCACCAATTTCATGATGCTCTCCGCCGTTCGTGAGTAATTCCATCGTAGGCTTGCTGGACGGTGATGGGTTGGATGAGATTTACCATGTAATCGAGTTAGTTTTGTTAGGGTTTGATCCCTAGTACCCACTATGTTCTGAGATTGATGTTGCTATGACTTTGCTATGCTTAATGCTTGTCACTAGGGCCCGAGTGCCATGATTTCAGATCTGAACCTATTATGTTTTCATGAATATATATGTGTTCTTGATCCTATCTTGCAAGTTGTAGACACCTATTACGAGTTATGATCCGCATCCCCCAGGGTGACAATAACTGGGATTCTTTCCGGTGATTACCGTAGTTTGAGGAGTTCATGTATTCACTATGTGCTAATGCTTTGGTCCGGTTCTCTATTAAAAGGAGGCCTTAATATCCCTTAGTTTCCATTAGGACCCCGCTGCCACGGGAGGGTAGGACAAAAGATGTCATGCAAGTTCTTTTCCATAAGCACGTATGACTATATATGGAATACATGCCTACATTACATTGATGAATTGGAGCTAGTTCTGTATCACCCTATGTTATAACCGTTGCATGATGAATGCCATCCGACATAATTATCCATCACTGATCCATTGCCTACGAGCTTTTCCATATTGATCTTTGCTAAGTTACTTTTCCACTGCTACTGTCACTTTTACCACCGTTACCGTTACTTCCATACTACTTTGCTACTGAATACTTTGCTGTAGATATTAAGTCTTTCAGGTGTGGTTGAATTGACAACTCAGCTGCTAATACTCGAGAGTATTCTTTGGCTCCCCTTGTGTCGAATCAATAAATTTGGGTTGAATACTCTACCCTTGAAAACTGTTGCGATCCCCCATACTTGTGGGTTATCACTGCACCTTATTTACCGTTATCGTTACTTGCTCGTTATAAATTACCTTGCTATCAAACTACTTGCTACTTACAATTTCAGTGCTTGCAGAAATTACCTTGCTGAAAACCGCTTATCATTTCCTTCCGCTCCTCGTTGGGTTCGACACTCTTACTTATCGAAAGGACTACGATTGATCCCCTATACTTGTGGGTCATCAAGACTCTTTTCTGGTGCCGTTGTTGGGGAGTGAAGCGCTCTTGGTAAGTGGAAATCGGTAAGGGAAAACTTATACTACGTGCTGAAATTTATTGTCACTTGTTACTATGGAGAACAATCCTTTAAGGGGTTTGTTTGGGGTATCTTCACCTCGACCGGAACCACAATTAGTTGCCCCTCAACCTACAGCACCTACTTAAAATATTGGTTATGAAATTCCTTCGGGTATGTTAGAGCAACTGCTAGCTAATCCTTATGCAGGAGACGAAACTGAACATCCCGATATGCACCTAATACATGTGGATGAAATTTGTGGATTATTTAAGCTTGGAGGTTTATCCGGAGATGAAGTTAAGAAGAAGGTTTTCCCTTTATCTTTGAATGGAAAAGCATTGACATGGTATAGGCTATGTGATGATACTGGATCATGGAACTGGAATCGGTTGAAATTGGAATTCCACCAAAAGTTTTATCCTATGCATCAAGTTCATCGTGATCGGAATTATATATATATTTTTTGGCCTCGTGAAGGAGAAAGCATCTCTCTAGCTTGGGGGAGGCTTAAATCAATGTTATATTCATGCCCCAATCATGACCTCTCGAGAGAAATTATTATTCAAAAAATTTATGCTCGACATTCTCATAATGATCGATCCATGCTCGATACTTCTTGTACTGGTTCTTTTATGAAGAAGACTATTGAATTCAGGTGGGATCTCTTAGAAAGAATTAAATGCAACTCTGAAGATTGGGAACTCGACGAAGGTAATGAGTGAGGTATTAAGCTTGAATTTGATTGTGTTAAATCTTTTATGAATACCGATGCTTTTCACAAGTTTAGCACTAAATATGGACTTGACTCTGAGATAGTAGCCTCTTTTTGTGAATCATTTGCTGCTCATGTTGATCTCCCTAAGGAGAAGTGGTTTAAATATCACCCGCCTATTAAAAAATAAATCAAAGAACCGGTTATAGCTAAAGAAGAAACTATCATTTACAATGTTGATCCAGTTGTGCCTACTGCTTATATTGAAAAACCACCTTTCCCTGTTAGGATAAAGGAACATGCTAAGGTATCAAATGTGGTTCGTAAGAGCAATATTAAAGCACCTAATCCCTCTGAACAAATTAAAGTAGAACCTAGTGTTGCTATGGTTAAAGATCTCTTGGTAGAAAATATTGATGGGCATGTTATTTGCTTCTGTGATGAAGCTGCTAGAATTGCTAAACCCGATGAAAAAGATAAACATAGACCCGTGGTTGGCATGCCTGTTGTCTCAGTTAAAATAGGAGATCATTGTTATCATGGCTTATGTGATTTGGGTGCTAGTGTGAGTGCTATTCCTTTTACTTTATACCAAGAAATTATGAATGACATAGCACCTACTGAAATAGAAGACATTGATGTTACCATTAAACTTGCTAATAGAGACACCATCACACCACTTGGGATTGTTAGAGACGTTGAAGTCTTGTGTGCGAAAATAAAATATCCTACAGATTTTCTAGTTCTTGGTTCTCCACAAGATGACTTTTGTCCCATTATCTTTGGTAGACCTTTCTTGAACACTGTTAATGCTAAGACAGATTGTCAAAAAGAAACCGTCGGTGTTAAGTTTGGTGATGTGTCTCATAAGTTTAATTTTTCCAAGTTTAGTAGACAACCCCGTGATAAAGAATTACCTAGTAAGGATGAAATAATTGGTCTTGCTTATATTGCCGTTCCTCCTACCGATCCACTAGAACAATATTTGCTAGACCATGAAAATGATATGCACTTCCGTGAAAGAAATGAAATAGATAAAATTTTCTTTGAACAACAACCTCTACTAAAACACAATTTGCCTATTGAAACTCTGGGAGGTCCTCCTCCACCTAAAGGTGATCCTGTGTTTGAATTAAAACAATTGCCTGACACTCCGAAGTATGCTTATCTTGATGAGAAAAAGATATATCCTGTTATTATTAGTGCTAACCTTTCAGAACATGAAGAAGAAAGATTATTAAAAATTCTGAGGAAGCACCGGGCTGTGATATGTCTCCAACGTATCTATAATTTTTGATTGTTCCATGCTATTATATTATCTGTTTTGGATGTTTTATATGCATTAATATGCTATTTTATATTATTTTTGGGACTACCCTATTAACCTAGTGCCTAGTGCCAGTTTCTGTTTTTTCCTTGTTTTTGAGTATTGTAGATAAGGAATATTAAACGGAGTCCAAATAGAATAAAATCTTTGGAATGATTTTTCTTGGACCAGAAGAAACATGCCAGACTTGGAGATGAAGGCAGGAGACCTGCCGGGAGGCGACAAGCCACCTGGGCGCGCTCTAGGGGGGGTGCCCCCTTGGCTTGTGGCCCCCAGCAGGCCACCTAACCCTATTCTTCGGCCTATAAATTCCCAAATATTCCCCCAATAACAAAAAGAGCCACGAAAATACTTTTCCGCCGGCGAAACCCTCTGTTCCCATGAGATCCTATCTTGGAGCCTTTTCCGGTAATCTGCCGGAGGGGTATTCGATCACGGAGGGCATCTACATCAACTCCATTGCCCTTCCGATGATGCGTGAGTAGTTCAGCACAGACCTTCGGGTCCAAAGCTAGTAGCTAGATGGCTTCTTCTCTCTCTATGTTCTTCAATACCATGTTCTTCATGATCTTCATGGAGATCTATCCGATGTAATACTCTTTTGCAGTGTGTTTGTCGAGATCCGATGAATTGTGGGTTTATGATCAGATTATCTATGAATATTATTTGAATCTTCTCTGAATTCTTATATGCATGATTTCATATCTTTGCAAGTCTCTTCGAGTTATTGGTTTGGTTTGGCCAACTAGATTGGTAATTCTTGCAATGGGAGAAGTGCTTGGTTTTGGGTTCAATCTTGCGGTGTCCTCACCCAGTGACAAAGTAGGGGTAGCGAGGCATGTATTTGTATTGTTGCCATCGAGGATAAAAAGATGGGGTTTTCATCATATTGCTTGAGTTTATCCCTCTACATCATGTCATCTTACCTAATGCGTTACTCTGTTCTTCATTAACTTAATACTCTAGATGCAGGCAGGAGTCGGTCGACGTGTGGAGTAATAGTAGTAGATGCAGAATCGTTTCGGTCTACTTGACACAGACGTGATTCCTATATGCATAATCATTGCCTTGGATATCGTCATAACTATGCGCTTTTCTATCAATTGCTCGACAGTAATTTGTTCACCCACCGTATTATTTTCTTTCAAGAGAGAAGCCTCTAGTGAAACCTATGGCCCCCAGGTCTATTTTCCATATTATATTTTCAGATCTATAAACCAAAAATACCAAAAATACTTTGCTGCAATCTTTTTACTTTTGTTTTACTTTTCGTTTTAGTAATCTTCTATATCTATCTCTATCAGATCTCATCCTTGCAAGTAACCGTGAAGGGATTGACAACCCCTTTATAGCGTTGGGTGCAAGTGTTTTATTGTTTGTGTAGGTGCGAAGATTGGGGACTTGCTTGTATCTCCTACTGGATTGATACCTTGGTTCTCAACAACTGAGGGAAATACTTATCTACTTTGCTGCATCACCCTTTCCTCTTCAAGGGAAAACCAACGCAAGCTCAAGAAGTAGCAAGAAGGATTTCATGCGCCGTTGCCGGGGAGATCTACATCAAGCCTACCAAGTACCCATCACAAACTCATCTCTTGCACTTACATTATTTGCCATTTGCCTCTCGTTTTCCTCTCCCCCACTTCTAAAACGATTTTCAGAAAGATTTGCCTTTTTATTCGCCCTTCTTCCATTCGTCTTTTCGTTTGCCTTTTGTTTGCTTGTGTGCTAGATCGATTCATTGCCATCATGTCTGAATCTGGGAAGGTTATCATCGAAAATTTTGAGGGTATTGCTAGTGCAAATCTTGAGGAAAAATTTGGATCTTGCTCTCTAGATCATGAAACTGAACCTCCTCCTAATTACAAAGCTAAAACTTTTCAAGTAGGAGACGGTAATATTATTGGAAAAAGTGTCATTCAAGAGTTCTTTGATTGTACGGGAACTATTCCTATTAATAAGAGATCTATTCTTCTTAGCACAAATTGTTATGCGGATGCTATTGTCATGCTCATTGAAAAGGTGTTTTACAAAAGGTGTTTTATGAACTTCCCAATATGAATCATCCTAAAGCTAAAAAGATTGCTACCATCATCCTTATGCAAGAATTTGATTTTATTGTACAAGAAGCTAGGGAGATTTTTGCTTTCTATAATAAAGATGTTGAACACCCTCCCATTGAAGAAATTCTCCATGATAAAGAAACTTTGCGTAGTCTGGAATCTAGAGACTATCAATCTTATAGTGAAAATCTTAAGAGGAGAGTTCCCTACGTGGAAGTCACTCAAACCTTGTATCTCGAGACTTATGATGAATTTGATTGGATAACAAGGGGAATTTTCGTAGGGTATAAGGATGATTGGTTGGAAAAGATGGCTAGGGAACCCGTTAGAAATAAGATACGGGTTTTATACGATGATATTTATGGTGATGATCCAGATTACGGGTTTATGAATGTTAAAATTATCAATCAAAGTCCTTTTCATGAATTAAGTTCGTCCACTAGAAAAGAAATAAAGTAAAGGATAGATCTATTTAGAAAAGCTCTTGATGGTTTAACTACTTATGGATTGCATACCAAAGATGACAATACCTAGATCTATTGCGTTATGCCTAGCTAAGGGCGTTAAACAATAGCGCTTGTTGGGAGGCAACCCAATTTTATTTTGTGTTTCTGTTTTTTGCTTCTGTTCTTGAGTGTATTGCACATTATTACCTCTGTAATAATTGTGTTTTATTGTTTTAATTAGTGTTTGTGCCAAGTAAGACCTTTGGGATGGTTTACGGTGATTGTTGATTTGGTTTTGCTGAAAAACATAAACTTTTACGCTCAGTCCAGGAATTTTATAAATTGACCAGAGCGTCAATTGGATCTGAATTTTTTACACAAGATTGATATACAAATTTCCCTGATTGTACTAATTGTTTAGAATTTTTGGAATTACAGAAGTATTCGAAATCTACAGATTTCTACAGACTGTTCTGTTTTTGACAGATTCTGTTTTCTTTGTGTTGTTTGCTTATTTTGATGTATCTATGGGTTGTATCGGGGGGTATGAACCATGGAGAAGTTAGAATACAGTAGATATTACACCAATATAAATAAAGAATGAGTTCACAACAGTACCTAAAGTGGTGATTTTTTTTCTTATACTAACGGATCTCACGAGTTTTCTGTTGAGTTTTGTGTTGTGAAGTTTTCAAGTTTTGGGTAAAGATTTGATGGACTATGGAATAAGGAGTGGCAAGAGCCTAAGCTTGGGGATGACCAAGGCACCCCAAGCCATATTCAAGGATACCAAAGAGCCTAAGCTTGGGGATGCCCCAGAAGGCATCCCCTCTTTCGTCTTCAATCCATCGGTAAATTTACTCGAGGCTATATTTTTATTCACCACATGATATGTGTTTTGCTTGGAGCGTCTTGTATGATATGAGTATTTGCTTTTTAGTTTGCCACAATCATCCTTGCTGCACACATCTTTTGAGAGGGACATGCATTAATCATGAATTTATTAGAATACCCTATGTGCTTCACTTATATCTTTTGAGCTAGGCAATGTTGCTCTAGTGCTTCACTTATATCTTTTTAGAGCACGGTGGTGTTTTATTTTATAGAAATAATTGAACTCTCGTACCTCCCTTATATTATTTTGAGAGTCTTTAAACAGAATGGTGATTGGTTTAGGTTATGAATTTAGTCCTAATATAATGGGCATCCAAGAGGGATATAATAAAAACTTTCATATAAAGTGCATTGAATACTATGAGAAGTTGGATTTCGTGCATATAGTTTTGAGATATAAAGATGGTGATGTTAGAGTCATGCTAGTGAGTAACTGTGGAATGGTAAAAATACTTGTGTTAAAGTTTGTGACTCCCGTAGCATGCACGTATGGTGAACCGTTATGTAACGAAGTCGGAGCATGATTTGTTTAATGATTCTCATCCTTTGTGTGAGGGTCGGGAGCGCGCGATGGTTAACTCCTACCAACCTCTCCCCTAGGAGCATGCATCTAATACTTTGCTTCGATAACTAATAGATTTTTGCAATAAGTATGTGAGTTCTTTATGACTAATGTGAGTCCATGGATTATACGCACTTTCACCCTTCCACCATTGCTAGACTCTCTAGTACCGCGCAACTTTCGCCGGTGCATTAAACCCACCTTCCTCAAAACAGCCACCATATACCCTTCCTCAAAACAGCCACCATACCTACCTATTATGGCATTTCTATAGCCATTCCGAGATATATTGCCATGCAACTTCCACCGTTCCGTTTTTTATGACACGCACCATCATTGTCATATTGCTTTGCATGATCGTAAGACAGCTAGCATGATGTTTCCATGGCTTGTCTATTTTTTTGATGTCATTTGCTATGCTAGATCGTTGCACATCCCGGTACACCACCGGAAGCATTCATATAGAGTCATATCTTGTTGTAAGTATCGAGTTGTAAGTAAATAAAAGTGTGATGATCATCATTATTAGAGCATTGTCCCATGAGAGGAAAGGATGATGGAAGCTATGATTCCCTCACAAGTAGGGATGAGTCTCCGGACTTTACAAATAATAAAAGAGGCCAATGAAGCCCAAATAAAAAAATGAAAAAAATGAGAGAAAAGAGAGAAGGGACAATGTTACTATCTTTTTCCACACTTGTGCTTCAAAGTAGCACCTTGATCTTCATGATAGAGAGTCTCCTATTTTTGTCACTTTCATATACTAGTGGGAATTTTTCATTATATAACTTGCCTTGTATATTCCAATGATGGGCTTCCTCAAATTGCCCTAGGTCTTCGTGAGCAAGCAAGTTGGATGCACACCCACTTAGTTTCTTTTTGAGCTTTCATACACTTATAGCTCTAGTGCATCCGTTGCATGGCAATCCCTACTCACTCACATTGATATCTATTGATGGGCATCTCCATAGACCGTTGATACGCCTAGTTGATGTGAGACTATCTTCTCTTTTTCCATACAACCTCCACCATATTCTATTCCACCTATAGTGCTATATCCATGGCTCACGCTCATGTATTGCGTGAAAGTTGAAAAGGTTTGAGAACATAAAAGGTGTGAAACAATTGCTTGACTTGTCATCGGGGGTGTGCATGATTTAGATACTTTGTGTGGGGAAGATGGAGCATAGCCAGACCATATGATTTTGTAGGGATAACTTTCTAAGGCCATGTTATTTTGAAAGGACACAATTGCTTGTTAGTATGCTTGAAGTATTACTGTTTTTATGTCAATATTGAGCTTTTGTTTTGAATCTTATGGCTCTGAACATTCATGCCACAATAAAGGATATTACATGGATAAATATGTTAGGTAGCATTCCACATCAAAAATTTTGTTTTTATCATTTACCTACTCGAGGACGAGCAGGAATTAAGCTTGGGGATGTTTGATACGTCTCCAACGTATCTATAATTTTTGATTGTTCCATGCTATTATATTATCTGATTTGGATGTTTTTTATGCATTAATATGCTATTTTATATTATTTTTGGGACTAACCTATTAACCTAGTGCCTAGTGCCAGTTTCTGTTTTTTCCTTGTTTTTGAGTATTGCAGATAAGGAATATTAAACGGAGTCCAAACGGAATAAAATCTTCAGAATGATTTTTCTTGGACCAGAAGAAACCTGCCAGACTTGGAGATGAAGGCAGGAGACCTGCCGGGAGGCGACAAGCCACCTGGGCGCGCTCTAGGGGGGGGGCGCCCCCCTGGCTTGTGACCCCCCGGCAGGCCTCCTAACCCTATTCTTCGGCCTATAAATTCCCAAATATTCCCCCAATACCAAAAAGAGCCACGAAAATACCTTTCCGCCGCCGGAACCCTCTGTTCCCGTGAGATCCCATCTTGGAGCCTTTTCCGGTAATCTGCCGGAGGGGGATTCCATCACGGAGGGCATCTACATCAACTCCATTGCCCTTCCAATGATGCGTGAGTAGTTCACCACAGACCTTCGGGTCCATAGCTAGTAGCTAGATGGCTTCTTCTCTCTCTATGTTCTTCAATACCATGTTCTTCATGATCTTCATGGAGATCTATCCGATGTAATACTCTTTTGTGGTGTGTTTGTCGAGATCCGATGAATTGTGGGTTTATGATCAAATTATCTATGAATATTATTTGAATCTTCTCTAAATTCTTATATGCATGATTTCATATCTTTGCAAGTCTCTTCGAGTTATTGGTTTGGTTTGGCCAACTAGATTGGTAATTCTTGCAATGGGAGAAGTGCTTGGTTTTGGGTTCAATCTTGCGGTGTCCTCACCCAGTGACAAAGTAGGGGTAGCGAGGCACGTATTTGTATTGTTGCCATCGAGGATAAAAAGATGGGGTTTTCATCATATTGCTTGAGTTTATCCCTCTACATCATGTCATCTTACCTAATACGTTACTCTTTTCTTCATGAACTTAATACTCTAGATGCAGGCAGGAGTAGGTCGATGTGTGGAGTAATAGTAGTAGATGCAGAATCGTTTCGGTCTACTTAACACGGACGTGATGCCTATATGCATAATCATTGCCTTGGATATCGTCATAACTATGCGCTTTTCTATCAATTGCTCGACAGTAATTTGTTCACCCACCGTATTATTTTCTTTCAAGAGAGAAGCCTCTAGTGAAACTTATGGCCCCCGGGTCTATTTTTCATATTATATTTTCAGATCTATAAACCAAAAATACCAAAAATACTTTGCTGCAATCTTTTTACTTTTGTTTTACTTTTCGTTTTAGTAATCTTCTATATCTATCTCTATCAGATCTCATCATTGCAAGTAACCGTGAAGGGATTGACAACCCCTTTATAGCGTTGGGTGCAAGTGTTTTATTGTTTGTGTAGGTGCGAAGATTGGGGACTTGCTTGTATCTCCTACTGGATTGATACCTTGGTTCTCAACAACTGAGGGAAATACTTATCTACTTTGCTGCATCACCCTTTCCTCTTCAAGGGAAAACTAACGCAAGCTCAAGAAGTAGCAGGCTGCTATTGGATATACTCTTGATGATCTTAAGGGCATTAGTCCCACTCTATGTCAGCACAAGATCAATATGGAACCTGATGCTAAACCCGTTGTTGATCATCAACGATGATTGAATCCCAAGATGAAAGAAGTGGTAAGAACTGAAATATTAAAGATTCTAGAAGCAGGTATAATCTATCCCATAGATGATAGTAGATGGGTAAGTCCCATTCATTGTGTCCCTAAGAATGGAGGTGTTACTGTTGTTCCTAATGATAAAAATGAACTTATTCCACAGAGAATTGTCACTGGCTATAGGATGGTAATTGATTTTAGAAAATTAAATAAAGCTACTAGAAAAGATCATTACCCTTTTCCTTTCATTGATCAAATGCTAGAAATATTATCTAAGCACACACACTTTTGTTTCCTGGATGGATATTCTGGTTTCTCTCAAATACTTGTGTCGCAATTTGATCAAGAGAAAACCACCTTTACTTGTCCTTTTGCAACCTATGCTTATAGACGTATGCCTTTTGGTCTATGCAATGCACATGCTACCTTTCAAAGATGTATGACTGCTATATTCTCTGATTTTGTGAAAAGATTGTGGAGGTTTTCATGGATGATTTTTCCATTTACGGAACTTCTTTTGATGATTGCTTAAGCAACCTTGATCGAGTTTTGCAGAGATGTGAACAAACTAATCTCGTCTTGAATTGGGAGAAGTGCCACTTTATGGTTAATGAAGGCATTGTCTTGGGGCATAAAATTTCCGAACGAGGTATTGAGGTGGATCAAGCTAAAGTTGATGCAATTGAGAAAATGCCATGTCCTAAAGATATTAAAGGTATTCGAAGTTTCATTGGTCACGCTGGTTTCTATAGGAGGTTTATTAAAGACTTCTCAAAAATTACTAGGCCTCTTACTAATCTTTTACAAAAGGATATTCCCTTTGTTTTTTATGATGATTGTGTAGAAGCCTTTGAAACACTTAAAAAAGCCTTAACCACTGCACCTATTGTTCAACCACCTGATTGGAACTTGCCTTTTGAAATTATGTGTGATGCTAGTGATTATGCTGTTGGTGTTGTTCTAGGACAAAGAGTTGATAAGAAATTAAATGTTATCCATTATGCTAGCAAAACTCTAGACAGTGCCCAAACAAACTATGCTACTACTCAAAAGGAATTTTTAGCAGATGTGTTTGCTTGTGATAAATTCAGATCTTACATTGTTGATTCTAAAGTTATTGTTCACACTAATCATGCTGCTATAAAATATCTCATGGAAAAGAAAGATGCTAAACCTAGACTCATTAGGTGGGTTCTCTAGCTTCAAGAATTTGATTTACATATTACTGATAGGAAAGGAGCTGAGAACCCCGTAGCTGATAACTTGTCCAGGTTAGAAAATATTCTTGATGACCCACTACCTATTGATGATAGTTTTCCTGATGAACAATTAGCTGCAATGCATGTTTCTCAAAACACTCCTTGGTATGCTAATTATGCTAACTACATTGTTGCGAAATATATACCACCTAGCTTCACATACCAACAAAAGAAAAAATTCTTCTATGATTTAAGACACTACTTTTGGGATGACCCACATCTTTATAAGGAAGGAGTAGATGGTATTATTAGATGTTGTGTACCTGAACATGAACAGGAACAAATCCTACGGAAATGTCATTCCGAAGCCTATGGAGGACATCATGCTGGAGATAGAACTGCTCATAAGGTATTACAATCTGGTTTTTATTGGCCCACTCTCTTCAAGGATGCCCGTAAGTTTGTCTTATCTTGTGATGAATGCCAAAGAATTGGTAATATCGGTAAGCGTCAGGAAATGCCTATGAATTATTCACTTGTTGTTGAACCATTTGATGTTTGGGGTTTTGATTATATGGGACCTTTTCCTTCCTCTAATGGATACACTCATATTTTGGTTGCTGTTGATTATGTCACTAAGTGGGTAGAAGCTATTCCAACTAGTAGTGCTGATCATAACACTTCCATTAAAATGCTTAAAGAAGTTATCTTCCTGAGGTTTGGAGTCCCTAGATATCTAATGACTGATGGTGGTTCACACTTTATCCATGGTGCTTTCCGTAAAATGCTTGCTAAATATGATGTTAACCATAGAATTGCATCACCCTATCATCCTCTATCTAGTGGTCAAGTTGATATTACAAAAAACTGTCAATAGGTCCCAAAAGAATTGGTCTAAGAAACTAGATGATGCACTTTGGGCTTATAGAACAGCTTATAAAAATCCTATGGGTATGTCTCCATACAAAATGGTATATGGGAAAGCTTGTCATTTGCCTCTAGAGTTAGAACACAAAGCATTTTGGGCAATTAAAGAACTCAACTATGACTTCAAACTTGCCGGTGAAAAGCAGTTATTTGATATTAGCTCACTAGATGAATGGAGAACCCAAGCTTATGAAAATGCCAAACTATTCAAAGAAAAAGTTAAAAGATGGCATGACAAAAGAATCCAAAAGCGATAATTAAAAGTTGGAGAATATGTTCTTTTGTACAATTCTCGTTTCAGATTTTTTGCAGGAAAACTTCTTTCCAAATGGGAAGGACCATATGTTATCGAAGAAGTTTATCGCTCTGGAGCTATCAATATTAATAATGCCGAAGGTACTAACCCGAAGGTGGTCAATGGACAAAGGATTAAACACTATATCTCAGGTATGCATATTAATGTTTAAAGCAATGTTATCCAAACCATGACACCGGAGGAACACATAAGAGAAACCTTCCGGAACACTCCAGAATCATGAAAAATAAGAGGTACATGATACGGTAAGTAAACGGACTCCAAAAAATCCGCAAAAATATTTTCTGTCAGTTTTGGAATATTAGAAAAATTAGGAAAATAATAAATAAACAGGAAAGCAATCGAGGTGAGCACGATACACCAGGGCGCGCATGCCCTCCCTGGCTCGCCCTGGTGGGTGGTGCCCACCTCGGGAACCTTCCCGACTCCGTTTTCCTTCCGTTTGCTTGATTTTCAAGAATAAAATTCCCTATATATATCCCCGATTGTTTTGACCACCGCATCGCGAGAATTTTCTCTGTTCTTGTTTCGTGCTGTTTTCCTGACAGATCTGAAAATATGTCGTCTCAAGATTCAGAGGGAGAGAGCTATGTATCCCATTACGTTGCTGATCCAAAGATCTTTGGGGATAGTTACCCCTATCTATGGTCCTCGGAGGAGGAAGAAGACACCGACTTGGAGGAAATAGAAGACGCTGGCCCGGACGCTGGCTCAGATGAAGATGAAGCTCCACTACCTCAACTTGGAGATATGCATGTGGAGTTCAAGAAGTCAAGCCTTCCTAATGGTGGGAATAAACCCAATACTCCTTTTATCCCTTCTCGTTTTCTGCAGGAGAGCAAGGCAGCTCTATGCAAGAGGATATTGAAACTTCAACAAGAAAATGACGATTTAAGGGAAGAAAACTTCATCCTCAAGCATAAATTGGAGAAGAAGAATAATACTCCTTCATCACCACCACCTCCATCATCTTCACCACCAAAGGAGACTTGAGCACACGGGTATGGGCATTCCCCTTGGCTTGAGCCAAGCTTGGGGGAGATGCCCCGGTATCGTATCACCATCACTTTTTACCTTTACCTTTTATTTCGATCCTTAGATTTTTCATGGTTTAGTTGAATAAAAGTTTAGTATGATCTATTTCCGAGTGTTAGTTTCGTGATCTACCTATCTATGTAATCGAGTGATAGTTATATAATAAAGTTTAGTTTGAGCCTTTGCTTCTCTACCTTCTTGTTGCAGTCATAATAAGAGTAAATAAATGATAAAATATCATATGCTAATCTTATGGTGAGTAATGACATTACACGAAGAAAAGTATAAGTGGTAAAATTTATTGGAGATTGGCAAACATAGCATTAGTCAATGATGCAACTCATGAAAGAATTAATTAGGGAAGAGAATATTCACATGCAAATATACTATCTTGGACATCTTTTATGATTGTGAGCCCCCATTAAATATTATATGCCAAAATTGTTGACGTTGGACAAGGAAGACAACATAATGATTTATGTTTGTTCATATTCACATGGAAGTTATATTGTCATAGATCCTTTAACATGTGGTGCTTTCTCAATATCCTTGCTAGCCAAAAATTCCGCACTAAGTAGAGATACTACTTGTGCATCCAAAATCCCCAAACCCAAATTCATGTTTTGAGAGTCCACCATACCTACCTATGGATTGAATAAGATCCTTCAAGTAAGTTGTCATCGGTGCACTAAGGCAATAAAAATTGCTTCTAAATGTGTTTGATCAATTAGTGTAAGAGAAAATTGAGCGTTATACGAACTTATGATGGCAAAGTAATAAAAGCAACGGTCTGCATAATAAAGGTTGTCATCATAGGGGGCAATATAACGTGACGTTCTTTTACACTAAGGTATTTGGCATGCAAACTAAAAAGCGCATGAAAACCTCTGCTTCCCTCTGTGAAGGGCCTATGTTTTACTTTTATGTATTTACTTTTATGCAAGAGTCATAGTATTCTTCTCTATTCCTTTTTATTTTCTTCCTTTGCAAGCATCATGTGGTGAGGAAAGATCTAGGCACATATACCCAGTTGGATATGAGTGAGCCTGAGTTATTATTGTTGACATCACCCTTGAGGTGAATATGTTGGGAGGTGAAACTATAAGCCCCTATCTTTCTATGTGTTCGGTTGAAACTTTTTGCTCATGGGTATGTTGTGAGTGTTAGCAATCATAGAAGACTAAATGATGGTTGAGTATGTGGACTTGCCAAAAGGCTCCGACATGAGACCCTTCCTGAAAACATGATGAATTATAGTTGCAAAGTTGACTGAGAACATAGTTTGTTGGTTTCCAATAAGGTTTATGCTTTATACTTCTATGTTGTGATGAATTGTTACTTGTTCATGAGAAGTTATATGATGTTGTTATGAAATAAAAGTATATGAAAGAGTTTTATGTTAAAGTTTGTTGATGTTATTATAATAAGCATGATGCTACTATGTCTGTATTTTGTTTTTATCGACAACTCTCTCTCTCAAACCAAGTGGACATGCTTTTCGATATCGGCATTTGCTTGAGGACAAGCGAGGTCTTATCTTGGGGGAGTTGATACGTCCATTTTGCATCATGATTTCTTACTGTTATTTATAATGTTTTTATGCATAATAATGTTTTGGGGAGTAATTCTAATGCCTTTTCTCTCATAATTTGCAAGGTTTGCACAAAGAGGGAGAATACCGGCAGCTGGAATTCTGGACCTAAAAAAGCATATCAGAGATACCTATTCTGCACATCTTCAAATGAGCTGAAACTTTACGGAGAATTTTTATGGAATATATGATGAATATTGGAGCAAATAACTACCGAAGGGGGGCCACCTAGTGAGCACGATACACCAGGGTGCGCCAGGCCCCCCAGGCGCGCCCTGGTGGGTGGTGCTCACCCAGGCCCACCTATAGAGCCCATCTTCTAGTATATATTGTGGTTTGACCTAGAAAAAATCAAGAGAGGACTTTCGGGATGGAACTCCGCCGTCTCGAGGCGGAACTTGGGCAGGAGCACTTTTGCCCTCCAGCGAAGCGATTCCGCCGGGGGAACTTCCCTCCTGGAGGGGGAAATCGAAGCCATCATCATCACCAACAACCCTCTCATCTTTGGGAGGCCATTCTTCATCAACATCTTCAACAACACCATCTCCTCTCAAACCCTAGTTCATCTCTTGTGTTCAATCTTTGTACCGGAACCTCATATTGGTACCTGTGGGTGACTAGTAGTGTTGATTACCTTGTGTAGTTGATTGCTATATGGTTTATTTGGTGGAAGATTAGATGTTCAGATCCATTATGCTATTCAATACACCTCTGATCTTTAGCATGAGTATTATTTCTGAGTAGTTACCTTTGTTCTTGAGGTCACGGGAGAAGTCATGTTGCAAGTAATCATGTGAACTTGATATGTGTTCGATATTTTGATGATATGTATGTTGTGATTCCCTTAGTGGTGTCATGTCAACGTCGACTACATGACACTTCACCATCCTTGGGCCTAAGGGAATGCATTGTGGAGTAGTTATTAGATGATGGGTTGCTAGAGTGACAGAAGCTTAAACCCTAGTTTATATGCTACTTCGTAAGGGGCTGATTTGGATCCACATGTTTAATGCTATGGTTAGATGTTATCTTAATACTTTTCTCGTAGTTGCAGATGCTTGCGAGGGGGTTAATCATAAGTGGAAAGTTATTCAAGTAAGAACAACACCCAAGCACCAGACCACCCACATATCAAATTATCAAAGTAGCGAACATGAATCAAACCAACATGATGAAAGTGACTACACTAGTGCAGCCGCGTGCTATGCAAATGGTTTTTAACCCCTTTCCGTGACGTAGTCTTAAACCGCCGCCTTGCATGTGTGGGCGATAGGGGGGGCTATCCCACACGACAGGCAAAACCCATCGGTGATGCCTACACCTGGTCGCACACGATGGGCAAAAATATATCGTTTGCGATTGGAAGGGCCATCACAAACAGACATATTGGGGAAGACGTGTGAGATGACTTAGCATCCCACACAGGGAATCCCAAGGGTACGTTTCCGTTCGTATTGCAGATCACACACAATTTTCTGCATAACATCGTTTGTGATAGGTGTGATCATCACACACGATAGTTATAATTCTAACGTTTGCGTTACTCAGAACATCACTCACGGTGTCTAGAAGAAACTGTTTGGCATTGGGCTGCCCATCACACACACTAGCTATGTGAAAACGTTTGTGATTGGGTGTCCTAACGCACACAGTTGTCGACCAGAATTCGTGTGTGATTGCTCAACGATACAACACGCCAACTTTCTAGAAACCATGTGGGTTTGTTCATGTCATCGCCCACAGTTTTGTCTTAGAAATCGTCTGCAATGGGAACCCCAATAATCAACCTGATTGATCAATTATTTATAATCCATTTAGTAATCGAAATTAACATTTCATATCAACCACAGAATATATTTCTTATTCGTAGTACGGCAACCAGGATTTCATAATTGAATTACATCAGGGTACAACCTCATATAGGCATATACTGCCTAGCTACCCAATTGCACAACAAGACAAAGTTTCAAATGCAACATCTAAAACCTTTGGAAATTAAGTATCATCATAGACGGTAAATAGACAGATGAATCTCATCTAGAAAATTGTTAAAGCGGAAGGCGAATACTGAGCCTTCAATGATGTTGAAGGTCCTGGCAACTTTAGGCCAGTGCCTGTGGATGATTGCCCGCCCATCCTTCGTCCTCTTAAGGAAGACTTCAGGATTATACCATGGGTGATGTATGAATACCTTCATCGCCTCTTGATCATACAGGTGGTTTGAGACGTAATCATCGTTGAACTGCCTTGAGAAGGACTGAAAACAAACATACGCATAAATATCTTTTCTAAACTTTGAAATGGCGCAAAGGGAAAAGGACAAGGTGAAAGAGATGGTACCATCCTATAGTTGACTGATGTCTTTTTCATTGTGCAGACAAACATCTTGTTGTTTTTCGTAGCTAGTTTCTTTATCTTAACGATCTTTCTGAGTTTCTTGATTTGACTGATATTCAAGGACACCTCATTTCCCCACATGCAAAAAGGGTCGAACAGTGGGTCTAAACCTCTTACAGCAGGACCTACATGTGCAAGAACAAATTATTAATAAAAACATTCATATTACAATGGTTTCTGCAATTGCACAATTATGTGATATTAGCCAAACGACCATGGATGTGCAAACCTCGATGGTAAACTTCAGTGTCCCCCATTGTTTCCCCCTGCAACATATTTAAGACAAATATTGATCAGGTTACAAGTGATATTTGGCATACTATCACTGAAATATGTTAATGGAAAATAAACACATTGCGGATCCAACAGATTAGTTCGAGCCACATTGAAAATCCAGTTATCTAAACCAAGCGCTAAGAACTAGGAAATGTAGCAATTCTATATGCTGCACATGTATTTAGTACATCTAAATTCGATTTATTCATCACATGCATAACAATACAAAATTGTACCAACAACAATCGTACATCACATTTCAGAATTAAATTAAATAGGTAAATGATCACCACAACAAATGAACGAAACAATTAACTAAGCACCACATTGCACAATAGAACATACTAGAAGGTCAGGTTGCAGTAGCATTACATTGGACATTTCACTAGAATTTCTAAATGAAAGGCAGTAGCGGCACAGGCAACAGCTAAACGAAACGTGCTTAACCAGCGTAGCTAGGTGAACATAGGTCCTAAGTGATAAAGCTAAGAAAAACAAGCTATTCCTCATCGTCGGAGATATCGATGATGATGGGCTCCGTCAACTTGGAAGAGGGCGAGGCCTCCACACCATGGGTGCACCCCTCGTAGTGGTGAGTGGCCTGATCCTGCCCCGGCACCAACATGCCAGCTCTGGAGTTGAGGTAAGCATGGGCACGCTGAGAAAACACAACGAAGTCTTCGTCGAACGCACCGGGGGTGCCCTCGAGAAAAGACCATGAGCTGTCGTTTATAGCAGCCAACCGCGTGGTGGCATTAGCATGCGAGGCGTCGACGGTGGCCTCGACGGCGAGGTGCTCCTCCAAGAGCTGGGGGTCGGCACGCATGAAAGCCATAGCTGCCTCATCTGCGTGTGCAGCCGCGATTTGCTTCTCCGCAGCCAAATGCTCTTTGAGATCCTGGCTATACTGCGTGCACCATGGCTTTCGGCAGCGATTATTTGGAGGATGGGGCGGTGATTTGGGTGGAAGGTGTCGCGCCGGCGGTCGGGCCATGTGGGATGGAGGAGGAGGGGTGAGGGGGTATTGGGGAGGTGTGGATTACCTGACTAGATGGACGAGGCCGAGCAGCAGGAAGGAGCGTTGCCGGCGAGGAGGCAGCGCTGCAAGCAAGTAATGAAGGTTTGAACTAGGAAAGGTAGAGGAAAAGGGGGAAATGTGGCTTTTGATTGGTACCGGGGGGGCGAGGGAGGTAGATATTTCCGCGGCAGCCCAAAATTTTCATTCGGTTCAGCGAAAAACTGGCGCGGAAAGCACCATCGGACACAGTCCCTTATTCGGAACCATGTGCGATATCAAAACATCACAAACGAAGCCTGGTTTATACACCGTGTGTGATGAACTTGAACATGCAAATTTTTCAAAATAGTTCTCGATATCAACACATCACAAACGAAGCCTGTGATATACCCCATATGTGATGAACTTGGACGTGCAAATGTTTGTCTCCAAGCTTCGGACGTAAGATTGGGCACTACATTGCACATGGTTCATTCCAAAAAAATGTGTGTGATGAACTTCAATTTTATTTTCAATTGGAAGATGGAATGGGGATATGGCGGCAAATTTTTGGTCCGAATTTCCCTGGTTACAGTGGTCATCCACGTCGTCGCGTAATTTAACATCAATTGCTAATTTGGGTACTGCGCAAAAGAGCCTACACCACAGCCCGCACTTACTTAATCGAGCAATTAAACAGAGCTGGTTGACCTAAACATTACTCTAACAAAAGACTAGTGCTCTAAACAACGACTAATGTTCTGCCTGACGCTCGCCGATCTCCGCCGCATCCTCCATGACTAGCTCGCGCTCGACGACCTCCAGGGGAAGGGGCTCCATGGCATCCATCGCCACATACTCTGCAAGCATCTCGCCGTTGGCGTCCGCCATCTCTTTGGAAAAGGCCGCCGCGAGTTTGGCGTGGCCGGCCGCGGTCCGGGCGTTGACGGCCTCCATCTTGGCAAGGGAGGCTGCCGACGAACGGACGGCTGCCCGAGCGCTCTCGGCGATTTCCAACTCTTCGGACGTAGGTTGCCGACCGTTGTCGGAAAAGGCCGCTGCTATTTGTGTGGTGACCGCCACGAGCTGGGCATGGGCGGCATCGGCATAGGCGTCGGCAGTCGCCATTAGGGCTACGGCGACCGCTGAGGAACGGACAGCTGCTATGCCGTTCTCACCATTTGCTATCCCGGTCGTGGATGTTGCTGCTGCCATCTCACATGCAGCAGCAACTGCCCTTTTGGCGGCCGCAGCCGCCCTGTCAGAGAGTGCGGCCGCGCTCAAGGATGTTGTGAGCGCGTTCATGGATGATGCAGCCGCGCTCGGGCCGGAGTGGGTCACCGAAGTTGCCCTCATGACGTAGATCCACGTCCCCATCTTTCACCGGCGACGCTTGAACAGTACAGTGGTCTTGGAGAACAAGTGTGAATGTGTGGTTGACGCGCCCGCGTTGGACTGAAGCTTCCAGCCTAAGCCTTATATGAGGATTGGCCCAAGATATTTTCATACCACATCACACACGTTTCATGATCAAGAACTGTTTGCGATGTATTTGATTTTCAAACTGCTTTGAGACTAAAAATGAAGTTACATTGGCAATTGAAGGTGTTTGGATGGCAATAACATTTATCTGCAGTGAACTTGCAACTATCGGACTGTGTGTTAAATATGGAATAATTCAGGGATGTTTAGGCCCTTTAAAACATTTAAAGAGTTTTTTGGACATTTCATGTGCATAGTTCAAATTTGAACTGCACTTTATTAAGCACATACTAGAGGGCACCTGAATGGGTTGAAAATCAACTATTTGTCACTGGATACATGTTTTGGTCCCATGCAAGAAATGGAAATTAAACGAATTCCAAACCTCGCGGTATTTTGGCTCGGACATAGACTTTGATAAGCCGCGTTTTCAAATTCCAGTAATTCCAAATATCGTGAGAAATTCATGAAACTTGGCATGGTGTGATGTCATGGCGCATGTGTGATGTGCTAAAAACAATGCCTAGTTCGGGACAAGTTTTGGCACAAACCTCTTACAAACCGAAGATTCTCACAAGAAGTCATGTGGTTCCGGTAGGGACAGTTCATATTTCATGTGCGAAACAACATCTGATGTCGCTTCTCGCCTTGAATTTATTTCTAGAGTCTCCATAGAGTAATGTGAATGTGTCGTGCGAATCAATGGAGTCTTACAGAGTTCGTTTGGCCTTTTAAGTACATTAATTAATTGAGTTTTGTAGGCATTCAATTAGTGTGCATATATATAATTCAAATTTGAACTACAATAACTGCACGGTCCAGCTCATGAAAATATGTCAAAAAACCATATACGTTTCACTGGCTGCATGTTTAGGTCCCACACAATAAATGGGAATGAATTTCGAACATATATATCTACGGCACGAGGCTCGACCGCAAACATCTGGAAACTTAATTTTTAAATTCATGTAAATGCAAACCTCGACAGAAATTCATGAAATTTGGGCATGGTGCCATCAATTGCCCTATTGTGTGTGTTGTGGTAATAAAAATTGTCCAATTTTGGACAAGTTTTGGCACAAAGCCTCTTACAAACTGAAGGTTCTCACAAGAAAGTCGTGTGTTCCGATAGGGAAAGTTCACATTTTATGTGCGAAACAACATCCGTTGTCTTTTGTGGCCTGCATTTATTTCTGGAGTCACCCACAGAGCAACTTTCTGAGAGTCATGCTAAACTGTGGATTTTTCCAGGGTTCGTGAGACCTGTTTAACACATTAATTGAGTTTTCTAGTCGTTTAATGTGCATAATTCAAATTTGACCTACAATCACAAGGTCCAACACATGAAAAATAGGTTGGAAAAAATATGCCTTTCCATGGATGCATGTTTAATTAGGTCCCACACAAGAAATGGGAATGAATTTCTAACATCGCATTGACTGTTTGCTCGGCCGCAACCATTGAGATGCTTGGTTATCAAATTCCCGTTAATCCAGAACTCGTCAGAAATTCATGAAACTTGGCATGGTGTCGTGACAAGGGCACACACATGCCGTGGTAAAAAAATCTGTCCAAATTGGACATGTTCTTGCACAAGCCCCTTACAAATCGGAGCTCCTCACAAGAAGTTTTGTGGTTTCGATAGGGAACATTATATATGCATGCCACATATGCGGGCGAAAATACATCTGATGCCTCTTCTCTCCTTGATTTTCTTTATATAAACAACATAGACATATGTACGTGTGAAGTGCAAAAATATGATTAAATAAGGGATCATCTGGCTTTTAAATACATTAATTGAGTTTTCGGTGCATTCTTTAATGTGCATAATTCAAATTAGATCTACAATCACAAGGTCCGGGGCGGCAAAATGGGTTGAAAAATCATATATGCATCCTTGGACGTATGTGTTAGGTCACATGCAAGAAATGAGAACGAATTTCAAACATCTAAGCATGTTGGCTCGGCCACAAATATCGAGAAACTTGGTTTCCAAATTCTCGTAAATCCAAAACTCTGTCAGAAATTCATGAAACATGGGATGGTGTCATGTGAAGGCACACATATGCCGTGGTAAAAAAATACCAAGTTGGCCATGTTTTGTAAGAAGCCTCTTACAAACATGAGGTTCTCATACAACAATAAGCTATGTCCAGTGTTCCGATAGGGAACACATATATATATGCATGCCACATCTACGGGTGAAAAATGACATCCGATGCCTCTTCTCTCCTTGATTTTTTCCTAGAAACAACATAAAGCACTAGGTGTGTACTGCAAACATATTAAATTATTAACGGTTTGTATGGCTTTTTTATACATTAATTGAGTTTTATGTGCATTTAATGTACATAATTCAAATATAAACTACAGTCACAAGGTCTATGTTGGGCAGGGCCTCATCATATAAAGCATAAATATGTTGTGCTATTTTTAGTGTCCACTTTGAGAGAAAGAGCAAGCATTATTAATAGCCAACAAAGGCATTTTGGAACAAAAATCTGTCACATTACCATCGCAAACGGGCGTATTATTTATAATTGGTGGACATTCTATAGGCCTTATGTGCGGGCCACGTGTCGCTATCTGTATTGACGAGGAGGTAGCATGCGGACAGGTGTTTGAGTACACGGGTGGCGTGCGAGCAGTGTCCTGCGCACGCTCATCGGGGTGGCGTGTCCTTTGCCAGTCGTCAAAGACGTTTCAGACTGAACACCCATATGCAAACCGAGGGCAATTGTTCCTTCCCTACTAAGCCAAGCGAAAATCTGGCGCGAAGGAATTTTTTCATTGCGTCATCGCAAACGGTTGTGAATGATGACCCGTGTGCCCTTCCCGGTGCTACAACTTCTATTGTTGCTAACTGTTGAGGTTGCCATGCCATGAATGCAAAAAAAATCTGATGTGGGGAGGTAATTAAGGAGAGATATGAGTTTGGTGACCACATGAAGAAACAATGCCAGGCGCGTGAACGTTGGCAAAACACTTAAATGAAAGAAACTCACCAATCCATGCAAGAGTTTAGTTGCTAAATCATTAAATGAAGGGACCTTAGCTACAATGCATTGTGGACTTGAGTTGCTAGGACATTTAATACACTAAGCACCCCATGTAAGCACCGATCGATGCGTTGGCAGCAGGAGTCAGGTAAGATTCGAATCTGTCATATTGGGTAAATTTTCATTTGTCAAATTGGAAACACTGAGATTTGTCCAATTTTGCAGGAACAAAATCACTATTATGGTGCAATTTTGTAACTGAAATTCAGTAAACATAGATTTCATTCATAGATAGCTGAATCGAACAAACTTTTCCACATTTGTTGCGAACCACGTACTGAAATAGCTAGTTCAACTATATATACTAGCTAATTTAAAGTACGTGGTATAGTTCAACCATATCTATAGTTAGATGAACTGAACAAAATAGCCCCTAAATACTACTTCGGAGGGGCTTCGTGCTACTGCCAGCAGCCTTCTCCTCTGCCGAGCGCGTTCAGTAAGAGGCAGAGGAGGAGAAGCCTACCGACGAGCTGGAGGAGTCGAATTCGTCAGCTGCCGCTGCTGCCCTCCGCCGCTCCTGACGCGCCTCCTCGAAGCGGCGGGACTCGGCGTAGATCTCCTCATTGCATGCTCGACCTGGCGCTCCTCCTCCTCATGTAGGAAGTTGATGTAGCGCGCTAGGCCACTGACGCAAAAGCCGAGCGGCTGTGCTTCGGCAGCGACCTCCTCCTCCCACCTTCGGGCCACGGTGGCGGAGCGGGTGATGGCCCCGGTGGCTGACCGTGGGGTGGCTGCCAAGGCGGACGCTGATGTGGTGGCGGCCAAGGAGGCAGCTGGTGGGGTGGCGAAAACGGCAGCCGGCGATGGGCTGGGGGCGACGGCGGTCGCTAGCAGCAGCTGCCTTCGGGCAAATGTGGAGGAGCGTGTGGTGGGTGCCATGCGCACAGCCAACAAGGACGCCACACGCACTACACGCTTCCGGTAACTGCGCCGCTAACGTGATGCAGCCTCCCAGCTGGAGCTGCCCTCTGGTGGGGTGGCGGAGCGACGACGACTAACAGGTGCCATTGGCGATTGGGGGAGAAGCAAACTTGGGAAGCTACGGGCAGGGTGGGGATGAATGCGATGTGGAGAGGCCGGCCGTGAGGGTTTACAAAGCAGGCGGCCAAGGCGAGCCGGGCGGGAAGCTTGCGCGCGTTCATGCGCGGGAACGGGAAGCTTGCGCGCGTTCCTGTGCGGTTTTGCGGGAACGGGAAGCCCAAAAGAAACGCTGTGCGCTCCCGAAGCATCGAGGGAACGGGCATTTCGGCGTGCCGGGCAGGAAACTTGCGCGCTCCCGAAGCGTGCACCAGAATCCTCGTGCGGCAACGCGATGACAAGACCGGACGGAGGTGGGAGAAATGACAAGTACGCAGACGGTTAATAATAAACAACCGTTTGCGTTTTATTACAAAGCAAACGGTCGTTCTGTATGCACCGCCGCGAATGAATGTACGCATGAGGCGGTTGATGTGGCCTCGGCGCGCTGTGCTCGCGTCCGTGTGCGTCTGGCCACTCTGCTGGCGTCCACGCGCGAACGATCAGGCACGTTCGGGGAGCCATATGCTAGCGGTTGCGCCGCTCCCGGCGCCACAATGCAGTTAAGCATTGCAAAAACTGCCATGCGGTTGATGCGGCCATTTACCTTCGTCTCTTCCACCTTCCGATCGCGCCACACAACCCAAGAAGCACACCCACGACGGCAAATAATATAGAGAGGATGCACATCTCTTCATCGCTTCAATCTTCCCGTGCGGATCCAATGGCGGCTGCCGGCGCCGATTAGCAGTTCGCCACTATTGTCAAAGTGGACACACACAGCAGGAAGATGGACCTCTCGGTGGTGTACACCAACGACCCGGTGGTGGTGGTGAACTCCATCAACACGTTGGAGCAGCTGCTTGCTGAGGATGACAAGTACAAAGTGGTCGGCTTCGACCTCGAGTATACCGACGGTCGTGCCGGGCACACGTATATAGTTTCTTAACCGTTTCTGTTATCTTCCATAATCACAAACAGTTCATAAGAACAAACTGTGTGCAACGCATCACACACGCAACTTTTTTTTGAACCTTATTTGCTCGTTCCTTCATCGCGCACGGTTTTCGTCATTGGAGGTGGAGCTTGAACTATACCGTTTGCGATTGATGGATCGCACACAGTTTCGTCGAAGGGTCTCTGATTGATGTGTCGCGTTAGCAGCATCCTGCGGTAGTGCTAGATGAAATTCCCGTGTACCCTCAAGAACACTTTGCTTATTATAAGAGATCATTTTGGCCTGTCCTTTGCCTAAAAAGGATTGGGCCACCTTGCTGCACCTTATTTACTGTTACCGTTACTTGCTCGTTACAAATTACCTTGCTATCAAACTACTTGCAACTTACAATTTCAGTGCTTGCAAAAATTACCTTGCTGAAAACCGCTTCTCGTTTCCTTCTGCTCCTCGTTGGGTTTGACACTCTTACTTATCGAAAGGACTACGATTGATCTCCTATACTTGTGGGTCATCAGATACCCATAGTGACATTGGGGTATTCAAGTGATTCACTTGATATATGTTATGGCGTCAACTTGCGAATTCCGGTGACCTTGGGGATCTATGCATAGGGGTTGATTGCACGTTTTCATACCTTGTTCTCCGATAGAAATCTTGGGGCACTCATTGAGGTTCTTCGTGTTTGATTGAGTATTATGAATCTGAATTTTTTTGATGCATATCATATAATTAACTCATGGATACTTGTGGTGACATTGGAGTATCTAGGTGACATTAGAGTTGGTTGATGCGTATCATATGGTGTTATTCTAGTACGAACTCTTAGATAGATCGATCGGAAAGGGTAACTTGGTGTTATTTTAGTACAAACTCTTGGATAGATCGATCGGAAAGGATAACTTTAATGTGGTTTCGTACCCTACAAACAATTTCTTCTTATGTTCTCCGCTAGATAAGAACTTTGGAGTGATTCTTGCACATTGAGGGATGATTATGTGATCCAATTATATTAGCATTGTTGAGAGATTGCACTAGCGAGAGTACGGACCCTAGGCCTTATTTCCAAGCATTTATACAACGTTTGCTCGCTGTTTACCCTTGTTACCTTGCTGTTTTTATATTTTCAGATTACAAAAACCTATTTATATCATCCATATTGCACTTGTATCATCATCTCTTCGCCGAACTAGTGCACCTATACAATTTGCCATTGTATTGGGTGTGTTTGGGACACAAGAGATTTCTTGTATTTGATTGCAGGGTTGTTTGAGAGAGACCATCTTCATCCTACACCTCCCACGGATTGATAAACCTTAGGTCATCCACTTGAGGGAAAATTGCTACTGTCCTACAAAACTCTGTGCTTGGAGGCCCAACATGAGTCTATAAGAATAAAGTTGTGTAGTAGACATCACAGACAAAAGAGCAAACAACTTGCACCCAACACGGGAAGAGGGTTGTCAATCCCCTTGATCTCGTTATTTGCAAGTAAGTGAGGTGTGTAGATAATATTAGATAATTGTAAATTGCTAAATAAAATAAAAGGTAAATAATGGCAGCAAGGTAAAGATAAGTTCTGTAAATATATAAGTGAATAGACTCGGGGGGGCATAGTTTTCCCTAGCAGCATCTCTCATGAAAGTAAGCATACAGTGGGTAATTTTTTTATTGTTGGGCAATTGATAGAAAATCGCATAGTTATGTGATATTCACGGCAATGATCATGTGTATATAGGCATCACGTCCATAAGAAAAGAGGCCGACTCCTGCCTGCACCTATTGCTATTACTCCACTTCAAGAGTGCTTCTATGCTTGCCTCTCTACGTATTAAGTTCATGAGAAACAGAGTAATGCTTGGAGAACGATGACATGATGTAGACAAAGTAAACTCAAGCAATAGGAATAAACCCCATCGTTTTATCCTTAGTGGCAACAACACAAAGATGTATCTTGTCCCCTACTTTGTCACTGGGATATAGAATCTCGTCAGGTTGAACCCACTACAATGCACCCCTCTCATTGAAGAAATATCAATCTAGTTGGCCAAACTATTTCAATAGATCGGAGAGATTTACGAAGCTATAATAATCATGCAAATAAGAATAATAATATTCAGAGGTAACTCAAATACTTTTCATGAATAATCTGAAACATAAACCCATAATTCATCGGATCCCAACAAACACACCGTACAACATACTTACATCGGATAGATCAAAGCGAAGATGCGATGATCATTGTATTGAAGATCAAAAGAGAGAGAGAGAGATAGTCATCTATGTACTAACTACAGACCCGTAGGTTTGTGGTGAACTACTCACACATCATCATGAGGGAAGCAAGGTTGATAAAGAGGCCCTCCGTGATCGATCCCCCCTCCGGCAGGGTGCCGGAACGGAGCTCCAGATGGGATCATGGCGGGACAGAGACTTGCGGCGGCGGAAAAAGTGTTTCAGGATGCCCTCTTGGGTTTTTGGAATATATGTGAATTTACATGCCAGAGAACGGGGGTAGGAGGTACACCAGGGAGGGACAAGCCATGAGGGCACGCCAACCCCCCTGGGCGCGCCCTGTTGGCTTGTGCCTTCCTCGTGCGGCCTCTGGTTTTCTCCCGAAGCTTCCAGGTCTTCTTTTGGTCCAGAAAAAATCATAAAAAAGTTTCAGGGCAATTGTCAGGGTCAAATCCGGCGGATCTCGAGTAGGGGGTCCCGAGCTGTGAGATTAGAATCGAGGGTAACAGGAGACGAAGGGGACAGTGTTTTACCCAGGTTCGGACCCTCCTACAGAGGTAATACCCTACGTCCTGCTTGATTATATTGATGGTATAAGGGTTATAGAGTTGATCTACCATGAGATCGTATGACTAAAACCCTAGATGAGTTCTGTTGTTCTACAACCTAAAACCCTCCGGCTTATATAGACGCTGGGGGTACCTAGGGTTTACACATGGTCGGTTACACGTCGAAGGGATAAACATGCCTATTCACTACTTTGAACGTGGAGGATATGCCACGACTCTAGAAGCTTCCTTCCTGGAGTCTGGGTCTTCGAGCAATCCAGTGTCCGGCAAACGGCCCATACAGTCCGGCCCATAAGAAATAGGTCGGCCTCCCGAGGACCCCTTAATCCAGGACTCCCTCAGCAGCCCCCGAACTAGCCTCCAACGCCAAGGGTCCTAGCTCCAGCTGTTTCATATGATCAGAGTCTTCGGCTTGCGAGGCGAGTTCCTTCCTCCAAATAGTGATCGGCCGGGCTCTAGTTCGGCCTCCGACGACGTGTAGTTTTTCCGATCATAGATCGTCCGAACATTATGAATAGCTCGGCCCTGAAAGTCAAACATCAAGGAGTCAATAGTGCTCTCTGACAACCTTTCAGATGAAAGGTCACGGCCCACCATGACCGCTAAACCAGTCGAAAAAGCTTGATTCGCGGTTCGAGGCCGTTTTTACTAGCACGATCCATCAATGCACAGATCGTGCCCCGTTTTACACGGGATATGTTTAATCATGCGTGTATAACGGCACGCATGTCTCGGGAAGCGGAGGGATTCACGGCGTAGTGGAGGGAGTCTAACCGGCGACAAGCCCAATAAAAAGGGGGAGAAAACCCCAAGGCTTATCCGCACTTCCCATTCGCACCCTCGCTTTCCCAATCTCCTGAGCTTCAAGAGCCCAGATCTAGGTTTTCCACCCTTTCTCCTCCGATCTCAGCCATGGCCAGCTCCGGCTCCAACGGCAAGTGGGAGGCCAAGGACGCCGGCTACCTCCCTGCCAACGTCTTCCACCACGCCGCGGAGGAGGGCCAGGTGATCCCCACCCCCAAGCCAGGCGAGAGGGTGGTTTTCATCCCTCATTTCATCCGAGGATTGAGCTTTCCGCTCCACCCCTTCGTGAGGGGCCTGATGTTCTTCTACGGACTCGACTTCCACGACCTCCCGCCGAACTCCTTCATGCATATATCGGCCTTCATCATCTTCTGCGAGGCGTTCCTGCGGGTCGAACCACACTTCCGATTATGGCTCAAGATATTTCATATCAAGCCGAAGTGTATCGCAGGCGAACACGCAGACTGCGGCGGGGCAGTCATCAACAAGCTTCCCCGCGCAGTGTGGCCGTCTGGCACCTTCATCGACACCATCAAGACTTGGCAAAAAGAGTGGTTTTACATCACTGAGCCAAGGGAGGAGGGCGGAACTGTTCCTGCCGAATTCAGGTCTGGCCCCCCGACCAGATTGACCTCTTGGGTCTGAAAGGGCCTCGAATGGGGGTCGGATACAGAGGTGGACGACCTACAAAGGTGCGTCGCCTCCATTATCAAGGACGGGATCGGGCTGACCAACGTGGTCCAGATCATGCTCCGGCGGCGCGTCCTCCCCTGCCAGCGCCGAGACTCTCCTATGTGGAATTATCGGACTGACGATGACCCTACGATTCGTCAGTTCTTCCGCACCACACGGGAGAAGCTATGGAAGGCGTTGTTCAAGGCGCAGGAGAACTGCCCGGCCAAGAAGGAGGACCAAGGCCTGCGCGCCGATAAGCCCCCTTCCGAGGTATGACATAACTTCATTTGATCAGCTTCGTTTTCCCGAGGAAAACCTAAGCGTTTTCCGATCACTTCCACAGGAATGGTTGAGCAAGGCTACGGGCATCAAGTGCCCAGCTCCACAGCCCGAAGACCCTAGGTCCCCGCTGATGTCGGAGATGCTCGTCGTGGCGCCTTACCAGGCGCCAGAGAAGAAGGAGCAGAAGAAGAAACCAGGCCAAACAGGCCTGCGCATCAGGGACCAGCCAGGGGCTGTGTTTGAGGACACCCATGCCTCCTCAAATCAAGAGGAGGAGCAAGAGGGTGAGGGGGGAGGTGATTCCCCCCTTAAAGGAAAGAGGGCGGCGTCATCGGACGCTTCAGAGGATGTATCTCCTCCCACCCAGAAGAAAGCGCGTCAGACACAGGTAGTCTTGTCCGACGACAGTTCGGACTCGGATACCAAGTCCGAAGACTTCGAGAGGGTTCCATGAAGGAGCCTCAGGGTCAAGCCCCCAGCTCGAAGGTACAGATCCGAAGAACTCCTGAGTAGTTAGTGCTAAGTTTTAAATGTCATTAATATGCGAGCGCCTATTGACTTGCAGCCCACCACGTGTTCTCCCCACTGATCAAGACTCAGACGGGGAGACCCCGCCCACCGAGCTGGCGGAGAGCGGGAACGCATCGCACCCCTCCCCTCCGGGTGCCGCGAAGGACGCCACGGAGGTGTCCTCCCAACAGGCTCCTTTGGAGCCGGACACTGGAGGTGGGGGCGACGACGTAATGGTCGAGGCTGACGCCTCGGCCGCCGAAAATCGGGGGGACCCGCCCCTCCCGGATACTGAGGAGACCGGATGAGAAGATGTCCAGTCACCTCCAAGGCCGTCTCCGGAGCGCACCATGCCTCCGGAGGCACCGGTTCAATCCCCGGCTGGAGATCGGGCTAACCGACCTCCAGCAGCGCCATCGACCCAAGGATGGCCGGCTATGGGGGAGGCTCTGTCAAGCGCCTCCATCTCCGGGGAGCACCGCACCCTTATGGGTGCGGTATTGCAGAGCATTCAGTCCGTAGACAGCGGACTGAAGGAGGCCTTCAACGGTCTCCTGACGGGATTTAAGGTGAGCCAAGTAATGCTCTGTTTTGTGAAATATTAATTTATTTGAGTTATTATTATATACATGGAAGCCCCCGAGCCCCAGGTGAGTTTGAAAAACTGACCTGGGGGTCAATCATAGATCATTATCCGAACTATGTATAGGACAAGATGTGTTCGGAATGCTCCAACAGCCCTTAAGAGGACCGGACATAGGATCATATTTTATGATAGTTCGGAAGGTGTGAACCCATGTAACTTGATATGGTTTTGTTTTGTACAGGCTTCGTCATTGGCGGCAGCTGTTAATGCTGCCGAGATGGACGAGCTAAATCGAAAGCTCAAGAGCTCCGAAGATGAGCTCGAAGCTCTGAATAAGAGATTCGACGAGGCGCAAGGTAAGCTGGGCTAGAATATCCAAATTTTTCATGACCGTACTGTCAACGCAGTACTTTTAATATGTTTTTAATGCTTACGCAGCCTCGGCGAAAGAAATTGGGAAGCTCAAGGCCGAGCTTGAGAAGGCAAAGCAGGAGGCTGCGGATGAGAGGGCGGCGGCCAAAGAAGCGGCGACCGCACTATCCGCCTTAAGAGCCACCAGCGACAAACACCAGGCTCGGGTGGAGGAGATCCAACAGGAGCTCAAGGACGCCGGCCAGAAGTGCGAGGACCTTGAGCGAAAAGGCAAGGAGCAGGCCGCCGAACTATCTACCATGAAAACCAATCTCCAAAAGGAGCGGGTGGATAGGCGGTCTTTTGAAGAGCAAGTCAGCCAGGCCAAGGCTATAATGGATGGTAAGCCGTATCTATTGCGGTGTGTCTACGGGGATAGCAAGTTCGAGTTGCTTACCCAAGTATGGCGTTCCTCAGGCGCCTGCTCGGACCTCCAGAAGAGCACAGCGGACGCGAACCAGTTCTATGGTTCGCGTGGAGAAGGAGATGAAGCTCGGCTGTTCTGGCCGCAGTTTGAAGCCCCCGAGCACTCTCCTCTCCTTGTTGAGCAGCTGAAGCAGCTGATGGAGCTACACCAGATGGCGGAGCCGGCCATGAAGGATCTCTGCATCCGGCTATGGCCCAACGAGCCGTTGCCGGGCAGCTACTTCGGCCTGGTGCAGAAGCTGAGCGACGCCTCGCCCCGGATCGACGCGCTAAGGCGATCTTCCTGCATCGAGGGAGCTCGGATGACCTTTGCAAAGGCCAAGGTGCACTAGCCGGGGCTGGATCCAATGAAGATAGCCACCGCCCCTCCGCCTCCTGGAAAGGAGCATAGGTGCCCCGAGCTGTACTTCTCCGGAGTAATGGAGGGTGCTCGGGCGATAGAGTCGCAGTGTTCGGGAGAGAACATGTATGAGTAACGCGTTGTAATATGTCCGAAGACCTTTTAACGCGTATATATTTAAAATGTGTGGTTTATCATGTCTTTTATGTTTTGCATCCTTTATAACTCCTTTGTGGCCGTTAAACCTGAAAGCTGCGAGTCGTCGGCTTCAGCCCCCATGTAGATACTACGCGGGGTGTCTCTTCCAATCGCACTGTGACCCTTAGCTGAACTATCGGCACCCGAAGGCGGTAGTGTGGGGCGGACCAGGCAATCGGACCATAATGCTTTATTGCTTTCACTTAGCCGTAGGGGCGCGAGAAAGGAGTGTGGGGGGCTGATGACTAGCCCCCAGGGGTTTGTGATGTTCGGATGAACCGTGGCCAAAGCCTATATCACATGGTTTGTACTAATACCAAACCCATCGTATGACATGGAGTAACCTCTGACGAGATTTAGTTAAGCTCGGATTCGCAGACCAGTTCTCACATACCATGACAGTCAGTTTTCGGCTTTCTCCGCTGAGGTGCTTGACCAGGCTAGCCGGAAACACAATCGCAGCAGTTCTCCCTTTGCCCTTTTAGCCGAACGAGCGGAACATAAAGAGGCAAGCATAGGAGCCGGGCAACCCAACTATTGACCCAAGACATAGTTCGGAACCAATGCATATAAAGCGGAACTCCAAGACGCCGAACACGAAATCAGTTGTGCTTAGGGCGGTTTTATAAGGTCGAGCCCCCGGTCTATTAGCCGGTTGCATCATAAAGTATACCGAACAGGTTCGCAAGAAGAGAGGGGAAATAGAGAGTACGCCAAGAAAAACGGCGAGGTGATCATAAATGATACATCTGTATTTTACTCAACAACTCTTATTATTCAAATTGCAGATACAACTGTTTACAGGTATTAAAAATGAAATATAAACCTTACAGGAGGGGCTGTGCCAAGGGTCTTCGATAGGTGACCTGACGTCCTCGATGTGCCCTGTCGCTTATCCGCTCCTGCGTCTCCCAAGGAGTTGTATACCGCGATGGGTGTAATGTTCGGCGAGCGGACTGTGGAGTAAAGTCTTGACAAGTCGCCGAAATGTGAATGAGCTTTACGCCGTAGCAGGTACTTTATGGTACCTGTAGTGTGTCCAAAGACATGTTGATGGTGATAGTTCGGTCCAGCCGAACACTTACCCTTTAATAATTTTTCCCCACCGCTGCCCATGGAACTTTGAGCGCAAAGTTGTGCATCCTCAGCACATACTTTGCCGGATCTAGGGCCGTGCGATGGGGGGCGAGTCCCTATTTACGGGGAGAAGGAGGTTCTGGTGCTTTGGGTTGAGACCGAGCTCGCTTCCCAGCCTTGGGTGCCTTTACGGCAGATGTCGGCGCTTATCGATCATCAGTGTAATGGAATTCGGCCGCCAGGGCCAACGCATGTTCCTCAGTTCGGAGGGAGCGCTCTGTGTTGCCGTTGACAGTAATGACCCCCTTAGGGCCGGGCATTTTGAGCTTGAGGTATGCGTAGTGCGGAATGGCGTTAAAGGGAGCGAACGCTGTACGGCCGAGCAGGGCGTGATAGCCGTTGGGGAAAGGTACGATGTCGAAGATCAAGTCCTCGCTTCGAAAGTTATCGGGCGAGCCGAACACCACTTCCAGGCTTACAGAGCCTGTGCACCGGGCTTCGACGCCTGGGATCACTCCTTTAAAGGTAGTGTTGCTGGGCTTGATCCTTGACGGATCTATGCCCATCTTTTTCACCGTATCTGAGTAAATCAGATTGAGGCTACTTCCTCCGTCCATTAGGACTTTAGTGAGGTGATACCCGTCTATGATCGGGTCTAGGACTAGGGCGGCCGAACCCCCATGACGGATACTGGTCGGGTGGTCGCGTTGATCGAAGGTGGTCGGGTATGCCGACCATGGGGTATATGGGTGGCGTATATCATGTTTACTGTTTCTTGGGGTATATGGGTGGCGTATATCATGTTTACTGTTTTCACCTCTGGATGAAATTTCTTTTGTCCGCCACCGATTGGACCGCGGGGTTCATCCTCGTCCTCGCTGTGTGGGCTATTGCCTTGGTCCTCGGATACGAGCTTGCCGGCCTGTTTGAAGACCCAACAATTGCGGTTGGTGTGATTGGCGGGCTTCTCTTGAGTGCCGTGGATCTGGCAAGGCCTCTCCAGGATCTTGTCCAGCGGGGTGGGTCCGTCGTGTTTGCCTTTAGGAGGCTTCTTCCGTTGCCCAGGCCGGGAGTTGCGGAAGCCGGCATTAACGGCCGTGTCATCGGCATCACTATTATTGTGCCGGCGCTTGTTCTTGTTGCGCTTCGGTTTCCCGTTTCCATCCCAAACTTCAGAGGTTCCGGGGTCTTCGGGGTTGTGGCTATGTCTTGCTAACCAGTTATCCTCGCCCGCGCAAAAGCGGGTCATGAGTGAAGTGAGGGGGGACATTGTCCTTGGTTTGTCCTGGCCGAGCTGTCGAGCCAGCCATTCATCCCGAATATTGTGCCTGAAAGATGCTATTGCTTCGACGTCCGGGCAATCCACCATCTGGTTTTTCTTTGTTAAGAAACGATTCCAGAATAGCCGCGCGGACTCTCCTGGCTTCTGGACGACGTTGCTTAGATCGGAGGAGTCCGGCGGCCGAACATAAGTGCCCTGGAAGTTAGATCGGAATGCCTCTTCTAGGTCCTCCCAGCACCCAATGGAGTTTTCGGGGAGGCTATTTAACCAGTGCCGAGCTGGCCCCTTGAGCTTCAGGGGTAGGTATTTGATGGCGTGGAGGTCATCTCCTCACGCCATGTGGATGTGGAGGAGGAAATCCTCGATCCATACGGTTGGGTCAGTTGTCCCATCGTATTGTTCTATGTTTACGGGTTTGAACCCTTCTGGGAACTGATGCCGCATCACCTCGTCCATGAAGCACAGTGGGTGGGTAGCGCCTCTCACCCGAGCTATGTCGCGCCGGTGATCGGCGTCTGTCCTAGCTCGGTTTCGTTCCCGACCTTCATTGCTACGGTCGAACCAAGGCCGGTACCCTTCCCGTCTATCGGGTGAGTAACCTCTGGATCCATAGATGGATCGTGTACGACCTGCTCTGTCGTCCAGGTCGTGTCGCGGGTCGAACCTGTCATCGGGCTCTAGTGGCTCCTTTCCCCGTCTACGGGGTATCGTCGGCCTATAGCCGGTGTTGTCAGCCGTCCTGTCTCGTCCTCGAGGGGGCGGTCTGGCTTGTCATATGGTGTATGTTTAGGGGATGGCGTATCAGTGAGCTCGTCATCGAATTGTGGCAGCAGCCTTCTACGCGGATAGCTCTTGGGTTGGTCCGATGGACCTGTGCCGTATCCTTCCTCAGCTGAGAGGACTCTCGTCCATCGATCGTTGAGGTCATCTTCTTCGGCTTTAATTTGCCGTTCTTTTGCTTTCAGGCTGCGGGCCGTGGCTATAAGCTGTTGCCTGAAGAGTTCCTGATCTGCAGGATTATCGGGGATAGCGAAGTCATCGGCTTCCGCATTGTCCTCCCCCTCGACAGAGCGGAGGTGATCGTTGTCCTCGGGACCATCTAGGTCGTCGAGGTTGCGCCGGTCTTCTAGCCTCTCCTGACCCTCTAACGGGTGTTCGGGGGTTTCGGGATCGCCGAGGTCTTCCAGGGTGTCTCCGTCCCCGGTGCCATCGGTAGCTTTTCTTCCCTTTTTTCCTTTTGACTGTTTATGCGGCTTTCGGCGTCTTAACGGCGCTTCATCCGATTTGTCGCCATTGTTTTTTGGAGTGTCTACCATGTAGACGTCATATGTGGAGGTGGCAGTCCATTGTCCGGTGTTAACGGGGGTGAGTGCATGATCCTCCTCATCCATGTAGTCTGCTTCCTCAGAAGCATAATCCAACATGTCGGTTAAATCCTCGAAAGTGGCTACGAAGTGGGTTGTGGGTGGGGCGAAAAAATCAACCTGACCCGCCTGAAGCCCGATCTGAGCACAGATCGGGGTTGGATCGTCGACAATATTTATCGACGAGATCCGATCTAGGGCCTCGTTGAGTATCGAGAGCTCGATCGGATCGGCCTGCTCAGAGTTTCCGGAGTTAACCTCCGATGCGTCCGCGCGGGGAGAGTATTCGGCAAGAAGAGGGGTCCGGTCGTCTGGCACTATGACCGGGTCCGGACTGAAAGTTGGGCCCTCGCCGGGGTAGATTCCGTGGGCGGGGCCGAAAGATGGATCTGAGGTTAAAGCCTCTGAGTCTTCGGGCGTGGCAGGTGAGACTGCGAGCCCGGTTAGTAATAGATCGCCCCGAGAGTCTACGGAGAACTCTAAGTTCCCAAATCTGACCTTTTGATCGTGGGCGAAACTTCCAACACGGCCTAGATGGCCGGTCGGGTCGGCGTGCAGCACAACGCTGCCGAAAGCGAAGATCTGTCCGGGGACGAAAGTGCCCGTATTGCGGACCTCTTTGTTAATGACAAGGCGATCCATCGATTCCTTTGGCGACCAGAGCGGAACTCTCAATGAAAGCACCAATGTTGGTGTCAAAACCGGCGGATCTCGGGTAGGGGGTCCCGAGCTGTGAGACTAGAATCGAGGGTAACAGGAGATGAAGGAGACAGTGTTTTACCCAGGTTCGGGCCCTCCTACGGAGGTAATACCCTACGTCCTGCTTGATTATATTGATGGTATAAGGGTTACAGAGTTGATCTACCACGAGATCGTATGACTAAAACCCTAGATGAGTTCTGTTGTTCTACAACCTAAAACCCTCCGGCTTATATAGACGCCGGGGGTACCTAGGGTTTACACATGGTCGGTTACACGTCGAAGGGATAAACATGCCTATTCACTACTTTGAACGTGGAGGATACGCCACAACTCTAGAAGCTTCCTTCCTGGAGTCTGGGTCTTCGATCAATCTAGTGTCCGGCAAACGGCCCATACAGTCCGACCCATAAGAAATAGGTCGGCCTCCCGAGGACCCCTTAATCCAGGACTCCCTCAGCAATTGGACTTCGTTTGGTACTGTAAACCTGAAAACTAAAAAACACGCAGAAAACAGCAACTGGCACTGGGCACTGGTCAATAGTTTAGTGCTCAAAAATAATATAAATTGGTAAATTATTACTCAAACAGTATCCTAGCATGATACTCCCTCCGTTCCTTTATATATGGTGTACTTGTTTTTCCAAAAGTCAAACGTGGTCATGTTTGACCAAGTTTTTAGAAAAATATATTAATATCCACAGTACAAAATTTATATCATTTGATATATCCTAAAAAGTAGTTTCATATTTTATCTATTTGATATTGCAGATATTGTTAGTTTATTCTATAATATTGGTCAAACATTCAAATGGTTGACTTGCACGGATAACAATACACCTTATATTCTGGAACGGATGGAGTAATATAATAGCATGGAACAATCAAAAATTATAAATACGTTGGAGACGTATCAGCATCCCCATGCTTAATTCCTGCTCGTCCTCGAGTAGGTAAATGATAAAAACAAAATATTTTGATGTGACATGCTACCAAATATGTAATCTTTTGCATGTATGCTCATTAAGAAACGATGAATCAATAAACATCAACATAGTAATATTTATAGGCACAAGCAAAAAAATCATCAATCTTTCAAAGTATACGATCCTAAAAGAATGTTTACCCCCATTCATCTTATCATATTAGCAAGGCATGGCTCCATCTTCACCACATTAATACAAATGTCAAGCACCATGGTGTCCAATTCAGGCAATTGGATCGTACTTTTTCAATGTGCATCAACTTTTTATTCTTCACGCAATACATGATCTTGGACCATGGACATACCATAAAGGTGGAATAGAATATGGTGGTAGATATCAAAGCGGTAAAAAGTGGAGAAGATAGTCTCACATCAACTAGGCGTATCGACGGGCTATGGAGATGCCCATCGATAGATGTCAATGCAAGGAGTAGGGATTGCCATGCAAATGATGCACTAGAGCTATAAGTGTATGAAAACTCAACTGAAGCTAAGTGGGGTGTGCATCCAACTTGCTTGCTCATGAAGACCTCGGGAATTTGAGGAAGCCCATCATCAGAATATACAAGCCAAGTTTATAATATTGAAAAAGTAATTCCCACTAGCATATGAAAATGACATAACATGAGACTCTCTATATGAAGAACAAGGTGCCACTTTGAGGCACAAGTGTGGTAAAGGATAGTAGCAAAGTCCTGTCTCTCTTTTTCTCTCATTTTTTTATTATTATGGTGGGCTCATTTGGCCTCTCCCATTTTTATTTCCTCACTGGGAAAATGCTCTAATAATGATGATCATCACACTTTTATTTACTTACAACTCAGTATGGAAACTCAATATGAAGAATTATGAAACAATATGACTCAATATGAATGCCTCTGGCAGTGTACCAGGATGTGCAATGATCTAGCGTGACATGTATCAAAAATATGATGAACGGTGGCTTTGCCACAAATACTATGTCAGCTCTATATGATCATGCAAAGCAATATGATGATGAATGAACTAGTCATATGACGTAACGGTGGAATTTGCATGGCAATATATCTCGGAATGGCTATGGAAATGCCATAATAGGTAGGTTGGTGGCTGTTTTGAGGAAGATATAAGAAGGCTTATATGTGACAGAGCGTATCATCTCACTGGGTTTGGATGCACCGGTGAAGTTTGCACCTATCCTCGAGGTGAGAATGGGCAAGACACGGTACTGAAGAGGCTAGCAAAATATGAGGTGGTGAGATTGCGTATGTTCATGGGTTCACATTAGTCATGAAGAACTCATATACTTATTGCAAAGTTTTATTAGTTTTATCACAAATCAAAGCACTACTCGCATGCCCTGAGGGAGGAGGTTGGGAGGAGTTAACCATCGCGCGCCTCCGACCCGAAACAACACTAGGATTTTAACGAGGAATAGAAATGCTCACACATTCCCACCATGCCTTTTTAATATTTAGATAAACAAGAAATTAACACCTATTAATACCAACACTTCTACAAATCAACAGTGATGCACTCACACCTTTTTCATATTACCACATCAATATCATCAACTCACAATTTCTCTTTTATGTGCTACATGATGGTTTTGATTATCACTCATTGAATACCTATTATTTCCGGACTAGTCTTACGACCCATGCAAATTACTGTCACTATTTATTAACTCTCAAACAAATATAAGTGAATAATTAGAGTGCAATTATTTCTACAAAATCTATACGCCACCGTGCTCAAAAAGATATAAGTGAAGTACTAGAGCAACTGTTAAGCTCAAAAGATATAAGTAAAGCACATAGAGTATTCTAACAAATTATGATGAATGTGTGTCTCTATCAAATAGGTGTGTCCATCAAATGATGATTGTGGCAAACTAAAAACAAAAGTAAACAAAAGCAAACGACGCTCCAGGCAAAATTCATATCATCTGACGAATAAAAATATAGCTCCAAGTGACATACCGATGGATTGAGACGAAAGAGGGGATGCCTTCCAAGGCATCCCCAAGCTTAGACGCTTGAGTCTTCCTAGAATATTACCTTGGGGTGCCTTGGGCATCCCCAATCTTAGGATCTTGCCGCTCCTTATTCCTTTGTCCATCATGATAACACCCAAAACTTGAAAACTTCAATCACACAAAACTCAACAAAACTTCGTGAGATCCGTTAGTATAAGCAACATATCAAATACTTTAGGTACTGTTATAAATTAATTCATATTTCATTATTTCATAATAGGTACTGTATTCTAACTTTTCCATGGCTTATACCCCCCGATACAATCCATATCATCATTAAAACAAACAAACTATGCAAGCAAAAACAGAATCTGTCTTAAACAGAACAGTCTGTAATGATCTGTAAAGAACCTATACTTATGTAACTCTAAAAATTCTGAAAAAATAGTAAAACCTTAATAATTTGTATAGAAATACTGTGTAAAAAATTCAGATCAAAAAGACATTCCAGTAAAATCATAGAAATTCTGCACTGGACGCCAAAGTTTCTGTTTTTGCACCGTATCAATTCTACTCATTTTGTGAGTCATCCCAAAGGCTTTACTTGGCACAAACACTAATTAAAACATATAAACACAATTATTACAGAGGAAATAATCATTTTATCACACCAAAACAGAAATTAAAAAGCAAAAATAAAGATAACTATTGGGTTGCCTCCCTACAAGCGCTATCGTTTTATGCCCCTTGCTAGGCATAACGCATAGTTTCAAGTATTGTCATCTTTGACATCAAGCTCTTTATTAACACAATAATTGTTAGGACCATTAGGAGGCTTAAAAATAGGGTCTTTTATGAGGTTTATAAATTTGGGGTGCACACTAATCATTTTGAGCTCTTCGTTTCTTTTGCTAGGAGGAGTACCAATGCTTTTGGGAATATAGATGAACTTGGGGCTTTTATTTCGAGAAGTACTAGCATTTGTCTTTGAGGGCGTGAAAGCGGAACCTACTTTATCAATGACTTCCTCCATTTTATCAATACTATTCAAACCTTGTTCTACCCTCTCATCAATAATTGTGTCCTTCTCCTTTAAAGTTTTCAAAGTCATTCCTACCCGTGACCCAAATTGAGTGATATGATTATGAAGTTTTTTATCTAACTCCTCAATTTGTTCACTAGTAATCATTTTCTTTTCAATAGCATCAAGCCTTTGCATAACATGTTCTGAGTTCAAAATAGTTTCATTAATGCTAATAGGTGATGCTCCTACAAGATTTTCAATAGCATTATAAGCATCCAAAGTGTGACACATTAAGAAATTGCCACCGGTAATGGTGTCAAGGACAAACCTATACCAAGTTGTTACACCCGCGTAGAAATTATGAAGAAAGGTAGTGGTGGATTGCTTATGAGTTGATTTATTTTGAGCACTGCAAATCCTATACCAAGCATCTTTTAAATTTTCTCCTCCCCTATGTTTAAACTTAAACACTTCATTCTCGAGAGTAAGCGAAATAGAGTAGGAACTAGCCATAGTAACAAGCAAAACAAGCAAACTAGTAAAGTGAATATTTTTGTATTTTTGTTTCTTATGAGACAAACTAAATATAACAACAAATAAAAAGAAGAACAAGTGAATGATAATTTGTGGGAAGTTACTTGATGGTTGGTGATGATATTCCCCGGCAACGGGGCCAGAAATCCTTCCTGATACTTGTGATATGCGTTGGGTTTTCCGTGAAGAGGAACGGTTAATTGCAGCACAATACAAATAAGTATTTCCCTCAGTTAAGAAACCAATGTTTATTGAACCAATAGGAATATCAATCCACAACCGCCTTCAGCGGCTGCACGTAAAAGAGCAAACAACTTGCACCCAACGCGGGTAAGAGGGTTGTCAATCCCCTTGATCTCGTTATTTGGAAGCAAGTGAGGTGTGTAGATAATAGTAGATAATCGTAAATTGCTAAATAAAGTAAAAGGTAAATAATCCCAGCAAGGTAAATATAAGTTTTGTAAATATATAAGTGAATAGACCCGGGGGCCATAGTTTTCCCTAGCGGCATCTCTCATGAAAGTAAGCATACGGTGGGTAAAACAATTCTTTTGGGCAATTGATAGAAAAGCGCATAGTATTCACGACAATGATCATGTGTATATAGGCATCACGTCCAGAAGCAAATAGGCCGACTCCTGCCTGCACCTATTACTATTACTTGCCAAATGATAGCTCGAAGCATGTCTGCAAGAATTTGGTTGACTCGTTCAACTTGACACTTGGACTGGGGGTTGATACGTCTCCAACGTATCTATAATTTTTTATTGTTCCATGCTAATATATTATCATTCTAGGATACTTTTTGGGTATTTATTTACCAATTTATCATATTTTTTAGCACTAACCTATTGACCCAGTGCCGAGTGCCAGTTGCTGTTTTCTGCGTGTTTTTGCCTTTTCAGAGTTACAGTACCAAACGAAGTCCAATTGCCATGAAACTTTTTGACGATTTTTTCTGGACAAATACAAGACCTAGAAGCTTCGGAGGAAGGCGGGAAGATGCACCAGGGCCCCACCACATATCAGGTCGCGCCACCAGGGGGACGCGACCAGATATGTGGTGGCCCCCTGACACCTCTCCCGACGTCGTTCTCTAGCCTATAAATTCACATCTACCCTAAAAACACCAGAAGCGCTCCCAAAACACTTTTTCCGCCGCCGCAAGTCTCTGTTCCGACGGGAGGACATCTACACCTCCGTTTCGGCACCCTGCCGGAGGGGAGATCAATCACGGACGACCTCTTCATTAACCTTGCTGCCCTCACCATGATGTGTGAGTAGTTCACCACAGACCTACGGGTCCGTAGGTAGTACCTAGATGGCAATCTCTCTCTCTCTCGATCTTCAATACAATGTTCATCGCATCTTTGCCTTGATCTATCCGATGTAACCCCTTTGTATGGTGTGTTTCTTGGGATCCGACGAATTGTGAGTTTATGTTCAAATTATTCATGAAAAGTATTTGAGTCAAATCTGATTATTATGATTCTTATTTGCATGATAATCATAGCTTCGTAATGCTCTCCAATCTATTGAGATAGTTTGGCCAACTAGATTGATATTTCTTCGGTGGGAGTGGTGCGTTGTAGTAGGTTCAACCTGACGAGTTTCTATATCCTAGTGACAGAAGGGGACAAGTTGCGTCTTTGTGTTTCTGCTACTAAGGATAAAATGATGGGGTTAATTCATAATGATTGAGTTTACTTTGTATACATCATGTCAATGTTCTCCAAGCATTACTCTGTTTTACTTAATACTGTAGATGCATGCTGGATAGCGGTTGATGGGTGGAGTAATAGTAATAGGTGCAGGCAGGAGTCGGCCTATTTGCTTATGGATGTGATGCCTATATACATATGATAATTGCCGTGAAAATCGCATAACTATTCGCTTTTCTATCAATTGCCCAACAATAATTTGTTTACCCACCGTATGCTTTGTTTATGAGAGATGCCACTAGAGAACTATATGGCCCCCGGGTCTATTCACTTATATATTCACAAATGCTATCATTACCTTGTTGTTATTTATTACCTTTTGTTTTATTTTGCACTTTACTATTATCAACAATTATCTACACAACTCACTTGCTTGCAAATAATGAGATCAAGGGGATTGACAACCCTCTTCCCGGCGTTGGGTGCAAGTTGTTTGTTCTTTTGTGTGCAGCCGCTGAAGACGGTTGAGGATTGGTATTCCTATTGGTTTGATAAACCTTGGTTTCATAACTGAGGGAAATACTTACCCACTTTGTGTTGCGATTACCCGTTCCTCTTCACGGAAAACCCAACGCAGATCACGAGTATCAGGAAGGATTTCTGGTGCCGTTGTCGGGGAATACCATCACCAACTATCAAGTAACTTCGCACAAAATTTCATTCACTTTATCTTATTTTTATTTGCTGTTATATTTAGTGTGTCTCATAAAATCAAAAATACAAAAATATTTACCTTAGTTTGTTACTAGTTTGCTTCTAGTTTGCTTTACTTGCTAGTTTACTTGTCTTGCTTGTTGCTTTGCTTGTGTGGTCACCATGCCTCAAGATACTACTAAGTTGTGTGATTTCTCAAATACTAATAATTATTATTTTATTAGTACTCCTATACCACCCGCCACTAGTGCAGAGGCATTTGATATTAATGCTGCATTGCTGAATCTTGTCATGAAAGATCAATTTTCGGGAAGTCCTAATGAGGATCCCGCGTCACATCTTAATACCTTTGTTGAATTATGTTATATGAAAAATAAAAAGGATGTGGATAATGATATTGTGAAATTAAAATTATTTCCTTTTTCACTAAGAGATAAAGCTAAAGCTTGGTTTTAACTTTACCTTGTAATAGTATTAGAATGTGAGATAAGTGTAAAGATGCTTTTATTGCCATGTATTTTCCTCCTGCTAAGATCATCTCCCTTAGAAATCAGATAATTAATTTTAAACAGCAAGACCAAGGGCATGTTGCACAAGCTTGGGATAGAATGAAATTGATGATAAGAAATTGTCCAACTCATGGCTTAAACTTGTGGATGATTATCCAAAATTTCTATACTGGACTAAACTTTGTGTCTAGAAATCTTGTAGATTCTGCTGCAGGTGGTACCTTTATGGATGTAACCTTAGGAGAGGCCACAAAACTTATGGACAACATTATGACAAATTATTCTCAATGGCATACCGAAAGAGCTCCAATTGGTAAGAAGGTAAATTCTGTCGAAGAAATCACTACTTTGAGTGAAAAAGTGGATGCTCTTATGAATATGGTTGCTAATCAAAATGGTAATGTTGATCCCAATTATATGCCTTTGTCTACTTTGATTGAGCAAAATAATTATGCTATTGATGTGAACTTCATCTCACGAAATAATTTCAACAACAATGCTTATAGAGGAAATTTCAATGCTAGACCGTATCCCGGTAATTCCTCTAACAACTATGGAAATTCTAATGGTAATTCTTATGGAAATTCTTCTGCAAATACTAATAGGCTACCTTCTGATTTTGATAATACAATTAAATAATTTATTAATTCTCAAAAGGTTTTCAACACTACGGTAGAATAAAAGTTGCATGTGATTGATACTTTGGCTAAAAACATTGATAGAATTGCTCTTGATGTTGAAACCCTTAAAAATAAGTCTTTGCCACCCAAGCATGATTTTAATGAGACTATTAAATATATCCAATTATCTATCAATTAAAGTAAGGAGAGGACCGCTAAGTTGAGAGCTAAGCGAGAATTCTTAGAAAAAGCTCTTCCACCCGGTTTTTACCGGAATCATGATGAAGATCTTAAAACGATTGGTGTTTCTCCTATTGAATCTTTGTTTACTTCTATGAATATGAATGATAAAGGGACTGGAGATGAGTCAACTTTAGTTAAGGAGCATCCCGTTTGCTTGGAGGGTGATGATTCTAATGCTAAAGCTGAAAAAATGGGTTTGGAGAGGTCAAAACTTTAACTAGTGATGTGCCCCCTATCTTGGATTACAAGGACTTTAATTATGATAACTGCTCTTTAGTAGAATGTATTTCCTTGCTGAAATCCATTATTAGCTCACCCAATGCTTATAAACAAAACAAAGATTTTACCGAACATATAGTAGAAGCTATGATAAAAGCTTATGATGAGAAACTTGAGCTTGAAATCGATGAGTATATGGAATTGGCTTACACTCGCCACAAGCTAAAACATGATCACATCAAATACAACATACATTCATTCACCATACAGAAGAGCAGGATCCGACTACAGACGAAATCAAATGATAAAAATGACATACATCCTTGCTATCCCAGGTTGCCGGCCTGGAACCCATCCTATGACCGATGATGAAGAAGAAGAACTACAAATCAAACAAGCATCGGTCTCACGTTCAAGCCTGTACCTGCAACTGTTGTTGTAGTAATCTGTGAGCCACGGTGACTTAGCAATCTCATTTCCAAGGGTATCAAGACTAGCAAAGCTTAATGGGTAAGGTATGGTTAAGTGGTGAGGTTGCAGCAAGCACTAAGCATTCATTTGAGTGGCTAACTTACGAGTAATAGAATAAGAAGGGTGATTGATACGTCCATTTTGCATCATGCTTTTATATCGATATTTATTGCATTATGGGCTGTTAATACACATTATGGTACAATACTTATTCCTTTTCTCTCTTATTTTACAAGGTTTACATGAAGAGGGAGAATGCCGGCAGCTGGAATTCTGGACTGGAAAAGGAGCAAATCTGAGATACCTATTCTGCACAACTCCAAAAGTCCTGAAAATCTACGGAGAATTGTTTTGGAATATATAAAAACATTGGGCGAAGAAAATACCAGGGGGGACCCACCAGGCAGTCACAAGCCAGGGGGGCGCGCCCCTGTGGCTTGTGACCCACGTGGCAGGCCTCCGGTGCCCATCTGCTGCTATATGGAGGGTTTTGACCTGGAAAAAATCAAAAGAGAGCTTTCGGGATGAAGCGCCGCCGTCTCGAGGCGGAACCTGGGCAGAACCAATCTAGGGCTCCGGCGAAGCTGTTCTGTCAGGGAAACTTCCCTCCCGGAGGCGGAAATCGAAGCCATCGTCATCACCAATGATCCTCTCATCGAGAGGGGGTCAATCTCCATCAACATCTTCATCAGCACCATCTCCGCTCCAAACCCTAGTTCATCTCTTGTATCCGATCTTTGTCTCAAAACCTCAGATTGGTACCTGTGGGTTGCTAGTAGTGTTGATTACTCCTTGTAGTTGATGCTAGTTGGTTTACTTGGTGGAAGATCATATGTTCAGATCCTTAATGATCATTAATACTCCTCTGATTATGAACATTAATATGCTTTGTGAGTAGTTACGTTTGTTCCTGAGGACATGGGATAAGTCTTGTTATAAGTAATCATGTGAATTTTGTATTCGTTCGATATTTTGATGAGATGTATGTTGTCTCTCCTCTAGTGGTGTTATGTGAACGTCGACTACATGACACTTCACCATTGTTTGGGCCTAGAGGAAGGCATTGGGAAGTAATAAGTAGATGATGGGTTGCTAGAGTGACAGAAGCTTAAACCCTAGTTTATGCGTTGCTTCGTAAGGGGCTGATTTGGATCCACATGTTTCATGCTATGGTTAGATTTATCTTAATTCTTCTTTCGTAGTTGCGAATGCTTGCGAGAGAGGTTAATCATAAGTGGGAGGCTTGTCCAAGTAAGGGCAGCACCCAAGCACCGGTCCACCCACATATCAAATTATCAAAGTAACGAACGCGAATCATATGAGCATGATGAAAACTAGCTTGACAGAAATTCCCATGTGTCCTCTGGAGCGCTTTGCTTTATATAAGAGTTTGTCCAGGCTTGTCCTTTGCTATAAAAAGGATTGGGCCACCTTGTTGCACCTTTGCTACACTTGTTACTTGCTACCCGTTACGAATTATCTTATCACAAAACTATCTGTTACCGATAATTTCAATGCTTGCAGAGAATACCTTACTGAAAACCGCTTGTCATTTCCTTCTGCTCCTCATTAGGTTCGACACTCTTACTTATCGAAAGGACTACGATAGATCCACTATACTTGTGGGTCATCAAGACTCTTTTTTGGCGCCGTTGCCGGGGAGTGAAGCGCCTTTGGTGAGTGGAACTTGGTAAGGAAAATTTTATATATTGTGCTGAAATTTACTGTCATTTGTTACTATGGAAAATAATCCTTTGAGGGGCTTGTTCGGGGTATCTTCACCTCAACCGGAAGCTCAAAGAGATGCTCCTCAACCTACTGCACCTACTGAAAATATTTATTATGAAATTCCTTCGGGTATGATAGAGAAACTGCTAGCTAATCCTTATGCAGGAGATGGAACACTACATCCTGATTTGCATCTAATCTATGTGGATGAAGTTTGTGGATTATTTAAGCTTGCAGGTTTGCCCGAGGATGATGTCAAGAAGAAGGTTTTTCTTTATCTTTGAAGGAGAAGGCATTGACATGGTATAGGCTATGTGATGATATTGGATCATGGAACTACAACCGATTGAAATTGGAATTTCATCAGAAGTTTTATCCTATGCATCTGGTTCATCGTGATCGGAATTATATTTATAATTTTTGGCCTCGTGAAGGAGAAAGAATCTCTCAAGCTTGGGGGAGGCTTAAGTCAATGTTATATTCATGCCCCAACCATGAGCTTCCAGGAGAAATTATTATTCAGAATTTTTATGCTCGGCTTTCTCGTAATAATCAATCCATGCTCGAGACTTCTTGTGCTGGTTCCTTTATGAAGAAAGATATTGAATTCAAATGGGACTTATTGTAAAGAATTAAACGCAACTCTGAAGATTGGGAACTCGACGAAGGTAATGAGTCAGGTATAAACCTTGAGTTTGATTGTGTTAAATCCTTTATAGACACCGATGCTTTTCGTGAATTTAGCACTAAATATGGACTTGACTCTGAGATAGTAGCTTCTTTCTATGAATCTTTTGCTGCTCATGTTGATCTCCCTAAGGACAAGTGGTTTAAATATCATCCTCCCATTGAAGTGAAAGTAGTTGAACCTATTAAAGTTGAAGAAAAAACCATTACTTATAATGTTGATCCTGTTGTTCCTACCGCTTATATTGAGAAACCACCTTTCCCTGTTAGGATAAAGGAACATGCTAAAGCTTCAACTGTGGTTCGTAAGAGTTGTACTAGAACACCTACGCCCCCTGAACAAATTAAAGTTGAACCTAGTATTGCTATGGTTAAAGATTTCTTGGTTGATAATATTGATGGGCATGTCATTCATTTCTGTGATGAAGCTGCTAGAATTGCTAGACCTGATGCTAAAGATAAACATAGACCTGTTGTTGGCATGCCTGTTGTTTCTGTTAAAATAGGAGATCATTGTTATCATGGCTTATGTGATGTGGGTGCTAGTGTGAGTGCAATTCCCTTCACTTTATATCAAGAAATTATGAATGATATTGCACCAGCTGAATTAGAGGAAATTGATGTTACCATTAAGTCGGCTAATAGAGATACTATTGCACCAATTGGGATTATTAGAGATGTTGAAGTCTTGTGTGGGAAAATAAAGTATCCTACTGATTTTCTTGTTCTTGGTTCCCCACAAGATGATTTTTGTCCCTTTATATTTGGTAGACCTTTCTTGAATACTGTTAATGCTAGGATAGATTGTGAGAAAGAAACTGTTACTGTAAGTTTTGGGGATGTGTCTCATGAGTTCAATTTCTCTAAATTTCGTAGACAACCCCATGATAAGGAATTGCCTAGTAAAGATGAAATTATTGGTCTTGCTTCTATTGCGGTGCCTCCTACTGATCCTTTAGAACAATATTTACTAGACCATGAAAACGATATGCATATGAATGAAAGGAATGAAATAGATAAGATTTTCTTTGATTAGCAGCTTATTTTGAAACACAACCTGCCTGTTGAAATACTTGGGGATCCTCGTCCACCCAAGGGTGATCCCGTGTTTGAGCTTAAACAATTGCCTGATACTCTAAAATATGCTTATCTTAATGAAAAGGAGATATATCCTGTTATTATTAATGCTAACCTTTCAGAGCATGAAGAAAAGAGATTATTGAAAACTTTGAGGAAGCACCGTGCTGCTATTGGATATACTCTTGATGATCTTAAGGGCATTAGTCCCACTCTATGTCAGCATAAAATTAATATAGAGCCTGATGCTAAACCAGTTGTTGATCACCAACGACGGTTAAATCCTAAAATGAAAGAAGTGGTAAGAAATGAAATACTAAAGCTTCTGGAGGCAGGTATAATCTATCCTATTGCTGATAGTAGATGGGTTAGTCCCGTTCATTGTGTCCCTAAGAAAGGAGGTATTACCGTTGTTCCTAATGATAAAAATGAATTGATCCCGCAAAGAATTGTTACAGGATATAGAATGGTAATTGATTTTAGGAAATTAAATAAAGCTACTAGGAAAGATCATTACCCTCTACCTTTTATTGATCAAATGCTAGAGAGACTATCCAAACACACACATTTTTGCTTTCTAGATGGTTATTCTGGTTTCTCTCAAATACCTGTGTCAAAAGAGGATCAATAAAAGACCACTTTTACTTGTCCTTTCGGTACCTTTGCTTATAGACGTATGCCTTTTGGTTTATGCAATGCACCTGCTACCTTTCAAAGATGTATGATGGCTATATTCTCTGACTTTTGTGAAAAGATTGTTGAGGTTTTCATGGATGATTTCTCCGTTTATGGAACTTCTTTTAATGATTGCTTGAGCAACCTTGATCGAGTTTTGCATAGATGTGAAGAAACTAATCTTGTCTTGGATTGGGAGAAGTGCCACTTTATGGTTAATGAGGGCATTGTCTTGGGACATAAAATCTCCGAAAGAGGTATTGAAGTTGATAAAGCTAAAGTTGATGCTATTGAAAAAATGTCGTGTCCTATGGATATCAGAGGTATAATAAGTTTCCTTGGTCATGCTGGTTTTTATAGGAGGTTTATTAAAGATTTCTCTAAGATTTATAGGCCTCTCACTAATCTTTTGCAAAAAGATGTACCATTCGTTTTTGATGATGATTGCGTAGAAGCATTTGAAATTCTTAAGAATGCCTTGATTTCCGCACCTATTGTTCAACCACCTGATTGGAACCTACCCTTTGAAATTATGTGTGATGCTAGTGATTATGCTGTTGGTGCTGTTCTAGGACAAAGACTTGATAAGAAATTAAATGTTATCCATTATGCTAGTAAAACTCTAGACAGTGCTCAAAGAAACTATGCTACCACTGAAAAGGAATTTTTAGCAGTTGTGTTTGCTTGTGATAAGTTCAGACCTTATATTGTTGATTCCAAAGTAACTTTTCACACTGATCATGCTGCTATTAAATACCTTATGGAAAAGAAAGATGCTAAACCTAGACTTATTAGATGGGTTCTTCTGCTACAAGAATTTGATTTACATATTATTGATAGAAAGGGTGCTGATAACCCCGTGGCAGATAACTTGTCTAGATTGGAGAATGTTCTTGATGACCCACTACCTATTGATGATAGCTTTCCTGATGAATAATTAGCTGTCATAAATGCTTCGCGTAATGCTCCATGGTATGCTGATTATGCTAATTACATTGTTGCTAAATTTATACCGCCTAGTTTCACATACCAACAAAAGAAAAAGTTCTTCTATGATTAAGACATTACTTCTGGGATGATCCACACCTTTATAAAGAAGGAGTAGATGGTGTTATTAGACGTTGTGTACCTGAGCATGAACAGGAACAGAGCCTACACAAGTGTCACTCCGAGGCCTATGGGGGACACCACGCTGGAGATAGAACTGCACACAAGGTATTACAATCTGGCTTTTATTGGCCTACTCTCTTCAAGGATGCTCGTAAGTTTGTCTTGTCTTGTGATGAATGTCAAAGAATTGGTAATATTAGTAGACGTCAGGAAATGCCTATGAATTACTCTCTTGTTATTGAACCATTTGATGTTTGGGGTTTTGATTATATGGGACCTTTTCCACAGTCAAACGGGTATACTCATATTCTAGTTGTTGTTGATTATGTTACTAAGTGGGTAGAAGCTATTCCAACTAGTAGCGCTGATCATAACACTTCTATTAAAATGCTTAAAGAAGTTATTTTCCCTAGATTTGGAGTCCTATCACGCCCAAGATGCGGTCCTATCCCTATTAAGGCTTGTGGCCTCGACGGGGATAGAAGCGCATCTCGTCGTTCGCAAGTACAGTAAAACATTGCAATACATGTAGGAAGAGATGAGTATATGAGTTGGCTTACACTCGCCACAAGCTATCTTACAAGTTCACACAAATTTATTCATACATCATACAGAAGGCAGGGTCCGGCTACGGACGAAATCAAACGATAAAAGAAGCAATGTAAAACTGCATCGCTATCCCAGGATCACCACCATGAAGCTCCCTACTCGTCTGGATACGTAACGTACATACGATCACGTTCCTCGTCATACTCCCACTGGAGCTGAGTCACATCGTCTGGCACGTTCTCATCAACACCTGCACCTGTATTGTTGTAATCTGTGAGCCACAGGGACTCAGCAATCTCATAACCCGGGTGCCAAAACTATGTAAGCCATTATGTAAGGAATTGGTTAAGTGGTGAGGCTGCAGCAAGCGCTAAGCATATATTTGGTGGCTAACTTACGAGAACATGAATGTAAATATGGTGGCATACGTAAGACGATCGTGAAATAGCATGATCACTAAGTGATCCTGAACACCTACTTACGTCAATCATAACCCCACCGTGTTCTCTCTCGGTTCATGTTCACGAGCAGATACGGTCATGGTTACGCACACGGTTGGTGTATTTTATTGGAGTTTACTTCAAGTTAACTATAACCGGGTGTTAAAAAAATTTCCAAGTTGCCACATAACCGCGGGCACGGCTTTCCGAAAAGATTTAACCCTGCAGGGGTGCTCCAACTCATCCATCACAAACTAACCACACGCCGCGGGAATAACCTCGACCACGAATCTCGTGATCTTCCTAGGCAATTCCACTGGAAACTCACAACCTCGAGATAGCCCGAAGAAAAACCGGAATTCCTCGCGCAAGACATTCGAGAAAGGTAAAACAAGTCCAGCAAGACCGCCCGGCAGGCCAGATCCCAATAGGAGCCGCGCGTATCTCTTCTCAGGGCACTACCAGATGAGCTAGACGTCGGGTTGGCTGAAACCCCGAGTGACCAGGGGGCGCCGGACATCGCTCGGTTTGGACCAACACTCATGAGGAGCACTGGCCCGGGGGGTTGATTAAATTATCCACGGGGTAGCTATGCCCTATGCAATTTTATTAAGTTGTTTAGCAAATGTAGTACCAAAGTTGGGTCTTGCCAGACAAGTTTTAATCTAAAACGAATGGTCAAGGGGGTCCCCATAACAACCCCGAGCATGTTAGGAGCGCAAAATATGGAATATAACACCTGTACTCGGAACTAGTGCGGCAAAAGCGGAACAAAACACTGAGCAAAAGGCCAAGCCTTCCACCGTTGCCAGATATATATATATATATATATATATATATATATATATATATATATATATATATATGTGCATTAATTTAAATTCCAATAAATAGAGTGATATAAACAAAATCCATGTTGACACATGGAAAGCTTGCACCTGCAACTAGCAACGCTATAAGATAAGGGCTGAGCAGCGGTAACATAGCCAATCAATGTTTGCTAGGTAGTGGAGGGGGTTAGAGGCTTTCATGGCAATTTGGGAGGCTGACAGTTTAAGTGGTAGGTAACGGAAAACATAACGGTAAAAGTGAGACATCTAGCAAGGCAAAAATAGTGTCAGGATCCGGGTATGATCATCTTGCCTATTGGTTCTTCAGAGGGACAAAGAGTTGGGTCCTCGTAGTTGTACTCTCCGGGATCCTCGTACTCAAGCTCAACACTCGCGTCTACCAAAAGAGAACAGCACCAAATAAACAAACAGCGAGGTGCAATGCACAAACAAGATGATGCATGGTCATATTAAGAAATATAGCATGGCAAGCCTATGCTAGTCATGTTTCACATGCATTTATTAAGTTGTTTAGTATTCTGGACAGAACCTCACTATTACTTATTTGAACATGCATGATCATGGCAAATATGGATGCTTCATGCAAAATCGATGCAAATGCATATCTAGAACGCTGCAAACGGAGTGACGTAGCTCATGGTACGCTCACGGCAAGGTTCGAACGTTAACGGAGACAAAACACAACATGAGGCAATCTCTGGGCTATACCTTGGTGTTCCAAGGATTCCACTGGATAGGAAATGAAAATCTAGCAAGAATAGAGCTAAAGATCAAGCAAAACTATGGAGTATAGCTCCCACAAGTCACAAAACAATCAAACACACAATCTGTCCACAAACAGCAACATGGCATCTTGTCACACACCTATCCAGAGCTACAGCAAGTTTTAAATCAAAACCAAGGCATGTACATAAACTATACAGCATGCTTAACAAATCATCCATCTACACAAACTTGAAAGGAAGCATGGATCAATAGCAAATATGCTCACAAGATGGCATGTTGAAACAGATTTCAGGGACTTAGTGAAAATTCAAGTTTTCTGGAATCTGAGTTAACCAGATGGCATATTGACAGCATTATTTATATATGCTAGAGGGCATTTCATGGCATGAAAATTAACAGGGTGATAGAGGGCAACATCTACAACAAAACACTAGCACTGAGCATGAGCATGAGCTAAAACATCACAGATCACATGGTAGCATCCTCTAAACATGGCATAAAAATAACAGCAGATTCTCAGACTTGGACAATTCTAGCAAGGGCAAAACTGGACACATGTTAACAGAATAGCAACTTGACAGCAGGTTTTAAATATGATGCAAGGGCTTAATGCTCAAGTTCTTAGCACAATTTAGTAGAGTATGATGAGCACAACAAAACATGTTAAGGCCCCAAACTCAAAGGAACAACACATCCATGGGAACCATCCTCTAAACATGGCAAGAAAATAACAGCATTCAACACTTGGCAAAAATGGAGACATGAAATCAGTGTTATAATCTTAGCATGTTAACAGCAAGAGACCCACTTATCCACAAGCTTATCATGCCAAACAAAAATACCAGGGCCTAGTACCCACAAAACACTAGCATATTCATGTTCGCAAGTATCACATATGATGCATAGATTAACTCATATGAAAATGGCAAAATAGCATGTTGGACCAAAAATGACATTTTGCAAACTTGCTCAAATGCCCAAACAAATTGCACCATTGGATTCATTGGAAAATTCTACCCCAAAATCATGTATCATACTCCTATTTTTGCATTTGTAAATTGCCCAAAACCTAGCTCAAAAAAATACATACAATCACTTATAAGTCAAAATCTACCCTATTTGGACATGACCAAAATGGCAATGTCTTGATTTGGCAGGTTACCAGATTAAGATAAAAACAAACCAGAGAGGATAAAACAACAAAAATAAATAAAATAGAAAAGGGGAGGGGTCCCACTGGCATAGACACCAGGCCCCTCCTGAGTATGACAGGGTGGCCCCACAGGGTCCACCTGTCACTCACACATACACACAGCCAGGGCACACACACACACAGAGTGCACACACACACAGCCACATACACAGGCACACGGGATCCCACACACAGCCACACGGGATCCCACATACACACACACACAGCACACACAGCACACGAAAAAAATTAAAAAGCAGGGGGGATTCGATCCCTGGACCTCTTGGTCCTCCCCCCGAGTCTATACCACTAGGCTAGGCAGGGGCTCTGCTAGAAGGAGGGGCGCAGGTCTTTTGACCTATCCCCAGGGAGGCTGGCTCCCTTCTCCTACCTTGCGCAACAGAGAGCATCGGCGGCGACGGCGGCCAACTCCGGCCACTGCCAGCGAGGAAGACCACCGGCGGGGGTGCGGGAATGCAAGGGGAATCCATTCCCGGGGCAAGCGCGGGCTGAGAAGCATGGCGGCGAGGACCTCGAGCTCGAGATCGACTCGGGCACGAACACGGTAGGAGCGCGCCACAGCGGCTCAGCGAGGCGACACGTCGAGCTTCGCCACAGCAAAGAGGCAAGGGGGGGCTATGCGGCTGCGCGACCATGGCCGCAGGGGACCTGGCGCGACGCGGCGCACCTGCAACTAACGAAAGCGCGAGGCTTTATAGAGCACGTGGAGCGCGACGGCGGCATGCACGGATCTACGCGACCGGGGCACGATAACGCGAGGGAGAAGGGTGAGCAGGTAGAAGGGTATACCTATCTCACCTAGGACATGGATAGGAGGACGGGGTCGAGCTGGAGACGACGCGAGGAAGCTCTGAAACCTTGATGATCTTCGGGTCCACGCGCAGGGAAGAAGACAGCGACGGTGGCGGAGCTTCGGCGTCGACGGCGTTGCATGCGAAGAGGAAGAAGATGCAGGGGCCTCCGGGGCTTCGATCTACGCGGACAGGAGGGCCGGAGACGACCCGAGGAGCTACCCCGAGCTCGAGCTCGCGCTCAGCCAGAGCATGGCGGGCAGGGCGACGGCGTGCACTAGGCGACCTACCTGAGCGACGGTGATGCGAGAGGATGGGAGGAATGGGACGCGGGGAGCTAGGGCTACCCGGGGGACGCAATACAAAGGGGCTAGGGGTCACCGACGGCCGTCAAATCATCGATGCCGGGGACGTGGCGCTCTGGATTGCCGCCGTACAGGAGGAGGACGATGACTGACGCTAGCGGGCTGCGCTGGCTTCCTCTGCTGGGCCAAGGCAAGGCAAGGCCCAGGTGGGCTGAGAAACCCTCTCTCTCTCTCCCTGGAACGTTCCTAATATCTTTAAAAACCCAGCAACCAATTAATCTAGACAGAGAATGGAGAAGAACTAGATAGAGATAAAATATGTTTTGGACTCAGCAAAACATTCCCCCTTTAACAAAATGATCTTGGCATTTTTAGAGAAAAATAAATAAACAAATATTTTAATTTGGCAATCTGTTTTGCAAGGAATTCAAAGGCAAAATAATATCCAAACATTTATGAGAGTTGAGCCACAAATCTTATCAGATTATTTAGAGAAGTTGGAACATTTTTAAACTATTAAAACAGCAACTACAAATCCCACATGCTATATTACTTGAATAAGAGAAACAATGGGATAGTTTGAAATAGTGGGATAATTTTTGAAATGGGCAATAAATAGAGGAGCACTCCAATCAAGGCCACACATGCACTCACTCCACAACACATACAATCACATCACCACAACTACAAGCTCATCATGGTATCAAATACTATGCACCTAGTATGATGGGCATGATGACATGATGCATGAAATGACAATGGTGCAAGAAATGACAAAGGCAATGTGAAACTCAAATCCCATGAAGCATTGATAACAACCATAGAGGGTCACACATGAGAAATATATTACAAATAAGGCAAGGAATGCTCTTGGGCTGTTACAACTCTCCCCCACTACTTGAGGATCTCGTCCCGAGATCTAGGAACGGAAGAATTCGGGAAATTCGGAACGGAGATGGTCCTCTCGTTCCCAAGTGGCTTCTTTGTCGGAGTGATGTGACCACTTCACCTTTAGAAACTTGATTGACTTGTTACGAGTCTTACGCTCAGTTTCTTCAAGGATAGCAACTGAATGCTCATGATAGGATAGGTCTTCTTGGAGATCAATTTCTTGGAGATCAACGGTGCGCTCGGGAGTCTTGAAACACTTCCGGAGCTGAGAGACGTGAAACACATCATGCACATTTGAGAAATTGGGAGGAAGCTCGAGTTGGTAGGCAAGGTCACCCCTCTTGCCCACAATCTTGAAAGGACCCACAAAGCGTGGAGCAAGCTTTCCTTTGATGCCAAAGCGTTGAGTGCCCGTCATGGGAGACACTCTGAGATAGACAAAATCATCGATCTAGAAGGTCATGTCACGATGCTTGCTATCATAATAACTCTTCTGGCGGGACTGAGCTGCTTTCAGATTTGCACGAATGACACGGCACATTTCTTCTGCTTCAGTGATCATGTCATTACCAAGGTTTTGACGCTCACCGGTTTCAGACCAATTGAGCGGGGTGCGGCACTTTCTGCCATAGAGAATCTCGAAAGGAGCATTGCCGGAACTTGCTTGGAAGCTATTGTTGTATGAGAACTCAGCAAACGAGAGACAATCTTCCCACTTCATGCCAAAAGAAATCACACAAGCTCTGAGCATATCTTCGAGGATTTGATTGACTCTCTCAACTTGATCACTAGTCTGAGGATGGAAAGCTGTGCTGAAACGGAGATTGGTCCCCATTGCAGTCTGGAAGGAATCCCAAAACTTGGAAGTGAAGATGCTTCCACGATCTGAGGATATGAGCTTAGGAACACCGTGCAAAGAAACTATCCTTGACGTATACAACTCTGCTAGCTGAGCTGCCGAGATAGATTCTTTGACCGGAAGTAAGTGGGCAACTTTGGTGAGCTTGTTGATGACCACGAAGATGGCATCGTTACCTCTCTTGGACTTAGGAAACCCAGTGACGAAATCCATTTCAACATGATCGAATTTCCACTCTGGGATAGGCAAAGGCTGAAGTAGGCCTGCTGGACGTTGATGTTCCGCCTTCACTCTGCGACAAACATCACACTCGTTCACGAACTGAGCAATCTCGCGTTTCATACGAGTCCACCAGAAGGTTTGCTTGAGGTCTTGATACATTTTGGAACTCCCTGGATGAATTGAGAGGAGGGAATTATGTGCTTCATCCATGATAACCTTCCTGAGATCACCTTTCGGAACCACCAGACGGTCCTCGAAGAACAAGGTGTCTTTTTCATCAACACGGAAGCATTTATACTTAGGAATGCTCTTAGCCACACCTTTCTTCACTTTCTTCACCATAGCATCAAGAAGTTGAGCTTGGTGAACCTGATCTTCTAGAGTCGGAGAGACTTGAAGATTGGCAAGAAAACCTTGAGGAACAATTTGGAGATTGAGTTTGCGGAATGCTTCGCAAAGCTCGGGTTGAAGAGTCTTGAGAATAAGACTGTTGCAGTACGCCTTCCTGCTCAGCGCGTCTGCAATGACATTTGCTTTTCCAGGAGTATATTCAATGCTTGGATTGAAGTCCTCAATCATTTCCACCCAACGTGACTGCCGAAGATTGAGATTGGGTTGGGTGAAAATATACTTCAAGCTCTTGTGGTCGGTGAACACCTCAACTGGTCTCCCCAACAATAGATGTCTCCACGTCATCAGAGCATGCACAACTGCTGCCAGCTCAAGATCATGAGTGGGGTAGTTCTTCTCACTAGGCTTCAGCTGCCGCGAGGTATAAGCCACAACTTTCTTATCTTGCATGAGAACGCCACCGAGACCTTGGAGAGAAGCATCACAAAATACTTGGAAAGGCTTGGATTGCTCAGGAGGAACAAGAACTGGAGCCGAAGTCAGCTTCTGTTTGAGTGTATTGAACGCCACATCACACTCAGGAGACCACACAAACTTGACATTTTTCTGAAGGAGGTTGGACAAAGGCTTAGCAATTTGAGAGAAGTTCTCGACGAATATTCTGCAATAGCTTGCAAGGCCGAGGAAGCTACGAAGCTGCTTGACATTCTGAGGAGGCTCCCACTTCACAATTGCCTCAACTTTCTCAGGGTGCACTTTAATGCCCTCGGCAGAGATGACATGCCCAAGGTACACCACTTCATTGAGCCAAAACTCACACTTCGAGAACTTAGTATAAAACCGATGTTCCCTTAGCTTGTCAAGCACAAGCCTGAGATGCTCTGCATGCTCTTCTTCGGTCTCCGAGAACACGAGAATATCATCCAAATAGACCAAGACGAACTCATTCTTGAAAGGAGAGAATATGAAGTTCATCATTCTGGAGAAGGTCGGAGGCGCATTTGCTAGACCAAAAGACATGACGGTGTACTCATAGGAGCCAAAACTCGTCCTGAAAGCAGTCTTTGGAATATTTTCGTCACGAATGCGGATTTGATGATAGCCCATACGGAGATCTAACTTCGAGAAAACCTTGGCACCTTTCAATTGCTCAAACAACTCATTGATGTTGGGAAGTGGATACTTGTTCCTGATTGTCTTCTTATTCAATGGACGGTAATCGACACATAGTCGGTCCGTGCCATCCTTCTTCTTGACAAATAGAACACCACAACCCCAAGGTGAAGAACTTGGTCTGATCAGACCCAGACGCTCTTGTTCATCTAGCTGTTTCTTCAATTCTTTCAGCTCTTCGGGGCCAAGCTTATAAGGACGCTTGCACACCGGTTCAGTTCCAAGCTCGAGTTCAATCACAAACTCCACTGGCCTGTGAGGAGGCATTCCTGGCAACTCTTTTGGAAAGACATCTTCATACTCCGAGACAACGGGAATTTGAGAAATGGTAGAAATTTCACCCTTCTCATTGAGAGAGAATAGACGAATCGTGTCATCGCGAGCAGCGAAAATGATCACATCTTCAGAAGGATGAGTCAATTGGACTTCTTTAGCTTTGCAATCAACATAAGCCTTGTTCATCGCCAGAAAATCCATGCCAAGAATAAGATCAATATCGGAATTACCGAGAACAATTGGAGAGGCCAGAAAAGAATAATTGCCCATCTTGATAGAAACATTCGGGGCTTCCGTGCTTGCATGCATGAATTTCCCCGGAGAAACAACTGACAAAGGTCTAGGCAACTCCACCACATGAAAACCATACTTTGATGCAAAAGGTCTAGACATGAATGTATGCGATGCACCAGTGTCAAATAAAACTTTTGCAGGAAAAGAATTCACCGAGAAGTTACCCAATATCACTTGAGAAGAATCCTCTGCTTCAGCTGCATTCACCATGTTCACTCTTGCTGACTTGGGATTGTGCTTCACCATAGCACTGCCTGGGGGCCTGATAGGAGGAGGAGGCGGAAGACGCCGCTGGTTGTTGCACTTGTTGGAGTAGTGGCCCTTCTGACCACACTTGTGACAAGTAACCTCTGAGAGCGGACGGAAGTTGCCTGGAGGAGGAGCATTTGCTGACTTGGGAGCCTGAGGCCTCTGCTAAAAAGCTGGGTTGGGTGGGTGGGAAGGACCACGACCACCGTGTTGCCTCTGCTGCTGAGGGGGTTGAAGCGGAGGAGGAGGAGGAACCCAATACTTCTGCTGCTTAGGAACAATCTGAGAGCTGGAAGAAGAAGAATAGGATTCCCTGGATCGCTTCCTTGAGTTCTCCAACCTGAGCTGAGTTGCCTCGACCTTTAGAGCCATGTTGTAGAACTGATCAAACTCACGAGGCTCTTGCAGGGCTAGACCCGGCTGAAGTTCATCCTTGAGACCACCTCTGAACTGATAAATCATAGACTTCTCATCGGGAACATCTTGCTTAGCATAGCGGGCCAGATTCTGGAACTCGATGTTATACTGATAGACAGACTTGCTTCCTTGCTTCAAATTCCTGAACTTCTCACGAATCTCCTCGACAAAGCTCGTCGGGATGTGATGAGCTCTGAAGTCACGACAGAAATCATCCCAGCTGATAACACGATCACCTCTGAAATCCTTGTACTGCTGCCACCAATCTCCTGCCTGACCCTTGAGCTGGAAAGTCGCAAACTTGACATAGTCCGCAGGTCTGACATTGCTGCACTCAAAATGCTTGTTCATGTCATGGAGCCAATCGTCTGCATCGAAAGGCTGCTCACAACAGGTGAAGGACTTGGGCTGATTTGCGAGGAACTGGTTCAGAGTTGCAAACTGAGGCTGATTCTGAAAATTCCCTTGATGACCTTGCTGTCCCTGCTCTCTTTCCTACAGCAACCTGAGCAACATCTGGGTGTTCACATTGGTTGCGGCCATCACTGCTTGCCATGCCTCCGGAGGTGGAGGTGGTGGTGGGGGTGGTGGAGGATCAGACTGCTCCCCATCACGATCTGGGTTCCCATGAGTTGCCGGAGCCATCCTGAAGATGGACAGAATATCAGCACACCATTGATAAGATGATTGAAATAAGCTGAATCAACGACTTGAAGAAATTGCAACGGAATATCATCAATTGCATTCAAACTACAAATAGTAAGAACGCTTTCTGCAGGCTCTTGATAACACCATTAGAACCTGAAGCCACTTGAAATAATCAACAGGTATTGAGCTAAGGTTGCTCGGAACAAATGTACAACCAATATACACCTGTCGGAAGATGATCCTAAGAACTACTGGAATTCCCACCTAAGAATTTCCGAAGTCTTTCTTGTTTATGCGATTCGGGTTGCGGACCCAAGAACGTACCCAAGGTAATCAGCTACAACTGCACCCGCAACCTTCCACACCATAATTCAAGAATCTTCGCAAACTCGTCTACCTCAGACACTCGTAATCACAACGATACTAAGTATGGCAGTACATCCGAACTCTCTCCACTAGTACTGGGGATGCCGGACTCCTCTCGCCACTACTAGTATTGAAGCAATTTCGAGCACCCTCCGTCCTGAGATACTAAGGAAAATGAATGATAACGATGTGTCAAGAATCCCCTGGAGCTCAACTCCCCAGAAGAAATCAAGTCAGACAGGAGGCACCAAGACAGAACTCCGTCACATCGGCATCATATAGTTTCCAAAATACCCGCGTGATCCTAAAAAAATTTGAGCGAGAAGAGGAGTAGAATGAAAATTCCTAAGTCGAATACCTCACCAGAGTATAGAAGAGGAGTAAAAGAATCCTACTCTCCGATATAACTAGACTCAAAATAGTTTTTACTAGACTCGACTCGGCCAAATTCGATCAAGCAAGGGGCTCCTATGGTCGGTATGGCTCTGATTCTCAACTTGTCACGCCCAAGATGCGGTCCTATCCCTATTAAGGCTTGTGGCCTCGACGGGGATAGAAGCGCATCTCGTCGTTCGCAAGTACAGTAAAACATTGCAATACATGTAGGAAGAGATGAGTATATGAGTTGGCTTACACTCGCCACAAGCTATCTTACAAGTTCACACAAATTTATTCATACATCATACAGAAGGCAGGGTCCGGCTACGGACGAAATCAAACGATAGAAGAAGCAATGTAAAACTGTCTCGCAATCCCAGGATCACCACCATGAAGCTCCCTACTCGTCTGGATACGTAACGTACATTTGACCACGTTCCTCGTCATACTCCCACTGGAGCTGAGTCACATCGTCTGGCACGTTCTCATCAACACTTGCACCTGTATTGTTGTAATCTGTGAGCCACAGGGACTCAGCAATCTCATAACCCGGGTGCCGAAACTATGTAAGCCATTGAGTAAGGAATTGGTTAAGTGGTGAGGCTGCAGCAAGCGCTAAGCATATATTTGGTGGCTAACTTACGAGAACATGAATGTAAATATGGTGGCATACGTAAGACGATCGTGAAATAGCATGATCACTAAGTGATCCTGAACACCTACTTACGTCAATCATAACCCCACCGTGTTCTCTCTCGGTTCATGTTCACGAGCAGAGACGGTCACGGTTACGCACACGGTTGGTGTATTTTATTGGAGTTTACTTCAAGTTAACTATAACCGGGTGTAAAACAAATTTCCAAGTTGCCACATAACCGCAGGCACGGCTTTCCGAAAAGATTTAACCCTGCAGGGGTGCTCCAACTCATCCATCACAAACTAACCACACGCCGCGGGAATAACCTCGACCACGAATCTCGTGATCTTCCTAGGCAATTCCACTGGAAAACCGCAACCTCGAGATAGCCCGAAGAAAAACCGGAATTCCTCGCGCAAAACATTCGAGAAAGGTAAAACAAGTCCAGCAAGACCGCCCGGCAGGCCAGATCCCATTAGGAGCCGCGCGTATCTCTTCTCAGGGCACTACCAGATGAGCTAGGCGTCAGGTTGGCTGAAACCCCGGGTGACCAGGGGGCGCCGGACATCGCTCGGTTTGGACCAACACTCATGAGGAGCACTGGCCCGGGGGGTTAATTAAATTATCCACGGGGTAGCTATGCCCTATGCAATTTTATTAAGTTGTTTAGCAAATGTAGTACCAAAGTTGGGTCTTGCCAGACAAGTTTTAATCTAAAACGAATGGTCAAGGGGGTCCCCATAACAACCCCGAGCATGTTAGGAGCGCAAAATATGGAATATAACACCGGTACTCGGAACTAGTGCGGCAAAAGCGGAACAAAACACTGAGCAAAAGGCCAAGCCTTCCACCGTTGCCAGATATATATATGTGCATTAATTTAAATACCAATAAATAGAGTGATATAAACAAAATCCATGTTGACACATGGAAAGCTTGCACCTGCAACTAGCAACGCTATAAGATAAGGGCTGAGCAGCGGTAACATAGCCAATCAATGTTTGCTAGGTAGTGGAGGGGGTTAGAGGCTTTCATGGCAATTTGGGAGGCTGACAGTTTAAGTGGTAGGTAACGGAAAACATAACGGTAAAAGCGAGACATCTAGCAAGGCAAAAATAGTGTCAGGATCCGGGTATGATCATCTTGCCTGTTGGTTCTTCAGAGGGACAAAGAGTTGGGTCCTCGTAGTTGTACTCTCCGGGATCCTCGTACTCAGGCTCAACACTCGCGTCTACCCAAAGAGAACAGCACCAAATAAACAAACAGCGAGGTGCAATGCACAAACAAGATGATGCATGGTCATATTAAGAAATATAGCATGGCAAGCCTATGCTAGTCATGTTTCACATGCATTTATTAAGTTGTTTAGTATTCTGGACAGAACCTCAATATTACTTATTTGAACATGCATGATCATGGAAAATATGGATGCTTCATGCAAAATCAATGCAAATGCATATGTAGAACGCTGCAAACGGAGTAACGTAGCTCACGGTACGATCACGGCAAGGTACGAACGTTAACGGAGACAAAACACAACATGAGGCAATCTCTGGGCTATACCTTGGTGTTCCAAGGATGCCAATGGATAGGAAATGAAAATCGAGCAAGAATAGAGCTAAAGATCAAGCAAAACTATGGAGTATAGCTCCCACAAGTCACAAAACAATCAAACACACAATCTGTCCACAAACAGCAACATGGCATCTTGTCACACACCTAGCCAGAGCTACAGCAAGTTTTAAATCAAAACCAAGGCATGTACAGAAACTATACAGCATGCTTAACAAATCATCCATCTACACAAACTTGAAAGGAAGCATGGATCAATAGCAAATATGCTCACAAGATGGCATGTTGAAACAGATTTCAGGGACTTAGTGAAAATTCAAGTTTTCTGGAATCTGAGTTAACCAGATGGCATATTGACAGCATTATTTATATATGCTAGAGGGCATTTCATGGCATGAAAATTAACAGGGTGATAGAGGGCAACATCTACAACAAAACACTAGCACTGAGCATGAGCATGAGCTAAAACATCACAGATCACATGGTAGCATCCTCTAAACATGGCATAAAAATAACAGCAGATTCTCAGACTTGGACAATTCTAGCAAGGGCAAAACTGGACACATGTTAACAGAATAGCAACTTGACAGCAGGTTTTAAATATGATGCAAGGGCTTAATGCTCAAGTTCTTAGCACAATTTAGTAGAGTATGATGAGCACAACAAAACATGTTAAGGCCCCAAACTCAAAGGAACAACACATCCATGGGAACCATCCTCTAAACATGGCAAGAAAATAACAGCATTCAACACTTGGCAAAAATGGAGACATGAAATCAGTGTCATAATCTTAGCATGTTAACAGCAAGAGACCCACTTATCCACAAGCTTATCATGCCAAACAAAAATACCAGGGCCTAGTACCCACAAAACACTAGCATATTCATGTTGGCAAGTATCACATATGATGCATAGATTAACTCATATGAAAATGGCAAAATAGCATGTTGGAACAAAAATGACATTTTGCAAACTTGCTCAAATGCCCAAACAAATTGCACCATTGGATTCATTGGAAAATTCTACCCCAAAATCATGTATCATACTCCTATTTTTGCATTTGTAAATTGCCCAAAACCTAGCTCAAAAAAATACATACAATCACTTATAAGTCAAAATCTACCCTATTTGGACATGACCAAAATGGCAATGTCTTGATTTGGCAGGTTACCAGATTAAGATAAAAACAAACCAGAGAGGATAAAATAACAAAAATAAATAAAATAGAAAAGGGGAGGGGTCCCACTGGCATAGACACCAGGCCCCTCCTGAGTATGACAGGGTGGCCCCACAGGGTCCACCTGTCACTCACACATACACACAGCCAGGGCACACACACACACAGCCACATACACAGGCACACGGGATCCCACACACAGCCACATGGGATCCCACCTACACACACACAGCACACACAGCACACGAAAAAAATTAAAAGGCAGGGGGGATTCGATCCCTGGACCTCTTGGTCCTCCCCCTGAGTCTATACCACTAGGCTAGGCAGGGGCTCTGCTAGAAGGAGGGGCGCAGGTCTTTTAACCTATCCCCAGGGAGGCTGGCTCCCTTCTCCTACCTTGCGCAACAGAGAGCATCGGCGGCGACGGCGGCCAACTCCGGCCACTGCCGGCGAGGAAGACCACCGGCGGGGGTGCGGGAATGCAAGGGGAATCCATTCCCGGGGCAAGCGCTAGCTGAGAAGCATGGCGGCGAGGACCTCGAGCTCGAGATCGACTCGGGCACGAACACGGCAGGAGCGCGCCACAGTGGGTCAGCGAGGCGACACATCGAGCTGCGCCACAGCAGAGAGGCAAGGGGGGGCTATGCGGCTGCGCGACCATGGCCGCAGGGGACCTGGCGCGACGCGGCGCACCTACAACTAACGAAAGCGCGAGGCTTTATAGAGCACGGGGAGCGCGACGACAGCATGCATGGATCTACGCGACCGGGGCACGATAACGCGAGGGAGAAGGGTGAGCAGGTAGAAGGGTATACCTATCTCACCTAGGACATGGATAGGAGGACGGGGTCGAACTGGAGACGACGCGAGGAAGCTCTGAAACCTTGACGATCTTCGGGTCCGCGCGCAGGGAAGAAGACTGCGATGGTGGCGGAGCTTCGGCGTCGATGGCGTTGCGTGCGAAGAGGAAGAAGATGCACGGGCCTCCGGGGCTTCGATCTACGCGGACAGGAGGGCCGGAGACGACGCGAGGAGCTACCCCAAGCTCGAGCTCGCGCTCAGCCGGAGCATGGCGGGCAGGGCGACGGCGTGCACTGGGCGACCTACCTGAGCGGCGGCGATGCGAGAGGATGGGAGGAATGGGACGCGGGGATCTAGGGCTACGCGGGGACGCAATATAAAGGGGCTAGGGGTCACCGACGGCCGTCAAATCATTGATGCCGGGGACGTGGCGCTCTGGATTTCCGCCGTACAGGAGGAGGACGATGACTGACGCTAGCGGGCTGCGCTGGCTTCCTCTGCTGGGCCAAGGCAAGGCAAGGCCCAGGTGGGCTGAGAAACCCTCTCTCTCTCTCTCTCCCTGGAACGTTCCTAATATCTTTAAAAACCCAGCAACCAATTAATCTAGACAGAGAATGGAGAAGAACTAGATAGAGATAAAATATGTTTTGGACTCAGCAAAACATTCCCCCTTTAACAAAATGATCTTGGCATTTTTAGAGAAAAATAAATAAACACATATTTTAATTTGGCAATCTGTTTTGCAAGGAATTCAAAGGCAAAATAATATCCAAACATTTATGAGAGTTGAGCCACAAATCTTATCAGATTATTTAGAGAAGTTGGAACATTTTTAAACTATTAAAATAGCAACTACAAATCCCACATGCTATATTACTTGAATAAGAGAAACAATGGGATAGTTTGAAATAGTGGGATAGTTTTTGAAATGGGCAATAAATAGATGAGCACTCCAATCAAGGCCACACATGCACTCACTCCACAACACATACAATCACATCACCACAACTACAAGCTCATCATGGTATCAAATACTATGCACCTAGTATGATGGGCATGATGACATGATGGATGAAATGACAATGGTGCAAGAAATGACAAAGGCAATGTGAAACTCAAATCCCATGAAGCATTGATAACAACCATAGAGGGTCACACATGAGAAATATATTACAAATAAGGCAAGGAATGCTCTTGGGCTGTTACAAGTCCCTAGATATTTAATGACTGATGGTGGTTCACATTTTATTCATGGTGCTTTCCGTAAATTGCTTGCTAAGTATGATGTTAATCATAGAATTGCATCTCCATATCATCCTCAGTCTAGTGGTCAAGTAGAATTGAGCAATAGAGAAATTAAATTGATCTTGCAGAAGACTGTTAATAGATCCAGAAAGAATTGGTCTAAGAAACTTGATGATGCATTATGGGCTTATAGAACTGCTTACAAGAACCCTATGGGTATGTCTCCGTATAAAATGGTTTATGGTAAAGCATGTCACTTACCTATTGAGCTAGAACATAAAGCTTATTGGGCAATCAAAGAGCTCAACTATGATTTCGAACTTGCTGGTGAGAAGAGGTTATTTGACATTAGCTCACTTGATGAATGGAGAACCCAGGCCTATGAGAATGCCAAGTTGTTTAAAGAAAAGGTTAAGAGATGGCATGATAAAAGGATACAGAAGCGTGAATTCAATGTAGGTGATTATGTCTTGCTATACAATTCTCGTTTAAGATTTTTTGCAGGAAAACTTCTCTCTAAATGGGAAGGGCCTTACATTATTGAGGAAGTGTATCGTTCCGGTGCCATCAAGATCAACAACGCCGAAGGCACAAATCCGAAGGTGGTAAACGGGCAAAGAATCAAACATTATATCTCAGGTACTCCCATAAATGTTGAAACCAATGTTATCAATACCATAACTCCGGAGGAGTACATTAGGGAGACCTACCAGAACGTTTCAGACTCTGAAAAGGAATAGGTATGTGATACGGTAAGCAAACCGACTCCAAAACTTTTCCAATGGCAATTTTTCTCCGTTTTGGAATATTTAAAAAATTAGGAAAATTTAAAGTAGTCCGAAAAGTGCACGAGGAGGTGACAAGCAAGGGGGGCGCGCCCTACCCCCCCTGGGCGCGCCCCTGTGGCTTGTGGCCACCCCGTGCATCATCCGGACTCCGTTTTCTTGTGGTATACTCCTTCAGGTCGGTAAAAATTCATTATATAATCTCCTGAAGGTTTTGACCTTCATACCACGACAATACCTCCTGTTTTCGTTTTGAGATGTTTCTGCAGCAGATTTAGAGCAAGATGTATTCGCAAGAGTCGGTCGGGGAGAGCCGTGCCTCTCGCCTGACACCGGGGCCTAGAGCATACAGCGAAGCCAACCACTTCGGGCAGGCCACGGAGGAAGAGATGGAGGCCGACTTGAAAAGGATGGATGCCATGGAGAAAGACCAAGAAGTCACCTCTCGTCTACAACCTGGAGCCATGTTGGAGGAACTTCAGAGCTCAGCAATTCCGAATTCGGTCATCCCTCCCAATGCTAAATTTCTTACTTATGAAAATATGAAAAAGAGTGTTGCTTCTTCCCCCGCAGCAATGAAACATCCGTGGGTGATGGGAGCTCTAACCATCACTGGAAAACTTCGCAAGGAGATAATGGATCTTAGACGACAAAATAACAAGCTTGAGGAGGAGAATCGCATCCTAAGGGGCATCATCGCCAAGAATATAACATCACCACCTCCGAAGAACGACAACTAAACACATGGGTATGGGCACTCCCCTTGGCTTGTGCCAAGCTTGGGGGAGGTGCCCCGGTATCGTATCACCATCACATCTTTTACTTTTATCGTTTTTCTTAGTTCGATCCTTTTGGTTACATCTTGATCTAGTAGAATAAAGTTTTTAGTGTGATCTAGTTTTGAGTTTTTCTTTATGTTCCCCCTATGTAAGCAAGTCCAAGAGTTATATAATAAAGAGTAGTTTTGAGTTGAGGGCTTTGTTTGCTTGCTATGATCTTGGGAAAGAGAAATAGAAAGAAGTATAGAACAAAAGCAAAAAGTTTATATAATGATCTTATGGGGAGTGATGACTTCACATATAAGAAATATGTCGATTGAAATTTGTTATGAGTTAACAAACATAGCTATTGGTCATTGTTGCAATTAAAAGGAAGTAATAAAGAAAGAGAGGTTCACATATAAATATATTATCTTGGACATCTTTTATGATTGTGAGCACTCATTAAAATATTATATGCTAAAAAGTTGATGTTGGACAAGGAAGACAACATAATGGTTTATGTTTGCTTATTTCCGAATAGAAGTTATATGGTTATAGATCCTTCAACATGTGACGTTTGCTTCCACCCCATATCAGCCAAAACTTCCGCACCAAGTAGAGATACTACTTGTGCATCCAAACACCCTTAACCCAGTTTTGCCATGAGAGTCCACCATACCTACCTACGGATTGAGTAAGATCCTACAAGTAAGTTGTCATTGGTGCAAGCAACAAAAATTGCTCTCTAAATATGTGTGATCTATTAGTGTGAAGAAAATAAACTTTATACGAACTTGTGATATGGAAGAAATAAAAGCGACAGACTGCATAATAAAGTTCTTTATCACAAGGGGCAATATAAAGTGACGTTCTTTTGCATTAAGGGATTGCACATCCAACTATAAAAGCGCATGACAACCTCTGCTTCCCTTTGCGAAGGGCCTATCTGTTACTTTTATTTTCTAGTACTTACCTTTATGCAAGAGTCGTGGTGATCTTCACCGCTTCCTTTATTTCTCCTTTATCTCTTGGCAAGCGTCATGTGTTGAGGAAAGATCTAGACACATATATCCACTCGGATGTGGGTGAGCATGAGTTATTTCTGTTGACACTACCCTTGAGGTAAATAGTTGGGAGGCAAAACTATAAGCCCCTATCTTTCTCTATGTCCGATTGAAGCTTTGACCTCATAGGTACCGCGTGAGTGTTAGCAATTATGAAAGACTAAAAGATGATTGAGTATGTGGATTTGCTTTACAAGCTCTTATAATGACTCTTTCCGATGTTATGATAAATTGGAATTGCTTCAATGACTGAGATCATAGTTTGTTGGTTCTCAATAGAGTTCTTGATTCATACTTTACCTTGTGAATGAATTGTCACTTTAGCATAAGAAATTATATGCCAATATATGTTGTTGTTCTAAAAGATGACCATGATGCCTTCATGTCCGTATTTTATTTTATCGACACCTTTATCTCTAAACATGTGGACATATTTATCGATTTCGGCTTTCGCTTGAGGACAAGCGAGGTCTAAGCTTGGGGGAGTTGATACGTCCATTTTGCATCATGCTTTTATATCGATATTTATTGCATTATGGGCTGTTAATACACATTATGGTACAATACTTATGCCTTTTCTCTCTTATTTTACAAGGTTTACATGAAGAGGGAGAATGCCGGCAGCTGGAATTCTGGACTGGAAAAGGAGCAAATCTGAGATACCTATTCTGCACAACTCCAAAAGTCCTGAAAATCTACGGAGAATTGTTTTGGAATATATAAAAATATTGGGCGAAGAAAATACCAGGGGGGACCCACCAGGCAGTCACAAGCCAGGGGGGCGCGCCCCTGTGGCTTGTGACCCACGTGGCAGGCCTCCGGTGCCCATCTTCTGCTATATGGAGGGTTTTGACCTGGAAAAAATCAAAAGAGAGCTTTCGGGATGAAGCGCCGCCGTCTCGAGGCGGAACCTGGGCAGAACCAATCTAGGGCTCCGGCGAAGCTGTTCTGTCGGGGAAACTTCCCTCCCGGAGGCGGAAATCGAAGCCATCGTCATCACCAATGATCCTCTCATCGAGAGGGGGTCAATCTCCATCAACATCTTCATCAGCACCATCTCCTCTCCAAACCCTAGTTCATCTCTTGTATCCGATCTTTGTCTCAAAACCTCAGATTGGTACCTGTGGGTTGCTAGTAGTGTTGATTACTCCTTGTAGTTGATGCTAGTTGGTTTACTTGGTGGAAGATCATATGTTCAGATCCTTAATGATCATTAATACTCCTCTGATTATGAACATTAATATGCTTTGTGAGTAGTTACGTTTGTTCCTGAGGACATGGGATAAGTCTTGTTATAAGTAATCATGTGAATTTGGTATTCGTTCGATATTTTGATGAGATGTATGTTGTCTCTCCTCTAGTGGTGTTATGTGAACGTCGACTACATGACACTTCACCATTATTTGGGCCTAGAGGAAGGCATTGGGAAGTAATAAGTAGATGATGGGTTGCTAGAGTGACAGAAGCTTAAACCCTAGTTTACGCGTTGCTTCGTAAGGGGCTGATTTGGATCCACATGTTTCATGCTATGGTTAGATTTATCTTAATTCTTCTTTCGTAGTTGCGGATGCTTGCGAGAGGGGTTAATCATAAGTGGGAGGCTTGTCCAAGTAAGGGCAGCACCCAAGCACCGGTCCACCCACATATCAAATTATCAAAGTAACGAACACGAATCATATGAGCATGATGAAAACTAGCTTGATAGAAATTCCCATGTGTCCTCGGGAGCGCTTTGCTTTATATAAGAGTTTGTCCAGGCTTGTCCTTTGCTATAAAAAGGATTGGGCCACCTTTCTGCACCTTTGCTACACTTGTTACTTGCTACCCGTTACGAATTATCTTATCACAAAACTATCTGTTACCGATAATTTCAGTGCTTGCAGAGAATACCTTACTGAAAACCGCTTGTCATTTCCTTCTGCTCCTCGTTGGGTTCGACACTCTTACTTATCGAAAGGACTACGATAGATCCCCTATACTTGTGGGTCATCAGTGATCTATGCATAAACGGACGTGAACTAGTAATGATCACTAAGTGATCCTAAACACCTACTTACGAGTCAAACATAACCCCACTGTGTTCTCTCTCGGTTCTGACCTCACGAGTAGAGACGGTCACGGTTACACACACGGTTGGTGTATTTTATTTAAGTTTACTTCAAGTTTTCTATGACCGGATGTTAAACAAATTTCCAAGTTGCCACAAAACCGCGGGCACGGCTCTCATGAAAGATTTAACCCTGCAGGGGTGCTCCAACTCATCCATCACAAACTAGCCACACGCTGCGTCGGAAAACCTCAACCATAGAATAGCCCTCAATATCCTCAGAATCCCGGTGGAAAACCTCAACATCGAGATAACCCAAAGTATCCTTGGAATCCCGTGCACAAGTTATTCGTAAAAGGTAAAACAAATCCAGCAAGGCCGCACAACATGTCGACAAACCCGATAGGAGCCGCGTATCTCGTTCTTAGGACACGACCGGATGGGACTAGCTACGAGTAAAGCCAATCCCCGAGTTTCCTCGCGGTGGCCCCGGAGGCAGCCCGTTTTGGACCAACACTCATGAGGAGCACTGGCCCGGGTTGTTGATTAATTATCCTCGGGTTAATTACTCCCTATGCAGGTTTATTAGTTATTACGCAAATGTAATACCAAAGTTGGGCCTTGCCAGAAGAGTTTTTCCCAAAACGAATAATCAAGGGGGTCCCCATAACAACCCCAAGCATGTTAGGACCGCTTAATATGGAACATAACACCGGTACACAAGTAACTAGGGCGGCAAAGGTGGAACAAAACACCGAGCAAAAGGCCAAGCCTTCCACCTTTTACCAAGTATATAAGTGCATTAAATTAAATATCAACAATATTGTGATATCTCAAGATATCCATGTTGTCACATGGATACAACTTCACCTACAACTAACAACGCTATAAGAAGGGTTGAGCAAGCGGTAACATAGCCAAACAATGGTTTGCTGGGACGTGGAGGGGTTAGAGGCTTTTCATGGCAATGTTGGGAGGCTTGACATACAAGAGGTAGGTAACAAGACATAACGATATAAGCCATACAACTAGCATGGCATAGTAGTGGTATCCAGGGAAATGATCATCTTGCCTGAGATCCCGCTTGGAAGAAGAACGAATCCGTGAAGCAAACGAACCAACGTAGTCGAACGAATCCTCACACTCCGAAATGCTTCGGAACTCTAGGGAGGAGAAGCAAACCAGAAACAATCAATCAACACACGGTACACCACAACATACATGGCATGATGCACAATCGAGTATGATGCATGTCCGGTTTAATTATGCAGGGCATGGCAAACACAACAATCACATACTACACATTAAGTGAAGTTCAATATGCAACAAGTTGCATATTGACGAAACTCCACATTCAAATTATTTAGTTCACTCTTGTTTAGGTACTCATCAGTATTAAATGTTATTTAACATGGGTGGTCATGGCATTGGTTGAAGAAGGAATTACGCAATTTTAAATGGAGAAGGAGAACATACATATAACAAAATAACAACTCTCCATATTAAGAGAAATGCGGTTAATGTTGTTTAACTAAACAATCATTTTAAATGTTGTTAATCATGGCAAGAGGTGAAGCATAAACAACTACATCATCTAGACATTTTAAATGAGGTCAGAAGCAACATATAGCATTTCCAAAACAACCTCATATGCATAATATGAATTTGGTCCAGATCTGTACTAAGCATATTTTATAGTTGTTAAACAGGAAAATAAAGTGCACCATGTTATTCTACAGATTTTTCTAGTCAAGTTACATATGTGGATTATTAAAATCGGAGCTACGGTTAATTAGTTATTAAATAATCCGTTTTAGCATGGCATTTACACAAATTAATGAAAACAGAAAGTTTGACATGTTTATAATTTTTGAAAGTGGGATATTGTGAATCTACACGAAATTCTAAGCATCTTTCATATATTAAGTTTTTACATGCGATGCACGGTTGTGGAGATATTAAATGTATGAAGTGCAAGGGTTTTTGTGCAAATCTGCAATTCTCTGGATAAATAGACAAATTCGTCCAGAGAACAAAAAAACATGAGATGGGCCAAATCTAGATCTGGTCCAACAGTGCATAGGTGAGCGCAGCATAGCTATCCTACACACAGAGCGGCATATAGCAGTACATGGGCGTCAGGAGGTTGTGCTCACCCTAGGCCTAGCCCATTCAGTGAGGAGGCTGAGGTAGGTCGGCTCGGCCTTGGGACTTGACGTGGTTGAGGCCCATCTGGGCGCTCGATAAGCAGCGGCTCCACTGATGGGCCGACTTGGCGCTACCAGCAGGCCGGGTGATGCTGGGCCGGCCACGGGGGAGGCCGAGGCAGCCCACGCGGGCGACGACCACGCCTGCGGTTGTGCATCGTTTCCCTGGACGGGCAGGGACATGGCGGCGCTGCAGGTCAACGGGGGCGGCGACCGGAGCTACCGCGGATCGTTGATGGCGAGTGGACGCTCTGAATGGAGAGATCAGGGGCGAGGCAACCCGTTCCCGGCGACGAGGGGTCCGGTCGGAGTCGAGGGCGACAGAAGCGTCCACGGAGTTCCTCTTGCTGCTACTCCATGAGATGGAAAGAGAGGTTACGAGGGAGCGAGAGAAATGAGGCAAGGCAAGGAGGGACAAGGGGCGACGGGGCATGACCTGGAGGTGCGAGAGCTGCTGCTGGTTCAGTGCGCCAGCGAGCGGCGGCTGGTCATCGGCGCGGCCAGAGGTTAGGCTGCAGGGATTGGCACGACTGAGGCGGGGGTGCACGAGGAACGAGGACGAGGTCATCGTCGAGGGGCTGGAGGCACGGAGACGAGGTGGACCTCGGGATCCATGGGGTCGTGGGGGTGCAGGGGCTTGAGGACGGCTTGATGCAGGGAGGAGCTCGAGCTCTCGCCGCTCGGGGCTATGGGCGCGGACCTCCGAGCGTGGACGTGTCCAGACGATGCAGTCGGGGTTAGATCGGGGCACTGGTTGGCTTGGATGGAGGGATTATTTTTTTGATCGGGGAGGATCCCGATGGAGGAGGAGGTTGGTTGGCTCGATGGGGAAACAAAGGAAGGTGGAGAAGGTGGCGGCACGGACGGGACATGATGGATGGGATGGCGGATATCTAGGGATTGGTTTAGGGTTAGTCTGCTTAAATAGGTAGGTGGATTAGAGGGGCGAATTTTGGACCCACTGATTTAGATCGGACGGTCAAGATAAATTAGGTTAGGGAGTCCAATTGAAAAACCGATGATGGTTTGGGGTATTACGGGGTTGATCCAGATCCAACGGTCACGACCGTACGTTCCTGGTTCGGTGTAACACCCATGGGTATTGAGCACAGTGATCACCTCTTAATCATGCCAAGTCACTATGTTTAACAGTGCCTGAACAACATTTGCATCATGTCTCATTTCAAAATTCCAATTCAAATTGAAACTCAAATTTAAAGTGAAAATAAAAGTTGTCCCAATTTGAAAACTAAAATGTTCATAATATTGCAAATTTTCCATAAGCAATTATAAAACTATAACCAACATTTTTGCAAGGTGTTTTGGTGCCTCAAATTAAATAAAACAGAGGCCAAAACTATTAATTAAATGCCCTTTGAATTTTGGTAGTTTTCAAATAATTTCAAAAGGCTACCCAAACTTTTGTGGTATTACCATAAAATGCATTGTAATTAATGGACCATGTTACATATTTTACAAAAGCCCTTTTGACTATGAAATAAAATCAAACATGTGCCTTTAAAAGAAATCTGAAAAAAAATAAAAGAAAAGGGAGATCGGGCACTGTGCCACGGAGCTCTAAGGGGCTACAGAGAGGCCCGGCCCACCTAGCGCCTCGTCCCCTACCTCCTGCTCATCAGGAGCGGCGTGGACGCCAGCCGAGCGTCCGCTGCTCGATCGCCACACGCTAGCCATCCAGATGCCCCCGCCGGCTACAAGAGCTCCCCCGCCCCAGAGCAAACCCTAGCGCCCCCTCCTTTCCCCTCGCTCTCTCTCGTTCCCCTCTGTTCCCTTTGCCTTCCGTTCCCGAGCGAAGTCGTCACCACCGCTCGCCGTACGCGCGCCCACCTTAGTCCCCGTGCCCCGCAGCTGTGTCCAAAAGAGCCGCAGCGACGTCTTCGCCCTCTCCACCGAGCGGAGCAACGCGGGAGGCCCTGAATCGACGACAGCGAGCTCCTCTTCGACCTCGGGTGCCGAAGGTCATCATTGTCATATTCGCGCGCTCCCGGTCATCCCCGACCTCGCCTTCGCGCCCGTTAGCATCGCTGTGAGCTTTGCCTCCTCCCCGCTTCTTCCCGAGCTCGGATTCAAGCTCGAGCGCTTTCCTCAGCGACCACCGGAGCTCACCGCCGCCGTTGCCGATGCGGACGAGCCGTGCGCGCTCCCTAACGCCCGTGCGAGCCACAAGTGTGCTCTAGAGCATCCGTAGCGTCGCTCGCCGCCCCTAGCTAGCCCCCTGGCGTGCCCCAACCTCGATTCCGTTGCGAGCCCGAAACGCGCCGCCGCCGCGCGACGACGCAGCTCACTGTTCCGACCACCTCCGCCGGTGTTTCTTGCACCAGTAGAAGCGCCATGGAGCGGGCTTTCTAACGGGACCGGCCGCTCTTCGATTCGTGGACGGAGGCCAGCGCTAGGTCATCTCCGGCGAGCTCGGCCTCGCCGGCATTGATGGCACTGACATGGCCGTCATTAGCACTAACCTAATCCCACCACTGACTCGCTGACTAATGGGCCCCAGGCCCTTAACTAAACTGATTCGGAGTTAATAAAGCCCGGTTTAAATTAACTGAGACACTGACATGCGGGTCCCACCGGACCCGCTGACCAGTCAAACCTGCTGACTGGGCAAGCCCAGTCGCTGGCAGGTGGGTCCAGCGGCCCATAGCCTATGACAGCTAGGGCCCGGCTGTCAACTTGACCAGTCAACTGGTGTTGTTGACTGCTGACGCCCTGATGATGTCAGGATGACGTCATAAATGCATTTTCAAATTAGTATTAAATTCTGTAATTTCAGAAAATACTTAAAACTTCTAAAAATCGTATAAAATAACCCGTAGCTCAGATGAAAAAGTTTTATACATGAAAGTTGATCAGAAAAATCCCACGAATCCAAATACGCTATCCGTTCGTCTGTCACATGCTCCTAGCATAGAAAACATGGAACTTTTCCCCTCCGTATCGTCTGTCCGATAAATCCAAAGACCCGGGAAATATCGTCAGATATTTTCCCGTTCCGTCTAATACGTGTAGTACTGCGTTAGACTACCCCTAGCACTGCGTATTGCCATGTCATGCATCGTGTTGCATCTGTTTGCTTGTATTTATTGTTTCTTCCCCCTCTTCTCTCCGGTAGCCTCCGAGACTGACGCTGCTGCCGAGTACGACTACGCCCCTGACGACGAGCCTTTTGCAGCAGAGCAACAAGGCAAGCAAAACCCCCTTGATCATTCCGATATCACCTATTCCTTTCTCCCTCATGCTTGCATTAGATTTTGCTACTGTATTTAACAGCACCTATTCTGATGCATAGCCTGTTTTTGAGTACTACTTTCATACCTGCTTTCATATAATGTTGTAGTATAGGTATGGATAGTGTCCCCCTGTGGCTCCCATTTTACTATTGTCGTTGCCCTGCTTTCATCACCGTCGTCATCGAGGACTTGAAGACAGAAGACTCAGTCAACATGACTGACAAGCTGTTACCGACACATCACCTCACATACCCCGAGTGTGATATATCGAGAGTGATTCCTCGGATATCCACTTGGGGCACTGACACACAGCCATTTTGACTTGACACTGAATTACATGTGAAAGACAGGACTGAAGGGACAGGCGGTACCACTCTGTTGAGGTGGACCTGAGTTCCCGACAGTCTTGAGATGGGTCGGCCCCAAGGGTACCCATGTGTGTGAGATGTGGTGGGGTGCGCCGGTAAGGCACCCGAAGGGATATAGACGAGGCATGGCCGGACAGTGATGTCCTTGCCGCAAGTTCTCGAGACGGGGCGACGGGATGGAGGGACCGATCGTCACCGCAAACTATAAAGATACTAACGGGTTTGGATATGTGATCTAAGAAGGCCTCTGGCCTCTTTCGCACTAACCACCACGCGGGAAAAAGTATGGGCACTCTACGGCGTACATTCTTCCGAAAGCTCATCAGATGTCACATGGAGCGACTCGCGCCTGGGTGGCCTGCGACAGCATGGCGCTTGTATTCAAGGCATGTTAGGACAGACACCGGCCGAGGGCATAACATGCAGGATGGCGAGGGCGATGGCCCAAGACCCCGAGCTATTAGGATGTAGACCGGCGTGCTGGCCTCTGTGATGAGCCTAGGTTGGATTACGGCGTGTCGATGGATGAGGCTGGGTATGACCCAAAAATTGTATCCGACCAGAGTTTATCGAGCATGATGGGTAAGTTTGTGCACCCCTGCAGGGAAGTTAAACTAATCGATTAGCCGTGTCCACGGTAATGGACGCTCAGAGTTGTATCCGGGTCTATGATAACTAGAACTGGATACTTATGATGTTACTTGAATTATTGGCTCCGGGATTGCTTTCTCGCAGGGAGTCGAGGAAGAATCTCTGGGCCTTACTGCTTTATACCCTGTTAATTAAAATATGCTGCTCTAAACTCTCGTCTTATGCTGCAAGACGCTGAAGATGCTAGTCTTCGATAGGACCAGGCCTTCTTCCCTCTTCTGGCATTTCTGCAGTTTAGTCCAAAGATATAGCCCCATTCCTTTGATAATGGTGCATGTTAGCATAGTTCTGATGTTAGTCTTGCGAGTACTTTGGATGAGTACTCACTGTTGCTTTGCTCCCCCCTTTCCCCCTTGATTCGATGCCGCGATCAGATGATGGAGCCCAGGAGACCCAGGATCCAGCTTACCCGGTGGACAACTACTACTACCCCGACGGAGGCCACTACTACCAGGATGGAGCCTACTACGACGTAGACTTCTCTGACGTCCAGGAGTAGTTTGGAGGTTCCCAGGCAGGAGGCCTCGCCTCTTTCGATCCGCTGCTTATGTTTGTGCTAGCCTTCTTAAGGCAAAACTTGTGTACCTTTTATGTCTGTACTCAGATGATGTTGCTTCCGCTGACTTTGTAATCAAGCTTTTATATTCGAGCCTGTTTAGAGTTGTGTTGTGATATCAATCAGTGAGTCCCTAATCTTGGTCGTACGCATTGCATGTATGTTTAGCGTACGGTCGAATTTGGGGGCGTCACAAGTTGGTATCAGAGCCGACTGCCTGTAGGTAGCCCCCTTTCCAACTCCTTGGCCGAAGTTGAGTCTAGACATTGAAAAACTTTTACTAACACTGATGTTGTGGCTTACGGGCCCACATCTCAATCGGGTGGCATTAGGATCTTTTATTCCTCATCTATACTCTGGGTTCTGATCTCTCGTCTATTTCGGGTTAAAGATTTTACTAACTCTAACCTTAGGTTCTCGTAACTACTGTCTCCCGGAGAGCCCCTCATTCCAGATGATCGCCTGCTTCATCAGAAGATTCCGAAGATACTCTCCGATGTTCTTCCGAGAACTCGTGCTCATCGCTTTTGCGATTCCTTCCACCGTCAATCCCTACGGATAACTGCATGCAACTGTCATTCATATAATCATTCCCCGTTGCTCTTGTTTTTTTACAAGATGCCCTAAAATACTCTCCGTTGTCCCGACAATCCTTTGATCTTACTACTTTGCAATTCATTATCGCATGAAAGCCCTTACGAATAATTCCTCACACTTACCGGGTGTTCGATCATCCTCAGTTGTTATGTGTTTCGTAAAATTCTTCGAAACGCTATTCGATCTTCCGAATCCTCAGTAGCCTATTGCTCTTGACCTTCCTTACTTGCTTGCATTATGGATAATTCCATATGTCTAGCAATAATTATTAAAATCCTTTGTGTTTGTCATCTGATTTAATGGATTCAACATGTGTGTGTGTGAATGCATGCAGTCCTCAGTTGAACCTTATAAATTATCTTTTCGGCTCAGACGTCTTTCCAAAACATGAGCTGGTTCTAGGTAAATCAAACCTTGATTGGTTATTCCTTTGAATTCAAGACTCGACTTATTCAGATAATTCAATGATTTGATGCCTTAGCATTCTTTCTTCTTTTGGTTGAGTATCGTTACTCACATCGGATCAATTGTAGTCTGCTAGATCTTTTGGTGGATTATTATCCGACAGTGGCATACATATTCAAAATTCTTGTGAATTCTTCCCCTGATACATAATGCCTTTGGTAGAGAGTATCCTCTGCTTTTGTCAACCATGCTCTACTTTCGAGCTTGTGTTATTCAGACTTGAAGTTTGTGGTGTATGTTCCTAAGATGCCCCTATGGGTTGAACCTATGCTTTCCCCAATCTGTGTGAACCCGAGAGTTTTCACGAGTCATATTCTCTGTTGTTTAGCCCGATAAAATTTCAACACTGCAACTTCATCGAAAGCGAAAAGTGAATGAGAGGTTATGCCTTGAAGAACTAGGAGTCGACCTTGAACTTTGTATTCATGCCCATGGACCCGGTGTATGACTTATCATGGAGCTTCTTGTAACAATAATGTTTCTCTTTGTATGGATTGATCTTGTATCTATGTTTTGGTACTTTGCAACCGTGGTTTCGACCATGATTGTTCTTCTTTGATCCCATTTCTTGGACAAGTTCAAGCACTTGTCTTCGGCAGATCAATGCACCTGTCCAGCCTCTATTTTGATCTACCTTCGAGTATTACCCCCTGGTATCTCGAGGATATCGTGTCTTTGCACTACATCTTAGGAATTTAAGATGAAGTGATACCTTACCCTGTCATAGTCACTCCACGGGTTCTGGGTTGTCATCAACCGAGAACATCGAATAGTGAATCGAGTTCGCACTGCAATTCAACAACTCGTAGTAAACTTCTTTGTTTACGAGTTTGTACTCGATCATGTCATTCCCAGCTGATTGGCTACCTCATCATCGTCATGCTGAAGCTTGACCATGCTACCTAAGTCCTTCATCCCCGGAACACAATTCCAATAGTGCGCTAAGCTTACATCGAGTTTTCAACATCATGATTAGTTGTCTTGAAGGGCAATATCGATTTTGAGCTAGCAATCTTATCTGTGGTTCCGATAACCTTTCGCTTCACCATTCCTTTGCTTGATGTCATCGCTGATCGATTACATCTTCATGAAACTTCTCGACAAATGTGTCGTGATCATCATCAACATTTTGAGCTCTTCCAAGTATCAATCGAATTCATGATGAGAAATACCATCCTTACCCCTCGATGATTTCTGATATCATCGACAACATTCTCGCCTTCCCTCCAACGCAAACTTATTAATGTTCTGTGTTGCACCTTGAGTTCCTAGCTATCCCGCTTATGTCATGTTCTAACACTGATCGTGCTACCCCATCCTTATTTCTAGGTGCACTTTTCTATCAATATTTAAATTGTGGATGTTCTCCCCGAACATTCATTGTTATATCATCTTCTGTGACCAATGCTAGCGCCTTGTTCACATAATTCTGGAAATCCATCCTTATGGAATCCCGATGAATTGTTGCTGAGCCCATCGGCCACATTCTCATCTTCTTCATGGTTAATGATGGACTCCTGTTTCGGAGCTTGCTTCCATGGTTCAATTCCAAGAATCTTGCACTGATATCTCGTCTATTTGTATTGGACCCTTGTATTCTCCGGCATCCTGAGTCTGGGTATCGAGACATCAACCAGGTCTGAATCTCAGTCAGATATGATGGTTGGGACTTTTCCCAAGAATTATAATTTTGGTCCCTATATACTCGGTAAGGTGATGTTATGGCTAGCATGCCTTGCAAGAGGGCCTATGGTTATAGTATCTTGTTCAGCAAGATTAGCCATTCTTCCATGAGAAAATTGTATGACTTAATTTTATAAGTTGTTCCTGATAGATCCTTTTTGTTCCCAAACTCCGACCTTTACCTGGTGACCATGTCGATGCTACCTCGAAGCATGACTGTGGTATTCCGAATATCATCAAGAACATTGGAGGCATAATGCTAAATGTTTCTTGATCAATTATCCAAACATCGCTGTATGGGTAAACATCATAAATTCCTTGCCCCTTAGTCTTAATGGTTGCCTACCTGGAGCCTTGTCATGATTGTCTCGCTCTGCTTGCTCTTGGAAAGGATATACACCTAATGCTCGTGTATACACATTTTCCTTTCCATTGGTCTGTTTAATGTGATAATCACATTTTCCTTTCCATTGGTCTGTTTAACCTTTCTTGAGATTTATTTGATCTGAGCAGTGACAATTCCCTGCTTAGGTAAATACCTCGGTGTACTACTCGGTCAGTAAGACCCTGTTACTATTGTTGTTAACATTTCGGTAACCGCCGGTGGACGAGAACTTTGCCTATTGGTCCGCCTCGTTTCGACGAGCAGGAAGATGGTTCTCTTCGTCCCCCGCCCTTGGTACCGATGTTGTTGCCGACATAGTTGACAGACTATCCTCTGACATGTCTTGCTAGCATGACCATGCAAGATGTCACCGCTCTTCCTACTCTTAACCCACATGATGGGCCCATAGCCCATAGTTCCACAGGATCGAAACCTGACTCTCCTATACATCCTTGATTCTAAAAGTATCCCTTGCACTTGACTTCGTATGCAATTCCCGAGCCACCGTCCAAGGGATGATCTATTCTTGTGTCAGATGCAATATTTATTTCGTTGCTCTGAACCCCTTTGCACCTTCTGATCAGGCATCGAATGATTGCCTACTCATTTGAAACTTTTGTACCATCGCATATTGCTCTCAATATATTTCTTGAGATACAACTCAAGAAATAATTCTTGTCTTCTTCACTGAGTTCATCGTCAGATGCCCAATTTTACGGAGATACGTTCTACCAGAGTTTTTCCCTCCTATCGCATTCGTAGGACGATGAAGATCCCGAAGAAAGGATGACGACTTCATCATGATGCCCTGATACAGCAAGTTAAAGACATCAATGCCATGGATCAACCTCTTCGAGAAGAGCAACCAAGAACTAGAAGACTCGTTAGAATTTCATAACCAGAACTTTTTCCCTTACTCTACCTCTAAATTCTTGGGACGAGAATTCTTGTTAGACGAGGAGAATTGTAACACCCCTGGGTATTGAGCACAGTGATCACCTCTTAATCATGCCAAGTCACTATGTTTAACAGTGCCTGAACAACATTTGCATCATGTCTCATTTCAAAATTCCAATTCAAATTGAAACTCAAATTTAAAGTGAAAATAAAAGTTGTCCCAATTTGAAAACTAAAATGTTCATAATATTGCAAATTTTCCATAAGCAATTATAAAACTATAACCAACATTTTTGCAAGGTCTTTTGGTGCCTCAAATTAAATAAAACAGAGGCCAAAACTATTAATTAAATGCCCTTTGAATTTTGGTAGTTTTCAAATAATTTCAAAAGGCTACCCAAACTTTTGTGGTATTACCATAAAATGCATTGTAATTAATGGACCATGTTACATATTTTACAAAAGCCCTTTTGACTATGAAATAAAATCAAATCTGTGCCTTTAAAAGAAATCTGAAAAAAATAAAAGAAAAGGGAGATGGGGCACTGAGCCACGGGGCTCTAAGGGGCTACAGAGAGGCCCGGCCCACCTAGCGCCTCGTCCCCTACCTCCTGCTCATCAGGAGCGCCGTGGACGTCAGCCGAGCGTCCGCTGCTCGATCGCCACATGCCAGCCATCCAGATGCCCCCGCCGGCTACAAGAGCTCCCCCGCCCCCAGAGCAAACCCTAGCGCACCCTCCTTTCCCCTCGCTCTCTCTCTCGTTCCCCTCTGTTCCCTTTGCCTTCCGTTCCCGAGCGGAGTCGTCGCCACCGCTCGCCGTACGCGCGCCCACCTTAGTCCCCGTGCCCCGCAGCTGTGTCCAGAAGAGCCGCAGCGACGTCTTCGCCCTCTCCACCGAGCGGAGCAACGCGGGAGGCCCTGCATCGACGACAGCGAGCTCCTCTTCGACCTCGGGTGCCGAAGGTCATCATCGTCAAATTCGCGCGCTCCCGGCCATCCCCGACCTCGCCTTCGCGCCCGTTAGCATCGCTGTGAGCTTTGCCTCCTCCCCGCTTCTTCCCGAGCTCGGATTCGTGCTCGAGCGCTTTCCCCAGCGACCAACGGAGCTCACCGCCGCCGTTGTCGATGCAGACGAGCCGTGCATGCTCTCTAATGCCCGTGCGAGCCACCAGCGTGCTCTAGAGCGTCCGTAGCGTCGCTCGCCGCCCCTAGCTAGCCCCCTGGCGTGCCCCAACCTCGATTCCGTTGCGAGCCCGAAACGCGTTGCCGCCGCGCGACGATGCAGCTCACTGTTCCGACCACCTCCGCCGGTGTTTCTTGCACCAGTAGAAGCACCATGGAGCGGGCTTTCTAACGGGACCGACCGCTCTTCGATTCGTGGACGGAGGCGAGCGCTAGGTCATCTCCGGCGAGCTCGGCCTCGCCGGCGTTGATGGCGCTGACATGGCCGTCATTAGCACTAACCTAATCCCACCAGTGACTCGCTGACTAATGGGCCCCAGGCCCTTAACTAAACTGATTAGGAGTTAATAAAGCCCGGTTTAAATTAACTGAGACACTGACACGCGGGTCCCACCGGACCCGCTGACCAGTCAAACCTGCTGACTGGGCAAGCCCAGTCGCTGGCAGGTGGGTCCAACGGCCCACAACCTATGACAGCTGGGGCCCGGCTGTCAGCTTGACCAGTCAACTGGTGCTGCTGACTGCTGACGCCCTGATGATGTCAGGATGACGTCATAAATACATTTTCAAATTAGTATTAAATTCTATAATTTCAGAAAATACTTAAAACTTCTAAAATTCGTATAAAATAACCCGTAGCTCAGATGAAAAAGTTTTATACATGAAAGTTGATCAGAAAAATCCCATGAATCCAAATACGCTATCCGTTCGTCTGTCACATGCTCCTAGCATAGAAAACATGGAACTTTTCCCCTCCGGATCGTCTGTCCGATAAATCCAAAGACCCGAGAAATATCGTCAGATATTTTCCCGTTCCGTCTAATACGTGTAGTACTGCGTTAGACTACCCCTAGCACTGCGTATTGCCATGTCATGCATCGTGTTGCATCTGTTTGCTTGTATTTATTGTTTCTTCCCCCTCTTCTCTCCGGTAGCCTCCGAGACTGACGATGCTGCCGAGTACGACTACGCCCCTGACGACCAGCCTTTTGCAGCAGAGCAACAAGGCAAGCAAAACCCCCTTGATCATTCCGATATCACCTATTCCTTTCTCCCTCATGCTTGCATTAGATTTTTCTACTGTATTTAACAGCACCTATTCTGATGCATAGCCTGTTTTTGAGTACTACTTTCATACCTGCTTTCATATAATGTTGTAGTATAGGTATAGATAGTGTCCCCCTGTGGCTCCCATTTTACTATTGTCGTTGCCCCTGCTTTCATCACCGTCGTCATCGAGGACTTGAAGACAGAAGACTCAGTCAACATGACTGACAAGCCGTTACCGACACATCACCTCACATACCCCGAGTGTGATATATCGAGAGTGATTCCTCGGATATCCACTTGGGGCACTGACACACAGCCATTTTGACTTGACACTGAATTACATGTGAAAGACGGGACTGAAGGGACAGGCGGTACCACTCTGTTGAGGTGGACCTGAGTTCCCGACAGTCTTGAGATGGGTCGGCCCCAAGGGTACCCATGTGTGTGAGATGTGGTGGGGTGCGCCGGTAAGGCACCCGAAGGGATATAGACGAGGCGTGGACGGAGAGTGATGTCCTTGCCGCAAGTTCTTGAGACGGGGCGACGGGATGGAGGGACCGATCGTCACCGCAAACTATAAAGATACTAACGGGTTTGGATATGTGATCTGAGAAGGCCTCTGGCTTCTTTCGCACTAACCACCACGCGGGAAAAAGTATGGGCACTCTACGGCGTACATTCTTCCGAAAGCTCATCAGATGTCACATGGAGCGACTCGCGCCCGGGTGGCCCGCGACAGCATGACGCTTGTATTCAAGGCATGTTAGGACTGACACCGGCTGAGGGCGTAACGTGCAGGATGGCGAGGGCGATGGCCCAAGACCCCGAGCTATTAGGATGTAGACCGGCGTGCTAGCCTCTGTGATGAGCCTAGGTTGGATTACGGCGTGTCGATGGATGAGGCCGGGTATGACCCGAAAATTGTATCCGGCCAGAGTTTATCGAGCGTGATGGGTAAGTTTGTGCACCCCTGCAGGGAAGTTAAACTAATCGATTAGCCATGTCCACGGTAATGGACGCTCAGAGTTGTATCCGGGTCTATGATAACTAGAACTGGATACTTATGATGTTACTTGAATTATTGGCTCCGGGATTGCTTTCTCGCAGGGAGTCGAGGAAGAATCTCTGGGCCTTACTGCTTTATACCCTGTTAATTAAAATATGCTGCTCTAAACTCTCGTCTTATGCTGCAAGACGCTGAAGATGCTAGTCTTCGATAGGACTAGGCCTTCTTCCCTCTTCTGGCATTTCTGTAGTTTAGTCCAAAGATATAGCCCCATTCCTTTGATAATGGTGCATGTTAGCATAGTTTTGATGTCAGTCTTGCGAGTACTTTGGATGAGTACTCACCGTTGCTTTGCTCCCCCTTTCCCCCTTGATTCGATGTCGCGATCAGATGACGGAGCCCAGGAGACCCAGGATCCAGCTTACCCGGTGGACAACTACTACTACCCCGACGGTGGCCACTACTACCAGGATGGAGCCTACTACGACGTAGACTTCTCTCACGTCCAGGAGTAGTTCGGAGGTTCCCAGGCAGGAGGCCTCGCCTCTTTCGATCCGCTGCTTATGTTTGTGCTAGCCTTCTTAAGGCAAAACTTGTGTACCTTTTATGTCTGTACTCAGATGATGTTGCTTCCGCTGACTTTGTACTCAAGCTTTTATATTCGAGCCCTCGAGGCCCCTGGCTTGTAATATGAAGTTGTATGACTTTAATTTGTGTTTAGAGTTGTGTTGTGATATCAATCAGTGAGTCCCTAATCTTGGTCGTACGCATTGCGTGTATGTTTAGCGTACGGTCGAATTTGGGGGCGTCACATTCGGGGAAGCTATCGGACAAGTGCGAGGGGTCCATGCACTGTGCAGAGGGGCTAGGCATAGCAGAGCGGGAAGACGGGCGGCCCGGCAACAAGTTTTCATAAACGAAAAACGTCTGCGATTTGACTGGCTATAGTGCCGCTATAGGTTTAACGGTTCGGGTATCAAACGGACTCCGGTTGTGACGAAATTTGGCAGGCCGTCTACCTACACTATAACAAGACCGCACACCAACTTTCGACCCAATCCGAGAATATTTTATACTCGCTTTAAAAACAATATTTTTTTAAATGATGCCACGGGCGCGTGCGTGTGTGGTCGGTCTCGAAACGGTCGACAACGCGAACGGAGAGAACCGGCGACTACGAACAGATGCAAGTTTTTGAAAAATGACGACAACAAAGTTCCTATGCTATGCAGATGATGCGAATGATGCGATGATGAATGTGACAACCAAACGAATCACATGACGACAATGGAATAAAAGGGGAATCTTCTGGAGCGTCGGTCTCGGGCTGTTATAACTCTCCTCCACTAACAAGAGATCTCGCCCCGAGATCTTAGAATGAGAAGGGGAAGAGAAAGAGAACGGGAAGATGTAAAACTTAGTTGCTTCTCTGACAAACGAGTGAAACCAACGAACCTTGAAGGTTGCGAAGAGATGAAGAATGGCACGAGAAACAAGACATAATTCGAAACCACTTCGGTTGAGACGAGATAGGCAAGGAATGGGAACGAACGAATTTGGGTAGCACTCCGGTAGAAAAGAGAAGCAAAAAATTGATAAGATGGAAAGAGATTGAAAAGAAGACACCACACTCCGGTTAAATGAATAAGCAAGGAAAGAACATGATCTTGATAAAACGAGATGATGCTTCAAACAAAGCAACATCACAACGCCTCCGGGACAAAAGAATAGAAGCTAGAATTTTGGAGAGTAGAGAACGGAGAAGAAAATGACATATTCTACCACAATTGAATTTCTCCTTATAAAGAAAGGATTGAATGGGGTTGTTGGGAAATCAACAACGAAAAGAATAAGCTTGTTATGGGCTTACGGAAAACATCTCAAAATTATGAGGTGATAACTGGCCACTAACGGGAACAATTGGTTGTTTGCGAGCAACAAGACATGCAAACTTCTTACACCATGAGGATACAATGAGAACCTGGATCATGATAAACGCAATGATAGCAACAATCCTTAGGAAACGCTTTAAGGTGAAATATATACCAAGATAACTCCGATAAAGAAATGATGGGTTTAAATATCTCATTCTTGACAAATTCTCTTCGAGACTCCTGATGAATCAAGAATGCTATAATACCATCTCAAGAGATAAGGAGAATGAATTGCACATTGAAATGCAAGATAAGAATACTTGAGGTACTACCACAAGAATCTTGAAGAACACTTCGAGAAAAGAAAGAAATCCTTGACGAACCACCATGAAGAACCTCTTGAAGAACACCGGAATGAAAGGATGATAGAAAAGAAATGAAGGTTGAAAAGAATAAACTTATGACCTTGTAAGCTTTGGATGAAGCTTCGCGAAGTGATACTCTCGGAAAATTAGGAACTCCGGAAAAGAAAAGATGAACAACTTAGAATCGAGAATTTGATATCATGAACAACTCCGGAAGAAGGATTGAAAACACCTTGATGAACAAGAATAAGAATTATGTTATGCTTATATTTCATCAAGTTTAATTGATGACAAGCAACGGATTTAGCATACCACTTATTCTTCTTGAGAATGATTGGAGATAGATATTGCACACCTGAAGATGTCTTGAACGAAAACACCAATAAGAATTTAAAACGAATGAAGAAACTACGAATGAATGGAAATAGATGAGAACGAAGAGATCATGATCCACCTAGCAGAAAACTTAAACAAGGCACCATAATAATTGAGATACGACCGAAGAGACAACAATTGAAAAGAATTTGAGAATGAAAGCCGAAAGCTGAGAATGAATAGTTCTTCTAAAATGATGGCCTTCGAAGGATTGAGAAATGAAAAAAGTCTGAAATGCTTCGGATAGATATGGAAAGAACTACACATGATAAAAAACAATATGAGAGGATAGCACGAAGCTGAGATGACGAATCTTCAAAAGAACGGACAAGGATTTAAAAGAAACTCTCCTTCGATCTTTAACACTAAGAATGATGATGAGGAACACATCAAGAATTACTGAGACACTCCGGAACAATGAATAGGAACAGTTGAGGCAGGGATGAACATGATTTACAAGCGATCTTTGAGAAGGAATATGACTGATGAAATTCATTCTTACGTCATATTGAAAAGAACTTGAGGACATCTTTTGAAAGATTAGAATAGCCATGTAAGATCCTGGGGGAAAACCTGTGGGTTATGAGCCCACTGAAAGGAAACACCGTTGAAACAATTGCTTAGAAAGAGATATTGCACCGGTACAAATTGAGAACTTGATGAGGTAAGAACCCCAAAATATTTTAAGAGGATATGAATGGAAATGAAAGTCTTCTGAGATATCTTGCCACTCCGGATAGAACAAAGAGAGATGACTAAGCAAGAGAGTCTTGGATAAGAATTTTCAACATAGAAAAGCATTGAACGAATGAAAAGGATATGATGAACACCGAGAGGTTGAATTGAATCACCGGGGAAGAAAACTAGAACAAGGATTGATGAACTTCTAGCACTTGAGCATCTTCACATGAATCACCGGAAACAAAACGGAAGAAAAGATAGCGGAAGCATCAATGAAAGGAAAGGCACTTGGATGAGAATTTATTCATTGAAAAAAAGGGCGGGAGGGTGGGAAAAACAAAGAAAACTTGGGACAGATGAGACAGACTCCGGAGAAGAATATGAGGATTGATCTTGCAAAAAATGGAGATGATTGAATTATCTTGCCGAGAATAACACCGGTTGAAGAGAATTTCATGACAACTCCGATCGATCAAAAGGACTAGCATTCACATATAAATATGAGAACACCACTTAGAAAAGATATGAAATCACAACTTGACATCGAAGCAACACGAATTACCATACTCCAACAAAACAAAGGATGAAGCTTGCAAATTTAAGCCAGAAACAAATACATAACCCATTATGCATTCGTTGGAAGGATAATCCTAGGTAACTACTTGAATTCCCACCTGGGAACTCCTGAAATCTTTCTGGTTATGCAATCTGGTCCAACGGATACATGGAGTAATTAGTGAATAAATCACTCAACTCCTAGCAATAATACTAGCCGTCCAGTGTATCACATCCGTCAACACATAACCAGAGAAACCTCGGAAACTCATCTACCTCAGACCCTCGTAATCACAACGATGCCAATTATGGCAGTACATCTGGACGCTCTCCCCAGTACTGGGTGACGCCAAACTCCTCTCGCCACAAAGAGTATTGAAGAAATTTCGAACATCTTCGTCCTGAGATACTAAGGAAACTGAACGATAGCGAGTGTGACAAGAATCCCCTGGAGCTCTACTCCTCAGAACAGGAGGCACCAAGAACAAAATCCCGATCACAACGACGTCGTAGAGGTTCCAAAATACCCGCGTGATCCTAAAAAAATTGAGCGAGAAGAGGGGCAGAATTAAATTCCTAAGTCAGGATTCCTCACCAGAGCATAGAAGAGGAGTAAAAAGAATCCTACTCTCCGATATATAACTAGACACAAAATAGTTTTTCACTAGACTCGACTCGGCCAAGTTCGATCAATCAAGGGGGCTCCTAGGTCGGTACAGGCTCTGATACCAACTTGTAACGCCCAAGATGCGATCCTATCCTTATTTTGGCTCGAGGGCCTCAACAGGGATAGAATCGCATCTCATCGTTTCGCAAGAATGGATATCATTACAAGTACATGTAAAGAAGAGATGAGTATATGGAATTGGCTTACACTTGCCACAAGCTAAAACATGATCACATCAAATACAACATACATTCATTCACCATACAGAAGAGCAGGATCCGACTACGGACGAAATCAAACGATAAAAACGACATCCATCCTTGCTATCCCAGGCTGCCAGCGTGGAACCCATCCTATGATCGGTGATGAAGAAGAAGAACTACAAATCAAACAAGCATCGCTCTCACGTTCAAGCATCGCACTACCTGTACCTGCAATTATTGTTGTAGTAATCTGTGAGCCACAGGGACTTAGCAATCTCATTTCCAAGGGTATCAAGACTAGCAAAGCTTAATGGGTAAGGTATGGTTAAGTGGTGAGGTTGCAGAAAGTACTAAGCATTTATTTGAGTGGCTAACTTACGAGTACAAGAATAAGAAGGGTGATCTACGCATAAACGGACGTGAACTAGTAATGGTCACTAAGTGATCCTGAACACCTACTTACGAGTCAAACATAACCCCACCGTGTTCTCTCTCGGTTCTGAACTCACGAGTAGAGACGGTCACGGTTACGCACACGGTTGGTGTATTTTATTTAAGTTTACTTCAAGTTTTCAATGACCGGATGTTAAGCAAATTTCCAAGGTGCCACATAACCGTGGGCACGGCTCTCATGAAAGATTTAACCCTGCAGGGGTGCTCCAACTCATCCATCACAAACTAGCCACACGCTGCGTCGGAAAATCTCAACCACAGAATAGCCCGCAATATCCTCAGAATCCCGGTGGAAAACCTCAACATTGAGATAGCCCAAAGTATCCTTGGAATCCCGTGCACAAGTTATTCGTAAAAGGTAAAACAAATCCAGCAAGACCGCACGACATGTCGACAAACCCGATAGGAGCCGCGTGTTCACACACGAACACGTCACCGTGTACCTTCAACGCCGAGGGTGATGCACCGCAGCTCACGTCGAAGGAGACCCGTCCGGAAGCGCGGTACGCAAGCAATCCGGCGGGTGCTTTTGAGGACCCGAAACCCCACACGCCCGGGAGGGACCCCGTCAGGGCGCGCGGCGGCTATGGGCTGCCCTAGGTCGACCTGATCGCCCCTAGGGCCTCGTGGATCGCTGGCCTTCAAGAGAAGAACGAACGAAGAACGAGAAGAAAGATACAAGGGTAGGAGATAGATGAACACGAAAAAGTAGTAGATGTGTTTGTTCAATTGTGTGTTGTTCAATCGGCCGTCACCTCTCATCTATTTATGAGGCGGCTGGACTTCCCGTACAAGAAAAGGACTCCAAATCACATCCAAATCTTTCCAAAATTAACCGAACTCGGATTTAGGTATGTCTGGGACATTAGTTCGGTTTTTAGGTCCAACAGGCCACAAACGACCTCGGATGAAGATGATCCCAAAAGCAAATTTGACCACTTCGACGAGACGAACAACTTTCGTGTTGAACGTTTTTCAATTCGAAGCCATCTTGAGGGCCGAATCTCTCATGCAAAACAGCTGATTGGTGGCGCTACCCATCAGACATGTGTCTGGTGGGGCGCGCCATATTTTGCCTCCTGGCAGGGCTGCATTCCGATGGCTCTAACTTTTGCATACGAACTTGGATTGAGACGATTTTTATATCAAAATTGACCGTTTTGACGAGACGAAGACAATACCTGTAGAAACTTTTCTCATATGAGGCCGTCTTGGGGGCTTAATCAGCCGAATAGTGTTATGCATACAAAATCTCAGTACTTCAAACACAACTTCGGCCGTAGAGATGAGATCAGATGGCTATGGACCAAATATCAAAGTTTCTCCTTTCGACGATACGGAACTTTCTCACTTTGAGCACTTTTCCATTTGAGGCCTTCTTAATTACGTTTTCGACCATGCCAAAATCGGGTGTCAACACATGCCCCCTGTTTTTCGGCGAAGCTTGTGTGCCGAAAAACAACTTGCAATACGTTGGTCTAAGGACGATGTCAACACTCCATCGGCCATTTATATGTCCTTAGGGCGACAATTTCATATCGGCCATGTCTTTGTTTCGGGCGATAGTTATATATCGGCCACTTTGATTAACAACAAAATACAGCTAATAGAATGTATGCTGATGCGGTAAAACCCTTACATGATGTAAGAAGTTATATTGCGTCCATGGATCAAAATAAGTCCATGGAGGGTAACCAGTCATACCTGAAGATGAATTCCATGTCATCAGCATCAATGGCATAGTCGGAGAATGTGGATAATGTGTGCACCAAAGACGTTGAAACCTTCGGCTTGGTTGTTCATAATTTTCACTATTTTCCTTCTTTACCTTTGTCGCACTTCTTGCAATGGAAGCTTGCACATCATTCTTGTTTTGAGTACTTCCTTTGGGAACCCATGCCATGTTTCTCTTTTCAAGCTCTTGTGCACCAAGTTTTTGTAATTTCTTCTTTTGCCAATACGATAAGCCGAGTGGACGTCCCGACTTTGATTTTGTTCGAACTAATGACAATTCTTGTTTTACCTTGTGCACTTTCAACTTCTTCCCTTCAGACTTAGCACTTGATTGACTTGCCTCGGTGCCTTTTGTAGCCAATGCCAACACTTTAATTGGCTCTTTTTTATTTGAGATCTCGTCTGAAGTGGCACTCTTACGACCATCTCTTTTGACGCGGTAGACTTGTTCAACCACCTCCTTATTCTTCCTTGTACTCCGAACCGATTCTTTTTTATTGAAACGGTCTTGAACATATGACTGCTCACTGAACGTTGGTCTTCTTGGAGCTGCATAATACTGGTGAGATGGTTTATAATAATATGGAGAATGTGCCCTTGTATCATACCTTCCATATGATGGATATGAATTTACGTGAGCATAGGGAGGCATCCACGACATTGGTATTGGCGGCCCAAAATAAGGATATGAATATGTTGCATTCAAATTCTCTTCTTGACAATACCAATCCTTGGATTTGCGCCTAGGGGGTGATCTTGATGCTTTTGCATTAGTTGGCCGATAAGCACTTTTCTCTTCATTCATCTTCTGGTATTTTTCCAATAGTTGTGCGAAAGTGACTTTCGGCTTTTTACCTTTGTGCTTACCTCGGCCTTTGCTTTCTTTGGTTGTGCTCGCATCGATCTTTGGATTTTCTTGTTGCCCCCCAATACTTAGCGTCTTCGTTGCAACTTCAATTGAACTCCTGCCTTCAATAATATTTTCATTGCGTTCTTGAACAACTTATGTACTTGAAAGCTTGATTCCATTATCCGTTGTTTTTACCTTCTCATGTTTGAATGGATCGGCTTGAAGCAGCCGATGCAAAAACTGTTTGCCATCAGGACCAATCAGAATAGACTGGTCATCTCTTGGTGTTTCAACAAATTTCAATCGTCCTTTGTCTATGGCCGATTTAACTATTTGACAAAACATATTGCAATCCTCAAAATTATGCTTGAACGAATCATGCAACTTACAATACATTCGTCCTTGAATTGATGGCTTGACATGGTGATCAAGAATTCTAATATAATTATTTCTCAACAATAAATCAAAAATTTGATCACACATGTTCGAATTGAAGGTAAACTTCTTGTTTTCTAGCCGATCTTGATGTGGGAACGGCTTTGAAACTAAGCACGTGAATGGTTCAGATGTGGCATCTTTCCATTCGACTATGAATTTTCTCTCGTATTCTTTTTCCGATGACATTGGGTAAGATATTATACTAGCATCAGCTTTCTCAAAAGAATTTAACCTTGGCTTTAAATTTCTGAAATGAAAATAGTTAGAACACACATGTGCAAGCCAAGTATGAAACAAGCAAAGCTACCCAATTAGATATGAAATTTTGATAAAGTAATGGGGAAAACTTTGGCTGCAATAATAAGTCACTATCGGTCTTTATAAATGGCACAATAGGTTGACCGATATGTTCTATAATTTTATTGCTAACAAGTAAATTACCCTTCTTCATTGGTCTTTCAAAATTATTTATGAGAATTTTCCTTATAGAAGCATCAACAATAAAGTTGCAACCAAATCGCAAGATAGGTAAATCACTTGTTAGACATACCTCTTCGAATACGTTGGGAGAGCATGATGGTTGCGTTACTTGAACGACATCTTTCTCCTCTTTCGAATAGCTCCACAATACCTTGTCATCCTCTTTTCCTAGAATAGATTCGGCATACATAATATTTGATTCGGTCTTTTCAATAACCGAATTAACTTTGTTATCCGAATCACCACTCTTTTTTATAATTCTATCCACACCCAATGCTTTCTCTTTTTGACATAATCTAGCTTGTATTGCAGCAGAATTAATAGGCGTTCCCTCTTTTATTAATTCATGTAGAACAGCATTGCATTCGTCCCAAAAAGACGTAAGATTTTTCTTAATGACCCAATCTGGATAGAATTGCCCCCCGACACTTTTAGACTCTTTTGGTAACGAGATGTCGCCGAAATTCTGTAATTGTGCAGGAGGAACATGATATGCCACGGTAGTAGGTGACGGCATTTGTGCTCCTGCAGAAGTTTCACTTATTCGGCCTTGACCGTGAAGGTGCGGAGCCGAATTATGGACATCAACAGTTGCGTATGGTGCCAAAAAGTTAGTGGCATGAGGTGTAGCATATGATGTTTGAGGGTAATTGGCCGAATAACTAGTAGTAGCATGGCCAATTCCCCTATCCACCGGCATGTTTGGATTAACATACTGGAAGTTATTTGCCGATGAATGAAAAGTTAAAACACTGTGCTGCATACTTTTGGAAGTTTCGACATGGGGTGTTTCAGTTTGATTAACCAAACTCATCATGTTGTTCATCGGCATATAGATTTGTGGGTTTGCCCATGCATGGGAGTTGGGATACATATGTTGCATGTTGCTAAAATTATATGAAGTTGAAGTATGGAGATTATTCTGAATCGGCTGTTGCACATAATTAGATGCATGGTTCATAAAACTAGGGCTAGCCGATACATTATGCTCATTAAAAGATCTAGCAACAACATATGCATTATTTGCATCTACATAAGTGAATTGGGTATTCATATTACCTTTGTGGATTGCAAACCCTAGATGACGATCTCTTCGTAGCAAGAACAGTCTGGAGACCGTTCAAAGCGTCCCCAGCGGAGTCGCCAAAAAGTGTGTTCGCACACGAACACGTCACCGTATACCTTCAACGCCGAGGGTGATGTACCGCAGCTCACGTCGAAGGAGACCCGTCCGAAAGCGCGGTACGCAAGCAATCCGGTGGGTGCTTTTGAGGACCCGAAACCCCACACGCCCGGGAGGGACCCCGTCAGGGCGCGCGGCGGCTATGGGCTGCCCTAGGTCGACCTGATCGCCCCTAGGGCCTCGTGGATCACTGGCCTTCAAGAGAAGAACGAACGAAGAACGAGAAGAAAGATACAAGGGTAGGAGATAGATGAACACGGAAAAGTAGTAGATGTGTTTGTTCGATTGTGTGTTGTTCAATTGGCCGTCACCTCTCATCTATTTATGAGGCGGCTGGACTTCCCGTACAAGAAAAAGGACTCCAAATCACGTCCAAATCTTTCCAAAATTAACCGAACTCGGATTTAGGTATGTCTGGGACATTAGTTCGGTTTTTAGGTCCCACAGGCCACAAACGACCTCGGATGAAGATGATCCCAAAAGCAAATTTGACTGCTTCGACGAGACGAACAACTTTTGTGTTGAACGTTTTTCGATTCGAAGCCATCTTGAGGGCCGAATCTCTCACGCAAAACAGCTGATTGGTGGCGTTACCCATCAGACACGTGTCTGGTGGGGCGCGCCATATTTTGCCTCCTGGCAGGGCTGCATTCCGATGGCTCTAACTTTTGCATACGAACTCGGATTGAGACGAGTTTTATATCAAAATCGGCCGTTTCGACGAGACGAAGACAATACCTGTAGAAACGTTTCTCATATGAGGCCGTATTGGGGGCTTAATCAGCCGAATAGTGTTCTGCATACAAAATCTCAGTACTTCGAACACAACTTCGGCCTTAGAGATGAGATCGGATGGCTATGGCCCAAATATCAAAGTTTCTCCTTTCGACGATACGGAACTTTCTCACTTTGAGCACTTTTCCATTTGAGGCCTTCTTAATTATGTTTTCGACCATGCCAAAATCGGGTGTCAACACCGCGTATCTCATTCTCAGGACACGACCAGATGGGACTAGCTACGAGTAAAACCAATCCCCGAGTTTCCTCTCGCGGTGGCCCCAGAGGCAGCCCGTTTTGGACCAACACTCATGAGGAGCACTGGCCCGGGTTGTTGATTAATTATCCTCGGGTTAATTACTCCCTATGCAGATTTATTAGTTATTAGGCAAATGTAATATCAAAGTTGGGCCTTGCCAGAAGAGTTTTTTCCAAAACGAATAATTAAGGGGAGGCCCATAACAACCCCAAGCATGTTAGGAGCGCTCAATATGGAACATAACACCGGTACACAAGTAACTAGGGCGACAAAGGTGGAACAAAACACCAAGCAAAAGGCCAAGCCTTCCACCTTTCACCAAGTATATATGTGTATTAAATTAAATAGCAATAATATTGTGATATCTTAAGATATTCATGTTGTCACATGGAAACAACTTCACCTGCAACTAACAATGCTATAAGAAGGGCTGAGCAAGCGGTAACATAGCCAAACAATGCTTTGCTGGGACGTGGAGGGGTTAGAGGCTTTTCATGGCAATGTTGGGAGGCTTGACATACAAGTGGTAGGTAACGAGACATAACGATAGAAGCGAGACAACTAGCATGGCAATGATAGTAGTGGTACCCAGGGAAATGGTCATCTTGTGTGAGATTCCGCTTGGAAGAAGAATGAATCCGTGAAGCAGACGAACCAACGTAGTCGAACGAATCCTCACACTCCGAAACACTTCGGAACTCTAGCGAGGAGAACCAAACCGGAAACAATCAATCAACACACGGTACACCACAACATACATGGCATGATGCACAATCGAGTATGATGCATGTCCGGTTTAATTATGCGGGGCATGGCAAGCACAACAATCACATACTACACATTAAGTGAAGTTCAATATGCAACGAGTTGCATATTGACGAAAGTCCACATTCAGATTATTTAGTTCACTCTCGTTTAGGTACTCATCAATATTAAATGTTGTTTAACATGGGTGGTCATGGCATAGGTTGAAGAAGGAATTACATAATTTTAAATGGAGAAGGAGATCATTCATATAACAAAATTATAACTCTCCATATTAAGAGAAATGCGGTTAATGCTAAACAATCATTTTAAATGTTGTTAATCATGGCAAGAGGTGCAACATAAACAACTACATCATCTAGATATTTTAAATGAGGTCGGAAGCAACATATAGCATTTCCAAAACAACCTCATATGCATAATATGAATTTGGTCCAGATCTGTACTAAGCATATTTTATAGTTGTTAAACAGGAAAATAAAGTGCACCATGTTATTCTACACATTTTTCTAGTCAAGTTACATATGTGGATTATTAAAACCGGAGCTACGGTTAATTAGTTATTAAATAATCCGTTTTAGCATGGCATTTATGCAAATTAAGGAAAACAACAAGTTTGACATGTTTATCATTTGTGAAAGTGGGATATTGTGAATCTACACAAAATTCTAAGCATCTTTCATATATTAAGTTTTTACATGCGATGCACGGTTGTGGAGATATTAAATGTATGAAGTGCAAGGGTTTTTGTGCAAATCTGTAATTCCCTAGATAAATAGACAAATTCGTCTAGAGAAAAGAAAACATGAGATGGGCCTAATCTAGATCTGGTCCAACAGTGCATAGGTGAGCGCATCATAGCTATCCTACACACAGAGCGGCATATAGCAGTACATGGGCGTCAGGAGGTTGTGCTCACCCTGGGCCTAGCCCATTCAGTGAGGAGGCTGAGGTAGGCCGGCTCGGCCTTGGGCCTTGACGCGGTTGAGGCCCATCTCGGCGCTGGCTGGGCAGCGGCTCCACTAATGGGCCGACTTGGTGCTGCGGGCAGGCCGGGCGATGCTGGGCCGACCACGGGGGAGGCCAAGGTTGCCCTCGCGGGCGACGACCACGGTTGCGGTTGTGCGTCGTTCCCCTGGACGAGCAGGGACATGGCGGCGCTACAGGTCAACGGGGGCGGCGGCCGGAGCTACCGCGGCTCGGCGGCGGCGAGCAGACGTTTTGAATTGAGAGATCAGGGGCGAGGCACCCCGTTCCCGGCGACGAGGGATCCGGTCGGAGTCGAGGGCGACAGAGGCGTCCACGAAGTTCCTCTTGTTGCTGCTCCATGAGAGGGAAAGAGAGGTCACGAGGGAGCGAGAGAAATGAGGCGAGGTAAGGAGGGACAAGGGGCGACGGGGCATGCCCTGGAGGTGCGAGAGCTGCTGCTGGTTGAATGCGCCGGCGAGCGGCGCCTGGTCGTCGGCGCGACCGGAGGTGACGTTGCAGGGAATGGCATGGCTGAGGCGGGGGTGCACGAGGCACGAAGACGAGGTCGCCGTCGAGGGGCTGGAGGCGCGGAGACGAGGTGGACCTTGGGCGCCATGGGGTCGCAGGGGTGCAAGGGCTTGAGGACGGCTATGCAGGGAGGAGCTCGAGCTCTCGCCCCTCAGGGCTACGGGTGCGGGCCTCCGGGCGTGGACGCGTCCAGACGATGCAGTCGGGGTTGGATCGACGCACTGGTTGGCTTGGATTGAGGGATTATTTTTTGATCGGGGAGGATCCTGATGGAGGAGGAGGCTGGTTGGCTCGATGGGGAAACCAAGGAAGGTGGAGAAGGTGGCGGCACGGACGGGACATGATGGATGGGATGGTGGATAACTAGGGATTGGTCTAGGGTTAATCTGCTTAAATAGGTAGGTGGATTAGAGGGGCGAATTTTGGACCCTCCGATTTAGATCGGATGGTCAAGATAAATTAGGTTAGGGAATCCAATTGAAAAACCGATGATTGTTTGGGGTATTACGGGGTTGATCCGGATCCAACGGTCATGACCGTACGTTCCGGGTTCGGGGAAGCTATCGGACAGGCGCGAGGGGTCCGTGCACTGTGCAGAGGGGCTAGGCATAGCAGAGCGGGAAGACGGGCGGCCCGGCAAAAAGTTTTCATAAACGAAAAACGTCTGCGATTTGACCGGCTATAGTGCCGCTATAGGTTTAATGGTTCGGGTATCAAACGGAATCCGGTTGCGACGAAATTTGGCAGGCGGTCTACCTACACTATAACAAGACCGCGCACCAACTTTCGACCCAATCTGAGAATATTTTATACGCACTTTAAAAACAATTTTTTTTAAATGATGTCACGGGCGCTTGCGTGTGTGGTTGGTCTCGAAACGGTCGACGATGTGAACGGAGAGAACCGGCGACTACGAACGGATGCAAGTTTTTAAAAAATGACGACAACAAAGTGCCGATGTTATCCAGATGATGCGAATGATGCGATGATGAATGCAACAACCAAACGAATCACACGACGACAATGGAATAAAAGAGGAATCTTCTGGAGCGTCGGTCTCGGGCTGTTACAGGCAACAAGTTCCAAAAAGTTCAAAGAATATAGAGCTGAACGTCGCCGTGGGCCTGATCTCCTCCAGTAGCTGTCGAAGGAGTTGAGAGAAGAGCATCCGCAAATGCTTCGACTGAAGTCCTCTGAGGTGGTGGAGTAGACACTGGAGGAGCAGGAGGAACTGATGGAGCTGGCACAGTAGGTGTCCTGGCCTGAGTCTTGAACTGAGTGTGGGACCTGAGAGGAGGGTTATTTTCATCATCATCATCATGATCAGTGGAATGAGGGCTAGGCACTGCATCCACTTCCTTCTTGAGCTCAGTCACAGTCTTCGTCAGCTCATCCACCTTGTTGTTCAGAGTAGTAAACCTATCTTCCACAATCCTCTCAAGGCTTCCTTGGTTCAGCAAGATTTCTTTGATGTCCTTCTCCATCCCATGGATGGTGCTCATAAGGTATGCCATTTGCTCACTCTTTGTCTTGGGAACCTGAGCACTAGTTGCTCTAACTGCTTCTGCCTCTGCCTATGCAGTAGATGAAGTGGGATGACTAGGGTCCATCACCACAACATTGTCTTCAAAATCTGACTGAAGTGACATGTGAGGACGATCAAGTGCATATACATTCTTCTCCATTTTGGAGTTGATGAGCATCTGAATGTATGGTGCATACCTACATGATCGTTTTTGATCAGCAGCTGTCCTCTTGATAGTCTCTACAATCAAGTCCATCACCTCTGCTCGTCGCCGGTGACGCCATCGCGCCCCGTGCTGGTGTCGTGGCAACTCCAGGACCATCGAATCTGATACCAACTGTAAGCAACTCTATGGATCTAGGGATCAAAGTAGTTCAAAATTCAATTTGGGAAGAAGTATTTGGTAGCTAGCCACCCAACTACCCTCACAGCTACTCGATTACACAGGCCAAATCCGTCGTCCACCTTCCAGCCAAAGAGAGAAAGAGGTACACATCTCCTATTTAAACCAGCGACCGTTAACACAGTTAACGGGCCCGCTGTTAGTCTAACAACCCGCGCGGTGGGTTGCACTTCCGCCTGGGCCTCCAGGGCAGCCCATCTTCATTCTTGCTTCTTCCCGCGTCATCGTCGCTTGCCGGATCAGCTACAACGCGGGACCTCCTATTGCGCGCCTTCAGCGCCGCGCAACGTAACCGGCGCCCGCAGCAGCTTCTGGGTGGGCCGACCCACGACCGGGCAGCAAGAAAAAAGACCGCAAAAATTGACACTCGACCATGATTCGACCTCGCGCCATCACGGTTCCAAACAGATGGTCTTACCACTCGACCAACAAATTCCTAGTAACTATTTCCAGCGCAGAACATATAAAAACAGAAACGTAGACGTGATATTTATTGCGCTTTACACTATAAACGTTTTAATTTTTTAATTATTTGAAAATATGTTCACTGATTTCAAATGAAGTTCACGAACATGCAAAATAAAATCGCATATTCAAAGGAAGTTCATTTTTTTTAAAAGTTCAATTTGTTTTGAAAAAGTTCACAAACTTTAAAAGAGTTTATAAATTTAATAAAAAACACAAAATAGAAAAAAGTGCATGAGTTTGATTTTTTTTCATTGAATTAAAAAAAATTCATCGAATTTGGAAAAAGTTCATCAAATCTAAAAAAAATTGATTTTGAAAAAAGTTCATTGAATTGGAAAAAAGTTCATCAAATTTTTTAAAAAGTTCACTGATTTTGAAAAAAAGTTTATTGAATTTGAAAAAAGTTCATGGAGTTTGAAAAAGGGTTCGTTGAATTTGTAAAAAAATTCATCAAATTTGAAAAAAGTTCATCGACTTCGAAAAAAGTTCATCAAATTTGAAAAAAATTGATCACAATTGAAAAGAAGTTCATCACTTTTTTTGTAAAACACCATAAAGAAAAAAAAACGTTTATTTAAAAAAACATGATTTTAGAAAAAACATGAACTTAGAAAAACAAAACAAAAAAGAAAGATACAAAGAAAAGGAAAACCCGTACAAAACCACACCGGAAAAATGACCAACATACATGAAAAAACGGTTTGGGAAGCTATCCAAAAACCAGAGGAGTTCCCACGACCAAAGAAGAAAATAAAAACAGTGCAAGAAGTTTTAAGGCACTAGTCGTTGTATGGCTTAGTGGTGCCGGTCGTTGGCTTAGAGCATCTATAGCCGGACCACCTATATGCTCCTCAAACGCCCGGAACGCCCTTCCGGTCACTGACCGGTCATAAAAATGCGACCCAACCGGACCCCTCATATCCATCTCAAACGCCCGGACTGACCGGCACCCCTCATATCCATCTTAAATATGGGGACGATATGAGGGCTCGCGGACGCGCCCGGACACGCCTGGTCAGTCCACCACGTAGGACGCGACCCCACTCCGGACCACCTTTTCTCTTTTCTTATTCATTATTTTCTTTCTCTCTCTTCTTCTCCACCAATCACGTGCAAGTGACCGGACATATGAGAAGAAAAATGAGAAGTGTGGCTGCGCGGACCAAATTATAGGGGCTCAAAACGGACACGTCCGGTCACTGACCGGGCGCGTCCGCGGGCGTTTAAGGGGTCAGATTTGCTAGGTCCGGCTATAGATGCTCTTAGGATGTGCAGACCATGGGTTCGAACTCTCTCGGGCGCACATTTTTGGTTCTTTTTAAACAGAAAAGAAAGCAGATACGTGGGCTGGCCCAATAACAGCAGAGCAGGGTGCGCTGCAGACGCCGGTTTGCATAAACGGGAAAGAGTAAAATACACCACTGGCCCTAAAAGTATTCGAGGTGTGTCACTTTAGTCCTAAAACTATGAAAATGCATATTTCAGTCCTATTTCTTTCTAAAGTGTGCCACCGCCGGTCCTAAACTCGTCGGAGCAGGTCTGGTCTGCACCCGTGGCAATTTGACCTTTGCCACGTCGTATGAAAGAGCCACATAGGAAAAACAGCCTCATTGGATACATTGTAATACCACCCGTGGATTTTCTTACCCCCATATTACGCCCCCACCGTTGTTTCTCTGCTCCTCAGACCCACACACACGATTCAAAGGCGACTGGGAGCAACAGCGGCGGCGGCGGCCGGCGGACATCGCGGGAAGCAGGCGGCAGGCAGAGGTCACCAGAAGCAGGCGGCCGGCGGAGCTCGCCGGAAGCAGGCGACCTGTGGAGCCGGCGCTTGGCGCTGATGGCGCCACAACGGCGTGCCCCTGGCGATCCCCCACCACAGTACGGTATGAACCCTAACCCAAATCCTCCGAATCCTTCCCTAAATCCTTTCCCAATCTCTGGAATATTTTATCTTTGGTCCAATCTATGCCGTTAACTGGTTTTGTGGTTGGATTGTACTGCTATGGGTAGTCTGTTGCTTCGAGTTGGAACGAATATCTGAATATATGGTTGATATGACACTGAAATTGATACTGGAGACATGTTAATTTGGAAGCATATGATATAATTATTTGTGCAAGATCATTGTCCGTTAATTGTTAATTATATGTGACGAATTTCTGTATTTTACATTGATAGGACCGATCGAAGAGCGATTCTCTGTAGAGATTAATCATGCTGGTATGTTTTGCGGTTCTGGAATGAACAAGACATATTTTGATGGCCGGGTTGATCACTTTGATGGTTGTGAGGTAGAAACTTGGTCTCCGTTGTGGATAAATCATTGTGTGGGGCAGCTTGGGCATGATCCATCTAGGGTGGAGTTGTACTGGTTACTTCCTGGGAAACAATTGTATGATGGGCTTCGCATAATTCAAAGTGATGCTGATACGTTGATGATGACTGCCGTTGTTCCGAAATTTCAGTATTTCCAACTGTATGTGGACCAAAAATATTTATTGGATGATATCTCTGTAATTGGCTCTCCAACGTTGCCAATGGTTCTTAGCCCACAAACAGAGGCAAATGTGCCAATATGTTGTGTTGATGCTGCCAGCCCAAATAGTAGGCGAACATGCAAGGTCAAAGCAGTCAAGGGCAATTTGCAAAACTGTTTCTCACCGTGTACAAAAAGAAGTGGAGGTAAAGATAAGGATGACTCTGATGACAGTGATGACAGTGATAGCAATTATGGCGACAATTTGGTTGACTCAGACAATGAATTCGACAAGGATGATGATGATCTCTTCGCAGAGTGGGTTGATGAAAATTATGAGGATGTGAAAGGAAAGAAGAAGGCGGAAAATTTTGATAGTGATTATGACACGGATGAGCTTGATCTACCAGCCTCGGACTCTGATTTTACAAGATCCTACAATAGGCTTGATTGGAGAAAACATATGGATGACATGCAGGTGTTGAACCAGGATGCATAAAAGTACTTAGAAGCAATTGAACCTAGCTCATGGTGCCGAGCTTTCTTCACTACATTGCCCAAGTCTGACTTGCTATTGAACAATACATGTGAAGTGTTTAACAAGTAAGTGTTTTGAACATCTTTATTGCACATACTCAATGCACTTCCTTTTTATGTTGAACTCCCTTCACTTTTAAAACTCAAGGTACATGATTGATGCAAGAGAAATGCCTATAAGATCCATGCTACAGAAAATCTTTAACCAGCTCATGACAAGATATTATACCAAGAATAATGAGGCTGAAGATATGTGTGGAATCATATGTCCAAAGATAAGAAAGAAATTGGACAAACAAGTAGAAATGGCTAAAAATTGTGAACCTCTACCAACTGGGAAAGGAATTTTTCTAGTGCATGGTCTGACAGGAAAATATACGGTGGATATCCACAAAGATAAGTGTGAATGTGGGAGTTGGCAGTTAAGAGGAATTCCTTGTAGGCATGCAATTTCTTGCTTCAGGTATGAGAGGATCAATCCAGAGGACAAGGTGTGTCTTTCATATAGCATAGATGCCTTCAAGCAAGCATATGGCCAGATTATAATGCCTTGCAGAGATGAAAGATCATGGCAAAAGATTAATGGAATTGAAGTGAAACCACCTCAGTATGAAAAACATGTTGGTAGGCCATCTAAGAAGAGAAGAAAGAATCCTCTTGAGATGGAAGAAGGGGCAAAGATGAGCAGACATGGCACTATATCCCATTGCAGTGTGTGCAACTCAACAGAGCACAACTAAAGAAAGTGCCCAAATAAGGGTCAACAAGGGCAATCCCTTAGTGCTGATAAAAGATCACAAACACAAGGAGGACATAAGAGGAAGCTAAAAGTGAAGAGAAACATTCTTACACAGGTACAAAAACATTTTGTTTCTCCATTTAGTAGTTAGCTCATTTAATTCTTTGCAACTATTGCTCATACTCTGTTTATAGGAATCTGCTACAACAAGTGTTGGACAGAGGAAGCAACACAGTCAAACTACCGTGCTTGAAACACTCCTTCTTCAAGTATGTTGTTCTTTATTAACATCTCATTTCCCTGAAATGTGTTGCATTGATGTTTAATGCTTCTTTGGTTGTAAGCAGGCTCAAGCATCACAACAATCCCATGTGTTACGAGGCCCTATTCCAGAATCCACCTTCATTGCTCGCAATAGAGATGCTTTACAGCCCACTACAGCTACCACATCCACTGTTGGCTTAAAGAAGAAACAAAAGAAGAGGGTTACAAAGGCCAGTATCACTGAATATAAGTGAACATGTTCTCGCTTTGGACAAATAGCTTTTTGGACAGACAACCGTTCTATTTTGGATAGTATTTAGATGATGCCAGCTAGGTGCTGAAGTAAACCTCATGCATGTGTTGCTGTGGGTTTATCTGCACCTTCTTATGTGCATTTTGAGGTTCTGATGTATTAGAAACCTAAATTACTAGCTTTTGTTTTCACTGTCATGTAACTCACTCTTAGTTATATGTACCCAGTGCACTTCATATTACTATTGTCAATATGGCCAATGCACTCATTTGTGTCAATGTTTCATATGCTGCTATGTTACAGCTAACATGTGTGTTGTAACTGAGACATTGTTTCAAGCATGGCAGTTTTAGTGCATGGTTATGTACATGCAGGGGGGGTAAATGCAAGTCCACCAACCTTTCAGGCGGGAGATTTGCCGCCAAAACTGAGTTGTCCGACGTGGCAAAGGTCAAATTGCCACGGGTGCAGGTCAGACCTGCTCCGGCGAGTTTAGGACTGGCGGTGACACACTTTACAAAGATATAGGACTCAGATATGCATTTTCATAGTTTTAGGACTAAAGTGACACACCTCGAATACTTTTAGGACCAGTGATGTATTTTACTCAACGGGAAATAACCGGCGCCTGCAGCGTCAAATAGGGATTGCCCTACAACGCTTTGATCTCTTGTTGCTTCCTCTTGCTGAACCGCAGGGTTAGTGCTGTCTTCTGGGACGCTGACATATAATAATGTTGATGCCTGTTGATCAGCACCACATAGTTGCTGTTGGGTTGACCAAGCAGCCTCCAAACGCGGCAGGCACGATCCAGAGCGCTGTTGAAAAAGGAAGCAATATCATCGGCCTGGAATATTGTTTGTTGGGCCGTGGCGCCATGTGCTGGTACAAGGCCCAGGCGGAGTCTTGTGGATTTGGGGCACGTGTCAACCGCTGATATGTCGCGTCTGCAGGACCGCAGCTATAAAATGCAAGGGGCTTCACCAACCCTAAGACCATCCCATCCATCGCCCCTCCCTCGTCACCCCGCCGCCGCAGCCATTGCCTTTTCTCATAGCACTTTTTTTTTGCTTCGTTTTATGCTGTTTGAGTTCGTGGAATTCATATCGACTCTGCCTGTTTTGTGGATTCATCTAACAACTTGGATCGATGTTTTTCTCTTCTGATGATCTGTTTGTTCTATATCGTAATGTATTTGGGCTCTATTATCATGAGTCAACAGCAGGCGCCGTTCAATGGCGTCCTGTCTGCCGCATGGAGCCTAGATTGATAGCAAGGAGAAGATTGTTTGGAGATCCATCTTCTTTTAATTCCAAGCCACAATATCTGACGATACTTCCAAAACAAATAAACTTCTCGTTTGGATCTTTCAATCGTTGTAAATTTCAGAATTTTTTCGATTTGTTTTGAGACGGCTCAGACGAACGGGTGCTCGGTTGTATCCATGGACGAGTTGCCCTTTGCACAAAGTGCCGAGAGAGACGGACGGTCGCTTCACGATTGGATGGGCGCGTCGTGTGCTCTTGCCCCATCCAAATTTAAAGTGTCCATAACCCCCACCCCCTCCTTCCCCACTAGATCTCTGATTTCGCGAGTATATCTGCATTTTGTTTGATTTTTCGTCTTGAAACCGCTCTCGGAATAACAGGCTGACGGACATCACGTTACATCCGTGATTCGTCAGATCTACTACTCCTGCCGGCACATCTTAAAACTTTTTTTAAAAATGTTTAACCTCCTGCTGGCACTGACCTTAGTTTTCGGTTGTGCAATCGTCCGAAGAACTGAATCAGTTACACTAGCAGCACTTCTTCGGCCTAGCAACGCGGAAAGCTGGGCTGTGTTTAGCTCATCAACACCCTTTGTAAAGTGCAATTGACATTCTGAGGTCTAATGTTCCCTATTAAGTTCCCCAAGATTGTGGCGACAAAATGAAATTGACTGATTACACTGATTTGTAATGATGAAACGTGTGCCGATTTGAACGGCTCGTGAACCGTCATCTGCACGAAATTAACAGTTGAAGAATCATCACCCAAATTATTAACCACCATTTTTATGGATTTTTTCTGCTTTTTTAACTACAGAATGAACAAAACGTAATAGCTGAAATCTGTAATTATTACTGATAATTTTCTTGTCGAAGGACAAAAATGGAATATATATAAAATCTTTTTAGTGCTCCCTCAAATACAAGTGGAGTTTTGAGCGACCAGACAGCCATACGAGTAAGATCCGAATCAGAATACAGTGATACAGTGAATTGCAACGCAAACTTGTTTAAATCGTCGTCTGATGATGAACTTTCCGGCAGCAGGAAAGCTCTGATGTCTACCAAGTAACATTGAAAGCACCTGGGCAGTGTTTAGTGAACGATTCTGACCTGTTTGAGCAGAAGCAAAATCTATTTGTCCATCAGTTCAACAAATCACATGCCGTGCCCATTTTTTTATGGATGACATTGATGTTGTTTTAGTAAGGGGCTCATGAGCTGCTAGATGTTGTTTTAGTATTCCACGCTAGTAGTATTGTTTTAGGACCAATGAATAAATCATGTAACTGTGTTGACGATCCTCCTGTTTTCCTATTAGACAGGTTGGTGAACGATGTAAATGTGGTTTAAGATAATAAGGCTATTAGCAATTTTCATCTCATCGAAGTGTATTTAAATCATCAGATATAAATTCGAAACTAAATAACGCACCATCAGTGGTGCTCTACGTGTTGAGCTGAGCAATCACAGTAATAACTAGAAACAACTTTGCACCTCTGGTCTCAGTTGCAATTGACCACCACAATCAGAGAGCTGACTTGGGCGATATGAGGTAATTATTAAACATTTACCATGCAAGTCTGAGGCTTAACATATTAAACATTTACCATTCAGATGGTTGAAGGCTCTCCAGGATAGGATTTAGAAAGGTGGGGATGGCCAGATTGTGGCCTCTGCCCCCTTTGCTCAAGGGAGCAAGAAAGAAACGGGTGCACACCTCTTCTTCAAATGCCGCTACACGCTTAGGCTTTGGAGGTCGCTCATCACCAAGCTTGGCCTTGCTCACATGGACACCACCAATTGACACCTTGACGACTCCGTCGGCGTATGGTGGGACAAGAGAACCGGCAACCACGTCCCAAACTGGATCGCTATGATCACCCTCATCATGCTTGTCTCTTGGACCATTTGGAATGAGCGAAATGCTAGGATGTTTCGGCACAAGAGCGCGCCGCTGCCTATCCTTCTTAGCATCATTGTGGAGAAGGCAAAGGTGACGATTACCGCTGGTGCTAAGAGACTAGGGCCTCTTTTTTTGCGTGAGTAATTGACATGCCGTGTATGTGGGTGTTTCTTGTAAGACTCTAAAATTTGCCCCTCCCTTATTTAATACTCCCTCCGTCCCAAAATAAGTGTCTCAAGCTTAGTACTAACTTCAGTACAAAGTTAAGACACTTATTTTGGGAAGGAGGGAGTAGATGAGGCAAATCTTTTGCCTCCGTTTCGAAAAAAAAAGATGAGATGAACGGTCGACACACATAGAAAGAGAACACAGGAAACGACACAGAGAATGCGGGCAACAAAAGATATTACTACACAGTAACATATTCCATGTGAACAAACACTACACAATGTTCTTCCTCTCAGACATGGGAGGCAGCACACTCCAGCAACTGAACATAATCACACAGTTGACAACCTTTCTGCCCACTACACCATAATGCATGATTATGGTAGCATTTATATGCACAAATCTACCAGTAGTTCATTCTACAAAGCAGAAGGAATGTATACATACGAACAACGAGAACAACAAGGCTGCTTGCTTTATCAGTAGAGGATCCGAACGAGTTTGCAAACACCTGTTGTTTAGATTGGTGGGATGTTTGAAAAAGAAAAGCCTTTGTATCCTTTGTATGCGTAGTAGGCAATTCTTGTGTAGTAGAATCCAGGTATGAACATTACAATGCCCAAAACCATGAAGAATATTCCTGTTCCAACAAAAAAGTTGCAATTGAAATCAAAGTTTGTTGAAGCAGATATCTTCATGAGTGCGACTTTATATTGATATTGCATCAATATTTTGAAAGAATGAGAGTCAACGAGCAAACATAATTTTAAAGCTTTTTGTGTGGCAAATCACATCTTAAGATTTCACATGTATACCATAGTACAAGTGACATCCTAGCATAAAGCCACACGATGATCACATATATTACAGCACAGATGAGAGGAATTTGGGATTGTTTTTAACCTAACTATCATCTACAAATTTTACAGTTGTGTAATCATACTAAACGTTTAGTACCCAGTCTCTATTGCTCTCACTGCTGGCTTTCCTGAAGCATATCACTGAAGCATTGTTGTCAACAGCAACAACAAAAAACCACAATCCCCCTTGAGCATGGTTCACTGAATTTTCACACTGTTGACTAGAAGCCTCTCACCAAATGCAAACATCTCATGGACATCTAAATTCGCATTTATATTTATTTTTTGCGGTCAAAGCTTTCAGCAATCACATGTTCTACAACAAAAAAAGTAACATCTCCAGCTCCCAAACACCAACTACGAAATACGTAGGGAAATAAGAAAATGGAAGCGGAGAGGGGGGGGGGGGGGGGGGGGGGGGGGAGGAGATTCGGTCTCACCGTGCGCGGTGTCACCGCCGACTTGGTTGGCGGCCATGAAGATGCCGGCGACGACGCCGAGGGCCCCGAAGGCGAGGAGGGCGGCGGCGAAGGCGATCTCCTTGACGGGGGCGCCGCGCGGGCCCCCTATGGCCCCGCCTACGAGGTCGTCCTCGTCGGTGATGGAGAAGGCGTGGTCCACGTAGGCCATGCCGGGACGGGACTAGCTAGGGTTTCTCAGGTGGATTCGCGCGCGGATCGTGGTCGCAGGTTGGTGGTGGTTTGGTTGGGGGTGGAAGATGCAGCGCAGGAGAGAGAGAGAAGAGAGATCGGCGTTGGTGGGTCGCTTGCGGAGTTGCGGAAGCAGATTTGGATTGGGTTGGACGGGAGCGCCGGGTCAACCCGTTGTTGTACTACTGTACGACGCGACGGCGATGGGCTACAATTCCGAGGCGCGTCTTCTGGAACCGGGCCTGGCAAAGCCCAGTTATGTAGGAGTATGCTGGTTTTGGAGGCCACTGTTTGCGAGGTGGATGTTTTTTCATAGATAATTGCCTGTTGCAACATGTGTGTACTCCGTCTCGTCTTAAGTGTTGCTTAAACGGATGTATCCGTCATATTAAGTGTCGCCCAAACGGATGTACCTAGATATATACATGTGTCCCAAAATAATAATTGGGATGTATATATCCGTTTGAGTGACACATAATACGAGTATATTCGAGTAGAATAGTTTTTTGCGGTTCGTTCATTTATACATTTATAACACTACATTTTAGTGACTTTTCGTACACAATCATCTTGATTTAGCTGACATTTTATCATTATTGTGATGACACAGAAAAAATGACTTCAATTGTCAACTGGATTAACACTTTGGATTGTGGGGGGGGGGGGGGGGGGGTGTTTTTAAGAATAAATAAATAAATATAGAGCTGGGAGGAGAAAAGGTAGGGGGAAGGGCCAGGAACAATGTACCTATGGAAGGTCAGACGAACAAAGAAGTGAAATTAAATATGATTATTTTTTAAGCATGAGAGGTCATGATCGCTCAGTCTCTAATATATGCTCAGATTCAGTAGAAAAAAAGTAGGCTTTATACATCGGTTCGGAAAAAAGTAAAAACTACAGTAGACATTAGTCGGCGGGCGCCCCTATATCTTGCCTTAAGCAAGAGGGTAGGAACCCTCGCTGAAGGGAGACCGAGATGGGTCAGACCAGGAGCACGGGAGGCCACAACCTCCTTCTTAGGTTCTTTACGTTTTCTGATTCATTTTTTGCTTTATTTTTGGCTTTTGTTTATACTTTAAAATATATATATTACAACAAAAACTCTGTAAAAACATTTAAAAAATGTTGAGCAAGCCTTTGAAAAATATTAATGTGTATAGAGAAAATGTTTATCATGTATACGAAAAATGCATAAAAAATGTGTATATAAATTTGATTGGGTATTAAAAATATGTTAATCAAGCATTTGAATTGTTTTAACAAGCATTTGAAAAATATTGATCAAGAATATGAAAACTCTTAAATGTGTATAAAAAAAATAATGGCCATGTAATAAAAAAATAATGATTTTTTATCATGTATATAAAAATGTTAATCAAACATTTGAATTTTTTCTGTACAAGTATATTAAAACTTTTGGTCGAGCATTTGAAAAACATTAAATGTTTATAGAAAAAATGTTGACCATGTATTAAGAAAATGATGAATTTTTTGATCATGTATATAAAAGTGTTAATCAAGCGTTCGGGAAAAAAATGTTGAACAAGTATTTGAAAATTGTTAAATGTGTATAGGAAAAATGTCGACCAAGTATTAAAAACATGATGATTTTTTTTATAATGAACTCAATATATAAATGTTGATCAAACAATTGAATTTTTTTTGGACAAGTATATTAAAAATGTTGATCCAACATTTGAAAAGTGTTAAATGTGTATAGAAAAACATCTTGACCATGCATTAAAAAATTGATGAAATTAATTGACCATGCATATAATATTTTTAATCAAGTGTTCAAAAAAATGTTGAACATGTATTTGAAAAATGTTGATCAAGTTTTTAAAAAATGTTAAGTGTGTATATAAAAATGTTGACCATGTATAAAAAATGTTAATCAAGCATTTGAAAAATGATGAATTTTTTGATAATGTATATAATTTGTTTCATCGAGAATTTTAAAAAATGTTGAACAAATATCTAAAAAATGTTACTTGGGTATTTTAAAAATGTTAAATGTGTATAAAAAAAAGGTTGACCATGTGTTCAAAAATATTAATTCTGCATTTAGAAAAAAAATTGGTCAAGCATTCAAAAAAATGGTACACCTCAAGAAAATAGAAAAATGTTAAATGTACATATAAAAAATGGTGACGATGTATTAGAAAAAATGTTAATCTTGTATTTGAAAAAAAATTAATTAAGCATTTGAAAAATGTTTGCAAGTGTGTATAGGAAAAATGTTGACCATGCATTAAAAATATTAATCTTGTTTAAAAAAATGTTAATCCAGCATTTGAATTTTTTTTAAATGTGTATAGGAAAAAATATTAGCCATGTATTAAAAAAAGTAAAATTTGAATTTAAAAAAATTAAACGTGTATTAGAGAAATGTTGTTGCCATATACAAAAAAATTGGAACGAAAAACAAAAGAAACAAAGAAAACCAAAAAATGCAAACAAAAAGGAACACAAATAAACCTAAGCAAAAAGAAAAAAGCGAAGAAACAAATGCAGAAAGAATAAAAAAAAACTAGAGAATAAAAATGAAAAGAAATAAAAGAAAACAAAAAACATTGAAAACTGAAGAAACAAATGAAAAATTAATGAAAAAACAAAAAAATGAAGAAGAAAATAAATAAAATGGAACCGTGAAAAATAAAAGCTAATATCTGGAAAACCGGTGTTATTCAACTTATTCTGCCTTAAGTTGGCCTCACCCCTGTACTCCATCAAGACCTCGAGCTGAGCCTAGTGGCTACGAGTGCTGGAAATAGACCAGGAGACCAAGGATTGAATCCGTGTTCGTGCGGTTGTTCCCTTTTTTCTTCGTTTTCTTTTAAGCAAGGGTTAATAGGTTGGTCCGTTCTTGTAGATGCCTGCACGCGAGAGATCATTCCATCTTGCTAAATGCAAGATATAGCTCCCGCGTTAGTCGCCTAGAAGAAAAAAAATAGCCACACGAATAAAAAATAAATAGCAACCACCAAACGCATATCCATTTTAAGTTTCAAATTTGGGCCTTTTGACCATCCAACATAAAAGTTTGCATGCAATTTCTCACGCAAATGTATCCCCACTCTCGTAAACAATCAGACAAACATTGCAATGTTTCAAATGTGACCAGGTAGCAAATAGTTCTATGTACGCAACAATACCCCATTCATTGCAACAAAACGTTGAAAATGCATCACAATTCACATGATATGAAGCCAACATATCTAGAATTCTGAACAACACACATGCAATAACACAGAGACGCATGTGCAAAAGGAGAAAACTCCCCTTGAAGCATACATACAAAACAATGGCAACATGTCACTCGTTCGTACACAATAAGCATGTGTCGAAGCATCGTGTGCAACATAAAGAAAATCTCAGGTTCATTGACCTCCCGTTATCAACAAGGACGCATGGAAATTTAACTGGCCTTCTATATGCTTGCTAATGTCCCCATCGTTAAAGCTGCAACGATAGAGAGAAGATTAGGATGGTCTTGCGCAAGGATGACACCGCAAAAAAACTTGCTTATTCGACATGGATTGAGCATGAATGCAGCTGAGACCACCGTGGGAGAGGAAAATGCGTGTGTGGAAACCTCTTGCGCGTGGATCTCGTCCCACCGACAGGCCCGACGAGGATCGATCCAGTGGTAGGGCGTTGCCCGGCGCCACCCCAAAACTTGGCTAACCGCCCAGATTTTCCACACGCCAGGCCAACTCATAGTAGGCTTCATGCTACTATATATAGAGTTGTTGGGTTTCCCTAAAGAGGAAAGGTGAAGTAGTATAGTAGCTGATAATATTTCCCTCAATGAAGAACCAAGGTTTATCGGACCAAAAGGAGACGACACACAAACAACGTGAATGGTACATGTACAGACAAAGCAAATGCTTACACCCAACGAAGGCAAGAGGGTTTATCAATCCCCTTGTTCTCGCCAATTGCATGGATTAAATTTGATAGTGATAGTAATGCAAAAAAGAGAAATTTTAGGTTTTTGGTAATAATGGAGAATGGACCCGGGGGGGATAGGTTCACTAGAGGCATCTCTCTCATAAGCATAGCATCGCTGGGTAAACAAATTACTGTTGGGCAATGAAATAATAACGCATAATCATGATTATGATTCGTCATGGCATGATTCATATATAGTAATTACATCCGTGAAAAGTAGATCTCTAAACTTATTGACGCCTACTACTATTACTCCACCTCAAGACCGTTGTCTAGCATGCATCTCAAAGTATTAAGTTCATGACAAACAGAGTAATGCTTTAAGCAAGATGACATAATATAAGACAAAGTAAGACCAAGCAATATGTTTGAACCCCGTCATTTTACTCTTAGTAGCAAGTAGCAACAATATAATACATGCCCTGCAACCCCTCCTGTCACAGAGTAAGCACACCGCAAGATTGAACCCACTACTATGCACCACTCCCTCTGAAGATCTACTCATCTAATTGGACAAATAAAACTTATAGATTGGAAAACATACATAGCTATAAAATCACACATAAATAGATCTCAAAAGACTCAAATAGTTTCAATGAATAATCTGATCATAAACCCACAATTCATCGGATCCCAACAAACACACCACGAGAATTACATCGAATAGATCTCCGAAGAGATCATTGTATTAAAGATGAGAGAGAGAGAGAGAGAGAGAGAGAGAGAGAGAGAGAGAGAAAGCCATCTAGCTATTGCTATGGACCCGTAGGTCCTGATGGAACTATTCAAACATCTTCATGAGGGCGGCAAGGTCGGTGAAGATTGCCTCCCCAATGGTTTTCTCCTCCAGTAGAACAGAGGCTTGCGGTGGCGATACAATTTCTTTGGGTCTTGCTTCGGGGGTTCTGGAATATTTGTGATGCGGAGCATCCTACGGTCATCCCCATGTACACTCCGACTACTCCCCAAGCCCCAAGTGCCATTGGACATGAGGTGAACTCGCTCCTAAGTGCTTCCTCTTTCAATTCACTCGAGACATGTATGCTACCTCAAGCGAAAATACTATGTATGCTTAGGTACCACGCGGACAACCTCGAAGGCGCTCGGAGTGAAGGCCAAGCCATCGTGAAGACGAGCGCGCAGACGGATGAAGAAGAGCGCCAAAAGGAGGTGACAAGACCTTCCAGGCCCCGAACATCCAGCCCCTGGACCCCTACCAACGCAAAGGCAGAGCCGGCTAAGCTACAGGGCCCGGACATCCGGCCCCTGGGCCCCGGACATCCGGCCAACGCCCTGGAAATCCGACGCGCCCATGCCAGAACCGAGAAGAATACAAGCGACCGAGCCCCGGACATCTGGCCCTCCTGGCCCGGACATCCGGCCCGACATGAAGCCCCGGACATCCGCCCCCTGGCCTGGACATCCGGCCCCTGTGCAGCAGACACAGCCAAGAGGCCATGTACCCCCCTCTCTTAACCCCATCTTGCCTTGTACTATAAATAGACCACCTCCTCCTCTTTTCTAGGGTTAGGAAAGGTTTAGCTCATGTTTAGTTGAGCTTTTTCTCCTTCCACTTCCTCCTCCCATGGAGATGAACACCTCTATGTGAGAAGATCCAAGTGGATGCCAAGGCCCCTTTCGAGGGAAGATCCTCCGAGATTCGAAGGCCCCATCTCCCCATGAGATTTGGGATGAACTCTACCATGTATCCTTCTTTCCCTTTCTTATTCTTGTACCTTGTGAATCTTGTGTGGTTTTGAGTCTAGTGGATGTGTGATTGGACTTGTTCTTGAGTGTTCTCTTGTGATTTCTCCTCGTTCTTTCTTGTGTTCTCCGTGTTCTTCGTGGAATCCCCCTCCAATCCGTGAAAGATTGGCCTCATCGGGTTTGCCCCGTATCATTTTGGTATCAAGAGCCACGTTTCTCATGAATTTGGAGTTCATCCCCTTCGTTTTCTAGCTTAATTTTGTGTGTTTTTGTCCCAATTCAAAAATCCCCACCAAAAATAGCCTCACCAAATTTCTTGCAATTTGTTGGTTCCTGTGATATTTTGTTGATTTTGACCCATGGAATTAGTGTTTGGCAAGTAGATCTAGCTTTCCCACCACGAAATTCACACCAATTTTTCATTTTCCCCATCAATTTTGACCCCCGAGATCGAAAATTTCCGCCCAAATCGAGTTCCCGAGCCCAAATCGCGATCTGGACATCAGGCCTCGGACATCCGAGGCATTGAGCCAGACATCCGACCCCTGGAGCGCAAATTCGCGCAGGTTGCTGGACACCGGGTCCCGGATTTCCGGCCTAGGCCCCGGATGTCCGACCCCTGGGATTTCAGCCTCCCGTGTTTCACCTTTTTGACCATAACTTTCACCTTCGGAGTCCGATTTTCACGTTCTTTAGCTCATTGGATAGCTATTGACATCCTCCATCCATCTAGATAGGTTCCATCATTATTTGACTCCATCATATTTTTGAAATTTTGACATCTTTGTCTAGGCCTCCATCATAACTTCCACATAACCATCCCACCATACACTTCCGCCACCCTAACCCAATTTTGTTTGAGATTTTGAGTTGCGGTTTCCGTTTCCTAAGGTGTTTCGGCTAATTAGGAATGGTTCTACATCGACAACGCCACTACTCATCATCGCTTCGGCCTCGAGATCGACATCGGCCACTTTGCCTTTTGGCACCCCAACCGTAAGCAAGGACGGTAATCTCGACGACATCATTGTCCATTTTCTTGCCATTGCATTGATCGCTTCGAGCCTATTGCGTACCTTACCCATTGATACTAGCGAGTTGAGAATTGTCGGGTCACGTTACTTGTGCACCGTAGTGTTACTCTTATGCCGCATAGCTAGTTTTAGCGTGCAAACATCTTGCTATCTACATTGTGCCATAAGTCTCTCCCGTGCATATCCAACATACTTGTCTCATATCTTGGTTCGAGCATCAAGCATAGAAAAAAAGAAGAGCAAAAAGCTTTTAAGCAAAAGAGGAGATACAAAAGAGCTTGTAAGCAATATGAATAGCATTGAGACATCTTGCATAGTAGATACTCTTGGATCATACATACATAGCATACTTGGGATTGAATACGGCACGTTTACTCTTTTAGGTTGGTGCACAAGCGCGTATCTAGCCCATTGGAGCAATCGAGCTATTGTCTCTTCTAGGATCCGTGCAACACGAGCTTTTTCCGGGTCTCTCACATTTTGTGCTCATTTCTTGGTTGCACGGATCTCACTTATCTATCCGTGTGTGTGTTCCTAGTGCAACCATAGCTATTGATCTATTTGCTTCGCATTGCAATTTTGTGAATCTTCCTCAACATTTTTGATATCTTGGATTAACATTTTCTTGAATTTTGTGCCACTTGTCCTAACCAAGCCACTCAATAAGCTTTACTTTGTAGGTGTGAGTGAACAAGTTCGGTACCAATTCCACTATTCTCTCAATTCACATTGAGTGAAACGGGATACATCCTCAACTTTGGGAACAGTATCTTGGTATTGTTTATCTCATTTCCCACTCACCTTTGCTCGAGTCTTGTGATGGCTAGGCAAACCACATCATCTTTGGTCTTCGATGACTACATCGGCATGAACACCTACATCAACCAAAAACTCGAGCGACTCGCCATAGACATACGACACTCCGAAGCTTGGAAAAGAGTCTACATCGACAACAAGTTGGACGCTCACATGGATCATCTTCGACACATGTTGGCCAACTACAAGTCTTCTTCCCCTTCATCATCTTCAAGGCGAAGACGCTCAAGTCGCACATCTTCGGAGCGCCCAACCAAAGCAAGCATAACACGGCAACGTCCTCATCTTCGAGACGACCACCAAGACGCCAAGACGAAGAACGCCGTCAACCACAAGCTTCGATGCCAACACCAAGGCGACCGACTACATGCATGGATGATCCTTCCATCTTCGGAAGCATCCCAAGGAAGATGGTCGGGCAAATTAATTTCCCTTCCGTCATGGAGGCGAGTGATGATGTGCTATCTTTGGCCTTCATCCACGACGACAACGACAAGACGTTCAAGAATGGGAGTTTCCCTTCGACCACGGCGACGAGCGCTACCCTCTTCAACGACTTGAAGACGGCGCCCATATGGGACTCATACTTGGAGTCGAGCACTGAGGCCGAGCTTGGGATGTTCCCTTCGGTCTTGGAGGAGATTGATGTTTTGCCACATCCTACAACATTCATCTTCGGAGGCGTTATGGACGAGGAGGTTGAAGATGGGACTATCCCTTCAACCGAGGCAACGCAAGGAATTGAGCATGGAGACGTTAGCACCTACATCTCTCTGAGACCCACATATGACGAGATGCCCCAATTTCCATGTGAGGAGAGCCACTACCACATGCGTGAGATGAGTGACTCCACCATATGTTACTTTGAGTGCATTTCCTATGAGAGGATGAGCGTGACCACCACTAGCCCCATACACGACAATATGCCAAAATTCTTATGTGAGGTTGAGAGCCATCACCACCCTTTGAGTGATTCAACCAACCATATGATTGAGAGCATCCTAGACGGAGGGAGTGAGCCACAACACTTAGTGAGTGAGGTAGTTGAGAGGGCACGTTAGGCCACTGTGATTTCTAACAACTTAACCTCTACTCCTATCGTGTCTTATTCTTTGGTGCAAGGTCTCCTACATGAAGACGATGCGCCTACCCTTGACGAGCCCATCCCTCCAATGGGAATTACGATGGCCATGGTGGACAATGATGCAACCCCCCACATGGTTCCATCGTGATGTTGACCACGAGTTGGTCCTTCCCACCTCAACTACATAACATGAGCGGAGCTCTAAAGGTAACATAGGTGAAGGTTCTTCGCTTGTCCCACTAGTGGACTATCTTGCCATTGCTTGCTTGCATGATGTTGATCACCTTATGGACACACAACATGCTATGTCTTCTTCATGCTTAGATGTGCTACCTATTTTTGATGAATATGATGATGAGAATGTTGACTTACCTAGTTGTGATGCTATACTCCATAGGATATCATGTGAAAATTCTATTGGTCACATCATGTTTGATAATCCCCTAAAATTGTCATATGTTATGAGTGAGATTTCCCACATTGCATCATTGCAATCTCACAGTAGTACATATGCTTATCCCGTAAAAGGAAATCCAATTTGCACATATGGCATAAACGACAAGCCCAGTGTTATTGGCATTTGCTTTTCTTGTGATGATATTGCCATGCTTCCTTTGCATCATTTGTGCAATTATTCACACATGCCATGCCATGATCACCATGATTTGGAAATGCATTGTTTTGGATGTTGTCCATATTATCCGAATTATGCTTCCGCTATTGCACATGAGGAGACCCCAATAGTTTCCTCATACATGTTAGCAGATTTTGTTCCATCCCATCCATTGCATGATACCAATTATTGTGTGCACCATCCACATACCATGAACAACAATGCTCTAAATTCAAGTGATGCACTACATGTTTCTAGTTCCCATTATGCTATACATAACAACAAACCTTTCATGATGGATGACATATTCCTATATCATGCATCTCACTTATTTGAGCATTGGATATTTTGTGCTAATGAACACATGCACATGCACATCCTAATGGATGATGTGTACATATACCACACGCACATAATTTTCCCTTTGCCTTTGTTGTGTGTAGGTACTCATGATTACTCGTCAACCTTACAATCCCATGAGTTGACGAAAAGAGCTCTTGAGAGCACCGATGCTTTGGGATTCATTGGAATGTGTCTCCAACCATTCCCTTTGCGCAAGGATTACGCACACCTCTTCTACTTGATTCTCACATGACTATGGGCTATATACCACTTGTCATCTTATGCCCATTTTCTCGTGTTCACTTTGCATGTTATGCCCCATTCTATGCTTGAGAGATGCAATTGTGACCCATGCTTACCTTTACACATAATTCACCATGCTACTCTTTCTATGTGTAGTTGCAAGCTTGGTGGAGATCCTAGTTATTCTTGCCATGTTTACCTCATGTGCTATGATATTATTGCTTCTTGTGTTGGCAGCGTCATGATGTTCCATTGCTATTTACATATGACTTCTTGCCAATACAATGACGACACTTTGCTCATAGCTTGCCTTCATGCTTGTGATATGTCACGTGCATTATGTATGTCCACTATTTGCACACATGACATGATTGCCATGATTACATCTAGTATGTTGCATCTTTGTGCTACTAGCTTCCATGCATTGATTCCTATGATTGCTTGCCGTGTTGCATCACCCATGTTACATACTTGCTCTTTTCCTTGGGTTGATGACATACATGGCCATTCCTCTCACATGATTCGTGTTGATCATTGTCTCTTGTCTCCTTTACTTGCATCTTGTAGTGAGTGCACCCATGTTATGCTTATTGATGATCTTGGAGACTTACACTACTGGAATTCAGTTATTTGCCATCTGCCACCTCTTTGCCGTCTGCCAGCTGATGGCAAAGAGGCTGTTTGCCGTCTGTCTTGCCAAAGCAGACGGCAAAGAACCAGCTGATGGCAAAGAGGGTCTTTGCCATCTGCACTTCTTTGCCGTCTGCCAGCAGACGGCAAAGACCAAAGTGGGCCCCACGGGGCACGGCACTGGCTAGGTCAAGCTCTTTTCCATCTGCCACTTCTTTGCCGTCTGCTGGCAGATGGAAAAAATTTCTTTGCCGTCTGCCAGCAGACGGCAACGAGGTGAGGGTGGGGCCCACAATGTCACGGCGGGGGCGGGCTAACGGTCACCGTCTTTGCCGTCTGCTGGCAGACGGCAAAGAGGGGGGCTTAATTTTTGCCCCCGCGCCCAAAGCCTCTCTCTCTCTCACACACATCTCTCTCTCCCTCTCTGTCTCAGCGCCGCCGCCCCGCCCTGCCCTGCCCTGCCCCCGCCGCCGCCCCGCCCTGCCCCGCGCCACCGCCCCGCGCCGCCGCCCCGCACCTCCGCCGCCCCGCGCCGCCGCCCCGCAGTCTGCCGCAGCGGCCACGCGCCGCCGCCCCGTCGAGCCCCCCCGGCGAGCCCTCCCCGGCGGCACCCCCCGGCGAGCCCCCCCGACGGCACCCCCCCCCGACGAGCCCCCCGACGGCACCCCCTCCGGTGAGCTCCCCCACCTCTGCCCTTTTTTTTCTTCTGTTTTTCTGTTTTTTTCCTTTTTTTTAATATCATGATTATAGATATATATATAGATGCTACTGTTAGTAGATAGTAGATGCATCAATTAGGTTAATTAGTTAGATGTTGTTAATTAGGTTTTTTGAGTAGGTTAATTAGTTAGATGTTACTGGTTTCGACATCAATTAGGTTAATTAGGTTAGGAGGAGGAGAAGAAGAAAAAAGAGGAGAGGAGGAGAAGAAGAAGAGGAAAAAGGAAATGAGGAAGAAGAAGAAGAAGAAGGAAAAAAAAGGAAGAAAATGAAGAAAAGGAAGAAGAGGAAGAAGAAGAAAAGAAAAAAAGAGGAAAAACCCCGACCCCGACCCGACACCCCGACCCCGACCCCGACCCGACACCCCGACCCCGACACCCCGACCCCGACACCCCGACCCCGACCCGACACCCCGACCCCGACACGGCACCCCGACCCCGACCCCGACCCGACACCCCGACCCCGACACGGCACCCCGACCCCGACCCCGACCCGACACCCCGACACCGACACGGCACCCCGACCCCGACACCCCGACACCCCTGACACCCCGACACCACGACACCCAGACACGACACCCCCGACACCCCGACACCCCGACCCCGACACGACACCCCGACCCCGACACGACACCCCGACACCCCGACCCCGACACGACACCCCGACACTTAAATTAGGTATATATTCAATTTTTTAGGTATTCAATTTTTTATTATGTTCATGATGATGATACACTTAAATTATATACATATTATTCATGTCAGGTATTCATTCTTTTTATGTTGTACTAATTTCGTTTACTCTTTGTCATTGCAGGTGTTGACAGATGGTGGGCGCGGGTCGAGAGCGCTCCGAGGCTCCTACCTCGGCGCGTGGTGGGAGGGGTAGTTCCATTCCACCCCATAGCCTCCGGAGAGCGCTGGATATCAGTATGCAGACACCACCGGCGGTCGCTTCTTCTTCGGCCGGGAGAGGTCGGGGGGGGGGGGGGGAAGAAGGCTGGTAGAGGTGGACGTGGCGGCGGGAGAGGTAGGAAGGCTGCTACTACGCCTTCCTAGCCGCCACCCCCAGCTGATTCACCCGACCACAGGAGTGCTCCGTCTGAGATGGAGCCGCCTGAGGTGGACCCGTCTCGGACTCCGGTCCACGAGCCTCGAGCCGACGAGCCTATGGCAGACGCGCCTACGGCCGACGAGCCTCGGGCCGACGAGCGTCGGGCCGACGAGCCTTCGTCCCACGAGACTCCGTCCCACGAGACTCCGGAGCTCAGCAGGGATCACGCTGAGTCGCAGCGGAACTCGACGGAGTCGAGTGGCCGTGCTGAGGGTGGCTATAGTTCTGATAGCTATAGCGAGGGTGAGTGGGTTGAGGGGCGCAAAGTCTACCAGCGTGGTGGTACAAAGCTCCCGCCCACCCCGGCGACCCCCGACCAGAGGTGGTTGATTGCGCCTAACGGGGCCAAGTAAGTGCATTTACTCTTTTTTAACCTTTTGCCTTCACGTTTCTTCGAATATCTAATGCGTTGGCCTTGTCATACTACAGGTCTTGGACACACGAGCCTCATGTCCGCAGGCCCAACAGTGTCCTTGGTGTGATTTGTCGCCAGAGCTTCCCGGGGTGGGTCACGTTGCCCGGTGAGGGCCGGGTTCCCGAGTTAGGAATGACCTGGGAGCACTACTTGGCTGCCCCGGCCCCGCCGGGGCATAGGATCGGCGATGTCGAGTGCCACAAGGTGGCCGACATTGTGATCCAGACGTTTTGGGTAATTTCTCCTTTGCCGTCTATGTTGTGTTTCCTTCTTTGATTGGCAACCCTAGTGATTGTACTAATTCGTGTTTTCTTGTTTTATTGCAGACCTTCTACAGGTGTGCTGAGGGACAGGAGGAGGCCGCGGCTCTGGTTATCGACAACGAGTGCAGGCGCCTACTTCAAAACTTTCGGCACGAGGCTCGGACGCAGGCTATTCGAGACTACTTCGCCTCGGCTGGTATTAGGAGGAAAAGAGAGAAGTGCCGCGAGAAGTTTCTGAGTAAGGAGAAGTACATGAAGGTAATTACCTATTCTTAAGGCCTTGTACTTAGTTTCCTTGATTTGATTCGTAGGCGTAGCGCTCAAATTTCTCTTGCTTAACTTAGGTGCCCCCGAGATGGTGTGCGGATAGGATGGACTGTTGGGAGGCGTTGGTGGATGAGTGGTGCTCTCCCCAATGGCGCTCCACCCACGACACTGCAAAGGACAAGCGTGGCAAAATGAAAGGTGTCCCACACCATCTAGGCAGCGTCAACCTACATCAATACGGGGAAAACTGGGTATGTGGTTTGCTTCATGATTCATGCAAATTTATTCTTCATGCTAGCTTGAGCCCTCAACTAATACTCTGTTCCTCTCTTTTAGGCGCGAGAGAACAAGGCTCCAGTGCCACAGCTGTTCGACCTCTATGCCATGTCCAATACTGCCTCGTACAAGAAGGCCAAGGCATTCTCTGAGTCTGACCTCGATGATCCAAAGAAATTCACCAACCGCGCCTCCCACCACAAGCTTGTGAGGTACAGAGACGAGGGGAAGGCGAGGAAAGGGCCGGACTTTAACCCGAGCCAGCAACCTCTTGATCCAGAGCTGGTGATGATATCTGGTGGCGGGAGGCCCCATGGCTCGTTAGCCATTGGGGATGGACTGATACGTTGTAGTAGCACTCTCCCGCAGATCAAGAAGCGCCAGACCGGCTCCGATCCTGAGATATTGCCTCATGCACGACCAGTGGAGCTTGAATTCAAGGTTAGTTATACAGACTCAGATACCTTTCCTTCATTACATTGTGTGTGCGACCGTCGATGATTACAATGCTAACGAGTGTTGTTGCAGGCTGCTATTGAGGCAGAGAGAGCGAAGACCCAGGCTGCTATTGAGGAAGAGAGAGCGAAGACCCAGGCGATTCTAGAGGAGAGGGACCGGCAGGCGGCGGAGAGGGAGAGGGAGCTTGAGGACAGGACGGCTAATGCGTTGGAGGAGGAGAGGAACCGGAACATGATGGCTAACCGGGCCCTATACGAGATGTTCGCGGTAAGTTTCTTCTGCATATTAGCCAAATCATGCACGTAATGTTCCTTACAGTAGTATCTAATATGACTGACTCGTCAAAACCAAATGTGCAGACCCTGTGCGAGAAGAGCGGCACGACCCCTCCGCCGATGCCAGTCATTGCTCCGGCGGGCATGGTGAGTTTCATTTGAATGGTCATTAGTTACTAGTCTTCACATTTGAGTTGCATCATGCTAACGATACATTGGAAATGATCTTTGGTGCAGCATAACTCCCGACAAGCATCGACCGATCCTCCTCCGTCAGCCACTGGCGCGACCGGTCCTACAACTACACCTACAACTACACCTCCGTGATGACGGTAAGTTTTTGCAAGTGTTTAGCATAACAAATGCGTACTTAGCTTAAGAAATGACCTATTTATCTCCAAAATGCCGTATACTTAGCTTAGTTTCCTCGAAAATGACATTATAACCTTACTTAGCTCCAAAATGACCAATTTTACCATGGATAGCTCTCAAATGACCTATACTTAGCTTAGCTTAAGAAATGACATATTTAGCTCTAAAATGACCTGTACTTAGCATTATTTCCTCCAAAATGACATAATAACCTTAATTAGCTCCAAAATGACCAATTTTTACCACGGATAGCTCTCAAATGACCTATACTTAGCTTAGCTTAAGAAATCATCTATTTAGCTCCAAAATGACCTATTTAACCTAGGAAAGCTCTAAAATGACATATACTTAGCATTTATTCCTCCAAAAATGAATTTATATGGTTAGCTAGCTCAAAAATTACATAATAACCTTAATTAGCTCAAAAATGACCTATTTAACCTAGGATAGCTCTAAAGTTACCTATACTTAGCATTTATTCCTCCAAAATGACTCAATATGCTTAGCTAGCTCAAAAATGACATAATATGCTTAAGAAATGACCTATTTAGCTCCAAAATGACTTAATATGCTTAATTAGCTCAAAAATGGCATAATTACTTAGGTTAGCTCTGAAATGACCTATACTTAGCTTATTTAGTTCATTTATGACATACTTAGCATATTTAGGTCAAAAATGGCCTATTTAACTAGGTTAGCTCTAAAATGACACAAGTAAGCAATAAGAAGAAGAAAAAGAAAGAGAAGAAAAATTCTTCTTCTTCTTCTTCTTCTTCTAGTCTTCTTCTTCTTCTTTTTCTTCTTCTTCTTCTAGTCTTCTTCTTCTTCTTTTTCTTCTTCTTCTTCTAGTCTTCTTCTTCTTCTAACTTCCTTCTTTCCCATTTTGCAGATTTGATTCACTTCACGGAAGCTTGCGTTCATGGAGTCCTTGTCCTTCCATTTTGTTTTGATTTTGTAGGATCAACAATTGACACTGGCATATGTATGTATAGATGAATGAAACTTGCATATGTATGGATGAGACTTGCATATGTTTTGATTTGGTATGTGTTGGATGATCATATCCATATGGCTTGCATATTATTTGCATATGTGTTGTTTATTATGTGGTGGATGAGACATTTTATGTGATGGACTAGACATAATGTTTGCCTTATTATGTGATTCTGAATATATATATATATATATATATATGTGTGTGTGTGAATTTATGTGCAAATGAATTGATATAAGAGAAAACAGTAAAAACAGGGGCTATATAGCCACTTTGCCGTCTGCTAGCAGACGGCAAATAGGCCACGTGGCAGCAGCCTGTGCAAGCTGGGCTGGCCTATTTGGCCTGTTTGCCGTCTGCGAGCAGACGGCAAAGAGCTTTCTTCTTTGCCGTCTGCTGGCAGACGGCAAAGAGCGCCGTTAGCCCCCTAACGGGGCTGGCACCTTTTGTCTGCCGTCCAGGGGCTTTGCCGTCTGCCAGCAGACGGCAAAGTGGCCTTTACCGGCACCCGTTCGGCCGGACTGTTCGCCGTCTGCTGGCGGACGGCAATGGCTTTGCCGTCCGCCAGGCAGGCCTTTGCCGTCTGCTATGGCAGACGGCAAAGAAGCTGATTCCAGTAGTGTTAGACATATTACTTGTGATGCATGCTCCTTTGATTGCGCTTCATATATTTCGTTGTGCTTGCATCATATGCTTACATGCCATGTCACATTCTCTTGTCCCTTCTTATGATAAGAATGATGATGACACTTGTTGGGTCTTTCATCACACGAATGATAGGTTTTGCATTCACGCTAACCTCATTTGTTTTCCCGTCGTGTTCTTTCATTTTGAAGGCTTTGCAAGGTGGTGTCGTCATGAGACATATTGGTCATGCGAAGGCACATATGATGAGCGACAACATCTTCAGGAACTTTCCCATGGTAAGCTCGTTCCCTTCGGGTCATTTCCCAATGCACTTATTGAATGGGCCACATTTTCATTGTTGTTTGCTCCTTGTTGTTTACATGATACATCTCATGGATGGATAAGCACCATATCTTGTGCGTACGAGTAGCCTTGGGTACATTCTCATGCATTTGGGCATTTGCATCAACACTTTCACATTTGTTGTCCAATATGCTCAATGGAAACATTCTTTCTACAACAAATTTGCTCAATATGAATGGATTGACTCTCATTATGAATGGCTTCATGCATCTTGTCTTTCTATCTCATACTTGATATATGAGCTTGTGCACTTTCTTAGCAAATTTGTTATGATTTACCTTAATGGACTATTTATACATGATGCTCATTTTGTCCTACATCAATTACATGATAACATAATCATTTTGAGCCATATTTGCCATGTTCATGATATTTATAAACCTTCGCTATATGACATTATTTTGCACAATGGTGGCATTAATCGCATATATAAAACCGTTGTGTGCACAACAAATGAATTTTCCCCCATGAATGCTTTACATACCATTCACTATCATTCTAGTAAGCTTCATGATACTTGTCTAGAACATTCTTGCTGGACAAACTCATGCTTAATTGATGGACACCTTGTGTGCGCTAACCAATGTATTTGCAAGTGTACTTTATGTTTGCTCGTTTTGCATGTACACCATCTCGGAGTCATCTTGGAGTACTTTGGGCGCACCATGACTTCCACTCCGTCCAAATACAAGTCCGTCCATGACTACCGTTTCCATGGTGATGAGGTTTTTGAGCCGAGGACGGACCTTTCCCAAGGAGGTGGGGAGATGATGCGGAGCATCCTACGGTCATCCCCATGTACACTCCGACTACTCCCCAAGCCCCAAGTGCTATCGGACATGAGGTGAATTCGCTCCTAAGTGATTCCTCTTTCAATTCACTTGAGACATGTACGCTACTGAAGCGGAAATACTATGTATGCTTAGGTACCACGCGGATGACCTCGAAGGCGCTCGGAGTGAAGGCCAAGCCATTGATACGTCTCCAACGTATCTATAATTTTTTATTTTTCCATGCTGTTATATTATCATTCTTGGATGTTTTACAATCATTTTATAGCAATTTTATATCATTTTTTGGGACTAAACTATTGACATAGTGCCAAGTGCCAGTTGCTATTTTTTGCTTGTTTTTACTTCGCAGAATAACAGTACCAAACGGAGTCCAATCGCGATGAAATTTTTTGGAGATTTTTTTGGACCAGAAGGAAGCCAGTGGGCCAAAGAAGTAACCAGGAGGGAGCCCAGGCCACCCACAAGACACCAAGGCGTGCCAGGGGCCCCGGGCGCGCCCTGGTGGGTTGTGGCCGCCTCGGGAACCCCCGCCACCGCCTCTGAGCTCTATAAATACCCAAACATTCCAGAAACCCTAGAGGAGTCGACGAAAAATACTTCCAGCCGCCGCAAGTTCCAGAACCGCGAGATCCAATCTAACACCATCACGGAGGGGTTCATCATCCTCATTGGTGCCTCTCCGATGATGCGTGAGTAGTCCACCATAGACCTACGGGTCCGTAGGCAGTAGCTAGATGGCTTTCTCTCTCTTTTGATTCTCAATACAATGGTCTCTTGGAGATCTATTTGATGTAATGACTTTTTGCGGTGTGTTTGTCGGGATCCAATGAATTTTGAGTTCATGATCAGTTTCTATCCATGAATATTATTTGAGTCTTCTTTTATCTCTTATATGCATGATTACTTATAGCCTCGTATTTCTTCTTCGAATCTTTGGTTTAGTTAGGCCAACTAGATCAATTTTTCTTGCCATGGGAAGAGGTGCTTTGTGATGGGTTCGATCTTGCGGTGTCCTCTCCCAGTGACAAAAGGGGCAGCGAGGCACGCATGTATCGTTGCTATTAAGGATAACAAGATGTGGTCTATTCCTACATGAATAGATCTTGTCTACATCATGTCACCGTTCTTATTGCATTACTCCATTTTTCCATGAACTTAATACACTAGATGCATGCTGGATAGCGGTCGATGTGTGGAGTAATAGTAGTAGATGCAGAATCGTTTCGGTCTACTAATCTTGGACGTGATGCCTATATAATGATCATCGCCTTGGATATCGTCATGATTATTTGATCTTCTATCAATTGCCTAACAGTAATTTGTTTACCCACCGTGTGCTATACTCATGAGAGAAGCCACTAGTGAAACCTACGGCCCCTGGGTCTACTTTTCCAACATATTGCTTTCCGATCTATCTTTTGCCACCTTTTGTTTTCAGATCTATTATTCCAAAAATCCAAAAATACTTTGCTGCACTTTATTTGCCTCTTTTGTTTTGTGTTCTTGTGCGATCTATCTATCCAATCTATTACAATCTAATCTATCTTTTTACCGTGGAGAGATTGACAACCTCTCTTTCGCGTCGGGTTGCAAGTATTTGTTCTTTGTGTGCAGGTACCGTTTACATAGTGTTGCGTGGTTCTCCTACTGGTTCGATAACCTTGGTTTGAGAACTGAGGGAAATACTTATCGTCGCCGTGCTGCATCATCCCTTCCTCTTTGGGGAAATACCGATGCAGTCTCAAGCCATGTCAAAGGAATTTCTGGCACCGTTGCCGGGGAGGAGGTACGAAGGTAGTCTCCCGTCAACTTGCCAATTTCTGGCGCCGTTGCCGGGGAGACATCATCAACATCTATCAGATTCCTAATCACAAATCTCATCTCCTTGCAATTATATTATTTGCCATTTGCCTCTCGTTTTCCTCTCCCCCACTTCACAAATTTTCCGTTTTATTCGCCCTCTTTTTCGTTCGCCTTTTTCTCGTCAGACCTCTTGTTTGCTTGTCATCATGAGTGATTTTGGTATGGCAGAATCAGATGATGGCAGGACTCCTAATATTGGACTTTCTGGTAATTTGGATGCTAAAACTTTTGTTTTGGGGCAAGGGCGTTATAGGAAAAGAAACTATCCAAGAATTTTTCAATTGTCTTGGAAATTTGACTCTCGATGATGCTCCTATACTTAAAAGAACTAAAACTTATGCGGAAACTATTTCAGCGCTAATCCTGAAACTTGAAAATAGGTTTATTCGTACCCATCCTACCTTGCAAAGATTGTTTTATGAGCTACCTGTCATAAAGAATCCCAAAGCTAAGAAGTTAGCCACCCTTGTTCTCATGAATGAATTTGATCACATAGTATGCGAAGCTAGGGAGATTTTTGATTTCTTTGGTATGAGCCGTGAAAAACTGGTAATAGGAGAGATCCTTTACAATAGTGATTACATGTTGAGACATCTGCTTGGAAATAATCAAATTTTTGATGAGAACCTTAAAAAGGAAGTCCCCATTTTAGATATGATCCAACAAGTTTTCAATGACTTTAATCAACAATATTCTTGGATTGTGGCCGGGAATCAAAGAGGGTACGTAGATGGACAACTTGATAGTGCTAAGATTTCTATGGATGATGTGTTTCAAGTTGTATTTGCAAAATATCTTGATAAAAATATCTATACAAAAACTAAAGATGACAATACTTGAATCTATGCTTTATGCCTAGCTAGGGGCGTAAAACGATAGCGCTTGTTGGGAGGCAACCCAATGAATAAATTTATTTTCATCTTTTTCTTTCTGTTTTTGAGTGTTGACACAATTATGCTACTGTTATGATTGTGTTTCTATGTTTTATTTAGTGTTTGTGCCAAGTAAAGCCTTTAGGATGATTCATAAGATGAGTAGAAACAATGTTGAATCTGAAACAGAAACTTTGACTCCAGTGAGTGAATTTTCATTTTTTTTGCTGGAGCGTGATAATGAGATGAAATTTTAACACAATTTTGCTATACAAATTTTTTACGTTGTCCTAATTTTTCAGAATTTTCAGAGTTACAGAAGTATGGTTAGAGTACAGATTCCTATAGACTGTTCTGTTTTTGACAGATTCTGTTTTCGTTGCATTGTGTGCTTGTTTTGATGAATCTATGGTTTGTATTGAAGGGTATAAGCCATGTTAAAGTTAAAATAAAGTAGGTATAATGCAATAATAAAATAATAATGGGTTTGGAACAGTACTTAGAGTGGTGATTTGCTTTATTATACTAACGGATCTCACGAAGGTTTTGTTGAGTTTTGTGTGATTGAAGTTTTCAAGTTTTGGGTGAGATCACGATGGATGAAGGAATAAGGAGTGAAAAGAGCCTAAGGTTGGGGATGCTACATCACCCCCAAAATAATATCCAAGGAGAAACAAGCAACTAAGCTTGGGGATGCCTGATAACCTACAAGTATAGGGGATCGCAACAGTTTTCGAGGGTAGAGTATTCAACCCAAATTTATAGATTCAACACAAGGGGAGCCAAAGAATACTTGAGAGTATTAGTAGTTGAGTCGTCAATTCAACCACACCTGGAGATTAAATATCTGCAGCAGAGTGATCAGTAGCACAGTAATATGGTAGTTTGATAGCAGTAGCGACAGTAACAGTAGCGGTAACAGTAGTAGCAGTAGTTTTGTAGCAGTTGGAACAGCAGCAACAGCAATAGTAACTTAGCAAGAACAATAAGTGAAAAGGTCGTAGGCATTGGATCGGTAACTCGTTGGTGATATTCGTCATGTAACAGTCATAACCTAGGGCGATACAGAACTAGCTCAGTTCATCAATGTAATGTAGGCATGTATTCCATAAATAGTCATATGTGCTTATGGAAAAGAACTTGCATGACATCTTTTGTCCTACCCTCCCGTTGCAGCGGGGTTCATAAGGAAACTAAGGGATATTAAGGCCTCCTTTTAATAGAGAACCGGAACAAAGCATTAACACATGGTGAATACATGAACTCCTCAAACTACGGTCATCACCCTGAAGTATCCCAAATATTGTCACTATGGGGTTGACGGATCATAACACGTAATAGGTGCATATGACAAGGTAAGATCGGATCAAGAACATGGATATAGAGATGATAACATAAACGGTTCAGATCTGAAATCATGGCACTCGGGCCCTAGTGACAAGCATTAGGCATAGCAAAGTCATAGCAACATCAATCTCAGAACATAATGGATACTAGTGATCAAGCCCTAACAAAACTAACTCGATTACATGATGAATCTCATCCAACTCCTCACTGACCAGCAAGCCTACGAAGGAATTACTCACTCCCGGTGGGGAGCATCATGGAATTAATGATGGAGAAAGATTGGTGATGACGAAGACCGAAGATTCCCCTCTCGGGAGCCCCGAACGGGCTCCAGATCTGGCCTCCCGATGAAGAACAGGAGGTGGCGGCGGCTCCGTCTCGTGAAATGCGACAATTCTTTCTCCCTGATTTTTTTCACTGAATTTAGGAATTTATAGTGGCGGAGTTAGGGCAAGTGGGGCCACGAGGTGGGCACAACCCACCAGGGCGCGCCTAGGGGGCCTGGCGCGCCCTGGTGGGTGATGCTCACCCTGGCCCCCTCTGCGGTGTATTTTGGCTCCAATAATTCTTATTTATTCTGAAATAAATCTCCAAAAAGTTTCGTTCTATTCTGAGAACTTCTATTTCTGTACAAAAACAACACCATGGTAGTTCTGCTGAAAACAGCATCAGTCCGGGTTAGTTCCATTGAAATCATGCAAATTAGAGTCCAAAACAAGGGCAAAAGAGTGAGGAAAAGTAGATACGTTAGAGACATATCAACTCCCCCAAGCTTAAACCTTTGCTTGTCCTCAAGCAATTCAGTTGACAAACTGAAAGTGATAAAGAAAAACTTTTATGAACTCTTTTGTTCTTGTTTACATATATATGCTTAAGTAGTACCCAGGTTTTCAGCAAAGATTATTACTAACCATGTCAACAATAACTCTTAGAAATTATATTTACTCATAACAATAACATAAGCAACTAGTGAGCAATAATAAGATATCTCAAGCGCCAACACTTTGTCAAAACAATCATGATACAATATGACAATAGTGGTATCTCGCTAGCCCTTTCTGAGACCGCAAAACATAAATGCAGAGCACCTCCAAAGTTCAAGCAGCGGCTAAACATTGTAATTCATGGTAGAAAAGATCCAGTCATGCTGCACCCAACATCAACTATGCACAATGCATGAGGATGACAATAGTGCTCTCAGGTCTAGCGCTTATTTGAGAAGGTGATGACTCAACATAAAAGTAAATAGATAGTCCCTTCGCAGAGGGAAGCATGGATTTGCAGCGGTGCCAGAGCTCAAAGTTTAAAACAGAGATAGATATAATTTTGAGAGGTACACCCTTCCTGTCAACGTCACGACCAAGAGTTATCAATATCTTCCATGCTAAACAAATTAGCGGCGGTTCCCAAGCGGTAAAAGTAAAGGTTTACTCCCCCTCCACCAACAATCACACTCCACGGCGAGCCGCATTCACGGGTACCGTCCAAACCAACAACATTCCTGGGGGAGTTTTGTTTAATTATTTTTGATTTTTGATTTCGGGACTGGGAATCCCTATTACCGCCCCTCTCGTGTAAGGACGAGTGAATAAACACTCATCATGAGAATAACCCGCTTAGCATGGAAGATACTGACCGCCCCCTGTCGCTTCATGAGCGGTCCAAGCACACAAAACAGATGTTCATTTGAATATTTAGAGGTGGCACATACAAATTTACTTTGGAACGGCAGGGTAATACCGCATATAGGTAGATATGGTGGACTCATCTGGCATAACTTGGTTTAAGGGTTTTGATGAACAAGCAGTATTTCTGCTTAGTACAGGCGAAGGCTAGCAATTAGATTGAGAAGCGGCTAGCTAGAGAGCGAAGACGCTCATGAACATGCATTACATATAATCAACATTGAATACTAGCATGAGTAGGATATGGACACCATGAACATAAATATCATGAAGGCTATGTTGGTTTTGATTCAACTACATGCGTGAACATGTGCCAAGTCAAGCCACTTGAAACATTCAGAGGAGGATACCATATCATCATACCGCATCACAACCATTTTAATGCATGTTGACACCCAAGATAAATCATTATCCACTCCTAGCTACTTAAGCATGGCATGAACAACTATAATCTCTAATGGTCATTGCAAACATGTTTGATCATAATGAGCTGAATCAAGGGATACTAGGTTAAACATATTTACAAAAACAAAAACAAGTTGGGTTCATACCCGCTTTTCTCTGCCACAATCAATTCATCAAATGTCGTCATTATTGCCTTTCACTTGCACGATCGAACGATAAGAAGATAATAATAGTGCAAGAGTGCTGTGGACTAAGCTGGAATCTGCAAACATTTTATTCAAAAGGAGAAGACAAAGTAACATGGGCTCTTTGTTAGATAAACGATAATGCAGATGAGAACCACTCAACGATTTCATTGTGGTCTTTTCCTCGGTACGACTCAAGTAAACAGAAAAGAATTTCAGAGAAACACACTGAAATATTTTTGGAGTTTTTGGTTTTTCATGAAGAAAGCAATTTAAAGAAGAAAAACAAAAACGAGAAAAACTATTTACACGGGAAAGCTCCCAACAAGTAAAAGAAGAAGCGAGAAATCTTTTTGGGTTTTCTTTTGATGCTACAATTAAACTAAGCTAGAAAGGAAAGCTAAAAAGAAGTAGGAAATATTTTTGGGTTTTCTCAAAGTTTTTCAAACACACAAGAAGAAAGTGAGAAAACAAATCTAGCATGGATAATACAATGAAAAAGTATGAACACCGACAACTGGAATGAAACGTGTGAACATGAATGTAATGTCGGTGGAAATACGTACTCCCCCAAGCTTAGGCTTTTGGCCTAGCTTGGTAATCACCATCTGTATGAATAATAATCTGGGCGATGGCTCATTGAGAACCTCGGAGCAGACTCCGCGGCCCTCCTGGCAGCTTCAACCTCCGTGTTGTACTCATAGGCTTCGCTCTAAAGAACATAATATCTCCCCCTAGTGTGAAAATCAAAGAGAGCAGGAGCAGGCAAAGCAATAGGCACAACGGGTTTCTTATAAAATCTCAAGTTATAGGTATAGTTGGTGGCCGTGCCCGTAAGGAACTTATGACGCTTCATAACATCAAAGTCTAAATACTGAGTGGGTAGGATGGGGTCATTAGGCCATGGTGACACATTTAATCTCTCAGCTACACGGGAGGCATAGATTCTTCCATAAAAATTACCACTAGCAGCATTAAGCTGCAACCTCCGTGCAACAATTGCACCAAGATTATAATCCTTATTCCCAGTTATGGCAGTGTGTAGGAGACTCAAATCATGAGCACATAGTGTGCTACAATCTTGTTTGCCTACAACACATTTACCGTTAAAGAGCGCAAAATATTGTAGTGATGGAAAATGGATACTGTTAATTCTCCCTTGTGTAACCCCCCTATCTTCGCCAAAGCAAAGATTAACTAAAAATGACTCGTACTCAGATTTTGTTGGTTCATCGAGGGAACCCTCATATGGAAGTTTGCATGCATCGCTAAACATTTCTAATGGCATGGTAAAGGAATGATCGTATAGGTTGAACGAAACTCTAGACTCACGAGGAAAATATTTGAATTTCTTTGTAAAGGTTTTCGTGAGCTCGAGGTGTTGGGGACACTTATCTGCGATGAAGGAGACAAGCTCTGTGTTGTGAATAAATTGATCGAATTCCTCCTTAATACATGCACCTTCCATGAGCTCATCGCGAGGCCACAAGCATGATTTGGTGGCGGCATCTCGCATCGAGCTTTCGCTTGGTTCAACATAAGACTGTCGAACTGAGCTTCCACTTGATGAGGCTCCCGGGGATCTCCTCCTCGAAGAACTCCTAAAGAATTGCATTTTTATTCCTAAAAAAATTCTGAAAATTTTTAGTCCACAAAATTTTGTCAACAAAACTTTGTAAGATTGTTAGCAACTACTCCCAAGCATGCATAGAGGCCATATTGAGCATTCAAACTACTTAGAACTCTAAGAATTCAACATGCAATCTCATCTACAGCAGCACCAAGAGTAGCTAATTACTCTACAAATAACCCACTAAAGCAAAAACTAATTGGAGCAATGGAGGAGTCACATACCAAGTAGCAATCCCTCCAAACAGTTTCAGAAACGGAGCTTCGAGCAAAAAGGTCAAAATCCGCGGGTTTGAGAGCAAGAACACGAAAATGGTGGCCGTGGTGATTTTTTTCTGGAGGTAGGTGATGAAGTGGGCTAAAGAGATAAGTGAGGGGGCCCACGTGAGGGCCACAACCCACCAGGGCGCACCTGGGGGTGCTGGCGCGCCCTGGTGTCTTGTGGGCACCAGGTGCACCCCCCCTCTGGTGTTATTTGCACCAAAAATTCATAAATATTCGGAAAAAAACCGTGTTAAATTTTCAGGGCATTTTGAGAATTTTTATTTTTGGGTCATTTTTTATTGCACGGAGAAAACAGAAAACAGGATAACCATGGCATTTTATTTTATTAACTAACTAAAACATAAAATAAAAGGTGGGAGCAGAAAGTTGTGCTTACTAGATTCATCGACTTCATACCTCTCAAAAATGATCCATTAATAAGGTTGATCAAGTCTTATTAACAACCACTTCTGATTAGCATGAAACCGAAGAACTTTCGTAAAACACTAAGTTACCACAATGGGAATGTGCATATCCCCAACAATAAGTATATCGTATTTCTTTTTGGCAGTAGGTAGAGGTAATTGAAAACTTCCAATAGTGATGGTCGGAGATTCTTCAATAACATTTATACCATTCACTTGGAATTGTTTCTTCAGAAAGTGCACCGTGTGCTCATTACCATTAATATGAAAAGTGACTTTGCTTTTATTGCAATCAATAACAGCCCCTGCAGTATTCAAAAAGGGTCTACCAAGGATAATCGACATGTTGTCGTCCTCGGGCATCTCAAGAATAACAAAGTCCGTTAAGATAGTAACATTTGCAACAACAATGGGCACATCCTCACAAATACCGATAGGTATGGCTGTTGATTTGTCAGCCATTTGCAATGAGATCTCGGTAGGTGTGAGTTTATTCAAATCAAGTCTTTTATATAAGGAGAAAGGCATAACACTAACACCGGCTCCCAAATCACACAAGGCAGTTTTGACATAGTTTCTTTTAATGGAGCAAGGTATAGTCGGTATTCCAGGATCTCCAAGTTTTTTAGGTACTCCATCCTTAAAAGAATAATTAGCAAACATGGTGGAGATTTTAGCTTCAGGTATTTTTCTCTTATTAGTGATGATGTCTTTCATATACTTAGCGTAAGGGGCCATCTTTAAAATATCAGTTAAGCGGGTACGCAAAAAGACTGGCCTAATCATTTCAGCAAATTACTCAAATTCTTCATCATCCTTTTTCTTAGATGGCTTAGGTGGAAATGGCATAGGTTTCTGAACCCATGGCTTTCTTTCTTTACCGTGTTTCCTAGCCACGAAGTCTCTTTTATCATACCGTTTATTTTTAGGTTGTGGGTTATCAAGATCAGAAGCAGGCTCTATTTCAACATCATTATCTGGTTCTACATCATTACTAGGTTGAGCGTCATCACGAACATCATCATTATCATTTTCATTATCACTAGGTGAATGTTCATTACCAGACTGAGTTTCAGCATCAGAAATAGAGACATCATTATTATCAGGAGGTTTTTGTGTCTCAGGTTCACTAGAGGTATGCAAAGTCCTATCATTTTTCTTTTTCTTTTTCTTCTTAGAAGGACTAGGTGCATCATGATTAATTTTCTGAGAGTCTTGTTCAATTCTCTTAGGATGACCCTCAGGATATAGTGGTTCTTGGGTCATTCTACCTCCTCTAGTTACTACTCTAGTAGCAAAATCATGCATATTATTATTCATTTCATCAAGCAATTCTTTTTGAGACTTAGCAACTTGTTCTAACTGAGTTTGAACCATAGAGGCATGTTTTCCCACACCTCTAACATCATTACTGATTCTAAATAGCAAGTCACTCAAGCGAGCAATCATATCAGAATTATATTTCAATTGTTTCAGAACATGAGCATTGAAATAATCTTGCTTCATAATATAGTTGTCAAACTCATATAAGCATTGACTAGGATGTTTATTGTGAGGGATGTCACTTTCATTGAACTTTAATAAAGAATTTACCTCTACCACCTGTGGAGGTGGTGGTGTGTCAAGACCATGTATTTCTTCAATAGGTGGCAAATTCTTAACATCCTCAGTTTTAATACCTTTTTCCTTCATAGATTTCTTTTCCTCTTGCATATCTTTAGGACTGAGAAATAAGATACCCCTCTTCTTCGGAGTGGGTTTAGGCGGTGGTTCAGGAAGAGTTCAATCATCATAATTCTTCAATATGTTATTCAATAATTCCTTAGCTTGTTCAACAGTTCGTTCCCTGGAAACACAACCAGCACAACTATCTAGGAAGTCCCTAGAAGTATCGGTTAGTCCATTATAAAAGATATCAAGTATTTCATTTTTCCTAAGAGGATGATCAGGCAAAGCATTAAGCAATTGGAGAAGCCTCCCCCAAGCTTGTGGGAGACTCTCTTCTTCAATTTGCGCAAAGTTAAATATTTCCTGTAAGGCAGCTTGTTTCTTATGAGCAGGAAAATATTTTTCAGAGAAGTAGTAAATCATATCCTGGGGACTACGCACACAACCAGGAGCAAGAGTATTGTACCATGTCTTAGCATCACCCTTTAATGAGAACGAAAATAACTTCAAGATATAATAGTAGCGAATCTTCTCATCATGAGCAAAGAGGGTGGCTATATCATTCAACTTAGTAAGGTGTGCCACTACGGTTTCAGTTTCATAGCCATGGAAAGGATCAGATTCAACCAAAGTAATTAACTCTGGGTCGATAGAGAATTCATAATCCTTATCGGTAACAAAGATAGGTGAAGTAGCAAACTTAGGATCACATTTCATTCTAGCATTCAAAGTCTTTTCCTTATACTTGCATAGCAATTTCTTAAGATCGTCTCTATCCTTGCAAGAAAGAATTTCTCTAGTTATCTCTTCGTCCATAGCATAACCTTCAGGTATCTTAGGCATTTCGAACTTAGGAGAGCTAGGACTAATAGGAGTTTCATAATTATCATCAGTTTCAGCAATCTCATCAATTTCAGCAGTTTCATTCTCTTTAGCTCTAGCAATTTGTTCATCAAGAAATTCTCCTAGTGGCACATTATCATCAAGCATGGTACTAGCATCATCAATAGCATAATTCGTAGCAGAGGTAGCATCATCAATAACTTGCGACATATCGGGATTACTAGCATGTAGTGGTGTTGCAAGCTTACTCATAACAGAAGGTGAATCAAGTGCAGAGTGTGATGGCAGTTCCTTACCTCCCCTCATAGTAGAGGGAAAAATCTTGGTCTTAGTATCCTTCAGATTCTTCATAGTGATAGATTGATATAAATCCCAAGTGACTCAACAAATATTGCTATGCTCCCCGGCAACGGCGCCAGAAAAAGGTCTTGATAACCCACAAGTATAGGGGATCGCAACAGTTTTCGAGGGTAGAGTATTCAACCCAAATTTATAGATTCGACACAAGGGGAGCCAAAGAATACTTGAGAGTATTAGCAGTTGAGTTGTCAATTCAACCACACCTGGAGATTAAATATCTGCAGCAGAGTGATCAGTAGCACAGTAATATGGTAGTTTGATAGCAGTAGTGACAGTAACAGTAGCGGTAACAGTAGTAGCAGTAGTTTTGTAGTAGTTGGAACAGCAGCAACAGCAATAGTAACTTAGCAAGAACAATAAGTGAAAAGGTCGTAGGCACTGGATCGGTAACTCGTTGGATGATATTCGTCATGTAACCGTCATAACCTAGGGCGGTACAGAACTAGCTCAGTTCATCAATGTAATGTAGGCATGCATTCCGTAAATGGTCATACGTGCTTATGGAAAAGAACTTGCATGACATCTTTTGTCCTACCCTCCCGTGGCAGCGGGGTCCATAAGGAAACTAAGGGATATTAAGGCCTCCTTTTAATACAGAACCGGAACAAAGCATTAACACATGGTGAATACATGAACTCCTCAAACTACGGTCATCACCGCGAAGTATCCCAAATATTGTCACTATGGGGTTGACAGATCATAACACGTAATAGGTGCATATGACTAGGCAAGATCAGATCAAGAACATGGATATAGAGATGATAACATAAACGGTTCAGATCTGAAATCATGGCACTCGGGCCCTAGTGACAAGTATTAGGCATAGCAAAGTCATAGCAACATCAATCTCAGAACATAATGGATACTAGTGATCAAGCCCTAACAAAACTAACTCGATTACATGATGAATCTCATCCAACCCCTCACCGACCAGCAATCCTACGAAGGAATTACTCACTCCCGGTGTGGAGCATCATGGAATTGGCGATGGAGAAAGGTTGGTGATGATGAAGAACAAAGATTCCCCTCTCCGGAGCCCCGAACGGGCTCCAGATCTAGCCTCCCGATGAAGAACAGGAGGTGGTGGCAGCTCCGTCTCGTGAAACGCGATAATTCTTTCTCCCTGATTTTTTTCTCCGAATTTAGGAATTTATAGTGGCGGAGTTAGGGCAAGTGGGGCCACGAGGTGGGCACAACCCACCAAGGCGCGCCCAGGGGGCCTGGCGCGCCCTGGTGGGTGATGCTCACCCTGGCCCCCCTCTGCGGTGTATTTTGGCTCCAATAATTCTTATTTATTCTGAAATAAATCTCCAAAAAGTTTCGTTCCATTCCGAGAACTTTTATTTCTGCACAAAAACAACACCATGGTAGTTCTGCTGAAAACAGCGTCAGTCCGGGTTAGTTCCATTCAAATCATGCAAATTAGAGTCCAAAACAAGGGCAAAAGAGTGAGGAAAAGTAGATACGTTGGAGACGTATCAATGCCCCGAGTGGCATCCCCTCTTTCTCTAACGGCCATCGGTATTTTACTTGGAGCTATATTTTTATTCGTCACATATATGAGTTTTGCTTGGAGCGTCTTGTATTATTTGTGTCTTTGCTTGATTTGCTTTTTAGTATGTCACAAGTACCCTTGCTGGACACACCTATTTGAGAGAGACAAAATTATGTTATGATTTGTTAGAATTGCTCTTTATGCTTCACTTAATTTTTTTGAGCTATGGAATTGCTCTAGTACTTCACTTATATCTTTTTGATCACGGTGTGCTTTAATTTTTTGAAGAAATACTCTCATGCTTCACTTAGATTAATTTGAGAGTTAGTAACTTTTGAAGAAATTCTCTCATGCTTCACTTATATTATTTTGAGAGATGAAATTTTTATGCTCATGTTCTTCACTTAAATTTGTCTGAGCTTGTCAAAAGCAATGACAATATATGAAACTAGTCCCAAAGTGATAGATATTTAAGGGGGATATAATAAAAACTTTCATGAAGATCATTGGACAAATTAAACTTGATTCCTTGTAATAGTTTTGAGACATGATGATAGTGATATGTGAGTCATGGTGGTGAGTAATTATGATTTAGTAAGAATATTGGTGTTAAGGTTTGTGATTCCCTATGCAAGAACGAAAGTCAATATTTATGCAATGAAATTACATCCTACTAATGGTGCATTATTCGGTGTTAGTTATGCTCAATGCCCGTTTATGTGAATTTTCGTTTCTTGGTTGGTTGCTTCTCAATCTATTTGCTAGCCTCCACTTGTACTAAATAGAAATACTACTTGTGCATCCAAAATACTTAAACCCAACACTACTAGGAGAATGCTTATAGATAGGATTTTAGCAGTAGCGTCTGTTAAACGGAAGGCGCTACTACTAATTATTAGTAGCGCGGTCAGAGAAAGGCGCTACAGGTATTACTTTAGCAGTAGCGCTGGACTTTGAACCGGCGCTACTGCTAATCGGTCCCATCCCGAATGACGGGGGCGATCGGTAGTAGTAGCGGCTGTTAGAGAGCAACGCTACTGCTAAAGGCGTAGCAGTAGCGCTCTTCCCGTCCCCGCGCTACTGCTAAGTATCGGTTCCCTCGCCTTATCATCTTACCCCGCGCGCCCCTCACTCCTCACTCTCAGATCTATCGCGCCGCCGCTCCCACATCCCCGCGCCGGCGCTCCGACGCGTCGACCCTCCCCACGCGGAGGCTCCTACACGGCGGCCCTCCCCGTCCCGGCCGTCCCCACGCGGCGGCTCCCCGTCCCGGTCATCCCCACGCGGCGGCTGCCCGTCTCGGCCCTCCCCACGCGGTATCTCTCCCTCTCCCTCCTCTCTCCCATGGATGGATAAAATTTAGATGGTTAGATGAATGGATGGATGAAATTTAGATGGTTAGATGGATGGATGATGTAAATGGATGCATTTAGATGGTTGTGAATGGATGCATTTAGATGCTTGTGAATGGATGCATTTAGATGCATTTAGATGGATGGATGCATTTAGATGGATGGATGCATTTAGATGAATGGCTGCATATAGACGAATGGATGCATTTAGATGATGTCTACTTAATATGTCTATGTGATGTCTACTTAATATGTCCATTGTTAAGCAAATGTCTTTATGAGATGTCTACTTAATATGTCCTATGGATCTGATTTCTTTATGAGATTTGTTCTATGTGATGTCTACTTAATATGCCCATTGTTAAGCAAATGTCATGCCAAATTTACAGGGATTCCCATGTCTCCTAAACGTTCTCGTGAACAGGAGTTGGAGTGGCGGAGGCAGTTGCTGGCGCGGGGAAAAAGGATTGACGATGCAGTGTTCGGATGGAGAGATTGTATGCAGGAGCTGAAAGAGGCAGAGAATAAGTTCTGGGAGACTCAGTCTGGTTTCTTGGAGCACGAAGTCAATGCGTGCAAGTCTTACACCGAAACACAACTAAAAGTTGCGGCAGACGTCATCTTCGCGGAGGCCAACGCTGCAGAGCATGCTCGGATGACGCCTCAGAGTAGTCCCCGCTTGGTTATGGAATGGGCGCTACAACAAGTGACATCTTCGTGCCTGGCTCAGAGAGCCCGATGGGGAAGTGTGGTCGGGATACTTCCGCCGAGAATGCCCCCACCACCACCAGATTCTGCTCATTAATAGTATTGTAGTAATATTAATAGTATTGTAGTAAGATTAATAGTATTGTAGTAAGATTAATAGTATTGTAGTAAGATTAGTGGTCTCGATCTAAGAGTTCGGTCTGGACTTGTAAGGTTTTTGAAGTCTAGTTATCTGTTTGAACTCAAGTTGTCATCAATTAATAACTTGTATCGCTATATCTTCGAGACATAAACGTGATCGACTATTAGTGATGATGATGATATGAGATGAAAGAACTTCTTTTATTCATATCTGTTTCAATGAATATGCATGTTGTTATCGTATAGAAGCTGTATATGTATAAATAGAGCAAAAAAACGCAAAAAAAACATAAAAATTATTAGTATTAGGGCTGGAAAAATATTACCCGAAGCGCGCTTGTAACAGTAGCACTGGGTAGAACACACGCTACTGCTAAAATTTAGCTGCAGCGTCGTAGCAGTTGCGCGGGTACCCGCGCTACTGTTAGTACAAAAACCGGCACTACTAGTAGGCTTTTCCCTAGTAGTGCAGTTTTGCCTTACGAGTCCACCATACCTACCTATATGCGGTATTTCCATGCCGTTCTAAGCAAATTTGTATGTGCCATCTCTAATTTTCAAAATAAATTTCCTTTTTGTGTGCTCGTACCTCTCATGAAATGGTAGGGGGTGTCCAATATTTTTCCATGCTAGATGTGTTATTCTCAAGATGAGTGTTTATTCACTTGTCATTGCACGAGAGTATGGCGGTAATAGGGGTGCCCAGTCCCAAAATGAAAAAGAAATTTACTTTATGTTGTCAAATAATAAATTCCTTGGAAAGTGTTGGTATGGAAGGAAACCGTGGATACGGCTAGCCATGGATTCTGAAAGAATGGTGGAAAAAGGAATAAACTTACTTTATGTTTGGGAACCGCCTATGATGTATCTAGCATGGAAAGTATTGAGAACTACTTTGTCGTTTCGTTGACGGGAAAGGCATGCCACCCAAAATATTATTCTCTCTCAATTTAAGCTTTGAGCTCTGGCACCTCTACAAATCCCTACTTCCCTCTGCGAAGGGTCTATCTATTTACTTTATGCAATTTTTACTTTTATTTGAGTCTCCATCTTCTCTTATAAAGCACCAACTAGGGGGCACTATGATCATACTTGTGCATTGGGTGTAGTTAATATTTGAGTGTGTTTCATGAATGGATCAATGATTGAGCATAATGGGCTAGGGATAACTTTCTTTAGTGTTGATATCTTGAAAGACATGGTTGCTTGTTTGCATGCTTGAGTATTAAAGTCTTTATGTCAAAACTAGACTATTGCTTTGAACCATCTAGAAGTCCAAATGTCCATCCCACAAAAGAAAAAAATATGTGATGAACATGTTAGGCAGCATTCCACAACAAAAAATCTATTTTTATCATTTACCTACTCGAGGACGAGTAGGAATTAAGCTTGGGGATGCTGACACGTCTCCAACGTATCTATAATTTTTGATTGTTCCATGCTGTTATATTATCATGCTTGGATGTTTTACAATCATTTTATAGCAACTTTATATCATTTTTTGGGACTAACCTATTGACATAGTGCCAAGTGCCAGTTGCTGTTTTTTGCTTCGCAGAATATCAGTACCAAACGGAGTCCAATCGCGACGAAACTTTTTTGAGATTTTTTTGGACGAGAAGGAAGCTAGTGGGCCAAAAAAGTAACCAGGAGGGAGCCCAGGCCGCCCACAAGACACGAGGGCGCGCTAGGGGGCCCGGGCGCACCCTGGTGTGTTGTGGCCGCCTCGGGAACCCCCTCCACCGCCTCTGAGCTCTATAAATACCCAAATATTCCTGAAACCCTAGAGGAGTCGACAAAAAAATACTTCCAGCCGCCGCAAGTTCCAGAACCGCGAGATCCAATCTAACACCATCACGGAGGGGTTCATCATCCTCATTGGTGCCTCTCCGATGATGCGTGAGTAGTCCACCATAGACCTACGGGTCCGTAGGCAGTAGCTAGATGACTTTCTCTCTCTCTTTTGATTCTCAATACAATGGTCTCTTGGAGATCTATTTGATGTAATGACTTTTTGCGGTGCGTTTGTTGGGATCCGATGAATTTTGAGTTCATGATCAGTTTCTATCCATGAATATTATTTGAGTCTTCTTTGATTTCTTATATGCATGATTACTTATAGCCTCGTATTTCTTCTTCGAATCTTTGGTTTAGTTAGGCCAACTAGATCATTTTTTCTTGCCATGGGAAGAGGTGCTTTGTGATGGGTTCAATCTTGCGGTGTCCTCTCCCAGTGACAGAAGGGGCAACGAGGCACGCATGTATCGTTGCTATTAAGGATAACAAGATGGGGTCTATTCCAACATGAATAGATCTTGTCTACATCATGTCACCGTTCTTATTGCATTACTCCGTTTTCCATGAACTTAATACACTAGATGCATGCTGGATAGCAGTCGATGTGTGGAGTAATAGTAGTAGATGCATAATCATTTCGGTCTACTAATCTTGGACGTGATGCCTATATAATGATCATCGCCTTGGATATCGTCATGATTATTTGATCTTCTATCAATTGCCCAACATTAATTTGTTTACCCACTGTGTGCTATACTCATGAGAGAAGCCACTAGTGAAACCTACGGCCCCCGGGTCTACTTTTCCAACATATTGCTTTCCGATCTATCTTTTGCCGCCTTTTGTTTTCAGATCTATTATTCCAAAAACCCAAAAATACCTTGCTGCACTTTTTATTTGCCTCTTTTGTTTTGTGTTCTTGTGCGATCTATCTATCCAATCTATTACAATCTAATCTATCTTTTTACCGTGGAGGGATTGACAACCTCTCTTTCGCGTCAGGTTGCAAGTATTTGTTCTTTGTGTGCAGGTACCGTTTACATAGTGTTGCATGGTTCTCCTACTGGTTCGATAACCTTGGTTTCATAACTGAGGGAAATACTTACCGTCGCTGTGCTGCATCATCCCTTCGTCTTTGGGGAAATACCGACGCAGTCTCAAGCCACGTCAGTCATCGTGAAGATGAGCGTGAAGACGGATGAAGAAGAGCGCCAAAAGAAGGTGACAAGACCTTCTAGGCCCCGGACATCCGGCCCTTGGCCCGGACATCCAGCCCCTGGACCCCTACCAGCGCCAAGGCAGAACCGGCTAAGCTACAGAGCCCGGACATCCGCCCCCTGGACCCCTACCAGAGCCAAGGCAGAGCCGGCTAAGCTACAGGGCCTGGACATCCGCCCCCCGGACCCCGGACATCCGGCCAACGCCTCGGAAATCCGGCGCGCTCATGCCAGAACCGAGAAGAATCCAAGCGGCCGAGCCCCGAACATCCGGCCCTCCTGGCCCGGACATCCGTCCCGACATGAAGCCCCGGACATCCGGCCCCTGTGCGACAGACACGGCCAAGAGGCCATGTACCTCCTCTCTTAGCCCCATCTTGCCTTGTACTATAAATAAACCACCTCCTCCTCTTTTCTAGGGTTAGGAAAGGTTTAGCTCATGTTTAGTTGAGCTTTTGCTCCTTCCACTTCCTCCTCCCATGGAGATGAACACCTCTATGTGAGAAGATCCAAGTGGATGCCAAGGCCCCTTTCGAGGGAAGATCCTCCGGGATTCCAAGGCCCCATCTCCCCATGGGATTTGGGATGAACTCTACCATGTATCCTTCTTTCCCTTTGTTGTTATTATACCTTGTGGATCTTGTGTGGTTTCGAATCTAGTGGATGTGTGATTGGACTTGTTCTTGAGTGTTTCTCTTGTAATTTATCCTTGTTCTTTCCCATGTTCTTCGTGGAACCCCCTCCAATTCGTGAAAGATCGACCTCATTGGGTTTGCCCCGTATCAATTTGGGAACTTATAGGTCAGGAATTAGGTAAAACGAAGACAAGTGGGCCCCACAAGTGCTGATGGTGCCCCCTACAGGGCGCTCCGTGTGAGCTTCGTTGGGAGCGTAGCATGAAAATCAATTTTTTTCGTACGAAACACCCAAGAGTTAATCTAGGAGATGCATAGCAACGAGGAAGAGAGTGTGTCTATATACCCTTCTAGACCGAAAGCGGAAGCGTATATAACGCGCTTGATGTAGTCGTACTCTTCGCGATTCAATCACGATCCAATCCGATCTAGTGCCGAACCGACGACACCTCCGAGTTCATGTGTCTACATGTTGGATCCTTGCGATCTGCGCTCCTATTCATCGGTGACGGTTACTGTTCTTGTGCGTTGGTCCATTAGGGCCTTAGCACGACGACTTTCCGATTGTCTACTAAAACAAGTTTTGCTCGATTCCGGTGAGGGAGGAGCGATGACGACGGCGCGCCTTCGGCTCGCTCCAGTGCTTGTAGTCGTCGCTAGGTAGTCTACGAGCACGAATGTATTTTTTTTATTTCTCGTGTTATTTGTACCGCCATAATGTTTGATGAATAGATCAAAAGTTTTCTACTACAAAAGAGACGAGGCAGAGTGCGACGAGCAACTACCTTTGTCATGAGTATGCTTGTAGTCCGGACTAGAGAGAGTGCGCTCAACGTGAGGCCATCCCCTTGAAGACGTCGTGCAATTCCCTCAGAATGAAACAAGCGAGGCTCCATGAGTTGTGTGACTAAAGAAGCATGAGAGAAGTACACTATCCGCACCGCGTTACCTTTCTACACTCTTCTGGGTCTCACAAGTGTGTGCGAGCGCAACAATAGGAATTGAGCATTGCGTTGAGAGGCAGAGGATATGAACAGATAGCGAATACAATGAATCATCCAACATTGCAAAGATTTGAACAATGAGAATTGCTGGATTAGAAAATTTTAACACGAAATTCTATTAGTGAAAGACGCTCATTCCATCGATAGAGAGTCGACTGTGGTGAGCGTCAATCTTATTTCCCGTCAGCTCTATCCTTAAAGGTGCTATGAGATGCGTGCATATAAATTAGCGTACGTGAGTATGTGTATTCTTTTCAAAAGAAAAATTAACCAACTCGACAAAGATTGACAAATCGGGAGTAGCAGGATTGGGCGAGAGAAGATTGCAGAGGGCGTGAGGATTTGGAAAGCGATTGCTCCCATTTATGGCGGTTCCAAAGATGAAGCTGTAGTGAACGGGCAAGACATCTACCAAATCGATTTTTTCCAGTAAAAAAAGAATCTTATAATAAATGCTAGAAAAAAAAGACCCCCCTTATCGTCCTCAACTTCTCTTTCTCAAAAACAAACTTCCTGTACTTCTCCATCGCTTCTCCCCCCCTTGGTGCGCCATGGCGGAGGAGTGCTGCCGCGCGGACCTGCTGGAGTGGATCGGCCCCGACGTCTCAGCATGCGTCTTCGGCCGCCTTGACCACCCCGCCGACCTTGTCCGCGCCGCCGCCGTCTCCAGAACCTGGCGCAGATGCGGTGAGCAATTCTCGCCTTCCTCTCCGGTGGCTATCGATTCTAATATCACCATCGCCGTGCCCTTGATTTCCCATGCCCTGCGCAGTGGTCGAGAGCGGCCTGAGCAAGAGCCTGTGCCTGCGTCTGTGCCCCGAGGTCGCCACCATCGCCGCGGCGGCAGAGGTCACCAGATCGCCGCCTTCAACCGCCGCCCCCGAGACAGTCCGCGAGAGGGACTACAGGATATACTCAAACCTCGCCGGCGCCTACGTCTCCGACTCCGCCAAGCCCTCCGCGGAATGCATCTTGCACTGCATCGGCGCCTCCAGCACCGACGATTTCCCAATAGAGACCATGGAGAACACCCTCGACAAGGAGGAGATTATCAATTTCCGCCCGTCATATTGGTCGAGCGGCGGGGCGGACGACCCCGAGGCGCCGGAGAGCCTTACCTACAGGCTCAACTCTGACATCTGCGTTGTCGACGAGATTAGGGTGCGGCCGTACCAAGGTGCGTTATTATTGATGGATTTAGCCTGTGTGGTATTGCAATTTGCTTGAGCTCTTTCATAGTGCACACCATTGATTGATTGCTTGATTGATTAGGCTAAATACCCCCATATTAGTTGAGGATGCGTAGGCACTGCAAATTTCTGTCTTGGTTAGATTTGTCCTGTCAGGTGATTGATCGATAGTATTCATATGCCCTTTGTTTCGAATTGTCAGCCTTTTTTCAGGATGATGACCCTATATACTCTTCAAAGATGGTGCGATTTCGGATGGGCCATTACAAGCTTCCGCGAGAATCAGAGCCGTTTGTAATGGATGATGATGAGAATAAGATGGTAAATGCTGATGAAAAGTACATGTGGACTTACACTTCGCCGGAGTTCCCTATGTTACAGGTGAGTTGGTGCATCCTTTTATTGTTGATATATATCTACAGATCGATGGGAAAAATTCTACCATGAGACTTTGCATAGTTACTTTTTTCAGTCCAAGAACTCTTAAACCCCACTTAGCCAGAATTTCTCATGTTTAGGACAAATAACGAGTCAGTACTTTGTGATTACGAGATCCACTAATGATGTAATCCTTTTAGTTCTCCTAGCCATGGTCTAGCAAATTAGCATGTTGGTTGATATTGGATATAGCGATGATCTTATGATACCATCTATTTGTGGTGTGATAGAAAAACGAACTACAATCCTTCAAGCTCCCACGCCCTGTCCTTTGCATTGGTGGTGTGGTGATGATTGAACTCTTGGGCAGAGTACAGAAACAAGAAGCAGATGATATGTACTACATATGGTAAGCTGAATATGGCATGATTAGCTTTTGCAAAATATGGCATGGTTAGCTTTTGCAAAATATGGCATGATGATGCAAATTCAGAGGCTTAATGCAACTCCATCTCAGGCTGCTAGTGGAAATGCAAAACTTAATACTCGTTCACTGCACCATGAAGAATGAAATTGTGCACGCCAGGAACTTATTTCTATTAAATAATATTGATTGTCTGCAACTTTATCCTCACACTTCATCATGGTGCATACATTGTTTTTGTGATGCTTGTACTGTAGCATTTAGAAGATGCACTTGTCAATTTCTTGCATTATATTATAAAGTGTTATTCTGAATCCTGTAGTAAAGTTTGCTCAATTTAGGTCCTTTTCCGCGCATACTCGCTCCTTTTAGGTTTACAAGGCCTGCATGCATATTGAGATTTATTTTGACCGTCAATTAGACCAATAGTATATGAGTTGTGTGCCATAAAAATTATACTCCCTCCGTCCCAAAATAAGTGTCTCAGCTTTAGTACAACTTTGTTTGGGACAGAGGGAGTATCGTTGAAATCTTCTTTGGAATGCAAATTCGATGATACATTTATTATGACATATGATTAATATTTTGGTAGTGAAATTGCTGGTCAAAGTTGGCCTCAAAATGCGTATGAGCCTTGTAAACCCGAAATGATGTATTATGTAAATTAGAAATGCTGAAACAATGATATCTTTTCTCCCTTTTGCATGTAACAGTGTTTGCCATGCTCAAGTGGTGGGGCGTTCGCTCTCCCCACTTTTCATGGTTGACATCTCGGATCCTGAAGGTTATTCAATCCTCAAGTACTTACCGGGTGCCAAAGACCTATCCATCGATGACCTCCTGCAAGATGATACCAAAGACTCGCTGGAGTGGCACCATCTTGTTGCTAGATACAGGCAGATGAATCACAGAGCAGTAGTAGTGAGTGCACTTCTGGAGCCTGTACATTATATGCATGATGTAGGTGTCATCTCAGACGATGATCATGAAGATGATGTAATTGGCATCTCAGACGATGATCATGAAGATGATGTAGATGGCATGTCAGACGATGGTTATCTTGAGTAGATTTGCGTGATGGACTGCAGCTACAACTCTGCCGTGGTTTTACTCTTTGTAGTTTAGTGAACACCTCTGAAGTCTGTAAGCCTTTGTTGCAAACATTTCTGAAGCCGATTCTGGAACCTAGAGGACCTGATCTGAGACAAGTTGCTCTTATGGTTTGCAACTCTGCTCAAGCATGCTCGTGTTTTCTCTTGTGTTTTTCGTTTAGTGGTGAATATTGGTCATATATTACTTTTCAAATAAATGCCGCTTGCGGGTGGATTGCTGAATCTTATGGCACACTATGAATGCATGACACTGTAGACTTACTGTATATATGCTGAATCAGTACAGATTCTAAGCTCCCAGGAAATCCAGCCTCCTGGTGAATCGCGGCTAGCGAGGGATTTATCAGCGGGCGACTGAGCTGATGTGCCGTGGCGCCCAATCGTCTATAGTCGGTTTAACTTTTGCCATACCTATCCCGGACCCCTCTAGGCCACAGGTTCGCCCTCTCTTTTTTTCATCGAAAATATTTTCTTTGTGCCTGGGTCTCCACCCGCTCCTCGCCCAGCTCCGGCCATCGCCTCCACCGCCGCCCCCATCTAATCCAAGCCGACAACCTTCTCCACAGCTCCAAGCCGACACCTCACCTGGCCTTCTCCACAGCGCTACCTACCCCAGTCGCCCGTTCGCACACACAAACTGAATGATGGGAAAGAGATAAGCGATGTGATGACTGTATGGAGAGGCCTTACCAGATTCTGGCTCCACCTGCAGGATACCAGCGGCAACAAGTAAGGGGGGAGGCTGGCGTTGTTGGGGAGACAACAACAATATTGGCATAGGAGCAGTATAGAGAAGGACTTCTTGAATAATTTTGTCCCAACTGATAAAGCAGAGAGGATGGACTCGCTTCAATTGTTGGTGTAATGACTTCTGAATTTTATGTTCAGAAGGATGGTGTCCAGTTGTGGATGTAGAACACAATCTCTTTGACTGGCTTAAGGTAATCCTGATTAGCTGTTGTTTGTCTTTTAAGGAAGATACATGAATGCATTGTTTTCAGAATGCCTGTTACTGAGTCTTAGTCGCATCTTGTGAGATGCATGTGACCATGCGCTTGACTCTTGTTTTTTGTATATGACCATGTGCTGAATATCAAAGGAACTCTAATGCTTGTGAGCGTTGGTGAGCTGCAATCCAATCATTGAGAATCAGAAGCTCTGACAAAAATAAAATGTTCAGAAACCATAATGGATTTCAGAAACTTCTTATTGTACTGACAAAGATTGGAAAATTCATAGCTCTGCATAATAGAGGTGATCATATTATCTGGTCAAATTTGCTGCCATCCCTTCACGGTTGTGAAATGCCTTCAAGTTCCTCACTTCTTTGTGATGAGTGAGAACCCGTCCATACTTTTTGAGTGAAATCAACTTAAGAAGCTGAGAGAGTGATGTGTGGTGAGATCTCATACTCGTGGTTATGCTATTTGGTCTTCGGGAAGCACAAGAGGGATCCCAATAAAGAGAGGTTGCTGCCTACGTCAAGGCCTGCGACAACCGCACTGGTAATTTTGGTCACTCATGCATCGAGTTAAATATCTTATCATCCGATCAGTTGTGCATGTTTCTCTTACAGTTGAATGCATGTGTTTTGGTCTTTAGCTGAGAATTTGCACGTCGAAATATCATACATAGTTGTTATCTCTGTTTATGGGAAATCATATCTTACCAATCCATTGTGCCACGATTGCTTTATAGAGTGATTTGCATTAGACACATCAAATATAATTGGCCTTTGTACTGTGTGTTTGTCTAATTTAAACCACACATGGACCATGCAGCCATATGCTAATGGACCATTTTGTTCTCCCCAATTTTTGCAGCCTGAACAAAAGATCGGGATGGAACATATATTAGATGTTATATGAAACGTCCACATCTGTTTTCAGGCAGAGAAAGAATTGTGCCTTGGTTAGTAGTACATGTAGTTATTTTGAGCTATGGGTGTGTTTGATAGCTCAAGCTCTAGGGTAGGAAAGTATGGCCAGGATTTTTTTTATTTACACTTGTGTGTAGGTGCAGACTGTTACAGGTTTGTATGTGTGCTAGAGTCGGCACTTAAGTTTATATGGATCCACTGGAAGGCCACTGTCCACGAGGAAGCTTGCGATTGTCTTTGACACTTCCCTGGTAGAGTCCATGATATATACTTCAGTTATGCTATTGTTATATCAATGCTAACCATACTTCAGTGTGCTTAACTGTTTAGATAACACTAGAAAAAATTGTAAAGAACAATGTACAATCCTGTTGTGTTGTTCACCTTTCGTTATCTTTTTATCAGCTCTGCTGCAGTTACATGCCAATCGTCCAATTACCAGGTTTCTTATGCTCAGGTGGGGTAACTGAGGAATATATCAAATAATTCACAGCCCTGCAAAAATAAATAAAAAATAAGTCACAGAATGCTGAACTGAAGTTGTTTTTGGAAGTGTAACTTGGACTGGTAACTAGAGTTGTGTGTGTGTGTTTTTTTTTTTTGAAACGGAGGCAAAAGATTTGCCTCATCTCATTAATTAAGCATAGGAGAGTACGGATTGTCGGTTACATGACCACAAAGGCCGAGAATAAGATACAACGGGATTACTCTCCCGGAATAATGCTTCCCAGATACTTAGCCCCAGCCCTCACCCATAGCCGCGCCTCCGCCTTGATGGATGAAAATACACGAGTGGGCAATGAGGCCTTGTTTCGAAAGATTCTTGCATTCCTCTCGTTCCAAATTGCCCAACATATTAACATCTTAAGAGAGTTGAAGGCCTTCCTGTTTGCGCCATTGAGGAGTTAGAGTTGTGCTTGCTTCCTTTTATTCAAGTTTATATTTGGAGTTTGCCGTGGCCTAGATGCAGGTTGCTTAACTATATATGATTACCCATGTAGGATCTGCAGTCTCATGAGAAGAGCAAGCAAGATATTCTTCTGTTCTTCAAACTCTACAGCCCCACAAAAGAAGTGTTTATGTTCATCCAATTTCTCAGGTGAACCATTTCTGTTTGTATTAAGGGTTCAAGTGGATCGATTTGAGAGCACGAGGATGATATAAGCAGAATTGGACAAACATGCCTTAGTTAGAAATTATCCAAACTGAACTTTGGAAATAACATTGTTTTTACCCAAATCCTAAAAAGTGCAGCTGCACTTTTTTGCAGTCCCGGGCGCACACCCCTTCGGGCCGTCTGATCTCCATCACGCGTCGCGCGCGTGCCCAGGTGCTACCTGGTCGGGATCCCGTCGCCGCATCTCCGCCGACGGCGAGAACGGACAACAGAATCGAGCTCCGGCGCACCTCTACCTCTCCTTCCCATTCCTCCCACTCTCCCTGCCTTTCTCTCTCTGACCGAGCCGCCCTCAGGTTCTTCGCGAGGCCTTCCATGGCGTGCCGCCGGAGGTCAACCCGCCAAGCCCTACTCGATCCTTGCCGCCCTACCGCATCCAGCCTCTCCCTCGACTCCCGCCTGGACCTGCCGCCCGGCCCCTGCGTCGGCCTCGCCGGATGTACGCCAGCCACCCGCCTTGCTGCTGACGCCCGCGGTGGTTACCTCCAGGGCGTGGGGAGGCAGAGCGAGCCACGATTACGGAGGAGCCGGTCAGGGCGGGCAGCGGCGAGGCCAAAAATGGCGCGCTGGGCGATAGAGTCAGCCATGGTCGTCCAAGGCGCGCAGTGCTCCAGGATTTTAAGTATTCAGATATCTTCAGTATAAGATGACCACTGCTAGCAGTTCAGAGAATATACATGTCGTTTCGTGTGTCAGGTGAGAAGCTCGACGCAGAGCCGACGTTGCCGTACTTATCCCTGAAGCTCCACGGCCTGAAGCTGATCGTGGGTGAAACTAAGCGTCGACATCCTCAACAACACAGGCATAAAATTTGTAGGCGCGACACGAATTCATCTCCAGTTTGGATCAATTACGGTCAGTTAGACAATCTTGTTTAAAAAGGGGTACTAGTTGGAATATGCATTTCGTACTTGGTGCAGGTGAACATCGTGAGTGTGAGCAGGCAGCTCATGTATTTCAGTTTTCAGTTTACATTTTTTTTTCTGAAACAAGATGTAGCGGTGAGCAGCCAGACTGACAGAGGCAGTAGTTTTCAGGTTACAACCTTCTCTGAAAATAGTAGCAGCAACACATAGCACTTTCAAACAATGGTGGTATAAGAAGTTATGAAAATTCTATGAAATTCTCATTCTGAATGTTAAAATTCTCAGTATTTGGTTAGTGATGTATATAGAGAATTAATGCATGGCACGAGTTGCTTCAAATTTTAGCATGATTTGCTTGAAATCACAAACAAAGTTGATGCATGTTTTTTTAGTTTTGCACAGAGAAAGCATCCTATTTTGTACTGCAAGGAACTCATATGGGGCAGCATACCTTTTTCACATGCTTGATAGTAGTTGCTTCAAATTTAATACGAGTTGCCTGAAATCACAAGTAAAGTTGCCTCATGTGGTTTTACTCTTTTGGAAATAGCATGATCCACCGCCAATACACCACTGATTATGTGACCGTTTTTTGTTCTTACCTGTATATATAATGCACCTATATATGTGTTACCACCACTTATATAGGTTGTCCTCTACTTGCTGTTTTTGTGTCTGTTCTTTTTTGTTTTTGCACAAGGGTTGCCTGATATTACTGCAAGGAGTTTACATGGGTAGCAAACCCTTTTTTAATGTATGGCACGAGTTGCTTCAAATTTTAACATAATTTGCCTGAAATCACAAACAAAGTTGATGCATGTTTTTTTAGTTTTGCACAGAGGATGCATCCTATTTTTTACTGCAAGGAACTCATATGGGGCAGCAGACCTTTTACACATGCTTGATAGTAGTTGCTTCAAATTTATTATGAGTTGCCTGAAATCACAAGTAAAGTTACCTCATGTGGTTTTACTTTTTTGAAAATAGCATGATCCACCGCCAATACACCACTGATTATGTGAACGTTTTTTGTTCTTACCTATATATAATGCACCTATATATGTGTTACTGCCACTTACATAGGTTGTCCTCTATTTGTTGTTTTTGTGGTTGTTCTTTTTTTTCCACAAGGGTTGCCTGATATTACTGCAAGGAGTTTACAGGGCATCAAACCCTTTTTTAATGCATGTCACGAGTTGCTTCAAATTTTAGCATGATTTGCCTGAAATCACAAACAAATTTGATGCATGTTTTTTTAGTTTTGCACACAGGACGCATCCTATTTTTTACTGCAAGGAACTCATATGGGGCAGTAGACCTTTTTCACATGCTTGATAGTAGTTGCTTCAAATTTAATACGAGTTGCCTGAAATCACAAGTAAAGTTGCCTCATGTGGTTTTACTCTTTTCAAATAGCATGATCCACCGCCAATACATGCATTTTAATACAGACGCCTAGGGCCCGGAGAACGCCCCCTCGTTGTTCAGTTTTGGTCATTTCGGACGTATGGACATGTCCGGAAAAATTAGGTGGCCGTCGTTGGATGGCTAAAGGTGTTCGGACAGGCCGGTCCAGACATTTCGGGACGAGTTGGTGATCCGCGCTGGAGCTGGCCTTATGGTAGGCAACTTAAAGATGAAGCTTGCCAATTTGATAGTGATGGTAACCAACTTATAAGGACTCCACGCGAATAGGTATCCATCCTATTCAAAATAAAAAGTTGTTTTTCTATAGCACTAAAGTTGCCTTCATAACACCCAGAGTTGCTTAAAAAAAGTTCGACGAATTTCATCTTATGTTCGAATTAGCCAACTACTATGTATATCAAGAGTGTCCACAATAATTGCTATAGCAGAACACTAGTAGGCAACTTCAAAACACCGGTCGACAATTTCACAATGAAAATTTTAGGCAACTTCGCAACACTGATAGTCATCTTCACAACAAGCGATACACAACACCATAACAAAAATAGGCAATTACCTACAACTATAAGCAACTTAGCGACTTCACAAGGACGGTTGACAACTTCACCACAACGGTATACAACTTCACAACGGGGGAAGGCAAATTAGCAACAACTCAAAGCAACTTAGCAACAACTAAAAGCAACTTAGCGACTTCACAAGGACGGTTGACAACTTCATCACAACCGTATACAACTTCACAACGGGGGAAGGCAATTTAGCAACAAATCAAAGCAACTTAGCAACAACTAAAAGCAACTTAGAAATTTGATGAATTAGCCCTGCCTGGTCGAGTGATGTTGGTCTTGACCCCAAGTCGGTATAATACCGACAAACTTTATAGTGACTATGGTATGTGATAGTGTTACCTGACCTTGCCAGCAACGCATCATGGTTAGTATGGCGAGGAGATCGCGATAGTTACCTCTATGGTCCAGAACGGTGAAGAGTTGTGATATGATGTAGTAGAAGACGTGGTCGTATGACATACAGGTGTTCACGCAATCTTCCATTTCGGTGAACTTGCTTGGTATAGACGAGGGTCACATGACAGACGCGGTATGCAACGAAGTGATGCCTTTGTTCCGAGGGCGTGGCTCCGTTTCACTTTAAGGTAGTAGTGGTGGTCGCCGCAAGAGGCACATATCGACTGCCGTAGTGTTCATCATAGAGGAGGTCGCCAAGATCGGCGTGGCTCCGTTTTACTTTGAGGTAGTAATGGTGGTCGCCGCAAAAGGCACAAATCGGCTGTCGTAGTGTTCATCACAGAGGTGGTCGTGAGGGACGCGATCCACCACATGACGGACGTAGTCTGGCGTCGGGGTCGTCAGATCGATCGTCCCGACTCCATATAGACGGTGCCAATGGGGTCGTCAGATCGGTCGTCCCGGCTCCCAGTCAACGGTTTCAATGAGTGCTACGCTAGACGTCATGCGGCCGGATCGGCCGGCGGGATGATGCTCGACACGGTATTTCAGGCAGCACGTGGATGACGACCCCGACGCCAATGAGCGGTACGCTAGACGGCATGCGGACGGACCGGCCGGCGAGATGGCGCTCGACACGGTACGCTAGGCAACACGGAGATGGATCGGTCGGCGAGGGATTGACGACGGACGGCGACACATCAAGCTACGCAACACAAGCAATTACATTCAAGAAGACATAGCAAAGTGCGAACCAATCTGTGGTTGGATGGTTAGAGGGACTGTGGTATCCCCAGCCCACCAGGGTTCAAGTCCTGGCGCTTGTATTTATTCCTGAATTTATTTCAGGATTTCCGGCGATGCGCATTCAGTGGGAGGAGACGTTCCCGTCGACGACGAGGCGCCTACGATGACTTCGTAAATCTCAAGATGATATGCCAGCTCAGTCCCTCGAAGGTGCTCATAGGGGTAGGGTGTGTGCGTGTGTACGTTCATAGAGGTGAATGTATACGCGTGTATATGAGCGCTTGCGTCTGTACTGTGTTAAAAAAAAAGACATAGCAAAGCGGACAGCTTATAGCACACTAGCGCGTGCCATGCAAACGAACGTGTTGGTGACTAGCAACGCATGCATCATCCCCGCCAAAAAAAAAAAAGCAACGCATGCATCACGCGGAGCACTGGAGCCGTTTTGTTTGGCGCGCATGTCGAGGGTGCGCTCGAAACCACGAACGAGCACAGCGGCGCTGGTTAGCCACGTCCTTGTTTTTAATCTCACATATTAGTATCTTGCAGTTCCAGTGTTTACGATGGATCTTGCATTCTTGACGCCTGCTCCAATAGACCAATGTTTACTCCGCGCTTGGAATGGTTATAATTAAATACAGGGGTGTTTACTTTACACTTATATCTTACCGACCGCTCGCAAATTTCAGCTGGACAAGAAACGACGAGCCGAGACCTGTAACTTTTACAGGTGTATTTGTAGGAAACACGACAATACAATCATGCCCTTAGAGTTTCTAAGCTACCACGAAATCCCAGCCTCTGGTGCCTCGGGGCTGTGGAGTCCGCTCCTAGGTCGTTTGTCTATGTGTGTAACCGGCTGATTAGATGTATATGGGCCTATCGCAGGGTATCATGGCGTTAGTGGCCTTACGTGCCATCGGTCCGTGTACTCTGTCTTGGTTTTCTTGGCGGTGGTATTGCAAGCCTGTCAGGTCGGTGAGTAATTTCTGTGAGAGGGGATGACTGCGTGATGTGTGTTGCGTTGTGGCTGGAGCTGCCTACGACCGTGATGGCTCCGTCTTTCGTGGAGAGAGGGCGGTGGTCTGCTGTACTCCTTCCCTTTCTAATTATAAGTCTTTTTAGAGATACCACTACGGACTACATATGGATGTATATAGACATACTTTAGAGTGTGAATTCACTCATTTTGCTTCGTATGTAGTTCGCAACGAAATAAAGACTTATATTTAGGAACGGAGGGAGTATGTCTTCCATGGAGGGGCCGGGGATGTCTGCACCAACTTGGTCTCTGTCATATGTGGTGGTCTTCTTCTGCGCTCTGTCTCGGGTATTTGTTTCGTTCCTCATTGATTTCATTCCTCAATGAATGGGGATTTTGTTGCGGAAAGGGGGCGACCGTTGTCTGGTTGAATGTTTGGTCAACGTTTTTGGGGCCATTGTTTTGATGTTGGTTTTGTGGGCGATTTTGGTGGTGGTACTGTTGTGTCCGGGGTGGGGTTTGTTGTTTTTGTGCCATGGCGAGCCTGATGGCAGGAGCTTGGGGTGCCTTTCCATTTCCTATGATTGCTCCGATATTAGTTTGGCATCAATACATATAATTGTGTAAAAAGGGCCAATATACATACACTACTAGACCTTCTGAGTAAGATTGAAGATCTTATAAGAATTGACAGTTTTCGTATGGAAGATAGAAAATATATATGGGACACTCTAGAGAAGCATCTCCCAATTGATTTACTTAAGATTTTTTTTTTGAAAAATCTATGAAAACTGTTTGAATCAGTAATTAAACTCTCCCTGAATATGCTTCATAATTGAGAGGAAAAAGGCACCATGGACCTCTACTCCAACCACAGCCCGCCCATCGTCTGTTTCTCCCACTCAAAAACTCTTCTATGCTCTACTCTTCCATGTGAGAGCTGTTTGAAGATGAATGCGTCGGGGTACATGAATGTGCATCTTCACCCGTATGCTCAGCAATCTTATAATGATCTAACTAGAGTACTGGACTAAAATGAAGACTCAGACATGGACTAATTTGTCCATTGCCTTAATTCTTCAATCCGTAGCAACACACATGCTCAATTGAAAAGGAAAATACCTATCAGCAAATTAATGACCAACATAGTAGATACGATAGAGAAAAACGGCACGACAAAGCCTGCGAATGCTTCTAGTGCAATCTAATCGTCGTGGAGTTGCATCTCTAGCGTTGAGCGTTTGTGCTTTGAGCTTGCCTAGGCCCTTGGCTAACTCAGGCTTCTGGAACCGAGGTGGACTACGGGGTGGAAACCTTGATGCCTTGATGTGGCGTAAGACCATGGAATCTGAGAAGCATGAGTCATTATTCCATCAGTTGGTATCCTGGTAAGTTTTGAACAAGACTATAGATTGGATTTCCATGTTTGTGCATGCTTGGATCTTAATCTGCGTTACATGTCCACAACCAGTACCGGGTGCCCTTATGCAATGCACTTAAACCCACTCATCCCTTTACATATATTTAACATTTCCAAAGAGGAAAATTCCTCGCATGGCCACTATCTATCACACACCGATAGTCCTTCAATCCGAGTATGAACCAGGGAAGTGACTGCATCCCATTTATGCTTCATCACGAACAGCCCGAACCTGAAGTTCCCAGGGAAGTGGCTCCGTCCCATTTATGCTTCATCATGGACAGCCCGAACATGAAGCTCTCTTCATACGCGAGACAATTATTTTTCCTTCAATAACTTCTCTAGACCATCTTCTCCAAAAAATATAAGGTTAGTTTCTTAGTGAAGAGTATTCCTCGCATGGCCACTATCTATCACACACCGATACTAATCTGAGTATGAACCAGGGAAGTGACTGCATCCCATTTATGCTTCATCACGAATAGCCCGAACCTGAAGTTCCCAGGAAAATGGCTCCGTCCCATTTATGCTTCATCATGGTGATGTAGGGCAAGGCCCTAGGTGGCCCGATGTTCATGAATTGGAGGGGGATTCGGGGAGGAACATGAAGAGGACAAAGAACACGAGGGTAAAACGTGGAGAAATCAAAGGGGAAAACACTCTATTGGACAAGATCCACACCAAGTACATCACAAGCAATACACGGGATGCATCAAGATCCAAGAACAACAACGGAAATAAAGATACATGGATAGTTCATCCAAATCTCTAGGAGAGTTGGGCCTTGAAATCCATGATGGATCTTCCCTCGAAAGGGGCCTTGACATCCTCTAGGGATCTTCTCCGGTGGAGGCCATGGTATCCATGAAAGAGGTAGAGGAAGGAGCAAAGCTCACTAGAATGAGCTATCACTTTGCTAACCCTAGAATGGAGGGGGAGGAGGAGTATTTATACGATAGCCCACAAAGGGGTAAGTGAGAGGGAGATACATGGGCCTTGGGCCCATCCATGCGCGCAGGCAGGTGCCGGATGTCCGGCTGGGGGTGCCGCATGTCCGGCCTCTCGTGAGGCGTCGGATGTCCAGGGCATGTCCGGATGTCGAGCCCGAGCAGTGTGGCCTTCGGTTGGCTTCTGTTGCCTCTTGGCCGGATTTCCGGGGAAAGGCCGGATGTCCGGCGGTTCATGGGGCGCTGGATTTCCGGCCGCTGATGCTTCGGCCAGTCGGGGGCGCTCCTCCTCCTCTTCTTCTTCTCAGGCGCCGGATGTCCGGCCTGGGCCCAGATGTCCGGCCTGGGCCCGGATGTCCGGTCGTTGTAGCTTAAGCAGCTCCGTCTTCTTCCGTCGCCGCTTCCACGCTTCCCTCGCGGATGGTGTAGTTGTTCCTTGGCGCTTGCACTCCCCCTCATCATCCGTGGAGCTCCGACAATACCTATGTATGCAAACGAGAGGAGTGTCAAGTAGTATACCATCCTCGAAGGGGTCAAGTGAGAACGTGTAATGGAGATGATTCGCCTTTATATATGTGAAGTAGATGTCGCACGTGTCACTTGCCAAACGGAATCTCGACATGGTGATGTCCGTAGGATGCTCCGCATCATCCCCTCCCCCTTGGGAAAGATTCGTCCTTAGATCGAAATCCAAATCACCATGGGAAAGAGATGGCATCACCGTGTAGGAGTGGATGATAACCAAGCACTTATCATCGCTACGCTTGAACTGGGCACTCTCCAACGTCGCTCCATCTTGTAATTCCTTTAAAATGAGCAAACATGATAAACACTTGGAAAAACAAATATGGTTAGCGTTAGTGCAAAACCAAGCATTCAAGCGGTTACTCACCGAACAAGTGCTGTCATCATGCATATCATATGTGACAAGGGATTGTGGCATGGCATGTAAGCATATAAGGTGAGCATAAGCGAAGACATCACGGGAACAAGTATGCAAAGGTGAGGTAGGGATGCAAATATGCGTGACAAGTGAATAAGCATCTACCTCAAGGTCATAACAAGCATGCCGAAAGTGCTCAACAAAAGGTCTATGGTAGGCATAGGAATCATTCACAACACCAAAGAAAATGAAGTGTCTAAACACATGGGGCAAGACAATCCAAGCATAATGTGCATATGGTGTAGTGAAGATAGTATGGCACTCAATACAATAGAAAGTGCAATTGGTCATCATGTGTGAGGCAATCAAGTCAAGCATGTAGCAATCAATGGGGCATAGTGTATGTGACAAAATGACATTGTTGCAACCAAACAAATCATAGGAGCAAGTAATCCACAAATTGGATGCAACACGCAAGGTATATATGTCATGAGGCATGGAAGGATGGCAATCATGGGTGAAAGAAATATCTCTAACATGTGTGCAAATAAGTGATCCAAGATGACCAATATATGTCATGGTGCAAGCAACACAAGTAGGATGGTCCATAATATCCATGCTCAAGAAGGATGTCACCTCAAAAGCGTGTCTTTGTGCGTTCTTCACAATGCCGAAACACAAGCAAGTGCGATGTAGAAACACGTCGGTGTAGTGGCTCGCTCTAAGAGCTCGAATGGTCAACTCACGTGAAGTGGAAGTTGACATGTAGTCTAAGTATCCTACATATACACACAACAAAGGAGAGAATGTATGTGCATGGTAGACAAACACATCATCCATCATGATGATTCTCTTCTCTTGCACAAAACCATTCAAAGCAAAAGTGCATGAATAATATGTTGCAACAATGGCGATATTCATGGCACTAGGCATATGGTGCAAAGAAGGGAGACAAACATGCTCCACATGAGAGATTTCAAAAGCTCCAATAATATGGGAGAAAGTTATGGGGGCAATCTCATTAGCAAGATTAAAAACATCATTGCACTCAATACATGGCAAATCATCTAGCATGAGAGAGGCAACACGTGGAGACATATGACAATACTCAATAGCAATCATGTGCAAAGCACACAAATGGATGCCATCAACCGCATGAAATGAGCAAGTATGAATCATTGGTGATGCAACATAAGCAAGCATAGTAATCATGTCATGCAAACTAGTTGTGCGAAGATGCAACATACTAGCGGAGATCATTGCAATCATGTCATGTGAGCAAATAATAGGCATAGACAATGCACATGACATATCACAGGCACGGAAACAAAACATGATCAATGTATCATCATAGGCATGGGTCAACAAGCAAACATGGCAATAGCAAGTAATTCCTCCACCAAGGTTGCGAATACATATACAAATACGAGAATCAAGTGTCATGTGATATGCAAGGCATGGGTCACAAATGCATGGCAAGGGCATAGAAATGAACAGATCATTAAAAGTCAACAGGGCAATATGGGCAAAGGATATATATTGGACAATAACCCATAACCATACGAGGGCCATATAGAAGGAATGCACGAAGTATTTGCGCAAAGTGGGTAGGTGGAGGGTAAGCACTCCATGGTGCCACACGTCTTCGTTGCTCTCTAGAGCTCTTTTTGTCAACTCGTGCGCTTGCGAGGTTGACGAAGAAGCTTGTGTACCTACACAACGAGACACACGAAACAAGGTGTGTGCATGGTAAATGTACACATCATCCATCATGATGTGTATGTGCACGTGAGAGTTAGCACAAGATTAGCAATGCTCAAATTAGTTCGAGGCATGGTATAAGAACATGTCATCCATCATGAAAGAATAGTTGTTATGTATAACACGATGGGGACGCAAATTGAGCATGCAAATATATGGCACACCAATAGCCTGTTTATTCATGGCAGGCATATTATGCACACAAATATTGGGATCATGCAATGGATGGGAGGGACCAAAATCTCCTAACATGTATGAGGAAACTATGAGGGTCTCCTCATGCGCAATAGCGGGAGCATAATATGGAGAAAACTGACAACATGGCAAACTATGCATGTCCGAATCTAGGTGTTCATGGCATGTTATATGTGAGCATTTGTGCAAATGATGCAATGGAAGCATGGCAATATTATCACAAGAAAAACAAATGCCAATAACCATGGTGAAAGGATCGATATGGTTGACTAGAGGGGGGGGGGGGTGAATAGGCAACTACCAATTTTTAACTTTTCTTAACAAATTAGGTTTAGCAACAAATAGGTTGTTTAGATATGCAACTAGGTGAACAACCTATATGATGATAACAATAACAACAATACAAACAAGCAAAGGATAACACACAAGTAAAGCTTGCACAATGTAAAGGTAAGAAGTAACCACAAGTGGAGCCGGTGGAGACGAGGATGTGTTACCGAAGTTCCTTCCCTTTGAGGGGAAGTACGTCTCCGTTGGAGCGGTGTGGACGCACAATGCTCCCCAAGAAGACACTAAGGCCACCATATTCTCCTCACGCCCTCACACAATGCGAGATGCTGTGATTCCACTAGTGGTGCCATTGAAGGCAGCAACAGAACCTTTACAAACAAGGTTGGGGCAATCTCCACAACTTATTTGGAGGCTCCCAACACCACCACAAAGCTTCACCACAATGGATTGTGGCTCCGAGGTGACCTCAACCGTCTAGGGTCCTCAAACACCCAAGAGTAACAAGATCCACAAGGGATTAGTGGGGGGAATCAAATTTCTCTTGGTGGAAGTGTAGATCAGGGCCCTCTCAACCAAACCCTAGAATATCAACAAGTTTTATTGGCTAGGGAGAGAGATCGGGCGAAAATGGAGCTTGGAGCAACAATGGAGCTTGGGGATGGAAGAGGTGGTCTTCTTGGGGAAGAAGACCCCCTTTATATAGTGGGGGACCAAATCCAACCGTTATCCCCTCTCAGCCCGACACTAGTGGTACTACCGCTCATGGGAGCGGTACTACCGCTTGGACGGCTGAGCCAGCCACACAGAGCAATAGCACGAGGCCATGAGGCGGTAGTGCCACCGGAGCGATACTACCGCTCGCCCCAGCGGTACTACCGCTGGGGTTGCAGTGTAGAGGCCCTAAGCACGTAGGGCAATGGCAGGAGCAGAGGTAGTACCGCTGAAGTAGTACTACCTCTCGCGTGAGCGGTACTACTGCTTGTAGGCGGTAGTGCCTCGCCCTACTGCCGCCCGGAGTCTGCCGAGAGTCCAAGGTCTAGAAAGAAGGGCGATAGTGGAGCGGTAGTAACAGGCGGTACTACCACTTATAAGTGGTACTACCGCGCCGTACTACCGTCCCAACAACCGCTTAGTCCGACACAAAAAGTTGAGACTCTAGAGCCAGCGGTACAGCGCGTGACACTGGACAGTGGTACTACCGCCCATAGGCGGTACTACCGCTGGCCAGAGCGGTACTACTGCTTAGAGTGTAAGTGGTACTACCGCTTGCCTGCGCGGTACTGCCGCTTGGTTCCTTCAGGACAAGAACAGAGGCATAGTTGGAACAGCTCCATTGATGCGGGAAAGGAAGCAAGGGTGCAAATAAAAGTGTACGTGTTGATTCCACCCAAACCTTTCCGATGAGGACCCTCTCTTAATAGTACAGTTCTCCTATGACTCAATTCCACCGAAAACGAAACGCATGAAGAATAACCGTCTTCATTATTATCCACCGAGGGGCTATAATCCTCTTGTGCCATATGATGAATTATCTGAAAGGATTAATGCACACGATTAGTCCGCAAATGCATTGTCATCAATCACCAAAACCACTAAGGGAGAAATATGCCCTAACAATCTCCCCCTTTTTGGTGGATTGATGACAACGTGCGATTTTCACAAGGAATATCATAAGATAGAAAGCAAACCCCAACACCTACAAAATATATACGGGCTCCCCCTAGATGTGTGCACTAATTTAGATATGCTTTTGGAATGCAAAGCACACACACTAGGATTAACACTCCCCCTATATTTTATAGACATGCAATACTTGCATTAACATGAAGGGAGATAAGCATAAATGCAAGGCATGGCATGTGAGCATAAACATAGGGCACAAGATAAGCATAAACTCACATACTAATAGAGTACTAAGACATACAAATATAAGTAGAGGGTAGCATATGTCTCACACCATACGACTTGGTCTTTAAGTCTCACAAACCAAACCAAAGCAAATGATAAAAGAGTTCACGAGTGAAGAAAAGCAAGCAACTAAGACGCACCCGTGACTCGGCAAATCCCTAAACTCTCCCCCCTTTGGCATCGAGACACCAAAAGGGCAGAGAGCTCTAAAACGATCCGAGGTGGTAGCAACACATGTGATCTTCATCAATAATCGTCGAACTTGCTGGAGCTAGAAGCTGCTGTGCCAGGCTGATCAACATCTGAGTCCCACTTGCAATGCTTGGAAGTCAAGGTCTCCTCATCAGTGACCTTGTCCTCAGATCCGCTGGGAATGTCCATGCCAAGGTGCCTTCCCATAGCCTTGTGACGGTTTCTAGCCTGCTTCTCTGCCACATGAGCTTTGTACTGACCGTGAGCCTGCAAGCAGAACAACTTCTTCGTCTTCTCCCTCAGCTTCTGTGCCCAAGATGGCTCCCCGCTGGAGGGTGCATAACTGGGATCAGCGCCACCCCCAACCTCATCCTCCTCATCCTCAACATCTGGAAGATCCATCTCCGGAGCAGTATGAGTGCTCCACTTGTATTTCTGTCTCAGCTGCACAACCTCATGGGAAACCAACTCACCACATTCAAGCAACATGCCTGGAAATGTGAGTTCCAAGGTCCTCTCAATAAAATGCATCAAATATGGGGCATAAATAGGACATTTGCGCTCCGTTACCACTGATAGGAGCTAAGACCACATTGAGGGAGTCCGGGACTAAGGGGTCCTCGAGCCGCCGGCCTATTCTTATGGGCCGGACAGTGGACCGCTCTGTGATTATCAATGAAGGCCCGAAGACTGTGACACTGCAACTAAGATGGAAATCCCCCAAGACCGTGACGTGTACTCCAAGAACAGGATGATGAGTTCGGCATATTCTTCTCCCGATGTAACCGACATTGTACAACCCTAGACACCCCTAGTTCCTATATAAACTAGGGGGTCTTAGTCCATACGACAGGTTAAGCTCATTACTTCTAGGGTTTTAGACCATATCATACGATCTAGAGGTAGATCAACTCTGTACTCGATACTCCATCATTAATACAAAACAAAGCAGGACGTAGGGTTTTACCTCTATCCAGAGGGCCCGAACCTGGATAAACATTGTCTCCCTTGTCTCCTGTTACCCATCGATCCAAGACCCACAGTTCGGGACCCCCTACCCGAGATCTACCGGTTTTGACACCAACATTGGTGCTTTCATTGAGAGTTCCACTTTGGGATCGCGAGAAGGATCGATGGCTCGCTTAGTCACCAGCGAAGGCTTCGGCACCGAGGATATCTTTGTCCCCGGCTAGCTCTCCGCGTTTGACGGCACCGCACCATATGCCATTGCAGTATATAACCTTGGCCAGATCACCGGGTTCGCCCCGTGTAGCGCCCAAGATGCGGTCCTATCCCTATTAAGGCATGAGGGCCTCGACGGGGATAGAAGCGCAGCTAGTCGTTTCGCAAGTACAGTAAACATTGCATACATGTAGGAAGAGGTGAGTATATGAGTTGGCTTACACTCACCACAAGCTATCTTACAAGTTCACACAAATTATTCATACATCATCCAGAAGACAGGGTCCGGCTACGGACGAAATCAAACGATAAAAGAAGCAATGTAAAACTGCCTTGCTATCCCAGGAACACGACCACGATGCCTCCCTACTCATCCGGATACGTAACATACATCCGACCACGTTCTTCATCATACTCCCACTGGAGCTGCGACACATCATCTGGCACGTACTCGTCAACACTTGTACCTGTATTGTTGTAATCTGTGAGCCACAGGGACTCAACAATCTCATAACCCGGGTACCGAAACTATGTAAGCCTTTAGGTGAGGAATTGGTTATGTGGTGAGGCTGCAGCAAGCACTAAGCATGTATTTGGTGGCTAACTTACGAGAACATGAATGTAAATGTGGTGGCCTACGTAATACGGTCGTGAACTAGCATGATCACTAAGTGATCCTGAACACCTAATTACGTCAAACATAACCCCACCGTGTTCTCTCTCGGTTCATGTTCACGAGCAAAGACGGTCACGGTTACGCACACAGTTGGTGTATTTTATTGAGTTTACTTCAAGTTAACTATTACCGGGTGTTAAACAAATTTCCAAGTTGCCACGTAACCACGGGCACGGCTTTCCGAAAGATTTAACCCTGCAGGGGTGCTCCAACTCATCCATCACAAACTAACCACACGCCGCGGGAATAACCTCGACCACGAATCTCGTGATCTTCCTAGCCCGACGAAAAGATCGGAATTCCTCGCGCAAGACATTCGAGAAAGGTAAAACAAGTCCAGCAAGACCGCCCGACGTGTCGATGAACCCGATAAGAGCCGCATATCTCGTTCTCAGGACATGACCGGATGAGCGCAGCATACGGTGGCCTGATAGACATCTCCCGAGTTGCCCCAGGTTGGCCCCGCACACGACTCTAGTTTGGACCAACACTCATGAGGAGCACTGGCCCGGGTTGTTGATTAATTATCCACGGGGTAGCTATGCCCTATGCAATTTTATAAAGTTGTTTAGCAAATGTAGTACCAAAGTTGGGTCTTGCCAGACAGGTTTTAATCTAAAACGAATGGTCAAGGGGGTCCCCATAACAACCCCGAGCATGTTAGGAGTGCAAAATATGGAATATAACACCGGTACTCGGAACTAGTGCGGCAAAAGCGGAACAAAACATCGAGTAAAAGGCCAAGCCTTCCACCGTTGCCAGATATATATGTGCATTAATTTAAATAACAGTAAATAGAGTGATATAACCAAATAACCATGTTGACACATGGAAATCTTGCACCTGTAACTAGCAACGCTATAAGATAAGGGCTGAGCAGCGGTAACATAGCCAATCAATGTTTTGCTAGATGGTGGAGGGGTTAGAGGCTTTCATGGCAATTTAGGAGGCTGACAGTTTAAGTGGTAGGTATCGAAACATAACGGTAAAAGCGAGACAACTAGCAAGGCAAAAATAGTGTCGGGATCCGGGTATGATCATCTTGTGTGTTGGTTCTTCAGAGGGACAAAGAGCTGGGTCCTCGTAGTTGTACTCTCCAGGATCCTCGTACTCAGGCTCAACACTCGCGTCTACCCAAAGACAAACGATACCAAATAAACATACAAACCATGTGCAATGCACAACAAAGATGATGCATGGTCACATTGATGAAAATAACGTGGCAATCCTATGCTAGTCATGTTTCACATGCAATTCTTAAGTTATTTAGTATTCTGCACAGAACCTCATGTTTAGTTGTCTGAACATGCATGATCATGGAAAATATGAATGCTTCATGCAAAATCGATGCAAATGCATATGTAGAACGTTGCAAACGGAGTAACGTAGCTCACGGTACACTCACGGCAAGGTACGAACGTTAACAGAGGCAAAACACAAAATGAGGAAGGCCATGGGCTATTCCTTGGTATTCTAAGGATGCCACTGGATAGGAAATGGAAATCCATCAAGAATAGACCCAAATATAATGCAAAACAATGGAGTATAGCTCCCACAAGTCATAAAACAATACTACACGCAATCTGTCCACAAACAGCAACATGTCAACTTGCAACACACATATCCAGAGCTACAGGAAGTTTTAAATCTCAACTAAGGCATGGGCATGAAGTACACAACAAGCTTAACAAATCATCTATCTACAGCAACATGAAAGGAAGCATGGATCAATGGCAATGAAGATCACAAGATGGCATGTTGAATCAGTTTTTAGGGACTTGGTGAAAATTCCAGTTTTTCAGGATCTGAGTTAGCATGTTGGCAACTTGACAGCAACTTTTATATATGCTATAGGTACTTTCATGGCATGAAAATTAACAGGGTGTTAGAGGGCAACAACTACTACAAAACACTAGCACTGAGCATGAGCTAAAACATCATAGATCACTTGGTAGCATCCCCTAAACATGGCATGATAATAACTACAGATTCCCAGACTTAAGTCAAATTTCACTAAGAGAATAGCAGCAGTTTATAACACCATAGCATCTTTGACAGCAATTAACTCTAAGATGCAAAATCTCTTTGGCAAGGTGAAGACACCAAATGTCAGAGGGGAACTAGCACAACAATTCATGGCATTGGACCAACCCCAAAGAAACACTATATCCATGGGAATCATCAACACAACATTGGGAAGAAAATTACAGATTCCAACACTTAGAAAATATTTACACATGTGACAACAGAATTTTTAGTGGCATGTTGACAACAAGAATCCCACTAAACCACAAGTTTAACATGGCAAAGAAAAATACCAGGGCCTAGTGCCCACAGAACACTACCACTATCATGTTGACAAGTACATCATAGCATGCATGAATTAAATCCTACAAAAATCACAAAATGCCACTTCATCACAAAATAATATTTTTACAAAGTTGCTCCAATGGCAAAACTAATGGCACCACTGGATTCCTGGGATTTTCTACCCCAAAATCATATATCACACTCATGTGTTCCTGTAGGGAAAACTCCCACAACACTAAAAATAAAAAAAATAACAAAGAAAACCTAACTGACTTATAAGTCAATACTTGCCCTATTTGGCTACTGCCAAATATGGCCATGTACATATCTGGAAATTACCTAATTTGGAAACATAACTCAAACAGAGAAATAAAGCACAAAAATAAAATAAAATAAAAGGGGGGCCACTTGGCAGTGTCCTCACACTAGCGCAGGTGACAGAGGGGAACTAGCACAACAATTCATGGCATTGGACCAACCCCAAAGAAACACTATATCCATGGGAATCATCAACACAACATTGGGAAGAAAATTACAGATTCCAACACTTAGAAAATATTTACACATGTGACAACAGAATTTTTAGTGGCATGTTGACAACAAGAATCCCACTAAACCACAAGTTTAACATGGCAAACAAAAATACCAGGGCCTAGTGCCCACATAACACTACCACTATCATGTTGACAAGTACATCATAGCATGCATGAATTAAATCCTACAAAAATCACAAAATGCCACTTCATCACAAAATAATATTTTTACAAAGTTGCTCCAATGGCAAAACTAATGGCACCACTGGATTCCTGGGATTTTTCTACCCCAAAATCATATATCACACTCATGTGTTCCTGTAGGGAAAACTCCCACAACACTAAAAAGAAAAAAAATAACAAAGAAAACCTAACTGACTTATAAGTCAATACTTGCCCTATTTGGCTACTGCCAAATATGGCCATGTACATATCTGGAAATTACCTAATTTGGAAAAATAACTCAAACAGAGAAATAAAGCACAAAAATAAAATAAAATAAAAGGGGGGCCACTTGGCAGTGTCCTCACACCAGTGCAGGTGACAGAGGGGAACTAGCACAACAATTCATGGCATTGGACCAACCCTAAAGAAACACTATATCCATGGGAATCATCAACACAACATTGGGAAGAAAATTACAGATTCCAACACTTAGAAAATATTTACACATGTGACAACAGAATTTTTAGTGGCATGTTGACAACAAGAATCCCACTAAACCACAAGTTTAACATGGCAAAGAAAAATACCAGGGCCTAGTGCCCACAGAACACTACCACTATCATGTTGACAAGTACATCATAGCATGCATGAATTAAATCCTACAAAAATCACAAAATGCCACTTCATCACAAAATAATATTTTTACAAAGTTGCTCCAATGGCAAAACTAATGGCACCACTGGATTCCTGGGATTTTCTACCCCAAAATCATATATCACACTCATGTGTTCCTGTAGGGAAAACTCCCACAACACTAAAAAGAAAAAAAATAACAAAGAAAACCTAACTGACTTATAAGTCAATACTTGCCCTATTTGGCTACTGCCAAATATGGCCATGTACATATCTGGAAATTACCTAATTTGGAAAAATAACTCAAACAGAGAAATAAAGCACAAAAATAAAATAAAATAAAAGGGGGGCCACTTGGCAGTGTCCTCACACCAGTGCAGGTGACAGAGGGGAACTAGCACAACAATTCATGGCATTGGACCAACCCCAAAGAAACACTATATCCATGGGAATCATCAACACAACATTGGGAAGAAAATTACAGATTCCAACACTTAGAAAATATTTACACATGTGACAACAGAATTTTTAGTGGCATGTTGACAACAAGAATCCCACTAAACCACAAGTTTAACATGGCAAAGAAAAATACCAGGGCCTAGTGCCCACAGAACACTACCACTATCATGTTGACAAGTACATCATAGCATGCATGAATTAAATCCTACAAAAATCACAAAATGCCACTTCATCACAAAATAATATTTTTACAAAGTTGCTCCAATGGCAAAACTAATGGCACCACTGGATTCCTGGGATTTTCTACCCCAAAATCATATATCGCACTCATGTGTTCCTGTAGGGAAAACTCCCACAACACTAAAAAGAAAAAAAATAACAAAGAAAACCTAACTGACTTATAAGTCAATACTTGCCCTATTTGGCTACTGCCAAATATGGCCATGTACATATCTGGAAATTACCTAATTTGGAAAAATAACTCAAACAGAGAAATAAAGCACAAAAATAAAATAAAATAAAAGGGGGGCCACTTGGCAGTGTCTTCACACCAGTGCAGGTGACATGTGGGCCCTCGGGCCGGGGAAAATAACTGGAAAAAGGAGTGCCCAGGGGGATTCGAACCCGGGTCTCCTGGGTGGAGAGGCTAGGGCATTGCCACTGGGCTAGGAGGGACTGCTCGGTTTAGAAGGGGCGTAGACTCCTAGTGAACTAGTCAAAGCACGGGGTTGGCTTCTTCTACCTCTCTCCAGAGGAGTCAGCGACTTCGCCGGCGAGGCTTCCGGCGACCATCGGGGAAAAAGAACGCCGGCGGGGCTGCGGAATCAAAGGGGGCATCCATTCCCGGGGTTGGGGAAAGGAGGCGCTACGAGCAGAGCGGGCCTCGAGCTTCGGCTTGGCATGACCATGGCGCAGCATGCGATGCAAGTCAGGCGACGCAAGCGCGGCGAGGCGAGGCGCGGCAAGCCTGGTACGCGGCGAGGATACGGGAAGCGCGCGGGGATAGCAACGCAGAGCGCGAGATGGGATGCGGGGGAGGTGGATTCGGACACATGCACAAGAATAAAAACTACAACTTCAGACGGAGCACGGAGAGCACGAGGTTGGCACGAGCGCTGCGGCACCTACGCGACATGAACGGAGGCGAGGATGGGAAGGACAGGAGAGGGATGTACCTCCACTACCTCGGACACGATGCAGAGGTGGGGGTATGCAGCGCAACGACGGTGACGAGGCAAGGATCTCCGGCGTGCTCTTGATCTGAAGCGTAGAGGAAGAAGACGACGATGATCCGGGCCTTGGCGTCGCGCGCGTTGTTGAGGAAGGGTAGGAGCTACCGGGAAACCCTTCCCGCAACACCAGGGGACCAGAGGCGCGACGTGGAGGTCACCCCGAGCTTGAGCGCGAGGTCGCTCGGGTCATGGCGGACATGCGACGGCTTTGGCGTGGACGGCTTACCTGAGCGGTGGCGCGGCAAGGAGAGGGGCATAACCGGTCGAGGGACGCTAGGTCTAGGGCAAGGACATGTTTTATAGGGCGCTCGGAGCTTCTCCGGCCATCAAATCGCTAGGGTTGTCGACGTGGCTCCGGTAGGATGGCTGCCGTATAGAGGAGGGAGACGATCCTGTCGCTGAGGCTTGGTGGGCTGCGGGAGGCTGCTGGGCTCGCTACTGTTGGGCTCCTTGCGGGGGTGGCAAGGCCCAGTTGGGCTAGATCTCTCTCTCTCCCAACTAAAAAGATTTCACTCTTTTATAAAATAACGCAAACGAAACAAAAAGCCAGGGCAGATTGAGAACATATACAAAGAACTAAAAAAAATAGATCTGACAAAATTATGATCTATTTTATAAAAATGGAGTTGGCATTTTTTGGACAAACAAATTAATTCATATATATTTATTAAATATTCTGTTTTTGCAAAGATGTAAGGCAAAATACTTCAACCTGGTTGAGAACAAATTTTCATGAGCATAACAGAATATTTATGAAGCGTGCAACATTCTTAAAGAATTTATTTAGCAAGCAAAAATTCCACATGTTGCAATATTAATAAAGAGAGAGAGAGAGTTGGGCATAGTTCTATAGAAATTGTGGAGGGGTATTCTACCAAGACATCACAAGTAGCTCTCACCACACCACACCACAAAACACACACTCACAACAAGCACAAGCATATGATGCAACATAATAATTATGAGATGATGCCATGATGTCATGATGAATGAAGAAAGTCATGAAGAACAAATTATAATATTCAAACCACATAGGCAAAACATGGAGGTCCACACATGACAAATGATACAAATATGGAAGGAATGCTCCTGGGCCGTTACACCCCAGGCCAGGGAATCAAGTTCAGCGACCTAGATTACGTTGCCAACGCCCAAGCGATCCGGTCCCCTCCGAACTCTCGGATTTATCCGATGAGCATGAGATCCTCGAAGCCTTGACTTCGGACCTCTTCCTCGACGTCATGTCCGGAACACCCACTTCGGAGCCAGCCTCGAGCACGGATCCGGCCATGACGTTCCAGAACCAGGAGTCGATCCCGTCCTGGCACACCCTCTATGCCGATGTGTCAGAGATCAACTTCGCTAATACTCCAAAGGCTAGTCTGACCGACTGCTCGCTATCAAACGAGACGTTGGCTCAAATCCAAATGTTGGAAACTTCGGATGACCCGACCTCAACCTGTGTTCAGATCAGCTCTGAGTCCGGTCACGGGGAATTTTGCTTCCCACCCACCACCCACTTAGTAGCCACCATCGAAGATTTAACCGATGTGTTGGATTTCTCCTCGGATGATGCCGAGGACGCATACATAGATGTCGGCACTGATGGTCCTCCCATAATAGGATGATGGACCGCCACCTCCACCTACGATGTGTATATGGTGGACACCCCTGGCGATAAGGGCGACGGTACACCAAAGAAGAGCGGCGATGACACCTCGATGAAAAACAGTGGTGACGAACCACTCAAACGCCGGCGTCAGCGCAAAAAATCCAAGGGACACAAGGGCAGAAAAGGTAATACGGACTCCAAAAACGCTACATCGGACACCCCTGAAGATCCCACTAACCTAGCTGCGCTCGAGCAGCAGCACAACAATCAGGAGGGGCACATAGACCCCGAAGAGCCCGATAACCTCAGTGATTCCGAAGACAAGAACTACCTCCCTCTTTCCGACGACGAGGTTAGTCTAGGAGACGAGGACTTAAGCGGCAGCTTATAGCCACCGCCCGAAGCCTCAAGATAAAACATCAGCAAATTAAAGCTGAGCAAGACTCCCTCAACGACCGATGGATGCAAGTCATTGCTGCCGAATAAGGGTACGGCTACGAATGACAAGGTCAGGACAAACTTTACCCGCGTCGCCATCTACTGCCAGAATTTGACGACGAGGCCTTCAAGCCCACACCCCCCAGACAAACTCACGGCGAACAGAAGGACCGTCCCCCTCGAGGACGGGACATGACTGCTGCCGAAGCTGGGGAGCAACCCGAACACCTTCGCGGAGGAAGGAAAGAGCCAACACGTCCCGAAGACCCATTCGGCATGCGACACACTTTGAATACTGGCGCATGCCATACATGATCCATTTATGGATTCAGGGGGCACACCCCCACTGGACGGGATGGGTACCAAGCTTGGCTCGACGAAAACGATAGAGTTAGGGGACAACACCGGGTAAGGTTCCCAACCGACCTCCAACACGACGTAGCCAGAGTCAGGGGCGCCGCTCACCCAATGTGTTTTACAGACGAGGTGATGTAGCATTAGTCCCCCGAAGGGTTTAAGCCCGTAAAACATTGAACCTTATGACGGTACAACAGATCCGGCCGTGTGGATCGAAGACTTTCTTCTCCACATACACATGTTCCGCGGAGATGACCTCCACGCCATAAAGTACCTGCCATTGAAACTCAAAGGACCAGCACGGCATTGGCTGAACAGCCTCCCCGAAAACTCAATCGGGAGTTGGGAGGAGCTCGAGGGTGCTTTCTGAGCTAATTTTCAAGGCACCGATGTTCGCCCCCCGGGCGCCGATGACCTAAGCCACATCGTCCAACAACCCGGTGAGTCATCCCGACAATTCTGGAATCGATTCCTGATGAAGAAAAATCAAATCGTCGATTGCTCACACGCCGAGGCGCTAGCCTTCTTCAGGAACAATATCCGGGACGAGTGGCTAGCCCGCTAGCTTGGGCAGGATAAGCCAAGATCAATGGCAGCCTTTACCTCGCTTATGAGCAGCTTCTATGCGGGCGAGGTCATCTAGTTAGCCCGTCGCGACAACCCTCCCGGAAACCCCGGTACCTCTGAAGTTCCGGACGGCAATGGGAAGCCACGGCGCAATAAGAATAAGTGTCGACACAGCGGCGGCGAAACCGAAGACACGACAGTAAATGCCGGATTTAGTAATTCAAAACCTCCACAGCGGAGGAAACGCTCTAAAGGGAACATGGATGGACCTACTCAGTTAGACAATATCATGGAGAGGCCCTGCCAGATCCACGGCACCCAAGACAAGCCCGCCACTCACACCAACCGTAACTGTTGGGTGTTCAAGCAGGCAAGCAAACTCGCATGGGTGGCATTAAAACTCGCATGGAGAGGCCAGAAGCAGCCCCCCCGAAGTTAAAACTGTGAACATGATCTATGTCACACACATACCAAAGAGGGAGAGGAAGCGCGCACTCCGGGACGTCTATGCCCTAGAGCCTGTAGCCCCGAAGTTCAACCCGTGAGCGGCGTACCCGATCACCTTTGACCGCACTGACCATCCGACTAGTATTCGACATGGCGGGTTAGCGGCTTTGGTACTTGACCCCATAGTGGACGGGTACCACCTAACAAGGGTCCTCATGGATGGAGGTAGTAGCCTCAGTCTTATCTACGCAGACAAGGTGAAGAAAATGGGTATTGATCCATCAAGGATCAAACCCAGTAATACTACCTTTAAAGGAATAATACCTGGCATTGAGGCCCGCTGTTCGAGCACCATAACTATGGAGGTGGTGTTCGGCTCGCCCGATAACTTTCGCAGCGAGGATCTGATCTTCGACATTGTCCCTTTGCGCAGCAGCTATCACGCACTTCTTGGCCGAACAACTTTTGCCCGTTTCAACGCCGTCCCCCACTATGTGTACATGAAGCTTAAAATGCCCGGACCAAATGAGGTCATCATGGTCTGTAGCAATACGGAGCGTTCCCTCCGAACGGAAAACACACCGCGGCTCTGGCAGCCGAGGTCCAGCTCGGCGATGAGGCGCCGAACTCCCAGTCTGCTGTCAAGATGTGAAAGGTAGGTAAGCGGGCCCAAGCTCTCTTTCAGCGCCCTAAGACCTCTCACGCTCCGCACAAATACGAGTACGCCCCCCACAGCGTGGCCAAGCTACCCGTAAGGTATGTACCTCGGAGGCATAATTTCGCGCTTAAGATACCATGGGCAGCTGTGGGGACCTCACACCCAAAGGCTTAGTGTTCGGCTAAACCGAACTATGGCCAAGCATGTCTTCGGACAGTATGAGGTACCATCAAGGACCTATTCAGCAGCATCAAGCTCACACAATCCGGCGACTTCTCAAGGCTCTTTCTCACAAAAACCTGCTCGCCGACTACTACCTCCTCTAAAGGGGTACCCTATAAGAGGGCAAAGGCGCAGACGTGCAACATGACATAGTAAAGGACATCAAGCCATTCTTTCAAGGTCCTGCGTAAACCTTTTCCCTGTAAATTTATCTCTGCGTTGCTTGGGTAAACAAGAGTGTTCGGACTATATGTCAAGAGTAAATTGGAAATAAAGACCAATCTTTATGGTCCTGTGGCAGTCATTCATATTGCATAAGCTCTTTTCCTTCTTTCTCTATTCGCTCTCCCATACAAAAAACAAGCCAGCTCGATACATATTTTTAGCTGCGGCCGGCTAATTGACCGGGGGGCTTGGACATTAAGCTCGCCTCAAGCATCATCCCGACACCATCTCTTGCTCGCGTGTCTAGCGTCTTGGATATTGTGTTATATGCATTGGCTTCGAATTATGTCTTGCGTCAAAAGTTGGGTTGCCCCGCTCCTGTGTTTACCTTTTTACGTTCCGCTAGTTCGGCTAACAAGGTAAAGGGAGAACTACTGCGATTGTACTTCTAGTTCGTCTGGTTAAGTACCTCAGTAGAGAAAGCCGAAAACTGACTGGCATAATAAGCACGAACCGATCTGCGATGCGATGACAAGTATTAAACTAAACCAATCTCTGGAGGTTACCCGTGTTACACGAAGGGTTCGGAGTCATACGAACCAGGTGATAACGGTTTCTTACCTTGGTATATCCGAACACCTCAAACATATAGGGGACTAGTACTTAGTCCCCACAGTCAAGCTCCTAAGGTTAATTGAAAGCATTAAAGCCGCATAGTCTGATTGCCTAGTTTTCTTCCGCACTACCGCCTCCAGGCACCAATACGTTGGCTAAGGGTAACAATGTGGATATTGGAAACACCCCTTCTAGTATCTATAAGGGGGATGAAGCCGATGACTGGTAACTTTCAAATTACAACAACCACACATGAGTCAAAATTAAACAAGGCACAACATAATATATATCATGCAAAGTCACAGAATTGAGACATACAAAAGTTCAAAGTATTCATACAGGACAATACTTTCACCCAAGAATTACATCCTTCGGGCATAAGGCCTCTAGCGCCCGAGCACCATCCATAACGGCGGGAAAATACAGCTCGAGGTGCCTATGCTCCTTCCCAGGTGGCGGAGGACCGGTAGCCATCTCGATCGGCTTTATTTTTGGTCAATGCACCATGGTCTTCGCGAAGTCCATCCGAGCTCCTTCAATGCAGGCAGAGCAGACCAGAGTGTCGACCCGAGGCATGGCAACAGTCAGCCTCTGCACCAAGCCAAAGTAGCTGCTGGGCAATGGCTCTGCAGGCCATAGCCTAACGCAGAGGTCCTTCATGATTGGCTCAGCTATTCTATGCAACTCCATCAGCTGTTTCAGCCGATCATAGACAAGGAACCACTGCTTAGGGGCTTCAAACTGCGCCCAGAACAGCCGCTGCTCGGCATCTCCCTCCTGCGATGCATAGTGTCATGCTACATCTGCAACACTCTTCGTGAGATCTGCAAACGCGCCTGGAGAATGCCACACCCGAGTGAGTAACACTAACCTTTTTCCACGAAAGGGGCATTGCAGTAAGTATAGCTTATCGGGCGCAATCCGCTTGATCTGGTGGAGTTCCTTCTGGTAACCTTGCGCTTCCATTCTCGCCTCTTGGATCGTTGCGGCAACCAACGATAGTTTGGTTGACTGATCTTTATTTTTCTGCTCAAGGACCTCACATTTTGTGATGGCGTCCTTGATCTCTTGTTGCACTTCGGCGACCCTGGCCTCATGCTTATCACTTGCAGACTTGGCCGATAACAGATTGGCCACAGCCTGTTCGGCCGCCGCCCTCTGGTCGACAGCCTCTTGCTTCGCCTTGCTCAGCTCATCCCTGAGGTTCTCAACCTCCGCGACGACAACTACAGTGGTCATCAAGACATTCCGCTCTTCAGGATATAAACAAAAATTCCTTGCCTAAATAAGGACAATAATGATAGCAGTCCAGTTCGGACTTACCTTGGGCATCGTCAAACCGCTTGTTAAGGCGGTCGAGCTCATCCTTGGAGCTCTTAAGCTTCCGATTCATCTCCGCCAAATCCACGGTGCTGGGGCTATCGTCAAAGACGTGGCCGGCATAAACAATTTATATGTGTCAGCCTCCTAAAGTTATCGGATTTCAAACCCTCTGTCCGGATGCTTCCTCCATCCTAATAGAGTCTTGGGGGCTGCTGCGCATTCAATACAAAAACAATCATGCTCTATCCACACTGTCTGACCCCCGCATGAGTTTTTCAAACTCACACAAGGCTCGGGGGCTACTAAGCATGGGGATTGCATATAAACCCATCAATTAAGAATACTTTGTAAAAAGAGAATAACATTTGCGTAGTTTACCTTAAACGGAAATAATTTGTTACCCATGGTGGTAGCTACACATGGCCTCAATTTTTATCTCTAATTATTTTCGTAAATTATTTTGAACCACGAAAAATAACTCTATAACGAAATATCGTGACTTTGGACCAGCTACGCAAGCAAAAGGCACTTGTGCCAAAAAGCCAAGCAAAAAAACTAAGAGAAATGAGAAAAGGGCATTTCTACACAACGAAAAGGCACCTGTGTCAAAAAGGTAATAAAAAAGACAACGAAAAATGAGAAAAAGTCCTTTCTATGCAACAAAAATGCACTTGTGCCAATGCCATAAGAAACCCAACACCTCATATGTAAAAAAGCACGTATGCCAAAGGGTGTGTAGCTGCCACCATGCATATAAAATTGCCTCTCTTACCTTAAAACCTGTTAGCAGGCTACCGAAAGCTTCCTTCAATCCGCTGTCAACGGATTGGATGCCTTGCAATGCCGCACCAATTAGGGAGCAGTGCTCTTCGGTGATGGAGGAGTGGTTTAAACTCTCCTCCATCACGGCCGTCCACCCGATCTGAGCCCGCTCTGCTACAGGCGGCTCCGGGCGCAGCGGTGTGGTTTCTCTCCTTAGAGAAACCGGAATAGATTACTCCGGAGGCTTGGAGGCCTCCGGAACTGACTTCGAGGAAGGCCCGTGTTGGCCAAGCTCTTTCTCCTTATTTGCCCAGAGGGATCCACCCTCCTGCTCTTCGGCGGCCGAGGTGTTAGCCTCGGCCAGAATATCATCATCCCCGTCCCTTGTGTTCAGCTCGGGGAGGGTCCTTTGGGACACAACCTCCTCGATGGCAGGGGGAAGGGAGTTGTGGGATGCGGTCCCACTTTCCGCTAAATCGGCTGGTGGAGAGTCCCCTTCCGAGTTCTGGTCGGCGGGGAGATCGCACGGTGGACTGCACAAAAGGCATATATACGGCTCGTCACAAAATCTTTGAGAAAGAGATGCCGTAGTCTATGGATTCGTACATCTGCTCTTGGGGCTTGACTCTAAGGGTCCTTCATGGAACCCTTTCAAATTTTTTGGACTCCTCATCAGAGTCCGGAAGGTCTTCAAACAAGGCCACCTTGGGCCTACATAGTCTCTTCGGGGCGCCAGGAGCTAGACCCCCCTCAGTGTCTTCGGACGCCGCCCTCGTTCTTCATGTGGGAGGAATCACTTTCCTCCCCGTCCTGTTCCATCTCTCCTTCGAGAGTAGAAGGAGCATGGTTTTCCTCGGATGTACTATCCAGGAGGCCCTTTGAACGGAGACCTCCTCGGGTCTCCTTCTTCTCTTCTTTCTTCTCCTCCTTCCTCTTCGGCATGGCATACGGCTTCTCGACCAGCATGGCCGTCAGCAAGGGCGTCCTGGGGCCCTCAGGCAGCAGTGCCGGGCAGTTGATCCACTGGGATTTCTCTAGCCAGATCTGCGAATATCGAGAAAACATGAAATGAGAGCCTTGTCAAAAGGAAAAATCCAAACACAAATAATAAAATATTACCGGTCCGGGAGGGTTTGTGGCATCCATTCCAATGTCCTCCTCTTTGGCAATCCAGGACTTCTGCGGCTTGAACAACACCCTCCATAGCTTCTCATGGGTGATGCGGAAGAACTGCCGCACAGTGACCGGGCCATCTGAACTGTGATTCTACATTGGGGCAGCCCGATGTTGACAGGGAAGAAGGCGGCGGTGGAGCATGACCCGAACTACATTGGGTAGCTCAATGTGATAGCGTGGCATATTAGGGATGATAGATTACTCATATCAATAAGGAATTCCTTCTTTTCCGGGAGCCCATTCAAACAGAACTCCCAAGTTAAGCGTACTTGGCTAGGAGTAGTTCTAGGATGGGTGACCGACCGGGAAGTTGGTCCCGGGTGCGCACGAGTGAGGACAAAGTGCGCAGAAAAGACTAGTATTGTTCTGTGGGGCCAGTCTAGATCCCGCTAGGAGTAACAACCACCGTCCGGTGTGTCCGGGGCGTTACTCTCAATCTTCTTCTCTATAAGGGAAGAGGCGCACTTTTGCAGTGTCTTCTGTTGGGTTCTACCGTAGGTGCATCGCATGCAAATTAAAATTCCTACACGCAGAACATCCAAGAACATGCTACGAAGATGGATCACAGCTCGTTACCACTAGATGCGCAGTGCCGTGCAGCGGAAGTAAAGTTGGGGCAGCGCGTTCGCGTGATCCGTCTCCTCCTCGTCCGATCTCCCTCGAATAGCCGATCCGATCTCTCTCGTGCAGCCGATCGCTGGATCACACGTACAGGTTCACCGGAGTGGCGCGAGGGCACCGCCTCTAACGGTATCCGCTCATGCAGGAGGAACACCGTGCAGCGGACTGCTAGGTGTCGGATTTCGGGCTCCGTAAAACCCTTAAGGTTCGAACTCAGGGGCGTGTGCGGAGATTTCCCTACGGCCTCGCCCTACCCATCTCGCTACTCGATGGCTAAGACGGCGAACTCGCTCAATGACGAGGAAGAAGATGAACACGGTGATTTACCCAGGTTCGGGCCGCTGCGAAGCGTAATACCCTACTCCTGCTTTGGTCGATTGCCTCTCGTGGAGGTTATGAAGGACGAACTAGTACAAGGTCGAGGAGCCTCGTGAGGGCGCTCCACGATGTGTTCTTGGCTCTCTGCTAGCTTTTTGGTGGATCGGATCGGGGGTCCTTCTCTACGGTGCAGCTTAACCTCTATATATAGCGGCGGCCCGGGTCCTCTTCCCTTATCGCCATGGCGGGAAGGGATCCCACAATGGCCAAATTTGAATGGGGACAGGAGTACATCCGCGCCCTGCCCAAAGGCGGTCTTCGCCTGTAAAGTGGATGTCGATGATGCAGGGGTGGGCTCGGCGATGACATCCGTCCTGCGGGGCTCGTGGTCGTTGTCTTGTTGCACCGGAATGGAAACCTTTGGGGGGTGCTTTGGGAACCCGCGTACGTCCTTGCCCCCTTTGCACCAAAGGGGAAACTGCTCCGCCTGCGCGCTGGCGCCCGCCTGTCCTCTCTTGTGTCACCCTTGACTCCTGAGGCCGAGTCCTGCATAGAGATATCCGCCGCTCTGGAGGGGCCTGGGGAGGCCCTCCGTTTGCCGATCTTGGCGCTGCTCTCCCTCACGAGCCTAGGGGCCTCGCGAGGGCCTTGTCTTGAGTGAGGCCGCGTCTGGCTGAGCCTGGCTGGCGAGGTGGGCCATGCCCTGGGCCGCAGGCAGGCAGGTCTTGGTACCCCCGTTCCCAGAACGCCGACAGTAGCCCCCGGGCCCAAGGTGCGCTCGAGCTGATTTCTGGGCGAAGCCTCGAGGGCGGCCCGAAGCGCCGCGGGCCCCAAGCGCCTGCGGGCCAGGCTTTACACGCGTCGGGTGCCTGGGCGGCGATGCCCTCGCTCCTCGAGGGCGTCATGAAACGCTCCAAGTCAAATTGACACGACGTCCGGGCGCAACGCCGGCCATCATTGCCCTTCCTTGAATGCTGCTACTGCTTTGAGCCTCTACTCCTCGGGCCACGCGGATGTGACCCATGAATCGGCAGGGGGAGTGACGCGAACGGTACCGCGTCGGTCGAACCACTCCGCGGCGCCCGAGAGGCGCATGACGCCTGCTCTCCCACGACGCCTCGTGGCTGCAGTTACGCCTATAAATCCGCCCCGCCCCTGGCAGGGGAGGGGCATTGCAGTCTTGAGACATCTTCCAGCTTCCTTCGCTCCGCCGAGAGAGCCTTCTCCTCTTCCCATCTTCTCGTCTTCCATGGCGTCTGGTGGAGGCGCTGCGGGCGCGGGGAAACGTGCGGCGCCGCCGGCCCCCTCGTCCTCCTCCGGAGGCAGCGGTGGGGGGCCCTCGGGGTCGGCGCAAGTTCGCCGGCGCTGGGCCATGGTCGATGAGTGAGTACTCCACCGCCTCTCTCTTCCTTAGTCGTTGTGTCCAGCGTTCCAAGCATGATCCTCTCCTTTTCCCAGGGCGTCTGCGGCCAAGAAACGCAGGCTTGGCGCGCTCCAGGAGGAGGTGGAGGCGCTGCGGGCCCAGCTGGCGACCGCCGAGGCCGCCTTCCAAGCCGCCCTCAGGGGCGAAGCGGAGGCCAGGGTGGAACTGGCGTCCCTCCAGGCCCAGGTCCAGGAGGCGGCTGACGCCGTGCAGGCCGCCCAAGACGAGGCTGCGCACGCCAAGCTGCTGGAATCCCAACGCGCCAAGCAATTCCCGGGCATTGCCAGCCGCGCGGCCGGCGCGGTGAGCCGGTTCGTTGGGGATGCCCCCGCGCTGCCGAACGTGCGCGGCGACGGGGGCTACCTTGACTTCTTCCAGAAGGTGGTGGAGGCGCTGGAGACCGGTGTCTCCTGCGTGAACGCGGACAACGAGTCCGACGCGCGCGACCTCCTGGACCTCGCTTTGACGCTCGTCTTCTCCAACCTGCGCCGCCACGCCCCGCAGCTTGACCTCCGACGTGTCGGGGAGCCGGTGCCTGACGGACTCCAGCGCCCCCTTCGGGACAAGGTGCGCCCGCACGTGGAGTCCATGGTGGAGCGGTTCGTCCAGGTGCCCGCCTCCAGCGGGGAGGATGACTCCGACGCCGAGGCAATTCCCTACCGCCGTAAGGTACGACCAGATCACCTGGACGCGCCTTACGAGGCAAGGCCTCGACACCCTCGATGCCGACCAGATCACCAAGGACGACACCAAGGGGGCGAGTGGCTTTATGACCGGTAAGGCTCCTGAGGCGTGATGGTCAGGAGCCCCCTTTGACGCTCAAGCGGCTCCCCAAAACATTGCTTCCTGCCCCGGGAGGGACGGGCCTCCCGAGGCTCCGAGTTGACGCTCCTATAGCTCTGCGTCGGCAGGTCCCAGTCCCGCACATTTCCCTACCACCGTAAGGTACGACCGGATCACCTGGACGCACCTTACGAGGCGAGGCCTCGACACCCTTGATGCCGGCCGGATCACCAAGGACGAAACCAAGGGGGCGAGTGGCTATATGACCGGTAAGGCTCCTGAGGCGTGCTGCTCAGGAGCCCCCTTTGACGCTCAAGCTGTTCCCAAAGAAAATTTTATTTCCTGCCCCGGGAGGGGCAGGCCTCCCAAGGTTCCAAGATGGTGCGCCGGGCTGTGAGTGGAGCCCCCGAGCGAGTATGAGATGGCATGCGCCTGCTGACCCAATCATGAGTGCCACGCGAGGATCCGGGCGCCAAGTCCTTGGCGAGGTGCGAGCACCGTGCCCCCCAGCCCCGCTCGCGGGGTACGAGTGGGAGGGGAGCAGGCGAGTGCTCTACTCGAAGAGGGAAACCAACATAAGAAATGGCGATGAAAACAAATCTTTGAACCTTTTCTTAAAACATGATTTGGAAAGCCCCGAGTTTTGTTCCAAAAAGTTGGCAAACCCAAACATCAGAAAAGCAAATAACAGCCGCGTCCGGCACCTAGACTAGTCTTCGTCTTCCCCCAGCGCTGAGCGTAGGGCATCCACATTGATGGGCATAGCCATTGGAGGGAAGTGTTGACTTCTCCGCCAGAGCGGAGCTGTGGCTTCCACGTTGCGTGGGAAGGAACCCCTCCACGTCCTCGGGGGGCTCCGGGCGTATACAGCCCGCTCATTATTACGTGAGAGTGTCACGGCCGTAGGTAGCTGGGCAAGCCCCCAGGCGCAAGGCCCGGTGGCCCCCAACTCCGTCAAGGACCATCCCGTGCATTTTTGCTTGGTTGTGCGCCCCTACGGCCCAAACCCGAATGCATTGTTCCCCGCGCGATCGCAGGATTGCGCTCCCGTGGCTCAAACATGAGCACAATGCATCCGGCGCAGCCATAAGGGTGTTTTGTCGATGAAGCCGCCTCGCGAGGCATCCGGGCTTCGGTCGGACACGGTCCCGAGGACCTCGTGAGGCCCAGCCTCCCAAGACTGCGCCGATGCTTCAGTTGCCGCGGGTGGCCCGCGCTGCTTGTGTCTTGCTGCTCCCCCAGGCCATCACTCCAGGGGCCTCGAGGCCCGGTTCGGCGTTGCTTGCTCACGAGTGCGCCGGCTTGCGCCGCGCCTCGCGGGTCCAGGGGCGCCCTCCCACTTTGTCCCGCTCGCGCCATCTAGGCCCGGTGCTCCGTCAGCGGAAGCCCTCAGGCCCGGTTCGGGGAGGACACCCAGGGTGCTCCTTACTCTTGGGAGGTGCCGGCGCCCACGGCAGGCGCCTGACCCATCCCACCGTCAGGCGGTATGACGTAGCATGGTATGTAAGGCTCCACATAAGGGCTTGGTTCTCCCCTTGAGCCGCCGGCGGGGTGCCGGGGACGGCCCCTCCAGACGGCGGCGGGGCGCCGCCCTGTGTGCGCCGTTCGCAGACCCTCCTGCGATGGGCCTCAGAGCGAATTTGCTTACCTCTACCACCGCCGTTGGGTGGGCCTCGCGTCTCCTGGTGTGGATTGCCCCCTCGGCGATCCGATGCGCCTTCGCCATTGTTGCTTGTTTATCCGGATGCCTGCGCTGCCTGCTCCTTGCGCAGGATGGCGCGCTCCCGCCTGGTTAATCCAGGCTGCTGATGGTCCACCGGGTCACGGAGGCGTGTGTTTGCGCGCGCGTGGGATGCCCTGTTGTCCCCTCCGTGCGCCCGGTCATCGCGGCCTGGCTGCACCCCGAAACCAGTCACCGGGATTCGAAGGAGAAGGAGCACAACGTGCGGCTGGCCCCGCTCGGGCTCGCCCAGTGCCGGAGGTGGCACGCCGCTGGCGGGCTGGGGGACGAGTGCGGTGGACGAGCCCCCAGCGCCTGACGCCTGCGGCCTTGCCGAAGAGTGAGGAGCCACGGCCCTCAGCGCGACGGTGACCAGCTCTGCAATGTGATCGGCCCACGCGTTGAAGCCTCCGTGCGTCGGGCGGTGGCGGAGCATCTCGCCTGCCAGCAGAAGCGCGTCATGCGCGTCGAGGTCCCCCATGTAGATGCGGCGCGACGCCGGTGCTGAGGGCCCCACCCGTCCGCCGTGTGTTTGGGCGGTGCGAGAGGCGGCGACGGTGGAGGCGATGCTGGTGGCTTGGTACTGACCGCCCAGCACCGTGCCGCTGGGGCGCGGGTCTCCGGCGGCAGCGGTGGGATCGATGGGAGCCGACCCGCTGCGGCCAGGGGAAGCTTGCTGGGCGCCGGCCATCGGAGCGGTGAAGTGTGGGAAGAACAAAGCTTGGAGAAGACTTCGACACGCCCCTACCTGGCGCACCAAATGTTGGATTTCGGGCTCCGCAAAACCCTCAAGGTTCGAACTCAGGGGCGTGTGCGGAGATTTCCCTGCGGCCTCACCCTACCCAGCTCGCTACTCGATGGCTAAGACGGCGAACTCGCTCGATGACGAGGAAGAAGATGAACACGGTGATTTACCCAGGTTCGAGCCACTGCGAAGCATAATACCCTACTCCTGCTTTGGTGGATTGCCTCTCGTGGAGGTTATGAAGGACGAACTAGTACAAGGTCGAGGAGCCTCGTGAGGGCGCTCCACGATGTGTTCTTGGCTCTCTGCTAGCTTTTTGGTGGATCGGATCGGGGGTCCTTCTCTACGGTGTAGCTTAACCTCTATATATAGCGGCGGCCCGGGTCCTCTTCCCTTATCGCCATGGCGGGAAGGGATCCCACAACGGCCAAATTTGAAGGGGGACAGGAGTACATCCGCGCCCTGCCCAAAGGCGGTCTTCGCCTGCAAAGTGGCTGTCGATGATGCAGGGGTGGGCTCGGCGATGACATCCGTCCTGCGGGGCTCGTGGTCGTGGTCTTGTTGCACCGGAATGGAAACCTTTGGGGGGTGATTTGGGAACCCGCGTACGTCCTTGCCCCCTTTACACCAAAGGGGAAACTGCTCCGCCTGCGCGCTGGCACCCGCCTGTCCTCTCTTGCGTCACCCTTGACTCCTGAGGCCGAGTCCTGCATAGAGATCTCCGCCGCTCTAGAGGGGCCTGGGGAGGCCCTCCATTTGCCGATCTTGGCGCTGCTCTCCCTCACGAGCCTAGGGGCCTCGCGAGGGCCTTGTCTCGAGTGAGGCCACGTCTGGCTGAGCCTGGCTGGCGAGGTGGGCCATGCCCTGGGCTGCAGGCTGGCAGGTCTGGGTACCCCCGTTCCCAGAACGCCGACACTAGGTCCGATCACATAGTTGGCGGTGGCAAGTGGAGGTGGCTAGTTGCAACACATGCAAAGACCTAATGACGGCGCCGAAGCGATCAACAAGATGGGTGTGCCGCACCTCCACTATATATAGGCATCCGACGCGGGCTCAACTCTTGGGCCTCGCACGGATCCTAAAGCCCACGTGTTTCTTCCCTTAAGTGCGTGACCCCTTAGGTTCTCAATCACTTGGTCGCGAGTCAGATCACATCTGACTCGACTAGTCTGTAGCGGCTTCTAGCAAAGCGTGGCGACTCCAAGTGTCCGATGAAGCTGGTTAGGCGAACCTGTACATCACACTTCTGTTCCCTTTGCCACACGATATATGTTGTCGTGCTCAAGGCGACATAGTCATCCTTGTTGCAACACGACCTCTTTCTCGTTCTGGTGAATCCGACCAACACTTCTATCTCATAATCCTCGTCGCATGGCCATGCTTATCCAGGTCGAATCACCCGAGGGGCCCAGAGTATATCTCTCCTCATCGGAGGGGCAAATCCCATCTTGCTCGACCACGTCTCGCAGCATGGGTCTGGACAATCCCGAAACCTACCTTTATAACTACCCTGTCACGGAGTAGCGTTTGGTCGGCCCAAACCAAGTCTGTCACCATCCCGAGTACATACGCCAACTCAGGTCTTGAGACACAGAACATATGTTGTACTAGAGACTCACAGATGACCTATCACTGCGTCTCATAGTTGGGTCTGTCCAACTCAGACCTTATCTCGACTTGGATCCGACTACGTCGAATCCGACCAGATCTTTTTGAGTCCATATTATCCGGCTATCATCCACTGCTACATGGTCAGTGATACCGAACCATCCACCGTGTCATATGCTAGTCTAACTGGCTGTGCGTCCACACAGCCCTTTTGACTAGGGACATTTAGGACAGTCATCATACAATGCATAGTCTCACAAACAAGTCACGTACTTGTTAATACACATCATTGATAATGTCCAAGGACTATCTTTATTCATAAACACATAGGAAATATCATCATACATGATTGCCTCCCGGGCATATCTCCAACAGTCTCCCACTTGCACTAGAGCCAATCAAATAGACATCGAATGCCCATACCTCTAACGTGCCCCTCATGCTTGGGTTGTGGAAGCGGCTTAGTCAACAGATCTGCAACATTTTCATCCGTATGAATCTTGCATAAATTAGTATCACCATTATTTACGAGCTTTCGTATCAGGTGATACTTTCGGTCTATGTGCCTGGTCTTGTGGTGTTGTCTCGGCTCCTTAGCCTGTGCGATGGCACCTGAACTTTCACAATACATGTCCAACGGTTTTGCCCAGCTTGGGAACACACCAAGATCCTCCAGGAACTTCCGAATCCAAAAACCTTCCTTTGCGGCTTCACAAGCCGCAATGTATTCGGCCTCTATTGTGGAGTCGGCCACCGTATCTTGCTTGGAACTCGTCCAGCTCACTGCTCCTCCATTCATGACATACACGAATCCAGTTGGCGATCGACAATCATCCCTGTCGGTTTGGAAACTTCCATCAGCGTAACCCTTTACGTAGAGCTCCTCCTCACCTCCATAAACTAGGAACATCTCTTTAGTCCTTTTCAGGTACTTTAGGATAGTTTTCACCGCTGCCCAGTGACTCTCACCTGGGTCGGCTCGGTATCTCCTTGTTAAGCTTATTGCATAGGCAACATCAGGCCGAGTACATAGCATGGCATACATGATGGATCCTATTGCCGAAGCATACAGAATCCTACTCATCCGGTTTCGCTCGTCAGAAGTCGTAGGACTCTGAGTCTTGCTTAGCCTTATACCATGTGAGATGGGCAAGAACCCTTTCTTAGCCTCACTCATGTTGAACCGCTTCAACCCTTTGTCTATGTACGTGCTCTGGCTTAAGCCGAGCAGCCTTCTTGATCCATCTCTATAGATCTTAATGCCTAAAATGTACACTACTTCTCCAAGGTCTTTCATCGAAAACTTGCCATTCAATGATTCCTTGACTCAGTTCAGCATCAAAGCATCATTTCCGATCAGTAGTATGTCATCCACATACAGGATAAAAAATACTACCGAGCTCCCACTAGACTTCTTGTATAAACAATAGTCCTCTTCGTTCTTGATGAAACCAAGGTCAACGATGATTTCATCAAAACTAATGTTCCAACTCCGAGCTGCTTGCTTCAATCCATAAATGGATCTCTTGAGCTTGCATCTTTTACTAGCATTATTTGGATCGACAAAACCTTCAGGCTGTATCATGTATACATCCTCCTTTAAATTTCCATGAAGGAAAGCCGTTTTGACATCCATCTGCCATATCTCATAATCGAAATATGCAACTATAGCTAGTGTGATCCTCACCGACTTTAGCTTCGCTACCGGCGAGTAGGTCTCGTCGTAGTCAACTCCTTGAACTTGTCCATAACCTTTAGCGACAAGCCGAGCTTTGTGGATCTGAACATTTCCATCCACATCGGTTTTCTTCTTAAAGACCCATTTGCAACCAATGGCAATTACGCCAGGTGGCGGATCAACCAAGTCCCAGACTTGATTATCATCCATGGACTTTAACTCGGATCTCATGGCCTCCAGCCATGCCTCGGAATCTGGGCTCACCATCGCTTCCGCATACGTGGCCGGCTCGTCGCTTTCTAGCAACAACACATCACGCACTCTACGCATCTTTCCGACCTCCGTGGTTCCGGTGCCGATTCCACTATGGGTTCCCTGACCAACTCTGGTATGATCTCATTACCAGCCGAGTTGTCCCTGAGTGGGTCTCGAATTTCTTCGAGTCACACCGTTCTCCCACTGGCCTCCCGACTGAGAAACTCTTTCTCTAGGAAAACCCCGTTCCAAGCAACAAACACTTTGTTCTCTTCTCGGTTGTAGAAGCTTTATCCCAAGGTTTCCCTCGGATATCCCACGAATATGCATTTATCCAACTTAGGTGTAAGCTTATCCGACATGAGTTTCTTGACAAATGCTTCACAACCCGAAATCTTTAGAAAAGACAAACTAGGACTCTTCCCAGTCCACATCTCATGTGGTGTCTTGTCTATGGATTTTGATGGTACCTTGTTTAGTGTGAAAGCTGCAGTTTCTAGAGTGTATCCCTAGAATGACAAGGGTAAATCCGATTTGCTCATCATCGATCGGACCTTGTCCAACAAGGTTCGATTTCTCTGTTCTGACATGCCGTTTCTCTGCGGCGTACCCGGAGGTGTGAGCTGAGGTACTATACCTCGGCTTTTCAGATGATCATGAAACTCCTGGCTCATGTACTCACCTCCACGATCTGATCGCAAAAGCTTTATCGTCTTGCCAAGCTGATTTTCAACCTCGTTCTGAAACTCTTTGAACTTTTCAAAAGTTTCCGACTTGTGCCTCATAAAATATATATATCCATATCTACTCAAGTCGTCGGTAAAAATCACAAAGTACTAATAGCCACCTTTGTCCGTTGTGCTCATTGGACCACATACATCACTGTGTATAAGCTCGAACAGCTCGGACACCCTTTCGCAACTCTTTGCAAAAGGAGACTTAGTCATCTTGCCGAGCAAGCATGATTCGCATGTCTCGAACGACCCGAAGTCGGACGAAGTTAGGAGTCCATCATCATGGAGCTTCTTCATGCGTTTCAGACTAATATGTCCAAGCCGGCAATGCCAGAAGTAAGTCAGATTTATCTCATTAGGCTTACGCCTCTTGACATTCATGTTATATACTGGTTCCGTTTCTAGATTTAAAATAAATAGCCCATCCACAATGGGTGCATAGCCATGGAACATTCCATTCAAATAAAATGAACAACCAGTGTCCTTTGAACTGAATTCATAACCCTGACTCATCAAGCATGAGGCAGAAATAATGTTCCGACTAAGTGCGGGAATGTAATAAGAATTATTCAATTCCAAAATAAATCCAGAAGGAAGCTTGAGCAGCATCGTGTCGACCTCCAACGCAGCAACTCTTGCTTTGTTGCCGACCCTGATGTCAATCTCCCCTGTGCCACATGCCTAGTTCTTATTAGCCCCTGCATCGAGTTGCAAATATGAACAACCGATCCGGTATCAAATACCCAAGAGCTACTAGGTATGTCAGCAAGGTAAATGTCTATAACATATGTAACAAGTGTACCTTTGCCCGAAGAAGCATTTCCGGCCTTCTTGCCATGTTCAGCAAGCCACTTGCTATAGTTCCTCTTCCAGTGACCTGTTTCCTTGCAATGAAAGCAAATGGTCTTTGAGTCCGGTCCCGGCTTCGGCGCAGCGGCGGAGACAACCTTCTCCGTGCCCTTTGCCTTACCCTTTTTCTTGGACCAACTCTTCTTGAACTTAGCCGATTTCTGAACCATCAACACTTGCGTGCCTTTTCTTAATATCTTGTTCTGCTACCTTGAGCATCCCATGCAATTTAGTGAGCTTCTTATCCATGACGTGCATATGATAGTTCGAGACAAACGTCCCATAGCTAGGTGGAAGAGAACCCAAAATTGCATCCGTGGACAGCTCGTCCCCAAGTGGGAAGCCTAACCGATCCAAAGCTTGCACGTACCCGATCATCTTGATCACATGCGGGCTCAGTGGATCACCCTCTTTCAGCTTACAATCCGTCAAGGATTGCCAGACGTTGAACCTTTCGGTCCTAGCCTGCACCTGAAACATGCTCTTGAGACTCCTCATCATATCGAAAGCCTCAACGTTTTCGAAATGCTATTGCAAATCGGGCTCCATACAAGCTGGCATGAGGCAGCTGATCTCGCTTGATTCATTAACGAGTTTCTGGTGGGCATTCTTGGTTGTGGCATTAGCATTATCGACAGGTTACTCTAGAAGTGGATCCTCTAGAACATGTTCCTTTTTATCGTGCTTGAGAACAATTCTCAAATTTCTATACCAGGTGGTAAAGTTTGTTCCATTCAGTTTATCCTTTTCCAGAATTGATTTCAATGCAAAGTTGGATTGAGCAGGTGGTGCCATTGATCTACAACAGAAAATATGCAATCACTAAGCAATGTGTTTATGTAGAGTAATTCAAGCCTTAAACAAAACTACTCCCACTGAAGTCAACATCCCTCCACAAACTCTCAATGATTCAGGATCCGACTAGCGCAAGCGACTAGTGACCTTTAGCATCACTGCTAGCCAAATTGCCTATTCGGTAAGCAACTCCTTGATAATCGTATCTCTATACGACTCCTGTTGGTCGGGTAGGTATCTTATACCCCGGCTCCCGACCTTCTTTGCCACAAGGACCAAAACCGTTTTGATAGCCTTGTCAGGTTAACCTGATGCAGTGCATGTCCGTGTCTGACACGACCAGTTTAAGGACACCTAGTAGCACCTCAATTTTATGAGCCCACCACTACACGTACTTGACGTGCGAAGGTGCAACATCCGGAATGGCAATGCGCTTGATATTAACGAGGGATCTTTCTACCATAATAACATGCATAGAAAACAAGAAGCAATATCAATCACATATAAACATAAATATGTGAAATAGTATGGCTCCATGGATGTCCTTCCAGGCCGGCTCCAACTCCGATGACCAGGGCGGAACTCCATCTTGTTCGTCACGCCGGGATGCCAAATCCTCGAACTTGATCTCTGTCGTCCAGCTACTACAACTAGTAATGAATTTACAGAGAATCACAAGTCGACGCGCAGGTCGTTATACAATATAATGATAGCACTTTGGCTCCTGCCGGCTGACAATCATGACACGCATGTCATGTTAAGTTACACACATGCATCATATACACATGAGCCATACTATTCACATCAAACCTGCAAAACAAAGTTGTGCATAGAATCGTATTCTATCGGTTTGTGTGATCGTGTACGAAATACAAGGCGCTACGCACACGACGGTCCCTCTAGCCGGTTAGCTGGCGGGGTTCGAAGGGGCAGCACCCTTCGCGGGTGCGGGCAGTGCCCGACATTTTCGGAAATCATAGAGCGAATCTCTATTCCGATCACACCGGATTTTTTGATCTGACCGATCTCATCAATCATCGCGAAGCCGATTCGGATTTACGTTTCACTGTTAACCCCGATGGCGGATACCGACCGATAGGGGTAGGTTGTGTCACGACCTGATCGATTCCGATGGACAGAAAATATAGCCTTAACGACCCCGATGTGCAGTTGATCGCATCAACCATGCACATAGCCGATTTCATGAACGACGACATATCTCATCCGCCGCCTCCACATATCAAATATGCATCCGATCTTAATCCGAATCCTATAGAAGCGGCTCTGATACCACTGTTGGGTTCTACCGTAGGTGCATCGTATGCAAATTAAAATTCCTACACGCAGAACATCCAAGAACATGCTACGGAGATGGATCACGGCTTGTTACCACTAGACGTGCAGTGCCGTGCAGCGGAAGTAGAGTTGGGGCAGCGTGTTCGCATGATCCGTCTCCTCCTCGTCCGATCTCTCTCGAACAACCGATCCGATCTCCCTCGTGCAGTCGATCGCCGGATTGCACGTACAGGTTCGCCAGAGTGGCGCAAGTGCACCGCCTTTAACGGTATCCGCGCGTGCAGGAGGAACACCATGCGGCGGACTGCTAGGTCCGATCACACAGTCGGCGCCGGCAAGTGGAGGTGGCTAGTTGCAACACATGCAAAGCCCTAATGACGGCGTTGAAGCGATCAACAAGATGGGTGTGCCGCACCTCCACTATATATAGGCATCCGGCGCGGGCTCAACTCTTGGGCCTCGCACGGATCCTAAAGCCCACTTGTTCCTTCCCTTAAGCGCGCGACCCCTTAGGTTCTCATTCACTTGGTCGCGAGTCAGATCACATCTGACTCGACTACTCGGTAGCGGCCTCTAGCAAAGCGTGCCGACTCCAAGTCTTCCGATGAAGGTGGTTAGGCGAACCTGTACATCACACTTATGTTCCCTTTGCCACACGATATATGTTGTCGTGCTCAAGGCGACATGGTCATCCTTGTTGCAGCACGACCTCTTTCTCGTTCTGGTGAATCTGACCAACACTTCAGATTATCTCATAATCCTCATCGCATGGCCATGCTTATCCAGGTCGAATCACCCGAGGGGCCTAAAGTATATCTCTCCTCATCGGAGGGGGCAAATCCCATCTTGCTCGACCACGTCTCGTAGCATGGGTCTGGACAAGCCCAAAACCTACCTTTATAATAACCTTGTCACGGAGTAGCGTTTGGTCGGCCCAAAGCAAGTCTGTCACCATCCTGAGTACATACGCCAGCTCAGGTCTTAGGACACAGAACGTATGTTGTACTAGAGACTCACAGATGACCTATCGCTGCGTCTCATAGTTGGGTCTGTCCAACTCAGACCTTATCTCGACTCGGATTCGACTAGATCTTTCTGAGTCCATATTATCCGGCTAGCATCCAATGCTACATGGTCAGTGATACCGAACCATCCACCGTGTCATATGCTAGTCTAACTGGCTATGCGTCCACACAACCCTTTCGACAATGGACCATTTAGGACAGTCATCATACAATGCATAGTCTCACAAACAAGTCACGTACTTGTTCATACACATAATTGATAATGTCCAAGGACTATCTTTATTCATAAACACATAGGAAATATCATCATACATGATTGCCTCTAGGGCATATCTCCAACATCTTCACCTCCGCCATATTCCCCCAATCGAGCCCCTTCTTGCTCCATGATACCAGCCTGGTAGGGGGGCCAGATCTAAATCTGGGGGGTGCTACCCATCCCTCTTCGCGCGGTTTAGTGATATAGAACCACTCCCGCTGCCAGACCATGATGGTATCTATAAAAGAACCGTCCGGCCACTGGACTAGGGGAAGTTTGCTGATCATCACTCCCCCGCAATCTGCCTGCTCGCCGCTAACTACCTTTGGCTTAAGGTTGAACACCTTCAACCATAAGCCGAAATGGGGTTGGACCCAAAGAAAAGCCTCACAGACAGTAATAAAGGAAGAAATATGCATAAAAGAATTGGGGGGGGGGGAGATCATGGAAGTCCAACCCATAGTAAAACATCAAACCCCTCATGAAGGGGTGGAGGGGGAAACCTAGGCCCTAGAGAAAGTGGGGGATGAACACGACCCTCTCGCCCTCTTTGGGTGAGGGTACCACCTGGTTCTTCTCCGGGGCGCGGTGAACTATATTCGCAGATAAGTAGCCGGCGCCCTTCAGCTCCAAGATGTCCTTTTCGGTGACACAAGAGGCCTCCCACTTGCCCTTAGAACCTGCTCCAGCCATGTCCGAATTGGAGAAGGGGTTTGTAGAGTTTGGGGGGGGGGGGGTGGAGAATGGAGCTTGGCAGCTTAGAGCGCGGAAGGTTGGGGGAGGCAATGGCAATGGCAGATCTGAGAAGTGTACGAAGGCTACGGTGGCCGTTTCCTTTTTATAAGTGGCGGAAATACCAAGAGTTCCTATGTTGCACCATGAACCTCACCATTTCCCATGGAAGCGTGCAGTTATGCACGCTCGGGGTAACCCAAATCATAAACCATATCCCCGGAAAGGCGGGGCACGATCTCCATATTGATGGGATGTGCCGATGATATATGAGAACTGCCTTGAACCGCAGATCGAGTTTGGGTGATTGGTCTGTTGGGGAACGTGACAAAAAACAAAAATTTTCGGTACAGCGAGCACGCCCAGGACCACTATGGAGACTGCATACAAGGTTTGATCTGATCATTACCGACTCATAGCGCAGCGGAAGTAGAGTCGATGTAGATTGTCGGTGCAGATCCACGCATATAGGATTTACAACCTCCCAACCGCGAGGATGTATTCCCTCGCCGGACAGCCCTTCGGGAGGCGGTCAGACAGTCCCTCGGACGATCTCACGGGCAGCCCTTCGAGAAGACCCTCGAAGCTCGAACGGTAACTCAGACAGACCTTTGGGAGGACCCTCGAACAGCCCCTCGGGAAAAAGATCGAACCTACGACCTCTCTACGGGGTTGCACACATATGGTGTCAGCTATCTGGTAGGGCTTCGCCGTCGAGAACTAGTTCCTGCCGCAACCCAGACAGCCTTTCGGCTCTACGAAACTATTTCGCGGGGAGGCAGAGAGAAGGCCAGATAATGCATGGCATTTGTATGTGAGAAAGAGTGTGTCCATGGAGAGCATGTAACGCCCAAGATGCGGTCCTATCCCTATTAAGGCGCGAGGGCCTCGACGGGGATAGAAGCGCATCTAGTCGTTTTGCAAGTACAGAACTCATGGCATACATGTAGGAAGAGATGAGTATATGAGTTGGCTTATACTCGCCACAAGCTAACTTACAAATCCACACAATTATTCATACATTCATCCAGAATATAGGGTCCGGCTACGGACGAAATCAAACGATAAAAAAAAGCAATGAAACTGTCTTGCTAGCCCAGGAACACCACCATGAAGCTCCCCTACTCATCCGGATACGTAACGTACATACGCCTATGTTCTTCATCGTACTCCCACTGGAGCTGAGACACATCATCTTGCACGAACTCGTCAACACCTGTACCTGTATTGTTGTAATCTGTGAGCCACAGGGACTCAACAATCTCATAACCCGGGTACCGAGACTATGTAAGCCAATAGGTGAGGATTGGTTAAGTGGTGAGGCTGCATCAAGCACTAAGCATGTATTTGGTGGATAACTTACGAGAACAAGAATTAAATATGGTGGCCTACGCATAGCGGTCGTGAGCTAGAATCATCACTAAGTGATCCTGAACACCTACTTACGTCAATCATAACCCCACCGTGTTCTCTCTCGGTTCATGTTCACAAGCAGAGACGATCACGGTTACACACTCAGTTGGTGTATTTTATTTGAGTTTACTTCAAGTTTGCTATAACCGGGTGTTAAACAAATTTCCAAGTTGCCACATAACCGCGGGCACGGCTTCTCGAAAAGATTTAACCCTGCAGGGGTGCTCCAACTCATCCATCACAAACTAACCACACGCCGCGGGAATAACCTCGACCATGAATCCCGTGATCTCCTAGGAAATTCCGTTGGAAAACCTCAACCTCGGGATAGCCCAAAGTATCCCCGGAATTCCTCGCGCAAGACATTCGAGAAAGGTAAAACAAGTCTAGCAAGACCGCCTGACGTGTCGACGAACCCGATAGGAGCCGCGTATCTCGTTCTCAGGACACGACGGATTGGCTAAGTTTCCGGCTGGCACACCCGTTGGTGGCCCCGGCTACTGCCATTTTGGACCAACACTCATGAGGAGCATTGGCCCGGGTTGTTGATTAATCCATGGGGTAGCTAAGCCCTATGCATTTTTATTAGGTTGTTTAGCAAATATAGTACCAAAGTTGGGTCTTGCCACACAAGTTTTAATCTAAAACAAATAGTCAAGGGGGTCCCCATAACAACCCCGAGCATGTTAGGAGCGCAAAATATGGAACATAACATCGGTACTCAGAACTAGTGTGGCAAAATTGGAACAAAACACCGGGCAAAAGGCCAAGCCTTCCACCGTTGCCTGGTATATATGTGCATTAAATTAAATAACAGTAAATAAGGTGATATTCCAAATATCCATGTTGGCACATGGAAACAGCTTGCACCTGCAACTAGCAACGCTATAAGATAAGGGTTGAGCAGCGGTAATGTAGCCAATCAATGTTTTGCTAGGAAGTGGAAGGGGTTAGAGGCTTTCATGGCAATTTGGGAGTCTGACAATTTAAGTGGTAGGTAACGAAATATAACGGTAGAAGCGAGACATCTAGCATAGCAAAAATAGTGTCGGGATCCGGGTACGACCATCTTGCCTATTGGGTCTTCAGAGGGACAAAGAGTTGGGTCCTCGTAGTTGTTCTCGTCAAGATCCTCATACTCAAGCTCGACACTCGGGTCTAACCAGAGAGAAAGAGCACCAAATAAACATACAAACAAAGTGCAATGCGCAAACAAGATGATGCATGACCAATTTGAAGTATTTAACATGGCAACCCTATGCTAGTCATGTTTCTCATGCAATTATTAAGTTCTTTAGTATTCTGGACAGAACCTCAAGATTAGTTATTTGAACATGCGTGATCATGGCAAATATGAATGCTCCATGTAAAAACGATGCAAATGCATACGTAGAACGTTGCAAACGGAGTAACGAAGCTCACGGTACACTCACGGCAAGGTACGAACGTTAACAGAGACACAAACAAAGATGAGGGAGGCCATGGGCTATTCCTTGGTATTCCAAGGATGCCACTGGATTGGAAATGAAATTCTAGCAAGAATAGCCCCAAAGATCATGCAAAACAATGGAGTATAGCTCCCACAAGTCACAAAACATTCAAACACACAATCTGTCCACAAACAGCAACATGTCATCTTGTAACACACATACCCAGAGCTACAACAAGTTTCAAATCACAACCAAGGCACGGACATGAAGTATACAGCATGCTCAACAATTTATCTATCAACAGAATCATGAGAGGAAGCATGGATCAATGGCAATTGAGCTCACAAGATGGCATGTTGAAACCGTTTTTTAGGGACTTAGTGGAAATTCCAGTTTTCCAGAATCTGAGTTAACATGATGGCATCTTGACAGTAACTTTAAATAAGATGTAATATCTTTATTTGCTAGCACTTGGCACAACCTATCAAAGGACAACATGCTCATCAAATCATTCCATTGGGCCAACCCCAAAGGAGCTACCTATTCATGGGAATCATCAAGACAACATGGCAACAAAATAACAGATTCTAACACTTAGAAATATTTGAGCATGTGAAAACAGAATTTTTGTGGCATGTTGACATCAAGAATTCCATCCATATCATGATCTAACATGGCAAGCAAAATTACCAGGGGCTAGCACACCCATCAAAGAATATATTTCATGTTGGCAAGTTTATCATATGATGCAAGAATTAATTCATGTAAAAATGACAAAAGGGCATATTATTACAAAACAACATTTTCACAAACTTGGCCAAATAATAAAACTAATACCACCATTGGACTCACTGGATTTTTCTACCCCAAATCCATATATCACAAGCATATATTTGTGTAGACAAAACTCTCACAAATGCATTCGAGAATTGACATAGTCACTTACAACAAGTTATATTCCACATCTGGCATATACTAAAATGGCACTGATTGATAAGGAAACACCCAAAAATGGAATATTTGCTAAAAAGGAAATACCATAGAAACATCACAGAAATAACACAAAACAAAATAAAATAAAACAGAGGCCCACCTGCATTGACACCTGGGCCTACAGGGGCTGACAAGTGGGCCCCGAACCCACTGTCAGTGGCTGGATTAAAAGGGAAAAGGGAGGGGCCAAGGGGACTCGAACCCTGGTCGCTGGCTTGACTGGGTTCGGTCGAACCAGGTGGGCTGGCGCGGGTCATGTGACCAAGGAGGGGGGCTCGCCCCTTTTGACCGTGCCTCGAGGACAGGCAGGGACCACGCGTTAGTCACACACACACAACACACGAGCAGCTAAACACGGCAAGGCAGAGGACGGCGAGGTCGCGCCGGAGGAGCTCCGGTGACCTAGCAACGCGGCGGAGGGCACCACTAGCCTCGCGAGATGATTCCGCACACACGCATGCTACGAACGCAACCGGAGATGCCCGGAATTGTTGCCGGCGGCGAGGAACAGAGGCAGCGGTGACGAACTACTACGGTGGGCTACGGCAGCGCAAACGCCCACTTTTCTACGGGAACGGGTCCTACGCACGACGGCGAGCTCGAGCGTCTGCTCAAGCATGCGCGAAAGGGTCAGAGCACTCGCCGGCGACGAGGTCCGACGGCGGCGAGCTCGGGCTTCGAAGAAAACAATACCACAACAAGCGACCGGGCACAAAAAGCTAGCGGGGATGGGGGAAAGCTCACATTGGGGGGCTTGGCGTCGTTGATCGGACTTGCAGGCGAAGAACGGCGACGAATTTGGCCGGCGACGAGCGTCGGCCGAGGAGGAAGAAGGCCACGTCACGACGGCATCTTGGAGTCACATGGGGAAGCAGTGGACGTCGAGGAAGAAGACGTCCTTGGCAGAGTTTCCCGACAGGCACGCCTCCTAGGAGCTCGCCGGAGGGCGCACCGGCGACCAGGGCCGGCCCTGGCGTATGGCGGGAGGGGCGACGGCCCAGGGCCCAGGCCGGAGGGGGGCCCATGATGTAGGATACATATATAGAATAGCCCAACAAATAAAAGGTATGAAAAAATTTGTATGAGAAAAGAAATGAGATGGACCGGCCCTGCAGCTAGCTAGCTAGCTCGGGATAGCGAAGCGTCACGCCAGCCGTGAGGCACGGCGCCACGGCCGCTCGTTTCGCTGCTGAAACAAATCAATCGAAGATCTGGTCTTGTGTCTCCGTCGCTTGTCGGTTCATGTTCATGACTTCGTCCTCTCGTCGACCGTCGGCCTATCGGTCGGCGCCCCCGCCGCCGCTGGTCGTCGCCGCTACGCGCGCCGCGCGGCCATCCGGCATCCGGCAAGACGGTAATACATATACTATACATATGTGTACGTGAGTGCATATCGGTACGCATCCATGAAGCGAAGGCCGGTTTGCATTCGTCTCCCTCCTCCTCCTCCTCCTGGCTGGTCTGCTTCTATTCCTCTTCATACTCTGCTTCGGCCAGATCTCCGTACCACTAGAAGGGGGGTCAACATCGCCGCCCAGATTGATTGCCAGGCCTCGACTGACATACTGCACACTCTCATTGTCGCAGATCAGATGAGATCGACTGCTAGGCTTGCTTTGCTTCGCTACAAGATCCATCCATGGCTCCCTCACATGACTCGTCAACCAATGGCAACGGCATGGCCGCCGCCCCGAACTGCCCGAAGAGTAAGAAACACCTAAAGAAACTTTTTCTGAGGCACCAAAGTATTATTGTTGTCGATGGAGTCAGTCAAATTTCGTTCTTATTTAAGGTAATCATGTCATGTTAGTTTTATTTTGCTACATTTATAGTATCTCTATCGTAATATGGCATCGTCCAATAATTATTATAGTCAACAATCATATCTAAAGATGTGTGATTGGAAATTTACTCTTAATATTATGCCAATGAAAATATGGTGTTAGGACATAGGGGCCCATGTCGTCGAATTCGCCTAGGGCCTCCCGAAACACAGGGCCGGCCCTGCCGGCGACGACGTCTCGCACTCTGTCGCGCTCGGTTTGTTTGGGGCGAGGGATCTGGGGGACAAACTCACCTGGCGGCGGCTTCAAATGGGAGAGGGAAACCCTAAGGTGGGCTCGGACGTCGAGGGGATTTATTGGGGCGCAGGGAACGGCGACGGCCTCGGCGTCCGTGAAGCTCACGGCGTCCGCACGTTCTCTGTCTCAGAGGAAGACGACGGCATCAGCTGTGGAGCAGGTGGCCATTTGCGCGGGCTGGGTCAGGTGGGCTGCGGCTGCTGGGCCGAAATGGGCTACCACTCTCTCTCTCTCTGCGCAAAAATTACCAGGAAGTTTGAAATAGAGTTTGAGAGAAAAGGAAATAATTTTGCACTCATAAAAATCAGCACTTTTTTATAAAAATGGTTTGGGCATTTTTAGAGCAAACAAATTTATCACGTATAATTATAATACCAATCTGTTTTGCAAAGATTAACAAGGCAATGATCTTCAAACATGTTTGAGAGTTTATTAACAATTCTCTTCAGAATATTTAGAAGAAGTGCAATATTTTTATTAGATGGAAAGGGCAAGTGAATTCACCACATATTGCAATATTGAAATAAGAAGAGGTGGGCAAGGTCTTTTGAGAAATAGTGGAGAGTCTTTCACAACAAGGTTTTGCACACCAACACCACAACACACACACTCACAACAATGGCAAGCAAAGCATGATGCACTTAAGAAATGATAATTATGATGCCATGATGCAAAATGTCATGAAGCAAATACTATTAATACTCAAACCACATATGGCATACATAGAAGGTCACAAATGAAATATTACAAATATGGCAAGGGGATGCACTTGGGCTGTTACAAGTCTCCCCACTACAAGAGGATCTCGTCCCGAGATCTAGGAATGGAAGAATTTTGGAAATTCAAAACAGAGAAGGTCCTCTCATTCCAAAGTGGCCTCTTTGTTGGAGTGATGTGACCACTTCACCTTGAGAAACTTGATTGACTTGTTGCGAGTCTTACGCTCAGTCTCTTCAAGGATAGCAACTAGATGCTCATGATAGGATAGGTCTGCTTGGAGATCAATGTCTTGGAGATCAACGATGCGCTTGGGAGTCTTGAAACACTTCCAAAGCCGAGAGACGTGAAACACATCATGCACATTTGAGAAATTATGAGGAAGCTCGAGTTGATAGGCAAGGTCTCCTCTCTTGCCCACAATCTTGAAAGGACCCATAAAGCGTGGAGCAAGCTTCCCTTTGATGCCAAAGTGTTGAGTGCCCTTCATGGGAGACACTCTGAGATAGACAAAATCATCGATCTGGAAGGTCATGTCACGATGTTTGCTATCATAATAACTCTTCTGACGGGATTGAGCTGCCTTGAGATTTTCACGAATGACATGGCACATTTCTTCTGCTTAAGTGATCATGTCATTCCCAAGGATTTGACGCTCGCCAGTTTTAGACCAATTGAGCGGTGTACGACACTTCCTGCCATAGATAATTTGGAAAGGAGCCTTGCCGGAACTTGCTTGGAAGCTGTTGTTGTATGAGAACTCAGCAAACGAGAGACAATCTTCCCACTTCATGCCAAATGAAATCACACACGATCTGAGCATATCTTCAAGGATTTGATTGACTCTCTCAACTTGACCACTAGTCTGAGGATGGAAAGCTGTACTGAAACGGATCTTGGTACCCATTGCATTCTAGAAGGAATCCTAGAACTTGGAAGTAAAGATGCTTCCACGATCTGAAGATATGAGCTGAGGAATACCGTGCAAAGAAACTATCCTTGACGTGTACACCTCTGCCAGCTGAGCTGCCGAGATAGATTCTTTGACCGGAAGGAAGTGGGCAACTTTGGTGAGCTTGTCGATGAGCACGAAGATGGCATCATTTCCTCTCTTGGACTTGGGAAACCCAGTGACAAAATCCATCTCAACATGATCAAATTTCCACTCTGGGATAGGCAAAGGCTGAAGGAGACCTGCTGGACGTTGATGTCCCGCCTTCACTCTACGACAAACATCACACTCGTTGACAAACTGAGCAATCTCACATTTCATACGAGTCCACTAGAAGGTTTGCTTGAGGTCCTGATACATTTTGGAACTTCCTGGATGAATGGAGAGGAGAGAATTATGTGCTTCATCCATGATAACTTTCCTTAGCTCTCCTTTTGGAACCACCGGACGGTCCTCGAAGAACAAGGTATCTTTGTCATCAACACAGAAGCACTTATACTTTGGAATGCTCTTGGCCACACCTTTCTTCACTTTCTTCACCATAGCATCGAGAAGCTGACCTTGGTGAATCTGATCTTCCAAAGTCGGAGAGACTTGAAGATTGGCAAGAAATCCTTGAGGAACCACTTGGAGATTGAGCTTGCGGAAAGCTTCACAAAGCTCGGGTTGGAGAGGCTTGAGGATGAGACTGTTGCAGTATGCCTTTCTGCTCAGCGCATCTGCAATGACATTTGCTTTTCCAGGAGTATGCTCAATGCTTGGATTGTACTCCTCGATCATTTCCACCCAACGTGTTTGCCGAAGATTGAGATTGGGTTGAGTGAAAATGTACTTCAAGCTCTTATGGTCAGTGAACACCCCCACTGGTGTTCCCAACAATAGATGTCTCCATGTCATCAGAGCTTGCACAACTGCCGCGAGTATAGCTCCCACAAGTCACAAAACATTCAAACACACAATCTGTCCACAAACAGCAACATGTCATCTTGTAACACACATACCCAGAGCTACAACAAGTTTCAAATCACAACCAAGGCATGTACATGAAGTATACAACATGCTCAACAATTTATCTATCTACAGAATCATGAGAGGAAGCATGGATCAATGGCAATTGAGCTCACAAGATGGCATGTTGAAACTGTTTTTTAGGGACTTGGTGGAGATTTCAGTTTTCCAGTATCTGAGTTAACATGATGGCATCTTGACAGCAACTTTAAATAAGATGTAATATCTTTACTTGCTAGCACTTGGCACAATCTATCAAAGGACAACATGCTCATCAAATCATTCCATTGGGCCAACCCCAAAGGAGCTACCTATTCATGGGAATCATCAAGACAACATGGCAACAAAATAACAGATTCTAACACTTAGAAATATTTGAGCATGTGAAAACATAATTTTGGTGGCATGATGACATCAAGAATTCCATCCATATCATGATCTAACATGGCAAGCAAAATTACCAGGAGCTAGCACACCCATCAAAGAACATATTTCATGTTGGCAAGTTTATCATATGATGCAAGAATTAATTCATGTGAAAATGACAAAAGGGCATATTATTACAAAACAACATTTTCACAAACTTGGCCAAATGATAAAACTAATACCACCATTGGACTCACTGGATTTTTTCCCCCAAATCCATATATCACAAGCATATATTTGTGTATACAAAACTCTCACAAATTCATTCGAGAATTGACATAGTCACTTACAACAAGTTATATTCCAAATCTGGCATATACTAAAATGGCACTGACTGATAAGGAAACACCCAAAAACGGAATATTTCCTAAAAAGAAATATCATAGAAACATCACAGAAATAACACAAAACAAAATAAAATAAAACAGAGGCCCACCTGCATAGACACCAGGGCCTACAGGGGCTGACAAGTGGGCCCTAGACCCACTGTCAGTGGCTGGATTAAAAGGGAAAAAGGGAGGGGCCGAGGGGACTGGAACTCTAGTCGCTGGCTTGGCTGAGTTCGGTCGAACCAGCTGGGCTGGCGCGGGTCATGTGACCAAGGGGGGGCTTGCCCCTTTTGACTAGGGATGGCACCCGCAGGGTATGGGTACGGGTGGAGCGTCCCCATACCCTTACCCGTCCCGTCTGAGCTTACCCATCACCCTTACCCATACCTGTCAACGGGTATAATTTTTTCCCATACCCGTTACCTGACAGGGTAGATGGGTACCCGCGGGTAAAATTACCCATATTTGCAAAACATCAATTTGAATAACTTATAGTTATAAACTGCACCTACCATATAGTTTACAAAAAATAGATTATAACAACAACACATACTTATAAACAACATCATATAGTCATAAATAACAACACATACTTATAAACAACATCATATGGTCGTAAATAACAACACATAGCCATACACTTTCAGTTCACAAATTCTTGACATGGTGTAGATTGTAGAGATAATTTTGAGTTTACATAGATTTTATATGGGTACATGGGTATGTGGGTATGGGTTATATGATCCCATACCCGTACCCACTCTACCCGATGGGTTTCAGATTTTTCCTATTTATATACCCATGGGTAAATTTTTGTCTCATACCCTTACCCTAATAGGGTTTTTACCCGCAGGGTACGTGGGTAATGGGTACCCATTGCCATCCCTATTTTGACCTTGCCTCGAGGACAGGCAGGGCCCACGCGCCAGTCACACACACACAACACACGCAGCAGCTAAACGCGGCGAGACAGAGGACGACGAGGTTGCGCCGGAGGAGCTCCGGTGACCTAGCAACGCGGCGGAGGGCACCACTAGCCTCGCGAGATGATTCCGCACACACGCATGCTACGAACGCAACCGGAGATGCCCGGAATTGTTGTCGGCGGCGAGGAACGGAGGCGGCGGCGACGAACTACTACGGTGGGCTACGGTGGCGCAAACGCCCACTTTTCTACGGGAACGGGTCCTACGCACGATGGTGAGCTCGAGCGTCTACTCAAGCATGCGCGAAAGGGTCGGAGCACTCGCTGGCGACGAGGTCCGACGCCGGCGAGCTCGGGCTTTAAAGAAAACAACGCCACAACAAGCAATCGGGCGCGAAAAGCTAGCGGGGACGGGGGAAAGCTCACGTTGGTGGGCTTGGCGTCGTTGATCGGACTCGCAGGCCAAGAACGGCGATGAATTTGGCCGGTGAGAAGCGTCGGCCGAGGAGGAAGAAGGCCATGTCACGACGGCGTCTTGGAGTCCCGCGGGGAAGCAGTGGACGTCGAGGAAGAAGACGTCCTTGCCGGAGCTTCCCGACACGCACGCCTCCTAGGAGCTCGCCGGAGGGCGTGCCGGCGACGATGTCTCACACTCTATCGCACTCGGTTAGTTTGGGGTGAGGGATCTGGGGGACGAACTCACCTGGTGGCGGCGGCAAACGGGAGAGGGAAACCCTAAGGTGGGCTCGGACGTCGAGGGGATTTATAGGGGCGATGGGAACGGCGACGACCTCGGTGTCCGTGAAGCTCAGAGGAAGACGACAGCGTCAGCTGCGGAGCAGGTGGCCGTTTGCGCAGGCTGGGCCAGGTGGGCTGCGGCTGCTGGGCCCAAATGGGCTACCACTCTCTCTCTCTCTCTCTCTCTCTGCAGGAAATTTGGTTTAAAAAAAATAAACAACAACTAGCCAGAAATTACCAGGAAGTTGGAAAGAGAGTTTGATAGAAAAGAAAATAATTTTGCATTCATAAAATCAGCACTATTTTATAAAAATGGTTTGGGCATTTTTAGAGCAATTTTTTTATAACATATAATTATAATACCAATATGTTTTGCAAAGATTAACAAGGCAATGATCTTCAAACATGTTTGAGAGTTTATTAACAATTCTATTCAGAATATTTAGAAGAAGTGCAACATTTTTATTAGATGGAAAGGGCAAGTGAATTCACCACAAATTGCAATATTGAAATAAGAAGAGGTGGGCAAGGTTTTTTGAGAAATAGTGGAGAGTCTTTCACAACAAGGTTTTGCACACCAACACCACAACACACACACTCACAACAATGGCAAGCAAAGCATGATGCACTTGAGAAATGATGATTATGATGCCATGATGCAAAATGTCATGAAGCAAATACTATTAATACTCAAACCACATATGGCATACATAGAAGGTCACACATGAAATATTACAAATATGGCAAGGAGATGCACTTGGGCTGTTACAGAGCACCTCTCCACCTCTATTTATAGGCCAAGCCCAAGGGGTAGATGTCACATGGAAGTACCAAAATGCACTCAAGGTGGCTTCTCCAAGAAGCGAATAAGGGAAAATACCAAAATAGCCCTCAAGGTGGCTTCTCCAAGAAGCCACCAAAAAGTGCTTTTCACTATTCACGAAAACATTTTTCCACGACCATTAAATCCGAAAATATTTCTGTAGGTCTTAGAACATTTCCAATACCCACTAAAATAATTTTGGACGCGTTCCGAAACAATTCTAGATTATTGATTTTCATCAGCGAAAAGCAACCAAAGCGGTTCCGGCAGCTCCGGAACATTTCCGGGTTTTTTCTCCGAAAAATCCCAGAAGTTACCAGAACAATTCTGGCAGCCTCCAAGAATTTACAGACGTGTGCCGAAACCATTTTGACTTAATGGTATACTCCGAAACAACTTTTCGGTTTTTGCCGAAACTATTCCGGCGTTCTCTCTGTGGAACAATTTCGTTGTCTCCGAAACTTTTCTGGTGACTTTCTCTCAGACTCCATGCCTAGTATTCAACAGATAGATGACCCTTAAGCATGTGACCCTATAGGTTACGTGAAGTATAGACATGATCGGAACACTTTCCGGTCAATGATCGACATCGGAGCCGTGGACACCCATATTGACCCCTATACCCACACGAATAAATATTCGAGTGAACCTCCGGTTGCTGTGTGCTATTCTTGTTACTTCACGATATATTACAAACACCCGAGGTGAGATTTATTTGCATCACCGTGGATCAACAACTTGTCCACTATGCTAGTTACCTCGTTACCGATTTTGTTCTCTTTTCTCGTTTCCGTGTTCTGGCATCCCTGTGATCAAATCACCCTGTGTCTGGCCAGACGATGATGGATGCCGTAACATCAAGAGGGCCCAAGAATATCTCTCCATCGTCGGAGGAGCAAATCCCAATCTTGAGCTATCTCGCTCCTTGTCATACTTTTTCGTGAACCCGTAAGCCGCCGTAATAGCCACCCAGTTACGGATGACGTTTAACAAACCCCAAAGTTCACGAAGCAAGCACGAAGGAACTCGATACTCTCATGGTCTTAGGAATTATGCAAACATTAACTTTCTTTGTGTTATTAACCATTAACTTGTGACGAATATATCTCATAACATAACATCAATTCGGGTCGATTCAACACAAGTGTTCTACTAACAGTGTGCCCTCAAAATTGCCGGCATAGCCATGCCCATGATCAGGAAAACAGGATCATCATGCAATACTTGAGCTAGTCTTAGAGGCATGACTAGGAATACATTTTACCGTTTATTATACCACACGTGCATAGGAGTTTCCCTACAAGCCTCGTGGATATTGTAGACTCGAGAATCATTGCAGTTATTGCATGGAACATAAACATTCATTACAAACTTGGAGATGCAAAATAACTGTTATTCTTGCCTCTAGGGCATATCTCCTACAGACTCCCACTTGCACTAGAGTCATAATCCAGTTACATGGCTTCCCTAACACCAATGGCTATCTAGTGCTGCTCTTTCTTTGCTCGTGGTAGAGGCTTTGTCATCGGGTCTGACACGTTCAGATCCGTGTGAACTTTGCGTAGTTTCAGTAAACCCGCTTCGACATGATGTCGAATGAGTGTATATTTGCATTCAATATGTCTTGTATTATGGTGCGAAGATGGCTCCCTAGCCTGAGCCACGGCGCCACTATTATCACAACAGATCTCCACAGGGTCCAGCTCACTTGGAGCCACACCAAGGTCTTCAACAAACTGCTTGATCCAGACCGCCTCCTTGGACGCTTCTGAAGCTGCAACATATTCCTCCTCCGTCGTAGAATCCGCTACAGTCTTTTGTTTGGAACTTTTCCAATCAACTGCGCCACCGTTCAATATAAAAACATAGCCTGATTGAGATTTGAAGTCATCTGGGTCAGTCATGAAGCCTGCATCAGTGTAACCACTTACAATGAGCTCTTCATCACCTTCGTGCACAAGGAGTAAATCCTTGGTCCTTCTGAGGTATTTAAGAATTTTTTTGATTGCGGCCCAGTGTTCCAATCCTGGATCACTTTGATACCGGCTGCTAACACTTAGCGCATAGGAAACATCCGGTCTTGTACATAGCATGGCATACATAATAGAACCAACTGCCGAAGCATATGGAACATCATTCATTTGTACTCGCTCATCGTGAGTCCGAGGACACTAATTCTTGCAAAGCACTGTGCCAGGTGACATGGGGAGCAGGCCTTTCTTGGAGTTCTCCATGTTGAACCTTTTCAATACCTTGTCAATGTCGTGCTTTGGCTAAGCGCTATCAGGCGTTTTGATCTATCTCTATAGATTATGATGCCCAATACATATGTCACTTCGCCTAAGTCTTTCATTGAAAAACTCTTCTTCAATGAGTCCTTTATTTCGCTAAGAAAATTCACGTCATTTCCAATCAACAATATGTCATCCACATACAAGATTAGAAATGCTTTTGCGCTCCACTAAACTTCTTGTAAACACAAGATTCTTCGTCATTCCTGATGAAGCCAAACTGTTTGACCACTTCATCGAAACGAATGTTCCAGCTCTTTGATGCTTGCTTCAGACCATAAATGGCTTTCTGAAGTTTGCATACCTTTCCAGCATCCTTATGAACGACAAAACCTTCCAGTTGTATCATGTATACATCTTATTGAGGTTTCCATTTAGGAAAGCCGTTTTGACATCCATCTGCCATATTCATAATCGAAATAAGCAGCAATTGCTAGTAATATCCGAACAGACCTAAGCATAGCTAAAGGCGAGAAAGTCTCGTCGTAGTCCTCTCCTGGAACTTGTGTGAACCCTTTGGTGACAAGTCTAGCTTTGTGGATAGTAATGTTACCATCCGCGTCCGTCTTTCTTTTGAAAATCCATTTACAACCAATGGGCTTAGCGCCTTCTGGAAGTAGTTCCAAGTTCCAAACTTGGTTTTCGTACATAGATTCCATTTCGGATTTCATGGCCTTGTGCCATTCCCTTGAGTTGGGCCCCGCCAACGCTTCCTTGTAGTGAGCAGGTTCATCATCTTCAAGAATGAAGATTTCTTTATGAAGCCACATAGGTGGCTCAATGGTCCTACCTGATCTGCGCGGTTCAGTTACAACATTGTTTGAAGTTCCGCATCACATGCGACAACTTCCGGCTCGGTTGTAGGGATAATTTGCGGAATTACTTCCGGTTCCTTAGCCATATCAACGGTTATCAAAGATTCACTAATCTCATTAAGTTGTACTGTCCTCCCACTTGATTCTTTAGCGAGAAATTCTTTCTCGAGAAAGTGTCCAACTCTTGCGACAAACACTTTGCCCTCGGAGTGGTTGTAGAAGGAATACCCAATAGTGTCTTTGGGATAACCTACAAAGTAACATTTGTCTAATCTGGGATCGAGTTTGCTTGGTTGTAAACGTTTTACATAAGCTTCACAACCCCAACCTTGAGATGCGACACATTGGGTTTCTTCCCATACCATAATTCAAATGGCGTCGTCTCAACAGACTTAGACGGTGCTCTGTTTAATGTATAAGCGGCAGTAAGTAGTGCGTGACCCCAAAAAGATATCTGCAGATCTGTAAGAGACATCATCGACCTCACCATGTCTAACAGGGTTCGGTTACGCCGTTCGGACACTCTATTTCGCTGTGGAGTTCCGGTAGGCGTAAGCTGTGAAACGATTCCACGGTCACTCAGATGTTGGCTAAACTCATGACTAAGATATTTGCCCCCGCGATCTGATCGCAAAAACTTAATCCTTTTGTTACGATGATTTTCTACCTCATTCTGAAATTCTTTGAACTTCTCAAAGGTTTCTGACTTATGCTTCATCAAGTAGATATAGCCATACAGACTTAAATCATCAGTAAAAGTCACGAAGTAGAAATACCCACCCCGTGCGGTTGTGCTCATCGGACCACATACATCACTATGTATTATTTCCAATAATTCACCCGCCCATTCAGGATGACCCGTGAACGGCATCTTGGTCATTTTCCCCATCAGGCAAGCTTCACATGTGTCAAATGATTCAAAATCAAAGGATGGTAAAACTCCATTTCTTTGGAGTCTTTGCATGCGTTTCTTTCCGATGTGGCCAAGCCGACAGTGCCACAAGAAAGTGGTGGTGGTATCATCCTTCTTAAGGCGTTTAGCATTCACGTTAAAGACATCATTTCCACATTCAAGATCCAGTATGAAAAGGCCCGCAAGAATGGGTGCAAATGCATAAAACATATCCTTACAATAAAGTGAACAACCATTGTTCTCAGACTTGTAGGAGTACCCATCATGTACTAAACATGATCCAAAGATAATGTTTTTACACAATACCTGAACAAAATAACAGTTACTTAGTTCTAGGATAAATCCAGAAGGGAGACGTAGAGGCATAATGCCGATGGCTTGAGCGGCGATTCCAGCGCCGTTCCCGACACACATCACGACTTCATTCTTTGCCAGCTTGCGCATGTTCTGAAGCCCCTGTATCGATTTGCAAATGCGAGCAACCGATCCGGTATCAAATACCCAAGACTTGGAATTTTCTCTAGCAAGCAAAACGTTAATGACATTAATTTGTATAACAATTATACATTTTCCGGTTTTCCCGGACTTCTTATCTTGCAGATACTTCTTGCAGTTTCTCTTCCAGTGTCCTGTGCCCTTGCAGTAGAAGCACTCAGTTTTATTCTTGGCTCCGCCCTTAGAGTTGCTCTGGGAGCCGGTCTTACCGGCGCCCTTTCCCTTCTTTGGCTTGCCTTTCTTTTTGAAACTGGCGGTTTTAGTCACAAGCAACACTTGCTTGCGATTTTTCTGCAGTCATCCTTCCGCAGTTTTCAGCATGGCGAGCACTTCCTCCGGTGTCTTCTCCATCCCACTCATGTTGTAGTTCATGATAAAACCCTCGTAAGAGGGGGGGGGGGAGTCAAGAAAGCAACATGTCCATCTTATGGGCTGGTGGAATTGGAAATTCCAGGGTTTTAAGCCTTTCAGCGTAGCCAATCATTTTGACCACGTGTTCGCCAACTGAACTGCCCTCAGCCATCCTGCAATCAATCAAGGTCTTCATGATATCAAACCATTCAGACCATGCGGTTTCTTTGTATAGAGCATCCAATTCCCGGATCATATCGCGGGCTTTATGGAATTCAAAACGTTTTTGAAGCTTTGGACTCATGCAAGCTAGCATGAGGCACTGCACTAAGTTGTGATCATCATTCTTAGTGGCCCAGACATTTTGTTCATCTTCCGGGGCAGTTTCCGCCGGTTTAGCTGGAAGAGTGGTTTCGAGCACATGCATTTTCTTAGCGCTCCTGAAGACAATCCTCAGGTTACGGACCCAGTCCGCATAGTTGTTTCTAGTCGCAGCTAACTTCTCTTTCTCTAACATCGGGCCTAAGTTGAACGCGGTGTTGCGAGCCATTTGATCTACAACGGTAAACACAAGTTTCACTTAGAATTTGTTCATAATAATTTACACTAAGTGAATAAACAATTTTATTCTAAAGTGCGCTCCCACTCAAATCAATATCTCTCATAATTGATTGTGAGTGATTCAAGACCCATATTTCAATTCAACGTCACGGTTCGAGATGAACTGAAATGGCGTGAACTTCAATCGGTAGGCAAACTTGCCGATCACATCTCTATGTGATTCTTGTTCATCTTTTGATGCGTGTGTTCTGAGCTCAGGACTGTCCTACCTGAACGTCAAGTCAACAAAGTGATCTTGCTGCGAGGTCTCAACTTACCTGTCTCACACTTCTCTAATCGTTCACACCCATGGAGATCATGTGATCCCCGAAGAGATAGGTGTCATGACGGTGCTACACTTGGGAGAACACTAACTACTTGATATTTTATGTGAGAGATCGCCCTAATAAAAAGCGACTACCGTGCAATCAAAAAGGGTGCATCATAAGGGATAAACATCTTAGGCAATTCATAATAGCATGATATGGTATAGCCCTTTCTGACGGAGAAGTCTAATATTTCTTCGTCTTCAGCATTTGCGTCGGTGTTCACCTTCGCGAAGATTGCCACCACCTTGTCGATGCACCAGATAACATTGCTATCTCCATAGCTAATAAAATAAGTGCATTACTTAAGGTTGACACACAGGTCATTAAAGTGACAATCATATGGCTCCAGCCATCATGCCGAATCATGACACGCAGGTCATGTTAATAAATTTACATCATATAGTCATCTCATACACAATCGAATTAATATGAGAACTGCTATAACACGTCACACGCACATCCTGAAAAACCGAGTTAGACGCCTCTAATCGGTTTATGCAAAATTTTATTTACGTGACTTCTAAGGTTTGGCTTAAACCGCACCTACCAACGTTTATCATCAAGTATGATTATTCAAGTCGCTAGATTAACTTTGCGGGGTGTATGAAAACCGAGAAAATAAAATCTCGAGCCCCATACTAGACTTCGTCATACGCATGATCCCCATGCTGATCATATCTGCATTGCCCTTTCATCTGCGAAATTTCATCTTTCTGTTAACTATGGTGGAACCGAAAGAACTGATAGCACTTCGTCGATCAATTAGGATCGCGGATTGCCAGAACTTTGTGAAATTCCAGCATGCCATTATCAGATCAGAAATACGCAAATTCTAGGGAAGCAACAAGAACATCGGGTAACAAATTTCATCTTCCACCAGCATAAATAATTTTCAGCAATAGATCTCATCTACTACAAAATTATATTATGCAATACCCATACATCTCTATGTATTCTTGATCGTAACTTGCATCTATGCATAGCAAGGCTCTTGATGCCACTGTTGGGGAACGCGGCAGAAAACAAAAAAATTCGGTACATTGAGCATGCCCAGGACCACTATGGAGACTGCATACAAGGTTTGATCTGATCATTACCGACTCGTAGCGCAGCGGAAGTAGAGTCGATGTAGATCGTCGGTGCAGATCCCCGCAGCTAGGATTTAAAACCTCCCAACCGAGAGGATATATTCCCTCGTCGGACAGCCCTTCAGGAGGCGGTCGGACAGTCCCTCAGACGATGTCATGGACAACCCTTTGGGAAGACCCTCGAAGCTCGAATGGTAACTCGGACAGCCCTTCGGGAGGACCCTCGAACAGCCCCTCGGGCAAAAGATCGAACCTACGACCTCTCCACGGGGTTGCACACATACGGTGTCCGCTATCCGGCACGGCTTCGCCGTCCAGAACTAGTTCCTACCGAAACCCAGACAACCTTTCGGCTCTACGAAACTATTTCACGGGGAGGGAGAGAGAAGGCCAGATCATGCATGGCATTTGTATGTGAGAAAGAGTGTGTCCATGGAGAGCACCTCTCCACCTCTATTTATAGGCCAAGCCCAAGGGGTAGAGGTCATATGGAAATACCAAAATGCCCTCAAGGTGGCTTCTCCAAGAAGCCAATAAGGGAAAATACCAAAAATCCCTCAAGGTGGCTTCTCCAAGAAGCCACCAAAAAGTGTTTTTCACTATTCACGAAAACATTTTTCCACGACCGTTAAATCCGAAAATATTTCTGTAGGTCTTAGAACATTTTGAGTACCCACTAAAATAATTTTGGACGCGTTCCGAAACAATTCTAGATTAGTGATTTTCATCAGCGAAAAGCAACCAAAGCGGTTCCGGCAGCTCCGGAACATTTCCGGCTTTTTTCTCCGGAAAAATTCCAAAAGTTCCCAGAACAATTCTGGCAGCCTCCAAGAATTTACATGCATGTATCGAAACCATTTTGACTTAATGGTATACTCCGAAACAACTTTTCGGTTTTACTGAAACTATTCCGGTATTCTCTCTCCGAAACTCTTCCATTGTCTACGAAACTTTTTCGGTGACATTCTCTCAGACTCCATGTCTAGTATTCAGCAGATAGATGACCCTTAAGAGTGTGACCCTATAGGTTACGTGAAGTATAGACATGACCGGAACACTTTCCGATCAATGATCGACATCGGAGCCATGGACACCCATATTGACCCCTATACCCACACGAATAAATATTCGAGTGAACCTCCGGTTGCTGATACGTCTTCATTGTATCTATAATTTTTGATTGTTTCATGCCATTATTATTCAAATTTCACATATTTTTGGCAAAATTTTATATGATTTATTGGACTAACCTATTGATCCAGTGCCCGTTCCTGTTTGTTGTAGGTTTTTTGTTTCGCAGAATATCCATATCAAACAAAGTCCAAACGCGATAAAAAATTACGGAGATTTTTTTGGGAATATTTGTGAATTTTTAGAAGTGGAATCAACACAAACGGAGGCCCACAGCCCCCATGAGACACCAGGGCGCGCCCTTAGGGCCCAAGCGCGCCCTGGTGGGATATGCCCAGCTCGTAAGTCAGTTGGAGCTCTCCTTCGGGCGCAAGGAAGATAATTTTTGGATAAAAATCCCCTCAAAATTTCAGCCCGATCGGAGTTACGGATCTCTGGGAATATAAGAAACGGTTTTCGGCCAGAAAACAGGAATGTGAAACAGAAGAGAATAGAGAGGGAGATCCAATCTAGGAGGGGCTCCTGCCCCTCCGCCGCCATGGTGGCCATGGACCACAGGGGGAACTCTCCTCCCATCTAGGGGGAGGGCAAGGAAGAATAAGAAGGAGGGGGGCTCTCTCCCCCTCTCTCCCGGTGGCGCCAGAACGCTGCCGGGGCAAGGATCGTGACGACGATCTACACCAACAACTTCGCCGCCGTCAACACCAACTCTCTCCCCCTCTATGCAGTGGTGTAACTCCCCTTCTCCCCGCTGTAATCTTTACTTAAACAAGGTGCTCAACTACATATACTATTTCCCAATGATATATGGCTATCCTATGATGTTTGAGCATATCCGCTTTGTCCTATGGGCTAATTGATGATCGTGGTTGGTATGATTGTATACTTTATTATGGTGCTATCCTACGGTGCCCTCCATCTCACGCAAACATGAGGAATCCTCGCTGTAGGGTGTTGCAATGTGTTCATGATTTGCCTATGGTGGGTGGCGTGAGTGACAGAATACACAGACCCGAGTAGGTGGGTTGTTGCATATGGGAGTAAAGAGGACTTGATACTTAATGCTATGGTTGTGTTTTACCTTAATGATCTTTAGTAGTTGCAGATGCTTGCTAGAGTTCCAATCATAAGTGCATATGATCCAAGTAGAGAAAGTATGTTAGCTCATGCCTCCCCCTCATATAAAATTGCAAGAATGATTACCCGTCTAGTTATCAATTGCCTAGGGACAAATAACCTTCTTGTTTGACAAAAGATTTCGACTAAACAACTAACTCTTATTATCTTGCTTTTTATTCGTAGTTTTTTTCCCGCTAAGTACTTCTAGTTTTATTCGTGCAAACTATCCTATCGCCTACAAAATAGTTTCATACTTGTTCTAGGTAAAGCAAGCATTAGCGTGCGTAGAGTTGTATCGGTGGTCGATAGAACTTGAGGGAATATTTGTTCTACCTTTAGCTCCTCGTTGGGTTCGACACTCTTACTTATCGAAAAAGGCTACAAACGACCCCCTACACTTGTGGGTTATCAAGACCTTTTTCTGGCGCCGTTGCCGGGGAACAATAACATGGGGTGAATATTCTCGTGTGTGCTTGTTTGCTTTATCACTAAGTAATTTTTATTTTCTATTATTAGTTGTTTTATATCTTTAGTTATGGATATGGAACACGAAACACCAAAAAAATTAGTGGTACTTGCTACTCATGGAGATGGGGAACCTCCTAAAACCCTCGATGCTAGTTATGTGGGACGCGTTAATTACTCCTTTGATAATCCTGAGAAATCATCATTCAACTTTATAATGGGAGACACGTTGGATCAACGTGAGTACTTTAGGGATTATCGCTTTTCGCAAAAATGGAAACACTTATGGGATCAAATTAGAATATTGCAATGGTTTGCTTGGGATATATGCTCGAGATGTGACTTTACTTGTTGCTCTAAAATAGAAGCTCGACACCTTCCCTTTTCATGCAAATTTAATGATAACGAAACCTTAGCTTCTTATGCTAAAGGTATTTATGATTACTATGATGTGGAATGAATAGAAGAATTTGTTGCTTTTAAAGGTGCTTATGAAATTGCTTCTTTGCTTGAAAAGTATGATGATGATGTTCCTTACGAATCTGAAATTTTTGCCATACTTAAATATTGCTATGATAATTATGATTGCAATGCTGATATTATTGATTTTTTTGAGAGAATGTCTGCTGCCTTGGAAGAGACTAATATTTTGCAGGGACCTATGGAAGAAGAAGTTGCTGAAATTGTGAGCTCATTAGATGAAAAAGATGAGGAGGAGAGCGAAGAACAAAAGGAGGAAGAGCGGATTAGCTACCCGTGCCCACCTTCTAATGAGAGTAACTCTTCAACTCATACATTGTTTGATTACCCTTCACACATACCGAAGGATGAATGCCATGATGAATGCTATGATAATTGCTATGATCCCTTGGATTCATTTGAAATATCCCTTTTTGATGAACTTGATGCTTACTATGCTTGTGGCCATGATGCCAATATGAATTATGCTTATGAAGATGAACTTGATATAGTTCCTTATGTTAAGCATGAAATTGCTGCTATTGCACCCACACATGATAGTCCTATTATCTTTTTTAATTCTCCCAACTACACTATATTGGAGAAGTTTGCTCTTATTAAGGATTATATAGATGGGTTGCGTTTAGCTACTACACATGATGATTTTGATGAATATAATATGCATGTGCTTGCTGCTCCTACTTGCGATTATTATGAGAGAGGAACCAAATCTTCACCTCTCTATGTTTCCAATACTATAAAATTGCAAGAAACTGTTTATACTATGCATTGGCCTTTACTTAATGTGCATGAATTGTTCTTGTATGACATGCCGATGCATAGGAAGAGAGTTAGACTTCGTTGTCACAAGATATATATCTCTTTGTGCTCACTACTAAATTACAAATCATTGCTAATTAAAATTGGCTTTGATATACCTTGGGATCCGAGTGGATCCATTACTTGAGCATTTTATGCCTAGCTTAATGGCTTTAAAGAAAGCGCTGCCAGGGAGACAACCCGGAAGTTTTAGAGAGTCATTTTATTCTTTTGTGTTCTTTTATAAAGTTTGAAAACAAAAAAAATATAGGGGGGAACCTAAAACTTCACAAAAGGAAAGGTGAAAGTGAGAGAGATGACGAGCATCGTTGAAGTGGGGGACGTCCTTGAACTTTTGTTCATGCCCATGGAAACTTTGTGAATCTTGAATCACGGAAAATTTTCCAACAAAAATAATTATCCCCTTGTAGAAATCCATTGTATTATAAAAATAATGTGCCAAGATTTTCCTGTAGGATGTTTGAATTGCTTGTTTGATGTGTGCTGTGCAAAAACAGAAACTTTTGCCGTAGTGTTTGAATTTTCATGTTTTACTGTAGCGTGCAAAAATTCTGAAATTTTTACACAGTACTTTTATGCAAATCATTTTTCACGTCCTAATGTTTCAGAAATTTTTGAGCTACAGAAGTATACGTGTCTACAAATCTTTACAGACTGTCCTGTTTTTCACAGATTGTTGTTATAGCTGCTTTGCGTGCTTATGTTTGAATTCTTGTTGAGCCCCATTGACTTGGGAGCCATAGAATTGTGATAGCATATAGTGGGTAATGTTAGATTATAATTATGCAATAATGTTATGGCAAGACATGATGGGATTTGGTATTATGTGTACTAACGGATCTCACCAATTTTCTGTTAAGTTTTGTGTGATTGAAGTTTTCATGTTTTGGGTGTTATCACGATGAGAAGGAATAAGGAGCTGCAAGAGACTAAGCTTGTGGATGCCCAAGGCACCCCAAGGTAATATTCTAGGAAGACTCAAGCATCTAAGCTTGGGGATGCCCCGGGAAGGCATCCCCTCTTTTATTCCAAATCATCGGTATGTCACTTGGATCTATATTTTTATTCATCACATGATATGCGTAAATCTTGGAGCATCTTTTGTGTTTAGTTTTCACTTTTCTTTTATGCACCATGCTGGTATGAGATAGTCCATTGTTGATTTAGAGAATGCTCATTGCACTTCACTTATATCTTTTGAGTATGACTTTATAGAATGCTTCATGTGCTTCACTTATATCATTTGAAGTTTGGATTGCCTGTTTCTCTTCACATAGAAAACCGTTATTCGTAGAATGCTCTTTTGCTTCACTTATATTTATTAGAGCATGTTCAGGTCTTTTGTAGAAAGAATTAAACTCTCTTGCTTCACTTATATCTATTTAGAGAGTCAACAGGAATTGGTCATTCACATGGTTAGTCATAAAATCCTACATAAAACTTATGGGTCACTGAATATGATACGTTTGATTCCTTGCAAAAGTTTTGCGATATAGAGATGATAATATGTGGGAGGTACTAGTGGATGATCGTGTTTAGTAAGATATTGGCATTAAGGTTTGTGATTCCCGAAGCATGCACGTATAGTCTCCCGTTATGCTAGGAAGTTGGAGCACAATTTATCCTTGATTGTCTATCTTTGTGTGAAGGTCGGGGGCGCGCGATGGTTAACTCCTACCAACCTCCCCCCTAGGAGCATGCGTAGTAATACTTTGCTTCGAGAGAGCTAATAAAACTTTTGCAATAAGTATGTGAGTTCATTATGACTAATGTGAGTCCATGGATTATACGCACTCTTACCTTTCCACAATTTGCTAACCTCTACGGTACCGTGCATTGCCCTTTCTCACCTCGAGAGTCAGTGCAAACTTCGCCGGTGCATCCAAATCTCGTGATATGATACGCTCTATCACACATAAGCCTTATTATATCTTCCTCAAAATAGCCACCATATCTACCTATTATGGCATTTTCATAGCCATTCCGAGATATATTGCCATGCAACTTCCACCGCTTCCGTTTTGATGACTTGAGCATTCATTGTCATATTGCATTACATGATCGTAAGATAGCTAGCATGATATTTTCATGGCTTGTCTGTTTTTTGATATCTTTGCTACGCTAGATCATTGCATTCATATAGGGTCATACTTTGTTCTACTATCGTTGTAGTATTGAGTTGTAAGTAAATAGAAGTGTGATGATCATCATTATTCATTATTAGAGCATGCCCCAGTGATGAAAGGATGATGGAAACTATGATTCCCCCACAAGTTGGGATGAGGTTCCGGACAAAGAAAAAAAAGAAAAGAAAAAAAATAGAAAAAAGGAAAAAAAGGAAAAAAATAAAAAAAGAAAAAAGGGAAGGAAAAGGGGCATGCTAATTCCACACTTGTGCTTCAAAGTAGCACCATGTTTTTCATATAGAGAGTCTCCTGTGTTGACACTTTCATATACTAGTGGGAATTTTTCATTATAGAGTTAGATGCATACCCACTTAGTTTTCATATTGAGCTTTCATACACTTATAGCTCTTAGTGCATCCGTTGCATGGCAATCACTACTCCTCGCATTGATATCTATTGATGAGCATCTCCATAGCCCGTTGATATGCTGAGTTGATGCGAGACTTTCTTCTCTACTTTTACCCCTTTGAAACCTACCACCATATTCCATTCCACCCATAGTGCTATATCCATGGCTTGCGCTCATGTATTGCGTGAGAGTTGAAAATGCTGAAGCGCGTTAAAAAGTATGAACCAATTGCTTGGCTGACACCGGGGTAGTATATGATTTATACTTTGTGTTAAGAAGACAGAGCATAACAAGGCTATATGATTTTGTAGGGATAACGTTCTTTAGCATTGATATTTTGAAAGACATGATTGTTTGTTGGGATGCCTGAGTAATAATGTCTTTATGTCGAAACTAGACTATTGCTTTGAATCACTTGTGTCTTAATATTCATGCCATGATTAGATATATGATCAAGATTATGCTAGGTAGCATTCCACATCAAAAATTATCTTTTTTATCATTTACCTACTCGAGGACGAGCAGGAATTAAGCTTGGGGATGATGATACGTCTCCATCGTATCTATAATTTTTGATTGTTTCATGTCATTATTATACAACTTTCACATATTTTTGGCAACATTTTATATGATTTATTGGACTAACCTATTGATCCAGTGTCGAGTGCCAGTTCCTGTTTGTTGCATGTTTTTTGTTTCGCAGAATATCCATATCAAACAAAGTCCAAACGCGATAAAAATTTACGGAGATTTTTTTGGAATATTTGTGAATTTTGAGAAGTGGAATCAACGCAAACGGAGGCCCACAGCCCCCACGAGACACCAGGGCGCGCCCCTAGGGCCCAGGCGCGCCCTGGTGGGTTGTGCTCAGGTCGTAAGTCGGTTGGAGCTCTCCTTCGGGCACAAGGAAGCTAATTTTTGGATAAAAATCCCCTCAAAATTTCAGCCCGATCGGAGTTACGGATCTCCGGGAATATAAGAAACGGTTTTCGGCCAGAAAACAGGAGCGTGAAACAGAAGAGAACAGAGAGGGATATCTAATCTAGGAGGGGCTCCTGCCCATCCGCCGCCATGGCGGCCATGGACCAGAGGGGGAACTCTCCTCCCATCTAGGGGGGAGGCCAAGGAAGAATAAGAAGGAGGGGGCTCTCTCCCCCTCTCTCCCGGTGGCACCGGAACGCCGCCGGGGCAAGGATCGTGACGGCGATCTACACCAACAACTTCGCCACCGTTAACACCAACTCTCTCCCCCTCTACGCAGCGGTGTAACTCCCCTTCTCCCCGCTATAATCTCTACTTAAACATGGTGCTCAACTCCATATACTATTTCCCAATGATATATGGCTATCCTATGATGTTTGAGTGGATCCGCTTTGTCCTATGGGCTAATTGATGATCGTGGTTGGTATGATTGTATATTTTATTATGGTGCTGTCCTACGGTGCCCTCCGTCTCGCGCAAACATGAGGGATCCTTCCTGTAGGGTGTTGCAATGTGTTCATGATTTGCCTATGGTGGGTGGCGTGAGTGACAGAATACACAAACCCGAGTAGGTGGGTTGTTGCATATGGGAGTAAAGAGGACTTGATACTTAATGCTATGGTTGGGTTTTACCTTAATGATCTTTATTAGTTGCGGATGCTTGCTAGAGTTCCAATCATAAGTGCATATGATCCAAGTAGAGAAAGTATGTTAGCTCATGCTTCTCCCTCATATAAAATTGCAAGAATGATTACCGGTCTAGTTATCAACTGCCTAGGGACAAATAACCTTCTTGTTTGACAAAAGCTTTCTACTAAACAACTAACTCTTATTATCTTGCTTTTCACTCGTAGTTTTATTCCCGCTAAGTACTTCTAGTTTTATTCGTGCAAACTATCCTATTGCCGACAAAATAGTTTCATACTTGTTCTAGGTAAAGCAAGCATTAGCGTGCGTAGAGTTGTATCGGTGGTCGATAGAACTTGAGGGAATATTTGTTCTACCTTTAGCTCCTCGTTGGGTTTGACACTCTTACTTATCAAAAAAGGCTACAAATGATCCCCTACACTTGTGGGTTATCAGTTGCCGTGTGCTATTCCTGTTACTTCATGATATATTAAAAACACCCGAGGTGAGATTTATCTGCATCCTCATGGGTCAACAACTTGTCCACTAAGCTAGTTACCTCGTTACCGGTTTTGTTCTCTTTTCTTGTTTCCGTGTTCCGGCATCCCTGTGATCAAATCACCCTGTGTCTGGCCATCGTAACATCGAGAGGGCCCGAGAATGTCTCTCCATCGTCGGAGGAGCAAATCCCAATTTTTAGCTATGTCGCTCCTTGTCATACTTTTTCGTGAACCCGTAAGCCGCCGTAATAGCCACCCAGTTACGGATGACGTTTAACAAACCCCAAAGTTCACGAAGCAAGCACGAAGGAACTCGATACTCTCATGGTCTAAGGAATTATGCAAACATTAACTTTCTCTATGTTATTAACTATTAACTTGTGACGAATATATCTCATAGCATAACATTAATTCGGGTTGATTCAACACAAGTGTTCTACTAACAGCGTGCCCTCAAAATTGCCGGCATAGCCATAGAGACATGACTAGGAATACATTTTACCGTTTATTATACCACACGTGCATATGAGTTTCCCTCCGAGCCTCGTGGATATCGTAGACTCGAGAATCATTGCAGTTATATAATGGAACATAAACATTCATTACAAAGTTGGAGATGCAAAATAACTGTTATTCTTGCCTCTAGGGCATATCTCCTACATGGTCAATATTCATGACCAGCCGCAACCTTTCGCTAAAGGCTGTCAGAAAAGAACACTGTTCACATTTAGACGGTTAGCCTTCGAGGCTAAGTCACATATGCTGCTAGAAAATATGGAAGTCTTCGGTGGCCGAACTATCATCGAACAAATAAAATAAGGAGTGGAACTCGCCCCACAAGCCAGAAATTGCAAACACAGGAAGTTTCTAAGTATCAAGACTTCAGCATTGGAGGCCAGTTCGGGGGCTACTGAGGGAGTCCGGGACTAAGGGGTCCTCGAGATGCCGACCTATTCTTATGGGCCGGACGGTGGCCCGCTCTGTGATTATCAATGAAGGCCCGAAGACTGTAACACTGCAACTAAGATGGAAATCCCCCAAGACCGTGACGTGTACTCCAAGAACACGATGATGAGTTTGGCATATTCTTCTCCTGGTGTAACCGACATTGTACAACCCTAGATACCCCTGGTGCCTATATAAACTAGGGGGTCTTAGTCCGTAGGACAGGTTAAGCTCATTACTCCTAGGGTTTTAGACCATATCATACGATCTCGAGGTAGATTAACTCTGTACTCGATACTCCATCATCAATACAAAAGAAAGCAAGAGGTAGGGTTTTACCTCCATCCAGAGGGCCCGAACCTGGGTAAACATTGTCTCCCTTGTCTCCTGTTACCCATCGATCCAAGACCCATAGTTCGGGACCCCCTACCCGAAATCTGCCGGTTTTGACACCGACACACTTGACATGAGAAACATCCAGAACCCCTACCTCCTCTTTGCCCCTCATATTTTGACGGTAGAGTAGCATAGCCACCAGGTAAGAGTGTATCTGATCCAAATTCCCAACATGGGGAAAGAGGGTGTGCCTGAAGATATGGTGCATGATGTCAAGAAACAGTTCAAGCACATAGGTTGGCTTGCTAGTGGTGGTGTAGGTCTTCTTAGTGGAGTAGAGCCAAAGAGGACTCTTGTGAGTGGAAGTAACTTCCGTATGAGTATGATTGGGGTATGGAGTCCCTGCACATTGAAGCCCGACAAACTCATGAAATACTTCCATTTGGCAGTCAGTCTCTTGCCATTAGTCATCCAGGTCAAAGTCTAGTCCTCATCAGATCCAAGATGCACCGTAGCAAAGTACACATCCACAATTTCTGCATCAAAGTCCTTGTTGAACTGCATCAGGCTGATAATACCAAGCTTCTCATAGAGGACAAGAGCTTCACCAAAGTATCTGACATTCTTCTACATATAGTCCATATCAATGGACTTGACATGAGGAACATACATGTTCTTCTTCTTCTTGAGCACATCGATGATAAATAGAACCTTGCTGCCTGGTCCAGAAGGAACGATTCAGAAGAGCTGATTCTTGTGGTTCGACATATGAGTTGCGATGGTGGAGAACGCATAACTCTTTGCTTGGAAACTCATCCATCGACGGAGTCTTCTTGGTTTTGGTTACAGCTTGTTTGGCCTACTGCTTGGTGTCGGCGTTCTGGGAACGGGGGTACCCAGACCTACCTGCCTGCAGCCTAGTGCGTGGCCCACCACGACGGCCTGGTACGGCTTGGCGACGAGCCCCACAAGACAAGACCCTCGTGAGGGCCCCGGCCTCGTGAGGGGAACGACGCCAAGACCTCCGGAGGAGCGGTCTCCCCATGCTGCCTCCCGAGGAGCGGAGATTCCTATGCAGTGCCCAGCCTCAGGAGGCTGCAATGACATGAGACATGACGACCAGGACAGGCGGGGGCCAGCGGGCGCATCATAGACAGGTTCCTGTTTTGTGCTAAGGGGGCAAGGACGAACGCGGGTTCCCAAGGGATCCCCCAAAGGTTTCCACTACGGTGCAACAAGACCAAGACCACGAGCTCAGCAGGATGGATGTCATCGCCGAGCCCACCTCTGCGTCACGACCAGTTGCTTTGCAGGCGAAGACCACCTTTAGTCAGGATAAGTTGTACCTCCCGTCCCCTTTCAAATTTGGCCGTTGTGGGATCCCTTCCCGCCAGCGCAATAAGGGAAGAGGACCCAAGCCACTATAAATAGGGACTAGCCTCCACCATAGAGAGGGACCGATCCATCCTCACCCAAGCGCCCTGGCGAGGTTGTTCACCACTGTACAAGTTCAACGCCGAACCTCCTCGTGAGGCCAATCCACCCAAAGCAGGAGTAGGGTTTTACACCGCAAGGTGGCCCGAACCTGGGTAAATCGCTGAGTCCATCTTCTTGCGCTCTGGTGCATCTTCGGCAGGGTCTTGCTGTGGAGCGGCAGGCTTGAGGCTTGAGCTAGTTGGGATCTTCGCACACGCCCCAAAGTTCGAACCTTCTTGGGTCTGCGGAGCCCTAATTCCGACATTTGGCGCGCCAGGTAGGGGCGTGTCGGAATCCCTCCCCCAGTTCCGCTTCGTCTCCGCCCCGTCTCCGCCCCGTCGCTTGATACGTCCATTTTGCATCATGATTTCCTACTGTTATTTACTTTGTTTTGTTGAATAATAATCCTTTGGGGAGTGATTCTAATGCCTTTTCTCTCATAATATGCAAGGTTTACACAAAGAGGGAGAATTCCGGCAGCTGGAATTCTGGACCTAAGAAAAGCACATCAGAGATACCTATTCTGCTCAACTCAATGAAGCTGAAATTTTACGGAGATTATTTTTGTATTTAATAAAAAATAATGGAGCAGAAAACTACCGGAGGGGGCCAGCCAGGTGGGCACAACCCACCAGGGCACGCCAAACCCCCCTGGGCGCGCCCTGGTGTATCGTGGCCACCTCGGCCCACCTCCGGAGCCCATCTTCTGGTATAGTCACATTTAACCTAGAAAAAAAATCAGAGGAGGACTTTCAGGACGAAGCGCCGCCGCCTCAAGGCGGAACTTGGGCAGGAGCACTTTTGCCCTTCGGCGGGGCGATTCCGCCGGGGGAACTTCCCTCCCGGAGGGGGAAATCGAAGCCATCGTCATCACCAACACCCCTCTCATCTTTGGGAGGCCAATCTTCATCAACATCTTCAACATCACCATCTCCTCTCAAACCCTAGTTCATCTCTTGTGTTCAATCTTTGTACCGGAACCTCATATTGGTACCTGTGGGTGACTAGTAGTGTTGATTACCTTGCGTAGTTGATTACTATATGGTTTATTTGGTGTAAGATTATATGTTCAGATCCATTATGCTATTTAATACCCCTCTGATCTTGAGCATGTTTATTATTTGTGAGTAGTTACCTTTGTTCTTAAGGTCACGGGAGAAGTCATGTTGCGCGTAATCATGTGAATTTGATATGTGTTCGATATTTTGATGATATGTATGTTGTGATTCCCTTAGTGGTGTCATGTGAACGTCGACTACATGACACTTCACCATTCATGGGCCTAAGGGAATGCATTGCAGAGTAGTTATTAGATGATGGGTTTGTAGAGTGACAGAAGCTTAAACCCTAGTTTATGTGCTACTTCGTAAGGTGCTGATTTGGATTCAAACGTTTAATGCTATGGTTAGATTTTATCTTAATACTTTTCTCGTAGTTGCGGATGCTTGCGAGGGGGTTAATCATAAGTGGGAGGTTGTTCAAGTAAGAACAGCACCCAGGCACCGGTCCACCCACATATCAAATTATCAAAGTAGCGAACACAAATCAAACTAACATGATAAAAGTGACTAGACAAAAGTCCCGTGTACCCTCAAGAACACTTTGCCTATTACTAGAGATTGTTCTGGCCTGTCCTTTGCCACAAAAGGATTGGGCTACCTTGCTGCACTTTGTTTACCGTTACTGTTACTTGCTTGCTACCAATTATCTTGCTATCAAACTATCTGTTACCTACAATTTCAGTGCTTACAGAAATTACCTTGCTGAAAACCGCTTGTCATTTCCTTCCGCTCCTCGTTGGGTTCGACACTCTTACTTATCGAAAGGACTACGATTGACCCCCTATACTTGTGGGTCATCAAGACTCTTTTCTGGCGCCGTTGCCGGGGAGTGAAGCGCTCTTGGTAAGTGGAAATCGGTAAGGAAAAACTCATACCACGTGCTCAAATTTATTGCTACTTGCTACTATGGAAAACAATCCTTTGAGGGGTTTGTTCGGGGTATCTTCACCTCGACCAGAACCACAATTAGTTGCTCCTCAACCTAATGCACCTACTGAAAATATTACTTATGAAATTCCTTCGGGTATGGTAGAACAACTGCTTGCTAAACCTTATGCAGATGATGGAACTGGACATCCTGATATGCACCTCTTATATGTGAACGAAATATGTGGATTATTTAAGCTTGCAGGTTTACCCGCAGATGAAGTTAAGAAGAAGGTTTTCCCTTTATCTTTGGAGCGAAACGCATTGACATGGTATAGGCTATGTGATGATCTTGGATCGTGGAACTAGAATCGTTTGCAATTGGAATTCCACCAAAAGTTTTATCCCATGCATCTAGTTCATCATGATCGGAATTATATATATAATTTTTGGCCTCGTGAAGGAGAAAGTATCGCTCTAGCTTGGGGGAGGCTTAAGTCAATGTTATATTCATGCCCCAATCATGACATTTTGAGAGAAGTTATCATTCAAAATTTTTATGCCCGGCTTTCTCATAATGATCAATCCATGCTCGATACTTCTTGTGCTGGTTCTTATATGAAGAAGACTATTGAATTCAAGTGGGATCTCTTAGAAAGAATTAAACGCAACTCTGAAGATTGGGAACTCGACGAAGGTAATGAGTCAGGTATAAAGCTTGAGTTTGATTGTGTTAAATCTTTCATGAATACCGATACTTTTCACATTTTAGCACTAAATATGGACTTGACTCTGAGATAGTAGCCTCTTTCTGCGAAGCATTTGCTACTCACATTGATCCCCCTAAGGAGAAGTGGTTTAAATATCATCCCCTATTAAAGAAGAAATTAAAGAACCGGTCATAGCTAAAGAAGAAACCATCATTTACAATGTTGATCCAGTTGTGCCTACCGCTTATATTGAAAAACCACCTTTCCCTGTTAGGATAAAGGAACATGCTAAGGTATCAACTGTGGTTCATAAGAGTAATCTAAAAACATCTAAGCCCCCTGAGAAAATGAAAGTAGAACCTAGTGTTGCTATGGTTAAAGATCTCTTGGTACAAAATATTGATGGGCACGTTATCTACTTCTGTGATGAACCTGCTAGAATTGCTATACCCGACTAAAAAGATAAACATCGACTCATAGAAGGCATGCCCGTTGTCTCAGTCAAAATAGGAGATCATTGCTATCATGGTTTATGTGATTTGGGTGCTAGTGTGAGTGCTATCCCTTTTACTCTATACCAAGAAATTATGGATGAAATAGCACCTGCTGAAATGGAAGACATTGATGTTACTATTAAACTTGCTAATACAGACACCATCACACCACTTGGGATTGTTCGAGATGTCGAAGTCTTGTGTGGGAAAGTGAAATACCCTACTGATTTTCTACTTCTTGGCACCCCACAAGATGACTTTTGTCCCATTATCTTTGGTAGACCTTTCTTGAGCACCGTCAATGCTAAGATAGATTGCGAAAAACAAACTGTCGGTGTCAGTTTTGGTGGTGAGTCTCATGATTTTAATTTTTCCAAGTTTAGTAGACAACCTCGTGATAAAGCGTTACCTAGTAAAGATGAAATACTTGGTCTTGCTTCTATTGCTGTACCTCCTACCGATCCATTAGAACAATATTTGCTTGACCATGAAAATGATATGCACTTGCGTGAAAGAAATGAAATAGATCAAATTTTCTTTGAACAACAAACTCTCTTGAAACACAATTTGTCTATTGAAACTCTTGGAGGCCCTCCTCCACCTAAAGGTGATCCTGTGTTTGAATTGAAACAATTGCCTGACACTTTGAAGTATGCTTATCTTGATGAGCAAAAGATATATCCTGTTATTATTAGTGCTAACCTTTCAGAACATGAAGAAGAAAGATTATTGAAAGTTCTGGGGAAGCACCGGGCTGCTATTGGATATACTCTTGATGATCTTAAGGGCATTAGTCCCACTCTATGTCAGCACAAGATTAATATGGAACCTGATGCTAAACCCGTTGTTGATCACCAAATGCGATTGAATCCTAAAATGAAAGAAGTGGTAAGAACTGAAATATTAAAACTTCTTGAAGCAGGTATAATCTATCCTATCGCTGATAGTAGATGGGTATGTCCCGTTCATCGTGTCCCTAAGAAAGGAGGTATTACCGTTGTTCCTAATGATAAGAATGAACTTATGCCACAAAAAAATGTTACATGCTATAGAATGGTAATTGATTTTAGAAAATTAAATAAAGCTACTAGGAAGGATCATTACCCTCTGCCTTTCATTGATCAAATGTTATAAAGATTATCTAAGCACACACACTTTTGCTTCCTAGATGGATATTCTGGTTTCTCTCAAATACCCGTGTCACAATCCGATCAAGAAAAAGACCACCTTTACTTGCCCTTTTGGAACCTACGCTTATAGACGTATGCCTTTTGGTTTATGCAATGCACCTGCTACCTTTCAAAGATGTATGACTGCTATATTCTCTGACTTTTGTGAAAAGATTGTTGAGGTTTTCATGGATGATTTTTCCGTTTACAGAACTTCTTTTGATGATTGCTTAAGAAACCTTGATCGAGTTTTGCAGAGATGTGAACAAAGTAATCTTGTCTTGAATTGGGAGAAGTGCCACTTTATGGTTAATGAAGGTGTTGTCTTGGGGCATAAAATATCTGAACGAGGTATTGAGGCGGATAAAGCTAAAGTTGATGCAATTTAGAAAATGCCATGTCCTAAAGATATTAAAGGTATTCAAAGTTTCCTTGGTCATGCTGGTTTTTATAGGAGGTTCATTAAAGACTTCTCTAAAGTTTCTAGGCCTCTTACTAATCTTTTGCAAAAGGATATTCCTTTTGTTTTTGATGATGATTGCGTGGAAGCCTTTGAAACACTCAAGAAAGCCTTAACCTCTGCACCTATTGTTCAACCACCTGATTGGAACTTGCCTTTTGAAATTATGTGTGATGCTAGTGATAATGCTGTTGGTGCTGTTCTAGGACAGAGAGTTGATAAGAAATTTAATGTTATCCATTATGCTAGTAAAACTCTAGACAGTGCCCAACGAAACTATGCTACCACTGAAAAAGAATTTTTAGCAGTTGTGTTTGCTTGTGATAAATTTAGATCCTATATTGTTGATTTCAAAGTTATTGTTCACACCGATCGTACTGCTATAAAATATCTTATGGAAAAGAAAGATGCTAAACCTAGACTCATTAGGTGGGTTCTCTTGCTTCAAGAATTTGACTTACACATCGTTGATAGGAAGGGAGCTGAGAACCCCGTAGCTGATAACTTGTCTAGGTTAGAAAATATTCTTTATGACCCACTACCTATTGATGATAGTTTCCCTGACGAACATTTAGCTGCAATAAATGTCTCTCAAAACACGCCTTGGTATGCTGACTATGCTAACTACATTGCTAAATATATACCACCTAACTTCACTTACCAACAAAAGAGAAAATTTTACTATGACTTAAGACATTACTTTTGGGATGACCCACATCTTTATAAAGAAGGAGTAGATGGTATTATTAGATGTTGTGTAGCTAAGCATGAACAGGAAGAAATCCTACGGAAATGTCATTCCGAAGCTTATGGAGGACATCATGCGGGAGATAGAACTGCTCATAAGGTATTGCAATCTGGTTTTTATTGGCCTACTCTCTGCAAAGATGCCCGTAAGTTTGTCTTGTCTTGTGATGAATGTCAAAGAATTGGTAATATCGGTAAGCGTCAAGAAATGCCAATGAATTATTCACTTGTTGTTGAACCGTTTGATGTTTGGGGTTTTGATTATATGGTGCCTTTTCCTTCCTCTAACAGGTACACTCATATTTTGGTTGCTGTTGATTATGTCACTAAGTGGGTAGAAGCTATTCCAACTAGTAGTGCTGATGACCACACCTCCATTAAAATGCTTAAAGAGGTTATCTTCCCGAGGTTTGTAGTCCCTAGATATTTAATGACCGATGGTGGTTCACACTTTATTCATAGAGCTTTTCGTAAGATGCTTGCTAAATATGATGTTAACCATAGAATTGCATCACCCTATCATCCTCAATCTAGTGGTCAAGTTGAACTTAGCAATAGAGAAATAAAATTGATATTACAAAAAACTGTCAATAGGTCTCGTAAGAATTGGTCTAAGAAATTAGATGATGCACTTTGGGCCTATAGAACAGCTTATAAAAATCCTATGGGTATGTCTCCATACAAAATGGTATATGGGAAAGCCTGTCATTTGCCTCTAGAATTAGAGCACAAAGCATTTTGGGCCATTAAAGAACTTAACTATGATTTCAAACTTACCGGTGAGAAGAGGCTATTTGATATTAGCTCACTTGATGAATGGAGAACCCAAGCCTATGAAAATGCCAAACTATTCAAAAAAAAGTAAAAAAAGATGGCATGACAAAAGAATCCAAAAGCGGGAATTCAAAATAGGAGACTATGTTCTTTTGTTCAAATCTCATTTAAGATTTTTTGCAAGTAAGCTTCTCTCCAAATGGAAAGGACCTTGTATTATCGAAGAGGTTTATCGTTCTGTAGCTATCAAGATTAATAACACCGAAGGTACTAACCTGAAGGTGGTCAATGGACAAAGAATTAAGCATTATATCTCAGGTACGCCTATTAATGTTGAAAGCAATGTTATCCAAACCATGACACCGAAGGAACACATAAAAGAAACCTTCCGGAACACTCCAGAATTCTGAAAAAGAGAAGGTACGTGATACGGTAAGTAAACGGACTCCGAAAAATCCGCAAAAATATTTTTTGTCAGTTTTGGAATATTTTAAAATTATGGAAATAAAGAAATAAACCGGAAGGTGATCGAGGTGAGCATGATACACCAGGGCGCGCCAAGCACCCCTGGGCGCGCCCTGGTGGGTTGTGCCCACCTCGGATACCTTCCCGACTCCGTTTTCCTTCCGTATGCTTGTTTTCCAATAATAAAAATTATCTATATATACCCTCGACTGTTTTGACGACCGCATCGCAGAAAAATCCTATGTTCTTGTTTCGTGCTGTTTTCCTGTCAGATCTGTCAAGTCAGGCTTCATGTCTTCTCCCTCTTCATCACCACCACCAAAGGAAACTTTAGCACACGGGATGGGCACTCCCCTTGGCTTAAGCCAAGCTTGGTGGAGGTGCCCCAGTATCGTAGCACCACCACTTTTATTCACCTTTACCTATTTTAGTTTGATCTTTAGTTCCCCTTTGCTTTAGTTGAATAAAAGATTAGCATGATCTATTTTCATATGTTAGTTTCGTGGCCTATCTATCTATGTAATCGAGAGAAAGCTATATAATAAAGTTTAGTTTGAGTTTTTGCCTCTCTACTTTCTTTTTGCAATCAAAATAAAGGAAAGGAAAATAAATGAAAAGAATCATATGCTAATCTTATGATGAGTAATGACATCACATAAGGAAGAGTATAAGTAGTAATTTTTTTTGGAGATTGACAAACATAGCGTTGGTCAATGATGCAATTCATGAAAGAATTAATAAGGGAAGAGAAGATTCACATGCAAATACACTATCTTGGACATCTTTTATGATTGTGAGCCCCCATCAAATATTATATGTCAAAACCGTTGACGTTGGACAAGGAAGACAATGTAATGATTTATGCTTGTTCTTATCCACATAGAAGTTATATTGTCATAGTGAAAGCACATTTGCTCCCTTGGTGGTTTTGGTAATTAATAACAACATATAAGTCATTGAACTAATGTTTCCACTAAGCATATTTTAGGAAAAGTTCAATGATAGGGATGGCAAAAGGATTGTGGAGAAACCCCAAGATGCAAGGAAATGGATTGGCAAAGCTTCAAGCAAGAGGACTCTACATTTTACTTTGTGAGAAATCACTTTGAGTCCATAGGAAAGCCAATACTATTAAAAGGGGGTAAGGTACTGTTGGTGAACAAAATGCTCATACGTGCACGAGTGATAGTCACCAAAAACACCCACAAGCTCTTCCACAAAAGTCTGTCCAAAGTCAAATATCCAAAATCGGTGCAACCAACACTTTCCACTCGGTGCCACCGATTCCCAAACTCAGACAGACCCATGCCAAACCCTAGCCAGTCGGTGCAACCGATTCTGCATCGGTGCCACCGAGTTCAGTTGCCAACTCTCTGTTTAGGTATTTTCAGTCTTCGGTACCACCGAGATTTGCCAGTCGGTCTCACCGAGGTTTTAGACCAACTCTCTGGATAGCCATTCACAGGAATCGGTACCACCGAGAATTGTGGATCGGCGCCACCAAGTTTCTGGACCAACTCTTTGGTAAGCCATGGTCGAAAATCAGAACCACCGAGATGTGAGAATTGGCGTCACCGAGTTTGCGTAATCTGACCATTGGTCACCTGATCGGTACCACCGAGTTTTATGTATCGGTCTCACCGAGATTCAAAAGTTGTCACCTTTTGGTCACTTTGGTACCACCGAGATTCACACATCGGTGTCACCGAGTTGGTCACTTTAGGTGTAACGGTTGGATTTTTGGGGATGCCTATATATACCCCTTCACCACCACCCACTCGAAAAAGAAGCACTCAGAACTGATCCCCACTCATACCAACTGATTTTCTGAGAGAGAGCCACCTACTCATGTGTTGAGATCATGCCATTCCATTCCAACCATATGAATCTTGATCTCTAGCCTCCCCAAGTTGCTTTCCACCAATCCAATCTCTTCCACCAAGCCAAATCTGTGAGAGAGTGATTGTGTGTTGAGGAGTCTATCATCTTGAAGCACAAGAGCAAGGAGTTCATCGACATTACCGAGCCTATTACCTTTTGGAGGGTGGTGCCTCCTAGATTGGTTAGGTGTCGCTTGGGAGCCTCCTACTTCGTGTTGTGGAGTTGAACCAAGAAGTTTGTAAGGGCAAGGAGATCGCCTACTTCATGAAGATCTACCCATAGTGAGGCTAGTCCTTCGTGGACGGAAGCCGTTATGGAATAGTCAAGGTTGCTACTTCGTGGACCCTTATGGATGGAGCCCTCCGTGGACTCTCGCGACCGTTACCCTCCGTGGGTTGAAGACTCCATAAACGTGGACGTACGATAGCACCACCTATCGGAACCACGGGAAAAATCATCGTGTCTTCAAATTGCGTTTGATCTTCCTACCCTTCCTTTACTACTCATGCTTGTCTTTACTTTCCGCTGCTATACTCGTAGATATGCATGTGTAGGGTGTGCTTGACTTGCTATGAATGCTAAAATCTGCCAACACTTAAAATTGGCAGAAGGTAGGATTTTTATTTAGTCAAGTAGTCTAATCACCCCCTCTAGGCATACTTTCGGTCCTACAAGTAGTATCAGAGCTTTGGTCTCCATTGCATTGTTCTCATAACCTAGGAGAGTATGGCATCTAGTGAGGGAAATTATCACCGTAGAGGTCCGTACTTTGATGGCACTAATTTTGCTAGTTGGAAGCACAAAATGAAAATGCATATTCTTGGTCATAACCCTGCCGTATGGGCAGTTGTCCTTGTTGGCTTGCAAGGTGAATTCTTTGGTGATGGAAAGGAACCGGATCGTGAAGCGACCACGGATGAATTGAAGATGTTGCAATACAACGCTCAAGCATGTGACATTCTCTTCAACTGCCTATGCCCCGAAGAATTCAACAAAATCAGCCGTCTCGAGAATGCAAAAGAGATTTGGGATACTTTGATTGATATGCATGAAGGAACTGAGTCCGTGAGAGAATCCAAGTTGGATGTTCTTCAAAGTCAGCTTGACAAGTTCAAGATGAAGGATGGTGAGGGAATCGCGGAGATGTACTCTTGGCTAGCTCTCATCACCAATGAGATTGCCGGCTTAGGAAGCAAAGAAATGACCGACAAATTCATCATCAAGAAGATACTTCGAGCTTTGGATGAGAGATACGACACCGTGTGCACATTGATCCAAATGATGCACAACTACAAAGATCTCAAGCCTACGGAAGTCATTGGAAGGATTGTTGCTCATGAGATGACACTCAAAGACAAAGAAGAGCTTCACAACAAGTCTAGCGGTGCTTACAAAGCCACAAGTGATGCTCCCGCAACTTCAAGCGACAACCTTGTCACCAATGAAGAGATAAGCCTCATGGTCAAGAAATTCAACAAGTTCTACAAGAATAGAGGCAAAGAACGAAGCTCCAACTCAAGATATGAAGAGAAGCGTTCGTCAAGTCATGACCGCAATTGCTACAATTGTGGGAAGCCTGGACACTACTCCAATGAGTGCACGGCTCCCTACAAATGAAGGGAAGAGTCACCTAGAAGATGAAGCTCAAGGAATGAATCACCTCAAAGAGAGAGAAGGAGTAGAGATGATCGTTATGAACGAAGACCCTCAAGGAGAAGTAGGGATTCGGAGAAGAAGGAGAAGTACACCAAGAGCTACACAAGAATAAGAAATCAAGCTCATGTTGGTGAATGGGTTTCCGGCTCCGACTCCGACAACAACTCTGAGAGAAGCTATCACTCCAACTCCGACTATAGTCAAGATGAAGGTGTTGCCGGACTTGCACTAGTGACTACCAACTCCTATGATCTATTTGATTCACCAAACGAAGGTAGTGGAAGTTGCTTCATGGCTTAAGGCCCCAAGGTATCACACCCCGAATATCTTGATTTCGATAGTGATGAAGATGATTTACTTTGTGATGATGACTTGTACTTTGATGAAACTAGTGATGTTAGTCAAAATGAACTTGATAATTCTCATGCTAGTCAAGATAAGTCATTTGATGATGATAAGATGAAAATAGAACAACTAAATAAAGAATTAAACACTCTTAAGTTAGCCCATGAATCTACTCTCGAAGATCATAGAGAGCTTGTAAGGACTCATGAGAAGCTACGCTTCGAGAAGCTCAACTTGGAGCAAGAGCATGAGTTTCTTAAAGCTATCAATGACGATCTCCGAAAGAAGACTTCATCTTATCTAGCCAAACAATTACTCTTGTCTACATTCATGCCACAAGTTAAATCTAGACAAACTAGTAACAAAGGCAAGAAAGGTTCTTCATCTAGTAGCAACAATAAAAATGCCAAACCCAATGATGTTGCTTCTAGTAGTTCTATTGATTCCACTAATGATGATTCTCTTAGCCAAGTTACACTTGAGCAAGAAAATGCTTTATTGAAAGGAATTATAGAGAAAGGTATCTACAAGAAAATGGTGTAAGCAATTTGAGAACATTGTACGCAAGCATGGAGGATACCGGAAGAACCATGGTATTGGCTACTTCAACACAAATGGAGTTGAATGGGAAGAAGGTCAATACCCCAAGCCCAAGTTTGTTCCTCAAAAGGGGAAGTATGAAAATACTCCTCCCAAGGGAACAAACACTCAAGATGACCTTCCACCACAAGACCACAAGCTCAAGGGCAAGGACAAGCTTCAAGAGGACATTGACTCATATGAAGAAGAATCCCAAGCTTTGGTGGAGTGGGTTCCCAAGGCTACTTCAAGCTCAACTTCTACAAAGGCTACTTCAACACCAAGGATCCCCATCAAGTTGATGTGGGTCCCCAAGAAGAAGAACTAGAGAGTTCTTGAGGGGTGACTCCGCCAATGAAATTCACTCACATTCATTATTGGCAAGAACTATTTGCAATCAACATCAACTCTATGCAATGGTTCAAGGAGTCACACATTCCCTCAAAGGTAAGCAAGGGACAAGGTAATCAACAAATCAATGGACATTATCACACTTGCTTTGCACTCCATGTCCATAGATATCCTTGTATTTGTCTCTTGTGTGTTGGGACTAACCCATGTTGGTGAGAAGAGTAAGGAAACAACAAGGATGCTACCAACTCATGGTGATCTTCATCAACTTTGAGCATCCACCACTACTTCACCTACATGAAGTCTTCATCGACAAAACCCAAGGTTAGTTTATCCCTCCTATGGGGGGATGTCACATCAAGGGGGAGCTTTACTCTAAGACTTGAGTTAAAGCATCTCTTAGTATGTGACAACATTAAATGCTTTATGTAAAAGTGGTAACCCCACTTGTGCTTAAACGATGAGTATGACCTATGATCAAGTATTCTTACTTGGCTCCTAAGTCAATATACTCATATATAGATGACTCCATCATCGCCAAAATGCTTGATAGATGCTAGTATGTATGTGCATGTTTGCCATGATTTCATTTGACATCTTATTGTGTGAGCATGTTGGTCTGCATTTATTTATCCATTTGAGGACATCCAATTGTTGCTATTTGGCTTTTGTTTCCTCTTTTGCCAATTGGATGGACAAGAATGCCTAGGACCACTCTCTAGCTATCTATGCTTTCTCACCTCATATTCCATTCTTGCTGCATCACAAAACTTGAACAAGTACTTTTCGATCCCTCTGTGTGAGAAGCACTCGGAGTTCCGTATCGATAAGGACTGACCATTAAAACCTCCCAAGTGCATCTCGGTGGAACCGACCCAAAATTCTCGGTCTCACCGAATGCCTAGGGTTGATCTGGTTTTTTATCTCGGTACCACCGATTCCATATTCTCGGTTATACCGAGTTTCCCTGTCAGCTGACAGTTGAGAAACTCGGTGACACCTAAAATTTAGAATCGGTGTCACCGACAGCAAGGGGTATATATGCTGTGGACCCGACGCTTTGAAAATTCACTCCTCAAACCGTCGCGCTCCAAAACCCTAAGCTGCCGAAAAGGACCCCCTGGTCGTCGCCCTTGTCTCCCCGTGCTCCTCCGCCGTTGGGATCCTCGCCGTCGACGGGCATCTTCGCCGCCGTCTTCGCCGTAGCAGATCCGTCACCAAGCTGGGGTATGGATCCGGCCCTCCTTGCGCTCCCCATCCAAATCTTGCGCATTGGAGTTAAATTTATCGATAATCCACGGATTGCAAACCTCCCTTTCCACTAGAAATTCCAGTAGAATAGCGAACGATCAATTTTTTAGGTTTTGCCATCCGCCACATGAATCTCGGTAGAACCAATGCAAAAGAATCGGTAGCACCGATTCGGTTTTTCTGACCAACTGAGAACACCTCGGTGGAATCATGTACTAATTTTTGGTGTGACCGAAATTGGTGCCAAGTTTCTGGAAAGCAGGTTGTTTGTCTCGGTGGGTTCGAAAATTTTGCCTCGGCTGTACCGACATACATTTGGCAGAATGCAAAATTTGAGAAATCTTAGTTCAATCTTTTGAAAATGTCTGCATTTTGTGATGACTCATCTTCTCCACTCTTCTACACTCTATTCATAGGGTCAGATATGTCAGAGGCTGAAGACAGTGAGAACAACTTCAGAGAGTAGAGTGTTGACTTGGACTCAGGCACTAGTCCTGAAGAGAGTTTTGATGATGTGCCTAGTTCCCCTGACTTGCCCAAAGCTGCTACTAGAACTAGAAGAAAGCTCAATTCTGATGAGGAAGATAAGGACTTCATACCTGATGAAGTGCCTCCCAAGTCAAAGCAGGACAAGTCTGTCAAGGACACTACTGCTGCCACTTCTTCCAAGAAGAAGAAAGCTGTCAGAAAGGAGTATGCTAGCTCTGAGATAGCGAGAGCACCTAAGAGCTCCAGAGCAACCATGACAGTTGAGACTCCCAAGAAATCTATGCCCAAGAAGGCACGAGAGAAGAAGGGATCCAGGAAGAGGATTGTTTATGTTGTAGGAAGGCCTACCTCTATGTATGAGGATCCAGAGGAGGCAGCTGCGAAGAAGAGGAGGTAGAGCCAGCTGCAAAGGCCCCTCCCAAGAAGAAAAAGAAACTTATGGCAGATGCTATGCCCAAGACTAACACTTCCAAGAGCACCAAATCTTCTCCCAAGAAGGCTGCTGCTGCTGATAAACCCAAGAGGTTCTCCAGAGAGATCCCAGCTTCTTCCAAGAACAAGACCTCCACTTTCAGGGAAGCTGAGGATGATGATGATATCACTGCCTTGATGAAGCTCAGACCACACCTTCCAGAGCACAATGCCAGCCACCTGATTGCTGAATACATGAATAAGAGGAAGGATTCTGGTTTGAGGGCATGGAGAGCAATTGATCCATATGCCTAGAGGAGAAAGACAGCTGTGGACTACAGGTTCTACACCAAGGAGCAACAAGATTTCTATGAGACAATCTTGCTTGACAAGAGCCCAGCTGTGAGTGACATGAGATACGTTGACTGGAAGTATATCAAGGCTAATGAAGATTACTTTCCAAATGTCCAAGACAATTTTCATTGCATTGGCCTAGATGAATTTGTTGGCAAAGAATTCACTGCATGGAACGATGAGATGATCATGCAATTCTACTCCACTGCTCACTTCTATGGAGATGGTAGAATTGTATGGATGACTGAAGGAGCAAGATATGAGTCTTCTGTTGAGGAATGGGCTACCATCTTAGGAGTCCCAGAGGTGCAAGATGGTGACTTGGATGTCTATTCTGAATCCAAGGAGAGCCATGACTCTATGAAGAATATGTACAATGAGATCCCAACTGCTCACTTGAAATCTCACAAGTTAGGATCCATTTACTTCCTCCAGGCTGGCCTCCGCACCATGAACACCATCTTGAGGCACACATTGATGCCTAAGTCTGGAGATGACAAGATGATTCGAGGCTATTCCATCAACATGCTGATCCATCTAGATAGACACACCAGGATAAGGGTGATGGATCTGATTGTGGAGACTGTGAAGAGGGTTGCTGCTGATCAGAAGCGCTCATGCTGCTATGCACCCTACATTCAGATGCTTATCAACTCCAAGCTGGAGAAGCACATTTTTGCTCTTGACAGGCCCCATTTACCCCTACAGCTAGATCTTGAGGACAACGTTGTGGTGATGGACCCAGATCATCCCACATCAGCTGCAGCACATGCAGAGGCAGAGGCAGCTAGAGCCACCAGTGCTCCAGTCCCTAGATCTAGGAACGAGCAAATGGATCTTTTGATCTCAATCGTTCAAGGCATGCAGAAGGATATCAAGGACATACTGGGAAATCAGAGTAGTCTTGTCAGGATCTTTGAAAATAGGATCAAGACCCTCAATGACAAAGTGGATGGGTTGAGAAAGACTGTGAATGAGCTGAAGAAGGAAGTTGACAACGTGCCTAGTCCCCACACTACAGATGATGAGGATGAGTCTCCTCTCAGGCCAGGCACTCACTTCACTACCCAGGCCAGATCAACCACAGTGCCAGCTCCAGATTTGAGGCCTTCTTCATCAGCACCTGCTACAGCCTCCTCAGCTCCATCAGCTCCAGTTCCTCCATTTGCTACTCCAACTCCATCCATGACATCAACAGAGGTCTTCGCCGACACAGTTCTCTCGACTCCTACCTCGACTACCGGAGGAGATTAGCCCCAGAAGAGCGCTTAGATATACATCTTTGAACTTTTTGGTAACTTGTTGCCAAAGGGGGAGAAGTGTATATAGATCTTTAGGCTTCGAGTGAGAGAGCGTTTGGTTTTTATCGCTTTTTCAAAAACATTTGGTCTTTTGCTTTGTGTGTGTTGAACTATGTGGTGTTTGATCGTACGCTTAATGTGTGTTGCTACTATTTCCTATCATTATGTTGCTTATGAGATGATCATTCACCTTTGCTTGATTGTGTTGTGCTATGATGTTCATTCTAATTATTCTCTCACACCACCAAGTTGTATGTGACATGAAAGAGTGCCCTATGTACCTAATCGATTGTGCATTTGCAATCAAACGCAAATTTAAAATAATGCACAAATTTAGGGGGAGCTCTTGCTTATCACATACTTCTCAAAGCGACGATTATATTCATTGATTATATCATTGTCGAAGCTTTGATCTATATGTTGTCATCAATTACCAAAAAAGGGGGAGATTGAAAGCACATTTGCTCCCTTGGTGGTTTTGGTAATTAATAACAACATATAAGTCATTGAACTAATGTTTCCACTAAGCATATTTAAGGAAAAGTTCAATGATAGGGATGGCAAAAGGATTGTGGAGAAACCCCAAGATGCAAGGAAATGGATTGGCAAAGCTTCAAGCAAGAGGACTCTACATTTTACTTTGTGAGAAATCACTTTGAGTCCATAGGAAAGCCAATACTATTAAAAGGGGGTAAGGTACTGTTGGTGAACAAAATGCTCATGCGTGCACAAGTGATAGTCACCAAAAACACCCACAAGCTCATCCACAAAAGTCTGTCCAAAGTCAAATATCCAAAATCGGTGCAACCAACACTTTCCACTCGGTGCCACCGATTCCCAAACTCAGACAGACCCATGCCAAACCCTAGCCAGTCGGTGCAACCGATTCTGCATCGGTGCCACCGAGTTCAGTTGCCAACTCTCTGTTTAGCTATTTTCAGTCTTCGGTACCACCGAGATTTGCCAGTCGGTCTCACCGAGTTTTTGGACCAACTCTCTGGATAGCCATTCACAGGAATCGGTACCACCGAGAATTGTGGATCGGCGCCACCGAGTTTCTGGACCAACTCTCTGGTAAGCCATGGTCGAAAATCGGTACCACCGAGATGTGAGAATCGGCGTCACCGAGTTTGCGCAATCTGACCGTTGGTCACCAGATCGGTACCACCGAGTTTTATATATCGGTCTCACCGAGATTCAAAGGTTGTCACCTTTTGGTCACTTCGGTACCACCGAGATTCACACATCGGTGTCACCGAGTTGGTCACTTTAGGTGTAATGGTTGGATTTTTGGGGATGCCTATATATACCCCTTCACCACCACCCACTCGAAAAAGAAGCACTCAGAACAGATCCCCACTCATACCAACTGATTTTCTGAGAGAGAGCCACCTACTCATGTGTTGAGATCATGCCATTCCATTCCAACCATATGAATCTTGATCTCTAGCCTCCCCAAGTTGCTTTCCACCAATCCAATCTCTTCCACCAAGCCAAATCTGTGAGAGAGTGATTGTGTGTTGAGGAGTCTATCATCTTGAAGCACAAGAGCAAGGAGTTCATCGACATTACCGAGCCTATTACCTTTTGGAGGGTGGTGCCTCCTAGATTGGTTAGGTGTCGCTTGGGAGCCTCCTACTTCGTGTTGTGGAGTTGAACCAAGAAGTTTGTAAGGGCAAGGAGATCGGCTACTTCGTGAAGATCTACCCATAGTGAGGCTAGTCCTTCGTGGACGGAAGCCGTTATGGAATAGTCAAGGTTGCTACTTCGTGGACCCTTATGGGTGGTGCCCTCCGTGGACTCTCCCGACCGTTACCCTCCGTGGGTTGAAGACTCCATATACGTGGACATACGATAGCACCACCTATCGGAACCACGGGAAAAATCATCGTGTCTTCAAATTGCGTATGATCTTCCTACCCTTCCTTTACTACTCATGCTTGTCTTTACTTTCCGCTGCTATACTCGTAGATATGCATGTGTAGGGTGTGCTTGACTTGCTATGAATGCTAAAATCTGCCAACACTTAAAATTGGGAAAAGGTAGGATTTTTATTTTGTCAAGTAGTCTAATCACCCCCCCTCTAGACATACTTTTGGTCCTACACATAGATCCTTTAACATGTGGTGCTTGCTCAATATCTTTGCTAGCCAAAAAATTCCGCACTAAGTAGAGATACTACTTGTGCATCCAAAAACCCAAACCCAAATTCATTCTTTGAGTGTCCACCATACCTACCTATGGATCAAGAAACATCCTTCAAGTAAGTTGTCATCGGTGCAATAAGGCAATAAAAATTGCTTCTAAAAGTGTTTTGATCAATTAGTGTAAGAGAAAATTGAGCGCTATACGAACTTGTGATGGCAAAGTAATAGAAGCGATGGACTGCATAATAAAGCTGCTATCATAGGGGGCAATATAGCGTGACGTTCTTTTACATTAAGGGATTGGGCATACAAACCAAAAAGCGCATGACAACCTCTGCTTCCCTCTGCGAAGGGACTATCTTTTACTTTTATGTACTTACTTTTATGCAAAGAGTCAAAGTATTCTTCCCTATTCCTTTTTACTTTTTCCTTTTGCAAGCATCATGTGGTGAGGAAAGATCTTGGGACATATATCCAGTTGGATATGGGTGACATGAGTTATTATTGTTGACATCACCCTTGAGGTGAATATGTTGGGAGGTGAAACTATAAGCCCCTATCTTCTTATGTGTCCAGTTAAAACTTTTTGTTCATGGGTATGCCGTGAGTGTTAGCAATCATAGAAGACTAAATGTTGGTTGAGTATGTGGACTTTCCAAAAGGCTCCTACATGAGACCCTTCCTGAAAATACGATGAATTGTAGTTGCAAAGTTGACTGAGAACACAGTTTGTTGGTTTTCAATAAGGTTTATGCTTCATACTTCTATGTTGTGATGAATTGTTACTTGTGCATAAGAAGTTATATGATGAAATTATGTTGAATAAATTCTATGATAGAGTTTGTTGCTGTTATATTAATAAGCATGATGCTTCTATGTCCGTATTTTGTTTTTGTCGACACCTCTCTCTCAAACCATGTGGACATGCTTTTCAATATCGGCTTTCGCTTGAGGACAAGCGAGGTCTAAGCTTGGGGGAGTTGATACGTCCATTTTGCATCATGATTTCCTACTGTTATTTACTTTGTTTTGTTGAATAATAATGCTTTGGGGAGTGATTCTAATGCCTTTTCTCTCATAATATGCAAGGTTTACACAAAGAGGGAGAATACCGGCAGCTGGAATTCTGGACCTAAGAAAAGCACATCAGAGATACCTATTCTGCACAACTCCAATGAAGCTGAAATTTTACGGAGATTATTTTTGTATTTAATAAAAAATACTAGAGCAGAAAACTACCGGAGGGGGCCAGCCAGGTGGGCACAACCCACCAGGGCGCGCCCTGGTGTATCGTGGCCACCTCGGCCCACCTACGAAGCCCATCTTCTGGTATATAGTCACATTTGACCTAGAAAAAAAATCAAAGGAGGTCTTTCGGGACGAAGCGCCGCCGCCTCGAGGCGGAAGTTGGGCAGGAGCTCTTTTGCCCTCTAGCGTCGCGATTCCGCCGGGGGAACTTCCCTCCCGGAGGGGGGAAATCGAAGCCATCGTCATCACCAACACCCCTCTCATCTTTGGGAGGCCAATCTTCATCAACATCTTCAACAACACCATCTCCTCTCAAACCGTAGTTCATCTCTTGTGTTCAATATTTGTACCGGAACCTCAGATTGGTACCTATGGGTGACTAGTAGTGTTGATTACCTTGCGTAGTTGATTACTATATGGTTTATTTGGTGGAAGATTATATGTTCTGATCCATTATGCTATTTAATACCCCTCTGATGTTGAGCATGTTTATTATTTGTGAGTAGTTACCTTTGTTCTTGAGGTCACGGGAGAAGTCATGTTGCGAGTAATCATTTGAATTTGATATGTGTTCGATATTTTGATGATATGTATGTTGTGATTCCCTTAGTGGTGTCATGTGAACGTCAACTACATGACACTTCACCATTCATGGGCCTAAGGGAATGCATTGTGGAGTAGTTATTAGATGATGGGTTGCTAGAGTGACAGAAGCTTAAACCCTAGTTTATGCGCTATTTCATAAGGGGCTGATTTGGATCCAAACGTTTAATGCTATGTTTAGATTTTATCTGAATACTTTTCTCGTAGTTGCAGATGCTTGCGAGGGGGTTAATCATAAGTGGGAGGTTGTTCAAGTAAGAACAGCACCCAGGCACCGGTCCACCCACATATCAAATTATCAAAGTAGCGAACACGAATCAAACTAACATGATAAAAGTGACTAGACGAAATTCCCGTGTACCCTCAAGAACACTTTGCCTATTACTAGAGATTGTTCTGGCCTGTCCTTTGCCACAAAAGGATTGGGCTACCTTGCTGCACTTTTTTTACCGTTACTGTTACTTGCTTGCTACCAATTATCTTGCTATCAAACTATCTGTGACCTACAATTTCAGTGCTTGCAGAACTTACCTTACTAAAAACCGCTTGTCATTTCCTTCTGCTCCTCGTTGGGTTCAACACTCTTACTTATCGAAAGGACTACGATTGATCCCCTATACTTGTGGGTCATCATCGCTCCCATGGCCGGCGCCCACTGAGTCCGCGCCGAACGCCGAGCTGCCCGCGTCGCCCGGACGGTGCCCGTGGACCGCGGTTTCCCACACCGCTTCGCCCGTCCTGCAGCTAACGCTCCTGCGAACCTGGCTGCTAATGGGCAGCAAGACTTGTTGCCACTGCGCACCGTGCGACGTGACGGTCGCGCCATTATGCCATCCCTCGCCCTCACCGCGGCGCCATCCACTCATGTTCGTCGTAGGCTGGAGAATACGCGGGCTGCGTTGCACGTGGCGCGCGAGCTACTACGTTACCACCCTGCCAAAACTCGCTACAGCAACTGGCTGGTACACGTCGCCAAGCCCGTCAACACCGCCGGCGAGGCTCTGGCACCCTTCTTCGGGGTGGGCTCGAGGGCTCCCGCCTGGAGGGGCCCGGACCTGACGGGAGCGACGAGAGAGGCGCACGGGCACCGCTTGGAGGCACATTTCGATACGCGCCCTCACGAGCAAGGAGCACGGCGTGAGGCGTCGGGCTCGAGAAGGTTCATCACCGACACAGATGAGGAGCTTCGCAAGCTGCGGGCGATGCGCGGCAGGCAACGTCCTGCGCTACCTAGTGCGGCTGCCGCCCCTGACATGGGCGGCGGGAAGCACATCTGCATCGACACCCCATTGAGCGGTCACGTCCTCGCGGGCGGCCTCTGCCAGGCCTGGCAATAGCGGCCTCGCGGGGAGAGCTGGTGTGGTCAGCCTCGTGAGGTTGCCTGGTGTGAGCAACCTCGCGAGGCATGTCACCAGGCCCGGCGTCATCATCAACAGGTGCGCATGTCCTCGGGTCAGGCGCTGCCTGCCTGGAGATGGAGGGTGGAACACACGCCCATGTCTCTAGGCTGGGCGTTGCCTGCCTGGGGACAGAAGCTGGAGTACTCGACCACGTCGTCGGGTCAGGCGCTGACCGCCTAGAGACGGAGGGTGGAGCACACACCCATGTCTCCAGGCTGGGCGTTGCCTGCCTGGTGGCAGACCACGTCGTCGGGTCAGGCGCCCACCGCCTGGATACGGAGGGTGGAGCACATGCCCATGTCTCTAGGCTGGGCGTTGCCTGCCTGGCGGCAGACCACGTCATCGGGTCAGGCGCTGCCAGCCTAGGATGGAGGGTGGAACACATGCCCATGTCTCCAGGCTGGGTGTTGCCTGCCTGGCGACAGAAGCTGGAGCACTCGTCCACGTCATCAGGTCAGGCGCTGCCTGCCTGGAGACGGAAGGTGGAACGCATGCCCATGTCTCCAGGCTGGGCGTCGCCTGCCTGGGGACGGAAGCTGGAGCACTCGTCCTCGTCACCGAGCCAGGCGCTGCCTGCTTGGAGACGGACGGACGAGTGCCCGAGCGAGACACCCTGGCAAGGTGCGCCGGGGTGACGCGCCGGGGGCTGACCTCGTGCATATCGAGAGGGCCCGGCACCGGGCCCTGTCCGCACCACGAGGAGTCGTGGCGCTACCACGGCGACGTCGCTCGCCTCCAGGCCCTCAGGAACCGGAGGCTTCGGGGGATGGGATCCGTGCCCCAGAGGCATGGAGCGCCCTACGTCCCCCCAAGCACCAACCATGACAATCTCATGTAATAATGAGTGGGTTGTATACGCCCGGGGTCCTCCGAGGATGCGGAGGGGCCCCCACTCATGCCCAAGTGGAAGCCCCATGCTCCGCGCTGGCGGATGACATGGTCCCCCAATGACTATGCCCACGCCTAGTGGAAGCCCTACGATCCGCGCTGGGGGAAGATGAAAACTAGCTATTAGGTGCCGGACGCGGCTGTTCTTTCGTCTCTTTTGTAACCGAATTTGGCGTTTTTGGAATAAAGTTTGAAGTTTTCGTGTTTTTATTCGAAAAGAAGGGTGGGGGATTTTTCTCCTTGCAGTGTTTCTTGACTCGAGCCTCGTTTCTCCTCGCCAACTCTCTCTCTCTCTCGCGCGCGCCCCGCGAGCGGGGGCTGGGCGCGGTGTGCGCGTTAAGACAGCCCCAGTGGCATTGAGGGCCTTCCCCGAGGGCCCAGGTCACAACAGCCGCGGGCCCGCCCACACGCACGCCTCGCCAAGGCTTTAGCGTCTGAACCCTCGCGTGACGCTCCCAAGCGGGCCAGTAGGTATGTGTGTCCCGAGGCCCCCGTCGAAACGTCCGCCTGCCGACCTTGGCCGAGCACCGCAACTCAGAATAATGGTAATGACCCACCCCACTTTAGGAGTCGCGACTCACGACCAACAAAGGAAAGGAAACACAAGGAAGTATAGCATTACTGAGGGAGTCCGGGATTAAGGGGTCCTCGGACTACCGGCCTATTCCTTATGGGCCGGACTCGTGGGCCACTTGTTGTAGGAGCGGACTGATCGAATACCCCGTGACCAAGGAGGAAACCTAAGGAGCCATGGTGTGCCCTTCAAGCTAAAGATGGTAGAATAGGCATGTTTACTCCTTCGACAGGCGACCGATTATGTGTAACCCTAGGAACCCCTAGTGTCTATATAAACCAGAGGGTTTAGTTCATAGGAGAGAGGTGAACTCATCTAGGGTTTAGTAACTCGATCTCGAGGTAGATTGACTCTGTAATCTTCAAACACATCAATACAACCAAGCAGGATGTTGGATTTTACCTCCTTAGGAGGGCCTGAACCTGGGTAAACATCGTCTCCTTCGTCACCTGTTACCCATCGATTCCAGATCCAAAGCTCGGGACCCCCTACCCGAGATCCGCCAGTTTTGACACCGACATTGGTGCTTTAATTGAGAGTTCCGCTGCACGATCGCTAGAGGAATCTATGGCTCGTCTTATCTTCAACAATGAAGTCTGCAACAAGGACGTTTTCGCTCCTGGTCAGATTTTCGCGTTCGGCAGCATCGTATCGCATGCCGATCCGGCCGGCCATCTTGGCCAGGTCGGAAGTTTCATCCCCGGACAGGAGGTCAGATTCGGGAACCTTGAGTTCGTTACCGACTCCCGGGGAGATCTTGTTTTAACGAAGCTCTCAGCTCCCATGGAGGAGCCCGCAGGCCCCGACGCCTTAACGCCGGAGGCAGCAGGTCCCACCGCTGAGGTGGCCTCTATCCCTGGGTCGGCCATAATGCCCAACCCAGCTGATATGCCCGGATCTGTCGCGACTGAATATAACCCGGGCGCACCGTCGAGCGACCCTGGGACAACGGCGCTGCGGATCGACCCCATGCGCTCCAGCAACATGGATCCTGCCGACATCTCGTCATTAAATGAGTTGCTAGGTCGGATACAAACCATGGGCATGACCGACGGCCGAGCCTCAATCTACGACCGGATCGGGTCTAAACCCGATGATAGGGAGATTTATACTCCACCGATCACTCATGTAGATGCCACCATCGAGTGTCCGGCCGGAGGCTCGTCCTCTCAACTACCGGAATGAAAAACAGTTTACACCCCGGTTTTCGACCTCCAGGATCCCTCCTACAATCCGGAATCCGGATCCCACACCGGAAATAGTTCGGGATCTGTTGCCGACCTAGCACACAACATAGAGCCCGCGCAGAGGGGTCCGGTTTATAATATGGACTCCGAACTCGCCACGCCGGATCCCACGATGACACGGGAGGCAAACGCCATGATCCCAGACTCACATCCTGGCGATAAACTAAAAATTTCCCCGCCCACCACCCAAATCGAGCACTCCCCAAGCAGTGCAGGAGACCCCATGTTATTGGGCTTATGGGAAGCCAAACAACAGCCAGGGGAATCAGTCCATCATTTTTGGGCTAGACTCCTCCTTATCAAAGACAGAGTACCAGATCCTAGTGGCCAGGAAATAATAGCAACCTTTAGGCACAATTGCCACGATGAAGGAATCCTTAGTGCCCTAGCCCGTCATCGCATTCACGACTTCTCCGAGCTATCGGACCTGGTACAATAATACCGCGCCATGGAAAGCACTTGGCAAGCCGAACGTTTGTTTTCGGATCCGGTCCCTGCCGAACACCCTTGAGGAACTCGGAAAAAGCGAATACCTGCGAACCTGCTGAGAAAAAGAATAGACCCCCTACGGGAGTCAGAACTGTCCTTGATGGGCTATCAGACAAGCCATGCCCTATACACTCCGTATCACTGAACACAAGCCCGACTCACAGCCTTAGAGCCTGCTGGGTCGTCAGGCAGGTCGCAAAAAGCGGAGAGGACATCCTCGAGGCCCTACCTCAAGGCAGACGTTCAACAGCTCCACCAAAATGCAATGCCGAGATCTTGACGATATACGAAACGTTTTACTCCAGGAATAAGATGAAAAGAGCTCTTCTAGAACTCGAACAAATCTATCAGGTCACAGCAATGAACTCATGGACAAACACACCGATCACCTTCAGAGAAGCTGATCAACCAATCACCCGCCCCGCCCGAACACCTGCCGCAATGGTCCTCAACCCCATCGTCGATGGTTTCAGGTTGCAAAAAGTGCTAATGGACGGCGGCAGTGGTTTAAACCTCATTTACGAGGATACCTTGGAAAAAATGCAGTTCGACCGATCCCGCATCGAACATAGCAACACAACCTTTCGTGGGCTTATCCCTGGGAAAGAGGCACGTTGTTCCGGACGTGTTACCCTCGATGTGGTATTCGACACGCCCAAGAACTACAGATCCGAAGAACTTCTCTTTCATATCGTGCCCTTTCATAGTGGTTACCACGCTCTGTTGGGGCGTGACGCCTTCACTAGATTTCAAGCTATACCACATTACGGGTATATGAAGCTCAAAATGCCGGGCCCAAACGGGGTGATCACAATCACAAGTGACCCGCATAGAGCCCTTCGAGCCGAAATTAGAACAGTAGCGCTCGCCCTCGAGGCACTAGCTGAGACCCTCGCAGTAGAGGAATTAACCGCACTCCGGTCTACAGTGGACAAGGATGATGTGGTCGTTGGCAAGAGGCCCAAACCCACGTCCTTTAAACCCGCAGACGAAATTTTTAAGTTCCAGGTACATCCAACGGACCCCAATAAAACAGCGTCCATCGGAGCTTAGTTGGACCCCATGGTGGACAAAGCACTGCGAACATTCTTACGAGAAAACTGAGATATCTTGGCCTGGCATCCTTCGGATATGCCAGGAATCCCACGACGGCTAGCAAAACATAGTCTGAACATAATCACTGGCTTCAAGCCCGTCAAATAGGCTTTACGCCGATTTTCCGAACCCAAGCGACAAGCTATGGGCGAAGAACTAGCAAAATTACTGGAGGACGGATTCACAAGAGAAATTAAACACCCCGAGTGGTTGGCAAACCTGGTGATGGTACCGAAGAAAGATAAATCCTGGCGGCTGTGTGTCGATTTCAAAGACCTTAATAAAGCCTGCCCCAAGGACCCTTTCCCCTTACCACGCATAGACCAGATTATGGACATCACAGCCGGACACGACTCATTGTGCTTCCTCGACGCTTATTCCGGATACCATCAGATCAAGATGAAGGAATCCGATCAGGCTGCAACTGCCTCCATCACCCCCTACGGGCCTTTCTGCTTTAACACAATGCCTTTCGGGCTCAAAAACGCAGGTGCTACATACCGGCTTATGATTCAGACATGTCTCGAAAAACAAGTCGGTAAAACAGTCAAGGCATACGTGGACGACGTGGTCATCAAGACCAAACATGTCGGCCAGCTGATAGACGACCTCAGGCAAACTTTCTCTAGTCTTCGGGAATACGATATATGGCTCAATCTGGACAAATGTGTCTTCGGAGTTCCCGCCGGTAAACTACTCGGATTCATTGTTTCCCATAGAGGAATAGAAGCGAATCCCGCTAAGATTCACGCCCTATCTCAACTTGCGATTCCTACAGAGCTAAAGCACGTCCAAAGGCTGGCGGGCTGCGTGGTGGCTTTGAGCCGCTTTATCTCCCGCCTTGGTGAAAAGGGTTTACCGCTCTACAGGCTGCTGAAATGGACCAAAAACTTCGAGTGGACCGATGAAGCAATGGCTGCACTAGAGGAAATTAAAACACTGCTGGCCAGCAACCCCATACTCACGGCGCCAGGCGCCGGTGAACCAATGTTACTGTACATCTCGGCCACCAATCAAGTGGTCAGTGCGGTACTCGTCATCGAACGAGAGGACGAGGGTCACAAATTGCAGGTGCAAAAGCCAGTCTACTACGTGTCAGAAGTGCTAACGCCATGCAAGTCCAGATATACGCACTACCAGAAGATAGCCTATACAGTGTTTATGGCATCACGAAAGCTCAGACATTAATTTCAAGAATGTTTGGTCACGGTGGCATCCGAAGTACCCCTGATCTATATAATCAACAACAGGGACGCCACTGGCCGCATAGCCAAATGGGCCATCGAGCTCCTTCCTTTCGAAATCACCTATAAGCCACGACGAGCTATTAAATCTCAGGTGTTGGCCGATTTTCTTGCCGAATGGACAGAGGCCGAGCTCCCCAGAGAATATAGTACATACTCCCATTGGACGATGTACTTCGACGGATCCAAGACACTATCCGGACTGGGGGCTGGAGTTGTCCTCACATCTCCCACGGGAGACAACGTCCGGTACGTGTTGTAGATCATGTACGCCGACTCCAACAATGCGGCCGAATACGAAGCGCTATTGCACGGGCTTCGGATGGCAGCATCGATGGGCATACAACGGCTTGATGTATGGGGAGACTCCAATCTCGCCATCTCTCAAATCAACGGCGAATTTGATGCTAAAACCCAAAGATGGCAGCATACAGAAATGCCGTTCTTAAAATATCCACATGGTTTGAGGGGCTAGAATTCCACCACGTCGCTAGAGACAGCAATCAGGCTGCCGACATTCTCGCCCGTATGGGAGCCAAGCGGGACCCCGTCCCAAAAAATACCTTCCTTGAATGGCTTTTTAAGCCACCGGTGGTATGACAGGACGAGAATAAGGGCGCTGGAGCCATCGACACGGAAGAGATCGTCCCTCCTACAAATGAACCATATGAGCAAATCATCGGCGGTTCCATAATTGAAGAAACGCCTTCGGCTCATGAGGTCATGGCAGTAATCGCACCATGGACCGAGCCTTTCCTTGCCTACCTTCTCCGCCAAGAACTCCCCGATGACCAGACGGAGGCGAGATGCATAATTCGGCGATCCAAGGCCTATAAGGTCCACGAGGGTGAGTTATATAAGAAAAGCACTACCGGGATACTCCAACGATGCATATCTGAGGAAGAAGGAAGACAACTTTTGGCCGAAGTCCACGCAGGCATGGGCGGCCACCACGCCGCAGCACGGGCCTTAGTAAGCAAAGCCTTTCGAGCAGGATTCTTTTGGCCCACCGCTCGAGCGGACGCCCATGCACTCGTCCAACATTGTGTTGGATGCCAACTATTCGCAAATCAAAGCCATATGCCCCCGACAGCTCTTCGAACTATTCTGATCACCTGGCCTTTCGCGGTCTGGGGGCTGGATATGGTCGGACCACTTAAAGGGGGACCAAGAAAAATAAACACCTGCTGGTCATGGTCGACCAGTTCACCAAATGGATCGAAGCAAAACTAATCAAATCAGCTAAGTCCGGACCAGTAATTGACTTTATATCCGGTGTGGTACACCGTTACGGTGTTCTGCACAGCATAATAACGGACAACTGACCCAATTTCACCACCCAGGAGGTGAAGGACTCGTGCGCAAACATGGGCATCAAGCTCGATTACGCCTCGGTGTATCACCCGCAGACCAATGGACAAGTCGAACGGGCCAACGGCCTAATCATGAGCGGCATCAAACCAAGCCTGGTCCGATCTCTTCATGAATCTAGCTGCCATTGGGTAGAGGAGCTTGACTCCGTTCTGTTGGGTCTGCGTACCACCCCGAATCGATCAACGGGATACCCACCGTTTTCATGGTCTACGGGGCAGAAGCAGTCCTTCCCTGCGATATCATTCATGACGCACCTAGGGTATGCATGTACGAAGAAAAGGAGGCCGAGTTAGATCGCCAGGACGACTTAGACGCCTTGGAAGGAGAGCGCAATATAGCTCGGGCCCGCTCTACTTTTTATCAACAACAGGCTCGGTGCTACCAAAGCAGGGAGGTTAGAGCGAAGGAATATAATGTGGGCGAACTCGTCTTACGACTCCCAGAGAAGCAGAAGCATAAACTCAAACCCAAGTGGGAGGGACCTTTCATCATTGACGAAGTACTTACAGGAGGGGCTTACCACCTCCGCAACCTGCCGGACAATCGCCTCGAAGCAAACCCATGGAACGCAGCGCGTCTTCGGCGCTTTTACGGCTAGACCGGTGTTGTCATATTTCTTACCTTTCTTTTTCTTTCGTATTCTTTCCTTTCCTTTTTAGCTTTGCAGGATTTGATATCGCTTCCTAGCATGTGTTCGGCTAAACCGAGCTTGCGTTAATTTTTTTTGGCACACATCTTCAAATGTCCTATCCGAAAAAACGCATGGGGGCTTCTTCTCGAAGCCGGTTATTATATATTTCGTGCACCAGTTCACATGTATTGTGCACGCACACTTCCCTTATCGTTCTTACGCCATTATATGCATCAATTGGACCTAATATTTTGGCCAAGCTGGGTTGCCTCGCTCCTGTGCTTACCCTCTACGTTCCCGATTGTTCGGCTAGAGGGTAAAGGGAGCACCTCTGCGATTGTTACGACCGGATCATCCGGATACGTACCTCAGACGGGTGAAGCCTAAAGCTAGCTATCTTAAGAAGAAAATTGGTCGGCCACGACGGAAGTAAAAAACTTGCGGTGGTTATCACCATTCCTAGGATTATTTTCCCAAAGAGGCCATTATCCGCATACTAGTAGTATACGGCCGTGACGTCTACGATCTACGTAGTAACCTGAAGGAAGGTCCTGATAGAGGAACTATTTTCTTTGGAAGATGTTTCTTACGTTAAGCAGTAATATAACATATCTCCCTATGCACGTTCTATCTGTTCGCACCGCATGGCCGGATTGCCTGGTTCCCCGAAATAAGTTCCTTTTATCGAAGGACATTCGATACAGAACACTCCCAAGCTCTTAGCGAGGGAGGCCGAAGCCGATGGCCGGTTAAGACAACGTTTAGAGCATAGAAGAAGCAGTTTTTTGATCTAAAGTACATAGTTACATAGAATCAAACACCTGGCTGCTGGTCAAGATTATCTATTAAGGTATCCAGGGTGCAATCTTCTTACGAAAGACGAGCGGCGGGCATCACTTGGTCGTAAACCAAATAAAGCAGCACTTCTTGCCCATCTGGCCCCACCGGCCCAACCTGAGCCATATGCTCTGGGTTAAGTTTGGTAAAGTGGGTCTTGACCATCGCCCACGCCTCCCGCGCTCCCTCTCGACAAGCCGATGTCTTCCATAACTCAAAATGACATCGTGCCCCTTTAAACCTATCAGCCAGTTCGGACATCCCTTCTGGAGGCGTCTCGGCAGGCCAGAGTGCTTTGGCCATGCTCTTCATGGCTCTCCGAGCCCGCTCATGTATGGCAGACAGTTCCTTCAGCAAGTTCCCTCGGAATGATCCGATTTCTTCCACGGGCCGCCCGGTCAGGAGACCTAGACACGAGACGATGCATGTCCCTCACACTTGATATAATAAAGGTACTTTTCGGAATTCCGAAGATATAAGTGCACTTACACAACCTACCCCCTGTAATCTCTGGTTCTCTTCCTGGGCTTGAGCCAATTGAGTTTTCAAACTCTCAAGTTCTTCGGCTTGCCGCTGATTTTCCGCCTTAAGCCGGTTCTTTTCCTCAAGACTTCGAGTCAACACACGGTGACCAGCCTCTTGCTGAGATTCGGCATACCTCTGAGATTGTCGGGCTGCATCCAAATCTTTCTGCAACTGCCCTATGGATTCAACTATTATAAAGAACTCTCTCATCAGTACGGGAATGTCGAATAAAACTCGGCAAATTGACGTACTCACCATGCGCCTCTCGGGTGAAATTCTTCACTTGCTCAAGCTCGGCCTTCACGGTTTGTACATGTGTTTGGCTCACTTCGAGTTCCTCGACCAACTTGTCATTTTGCTGCCTTGAAGCCTACATTATACATAAAATAATATTCAGATCCTTAACTCGGCCGTTCCGACCAAATCAAGGCTCGGGGGCTACTTGATTAATATTTGCGTTCGGTTGTTAAAACCGATCACTCACCTCCAGGCTGGATGATAACAGTTTAGCGGCTCCCTCAAGCCCAGCTCGGGCAGCGCCGATGTATGCGTCCACCGAACTTAGGGCGTTAAACTCTTGATCGGAAAACGCTTGGTGGCGCAGGGCTTCCTTTCGCCGTTGGTGATTCATCGCACTCTCTACCTCGGAGTTAGTGACCAAGACGTCCCCAGAATCTTCAGGGGGCTGATCCGTCACAGGGGCTTCCGCGTCAAGTTTGGCCTGAACAAAAGACCTTGGTTCATGATGGTTGCCTGGCGCCTCGGCGACGTTCCTGGAAGTAGGTGGTTGTACTCGTCTCCTGAGTATTTCAACACGAGGATTTCATGAGTACTTATTGCAATCATGACAGTGGCCGAAATAAACAGTTCAATAAAGTACCTCTTGGTTGAGTGCATGGTCGAGGTGGTCCCTGCGGTTGCCTCACGAGGAGGATTCCTGCTGTTGCTCGGTACGGGCCCTGCTGCCGCAGCTCGACGCGCGGACCGACGACCCTTGGGGATCGGCACACTCGGGTTGGCAGGGTTAGCTCGCCTTTTGCGGGAAGAAGCCTTCTTTTTACCAGTGGTGGAAGAAGGGAGTGGTCTGGGATGATTGGCTAGAAGAGCCACCTTGGAGCCGTCAAGGCTCTCCTGGTAAAAGACCCCGTCCTCATATTCAATTGATAGTTCCAGATCATCATGGAATCCGGGATCGTCGTCGTGAGAATAACTTTCTGGCTAAGGCGCCGGACAGTTGACTGTCTCGACCCAGCGCCTCCAATTCTGTTTGGACAGATTGAAAGTTTTGATCAGGAGGATTATACATAAATATCCGAACTCAGAAAACAAAGTCAAAGGCTTACCCATTCGATGGGGTTATGACTCGAATAGCCATCCTTGGCTGACAGTCGAGCGAAATCTTCTTTTTCCCCTTTGAAAAGATCGGCCAGTATGGCCGCCATTGCCGCCTGATTGGCAGGACCCTACCGTTGGGAACGGGTGGTGCCACTTGTTCCGTTGTAACGCCACAGTGGGTGTATCCTTTGCTGAAGGGGTTGAACGCATCGAGCAATGACGGTTGCCATCACGTCAATGATGGTTAACTTACTGTGAAGTAGTAGCCTCACTTGGGTGGCTAGGCGTTTTACTTCGGCACTTTCCTCTTGGGACAGACTCTTCGGTCGCCAGTTGAACCTTTTCTTCAAGGGAGCGTCGGAGTATTCGGGCAGACCCCTCCGAGCTGGATCAAACAAGGGAACGTCCTCAATATAGAACCATTCCGAGGTCCATTCTTCGGACTCTTTCTTCGGAGTCCCCACGGGATACCCCGTCCCGGCTATACGCCATACTTCGGCTCTGCCCACTTCCTGAATTGTCCCGTGCCGAGTACGGGGGACAAGGCAGAAGTACCTCCTCCATAAACCAAAATGGGCCTCGCAGCCCAAGAATATCTCGCAGAGGGCGACAAACCCAAAATGTGCAGGATGGATCCGGGGGTGAGATGATGGAGTTGGATCCCGTAAAATTCCAATAGTCCCCTGAAGAAAGGATGGATGGGGAATCCTAGGCCCCGTAGGAGGAAGGGCACGAAACATACCCGCTCTCCCTTATGCGGAACGGGCAAATTCTCTGCGAAGGCTTCACCGTCAGAAGAAGTCAATCCGGCGCGGGTAAACGCCAGATCTGAGGCGAGCAGATAGCCCTGGGTCTCAAGGTTGCACAGCCGGACGAGAGATACTGAACAACTTGCCCAATCTCTGGGAAGGGGGCCGTGAGGACGCGAAGAGGAGCCAGGGATGCTCGCCATGTTTTCAAGTTTTTCGCATGGGGGTTTTCGGTGGTGAGGAAGAGGAAGGGGTTGCCGAAGCCACGAACCAGCCTGCTTAAATGGGCAGTTCCTCCCCTTCATTTTTAGGAAGGACAGTCTTGTAAAAAAGCTGCTGGGCCGCCCATCTCCCATTGGCACGCGGGGATCGAGGGGTGGCGGAGTTAATGCTGTGGGCCCCGCGACGCCTCGATGATCGAAGAGCTCACTAATGACCAGATTATTGTTTACCGAACAGAAAGGGGGAGAAGAACTCGCCTCGCATGCCGAAGACCTTGGGAGCACAGGACCGTCCGGACTATATACCTCGGCATTGGAGGCTAGTTCGGGGGCTACTGAGGGAGTCCTGGATTAAGGGGTCCTCGGACTACCGGCCTATTCCTTATGGGCCGGACTCGTGGGCCACTTGTTGGAGGAGCGGACTGACCGAATACCCCGTGACCAAGGAGGAAACCTAAGGAGCTGTGGCATGCCCTTCAAGCTAAAGATGGTAGAATAGGCATGTTTACTCCTTCGACAAGCGACCGATTATGTGTAACCCTAGGAACCCCTGGTGTCTATATAAACCAGAGGGTTAAGTTCATAGGAGAGAGGTGAACTCATCTAGGGTTTAGTAACTCGATCTCGAGGTAGATCGACTCTGTAATCTTCAAACACATCAATACAACCAAGCAGGACGTAGGGTTTTACCTCCATAGGAGGGCCTGAACCTGGGTAAACATCGTCTCCTTCGTCTCCTGTTACCCATCGATTCTAGATCCATAGCTCGGGAAGCCCTACCCGAGATCCGCCGGTTTTGACACCGACAATTATTTAATACATTATAGAGGAGGTTCTCCCAAAATACTCTCACCCCCCCCCCCCCGCGCGGGGGCATGTTCAAAATCTTGACAGGAAAAACAGGAAAAAAGACAACCTAGGGAGATGTGCTGTCGCCATCGCCACTGTCGTTGCCACCACCGTCGGACTCACGCCCTTCGATCGTAGGCCGGTCCTCACCCTCAGCCGGGGAAAACTACGCGATCAGGTCATCCACGTGATCCTCCACCCAGTCCCCGAGAGCGCCTTGAATCACCTCGGGCACGGGGGCTATCACGGAGTCGAAGTCGAAGTTGGGGTCAAAGCGAAGGAGGTGGCTGAAGACGCGCGAGGACGCTCTCGCGAGGAGGTCACGACTCTTCTCTTCCGCGAGCTGACGGGCCTTCTCTGCCCCCCCTTCAAGGCGCTCCACGATCTTGGTGAAAAAGTCAAGGTAGCCAGCGTCGTCAGGAACGAGTGGGCTGGAGACGCTCTCGTTACAGATACTGCTCAGGGCTCGGTGGGCCCTCCTCTCGAGGGCCTGGAACATCTAGGAGCGCATGTGCTGCAGCCCCCGGGTGCGGTCCGCCTCGTCTGAAGTGACGCCCTACACTTGCGTATAAAGGAAAGACAGCTCGGCTTCGGTGGTTGTCCGGGCGTCCATCACAGCTCTTTCACGCTGCTCCGCCGTGGCTAACTTCTTCCTGAGGTTGCCAGCCTCACCTTTCAGGTCGTCGTGCCGCTTGTAGAAACGGGACTCCTAAAGCTTTATCTTCCCACGATAGTCCTTGGCGAGGGCCCGACGAACCTCCGCCACCTTCGCGTTGATCTCTTCCTAGATCTTCGCCTCCCGAGAGGTGAGGGAATCCTCGACGACAGCCACTTGACGCTCCATCACCTCCAGCCGCTCACGCTCCAGACTTTGTTCCAAAGCTTCCAGCATCAGCGTATCCTCAAGCGTCCGGAGCTTTGCTTCGCCAGTGTGGCCTTGCGCGCTTGGACTTGCCGCTCGAGGGCGATGTTGGACGCTTGAAGTTCTTCCCCGCGCTTCTCCGCAGCCTCACGCCGGCGGTCCGCGCTTCCTCAAGGGCACGATCACAGGCCTCCCTTGCCGCGACGAGGGATTCTTCGGCCTTCGTGCGAGCTTGCTCGTGCTGTAGATGAACAAGGTTGATGGCGGTCCCGAGTCGGCGCCATTCGCGCGCCAGGAGCAAGCGTTCCGCCTCAAGGAACGCATCGACGTCATTGAGCTCGGCCCCAAGACGGCTTAGAGCGCTCTCCGCGTCTTGAAGAAGGCCGCGCCGGGTGGCGCTGCGACCGCAAGCGAGCTCCAGCGCTAGACCGGGGATTTCCTCCGCCCCCCTATCGGGAGGGAAGGCACATGAAGGGCCACCCGTCTCCAACGGAGATCCGGAGGCCGAGGGCCCGCCGTTCGGTCCCCTGGCCCGGGGCTGGGCCTCCTAGGGACTCGCCCCTCCACTCGAAGAAGGCGCCGACGCCTCGGGCGCCCAGCTGCCAGGAAGAATCGTCGGGGGAAGCCTAAGCCCTTCCCTCACAAACTGGAGGCCATGCGTGGGGAGGAACGCTGGAAGCTCGGTCCCGAGGCCCCTCAGGGACGGCTTGGGGCCCGTAGGCACCTCCCCGCGTGAGGTTGCGTGGCTTTCGAAACACGGGGCCGCCACGGGCCCAGCATCCACGGGAGGCGTTGGCGGAGCTGCGCCTATTCCTTCGTCAAGAGGAGACCTGAAGAGCAAAGACTCAGAGGTGCGCGTCATGCGGAAATCGAGGAAAGGTTGGGCACTTACTCATCCAGGGCGATCCACTTCCTCTTCCGCATGGTAGCCAGGGGCGGGACGCTGCGGCCCCTGGACTTCCTCTTCCCCCGGCGCGAGCGGGAACCAGGAGACGGCTCGTTGACGACCGATGCGAGGCACTCCGTGGCAGGAGCGGCGATCGTACCTCCGGGCGGGGCATCACCTGCGCCGCTTGAGGAGGCGGATGCGGACGCTCGAGGGGCAAGCATCTCAGAGCGCTCCTCCGTCGCGCGAGGGGCGCTAACCTCAAGACCCCCAGAGGCTGGGGTCGTCTCGAGGAGGGCATCGCCAGGTTCCGCTTGAACCGCGGGAAGTAGCCCCCACTTGTCGAAGCGTGGCATCCTCTAGACGATGGCCCTCCTGTTCGGGTGATTGTACAAGGCGATCCCTCTGGGAGGAAGTTCGGCGGGTTCCACGTCGGTCAGGAGGTAGAGCACCTCTCGCAGCGAGCTGGAAGGAAGGGGAGGCACCTGAAGCCTCATGACGTCGTCGGGGCCGGCGAAGGCCCACATGGTGCGAGAGTGGCGTTGTAGGGGAGCGATTCGCCGACGGATGAACTCCCTCACCACCATCGCCATCTTCACGCCCGCCTTCTTCAAGACGGTCAACCTGGCCATAACCCGCGCGAGCTGCGGGTCAACAAGCTTCGCGTGCTCCCAACTGGGGCTCGGCACAGCAGGGGCTTCCGGAGCTTGGAGCAGGGGGCTGTACGCGGTGGCGTCGACGTACACTCACTGCCTCCGGAAGCCCTTCACGTCCGGATGAAGCTCGGCGTCAAGGGCCTCCCCTGCCGACGCGTCCGCCGCTCAGAGCGATGCGCACCCCGAGCACTGGCCGTTGTCGACCATCTGGAGGGAGAAGAAGTGGCGAAGCAGAGCCACGGAAGGGGAGATGCCCACGAAGGCCTCGCACAAGAACGCGAAGGCGGAAAGGAGGACGATGGATCCAGGGTCGAGATGCAATGTGTGGACCTGGTAATCTGTGAGCACGGCATTGAAGAATTCCAAAAACGGCGGCAACACGTTAGAGAGGATGGCATGGAGATGAAGAGGAATGTCGGTGGCCTCCAGGTCCACCGGCAGCTGGGAGGCGAGCCAGATCTTCGTCGCCCCCCCACTCATTGGTATCGGCGGCGGTTACTCACCGGACTTTGTCCAGCCCCTCGAGGTTAACCACGGAGGACCGGCCCAGCGCGGGCTCTGGTCCTAGCCGGGGCCCGGGCGTCATCGAGGTCCTCCCCCTCTTCTTTTGGGGGGGCATGGAGGAGGGACAGATTGGAGCAAGCGCGAGATCTGGCGAGAAAGGCGCGGGCTTACAGAGGAAGAGGGAGTGGAAGGCAGGTGTGAGGGAGAAGAGCAATGATGGCCCCGCTGCGTGCGCCAGGTTTTTGTCAGCATGGGCGGTTACCGAGGCAACGTGATGAAATGGCGGCACCCGTGTACTATCGTGCACTGATAACCCACAAGTATAGGGGATCACAACAGTTTTCGAGGGTAGAGTATTCAACCCAAATTTATTGATTCGACACAAGGGGAGCCAAAGAATATTCTCGAGTATTAGCAGCTGAGTTGTCAATTCAACCACACCTGCAAGACTTAATATCTGCAGCAAAGTATTCAGTAGCAAAGTAGTATGGAAGTAACGGTAACGGTGGCAAAAGTGACAGTAGCAGTTTTGTAGTGATTGTAACAGTAGCAACGGAAAAGTAACTTAGCAAAGATCAATATGTGGAAAGCTCGGAGACAACGGATCAGTGATGGATAATTATGTCGGATGGCATTCATCATGCAACGGTCATAACATAGGGTGACACAGAACTAGCTCCAATTCATCAATATAATGTAGGCATGTAGTCCATATATACTCATACGTGCTTATGGAAAAGAACTTGCATGACATCTTTTGTCCTACCCTCCCGTGGTAGCGGGGTCCTAATGGAAACTAAGGGATATTAAGGCCTCCTTTTAATAGAGAACCGGACCAAAGCATTAGCACTTAGTGAATACATGAACTCCTCCAACTACGGTAATCACCGGAAAGAATCCCAGTTATTGTCACCCTAGGGGATGCGGATCATAACTCGTAATAGGTGTCTACAACTTGCAAGATAGGATCAAGAACACATATATATTCATGAAAACATAATAGGTTCAGATCTGAAATCATGGCACTCGGGCCCTAGTGACAAGCATTAAGCATAGCAAAGTCATAGCAACATCAATCTCAGAACATAGTGGATACTAGGGATCAAACCCTAACAAAACTAACTCGATTACATGGTAAATCTCATCCAACCCATCACCGTCCAGCAAGCCTACGATGGAATTACTCACGAACGGCGGAGAGCATCATGAAATTGGTGATGAAGGATGGTTGGTGATGACGACGACATCGATTTCCCTCTCCGGAACCCAAATCAGACTCCAGATCTTCCCTCCCAAGGAAGAACAGGAGGTGGCGGCGGCTCCGTATCGTAAAACACGATGAACTCTTCGCTCTGATTTTTTTCTCCATGGATGTGAATATATAGAAGTGTAATCGAGGTCGGAGGAGCAACAGGGGGCCCACAAGTCACCAGGGCGCGCCCTAGGGGGGGGGCGCCCTCCTGGCTTGTGGCCAATAGGTGGACCCCCCTGGCTTGATTCTTTCGCCAATATTTTTTATTAATTCCAAAAATATTCTCCGTAAATTTTCAGGTCAATCCGAGAACTTTTATTTCTGCACAAAAATAACACCAAGGCAATTCTGCTGAAAACAACGTCAGTCCGGGTTAGTTCCATTCAAATCATGCAAATTAGATTCCCAAACAAGGGCAAAAGAGTTTGGAAAAGTAGATACGTTGGAGACGTATCAACTCCCCCAAGCTTAACCCATTGCTTGTCCTCAAGCAATTCAGTTGACAAACTGAAAGTGATAAAGAAAAACTTTTACAAACTCTGTTTGATCTTGCTGTTGTAAATATGTCTAACTGATGTTCAGATTTTCAGCAAAGATTACAGACTAACCACATTCACAATAACACTTAGGTCTCACATTTACTCATATCAATGGTATAACCAACTAGCGAGCAATAATAATAAGTCTCGGATGACAACAATTTTATCAAAACAATCATGATACAATATGACATAATGGTATCTCGCTAGCCCTTTCTGAGACCGCAAAACATAAATGCAGAGCACCTCTAAAGAACAAGGACTGACTAAACATTGTTATTCATGGTAAAAGAGATTCAGTCACAATCATACTCAATATCAATTAATAACAAAGCATACAAATGATGGTGGTGCTCTCTAACTGGTGCCTTTTTATAAGAGGATGATGACTCAACAGTAAAGTAAAATAGATAGGCCCTTCGCAGAGGGAAGCATTGATTTGCAGAGGTGCCAGAGCTCGAGGTTTTAAAACAGGGATGAATAATGATTTTGAGTGGTATGCTTTCATTGCCAACATAACAACCAAGAGATCTCGGTATCTTCCATGCTAGATACATTATTGGCGGTTCCCAAACAGAATAGTAAAGTTTTTACTCCCCCTCCACCAAATCAATCACACTCCACGGCGGGCCGCAATCACGGGTACCGTCCATACAAACACAATCCTGGGGGAGTTTTGTTTTATTATATTTTGATTTGAATTTTGAGCATGGAACTGGGCATCCCGAATACCAGCCACTTTCTCGTGAATGATAATGAATCAACACATATCGTGAGAATAACCCACCTAGCAGCGAAGATACTAACATCCCCTAGTCACTACATGAGCGATTTGGGCATACAAAACGGAATATTATTTGAAGGTTTAGAGTATGGCACATGCAAATTTACTTGGAACGGCAGGTAAATTCCGCATATAGGTAGATATGGTGGACTCATATGGAACAACTTTGGGTTTATGGAAATGGATGCACAAGCAGTATTCTCGCTTAGTACAAGTGAAGGCTAGCAAGAGACTGGGAAGCGACCAGCTAGAGAGCGACAACAGTCATAAACATGCTTTGAGATTAACTAACATTGAATGCAATCATGAGTAGGATATAAATCACCTTGAACATAAATATCGTGGAGGCTATGTTGATTTCGTTTCAACTACATGCGTGAACATGTGCCAAGTCAAGCCACTTGAATCATTCAGAGGAGGATACCATCCTATCATACTACATCACAACCATTTTAAAATGCATGTTGGCACTCAAGACAAACCATTATACACTCTTAGCTAATTAAGCATGGCATGAGTAACTATAATCTCTAATTGTCATTGCAAACATGTTTCATCTATAATGGGTTGAATTCAGAACGATGAGCTAATCATATTTACAAAAACAAGATAGGTCGAGTCCATACCAGCTTTTCTCCATCTCAATCATTTCATCATATATCGTCATTATTGCCTTTCACTTGCACGACCGAACGATGTGAATAATAATAAGAGTGCACGTGCATTGGACTAAGCTGGAATTTGCAAACAATAACTCAAAGGAGAAGGCAAGGTAATATGGGCTCTCTGAAGATAAACAATGATGCATATGAGAGCCACTCAACATTTTTCATCGTGGCCTTCTCCTTGCAACCAAAAGAAAAGAAAATTCGAAATATGATCGAGAAAAACTATTTACACGGGAAAGCTCCCAACAAGCAAAAGAAGAAAGAGAAATCTTTTTGGGTTTTCTTTTAATACTACAACTAGACAAACTAAAAGGTAAAGCTAAACTATTTTTTTGGATTTTCTTAAAGTTTATTAAACTCACAAGAAGAAAACGAAAAGAAGAAATAAACTACCATGGATAGTACAATGAAAAAGTATGAACACCGACAACTAAAATGAGTGTGTGAACATGAATGTAATGTCAGTGAGAAATACGTACTCCCCCCAAGCTTAGGCTTTTGGCCTAAGTTGGTCTAGGGCCATGGCTGGAAATAACCATCTCCGGGATACTCCGGAGGATACTGAGGGTTCCACTGGTTGGCGAGCTCCTGTGGCTCCCACTGAAAAACCGGAGCCTGATATGGATCAAGGGTTGGTGCCGGCTCAGGTGCTGGGGGTTGCGACAAACCCCAATATCGGTAGATGTCATCGGGCATAATAGTTTACCTGCCTGAATGAATATCGAACAAAGAAGAAATAGGCAGAGTAATAATTTCACAAGTACCGTGACTAAATACTAGGTTGTAAAGCAGCCTCCTATCCTTATATTTCCTAATAAAATCATGTGCTACCAAACTATCATAGTCTAAATACCTCGTGGGTAATAACAATTCCTCTTCCTCGCCAAGCCTAATGGGTATCTTAAAATGTTTGGCTAAGCGAGATGCATAGATACCTCCAAATATGGGACCCTTTGAACGGTTTAAGTTCAACCGTTGGGCCACTATAGCGCCCAGACTAAAAGTTCTATCAGCAAGTAAAGCGTGGCGCAAAATGGCGAGGTCAGGTGCACTGAGGCTTCCACTCTCCCCTCGACCAACTAAACATCTCCCCGCAAATAATGAATAATAGCGTAGAACAGGAAAATGTAAACTAGCCGATCTTGCCCTTGACACCCCTCTCTCTTCCCCCACAGTGATTGAGGCAATGAAGTCCTCCATGTCTCTAGGACGTGGTTCACTAATGCTGCCCTCATAAGGTATTTTGCAAACTTTGCAAAAAATCGTAAAGTTTCATCTCCTTAGGCACATCATATAAGTAAAATTCTACCATGGTAGGATCCTTCCTAGGATAAAAGTGAAAATTTTGCACGAAGGTATTAGTAAGTAAGAGGTACTGGTCACACTTATCGTCGAGGAAGTCTGTGATGTCTGCATTCTTTGCCAAATAGTAAAAATCTTCATAAATTCTGGCCGCCCTCAAGAATGCATCACTTGGCCATTCACATGGACGAACCTCCGCGACGCGAGGGAGATTATATTTGGGCTTCTTTTCCACCTCATTTTCATCATCTTTCGAGCCTCGGCTTGAAGAACCTCTTAATAATCTCCTCAACATTTTTCTGAAAAAAATTCTGAAATTTTTAGTGACTCAAAATAAAGGTAAACAAAACTCAACAAAACTCATAGCAACTACTCCCACAAGTGCCTAGAAGCTATATCATGCATCAAAACTACTTGGGACCATACAAATTTGACATGCAAGCTCAAGAACAAGGTCACCACAACAACAAAAATTGCAATATATAAAGCACTAGAACAAAAACTAATTGGACCATTGGAGGAGTCACATACCGATGAGCAATCCCCTAAAACAGTTTTGCAAATGGGGCTTTGAGCAAGGAGATCGAAAATGGCTGCAAAATGAGCTAGAACACGGGTTTGAGCAATGGTGGGATTTTTTCTGGAGGAAGACGAAGTGGATGGTGGCTGGAATAAGTGAGGAGGCCCCACGTGGGACCCACAAGCCACCAGGGCGCGCCCAGGGGGGTGGGCGTGCCCTGCAGGCTTGTGGCCCACTGGTGCAGCCCCCTGATGTGCTTTTAATACCAAAATTTTTAAATTATTCCAGAAAAAATCATACTAAATTTTCAGGGCATTCTGAGGACTTTTATTTTCAGGTCAATTTTCTATTGCACGGATAAATCAAAAAACAGGAGAATAATAGCATTTTTACTCTATTTAATCTAAATAACAGAAAGTAAAAGTTGGGTACAGAAGGTTGTGCCTCCTAAATTCATCCATCTCATGCCCGTCAAAAAGAATCCATCAATAAGGTTGATCAAGTCTTATTGACAAACTTTTTTCGAATAACACGGAACCGGAGAATTTTCGAATGACACTAGGTTATCTCAATGGGGATATGCATGTCCCCAACAATAAGTATATCATATTTCTTCTTGACAGTAGGGAGAGGGAATTCAAAACCTCCAATAATAATCGTTGAAACCTTTTCAATGGAATTGATACTATGAACTTGAGGTTGTTTCTTCGGAAAGTGTACCGTATGCTCATTGTCATTAACATGAAAAGTGACATTGCCCTTGTTGCAATCAATAACAGCCCCTGCGGTATTCAAAAAGGGTCTACCAAGGATGATCGACATACTGTCGTCCTCGGGAATATCAAGGATAACAAAGTCCGTTAAGATAGTAACGTTTGCAACCACAACAGGCACATCCTCACAAATACTGATGGGTAAAGTAGTTAATTTATCAGCCATTTGCAAAGAGATTTTAGTAGGTGTCAACTTATTCAAATCAAGTCTACGATATAAAGAGAAAGGCATAACACTAACACCATCTCCAAGATCACATAAAGCAGTTTTAACATAATTTCCTTTAATAGAGCATGGTATAGTAGGTACTCCGGGGTCTCCTAGTTTCTTCGGTATTCCACCCTTAAAAGTATAATTAGCAAGCATGGTGGAAATCTCAGCTTCCGGTATCTTTCTTTTATTTGTCACAATATCTTTCATATACTTAGCATGAGGAGACATTTTTAGAATATCAGTCAAGCACATACGCAAAAAGACAGGTCTAAGCATTTCAACAAAGCGCTCAAAATCCTCATCATCCTTTTTCTTGGATGGCTTAGGAGGAAAGGGCATGGGTTTCTGAACCCATGGTTCTCTTTCTCTACCATGCTTCCTAGCAATAAAGTCTCTTTTATCATATCTTTTATTCTTAGGTTGTTGGTTATCAAGATCAACAGCAGGTTCAATCTCCACATCATTATCATTACTAGGTTGAGCATCATCATGCACATCATCATTAATATTATCACTAGGCTCATGTTCATTACCAGATTGTGTCTCAGCATCAGAAATAGAAATATCATTTGGGTTATCATGTGTATCTATAACAGGTTCACTAGCAGCATGCAAAGTCCTATCATCATTCTTTTTCTACTATTACTGGAACGACTAGGTGCATCAGTGTTAACTCTCTGAGAATCTTGCTCAATTCTCTTAGGGTGGCCCTCAGGGTACAAAGGTTCCTGAGTCATTCTACCACCTCTAGTCACAACTTTAACAGAATGATTATTGTTCTTACCATTCATCTCACTAAGCAAATCATTTTGTGCCTTAAGTACTTGTTCTACCTGAGTAGTTACCATGGAAACATGTTTACTAATAAGCTTAAGATGATTGACAGTTCTACTCAAATAATCACCCAAGCGATCAAGCATGTAAGCATTGTGTTTCAATTGTCTACTAACATAAGCATTGAAATTTTCTTGCTTTACTACAAAGTTATCAAATTCATCCAAGCATTGGCTAGCAGACTTATTATAAGGAATATCACCTTCATCAAATCTACGGAGAGAATTTACCTCTACTACCTGTGTCGGGTTATCAAGACCATGTATTTCTTCAATAGGTGGTAGATTCTTAACATCTTCAGCTTTAATACCTTTTTCCTTCATAGATTTCTTTGCCTCTTGCATATCTTCAGGACTGAGAAATAGAATACCTCTTTTCTTCGGAGTTGGCTTTGGAGGTGGCTCGGGAATAGTCCAATCATTATCATTGCTCAATATATTATTCAATAGTAGTTCAGCTTGTTCAACAGTTCATTCCCTGAAAACACAACCAACACAACTATCTAGGTGGTCCCTAGAAGCATCGGTTAGTCCATTATAAAAGATATCAAGTATTTCGTTTTTCTTGAGAGGATGATCGGGCAAAGCATTAACTAATTGGAGAAGCCTCCCCAAGCTTGTGGGAGACTCTCTTCTTCAATTTGCACAAAGTTAAATATTTCCTGCAAGGCAGCTTGTTTCTTTTGGGTAGGAAAATATTTTTCAGAGAAGTAATATATCATATCCTGGGGACTACGCACACAACCAGGAGCAAGAGAATTAAACCATATCTTAGCATCACCCTTTAATGAGAAAGGAAACAACTTAAGAATATAGTAATAGCGAATTTTTTTCTCATGAGTAAATAGGGTGGCTATATCATTCAATTTAGTAAGATGTGCCACAACAGTTTCAGATTCATATCCATGGAAAGGATCAGATTCAACCAAAGTAATTAACTCAGGATCGACAGAGAATTCATAATCCTTATCAGTAACAAAGATAGGTGAAGTAGCAAACTTAGGATCATATTGCATTCTAGCATTCAAAGATTTTTCTTTCCACTTGCATAGCAATTTCTTAAGATCATCTCTATCCTTACAAGAAAGAAAGTCCCTAGCTACCTCTCTTTCCATAACATAACCCTCAGGTATATCAGGCAATTCATATGTAGGAGAGCTATGTCTAGCAGGTGTATCATAGTGTTCAGTTACAATAATTTCATCAGATTCAGAAATATCATCAGTTTCAGCATTGACTCTAGCAATTTGTTCATCAAGAAATTCACCCAGTGGCACAGTAGTATCAAGCAAAGTATCATCATAAGCATCATGCATAGCAGAAGTAGCATCATCAATTACTTGCGACATATCAGAATTACTAGCAGGTGGTGGTGTCGCAAGTTTACTCATAACAGAAGGTGAATCAAGTGCAAAGCTAGATGGCAGTTCCTTACCTGTCCTCGTAGTTGAGGGATAGATCTTTGTTTTAGCATCTTTAAAATTCTTCATAGTGATCAACAGATATAAATCCCAAGTGACTCAGAGAATAGAGCTATGCTCCCCGGCAACGGCGCTAGAAAAATGTCTTGATAACCCACAAGTATAGGGGATCGCAACAGTTTTCGAGGGTAGAGTATTCAACCCAAATTTATTGATTCGACACAAGGGGAGCCAAAGCATATTCTTGAGTATTAGCAGCTGAGTTGTCAATTCAACCACACTTGAAAGACTTAATATCTGCAGCAAAGTATTCAGTAGCAAAGTAGTATGGAAGTAACGGTAACAGTGGCAAAGGTGACAGTAGCAGTTTTGTAGTGATTGTAACAGTAGCAACGGAAAAGTAACTTAGCAAAGATCAATATGTGGAAAGCTTGTAGGCAATGGATCAGTGATGGATAATTATGTCGGATGGCATTCATCATGCAACGGTCATAACACAGGGTGACACAGAACTAGCTCCAATTCATCAATATAATGTAGGCATGTATTCCATATATAGTCATACGTGCTTATGGAAAAGAACTTGCATGACATCTTTTGTCCTACCCTCCCGTGGCAGCGGGGTCCTAATGGAAACTAAGGGATATTAAGGCCTCCTTTTAATAGAGAACCGGACCAAAGCATTAGCACTTAGTGAATACATGAACTCCTCGAACTACGGTAATCACCGGAAAGAATCCCAGTTATTGTCACCCTGGGGGATGCGGATCATAACTCGTAATAGGTGTCTACAACTTGCAAGATAGGATCAAGAACACATATATATTCATGAAAACATAATAGGTTCAGATCTGAAATCATGGCACTCGGGCCCTAGGGACAAGCATTAAGCATAGCAAAGTCATAGCAACATCAATCTCAGAACATAGTGGATACTAGGGATCAAACCCTAACAAAACTAACTCGATTACATGGTAAATCTCATCCAACCCATCACCGTCCAGCAAGCCTACGATGGAATTACTCACGAACGGTGGAGAGCATCATGAAATTGGTGATGAAGGATGGTTGGTGATGACGAGGGCGTCGATTTCCCCTCTCTGGAGCCCAAACCAGACTCCAGATCTGCCCTCCCGAGGAAGAACAGGAGGTGGCGGCGGCTCCGCATCGTAAAACGCGATGAACTCTTCTCTCTGATTTTTTCTCCACGGTTGTAAATATATAGAAGTGGAATCGAGGTCGGAGGAGCAACAAGGGGCCCACAAGCCACCAGGGCGCGCCCTAGGTGGGCACCCTCCTAGCTTGTGGCCAACAGGTGGACCCCCCTGGCTTGATTCTTTCGCCAATATTTTTTATTAGTTCCAAAAATATTCTCCGTAAATTTTCAGGTCAATCCGAGAACTTTTATTTCTGCACAAAAATAACACCAAGGCAATTCTGCTGAAAACAGCGTCAGTCCGGGTTAGTTCCATTCAAATCATGCAAATTAGAGTCCAAAACAAGGGCAAAAGAGTTTGGAAAAGTGGATACGTTGGAGACGTATCATGCGCTACGCGTCGAGCCTGGCCCGCAGGCGATTGGGGCCCATGGCACGTCGGCCTCCCTTCCTTGGCTTCGCCCAGAAGCCAACCCGAGCGCGCCTTGGGACCGGGGGCTATTGTTGGCGTTCTGGGAACGTGGGTACCCAGACTTGCCTGCCTGCGGCCCAGTGCATGGCCCACCACGACGGCCTGGTAATGCCTGGTGATGAGCCCCACAAGACAAGACCCTCGTGAGGGCCCCGGCCTCGCGAGGGGATCGACGCCAAGACCTCCGGAGGAGCGGTCTCCCCAGGCTGCCTCCCGAGGAGCGGAGATTCCTATGCAGTGCCCAGCCTCAGGAGGCTGCGATGACATGAGCCATGACGATCAGGGCAGGCGGGTGCCAGCAGGCGTAGCAGAGACAATTTCCTCCTTTGTACTAAGGGGGCAAGGACGAGCGCGGTTTCCCAAGGGATCCCCCAAAGGTTTCCACTCCGGTGCAACAAGACCAAGACCACGAGCTCGGCAGGATGGATGTCATCGCCGAGCCCACCTCTGCGTCACGACTAGTTGCTTTGCAGGCGAAGACCACCTTTAGTCAGGCTAAGTTGTACCTCCTGTCCCCTTTCAAATTTGGCCATTGTGGGATCCCTTCCCACCAGCGCGATAAGGGAAGAGGACCCAGACCACTATAAATAGGGACTAGCCTCCACCGTAGAGAGGGACCGATCCGTCCTCACCCAAGCGCCCTGGCAAGGTTGCTCACCACTGTACAAGTTCAACGCCGAACCTCCTCATGAGGCCAATCCACCCAAAGCAGGAGTAGGGTTTTACACCGCAAGGTGGCCCGAACCTGGGTAAATCGCTGAGTCCATCTTCTTGCACTCTGGTGCATCTTCGGCAGGGTCTGCTGTGAAGCGGCAGGCTTGAGGCTTGAGCTGGTTGGGATCTTCGCACACGCCCCAGAGTTTGAACCTTCTTGGGTCTGCGGAGCCCTAATTCCGACACTTGGGAGGTGCATTTGGGTTGTACTTTCATCTCCTGCTATGCGTTAATGCTTAGAGCCACCCTCGTGACTTGGATTCCCCTACGCCCTGATGTGCAGAGTTGCTACCACCTGGAACCCACAACACAGAGCGAGGGAAAGCAGGTGCAAACAAAATGCATAAGCCAAAATAAAAAGAGAGTAAACCTGAAGTTGAATAAAAAATATGTGACTTTGGCAGCACAGGCGGTAGTACCGCTTACCATAAGCAGTAGTACCGTCCGCAAGCGGTAGTACGCTCCTGGAGGAGCGGTAGTACCGCTCGGGGCGGAGGTCACCGGGGCAACCACCACTGCGGGTCTTCCACATCCGGTGATGCCAAACGCAAATATTTTCCAATAGAACGCAAATATTTTCCAATAGAACTACAAATCTACTCACTAGCAGTCTTCCACATCCTACTCATGCCTCGATTTGACTAAAAATCGGAGAATGCATCTCATACTGCCCTATACCCTAGATTCAAGAGATAGAACCATAGGAGGGGAAAACGAGGGCAATACCGACATCCATGGCAAGAGGAGAGGGCGGGGATCGAGTCCACCGGTCGGTATTGTGGAAGAGTGGCCAGAAACAGAGGTCCGGTGGCGGCCTCTGGAGTACTTGGGTCGCCTGGAGAGAGAAAACCACGGGGGGGGGGGGGATGAATGGGTATGGGGTAGTGGGAACCCCCCCTGTCCGTCTCATAACGCCCACCACGCACTCACAAGTGGTAGTACCACCCCGGTACTACAGCGCGACAGGAGGCCGGGTATTACCGCTCCAGCGGTAGTACCACGGGGGGCGGAAGTAGTACCGCCTAAGGCGACCACTATGCCAAACAAGCTACAAATGGTGGCTTATGCAATATATGAGATTTGTAAATGAGAGAAGGCTTGGGTTAGAGACACAAACACCAGCATATGGGAAGGGACACTCCAAGTTGAAGATGACAAATAGAATAAGAGTAAACTTGGAGTGACACAAAACACAGACAAGCTCTCAAAAGAAAATACCTCACTAGGAGGGGGCGGTGGCCGAAGCCACCTATGTTTGAGTCAATTGGTATGGCACTGCGAAGATTTTAACCTTGGGCCCATGACCAAAACTCGTCTTTGAAGCACAAGTACCATAAAAATGGCTAATGTGAAAGATTTGATCAATTTATGCATAATGGGGGGGGGGAGGGAGAGTTCATTGAGAGAACAACACTCCCACTATATCCATGCCTACATCTAGACAAGATAAACTGATGAGTGTGGTGGGGTGTGCAGTACTTCAAGCCACATTGCTCGAATCAATGATATTTAGCTCATGCCTTAACTCGCAAAATCTTGCTTCATCCAATGGCTTCGTGAAAATATCTGCAAGTTGTTCACGGGTATTGAGATAAATAAGGTCAATCTCCCCACGCTTGATATGCTCCGAGATGAAGTGACGACGAATCTCAATATACTTCGTCTTGCAATGTTGAACCGGGTTGTTGGAGATCTTGATTGCACTTTCATTGTCATAGAAAAGAGGCACTTTGTCACAATTGACACCGTAATCCTTTACAGTTTGCCTCATCCAAAGTAGCTGTGCACAACAACTTGTGGCGGCTACATACTCGGCCTCGGTGGTAGAGAGAGAAACACAATTTTGTTTCTCTAAAGACCAACTTACCAAAGAGCGACCAATGAATTGGCACCCTCCGGAAGTTGAATTCCTATCCACATGGTCTCCCACCCAATCAGAGTCTGAATATCCCGTGAGATCAAATGAAGCACGTTTGGGGCACCATAAGCCAAAGTTTGGGGTATGAGCCAAATATCGAAAGATTTGCTTGACCATCACAAAGTGGCTTTCCTTAGGTGCGGCTTGTAATCATGCATAAATTCCCACATTCAACATAATATCCGGTCTAGATGCACAAAGATAAAGCAAGGATCCAATAATGGAGCGATATACCTTTTGATCCATGGCTTTACCATTGGGATCAATGTCAAGATGGCACTTGAGTTGCATGGGAGTCTTGGCCGGCTTGACATCATCCAACTTGAACCTCTTGAGCATGTCTTGAGTGTATTTTGCTTGGTTGATGAAGATTCCCGGTCTTCGTTGTTTGACTTCGAATCCAAGGAAAAACTTCAACTCTCCCATCATAGACATCTCAAACTTTTTGGTCTTTAGTGCGGCAAACTCATCATTGAAAGCTTTGTTAGGGAACCAAAGATAATATCATCAAGATATAGTTGGCATATGAATAAGTCCCCTTTAAGCCTCTTCGTGAAAAGAGTGGGATCAATTTTCCCAATTTCAAACCCACGGTCTTGAAACAACTCGGTAAGGTGCTCATACCACGCACGTGGGGGTTGTTTAAGGCCATAGAGTACCTTATCGAGCTTGTATACATGATTGGGGAACTTGGGATCCTCGAACCTCGGGGGTTGCTTGACATATACCAACTCCTTAAGAGGACCATTAAGAAATGCACTCTTCATATCCATTTGTTGCAATTTGAAATCATGATGAGCAAGCAACATGCGAATAGATTCAACACGAGCAACGGGAGAAGAGGTTTCACCATAGTCGATACCCTCAACTTGGGAGTAACCTTGTGCTACCAATCTTGCCTAGTTGCAAATGACAACACCGTTCACATCTTGCTTGTTCTTGAAGATCCATTTGGTTCCAATGACATTGTGAATATCCTTTGGTCTTGGCACCAATTTCCACACCTTGTTGTGCTCAAAGTTGTTGAGTTCATCATGCATGGCTTCAATCCAATCCATGTCCTCGAGCGCCTCTTGAACCTTTAGGGGTTCAATACAAGAAGCAAACGCGTGATGCTCACATAAGTTTGTTAATTGTTTACGAGTGGTTACCCCTTTACTCAAGCTTCTGTAGACGTTCTCCAAAACGTGTAGGTGATGTTTAAGCTTGGAAGCGATCTTGGCAGCTCGTCGTTCTAATATCTCCTCCATAGAGGGTTGAGGATCACCATTTTGACAATCTTGAGCACCGTCATGAGCTTGCTCTGGGGTATGAACTTGATCTTGGGCATCTCTTGGTGATTCACCATCATCATGAGGTTGATATTGCCCTTGATCTTGTTCACTTGGTTGAGGGCCTTCACTTTGTTCTTCGGAAGCGTGTGGGTCTTGCGTTGGTGATGGTTCCACTTACGTAGAACATTGTCCTTCTCCTTAGGCCACAAGGGGTTCCTCAACGGGTAGGAAGTGTCCCACACCCATTCTTCTTATGGCTCGGGGAGGAATTTTATCACCGACATCACAAAGACCACTTTGCTTCACTTGGAAGCCATTATTTTCATCAAACTCCATGTTACACGCCTCCTCAATGAGTGCATTGGACTTATTGAGGACACAATAAGCATGAGAGTTTGTAGCATAACCAACAAAATGCCCTCTTCATCTCTAGGTTCAAATTTAGACAAACGAACACCTTTCTTGAGAATGAAACACTTACAACCAAACACCTGGAAGTACTTGAGGTTGGGCTTGTTACCGGTAAGTATCTCATATGGAGTCTTTTTTCAAGCCTTTGCAGAGGTAGAGCCGATTAGATGCATGACATGTGGTGTTGATGGCTTCGGCCCAAAAGTTGTACAGATATTTGAATTCCGCCGTCATGGTCCTTGCCGCATCCATCAACGTCTGGTTCTTCCTTTCTACAACACCATTTTGTTGAGGGGTATATGGTGCAGAGTATTGATGCTTGATACCCTCATCACTAAGAAACTCATCCAAGGTGTAGTTCTTGAACTCGGTGTTGTTGTCACTTCTAATCATCAATATATTTGCCTCATGTTGACGTTGAGCTTCATTTGCAAAGTCGGTGACGGTTTTTTGGGTCTCACTCTTCTTCTTGAAGAAGTATACCCAAGTATATCTTGAGTAATCATCCACAGTCACCAAGAAATATTTTCTTCCCCGAAGACTATCGAAGGATGGTGGACGAAAGAGATCCATGTGAAGGAGCTCCAAGGGCCTCTTCGAGTAGATGGTAGTCGTGGGTCAGTGAGCCGTCTCATGTAGCTTTCCTTCGATACAAGCACTTCAAGCACCATCTTTGGAAAAACTCACATTTGTTAGTCCACGAATGTGATCCCCTTTGAGGAGACTTTGCAAAAATCTCATATTGACATGGGCTAGCCGGCGATGCCAAAGCCATGCCACATCAACTTTAGCCATTAGGCAAACCGTGGTCTTAGTGAGTCATTCCGAAAAGTTAACCATACAGAGACCGTTTTCGAGATGACCAACAAAGGCTACTTTAAGAGTCTTGATCCACAAAAGGGCCACAATATCAAGTTATCAACATGAGTGCAAGTTGATGAACGGAAAGTAAATTGTATGCAAGGGTCTCAACAAGCATGACTTTCTCAATGGTTAAATCCGGAAAGGTCACCACCTTGCCAAGACCCAATACCTTTGAAATTTTATCATCACCAAATTGGACTTGAGTGGCCAAGGATGAGTTAGTTTGAACGTCCACCACAAAGTCCTTGCTTCCGGTCATATGATTTGTTGCTCCACTATCAAGCAACCATGAACCTCCTCCAGAAGAAAACTCCTACAGGAGATCAATGCTTGGATTTAGGTACCCTTTCTTTAATGGGTCCTTTTATGTTAGTAACAAGGGTCTTAGGAACCCAAATAGACCATTCAAGGTACTCATAATAAGAACCTACAAATTTGGCATAAACATGCCCATCACTAGCACAACATAAAACATAAGAGGGGTTAAAGTCGCCGGCTTTGTTGGAAGGGGTGGTCTTGCCCTTCTTGGCGTTACCACCCACAACTTTGTCCTTCTTCTTCTCAGGAGTATCCTCCCCCGTTCTGACAAAGGTTTCCTTGAGCAGGAGATGTTGGTTGGTCTTGAACTTCTTCTTCTTCTTGTTCTTCTTCTTAGACTTGGGTGCAAACCCATTCCCTTCCTTTGCCAAAACTTCCTTTTGATTGATCAAAATGTCATTGAGGTTCTTCTCACCTTGAATACATGTCACAAGGCCTTTCTCAACTTGCTCTTTCAACATGGCATTTTCCTCCACAAGGTGCACATGCTCACAACAAGGGTTAGTAGCATGGGCATTATCAATTAACACAAAAGGAGGACACGTGGCTATTTCCTTAGTAATTTTTACTTGGAGTTGATCATGAGACTCCTTAAGAGAAGCACGAGCACTCTTCAAAGCCTTATGAGCCTTGTCAAGTGTGTCAAACTCTTCCTTGAGTCTATCATGGTCAACCCCAAGTACAACCTTTCTGGATTTGAGCACACGAGTAAGAACAAGAGCATGATCATGATCTTTTCGTAATTTAGCAAGGTCATCATTGTGTGACTCCTCAAGAGTCAAACTAAGATCTCACACTTCCTCAAGAGCAATGGAAAGATCTATCTCATCGGCATAGTCACGACTATGTGTAACAGCCCGAGACCGATGCTCCATATGCCTTGCATTTATTTCGAGTTTCTCCGTGTGTTTTATTTGTTTGTCGCATTAATCATCGCATCATTCGCATCATTAGCATTGCATCAGCACTCTGTTGCCGTCATTTTTCAAAACTTGCATCCATTCCTAGTTACCGGGTCTTCCCGTTCTCATCGTTAACCGTTTCGAGACCAAAAACACTCGCACAAGCCCGCGACATCATAAAATATTGTTTTTAAAAGTGCGTATAAAATATTCTTGGGATGGGTCGAAAGTTGGCGTGCGGTCTTATTATATTGTAGGTAGACCGCCTGCCAAATTTCATTGCATTCGTAGTCCGTTTGATACTCGAACAGTTAAACCTATAACGACACTATAGATAGTTTAAATCGTACATGTTTCGATTTTCAAAACTCTGTCATGGGCTCCAAACCCCCATCTCTCTCAGCCCACAAGACCCCTACACAGCCACCTAGAACAAATACACTACCCCCGCGACCGAAGCCGTCCGGTCGCAATCGGAGGGTCCAAAAACTATGCAAAAGCCCCAACCCTAGACCTCCCTGTTATATAAGGAAGGTCCACCACTTCCTTATTGGGAAAACCATAGCCCCGTCTCAGAATATGTGCGCAACCAATCCCTAGCTGCCACACAGCGTCCCCTGTCTCCCACCTCCTGCCGCGGCCCACCCGGCCTGGGGCACGCCCGCCCGAGCCCATCAGAGCCCGGACAGGCCCGCGCGCGCCGCCGCTCCCCAGCGCCCTGCTCGCCTCCCTCCCGCAACTGAGCTCCCGCTCCCGAGCCGCGCCTCCACTGCCCCGCCCCATCGATCACCACCGGCCGACGAGCTGCCGGAGTGTCAGGCCGTCCCCGCCGCCGCACTAGACCTCGAGCCCTGAGCTCCGCCGGCCTCCCCAGCTCGACCCTGCCGCGCAGCTTCGCCCCGCGCCGCCGCAGCCGGCCACCGGTGCCGCCTGACCATTTCCGGCCAGATCCGGTGAGATCCGGCCCAGGACCACCCGTACCCCCATGGATCCGGCCTTCCCCGACCCCGCCGTCATCCAGCCGCGCCTCCCGCACGCCATGGCCGGCCTCCTCACCTCGGCGCTCCTCCGTCGCCAGATCAGAATGGCCTCGTCCCCGGATTCCGTCGGCCCACAAACCAAACGAGCCACCCGCACCCACTTTCTCCGCTCCAACCCGGATCCCTGATGTCTACTACACAACCTTCTTTTTATAGACTCGTGTTGGGCCTCCAAGCGCAGAGTTTTGTAGGACAGTAGCAAATTTCCCTCAAGTGGATGACCTAAGGTTTATCAATCCGTGGGAGGCGTAGGATGAAGATGGTCTCTCTCAAACAACCCTGCAACCAAATAACAAAGAGTCTCTTGTGTCCCCAACACACCCAATACAATGGTAAATTGTATAGGTGCACTAGTTCGGCGAAGAGATGGTGATACAAGTGTAATATGGATGGTAGATATAGGTTTTTGTAATCTGAAAATATAAAAACAGAAAGGTAGCAAGTAACAAAAGTGAGCAAAAACGGTATTGCAATGCTTGAAAACAAGGCCTAGGGTTCATACTTTCACTAGTGCAAGTTCTCTCAACAATACTGACATAGTTGAATCATATGTAAATCCCTCACGTGCGACAAAGAGTTCACTCCAAAGTCACAAATAGCGGAGAACCAACGAAGAAATTATTGTAGGGTACGAAACCACCTCAAAGTTATCTTTTCCGATCAATCTTATGAGCTATCCCTATAAGTGTCACGAACAGCCCTAGAGTTCGTACTAAAATAACACCTTAAGATACACATCAACCAAAACCCTAATGTCACCTAGATACTCCAATGTCACCACGAGTACCCATGGGCTTGATTATACGATATGCATCACACAATTTCAGATTCATCATGTTCAATCCAACACAAAGAACTTCAAAGAGTGCCCCAAAGTTTCTACCGGAGACTCAAGATGAAAACGTGTGCCAACCCCTATGCATAGATTCCAAAGGTCACGGAACCCGCAAGTTGATCACCAAAACATACATCAAGTGGATCAATAGAACATCCCATTATCACCACGGATATCCCATCGCAAGACATACATCAAGTGTTATCAAATCCTTAAATACTCAATCCGATAAGAAAACTTCAAAGGGAAAACTCAATTCATCACAAGAAGATAGAGAGGGGAAAACTCCATATGATTCATCTATATCAATAAAGCTCGCGGTACATCAAGATCGTGCCATCTCAAGAACACGAGAGAGAGAGAGAGAGAGAGAGAGAGAGATCAAACACATAGCTACTGGTACATACCCTCAGCCCCGAGGGTGAACTACTCCCTCCTCGTCATGGAGACCGCCGGGATGATGTAGATGGCCTCCGGTGATGGTTTCCCCTCAGGCAAGGTACCGGAACGGGCTCCCGATTGGTTTTTCGTGGCTACAGAGGCTTGCGGCGGCGGAACTCCTGATCTAGGTTTCTTTCTGGAAGTTTCTCGATTTATAGGAGTACTTGGCGTTGGAATCACGTCAGGGGGGTGCTCGAGGGACCCACAAGCCAGGGGGCGCTCCCTGGGGGGGCGCGCCCCCTAGGCTTGTGACCTCCTCGGGACTCCTCTCCGGTATCTTTTTGCTCCAGTATTTTTTAGATTTTCCAAAAATATTCTCCGTAAATTTTCAGCCCATTCCGAGAACTTTTATTTCTGCACAAAAACAACACCACGGTAGCTCTGCTGAAAACAGCGTCAGTCCGGGTTAGTTCTAATCAAATCACACCAAAATCATATAAAATGATTGGAAACATGGCATGAATACTTCATAAATTATAGATACGTTGGAGACGTATCAGCATCCCCAAGCTTAATTCCTGCTCGTCCTCGAGTAGGTAAATGATAAAAGAAATAATTTATGAAGTGTGAATGCTAGCAAATGCACAAGTTTGATCAATGATAATTCCTGTCACTTTTTCTAGAATCAATATAAACCATAAACAGTAGCTAATCTCATAAAACTTCTCATGATCAAGAAACAAGCTATGCACATGTTAAAGTATAGACCAGAAAGTTTCTTGAAAACTAACAAACCATATTCCTAGTCATCGAACAATTGCAATTCATCTTATTTTCAGGAAGGGTCTATGTAAGAGCTTTGATTTAGCAAATTCCACATACTCAACTATCATATAGTCTTCCATGATTATTGTCACTCAAAGCATATTTTTAGAACAAATAGCATCCATCGAACACAGAGAAAGATAGGGCTTAATGTTTCGCCTCCCAACTTATTTATCATATAGATAATTGTCAACAATAATAATTCATGATCAAATATATTTGTGTGGATATATATGTCTAGATCATTCCCCTACACATGACGCTTGCCAAGAGAAAAAGGCGAAATATAGGAAGTGGTGAAGATCACCATGACTCTTGCATAAAGGGAAGTACTAGAAAGTAAAAGATAGGCCCTTCGCAGAGGGAAGCATTGATTTGCAAAGGTGCCAGAGCTCGAGCTTTTAAAACAGAGATGAATAATAATTTTGAGCGGTATGCATTCATTGTCAACATAACAACCGAGAGATCTCGGTATCTTCCATGCTAGATACATTATAGGCGGTTCCCAAACAGAATGGTAAAGTTTTTTACTCCCCCTCCACCAATCAATCACACTCCACGGCGAGTCAAATCCACGGGTACCGTCCATACAAACAACAATCTTGGGGGAGTTTTGTTTCATTATATTTTGATTTGATTTTTGAGCATGGAACTAGGCATCCCGAATACCAGCCACTTTCTCATGAATGATAGTGAATCAACACATATCATGAGAATAACCCACCTAGCATGGAAGATACTGACGCCCCCTAGTCACTATATGAGCGATTCGGGCATACAAAACAGAATATTATTTGAAGGTTTAGAGTTTGGCACATGCAAATTTACTTGGAACGGTAGGTAAATACCGCATATAGGTAGGTATGGTGGACTCATATGGAACAACTTTGGGTTTAAGGGTGTTTGGATGCACAAGTAGTATTTCTACTTGGTGCGGAAGTTTTGGCTAGTATGAGGTGGAAGCAAGCACCACATGTTGGAGGATCCATAACAATATAACTTCTATACAAATATACCCAAACATAACTCATTAAGTTGTCTTCCTTGTCCAATTTTAACTAATTTGCTCGTGTTTGAAAATAATTAATTAGCTCACAATCATAGAAGATGTCCAAGATAGTATATTTATATGTGGAATCTCTCTTCCTTCAATATTCTTTCATGAATTGTTCAAGTGACCAATGCGGTGTTTGCTAACTTTCAATAAATTTTACCACCTATACTTATTATGTGTGAAGTCATTACTCCCCATGGGATAAGTATATGAAGCATATTTAATTTCATATTTATGATATTCAATTCATTCAACCATTTACTCATAGGATATAAGTGAAGCACAAGAGTGAATGACAAACTACTCCAAAAAGATATAAGTGAAGATCAATGAGTAGTCAAAAATTTAAATAACTATGTGAAGACTCTCTCATCTAAGAATTTCAGATCTTAAGCATTTTATTAAACAGAAAGCAAAAGAAAAAATAGCACGCATCATGTGAACGAACAAAAATTTAGGCTCAACATAGGCTAACCGATAATTGTTGATGAAGAGAGGTGGGATGCGTAGCATCCCCAAGCTTAGATGCTTGAGACTTCTTGAAATATTTACTTGGGTTGCCTTGGGCATCCCCAAGCTTGAGCTTTTGTATCTCTTTCAATCCTCTCATATCATGGTTTCACCTATTCTCAAAAACTTCATCCACACAAAACTCGAAAAGAACTCGTGAGATAGGTTAGTACACATAAGAATAAATCGACACTTCATGTACTGCCAAGACAAGTTGCACAATACTTTTAAAACACCATATACTGTTTACTATCATTTCCACAATTTATATCTACCAATATAGGCTATGGAAACTATAGGATAAGTAGATAACAAAACTATGTCAGCAATCTGTCCAATCAGAACAGTCTGTAGCAATCTATTAAACCAGTGTACTTATGTAACTCAAAAAATTATGAAATTTTAGTAAATACTAAATAATTTATATGACAATACTGTGTAAAAATTTCAGAAACTTTCCACGTTCCAGTAAAATATGAAAATTCAAACACTACAGCCAAAGTTTCTGTTTTTACACAGCACTCATCAAAACATGCAATGCAAGCATCCTAAGGCAATTCTTGAATTTTTTTATTGAAAAACAAGATTATAAATAACACCTAACAGAGAAAAATAAAATAAAATGACACTCCAAGCAAAACTCATATTATGTGACGAATAAAAATATAGCTCCAAGTAAGATATACCGATAGTGTTGAAGACGAAAGAGGGGATGCCTTCCGGGGCATCCCCAAGCTTAGGCGCTTGAGTATTCCTTGGCTATTACCTTGGGGGTGCCTTGGGAATCCCCAAGCTTAGGTTCTTGTCACTCATTATTCTCCTCATATCGCTGTCTCACCCAAAACTTGAAAACTTCAATCACGCAAAACTTAACGGAACTTCGTGAGATGGGTTAGTGTAGTAAAGATAAATCATTCACTTAGGTACTGTCAAGACAAGATTCATAATTGTTCTCACGTCATACCTACTTTATTCTACCATTCCCATAATTTATACCACTAAATATAAGCTATGGAAACACTAAAACAAGCAAACTATGCATGCAAAACAGAATCTGTCAAAAACATAACAGTCTGTGAAGATCTGTAGTGTAACCATACTTCCCTGTCTCTTAAAATTCTGAAAAATTAGGACAACCTGAAGAATTTGTACATAAAGACTTTGGAAAAATTTCAGATCATTATCACGCTCCAGTAAAAAATGAAAATTCCTGTACTGGAGTCAAAAGTTTCTGTTTTGGTTCAGCATCAATTCTACTCATCTTGTGAGTCATCCCAAAGGCTTTACTTGGCACTTTATTGAAACAAAAGCTATAAACATGATTAATACAGTAGCTTAATCATGTGAACACTCAAAAACAGAAAGTAAAAGTGTTGGGTTGTCTCCCAACAAGCGCTTTTCTTTAATGCCTTTTAGCTAGGCATGATGACTTCAATGATGCTCACATAGGAATAATAATTATAACATGCAAAAGAGCATCATGAATCTCATGTTAAGCACATTTAAGTCTAACCCACTTCCTATGCATAGGGATTTTGTGAGCAAACAATTTATGGGAGCAAGAATCAACTAGCATAGGAAGGCAAAACAAGCATAACTTCAAAACCTTGAACACATAGAGAGGAAACTTGATATTATTGCAATTCCTACAAGCATAGGTTCCTCCCTCATAATAATTTTCAGTAGCATCATGAAGGAATTTCACAACATAACTATCACATAAAGCATTATCTTCATGATCCACAAGCATAGAAAATTTGTCACTCTCCACATAAGCAATTTTCTTCTCATACATAATAGTGGGAGCAAACTCAACAAAATAACTATCATGAGATACTTGATTGACATAACCACTTTGAATATTAAAATCAAGATGACAACTGTCATGGTTACTATCATTCTTTATAGCATACATGTCATCATCATAATCATCATAGATAGTAGGCTTGCCATTATCATAACAAATTTGCTCATCAAAACTTGGGGGACTAAAAATATCATCTTCATCAAACATAGCATCCCCAAGCTTGTGGCTTTGCATATCATTAGCATCATGAATATTCAAGGAATTCATACTAAAAACATTGCAATCATGCTCATCATACAAAGATTTAGTGCCAAACATTTTAATAACTTCTTCTTCTAACACTTGAGCAAAATTTTCTTTTCCATCATTTTCACGAAAAACATTAAAAAGATGAAGCATATGAGGCAACCTCAATTCCATTTTTTTGTAGTTTTCTTTTATAGACTAAACTAGTGAAAAAAAGAAAATAAAGATTTAATTGCAAGATCTAAAGATATACCTTCAAGCACTCACCTCCCCAGCAACGGCGCCAGAAAAGAGCTTGATGTCTACCACACAACCTTCTTCTTGTAGACTCGTGTTGGGCCTCCAAGCGCAGAGTTTTGTAGGACAGTAGCAAATTTCCCTCAAGTGGATGACCTAAGGTTTATCAATCCGTGGGAGGCGTAGGATGAAGATGGTCTCTCTCAAACAACCCTGCAACCAAATAACAAAGAGTCTCTTGTGTCCCCAACACACCCAATACAATGGTAAATTGTATAGGTGCACTAGTTCGGCGAAGAGATGGTGATACAAGTGTAATATGGATGGTAGATATAGGTTTTTGTAATCTGAAAATATAAAAACAGAAAGGTAGCAAGTAACAAAAGTGAGCAAAAATGGTATTGCAATGCTTGAAAACAAGGCCTAGGGTTCATACTTTCACTAGTGCAAGTTCTCTCAACAATACTGACATAGTTGAATCATATGTAAATCCCTCACGTGCGAGAAAGAGTTCACTCTAAAGTCACAAATAGCGGAGAACCAACGAAGAAATTATTGTAGGGTACGAAACCACCTCAAAGTTATCTTTTCCGATCAATCTTATGAGCTATCCCTATAAGTGTCACGAACAGCCCTAGAGTTCGTACTAAAATAACACCTTAAGATACACATCAACCAAAACCCTAATGTCACCTAGATACTCCAATGTCACCATGAGTACCCATGGGCTTGATTATACGATATGCATCACACAATTTCAGATTCATCATGTTCAATCCAACACAAAGAACTTCAAAGAGTGCCCCAAAGTTTCTACCGGAGACTCAAGACGAAAACGTGTGCCAACCCCTATGCATAGATTCCCAAGGTCACGGAACCCGCAAGTTGATCACCAAAACATACATCAAGTGGATCAATAGAACATCCCATTGTCACCACGGATATCCCATCGCAAGACATACATCAAGTGTTATCAAATCCTTAAAGACTCAATCCGATAAGAAAACTTCAAAGGGAAAACTCAATTCATCACAAGAAGATAGAGAGGGGAAAACTCCATATGATTCATCTATATCAATAAAGCTCGCGATACATCAAGATCGTGCCATCTCAAGAACATGAGAGAGAGAGAGAGAGAGAGATCAAACACATAGCTACTGGTACATACCCTCAGCCCCGAGGGTGAACTACTCCCTCCTCGTCATGGAGACCGCCGGGATGATGAAGATGGCCTCCGGTGATGGTTTCCCCCTCCGGCAAGGTACCGGAACGGGCTCCCGATTGGTTTTTCGTGGCTACAGAGGCTTGCGGCGGCGGAACTCCCGATCTAGGTTTCTTTCTGGAGGTTTCTCGATTTATAGGAGTACTTGCCGTTGGAATCACGTCAGGGGGGGGGGGTGCTCGAGGGACCCACAAGCCAGGGGGCGCGCCCTAGGGGGGCGCCCCCTAGGCTTGTGACCTCCTCGGGACTCCTCTCCGATATCTTTTTGCTCCAATATTTTTTATATTTTCCAAAAATATTCTTCGTAAATTTTCAGCCCATTCCGAGAACTTTTATTTCTGCACAAAAACAACACCACGGTAGCTCTGCTGAAAACAGCGTCAGTCCGGGTTAGTTCTAATCAAATCATACCAAAATCATATAAAATTATTGTAAACATGGCATGAATACTTCATAAATTATAGCTACGTTGGAGACGTATCAATCCCCTCGTCCAGCTTTCTTTGGGGTGAGGAAATTCCACCAAGTCCTTTTTCGTGTATGTAAAAAAAACATGTATGCATTTTGTGATGGCTATATTTTTGTACCTGTTCATCGCATGAATATGATCCATATATCAAAAAATAATCTACAAAACATGCTCTACATGTCTGTGTCATTTTCATGCATTTTAGGAATTATCTACATGCTCAAATCTGCGTTGCAAAAGTGCATCTTGTCGTAATCTGCAAAACTGTTATTTTATTCAAAATTGCGTGGATGATTGCATCAAACCTGTAGGTCCTATGCATATGATTCTTACATGTTAATTGCTCTATGTGTTGTCTACTTTGATGCCATGCCATTGCTTGAAATGTTAAAGATCATTAGGATGTCCATTTCTTGTTGCCAACATGCTACCAAAAATGTTGTTGTTTTGATATGCTGGGGACACTCCAAGTCTGAAACTCCTATATTTTGTTGCTGTTTTTCCATGTGAATTGTCATTGATCTACAACTCCTTTGGTGTTGACCCCATGGAGTGTTTTTGCAAAGCATGTTATGTATTATCATGTTGTGCCATTTGTTTCCATGTATAGGATTTGCATCATAGATAATTCTGCTGTGAAACATGCCAAGCTGTTAAAAACTGCTGCTCTTGCACCCTGTTATTTTCACCAAGGCCGTGAATCTGTTTTCTTCAGATTGCCTTTTTGTGTTGATCCTAGCCAAGTTTCTGTGCATATTTAGACCATGCTCGTGTTGAATGAAATGAAGTGTGTTGGAAATATGCCCTAGAGGCAATAATAAATTAGTTATTATCATATTTCCCCATTCATGATAATAGTTTATTATTCATGCTAGAATTGTATTGACCGGAAACTAAATACATATGTGGATAATAGACAAATACTATGTCCCTAGTATGCCTCTACTAGACTAGCTCGTTGATCAAAAGATGGTCAAGGTTTCCTGACCATGGACATGAGTTGTCATTTGATAACGGGATCACATCATTAGGAGAATGATGTGATGGACATGACCCAACCGTCAGCATAGCATATGATCGTTCAGTTTAATGCTATTGCTTTCACTATGTCAAATACACGTTCCTCTGACCATGAGATCATGCAAATCCCGGATACCGTAGGAATACTTTGGGTGTATCAAACGTCACAACGTAACTGGGTGATTATAAAGGTGCACTACAGGTATCTCCGAAAGTGTTTGTTGAGTTGGCATGGATCAAGATTGGGATTTGTCACTCCGACTATCGGATAGGTATCTCTGGGCCCTCTCGGTAATACAGCATCACAGAAGCCTTGCAAGCACCGTGACTAAAGAGTTAGTTGCAAGATGATGTATTACGGAACGAGTAAAGAGACTTGCCGGTAACGAGATTGAACTAGGTATTGGATACCGACGATCGAATCTCGGGCAAGTAACATACCACCGGACAAAGGGAACAACGTATGTTGTCATATGAGGTTCACCGATAAAGATCTTCGTGGAATATGTAGGAACCAATATGAGCATCCAGGTTCCGCTGTTGGTTATTGACCGGAGAGTCGTCTCGGTCATGTCTACATCATTCCCGAACCCGTAGGGTCCTCACACTTAAGGTTCGATGACGATATAGTATTATATGAGTTATGTGATTGGTGACCGAAGTTTGTTCGGAGTCCCGGATGAGATCACGGACATGACGAGGAGTCTCGAAATGGTTGAGAGGTAAAGATTCATATATTGGAAGGCTATATTCGGACGTCGGAAAGGTTCCGAGTGATTCGGGTATTTTTCGGAGTACCGGGGAGTTACGGGAATTCACCGGGAGAAGTAATGGGCCTTATTGGGCCATACGGGAAAAGGAGAGGCAGGCCACGTGAGAAGGCGCGCGCCCCCCCTTGCCCAAACCGAATTGGACTAGGGGAGGGGGCGCAGCCCCCTCTTTCCTTTCCCTCTCCCTTCCCCCTTTCCTACTCCGTATGGGAGGTGGAATCCTACTAGGACTAAGGAGTCCTAGTAGGACTCCCCACACTTGGCGCACCCCTAGGGGGCCGGCCTCCTCCCTCCCTCCTTTATATACGGAGGAGGGGCACCCCTTGGAGACACACAATTGTCCCATAGCCGTGTGCGGTGCCCCGATCTCCGTTTTCCACCTCGGTCATATTTTCGGAGAGCTTAGGCGAAGCCCTGCCGGAATCACTTCACCGTCACCGTCGCCACGCCGTCGTGCTGACGGAACTCATCTACTACCTCGACGTCTTGCTGGATCAAGAAGGCGAGGAACGTCACCGAGCTGCACGTGTGTAGAACTCGGAGGTGCCGTACGTTCGGTACTTGATCGGTGGAGCTCGAAGGATTGTTCGACTACATCAACCGCGTTGTGAGACGCTTCCACTAACGGTCTACGAGGGTACGTAGACACACTCTCCCCTCTCGTAGTGATACATCTCCATGGATAGATCTTGCGTGAGCGTAGGAATTTTTTTGAAATTCATGCTCCGTTCCCCAACAAAGTGCACCATGTCTACTACCATGCTGTAAATTTTCATGCCATGATGAGTCACATAGCGTATAGTTTTCTTGCTGCCAATATGCCTTCAGGTTAAAACTGTTTGTGAAAAACTGTTATTTTCACCAAGTCCCGAAATGCTATGTTTTATAGTCATGTTGTGACCTTCCTACCATGTGATCCATGACTCTTTTGAGTATGATTCCTTTTGATGAAATGAAGTGTATGTTACATGCTACTGCCCCATGCTTAGTTTGTGGATTTTAGATTCCTGTAGCTTGTGGTTTTGATGTGTGCAAATTGCTATGTTGCTATTTTGGGCAGATTATAACTGAAACTTGTGTTGGTTGTTATTGTTGAACCGTGGCTCTGTTTTGAACATGTTGTACATGAAACATGCCTAGAATTTCATGTAGTTTCATAATACATTGTTGCATCCATGATTTAAAATGCTTGTGGTTGCCGTTTGCATGCATTTTGCATTCATGACATATTTATCTTGTGTTGGTCATATCTTTTAGGCCGTAGCTCCGTTTTAAACAATCTATATATGTAAATCGACTAGAATGATGAGTAGAATCACACGGTGCATTTTGTTTTTCTATTTAATAAATATAAAATATGTTTAGTTCAGATCTGGACCAAATTCATAATTTGCACATGGGGTCATTTCGAGAATACTATAAGTTGTTTCTGACCTCATTTAAAATGCCTAGAAAGATAGTTTATTTATGCTTCACCTCTTGCCATGTTTAACAACATTTAAACTTGTCGTGTAATAAAAGAGAGTGAACTAAATTATTCGAATGTGGAGTCTCGTCAATATGAACTCGTTGCATATTGAACTTCACTTAATGTGTAGCATTTGTTTGTTGTGCTTTGTCATGCCTTGCATAATCGTATGGACATGCATGATATTTATTTGCACATCATGTCATGCATTTGTTGTGATGTTTACCGTGTCATTTGTTTGTTTCCGGATTTGCTTCTCCTCGATAGAGTTCTGAAAGCATTCGGAGTGTGAGGATTCGTTCGATTACGTCTCGTTCGTCTACTTCACGGATTCATTCTTCTTCCAAGCGGGGTCTCAGGCAAGATGATCATTTCCCAGGATACCACTACTATCATTGCTATACTAGTTGTTTCATTTCTATCACTATGTCTCGCTACCTACCACTTATTTGTCAAGCCTCCCAACAATGCCATGATAAGCCTCTAACCTCCACCTTCCCCGCAAACCATTGTTTGGCCATGTTACCGCTTGCTCAGCCCTTCTTATAGCATTGCTAGTTGCAGGTGCAGGTAGTTCCATGTGATAACATGGATATCTTTGGGATATCACAATATTCTTGCTATTTAATTTAATGCACCTATACATGTGGTAAAGGGTGGAAGGCTCGGCCTTTTGTCTGGTGTTTTGTTCCACTCTTGCCGCCTTAGTTTCCGAGTACCGGTGTTATGTTCCATATTGAGCGCTCCTAACATGCTTGGGGTTGTTATGGGGACCCCCTTGATTTTTCTTTTGGGATAAACTCTTTCGGCAAGGCCCAACATTGGTACTATATTTGCCTAATAACTAATAAAATTTGCATAGGGACCCGTCGGTACCGGCGGATAATTAATCAACCCCCGGTCCAGTGATCCTCATGAGTGTTGGTCCAAACTATAGCACCATGTGGGGCCAATCTGGGGCAACTCGGGAGATTTCTATCAGGCCACCGTACACTTCGCTTATCCATCGTGTCCTGAGAACGAGATACGCGGCTCCTATCGGGTTCGTTGACACGTCGGGCAGTCTTGCTAGATTTGTTTTACCCTTCTCAACGTCTTATGCACCGGGATTCTAAGGATACTACGGGATATCCCGCGGTTGAGGTTTTCCACTAAAGCTTGTGGCTAGTTTGTGATGGATGAGTTGGAGCACCCCTGCAAGGTTAAATCTTTCTGAGAGTCGGGTGTGTGGTTATGTGGCAACTTAGAAATTTTATAATACCCGATAATAGAAAACATGAAGCAAACTCAACTAAAATACACCAACCATGTGTGTAACTGTGACCGTCTCTTCTTGTGAGGTTTGAACCAAGAAGGGAACACAGTGGGGTTATGACTGACTCATAAGTAGGTGTTCAGGATCACTTCTTGATCATTACTAGTTCACGTCCGATTATGCGTAGATCACTCTTCTAATTCTTGTACTCGTAAGTTAGCCAGATATCAAATGCTTAGTGCTTGCTGCACCCTCACCACTTAACCATACCTCACCCATTAAGCTTTGCTAGTATTGATACCCATGGAAATGAGATTGTTGAGTCCCTGTGTGTCGGCCCAGTGGATACCAGGGTACCACGGCTCATCGGCCGGTGGCCTAGGTGCTGAAAGTAGGGGCAGGCCCAGGGCCCCACGCCCATGCCCCTCCGGAGGAACTTGCCCCACGAGGGGCGCCCCCCGCGGGGTCTTCCCGCGCCCAAGGCCGGGTCCCTCGGGAGTGTTAGAGTATGGAGGTCACCTCACGAGGGGTTTTCCCTTAGAACTGCCTCGCGGGGTTAGGTGCGGGGCGACCCGCGCTAGGGCCCCGGAGGCGGCACATGGGTGTAAGACCTCGCAGAAGAGGACAACTTGAACCGCGCCAGCCAGCACGGTCGGGCAAGACAATTTCTACTCTGGTGATAAGGAGGAAGCGGAGCCCGCCCCCCAAAGCAATTCCCAAAGTGTTTCCCCTTTGGTGCAAGAAGATCAGAATGGCTCGACGCCGCAGGACGGAGGTCATCACCGAGCCCACAGGCGCGACATGAAGACTGCTTTAGTTGGCGAAGACCACTCAAGATAGCGCTGAGTTCCTGTCCCCCTTTGAAGTTCCGTCATGTGGCTGCCCTTTCCCACCTCTGTTTTCGGGGAAGAGGACCAACTCACTACAAAGGGGGAAGGATGGCCTCCATGTAAGGGGATCGAGCCATTTCCCCTCCCCAAGACTTCGTGTACCTCGAGCACAGCTCTCATACAAAGAAGAATACTCACAAAGCAGGAGTAGGGTATTACACCGCAATGGTGGCCCGAACCTGGGTAGCTCGTGTGTCACTGTCGTGTCCGGCGAGCAGCAACGAGCTCATCGTCGATCCTCTTGCGTTCCCCGTTGAGTCGTAGGTAGCTAAGCCAAGCCCCCGAGTGTTTGAATCTTATTCACGGAGAAGTTCTTGGACATAGATTCTAGACTCTGACATTTGGCGCACAAGGTAGGGGAGCTTGCCGTCTTCGCGCCTTCGACCTCGACATGAGTGAAGCCATCGCTCACCGAGAACGCGCCGCGCCCCGAGCTGCCCCCAGAACCCGCTCAGCGCCGCCTAGTCTCCTCCGGCCGTGCAGCAGCGCAGCTAGAGGCTGTCGTGCAGCGTGCGCCTCGGCCCCGCCCCATGCTTCGCTCGTGGCTGGCGTAATCGGCCGCCTCATCCGGGCCGCTGGGTGGATCCCCCGTGGTGCCACCACGGTTGGACGCAGGAGCTGCACGGCTCCACCGGGAGGCGTCGTCGCCAGTGGGGGCTCCCAGGGGCTCCGTAGAGTGGCCTACATCCTCAGCGGGTCCTAGGCCCCTCCGTCCGGCTGCCACCTCAAGGGCTTCTCGAGTTGGGTGAGCGCGGCCCTTCCGGCCTCCGAGCCCTCTGGGGACCCTGGGTGGTTGGAGACCCCCATCGCCTTCGACGTGAGCGACCACCCAAAGTCCACCAGAGCCGTGGGTGCCGTCCCCCTGCTGTGTACCCCCACCATCGCCGGGGTGGCCGTCACTAAGACGCTCATCGACGGCGGCGCGGGTCTCAACCTGCTGTCGGTGGAGACCTTCGAGGCACTCCAGCTGCCCTACGAGCGGCTGGCACCCACCGGGCCCATCTTGGGCATCACCGATGGATCCACCCGGCTTCTGGGCAGGTGCGCCTCCCGGTCACCTTCGGCACTCGCAAAAACTACCACACGGACATGGTGGACTTCGATGTGGCTCCCATCGGCCTCCCCTAAAACGCCATCCTGGGCTTCCCCGCACTCTTGAAGTTCATGGTGGCGACCCACCATGCCTATGGCCTGGTGAAGATGCCAAGGAGCAACGGCCCCCTCGCTGTCCACTGGGATGAGGAGGATACGATGCGAGCCCTCGCGTGCGCCTAAAAGGCAGCTGCCGCTGCAACCCTAGCGGGCGAGGGCGCGCCGACGCCCACAAAGAAGAAGCTCCTCTTCTCCCAGGATCGAGCTAAGATCAATAAGGTGTCTTTGGATGGGGGCCCCGAGGGACCCTTCGTCACCATCGGCAGCGAGCTCTCTCCCGAACACGGACATGACCGGTGTGCCGAGGGAGGTGATTGAGCATCACCTGGCAGTGTGTCCCAACGCGCGCCCGGTCAAGCAGAAGGTCCGACGCCAGGCGATTGAGAAACAAGACTTCATTGTCCAGGAGGTTGAGAAGCTCCAAAGTTTCAGCGTCATCCGCGAGGTACTCCATCCCAAATGGGTCTCTAACCCCGTCGTCATGGCCAAGCCGCACGGCGGCAAGCGCATGTGCGTCGACTTCACCAACCTCAACAAAGCATGCCCCAAGGACCACTTTCCGCTGCCAAGGATCGATCAAATAGTGGACTCCACCACCGGGTGTGATCTGCTTTGTTTCCTGGATGCCTTCTCGGGCTACCACCAGATCAAGATGGATGATAACCCACAAGTATAGGGGATCAGTTGTAGCCTTTCTCGATAAGTAAGAGTGTCGAACCCAACGAGGAGCTAAATGTAGAACAAATATTCCCTCAAGTTCTATCGACCACCGATACAACTCTACGCATGCTTAACGTTCACTTTACCTAGAACAAGTATGAAACTAGAAGTACTTTGTAGGTGTGATAGGATAGGTTTGCAAGATAATAAAGAGCACGTAAATAAAATCTAGGGGCTGTTTAGATAAAGAAGCAACTAAGTTAATCTTAGTAGAGGGCTTTTTGTCACAAGAAAGTTATTTGTCCCTAGGCAATCGATAACTAGACAGGTAATCATTATTGCAATTTTTATATGAGGGAGAGGCATAAGCTAACATACTTTCTCTACTTAGATCATATGCACTTATGATTGGAACTCTAGCAAGCATCCGCAACTACTAAAGATCATTAAGGTAAAACCCAACCATAGCATTATAAGGTATCAAGTCCTCTTTACTCCCATACGTAAACAACCTACTTACTCGGGTCTGTGCTTCCGTCACTCACGCCACCCACCATAAGCGAATCATAAACATATTGCATACCCTACAGCGGGGATCCCTCACGCTTGCGCGACACGGAGAACACCATAGGACAGCACCAATAATAAAACATGCAACTCAAACCAATCATGATCACCAATCAACCCATAGGACAAAACGGATCTACTCAAACATCATAGGATAGCCATACATCATTGGGAAATAATATATAGCGTTGAGCACCATGTTTAAGTAGTGATTACAACGGGGAGAAGGGGTGTTACACTGCTGCATAGAGGGGGAGAGAGTTGGTGATGACGGCGGCGAAGTTGTTGGTGTAGATCGCCGTCACGATGATGGCCCCGGCGGCGTTCCGGTGCCACCGGGAGAGAGGGGGAGAGAGCCCCCTCCTTCTTTTTCTTCCTTGACCTCCCCCTAGATGGGAGGAGGGTTTCCCTTCTGGTCCTTGGCCTCCATGGCGGCGGAGGGGCGGGAGCCCCTCCGAGATTGGATCTCTCTCTCTGTTTCCTTCTGTTTCTGCCTTCCCAGATTCTGGCCTTTCACCGCTTCCAAAATTCCCAGAGATCCGTAACTCCGATTGGGCTGAAATGTTAACACGATTTTTATCCGGATATCAGCTTTCTTGCGGCGAAATAAGGGCACCAACCGCCTTACGGGGTGACCACAAGGGTCCAGGGCGCGCCCTACCCCCTGGGGCGCGCCCCTATGGCTTGTGGGCCCCTCGAGCATCGTCTCGCGGTGATTCTTTTTCCCAAAAATCACATATGTTCCAAAACAAATCTCCGTAAGTTTTTATCACATTTGGACTTCGTTTGGTATGGATATTCTGCGAAACAAAAAACATGCAACAAACAGGAACTGGCACTGGGCGCTGGATCAATATGTTAGTCCCGAAAATAGTATAAGAAGTTGCCAAAAGTATATGAAAGTTGTAGAATATTGGCATGAAACAATCAAAAATTATAGATACGACGGAGACATATCAGCATCCCCAAGCTTAATTCCTGCTCGTCCTCGAGCAGGTAAATGATAAAGAAGATAATTTTTGATGTGGAATGCTACCTAGCATAATCTTGATCATATAATCTAATCATGGCATGAATATTAAGACACGAGTGATGCAAAGCAATAGTCTATCATTTGACATAAAGATAATAATACTTCAAGCATACTAATAAAGCAATCATGTCTTCTCAAAATATCATGGCTAAAAGAAAGTTATCCCTACAAAATCATATAGTCTGGCTATGCTCCATCTTCATCACACAAAGTATTAAATCATGCACAACCCCGGTTTTAGCCAAGCAATTGTTTCATACTTTAGTATTCTCAAACTTTTTCAACTTTCACGCAATACATGAGCGTGAGCCATGGATATAGCACTATAGGTGGAATAGAATATGGTGGAGGTTATGGAGAAGACAAAAAGAAGGAGATAGTCTCACATCAACTAGGAAAATTAATGGGCTATGGAGATGCCCATCAATCGATATCGATGCAAGTGAGTAGGGATTGCCATGCAACAGATGCACTAGAGCTATAAGTGTATGAAAGCTCAAACAGAAAACTAAGTGGGTGTGCATCCAACTTGATTGCTCACGAAGACCTAGGGCAATTTGAGGAAGCCCATCATTGGAATATACAAGCCAAGTTCTATAATGAAAAATTCCCACTAGTATATGAAAGTAACAATATAGGAGACTCTCTATCATGAAGATCATGGTGCTACTTTGAAGCACAAGTGTGAAAAAAGGAATAGTAGCATTGCCCCTTCTCTCTTTTCTCTCATTTTTTTTGGTGGGCTTCTTTGGCCTCTTTTTTTTGGGGCTTCTTTGGCATCTTTTATTTATTTGTAAAGTCCGGAGACTCATCCCAACTTGTGAGGGAATCATAGCTTCCATCATCCTTTTGTCACATGGGACAATGCTCTAATAATGATGATCATCACACTTTTATTTACTTACAACTCAAGAATTACAACTCGATACTAGAACAAAATATGACTCTATATGAATGCCTCCGGCAGTGTACCGGGATGTGCAATAATCTAGCGTAGCAATGACATCAAAAAACGGACAAGCCATGAAAACATCATGCTAGCTATCTTACGATCATGCAAAGCAATATGACAATGATGGTGCGTGTCATAATAAACGGAACGGTGGAAGTTGCATGGCAATATATCTCGGAATGGCTATGGAAATGCCATAATAGGTAGGTATGGTGGCTATTTTGCGGAAGAGAATATGGCGGGTTTAATGCACCGGCGAAATTTGCGCGGTACTAGAGAGGCTAGCAATGGTGGAAGGGTGAGAGTGCGTATAATCCATGGACTCAACATTACTCATAAAGAACTCACATACTTATTGCAAAAATTTATTAGTCATCGAAACAAGGTACTACACGCATGCTCCTAGGGGAAGGGTTGGTAGGAGTTAACCATCACGCGATCCCGACCTCCACACAAAGGATGACAATCAATAAATAAATCATGCTCCGACTTCATCACATAACGGTTCACCATACGTGCATGCTACGGGAATCACAAACTTTAACACAAGTATTTCTACCAATCCACAATTACTCACTAGCATGACTCTAGTATCACCATCTTTATATCGCAAAACTATTGCAAGGAATCAAACATATCATATTCAGTGATCTACAAGTTTTATGTAGGATTTTATGACTAACCATGTGAATGCCCAACTCCTGTTAACTCTCTAAATAGATATAAGTGAAGCATGAGAGTTTAATTCTTTCTACAAAAGATATGCCCACGCTCTAACAAATATAAGTGAAGCAAAAGAGCATTCTACAAATGGCGGTTTTCTATGTGTAGAGAAACAGGCAATCCAAACTTCAAATGATATAAGTGAAGCACATGAAGCATTCTACAAAGCCATACTCAAAAGATATAAGTGAGGTGCAAAGAGCCTTCTATAAATCAACCAAGGACTTTCTCATACTAGCATGGTGCATTATTAAAAGAAAAATAAAAAGCACACGACGCTCCCAGATTTACGCATATCATGTGACGAATAAAAATATAGCTCCAAGTAAAATTACCGATGGTTGTTAGAAGAAAGAGGGGATGCCTTCCGGGGCATCCCCAAGCTTAGTTTCTTGGGAGTCCTTGAATATTACCTTGGGGTGCCTTGGGTATCCCCAAGCTTAGTCTCTTTCCACTCCTTATTCCTTCATCCATCGTGATCTCGCCCAAAACCTTAAAACTTCAATCACACAAAACTTAACAAAACCCTCGCGAGATCCGTTAGAATAATAAAGCAAATTAACACTTTAAGTACTATTGCAAACCCATTCACATTTTATTTTTGCATTGTAGCTACTGTATTATACCTTCTTTATGGCTTATACCACCGATACAATCGGTAGTTTCATCAAAACAAGCAAAACAATGCATCAAAAACATAATCTGTCTTAAACAGAACAGTCTGAAGCAATCTGAACATTTACTATACTTATGTAACTCTAAAAATTCTGAAACATTAGGAAAAAAGAAACAATTTGCATAGAAGTACTGTGTAAAAATTTCAGAAACTTTTGACATTCCAGTAAAAAATGTAAATTCACGCACTACAGCCAAAGTTTCTGTTTTTGCACTGCACAAGCAATCTAATCATCCTAAAGGAAAATTTTGGCACATTATTTTTATAATACAATAGATTTATACAAGGGGATAATTATTTTTGTTGAAAAGTTTCTGTAATTAAGATTCACAAGGTTTCCATGGGCATGAACAAAGTTCAAGGCATGCTCCCATTTTAACAATGCTCGTCTCTCTCACTTTCACTTTTCTTTTTGAAAAAGTTTTAGGTTCCCCTCTTTATTATTTTGTTTTTAAACTATATAAAAGCACACAACAGAATAAAATGACTCTCTAAAACTTCCGGGTTGTCTCCCTGGTAGCGCTTTCTTTAAAGCCATTAAGCTAGACATAAAGTGCGCAAGTAATTGATCCACCCGGATCCCAAGGTATATCAAAGCCAATTTTAATTAACAATGATTTGTAATTTAGTAGTGAGCACAAATTAACATATATCATGCAACAACGAAGTCTAACTCTCTTCCTATGCATTGGCATATCATAAAAGAACAATTCATGCACATCAAGTAAAGGCCAATACATAGCATAAGCAGTTTCTTGCAATTTTATCATATTGGAAACATAGAGAGGTGGAGATGTAGTTCCCCTCTCATAATAATTGCAAGTAGGAGCAGCAAGCACATGCATATTATATCTATCAAAATCATCATGTGTAATAGTAAAAGGCAACCCATCTATATAATCCTTAATAAGTGCAAACTTCTCCGATATAGTGTAGTTGGGAGAATTCAAAAAGATAATAGGACTATCATGTGTGGGTGCAATAGCAAAAATTTCACGTTTAACATAAGGAACTATAGCAAGTTCATCTCCATAAGCATCATTCATATTGGCATCATGGCCACAAGCATAGCAAGCATCAAGTTCATCAAAAAGGGATATTTCAAATGAATCCAAGGGATCATAGCAATTATTATAGCATTCATCCTTTGGTAAGAATGAAGGGAAATTAAACAATGTATGAGTTGAAGAGTTACTCTCATTAGAAGGTGGGCACGGGTAGCTAATCCGCTCTTCCTCCTTTTGTTCTTCGCTCTCCTCCTCATCTTTTTCATCCAATGAGCTCACAGTGTCATCAATTTCTTCTTCCATAGATTCCTGCAAAATATTAGTCTCTTCTTGGATAGCGGAGACTTTCTCAATAAATTGATCAATATGGGCATTATATTCATAATTGGCATAACAATAACGAAGCAAAGCCAAATTTTGAGATTGGTAAACAGCATCATCATAATCTTCATACTTTTCAAACAAAGCTTCAATTTCATAAGCACCCTTAAGAGCAACAAACTCTTCTATTTGTTCCACATCATAGTAATCATATATACCATTAGCATAAGAAGCCAAGGTTTCATTATCATTAAATTTACATGAAAAGGGAAGGTGTTTAGCCTTCATCCTAGAGCAACAAGTAATATCATATCTCAAGCATAGATTCCAAGTATACCATTTCAACATATGATTTTGATCCCATAACAGTTTCCCTTTTTGAGTCAAGCGATAATCCCTAAAGTATTCACGTTGATCCAACGTGTATCCCATTATCAAGTTGAATGGGGTTTTCTCAGGATTATCAAAGTAGTGCATAATATTTTCCACATAACGAGCATCGAGGGTTTTAGGAGGTTCCCCATCTCCATGAGTAGCAAGTACACCTAATTTTTTTGGTATTTCGTGTTCCATATCCATAGCTAAAGATAGAGAACAACTTAGAACAGCAAATAAAATCTACTTAGTGATAAAGCAAACAAGCACACACGAGAATATTCACCCCATGCTATTGCTCCCCGGTAACGGCGCTAGAAAAAGGTCTTGATAACCCACAAGTATAGGGGATTAGTTCTAGACTTTCTCGATAAGTAAGAGTGTCAAACCCAACGAGGAGCTAAAGGTAGAACAAATATTCCCTCAAGTTCTATCGACCACCGATACAACTCTACGCACGCTTAACCTTCGCTTTACCTAGAACAAGTATGAAACTAGAAGTACTTTGTAGGTGTGATAGGCTAGGTTTGCAAGATAATAAAGAGCACGTAAATAAAATATAGGGGCTGTTTAGATAAAGAAGCAACTAAGTTAGTCTTAGTAGAGAGCTTTTTGTCACAAGAAAGTTATTTGTCCCTAGGCAATCGATAACTAGACCGGTAATCATTATTGCAATTTTTATATGAGGGAGAGGCATAAGCTAACATACTTTCTCTACTTGGATCATATGCACTTATGATTGGAACTCTAGCAAGCATCCACAACTACTAAAGATCATTAAGGTAAAACCCAACCATAGCATTATAAGGTATCAAGTCCTCTTTACTCCCATACGTAAACAACCTACTTACTTGGGTCTGTGCTTCCGTCACTCACGCCACCCACCATAAGCGAATCATAAACATATTGCAAACCCTACAGCGGGGATCCCTCACGCTTGCGCGACATGGAGAGCACCATAGGACAGCACCAATAATAAAACATGCAACTCAAACCAATCATGATCATCAATCAACCCATAGGACAAAACGGATCTACTCAAACATCATAGGATAGCCATACATCATTGGGAAATAATATATAGCATTGAGCACCATGTTTAAGTAGAGATTACAGCGGGGAGAAGGGGTGTTACACCGTTGCATAGAGGGGGAGAGAGTTGGTGATGACGGCGGCGAAGATGTTGGTGTAGATCGCCGTCACGATGATGGCCCCGGCGGCGTTCCGGTGCCACCGGGAGAGAGAGGAGGAGAGAGCCCCCCCTCCTTCTTCTTCTTCCTTGACCTCCCCCTAGATGGGAGGAGGTTTTCCCTTCTGTTCCTTGGCCTCCATGGTGGCAGAGGGGTGGGAGCCCCTCCGAGATTGGATCTCTCTCTCTGTTTCCTTCTGTTTCTGCCTTCCAAGATTCTGGCCTTTCACCGTTTCTTAAATTCCTGGAGATCCGTAACTCCGATTGGGCTGAAATTTTAACACGATTTTTATCCGGATATTAGCTTTCTTGCGGCAAAAGAAGGGCACCAACCAACTTACGGGGTGACCACAAGGGTCCAGGGCACGCCCTACCCCCTGGGGCGCCCCCCTATGGCTTGTGGGCCCCTCGGGCATCGTCTCACGTTGATTCTTTTTCCCAAAAATCACATATATTCCAAAAAAAATCTCCGTAAGTTTTTATCGCGTTTGGACTTTGTTTGGTATGGATATTCTGCGAAACAAAAAACATGCAACAAACAGGAACTGACACTGGGCGCTGGATCAATATGTTAGTCCCAAAAATAGTATAAAAAGTTGCCAAAAGTATATGAAAGTTGTAGAATATTGGCATGAAACAATCAAAAATTATAGATACGACGGAGACATATCAATGGCGAAGAAGGATGAGGAGAAGACCGCCTTCATCACCCCAAGCGGGATGTTGTGCTACGTGTGCATGCCCTTCGGACTGAAGAGCGCGGGGGCTACCTTCAAGAGGATGATGCACATCTGCCTGGGATGCCAGGTGGGGAGGAACGCGGAGGCTTACGTTGACAACATCGTCATCAAAACACGCGAGGCGTGCACCCTCATCGAGGATCTAACCGAAACATTCGCCAACCTGTGCAAGTTCAACCTAAAGCTCAACCCCGCCAAGTGCGTCTTCGGCGTCCCCTCCGGTAAACTCCTGGGCTTCCTGGTCTCCCATCGCGACATCGAACCCGGAGAATATTAGGGCCATCGAAGAAATGCGGCCACCCCGTAACCTCAAGGAGATGCTGCGTCTGGCAGGATGCATGGCCTTGCAAGGCCGCTTCATATCCAAGTTTGGCGAGCGGGCTCTGCCCTTCTTCAAGCTCATGAAGAGGACTGGCTCCTTCGAGTGGACCATCGAAGCAAATACGGCCTTTGAGGGCCTCAAGAGGTACCTCACGACTCCCCCCATCATGGTCGCCCCACGCCCTCGCGAGCGCTTGCTGCTGTACTTGGCGGCCACCCCCAGACGGCCAGCGCGACCCTCCTGGCTGAAAGAGAGGAGCAAGTCTGTGCCAAGAAATGCCCAGCCGCCCCCGAACCTTCAGACGCCACTGCCCTGGAGGTACCAGCCGGCACCCTCGGGGCCCCTCCGACGCCCCCTGAGGGTTCTCCCCTGGAGGCCTCGGTGCCACCCTAGGAGGCGTCCAGGGTTCACCCTCTGGAGGCCCCCAAATGAAAGCACATTTGCTCCCTTGGTGGTTTTGGTAATTAATAACAACATATATATCATTGAACTAATATTTCCAATAAGCATATTTCAGGAAAAGTTCAATGATGGGTTGGCAAAAGGATTGTGGAGATACCCCTAGATGCAAGGAAATGGATTGACAAAGCTTCAAGAAAGATGACTCTACATTTTACTTTGTGAGAAATCACCTTGAGTCCATAGGAAAGCCAATACTATTAAAAGGGGTTAAGGTATTGTTGGTGAACAAGATGCTCCACGTGCACAAGTGATAGTCACCAAAAACACACACAAACTCTTCCACAAAAGTTTGTCCAAGCCTATCTTGAAAATCGGTGCTACCAACAATTTCCACTCGGTCCCACGGACTCCCACCTCAGACGGACCCATGCCAAACCCTAGCACATCGGTGCAACCGATTCTGATTCGGTGCCACCGAGTTCAGCTTTCCAACTCTCTGTTACCTCGATTCTTAATATCGAAAATTCCGAGATTTTGGATCGGGGTCATCGAGTTTTGGAAATAGATCGTTGGACACCTAATCGGTACCGCCGAGATTTCTGTATCGGTCTCACCGAGATTCAAAAGTTGCTACCTTTGGAGCAACTCGGTACCACCGAGTTTTACACTTCGGTGTCACCGAGTTGGTCACTTTAGGTGTAACGGTTGGATTTTTGGGGATGCCTATATATACCCCTTCACCACCACCCACTCGAAAGAGAAGCACTCAAAACTATTCCATACTTGCCCCATCCAATTTTCTGAGAGAGAGCCACCTACTCATGTGTTGAGATCAAGCCATTCCACTCCATCCATATGAATCTTGATCTCTATCCTCCCCAAGTTGCTTTCCACCAAATCTATCTCTTCCACTAAAGCCAAATCTGTGAGAGAGTGATTGTGTGTTGAGGAGTCTATCATCTTGAAGCACAAGAGCAAGGAGTTCATCGACATTACCAAGCCTATTACCTTTTGGAGGGTGGTGCCTCCTAGATTGGTTAGGTGTCGCTTGGGAGCCTCCTACTTCGTGTTGTGGAGTTGAACCAAGAAGTTTGTACGGGCAAGGAGATCGCCTACTTCGTGAAGATCTACCCATAGTGAGGCTAGTGCTTTGTGGATGGAAGCCGTTATGGAATAGTCTAGGTTGCTACTTCGTGGACCCTTATGGGTGGAGCCCTCCGTGGACTCTCGCGACCGTTACCCTCCGTGGGTTGAAGACTCCATAAACGTGGATGTACGATAGCACCACCTATCGGAACCACGGGAAAAATCTTCGTGTCTCCAAATTGCGTTTGATCTTCCTCCCTACCCTCTACTACATATGCTTGTTGTTATTTTCCGCTGCTATACTCTTAGACATGCATGTGTAGGGTGTACTTGAATTGCTATAATTGCTAAAATCTGCCAACACTTAAAATTGGAAAAAGTTAGAATTTTTATTTGCTCAAGTAGTCTAATCACCCCCCTCTAGACATACTCTAGATCCTACAAGTGGTATCAGAGCTTTGGTCTCCATTGCATTGGTCTCACAACCTAGGAGAGTATGGCGTCTAGTGAGGGAAATTATCACCGTAGAGGTCCGTACTTTGATGGCACAAATTTTGCTAGTTGGAAGCATAAAATGAAAATGCATATTCTTGGTCATAACCCTTCCATTTGGGCTGTTGTTCGTGTTGGCTTGCAAGGTGAATTCTTTGGTGATGGAAAGGAACCAGATCGTGAAGCGACCGCGGATGAATTGAAGATGTTGCAATACAACGCTCAAGCATGTGACATTCTCTTCAACTGCCTATGCCCTGAAGAATTCAACAAAATTAGCCGTCTTGTGAATGTAAAAGATATTTGGGATACTTTGGTTGATATGCACGAAGGTACCGAATCCGTGAGAGAATCCAAGTTGGATGTTCTTCAGAGTCAGCTTGACAAGTTCAAGATGAAGGATGGTGAAGGAGTCACAGAGATGTACTCTAGGCTAGCTCTCATCACAAATGAGATTGCCGGCTTAGGATGCGAAGAAATGACCGACAAATTCATCATCAAGAAGATACTTCGAGCTTTGGATGAGAGATATGACACCGTGTGCACATTGATACAAACGATGCCCAACTACAAAGATCTCAAGCCTACGGAAGTCATTGGAAGGATTGTTGCTCATGAGATGACACTCAAAGACAGAAGAGCTTCACAATAAGTCTAGCGGTGCTTACAAAGCCACAAGTGATGCTCCCGCAACTTCAAGCGACAACCTTGTCACCAATGTAGAGATAAGCCTCATGGTCAAGAAATTCAACAAGTTCTACAAGAATAGAGGCAAAGAACGAAGCTCCAACTCAAGATACGAAGAGAAGCGTTCGTCAAGTCGTGACCGAAACTGCTACAATTGTGGGAAGCCCGGACACTACTCCAATGAGTGCACGGCTCCCTACAAACGAAGAGAAGAGTCACCTAGAAGACAAATCTCAAGAAATGAATCACCTCAAAGAGAGAGAAGGAGTAAAGATGATCGTTATGAATGAAGACCCTCAAGGAGAAGTAGGGACTCGGAGAAGAAGGACAAGTACACCAAGAGCTACTCAAGAAGAAGACATCAAGCACATGTTGGTGAATGGGTTTCCGGCTCCAAATCCGACAACCACTCCGAGAGAAGATATCACTCCAACTCCGACTATAGTCAAGATGAAGGTGTTGCCGGACTTGCATTAGTGACTACCAACTCCTATGATCTATTTGATTCACCAAATGAAGGGAGTAGAAGTTGCTTCATGGCTAAAGGCCCCAAGGTATCACATCCCGAGTATCTTGATTTCAATAGTGATGAAGATGATTTACTTGGAGATGGTGACTTGCTCTTTGATAAAACTAGTGATGAACTTGATAATTTTCATGCTAGTCAAGATAAGTTGGTTGATGATGATAAGATGAAAATAGAACAACTAACTAAAGAATTAAACACTATTAAGTTAGCCCATGAATCTACTCGAGAAGATCATAGAGAGCTTGTAAGGACTCATGAGAAGCTCACCTTGGAGCAAGAACATGAGTTTCTTAAAGCTATAAATGACGATCTCTGAAAGAAGACTTCATCTTATCAAGCCAAACGATTACTCTTGTCTACATTCATGCCACAAGTTAAACCTAGACAAACTAGTAACAAAGGCAAGAAAGGTTCTTCATCTAGTAGCAACAATAAAAATGCTAAATCTAATGATGTTGCTTCTAGTAGTTCTATTGATTCCACTAATGATGATTCTCTTAGCCAAGTTACACTTGAGCAAGAAAACGATTTATTGAAAGGAATTATAGAGAAAGGTATCTACAAGAGTCTTGCCGGGTGTAAGCAATTTGAGGAAATTGTACGCAAGCACGGAGGATACCGGAAGAACCATGGCATTGGCTACTTCAACGCAAATGGAGTTGAATGGGAAGAAGGTCAATACCCCAAGCCCAAGTTTGTTCCTCAAAGGGAGAAGTATGAACAAACTCTTCCCAAGGGAACAAACACGCAAGATGACCTTCCACCACAAGACCACAAGCTCAAGGGCAAGGACAAGCTTCAAGAGGACATTGACTCATATGAAGATGAATCCCAAGCTTTGGTGGAGTGGGTTCCCAAGGCTACTTCAAGCTCAACTTCTACAAGTGCCACTTCAACACCAAGGACCCCCATCAAGTTGATGTGGGTCCCCAAGAAGAAGAACTAGAGAAGTTCTTGAGGGGTGACTCCACCAATGAAATTCACTCACATTCATTATTGGCAAGAACTAGTTGCAATCCACATCAACATCATGCAATAGTTCAAGGAGTCACACATTCCCTCAAAGGTAAGCAAGGGACAAGGTAATCAACAAATCCATGGAATTATCTTGTATGCTTTGCGCTCCATGTCCATAGATATCCTTGTATTTGTCTCTTGTGTGTTGGGACTAACCCATGTAGGTGAGAAGAGTAAGGAAACAATGAGGATGCTCCCAACTCTTGGTGATCTTCATCAACCTTTTGCATCCACCACTACATCACCCACATGAAGTCTTCTAAGACAAACCCAAGGTTAGTTTATCCCTCCTATTGGGGGATGTCACATCAAGGGGGAGCTTTATTCTAAGACTTGAGTTAAAGCATCTCTTAGAATGTGACAACATTAAATGCTTTATGTAAAAGTGGTAACCCCACTTGTGCTTAAACGATGAGTATGACCTATGATCAAGTATTCTTGCTTGGATCCTAAGTCAATATACTCATATATAGATGACTCCGTCATCGCCAAAATGCTTGATAGATGCTAGTATGTATGTGCATGTTTGCCATGATTTCATTTGACATCTTATTGTGTGAGCATGTTGGTCTGCATTTCTTTATTCATTTGAGGACATCCAATTGTTGCTATTTGGACTTTGGTTTTTCTTTTGCCAATTGGATGGACAAGAATGCCTAGGACCACTCTCTAGCTATCTATGCTTTCTCGTCTCATATTCCATTCTTGCTGCATCACAAAATTTGAACAAGTACTTTTCGATCTCTCTGTGTGAGGAGCACTCGAAGTTCCGTATCGACAAAGGACTGACCATTAAAACCTCCCAAGTGCATCTCGGTGGAACCAATACCAAAATCTCGGTCTCACCGAATACCTAGGGTTAATCTGGTTTTCACACTCGGTATCACCGATTCCATCTTCTCGGTTACACCGAGTTTCCCTGTCAGCTGACAGTAGAGGAACTCGGTGACACCGAAAAGTTAGAACCGGTGTCACCGACAGCCACGGGTATATAAAGAGGCTGACCCGACTTTTGAAATCACTTTCTCAAACATCATCCCCTCCAAAACCCTAGCTGCCGAACAAGGACCCCTGGTCATCTCCTTCGTCTTCCCGAGCGCCTCCGCCGTTGGAAGTCCATGCCGTCGACGGAATCTTCACCACCGTCGTCGCCGTAGCGAGATCGTCACCGAATTAGGGTACGGTTTCGACCCCTCATGCACTCCTCCCTCCAAATCTTGTGCATTAGGACTTTTCCATCGATAAGACAAACTTTGAGATTGATCTATCCACAAGAACTTCCATTAGAATAGCGAACGAAAGATTTTTTAGGGTTTGCCGTCCGCAACTTGAATCCTGGTGGAACCGAAGCAAAAGAATCGGTAGCACCGATTCCCTTTTTAGGTCAACTGAGAACAACCTCGGTGAAACCGAGTGCCCATTTTCGGTGTTACCGAAAGTGGTGCCAAGTTTCTGCAATGCAGGTTGTTTGTCTCGGTGGGTCCGAAAAGTTTGCCTCGGTTGTACCGATATTCACTGGGCAGAATGCAAATCTTGAGAAATTTTAGTTCAAATCTTTGAAAATTGTCTGCATTTTGTGATGACTCAACCCTTCTACTCTTCTATACTCTTTTCACAAGGTCAGATATGTTAGGTTCTGATGATAGCGAGAATAACTTCAGAGAGACAAATGTTGACATGAGCTCAGGCACTAGTCCTGAAGGGAGCTATGATGATGTACCTAGCTCACCAGATCTGCCCAAAGCTGCAACCAGGGCAAGAAGGAAGCTTAACTCAGATGAGGAGGATGAAGATTTTGTTCCTGAGGAGCTGCCCAAGAAAGATGCATCTGCCAAGAGCACTGCTGCTGTGACTTCATCCAAGAAGAAGGCAATAAGGAAAGAATATGCCAGCTCAGGGTCAGTAAGAGCACCAGAGAGTGCTAGGGCAACATTGACTATTGAGCCCTCAAAGAAGTCTACGCCTAAGAAGGCAGGAGAGAAGAAGAAGTCCAGAAAGAGGATCATTCATGTTATGGGCAGGCCTACCTCTATGTATGAGGATCCAGAGGCTGAGGCAGAAGAAGAGGAGGAAGAGCCAGCTGCCAAGGCTCCTCCTAAGAAGAAGAAGCTTATGGCTGATGCTATGCCCAAGGATACAGCATCCAAAGGCACCAAGACTGCACCCAAGAAGGTTGCTGCTGCTCCTAAACCCAAGAGGTTTTCTAGAGACATCCCAGCTTCTAACAAGAACAAGACTTCTACTTTCAGGGAAGCTGAGGATGATACACAGTTTGCTTTGATGAAGCTTAGACCACACCTTCCAGAGCATAATGCTAGCCATCCTATTGCCGAAGACATGAAGAAGAGGAAGGACTCAGGCTTGAGAGAGTGGAGAGCTGTTGATCCTTACTCTCAGAGGAGAAGGACAGCTATAGACTACAGGTTCTACACAAAGGAACAACAAGATTTCTATGAAACAGTTCTTGATAAGGGCCCCGCAGTGAGTGACATGAGATATGTGGATTGGAAGCACATCAAGGACAATGAAGACTACTTCCCAAGTGTGCAAGATAACTTCCACTGCATTGGTCTTGATGAGTTTGTTGGTAAGGAGTTCACAGCTTCGAACGATGAGACGATCATGCAAGTCTACTCCACTTCACATTTGTATCGAGATGGTACGATTGTATGGATGACAGAAGGCACCAGGTATGAATCCACAGTTGAGGAGTGGGCTGCCATATTAGGAGCTCCACAGGTGGAAGACGGTGACCTAGATGTGTACTCCGAGTCCAAGGAAAATCATAATGCCATGAAGAACATGTACAATGAAATCCCTGCTGCAAACTTGCCATCTCACAAGCTTGGATCCATTTACTTCCTCCAGGCTGGTCTACCCATGATCAACACTATCTTAAGGCATACCTTGATGCCTAAGTCTGGAGATGAGAAGATGATAAGAGGCTACTCTATCAACATGCTGCTCCATCTTGATCAACATACCAGATTCAGAGTGATGGACTTGATAGTTGAAACAGTGAAGAGGACTGCAGCAGATCAGAAGAGGTCATGTGGCTACGCTCCTTATATACAGATGCTTATCAACTCCAAGTTGGAGAAGCACATATATGCACTTGATCGACCACATTTGCCACTCTTGCCAGAGCTAGAAGACAACGTTGTGGTGATGGACCTGGATCATCCCACCTTAGCTACAGCACAGGCACAGGCAGAGGCAGCCACAGACTCTAGTTCTTAGGTGCCAAAGACTAGGAGTGAGCAGATGGATCTTATACTTAGTTCTGTGCTCAGTATGCAGAAGGACATCGGGAACATTTTGAGAACCAGGAGAGCCTCTCGAGGATTGTTGATACCAAATTCCATATTCTCAACAACGAGGTGGATGAGCTCACAGTGACTGTGAATGAGCTCAAGAAGGAAGTTGATGGCGTGCCCAGTCCCCACACTACAGATGATGATGAGGATAGTCCACATCTCAGGACAGCCACTTAGTTCAGGACTCAGCCCAGATCTGCCACAGTGCCAGTTCCAGAGTCTAGACCTTCTTCATCAGCACCTCCTTCAGCTCCTCCAGCACCTCCAGTTGCTACTCCGACTCCGTCCATTACGTCTGCAGAAGTCTTCGCTGATGTTGTTCTCTCGACTCCTTCATCATCCACCGGAGGAGATCAACCCTAGAAGAGCGCTTAGCTATATACCTTTGAACTTTTTGGTAACTTGTTGCCAAAGGGGGAGAAGATGTATAGATCATTAGGGATTCGAGAGAGAGAGCGTTGCTTTTTTATTGCTTTTCAAAACATTGATATCTTTTGGTTGGCTTGCTTGTGTTAAACTTTGTTGGTGTTTGATCATACACTTGATGTGTATTGCTACTATTTCCTATCCTTGTGATGCTTATGAAATGATCATTCACCTTTGCTTGATTTTGTTGTGATATGATATTCATTCATATTACTCTCGCACACCACCAAGTTGTATGTGACATGAAAGAGTGCCCCATGTACCTAATCGATTGTGCATTGGCATTCAAACGCAAATTCAAAATAATGCACAAATTTAGGGGGAGCTCTTGCTTATCACATACTTCTCAAAGCGACGATTATATTCATTGATTATATCATGTGTCTAAGCTTTGATCTATATGTTGTCATCAATTACCAAAAAGGGGGAGATTGAAAGCACATTTGCTCCCTTGGTGGTTTAGGTAATTAATAACAACATATATATCATTGAACTAATATTTCCACTAAGAATATTTCAGGAAAAGTTCAATGATGGGTTGGCAAAAGGATTGTGGAGATACCCCTAGATACAAGGAAATGGATTGGCAAAGCTTCAAGCAAGATGACTCTACATTTTACTTTGTGAGAAATCACCTTGAGTCCATAGGAAAGCCAATACTATTAAAAGGGGGTAAGGTACTGTTGGTGAACAAGATGCTCCACGTGCACAAGTGATAGTCACCAAAAACACCCACAAACTCTTCCACAAAAGTCTGTCCAAGCCTATCTTGAAAATCGGTGCTACCAAGAATTTCCACTCGGTCCCACCAATTCCCACCTCGGACAGACCCATGCCAAACCCTAGCACATCGGTGCACCCGATTCTGATTCGGTGCCACCGAGTTCAGCTTGCCAACTCTCTGTTACCTCGATTCTTAATATCGGAAATTCTGAGATTTTGGATCGGCGTCACCGAGTTTTGGAAACTGACCATTGGCCACCTAATCGGTACCGCCGAGATTTCTGTATCGGTCTCACCGAGATTCAAAAGTTGCTACCTTTGGAGCAACTCGGTACCACCGAGTTTTACACTTCGGTGTCACCGAGTTGGTCACTTTAGGTGTAACGGTTGGATTTTTGGGGATGCCTATATATACCCCTTCACCACCACCCACTCGAAAGAGAAGCATTCAGAACTATTCCATACTTGCCCCATCCAATTTTCTGAGAGAGAGCCACCTACTCATGTGTTGAGATCAAGCCATTCCACTCCATCCATATGAATCTTGATCTCTAGCCTCCCCAAGTTGCTTTCCACCAAATCAATCTCTTCCACCAAAGCCAAATCTATGAGAGAGTGATTGTGTGTTGAGGAGTCTATCATCTTGAAGCACAAGAGCAAGGAGTTCATCGACATTACCGAGCCTATTACCTTTTGGAGGGTGGTGCCTCCTAGATTGGTTAGGTGTCACTTGGGAGCCTCCTACTTCATGTTGTGGAGTTGAACCAAGAAGTTTGTATGGGCAAGGAGATCGCCTACTTCATGAAGATCTACCCATAGTGAGGCTAGTCCTTCGTGGACGGAAGCCATTATGGAATAGTCAAGGTTGCTACTTCGTGGACCCTTATGGGTGGAGTCCTCCATGGACTCTCGCGACCGTTACCCTTCATGGGTTGAAGACTCCATAAACGTGGATGTACGATAGCACCACCTATCGGAACCATGGGAAAAATCTTCGTGTCTCCAAATTGTGTTTGATCTTCCTCCCTACCCTCTACTACATATGCTTGTTGTTACTTTCCGGCTATACTCTTAGACATGCATGTGTAGGGTGTACTTGAATTGCTATAATTGCTAAAATCTGCCAACAGTTAAAATTGGGAAAAGGTAGAATTTTTATTTGCTCAAGTAGTCTAATCACCCCCTCTAGACATACTTTCGATCCTACACCAAAGCACTCCTCGTCGAGCCCCCGGTGGCGAGGACTCGGACACCACGGTCATGCGGCTCATCGAGCACCCTGTCTACTTCGTCAGCACGATGCTATGGGACGCGCGCGAGCGATACCCCATGTAGCAGAAGCTCCTCCTGGCGCTCCTCTTGGCTTCTAGGAAGCTGCGCCTCTAGTTCCAGGCCCACCAGGTCAGAGTACTCTCTTCTTACCCTCTGGAGCAGGTCTTGAGGAGTCTGAATGCCACCGGTCGCGTGGCCGAATGGAACATCTAGTTGCAGGCCTTCGAGCTGGAGTTCGTCACCACCCGGACCATCAAGGGCACGGCCTTGGCTGACTTCATGGCGGAGTGGACGGACCCGCACCAGGGAGAGCCTCATGAGGAGGCGTCGACGCCCGAGGAGGCCCCCTTTGGGGGCTGGAGCATGCACTTTGATGGGGCCTTCGCGCGCCAGGGCGTGGGGGCTGGTGTGGTCCTCACTACGCCCACATGTGAAAAGCTTTACTATGTAGTACGACTCTGTTTCAGGTGCACCGACAAGGTCTCCAACAACATCGCCGAGTACGAGGGGCTCATTGCCGGGATCAAGGCCGCCATCGCGCTAGGGTTCAGGCGCGTCATCATCAAAGGAGACTCACAACTCCTCGTCAACTTCTCCATCAAGAAGTATAAGCCGAAGGATGAACACATGGTGGCTTACCTGGAGGAGGTGCGCAAGCTCGAGAAGTGCTTCATGGGCATGGAGCTCCAGCATATTCCTCGCGGCGACAATAGCGAGGCGGACGAGATCGCTAAGCGCTCCTCTTGCCGGGAGCCCCAGGACCCTGGGGTCTTGGAGGAGCGGCTCCTGAAGCCTTCAACGATGCCTCCAACTGTCAGCCCCACAGCGCCTCAGGAGGAAATCCCGCCCGTGCCACCAATGGGCGCCCCAGACCGCGGGCCTTCCTCGGGCGCTTGCCTGTTGCTGGCGCTCGAGCCGTAGCCCGAGCCACAACCCGAGGCCTGGACCACGGAGATCAGGGCTTACTTGGAAGGAGGCGCCCTCCCAGAGATCGACGCCGAAGCAGAGTGATACGTCTCCATCGTATCTATAATTTTTGATTGTTTCATGCCAATATTATACAACTTTCACATATTTTTTGCAACATTTTATATGATTTATTGGACTAACATATTGGTCCAATGCCCAGTGCCAGTTCCTGTTTTTTGTGTGTTTTTTGTTTTGCAGAAATTGCATATCAAACGAAGTCCAAACGCGTTAAAAATTTACGGAGATTTTTTTTGGAATATTTGTGAATTTTGAGAATTGGAATCAACGCAAACGGGGGCCCACAACCACCACAAGATACCAGGGCACGCCCAGGGGCCCAAACGCGTGGTGATGGGTTGTGCCCTCCTCGTAAGTCGGTTGGAGCTCTCCTTCGGGCGCAAGGAAGCTAATTTTCTGATAAAAAATCCCCTCAAAATTTCAGCCCGATCAGAGTTACGGATCTCCGGGAATATAAGAAACGGTTTTGGGCCAGAAAACAGGAATGAGCAACAGAAGAGAATAGAGAGGGAGATCCAATCTCGGAGGGGCTCCTGCCCCTCCACCGCCATGGAGGGCATGGACCAGAGGGGGTACTCTCCTCCCATCTAGGGGGAGTCCAAGGAAGAAGAAGAAGGAGGGGGGCTCTCTCCCCCTCTCTCCTGGTGGCGCCGGAACGCCGCCGGAGCAATCATCGTGACGGCGATCTACACCAACAACTTCGCCGCCGTCAACACCAACTCTCTCCCCCTATATGCAGTGGTGTAACACCTCTCTTCCCCGCTGTAATATCTACTTAAACATGGTGCCCAACTCCATATATTATTTCCCAATGATATTTGGCTATCCTATGATGTTTGAGTAGATCTCTTTTGTCCTATGGGTTAATTGTGGTATGATGTTATGGATGTGAGTTGTATGTTGATATGGTGCTGTCCTATGGTGCCCTCCATGTCGCGCAAACGTGAGGGATCCCCGCTGTAGGGTGTTGCAATATGTTCATGATTTGCCTATGGTGGGTTACGCGAGTGACAGAAGCACAAACCCGAGTAGGTGGGTTGTTGCGTATGGGAGTAAAGGGGACTTGATACTTAATGCTATGGTTGGGTTTTACCTTAATGAACTTTGGTAGTTGCGGATGCTTGCTAGAGTTCCAATCATAAGTGCATATGATCCAAGTACGGAACGTGTGTTAGCGTATGCCTCTCCCTCATTGCATATAAAAAGTATCTATCATATTATAGTCAATTGCCTAGCGACAATCTTTCTCTTGCGTTACACAAAAAGCTTTCTACTAAGTTATTTACTCTTATTGTTCTTTTATTAAAACATCACCTAACTTTATTTCCACGTTGTTTATTATCTTGCAAAGTACTTCTAGCTTTATTCACACAAAGTAGTTTCATACTTGTTCTAGGTAAAGCAAGCATTAGCGTGCGTAGAGTTGTATCGGTGGTCGATATAACTTGAGGGAATATTTGTTCTACCTTTAGCTCCTCATTGGGTTCGACACTCTTACTTATCGAAAAAGGCTACAAACGATCCCCTACACTTGTGGGTTATCAAGACCTTTTTCTGGCACCGTTGCTGGGGAGCAATAGCGTGTGGTGAATATTCTCGTGTTTGCTTGTTTTCTTTATCACTAAGTAATTTTTTTTCTGTTATTAGTTGTTTTCTATCTTTAGATATGGGTAGGAAACGCAAAATACCAAAAAAATTAGATGTACTTGCTGCTCCAAAAGTTGAGGAACCACTAGTGTTCCGTACTACCGAAGAATATTATTTGGATCATCTTCGATCCATTTGTGCTCGTGCTGAAAAGCCAACTAGCTTAGTTGAGGGTAAATCATTAAATGAGCATGCTTATTATGTGCGACACCGCATATCTCAAAAAGGGAAACTCTTGTGGCATCAAATTAATACTTTGTGTTGCTATGCTTGGAATTTATGTGAATTACATGATTTTACTTGTTGTTCTGAAGAAACTAAAAAACACCTTCCCTACCAATGTGTGTTTAATGATAATGAAATACTATCTTCTTATGCCAAGGAAGCCTATTGTTATTTTTATGTTGAACAAATTGAAGAATTTGTTGCTTTTAAGGGTGCTTATGAAATTGCTTCTTTGATTGAAAAGTGTGATGCTACTCTTTACAAGTCTAATTTTTTTGCCGTACTCAAATATTGCTATGAAAACTATGTTTCTAATGCTTATGTTAAATAATTTATTGAAAGAATGACCGCTGCCTTGGAAGAGACTAATATTTTGCAGGAATCTATGGAAGAAGAAGTTACTGAAACTGTGAGCTCATTAGATGAAAAAGATGAGGAGGAGAGTGAAGGACAAAAGGAGGAAGAGCGGATTGATCACCCGTGCCCACCTTCTAATGAGAGTAACTCTTCAACTCGTACATTGTTTAATTATCCTTCGTGCTTACCGAAGGATGAATGCTATGATAATTGCTATGATCCCGTGGATTCATTTAAAATATCCCTTTTTGATGAACTTGACGCTTGCTATGCTTGTGGCCATGATGTCAAAATGAATTATGCTTATGAAGATGAAGTTGCTATAGTTCCTTATGTTAAGCATGAAATTGTTGCTATTGCACCCACACATGATAGTCCTATTATCTTTTTAAATTCTCACAACTACACTATATCGGAGAAGTTTGCTCTTATTAAGGATTATATTGATGGGTTGCGTTTTACCACTACACATGATGATTTTGATGAATATAATATGCATGTGCTTGCTGCTCCTACTTGCAATTATTATGAGAGAGGAACCAAATCTTCACCTATCTATGTTTCCAATACTATAAAATTGCAAGAAACTACTTATGCTATGTATTGGCCTTTACTTGATGTGCATGAATTGTTCTTGTATGACATGCCGATGCATATGAAGAGAGTTAGACTTCGTTGTCACATGATATATATCTGTTGACACCAGATTTTGACACAGAAGAAAACGTTATTAAGATGGATTCAAATGAAGAAGTGCTCTACACGAAAAAGTTCCGTAGTGTTGGCACGAACATCTTTGAAGTTCGAACTATCGCTGTCCGATCTCATCTCGAAGGCTGAAACTATGCTCAAAGTACTAAGATTTCATATTCAGAGTAATGTTTGGCCGATTAACCCCCCAAGACGACCTTGTATGAGAAAATGTTCAACATGGATTGTCTTCGTCTCGTCGAAATGATCGATTTTGATATAAGGATCGTCTCAATCGGAGGTCATATGCAACCTGTGGAGCCAAAACAAAACCAGCAACAGAAGCTGCAGAGTCATTTCGGTTCCACCGAGTTTTTTGTCTCGGTGACACCGAGTTTACTCGGTAATTCCGGGAAAAATCACTCGGAAATTCCGAGTGAGGTGCAGAAGAATACAGAAAGTTGGTCACGTTAACTCGGTAAGACCGAAAAAACCCACTTGGTGGCTCCGAGTTGGTCCGGAAAATTGCCAAAGTTTCCCGTCCTAGTTAGGTTAGGGTTTTTTCGTTTTGGACGGAATCTTTAGTCCTTTTCTTGTACGGGAAGTCCATCCGCCTCATATATATGTTAGAGGTGACGGCCAATTGAACAACACACAATCGAACGAATCAATCTACTACTTTTTACCCTAGCTTTTACATCTCTCCCTTGTTCTTTCTCTCTCGTTCTTCGTTCCTTCTTCGTGTTGAAGGGAAGCGATCCTCGAGGCTCTAGGGGCGGGAGAACTGACCTAGGGCAGCCCATAGCCGCCGTGCGTCCAGACGGGGTCCCTCCCGGGCGCGTGGGTTTTTGGGTCTTCAAAAACGCCCACCGACTGTCTTGCGTATCGCGCTGTCGGTCGGGTCTCCTTCGACGTGAGCTGCGGTGCATAACCCTCGGCGTCGAGGGTACACGTGACGTGTTCGTGTGTCAAAACCCTTTTTGGCGACTCCGCTGGGGACGAAAGATCAAGAATCATCATCAACCATGTCTAATCTCCCCCAGCCCTCAGAAGTTAACGCCGATAACATCATTAAGCCCAGTCTTGATGAACTATCGAAGGAACATCTTCAAGCCTACGAAGCGCACAAGAAATAGTGCGAAGAGGCTTTTGAGGCGCTCAAGAAAAACCGCGAGGAGGAGGATTTGCAGGCGTTTCTTGCAAGTTTCAAGAAGGACCGTCAAGGCAACATCACTCCGGTTGGAAAAGTTAATTTCCCTCCTCTCATTGACGAACAAGATGAAATCACTGTGAGTAAAGTTTTTTCTCCAGAGAAAGTGGTTGTGATTGAAAGTCTTGTTAGTAAGGGTAATGTGATGACGTACAATTCTTTCATAGCAAGTGCTAATGCTCAAAAAAATATTCCTCCGTCATCTATTGGTACTGTTAGTATATCTGAAAACCCTAGTCCAACTTTACCTATTTCATCGGCACCTCCTATGCAACAACAATATAATATGCCGTTGAATTTTTACCCTAGTCAAACCAACCAGCTTGTGGCTGCACCTACATATCCTAATCCTATTATGAGTGTGCCCAATTCGGCGTCAACGCCAAATCACTTTGTCACACCACCCATAGGCACAAGCATGTTTGGTCTTCCGCCGAATTATGGTTCGGCACCCATCCCACAAGTTGCACCACTAGCTAGTACCCAAGTTGCTCCTATGTCATTGCCACAGGCATCTTCATCCACCTCGGATCCAATTTTATCCAAATTGAGGGAGGATTTGCATAAGATGTTTCAAGAAACTTTCGGAAACGAGCCGAAAGTAAAGAGTTGTGTGTACCAAAAGCCTTATCCTGAACACTTCGATGCAGTTTTGTACCCTCAAGGTTACAAGGTTCCTGATTTTGTTAAATTTAGTGGAGAGGGCACGAAAACAACTTGGGAGCATGTCAGTCAATATCTAGCACAGTTGGGTGAAGCAGGTTCCATAGAGGAATTGAAAGTGCATTTATTTCCCTTATCTTTAACCGGCATCGCATTTTCATGGTTTGGTGCTTTACCACATGGCTCAATTCTCTTATGGTCGAAATTAGAGCAAAAGTTTCATCATCACTTTTATAGTGGCGATAATGAGCTTAAGTTGTCACATCTTACATCAGTTAGGCAAAAACATGATGAATCGGTCACCGATTATGTCAAGAGATTTAGAGATATAAAAAACTGATGTTATAGCTTAGTGATAACCGAAAGAGACTTGGCGGATCTTGTTCTTAATGGTTTGAAAATTCACATTAAAGAGAGGCTAGATAGTTATGAGTTTTTAAGTATTAACCAAGTCTTACAAAAGGCTTTGGCTCAAGAGAGTCGAAGCAAAGAGGATCATAGGTCTACAGCCGATCGTCCTAGAATGCATATGGTTGAGTATGGTGATGATAACTCGGACGATGAGATTGATGTCTATACTACTGAATTTGTTTGGTCCTCAAAGGCCAAACACTATACCTGCAATGCTCTTAAGCCGATTCGCAAGAATCATGATGAGGAGATGAAGTTTACTTTTGATATATCTAAGTGTGATAAAATATTTGATGCTCTATTGCAAGATAAGATGATCAGAATATCACACACCATTCCGCCATTTGAGGAGCTAAAACGGCGTGCTTATTGCAAGTAGCATAATTCATTTTCTAATGCTACTAACGATTGCAATGTTTTTCGACGACAGATACAATCGGCCATTAATGAAGGATGATTGAATTTTTCAGAGATGCAAGTTGGTAAACAACCCTTCCCGATAAACACCATGGATTTGGAAGGGAAGAAAATGTTAATTCGGCCTAACATAGCCGAATCTGCTAATAAAGATAATATTGTTATTGGTGAACCCAGGAAAGGCAAGGAGGGTGGCAAAGTCTTGGGAAGAGAGGTTGTGCTTGAGAAGCAACCCGATGGCAAGGAAGTATTGAAGATCACCATGAAAAATCCTGCACTCGGGGGGCAACCACAAGTACAAGAGTATACTCATGCTAAAACTATCGAGCCCATGAATTCAGAAGTTGGCAAGTGGATAAAGAATGAAGTTGAGGGCAAGCGAGTCAAGCCAACTTTTGATATGTTGCTATCCAAATATGCCAATAAAGCGGCCGGTTCTAGCTCTAATCGGCCATCACATTTAAAGCATTCAAGATCACCTCCGAAGCAAGAATTTCGACGCTATGAAAGGCCATATGGGTCATGGGCATCAACATCGTGGATGTCGCCACCCCCCTATGCTCCATATTACAAAGGAGACTTCAATGGAGGATGGGGGCAGCCCCCAATGCCTCCTTATGCTTTTCATATGGGGTGGGCAGCGCCTAGAAGGCCTACTCGTGAGAGACTTTATTATCCCACAAAAGGCCGTTTGAGCTATGGTGCTAATCTGCCAACAAAAATTTCTCCAAGCAAGGTCAATAAAAAAGTGTGGCGTATTAAGTCATCTAATGCGGAAATTTCAGAATACGACAAGCAAAAGGAGATAAAAGAGCCGATTGTTGGTAATCTGGCTAGTTCTAATGGTGATATTGTTATTGTTCAACAGGGTTCCACGGCTAATGATCATGAGGCTAGCACAAGCAAGGCCAAACATAGGGATCCCAAATATGCTCAACCTAAGTGGTGTCCTCCGGGATTAACTAAGACCATGAAAAGGAGATTACAACGCATGAGGAATCACGAGAAGGTAGAGAGGAAAGAAGAGAAGCAAAGGGACGAATTGTTCAATAAAATTCGGCCCATGCCACTCACAAAACAAGTGTGGAGGCCTAAACAGAAACAAAACGCAGATGCTTCTACATTAGCTACAGCCACACCTACACCACCAAAAGAGGATGATGCGACCCCTATTACATCGTCCGCACCACCAGAAGCATCCCCTTCAATTGAGGAAACTTCAAGTCCAATATTCACATTGGGAGATGAAGATGAGATGGTGGATTACGAATCTACGCTGGTTCGGGAAGGTATGGATATTAATATGGTGTATTACTTACCTACCGAGTTTCATGCTATAGGTGAAGAAGGGGAGGTGGCCCAGCTAGATTTTGGTCCTAAGAACGCTATCTTCGAGAAGCCAAAAGAACCGGTGAAACACTTGAAGCCATTGTACCTCAAGGGTCATATTAACGGATCATCGGTTGCTAGGATGCTTGTAGATGGTGGTGATGTGGTAAATCTTATGCCCTATTCGGTCTTCAAGAAGTTGGGGTTACATGATGATGCATTGATGAAGACCAATATGGTACTTAACGGATTTGAGGGTTAAGAAAAGACAGAGGCCAAAGGTGTGATGTGCATGGAACTCACTGTGGGAAGCAAAACTTTGGCCACCACATTCTTCATCGCTGAGGTGCAAGGTAACTATAATGTTATATTAGGTCGTAATTGGGTTCATGCTAACCAGTGCGTGCCATCTACCATGCATCAATTCTTAATACAATGGGTCGATGATGAAGTAGAAGTCGTTCACGCGGATATTTCGGCATGTGTTGCTTTGGCCGATGCATCAGTGGATTGGAATCATCCCGATGTTACCTGCTTAACAGGGCGTGACCTCTCAGAGTTTGATTTCCTTAGTGCTACAAGCAACGGGTTCATTCCCATCTCTTTAAAGCCGATTGGTGGTAATCGGTTCCAAGGTATGATGTAAACAAAAATTTGAAGTCAATGGCTGATATAGAATTATCGCCCTAAGCATATAAATGGCCGATGGAGTGTTGACATCGTCCTTAGAACAAATGCATTGCAAATTATTTTTCGGCACACAAGCTTTGCCGAAAAACAGGGGGGCATGTGTTGACACAAGATTTTGACACGGAAGAAAACGTTATTAAGATGGATTCAAATGAAGAAGTGCTCTACACGAAAAAGTTCCATAGTGTTGGCACGAACATCTTTGAAGTTCGGACTATCGCTGTCCGATCTCATCTCGAAGGCTGAAACTATGCTCAAAGTACTGAGATTTCATATTGAGAGTACTGTTCGGCCGATTAATCCCCCAAGAGGGCCTCGTATGAGAAAATGTTCAACATGGATTATCTTCGTCTCGTCGAAACGATCAATTTTGATATAAAGATCATCTCAATCGGAGGTCGTATGCAACCTGTGAAGCCAAAACAAGATCAGCAACAGAAGCTGCAGAGTCATTTCGGTTCCACCGAGTTTTTTGTTTCGGTGACACCAAGTTTACTCGGTAATTCCGGGAAAAATCACTTGGAAATTCCGAGTGAGATGCAGAACATTACAGAAAGTTGGTCACGTTAACTCGGAAAGACCGAAAAAAACTACTTGGTGGCTCCGAGTTGGTCCGGAAAATTGCCAAACTTTCCTGTCCGAGTTAGGTTACGGTTTTTGACGTTTTGGAAGGAATCTTTAGTCCTTTTCTTGTACGGGAAGTCCAGCCGCCTCATATATATGTTAGAGGTGACGGCCGATTGAACAACACACAATCGAACAAATCAATCTACCACTTTTTACCTTTACCTTTATCCCTCTCCCTTGTTCTTCTTCTTCCTCGTTCTTCATTCGTTCTTCGCTTGGAGGGCAGCGATCCACGAGGCCCTAGGGGTGATCAGGTCGACCTAGGGCATTCCATAGCCACCGCACGCCCTGACGGGGTCCCTCCCGGGCGCGTGGGGTTTCGGGTTCTCAAAAGCGCTTGCTGGATTGCTTGCGTACCGCGCTTCCGGACGGGTCTCCTTCGACGTGAGCTGCGGTGCATCACCCTCGGCGTTGGAGGTACACGGTGACGTGTTCGTGTGCGAACGATATCACTTTGTGCTCACTACTAAATTACAAATCATTGTTAATTAAAATTGGCTTTGATATACCTTGGGATCCAGGTGGCTCCATTACTTGAGCACTTTATGCCTAGCTTAATAGCTTTAAAGAAAGCGCTGCCAGGGAGACAACCCGGAAGTTTTAGAGAGTCATTTATTTCTTTTGTGTGCTTTTACAAAGTTTAAAAACAAAAAAATAATAGAGGGGAACCTTAAACTTCACAAAAGGAAAGGTGAAAGTGAGAGAGATGATGAGCATCATTGAAGTGGGGGCTAGCCTTGAACTTTTGTTCATTCCCTTGGAAACTTTGTGAATCTTGAATCACGGAAACTTTTTGAACAAAAATAATTATTCCCTTGTACAAAACCATTGTATTATAAAAATAATGTGCCAAGATTTGCCTTTAGGTTGGTTAGATTGCTTGTTGGTATGTGCCGTGTAAAAACAGAAACTTTGGCTGTAGTGCGTGAATTTACCTTTTTTACTGGAACGTCAAAAGTTTCTGAAATTTTTACACAGTATTTATATACAATTTTTTTATTTCGTCCTAATTTTTCAGAATTTTTGAAGTTACATAAGTATGGTCAAAGTTCAGATTACTACAGACTGTCCTGTTTAAGACAGATTCTGTTTTTGATGCATTGTTTTGCTTGTTTTGATGAAACTATCGATTTTATCGGTGGTATAAGCCATGGAGAAGTTATAATACAGCAGGGGTAATGGAAATATGAATGGGTTTGCAACAGTACTTAAAGTAGGAATTTGCTTTATTATACTAACGGATCTCACCAGTTTTCTGTTAAGTTTTGTGTGGATGAAGTGTTCAAAGATCGAGGAGGTCTCGATATGAGGAGAAGGAGGAGAGGCAAGAGTTCAAGATTGGGGATGCCCAAGGAACCCCAAGTAAATATCCAAAGATACTCAAGCTTTGAAGCTTGGGGATGCCCCAGAAGGCATCCCATCTTTCTTCAAGAAGTATCGGTATGTTTTCGTTTTCGTTTCGTTCATGTGATATGTGTAAATCTTGGAGCGTCTTTTGTGTTTAGTTTTCACTTTTCTTTTATGCACCATGCTGGTATGAGATAATCCATGGTTTATTTATAGAATGCTCATTGCACTTCACTTATATCTTTTGAGTATGGCTTTATAGAATGCTTCATGTGCTTCAATTATATCATTTGAAGTTTGGATTGCCTGTTTCTCTTGACATAGAAAACCATTATTCGTAGAATGCTCTTTTGCTTCAGTTATATTTATTAGAGCATGGTCTTTTGTAGAAAGAATTAAACTATCTTTCTTCACTTATATCTATTTAGAGTGTCAACAGGAATTGGTCATTCACATGGTTAGTCATAAAATCCTACATAAAACTTAGGGATCAGTGAATATGATATGTTTGATTCCTTGTAATAGTTTTGCGATATAGAGATGATAATACATGGGAGGTACAAGTGGATGATCGTGTTTAGTAAGATATTGGTGTTAAGGTTTTTGATTCCCGAAGCATGCACGTATAGTCTCCCGTTATGCTAGGAAGTTGGAGCACAATTTATTCTTGATTGTCTATCTTTGTGTGAAGGTCGGGGACGCGCGATGGTTAACTCCTACCAACCTCCCCCCTAGGAGCATGCGTAGTAATACTTTGCTTAGAGGGCTAATAAATTTTTGCAATAAGTATGTGAGTTCTTTATGACTAATGTGAGTCCATGGATTATACTCACTCTTACCTTTCGACAATTTGCTAGCCTCTACGGTACCGTGCATTGCCCTTTCTCACCCCGAGGGTCGTTGCAAACTTCGCCAATGCATCCAAACCCCGTGATATGATACGCTCTATCACACATAAGCCTTATTATATCTTCCTCAAAATGTCCACCATACCTACCTATTATGGCATTTCCATGGCCATTTCGAGATATATTGCCATGCAGTGTGAAGTGTGATGATACGCTCTATCACACATATGAAGTGTGATGATCATCATTATTAATTATTAGAGCATGTCCCAGTGAGGAAAGGATGATGGAAACTATGATTCCCCCACAAGTCGGGATGAGGCTCGGGACAAGAAAAAAAGAAAAAAAGATAAAAAGATAAAAAAAAGGGAGACAAAGAGAGAAGGGGCATACTAATTCCACACTTGTGCTTCAAAGTAGCACCATGTTTTACATATAGAGAGTCTCCTATGTTGCCACTTTCATATACTAGTGGGAATTTTTCATTATAGAGTTAGATGCACACCCACTTAGTTTTCATATTGAGCTTTCATACACTTATAGCTCTTAGTGCATCCGTTGCATGTCAATCCCTACTCCTCGCATTGATATCTATTGATGGGCATCTCCATAGCCTGTTGATATGCTGAGTTGATGCGAGACTTTCTTCTCCACTTTTACCCCTTTGAAACTTACCACCATATTCTATTCCACCCATAGTGCTATATCCATGGCTTGTGCTCATGTATTGCGTGAGAGTTGAAAATGCTGACGCGCGTTAAAAAGTATGAACCAATTGCTTGGCTGACACCGGGTTAGTACATGATTTATACTTTGTGTTAAGAAGACAAAGCATAACAAGGCTATATGATTTTGTAGGGATAGCGTTCTTTAGCCTTGATATTTTGAAAGACATGATTGTTTGTTGGGATGCCTGAGTATTAAAGTCTTTATGTCAAAACTAGACTATTGCTTTGAATCACTTGTGTCTCAATATTCATGCCATGATTAGATATATGATCAAGATTATGCTAGGTAGCATTCCACATCAAAAATTATCTTTTTTATCATTTACCTACTCGAGGACGAGCAGGAATTAAGCTTGGGGATGCTGATATGTATCCGCCGTATCTATAATTTTTGATTGTTTCATGCCAATATTATAAAACTTTCACATATTTTTGGCAACATTTTATATGATTTATTGGACTAACATATTGATCCAGTGCCCAATGACAATTCCTGTTTTTTGTGTGTGTTTTATTTTGCAGAAATTCCATATCAAACGAAGTCCAAATGCGATAAAAATTTACGGAGATTTTTTTGGAATATTTGTGAATTTTGAGAAGTGGAATCAACGCAAACGGGGGCCCACAGCCACCACAAGACACCAGGGCGTGCCTAGGGGCCCAAACGCGTGGTGATGGGTTGTGCCCTCCTCGTAAGTCGGTTGGAGCTCTCCTTCCGGCCCAAGAAGCTAATTCTCAGATAAAAATCCCCTCCAAATTTCAGCCCGATCGGAGTTACGGATCTCCGGGAATATAAGAAACGGTTTTCGGCCAGAAAACAGGAACGAGAAACAAAAGAGAACAGAGAGGGAGATCCAATCTCGGAGGGGCTCCTACCTCTCCGTCACCATGGAGGCCATGGACCAGAGGGGGAACTCTCCTCCCATCTAGGGGGGAGTCCAAGGCAGAAGAAGAAGGAGGGGCTCTCTCTCACCCTGTCTCCCGGTGGCGCCGGAACTCCGCCGGGGCAATCATCGTGACGGCAATCTACACCAACAACTTCGCCGTCGTCAACACCAACTCTCCCCCTCTATGCAGGGGTGTAACACCTCTCTTCCCCGCTGTAATCTCTACTTAAACATGGTGCCCAACTCCATATATTATTTCCCAATGATATTTGGCTATCCTATGATGCTTGAGTAGATCTCTTTTGTCCTATGGGTTAATTGTGGTATGATGTTATGGATGTGAGTTGTATATTGATATGGTGTTGTCCTATGGTGCCCTCCATGTCGCGCAAACGTGAGGGATCCCCGCTTTAGGGTGTTGCAATATGTTCATGATTTGCCTATGGTGGGTTGCATGAGTGATAGAAGCACAAACCTGAGTAGGTGGGTTGTTGCGTATGGGAGTAAAGGGGACTTGATACTTAATGCTATGGTTGGGTTTTACCTTAATGAACTTGAGGGAATATTTGTTCTACCTTTAGCTCCTCATTGGGTTTGACACTCTTACTTATCAAAAAAGGCTACAAATGATCCCCTACACTTGTGGGTTATCACAGAGCGCGTGGTCCGCAAGGCCGCACTCTACCACCTAAAGGAGGGCGATCTGTACCATCATCGCCCCAACGGAGTCGCGCTACGGTGCATCTCCAAGGAGCAGGGGCGCGAGCTGCTCACCAACATCCACGGGGGCGACTGTGGCCACCACTCGTCCTCGTGCACCCTCGCGGGCAAGGCGTTTTGTGATGGCTTCTACTAGCCCACGACGCTCGTGGACGCCGCGGAGCTAGTCCAAGCGTGCGAAGCTTGCCAATTCCACTCCAAGCAGATCCACCAGCCCGCGCAGGGACTAGAAACCATCCCCCTCTCGTGGCCTTTCGCGGTCTGGGGGCTGGACATCCTCAGCCCTTTCCCAAGCCCGCCCGGCGGCTACCGTTTCCTCTACGTCGTCATCGACAAATTTACCAAGTGGGGAGAGGTGGAGCCCGTTCGAGCAATACCGGCGGGGTCCGTAGTCAAGTTCATCAAGGGCTTGGTCTACCGTTTTGGCGTCCCCAACCGCATCATCACCGACAATGGCATGCCATTCACTAGCGGCCTCTTCAAGCCTACTGCGCCACCATCGGCACACAGATCTGCTTCGCTTCTGTAGCCACCCTCGGAGCAACGGACAGGCGGAGCAGGCCAACGTAGAGGTTCTCAAGGGCCTCAAGACCTGGAGCTTCAAGAAGCAACTCACGGCCTACGGCAGGGGCTGGCTGGATGAGCTCCCGTTGGTGCTGTGGTCCATCTGCACCATGACGACCAAGCCTACCAGCGAAACGCCTTTCTTCCTCGTCTACAGAGCGGAAGCCGTCCTCCCGACGGAGATCAAGCTCCTTTCCTCGCGGGTGTTAGCCTTCGACGAGTCTCTTCACGGGAGCCTGCGGGAGGACAACCTGCTTTTTCTCGAAGGGGCCCGTCGCCAGGCGGCTCTCCACGCAGCCAGGTACCAGCAGGCGTTGCATTGCTATCGCAGCCGCAACATGCTCCCCCGCACCCTCGAGGGGGGCGACGTGGTGCTACGACAGATACTCTCCAGAGAGGGGCTCCACAAGCTCTCGCCCATGTGGGAGGGTCCCTTCAGGGTCATACACATCTCCAGGCCCGGCGCGGCGCGACTCAAAACAGCGGAGGGTGTTCTGGTGCAAAACACCTGGAACATCCAATATCTCTGCAAGTTCTATCCGTGACCTCGTGGATACGAGCGAGATGGAGCCGTAGACGCTCCGGAGCTCCCTCTACCAGCGCTGCCTATGGCACGTGGGAGCTCCTTCCCACTGTCATGGAAGCCCCATTCCCCATGCTAGTGCATTCTCCTACCCACTTACGTGGAAGTCCCGTGCTTCGTGCTAGTGGAAACCCCATGCTTCGCGCTGGTGGATTTTGACAATGAGGTCACTTTTCAGCGGTACAAACCGCAGGCTGACCCGTGTCCATCACGACTGCATTTTCCGTCACCTCATGAGGGCGCTTTTCAGCTGCATCAACCTTAGGCTGATCCGTGTCCATTAGAATAGCATTTTCTGTCTGCTTTTTTCTGCTTGTAATGAACCCATTTTCATGCATCAGTAAAGCTTGTTTTCCTCCAAAGCCTCCATGTGTTTGCAACTAAGCCAGGCCTCGGTATTGGCACGTGCTCACGGTCTCCCCCATGCCTGTCACGTGAGCGGGGGCTGGGCACGGTGTCTGTGTTCGGGTCAGCACCTGCAGCACTCCAAAACCCAAGCGACTAAGCTCTGGCTCGCGGGCCTGCTCCCATGTACGTCACCTCACTAGGTCCTTGGTGCTCCTACCTCCCCGCGTGACACCCAAGGGCTCCCCGCGAGCACACCCCTTGCTATATTCCTCGGCGGTGCGTTGGTACAGGTAACGAAGACTTCAGGAGTCTCCCTCGGGAGTGCCTCACGGGCGGCGCCCCACAGGCAGGAGGCCCCTCCAGTTAAGTCTCAACACACCCCTCGGTTTCCTTCCCCCTCCTTTCCCTTTCGAGGCGCCTCAACCTCCCTGGCGCGGGCCGTCTGCGCGTCAAAAGGGGGAGGAGCCTGAGCACCACACCTCAGGACCTCCTACCGGCCCCAGGAACCCTGAACCATCTGGCCTTGCTGAGCTCCTTCTCAAGGCATACCAGCAACGGTGTAGTTCGCCTCAAGGGGCTGGGCCCCAGTGACGCAGGGGCACCAAAGCAGCGCAAAAAGGGGAGAAGTATCCCAAAAAGAACAAGGCATGCGGAGGTAACGAACGCATGAAGCATAGCATTTGTCATATAGATTATCTACCACGCCCTGCTAGGCAAGTTCAATTAAACAGGAACAGGAAGAAAAGAAGTCGCCCCCTGACCGAGGACCACCTTGTCGCGACCCGCGCCTAGTCGGAGTCCTTGCTCTTGATGCTCAAGGGGCTCCTGTCGCTCCCGCTCCCATCGTCCTCCCTCCCACCGGATGAGTCGGAGTCGCCCCCGGACGAGTCGAAGCCGCTCCCGCTCTCACTTTTAGTGCAACACTCCACGCAGCCGCCGGAGGCTCCGAAGAACTTCCTGAAGAGGGTCGTGGCTCTGTCGTATCGGAACTGCACGACCTGCCCGCCCTTCAAGTCATGGGCATTCTTGGCATTCTGGGAATGGGGGTACCCAAACCTACCTGCCTGTGGCCTAGGGTGTGGCCCACTTCGACGGCCCAGTACGGCCTGGCGCAGTATCGCTCAAGAACAAGGCCCTTGCGGGAGCCCCGCCCTCGCGAGGGGGACGACCCCAAGACCCCCGGAGGGAGGAGACCTCTCCAGGCCCTCTCCCGAGGGGCGGAGATCTCTGTGCAGCACTCGGCCTCATGAGGCTGGGGTGACGCAAGCCTGGCCAGGCAGGCGCCAGCGGGCATAGCAGGGGCACTTTCCTCTTTGGTGCAAAGGAGGCAAGGACGTGCGCAGGTTCCCAAGGCATCCCCCCAAAGGTTTCCATTCTGGCGCAACGGGGCCAAGACCATGAGCCCCGCAGGACGGACGTCATCGCCGAGCCCACCTCTGCATCACTACAGCTACTTTGCAGGCGAAGACCACCTTTCGTTAGGATAGGGTGTACCTCCTGTCCCCTTTCGAATTTGGCCGTTGTGGGATCCCTTCCCGCCAGTGCGATAAGGGAAGAGGACCCGGGCCATTATAAATAGAGGCTAGGCTGCACCGTAGAGGGGGGGGGGGGATCAAACACCACCCAAGCGCCCTCGCGAGGTTACTCAACATTGTACTAGTTCATCCAAAAACCTCCTCGTGAGGCAATCCACCAAAAGCAGGAGTAGGGTTTTACGCTTCGCAGCGGCCCGAACCTGGGTAAATCCGTGTGTTCGTCTTCTTCCCCGCGATTGAATGAGTTCGTCTGGCTAGGCTGTGGAGCAGTGAGCTTGAGGTCGAAGCTGGTGCGGATCTTCGCACACGTCCCTAAGTTTGAACTTCTTCGGGTTTTGCGGAGCCCGAAATCCGACAGGCATGGGCGAATGACTTCCACCCCCGCTCCATGAACATGAACCCGGTGGAGGTCAACTTCACCACCACCCAAGAGGGACCGTTGCGGCAGCCTTCTGCCCGCAGCCACAAGCTCGTGGGCTCCTCGCCCTCCATCGCCCTTGCGAAGGAGCCCGGTATGCGGAGCCAGCTGCGGGGCCAATGGTATAGTCCCATTATAAACTCGCGGGAAAGCTCCTCCACGGGGGTGGTGGGGGAGAGGGGGCGCGTGCGCCTCCATGCCCCCTGGGGCACCGCGCCGTCCGGGGCTTCGGGTCGATGGCGCCCCGCTCATGACCCACAAGTATAGGGCATCAATCGTAGTCCTTTCGATAAGTAAGAGTGTCGAACCCAATGAGGAGCAGAAGGAAATGACAAGCGGTTTTCAGCAAGGTAATTTCTGCAAGCACTGAAATTGTAGGTAACAGATAGTTTGATAGCAAGATAATTGGTAACAAGCAAGTAACGGTAACGGTAAACAAGGTGCAGCAAGGTAGCCCAATCCTTTTGAGGCAAAGGACAGGCCAGAACAATCACTAGTGATAGGCAAAGTGTTCTTGAGGGTACACGGGAATTTCGTCTAGTCACTTTTATCATGTTGGTTTGATTCGTGTTCGCTACTTTGATAACTTGATATGTGGGTGGACCGGTGCTAAGGTGCTATTCTTACTTGAACTAACAACCTACTTATGATTAACCCCCTCGCAAGCATCCGCAACTACGAGAAAAGTATTAAGACAAAGTCTAACCATAGCATTAAACATGTGGATCCAAATCAGCCCCTTACGAAGTAGCGCATAAACTAGGGTTTAAGCTTCTGTCACTCTAGCAACCCATCATCTAATAACTACTGCACAATGCATTCCCTTAGGCCCATGAATGGTGAAGTGTCATGTAGTTGACGTTCACATGAAACCATTAAGGGAATCACAACATACATATCATCAAAATATCGAACACATATCAATTTCACATGATTACTCGCAACATGACTTCTCCCGTGACCTCAAGAACAAAGGTAACTACTCACAAAGAATAAACATGCTCTAGATCAAAGGAGTATTGAATAGCATAATGGATCTGAACAAATAATCTTCTACCAAAAACCATATAGTAATCAACTATGCAAGGTAATCAACAGTACTAGTCACCCACAGGTACCAACCTGAGGTTCCGGTACAAAGATTGAACACAAGAGATGAACTAGGGTTTGAGAGGAGATGGTGCTATTGAAGATGTTGATGAATATTAGCCTCCCAAAGATGAGAGGGGTGTTGGTGACCACGATAGCTTCGATTTCCCCCTCCGGGAGGGAAGTTCCCCCGGCGGAATCGCTCCGCCGGAGGGCAAAAGTGCTCCTGCCCAAGTTCTGCCTCGAGGCGGCAACGCTTCGTCCCAAAAGGTCTCCTCTGATTTTTTCTAGGTCAAGAGTGACCTTATACCAGAAGATGGGCACCGGAGGTGGGCCGAGGTGGCCACAACCCATCAGGGCGCGCCCAGGGGGCCGGCGCACCCTGGTGGGTTGTGCCCACGTGGGAGGCCCCCTCCGGTAGTTTTCTGCTCTAGTATTTTTTATTAAATGCAAAAATATTCTCTGTAAAATTTCAGCTTCATTGGAGTTGTGCAGAATAGGTATATCTGACGTGCTTTTCTTAGGTCCAGAATTCTAGTTGTCGGTATTCTCCCTCTTTGTGTAAACCTTGCATATTATGAGAGAAAGGGCATTAGAATCACTCCCCAAGGCCTTATTATTCAACAAAACAAAGTAAATAACAGTAGGAAATCATGATGCAAAATGGACGTATCAACTCCCCCAAGCTTAGACCTCGCTTGTCTTCAAGCGAAAGCCGATATTGAAAAGCATGTCCGCATGGTTTGAGAGAGAGGTGTCGATAAAAACAAAATACGGACATAGAAGCATCATGCTTATTAACATAGCAGCAGCAAACTCTAACATAAAATTTATTTCAATACATTTTTATCATATAGCTTCTCATGAACAAGTAACAATTCATCACAACAGAGAAGTATGAAGCATAAACCTTATTGGGAACGAACAAACTATGTTCTTAGTCAACTTTGCAACTACAATTCATCATATTTTCAGGAAGGGTCTCATGTCGGAGCCTTTTGGCAAGTCCACATACTCAACCATCATTTAGTCTTCTATGATTGCTAACGCTCACGGCATACCCATGACCAAAAAGTTTCAACCGGACACGTAGGAAGATAGGGGCTTATAGTTTCGCCTCCCAACTTACTCACCTCAGGGCTTGTTCGATTAATCCCTCCCAGGAGGGGATTGGAGAGGATTGGAGGGGATTGAGGTGGAATTTGACTTGTAGGGGATTTAATCCCTCTCAATCCCCTCCAAACCCCTTCAAATCTGAAGGAACCGAACAAGGCCTCAAGGGTGATGTCAACAATAATAACTCATGCCCACCCATATCCAACTGGATATATGTGCCTAGATCTTTCCTCACCACATGATGCTTGCAAAAGAAAAATTAAAAAGGAATAGGGAAGAATACTTTGACTCTTGCATAAAAATAAGTGCATAAAAGTAAAAGATAGGCCCTTCGCAGAGGGAAGCAGAGGTTGTCATGCGCTTATTGGTTTATATGCCCAATCCATTAATGTAAAAGAACGTCACGCTATATTTCCCCCTATGATAGCAACCTTTATTATGCAGTCCATCACTTTTATTACTTTGCCATCATAAGTCCATATAGCGCTCAATTTTATCTTACACTAATTCATCAAAACACTTTTAGAAGCAATTTTTATTGCCTTGTTGCACCGATGACAACTTACTTGAAGGATCTTTCTCGATCCATAGGTAGGTATGGTGGACACTCAAAGAAAGAATTTGGGTTTGGGTTTTTGGATGCACAAGTAGTATCTCTACTTGGTGCAGAATTTTTGGCTAGCAAAGATATTGAGCAAGCACCACATGTTAAAGGATCTATGACAATATAACTTCTATGTGGATATGAACAAACATAAATCATTACGTTGTCTTCCTTGTCCAACGTCAACAAGTTTGGCATATAATATTTGATGGGGGCTCACAATCATAAAAGATGTCCAAGATAGTGTATTTGCATGTGAATCTTCTCTTCCTTTATTAATTCTTTCATGAATTGCATCATTGACCAATGCTATGTTTGTCAATCTCCAATAAATTTTACTACTTATACTTTTCATTATGTGATGTCATTACTCACCATAGGATTAGCCTATGATTCTTTTCATTTGTTTTACTTTTCTTTATTTTGATTGCAACAAGAAATTAGAGAGGCAAAAACTCAAACTAAACTTTATTATATAACTCTCACTCGATTACATAGATAGATAGATCACGGAACTAACACACGAAAATAGATCATGCTAAATTTTTATTCAACTAAAGCAAAGGGAAACTAAAGATCGAACTAAAATAGGTAAAGGTGAATAAAAGTGGTGGTGATACGATACCGAGGCACCTCCCCCAAGCTTGGCTCAAGCCAAGGGGAGTGCCCATACCCGTGTGCTCAAGTCTCCTTTAGTGGTGGTGATGAAGAAGGTGGAGGTGTTGATGTAGGTGGTGGTGATGATGTAATAAGCTTGTCCTCCATCTTCCAGGGTAAGGGCTCCCCATCAAAGGTTGACGCGAGAGTCCCCTGAGTCCTGCAACTAGCAGATAAGCTCATACCTTTAAATCTCGCTCCATATTCGAAGACTTGGTTTTGAAGATCATAAACTTGGCTCTGCAGAAAGTTAATTTGCTCGTTGAGGGTGGAGATGATCTCCTTCGCGGACCGGCCATCCACCGTCTGATCACAGGTGAATTCCGTGATCATGGAGTGATTGGCACTAAGTCCACGCTCCACCATCTTCTGGCACTTGAAGATTTCCTGTTCCACCGCCTCAAGCCTAGCCTCCATGCTTCCGGTCTTCTTGGGTCCCTGAACATCGCGGATGTGGAGCACCCCTCACGCATCTCAATGGCTTGAGGGTGCTTCATCACCTCCGGCAAGTACGGGTTGATGACCTTCTCGAAGAACTTGTCCTTGGAGGAGCTTGGTGGAGCCATGGAGATCTAGATCTGATGAGAAAATAGCAAGAAACAAGAATAGAGGATTTTCTACGATGCGGTCGTCAAAACAGTCGGGGGTATATATAGAGAATTTTTATTCTTGGGAAACAAGTATATGGAAGGAAAACGGAGTAGGGAAGGCATCCGAGGTGGGCACAACCCACCAGGGCGCGCCCAGGGGTGCCTGGCGCCCCCTGGTGCATCGTCCTCACCACGATCACCTTCCGGTATATTTCTTTATTTCCAAAATTCTAAAATATTCCAAAACTGACAAAAAATATTTTTGCGGATTTTTTGGAGTCCGTTTACTTACCGTATCACGTACCTCCAATTTTTAAGAATTTTGGAGTGTTCCGGAAGGTTTCTTGTATGTGTTCCTCCGGTGTCATGGTTTGGATAACATTGCTTTCAACGTTAATAGGCGTACCTGAGATATAATGCTTAATTCTTTGTCCATTGACCACCTTCGGGTTAGTACCTTCGGCGTTATTAATATTGATAGCCCCAGAATGATAAGCCTCTTCGATAATATATGGTCCTTCCCATTTTGAGACAAGCTTTCCTGCAAAAAATCTTAAACAAGAGTTAAACAAAAGAACATAATCTCCTATTTTGAATTCCCGCTTTTGGATTCTTTTGTCATGCCATCTTTTTACTTTTTCTTTGAATAGCTTGGCATTTTCATACGCTTGGGTTCTCCATTCATCTAGTTAGCTAATATCAAATAACCTATTCTCACCGGCAAGTTTGAAATCATAGTTAAGTTCTTTAATTGCCCAGAATGCTTTGTGTTGTAATTCTAGAGGCAAATGACAAGCTTTCCCATATACCATTTTATATGGAGACATACCCATAGGATTTTTATAAGCTGTTCTATATGCCCAAAGTGCATCATCTAATTTCTTAGACCAATTCTTATGAGACCTATTCATAGTTTTTTGTAATATTAATTTTATTTCTCTATTGCTAAGTTCAACTTGACCACTAGATTGAGGATGATAGGGTGATGCAATTCTATGGTTAACATCATATTTAGCAAGCATTTTACGGAAAGCACCATCGATAAAGTGTGAACCACCATCGGTCCTTAAGTATCTAGGGACTCCAAACCTCGGGAAGATAACCTCTTTAAGCATTTTAATGGAGGTGTGGTGATCAGCACTACTAGTTGGAATAGCTTCTACCCACTCAGTGACATAATCAACCGCAACCAAAATATGAGTGTACCCGTTGGAGGAAGGTAAAGGCCCCATATAATCAAAACCGAAAACGTCAAATGGTTCAACAAGAAGTGAATAATCCATAGGCATTTCCTGACGCTTACCGATATTACCAATTCTTTGACATTCATCACAAGATAAGACAAACTTACGGGCATCCTTAAAGAGAGTAGGCCAATAAAAACCAGATTGTAATACCTTATGAGCAGTTCTATCTCCCGCATGATGTCCTCCATAAGCTTCGAAATGACATTTCCGTAGGATTTGTTCCTGTTCGTGCTCAGGTACACAACGTCTAATAATACCATCTACTCCTTCTTTATAAAGGTGTGGGTCATCCCAAAAGTTATGTCTTAAGTCATAGAATTTTTTTCTCTTTTGTTGGTAAGTAAAGCTAGGTGGTATATATTTAGCGACAATGTAGTTAGCATAATCTGCATACCAAGGTGTGTTTTGTGAAACACTTATTGCAGCTAACTGTTCGTCGGGGAAACTATCATCAATAGGTAGTGGGTCATCAAGAATATTTTCTAACCTAGACAAGTTATCCGCTACGGGGTTCTCAGCTCCCTTCCTATCAACGATGTGTAAATCAAATTCTTGAAGCAAGAGAACCACCTAATGAGTCTAGGTTTAGCATCTTTCTTTTCCATAAGGTATTTTATAGCAGCATGATCGGTGTGAACAATAACTTTGGAGTCAACAATATAGGATCTAAATTTATCACAAGCAAACACAACTGCTAAAAATTCTTTTTCAGTAGTAGCATAGTTTCGTTGGGCACTATCTAGAGTTTTACTAGCATAATGGATAACATTTAATTTCTTATCAACTCTTTGTCCTAGGACAGCACCAACAGCATAGTCACTAGCATCACACATAATTGCAAAAGGTAAGTTCCAATCAGGTGGTTGAACGATAGGTGCAGAGGTTAAGGCTTTGTTGAGTGTTTCAAAGGCTTCCACACAATCATCATCAAAAACAAAAGGAATATCCTTTTGCAAAAGATTAGTAAGAGGCCTAGAAATTTTAGAGAAGTCTTTAATGAACCTCCTATAAAAACCAGCATGACCAAGGAAACTTCGAATACCTTTAATATCTTTAGGACATGGCATTTTCTCAATTGCATCAACTTTAGCTTTATCCACCTCAATACCTCGTTCAGATATTTTATGCCCCAAGACAATGCCTTCATTAACCATAAAGTGGCACTTCTCCCAATTCTAGACGAGATTAGTTTGTTCACATCTCTGCAAAACTCGATCAAGGTTGCTTAAGCAATCATCAAAAGAAGTTTCGTAAACGGAAAAATCATCCATGAAAACCTCCACAATCTTTTCACAAAAATCAGAGAATATAGCAGTCCTATATCTTTGAAAGGTAGCAGGTGCATTGCATAAACCAAAAGGCATACGTCTATAGGCATAGGTTCCAAAAGGGCAAGTAAAGGTAGTTTTCTCTTGATCAGATTGTGACACAGGTATTTGAGAGAACCCAGAATATCCATCTAAGAAACAAAACTGTGTGTGCTTGGATAGTCTCTCTAGCATGTGATCAATGAACGGTAGGGGGTAATGATCTTTCCTAGTAGCTTTATTTAATTTTCTAAAATCAATTACCATTCTATAGACAGTGACAATTCTTTGTGGAATGAGTTCATTCTTATCATTAGGAACAATGGTAATACCTCCTTTCTTAGGGACACAATGAACTGGACTTACCCATCTACTATCAGCTATGGGATAGATTATACCTGCCTCCAGAAGCTTTAATATTTCAGTTCTTACCACTTCTTTCATCTTCGGATTCAATCGCCGTTGGTGATCAACGACGGGTTTAGCATCAGGTTCCATATTGATCTCGTGCTGACACAGAGTGGGACTAATGCCCTTAAGATCATCAAGAGTATATCCAATAGCAGCCCGGTGCTTCCTTAGAACTTTCAATAATCTTTCTTCTTCATGTTCTGAAAGGTTAGCACTAATAATAACATGATATATCTTTTTCTCATCAAGATAAGCATACTTCAAAGTGTCAGGCAATTGTTTCAATTCAAAGACAGGATCACCTTTAGGTGGAGGAGGACCTCCAAGAGTTTCAATAGGCAAATTGTGTTTCAAGAGAGGTTGTTGTACAAACAAAATTTGATCTATTTCATTTCTTTCACGAAGGTGCATATCATTTTCATGGTCAAGCAAATATTGTTCTAATGGATCAGTAGGAGGCACATCAATAGAAGCAAGACCGATTATTTCATCCTTACTAGATAACGCTTTATCACGAGGTTGTCTACTAAACTTGGAAAAATTAAACTCATGAGACACATTACCGAAACTGACACAGACAGTTTGTTTTTCACAATCTATCTTAGCATTGACGGTGCTCAAGAAAGGTCTACCAAAGGTAATGGGACAAAAGTCATCTCGTGGGGAACCAAGGACTTGAAAATCAGTAGGGTATTTTAATCTCCCGCACAAGACTTCAACATCTTCTAACAATCCCAAGTGGTGTAATAGTGTCCCTATTAGCAAGTTTAATAGTAACATCAATGTCTTCCATTTCAGCAGGTGCTATTTCATCCATAATTTCTTGGTATAGAGTAAAAGGGATAGAACTCACACTAGCACCCAAATCACATAAACCATGATAGCAATGATCTCCTATTTTAACTGAGACGACAGACAAGCCTACTACGGGTCTATGTTTATCTTTTTCATCGGGTTTAGTGATACGTCTCCAGCGTATCTATAATTTTTGCTTGTTCCATGCTGTTATATTATCATTCTTGGATGTTTCACAATCAGTTTATTACAACTTTATATCATTTTTGGGACTAACATATTGACATAGTGCCAAAGTGCCAGTTGCTGTTTTTGCTTGCTTTTTACCTCGCAGAAAATCAGTACCAAACGACGATAAAACGCTGCGGGGATTTTTGTGGATTTTTTACGGACCAGAAGAAAGAAGATGGGCCAAAGAACACCAGAAGAGGGGGCCCAGGGTGGCCAGCACCCACCAGGGTGTGCCAAAGGCCCCCTAGCGCGGCCTGGTGGGGGCTGGGCACCTCGGGCACCCCCTCAACCGACTATCATGCCTATAAATTCCTAGAAAATACAAAAACCCTAGAGGAGTCGACGAAACACAATTCCAGTCGCCGCAAGTTCCAGAACCGCGAGATCCAATCTAAACACCATCACGGAGGGGTTCATCTTCCTCATAGGTGCCTCTCCGATGATGCGTGAGTAGTCCACCATAGACCTACGGGTCCGTAGGCAGTAGCTAGATGGCTTCTTCTCTCTCTCTCTCTTATGATTCTCAATACAATGGTCTCTTGGAGATCTAGTTGATGTAAACTTTTGTGGAGTGTTTGTTGGGATCCGATGAATTTTGAGTTCATGATCAGTTTCTATCCTTGAATATTATTTGAGTCTTCTTTGATCTCTTATATGCATGATTGCTTATAGCCTCGTATTTCTTCTTCGAATCTTTGGTTTAGTTAGGCCAACTAGATCAATTTTATTGCCATGGGAAGAGGTGCTTTGTGATGGGTTCGATCTTGCGGTCTTCTTTCCTAGTGACAGAAGGGGCAGCAAGACACGCATGTATCGTTGCTATTAAGGATAACAAGATGGGGTCTATTCCTACATGAATAGATCTTGTCTACATCATGTCATCGTTCTTATTGCATTACTCCATTTTTCCATGAACTTAATACACTAGATGCATGCTGGATAGCGGTCGATGTGTAGAGTAATAGAGGTAGATGTAGGCAGGAGTCGGTCTATCTATCTTGGACGTGATGCCTATATAGTGATCATCGCCTTGGATATCATCATGACTATTCGATTTTCTATCAATTACCCAACAGTAATTTGTTCACCCACCGTGCGCTATACTCATGAGAGAAGCCACTAGTGAACCCTACGGCCCCCGGGTCTACTTTTCCTATCATATTGCTTTCCGATCTATGTTTTTTGCAATCTTTGTTTTCAGATCTACAAAACCAAAACCCCAAAAATATATTGCTGCATATTTACTCTTTTTATTTGTGTTCTTGAGAGATCTATCTCTCCTATCTAGCACTACCTAATCTATCTTATTACCGTAGAGAGATTGCCAACCTCTCTTTCGCGTCGGGTTGCAAGTATTTGTTGTTTTTGTGCAGGTGCTGCTTATTGGGTGGTGGTGATCCTCCTACTGGTTCGATAACCTTGGTTTCATAACTGAGGGAAATACTTACCGTCGCTGTGCTGCATCATCCCTTCCTCTTTGGGGAAATACCGACGCAGTCCAAGCCACGTCAAAGGAATTTTTGGCGCCGTTGCCGGGGAGGAAGCGGTCTCTTCTACGTGCCTATCGTAGGCGCCGAGGGGACTTCACCATCATCTACCAGGTTCCTAATCACAAATCTCATCTCCTTGCAATTACATTATTTGCCATTTGCCTCTCGTTTTCCTCTCCCCCACTTCACCAATTTGCCGTTTTATTCGCCCTCTTTTTCGTTTGCCCTTTTTCTTGCTAGATCTCTTCCTTGTTTGCAATATTGTTTGCGTAGTCATGACGCCTCAACGAAAGTACTATGAAGTTCCTTATCCCAATATCTTGCTTGAAATTGAGAAAAGTACTAAAGAGTATATGACTACACAATTTGAGCATAATAAGTATTTTACCGATGAGCTTAGAGAACACTCTACCGTGCTAGATGCCATAATGAAACAACTTGATGATATCAGTAGAGAAGTTTGCAATCTTCAATCTAAATATGCTCATGCTAAAAATTTGCTTGGTAAAATCTTCGATGCGCAAGCTACTTTGATAAATCAAATGGCAGCCAAACCAATCTCTCTAGAGGATAAAAGTGATGAAGATCTTAAAGTGATTGGTGTTTCTTCTATTGATTCCTTGTTTAGTAATGTTAAAATTGATAATGAAGGGACTGAAGTAGAGTCAACTTTAGCTAGAAAGCGTCCCAATAATTTGGAGGGTGAAAATCTTGATGAAAACTTTGATGAAAGTGGGTTTGAAGAGGTTAAAACTTTAACTAGTGATGTTCCCACTATCTTGGATTGCAAAGATTTTAATTATGATAGCTGCTCTTTGATTGAATGTATTTCTTTGTTGCAATCTATGTTGAATTCACCTCACGCTTATGAGCAAAATAAAGCTTTTACTAAACATATCGTTGATGCCATGATGAAATCTTTTGAAGAAAAGTTGGAGTTGGAGATTTCTATTCCTAGAAAATTATATGATGATCGGGAACCTACCATTAAGGTCAAGATTAAAAATTATGAATGCTTTGCTTTGTGTGATTTGGGTGCTAGTGTTTCCACGATTCCGAAATCTCTATGTGATGTGCTTGGTCTTACCAACATTGAAGAATGTTATCTTAATTTGCACTTGGCGGATTCTACTATTAAAAAGCCTTTGGGAAGAATTAATGATGTTCTTATTCTTGCAAATAGGAAGTATGTGCCCATTTATTTTATTGTGCTTGATATTGATTGCAATCCGTCTTGTCCCATTATACTTGGTAGACCGTTTTTACGCACTATAGGTGCCGTGATTGATATGAAAGAAGGCAATATTCGTTTTCAGTTTCCCTTGAGAAAGGGTATGGAACACTTCCCTAGAACAAGAATTAAGCCACCATATGAATCAATCATGAGGGCATCCTATGGATCCAAAACCAAAGATGACAATACTTGAATCTATCCATTATGCCTACCTAGGGGCGTAAAACGATAGCGCTTGTTCGGAGGCAACCCAATGAATAAATAAATTTTTTCTTTTTTCCTTTCGGTTTTTGAGTGTTGACACAATTATGGCTCTGTTATGATTGTGTTTTTATGGTTTATTTAGTGTTTGTGCCAAGTAGAACCGTTAGGATGATTCATAGGATGAGTAGAAGTGATGCTGAATCTGAAACAGAAACTTTGCGTCCAGTATATGAATTTTCATTTTTTGCTGGAACGTGATCTTGAGCTGAAATTTAACACAGTGTTTCCATACAAATTCCTTACGTTGTCCTAATTTTTCAGAATTTTTAGAGTTACAGAAGTATGGGTAGAGTACAGATTACTACAGACTGTTCTGTTTGAGACAGATTCTGTTTTTGTTGCATTGTGTGCTTGTTTTGATGAATCTATGGTTTGTATTGTGGGGTATAAGTCATGGTAAAGTTAAAATATAGTAGGTATAATGAAATTATAAAATTTGAATGGGTTTACAACAGTACCCAAAGTAGTGATTTGCTTTATTATACTAACGGATCTCACGAAGATTTTGTTGAGTTTTGTGTGATTGAAGTTTTCAAGTTTTGGGTGAGATCACGATGGATAAAGGAATAAGGAGTAGCAAAATCCTAAGCTTGGGGATGCTACCGCACCCCCAAGATATATCCAAAGAGTAACAAGCAACTAAGCTTGGGGATGCCCCGAGTGGCATCCCCTCTTTCTTCTAACGACCATCGGTATTTTACTTGGAGCTATATTTTTATTCGTCACATATCATGTGTTTTGCTTGTAGCGTCTTGTATCTTTGATTGCTTTGTTTGTTAGTTTTCCCTTTGTATCCTTGATGTACACACCTATTTGAGAAAGCCAAAATCATGCTATGATTTGTTAGAATTTCTCTATGCGCTTCACTTAAACTTTTTGAGCTATAGAATTGCTCTAGTGCTTCACTTATATCTTTTTGAGCACGGTGTGCTTGGAAACTTTTGTAGAAATACTCTCATGCTTCACTTAGATTAATTTGAGAGTTAGTAATTTTTTAAAGAAATCCTCTCATGCTTCACTTATACCTTTTTGAGAGATGAAATCTTTATGCTCATGTGCTTCACTTAAATTTGTTTGAGCTTGCCAAAAAGCAATGGCAATATATGAAACTAGTCCCAAAGTGATAGATACCCAATTAGGATATAATAAAAACTTTCATGAAGATCATTGGACAAATTAAACTTGATTCCTTGTAATAGTTTTGAAACATGATGATAGTAATATGTAAGTCATGTTAATGAGTAATTATGCTTAGTAGGAATATTGGTGTTAAGGTTTGTGATTCCCTATGCATGCACGAAAGTCAATAGTTATGCAATGAAGTTACATCCAACTTGTGGTGCATTATTCGGTGTTAGTTATGTTCCATGCTCACTTATATGATTTTTCGTTTCTTGGTTTGGTTGCTTCCCGATCTATTTGCTAGCCTTCATTTGTACTAAGTAGAAATACTACTTGTGCATCCAAAATCCTTAAACCAAGTTTTGCCTTATGAGTCCACCATACCTACCTATATGCGGTATTTCCATGTCGTTCCAAGAAAATTTGTATGTGCCATCTCTAAATTTTCAAAATATTTTTTCTCTTTTGTGTGCCCGTACCGCTCATGAAACGATGGGGAGTATCCAATATTTTTCCATGCTAGATGTGTTATTCTCAAGATGAGTGTTCATTCACTTGTCATTGCATGAGAGTGCGGCGGTAATCGGGATGCCCATTCCCGAAACAAAAAAGAAAAAAATATTTACTTTATGTTGTCAAATAATAAATTCCTTGGAAAGTGTTGCTATGGAAGGCAACCGTGGATACGGCCCGCCATGGAAAGTGAAAGTTTGGTGGAAAAAAGAATAAACTTTATTTTCTGTTTGGGAACCGCCTATGATATATCTAGCATGGAAAGTATTGTGAGCTACTTTGTCATTTTCATTGACAGGAAAAGCATGCCACCCAAAATATTTTTCTCTCTCAATTTAAAACTTTGAGCTCTGGCACCGCTACAAATCCCTACTTCCCTCTGCGAAGGGCCTATCTGTTTAATTTATGCAATTTTTATTTTTGCTTTGAGTCTCCATCTTCTCTTACACTACTGGAATTCAGAAATTTGCCATCTGCCACTTCTTTGCCGTCTGCCAGCTGACGGCAAAGAAGGTCTTTGCCGTCCGCTTCCAAAAAACAGACGGCAAAAAACTGGCAGACGGCAACGAACTCTTTGCCGTCTGCCAGTTGTTTGCCGTCAGCCAGCGGATGGCAAAGGGACAAAGGCAGACGGCAAAGAACTGGCAGATGGCAAAGATACAGTTTGCCTTCTGCCAGTTGTTTGCCGTCAGCCAGCGGACGGCAAAGGGCCAAAAATTTCTTTGCCGTCTGCTGGCAGACGGCAAAGAAGAAAATTCAAAAAAAAATTTAAAAAAATTCAAAAAAAAATTTCTTTGCCGTCTGCTGGCAGACGGCAAAGAAGAAAATTCAAAAAAAAATTAAAAAAAATTTCAAAAAAAAAATTTAAAAAAAATTCAAAAAAAAAATTTAAAAAAATTCAAAAAAAAATTTTAAAAAAATTCAAAAAAAAAAATTTAAAAAAAATTCAAAAAAATTTTAAAAAAAATTCAAAAAAAATTCAAAAAAAAAGTTCAAAAAAAAATTTTCTTTGCCGTCTGCTGGCAGACGGCAAAGAAGAAAATTCAAAAAAAAATAAAAAAAATAAAAAAAAATTCAAAAAAAAATTCAAAAAAAAAATTCAAAAAAAAATTTCTTTGCCGTCTGCTGGCAGACGGCAAAGAAGAAAATTCAAAAAAACATAAAAAAAAATAAAAAAAAATTCAAAAAAATTCAAAAAAAATTCAAAAAAAAATTTCTTTGCCGTCTGCTGGCAGACGGCAAAGAAGAAAATTCAAAAAAAAAATTCAAAAAAAAATTCAAAAAAAAATTCAAAAAAAATTCAAAAAAAAAATTCTTTGCCGTCTGCTTTCAGACGGCAAAGAAGAAAATTCAAAAAAATAAATTAAAAAAAATTCAAAAAAAATTTCAAAAAAATGATAAAATCTTCAAAAAATAAAATCCTTTGAGATGTGGTTAGGTTTTAGTGTCTAGTTGGTATAGTAATTTTGAAATATGAATTTTGACTTTTTTTGCAAAAAAACGAAAAAAAATGTAAAACGGCCATAACTTTTGCAGACGACGTCGAAAAAAAAGCTTAATATATAAAAAAAACGGGAGAAAAATGGGTACTCGATTTCACCGGGGTTTACCCGGTGAATTTTTATCAGATTCTCAAACTTCTAAAAGTAAAAAAAGTTATTTCAAATCAAAAATGAGAATTTTAATAATTTTAAAAATTAATTTTATTTGAAAATAAATAAATGATGATGTCATATTTGGAATCCTCACATTTTTCTGATAATAATGGATATATTATTTGTCGAATTTCGACTTACAGATTTAAAGATATTAATTATGTCATATTAAATGAATAAATGGCAAATAAATGAATAAAATAATATTATTACTTATTTTATTTTCATTATTCAACATTATTATTATTACTTATTTTGTTTATTTTAATAATTGTTTAGAATTCAAAACATTAAATCATGTGACATCAAGACCTAAGGGTTAATAGGATTGATAGCTTACTATTATCAGGAAAACAACAAGTGTAGACTTGGTAACGAGGGTCGATAGAACCAGGAAGTTAAGCGTGCTGGGGCTGGAGCAGTGAGAGGATGGGTGACCGGTCGGGAAGTTAAGCGTGCTGGGGCTGGAGCAGTGAGAGGATGGGTGACCGGTCGGGAAGTTAGACGATTTGAAATGAGTGGAGTAAATTGTCAAAAAAATTCAAAAAAAAATCAAAAAAAATTTAAAAAAAAAATTCAAAAAAAAATTCTTTGCCGTCTGCAAAAAAATTCAAAAAAAAAATCAAAAAAAATTTAAAAAAAAAATTCAAAAAAAAATTCAAAAAAAAATTCTTTGCCGTCTGCTAGCAGACGGCAAAGAGCCTGCAAAAAAAAAAATTCAAAAAAAATTTAAAAAAAAATTAAAAAAAAAAATTCAAAAAAAAAATTTCTTTGCCGTCTGCTAGCAGACGGCAAAGAATCTTGGCCTCTTTGCCGTCTGCTAGCAGACGGCAAAGAACTTTCCTTCTTTGCCGTCCGCCAGCAGACGACAAAGAACTTTCCTTCTTTGTCGTCCGCCAGCAGACGGCAAAGCGGCCTTTACCGGCATCAGTTCGGCCGGAGTGTTTGCCGTCTGCTAGCGGACGGCAAAGCCTTTGCCGTCCGCCAAGCATGCCTTTGCCGTCTGCTTTGGCAGATGGCAAAGCAGCTGATTCCAGTAGTGTTATAAGCACCAACTAGGGGCCACTATGATCGTACTTGAGCATTGGGCATAGCTAATATTTGAGTGTGTTTCATGAATGGATCAATGATTGAGCATGATGGGCTAGGGATAACTTTCTTTAGTGTTGATATTTTGAAAGGCATGGTTGCTTGTTGACATGCTTGAGTATTGAAGTCATTATGTTAAAACTAGACTATTGCTTTGAATCATTTACAAGTCCAAATGTCCATGCTATAAAAAGAAGAAAAGAATATGATGAACATGTTAGGCAGCATTCCACATCAAAAATTCTGTTTTTATCATTTACCTACTCGAGGACGAGTAGGAATTAAGCTTGGGGATGCTGATACGTCTCCAACGTATCTATAATTTTTGCTTGTTCCATGTTGTTATATTATCATTCTTGGATGTTTTACAATCAGTTTATTACAAATTTATATCATTTTTTGGGACTAACCTATTGACATAGTGCCAAAGTGCCAGTTGCTGTTTTTGCTTGTTTTTTACCTCGCAGAAAATCAGTACCAAACGGAGACAAAACGCTGCGGGGATTTTTGTGGATTTTTTACGGACCAGAAGAAAGAAGATGGGCCAAAGAACACCAGAAGAGGGGGCCCAGGGTGGCCAGCACCCGCCAGGGCGCACCAGAGGCCCCCTGGCGCGGCCTGGTGGGGGCTGGGCACCCCCTCAACTGACTATCGTGCCTATAAATTCCCAGAAAATCCAGAAACCCTAGAGGAGTCGACGAAACACAATTACAGCCACCGCAAGTTCCAGAACCGCGAGACCCAATCTAAACACCATCATGGAGGGGTTCATCTTCCTCGTAGGTGCCTCTCCGATGATGCGTGAGTAGTCCACCATAGACCAACGGGTCCGTAGGCAGTTGCTAGATGGCTTCTTCTCTCTCTCTTATGATTCTCAATACAATGGTCTCTTGGAGATCTATTTGATGTAAACTTTTGCGGTGTGTTTGTTGGGATCCGATGAATTTTGAGTTCATGATCAGTTTCTATCCATGAATATTATTTGAGTCTTCTTTGATCTCTTATATGCATGATTGCTTATAGCCTCTTATTTCTTCTTCGAATCTTTGGTTTAGTTAGGCTAACTAGATCAATTTTATTGCCATGGGAAGAGGTGCTTTGTGATGGGTTCAATCTTGCGGTGTTCTTTCCCAGTGACAGAAGGGGCAGCAAGACACGCATGTATCGTTGCTATTAAGGATAACAAGACGGGGTCTATTCCTACATGAATAGATCTTGTCTACATCATGTCATCGTTCTTATTGCATTACTCCATTTTTCCATGAACTTAATACACTAGATGCATGCTGGATAGCGGTCGAGGTGTGCAGTCAGGAGTCGGTCTATCTATCTTGGACGTGATGCCTATATAATGATCATCACCTTGGATATCGTCATGACGATTCGATTTTCTATCAATTGCCCAACAGTAATTTGTTCACCCACCGTGCGCTATACTCATGAGAGAAGCCACTAGTGAACCCTACGACCCCCGGGTCTACTTTTCCTATCATATTGCTTTCCGATCTACGTTTTTTGTAATCTTTGTTTTCAGATCTACAAAACCAAAACCCCAAAAATATATTGCTGCATATTTACTCTTTTTATTTTTGTTCTTGAGAGATCTATCTCTCCTATCTATCACTACCTAATATATGTTATTACCGTAGAGAGATTGACAACCTCTCTTTCGCGTCGGGTTGCAAGTATTTGTTGTTTGTGTGCAGGTGCTGCTTATTGGGTGGTGGGGATCCTCCTACTGGTTCGATAACCTTGGTTTCATAACTGAGGGAAATACTTACCATCGCTGTGCTGCATCATCCCTTCCTCTTTGGGGAAATACCGACGCAGTCCAAGCCACGTCATTTAGCAATTCTAGCAGCTTCATCACAAAAGTAGATAACATGCCCATCAATATTTTCTACCAATAGATCTTTTTTTAGGGAAACAGCAGGACTCTGCTGCGTTTTTTTATTGATTTTTAAATAGAATACAAAAGTAAATGTCCAAAGAATGAAAAGAAAAGACTATACATAAAGAAAAAACCAAGAAACCCAGGGAAACAAAATTAAAAGAACAATTACAAAAATTACATCAACTGCCGCATGGCAGATCATCTAAAGTTTGCAATCCAGTCCTTGAAGCCACTGTATTCTGTCCTATTGATCCTGTATGAGATCCATTTGAGATCCTCTTTGAATTTCTTTCGAAATTTATATATGCTTGGCGGGATATGTTGAAAGATGAAATCATTCCTGGTGGTCCAGATAGCCCAACAAGTAAGGATTATGATTTCCATCGCAAAGGGAGCATTTAGGATTTGTCTGATGTTACTTATTTCTCCCTGAATTTGTGTATGTGCTGGTAGCCAAGTGGGACAAATGTACGTCCAACATAATTGTGCAAATGGACAGTGGGACAAATGTACGTCCAACATAATTGTGCAAATGGACAGTGGAAGAATAGGTGGTCCCTTGTTTCCCGAACTGGTTGGTTGCACATGACACAAGAATAATCCTGCAAAAAGAAGTTTTTTCTCTGCAAAAGTGCCCTAGTGTTTAATCTGTCATAGATGAGAAGCCAAAGGAAAATCTTATGCTTAAGTTGGCAACAGGTTTTCCATAGCCATTTGATGGCTGGTATAACTTCTGGGGCAAGTGTCAGAGTGTTATAAGCTAAGGAGACCTTGTATGTTACCTGACCAGGGGGGAATTGCCACATATCATGATCATCTTGCAAGGAAATGTCCTGCAAAAGATGTTGTAGTTGGAGAAATTCCTCCTAGGCCTCCTTAGAAAGTGGCAGATGGAAGTGATCTGACAGTTGTAGGACCGAAAGTATGTCTAGAGGGGGGGGGGTGATTAGACTACTTGACCAAATAAAAATCTACTTTTTCCCAATTTTAAGTGTTGGCAGATTTTAGCATTCATAGCAAGTCAAGTACACCCTACACATGCATGTCTAAGAGTATAGCAGCGGAAAGTAACAACAAGCATGTATAGTAGAGGGTAGGAAGGAAGATCAAACGCAATTTGTAGACACGAAGATTTTTCCCGTGGTTCCGATAGGTGGTGCTATCGTACGTCCATGTTTATGGAGTCTTCAACCCACGGAGGGTAATGGTCGCGAGAGTCCACGGAGGGCTCCACCCATAAGGGTCCACGAAGTAGCAACCTTGACTATTCCATAACGGCTTCCGTCCACGAAGGACTAGCCTCACTATGGGTAGATCTTCACGAAGTAGGCGATCTCCTTGCCCATACAAACTTCTTGGTTCAACTCCACAACACGAAGTACGAGGCTCCCAAGCGACACCTAACCAATCTAGGAGGCACCACCCTCCAAAAGGTAATAGGCTCAGCAATGACGATGAACTCCTTTCTCTTGTGCTTCAAGATGATAGACTCCTCAACACACAATCACTCTCTCACTGATTTGGCTATGGTGGAAAAGATTGATTTGGTGGAAAGCAACTTGGGGAGGCTAGAGATCAAGATTCATATGGTTGGAGTGGAATGGCTTGATCCCAACACAAGGGTAGGTGGCTCTCTCTCAGAAAATATGATGGGGCAAGTATGGAATAGTTCTGAGTGCTTCTCTTTCAAGTGGGTGGTGGTGAAGGGGTATATATAGTTATCTCCAAAAATCCAACTGTTACACCTAAAGTGACCAACTCGGTGACACCGATGTGTGAACCTCGGTGGTATCGAAGTGACCAAAAGGTGACAACTTTTGAATCTCGGTGAGACCGATATATAAATCTTGGTGGTACCGATAAGGTGACCAATGGTCAGATTGCGCAACTCGGTGACGCCGATCCAACAAACTCGGTGGTACCGATTTTGTGAATCGAGGTAACAGAAAGTTGGCAACCTAAACTCGGTGGCACCGAAGTGGAATCGGTTGCACCGATGTGCTAGGGTTTGGCATGGGTTTGTCTGAGTTTGTTAATCGGTGGCACCGAGTGGAAAGTGTTGGTTGCACCGATTTTGGACATTTGACTTTGGACAGACTTTTGTGGAAGAGCTTGTGGGTGTTTTTGGTGACTATCACTTGTGCACGTATGAGCATTTTGTTCACCAACAATACCTTACCCCCTTTTAATAGTATTGGCTTTCCTATGGACTCAAAGTGATTTCTCACAAAGTAAAATGTAGAGTCCTCTTGCTTGAAGCTTTGCCAATCCATTTCCTTGCATCTTGGGGTTATCCACAATCCTTTTGCCATCCCTATCGTTGAACTTTTCCTGAAATATGCTTAGTGGAAACATTAGTTCAATGACATATATGTTGTTATTAATTACCAAAACCACCAAGGGAGCAAATGTGCTTTCAATCTCCCCCTTTTTGGTAATTGATGACAACATATAGATCAAAGCTTCGACATATGATATAATCAATGAATATAATTGTCGCTTTGAGAAGTATGTGATTATCAAGAGCTTCCCCTAAATTTGTGCATTATTTTGAATTTGCGTTTGAATGCAAATGCACAATCGATTAGGTACATGGGGCACTCTTTCATGTCACATACAACTTGGTGGTGTGCGAGAATAGTAAGAATGAACATCATAGCACAACACAATCAAGCAAAGGTGAATAATCATCTCATAAGCATCATAATGATAGGAAATAGTAGCAACACATATTAAACGTATGATCAAACACCAACAAACGTTTAACACAAGCAACCAAAAGATCAAATGTTTTTGAAAAAGCGAGAAAAACCAAACACTCTCTCACTCGAAGCCTAAAGATCTATATACACTTCTCCCCCTTTGGCAACAAGTTACCAAAAAGTTCAAAGGCATATATCTAAGCGCTCTTCTGGGGCTGATCTCCTCTGGTAGTCGATGAAGGAGTCGAGAGAACTGCGTGGGCGAAGACCTTTGCTGATGTCATGGATGGAGTTGGAGTAGCAATGGGAGGTACTGGAGCTGATGGAGCTGAGGAGGCTGTAGCAGGTGCTGATGAAGAAGGCCTCAAATCTGGAGGTGGCACTGTGGCTAATCTGGCCTAGGTAGTGAAGTGAGTGCCTGGCCTGAGAGGAGAGTCATCCTCATCATCTGAAGTGTCGGGACTGGGCACGTTGTCAACTTCCTTCTTCAGCTCATTCACTGTCTTTGTCAGCTCATCCACTTTGTCATTTATGTTGGGGAACGTTGCATGGGAAACAAAAAATTTCCTACGCACACACAAGATCTATCCATGGTGATGAGCATCTACGAGAGGGAGAGTGAATCTACATACCCTTGTAGATCGCTAAGCGGAAGCGTTAAGAAACGCGGTTGATGTAGTCGAACGTCTCCGCGATCCAAATCGCAAGTCGTCCCTCGATCCGATCACGAACTAGTGCCGAACGGACGGCACCTCCGCATTCAACACACGTACGGCTTGATGACGCCTTCACCTCCTCGATTCAGCGAGCGATGGTGAAGTAGTAGATGAGTTCCGGCAGCACGACGGCGTGGTGATGGTGGTGAGGAACAATCTCTGCAGGGCTTCGCCAAGCACTACGGAGATTATGACGGGAGAACTAGAGGGTTAGGGTTGCCGACACACGGCTTGGGAAATCTTGATGTCTCCCGTGTGCTAGCCCTGCCCCTCTATTTATATGTTGAGCCTTGGGGTCTAAACTTGGAGTAAAAGCCTCCTCCAGGTCGGTTTTGCCCGCACAAGGTCGGTTTGGCCCGCAGGGAAAGAGTCCAACTCGGATCCCTGCAGTACCGCGCACAAGCGGTAGTACCGCTCACGAGCGGTAGTACCGCTTCACACAAGCGGTAGTACCGCTTATGCGGTAGTACCGCTTCACACAAGCGGTAGTACCGCTTACGCGGTAGTACTGCCTTACCAGCGGCAGTACCGCTTAAGGCAGCAGCAAAACTTCCTTTTGCACTTTCCAATACCTCGTGGGCTTTACCCCTTTGGCTCATATAAAGTGTTGCTGCACCCGAACACTTCGGTAAACATCCAGAACCTCTTCCGGTGAATTCCGGAACCCTTCCGGAGATCAAAACACTATTATCACATATATCAATCTTTACCTCCGGACTCTTCCGGAGATCCTTATCATGTCCGGGATCTTATCCGGGACTCCGAACAACCTTCGGTCACCAACACAATAACTCAACTATACTAATCGTCACCAAACGTTAAGTGTGTAGACCCTGCGGGTTCGAGAACTATGTAGACATGACCGAGACACCTCTACGATCAATAACCAATAGCGGGACCTGGATGCCCATATTGGCTCCTACATATTCTACGAAGATCTTTATCGGTCGAACCTCTATGTCAAGGATTCAGTTAATCCCGTATACTGTTCCCTTTGTTCTTCGGTATGTTACTTGCCCGAGATTCGATCGTCGGTATCTCTATACCTATTTCAATCTCGTTACCGGCAAGTCTCTTTACTCGTTCCGTAATACAAGATCTCGTGGCTAACACTTTAGTCACATTGCTTGCAAGGCTCATTGTGATGTTGTATTACCGAGTGGGCCCTGAGATACCTCTCCGTCACACGGAGTAACAAATCCCAGTCTTGATCCATGCCAACCCAACAGACACCCTCGGAGATACCTGTAGAGCATCTTTATAGTCACCCAGTTACGTTGCGACGTTTGATACACACAAGGTACTCCTCCGATGTCAGGGAGTTGCATGATCTCATGGTCATAGGAACAGATACTTGACATGCAGAAAACAATAGCAATAAACTGACACGATCATATGCTACGTTTATAGTTTGGGTCTTGTCCATCACATCATTCTCCTAATGATGTGATCCTGTTATCAAATGACATCTCATGTCTATGGCTAGGAAACCTTCACCATCTTTTGATCAACGAGCTAGTTAACTAGAGGCTTACTAGGGACACAGTGTTGTCTATGTACCCACACATGTATTTGAGTTTCCAATCGATACAATTATAGCATGGATAATAAACGATTATCATGAACAAGGAAATATAATAATAACCAATTTATTATTGCCTCTAGGTCATATTTCCAACAGTCTCCCACTTGCACTAGAGTCAATAATCTAGTTCACATCACTATGTGATTTACATTGTAATGAATCGAACACCCATGCAGTTCTGGTGTTGTTCATGTTTAGCCCTTGGAAGAGGTTTAGTCATCGGATCTGCAACATTTGGATCCGTGTGTACTTTGCAAATATTTATGTCGTCCTCCTTTATGTAATCGCGGATGGAATTGAAACGTCGCTTTATGTGTCTGGTCCTCTTGTGAAATCTTGGTTCCTTGGCTAGAGCAATGGCACCAGTATTATCACAAAACAGAGTCATTGGGTTAAGCGCACTAGGCACTACTCCAAGATCTGTCATGAACTCCTTCATCCAGACACCTTCCTTCGCCGCCTCCGAGGCAGCGATGTACTCCGCTTCGCATGTAGAATCAGCTACCACACTTTGCTTGGAACTGCACCAGCTAACCGCACCCCCATTAAGAATAAATACGTATCCGGTTTGCGACTTAGAGTCATCCGGATCAGTGTCAAAGCTTGCATCGACGTAACCCTTTACGACGAGATCTTGATCACCTCCATAAACGAGAAACATGTCCTTAGTCCTTTTCAGGTACTTCAGGATATTCTTGACCGCCGTCCAGTGTTCCATTCCTGGATCACTTTGAAACCTTCCGACCATACTTATGGCAAGGCTGACATCGGGTCTTGTGCACAGCATTGCATACATGATAGAGCCTATGGCTGAAGCATAGGGGATGAGACTCATCTTTTCTCTATCTTCTGCAGTCACTGGGCATTGAGTCTTACTCAACTTCATACCTTGCAATACAGGCAAGAACCCCTTCTTGGACTGATCCATTTTGAACTTCTTCAAAACTTTGTCAAGGTATGTGCTTTGTGAAAGTCCTATTAAGCGTCTCGATCTATCTCTATAGATCTTGATGCCTAATATGAAAGCAGCTTCTCCTAGGTCCTTCATTGAAAAACTCTTGTTCAAATATTCCTTCACGCCTTCCAACATTTCTATATTGTTTCCAATCAGCAATATGTCATCCACATATAATATTAGAAACGCTATAGAGCTCCCACTCACTTTCTTGTAAATACAAGCTTCTCCGTAAACTTGTATAAACTCGAACGCTTTGATCACCTCATCAAAGCGAAGATTCCAACTCCGAGATGCTTGCACCAGTCCATAAATGGATCGCTGGAGTTTGCAAACTTTGTCAGCATTCTCTGGATCGACAAAACCTTCTGGTTGCATCATATACAACTCTTCCTTAAGGAAACCGTTAAGGAACGCTGTTTTGACATCCATCTGCCAAATTTCATAATCGAAAAAGGCAGATATTGCTAACATGATTCTGACGGACTTAAGCATCGCTACGGGTGAGAAGGTCTCATCGTAGTCAACTCCTTGAACTTGTGAAAAACCCTTTGCCACAAGTCGAGCTTTATAGACGGTGACATTACCGTCCGCGTCCGTCTTCCTCTTAAAGATCCATTTGTTCTGAATGGCCTTACGCCCTTCAGGTAATACTTCCAAAGTCCATACTTTGTTTTCATACATGGATCCCATCTCGGATTTCATGGCCTCTAACCATTTCTCGGAATCCGGGCCCATCATCGCTTCTCCATAGCTCGTAGGTTCATCGTTGTCCAACAACATGACCTCTAAGACAGGGTTGCCGTACCACTCAGGAGCAGTACGCGTCCTTGTCGACCTACGAGGTTCGATAGCAACTTGATCCAAAGCTTCATGATCATCATCATTAACTTCCTCTTCAGCTGATGTAGGCTCTACAGAAACATCTTTCTGCGCTGCGCTACTTTCTGGTTGAAGTAAAGGTTCAACAACCTCATCAAGTTCTATCTTCCTCCCACTCAATTCTTTCGAGAGAAACTCTTTCTCAAGAAATGTTCCGTTTTTAGCGACAAACACTTTGCCTTCGGATCTGAGGTAGAAGGTAGACCCAACTGTCTCTTTTGGGTATCCTATGAAGACGCATTTCTCCGCTTTGGGTTCCAGCTTTTCAGGCTGAAGCTTTTTGACATAAGCATCACATCCCCAAACTTTAAGAAACGACAGCTTCGGCTTCTTGCCAAACCAAAGTTCACATGGCGTCGTCTCAACGGATTTCGATGGTGCCCTATTTAAAGTGAATGCAGCTGTCTCTAATGCATAACCCCAAAACGATAGTGGCAAATCGGCTAGAGACATCATAGATCGCACCATATCCAATAAGGTTCGATTACGACGTTCGGACACACCATTACGCTGTGGTGTTCCAGGCGGTGTCAGTTGTGAAACAATTCCACATTGTCTTAAGTAACTGCCAAACTCATAACTCAGATATTCTCCTCCTCGATCAGATCGTAGGAATTTAATCTTCTTGTTACGATGATTCTCAACTTCACTCTGAAATTGTTTGAACTTTTCAAATGTTTCAGACTTGTGTTTCATTAAGTAAATATACCCATATCTACTTAAGTCATCAGTGAAGGTGAGAAAGTAACGATAACCACCGCGCGCCTCAATACTCATCGGACCGCACACATCAGTATGTATGATTTCCAACAAGTTACTTGCCCGTTCCATTGTTCCAGAGAACGGCGTTTTAGTCATCTTGCCCATGAGGCATGGCTCACATGTGTCAAGTGATTCAAAATCAAGTGACTCTAAAAGTCCATCAGCATGGAGCTTCCTCATGCGTTTTACGCCAATATGACCTAAACGGCAGTGCCACAAGAAAGTGGTATTATCATTATCAATTCTACATCTTTTGCCATCAATGTTATGAACATGTGTATCATTACTATCGAGATTCAATAAGAATAAACCCCTCACATCGGGTGCATGACCATAAAAGATATTACTCATATAAATAGAACAACCATTATTCTCTGATTTAAATGAGTAACCGTCTCGCAATAAACAAGATCCAGATATAATGTTCATGCTTAACGCAGGCACCAAATAACATTTATTCAGGTTCATCACTAATCCCGATGGTAATCAAAGAGCGAGCGTGCCGACGGCGATCACATCAACCTTGGAACCATTTCCCACGCGCATCGTCACTTCGTCCTTTGCCAGCCTCCGTCTATTCCGCAGTTCCTGTTTTGAGTTGCAAATATGAGCAACCGCACCGGTATCAAATACCCAGGCACTACAACGAGAGTTGGTAAGGTACACATCAATAACATGTATATCATATATACCTTGTTTGTTGTTGGCCGCCTTCTTGTCAGCCAAATACTTGGGGCAGTTCCGCTTCCAGTGTCCAGTTCCCTTGCAATGAAAGCACATAGTTTCTGGTTTGGGTCCAGCCTTGGGTTTCTTCACGAGAGGAGCAACTGCTTTGCCACTCTTCTTGGAGTTACCCTTCTTACCCTTGCCATTTTTCTTGAAACTAGTGGTTTTATTGACCATCCACACTTGATGCTCCTTCTGAATTTCAGACTCAGCGGCTTTCAGCATCGCAAACAGCTCGGCGACTGACTTGTTCATCCCGTGCATGTTATAGTTCAACACGAAGCTCTTGTAGCTAGGTGGCAATGATTGAAGAACTCTGTCAGTGATAGCCTCTGGCGGAAGGGGCATCCCCAATTCAGCCAGACGGGTGGAGTACCCAGACATTCTGAGTACATGATCACTGATAGACCCGTTCTCCTCCATCTTGCAAGCATAGAACTTATCGGAGATCTCATATCTCTTGATCCGGGCATTCTTCTGAAAGATAAACTTCAACTCCTGGAACATCTCATATGCTCCATGACGTTCGGAACGTCTTTGAAGTCCCGGTTCTAAGCCATACAATATTGCACATTGAACTATTGAGTAATCTTCAGAACGAGCCTGCCAGGCGTTCACAACGTCTAGAGACTCAACTGGAGTGGGTGGATCACCAAGCGGTGCATCAAGGACATAAGCCTTCTGGGAAGCCGTAAGGATAATCCTTAGATTACGGGCCCAGTCCACAAAGTTACTTCCATCATCTTTCAATTTAGCTTTCTCTAGGAACGCATTAAAATTCAGGGGTGCTACTGCGCGAGCCATGATCTACAACATAAATATAGCAAAGACAACTTAGACTATTGTTCTAGATATTGAGTTTAGTTAATCATATTACTTAAAAACTCCCACTCAAATAGACATCCCTCCGGTCATTCGAGTGTAACATGATCCAAATCCACCAACTCAAGTCTGACCATCACGTGAGTTGAGGTGGTTTCAATGGTGAACATCTTCATGTTGATCATATCTACTATATGACTCATGTTCGACCTTTCGGTCTCTTGTGTTCCGAGGCCATGTCTGTACATGCTAGGCTCGTCAAGTTTAACCCGAGTGTTCCGCACGTGCAACATGGCTTACACCCGTTGTATGTGAACGTAGAGTCTATCACACCCGATCATCACGGCGTGTCTCGAAACAACGAACTTTCGCAACGGTGCACACTCGGGGAGAACACAATTTTATCTTGAAATTTAAGTGAGGGATCACCTTATAATGCTACCGTCGTCCTAAGCAAAATAAGATGCATAAAAGGATTAACATCACATGCAAATCATAAGTGACATGATATGGCCATGAACTTGTGCTTTTGATCTCCATCTCCAAAGCTCCGGCATGATCTTCATCGTCACTAGCATGACACCATGATATCCATCATCTTGATCTCCATCAACGTGTCGCCATGAGGTTGTCGCGCCGACTGTTGCTTCCACGACTATAGCTAACTCATAGCGATAAAGTAAAGCAAAAACGGCGAAAATAATTAAAGACAACTCTATGGCTCCTGCCAGTTGCCGTACTCATCGACATGCAAGTCGTAATATTCTATACAACACATGATCATCTCATACATCACATATATCTCATCATGTAATTGGCCATATCACAACATACCCTGCAAAAACAAGTTAGACGTCCTCTAATTGTTGTTGCAAATTTTACGTGGCTGCTACGGGTTTGCAAGAACCATTCTTACCTACGCAAAACCACAACGTGGTGTAGTGATTGCTTTTTGATCTTCTAAAAGAACCCTCTTCATTGAAATCGATTCAACTAAAGTGAGAGAGACAGACACCCGCTAGCCATCTTTATGCAACGAAGTTACATCTCAGTTGAAGGAACCTGTCTCGCGTAAGCGTACGCGTAATGTCGGTCCGGGCCGCTTCATCTCACAATACCGCCGAATCAAGTATCAACTAGTAATGGCAAGCAATATGTATACACCCACGCCCACAACTCGTTTGTGTTCTACTCGAGATCTCATCTACGCATAGACCTAGCTCAGATGCCACTGTTGGGGAACGTTGCATGGGAAACAAAATTTTTCCTACGCACACACAAGATCTATCCATGGTGATGAGCATCTACGAGAGGGAGAGTGAATCTACATACCCTTGTAGATCGCTAAGCGGAAGCGTTAAGAAACGCGGTTGATGTAGTCGAACGTCTCCGCGATCCAAATCGCAAGTCGTCCCTCGATCCGATCACGAACTAGTGCCGAACGGACGGCACCTCCGCGTTCAACACACGTACGGCTTGATGACACCTTCACCTCCTCGATCCAGCGAGCGATGGTGAAGTAGTAGATGAGTTCCGGCAGCACGACGGCGTGGTGATGGTGGTGAGGAACAATCTCTGCAGGGCTTCGCCAAGCACTACGGAGATTATGACGGGAGAACTAGAGGGTTAGGGTTGCCGACACACGGCTTGGGAAATCTAGATGTCTCCCGTGTGCTAGCCCTGCCCCTCTATTTATATGTTGAGCCTTGGGGTCTAAACTTGGAGTAAAAGCCTCCTCCAGGTCGGTTTTGCCCGCACAAGGTCGGTTTGGCCCGCAGGGAAAGAGTCCAACTCGGATCCCTGCAGTACCGCGCACAAGCGGTAGTACCGCTCACGAGCGGTAGTACCGCTTCACACAAGCGGTAGTACCGCTTATGCGGTAGTACCGCTTCACACAAGCGGTAGTACTGCTTACGCGGTAGTACTGCCTTACCAGCGGCAGTACCGCTTAAGGCAGCAGCAAAACTTCCTTTTGCACTTTCCAATACCTCGTGGGCTTTACCCCTTTGGCTCATATAAAGTGTTGCTGCACCCGAACACTTCGGTAAACATCCGGAACCTCTTCCGGTGAATTCCGGAACCCTTCCGGAGATCAAAACACTATTATCACATATATCAATCTTTACCTCCGGACTCTTCCGGAGATCCTTATCATGTCCGGGATATTATCCGGGACTCCGAACAACCTTCGGTCACCAACACAATAACTCAACTATACTAATCGTCACCAAACGTTAAGTGTGTAGACCCTGCGGGTTCGAGAACTATGTAGACATGACCGAGACACCTCTACGATCAATAACCAATAGCGGGACCTGGATGCCCATATTGGCTCCTACATATTCTACGAAGATCTTTATCGGTCGAACCTCTATGTCAAGGATTCAGTTAATCCCGTATACTGTTCCCTTTGTTCTTCGGTATGTTACTTGCCCGAGATTCGATCGTCGGTATCTCTATACCTAGTTCAATCTCGTTACCGGCAAGTCTCTTTACTCGTTCCGTAATACAAGATCTCGTGGCTAACACTTTAGTCACATTGCTTGCAAGGCTCATTGTGATGTTGTATTACCGAGTGGGCCCTGAGATACCTCTCCGTCACACGGAGTAACAAATCCCAGTCTTTGTTCCATGCCAACCCAACAGACACCCTCGGAGATACCTGTAGAGCATCTTTATAGTCACCCAGTTATGTTGCGACGTTTGATACACACAAGGTACTCCTCCGATGTCAGGGAGTTGCATGATCTCATGGTCATAGGAATAGATACTTGACATGCAGAAAACAATAGCAATAAACTGACACGATCATATGCTACGTTTATAGTTTGGGTCTTGTCCATCACATCATTCTCCTAATGATGTGATCCCGTTATCAAATGACATCTCATGTCTATGGCTAGGAAACCTTCACCATCTTTTGATCAACGAGCTAGTTAACTAGAGGCTTACTAGGGACACAGTGTTGTCTATGTACCCACACATGTATTTGAGTTTCCAATCAATACAATTATAGCATGGATAATAAACGATTATCATGAACAAGGAAATATAATAATAACCAATTTATTATTGCCTCTAGGGCATATTTCCAACAATTTAGGGTCTTGATTCTATTCTCAAAGAACCTCACAAGACTATTCTGATTCCCCAGTATGTCCTTGATGTACTTCCAGTCAACGTATCTCATGTCACTGACAGCTGGGCTCTTATCAAGCAAGATTGTCTTATAGAAGTCTTGTTGCTCCTTGGTATAGAACCTGTAGTCCACAACTGTTTTCCTCCTCTGAGCATATGGATCAATTGCTCTCCATGCCCTCAAACTTGAATCCTTCCTCTTCTTCATGTCTTCAGCAAGCAAATGGCTGGCATTGTGCTCTGGAAGGTGTGGTCTGAGCTTCATCAAAGCAGTCATGTCATCATCATCATCAGCTTCCCTGAAAGTGGAGGTCTTGTTCTTGGAAGAAGCTGGAATCTCTCTGGAGAACCTCTTGGGTTTGTCAGCAGCAGCAGCCTTCTTGGGAGCAGATTTGGTGCTCTTGGAAGTGGTAGTCTTGGGCATAGCATCTGCCATAAGCTTCTTCTTCTTCTTGGGAGGGGCCTTAGCAGCTGGCTCTACCTCCTCCTCTGCAGCAGCTGCCTCCTCTGGATCCTCATACATAGAGGTAGGCCTGCCAACAACATGGATAATCCTTTTCCTGGATTTCTTCTTCTCCCCTGCCTTCTTAGGCATAGATTTCTTGGGAGGCACAACTGTCATAGTTGCTCTGGAGCTCTCTGGTGCTTTGGTTGTCTCAGAGCTGGCATACTCCTTCCTTATAGCTTTCTTCTTCTTGGAAGAAGTGGTAGTATCATCTTTCTTAGGTAGCTCGTCAGGGATGAAGTCCTCATCCTCCTCATCAGAATTTAGCTTCCTCCTAGTTCTTGTAGCAGCCTTGGGCACATCTGGAGAACTAGGCACATCATCAAAGCTTCCCTCAGGACTAGTGCCTGAGTCCATGTCAACACTCTGCTCTCTGAAGTTGTTCTCAATGTCTTCAGCCTCTGACATATCTGACCATGTGAATAGAGTATAGAGGAGCAGAGGGGTTGAGCAACACAAAACACAGAGATTTTCAAAAATTTGAACAAGGAAGACATTAGTTTTAGCTTTCTACAGAAGGTATTTCGGTGTCACTGAGTGGTATTTTTGGGAATCACCGAGACCGACCATATGCATCAACAGAGACTTGGCAGCCTTTTCGGTGGAACCGAAAAGTTTGCTTCGGTCTCACCGATATGGTTCTCAGTAACCCTAAAACACAATCGGTGGAACCGATTTTTTTTAAGTCGGTGGTACCGAGATGCAATCTGCGGACAGCTAACCCTAAAATTTTCATTGTTCGCTAATCTACGGGAACTCTGGTGGATAGGGAGGATTGCACACAGTGGCTTATAGATAAGAACATCTCAATGCGCGAGAATTAGACGATGGAGCGCAAGAGAGGATCGGATCCGTACCCTATCTTGGTGACGGTCCGCTACGGCGAAGAAGGCGGTGAAGATGCCCATCGACGGCAAGGATACCAGCGGCGGAGGAGCACGGGAAGGCAAGGGCGACGACCGGGGGGGTCCTTTTTGGCAGCTTAGGGTTTTGGAACGCGACGGTTTGAGGAGTCAATTTGAAAGCGTCGGGTCCACAGCATATATACCCCTTGCTGTCGGTGACACCGGTTCGAAATTTTCGGTGTCACCGAGTTTCTCAACTGTCAGCTGATAGGGAAACTCAGTGTTACCGAGATTGAAAAACCAGATCAACCCTAGGCATTCAGTGAGACCAAGAATTTTGGTTGGTTCCACCGAGATGCACTTGCGAGGTTTTGGAGTGCAGCCCTTTTCGACACGGAACTCCGAGTGCATCTCACACAGAGGGATCGAGAAGTGATTGTTCAAGTTTTGTGATGCCGCAAGAATGGAATATGAGGTGAGAAAGCATAGATAGCTAGAGAGTGTTCCTAGGCATTCTTGTCCATCCAATTGGCAAAAGAGAAATCAAAAACCAAATAGCAACAATTGGATGTCCTCGAATGGATAAATAAATGCAGACCAACATGCTCACACAATAAGATGTCAAATGAAATCATGGCAAACATGCACATACACACTAGCATCTATCAAGCATTTTGGTGATGACGGAGTCATCTATATATGAGTATATTGAATTAGGAGCCAAGTAAGAATACTTGATCATAGGTCATACTCATCGTTTAAGCACAAGTGGGGTTACCACTTTTACATAAAGCATTTAATGTTGTCACATACCAAGAGATGCTTTGACTCAAGTCTTAGAGTAATTCTCCCCCTTGATGTGACATCCCCCCATATGAGGGATAAACTAACCTTGGGTTTTGTCGATGAAGACTTCATGTTGGTGAGGTAGTGATGGATGCTCAAAGTTGATGAAGATCACCAAGAGTTGGGAGCATCCTTGTTGTTTCCTTACTCTTCTCACCTACATGGGTTAGTCCCAACACACAAGAGACAAATACGAGGGTATCTATGGACATGGAGTGCAAAGCATGTGTGATGATGTCCATGGATTTGTTGATTACCTTGTCCCTTGCTTACCTTTGAGGGAATGTGTGACTCCTTGAACTATTGCATAGAGTTGATGTTGATTGCAACTAGTTCTTGCCAATAATGAATGTGAGTGAATTTCATTGGCAGAGTCACCCCTCAAGAACTCTCTAGTTCTTCTTCTTGGGGACCCACATCAACTTGATGGGGATCCTTGGTGTTGAAGTAGCCCTTGTAGAAGTTGAGCTTGAAGTAGCCTTGGGAACCCACTCCACCAAAGCTTGGGATTCTTCTTCATATGAGTTAATGTCCTCTTGAAGCTTGTTCTTGCCCTTGAGCTTGTGGTCTTGTGGTGGAAGGTCATCTTGAGTGTTTGTTCCCTTGGGAGGAGTGTTTTCATACTTCTCTTTTTGAGGAACAAACTTGGGCTTGGGGTATTGACCTTCTTCCCATTCAACTCCATTAGCGTTGAAGTAGCCAATGCCATGGTTCTTCCGGTATCCTCCGTGCTTGCGTACAATTTCCTCAAATTGCTTACACCCGGCAAGACTCTTCTAGATACCTTTCTCTATATTTCCTTTCAATAAAGCATTTTCTTGCTCAAGTGTAACTTGGCTGAGAGAATCATCATTAGTGGAATCAATAGAACTACTAGAAGCAACATCATTAGGTTTGGCATTTTTATTGTTGCTACTAGATGAAGAACCTTTCTTGCTTTTGTTACTAGTTTGTCTAGATTTAACTTGTGGCATGAATGTAGACAAGATTAATCGTTTGGCTATATAAGATGAAGTCTTCTTTCAGAGATCGTCATTGATAGCTTTAAGAAACTCATGTTCTTGCTCCAAGGTGAGCTTCTCGAAGCGTAGCTTCTCATGAGTCCTTACAAGCTCTCTATGATCTTCAAGAGTAGATTCATGAGCTAACTTAAGAGTGTTTAATTCTTTAGTTAGTTGTTCTATTTTCATCTTATCATCATCAAATGACTTATCTTGACTAGCATGAGAATTATCAAGTTCATTTTGACTAACATCACTAGTTTCATCAAAGTGCAAGTCATCATCACAAAGTAAATCATCTTCATCACTATTGAAATCAAGATAATCGGGGTGTGATACCTTTGGGCCTTTAGCCATGAAGCAACTTCCACTCCCTTCATTTGGTGAATCAAATAGATAATAGGAGTTGGTAGTCACTAGTGCAAGTCCGGCAACACCTTCATCTTGACTATAGTAGGAGTTGGAGTGATAGCTTCTCTCGGAGTTGTTGTCGGAGTCGGAGCCGGAAACCCATTCACCAACATGAGCTTGATGTCTTGTTCTTGTGTAGCTCTTGGTGTACTTGTCATTCTTCTCCGAATCCCTACTTCTCCTTGAGGGTCTTCGTTCATAACGATCATCTCTACTCCTTCTCTCTCTTTGAGGTGATTCATTCCTTGAGCTTCGTCTTCTAGGTGATTCTTCTCTTCGTTTGTAGGGAGACATGCACTCATTGGAGTAGTGTCCGGGCTTCCCACAATTGTAGCAGTTGCGTTCACGACTTGACGAACGCTTCTCTTCATATCTTGAGTTGGAGCTTCATTCTTTGCCTCTATTCTTGTAGAACTTGTTGAATTTCTTGACCATGAGGCTTATCTCTTCATTGGTGACAAGGTTGTCACTTGAAGTTGCGGGAGCATCACTTGTGGCTTTGTAAGCACTGCTAGACTTGTTGTGAAGCTCTTCTTTGTCTTTGAGTGTCATCTCATGAGAAACAGTCCTTCCAATGACTTCCGTAGGCTTGAGATCTTTGTAGTTGGGCATCATTAGGATCAATGTGCACACGGTGTCGTATCTCTCATCCAAAGCTCGAAGTATATTCTTGATGATGAATTTGTCGGTCATTTCTTCGCTTCCTAAGCCGGCAATCTCATTTGTGATGAGAGCTAGCCTAGAGTACATCTCCGCGACTCCTTCACCATCCTTCATCTTGAACTTGTCAAGCTGACTTTGAAGAACATCCAACTTGGATTCTCTCACGGACTCGGTTCCTTAGTGCATATCAACGAAAGTTTTCCAAATCTCTTTTGCATTCTCAAGACGGCTGATTTTGTTGAATTCTTCGGGGCATAGGCAGTTGAAGAGAATGTCGCATGCTTGAGCGTTGTATTGCAACATCTTCAATTCATCCGCGGCCGCTTCACGATCCGGTTCCTTTCCATCACCAAAGAATTCACCTTGCAAGCCAACATGAACAATAGCCCATACGGCAGGGTTATGACCAAGAATATGCATTTTCATTTTGTGCTTCCAACTAGCAAAATTAGTGCCATCAAAGTACGGACCTCTACGGTGACAATTTCCCTCACTAGATGCCATGCTCTCCTAGGTTGTGAGACCAATGCAATGGAGACCAAAGGTCTGATACCACTTGTAGGACCGAAAGTATGTCTAGAGGGGAGGGGTGATTAGACTACTTGACCAAATAAAAATCTACTTTTTCCCAATTTTAAGTGTTGGCAGATTTTAGCATTCATAGCAAGTCAAGCACACCCTACACATGCATGTCTAAGAGTATAGCAGCGGAAAGTAACAACAAGAATATATAGTAGAGGGTAGGAAGGAAGATCAAACGCAATTTGTAAACACGAAGATTTTTCCCGTGGTTCCGATAGGTGGTGCTATCGTACGTCCACGTTTATGGAGTCTTCAACCCACGGAGGGTAACGGTCGCGAGAGTCCATGGAGGGCTCCACCCATAAGGGTCCACGAAGTAGCAACCTTGACTATTCCATAACGGCTTCCGTCCACGAAGGACTAGCCTCACTATGGGTAGATCTTCACGAAGTAGGCGATCTCCTTGCCCGTACAAACTTGTGGGTTCAACTCCACAACACGAAGTACGAGGCTCCCAAGCGACACCTAACCAATCTAGGAGGCACCACCCTCCAAAAGGTAATAGGCTCGGCAATGATGATGAACTCCTTGCTCTTGTGCTTCAAGATGATAGACTCCTCAACACACAATCACTCTCTCACAGATTTGGCTATGGTGGAAGAGATTGATTTGGTGGAAAGCAACTTGGGGAGGCTAGAGATCAAGATTCATATGGTTGGAGTGGAATGGCTTGATCCCAACACAAGGGTAGGTGGCTCTCTCTCAGAAAATATGATGGGGCAAGTATGGAATAGTTCTGAGTGCTTCTCTTTCGAGTGGGTGGTGGTGAAGGGGTATATATAGGCATCTCCAAAAATCCAACCGTTACACCTAAAGTGACCAACTCGGTGACACCGATGTGTGAATCTCGATGGTACCAAAGTGACCAAAAGGTGACAACTTTTGAATTTCGGTGAGACTGATATATAAATCTCGGTGGTACCGATAAGGTGACCAACGGTCAGATTACGCAACTCGGTGACACCAATCCAACAAACTCGGTGGTACCGATTTTGTGAATCGAGGTAACAGAAAGTTGGCAACCCAAACTCGGTGGCACCGAAGTGGAATCGGTTGCACCGATGTGCTAGGGTTTGGCATGGGTTTGTCTGAGTTTGTTAATCGGTGGCACCGAGTGGAAAGTGTTGGTTGCACCGATTTTGGATATTTGACTTTGGACAGACTTTTGTGGAAGTGCTTGTGGGTGTTTTGGGTGACTATCACTTGTGCACGTATGAGCATTTTGTTCACCAACAGTACCTTACCCCCTTTTAATAGTATTGGCTTTCCTATGGACTCAAAGTGATTTCTCACAAAGTAAAATGTAGAGTCCTCTTGCTTGAAGCTTTGCCAATCCATTTCCTTGCATCTTGGGGTTATCCACAATCCTTTTGCCATCCCTATCATTGAACTTTTCCTGAAATATGCTTAGTGGAAACATTAGTTCAATGACATATATGTTGTTATTAATTACCAAAACCACCAAGGGAGCAAATGTGCTTTCAACAGTTCCTCATTGTGGAATAGCTCATGGATAGAGATCACTTGTTGTTTGGAGAATGAATACAGATGGGGCCAAAGTTGAGATTTGGGGAGGACATCCCAAGCATCTTGCCAAAACTCCAAAGTTTTGCCATCTTGAGGTATGCAGGTAGCATGAGATTTGTAAGTGTTTATGAGCTTTAAACAATCTCTCCACCAGAAAGAGCAATGTGACAGTTCAGCTGTAGGCACCCCATGAGGATAATAGACTTCCCAAATAAAATGCACCCAGGGTACATCAACATGGTTAAGGAATTTGTGGACCATCTTCATCAGTAAGCAAGTGTTTTGTGTATGGAGATTGATAATTCCAAGTCCTCCTTTGTCTTTTGGTCTACAGATCATATCCCAAGATGCAAGTGGTGGATTCTTTTTTTCCAGGTCTTTGCCTCTCCAGAATAAGTGTCTTCTGTATTTGTCAAGCTGATCAATGATTCCCTTATAAAGTAAGAGGCAGCTCATGAGGAATGTAGGGAGAGAAGAAAGGACTGCATTTACCATAAGTAAGCGTCCATCATAACTTAAATATTGAGAGCAGACTATCAAACGTTTTTGCACCCTTTCAATGAGATACATAAAAAACTCCATTTTGGGCTTAGTGAAGCCCAAGGGATTGCCTAAATATATAAAAGGGAATGATCCAATAGCACATCCCAACAGATTAGACAGGTGCTGCACTTGTTCTTCAGGTACAATAATGGGAAGTAAGCTAGATTTCTGATAATTAACTTTAAGACCAAAAGCTTTGGAAAATAGTTGGACCAGATTCTGCAGTTGTTGGATTTGGGCTGGGCAAGCAGGCAGAAAAATGAGAGTGTCATCTGCATATTGTAGGATACGAAAGTCAGGACAAGCATTGGCTGTAAAAGGATGTGAGATAACACCTCTATTATTTGCATCATTCAAAGTAGTCTGCAGAAAGTCAGCAGCTAAAACAAACAGCAGTGGAGAAAGAGGGTCTCCTTGTCTGACCCCTCTTCTGCATTTAAAGTTCTATCCAGGAATACCATTAAGCAATATAGAGGAGGTAGCTGTTTCCAAGATCTGTTTAATCCAAGCACACCATTTCATTCCAAATCCCTTTTGTTTAAGGATGGCTAAAATCATCCCATGTTCCATTTTGTCAAAGGCTTTTTCAAAGTCCAATTTAAGAACTATAGTAGGCTTCTTGCTTTTGTGACATTGGAACAGATATTCATAGGCCCATCCAATGCAGTCTTGAATAGTTCAGTTTTTTAGAAAACCATATTGATTGGCATGAACTAACTCCAGGATAATGGATTGAAGCTTGTTAGCCAGCAATTGAGTAATAAGTTTGATGGTGCAATTTAAGAGGGAAATGGGTCTATAGTCATTGACAGTATTAGCCCCTGCTTTTTTAGGAATGAGGGTGATGAGGGAACTGTTAATGCTTTGTAAGCAGAGTGTTCCTTACTGGAATTGGTGGCATAAATCATAAAAATCCTTCTGGATGATAGGCCAACATTTTCTGATGAAATCTGTATTAAATCCATCTGGACCTGGAGCCTTATTAGTTGGAAAATCCTTGATAATAGCATCAATTTCTTCTGTAGTGAAAGGGGCTTCCAGGAAGGAAAGATCTGAGTGAGTGTGAAGCAGCCTAAGTAGATGATCAGGTATATCAAAATTGTCAGATTTCCCTAATCTATCTTTAAAAGCTTCATGTAACAACTAGGCCTTCCCTTGATGATCAGAAACTTCAACTCCATCATTATTGACCAGATTAGTTATTGAGTTGTTTCTGTGTTGAACTGTAGCCATGGCATGAAAGAATTGAGAATTTTCACTTCCAAGTGTAACCCATTTGATTCTGCCTCTTTGCTGCCAATATGTCTTCTGCTACTTCAGAAGTGTGTCAAGATGAGTCTTGAAGTTCCTCCTCAAGTTAACTTCAAGGGGTGTTAGATTTCTAAAGTTTTCCAGTCCATCCAGCAGAGCAATTAGAGCATTGCAGTTGATGATATCTTCTTTAATGTTGGACAGGGTTTTGGCCCATTTTTCAACTCTTTCCTTAAGATTTTTAGTTTAGCATTGATTCTCTTGGCTGCATCAGCATAATGTATACTGTTTTTCCAAACAGATTCCACTAGGGGTAAAAATTCTCATGATCCATCCACCAGTTCTCAAATCTGAAAATCTTAGTTGCGGGCATGGTGTTTTGAATTTGGATGACACATGGCACATGGTCAGATGTTCTCATAACTAGTGGATAGGCCAAAGTGTTAGGATATGAGAGTGTCCATGCTGGGGAGGTGAAAAACCAATCCAACCTTTCCAGCAGAGGATCATCCTGCATGTTGCTCCATGTGTAGGCCCTGCCTTTTAAAGGTATATGAATAAGTCCTAGCTGGCTAATAATAGCATTAAACTGAAGCATTTCTTGGATATTCCCACCAGGTTTACTTCTATCTTGTAAACTGTGGATGAGATTAAAATCTCCAACCAATAACCAATCAGCACTGTCAGGAATTTCTGTATTTTCCAACCATCTCAGAAATTCTAACTTTCTATCTTCCTAGCAGGGGGCATAGATATTTGTGAGAGTCCAGCAACTACCACATTTGGTGGATTGGAGTACCACAGAGACTGCAAAAGTGTTATGTAGTACCATTTCTCCTTTAAAAAGTGAGGAGCACCAAATTGTTAAGATACCTCCTGACCTGCCAACAGATGGTGTGTAGGCAAAATAATCAAATCTAGCAGGACATAATTTTCTGATAAAAGCCAGACCAACTGATTCTCTTTCTTTGTTTCTTGAAAACATATAATAGAGCATCCACTTTCATTTATTTTGTTGGAAATGTGCAACCATTTATTAGGAGAATTGAGACCCCGAATGTTCCAATTTAATACTTTCCAAGACTGTCTTGACATTTATAAAACCAAGATAAATTAACACCATACCAGACAATCCAAGATTGCAGGTCTAGGACATAATGAGAATATGATACATGGCCTGTAAGAGATAAGGCAGCATGAAAAATCATCAGATTATTGGAGCAATCAACCATCAATAAACAAGGGGCCTGAGATGGACCAGGCCAAATGAGCAGCTCCCCAAACAACCACTGAGGCACAAAGATATAAGCAGTAGACTTAAAATTATGTAAGTAACAGTACCAGACACCTTGTCCTATTAGGGGAATTAAAACAAACTGATAAGGATGATAAAGAAAAAGCTTATGCAACAGAGAGTGTTGCATCATCAAGGGTGCTCTCCATGTCCCACTACTTCTTCCTGGGCTTCTTGTTGTTGGGTGCTGCATCATCATTCTTGGATTTGTTCTTGTTGTTCTTGGTGCTCTCCTCATCCTTCACACCAAACTTTTCATACAAATTCTACTTTTGTGGAGAGCAGAAGTGCTGTGAGAGCTTAGAATGGTCAAAGGTGCTTTGTAGCTAGCTTGAGGAGTGGAGAACCCTTTGGAAACAGCCTGACTAGAAGCAGACAGAAAACAAGATGGAGGAGCCTTGCTTGGACATTCTTTAGGAAGAACAAATTCTCTGAACAGATTCTCCTGACAGTCCTCCAGCAAAATATTCCAAAGGTTGGACTGCGGCAGGGACTTGGCCCAATCAAAATCAGCAGGAGTGAGCAATTTATTAACAAAAAAGTCCACCCAAGAAGCAGGCACCACAATTGTTTGTTCTGTCTGAGTGGTAGGACAAAAGAGAGCTTTCCATGTCTTGTCTCCTTCTCTGGAGATTAACACACTCAAATCACTTGCAGGATTGATAGGTTGACCCACTCCATGGCAGTGCTGGTTGCAAAGACCCAGCTTGTCTTGTTCAGCAGCAGGATGCACTACCATGACAGACTGATGGGCAGTATCAAAAGCCAAGCCAGGTATTGTCTGACTGCTCTATTCAGGTGTGACTGACTTAGGGGCACAAATTGGAGGGGAATGCAAGTCAACTTCAGGTTGAATTAGCACCATACCAAGCTGAATCTGGTGGAAGAACTCTGGCTGTGGAGGGTCCTCTGCAACAACAGCTTCAACTGATGGGATATGTGGAGCAATATCCATGTTCAGATCAAACTGTCCAGCATTATTAGGAGAATCCTGTGATGAATTGTCAGGTTCAGAGTTGAATGTAACATTCAACTCACTATCATTGTCTTCCACTGGTTGATTCAGATCCAACTCTCTATTATCCATGACCATGTTATTATTCTGAATGACAGGGTTGAGCAACTCCTGTAACTCTGCAAATTCTGCCTCATTCAGCTGTCCCTGCAGATCATTTAGCTCAATGAAATCTTCTTGGGCAGCTAAGTGTTGGTTCGCAGGTGCACCCAAGATGTGGTGCAAATCTTGCCCAAGTTGATTATGAGGAGTAGGGATGTGGTCCTGTTGATGATGCACTGCCTGTTGTGGAATCTGCTGAATCTGCTCTTCCCAGGCTGGCCAGATATCTAAACCCTGAGGTGCCACTGGAGCATGTGGGACAACTGGAAGGGGATGCAAGTTGCCAGCATTAGGAGGCAAATCATCTTCGTCTGCTGGCAGGCCCCCTAGCATGTGGTGATCAAGAATAACAATGGGGACTGTCCAAGATTCAGCAGAGTGTTTGTTGCCAGCAGATATAACACAGCTATGAGGTATTAAAGCAATATCAGCAACAAGTACTTTAACCACAACCCTAGGGTAGTCACTTGCCATTTTGTCCCATAGGACCACCTGTGCAAAGTCTTCCACTGCTCCACGGATATGCTCAAGTTCCCAGAGGTCAACAAGGAAGGCCAGCAGTGCTAACCAACACTCCTGGTTGTACTGAAAAAATCTGTGGTTTATACCTTCACTGTGCTTGGAGAAGCTGAGTTGAAGATTCTGAAAGTTGTGCGGGCTGTGATGGACCAGCCAGTCTCTATCAGCCACTGAGTCCAACTGCACATATGCATGCCCCAAAGGGCACTTCTGGGCCATCTCCATGGAGAAGTGCAGGTGTTCCTCAATGAAAGAACGCAGAAACTGTCTGACTTGGCTGAAGGGGACTTAAGCGTGTGGTGCTAGCATGATCGTAGCAATGGCAACCTCCTCATGCTTTGCTGGGACAGCCTTGCTGATGTGGTACCTGCAGATTGCCGGGCGTCCAGGCACCTCAATAGCGTGGTATCACCCTGGCAAGAAGGGCTCTGGATCGAGAGGGAACGTCGCCATTAACGGGTTTGCTTGTGGAGCGAGGGGAAAAACTTCTCTCTCGCTGCCAAGGTGCAAGGAGGAAGAAGGCGAATCAGCTGGGGTGGCTGGAGTGGCTAACCTCTGCTCTAGGGTGGTAAAAACTAATCCCCTTTTGTGAGTTGTTTCGCCAGTAGCTCTGGTAGGGCAATTAAAACCCGACTGTGAAAGAGGCAGGTAATCATGTGCCTGAGGAGTATACCATAGCAATACTAGGTTCTACTTTAATTTGCTCAGAGGGTTTAGGTGCTCTTATATTAGTCTTACGAACCATAGTTGATACCTTAGCATTGTCCTTTATCCTAACAGGGAAAGGTGGTTTTTCAATATAAGCGGTAGGCACAACTGGATCAACATTGTAAAAGATGGTTTCTTCTTTAGCTATGACCGATTCTTTAATTTCTTCTTTAATAGGGGGATGATATTTAAACCACTTCTCCTTAGGGAGGTCAACGTGAGTAGCAAATGCTTCGCAGAAAGAGGCTACTATCTCAGAGTCAAGTCCATATTTAATGGTAAACTTATGAAAAGTATCGGTATTCATAAAAGATCTAACACAATCAAATTCAAGCTTTATACCTGACTCATTACCTTCGTCGAGTTCCCAATCTTCAGAGTTGTGTTTAATTCTTTCTAAGAGATCCCACTTGAATTCAATAGTCTTCATCATATAAGAACCAGCACAAGAAGTATCGAGCATAGATTGATCATTATGAGAAAGCCGAGCATAAAAATTCTGGATGATAACTTCCCTCGGAATGTCATGATTGGGGCATGAATATAACATTGACTAAAGCCTCCCCCATGCTAGAGCGATACTTTCTCCTTCACGAGGCCAAAAATTATATATATATAATTCCGATCACGATGAACTAGATCTATGGGATAAAACTTTTGGTGAAATTCCAATTGCAAACGATTCCAGTTCCACGATCCAAGATCATCACATAGCCTATACCATGTCAATGCTTTTCCATCCAAAGATAAAGGGAAAACCTTCTTCTTAACTTCATCTCCGGGTAAACCTGCAAGCTTGAATAATCCACAAATTTCGTTCACATATAAAAGGTGCATATCAGGATGTTCAGTTCCATCTCCTGCATAAAGTTTAGCAAGCAGTTGTTCTAGCATACCCGAAGGAATTTCATAAGTAACATTTTCAGTAGGTGATGTAGGTTGAGGGGCAAGTAATTGTGGTTCCGGTTGAGGTGAAGATACCCCGAACAAACCCCTCAAAGGATTATTTTCCATAGTAGCAAGTAGCGATAAATTTCAGCACGTAGTATAAGTTTTTCCTTACCAATTTCCACTTACCAAGAGCACTTCACTCCCCGGCAACGGTGCCAGAAAAGAGTCTTGATGACCCACAAGTATAGGGGATCAATCGTAATCCTTTCAATAAGTAAGAGTGTCGAACCGAACGAGGAGCAGAAGGAAATGGCAAGCGGTTTTCAGCAAGGTAATTTCTGCAAGCACTGAAATTGTAGGTAACAGATAGTTTGATAGCAAGATAATTGGTAACAAGCAAGTAACGGTAAAGGTAAATAAGGTGCAACAAGGTAGCCCAATCCTTTTGAGGCAAAGGACAGGCCAGAACAATCACTAGTAATAGGCAAAGTGTTCTTGAGGGTACACGGGAATTTCGTCTAGTCACTTTTATCATGTTGGTTTGATTCGTGTTTGCTACTTTGATAATTTGATATGTGGGTGGACCGGTGCTAAGGTGCTGTTCTTATTTGAACTAACAACCTACTTATGATTAACCCCCTCGCAAGCATCCGCAACTATGAGAAAAGTATTAAGACAAAGTCTAACCATAGCATTAAACATGTGGATCCAAATCAGCCCCTTACGAAGTAGCGCATAAACTAGGGTTTAATCTTCTGTCACTCTAGCAACCCATCATCTAAAAAGTACTCCACAATGCATTCCCTTAGGCCCATGAATGGTGAAGTGTCATGTAGTCGACGTTCACATGACACCATTAAGGGAATCACAACATACATATCATCAAAATATCGAACACATATCAAATTCACATGATTACTCGCAACATGACTTCTCCCGTGACCTCAAGAACAAAGGTAACTACTCAGAAATAATAAACATGCTCAAGATCAGAGGAGTATTGAATAGCATAATGGATCTGAACATATAATCTTCCACCAAATAAACCATATAGTAATCAACTACGCAAGGTAATCAACACTACTAGTCACCCACAGGTACCAATCTGAGGTTCCGGTACAAAGATTGAACACAAGAGATGAACTAGGGTTAGAGAGGAGATGGTGATGTTGAAGATGTTGATGAAGATTGGCCTCCCAAAGATGAGAGGGGTGTTGGTGACGACGATAGCTTCGATTTCCCCCTCCGGGAGGGAAGTTCCCCCGGCGTAATCGCTCCGCCGTAGGGCAAAAGTGCCCCTGACCAAGTTCCTCCTCGAGGCGGCGGCGCTTCGTCCCAAAAGTCCTCCTCTGATTTTTTTTCTAGGTCAAGAGTGACCTTATACCAAAAGATGGGCACCGGAGGTGGGCCGAGGTGGCCACAACCCATCAGGGCGCGCCCAAGGGGGGCTGGCGCGCCCTGGTGGGTTGTGCCCACCTGGGAGGCCCCCTCCAGTAGTTTTTTGCTCCGGTATTTTTTATTAAATGCAAAAATATTCTCCATAAATTTTAGCTTCATTGGAGTTGTCCAGAATAGGTATCTCTGACGTGCTTTTCTTAGGTCCAGAATTCCAGCTGCCGGTATTCTCCCTCTTTGTGTAAACCTTGCATATTATGAGAGAAAAGGCATTAGAATCACTCCCCAAGGCATTATTATTCAAGAAAACAAAGTAAATAACACTAGGAAATCATGATGCAAAATGGACGTATCTCCCGTGGTCGATGGGACTGGCCTCCGCCGCGGTGACCAAGAAGCGCGGATGGCCCCTAGGGTCGGCCCCGGTCGCCGTGGCCAAGGCGCGGCCCCGACCCCTGGTCTTCGCCGCCGCGGGCTTCGACGCCTCCACCTTCTCCGCAGCCTCCTTCCTCTTCCCCGCCGCAGGGAGCTTCCGCTTTGGGGCCATAACCGCGGAGGTCGCCGGCGGGTGCTCGGGGATAGAAGAACCGCGAGGCCGAGTTGGTCGGAAGCCGAGGAGAATAATGGAGCTCCCGCGACTCATGTGAGTTGTCTTTATAGCCCCAGTAGCGGTTACCGAGGCGTCGCAGGGAGGAGAGGCGTCGTGCTCGCAGAAACCGCCACACGTCGCCCACGGGCCAGGCGGTCCAAGGGTCTGACGTCGCTTCGCCCGTAACGGATAGGTCGCGCGCGCCGCAGGCCCGGGGACTACTATCGGCCCAGTGGATACCAGGGTACCACGGCCCGTCGGCCGCTGGACCAGGTGTCGGTGTCAAAACCGGCGGATCTCGGGTAGGGGGTCTCGAGCTGTGAGATTAGGATCGATGGGTAACAGGAGACGAAGGAGACGATGTTTACCCAGGTTCGGGCCCTCCTATGGAGGTAAAAACCTACGTCCTGCTTGGTTTTATTGATGTGTATGAATATTACAGAGTCGATCTACCTCGAGATCAAGTTGCTAAACCCTAGATGAGTTCACCTAGCCTCTATGAACTAAACCCTCTGGTTTATATAGACACCAGGGGTCCCTAGGGTTACACATAGTCGGTCGCTTGCCCAAGGAGTAAACATGCCTATTCTACCATCTTTAGCTTGAAGGGAACGCCATGGCTCCTTAGGTTTCCTCCTTGGTCACGGGGTATTTGGCCAGTCCGTTCCTCCAACGAGTGGCCCATGAGTCCGGCCCACAGGAAACAGGCCCCGTTAGTCCGAGGACCCCTTAATCCCGGACTCCCTCAGTAGACCCCGAACTAGCCTCCAATGCCGAGGTATGTAGTCCGGATGGTCCTGTGCTCCCAAAGTCTTCGGCTTGCGAGGCGAGTTCTTCTCCCCCTCTCTGTTCGGTAAACAATAATCCGATCACTAGTGAGCTCTTCGATCATCGAAACGCCACGGGGCCCACAACATTAACTCCGCCGCCCCCTTGATCCCTGCGCGCCAACCGGAGACGGGCGGCCCAGCAGCCTTTTATAGGACTGCCCTTCCTGCAAACAAAGGGGAGGAACTGCCTATTTAAGCAGGCTGGATCGTGGCTTAGGCAACCCCTTCCTCTTCCTCACCATCGACAAGCCCCAGGCGAAAAACTCAAAGACATGGCGAGCATCTCTGGCTCCTCCTCGCGTCCTCACGGCCCCCTTCCCGAAGATTGGGCAAGTTGTTCAGTATCTCTCCTCCGGCTGTGCAACCTCGAGACCCAGGGCTATCTTCCCGCCTCGGATCTGGCGTTTACCCGCGCCGGATTAACTTCTTCTGACGGTGAACCCTTCGCAGAGAATTTCCCCGTTCCACACAAGGGAGAGCGGGTATGTTTCGTGCCCTTCCTCCGACGGGGCCTAGGATTCCCCATCCATCCTTTCCTGAGGGGATTATTGGAATTTTACGGGATCCAACTCCATCATCTCACTCCCGGATCCATCCTGCACATTTCGGGCTTTGTCGCCCTCTGCAAGATGTTCTTGGGCCGTGAGGCCCATTTTGGCTTATGGAGGAGGTACTTCTGCCTTGTCCCCCGTACTCGGGGCGGGATGATTCAGGAAGTCGGCAGAGCCGAAGTATGGCGTATAGCCGGGACGGGGTATCCCGTGGGGACTCCGAAGAATGGACTTCGGAATGGTTCTATATTGAGGACGTTCCCCTATTCGATCCAGCTCGGAGGGGTCTGCCTGAATACTCCGACGCTCCTTTGAAGAAAAGGTTCAACTGGCGACCAAAGAGTCCGTCCCAAGAGGAAAGTGCCGAAGTAAAACGCCTAGCCGCCCAAGTGAGGCTACTAGTTCATAGTAAGTTAACCATCATTGATGTGATGGCAACCGTCATTGCTCGATGCGTTCAACCCCTCCAGCAGAGAATACACCCCCTGTGGCGTTACAACGGAACAAGTGACACCACCCGTTCCCAATGACAGGGTCCTGCCAATCAGGCGGCAATGGCGGCCATACTGGCTGATCTTTTCAAAGGGGAAAAAGAAGATTTCGCTCGACTGTCAGCCAAGGATGGCTATTCGAGTCATAACCCCATCGAATGGGTAAGCCCTTGGCTTTGTTTTCTGAGTTCGGATATTTATGTATAATCCTTCTGATCGAAACTTTCAATCTGTCCGAATAGAATTGGAGGCGCTGGGTCGAGACAGTTAACCGTCCGGCACCTCAACCAGAGAGTTATTCTCATGACGACGATCCCGGATTCCATGACGATCCAGAGCTATCAATTGAATATGAGGACGGGGTCTTTTACCAGGATGGCCTTGACGGCTCCAAGGTGGCTCTTCTAGCTGATCACCCCGGAGCACTCCCTTCTTCCACCACTGGTAAAAAGAAGGCCTCTTCCCGTAAAGGGCAAGCGAACCCTGCCAACCCGAGCATGCCGATCCCCAAGGGCCGTCGGTCCATGCGTCGAACTACAGCAGCAAGGCCCATACTGAGCAACAACGGGAATCCTCCTCGTGAGGCCACTGCGGGGACCACCTCGACCGTGCACTCCACCAAGAGGTACTTTATTTAACCGTTTATTTCGGCCACTGTCATGATTGTAATAAGTACTCATAGAATTCTCGTGTCAAAATACTCAGGAGACGAGTACAACCACCTTCTTCTGGGAACGCCGCCGAGGCGCCAGGCAACCATCATGAACCAAGGTCTTCTGTTCAGGCCGAACTTGACGTGGAAGCACCTGTGACGGATCAGCCCCCCTGAAGACTCCGGGGACGTCTCGGTCACTAACTCCGAGGTAGAGAGTGCAATGAATCATCGGCGGCGAAAGGAAGCCCTGCGCCATCAAGCGTTTTCCGATCAAGAGTTTAATGCCCTAAGTTCGGTGGACGCATACATCGGCGCTGCCCGAGCCGGGCTTGAGGGAGCCGCTAAACTGTTATCGTCCAGCCTGGAGATGAGTGATCGGTTTTAACGACTGAACGCAAATATTAATCCAGTAGCCCCCGAGCCTTGATTTGGTCAGAACGGCCGACTTAAGGATCTGAATATTGTTTTATGTATAATGTAGGCTTCAAGGCAGCGAAATGAGAAGTTGGCCGAGGAACTCGAGCTGAGCCGAACACACGTACAAACCGTGAAGGCCGAGCTTGAGCAAGTGAAGAAGTTCAACCGCGAGGCGCACGGTGAGTACATCAATTTCCCGAGTTTTATTCGACATTCCCGTACTGATGAGAGAGTATTTTATAGGAGCTGAATCCATAGGGAAGTTGCTGCAAGATTTGGATGCAGCCCGACAATCTCAGAGGTATGCCGAATCTCAGCAAGAGGCTGGTCACTGTGTGTTGACTCGAAGTCTTGAGGAAAAGAACTGGCTTAAGGCAGAAAATCAGCGACAAGCCGAAGAACTTGAGAGTTTGAAAACTCAATTGGCTCAAGCCCAGGAAGAGAATCAAAGATTACAGGGGGGCATGTTCTGTAAGTGCACTTATATCTTCGTAATTCCGAAAAGTACCTTTATTATATCAAGTATGAAGGACATGCTTTGTCTCGTGTCTAGGTCTCCTGACCGGGGGTCCCGATGAAGAGATTGGATCATTCCGAGGGAACCTGCTGAAGGAACTGTCTGCCGTACATGAGCGGGCTCGGAGAGCCATGAAGAGCATGGCCAAAGCACTCTGGCCTGCCGAGACGCCTCCAGAAGGGATGTCCGAGCTGGCTGATAGGTTTAAAGGGGCCTGATGTCATTTTGAGTTATGGAAGACATCGGCTTGTCTGGAGGGAGCGCGGGAGGCGTGGGAGATGGTCAAGACCCGCTTTACCAAACTTAACCCAGAGCATATGGCTCGGGTTGGGCCGGTAGGGCCGGATGGGCAAGAAGTACCGCTTCACCTGGTTTACGACCAAGTGATGCCCGCCGCTCGTCTCTCGCAAGAAGATTGCACCCTGGATACCCTAATAGATAATCTTGACCAGCAGTCCAGTGTTTGATTGTATGTAACTATGTACTTTAGATCAAAAACTGCTCCGTCTATGCTGTAAACGTTGTCTCAACCGGCCATCGGCTTCGGCCTCCCTCGCTAATAGCTTGGGAGTGTTCCGTATCAAATGTCCTTCGATAAAAGGAACTTATTTCTGGGAACCAGACAATCCGGCCATGTGGTGCGAACAGACAGAACATGCATAGGGAGATATGTTATATTACTGTTTAACGTAAGAAACATCTTCTGAAGACAATAGTTCCTCTATCGGTACCTTCCTTCAGGTTGCTACGTAGATCGTAGATATCATGGCCATATGCTACTAGTATGCGGATAATGGCTTCCTTGCGAAAAGTAATCCCAGGCAATGGTGATAACCACCACAAGGTTTTTACTTCCGTCGTGGCCGACCAATTTTCTTCTTAAGATAGCTAGCTTTCGGCTTCACCCGTCCGAGGTACGTATCTGGGTGATCTGGTCATAACAATCGCAGAGGTGCTCCCTTTACCCTCTAGCCGAACAATCGGGAACGTAGAGGGTAAGCACAGGAGCGAGGCAACCCAGCTTGGCCAAAATCTTAGGTCCAATTGATGCATATATTGGCTTAAAAATGATAAGGGAAGTGTGCATGCACAATACATGTGAGTCAGTGCACAAAATATATAATAAGCGGCTTCTAGAAGAAGCCCCCGGGTGTTTTTTCGGATAGGACATTTGAAGATGTATACCGAAAAACTTAACACAAGCTCGGTTTAGCCGAATACATGGCTGGGAGATGATATCCGATCCTGTAAAGCTAAGAGGGAAAGGAAAGAATACGAAAGAAAAAGGAAAAAGAAAAAGAAATGTAAGAAATACGACGACACCGATCTAGCCGTAAAAGCGCCGAAGACGAGATGCGTTCCATGGGTTTGGTTCGAGGCGATTGTCCGGCGGGTTGCAGAGGCGATAAGCCCCTCCTGTAAGCACTTCATCAATTATGAAAGGACCCTCCCACTTAGGATTGAGTTTATGCTTCTGCTTCTCTGGGAGTCGTAAGACGAGTTCACCCACATTATATGCCTTCGCTCTAACCTCCCTGCTTTGGTAGCGCCGAGCCTGCTGTTGATAGAAAGTAGAGCGAGCCCGAGCTATATCGCGCTCTCCTTCCAAGGCGTCTAAGTCATCCTGCCGATCTAACTCGGCATCCTTTTCTTCGTACATGCGCACCCTACGTGCGTCATGAATGATATCATAGGGAAGGACTGCTTCTGCCCCGTAGACCATAAAAAACGGTGTGTATCCCGTTGATCAATTCGGGGTGGTACGCAGACCCCACAGAACGGAGTCAAGCTCCTCTACCCAATTGCAGTCGGATTCATGAAGAGATCGGACCAGTCGTGGTTTGATGCCACTCATGATGAGGCCGTTGGCCCGTTCGACTTGTCCATTGGTCTGCGGGTGATACACTGAGGCGTAATCGAGCTTAATGCACATGTTTGTGCACCAGTCCTTCAACTCCTGGGCGGTGAAGTTGGATCCATTGTCCGTTATTATGCTGTGCGGGACACCATAACGGTGTACCACGCCGGATATAAAGTCCACTACCGGTCCGGACTTAGCTGATCTTACTGGTTTTGCTTCGTTCCATTTGGTGAACTTGTCGACCATGACCAGTAGATATTTATTTTTCTTGGTCCCCCCTTTAAGTGGTCCGACCATATCTAGCCCCCAGACCGCGAAAGGCCATGTGATCGGAATGGTCCGAAGAGCTGTTGGGGGCATGTGGCTTTGATTTGTGAATAGTTGACATCCAACACAACGTTGGACGAGTTCTTGGGCGTCCGCTCGAGCGGTGGGCCAAAAGAATCCGGCTCGAAAAGCTTTGCTTACTAAGGCTCGTGTTGTGGTGTGGTGGCCGCCCATGCCTGCATGGACTTCGGCCAAAAGTTGTCTTCCTTCTTCCTCAGATATGCACCGTTGAAGTATTCCGGTAGTGCTTTTCTTATATAGCTCACCCTCGTGGACCTCATAGGCCTTGGATTGCCGAACTATGCGTCTTGCCTCCGTCTGATCGCCGGGGAGTTCTTGTCAGAGGAGGTAAGAAAGGAAGGGCTCGGTCCATGGTGCGATTACTGCCATGACCTCGTGAGCCGAAGGCATTTCTTCAATTATGGAACCGCCGATGATTTCCTCATCTGGTTCGTTTATAGGAGGGACAACCTCTTCTGTACTTATGGCTCCAGCACCATTATTCTCGTCCTGCCATACCACTGATGGCTTGAAAAGCCGTTCAAGGAAGGTGTTTTTCGGGACGGGGTCACGCTTGGCCCCCATACGAGCGAGTATGCCCGCAGCCTGATTGTTGTCTCTAACGACATGGTGGAATTCTAGTCCCTCGAACCGTGCGGATATTTTAAGAACAACATTTCTATACGCTGCCATCTTTGGGTTCTTAGCATCGAATTCGCCGTTGATTTGAGAGATGGTGAGATTATAATCTCCCCGTACTTCAAGCCATTTTATGCCCATCGATGCTGACATCCGAAGCCCGTGCAATAGTGCTTCATATTCGGCCGCATTGTTGGAATCGGCGTACATGATCTGCAACACATATCGGACGTTGTCTCCCGTGGGAGATGTAAGGATAACTCCAGCCCCCAGTCCGGCCAGTGTCTTGGATCCGTCAAAGTACATCGTCCAATGGGAGTATGTACTGTATTCTCTGGGGAGCTCGGCCTCTGTCCATTCGGTAAGGAAATCAGCCAACACCTGAGAATTAATAGCTCGTCGTGGCTTATAGGCGATTTCGAAAGGAAGGAGTTTGATGGCCCATTTGGCTATGTGGTCGGTGGCATCCCTGTTATTGATTATATCGTTCAGGGGTACTTCGGATGCCACCGTGACCGAACATTCTTGAAAGTAATGTCTGAGCTTTCGTGATGCCATAAACACTGTATAGGCTATCTTCTGGTATTGTGGATATCTGGACTTGCATGGCGTTAGCACTTCTGACACATAGTAGACTGGCTTTTGCACCCGGAATTTGTGACCCTCGCCCTCTCGTTCGACGACGAGCACGCACTAACCACTTGATTGGTGGCCGAGATGTACAGTAACATTGGTTCACCGCTGCCTGGCGCCGTGAGTATGGGGTTGCTGGTGAGTAGTGTTTTAATTTCTTCTAGTGCAGCCGTTGCTTCATCGGTCCATTCGAAGTTTTTTGTCCGTTTCAGCAGCCTGTAGAGCGGTAAAGCCTTTTCACCAAGGCGGGAGATAAAGCGGCTCAAAGCCGCCACGCATCCCGCCAGTTTTTGGACGTGCTTTAGCTCCGTAGGAATCGCAAGTTCAGATAGGGCGCGGATCTTAGCAGGATTCGCTTCTATTCCTCTATGGGAAACAATAAATCCGAGTAGTTTACCAGCGGGAACTCCAAAGACGCATTTGTCCGGATTGAGCCGTATGTCATATTCCCGTAGACTAGCAAAAGTCTGCCTAAGGTCGTCTATCAGCTGACTAATGTGTTTGGTCTTAATGACCACGTCGTCCACATATGCCTCGACTGTTTTACCAGCTTGTTTTTCGAGGCATGTCTGAATCATATGTTGGTATGTGGCATGTGCGTTTTTTAGCCCGAAAGGCATTGTGTTAAAGCAGAATGGCCCGTAAGGGGTGATGAATGCAGTTGCCGCTTGATCGGATTCCTTCATTTTGATCTGATGGTATCCGGAGTAAGCGTCGAGGAAACACAATGAGTCGTGTCCGGCTGTGGCATCAATAATCTGGTCTATGAGTGGTAGGGGAAAAGGGTCCTTGGGGCAAGCTTTGTTAAGGTCTTTGAAATCGACACATATCCGCCAGGATTTATCTTTCTTAGGTACCATCACCAGGTTTGCCAGGCACTCGGGGTGTTTGATTTCTCTTATGAATCCGTCCTCGAGCAATTTTGCTAGTTCTTCGCCCATAGCTTGTCACTTGGGTTCGAAAAATTGGTGTAGAGCATGTTTGACGGGCTTGAAGCCTACGATGATGTTCAGACTGTGTTCTGCTAGCCGTCGTGGGATTCCTGGCATATCTGAAGGATGCCACGCAAAGATATCCCAATTTTCTCGCAAGAACGTTCGCAGTGCTTCGTCCACAAGGGGGTCCAGCTGAGCTCCAATGGACGCTATTTTATTGGGGTCCGTTGGGTGTACCTGAAATTTGACGATTTCATCTGCAGGTTTAAAGGACGTGGGTTTGGGCCTCTTGCTGAGGACCACATCATCCTTGTCCACAGTTGACCGGAGTGCGGTCAATTCCTCTGCTGCGAAGGTCTCGGCTAGTGCCTTGAGGGCGAGCGTTGCTGTTCTGTTTTCGGCTCGAAGGGCTGTATGCGGGTCACTTGCGATTGTGATCACCAAGTTTGGGCCCGGCATTTTGAGCTTCATATACCCGTAATGTGGTATAGCTTTAAATTTTGTGAAAGCGTCACGCCCCAACAGAGCGTGGTAACCACTGTGAAAGGGCATGATATGAAAGAGAAGTTCTTCGGATCTGTAGTTCTCGCGCGTGCCGAATACCACATCGAGGGTAACGCGTCCGGAACAACGTGCCTCTTTCCGAGGGATAATCCCACGAAAGGTTGTGTTGCTATGTTCGATGCGGGATCGGTCGAACTGCATTTTTTCCAAGGTATCCTCGTAAATGATGTTTAAACCACTGCCACCATCCATTAGCACCTTTTGTAACCTGAATCCATCGACGATGGGGTTGAGGACCAGTGCGGCAGGTGTTCGGCCGGGGCGGGTGATTGGTTGATCAGCTTCTCCGAAGGTGATCGGTGTGTTTGTCCATGAATTCGTTGCTGCCACCTGATAGATTTGTTCGAGTTCTCGAAGAGCTCTCTTCATCTTATTCCTTGAGGAAAACGTTTCGTAGATCGTCAGGACCTCGGCATTGCATTCTTGTGGCGCTGTTGAACCTCTTCCTGGAGGTAGGGCCTCGAGGATGGCCTCTCCGCTTTTTGCTACCTGCCTGACGACCCAGCAAGCTCTAAGGCTGTGAGTCGGGCTTGTGTTCAGTAATACAGAGTGTATACAGCATGGCTTGTCTAATAGCCCATCAAGGACAGATCTGACTCCCGTATGGGGTCTATTCTTTTTCTCAGCGGGTTCGTGTTCGGCTGGCAGTTTTGGGTGTATCCGCTTTTTCCGAGCTCCTCTAGGGTGTTCGGGAGGGACCGGATCCAAAAATAAACGTTCAGCTTGCCAAGTGCTTTCCATGGCGCAATATTTTTGTACCAGGTCCGACAGCTCGGAGAAGTCATGAATGTGACGGTGGTCTAGGGCATTGAGGATTCCTTAATTGTGGCAATTCTGCCTGAAGGTTTCTATTAGCTCCTGGCTAGTAGAGTCTGGTACTCTATTTTTAACGAGGAGTCTAGCTCAAAAATGTCGGACTGATTCCCCTGGCTGTTGTTTAATTTCCCGCAAGCCTGGTAACTTGGGCTCTCCTGTGCTTGAGGAGTGCTCGACTTGGGTGGTGGGCGGGGAAACTTTTAGTTTCTCGCCAGGATGTAAGTTCGGGCTTACGGCGATTGCCTCCCGCGTCATCGCGAGATCCGGCGTGGCGAGTTTGGAGTTCATATTATAAACAGGACTCCTATGCGTGGTTTCTAGGTCGCGCGCTAGATCGGCGGCTGATCCCGTGCTATTTCCGGCGTGGTTTTCGGGTTCCGGATAGTAGGAGAGATCCTGTCGGTCGGAAACCGGGACGTAAACTGTTTTTAATTCCGGTAGTTGAGAGGATGGGCCTCCGGCCGGACACTCAACGGTGGCGACTAAGTGAGTGATCGGTGGGGTGTGAATCTCCCTATCATCGGGTTTGAACCCGATCCGGTCGTAGATTGAGGTTTGGCCATCGGTCACACCCATGGTTTGAATCCGACCAAGCAACTCGTTTAATGACGAGATGTCGGCGGGGTGCATGTCACGGGAGCGCATGGGGTCGATCCGCAGCGCCGTTGTCCCAGGGTCGGTCGACGACATACCCGTGTTGTATTCGGCTACGGAAGATCCGGGCATATCAGCTAGGTTGGGCGTTATGGCCGACCCAGGGACAGAGGCCACCTCGGCGGTGGGACCTGCTGCCGCCGGCGTTAAGGCGTTGGGGCCTGCGGGCTCCTCCATGAAAGCTGAGAGCTTCGTTAAAACGAGATCTCCCCGGGAGTCGGCGATGAACTCAAGGTTCCCGAATCTGACTTCCTGATCAGGGATGAAACTTCCGACCTGGCCAAGACGGCCGGCCGGATCGGCATGCGATACGATGCTGCCGAACGCGAAAATCTGACCAGGAACGAAAACGCCCTGGCAGCGGACTTGATCGCTGATGATGAGGCGAGCCATCGATTCCTCTTGTGATCCCACAGCGGAACTCTCAAAGAAAGCACCAATGTCGGTGTCAAAACCGGCGGATCTCGGGTAGGGGGTCCCGAGCTGTGAGATTAGGATCGATGGGTCATAGGACATGAAGGAGACGATGTTTACCCAGGTTTGGGCCCTCCTATGAAGGTAAAACCCTACGTCCTGCTTGGTTTTATTGATGTGTATGAATATTACAGAGTTGATCTACCTCGAGATCAAGTTGCTAAACCATAGATGAGTTCACCTAGCCTCTACGAACTAAACCCTCTGGTTTATATAGACACGAGGGGTCCCTAGGGTTACACATAGTCGGCCGCTTGCCCAAGGAGTAAACATGCCTATTCTACCATCTTTAGCTTGAAGGGCACGCCACGGCTCCTTAGGTTTCCTCCTTGGTCACGGGGTATTCGGCCAGTCCGTTCCTCCAACGAGTGGCCCATGAGTCTGGCCCACAGGAAACAGGCCGGTAGTCCGAGGACCCCTTAATCCTGGACTCCCTCACTAGGTGTTGATAGTAGGGGCAGGCCCAGGGTCCCGTGCCCATGCCCCTCCAGAGGAACTCGCCCCGCGAGGGGCGCGTCCCGTGGGGTCTTCCCGCGCCCAAGGTCGGGCCCCTCGGGAGTGTTACAGTACGGCAGTCGCCTCACAAGGGGTTTCCCTTAGAACTGCCATTCGGGGTTAGGCGCAGGGCGACCCGCGCCAGGGCCCCCGCGGCGGCACATGAGGGTACAACCTCACAGAAGAGGACAGCTGGAACTACGCCAGTCGGCGCTGTCTGGCAGGACAGTTTCTACTCTGGTGATAAGGAGGCAGTTGAGCCTGCCTCCCCAAAGCAATTCCCAAAGAGTTTCCTCTTTGGTGCAAGAAGATCAGAACGGATCGGCATTGCAGGACGGAGGTCATCACCGAGCCCACATGTGCGTCACGAAGACTGCTTTAGTTGGCTAAGACCACCTTTTGTCAGGATAGGGCTGAGTTCCTGCCCCCCTTTGAATTGCCGCCCTGTGGCTACACTTTCCCACCTCTGTTTTTGAGGAAGAGGACCAAGGCACTACAAAGGGGGAAGGATGGCTTCCATGTAAGGGAATCGAGCCATTTCCTCTCCCCAAGACTTCATGTACCTCGAGCACAGCTCTCATATAGAGAAGAATACACACAAAGCAGGAGTAGGCTATTACACCGCAATGGTGGCCCGAACCTGGGTAGCTCGTGTGTCACTGTCATGTCCGCTGAGCAGCAGCGAGCTCGTCGTCGATCCTATCATGTTCACCGTCGAGTCATAGGTAGCTAAGCCAAGCCCCCAGTGTTTGAATCTTATTCACGAAGAAGTTCTTGGACGTAGATCCTAGACTCCGACACCGTGGCTCACAGAATACTACAAAAATAGACGCAGGTATAGGTAAAGCGATGCTTTGATGTGAAAGCGATGATTGTTCTATTTGGAGTTTCTTCTTCTTCTTCATCGATCATAGGATGGGTTCCAGGTCGGTACCCTTGGATTAGCAAGGGTGGACATCGTCTTCTTTTTCGTTTGATTTCATACGTAGTCGGATCCTGCTCTTCGGTATGATGATTGTGATGTATTGAGCTATTGATATCTTTATGTTGTAGCATGTGGCGATTGTAAGCCAACTCCATATACTCATCTCTTCTTTACATGTATTGTGACGATTTCCATTCTTGTGAAACGACGAGATGTGCTTCTATCCGCATCTTGGGCGTTACACTATGCCCCTCCAATTTACAGATGGTTTCCTCATGAGAATGAATGAGATCACTAGTGATAACCCACAAGTATAGGGGATCGCAACCGTCTTCGCGGGTAGTATTTCACCCTGATTTATTGATTTGACACAAGGGGAGCCAAAGAATATTTATCGGCCTTAGTAGTTAAGTTGTCAATTCAACCACACCTGGGATATCTCTCTGCAACAAAGTTTTAGTAGCAAGGCAAGTAATAGTAGCAAAAGTAACAATAGTAGTGACGACAGTATTTTTGTGGCAGTTGTGACAGTAGCAACAACAATAGTAACTTTGCAAGATTCAATATATGAAAAGCGTAGGCACATGGATCGGTGATGGATAATGATTTAGATGACATCAATCATGTAACAGTTACACACTAGGGCGACATAGAACTTGCTTCGTTTCATCAATGTAATGTAGGCATGTATTCCGTATATAGTCATACGTGCTTGCGATAAGAACTTGTATGACATCTTTTTTTGTCCTACCCTCCCGTGGCAGCAGGGTCCTATTGGAAACTAAGGGATATTAAGGCCTCATTTTAATAGAGAACCGGAACAAAGCATTAACACATGGTGAAGACATGAGCTCCTCAAACTACGGCAATCACCGAAAAGAATGCCAATTATTGTCACCTTGGGGTATGCGGATCAAGACACATGATAGGTGCATACAACTTGCAAGATAGGATCCAAATAAATCGTATATTCATGAAAACATAATAGGTTCAGATCTAAAATCATGGCACTCGTGCCCTAGTGACAAGCATTAAGCATAGCAAAGTGATAACAACATCAATCTCGAAACATAGTGGACACTAGGGATCAAGCCCTATCAAACTTAACTCGATTACATGATCAATCTCATCCAATCCCATCACCGTCCAACAAGCCTACAAAGGAATTACTCACTACTGCTGGTGAGCATCATGGCGGTGTTGATAAAGAAGGGTTGGTGATGATGATGGCGACGAATCCCCCTCTCCGGAGCCCCAAAGGGACTCTAGATCAGTTCCCCCCCCCCCCCGAGGAAGAACAGGAGGTGGCGGCGGCTTCCTCTCATGAAACGCGATGAAATCTTCTCTTTTATTTTTTTCTCTGAAGATGTGAATTTATAGGATTGGAATTAGGGTCGGGGGAGCCACGTGGGCCCCACAAGACATTAGGGCGCGCCTAGTGGGGGTGGGGGCGCCATGTTGGCTTGTGGCCCACAAGCAGCCCCCCTCCAGTGGATCTTTGCTCCAAAATTCATTATTTATTTCAACTATAATTCACAAACAGTTTCGCCAATTCTAGGAACTTTTATTTCTGCACAAAAATAACACCAAGGTAGTTCTGCTGAAAACAGCGTCAGTCCGGGTTAGTTCCATTCAAATCATGCAAATTAGAGTCCAAAACCAGAGCAAAAGTGTTTGGAAAAGTAGATACGTTTGAGACGTATCAACTCCCCCAAGCTTAACTCATTGCTTGTCCTCAAGCAATTTAGTTGATACTTTTGTTCTCATTATTATACACATGCTTAGCTAGTGTTCAAGTTTTCAGCATAAATCATAAATAAACATATCCATGATAACAATGAAACATCATGTTAACTCATGGCAATACATAACCAACTAGCAAGCAACAATAAGATATCTCACATGCCAACAATTTGTCAAAACAATCATGATATAATATGGTGACATGGTATTTCACTAGCCCTTTCTGAGACCGCAAAACATAAATGCAGAGCACCTCTGAGGTTCAAGCAACAACCAAACATTATAATTCAGGGTAGAAAAGATCCAGTCATGCTCACATCCAACATTAACTAGACACAATGCATAAGAATGACAATAGTGCTCTCCGGTCTGGTGCTTTTAGTAAGAAGGTGATGAATCAACATAAAAGTAAATAGATAGACCCTTCGCAGAGGGAATCATTGATTTGCAGACGTGTGAGAGCTCAAGGTTTAAAACATGATTGAAATTGTAGTTTTTTGGTGGTGCACTTTTCCTGTCAACGTTACGACAAAGGATTTCAATATCTTCCATGCTAAATACATTATTGGAGGTTCCCAAGCGGAATTGTAAAGTTTACTCCCATCCACCAAACATACACAAGCCATGGCTGACCGAATCCACGGATGCCCTCCAACATTTCAACTGTCCCGGGAGTTTTGTTTAATTAATTTTCTGATTTTGAAGGACTGGGCATCCTTTTTACCAGCCTCTCTCATGCAATGGCAGGCAAATAAACATCCACCTTCAGAATAACCTACTTAGCATGGAAGATACTGACCGCCCCGTCGCTCCATGAGCGGTACGAGTGCCCAAAACAAATGTTTATTTGAATGTTAGAGATGGCACATGCAAATTTACTTGGAACGACAGGGTAATACCGTATATAGGTAGGTAGGTGGACTCATGTGGAGTAACTTGTTTTAAAGATTTTGGACGCACAAGCAGCATTCCCGCTTAGTACAAGTGAAGGCTAGCAATAGATTGAGAAGCGACCAGCTAGAGAGCAAAAACGGTCATAAGCATGAATTGTGAATAATTAACATTGGACATAGCATGAGTAGGATATGAACACCCTGAATTTAAACATCATGAAGGCTGCATTGGTCTTGAATTAACTACATGTTTGCACATGGGCCAAGTCAAGTTGCTCAAATTACTCAGATGGAAATACTATAGTACCATACCACATCATAACCATTTTAATGCATGTTGACACATAAGAGAAATCATTATCCACTCCTAGATATTTAAGCATGGCATGTGAAACTATAATCTCTAATTGTCATCATAAACATGTTCACTCATGATATACTAAATCGAGATCGAACGAGCTAAACATATTTACAAAAACGGAAAACAAGAAGAGTTCATATCAGCTTCCTTTACCACAATCATTTCATCAAATATCGTCATTATTGCATGTCACTTGCACGACCCAATGACGCGATAATAATAACAGTGCAACAATGTCGTGGACTAAGCTGGAATCTGCAGGGCAGTTTTATACAATGGAGAAGACAAGGTAATATTGGCTCTTTGTTAGATCAACAGTAAATCATATGGGAGCCGCTCAACATTTTCATCGTGGTCTTCTCCTTTTATGACTCAATAAAAATAAAATAAATTCAGAGAAACATACTAAAATATTTTTGGAGTTTTTGTTTTTCTCAAGAAAGCAATTAAATAAAGAAAACAAGAACGAGAAAAAATATTTACACGGGAAAGCTCCCAACATGCAAAGGAAATTTTTTTGGGTTTTCTTTTAATACTACAACTAATTAAACAGGAAAGAAAAACCGAAAAGAAACGAGAAATATTTTTGGATTTTCAAAGTTTTTCAAACACACAAGAAGAAGACGGAAAAATAAGGCTAATATGGATATACAGTGAAAGAGGATGAACACCGACAATTTATATGAAGTGTGTGAACATGAATGTAATGTCGGTGAGAAATACGTACTCCCCCAAGCTTAGCTATTTGCCTAGCTTGTTGATCACCATCCGAAGAATCCATCTGGTCCTGGAGGAATGTAGTTGGGCTGAGGCACCTGAGCATCCCACTCCTGGTTGTGGCCTCCGCCTCGGCCAACTCGTTCCGGTAAGCAATTATGTCTGGTGGCATGATGGTATATCCGTTCCTGGCATGATAGTTAAACAAAGAGGGTGCAGGCAACACAATAATATCGCGAGTGTCCTCGCTAAATACTAAGTTATAGCGAATGTGCTGCGATGGCTGAGGTTCCTCAATGAATAGCATAAACTGGTGATCTAGGTAAACCTTAGGCAACAAGTAGTCAGTGGGGCGTATGGCGACATTAAAATGCTTTGCCAAGCGCGTGGCATAAATACCACCATGAACCTTGCCCTTGGTCCAGTTAAGATGCAAGCGGCGCGCGACAATAGCTCCTAAGTTGTAAGTGTTATCACCATAAAGTGCGCGGCGCAAAATACCAAGGGTGAGGGCACTGAGACCACCACCCTGCTCCATAGCAGTTATGCATTTTCCTATAAACAGAGAAAAATAGTGCACATACGGAGAATGCAAACTAGTGGCCCTGGCGTTTGATACACCCCTGGTTTCTTCCACAGTTAAAGTGAGGAGGAAATCCATGAATTCCTAGGGCTTAGGATCACGCATTCCCCCGTCAGAGGGAAGCAAGCATATTTCACAAAACTCTTCTAGAGGCATCTCATAGTTTGTTGCATATAAATCAAAGTGTAATGTGGGAGCAGCGGGCATATTCGAGAAGTAAAATTTTTGCATGAAGGAATTAGAGAGGAGATAGTATTGGTCACACACATCTGCGAGGAAGTTGGTCAGCCCGACATTTGCAACAAATTGCATAAATCCTTCATAGAAACTCGCTTCGTTCATGAAGGGTGCATGTGGCCATTCACAGGGCCTAACCTTCGTGTTTCGGAAAATATTCATGTCAAGATCATGAGTCCTCCCAACAACTCCCTTGGGGCTCCGGCTCGAAGAACCTTTCCGTAGGAAATTCATTTCCCTAAGCACAAATTTCTGAAAAAAATTGAGCCACAAATTTATGTCAATAAAACTTTATAAGATTGATAGCAACTACTCATATAGGTGCCTAGAGGCCATATCAAGCATTCATTCTACTTAGAACTCAAATAATTCAACATGCAAGCTCATTTTCTGTAGCACCAAGTGCAGCAAAATATGCAAAATATAAACCACTAAAGCAAAAACTAATTGGAGGAATGGGAGAGTCACATACCAAGGAGCAATTCCTCAAAACAGTTTCGGAAACGGAGTTCCGAGCAAAGAGATCGAAAATTTCAGTTTCTAGAGGAAGAACACGGGAGAGAGAGAGAGCTAGGAATTTTTTTTGGAGGTAAGGGATGAAGTGAGCCGAAGGGATAAGGCAGGAGACCCCTTATGGGCCCCACAAGCCATCAGGGCTCGCCTAGGTGGGTGGGCGTGCCCTGTTGGCTTGTGGCCCACAGGTGCACCTCCCTGCTGTAATTTCAATACCAAAAATTCTTAATATTCCAGGAAAATTCATGTTAAAATTTTGTGGTAATATGAGACTTTTTATTTTTTTGGTCATTTTCTATTGCAGGGGAAAAAATCAGAAAACAGGATAATCAAGCTATTTTATTTTTCTTAAATAAAAATAACAGAGGATAAACTTGTGGTACAAAGAGTTGTGCACACTAAATTCATCAATCACATGTCTTTCAAAAATGATCCATTAATCAGGTTGATCAAGTCTTATTAATAACCGTTTCCGATTGTCATGAAACCAGAGAATTTTCATATAACACTAAGTTACATCAATGGGGATTTGCATCTCCCCAACAATAAGATTATAATATTTCTTCTTGGCAGTAGGTAGAGGGATTTTAAAACCTCCAATGATAACCATGGCACTAGGCTCAATGACATTAATATTATTAACCATAGTTTGCTTCTTCGGAAAATGCATAGTATGTTGTTTGCCATTGACGTGAAAAGTAACCTTGCTTTTGTTGCAATCAATAACAACCCCTGTAGTATTTAGAAAGGGTCTACCAAGGATGATCGACATGTTGTCGTCCTCGGGCATATCAAGAATAACAAAGTCTGTTAAGATAGTAACATTTGCAACCACAATAGGAACGCCCTCGCAAATTCCAATAGGTAAAGCAGTGGATTTATCAGCCATTTGCAAAGATATCTCAGTAGGTATTGTGGGTATACCCGGATCTCCCAACTTCTTAGGTACTCGACCATCAAAAGAATAATTAACAAGCATGGTAGGAATTTCTGTTTCAGGTATTTTTCTTTTATTGGTAATAATATCCTTCATATACTTGGCATACAGATGCATTTTCAATATATCAGTCAAGCGAGTGCGCAAAAGGATGAGTCTAATCATTTTTGCAAATCATTCAAAATCTTCATCGTCCCTACTATTAGAAGACTTACGAGGGAACCCATGGCTCTCTTTCCCTATTGTGTTTCCTAGCAACAAAGTCTCTTTTATCATAGCGTTTGGATGTGGGTTATCAAGATTTTCAGCGGTTTCTATTTCCACATCATTATCATGTTCTCTATTATCATTTGGTTGAGCATCTACGTGAACATCATCATTATCATTATCATTTTCATTATCACTAGATGCATGTTCACTACCAGATTGTGTCTCAGCATCAGAAATAGAAACACCATTATGTATCTCAGTAGGTTTTTCTATAACAGGTTCACTAGAAGCATGCAAGGTTCTATCATTTTTCTTTTTCTTCTTAGAAGGACTAGGTGCATCATCATTAATTCTCTGAGAATCTTGTTCAATTCTTTTAGGGTGACCTTCAGGATAAAGAGGTTCCTGAGTCATTCTACCTCCTCTAGTCATTACTCTAACAACATGATCATTCATATTATTAATTATTTCAGCAAGCAAATCATTTTGTGACCAAGCAACTTGGTCTAGTTGGGTGTGAACCATAGAAGCATGTTTACCTAGACCCTTCGCATCATTAGCAATTCTAAACATCAGGTTACTCAAGCAATCTATCATCATGGCATTACGTCTTAATTGATCCTTAACATAATTGTTGAAGTGTTATTGCTTAACAATATAATAATCAAATTCATCCATGCACTGACTAGGAGTCTTAGTATAAGGTATATCACTTTCATTGAAGGTACGGAGAGAATTTACCTCTACTACTTGTGTCGGGGTGTCAAGTCCATGTATTTCTTCGATAGGTGGTAATTTCTTGACATCTTCAGTTTTAATACCTTTCTCTTTCATAGATATTTTTGCTTCTTGCGTATCTACAAGACTGAGAAATAGAATACCTCCCTTCTTTTGGATAGGTTCCGGAGGTGGTTCGGGAAGTGTCCAATCATCGGCATTTTGCAATATGTTATTCAATAGTTCTTCAGCTTGTCCAATAGTTCTTTCCCTGAAAACACAACCAGCACAACTATCTAGGAAGTCCCTAGAAGCATCGGTTAGTCCATTATAAAAGATATCAAGTATTTCATCTTTCTTAAGAGGATGATCAGGCAAATCTCTAAGTAACTGGAGAAGCCTCCCCCAAGCTCGAGGGAGATTCTCTTCTTCAATTTGCACAAAGTTAAATATTTCCTATAAGGCAGCTTGTTTCTTATGAGCAGGAAAATATTTTTCAAAAAAGTAATAATGCATATCCTGGGGACTACGCATACAACCAGGAGCAGGAGAAAGGAACCATTCCTTGGCCTTGCCTTTTAGCGAGAAAGGAAAAATCTTAAGGCTATAATAGTAGCGTATCTTTTCCTCATTAGTAAATAAAGCAACAATATCATTCAGCTTCATGAGATGTTCGATAACAATTTCATTTTCATAACCATGGAAAGGATAAGACTCTCCTATAGGAATCACTTCAAGGTCTATAGAGAATTCATAATCCTTATCAGTGATAAATATAGGAGAAGTAGCAAATTTAGGATCATGTTTCATTTTCTCCATCATAAATTTTTCTTTTAGTTCGCATAGTAGTTTCTTCAAATCATCTCTATTCTCACAAGCAAGAAAGTCCCTAGCTATCTCTCCATCCATAAAATAACCTTCAGGTACATAAGGCAATTCATATCTATTAGGAGAGCGAGGTGTAACATGTGATTCAAAATCTTCATCAGTTTCAGCATTTTCAAGTTCTCTAGCATTAGCAATATGAGCATCAAGTAATTCACTCAGTGGCATAGTTTCAGTTTCATCATGTGTAGCAATAGTATCATCATTAATTTCAGAAGTAGCATCATCAAGTTCATGTGACAAATCAGGACGATCAACATGTGGTGGTGTAACAAGCTGATTCAAAATAGTAGGTGAATCAAAAGCAGAGCTAGATGGCAGTTCCTTACCTACTCTCGTACGAGAGGGGATGATCTTAGTTCGATTATCTTTCAGATTCTTCATAGAGGCAATTGGATATCCTCAAGTTAACACAATAAATATAGCTATGCTCCCCAGCAATGGCACCAGAAAAAGGTCTTGATAACCCACAAGTATAGGGGATCGCAACAGTCTTCGTGGGTAGTATTTCACCCTGATTTATTGATTCGACACAAGGGGAGCCAAAGAATATTTACGGGCCTTAGCACTTGAGTTGTCAATTCAACCACACCTGGGATATATCTCTGCAGCAAAGTTTTAGTAGCAAGGCAAGTAATAGTAGCAAAAGTAACAGTAGTAGTGACGGCGGTAATTTTGTAGCAGTTGTGACAGTAGCAGCAACAATAGTAACTTAGCAAGATTCAGTATATGAAAAGCGTAGGCACGTGGATCGGTGATGGGTAATGATTTAGAAGACATCAATCATGTAACAGTTACACACTAGAGCGACACAGAACTAGCTCCAGTTCATCAATGTAATGTAGGCAGGTATTTCGTATATAGTCATACGTGCTTGCGATAAGAACTTGTATGACATCTTTTGTCCTACCCTCCCGTGGCAGCGGGGTCCTATTGGAAACTAAGAGATATTAAGGCCTCATATTAATAGAGAACCGAAACAAAGCATTAACACATGGTGAATACATGAACTCCTCAAACTACGGCAATCACCGGAAAAAATCCCAATTATTGTCACCTTGGGGTATACGGATAAAGACATGTAATAGGTGCATACAACTTGCAATATAGGATCCAAATCACTCTTTTATTCATGAAAACATAATAGGTTCAAATCTGAAATCATGGCACTCGGGCCCTAGTGCCAGCATTAAACATAGCAAAGTCATAACAACATCAATCTCGAAACATAGTGGACACTAGGGATCAAGCCCTATCAAACTTAACTCGATTACATGATCAATCTCATCTAATCCCATCATCGTCCAGCAAGCCTACAAAGGAATTACTCACTCCCGGTGGTGAGCATCATGGCGGTGTTGATGAAGAAGGGTTGGTGATGACGATGGCGACGAATCCCCCTCTCCGGAGCCCCAAACGAACTCCACATCAGCCCTTGCGATGAAGAACAGGAGGTGGCGGCGGCTCCGTCTCATGAAACGCGATGAAATCTTCTCTTTTATTTTTTCTCCAAAGATGTGAATTTATAGGAGTGGAATTAGGGTCGGGGAGCCACATGGTCCCCACAAGCCATCATGGCGCGCCTAGGGGAGTGGGCGTGCCCTATTGGCTTGTGGCCCACAAGCAGCCCCCTCCGGTGCATCTTCGCTCCAAAATTCATTTTTTATTCCAAAAATAATTCACAAAAAGTTTCATCCAATTCCAGGAACTTTTATTTCTGCACACAAATAACACCAAGGTAGTTCTGCTGAAAACAACATCAGTCCGGGTTAGTTCCATTCAAATCATGCAAATTAGAGTCCAAAACCAGAGCAAAAGTGTTTGGAAAAGTATATACGTTTGAGACGTATCAACTAGCCTCACCAAGTTGTTCCAAGAGGGCAACAAAGTGCTTCTTTGTCTCACCTTTGAGTTTACCCATGAACTTCTCAAACTCATTCTCATCAACTTTCACCTCCTCTTGTTCATCCACACAATCCAGCAAAGGAGTAGTAGTAATGGATGTTTTGATGTTGGGGGTTGCTTTGTTGATACCTTTGGCCATGAGGCACTTGGCAATGTGGTTCTCGTTGGGAGAGTCGAAGAGAGACACCTTGGTTGGGGAAGAAGTTGCAATGGCCACCGTGGCCATCGCCATTCCTTCACCACTTGCATCTTCATCACCATCATCATCGGAGACATACTCTTCATGTGCCACCAACACCTTTTGAGGCACCTTTTTGGTGTAGTTGTTCTTGTTGGGGAAGGAATTGGCCTTGTCTTTGCGAATGAGCTTGCCACCATTGCCTTCCCTCTTTTAATATGGGCAATCCACCACGAAGTGACACACATTGCCACAATTATAGCAAGTCCTCACATGTTGCTTGCCTTTAGAGCCACTTGAGTTGTTCTTGGAGAAGTTGGGCCTTGAGTTTCTCTTGTTGGCCCAAAATTGCCTTGACGCAAGAGCTATGTGCTCACGGTATGCATATTTGGTGTCTTTGGGGCAATCCTCCTCTTCTTCATCTTCTTCTTCTTCTTCCGGAATTGCCTTGGCCTTCGAAGCAAGGTTGGGTGAAGATTTCTTTGACCGTTGGACACGAGCTAGAGCGTTGTTGGCGGTCTTGTTCAAGATGTTCATAGCAATAAATTCATTCAACACATCACTCGAGGACAAGGTGTGGATGTCCAATCTTTGGCGGATAATGGAGGACATGGCCTTGTTGAATGGCATGATGGCCTTGAGAAATTTATGCTTGATCCAATTGTCATTTGTATCCTTACTCCACGATCTTTAAGGGAGACCGCGAGAGTTGTCAATCTCCGGTAGAGCTCACGAGGGTCCTCATCTTCATTCATCACAAACTCATTAGCCTCATCGAGAACCACCTCAAAGTTGGACCGTTGAATACTCGAGCTTCCCTTATATAAAGAGATAATATGTTCCCAACAATCCTTTGCACGAGTGAATGGATGCAAGTGAGATAGACCTTCAGGGGGCACTGCGGTTTGAAGGATAAAGATGGCGGAGTGATTGTATTGATTTTCCACCTCTTCTCTTCGAGTGAGATTGTTTGGATCATGCAGGTAGTAACCTTGCTCAATGATTCTCGAAAGATTAGTTGATATGTGATTCAAATGAGACTTGATATGAAAAACCCAATTAGCGAAAACATTTTTCACAAGTTTAGGAGGAGGACCTAGGTTGTTAATATGAGGTGTGTGGATCGGTCCTTCATAGACCAGGGGAGGGGGAACCGAGGCAAAGGTTCCCGTCCCATTCTTTTCTTGAGGCAACTTATCCTTATCACTACTATCCCCCTCCTTACCGGAGTTGGCATCCGACTCCGATTAAGTGGGATTAACCACTTGCAACGGATCGATAGAAAGTTTGAGACCATCAATGAATTCTTTAAACAAGGATTTGACCTCGGTCATCATAGAAGATTTAAGTGAGGCAATTGCCTCATTTAAATCTTCACGAGAGACTGTGTTCACTCCCTCTGCCTTGGGTAAGTCATCAACCCTATCCCCGTCGTTAACCATACTCTTCGGCGGTAAAGCCCTTAATAAAGATACGAGGCTCTGATACCAATTGAAAGGATCGATATGGTTGACTAAAGGGGGGGGTGAATAGGCAACTACCATTTTTTTATCTTTTCTTAATAAATTGGGTTTAGCAACAAATAGGTGGTCTAGATATGCAACTAGTGGAACAACCTATATGATGCTAATAACAACAATACGAACAAGTAAAGGATAACACACAAGTAATGCTTGCACAAAGTAAAGGTAAGAAGTAACCACAAGTGGAGCCGGTGGAGACGAGGATGTGTTATCGAAGTTCCTTCCCTTTGAGGGGAAGTACGTCTACGTTGGAGCGGTGTGGAGGCACAATGATCCCCAAGAATCCACTAAGGCCATCGTATTGTCCTCACGCCCTCACACAATGTGAGATGCCATGATTTCACTAGTGGTGCCCTTGAAGGCGGTGACCGAACCTTTACAAACAAGGTTGGGGCAATCTTTACAACTTAATTGAAGGCTCCCAACACCACCACCAAGCTTCGCCACAATGGATTGTGGCTCTGAGGTGACCTCAACCGTCTAGGGTGCTCAAACACCCAAGAGTAACAAGATCCACAAGGGATTATTGCGGGGAATCAAATTTTTCTTGGTGGAAGTGTAGATCGGGGCCCTCTCAACCAAACCCTAGAATATCAACAAGTTTTGTTGGCTAGGGAGAGAGATCCGGCGAAAATGCAGCTTGGAGCAACAATGGAGCTTGGGGATGGAAGAGGTGGTTGCTACTTCTCGAGCATGCGTTGGGTTTTCCCTTGAAGAGGAAAGGGTGATGCAGCAAAGTAGATAAGTATTTCCCTCAGTTGTTGAGAACCAAGGTATCAATCCAGTAGGAGATACAAGCAAGTCCCCAATAGATGCACCTACACAAATAATCAAACACTTGCACCCAACGCTATAAAGGGGTTATCAATCCCTTCACGGTTACTTGCAAGGATGAGATCTGATAGAGATAGATAGATAGGATTGCTAAAATGAAAAGTAAACTAAAAGTAAAAAGAATGCAGCGAAGTATTTTTGGTATTTTTGGTTTATAGATCTGAAAATATATTATGGAAAATAGACCCGGGGGCCATAGGTTTCAATAGAGGCTTCTCTCATGAAGGAAAATAATACGGTGGGTGAACAAATTACTGTTGAGCAATTGGTAGAAAAGCGAATAATTATGACGATATCCAAGGCAATGATTATGCATATAGGCATCACATCCGTGTCAAGTAGACCGAAACGATTCTGCATCTACTACTATTACTCCACACATCGACTGACTCCTGCCTGCATCTAGAGTATTAAGTTCATGAAGAACAGAGTAACACATTAGGTAAGATGAAATGATGTAGAGGGATAAACTCAAGCAATATGATGAAAACCCCATCTTTTTATCCTCGATGGCAACAATACAAATACGTGCATCGCTACCCCTACTTTGTCACTGGGTGAGGACACCGCAAGATTGAACCCAAAACTAAGCACTTCTCCCATTGCAAGAATTACCAATCTAGTTGGCCAAACCAAATCAATAACTCGAAGAGACTTGCAAAGATATGAAATCATGCATATAAGAATTCAGAGAAGATTCAAATAATATTCATAGATAAGCTGATCATAAACCCACAATTCATTGGATCTCGACAAACACACCGCAAAATAGTATTACGTCGGATAGATCTCCATGAAGAACATGGTATTGAAGAACAAAGAGAGAGAAGAAGCCATCTAGCTACTAGCTATGGACCTGAAGGTCTGTGGTGAACTACTCACGCATCATCAGAGGGGCAATGGAGTTGATGTAGATGCCCTCCGTGATCGAATCCCCCTCCGGCAGATTACCGGAAAAGGCTCCAAGATGGGATCTCACGGGAACAGAGGGTTCCGGTGGCGGAAAAGTATTTTCATGGCTCTTTTTGGTATCCAGGGAATATTTGGGAATTTATAGGCCGAAGATAGGGTTAGGAGGGCTGCCGTGGGGCCACAAGCCAGGGGGGCGCCCCCCCCCATAGGGCGCGCCCTGGTGGCTTGTGACGCCACGGCAGGTCCCCTGCCTTCATCTCCAAGTTTGCTGGGTTGCTTCTGGTCCAAGAAAAATCATTCCAAAGATTTTATTCCGTTTGGACTCCGTTTAATATTCCTTATCTGCAATACTCAAAAACAAGGCAAAAACAAAAACTGGCACTAGGCTCTAGATTAATGGGTTAGTCCCAAAAATAATATAAAATAGCATATTAATGCATATAAAACATCCAAAACAGATAATATAATAGCATGGAACAATCAAAAATTATAGATACGTTGGAGACGTATCAAGCATCCCCAAGCTTAATTCCTGCTCGTCCTCGAGTAGGTAAATGATAAAAACAGAATTTTTTATGTGGAATGCTACCTAACATATTTATCCATGTAATATTCTTTATTGTGGCATGAATATTCAGATCCATAAGATTCCAAACAAAAGTCTAATATTGACATAAAAACAGTAATACTTCGAGCATACCAACAAGGCAATTGTGTCCTTTCGAAATAACATGGCCTTAGAAAGTTATCCCTACAAAATCATATGGTCTGGCTATGCTCCATCTTCCCCACACAAAGTATCTAAATCATGCACAACCCCGCTGACAAGTCAAGCAATTGTTTCATACCTTTTATGTTCTCAAACCTTTTCAACTCTCACGCAATACATGAGCGTGAGCCATGGATATAGCACTATAGGTGGAATAGAATATGGTGGAGGTTGTGAGGAAAAAGGAGAAGATAGTCTCACATCAACTAGGCGTATCAACGGGCTATGGAGATGCCCATCAATAGATATCTATGTGAGTGAGTAGGGATTGCCATGCAACGGATGCACTAGAGCTATAAGTGTATGAAAGCTCAAAAAGAAACTAAATGGTTGTGCATATGATGAAAAATTCCACTAGCTATATGAAAGTGACAAAATAGGAGACTCTCTATCATGAAGATCATGGTGCTACTTTGAAGCACAAGTGTGGAAAAAGATAGTAGCATTGTCCCTTCTCTCTTTCTCTCATTTTTTTGGTGGGCATCTTTGGCCTCTTTTTTTTATTTGGGCTTCATTGGCCTCTTTTATTATTTATAAAGTCCGGACACTCATCCCAACTTGTGAGGGATTCATAGTTTCCATCATCCTTTTCTCTCACGGGACAAATGTTCTAATAATGAAGATCATCACACTTTTATTTACTTACAACTCGATACCTAGAACAAAATATGACTCTATATGCAATATGAAAGTGATGGTGCATGTCATGAAAAACGGAACGGTGGAAGTTGCGTGGCAATATATCTCGGAATGGCTATGGAAATGCCATAATAGGTAGGTATGGTGGCTGTTTTGAGGGAAATATATGGTGGCTGTTTTGAGGAAGGTGGGTTTGATGCACCGGCGAAAGTTGCGCGGTACTAGAGAGGCTAGCAAAGGTGGAAGGGTGAGAGTGCATATAATCCATGGACTCAACATTAGTCATAAAGAACTCACATACTTATTGCAAAAGTTTATTAGTTATCGAAGCAAAGTATTAGATGCATGCTCCTAGGGGAGAGGTTGGTAGGAGTTAACCATCGCGCGCTCCCGACCCTCACACAAAGGTTGACAATCATTAAACAAATCATGCTCCGACTTCGTTATATAACGGTTCACCATACGTGCAAGCTACGGGAATCACAAACTTTAACACAAGTATTTCTTCCAATTCACAACTACTCACTAGCATGACTCTCATATTACCATCTCTATATCTCAAAACTATATGCAAGGAATCAAACTTCTCATAGTATTCAATGCACTTTATATGAAAGTTTTTATTATATCCCTCTTGGATGCCCATTATATTAGGACTAAATTCATTACCTAAACCAATTAACATGCTGTTTAAAGAGACTCTCAAAATAATATAAGTGAGGTACGAGAGTTCAATAATTTCTATAAAATAAAACACCACCGTGCTCTAAAAAGATATAAGTGAAGCACTGGAGCAACATTGCCTAGCTCAAAAGATATAAGTGAAGCACATAGAGTATTCTAATAAATTCACGATGAACGCGTGTCTCTCTCAAAAGATGTGTACAGCAAGGATGATTGTGGAAAACTAAAAAGCAAAGACTCATATCATACAAGACGCTCCAAGCAAAACACATATCATGTGGTGAATAAAAATATAGCCTCAAGTAAATTTACCGATGGATTGAAGACGAAAGAGGGGATGCCTTCTGGGGCATCCCCAAGCTTAGGCTTTTCGGTATCCTTGAATATGGCTTGGGGTGCCTTGGGCATCCCCAAGCTTAGGCTCTTGCCACTCCTTATTCCATAGTCCATCAAATCTCTACCCAAAACTTGAAAACTTCACAACACAAAACTCAACAGAAAACTCATGAGATCCGTTAGTATAAGAAAAATAAATCACCACTTTAGGTACTGTTTAGAACTCATTCTTTATTTATATTGGTGTAATATCTACTGTATTCCAACTTCTCCATGGTTCATACCCCCCGATACAATCCATAGATACATCAAAATAAGCAAACAACACAAAGAAAACAGAATCTGTCTAAAACAGAACAGTCTGTAGCAATCTATAGACTTCGAATACTTCTGTAACTCCAAAAATTCTGAAAAATTAGTAAAATCAGGTAAATTTGTATATCAATCTTGTGTAAAAATTTCAGATCAAAAGCACGTTCCAGTGAATTTACAAAATTCCTGGACTGAGAGAAAAAGTTTCTGTTTTTCAGCAAAATCAAATCACAAACACCGTAGACCATCCCAAAGGTCTTACTTGGCTCAAGCACTAATTTAAACAAGAAAACACAATTACTACAGAGGTAATAATGTGTGGAAAACTCAAAAACAGAAGCAAAAACAAAAGCATAAAAATAAAATTGGGTTGCCTCCCAACAAGCGCTATTGTTTAACGCCCCTAGCTAGGCATAATGCAATAGATCTAGGTATTGTCATCTTTGGTATGCAATCCATAAGTAGCTCTCATAATAGACTCATAAGGTAATTTTATTTTCTTTCTAGGAAATTGTTCCATGCCTTTCCTTAATGGAAATTGGAATCTAATATTTCCTTTCTTCATATCAATAATTACACCAATCGTTCTAAGGAAAGGTCTACCAAGAATAATAGGACATGTAGGATTGCAATCTATATCAAGAACAATAAATCTACGGGCACATAATTCCTATTTGCAACAATAAGAACATCATTAATCCTTCCCATAGGTTTCTTTATAGTGGAATCCGCTAGATGCAAATTTAAAGAGCAATCACCAAATTCACGGAAACCTAGCACATCACATAAAGTTTTCGGAATCGTGGAAACGCTAGCACCCAAATCACACAAAGCATGGCACTCATAATCTTTAATCTTAATCTTAATAGTAGGTTCCCACTCATCATAAAGCTTTCGAGGTATGGAAACTTCCAACTCAAGTTTTTCTTCAAAAGATTTCATCATAGCATCCACGATATGTTTAGTAAAAGCTTTGTTTTGATTATAAGCATGAGGAGAATTCAACATGGATTGTAACAAGGAAATACAATCAATCAAAGAACAACTATCATAATTAAATTCCTTGAAATCCAAAAGAGTGGGTTCATTGCCAATTAAGGTTTTGACCTCTTCAATCCCACTTTTATCAATCTTAGCATTAGGATCTATAAACTCCGAATCATTGGGACGCCTTTTAACTAAAGTTGACTTATCTCCAGTCCCATCTTTATCAAGATTTGTTTTAGAAAACAAAGATTCAATAGGAGTCACATCAATCACTTTAAGATCTTCATCATTATTTAAAGATTCTGGTTTCGCGGCCATTTTATTGACTAAGGTAGCTTGTTTATCAGAAATTTGGCCTACTATATTTTCAAGATGAGCAAACTGAGATTTCAACCCATAAAACTCCTTAGACATATCATCAAGTTCCTTATTCATGTATTCCCACATAGTCTTTTGCTCTCTGAGCTCGTTTCTAAAGAAACTATTATGGTCAAATTGAAGCGACATGAAACTTTTAGCATTATTCTCGATATCTTCCAACTTCCTAAGATAAGGATCAAAGCTTTTGGGTTGAGCCATAAGCAAACGATCTAACACGCAAGCAAGCAAAAAGCAAACGGAAAGACGAACGAAAGAAGGGCGAATAAAAAGGCAAATCTTTTTGGAAAATCATTTTAGAAGTGGGGAGAGGAAAATGAGAGGCAGATGGCAAATAATGTAAATGCAAGAGATGAGTTTGTGATGGGTACTTGGTAGGCTTGATGTAGATCTCCCCGGCAACGGCGCCAGAAATCCTTCTTGCTACTTCTCGAGCATGCGTTGGGTTTTCCCTTGAAGATGAAAGGGTGATGCAACAAAGTAGATTAGTATTTCCCTCAGTTGTTGAGAACCAAGGTATCAATCCAGTAGGAGATACAAGCAAGTCCCCAATAGATGCACCTACACAAATAATCAAACACTTGCACCCAACGCTATAAAGGGGTTGTCAATCCCTTCACGGTTACTTGCAAGGATGAGATCTGATAGAGATAGATAGATAGGATTGCTAAAACGAAAAGTAAACTAAAAGTAAAAAAGAATGTAGCGAAGTATTTTTGGTATTTTTGGTTTATAGATCTGAAAATATATTATGGAAAATAGACCCGGGGGCCATAGGTTTCACTAGACGCTTCTCTCATGAAGGAAAATAATACGGTGGGTGAACAAATTACTGTCGAGCAATTGATAGAAAAGCGAATAATTATGACGATATCCAAGGCAATGATTATGCATATAGGCATCACGTCCGTGTCAAGTAGACCGAAACGATTCTGCATCTACTACTATTACTCCACACATCGACTGACTCCTGCCTGCATCTAGAGTATTAAGTTCATGAAGAACAGAGTAACACATTAGGTAAGATGAAATGATGTAGAGGGATAAACTCAAGCAATATGATGAAAACCCCATCTTTTTATCCTCGATGGCAACAATACAAATACGTGCCTCGCTACCCCTACTTTGTCACTGGGTGAGGACACCGCAAGATTGAACCAAAAACTAAGCACTTCTCCCATTGCAAGAATTACCAATCTAGTTGGCCAAACCAAATCAATAACTCGAAGAGACTTGCAAAGATATGAAATCATGCATATAAGAATTCAGAGAAGATTCAAATAATATTCATAGATAAGCTGATCATAAACCCACAATTCATCGGATCTCGACAAACACACCGCAAAATAGTATTACGTCGGATAGATCTCCATGAAGAACATGGTATTGAAGAACAAAGAGAGAGAAGAAGCCATCTAGCTACTAGCTATGGACCTGAAGGTCTGTGGTGAACTACTCACGCATCATCAGAGGGGCAATGGAGTTAATGTAGATGCCCTCGGTGATCGAATCCCCCTCCGGCAGATTACTGGAAAAGGCTCCAAGATGGGATCTCACGGGAACAGAGGGTTCCGGTGGCGGAAAAGTATTTTCATGGCTCTTTTTGGTATCCAGGGAATATTTGGGAATTTATAGGCCGAAGATAGGGTTAGGAGGGCTGCCGTGGGGCCACAAGCCAGGGGGGCGCCCCCCCATAGGGCGCGCCCTGGTGGCTTGTGACGCCACGGCAGGGCCCCTGCCTTCATCTCCAAGTTTGCTGGGTTGCTTCTGGTCCAAGAAAAATCATTCCGAAGATTTTATTCCGTTTGGACTCCGTTTAATATTCCTTATCTGCAATACTCAAAAACAAGGAAAAAACAGAAACTGGCACTAGGCTCTAGATTAATGGGTTAGTCCCAAAAATAATATAAAATAGCATATTAATGCATATAAAACATCCAAAACAGATAATATAATAGCATGGAACAATCAAAAATTATAGATACATTGGAGACGTATCAGTGGTCTTCTTGGGGAAGAAGACCCCCTTTATATAGTGGGGGAACAAATCCAACCGTTATCTCCTCTCAGCCCGCACACAAGCGGTGTTACCGCTCATGGGAGCGTTACTACCGCTTGGGTGGCTGAGCCAGCCACACAGAGCAATGGCACGAGGCCATGAGGCGGTAGTGCCGCCCCAACGATACTACCGCTGGGGTTGCAGTGTAGAGGCCCTACTCATGCAGGGCAGTAGCAGGAGCAGAGGTAGTACCGCTGAAGCGGTACTACCTATCACGTGAGCGGTATTACCGCTTATAGGCGGTAGTGCCTCGCCCTACTGCTGCCTGGAGTCTGCTGAGAGTCTAGCGTCCAGAAAGAAGGGCGGTTGTGGAGCGGTAGTAATAGGCGGTACTACCGCATATAAGCGGTTCTAATACTTGTAAACTGCATTGGTATTTTCCCCGAAGAGGAGGGGATGATGCAGCAAAGTATAGGTAAGTATTTCCCTCAGTGAGAACCAAGGTTATCGAACTGATAGGAGAACCACGCAAATTCCCGTCTTCAGCACCTACGCACAAAAGAGCAAACAGTTGCACCCAACACGGGCAAGAGGGCTGTCAATCCCCTTGAACTTGTTACTTGCAAGCGATAAGTAGTGATAGATAGATAATTTAATAAATATAAATAGTAAATAAATAAAAAGTAAATAATGGCAGAAAGATATTTAGAGTTTTTGGAATATAACCGTCAGGAGACTCAGGGGCCATAGTGTTCGCTACAGGCTTCTCTGTCGAAGAAGGCATACGGTGGGTAAACAAATTATTGTTGGGCAATTAATAGAAAAGCGCATAGTTATGCAATATTTATTCATGACAATGATCGTGTATATATGCATCATGTCCATAAACAAGTAGACCGACTCCTGCCTGCATCTACTACTATTACTCCAACCATCGACCACTATCCAGCATGCATCTAGAGTATTAAGTAAAAATGGAGTAATGCTTGGTGGATGATGACATGATGTATAAAAAGTAAATCCAATCAATATGAATAAACCCCATCATTTTACCCTTAGTGGCACCAATACAATACAAGTCATGTCCCTTTCTGTCACTAGGATTGAGCACCGCAAGATTGAACCCACTACAACGCACCACTCCCACTTGAAGATAAATCAATCTAGTTGGCCAAATCAAACCGGTAGATCGGAGAGCATTACGAAGCTATAAAAATCATGCAAATAAAATACCAGCAAGTATTCAGTATCTTTTCATGAATAATCTGAACATAAACCCACAATTCATCAGATCCCAACAAACACACCGCAAAGATTGATTACATAAGATAGATCACCATGGGAATCGTGGTGATCTTGGCAATGAAGAACATAGAGAGAGAGAGAGAGATAGCCATCTAGGTACTAACTAAGGACCCATAGGTCTGCGTTGAACTACTCACACATCACCATGGGAGCAGCAAGGTTGATGTAGAGGCCCTGCGTGATCGATCCCCCCTCCGGCAAGGCACCGGAACATGGCTCCAGATGGGCACACGGTGGAACACAGACATGCGGGGTTGGAAAAAGTGTTTAGGGAGGCTCTCTAGGGTTTTTCGGATTAATGTGAATTTGTAGGCTAGAGAACAAAGCTAGAGGGCCGGGGAGGTGGCCCCAAGCCATCAGGGCACGACTACCCCCTGGGCGCGCCCTGTTGGCTTGGGGGCACCTCGTGTGCCCTTCGGTCTTCCTCTGAAGCTTCCAGGTCTTTTTTTCGTCCAGAAAAAATCATCAAGAAGTTTTGAGGTATTTGGACTTCATTTGGTAGAGTAATCCTGAAAAGCCAAAAACATGTAGAAAACATCAATAGCCACTTGGCACTGGGTTAATAGCTTAGTGCTAAAAAACAATATGAAACAACAAGTAATTGCCTAAAAAGTATCCAAGAATGATAATATAATAGCATGGAACAATAAAAAATTATAGATACGTTGGAGATGTGTCGGATACTATCGCGCGTACTACCGTCCCAACAGCTGCTCAGTCCGACACGAAAAGTTGAGACTCCAGAGCCAGCGGTACAGCGCGCGGCACTGGACAGTGTCACTACCGCTGGCCAGAGCGGTACTACCGCTTACAGTGTAAGCGGTACTACCGCTTGCCTGTGCGATACTGCCACTTGGTTCCTTCAGGACAAGAATAGGGGCATAGTTGGAATAGCTCCATTGATGCGGGAAAGGAAGCAAGGGTGCAAATAAAAGTGTACGTGTTGATTCCACCCAAACCTTTCCGAGGCGGACCCCCTCTTAATAGTACGGTTCTCCTACGACTCAATTCCACCGAAAACAAAACACATGAAGAATAACCGTCTTCATTATTATCCACCGAGGGGCTATAATCGTCTTGTGCCATATGATGAATTATCTGAAAGGCTTAATGCACACGATTAGTCCGCAAATGCATTGTCATCAATCACCAAAACCACTAAGGGAGAAATATGCCCTAACACATGGGCTTGTCATCTATGCCATATGTGCAAATTGGGTTTATTCTAATGGCATATGCATAGTTACTATGATGAGATTGCAAAGATGTGATATGGGTGATCTCACGCACAGATATGACAAGTCAAGCGGATTGTCAAACATGATGTGACCTATAGAATTCTCACAAGGTATCCTATGCAACATGGCATCACTACTAATAGACTCCACATGAGAATCGTCAAACTCATCATAAATGCGTAAGTCATCACATGAGAAAGTCGCATAATCATTAAGGATGGCAATAGGCGGATCGACATCATGCAAGCAATCAAGGATCGCTGATGATCCACAAGTATAGGGGGTCAATCTTAGTCCTTTCGATAAGTAAGAGTGTTGAGCCCAACGAGGAGCAAAAGGAAATGATAAGCAATATTCAGCAAGGTATTCTCTGCAAGTGCCGTGAGTAGCAATGATAGATAGTTTTGTAGCAAGATAATTCGTAACAAGTGACAAGTAGCAAAAGTAACAAGCGTGCAACAAGATAGCCCAATCCTTTTTATAGCCAAGGACAGGCTCGAGAGTACTCTTATATAAGGCAAACGCTCCAGAGGACACATGGGAATTTCCATCTAGTCATGTTCATCATGTTGAGTTGATTCGCGTTCGTTACTTTGATAATTTGATACGTGGGTGGACCGGTGCTAAGGTCTTGTTCTTACTTGAACAAGCGACCCACTTATGATTACCCCCTCTCACAAGCATCCGCAACTACGAAAGAAGAATTAAGATAAATCTAACCATAGCAGGAAACATGTGGATCCAAATCAGCCCCTTATGAAATAACTCATAAACTAGGGTTTAAGATTATGTCAATCTAGCAACCCATCATCTACTTATTACTCCACAATGCCTTCCTTTAGGCCCAAATATGGTGAAGTGTCATGTAGTTGACGTTCACACGACACCACTAAAGGAAGCAACAACATACATATCATCAAAATATCGAACGAATACCAACTTCACATGATTACTTATAACAAGACTTCTCCCATGTCCTTGGGAACAAAAGTAAGTACTCACAAATCATCACCATGTTCAATATCAGAGGTGTAATAAATATGATTAAGGATCTGAACATATTATCTTCCACCAAGTAAACCAACAAGCATCAACTACAAGATGTAATCAACACTACTAGTAGCCCCTAGGTACCAATCTGAGGTTTTGAGACAAAGATTGAATAAAAGAGATGAACTAGGGTTCGATATGAGATGGTGCTGGTGAAGATGTTGGTGAAGATTGGTCCTCCCTTGAAGGAGGAAGCGTTGGTGATGACGATGGCTTCCATTCCCCCCTCCCGGAGGGAAGTTTCCCCGGCAGAATCTCTCTGCCGGAGATCAAAAGGGCTCTGCCCAGGTTTCCGCCTCGAGACATCGGCGCTTCATCCCGAAAGTATCCTCTTGATTTTTTCTAGGTCAAAACCCATCATATAGCAGAAGAGGGGGGCCGGAGGCCTGCCTGTGGGCCCCCAAGCCATCAGGGCGCGCCTAGAGGGTGGGCGCGCCCTGTTGGCTTGGCACCAATAGGTGGCCCCCTCTGGTATATTTTTGCTCCATAAATTCAGATATATTCCACAAAAATTCCTCGTGAAGATTCAGGTTATTTGGAGTCCAGTGAATTTTCAGCCTTTTTCTTGGTTTTCAGGTCTAGAATTCCAATTTCCGAATTCCCCTCTTTGTGATGTATCTTGTAAATTCAGAGAGAAAAGGCATAAGAATTGTATCATAAAGTGGAATAATGACCAAGAATAATATAAATATCAATAAGAAATCATGATGCAAAATGGACGTATCATCCGCTAGTGGGACAAGAGCATCACCTTCACCTATGTTACCTTTGTCATTCCACTCATGTGGTGTAGGTGAGGTGGTAAAGACCAAATCGTGGTCATCTTCATCATGATGGAACCATGTGTGTGTGGGGGGGTGCATCATATTCCACCATGGCCATCGTTTTGTCTAAAGGAAGGACGAAGTCGTCGAGGAATCACGCGCCATCATATATGGGACCTTTCACCAAATGAGAAGACACAATAGAGATAGAGGTTAAGTCGTTAGAAATCAAGATAGCCTTGCATGACCTATCAACTACCTCACACTCTCTATGTGGTGTAGGCTCACTCACTCCCTCTAGGTAGGTGCACTCAAACTCACATATGGTGGAGTAACTCATATCACTCAAGTGGTGCTGGTTGTGGCTCTCCTCACATGGGAATTGAGGCAACCTATCATATATGGGGCTAGTGGTGAAGTCACTCACACTCTCAATATGGTGGCACAAGTCTCTCAACTAATGTCCAAACGCCGCCGGGGTCGAAGGGAAAATCCCATGCGCAACCATCTCGTCATCGTCGCCTTGGATGAAGGCAAAAGATGGCACATCATCACTCGCCTCCAGGACCGAAAGGAAAATCCCATGCTCGATCATCTCACTCTCGCCTCCAAAGATGGAAGCATCATCCTTGCCCACCACTAATACGTCTCCAACGTGTCTATAATTTTTGATTGTTCCATGCTATTATATTATCATTCTAGGATACTTTTTAGGCATTTACTTGTTGTTTTATATTCACTAACCTATTAACCCAGTGCCAAGTGCCAGTTGTTGTTTTCTGCGTGTTTTTGGCTTTTCAGAATACTGTACCAAACGAAGTCCAAATACCCCAAAACTTTTTGATGATTTTTTCTGGACCAAAATAAGACCTGGAAGCTTCAGAGGAAGACCGGAGGGCACACGAGGTGCCCCAAGCCATCAGGGCGCACCCAGGGGGTTGCCGCACCCTGATAGCTTGGGGCCAACTCCCCGACCCTCTGGCTCCGTTCTCTGGCCTATAAATTCTCAAATATCTAGAAAATCCTAGAGATCCTCCTGAAACACTTTTTCCGCCGTCGCAAGTCTCTGTTCCGCCGTGTGCACATCTGGAGCCCTGTTCCGGTGCCCTGCCGGAGGAGGGATCGATCACGGAGGGCCTCTACATCAACCTTGCTGCTCCCATGGTGATGTGTGAGTAGTTCACCGCAGACCTACGGGTCCGTAGTTAGTACCTAGATGGCTATATCTCTCTCTATGTTCTTCATTGCCAAGATCACCACGATTACCGCGGTGATCTATCTTATGTAATCAATCTTTGTTGTGTGTTTGTGGGGATCCGATGAATTGTGGTTTATGTTCAGATTATTCATAAAAAGATATTGATTACTTGCTGGTATTTTATTTGCATGATTGTTATAGATTCATAATGATCCGATCTATCGATTTGGTTAGGCCAACAAGATTGATTTATCTTCAAGTGGGAGTGGTGTGTTGTAGTGGGTTCAATCTTGCGGTGTTCAATCCCAGTGACAGAAAGGGACATGACACGTATTGTATTGCTACCACTAACGGTAGAAAACAATGGGGTTTATTCATATTGATTGGATTTACTTTATCATGTCATCATCCTCCAAGCATTACTCTGTTTTCAGTTAATACTCTAGATGCATGCTGGATAGCGGTCGATGGGTGGAGTAATTGTACTAGAGGCACGCAGGAGTCAGTCTACTTGTTTATGGATGTGATGCCTATATACATGAACATTGCCATGAATAAATATTGCATAACTATGAGCTTTTCTATCAATTGCTCAATAGTAATTTGTTTACCCATCGTATGCCTTCATCGAGAGAGAAGCCTCTAGCGAACACTATGGCCCCTGGGTCTCCTCACAAATATAATTACAAAAACTCTAAATACCTTGCTGCCATTATTTTCTTTATTTTTATTTACAATTTATATTTATCAAATTATCTATCTAGCACTACTTATCGCTTGCAAGTAACGAGTTCAAGGGGATTGACAACCCTCTTGCCCGCGTTGGGTGCAAGTGTTTGCTCTTTTGTGCGTAGGCGCTGAAGATGGGAATTTGCGTGGTTCTCCTATTGGTTCGATAACCTTGGTTCACACTGAGGGAAATACTTATCTTTGCTTTGCTGCATCATCTCCTCCTCTTCGGGGAAAATCCCAACACAATTTACAACTATCAACCACCTTGTCACTCGCCTCCAAAGCATTTTCCTCGTCGCTCTGTAGTTGTGGTCGTCGCTGTCGGTTCTTAATCCGGCATATCTCATCGTAGGGGTCCTAAGCTAGGCATCTTGGAACGATGGTAACATGGACACAGGATTTTACCCAGGTTCGGGCTCTCTCGAGGAGATAATACCCTACGTCCTGCTTTTGATTATATTCATATGGGGGATAGTACATAGTACAGGTATCTACCACGAGATTGTAGTAATGAATATGAGATTGAGGTTGTCTATTTTCTAGCCTGGCCTCGGTTTATATAATGCACCGTAGGCCTAGGGTTTAGAGGAGCCCTTGTCTTGTGCGCCAAGTCTTGTGGAAACTCCCTTGTATGCATCATGAGCTGCCCGAAGTGGCCCATTAGTGAATCACCCTGGGGGTCCTCGGCCCAACCCACTAGTCGGGAGACGACGTGGTGAGTACCCCCTAGTCCAGGACACCATCAGTAGCCTCCTGAACCGGTCTTCAAGTTGGGGACACTCCTCGGTTCTTCCGAACTGTTCTCCGTCTTCGGACATCGGTCTTGAAAACTGGTTCAACAGATTTTCCTATCTCCAATCTTGAGGATCGCTGAGGTGTATCTGAAGAGTTCACATGTCGGGCATCCGAGGAGCCCCTTTAAGTTCCCGGCCTTTATCAATGCCTTGTAATATTTACACCACACCTCGGGCTCAAAGTGTTTCCCGTGTGGTGGTCTCCTCTCGCATCCGAGCTCCAACGCCGGACTACGTCCGAGGTGTCTTTTTACAGCCGAGCTCCAATGCCGGATTGTGTTCGAGCTCCAACGCTGGACTGTATCCGAGGTATCTTTTTGCAGCCGAGCTCCAATGCCGGTATGCATCCGAGGTGTCATAGATTACCTCGGTCTTGAAAAAGTTGGTGTTGGAAATGCATCCAACGTCATGCCGGACGTCATGCCGGAAATGCCCTTTATGGAGTCAGCCACTTGCATCCAAGCTTTATGCCGGACTGCTTCCAAGGTGGTGCACCACCTCGGTCTCAGGCTATTTTTTTTGCAGGATTTATTTCCGATCGGCGCAATTTACTTACTACCGAGATGTATAGCCAGTAGCCCTCAAGGTGTGTGTCGGTCTAAAACCCGAGATGCACCTGAAGGAAGTAATAAAACCACATATCCCAGTAGCCCCTGAGACTTAGGTCGATTTGTGAAATCGGCCTGAGGATCAAGTCCTTGCTCGGCAGCATACTTAGGAACAGAAACGCAGTGCGCCATAGTTTCTGAGACTCAGGTTGGGTGCGGCCAACCAACTTGAGGATCGAATCTCCTTGGAAACCGTATTACACTTTGAATTAGTTGCATTGAATAGGTAATGCAGTAGCCCCCGAGCCTTAATTTGGGCACGGGTGGTCGAATTAAGGATCGACATTTGTTTGACACAAACGTTGTTACGTTCGACACAATTTATGTATAATGATTCTATGTATCCAAGTACTTTACATCATTAATGCTCGGATCTGCATTGTACAAGACTTTGTTAACCGACCATCGGCTTCAACCTCCTCGGCCAGTAGCCGAGGAGTGTTTGTCCTACTTTCTAAAGCCTTTATAAGGGCAAAGATTTACGGCAAACAAGGCAATCCGGCCATACGGTTTTATAAACAAAGGTACGCGGAGAGATGTGTTATATTACTACTTAACGTAAGAAACATCTTCTGGGAAAAATAGTTCACTTAAAAATTCCTTTTCCCAGGATATCATGTTGACCATGACCGTGAAACCTCAACTCCGATCAATGTGGGAGGAAAATATTGAGGATTTAGTTCGGCGAATGTTCCCGAACTTTATGGTCTTATGAACCAAAAATTTCACTTCCGTCGTTGCCGACCAATTATATTCTTAAGATGGCTAGCTTTTGGCTTCACCCAGTCTGAGGTACTAACCCGGATGACCCAGAAGTAACAATCACAGAGGTGCTCCCTTTACCCCCTAGCCGAACAATCGGGAACGTAGGGAGTAAGCACAGGAGCCAGGCAACCCAGCTTGGCCATAATCTTAAGTCAAATTGATGCATATTTATGGCTTTATAACGATGATTACAGAAGGCAACACTCGCATACTGAATACAAATGCTTTTATGCTATATGCTACACTGCTTTATAACTACATGACCGTTTATAATTTGAGAGTGGCCCATCGTTGGCTTCTACCCCTTTGTAGATGATACACAGGGTGTTTCCGCAGTAACAAGACAACCCTTAGCCGACGTCTCGGTGCCCAGAGGCGGTTGTGTTAGTGGAAATGAGGCAATCGGATATCTAGGCTTTATAACTTTCACTTAGTCATAGGAGCTTAAAGTTTGGGAGGCCGGTTAGTAGCCCTCGGTTAGTGTTCGACATCAGCCGAGGTCAAGCCATTAACACTTTGGCCAATTTTAAGAAAGGCCACCGGGGTAACCTCTATCGGTCTATAGTTTGACAGAGTCATCGGATCGCTAACCAGTTTGCGCTCATTGTGACAGTCAGTTTTCGGCTTTCTCCACTGAGGTACTTGACCAGTTAAATCGGAAGTACAATCACAGTGGTTCTCCCTTTGCACACCTAGCCGAACAAAGCGGAATGTAGGAGGCAATCACAGGAGCCGGGCAACAAAACTATTGACCAAAGACACAATTTTAAACCGATGCATATAAAGCAATATCCGAGAACATTTTTCCGAGAACTCCTCGGAGTACCTTGGTGTTTGGTGTATTCGGCTCTAGTCACATTCCCCCGTTGATATTGTCGATACTTTAAAGGCATCCGACATTGTACTACGAGAGTTATGCCAGAGACACACGGTATCTCCCGAGACTCAGGTTGGGTGCGGCCGACCAACCTAAGGATCGAATCTTCTCGGGAACTAGTCTAGATGTCATGTGCGTTTCACCAACACCGATGTGTAAGTCTGCAGGAAGGATGCCGAGCTGTGGGTCGGAAAGATCTCCCGAGCTGAATTATTACGCAGGGCACCTCGGTCATGAGGATGTCCCGCCTCCTAAAACAAAAACATACAAATAGCTTAAAAGTGCCATAAGCTCGAAAAGCCAAAAAAACTTTTGTAAAAGCTTTGACGTCCGAACTAAATCAAGTTTTTTTGTGCCAATCGGAAAATTGGTCTTAAAATTAATACGTGCTTCGGTCGTGCTTTAACATGATACATCCGATCTCCGGACTCCAAGCGGGTCAGCCTTTGGCTTCAACCTCCATATCCCGAAGGCGGAGTGTTTCTCCGAGGCCTGTTTAGCGAACTAAACTCGAGCGGCTTTAGAAATAAACCAGGCTATCCGGAAATTGACCACACACTAGTGTCGGAAAAAGGAGTAGTAGAAAAAGACTTTGCAACGACCAAGAAGAAAACGCATTTATTATAAAACGGCTCATACAAATTTAAGAGCCCCCGGTTAAATCGGGTAAAGAAATTTTTAACAAACATTTTTTTTTGTTTTAACAAAAAATATGATGTTTGGTTGAACCGGACAAAAAGTAAAATTTCGAAGAGAGCTGAGCATGAAAACGACTTAGCTGGTTAAAGTGATCGGTGTTGATGACATGGGATGAGCTTGCGGCGGATCGAGGTCCCAGCCCCCAAGCCGGTCCAGAGATGCCCGAGCGAAGAGCTCGGCTTGATGAAGTGGCGACGCAGCACGATCGATGTGGCGAGGCGAAGCCCCCGGTCCAGCTAACATGATGAAGCTGGTAGGCTGGTGACGCCAAACTCCTCGGAGCAGGTTGATGAAGAGATGGAGAAGTTCCCGGTCTAGCCGAGGTGATGCCAGAGCTCCCACGTCAGCCGACGTGTCGAAACAGGTCGGCGAGGTGGATGTCGGCTTGAAGAAGCAACGTCGCTATGATCCCGACACAGGGCAGGGCGCCATGGTGTCGACGCGATTTGGTCGACAGAGGAGGGACGACAACACTAGCACGCTGAGGTGACCACGTGACGCTGTCGAAGCCGATTACTGTAAGCATGGCCTGGACGTCAAGGTTAGTTTGACCAGGTTTTCGACGTGTAGGTCAGCTGGCCAAGGTGACAACAGGTATGATCACAATTGAGTTTCGACATCCGGCAGGCTGCGAACAAGGAGTAGGCCGGCGAGAAGCTGGCCAGATCGACGCGGACAGAAAACGCCATGTACATGCGTCGACCAAATAACTCTGCAAAAGTAATGCAGTACAAACCAACCAAAAATATTATGTATGTAATAATTGTACATGCTAAACGAATAGTTAGGAAAAATAAAACCTGATCGACAGCGATGTCCGATGCAGCAAGAAAGCTTGATTCGTACTACAATGATATCGTGAATTAGATCGCTTCAATTTTTACACGAGGATTTCACCAAAGCATGTAGTAGTAGTACTAGTTGGATTGCTAGTATTTGCCAACTAGGTTTGGGAGATCATGCTGCAAAACTAACTGCGTTAGTAGTTAGTACTTTTGGTCTACGTGTACTTATCACCAAAAGATAGGAGAGGACGAGCGAATCACTAGGAGCCGAATTAAAAAACAAATGGAAACGAATCTCCCTGATGCTGCCAGCCACGGACGGGATACAATTCCTTGGTCGTCATGCGCTGGTACTATTAGCTCTGTGATGATGTCCACGGCTGGAACGCTGCCAGTTAGATTGCGTCTTCTTTGTTTTTAAGTCGAACTAAGCAGCGAATCTTGGTTGGGACTGCTTCTAGTCCATAGTAGAGCTCGGATCCATGTACTACCAGATAGCAGACACAGCTGCCGCCGTTGAAATTTTCTTGATCTCAATCTGACTGATCATCTCATCGATCCGCATCGATCGCCTAGCAGGCTCTCAATGAAAGCACCAATGTCGGTTCTTAATCCGGCATATCTCGTAGTAGGGGTCCTAATCTAGGCGTCTTGGAACGATGGTAACATGGACACAGGATTTTACCCAGGTTCGGGCTCTCTCGAGGAGATAATACCCTACGTCCTGCTTTTGATTATATTCATATGGGGGATAGTACATAGTACAGGTATCTACCACGAGATTGTAGTAATGAATATGAGATTGAGGTTGTCTATTTTCTAGCATGGCCTCGGTTTATATAATGCACCGTAGGCCTAGGGTTTAGAGGAGTCCTTGTCTTGTGCGCCAAGTCTTGTGGAATCTCCCTTGTATGCATCATGAGCTGCCCGAAGTGGCCCATTAGTGAATCACCCTGGGGGTCCTCGGCCCAACCCACTGGTCGGGAGACGACGTGGTGAGTACCCCCTAGTCCAGGACACCATCAGTCGCTGTGCCGTCTTCAAAAAGAGTTGTGGTAGTCTCGGCATTATCAATGCCACAAAGAGGGATGGCGGTGAAGTCCAACTTGGGAGCGTCGTCTTGGAGCTCGCCGAGCTTGGACATATTGGTGGTACCGTCCTCATGCTCGTAGTCATGGAGCTTGATCGTCACGAACTATGCTCGGGGTCGATTAGCCTTGGCCTTGAGTTCGTGTTCCACCTTGAGAGCACCAATATAGAGGTCTTTGAGAGACTCGTAGTTGTTGAGGAAGATTGTCTTGGCGATGTCGTTGTTCAATCCCATCGTGTAGTGGAACTTCATCCAAATGGGGACTTCCACACCGACTCCTCGCAAGGCTTTCTTCATCTCCATGAAGTACTCGTTGATGGACTTGGATCCTTGTATGGTGTTCTCCATTTGGCGTTGAAGATGTTTCGTGTATGTAGAAGGCACAAACTCTTGCCGTATAGCTTCCTTTGTTGTGGGCCAACTCATGTCGAAGCCTTTCGAAGGTCTGTGATGCCACCATGTCGATGCGTAGTCGTGGAAGTTCCTTGTGGTTCACTTCACTTGATTTTCGGAAGAGACTTGAAGTAGCTTGAGGTAGGTGTCCATCTTGCACTCCCACTCGAGGTACTCTTTCGGGGTCATGAGTCCCAAATAATGGAATCTTATAGTCGGTGTCGACGTCGTAGTAGCTCGTGGAAGTCGTAAACTTGAGCTTGGGGATCTTCTCTTGACGTTCTTGTCGACGAAGATGTTGCATATCCAAAGGCGAAGATGCCTTGAAGTCGCTCGGCAAAGATGCCAAGGTTGGTAGTGAAGTCATCGAGCGGTGGTTGGTGTCGATCTTGTGACCTTCACGCTTGTTCGTCGTTGGACGCCTTGATGTTGGGGCCGTTATTTCTTCATGTCGTTGATGGTGTCGAAGCCGGTGTGATCTTGATGGATATGGTAGCTCGTAAGCATGTGCACTTGAGCATCTTCTTGAAGATGAGGAAGACCTCTTGACGATGTTGGTGAGGACCTTGAGCTCCTCCATTTGAGCATCCATCTTGGCGTCGATGATGTTTTTCATGGCTTCAAACTCGACGTTCTTGTTGTATGCCGAAGGAGATGTGTCGTCCCTATCCATAGAAGCACTCGAGAAGGTGTGAGAACGAGGTGGAATGAACATACCCAAGTTACCTTTTTCTGAAGTTGTAGATGGATCTCAAATACCACAATGTATGCAAGGAAAAGAGTGCACTTGGTGAAAAACCTTGTCCAATTCTCACAACCTACACAAAAGTATTATAGTGGAACTCAGTGGGTTTAGTGGCACAAAATATCAAGCAAATTGAAGTCCAAGCTATTGTAAGAGTTGAAATCAATCCAAAGGATTCAAAATGCAAAGCAAATGATCACAAATATAGAGGAGGGCAAATAGAAACACACACGGTGTGATAATGGGGTTTGTGCAACTATAGGTATGAGCAATACAAAGTTGCCTAACGAAGACTAAGCTCATGTTGCACAGAAACAAGGAGAGATGCTAGCTTGATTTCATGTTTGCGCATAATTCACCACTTGGCACCAATCCTATTCATGCAAGCAAAACGTTTCCTATTCCACGTATCCTCATGCACAAGTATAACTTTTCATGCTCAACTCTCTTTGCTTATAAGCTTATGATCTTTCTTTCTTGCTTAAAAGGTTTTTCTTGCTCTTCTATTCCTTTCCACTATGCTTATTGAGCCTCAACCAAATACATGAGACATGTATCATAAGATATGCACGGGATCAAGCAATTGCACTATATGATATTTCAAATGATGCAACAATATGATATGGTATCACTATGGTGCAGAAGTTTTTCCGAAGCCCGGCAATACTCGGGTAGCTAGTCTCAATAGGTATGAAGGTATTCACAAAGATGGTGGGGCTATCAAGGGTAATGGTAAGGAAGGAAAAGTTTATGACGGAATGGATACCTTCGTCACACTTAACCTTTCATGAAGTCGGGGGTAACCGGCCTTGCTTCTGGTTGAAGATGTCTCAAAGGATGGATGGCCGTCGTCGATGGCGGAACTCGTTGGTTGATGTAGTCGATGGCATGACACACGTCGCAGGTTGTTGATGAAGAAGTAACCATCCCTAAGTAGCCGAAACACCTTAGGAGATTCGAATCACAACTCAAACAACCCCAAATGCAATGGGAATCAAAATGGGTTAGGTTGCTAAATGCTATGGTGGTATGGCGGATGATATGGTGGAGGGCCTAGGCAAACTTGCCAAAATATGAAAAATTTGATGGAGTGAAAAGATGGTGGAACTAATTTTGGTGGATAGTGGATGTCAATAGCTACAAAACTAGTTAAAGAACGTCGAAATCGGACTCCGAATGAATTAGTTATGGCCGAAATGGTGAAACACGGGAAGCTGAAACCTACAGTGTCCGGACATCCGGGGTTAGGCCAGAAATCCGGCCACTGATGTTCAGAACCACGTCTGCTTTGGCGCTCTAGGAGCCGGATGTCCGGCCCGACAAATTCAGATCGCGATTTGGGGCTCGAAAACTCGATTTGGGGCGTAAATTGGGGATTCCAAAGTCAAAATTGGATGGGTAAAAAGAAAAATTGGCACTAGGGAACGCAAAGGGAGGTAGATCCACTTGCTAAACACTAGATTCATGGATCAAAATCAACAAAAACTCACAAGAACAACAAATCACAAGAAATTTTGGGAGGGCTCTTTTTGTGGGGAATTATTGAAATTGGGGGGGGGGGGGGGTCAGAATTAAAGCAAGAAATGTGGGGGATGGGGCTCCAAATTTGTGTTAACGTGGCTCATGATACCGTGATGATGTGGGGCAAGGCCCTAGGTGGCCCGATGTTCACAAATTGAAGGGGGATTCGGGGAGGAACACGAAGAACACGAGGGTAAAACATGGAGAAATCAAAGGTGAAAACACTCTATTGGACAAGATCCACACCAAGTACTCCTCAAATCACAAGCAATACATGGGATGCATCAAGATCCAAGAACAACAACGGAAGTAAAGATTTATGGGTATTTCATCCAAATCTCTAGGAGAGATGGGCCTTGAAATCCATGATGGATCTTCCCTCGAAAGGGGCCTTGCCATCCTCTAGGGATCTTCTCCGGTGGAGGCCTCGGTCTCCATGAGAGAGGTAGAGGAAGGCGCAAAGCTCACTAGCAGGAGCAAAGCTCACTAGAATGAGCCATCACTTTGCTAACCCTAGAATGGAAGGGGAGGAGGAGTATTTATAGGATAGCCCACGAAGGGGTAAGCGAGAGGAAGATACATGGGCCTCGGGCCCGTCCATGCGCGCAGGCAGGCGTCGGATGTCCGGCTGGGGGTGCCGAATGTCCGGCCTCTCTTGAGGCGCCGGATGTCCAGGGCATGGCCGGATGTCCGACCCGAGCAGGGTGGCCTTCGGTTGGCTTCTGTTTCCTTTTGGCCGGATTTCCAAGGAAAGGCCGGATGCCCGACGATTGATGGATGTCTAGCCGCTGATGCTTCGGCCGCTCTGGGGCGCTGCTCCTCTTCTTCTTCTCAGGCGCCAGATGTCCGGCTTGGGCCCGGATGTCCGGCCGTTGTAGATCCGGCAGCTCCGTCGTCGCTTCCACGCTTCCCTTGCAGATGGTATAGTTGTTCCTTGGCGCTTGCACTTCTCCTCATCATCTATGGAGCTCCGACAATATTTATGTATGCACACGAGTGGAGTGTCAAGTAGTATACCATCCTCGAAGAGGCCAAGTGAGAACGTGTAAAGTAGATGATTCACCTTTATATATGTGAAGTAGATGTCGCATGTGTCACTTGCCAAACAGAATTTCGATATGGTGATAACCGTAGGATGCTCCGTATCACATGGATAGCCCTAACTTGAAGCTCTCTTTATACGTGAGACGAATATATTTCCTTCTATAACTTCTCCAGACCATCTTCTCCTAAAAGATAAGGTTAGTTTCTCACTGTCTCATGTATGCTATAGATAAATGTGGTGCCACTTTGCCTTGAAAGTATCACCTTCATCTTTTCTGAAGTCATGGCACTGGCCGCTGAGCATTTGTATTGTCATGCTGTGAGGCGTAAATCTGGAAATGCTGGTTTTTGTGGTTCTTGAGGCATAGTTCAACTAGAGATATCATTAGTATTTCAGTACCCACTTCAGTCATGGTAGAATTTGCAAAGCCTTTAATTTCATTGTATATCTTTGCCATTTCTTCTATTTGCAACCTGTATTGCACCTCGCAATGGCAAATCTTGCCAATGCCAAACATCAGTTTAGCTATCTGCGCACTGCTGATGCCGTACTGGTAATCTTCATCGGCATCAGCGAATTGCGCCTATTATTCGTTCTCTGATGCTGTCATTTATGGAAGGTGTGCTTATCATGGCGAATGAAGAGGGTTTCAATTTGTCAGAAACGCTTCCTTCTGTTGGACAGGGCACCTAAATGTTGTTAGGAATAATGCAACGATGACAGTTCTGCCGTGCTTGCCTTCTTGAACAATGCTGACAAGCTCGGTTACTGTATGTAACTACTTGAGGAGTCGTTAAAGAGACACGCTGCAGCCTGCTCCCAAAACATCTACTCTCTTTGATCCATATTACTTGTCGCATAAATAAAAGTATCTAGACTTATTTCAGTATTAAATACATCCGTTTGAACTACATGTACTCCCTCTGTCTCATTATATAAGACGTTTTTACAAGCTAAAACAGCTTGTAAAAATATCTTATATTATCAGACGGAGGGAGCAATATGGATGAGAGGGAGTACCAAATTTATACTCTGCTAGTTGAGTGATGAAGAATGTCTTTTTTATGTACTCCCTCCGTAAAGAAATATAAAAGTGTTTAGATCATTAAAGTAATGCTCTAAATGCTTTTATACTTCTTTAGGGGTAGAAGACAAAAGGTGTTTCCTGTTGGGTTGGATCACACTACTATATAGGTTGCGGTGTGGCCCTTGCCCAACATGAAGGGCCTCTTTGATTCGCAGGATTTTGAGAACGCGGGGATAGAAAAAGTATAGGGTTGGAGTGGCATGTCCATTTGAACCCTATAAGCTTAGCAAAGAGTGTTTGATGCCACAGGAAAAACAAAGGAATTGTAAAAAGAGGTTGGAGTGGATGTTAGATTTCCAATGAAATGTAGTACAAAAGATTCCATAGGAAAAAATCCTATGGGATCGAATCCTATGAATCAAAGGACCAATATAGGAAAAAATCCTAAGGATTTCAATCCTCCAAAAATCCTATAGAATTCCTTTGAATTAAAGGAGCCCGAATTGGCTTGGCTATTTGTCATAGCACACTAGAGGTGGAAATAAATTTCGTTGGGTACTAAAAATATGAAATTGGCTTAGTATGTCCCGTGGAAGATAAAGCCACCACTCTAGAGTCTAGTGTTTTTTTAGAAAAGGAGGATATACCCCCGGCCTCTACATTTGGACCATGCATACAACCATTTTATTAATTTTTCACAAAGACCTTACGAAGTAATACTTCAGTAAGCCTGAAGCCACCATCTTGACAAGACACGTCGCTACCCCTATCCCCTTGATGAAGGGGTGCCGAATGTCCGAGCAGAACACTAAATGAACATCCCAGCAAAGCCTGACATCTAAGCCGGATGCCCCAGCCAAGCCACAATGCTGGGACTGGGTCACCCACCGGTCTTGCGCACTCTCAGAGGCCGCCGCCGCCCTCTTCTACTGATCCATCTTCAGAGTAGGTACCGACGCACCGACCTTGTCAGGCCTGCCGTCGCCGCCACCATGGCGCCAAACAATGCCACCATCCTGCACATATCCCTTCCCACGCGCCCGTCGTCGAAACTCCGCAGCGCCATGCCGTCGGGATCCGCCGTCGACCTTGCGATAGATGTAACACCGCTCCTCCTCTTGTCCCCACCAGCCAGCACTTGCTCCAAAATGATGCCCCCGGGAGGGAGAACAACATCGAAGGCGCCGTCATCGTTCGATCCGGTAGACCCGTGTGTAGGGTTTCCCCCGGAACATCCCGATCGAGTTGACGTGACCTGCAAGAACGATGCCTCGAGAAGGAAACAATGTCAGAGGCGCCGCCATCGTCCGGCAAGACCGCAGTCAGGCGCGGTTTTCACCGGAAGCCGTGTCATCCCTACCTCCCGGCTAGCTAGAACCGCGCTGAGCTTCGACATGAAGACGTATGCTGCTGCAGGTACTCTGGCGGAGATTCTCCATCCCCACACCGAAGCCCTCATCGCGCCGTCGACCATCCATGTGAAGAGTCAACGACGGATCTGGGTGGGATCCAGATCTGTCGCCGCCGCCATGCCTACCATCGCCAGCACCACCAACCATGGGGTCATTGGTTGCCGCCCCACGGCCAGGGAGCAGCCCTGGCCGCGGTGCGAAGCCCCCAGCCGCCTCGAGTGGTCGCCGCCTTCTCCTCTTGTCTCAGCGCTCTGGCACCGGGCATTGTTGCCACATCGGCCAACGCCAGCAGTAACGGCGACATGATCTTTCACTGTGGGGTGGGGGGCTGACGACGTTGGGATCTAATCCCCCTAGCGCTGCCCTGTGGTGGCGGCGCTAAGGGGGTCGGGCACACGCGAGTACTTCTAGGCCGTAAGGAAGACTGGTAGAGTGTTAGGTTCAGCCGCGATCCGTAACGGGAGGAGCAAGTCTAGTGTGTTGTGACATTCCTATAGCCAATTTTGCCAACTCTCCACACAACAATTTTCTCATCCGTTAATCATCAGCAATCACTAAACCCATTTCACCAGAGAAAATATTAAGCCAACATGAAGGCTCGTTCCATGGGATGGAGAACTCAAAGCCAGGCTTTATCAAGGGCCAACAAACTAAAGCTCCCCCTCAAATAACAAAGGGTAGTCCAACAAAAGGCAGTGAAAAAAGAGTCGCGGTAAAGTAGACACTACTCGACAAAGAGAAATGGCTTTACTTATTAGCCAAGGTAATAAATTGGTGTCCCTGCAGGAATACACGATGGCGTGGGGCGGGGGACATACGTGCATGCGTACTTACATACACAAGTGGCTGCCGCTCCACCATATATACGTGTCCGTGTACCCCACCCAGCATTTATCGATCAACGACGCACCAACCACAAATGAAAGGAGACACCATTTATCACCAATCCACGGCGGCCATAACGCATGGCCGCTCCGTGGATGCATGCATGCATGCAAAGAGCCACCACAGGGATGCAACAGTAACAATATCTTCAAATGGAATGTGTCATGTCACTTACAAGTATGGAAGTACTGCTAATCATCAGTGAGAGCTTTCCAGTAGGACTAGTACATTCTGGAGTATATCCAGGAAACCAGTAGTATCAGGGAAAAAAAGTCTACTACCTTAATTTTGACCCTAAACTCCGAGTTAATTACCAAGCTAAGGTGATTTCATAGTTCATGGTAGAAAGCTTGATGCGCTTCTATACCACCACTAATTGCTTATTACTGTGAGTACTCCTTTGTGGGGAGTCTTGCGAGGGTGTATATACTCATACTGATACTAGTATGGTGTCCTCTAATTCCCAAAAATCTTCATGAGCTATGAAATCATTCAACCTTTGGGCCTTGCCCATAATGACATCTCTGAGTGATAACTTACAGCATAAAAGTATGGGCACATATGATGGACTTGCACTGATAGTTCTGCCACAGGCTTGTCCAGGAAAAAAAAATGCAGGGGCAGTAGTACTTCACCGTGGACAGAATCATTGAATCACTCCTGCAATGCCCCCCCCCCCCCCCCCCCCCCCCCCCCAATAAAATTCAGATCTGAGTGGCATTAAGCGCCTTTTTCACCTTCAGATCTATTCTGCTCTCGCCTCTCATGCACGCATCCCTTTTTAGGTATCAAAAAGCATTTAGCAAGAGGACACCCTTTGGAAGCTCTAGTCAGTGAGAACCCTTTCCCCTCTAGCCATTACATGCAAGTTCTCTAACTTTTAATGCCTTCTCTCCCCAATTTGGAAATAATTGCAACTTAATTGTCATGCATGGATTAGTGTATACAACCTACAAAATAATGGTAGAACCAAACAATCAATAAAAAAGTAAGCTTCACAAGTGAAATTCAATTGACTCACAACTAAGTAAAGGCAAGTTTTTCATGTAGGTATTTCACGGGAAACCACTGTTCAAAAAATCTTCCGATTCAGCGATTTATCGTCCGATTTATCACTACTCATGGGGTGACCGATAAGATTATGCCTTATCTTCACCGTTTATCTTTTGGGCCGATTTATCACTCTGACAAGGGATTTATCATGAATCTACCGATAAATTAGGCATATTCCTAGAACTATGTTTCCAAAAAACTATGTTTATTTGTGTTTTTGTCGACCTTGTTATGCAATATGTACTCTTGCCCTATTTTCTATTATTATACGAGGATTCAATGGCTAGGAATCAAGGTAAAATTTCTATCCAATATTTTTTTGGTGTTGAATATAGCCTATTTCAGTGTTGAATATAGCATATTTCAGTGTTGGGAACCTGGGATTTGCAAAAGATGGCCGATTAACAATCGACCGATAAAATCGATTAATTGGCCGATTTCCAATTAATCTCTTATCCCCAGCTGACCGAGACGCTAACGATAAGCGATATCCTCAACATTGCGGAAAACAGTTAATTTCTAGAGGGATTCCAGGGGTGGTCCGGGAATTTGACAACAACGTGCAACGGGAATACAATTCACATGTCTTACCACCGGCGGCGTGTGGAACTGTGTATCCAACAGGTCTTTCTGGATCCGTTCGATTTAGGTTTCCAACACACCGTCTCGATTTAGCTGCCTTTTGAGGTCTTTGGACTTTTTACATACCCTTATCGGCGTTCCCATCTTCCGGACGGTGATTTGCTTCACAGATCGCTGTCACCGACCAGTGTCTCCTGGGATGCATCAATGCCTTTCCGACCACTACTTCACATACTTTTGGGCTTGGGTTTAAAAAAGTTTGCTCCGCCGAGGAGGAGGCCCATAGACGGCATTAAGCTATGCTCATGGCACACCACCGGTGAATGCAGGAGAAAGAAGATATCAAAACTCCCACGGTTTTAAATGTAATTTTCTTATACAAGAGCGTGCTTGTAAGGACATGTGATACTTAATATATGGCCTTAGGGCATCTCCAACGCCAACCCTCAAACCACCCGCAACCGTTCGGACCACGCTGTCCGGCCATGTTTTTCCATCCAACGCGGTCCTGTATCGGTCCGGTTGGCGGCCCGAACATGTTTTTCTTCTCGCAAACCGGAGACAAAGGGAGGGGGGGGGGGGCTTTTGAGGGCGTCGGGAGCGCTGCCACGTCCGCTTCTGACTGCCCCGACCCACCATTATCCACCTCACTTGCCCGCGTGCGCTTCCCTCCAGAACGGTCAGCACCGCTCCAGAGCGTCAGTGTCGCATTCATGCCGGGCCAAAGCGGACACGACCTCTCAGTGCTTCCGGCATTGAAGCGACGCACCGGCCGAGAGAGCGCCGCCCGCACCGCTTCCCGGTGCAGGCGACTGCTCCGCGTTCAAATGACATCCCGTTGATCGGTTACATTAATGATATGCGGTTGCTGAGGAACCTACTCCGACGCCACCCGTCCGTCTTTCTGCCACCCAACATTAACCACACCGCCGCAACCCATTGCCATCGACCCGCTATATAAATTCTAGTCCCGACCGTAACCGCAGTCATCCTCCTCCGGTCCCTTTCTCCTCTCTGAACCACACCAGCCACGGTCTCCTTGTGCTCCAAAGCCCTCTAGGATAGCCTCTCGTCCGATCAGAAGAAGGAGATGGTCGCCATTGCTGCCGGGTGTCAGGCCGACAGGCAGACGGAGGCCGACGACGTCCCAATGGAAGACGCGGCCAAGGACGGCCAGCATCACCCTCCTCACCGGTGCATGCCAGGATCACCGTCGACGAGGCCCGTGCCCACTACACGGACATATTGCGGGATGAGCAGGAGGCCAAGTTCCAGCAAGCATAGGCCTCAAGGACTACAACCTCCATCTCCTCGACGAGCACCGGCGAGTGGAGGAGCTGCTCGCCGCCGACACATCCATCGTGTTGGAGATGGACGTGCCCGAGAAGGAGGCGTTGCTCGAGTCCTACCGCTCCGCCTGCGAGATCCGCTGCGACCGCTGGCGGTACCGACGACGACTGGCGCAGTTATAAGCAACGTATAGGGAGATGGACGAAGCATCGGATGAGGTGTTTGGAAAGAGCGATGACGAGGAGGACATCGCCAGCTCGGCCATGGCCACGCCCCGCTGCTATGACCACGAAGCCGACACGTCCGTGGACGCTGCCGGCAACGAGGAAGAGTAGTGCATGGTAGGTCGCCGCCGCTCGGGTCCAAAGAAGGCCACCACTCCTTCCCTCCCGCTAAAGCAAAGCTTGACGGGCCGATCATCGTCGGTCGATTAGCCGCTCAGGTCGCGGAGACAGAGCTCGAGAGCGCTGAGGCGGAACTGAAGAAGGTGAAGGCAAGAGTCGGAGCTTCAGTTTTCGGGGCTCACGGCCAGACATGGGAAACGGACGCCGGCGATCATTTAGATTAGGATTAGAGTAGGATTTAGTTAAAAAATTGTCCAAAATGTAATGAATTTCGTTTGGTCTATATGAAAATTAGCCAGTTTGCATGAATTTCGTCCGCTTAGTTGAAATCCGAATTGAAATGTATGTTGATAGCGTTCGACGGCCGGCTTCTGCATCCGTGTCCGCGGACACCCCCACCCACCCCCCCTTCCCGGACGTATGCGGGAGAGAATTTGCGAGTCAACATCAGAGATGCCCTTAGATCTTTTCGCAAAAAAAAAACACAACTTTTTACAGCGCAGCACAAGTTTACAGCAGACGTGAGCAATTCCTCAGCTAGTTAACTTGCAGCAAAATTGTTGATCTATGCAACTCCATTGATATCATCATTTTGCTAACAATTACTACATGTACCAAGATCACGTGGGTCATCAACTGCATGTACATTTGGTTATTTGAGCGCAAGGAACTAGATTAAACTAAGCCGCTAGCTAGGCCGGTTGAGCTAATAAGCTAAAGTAAAGTGTTAAACTAGCTAGGCAACTAGACATTGCTGTGGACATTCACAGGCTCACATCTTATCTCTTCTACGAGTAGCAACGATGCAAGAGCTGCATGCATGGGCATGCCCGCTCGTATGGACCGCGGATGCATGCATGCATGAATGCATGTGCCGGTGTCAGCCTACGACGTGGACGCGGATCTTCTTGCCTGCCGGCGGCCGGCACAGCGAGCTCCAAGGCGAGGACGGCCGCCGCGCGACGAACACCGCCGCGAGGTCCTGTGTCACGGCGACGATCCAGTACCGCGTCTGCACCGGCCCGCTGCTGGACCGGCGCCGCCGCCCGCGGTAGTAGCAGTGCTGCTGCCTCCTCTTGGCCCGCGCCGGCCTCGGCTTCGTCGGCGCCGGGGGGCATACCGACGGCGAGCGCAGCACGTTCGCCTCCGACGTCGGCGTGGCACATCCGTCGTCATCGTCGGTTGCGGACGTCCGGACCGGAGGGAGCTGGTGAGACAGCAGCTGGAGTTGATCGAGCTCGAGGCCCATGAAGTAGCAACTCGATTTGCGCGTGGTGGATATAGCAAGTGAGCAAAGAGTGGGGTGGCGCGCGTGGAGGAAAGCAAGAAGAAGCAAGGTAGGGTTGTGCGAGGTGCGCTTAAGTAGCGGCGGTTGTGGGTTCGCTTGTGGTGGTGTAATTGTAAAAGGAGAGGGCCGGAAGGGGCAGGCGTGAAGGATCGCAGTGATGACGGTGGGCTAATGAGATGATCGATCGGAGCACCGGCCGGGGGAGGGAGAGAAAGGCCGGGAGCGGGAGGGACAGCATTATATGAGAGGGACCGAGGGAGGCAGCCTCCAGGCAGGTGCAAAGATGCGAATGATTGTAAGGATGTGTAAAGTAAATTGGGAAGTTTGCTATTACTAAGTTGTTTGATACTTCCTCTGTACCGAAATATATGTCGACATATTCCTCTGTATCGAAATATATGTCGTATAGAGGGAGTACATTATACTCCCTTCTCCCCGTATTACTTTTGGCAGAAATGGATGTATGAGGGAGTATGTGAGTCAGCCCAACAGTACATTATTCAAGACTAAAGTTGAAACAGTTATTTCCGAGTCAAATGTTTTAGAACGTTGATTATTCATCCACTAGTCGATCGAGTGACAACACCTTCAAGAGAGTATGTGCAGTTTTAGGTCTAGAGATGTACAACTAGGCACTTGTATATACCCTTTTATGCAGTTCCAAGCTTGATAATATGCAACTCGGTAATTACTATTCTCTTGTCACTTAGAAATAGCAAATCCTATGAAAACATTATGCACAAACTATTTGTCTAGTACATGTAAAATTGCTTATGTATTTCTAGACCGTAAGTTGCACACAGTTTGGAAAATGTGTACATGTGCCTTTTCCCTTCGACTAGAACAAAATGATCATGATCGTCCGACTAAGTTTTTTCTTAAGGCAGTTGAAGGATCATGACCTAGTGACTAGAGAGGACGGAGTTTTTTTTTTTTTGGAAAAGGAGGATGCCTCCCGGCCTCTGCATCATGATGATGCATGCAGCCATTTTATTAAGCCAAAGAGGTTCAACGAAAGTACAATACCGAAAGTGGAGCTCAAAGAGCTGAAAAGAAAAGAAAAAAATACATGCCACATCTGGCAAGATAAAACCGGCTACGATGACTAAACACCTAGCCTATTAGTTTGTCGCCATCCATATCGGTTGAAGATAACCCGTGCTGCCGTCTCCCATCGGTTGCACCCAGTAACCAAAAGCTCCCTGGACTCCGCAGGCGTGAGTAACGACCACGTACGGATCCATGCGGTAGCTCTGTAGATAACCTGCAAGAAATTAGTGAAGTTCTTCATGTTAAATATCATGTCATTCCTGCAGTTTCATATAGCCCAAAGCATTGCACAAATTCCTATTCGAATGTGTCTAGCTATATTAACGTTCACTCCATTAAGTCACGTCCCAAATAACGTGTTCATACTCGTTGGAGGGTTTATATTGAAGGCTATATGAATAGTATGAGAGGACGGAGTTGAATAGTAGATTTAAAAAAATCTTTAAATGCGGAGCTTCCAAGACTCGTCACCAAAGCCTGTCACGGAAAAGTTACTCCAAGGCTGATGTCATTGGGCTAGTTTTCCGGAAAGTTTTTAGCCTCCTAGTTGAGCAGGGCAGTCTTGGAGATGAACATCTCATTGTAGGCTGAAATCTCTACTGGTCTCATATAGATTCCGAAATGGGCCAAGCAATTAAGAAGTGAATCTTTTGTGGTTTCTAGAAAGCTACTATGTGTATGTGTTTTCTACAATTTTGGTATTTTCAAACTAGCAGTAAAGTTATGGGAGAGCTGACACTCTAATCAGTCTAGCAATTTTATATGCAAGATTGTCTCAAGGAAAAACAATAATAAGTAATTGAAGTTTTATAATGTGTCACACACCATGTCAATTCTGAACCAAGATTGATCACCAAAAAAAGGAAGCAACTGAAAACCAAGTATATGGGTTGGATGGCTGGTTGGGTGGCTATTGGAAGTGGTTGTGTAACCACAACCCATTAGAATTCGATCGCCCTGATGCCACATTATTAATTTTTTCGGTAGGAGTCGAAAATTTCACTGATAGTGGGACACAAACGCATGTCATGAGTTTATCCACTTTTAAAACATCCATGATTATAGCTTTAGTAAACATTGTGTGAGTGTGCGTATGGTGGTTATGATGTGTATGTTTATTGGTGTATTTGGTGTTTCTGAAAAAAAATAAGGACATCTCCAATGCCGACCCCAAAACAGACACAATAGTTATCCGTGGACTGGTTTGGACCAGTCCCCGGACACTGATGCGGTAGCCGGCCACCTTGTTCCCTAATTGTTCGCCCCTATTTTTCTTTCTAAGAACGCAACAACCAAAATAATTATAGAAAACAACACAATTCATCCATAAATAACATGCAAATATCATTAGTACAAGACTAGTTGAAATGTAGATATTACATTCGAGATAACCGGATGTTCAACAAGTTTTTTGAATTCATTGATTCGAAATTCAACGATACTTGAGTTAGAATCAACACATATAGTCCCACAACATATTGTCCCTCACTACTAGAATCAGAGCATTTGTCGTCTGCCAGTTCTTTGTCGTCCGCTGGCAGACGGCAAAGAATGTCCTTGCCGTCAGCTTCCAGAAAACAGACGGCAAAGTATGGACTGATGGCAAAGGTACTGTTTGCCATCAGTCTGTACTTTGCCGTTTGCCAGCGGACGGCAAAGAGCACAGGGGGGGCACTGGACCGTGGGTCAACCGGACGGTATGGATGCCGTCCGCGGCTCTTTGCCGTCCGCCTTTAGCCTCTTTGCCGTCTGGTGCAGACGGCAAAGAGGATGGCGACCTAACGGCTAACAGCCGTGCCCCGTCCGCCACCCCCACACCCCCTCTCTCTCCCCCATCTCTCTCTCTCCCCGCACCAACACGCACACACCTCTTCTCCCCCCACCCCCGCAACCCACCGCGGCGGCGCCCCATCGCCGGAGCCAGCCCTCCCCGCGGTGAGCCCCCTTCCCCGCGGCAATCCCCCTTCCCCACGGCGAGCCCCCCTCCCCGTGGCCCTCCTCCACCACCGCAGCGAGCCCCCACCACTGCGGCCCTCCTCCACCACCACGCCCCCTCCCCGCGGTGAGCCCACCCTGACGGCGGCGAGCACCCCCTCCCCGCGGCAAGCACCCCCTCCCTGCGGCCAGGCTCCACCACCGCGGCGTCCTCCCCGCACCGGCATTCCTCCCCATGCCGGCCCTCCTCCCTGCGCCGACCCTCCTCCACCGGCCCTCCTCCAGTGAGTTCATGCATCTTTTTTTCTTTTTCTTTTTCATTTCATTGCATCTGTTACTTTAGGTTACTATTATAGTTAATTAGGTTAGTGTTAATTATGTTAATTAGGTTAGTGCAAAAAAAGAAGAAAGGAAGAATAAGTAGAAGAGGAGGATAAAGGAAAAAAGGAAGAGGAGGAAGAAGAAGAAGAAAAGGAGGAGGAGGAGGAGAAGAAGAAGAAGAAGAAGAAGAAGAAGAAGAAGAAGAAGAAGAAGAAGAAGAAGAAGAAGAAGAAGAAGAGAAGAGGAGAAGAGGAGAAGATTAGGAAAAAGGAAAAAATGAAGAAGAAGAAGAAGAAGAGGAGGAGAGGAAAAAGAAGAAGAAGAAGAAGAAGAAGAAGAACAAAACGACACCCCGACACCCCGACACGACGCCCCGACCTGACACCCCGACACGACACCTCGGCGACGCCCCTCCGGTGAGCCCCCTGCACAACACCCCGGCACGACACCCCGGCACGACACCCCAGCGACACCACGGCATGACACCCCGGCGACACCCCGGCACGACACCAGGCACCTTCACCTGCGTGTGGCGACCCCCGACCCCCGACACCTCTTCGGCCTCCTGTTGACCGAAAAGGTGCTCTTCGGCCTTCTAGAGGCCGACGGGGTCATAGTTTTGTAAATTATGAGTTAGGTCATATATGTTTCGATTTTGTTATGAAAAACATCATATTTGTGTTGATCGGGTGGATTTCAATGTGCAGTTCTTTCGTCGCTGCGAGGGTCTGTTGTTCGACGACCTCCCCATGCATTGGACAAGCTCCGCCCCTGCGTTAGTGGGTGAGCACAAATGACTTCTCCTCCTCCCCCCTTAATTTGCTCTGTTCCGGTCTTCGTGCCGATGAAACTTGCTAGCTATAGGTGTCTTCAATCATCAGTATGCGTGACCAGTATGCGTCTCCCGTTTGAAAGGGCGGCATCTATAAATATGCATGTCTTTGCATATTTATAACTGCCATCCTTTCGAATTGTCCAACGTTATCCATGGACAGCCCGAGTATGTGTAGATTGGGTTCGTTTTCCCATATGCTCTGCTCCGGATCCGATGCATAATTTCGTCAGTGCCTCCCTGTTGTTCTCTGGGTACACGTCCTCTCTGTTTATTGCCGAGACGTGTATCAGGTGAATAGCGGGGAGGTGCTGCCAAAATTCTGCGTCGGATCCGGAGCAGAGCATGGGAAAACGAACCCAATCTACACATACTCGGGTGGGATTAGAACCTATCTTTACCTATTAGCGTGTATGTTGCATGGACGTAATAAAACTGACAAACTTGATTACACTACTAGGGAAAACCCTAGCAGTAGCGTGGGTATTTGGTGTATCAGTAGCGCGGGTACCCGCGCTACTGATACGGCGCTACAGCTAACGTTTAGCAGTAGCGCGTTTGACACGCGCTACTGCTATACCTGCTTAGCAGTAGCGCTTTCCATACCAGCGCTGCTGCTAATTCCTTTAGCAGTAGCGCTTTCCATACCAGCGCTACTGCTAAGTCCTTTAGCAGCAGTGTTTTTCCTGTCCAGCGCTAAAGAGCGCTACTACTATATTTTCTCATATCTTTTTTTTGCTACGTATTTGCGATGTTTCTGTACAGGTTTCATACAGTATTCTAATCATATCTTTAACATGCAATATGCTCATCATATCATACACATAATAGTCTCATCATATCATCCAACACAAATCATGTCGTCACATCATAATCACGATATAGCTATACAAGTTACATGCCATGTCTCATCGTACATAATGTAGTACTTCTTGAGGCGTCGGTTCGTATCCCTCTCTCGCACTAGCGTGAACCTAAACTAACTACCGGCTGTCGCTTGGAAACCGGAAACCGGTACACCTGGGCCTGACACTACGGCCACTCGTCGTATACTCCTGCCGTAGCACTTCTTCGCCATCGATGATCTATGCACATGCATCGTCACATGAGTTGATGATATGCAACATATATAGTTGAGCAACCGAAAGAGACATACTTGGCAAAAATAGAAGCAACATATCATAAGCATAGAAAGTTCATCGTACCCAAAATGCCCTAACTAGAGTGATCTTCGCTAGTTGAGGAGGACGGTTTAATTACATCACAAATAAAGTTTCGTCGTGCATAACTCAAAGTTTCATCATAGAGAAAGTATGGACTAAACGGACACATTGTCATATATCGTCAATCACTCCAACATGTCGTGCCATCCATGCAAGTCAGGGAGATAGTCCCCGAGCGCAGTGAAAGGCTTCAGGTTGAGACGCTGAGCGGCTACGCGTGTTCGGACGTCTTCCCGTGACATTTGCCCTTCTTCGTAGAACATCCCTATTTTTTCGAGGACCTCCTTCATGATGATTTGGGCAAGTTCACGCTGGATGTGATAGAACTCAGCTCGGAGTCGATGATCCGGGATATCTCCTAGGTTCTTTGCCCATTGCAGAATATGGGCATCGCCGGATCTAGGTGACATGCGAAGGTTCTGCTGATACCGTCTGAACTCCTGCATGTGGTGGAGGACATAGAATCCATCACTGATAGTACCACTCGGTTGCTGGATGCACCAGAAGTCAATCTTATGGCCGAAGCAGGGCGCACGGTCCCTTGTCTTCCTGACCGTGATCTCTCCATCCCGTACGCCGTACGTAAAGATAGCACTGTCGAGAACAGACTTGATGTGGGTGTAATCCTTTTTCTTCATGTTCTTCGACGAGTCCAAGTAAAGAGCGTGGGAGACTCAGGGGTAAAGGATGATGAGGACGGCGCGCCCGTCGCTACGCAAAATAAGTACACCTCAAATTAGCCTCCATGCGTGCAAATGAAATGATTGAAATGGAAGGAAGGATATCCGCGCGGATGACTTACATGGGATGATAAGGCACGAGAATCGTCTCCTTGTCCTTATTGCCGATCATGAAATCGGCGATGTAGTTACTCGTGTATTCACGGTGCTTTTTGCAGACTGCCAAGAAGCTCTCGTGCATGAAGTACGGGTCAGCGACACAGATATAAGGTATCTGCTCAATCCTGATGATGTAGTTCACATACAAGGCAAAAAGGCGGACAAACGTAAAATCCAGCCTTTTCAAGTGAAACATGTCGAAGATGTAATCGAATCGAAGGAAGAACTTTTCCGCGGGGAATGTGTCGACGTACAACCTTTGATGCGGCACGTTAACCACGTAGAGCGGGTATCCTGGATTTTGTGAGGCGATCAGGCTTTTCTCTCTTCGCAGCACATCGTGATGAAGTCTCCTGAGATCGCCGTATATGGCCTCTACCGCTGCCTTATTAGGTAGGATTGGTTCACCGGGGATATGGTATTTCTCCGCACCCATGACAGGTATTCGGTCTTGAACCCGAGGCTGCGGAGGCGGCTGGATCATAGAAGCAGCTTTGTTGCCTTTCCTCGCTCTCTTCCTATGCTTCTTTGCTACTAGAAGGTCGTCTATAATACGTTCAGCCTCCGGAGGCGGCAAGTCAGGCACCGACTCATGACGCTCAAACCCTGAGTACTCATACTGCAGAGCCATCAATCCTCCGTCGTCATAGGCGCCAGTATTGAGATACTGTAGAGTGTCATCGTCATCCTCATCGATGGCATCGATATCATGCATTGCTTCTTCGGCGGCGGCGACGTCATCAGCGACTAATGGATCCTCTTCCTCACCCCGTCCGCTATCACCCGGCACGACAGGCGACGCTAATTGGGTAGGTGGGGTGTTGATGTTCATACCTTGCTGAGGTTGCGTGGTCGTGGGTGTGCTCCCGGCCGCCTCCAGACGAAGCAGACTCTTTGGCCACAACAGGACCCACCTCTTGCAATTTCCAAGCCACCGCGGGGTCTCGTCGTCATCTCCCCCTAGTACCGGAGGAGCCAAATTCTCGTGGCCCGGTTTGACACTGGCCACGGAAACCTTGAAGACGTCAGGGGGATCGGCCGGCTGTGGAACAATTGTTCCTTCGGCTTCACTATCGTCGCTTTCCCCACGTCCACCTTCTGGCCGCTGATGGTGTACAATATGGTGCACGGGGTTACGTCGGCCTGCAAAGACATGTCTGCGACGTGAGACATCCAAAAGGCAACGAAAATGGGAGATTACACATTTATTGAAGAGGGCCGGTGTGACAGGTACCATGAGGTGGTCGAGCTCAGCCAAAGACGAAGCACCGCCGAGCATGTCCGAGACGGAGGACGGGCTGCTATGAGCAGGTGCGGGAGCCGGTGCAGGAGCTGGTGCAGGAGCAGGTGCGGGAGCCGGTGCAGGAGCTGGTGCAGGAGCAGGTGCTGGTGCAACGCCAGTCGAGCTGCTCCCGAAGAAGTTGGAAAGGGGAAAGTCCGCTGCCTCTTTATTTGGATTTTGCCTGCTCCAACTGATGATATCCGGAACCAAGACACCATACGAAGCTGCAATCTCCTGTTTTGCGGCAGCTACCGCTGCTGCGACCGCAATCGCAACCTTCTTGTCGATGTTTTCTTCATTTGACCGGAACGGAAATGAATCAACATTCCGGCGAAACATAGGCCACTCGGATCATTTACCCTGCACATAATCATCATTTTCCAAATTTGACATGTCCAAAACATCACATGTCCAAATATGACATGTCCAAATTCCAAATATGACATGTCCAAATCACATGTCCACATATCACATATCCAAATTCTGTTTTTTTAAATAGCAACAATTGCTTAAACTAAAAAATGCAAGAAACCTATATAATCAATTCTGTTTTTTCTTTTAACTACACCTAAAACACCTAACCCTAAATTAACCTACTAGCAGAGAGAGGAGGAGCGGTGGGGGGCTTACAGAGGGTGCATGGGCGAGGTTGGGAGGGGAGGAAGCAGAGGAGGGAGGCGTGGCGCGCCGGGGCCGGTGTCGCGGGCGTGGGCGAGGTCGCCGGGGTCGAGGGGTCGGGAGCGAGCGTCGGGGTCGGGGGCGAGGGCGAGGTCGCCGGGGTCGGGGGGTCATGGGCGAGCGCCGGGGTCGGGGGCTCGGGGGCGAGGGCAGGACTCCGGCGAGGGCAGGGCTCCGGCGCTTGAGGCAGGGGCGCGCGGCGAGGGCACGGGCTCTGGCGAAGACGAGGGGCCGGGGATTTGGGGGAAGCAGAGGCGGGAAATGGGGATTTGGGGGAAGAGAGAGTGGGGATCCGGGGGTTAAGTCGACATAGCAGTAGCGCGTTTCTAAAAAACGCGCTATAGCTAAGTTATCTATAGCGCGCTTCTCCAAACGGCGCTACTGCTATTTTGACTAGCTATAGCTCTTTTTCGGAAAAGCGCTACTGCTATTTTGACTAGCTATAGCTCTTTTTAGGAAAAGCGCTACTGCTATAACCAGTACCTATAGCAGTTTTCCTGTTTGTTTCTTCTATTGTCTTTTCCTTTATTTTCTCTTCCTTTTCTTTTCTTCTTTTTCTTTTCTTTTCTTTTCCTTTTTTCCGAGAGCAGGAACGAAGGGAAGGTGATACAATGTATATAACTAAGGCGATATATATTGCATCATTTGACGGTTAAGTATGTATACAAAATAGGAACATAATTGAGCCCCTCATTGTGACTTTTCCTTTTCCATGGAGTACGATCTTTCTTAGGTAATGTAGTATTGATTCTTCTTTTGACGTATACTTCATCGTCATCGTCATCTTCCCTCATTGGGTTGCCGTACTGGTCGTAGTCTTCCTCGTTGGCGACTCCATCCATTCCAATGATGTTCCTTTTGCCTGTCCTCACGACAACACGGCTAGGATTGCACGGGTCGGTTATGAAGAAGCATTGTGTCACGTGCTTAGCGTGTACCCATGGCTCGTTTTTTGCGATAGCATTCACGGTACCGCTCTTGGTGTCGGGTATAGTCATGGTAGTGAAATACCGGTTTTCTCTTTCGAAATTCTTAGCCCATCTGACACGGAACATCATCGCGTTGTGCAGTCCAGAGTAGTCAAGCTCCCAGATCTCCTCGACCCTTCCGTAAAATCTCTCAGTTGCGCCGTTGTCGCTGTCGGTCATGCATTCCATCGTCACCCCTGAGTTCTGATCATCACTGCCCATATCTTCAATTATCCACCGAGTATAGCCATCCATGAAACCAGTCATGAGCAGGTGCGCCATCACACGACCATCGTCATAGGGGTCGAGCCAAGCTCGTCCTTTGCATCTTCGACACGGACATAAAACCTCTGTCAGGTTATTTTCTTTCATGTCCTGCACCGCCGACCGCAACCACCTGTCCACCACCGTTCCACTGACCATCATGAACGCCTGCACGGTAATAATAAACAAATTGATTATAAAAATGCATGCATGCATCAAAGTCATACAAAAATTCGGCATGACCTTCCCTAAAAATAGGACATATAGAGTTTGCCCGGAATTCGCCGAAACGGAAATAAATCGACATTTCGGCAAAACATAGGCAACTCACAGGCACAATTCGGCGGCAACTCATGCCACACACACAATTTCCATCATATCGCCCGATTATGTCATATCGCACACATACACATATTTCCATTCTTGCAAAAGCATAAATTTTTAATCACCTATCTCGAGATCGAGCTATGTGATGATGATGTCGATAGGTGTCGCCACACACACCTATGGAATGATCAAAAGTGGACAAAGCTCTTCTTGATAAGGCTATAGATCTAGTTAGGGAGGTACATAGGTCACTTCACTAAATGCTAGCTAGATCTACCTAGCTAGCTAGTTTGGGAGGAGACAAGTTCAACTAGTGGAGGGGGAAGGAAAAAGAGAAAGGAGATGCATTAATGGAGGTTGGTGTAGTTAGCTAGGAGTAATAAAGAGAGAGAAAGATAGGTAGAAGAAGGAGAGTAATGGGGGGAGAAGTAGTGAGGAAGAAGCAAAGTGAGGGAGAGAGGAGGTGGGAGCTAGGGCAAAGTGAGGAAGAGAGGAGGGGAGGGGGGAGGAAAAAGGTGGTATGGCTGAGGCTTAGTAGTAGCGCTGGGAGAAAAACGCGCTGCTGCTAATAAGATAGCAGTAGCACTCCCCTGTACCACGCGCTACTACTAAGAGGGGCCCGCCATGTGGCCAGTTTCAAAATTAGCAGTAGGGAGTTGAAAAAAAAGAGCGCTGCTACTATCACATTAGCAGTAGCGCGGTTATCGTGGACGCGCTACTACTAAACCTATCGTGGCGGGAACGGTCGGTCAATTTTAGTAGCAGCGCGGTTCTACCGAGCCGCGCTACTGCTAAGTTAGTACCAGTAGCACCTGTCTTCATACCGCGCTACTGCTAATTAGCAGTAGCGCCCCATCCTGTCCCGCGCTGCTGCTAAGATCCTGTGTATAAGGTTTTCCCTAGTAGTGTTAACTGATGAATATATATGCTGAATTATATATATATATATTTCTTGTGTGTCCAGTAGCTAGGCAAGATGAGTGATCGTGCATGGATGTACACCGGTCACACTAGTCAGAAAGACATGACCAATGAATGGTTTACAAAAACCAAGGGGTTTGTGAGAGCCGCATTTGCAAATGGCTAGGAAAGAACCTGGTGCCCCTGTGTCCGGTGCGACAACTTTAAAAAGAGGACAGAGGGTGTAATGGGTAAACACCTGCAGAAGTGGGGTTTTACGCCTGATTATACGGTGTGTACTTTTCATGGTGAGTCTGCCCAACGTGCCAGAGCTGAGGTGGTTCATCGTCGCACCGACGAGCATGGTACCGGGATCGAAGACATGGTGCAAGACTTTCATGATGCTCGGGATTCGGATGATGAGATGGAGGAATCTGCAAAGGCCTTTTATGAAATGTTGGAGTCTTCAAAACGTCCTCTCCACGAGCACACTGAGCTTTGTCAGCTGGATGCCATCACGCAAGTAATGGCTCTGAAGGCTCAATTCAACCTGGGAAGAGAATGCTACGACGCGATGATGACAATATTTGGACGCTTTCTACCCAAAGGTCATGTACTGCCTGCAAACCTGTACCAGTCGAACAAAATCCTCCGTGTACATAAGATGCCCTATGAGAAGATAGATGCGTGTGAGAATGGATGTGCCTTATTTAGGCTTGAGTATGCGGACTTGAACTATTGTCCCATTTGCAAGTCTTCCAGGTATATTGTGGTAGACAACGGTATGGGTGAGAAGATTCAGACCAAAATCCCCGTTAATGTTCTTCGGTATATGCCAATCGTACCAAGACTTCAACGTCTTTTCATGGTCGAAGAGACGGCTAGACAGATGACATGGCACAAATTGGGCAAAAGAACCGAACTAGATGCAGATGGGAATCAGATGTTGGTACACACTTCAGACGCTTTTGCGAGGAAGCACTTCGATGCATTACATAAGGATAAAGCGGCAGATCCAAGGCACCCTCAAGTCACCATCAGCACGGATGGGTTCAATGTGTTTGGTATGACGGCAACCCAATACAGTTGTTGGCCTGTATTTGTCATTCCACTCAATCTCCCCCCCCCCCCCCCCCCAAACAGATTATGCAAAGGAAGAACATTTTCCTGACGTTGATAATTCGAAGGCCCAACTATCCGGGGAAGAATATGAATGTGTACATGCAGCCTCTTAAGGATGAATTGCAAGAAGCATGGGATAATGGGATCAAGACATTTCATTTCCCGTCTATCCCGGTTTCATCTCTTGGTTCAAACAAACTGTAATTTCCATTAGACCATTTCATTTCTTCGTCTAATTTGCGGCTAATGCAACAATCCTATCGTATGAAACTTGTAGGCTAATTCATAGTCTATGGACGCCGAATTGAGACAAGTCGCTAATGGTTTTGACTATAAGGTCCGTTCATTTGACAAATATGACATCAACGGGTATCACTTTCGTACCTTTGGCAAAGAGCTATCTATGGCCGACCAAAAGTCTACAAATTGTTGTGTCTCTGCTATCGGGGATGACCCACAAGTATAGGGGATCTATCGTAGTCCTTTCGATAAGTAAGAGTGTCGAACCCAATGAGGAGCAGAAGGAAATGACAAGCGGTTTTCAGTAAGGTATTCTCTGCAAGCACTGAAATTATCGGTAACAGATAGTTTTGTGATAAGATAATTCGTAACGGGTAGCAAGTAACAAATGTAGCAAAGGTGCAGCAAGGTGGCCCAATCCTTTTTGTAGCAAAGGACAAGCCTGGACAAACTCTTATATAAAGCAAAGCGCTTCCGAGGACACATGGGAATTTCTGTCAAGCTAGTTTTCATCATGCTCATATGATTCGCGTTCGTTACTTTGATAATTTGATATGTGGGTGGACCGGTGCTTGGGTGCTGCCCTTACTTGGACAAGCCTCCCACTTATGATTAACCTCTCTTGCAAGCATCCGCAACTACGAAAGAAGAATTAAGATAAATCTAACCATAGCATGAAACATATGGATCCAAATCAGCCCCTTACGAAGCAACGCATAAACTAGGGTTTAAGCTTCTGTCACTCTAGCAACCCATCATCTACTTATTACTTCCCAATGCCTTCCCCTAGGCCCAAATAATGGTGAAGTGTCATGTAGTCGACGTTCACATAACACCACTAGAGGAGAGACAACATACATCTCATCAAAATATCGAACGAATACCAAATTCACATGATTACTTATAACAAGACTTATCCCATGTCCTCAGGAACAAACGTAACTACTCACAAAGCATATTAACGTTCATAATCAGAGGAGTATTAATTATCATTAAGGATCTGAACATATGATCTTCCACCAAGTAAACCAACTAGCATCAACTACGAGGAGTAATCAACACTACTAGCAACCCACAGGTACCAATCTGAGGTTTTGAGACAAAGATTGGATACAAGAGATGAACTAGGGTTTGGAGAGGAGATGGTGCTGGTGAAGATGTTGATGGAGATTGACCCCCTCTCGATGAGAGGATCGTTGGTGATCACGATGGCTTCAATTTCCCCCTCCGGGAGGGAAGTTTCCCCGGCAGAACAGCTCCGCTGGAGCCCTAGATTGGTTCTGCCCAAGTTTCGCCTTGAGACGGCGGCGCTTTGTCCCGAAAGCTCTCTTATGATTTTTTCCAGGTCAAAACCCTCCATATAGCAGAAGATGGGCACCGGAGGGCTGCCAGGGGGGCCACAAGCCACAGGGGCGTGCCCTGGGGGGTAGGGCGCGCCCCCTAGGCTTGTGGCCTCCTGGTGGGTCCCCTCTGGTATTTCTTTCGCCCAATATTTTTTATATATTCCAAAATAATTCTCCGTAACTTTTCAGGACTTTTGGAGTTGTGCAGAATAGGTCTCTCATATTTGCTCCTTTTCTAGTCCAGAATTCCAGCTGCCGGCATTCTCCCTCTTCATGTAAACCTTGTAAAATAAGAGAGAAAAGGCATAAGTATTGTACCATAATGTGTAATAACAGCCCATAATGCAATAAATATCACTATAAAAGCATGATGCAAAATGGACGTATCAACTCCCCCAAGCTTAGACCTCGCTTGTCCTCAAGCGAAAGCCAAAATCGATAAATATGTCCACATGTTTAGAGATAGAGGTGTCGATAAAATAAAATACGGACCTGAGAGCATCATGATCAGCTTTAGAATAGCAATACTTATTGATATATAATTTCTTATACTAGAGTAACAATTCATTCACAAGGTAAAGTATGAATCAAGAACTCTATTGAGAACCAACAAACTATGATCTCAGTCATTGAAGTAATTGCAATTTATCATAACATCGGAAAGAGTCAATATAAGAGCTTGTAAAGCAAATCCACATACTCAATCATATTTTAGTCTTTCATAATTGCTAACACTCACGCGGTACTTATGAGGTCAAAGCTTTAATTGGACACGGAGAAAGATAGGGGCTTATAGTTTTGCCTCCCAACTATTTACCTCAAGGGTAATGTCAACAGAAATAGCTCATGATCACCCACATCCGAGTGGATATATGTGTCTAGATCATTCCCCAACACATGACGCTTGCCAAGAGAGAAAGGCGAAATATAGGAAGTGGTGAAGATCACCATGACTCTTGCATAAAGGTAAGTACTAGAAAGTAAAAGTAACAGACATGCCCTTCGCAGAAGGAAGCAGAGGTTGTCATGCGCTTTTATAGTTGGATGCGCAATCTCTTAATGCAAAATAACGTCACTTTATATTGCCGCTTGTGATAAAGAACTTTATTATGCAGTCTGTCGCTTTTATTTCTTCCATATCACAGGTTCGTATAAAGTTTATTTTCCTCACACTAATAGATCATACATATTTAGAGAGCAATTTTATTGCTTGCACCGATGACAACTTACTTGAAGGATCTTACTCAATCCATAGGTAGGTATGGTGGACTCTCATGGCAAAACTGGGTTGAGGGTGTTTGGATGCACAAGTAGTATCTCTACTTGGTGCAGAAGTTTTGGCTGATATGGGGTGGAAGCAAGCATCACATGTTAAAGGATCTATAACCATATAACTTCTATTCGGAAATAAGCAAACATAACCCATTATGTTGTCTTCCTTGTCCAACATCAACTTCTTAGCATATAATATTTTAATGAGTGCTCGCAATCATAAAAGATGTCCAAGATAATATATTTATATGTGAACCTCTCTTTCTTTATTACTTCCTTTTAATTGCAACAATGACCAATCGCTATGTTTGTCAACTCACAACAAATTTCAATTGACATACTTCTTATATGTGAAGTCATCACTCCCCATAAGATCATCATATATACTCTTTGCTTTTATTCTATTCTTCTTTCTATTTCTTTTTCTCAAGATCATAGCAAGCAAGCAAAGCCCTCAACTCAAAACTACTTTTTATTATATAACTCTCAGACTCGCTTACATAGGGGGAACATAAAGCAAAACTCAAAACTAGATCAAACTAAAAACTTTATTCGACTAGATCAAGATGTAACCAAAAGGATCGAACTAAGAAAAACGATAAAAGTAAAAGATGTGATGGTGATACGATACAGGGGCACCTCCCCCAAGCTTGGCACAAGCCAAGGGGAGTGCCCATACCCATGTGTTTAGTTGTCTTTCTTCGGAGGTGGTGATGTTGGAGAAGGATCTTTAAGCTTGTTCAGTTTCCTATTAAGCATAAAATTATGTTCCCTCAGATCGTCAACTTCCTGCTCGAGCTTCAATATCCTTTGACATAATTCTTGCTTGCTCTCTTGCAGAAAACGAGAAGGGATAAATAGAACCTTGGGTTTTCTCCTTGTGTTTGGGAGGCTTGATTTCCTAAACTCCACGTGCATATCTCCTGGTTGAGGCAGGGGGATCTCTTCTTCATCCGAGCTTTCTTCCTCATACTTGCCTTCTTGTTCCTCCTCCGAGAACAATCCATAAGGATCTAAGTCCCCATAGAGCTTGGGATTGGCAAGATAATGCGATACATAGCTCTCCCCATCGGACTCTTGGGACGACATATTGCTCTAAATCTGCTGCAGAAACAGCTCAAAACAAAAATAGGAGGTATTCTTGTGATACGAAGGTCAAAACCTTCGGGAGATTATATAATAATTTTTTACCAACCTAAAGGAGTATACCATAAGAAAACGGAGTTCGGAGGGTACACGGGGTGGCCACAAGCCACAGGGGCGCGCCCAGGGGGTAGGGCGCGCCCCCCTGGCTTGTCGCCTCCTCGTGCACTTTTCGGACTACTTTAAATTTTCCTAATTTATTAAATATTCCAAAACGGAGAAAAATTGCTATTGGAAAAGTTTTGGAGTCGGTTTGCTTACCGTACCACATACCTATTCCTTTTCGGAGTCTGAAACATTCTGGTAGATCTCCCTAATGTACTCCTCCGGAGTTATGGTATTGATAATATTGGTTTCAACATTTATGGGAGTACCTAAGATATAATGTTTGATTCTTTGCCTGTTTACCACATTTGGGTTAGTGCCTTCGGCGTTGTTGATCTTGATGGCACCGGAACGATATACTTCCTCGACAATGTAAGGCCCTTCCCATTTAGAGAGAAGTTTTCCTGCAAAAAATCTTAAACGAGAATTGTATAGCAAGACATGGTCACCTACATTGAATTCATGCTTTTGTATCCTTTTATCATGCCATCTCTTGACCTTTTCTTTAAACAACTTGGCATTCTCATAGGCCTGGGTTCTCCATTCATCAAGTGAGCTAATGTCAAATAACCTCTTCTCACCAGCAAGTTTGAAATCATAGTTGAGCTCTTTAATTGCCCAATAAGCTTTATGTTCTAGTTCTAGAGGTAAGTGACATGCTTTACCATAAACCATTTTATACGGAGACATACCCATTGGGTTTTTGTAAGCAGTTCTATAAGCCCATAATGCATCATCAAGTTTCTTAGACCAATTCTTTCTAGATCTATTAACAGTCTTTTGCAAGATCAACTTAATTTCTCTATTGCTTAATTCTACTAGACCACTAGACTGAGGATGATATGGAGATGCAATCCTGTGATTAACATCATACTTAGCAAGCAATTTACGGAAAGCACCATGAATAAAGTGTGAACCACCATCAGTCATTAAATATCTAGGGACTCCAAATCTAGGGAAAATAACTTCTTTAAGCATTTTATAGAAGTGTTATGATCAGCACTACTAGTTGGAATAGCTTCTACCCACTTAGTAACATAATCAACAGCAACTAGAATATGAGTATACTCGTTGGACTTTGGAAAAGGTCCCATATAATCAAAACCCCAAACATCAAATGGTTCAATAACAAGTGAGTAATTCATAGGCATTTCCTGACGTCTACTAATATTACCAATTCTTTGACATTCATCACAAGACAAGACAAACTTACGAGCATCCTTGAAGAGAGTAGGCCAATAAAAACCAGATTGTAATACCTTGTGTGCAGTTCTATCTCCAGCGTGGTGTCCTCCGTAGGCTTCGGAGTGACACTTGTGTAGGATCTGTTCCTGTTCATGCTCAGGTACACAATGTCTAATAACACCATCTACTCCTTCTTTATAAAGGTGTGGATCATCCCAAAAGTAATTTCTTAAATCAGAGAAGAACTTTTTCTTTTGTTGGTATGTGAAACTAGGTGGTATAAATTTAGCAACAATGTAATTAGCATAATTAGCATACCATGGAGCATTACGTGAAGCATTTATGACAGCTAATTGTTCATCAGGAAAGCTATCATCAATAGGTAGTGGGTCATCAAGAACATTCTCTAACCTAGACAAGTTATCTGCTATGGGGTTCTCAGCACCCTTTCTATCAATAATATGCAAATCAAATTCTTGTAGCAAGAGAACCCATCTAATAAGTCTAGGTTTAGCATCTTTATTTTCCATAAGATATTTAATAGCAGCATGATCAGTGTGAACAGTTACTTTGGAATCAACAATATAAGGTCTGAACTTATCACAAGCAAACACAACTGCTAAAAATTCCTTTTCAGTGGTAGCATAGTTTCTTTGAGCACTGTCTAGAGTTTTACTAGCATAATGGATAACATTTAATTTCTTATCAACTCTTTGTCCTAGAACAGCACCAACGGCATAATCACTAGCATCACACATAATTTCAAAGGGTAGGTTCCAATCAGGTGGTTGAACAACAGGTGCAGAAATCAAGGCATTCTTAAGGATTTCAAATGCTTCTACACAATCATCATCAAAAACGAATGGAACATCTTTTTGCAAGAGATTAGTGAGAGGCTGAGAAATTTTAGAGAAGTCTTTAATAAATCTCCTATAGAAACCAGCATGACCAAGGAAACTTCTTATACCTTTGATATCCGTAGGACACGACATTTTTTCAATAGCATCAACTTTAGCTTTATCAACTTCACTACCTCTTTCAGAGATTTTGTGTCCCAAGACAATACCCTCATTAACCATAAAGTGGCACTTCTCCCAATTCAAGACAAGATTAGTTTCTTCACATCTCTGCAAAACTCGATCAAGGTTGCTCAAGCAATCATCAAAAGAAGTTCCATAAACAGAGAAATCATCCATGAAGACCTCAACAATCTTTTCACAAAAGTCAGAGAATATAGCAATCATACATCTTTGAAAGGTGGCAGGTGCATTGCATAAACCAAAAGGCATACGTCTATAAGCAAAGGTACCGAAAGGACAAGTAAAAGTGGTCTTCTCTTGGTCCTCTTTTGACACATGTATTTGAGAGAAACCAGAATAACCATCTAGAAAGCAAAAGTGTGTGTGTTTGGATAGTCTTTCTAGCATTTGATCAATAAAAGGTAGAGGGTAATGATCTTTCCTAGTAGCTTTATTTAATTTCCTAAAGTCAATTACCATTCTATATCCTGTAACAATTCTTTGCGGGGTCAATTCATTTTTATCATTAGGAACAACGGTAATACCTCCCTTCTTAGGGACACAATGAAAGGGACTAACCCATCTACTATCAGCAATAGGATAAATTATACCTGCCTCCAGAAGCTTTAATATTTCATTTCTTACCACTTCTTTCATTTTAGGATTTAACCGTCGTTGGTGATCAACAACTGGTTTGGCATCAGGCTCCATATTAATTTTATGCTGACATAGAGTGGGACTAATGCCCTTAAGATCATCAAGAGTATATCCAATAGCAGCACGATGCTTCCTCAGAGTTTTCAATAATATCTTTTCTTCATGCTCTGAAAGGTTAGCACTAATAATAACAGGATATATCTTCTTTTCATGAAAGATAAGCATATTTCAGAGTATCCGGTAATTGTTTAAGCTCAAACACGGGATCACCCTTGGGTGGAGGAGGATCCCCAAGTATTTCAACAGCCAAGTTCTGTTTCAAAATAGGATGCTGATCAAAGAAAATCTTATCTATTTCATTCCTTTCATTCATATGCATATCGTTTTCATGGTCTAGCAAATATTGTTCTAAGGGATCAGTAGGAGGCACAGCAATAGAAGCAAGACCAATAATTTCATCCTTACTAGGCAATTCTTTATCATGGGGTTGTCTACGAAATTTAGAGAAATTAAACTCATGGGACACATCCCCAAAACTTACAGTAACAGTTTCTTTCTCACAATCTATCTTAGCATTAACAATATTCAAGAAAGGTCTACCAAATATAATGGGACAAAAATCATCTTGTGGGGAACCAAGAACAAGAAAATCAGTAGGGTACTTTATTTTCCCACACAAGACTTCAACATCTCTAACAATCCCAACTGGTGCTATAGTATCTCTATTAGCAAGCTTAATGGTAACATCAATTTCTTCTAATTCAGCTGGTGCAATATCATTCATAATTTCTTGATATAAGGTAAAGGGAATTGCACTCACACTAGCACCCACATCACATAAGCCATGATAACAGTGATCTCCTATTTTAACAGAAACAACAGGCATGCCAACAATAGGTCTATGCTTATCTTTAGTATCAGGTTTAGCAATTCTAGCAGCTTCATCACAGAAATGAATAACATACCCATCAATATTATCGACCAAGAGATCTTTGACCATGGCAATACTAGGTTCAACTTTAATTTGTTCAGGGGGTGTAGGTGTTCTAACATAACTCTTACGAACCACAGTTGAAGCTTTAGCATGTTCCTTTATTCTAACAGGGAAAGGTGGTTTCTCAATATAAGTAGCAGGAATAACAAGATCAACATTATAAGTAATAGTTTCTTCTTCAACTTTAATAGGTTCAACTACTTTCACTTCAATGGGAGGATGATATTTAAACCAATTCTCCTTAGGGAGATCAACATGAGCAGCAAAAGATTCACAGAAAGAAGCTACTATCTCAGAGTCAAGTCCATATTTAGTGCTAAATTCAGGAAAAGAATCGGTGTCTATAAAGGATTTAACACAATCAAACTTAAGTTTTATACCTGACTCCTTACCTTCGTCGAGTTCCCAATCTTCAGACTTGCGTTTAATTCTTTCCAATAAATTCCATTTGAATTCAATATCTTTCTTCATAAAGGAACCAGTACAAGAAGTATCGAGCATGGATTGATCATTACGAGAAAGCCGAGCATAAAAATTCTGAATAATAATTTCTCTTGAGAGCTCATGATTGGGGCATGAATATAACATTGACTTAAGCCTCCCCCAAGCTTGAGCAATACTTTCTCCTTCACGAGGCCAAAAATTATAAATACAATTTCGATCACGATGAACCAGATGCATAGGATAAAACTTCTGATGAAATTCCAATTTCAATCGGTTGTAGTTCCATGATCCAATATCATCACATAGCCTATACCATGTCAATGCCTTCTCCTTCAAAGATAAAGGAAAGACCTTCTTCTTAACATCATCCTCAGGCAAACCTGCAAGCTTAAATAATTCACAAACTTCATCCACATAGATCAGATGCAAATCAGGATGTAGTGTTCCATCTGCTGCATAAGGATTAGCTAGCAGTTTCTCTATCATACCCGAAGGAATCTCATAATAAATATTTTCAGTAGATTCAGTAGGTTGAGGAGCAGATCTTTGTGCTTCCGGTTGAGGTGAAGATACCCCGAACAAGCCCCGCAAAGGATTATTTTCCATAGTAACAAGTGACAGTAAATTTCAGCACACTATATAAATGTTCCCTTACCAAATTCCACTCACCAAAGGCGCTTCACTCCCCGGCAACGGCGCCAGAAAAGAGTCTTGATGACCCACAAGTATAGGGGATCTATCATAGTCCTTTCGATAAGTAAGAGTGTCGAACCCAACGAGGAGCAGAAGGAAATGACAAGCGGTTTTCAGTAAGGTATTCTCTACAAGCACTGAAATTATCGGTAACAGATAGTTTTGTGATAAGATAATTCGTAACGGGTAGCAAGTAACAAATATAGCAAAGGTGCAGCAAGGTGGCCCAATCCTTTTTGTAGCAAAGGACAAGCCTGGACAAACTCTTATATAAAGCAAAGCGCTCCCGAGGACACATGGGAATTTCTATCAAGCTAGTTTTCATCATGCTCATACGATTCGCGTTCGTTACTTTGATAATTTGATATGTGGGTGGACCGGTGCTTGGGTTCTGCCCTTACTTGGAAAAGCCTCTCACTTATGATTAACCTCTCTCGCAAGCATCCGCAACTACGAAAGAAGAATTAAGATAAATCTAACCATAGCATGAAACATATGGATCCAAATCAGCCCCTTACGAAGCAACGCATAAACTAGGGTTTAAGCTTCTGTCACTCTAGCAACCCATCATCTATTTATTACTTCTCAATGCCTTCCCCTAGGCCCAAATAATGGTGAAGTGTCATGTAGTCAACGTTCACATAACACCACTAGAGGAGAGACAACATACATCTCATTAAAATATCGAACGAATACCAAATTCACATGATTACTTATAACAAGACTTATCCCATGTCCTCAGGATCAAACGTAACTACTCACAAAGCATATTAATGTTCATAAGAAGAGGAGTATTAATTATCATTAAGGATCTGAACATATGATCTTCCACCAAGTAAACCAACTAGCATCAACTACGAGGAGTAATCAACACTACTAGCAACCCACAGGTACCAATCTGAGGTTTTGAGACAAAGATCGGATACAAGAGATGAACTAGGGTTTGGAGAGTAGATGGTGCTGGTGAAGATGTTGATGGAGATTGACCCCCTCTCGATGAGAGGATCGTTGGTGATGACGATGGCTTCGATTTCCCCCTCCGGGAGGGAAGTTTCCCCGGCAGAACAGCTCCGCCGGAGCCCTAGATTGGTTCTGCCCAAGTTCCGCTCGAGACGGCGACGCTTCATCCCGAAAGCTCTCTTATGATTTTTTCCAGGTCAAAACCCTCCATATAGCAGAAGATGGGCACCGGAGGGCTGCCAGGGGGCCCACAAGCCACAGGGGCGCGCCCTGGGGGGTAGGGCGCGTCCCCCCAGGCTTGTGGCCTCCTAGTGGGTCCCCTCTGGTATTTCTTTCGCCCAATATTTTTTATATATTCCAAAATAATTCTCCGTAACTTTTCAGGACTTTTGGAGTTGTGCAGAGTAGGTCTCTCATATTTGCTCCTTTTCCAGTCCAGAATTCCAGCTGCCGGCATTCTCCCTCTTCATGTAAACCTTGTAAAATAAGAGAGAAAAGGCATAAGTATTGTACCATAATGTGTAATAACAGCCCATAATGCAATAAATATCAATATAAAAGCATGATGCAAAATGGACGTATCAAAACCCACTGAACGTCGTAGTCTGCAAATGTTATTGATTCCAGCCGAAGAAGACTAGAAGGACTCATGAATATATATGGTTAGTTGAAATCAAACAAAGCACCCATTTAGATGTTCCCGATGTCTATATTATGGCTCAATAGGCGACCCAAGTTTTCTATCTACCCTGGGTCTGCCAAACTGATCCAAATCTGAATGGTTGGGATGTCGTTTATGAAGTGCTGCCATGTTTTAAACCACCTCCCCTCAATGAAGAGGATTATGAACCTCACATTAACCCAGACACATATGAAGGAGAATTCTTCCAAGAAACACGTCTTTCCAAAAAACGTTTCAAGAACCGCTCTACTTCACACCAAAACATTGAAGTAGACAGCGACAGTTAATCCGACTTCACCCCTGAGCCGGAACAAGAAGAGCCGGAAGAAGAAGAGGTTACTGCTGTGGATGACCTTTCAATGCTTGACCGATTACAGAAAGGAGGCCTTTCACATGTTGTTCCCGATAGTGATGATGATGATGCATTTATTGATGATAGTGATGATGATGATGCATTTATTGATCCCAGAGCATATATAGACGATCAAGATTATTATTTGTTCATGTCAAGTATTCAATTTTTATTATATACATGATGATGATTCACTTAAATTAGATACATATTATTATTCATGTCGGTATTCAATTTTTTTATGTTGTACTAATTTCATTTACTCTTTGTCATGGAAGGTGTTGAAAGATGGTGGGCGCGGGTCCAGAGCAATCCGTGGCTTCTTCGTCGGCGCATGTTGGGAGGGGTACTTCCATTCCACCCGATTCTCTCAGGAGAGCGTCGCTCGCCAGTTTACAGACACGAGCGGGCGCTTCTTCGTCGGCGCCGATGCCCACCGGGAGCGGAGGTCGAGGGAAGAAGAGAGGAGGAGGTAGAGGTACACGTGCCCGCGGGAGATGTACGAAGGCTGATACGCCTTCCTCGCTGCCACCCCCAGCTGATTCACCCGAGCATAGGACTTCTAGGGTGGACCCGTCTGAGGTGGAGGCTACGCGGACTCCTGTCCACGAGCCTCGGGTCGACGAGCCTTCGACCCACGAGACTCCTGTCCCAGACGCTTCGTCCCACGAGACTCCAGAGCAGAGCAGGGATGGGGCTACGTCCCAGCAGACCCCATGGGATGCCTGGCCCGATCAGCGTCAGCAGGAGCCGAGTGGCCATGCTGATGGTGGCGGGGATAGCGAGGACGAGGTGGTTGAGGGGGCCACCATCTACCAGCGTGGTAGTACACGGCTCCCGCCCGTGCCGGCGACCCGCGAGCAGAGGCCGGTGATTAGGCCTAATGGGGAGAAGTAAGTGCATTTACTCTTTTTTAACCTTTTGCCTTCACATTTCTTCAAATATCTAATGCGTTGGCTTTGTCATACTTCAGGGGTTGGGATCACGCCGAGGGATTCCGCAGGCCCAACACCGTCCTTGGTGTGATTTGTCGGCAAAACTTCCCGGGGTTTGTCACGTTGCCCGGTGAGGGTTAGCTTCCAGAGCTAGGATTGACCTGGGAGCACTACTTGGCTGCCCCGGCCCCGCCGGAGGAGATGATCGACGGTGTCTTGTGCCACACGAGGGCCGACATGGTGATCAGACAATTTTGGGTAATTTCTCCTTTACACAATTAAAATCAACAATAGCTAGTTATTGTACTAATCAGTGTTGTCTCGTTTGATTGCAGACCTTCTACAGGTGTGAGGAGGGACACGAGGAGGCCGCGGCAAAGGTTATCGATGGCGAGTGCAGGCGCCTACTACAGAACTTACGGCACGAGGCTCGGCCGCAGGCTGTTCGAGACTACTACGCCTCGCGTGATGTTAAGAATGACAAGTCGTCGTGCCGCAGAAAGTTTATGTAGAAGGAGCAGTACATGAAGGTAATTACCTATTCTTAAGGCCTTGTACTTAGTTTCCTTGATTTGATTCGTAGGCATAGTGCTCAAATTTCCCTTTACTAACTTAGGCGCCCCCGAGATGGTGTGCAGATAAGATGGATTGTTGGGTGGCGTTGGTGGATGAGTGGTGCTCAGAAGAATGGCGAGCCATCCACAACAATGCCCAGGACCGGTGTGCCAAAATGGTTGGTGTGCCACACCATCAAGGCAGCGCCAACTTATATCAGTTCGGGCGGAACTGGGTATGTGGTTTGCTTCATGATTCATGCAATCCATTCTTGATGCTAGCTTGAGCCCTTTACTAATACTTTGTTCCTCTCTCTCTCTCTTTTAAGCGAACTACAATAAGACAGAGGTGCCAGGGGTGTACGACCTCTATGCCATGGCCCATACTGCCTTGTACAAGAAGGCCAAGGCATTCTTGGAGTCTGGCCTCGATCATCCAAAGAACTTCACCAACATCTCCTCCCACCACAAGCTCGTGAGGTATAGAGATGAGGGGAAGGCGAGGAAAGGGGAGGACTTTAACCCGAGCCAGCATCCTATTGATCCAGAGCTGGTGATGATAGCTGGCGGTGGGAGGCCCCATGGCTCGATAGCCATTGGAGATGGACTTATACGGTCTTCTAGCACTCTCCGGGAGATCAAGGCGCGCCAAACGAGCTCCTATCCTGAGATAAGGCCTCGTCCACGGCCAGTCAAGCTCGCCATCGAGGTTAGTCATACGGACTCAGATATATTTCCTCCATTACATCGTGTGTGTGGCCATCGATGATTACAATGCTAACGAGGAGTTGTGTTGCAGGCTGCTCTTTAGAAAGAGAGAGAGGCATACCAGGCACTTCTGGAGGATAGGGACCGGCAGGCAGCGGAGAAGGACAGGGAGTTGGAGGAGAGGACGGCTAGGTTGTTGGAGGAGGAGAGGGCACGGAATGACGCGTCTCACCGGGCCATTTACGAGCTCCTCGTGGTAAGTTTCTTCTTCATATTAGCCAAATCATGCATGTATTGTTCGTTTCATCAATAACTAATATGATTGACTTGTCAAAACCAAATGTGCAGTCTATGTGCGAGAAGTCCGGCCAGACCCCTCTGCCGATGCCAGTCATTACCACGGCGGGAACGGTGAGTTTCATTTGAATGGTCATTAGTTACTAGTCTTAACATTTCAGTGTCATCATGCTAACGAGACATTGCAAATGATCTTTGGTGCAGCATAACTCCCGAGCCGCATCGCATGATCCTTCTCCAGGGCATCCTTCTCCAGGTGAAACCGGCCCGAGCAACCCCGGTGCTTGACCTCCGTGATGACGAGGACAGTAAGTTTTCTCTAGTGTTTTGCTTAACAAATGCATAATGACCTATACTTAGCTTATTTAGTTCATTTATGACATAATTAGCTTACTTAGGTCAAAAATGGCATAACAACCTTGGTTAGCTCATAAATGTCATATACTTAGCTTATTTTCCTCCAAAGGGACATAATAAGCTTACTTAGCTCCAATATGACCTAGCTTACCTAAGTTAGCTCGAAAATGACCTATACTTAGCTTTGTTTCCTCCAAAATGACATAATAAGCTTACTTAGCTCCAAAATGACATATTTTACCTAAGTTAGCTCTAAAATGACATATACTTAGCTTTGATTCCACCAAAATGACATAATAAGCATACTTAGCTCTAAAATGACATATTTTACCTAAGTTAGCTCTAAAATGACCTATACTAAGCTTTGTTTCCTCCAAAATGACATAATAAGCTTACTTAGCTCCAAAATGACCTATTTTACCTAAGTTAGCTCTAAAATGACTTATACTAAGCTTTGTTTCCTCCACAATGACATAATAAGCTTAGTTAACTCAAAAAAGGCATAATTACCTAGGTTAGCTCAATATTGACTTGTAATTAGCTTACTTATGTCAAAAATGGCATAATTAGCTTACTTAGGTCAAAAATGGCATAATAACCTTGGTAACCTCATAAATGTCATATACTTAGCTTATTTTCTTGCAAAATGACACAATAAGCTTAGTTAGGTCAAAAATGGCATAATTACCTAAGTTAGCTCTAAAATGACCTATACTTAGCTTCTTCTTCTTATTCTTCCTCTTCTTCTTCTTCTAGATCTTCTTCTTCTTCTTCTTCTTCTAGTATTCTTTTTCTAACTTTCTTATTTCCCATTTTGCAGATTTGATTCACTTCACAGAAGCTTGCATTGATGGAGTTCTTGTGTTTACTTTCTGTTTTGATTTTGTATCGATGAACAATGTGAAACTTGCTACCTATGGATGAAACTATTGTAATATGGATGAAACTATGCATGTATGGATGAAACTTGCACTTTTGATTTGGTATGTTTGTTGGATGATCATATCCATATGGTAGGGATATAGTTTCTGTGAATTATATATATATCATATATTTGCTTGTGAAAATGATTGGATATAACAAAAACAGAATAAAAAGGGGCAATACAGCCACTTTGCCGTCTGCCACCGACGGCAAAGGGCTCTTTGCCGTCTGCCACAGACGGCAAACGTGCCACGTGGCAGCAACCTGTGCAACCTGGGAGCACCAAGTCTGAGCCATTTGGCCACTTTGCCGTCCGCTTGCAGACGGCAAAGGAGCGGCCCACTTTGCTGTCTGCTGGCAGACGGCAAAGAAGGCCATCGGTCCAGCTGGCCCATCCTGCCGCTTTGCCGTCTCTGGCAGATGGCAAAGAAGCTGCTCACTTTGCCGTCTGCCAGCGGATGGCAAAGGCTGCCGTTAGCCACCTAATGGGGCTAACCTGATTCTTGTGTTGTCCGCTGGCTTTACCGTCTGCATGCCCTGGATGGCGGACGGCAAATATCTTTGTCGTCCGCTGTTGCAAAGCTGACAGCAAAGGCCCCCTTTACCAGAGTTTTCTGTGCCGGACGAGGGGCCGTCTGCTGGCTGACGGCAAAGGGCTTTGCCGTCCGCAGGCCTATCCTTTGTTGTCCGCCATGGCAGACGGCAAAGTACCTGATTCCTGTAGTGCCTTAAGTTCGATCCAATAATGTATATACGTGAATGGCCTGCCCTCGGATCTATATCACAACAGGACGGCGCGTGGAGGTTATACATCGTGTAGAGTAATTGAGTGAATGAATGAATTAACCAACATGTAGAGCAAAAAAAAGCAAAACTTACGATCTACATGGTTGACGAGCCCAATGGCCACATTGTCTCCACTCGGTGAATCGCGCTGCAATACTTCATGATGGATTTGCAGATGGCGTAACATCGACGCAATATTGGCTTCACATTGCATTCATGGATGCCGTGCATGTCGTAGGATGCGAAGTTCTTTTTCTCATGAAACGAAGCATGCATGCGCTGTCAAAAGATCGAGCCCCTTGAGTTCCTACCGAAAAAGTCCTCAGATACGACCAACCTTGCCTACAAAAGTCCACAGATACGGCCAACTATGCATCACACAACAACTCATCCTCGATTACCAAGTACCCCCGCCATTGAATTACTATAGGAAATAACAAAAAGTTCAAGAAAAAAGCTCAATGTCATTTGACCGAACACCTGCAGGGCATGGTGTCCTCTATGGATGGAGCCTACAGGGGGGGGCAAAGGGTAGTACATGGCTACAAACGAATCCTGGTTGGACGACAGTGTAGTCCAAGGCGGGCAGACGCATAGGTGGGGGTTGCGGGCGTCCGAGGATGCCTAGGGGACGACTGAAGAGGTACAACAACGACATCGGATGAAGAGAGTGCAGATGGAAGCAAGGAGGGAGCAGGGCGGAGGGGGAGAAAAATGGACCAGGTGGGTAATTTCAGTGGGTCAGGATTGTCGGAGTCGTACGTGCTGGCGGTCTAGAATCCTGCAAAGGCCCCACTCCCTCCAGTTTGCTTCCCAATTACGGGAAAATATATAGTCGGACACGTTGACGCACCAATGCGGGACTACGTTAGATGGTACGATGCGTCTGGAAAGCTCAATCCGCACGGTTTGAGGCTTTGAGTGTCCGCGTTGGACATGCCTTAAGGCGACTGACACAATAGACAAGTAAAATGATTTAAGTTAACAAGTTTTTCTTTGAACCTATTTAACAAGTGAATTGCTGGAGCGCACATACAACTCGACCATCTCGCTGGACGTACGCTCCACGGCCCAAGTGGTGATGGCTGCCGAAGGCTTCCGCATGAACTCTATGTTTCTCAGGGCAACCCATCGGCCCACTGTCACATGGGTCCCCGAGGTGTAGTGTATACTGTCGGCATCCCAGAAGACAGCATTGAACCTACGGTTCAGCAAGAGGGAGCGACAAGAGATCATGGCCCTGTAGCTGATCCGGCAAGCGACGGTGACACAGGAAGGCGCAAGGAAGACGATGGGCCGGCCAAGTGGCCCAGGCGGGAGAGCAACCCACCGCGGTGCCTGCTGCACTACGAAAGGGCCCGTTAACTATGTTAACGGTCGCTAGTTTAAATAAGTGTAGTGTTACTCTTTCTCTCCTTGGATGGAAGGTGGACGACGGCTTCGGTTGGTGTAATCCTGTAGCTGTGTGGGTGGATGGGCGGATAGCTTCCAACTACTTTCCCCAATTTGAAGTTCGAACTTCTCCAAATCCTTAGATCTAGTGAGTTGCTTGATGTCTACTACGCAACCTTCTTCTTGTAGACTCGTGTTGGGCCTCCAAGCGCAGAGTTTTGTAGGACAGTAGCAAATTTCCCTCAAGTGGATGACCTAAGGTTTATCAATCCGTGGGAGGCGTAGGATGAAGATGGTCTCTCTCAAGCAACCCTGCAATCAAATAACAAAGAGTCTCTTGTGTCCCCAACACACCCAATACAATGGTAAATTGTATAGGTGCACTAGTTCGGCGAAGAGATGGTGATACAAGTGTAATATGGATGGTAGATATAGGTTTTTGTAATCTGAAAATATAAAAACAGCAAGGTAACTAATGATAAAAGTGAGCACAAACGGTACTGCAATGCTTAGAAACAAGGCCTAGGGTTCATACTTTCACTAGTGCAAGTTCTCTCAACAATACTGACATAGTTGAATCATATGTAAATCCCTCTCGTGCGACAAAGAGTTCACTCCAAAGTCACAAATAGCGGAGAACAAACGAAGAAATTATTGTAGGTTACGAAACCACCTCAAAGTTATCTTTTCCAATCAATCTTATGAGCTATCCCTATAAGTGTCACGAACAGCCCTAGAGTTCGTACTAAAATAACACCTTAAGATACACATCAACCAAAACCCTAATGTCACCTAGATACTCCAATGTCACCACGAGTACCCATGGGCTTGATTATACGATATGCATCACACAATTTCAGATTCATCATGTTCAATCCAACACAAAGAACTTCAAAGAGTGTCCCAAAGTTTCTACCGGAGAGTCAAGACAAAAACATGTGCCAACCCCTATGCATAGATTCCCAAGGTCACGGAACCCGTAAGTTGATCACCAAAACATACATCAAGTGGATATATAGAACATCCCATTGTCACCACGGACATCCCATCGCAAGACATACATCAAGTGTTCTCAAATCCTTTAAAGATTCAATCCAATAAGTAAACTTCAAAGGGAAAACTCAATTCATCATAAGAAGATAGAGAGGGGAAAACTCCATATGATTCATATATATCAATAAAGCTCGCGATACATCAAGATCGTGCCATCTCAAGAACATGAGAGAGAGAGAGAGATCAAACACATAGCTACTGGTACATACCCTCAGCCCCGAGGGTGAACTACTCCCTCCTCGTCATGGAAACCGCCGAGATGATGAAGATGGCCTCCGGTGATGGTTTCCCCCTCCGGCAGGGTGCCGGAACGGGCTCCCGATTGGTTTTTCGTGGATACAGAGGCTTGCGGCGGCGGAACTCCCAATCTAGGTTTCTTTCTGGGGGTTACGGGGTTTATAGGAGTGCTTGGCATTGGAATCAAGTCAGGGGGACTCCCGAGGGGCCCACAAGCCAGGGGGCGCGCCCCCTAGGCTTGTGGCTGCCTCGGGACTCCTCTCTGGTCTCTTTTTGCTCCAGTATTTTTTATATTTTCCAAATATATTCTCCGTAAATTTTCAGCCCATTCCGAGAACTTTTATTTCTACACAAAAAACGACACCATGATAGTTCTGCTGAAAACAGCGTCAGTCCGGGTTAGTTCTACTAAAATCATACCAAAATCATATAAAATTATTGTAAACATGGCATGAATACTTCATAAATTATAGATACGTTGGAGACGTATCAGCATCCACAAGCTTAATTCCTGCTCGTCCTCGAGTAGGTAAATGATAAAAGAAATAATTTATGAAGTGTGAATGCTAGCAAGTGCACAAATTTGATGAATGATAATTCCAATCACTTTTTCTAGCATCAATATAAACCATAAATAGTAGCTCATCTCATAAAACTTCTCATGATCGAGTAACAAGCTATTCACATGTTAAAGTATAGACCAGAAAGTTTCTTGAAAACTAACAAACCATATTCCTAGTCATCGAACAATTGCAATTCATCTTATTTTCAGGAAGGGTCTATGTAAGAGCTTTGATTTAGCAAATTCCACATACTCAACTATCATATAGTCTTCCATGATTATTGACACTCAAAGCATATTTTTAGAACAAATAGCATCCATCGAACACAGAGAAAGATAGGGGCTTAATGTTTCGCCTCCCAACTTATTTATCATATAGATAATTGTCAACAATAATAATTCATGATCAAATATATTTGTTTGGATATATATGTCTAGATCATTCCCCAACACATGATGCTTGCCAAGAGAAAAAGGTGAAATATAGGAAGTGGTGAAGATCACCATGACTCTTGCATAAAGGTAAGTACTAGAAAGTAAAAGATAGGCCCTTCGCAGAGGGAAGCAGAGGTTGTCATGCGCTTTTTGTTTTTGGATGTGCAAACCCTTAATGCATAGGAACGTCACGTTGTATTGCCCTTTGTGATAGCAACCTTTATTATGCAGTCCATCACTTTTATTTCTTTACCATCACAAGTTCGTACAATGCTTATTTTCCCTTACAATAAAAGATCATACATATTTAGGAGCAATTTTTATTGCTTTTTGCACCGATGACAACTTACTTGAAGGATCTTACTCAATCCATAGGTAGGTATAGTGGACTCTCATGGCAAAACTGGTTTAAGGGTGTTTGGATGCACAAGTAGTATTTCTACTTGGTGCGGAAGTTTTGGCTAGTATGAGGTGGAAGCAAGCACCACATGTTGGAGGATCCATAACAATATAACTTCTATACAAATATACCCAAACATAACTCATTAAGTTGTCTTCCTTGTCCAATTTTAACTAATTTTCTTGAGTTTGAAAATAATTAATGAGCTCACAATCATAGAAGATGTCCAAGATAGTATATTTATATCTGGAATCTCTCTTCCTTCAATATTCTTTCATGAATTGTTCAAGTGACCAATGCGGTGTTTGCTAACTTTCAATAAATTTTACCACCTATACTTATTATGTGTGAAGTCATCACTCCCCATGGGATAAGTATATGAAGCATATTTAATTTCAGATTTATGATATTCAATTCATTCAACCATTTACTCATAGGATATAAGTGAAGCACGAGAGTGAATGACAAACTACTCCAAAAAGATATAAGTGAAGATCAATGAGTAGCCAACAATTAAATAACTATGTGAAGACTCTCTCATCCAAGAATTTCAGATCTTAAGCATTTTATTAAACAGCAAGCAAAAGAAAAATAGCACTCCAAGAATAGCACGCATCATGTGAACGAATAAAAATTTAGGCTCAACATAGGCTAACCGATAATTGTTGATGAAGAGAGGTGGGATGCGTAGCATCCCCAAGCTTAGATGCTTGAGACTTCTTGAAATATTTACTTGGGGTGCCTTGGGCATCCCCAAGATTGAACTTTTGAATCTCGTTCAATCCTCTCATATCCCGGTTTCACCTAAGTCTCAAAAACTTCATCCACACAAAACTCAAAAAGAACTCGTGAGATAGGTTAGTACACATAAGTACAAATCAACACTTCATGTACTGCCTTTCCAAACATCATCTACTGTTTACTATCATTTCCACAATTTATATCTACCAATATAGGCTATGGAAACTATAGGATAAGTAAATAACGAAACTATGACAGCAATCTGTCCAAACAGAAAAGTCTGTAACAATTTATTAATCCAGTGTATAACTCTAAAAATTATGAAAATTTAGGAAACAATATAAAATTTATATGACAATACTTTGTAAAAATTTCAGGAACTTACCACGTTCCAGTAAAATATGAAAATTCAAACACTACAGCAAAAGTTTCTATTTTTACACAGCACACATCAAACATGCAATTCAAGCATCCTAATAGGCAATTCTTGGAACTTTTTATTGGAAAACAAGATTATAAATAACACCTAACATAAAATAACAAAATAAAATGATGCTCCAAGCAAAACTCATATTATGTGATTAATAAAAATATAGCTCTAAGTAAGATATACCGATAATGTTGGAGACCAAAGAGGGGATGCCTTCCGGGGCATCCCCAAGCTTAGGCGCTTGAGTATTCCTTGGATATTACCTTGGGGGTGCCTTGGGCATCCCCAAGCTTAGGTTCTTTTCACTCCTTATTCTCCTCATATCGGTGTCTCACCCAAAACTTGAAAACTTCAATCACACAAAACTTAACGGAACTTCGTGAGAAGGGTTAGTGTAATAAAGATAAATCATTCACTTAGGTACTGTCAAGAAAAGATTCATAATTGTTCCCACATGATACCTACTGTATTATATCATTCCCATAACTTATATCACTAAATATAAGCTATGGAAACACTAAAACAAGCAAACTATGCATCCAAAACAGAATCTGTCAAAAACAGAATTTCTGTGAAGATCTATAGTATAACCATACTTCCCTGTCTCTAAAAATTCGGGAAAATTAGTAAAACCTGAAGAATTTGTATTTCAAGACTGTGTAAAAATTTCAGATCATTATCACGCTCCAGTAAAATATTAAAATTCCTGTACTGGAGTCAAAAGTTTCTGTTTTGGTTCAGCATCAATTCTACTCATCTTGTGAGTCATCCCAAAGGTTTTACTTGGCACTTTATTGAAAGAAAATACACAAAACATGATTAATACAGTAGCTTAATCATGTGAACACACAAAAACAGAAAGGAAAAGTGTTGGGTTGTCTCCCAACAAGCGCTTTTCTTTAAAGCCTTTTAGCTAGGCATGATGATTTAAATTATGCTCACATAGGAATAATAATTGAAACATGCAAAAGAGCATCATGAATCTCATGACAAGCACATTTAAGTCTAACCCACTTCCTATGCATAGGGATTTTGTGAGCAAACAATTTATGGGAAGAAGAATCATCTTGCATAGGAAGGCAAAACAAGTGCAACTTCAAAACTTTGAACACATAGGGAGGAAACTTGGTATTATTGCAATTCCTACAAGCATAAGTTCCTCCCTCATAATAGTTCTCAGTAGCATCATGAAGGAATTCCACAATATAACTATCACATAAAGCATTATCTTCATGATCTACAAGCATAGAAATTTTACTACTCACCACATAAGCAATTTTCTCCTCATTCATAATAATAGGAGCAAACTCAACAAAATAACTATCATGAGATACTTGATTGACATAACCACTTTGAATATTAAAATCATGATGACAAGTTTCATGGTTACTATCACTCTTTATAGCATACATGTCATCATCATAATCATCATAGATAGTAGGCATGTCATTATCATAACAAATTTGCTCATCAAAACTTGGGGGACTAAAAATATCATCTTCATCAAACATAGCATCCCCAAGCTTGTGGGTTTGCATATCATGAGCATCATGGATATTCAGAGAATTCATACTAGCAATACTGCAATCATGCTCATCGTTCAAGGAATTCTCGTTAAGTATTTTCATAAATTCTTCCTCTACCAATTGAGCACAATTTTCCAAACCATCATTTTCACTAAAGACATTAAAAAGACGAACCAATTGATGCAACCTAAACTCCATTTTTTGTAGTTTTCTTTTATAAAACCAAACTAGTGAAAAACAAGAAACTAAAAGATTTAATTGCAAGATCTAAAGATATACCTTCAAGCACTCACCTCCCCGGCAACGGCGCCAGAAAAGAACTTGATGTCTACTACGCAACCTTCTTCTTGTAGACTCGTGTTGGGCCTCCAAGCGCAGAGTTTTGTAGGACAGTAGCAAATTTCCCTCAACTGGATGACCTAAGGTTTATCAATCCGTGGGAGGCATAGTATGAATATGGTCTCTCTCAAGCAACCCTGCAATCAAATAACAAAGAGTCTCTTGTGTCCCCAACACACCCAATACAATGGTAAATTGTATAGGTGCACTAGTTTGCCGAAGAGATGGTGATACAAGTCTAATATGGATGGTAGATATAGGTTTTTGTAATCTGAAAATATAAAAACAGCAAGGTAACTAATGATAAAAGTGAGCACAAACGGTACTGCAATGCTTAGAAACAAGGCCTAGGGTTCATACTTTCACTAGTGCAAGTTCTCTCAACAATACTGACATAGTTGAATCATATGTAAATCCCTCTCGTGTGACGAAGAGTTCACTCCAAAGTCACAAATAGCGGAGAACAAACGAAGAAATTATTGTAGGGTACGAAATCACCTCAAAGTTATCTTTTCCGATCAATCTTATGAGCTATCCCTATAAGTGTCACGAACAGCCCTAGAGATCGTGCTAAAATAACACCTTAAGATACACATCAACCAAAACCCTAATGTCACCTAGATACTCCAATGTCACCACGAGTACCCATGGGCTTGATTATACGATATGCATCACACAATTTCAGAATCATCATGTTCAATCCAACACAAAGAACTTCAAAGAGTGTCCCACAGTTTCTACCAGAGAGTCAAGACGAAAACATGTGCCAACCCCTATGCATAGATTCCCAAGGTCACGGAACCCGCAAGTTGATCACCAAAACATACGTCAAGTGGATCAATAGAACATCCCATTGTCACCACGGATATCCCATCGCAAGACATACATCAAGTGTTCTCAAATCCTATAAAGATTCAATCCGATAAGTAAACTTCAAAGGGAAAACTCAATTAATCACAAGAAGATAGAGAGGGGAAAACTCCATATGATTCATCTATATCAATAAAGCTCGCGATACATCAAGATCGTGCCATCTCAAGAACACGAGAGAGAGAGAGAGATCAAACACATAGCTACTGGTACATACCCTCAGCCCTGAGGGTGAACTACTCCCTCCTCGTCATGGAGACCGCCGGGATGATGAAGATGGCCTCCGGTGATGGTTTCCCCCTCCGGCAGGGTGCCGGAACGGGCTCCCGATTGGTTTTTCGTGGCTACAGAGGCTTGCGGCGGCGAAACTCCCGATCTAGGTTTCTTTCTGGGGGTTACAGGATTTATAGGAGTGCTTGGCGTTGGAATCAAGTCAGGGGGACTCCCGAGGGGCCCACAAGCCAAGGGGGCATGCCCTAGGGGGCGCGCCCCCTAGGCTTGTGGCTGCCTCGGGACTCCTCTCCGGTATCTTTTTGCTCCAGTATTTTTCATATTTTCCAAAAATATTCTCCGTAAATTTTCAGCCCATTCCGAGAACTATTATTTCTGCACAAAAAACGACACCATGGTAGTTCTGCTGAAAACAGCGTCAGTCCGGGTTAGTTCTAATAAAATCATACCAAAATCATATAAAATTATTGTAAACATGGCATGAATACTTCATAAATTATAGATACGTTGGATACGTATCATTGCTCACAGTTGGTATTAGATCCGGTGGTCCTGGAGTTTCCACGACACCAGCGCGGGACGCGATGGCATGACCGGCCGCGAGCGGAGGAGATGGAGAAGCTGTCCGACGAGGGGCGTGTCGGTGTCAAAACCGGTGGATCTCGGGAAGGGGGTCCCGAGCTGTGAGACTAGAATCGAGGGTAACAGGAGACGAAGGGGGCAAGGTTTTACCCAGGTTCGGGCCCTCCTATGGAGGTAATACCCTACGTCCTGCTTGATTATATTGATAGTATGAGCATTACAGAGTTGATCTACCTCGAGATCAAATAGCTAAACCCTAGATGAGTTCTGTTGGCCTACAACCTAAAACCCTCCGGCATATATAGACGCCGAGGGTACCTAGGGTTTACACATAGTCGGTTACACGTCGAAGGGATAAACATGCCTATTCACTACTTTAAACTTGGAGGACACGCCACGATCCTTGAAGCTTCCATCCTGGAGACAAGATCCTCGATCCTTCCAGTGTCTGGCGAATGGCCCATACAGTCCGGCCCATAAGAAATAGGTCGGCCTCCCGAGGACCCCTTAATCCAGGACTCCCTCAGTAGCCCTCGGACTAGCCTCCAACGCCGAGGTATATCCGGATAATCTTGTACGTCGAAGTCTTCGGCTTGCGAGGTGAGTCCCTCCATCCCTTCTTGTTCGGCAACCATCCTGTCATCGGTGAAATCCCAAACGTCACGGGATTGCTGGGTCCACAGTAATAGCGTTTCTCGATCTTCACGCGTTGTGGGGAGACGAGCGGCTCAGCAGCCTTTGACAAAACTACCCCTCCACAAGGGAGGCACCACCCATTTAAACAAACTGAATCGTGGACCAAACCACACCTTCTCCTTCCCCATCGGAAAAAGCCTCCAGCGAAAGGTTTCCACCAAAAATGGCTAGCGCCCCCAGTTCTTCCTCCAATCCTTACGGATCCCGTCCCGGGGACTGGACTAGCTGCTCTGTGTCGCTCCTTCGACTTCGCGACCTCGAGACCCAAGGGTAACTTCCTTCCTCGGATCTGACAGCCGTCCGTGCCGGTTTGTCTTCATTCAATGGCGAGGCCCTCGCGGAGAATTTCCCCCATCCACAAAAGGGGGAGCACGTATGCTTTGTGCCATTCCTCCTGCGAGGTCTCGGGTTTCCCATTCATCCGTTCCTGAGAGGGTTACTGGTGTTTTATGGGATCCAGCTCCACCACCTCACCACAGGGTCTATTCTGCATATCTCGGGCTTCGTCGCCCTTTGCGAGATGTTCCTGGGCTGCGAGGCACACTTCGAGTTGTGGAGGAAATATTTTTGCCTCGTCCCTCGCACTCGAGACAAGACAATTTTTTAGGTCGGCGGAGCCGAAGTATGCCGCATAGCGGGGACGGGATACCCCGTCGGGACACCGAAGGAATCCGAACTATGGACTTCGGAATGGTTTTATATCGAGGACGTCCCTTTATTCGATCCAGCTCGGAGGGGTCTGCCCGAATACTCCGATGCCCCTTTGAAGAAAAGGTACAACTGGCGCCCGAAGAGCCTGTCCCAAGAGGACAGCGTTGAGGTGCAGCGCTTAGCAGCCCGTGTGAGGATACTAGCCCATCATAAGCTGACCATGATAGACGTCATGGCCGCTGCCATCACCCGGTGCGTCCAACCCCTCCAACAGAGGATACACCCTTTGTGGTGTTACAACGGGACAAGCGACACTACTCGCTCCCGAAGACTGGGTCTTGCCGATCAAACAGCATTGGCCGCCGCACTTGCCGACCTGTACAAAGGGGAGCAAGAAGATTTTATTCGGTGGTCGACAAAGGAGGGATACTCGAGCCACAACCCCATCGAATGGGTAAGCCTTTCTACCCTGTGACCACAGTTCGGGTTCTCAATTTGTTCCGTCTTGACCGAAGTCTTTTATCTTTATGTGAACAGGAATGGAGGAGCTTTATCGAGACAGTCGACTGTCCGGCCCCTCAGCCCGAGGAATATTCCCGCGATGATGATCCGGGCTATCATGAAGACCCAGACCTGTCAATCGAACTCGAAGACGGGGTTTTCTACCAGGAGGGCCTTGACGGCTCCAAGGTGGCCATTATTGCCGATTACCCTGGATCCTTCCCTTCCCCCGCGACAAGCAAGAAGAAGATGTCCCGCAAGAGGCAAGTGTCCTCCACTGACCCCAACGCGCCGGCTCCTACACCCAAGCGCCGTAGATCCATGCGACATACACCGGCAGCGGCGGCAGTGCCTGGATTGGAAAGCCACAAGGATCCGGCAAATGAGCCGATCGTGGGGGCGAGTCCGCTTACGAGTTCATCCCAAAGGTATTTCGCTCGATCGTCTGATTCAGTAACACGATTGATAAAGTCTCACAAGAGACCTCTTTGTCAAAATATTCAGGCAAAGGGTTCGGCCGTCACCCGTCGAAGACATCGCCAAGACGTCCGGCGGTGTTCAAGATTCCGGGCCTTCCGCCCATGCCGATCCTGCTACAGGGGTTCCCACCGTTAATACAGCCCCCACCGATTCTGGTGACGCCATATCCGTTACCAAATCCGAGGTTGGGAGTGCTATGCATCATCGGCGGCGACGAGAGGCCTTGCGTAATCCGGCCTTTCCCGAACAAGAGTTCGGTGCTCTGCGTACGGCGGACGCGCACCTCGGAGCCGCCCGAGCTGGGTTCGGGGAAGCCATGAAATTGATATCGTCCAGTCTGCAGGTGAGTAGTCGGTTATTAAAGTCTGAACACTTGTGTAAACCCAGTAGCCCCCGAGCCTTAAATTGGTCGACACGACCGAATTAAGGATCCTTGTAAAAAAAATTACTACAAATGCAGGCATCGAAGCAACAAAGCGAGCAACTGGCCAAGGAACTGGAAGCCAGCTGAACACAGGTCGAAGCTGTGAAGGCCGAGTTGGAGCAAGTGAAGAGCTTTACTCGGGAGGCACATGGTGAGTGTATCTGTTCTGCTAATCTTAGTATATTCCCAAGCTGACGCGAGGGAACTATGTAGCAGCTGAATCCATAGGGCAATTACAAAGAGATTTGGATGTAGCCCGAGAATCTCAGCGATATGCCGAGTCCCAGCAGGAGGCTGGCTATCGTGTTTTGCAACGATACCTTGAAGAGAAGAAACGTCTCAAGGAGGAGAACAAATAGCAGACCGAAGAAATTGAGAGCTTAAAGGCTCAATTGGCCGCGGCCCAAGGAGAAAACCAGAAATTATAGAGGGGCATATTCGGTAAGTGTGATTCTAACATCAGAAGGTATTTCCTATGAATAATGCATAACACGCATGCCGTGACTCATGTACAGGTCTCCTATCTGGGCGACCCGAAGAAGAGATCGGATCCTACCAGGGAAGCCTTTTGAAAGAGTTGTCCGCCCTTCATGAGCGGGCTCGGAAGGCCATGAAGAGCATGGTAAAAGCATTGTAGCCCGCCGAGCAACCTCCGGAGGGGATGACCGAACTAGTCGATCGCTTCAAGGGAGCCCGAAGTAGGTTCGAGCTGTGGAAGACATCGGCTTGTCGAGAGGGAGCACGAGACGCGTGGGCGATGATCAAGACCCGCTATACCGGACTTAACCCCGAGCGTATGGCTTAGGTTGGGCCAGTAGGGTCAGATGGACAAGAAGTGCCGCTCCACCTAGTATACGATCAGGTGATGCCCGCCACCCGTCTCTCACAAGAAGATTGCTCCCTGGACACTATAATCGACAATCTCGATCAGCAGCCAGATGTGTGATTATATGTAACTTTGTACTAATAATCAAGGAATTGCTCCATCTGTGTTGTAAACTTTGTCTTAACCGGCCATCGGCTTCGGCCTCCCGTGCTAAGAGCATGGGAGTGTTCCTTGCAAATTATCACCCTAGGGGAGTGAGTTATGTTCGGGGAACCAGGCAATCCGGCTATGTGGTGCGAACAGACAGAAAGCACACAGGGAGATATGTTATATTACTGCTTAGCGTAAGAAACATCTTCCGAAGAAAATAGTATCTCTATCGATACCTTTCTTCAGGGTGCTACATAAATCGTAGGCAGAAAGCCGTATACTGTTAGTATGCGACTAAGGGCCTTCGCAAGGGAAGAAGCCCGAGTAATGGTTATGACGACCATAGTATTATTAATTGATTCCATCGTGGCCGATCAATTGTCTACTGAAGATAGCTAGCTTTTGGCTTCACCCGTCTGAGGTACGTATCTGGATGACCCGGTCGTAAAAATCGCAGAGGTGCTCCCTTTACCCTCTAGCCGAACAATCGGGAACGAAGAGGGTAACCACAGGAGCGAGGCAACCCATCTTGGCAAAGTCTTAGTTCGAATTGATGCATATGATGGCTTAAAAACGACAAGGGAATCATGCAAACACAAGTAAGTGTGCATAAGTGTTTGTAATATAAAATATTGGCTTCGGAGAAGAAGCCCCCAGGTACTGTGTTCGGATTTAACACTTAAGGGTGTAAGCCGGAAATTTGTAGTACCAGATCGGTTGAGCCGAACATAGAGTTGGGAAGAGAAAAGAATGCCAACCTGCCCAAAAATTAAGGTAGGAGGGAAAAGAAAAAATAAAAAAGAAAAAGAAAAAGGGAGGGTAGGGAGTATGACGACACCGGTCTAGCCGTAGAAGCGCCGAAGACGAGCTGCGTTCCATGGGTTTGGTTCAAGGCGGTTGTCCGACGGGTTCTGAAGACGGTAAGCTCCTCCTGCGAGTACTTCGTCGATGATGAAGGGGCCTTCCCATTTGGGCTTGCGTTTATGCTTCTGCTTCTCCGGGAGCCGTAGGACGAGTTCGTCCACGTTGTATGCTTGTGCCCTGACCTCCCTGCTCTAGTAACGCCGGGCCAGCTGTTGATAAAAGGTAGAACGGGCCCGAGCTATGTCGCGCTCCTCTTCCAAGGCGTCCAAGTCGTCTTGCCGATCTAACTCGGCCTCCCTTTCCTCGTACATGCGCACCCGCAGTGCGTCGTGAATAATGTCATAGGGGAGGACTGCTTCGGCCCCGTAGACCATGAAGAATGGTGTGTATCCCGTCGATCTATTCAGGGTGGTGCGCAGGCCCCATAGAACGGAGTCGAGCTCCTCAACCCAATGACAGTCGGACTCTTGAAGAGACCAGACCAAACGTGGCTTAATGCCGCTCATAATGAGGCCGTTTGCTCGTTTGACTTGTCCATTGGTCTGCGGATGATAAACCGATGCGTAATCGAGCTTGATGCCCATCTTCGCGCACCAGTCTTTGACCTCTTGGGCTGTGAAATTGGATCCGTTATCGGTTATTATACTGTGCGGAACACCGTAATGGTGTACCACGCCAGATATAAAATCGATTACAGGTCCGGACTTGGCTGATTTGACAGGTTTTGCCTCTATCCATTTGGTGAACTTGTCCACCATGACCAGTAAGTTTTTATTCTTCTTGGTCCCCCCTTTAAGTGGTCCGACCATATCCAGCCCCCACACCGCGAAGGGCCAGGTGATCGGAATAGTCCGAAGAGCTGTTGGGGGCATGTGACTTTGATTTGCAAAAAGTTGACACCCCACGCAATATTTGACAAGTGACTGGGCGTCCGCCCGAGCTGTGGGCCAGAAAAACCCAACCCGGAAGGCCTTGCTTACTAAGGCCCTTGCTGCGGCGTGATGACCGCCCATCCCTGCGTGGACTTCGGCTAAGAGCTGCCGCCCTTCTTCCTCAGATATGCACCGCTGTAGTATTCCGGTGGTGCTCTGTTGGGGAACGTTGCATGGGAAACAAAAATTTTCCTACGCACACACAAGATCTATCCATGGTGATGAGCATCTACGAGAGGGAGAGTGAATCTACATACCCTTGTAGATCGCTAAGCGGAAGCGTTAATAAACGCGGTTGATGTAGTCGAACGTCTTCGCGATCCAAATCGCCGAGCGTCCCGCGATCCAATCACGATCCTTCCGATCTAGTGCCGAACGGACGGCACCTCCGCGTTCAACACACGTACGGCTTGATGACGCCTTCACCTCCTCGATCCAGCGAGCGATGGTGAAGTAGTGGTTGAGTTCCAGCAGCACGACGGCGTGGTGATGGTGGTGAGGAACAATCTCTGCAGGGCTTCGCCAAGCACTACGGAGATTATGACGGAGGAACTAGAGGGCTAGGGTTGCCGGCACACGGCTTGGGAAATCCTGATGTGTCCCGTGTGCTAGCCCTGCCCCTCTATTTATATGTTGAGCCTTGGGGTCTAAACTTGGAGTAAAAGCCTCCTCCGGGTCGGTTTTGCCCGCACAAGGTCGGTTTGGCCCGCAGGGAAAGAGTCCAACTCGGATCCCTGCCGAACCGTGCACAGCCGCGCACAAGCGGTAGTACCGCTTCACACAAGCGGTAGTACCGCTTGGGCGGTAGTACCGCTTCACACAAGCGGTAGTACCGCTCCGGCGGTAGTACCGCTTCACCAAGCGGTAGTACCGCTTACGCGGCAGCAAAACTACTTTTGCACTTTCCAATACCTTGTGGGCTTTATCCCTTTGGCTCATATAAAGTGTTGCTGCACCCGAACACTTCGGTAAACATCCGGAACCCCTTCCGGTGAACTCCGGAACCCTTCCAGAGATCAAAACACTATTATCACATATATCAATCTTTACCTCCGGACTATTCCGGAGATCCTCGTCATGTCCGGGATCTTATCCGGGACTCCGAACAACTTTCGGTCACCAACATAATAACTCAATTATACTAATCGTCACCAAACGTTAAGTGTGTAGACCCTGCGGGTTCGAGAACTATGTAGACATGACCGAGACACCTCTACGGCCAATAACCAATAGCGGGACCTGGATGCCCATATTGGCTCCTACATATTCTACGAAGATCTTCATCGGTCGAACCTCTATGTCAAGGATTCAGTTAATCCCGTATGCTGTTCCCTTTGTTCTTCGGTATGTTACTTGCCCGAGATTCGATCGTCGGTATCACTATACCTAGTTCAATCTCGTTACCGGCAAGTCTCTTTACTCGTTCCGTAATACAAGATCTCGTGGCTAACACTTTAGTCACATTGCTTGCAAGGCTCATTGTGATGTTGTATTACCGAGTGGGCCCTGAGATACCTCTCCGTCATACGGAGTAACAAATCCCAGTCTTGATCCATGCCAACCCAACAGACACCCTCGGAGATACCTGTAGAGCACCTTTATAGTCACCCAGTTACGTTGCGACGTTTGATACACACAAGGTATTCCTCCGGTGTCAGTGAGTTGCATGATCTCATGGTCAAAGGAACAGATACTTGACATGCAGAAAACAATAGCAATAAACTGACACGATCAAATGCTACGTTTACAGTTTGGGTCTTGTCCATCACATCATTCTCCTAATGATGTGATCCCGTTATCAAATGACATCTCATGTCAATGGCTAGGAAACCTTAACCATCTTTGATCAACAAGCTAGTCAACTAGAGGCTTACTAGGGACACAGTGTTGTCTATGTACCCACACATGTATTTGAGTTTCCAATCAATACAATTATAGCATGGATAATAAACGATTATCATGAACAAGGAAATATAATAATAACCAATTTATTATTGCCTCTAGGGCATATTTCCAACATGCTCTTCTTGTATAACTCACCTTCGTGTACCTTGTAGGCTTTGGAGCACCGAACTATGCGCCGCGCCTCCGTCTGATCGCCGAGGAGTTCTTTGCGAAGGAGGTAGGCGAGGAAGGGCTCGGTCCATGGCGCGATTATTGCCACGACCTCGTGAGCCGAGGGCGTTTCGTCCATTACGGAACCGCCGATGATTTGATCGTCTGGTTCGTTTACAAGGGGAACAACCTCGTCTGCATTGGTTAGATCGGCGCCCTTTTGATCATCCTACCAAACCACGGATGGCTTAAAGAGCCGTTCCAGGAAAGTGTTTGGTGGGACAGGGTCACGTTTGGCTCCGATGCGAGCCAGTATGTCGGCAGCTTGGTTGTCGTCTCTAGCAACGTGGTGAAATTCCAGCCCCTCGAACCGTGCGGATATCTTGAGGACAGCGTTTCTGTAGGCCGCCATCTTTGGATTCCTAGCATCGAACTCGCCGTTGATTTGAGAGATGGCCAGGTTGGAGTCTCCCCGTACCTCCAGCCGCTGTATGCCCAGTGAGGCTGCCATCCGAAGACCGTGCAAGAGGGCTTCATATTCGGTTGCATTGTTGGAGTCGGCATACATGATCTGCAACACGTATCGAACGTTGTCGCCTGTGGGGGATGTGAGAACAACTCCAGCCCCCAGAAGGTTTTGTCGATCCAGAGAATGCTGACAAAGTTTGCAAACTCCAGCGATCCATTTATGGACTGGTGCAAGCATCTCGGAGTTGGAATCTTCGTTTTGATGAGGTGATCAAAGCGTTCGAGTTTATACAAGTTTACGGAGAAGCTTGTATTTACAAGAAAGTGAGTGGGAGCTCTATAGCGTTTCTAATATTATATGTGGATGACATATTGCTGATTGGAAACAATATAGAAATGTTGGAAAGCGTGAAGGAATATTTGAACAAGAGTTTTTCAATGAAGGACCTAGGAGAAGCTGCTTTCATATTAGGCATCAAGATCTATAGAGATAGATCAAGACGCTTAATAGGACTTTCACAAAGCACATACCTTGATAAGATTTTGAAGAAGTTCAAAATGGATCAGTCCAAGAAGGGGTTCTTGCCTGTTTTGCAAGGTGTGAAGTTGAGTAAGACTCAATGCCCAGTGACTGCAGAAGATAGAGAAAAGATGAGTGTCATCCCCTATGCTTCGGCCATAGGCTCTATCATGTATGCAATGTTGTGTACAAGACCCGATGTCAGCCTTGCCATAAGTATGGTCGGAAGGTTTCAAAGTGATCCAGGAATGGAACACTGGACGGCGGTCAAGAATATCCTGAAGTACCTGAAAAGGACTAAGGACATGTTTCTCGTTTATGGAGGTGATCAAGAGCTCGTCGTAAAGGGTTACGTCGATGCAAGCTTTGACACTGATCTGGATGACTCTAAGTCGCAAACCGGATACGTATTTATTCTTAATGGGGGTGCGGTTAGCTGGTGCAGTTCCAAGCAAAGCGTGGTAGCTGATTCTACATGCGAAGCGGAGTACATCGCTGCCTCGGAGGCGGCGAAGGAAGGTGTCTGGATGAAGGAGTTCATGACAGATCTTGGAGTAGTGCCTAGTGCACTTGACCCAATGACTCTGTTTTGTGATAATACTGGTGCCATTGCTCTAGCCAAGGAACCAAGATTTCACAAGAGGACCAGACACATAAAGCGACGTTTCAATTCCATCCGCGATTACATCAAGGAGGACGACATAAATATTTGCAAAGTACACACGGATCTAAATGTTGCAGATCCGATGACTAAACCTCTTCCAAGGGCTAAACATGAACAACACCAGAACTGCATGGGTGTTCGATTCATTACAATGTAAATCACATAGTGATGTGAACTAGATTATTGACTCTAGTGCAAGTGGGAGACTGTTGGAAATATGCCCTAGAGGCAATAATAAATTGGTTATTATTATATTTCCTTGTTAATGATAATCGTTTATTATCCATGCTATAATTGTATTGATTGGAAACTCAAATACATGTGTGGGTACATAGACAACACTGTGTCCCTAGTAAGCCTCTAGTTGACTAGCTCGTTGATCAAAGATGGTTAAGGTTTCCTAGCCATTGACATGAGATGTCATTTGATAACGGGATCACATCATTAGGAGAATGATGTGATGGACAAGACCCAAACTGTAAACGTAGCATTTGATCGTGTCAGTTTATTGCTATTGTTTTCTGCATGTCAAGTATCTGTTCCTTTGACCATGAGATCATGCAACTCACTGACACCGGAGGAATACCTTGTGTGTATCAAACGTCGCAACGTAACTGGGTGACTATAAAGGTGCTCTACAGGTATCTCCGAGGGTGTCTGTTGGGTTGGCATGGATCAAGACTGGGATTTGTTACTCCGTGTGACGGAGAGGTATCTCAGGGCCCACTCGGTAATACAACATCACATTGAGCCTTGCAAGCAAAGTGACTAAAGAGTTAGCCACAGGATCCTGTATTACGGAACGAGTAAAGAGACTTGCCGGTAACGAGATTGAACTAGGTATAGTGATACCGACGATCGAATCTCGGGCAAGTAACATACCGAAGAACAAAGGGAACAGCATACGGGATTAACTGAATCCTTGACATAGAGGTTCGACCGATAAAGATCTTCGTAGAATATGTAGGAGCCAATATGGGCATCCAGGTCCCGCTATTGGTTATTGGCCGTAGAGGTGTCTCGGTCATGTCTACATAGTTCTCGAACCCGCAGGGTCTACACACTTAACGTTTGGTGACGATTAGTATAATTGAGTTATTATGTTGGTGACCGAAAGTTGTTCGGAGTCCCGGATAAGATCCCGGACATGACGAGGATCTCCGGAATAGTCCGGAGGTAAAGATTGATATATGTGATAATAGTGTTTTGATCTCTGGAAGGGTTCCGGAGTTCACCGGAAGGGGTTCCGGATGTTTACCGAAGTGTTCGGGTGCAGCAACACTTTATATGAGCCAAAGGGATAAAGCCCACAAGGTATTGGAAAGTGCAAAAGTAGTTTTGCTGCCGCGTAAGCGGTACTACCGCTTGGTGAAGCGGTACTACCGCCGGAGCGGTACTACCGCTTGTGTGAAGCGGTACTACCGCCCGAGCGGTACTACCGCTTGTGTGAAGCGGTACTACCGCCCAAGCGGTACTACCGCTTGTGTGAAGCGGTACTACCGCTTGTGTGCGGCTGTGCACGATTCGGCAGGGGTCCGAGTTGGACTCTTTCCCTGCGGGCCAAACCGACCTTGTGCGGGCAAAACCGACCTGGAGGAGGCTTTTACTCCAAGTTTAGACCCCAAGGCTCAACATATAAATAGAGGGGCAGGGCTAGCACACGGGACACATCAAGATTTCCCCAAGCCGTGTGCGGCAACCCTAACCCTCTAGTTCCTCCGTCATAATCTCCGTAGCGCTTGGCGAAGCCCTGCAGAGATTGTTCCTCACCACCATCACCACGCCGTCGTGCTGCTGGAACTCAACCACTACTTCACCATCGCTCGCTGGATCGAGGAGGTGAAGGCGTCATCAAGCCGTACGTGTGTTGAACGCAGAGGTGCCGTCCGTTCGGCACTAGATCGGAAGGATCGTGATTGGATCGCGGGACGCTCGGCGATTTGGATCGCGAAGACGTTCGACTACATCAACCGCGTTTATTAACGCTTCCGCTTAGCGATCTACAAGGGTATGTAGATTCACTCTCCCTCTCGTAGATGCTCATCACCATGGATAGATCTTGCGTGTGCGTAGGAAAATTTTTGTTTCCCATGCAACGTTCCCCAACAGTGGCATCTGAGCTAGGTCTATGCGTAGATGAGATCTCGAGTAGAACACAAACGAGTTGTGGGCGTGGGTGTATACATATTGCTTGCCGTTACTAGTTGATATTTGATTCGGCGGTACTGTGAGATGAAGCGGCCCGGACCGACATTACGCGTACACTTACGCGAGACAGGTTCCTTCAACTAACATGTAACTTCGTTGCATAAAGATGGCTAGCGGGTGTCTGTCTCTCTCACTTTAGTTGAATCGATTTCAATGAAGAGGGTTCTTTTAGAAGATCAAAAAGCAATCACTACACCACGTTGTGGTTTTGCGTAGGTAAGAACGGTTCTTGCAAACCCATAGCAGCCACGTAAAATTTGCAACAACAATTAGAGGACGTCTAACTTGTTTTTGCAGGGTATGTTGTGATGTGATATGGCCAATTACATGATGAGATATATGTGATGTATGAGATGATCATGTGATGTATAGAATATCACGACTTGCATGTCGATGAGTACGGCAACTGGCAGGAGCCATAGAGTTGTCTTTAATTATTGTATGACCTGCGTGTCAATCATTAAGCGCTATGTAATGCTTTACTTTATCGCTAATCGTTAGCAATAGTCGTGGAAGCAACAGTCGGCGCGACAACCTCATGGCGACACGTTGATGGAGATCAAGATGATGGAGATCATGGTGTCATGCCGGTGACGATGGAGATCATGCCGGTGCTTTGGAGATGGAGATCAAAAGCACAAGTTCATGGCCATATCATGTCACTTATGATTTGCATGTGATGTTAATCCTTTTATGCATCTTATTTTGCTTAGGACGACGGTAGCATTATAAGGTGATCCCTCACTTAAATTTCAAGATAAAATTGTGTTCTCCCCAAGTGTGCACCGTTGCGAAAGTTCGTCGTTTCGAGACACGCCGTGATGATCGGGTGTGATAGACTCTACGTTCGCATACAACGAGTGTAAGCCATGTTACACGTGCGGAACACTCGGGTTAAACTTGACGAGCCTAGCATGTACAGACATGGCCTCGGAACACAAGAGACCGAAAGGTCGAACATGAGTCATATAGTAGATATGATCAACATGAAGATGTTCACCATTGAAACCACCTCAACTCACGTGATGATCGGACTTGAGTTGGTGGATTTGGATCATGTTACACTCGAATGACCGGAGGGATGTCAATTTGAGTGGGAGTTTTTAAGTAATTTGATTAACTAAACTCATTATCTAGAACAATAGTCTAAGTTGTCTTTGCTATATTTATGTTGTAGATCATGGCTCGCGCAGTAGCACCCCTGAATTTTAATGCGTTCCTAGAGAAAGCTAAGTTGCAAGATGATGGAAGTAACTTTGTGGACTGGGCCCGTAATCTAAGGATTATCCTTACGGCTTCCCAGAAGGCTTATGTCCTTGATGCACCGCTTGGTGATCCACCCGCTCCAGTTGAGTCTCTAGACGTTGTGAACGCCTGGCAGGCTCGTTCTGATGATTACTCAATAGTTCAATGTGCAATGTTGTATGGCTTAGAACCGGGACTTCAAAGACGTTTTGAACGTCATGGAGCATATGAGATGTTCCAGGAGTTGAAGTTTATCTTTCAGAAGAATGCCCGGATCGAGAGATATGAGATCTCCGATAAGTTCTATGCTTGCAAGATGGAGGAGAACGGGTCTATCAGTGATCACGTGCTCAGAATGTCTGGGTACTCCACCCGTCTGGCTGAGTTAGGGATGCCCCTTCCGCCAGAGGCTATCACTGATAGAGTTCTTCAATCATTGCCACCTAGCTACAAGAGCTTCGTGTTGAACTATAACATGCACGGGATGAACAAGTCAGTCGCCGAGCTGTTTGCGATGCTGAAAGCCGCTGAGTCTGAAATTCAGAAGGAGCATCAAGTGTTGATAGTCAATAAAACCACTAGTTTCAAGAAAAATGGCAAGGGTAAGAAGGGTAACTCCAAGAAGAGTGGCAAAGCAGTTGCTCCTCTCGTGAAGAAACCCAAGGCTGGACCCAAACCAGAAACTGTGTGTTTTCATTGCAAGGGAACTGGACACTGGAAGCGGAATTGCCCCAAGTATTTGGCTGAAAAGAAGGCGGCCAACAACAAACAAGGTATATATGATATACATGTTATTGATGTGTACCTTACCAACTCTCGTTGTAGTGCCTGGGTATTTGATACCGGTGCGGTTTCTCATATTTGCAACTCAAAACAGGAACTGCGGAATAGACGGAGGCTGGCAAAGGACGAAGTGACGATGCGCGTGGGAAATGGTTCCAAGGTTGATGTGATCGCCGTCGGCACGCTCGCTCTTCGATTACCGTCGGGATTAGTGATGAACCTAAATAAGTGTTATTTGGTGCCTGCGTTAAGCATGAACATTATATCTGGATCTTGTTTATTACGAGACGGTTACTCATTTAAATCAGAGAATAATGGTTGTTCTATTTATATGAGTAATATCTTTTATGGTCATGCACCCGATGTGAGGGGTTTATTCTTATTGAATCTCGATAGTAATGATACACATGTTCATAACATTGATGCCAAAAGATGTAGAATTGATAATGATAATACCACTTTCTTGTGGCACTGCCGTTTAGGTCATATTGGCGTAAAACGCATGAGGAAGCTCCATGCTGATGGACTTTTGGAGTCACTTGATTTTGAATCACTTGACACATGTGAGCCATGCCTCTTGGGCAAGATGACTAAAACTCCGTTCTCTGGAACAATGGAACGGGCAAGTGACTTATTGGAAATCATACATACTGATGTGTGCGGTCCGATGAGCATTGAGGCGCGCGGTGGTTATCGTTACTTTCTCACCTTCACTGATGACTTAAGTAGATATGGGTATATTTACTTAATGAAACACAAGTCTGAAACATTTGAAAAGTTCAAACAATTTCAGAGTGAAGTTGAGAATCATCGTAACAAGAAGATTAAATTCCTACGATCTGATCGAGGAGGAGAATATCTGAGTTATGAGTTTGGCAGTCACTTAAGACAGTGTGGAATTGTTTCACAATTAACACCGCCTGGAACACCACAGCGTAATGGTGTGTCCGAACGTCGTAATCGAACCTTATTGGATATGGTGCGATCTATGATGTCTCTTGCCGATTTGCCACTATCGTTTTGGGGTTATGCATTAGAGACAGCTGCATTCACTTTAAATAGGGCACCATCGAAATCCGTTGAGACGACGCCATATGAACTTTGGTTTGGCAAGAAGCCAAAGCTGTCGTTTCTTAAAGTTTGGGGATGTGATGCTTATGTCAAAAAGCTTCAGCCTGAAAAGCTGGAACCCAAAGCGGAGAAATGCGTCTTCATAGGATACCCAAAAGAGACAGTTGGGTATACCTTCTACCTCAGATCCGAAGGCAAAGTGTTTGTCGCTAAAAACGGAACATTTCTTGAGAAAGAGTTTCTCTCGAAAGAATTGAGTGGGAGGAAGATAGAACTTGATGAGGTTGTTGAACCTTTACTTCAACCTGAGAGTAGCGCAGCGCAGAAAGTTGTTTCTGTGGAGCCTACATTAGCTGAAGAGGAAGTTAATGATGATGATCATGAAGCTTTGGATCAAGTTGCTATCGAACCTCGTAGGTCGACAAGGACGCGTACTGCTCCCGAGTGTTACGGCAACCCTGTCTTAGAGGTCATGTTGTTAGACAACGATGAACCTACGAGCTATGGAGAAACGATGATGGGCCCGGATTCCGAGAAGTGGTTAGAGGCCATGAAATCCGAGATGGGATCCATGTATGAAAACAAAGTATGGACTTTGGAAGTATTACCTGAAGGGCGTAAGGCCATTCAGAACAAATGGATCTTTAAGAGGAAGACGGACGCGGACGGTAATGTCACCGTCTATAAAGCTCGACTTGTGGCAAAGGGTTTTTCACAAGTTCAAGGAGTTGACTACGATGAGACCTTCTCACCCGTAGCGATGCTTAAGTCCGTCAGAATCATGTTAGCAATAGCTTCCTTTTTCGATTATGAAATTTGGCAGATGGATGTCAAAACAGCGTTCCTTAACGGTTACCTTAAGGAAGAGTTGTATATGATGCAGCCAGAAGGTTTTGTCGATCCAGAGAATGCTGACAAAGTTTGCAAACTCCAGCGATCCATTTATGGACTGGTGCAAGCATCTCGGAGTTGGAATCTTCGTTTTGATGAGGTGATCAAAGCGTTCGAGTTTATACAAGTTTACGGAGAAGCTTGTATTTACAAGAAAGTGAGTGGGAGCTCTATAGCGTTTCTAATATTATATGTGGATGACATATTGCTGATTGGAAACAATATAGAAATGTTGGAAAGCGTGAAGGAATATTTGAACAAGAGTTTTTCAATGAAGGACCTAGGAGAAGTTGCTTTCATATTAGGCATCAAGATCTATAGAGATAGATCAAGACGCTTAATAGGACTTTCACAAAGCACATACCTTGATAAGATTTTGAAGAAGTTCAAAATGGATCAGTCCAAGAAGGGGTTCTTGCCTGTTTTGCAAGGTGTGAAGTTGAGTAAGACTCAATGCCCAGTGACTGCAGAAGATAGAGAAAAGATGAGTGTCATCCCCTATGCTTCGGCCATAGGCTCTATCATGTATGCAATGTTGTGTACAAGACCCGATGTCAGCCTTGCCATAAGTATGGTCGGAAGGTTTCAAAGTGATCCAGGAATGGAACACTGGACGGCGGTCAAGAATATCCTGAAGTACCTGAAAAGGACTAAGGACATGTTTCTCGTTTATGGAGGTGATCAAGAGCTCGTCGTAAAGGGTTACGTCGATGCAAGCTTTGACACTGATCTGGATGACTCTAAGTCGCAAACCGGATACGTATTTATTCTTAATGGGGGTGCGGTTAGCTGGTGCAGTTCCAAGCAAAGCGTGGTAGCTGATTCTACATGCGAAGCGGAGTACATCGCTGCCTCGGAGGCGGCGAAGGAAGGTGTCTGGATGAAGGAGTTCATGACAGATCTTGGAGTAGTGCCTAGTGCACTTGACCCAATGACTCTGTTTTGTGATAATACTGGTGCCATTGCTCTAGCCAAGGAACCAAGATTTCACAAGAGGACCAGACACATAAAGCGACGTTTCAATTCCATCCGCGATTACATCAAGGAGGACGACATAAATATTTGCAAAGTACACACGGATCTAAATGTTGCAGATCCGATGACTAAACCTCTTCCAAGGGCTAAACATGAACAACACCAGAACTGCATGGGTGTTCGATTCATTACAATGTAAATCACATAGTGATGTGAACTAGATTATTGACTCTAGTGCAAGTGGGAGACTGTTGGAAATATGCCCTAGAGGCAATAATAAATTGGTTATTATTATATTTCCTTGTTAATGATAATCGTTTATTATCCATGCTATAATTGTATTGATTGGAAACTCAAATACATGTGTGGGTACATAGACAACACTGTGTCCCTAGTAAGCCTCTAGTTGACTAGCTCGTTGATCAAAGATGGTTAAGGTTTCCTAGCCATTGACATGAGATGTCATTTGATAACGGGATCACATCATTAGGAGAATGATGTGATGGACAAGACCCAAACTGTAAACGTAGCATTTGATCGTGTCAGTTTATTGCTATTGTTTTCTGCATGTCAAGTATCTGTTCCTTTGACCATGAGATCATGCAACTCACTGACACCGGAGGAATACCTTGTGTGTATCAAACGTCGCAACGTAACTGGGTGACTATAAAGGTGCTCTACAGGTATCTCCGAGGGTGTCTGTTGGGTTGGCATGGATCAAGACTGGGATTTGTTACTCCGTGTGACGGAGAGGTATCTCAGGGCCCACTCGGTAATACAACATCACATTGAGCCTTGCAAGCAAAGTGACTAAAGAGTTAGCCACAGGATCCTGTATTACGGAACGAGTAAAGAGACTTGCCGGTAACGAGATTGAACTAGGTATAGTGATACCGACGATCGAATCTCGGGCAAGTAACATACCGAAGAACAAAGGGAACAGCATACGGGATTAACTGAATCCTTGACATAGAGGTTCGACCGATAAAGATCTTCGTAGAATATGTAGGAGCCAATATGGGCATCCAGGTCCCGCTATTGGTTATTGGCCGTAGAGGTGTCTCGGTCATGTCTACATAGTTCTCGAACCCGCAGGGTCTACACACTTAACGTTTGGTGACGATTAGTATAATTGAGTTATTATGTTGGTGACCGAAAGTTGTTCGGAGTCCCGGATAAGATCCCGGACATGACGAGGATCTCCGGAATAGTCCGGAGGTAAAGATTGATATATGTGATAATAGTGTTTTGATCTCTGGAAGGGTTCCGGAGTTCACCGGAAGGGGTTCCGGATGTTTACCGAAGTGTTCGGGTGCAGCAACACTTTATATGAGCCAAAGGGATAAAGCCCACAAGGTATTGGAAAGTACAAAAGTAGTTTTGCTGCCGCGTAAGCGGTACTACCGCTTGGTGAAGCGGTACTACCGCCGGAGCGGTACTACCGCTTGTGTGAAGCGGTACTACCGCCCGAGCGGTACTACCGCTTGTGTGAAGCGGTACTACCGCCCAAGCGGTACTACCGCTTGTGTGAAGCGGTACTACCGCTTGTGTGCGGCTGTGCACGATTCGGCAGGGGTCCGAGTTGGACTCTTTCCCTGCGGGCCAAACCGACCTTGTGCGGGCAAAACCGACCTGGAGGAGGCTTTTACTCCAAGTTTAGACCCCAAGGCTCAACATATAAATAGAGGGGCAGGGCTAGCACACGGGACACATCAAGATTTCCCCAAGCCGTGTGCGGCAACCCTAACCCTCTAGTTCCTCCGTCATAATCTCCGTAGCGCTTGGCGAAGCCCTGCAGAGATTGTTCCTCACCACCATCACCACGCCGTCGTGCTGCTGGAACTCAACCACTACTTCACCATCGCTCGCTGGATCGAGGAGGTGAAGGCGTCATCAAGCCGTACGTGTGTTGAACGCGGAGGTGCCGTCCGTTCGGCACTAGATCGGAAGGATCGTGATTGGATCGCGGGACGCTCGGCGATTTGGATCGCGAAGACGTTCGACTACATCAACCGCGTTTATTAACGCTTCCGCTTAGCGATCTACAAGGGTATGTAGATTCACTCTCCCTCTCGTAGATGCTCATCACCATGGATAGATCTTGCGTGTGCGTAGGAAAATTTTTGTTTCCCATGCAACGTTCCCCAACATTGTTGAGGTCTTTAAAGTCGACGCATAGCCGCCAGGATTTATCTTTCTTTGGTACCATAACCAGGTTTGCCAACCATTCGGGGTGCTTAATGTCCCGAATGAATCCGGCCTCTAGCAATTTAGCTAGTTCTTCACCCATAGCTTGTCGTTTGGGCTCGGAAAAGCGGCGCAGAGTCTGCTTGACGGGCTTAAAGCCTGTGATGATGTTCAGGCTATGTTCGGCCAGCCGCCGTGGGATGCCGGGCATATCAGAAGGATGCCAGGCAAAGATGTCCCTGTTTTCTCGTAAGAATGCTCGCAGCGCTTCGTCCACTACGGGATCGAGCTGAGCTCCGATGGACGCTGTCTTGTTGGGGTCCGTCGGGTGCACCTGAAATTTAACGATTTCCTTTGCCGGTTTGAAGGACGTGGATTTGGGCCTCTTGCTGAGGATTACATCGTCCTTGTCTACTGTTGACCGAAGTGCGGTCAGCTCTTCTGCAGCAAAGGCCTCATCTAGAGCCTTGAGGGCAAGCGCTACTGTTTTGTTTTCGGCCCGTATGGCTATATTCGGATCACCGGCAACTGTGATCACTCCGTTTGGTCCTAGCATCTTAAGTTTCATATACCCGTAATGTGGTATAGCCTGGAATTTTGTGAAGGCGTCACGTCCCTACAGGGCGTGGTAGCCGCTGGGGAAGGGCACGATATGGAAGAGGAGTTCTTCGGATCGGTAGTTATCGGGCGTGCCGAATACTACGTCCAGGACGATGCGTCCTGAACAGCGCACCTCTTTCCCCGGGATGATTCCCCGGAAAGTTGTGTTGCTATGCTCGATACGAGACCGGTCGAACTGCATTTTTTCTAGGGTGTCTTCGTAGATCAGGTTTAAACCACTGCCGCCATCCATCAGCACCTTGTGTAACCGGAAGCCATCAATGATGGGGTTCAGGACTAGTGCGGCCGGTGAATGACCGGGAAGGATGGCTGGTCGGTCAGTATCTGCGAAGGTAATGGGTATGTCTGCCCATGCACTTGTTGCTGCCACATGATATACCTGCTCGAGTTCTTTAAGAGCTCTTTTCCTCCTGTTCCTAGAGGGGAACGTTTCGTAGATCGTCAGGACTTCGGCACTGTGTTCTGGTGGCGATGTAGAGCGCCTACTCGGCGGTAGTGTCTCAAGAATGGCTTCACCGCTTTTGGCGATCTGCCTGACGACCCAGCAAGCTCTAAGGCTGTGAGTCGGAGCTGTGTTCAGCAATACGGAGTGTATGGGGCAAGGTTTATCCAGTAGTCCATCAAGGACGGTCCTTACCCCTGGAAGGGGCCTGTTTCTCTTTTCGGCGGGTTCGAGTCTGGCTGGCCACTTTGGAAGTATCCTCTTTTTCCGATCTCCTCTAGGGTATTCGGTGAAGGTTGGTTCTGTAAACAGCCGTTCAGCTTGCCAAGCGCTTTCCATGGCACAATACTTCTGCACCAAAGCTGATAGCTCGGTGAAGTCACGAATGTGCCGCCGCGCCAAGGCATTGAGAATCCCTTTGTCATGGCAGTTACGAATGAAGGTTGCCATCATCTCTTGATCACTGAAGCCCCGTACTTTGTTTTTGGCGAGGAGGAGTCTGGCCCAGCAATGATGAACCGACTCTCCTGGTAACTGTTTAATGTCCCGTAAGTCCGAAGACTTGGGGTCTGCTGCGATGCTTGAATGATCGGCTTGGGAGGTGGGTGGGGAAAAATTTAACTCCACGCCACGATGGGAGTTCGGAGTCACGGACTCCGAACTGTGTGAGAGGTCAGGGACCAATTCCGGTCTGCCTCCGGAACGAACTCCAGAGTCTGGGTTGTAGGCGGGGTCTCGAGGACCGGAGACCGGGGTATAAACCGTTTTTAATTCCGGCCGTTGGGGGGACGAGCCCCCGGCCGGACACTCGACGGTGGCGACAAGGTGGGTGACCGTGGGAACGCAAATTTCCCTGCTGTCGGGTTTAAGCCCAAGCCGGTCATAGACCGGGATCTGGTCATCGGCCACACGCATGGTCTCCATCCGGTCAAATAACTCGTTGAGAAATGAGGCAATGGTAGGATGCACGTCGCTAAGGCGAGTGGGGTCAGTATGTGGCGTCGCAGTTCCGGAGTCGCGCGAGAGCGGTCCCGGATTCTGTTCCACCATGGTAGATCCGGTCACAACGGCCGGACTGGGTAGTCCAGAGGAGGTGGGGCCCGATGTCTTCGGCGTCGGGGCGTCGGGATCTGCGGGCTCCTCCGTAGGGGTCAAGGGTTCCACCAAGAAGAGTTCTCCCCGTGAATCAACTACGAACTCTAAGGTTCCGAACCTGATTCCTTGATCGGGGGGAAAGTTTCCGATCTGGCCTAGATGGCTGATCGGGCAAGCGTGCGACGAGACATCGCCGCTTGCAAGGATCTGACCTGGGACGAGAGTCCCCTGGGTGCAGATCTCATGGCTTGTGACTAGGCGAGCCATCGATTCCTTCTGGTGATCACAGCGGAACTCTCAATGAAAGCACCAATGTCGGTGTCAAAACCGGCGGATCTCGGGTAGGGGGTCCCGAGCTGTGAGACTAGAATCGAGGGTAACAGGAGACGAAGGGGGCAAGGTTTTACCCAGGTTTGGGCCCTCCTATGGAGGTAATACCCTACGTCCTGCTTGATTATATTGATAGTATGAGGATTACAGAGTTGATCTACCTCGAGATCAAATAGCAAAACCCTAGATGAGTTCTGTTGGCCTACAACCTAAAACCCTCCGGCTTATATAGACACCGAGGGTACCTAGGGTTTACACATAGTCGGTTACACGTCGAAGGGATAAACATGCCTATTCACTACTTTAAACTTGGAGGACACGCCACGATCCTTGAAGCTTCCATCCTGGAGACAAGATCCTCGATCCATCCAGTGACCGGCGAACGGCCCATACAGTCCGGCCCATAAGAAATAGGTCGGCCTCCCGAGGACCCCTTAATCCAGGACTCCCTCAGGGCGCGACGTGTACGCACTTCTCCGGGCGGATTTCACCGCCGATCTGGACCAGCGCTTCAAGGATCATGGTGAGAACGTCCTCCAAGCGGTCGTCAAGCTCATTAAGGCCAATACCACCATGCTCGATGGGCTACTCTTGGCTCGGGTCGACGGTGCCCACGAGGAGCTCGTGCTCGAGCTCGAGTCCATCCATGGCTAGTGGAAAAAGGAACCACCAGGTCACGCGGAACCGGCCCGACGCGTGGAGCATTCATCTTTTCGTTTTGCTGGGAGCGGTTGCGGTACTGCCTCCGACTCCCTTGGCTACGACCAGGAACACCGGGGGAAGGAGCATAATCCTTATGCCCCTCCTCCGGTTAGAGGTACACGTGATTCCAATTTCCCTGCTCGCTCCCCTTCCGCGCGTAATTTCCCTGATGTTGTTGATGCGTTCCCGTTTGGTGTACGAGTGGACCTTCCTCGTTTTGATGGTGCAAATCCACGGCTATGGAAAACCCATTGTGAAGATCAGTTCAAACTCCGGTGTATACGTCAACGTCGCCGGGTCTCGTTAGCTACGTCCCAGTTTGAAGGCGCTGCGGCTCGGTGGCTCGAATCTATGTAATGGCGATGTCTGCAAGCTTCCTGGTCTAAATTTTCTTCCAGTGTGTAGAGTCGTTTCGGTAGAAATCAGCACCAGACCCTGCTTCGTCAGTTGTTTCGTATTTCACTATGGCTGGGGGTGCTTCTCTGCAGTGTTCACATATGTTGCGACAGTGTAACTGGACTTGCTGTGATAGTTAGTCATTTTCTTTGGATTTCAGATTGCTGCCATTATCCACTTATGATGTGATTTTCGGTCTTGATTGGTTAGCACAATACAGTCCAATGCAGGTTGACTGGGTTCAAAAGTGGATGTCTCCTTTCAGCAACATGGGCGCACAGTAACTTTGCAGGGACTGTTGCCTTCTGAATTTGCTATTAGAGTGACAGCTTTATCTGTTATTCAGTGTGCTGCCGAAACTTCAGTTGGCCTAGAAATGCAACAGGTGCTGGACAGGTTTCCCACTGTGTTTCCGTGTCCTACTGGTCTTCCTCCTCGCAGAATGCAAGATCATCACATTCCCCTCATTCCAGGTGCTAGGCCAGTTTCTGTCAGGCTATAAAGTATAGCTCCACAACTCAAGGATGAATTGGAAAAAAATCAGGAAATTTTTTTCCTTGGGTATGATGAGATATAGTAAAATCCCATTTTCCTCCTTTGTGTTGATGGTCAAGAAAAAAGAGGAATGGACTTGGAGACTTGTAGTTGATTTTAACATCTGAATGCTATCAATCTTAAAAGCAAATACCCTCTGCCTGTTATTGATGAATTATTAGATGAGCTAGCTGGTGCTTGTTGGTTCACTATGATGGATTTTAAAGCTGGTTTTCATCATATCAGATTAGCACCGGGTGAAGAATATGAAACTGCATTTCAAAATCATAATGGGCACTTTGAGTTTACTGTGTTAGCCTTTGGTTTGACTGGAGCACCTCACACTTCCCGAGGTACCATGAACTTTGATCTATCTCCTCTCCTCAGGAAGTGTGTGTTATGTCTCTTTGATGATATATTGGTTTTCAACAAAACTCTCAAAGAGCATCTGGTCCATGTTGCTGAAGTACTGACAATCCTGAAAGAGAAAGACTGGAAGGTCAAAATGTCCAAGTGTGCTTTTGCTCGGCAAGAAATTGCTTATTTGGGCCATGTCATATCTGCTAAGAGCGTGTTCACAGATCCTGGCAAGATTGAAGCTGTTCAACAATGGCCTACTCCTTCCAATGTGACAGAAGTTAGAGGTTTCCTTGGATTGAGTGGTTATTACAGAAAGTTTATTAAACATTATTGCATTATTGCTAAACCACTTACTGAATTACTCAAAAAGGGGGGTGACATTTGTTTGGAATAGTGTCACTTGATAACCCACAAGTATAGGGGATCGCAACAGTTTTTGAGGGTAGAGTATTCATCCCAAATTTATAGATTCGACACAAGGGGAGCCAAAGAATATTTGTGAGTATTAGCAGTTGAGTTGTCAATTCAACCACACCTGGAGATTAAATATCTGCAGCAGAGTGATCAGTAGCATAGTAGTATGATAGTTTTGATAGCAGTAGTAACAGTAATAGTAACGGTAGCTGTGATAGCAATAGTTTTGTAGCAAGTGTAACAGTAGCAGTAGCAATAGTAACTTAGCAAGAACAATATGTGGAAAACTCGTAGGCACTGGATCGGTGAACTCGTTGGATGATATTCATCATATAACAGTCATAACCTAGGGCAACACAGAACTAGCTCCAGTTCATAAATGTAATGTAGGAATGTATTCCGTAAATAGTCATACGTGCTTATGGAAAAGAACTTGCATGACTTCTTTTGTCCTACCCTCCCGTGGCAGCGGGGTCCATAGAAACTAAGGGATATTAAGGCCTCCTTTTAATAGAGAACCGGAACAAAGCATTAACACACGGTGAATACATGAACTCCTCAAACTACGGTCATCACTGGAAAGTATCCCGACTATTGTCACTCCGGGGTTTACGGATCATAACACATAGCAGGTGCATATGACTAGTGATACGTCTCCGACGTATCTATAATTTTTGCTTGTTCCCTGTTGTTATATTATAATTCTTGGATGTTTTACAACCATTTTATAGCAAGTTTATATCATTTTTTGGGACTAACCTATTGACATAGTGCCAAAGTGCCAGTTGCTGTTTTTTCCTATTTTTTTACTTCGCACAATATCAATACCAAACGGAGTCTAATTGCGACAAAAGTTTTTGGAGATTTTTTTTGGGCCAGAAGACATCCAGTGGGCCAAAGAAGTGCCAGAGGGGAGGGTCGAGGAGACCACAACCCACCAGGGCGCGCCAGAGGCCCCGAGCGTGCCCTGATGGGTTGTGCCCTCCTCGGGACCCCTCTCCACTGCCTCTGACGCCTATAAATTCCCAAATATTCCATAAACCCTAAAGGAGTCGACGAAAAACACATCCAGCCGTCGCAAGTTCCAGAACCTTGAGATCAAATCTAACGCCATCACGGAGGGGTTCATCATCCTCATTGGTGCCTCTCCGATGATGTGTGAGTAGTCCACCATAGACCTACGGGTCCGTAGGCAGTAGCTAGATGGCTTCCTCTCTCTCTTTTGATTCTCAATACAATGGTCTCTTGGAGATCTATTTGATGTAAACTTTTGCGGTGTGTTTGTTGGGATCCGATGAATTTTGAGTTCACGATCAGTTTCTATCCATGAATATTATTTGAGTCTTCTTTGATCTCTTATATGCATGATTACTTATAGCCTCGTATTTCTTGTTCGAATCTTTGGTTTAGTTAGGTCAACTAGATCGATTTTTCTTGGCATGGGAAGAGGTGCTTTGTGATGGGTTTGATCTTGCGGTGTCCTCTCCCAGTGACAGAAGGGGCATCGAGGCACGCATGTATCGTTGCTATTAAGGATAACAAGATGGGGTCTATTCCTACATGAATAGATCTTGTCTACGTCATGTCACCGTTCTTGTTGCATTACTCCATTTTTCCATTAACTTAATACACTAGATGCATGTTGGATAGCGGTCGATGTGTGGAGTAATAGTAGTAGATGCAGAATTGTTTCGGTCTACTAATCTTGGACGTGATGCCTATATAATGATCATCGCCTTGGATATCGCCATGATTGTTTCATCTTCTATCAATTGCCCAACAATAATTTGTTCACCCACCGTGTGCTATACTCATGAGAGAAGCCACTAGTGAAACATACGGCCCCCGGGTCTACTTTTCCAACATATTGCTTTCCGATCTATCATTTTGCCGCTTTTCTTTTCAGATCTATTATTCCAAAAACCCAAAAATACCTTGCTGCACTTTTTATTTGCCCTTTTTATTTTGTGTTCTTGAGAGATTTATCTCTCCAATCTGTCACTACCTAATCTATCTTTTTACCGTAGAGAGATTGACAACCTCTCTTTCGCGTCGGGTTGCAAGTATTTGTTCTTTGTGTGCAGGTGTTGTTTACGTAGTGGTGGTGATCCTCCTACTGGTTCGATATCTTGGTTTCATAACTGAGGGAAATACTTACCGTCGCTGTGCTGCATCATCCCTTCCTCTTTGGGGAAATACCGACGCAGCCTCAAGCCACGTCAACTAGCAAGATCGTGGTCAAGAACATAGATATAATGGTGATAACATAAACGGTTCAGATCTGAAATCATGGCACTCGGGCCCTAGTGACAAGCATTAAGCATGGCAAAGTCATAGCAACATCAATCTCAGAACATAGTGGATACTAGGGATCAAGCCCTAACAAAACTAACTCGATTACATGGTGAATCTCATCCAACTCCGCACCGACCAGCAAGCCTACAAAGGAATTACTCACTCCCGGTGGGGAGAATCATGGAATTGGTGATGGAGAAGGGTTGATGATGATGAAGACCGAAGATTCCCCTCTCCGGAGCCCCAAACGGGCTCCAGATCTGGCCTCCCGATGAAGAACAGGAGGTGGCGGCGGCTCCGTATCGTAAAACACGATGAAACTTTCTCTCTTTTTTTCTACGAAAATAGGATTTTACAGCGTCGGAATTAGGGTCAGTGGGCCCCAAGGTGGGCACAAACCACCAGGGCGCGCCTGGAGGGGGTGGCGCACCCTGGTGTATCGTGCCCAGCCAGGGCTCCCCCTCCGGTGGTTCTTGGCTTTAATATTTTTTATTTATTGTGAAATAAATCTCCAAAAAGTTTCGTCCAGTTTCGAGAACTTTTATTCCTGCACAAAAACAACACCATGGTAGTTCTGCTGAAAACAACGTCAGTCCGGGTTAGTTTCATTCAAATCATGCAAATTAGAGTCCAAAACAAGGGCAAAAGTGTGAGGAAAAGTAGATACGACGGAGACGTATCAAGTCCCCCAAGCTTAACCCATTGCTTGTCCTCAAGCAATTCAGTTGACAAACTGAAAGTGATAAAGAAAAACTTTTACAAACTCTTTTGTTCTTGTTTACATATATATGCTTAAGTACCACCTAGGTTTTCAGCAAAGATTATGACTAACCATGCCAGCAATAACTCTTAGAAATTATATTAACTCATATCAATGACATAAGCAACTAGCGAGCAATAATAAAGTATCTCAAATACCAACACTTTGTCAAAACGATCATGATATAATACGACAACAGTGGTTTCTCACTATCCCTTTCTGAGACCGCAAAACATAAATGCAGAGCACCTCCAAAGTTCAAGCAGCGACTAAACATTGTACTTCATGGTAGAAAAGATCCAGTCATGCTGCACCCAACATTAACTATACACAATGCATGAGGATGACAATAGTGCTCTCAGGTCTGGCGCTTATTTGAGAAGGTGATGACTCAACATAAAAGTAAATAGATAGTCCCTTCGCAGAGGGAAGTAGGGATTTGCAGAGGTGCCAGAGCTCAAAGCTTAAATCAGAGATAAATATAATTTTGGGAGGTACAGCCTTCCTGTCAATGTTACGACCAAGAGTTATCAATATCTTCCATGCTAAACACATTAGTGGCGGTTCCCAATCGGTAAAAGTAAAGGTTTACTCCCCCTCCACCAACAATCACACTCCACGGCTAGCCGAATCCACGGGTACCATCCATACCAACAACATTCCTAGGGGAGTTTTGTTTAGTTATTTGTAATTTTTGATTTTGGGACTGTGAATCCCTATTACCGCCCCTCTCGTGCAAGGACGAGTGAATAAACACTCATCATGAGAATAACCCGCTTAACATGGAAGATACGGACCGCCCCCTGTTCCTCCATGAGCGGTCCAGGCATACAAAACAGATGTTCATTTGAATTTTTAGAGGTGGCACATGCAAATTTACTTGGAACAGTAGGGTAATACCGCATATAGGTAGATATAGTGGACTCATCTGGAATAACTTTGGTTTAAGGATTTTGATGCACAAGCAGTATTCCCGCTTAGTACAGGTGAAGGCTAGCAAATAGGTTGAGAAGCGGCCAGCTAGAGAGCGAAAACGGTCATGAACATGCATTATGAATAATCAACATTGAATACTAGCATGAGTAGTATATGGACACTATGAACATAAATATCATGAAGGCTATGTTGGTTTTGATTCAACTACATGCGTGAACATGTGCCAAGTCAAGCCACTTGAAACATTCAGAGGAGGGTACCATATCATCATACTACATCACAATCATTTTAATGCATGTTGACATCCAAGATAAATCATTATCCACTCCTAGCTACTTAAGCATGGCATGAGCAACTATAATCTCTAATTGGCATTGCAAACATGTTTGATCAGAATATGCTGAATCAAGGATACTAGGTTAAACATATTTACAAAAACAAAAGCAAGTTGTACCCGCTTTTCTCTGCCACAGTCAATTCATCAAATTTCGTCATTATTGCCTTTCACTTGCACGACCGAATGATATGAAAATAATAATAGTGCAAGAGTGACGTGGACTAAGCTGGAATCTACAACATTTTATTCAAGAGGAGAAGACAAGGTAATATGGGTTCTTTGTTAGATCAACAATAATGCACGTGAGAGCCACTCAACATTTTCATTGTGGTCTTCTCCTCGGTATGACTCAAATAAAAAGAAAAGAATTTCAGTGAAACACACTGAAATATTTTTGGAGTTTTTGGTTTTTCTTGAAGAAAGCAAATTAACGAGGGAAAAACAAAAACGAGAAAAACTATTTACACGGGAGAGATCCCAACAAGTAAAAGAAGAAACAAGAAATAATTTTGGGTTTTCTTTTGATACTACAATTAATTTAAGCTAGAAAGAAAAGCTGAAAAGAAGTAGGAAATATTTTTGGATTTTCTCAAAGTTTTTCAAACACGCAAGAAGAAAGCGAGAAAATAAATCTAGCATGGATAGTACAATGAAAAAGTGTAGACACCGATAACTGGGATGAAATGTGTAAACATGAATATAATTTCGGTGGATATACGTACTCCCCAAAGCTTAGGCTTTTGGCCTAGCTTGGTAATCACCATTCGTAGTAACCATCCGGTCCTCATTCAAAGTGCGGTGGAGGCGGCACCTGAGCGTCCCACTCCTGGGGCTCCTCCTCAGCCGCTGCTAGGTTGTTCCGGTAGGCTGTAATGTCCTCTGGCATGATCCTGTATCCGTTCCTTGCAATAGAATCAAACAGAGCAGGTGTAGGCAACGGGATAACATCACGGGTTTCGACGCTGAATACTAAGTTGTAACGAATTTTATGAAAAGAATCAGTTGCCTCAATAAATTGGTGATCCTGCAACGCCTTGTGATCCAGATAAACTTGGGACAGGGGATAATCATGTGGGCGAATCTGAACATTAAAGTGTCTCGCTAAGCGAGTAGCATAAATACCACCATGTATCTTTCCCTTAGTCTTGTTAAGGTGTAAGCGGCGTGCAATAATAGCCCCCATGCTAAAGGTATGATCATTGTGCAGTGCACGGCGTAAAATGGCGAAGTCGGGGGTACTGAGTGCGCCAACCTTCTCCCTAGCGGTTAAACACTCCGCGATGAATAAAGCAAAGTAGTGCATAGAAGGAAACTGCAAACTAGTAGCAGTGGCTTTTGACAGGCCTCTATCTTCACCCACTAATAAAGTGAGGAGAAAGTCCTCAAACTCCCCCGGTCTAGGCTCTCTTAATTCCCCATCTGAAGGGATCAAGCATATGTCGCAAAAGTCAGTGAGCGGTATCTTGTGAGTTTCAGCATATAGCTTAAACTGCACCTCGGTAGGATTATTCCTACTCAGAAAATGAAAACTTTGCACAAAGGAATTTGTAAGGATGTGGTGTTGGTCACACTTAGCTGTGAGGAACTCGGTCAGCCCAGCATTTGCAACGAATTGAGCGAACTCTTGATGGAACCCGGCCTCCTCCATGAAGGCATCATGCGGCCATTCGCACGGCCGCACCTCCACCGTTCTCGGAGTGTGGAGGTCATTGTCCGATGATTCCCCAATGACTCCTTTGGCATTTTTCTTGGAGGAAAACTTCCTAAAGAACTCCATCTTATTCCAATAATAATAATTCTAAAAAAAATAGTCCACAAAATTTTTGTCAACAAAACTTTGTAAAATTGATAGCAACTGCTCCTAAGGATGCATAGTGGCCATATTAAGCATTCAAACTACTTAGAACTCTAAGAATTCAACAAGCAAGCTCATCTACAACAGCACCAAGAGTAGCTAATTACTCTAAAAATAACCCACTAAATCAAAAACTAATTGGAGCAATGGAGGAGTCACATACCAAGTAGCAATCCCCCAAAACAGTTTCGGAAGTGGAGCTTCGAGCAAAGAGATCGAAATCCGCGGGTTTGAGAGCAAGAACACGGGAATGAGAGCTATGGTGAATTTTTTCTGGATGTAGGGGATGACATGGGCTAAAGGGATAAGTGAGGGGGCCCACGTGGGGGCCACAACCCACCAGGGCGTGTCTGGGGTTGCTGGCGCGCCCTGGTGTCTTGTGGGCACCAGGTGCACCCCCTCTGATGTTATTTCCACCAGAAAATCAGAAATATTCAGAAAAAAATCGTATCAAATTTTCAGGACATTCTGAGAACTTTTATTTTTGGGTCATTTTTTATTGCACACAGAAAACAGAAAACATGATAAACACGACATTTTATTTTATTGGACTAAATAAAATAGAAAATAAAAGGTGGGAACAGAAGATTGTGCCTACTAGATTCATCAATTTAATACCTCTCAAAAATGATCTATTAATAAGGCTGATCAAGTCTTATTAACAACCACTTCCGATTAGCATGAAACCGAAGAACATTCGTAAAACACTAAGTTACCTCAATGGGGATGTGCATATCCCCAACAATAAGTATATCATATTTCTTTTTGGCAGTAGGTAGAGGTAGCTGAAAGCTTCCAATAGTGATTGTAGGAGATTCTTTAATAACATTTATACCATTCACTTGGAATTGTTTCTTCGGAAAATGCACCGTATGCTCATTACCTTTGATATGAAAAGTGACTTTGCTTTTATTGCGATCAATAACAGCCCCTGCAGTATTCAAAAAGGGTCTACCAAGGATAATCGACATGTTGTCGTCCTCGGGCATCTCAAGAATAACAAAGTCAGTTAAGATAGTAACATTTGCAACAACAATGGGCACATCCTCACATATACCGATAGGTATGGCAGTTGATTTGTCAGCCATTTGCAATGATATCTCAGTAGGTGTGAGTTTATTCAAATCAAGTCTTTTATATAAGGGGAAAGGCATAACACTAACACCAGCTCCCAGATCGCACAAAGCAGTTTTGACATAGTTTCTTTTAATGGAGCAAGGTATAGTTGGTATTCCAGGGTCTCCAAGTTTTTTTAGGTACTCCATCCTTAAAAGAATAGTTAGCAAGCATGGTGGAGATTTCAGCTTCAGGTATCTTTCTTTTATTAGTGATGATGTATTTCATGTATTTTGCATAAGGGGCCATCTTTAGGATATCAGTTAAGCGGGTACGCAAAAAGACTGGCCTAATCATTTCAGCAAAGCGTTCAAATTCTTCATCATCCTTTTTCTTAGATGGTTTAGGTGGAAAGGGCATGGGTTTCTGAACCCATGGTTCTCTTTCTTTACCATGTTTTCTAGCCACAAAGTCTCTTTTATCATATCGTTTATTTTTAGGTTGTGGGTTATCAAGATCATCATGAGGCTCTATTTCAACATCATTATCCGGTTCTTTGTCATTGTTCGGTTGAGTATCTTCAAGAACATCATCATTATTATTTTCATTATCACTAGGTGAATGTTCATTACCAGACTGAGTTTCAGCATCAGAAATAGAGACATCATTATTATCAGGAGGTTTTTGTATCTCAGGTTGACTAGAGGTATGCAAAGTCCTATCATTTTTCTTTTTCCTTTTAGAAGGACTAGGTGCATCAGTATTAATTCTCTAAGAGTCTTGCTCAATTCTTTTAGGATGACCTTCAGGATAGAGTGGTTCTTGGGTCATTCTACCTCCTCTAGTCACTACTCTAGCAGCAAAATCATTCATATTATTATTCATTTCATCAAGCAATTCTTTTTGAGATTGAGCAACTTGTTCTAACTGGGTTTGAACCATAGAGGCATGTTTTCCTACACCTCTAACATCATTACTGATTTTAAATAACAAGTCACTCAAGCGAGCAATCATATCAGAATTATATTTCAATTGTTTCAGAACATTTTCATTGAAGTGATCTTGTTTCATAATATAGTTGTCAAACTCATATAAGCATTGACTGGGATGTTTATTGTAAGGGATATCACTTTCATCAAACTTTAATAAAGAATTTACCTCTACCACCTATGGAGGTGGTGGTGTGTCAAGGCCATGTATTTCTTCAATAGGTGGTAAATTCTTAACATCCTCAGCTTTAATACCTTTTTCCTTCATACATTTCTTTGCCTCTTGCATATCTTCCAGACTGAGAAATAAGATACCCCTCTTCTTCGGAGTGGGTTTTAGTGGTGGTTAAGGGAGAGTCCAATCATCATAATTCTTCAATATATTATTCAATAGTTCCTCAGCTTATTCAACAGTTCGTTCCCTGAAAACACAACCAGCACAACTATCTAGGAAGTCCCTAGAAGCATCAGTTAGTCCATTATAGAAGATATCAAGTATTTCATTTTTCTTAAGAGGGTGTCAGACAAAGCATTAAGCAATTGGAGAAGCCTCCCCCAAGCTTGTGGGAGACTCTCTTCTTCAATTTGCACAAAGTTAAATATTTCCTGTAAGGCAGCTTGTTTCTTATGAGTAGGAAAATATTTTTCAGAGAAATAGTAAATCATATCCTGGGGACTACGCACACAACCAGGAGCAAGAGTATTGTACCATGTCTTAGCATCACCCTTTAATGAGAACGAAAATGACTTAAGAATATAGTAGTAGCGAATCTTCTCATCATGAGCAAAGAGGGTGGCTATATCATTCAGCTTAGTAAGATGTGCCACTACAGTTTCAGTTTCACAGCCATGGAAAGGATCAGATTCAACCAAAGTAATTAACTTTGGGTCGACGGCTAATTCATAATCCTTATCGGTAACAAAGATAGGAGAAGTAGCAAACTTAGGATCACATTTCATTCTAGCATTCAAAGTCTTTTCCTTATACTTGCGTAGCAATTTCTTAAGATCATCTCTATCCTTACAAGAAAGGATTTCTCTAGCTATCTCTACATCCAAAACATAACCTTCGGGAATCTTAGGCATTTCAAATCTAGGAGAGCTAGGTATAATAGGTGTTTCATAGTTCTCAGTTTCAAAGACTTCATCAGTTTCAGTAGTTTCATTCTCTTTGGCTCTAGCAATTTGTTCATCAAGAAATTCACCTAGTGGCACATTATCATCAAGCATGGTACTAACATCATTCATAGCAGAAGTAGCATCATCAATAACTTGCAACAAATCAGGATTAATAGCATGTGGTTGTGTTGCAAGCTTACTCATAACCGAAGGTGAAGCAAGTGCAGAGCTAGATGGCAATTCCTTACCTCCCCTCGTCTTAGAGGGAAAATTCTTGGGTTTTGGATCCTTCATATTCTTCATAGTGATCAATTGATAAAAATCCCAAGTGACTCAACAAATATAGCTATGCTCCCCGGCAACGGCGCTAGAAAAAGGTCTTGATAACCCACAAGTATAGGGGATCGCAATAGTTTTCGAGGGTAGAGTATTCAACCCAAATTTATAGATTCGACACAAGGGGAGCCAAAGAATATTTGCGAGTATTAGCAGTTGAGTTGTCAATTCAACCACACCTGGAGATTAAATATCTGCAGCAGAGTGATCAGTAGCACAATAGTATGATAGTTCTGATAGCAGTAGTAACAGTAATAGTAACGGTAGCAGTGATAGCAATAGTTTCGTAGCAAGTGTAACAGTAGCAGTAGCAATAGTAACTTAGCAAGAACAATATGTTGAAAACTCGTAGGCACTAGATCGGTGAAGTCGTTGGATGATATTCATCATATAACAGTCAAAACCTAGGGCGACACAGAACTAGCTCCAGTTCATAAATGTAATGTAGGCATGTATTCCGTAAATAGTCATACGTGCTTATGGAAAAGAACTTGCATGACATCTTTTGTCCTACCCTCCTAGTTAGCGTAGCACGAACCCTCAGGACCTCCGTCCTCGGCTTCTCCTGCATCTGGCATTATACGCCAGATGAGTACTTTGAATGTACTCGCAAGCTCACGACAACCAAGTAATGCAGCAAACAATAGCATGGCAATCAACGTGTTAAATGCTTAAACAATTCACTTACTGTACCAATTACCAACTTACTCACATCCGGGTTTTTCCCACAACCCTCATAATACTCATACGTCATTGAGTACTTCCGATCATACGAAGAGTTCTTCCATCATTACTAACACCGATACAGTTGACCATCTACTGAGGTCTGGTCGGGCTGTCCAATATCGTGGACGCGGCTATTCAAATAGATTTTTACGCTCTGCAGAGGTTGCGCACTTTACCCACACCATGAAGCACCTGGCCTCGCGATCCCCTTCGGGTAGACCAGCGTTGCTTCAACGAAACCTGCCTGACCCGTGACTCTCTCATCGTACCTCCGGCATTCATCCTCCCCCGCGGAGGCCTGCCCTGGGTGGCCCCTGTGTCCCCATGACACATGTCTCCCCATGACACCTGCCACCGTCGTGGCCAAACAAAACTGTCAAAAACGGGGACGCCGGCACAAACAAACAACAACTGGGCTCACAGGATTATCGCCGCCTACCTGATCAGGGTAGCGCGCGCGCATAACCCTCCCTCTTTGGAGGCACCGGTGAAAGATCACGCAGTCAGGCCAAGTCAAGGTCGTCCCATACCGGCAAATGTGGTTGCACGAGTATGCCCGGACAGGTGACTCAAGATCAACCACTAATTTTACTTCAAATAAAGTGGGTCATCACAATAAGCATCTAAGTATTTAAATGAATTACTATGGATTAACTTATAGCGAGTAAATAAGCATAATGCATGAAATTATGCAATGTTATGGAAATCCTACATAAAATGGGTATCATGGCTTGCCTTGCTCTGTTGGGTTGTTCAAACACTCCTGATCTTCAAAATCTCCAAAGTTTCCTTCTGAAATTATTTTTAAATTGCAAAGGAAAATGTCACATAATGCATTTTTGTTAACCAGAAATTCTGTGGGCATAAGAAAAAATACCAAAATTTGTCAGCAACTAAAGGGGCTCAATACCAACTCAATGCAAAAAGAATCAATTGAATTGGAGCTATGGATAAAAAGTTATTTAGGGTCAAAGTCTGGTCAAAATTCTGGATTAAAAATGAATAAAACAGAAAACAGAAAAATACCCAGCCGGCCACATCGAAGGAGTAAAGTGGAGGGGCGCCTCCACTTATACCGCTTCGGCGGGGGCCTGAGCCGCTGACAGATGGGGCCGGCTTGGTTTAAACAGAGAGAGGAAGGAGGGAGCCAAGCACCGCGGCGCTCCGGCGATGGTCGCCGGCGATAGAGGCGGCGGTGGGGTCGGGCGTCTACAGGAATGGAAGACGGCGACGCTCGGGTGAGATCGGAGACAGCGGTTCCGGCGACGGTTGGCTTGGGCAAGAGGTCGGGGAGCACCAGGGAACTACCCTAAGCTCGAGGGTGAGGTCAATTGAGGCTGGGGAAGAGTGGGGCTGGCTGGCGACAGAGCTCGATAGGGTGGCGGTCTCCGGCGAGGTTCGAGGCCAGAGGGCCTCTCGGCCTTGGCTCGCTGCTCGGGGGGAACGATTGAGAGGTAGAGGAGAGGGGTGAGAAGCTCTGGAGGGACGGGGAGGGCCTTAAATAGGCGGGAGGCGAACGCGGCGATCTCTCCCGAAGCGGTGAGGCTCGGCCACGTCGCCGGCGCTAGTACGATGCGCTGGCTGGCTGGTAGTGTCGACGGGATGGGAGAGAGCAGGAGGGAGCGACGGGACGGGTCCGGCGCCATTAATGGCTTGCGGACGACCACAGTGGCCGAAGCTCATTGTTGCGCCCGTGGCGAATCTTGGCCGGGAGCGGCGGCGGCCTTCTCCGGCGACCAGGAGGGTTCGAGAGGAGCCATGCGGCTGGCTGGAGCGATGTCGGCACCAAGGGACAAGGGGGAGCAGCGATGGACGGCTCGGGCGAGCTCATCTGATTCTGGCGTCGTGCAGAGCGCGCGCACAGGCATGCCAGTTCCGTGCTCACCACGGTTGCAGCCACCAAAAGGACACGCCTGCCTGGCGCACCTTGTCCATAGGGTCGACCCTTGTCCACTTAGCCTCCCTGGGTCACTAGCTCGACCAGGTTCACCCTGCTGTGAAGTGTAGCCTCAACTACAGCTTCTGCCAGAAATCTTAAGGAGATTCTATAGGGTAAATGAGATAGGTATGGTGCCAGAGGGGATGTCTAGTGCTATCTAGGTTGGAGGGACTACAAGCTAGAAAAGTTTGAGAAGGTTTGAAGGAGATTTGAGCATAGTTCCTTTAGAAACCACCATTCTGGTCCAGAGAGCAAATGAGCTTGTGGCACTCACATGGATGCTCTGCTAATGATGAAACTTGGTGGAGTGAAGTTATTTGGTAGTGCACACATGCTGTAAAAATTGTGGATCAATTGTGCACCCCTAGCTTGTACTTCCTTCACAAAGTTCTTAGATAAGCAGAATCTTGTCAGAGTTTTGCTACTCAAAATTTGTACTAGACCAGATGATGTTTTTGGATATTGTGGCTATATAGGATCCCTAGGAGCTTGGGGAATTTATTGAGAATTTTCTGAGATAAGGAAAGTGGGGTTGCTTCACAATGGACAAATTCTGGTCAGGAATAAAATAATTATTCTGGCCAAAATTTTACATTGGGCAATGGAATATTTTTGGAGATTAGGGAATCATATGATGATGAGAAGATGTGGGAAAAGTTTGGGAATTTATTGATCATCCAATCTATAGGTTGCTTCACAACCCATAGTGATGACATTAATTCCCAAATATAGAAAAGGGGTTTATTGAAAAAGATTAAATATTGGGAGTTGATCCAAGAGAGATGTGGAAAGGTTTTGGCAAGATGAGGAGGGTTTTGGGTTACGTGAGAAAAGATTTAAAGATTCACATATCCAAATCAATTGAAAAGGTTTGAAAATCAACCAAGTTTGCAAATAAACTCCAAATGATTTTGAAAAGAAAAAGTTGTCAAAAAAACCAGGGTGTCACAAACCTACCCCCTTAGGATGAATCTCGTCCTCGAGATTCGGTTGCTCAGGGAACAAGTACGGGTATGCAGATCTGAGGAAGTCTTCTCTTTCCCATGTGGCCTCTTCCTCAGTATGGTGCTCCCATAGCACCTTATAGAACCTAATTACTTTACTCCTGGTAGTTCTTTCCATTTCATCTAGGATTCTGACAGGCTTCTCTTCATAGGTCAGATCCTTAGCCAGTTCTAGCTCACTCATATCCGCTTGTTTGGTTGGTGGTGCAATGCACTTCCTTAACTGTGATATGTGGAAGACATCGTGCACATCTGATAACTCCGGTGGTAGTTCCAACTGGTACGCTACTCTGCCTCTTCTAGCCACCACTGGAAAGGGACCGATATATCTTGGTGCAAGCTTTCCCCGAGTATGAAACCTCTTTACTCCCTTCATGGGGGTTACTCGCAGGTAAGCATATTCTCCGGGCTCAAAGGTCACTTCTCGGTGCTTTGGGTTATAGTAGCTCTTTTGCCGAGACTTGGCTGCTCGAAGACGCTCCTGAATGTACTGGACCCGTTTCTCAGCCTCGAGCATCAAGTCCGTGCCGAAGATACGGCTATCTCCTGTCTGGGACCAATTTAAGGGGGTGCGGCACTTCCGCCCATAGAGTGCCTCAAACGGTGACATCTTCAAGCTTGACTGATAGCTGTTGTTATAGGAGAATTCGGCATAGGGTAGGCTGTCTTCCCATTTGGGTCCATGGGTAAGAGCACATGACCGAAGCATATCCTCCAGTATCTGGTTAACTCTTTCGGTCTGTCCATCTGTCTGCGGATGGTATGCCGTGCTATGCTTCAGCATGGTTCCCAAGGCTTGATGCAATCGTAGCCAGAATGCTGAGGTGAATAGGGAACCTCTGACTGAGGTGATGGACTTGGGTACTCCATGAAGGCTGACTTTCCGGGACATGTAGAGTTGTGCCAGCTGATTAGCGTTGAAAGTGGTCTTTACCGGAATAAAGTGAGCCACTTTCGTGAGTATATCCACAATGACCCAAATAGCATCGTTGCCTCTTGTTGACTTGGGTAGTCCAACAATAAAGTCCATACATATGTCGTCCCACTTCCACTAGGGAACTGGTAAAGATTGCAGTAGCCCAGCGGGTTTCTGGTGTTCCGCCTTGACCTTGTTGCAGATGTCGCAGCAGGCGACATAGTATGCTACATCTCTTCGCATTCCTGGCCACCAAAATGTCTCTCTCAAGTCCTGATACATATTGGTACCTCCCGGGTGGATAGAGTATGCGGACTCATGTGCTTCCCTGAGTATTCGTTGTCTCAGATTATCCTGATCGGGCACGCATATCCGTTTTTCAAACCACACGGTGCCTTGATCTTCCATACGGAAGGACTTGGCCTTCCCCTTCGGAATCAACTCCTTGATTTCTTTTATTCCTTCATCTGGCTCTTGGGCCTTCTTAATTTCTTCCATAAGTGTGGGAGTAATTTCCAACGTATCCGGGGTAATATGGCCGCATAGCCCCATGTTGAGCTCAGTGAATTCCTCTTGTAGCCTTGGATGCATACTTCCCATTAGTGCATTCACGGTGCCTTGCTTTCTGCTGAGAGCGTCCGCGACCACATTAGCTTTTCCCGGATGATAGTTTACTCCAACGTCATAGTCCTGGACTAGCTCAAGCCATCTTCGCTGCCTGAGGTTCAGGTCAGGTTGAGTGAAAATATACTTGAGACTCTTATGGTCCGTGTATATTTCACAACGTTGTCCAATGAGGTAATGCCTCCAAATCTTCAGGGCATGAACCACGGCTGCCAATTCCAGATCATGCGTGGGGTAGTTCTCCTCATGAGGTCGTAGCTGTCTGGATGCATACGCTACAACCTTTCCTTCTTGCATCAATACGCAGTCGATTCCTCGTCTCGAAGCATCGCACTATATGTCAAAGCCCTTGTGTATGTCCGGAAGGACTAATACAGGTGTTGTCGTTAGCCTTGTCTTTAGCTCCAGGAAACTGTTGTCACATTCCGTCGTCCAGACGAACCTTTGATTCTTCTTGAGCAATTCCGTCAGGGGCTTGGCTATTTTAGAGAAGCCTTCTATGAAGCGACGGTAATAGCCTGCCAATCCCAGGAAGCTACGAACTTCGGTCACCGTGGCTGGTGTCTTCCAATTTAGCACTGCAGTTACTTTGCTGGGGTCGACGGCTACTCCTTGTTCTGACAGAATGTGCCCCAGAAATCCCACCTCTTTAAGCCAAAATTCGCATTTGCTGAACTTGGCGTACAGCCGATGGGCTCTCAACCTTTCTAGGATAGTACGGAGGTGTTGTTTGTGCTCTTCTTCATCCTTGGAATATACCAGGATATCATCGATAAACACCACCATGAATTTATCCAGAAAGTCCATGAAGACTTTGTTCATCATGCTCATGAAGTAGGTTGGAGCATTCGTCAGCCCAAATGACATGACTGTAAATTCATACAGATCATATCGAGTGGTGAACGTTGTCTTGGGTATATCCTCTTTTCGGATTTTTAGCTGATGATATCCGGTTCGGAGGTCAATCTTGGAGAATACCTGTGCTCCGTTTAGTTGGTCGAATAAATCATCAATGCGAGGGATCGGGTACTTGTTCTTGATGGTGAACTCATTCAGCTGGTGATAGTCTACGCACATTCGTAGACTCCCATCCTTCTTCTTAACAAAGAGCACTGGTGACCCCCATGGCGAGATGCTTGGACGAATGTACCCTTTTTGCAACAATTCATCCAACTGCTTCTTCAAATCTGCCAACTTGGGACCTGGCATGTGATAGTATTTCTTGTAAATTGGAGTAGTGCCGGGAACCACTTCAATTGCAAACTCCAGTTCCCGGTCGGGTGGCATTCCTGGTAGTTCCTCAGGAAATACATCCGGAAATTCACAGACTACCGGAATTAAGTTCATATCTGTGGCGGTAGCTTGGTATGCCATTCCCTTCTTCGACATCATCTTGCTGGCAAGGAATTGGACTGTTTGTCCTGCTGGGTTAACTAGTGTCACTATCCTGCTGGCACAATTGATGCACACCTGATGTGGTGTCAATCAGTCCATTCCCAATATTACGTCCAATCCCGAGGATTCAATTTCAATGAGTGCAGCTGGAAATTTGATTCCATGTATCGAGATTTCTAGATCTCTATATATCAGATTTGTTTTGAGCAGGGAGCCAGGGGATTGTACCACCTTGATTTTGTCCAGGAGCGAAGGGAAAAATTTGTGCAAGGTGGCAAAACTCCGCGAAATAAATGAATGGGAAGCCCCAGAATCAAATAAAATTACTGCAGGTATGTTGTTGACAGAAAACATACCAAGGACTACTTCTAGAGCTTCGCAGACTTCCTTGGCGGAGATATGATGGACGCGTCCGTGGCTGATATTATGATTGGGGTGGCGTCCAATAGTGTTGACCTGCGGCTTAACATCGGAAGATGGCTTCTCGTGGTTGGCGGGGCACTGTTTGGAGTAGTGTCCGCTCTGGCCGCAAGTGAAGCAGGTGTTGTTGCGGCGGCAATCCTCTAGCACTGGTTGTTTGCCGAAGGTCTTGGTCTGGCTCACGGTCTTGTTGCTGTTGTTGCCACTGCTCCAGGTGGGCTTATATTCGGATGAGCCTGGCTGCCAGATGCGTGGCTTCTGTGTAGCCTGCTCACGGTTGTCCTTCTTAGGCTCAAACTTCCGCTTGTGGTTGTCATATCCGGACTTATGTTCCCGTTCGGCTATAAAGGCCTTGTTTACCAGAGTTTGAAAGTCCGGAAAATCTAGCATGCAAAGCTGGCAACGGAGGGCGTGATTCAGTCCTCCTATGAACCGATCTAGCTTTCTTTCCTCGGTGGCCACATCATAGGTAGAGTACCGCGACAGATTGTTGAACTTGTTTAGGTACTCTGCTACCGACATATTTCCTTGTGTCAAAGCGAGGAACCCCCTCTACTTCACCTTCATTATGCCGGTGGGAATATGGTATTTGCAGAATAACTCCTTAAATTTATCCCAGGAGATTTCTTCTTCAGAAGACCATGTTGCCTTTGTATTGTCCCACCAGATTGCTGCTGGCCCTTCCAGGTAGTGGGTGGCAAAAGGAACCTTGTAGGATTCTTCGCAATGGGCTATTTCCAACTTCTTTTCTATAGTCCTTAGCCAATCATCTGCTTCTATCGGGTCCACAGCTTGACCAAAATTGGGTGGTTTGGTGCACTGGAAGTCGGACAATCTAGAATGTGTTCCGTTGTGGTTGTGGTTCTGACCCACCATGGTCTGCATGCTTTTCAGAAATTCCATAAGGTCCTGGTTTCTCTTCTCCTCAAACATTCTTATAATCTGATCCGTGGTCGGTGCTTGAGGCGGTGGGGGTGGTAAATCTTCTGGTGGTTGTCCTGCTTGTCTGGCGGATCGACGGACGGGGTTTCCATCGCCGCCTTGGCTACAACTTCCTTTCATCCTAAATTTGTTCCCATTTCCAAATACCAAATCGATGAGCAACATCCATAAGGGAAACACAGGGGTATGACACCAGAAAGGAAATACGCGAAAAAGGTGAATAAAGCAAACAACATAATTATACAAGATAACCCAACATCATACATGGCAAGTTGGTAGGGGAATATCATGCTAGACTGCTCATACGGCAGTTGACATATGCAAAGATGCATGCATAAAAACTCAAGCCTCTACTCTAGTGGCGCGGATGGCACGAACACTGGCAGACTGAAGACTCCTCGTCAACTGTTCCTGAGTCGGAGTCAGAACTGATGATGTGGATCTCATCCTCCGGGTCAAAGGAAACACGACGATGCTGCTGGGACGGCTCTCCTTCCGGGGTAGAAGGAGCATGACGTCACAGCATCGGAGCACCTGGAGTGGCTAGGAGCGTGGCCCACTCTGCCGGGGTCTCACGGCGGCTGCCAGACGAAAGGCCTGGTGGCACGGTAGAGCTAAAAGGAGCCTCAAACCTAGGTGGAGGTGGAACTGGTGGTGGATATATAGGTGGATAGATAGGCTGAGGTGGAGGTGGAACTGGAGTCCTGGCTGCAAGTGCCCCCTGGACACGAGACAGTTCCTCAGCCAAGGATATGATCGTGCGATAACTAGCGTGTAGATAACGAGCCAGAACAGAGGTCGCACGGTCACACGCCGGGTCAATTGGCGCAAAAAGGACTCGCCCTGTCGTAGGCGATAGGGTGGGATAGTGGAAGAAACCTGGATGAGTCTGCATCTCAACCTCGTGGAAGCGCAGGTCAGTGAGAGCCTCCATCGCAGCAAACTGGATCGCCAACTCCGGGGTGGAAGCAGTTCCGCCCTTGGTAGAGCGAGAATAGCTACCCAGGTCCGAGCTCACGATCAGAAAAGCCTCTGCGTGGTACTCATAGACAGACTCAGCAAGCTGCTCCCGAAACACATGGTACACTGGATCTTCGCCGTGGGGGTACAGTCGAACCCAGACGTTCCGGAGCAGTACTGGAAAGGTGGATGGTGCAGGCTCAAAATGGTAGTGGTATGGAACTGGTGCCATCTACACTCACAATGCCACGGTTAGCAAAACAATGAATCATGATGCATGCCATGCAACAATCAAATGCAACAAGCCAGATGCACACTCAAAGTCCTATGCTAATCGCGGTTCTAGCGCTGGTTAACTAGGGTGTCCTACAGTCAACCTGGCTCTGATACCAAGCGTTGTGGCACCCCGGCTCGGAGAACCGGATTACCAGTGTTTCCAACCCAGAGATCATGTCTTCTGGAAACACACAACAACTTGGTATAGAACAGAACTGAACTTTATTGATAACTGATGGGTACAAGCTTATATTTTACAATGATAATGAGGCCAAAGGCACCCTCGGTGCTATGACAGTATCCACATTATTTATGGAACATAGCAGGGCCTCGGAACTACTAAGTACTTCTATGGCGTAGCGGATCATAGCAGCAACTCCATCCACGGGGACACTGCTGTGGACACATCCTAGTTAGCGTAGCACGAACCCTTAGGACCTCCGTCCTCGGCTTCTCCTGCATCTGGCATTATACGCCAGGTGAGTACTTTGAATGTACTCGCAAGCTCACGACAACCAAGTAATGCAGGAAACAATAGCATGGCAATCAACGAGTTAAATGCTTAAACAATTCACTTACTGTACCAATTACCAACTTACTCACATCCGGGTTGTCCCACAACCCTCATAATACTCATACGTCATTGAGTACTTCCGATCATACGAAGAGTTCTTCCATCATTACTAACACCGATATAGTTGACCATCTACTGAGGTCTGGTCGGGCTGTCCAATACCGTGGACGCGGCTATTCGAATAGATTTTTACACTCTGCAGAGGTTGCACACTTTACCCACACCATGAAGCACCTGGCCTCGCGATCCCCTTCGGGTGGACCAGCGTTGCTCAACGAAACCTGCCTGACCCGTGACTCTCTCATCGTACCTCCGGCATTCATCCTCCCCCGCGGAGGCCTGCCCTGGGTGGCTCCTGTGTCCCCATGACACCTGCCACCGTCGTGGCCAAACAAAACTGTCCCAAACGGGGACGCCGGCACAAACAAACAACAACTGGGCTAACAGGATTATCGCCGCCTACCTGATCAGGGTAGTGCGTGCGCATAACCCTCCCTCTTTGGAGGCACCGGTGAAAGATCACGCAGTCAGGCCAAGTAAAGGCCGTCCCATACCGGCAAATGTGGTTGCATGAGTATGCCCGGACAGGTGACTCAAGATCAACCACTAATTTTACTTCAAATAAAGTGGGTCATCACAATAAGCATCTAAGTATTTAAATGAATTACTATGGATTAACTTATAGCGAGTAAATAAGCATAATGCATGAAATTATGCAATGCTATGGAAATGCTACATAAAATGGGTATCATGGCTTGCCTTGCTCTGTTGGGTTGTTCAAACACTCCTGATCTTCAAAATCTCCAAAGTTTCCTTCTGAAATTATTTTTAAATTGCAAAGGAAAATGTCACATAATGCATTTTTGTTAACCAAAAATTCTGTGGGCATAAGAAAAATACCAAAATTTGTCAGCAACTAAAGGGGCTCAATACCAACTCAATGCAAAAAGAATCAATTGAATTGGAGCTATGGATAAAAAGTTATTTAGGGTCAAAGTCTGGTCAAAATTCTGGATTAAAAATGAATTTAAACAGAAAACAGAAAAATACCCAGCCGGCCACGTCGAAGGCGTAAAGTGGAGGGGCGCCTCCACTTATACCGCTTCGACGGGGGCCTGAGCCGCTGACAGATGGGGCCGGCTTGGTTTAAACAGAGAGAGGAAGGAGGGAGCCGAGCACCGCGGCGCTCCGGCGATGGTCGCCGGCGATAGAGGCGGCGGTGGGGTCGGGCGTCTACAGGAATGGAACGGGCGCTCAACGGCGAGCACGTACGTACCCGTAGATTGACTAGAGATGGTCGGATGACGTCGTCCCCTTCATCTCCGACGGCGGCGACGCTCGGGTGAGATCGGAGACGGCGGTTCCGGCGACGGTTGGCTTGGGCAAGAGGTCGGGGAGCACCAGGGAACTACCCTAAGCTCGAGGGTGAGGTCAATTGAGGCTGGGGAAGAGTGGGGCTGGCTGGCGACAGAGCTCGATAGGGCGGCGGTCTCCGGCGAGGTTCGACGCCAGAGGGCCTCTCGGCCTTGGCTCGCTGCTCGGGGGGAACGATTAAGAGGTAGAGGAGAGGGGTGAGGAGCTCTGGAGGGACGGGGAGGGCCTTAAATAGGCGAGAGGCGAGCGCGGCGATCTCTCCCGAAGCGGTGAGGCTCGGCCACGTCGCCGGCGCTAGTACGATGCGCTGGCTGGCCGGAAGCAACGACGGGATGGGAGAGAGCAGGAGGGAGCGACGGGACGGGTTCGGCGCCATTAATGGCTTGCGGACGACCACAGTGGCCGAAGCTCATTGTTGCGCCCGTGGTGAATCTTGGCCAGGAGCGGCGGCGGCCTTCTCCGGCGACCAGGAGGGTTCGAGAGGAGCCACGCGGCTGGCTGGAGCGATGTCGGCACCAAGGGATAAGGGGGAGCAGCGATGGACGGCTCGGGCGAGCTCATCTGATTCTGGCGCCGTGCAGAGCGCGCGCACGGGCATGCCAGTGCCGTGCTCACCACGGTTGCGGCCACCAGGAGGACACGCCTGCCTGGCGCACCTTGTCCATAGGGTCGACCCTTGTCGACTTAGCCTCCCTGGGTCACTGGCTCGACCAGGTTCACCCTGCTGTGAAGTGTAACCTCAGCTACAGCTTCTGCCAGAAATCTTGAGGAGATTCTAGAGGGGAAATGAGATAGGGATGGTGCCAGAGGGGATGTCTAGTGCCATCTAGGTTGGAGGGACTACAAGCTGGAAAAGTTTGAGAAGGTTTGAAGGAGATTTGAGCATAGTTCCTTTAGAAACCACCATTCTGGTCCAGAGAGCAAATGAGCTTGTGGCACTCACATGGATGCTCTGCTAATGATGAAACTTGGTGGAGTGAAGTTATTTGGTAGTGCAGATATGCTGTAAAAATTGTGGATCAATTGTGCACCCCTAGCTTGTACTTCCTTCACAAAGTTCTTAGATAAGCAGAATCTTGTCAGAGTTTTGCTGCTCAAAATTTGTACTGGACCAGATGATGTTTTTGGATATTGTGGCTATATATGATCCCTAGGAGCTTGGGGAATTTATTGAGAATTTTCTGAGATAAGGAAAGTGGGGTTGCTTCATAATGGACAAATTCTGGTCAGGAATAAAATAATTATTCTGGCCAAAATTTTACATTGGGCAATGGAATATTTTTGGAGATTTGGGAATCATATGATTATGAGAAGATGTGGGAAAAGTTTGGTAATTTATTGATCATCCAATCTATAGGTTGCTTCACAACCCATAGTGATGACATTAATTCCCAAATATAGAAAAGGGGTTTATTGAAAAAGATTAAATATTGGGAGTTGATCCAAGAGAGATGTGGACAGGTTTTGGCAAGATGAGGAGGGTTTTGGGTTACGTGAGAAAAGATTTAAAGATTCATAGATCCAAATCAATTGAAAAGGTTTGACAATCAACCAAGTTTGCAAATAAACTCCAAATGATTTTGAAAAGAAAAAGTTGTCAAAAAAACCAGGGTGTCACAAACCTACCCCACTTAGGATGAATCTCGTCCTCGAGATTCGGTTGCTCAGGGAACAAGTACGGGTATGCAGATCTGAGGAAGTCTTCTCTTTCCCATGTGGCCTCTTCCTCAGTATGGTGCTCCCATAGCACCTTATAGAACTTGATTACTTTACTCCTGGTAGTTCTTTCCATTTCATCTAGGATTCTGACAGGCTTCTCTTCATAGGTCAGATCCTTAGCCAGTTCTAGCTCACTCATATCCGCTTGTTTGGTTGGTGGTGCAATGCACTTCCTTAACTGTGATATGTGGAAGACATCGTGCACATCTGATAACTCCGGTGGTAGTTCCAACTGGTACGCTACTCTGCCTCTTCTAGCCACCACTGGAAAGGGACCGATATATCTTGGTGCAAGCTTTCCCCGAGTATGAAACCTCTTTACTCCCTTCATGGGGGTTACTCGCAGGTAAGCATATTCTCCGGGCTCAAAGGTCACTTCTCGGTGCTTTGGGTCATAGTAGCTCTTTTGCCGGGACTTGGCTGCTCGAAGACGCTCCTGAATGTCCTTGACCCGTTTCTCAGCCTCGAGCATCAAGTCCGTGCCGAAGATACGGCTATCTCCTGTCTGGGACCAATTTAAGGGGGTGCGGCACTTCCACCCATAGAGTGCCTCAAACGGTGACATCTTCAAGCTTGACTGATAGCTGTTGTTATAGGAGAATTCCGCATAGGGTAGGCTATCTTCCCATTTGGGTCCATGGGTAAGAGCACATGACCGAAGCATATCCTCAAGTATCTGGTTAACTCTTTCGGTCTGTCCATCTGTCTGCGGATGGTATGCCATGCTATGCTTCAGCATGGTTCCCAAGGCTTGATGCAATCGTAGCCAGAATGCTGAGGTGAATAGGGAACCTCTGTCTGAGGTGATGGACTTGGGTACTCCATGAAGGCTGACTATCCGGGACATGTAGAGCTGTGCCAGCTGATTTGCGTTGAAAGTGGTCTTTACCGGAATAAAGTGAGCCAGTTCCGTGAGTATATCCACAATGAACCAAATAGCATCATTGCCTCTTGTTGACTTGGGTAGTCCAACAATAAAGTCCATACATATGTCGTCCCACTTCCACTGGGGAACTGGTAAAGATTGCAGTAGCCCAGCGGGTTTCTGGTGTTCCGCCTTGACCTTGTTGCAGATGTCGCAGCAGGCGACATAGTGTGCTATATCTCTTCGCATTCCTGGCCACCAAAATGTCTCTCTCAAGTCCTGATACATCTTGGTACCTCCCGGGTGGATAGAGTATGTGGACTCATGTGCTTCCCTGAGTATTCGTTGTCTCATATTATCCTGGTCGGGCACGCATATCCGTTTTTCGAACCACACGGTGCCTTGATCATCCATACGGAAGGACTTAGCCTTCCCCTTCGGAATCAACTCCTTGATTTCTTTTATTCCTTCATCTAGCTCTTGGGCCTTCTTAATTTCTTCCATAAGTGTGGGAGTAATTTCCAACGTATCTGGGGTAATTGGGCCGTATAGCCCCATGTTGAGCTCAGCGAATTCCTCTTGTAGCCTTGGATGCATACTTCCCATTAGTGCATTCACGGTGCCTTGCTTTCTGCTGAGAGCGTCCGCGACCACATTAGCTTTTCCTGGATGATAGTTTAATCCAACGTCATAGTCCTTGACTAGCTCAAGCCATCTTCGCTGCCTGAGGTTCAGGTCAGGTTGAGTGAAAATATACTTGAGACTCTTATGGTCCGTGTATATTTCACAACGTTGTCCAATGAGGTAATGCCTCCAAATCTTCAGGGCATGAACCACGGCTGCCAATTCCAGATCATGCGTGGGGTAGTTCTCCTCATGAGGTCGTAGCTGTCTGGATGCATACGCTACAACCTTTCCTTCTTGCATCAATACGCAGCCGATTCCTCGTCTGGAAGCATCGCATTATATGTCAAAGCCCTTGTGTATGTCCGGAAGGACTAATACAGGTGCTGTCGTTAGCCTTGTCTTTAGCTCCAGGAAACTGCTGTCACATTCCGTCGTCCAGACGAACCTTTGATTCTTATTGAGCAATTCCGTCAGGGGCTTGGCTATTTTAGAGAAGCCATCTATGAAGCGACGGTAATAGCCTGCCAATCCCAGGAAGCTATGAACTTCGGTCACCGTGGCTGGTGTCCTCCAATTTAGCACTGCAGTTACTTTGCTGGGGTCGACGGCTACTCCTTGTTCTGACGGAATGTGCCCCAGAAATCCCACCTCTTTAAGCCAAAATTCGCATTTGTTGAACTTGGCGTACAGCCGATGGGCTCTCAACCTTTCTAGGATAGTACGGAGGTGTTGTTTGTGCTCTTCTTCATCCTTGGAATATATCAGGATATCATCGATAAACACCACCACGAATTTATCCAGAAAGTCCATGAAGACTTTGTTCATCATGCTCATGAAGTAGGCTGGAGCATTCGTCAGCCCAAATGACATGACTGTAAATTCATACAGACGATATCGAGTGGTGAACGCTGTCTTGGGTATATCCTCTTTTCGGATTTTTAGCTGATGATATCCGGTTCGGAGGTCAATCTTGGAGAATACCCGTGCTCCGTTTAGTTGGTCGAATAAATCATCAATGCGAGGGAGCGGGTAATTGTTCTTGATGGTGAACTCATTCAGCTGGCGATAGTCTACGCACATTCGTAGACTCCCATCCTTCTTCTTAACAAAGAGCACTGGTGACCCCCATGGCGAGATGATTGGGCGAATGTACCCTTTTTGCAACAATTCATCCAACCGCTTCTTCAACTCTGCCAACTCGGGACCTGGCATGCGATAGTATTTCTTGTAAATTGGAGCAGTGTCGGGAACCACTTCAATTGCAAACTCCAGTTCCCGGTCGGGTGGCATTCCTTGTAGTTCCTCAGGAAATACGTCCGGAAATTCACAGACTACCGGAATTAAGTTCATATCCGTGGCGGTAGTTTGGTATGCCATTCCCTTCTTCGACATCATCTTGCTGGCAAGGAATTGGACTGTTTGTCCTGCTGGGTTAACTAGTGTCACTGTCCTGCTGGCACAATTGATGCACACCTGATGTGGTGTCAACCAGTCCATTCCCAATATTACGCCCAAACCCAAGGATTCAATGGCAATGAGTGCAGCTAGAAATTTTATTCCATGTATCGAGATTTCCAGATCTCTATATATCAGATTTGTTTTGAGCAGGGAGCCAGGGGATTGTACCACCATGATTTTGTCCAGGAGCGAAGGGAAAATTTTGTGCAAGGTGGCAAAACTCCGCGAAATAAATGAATGGAAAGCCCCAGAATCAAATAAAATTACTGCAGGTATGTTGTTGACAGAAAACATACCAAGGACTACTTCTGGAGCTTTGCAGACTTCCTTGGCGGAGATATGATGGACACGTCCGTGGCTGATATTATGATTGGGGCGGCGTCCAATAGTGTTGACCTGCGGCTTGACATCGGAAGATGGCTTCCCGTGGTTGGCGGGGCACTGTTTGGAGTAGTGTCCGCTCTGGCCGCAAGTTAAGCAGGTGTTGTTGCGGCGGCAATCCTCTAGCACTGGTTGTTTGCCGAAGGTCTTGGTCTGGCTCACGGTCTTGTTGCTGTTGTTGCCACTGCTCCAGGTGGGCTTATATTCGGATGAGCCTGGCTGCCAGATGCGTGGCTTCTGCGTAGCCTGCTCACGGTTGTCCTTCTTAGGCTCAAACTTCCGCTTGTGGTTGTCATATCCGGACTTATGTTCCCATTCGGCTATAAAGGCTTGTTTACCAGAGTTTGAAAGTCCGGAAAATCTAGCATGCAAAGCTGATAACGGAGGGCGTGATTCAGTCCTCCTTGGAACCGATCTATCTTTCTTTCCTCGGTGGCCACATCATAGGTAGAGTACCGCGACAGATTGTTGAACTTGTTTAGGTACTCTGCTACCGACATATTTCCTTGTGTCAAAGCGAGGAACTCCCTCTGCTTCACCTTCATTATGCCGGTGGGAATATGGTATTTGCGGAATAACTCCTTAAATTTATCCCAGGAGATTTCTTCTTCAGAAGACCATGTTGCCTTTGTATTGTCCCACCAGATTGCTGATGGCCCTTCCAGGTAGTGGGTGGCAAAAGGAACCTTGTCGGATTCTTCGCAACGGGCTATTTCCAACTTCTTTTCTATAGTCCTTAGCCAATCATCTGCTTCTATCGGGTCCACAGCTTGGCCAAAATTGGGTGGTTTGGTGCGCTGGAAGTCGGACAATTTAGAATGTGTTCCGTTGTGGTTGTGGTTCTAACCCACCATGGTCTGCATGCTTTTCAGAAATTCCATAAGGTCTTGGTTTCTCTTCTCCTCAAACATTCTCATAATCTGATCAGTAGTCGGTGCTTGAGGCGGTGGGGGTGGTAAATCTTCTGGTGGTTGTCCTGCTTGTCTGGCGGATCGACGGACGGGGTTTCCATCGCCGCCTTGGCTACAACTTCCCTTCATCCTAAATTTGTTCCCATTTCCAAATACCGAATCGATGAGCAACATCCATAAGGGAAACACAGGGGTATGACACCAGAAAGGAAATACGCCAAAAAGGCGAATAAAGTAAACAACATAATTATACAAGATAACCCAACATCATACATGGCAAGTTGGTAGGGGAATATCATGCTAGACTGCTCATACGGCAGTTGACATATGCAAAGATGCATGCATAAAAACTCAAGCCTCTACTCTAGTGGCGCTGATGGCATGAACACTGGCAGACTGAAGACTCCTCGTCATCTGATCCTGAGTTGGAGTCAGAACTGATGATGTGGATCTCATCCTCCGGGTCAAAGGAAACACGACGACGCTGCTGGGACGGCTCTCCTTCAGGGGTAGAAGGAGCATGACGTCGCAGCATCGGAGCAGCTGGAGTGGCTAGGAGAGAGGCCCACTCTGCCGGGGTCTCACGACGGCTGCCAGACGAAAGGCCTGGTGGCACGGTAGAGCTAAAAGGAGCCTCAAACCTAGGTGGAGGTGGAACTGGTGGTGGATAGATAGGTGGATAGATAGGCTGAGGTGGAGGTGGAACTGGAGTCCTGGCTGCAAGTGCCCCCTGGACACGAGACAGTTCCTCAGCCAAGGATATGATCGTGCGATAACTGGCGTTCAGATAACGAGCCAGAACAGAGGTCGCACGGTCACACGCCGGGTCAATTGGCGCAAAAAGGACTCGCCCTGTCGTAGGCGACAGGGTGGGATAGTGGAAGAAACCTGGATGAGTCTGCATCTCAACCTCATGGAAGCGCAGGTCAGTGAGAGCCTCCATCGCAGCAAACTGGATCGCCAACTCCGGGGTGGAAGCCGTTCCGCCCTTGGTAGAGCGAGAATAGCTACCCAGGTCCGAGCTCACGATCAAAAAAGCCTCTGCGTGGTACTCATAGACTGACTCGGCAAGCTGCTCCCGAAACACCTGGTACACTGGATCTTCGCCGTGGGGGTACAGTCGAAGCCAGACGTTCCGGAGCAGTACTGGAAAGGTGGATGGTGCAGGCTCAAAATGGTAGTGGTATGGAACTGGTGCCATCTACACTCACAATGCCACGGTTAGCAAAACAATGAATCATGATGCATGCCATGCAACAATCAAATGCAACAAGCCAGATGCACACTCAAAGTCCTATGCTAATCGCGGTTCTAGCGTTGGTTAACTAGGGTGTCCTACAGTCAACCTGGCTCTGATACCAAGCATTGTGGCACCCCGACTCAGAGAACCGGATTACCAGTGTTTCCAACCCAGAGATCATGTCTTCTGGAAACACACAACAACTTGGTATAGAACAGAACTGAACTTTATTGATAACTGATGGGTACAAGCTTATATTTTACAATGATAACGAGGCCAAAGGCACCCTCGGTGCTATGACAGTATCCACATTATTTATGGAACATAGCAGGGCCTCGGAACTACTAAGTACTTCTATGGCGTAGCGGATCATAGCAACAACTCCATCCACAGGGAGACTGCTATGGACACATCCTAGTTAGCGTAGCACGAACCCTCAGGACCTCCGTCCTCGGCTTCTCCTGCATCTGGCATTATACGCCAGGTGAGTACTTTGAATGTACTCGCAAGCTCACGACAACCAAGTAATGCAGCAAACAATAGCATGGCAATCAACATGTTAAATGCTTAAACAATTCACTTACTGTACCAATTACCAACTTACTCACATCCGGGTTGTCCCACAACCCTCATAATACTCATACGTCATTGAGTACTTCCGATCATACGAAGAGTTCTTCCATCATTACTAACACCGATACAGTTGACCATCTACTGAGGTCTGGTCGGGCTGTCCAATACCGTGGACGCGGCTATTCGAATAGATTTTTACACTCTGCAGAGGTTGCGCACTTTACCCACACCATGAAGCACCTGGCCTCGCGATCCCCTTCGGGTGGACCAGCGTTGCTTCAACGAAACCTGCCTGACCCGTGACTCTCTCATCGTACCTCCGGCATTCATCCTCCCTCGCGGAGGCCTGCCCTGGGTGGCCCCTATGTCCCCATGACACCTGTGTCCCCATGACACCTGCCACCGTCGTGGCCAAACAAAACTGTCCCAAACGGGGACGCCGGCACAAACAAACAACAACTGGGCTCACAGGATTATCGCCGCCTATCTGATCAGGGTAGCGCGCGCGCATAACCCTCCCTCTTTGTAGGCACCGGTGAAAGATCACGCAGTCAGGCCAAGTCAAGGCCGTCCCATACCGGCAAATGTGATTGCACGAGTATGCCAGGACAGGTGACTCAAGATCAACCACTAATTTTACTTCAAATAAAGTGGGTCATCACAATAAGCATCTAAGTATTTAAATGAATTACTATGGATTAACTTATAGCGAGTAAATAAGCATAATGCATGAAATTATGCAATGCTATGGAAACGCGGAGTAGCTCGGCGTTTGTTCAGCCTAGAATGGAGTCCTAGGCTGAAACGCGGAGTAGCTCGGCGTTTCTGGCGTGTGGAAACGCAGGCTAGGATGGCGTTTCTTAGTTTACCAGCAACGTCCATTCTAGGCTGAAACGCGGAGTAGCTCGGCGTTTCTGGCGTGTGGAAACGCAGGCTAGGATGGCGTTTCTTAGTTTACCAGCAACGCGGGTAGGTCGGCGTTTCTTAGTTTAACAGCAACGCCGCGGACCGTGACGTTTCTAAAAGGGTCAGATCGTGAAATACTTTCCAGACAAGTTCATTTTGTGCAATACTTTACGTATTAAGGTTAGAACAGTGATTTCGTCCGAAATAAAACGGCTGCAGAATTTACCCATATCTCTTCTCTACGCGGGCAGCCATGCGCCCATGCATGCATGCATGATCAGATGACGCTGACAACAGCCTCGAGTGAGCACGTACTATTATATTCCGTACAGGATGGGGGCGGATCCGAGGTCCATTTGATGCTCTGGATTACTATTAAGTAACTGGTTAACCGGGGTTTAGATGCGATGTGGTCCTGTTCGGGCTTCAGCATGATCTGCATTGCCATTCGCAAAGCAGGATCTCAATTCCCACTAATGGAAAGCGACCAAAGCTAGGGTGCCCTCTAATCATGGTTCGCAGGCAAAAAAAGAATGGACTCCCTTTCTCTCATGCATGCCTGAATCCTGATGACATGCATGTATGGGGAAAGCAGTGCCGGGCGTGAGTTGGTTAATTAAGCTTCATGATTTGGGTGGGAGCATGGGCAGCCCATGTGGCCTACTTTATTGGCTCCGCGACATGCTTAGGTACGCCCGCGTAGACAAATTGAAAGGGAAATTCGCACGCTATGCACGCCTTGTTGCCCCCCTTTTTTTAAGGAACGCCTTATTTTTGTATTCTTGACTGCAAATAGACTTTGTTCCTCGTATGATGGTCATGTGTTTACAAGTAAATGAGAAACAAAATCAGGGATTACATCATGGGAAGCACTAGGGATCAGACTACTGATCCTTGCTTCCTATCAGACCAGTGCTAAACCGTAGGATAAGTTGTAAGATGGTTGCTGGATCTATTACAAGGCTGTGCATGGTTGTTTGATTGCTTCCTAATAATTGCTTCCTGTTAGCACACACGACACGCCTAATACGTGGGATTAACTACCAATCTGCACCTTCAGTGCTTGGTTTCAGCAAACTACTGACGGATTTGTAGGAAAACAGTTTGCTTCCTTTAGAACAAAATTACGTGTCTTTATACACAAACATTTTGTGTTTTACTCGTGCATATCATCTACGCATAGACCTAGCTCATGATGCCACTGTTGGGAACGTTGAAAGGGAAACAAAAAAATTCCTACGAACACCCAAGATCTATCTATGAAGTTGCATAGCAACGAGAGGGGAGAGTGTGTCTACGTACCCTTGTAGACCATTAAGAGGAAGCGTATATTACGCGGTTGATGTAGTCGTACTCTTCACGATCCAATCGCGATCCAATCCGATCCAGCGCTGAACGGACGGCACCTCCGCGCTCAGCACACGTCCGGCTCGATGACGTCTCCGCCTCCTCGATCCAAAGAGCGAGGGTGAAGTAGTAGATGGGTTCTTCGGCAGAACGACGGTGTGGTGGAGGTGGTAGTGAGCTAGTCCAGCAGGGCTTCGCCAAGCACTACTAGAACGAGGAACGGAGGAGCTACGGAGTAACATTAGAGATAGGGGCGCCAAGGGCTTGTGTGTGTACTCTTGGGGGCGCCTCCTTGTCTCTATATATAGGTGGAGGGGCGTGGTGGCCATCCCTCCAAGCCCTAGGGGCGCAGCCAAGGGGGAGGAGTTGGACTCCTAGTCCAATTGCCTCCTTTTCCATACACAGGTGGACTTTCAACCACTCCCAAGTCACATGGGCCTTGAGGGACTTGTGTGCTTGGCCCAATAAGGCCAGGCGCCTCCCCTTAGCACATGTTGGCCCTTGGGACGTGGTGGAACCCTTGGTGGACTTCCGGACTCCTTCGGAAGTTTTCGGAACCTTCTCGAAGCTTCCCGGTACAATACCGAAAAAACTGGAACTTTTTTCGGAACCTTGAAAACAACTTTCCATATATAAATCTTTACCTCCGGACCATTTCAAAGCTCCTCGTCACATCCGGGATCTCATCCGGGACTCCGAACAACATTCGGTCACCAACATAACCCAATAATACTATATCGTCATCGAACGTTAAGCGTGCGGACCCTACGGGTTCGAGAATCATGTAGACATGATAGAGACACCTCTACGGTCAATAAACAATAGCGGGACCTGGATGCCCATATTGGTACATATTCCATGAAGATCTTTATCGGTTGAACCACGATGTCACGGATTCAGTCAATCCCGTATGTAGTTCCCTTTGTCCAGCGGTATGTTACTGGCCCGAGATTCGATCGTTGGTATCTCCATACCTAGTTCAATCTCATCACCGGCAAGTCTCTTTACTTGTTCCGTAATACAAGATCATGTGACTAACTCCTTAGTCACATTGCTTGCAAGCTTCTTGTGATGTTTTATTACCGAGAGGGCCCAGAGATACCTCTCTATCCTACGGAGTGACAAATCCCAGTCTCGGTCCATGCCAACCCAACAGACACCCTCGGAGATACTTGTAGAGTACCTTTATGATCACCCAGTTATGAAGCTACATTTGATACATACAAGGCATTCCTCCGGTGTCAGGGAGTTGCATGATCTCATGGTCTTAGGAACATATACTTGACATGAAGAAAGCAGTAGCAATAAACTAAGTGATACGATCAAATGTTATGCTTATGGTTGGGTCTTGTCCATCACATCATTCTCCTAATGATGTGATCCCGATATCAAATCACAACTCATGTCTATGGTTAGGAAACCTTAACCATCTTTGATAACCGATCTAGTCTAGTAGAGGCTCACTAGGGACATGGTGTTGTCTATGTATCCACACATGTATCTGAGTTTCCGATCAATACAATTCTAGCAAGGGTAATAAACGATTATCATGAACAAGGAAATATGATATTAACCAATTTATTATTGCCTATAGGGCATATTTCCAACATTTACACCGCTGCATAGAGGGGGAGAGAATTGGTGGTGACGGCGGCGAAGTTGTTGGTGTAGATCGCCATAGCGATGGCTGCCCTAGCGGCGCTCCGGCGCCACCGGGAGAGAGGGGGAAAGAGCCCCCTATTTATTCTTATTCCTTGGTCTCCCCCCTAGATGGGAGGAGAGTTTATCCTCTGGTCCATGGCCACCATGGCTCCCGGAGGGCAAGAGCCCCTCCGAGATTTGATCTCTCTCTCTCTCTCTGTTTCTCTCCTGTTTTCTGACTCCTTCACCGTTTCTTAAATATCCGGAGATCTGTAACTCTGATTGGGCTGAAATTTTTAGGGGATGTTTATCGGAAAATTATCTTTCTTGCAGCTAAAGAAGGGCTCCAACCGACTTACAGGGTGGCCAGAAGCTATCAGGGCGCTGCCACCCCCCGGTCGCGCCCTGTTGGCTTGTGACCACCTCGGGCACCATCTCGCGTTGATTCTGACTCCCAAAAATCACATATATTCCAAAATAAATCTCTATAAATTTTTATCTCGTTTTAACTTCGTTGATATGGATTTTCTACGAAACAAAAAACACAAAAAAAACAGGAACTGGCACTAGGTACTGGATAAGTAAGTTAGTCCCAAAAATAATATAAAATGTTGCCAAAAGTATATGAAAGTTGTAGAATATTGGCATAAAACAATCAAAAGTTATAGATATGATGGAGATGTATCACAGACAAGAAGCGGAATCTAGTTACTTGAGGTTCACACTAGCGCGAGAGAGGAATCGGAACCGGCGCCTCATGCATGTACTGCATAATTCCGCTCTTGCTCGTAGTGATAGCTCTTCTCTTCTATATCATAGTTTAGATGGATGATGAAACATGTGTATGGGATGAGCATGTAGTTGCATGTATTCGAGACATGTGATAACTTGTACCGCTATTTTGAGATGATGACGATAGACATGATTTGTATTGGATCATGATGATGATGACATGATATGATGAGACTATTGTATGTGTATGCATGATATGATGAGATTTGTATGTGTATGATATTGATGAGACTATTGTATGATATGATTGTATAAAACTTGTAAAAAAGCAGAGAAAATATGTAGCAGAAATAGTAAAAACAGAAAATAATATCAGTAGCGTGGGGGGCGAGTGTAGCAGCATCGCGTCTCTGACAAACGCGCTGCAACAACTTAGCAGTAGCGCGGGTACGAAATGCGCTACTGCTACTCAAATGTAGTAGTAGCGAGGGGCAGAACCACCGGTGCTACTAAAAGTTAGTTGTAACATCGTAGCAGTAGCACGGGGTACTGCTAGACCTTTATCACGCAATACTGCTAGGGTTTTCCCTAGTAGTGGTCGGATGTTACCCATCTTCTCTCATCGTCGCATATCGTGGGAAACCCTTGACAGCAGCGTCGTCATCGTCGCGTCCCTTCTTGGAGGTGTTGTTTGGTACCGACGCTTCGGATCCTAGGGGCTTGGTGGGAGGTCTCCGGTGAGTGAAGTGGTCGTGGGGCTTCTTCGTTTTTGTCGATCCGCCTTTGTCGGCATTTGATTTGAGTTTTTTGTATTTTCTCTTTCTTTTCTTTTGGGCATGATTGTATTGATGCCATCCAATCACCTATTTTTTTAACACAACACATACGCAAGCACTCATATATACGCGCAGACACTCACCCCTATGAATGCACACACGCACACTCTACCCCTATGAGCACCTCCGAGAGACTAAGCTGGCATATCATCCTGAGATTTACGAAGTCACCGTAGGCGCCTCGTCGTCGATGGGAACGCCTCCTCCCACTGAATGTGCATCGCGAGCAATCCTGAAATAAATCCAGAAATAATGCGAGCACCAGGACTTGAACCCTGGTGGGCTGGGGATAGCAGTGTCCCTCTAACCATCCAACCACGGATTGGTTTGCCCCAACATCTGTCGTTGATTGTATCAGGTGCTTGCCATATTAATACAGCGGGGCACAAACTTATTTCGAAAGGGGCCACCAAGTAGAAGACTGTGTCACACGTCCTACATAACTTTGGGCAGAGAAACGTTTCCCAAAACAATTTGGGTTCTCGACATGTGCATACAAGCCCACCTGGGGCAGGCGGAAAATGTTGTTCGCCGCATTTTGCGGCAAAGAGTTGAGGCTCCGCATACCCCCCGAGCCGGCCCAGTTCCCTTAGCCACTGGTTTTGGGAACCTTCTAGGAGGTTCCCTGAACCTTTTTTTTTCACCTTTTTCTTCCTTTTTTCGTTTTTATGTTTCTGTTTCTTTTTTCTTTTTTTTTCTGTTTCTTCTTTTTTCCTTTTTTCCCAAGGTTATTTTATCTTTTTTAAAATAAGTACATGTTTTGAAATTGTTTATAAAATTCAAAAAATGTTTTTGTTTTTTTAATGTTCTAAATTTCAAATAATTGCCGTTTTTCAAAAACATCCATAACTTTAAAAAATGTTTGCGATTTTCAAAAATATTCGGTATTTTAAAAAAATGTTCAGTATTTTCAGAAAATGTTCGGAATTTTTCAAATGTGTTCGGAATATTAAAAAATGTTCTTGTTTTTCAAAAAATATTATTGTTTTCGTTTTCATTTTTTCCTTTCTTTTTTTTCTTTTTTCCTTTTCCTATTCATTTTGTTTGACATTTTCTAATTTTTTTTTGAATTTCAGGAAAAGTTATCGTGTTCAAAATTTAGTTCACAATTTATATTTAAATGTTCGTGCTTCAAAAAATAATCAGTACTTTAAAAAAATTATCGTTTAAAAATTCGTTCACAAATTTAAATTCAAAAAAAATTAAGATTTCTGAATATTTTTGTTTGAGATTCACAAAAAATGTTCAAAATTTCAAAAAATGTTCGTTTTCAAAATTTGTTCACAAATTTAAAAAAATATTCCCGTTCTCAAAGTTTGTTCAGAAATTCAATTTTTTATAAATTTTTCCGGTTGAAAATTTTTTGTTCTGATTTACAAAAGTTGTTCCAGTTTTCAAATTTTTGTCACCAATTGAAGAAATGTTCACATTTTCAAAATTGTTCTAGATTTTCCAATTGTTCTCACTTTTAAAAATTTTGTTCTGAATTTAAAAATTTATCCTTGATTTCAAATTTTGTTCACCAATTCAAAAAATATTCACATTTTCAAAACATGTTCTGGAATTTTGAAAAACATTCACGCTTTCAAAAATGTTCACGTTTCCAAAACATGTTCTGTAATTTTGAAAAATGTTCACCCTTTCAAAAATATTCACGTTTTTAAAAATGTACTAGAAATTAAAAAAATGTTCGATTTTCAAATAATGTTCCGAATGTCAAATAATGTTGCATTTTTCAAGTTTTGTTTACCATATAAAAAATGTTCACCTTTTCAAAAAATGTTCGCGAATTTGAAATTTCTACATAACTTTAAAAGATGGCGAGAATTTTTGAAAATTGTTCGCGTTTGTTACAAATTATTCGTAACTTCAATAAAGTGTTCGAAATTTTAAACACTATTTGCAATTTTTTAAGTAATGTTCAGTTTGCGGGGCTAAATTTAGTTCTCTAGAGTTTGCTCTGCTTCTTATGTAAGCAATGCTTGATAGGTGCAATTGTTACACAAATACACACACAATTAGTAGGTCTGAGTTCGAATCCCAGCTCGGGCGCTGCTATTTTTGCCCATTTTTCGTCCGACAGCCTGGTTCAGTTCAACTCGAATGGGCCAGCCCAGTCTGCCGCGGCCTATGCGACGGGACGACTATTTTGCCGCAGAATGCGGCGAATAGGACCTCCAGGCCCAGGCATCAGAAAAAGCCCGAACCACCTTCATATGACCGCTCGAAAAAGAAAAGAAAAAACTTCATATGGCCGCACGCCCTGCCCACACAAAGCAAAAAATCGAAAATCCAACAATGCCAGCATGAATCTCTGCGTCTGAATATAAGGACCACAAACTTGATTGAGACATTGTTAATTCTCCGCTGAGTGAAAATTAACAGAACTGAATCAACTGATTATCTGTTTATCAAAAAAAAAGAGAACTGATTATCTTATTACGCTTTTGACAAATTACCCGTATCGGGAGTTCCCTCTAACGGAGAATTTAACAAGCGGCTGCCCACCTTGATTAATCCTTTTGAAACTGCTAGACTCTAGTACATCATTAAACACATCAATACTTCAGGATAAAGACAATGCACTAAAACTGGGCACCATGGATACTACTCCGTAGATGGTGAAGGAGATAGTTGTCCAAGCTTGCTTATTGTATACTGATAGGTGGCCAAGGAGCAAGGAGGCTGGAAGGACAATTGCTCAGACGCGCATCCTCTTCGCATCGCCTTCAGGCCCGTTCTTGTCGGTTCCATTGCCTGATTTACAAACCTAGAAACAGAGAACGTGAAGTGGCGTATCAGTGACAGTCTTAGTAGACGATCCACATGACAATAGTATTTCTTTTAAAAGACACTAACTCACATTCTCGTCGGGGACGAGGGCGAATCGCTCCGAAGGTGAGACCCAGACTTTAACTGAAAATGTCAATACATGTCGTAAACCAAACATCAGGAAATGCATGTGCAGAGAGCTTCCAGCAGTGCTTCATGTAAATGCAAACCTGTCATTGGAACAACGTTTGATGACTCCAACTGCTTGCAAGCAGACCCGTCCAGGCTTAGGGCATCGATCATCTTGGGTATGTTCCTTCACGAGGTGCAGTCATTTTCTCAATTCTTTTATCGTATATTATATTAGAAGAAAAAGAACTGATTGGCACGGTCTAGGTGGCAACTGGCATGTACCTCGCCAAAAAAGGAAGAACAGCAGCTTTTACTTGATAAATGTTTACCTGTCAATTATTTCACCATGACCAAGCTGTCCACTCGCACCCCTGCCCCATGAGAAAACATTCTTGTTTTCTGTCAGGGCAAGAGTATGCCTCCATCCACAGGCAACTTGTACAACTTTCTGCAATCCGGGTACGCATATGTAAATGACACTAAAGATCAAAACTATATCATAGCAGGTGATGTGGAATGCATCGTCACATGATTTAATGAACAGATCATAAACGTTGTAGTCCCAAGCCACAACCATATCATCATTTAGTTAATTTATATGAGCAAAAGATTGTGCAAAACATACTTCACGCACCTGTTCGTCGGGAAAATTCACCTCTACGGGGGAACAGTGATCTACGTTATCGCCAATACCAACTTGGCCAAACTACATATTGAAAATACGGGTTATGTAAGGAAAGTTAGATTAATGCAGAGAAGTGGATCATGTACTATGAAGAAAAATACGAGTATAGGACTAATCACCTTGTTCCACCCCCATCCGTAGAGTTTCCCATCTGAAGCGACTGCCATTGTATGCCTCCACCCACCTGCAATCTACACCACCAATCATGTCCTCATGAACCCTTTGAGGGCCTCTTTGATTCACAAGTAAAGTAGGGACAAACTACATAAATAGGTAATTTTCATATGGTGAGACTATTCATGTATTTGATTCAAAGGAATGGACCATAGGGAAAACAGAGGATTTTGTCCTTTGGGTTGAGTTCCATAGAAAAACAAATGAATTGCAATCCACTTAAGCCTCTTTTTTACATACATGTCCACAAAGAACAAGACAAATGCCATAAGTAGCACAATATTAGCTCCATCATACGTTGAATATGTTTTAACCTTAATTTACTCATAATTTTTAGAATTCATGTGTTTTTCCTATTCCCGCGAATCAACACCCGCTTCTATAGATTTCCGCGAATCAAAAAACTGAAACCTTTGAAAACACTTGTAAGTGGACCCTTGTAAAAACCATTATGGATGGTTAGTATGTTGTATTAGGGAAACTCTAATCAATCCTCAAAATTTAATTCACAAAAGCCTGCTTCGAAAACCTAACCCTACAGAAATCTCGTGTTTTTGGGCTACATTCTAATCGATCTCCAAAAGTTAAATCCCTAACACGTTTATTTCACTAGGTCTCACTTCCTTTTGCTAACTTAAAGTCCATTTCACCCACTTTTCGGTAACTTATTAATTCAAAACTTCATGTAAATCGTTGAAATATTTCATGATATTCCAAACTTATTGTCAAAAAATATAAAGTATGAATTCCAACACAACACGTCATCCAAGAATGAATCATATAGTAAAAAAATCAACAAATGGACTGAATGATGATAGATGAAATTGTTATTCTTCCGCAACAAGTTACCACCTGTGCTTTATGAGGTCATTTTGTAGTTTCAGTAGCATCCCTCCTTTGGGTGAACCAAGGTTCAAGCATTTGGACCGCCATAACAAATGGGCAGAAAGAGCCCCCTCGACATTCTTATACGTCAGCTAAATAGGTCATCCGGCTACACCGCACTATCAACGAACTAATCGCTCATCATCTTGGGATGGTCATTTGTCCTACTATGCTAAATGTACCTACGACATGGCTAAAGACATGCTCTAATCCTTCTTCTTCGTGCATTGTCATCATGATGTCCATTATGAAATCTTCATCATCTTCCTCCCCCGACGACGATGAGTCCTCAAAGAAATCATGAACATTCATGCCCATCGACCAATATGCATTTAAGACAATTCTTGCGTGGTTGGGCTAAAAATGCTAGTGGAATTTATAAGGTGAAAAAATAAAGGCTTATGCACCTTATCAACGAGTTTAATATTAAGGCTGAAATGAGTCGTTTTGATGTCGCTGATAGCGTGGCTAAGAGAGAGGCTGAAGAGAGTCTTGTGAAGATTCACTTAGAGGAAGAGATCAAATGGGCACAAGGTGCTAAAGTGCGAGAGGTCGTACAATGAGATAATAACACTGAGGTTTTTTTTTATCTAATTGTGAATGGAAACATAGGAAAAAGAGAATTGTCCATCTTGAACCGGAGGAAGGTACAATAGGTCATGAAAACTTAAAAATGTACATCTCGAATTTCTATAAAAAAGCTCTTTGATGCTCCGATTGAGAATTTTGTTTCTCTGGATGAGAGCACGGTAGGAGATATCCCACTATTATGGACGGATGAGCACGAGATTCCTAATGCCCCCTCGACGAAGGAGATACTTGAAGCCATAGCGCAGATAAAGAATAATAAGGCGCATGGTCTGGATGGATTCCCGGTGGAATTCTATCGGAGGTGTTGGGGATTTTTAAGGGAGACTTTATGCCAATGTTGCATGATCGTTTCAATGGTCAACTTCAGTTGTTTCAACTCAACTTTGGGACAATTACTCTATTGCCGACAGTTACTCTATTGCCTAAGAAGGAAAAGGTTGTTAGAATTGAGAAATGCAGACCCATTTGCCTGCTCAATGTTAGTTTTAAGATGTTTACCAAAGTGGGTATGAATCTTTACTAAGATTGCACATACTGTAATTAAGCAACTCAGACTGCTTTCATGCGAGGAAGGCACATCCTTGAGGGTGTTGTTATCTTGCATGAAATTCATTCGACGAAACTTGACCGACTTATCTTCAAAGTGGATTTTGAGAAGGATTATGACAAAATTAAGTGGTCTTTCCCGCAACACGTTTTTTGTATGAAGGGCTTCGACCCTGCTTGGAGGAAGCAGGTTGAGGCTTTTGTACATGAAAGAAGTGTTGAGGTTAAGGTAAAATGATGGTGTTGGTCATTATTTTTAGAAGTGGGAGGGTTTGCGTTAGGGAGATCCATTGTCTACAATTTTGTTTAATATTGTTGCATAGGGGGGGGGGGGGTTAATCGTACATCTCGTGTATGGTCGTGTCTCTATCCTACAATATGTTGATGATATTATAATTTTCATGGAACATGATATGGACAAAGCAAGAAATATGAATTTAGTGATGTGTCTTTTGAACAACTTTATGGACTAAAAGTTAACTTCCACAAAAGTGAATTGTTCTGCTTTGGACGTGCCAAAGAGGAACATGGAAACTACCGATAGTTGTGCGGTTGTGAGATTGGATCTCTCCCATTTACGTATATTGGGATTATATTTCGCCACTAAAAATTAACGAGCAAAGAATGAAAATATATTGAGGATAGATTCGAAAAGAAGTTTAGCTTTTAGAAGGGAAAGCTCATGTCCTATTGGAGGGGGGGGGGGGGTAGGCTAATACTTATCAACTAGGTGCTTACGAGTATGCCTATGTTCATGCTCTCTTTCTTTGAAATACCCGCAGGGGTACGAGAAAGATTGGATTACCACGGTTCTTTTGGAAAAAATGATGAGACTAAAACAAAATATAGGCTCGCTAAGTAGAATATTTTCTATACGTCGAAGGACCAAGGGGGTTTGGGTATTGAAAACTTGGAGGTTAAGAATAAGTGTTTGCGTAAATGACTTTATCGGTTATCCTCCGAGGAGGAGGGGGTATGAATTATTGCAAAACAAGTATCTGCATTCCAAGACATTATATCAAGTAGTGGCAGAGTCGTTACCCATTTGGAAGGGTTTCATGAGAACTAAGGTCACCTTCTTTAATAGAGGTAGGTTTATTATTGGAGACAGACATACAACTCGATTTTGGGAGGATATTTGGCTCGGAGAGACGTCTCTAGCCTTATAATATCCAACACTTTACAATATCGTATAGTATTGGGATCGGTTCCCTTAAATATCCAATTCAGGCGAGCACTGGTTGGGAAATGATGGGATGAAAGGCTACATTTAGTTCGAAGGTTGATGGAGGTCACCTTATCTAATGAGCAGGTGCATTCTGATGGACTCTAACGGCTTCGGGAGTGTTTTTGCTAAATCAACGTGCATGGACTTGATTAATACTAGACCAATTCCCGGGTCTATTCACATCTGGAAAATAAAAAGTGCCTCTAAAGATCAAGATTTTCATGTGTTTTGTGCATAAAGGTGTGATTCTGACCAAGGACAATTTGATAAAACATAGGTGGGAAGGTAGTAAGGGTTGTTCTTTTCGTGACCATGAGGAAACGATTCAACACATATTATGACGAACAACACACGTGTCCTTTAATGTATCTCCGTCTAATAGTATATCAAATTTGTTTAGTAACTGGTTAGGCGGGGTTCGGCCAAATACGGCGGCATGTACTGCATTATTTTGGGCTATTTGAAATTGTGGAGACAATTGTGTGTTTATCGAAACAAGTATAAAAAAATTACAGGTTACGAGCGTCTGGATGAATTCATATGTGGATTAGTTGACCATGCAGGAATGAGGGAGCTTATGACCTATGGTGCAAATGATGGAAGACGGTAGCACGGGCTACGTACAACCGGTTTGAATGACGGTCCAATAATAGGATATGTGTAGGCATGAGTCATATTTTTGCCAGTTGTGGCTTTTCGACATGTTTAATTCTTTTTTAGGCTACCAGAGATACTATTGATACTTTGATATTTGATTCACTTTAATAAATGGTTGTGTGCATTTGATGCAGATGCCATAGATACCATAGGTAATCCTTCTTTTCGAAAAACCAATATGCCCTTCTCGATTATAAATTGTTGGGGAAAGGGGGAAAATAGAAGAAGAAAAAAGCATGTGTGACGAGTTGGACAAGTCGTCGCGGAGGGTGGGGGGAGTCGGGACAGGGGCCACTGGTCGATTGTGGGAGAGGCCGTTGCTAGCTCTCCCAGACACGACCTGAGAGCTTGCCGATGTCGGCCTCGGTAGGCGGCAGTGCTCGAGCTTGGTTGGCGGACGAGCTCGTGGTCGAGCTTGGTTGTCGCCATAATCATCAGGACAGTGGGACGGCGGTGATGGAGGGAGGCAGCCTCGCATGAAGGCTTCGACGCCGGAGAACTGCGCAGCCTCGCATGAAGGCTTCGACGCCGAAGAACTGCCAGAGAGGGCTTTGAAGCCTTGAGGGAGAGGGAGCGAGCGGTTGCGATTTGAAAAGGAAAAGTCCTCCCACCTGAATTATGCAGATCAGGTAAGAGGAGGCGAGCAAACCAACCTGTGGTTGGATGGTTAGAGGGACAGTGATATCCCCAGCCCACCAGGGTTCAAGTCCTGGTGCTTGCATTATTCATGTATTTATTCCAGGATTTCCGGCGATGCACATTTAGTGGGAGGAGACGTTCCCGTCGACGACGAGGCGCCTACGGTGACTTCGTAAATCTCAAGATAATATGCCGGCTCAGTCTCTCGGATGTGCTCATACGGGTAGGGTGTGCGTGTGTGCGTTTATAGGGATGAGTGTATGCGTGTGTATATGAGCGCTTGCGTCTGTACTGTGTTCAAAAAAAAAAGTAAGAGGAGGCGTTTTTTTTTTTTGCTTGCCATGATATATTTTTCTAGGATTTCAAAATATGTTTGGGTCGGTTAGAGTACGTTAACTCGCACAATGGGCGGTCTTGGGGAGTTGAGATTTCTCTTTTGGATCAGTTACAGTTGTCTATTTTTCTTTGCTGGAGATTGGAGTTGCCCTTAGTACCTGAGAAATGGAAACGTCTTTGAGGGCCTCGAGCTTGCGTGGAACCAGATGGTCTTCGAAATCACCATGGCCTAGCTGGCCATACTTGCTCCACCCGTACGTGTACAGAGCACCAGAAGACGACACAGTGACCGAGTGGCGCCACCCACATGCAACAAGCACCATCTTTTCTCCCTGGAAGATTAAGGGAAGAGTTTACAAGAGACAGACACAAGAACTTGTTCAGAACGCGAAACTTACAGTTGAACGAAAAAGATTACCCACCTCAACAGAAGAAACTTTTTCCGGGACTGAGCGGTCCTCCCGGTCGGAGAGACCTAGGTTGCCGTATCGACCCCAGCCCCATCCATAGAGATGGCCATCTTCTGTTATGGCCGCAGTATGCTCGGCGCCAGCAGCGATCATTTTTACGCAGACACCCTGCACACATTCTTAGTGTAAAGCAAACTTCCACAGCGGCAATCCATAGATGAGCCCACACTCATTTGCTCCTCATTAATAGTAAAAAAAAGTAACAGAAAAGGTTTAAAATTGGCATCCAAGATGGACGAATGTGTTATGGGTGTGCAAATCTTCATGGTGAAATGACATTCAAAAAGCTCTACACAAAAAGTCAAAATCAGGTCTCCAAAGTGCCTTTTTTTTAAAAAGTTTCCTTGAGAGCCAATTTTTTTTTGTTTAGAGCTCCTCAAATGTTATCTCACCATGAAAACTTGCACACTCCCAATGGCACTCCAGTAACTTAGATACGTAAATGATCTATGGATGCCAAAAAACAGAAATTTTAAATTATTTTGCTATTTTGTTTAATTTTACTGTTCATGACCGGGGTGTAGATAAGCCTGAGCTACAAAGCACAGCCCTCACTTCCACGGTATATACTGGTTAGCTATAAGATATATTACAGTAGAATCCAAACATACTGATTGATGTAAATATAGATAAATAGTAGTAGTTCACAGCATTCACAGATTTGTTCTTTGCTACACGATCTACGTAGTACCCGACAGGCCAACATAAGTCTTTAAAGCACCACGATGGACAAATCCGACCCCTTAAACGTCCGCGGATAGTGACCGGAAGCCTCAAATAATGCATTCTACAACCGGATATCTTAAATTAGAAATTTCAAATCCATCTTATTACATGCACGTAAAACGATAATAAAGCGGAGCTTATCCATCTCCGCCGTGCTCATGTCCGGCGGTCGGTGCACTCTACGGCAGTGTTGGTCCGGCCACCGACGAAGTAGAGTAGGACATGGGACACTAGCCGGCTCACAGGAGTCGACCATGCCCTACTCTTCCTCATCGGAGGCCGCAACCCGGACGGTGCCGGTGGACGTGAGATCGATGACGGATCCCTCCTTGGAAGAGCGGACATCCACCACGACGCGGTTGCGGCGCCCGCACTGGTTACCATACGGGGCGCCGAAGAGTGCGACTCCGCCTCGCTACCGTCCACTGCCGTGAGGGCTTTCGCCGTCTCCCGCGCCCGCTGGCTCGCACGGCGGATCCATGCACCGGTTGTACGGACGCAATGGATTTCCAGCGGAAGGAGTCTGAGCGCTGCCGTCGGGCGGCCACCTCTCGGGAGCGGCCGAGCGCAAGCTGGATGACCATCTCCTCCTTGGGACCTATGTGATGAGCTCGGGATTGACGAATCTGAAGGTGAAAGACTCGGATCCGCTGCATGCCATGCCGGAGAAGGCCAGAGATCGCCGGACATGAGCTCGGGTGACGGAGGGGAGTGGAGGGGAGAGAAGTGAAGTGGCTTGGTCCAGTGAGCGGATGGAGAGGAATATATGTGGGGTCAGGTGGACCAGTGTGGGCCGGGTCCGACGTGGCGGACGCGTCTGGACGCCCCATTTCCGCCCCATATTTGTGTTAGATATGAAGGGTGCCGGTCAGCCCGGACGTTTGAGGCCCATTTGCGGCGTCCGTCTGAGTCAAAATTTCGTGACCCATCAGTAATTGGGCTGCCCGCCCAGGCATTTGAGACGGGTTTGGTGCGCCCGGCCGTGGATGCTCTTAACTTGCTTTTTCGAAACGGGCATAAGTTGTTCAATTGACGACCCATTTATCTGATGAATCGTTCGCTGGGGGAGAATTGCCAGCCAACCCAAGTTGTCATGCCAAATAAACTAAAATTGTCATGAAGCCATGTACTGAAGGGAAAATTGCTATGTTTAGAAAAATTTTTCCAGCGACACAGTGTATTTTAAAAAATGCCATGCGTTTGATCACAATTCGACGGCTTTAAAGTCGTTCGCTGGGAGCTCTCTCCCAACAAACGTCCGCCCATTTGGTATTTCCGTAACGCTTACCTCCTTTTTTTTTGCGAGGGCCGTAATGCTTACCTCAAAAGCCTTGATCTTTTGCGGGAGCAGCGAGTCTTCATTATTTCCGAGACCAAGTTGCCCGTTTTGATTGCGCCCCCAGCTGAAACAAATTAAGCAGCAGCAGGATGGAACTTATTGCGTTCGAGGATAATACTACTGTTTATTAAGGTTTTGAGGGTACCTACACCTACCTATGCACTTGTCCGTTGAAGGTGACGGCGAGGCAGTGGCTGTCACCGCAGGCGATCTGCTTGATCTTCATCCCCTGCAGGGCCACGATCGGCTGCGGGTTGAACACATCGCTGGAGTTGCCATGTCCCAGCCTCCCGAAGTCTCCCCTGCAGGCAGCACACGCAGCGCAGCCTCGTCACGTAACGAAATTGCTGTAGAAGAGATCCAGGAAGAGGAGGCGGAGTGCGGCGTACCAGCCCCAGCTGTAGAGCTGCATCTCGTCTTCGGAGTAGGCGGTGGTGTGGTCGGCGCCGCAGATGACGGATGTAATGCGTGGCACGTCGAAGGAGGTCAGCACCGTTGGCACCGGCCGGTCCTCGGAGTCTCCGTGGCCGAGCTGCCCGTCCTCGCCCCGGCCCCAGGAGCACACCATCTGGCCCGCTGAAACACCACGGCGCGCTCCATCATCAGACCGACGAGAAGCTTAAAGCAAGGCGGTTTGACGACGCAGAGCAGGAGGAGTGGCGGCTTACAGAGCAGTGCGACGGAGTGGTTTGCGCCGGCGGAGATGAGGACGACGGACTGCTCCGGCGCCTCCGGGACCGCCTCGTCGCCGGCCGCCTCCACCTTTGCGTCCATGTGTGAATGAACCACGGGTCCCAGCTACTCGCTCTCGACTCTCGACCAGGTGAAGTGGAACTATGGAATGGAAGCAGTGGAGTCGAGTAGTACAAGTAGAGGAGGAGCAGGACGAGATGGGACGGTTAACAGGACGTATTAATGTCACCAGGTAGCTTTTATCAAGCGAGGTACCTCCGCTGTTTCACTCCACTATATACGCACGACGCACCTTGCTCCTCGGTCTATTTTGTCCGAGCGCATCAATGGCGTCGGGCCGTCGGCGCCGCCGCATCCGCTGTACCCGCGTCACCCTGCGGCTGCATCTGCATGGAACTCTCTCCGGGTCTTCCTGCCTGCGTCACTGCAGATGGATTATATCTTGATCTCTTCTCGGGTCGAGATCCACGTGCCTTACCCACAGAAGGGGCTGCCGAGCTGAGCAGGGTCAGTCCTGGAGCTGGCCTGGCCTAATTATGGTGGAATTATGATTCTGTAGAATTTTCGTTCGGAAAATCTATAAAACGCACGCACGCGCTTGTTGTTCCTGTTCCACGCGCTACGGAAACTTTCTTAAAAAAGTTGCGGCACATTTCATTCAAATCAAATGATAATGACATCCCAGCTAAGAGAAAAATCGGAGGATACCATCTCAAGAACACCCCCTCACCCCCCCCCCCCCCCCGCCCCCCGGTCGGGCAGCCAGGAGGGAACCCAGCCACCGCGCCCTCCCCCTCCCTTCCTCATGTCCTTCCTCCCTTGTCATTGCCAAAGGACACAGGCGGGCGAAGACCAGAGGACACTGACGGGGAACTCTAGTCCTCTCGCATGGGGGACTTGACGGAGGTCGGGGCGGCCGGGCTGGGGTGTAGCGCTAGGCGGCGGCTTACTGAAGCAGAGCTATGGCGGCGGTGTTCTGGTTGTGTGACGGGTGTCGTGGTGGTTGTGCATGCTGGAGGGTCGTAGTGCAGCGACGGTTCGGTCAGATCTAGCCACTGCTAGGAAAAAGCTTATACGTAGAATATTACCAGTAGCGATGGATAAACTGCAAGCGCTACTGTTAATTAGTAGTAGCGCTGGTCTTAAACAAACGCTATCGGTAATATATAGCAGTAGCGCGTGACCTGATAACAAGCGCTACTAATAGGCGAGGCATACTGTACGCACACGGGCTAGCCACAACAACAGCGCGGGGCATGGTCCAGCGCTACTGCTAATCCTATTAGCAGTAGCGCGGGGCATGGGCCAGCGCTGCTACTGTGGCTAGCCCAGGCCCACCTCTCCCTTGCCTAGCATAGCAGTAACATCTTTCCCCTACACGCGCTACTGCTAAGTATTACCTGAGGGAGTCCTGGATTAAGGGGTCCTCGGGCTGCCGGCCTATTTCTATGGGCCGGACAGCGGGCCGCTTTGTCATTATCAATGAAGGCCCGAAGACTGTGACGCAGCAACCAAGATGGGAATCTCCCAAGACCGTGACGTGTACTCCAAGAACACGATGATGAGTTCGGCATATTCTTCTCCTGGTGTAACCGACATTGTGTAAACCCTAGATACTCCCAGTGCCTATATAAACCGGAGGGTCTTAGTCCGTAGGACAGGTTAAGCTCATTACTTCTAGGGTTTTAGACCATATCATACGATCTCAAGGTAGATCAATTCTGTACTCGATACTTCATCATCAATACAAAACAAAGCAGGACGTAGGGTTGTACCTCCATTAAAAGGGCCCAAACCTGGATAAACATTGTCTCCCTTGTCTCCTGTTACCCATCGATCCAAGACCCACAGTTCGGGACCCCCTACCTGAGATCTGCCGGTTTTGACACCGACATTGGTGCTTTCATTGAGAGTTCCACCATGGGATCGCGAGAAGGATCGATGGCTCGCCTGGTCAGTAGAGACCACTTCGGCGCCGAGGATATCTTTGTCCCCGGCCAGCTTTCCGCGTTTGACAGCACCGCACCACATGCTAGTGCGGTAGATGACCTTGCCCAGATCACCGGGTTTGCCCCGGGCCAGGGAATCAAGTTCGGCGACCTAGATTACGTTGCCAACCCCCAAGTGATCTGGTCCTCTCGGAACTCTCGGCTTTATCCGATGAGCACGAGATCTTCGAAGCCTTGACTTCGGACCTTTTCCTCGACGTCATGTCCGGAACACCCACTTCGGAGTCGGCCTCGAGCATGGATCCGACCATGGCATTCCAAGACCAGGAATCAATCCTGGCCGATCACGCTCCCTGTATTGACACATCGGAGAACAACTCCTCCAAAATATCAGAGGCTGGTCCGGCTGAACTCTCGATGTCGAACGAGACAATGGCCTGGATCCAAACCGTGGAGATCACAGATGACTCAACCTCGACCTATCGTCAGATCGGCCTCGAGGCCGGCCATAGGGAATTTTGTTTCCCACCCACCACCCACTTAGTATCCACCATCGAAGATTTAACCGATGTGTTGGATTTCTCCTCGGATGACGCCGAGGATGCATACACGGATGTCGACACAACTGCTCCTCCCGTAACGGGACGATGGACTGCCACCTCCACATACGATGTGTATATGGTGGACACCCCTGGTGATAAGGGCGATGGCACTCCAAAGAAGAGCGGCGACAACACCTCAATGAAAAATAGTGGCGACGAACCACTCAAACGCCGGCGTCAGCACAAAAAATCCAAGGGACGCAAGGGCAGGAAAGGCAATACGGGCTCCGAAAATGCCACATCGGACACCCCTGAAGATCCCGCTGACCCAGCTGCGCTCGAGCAGCAGAACGACAATCCGGAGGGGCACATAGACCCCGAAGAGCCCGCTAACCTCAGTGATTCCGAAGATAGCAACTACCTACCTCTTTTCGAGGACAGGGTTAGTCGGGGCGACGAGGACTTTATCGTCCCCGAAGACCCGCTGGACCAGGAACGATTCAAGCGGCAGCTCATAGCCACCGCCCGAAGCCTCAAGATAAAACAACATCAAATTAAAGCTGAGCAAGATTCCCTCAACGACCGATGGACACAAGTCCTCACTGCCGACGAAGGGTACGGCTACGAACGGCAAGGTCAGGACAAACTTTACCCGCGCCGCCGTCTACTGCCAGAATTTGACGACGAGGCCGTCAAGCCCACACCCCCAGACAAACTCAGGGCAAACATCCGGACCGCCCTCCTCGAGGACGGGACAGGACCGCTACCAAAGCGGGGGAACAACCCGAACACCTCCGCTGAGGAAGGAAAGAGCCAGCGCGGCCCGAAGAACCATTCGACATGCGACACACTTTGAATGCTGGCGCAAGTCAGACACGATCCATCTATGGATCCAGAGGGCACACTCCCGCTGGACGGGACGGGTACCAAGCGTGGCTCGACCAGAATGATAGAGTTCGGGGACAACGCCGGGTAAGGTTCCCAACCGACCTCCAACACGACATAGCCAAAGTCAGGGGCGCCGCTCACCCACTGTGTTTTACAGACGAGGTGATGCAGCATCAGTTCTCCGAAGGGTTTAAGCCCGTAAACATTGAACCTTATGACGGTACGACAGATTTGCCAATATGGATCAAAGACTTTCTTATCCACATACACATGGCCCGCGGAGATGACCTCCACACCATAAAATACCTGCCATTGAAACTCAAAGGACCAGCACGACATTGGCTGAACAGCCTCCCCGAAAACTCCATTGGTAGTTGGGAGAAGCTCGAGGACGCTTTCCGAGCTAATTTTCAAGGCACCTATGTTAAGCCCCCGGGCGCTGATGACCTGAGCCATATCGTCCAACAGCCCGGTGAGTCATCCTGACAATTCTGGAATCGGTTCCTGACGAAGAAAAATCAAATCGTCGATTGCTGAGACGTCGAGGCACTAGCCTCCTCCAGGAACAATATACGGGACAAGTGGCTAGCCCGCCAGCTCGGGCAGGATAAGCCATGATCAATGGCAGCCCTTACCTCGCTCATGATCCGCTTCTGTGCGGGCGAGGACAGTTGGTTAGCCCATCGCGACAACCCTCTCGGAAACCCCGGTACCTCTGAAGTTCGGGATGGTAACGGGAAGCCATGGCGCAATAAGAATAAGCGTCGACACAGCGGCGGTGAAACCGGAGACACGACAGTAAATGCCGGATTTAGTAATTCCAAACCTCCACAGTGGAGAAAACCCTCTAAAGGGAACAGGGATGGACCTACTCAGTTAGACAAAATCATGGAGAGGCCCTGCCAGATCCACGGCACCCAAGACAATCCCGCCACTCACACCAACCGTAACTGTTGGGTGTTCAAGCAGGCAAGCAAACTTGCAGCTAAGGATCATGGCAAGGGCACCCGCAGCGAGGTCGATGAAGAGCCTCGCAGGCCGAATAGCAGAGGTCAGAAGCAATTCCCCACCGAAGTCAAAACTGTGAACATGATCTATGTAACACACATACCAAAGAGGGAGAGGAAGCGCGCACTCCGAGACCTCTACGCCCTAGTGCCTGTAGCCCCGAAGTTCAACTCGTGGTCGGCTTACCCGATCACCTTTGACCGCACTGACCACCCGACCAGTATTTGACATGGCGGATTAGCGGCGTTGGTACTTGACCCCATAGTGGATGGGTACCACCTGACAAGGGTCCTCATGGATGGATGCAACAGCCTCAATCTTATCTACGCAGACACGATGAAGAAAATGGGTATCAATCCATCAAGGATCAAACCTAGTAACACCACCTTTAAAGGAATAATACCTGTCGTTGAGGCCTGCTGTTCGGGCACCATAACTCTGGAAGTGGTGTTCAGCTCGCCCGATAACTTCCGCAGCGAGGATCTGATCTTTGACACCGTCCCTTTTTGCAGCGGCCATCACACACTTCTTGGCTGAACATCGTTTGCCCATTTCAAAGCCGTCCCCCACTATGCGTACATGAAGCTTAAAATGCCCGGACCCAAGGGGGTCATCACGGTCTGCGGCAATACAGAGCATTCCCTTGAAACGGAAGAACACACCGCGGCTCTGGCAGCCGAGGTCCAGCTCGGCGCCGAGGCACCGAACTCCCAGTCTACTGTCATGACGCGAAAGGTAAGTAAGCGGGCCCAAGCTATCTTTCAGTTCCCTGAGCCCTTTCACACTCTGCTCAAATAGGAGTACGCCCCCCACAGCGTGGCCAAGCTACCCGTGAGGTTCATACCTCGGAGGCATAATTTCACGCTTAAGATACCATGGGCAGCTGTGGGAACCTTATACCCAACGGCTTAATGTTCGGCTAAACCGAACTACGACCAGACATGCCTTCGGACAGTATCAGGTACCATCAAGGACCTATTTCGCAACATCAAGCTTACACAATCCGGCGACTTCTCAAGGCTCTTTCTCACAAAAACCCGCTCGCCGACTACTACCTCCTCTAAAGGGGTACCCTACAGGAAAGCAAAGGCGCAGACATGCAACAAGACATAGTAAAGGACATCAAGCCATTCTTTCAAGGTCCTGTGTAAATCTTTTCCCTGTAAATTTATCTCAGCGTATCTGTAAAAGTTGCTTGGGTAAACAAGAGTGTACGGACTATATCTCAAGAGTAAATTGGAAATAAATACCAATCTTTATGGTCCTGTGGTAGTCATTCATATTGCATAAGCCCTTTTTCCTTCTTTCTCTATCCGCTCTCCCATACCGAAAACAAGCCAGTTCGATACATCTTTTGAACTGCGGCCGGCTAATTGACCCGGGGCTTGAACATTAAGCTTGCCTCAAGCATCATCCCAACACCAACTCTTTCTCACGTGTCTAGCGTTTGGATATTGCGTTATATGCATTGGCTCCGAATTATGTCTTGGGTCAAAAGTTGGGTTGCCCTGCTCCTGTGTTTACCTTTTTACGTTCCGCTAGTTCGGCTAAAAAGGTAAAGGGAGAACTATTGCGATTGTACTTCTAGTTCGTATGGTTAAGTACCTCAATGGAGAAAGCCGAAAACTGACTGGCATAATAAGCGTAAACCGATCTGTGATCCGATGACAAGTGTTAAACTCAACCAATCGCTGGAGGTTACCCGTGTTACACGAAGGGTTCGGAGTCATACAAACCAGGTGATAACGGTTTCTTCCCTTGGTATATCCGAACACCTCAAACATATAGGGGAATAGTACTTAGTCCCCACAGTCAAGCTCCTAAGGTTAAGTGAAAGCATTAAAGCCACATAGTCTGATTGCCTAGTTTTCTTCCGCACTACCGCCTCCGGGCACCAAGACGTTGGCTAAGGGTAATAGTGCGGATATTGGAAACACCCCTTCTACTATCTAAAAGAGGGTTGAAGCCGATGACTTGTAACTTTCGAATTACAACAACCACACAGGAGTCAAAATTAAACAAAGCATAACATAATATATATCATGCAAAGTCATAGAATGGAGACATACAAAAGTTTAAACTATTCATACAGGACAGTACTTTCACTCAAGAATTACAACCTTCGGGCATAAGGCCTCTATCGCCCGAGCACCATCCATAACGGCGGAAAAATACAGCTTGGGGTGCCTATGTCCCTTCCCGGGTGGTGGAGGATCGGTAGCCATTTCCGTCGGCTTTATTTTTGGCCAATGCACCATGGTCTTCACGAAGGCCATCCGGGGTCCCTCCATGCAGGCGGAGTGGACCAGAGTGTCGACCCGAGGTACGACAGTAGTTAACCTCTGCACCAAGCCAAAGTAGCTATTGGGCAATGGCTCCGCAGGCCATAGCCCGATGCAGAGGTCCTTCATGGCTGGCTCGGCTATTCGATGCAGCTCCATCGGCTGTTTCAGCTGATCAAAGATGAGGAACGACTGCTCAGGGGCTTCAAACTGCTCCTAGAACAACCGCTGCTCGGCATCTCCCTCCTGTGATGCATAGTGCCGTGCCGCATCTGCAACACTCTTCGGGTGATCTGCAAACGCGCCCGGAGAATGCCACACCCGGGTGAGTAACATGAACCTTTTTCCACCAAAGGGGCATTGCAGTAAGTATCGCTTACCGGCCGCAATCCGCTTGATCTGGTGGAGTTCCTTTTGGTAACCTTGCGCTTCCTTCGCGCCTCTTGGATCATTGCGGCAACCAACGACAGTTCGGTTGACTGATCCTTATTTTTTTGCTCAAGGACCTCACATTTGGTGATGGGGATCCTTGAGCTCTTGTTGCACTTCGGCGACCCTAGCCTCGTGCTTATCACTTGTAGACTTGGCCGATAACAGATTGGCCGTAGCCTATTCGGCCGTCGCCCTCTGTTCGGCAGCCTCTTGCTTCGCCTTGCTCAGCTTGGCCTTGAGGTTCTCGACCTCCGCGACGACAACTACAGTGGTCATCAAGACATTCCGCACTTCAGGATACACACAAAAATTCCTTGCCTAAATAAGTACAATAATGATAATAGTCCAGCTCGGACGCACCTTGGTCATCGTCAAACCGCTTGTTTAGGCGGTCGAGTTCGTCCTCGAAGCACTTAAGTTTCCGAGTCATCTCCGCCAAATCCACGATGCTGGGGGCTGTCGTCAAAGACGCGGCCTGTATAAACAATTTATATGTGTTAGCCTCCTAGGTTATCGGATTTCAAACCCTCTGTCCAGATGCTTTCTCCATCCTAACGAAGTCTTGGGGGCTACTGTGCATTCTATTAAAAAACAATTGTGCTCTATCCGCACTGTTTGACCCCCGCATGTGTTTTTCAAACTCACAGAGGGCTCGTGGGCTACTAAGCATGGGGATTGCATATAAACCCATCAATTAAGAATACTTTGTAAAAAGAAAATAACATTTGCGTACTTTACCTTAAAGCCGGTTAGCAGGCTGCCGAAAGCTTCCTTCAATCCGCTGTCAACGGATTGGATGCCCTGCAATGCCGCACCCAGTAGGGCACGGTGCTATTCAACGATGGAGGAGTCATTTAAATCTCCTCCATCATGGCTATCTGATAACCCACAAGTATAGGGGATCGCAACAGTTTTGGAGGGTAGAGTATTCAACCAAAATTTATTGATTCGACACAAGGGGAGCCAAAGAATATTCTCAAGTATTAGCAGCTGAGTTGTCAATTCAACCACACCTGAAAGACTTAATATCTGCAGCAAAGTATTTAGTAGCAAAGTAGTATGGAAGTAACGGTAACGGTGGCAAACGTGACAGTAGCGGTTTTGTAGCAATCGTAACAGTAGCAACGGAAAAGTAACTTAGCAAAGATCAATATGTGAAAAGCTCGTAGGCAATGGATCAGTGATGGATAATTATGTCGGATGGCATTCATCATGCAACAGTTATAACATAGGGTGACACAGAACTAGCTCCAATTCATCAATATAATGTAGGCATGTATTCCATATATAGTCATAAGTGCTTATGGAAAAGAACTTGCATGACATCTTTTGTCCTACCCTCCCGTGGCAGCGGGGTCCTAATGGAAACTAAGGGATATTAAGGCCTCCTTTTAATAGAGAACCGGACCAAAGCATTAGCACTTAGTGAATACATGAACTCCTCAAACTACGGTAATCACCGGAAAGAATCCCAATTATTGTCACCTTGGGGTATGCGGATCATAACTCGTAATAGGTGTCTACAACTTGCAAGATAGGATCAAGAACACATATATATTCATGAAAACATAATAGGTTCAGATCTGAAATCATGGCACTCGGGCCCTAGTGACAAGCATTAAGCATAGCAAAGTCATAGCAACATCAATCTCAGAACATAGTGGATACTAGGGATCAAACCTTAACAAAACTAACTCGATTACATGGTAAATCTCATCCAACCCATCACCGTCCATCAAGACTATGATGGAATTACTCACGAACGGCGGAGAGCATCATGAAATTGGTGATGAAGGATGGTTGGTGATGACGACGGCGTCGATTTCCCCTCTCCGGAGCCCAAAACGGACCCCAGATCTGCCCTCCCGAGGAAGAACAGGAGGTGGCGGCGGCTCCGTATCATGAAACGCGATGAACTCTTCTCCTTGATTTTTTTTCTCCCCGAATAGGAATATATAGAGTTGGAATTGAGGTCGGAGGAGCTCCAGGGGGCCCACAAGCCTACAGGGCGCGCCCTAGGGGGGGCGCCCCTGGCTTGTGGCCATTGGGTGGGCCCCCTCCGGTTGATTCTTTTGCCAGTATTTTTTATTAATTCCAAAAATATTCTCCGTAAATTTTCTGGTCAATGCGAGAACTTTTATTTCTGCACAAAAATAACACCAAGGCAATTCTGCTGAAAACAGCGTCAGTCCGAGTTAGTTCCATTCAAATCATGCAAATTAGAGTCCAAAACAAGGGCAAAAGAGTTTGGAAAAGTAGATACGATGGAGACGTATCAACTCCCCCAAGCTTAACCCATTGCTTGTCCTCAAGCAATTCAGTTGACAAATTGAAAGTGACAAAGAAAAACTGTTACAAACTCTGTTTGATCTTGTTGTTGTAAATATGTCTAACTGATGTTCAGGTTTTCAGCAAAGATTATGGGCTAACCACATTCACAATATCATTTAGGTCTCACATTTACTCATATCAATGGCATAATCAACTAGCGAGCAATAATAATAAATCTCGGATGACAACAATTTTATCAAAACAATCATGATACAATATAATATAATGGTATCTCGCTAGCCCTTTGTGAGACCGCAAAACATAAATGCAGAGCACCTCTGAAGAACAAGGACTGACTAGACATTGTAATTCATGGTAAAAGAGATCCAGTCACAATCATACTCAATATCAATTAATAGCAAAGCATACAAATGACGGTGGTGCTCTCTAACTGGTGCTTTTTATAAGAGGAGGATGACTCAACAGTAAAGTAAAATAGATAGGCCCTTCGCAGAGGGAAGCATTGATTTGCAGAGGTGCCAGAGCTTGAGCTTTTAAAACAGGGATGAATAATAATTTTTTTGAGCGGTGTGCTTTCATTGTCAACATAACAACCAAGATATCTCGGTATCTTCCATGCTAGATACATTATAGGCGGTTCCCAAACAGAATAGTAAAGTTTTTACTCCCCCTCCACCAATCAATCACACTCCACGGCGAGCCGAATCCACGGGTACCGTCCATACAAACAACAATCCTGGGGGGAGTTTTGTTTCATTATATTTTGATTTGAATTTTGAGCATGGAACTGGGCATCCCGAATACCAGCCACTTTCTCGTGAATGATAGTGAATCAACACATATCGTGAGAATAACCCACCTAGCATGGAAGATACTGACAGCCCCTAGTCACTATATGAGCGATTCGGGCATACAAAACAGAATATTATTTGAAGGTTTAGAGTTTGGCACATGCAAATTTACTTGGAACGGCAGGTAAATACCGCATATAGGTAGGTATGGTGGACTCATATGAAACAACTTTGGGTTTATGGAAGTGGATGCACAAGCAGTATTCCCGCTTAGTACAGGTGAAGGCTAGTAAGAGACTGGGAAGCGACCAACTAGAGAGCGACAACAGTCATAAACATGCACTGAGATTAACCAACATTGAATGCAAGCATGAGTAGGATATAAATCACCATGAACATAAATATCGTGGAGGCTATGTTGATTTTTGTTCAACTACATGCGTGAACATGTGCCAAGTCAAGCCACTTGAATCATTCAGAGGAGGATACCATTCTATCATACTACATCACAACCATTTTAAAATGCATGTTGGCACTCAAAACAAACCATTATACACTCTTAGCTAATTAAGCATGGCATGAGTAACTATAATCTCTAATTGTCATTGCAAACATGTTTCATCCATAATAAGCTGAATCCAGAACGATGAGCTAATCATATTCACAAAAAAAATAGGTCGAGTTCATACCAACTTTTCTCCATCTCAATCACTTCATCATATATCGTCATTATTGCCTTTCACTTGCACGACCGAATGGTGTGAATAATAATAAGAGTGCACGTGCATTGGACTAAGCTGGAATCTGCAAGCAATAACTCAAAGGAGAAGGCAAGGTAATATGGGCTCTCTGTAAGATAAACAATAATGCATATGAGAGCCACTCAACATTTTCATTGTGGTCTTCTCCTTACGACCCAAAGAAAAGAAAACTATTTAAAAACAAGAACGAGAAAAACTATTTACACGGGAAAGCTCCCAACAAGCAAAAGAAGAACGAGAAATCTTTTTGGGTTTTCTTTTAATGATACAACTAAACAAACTAAAAGGTAAAGCTAGAACTAATTTTTTTTGGATTTTTCTCAAGGTTAATTAAACACTCAAGAAGAAAGCGAGAAAAAGAAATAAACTACCATGGATGATACAATGAAAAAGTATAAGCACCGACTACTTAGATGAGTGTGTGATCATGAATGTAATGTCGGTGAGAAATACGTACTCCCCCAAGCTTAGGCTTTTGGCCTAAATTGATCGAGGGCCATGGCTGGCCCGGATAATATCCAAAGTCATAGTTGGGGTTGTACTGGGCTGCAGCGGCTACCGCCTGAATGGCTGCAGCGCGGAGGCGAGCGGCTTCCGCCTCTCTCTCATACTCGTTTGCCTCCTCTCTGGTTATAAAGTGTCTCCGTTTTTCCTGAAAGTTAAAGAAGGCAGGAGCAGGAAGGGTAATATGGACAGCACGCTGTCTATCAAAAATTAGTCGGTATAGGAAGGACTGTTCGTTCCTCTCAAGAAACTGGTAGCGCACCATAGCCTCATAATCAAGAAAAGCAGGTGGTAACTCAATATCATTCCCTCTTATGGGTACTCCAAGATAATTAGCTACCCGAGTGGCATAAATCCCGCCAAAGAATCTCCATCCTTAGCATTTTTATGTAGCCTCCTAGCGATAATAGCCCCCAAGTTATATCGTCTATCTGCCATTACCACACTCTTAAGAATACTGAGATCAGGTATGCAAAGGTGGCTATGTTCATGTTTACCGTTAATACATCTACCTATGAAAAGAGCAAAATAGTGTATAGCAGGAAAGTGAATGCTCCCCAAGGTGGCCTGTGTAATGTTTCTAGTTTCTCCCACAGTGATGCTAGCAAGGAAATCATTATATTCAGTTTTGTGAGGATCACTATGGCTGCCCCATTGTGGGATTTTGCATGCATCATTAAAATCTTCCAGGTCCATGGTATATGATTCATCATAAAGATTAAATAGAACAGAATGCGTATTACGCCTGGATGAAAATTCAAACCTCCGCACGAAGGAATCAGTGAGTTGATAATATTGCTTGCATTGGTCTGAAACGAAATCTTCAAGGCCAGCATTTCGTATGTACGCATAAAATTCTTCCTTGAAACCTGCATGAACCATGAATTGATCCGACGACCATTCACAGGGCCGCACTTGAGCTTCCCTCGGTGGTTCAAAGTCGGGCTCACGTATCGCGAGTCTCGGGGTCTTCTTGCTCGAGGAACCACCTTGGTATATTCTCCTCAACATCTTTCTTTCTCTGAAAAATTCCTGAAATTTTTAGTGACTCAAAATAAAGGTGAACAAAACTCAACAAAACTTATAGCAACTACTCCCACAAGTGCCTAGAGGCTATATCATGCATCAAAACTACTTGGGACCATACAAATTTGACATGCAAGCTCAAGAACAATGTCACCACAGCAGCAAAAATTTGCAATATATAAAGCACTAAGGCAAAAACTAATTGGACCATTGGAGGAGTCACATACCGAAGATCAATCCCTCAAAACAGTTTTGCAAATGGAGCTTTGCACAAGGAGATCGAAAATGGCAGCAAAATGAGCTAGGACACGGGTTTGAGCAATGGTGTGATTTTTTTCTGGAGGAAGACGAAGTGGATGGGTGCTAGAATAAGTGAGGGGGGCCTACGTGGGACCCACAAGCCAGGGGGGCGCGCCCAGGGGGGTGGGCGTGCCCTGTAGGCTTGTGGCCCACTGGTGCAGCCCCCTGATGTGTTCTCAGTGCCAGAAATTCTTAAATATTCTAGAAAAAATCATACTGCATTTTCAGGGCATTTGGAGAACTTTTATTTTCAGGTCATTTTTATTGCACGGATAAATCAGAAAACAGAAAAAATAATAGCATTTTTACTTGATTAAATCTAAAAACATAAAGTAAAAGTTGGGTACAGAAGGTTGTGCCTCCTAAATTCATCCATCTCATGCTCATCAAAAAGAATCCATCAATAAGGTTGATCAAGTATTATTGACAAACTTTTTTCGAATGACACGGAACCGGAGAATTTTCGAATAACACTAGGTTACCTCAATGGGGATATGCATGTCCCCAACAATAAGTATATCATATTTCTTTTTGGCAGTAGGGAGAGGGAATTCAAAATCTCCAATAATAATCGTTGAAATTTTTCCAATGGAGTTGATACTATGAACTTGAGGTTGTTTCTTCGGAAAGTGTACCGTATGCTCATTACCATTAACATGAAAAGTGACATTGCCCTTGTTGCAATCAATAACAGCCCCTGCAGTATTCAAAAAAGGTCTACCAAGGATGATCGACATACTGTCGTCCTCGGGAATATCAAGAATAACAAAGTCCGTTAGGATAGTAACATTTGCAACTACGACAGGCACATCCTCACAAATACTGATGGGTAAAGCAGTTGATTTATCAGCCATTTGCAAAGAGATTTCAGTAGGTGTCAACTTATTCAAATCAAGTCTACGATACAAAGAGAAAGGCATAACACTAACACCAGCTCCAAGATCACATAAAGCAGTTTTAACATAGTTTCTTTTAATAGAGCATGGTATAGTAGGTACTCCGGGATCTCCTAATTTCTTTGGTACTCTACCCTTAAAAGTATAATTAGCAAGCATGGTGGAAATTTCAGCTTCCGGTATCTTTCTTTTATTTGTCACAATATCTTTCATATATTTAGCATAAGGAGACATTTTCAGGATATCAGTCAAACGCATACGCAAAAAGACAGGTCTAAGCATTTCAACAAAACGCTCAAAATCCTCATCATTATTTTTCTTGGATGGCTTAGGAGGAAAGGGCATGGGTTTCTGAACCCAAGGTTCTCTTTCTTTACCATGCTTCCTAGCAACGAAGTCTCTTTTGTCATATCTTTTATTCTTAGGTTGTGGGTTATCAAGATCAATAGCAGGTTCAATCTCCACATCATTATCATTACTAGGTTGAGCATCAACATGAACATCATCATTAATATTATCACTAGGCTCGTGTTCATTACCAGATTGTGTCTCAGCATCAGAAATAGAAATATCATTTGGGTTTTCATGTGTATCTATAACAGGTTCACTAGCAGCATGCAAAGTCCTATCGTCATTCTTTTTCCTTTTATTACTGGGACGACTAGGTGCATCAGTATTAATTCTCTGAGAATCTTGCTCAATTCTCTTAGGATGGCCCTCAGGATACAAAGGTTCCTGAGTCATTTTACCACCTCTAGTCACAACTCTAACAGAATGATCATTGTTCTTACCATTCATCTCATTAAGCAAATAATTTTGTGCCTTAAGTACTTGTTCTACTTGAGTAGTTACCATGGAAGCATGTTTACTAATAAGCTTAAGATCATTGATAGTTCTACTCATATAATCTCCTAAGCGATCAAGCATGTAAGCATTATGTTTCAATTGTCTACTAACATAAGCATTGAAATTTTCTTGCTTAACAATAAAGTTATCAAACTCATCCAAGCATTGGTTAGCAGACTTATTATAAGGAATATCACCTTCATCAAATCTACGGAGAGAATTTACCTCTACTACCTGTGTCGGGTTATCAAGACCATGTATTTCTTCAATAGGTGGTAGATTCTTAACATCTTCAGCTTTAATACCCTTTTCTTTCATAGATTTCTTTGCCTCTTGCATATCTTCAGGACCGAGAAATAGAATACCTCTTTTCTTAGGAGTGGGCTTTGGAGGTGGTTCAGGAATAGTCCAATCATTATCATTGCTAAATATATTATTCAATAGTAGTTCAGCTTGTTCAATAGTTCGTTCCCTGAAAACACAACCAGTACAACTATCTAGGTGGTCCCTAGAAGCATCGGTTAGTCCATTATAAAAGATATCAAGTATTTCATTTTTCTTGAGAGGATGATCAGGCAAAGCATTAAGTAATTGGAGAAGCCTCCCCCAAGCTTGTGGGAGACTCTCTTCTTCAATTTGCACAAAGTTAAATATTTCCTGCAAGGCAGCTTGTTTCTTATGGGCAGGAAAATATTTTTCAGAGAAGTAATATATCATATCCTGGGGACTACGCACACAACCAGGAGCAAGAGAATTAAACCATATCTTAGCATCACCCTTTAATGAGAAAGGAAACAACTTAAGAATATAGTAATAACGAATTTTTTCCTCATGAGTAAATAGGGTGGCTATATCATTCAATTTAGTAAGATGTGCCACAACAGTTTCAGATTCATAACCGTGGAAAGGATCAGATTCAACCAAAGTAATTAACTCAGGATCGACAGAGAATTCATAATCCTTATCAGTAACAAAGATAGGTGAAGTAGCAAACTTAGGATCATATTGCATTCTAGCATTCAAAGATTTTTCCTTCCACTTGCATAGCAATTTCTTAAGATCATCTCTATCCTTACAAGCAAGAAAGTCCCTAGCTACCTCTCCCTCCATAACATAACCCTTAGGTATATTAGGCAATTCATATCTAGGAGAGCTAGGTCTAGCAGGTGTCTCATAGTGTTCAGTTTCAATAATTTCATCAGTTTCAGAGATATCATCAGTTTCAGCATTGACTCTAGCAATTTGTTCATCAAGAAATTCACCCAGTGGCACAGTATTATCAAGCAAAGTATCATCATAAGCATCATGCATAGCAGAAGTGGCATCATTAATTACTTGCGACATATCAGAATCAATAGAAGGTGGTGGTGTTGCAAATTTACTCATAACAGAAGGTGAATCAAGTGCAGAGCTAGATGGCAGTTCCTTACCTCCCCTCGTAGTAGAGGGATAGATCTTGGTTTTTGGGTCTTTCAGATTCTTCATAGTGATCAACAGGTATAAATCCCAAGTGACTAAGAGAATAGAGCTATGCTCCCCGGCAGCGGCGCCAGAAAAAGGTCTTGATAACCCACAAGTATAGGGGATCGCAACAGTTTTCGAGGGTAGTGTATTCAACCCAAATTTATTGATTCAACACAAGGGGAGCCAAAGAATATTCTCGAGTATTAGCAGCTGAGTTGTCAATTCAACCACACCTGAAAGACTTAATATCTGCAGCAAAGTATTTAGTAGCAAAGTAGTATGGAAGTAACGGTAACGGTGGCAAACGTGACAGTAGCGGTTTTGTAGCAATCGTAACAGTAGCAACAGAAAAGTAACTTAGCAAAGATCAATATGTGAAAAGCTCATAGGCAATGGATCAGTGATGGATAATTATGTCGGATGGCATTCATCATGCAACAGTTATAACATAGGGTGACACAGAACTAGCTCCAATTCATCAATATAATGTAGGCATGTATTCCATATATAGTCATACATGCTTATGGAAAAGAACTTGCATGACATCTTTTGTCCAACCCTCCCGTGGCAGCGGGGTCCTAATGGAAACTAAGGGATATTAAGGCCTCCGTTTAATAGAGAACCGGATGAAAGCATTAGCACTTAGTGAATACATGAACTCCTGAAACTACGGTAATCACCGGAAAGAATCCCAATTATTGTCACCTTGGGGTATGCGGATCATAACTCGTAATAGGTGTCTACAACTTACAAGATAGGATCAAGAACACACATATATTCATGAAAACATAATAGGTTCAGATCTGAAATCATGGCACTCGGGCCCTAGTGACAAGCATTAAGCATAACAAAGTCATGGCAACATCAATCTCAGAACATAGTGGATACTAGGGATCAAACCCTAACAAAGCTAACTCGATTACATGGTAAATCTCATCCAACCCATCACCGTCCAGCAAGCCTACGATGGAATTACTCACGAACGGCGGAGAGCATCATGAAATTGGTGATGAAGGATGGTTGGTGATGACGACGGCGTCGATTTCCCCTCTCCGGAGCCCAAAACGGACCCCAGATCTGCCCTCCCGAGGAAGAACAGGAGGTGGCGGTGGCTCCGTATCGTGAAACGCGATGAACTCTTCTCCTTTATTTTTTTTCTCCCTAAATAGGAATATATAGAGTTGGAATTGAGGTCGGAGGAGCTCCAGGGGGCCCACAAGCGTGCAGGGCGCGCCCTAGGGAGGAATTCCAAAAATATTCTCCATAAATTTTCAGGTCAATCCGAGAAGTTTTATTTCTGCACAAAAATAACACCAAGGCAATTCTGCTGAAAACATCGTCAGTCCGGGTTAGTTCCATTCAAATCATGCAAATTAGAGTCCAAAACAAGGGCAAAAGAGTTTGGAAAAGTAGATACGATGGAGACGTATCACTATCCACCCGATCTGAGCCTGCTCTCTTACAGGCGGCTCCGGGCGCAGCGGTGCGGTTTCTCTCCTTGGGGAAACCGGAATAGACGACTCTGGAGGCTTGGAGGCCTTCGGAATTGACTTCGAGGAAGGCCCAGGGTGGCCGAGCCCTTCCTCCTTGTTTGCTATGAGGGATTCGCCCTCCTGCTCTTCGGCGTCCAAGGTGGTAGCCTCGGCCAGAATATCATCATCCCCGTCCCTTGTTTTCGGCTCGAGGAGGGTCCTTTGTGACACAACCTCCTCGGTGGCAGGGGGAAGGGAGTTGTGGGATGCGGTCCCACTTTCCGCTAGATCGGCTGGCGGAGAGTCCCCTTCAGAGTCTTTTTTGGCGGGGAGATCGCGCGGTGGACTGCACAAAAGGCATATATACGGCTCGTCACAAAATCTTTGAGAAAGAAATGCCGTAGCCTCTGGATTCGTACCTCCGTGCTTGGGGCTTGACTCTGAGGGTACTTCAAGGGACCATTTCAAAATTCTCGGACTCCTCATCGGAGTCCGGAAGGTCTTCGAACAGGGCCACCTTGGGCCTGCACGGTCTTTTCGGGGCGGGGGGAGCCGGACCTCCCTCGGACGCTGCCCTCTTCTTCACGTGGGAGGAATCACTTTCCTCCCCGTCTTGTTCCATCTCTCCTTCGAGACTGGAAGGAGCATGGGTTTCCTCGGATGTAGTCTCCATGAGGCCCTTTGAGCGGAGACCCCCTCGGGTCTCCCTCTTCTCTTCTTTCTCCTCTTCTTTCTTATCCTCCTTCCACTTCGGCGCCGCATACGGCTTCTCGACCAACATCACCGTCAGCAAGGGCGTCCTGGGGCCCTCGGGCAGTGGCGCGGGGCAGTTGATCCGCTGAGATTTCTCTAGCCAGACCTGCGAATATAGAGAAGACAGGGAATGAGAACCTTATCGAAGGGAAAATCTGAATACGAACAATAAAATATTACCGGTCCGGGAGGATTTGTGGCATCCATTCCGATGTCCTCCTCTTCGGTGGGCCAGGACTTCTGTGATTTGAACAGGACCTTCCATAGTTTCTCATGGGTGGTGTGGAAGAACTGCCGCACAATAACCTGGTCATCCGAACTGTGAGCCCACATTGGGACATCCCGATGTTGACAGGGGAGAAGGCGGCGACGGAGCATGACCTGGAGGACGTTGGGAAGCTCGATTTTCTTCTCCACCAGGGTGGAGACGCACTTTTGCAGCGTCTTCACCTTCGCCGTGTCCCCCAGTCGAGCCCCTTCTTGGTCCATGATACCAGCCTGGTGGGGGGGGGATCTAAATCCGAGGGGTGCTTCCCATCCCTCTTCGCGTGGTTCTGTGATGTAGAACCATTCCCGCTGCCAGACTTTGACGGTGTCTATGAATGAACCGTCTGGCCATTGAACTAGGGGAAGCTTTCTTATCACCCCCCACAGTCCGCCTGCTTGCCGCTAACTACCTTTGGCTTGAGGTTGAATACTTTCAGCCATAGACCGAAGTGGGGTTGGACCCGAAGAAAGGCTTCATAGAGAGTGATGAAGGAGGAAATATGCATAAAAGAATTGTGAGGGAGATCATGAAAATCCAGCCCGTAGTAAAACATCAGACCCCTCACAAAGGGGTGGAGGGGTAAAACCTAGACCCTGGAGAAAGTGGGGGATGAACACTACCCTTCCGTACTCTTTGGCTGTGGGCACCACCTGGTTCTTCTCCCGGGTGCGGTGAACTATATTCTCCGGCAAGTAGCCGGTGCCTTTTAGCTCCAAGATATCCTTTTCAGTGACACAGGAGGCCTCCCACTTGCCCTTAGAGACTGCTCCGGCCATGGCCGGATTGGAGAAGTTGTTTGAAGGGTGTGGAGGAAGAATGGGGATTGGCGGCTTAGAGCACGGAAGGTTGGGGGAGGCAATAGAAATGGCAGATCTAAGAAGCGTACGAAGGCTATGGTGGCCGTTTCCTTTTTAGAAGCCGTGGAAATACCAAGAGTCCCTCTGCTGCGCCGCGAACCTCGCCATTTCCCGTTGAGTCGTGCAGTTAAACACGCATGGGGTAACCTAAGTCATAAACCATATCCCCAGAAAGGCGGGGAACGATCTCCATATTGATGGAACGGGCGATGATAAATGGGAACCGTCTCAAACCGCGGATTTTGGTAACTGGTCAATATTCGTGACCAGCCGCGACCTTTCGCTAAGAAGCTGTCGAAAAAAAATACTGTTCACATTTGGACGGCTGGCCTTTGAGGCTAAGTCACGTATGTTGCTCGAAAACGAGGACGTCTTCGGGGTCCGCACGGTCGTCGGATGAATAAGATAAGGAGTGGAACTCGCCCCACAAGTCGGAGATTGCGAACACAGGGAGTTGTTGGGCATCAAGACTTCGGCATTGGAGGCCAGTTCGGGGGCTACTGAGGGAGTCCTGTATTAAGGGGTCCTCGGGCTGCCGGCCTATTTCTATGGGCCGGACAGCGGGTCACTTTGTAAGATGGGAATCTCCCAAGACCGTGGTGCAACAACCAAGATGTGAATCTCCCAAGACCGTGACATGTACTCCAAGAACACGATGATGAGTTCAGTATATTCTTCTCCTGGTGTAACCGACATTGTTTAAACCCTAGATACCCCTGGTGCCTATATAAACCGGAGAGTCTTAGTCCGTAGGACAGGTTGGCAGGCCTCTGGGACTGGGGGTACCCAGGCCCGTCTACCTGCGGCCCAAGACGCGAAGATTGCCTTAAACACTCGGTGGCCCACCTACGAGCTTCGCGGGGCTGGTTCTCGCGAGGGCCCATGCCTCGCGAGGTGCGAGGCAACATTACCATCAAGGACTTCACGAGGCCTCTTCGCGAGGTTGTCCCCGACGCCCTCAGGAGGCGGGTCCGTCTGGGGTAGGCCTGGCAGGGCCCCGCAGCCCGGCGTCCGCACATTGGTGATGCGCGCCGCGCCAAGCGGTGCCAGGAGTGGTGCCAGCGGGCGCAGACAGAGAGGCTTTCCTCTTCGGTGATAGAGGAGCGGCGCCAGCTCACGGGCTCCGAAAGCAACCCCCAAAGGTTTCCCTCCCTGTGCAAGAAGACCAAGACCGGGGGCTCGGCAGGACGGAGGTCACTGCCGAGCCCACATGCACGTCACGATGAGGGGATTTGACACGTGAAGACCACCTTTTGTCAGGATAGGCTGCAGTCCTGTCCCCCTTCAAACTGGCCATTGTGGCAACCCTTCCCGCCATGTGTTTTCGGGGGGAAGAGGACCAAGGCCAATATAAGAATAGGAAGGGGCCACCGTAGAAGGGACCGAGCCCTGGGCAAGCAAGAACACACCTTGTACTCACCCTCATCCTCAAGCAATCCAGACAAGCAGGAGTAGGGTCTTACACCATGAGGTGGCCCGAACCTGGGTAAACTGAGTGTCCTTTGTTCGTCTTCCTTAGCTCGAGCCGCCGGAGGGTCGCCGTGAGGTTGGGAGAGCGAGCGCCCCCCAGTGTTCGAATCTTCTTGGGTCCCCGGAGCACCGATTCCGACATTTGGCGCGCTAGGTAGTTGTGCGCCATTGCTCTCCAGCTCCGTCTCGTCTTCGCCCGCGCCGACCCGATGGTTGACACTCGCCGCACACGCGCAGCGCGCTCAACGCCGAATGGGCACTCTCGGCCCCAGACGCCGTGAGGCGGCCGTTCCGTCACGTCATCTTTGGCCGGCGTTCATGTGGGGGACCTGAACGCGTAGGAGGCGCTGCTCATGGCGAGTGAACTAGTCCGCCACCGCCCGATGGATGGGGGATACGACGCCTGGGCGGACCACGTCGCCGAGCTTGTCGCCGTCACCAAGAGGGCCCTGGTGCCCTATCTCCCGCTTCGGCCCCCGGAGCCGGTAGAAGGGAGCGCCGGTGGCGGGCCTCCTTCACCATCGCACAACGACCTGGCCGGGCCTTGGCCCGACGGGCCCAAGCAAGCCCCGCCTCGCGCCATCCTCCTCCTCCTCCGGGTCCCGGTGGCCGGCTTTGGTCTGCCGCCCGGCCCCGGCGGCGGCGCACCCGAGGGGGGTGGTGGGATGTTCTGCGCCCACCACAACATGCTCACCCACGCCACGGAAGACTGTCGAGTGTTCGGACCGTCCCGCAGCGAGCGCGCCGGCCAGCGCCCGGGCCGCAGCGCCCGTGGCGCTGGTCGCGAAGGTAGTCGCAACGGCAGCGGGAGGGACAACTGCGGTAACAACCGAGACTGGCGTGAGCAGCCTCGCGGCAGCAGCGAGCATGGTCTACCTCAGGAGGATACCTAGCCAAGGCCACCTCACGGGGCACGCCACCAGGACCGCGCGGCCCAGCCGTCGCGACCGTTGCCACTCAGGGAGTGCGGTAGCCGCTCATCTGACGGAGGGCTTGGGGGTGACCAGGAGCCTCGCATGGTGGCCTGCATCCTTGGCGGAGCACAGACCCTCTCGTCGAACCACCGCCTCGAAAAGCTCCCCCACGCCGTGGGCGGAACTCTCCGGGGACCAGAAGCCATGCGGGCCCTCAAGTGGTCCCAGTACGCCATCTCCTTCGACTCTAGGGACGGCCTCAGATTCATGGTTGCCGCGGGCACGCTCCCCCTGCTGTGCACCCCCATCATCTGCAACATCTCCATCACCAAAACCCTCGTTGACGGGGGCGCCGGCCTTAACGTGCTCTCCGCGGAGACCTTCGAGACTCTCCGTGTGCTCTACAGTCCACTGGCGCCCACTAGGACATTCTTCGGCGCCGTCGACGGTCCCACTGTTCTCCTGGGGCAGGTCCGCCTCCCCGTCACCTTCGGCACGCGCAACAATTGTTGGGGAATGTTGCATGGGAAACAAAAATTTTCCTACGCTCACCAAGATCGATCTAGGAGATGAACACCTACGAGAGGAGAGATTGCATCTACATACCCTTGTAGATTGCTAAGCAGAAGCGTTAAGAAACGCGGTTGATGTAGTCGAACGTCTTCACAATCCGTCCCGCGAACTCCCGATCAAGTGCCGAACGGACGGCAGCTCCGCGTTCAACACACTTACAGCTTGATGACGCCTTCACCTCCTCGATCCAGCGAGCGATGGTGAAGTAGTAGCTCGAGTCCTCCGGCAGCACGACGGCGTGGTGGAGGTGGTGGTGGAGGAATCTCAGCAGGGCTTCGCCGTGCGTCTATGGAGAGGAGAAGGGCTACGAGGGAGAGGAGGGGCAGCGCCGTAGTATAGTGGGGTGCGGCTGCCCTCTCTCTCCCTCTCTATATATAGGGGGCAGGGAAGAGGGGGGGACGCCCTAGGGTTTCCCCTAGGGGCCGGCGGCCATAAGGGGCGGCTAGGGTTAGGGTGGCCCCCCCTAGGTGCCTTGCCTCCCAAGCATAGGGGCCGGCGGTCCTAGGGGGTGCGCCCCACCTCCTTGGCCGAATTGGGCTAGGGTTTGGGTGGCGCCCATCCCCCTAGTGGGCTAGTGCGCCCCCTCTCCTTGGCCCATGAAGCCCCCCCAACTCTTGCCGGGGCCCCCCGAAACCCCTTTCGATACTCCGTCGATTCCCCGGTACACCCCGAAACACTTTCGGACTCCGGTACCCTTCGTCCTATATATCAATCTTCACCTCCGGACCATTCCGGAGATCCTCGTCACATCCGGGATCTCATCCAAGACTCCGAACAACCTTCGGTCACCAACATAACAACTCGACTATAATTATATCGTCACCAAACGTTAAGTGTGTAGACCCTACGGGTTCGAGAACTATGCAGACATGACCGAGACACCTCCACGGCCAATAACCAATAGCGGGACCTGGATGTCCATATTGGTTCCTACATATTCTACGAAGATCTCTATCGGTCGAACCTCGATGTTAAGGATTCAGTCAATCCCGCACGCAGTTCCCTTTGTTCATCGGTATGTTACTTGCCCGAGATTCGATCTTCGGTATCTCCATACCTAGTTCATTCTCGTTACCGGCAAGTCTCTTTACTCGTTCCGTAATACAAGATCCCGCGGCTAAATCCTTAGTCACATTTCTTGCAAGCTCATTATGATGTTGTATTACCGAGCAGGCCCTAAGATACCTCTCCGTCACACGGAGTGACAAATCCCAGTCTTGATCCATGCCAACTCAACAGACACCCTTGGAGATACCTGTAGAGCATCTTTATAGTCACCCAGTTACGTGGCGAAGTTTGATACACACAAGGTACTCTTCCGGTGTCAGTGAGTTGCATGATCTCATGGTCATAGGAACAGATACTTGACATGCAGAAAACGATAGCAATAAACTTGACATGATCATATGCTACGTTCATAGTTTGGGTCTTGTCCATCACATCATTCTCCTAATGATGTGATCCCGTTATCAAATGACAACTAATGTCTATGACCAGGAAACCATGGCCATCTTTGATCAACAAGCTAGTCCGGTAGAGGATCACTAGGGACATGTTGTTGTCTATGTACCCACACATGTATTTGAGTTTCCAATAAATACAATTATAGCATGGATAATAAACGATTATCATGAACAAGGAAATATAATAATAACCACTTTATTATTGCCTCTAGGGCATATTTCCAACAACAATTACCGCACCGAGCTCATCGACTTCGACGTAGCGCGCATCAGCCTCCCGTACAACGTGATCCTGGGATACCCGACCCTGGCCAAGTTCATGGCAGTGGCCCATCATGGTTACAACATCCTCAAGATGCCGGGTCCCGACGGCGTCATCACCATCGCCTGCGATGAGAAAGACGCGGTCCGTTCCCTCGAGCGGGCCTACAAAGCTACCGCAGTCAATCATTCCTATGACGAGGGAGGTGCCGGGCCTCGCGGAGCCGCGCTCCCAAGGAAGAGGGAACTGCTCGTCCCGGGCCTCACCGAGATGAAGAATGCAGCGCCCGACACCGACGACACGAGCCCCGCGCCCCTCGCAGGCGTCGGCCTCCTTCCGGCATAGGAAGGCGCGCCCGGCGCCTCCCTCGGGTTAGGCTCGGGGGCTTCCGCTCGGGGAGCGTCTGACCTGGCTGGTATGACGAGGGAGGAGCTCGGGCACCACTTGGACGCAAGCCTCGCCCCGCGCCCCCACGAGCAAGGAGCACAGCGCCTGGCGCCAGCATCGCGGGAGATCATCGACCAAGGGAGCGGCAAGCAGCGGGAGGAGTATCGCCCGGAGCACCGGACTGTACAGACCGTCGCCCCCAGGAGGAGCCGCAGGGGGCGCCCGTACGTCGATCTCGCGGGCCCTAACAGGGTCGGGTCCCAGGGCCCCTCCCTGCCCTCGCGGGCCACCGTCAACTACGCCTGCGTTCCTTTTGGCTTGGTAAGCGCCAACGTCACCTTCCAGAAGCAGGCGCAGCTCACGACGGCACCTTGAGTGGCGCCAGGGCCTCACGGGTCTCCAAGGCCTCAGGAGCCAGCCGGCCCCTGAGGGGCGAACCTCCGCGGCACGCCTCATCAAGCGGCCTGACGATCCCGCATCGGCATGGCTGCCACGTTATTTTCTGTGGTCTGTTCGAGTCAGCCGGCCCCCCATCCCCTCTTATATCCTGAATTACCCCAAGGCTGGAACTCCCTCGTTATGTAATGAACCCGATTAACCCCTGTTAAGATTATGCCATTTGTTCAAACTTTAAGCTGTAGCATCTCACCGCCACTGGGATTTTCGCTCCCCTACGACCGCCCCTGCGATGGTCCCGTGGGAGAGGGCTGGACACGGTGTCTGCGCTAGGACTTGCCCTCGCAGTGTCGAGAAATCCAATTGACCGAGCTCTGGCTCACGGGCTGCCCCCCGTGCAAGTCACCTCACCAAGGTCTTTGGTGTCCCGCCCTCCCGGAGAACCGTCACGGGCGGTTAGTGGGGGCACGACTCAGCTCGCGTTGCCGCAGGGCGGGCACCTCGCCGCCCCCGGTGCAGTGCCACGACGATTGCGCGGTGCGCCCCGCACCCATGTTATGCGTCGCGGGAGCGCACAGCTGCACCGGAAACAAGGCACAAAGCCGCCTGAAGAACTGAGGAAGGAGCTCCTGAGCCATGTGCCTGGGGTGTCTGACACCTCTTTTAAATCGCCGCCCATGACACTCTCACGTAATAATGAGTTAGGGGTTGTACACGCCCCAGAGCCTCCCGACCGGCCGGGCTACGGCCTCGGGGGGGACTCCCGCCCACGCCCCAGTGAAATCCCCATGCTCTGCACTGGCGGAATAACTGTCGAACCGCGACTATGCCCACGCCCAGTGGAAGCCCCATGCTCCGTGCTGGGGAAGAAGACAATGCAGAACCTCCTCGCCGAGGGCCGTAACAGCCTCAGGGCGAACGGCCCTCACCTCGGCAGCCACAGGCCCCCTCCGTGGCACGCGCCCACTGGATCCCCCTTGGGCCTCACGTGCGCGGGGGCTTGGCACGGTGCCTGTGCTTGGGCTAGTCCTAGCGACGCTGGGACCCAAAGGCTGGGTTTTGGCTCGCGGACATGCCCACGCGCACGTCACCCCACCAAGGCTCCTGGTGCCTATCTTCCTCGCGTGGCGCCCAAGTGTAAATTGGTAAGCGCGCGCCATTCTAGACCAAGTGCTTTCACGCAGGATCTTTCCCCAGGGCGGTTCCCCCAAGAAGCCCCATGAGGCGGGCCCAGAAAAATCCCTGAGCATTACGCATCAGGGCCCTCCATGCCGATGACGGCTGGGACGCGCCCGGGGGTTGGGCCCCGGCAACGCGAAACGTCAGGGAGATCCCTAGAAGGATACAAGCCTAACAAAGAGCGCGGAGCAGAAACTCATTTTCAACCCAAAGTAGCATTCGACTTAAGGCACGAAGGACATAACCCATTTTTACACACCCTCACGGGGTCAGCATGGATCATTGCAGGAAAGGAAAGACAACGCAAAATAAGAGGGGCTGGGCTCTCACAGCACAGCCTCCGGAGACCCCAACCCTGATGCCACCACACCTAGTCGGAGTCCTCCTCCTTGACGCAGGCTCCCGGGTAGCCGTCGGAGTCGTCGTCACTCCCGCTCCCCCCGAAGGAGGAGCCGCTGCTGCCGCTGCTGCTGCTACTGTAGCCCTCCATGCAGCAGTCCAGACGATCTCCGGCCTCCCCGAAGATCTTCATGAAGAGCATGGCAGCCCCATCAAACTTAAAGTGGAGGACGTGCCCTTCCCGCAAGCCGCGGGCGAGGGCGAACGACTTCCACCCGCGCCTCAAGAATATGAAGCCGAGGGTGTTGAACTCCGTCACCACCCAAGAAGACCCGTTGCAGCAGCCGTCTGGCTGCAACTACAGGCCTAGGGGTGTGCGCTTCCCCATCTCTCTCGCGAAGGAGTCCGGGAGCCGGAGCTAGGTGCGGGGTTTTCTCTCCATCCTCACGAGGAACTCGCAGACCGCGTCGGCGGAATGGCTCGCGGGCAGGGTGGCGAGGCCGCTGCACCGTACCTGTGGCCCCATCGGCAGCCAGCTCGCCCACGCCCGCGGGCAGAGCTCTTCCCAGGGCTGCTCGTGCCGATGTGGGTCACCGACGGAGTTCGCCCGCGCACCCGAAGAGGCGCCTCGAGCGCTGCGACGGACGCGCGAGAGCGGCTTCCTCCCTTCGTCAGCCTCGACATGCCTGCCTCTTCCATCGCCGTTTTCTCCTTCTCGGCGGTGGAGAACTTCCTCACAGGTGCCATTGCTGCTACGGCGGTAAGTGGAGATGGAGGCCGAGAACGAGGAGGATGGGCTAAGGGACTCCTCCCCTCCCCTTTATATACAGTCGTGGCTTTATGTCAGCCCTGGGCGGTTACCGAGGCGTCGTGGGGAGTGGAGGGGCCCCATGCCCCGCCATGCGCCACGTACCGCGCTTAACTCCCATGCGGGTGGGGCCCACGCCGCTCCGGCCTTTTCCCCGTAGGAGGAGCCGCGCTCGCCGCACGCCCACGGATTGCATCGCCAGGCCCCGCAGGACCGGGGGCGTCCATGCCCAAACGCCTGCGGCCGAAAGCGCAACATGTGCTGCAGCTGGGCTTGGCCCGCCAACAAGCTCTGCAGGTGGGTTGCTCGAGGTAGGCATGACGCTCGTGTTCGGCTGGCCTTGCTAGCTCATCCGTGGTTGGCCCTGAGGAGTGGGCCCATGCCCGTGGTTCGCCTCTAGACACACCATCTCACCGAAGCCTCTGGCCACCTCGCCAAGGCCTAGGGTGACGGGCTCCCCTGCGCGGAGCCTGAGAGCAAGCTAATGGTCGCATGGAATTCCAGGTGGAGCGCCCAATGGAACAGCTCCTTAAGGAAGGTCCCCCGAGGGGAACCTAGCGAGGTAGGGGCTGGGTGCTAAAGACTCTCGGGGGCTGTCGCCCCGAGGCCTCACCGCGCATTAAAAATGGGGGGCCCGGGCGTCGCGCGTCACGGGACTTCAGCGGCCACGCGAGCCCCCGCCCCATGGTGCTGGAGGCTCGCGCCGGGAGGGACCTTATCAACGATGCAAGGCCTGCCCGGAGGCAGGGCCCCAGCCAGCCAGGGCATGGGGGCTGCGTGAAGGGAAACATAAGGCCCCGCAGAGGGAGCAAGGGCATCTCATGCGTGACAAGCATCTACCATATGTACAAAGGTACATTCCGAATGTCTTACGCCCGCACTGGGCCAAATGATTCTAGGTGTGACACAAAGGGAACATAAAACTTAAGCGGAGGAGGCACTGCCTTAGTCATGGCTATTGAGGGTTGCGGCGTACGAGCTCTCGCTCTCCTCAGAAGGCGCATCCTGAGTGAACCGCCCGACCAGCGAATCCACATGTCCGCGCACCTCATCCCTGAGCGGGCTCCGGAGCTCCGCGGGCACCGGCTCCATCACACTAGAGAGGTCGAAGGCAGGGTCATGGTGGCGGAGGTTGGAGAAGATGCGCGTCAGCGCGCAGTCCAGAAGGTCGCGCGCGCTTGACTCGATGTCTTCCTCCACCTTGGAGACGCCCGACTCCAGCGCCTCCACCACCTTGAGGAACAAGTCAAGGTAACCCCCGTCGCCATGCGCACGCGGCAGCTCCGGGACGTCCCTGACGAAGTGGCAGCGCATGCCGCCCGCGCGACGCGCGAGGTCCAGGAACTGCCCGACGCACTGCGCCTCCATCATACGCGCCTGAGACGCGTCGTCCTTGGCCATCTGCACTGCGTCGGTGGCTTCACCGACCTGAGCCTGCAGCGACGCCAACTCTGCCTCGACGTCCCCCTTTCTCGCTAGGGCGGCCCGGAGATCTGCCTCGACACCCTACAGCTGGGCTCAGAGCGTGCCCACCTCCTCTTGGAGCGATTCGCAACGAAGCTGGATACGGGCCTCCTGCCACACCAGCTCGCCGTGGTACTCCTCCATAGCGGCCTCCCGCTCCCGGGCCACCCTCGCATCGGCACCAGTATAGGCCTCCTCGCGCACTACCGCGAGGGCTACCTCGTCGGCGAGGACCTGGCCTTCCAGGGTCTCAAGGTGCTCGCGCTCCGCCTCCTAGTCGAAGGCGGTCCGAGCAGCCTCATGCTCGCGGAGGGCCACGTCGGCCTCCCGCTCGATGATGGCCGCCTCCCTGCGAGCCAGCTCTGCTTCGCGCTCGGTGCCCGGCGCAGTATGCACGGCGGCGCGGGCCATGCGCCCCCAGGCCCTGCCAAGCCTGGCACGGGGACAGAGGCCTCCCCAACAGGCGGCGCACGGGAGGACGAGGCATCCCTCCGCCTCTTGAATGGGGGAACCCTAAGAGATTCGATGATCAGGCTCGCTGGTCGGGCTGAACATACAAGAAATGACTGGGGTGATAGTGCGCTTACTTGTCGTTGGCGGTCCAGCGTCGCTGCACTGGAGGCAGCCCTGAACGGTGGCCTCTGCCGCTTCCGGGGGAAGGGGGGTTGGGCACTGAAGACCCAGCCCGCGTCCCGGCGCCGGCAATGCCTGTGTTCTCCGCCATGACGGAGAAGAAGGGAGGAAGGCGATGACCGAGCAAGAGAGCAAAGGAAGAGAAGTGGCAAGAGGGGAAGGCGTACCGAAGAAGCCGGGCGACGGGGTTTTTTATGCCTGATGCGCCTAACGGTTTACCCAGACGGAGGCGCGGTTCCCGGAGCATCATGGGGGAGTGGAGGCAATGCACACCTCACCGAGCGCCACACGTCGCTCCTAGCCCACAGGTGGTGGGGGCCAGCATCGCTCCAACCCGTCCAACCGGCGGATTCACGCCGCGGGCCCGGGGGCTAATGTCGGGCCTCTGGGACTGGGGATACCCAGGCCCGTGTGCCTACGGCCCAAGATGCGAAGATTGCCTTAAACACTGGGTGGCCCACCAACGAGCTTCGTGGGGCTAGTTCTCGCGAGGGCCCATGCCTCGCGAGGTGCGAGGCAGCATTACCATCAAGGACTTCACGAGGCCTCTTCGCGAGGCTGTCCCCGACACCCTCAGGAGGCGGGTTCGTCTGGGGTAGGACTGGCAGGGCCCCGCAGCCCGGTGTCCGCACATGGGTGACGCACGCCACGCCAAGTGGTGCCAGGAGCGGTGCCAGCGAGCGCAGATAGAGAGGCTTTCCTATTCAGTGATAGAGGAGCGGCGCCAGCTCGCGGGCTTCGAAAGCAACCCCCAAAGGTTTCCCTCCCTGTGCAAGAAGACCAAGACCGAGGGCTCGGCAGGACGCAGGTCACTCCCGAGCCCACAAGCACGTCACGACAAGGGGCTTTGACAGGCGAAGACCACCTTTTGCCAGGATAGGCCGCAGTCCTGTCCCCCTTCAAACTGGCCGTTGTGACAACCCTTCCCACCTTGTGTTTTCGGGGGGAAGAGGACCAAGGCCAATATAAGAATAGGAACGGGCCACCTTAGAAGGGACTGAGCCCTGGGCAAGCAAGAACACACCTTGTACTCACCCTCATCCTCAAGTAATCCAGACAAGCACGAGTAGGGTCTTACACCGCGAGGTGGTCCGAACCTGGGTAAACTGTGTGTCCTTTGTTCGTCTTCCTTAGCTCGAGCCGCCGGAGGGTCGCCGTGAGGTTGTGAGAAAGAGTAGGGCAGGAAAGCGAGCGCACCCCAGTGTTCGAATCTTCTTGGGTCCCCGGAGCCCCGATTCCGACACATGTGAAGCTCATTACTCCTAGGGTTTTACACCATATCATACGATCTCGAGGTAGATCAACTCTGTACTCGATACTCCATCATCAATACAAAACAAAGTAGGACGTAGGGTTTTACCTCCATTAAGAGGGCCCGAACCTAGGTAAACACTGTCTCCCTTGTCTCCTGTTACCCATCGATCCAAGACCCACAGTTCGGGACCCCCTACCCGAGATTTGCCGGTTTTGACACCGACAATACCTTGTCCACTTTTATTCTTCCCCATGCCCCTGACTCTCCTCACTCTCTCTCTCCACTCCCTCCCTCGCACGGGTGCTTCCGCATCCCGAACGTCCTCCCCACGCGGCAGCCCTCCCCGTCCCGGCCGTCCTCATGCGATGGCCCTCCCCCGTCCCGTCCCTCCCCACGCGGCGGCCATTCCCCATCCCGGCCGTCCACTGCCGCTGCGAGGCCCCACTGCCTCTCGCCGTCATTGACCCCCTCCACAATTCCAAGCCCCCTCCGCCACAGGTAGCTTCAGTCCTCTACCTCTCTTCTTCTTTGTTTTAATTTCTAGGGTTCATATGGTAGATAGTTTATAGGTAGGATTATAATGGCTACAAAGGTGGCCACTTTCTAGGGTTCATATGGTTAGATGGATGGATGGGTGCATTTAGATGGATATTAGTACTTTATCATGATAATATTGCTATGGAATAAATTTGTGGCAGAGTACATCATTTTCTTAGTTCATTACTCGATATATGTAATGTGAAATGATGATGGTTGGGATTGTCTTTCAGTTTGTTGTGGCTACTTGTGTGACTTTCAGTGAGGGAGAAGACCGAATCCCGACTGTTGTCATGGGGGTCGCTTGTCCTTTGTTCCCATGTGTCAAACATTTTTGTAATGCCCTCGGGGACGAATGGATGAGCGACCATGACCAACGGTGGTAATATCAATGTGAGGGAGTGGACATCATATATACACCACCTGAGATGAGATTTTCCAAGGGAGACTCGATGGACTGAAAGACAACCTGTGCTGAAAAGTGATCAATTTTTAATCTGAGGGAGTGCCCATCATATATACACCATCTGAGATGAAAATGTTAAGTGAGTTTTTTTAAATGAAAATGTGAAGCTAGTTATTTTCTGAAATGCAAATGTGAATTTGCAGAAACCCCTCTGGGTGTCCTATCTTTTGCCGGAATGTTGATTCATTTCCGTTCCTGTAAATTTCAGGTCCTCGATATGTCCTCTTTTAGCAATGGTCATGCCGAATTGTTTTGTGGATTGCTGCATGACTTTTACTATAAAGTAGAAAATACGAAGTGCCCGTGATTTGTCGTCGATTTTTAATATTTGAATCATGAACACAGAAAATGTCGTCTGATGATGAGGGGATCCCTGAGTGCTATATGTGCACCGACGACAATGGTAAATGCGACCTTTATCCCGATGAGTTACCATGGTAAATACACGATATATCAAAGTGAAGAAACCCCGAAAATCAAAGGATGGAGAAATGCAATAAAATCATCCACGCTACCACTTGGAGACGAATACTTGCGCATCCCACAAGTTGGAGATAGGTTGATATGTATTCTTCAATGGGGAGATGCACGAGTTCACCTTTTTATGCTATTTTACCTACGGCTGAGCAGTAGTTAGTGTTGGTAACTTGTGATAACTTGGTCACTTGCTAGTTTGTTGCTAGAATGATGAAGAGTTGTTTAACTAGTATGATAACAACTAGAATGATGAGGAGTTATTTTTTTGATTTATGACATTTTAACTTGGCATGATTAAGATGATGATGAGTTTTTTATATGACATATATTAGATTAAAGTAGATGGATGCAAGAGCCCAAGTTGAAGTACAGGAAAATACGATGTTACGAATCGCAACATCGTATTTTCCTGTAATTCAACTTAGTCTCTTGCATCTATCTAATTTAATACAAATGTTGTTTCTTCCATAAATTTTACTGATGTTGTATATTAATATGTATAACCATGTGAAAATACAATAAAAAAATAAAAAAAAGAAATACGTGGGATTAGTAGTAGCGCTGGTTACAGACACGCGCTGCTAACAGTTAGCAATAGCGCGTTTAGAGAAACACGCTACTGATAGTTTAGTTACCAGTAGTGCTAGTTGACCCACGCTACTACTAACAGTTAGTTGTAGCGCCGTAGTAGTAGCACGGCCAGCCGCGCTACTCGTAGGCAAAAACCCAGCACTACTGCTAGGGTTTCTCCTAGTAGTGAGCCTCGCAACAACATATGCTGAGGGCAGCAAGGGTTGCGAGCGGGGGCCTCTGTTGTGGCCGTCTCGGTTTGTGGAGATGGTGGCACGGAGCGGGGGCCTCTATTGTGGCCATCTCGGTTTGTGGAGATGGTGACACGGTGGCAGTAATCTGATCTCCCCCTTCCTATGCTCATGGGCCAATCTGTGACTGGTGGCATGCCTTGAGGTGGGGATTAGCCGCTCGGTGCAAGACCCGCGCATGGCGGGTCAGGGATGGTAGGGTGTTCCGGGGAGGGAGGCATGGGCCACTCAGCCTTGTCATTGCCATGATCTGGACGTACCAGATCGAGTGCGATGGTGACCGTAGTCCTCGGTTTGTGCCGTGGAGGGGTTGCTATGTTGGAAATATGCCCTAGAGACAATAATAATTGTGTTATTATTTATTTCCAGGTTTATGATTAATGTTTATATTCTATGCTATAGCTGTTATGGTTCTCGAATATGTGATTTAGAGAAAGACTCATGAGCGCGAGTAGAGTTATAAATGGTAAAACAAAAATCCTAATCTTGTCTCTAGGACTAGCTCAAGTGTTGATTAATGGTTCCTTTATCCTCATCATGGGCATGAAATTAATGCTAATAACATTTGAGAGCACGATGTTAGTAAAGCACTCGTGTTGAATTGACCCAAGTTGTTTGTTATACTTAAGAGATACTATCATCAAAGTCTTCAGTCCATAACACGGACAATGATCGTATGAATAATTTCTTATACCATAAGAGTATCGAGTCACTCCATATCAAACGTTGCACTTTGAGATTGTTCTAACGCCATCTGTAACAAGGTTCAGGTCCTTCGGAAACATATGACGAGAGACCAGATAGTTCTAGACTGGGATTTGCTCCTCCGATAATGGGGAGAAATTCTTAGGGCCCTCTCGTTGTGGCAGCAGCTATCATCGTCTGGCCAGACACAAGGTGAGTTTGATCACGGAGATGTCAGAACACGAGAATGAGAAAATATGAACAAAACAAATAACGAGGAGACTGGTACCGTGAGCATGAGTTTGTCTCACGAGGATACCGAAACATCTCACCTTGGGTTTGTAAATTATCGTGAAGAAAAAGGAATATCATATGAGAACTAATGGTTCACTCGAATATCATCCGTGTAAGTATAGGGATCAATATGGATGTCCACAGTTCCGATATTAATCACTGAACGAAAGGCGTTTTCGTTCATGTCTATATTTCACACGCTTAAGTGATTATGACCTTTTGAGTTCTATAGGAGTTAAGAATGTGAGAAAATATTACCTGAAAAGTTTCCGGAATAAAAATAATAGTTTCAAGAGAAACCAATGGCGTTTTGGGGTTACCGAAAGGGTTTCGGGGAATACCGGGTAATACCGTAGAGGTGGAATCTATACCCAGGGACCTAATATAAATATTGAAGGGCTACAATATTTAGCGGGAGCCCCTCCCTGCCCACCAGCCCGGATTTTATTAGGCTCCATGGACTCCTCTTATAGGCTATAGGCCTATTAGTGGAAAGCTAATGTGACTTAAGGCCCATATAGGGGCGGTGCCCCCCTTGGGCTTGTTGGACAAGCTAAGGGGGGAAGAGAAGTTGGAAAAGGATTCTCCTTCCTTTGCTGGCACACCAAGGGAGGGAGGCCCCCTCTAGAAGTCTTCCATACCCTCGCTCCACCTATATATGTGTCAGGGGCTCCTCCTTTTGAACACATAAGTTCTCTCCGGTTGGAGGCGCCCGCATTTAGTTCTCTCTCTGTCTCCTGATCTAGACTTGATCTAGAGTTCTCTAATTCATCATAATAGAGATGCGTCGCGAGGTTGTCTTCTCCCTCCTCTAGTTCTCCAGCAAGGCATAGATCTGAATGGCGAAGCACTGCAGGATTGTGAAGCCCGTAAGCATGCAATTTATAGATAGATCGTTCTTTCAGTCTTTTGTTTGAGGGATCGTTCATGGACAGTTTGAGGGACTTCAAGAACAATCTATACCAACTCTTCTTCCACTGCAACTCGAAGTTGGTAACGACCCGATCTAACCATGTATGCTTCTTCATATTGATCAGGGACCTTGATCCATAGGTCGTAATTTTATGTTTTCTACTACGTTTCCTAACATGCTGCTAGCCACATGTGACTTCCCCTTTGCCTAGATTCGTTTGGCTGGGCTCCGATCTTGCCAAGGGGCTCATTATGGGGTGGAAGGAGCGACGTTTTGCCTCTTAATAGTAGGTGGTGTCGGTGAATCATGGCGAGGGTGGTGGGATGGTCACAGGTGCTGGGGCGGCGTCCCTAGTGGTGGGAGCCACGGTGCTTGTGGGCAAATCGCGTGGCTCTGGTGACGGTTGACTACCATGGTCGTTAGGGACTAAGGGCGTCGTAGTGGTGCGACAATCTACCCGTACCATGTTTCACACATGGATCATGCAAGTTGGGTGAAAACCATGTCTTCCACTTGTCAGGCTAATGATGGCGGCGCCCGTGGATGTTGTCTCCTTCTTGAAGGCACCGTCAAGGTTGCTTGTTTCCCTTTGAGACACTCCGGGATGAAATCCCGGATCATTTGGTTGGGCAGTGGTAGTGCTCCAATGGCATGCCCTTCCTGAATGCACTGCCTTGGAGGGCTCGCTTGTCGATATTCAGCTTCATACCCGTCTACATCAAGTGACGCTCTGTTTTTTGTTATCTCTTCATTTGGTTGGTGGTGTATGGTGTGATGTAGCTGATATTCAACACCTTTGTATCCAACCTTGGGTGGGTGTGGTGTTGTGTTTGTATGCGCATGATTGTGTGTGTTTGATTCTTTATCTATAGAGCGGTTCGCGAGCATTTTTCATGTGTTTACTAGACCAAGAATTTACATAATTTGAATCATATGAATTTCCAGCAAAGCAATGTGCGTCCCTTGGACAATGTATAAAAGAAACTGAGCCAATATGGTGAGCAATCTAAATGCACTTTGTTAGGATTGTAGAATACGAGCTCCCAATCTCTGTTTCTTCATTGTAAGCTTTTATGATCTTGATGTGGTCATACTTGAATGTTACCTTTGAGCATCATAAACCATCCGTCAACTCCATCACATTTCTCATTGCCAAAACATTCGTTGCGGGGGTGTCTAGCACATGATCAAATAATGAGATTGAACCTACCAGTGCCTCACCCAGATAATTATGAAGAACTGTCGATGTATCTCCTTTTCCATCATCAAAGAAGTAAGAATCGACGTTCAACTTATAAAAAATTAGGCTAGGTTTAGACCACTTATCCTGACGGATCTGGACAAAACATCTTCATCCTTAACTAATTATTTTCTTTGCCATCAGATATACAGAGCCTAACTATTCGACTATTGGATACTGTGCTGCTGATCTTTGAGCAGGTTTTCAAGAATCACATTGCCCAATATGTCAACTGTAAGTGCTTGATCATCATATTCCTGCATCTTCTGCTCCTCCCTTGCAAACGGGACACTATGCAGATACTGGAATACATCAGTTTGCAAGAACTGACATGTGTGCTATAATTCCATGTAAAGCCTTCCATCTTTAGTTTTTATTGGCACTCATATCTTCCACAAATTTCCCAAACAGGGTTGCCGCTGGAGGGGCCAAAATCATCTCTACCAAATCTATTAGCGAATTGGTGTTCCCATTCAATGTAGTACAAAGATAGGACAGAGAAAGAGTATGATTTTTTTTATAGTTACAAAGTCCTCGATCAGCTATGTACTCAAAGGAATCCTCATAATTATTTAAAACATCATCAGATATAAAATTGGCATAGATAATAGCTTCATCCCAACACTATGGTTTTGGATTGATAAGTTCGTAAACCGTTTGGAGGATACATTGTCTCTTGTCCGTCAAAACTTACTTTGAGGGGATTCCTAGGACCTAGTGATAGAACCATATGTTAATTTGACTATCGAATCCCTCACGCCGAATATGACCTCTCTTGAGGGTCCGTAATCCAGCGAAGATGCTTTGCAAAGTGAATGATGACCGCTTTTTAGGACCCTTTTTCTATAAATCTCAAGACCCTTGCACACAAGGTGTCGGGTACATTAATAATCTCTAGATTTTGTTTTTCTAATAGCTAGATTAAAGACGCAAATATCTCAAAATTGCATAAACCCCATCTTTCTTTGGAATACACATTTTGCATGCCCACCAGTGCATCTTAGTTTTCTTTTTAGTATCTCTCTTGATTAATACGCTTGACATGATTGATGATGTCCTGGACCAGGGGGTACTCACCACATCGTCTCCCGACCAGGTGGGCCAGGCGAGGATCCCCATGGTGGTTTGTTGATGGGCCCACCCAGAAAACCAACGACGTGTACAAGGAAGGTTCCCTGAGAATTAGCGCGTACTCCAGGGACTCGGTCGCCAACTACAACACGATCCACCCGATACATAGCTGACATAGTTGTAACCCTTGATCCCTTAGTACCTATATAAACTGGGGGTAGGGCACATAAAGATGGGGTACACAATCAAGCATTAGACATTCTCATGGTAGAAACACATGTACTGTGTACTCCATCCACAATAAAAAGTAAGATGTAGATTATTATCTCTTCGAGAGAGCCCGAACCTGGATAAAAACCTCGTGTCTATTTTTACCATCGTACTTAGGCTACCAGCTCGGGACCCCTTACCCGAGATTCATCAGAATGGACTTTGTCATTGGTGGCTGCTTGCTCCCGCGGAAATTGGTGGGATTCCCGCAAGAGGAAGGGTGAAGTAGCCCACCATCAAGTATTTCCCTTTGTTAGAGAACAAAGGTTATAAATTTAGTAGGAGTTTCCAAAGCTAACAAAGTGAATGGTACATGTACACATAACACAAACACACTCGTCTCCAACACGACAAGAGGGTTGTCAAGCCCCTTGTCTTGCTAGTTACAAGATTAAATTGCAAGTGATAGAGATAGTTGCTAGAAATAATGTAACACTTCAAAGTAGAACTAGCAATTCTGTAGAAGAAATTAGTAATGGAAAGTAGACCCAGAGGCATAGGTTCACTAGTGGCATCTCTCTCAAAAACAAGCAAATGGCATGGTAAACAAATTACAATTGGGCAGCGATTAAATTGCAATATTTTATCTTAATGACTATGAGCATTCATGCTATAATCTCATATAGGCATTATGTTCGTGATAAGTAGACCGTTAATCCAACTGCATGTACTACTAATACTACACCCTAAAACAGCTATCGAGCATGCATCTCGAGGTATTAAGTTTACAAGAAATAGAGCATCACAATAAGCAAGATGACATAATGTGGGCAGAGAAACATCAATCAATACGAGGAGATATCGTTCTTTTATCCTTAGTTGCAACAATACCATACATGGCTTTAACCTTATTGTCAGTGGGTTTGAGCACCACAAGTTGAACTCACTACAAAGCACCACTCCCTCTAAAGAAACACCAATCGAACTTGGCCAAAGAAGCTAGATAGATCATAGAGCATGCAAAGTTGTTTAATTGTAGAGCAAGAAAACCTCTAAAGATTCAATTGATTTCGATGAACAGTCTGATCATAAAGTGACAATTCATCATATCCCAACAAACACACCACCGATTACATCAAATTGACCCCGATCATGTGAGGCAGCTCATGGAAACATGGTATTGAAGATCCGAGACACACACACACACACACACACAGACAGAGAGAGAGAGAGAGAGAGAGAGAGAGAGAGAGAGAGAAAGATAGAGATCCATCTAGCTACTACTATGGACCCTAAGGACCTAATGTAACTACTTACACATGGTCATGGAGGCAGCAAGGCTGATGAAGAAGCCTCCGATAATGGATTCCCCCTTAGGCAGAACTTCGTAGCAGGCCTCCAGATTGGATATTCGTGAAACGGGAACTTGCGGCGGTAGAAAAAATCTTCCAAAAATAGGACAAAGGGTTTGGGTTTTTATAGGATTTTATGGCAGTGGAATGGTCGACACGCGATGTAGGTGGCCCCACACACCATAGTGCCAGGGCATACCACCTGGCCGTGTGGGCCCCCCGTGGCTCCTCTCGTTCCTTCCCAAAGTTTCGTGGGTCCTTCATTGCCTAGAAAAAATCATGTTAAATTGGCATTGTATTTTGACCTTCCTAGATATTGATTTCCTGCAAAAACAAAAACATGCAGAAAACCGGAATTGGCACTGGGCACTAGATTAATTGGTTAGTGATACGTCTCCAATGTATCTACTTTTCCAAACACTTTTGCTCTTGTTTTGGACTCTAATTTGCATGATTTGAATGAAACTAACCCGGACCGACGCTATTTTCAGCAGAACTACCATGGTGTTGTTTTTGTGCAGAAATAAAAGTTCTCGAAATTGGCCAAAACTTTCTGGAGATTTATTATGGAATATATAAAAAATACTGGAGTGTAGATCCAGCAGAGGGGAGCCACCAGTTGCTCACAAGGCAACAGGGCGCATCCACCCCCCAGGCGTGCCCTGTTACCTTGTGGATCCCATGTGGCTCCGTTGACCCAAATTCCAAGCCTATATATTCATATTCTCCGAGAAAAAAATAGGAAAGAAGTTTCCATCATGTTCTACAAGACGAAGCCGCCGCCACATCCTTTTCTTCCTCGGGAGGGCTGATCTGGAGTCCGTTTGGGGCTCCGGAGAGGGGAATTCGTCATCATCGCATCACCAACCCTTCTCCATCAACAATTCCATGATGATCACCATCAGGAGTGAGTAATTCCTTTATAGGCCTATTGGACGGTGATGCGATTGGATGGGATTTATCATGTAATCAAGATATTTTGAGGGCTTGATCCCTAGTATCCACTATGTTCTGAGATTGATGTTGCTATGACTTTGCTATGCTTAATTCTTTTAACCAGGGCCAGAGTGCCATGATTTCAGATCTGAACCTAGTATGTTTTCACAAATATGAGAGTGTTTTGGATCCTATCTTGCAAGTTGTATGCACCTATTATGTGTTATGATACATAGACCCCAAGGTGACAATAATTGGGATAATCTCCGGTGATGACCGTAGTTTGAGGAGTTCATGTATTCACCATGTGTTAATGCTTTGTTCTGGGTTTCTATTAAAAGGAGGCCTTAATATCTCTTGGTTTCCTTATGGACCCCGCTGGCATGGGAGGGTAGGACAAAATATGTCATGCAAGTTCTTATTATAAGATTGTATGACTAAATACGAAATAGATGCCTACATTATATTGATGAATTGGAGCTAGTTCTGTGTTTCTCTAGTGTGTAACTATTACATGATGAATGCCATCCAAATCAATTATCCATCACTGATCCATGGACTATGCTTTTTTTCTTATTGGTTTCTGTTAAGTTATTTTCATTACTGCTGCTGCTACAATCAATACAATCAGCTATTTTTTTTACCGTTCCTATTGCTTTTGTTACTGTGCTACTGAAAACTTCATTGCAGAAAGAAAATCCAGGTGTGTTTGAATTGACAACTCAACTGCTAAGACCACTAAATATTCTTTGGCTCCCCTTGTGTCAAATCAATATATTTGGGTGAAATACTACCCTCGAAGACTGTTGTGATCCCCTATACTCGTGGGTTATAAAGACTCTTTTCTAGCGCCGTTGTCGGGGAGCATAGCTCTATTTATTGTGTTCACCATGGATTTTCAATTGTCACTATGAAGAATCTGAAAGACACTAAAACCATGATCGTACCCTCAAGGATGAGGGCAGGTAAGGAATTGCCATCTAGCTCTGCACTTGATGCACCTTCTGTTTTGAGTAAGCTTGCGACACCACCACCTGCTATTCAATCTGATATGTCGCAAGTAATTGACGATCCTACTTCTGCTTTAAATGAAAATTATGATGATGCTACTACTATGCTAGATGAAACTGAACATGTGCCACTAGGTGATCTACTTGATGATCATATTGCCAAATCTAGAGAACTTGAGAATGCTGAAATTGATGAAAATTTTGATTCACCTATTTTGTCTAGATCTCCTCCTAGAATTGAAATGCCTGATGTACCTGATGGTTATGTTATGGATGGGGAGATAGCTAGAGACTTTCTTGCTTGTAATGATGGAGATGATCTTAAGAAACTGCTGATTAAACTAAAAGAAAAATCTATGAAGGAGAAAATGAAACATGATCCCAAATTTGGAAGTTCTCCTATATTTGTTACCGATAAGTATTATGAATTCTCTGTTAAACCTGACTTAATTAATTTGGTAGAATCTGATCCTTTTCATGGTTATAAATCTGAAACTGTTTTGGCACACCTTACCAAATTAAATGATATTGCCACCCTATTTGTTAATGAGGAAAAAATTCGCCACTACTATAATCTTAAGCTTTTTTCCTTTCACGCTAAAGGATGATGCTTAGAAGTGGTTCCTTTCTCTTGCTCCAGGTTGTGTGCATAGCCCCCAGGATATGATATATTACTTCTCTGGAAAAAAATCTCTGCTCATAAGAAACAAGCCGCTTTATAGGAAATATTTAACTTTGTGCAAATCGAAGAATATAATCTCCCTCAAGCTTGGGGGAGGCTTCTCCAGCTACTTAAAGCTTTGCCTGATCACCCTCTTAAGAAAAATGAAATACATGATATCTTTTATAATGGACTAACTGATGCTTCTAGGGACTACCAAGATAGTTGTGCTGGTTGTGTTTTCAGGGAACGAACTGCTGGGCAATCTAAAGAACTATTGAATAATATTTTGAAGAATGCTAATGATTGGACGCTTCCTGAACCACCTCCTGAACAAAGTATGAAGAAGAGAGGTAATCTATTCCTCAGTCCAGAAGATATGCAAGAAGCCAGGAAATCTATGAAAGGAAAAAGTATTAAAATTGAAGATGTTAAGAATCTATTACCTATTGAACAAATACATGGACTTGACACCCCTACACAGGTAGTAGAGGTAAATTCTCTCCATAGATTTGATGAAAGTGGAATATTTTATTATAGAACTACTAGTCAATGCATGGATGAATTTGATAATTGTATTATTAGGCAAGAAAATTTCAATATGTATGTTAAGGATCAATTAAAACGAAATGCTATTATGATTGATCGCTTGAGGGACTTGATGTTTAGAATTCTAATGATGTTAGAGGTTTAGGTAAACACTCATCCATGGTTCATACTCGGTTAGAACAAGTTGCTAAGTAACAAAATGATTTGCTTACGGAAACAAATAATAAACTGAATGATCATGCTATTAGAGTTGTTACTAGAGGGGGTAGAATGACACAAAAAAACCTTTATCCTGAAGGACATCCTAAAAGAATTGAGTAGGATTCTTAGAACAATAGTAACGATACAACTAGTCCATCTAAGAAGAAAAAGAAAAAGAAAAATGATAAGAATTCGCATGAATCTAGCAAACCTGTTATAGAAAAAACTCCTGAGAATCAAAATGATGTTTCTATTTATAATGCTGAGACACAATCTAGTAGTGAACATGCACCTAGTGAGAATGAAAATGATGATGTTCATGTTGTTCAACCAGATAATGATAAGGAACCTGATAATGATAGGGTTTAGGGTTTAGGGAAATAGAACTTGCAGCTGATCTTGATAACCCACGACCTAAGAATAAACGTTATGATAAGAGAGATTTCATTGCTAGAAAACATGGTAAAGGAAGAGAGCCATGGGTTAAAAAAACCCATGCCATTCCCTCGTAAGCCTTCTTAAAATAAGGACGAGGAAAAGTTTGAGCGTTTTGTTGACATTCTTAGGCATGCCTTTTTTCGAACACGTTTGACCGATATTTTAAAGATGGCTCCTTATGCAAAATATATGGTAGATATTTTCACAAATAAAATAAATATACCTGAAGCTGAGATTTCCACCATGGTTGCTAATTACTCTTTTGAGGGTGGAGTACCTAAGAAATTGGGAGACCCGGGATACCCACTATAGCTTGCTCCATTAAACGAAGTTAGGTTAAAACTGTTTTATGTGATTTGGGAGCCGGTGTTAGAATTATGCCTTTTTCCCTATATAAAAGACTTGACTTGAATAAGATCACACCTACTGAAATATATTCGCAAATGGCTGATAAATCTGCTGCTATACCTATTGGGATTTGTGAGGATGTCCCCAGTATTGTTGGAAATTTTACTATCTTGATGGACTTTGTTATTCTTGGGATGCCCGACGACGACAACATGCCAATTATCCTTTGTAGACCTTTTTTGAATACTGCAAGGGCTGTTATTGATTGCAACGAAAGCATGGTTACTTTTCATATTTTTCCGAAGAAACGAGTTGTGGTGAATGATACGTCTCCAACGTATCTATAATATTTGATTGTTCCCTGCTATAATATTATGATTTTAGGATGCTTTTTGGTTGATTATTTACCAATTCATATTATTTTTGAGCACTAACCTATTAACCCAGTGCCCAGTGCTAGTTGCCGTTTTCTGCATGTTTTTGACTTTTCAGGTTTACAGTACCAAACAAATTCCAATTGTGCCGAAACTTTTTTATGATTGTTTCTGGACCAAAAGAAGACCTGGAAGCTTAGGGAGGAGACCGGAGGCCGCACGAGGGAGCGAGCACAAAACAGGGCGCGTCCAGGGGGTGGTCGCACCCTGTTATGTGGTACCCCCCTCGGGCGTCCCCCGATGCCCCTCTCTGGCCTATAAATTCCAATAAATCCCAAAACCCTAGAGAGCTTCCCGAAACACTTTTTCCACCGTTGCATTCTGTTCCGCCGTGTGCCCATTTGGAGCCCTGTTCCGGCGTGGTGCCGGAGGGAGGATCAATCATGGAGGGCCTCTACATTAACCTTGCTGCTCCCATGGTGATGTGTGAGTAGTTCCCTACAAACCTACGGGTCTATAGTTAGTACCTAGATGGCTATCTCTCTCTCTCTCTCTCTTGACCTTCAATACAAAGTTCACCGCATCTTCGAGGTGATCTATTCGATGTAATCACTTTGTGGGTGCGTTTGTTGGGATCCGATGAATTGTGGGTTTATGTTCAGATTATTCATGAAAAATATTTGAGTCTTATGTGAATTATATTATTATTATTATTTGCATGATTATTATATCTTTGTAAATCTCTCTGATCTAGTCAAATAGTTTGCCAACTAGATTGATATTTCTTAAGTGAGGGGTGCGTTGTAGTGGGTTCAATCTGGCGGTGCTCTATATCCTAGTGATAGAAGGGGACAAGACACGTCTTTGTGTTGTTGCCACTAAGTATAAAACGATGTGGTTAATTCATATTGATTTAGTTTTCTTTGTCTACATCATGTCATCGTTCTCCAAGCATTACTCTGTTTGTCATGAACTTAATACTTAGAGAGGCAAGCATAGAAGCACTCTCGACGTGGATTAATAGGAATATGTGTAGGCAGGAGTCGGCCTATTTTCTTATGGACATGATGCCTATATACACATGATCATTGCCGTGAATAAATATTGCATAACTATGCGCTTTTCTATCAATTGCCTAAAACTAATTTGTTTACCCACCGTATGCCTACTACATGCGAGATGCCACTAGAGAACACTACGACCCCCGGGTCTATTCACTTATATATTTACAAAAGATTTCATTATGTTGCTGCCATGTATTTACTTTTATTTTATTTTTCAATTTACTTTATTCAACTACCATCTACACACTTCATTTTCTTGCAAATAACGAGTTCAAGGGGATTGACAACCCTGTTGCCCGCGTTGGGTGCAAGTGTTTGTTTCTTTGAGTACAGTCGCTCAAGACGGGGTTTGCGTGCTACTCCTATTGGTTCAATAAGCTTGTTTCTCACTGAGGGAAATACTTATCTATACATTGCTGCATCACCCATTCCTCTTCAAGGAAAACCAAACGCAGATCACAAGTATCAGGAAGGACTTCTGACATCGTTGTCGGGGAGGATTTCTGGTGCCGTTGCCGGGGAGTATCACCAACCTACTATCAAGTAACTTTCACAAATTATCATTCACTTGTTCTACCTTTTATTTGTTGTTATATTTTGTTTGCCTCATAAAATGAAAAATACAAAATATTTATCTTTGCTAGTTACTAGTTTACTTCTTTGCTTGCTACTTTACTTGTTCTGCTTGTTAGTTTGCTTTCTCGGTCACCAGGTTTCAAGATACTACTAAGCTATGTGAATTCTCAAATACTAATAAACATTATTTTATTAGTACTCCTATGCCACCCGCCACTAGTGCGGAGTTTTATGATATTAATGCTGCATTGCTGAATCTTGTGATGAAAGAACAATTTTCGTGAAGTCCTAATGAGGATCCCGCCGCTCATCTTAATACCTTTGTTGAATTATGTGATATGCAAAAGTAAAATGATATGGATAATGATGTGTTCAAATTGAAATTATTTCCTTTTCACTATGAGATAAAGCTAAGGCTTGGTTTTCATCTTTACCACGTAATAGTATTGAAACATGGGATAAGTGTAAAGATGTTTTTATTGCCAAGTATTTTCCTCCTGCTAAGATCATCTCCCTTACAAATCAAATGATGAATTTTAAACAACATGATAAAGAATATGTTGCACAAGCTTGGGAGAGGGTGAAATTGATGATTAGAAATTTCCCTACTCATGGTTTAAACATGTGGACGATTATCCAAAATTTCTATGCTGGACTAAACTTTGTGTCTAGAAATCTTCTAGATTCCAATGCAGGTGGTTCCTTCATGGAGGTGACATTAGGAGAGGCCACCAAACTTCTGTACACCATCATGAAAAACTACTCTCAATGGCATTCCGAAAGAGCTCCAACTGGTAAGCAGGTAAATTCTTCGAAGAAATCACTACTTTGAGTGAAAAAGTGGATGCTCTTATGAAAATGGTTTCTAGTAAAAATGCTCATGTTGATCCAATGATGTGCCTTTGTCTACCTTGATTGAGCAAAATGATGATGTTATTTATGTGAACTTTATCTCGCGAAACAATTTCAACAACAATGCTAATAGTGGAAATTTCAATGCTAGACCATATCCCGGTAATTCCTCTAATAATTTTGGAAACTCTTATGGAAATTCTTGTGGAAATTCTTCTAAAAATAATAATAGGATATCCTCTTATCTTGATTACACCATTAAATAATTTATTAGTTCTCAAAAGATTTTTAATACTATGGTAGAAGAAAAGCTGCATAAAGTTGATGATTTGGCTAAGAACATGGGTAGAATTGCTCTTGATGTGGAAACTCTTAAAAATCAAACTTTGCCACCCAAGCATGATTTAAATTAGAATATTAAATCCATCCAAATATTTATTAATGAAAGTAAGGAGAGGACCGCTAAGTTGAAAGCTAAGCGGGAATTCTTAGAAAAGGCTATTCCATCTGGTTTTTACCAAAATCATGATGAAGATCTTAAAATGATTGGTATTTTTCCTATTGAATCTTTATTTACTAATATGAAAGTTAATGATAAAGGGACTGAAGATGATTCAACTTTAGCTGGAAGGCACCCCGTTTGCTTGGAGGGTGATGATTCTAATGATAAAATTGAATAAAGTGGGTTCGGAGAGGTTAAAACTTTAACTAGTGATGTGCCCACTATCTTGGATTACAAGGAGTTTAATTATGAAAGTTTCTATTTAGTAGAATGTATTTCCTTGTTGCAATCCATTATTTTCTCACCCAATGCTTATGAACAAAATAAAGCTTTTACTCAACATATAGTAGAAGCGATGATCAAAGCTTATGGTGAGAAACTTGAACTGGAAGTTTCTATTCCTAGAAAGTTGCATGATGAATGGGAACCTACTATAAAAATAAAACTGAAAGAATATGAATGCAATGCCTTGTGTGACCTTGGTGCTAGTGTTTCAACAATACCTAAATCTCTTTGTGATGTGCTTGGTCTCACCAATATTCAAGATTGTTCCCTTAACTTGCATCTTGCGGATTCTACCATCAAGAAACCTTTGGGTAGATTAAATGATGTTCTTATCATTGCAAATAGAGATGTGCCTGTAGATTTCAATTATTGATACGAAAGAGGAAAACATAAGGTTCCAATTTCCATTAAAGAAAGGGATGGAACACTTCCCTAGGAAGAGAATTAAACCACCTTGTGAATCTATCATGACGGCTACTTATGGGTGGAGTGTCAAGGATGACAACACTTGAAACTATGCATTATGCCTAGCTAGGGGCGTAAAACAATAGCGCCAGTTGGGAGGCAACCCAATAGTTATCTTAAATTTTTGTTTTTAATTTCTGTTTGTTTTTGATAACATGATTATTGCCTCTGTAATGATTGTGTTTTTATGTTTAAATTAGTGCTTGTGCCAAGTAAAGCCTTTGGGATGACTTACATGATGAGTAGAATTCATACAGTGCAAAAACAGAAACTTTAGGGTTTGGTGCAGAATTTTTCTGATTTTACTGAAACGTATTTTGGATCTGAAATTATTCAGGTTTTATGAATTTTTCATAATTTTTGGAGTTACAGAAGTATAGGTTCTCGACAGATCTTTACAGACTGTTCTATTTTAGACAAATTCTGTTTTTTTTTGCTTGCATAGTTTGCTTGTATTGATGATGCTATGGATTTTATCGGGGGGTATAAGCCATGTAGAAATTAGAATACAGTACCTCATGCAAAAATAGAATAAGAATCAATTTATAACAGTACCTAAAGTATTTGATATGTTTACTATACTAACCGATCTCATGACGGTTTTATTGAGTTTTGTGTGCTGGAGTTTTCAAGTTTTGGGTGCTATCATGATGGATGAATGAATAAGGAGCGGCAAGAGCCTAAGATTGGGGATGCCCAAGGCATCCCAAGGCAATATTCTAGGAAGACTCGAGCATCTAAGCTTGGGGATGCCCCGGAAGGCATCCCCCCTTTCGTCTCAATCCATCGGTATTTCACTTGGAGCTATATTTTTATTCATCACATGATATAGTTTTGCTTGGAGCGTCGTTTTCTTTAGATTTCCCACAATCATTGTTTGCTGGACACACCCACTTGAGAGAGACACAAGATCACTATGATTTATTATAATACTCTTTGTGCTTGACTTATATCTTTTGAGGTTAGCAGTTGCTCTAGTACTTCACTCATACCTTTTTTAGCACGGTGGCGTATAGATTTTAAAGAAATAATTGCACTATCGTTCTTCACTTATATTTGTTTGAGAGTTAATAAATAGTGACGGTAATTTGCATGGGTTATAAGACTAGTCCAAACATAATAGGTACCCAATGAGTGCATAATCAAAACCACATGTAGCACATAAAAGAGAAATTGTGGGTTAATGATATTGATGTGGTAATGTGAAAGGGAATGAGTGCATGATCATTAGTTAGTAAGAATATTGTGTATTAGACGTTGTTAACTTGTTGTTCATCTAAATATTTTTTATGGCATGATGATGATGTGTGAGCATATTTATTCCTCGTTGAAATCCTAGTGTTGTTTAAGTCGGAGGCGTGATGGTTAACTCCTCTCAACCTCATCCTTAGGGGCATGAGAGTAGTACTTTGCTTTGAAAGAGCTAATAAAATCTTGCAATAAGTATGTGAGTTCTTTATGAGTAATGTGAATCCATGGATGTACGCACTCTCACCACCTCATATTTGCTAGCCTCTTCGGTACCGTGCATTACCCGTTCTCACCCTGAGGATCGGTGCAACCTTCGCCGGTGCATCCAAACTCCGTGTCATGGTACGCTCTGTAGCACATAAGTCTCATTATATCTTCCTCAAAATAGCCACCATACCTACCTATTATGGCATTTCCATAGCCATTCCGAGATATATTGTCATGCAACTTCCACCATTACATCATATGACGAGTACTTTCATTGTCATACTGCTTTGGATGATCATATAAGCTGACACAGTATTTGTGGCAAAGCCACCGTTCATAATTTTTTATACATGTTACGCTTGATCATTGCACATCCTGGTACACTGCCAGAGGCATTCATATAGAGTCATACTACAATTTTCATGTTGAGTTGTAAGTAAATAAAAGTGTGATTATCATCATTTTTAGGGCATTGTCTCAGTGAGGACAGGATGATTGAGACAATGATTTCCCCACAAGTCGGGATGAGACTCCGAACGAAAAATAAAAGAAAAAGAAAAATAAATAAAAAAAGGAAGAAAGAAAGAAAGAAGGAAAGAAAAAGAAAAAAAGAGAAAAAGAAAAAGAAAAAAATAAATGAGAGAAAAGAGAGAAGGGACAGTGCTACTACTTATTTTTCCACACTTGTGCCTCGAAGTGGCACCATGTTCTTCATATAGAGAGTCTCTTGTTTTGTCACTTTCATATGCTAGTGGGAATTTTTCATTATAGAACTTGGCTTGTATATTCCGATGACGGGCTTCCTCAAATGCCCGAGGTTTTCATGATCAAGCAAGGTGGATGCACACCCACTCAGCTTCATTTGAGCTTTCATACACTTATAGCTCTAGTGCATCTGTTGCATGGCCTTCCCTACTCTTCGCATTGATATCTATTGATGGGCATCTCCATAGCCCGTTAATACGCCCAGTTGATTCGAGACTTTCTTCTCCACTTCTACCCCCTTTGAAACCTACCACCATATTCTATTCCACCTTTATGTTACATCCATGGTTGATGCTTATATAGTGCGTGAGTAATAAAAAGCTTAAGCGCATTAAGAAGTAAAATCCAATTTCCTGACTTGACACCGTGGTGCTTAACATTTGTATTTATGTGGTGAAGACGGATCCATTCCATTCTAATATGATAAAATGAATAGGAGGTGAACATTCTTTAATGATCGTATATTTTGAAACTAGATGATTATGTTTCTTATGTTTATAAGTATTACTATGTTGATGTTTATTAATTCATTGTTTCTCCATGATCATACATGCAATAGATTACATGTTGGGTAGCATGTCACATAAAAATTTCTATTATTATCATTTACCTACATGAGGACGAGCAGGAATTAAGCTTGGGGATGCTGGTACGTCTCCAACGTATCTATAATTCTTGATTGTTCCATGCTATAATATTATCATTCTAGGATGCTTTTTGGGTGATTATTTACCAATTCATAATATTTTTGAGCACTAACCTATTAACCCGTTGCCAAGTGCCAGTTGTTGTTTTCTGCATGTTTTTGACTTTTTAGGTTTACAGTACCAAACGAAGTCCAATTGCCCCGAAACTTTTTTATGATTTTTTCTAGACCAAAATAAGACTTGGAAGCTTTAGGAGGAGACCGGAGGCCGCACAAGGGAGCGAGCACACAAAAGGGCGCGCCCAGGGGGGTGGCCGCGCTCTGTTATGTGGTGGGCTCCTCAGACGTCCCCCGCCGCCCCTCTCTGGCCTATAAATTCCAATAAATCCCAAAAACCCTAGAGAGCCTCCTGAAACACTTTTTCCGCTGCCGCAAGTCTCTGTTCCACCGTGTGCCCATCTGGAGCCCTGTTCCGGTGCCCTGCCGGAGGGGGTATCGATCACAGAGGGACTCTACATCAACCTTGCTGCTCCCATGGTGATGTGTGAGTAGTTCCCTACAGACCTACGGATCCGTAGTTAGTACCTAGATGGCTATCTCTCTCTTGATCTTCACTACAAAGTTCACTGCATCTTCGCGGTGATCTATTCGATGTAATCACTTTGTGAAGTGCCTTCATGGGGATCCGATGAATTGTGGGTTTATGTTCGGATTATTCATGAAAAGGATTTGAGTCTTCTTTGAATTCCATTATGATTATTATTTGCATGATTATTACAGCTTCGTAAATCTCTCTGATCTATTGAAATAGTTTGGCCAACAAGATTGATATTTCTTCAGTGAGAGGGGTGCATTGTAGTGGGTTCAATCTGGCGGTGCTCTATATCCCAGTGACAGATGGGGACAAGGCACGTCTTGGTATTATTGCCACTAAGGACAAAACGATGGGGTTAATTCATATTGATTGAGTTTTCTGTGTCAACATCATGTCATCGTTCTCCAAGCATTACTCTATTTGTCATGAACTTAATACTTAGAGAGGCAAGCATAGAAGCGCTCTCGACATGGAGTAATAGTAATAGGTGCAGGCAGGAGTCGGCCTATTTACTTATGGATGCGATGCCTATATACACATGATCATTACCGTGAATAAATCTTGCTTAACTATGCACTTTTCTATCAATTGCCCAACAATAATTTGTTTACCCACCGTATGCCTACTACATGAGAGATGCCACTAGATAATACTACGACCCCCGGGTCTATTCACTTATATATTTACAAAAGCTTTCATTACCTTGCTGCCATTTATTTACATTTATTTTATTTTGTGATTTAATTTATTCAACTATCATCTACACACTGCATTTTCTTGCAAATAACGAGTCCAAGGGGATTGACAAACCTCTTGCCCGCATTGGGTGAAAGTGTTTTCTTCTTTGTGTGCAGTCGCTGAAGACGGGGGTTGCGTGCTACTCCTATTTGTTCGATAACCTTGGTTCTTGATACTTGTGATCTGCGTTGGGTTTTCCGTGAAGAGGAACGGCTAATTGCAGCACAAACTGGATAAATATTTCCCTCAGTTATGAAACCAAGGTTTATCGAACCAATAGGAATATCAATCCTCAACCGTCTTCAGCGGCTGCACACAAATGAACAAACAACTTGCACCCAACGCGGGCAAGAGGGTTGTCAATCCCCTTGATCTCGTTATTTGCAAGCAAATGAGTTGTGTAGATAATTGCTGATAAATAGAAATTGCAAAATAAATAAAAAGTAAATAAAGGCAGCAAGGTAAATATAGCATTTGCGAATATATAAGTGAATAGACCCGGGGGGCATAGTGTTCCCTAGCGACATCTCTCATGTAGGTAGCATACGGCGGGTAAACAAATTACTGTTGGGCAATTGATAGAAAAGCGGATAGTTATGCGATGTTCACGGCAATGATCATGTATATATAGGCATCATGTCCATAAGCAAATAGGCCGAATCCTGCCTGCACCTATTACTATTACTCCACTCATCGACCGCTATCCAACATGCATCTAGAGTATTAAGTAAAATAGACTAATGCTTGGAGAACGATGACATGATGTAGACAAAGTAAACTCAAACAATATGAATCAACCCCATCGTTTTATCCTTAGTAGCAACAACACAAAGACGCATCTTGTCCCCTACTTTTTCACTAGGATATAGAAACTTGCCACGTTGAACCTACCACAACGCACCACTCCCACCGATGAAATATTAATCTACTTGGCCAAAGCATATCAATAGATCAGAGAGCATTACGAAGCTATAATGATCATGCACTCAAGAGATAATATATTTCAGAGGCATCTCAAATATTTTTCATGAATAATCTGAACACAAACCCACAATTCATCGGATCCCAACAAACACACCGCACAATAGTATTACATCGGATAGATCAAAGCGAAGATGCGATGACCATTGTATTGAAGATCATAAGAGACAAATATTTCCATCTAGGTACTAGCTACTGACCCGTAGGTCTATGGTGAACTACTCACACATCATCATGAGGGCAACATGGTTGATGAAGAGGCCCTCCGTGATCGATCCCCCCTCCGCCAGGATGCCAGAACGGAGCTCCAGATGGCCTCGCGACGGAACAGATACTTGCGGCGGCGGAAAAAAGGTTTCGGGACTGCCTCCAGGGTTTTCAGAATATTAGAGAATTTATAGGCCGACGAGGGACGTCGGGAGGTGCCCGAGGGGGCCACCACATATCAGGGCGTGCCTGTGTGGTGAGGCCCTCGTGCGTCTACCGGCTTCCTTCCCAAGCTTCTAGGTCTTCATATAGTCCAGAAATTATCATCAAAAAATTTCGTGGCAATTGGACTTTGTTTGGTATAGTAAACCTGCAAAGGCAAAAACAAGCAGAAAACAACAACTGGCACTGGGCACTGGGTCAATAGGTTACTACTCAAAAATATTATAATTGGTAAATAATGACCCAAAAAGTATCCTAGAATGATAATATATCAGCATCGAACAATCAAAAATTATAGATACGTTGGAGACGTATCAAGCATCCCCAAGCTTAATTTCTACTCGTCCTCGAGTAGGTAAATGATAAAAACAATTTTTTTGATGTGACATGCTATCCACTATGTAATATTATTCAGGTATGCTCATTGAGAAAAGATGAATCAACAAATATGAACATAGCAATATTCAAAGTGTAAGAAACGGAATTGTTAATTCCTAAAAGTATACGATTCTTAAGAAATGTTTACCCCCCCATTCATCTTATTGTATTAGCAAGGCATAGCTCCATCTTCAACACATTAATACAAATGCTAAGCACCACAGTGTCCAAGTCAGGCAATTGGTTCGTACTTTTTCAATATGCATCAACCTTTTATTCTTCACACAATATATGAGCGTGAGCCATTGGACATAGCATTTAGGTGGAATAAAGTATGGTGGTAGATATCAAAGGGGTAGAAAGTGGATAAGATAGTCTCACATCAACTAGGCATACCAACGGGCTATGGAGATGCCCATCGATAGATGTCAATGCAAGGAGTAGGGATTGCCATGCAAATGATGCACTAGAGCTATAAGTGTATGAAAGCTCAAATGAAGCTAAGTGGGGTGTGCATCCAAATTGCTTGCTCATGAAGACCTCGGGCATTTGAGGAAGCCCGTCATAGGAATATACAAGCCAAGTTTGAAATAATGAGTAGGTAATCCCCACTAGCATATGAAAGTGATATATCATGAGACTCTCTCAATGAGGAACATGGTGCCACTTTGAGGCACAAGTGTGGTAAAGGATAGTAGCAAAGTCTCTTCTCTCATTTTCTCTCATTTTTTATATGGATGGTGGGCTCATTTGGCCTCCCCCATCTTTATTTTCATCCGGAGTCTCATCTCGACTTATGGGAGATTCATCATCTCCATCATTATTTCCTCACTGGGACAATGCTCTAACAATGATGATCATCACACTTTTATTTACTTACAACTCAACATGGAGAACTGATATGAAGATATGACTCTATATGAATGCCTCTGGCAGTGTACCAGGATGCGCAATGATCTAGCGTGACATGTATCAAAAACATTATAAGGTGGCTTTGCCACAAATACTATGTCAGCTCTATATGATCATGCAAAGCAATATGACGATGAACGAACTAGTCATGTGAACTGACGATGGAATTTGCATGGCAATATATCTCGGAATGGCTATGGAAATGCCATGATAGGTAGGTATGGTGGCTGTTTTGAGGAAGATGTAATAAGGCTTATGTGCAACAGAGCGTATCATGTCACGGGGTTTGGGCACCGGCAAAAGTTGCACCTATCCTCGAGGTGAGAACGGGCTATGCACGGTACCGAAGAGGCTAGCAAATGATGAAAAGGTGAGATTGCGCATGTCCATGGTTTCAGATTAGTCATAAAGAAATCATATACTTGTGGCAAAGTTATATTAGTTTATCATAAATCAAAGTACTAATCACATGCCCCGAGGGAAGAGGTTGGTAGGACTTAACCATCGCGCGCTTCCGACCCGAAATAACACTAGGATTTCAACGAGGAATAGAAATGCTCACACATCATCACCATGCCTCTTTAATTTTTAGATGAACAAAAAGGTCAACCCCTCTTAGTATCGACACTTATACGGTTTAACAATTATGAACTCACACCTATTTCATATTAATACATCAATATCATTAACCCACAATTTATTTATATGTGCTACATGATGGTTTTGATTATCACTCTTTGAATACCTAATATTTTTGGACTAGTCTATATGACCCATGCAAACTACCGTCACTATTTATTAACTCTCAAAAAAATATAAGTGAAGAACGAGAGTGAAATCATTTCTTTAAAATCTACACGCCACCTTGCTCAAAAAGATAAAGTGAAGTACTAGAGCAACTGCTAAGCTCAAAAGATATAAGTGAAGCACATAGAGTATTCTAACAAATTATGATGAAGGTGTCTCTCTCTTAAATAGGTGTGTCCAGCAAACAATGATAGTGGAAAACTGAATGTAAAAGCAAACAAAAGCAAATGACGCTCCAAGCAAAACTCATATCATGTGACGAATAAAAATATAGCTTCAAGTGACATACCGATGGATTTGAGACAAAAGAGGGGATGCCTTCCGGGGCATCCCCAAGCTTAGACGCTTGAGTATCCTTTAAAATATTACCTTGGGGTGCCTTGGGCATCCCCAAGCTTAGGCTCTTGCTACTCCTTATTCCTTTGTCCATCAAGATAACACCCAAAACTTGAAAACTTCAATCACACAAAACTCAACAAAACCTCGTGAGATCCATTAGTATAAGAAACATATTGCATACTTTAAGTACTTTTGTAAATTGATTCAAATTTCATAAATGCATAATAGTTACTGTATTATAACTTCTCCATGGCTTATACCCCCCGATACAATCCATAGTTTAATCAAAATAAGCAACTATACAAGCAAAAACAGAATCTGTCTAAAACAGAACAGTCTGTAGAAATCTGTAGAGAGACTATACTTATGTAACTCAAAAAATTCTGAAATATTAGTTAAACGTCGAAAATTTGTATAGCAACACTTTGTAAAAATTTCAGATCATTATCACGCTCCTGCAAAAACTGAAAATTCCTGTACTGGAGTCAAAAGTTTCTGTTTTGTTTTAGCATCGATTCTACTCATCTTGTGAGTCATCCCAAAGGCTTTACTTGGCACAAACACTAATTTAAACACAAAAACATAATCATTACAGAGGAAATAATCATTTTATTAAATATAAACAGAAAGTTCTAAATAAAAATTTAAAGATAATTATTGGGTTGCCACCCAACAAGAGATATTGTTTTATGCCCCTAGCTAGGCATAATGCATAGTTTCAAGTATTGTCATATTTGACACTCCACCCATAAGTGGATCTCATAATTTATTCATAAGGTGGTTTAATTCTCTTTCCATCCCTTTCTTTAATGGGAATTGTAACCTTATGTTTCCCTCTTTCATGTCAATGATTGCACCTATAGTTCGTAAGAATGGTCTTCCAAGTATTATGGGACAAGAAGGATTGCAATCAATATCAAGCACAATGAAATCTACAGGCACATAATTTTTATTTGCAATAATAAGCACATCATTAATTCTACTTAAAGGTTTCTTGATTGTAGAATCCGCAAGATGCAAGTTGAGGGAACAATCTTCAATATTAGTGAGACCGAGTACATCACAAAGAGTTTTAGGAATAGTTGAAACACTAGCACCAAGGTCACACAAAGCATTGCATTCATATTTATTGATATTTATTTTGATTGTAATTTCCCACTCATCATGCAATTTTCTAGGAATAGAAACTTCAAGCTCAAGTTTCTCATCATACGCTTTTATCGTAGCTTCTACTATGTGTTCGATAAAAGCTTTGTTTTGTTCATAAGCATTGGGTGAGATAATAACGGATTGCAACAAGGAAATACATTCTACTAAAGATAAATTATCATAATTAAAGTCCTTGTAATCCAAGATAGTGGGTGCATCACTAGTTAAAGTTTTGACCTCTCCATACCCACATTTTTCAGTTTTAGCATTAAAATCATCACCCTCCAAGCAAACGGGACGCTCCTCTACTAAAGTTGACTCATCTCCAGTCCCTTTATAATTAATATTCAGAGAGTTAAATAAAGATTCAATAGGAGAAACACCAATAATTTTAAGATCTTCATCATGATTCCGGTAGAAACCAGGTGGAAGAGCTTTTTCTAAGAATTCCCGCTTAGCTCTCAACTTAGCGGTCCTCTCCTTACTTTCATTGATAGATATTTTGATAGATTTAATAGCATCATTGAAATAATGCTTGGGTGGCAAAGCTTTATTTTTAATAGTTTCCACATCAAGAGCAATTCTATCCATGTTTTTAGCCAACGTGTCAACTACATGCTATTTTTCTTCTACCATAGTGTTGAAAACCTTTTGAGAATTAATAAATTCTTTAATTATGTTCTAAAGATCAGAGGGTATCCTATTAGCACTTGCAGAAGAATTGACATAAGAATTACCATAAGAGTTTTCATAGTTGTTAGAGGAATTACCGGGATACGGTCTAGAATTGAAATTTCCTCTATAAGCATTGTTATTGAAATTATTTCCTGAGACAAAGTTCAAATCAATAGCATCATTATTTTGCACAATCAAAGTAGACAAGGGAAAATCATTGGGATCAACATGAGCATTTTTACTAGCAACCATATTCATAAGAGCATCCACTTTTTCACTCAAAGTAGCGATTTCTTCAACAGAATTTACCTTCTTACCGGTTGGAACCCTTTCAGTATGCCATTGAGAATAATTTGTCATGATGTAGTCCAGAAGTTTTGTGGCCTCTCCTAAGGTCACATCCATAAAGGTACCACCTGCAGCAGAATCTAGAAGATTTCTAGACACAAAGTTTAGTCCAGCATAGAAGTTTTGGATAATCATCCACATATTTAAACCGTGAGTTGGACAATTCCTTATCATTAATTTCATTCTCTCCCAAGCTTGTGAAACATGCTCTTGATCTTGCTGTTTAAAATTCATTATTTGATTTCTAAGGGAGATGATATTATCAGGAGGAAAATACTTGGCAATAAAAGCATCTTTACACTTATCCCATGTTCCAATACTATAAGGTGTAAAGATGAAAACCAAGCGTTAGCTTTATCTCTTAGTGAAAAAGGAAATACTTTTAATTTCACAATATCATTATCCTTATCCTTTTTCTTTTGCATGTCACATAATTCAACAAAGGTATTAAGATGGGACGCGGGATCCTCATTACGACTTCCCAAAAATTGATCTTTCATGCCAAGATTCATCAATGTAGCATTAATATCAAAGGCCTACGAACTAGTGGCGGGTGGTATAGGTGTACTCATAAAATCATTATTATTAGTATTTGAGATGTCACACAACTTAGTAGTATCTTGAGACATGGTGACCGAGCAAGCAAAGTAATAAGCAAAACAAGCAAACTTGCAGGCGAAGAAGTAAACTAGTAACAAGCAAAGGTAAATATTTCCTATTTTTGATTTTTATGTGATAAGCTAAATATAACAGCAAATAAAAAGAAGAACAAGTGAATGAAAATTTGTCTAAAGTTACTTGGTAGTTGATGATGATATTCCCCGGCAACGGCGCCAGAAATCATTCCCGATACTTGTGATCTGCGTTGGGTTTTCCGTAAAGAGGAATGGGTAATTGCAGCACAAAGCGGATAAGTATTTCCCTCAGTTATGAAACCAAGGTTTCTCGAACCAATAGGAATATCAATCCTCAACCGTTGTTGGCGTACGACACCTATGGGATCGCGTGGATCCCTTTTATGGTTCGGCAAGGAAAAAGGCGTGCACAAAGAGCAGATCCAGCGATGAACGCAAGGGATTTTTACCCAGGTTCGGGCCGCTGAGAAGCGTAAAACCCTACTCATGCTTTAGTGTATTGTGAGTCTTTGAACTCTGGATCCAGGAGCGCTATGTGATGAACAGTACACAACCGCTACACATGCTATCTGGGCCAGAAGGTCCCCTCCCCTGTAGCTACGCCTTGGGCCTCCTTTTATATGTCGAAGGGGTCACCAACAGTGGCGCACAGTACATACAAGAGGTGTAAAGTTGCTACAGCATTCACTGAAGTCTTAGGACAAACGCATTAAATGCTCCGTTTAGGTGTCCCTAACTTTCTTGGGGACGGAAAAAGAGCCCGTCCCATCAGCACCGCTTAACCCCATCTGCCGTTAGCGCCTTGACACGCACCCAGGAGGACAAAACCTAAATGACAGGCTTGTCGCTGCGCTGGAGCGGTTGCAGGATGGCGAGGTCTTGCCGGGTGCGAATCTTGCCGGGGCTCCGCAAGCCATCCCGGCAAGAATCCTGCCGGGATCCCAGCCTTTGGTATTCTGTCTTCTGATTATTGACTTGAATGCTTTCTTGACATTCTTGTACTTGCATTCAGCTGTCCCCCGGCAGGCCTTGCCGCTGGTGTGGCTACAACCGTCCGTGCACAAGTATGGGGTACTAAAAAAAACCCAAACTTTAGTACACCAACAGGAGCCCCCGGGCCTAGGCCTTACACGGGTGCGAGGCATTGTTGGGCTAGGCCCAAACAGTGCACGGGCACACGTGGCAGGAGTTTAGCTGTTGTAATCATTCCGCTTACTGCGCCCCCCCCCCACGATGCACATTGAATGCGCGATGTGGGATACGTGCGCGGAGCGGCCATAATAGCAGCGTGCTCGCAAAAGCGTTTTAATATTGACTAGTAAAGAGGCAGCCTCGCGCCTTCCCCACAAAAAGGAATCCGCAGAGGCGCTTGCTCATTTACCTCCTGTCCTTTCCAATCTGGAAATCGCTGTCGTCTCCTTCCTCGAGCTCAAAACAGAGCCTCTCCCACTCATCCGTCGCCTCCACGCCTTCACCGTCCTCGGCCTCTGCTCCCATAGTCACCATGCCGCCCAAGACGTGCAAGAGCAAGGAGGTGAAAACCGCCGTCCCGAAGGGCGAACTGGTGAAGATGCGCAGGGAGCACGTCGTCTTTACTTCGGTGCTTGATGCGAGCGCTCTGAAGGACCGATACCTGTGCATGTGGGCGAAGGAGACGAAGGCTCATCCTGCTACTCGTGTGAACCCAGGTTCCTCCAAGGGTGGCCTAGATAAATTCCCCTTCTTTGCTGACTATTTTTACTATGGGCTCTGTCCCCCGTTTTCTGATTTCTTCATCGACATCATGTACACATACGGCTTCCATCTCTTGGATTTTACGCCGAATGCCGTGACATGCATGTCAGTCTTTGCCCATCTTTGTGAAAATTTTGCCGGGGTAATCCCTAACACAGCCCTCTTCCGCCACTATTTCATTCCCCGTATTCAAAAGGGAGAGGCCCTTTCTGGTTCTATCACCTGGATTCCAAGGACATGGAACAAAGAGATATACCCAGACGGGGTCTACCGCGAGAAGTGGGAAGAATGGCGGGGCAAGTGGTGCTGGATTCAGGAGAAAGACCCTCAGCCCTTCTGTTTGCCTCGACAAACAAAAATGGCACGCAGTAATGACTGGAGCGCCCTCGATCCTCAAGATGAGAAGCTCACAACTACAATTACCAGGATCCACCGCCTCAGAGTTGCCGGGCTCACAATAGAGATGATTGGCGCTGATTTCCTTCGCCGGCGCATCGCCCCTCTGCAGAACAAGGGGAGACCAGCCTGGGAGTTCCGGAATGCGGCAGATATCATGAGGCTGCGCCCTGGTCTGAATAACAACTTGACGGTCATGCAGCACACAGCTCTCTGCCACAAACTATTCAGGTCTGACATGAGATACAAGTTGCCGGCTAGTGTAATTCCTCTGTGCAACAACTCCGCCTTGGCCTCAATCATCGCCATGATGCCGGTGTGTAATGCTCACGGCCTTGACGGAACTTGGGAGGAACCATCCGCAGAGCAGGCACAAGAGTTCTTTGACAACTTGTCGGAGAGGGCCATCCGGGAAGAAACGAACCTCATCCGCCCCACCACTGACGAAGAAGTGGCATATATCGCCAGCAGGGCGGAAGAGGTGAATCTTGCCGCGGAGGCCGGCAGCGCTGGCTGCACGGAAGGGGAAGCCAGTGAAGAAGAAGTGATGTCAGAGGGAAAACTTGTCGGGCAGGGCGAGGTTGCCGGAGAGCAGAGTGGCACAGCTGCCGGGGACCCTTCTGCCGAAGATACAGCCGAGGAGCAGCTGCACGAGGAGCCCCCAGCCTCCGAGAAGAAGAAGAAGAAGAAGCGTGTTCTTCGGAAAGCCACCTCTGGTGCCTCAGCTCACCAACCTCCTCGAGTGGCGCAGCCCCCGGCAAGCGGGCGGCCGGCAAGGCTGCGCAGCGGCAAGAAGCTCAACAGCAACCCATGCAGCGTACGAGACGCTCGACCGCGCAATGACTGACGCGGCGGGGGCGTCTCATACGACGGTACCAACAACCGGAGTAGCAGGGTCACATCAACCCTCCGCTTCTGCCGCAGCCAAGCGACCCAGGACCACTCCTTCACCTCCTCACATGGACACTGTGGCGGAAGTTGACTTCGACCTCTCCGCCTTTAGCTCGGAAGGAGAAGAGTAAGGGTCCTGTCACATCTTTTAACTTCTGAATTTCTAGATTTGCTTACCTTGTTTGTCTTGCTTTGGCCTGTCCCCGCAGAGATACGGAAACGTTGGCGCAAAGGATGGCGAAGAAGGCGAAGACTTCAACGGGCGATGAGCCACCGGCAAGCACCACAGGTGCGCCAGAGCCGATCACCATCAGCCCGGAGCCCAGCCCACGACGGAGTCCTCAACACAGCCCCCAGCGTGAGTTCATAACTCATTTCCCACTGGCGAGCGTTGAGACGTATATCTTTGCCACTGACGCCGCCGAGCTTGCAGGAGGAGAACAACAACAAGGAGAGCCATCGGAGGCCGTCCCTGATGCGCCGCCTCCGTCAACTACGCCGCCCAGACACGGATCTTCGGCAAGGGTTTCCGCTAACGAGCCCATTCTTGTTGAGCAGGAGCCGGCAAGCACAGGCACCGGCAGTCCTACATCGGCAACAAATGTTGCCGGCAAAGGAGAAACCATCTCTCAACAGCTTGACGCAGGTAAACCGTTTGCCTTAGAGTACTTGTCATTCTGTCTTTATATATTATATATATTTTTGTCTTCTTGAACTTCAACCTTGGCCTCATCTTGTTTCCCTTTCTTTGGCTTTCAGATCTCCCCTTGATGGAACAAATGGATGTCGATGTCGTCATCGAGGAGACCGCCAGGAATGCTGCCGCCGAGGCCGACAGAGTTGCCGCTGACGAGGCCGCCAAGGAAGTACAGGAAGAAACCGCCAAGGAGTCTGCTGAGAAGGCCGGCAAGGAGTCTACTGACCATACTGACGACATTCCTGCCGCAGGAGCGCTAGGCGCTACGTCGGCCACGGAGCCCCCAGTTGCCGGTGAGGTGGTTGTCGAGGATCAGCCGTCATCATCCGAAGCCCCCTCTTCAAGCAGATATCTTAAGGTTGGCGAGAACCTGTTCGTCAACATACCAGGAACGGCAAGCACTGGGGTGCCAACCGAAGGGGAAATTTTTGACGAGGAAGTCATCACCGCTGCCGGACTTAGAATTGTTGATGAACCAAGCGCCAGCAGCAGCAAATCCAAGGAGGAACAGCTCCTCCAAAACATGAGTGACAACTTTCAAAAGCTCCAGGCGCTCTACCGCACTCGAAAGGAGAAGTTGGACTCCAGGGTAGCAGTTGTTGGAGCAGCGGAGGCGGATTTCCAGAAGTGCGTCGAGGAAACGCAAGTCTGGTACGCCGAAGCTTTTCAAGAGTTGAAAACTGGTCGGGAACAGCTGAGTGAAAACTGGAGCGAACTCCTCTTAAAGCAGTCTGACATCGAGAAGGCGCAAGAGGAGGCCTCGCAACGGGCTACTGCAGAGGAAACTCGCCTAACGGAACGCCGTGTCGGGCTTGATGCCTATGAAGAGGACCTTGCCGCTCGCGAGAGGGCGCTTGCCGACAAGCTTCGTGGCAAAGATGAAGAAATTGAAAAGCTTGTCGCGCAGCGAACCCAGGAGCTGGAGCAAAAACACAAGGAAGCCCTCGAGGCTCTGGTCACAGACCATGCCGGCAAGCTGAAGGAAGCCGTCAATGCTGTCGAAGCTGCAGAGACCGCCAAGAACGAGCTTGACGATAAGGTGAAGAGGCTGGAGGCGGACCTTGAGGATCACGGCAAGGAGATCTCGACGCTCAAAGCCGAAAGAGAGAAGGCTCTCTACATTCTGGCGGAGATATAAATCGCCATATCCGACAAGACCAAGCAGCTCACCTTAGCCAATGAATCCATTGCCGATCTGAAACTGAAGCTGGCCACGCTAGAAGAGTCCCTTGAGAACAGCAAGACTCGTGAGAAGGTCTTGATCAAAGATCTCCAGAATGAGAAGAACCTGCTCAAGAGCGCCGCTGCCACTTATAATAACTATGAGGCAGGTGTGCAGATCTGGACTGAGCGCCTTGTTGATGTCGCGGAAAGGCTTATAGCACAACTGTCCACCATGTGCCTGCAAAACTTCAACTATTCTTCCAACAATAGGGTGTCTCCGAGCGCCAAGTTGATCCTGTTCTTTGAGGGCATGATTGACGCCCTGAAGCTGCTCCATTCTGATCGAGCAATCCGTCTGGCCACCCAATCCCGCAAACTCTACCGGGCCGTCCTCCTCAAGGTGCTCACCAAAGTGGTGTACAAGAACCCTGGCATCAACCTCACCCACGTTCTTGACCGCTTGCCGAAGGATGTGGACCTCAAGGCACTCGAAGAACTTGTCGCGCCTATCGTCGACAAGGTGAACCAAGTCAAGAGGGTCGAAGGCCAGCGCAGGGACTAGCTGCTTCACTTCTCTTTGTCGCCACCATTCCATGCCAAAAACAATTTTATCTTAAGTCAGAATCGCGGCAACTATTGATGTAATAGAACTGGCTTTGTTTTGAATGAATGCACGCTATTCCTTTTGTCTAATTTCTTTCTGTATGGTACATGCCCTACGCTTTATTGGAAACTTGCCGGTGCGCACAGCCTTGCTGCGAGCGCTTTGAGGAACGGATCCTTAGCAGCCTGCTGGAGGTGCCGCTGCCGGCAAGATACCTTGGCGTTCTCAGTGCAGCCACTTAAGCTGTTGAGCGGACTCGAAACAAAGTAAGGGCGCAACCGATCATGACAAGGTTCCTTCGCGTGCAGGTTTTCCATACAAAAGTCGAAATCATCCAAGGAAAATAACTTTATATTGAAAAATTTACTTAGAATTTTGCAACTTAGCTTTTCATTGCTGTACTCCTTTCTGCAAGATGCCAATTTCGAACATCGCCTGTTGGTGTCCATACCATCATCCCCCCGGCAAACTTGTACGCGAGGGAACCTTCTATCCTTTAAGAAAAAGAAAGAAGAGAAAATAGGGATATGGAACCTTGGCGGTTCATTAATACTTACTGGAAGTAAGCGTAATACAACATCTCAGACAAACATGCATATAAGTAAACATGAAAATCGACAAGAATTGTAAAACACTTAATCTTATTCAACTATACACACGGTCTGCGCCTGGCTTTGTACAAAGGATTATATGCCTTGTCGGCAAAACTTGTACAAAAGATGGTTGCCGGGGGACCCGGCAACCGCGCCTTATGGATAGAACTTACGAAGATGTCCGATATTCCAGGAATTGCTCACTGGAACGCCATCTTCGGTCTCCAGGCGGACTGCACCAGGCCTGGTGACTCGTACTACCCGATAAGGGCCTTCCCACTTCGGCGTCAACTTGTTGGAATTCTTGGCCGACTGAACGCGCCGAAGAACAAGGTCGCCTTCCTCAGGACTTCGGGCATGAACCTTGTGGCTATGCTAGCGGCGCAAGGCTTGCTGGTAGCATGCAGCTCGCACAGCAGCCTGAAGACGATCTTCCTCAAGGAGCGTAACGTCATCTTGCCACAACTGCTCTTGCTCAAGCTCATCATAGGCGGGCACTCGAGGTGACCCGTATGTGAGTTCCGTGGGGAGAACTGCTTCCGCCCCGTATACTAGGGAGAAGGGTGTCTGGCCGGTGGCTCGATTTGGTGTCGTTCTGATTGACCAAAGAACTGTCGGCAGCTCATCAATCTAGTGTCTTCCGCACTTGCACATCTTGTCAAAAGTTCTTGTCTTAAGACCTCGCAACACTTCAGCATTTGCCCTTTCCGCCTGGCCGTTGCTCCTTGGATGAGCAACAGAAGCAAAACGGATCTTGCCGCCAAGGTCTTGGACATACTGCATGAAGGTGTGGCTTGTGAACTGTGTGCCGTTGTCAGTGATGATCCTGTTTGGTGCACCAAAACGGCAAACTAGTCCCTTGAAGAACTTGACGGCTGATTGTGCTGTCACCTTCCTCACTGCTTCCACTTCCGGCCACTTTGTGAACTTGTCGATTGCGACGTACATGTACTCAAAGCCCCCGGTAGCACGGGGAAAAGGGCCCAAAATGTCGAGCCCCCAGACCGAAAATGGCTAGGAAAGAGGGATTGTCTGAAGTGCTTGAGCTGGTTGATGCAATTTATTTGAATGGAACTGGCACGCTTCACACTTGGTTACTAGTGCAGTTGCATCCTGGAGAGTAGTGGGCCAAAAGAAACCTTGCGGGAATGCCTTACCAACAAGAGCTCTTGATCCTATGTGGGAGCCACATATGCCTCCATGTATCTCTGCCAACAGCTCCAGTCCATCCTCCTGAGGAATGCACTCCAATTTCACACCGTTCGGTCTCTTTCTGTACAGGACATTGTCCACAAACTGGTACATATTAGACTGACGGGCTACTTTCTCCGCTTCTTCTTGTTCTTCGGGGAGTTCTCCTGTTTGGAGGAACTGAACAATGTGTTGTGCCCATGCTGGAGCCTGAGGCTCGACAGCAAGGACTAAAGGCATATCTTCTGCCGCGGGAGCGTTTGCCTCTACGGCAAGGGCTCGAGGCCCTGCCGGAGCCTGTTGCCCCCCGGCAGGCTTGGTGTTGTTCCCGGCAACTTCCTTGCCGGCAAGGTTCTTGCCGGCAGCTTCTGGGAGCTCTGCGGGAAAGTACTGGCCAGAATTCAACTTCCTCCTCTTATCTTGCTTCGCTGATGGTGCTACGGATGGCTGAGTCAATTGAAGCACAAAAGTCCCTGGTTCCACAGGTAACTTGAGAGCAGCACGTTTTGACAGGTCGTCGGCAATGTTGTTCTCTGTACGAGGAACATGCTATGTTTGCAGACCGTCAAAGCACTCCTCCAACTTCCTCACTTCATCTACGTAAGCTTCCATCAACGGGCTCTGATAATCTTTGTTGACTTGCTTGACGACAAGCTGTTAATCACCTCTGACGATGAGTTTCTTAATTCCAAGGTCTGCCGCGATCCTGAGACCGGCAAGCAGCCCTTCATATTCCGCGGTGTTGTTTGTCGACCTCTCCTGGGGAAAGTGCATCTGAATTACATATTTGAGGTGCTCTCCGGTGGGTGCGACAAGCAGCACGCCAGCACCGGCGCCTTGCAGCGAGAAAGCCCCATCAAAATACATAATCCATTCTCGACTCATTTCCTTGCCGGGGAGAGTTGTTTCTTGAATCTCTTCGTCCGGCATTGGCGTCCATTCTGCAATGAACTCTGCCAAGGCTCTGCTCTGAATATTTGAAGTGCTTTCGAATTTGAGACCAAAGCTTGACAGTTCCAACGCCCACTCCACAATCCTGCCGGTTGCATCTGGATTTCGTAAGATCCGTTGCAACGGAAAGCGAGTGACGACGGTGATCTCATGTGCCTGGAAATAATGGCGCAGCTTCCTCGAGGCCATAAGGAGGCCGAAGAGAAAATTTTGCACGCCAGAGTATCTTGACCTAGCTCCCCGCAAAAGGGAGCTGACAAAATAAACTGGGCGCTGCACCACCTTCTTCCTCTGTGTCACTTCATTTGACTGCGCAGATTCTGCCTTGTCGGCACCAGACTCTGCCGGGGAAAATCCTGGCTCGTCGCTTGACGGTCCTGCCCCTGCCGCTGCTTCTTCGTCGACTTCTCTCTGCGCCACTAACGCAGCACTAACCACTTGATTCGTTGCCGCCAGGTATAGCAACAACGGCTCTTGTGGTTTAGGTGCGACTAGTGTTGGCGGAGAGGAGAGGTACCTCTTCAAATCCTGCAGCGCTGCCTCCACTTCCGGAGTCCACTTCATTGGACCTGCCTTTTTCAGGATTTTGAAAAAGGGCAGGGCGCGCTCAGCAGATTTGGAGATGAACCTACTCAGAGCAGCAACGCAGCCGGCAAGACGACGCACATCTTTGACGCGTCTTGGCGCTTCAATCTGCTCAATTGCCTTGATCTTGTCGGGATTCGCCTCGATCCCACGCTGAGACACAAAGAACCCGAGAAGCTTGCCGGACGGAACGCCAAACACACACTTCTCAGGATTGAACCGCCGTCCCGGAGGGCGAACTGGTGAAGATGCGGAGGGAGCACGTCGTCTTTACTTCGGTGCTTGATGCGAGCGCTCTGAAGGACCGATACCTGTGCATGTGGGCGAAGGAGACGAAGGCTCATCCTGCTACTCGTGTGAGACACAAAGAACCCGAGAAGCTTGCCGGACGGAGCGCCAAACACACACTTCTCAGGATTGAACCGCCGTCCCGGAGGGTGAACTGGTGAAGATGCGGAGGGAGCACGTCGTCTTTACTTCGGTGCTTGATGCGAGCGCTCTGAAGGACCGATACCAGTGCATGTGGGCGAAGGAGACGAAGGCTCATCCTGCTACTCGTGTGAGCCTAGGTTCCTCCAAGGGTGGCCCAGATAAATTCCCCTTCTTTGCCGCCTATTTTTACTGCGGGCTCTTTCCCCCATTTTCTGATTTCTTCATCGACATCATGTACACATACGGCTTCCATCTCTTGGATTTTACGCCGAATGCCGTGACATGCATGTCAGTCTTTGCCCATCTTTGTGAAAATTTTGCCGGGGTAATCCCTAACACAGCCCTCTTCCGCCACTATTTCATTCCCCGTATTCAAAAGGGAGAGGCCCTTTCTGGTTCTATCACCTGGATTCCAAGGACATGGAACAAAGAGATATACCCAGACGGGGTCTACCGCGAGAAGTGGGAAGAATGGCGGGGCAAGTGGTGCTGGATTCAGGAGAAAGACCCTCAGCCCTTCTGTTTGCCTCGACAAACAAAAATGGCGCGCAGTAATGACTGGAGCGCCCTCGATCCTCAAGATGAGAAGCTCACAACTACAATTACCAGGATCCACCGCCTCAGAGTTGCCGGGCTCACAATAGAGATGATTGGCGCTGATTTCCTTCGCCGACGCATCGCCCCTCTGCAGAACAAGGGGAGACCAGCCAGGGAGTTCCGGAATGCGGCAGATATCATGAGGCTGCGCCCTGGTCTGAATAACAACTTGATGGTCATGCAGCACACAGCTCTCTGCCACAAACTGTTCAGGTCTCACGCGAGATACAAGTTGACGGCTAGCGTAATTCCTCTGTGCAACAACTCCGCCTTGGCCTCAATCATCGCCATGATGCCGGTGTGTAATGCTCACGGCCTTGACGGAACTTGGGAGGAACCATCCGCAGAGCAGGCACAAGAGTTCTTTGACAACTTCTCGGAGAGGGCCATCCGGGAAGAAACGAACCTCATCCGCCCCACCACTGACGAAGAAGTGGCGTATATCGCCAGCAGGGCGGAAGAGGTGAATCTTGCCGCGGAGGTCGGCAGCGCTGGCTTCACGGAAGGGGAAGCCAGTGAAGAAGAAGTGATGTCAGAGGGAAAACTTGCCGGGCAGGGCGAGGTTGCCGGAGAGCAGAGTGGCACAGCTGTCGGGGACCCTTCTGCCGAAGATACAGCCGAGGAGCAGCTGCACGAGGAGCCCCCAGCCTCCAAGAAGAAGAAGAAGAAGCGTGTTCTTTGGAAAGCCACCTCTGGTGCCTCAGCTCACCAACCTTCCTCGAGTGGCGCAGCCCCCGGCTAGGGGGCGGCCGGCAAGGCTGCGCAGCGGCAAGAAACTTAACAGCAACCCATGCAGCGTACGAGACGCTCGACCGCGGCAATGACTGACGCGGCGGGGGCGTCTTATACGACGGTACCAACAACCGGAGCAGCAGGGTCACATCAACCCTCCGCTTCTGCCGCAGCCAAGCGACCCAGGACCACTCCTTCACCTCCTCACGTGGACACTGTGGCGGAAGTTGACTTCGACCGCTCCGCCTTTAGCTCGGAAGGAGAAGAGTAAGGGTCCTGTCACATCTTTTAACTTCTGAATTTCTGGATTTGCTTAACTTGTTTGTCTTGCTTTGGCCTGTCCCCGCAGAGATACGGAAACATTGGCGCAAAGGATGGCGAAGAAGGCGAAGAGTTCAATGGGCGATGAGCCGCCGGCAAGCACCACAGGTGCGCCAGAGCCGATCGCCATCAGCCCGGAGCCCAGCCCACGACGCAGTCCTCAACACAGCCCCCAACGTGAGTTCATTACTCATTTCCCACTGCTGAGCGTTGAGACGTATATCTTTGCCACTGACGCCGCCGAGCTTGCAGGAGGAGAACAGCAACAAGGAGAGCCATCGGTGGCTGTCCCTGATGCGCCACCTCCGTCAACTACGCCGCCCAGAGACGGATCTTCGGCAAGGGTTTCTGTTGACGAGCCCATTCTTGTTGAGGAGGAGCCGGCAAGCATAGGCAGCGGCAGTCCTACATCGGCAACCAATGTTGCCGGGAAAGGAGAAACCATCTCTCAACAGCTTGACGCAGGTAAACCGTTTGCCTTAGAGTACTTGTCATTCTGTCTTTATATATTATATATAATTTTGTCTTCTTGAACTTCAACCTTGGCCTCATCTTGTTTCCCTTTCTTTGGCTTTCAGATCTCCCCTTGATGGAACAAATGGATGTCGATGTCGTCATCGAGGAGACCGCCAGGAATGCTGCCGCCGAGGCCGACAGAGTTGCTGCTGACGAGGCCGCCAAGGAAGTACAGGAAGAAACCGCCAAGGAGTCTGCTAAGAAGGCCGACAAGGAGTCCAGTGACCATACTGACGACATTCCTGTCGCAGGAGCGCCAGGCGCTATGCCAGCCACGGAGCCCCCAGTTGTCGGCGAGGCGGTTGTCGAGGATCAGCCGTCAACATCCGAAGCCCCCTCTTCAAGCAGATATCTTAAGGTTGGCGAGAACCTGTTCGTCAACATACCAGGAACGGCAAGCACTGGGGTGCCAACCGAAGGGGAAATTTTTGACGAGGAAGTCATCACCGCTGCCGGACTTAGAATTGTTGATGAACCAAGCGCCAGCAGCAGCAAATCCAAGGAGGAACAGCTCCTCCAAACCATGAGTGACAACTTTCAAAAGCTCCAGGCGCTCTACCGCACTCGAAAGGAGAAGTTGGACTCCAGGGTAGCAGTTGTTGGAGCAGCGGAGGCGGATTAACAGAAGCGCGTCGAGGAAACGCAAGTCTAGTACGCCGAAGCTTTTCAAGAGTTGAAAACTGGTCGGGAACAGCTGAGTGAAAACTGGAGCGAACTCCTCTTAAAGCAGTCTGACATCGAGAAGGCGCAAGAGGAGGCCTCGCAACGGGCTGCTGCAGAGGAAACTCGCCTAACGGAACACCGTGTCGGGCTTGATGCCTATGAAGAGGACCTTGCCGGTCGCGAGAGGGCGTTTGCTGACAAGCTTCGCGGCAAAGATGAAGAAATTGAAAAGCTTGTCGCGCAGCGAACCCAGGAGCTAGAGCAGAAACACAAGGAAGCCCTCGAGGCTCTGGTCACAGACCGCGCCGGCAAGCTGAAGGAAGCCGTCAATGCTGCCGAAGCTGCAGAGACTGCCAAGAATGAGCTTGATGATAAGGTGAAGAGGCTGGAGGCGGACCTTGAGGATCACGGCAAGGAGATCTCAACGCTCAAAGCCGAAAGAGAGAAGGCTCTCTACAGTCTGGCGGAGATACAAATCGGCATATCCGACAAGACCAAGCAGCTCACCTTAGCCAATGAATCCATTGCCGATCTGAAACTGAAGCTGGCCACACTGGAAGAGTCCCTTGAGAACAGCAAGACTCGTGAGAAGGTCTTGATCAAAGATCTCCAGAATGAGAAGGACCTGCTCAAGAGCGCCGCTGCCACTTATAATGACTATGAGGCAGGTGTGCAGATCTGGACTGAGCGCCTTGTCGATGTCGCGGAAAGGCTTACAGCACAGCTGTCCACCATGGGCCTTCAAAACTTCAACTATTCTTCCAACGATATGGTGTCTCCGAGCGCCAAGTTGACCCTGTTCTTTGAGGGCATGATTGACGCCCTGAAGCTGCTCCATTCTGATCGAGCAATCCGTCTGGCCAACAAATCCCGCAAACTCTGCCGGGCCGTCCTCCTCAAGGTGCGCGCCAAAGATGTCAGCGTACGACACCTATGGGATCGCGTGGATCCCTTTTATGGTTCGGCAGGGAAAAAGGCGTGCACAACGAGCAGATCCAGCGATCAACGCAAGGGATTTTTACCCAGGTTCGCAAACGTCTCTTCTAGATCTTGTATGAGCATTGCTTTGTCCTTGGTTTTAACCACTATGTCATCCATGTAAGCTTCCATATTTCTATGTAGATGGGGCTCAAAACCGATCTGAACCGCTCTTGCAAACGTTGAACCAGCACTTTTCAACCCGAAAGGCATACGTAAGAAGCAATATGTACCACACGGGGTGATAAATGCGGTTTTCTCTTCGTCTTCCTTAGCCATGAAAATCTGATGATACCCTGAATAAGCGTCAAGAAATGACAGCAAATCATAGCCGGCAGTGGAGTCCACAATCTGGTCGATGCACGGCAAGGGAAAAGGATCTTTTGGACAGGCTTTATTGATATCTGTATAATCAATACATAGCCTCCATTTTCCATTCGCCTAGCGCACTACAACTGGATTGGCCAACCATGTTGGATGGAGCACTCCCCTAACCAAACCTGCCGCTTCCAACTTCCTGATTTCCTCGGCAATAAATTCTTGCCGCTCCAAGGCTTGCTTCCTAACTTTCTGCTTGACGGGCCGTGCATGAGGACAGACAGCAAGATGGTGCTCAATCACCTCCCTGGGAACACCGGGGATATCAGATGGTTTCCATGCAAACACATCGACATTCGGCTGCAGGAAGGTAATGAGCGCGCTTTCCTATTTGTCGTCAAGGGTGGAACTTATGGTGAAAGTTCCTCCCGTGCCATCCTCCTTGACGGGCACCTTCTTAGTTTCTGGTGGAGCTGCCTTGGATTTCTTGCTCTTGCCGGTGGAGCTCTCTGGCACATCCTCAAGAGGAGCATAGCACTCCGAAGAGGTGCGTTTGCCGGAGTGTGTGCTAGAGGTCTTGCCGGTCTTCTTCCCCCCGGGAGCTTCAGCGGCAGTACCAAGTGCCTTGGCGGCAGATGCTGCAACTGCCTCCCGGTAAAGTTGGTCGGTGCAGATAAGCGCATCCTTATTGTCGGAGTTGATAGTGATGACGCTCATCGGCCCGGGCATCTTCAATGTATTATAAGCGTAGTGCGATGCCGCCATGAACTTGGCCAGCGCTGGACGGCCAAGGATCCCATTATATGGCAATGGAATCTTGGCGACGTCGAAAACAATCTTTTCTGTTCTGTAGTTCAGGTCACTACCAAAGGTTACTGGTAGTGTGATCTTACCCTTCGGCTGGCTCCTTCCTGGATTGATCCCCTGAAACGTGCCCGTTTCCTTGAGATCTTCATCAGGAATTTGCAACCTTTTGATCACATCAGGTGAGATCAAGTTCAAACCGGCCCCACCATCAACTAACATTTTCGTCACTTTGAGGTTGCGAATCGTTGGTGAAACCAACAATGGCAGACACCCGACCGCAGTTGTGCGATCAGGGTGATCCTCAACGTCAAAAATGATAGGCGTGTTGGACCATTTCAATGGTTTCCGGGCATCGACAGATGGCTCTGTCGCATTAACCTCGCGCGCCCACTGTTTAAGTCGGCGGTGGGAAGAATGCAACGAGGCGCCCCCGTCGACGCACATGACTTCTGTAGCTCTTTGAAATTCGTGCTCGCTGGACTCATCGTCCTCCTCGTTGTCATCATCAACCCCCTCTTCCTTGTCATGGCCTCGAGCGGGCCTCTCCTTCTATTGCTTGGCCTTGCCGCGGTGACCTCCTCGGCCACCGCGTTTCTTGCCGGACCCCTCTGCGCCATCTTGGGCCTTCTCCTTATCTCGCCTTTCGTACTCAGCTTTCTGCTTCTCGACAAGCTGCTCAACTTGCCGGCAGTTTTGGAGATCATGGCCCTTGGTGCGATGGATCTTGCAGTACTGCTTGTCGGAGCCCTCCGGCTTGTCGGAAGCCGCCAAGGCCTGACAGGAGGCGCACCCGGCAACCTCCTTGCCGGGGCCGTGTCAAGGTTGCCGGATTCCTCGACAGCAAGCACGGCCTTGCCCTTGCGTTTCCTGTTACGCCATCGGCCTTTCTTTGCCGGGGCGGCGGCGTCTTCATCTTCAGAGTCGATTCCTGCGCCAGCATCCTTGCCGGGGAATCTCCTCCCTTCTTCAGCTCAAGCACATTTATAAGCCAGAGCATAGAGCTCGGCAACATCCCTGACTTTGTTCATCGCCAGCTCTTCGCGCATCTTGCGATTGCGCACGTTCTGATGGAACGCGCTGACAACAACGGCAGGATGAACGTCTGGGATGTTGTGCTGTATACGGCTAAATCTTTGTATGTACTTGCGCAGGGTTTCGCGCTCTTTCTGGGGGATGAGATGCAAATCACTTTCCTGGCCAGGAGCTTGGTGGCCTCCGGTAAAGGCGCCAACAAACTCATGACACAGATCTGCCCAGGAAGAAATGGAATTTTCTAGCAGATGCATCAACCACGACCTGACATTGGGCTTAAGTACCAACGGGAAGTAGTTGGCGAGTATCTTGTCGTCGCGAGCCCCGGCAGCCTGCACCGCAATGGTGTAGACGCTCAAGAACTCCGACGGGTGAGTCTTGCCGTCGTATTTCTCCGGGACCTCCAGTTTGAACGTTTGGGAATTGGGCCACTGGACTCGCCGCAGCTCACGGGTAAAAGCTGGACAACCCACCTCATAAGGTAGGTCATCATAATACCCAGGCGCAGGCTTGTCTACAGTGGGTCCTGCGCACCTATCAGATTGATGGCGCGCTTCCCGCCGCCGCTCGATGGTAGTCCGAGCGTCTTCTTTGCTTCATTCCCGAAGAACTTGACGTTGATCGCGGTGAGTTCGCGGATCAGACGACGCCGTTGAATCGTCATCACATGCATCGATCCGTCGATTCAGCGACCACTGTTGCCGCCGTGGAGGAGAGTGCACCGTGGTCGTACCACCTCCAGTCTTTTCGCCCTCGGTGCGCGCCGGCTCGATGGACTGCCGCCGCGAAGGCTCCGCCCGCTGCGGCCCATCTCTATTAGCGAGGCCAATGAGGCTCTGAATTGCATCTCTTCATTCTTCGAGCTTCTCCGCAGTAGGAGGAAAATCTAGGAGCAACTGTGCTCGCGCCAATGCTTCTGCTGGTGTAGGCGGCGGCGAAAGGTGCGAGGAACATGAGGTGCTCTGACTCCTAACCGTGTTAGAAGGAGCTCCATCACGGTCCCGCGACCGCACACCGCTTCCACCAGCATTTCGGCGCGCATGCTGGCCCCGCGCATCTTGAGAGTGATGCTCAGGAGTCTTTCCATGGGGACGCTTAGAACCACAAATGTCGCGGCACTGTTCATCGCGTGCGACCTGAGAAGGCCGCGGCGCATGCACTGGCGTGGGTGTCTTAGAAGGCGCCCTTCCGTCTTTGGAGTTCACTACGCCGCCCGTAGGCAGCACAGCTCCGTCCTTAGATATAGCGGCGCGCGGGTTGCCATCGCCGCCGTGAACGACGCCGCTCGCTTGGCTTTGATCACCAGAACGTCGTGGAAGCTCAGGACCTCCGCCTCCTCCGCCTGCGTCCACACTGTCGCCTGTCCATGTAGCTACAGGCATACCGGACGCGGATGGATCAACCGCCGTTAAACCCTTCTTCTTGGGAGCCATGGCGATGAAGATGATGAAGAAACTGGCGCGCTGATCGCTAGATCAGGTTCATGCAACCCCTTCCCCCTACCTGGCACGCCAAAGATGTCGGCGTACGACACCTATGGGATCGCGTGGATCCCTTTTATGGTTCGGCAGGGAAAAAGGCGTGCCCAAAGAGAAGATCCAGCGACCAACGCAAGGGATTTTTACCCAGGTTCGGGCCACTGAGAAGCGTAAAACCCTACTCCTGCTTTAGTGTATTGTGAGTCTTTGAACTCTGGCTCTAGGAGCGCTATGTGATGAACAGTACACAACCGCTACACATGCTATCTGGGCAAGAAGGTCCCCTCCCCTGTAGCTATGCCTTGGGCCTCCTTTTATATGTCGAAGGGGTCACCAACGGTGGCGCACAGTACATACAAGAGGTGTAAAGTTGCTACAGCGTTCACTGACGTCTTAGGACAAACACATTAAATGCTCCGTTTAGGTGTCCTTAACTTTCTTGGGGACGGAAAAAGAGCCCGTCCCATCAGCACCGCTTAACACCATCCGCCGTTAGCGCCTTGACACGCACCCAGGAGGACAAAACCTAAATGACAGGCTGGTCACTGCGCTGGAGCGATGATAGGGTGGCGAGGTCTTGCCTGGTGCGAATCTTGCCGGGGCTCCGCAAGCCATCCCGGCAAGAATCCCGCCGGGATCCCAGCCTTTGGTCTTCTGTCTTCTGATTATTGACTTGAATGCTTTCTTTACATTCTTGTACTTGCATTCAGCTGTCCCCCGGTAGGCCTTGCCTCTGGTGTGGCTACAACCGTCCGTGCACAAGTATGGGGTACTAAAAAAAACCAAACTTTAGTACATCGAGAACCGTCTTCAGCAGTTGCACACAAATGAACAAACAACTTGCACCCAATGCGGGCAAGAGGGTTGTCAATCCCCTTGATCTCGTTATTTGCAATAAAATGAGTTGTGTAAATAATTGTTGATAAATAGAAATTGCAAAATAAATAAAAAGTAAATAAAGGCAGCAAGGTAAATACAACGTTTGCGAATATATAAGTGAATAGACCCGGGGGCCATAGTGTTCCCTAGCGACATTTCTCATGTAGGCAACATACAGTGGGTACACAAATTACTGTTGGGCAATTGATAGAAAAGTGGATAGTTATGCGATGTTCACAGCAATGATCATGTATATATAGGCATCACGTCCATAAGCTAATAGGCCGACTCCTGCCTGCACCTATTACTATTATTCCACTCATCGACTACTATCCAGCATTCATCTAGAGTACTAAGTAAAACAGAGTAATGCTTGGAGAACGATGACATGATGTAGACAAAGTAAACTCAAGCAATATGAATGAACCCCATCGTTTTATCCTTAGTAGCAACAACACAAAGACGCATCTTGTCCCCTACTTTGTCACTGGGATATAGAAACTCGCCAGGTTGAACCTACCACAATGCACCACTCCCACCGATGAAATATTAATCTACTTGGCCAAAGCATATCAATAGATCGCAGAGCATTACGAAGCTATAATGATCATGCACTTAAGAGATAATATATTTCAGAGGCATCTCAAATACTTTTCATGAATAATCTGAACATAAACCCACAATTCATCGGATCCCAACAAACACACCACACAATAAGATTACATCGGAGAGATCAAAGCGAAGATGCGATGACCATTGTATTGAAGATCATAAGAGAGAGATTGCCATATAGGTACTAGCTATGGACCCGTAGGTCTGTGGTGAACTACTCACACATCATCATGAGGGCAGCAAGGTTAATGAAGAGGCCCTCCGTGATCGATCCCCCCTCCGGCAGGCTACCGGAACGGAGCTCCAGATGCCCTCGCCACGGAATAGAGACTTGCGGCGGTGGAAAAAGGGTGTCGGGACTGCCTCCAGGGTTTTTAGAATATTAGAGAATTTACAGGCCGACGAGGGACGTCGGGAGGTGCCCGAGGGGGCCACCACATATCAGGGCGCCCCCAGGGTGCGCCCTCATGTGTGGTGGGGCCCTCGTGCGTCTCTCGACTTCCTTCCAAAGCTTCTAGGTCTTCATATAGTCCACAAATATCATAAAAAAAATTCGTGGAAATTGGACTTCGTTTGGTATAGTAAACCTGCAAAGGCAAAAACACGCAGAAAACATCAGCTGGCACTGGGCACTGGGTCAATAGGTTAGTGCTAAAAAATATTATAAATTGGTAAATAATGACCCAAAAAGTATCCTACAATGATAATATATTAGCATGGAACAATCAAAAATTATAGATACGTTGGAGACGTATCAGTTCTCACTGAGGGAAATACTTATCTATACTATGCTGCATCACCCGTTCCTCTTCACGGAAAACCCAACGCAGATCACAAGTATCAGTGAATAATATCAATTCTATTGAGCAAGTGGCAACAATCACTTTCAGAGAGTTCAGATTTCCTCTCCTACTGTCAAGAAGAAATATGCTATTTTATTGTTGGCGAAATGCATATCCAAATTAAGGTAACCTAGTGTCATACAACAAAATCGGTTTCATGCCAATCGAAAACGGTTCGTTAATAAGACTTGATCAACCTTGTTAATTGATTCTTTTTGAGAAGCATGTGGTCGATAAACTTAGTAGGCACAACTTTCTGTAACTTTAGTTTGCTCTATGTTATTTATATTTTATAAAGAAAAATGCCATGATTTTCCTGTTTTCTGAATAAATCGTGCAATAAAAAATGACCCACACATAAAAGGGCTCAGAATGTCATAAAATTTTAACATGATTTTTTATAGAATATTTAAGAATTTCTAGAGCTAAAAACATCCTAGGGGGGTGCACCTATTGCTCACAAGGCAACATGGCACGACCACCCCCCATGGGCGCGCCAAGATGCCTTGTGGGTCCCATAGGGACCCATTCACTTAGTACTTCAGCCCACATCATCTCTTACCTTTAGAAAAAATTCATGGTTGCTCTCTCTCGTGGTCTTGCTCCCATGAGATATTCGATTTCTTTGCTCGGAGCTCTGTTTCCGAAGCTGTTTTGAGGGATTGCTCCTTGGTATGTGACTCATCCATTGCCCCAATTAGTTTTTGTTTTAGTGGATTTTATTTTGTATATTTTTATGCACTTGGTGGTACTGAAAATGATCTTGCATGTTGAATTCTTTGAGTTCCAAGTAGTTTGAATGCTTGATATAGCCTCTAGGCATCCATATGAGTAGTGCTATAAATCTTACAAAGTTTCGTTGACATAATTTTTTGTCCAAAATTTCAGAAAAATTTTCTTAGGAAAATGAACATATTTAGGAGGAGTTCTTCAAGGAGAAGGTCCTCTCGGAGTTATCGAGTGAGAGCTTGGTGCGGCAAGCGTACACGGAACCAAGGGCAAGATCAGCGCGGTGGCCATGGAACGAGTTTATGACTGGGCTGGTATTAAGGAAGAATTTGATCAATATATTCAGAATACTAAGCTTACCGCCTTCCATGTAGATAAGTGTACTCAACTTTGTAATCTCACCCTTTCATTCACGCAAAAGTTTGAGTACCATTCCCGTACTTCTAGAGTTTTGTTCCACCTTTATGATAGATCATTTGGTAAGTCTCTAGAAGAATTCTGTGATGCATGCAAAATTCAATATTGTGGGTAACTTAATGAACCACAAAAATCTAATTATGAAATGTTCCTTAGAAGTGTTTGTAGTGGTGAGGATAGGGGAGTTACGCAAGCTAGAATAAAAAGTATTCAATTTCCCTCTATTCGTTACTTTGCACTGTTCAGTGGGAAATGTATTGTTGGTAAATAAAATTGCAGTGCGGTGTCTGCTCCTGACTTGAGCATTATTCACACCGCTCTAATTGACACTAGATGGTATAATCTTGGGGCAATTATTGCCCGTCGTCTGCACCGCAATGCAGGCGAGGGAGACTTATATGGAGGAATTTATGCCGTTCGCTTAGCCACCAAGTTAGGGGTCGTGCCTCGATCCAACGATCCTATATTACATGATAAATACCTAGACTTTGAGGCAATGTGGCACCATGATTGTACTAAGGACGAAACTCATAGATATGATTATAATTTGACGTTTGATAAATACAATATTGTCTCTGTTATTTTGCTTGCGCCTGTTCTTTTTGACTTTCAAAGAAAACATAGATGTTTCATCTATGAGAACGAAGCGCATGAATACAATGTAGTGGTAGAGGCCGCTCATTTAGCACAGGAGGCAGCACGGAATGCCTCCACAAGCTATCATTTCGATTATTATCGAGACCAAGGATGGTGATTACCAAGCTAGGCCAAGGCCTAAGCTTGGGGGAGTACGTATTTCTCATTGTTCACACATTTCATTTCAAAGTGTCCGTGTTCATCGTTTTTCATTGTATATCCATGCTAGATTTATTTTCGTTTTCTTCTTGTGTGTTTGAAAAACTTCAAAAACCCAAAAATATTTCTCTTCTATTAAGTTTTTCCTTTCTTCTTTAATTAGTTTGTAGTATTAAAAGAAAACCCAAAAATATTTCTTGTTTCTTCTTTTGCTTGCCGGGAGCTTTCCCGTGTAAATTGTTTTTCTCGCTTTTCGTTTTTCCTTCGTTAATTTGCTTTCTCCAGAAAAACTGAAAACTCCAAAAATATTTCAGTGCTTCTCTGAAATTCTTTTCTTTCCTTTGAGTTGTCGAAAGGAGAAGACCACAATGAAAATGTTGAGTGTCTCTCATATGCTATATTGTGGACCTAACGAAGAGCTAATGTTACCTTATCTTCTCCTTCGAATAAATGTTTTGCAGATTCCAGCTTAAACACATTTGTTATGACAATTAGAGATTATAGTTGCTCAAGCCATGCTTAAATAGCTAGGAGTGGATAATGATTTATCTTGTGTATCAACATGCATTAAATTGGTTGTGATGTAGTATGTTAGCATGGTATCCTCCTCTGAGTAATTCGAGTAGCTTGACTTGGCACATGTGCAAACATGTAGTTGAATCGAATCAAATGCAGCCTTCATGATATTTATGTTTAGACCGTTTATATCCAACTCATGCTACTATTCAATGTTAAATAGTCGCAATGTAGGATTATGACAGTTGTCACTCTCTAGATGGTCGCTTCCCCGTCTATTTCCTAGCTTTCATGTGTACTAAGCGGGAATGCTACTTGTGCATCCAAAATCCTTAAACCACAGTTGTTCCACATGAGTCCACTATATCTACCTATATGCAGTATTACCATGTCGTTCCAAGTAAATTTGCATTTGCCACCTCAAATTATTCAAATAAATATATGTTTTGTGTGCTCGTACCGCTCATGGAGCGAGGGGGCGGTCAGTATCTTCCATGCTAAGCGGGTTATTCTCATGATGGTGTTTAATCACTTGTCATTGCACGAGAGAGGCTTGTAAGTTGTATGCACCTATTATGTGTTATGATCCATAGACCCCAAGGTGACAATAATTGGGATCATCTTCGGTGATGACCGTAGTTTGAGGAGTTCATGTATTCACCATGTGTTAATGCTTTGTTCCGGTTCTCTATTAAAAGGAGGCCTTAATATCTCTTAGTTTCCTTATGGACCCCCGCTGGCACGGGAGGGTAGGACAAAAGATGTCATGCAATTTCTTATTATAAGCACGTATGACTATATACAAAATACATGGCTACATTATATTGATGAATTGGAGTTAGTTTAGTGTCTCTCTAGTGTGTAACTGTTACATGATGAATGTCATCCAAATCAATTATCCATCAGTGATCCATGGCCTATGCTTTTTGTTTGTTGGTTTCCGTTAAGTTACTTTTGTTATAGCTGATGCTACAATCAATACAATCAGTTGTCTTTTTACTGTTGCTATTGCTTTTGTTACTGTGCTACTAAAAACTTCATTGTAGAACGAAATTCTAGGTGTGGTTGAATTGATCACTCAACTGATAAGACCAATAAATAGTCTTTGACTCCCCTTGTGTCGAATGAATAAATTTGGGTGAAATACTACCCTCGAAGACTGTTGCAATCCCCTATACTTGTGGGTTATCAGTTATCCCAAGAAATAAACTAGTATAAAAGTCATAATATAATAGCATTAAACAATCAAAAATTGTAGATGCGTTTGAGATGAATCAGCATCCCCAAGCTTAGTTCATGCTCGTCATGTAGATAAATAATAAACAAAGATAAACATTTTATGCTGGATACTACCTAGCATAATCTTGATCAAATGATGTAGGGTGTTATGACCTTAAGATAAAAGTGATTGATGGAAATAGTCTATCAAGTTGGCATAAGAACAATGATACATGAGCATGCAAATAAACAGTCATTGCCTTTCAAGAATAAAGATCCTAAAGATCAGGTCTTAGTACTTAAAATTAGGTAGGTGTATCATGGAGAGTATAGCACACAAAGTCTTCCTTGTGTAAAAGTATTTGAATTGTGAACTGGTCAAGGTGCATGATCATGCACAGAGGTTGCGCTCCCCTCGAACCAATTGTTAACCCCCAACGCAATACTTGAGTGCGAGCTGAGACATGCTACTTGTGATAGCTGTTGGGATTCCCCGAAGAGGAAGGGTGGTGTAGAGCAACAGATAGTATTCCCCTCAGTTAAGAGCCAAGGTTTATTGAACCATAAGGATACAACACATGAACAACGTCAACAGTACATGCACACACACAAAGCAAATGCTTGGACCCAACGAAGGTAAGGGGCATGTCAATCCCCTTGTTCCCGCTGACTGAAGGATTAAATCTGGTAGTGATAGGTATATCAATAAAATAAAATAAAATAAAGTAAAGTAAATTAATGTAAATAAAAATAGCAAGCAATTGTAGGTTTTTATAAATAATGGAGAATGGACCCGGGGACCATAGCGTTCACTAGAGGCATCTCGCTCATAAGCATAACGTCGCTGGGGGAAGAAATTACTATTGGGCAATCGACAGAAAAGTGCATAGTTATGATGATTCTTCATGGCACAATTCATATATGGGCATTACATCTGTGACAAGTAGACCGCCATCTGCATCTACTACTATAACTCCACCCCAAGACCGCTATCCAGCATGCATCTCAAAGTATTAAGTTCATGACAAACAGAGTGACACTTTAAGCAAGATGACATAATGTAGACAAAGTAAGATCTAGCAATATGTTCTAACCCTATCGTTTCATCCTTAGTATCAACAATACAATATGTGCCTAGCAACCCCTCCTGTCACAGAGTAAGGACACTTCAAGATTGAACCTACTACTATGCACCACACTATGATGATCTACTCATTAACTTGGCTAACAAAAACTCATAGATCGGAAAGCATACATAGCTATAAAATAACAAATAAATAAATCTGAGAATACATTCAAATAGTTTCAATGAATAATCTTATCATAAACACACAATTCATCGGATCCCAACAAACACACCGCGATAATTACATCGAATAGATCTCTGAAGAGATCATTGTATTGGAGATCATAAAGAGAGAGAGAGAGAGAGAGAGAGAGAGATCATAAAGAGAGAGAGAGAGAGAGAGAGAGAGAGAGAGAGTCATTTAGCTAATGCTATGAACCCGTAGGTCTTGAAGGAACTACACACGCATCATCGTGGAGGCATGAAGGTTGATGAAGATGGTCTCCCCAATGATTTCCCCCTCTGACATAGTGCCGGAAAAGGCCTCCATATGGGATCATGGAAGAACAAAGGCCTGTGGTGGTGATAAAATCTTTTGGTTCTCGCTCTGAGGGTTTCTGGATACATGGGAATTTGCAGGACTGGTTTTAGGTCAAACGAAGGCATATGGGGTCCACAAGGCACCAGTGCGCGCCCTTCCCCCCCCCCCCAGAGCACCTTCCCCCCTTGTGGCTACCTTGTGTAGTGTGTGGTCTTCTCCTGAAGCTTCCAGGGTCTCTTTTTGTCTAGAAAAAATCATCAAAAAGTTTCATCGCATTTGGAGTTTGTTTGGTAGAGATTTCCTGGAAACCCAAAACATGAGGAAAACAGGAACTGGCACTCGAAATCGAGTCAATAGGTTAGTCCATAAAAACGATATAAAATGACATACAAAGCATACAAGAATGATGAATAATAGCATGAAACAATCAAAAATAATAGATACATTAGAGACGTATCAACATCCCCAAGCTTAATTCATGCTCGTCCTTGAGTAGGTAAATGATAAAAACAGAATTTTTGATGTGAAATGCTATGCAACATGTATTAATCATGTATTCTTTGTGGTATGAATATTGGGAAGCATTGAATTGTCAGATATCAAAATGATAATATGCACAAATGCTCGAAAGTAATCACCACCTTTCAAAATAAACGAACTGAAGAATGTTATTCAGAAACATTTAATCATCTAATCATGGTATAGCTCAGTGTTCTTAACATAAGTATAAATCATGAACACCCTGATGCCAAATCAAGCAATTGTATCATACTTTTTCATGCTTCAGGTTTTTCAACTTCACTCAATAAATGAGCGTGATCCATGGACTTAGATTTTTTGATGAAAAAAAGAATGATGATTGGGTTTTATAGGAAGACACAAAGTGTAAAAAGTCTCGCATCAACGCGGCTAACAGTTAGGCAATGGAGAGGCCTTACGATCAATGTCAATGTGAGAATTAGGGTTGCCATGCAACAAATGCACTAGAGCTCTAAGTGTATGAAAGGTCTCCTAATGCAACTAAGTTGGTGTGCATCCAACTTGCTTGCTCGTGAAGACCTCGAGCATTTGAGGAAGCTCATCATCGAAATATACAAGCCAAGTTATATAATGTAAAAATCCCAATAGCACAATCATGAAGTATATGAAAACTCTCTATATGAAAAACATGATGATACTTTGAAGCACAAGTGTGCTTACTCTCTATTTTTCTCTCATTTTTTTATTTCTCTCTTTTTTTGTTGGGATCTTTTTGGCCTCTCTTTTCTTTATCCTCATAGGTAGGGGCATACCCTAATAACACATCACACTTTATCTTACGTACAATTTGCTATATGAACAATATGATGACTACATGTGAATGCCTCTGGTAGTGTACCAGGATGTGCAATGATCTAGCGTAATATTTATTAAAATGATAAACGGTGGATTTTCCACAAAATATCATGTCAGCTCTATATGGTCATGCAAAGAAAAATGACGATGAATGCTTAAGAAATGTAATGAATAGTAACAATGAAAGTTGCATGGCGATATGTAACACCCCAAAAATTTAATCATATTTTTATTAATTTAAAAATTGGCCAGAAATAAAACTTTATATTATTTTGCCCTCCTGCTGATTTCAGAACCTTATTTTCAATAATTCTTCCCTCCAAGTATAGATTTTTGGAAAGGAAATTTGGTCTTGAATATTTTCCTTCAATATTATTATTTCATTTACAATTTTATTAGGAACAATTTTTATAATAAAACTTGCCCACAACTAATTCCTTTAATAGCATTTTCTATTTTGAAAATATCCCTCTTGCACTACAACCTGTTTAAATATTTCTTTAAAAATCCTATAAAAGTTTGGAGATGTCAGGAGATGTATAGGATTTACTTTTATGCAAAAACCCATTGGTGTCCTTTGTAATTTTTTTAGCAAAACAACCTCATTTCTATTCTGGTCCAGTTTGGCAGTTTGAACTGCAACCCTATTCTATCTTGCCCTTATGACCCTGATATTTTTCCTGCTAATAGTACTCCCAACCAAACTCTTAAGTCCAAGAGATCAGACCCATAGGCATGTTTTAAGTTGACCAAATTTCCCCTTTCATTTTTTGTCCAGATCTGACTTTCCCCCAAACTTGCATTATCAAGTTCCCTCTTTTTCCAAACTAACCTCACCACCCTATTTAGCATCTAAAGAGACCCCATCATGCTAAATTTCATGTTTAGAAATTCCCCATATGTGGCTATGGCATTCTGTCGAACACCTATAGTTCATGACCAGATTCGGCATGGTTCTATATTTCCATTGTGAGATTGCCCGTATGACCAAACCAGCATGTCTGATAGTCTTCCCTCCTCATTTATCCTAGCCCTGTTGAGTTGCATTGGCAGCCTAAGACCATAGCTTCATCTGGCTTTTTGTCGAACAGCTGGCGTGCGTGCCCGGAGCGCGAGCAGAGCGCCTGTTTTGCACGTGCCCGCGCCCGAGCCGACGCGTCCCCTGGCTCTTCCTTGCTCGCAGAGCCGCCAGTGCCCCTCTCTGCCCGCTAGCGCCGCCAAGCCCCAACCGCCCCCTCGCATGCTGCAGAAGTCGCCACGTCCCCGGCGAGCCAGGCGCTAGCCGCCATGGCCGCCTGCTGTGGTCGGTGTCGTACGAGGCGCGTGGCACTCCCCCGAGCCCTCCAGCTCACCGTCCTCATCCACTGCCGCGTCGTCTTCCCCTGACAGGCCTCGCAAACCAGCCCCACCTCCCCTGTGCTACAATAGTGGCCGCCGCCGCCGTGCTTATCCCCATCTCCGACGAACCGACCTACGCTAGCCTATAAAAGGCCCCCTGAGCTCTCAGCTCTGGCCATCGCCCCGCGTTAACCCGTAGTGACCCCGCGTAGTATCAATTGGATCGGAGCCAACCGTCCTCGTCACCTCCGGCCACCGCGTTCGCCGCCAACCTCCGGTCGAAATCCAGCGCAGCCGAGCCCATCCATCTCCCCCTTACCCACCAGTAGTCCTAGCATGACCTCTAGAGCCAATTCCCGTGCTCCAATTTCCATCCAAAGCCAACCGGAGATAGAAGCCCCTTTCACCCGAAACTCCCCTCCGCCATGGGCGAAGCCCCGCTCGGTCCCGAGCTCGCCGGCGATCCCCTCCCCATCCAGAAGAAGCGGACGCTCCTCCTGATCACTCCGTTGTGCCGATATCGAAGAATGGAGCCCCCTGGCTCTGGCAATCGTCGCCGGAGCCACGCCTCCGCCTCTGTCCCAAGCGCGCGGGAGGATGAAGGTGAACCCGACAGGTGGGCCCCACCTGTCGGTGAGCCAGCCCAGCCGCCGGTGGCGCAACCTCCCTTTAGGCGCTTTCCATCAGAGAAAGCGTATTTCCTGGCAGTACGCTTTCTGTTCCAGTAAACGCATTCACCTCGAACCGTTTTCTTTTTCTCTGATTTATTTTAAAAACAGAAGTTTGACCAGGCTTTGACTGGCTATATCTTTTTAACTACAACTTCAAATCAATTGATTCTTTCTCTATTGTCACCCAAATTTCCTCTAGTTTATTTACAGATTTATTTCAAAAATATTCCAACAACTTTTCTGCACTGTTTTCGAAATGTGTGTTGATTCCAATAATTTCAAAAATAGGAAAAGTGGAGGGAAGAATACTTTCAAAAAATTTGGAGTGCATCCCACCCTTCTGCAACCCTAAGGCAAGCATCTTGAACACCTGATATGATATTTTGTTGGTTGATTGCTTGCTAGGACAAGTAAGCCATGTTTATGTCACATGAAATAATGGGTTTTGCATATGATGATAAGTCATGCATGAATGCATATGATGAAAAGTTTATTTGCTGTGATCATGCGATATACATAAGAAGTGGTTACTTCCTCATGCCACGTATGCCTGAGATGGTTCGGAAAAACTTCAGGGAGAAGTTTCGTCGTGGATAAAGTATGACCGTGAAAACCGGTATCTCGTGGTGGCGAGAGAAATCAGTGAGGGCATGACGAGGCATGATGGGTGGTGACCCTGTTGGTGAGTGAACAGAAGTATTTGCTGTGCTAACCTTCGCAGGGAAAGTTGAACCTCCTGAGTCGACCGTAGATCGAGTCTTGCACCAATAACCTCCATACTTGAATCGTGCTACCACTTGTCCCTGCCACGGGTAGGGTATGGTCGAGTAAGTCGTCAACCCCTTTCCTTGCACACACCGTATAGAGAGGCCATAGTGAAAGATACCACTGATCCTGGTAGGCATGTCACTTGGTCCGGGGGCATGGGTGTTTCCGGCTGGGGCTGAGAGGGGGGCACCCCTTAGTAGCGCGCGGTATAAATTTGATCCCATGCTAATCGAGGTTGAAGCCTCCCCACTTAGAGTTTTGCTTAACGAGTGTCGCGGGTGATTCCATGCACCGGTAAGTTAAGCTGGTGTGTGCGGCTTAGGTGTGTTTTCAACTAAAAGACCATAAGCGGAATTAGTCCCGGTGGGCTAAAGGAATCTGTTACTCGTGGGTAAAGAGTACACCCTCTGCAGAGTAAACATCTATTCGAATAGCCGTGTCCGCGGTTAAGGACTACAGTGTGGGATAGGTCAAGTGTCGGTCTTAGAGTCGGTCTTTGGAGGAAAACTTTCGAACCAGAACTTTGGTCATGAATGGTGACGGATGATCTAGCGGCGCGAACGACGCCGCTAGCCTGGGTTTGATCACCAGAACGTCGTGGAAGCTCAGGATATCCGCCTCCCCCGCCCGCGTCTACACCGTCGCCCGTCTGTGTAGCCATAGGGACAACAGACGTGGATGGACCAACCGCCGTGAAACCCTTCTTCTTGGGAGCCATGGCGATGACGATGATGAAGAAACTGGCGCGCTGAACGTTAGATCAGGTTCACGCAACCGTCCCCCCTACCTGGCGCGCCAAAGATGTCGGCGTACGACACCTATGGGATCGAGAGGATCCCTTTACAGTTCAGCAGGGAGAAAGGCTTGCACAAAGAGAAGATCCAACGATCAACACGAGAGATTTTTACCCAGGTTCGGGCCGCTGAGAAGCGAAAAACCCTACTCCTGCTTTAGTTATATTAGGTGTGTTTGAACTCTAGCCCAGGAGCGCTTGCGATGAACGGTGCACTCGAGTAGCAGCTACGCATGCAGAATGGGCCAGAAGATCCTCCCCCCGGTAGCTACGCCTTGGGCCTCCTTTTATACGTTCGAAGGGGTCACCAATAGTGGCGAAGTACAAGAGGTGTAAAGTTGCTACAGTGTTATCATACCTAATACTGACGGCTTGGGACAAACACATTTAATGCTCCGTTGAGGTGTCCCTTAGCTTCTTGGGGACGGAAAAAGGGGCCATCCCATCAGCACCGCTTAATCCCGTCCGCCGTTAGCGCCTGACACGCACCCAGGAGGACAACGGCTATAAGACAAGCTGGTCGCTGCGCTGGAGCGGTGACAGGGTGGCGAGGTCTTGCCGGGTGCGAGTCTTGCCGAGGCCGCGAGCCATCCCGGCAAGATCTTGCCGGGGCTCCAGCCTTCGGTCTTGTGTCTTCTGATTATTGACTTGAATGCTTTCTTGATATTCTTGTACTTGTATCCAGCTGTCCCCCGGCAGGCCTTGCCGCTGGTGTGGCTGCAACCGCCCGTGCACAAGTATGGGGTACTAAAAGACCCAAACTTTAGTACACCGACAGGAGCCCCCGGGCCTAGGCCATACACGAGTGCGAGGCGTTGTTGGGCTAGGCCCAAACAGTGCACCGGCACGCGTGGCAGGAGTTAACTGCTGTAATCATTCCGCTTACTATGCCCCCCCACTACGCGCGTTGAATGCGCGACGTGGGAGACGTGGGCAGAGCGGCCGTTACAGCGGCGCGCTTGCAAAAGTTCTTTCATATTGACAAGTGAAGAGACAGCCTCGCACCTTCCCCATAAAAAGGAAACCGCAGAGGCGCTTGCTCATTTACCTCCAATCTTTTCCAATCTAGGAACCGCCGTCGTCTCCTTCCTCGAACCCGAAACAGAGTCTCTTCCATTCATCCATCGCCGCCACACCCTCACCGTCCGCAGCCTCTGCTTCCACAGCCGCCATGCCGCCCAAGGCGAGCAAGGGCAAGGGGGTGAAAGCCGTCGTTACAGAGAGCGAGCTGGTGAAGATGCGGAAGAAGCACGCTGTCTTCGCTTCGGCGCTCGATGCGAACGCCCTGAAGGATCGATACCTCTGCATGTGGGCGAGGGAGACGAAGGCGCATCCCACTACTCGCGTGAGTCCAGGTTCCTTCAAGGGTGGCCCAGACAAATATCCCTTCTTTGTTGACTATTTCTACTGCGGGCTCTGTCCCCCTTTCTCCGATTTCTTCAACGACATCATGTACACATATGGCTTCCAACTCTTGGATTTTACGCCGAATGCCGTGACATGCATGTCGGTCTTTGCGCATCTTTGCGAAAATTTTGCCGGGGTAGTCCCCAACATAGCCCTCTTCTGCCACTTGTTTGTTCCCCGTATCCAAGTGGGAGAGGCCCTTTCTGGTTCCTTCACATGGATTTCAAGGACATGGAACAAGGAGGTATATCCAGACGGGGTCTACCGCGAAAAGTGGGAGGAATGGCGGGCCAAATGGTGCTGGATTCAGGAGCAAGACCCTCAGCCTTTCTGTGCGCCTCGGCAAACAAAGATGGCGCGCGGTAAGGATTGGAGCGACCTCGATCCTCAAGATGAGAAGCTCATAGTCGCAATCACTAGGATCCACCGCCTCAAAGCTGCCTGGCTCACGATAGAGATGATTGGTGCTGATTTCCTTCACCGGCGCATCGCCCCTCTGATGAACAAAGGGAGACCAGCCTGGGAGTTCCGGAACGCGGCAGATATCATGAGGCTGCGCCCTGGGCTGAACAACAATCTGACGGTCATGTAGCACACAGCCCTTTGCCACAAGCTGTTCAGGACTGACGCCAGGTTCAAGCTACCGGCGGGCATAATCCCTCTGTGCAACAACTCTGCTCTGGCCTCAATCATCGCAATGATGCATGCGTGTAACGCTCACGGGCTTGACGGGACTTGGAAAGAGCCATCCACAGAGCAGTCACAGGAATTGTTTGATAATCTATCGGAGAAGGCCATCCGGGAAGAAGCAGTCCTCATCCGCCCCACCCTTGAAGAAGAGGTGGCGTACATCGCCAGCAGGGCAGAAGAGGCTGCTCTTGCCGCGGAGGCCGGCAGCGCTGGCTTCACGAAAGAGGAAGCCAACGAAGAAGAAGTGTTGTCAGGGGAGAAACTTGCCGGACAGGGCGAGGTAGCCGGAGAGCAGAGCGGCACATCTGCCGGGGGCCCTCCTGCTGGAGACACAGCCGAAGAGGAGCTGCACGAGGAGCCCCCAGCTCCTGAGAAGAAGAAGAAGCGTGTTCTTCGGACAGCCGCTTCTGGTGCCTCAACCCAGCAACCTGCTTCTTCTACCGCAGCCAAGCGACGCAGGACCACTCCCTCACCTTCTCGCACGAGCACCGTGGCGGGTCGACTTCGACCTCTCGTCCTTCAGCTCGGAAGAAGAAGAGTAAGGATCTTGTCACATCTTTCATCTTCTGAATTTCCGGTTTTACTTATCCTGTTTGCTTTACTTTGGCCTATCCCCGCAGAGATACGGAAATGCTGGCGCAGAGGATGTCAAAGAAGGCGGAGACTTCAACGGGCGATGAGCCGCCGGCAAGCACCTCAGGTGCGCCAGAGCTGATTAACATCAGCCCGGAGTCCAGCCCACGACACAGCCCCCAGCGTGAGTTCTATACTCATTTTTCACTGGCAAGTACCGGGGTGTGTATCTTCACTGCTAACATCACCGGGCGCGTAGGAGAAGAGCGGCAACAAGGAGCACCATCAGGAGCCACCCCTAACGTGCCGCCTCCATCAACCACACCGCCCAGGGACGAATCTTCGGCTAGTGAGCTCTATCGTGATGAAGAGGAGCCGGCAAGCGCAGGCTCTGGTGGTCCTACTTCGGCAACTGGTATTGCCAGGAAAGGAAAAGCCACCTCTCAACAGCTCGACACAGGTAAACTGCTTGCCTCAGAATACTTGTTACTCTGTCTTTCTTTTTTGTCTTCTTGAACTTCTTACTCAGCCGTATCTTGTTTGTTTTCTTGGCCTTCAGATCTTCCCTCGACGGAACACATGGATGTTGATGCTGTTATCGAGGAAACCATCAGGGATGTCGGTGCCGAGGCCGACAGGGTTGCTACTAAGGAGGCTGCCAAGAATGCTGCCGTCGAGGCCGCTGCCGCCGAGGCCGCCAAGGCCGCACAAGAGGAGGCCACCAAGGAGTCTGCTGAGAGGGCCGGCAAGGAGACTGGTGACCATACTGATGGCATTCCTACCGCAGGAGCGCCAGGCGCTACGTCGGCCACGGAGCCCCCAGCTGCCGGTTTGATGACTGTTGAGGATCAGCCGTCAACATCCGAAGTCCCCTCCTCAAGCAAGTACCTCAAGGTTGGCGACAACCTATTCGTCAGCATACCAGGAACGGCAATCACTGGAGTGCCAGCCGAAGGGAAAATCTTTGACGAGGAGATCATCGCCGCTGCTGGGCTCAAGATTGTTAACGAGCCATGCGCCAGCAGCAGCAAATCCAAAGAAGAGGCGCTCCTCCAGGCCATGAGCAACAACTTCCAAAAGCTCCAAGCGCTTCACCGCGCCTGGAAAGAGAAATTGGACGCCAGGGCAGTAGTTGTCGAAGCGGCAGAGGGAGATCTCCAGAAGCGTGTCGAGGAAACACAAGCCTGGTATGCGGAGGCCTTCCAAGAGCTGAAGGCGAGCCAAGAGCAGCTGAGCCAAGACTGGAATGAGCTCCTCATGAAGCAGTCCGATGTTGAGAAGGCACAAGAAGAGGCCAAACTACGGGCCGCTGCAGAGGAAGCTCGCTTGACAGAGCTCCGTGTTGGGCTTGATGCTTATGCAGAGGAACTTGATGCTCGCGACAAGGCGATTGCCAACAAGCTTCGCGGCAAGGATGAGGAAATTGAAAAGCTTGTCGCGCAGTGGACCCAGGAGCTGGAGCAGAAGCACAAGGAAACCCTCGAGGCTCTGATCTCCGACCATGCCGGCAAGCTGAAGGAAGCCGTCAATGCTGCCGAAGCTGCAGAGGCCGCCAAGGACGAGCTTGCCGATAAGGTGAAGAAGCTGGAGACGGACCTTGAGGATCACGGCAAGAAGATCTCGACGCTCGAAACCGAAAGAGAGAAGACTCTCCACAGCTTGATGGAGATACAAATTGCCGTATCCGACAAGACCAAGCAGCTCACCGCCGCCATAGAAGCCATTGCCGATCTGGAGCTGAAGCTAACCACGCTGAATGAGACTGTGGAGGGCAGCAGGGCTCGTGAGAAGGCCTTAATCAGAGATCTCCAGAATGACAAGGACCTGCTCAAGAGCGCCGCCATCACCCACAACGACTATGTGACAGGCGCGCAGATCTGGACTGAGCACCTTGTCGACATCGCGGAGAGGCTTGCAGCACAACTGTCCACCATGGGCCTGCAAGGCTTCAACTATTCTTCCGACGACAGGGTGTCCACGAGCGCCAAGCTGACCATGTTCTTTGAAGGTATGATCGACGCCCTGAAGCAGCTCCAGTCTGACCGAGCAACCAATCTGGCCAGCGAATCCCGCAAACTCTGCCAGGCCGTCCTCCGCAAGGTGCTCGTCAAAGTGGTGCACAAGAACCCCGGCATCAACCTCACCAACGTTCTTGACCACTTGTCGAAGGATGTAGACATCAAGGCACTTGAAGAGCTTGTCGCGCCCATCATCGACAGAGTGAACCAAGTCAAGAGGGTTGAAGGCGATCGCCGGGACTAGCTGCTTTACTTCTTGTCGCCGCCACCATTCCATGCCAAAGACAACTCGTCTTATGTTAGAAACGCGGCAACTATTTCTGTAACATAACTTGCTATGCTCTGGATGAATGTATGATATTTCCCTTGTCTGATTTCTTTCTGTATGGTACATGCCCTACGCTTTGTTGAGAACTTGCCGGTGCGCATAGCCTTGCCGCGAGTGCTAGGTGCGGGACTTTAGCAGCCTGCTGGAGGTGCCGCTGCCGGCAAGATACCTTGGCGTTTTCAGTGCAGCCACTTAAGCTGTTGAGTGGACTCGAAACAGAGTAAGGGCGCAACCGATCACGACAAGGTTCCCTTCGCGTGCAGGTTTTCCATACATAGACCGAAACCATTCAAGGGGAATAACCTTACAAAGCAAACAATTGTTTAGAATTTCTGCAACTTATCTTTCCGTTGCTGTACTCCTTTCGGCAAGATGTCAACCTTGAACATCGCCTGTCGGTATCCATACCACCATTCCCCCCGGCAAACTTGCATGCGAGGGAACCTTCTGTCCTTTGAGAAAAAGAAAGAAGAGAAAATAGAGATATAGAACCTTGGCAGTTCGTTAATGCTTACCGGAAGCAAGTGTAATACAATATCTCAGATAAGCATGCATATAAATAAACATATAAATCGAAAAGAAATGCAAAACACTTAATCTTATTCAACTATGTACAGGGTCTGCGCCTGGCTTTGTACAAAGGATTACATGCCTTGGCGGCAAGACTCGTACAAAAGGTGGTTGCCGGGGGACCCGGCAACCGCGCCTTATGGATAGAACTTACGAAGATGTTCGATATTCCAGGAGTTGCTCACTGGAACGCCATCTTCGGTCTCCAGGCGGACTGCGCCAGGCCTGGTGACTCGTACTACCCGATAAGGGCCTTCCCACTTCGGCGTCAACTTGTTGGAATTCTTGGCCGACTGAACACGCCGAAGAACAAGGTCGCCTTCCACAAGACTTTGGGCATGAACCTTGCGGCTATGGTAGCGGCGCAAGGCTTGTTGGTAGCGTGCAGCTCGCACAGCAGCCTGAAGACGATCTTCCTCAAGGAGCACAGCGTCATCCTGCCGCAGCTGCTCTTGCTCGAGCTCATCATAGGCGAGCACTCGAGGTGACCCGTATATGAGTTCCGTGGGGAGAACTGGTTCCGCCCCGTATACTAGGGAGAAGGGTGTCTGGCCGGTGGCTCGATTTGGTGTCGTTCTGATTGACCAAAGAATTGCCGGCAACTCATCAATCCAGCGCCTTCCACACTTGCGCAGCTTGTCGAAAGTTCTTGTCTTGAGGCCTCGCAACACTTCAGCATTTGCCCTTTCCGCCTGGCCGTTGCTCCTTGGATGAGCAACAGAAGCAAAACAGATCTTGCTGCCAAGGTCTTGGACATACTGCATGAAGGTGTGGCTCGTGAACTGTGTACCGTTGTCGGTGATGATCCTATTAGGCACACCAAAACCCTTTGAAGAACTTGACGGCTTATTGTGCTGTCACCTTTCTCACTGCTTCCACTTCCGGCCACTTTGTGAACTTGTCGATTGCAACATACAAGTACTCAAAGCCCCCGGTAGCACGGGGAAAAGGGCCCAATATGTCGAGCCCCCAGACCAAAAATGGCCAGGAAAGAGGGATTGTCTGAAGAGCTTGAGCTGGTTGATGTAGTTTCTTTGAATGGAACTGGCATGCTTCACACTTGGTTACTAGTGCAGTTGCATCCTGGAGGGCAGTAGGCCAAAAGAAACCTTGCCGGAATGCCTTACCAACAAGAGCTCTTGATCCTATGTGGGAACCACATATGCCTCCATGTATCTCTGCCAACAGCTCCAGTCCATCCTCCCGAGGAATGCACTTCAATTTCACACCATTCAGTCTCTTTCTGTACAGGACATTGTCCACGAATTGGTACATACTAGACCGACGGGCTACTGTCTCCGCTTCTTCCTGCTCTTCGGGAAGTTCTCCTGTCTGAAGGAAATGGACGATGTGTTGTGCCCATGCTGGAGCCTGGGGCTCGACAACAAGGACTAAAGGCATGTCCTCTGCCATGGGAACATTTATCTCTACAGCAAGGACTCAAGGCCCTGCCGGAGCCTGTCGCTCCCTGGCAAGCTCGGCAGGAGCGTTTGTCTCTACGGCAAGGGCTTGAGGCCCTGCCGGAGCTTGTCGCTCGCCGGCAAGCTTGGTGTTGTTCCCGGCAACTTCTTTGTCGGCGGCCTCTGGGAGCTCTGCCGGAAAACACTTGCCAGAACTCAACTTCCTCCTTTTCTCTTGTCCCATGAATGGTACTATGGATGGTTGAGTTAATCGGAGCACAAAAGTTCCTGGTTCCACAGGTAATTTAAGGGCAGCGCGCTTTGACAAGTCATCAGCAATGCTGTTTTCCGTACGAGGAACGTGCTCCATTCGTAGACCGTCAAAACGCTCTTCCAATTTCCTCACCTCATCAACATAAGCTTCCATCAATGGACTCTGATAATCTTTGTTGACCTGCTTGACGACAAGCTGTGAATCACCTCTGATGATGAGCTTCTTAATTCCAAGGTCTGCCGCGATCCTGAGACCGGCAAGCAGCCCTTCATATTCTGCAGTGTTGTTTGTCGATCTCTCCCGGGGAAAGTGCATCTGAATCACGTACTTGAGGTGCTCTCCGGTGGGTGCGACAAGCAGCACGCCAGCACCGGCGCCTTGCAGCGAGAAAGCCCCATCAAAATACATAATCCACTCTTGATTCGTTTCCTTGCCGGGGAGAGTTGTCTCCGGAGTCTCTTCGTCGGGCGTTGGAGTCCATTCTGCAATGAACTCCGCCACGGCTCTGCTCTGAATGGTTGAAGTACTTTCAAACTTGAGACCAAAACTTGACAGTTCCAAAGCCCACTCCACAATCCTGTCGGTTGCATCCCGATTTCTCAAAATCCGCTGCAACGGAAAGCGAGTGACGACGGTGATCTCATATGCCTGAAAGTAATGGTGCAGCTTCCTCGAGGCCATAAGGAGGCCGAAGAGCAGCTTCTGCACACCAGAGTATCTTGACCAAGCCCCCTGCAAAAGGGAGCTGACAAAATAAACTGGGCGCTGCACCATCTTCTTCTTCTGTGTTGCTTCATTTGACTGCGCGGATCCTGCTTTATCGGCACCAGACTCTGCCAGGGAAGATCCCAGCTCGCCGCTTGGCGGTCTTGCCGCTGCTTGTTCATCGACTTCTCTCTCTGCCACTAACGCATCACTCACCACTTGATTCGTTGCCGCTAGATACAGTAGCAACGGCTCTTGTGGTTTTGGCGCGACTAGTACTGGCGGAGAGGAGAGGTACCTCTTCAAATCCTGCAGTGCTGCCTCCGCTTCCAGAGTCCACTTCATGGGACCTGCCTTTTTCAAGATTTTGAAAAAGGGCAGGGCGCGCTCAGCAGATTTTGAGATGAACCTACTCAGAGCAGCAAAGCAACCGGCAAGACGACGCACATCCTTGACACGTCTTGGTGCTTCAATCTGCTCAATTGCCTTGATCTTGTCAGGATTTGCTTCGATTCCACATTGAGATACAAAGAACTCGAGAAGTTTGCCGGACGGAATGCCAAACACACACTTCTCAGGATTGAGCTTCAAATTGATCTTGCGCAGATTTGCAAATGTCTCTTCTAAATCTTGTACGAGCGTTGCTTTGTCCTTGGTTTTGACCACTATATCATCCATATAGGCTTCCATATTGCTATGTAGCTGGGGCTCAAAACCAATCTGGACCGCTCTTGCAAACGTTGAACCAGCACTTTTCAACCCGAAATGCATACGTAAAAAGCAATACGTACCACATGGGGTGATAAATGCGGTTTTCTCTTCGTCTTCCTTTGCCATGAAGATCTGATGGTATCCTGAATAGGCGTCAATAAATGAAAGCAAATCACAGCCGGCAGTGGAGTCTACAATCTGGTCGATGCGCGGCAAGGGAAAAGGATCTTTTGGACAGGCTTTATTGATATCTGTATAATCAATACACAGCCTCCATTTTCCATTCGCCCTGCGCACTACAACTGGATTGGCCAACCATGTTGGATGAAGCACCCCTCTAACCAAACCTGCCGCTTCCAATTTCTTGATTTCCTCGGCAATAAACTGTTGCCGCTCCAAAGCCTGCTTCCTAACCTTCTGCTTGATGGGCCGTGCATGAGGACAAACAACAAGGTGGTGCTCAATTACTTTCCTGGGAACACCGGGGATATCAGATGGTTGCCACGCAAACACATCAATATTCGCCCGCAGGAAAGCAACGAGCGCGCTTTCCTATTTGTCATCAAGGGTGGAACTTATGGTGAAAGTTCCTCCCGTACCATCCTCCTTGGCGGGCACCTTCTTGGTTTCTGGTGGAGCTGCCTTGGAATTCTTGCTCTTGCCGGTGGAGCTCTCTGGCACATCCTCAACAGGGGCGTAGCACTCCGAGGAGGTGCGCTTGCCGGAGTGAGTGCGAGAGGTCTTGCCGGTCTTCTTCCCCCCGGGAGCTTCAGCGGCAGGAGCAAGTGCCTTGGCGGCAGATGCTACAACTACCTCTCGGTAGAGTTGATCGGTGCAGATAAGCGCATCCTTCTTGATGGAGTTGACACTAATGACACTTATCGGCCCGGTCATCTTCAATGTATTGTAAGCATAGTGCGACGCCGCCATGAACTTGGCCAATGCTAGACGACCAAGCATCCCATTATACGGTAATGGAATCTTGGCGACATCGAAAACAATCTTCTCTGTCCTGAAGTTCAGATCATTACCAAATGTTACCGGCAATTTGATCTTACCCTTCGGCCGGCTCCTTCCTGGATTGATCCCTTGAAACATGCCCATCTCCTCGAGATCTCCATCAGGAATTTGCAAACTTTTGATCACCTCAGGCGAGATCAAATTCAAACCGGCCCCACCGTCAACTAACATTTTCGTCACCTTGAGGTTGCGAATCATTGGTGAAACCAACAATAGCAAACACCCGACCGCAGTTGTGCGATCAGGGTGATCCTCAACGTCGAAAATGATAGGCGTGTTGGACCATTTCAATGGCTTCCGGGCATCGACAGATGGCTCTGTCGCATTAACCTCACGCGCCCATTGTTTAAGTCAGCGGTGGGAAGAATGCAACGAAGCACCTCCGTCAACGCACATCATCTCTGTAGCCTTTTGAAATTCTTGCTCGCTGGACTCGTCGTCCTCCTCATTGTGATCGTCACCCTCATCTTGCTTGTCGCGACCTCGAGTGGGCCACTCCTTCTGTTGCTTGGCCTTGCCGCGGCGACCTCCTCGGCCACCACGCTTCTTGCCGGACCCCTCCGCGCCATCCTGAGCCTTCTCCTTATCTCGCCTTTTGTACTCAGTGTTCTGCTTCTCGACAAGCTGCTCAACTTGCCGGCAGTTCTGGAGATCATCGCCCTTGGTGCGATGGATCTTGCAATATTGCTTGTCGGAGCCCTTCGGCTTGCCGGCAGCTGCCAAGGCCTGACAGGAGGCACACCCGGCAACATCCTTGCCGGGGACGTCAACCTTGGCCATCTTGGCGGTGTCGGGGTTGCCGGATCCCTGGACGGCAAGCACGGCCTTGCCCTTGCGCTTTCTGTTACGCCGTCGGCCTTTCTTTGCCGGGGCAGCGTCTTCGTCTTCAGAGTCGATCCCTGCACCAACATCTTCGCCGGGGAACCTCCTCCCTTCTTCAGCTCGTGCACACTTATCAGCCAGAGCATAAAGCTCGGCAACATCCCTAACTTTGTTCATCGCAAGCTCTTCGTGCATCCTGCGGTTGCGCACGTTCTGATGAAACGCGCTGACAACAGCGGCAGGATGAACGTCTGGAATGTTGTGATGTACACAGCTGAATCTCTGTATGTACTTGCGCAAAGTTTCGCCTTCTTTCTGGGGGATGAGATGCAAGTCACTTTCCTGGCCAGGAGCTTGATGACCTCCGGTAAAGGCCCCAACAAACTCATGACACAGATCTGCCCAGGAAGAAATGGAATTCTCCGGTAGATGCATCAACCACGAGCTGACGTTGGGCTTAAGCACCAACGAGAAGTAGTTGGCGAGTATCTTGTCGTCGCGAGCCCCGGCAGCCTGCACCGCAATGGTGTAGATGCTCAAGAACTCCGACGGGTGAGTCTTGCCGTCGTACTTCTCCGGGACCTCTGGTTTGAACGTGCGAGAATTGGGCCACTGGACTCGCCGCAGCTCACGGGTAAAAGCTGGACAACCCACCTCATAAGGTAGGTCACCAGGATTCCCTGGCGCAGGCTTGTCTACAGTGGGTCCTGCGCGCTTATCAGATTGATGGCGCGCTTCCTGTCTCCGCTCGATGGTAGTTCGAGCGTCTTCTTTGCTTCGTTCCCGAAGAACTTGACGTTGATCGCGGCGAGTTCGCGGATCAGACGACGCCGTAGAATCGTCATCACGGGCGTCGGTCCGTCGAGTCAGCGACTGCTGTTGCCGCCGTGGAGGAGAGTGCACCGTGGTCGTACCACGTCCGGTCTTCTCGCCACCAGCGCGCGCCGGCACGATGGACTGCCGCCGCGAAGGCTCCGCCTGCTGCGGCCTATCATCATTAGCGAGGCCGACGAGGCTCTGAATAGCAGCTCTCCATTCGTCGAGCTTGTCCGCAGTAGGAGGGAAATTCAGGAGCAGTTGTGCTCTCGCCAATGCTTCTGCTGGTGTAGGCGGCGATGACAGGTGCGAGGAATGTGAGGTGCTCTGACTCCTAACCGTGTTAGAAGTAGCTCCATCACGATCCCGCGACCGCACGCTGCTTCCTCCAGCATGTTGACGTGCATGCTGATCCCGCGCATCTCGAGGGTGATGCTCAGGAGACTTTCCATGAGGACGCTTGGAACCATCAACGTCACGGTGCTGGTCATCGCACGCGACCTGAGAGGGCTGCGGTACATGCGCCGGCGTGGGTGTCTTGGAAGGCGCCCTTCTGTCTCTGGAGTTCGCTACGCCGCCCGGAGGTAGCACAACTCCATCTCTAGATCTAGCGGCGCGAACGACGCCGCTAGCCTGGCTTTGATCACCAGAACGTCGTGGAAGCTCAGGATCTCCGCCTCCCCCGCCCGCGTCTACACCGTCGCCCGTTTGTGTAGCCACAGGGACAGCGGACGTGGATGGACCAACCGCCGTGAAACCCTTCTTCTTGGGAGCCATGGCGATGATGATGATGAAGAAACTGGCGCGCTGAACGTAAGATCAGGTTCACGCAACCTTCCCCCCTACCTGGCGCGCCAAAGATGTCGGCGTACGACACCTATGGGATCGAGAGGATCCCTTTACGGTTCGGCAGGGAGAAAGGCTTGCACAAAGAGCAGATCCAACGATCAAAACGAGAGATTTTTACCCAGGTTCGGGCCGCTGAGAAGCGTAAAACCCTACTCCTGCTTTAGTTGTATTAGATGTGTTTGAACTCTAGCCCAGGAGCGCTTGCGATGAATAGTACACTCGAGCAGCAGCTACGCATGCAGAATGGGCCAGAAGATCCTCCCCCCTGTAGCTACGCGTTTGGCCTCCTTTTATACGTTCGAAGGGGTCACCAACAGTGGCGAAGTACGAGAGGTGTAAAGTTGCTACAGTGTTATCATACCTAATACTGACGGCTTGGGACAAACGCATTTAATGCTCCATTGAGGTGTCCCTTAGCTTCTTGGGGACGGAAAAAGGGGCCGTCCCATCAGCACCGCTTAAGCCCATCCGCCGTTAGCGCCTGACACGCACCCAGGAGGACAACAGCTAAAAGACAAGCTGGTCGCTGCGCTGGAGCGGTGACAGGGTGGCGAGGTCTTGCCGGGGCCGCGAGCCATCCCGGCAAGATCTTGCAGGGGCTCCAGCCTTCGGTCTTCTGTCTTCTGATTATTGGCTTGAATGCTTTCTTGATATTCTTGTACTTGTATCCAGCTGTCCCCTGGCAGGCCTTGCCGCTGGTGTGGCTGCAACCGCCCGTGCACAAGTATGGGGTACTAAAAGACCCAAACTTTAGTACACCGACACACGATGATGACAACCCCGGAATCTAGGCATTGAAGATAGCAGCCGCGCGAGATAGGAGTTATCCAGGTCAGCTGTTCCTGTGGGAAATGGAGTCCCATAGACGCTGAGGATCCACGAACCGCTTCCGCCATCAACCACAAGAAACCTATGTTGTACTCCATAGACCACCATGGTCTTGTACTTCAGATTTTGTAATTTTCTTGGATTTCTGTATCAAGAATGTGTCCACCAGCTAACAGTAATCCTGGGGCTGGTGAGCACAAGGACCAGTTACTGGGAAATTAATATCCTGGAAAGCCGGTCCTGACACGATATATCTCAGAATGTCTATGGAAATGCCATAATAGGTAGGTATGGTGTCTGTTTTGAGGAAGGATATATAAGGCTTATGTGTGAAAGAGAAAGTCATTTCACGAGATTTGGATGCACCGGCGAAGTTTGTACCAAGTCTCGAGGTGAGAACGGGCAATGCACGGTACTGGAGAGGCTAGCAAAATATGGATAGGTGGGAATGCTTATTGTCCACAAACTCACATTAGTCATAAAGAACACAAGTATTTATTGTGAAAGCCTAGAAGCCCTCTAAAAAAATACTACTCGCATGCTCCATGGAGGGAGGTTGGGAGGAGTTAACCATTGCAAGCCCCCAATCTGGACAAAGCAAAGGATATCAATCAAGGATAAATTAAGCTCCAACTTCCTGGCCATGCCATGACCGATACTTTAATGAATGGGACATCACAAACCTTAACATTGATATTTTTACTAGAACAAGATTATTAACTAATAAACCTTCATATTATAAGATCAATATCGTTTATCAAACACAACCTATTCAGTGTTCCACATGCAAGTTTTTATTATACCACCCTTCTATACCTATTATTTTTGGACCAAACATATAAATCATGCAAATTACCACCACATATTCAACTCTCAAAAAGATATAAGTGAATCAAGAGAGCACAATTGATTTATATAATATACATATCACCATGTTCAAAAGATATAAGTGAAGTACATGACCACTTTAAGTCTCAACTCAAAAGATATAAGTGAAGTTCGATGAGCATTCTGTAAATTGTGATGAATATTTGTCTCTCATAATTGGTGTGATAAGGAAACAATGATTGTGGAAACTACTAAACAAATAAAAACACGATGCTCCAAGCAAAACACATATCATGTGACGAATAAAAATATAGCTCCAAGTGATATTACCGATAGATTGAAGACGAAAGAAGGGATGCCGTCCGGGGCATACCCAAGCTTATATGCTTGGATCTTTCTAGAATATTTCCGTGGGATGCCCAAACTTAGGCTCTTTCCGCTCCTTATTCTTTCCTCCATCGCGATTTCACCCAAAACATGAGAACTTAAACCACCCAAAACTTGACAAAACCTCATGAGATCTATTAGTATAATGAAATAAATCATAACTTGGGAAATGTAAAAGAAATATTCATGATTGTTCTTACATAATACCTACTGTATTCTATCATCTTCATGACTTATACTACCCGATACAATTCATAGAAACTCCAAAATAAGCACTCTACACAACAAAAACATAATAGTTCTAAAATAGAGCAGTACGTAATGATGCAATTTTTAGTCATACTTATGTTACTCTAAAAATTCTGAAAAAATAGGAAAATGTAAAACATTTGTAGTCTAATACTGTGTAAAAGTGTCATCCATTTATCATGTCCAGTACAGAAAGAAAAATTCATATACTGGACGCGAAACTTTATGTTTCTACACAAGATCAAATCAACAAGTGTCCAAACTATCCCAAAGGCTTTACTTGGCACAAAAATCAAAAGAAAAGATACAAACATAATTAATACAATAGCAATATTCATGTCTACTGACAAAACAGAATAAAAATAAAAGATAATTTTTTGGGTTGCCTCCAAGCGCTATTGTTTAATGTCCCTTGCTAGACATAATGCATAGTTTCACGTTTTGTCATCTTTCAAAGCAATGCTATAGGTGGATCTCATTATAGATTCATAAGTAGTTTTAATCATCTTTCTAGGGAGATGATTCATACCTTTATTTAAGGTAAATTGGAACCTTATATTACTTTCCTTCATGTCAATTATCACACCTATAGTTCTCATAAGCTGTCTACCAAGTATAATGGGACAAGATGGATTGCATTCAATATCAAGCACAATAAAGTCTACACGCACATAAGTTCTATTAGCAAGAATAAGGACATCGTTCACTTGACCCATTGGTTTTTTAATTGTAGAGTCCGCTAAGTGCAAATTAAAAGATCATTCACTCATATTAGTGAAACCTAGGACGTCATATAAAACTTGCATGGTTGAAATGCAAGCACCTAGATCACACAAAGCATTGCAGTCATAATCTTTGATTTTAGTTTTCATTGTACACTGCTAGGGAAAAGCCTAGTAGCAGTGTTGGGTCTTTTCCTACCAATAGCGCGGGGATGGGCGCTACTGGTAGGACGCTACAGCTAACTTTTAGCAGTACCGCGTTTTCCACCCAGTGCTACTGATAAACAGACATAGGAGTAGCATTGATCCACCGAGCGCTACTACTAATTATCTGCATTGTCGGTTTGAGAACAACGCTACTGTTAGGCCCGCACTGTTGCTATTCATGTGCCCCGCGCCACTACTAAAGTTTATGTTTCTTTTTCTTTTGTGTATTTATGCTGTATTTATACAACTTTTATACAATAGCAACATCCACATCCATTGAAAATATACGAGACAAGAATTTCTCATCGTCGGCATCATCATCATCATCAAAGTCCTACAACATAGTCTCTCATCATACCATCATCATCATAATTCATGGTCGAATACATGTCTCAAAATAGAGATACATGTTATTACTAGTCTCAAATACATGCAACTACATGGTCACATACACATATTTCATCATATTTGTAAACTATGATATGATCACATAGAAAAGAAGAGAGATCACGATGACCAAAAGCGGGATTATGTAGTAGGTCTTGAGGCGCCCATTCTGATTCCTGTCTTGTGCTAGCGTGAACCTCAAGTAACTAGCTTCCGCTTCGCTTCTGCTTTCAAACCCTTTTTGGTTGCCGCCCGGGAAGTGGTACACTTGTGCCTGACACTCTGGACACTCGTCGTACACTCCTAGAACCATCCCTGTGTACACGGCATAGCACTTCTTCGCCATCGATGATCTATATCCCTGTCAGAGATGCATATATCATCAAGTGAATTCAACGATAATATGCAACATAATATACTTTAGCAACACAGAGAGAAAGAGTTAGCAAATAGAAGCAACACATAGTAAACATAATTAAGGAAATTGATCATACCCAAACTAAGTAACTAGAGCGTGGCACCATTTACATCAAATAGTTTTGTCGTACAGAGAAATTCAAAGTTTCTTCCATGAGAAAATAATAACTAAACAGACACATTGTCATCGTCAACCACTACACATTCGATCCGTCCAAAACCGGGAGGATGCACCCTAGCTTTATTAAAGGCGACATGTCCATAAGCTGTAGGGCTATGCGGGTTCGGACGTCATCCTGCGATATTGGGCTGCTGTAGAACATCCCATTCTTTTCTAGGACTTCTTTCATGATGATTAACGCAATTTCCTGCTGGATGTGAAAGAACTCATTTCGGAGTTGATGATCCGATACGGCTCCTAAGGCTTCGGTCCATCTACTTATATGGGCATCGGATGAAGATGTCATGTGAAGTGATTGGCGATCCCTTCTGTACTCCAACATGTGATGGATGACGTATAATCCATCCTTATTACTTCCCGCCGGTTGCTGGACTCAACAGAAGTAAATCTTATGACCGAAACACGACACGTTCTTCTTTGTTTTTTGACTTGGATGTAGCCACCCCGGATACTGAAGCTCAGGAGAGCACTGTCCAGAACATTCTTTATGTGTGTAAAATCTTTCGATTGTATGTTCTTCGACGAGTCCAAATATAGAGCGGATTAGTCTCCATGCGTGCAAAGTAATAATTCAAATGTACGAAAGGATGTAAGTATTATAGTGGCTATCCGCGGATGACTTACATGGGATGATAAGGCAGTAGAATCATTTCCTTGTCCTTATTGATGACCAAGAAGTCTGCGATGTAGTCCCTCACATATTCACGGCTTTGTTGATTGCCAAGAATCCCTCATGCATGTAGTACGGGTCTGCAACTGAACCATTTGATGTCTGGGGCTTTGATTATATGGGACTTTTTCCTTCCTCTAATGGGCATACTCATATTCTAGTTGTTGTTGATTACGTTACTAAGTGGGTAGAAGCTATTCCAACTAGTAGTGCTGATCATAACACATCAATTAAAATGCTTAAAGATGTTATTTTCCCGAGGTTTGGAGTCCCTGGATATTTAATGACTGATGGTGATTCACATTTCATTCATGGTGCTTTCCGTAAACTTCTAGCTAAATACGATGTTAACCATAGGATTGCATCACCTTATCATCCTCAGTCTAGCGGTCAAGTTGAGTTGAGCAATCGAGAAATAAAATTGTTCTTGCAAAAGATTGTTAATATATCTAGAAAGAATTGGTCTAAGAAACTTGATGATGCTTTATGGGCTTATATATAGAACTGCTTATAAAAACCCTATGGGAATGTCCCCATATAAAATGATCTATGGAAATGCATGTCATGTACCTCTTGAGTTAGAACATAAAGCTTCTTGGGCAATTAGAGAACTTAACTATGATTTTAAAGTTGCTGGTGAAAAGAGGTTATTTGATATTAGCTCATTAGATGAATGGAGGACACAAGCTTATGAAAATGCCAAGTTGTTTAAAGAAAAAGTTAAAAGATGGCATGACAAGAGAATCTAAAAACGAGAATTCAATGTAGGAGACCTAGTTCTTTTGTACAATTCTCGTTTCAGATTTTTTGCAGGTAAGCATCTCTCCAAATGGGAAGGTCCTTATGTCGTCGTGGAGGACTATCGCTTCGGTGCTATCAAGATTAACAACTTCGAAGGCAAAATCCAAGAGTGGTAAATGGGCAAAGAATTAAACACTATCTCAGGTACGCTCGTCAATGTTGAAACTAATATTATTCAAGTTATGACTCCAGAAGAACACATAAGAGAGACCTTCCGGAACACTCGAGAAAGCTAAAAAGGGGTAGGTATGTGATATGCTAAGTAAACTGACTCCAAAAATTCAAAAAAATATATGTTTTATTAGTTTTGGTATTTTAGAAAAATTCCAAAAATAAAAACGAGTCAGGGGGACCCAGGAGGCCGACTCCTGCCTGCACCTATTACTATTACTCCACCCATCGACCGCTATCCAGCATGCATCTAGAGTGTTAAGTAAAACAGAGTAATGCTTGGAGAACAATGACATGGTGTACACAAAGAGAATTCAATTAATATGAACTAACCCCATCGTTTTATCCGTAGTGGCAACAATGCAAAGACGTGTCTTGTCCCCTTCTATCACTGGGATATAGAGCACCGCCAGATTGAACCACTACAATGCACCCCTCTCACTGAAGAAATATCAATCTAGTTGGCCAAACTATTTCAATAGATTGGAGAGATTTACGAAGCTATAATGATCATGCAAATAAAAATCATAATATTCGGAGGTGACTCAAATACTTTTCATGAATAATCTGAAACATAAACCCACAATTCATCGGATCCCAAGAAACACACCGTACAAAAGAATTACATCAGATAGATCAAAGTGAAGATGCGATGATCATTGTATTGAAGATCAAAAGAGATAGAGATAGCCATCTAGGTACTAACTACAGAACCATAGGTCTCTGGTGAACTACTCACACATCATCATGAGGGTAGCAAGTTTCATGAAGAGGCCCTCCGTGATTGATCCCCCCTCCGACAGGGTGCCAAAACGGAGCTCCAGATGGGATCATGGCAGAATAGAGGCTTGCGGCGGCAGAAAAAGTTATCGGGATGCCCTCCAGGGTTTTTGGAATATATATGTATTTATAGGCCAGAGAATGGGGGTAGGAGGGCCACCATGGAGGGACAAGCCATCAGGGCGCGCTGACCCCCGTGGGCGCGCCCTGTTGGCTTGTGCCTCCCTCGTGCGGCCTCCGGTCTTCTCCTGAAGCTTCCAGGTCTTCTTTTGGTCCAGGAAAAATCATAAAAATGGTTTGGAGCAATTGGACTTCGTTTGGTACTGTAAACCTGAAAAGTAAAAAAACACGCAGAAAACAACAACTGGCACTGGGCACTGGGTCAATAGGTTAGTGCTCAAAAAATAATATAAATTGGTAAATTATTGCTCAAAATGTATCCTAGAATGATAATATAATAGCATGGAAAAATCAAAAATTATAGATCCGTTGGAGACGTATCAGCATCCCCAAGCTTAATTCCTGCTCGTCCTTGAGTAGGTAAATGATAAAAAAAAATTAATCTTTTGCATGTATGCTCATTGAGAAACGATGAATTAACAAACATCAACATAGTAATATTTATAGGTACAATCAACAAAATCATCAATCTTTCAAAGTATACGATCCTAAAAGAATGTTTACCCCCATTCATTTTATCATATTAGCAAGGCAGGGCTCCGTCTTCACCACATTAATACAAATGTCAAGCACCACGGTGTCCAAGTCAGGCAATTGGATCGTACTTTTTCAACGTGCATCAACTTTTGATTCTTCACGCAATACATGAGCGTGAACCATGGACATAGCATAAAGGTGGAAATAGAATATGGTGGTAGATATCAAAGGGGTAAAAAGTGGAGAAGAAAATCTTGCATCATTTAGGCGTATCAACGGGCTATGGAGATGCCCATCTTTATATGTCAATGCAAGGATTAGGGAGTGCCATGCAAATGATCCACAAGAGAGCTATAAGTGTATGAAAGCTCAAATGAAGCTAAGTGGGGTGTGCATCCAACTTGCTTGCTCATGAAGACCTCGGGCATTTGAGGAAGCCCATCATCGGAATATACAAGCCAAGTTTTAATTAAAAAGTAGTTCCCACTAGCATATGAAAATGACATAACATGAGATTCTCTATATGAAGAAAAAGGTGCCACATTGAGGCACAAGTGTGGTAAAGGATAGTAGCAAAGTTCCTTCTATCTTTTTCTCTCTTTTTTATTTTTTCATTTCATTTTTGTATTATGGTTGGCTCATTTGGCCTCCCCCATTTTTATTTCATCACTGGGACAATGCTCTAACAATAATGATCATTACACTTTTATTTACTTACAACTCAGCATGAAAACTCAATATGAAGAACTTATGAAATAATATGACTCAATATGAATGCCTCTCGCAGTGTACCAGGATATGCAATGATCTAGTGTGAGATGTATCAAAAATATGATGAATGGTGGCTTTGCCACAAATACTATGTCATCTCTATATGATCATGCAAAGCAATATGATGATGAATGAACTAGTCATATGATGTAAAGGTGGAATTTGCATGACAATATATCTCAGAATGGCTATGGAAATGCCATGATAGGTAGGTATGGTGGCCGTTTTGAGGAAGATATAAAGAGGCTTATGTGTGACAGAGCGTATCATGTCACGGGGTTTGGATGCACCGGCGAAGTTCGTACCGATCCTCGAGGTGAGAATGGGCAATGCACGGTACCAAAGAGTCTAGCAAAATATGAGGTTGTGAGATTGCGTATGTCCACGAGTTCACATTAGTCATGAAGAACTCATATACTTATTGAAAAGTTTTATTAGTTTTATCACAAATCAAAGTACTACTCGCATGCCCCGAGGGAGGAGGTTGGGCGGAGTTAACCATCGCGCGCCCTCGCACATCCTCACCATGCCCTTTTAATATTTAGACAAATGGGAAATTAACACCTCTTAATACCGATACTTGTACGAATCAACAATGATGCACTCACACTTTTTCATATTACCACATCAATATAATTAACTCACATTTTATCTTTTATGTGCTACATGATGGTTTTGATCATCACTCATTGAATACCTATTATTTTTGGACTAGTCTTATGACCCATGCAAATTTCCGTCACTATTTATTAACTCTCAAACAAATATAAGTGAATAACAAGAGTGCAATTATTTCTATAAACTCTATACGCCACCGTGCTCAAAAAGATATAAGTGAAGTACTAGAGCAACTGCTAAGCTCAAAAGATATATGTGAAGCACATAGAGTGTTCTAAAAAATTATGATAAAGGTGTGTCTCTCTCAAATATGTGTGTCTAGAAAATGAAGATTGTGGCAAACCAAAAATAAAAACAAAAAAAAGCAAACGACGCCCAAGCAAAACTCATATCATGTGACGAATAAAAATATAGCTCCAAGTGACATACTGATTGATTGAGACGAAAGAGGGGATGCCTTCCGGGGCATCGCCAAGCTTACACGCTTAAGTCTTCCTAGAATATTACCTTGGGGTGCCTTGGGCATCCCCAAGCTTAGGCTCTTGCCGCTCCTTATTCCTTCGTCCATCGTGATAACACCCAAAACTTGAAAACTTCAATCACACAAAACTCAACAAAACTTCGTGAGATCCGTTAGTATAAGCAACATATCAAATACTTTAGGTACTGTTATAAATGGATTTATTTTTCATTATTGCATAACAGGTACTTTATTCTAACTTCTTCATGGCTTATACCCCCCGATACAATCCTTAGCATCACCAAAACAAGCAAACTATGCAAGCAAAAACAGAATGTGTCTAAAACAGAACAGTCTGTAAAGATCTGTACAGAACCCATACTTTTGTAAATCTAAAAATTCTTAAAAAATAGAAACACCTGAATAACTTGTATAGGTATACAGTGTAAAAAATTCAGATCAAAAATATGGTCCATTAAAATCATATAAATTCTGCACTGGACGATAAAGTTTCTGTTTTCGCACCGTATCAATTCTACTCATCTCATGAGTCATCCCAAAGGCTTTACTTGGCACAAACACTAATTAAAACATAAAAACACAATCATTATAGAGGAAATAATCATGTTATCACACACAAACAGAAAGTAAAAATAAAAAATAAAGATAACTATTGGGTTGCCTCCCAACAAGCGCTATTGTTTTATGCCCCTAGCTAGGCATAATGCATAGTTTCAAGTATTGTCATCTTTGACACTCCACCCATAAGTAGCTATCATAATTGATTCATAAGGTGGTTTAATTATCTTCCTACGTAAGCATTCCATACCTTTCCTTAATGGGAATTGGAACCTTATGTTTCCCTCTTTCATATCAATAATTGCACCTATAGTTCGTAAGAAAGGTCTTCCAAGTATTATTGGACAAGTAAACTAGCAAGCAAAGAAGTAAACTAGTAACAAGCAAAGATAAGTAATTTTGTATTTTTTATTTTTATGAAGCAAACTAAATATAACAGCAAATAAAAAGAATAACAAGTGAATGATAATTTGTGTGAAGTTACTTGATAGTTGGTGATGATATTCCCCGGCAACGGCGCGAGAAATCCTTCCTGATGCTTGTGATCTGCGTTGGGTTTTCCATGAAGAGGAATGGGTAATTGCATCACAATATGGATAAGTGTTTTCCTCAGTTAATAAACCAAGGTTTATCGAACCAATAGGAATATCAATCCGCAACTATCATCAACGGTTGCACACAAAAGAGCAAACAACTTGCACCCAATGTGGCAAGAGGGTTGTCAATCCCCTTGATCTCGTTATTTGCAAGCAAGTGAAGTGTGTAGATAATTGTAAATTGCAAAATAAAATAAAAGGTAAATAATGGCAGCAAGGTAATGTTAGGTTTTGTAAAGATATAAGTTAATAGACCCGGGGGCCGTAGTTTTCCCTAGCGGCATCTCTCATGCAGGCAACATACGGTGGGTAAACAAATTACTATTGGGCAATTGATAGAAAAGCGCATAGTTATGTGATATTCACGACAATGATCATGTATATATAGGCATCACGTCCATAAGCAAATAGGCCGACTCATGCCTGCACCTATTACTATTACTCCATCCATCGACCGCTATCCAACATGCATCTAGAGTATTAAGTAAAACAGAGTAATGCTTGGAGAAAATTGACATGATGTAGACAAGGAGAATTCAATTAATATTAACTAACCCCATCGTTTTATCCTTAGTGGCAACAATACAACGACATGTCTTGTCCCCTTCTGTCACTAGGATATAGAGCACCGCCAGATTGAACCCACTACAACGCACCCCTCACACTGAAGAAATATCAATCTAGTTGGCCAAACTATTTCAATAGATCGGAAAGATTTACGAAGCTATAATGATCATGGAAATAAAAATCATAATATTCAGAGGTGACTCAAATACTTTTCATGAATAATCTTAAACATAAACTGACAATTCGTCGGATCCCAACAAAAACATCATACAAAAGAATTACATTGGATAGATCGAAGCAAAGATGTGATGATCATTGTATTGAAGATCAAAAGAGAGAGAGATAGCCCTCTAGGTACTAACTACGGACCTGTAGGTCTGTTGTGAACTACTCACACATCATCATGAGGGTAGCAAGGTTGATGAAGAGGTCCTCCGTGATCGATCCCCCCTCCGGCAGGGTGCCGGAACAGAGCTCCAGATGGGATCGCAGCGGTACAGAGACTTGCGGCGGTGGAAAAAGTGTTTCGGTTTGCCCTCCATGGTTTTTGGAATATATGTGAATTTATAGGACAGAGAATGGGGGTAGGAGAGCCACCAGGGAGGGACAAGCCATCAGGGCGCGCCGATCCCCCCTGGGCGCGCCATGTTGGCTTGTGCCTCCCTCGTGCGGCCTCCGGTCTTCTCCCAAAGCTTCCAGGTCTTCTTTTGGTCCAGAAAAATCATAAAAACGTTTCGGGGCAGTTGGACTTCGTTTGGTACTATAAACCTAAAAAAGTAAGAAAACACGTAGAAAACAGCAACTGGCACTGGGCACTGGGTCAATAGGTTTTTGCTCAAGAATAATATAAATTGGTAAATTATTACTCAAAAAGTATCCTAGAATGATAATATAATAGCATGGAACAATCAAAAATTATATATACATTGGAGACGTATCAATGGGCACCACCCTTAGCTTGTTTCAAGCTTGGGGGAGGTGTGCTACTTCTCGAGCATGTGTTGGTTTTCCCTTGAAGAGGAAAGGGTGATGCAGCAAAGTAGATAAGTATTTCCCTCAGTTGTTGGAACCAAGGTATCAATCCAGTAGGAGATACAAGCAAGTCCCCAATAGATGTACCTACACAAATAATCAAACACTTGCACCCAACGCTATAAAGGGGTTGTCAATCCCTTCACGGTTACTTGCAAGGATGAGATATGCTAGAGATAGATAGACATGATTGCTAAAACGAAAAGTAAAACAAAAGTAAAAAGATTGCAGCAAAGTATTTTTGGTATTTTTTGGTTTATAGATCTGAAAATATAATATGGAAAATAGACCCGGGGCCCATAGGTTTCACTAGAGGCTTCTCTCATGAAGGAAAATAATACGGTGGGTGAACAAATTACTGTCGAGCAATTGATAGAAAAGCGAATAATTATGAAGATATCCAAGGCAATGATAATGCATATAGGCATCACGTCCGTATCAAGTAGACCGAAACGATTCTGCATCTACTACTATTACTCCACACATCGACCGACTCCTGCCTGCATCTAGAGTATTAAGTTCATGAAGAACAGAGTAACGCATTAGGTAAGATGACATGATGTAGGGGGATAAACTCAAGCAATATGATGAAAACCCCATCTTTTTATCCTCGAAGGCAACAATACAAATACGTGCCTTGCTACCCCTACTTTGTCACTGGTGAGGACACCGCAAGATTGAACCCAAAACTAAGCACTTCTCCCATTGCAAGAATTACCAATCTAGTTGGCCAAACCAAACGAATAACTCGAAGAGACTTGCAAAGATATGAAATCATGCATATAAGAATTCAGAGAAGATTCAAATATTATTCATAGATAAGCTGATCATAAACCCACAATTCATCGGATCTCGACAAACACACCGCAAAAGAGTATTATATCGGATAGATCTCCATGAAGATCATGAAGAACATGGTATTGAAGAACATAGAGAGAGAAGAAGCCATCTAGCTACTAGCTATGGACCCGAAGGTCTGTGGTGAACTACTCACGCATCATCGGAGGGGCAATGGAGTTGATGTAGATGCCCTCCGGGATCGAATCCCCCTCCGGCAGATTACCGGAAAAGGCTCCAAGATGGGATCTCACAGGAACAGAGGGTTCCGGCGGCGGAAAAGTATTTTCGTGGCTCTCTTTGGTATCCAGGGAATATTTGGGAATTTATAGGCCGAAGAATAGGGTTAGGAGGGCTGCCGTGGGGCCACAAGCCAGGGGGGCGCGGCCCCCCCTAGGGCGCGCCCTGGTGGCTTGTGACTCCAAGGCAGGTCTCCTGCCTTCGTCTCCAAGTCTGCTGGGTTTCTTCTGGTCCAAGAAAAATCATTCCGAAGATTTTATTCCGTTTGGACTCCGTTTAATATTCCTTATCTGCAATACTCAAAAACAAGGAAAAAACAGAAACTGGCACTAGGCTCTAGATTAATAGGTTAGTCCCAAAAATAATATAAAATAACATATTAATGCATATAAAACATCCAAAAGAGATAATATAATAGCATGGAACAATCAAAAATTATAGATATGTTGGAGACGTATCAAGCATCCCCAAGCTTAATTCTTGCTCGTCCTCGAGTAGGTAAATGGTAAAAACATAATTTTTGATGTGGAATGCTACCTAACATATTTATCCATGTAATATTCTTTATTGTGGCATGAATATTTAGATCCATAAGATTCAAAACAAAAGTCTAATATTGACATAAAAACAGTAATACTTCGAGCATACCAACAAGGCAATTGTGTCCTTTGAAATAACATGGCCTTAGAAAGTTATCCCTACAAAATCATATGGTCTGGCTATGCTCCATCTTCCCCACACAAAGTATCTAAATCATGCACAACCCCGATGACAAGTCAAGCAATTGTTTCACACCTTTTATGTTCTCAAACCTTTTCAACTCTCACGCAATACATGAGCGTGAGCCATGGATATAGCACTATAGGTGGAATAGAATATGGTGGAGGTTGTGAGGAAAAAGGAGAAGATAGTCTCACATCAACTAGGCTTATCAACGGGCTATGGAGATGCCCATCAATAGATATCAATGTGAGTGAGTAGGGATTGCCATGCAACGGATGCACTAGAGCTATAAGTGTATGAAAGATCAAAAAGAAACTAAGTGGTTGTGCATATGATGAAAGATTCCACTAGTTATATGAAAGTGACAAAATAGGAGACTCTCTATCATGAAGATCATGGTGCTACTTTGAAGCACAAGTGTGGAAAAAGATAGTAGCATTATCCCTTCTCTCTTTCTCTCATTTTTTTTAATTTTTTTTTAATTTTTTTGGTGGGCATCTTTGGCCTCTTTTTTTATTTGGGCTTCATTGGCCTCTTTTATTATTTATAAAGTCCGGATACTCATCCCAACTTGTGAGGGATTCATAGTTTCCATCATCCTTTTCTCTCATGGGACAAATGCTCTAATAATGATGATCATCACACTTTTATTTAATTACAACTCGATACCTAGAACAAAATATGACTCTATATGAATGCTTACGAATGCAAGGCAATATGAAAATGATGGTGCATGTCATGAAAAACGGAACGGTGGAAGTTGCATGGCAATATATCTCGGAATGGCTATGGAAATGCCATAATAGGTAGGTATGGTGGCTGTTTTGAGGGAAATATATGGTGGCTGTTTTGAGGAAGGTGGGTTTGATGCACCGGCGAAAGTTGCGCGGTACTAGAGAGGCTAGCAAAGGTGGAAGGGTGAGAGTGCGTATAATCCATGGACTCAACATTAGTCATAAAGAACTCACATACTTATTGAAAAAGTCTATTAGTTATCGAAGCAAAGTATTAGACGCATGCTCCTAGGGGAGAGGTTGGTAGGAATTAACCATCGCGCGCTCCCGACCCTCACACAAAGGTTGACAATCATTAAACAAATCATGCTCCGACTTCGTTACATAACGGTTCACCATACGTGCATGCTACGGGAATCACAAACTTTAACACAAGTATTTCTTCCAATTCACAACTACTCACTAGCATGACTCTCATATTACCATCTCTATATCTCAAAACTATATGCAAGGAATCAAACTTCTCATAGTATTCAATGCACTTTATATGAAAGTTTTTATTATATCCCTCTTGGATGCCCATTATATTAGGACTAAATTCATAACCTAAACCAATTACCATGCTGTTTAAAGACTCTCAAAATAATATAAGTGAGGTACGAGAGTTCAATAATTTCTATAAAATAAAACACCACCGTGGTCTAAAAAGATATAAGTGACGCACTAGAGCAACATTGCCTAGCTCAAAAGATATAAGTGAAGCACATAGAGTATTCTAATAAATTCACGATTAACGCGTGTCTCTCTACAAAGATGTGTACAGCAAGGATGATTGTGGCAAACTAAAAAGAAAAGACTCATATCATACAAGACGCTCCAAGCAAAACACATATCATGTGGTGAATAAAAATATAGCCTCAAGTAAATTTACCGATGGATTGAAGACGAAAGAGGGGATGCCTTCCGGGGCATCCCCAAGCTTAGGCTTTTTGGTATCCTTGAATATGGCTTGGGGTGCCTTGGGCATCCCCAAGCTTAGGCTCTTGCCACTCCTTATTCCATAGTCCATCAAATCTTTACCCAAAACTTGAAAACTTCACAACACAAAACTCAACAGAAAACTCGTGAGATCCGTTAGTATAAGAAAACTAAATCACCACTTTAGGTACTGTTGTGAACTCATTCTTTATTTATATTGGTGTAATATATACTGTATTACAACTTGTCCATGGTTCATACCCCCCGATACAACCCATAGATACATCAAAATAAGCAAACAACACTAAGAAAACAGAATCTGTCTAAAACAGAACAGTCTGTAGCAATCTATAGACTTCGAATACTTATGTAACTCCAAAAATTCTGAAAAATTAGTATAATAAGGGAAATTTGTATATAAATCTTGTGTAAAAATTTCAGATCAAAACCACGTTCCAGTGAATTTACAAAATTCCTGGACTGAGAGCAAAAGTTTCTGTTTTTCAGCAAAATCAAATCACAAACACCGTAGACCATCCCAAAGGTCTTACTTGGCTCAAACACTAAATTAAACAAGAAAACACAATTACTACAGAGGTAATAATCTGTGGAAAACTCAAAAACAGAAGCAAAAAACAAAAGCATAATAATAAAATTGGGTTGCCTCCCAACAAGCGCTATTGTTTAACTCCCCTAGCTAGGCATAACGCAATAGATCTAGGTATTGTCATCTTTGGTATGCAATCCATAAGTAGCTCTCATAATAGATTCATAAGGTAATTTTATTTTCTTTCTAGGAAAGTGCTCCATGCCTTTCCTTAATGGAAATTGGAATCTAATATTTCCTTCCTTCATATCAATAATTGCACCAATCGTTCTAAGGAAAGGTCTACCAAGAATAATAGGACATGTATGATTGCAATCTATATCAAGAACAATGAAATCTACGGGCACATAATTCCTTTTTGCAACAATAAGAACATCATTAATCCTTCCCATAGGTTTCTTTATAGTGGAATCCGCTAGATGCAAATTTAAAGCGCAATCATCAAGATCATGGAAACCTAGCACATCACATAAAGTTTTCGGAATCGTGGAAATGCTAGCACCTAAATCACACAAAGCATGGCACTCATAATCTTTAATTTTAATATTAATAGTAGGTTCCCACTCATCATAAAGCTTTCTAGGTATAGAAACTTCCAACTCAAGTTTTTCTTCAAAAGATTTCATCATAGCATCCACGATATGTTTAGTAAAAGCTTTGTTTTGATTATAAGCATGAGGAGAATTCAACATGGATTGTAACAAGGAAATACAATCAATCAAAGAACAACTATCATAATTAAAGTCCTTGAAATCCAAAAGATTGGGTTCATTGCTAATTAAAGTTTTGACCTCTTAAATCCCACTTTTATCAATCTTAGCATTAAGATCTATAAACTCCGAATCATTGGGACGCCTTTTAACTAAAGTTGACTTATCTCCAGTCCCATCTTTATCAAGATTTGTATTAGAAAACAAAGATTCAATAGGAGTCACATCAATCACTTTAAGATCTTCATCATTATTTAAAGATTCTGGTTTCGCAGCCATTTTATTGACTAAGGTAGCTTGTTTATCAGAAATTTGGCCTACTAAATTTTCAAGATGAGCAAACTGAGATTTCAACCCATAAAACTCCTTAGACATATCATCAAGTTCCTTATTCATGTATTCCCACTTAGTCTTTTGCTCTCTAAGCTCGTTTCTAAAGAAACTATTATGGTCAAATTGAAGCGACATGAAACTTTTAGCATTATTTTCGATATCTTCCAACTTCCTAAGATAAGGATCAAAGCTTTTGGGTTGAGCCATAAGCAAACGATCTAACACACAAGCAAGCAAAAAGCAAACGAAAAGACGAACGGAAGAAGGGCGAATAAAAAGGCAAATCTTTTTGGTATTTTCTGAAAATCGTTTTAGAAGTGGGGGAGAGGAAAACGAGAGGCAAATGGCAAATAATGTAAATGCAAGAGATGAGTTTGTGATGGGTACTTGGTAGGCTTGATGTAGATCTCCCCGGCAACGGCGCCAGAAATCCTTCTTGCTACTTCTCGAGCATGCGTTGGTTTTCCCTTGAAGAGGAAAGGGTGATGCAGCAAAGTAGATAAGTATTTCCCTCAGTTGTTGAGAACCAAGGTATCAATCCAGTAGGAGATACAAGCAAGTCCCCAATAGATGTACGTACACAAATAATCAAACACTTGCACCCAACGCTATAAAGGGGTTGTCAATCCCTTCACGGTTACTTGCAAGGATGAGATCTGATAGAGATAGATAGACATGATTGCTAAAACGAAAAGTAAAACAAAAGTAAAAAGATTGCAGCGAAGTATTTTTGGTATTTTTGGTTTATAGATCTGAAAATATAATATGGAAAATAGACACGGGGCCATAGGTTTCACTAGAGGCTTCTCTCATGAAGGAAAATAATACGGTGGGTGAACAAATTACTGTCGAGCAATTGATAGAAAAGCGAATAATTATGAAGATATCCAAGGCAATGATTATGCATATAGGCATCACGTCCGTATCAAGTAGACCGAAACGATTCTGCATCTACTACTATTACTCCACACATCGACCGACTCCTGCCTGCATCTAGAGTATTAAGTTCATGAAGAACAGAGTAACGCATTAGGTAAGATGACATGATGTAGAGGGATACAAGCAATATGATGAAAACCCCATCTTTTTATCCTCGATGGCAACAATACAAATACGTATCTCGCTACCCCTACTTTGTCACTGGGTGAGGACACCGCAAGATTGAACCCAAAACTAAGCACTTCTCCCATTGCAAGAATTACCAATCCAGTTGGCCAAACCAAACGAATAACTCGAAGAGACTTGCAAAGATATGAAATCATGCATATAAGAATTCAGAGAAGATTCAAATAATATTCATAGATAAGCTGATCATAAACCCACAATTCATCGGATCTCGACAAACACACCGCAAAAGAGTATTATATCGGATAGATCTCCATGAAGATCATGAAGAACATGGTATTGAAGAACATAGAGAGAGAAGAAGCCATCTAGCTACTAGCTATGGACCCGAAGGTTTGTGGTGAACTACTCACGCATCATCGGAGGGGCAATGGAGTTGATGTAGATGCCCTCCGTGATCGAATCCCCCTCCGGCAGATTACCGGAAAAGGCTCCAAGATGGGATCTCACGGGAACAGAGGGTTCCGACGGCGGAAAAGTATTTTCGTGGCTCTCTTTGGTATCCAGGGAATATTTGGGAATTTATAGGCCGAAGAATAGGGTTAGGTGGGCTGCCGTGGGGCCACAAGCCAGGGGGGCGTGCCCCCTCCCCTAGGGCGCGCCCTGGTGGCTTGTGACTCCATGGCAGGTCTCCTGCCTTCGTCTCCAAGTCTGCTGGGTTTCTTCTGGTCCAAGAAAAATCATTCCGAAGATTTTATTCCGTTTGGACTCTGTTTAATATTCCTTATCTGCAATACTCAAAAACAAGGAAAAAACAGAAACTGGCACTAGGCTCTAGATTAATAGGTTAGTCCCAAAAATAATATAAAATAGCATATTAATGCATATAAAACATCCAAAACAGATAATATAATAGCATGGAACAATAAAAAATTATAGATACGTTGGAGACGTATCAAGGTGCCCCGGTATCGTATCACCATCACTTTTACCATTATCATCTATCTTAGTTTGATCCTTAGTTATGTCATGATTTAGAGAAATACAATTTTAGATTTGCTTTGCTTTGTGTTTTTGCTTTGAGACCTATCTATCCTTTTAATCGAGTATGAGAGTTATATAATAATGATTAGTTGAGTTTGATTGCTTTACTCTCATGCATTAATCATATCAATGAAATAAAAGAAATAGAAAAATCATATGCTAATCCCATGGGGAGTAATGACTTCACATATAATAAGTATGTTAGATAAAATTTGTTGGGAATAAACAAACTGTGACGCCCCCGATCTCGAACGTATGCTAATCAATCACGCAATGCGTACGACCAAGATTAGGAACTCACTGATCGATAACACAACACAACACTAGACACAAATTAAAGTCATACAGCTTCATATTACAAGCCAGGGGCCTCGAGGGCTCGCATACAAAGCTCGACAAAGCACGAGTCAGCGGAAGCAAATAATATCTGAGTACAGACATAAGTTAGACAAGTTTTGCCTTAAGAAGGCTAGCACAAACATAAGCAGCGGATCGAAAGAGGCGAGGCCTCCTGCCTGGGAACCTCCTAACTACTCCTGAGCGTCGCGGGCAGCCTCCACGTAGTCGTAGGCTCCAGCGGTGGTGTAGTAGTCATCTCCGGCGTACTCCATCTCCTGGGCTCCATTGTCTGAACGCGGTAAACGTATCGAGGGGGAAAAAGAATGCAAAGCAGCGGTGAGTACTCATCCAAAGTACTCGCAAGACTGACATCAGATCTATGCTAAGTATGCATCATTATCAAGGGGAGGGGGTGGTATCTGGGCTGACTACAGAAAGCAAGAATAGGGGAAGGCCTAGTCCTATCGAAGACTAGCATCTTCTGCAATCTTGCAGCATTAGAAGAGAGTAGACTGGTATCTCATATATAGTCATATTATTGTAGCAATTTTATTAAGTAACCACGCCCAGAGATTCTTCCTCGACTCCCTGCGAGGAAGCAATCTCGGAGCCACATTCATTTCAAATTAAATCACAATTATAGTTGTATAAGGTCAAGGCACAACTCCAAGTCATCCTGTTACCGTGGACACGGCTATTCGAATAGATTATTCATCCCTGCAGGGGTGCACCGCATTTCCAACACGCCTGATCACCTCCGGCCGGACACACTTTCCTGGGTCATGCCCGGCCTCGGGATAGCAGCCCGTCGTCGCCCCACCTAGGCTCAACAAAGAGGCCAGCCCGCCAGTCTAAATCCTAAGCGCGCAGGTTCGTGGGCCCACTTGCCCTTGCGCTCCTGCACGATGCGTGGGCGGCCGGAAACAGACCTAGTACACTCCAGTCCAAGAGCTGCATCGTCCAGTCCAATCCGGCGCACGCCGCTCCATTGCTGACGTCCGAAGAGCTTCGGCAGATACAACGATGCTGAGTACCCATAAGTTCTCCCACGCGATGGTTTGGTGCATAAAAAGGCCAACGACCCAACTCAGATCAAATACCCAACCCATTAGCATTTTATTGATGCGGGATAATCGCGACCCATAAAGTGCGGTCCCATCACCCCGTCTCGAGGATGTGTGGCAAGGGCCTCTCCTGCCCGTCCACGCCTCAACATAACCTTTTGGATGCCTTACCGGCGCATCCCACCACATCTTTCACACGGGTACCCTTGGGGCTAACCCATCTCAAGACTGTCGGGAACTCAGGTCCACCTCAACCAGGGTGGTACCGCCTGTCCCTCCAGTACCGTCTTTCACATGTAAAGAATGTCAAGTTAAAGTAACTATGTGTTTATACACCAAGTGGGCATCCGAGGAATCACTCTCGATGGATCCCACTCGAGGTATGTGTATGACAAGAGTCGCTATCGATAAATGGGAAGGAGGAATCACCCTCGATAGCCACGACCGATTAGCTACGCTACAGAATTAACACCGGGAGTGCTAAGTGAGGTATCACCCTCGGCACTCGGTAGTAGCTCTGCAGTGCCATACTTAAGGGGTGTGCGGTGATGTGAGGGGGGCTGGCTCGTCGGTCGTTTGACCGAGTCTTCGGGTCTTCAAGTCGTCGAGTCGTCAATGAAGAAGCAGGGGCAACTGGGACTAAGGGGTCACTGGGGATTCACTGATCAACCTATACTAAGCAGTTGGTATGATTGCAGGTATAGTAGCAGTTCATCAAAAGCAGGCTATGCATCAGAATAGGAGCTAACTAATACAGTAGCAAGAATCTAATGCAAGAATAAGAGGGAAAGGAATAGGCGATATCGGAATGCTCAAGGGGAGTTTGCTTGCCTTACTGCTCTGCGGCAAAGGCCTGATCGTCAGTCGCGTAGTCGTACCCGGCAGCAGCGTCGGTCTCGGGGTCTTCCGGTAAGAAGAGGGGGGGAAACCATAAATACAAAGCAGACAAATGCATCACGATGCATGACATGGCAATATGCAAGGCTAGGCATGCACTAACGTAGTATTACACGTCGCAGGCGGGTCAGAAGAATATCTGACGATATTTCCCGGGTCTCTGGCTTTTACCGGACAAATGAAATCGATGGAAAAGTTCCATGTTTGCTATGCTAGGGGCATGTGACAGACTAACGGACTACGTATTTGAATTCGTGGAATTATTCTGAGCAACTTTCATGTTCAAAACTTTTTAATCCGGACTACGGTTTATTTTATATGATTTAATAAAGATTTAGCAATATCCAGAAATTAATTTAATTATTAAATTCGAATTATCCAAAACAGTAAAATACTGTTTAATTATCCTAAACAGTAAATACTGTTTAATTAACTAATTAATTAATTAATTTAATTAACTAATTAATTAATTAATTTAATTAACTAATTAACTATTTATTTATTTTAATTAATTTTATTATTTCTACTTTGATTTCAGTATATACATATATACATACATACATAAATACATACACACATAGATGCATACATACATACATACACACACATACACACACACACACACACACTCTGCAGCACACACACAAATACGCATACATGCACCCACACGCGCGCGCGCGGCGGCACGGTCGCCGGGGGGGAGCGGCCGGCGCCGGGGGGGGGGGGGGCTCACAGGGGGTCGGCGAACGGCGGCGGCGGGAGGCGGACGGCGACGACGACGCGGCGGCAGTCGGCGGAGGAGGCGGCCCGGCGAGGCGACGCGGATCCAGCAGCGGGCGCGGGCGGCACGGTGCGGGCGACGGGCGGCGGGGTTGAGGCGGACGGGCGGCGGGGCGGTTCGGCGGGCACGGGCCGGTTCGGCCGGTCCGTCGGCGGGGGGGAGGGGGGAACGCACGGGTTGGTGCTGGCACTGGCGCGCGGCGGCGGGGGGGGGGGATCGGGACGGGGGCGGCTGGGCGCTAGGGTTGCCCCAGCCCTGGCTATTATATGGGCCAGCTGGGCCGGCCTAATTCGGCCCGGTAGGGATTTTTTTTAAATTTATTATTAACAGCGTCTATTTTAATTATTTAGAGGCTATAAATTATTTCGAAAAATTCCGGTTCCAATTTTATAAATCCCTAGGGAATATTTGCAACCCATCCAACATTTTTAATTCTGGTTTTGCACAACTTTTAAATTCCACTTTTCTGTTGAATTAAATTTGCAACGGAATTGAACGGGGTTTGATCCAACGCGAGTTTAGCAACAGTAATCGTGGTGACGTGACAACATTAGCGTGGGATTACTGTAGGGTATTTACAGAGATTACTGTAGCACAAAACCAGGGCGTCACAATTCTCCCCAACTAAAAAGAATTCTCGTCCCGAGAATTAGGAAGTAGAAGGAAAGAGCCCGGGGTATTCTGCACGAAGATGATCTTCGCGTTCCCAAGTGGCTTCATCTTCAGAATGATTTGCCCACTGCACCTTGAAGAACTTGGTAACCTTCTGACGAGTCCGACGTTCAGTTTCATCGAGAATGCGGACTGGTTGCTCCTTGTAAGAAAGGTCTTGTTGCAGTTCAAGCATATCATGATCCACCGCTCGGATAGGATCCTTGAAGCAGCGACGAAGCTGTGACACATGGAACACATCGTGAACCTGAGAAAGGTTTGGCGGTAGTTCCAGTTGATATGCCACTTTACCACGCCTTTCGAGAACAGTGAAAGGACCAATGTATCGAGGAGCCAGCTTGCCCTTGATCCTGAAACGGTGTGTACCTCTCATTGGCGTGACTCGAAGATAAGCCTTCTCGCTAGGTTGATAGACCATATCTTTGTGATGACGGTCATACTGACTCTTTTGACGAGACTGAGCAGCCTTCAGATTTGCATGAATAATGCGGACTTGGTCTTCGGCATGTTGGATAATATCCGGACCGATAAGTGTATGTTCCCCAGTTTCTGACCAATTCAGAGGAATCCGACACTTACGTCCATATAATACTTCAAAAGGAGCCATCTTCAGACTAGCTTGATAGCTATTGTTATAGGAGAACTCAGCATACGGGAGAGATTCCTCCCATTTCTTGCCGAAAGAAATGACACAAGCTCGAAGCATGTCTTCGAGAATCTGATTGACTCTTTCAACTTGTCCCTGGGATTGAGGGTGAAAAGCGGTGCTGAATGACAAATGAGTTCCCATAGCTTCCTGGAAACTTGCCCAGAATCTTGAAGTGAATAAACTGCCACGGTCTGAACTAATCACCAAGGGAATAACGTGGAGTGAAACAACTCTAGACATGTAAAGAGTTGCCAGCTGACTAGCAGTGATCGTTTCTTTGACGGCTAGAAAATGTGCAACTTTGGAAAGTCGGTCAATTACGACAAGAATAGCATCATTACCATTCTGCGATCTGGGAAAACCAGTAATGAAGTCCATTTCAACATGATCCCATTTCCATTCAGGAATAGAAATAGGTTGCAGAGTTCCAGCAGGCTTTTGATGTTCTGCTTTGATACGACGGCAAACATCACATTCAGCAACATAGCGAGCAATGTCTTGCTTCATGTTAGACCACCAGAATCTTTGACGAATGTCTTGGTACATCTTGGTACTACCAGGATGAATAGACAGTGGAGTGTCATGTGCTTCCTTCATGACCTCCTGAGTCAAATCATTGTTTTTCTCCTTACTTGGTACCACTAGGCGGCCCTTGAAGTACAAAGCGCCATCCTCAGCAATGGTGAAGAATGAGGGTTTAACTCACGTCAGATAGCGTTTAATATTTTCGACTTCATTGTCACACTTCTGCATCCACTTGATGACGTCCACAAGATCTGGTTTAGCAACCAGGTTATTAAGAGAACCCTGGGAAACAACGTGGAGGTTCATTTTGTAGGACCCTTCAGGAGGGGGAGCGAGATAACCCTGAGGAACAATATGGAGGTTCAGCTTGTGAAATTCCTTTCGAAGGAGGGGGTGAACCTTATGAACCTGAAGGTGGTTGCAGTAGGACTTGCGGCTCAAAGCATCAGCCATTACATTAGCCTTGCCTGGGGTATAAGAGATACCCACATTGTAATCTGCTATTCGTTCCATCCATCTTTGTTGACGGAGATTCAGATCTGGCTGAGTAAACAAGTACTTCAGACTTTGATGATCGGTGTAGATCTCGCAACGATTTCCAACAAGGTATTGCTGCCACTCTTTCAGTGCATGAATTACTGCAGCAAGTTCAAGGTCATGAACTAGGTAGTTCTCCTCATGAGGACGCAATTGACGAGAGGCATACGCAACCACCCTGCGCTCTTGCATTAGGACACATCCCATTCCTTGACGTGAAGCATCACAATAAATGACGAAGTCCTTACGAGTATCCGGAGGAGCAAGCACAGGAGCGGACGTTAGTTTGTCCTTAAGTGCCTGAAAGCTCTCCTAACATTTTTCTGTCCACTCATATTTAACACCTTTGTGCAGAAAATTAGTTAAGGGCTTGTCAATCTTGGAGAAGTTCTCGACGAATCGACGGCAATAGCTGGCGAGTCCGAGAAAACTTCTGACTTGCTTGACATTCTTCAGGGGAGTCCAGTCGAGAATAGCCTGAACTTGTTCAGGGTTGACCGCGATACCATCCTTGGAGATCACATGACCAAGGTAGGTTACTTCGTCCATCCAGAACTCACACTTTGAATACTTTGCATAAAGTTGATGTTCTCGAAGCCTCTCCAGTATAAGACGAAGATGTTCAGCATGCTCTTCTTTATTCTTAGAATAAACCAGGATATCATCCAGATAAACCACGACGAATTTATTGAGGTAATCCATGAATATATAGTTCATTAGGCGAGAGAAGGTTGCTGGGGCATTGGTTAAGCCGAAGGACATGACGGTGTACTCGTATGAACCATAGCGAGTAACAAATGCAGTCTTGGGAATATCTTCTTCGCGAACCTGGATCTGATGATAACCCAACCTCAAGTTGAGTTTCGAATACACTGCTGAACCAGCAAGTTGATCATACAGATCATTGATCCGAGGAAGCGGATATTTGTTTTGAATCGTTGCTTGGTTGATGGGACGGTAATCTGGGACCAATCGATTCGTACCATCTTTCTTCTTGACAAAGAGAGAAGGTGCTCCCCAAGCAGAGGAACTTGGACGAATGAAACCCAGACGAAGCGAATTGTCAATTTCTTGCTTAAGTTCAAGGAGTTCATGTGGTGGCATCTTATACGGACTCTTGGCTATAGGAGTGGTACCAGGTACCAAGTCGATGACAAACTCGACAACTCTAGCGGGGGGATCCCTGGGAGTTCTTCTGGAAAAACATCTTGAAAATCACGGACCACTGGAATGTTTTCAATCCCTTCAAGAGGTGATTCATTTAATGCATTCATGGCATATAGTCGGGCTTCAGCATTCCGAACAAGATGAGCATGATAGATTACGATCTCATTCGAAGGATGTATTAGATGGACGGTTTTGGTGTCACAAACAATTGAAGCGGTATGTGCCTTCAACCAATCCATTCCGAGAATGAGATCGATATTGGAAGACTTCAACATTATGGGGGAGGCATGGAATTCCAACCCTTCAATTTCAATGGTGACATTGGGACTATTAATGGAGGTCCGACATTGGCTCGCGGGGGTGTTTACCACTATTGGGACGCTCATCTCTTCACACTTAATGTCATTCATGCATGCGAAATCTTCAGACATAAAAGAATGCGATGCTCCTGTGTCAAACAATACAGAAGCTGGTACTGAGTTGACGAGAAGAGTACCCATCACTGTAGTAGGCTGGTCTTGAACTTCATTCAGAACAACATTGTTGGCTTGAACACGTCCCTGAGCAGGCCTGGCATTGTTGTTGCGGGGCTGGTTGGTAGGCAGTGCAAGTTGATTCTGATTCTGCCTGCATTCTCTAGCACGGTGCCCTGGACGACCACACTTGAAGCACAACCCATCCTCAGGACGAGAAGGGGGAACAGGAGCTCGTGGTGGCGGAGCAGGGAGCCTCGGCTGCCTAGGTGGGGGTGGAGGCAGGCGAGGTGCAGCATAGGACGGCCTCGGAACAGGAGGCGGTGCATGGTACATGTTGTGGGGGATCCAGATCTTGCGCTTCTAAGCAGATGAGCCCGAAGATGAGCCCATGTCACAATTGCTCTTGCAGCTGTCCTTGTAGTCCTGCAGACCTGTTTCCACTAGAATAGACTTGTTCACCAAGGTGGCAAAGTTATCGAAGTCTTGAACAAGGAGTGCCAGCTTGATATCCGGGTGAAGGCCTTGACGGAACTTCTCCTGCCTACGAGTATCAGTTGCAACGTCTTCTTCAGCATAGCGAGATAAGTCCAGAAATTCCCGCTGATAAGCATCCACAGTCTTGTGGCCCTGGACTAGATTGCGGAATTCAGGCTTCTTCTTATCCATCAGTCCCTGAGGAATGTGACGAGCACGGAACGCCGCTTGGAACTCTAGCCAGGTGATGATTGTTCCAACAGGCTGAGAGCGCCTGTGGCTGTCCCACCATTGAGCAGCAGGGCCCTTCAGAAAGTACGAGGCAAAGGTGACATAGCTAGCCACTAGGGCGCCTGAAGACTCCAGCTCATAAGTGATGTCACGGAGCCAGTCATCTGCGTCAAGCGGCTAAGTTGAGCTGCGGTAGATCGCAGGGTTGAGATGCATGAAGTCTTGCACAGTCATTGGGGCTGGCTGCTGATTCATATTCGGCCTTGGGAACTGGTCCATAAGCCCTTGCATAAACTGGCGATTCAGTTCGAACTGCTGCATCATACTAGCCATGTATTCCGGTGGCGGCGGTGGTTCAGGCGCACCACGACCACGACCAGCTGGCCTAACCATCCTGCTATAAGTAGCAGCGATAGTTTAGCATTGAGTAATTGCCAAGACAACGAATCATCTATGAAGTAAATTGCACAAAGAAGGAAGTGCAATAGATACGACATCGTAGTTCAAACTTCAACATACAGATCCATACATAGGTCTATTACAAACCATAAGTTTGTTACGAAATAGACGATAGGTCCGGCATGAAAATAACCTAGACAACTAGGCGGCACGCAGGCACGCGGTAGAGAGATAAAACAACGGGACATAGCGATAAGCTACATCAACGTCGGGGACAACGAAAGTTGCCACGGAACTGCACATGAGCCTGAATGTGAAACCTGGTGGCAGGGTCCTGCATCCCGTGCACACTCTGATGCAGAATCTGCATATCAAGCGGGAGCGCAGGTCCACGTGCCGGAGTACGACCTCCAACCTCAGGCCATTCAAGACCCGGAGGAAACTCTGTCCGGCGTGGGCAAAGGATGTACTCCGGATGTATCCTCGCACTGACTGCTGGCAACAACTGCACCATAGCCTGATGAAGACGAGCTCGGGTGGTGTACAGCTAGAAGTTAAGAGCCCTGACAGTGCGATCCAGAGCCTCAGTGTACTGAACCAGAACCTGTGGGTCGTAACGACGACTCACGTAGGGGGTGCAGACCGCAGTGTAGGACCGGTCGGTACGCTGCCATGCGAAAGGGGTCAAGACCTCAGCGTCAGCTGCCGTATCAACTCCAGCAGGGACATACGGGATGTATCTGTATGCCGTCTCCTCCAAACAAGGGTTCGCTGCACGGAGACGAACAATAGCAGCATAGGCAGCATCCTGTACTGCCATCTCAACAGTCACTCCAATGCCATGGAAGGTGTGCAGCTCAGTGATGGAGAGGTCCTGTCGATCCCAGATAACCATCTCATCCTCATACTGTTCCTGGTTGAACTCGCGGTAGTCCTCGTAAATAGTGTACTCGGGGTACCAACGATATCCCAGCTTCTTCAAGAGGCCGACCAGAATGGCCGGGAACCCAGTCGTATCGTGCGCAAAGGTCTGACGAACGATCTGCCTAGCGGGACGCATCTGTAACAAGGAGATTCAAGATGTCAAACGACAGTGCGTGCATCATAACTTCAAAGAAGACAATTTTTGACGAAACAATTCTCCGGTGGATGTGATCATGAGAACCTAATGTTAGATTTAGCAAAATCTTTAACCCAAAAGAGAAGAGAGATTAGAACCCAGAGTATAGACGAGGAGTAAAAGATCCTAATACCACCCAATTGAGAAGTGGGCCCGTAAGCCACACTACTATGTTAGTAAAAGTTTTTCAGTTACTAGACTCAACTTTGGCCAAGGAGTTGGAAAGGGGGCTACCAACAGGCAGTCGGCTCTGATACCAACTTGTGACGCCCCCGAGCTTGACCGTACGCTAATCAATCACGCAATGCGTACGACCAAGATTAGGGACTCACTGATCGATATCCCAACACAACACTAGACACAAATTAAAGTCATACAACTTCATATTACAAGCCAGGGGCCTCGAGGGCTAGAATACAAAACTTGACAAAGCACGAGTCAGCGGAAGCAAATAATATCTGAGTACAGACATAAGTTAGACAAGTTTTGCCTTAAGAAGGCTAGCACAAACATAAGCAGCGGATCGAAAGTGGCGAGGCCTCCTGCCTGGGAACCTCCTAACTACTCCTGAGCGTTGGGGCCAGCCTCCACGTAGTAGTAGGCTCTAGCGGTGGTGTAGTAGTCGTCTCCGGCGTACTCCATCTCCTGGGCTCCATCGTCTGAATGCGGTAAATGTATCGAGGGGGAAAAAGAATGCAAAGCAGCGGTGAGTACTCATCCAAAGTACTCGCAAGACTGACATCAGATCTATGCTAAATATGCATCATTATCAAGGGGAGGGGGTGGTATCTGGGCTGACTGCAGAAAGCAAGAATAGGGGAAGGCCTAGTCCTATCGAAGACTAGCATCTTCAGCAATCTTGCAGCATTAGAAGAGAGTAGACTGGTATCTCATATATAGTCATATTATTGTAGCAATTTTATTAAGTAACCACGCCCAGAGATTCTTCCTCGACTCCCTACGAGGAAGCAATCTCGGAGCCACATTCATTTCAAATTAAATCACAATTATAGTTGTATAAGGTCAAGGCACAACTCCAAGTCGTCCTGTTACCGTGGACACGGCTATTCGAATAGATTATTCATCCTTGCAGGGGTGCACCGCATTTCCAGCACGCCTGATTACCTCCGGCCGGACACACTTTCCTGGGTCATGCCCGGCCTCGGGATAGCAGCACGTCGTCGCCCCACCTAGGCTCAACGAAGAGGCCAGCCCGCCGGTCTAAATCCTAAGCGCGCAGGTTCGTGGGCCCACTTGCCCTTGCGCTCCTGCACGATGCGTTGGCGGCCGGAAATAGACCTAGTACACTCCAGTCCAAGAGATGCACCGTCCAGTCCAATCCGGCGCGCGCCGCTCCATTGCTGACGTCCGAAGAGCTTCGGCTGATACAACGACGCTGAGTACCCATAACTTCTCCCACGCGATGGCTTGGTGCGTAAAAAGGCCAACGACCCAACTCAGATCAAATACCCAACCCATTAGCATTTTATTGATGCGGGGCAATCGCGACCCATAAAGTGCGGTCCCGTCACCCCGTCTCGAGGATGTGTGGCAAGGGCCTCTCCTGCCCGTCCACGCCTCAACATAACCTTTTGGATGCCTTACCAGCGCATCCCACCACATCTTTCACACGGGTGCCCTTGGGGCCGACCCATCTCAAGACTGTCGGGAACTCAGGTCCACCTCAACCAGGGTGGTACCGCCTGTCCCTCCAGTCCCGTCTTTCACATGTAAACAATGTCAAGTTAAAGTAACTATGTGTTTATACACCAAGTGGGCATCCGAGGAATCACCCTCGATGGATCCCACTCGAGGTATGTGTATGACAAGAGTCGCTATCGATAAATGGGAAGGAGGAATCACCCTCGATAGCCACGACCGATTAGCTACGCTATAGAATTAACACCGGGAGTGCTAAGTGAGGTATCACCCTCGGCACTCGGTAGTAGCTCTGCAGTGCCATACTTAAGGAGTGTGCGGCGATGTGAGGGGGGCTGGCTCGTCGGTCGGTTGACCGAGTCTTCGGGCCTTCAAGTCGTCGAGTCGTCGATGAAGAAGCAGGGGCAACTGGGACTAAGGGGTCACTGGGGATTCACTGATCAACCTATACTAAGCAGTTGGTATGATTGCAGGTATAGTAGCAGTTCATCAAAAGCAGGCTATGCATCAGAATAGGAGCTAACTAATACAGTAGCAAGAATCTAATGCAAGAATAAGAGGGAAAGGAATAGGCGATATCGGAATGCTCAAGGGGGGTTTGCTTGCCTTGCTGCTCTGCGGCAAAGGCCTGATCGTCAGTTGCGTAGTCGTACCCGGCAGCAGCGTCGGTCTCGGGGTCTACCGATAAGAAGAGGGGGGGAAACCATAAATACAAAGCAGACAAATGCATCACGATGCATGACATGGCAATATGCAGGGCTAGGCATGCACTAACGCAATATTACACGTCGCAGGCGGGTCGGAAGAATATCTGACGATATTTCCCGGGTCTCTGGCTTTTACCGGACAGATGAAATCGATGGAAAAGTTCCATGTTTGCTATGCTAGGGGGATGTGACAGACTAACGGACTACGTATTCGAATTCGTGGAATTATTCTGAGCAACTTTCATGTTCAAAACTTTTTAATCCGGACTACGATTTATTTTATATGATTTAATAAAGATTTAGCAATATCCTGAAATTAATTTAATTATTAAATTCGAATTATCCAAAACAGTAAAATATTGTTTAATTATCCTAAACAATAAATACTGTTTAATCAACTAATTAATTAATTAACTATTTATTTATTTTATTTAATTTTATTATTTCTATTTTGATTTCAGTATATACATATATACATACATACATAAATACATACACACATACATGCATACATACATACATACATACATACACACACATATACACACACACACACACACTCTGTAGCACACACACACATACGCATACATGCACGCACACGCGCGCGCGCGGCGGCCGGCGCGGCGGCGCTGTCGCCGGGGGGGAGCGGCCGGCGCCGGGGGGTAGGGGGGGCGGCGGCTCACAGGAGGTCGGCGAACGGCGGCGGCGGGAGGCGGACGGCGACGACGACGCGGTGGCGGTCGGCGGAGGAGGCGGCCCGGCGAGGCGACGCGGATCCATCGGCGGGCGCGGGCGGCTGGTGCGGGCGACGGGCGGCGGGTCGAGGCGGATGGGCGGCGGGCGCGGGCCGGCCGCGTCGGGGGGCGGGGGGGGCGGACGGGACCGGGCCGGTTCGGTCGGTCCGTCGGCGGGTGGGGGGGCGGGGGGAACGCGCAGGGCGGGAGGGGAATCGGGACGGGGGCGGGTGGGCGCTAGGGTTGCCCCAGCCCTGGCTATTATAGGGGCCAGCCGGGCCGGCCTAATTCGGCCCGGTAGGGATTTTTAAAAAAAAATATTATTAACAGCGTCTGTTTTAATTATTTAGAGGCTCTAAAATATTTCGAAAAATTCCGGTTCCAATTTTATAAATCCCTAGGGAATATTTGCAACCCATCCAACATTTTTAATTCTGGTTTTGCACAACTTTTAAATTCCACTTTTCAGTTGAATTAAATTTGCAACGGAATTGAACGGGGTTTGATCCAACGCGAGTTTAGCAACAGTAATCGTGGTGACATGACAACATTAGCATGGGATTACTGTAGCTTATTTACAGAGATTAATGTACCACAAAACCAGGGCGTCACACAAACATAGCATTAGTCATTGATACAATCTATGCAAGATTATGATATATGAGAGGAGATTCACATACAAATACACTATCTTGGACATCTTTTATGATTGTGAGCCCCCACCAAATATTATATAATGATCAAGTGTTGATGTTGGACATGGAAGACAACGTAATGATCATGTTTGTTTACATTCACATAGAAGTTATATTGTCATAGATCCTTTAACATGTGGTTCTTGTTGTAGATCTTTTGCTAGCCAAGAAAATTCCGCACTAAGTAGAGATACTACTTGTGCGTCCATAACCCCTAAACCCAGTTTCTTTCCATGAGAGTTCACCATACCTACCTATGGATTGAAGAAGATACTTCAAGTAAGTTGTCATCAGTGCATGAATAAATAAAAATTGCTCTTAAATATGTATGTTCATTGGTTGTAAGGGAAAATAAACTTTGTACGATTTTGTGATGGCAAAGAAATAAAAGCGACATATTGCATAATAAAGTTTGCTATCATAAGGGGCAATATAAAGTGACATTCCTTTCCATTAAGAGTTTGCACATCCCAAAATAGAAAGCGCATGGCAACCTCCGCTTCCCTCTGCGAAGGCCATATCTTTTACTTTCATGTACTTACTTTTATGCAAGAGTCAATAATGTTTATCCCTATGTCTACCTATTAACTCTCTAGTCGGCAAGCATTATGTGTTGGGGAAAGATCCAGATATATATATCCAGTTAGATGTAGGTGATCATGATTCATTATTGTTGACATTATCCTTGAGGTACATGAGTTGGGTGGCAAAGGCAATAAAGCCCCCAACTTCCTATGTGTCCTATGGAAACATTTGCTCCAAAAATATGCAACGAGTGTAATTAATCATAGAAGACTAAATGATAGTTGAGTATGGGAACTTGCTAGAATGAAAGCTCTTACATAGACTCTTCTCTGGAATATGATGGCTTGTGTTTGTCTCAATGATTAAGAACATAGTTTGTTGATTGTCAATAAAGTTTATGCTTCATACCTCAACAATTGTGGATAGATTGTTATTTCTTTATGAGAAGTTATATGATGAAAAACTTGCTGCCATGTTAATATTCATGATGCTCTCATGCTCGTATTCTATTTTATCGACACCACTCTCTCAAATTATGTGGTCATTATTATCGAGTTCGACTTTCGCTTGAGGACAAGCGAGGTCTAAGCTTGGGGGAGTTGATACGTCCATTTTGCATCATGAATTCTTATTGATATTTATGTTATTCTTGTCCATTATTCCTCATTATTATACAATTCTTATGTCTTTTCTCTGTGAATATGCAACATCACAAAGAGGGAAATCACTGGAAACTAGAATTCTGGACTTGAAAACCAAGAAAAAGGCTAAAAATCACTGGACTCCAAATGACCTGAAACTTCACGGAGAATTTTTATGGAATAAATAAGAATTATTGGGCCAAAAATATACCAGTGGGGCCACTTGCTGGCCACAAGCCAATAGGGCGCACCCACCCCCTGGGCGCGTCCTGTTAACTTGTGGGGGAGCAACAGGTCTCCTGACCCCCCCCTCTTTTCCTATATGGTGTGTTTTACCATAGAAAAAAAATCAAGAACATACTTCGGGGACGAAGCGCCATCTTCTCAAGGCAGAAACCTGGGCAGAGCCCTTTTGATCTCCGGCAGAGAGATTACGTCGGGGAAACTTCCCTCCGAGAGGGGGAGAGCGAAGCCATCGTCATCACCAACGCTTCCTCCTTCGTGGGAGGACCAATATTCATCAACATCTTCACCCGCACCATCTCATCTCAAACCCTAGTTCAGCTCTTGTATTCAATCGTTGTCTCAAAACCTCAGATTGGTACCTGTGGGTTACTAGTAGTGTTGATTACATCTCGTAGTTGATGCTTGTTGGTTTACTTGGTGGAAGATATTATGTCGAGATCCTTGATCACATTATCACACCTTTGATCTTGAACATGTTGATGAGGTGTGAGTAGTTACTTTTGTTCTTGAGGACATGGGAGAAGTCTTGTTATAAGTAATCATGTGAATTTGGTATTCATTCGATATTTTGATGATGTGTATGTTGTTGCTTCTCTTAGTGGTGTCGTGTGAACGTCGACTACACGACACATCACCATGTTATGGGCCTAAGGGAAGGCATTGTGGAGTAACAAGTAGATGATGGGTTGTGATAGTGACGGAAGCTTAAACCCCAGTTTATGCGCTACTTCATAAGGGGCTGATTTAAATCCACGCGTTTCATGCTATGGTTAGATTTATCTTAATTCTTCTTTCGTAGTTGCAGATGCTTGTGAGAGGGGGTAATCATAAGTGGGTTGCTTGTTCAAATAACAACAGAACCTTAGCGCCGGTCCACCCACATATCAAATTATCAAAGTAACGATCGTGAATCAACTCAACATGATGAACATGACTAGACAGAAATTCCCATGTGTCCTTGGGAGCGTTTGCTTCATATAAGAGTACTTTCAGGCCTGTCCTTTGCTATAAAAAGGATTGGGATATCTTGTTTCACACTTGCTACTATTTTTACTTGTCACTTGTTACAAATTATCTTGCTACAAGACTATCTATCATTGTTACTCATAGCACTTGCAGAGAATACCTTGCTGAAAACTACTTATCATTTCCTTCTCCTCCTTGTTGGGTTCGACACTCTTACTTAATTATCAAAAGGAATATGATTGATCCCCTATACTTGTGGGTCATCACTCAACCAATCAATTGTTTTCATTCGTGACCGGTTGTCACCTCATAATTTTGAGATATTTTCCATAAGCCCACAACAAGCCTATTCTTTCATTGTTGATTTTCCAACAACTCCGTTCAATCCTTCTTTGGAACGATGCTTTTCGAATTCAATTATGGTAGAAGTTGTCATTTTCTTCTTCATTCCTTCTTTCCAATGTTCTAGCTTTTATTCATTTATTCTAGAGGCATTTTGATATTGCTCTCTTTGATCCATAGTCTCGTTTTGTCAAGATCATGTTCTTTCCTTGCTTATCCATTTAACCGGAGTGGTGTGTCCTCTTTTCAAGTTCTTTTCATCTTATCAAGTCTTGCCTCTCTTTTCAACCGAAGTGCTGCCCAAATTCATTCTTGCTCATTCCTTGTCTATCTCATTTCAACTAGAGTGATTTCGAATTCTTGCTTGTTTCCTTCTGCATTCTTCATTTCTGGGCAACCTCCAAGGTTCGTTGGTTTCACTCGTTTGTCAAAGAAGAAACTAAGTTTTACCTCTTCTTTTACTCTTTCTATTCCTCTTCCCATTCTAAGATCTCGGGGTGAGATCTTTTTGTAGTGGGGGAGATATGTAACAGCCCGAGACCGACACTCTAGAGGATTCCGGATTTATTTCGTTATCACCGTGTGATTTATTGTCTGTCGCATTCATCATCGCATCATTCGCATTGCATTGGCACTCCATGGCTATCGTTTTCCAAAACTTGCATCTATTCGCAATTGTCGTTTCTCCTGTTGTCTTCGTCGACCGTTTCGAGACCAACGACACACGCACCCGCCCGCGTCATCGTAAACAAATATTGTTCTAAAAGTGGGAATAAAATGTTCTCAGAATGAGTTGAAAGTTGGCATGTGGTCTTAATATATTGTAAGTAGACCGCCTACCAAATTTTCTCGTATTCGGAGTTTGTTTGATACCCCAATGGATAATTATAGCGGCACCAGCGCCGTTTAACTTGTCGGACGTTTCGGTGTTCCGAAACGTTGTGCCAGGCTGCACCACTTCCTCTCACCTCAGCAAACCTCTACACAACCCACTAAGCCTACCCTGACCCCCTCCGCTACCGAAGCTGTGATAGGGATCGGAGGATTCGAAAACGGACTAAAACCCTCAAACCCTAGCCCCTACGTATAAAAGGAAGCCCCCCCTTCCATTTTGGGCAGCCGCCATCCTCCTCGTTTTCTGCTCCACCAACCTCCAGCCGCACCTCCCCCACCTTCCCCTTGAAATCAGGCGCATCCCAGCCCGCGCCCGCCACTTGGTGCTGCCCCACTCGTCGTTCCACCTCCAGCCGCCACCAGCCACTCCCACGCCGCCATGTGGCCTTACCTCGCCCCTAGCTCCCCAGCCAGCCCGTGGGTCCGCCAAGCCCGGATCGGGCCCGGGCAAGCCCATCGAGGCCCGAAGCCGCCCGCCGCCCGAGCGTTCGCTCGCCAGCCGCTCCTGTCGGTGCCCCGCCGCCGCGCCCGATGGCCGACCCTGCCGCGCCTGCCCATCGACCACCGGAGCTCCGGCATTGAGCTGCCACCGACCCTGGTCGACCCAGCGCTCTGCCCTTGCCCCTCTATTCCTCCTCCCAATCTCTCCATCCTCCCTCACGACTTCTCTCTCTCTCCTCTCCAGGAACCCGAACGCCGCCATGGGAGCCCGATGGAGCTCTACCGCCCCAGGAGTTTGCCACTCCCAGATCCACCTAGAATAGAGGGCCTGCCCCGGATCCGGCCGCCCCAGACCTTGCCGCTGTCGTCGTCGTCGTCGCCCATCGCGGCCATTGCGTGCCTCCTTTTCCACCGGTCGGGAACGATCCATCCACCCCCATGCCCGGATCACGTCATCCCAGGAACCAAACGCTTAGATGGACCGCACTGTCCCACTTCCCCGTGGTCGATTTTTTTCTAAGTCTTTTAGTGTGCGAAAAATCATCATGTATACATATTGTGTGGTCTACATTTTTGCATCTGTTCATCGGATTGAAGTGATCTCTATATGAAAAATGATCTTTAAAAATGTGCTCTACATGATGGTGGCATTTGCGTCCATATTAGAATCCACATACATGTCTTAATGTCTGTTGCAAAATTTATCATGAGATAACTGCAAAAATCTATTAAGACTTTCAAATTTGTGAGGATGGTTGCATCTAATCCATAGGTCATGTGCATATGATTTCTTCATGTGATTTGGTCTGTGTGATGTGCTCTATCATGCCATGCCATTGGTTGCCATGCAAAGCATCTATATCATGTCAATTTCTTGCACTTAAGTGGTCATCGTGTTAAAACTGTTATCCTATTAACAGAATGATCCATTTGATAAAAATCATAGTAATTGATCCATGCATACTATGAATTTGTGCCAATGGAGTAATTTGAACATTGCCATGTCTACTTCATGTACATATCAATTTCATAAATACTAAAAAATGCTTAAGCTACTGTTTTGTGCATCCCAAGATAGCAACAAGAAGTAACTGTTTTGCATCCCGGATTTTCACTAAGTCTGAAACTGCTATTTTAAAACTTGTCATCTTGTCTTGATGAATGCCATTGATCTAGAGGTCATATGCAGAGGTCCAGTAAACATGTTTTCATCTTCATCATATATGCTATCACACCATACATTTACTTGCCATGAAAACTTCCCGTAGAATATTTAAAAGTTGCCCTCAATATGTCATTCGAATGTTTCTGTTTGCATGAAAACTGTGACTTTCTCTAACTCCTTAATCTGGACAGAAACTTTGCATCTTGTGAAAATCGTATCAATTCAACCATGATGCCTATGAAAATGATCTTTCTATGAACTGTGAAGAATTTTAAGTGTACTACAGCATCATGTCATTTATTTTCATGTTAGCATACTATAGCATCATGTTTTATTGATCCAAAGTTGGCATCTCACTGTTGTTGAAAGATTGTAACTAAAACTTGTGTTACTTTAAACTTTTGAACCGTGGCTCCGTTTTAAGTGTGTAACACATGAAACTTGTTTGGAATTGCATGTAGTTTCATAATATCCTTTGGCATTCATGTTCAAAATGTTTGTGGTTGTTGATTGCATGCATTTTGCGTTCATGCCATGCTAAGCTTGTGTGGGTCATATGTTTTAGGTCGTAGCTCCGTTTTAAATGATTCATATATGTAAATCGCTTCGAATGATGTGTAGAATCACATGGTGCATTTTTTTCCTGTTTAACAAATATAAAATGTGTTTAGGACAGATCTATGCCAATTTTGAAATTTTCAAATGGGGTCGTTTCGGAAATGCTATATATTGTTTCCGGTCTCATTTAAAATGCCTAGATCGATAGTTTCATTATGCTTCACCTCTTAACAACATTTGAACTTGTTGGGCACCTAAACGAGAGTGAACTAAACAATTGAATGTGGAGTTTCGTCAATATGAAACTCGTTGCATATTGAACCTCACTTAATGTGTAGTCATTGTATGTTGTGCTTTGCCATGCCTTGCATATTTAAATGGACATGCATCATACTTCTTTGCGCATCATCTCATGAATATGTTGTGGTGTTTACCGTGTCATTTGTTTATTACTGGAATTTCTTCTCCTCGTTAGAGTTCCGAAACCGTTTCAGAGTGTGAGGATTCGCTCGGCTACACTTGTTCAACTACTTCATCGACTCGATCTTCTTCCAAGTGGGGTTCCAGGCAAGATGATCATTACCCTAGGTACCACTACTATCTTTGCTATGCTAGTTGTCTCGATGCTATCACTATGTCGCGCTACCTACCACTTGTTTGTCAAGCCTCCCAAATTGCCATGATAAGCCTCTAACCTCCACCTTCCTAACAAAACATTGTTTGGCTAGGTTATCGCTTGCTCAGTCCCTCTTAATAGTGTTGCTAGTTGCAGGTGTAGGTTGCCATGTGGAAACATAGATATCTTGTGATATCATATTATTCTTGCTATTTAAATTAATGCACCTATATGCTTCGTAAAGGGTGTAAGGCTCGGCCTTTTGCTTGGTGTTTTGTTCCACTCTTGTCGCCTTAGTTTCCGGTTACCGGTGTTATGTTCCATATTGAGCGCTCCTAACATGCCCGGGATTGTTATCGGGGCCCTCTTGATAATTCATTTTGGGATAAAACTCTTCCGGCAAGGCCCAACTTTGGTGTTAAAATTTTCTTAACTAATAAAACTTGCATAGGGAATGATCAACCCGATGGCTAATTAATCTACAACCTGGGACAGTGATCCTCATGAGTGTTGGTCCAAACTAGAGCCACTTGTGGGGCCACCTCAGGGCAACTTGGGTGTTTAATTTGGCTACCATACGTAGTGTTCATCTGGTAGTGCCCTGAGAACGAGATACGTGCGGCTCCTATCAGGATTTGGCCTACCAGACGGTCTTGCTAGATTTGTTTTAACTTTGATGAATGTCTTGTGCACCGGGATTCCGAGGACACTTCGGGCTATCCCCGCGGTTGAGTTCTTCCAATGCAGCCTGTGGTTAGTTTGTGATGGATGACTTGGAGCACTCCTGCAGGGTTAAATCTTTCGAAAAGCTGTGCCCGCGGTTATGTGGCAACTTGGAAACTTTATAATACCCGGTTATAGAAAAATTGAAGTAAACCCAATTAAAATACACCAACCGTGTGCGTAACCATGATCGTCTCTTTTCGAGGGAGTTCGGGAAGAGAACACGGTGGGGTTATGTTTGACTCGTACGTAGGCGTTTAGGATTACTTCTTGATCATTACTAGTTCACGTTCGCTTATGCGTAGATGACTCTTCTTATTCTTGTACTCGTAGGTTAGCCAGATAAAATGCTTAGTGTCGGGCGTACGATAACCTATGGGGCCGGCAAGGCCCCTTTCATGGTTCGGCTGTGGAGATCCTCAGGTGCAAAGAGCATCACTGATCCATGCGTACTCGGATGTTTAGGTAGGTTTGGGTCGCCGGAGCGTAAAACCCTATGTCCTGTATTTTTTTAGGGGATTATGAGAGTTCACCATACAGGAGCGCTACAGCCCGGCAAGGAATGCTTAGGGAGTGCCGCTACGCATGCAAATGAACGGAGTGTCGACCCTTGTCAAGGTAGCCATGGGCCTCCTTTTATAAGCTAAGGGGCTACCACAGTTGCTAGAATGGTCATTCCACGGAGTAAAAAATGTATACTCTACCTGCCAAAATCACTGGCAAGAACTACAGTAGGAAATACCTAACTCTGACGGACTAGGACAGGCGCATTTAATGCACCGTGAGGTGTCGTGCTGGCGACGTCTCCCGGCAAGGATCGTCTCTCCTTCTGTGTCATTCGCCCAGTTACGTCTTATTCCTCTGCCACACCGTGGGATGGGTATCATTAAAGCTGCTATAAGTCTACCGACCTGCCATGTGCCCTGACCAGCTCTACCTAAACGCCTGCCCGCTTGACACCTAGTCGATGTAGACAATCAGGCTAGCGACATGGAGCGATGGCTTGGCGGGTGGAGGTCTTGGCGGGTGCGTTGGCAGCCGAGTCTTCCGGCAAGGAGTCTTGCCGGTTCGCTTGGGTCCTCGCTTGATGTAGCTTGGAGGTTGGCACTTGCTCAGCAAGGTCTTGTCGATCCAGAGGCCGCGGTCGTCTTGTGCACACGTCCGGGTACCAAGGGCCCTGTTCTTTAATACACCGACAGGAGCCCCCGGGCCTAGGCCATACTTGAGTCCGTGACGCTGTTGGGCTAGACCCAAAACAGTGCACAGACATACGTGGCCGCGTTTCCTTGCGGTTATGACGATGGTTTTCACTGCTCCTTCCCACGATGCGCATTGAACGCGGGTTGTGGGGAAGCGGAGCGAAGCGGCGTTTGAAGGTACGCGCCTAAAAGGCCGCGCCGCGTCGGACTGGAAGAGGCGCCCCTTGCTTCGCGTGCCCCATACGGGGCTCGACATTGGGGGAGAGAGGCGGTCGCCCAAGCAGTGTGCTTGGCAGCAATCATTCATCTTGGATAGTGAACAGTCAGCCTCCGAACCACTCCATGTCGCTTGAGCATCTTCGCCCTTTCAACTCCGTCGTCCTCCTTTCACTGTACCCCGCATGACGCGTGTCACATGCGGGGTCTGGTATTGGATGACAAAGGTGGTCGCTAGCGTAGTGCATTCGCCAGTGCGTATTCGCCCTGGGTTGTGAAGAGCCAGCCTCCATTTCATCTCCCGCCCCATCTTTATAAATAGGGGGCGGTTGAGGAAGACGTTGCTCATTCACATCCCTCCACTCCAGTTTGCCAATCATACCGTCCTCCTCTTCCCTTTGCCATATCCTCAAGCGCGCCATCCTCGGGATGGCAGGGGCTCGTGGACGTGCTCGAGGGTCTGCCCCCGTTGTGAGGACAGCCCCTCGTAGCCTGATGCGGATCGTAGTGACGGCGGTGGGAGCCGGATCCATCTACCGTGGGAGGATGGTGTCCAGGGGTCGCGAAAGGACACCCCCCTCGAACCGTGGAGGCCGTAGTGGCCGTGGAGGCGTGCCTACCCCGCCACCCAATGTCGGAGCTCATGCAGGGGAAGAGGCGCACGAGTTTGTCGTGGTGGTGCCATGTCGGCTGCGAAGCTGTTTGCGTCTTCTTGACCCTTTCACGAGGGTCATGGAAGGCAGCAGGCCTTTAGGCCTGTGGCTCCAGGCGGACGGTTGCTGCAACGGGGCCGCCTGGGTGGCGGTCGACCTCTCCCCTGGAAGCTCCATGTTCTTGACGCAGGGGTGGAAGTCGTTCGCCCTCTACCGCGGCCTGGGGCCCGGGCATCTTCTCCAGTTCAAGTTCAACAGAGCCGCCACACTCTCCGTGAAATTCTTCGGGGCTTATGGCGTTCGCCTGGAGTGCTGCGCGGAGAGCTCGAGCGACAGCGACTATGACTCCTCCAGCGACAGCAACAACGATGACAGCACCATCGGCGTCAAGCACGAAGACTCCGACATGGCGCGCGAGGCGCCTTAGCTAGGTTTTGGAGGTGGGTCGATTGATACGGATGTGAGGCTCCATCAGTGAGACCTAGTTTCCGGATCAATCACCCCATCGTAATGGCAGATCTCCTTTTGTGCTTAGATCACACCCAATGTAACCCTGCAGGGATGCGAGGAAAAATTATTATGTTAAATGAATAGCAATCTCCCCTCTATGCAGTTTTGTACTTGCGTGTCCCTACGCTTGCCAGAAATGCCAGCTGGTGCGCACATCTTTACCGCGAGCGCTCGTAGGAACGGATCCTTAGCAGCCTGCCAGTGATGCCGCTGCTGACAAGCCCCCCTTGTCGTCCCTACCGCGGTGACTTACGATGTTCAGCGGGCTCAAAACAACCAAGTGTGCAAACAATTTCGACAAGGGTCCTTCGTGTGCAAGTTTTCTCACACAAGCGTCAACTTTGTTTAAGGAGAAAGCTTCAAATTTTGTAGAAGTTTTTGCTACTTAGCTTTCTCTTGTTGCATTCCTTGCCGCAAGGTGATCGTCCTTGAACGTGTTTGTAGGTGTCCATACCGTCACTCGCCCCGGGAAGACTTGCACGCGAGGGGTCCTTCATTTTGAAAAAAAGAAAGAAGAGAAAATAGAGGAGGCTAGGAACCTAAGTGTTTCAACAGTCACCTTATGCAAGTAAAAAGTGACCACAACACCTCATGTAAGATACACAAAACAAATATGTACTTTGAGAGAGGGATGCAGAACACTTAGCTTTATTGACTACGCACAGGGTCATCGCCTAGCTTTGTACAAAGGATTACACGCCCTGCCGGCGAACTTGTACAAAAGGGGTTGTCGGGCGGCCCGGCAACTGCGCCTTATGGGTAGAACTTGCGAAGATGCTCGATATTTCACGAGTTTTGCACGGGGTGCCATCTTCGGTCTCCAGGCAGACTGCGCCAGGCCTTGTGACTTGTACTATCCAGTAAGGGCCTTCCCACTTTGCCGTCAACATGTTTGATCCCTTCGCGGACTGAATCCGTTGAAGAACAAGGTCGCCTTCATCAACGCTCCTGGCGTGCATCTTGCTGCTCTGATAGCGACGCAAGGTTTGCTGGTACCAAGCGGCACGTAGCGCGGCATGGAGACAATCTTCCTCGAGGACTGTGGCATCATCTTGCCGTATTTGCTCTTGCTGGTCGTCATCAAAGGCCTGCACTCTCGGTGACCCGTATGTGAGTTCCTTGGGGAGCACCTCTTCTACACCATAGACTATGAAGAAGGGTGTCTCGCTGGTGGCTCGATTTGGTGTCGTTATGATTGACCAAAGAACCGCCGACAGTTCATCAATCCAACGCCTTCCGTGCTTGTGCAGGTTGTCGAAAGTTCTCATCTTGAGGCCCCGCAGCACTTCAACATTTGCCCTCTCCACTTGCCCGTTGCTCCTGGGGTGAGCAATTGATGCGAAGCATATCTTGGCGCCAATGTCTTGACAGTATTGCATGAAGCTGCTGCTAGTGAATTGCATACCGTTGTCGATGATGATCCTGTTGGGGATACCGAAACAGCAATCTATCCCTCTGGGAAACTTGACTGCCGCTTGCGCCGTCACCTTTCTCACTGGCTCCACCTCAGTCCACTTCTTGAACTTGTTGACTGCAATGAATAAGAACTCAAAGCCCCCGATAGCACGGGGGAAAGGCCCGACAATGTCAAGCCCCTAGACCGAGAACGGCCAGGAGAGCGGTATGGTTTGAAGGGCTCGTGATGATTGATGTGTTTGCTTGCCATGGTACTGGAATGCTTCACACGTCGTCACCACCGCCAAGGAATCTTGAAGGGTTGTCGGCCAATAGAAGCCTTGGCGGAATGCCTTCATGACAAAGGCTCGTGATTCGATGTGGGAGCCATAGATCCCTTCGTGTATCTCTGCCAACAGCTATCGTCCCTCTTCCTGGGGAATGCACTTCAATTTCACACCGTTCGGCCTCCTCTTGTATAAGGTCCTGTCCACGAACTGGTAGATCCTCGGCCGCCCGGCTACTCTTTCAGCTTCCTCTGGCTCCTCGGGAAGATCTCCTGTCTGGAGGTACCGGACTATCTGATGCGCCCATGCCGGAGGCTGTTGCTCAACGACAAGGACCCAAGGCATCTCTTCTGCCATGGTAACGCTAGGTTCTACGGCAAAGGCCGTCGGGCCTACCAGAGCTCGAGGTTGACCGACAGGCGGGTTCTCACTTCTGGCAACCTTCTTGGCGGTCACTGATGGCTCTGTCGGGAAGTAGTCGCTCAAATTGACTTTTCTTTTCTTACTCTGCCGCGCTGATGGGGTGACTGGAAATTGAGTTAATCGGAGTACAAAAGTACCTGGCTCCACAGGCAGCTTCTATGCAGGTCTCTTTGACAAGTCGTCAGCAATGCTATTTTTGGCACGGGGGACGTGCTCCATTTGCAGACCGTCAAAGCGCTCCTGTAATTTCCGCACTTCACCAACGTATGCGTCCATCGGGGGAATCTGGTAATCTTATTCACTTGGCACACAACATGATGTGAGTCTCCTCAGATTATCAACTTCCTGATGCAGAGGTCGGCTGCGATCCGTAGTCCGGTGAGCAATCCTTTGTATTCAGCTATGTTGTTCGTTGATTCCTCCCTGGGGAAATACATCTGGATCACGTACTTGAGGTGCTCTCTAGTGGGTGCGACGAGCAGCACTCCAGCACCGGCGCCTTGTAGCGAGAAAGCTCCGTCAAAGTACATGACCCATTCTTGAGGTGTTTCTTTGTCATGGAGGCATGTTTCTAGGATTTCTTCATCTTGGGGATGGTCACCTTGTTTTTCTTCCTCCTGACGGCAAAGGTCTCTAGTAAGTCCTCGACGAGCGTGCTGCACTTCTTGGCGCGTGATACGTCCATTCTACATCATGATTTCTTACCATTATCTACCTTATTTTTGTCCATTATTCCACATTATCATACAATTCTTATGTCTATTCTCTCTGAATATGCAAGGTACATCACAAGGAGGGAAATATCTAGAAACTGGAATTCTGGACCGGAAAACCGAGAAAAAGGCAGAAAAATCACTAGTCTCGGAATGACCTGACAATTTACAGAGAATATTTTTGGAATATTTAAGAATTACTGGAGCAAAAATATACCAGAGAGGGGCTGCCAGCAGGCCACAAGCCAACTGGCCGCACCCGCTGGGCGTGCGGCCAGATGGCTTGTGAGCCCCCTGCTGGTCCTCCGATGCCCCTCTTCTCCTATATGGTGTGTTTTACCCTAGAAAAAATCATAAGCAACCTTTCCGGACGAAGCGCCGCCGTCTCGAGGCGGAAACCTGGGCAGAGGCCCTTTTGCACTTCGGCAGTCAGATTCTGCCGGGGAAATCCCTCTCCGGGAGGGGGAGATCGAAGCCATTGTCATCACCAACGCTTCCTCCTTCGTGGGAGGACCAATCTTCATCAACCTCTTCACCAGCACCATCTCATCTCCAAACCTAGTTCATCTCTTGTATTCAATCTTTGTCCCAAAACCTCAGATTGGTACCTGTGGGTTACTAGTTGTGTTGATTACATCTCGTAGTTGATACTTGTTGGATGATGTCTACAACACAACTTGTTCTTGTAGAATCATGTTGGGCCTCCAAGCGCAGAGTTTTGTAGGACAGTAGCAAATTTCCCTCAAGTGGATGACCTAAGGTCTATCAATCCGTGGGAGGGGTAGGATGAAGATGGTCTCTCTCAAACAACCCTGGAACCAAATAATAAAAAGTCTCTTGTGTCCCCAACACACCAAATACAATGGTAAATTGTATAGGTGCACTAGTTCGGTGAAGAGATGGTGATACAAGTGTAGTAATGATAGTAGATATTGATTTTTGTAATAGTAACGATAAAAAATAGCAAGGTAGCAAGTAACAAAAGTAAGCACAAACGGTATTGCAATGCTTGAAAACAAGGCCTAGGGTCCGTACTTTCGCTAGTGGAATCTCTCAACAATGCTAATATAATTGGATCACATAACCATCCCTCAATGTGCAATGAAGAGTCACTCCAAAGTTCTTATCTAGCGGACAACATAAGAAGAAATTGTTTGTAGGGTACGAAGCCACCTTAAAGTTATCCTTTCCGATCGATCTATCCAAGAGTTTGTACTAAAATAACACCATTTGATACACATCAACCAACTCTAATGTCACCTAGATACTCCAATGTCACCACAAGTATCCATGAGTTGATTATACGATACACATCAAACAATTTCAGATTCATAATACTCAATCCAACACAACGAACCTCAAAGACTGCCCCAAGATTTTTACCGGAGAAAGTAGGACGAAAACGTGCATCAACCCCTATGCATAGATTACCCCAATGTCACCTCGGGAATCCGCGAGTTGAGTGCCAAGACATAGATCAAGTGCTCCCAAATCCATAAAAGTATTCAATCCGGTAATAATGAAATTTCAAAAGGAAAACTCAATTCGTCACAACAAGATAGAGAGGGGAAAACACCATATGATCCAACTATATTAACAAAGCCCGCAATACATCAAGATCGTGCCAAATCAAGAACAAGAGAGAGAGAGAGAGATTAAACACATAGCTACTGGTACAAACCCTCAGCCCCAAAGGTGGACTACTCCCTCCTCATCATGGAGACCATGGGGATGATGAAGATGGCCTCCGGTGATGATTTCCCCCTCCGGTAGGGTGCCGGAACGGGGTATAGATTAGTTTTTCGTGGCAACAGAGGCTTGCGGTGGTGGAACTTCACATCTAGGGTTATTTCTGGGGGGTTTCTGAATATATAGGATTTTTTGGCGTCAGTTTCACGCGAAGATGGGCCATGAGGGGCCCACAAGACACCAGGGCGCGCCAGAGGGTGCCGGCGTGCCCTAGTGGGTTTTGGCCACCTCGTGGCTCTTCTGGCCCTCCCACGAAGCTTCTAGTGCCTCTTTTGTTCCAAAAAAAAATCATCAAAAAGTTTCGTTGTATTTGGAGAACTTTTATTTTTGCACAAAAAACAACACCACGGTAGTTTTGCTGAAAATAGTGTCAGTCCGGGTTAGTTCCATGCAAATCATACCAAAACCATATAAAATTGTTGTAAATATGGTATGAATACTTCATAAATTATAGATACGTTGGAGACATATTAGCATCCCCAACCTTAATTCCTACTCGTCCTCGAGTAGGTAAATGATAAAAGAAAATAATTTATGAAGTGTGAATGCTAGCATAGTGCATAAGTTTGATCAATGATAATTTCAACCACTTTTCCTAGCATCATAACAACAACTCTTTCTCATAAAACTCATCATGATAAAGTAGCAACCAATTCACATGTTATGGTTCAAACAATGAATTCTCTTGAAACTTAACAACCTATGTTCTTAGTCACCAAACAATTGCAATTCAACTTATTCTCAACAAAGTCTAAGTAAGAGCTCCACATACTCAATGATCATATAGTCTTCTATGATTGCTAGTACTCAAAGCATATTTTTAGAACAAATGGCATCCATCGAACACAGAGAATGATAGGGACTTAATGTTTCGCACCCCAACTCATTTATCATAGAGATAATTGTCAACAATAATAAGTCATGATCAAATATATTTCACTGGCCATATGTGCCTAGATCTTTACCCACCAGATGATGCTTGCCAACTAGAGAATAATTGAGGTTGAAATGAGAATGCATACTATTGACTCTTGCATAAAAGTAAATACTGAAAGGTAAAAGATAGGCCCTTCGTAGAGGGAAGCAGAGGTTGTCAATCGTTTTTGGCTTTTGTATGCACAATCCCTTAATGCAAAAGAACGTCATGTTATATTGCCCCTTATGATAGCAACCTTTATTATCCATTCCGTTGCTTTTATTACTTTGCCATCACAAGTTCGTACAACGCTCAATTTTCTCTTACACTAAATGATCAAAGACATTTAGAAGAAATTTTTATTACCTTTTTGCAGCGATGACAACTTACTTGAAGGATATTATTCAATCCATAGGTAGGTATGGTGGACACTCATGGCAAGAAACTGGGTTTAAGGGTTTTTGGATGCACAAGTAGTATCTCTACGTAGTACGAATTTTTGGCTAGCAAAAGATCCTAAGCAAACACCACATGTTGGAGGATCCATAACAATATAACTTCTATGCAAATATACACAACCATAACTCATTATGTTGTCTTCCTTGTCCAACTTCAACTAATTTGCTCAAGTTTTAAAATAATTAATGGGTATTCAGAATCATAGAAGAGGTCCAAGATAATATATTTGTATGTGAAAGTTCTCTTCCTTATACTAATCATTGACGAATTGCTTGTATGACCAATATTGTGATTGTGAAGATTCAAAAGATTTCACTTTCTAAACCCAATGTGAAGATACTACTAGGCATGATATGAACATATAATTTCAATTTCATGGTATTCAATTCATTCAAGAACTTACTCATAGGATATAAGTGAAGCACAAGAGTAAACATCAAACTACTCTCAAAAGATATAAGTGAAGATCAATGAGTAGTCAAACAATTAAGTATATTCATGAGGACTCTCTCTCAATAAAGATTTTCAGATCTGAGTATTTTATTCAAACAGCAAAAAAACAAAAATACATTCAAAGAATAACACATATCATGTGGACAAATAAAAATTTAGGCTCAACATAGGCTAACCGATATTAGTTGAAGAAGAGAGGTGGGATGCGTAGCATCCCCAAGCTTAGATGCTTGAGACTTCTTTAAATATTTACTTGGTGTGCCTTGGGAATCCCCAAGCTTGAGCTTTTGTATCTCTTTCAATCCTCTCATATCCTGGTTTCACCTAAGTCTCGAAAACTTCATCCACACAAAACTTGAAAAGAACTCGTGAGATAGGTTAGTGCACATAATAATAATCAACACTTCATGTACTACCAAGACAAGTTGCACAATAATTTTCAAATGTCATCTACTGTTTACTATCGTTTCCACAATTTATATCTACTAATATAGGCTATGGAAACTATAGGATAAGTAGATAACGAAACTATGACAGCAATATATCCAAACAGAATAGTCTGTAGCAATCTATTAAACCAGTGTCCTTATGTAACTCAAAGAATTATGAAAATTTAGGACAAGCTAAATAATTTATATTAAAATACTGTGTAAAAATTTCAGAAACTTTCCACGTTGCAGTGAAATATGAAAATTCAAACACTACTGAGAAAGTTTCTATTTTTACACAGCACACATCAAACATGCAATGCAAGCATCCTAAGGCAATTCTTGGAACTTTTTATTTTAAAAAAAGATTATAAATAACACCTAACATAAAATAACAAAATATAATGACGATCTAAGCAAAGCACATATTATGTGACGAATAAAAATATAGCTCTATGTAAGATATACCGATAATGTTGAAGACGAAAGAGGGGATGCCTTCCGGGGCATCCCCAAGCTTAGGCGCTTGAGTCTTCCTTGGATATTACCTTGGGGGTGCCTTTTGAATCCCCAATATTAGGGTCTTACCACTCCTTATTCTTCTTATATCTGTGTCTCACCCAAAACTTGAAAACTTCAATCACACAAAACTTAACGGAACTTCGTGAGATGGGTTAGTATAATACATAAAGATCATTCACTTAGGTACTGTCAAGACAAGATTCATAATTGTTCTCACATAATACCTACTTTATTATACAATTCACATAATTTATATCACTGAATATAAGCTATGGGAACACTCAAACAAGCAAACTATGCTTGCAAAACAGAATCTGTCAAAAACAGAACAGTCTGTGGAGATATGTATTATAGCCATACTTTCCTGTCTCTACAAATTCTGAAAAATTAGGAAAACTTATATAATTTGCATATAAATTCTTTTTAAAAATTTCAGAATTTTTTGATGGTCCAGTAAAATCAGAGAAATTCTTTACTGGAGGCAAAAGTTTGTGTTTTTGCACAGAATCAAGTCAACAAGTATCCCTACTATCCCAAAGGCTTTACTTGGCACATTATTGAAATAAAAGGCACAAAACATGATTACTACAGTAACTTAATCATGTGAACACACAAAAACAGAAAGGAAAAGTGTTGGGTTGTCTCCCAACAAGCGCTTTTCTTTAAAGCCTTTTAGCTAGGCATGATGATTTCAATGATGCTCACATAGGAATAATAATTGAAACATGCAAAAGAGCATCATGAATCTCATTTCAAGCACATTTAAGTCTAACCCACTTCCTATGCATAGGGGTTTTGTGAGCAAACAATTTATGGGAGCAAGAATAAACTAGCATAGGAAGGCAAAACAAGCATATCTTATAGATTTTCAACAAATAGAGAGGAAACTTGATATTATTGCAATTCATACAAGCATATGTTCCTCCCTCATAATTATTTTCAGTAGCATCATGAAGGAATTCCACAATATAAATATCACATAGATCATTCTTTTTGATGATGCACAAGCATATAATTTTCATTACTCTCCACATAAGCAAATTCCTTTTCATCCATGGTAGTGGGAGGAAACTCAACAAAATAACTATCATGAGACACTTGATTGACGTAACCACATTCAATATTAAAATCATGATGACAAGTTTCATGGTTACTATCACTCTTTATAGCATACATGTCATCCTCATAATCATCATAGATAGGAGGCATGCCATCATCATAATAAATTTTCTCATCAAAACATGGGGGACTAAAAATATCATCTTCATCAAACATAGCATCCCCAAGCTTGTGGCTTTGCATATCATTTGCATCATGGATATTCAGATAATTCATACTAGCAACATTGCAATCATGCTCATCATTCAAGGAATTCGCATTAAATATTTGCATAAATTCTTCCTCTACCAATTGAGCACAATTTTCCGAACCATCATTTTCACGAAAGACATTAAAAAGAGGAAACAATTGAGGCAACCTAAACTCCATTTTTTTGTAGTTTTCTTTTATTAAACCAAACTAGTGAAAAACAAGAAACTAAAAGATTTAATTGCAAGATCTAAAGATATACCTTCAAGCACTCACCTCCCCGGCAACGGTGCCCGAAAAGAGCTTGATGTCTACTACACAACTTGTTCTTGTAGACTCGTGTTGGGCCTCCAAGCGCAGAGTTTTGTAGGACAATAGCAAATTTCCCTCAAGTGGATGACCTAAGGTTTATCAATCCATGGGAGGCGTAGGATGAAGATGGTCTGTCTCAAACAACCCTGCAACCAAATAATAAAAAGTCTCTTTTGTCCCCAACACACCAAATACAATGGTAAATTGTATAGGTGCACTAGTTCGACGAAGATATGGTGATACAAGTGTAGTAATGACAGTAGATATTAATTTTTGTAATAGTAAAAATAAAAAATAAAAATGTAGCAAGTAAAAAAATTAAGCACAAACGGTATTGCAATGATTGAAAACAAGGCCTAGGGTCCGTACTTTCCCTAGTGCAATCTCTCAACAATGCTAATATAATTGGATCACATAACCATCCCTCAACGTGCAACGAAGAGTCACTCCAAAGTTCTTATCTAGCGGAGAACATAAGAAGAAATTGTTTGTAGGGTATGAAGCCACCATAAAGTTATCCTTTCCGATCGATCTATCCAAGAGTTCGTACTAAAATAACACCATATGATACACATCAACCAACTCTAATGTCACCTAGATACTCCAACGTGACCACAAGTATCCATGAGTTAATTATACGATGTGCATCAAACAATTTCAGCTTGATAATACTCAATCCAACACAAAGAACGACAAAGAGTGCCCCAACATTTCTATGGGAGAAAGTAGGACGAAAACGTGCATCAACCCCTATGCATAGATTACCCCAGTGCCACCTCGGGAATACGTGACTTGAGTGCCAAGACATGGATCAAGTGCTCTCAAATCCATAAAAGTATTCAATCCTGTAATAACAAAATCTCAAAAGGAAAACTCAATTCATCACAACAAGATAGAGTGCGGAAAACACCATATGATCCAACTATATTAACAAAGCCCGCGATACATCAAGATCATGCCAAATCAAGAACACGAAAGAGAGAGATTAAACACATAGCTACTGGTACAAACCCTTAGCCCCGAGGGTGGACTACTCCCTCCTCATCATGGAGACCATGGGGATGATGATGAAGGCCTCCGGTGATGATTTCCCCCTCTGGTAGTGTGCCGAACGGGTCTAGATTGGTATTTCATGGCTATAGAGGCTTGCGGTGGCGGAACTTCTCATCTAGGGTTATTTTTGGGGGTTTCTGAATATATAGGATTTTTGGGCGTCGGTTTCACGCGAAGATGGGCCACGAGGGGCCCACAAGACACCAGGGCGCGCCAGAAGAGGCTGGCGCGCCCTGGTGGGTTGTGGCCACCTCGTGACTCTTCTAGCCCTCCCACGAAGCTTCTAGTGCTTCTTTTGTTCCAAAAAATCATCAAAATGTTTCGTTGCATTTGAAGAACTTTTAGTTCTGCACAAAAAATAACACCACGGTAGTTCTGCTGAAAACAGCGTCAGTCCGGGTTAGTTCCATGCAAATCATACCAAAACAATATAAAATTGTTGTTTAATATGGCACGAATACTTCATAAATTATAGATATGTTGGAGACGTATCATTGGATTACTTGGTGGAAGAGATTATGTTCAGATCCTTAATTATCATTATTACACCTCCGATCTTGAACATGTTGATGATGTGTGAGTAGTTACTATTGTTCCTGAGGACATGGGAGAAGTCTTGTTATAAGTAATCTTGTGAAGTTGGTATGCGTTCGATATTTTGATGATATGTATGTTGTTACTTCTCTTAGTGGTGTCATGTGAACGTCGACTACATGACACTTCACCATGTTATGGGCCTAAGGGAAGTCATTGTGGAGTAACAAGTAGATGATGGGTTGCGAGAGTAACAGAAGCTTAAACCCCAGTTTATGCGTTGCTTCATAAGGGGCTGATTTGGATCCACATGTTTCATGCTATGGTTAGATTTATCTTAATTCTTCTTTCGTAGTTGCGGATGCTTGCGAGAGGGGTTAATCATAAGTAGGTTGTTAGTTCAAGTAAGAACAACACCTTAGCACCGGTCCACCCACATATCAAATTATCAAAGTAGCGAACGTGAATCAACTCAACATGATGAATATGACTAGACAGAAATTCCCATGTGTCCTCGGGAGCACTTGCTTAATATAAGAGTACTTTCAGGCCTGTACTTTGCTACAAAAAGGATTGGGCTACCTTGCTGCACCATTGCTACTATTATTACTTGTCCCTTGTTACGAATTATCTTGCTACAAAACTATCAACAACTGTTACTCACAGCACTTGCAGAGAATACCTTGCTGAAAACTGCTTATCATTTCCTTCTCGTCCTTGTTGGGTTCGACACTCTTACTTATCGAAAGGACTACGATTGATCCCCTATACTTGTGGGTCATCAAGACTCTTTTCTGGCGCCGTTGGCGGGGAGTGAAGCGCCTTTGGTAAGTGGAAATTGGTAAGGAAACATTTTCTATACGTGCTGAAATTTACTGTTGCTTGTCACTATGAGCAGTCACCCTTTGAGTGGCTTGTTCGGGGCATCTTCACCCCGAATGGAAGATGAGGAAATTGTTCCTCCACCTACTGCACCTACTGAAATATTTATTATGACATTCCTTATGGTATGCTTGAAAAACTATTGTCTGGTCCTTATGATGGTACGACTCATCCTGATTTCCATTTGATATTCATCGATGAGGTTTGTGGATTATTTCAGCTTGCAGGTTTGTCTAGGGACGAAGTTAAGAAGAAAGTTTTCTATTTATCGTTGGAGGGAAATGCATTAATGTGGTATAGGCTATTGGACAATATTAAATCATGGGATTGGAATCGCTTGAAGCTGGAATTTCATCAGAAGTTTTACCCAATGCATCTAGTTCACCGTGATCGGAACTATATATATAATCTTTGGCCTCGCAAGGGAGAAAGCTTCGCTCAAGCTTGGGGGAGGTTTAAATATATGATGCACACTTTCCCCAACCATGAGCTCCCAAGAGAAAGGATAATACAAAAAATTTATGCTCGGCTTTCTCAGGATGATCAAAAATTATTGGATTCTTCTTCCTCGGGCTCATATATGAATAAAACTATTGAATTCAAATGGGATCTTTTGGAAAGAATTAAACGCAACTCTGAAGATTGGGAGCTCAACAAAGGTAACGAGTCAGGTATAAAACTTAATTTTGATTGTGTTAAATCTTTTATGGAAACCAACACCTTTCATGAGTTTAGCAACAAATATGGTATTGACTCTGAAATAGTAGCTACTTTCTGTGAATCATTTGCTACTCATGTTGATCTTCCCAAAGAAATGTGGTTTAAATATCATCCTCCCATCGAACCACCCTTAGAGAAACAAATTAAAATTGAGAAAGAGGAGATAATTGTTAGTCATGTTGATCCTGTTGTTCCCACTATTTACATTGAGAAACCTCCTTTTCCTGTTAGAATTCGGGAACATGCTAAAGTTACAACTGTGGTCAATAAAAGTCAACTTAGGAAATCTACCCCTCCTAAACAAATAAATGTTGAACCTAAAGTTTCTAAGATTAAGGACCTCTTAGTTGATAATATTGATGGTCAGGTTATCTACCTCTGTGGTGAAGCTGCTAGAATCACAAAACCTGTTAGAAACGAGTGAGATGAGCTCGATAAGAATAAGCCAGTCGTAGGCATGCCTGTTGTCTCAGTTAAAATTGGAGATCATTGTTATCATGGCTTGTGTGACTTAGGTGCTAGTGTCAATGCTATACCATTCACCTTAGATCAAGAAATTATGAATGACATAGCACCCGCTACTATTGAAGATATTGATGTTACTATTAAACTGGCAAACCAAGACACTATTTTGCCACTTGGGATTGTTAGAGATGTTGAAGTTCTATGTGGAAAGGTCAAGTACCCCGCTGATTTCTTAGTTCTTGGTTCGAAACAAGATAACTTTTGTCCCATTATATTCGGTAGGCCTTTCTTGAACACTATTAATGCTGAAATCAATTGTGGTACTGAAAAGGTTAAAATAAGATTTGGTGATGTGTCTCATAAATTTAATTTCTCCAAGTTTACTAATCAAATGCATGAGAAGGAATTACCTAGTAAAGATAAATTGATTAGTCTTGCTTCTGTTGTCATACGTCCTACTGATCCTCTAGAACAATATTTGTTAGACCATGAGAATGATATGCAGATTAATGAAAGGAAGGAAATAGATAGGATTCTCCTTGAACAAACACCTATTCTCAAACACAACTTACCAGTTGATATTTTAGGGGATCCTCCTCCACCTAAAGGAGATCCTGTGTTTGAATTAAAGACTTTACCTGATACTTTGAAATATGCTTATCGTGATGAAAAGAAGATATATCCTGTTATTATCACTGCTAACCTTTCAGAGCATGAAGAAAGAAGATTACTTAAAACTCTGAGGAAGCACAAGGCTGCTATTTGATATACTCTCGATGATCTAAAGGGCATAAGCCCCACGCTATGTTAGCACAAGATTAATATGGAACCAGACGCTAAACCTTTTGTTGATCACCAACGCCGCTTAAATCCTAAGATGAAGGAAGTGGTAAGAACTAAAATACTAAAGCTTCTGGAGACATGTATAATCTATCCTATTGCTGATAGTAGGTGGGTAAGTCATGTTCATTGTGTTCCTAAGAAAGGAGGTATTACTGTTGTCCCTAATGATAAGAATGAGCTTATTACACAAAGAATTTTAACTGGTTATAGGATGGTAATTTTAGAAAATTAAATAAAGCTACTAAGAAAGATCATTACCCCTTGCCTTTTATTGATCAAATGTTAGAAAGATTATAAAAGCACACCCACTTTTGTTTTCTTGATGGATATTCTGGATTTTCTCAAATACCTGTGTCAAAAGACGATCAAGAGAAAACAACCTTTACATGTCCTTTTGGAACTTATGCTTATTGTCGGGTCATGATCCACACGATCACCTATGGGACCAAAGTCCCCTTTGTGGTTCGGCGGGGGAGAGGTCACGTTGCACAAAGAGCAGAGGTAGTGAGGCAGCACGACGATGGGACGCTGGTGTTTTACCCAGGTTTGGGCCGCTGAGAAGCGTAAAACCCAACTCCTGCTTTGGTGGATCGATCAGAGGAACACGAAGCACACGCAATGCTCAAACCCGGCAAGGTTGCCTTCGGGGGAGCTGCTACGCGAGTACAAATGTCCAAATGTCCGAATCCCGAGCAAGGTTGCCTTGGGCATCCTTTTATAGGACAAGAGGCAACCACAGTGGCAAAATAGACATTATCTAGCGATTAGATAGCTAACAGTGCCATAACACCTAACTCTGACACTTAGGACAAAATTCCATAAATGCTAGCCTAGGTGGCATGTGGGGGTGCATCCCCGGCAAGCTCTTATCACCGCTTGGCTGGCCGTTGCTTAGTATCTTGACACGCCCCTGGACGGGTGTCGAATGGATCTAATCTACCTTTCGGCGCGTCGCCACGTGCTTAGCGAGAGCCACTTAGCCACCTGAGGGCTCGACACCGCATCGACAACTGACTGGCATTGCGATGCGGTGGAGTGGTGGTTGATCGGCTCGCGCCTGCCGGGGGATGGCTTGCCGGGTCTTCCTGAAGACGTGTGCGCTTCAGTCCCCGGCAGGCACGGGGACGTGACTGAAGTGGCTCGGGCCCGCTTTTGGGTTGTTGCATCGATCTTGCTGGCGTAGCTAGCCAGCGTAGGCTGCTTCTGCCGGGATCTTGGTCTTGGATGTTGGCTTCGTCTTCTTGATGCACTCCTTGATCTCACGAAGAGCGGCTTCTCTGGCTTGGACTGGGCCGGTCTTGATGGGGTTCTGCTACCACTGCCTATGCATAAGTCAGGGGCACTGGGTACCCTATTCCTAGTGCACAGACATGAGCCCCCAGGTCTGGCCCAAACGCGCTCGCCCAGTGCCGTTGGTTCAGGCCCAAAATTTATGCACATGCCCGCAATATGAGGGAGTAACAGCCGGCTTTTAAGACAGTACTTATCTACTACCTCAGGCCGTTTCCGCCACGTGCACCGCATGCATTGCGGGGAGTTTGCGGTGGATGCGCATGGCTCAAAAGGCGTGGAAGTGGCAGAAACTGCAGCGCCATGGATTGGAGCAATGGGTCGGTTACCTGTTCGCCTATAGGAATTGCTCTAGTGCTTCACTTATATCTTTTTAAGCACGGTGTACTTGGAAACTTTTGTAGAAATACTCTCATGCTTCACTTAGATTAATTTGAGAGTTAGTAAAATTTTGAAGAAATGCTCTCATGGTTCACTTATATCTTTTTGAGAGATGAAATCTTTATGCTCATGTGCTTCACTTAAATTTGTTTGAGCTTGCCAAAAAGCAATGGCAATATATGAAACTAGTCCCAAAGTGATAGATATCCAAGGAGGATATTATAAATACTTTCATGAAGATCATTGGACAAATTAAACTTGATTCCTCGTAATATTTTTGAAACATGATGATAGTAATATGTGAGTCATGTTAGTGAGTAATTATGCTTAGTAGGATGATTGGTGTTAAGGTTTGTGATTCCCTATGCATGCACGAAAGTCAATAGTTATGCAATGAAGTTACATCCTACTTGTGGTGCATTATTCGGTGTTAGTTATGTTCAATACTCACTTATGTGATTTTTCGTTTCTTGGTTTGGTCGCTTCCCAATCTTTTGCTAGCCTTCATTTGTACTAAGTAGAAATACTACTTCTGCATCCAAAATCCTTAAACCAACTTTTGCCTTATGAGTCCACCATACCAACCTATATGCGGTATTTCCATGCCGTTCCAAGCAAATTTGTATGTGCCATCTCTAAATTTTCAAAATAAATTTTCTCTTTTGTGTGCCCGTACCGCTCATGAAACGGTGGGGAGTGTCCAATATTTTTCCATGCTAGATGTGTTATTCTCAAGATGAGTGTTTATTCACTTGTCATTACATGAGAGTGCGGCGGTAATAGGGATGCCCATTCCCGAAATGAAAAAGAAAAAAAAATATTTGCTTTATGTTGTCAAATAATAAATTCCTTGGAAAGTGTTGGTATGGAAGGCAACCGTGGATACGGCCTGCCATGGAAATTGAAAGTTTGGTGGAAAAAGGAATAAACTTTATTTTTTGTTTGGGAACCGCCTATGATATATCTAGCATGGAAAGTATTGTGAGCTACTTTGTCGTTTTCATTGACAGGAAAAGCATGCCACCCAAAATATTTTTCTCTCTCTCAATTTAAACCTTGAGCTCTGGGACCTCTACAAATCCCTACTTCCCTCTGCGAAGGGCCTATCTTTTTACTTTATGCAATTTTTATTTTTGCTTTGAGTCTCCATCTTCTCTTATAAGCACCAACTAGGGGGCACTATGATCGTACTTGAGCATTGGGCATAGCTAATATTTGAGTGTGTTTCATGAATGGATCAATGATTGAGCATGATGGGCTAGGGATAACTTTCTTTAGTGTTCATATTTTGAAAGACATGGTTGCTTGTTGACATGCTTGAGTATTGAACTCATTATGTTAAAACTAGACTATTGCTTTGAATCATTTACCAGTCCAAATGTCCATGCTATACAAAATAAAAGAATATGAAGAACATGTTAGGCAGCATTCCACATCAAAAATTCTATTTTTATCATTTACCTACTCGAGGACGAGTAGGAATTAAGCTTGGGGATGCTTGATACGTCTCCAACGTATCTATAATTTTTGCTTGTTCCATGCTGTTATATTATCATTCTTGGATGTTTTACAATCATTTTATTACAACTTTATATCATTTTTTGGGACTAACCTATTGACATAGTACCAAAGTGCCAGTTGTTGTTTTTGCTTGTTTTTTACTTCGCAGGAAATCAGTACCAAACAGATATGAAACGTTGCGGGGATTTTTGTGGATTTTTTACGGACCAGAAGAGTCCAGATGGGCCAAAGAACACCAGGAGAGGAGGCCCAGGGTGGCCAGCACCCACATGGGCGTGCCAGAGGCGCCCCGACGCGCCCTGGGGTGTGCTGGGCCACTCCGGCACCCCCTCAACCGACTATCGTGCCTATAAATTCCCTGAAAATCCAAAAACCCTAGAAGAGTCGATGAAATACAATTCCAGCCGCGGCAAGTTCCAAAACTGCGAGATCCAATCTAAACACCATCACGGAGGGGTTCATCCTCCTCATAGGTGCCTCTCCGATGATGCGTGAGTAGTCCACCATAGACCTACGGGTCCGGAGGCAGTAGCTAGATGGCTTCTTCTCTCTTTCTCTTATGATTCTCAATACAATGGTCTCTTGGAGATCTATTTGATGTAAACTTTTGCGGTGTGTTTGTTGGGATCCGATGAATTTTGAGTTCATGATCAATTTCTGTCCATGAATATTATTTGAGTCTTCTTTGATCTCTTATATGCATGATTACTTATAGCCTCGTATTTCTTCTTCGAATCTTTGGTTTAGTTAGGCCAACTAGATCGATTTTTCTTGCCATGGGAAGAGGTGCTTTGTGATGGGTTCGATCTTGCGGTGTTCTTTCCCAGTGACAGAAGGGGCAGCAAGACACGCATGTATCGTTGCTATTAAGGATAACAAGATGGGGTATATTCCTACATGAATAGATCTTGTCTACATCATGTCATCATTCTTATTGCATTACTCCATTTTTCCATGAACTTAATACACTAGATGCATGTTGGATAGCAGTCGATGTGTGGAGTAATAGAGGTAGATGCAGGCAGGAGTCGGTCTATCTATCTTGGACGTGATGCCTATATAATGATCATCCCCTTGGATGTCGTCATGACTATTTGATTTTCTATCAATTTCCCAACAGTAATTTGTTCACCCACTGTGCGCTATACTCATGAGAGAAGCCACATGTGAACCCTACGGCCCCCGGGTCTACTTTGTCTATCATATTGCTTTCCGATCTATGTTTTTTGCAATCTTTGTTTTCAGATCTACAAAACCGAAAACCCAAAAATACCTTGCTGTATATTTACTCTTTTTATTTGTGTTCTTGAGAGATCTATCTCTCCTATCTATCACTACCTAATCTATCTTTTTACCGTAGAGAGATTGACAACCTCTCTTTCGCGTCGGGTTGCAAGTATTTGTTGTTTGTGTGCAGGTGCTGCTTATTGGGTGGTGGTGATCCTCCTACTAGTTCGATAACCTTGGTTTCATAACCGAGGAAAATACTTACCGTCGCTGTGCTGCATCATCCCTTCCTCTTTGGGAAAATGCCGACGCAGTCCAAGCCACGTCACTTGCATTTACTCCTTAAGGGCAGGGAGTCTTCTTTGCACCAGGCCGTCGGGGACGACCATGCTCTCTGTGAGGCTCCTCGGCTGCCGCGTCGGGAGTTCGGACGACGACGGAGGTGTCTCCTCGAGCGGTGGCGATGAGGAAGACGATGGCGGTCGGCGACCCACGACGCTTCAGGAGCGTGGACGACGGCTTCGACGCATCGTGATTGTCGGCAGCACCATCATCACCAGCTGGGCTCTGGCAGTGCCACCATCTGCACCTGCCCTCTGCCTTCTTCCTCCTTTTCGGCTTTGTCCGCCCCACCGGCTTCGTCCGCCTTACCTGGGGGCAGGGGCCTTCTGATCTTCGGACATGTCCCTCTGGTCCTGGCGGGGAGGCGCCGAATCCCAGCCAGGCGCTCCTTTTGCCCTCTTTTTCTTCTCCACCTAATCCTTAGGAGGAGACGGACAAGAAAGGCATTACGGGGCACTTATCTTTTTATAAATCAAAGGATGTAGGCACTTGTCAAGTTTTAGTTAATCATAATGTAATCTTTATCCATTTTGTACTGAAAATGAATGAAAGAATGCTATTTTTCTTCCTTAAGTACTATCCTTTTCTTCCTCCTTGTTTATACTGTGTCAGTATGTTTGTCCTTGCCGCACGGAATTACTTGCCGGGTCAGTACTAACCGCGAGCGCCAGAGGGTAGCGAGCCCCCGGCACCAGGCTGGTATCGTCCCCCGGCAAAGCTCCTTGTCGGTATCGTCGTAGCCCCCCAGAGCTGATGATCAACAGGAGCTGGGAGATGGCTCGTTCCGACAAGGGTTTCCGTTGCGTGATGAACTCCATGGTACACAGCCAAAAGGAACAAGGAGGTGCTTTCTTAAGGGAGTAAACAGCATCGAACTTGGGATACGCGATTAGACTTATCTTTTCAGGCAGTATCCCTTTATGGAGTACAACAAGCAACCGTCCTTGTTCCTTTGCCCTTCTTCTTTGTTTTCCTGGTGGTAAAACATGTAAGGCAACAGGTCTCTATCCTCTGGGGAGAGAGAATACAGTAACAAGGATCACAGGCTCATCAAGTACTTTAGCAAATTTCTAAAATTCAAAAGTGATAACATTGCAACATAAAAAATGCATAGTAAACATGCAGTTTGATGATATGATGCAATGCCTAGCTTTATTATTGCATGCACAGGGTCTGCGCCTGGCTTTGTACAGAGGGTTACATGCACTGCGGCAAGGCTTGTACAAAAGGTGGCTGCCGGGGACTGAGCCCGGCAACCGTGCATTATGGGTAGAACTTACGAAGATGCTCAATATTCCATGAGTTAAGCACTTTGATGCCATCTTCGGTCTCCAGACGGACATCGCCAGGTCTGGTGACTCGTGCTACCCTGTAAGGGCCTTCCCACTTCGGCGTCAACTTGTTGGTACCCTTGGCAGACTGAACGGGCCTAAGGTCAAGGTCGCCTTCCTCAAGGCTCCGGGCGTGGACCCTGCGGCTATGATAGAGGCACAGGGCTTGTTGGTAGCGTGCAGCACGCACAGCGGCCCAGAGACGATCTTCCTCGAGGAGCAAGGCATCATCATGCTTTAGCTGCTTTTGCTCTACTTCATCGTAGGCAAGTACTCGAGGTGACCCGTATATGAGTTTCGTGGGGAGAATTGCTTCCGCCCCGTACACTAGGGAGAAGGGCGTCTGGTCGGTAGCTCGATTCGGTGTCATTCTGAGGGATCAAAGAACCACTGGCAGCTCATCTATCCAACGCTTACCACATCTCCGCAGTCTATCAAAAGTTCTTGTCTTGAGTCCACGCAACACTTCAGCGTTCATCCTCTTGACTTGCCCGTTGCTCCTTGGGTGGGCAATAGAGGCGAAGGAGACCTTGCTTCCAAGGCTTTGGATGTACTGTATAAAGGTGCGGCTCACGAACTAGGTGCCATTATCGATGATTACCATGTTGGGCACTCCAAAATGGCACACCAGTCCTTTCAGGAACTTGACAGTTGTCTGTGCGGTCACCTTCCTCACTGGTTCCACCTCAGGCCACTTTGTAAACTTGTCGATTGCTACGAACAATAATTCAAAGCCCCCGACAGCGCGGGGAAAGGGGCAAAAATATCGAGCCCCCAGACCGAGAAAGGCCAAGATAAAGGGATCGTCTGGATGGCTTGCGCTGGTTGATGAGTGTTCTTGGAATGGAACTGGCAGGACTCACACTTGGTGACTAGCTCAGTTGCATCTTGGAGGGCAGTGGGCCAATAGAAACCCTACCGGAAGGCTTTCCGGGCAAGGGCCCTTGATCCAATGTGAGACCCACACATGCCTCCGTCTATCTCTGCCAACAACTTTAGTCCAACTTCCCGGCAAATGCACCTTAATTTCACATCGTTTGGTCTTTTTCTATACAGAGTGTCATCGACAAACTGGTACATACTTGACTGACGGGGTAGTTTTTCGGCTTCTTCTTGTTCTTCGGGATGTTCTCCTGTTTGAAGGAAGTGGACTATGTGATGTGCCCAAGCTGGAGCCTGTGGCTCGACAACAAGGACTAAAGGCATCTCCTCGTTCGTGGGAGCGCTTACCTCGACCGCGAGGACCTGAGGTCCTGCAGGAGGGAGCTGCTCACCAACCGAAATGGGGTTGCCCCCGGCAGCCTCTCTACCAGCGGCTTCGGGAAGCCCTGCCAGGAAATGCTTGCCGGAGTTCAGCTTTCTTCTTTTCCCTACCATCATTGACGGGGATACTGATGGTTGAGTGAGGTGGAGGACAAAGGTTCTTGGTTCCACAGGGAGCTTTTGCGCAACACACTTTGATAGTTGATCAGCGATGCTGTTTTCTGCATGCGGCACGTGCTCTGTTTGCAATCCATCAAAGCGCTCCTCCAGTTTCCTCACCTCTTCCACGTATGGTTTCATCAATGGACTCTGATAATCTTTGTTGACTTGTCTCACCACGAGTTGAGAATCTCCTCGGATGATCAGTTTCTTGATTCCCAACTCCACCGCGATCCTAAGTCCGACAAGGAGCCCCTCATACTCAGTAGTGTTGTTGGTGGCCTCCTCCCGGTGAAAGTGCATTTGGACCACATATTTGAGATGTTCTCCGGTGGGGGCGATGAGGAGCACGCCTGCTCCGGCGCCCTAAAGTGAGAAAGCACTATCAAAGTACATGATCCATTCTTTAGGCACTTCTTTGCCGGGGAGAATTGTCTCTGGAACCTCTTCGTCTGGCGTGGGTGTCCATTCTGCAATGGATTCCGCCAACATCCTGCTCTGGATTGTGGAAGTGCTCTCATACTTCAAACCAAAACTTGACAGCTCTAGCGCCCACTCAACTATCCTGCCAGTGGCTTCGGGGTTCCTCAATATACGCTACAGCGGGAAGCGGGTGACAACAGTGATCTCGTGGGCTTGGAAGTAGTGGCGTAGCTTCCTTGAGGCCATGAGAAGACCGAAGATCAGCTTTTGCACTCCAGAGTACCTTGACCTAGCCCCTTGTAACAAGGAGCTGACAAAGTACACTGGTCGCTGCACCACTTTCTTCTTTGCCACTTCCTTCAAACTGCCTTCGTCTACTTGCTTAAGTTCCCCTTGGCTTGCATCAGGTCCTGCCGCGAATGCTTCGGTTCCACTCCCGGTGACATCTGTTGCAGCGGCTGCGTCTTCATGCACTTCCCGCTGCGCCACCAGCGCTACACTAACCACTTGATTCGTTGCCACTAGGTATAGCAGCAACGGTTCTTGTGGTTTAGGCACAACCAAGGTGGGAGGGGAAGAGAGGTAAGCTTTCAGATCTTGCAGCGCTGCTTCTGCTTCTGGGGTCCACTTCATCGGGCCGGCCATTTTCAAAACTTTGAAAAACGGCAGGGCGCGCTCAGCGGATTTGGAGATGAACCTACTCAACCCGGCAATGCATCCGGCCAAGAGCCTTACGTCCTTGATGGACTTGGGTGCTTGTATTTCCTCGATCGATTTGATCTTGTTGGGATTGGCTTCTATTCCTCGCTGAGACACAAAGAACCCAAGCAGCTTGCCGGATGGGACACCAACACACATTTCTCAGGGTTGAGCTTCAAATTGATCTTGCGCAAGTTGATAAAAGTTTCTTCCAAGTATTGTATGAGAGTTTCTTCATCTTTGGTTTTGACTACTATGTCATCCATGTAAGCTTCCACGTTCCTGTGCAACTGAGATTCAAATCCAATCTGCACGGCCCTTGCAAAGGTAGAACCAGCGCTCTTTAATCCGAAGGGCATACGTACAAAGCAGTACGTGCCACATGGAGTTATGAACGTGGTCTTTTCCTCATCTTCCTTGGCCATGAATATCTGGTGGTATCCAGAGTATGCGTCCAAGAAGGAAAGCAGGTTACACTCGGAAGTGGAATCAACAATCTGATCGATGCGCAGCAAGGGAAAAGGGTCCTTCACGCATGCTTTGTTTAAGTCAGTGAAGTCAATGCAAAGCCTCCATTTCCCATTCTCCTTGCGCACCACTACCGGGTTGGCTAACCATGTCGGATGCAACACTCCTCTAACCAAACCAGCTGCTTCGAGCTTCTTGATCTCTTTGGCAATGAACTGCTGCCGCTCCAAGGCTTGCTTCCTAACTTTCTGCTTGACGGGCCTGGCATGAGGGCAGACAGCAAGGTGGTGCTCAATTACCTCCCTGGGAACACCGGGGATGTCAGTTGGTTGCCAAGGAAACACATCGACATTCGCCCGTAGGAAGGCAACGAGCGTGCTTTCCTATTTGTCATTAAGGTTGGCACTGATGGTAAATGTACCATCAGCGCCTTCCTGCCCTGCCTGGACCTTATTTGTTGCAGGATAGGTTACCTTGGATCTCTTGCTAGTGGAACTCTCCGGCAGGTCATCGACGGGTGCAGCGCACTCCGAAGAGGCGTGCTTCCCGGAGTCCTTGCCGGCGTCTCTGCTAGACTTCTTCCCCTTCCCTGATTCCTTGGCGGGAGCTGGTGCTTCCTCTACTTCAGCTGCTACCGCGTCTTGATACATCTTGTCCACACATATAAATGCATCCTTTTTATCAGATGGAATGGAGATGATTCCTCTGGGCCCTGGCATCTTCAAAGTGTTGTAAGCATGGTAGGATGCTGCCATGAATTTTGCCAGAGCTGGGCGACCAAGAATTCTATTTTAAGGCAGAGGGAGTTCGACCACATCAAACACCACTTTCTCAGTCCGGTAGTTCAACTCCCCGCCAACCATCACAGGCAAAGTGATCTTTCCCTTGGGTTGGCTCCTGCTGGGGTTGACTCCTTGGAATGTACTTGTAGCCTTGAGATCTCCGTTAGGGATCTGCAGCCTTTCAACCACCTTAGGGGAGATTAAGTTCAACCCCGCCCCACCATCAACTAACATCTTGGTTACTTTGAGGTTGCAGATTGTTGGGGAGACCAACAACGGCAAACATCCGACCGCAGTGGTGCGGTCAGGATGATCCTCTTCATCAAAGATGATAGGCGTGCGGGACCATTTGAGTGGTCTTCTGGACTCTGCAGCTTGTTCCATGGCGTTGATCTCACACGCCCACTGCTTGAGCTGGCGGTGAGAGGAATGCAAGGATGCACCCTCGTCAACACACATGGCTGCAGTTGCCTTCGGGAACTCCCGATCAATGGACTCTTCATCATCCTCATCATCACTCTTATCATCTTGTTCTTTCTTCTCACGACCTCTAGAAGGTTTCTCCTTCTGCTGCGGGGCCTTGCCGCGGCGGCGTCCTCTACCACCACGGCCCTTCCCGGCAGCACCGTCTTGGCCTCTCTCCATGTCACGCTTCTCGTACTCAGCCTTCTGCTTTTCCACAAGCTGCTCAACTTGGCGGCATTCTTGGAGATCATAACTTTTGGTGCGGTGAATTTTGCAATATGGTCCATCGGACTTTCCGGTTTTCTCTGCCGCTGCGGCCTCCCGGCAATCAGCGCACGCGGCAGCTCCCTTGCCGGGGGCCTTGGCCTTAGCCTTCTTGCCGGAGCTAGATTACCAGAGCCCTCAATGGCCAATACTTCCTTTCCCTTATGCTTCTTGTTGCCGCTTTGGTTTCTCTCCTTTGAGCCAGGGGCATCATCGTCGTCATCTGAATCGACCTCGACGCCAGCCTCCTCTCCGGGGAGTCGCCTTCCTTCCTCAACACGAGCACACTTGTCCGCCAATGTATACAACTCATTGACGGTCTTGGGGAGTTTAACATTCATCTTGGCCCGCATCCTCCTGTTGCACATGTACGAGTGGAATGCGGCAATCACGGCTGCGGGGTGTATCTCAGGAATATTGCGGTGCACTCGACTGAATCTCTGGATTTACTTCCGCAGGGTTTCTCCTTCCTTCTGCGGAAGGGCTTGCAAGTCGCTGGGCTGTCCTGGCTCCTGGTGGCCACGAGTGAAGGCGCCGACTAACTCGTTGCACAAGTCAACCCATGATGAAATAGAGTTCTCCGGCAGGTGCATCAGCCACGATCTCACATTTGGCTTGAGTGCCAAAGGGAAATAGTTGGCGAGCACCTTCTCATCTCTTCCCCTGGTGGCTTGAACGGCTATCATATAGATGCCCAGGAACTCCGCCGGGTTTAGCTTCCCGTCGTATTTCTCCGTCAGCTCAGGCTTGAAGGCTCGGGCCGATGGCCAGTGGACCTGTCATAGCTCGCGAGTGAAGGCAGGGCACCCAACCTCATAAGGCAGGTACTTGCCCACACTGGGCGCGGGGTCGCCAACATCTGGGCCGTTGCGCCTGTCGGATTGGCGGTGTGCTTCCCAGCGTCGCTCTATGGTGATGCGCATGTCTTCCCTTCGTCGGTCTTCCAGGACACGCCGCAGGTCCCGGCGATCATGCGGGCCGGAGGAGACCATAGACACTTCGTTGGGCTCGTCGATATGTGGAGCTCGTTGTGGCTGCCTCTGGGTCTGTTGTTGCGGAGGGGATTGCACCGTTGGCGCGGCCCCCTCGGCACGACCGTCAGCCCGGGCCGCCGTCGCCGTCCGCGGGTATCTTGATGGCTCTGCATGCTATGATTTGCTGGCTTCGACGAAGCCAATCAAACTCTGTATGGTGGCTCTCCACTCGTCCATCTTGTCGGCCACCGGCGGGAAGTTTAGCAGCAGTTGGGCCCGTGCCATTGCTTCCGCTGTAGTAGTCGGCATGGCTAGAGATGCGGATCGCGACGTCGCTCGACTCCTGGTGGAACCAAGAGGAGCATCATCGCACTCTCGTCGCCGTGCACCGGTCGCCGAGGCGGTCTGACGCGGAGGAGGCCGAACTTGTGAGTCTATGTTCCCGCTTGGCGCTTTGTCTTGTTCCAGGCGAGGCGCGCACCCAGCAGCCGCGCTTGTGATGGGCGCAGCTGGAGGATCACGGCTTGCTCCAGATTGGGCGCCGCCGTTGCGGCCGCGGCCACCAGTGCAGCGGGGAGGTGGAGACCGAACATTTCCTCCTCCCACGGCACTAGGGTCGAGTCACCAGAATGTTGCTGCTGTTGATCCTCTTTGGCGTTCCTCGCTCCAGCTTCGGATGCATGAGACACGACGGCGGCGCCGCCTACGCCAGTCGTGTCGCCCATGACGCCCACCTCATTCGCCGCCGCCGCGATGCCAATGGCATCCGCAGCTGCATGTGAGGGGCCTTCGAAGTGGAGGGATGCGCGGTTGCGCCGACCTTCTTCTTGGGAGCCACGGGTGAAGAAGACGGCGATGAAGATCAACGCGCTGCTCACGATCTCAGGTTCGCGCAAATGACGTAGTACGCCCCCTACCTGGCGCGCCAAAGATGTCGGGTCACGATGCACCGGATCACCTATGGGACCAAAGGCCCCTTTGTGGTTCGGCGGGGGAGAGGTCACATTGCACAAAGAGCAGATGTAGTGAGGCAGCATGACGATGGGACGCTGGTGTTTTACCCAGGTTCAGGCCGCTGAGAAGCATAAAACCGTACTCCTACTTTGGTGGATTGATCAGAGGAACACGAAGCACACGCAATGCTCAAACCCGGCAAGGTTGCCTTCGAGGGAGCTGCTACGCAAGTACAAGTGTACAAAGGTCTGAATCCTGAGCTAGGTTGCCTTGGGCCTCCTTTTATAGGACAAGGGGCAACCACAGTGGCAAAATAGACATTATCTAGCGATTAGATAGCTAACAGTGCCATCATACCTAACTTTGACACTTAGGACAAAATGCCATAAATGCTAGCCTAGGTGGCGTGCGGGGGTGCATCCCCGGCAAGCTCTTATCACCGCTTGCCTGGCTGTTGCTTAGTATCTTGATACGCCCCTGGACGGGTGTCGAATGTATGTAATCTGCCTTCCGATGCATCGTCACGTACTTAGCGAGAGCCACTTAGCCACTTGAGGGCTCGACACCGCATCGACAACTAACTGGCATTGCGATGCGGTGGAGTGGTGGTTGATCGGCTCGTGCCTGCCGGGGGATGGCTTGCCGGGTCTTCCTGAAGACGTGTGTGCTTCGGTCCCCGGCAGGCACCTTGGACGTGACTGGCGCGGCTCGGGCCCGCTTTTGGGCTGTTGCATCGATCTTGCCGGCGCAGCTAGCTAGCGTAGGTTGCTTCTGCCGGGGTCTTGGTCTTGGATGTTGGATTTGTCTTCTTCATGCGCTCCTTGATCTCACGAAGAACGGCTTCTCTGGCTTGGACTGGGCCGGTCTTGATGGGGTTGTGCTACCACTGCCTGTGCATAAGTCAGGGGCACTGGGTACCCCATTCCTAGTGCACCGACACTTATAGACGTAAGACTTTTGGTTTATACAATGCACCTGCTATGTTTCAAAGATGTATGACTGCTATATTCTCTGACTTTTGTGAAAATGTTGTTGAGGTTTTTATGGATGATTTTTCTGTCTATGGGACTTCTTTTGATGACTGCTTGAGCAATCTTGATCGAGTTTTGCAGAGATGCGACGAAACTAGTCTTGTCTTGAATTGGGAGAAGTGCCACTTTATGGTCAATGAAGGCATAGTGCTTGGGCATAAAATTTCTAAACGAGGCATTGAGGTAGACAAGGCTAAAGTTGATGCGATAGAGAAAATACCATGCCCGAAAGATATCAAAGGTATAAGAAGTTTCCTTGGTCATGCTGGTTTTTATAGGAGCTTCATTAAAGATTTCTCTAAGATTTCTAGGCCGTTAACTAATCTTCTTCAAAAAGATGTTCCTTTTGTTTTTGATGATGATTGTGTAGAAGCTTTTGAAATACTTAAGAATGCTTTAATTTCTGCACTTATTGTTCAACCACCTGATTGGAACCTACCATTTGAAAATATGTGTGATGCTAGTGATTATGCTGTTGGCACTGTTCTAGGGCAGAGAGTAGGAAAGAAGTTAAATGCTATCCATTATGCTTGTAAAACTCTAGATTCTTCTCAAAGGAATTATGCTACCAATGAAAAAGAATTTTTAGCAGTTGTTTTTGCTTGTGATAAGTTTAGACCCTACATTGTCGATTCCAAAGTAAATATTCACACTGATCATGATGCTATTAAATACCTTATGGAAAAGAAAGATGCTAAACCTAGGCTTATTAGGTGGGTACTTTTACTTCAAGAGTTTGACTTGCATATCATTGATCGAAAAGGAGCTGAAAATCCCGTAGCAGATAACTTGTCTAGGATGGAAAATGTTCTTGATGACCCACTTCCTATCGATGATAGGTTTCCTGATGAACAACTTGCTGCTATAAATACTTCACGTAGTGCTCCTTGGTATGTTGATTATGCTAATTATATTGTTATTAAATACATCCCACCTAGTTTCACATACCAACAAGAGAAAAACTTATTTTATGACCTACGACATTACTTTAGGGATGACCCACATCTTTACAAAGAGGGAGTAGACGGTATTATTAGACGATGTGTACCAGAGCATGAACAGGAACAAATTCTTCGGAAATGTCATTCCGAAGCTTATGGAGGACACCATGCCGGTGACCGAACTGCTCACAAGGTATTATAATGTGGTTTTTACTGGCCTACTCTTTTCAAAGATGCTCGTAAGTATGTCCTTTCATGCAATGAATGCCAGAGAGTTGGCAACATCGGTAAGCGTCAGGAAATGCCTATGAACTATTCACTTGCTATTGAACCATTTGATGTCTGGGGCTTTGACTTTATGGGACCTTTTCGTTCCTCAAATGGGTATACTCATATTCTAGTTGTTGTTGATTATGTTACTAAATGGGTAGAAGCTATTCCAACTAGTAGTGCTGATCGTAACACCTCTATTAAAATGCTTAAAGATATTATTTTCCCGAGGTTTGGAGTTCCTAGATATTTAATGACTAATGGTGATTCACATTTTATTCATGGTGCGTTCCGTAAACTTCTAGCTAAATATGATGTTAACCATAGGATTGCATCACCTTATCATCCCCAGTCTAGTGGTCAAGTTGAATTGAGTAATCGAGAAGTAAAGTTAATATTGCAAAAGACTATTAATAGATCCAGGAAGAACTGGTCTAAGAAACTAGATGATGCACTTTGGGCTTATAGAACTGCTTATAAGAATCCTATGGGTATGTCTCCTTACAAAATGGTCTATGGGAAAGCTTGTCATTTACCTCTTGAGTTAGAACACAGAGCTTACTGGGCAATTAAAGAACTTAACTATGATTTTAAACTTGCCGGTGAGAAAAGGTTATTTGACATTAGCTCACTTGATGAATGGAGAACACAAGCCTATGAAAATGCTAAGTTATTTAAATAAAAGGTTAAAAGACTTAGTACTTTTGTACAATTCTCGTTTCAGATTTTTTGCAGGAAAGCTCCTCTCCAAATGGGAAGGCCCGTATGTTGTTGAGGAGGTTTATCGCTTCGGTGCTATAAAAATCAACAACTTCGAAGGCAAGAACCCGAGAGTGGTGAATAGGCAAAGAATTAAGAATTATATTTCAGGTGCCCCCATTAATGAACAAACAAATGTCATCCAAGTTATCGCACCGGAAGAACACATCAAGGAAGTCTTCCGGAAAACTCCAGAAACCTGAAAAAGGGGTAGGTATGTGGTACGGTAAGTAAACCGACTCCAAAAATTCCATAGAAATAACTTCTGTCGTCTTTGGTATTTTAGAAAAATTACAAAAATAAAACGGAATCAGAAGGACCCACGAGGGAGGCACAAGCCAACAGGCCGCGCCCCCCACTAGGGGCGCGACCAGATGGCTTGTGGGTCCCTCGTGTGGCCTCCGGACTCCAATTTCTTCTGGAACATGTATTCTGACCTAGAAAAAAAATCCTTATATATACTCCCGGATGTTTTGACCACCGTATCGCGAGATTTTCCTCTTTTCTTGTTTCGGGCTATTTTTCTGACAGATCTAGATCGCTATGACTTCGCCTTCGCCAACCAAGGATAAGTTCTTCGAGAAGGTCATCAATCCCTACCTGCCGGAGGTGATGAAGCACCCTCAAGCTATTGAGATGCGTGAGGGGGTGCTCACCATCCGGGACGTTCAAGGCCCCAAGAAGGAGGGAAGCGAGAAGGCCAGGCTTGCACAAGTGGAGCAGGAAATCTTCAAGTGTCAAGGGATGGTTGAATGTGGCTTGAGTGCTAATCACTCTATGATCACGGACTTCATCCGTGAAAACAAGATGGACACCAAAAGTTTGGGGGAGGCTCTTGCCAAGCTTCAAGATCGGATTGAACACCTCCAAGATCAACTCTATCAACTCCAACTCCAAAACTGTGACTATGAATCCAGGTTTAAAAGGATGAGCCTAGCTGTTGATTTCAGGATCCCGGAGACCACAGTTTCTTTCCACGATGGGGAGCCTATGCCTTGGAAGATGGAAGATTTCCTCACATCACCATCATCACCGAAGAACTCTTGAGTACATGGGTATGGGGCACCACCCTTTGCTTGTTGCAAGCTTGGGGGAGGTGTCCCGGTATCGTATCACCATCACTTTTTACCACCACTATCTATCTTAGTTCTATCTTTAGTTTTTCATGATTTAGGGAGTTAAATTTTAGATTTGCTTTGTTTAGAGTTTTTGCTTTGACTTCTACCTATCCTTTTAATCGAGTGTGAGAGTTATATAATAAAGTTAGTTGAGATCGTGTGCCCTTTTCTTCACTTGCACCCATCATCTTAGCAAGGCAATAAAAAGAATAGAAAAATCATATGCCTATCTCTTGAGAAGTAATGACTTCACTTATAAAAAGAGGTATAAGCAATAAGAAGTGTTGGAAACCAACAAACATAATGTTAGTGATTGACATGATCTATGCAAAAGTGTGGTAGAGAAGAGGAGATTCACATATAAATATACTATCATGAACACCTTTTATGATTGCGAGCTTCCATCAAAATATTACATAATGATCAAGTGTTGAAGTGGGACATGGAAGACAACATAATGATCATGCTTGTTTACATTTGCATAGAAGTTATATGGTATTGAATCCTTTAACTTGTGATGCTTGCTTAGGACCTTTTGCTAGCCCAAAGATTCGCACTAAGTAGAGATGCTACTTGTGCATCCATAACCATTAAACCCAGTTTCTTGCCATGAGAGTCCACCATACCTACCTATGGATTGAATAAGATCCTTCAAGTAAGTTTTCATTGTTGCACGAGGCAATAAAAATTGCCTCTAATCATGTAAGATCTTTTGTTGTAAGGGAAAGTAAGCTTTGTATGATCTTGTGATGGTGAAGTAATAAAAGCGACGGAATGCATAATAAAGTTCGCTATCACAAGGGGCAATATGAAGTGATGTTCCATTATGTTAAGAGATTAAACATATCAAACAAATAAAAGCTCATGACAACCTTTGCTTCCCTCTGCGAAGGGCCTATCTTTTTCATTCTTACAAGTTTTATTTTCATGCAAGAGTCAATAATATTTCCCTTGTTCTTATTATCCAAACCATTTAGTGGAAAGCATTATATGTTGAGGAAAGATTCAAACAAATATATCCAGCTGAATGTAAATGATCATGTTCCATTATTGTTGACATTATCCTTGAGGTAAAAAGGTTGGGTGGCAAGAACATTAAAAACCCCATCTTCCTATGTGTCCCACGGAGTCACTTGTTCCAAAAATATGCAATGTATGTTAGCAATCATAGACGGTTACATCATAGTTTAATATGTGAACTTGCTAGAAATATAAGCTCTTACATAGACTCTTCTCTCGATTGCAAAAGCTATGATTATCTCAAGAACTAATTGCATTGCTTGTTGGTTCTCAATAAAGATTATGTCCTATATTTCTTCAGTTGTGAATATATTTTTACTTGTTCATGGGAAGTTATATGATTGAAAACTTGCTGCTATGATGATCTTCATGATGCTCTCATGCCCGTATTCTGTTTTTATCGACACCTCTCTCTCAAATTATGTGGTCATTATTTTAGAGTTCGGCTTTCGCTTGAGGACAAGCGAGGTCTAAGCTTGGGGGAGTTGATACGTCCATTCTGCATCATGATTTCTTACCATTATCTACCTTATTTTTGTCCATTATTCCACATTATCATACAATTCTTATGTCCATTCTCTCTGAATATGCAAGGTACATCACAAGGAGGGAAATATCTGGAAACTGGAATTCTGGACCGGAAAACCGAGAAAAAGGCAGAAAATTCACCAGTCTCAGAATGACCCGAAAGTTTACACAGAATATTTTTGGAATATTTAAGAATTTCTGGAGAAAAAATATACCGGAGAGGGGCTGCTAGCAGGCCACAAGCCAACTGGCCGCCCCCCTGGGGACGCGGCCTAATGGCTTGTGGGTGCCCTGCTAGTCCTTCGATGCCCCTCTTCTCCTATATGGTGTGTTTTACCCTAGAAAAAATCATAAGCAACCTTTCGGGATGAAGCGCCACCGTCTCGAGGCGGAAACCGGGGCGGAGGCCCTTTTGCACTCCGGAAGTCAGATTCTCTCAGGGAAATCCCTCTCCGGGAGGGGGAGATCGAAGCCATCGTCATCACCAACGCTTCCTCCTTCATGGGAGGACCAATCTTCATCAACCTATTTGCCAGCACCATCTCATCTCCAACCCTAGTTCATCTCTTGTATTCAATCTTTGTCCCAAAACCTCAGATTGGTACCTGTGGGTTACTAGTTGTGTTGATTACATCTCGTAGTTGATGCTTGTTGGATTACTTGGTGGAAGAGATTATGTTCAGATCCTTAATTATCATTATTACTCCTCTGATCTTGAACATGTTGATGATGTGTGAGTAGTTACTATTGTTCCTAAGGACATGGGAGAAGTCTTGTTATAAGTAATCTTGTGAAGTTGGTATGTGTTCGATATTTTGATGATGTGTATGTTGTTACTTCTCTTAGTGGTGTCATGTGAACATCGACTACATGACACTTCACCATGTTATGGGCCTAAGGGAAGTCATTTTAGAGTAACAAGTAGATGATGGGTTGTGAGAGTGATAGAAGCTTAAACCCCAGTTTATGCGTTGCTTCATAAGGGGCTGATTCGGATCCACATGTTTCATGCTATGGTTAGATTTATCTTAATTCTTCTTTCGTAGTTGCGGATGCTTGCGAGAGGGGTTAATCATAAGTAGGGTTTTAGTTCAAGTAAGAACAATACCTTAGCACCGGTCCACCCACATATCAAATTATCAAAGTAGCAAACGTGAATCAGCTCAACATGATGAATATGACTAGACAGAAATTCCCATGTGTCCTCGGGAGCACTTGCTTAATATAAGAGTACTTTCAGGCCTGTCCTTTGCTACAAAAAGGATTGGGCTACCTTGCTGCACCATTGCTACTATTGTTACTTGTCACTTGCTACGCATTATCTTGCTACAAAACTATCTACCACTGGTACTCACAACACTTGCAGAAAATACCTTGCTGAAAACTGCTTATCATTTCCTTCTGGTCCTCGTTGGGTTCGACACTCTTACTTATCGAAAGGACTGTGATTGATCCCCTATACTTGTGGGCCATCAGTGCGCTTCCCCAAGTCCTTACGAGCTTCCCCGGAATTGTTGTTCTTGTCCTTCCCCCCGGGAGCTTTGCCGGCAGGAGTGAGTGCCTTGTCTGCAGACGCTGCCACTGCCTCTCGGAAGAGCTTGTCGATGCAGAGAACAGCATCCTTGTTGTCAGCATGGATGATGATGACGCTCATCGGCCCTGGCATCTTGAGGGTATTGTAGGCATGGTAAGACGCCGCCATAAACTTCGCCAGCGTTGGTCGGCCCAAAGTCCCATTGTATGGCGGCGACATCTTCACGATGTCAAAAACGACCCTCTTTGTTCTGAAGTTGAGCTCGCTGCCAAACGTGACCGGTAGAGTTATCTTCCCCTTGGGCTAAGATCTTCCCGGGTTGACCACTTGAAAATACCCCGTCTTTTTGAGATCCGAGTCGGGAATCTGTAGAAGTTTGATTACGTCGGGTGATATCAGATTCAGGCCGGCTCCACTGTCGACCAACATCTTTGTGACCTTGAGGTTGCGTATTGTTGGTGACACCAACAACGACACACACCCGACGGCAGTGATGCGGTCAGGGTGGTCCTCAGCGTCAAAGATGATGGAGTGTTGGACCACTTGAGGGTTTTTCTCGCCTCTGCCGCTGGCTCTGCTGCGTTGATCTCACAGGCCCACTGCTTGAGTTGCCGATAAGAAGAGTGCAAAGATGCGCCTCCGTCAACACACATAGCATCGACAGCCTTCCAGAATTCTTGGCCTTCAGATTCCTCTTCATCTCTGTCGTCTTCATCATCAGACTTTTGGTCTCGGCCCCTAGCAGACTTCTCCTTGCGCTGCTTGGCCTTGCTGAGGCGGCCACCACGGCCACCGCTATTTTTCTTGCCGGAGCCACCTGCACCATCTTGGCCCTTCTCCTTGTCGCGCCTTTTATACTCTTGCTTTTGTTTCCCAGCAAGCTGTTCTACTTGGCGACATTGGGTGATGTCATTGAAATAGTCCGGGACTAAGGGGTCCTCGGACCGCCGACCTATTTCCCAAAGGCCGGCGGGTGGGCCGCTTTGCGCTCAATACATGGAAGCCGAACTACAAGTCAACCTCGTATCCGGGAAGGAGACCTTCGGTGCCTTGGTGTGTCCTCCAAGTCAAGATGGCCAGATCGGAGGATTGATCCCATGATGATAACCGAATATGTGTAACCCTAGGTAACCCTCGTGTCTATATAAACCAGAAGGTTTAGCTCATAGAGCCAGGACCATTACTCCAACCCCTCTAGGGTTTAGATCATCTGATCTCGTGGTAGATCGACTCTGTAATCGTCATACACTCATCAATACAATCAAAGCAGGACGTAGGGTTTTACCTCTTCAAGAGGGCCCGAACCTGGGTAAACATCGTCTCCCTGTTTCATGTTCCCCATTGATCCAAGATCCATAGCTCGGGACCCCCTATATGAGATCTGCCGGTTTTGACACCAACATTAGTGCTTTCATTGAGAGTTCCACCATGGGATCGCGAGAAGGATCGATGGCTCGCCTGGTCAGTATTGTGATGCACGCCGGACCGACCAACCATCTTGGATGGGGCGGAAGTTTGGCCCCCGGTCATCAGATCTGCTTTGGGAGCCTGGAGTTCATCGCCGACCCCCGGGGGGATATTTTTTTGACAAGGCTCTTGGCCCCCCTTGAGGATCCCGCAAGTTCCGACGCCTTAACGTCAGAAGCTGTGAACCCATCCATCGTGTCGGATTTCGGGCTCCGCAAAACCCTTAAGATTCGAACACAGGGGCGTGTGCAGAGATTCCCTGTGGCCTCGCCCAACCTAGCTCTCTACTCGATGGACCGAACGACGAACTCGCACGATGACGAGGAAGAAGATGAAAACGGTAGTTTACCCAGGTTCGGGCCGCTGCGAAGCGTAATACCCTACTCCTGCTTTGGTGGATTGCCTCTCGTGGAGGTGTGGTGGATGAACTAGTACAGTGTGTGGAGCCTCGTCAGGGCGCTCTTGAGGTGTTCTTGGCCCTTCTTCGGCTTGGTCATGGATGAGTGAAGCGACTGGTCCCCCTCTACGGGGCAGCCTAGCCTCTATATATAGCGGTGGCTCGGGTCCTCTTCCCTTATCGCAATGGCGGGAAGGGATCCCACAACGGCCAATTTTGAAGGGGGATAGGAGTACATGCCCGCCCTGCCCAAAGGCGGTCTTTGCCTGCAAAGTAGCTGTCGGTGATGCAGAGGTTGGCTCGGCGATGACATCCGTCCTGCGGGACTCGTGTTCGTGGTCTTGTTGCACCGGAATGGAAACCCTTGGGGCTGCTTTGGGAGTCCGCGTACGTCCTTGCTCCCTTTGCACCAAAGAGGAAACTGCGTCGCCTGGCGCGCTGGCGCCCGCCTGTCCTTCCTTGCGTCATTTTGACTCCTGAGGGCGGGCTCTGCATAGAGTTCTCCGCCGCTCCGGAGGGGGCCTGCGGAGGCCCATCCTTTGTCGGTCTTGACGCCACTCCTCCTCGCGAGCCTAGGGGCCTAGCGAGGGCCTTGCCTTGAGTGGAGCCGCGCCAGGCCATGTTTGGTTGACGAAGTGGGCCATGTGTAACAGCCCAAGAGCAGCCCTTGCCTTATTTGTAATTTATTTCCATGTGTGACCTTCTATGGATGTTATGAATGCTATCATGAGTTTGAGTTCAACTTGCCTCATAGTCATCTCATGCATCATGCCATCATGCTCATCATATCAAGTGCATATTAATTATTGCCACGCTTGTGCTTGTGATTGTTGTGATGTGAGTGTTGGTGTTGGGGATGTGTGGTATGTGTGTGCATCCTGGTTTTCAAAACCACTCCACTTTCCTCTAAACCATCACCACCTCTCTCATGTCTATTTTATGCAACATGTGATGTTTTTGCTTGCTAATTAAATTCTGTAAAAAGTTGATCCCCTCTAAAATATTCTGTTATGAATTGTTAGTCTGCTCTCAACCTTGTTTTAGGCCTTTTCATGTTCAAATCTTTGCAAAACAGTTTGCATTTTATTAAAATATGATTTTATTTTGTTGCTCTAAAAAGGCCTTTTTCATTTTTATTAAATAGTACGCATTTTTGTGAACCCAAAAATGTATTTCTTTTCCTCTAAAAACTTCTCTCTCTACCTTTGTGATTTTGTTGCCTCTGACTTATTTTAAATGGGAAGAGATTTGTTTTCCAGCAGAGAGAGAGAGAGGAGGTTCTCTAGGCCTCCGCAGTCGCAGCCCAGCTAGCCTCCGCAGCCGCAGCCCCGCAGCGTTCCCGCTCGCTTTCCACCCTGTCGCACGTGGTCCCACCTGTCGGCGCCTATTCGCGTTCCTTCGTCGTCCTCCTTTCCAGCTCCTCCTCAGAGAGAGCGCGGGCAGGGGCCCCGCCATGGCCGAGGTGGCGAGGAGCGCCGTGCCTCCCAGGCCTATAAAGCCCCCTCGTCGTCCGTGCCCTTCCCTAGGGTTTCCCCCTTTCTCTCCGCGCCGCCACCACCCCTTCTCTTCCCTTCTTCCCTGGTAAGTTCAGCGAGAGAGAGGTTCAGAGAAGTTCAGAGAGAGAGAGCGGGACATCAGGCCGTCGTCGCCGCGTCCATCGCCTCCGGTGGCCTTCTTTGCCCCCGTCCAGGATGCCGAGGTGGTCCCTGGTGCCGCCCGCGTTCGGTTCCCGGCGTTAGGAGGACCGGAGCGCCTCCGCACCGTCGGCCCATCGTCGCGTCGTCGCCTCCCTCCGCTCCGTCAGGCTACGCCGCCCCTCTTCGCCTCTTCTTCGCGCGCCCTGGATTTCTAGCTCTCTGGTGAGCCTCAGGGATCCCCTCGCCTCGCCCCTTTGCTTTCGGTAGGCTGCAGCCGCTCCCCGTCGCCGTAGATTCGCCGTCTCCGCCATGCCCGAGCCGAGCATGAGCTCGTGCTCGAGCTCCTCGCTACCGCACGCGTAGCCGTTAGGTGTCCGTGGGAATGGATCCATCGTAGCATCCGTGAGCCCCGCTGGTGGCCATCTCCTTCGTTGGTCGCCTCTGAGCTCGCCGGCGTCCTCCTCTACTTCGGTCGTCGGAGGAGCAGTGTAGTAGCAGGGGTCTGTTCAAAAGAACAGATACCCCTATATGTTCAGATCCCCCGTCGCTAGCGCAGTGGTAGCGCCGCTCGTTCCACCTTCGGGCGACCCGGGTTCGATCCCCCCCCAGGCGCATTTTAAGCCCGTTTTCTTTTCCTGTTGAGTGAGGCCCTGACTAGTGGGTCTGGCCCCACTTGTCATCCTCAGGGGAGCCCTGGTATCAATGCCAGTGGGACCCCCCCTCTGTTTGTTTTTTTTATTTTATTTATTCTGTTGTTTTGTTTCTTTGCATTTTTGGAAAGATCCAGATCTGGACAGGGCCATTTTTGGCAGTAGCCAAATAGGGCAAGATTTCACTTATAAGTCATGGTTGGTTTTTGTGTGTTTTTCTTTCTAGTGTTGTGGGAGTTTTCCTTATAGGGTCATATGTGTGTGATATATGATTTTGGGGTAGAAAAATCCCAGGAATCCAATGGTGAACTTTGTTTGGGCATTTGAGCAAGTTTGCAAAATGTCATTTTTGTTCCAACATGCCATTTTGTCATTTTCATATGATTTATTCTATGCAACATATGTGAAACTTGTCAACATGAATATGCCAGTGTTTTGTGGGTTCTAGGCCCTGGTATTTTTGTTTGGCATGATAGATTTGTGGATAAGTGGGTTTCTTGTTGTTAACATGCTAAGATAATAACACTGGTTTCATGTCTCAAAATATTGCTAAGTGTTGGATGCTGTTATTTTCTTACCATGTTTAGAGGATGGTTCCCATGAATTTAGTGTTCCTTTGAGTTTGGGGCCTTAACATGTTTTGTTATGCTCATCATACTCTACCAAATTGTGCTAAGAACTTGAGAATTAAACCTTTGCATCATAGTTTAAACCTGCTGTCAAGTTGCTATTCTGTTAACATGTGCCCAGTTTTGCCCTTGCTAATTTGTCTAAGTCTGAGAATCTGTTGTTATTTTTATGCCATGTTTAGAGGATGTTACCAAGTGATATGTTGTGTTCTAGCTCATGCTCAGTGCTAGTGTTTTGTTGTGGATGTTGCCCTCTATCACCCTGTTAATTTTCATGCCATGAAATGCCGTCTAGCATATATAAATAGTGCTGTCAATATGCCATCTGGTTAACTCAGATTCCAGAAAACTGGAATTTTCACTAAGTCCCTGAAATCTGTTTCAACATGCCATCTTGTGAGCTTCATTGCTATTGATCCATGCTTCATTTCAAGTTTGTGTAGTTGGATGTTTTGTTAAGCATGATGTATAGTTTCTGTACATGCCTTGATTGTGACTTAAAACCTGCTGTAGCTCTGGCTATGTGTGTGACAAGATGCCATATTGCTGTTTGTGGGCAGATTGTGTGTTTGAATGTTTTGTGACTTGTGGGAGCTATACTCCATTGTTTTTCTTGATCTTTAGCTCTATCCTTACTATATTTTCATTTCCTATCTAGTGGCATCCTTGGAACACCAAGGTATAGCCCAGAGATTGCCTCATGTTGTGTTTTGTCTCCGTTAACGTTCGTACCTTGCCGTGAGCGTACCGTGAGCTATGTTACTCCGTTTGCAACGTTCTACATATGCATTTGCATCGGTTTTGCATGAAGCATCCATATTTGCCATGAGCATGCATGTTCAAATAACTAAACTTGAGGTTTTGTCCAGAGTACTAAAGAACTTAATAAGTGCATAAGAAACATGACTAGCATAGGCTTGCCATGCTATATTTCTTAATATGACCATGCATCATCTTGTTTGTGCATTGCACCTCGCTGTTTGTTTATTTGGTGCTGTTCTCTTTGGGTAGACGCGAGTGTTGAGCCTGAGTACGAGGATCCTGGAGAGTACAACTACGAGGACCTAGCTCTTTGTCCCTCTGAAGAACCAACAGGCAAGATGATCATACCCGGATCCCGACACTATTTTTGCCTTGCTAGATGTCTTGCTTTTACCGTTATGTTACGTTACCTACCACTTAAACTGTCAGCCTCCTAAATTGCCATGAAAGCCTCTAATCCCCTCCACTACCTAGCAAACATTGATTGGCTATGTTACCGCTGCTCAGCCTTTATCTTATAGCGTTGCTAGTTGCAGGTGCAAGCTTTCCATGTGTCAACATGGATTTTGTTTATATCACTCTATTTACTGCTATTTAAATTAATGCACATATATATCTGGCAACGGTGGAAGGCTTGGCCTTTTGCTCAGTGTTTTGTTCCGCTTTTGCGGCACTAGTTCCGAGTACCGGTGTTATATTCCATATTTTGCGCTCCTAACATGCTCGGGGTTGTTATGGGGACCCCCTTGACCATTCGTTTTAGATTAAAACTTGTCTGGCAAGACCCAACTTTGGTACTACATTTGCTAAACAACTTAATAAAATTGCATAGGGCATAGCTACCCCGTGGATAATTAATCAACCCCCGGGCCAGTGCTCCTCTTGAGTGTTGGTCCAACCTAGAGCACTGTGCGGGGCCACCCCAGGGAAACTTGGGTGATTTCTATCAGGCCACCGTACGCGTCGCTTATCCGTCGTGTCCTGAGAACGAGATACGCGGCTCTTATCGGGTTCGTCGACACGTCGGGTGGTCTTGCTGCACTTGTTTTACCTTTCTCGAATGTCTTGCGCGAGGAATTCCGATCTTTCTTCTGGCTATCTCGAGGTTGCGGTTTTCCAGTGGAATTGCCTATGAAGATCATGAGATTCGTGGTCGAGGTTATTCCCGCAGCGTGTGGTTAGTTTGTGATGGATGAGTTGGAGCACCCCTGCAGGGTTTAATCTTTCGGAAAGCCGTGCCCGCGGTTATGTGGCAACCTGGAAATTTGTTTAACACCTGGTTATAGTTAACTTGAAGTAAACTCCAATAAAATACACCAACTGTGTGCGTAACCGTGACCGTCTCTGCTCGTGAACATGAACCGAGAGAGAACACGGTGGGGTTATGATTGACGTAAGTAGGTGCTCAGGATCACTTAGTGATCATGCTAGTTCACGACCGTCTCACGTATGCCACCATATTTACATTCATGTTCTCGTAAGTTAGCCACCAAATATATGCTTAGTGCTTGCTGCATCCTCACCACATAACCAATTCCTTACCCAATGGCTTACATAGTTTCGGTACCCGGGTTATGAGATTGCTGAGTCCCTGTGGCTCACAGATTATAACAATACAGGTGCAGGTGTTGATGAGAATGTGCCAGAAGATGTGACTCAGCTCCAGTGGGAGTACGACGAAGAGAGTAGACGCATGTATGTTACGTATCCAGACGAGTAGGGAGCTTCATGGTGGTGATCTTGGGATAGCAAGGCAGTTTGACATTGCTTCTTTTCTCGTTTGTTTTCGTCCGTAGTCGGACCCTGTCTTCTGAATGATGTATGAATAATTTGTGTGAACTTGTAAGATAGCTTGTGGCGAGTGTAAGCCAACTCATATACTCATCTCTTCCTACATGTATTGCAATGTTTACTGTACTTGCGAACGACGAGATGCGCTTCTATCCCCGTCGAGGCCACAAGCCTTAATAGGGATAGGACCGTATCTTGGGCGTGACAAGTTGGTATTCAGAGCCATACCGACCATAGGAGCCCCTTGCTTGATCGAACTTGGCCGAGTCGATTCTAGTTAAAACTATTTTGAGTCTAGTTATATCGGAGAGTAGGTTTCTTTTACTCCTCTTCTATACTCTGGTGAGGAATTCGACTTAGGAATTTTAATTCTACTCCTCTTCTCGCTCAAATTTTTTTTAGGATCACGTGGATATTTTGGAATCTATATGATACCGATGTGACGGAGTTCTGTCTTGGTGCCTCCTGTCTGACTTGATTTCTTCCGGGGAGTTGAGCTCTAGGGGATTCTTGACACATCGTTATCGTTCAGTTTCCTTAGTATCTCAGGACGGAGGGTGTTCGAAATTGCTTCAATACTTCTCGTGGCGAGATAAGATCGGAGTCACCCAGTACTGGGGAGGCGTCCGGGTTACTGCCATGTTTAGTATCGTTGTGGTTACGAGTGTCTAAGGTAGACGAGTTTGTGGAGTTTTCTTGAATTATGGTGTGGAAGGTTGCGGGTGCAGTTGAGCTGATTACCTTGGGTACGTTCCTGGGTCCGCAACCCGAATCGCATAAACAAGAAAGACTTCGGAAATTCTTAGGTGGGAATTCCAGTAGTTCTTACGACCATCTTCCGACAAATGTATAATGGTTGTACATTTGTTTCGAGCAACCTTAGCTCAATACTTTTGTGTTATTTCAAGTGGCTTCATGTTCTAATGATGTTATCAAGATCCTGCAGAAAGCGTTCTTACTATTTGCAGTTTGAATGCAATTGATGAGATTCTGTTGCAATTTCTTTCAAGCCGTTGATTCAGCTTATTTCAATCATCTTTCAATGGTGTGCTGATATTCTGTCCATCTTCAGGATGGCTCCGGCAACTCGTGGGAACCCAGATCGTGATGGGGAGCAATCTGATCCTCCACCACCCCCACCACCACCTCCACCTCCAGAGGCATGGCAAGCAGTGATGGCCGCAACCAATGCGAACACCCAGATGTTGCTCAGGTTGCTGCAGGAAAGAGAGCAGGGACAGCAAGGTCATCAAGGGAATTTTTAGAATCAGCCTCAGTTCGCAACTCTGAACCAGTTCCTCGCAAATCAGCCCAAGTCCTTCACCTGTTGTGAGCAGCCTCTCGATGCAGACGACTGGCTCCGTGACATGAGCAAGCATTTTGAGTGCAGCAATGTCAGACCTGCGGACTATGTCAAGTTCGCGACTTTCCAGCTCAAGGGTCAGGCAGGAGATTGGTGGCAGCAGTACAAGGATTCCAGAGGTGATCGTGCAATCAGCTGGGATGACTTCTGTCGTGACTTCAGAGCTCATCATATCCCGACGAGCTTTGTCGAGGAGATGCGTGAGAAGTTCAGGAATTTGAAGCAAGGAAGCAAGTCTGTCTATCAGTATAACATCGACTTCCAGAATCTGGCCCACTATGCTAAGCAAGATGTTCCTGATGAGAAGTCCATGATTTATCAGTTCAGAGGTGGTCTCAAGGATGAACTTCAGCCGGGTCTAGTCCTACAAGAGCCTCGTGAGTTTGATCAGTTCTACAACATGGCTCTAAAGGTCGAGGCAACTCAGCTCAGATTGGAGAATTCCAGGAAGCGATCCAGGGAATCATATTCTTCTTCTTCCAACTCTCAGATTGTTCCTAAGCAGCAGAAGTATTGGGTTCCTCCTCCTCCTCCGTTTCATCCCCCTGAGCAGCAGAGGCAGCACGGTGGTCGTGGTCCTTCCCACCCACCCAACCCAGGTTTTCAGCAGAGGCCTCAGGTCCCAAGTCAGCAAATGCTCCTCCTCCAGGCAATTTCCGTCCGCTCTCAGAGGTTACATGTCACAAGTGTGGTCAGAAGGGCCACTATTACAACAAGTGCAACAACCAGGGGCGTCTCCCGCCTCCTCCTCCTATCAGGCCCCCAGGCAGTGCTATGGTGAAGCACAATCCCAAGTCAGCAAGAGTGAACATGGTGAATGCAGCTGAAGCAGAGGATTCTTCTCAAGTGATCATGGGTAATCTCCCAGTTAATTCTATTCCTGCAAAAGTTTTGTTTGACACTGGTGCATCGCATTCATTCATGTCAAAAACATTTTTCTCCAAGCATGACTTCGATTCTGAATATTTGAGCAAAGCATTGCGTGTTGTTTCTCCTGGCACTCTCATGAGCGCTAACAAGGTCGTTCCGGATGTTTCTATCAAGATGGGCAATTATTCTTTTCTGGCCTCTCCAATTGTTCTCGGCAATTCCGATATTGATCTTATTCTTGGCATGGATTTTCTGGCGATGAACAAGGCTTATGTTGATTGCAAAGCTAAAGAAGTCCAATTGACTCATCCTTCTGAAGATGTGATCATTTTCGCTGCTCGCGATGACACGATTCGTCTATTTTCTCTCAATGAGAAGGGTGAAATTTCTGCCATTTCTCAAATTCCCGTTGTCTCGGAGTATGAAGATGTCTTTCCAGAAGAGTTGCCAGGAATACCTCCTCACAGGCCAGTGGAGTTTGTGATTGAACTCGAGCCTGGAACTGAACCGGTGTGCAAGCGTCCTTATAAGCTTGGCCCCAAAGAGCTGAAAGAGTTGAAGAAACAGCTAGATGAACAAGAGCGTCTGGGTCTGATCAGACCAAGTTCTTCACCTTGGGGTTGTGGTGTTCTGTTTGTCAAGAAGAAAGATGGCAAGGACCGACTATGTGTCGATTACCGTCCATTGAACAAGAAGACAATAAGGAACAAGTATCCACTTCCCAACATCAATCAGTTGTTTGAGCAATTGAAAGGTGCCAAGGTTTTCTCGAAGTTAGATCTCCGTATGGGCTATCATCAAATCCGCGTCCGTGAAGAAGATATTCCAAAGATGGCTTTCAGGACGAGTTTTGGCTCTTATGAGTACACCGCCATGTCTTTTGGTCTAGCAAGAGCGCCTCTGACCTTCTCCAGAATGATGAACTACATATTCTCTCCTTTCAAGAATGAGTTCGTCTTGGTCTATTTCGATGATATTCTCGTGTTCTCGGAGACTGAAGAAGAGCATGAAGAGCATCTCAGACTTGTGCTTGACAAGCTAAGGGAACATCGGTTTTATGCTAAGTTCTCGAAGTGTGAGTTTTGGCTCAATGAAGTGGTGTACCTTGGGCATGTCATCTCTGCCGAGGGCATTAAAGTGCACCCTGAGAAAGTTGAGGCAATTGTGAAGTGGGAGCCTCCTCAGAATGTCAAGTAGCTTCGAAGATTCCTCGGCCTTGCAAGCTATTGCAGAAGATTTGTCGAGAACTTCTCTCAAATTGCTAAGCCCCTGTCCAACCTCCTTCAGAAAAATGTCAAGTTTCTGTGGTCTCCTGAGTGTGATGTGGCATTCAATACACTCAAACAGAAGCTGACTTCTGCTCCAGTTCTTGTTCCTCCCGAGCAATCCAAGCCTTTCCAAGTATTTTGTGATGCTTCTCTCCAAGGTCTCGGTGGCGTTATCATGCAAGATAAGAAAGTTGTGGCTTATACCTCGCGACAGTTGAAGCCTAGCGAGAAGAACTACCCCACTCATGATCTTGAGCTGGCGGCAGTTGTGCATGCTCTAATGACGTGGAGACATCTATTGTTGGGAAGACCAGTTGAGGTGTTCACCGACCACAAGAGCTTGAAGTATATTTTCACCCAACCCAATCTCAATCTTCGGCAGTCTCGTTGGGTGGAAATGATCGAGGACTTCAATCCAAGCATCGAATATACTCCTGGGAAAGCAAATGTCATTGCAGACGCGCTGAGCAGAAAGGCGTACTGCAACAGTCTTATTCTCAAGCCTCTTCAACCCGAGCTTTGTGAAGCATTCCGCAAGCTCAATCTCCAAATTGTTCCTCAAGGTTTTCTTGCCAATCTTCAAGTGTCTCCGACTCTCGAGGATCAGGTTCACCAAGCTCAGCTTCTTGATGCTATGGTGAAGAAAGTGAAGAAAGGTGTGGCCAAGAGCATTCCAAAATATAAGTGTTTCCGTGTTGATGACAAAGACACCTTGTTATTCGAGGACCGTCTGGTGGTTCCGAAAGATGATCTCAGGAAGGTTATCATGGATAAAGCACATAATTCCCTCCTCTCAATTCATCCAGGAAGTTCCAAAATGTATCAAGACCTCAAGCAAACCTTCTGGTGGACTCGTATGAAACGCGAGATTGCTCAGTTCGTGAACGAGTGTGATGTTTGTCGCAGAGTGAAAGCGGAACATCAACGTCCAGCAGGCCTCCTTCAGCCATTGCCTATCCCAGAGTGGAAATTCGATGATGTTGAAATGGATTTCGTCACTGGGTTTCCTAAGTCCAAGAGAGGGAACGATGCCATCTTCGTGGTTATCGACAAGCTCACCAAAGTTGCCCACTTCCTTCCGGTCAAAGAATCTATCTCGGTAGCTCAGCTAGCAGAGTTGTACACATCAAGGATAGTTTCTTTGCACGGTGTTCCTAAGCTCATATCCTCAGATCGTGGAAGCATCTTCACTTCCAAGTTTTGGGATTCCTTCCAGACTGCAATGGGGACTAATCTCCGTTTCAGCACAGCTTTCCATCCTCAGACTAGTGGTCAAGTTGAGAGAGTCAATCAAATCCTCGAAGATATGCTCAGAGCATGTGTGATTTCTTTTGACATGAAGTGGGAAGATTGCCTCCCGTTTGCTGAGTTCTCATACAATAATAGCTTCCAAGCAAGTTCCGGCAAAGCTCCTTTCGAGATTCTCTATGGCAGGAAGTGCCGCACCCCGCTCAATTGGTCTAAAACCGGTCAGCGTCAAATCCTTGGTAATGACATGATCACTGAAGCAGAAGAAATGTGCCATGTCATTCGTGCAAATCTCAAAGCAGCTCAATCCCGTCAGAAGAGTTATTATGATAGCAAGCAATGTGACATGACCTTTCAGATCGATGATTTTGTCTATCTCAGAGTGTCTCCCATGAAGGGCACTCAACGCTTTGGCATCAAAGGGAAACTTGCTCCACGCTTTGTGGGTCCTTTCAAGATTGTGGGCAAGAGGGCTGATCTTGCCTACCAGCTCGAGCTTCCTCCAAATTTCGCAAATGTGCATGATGTGTTCCATGTCTCTCAGCTCCGGAAGTGTTTCAAGACTCCCGAGCGCACCGTTGATCTCCAAGAAATTGATCTCCAAGAAGACCTATCCTATCATGAGCATCCAGTTGCTATCCTTGAAGAAACTGAGCGTAAGACTCGCAACAAGTTAATCAAGTTTCTAAAGGTGAAGTGGTCACATCACTCCGACAAAGAAGCCACTTGGGAACGAGAGGACCATCTCCATTCCGAATTTCATGAATTCTTCCGTTCCTAGATCTCGGGACGAGATCCTCATGTAGTGGGGGAGAGTTGTAACAGCCCAAGAGCAGCCCTTGCCTTATTTGTAATTTATTTCCATGTGTGACCTTCTATGGATGTTATGAATGCTATCATGAGTTTGAGTTCAACTTGCCTCATAGTCATCTCATGCATCATGCCATCATCCTCATCATATCAAGTGCATATTAATTATTGCCACGCTTGTGCTTGTGATTGTTGTGACGTGAGTGTTGGTGTTGGGGATGTGTGGTATGTGTGTGCATCCTAGTTTTAAAACCCCTCCACTTTCCTCTAAACCATCACCACCTCTCTCATGTCTATTTTATGCAACATGTGATTTTTTTGCTTGCTAATTAAATTCTATAAAAAGTTGATCACCTCTAAAATATTCTGTTATGAATTGTTAGTCTGCTCTCAACCTTGTTTTAGGCCTTTTCATGTTCAAATCTTTGCAAAACAGTTTGCATTTTATTAAAATATGATTTTATTTTGTTGCTCTAAAAAGGCCTTTTTCATTTTTATTAAATAGTACGCATTTTTGTGAACCCAAAAATGTATTTCTTTTCCTCTAAAAACTTCTCTCTCTACCTCTATGATTTTGTTGCCTCTGACTTATTTTAAATGGGAAGAGATTTGTTTTCCAGCAGAGAGAGAGAGGAGGTTCTCTGGGCCTCCGCAGTCGCAGCCCAGCTAGCCTCCGCAGCCGTAGCCCAGCAGCGTTCCCGCTCACTTTCCACCCTGTCGCAAGCGGTCCCACCTGTCGGCGCCTATTCGCGTTCCTTCGTCGTCCTCCTTTCCAGCTCCTCCTCAGAGAGAGCGTGGGCAGGGGCCCCGCCATGGATGAGGTGGCGAGGAGTGCCGTGCCTCCAAGGCCTATAAAGCCCCCTCGTCGTCCGTGCCCTTCCCTAGGGTTTCCCCCTTTCTCTCTGCGCCGCCACCACCCCTTCTCTTCCCTTCTTCCCTGGTAAGTTCAGCGAGAGAGAGATTCAGAGAAGTTCAGAGAGAGAGAGCAGGACATCAGGCCGTCGTCGCCGCGTCCATCGCCTCCGGTGGCCTTCTTCCCCCCCCCCCCCGTCCAGGATGCCGAGGTGGTCCCTGGTGCCGCCCGCGTTCGGTTCCCGGCGTTAGGAGGACCGGAGCGCCTCCGCACCGTCGGCCCGTCGTCGCGTCATCGCCTCCCTCCGCTCCGTCAGGCTGTGCCACCCCTCTTCGCCTCTTCTTCGCGCGCCCTGGATTTCTAGCTCTCTGGTGAGCCTCAGGGATCCCCTCGCCTCACCCCTTTGCTTTCGGTAGGCTGCAGCCGCTCCCCGTCGCGGTAGATTCGTTGTCTCCGCCATGCCCGAGCCGAGCATGAGCTCGTGCTCGAGCTCCTCGCTGCCGCACGCGTAGCTGTTAGGTGTCCGCGGGAATGGATTCGTCGTAGCATCTGCGTGCCCCGCCGGTGGCCATCTCCTCCGTTGGTCGCCTCTGAGCTCGCCGGCGTCGTCCTCTGCTTCGGTCGTCGGAGGAGCAGTGTAGTAGCAGGGGTCTGTTCAAAAGAACAGATACCACTATATGTTCAGATCCCCTCTCGCTAGCGCAGTGGTAGCGCCGCTCGTTCCACCTTCGGGCGACCCGGGTTCGATCCCCCCCCCCCCAGGCGCATTTTAAGCCCATTTTCTTTTCCTGTTGAGTGAGGCCCTGACTAGTGGGCCTGGCCCCACTTGTCATCCTCAGGGGAGCCCTGGTGTCAATGCCAGTGGGACCCCCCCCTCTATTTGTTTATTTTATTTTATTTATTCTGTTGTTTTGTTTCTTTCCATTTTTGGAAAGATCCAGATCTGGACAGGGCCATTTTTGGTAGTAGCCAAATAGGGCAAGATTTCACTTATAAGTCATGGTTGGTTTTTGTGTGTTTTTCTTTCTAGTGTTGTGGGAGTTTTCCTTATAGGGTCATATGTGTGTGATATATGATTTTGGGGTAGAAAAATCCCAGGAATCCAATGGTGAACTTTGTTTGGGCATTTGAGCAAGTTTGCAAAATGTCATTTTTATTCTAACATGCCATTTTGTCATTTTCATATGATTTATTCTATGCAACATATGTGAAACTTGTCAACATGAATATGCCAGTGTTTTGTGGGTTCTAGGCCCTGGTATTTTTGTTTGGCATGATAGACTTGTGGATAAGTGGGTTTCTTGCTGTTAACATGCTAAGATAATAACACTGGTTTCATGTCTCAAAATATTGCTAAGTGTTGGATGCTGTTATTTTCTTACCATGTTTAGAGGATGGTTCCCATGAATTTAGTGTTCCTTTGAGTTTGGGGCCTTAACATGTTTTGTTATGCTCATCATACTCTACTAAATTGTGATAAGAACTTGATAATTAAACCTTTGCATCATAGTTTAAACCTGCTGTCAAGTTGCTATTCTGATAACATGTGCGCAGTTTTGCCCTTGCTAATTTGAAGTCTGAGAATCTGTTGTTTTTTTTATGCCATGTTTAGAGGATGTTACCAAGTGATATGTTGTGTTCTAGCTCATGCTCAGTGGTAGTGTTTTGTTGTGGATGTTTCCCTCTATCACCCTGTTAATTTTCATGCCATGAAATGCCGTCTAGCATATATAAATAATGCTGTCAATATGCCATCTGGTTAACTCAGATTCCAGAAAACTGGAATTTTCACTAAGTCCCTGAAATCTGTTTCAACATGCCATCTTGTGAGCTTCATTGCTATTGATCCATGCTTCCTTTCAAGTTTGTGTAGTTGGATGTTTTGTTAAGCATGTTGTATAGTTTCTGTACATGCCTTGATTGTGATTTAAAACCTGCTGTAGCTCTGGCTATGTGTGTGACAAGATGCCATATTGCTGTTTGTGGGCAGATTGTGTGTTTGAATGTTTTGTGACTTGTGGGAGCTATACTCCATTGCTTTTCTTGATCTTTAGCTCTATCCTTACTATATTTTCATTTCCTATCTAGTGGCATCCTTGGAACACCAAGGTATAGCCCAGAGATTGCCTCATGTTGTGTTTTGTCTCCGTTAACGTTCGTACCTTGCCGTGAGCGTACCGTGAGCTACGTTACTCCGTTTGCAACGTTCTACATATGCATTTGCATCGGTTTTGCATGAAGCATCCATATTTTCCATGATCATGCATGTTCAAATAACTAAACTTGAGGTTCTGTCCAGAGTACTAAAGAACTTAATAAGTGCATGAGAAACATGACTAGCATAGGCTTGCCATACTATATTTCTTAATATGACCATGCATCATCTTGTTTGTGCATTGCACCTCGCTGTTTGTTTATTTGGTGCTGTTCTCCTTGGGTAGACGCGAGTGTTGAGCCTGAGTACGAGGATCCCGGAGAGTACAACTACGAGGACCCAGCTCTTTGTCCCACTGAAGAACCAACAGGCAAGATGATCATACCCGGATCCCGACACTATTTTTGCCTTGCTAGATGTCTCGCTTTTACCGTTATGTTACGTTACCTACCACTTAAACTGTCAGCCTCCTAAATTGCCATGAAAGCCTCTAACCCCCTCCACTACCTAGCAAACATTGATTGGCTATGTTACCGCTGCTCAGCCTTTATCTTATAGCGTTGCTAGTTGCAGGTGCAAGCTTTCCATGTGTCAACATGGATTTTGTTTATATCACTCTATTTACTGCTATTTAAATTAATGCACATATATATCTGGCAACGGTGGAAGGCTTGGCCTTCTGCTCAGTGTTTTGTTCCGCTTTTGCCGCACTAGTTCCGAGTACCGGTGTTATATTCCATATTTTGCGCTCCTAACATGCTCGGGGTTGTTATGGGGACCCCCTTGACCATTCGTTTTAGATTAAAACTTGTCTGGCAAGACCCAACTTTGGTACTACATTTGCTAAACAACTTAATAAAATTGCATAGGCCATAGCTACCCCGTGGATAATTAATCAACCCCCGGTCCAGTGTTCCTCATGAGTGTTGGTCCAACCTAGAGCACTGTGCGGGGCCACCCCAGGGCAACTTGGGTGATTTCTATCAGGCCACCGTACGCGTCGCTTATCCGTCGTTTCCTGAGAATGAGATACGCGGCTCTTATCGGGTTCGTCCACACGTCGGGTGGTCTTGCTGGACTTGTTTTACCTTTCTCGAATGTCTTGCGCGAGGAATTCCGATCTTTCTTCGGGCTATCTCGAGGTTGCGGTTTTCGAGTGGAATTGCCTATGAAGATCATGAGATTCGTGGTCGAGGTTATTCCCGCGGCGTGTGGTTAGTTTGTGATGGATAAGTTGGAGCACCCCTACAGGGTTTAATCTTTCGGAAAGCCGTGCCCGCGGTTATGTGGCAACATGGAAATTTTTTTAACACCCGGTTATAGTTAACTTGAAGTAAACTCCAATAAAATACACCAACTGTGTGCGTAACTGTGACCGTCTCTGCTCGTGAACATGAACCGAGAGAGAACACGGTGGGGTTATGATTGACGTAAGTAGGTGCTCAGGATCACTTAGTGATCAAGCTAGATCACGACCGTCTCATGTATGCCACCATATTTACATTCATGTTCTCGTAAGTTAGCCACCAAATATATGCTTAGCGCTTGCTGCAGCCTCACCACATAACCAATTCCTTACCCAATGGCTTACATAGTTTCGGTACCCGGGTTATGAGATTGCTGAGTCCCTGTGGCTCACAGATTACAACAATATAGGTGCAGGTGTTGATGAGAACGTGCCAGAAGATGTGACTCAGCTCCAGTGGGAGTACGACGAAGAGAGTAGACGCATGTATGTTACGTATCCAGACGAGTAGGGAGCTTCATGGTGGTGATCTCGGTATAGCAAGGCAGTTTTACATTGCTTCTTTTATCGTTTGTTTTCGTCCGTAGTCGGACCCTGTCTTCTGAATGATGTATGAATAATTTGTGTGAACTTGTAAGATAGCTTGTGGCGAGTGTAAGCCAACTCATATACTCATCTCTTCCTACATGTATTGCAATGTTTACTGTACTTGCGAACGACGAGATGCGCTTCTATCCCCGTCGAGGCCACAAGCCTTAATAGGGATAGGTCCGCATCTTGGGCATGACACCATGCCCTGGGCCGCAGGCAGGTAGGTCTGGGTACCCCCGTCCCCAGAACGCCGATAGTAGCCCCCGGGCCCAAGGCGTGCTCGAGTCGGCTTCTGGGCGAAGCCTTGAGGGCGGCCCGAAGCGCCGCGGGCCCCAAATGCCTGCGGGCCAGGCTTCACACATGTCAAACGCATGGGCGGCGACGCCCCCACTCCCCGAGGGCGTCAGGGGAAGCTCCAAGTCAAATTGACACGATGCCCGTGTGCAGCGCCGGCCATCATTGTCCTTCCTTGAATGCTGCTGCCGCTACTCCTCGGGCTACGCGGATGTGACCCTTCAGTTGGCAGGAGAGGCGACGTGGACGGTACTGCGTTGATCAAACCGCCTCACGGATCTCGAGAGGTGCACGACGCCTGCTCTCCCACGATGCCTCGCGGCTGCAGTTACGCCTATAAATCCGCCCCACCCCAGGCAAGGGGGGGGGGCATTGCAGTCTTGAGGTATCCCCCTGCTTCCATCGCCCCGCAGAGAAAGCCCTCTCTCTTCTCAGCTTATCCCCTTCCATGGCATCTAGAGGAAGCGCAGGGGGCGCGGGGAAACGCGCGACACCACCGGCTCCCTCGCCCTCCTCCGGAGGCAGTGGCGGGGGACCCTCGGGGTCGGCGGAAGTTCGCCGACGTTGGGCCATGGTTGATGAGTGAGTACTCCGCTGCCTTTCTCCTCCTTTGCTGTCTTGTTCCTCGCTCCGGGATTGATTCGCTCCTCCTTCCAGGGCGCCTGCGGCCAAGAAGCGCAAGCTTGGCGAGCTCCAAGAGGAGGTGGACGCGCTACGGGCCCAGCTGGCGACCGCCGATGCCGCCTTCCAGGCCGCCCTCAGGGGCGAAGCAGAGGCCAGGGCGGAGCTGGCGTCCCTCTAGGACCAGGTGAAGGAGGCGGCCGACGCCGTGCAGGCCGCCCATGACGAGGTGGCACACGCCCGGATGATGGAGTCCCAGCGCGCCAAGCAGTACCTCGGCATCGCCAGCCGTGCGGCCGGCGCGGTGAACCGGTTCGTCGGGGACGCCCCCGCACTATCGAGCGTTTCCCGCGCGAACGCGGACAACGAGTCCGACGCGCGCGACCTTCTGGACCTTGCCTTGACGCTTGTCTTCTCCAACCAGCGCCGCCTCGCCCCGCAGCTCGACCTCCGGCGTGTCAGCGAGCAGGTGCCCGACGGGCTGCGGCGCCCCCTTCGGGACAAGGTGCGTCCGCACGTGGAGGCCCTGGTGGAGAGGTTTGTCCAGGTGCCTGCCTCCAGCGGGGAGGATGACTCCAATGCCGAGGCGGCCGGTGGCGCGGGCGGCGACGGCGGCTTCTCCTCCTAGGCGTCCTCCGTTTCCCTTTCCTGGTTCTTGTAATGTTTCGAGAAGAACTCTGCCCCGGTGGGCGTTAATCTTTTGTATGTTACCTTCGCCTTCTTGTTTTTCTTCCTTGGATCGTTGATCGCTCGCTTCTCGCATCGCGACTTTGCCTGTCCACGCGGGGCCCAGCGCCACCACCAATGCGGCCTGGCGCCGGCAACCGGTAGATCCCTCGCGAGGCTCTCTCCTGAGGGACGACTCGCGGCCGCCGTTTGCCCCCTCTAGGCTCGGGGCCCTGCGGCTCATCGTGGTCGAGTCCCCTCCTTCGTGTCGTTTTTCCCTGCCACCCCAGTCCTCGGGGGTCTCGGTAGCCGCGCATGGTGACCCGTATCACCTGCATTCATTCATTAGTGCGCATAATCCTTATCCCGTCCTCGGGTCGTTATTAGGCCAGGAGGATCCTGCTTGGTTTGGCAGTGTACTTAGCTTGTATGGCGGTGGCGATCTCGTGCGTCGCGAGGTGCGGCTGGGCTGTCCAGATAGCCCGCGGCTCCGCCTGGGACACTTCCTCCTCGTTTGTTGGATGGTTTGGGGGCCCTTTCGGCACTCTGCGTCTGCCGGACCCAGTCCCGCACATTTCCCGACCACCGTTGCGTAGGACCGGATCACCAAGGACGCAGCCATGGGGTCAGGCCCCGACACCCTTGATACCGACCGGATCACCGAGGACGACATCAAGGGGGGCGAGTGGCTATATGATCGGTAAGGCTCCTGAGGCGTACTGCTCAGGAGCCCCCTTTGACGCTCAATCCGCTCTACGTCGGCAGGTCCCAGTCCCGCACATTTCCCCACCACCGTTAGGTACGACCGGATCACCTGGACGCACTTCACAGGGTGTAGCCTCGACACCCTTGCTGTCGACCGGATCACCAAGGACGACATCAAGGGGGGCGAGTGGCTATATGACCGGTAAGGCTTCTGAGGCACGATGCTCAGGAGCCCCCTTTGACGCTCGAGCGATCCCCTATTCCGCCCTTTCGGGTGCTGCCTCAGGAGGCCCCGGGGCCTCCCGAGACTCCACACTGTAGTGTCGCGCCACGGTCGGAGCCCCCGAGCGGGGGTCGACGGCTAAGAGACATGTGTCTCTAAGGCGCCAAGGCCTTGTTCTCCAGCCCCGAGGTGCCTCGGGGTGGTGCGGAGCGCTTGGCTCCTTGCGAAACACCATCCAAAAAAGAGAATTCAATATTGGTAAAACGAGAGATCATAGAGAGAAAAGTTCCCGCCCCTTTTTCTTTTAAATATAGAGTTTCAAAATCCTCAAACTTCATTCGAAAAAACGGCAACTCGAACATCAAAAAGAAACAAGCAACGGCCGTGTCCAGCCCCTAGGCTAGTCTTCGTCTTCCCCCAGCGCTGAGCGTAGGGCATCCACGTTGCATGGGCATAGCCATTGGGGGGTAGTGTTGTCTTCTCTGCCAGCACGGAGCTGTGGCTTCCACATTGCGTGGGAAGGAACACCTCCGTGTCCTCGGGGGGCTCTGGGCATATACAGCCCACTCATTATTACGTGAGAGTGTCACGGCTGTAGATAGCTGGTCAAGCCCCCAGGCGCGTGGCCTGGTGGCTCCCAACTCCGTCAAGAACCATCCCGTGCATTTCTGCTCGGTTGCGCGCCCTTATGACCCTAACCCGAATGCATCATTCCCCGCGCGACCACAGGATTGCGCTCCCGAGGCCCAAACATGAGCACGATGCATCCAGCGCAGCCATAAGGGTGTTTTGTCGATGAAGTTGCCTCGTGAAGCATCCGAGCACCGGCCGGATAATGTTCTGAGGGCCTCGTGAGGCCCAGCTTCCCGAGGCTGTGCCAGCGCTGCAGTTGCCGCGGGTGGCCCACGCTGGTTGTGTCTTGCTGCTCCCCCCAGGCCATTGCAACTGAGGCCCAGGGGCTAGGTCCGGCGTCGCTCGCCCGCGGGGGCGCCATCTTGCGCCGGGCCCCGCGGGCCTGGGGGCGTCCTCCCGCTCGCGCCGTTTAGGCTTGGTGTTCCGTCGACGGAAGCCCCCAAGCCCGGCTCGGGGAGGACGCCCAAGGTGCTCCTTATTCTTGGGGGGTGCAGGCGCCCGCGGCAGGCCCCTGATCCATCCTACCGTCAGGCGGTACGACGTAGCATGGTACATAGGGCTCCACATAAGGGCTCGGCCCTCCTCCTGAGCCGTCCGGTGGGGTGCCGGGGACGGCCCCTCCCGGGGGCGGCGGGAAGCCGCCCCGCGCGCGTCGCTCGCAGACCCTCCTGCGATGGGCCTCAGAGCGGAGTTGCTTACCTCTGCCATCGCCCTTGGGTGGGCCGTGAGTCTCCAGGTGTGGATTGCTCCCTTGGCGACCTGATGCGTCTCCGCCGTTGTTGCTTGCTTGTCCGGACGCCAGCGCCGCTTGCTCACTGTGCCGAATGGCGCGCTCCCGCCTGGTCAACCCGGGCTGCTGAGGGTCCACCGGGCCAAGGAGGCGCGTGCTGGTGTGCACGCGGGGCGCCCCGTCGTTTCCTCCGTGTGCTTGGTCGTCGTGGCCGGGCTGAGCCCCGAAATCGGTCACTGGGATTCGGAGTAGGAGGAGCACAGCGTGTGGCGGGCCCAGCTCGGGCCCGTCCGGTGCCGGAGGGGTCACACCGCCGGCGGGCTGAGGAACGGGCGTGGCAGACGAGCCCCCAGCGCCTGGCGCCTGCGGCCTTGAAGAAGAGTGAGGAGCCACGGCTCTGTGCGCGATGGTGACCAGCTCCGCGATGTGGTCGGCCCATGCGTCGAAGCCCCCGTGCGTTGGGCGGTGGCGGAGCATCTCGCTTGCCAGCAGTAGCGCATCGTGCACGTCGTGGTCCCCCACGTAGGTGCAGCGCGTTGCCGGCGCCGAGGGCGCCGCCCGCCTGCCGTGTGCTTGGGCGGTGCGAGAGGCGGTGACGTTGGAGGCGATGCTGGTGGCTTGATACTGGCCACCCAGTACCATGCTGCCAGGGCGCGGACCTCCGGCGGCAGCGGCAGGGTCGACGGAGGCTGACCCGCTGCGGCCGGGGGAAGCTTGTTGGGCGCAGGCCATCGGAGCAGTGGAGTGTGAGAAGGGCGAAGCTTGGAGAAGACCCCGACACGCCCCCTACCTGGCGCGCCAAATGTTGGATTTCGGGCTTCGCAAAACCCTTAAGATTCAAACACAGGGGTGTGTGCGGAGATTCCCTGCGGCCTCGCCCAACCTAGCTCTCTAATCGATGGACCGAACGACGAACTCGCACGATGACGAGGAAGAAGATGAACACGGTAGTTTACCCAGGTTCGGGCCGCTGCGAAGCATAATACCCTACTCCTGCTTTGGTGGATTGCCTCTCGTGGAGGTGTGGTGGAAGAACTAGTACAGTGTTTTGGAGCCTCGTGGGGGCTCTCTTGAGGTGTTCTTGGCCCTTCTTCGGCTTGGTCGTGGATGAGTGAAGGGACTGGTCGGTGTAGCCTAGCCTCTATATATAGTGGTGGCTCGGGTCCTCTTCCCTTATCGCAATGCCGGGAAGGGATCCCACAACGGCCAATTTTGAAGGGGGGCAGGAGTACATGCCCGCCCTGCCCAAAGGCGGTCTTCGCCTGCAAAGTAGCTGTCGATGATGCAGAGGTGGGCTCGGCGATGACATCCGTCCTGCGGGGCTCGTGGTCGTGGTCTTGTTGCACCAGAATGGAAACCCTTGGGGGTGCTTTGGGAATCCGCGTACGTCCTTGCTCCCTTTGCACCAAAGAGGAAACTGCGTCGCCTGGCGCGCTGGCGCTCGCCTGTCCTTCCTTGCGTCATCTTTGACTCCTGAGGGCGGGCTCTGCATAGAGTTCTCCGCCGCTCCGGAGGGGGCCTGCGGAGGCCCATCCTTTGCCGGTCTTGACGCCACTCCTCCTCGCGAGCCTAGGGGCCTCGCGAGGGCCTTGCCTTGAGTGGAGCCGCGCCAGGCCGTGTTTGGTTGACGAAGTGGGCCATGCCCTGGGCCGCAGGCAGGCAGGTCTGGGTACCCCCGTCCCCAGAACGCCGACACATCGAGGCAACTCCCGCCCCGGGTCCGGCCTTAAAGCCTGATCCGGTCGAGGTGCTCGGGTTGACTCTAGCCGAGTACTGCACGGGCGTGGTTTTTAACACCCCCGAGGCCGCAACTCTACGGATCGACCCTCTGCACTCCGGAGGCATAGGCTCCGCTGACCTCTCATCATAAAACGATCTACTTGATCGGATCCAAGCCATTGGGGCTGCTAATGACCAGCCCTCCATCTATGATTGGGTTGGGCTTAAACCCGACGACGGGGAAATTAATATCCCGCCTATCACACACTTCATCGCAACCATCGAGGACATGACGGATGGTTCGCCTTCACATCCACCGGAGCTAAGGATGGTTTATGTTCGGATTCCCGACCACCAGGATCAATCCACTAGTTCGGAATCCAGACCCACCCCTGGAAAGAGTTCGGGGTCCAGCCCCAACCAGACGCATGACCTGGAGCCTGTGCGACAATGTCCAGCTAGTAACCCGGACCCAGAACCCGCCGCGCCAGATTCCACATTTGTTGGGGATATAACCCCGCGGTTTAACCCGCCCTATTGGGCCAGGTCAACCTACTTGATGGCTTGTGTATTATACTCAAGATGGGCCGCACCGTTGAAGACAGGACAAGCAAGGTGGCTTACCAGGTAAGCCGCATGGGGGCCCAGCACGTGAAGACTGCGACTCAAGGCCCAAGGGACAGAAGACGCCGGAAGTTTCCTTGCTTAAGAGGCAAGGAGAGTTAGAAACATGATAGGTCACGAGTTGTAACACGACTCGGCCACTTGTAAAACCTAGGGTCTTGACCTGTATCTAAAGGCAAGCCCCTGGGACCGAAAGACTTAAGTTACAAACCCTTGAGAGCTAGGTTAGTGATTCCGCACCCTTGTAATCGAGATCATCATCAATACACACAAAGCAGGACGTAGGCTATTACCTCCATCGGAGGGGCCGAACCTGGGTAAACTCGTCTCTTGTTCCCGATCAACCACTTTGAGTCGCCACATAGCGGCGATGGCCTCACACCTAATTCCTTTCACAAGGACATCCGCCGTGACAATACCACGACAGTTGGCGCCCACTGTGGGGCCCTCTCCTGGTGGAGTTGAGTTCTCGAAGGGAGCCTGTCCAGGGATCGGGAAATTCGCGGTTGGTCAGATGACGAAGAGCCGCCGCGGCAAGGTCTACGTCGACGATCCAGTCTGGGGCGGCGCGGCTGACTCAATTGAGCACAGGTACCGGGTACCCTTTGGCAAGATCGCCGCTACGGTTCCCGAGTCGGACATCTGCACCAACAGCGACGAGCCATCTCGGCGCGCCCGACTCGGCCAGGATCAAACCGGCCGGCGTCACGTTTTCGTCGGTTTCACCCAGGGAGTTAGCCTCCCGGATGAGCCGGCGGGCAGCAGGGACACTCTCATCAACTCAGATGTCGAATCTTCCATGGGAGATACCGAGTCGATATGCCCTCTTTATGTTGGCAAACTCGGGGGCTCGCCGGAGACTGAGACCCCTGAGGAATCTTATGAGCCGCCTCGTCAAGTCACTGTCTACATGGCAGGAACCACGGTGGCTCAAAATCCTACCGCGATTGGAGCAGCAGGTGGCTCTGGCGGGTCAAGCAACACGCCGGCTCAAGCCATGACCAATTTGATGGCTAAAATGGTGAAGCTCGTGGAGACTCTTGTTACCGTGGAAAATCTGGAAGAGCGCAACACGGAGTTAGCCAAAATACGTGACCAGATGACCGATGTACAGAAAGAAATTGATGCTGAGAACGCTCGGATGGCGGAGTTACAGGCTCGTATACATAATGAGTCGGAGCGCCTTAAGGCCGAGGCTTGGCAGTTGGGGCTTCAGAGAGATGCATCTGAGGCAGTTTACCAGAGGAGACACCGGAGCTGGCTGCCAACAAACCTCGAGCCGCAGCAACTTTTTAATACCCCTCAGCAGACTCCGGGGGCTGGGCAGCCGCTCGGAAATCAGCAGAATGAGCCGGCTCAGGCACCACCAACTCACTCGCCGCCCCTACGTTTCCAAATGCCACGGGGTCACTTTTCCAACCCTGTTGACAATATGTTGGCGGCGACCCGTAATCTGGAAGCACTACCTATTCATGAAAATACCCCTGTTGAGATTGAGGCCAGGAACGCCAGAGAGATGCTAAAAACAGTGGTAGTACAGCAAGGGCAGTATTCTTATAGCCGCGATCGGATGCACTGCACCCCATATGCCAGCCGCAGCAAAGGTCACCATGTGGAGTCTCCGACTATTTCTAGCAGTGGACGCAGGCAACAGCCTCAGGTTTCCCCGACCCAGCCTGTGCCATCAGATGCCCAGGCGGTTGTCGATGCAGCCAGGGGCGCACGACAGGCAGAGGCGAAAGCAGCAGCCCGGGTGATTCAATAGTTTCATCCTGAACCGGTGGGTGTGGGGGGCTGGGACAAATAGTAGGACGATTGGGATACCTTGCTTATCTCCGACACTCCATGCTGAGCGTATGCCCAAAGACTTCAAGGGGCCTCGCAAGATGCCAAATTACACGGGGATCTTGAGTCGGCAGCCTGGATTGAAAGCTACGAGTTGGAAATGGATATGTTGGATGTCAGTGACGCTATATGCGCCAAGTACTTGACCATGATGCTGGAGGGACCGGCTCGAACATGGCTGAAGAATCTGCCGCCCAATTCCATCTACACTTGGTCAGAGCTTAAGGAGCAGTTCATCAAGAATTTTCAGGGCACGTGCAAGAAGCCAATGACGATAGTGGATCTTCAGCATTGCGTCCAGCGCGTGGACGAGTGGGTTTATCATTGGACTCGATGGGTCGCAGAAATCATACACTCATCAGACAGCATCACGGCGGCTGAAGCTGTCTTGATCCTAGAAAGGAACTGCCAATTTCATCCGCTAGTCCAGAAGCTTGCGCGGCTCAAGCGAAAGGTGCAGGATATGGGCGACTTAATGGATGTCCTCACCAGATATGCCGAGTCAGACAGCACGAAGGATCCCGGCTCAGATGAGGTCAAGACTAGCAAAGGGAAGAAAGGCGAAGGTGGTAAAGGCCAGCATAATCACGGTGGAAACCAGGGGCCCCAGAATAACAATGGCAAATGAAAGCAGCCAGATGGCGGGTCGGACTTCGTTGCCAAGACCAATATTAGCTTCAAAAACCAATGTCGTAATGGTCGCCCTGGAGGGACATACAATGGTAATAAGCCTCGTAATTACGAGGAGGCCCTCAAGACACCGTGTCCCAAACATAGTACCCAGGATAAGCCGGCTACCCACTCATGGGAAAACTATTACATTATGCAGGAATTCCATAACCAAGCCTTCCAGAATCATCAAGGAGGCAACGGTGGAGGACACCCGTGTCAGCACGGTCCTGGCGGGTTACAGGGCGGCTCAGGAGCTAGTTTCCATCATTATTCAAATAATGGCAGTGGACAACATTCTGGCCACGGTAATCAACATAATAACCAAGGTGGTTTCCAGAGTAATCCCAAGCAGTTGAATAGCGGTCAGTACCACTAGTACATGAATTCTCAAATAATAATTCATATTGTCTGGAGAATTTACGAGAAGGATCATATACCTCCAAGGAGAAAACAGCCCGGTCTTGGAGCATTGCTCACCTGCGGCCATGCCATACTTAGAGCCACCGACTCCTTTTACTCTTTGTAATCCCCCCTGCAAATTCTGTACATACTTCTTTATGTTTCAAATATAATAAAGCCGACACACCCGAAACTCGGGGTTTCTGTCGTTTGAGCCTACAAATTGAGCATGACTCTTTATTCTCTGAAACAATGGGCACTTGGGGGCTTCCAACTCACCGAGTTCAGCTTTCTCACCCTTGTGACCCGGCAAAAATGCCACAATACATTAGGCATTTGGGGGCTTCCAACTCACCGAGTTCAGCTTTCTCACCCTCTTTACCTGGCAAAAAACGCCACATATGGTTAAACCTGCCTGTATGCTTGATGCGACTCCGATCAGGTGACCCCGTGTACTCTTGACAAGTCAATCCATTTTCGACCCTGAACTTACCAAGGTTAAAATATCGGCTTGAGTCACGTGAGAGCCGGCATACAGAGACCTAGGATAAACCATGGGTTATCATACTCGCTTCATGGAAGCAAGACTCGAGCCTCGAAAACCGGTCTTTATGTCGAGCCTCGAAAGCCGGCATTTTTATACTCTGTTATCATATACATACATCATCCTACAGGGCATCATTGCATCATGCATCATACATACAAATTTATATTTGTTTATGTTGCGGAAAGTCGGTCTTCAAACCGGGTTACATCGTAAACTTCTGTGGAGACAAATAAATCTTTTGGCCCGATCCTCATCATGGTTTATTATAACCAGGATTTAAATGATTGGAGTTTCCAAACCAGCTCAGAAGAGCTGGTCTATCTTGCCGAGCCTCAAAAGCCAGTCTTTTCTTGCCGAGTCTCATTGAGCCGGCTTATTAACTGTACTTTATATTGTCATAAAATTATGATTACTACCTCGTAAATTTTGTAGGTACAACATTGTTTTTATTACCAGCTCATAAATGAGCATCTGGATTATCAACCACAGTCATATTATGATCGTTTCAATCACTATCTTCTTCAATATTATTATACAAAGATTCAATCAAGACTTGAGCTTCGAAAGCCAAGTTTCTTTGCCGGCTCATTTTTTGACTTGTCTTCTCTGTTTCAATCAAAAGACTCATCGAGCACAACAGAGATATTTAAAGACAAGGAAAAGAGCAGCACAATCATAAATTGTCTAAACAGATCAAAAGGATCAAAGTTTCTTGGTACCTTCACAAATGCAAACATGCACGGAGGCACGATAGAGCTTTTCAGAAGTTTTTCAACTACTCCTATTACAGACTCATCTCAGGAGCCACAAAATATTCATGTTCTGCCCAACCCTTGGGGGCTAGAACAACCGGGCGACTTAAATTGTTTTACATATCACTTCTGTGATTCGCCTTCTGTGCCGTCCGGGTTAACCTCAGGCTGACCTCTCGCCTGAGCCGCCTCCGGGTCATCCTCCACTAGACCTTCTGGTTCTTCGATCTGAAGGTTGTCCACATCCTAGTTGCAATGGGTTAAAGCATGGAATACAGCTTCTACATTCAGGATGGAGGATGGGTCAACTTCAGGGGCAAAAATGTGCTTACGATGTTGAGGAGTCAGATTCACCGGCACAAAAGAGGGCAGACGAACTCGTGAGTTGTTGGCATCATAAGCCGCCTGATAACTCTTCAATTCCATTTCAGCGACAAGTTGTGTGGCCAAGACTCGAGATGTTTTGGAGCACTTAACATAGTCAGCATCACTGAAAGCGGAGCCATCGTCCTTGAACTCAGGAAACCCTTTTGCCATTTTTGCCGGATCAAGCTCCTCTGAGTAAGCTAAAGCCCGGCTCAAAGAAGATGTTGCACCGGCTTGGGCGGCTGATCTTTTCAACTCTTCCACTTGTTTTGGGATTGTCAAGAGAAACCTTAGCACATCCTTGATGAGCTTCACCGGCTCTTTGTTCCCCATAACGGCCATGATTGCGAGATGGCTTCCAACATAAAGTTGTTCAGTTAATGAATATACATCCTTGAGCATCAACAGGTTGTTATCCTAGAAGTTGCCAGTCTGAGGGCCTGCAAAGTAGTATAAAACATGAGAAGCCAGACGATCTATATTCATATTTCAAGAGGGTTTATCAAGAACTCATAAAAGTATTTACCAAAAATGGCCTGGGTCATGTGGGCAATGTGTCGTTTCAACCCGGATAATTCTTCAGTAATGGGCTTCAGTTGACCCTCAGCATCATCTACGCGCTTCAGCAGGGCGGCTTTTCCAGCCTCAAAAGACTTGTTCTCTTTTTCGAAGCCTACTTTGGTTTTCTCCAATTCTACCAATGAGAGTTGAAGTTTTTGGTCAACCTCTTCTCGGGCAGTTTGACCCGCTTCGAGGTCTTTTCTCAAGCCAGCCACATTTGACTCGGCTGTTCTTAGAGCTTCCTAAATAAAAAAGGTATTACCATATTGATTGGTTATGAGCCGTCAGCAAGGTGCAGCATGATTATGATAGAGAAAAATTAAAACAAAGTCCCAAGCAGATTGCAAGCAATATATGTGGCACTTGGGGGCTAATGTATGCCAGTTTTTTCAAATATTTAATAGGGGAAAGACCCGACTCATCTCAAGAAGATGAGCCGGCCCTTGGGGGCTACAGGTCGACTTTCTTCAAATTCCTAAGAAGACCCGACTCATCTCAAGAAGATGATCCGTCCCTTGGGGGCTACAGGTCGATTTTCTTCAAATTACAAAGAAGACCCAACTCATCTCATACATATGAGCCGGTCCTTGGGGGCTACAGTATGACTTCATAAAATTATAACAAGACCCAGCTCATCTCATACAGATGAGCCGGCCCTTGGGGGATATACAAGGATATATATATATATATAAAAAGATACAAGATAATGCAGCATACCTCATTCCTTTTCATCATTCCAACAAGGCTGATCTCCATATCCCGACTTGTGGAAAGACGGTTTAAATATCCGGCATGCAGCTCGTCAACACTAAGGCCTTCATAGTTAGGAAGCTCGAGTTTGGTTTTCCCTTTATCAAGTGGAGCCGCCTCATCCTTGGTGATAAACTTGGCTAAAACATTGGGGGTTCCTGGAGCAATGAAACTCGTCCTGGTGATAACTACGTCCTTGTCCTTCTCAGCAGGAGCGTCTTCAGTTCCCTTTTGAAAATCAGGCGGGTTAACATCACCTATCAAAGAGGGTGCAACATCTTCAGCTTCCATATTTATTGGTTTAGAAGGCTGGGGCGGCATGTTTTGGAACTCCTGTTGAGTTTGAGGATTTTCGCTATAAGCTTCAGGAGTCGCCGACTTTAAATTTCCCGACTCAAGAACTCCAGGAGTCACAGGCTTCGGATCTACCAGTTCAAGAATTTCAGGATTGGTGGACGACTCGTCACCTTTTCTCTTTTTGGCCTTGGCTTGGGCTCAGCAAACAAGGCAGCAAAGTCAAACATATGCAAGTTAAGCACGAATAAGCAGTGCATGGTGTAAAGAAAAAACTTACCCTTGGTTAATGACAAGGGGTGGTAGCTTAGAGGCGGTTGAGTTGCCAGATGATGGAGATGACTCCTGGTAATTATAATCAGAGGGATTAAGAGGTTGCCGGAAGAGGCCAGCTTTCGGAAGAGAGAGAGTTGGGCTATGAGGCACCTCATGTTGTCGTTTACGGGCGACTGATTTATCAGGTAAGCTGCCTACAAGGCCTCCAGAATTACTCCGAGTGTGACACATTACTTCATGTTGAGTTTTCTTCAAAATAAAGTTAGGATCCAAATGAGCATCTGGATGAGAAAAACGTACTTTCGGGATGACACGCCTTGTTTTCCTCGGAGATGAGGATTCTGAGCTGGAAGAGAGGGAGATTACCACAACATCATCAGCCCGGCTTGTTGCAGCGTCTCCCTGAGATTAAGGAGTGTTAGGAAGTTCAATAAAAGGATAGCCAGGAGAGAAGTTGTCTACCTCCGATTGAATGTCAACCGTTTTTGACTCGCCCTTTTTGACGGTTCGGCTGCAACCGCCTTATTCTTCTGAGCGGTTTTTTTTGTGCTGCAACCTTCCCTATTTTTTCTTCCAGAATCAAGAATTTGCCTATAAGGTAAGTGATGAAAATGACAAGTAAGTTTGGGGTTAGCAGAGTATTATGAGCCATTTGAATAAGTTATCAACAATTCTTACTGGCGGCACCGGGCTGAGAGTACAAAAATGATTCAGCCCAACTTTACTGCAATCTGCTAGAGTTTCTCCCAGCAGTTTCTTCACAATCTTGTTGATATCATCGGCTGTCAAGGCCTGGTCATTGTATCTTTGTGCGTCGTCTAAGCCGCCAGAATAATTATACATCAAATTAGTGCAGCGACTCAGCGGCAGGATTTTCCAGGATACCCAACATCGGGTTAGATCAACCCCAGTCAAGCCATGAGCTTGCAAAGCTGCTAGTTTTGGATATATGGGGGCAAGTTGATCACGTTCTTCTTGTGAAGCATGGCCAGGAAGCTCAAAATTCATGGGAAGATGGACTGGCCTATAACCCGGCAAGGGGTTTTCGTTAGCAGGGGCCGTGTTCCGGCAGTAGAACCAAGTTTTGGCCCATCCTTTGGGGTGGCTTGGTAGAATAGCAGCAGGAAAGGTACCATCCCTACGCCTTTGAATAGAGACCCCACCTAACTCCAGGCTGAGGCCATCTGCACATTCAGTCTGACGGTTGAGATAGAAGAACTCCATGAAGAGGGGGGCGGTTGGTTCCATTTGCAGATACACTTCACAGAGCACTTGGAACTGAGAAAGGTTGGATATAGAGTTGGGGGCCAAGTCTTGTGGATGAAGGTGGAAATAGTTTAGAACATCCCGGAAGAATTTTGACCTGGGGGAGAAAAACCTCGAATAAGGTGATCAATGAACACCACTACTTCCCCTTTGCTGGGTTCTGGGCGTTCTTCTCCTTCAGGAGCTCGCCATCCAACTGCGGCTTTAGGTTGCAAAAGGTCTTGAGGTTCATAATCTTTAAGCATAGACTCGGTAACTTGTGAAGGCACCCAGTTACAGGTATTGGTTATTGACATGGTGGGACGCCTAAATAAAGAAGTTACATAAGTATGTAGGTGATGATCAAAGACAAAGACGGCATAAAGAAAAATACAACAGATGAGTCGCTTTATGATAAGCTGGTATTTAGATGAGACAGCTTCTCAACATGGTGGGTTGTAAGTCATGATCATGAGACGGAGACTAAAAGGAACATCATCTACATATGGCGGGTTACAGACATAAGAGTGAGTCGGCAAACTGACAGGCGTCTTATGCAAAAAAAAAGGAGATTTATAATTTTTACCAAGTGTGGGACAAACAGGTTTCTACCGCGGTGGCTACAATTACGGATCTTCAAATAGTTCAAAAAATAGAATATTCTTAAGGGAGATCTGAGTGTGCTATGTGTGAAATGGAGTCGTTGTTTCTACCACGTTATTTCTGTGATGAAAGTCATCGAAGCCACGGGAACTAGCAATGGCGATGAACGGATAAATGCTTCGGTACCTCCGATGAACTCCTATGAACAAAGATAGATCTAGGAAAAGAAGAATGGCTTACCTTAACAAATGCTAAGGGCGGCGGCGACATTCGGCTAGACCTTGATGAAGACGGAGTACTGCTACGGCCGAGGAACGGTCGTCGGCGACAGACGAGCAACAGCGGTGGCGCGAGGAAGTTTCGGGATTGAGGTGGAAGACGAAGTGAGGGGGCGATGTAAAAGTGGCTAAGGGTTCCCCCGGCGAGTATTTATAAGGAAGAAACCCAAAAAGGCAACTAGCAGGCGCGGGAATCGAGTTGGCACAGTGAATTTTGGAGCAGAAGACGCCTCGGTTTTTGGGATTAGCAGATACAGCAAAGATCCATTGTGATGTCATCATTGGTCTCCTGGATTTCTGGCGGGTGACGTCACGAGAAAAATTACAATTCTGGGAGTGTCGTAAGCCAGCATTCCGTGACTCAAGGAAGATACAAGCATAAGCAGACGATAAACCGCCAAGTGAAAGGAAGGAAGATTGACATGAATAAATTCAAATCCATATGGGGCCTAATGTCGGGGATATAACCCCACGGTTTAACCCGCCCTATTGGGACGGGTCAACCTAATTGGCGGCTTCTGTATTATACTCAAGATGGGCCGCACCATTAAAGACAGGACAAGCAAGGCAGCTTACCAGGTAAGCCGCATGGCGGCCCAGCACGTGAAGACGGCGACTCAAGGCCCAAGAGACAGAAGACGCCAGAAGTTTCCTTGCTTGAGAGGCAAGGAGAGTTAGAAACATGATAGGTCACGAGTTGTAACACGACTCAGCCTCTTGTAAAACCTAGGGTCTTGACCTGTATATAAAGGCAAGCCCCTTGGACTGAAAGACTTAAGATACAAACCATCGAGAGCTAGGTTAGCGATTCCGCACCCTTGTAATTGAGATCATCATCAATACACACAAAGGAGGACGTAGGCTATTACCTCCATCGGAGGGGCCGAACCTGGGTAAACTCGTCTCTCGTTCCCGATCAACCCCTTTGAGTCGCCACCTAGCAGCGATGGCCTCACACCTAAGTCATTTTACGAGGACATCTTCCATGACAAAACCACGACAACTATAAAACAAGACATGGCCGTCAATACTTCGAGCTTGCACCCCGCAGGAAATTATATATGTATGTCAAGCAGCAACCAGGGGAAACGGTCCACCACTTCTGGGCTAGATTCCTCCTTGTTAAAGGCAGAATGGCATAATGCGACGACCAGGACATTATATCGACCTTCCGATACAATTGCCATGGCGAAGGAGTCCTTAACGCCCTCGCCCGTCGCCACGTCCAAAGCTTCGACGAATTGGCAGAGCTGGTGCACAAATACAACGCCATGGAAAGCACCTGGCAGGCTCAACAGATGTGCATGGAGTCAATCCACGCCGAGGACCCTAGGAGAACTCGGTGGAAGCACGTATCATCACGACGTCCGGCTGAGCATGAGCCCACCGAGAAAAAAAAACCAATAGCAGGACGTATAACTGTCCTGGATGGCTTATTGGATAAGTCGTGCCCTATACACTCCGTCCTGCTGAACACGAACCCAACGCACAGCCTGCATGCTTGTTGGGTCGTCAGGCAAGTCGCAAAGAGCGGAGAGACCATCCTTGGGATCCCACCCTCAAACAGACGATCGCCCACACCACTGAATAACAGCACCGAGATCCTAACGATCAACAAGACGTTCCCCTCAAATAATCAGAGGAAAAGAGCTATTTGAGAACTCGACCAAATGCACCAAGTGGCAGTGAGGAATTCATGGACAAAAACACCCATCACCTTCGACGAGGAAGATCGGCCATGAATCCGCCTCGACGAAACACCTGCCACCTTGGTCCTCAACCCCCTTGTCGATGGCTTCAGGCTCCATAAAGTACTAACGGACGGCGGCAGTGGCCTGAACCTCATTTATGAGGATACCTTCGCCAAAATGCAATTCGATAGATCTCGCATCGAACAAAGCCATACAACCTTCCGAGGAATCATCCCCGGAAAAGAAGCACGTTGCACCGGACGGGTTACCCTCGACATGGTATTCGGCACCCCTTAGAACTACTGGTCCGAAGAACTTATCTTCCACATTGTGCCTTTTCATAGCGGTTATCATGCCCTACTAGGGCGTGACGCTTTCACAAGATTCCAGGCTATACCACACTACGGGTATATGAAGCTCAAAATGCCAGGGCCCAATGGCGTGATCACAATCATAAGCGACCCCGATAGAGCTCTATGTGCCGAAAACAAAACAGCTTCACTCGCCCTTGAGGCACTGTCTGAAATCTTCGCAGTGGAAGAATTAACCACACTCCGATCTATGGTGGATAGGGACGATGTCATCCTCGGCAAAAGGCCCAAATCTACATCCTTCAAGCTAGCAAACAAAATCGTCAAATTCCAAGTACATCCGACAGACCCCAACAAAATGGCGTCCATTGGAGCTCAGCTGGACCCTGAGGTGGACGAAGCTTTGCGCACGTTTCTACTCGCAAATTGGGATATATTTTCCTGGCAACCTTCAGACATGCTAGGAATCCCATGAAGACTGGCGGAGCATAGCCTGAACATAATCACGAGCTTCAAACCGGTCAAGAAGGCGTTATGCCGATTTTCCGAACCCAAGCGTCAAGATATGGGTGTAGAACTAGCAAAACTATTGGAAGCTAGATTAATCCGAGAAATCAAACATCCTGAGTGGCTAGCAAGCCTGGTCATGGTGCCAAAGAAAGACAAATCTTGACAGCTATGTGTCGATTTCAAGGACCTAAATAAAGTCTGCCCTAAGGATCCCTTTCCCTTACCCCGCATCGACCAGATCATCGACGCCACTGCCGGGCATGACTTTCTTTGCTTTTTCGATGCCTACTCCGGATACCATCAGATAAAAATGAAAGAGTCCGACCAGGCCGCAACCGCGTTTATCACCCCCTATGGTCCATTATGCTTTAACACAATGCCCTTTGGGTTAAAAAATGCAGGCGCCACATACCAGCGCATGATTCAGACATGCTTGGAAAATCAAATTGGCAAAACAGTCGAGGCATACATGGACGACGTGGTCATCAAGACCAAGCACATCAGCTAGCTAGTAGACGATCTCCGGCAAACCTTTGCTAACTTACGGACCTATCATATACGGCTCAATCCGGATAAATGCGTCTTCGGAGTTCCCGCTGGCACATTGCTCGGATTCATCATCTCCCAAAGAGGAATAGAAGCCAATCCGGCCAAGATCCGAGCTCTATCTCAACTAGCAATCCCTACAGAGCTGAAACACGTTCAAAAATTGGCAGGCTGCGTTGTGGCTTTAAGTCGCTTTATCTCCCGCCTTGGTGAAAAGGCTCTACCACTCTACAAGCTGCTCAAGCGGACCAAGAACTTTGAGTGGACTGATGAGGTAGTGGCCACGTTGGAGGAAATCAAAATGCTACTAGCCAGTAACCCTATACTAACAGCACCCGACATAGCTGAACCAATGATGTTGTACATCTCAGCTACCAACCTATTGGTCAGTGCGCTTCTTGTTGTTGAACGAGAGGCTGAGGGTCACATGTTCTAGGTACACAAGCCCGTATACTATGTATCGGAGGTGCTCACCCCATGCAAATAAAGGTATCCGCATTCCCAGAAGATAGCCTACACAGTTTTCATGGTGCCTCGAAAGCTGCTGCACTACTTTCAAGAGTGTTCGGTCATGGTACATAATCAATAACAGGGACGCCACTGGACGCATAGGCAAATGGGCAATTTAACTCCTTTATCATGTACAAACCACGTCGGGCTATGAAATCTTAGGTGTTGCATGATTTCCTCGCCGAATGGACGGAGGCCGAGCTCCCCAGGGAATAAAGTACATACTCTCACTGGACGATATACTTTGACGGATCCAAAACACTCGCCGGACTGGGGGCTGGAGTAATACTCACATCCCCAACAAGTGAAAATATCTGTACTTCTTGCAGATCATGTACACTGACTCCAACAATGCGGCCGAATACGAGGCCCTTTTGCAAGGGCTTCGAATGGCAGCATCAATGGGTGTATGATGGCTTGAGGTAAGAGGAGACTCTAACCTCGCCATCTCTCAAATCAACGGTGAATTGGATGCCAAAAACCCGAAGGTGGCAGCATACAGAAATGGCGTCCTCAAGATATCTGCACGGTTCAGAGGACTAGAATTCCACCATGTTTCTAGAGACAACAATCAAGTCACCGACGTCCTTGCCCGTAAGGGAGCAAAGCGCGATCCTGTCCCCAACAATACCTTCCTGGAACGGCTTGTTAAGCCATCTGTGGTATGGCAGGATGAGGATAAGGACACCGAAGTCAACGGACCGGAACAAATTACCCCTCTTATCATCGAACCAAACGATCAAATCATTGGCGGTTCGATGCTCGAAGAAACACCTTCGGCTCACGAAGTCATGGTTGTGATCGCGCCATGGACCAAACCTTTCTTTGCTTATCTACTCCTCCAGGAAATCCCCAATGACCGCACTAAGGCAAGACACATAATGCGGTGCTCCAAGGCCTACAAGGTACATCAGTGAGAGCTATACAAGAAAAGCACCACCGGAGTCCTCCAACGGTGCATATCCGAAGAAGAAGGGAAGCAGCTCTTGGCGGAGATACATGCAAGCATGGGCGCACGCAGCAGCCCCGGCCCTGGTAAGCAAGGCTTTTCGAGCCGGATTCTTCTGGCCCACTGCTCGCGCAGACGCTCACACACTCATTCAGCACTTTATCAGTTCTTAGCTTTTTGCAAATCAAAGTCACATGCCCCCAACGTCTCTTCGGTCAATTCTGATTACCTGGCCTTTCGCGGTCTTGGGGCTGGACATGGTCGGACCAATTAAAGGGGGGACCAAGAAAAACAAATATCTCCTGGTTATGGTTGATAAATTCACCAAGTGGATTGAGGCAAAACCTGTAACCTCAAGTAAGTATGGACCGGTTATCGAGTTTACATCCGGCGTGGTTCACCGTAATGGCGTCCCCCATAGTATAATAACGGACAATGGATCCAATTTCACAGCCTAGGAGGTAAAAGACTGGTGCGCTAACATGGGCATCAAGCTTGATTATGCCTCGGTATATCACCCATAGACCAATGGACGGGTCGAACGGGCCAATGACCTCATCATGAGCTGTATCAAACCCCGCCTGGTCCGTTCCCTAAAAGAATCTGACTGTCATTGGGTAGAGGATCTTGACTCCTAATTATCGGGCTTGCGCACAACCCCAAACTGGTCAACAGGATACACACCATTCTTTATGGTGTATGGGACGGAAGCAGTCCTCCCCTGCGATCTTATTCACGACGCACCTAGAGTGCACATGTATGAAGAAAAGGAGGCCGAGTTGGATCTTCAGGACGACCTAGACGCCTTGGAAGGAGAACATGATTTAGCTCAGGCCCGTTCTACTTTTTATCAACAGCAAGCCCGGCGCTACCAAAGCAGGAAAGTTCGGGTGAAGGCCTACAATGTGGGCGAATTTGTTCTCCTCCTCCCAAAAAATGAGAAGCATAAACTTACGCCTAAATGGGAGGGTCCTTTCATAATTGATGAGGTGCTTGCAGGAGGAGCATATCACCTTTGCAACCCGCCGGACAATCGCCTCGAGCCAAACCCATGGAACGCAGCTCGTCTTCGGCGCTTCTACGGCTAGACCGGTACTGTCACCCTCACGAGTCCTTTTTCTTCTTTATGTTTCCCCTTTTTCCTTTCTTTGCCCCTTTTCGGGAATGGCTAGCATTTCTTAGGACGTGTTCGGATAAACCGAGCTAAGTGAAGACCTTTTTGATACTCATCTTTAAATGTATTACCCAGTCTTACTTGGGGGCTTCATGAGGAAGCCGGTTAATAAAAACGTGCATCTTTCATTTTTTATCGTCTGTGCACCCCTCCAATATTGTCTTTAAGCCATTATATGCATCTGTTTGACTTTAGAACTGACCAAGCTGGGTTGCCTCGCTCCTGTGCTTACCCTCTACGTTCCTAATTGTTCGGCTAGGGGGTAAAGGGAGCACCTCTGCGATTGTTGCGACCGGGTCAACCGGGTACGCACCTCAGACGGGTAAAGCCGAAAGCTAGCATTCTTAAGAATACAATTGGTTGCCCACGAGGGAAGTGAAAATAATTGGTGATCGTCACGAACGCCCGGGGTCCTTTTTTCCTGAAGTATGCCGACACCCGCATATTGCAGGTATTCGGTTATAACACCTACGGTCAACGTAGCAACCCGAAGAAAGGAACCATGGAGGAACTATTTTCTTCAGAAGATCTTTCTTACGTTAAACAGTAATATAACATAATCATTCATACACATTCTGTTTGCTCGCACCAAATGGCCGGATAGCCTAGTTCCTCGCAGTGATTCCCTGTTAAGTCAGGACACTCAGTATGGAACACTCCTCGGCCACTGGCGGGGGAGGCGGAACCCGACGGCCGGTTTGGATAGCATTTAAAATACGAATGGAGTCTTTTGATGTAAAGTACATAGTTACATAGAATCAAACACATGGATACTTGTCAAGATTATCTATAATGGCGTTTAGGGCGCAATCTTACTAGGAGATGCGAGCGGCGGGCATCACCTGGTCATATACCAAATGAAGCGGCACCTCTTGACCATCTGGCCCTACCGGCCCAACTCGAGCCAAATGCGCGGGGTCAAGTTTGGTAAAGCGGGTCTTCACCATGGCCCATGCCTCTCGTGCTACCTCTTGGCAAGCTGATATCTTCCATAGCTCCAATCGACGCTAAGCTCCCTTCAATCGATCCGCTAACTCGTCCATCCCCTCCAGAGGCGTCTCGGTCGGTCACAACACCTTAACCATGTTTTTCATGGCCTTCTGAGCCCGCTTGTCCATGATGGACAGTTCCCTAAGTAGGTTTCGTCCAAACGAGCTGCTCTCCTCCTCGGGACGCCCGTTCAGAAGGACTAACAAAGAGACGTGGAGTGTTCCTTGTATTAGCACACTACACGCACCATAAGGAAATTCAAGTTGAAATTTCACTTACCGAACATTCCATCTTTCAATCTCTGGTTCTCCTCATGGGTTTGTGCTAGCTGAGTTTTTAAACTCTCGATTTCTTTGGCCTGCTGTCGGTTTGCCTCTTTGAGAGCGTTCTTGTCTTCGTGACAACGTCTTAGTACTCGGCTGCCAGCCTCGTGCTATGACTCAACATACCTCTGAGCTTCCTTTGCCTCCTCAAGGTCTTTCTGCAGCCGGCCTATGGGCTTCGCTGTTATAAGGCAATCTTTCTTTAGAAAAGATGCCAAAAGGAGTTTTGCATGATGAGACTCTCCTTTTTTTTACTCACCATGTGCCTCCCTCGTGAACTTCTTGACATCTTCTAGCTCGGCCTTAACTGTCGCTAGTTCTGTTCGGTTCAACTCCAGGTCTTCGAACAACTTTTGGGTTTGTTCCCTTGAGACCTGCATCAAAGCACGACATTATTCAGACCCTTAACTTGGTCGTCCCGATCAACTTAAGGGTCGGGGGCTACTGGGTTAGAGATTATGTTTGGTTGATCGAAAACGAATACTCACCTGCAGGCTGGCGGATAGAAGACTGACAGCTCCCTCGAGACTAGTCCGGGCCGCTCCAAGATATGCGTCGACCGAATTAAGAGTATTCAACTCTTGTTCGCAGAACGCGGGGTGGCGCAGAGATTTCTTCCTCCGCCGGCGACTCATAACACTTTCAAATTTGGAATTAGTACACGAGACCTCCTCGGGAAGTTGGTCTGCTTCGGGTACCTCCACACTGACCCTATCCTTTGCCGATGACCCAAGCACGGGGCAGCCACCGGACACTCTTCGGATGTCGTCGGATGAAGACAGTTGCACCCGTCTCTTACAAAGGACGGCAAAGGTCGTAAGCGCTCTTTGTGCCGATGACAAAAGCCGGCCTATTAGTTCGGAAATATTACCTCTTAAACGTGGGTGCGGTCGAGGCACTTCCTGAGGCCCCCGCGTGCTTGGAGGCTCCACCGCCATTTGACACGGGTATGGCTGGTGTCGCCCTCACCGACGATCGATGCGTGGTTCGATGGCCCTTGGGAACAGAGTTCGACACATTCAGAACGGCGCGAGACGAACGCCCCTTTCGGGAATAAGCCTTCTTATTACTTACCGCGAATGAAGGGACGCTCCCAGGGTGGTCGGCCACGAGGGCCATGATACGTCTCCAACGTATCCATAATTTATGAAGTATTCATGCCATGTTTACAATAATTTTATATGATTTTGGTATGATTTTATTAGAACTAACCCGGACTGACGCTGTTTTCAGCAGAACTACCATGGTGTCGTTTTTTGTGCAGAAATAAAAGTTCTCGGAATGGGCTGAAAATTTATGGAGAATATTTTTGGAAAATATAAAAAATACTGGAGCAAAAAGATACCGGAGAGGAGTCCCGAGGCAGCCACAAGCCTAGGGGGCGCGCAAGTCACTTGAACAATTCATGAAAGAATATTAAAGGAGGAGAGATTCCACATATAAATATACTATCTTGGACATCTTCTATGATTGTGAGCTCATTAATTATTTTCAAACTCGAGAAAATTAGTTAAAATTGGACAAGGAAGACAACTTAATGAGTTATGTTTGGGTATATTTGTATAGAAGTTATATTGTTATGGATCCTCCAACATGTGGTGCTTGCTTCCACCTCATACTAGCCAAAACTTCCGCACCAAGTAGAAATACTACTTGTGCATCCAAACACCCTTAAACCCGTTTTGCCATGAGAGTCCACTATACCTACCTATGGATTGAATAAGATCCTTCAAGTAAGTTGTCATCGGTGCAAAAAGAAATAAAAATTGCTCCTAAATTTGTATGATCATTTATTGTGAGGGAAAATAAGCATTGTACAAACTTGTGATGGTAAAGAAATAAAAGCGACAGACTGCATAATAAAGGTTGCTATCACAAAGGGCAATACAACGCGACGTTCCTTTGCATTAAGGGTTTGCACATCCAAAAACAAAAAGTGCATGACAACCTCTGCTTCCTTTTGCGAAGGGCCTATCTTTTACTTTCTAGTACTTACCTTTATGCAAGAGTCATGGTGATCTTCACCACTTCCTATATTTCGCCTTTTTCTCTTGGCAAGCATCATGTGTTGGGGAATGATCTATACATATATATCCGCACAAATATATTTCATCATGAATTATTATTGTTGACAATTATCTATATTATAAATAAGTTGGGAGGCGAAACATTAAGCCCCTATCTTTCTCCGTGTTCGATGGATGCTATTTGTTCTAAAAATATGCTTTGAGTGACAATAATCATGGAAGACTATATGATAGTTGAGTATGTGGAATTTGCTAAATCAAAGCTCTTACATAGACCCTTCCTGAAAATAAGATGAATTGCAATTGTTCGATGACTAGGAATATGGTTTGTTAGTTTTCATGAAACTTTCTGGTCTATACTTTAACATGTGAATAGCTTGTTACTTGATCATGAGAAGTTTTATGAGATGAGCTACTATTTATGCTTTATATTGATGCTAGAAAAAGTGATTGGAATTATCATTGATCAAACTTGTGCACTTGCTAGCATTCACACTTCATAAATTATTTCTTTTATCATTTACCTACTCGAGGACGAGCAGGAACTAAGCTTGGGGATGTTGATACGTCTCTAACGTATCTATAATTTATGAAGTATTCATGCCATGTTTACAATAATTTTATATGATTTTGGTATGATTTTATTAGAACTAACCCGGACTGACGCTGTTTTCAGCAGAACTACCATGGTGTCGTTTTTGTGCAGAAATAAAAGTTCTCGGAATGGGCTGAAAATTTACGGAGAATATTTTTGGAAAATATAAAAAATACTGGAGCAAAAAGATACCGGAGAGGAGTCCCGAGGCAGCCACAAGCCTAGGGGGCGTGCCCCCTTGGCTTGTGGGCCTCTCGGGAGTCCCCTGACTTGATTCCAACGCCAAGTATTTCTATAAATACCAAAACCCCCAGAAAGAAACCTAGATCGGGAGTTCCGCCGCCGCAAGCCTCTGTAGCCATGAAAAACCAATCAAGAGCCCGTTCCGGCACCCTGCCAGAGGGGGAAACCATCACCAGAGGCCATCTTCATCATCCCGGCGGTGTCCATGACGAGGAGGGAGTAGTTCACCCTCGGGGTTGTGGGTATGTACCAGTAGCTATGTGTTTCATCTCTCTCTCTCTCGTGTTCTTGAGATGACACGATCTTGATGTACCGCGAGCTTTATTAATATAGATGAATCATATGGAGTTTTCCCCTCTCTATCTTCTTGTGATGAATTGAGGTTTCCCTTTGAAGTTTACTTATCGGATTGAGTCTTTAAGGATTTGAGATCACTTGATGTATGTCTTGCGATGGGATATCCGTGGTGACAATGGGATGTTCTATTGATCCACTTGATGTATGTTTTGGTGATCAACTTGCGGGTTCCGTGACCTTGGGAATCTATGCATAGGGGTTGGCACATGTTTTCGTCTTGACTCTCCGGTAGAAACTTTGGGGCACTCTTTGAAGTTCTTTGTGTTGGATTGAACATGATGAATCTGAAATTGTGTGATGCATATCGTATAATCAAGCCCATGGGTACTTGTGGTGACATTGGAGTATCTAGGTGACATTAGGGTTTTGGTTGATGTGTATCTTAAGGTGTTATTTTAGTACGAACTCTAGGGCTGTTCGTGGCACTTATAGGGATAGCTCATAAGATTGATCGGAAAAGATATCTTTGAGGTGGTTTCGTACCCTACAATAATTTCTTCGTTTGTTCTCCATTATTTGTGACTTTGGAGTGAACTCTTTGTCGCACGTGAGGGATTTACATATGATTCAACTATGTCAGTATTGTTGAGAGAACTTGCACTAGTGAAAGTATGAACCCTAGGCCTTGTTTTCAAGCATTGCAATACCGTTTTTGCTCACTTTTGTTACTTGCTACCTTGCTGTTTTTATATTTTCAGATTACAAAAACCTATATCTACCATCCATATTACACTTGTATCACCATCTCTTCGCCGAACTAGTGCACCTATACAATTTACTATTGTATTGGGTGTGTTGAGGACACAAGAGACTCTTTGTTATTTGGTTGCAGGGTTGTATGAGAGAGACCATCTTCATCCTACGCCTCCCACGGATTTATAAACCTTAGGTCATCCACTTGAGGGAAATTTGCTACTGTCCTACAAAACTCTGCGCTTGGAGGCCCAACATGAGTCTACAAGAAGAAGGTTGCATAGTTGACATCAGGCCGCCAAAGAGCGTTCAAGACTCTCCTAGTAAAAAAAACGTCCTCAAAACTAAGCGCCGTCTCTGGATCTTCGTGGAACCCCGGCTCGTCGTCACATGAATAATTCTCTGGTTGAGGAGAGGGGCAGTTGACTGTCTCGATCCAGCGCCTCCAGTCCTGTTCGGAAGATTGAGGGATGTTGTCAGCAAAAACGAGTATTATACCCAAACTATGGAAATATAGTTGGACTTACCCATTCGATGGGATTATAGCTGGAGTATCCGTCCTTGGTACTCGGGCAAGCAAACTCTTCTTCTTCTCCCTTGTAGAGATCGGCAAGTATGGTCTCTAGAGCTGCTAGGTTTGGCAGGCCCTTACCGCTTATAGTGGGTCATATCGTTTGTCCCGTTGTACTGCCATAGGGGATGTATCCTCTGTTGTAGAGGTTGGACGCATCGATTTATGGCAGCAGCCATCACATCAATGATGGTTAGCTTGTGGTGGGCTAACAACCTCACGCGGGCGGCCAGACGCCTCACTTCTTCGCTTTCCTCCTGGGACAGACTCTTCGGTCGCCAATTGAACCTTTTCTTTGGAGGAATATCCGAGTATTCGGGCAGTCCCCTCCGAGCTAGGTCAAAAAGGGGAACGTCTTTGATATAAAACCACTCCGAGCTCCAAAACTCGGGATCCTTCTTCGGTGTCCTGAAGGTGCGTTATATCGACTAGAGGGGGGTGAATAGGCGATTTTTACAAATTCATCACTGAGGAATTACTAGTTGAGGAATTTGCTAAGTGACGAACTACGAGCAGCGGAAGAAGTACTCAAGTGCATGCGAAACATAGCAGTAGCATAGTCATCATGATGAAACGAAACATACACTAAGCATAAGTAGCGTGAACAGGATAAGCAGGCAATAGACAAAGTAACTGAACAATTTGAGATGAGGAAATTGAGTAAGTCTTTAGTCAAATTCTTCAAACAGTAACGATCGGTTTCCTCAGCAAGTACTTCGAGGAAATAGGATGGATGAGGAAATAGAACCAGGAGCTCGATAAAGACAAGGATTTGATGACTCGGTTCCAACTGATGTGACAGTCGTACGTCTGGTTCGGAGCGGCTTGGTAATTAAACCAAAGGACACACAGTCCCAGGACACACACTCCTTACCGTATTCTCCTTCAGCTAAGGTCACACAGACCTCGCCCAACACTCGTGGTAAGTCTTTAGGGTAGATTTCCAAACCCTCACAAACTCGGTCACCCGTCGATCCACAATTTCCTCTCGGATGCTCTAGACCATGACGACTAACCGTCTGGAAGATGCACAGTCTTCAAAGGTAAAAAGCGTCGACTCCACACAGGAACAATCTCTTCAGTGATGCTCAATCACTTTGGGTTTTGGTTGTTTGGGTTTTGGGTTTTTCCTCACTGATAATTTTCTCTCAAAGTCCTCAGAGGATGGGTTGCTCTCAAAAGACAAGTGTCAATCTCTCTCGGAGGAGGCAACCAGCTAGTGGTTGTGGGGCGGCTATTTATAGCCAGGGTGCAACCCGACATGATATGACATAAATGACCCTAATGATATGACCATTATGTGGATAAGATATTTGGACAGCTGGCGCAAGGCACAGCAACGGTCGGAGATTTGAACTCTCAAATTCCTCAGGGCTATCATATTCCTCACGATAGGCAATTCGCAGTGGCGAAATCCTAACTCCTCGGTCAAGACAAATTCCTCACAGGACAGAAGAACTTCGTCTCTATCACTGAAGAAATTGACTGAACTGCAAGGGATTTCCAAAGGCTTCACTAGAAGGTTTTGGGCATGTGTAGGCTTTGAGATGAGCACCACTTGGAAATTCTTGCTTAGTATTACCTCGGTCCCCTTTAACAGTACGGTGTTCCCTATGACTCAAAGAAAGGAAATGAACCTATGAAAACAAAAGTCTTCATGCTTCATAGTCCTCGTATCAATATCTTCTAGGTCACACCAATTTATTCAATCTTCAAAGTCTTCAGCTGAAGACGTTCATTTTTAGGGGTCGACATTCTTCGTATATATCAAACTCCTCAGCGACTTATAGAGCATGTGTACACTCACACACATATTAGTCCCTTAACCTATAAGTCTTCAATACACCAAAATCACTAAGGGGCGCTAGATGCACTTACAATCTCCCCCTTTTTCGTGATTGATGACAAATAGGTTAAGTTTTCAACGGGGATAAACATATGAAGTGTAAGTACTGAGTTTGAGGAATTTGATTGCAAGACATAAAGGAACTCCCCCTGAAGATGTGCATATTTGAGGAATTTTCTTTGGACTGCAAATGCACATGGAAGGATAAAATCTTGGAGATCAACCCCTATATCTTGTAATCCATACACGCATTTAACATATATCATGAGGAAATTGAAATGCATGATGGAAAATGGTGTCTGACGAAATTCAAAGTGCATGCATTAAAGTACTTGAAGAAATAAGCATGCGGATAGCAGTTCAAAAGTGTCAGACCACCATCGGTCTTAAGTTTACAACTCAACCAACAAACACTTCAGAGGATCGAGAGTTGTAACTTAAACAAAAACAACCAATATATATAGAGACCCGCTTGAAGACTAAATCAAATTCCTCCCCCTTTGTCATCAAGTGACCAAAAGGGACGAAATTGAGGACTAACGCCCCTAAAGAATTTCATCTTGAAGGTGGTGGAGGAGCGCCAGCGTTGTCGGAGTCGGTTGGTGGAGCAGGGCCTTCAGCAGTATCATCAAGGTCCTGAGCTTCATCCGTCTCGCGCGATGAAGAATATGAGCTTGTCACCAGCAGAGGAACTTGAACCTTCCTGAATTTCTTCTAAGGAAGATGAGACCAGTCAAAGTTCTGCTAAAAATCCATCTCCTTGAGTTCTTCAGGTGTTTTGTGATGTGCAGTATGGCCCAAGTGCGATTGAAGATTTCATGCACACAGTAATGATTTTTCTTCACCGAGTTCTGCGTCACAGTCATGTTCTAAAGAATTGATTTGAACTGATGCTTGACCCACTTGTGATTGCGATCAACCTTCTGATGAAGACTTAGAAGAAGCTCACGATCGGTCATCACACGAGGGGCAGAAGCTTGAGGATTTTGAGCTGAGGCTTTTGCAGCAGAATCTTGGATGGCAGAGTCATCAGTGATGGAGTAAGATGCAGCCTTATGGAATTGACCATCCAATGGACGAGTGCCATCACCAACTACAGCTTTGCCTTTTCCTTCAACTGAAGAAAATGCCTTTTTGAGGACTTTTATCGAAGGCAGAAAGCTGAAATGATTTTGAAAGTCAACCTTAAAAGGAATTGAAGACCTTGATCTAATGAATTTCATGATCCAGGGAGCATAAGGCTTCAACTCGAATGGTGACACGGCTATATTTGCCAAAGTCCTCATGAAGAAATCGTGATAATTTGTGGGAATTCCATGAATGATGTTGAACAGCAAATTCTTCATGATGCCAACAACTTTTTCTTCTTCAGAGTTGTGGTTTTGATTGGACTGAGTGTTTTGGTCAACATACGGTATATTGTCCTGGGCACATATAGCAAATCCTTCACTAATAAGGTGGTCCTTGGAGGTTTGCCTGGCGCCAAAAGGCTTCATCGGTACTTGCATCATGTGATTTGGCAGTTCAGGTTCATCATAGATGCATCTTGCTCCTTCTGAAGGAATTGGAATTGGGATAACATGAAGCAATTCAGTTGCTGGAGCAGTGTAGTGTGTGTTGCCAGACATCCAATCAAAGATCCATGTGTTAACATCAGAAGCTTCACCATAAATGTGCAAGGTTGCATAAAATTGAAGAATTAGTTCTTCATTCCAATCACAGATATCAGCACAGAATGGCAGAAGCCCGACGTCATGAAAAATAGTGAGCACAGGAGTGAAACAAGGGATGGACTCCATATCCACATGAGGAATTTGACAATGCTAGAAGACTTTGTCTTTGTCAAATAGTACATCAGCATAGAAATTCATCTGTGCAGATGTCCAGAACCTTGAGCGACCGTCTCTTGCAGATTTGTAAGGATTTGGTCGTGTGAAGAAAATGTGTTCATTGAAGAAATTCACTTTGATGAATTTGGGGCGCTTTGTGTCTTTGAATGGTAACTTGGGCTTCGGCTGAAGATTTGGCTTGAAGCGACCCACAATTTCTTTTGGCATGACAGCAGCTTCTTTAGACTGAGGAACTTGTGCAGCAGTTTCTTTAGGTGCGGTCTGGGTATGAATTTCTTCAGCTGATGCAGCTGGAATTTCTTCAGGAACAGTTATGAGGGGTGTGGTCAGACCTTGAGACCCTGTTTGAATTTCTTCAGTCTGAGCAGGCGACTGAGGAATTTTAGTAAGAGGAGTGGTCAGTGGTGAATTGGGGTGAGCAGCCTCCCAATAGTCATCATTGATAAGAGGAGTTGTGTTTCCAATATCAACATCCTCATCCATTTCTTCAACTCCAGCCTCTTCTGCAGATAACTGAGGCTGGGGCGATGATACCAGAGGGGTTGAAGCATTTGCTTCTACCTCTATTTCTTCATCAATCTGCTCCGAGGAAGCAGTAGAGTGATTATCTTCATCTTCTTCATTTGGGATGACATAGTCTTCACCAAATGGAACAATTTCATAGGCTGGGACAGCTGAGATAGGAGTTGCATCAATTGGTTCTGTTGAAGAACTTGGCATAGTCTTCAATTTCTTCACAGCTGAGGAATTTGTAGATGGTGATGCTTTCCTTTTCAGTGCGGCTTCCTTCTCTATGACCTTTGTTTTCTTCACTTCTGATGCAGAAGGAAGTATGACTTTCTTTACGCTTGAAGATTTTGCTGGAGGAGCACGAGGTGAAGGGGGGGCAGTTTCTTTAGGCACGACTGATGCAGTCGCCTTGGCAGTTTCTTCAGGCACAACATTGGGAGTTGCCCTGGGAATTTCTTCAGCAGCATGAATTTCTTCAGCCGCACTAGCAGATTCTTCAGCAGGCTGAGTGGATGAGCTTGCCTGAGGGTTTTGTGGTTGCGAGCGAGTAGCAACCCTTGTGTTATGGTCATTGATGACTTTGTCAGCAATGTCAACAAATCGGACCTTTGCGCCTTTCCAATCAGCATAGTACCTGTCAAATTCATCGCTGAGGCCTTTGATGTCCTTTTGGACAGAGAGGAGCTATTCAGGCGTCAGATTGAGAACATTGTTCTTAATGAAGCGCTCTTTCTTAAACTGAGCCTTCTTCGCCTTCCTGGCCTTCTCAAACTTCCACTTTTCTTCACCGATGAAGGCGGTGAGGACATGCCTTCGACCAGGAGGAAACTTCAAGTCATCAATTGGAGTGTTAGGATCATTGTGCTAGATGTCAATGAAGTCTAGCACAGTCCTTGGATCTAACAGAAGAGGAATTTGAGTGCCTTTTGCCTGAGCCACTCTCTCTTGTTTGTTTCTGACTATTTCAGTGAGTTCATCGTCATTAGCTTCATCATCCTCAGATCCTGAGGGAACTTGAAATATCACTTTCTTCTTGTGAGGACTTGGCCTTCTGCCTCGTCCAACAGTAGCTTTCATTTTTAGTAAGGTGGGGCTGCTTGAGGAATGTGCTTGGGCTGATGAAGTTGCAGATGCCCCTGAAGCAATTTGAAAACCAGCAGTCCTCTGACATGTTGCAAGGTGCACTGGTGTTGAGGACTTGGCAGCAGCAGCTGAAGAATGTGCAGCTACTGAGGGCATTGCAGGAGCCCTTGATGATTTTTCCTAAGGCATTTGCTGTGAAGAACTTGGCAGTGAGGGCATTTGGCTTGAAGACTTTGGCTTTGAGCCAGATTTCTTCATCACGGCTTTCTTTGGAGTAGTTCCACTAGCAGAGGCCCCAGTAGATGCAGCAGCAGAAGAGCCCTCGTTGAATTTCTTCCCAGCCTCCTTGGCAGTCCTAGCCAACTTGGCCTGAAGCTTTTCCCATTCACGAGGAAAGTCTTCACCAGTTTTGAGACAGGTGGGATTAGCACGTTGGCCTTTGTAAGTGCATCTAGTGCCTCTTAGTGATTTTGGTGTATTGAAGACTTATAGGTTAAGGGTCTAATATGTGTGTGAGTGTACACAGGCTCTATAAGTCGCCGAGGAGGTTGATATATACGATGAATGTCAACCCCTAAAAATGAATGTCTTCAGCTAAAAACTTTGGTATTTCCCTGAAGACTTTGAAGCCGAAGAATTCGGTGTGACCTTGAAGATATTAATGAGGACTATGAAGCGTGAAGACTTTTGTTTTTGTAGTTTCATTTCCTTTCTTTGAGTCATAGGAAACACCGTACTGTTAAAAGGGGCCGAGGTAATACTAAGGAAAAAATTCCAACTGATGCTCAACTCAAAAGCCTCAACATAACCATTTCTTCGAGTGAAGCCTTTGGAAATCTCTTACAGTTCAGTCAAGTTCTTCAGTGACAGAGACGATGTTCGTCTGGTCTCTGAGGAAATTGGTCTGACTGAGGAGTTAGGATTTCGCCAGTGCGAATTGCCTATAGTGAGGAATATGATAAGCCCTGAGGAATTTGACAGTTCAAATTTCGACCGTTGCTGTGCTTTGCGCCAGCTGTCCAGATATTTTATCCACCTAACGGTCATATCATTGGGGGGCATTTATGTCTTATCATGTCGGGTTGCACCCTGGCTATAAATAGCCGCCCGCCACAACCAATAGTTGGTTGGCTGCTCCAAGAGAGAACATGACACTTGTCATTTGAGAGCAACCCAGTCCTCGAGGTCTTTGAGAGAAAGTCATCAGTGAGGAAAAACCCCAAAACCCAAACCACCAAAACCCAAAGTGATTGAGCATCACTGAAGAGATTGTTCCTATGTGGAACTGATGCTTTTTACCTTTGAAGACTGTGTATCTTCCAGACGGTTAGGTGTCATGGTCTAGAGCATCCGGCAGTAAATTGTGGATCGCCGGGTGACCGAGTTTGTGAGGGTTTGGAAGTCTACCCTGAAGACTTACCACAAGTGTTGGGCGAGGTCTATGTGACCTTAGCTCGAGGAGAATACGGTAAGGACTGTGTGTCCTAGGACTGTGTGTCCTTTGGTTTAAATACCAAGCCGCTCCGAACCAGACGTATGACTGTCACAACAGTTGGAACTGGGTCATCAAATCACTGTCTTCATCGAGCTCCTAGTTCTATTTCCTCAATCCGTTCATTTCCTTGAAGTACTTGTTGATGAATCTGATCGTTACTGTCTGAAGAATTTGACTGAAGACTTTCTCAATTTCCTCAACTCAAATTCTTCAGTCACTTTATCTTCTATCTGCTTATCCTGTTCACGCTACTTATGCTCTGTGTATGTTTCATTTCATCATGATGACCATGCTATAGCTATGTTTCGCATGCACTTGAGTACTTATTCCGCTGCTAGTAGTTTGTCACTTAGCAAATTCCTCAACTAGTAATTCCTCAGTGACAAATTTATAAAAATCGCCTATTCACCCCCCCCTCTAGTCGATATAACGCACTTTCAATTGGTATCAGAGCAAGGTACTCCCTTGTTCTGTGTGATTTTGGTTTAACCACCTGGAGCTTTAGTTATGTTGACTGTAGGCATGATCAAGGTCTCAGCTGGGTGTCCTACCTTCAATGGGACGGACTACCCCTACTGGAAGAACAAGATGTGCATGCATCTTGAGGCAATTGACAACGATCTCTAGTATGTTGTGGAAAATGGTGTTCCCTTTGTCACTCCCACTATCAACGATGCTGATGTGAAGAGATTCAAGCAACTCGATTCTCAAGCGAAGAATATCATATGTGGCCATCTGAGCAAAGGTCAGTATGGCAGAGTGAGTGCTTTGGAGTCTGCTAAGCTTATCTGGGATAGGCTGTCCAAAGTCAACGAAGGAGTTTCAACTCAACGTGACTCTCGAGTTGATGTTCTTCGAAATCTCTTCAACCACTTCAAAAGACTCGACAACGAAAATGTTCAGCAAACTTTTGATCGCCTCACTGATATCTCCAATGAGATTCAGGCTCTTGGTGCCACTAACATAACCGACCATGAGGTGGTGAAGAAACTGCTGAGATCTCTTGATTCCTCATTTGATACACTTGCTTTGATGATCCAAGAACGTGGAGACTACAAGTCACTAGATCCTGCTGATATTCTTGAGAGACTCAATACTCATGAATTCCAACAAGCTGAGAAGAGAGACTTCTATGGGCCAAGCTATGGAAGATCTCATGCTTTGAAGGCTAAGGCAATTTCCTCATCCGAAGGCGAAGAATCTGATAGTAGCCTTGGTGATCCTGAAGAACTGAGCCAGGAGCTAGCAATGCTCGTGAGGAAATTCCAGAAGTTCTCAAGGAGAGGTCGGTTTGCAAAATCATCAAGAAGTGGCATGAAGAACTCACAATCTTCATCAAGCGACTACAAGAAGAGAACTTGTCACAAATGCAAGAAATCTGGCCACTATATTGCTGACTGTCCTCTCTGGGAAAAAGAATCAAAGAAGAAGAAATACAAGGATGATAGTTCTGACGACTCGAAGAAAAAGAAGAAATTTTAAAGTCCTCAAAGTCCTCATCTTCAAAGTCTTCATCGCACAAGAAGAATAACTTAAGAAAGGCTCGGGCACTCATTGGCAAGGAAATAGATTCTGAAGAAGAATCTGAAGAATATGAAGAAGAGGAGGAATCTGAAGTGGAATCTGACTCTGTTGTGGCTAGTCTAGCCCTAGCTACTGCCTTCGTCAGCAAGTCAATCTTCAACACTGAGGAAAGTGATGATGACTCCAACCTTGGCAACAATGACTATGCTCCCACCTATTGCTTCATGGCAAGTAGTGCTCAGGCAACCACAGTGTGCCCTGTCTTTGATGGATCTGACTATCCCAAATGGAAAGTCCTCATGCGGAAGCACCTCATATCGAAGAACAGCGAGCTATGGACTGTTACCGAGCATTGACTAATAGATCTCTGCAAGATGGCAAATGCTGATGACATTCATAAGTACACACAGTTGGATGCTCAGGCGAGGAATATCATCTGCTCTAGCTTGTCGAAGGTCATGTTCAAAAGCATCTACCATCTTCAGAATGCAAAGCTCATCTGGGACAGGCTCTCTGATGTTCATGAAGGCTATCCCACTCGTCAAGATCCCATGTTCATCGAATACAAGAACTTCCTCAGAACGCAGAAAACTGATCCAACCTCATCTTCCTCATCTATGTGCCTCATGGCAAAAGGTTCAAAGGTACTCACATATCATTCCTCATCTGAATCTAGTGAATGTGAATCTGATGATAACCTCAAACCTAGCTATTCCAGACTTGCTAATATTGCCACCAAACAACAAACTGCCTTGGAAAAGCATCAGAAACTGCTAGACAAAAGCGATGACCTGTTGAATGAGGAAATGGATCGCACTCAAACTCTGACTAAGGGACTTCAAAGTCTTCAGTCTAAGTATGATAACCTCCAAAGTCGCCATGAAGCTCTCTTAGTCGAGCATGAGAAGCTTTCTTATGAATTTCTTCAAAGAAAGCAAGATCTTGAGAAACTAAGGGTATCTCATGAAGATCTTCAAAGGGATAACGATTCTTTGCTTCCTCAATAGATCAGTACCGCTCAGGAAGATTTTGTTCCACCTTGCTTGAAATGCATCGAACGTGAAACTACTCATTCTTCACCTGAAAGTTCAAATGCTTCTATTGCTGCAAATTCTTCAACTATTTCTGTGGTCACAAATTCCTCATCTGAGGATACCACAAATGTTACTGATGAAAATGCAGGGTTGAAGGAATTGTATGTGACAGGCATATACAAAAGTCCTAAAGGGCATCAAACCCTTTGTGATGTTCTTAAAAAGCGGATTCTGAACAGGAACCCTAGAAAAGAGGATATTGCATTTGGAAGGAAACTCAATGCTGATGGATCCTACTGGAAACCTGAGCAGTATCCCAAAACCTCATGGGTTGCTGCAAAAGGACCTCCTGTAGATCCATCTACTTTATATGGCTTTACTTGTGAAACTTCATATTCCTCTGATGAGTCAATTGACTCCAACTATAAACTATTCAAAAATCAGAATGGTGAAGTATTTGCTAGATATGTTGGAACTAACTGCAGGAATGGTTCCCCTATGAGGAAAATCTAGGTTCCCAAGAGCTGCTTGGAAAGTCTTCAGGTGAATGTCCTCATGACACCACCTCCGAAGAAAAGGAACCCCAGATCAAATTCCTCATATAGACCAAAGTCTTCACATGGACCAAATTCCTCATATGGTCAAAAATCATATCATTCTCGTGCTAATGCTTCTGTTTCGTAGGGAAAATCTAAGGGTTATGAATATGCGCATAATTCCTCAAATCATTATGTTCATAAGTCCTCGAAGAATATATCTGCATATTCATATGAGTACTCTAACCCCCGTCCTGTGAAACAAAGTGCACTTGCCTCAATGCCACCATTCTCATATGGAGCTCGCAGAATGATGAACTCTTTGCCACCCCTCCAGATGTGGGTGGTGAAGAAATTGAACTAACCTCTTATGCAGGGTCAGGTCTCCAGACGAACTTGAACGTTTGAAGAATTTGCTGGAGACATGAGGAAATGCTTGAAGGGACGCAAGCTAAACATGAAGAAATGAATCATTCATTTCTCACGTCCTCATATTACTTTGCTTACTATATTATGTGATGAAATTCAATCTGGTGAATTTGAAGTCATATTCTTCACTCTGAAGCATATGAGTTCGTAAGCTGTACTAATTCATCTGCAGGATGAAACACCCAAAGCAACTGAGTGGGTCCTCGACAGTGGATACACCAACCACATGACTGGTGACAAAAACCTATTGATGAACATTCCACTGGCTCCCTCTCATCTGAAGCATATCACCTACGCTGAAAAGGAAAAAGCAAGGTATTGGGTCTAGGTAAGGTTGCAATCTCGAAGGATCGACACATGGATAAGGTGATGCTTGTTGAGTCCCTTGGATTCAACCTCATGTCTGGCTCAATGCTTTCTGATCTAGATATGGTTGTCATCTTTGGCAAATACCGTTGTGTTGTCATCATGGAATCTGACAAATCCAAAGTCTTCGAAGGCTTTAGGAGAGGAGACTTGTATATTGTTTATTTCTCGACAGGTCCACAGCCGGCCACATGTCTACTTGCAATAGCTTCAGAAGGTTGGCTATGGCATCGACGAGTTGGACACGCTGGCATGAGGAACTTGTACACGCTCGCAAAGAAAAAGCACGTCATTGGTATTGAGGGTGTCAAATTCCTCAAGGATCACTTGTGTGGGGCTTGTGAGTCTGGAAAGATGACCAGATCCAAGCATCCATCCAAGACCATCATGACTACCACTCGTCCTTTTGAATTGCTTCCTATGGATCTCTTTGGCCCCACTCACTATGCCACACTAACAAATACTCCATGCTTATATGGATTTGTCATTGTTGATGATTTCTCTCGCTATACTTGGGTGCACATTATCCTGTACAAATTTGAAGTGCAGAATGTCTTCAAACGATTTTCTTCAAGGGCCTCGACGAATTTCAGTGTCAAGATCAAGCATATCAGGAGTGATAATGGGACTGAGTTCAAGAACACTGGTCTTGATGATTATCTTGATGAACTTGGTATTACTCATGAGCTATCTGCCCCTTATACTCCTCAGCAGAATGGCGTTGTGGAGCGCAAGAATAGGACTCTTGTTGAGATGGCTCGCACCATGCTTGATGAATACAAGACCCCTCATCGCTTCTGGCCTGAGGCAATCAATACTGCTTGCCACATCATCAACAGAGTATATCTTCACAAATTCCTCAAGAAGACTTCATATGAACTCCTCACTGACAAGAAACCCAATGTGAGTTATTTCAAAGTCTTCGGTGCAAAATGCTAGATTAGAGATCCTCACCACAGTTCTAAATTTGCACCAAAAGCACATGAAGGTTTTATGCTTGGTTACGGAAAGGACTCGCACACCTACAAAGTCTTCAACACCTATCACAACAAGGTTGTTGAAACTGTAGATGTACGATTCGATGAAACTAATGGCTCGCAAAGAGAGCTCCTGCCTCCTGTGCTAGATGAAATGCCTCCTGAGGAATCTATTAGGTTCAAGGCCACTGAAGACGTGATCCCTACTGAAGAATAACTACTCTCTGAAGAAGTTGTACCAACCGTTGAAGATATTCATGCTGATACACCAGAAGAAAATGGCACTGAAGAAAATGCTCAGCCTCAACAAAGTCTTCAACCTGCTCATCCACGACTTGCAAATGAAGTACGGATCGAGAAAATCCTCGACGACATCAATGCACCAGGTCCTCTCACTCGCTCAAGAGCCTCTCATTCGTCTAACTTTTGTGGGCACTTTGCTTTTGTCTCTATCACAGAGCCCACTAAAGTTGATGAAGCATTCTTGGAGCCTGAGTGGATTAAAGCCATGCAAGAGGAATTGAATCAATTCAAGCTCAACAACGTGTGGGAACTCGTCAAACGCCCAGATCCTCGCAAGCACAATGCCATAGGTACCAAGTGGATCTACCGCAACAAACAAGATGAACTTGGTCAGGTAGTGAGGAATAAGGCCCGTCTTCTGGCACAGGGCTACACACAGGTTGAGGGAATTGACTTTGATGAAACTTTTGCACCTGTTGCTAGACTTGAAGCTATTCGCATATTGCTTGCTTATGCTAACCATCACAATATCATCTTATATCAAATGGATGTGAAAAGTGCATTCCTCAATGGTAAGCTTGAGGAAGAAGTATATGTTGCTCAACCCCCAGGTTTTGAAGATCCTAAGTATCCGAACAAAGTCTTCAGACTCAACTAGGCTCTCTATGGCCTCAAGCAAGCCCCTCGGGCGTGGTATGATACACTGAAGGAATTCCTCATGAAGAAAGGCTTCAAACCCGGTTCACTTGACCCAACTCTTTTCGCAAAATCATATGATGATGAATTATTTGTGTGCCAAATATATGTGGACGATATTATCTTTGGATGTACTGACAAATGTTACGGTGATGAATTCGCCTATATGATGAGTGAAGAATATCAAATGTCTGTGATGGGAGAGCTCAAATTCTTCCTAGGGCTTCAAATTCGTTAACAACGCAATGGCATCTTCATATCTCAAGAGAAATACCTCAAGGATGTCTTGAAGAAATTCGGCATGCAGGATTGCAAAGGCGTCAAGATTCATATGCCCACATCGGCTCAATTCTGCACAGACGAAAGTGGTAAAGATTTCGATCAGAAGGTATATCGCTCCATGATTGGTTCTTTATTGTATTTATGTGCATCTAGGCCAGATATTATGCTTAGTGTTTGCATGTGTGCCCAATTTCAAGCCAAACCGAAGGAATCACACCACAAGGCTGTGAAACATATTCTTCGATATCTAGCTCACACACCAACACTATGATTATGGTACCCCAAGGGCTCAGATCTTTACCTCATTAGATATTCTGATTCTGATTATGCTGGTGATCATGTGGACCGCAAGTCTACATCAGGCACATGTCATTTCCTCGAACGATCCTTAGTCTATTGGTCCTCGAAGAAGCAGAACTGCGTGTCACTATCTACTGCTGAAGCTGAGTACATTGCTGCTGGTTCTTGCTGTGCTCAATTGCTATGGATGAAGCAAACCCTCAAGGACTATGGCATCAATGTGAAGAATGTCCCTCTCTACTGCGACAATGAGAGTGCCATCAAGATTGCTTACAACCCAGTTCAACACTCAATGACCAAGCACATCCAGATTCGTCATCATTTTCTTCGTGACCATGTGATGAAGGGCGATATCTTCCTCAACCACGTGAAGACTGAAGAACAACTGACTGATATCTTCACAAAGCCTTTGGATGAGAAAAGATTTTGCAAGTTGCGGTGTGAGCTAAATATCTTAGAATCTTTGAATGTTCTTTGAAAGGACACACATCCTAACACTTATGCAAAATTGATGACTTTGATGTGCAACACACGAAGTAACGTTTTTCTTCAAATCAATGAAGACTAACTCTCTAAGTGTGAAGAAATTAATGAAGAATTTGATTCTCAGAACCCTACGACAATTGTACGCAGTGTTTGAAATCATCATTCTTATACGATGGGTCACGCCACCAACCAAAGTTTGAATTCTTCAAATGTTGAAATTCTTCAAATTTGCAAAATCCTCAAAACCATCAAATTCTTCAGACCTTCAACTTGAGTTCTTCATTAACTATATATATATATTTATATATATATATATATATATATATATATATATATATATATATATATATCCTCAACAGCATTCACTTATAGCTATTTCTTCAAGTTGATTTTTCTTCTAAGTGAATGTGATCAGACCCGTTCCCCCTCTATGCTAAACTCAACCCAGTCTGTTCACAAATTATCCATATGCGTTCTACTTTGAAACTCATTCAAAGTCTTCACTGTGTCCTTGACAGCTGAATAGTTTGCGAACGAAACTTTAAAATTTTCAATTTCAATTTTTGGCGGTTGCCGCTCAAACCGTTCCGATTCCCACGACTGGATAACCCACGGTCCCCCACTATCTCCATTACACAGTACGTGGGTGAAACATGTCGTGTGGATAGCAAGGGTCAGGGGTATACTGGTCCAAAATCTTCAGACCAGTTGGTTTTTACTGCCGCTATAAATACCCCCTCCCTTCCTCCAACTCGTCTTACTACTCACTCCCATCTCTCCCAAGCTCCAGACCTAGCTCCATCGCTAACCTCATTGTCGCCGGAGAGGAAGAGCTTAGCTGCCTCGACCTCGCTGTCGCCGTACTTGCATCGGCCGCGGAAGTCTTCACTCCGCTGCCGCTGTAGCTGTCTTCCTCTGCCAAGCTAGGGCGTGGGAGATCTGAACTGATGAACCTCTCCACTTTGCTTCACCGTTCGTCGTGTTCTTCATTTGTGGTAATTAAAATTCAATTTTATTACCGTGTTTGACTCATAAAAATTTCTCAAAATCCTCAAAAGGTGTTTATTCTTCATCAATCCATCTCTTAAGCACCAAACAACCTCCTACTCTTGAGTTATTTTGCTAAGTTATGATTTTCTTCAAGATTCCTCAATTGTGAGGATTTTCAAATCCATACAACTCTGGAACCTAAGTCAAGAACAATTAGTGAAATTCTTCAAGTCATCTATGGTCAAATTCCTCAAACTTGATACTTTTGCAAAAAATTCTGAGAATGCATATGACCTCTTCAAATTCTTCGCACCTATACTCTATTCACAGGTACAAAATGTCAGCTGATGAATCTCTAGGTTCTCATCAACTTAAATCATTTGCAGCGTTCCTCGAAGAGAAATTGCACACTTCGTCAGAATCCTCAAGAGCACAAAATTCTCAGCTGAAGAAAATGGCTGATGGCAAAAGACCTCAGAAAGGAGGAAAGCGTCCTGAAGACTGCGTTTGAGATACCTAATGATTTGTATGAGGAATATTGCACACCAGATGAAGCCACACATGGCAAAGAAACTCAAAAGCAGCGCAAGATCCATATCCAGAGGATTGAAAGGAGATGGGTGCGAGAATGGAGAGAATATAGATATGTCACTCCAAAATATATGAAGAAGTTTGCTATCAAACCTCCGTGCAACAGGCCACCTTTGGCTCAAGGTCAACGTGCTGATCCCACCAGTCTCAAATCTGGTGCAGACTTTCCTCGTGAATGGGAAAAGCATCAAGCCAAGCTGTCAAGAAAGGCAAAAGAAGCAGTGAAGAGATTCAATGACGAATCTGCTGCTGCTGTCACTGCTGGGGCTTCTGCAAGTAACACTGCCCCAAAGAAAGTTGTGGTGAAGAAATCTGTTGTGAAACCAAAGTCCTCAGTACCAAAATTTTCAGCTCCAATTTCTTCACAGCACATGCCACAGACAAAATCAGCAAGGGCCCTTGTTATGCCCTCAGTGGCTGCTCAATCTTCAACTGCCGCTACCAAGTCCACAACTCCAGTACACCTTGCAACGTGTCAGAGGACAGATAGTTTTACAATTCCTTGAGGGACATCTGCTAGTTCCTCAGCACAAGCACACTCGTCAACCAGTCCCACTTTGCTGAAGATTAAAGCAACTGCAGGATGAGGCAGAAGGCCCAGCCCTCATGGCAAGAAAGTTGCATTTCAAGTTCCCTCCGGATCTGAGGATGATGAGGCTGCTGATGTAGAACTGGCTACTATAGTCAGAAACAAGCAAGAGAGAGTGGCTCAAGCAAAGGGGACTCAAATTCCTCTCATGCCAGACCCGAAGATTATGCTGGACTTCATTGACATATGGCATCAGGACCCAAACACCCCCATTGATGACTTGAAGCTACCGCCTGGCCCCAGTCATGTTCTTGCTGCTTTCATCGGTGAAGAAAAATGGAAGCAAGAAAGCTCAACTGAAGAAAGAGCGATTCATGAAGGACAATGTCCTCAACCTGACGCCAAATCAACTTGTCTCAGTCCAAAAAGACATCAAAAACCTCAGTGAAAAGTACAACAAACACTCCTCAGATTGGGAAGGTGCCAAGGGCAGATTCATCACGATGGCTGAACAAGTCATCAAGGACCACAACACAAGGGTTGCAGCCCGCACACAACCGCAAAATCTTCAGGCAAGCTCCTCTGCACAGCCTGCTGAAGAAACTGCCAGTGCAGCTGAAGAAATTCCTGTTGCTGAAGAAATTCCCAGGGCAACTCCCAATGTTACGCCTGAAGAAACTGCCAGGGCGAATGCAGCAGTCGTGCTTGAAGAAACTGCTGCACCATCTTCACCCCTTGCTCCCCCAGCAAAATCCTCAAGGGTGAAGAAAATCACAATTCCTTCTGCATCAGAAGCGAAGAAAACCAAAGTTGTGGAAAACGCAGCTGCTCAGAAAAGGAAAGCATCACCGTCTGCTGATTCCCCAGCTATGAAGAAGTTGAAGACTCTGCCCAGTTCTTCAACAGAGCCCATTGATGCAACACCTTTGTCATCAATCCCAGCCTGTGGGCTTATTCCATTCGGTGAAGAGTATCACATTCCAACTGATGATGCTGATGAAAATCAATCTGCTGCTTCAGAACCAGTTGATGAAGAAATACAGATTGATGAAAATGCTCCAACACCATTGACATCATTCCCCCAGCCTCAGTTAACCACTGAAGAGGCTGGTGTTGAAGAAATAGAAGAGGATGTGGACATTGGATCCACCACTCCAGTTATACATGATGAATTCTGGGTAGCAGCTAACCCAAATTCACCAATGGCCACCCTTCTTACACAGATTCCTCAGTCTCTGGCACAAACTGAATAAATTCAAACAGAGACTGCAGAACAACGTAGTCCTCTCCAGCCGCCCAATGAAGAAATTCCAGCTACATCAGCTGATGAAAATGCTTTCCCAAGTACTCCCGAGGAACGTGAAGTGCAAATTCCTCAGAATACTGAAACTGCAATTGTGACAAGGGAGGTTGGGAGAAGTTTTAAACCAAATCTTCAACCCAGGCCTGCACTGCCTTTCAAAACGCAACCCAAATTCCTCAAGGAGAACTTCTATGATGAACACCATTTCTTCACTGGTGCAAATCTTTATGAATCTCCGAGGATTCGCCAAAAGAGATTTTGGACTGCAACTCAAGCCAACTTTTATAGTGTAGTGCTATTTCAGAAGGACAAGGTATTTCAGCACTATCAAATTCCTCATGCTGACATGGAAACCATTCCTTGCTTCACCCCTGTCCTCAGTGTTCTTCATGATGCTGGTCTACTACCATTCTGCGTTGACATCTGTGATTGGAATGAAGAACTCATTCTTCAGTTCTACGCTACACTGCACATCTTAGGGGATACTGAAGATATTAACTCATGGGTATTTTACTGAATGAATGAGAACACCCATTACACTACTCCAGCAACCGAGTTACTTCACGTTGTTCCAGTCAGTATTCCCTCAGCTGATGCCAGACGCCTCTATGAGGAACCTGAACTTCCAAATCATCTCATGCAAGTACTGATGAAGCCTTTGGCTCCAGGTCAGGCACCCAGAACCTCTTTTCTGGTGAAGGATTTGATGTATGTGCCCCGCACTGTGTACCGCATCATGACCAAAACCCTCAGCCCTATCAAGGGTCACAACAATGAAGAGGAAGATGTGGTAGGCACAATGAAGAATCTGATGTTCAACATTATTCACGGGATTCCTATAAATCTTCATGATTTCTTCATGAGGACATTGGTCAATATTGCTCTGTCTCCGTTTGAACTGATGCCATATGCTCCTTGGATCATGAAATTCATGAGGGCGAGATCCTCAATTCCTTATGAAGCTGACTTTCAAAATCATTTGAGTTACCTCCCCCCAATTGTAGTCCTCAAGAACACATTTTACTTAGTTGATGGGAAGGGCAAATCTGTCATTGATGAAGGATCTCGTCCTCTAAATGGTCAATTTCGTCCTGCTGCTTCTTATTCCACCAATGATGACACTGCATCACAAGACTCAGCAGCCAGAGCCACGACTCAAAAGCCCCTTGAAATAGCTCCAAGAGTGATGACTGATCGTGAGTTACTCCTCAGTCTTCATCAAAAGGTCGATCACAATCACAAGTGGGTCAAGAGGCAGTTTGGTGCAATTCTTCGAGATATGACTGTCATGTATAATGCAGTGAGGAAAAACCACTACTATCTACATGAAGTCTTCGACCGCACATGGGCCACTCTTGAGCATCTTTATACCCCTGAAGAACTTGCTGAGAAGGAATTTCAGAGGGATTTTGTTTGGTCTTATCCTCCCAAGAAGAAGTACAAGAAGCTTCCAGTTCCTCAGCTCATTACAAGTTCATTTTCTTCATCACGCAGAACTGACTCCAATGAGGATACTGACGACACAGCTGCAGGCCCTGCATCGACAAATGACCCAGACAACCCTGGCGCTCCTCCACCATCTTCAAGATGAAATTCTTCAGGGGTGTTAGTCCTCAATTTCGTCCCTTTTGGTCACTTGATGACAAAGGGGGAGACATTTGAGTTAGTCTTCAAGCGGGTCTATATATGGGCTGCTATTTTTTGTTTAAGTTACAACTCTCGCTCTTCTGAAGTGTTTGTGGATTGAGTTGTAAACTTAAGTCCAATGGTGGTCTGATACTTTTGAACTGCTTTCTGCATGCTTATTTCCTCAAGTATCTTAATGCACGCATGCTGAATTTCCTCAGACACCATTTTCCCTCATACATTTCAATTTCCTCATAAAATGCGTGTATGGATTACTAGATATAGGGGGAGATCTCTAAGAGTTTATCCTGCCATGTGCATTTGCAGTCAAAAGCAAATCCCTCAAATATGCACATCTTCAGGGGGAGTTCCTCTATATCTTGCAATCAAATTCCTCAAACTCAATAATTACACTTCATATGTTTATCCCCGTTGAAAACTTAACCTATTTGTCATCAATCACCAAAAAGGGGGAGATTGTAAGTGCATCTAGTGCCCCTTAGTGATTTTGGTGTATTGAAGACTTATAGGTTAAGGGACTAATATGTGTGTGAGTGTACACAGGCTCTATAAGGCGCCGAGGAGGTTGTTATATACGATGAATGTCGACCCCTAAAAATGAATGTCTTCAGCTGAAGACTTTCGTGAAGACTTTGGTATTTCCCTGAAGACTTTGAAGCCGAAGAATTCAATGTGACCTTGAAGATATTAATGAGGACTATGAAGCGTGAAGACTTTTGTTTTCGTAGTTTCATTTCCTATCTTTGAGTCATAGGAATAACCGTACTGTTAAACGGGCCGAGGTAATACTAAGGAAAAATTTCCAACTGATGCTCAACTCAAAAGCCTCAACATAACCATTTCTTCGAGTGTAGCCTTTGGAAATCTCTTACAGTTCAGTCAAGTTCTTTAGTGACAGAGACGATGTTCTTCTGGTCTCTGAGAAAATTGGTATGATTGAGGAGTTAGGATTTCGCCAGTGCGAATTGCCTACAGTGAGGAATATGATAAGCCCTGAGGAATTTGACAGTTCAAATTCCGACCGTTGGTGTGCTTTGCGCCAGCTGTCCAGATATTTTATCCACCTAACGGTCATATCATTGGGGGGCATTTATGTATTATCATGTCGGGTTGCACCCTGGCTATAAATAGCCGCCCCCCACAACCAATAGTTGGTTGACTGCTCCGAGAGAGAACTTGACACTTGTCATTTGAGAGCAACCCATTCCTCGAGGACTTTGAGAGAAAATCATCAGTGAGGAAAAACCCCAAAACACAAACCACCAAAACCCAAAGTGATTGAGCATCACTGAAGAGATTGTTCCTGTGTGGAACCGATGCTTTTTACCTTTGAAGAGTGTGTATCTTCCAGACGGTTAGGCGTTATGGTCTAGAGCATCCAGCAGTAAATTGTGGATCGCCGGGTGACCAAGTTTGTGAGGGTTTGGAAGTCTACCCTGAAGACTTACCACGAGTGTTGGGTGAGGTCTGTGTGACTTTACCTCAAGGAGAATACAGTAAGGACTGTGTGTCCTTTGGTTTAAATACCAAGCCGCTCCGAACCAGACGTACGACTGTCACAGCAGTTGGAACTGGGTCATCAAATCACTGTCTTCATCGAGCTCCTAGTTCTATTTCCTCAACCCCTTCATTTACTCGAAGTACTTGTTGATGAATCTGGTCATTACTGTCTAAAGAATTTGAATGAAGACTTTCTCAATTTCCTCAACTCAAATTCTTCAGTCACTTTATCTTCTGCCTGCTTATCCTATTCACGCTACTTATGCTCTGTGTATGTTTCATTTCATCATGATGACCATGCTACTGCTATGTTTCGCATGCACTTGAGTACTTATTCCGCTGCTAGTAGTTCGTCACTTAGCAAATTCCTCAACTAGTAATTCCTCAGTGACGAATTTATAAAAATCGCCTATTCACCCCCCCCCCCCTCTAGTCGATATAACGCACTTTCAGCCTTTAGCCAAAGGTGGTCTTCTGCACAGGGGTTTGAGCGCGAATTTCTTCATGTACTTTGGGGGAACATAACGATATTCTCTCCATTCTCTTGCCCATCTCCTCTCAATTTTCTAAATGCGTATTTTACACTTCTCTTTGGTTTCCTTCCCATATATTTCCTCATCAGGTGTGCAGTATTCAGCATATAAGTCATCAGGTATCTCAAAGAAGTGTCCACTTCTAGTTTCTTTCCTCCTTTCTGAGGTCTCTTCCCATCTGCCATTTTCTTCAGCTGAGGATTTTGAACTTTTGAGGATTCTGACGAAGTATGCAATTTTTCTTCAAGGAACGCTGCAAATGAATTAAGTTGATGAGAACCTAGAGATTCATCAGCTGACATTTGTACCTATGAATAGAGTATAGGTGTGAAAAATTTGAAGAGGTCATATGCATTCTCAGAAATTTTGCAAAAGTATCAAGTTTGAGGAATTTGACCGTAGATGACTTGAAGAATTTTACTAAGTGTTCTTGACTTAGGTTCCGGAGCTGTATAGATTTGAAGATTCACACAATTGAGGAATCTTGAGGAAAATCATAACTTTGCAAAATAAATCAAGAGAAGAGTTTGATTGTTTGGTATTTAAGAGATGGATTGCTGAAGAATAAGCACCTTTTGAGGATTTTGTGAAAATCATAGGGATCAAAAATGGTAATAAAATTAGATTTTATTTACCGTATGCGATGAACACGACGAACTAGGAGTGGAACTGGAGGAAGTTCGCCAGTCCAGATCTTCCGTACCCTAACTTGGCGACGGAAGACAGCTACGACGACGGCGAAGTGAAGATTTCCGCGGCCGGCGCGAGTATGACGACAGGGAGGTCAAGGTAGTGAAGCTTTTCCTCTCCGGCGGCGATGAAGTTGGCGGCGGCGCTAGGTCTGAGCTCGAGTGGGGAAGATGGGTTCGAGCGGAGTAAAAGTGAGAAGGTAAGGGAAGGGGGTATTTATAGCCGAAGTGAAAACTGAACAGTCCAAAAACTTTGGACAGATATACCCCTGACCCTTACTCTCCACACGACATGTGTCACCCACGTACTAAGAAGTGGAGATAGTGGGGGGTCGTGGGTTATCCAGTCATGGGAATCGGAATCGGTTTGAGCGACAACCGCCAAAAATTGAAATTGAAAATTTTAATGTTTCATTCGCAAATTCTTCAACTGACAAGGACACAGTGAAGACTTTGAACGGGTTTCAAGGTAGAACGCATATGAAGAATTTGTGAACAGACTGGGTTGAGTTTAGCATAGAGGGGGAATGGGCCCGATGACATTCACTTAGAAGCAAATCAACTTGAAGAATTAGCAATAAGTGAATGCTGATGAGGACATTGAAAACTCAATATTTATAGCTATATATTGTCAATGAAGAGAAACTCACATGAAGAACATCAGTTGAAATGTTTGAAGAATTTGAAAATTTGAGGAATTTGCAAACTTGATGATTTTGAAAATTTGAAGAATTTGCAAAATGAAGAAAAACTCAATTTATGAAGAAATTCAACTATGGTGGTGGCATGACCCACCGTATAAGAATGATGATTTCAGACATTGCGTACAATTGTCGTAGGGTTCTGAGAAACAAATTCTTCATTAATTTCTTCACACTTAGAGAGTTAGTCTTCATTGATTGAAGAAAAACATTACTTCGTGTGTTGCACATCTAAGTCATCAATTTTGCATAAGTGTTAGGATGTGTGTCCTTTCAAAGAACATTCGAAGATTCTAGGATATTTAGCTCACACCGCAACTTGCAAAATGTCTTCTCATCCAAGGGCTTTGTGAAGATATCAGCCAGTTGTTCTTCAGTTTTCACGTGGTCGATGAAGATATCGCCCTTCATCACATGGTCACGAAGAAAATGATGACGAATTTGGATGTGCTTGGTCTTGGAGTGCTGGACTGGGTTGTAAGCAATCTTGATGTCACTCTCATTGTCGCAGTAGAGAGGGACATTCTTCACGTTGATGCCTTAGTCCTTGAGGGTTTGCTTCATCTATAGCAATTGAGCACAACAGGAACCAGCAGCAATGTACTCAGCTTCAGCAGTAGATAGTAACACGCAGTTCTGCTTCTTCGAGGACCAACAGACTAAGGATCATTCGGGGAAATGGCATGTGCCTGATGTTGACTTGCGGTCCACACGATTACCAGCATAATCAGAATCAGAATATCGAGTGAGGTCAAGATCTGAGCCCTTGGGGTACCATAATCCTAGTGTTGGCGTGTGAGCTAGATATCGAAGAATATGCTTCACAGCCTTATGGTGTGATTCCTTCGGTGTTCCTTGAAAACGGGCACACATGCAAGCACTAAGCATAATATCTGGCCTAGATGCACATAGATACAATAAAGAGCCAATCATGGAGCGATATACCTTCTGATCGAAATCTTTACCATTTTCGTCAGTGCAGAGTTGACCAGTTGTGGGCATAGGAATCTTGACGCCTTTGCAATCCTGCATCCAAATTTCTTCAGGACATCCTTGAGGTATTTCTCTTGAGAGATGAAGATGCCATTGCGTTGTTGATGAATTTGAAGCCCTACGAAGAATTTTAGTTCTCCCATCATAGACATTTCATATTCTTAACTCATCATATCGGCAAATTCGTCACTGTAACGTTTGTCAGTACATCCAAAGATAATATCGTCCACATATATTTGGCACATAAATAATTCATCATCATATGATTTTGTGAAAAGAGTTGGGTCAAGTGAACCGGGTTTGAAGCCTTTATTCATGAGGAATTCCTTCAGAGTGTCATACCACGCCCAAGGGGCTTGCTTGAGGCCATAGAGAGCCTTGTTGAGTCTGAAGACTTTGTCAGGATGCTTAGGATCTTCAAAACCTGGGGGTTGAGCAACATATACTTCTTCCTCAAGCTTACCATTGAGGAATGCACTTTTCACATCCATTTGATATAAGATGATATTGTGATGGTTAGCATAAGCAAGCAATATGCGAATAGCTTCAAGTCTAGCAACAGGTGCAAAAGATTCATCAAAGTCAATTCCCTCAACCTGTGTGTAGCCCTGTGGCACAAGACGGGCCTTATTCCTCATTACTTGACCAAGTTCATCTTGTTTGTTGCGGTAGATCCACTTGGTACCTAAGACATTGTGCTTGCGAGGATCTGGGCGCTTGACAAGTTCCCACACGTTCTTGAGCTTGAATTGATGCAATTCCTCTTGCATGGCTTGAATCCACTCAGGCTCCAAGAATGCTTCATCAACTTTGGTGGGCTCTGTGATAGAGACAAAAGCAAAGTGCCCACAAAAGTTAGACAAATGAGAAGCTCTTGAGCGAGTGAGAGGACCTGGTGCATTGATGTCGTCGACGATTTTCTCAATCTGCACTTCATTTGCAAGTCTTGGATGAGCAGGTTGATGACTTTGTTGGTGCTGAGCATTTTGTTTAGCGCCATTTTCTTTAGGTATATCAGCATGAATTTCTTCAGAGTTGGGTACAACTTCTTCAGAGAGTAGTTGTTCTTCAGTAGGGATCACATCTTCAGTGGCCTTGAACCTAATGGATTCCTCAGGAGACATTTCATCTAGCACAGGAGGTAGGTGCTCTCTTTGCGAGCCCTTAGTTTCATCGAACCGCACATCTACAGTTTCAACAACCTTGTTGTGATAGGTGTTGAAGAATTTGTAGGTGTGCGAGTCCTTTCTGTAACCAAGCATAAAACCTTCATGTGCTTTCGGTGAAAATTTAGAGTTGTGGTGAGGATCTCTAATCCAACATTTAGCACCGAAGACTTTGAAATAACTCACATTGGGTTTCTTATCAGTGAGGAGCTCATATGAAGTCTTCTTGAGGAATTTGTGAAGATATACCCGGTTGATGATGTGGCAAGCAGTATTGATTGCCTCAAGCTAGAAACGACGAGGGGACTTGTATTCATCAAGCATGGTGCGAGCCATCTCAACAAGAGTCCTATTCTTGCGCTCCACAACGCCATTCTGCTGAGGAGTATAAGGGGCAGATAGCTCATTAGTAATACCAAGTTCATCAAGATAATCATCAAGACCAGTGTTCTTGAACTCAGTCCCATTATCACTCCTGACATGCTTGATCTTGACGCCGAAATTCGTCGAGGCCCTTGAAGAAAATCGTTTGGAGACATTCTGCACTTCAGATTTGTACAGGATAATGTGCACTCAAGTGTAACAAGAGAAATCATCAACAATGACAAAACCATATAAGCATGGTGTATTTGTTAGTGTGGCATAGTGAGTGGGACCAAAGATATCCATATGAAGCAATTCAAAAGGACGAGTGGTAGTCATGATAGTCTTTGATGGATGCTTGGATCTGGTCATCTTTCCAGACACACAAGCCCCACACAAGTGATCCTTGAGGAATTTGACACCTTCAATACCAATGACGTGCTTTTTCTTCGGTAGCTTGTGCAAGTTCCTCATGCCAGCGTGTCCAAGTCGTCGATGCCATAACCATCCTTCTGAAGCTTTTACAAGTAGACATGTGGCCGGCTGTGGACCTGTAGAGAAATCAACAATATACAAGTCTCCTCTCCTAAAGCATTCGAAGACTTTGGATTTGTCAGATTCCATGATGACAACACAACGGTATTTGCCAAAGATGACAACCATATCAAGATCACAAAGCATTGAGACAGACATGAGGTTGAATCCAAGGGATTTGACAAGGATTACTTTATCCATGTGTCGATCCTTCGAGATTGCAACCTTACCTAGACCCAATACCTTGCTTTTTTCATTTGCCAGCGTAGGTGATATGCTTCAGATGTGATGGAGCGAGTGGAATGTCCATCGATAGACTCTTGTCACCAGTCATGTGGTTGGTGCAGCCACTGTCTAGGACCCACTCAGTAGCTTTAGGTGGCTCATCCTTGGCACGTTTTGCCATGAAGCAATAGGTGGGAGCATAGTCGTCGTCGCTGACGTTAGAGTCGTTGGAGTTGCCATTTTCTTCATTGTTGAAGATGGACTTGCTGATGAAAGCAGTAGCGAGAGCTAGGCTCGCCACACCAGAGTCCGACTCCTCCTAAAATTCCTCCTCTTCCTCATATTCTTCAGATTCTTCTTCAGAATCCATTTCCTTGCCAATAAGTGCCCGAGCCTTCCTTAAGTTATTCTTCTTGTGCAATGAGGACTTTGAGGACTTTGAATATTTATTGTTTTTCTTCGAGTCATCAGAACTATCATCCTTGTATTTCTTCTTATTTGATTCTTTTAACCAGAGAGGACAATCAGCAATATAGTGACTAGATTTCTTGCATTTGTGACAAGTTCTCTTCTTGTAGTCGCTTGATGAAGATTCTGAGTTCTTCATGCCACTTCTTGATGATTTTCCAAACCAACCTCTCCTTGATAACTTCTGGAATTTCCTCACGAGCATTGCAAGCTCCTGACTCGGTTCTCCAGGATCACCAAGGCTACTGTCATATTCTTCGCCTTCGGATGAGGAAATTGCCTTAGCCTTCAATGCACGATATCTTCCATAGCTTGGCCCGTAGAGGTCTCTCTTCTCAGCTTGTTGGAATTCATGAGTATTGAGTCTCTCAAGAATATCAGCAGGATCTAGTGACTTGTAGTCTCCAAATTCTTGAATCATCAAAGCAAGTGTATCGAATGAGGAATCAAGAGATCTTAGCAGCTTCTTCACCACCTCATGGTCGGTGATGTCAGTGTCACCAAGAGCTTGGAGCTCATTGGAGATATCAGTGAGACGATCGATAGTTTGCTGAACATTTGCATTGTTGAGTCTTTTGAAGCGGTTGAAGAGATTGCGAAGACCATCAACTCGGGAGTCACGTTGAGTTGAAACACCTTCGTTGACTTTGGACAGCCTATCCCAGATAAGCTTAGAAGATTCCAAAGCACTCACTCTGCCATACTGACCTTTGCTCAGATGACCACATATGATATTTTTCACTTGAGAGTTGAGTTGCTTGAATCTCTTCACATCAGCAGCAGTGACAGTCGGAGTGATGCGGGGAACACCATTATCCACAACGTACAAAAGATCGTTCTCAATTGCCTCAAGATGCATGCGTATCTTGTTCTTCCAGTAGGGGTTGTCCATCCCATCAAAGGTAGGACACCCAGCTGAGACCTTGATCATGCCTGCAGTCGACATAACTAAAACTCCAGGTGGTTAAACCAAAATCACACAAAACAAGGGATTACCTTGCTCTGATACCAATTCAAAGTGCGTTATATCCACTAGAGGGGGATGAATAGGCGATTTTTACAAATTCGTCACTAAGGAATTACTAGTTGAGGAATTTGCTAAGTGACGAACTATGAGCAGTGGAATAAGTACTCAAGTGCATGCAAAACATAGCAGTAGCATAGTCATCATGATGAAACGAAACATACACTAAGCATAAGTAGTGTGAACAAGATAAGCAGGCAATAGACAAAGTAACTGAAGAATTTGAGATGAGGAAATTGGGTAAGTCTTCAGTCAAATTCTTCAAACAGTAACGATCGGTTTCATCAGCAAGTACTTCGAGGAAATAGGAGGGATGAGGAAATAGAACCAGGAGCTCGATGAAGACAAGGATTTGATGACCCAGTTCCAACTGCTTTGACAGTCGTACGTCTGGTTCGGAGCGGCTTGGTATTTAAACCAAAGGACACACAGTCCTAGGACACACAGTCCTTACCGTATTCTCCTTGAGCTAAGGTCACACAGACCTCGCCCAACGCTCGTGGTAAGTCTTCAGGGTAGACTTCCAAACCCTCACAAACTTGGTCACCCGGCGATCCACAATTTCCTCTTGGATGCTCTAGACCATGATGCCTAACCGTCTAGAAGATGCACAGTCTTCAAAGGTAAAAAGCATCAGCTCCACACAGGAACAATCTCTTCAGTGATGCTCAATCGCTTTGGGTTTTGGTGGTTTGGGTTTTGGGTTTTTCCTCACTGTCGGGGCATGGATGCTCACGATCACCTACGGGACCAGAGGTCCCTTGTGGTTCGGCAAGGGGGGGTCATGTTGCATGAAGAGCGGAGAGCATGAGACGGCGTGACGATCAGGACACAGTCATTTTACCCAGGTTCGGGCCGCTGCTAAGCGTAAAACCCTACTCCTAGTTTTGCTGGATTGATTGGAGGAACATGAAGAACGCACAGCGCCCCCCCGGCAAGGACTGCTTTCGGGGAAAGAGCTGCTACGCGAGTACAAGTGTTCGAGCGTCCAAATCACTAACCTTGAGCTAGGTTGCCTTGGGCCTCCTTTTATAGTGCAAGGGGTTACCACAATGGCAAAACAGTCATTATCTATCGATTATATAGCTAAGCATAGCTATCATACCTAACTCTGGCATTTAGGACAAAATGCCATGATTACCTGCCTAGGTGGCACTCGGGGGTGCATCCCCGGCAAGCTCTTACCATCGCTTGGCTGGTCGTTCCTTATGGTCTTGACACGCTGCAGGGTGGGTGTCAACCGAGCGTAACTTGCATTCCGATGTGTTGCCACATGCTTAGCGAGAGCTGATTAGCCGCCTGAGGGATCGACACCGCATCGATAAGTGGCAGGCGTAGCGATGCGGTGGAGCGGTAGCTGGCTGGCTCGCGCCTGCCAGGGAGTGGCTCGCCGAGTCTTCTAGGAGGTGTGCATGTCTTGGTCCCCGGCAAGCGTCGGGGACGTGCTTGGCGCATTGCAGTCCAGGCTTGGGCTGCCGCGTCGGGCTTGCTGGAGTCTGGTCTTGATCATTCGCTTGGTTTTTGCTTCTACCGCCTGTGCATAAGTCAGGGGCACTGGGTACCCCTGTACTAGTGCACCGACTGGAGCCCTCGGGACTGGCCCACACGTGCTCGCCAAGTGCCATTGGGTTAGGCCCAAGTTTCATGCACAGGCGCGCAATGTGAGGGAGTAACTGCCAATTTATTGGTCAGCACTGACCCACCACCTCAGGCCATTTCCGCCACACGCGCCGCATGCACAGCGGGGAGTTAGCGACGGGCGCGCGTGACTTAAAGTCCTGATCGTGGCAGAAACCACAGCGCCGTGGATTGGAGCAATGGGGCGGTTACCTGTTTGCCCGTGATCGTGGGTGATGGAATTGGTGGAGGTGGGCGGTGACCCTTGGAGTGTAGGAGAGCCAGCCCCCGCGCCCTCCCCTATAAATTGGGGGTCACGAGGGGCGATGCTCATCCATCCTTTCTTCCTCCTTGAGTGCAAACCCACAGAGCTCGCCCTTCTGCTTCTTTGCCTTGAGCCGCACTCGCTCTCCCGATGCTCAGGGGGAGGGGCCGAGCAAGCGCGTTTGCAGAGCCTTCCTTTCGGACCCCTGCTCAGTTCTTGTCATGGACAGATGGTTCTGAACTGAAGGCTGGTCGGGGAAGCCTCAGATGGGGGAGCGGGCAGCGTGGTGGATGTATCGGGGACGGCTGCGGTAGTACGCCCGCCGCCATGCTGCCCGCCTCTTTAGTCTTGACGGAGCTCCATGCGGTTGACATCGCGTCGGGATCTATGTTGGAGGTGCAGCGTCGTGGTGGTCCGCGGTTCCCGCATTCCTTCTTCAAGATGATGGAGAAAAAACGCCCATGCGGTCACCACGGGCGTGCGTGTGGTTGCAGCCGCGCGTCGTCATTTATCGCGGTGAAGCTCTCCTTCCGCAGCACTTTGGATGGAGCGTACGGGAGGGAGCTCTTCATCTTCACGTGCTCTTCTAAGGCGGGGGATGGAATTCCCCGCCTTTGGCCACCGGGGATGACCATGCTCTTTGTGGGGTCCCCGGGTCGCCACGCCTGGAGCTCGGGCGATGACGGGGGCGTCTCCTCGGGCGGTGGCGATGAGGAAGACGATGGCGGTCGGGGATCTACGACGCATCAGGAGAACGGATGAGGTCTCCGACGCATCGCGTTCCCCGGCAGCACCATCATCACCAGCTGGGCTCCGGCAGCGCCACCATCTGCACCTGCCCTCCGCCTTCTTCCCCCTTGTCGGTCTTGTCCGCTCCGTCGGCTTCATCCACCCTGCCTGGGGACAGGGCCCTTCTGCTCGCCGGTCGCATCCCTCTGGTCCTGGCTGGGAAGCGTCGAATCCCGGCCAAGCGCTTCTTTTGCCCTCTGTTCCTTCTCCACCTAATCTCTAAGAGGAGAGGGACAAGAAAGGGATTACGGGGCACTTATCTTTTTTATGTCAAAAGATGTAGGTGCTTGCCAAGTTTTAATTAATCATAATGTAATCTCTATCCATTTTGTACCGAAAATGAATGAGAATAAGTGATGTCTTTCTTTCGCAAGTACCATCCCTTTCCTTTCCTTATTATACTGCATTAGTATGTTTTGTCTTTGCTGCACGGAGCTACTTGCTGGGTCATCATTCAAACCACGAGTGCCAAAGTGGGGGAACGAGCCCCGAGCAACAGGTTGGCGTTGTTCCCCGGCAGAGCTCCTTGTCGGTATCGGCGCTGCAACCCTTATAAACAAAGACAGGGGGACGACTCCTCCCGACAAGGGTTTTCACCACGTGGATGACTCCACAACCCGCAATAAGGAAGATACTAAGGGTTTCCTTGAGAAATCGAGAAGTACTGGACTGGAAATATGCGATATACTTATCTTTTCCAAGCAGTATCTTCTTTTCGAGCATGATGGGCCACCATACTTGTTTCTTTGTTCCCCTTCCCTATTTTCTCGATGGTAAAACATGTAGGGTGAGAACAGTAACAAAGACTACGGTTTCATCAAGTATTCTAGCAAATCTTTATAAATTAAAAGTGATAACATTGCAGTCATAAAAAATGCGTAATGAGCATGTAAGGATGATGATATGATGCAATGCCTAGCTTTATTATTGTTGCACAGGGTCTGCGCCTGGCTATGTACAAAGGGTTACATGCAACATCGGCAAGGCTTGTACAAAAGGTGGCTGCTGGGGACTGAGCCCGGCAGCCGCGCCTTATGGGTAGAACTTATGAAGATGCTCAATGTTCCATGAGTTCTACACCTTGGTGCCATCTTCGGTTTCCAGACGGAATGCGCCAGGTCTGGTGACTCGTACTACCCGGTAAGGGCCTTCCCACTTCGGCGTCAACTTGTTTGTAACCTTGGCGGACTGAACACGCCGAAGGACAAGGTCGCCTACCTCAAGGCTCCGGGCGTGAACCCTGTGGCTATGGTAGCGGTGCAGAGCTTGCTGGTAGCATGCTGCACGCACAGCAGCCCGGAGACGGTCTTCCTCGAGGAGCGTGGCATCGTCATGCCACAACTGTTGTTGCTCTACTTCATCGTAGGCAAGCACTCAAGGTGACCCATATATCAGTTCTGTGGGGAGCACTGCTTCTGCCCCATACACTAGGGAGAAGGGCGTCTGGCCGGTAGCTCCATTTGGTGTCGTCCTGAGGGACCAAAGAACCACCGGCAGCTCATCTATCTAGTGCCTGCCGCTCTTCCGCAGCTTATCAAAAGTCCTTGTCTTGAGTCCTCGCAGCACTTCAGCATTCATCCTCTCAATTTGCCCGTTGCTCCTTGGGTGAGCAACATAGGCGAAGGAGACCTTGCTTCCAAGGCTTTGGATATATTGCATGAAGGCGCAGCTCGTGAACTGGGTGCCGTTGTCGGTGATCACTCTATTAGGCACTCCAAAGCGGCACACCAGTCCTTTCATGAACTTGATAGGTGCCTGTGCGGTCACCTTTCTCACTAGTTCCACCTCTGGCCACTTTGTGAACTTGTCGGTTGCCACGAACAAGAACTCAAAGCCCCCGACAGCACGGGGGAAGGGGCCCAAGATATCGAGCCCCCAGACCGAGAATGGCCAGGATTGAGGGATTGTTTGCAGGGCTTGTGCTGGTTGATGGATGTTCTTGGAATGGAACTGGCAGGCTTCACATTTAGTGACCAGCTCAGTAGCGTCCTGGAGGGCAGTGGTCCAATAGAAACCTTGTCGGAAAGCTTTCCCAGCAAGGGCCCTTGATCCAATGTGGGAACCACATACTCCTCCGTGAATCTCTGCCAACAGCCTCAGTCCATCCTCCCGGCAGATACACCTTAATTTCACACCATTCGATCGTCTTCTGTACAGGGTGTCATCGACAAACTGGTACATACTTGACCGTCGGGGTACTCTTTCAGCTTCCTCTTGCTCTTCGAGGAGTTCTCTTGTTTGAAGGAAATGGACTATATGATGTGCCCAGGTTGGAGCCTGTGGCTCGACAACAAGGACTAAAGGCATCTCTTCGTCTCTGGGAGCGCTTGTCTCAACCGCTAGACCCTGAGGTCCTGCGGGAGGGAGCTGCTCGTCAACCGGAATGGGATTTTCCCCGGCAGCTTCTCTACCAGAGGCTTCGGGAAGCTCTGCCGGGATACTGATGGTTGAGTGAGGCGGAGAACAAAGGTTCCTGGTTCCACAGGAAGCTTCTGCGTAGCGCACTTCGATAGATGGTCAGCAATGCTATTTTCCGTTCGCGGCACATGCTCTGTTTGCAGTCCATCGAAGTGCTCCTCCAATTTCCTCACCTGTTCCACTTAGGCTTCCATCAGCGGGCTCTTGTAATCCTTGTTGACTTGCTTTATCACAAGCTGAGAATCTCCTCGGACGATCAGCCTCTTTATTCCCAACTCCACCGCGATTCTGAGTCCGGCAAGGAGCCCCTCGTATTCAGTGGTATTGTTGGTGGCTTCCTCCCGGGGAAAGTGCATCTGGACGACGTACTTGAGGTGCTCTCCGGTAGGGGCGATGAGGAGCATGCCTGCTCCAGCGCCCTGGAGTGAGAAAGCATCGTCAAAGTACATGATCCAATCCTTGGGCACTTCTTTGCCGGGGAGGATTGTCTCCGGAGCTTCATCATCTGGCGTGGGTGTCCATTCTGCAATAAACTCCGCCAACGCCCTGCTTTGGATGGTGGAAGTGCTCTCATACTTTAATCCGAAACTTGACAATTCCAATGCCCACTCAACTATCCTGCCAGTGGCTTCGGGGTTTCTCGGTATGCGTTGCAACGGGAAACGGGTGACAACTATTATCTCATGGGCTTGGAAGTAGTGGCGCGGCTTTCTCGAGGCCATGATGAGGCCGAAGATTAGCTTTTGTACTCCAGAGTACCTTGATCTAGCTCCCTGTAGCAGGGAACTGACAAAGTACACGGGCCGCCGCACCATTTTCTTCTTTGCCACTTCTTTGGATTCGCTGTCAACCATTTGCTGAGATCCCCCTTGATCTGGGTCGAGTCTTGCCACGGATGTTTCTTTCCTACTCCCGGCAGTATCAGCAGCGGCTGCTGAATCTCCGTCCACTCCCCGCTGCGCCACCAGCGCTGCACTAACCACTTGATTCGTCGCTGCCAAATATAGCAGTAACGGCTCTCGCGGTTTAGGAGTGACCAAGGTGGGAGCAGAGGATAGGTATTTCTTCAGGTCTTGCAGCGCTGCATCTGCCTCCGGGGTCCACTTAATCGGGCCAGGCTTCTTCAAGATTTTGAAGAACGGCAAGGTGCGCTCAGCGGACTTGGAGATGAACCTACTCAACGCGGCAACACATCCGGTCAGGCGTCTGATATCTTTGATGGTCTTGGGTGCCTGTATCTGTTCAATCGCCTTGATCTTGTCGGGATTGGCTTCTATTCCTCGTTGAGATACAAAGAACCCAAGCAACTTGCCGGATGGGACAACGAACACACACTTTTAAGGGTTGAGCTTCAGGTTGATCTTGCGCAAGTTTGCGAAAGTTTCCTCCAGATCTTGTATGAGAGTGGCTTCATCCTTGGTCTTGACCACGATGTCATCCATGTAGGCTTCCACATTTCTGTGCAGCTGAGGTCCAAAACCAATTTGAACAGCCCTGGCGAAGGTCGAACCAGCACTCTTTAACCCGAAGGGCATATGCACAAAGCAGTACATGCCACAGGGAGTTATGAATGCGGTCTTCTCCTCATCTTCCTCGGTCATAAATATCTGGTGGTAACCGGAGTAGGCATCCAAAAAGGAGAGCAAGTCACATCCGGAGGTGGAATCAACAATTTGATCTATGCGCGGCAAGGGGAAAGGGTCCTTCGGGCAAGCCTTGTTCAAGTCAGTGAAGTCTATGCAAAGCCTCCATTTCCCATTTGCCTTTCGTACCACCACCGGGTTTGCCAACCAAGTTGGATGCAGCACCCCCTTAACCAAACCAGCTGCTTCCAGCTTCTTGATTTCCTCGGCAATGAACTGTTGCCGCTCCAAGGCGTGTTTCCTAACCTTTTTCTTGACGGGTCGGGCATGAGGACAGACAGCAAGGTGGTGCTCAATTACCTCCCTGGGAACACCGGGGATGTCAGATGGTTGCCCGGCAAACACGTCGACATTCTCCCGTAGGAAGGTAACGAGCGCACTTTCCTATTTGTCAGTAAGGGTAGCACAGATGGTGAAGGTACCACCAGTGCCATCCTCCCTTGTCGGGACTTTCTTCATCTCAGGATAGGCGACCCTGGTCTTCTTGCTAGCGGAACTCTCTGGAAGGTCATCGTCAGGTGCGGTGCACTCCGAAGAGGCGCGCTTCCCGGAGTCCTTGCCGGTGTTCTTGCTAGCCTTCTTCATTTTCTCCGTGTCCTTGGCGGGAGCTAGGATTTTTGTGGCTTCAGCTGCTACCGCGTCGCGATACATCTGGTCCACGCAGATAACTGCGTTCTTCTTGTCGGATGGGATGGAAATGACCCCAATGGGCCCTGGCATTTTTAAGGTATTGTAGGCATAGTGGGATGCTGCCATGAACTTTGCCAGAGCTGGGCGACCGAGGATTCCATTGTAAGGGAGCGTGATTTCGGCGACGTCGAACACTATCCTCTCTGTCTGGAAGTTCAACTCCCCGCCAAATGTCACAGGCAGGGTGATCTTTCCCTTGGGTCGGCTCCTACCGGGGTTGGTTCCTTGGAATGTACCCGTAGCTTCAAGTTCTTCATCAAGGATCTGCAAATTCTCAGCCACACTAGGGGAGATCAAGTTCAATCCGGTCCCGCCGTCAACTACCATCTTAGACACCTTGAGGTTGCGGATTGTCAGGGAAACCAACAATGGCAAACATCCGACCATAGTGGTACGGTCAGGATGATCCTCTTCGTCAAAGATGATAGGCGTGCGGGACCATCTGAGTGGCTTCCTACATTCTGCAGTCGGTTCCACAGCATTGACTTCGCGTGCCCACTGCTTGAGCTGGCGGCGAGAGGAATGCAAGGATGCACCCCCGTCAATGCACATGGCTTTGGTTGCTTTCTGAAACTCCCTGTCGATGGAATCCTCAACATCATCCTCATCTTCACTCATATCGTCTGTTTCCTTTTTCTCTCGGCCTCTGGCGGGTTTTTCCTTTTGCTGCGGGGTTTTTCCACGGTGACCTCCTCTGCCGCCACGGCCTTTCCCGACAGCGCCGTCCTGGCCTTTTTATTTGTCGCGCTTCTCGTACTCGGCCCTCTGTTTCTCAACAAGTTGCTCGACCTGTCAGCATTCTTGGAGATCATGGCCCTTGGTGCGTGATACGTCTACAACGTATCGATAATTTATGAAGTATTCATGTCATATTTGCCTATGTTTATACTATGGTTTTATGATTTATTGGGACTAACCTATTAATGGTTGCAAAATTTCACAAGTTCTTGTTTCACACTTTGATGTGTAGGAATTATTTGGAAATTGTCGAAAAAGCGCAAAAGGAGCCTTGTTGGAGGAGGACTCTGACTTTCCTGAAATCTGTCCATGAACAGTTTTGAGAGATCGTCAGTTTGACCCCCGAAGATGGCATCAAAAAGTTAAAACCTGGAAAGCATGGGCAATTTTATGGCAATGATTCTGGACTACTTATTCGTCCAAACCGGAGTTCGGATGCGATCTGGAGACCCATTTTACTGAAGGAAAATATCTGATTACGGGATTACGAAAATTGATGACGTGATTGAGTCCAACTCTTACTATATCTGATATATTCGGCCAACCCACGACTTTGGGGACTCATGAGGGCTGTGAGGATCCCTTAGGAAGGTTCTAGAGGTACCCAAGAGCCATTGGATCAAGGGTCCATCCATCGGAGGGCCATAGAGCACCACAGAGGCACATATAAGGAGAGGAAAACCCTAATTTCGGGAGAGCCACCAAGAGCCACGAATTTGCCTCTCCCTTGGCAGCCGCCAAGAAGGGGGGAGGCTCCTCCATTGCGGCACCAAGACCAAGGAAGAAGGAGGGGCAAGGGGCTGCCGCCCGTCGCCACCGCCGCCGCCCGTCGCCGGCGCCGTGGCCGCCATCGCCTCCATCTCTTCGGGGCTGCACCTCTCCATCAACAAATCTCTCTTTCTCACCATGATAATGTGTGAGTAATCCTCCTCGGGGCTGAGGGTATGTACCAGTAGCTATGTGTACAATCTCTCTCTCTCGTGTTCTTGAGATGTCACGATCTTGATGTATCACGGGCTTTGTTAATATAGTTGGATCACATGATGTTATTCCCTCTCTATCTTGTTGTGATGAATTGAGTTTTCCCTTTGATATATCATTATGTTGGATGGAATATTGGATTTGAGAACACTTGATATATGTCTTGCATATGGATACCCGTGGTGACAATGGGGTGTTCAATTGATTCACTTGATGTATGTTTTGGTACTCAACTTGCGGATTCCCGCGGTGACATTGGGGTAATCTATGCATAGGGTTTGATACACATTCTTGTCCTACTTTCTCCGATAGAAATCTTAGGGCACTCTTTGAGGTTCTTTGTGTGGATTGAGTATTATGAATCTGAAATTGTTTGATGTGTATCGTATAATTAACTCATGGATACTTGTGGTGACATTGGAGTATCTAGGTGACATTAGAGTTGGTTGATGCGTATTATATGGTGTTATTCTAGTACGAACTCTTGAATAGATCGATCGGAAAGGATAACTTTAAGGTGGTTTCGTACCCTACAAACAATTTCTTCTTATGTTCTCCGCTAGATAAGAACTTTGGAGTGATTCTTCGTTGCACGTTGAGGGATGGTTATGTGATCCAATTATATTAGCATTGTTGAGAGATTGCACTAGAGAAAGTACGGACCCTAGGCCTTGGTTTCAAGCATTGCAATACCGTTTGTGCTCACTTTTGTTACTTGCTACCTTGCTGTTTTTATATTTTCAGATTACAAAAACCTATATCTACCATCCATATTGCACTTGTATCACCATCTCTTCGCCGAACTAGTGCACCTATACAATTTGCCATTGTATTGCGTGTGTTGGGGACACAACAGATTTCTTGTATTTGATTGCAGGGTTGTTTGAGAGAGACCATCTTCATCCTACACCTCCCACGGATTGATAAACCTTAGGTCATCCACTTGAGGGAAATTGCTACTGTCCAACAAAACTCTGCGCTTGGAGGCCCAACAAAGTCTACAAGAATAAAGTTGCCTAGTAGACATCAGTGCGGTGAATTTTGCAAGACGGCCTGTCGGACTTCCCGGTCTTCTCAGCGGCAGCAGCCTCCCGGCAATCAGCGCACGCGGCAGCTCCCTTGCATGGGGTTTCGGCTTTCGCCTTCTTGCCTGCAGTGAGGTCTCCGGAGCTCTCGACAGCCAATACTGATTTTCCCTTATGTTTCTTGTTGCGCTTCCTGCTCCTTCCCTTTGGGTCGGGGGCATCGTCGTCATCATCAGAGTCCACTTCAACGCCCACCTCCTCCCCGAGAAGTCGCCTTCCTTCTTCAGCCTGAGCGCACTTGTCCGCCAAGGTGTAAAGCTCATTAACAGTCTTGGCGAGCTTGACATTCATCTTGGCTCGCATCCTCCAGTTGCGCACGTTCGAGTGGAACGCAGAAATCACCGCTACAGGATGGATCTCTGGGATGTTGCGTTGCACTCGGCTGAATCTCTGGATATACTTTCTCAAGGTTTCTCCCTCCTTTTGCGGGAGGACTTGGAGATCGCTGGGCTGGCCTGGTTCTTGATGACCACCAGTGAAGGCACCAACGAACTCGTTGCATAGATCAGCCCAAGACGAAATGGAATTCTCTGGCAGGTGCATCAGCCATGATCTCACATTTGGCTTGAGTGCCAAAGGGAAATAGTTGGAGAGCACCTTTTCATCTCTTCCTCCCGCAGCTTGAACAGCTATCGTGTATATGCCCAAGAACTCCGCATGGTTCAGCTTCCCGTCGTATTTCTCAGGTAGCTCGGGCTTGAAAGCTCGGGTCGACGGCCAGCTGACCCATCGCAGCTCGCTAGTGAAGGCAGGGCAACCAACCTCGTAAGGAAGGTACCCGCAAGCACTGGGCGCGGGGTCGCCGACGTCTGGACCGTTGCGCTTGTCAGATTGACGGTGCGCTTCCCGGCGTCACTCGATGGTGATGCGTGCGTCTTCTTTCCGCCGGTCTTCAAGGACACGCCGTTGATCCTGGCAGTCGTGCGGGCCAGACGAGACTATGGATGCCTCGTCGTGCTCATCAGTATGCGAAGCTTGCTGTGGCTGCCTCTGGGCCTGTTGTCATGGAGGGGACTGCACCGTTGGGGTGGCCCCTTCGACGCGCTTGCCGCCCCGGGTCGCTGCTGCTGTTCGCGTACGTCGCGATGGCTCCGCATGTTGGGTCTTGTTGGCTTCAACGAAAGAAATCAAACTCTGAATGGTGGCTCTCCATTCATCCATCTTATCGGCCGCTGGCATGAAGTTGAGCAGCATCTGGACTAGCGCCATGGCTTCCTCTACGGTGCTCGGCATGGCGAAAGAGGCAGACCACGACGTCGCTCCACTCTTGGTAGGGCCAAGTGAAGCGTAGCCGCGTCCTTGATGCCGTGCACCAGTCGCCGGAGCTTTCTAGCGAGCAGTGGGCCGATCCTGCGGGGCTGCGGCTCCGCTGGGCACTCCGTCTCGTTCTGCACAAGGTGCATGCCCAACAATCTCGCTGGAGACGGGTGCGGCCAGAAGGTCACGGCTCGCACCGGACCGGGCGCCGCTGAGGCGGCCTCGGCCATCCGCACGATGGGGAGGTGATGAACGGATGTTTCCCTTGCCCGTGGCGTCGGGGACAAGCTCGCCATGTTATTGTTGTAGTTGCTCCTCTCCGGCGCCTCCTGCTCCATCTCCGGCCGTGAACGACTGGACGGGGGTGCCGCCTACGCCGACCGTGTCGTCCAGGATGCCCGCCTCGCCTGCAGCAGCCGCGGCGTCTACGGCGCCGGCGGGCGCATGTGAGGGAGCCTTCGAAGTGGAGGGATGTGTGGCCGCACCGGATTTCTTCTTGGGAGCCATTGTTGAAGAAGATGACGATGGAGATCGATTCACCGTTCACGAACTCGGGTTCGTGCAAATGATGCACGCCCCCTGCCTGAGCTGCTACGCAAGTACAAGTGTTCGAGGGTCCAAATTGTTAACCTTGAGATAGGTTGCCTTGGGCCTCCTTTTATAGTGCAAGGGGTTACCACAATGGCAAAACAGTCATTATCTATCGATTAGATAGCTAAGCAGAGCTATCATACCTAACTCTGGCATTTAGGACAAAATGCCATGATTACCTGCCTAGGTGGCGCTCGGGGGTGCATCCCCGACAAGCTCTTGCCACCGCTTGGCCGTCCGTTGCTTATGTTCTTGACACGCTGCAGGGCGGGTGTCAACCGAGCGAAACTTGCATTCCGATGTGTTGCACGTGCTTAGCGAGAGCTGATTACCCGCCTGAGGGCTAGACACCGCATCGATAAGTGACAGGCGTAGCAATGCGGTGGAGCGGTGGCTGGCTGGCTCGTGCCTGCCGGGGAGTGTCTTGTCGGGTCTTCTGGGAGGTGTGCATGTCTTGGTCCCCGGCAAGCGTCGGGGACCTGCTTGGCGCGTTGTAGTCCAGGCTTGGGTTGCCGCATTGGGCTTGCTGGAGTCTGGTCTTGATCATTCGCCTGGTTTTTGCTTCTACCGCGTTTGCATAAGTCAGCAGCACTGGGTACCCCTGTACTACTGCACCGACACTCACTGATGATTTTCTCTCAAAGTCCTCAGAGGATGGGTTGCTCTCAAATGACAAGTGTCAATCTCTCTCGGAGCAGCCAACCAGCTAGTGGTTGTGGGGGCGGCTATTTATAGCCAGGGTGCAACCCGACATGATATGACATAAATGCCCCTAATGATATGACTGTTATGTGGATAAGATATTTGGACAGCTGGCGCAAGGCACAGCAACGGTCGGAAATTTGAACTCTCAAGTTCCTCAGGGCTATCATATTCCTCACGATAGGCAATTTGCACTGGCGAAATCCTAACTCCTCGGTCAGGACAAATTCCTCACAGAACAGAAGAACTTCATCTCTGTCACTGAAGAAATTGATTGAAGTGCAAGACATTTCCACAGGCTTCACTAGAAGGTTTTTGGCATGTGTAGGCTTTGAGATGAGCACCACTTGGAAATTCTTCCTTAGTATTACCTCGACCGCCTTTAACAGTACGGTGTTTCCTATGACTCAAAGAAAGGAAATGAAACTACGAAAACAGGAGTCTTCACGCTTCTAGTCCTCGTATCAATATCTTCAAGGTCACACCAATTTCTTCAATCTTCAAAGTCTTCAAGGAATATCAAAGTCTTCAGCTGAAAACATTCATTTTTAGGGGTCGACATTCTTCGTATATATCAAACTCCTCAACGACTTATAGAGCCTGTGTACACTCACACACGTATTAGTCCCTTAAACTATAAGTCTTCAAAACACCAAAATCACTAAGGGGTACTAGATGCACTTACAAGTCCCTATGGGGTACCCGGTCCCGGCTATACACCACACTTTGACTCCGCCAACTTCGGACATTGTCAGGGACAAGGCAGAAGTACTTTCTCCACAACTCAAAATGGACCTCGCAACCCAGGAACATCTCACAAAGAGCAACGAAACACGAGATGTGTAGGATGGATCCGGGAGTAAGATGATGAAGTTGAATCCCGTAAAATTCCAGCAGACCCCTTAAGAAAGGGTGAATAGGGAAGCCCAGGCCTCGTAACAGGAAGGGCATGAAGCATACCCGCTCCTCCTTACGGGGGGGGGGGAGTTTTCGGCGAAGACCTCGTCATACATAGAAGTTAACCCGGAACGGGTGGGCGCCAGATCTGAAGCGGGGAGGTATCCCTGCACCTCGAGGTCGCGTAATCGAAGCCTTGAAACTGCGCAGCTTCCCCAATAACCCAGGATGTTGCCGTGAGGGCGTGAGGATGAGCTTGGGACACTAGCCATATCTTTGGGCTCCTGGATTTCTCTTCTCTCGATGGATGGGGGAACGAGATGCGTTGTTTGTGGCACGCTAGGCCTATTTAAATAGGCGTTTTTCTCCTCCGGCATCTCGAAGGGGCAATTATGTACAAGATTGTCGGGCCTTTAACCTCCTAGCGCCGCGCGGGAATCAAAGGGTGGCATTAATCTTGGGCAGAAAAGTCAATGTCATGGGCTCCGCGACGCTTCGAAAATCGGGGAGTCATCGGCTTGCAGCCGAACATGGCGGGGGATGAGAAATCGCCCCGCAAGCCGAAGACTTTTGCAGGACTGCTGGTGATCGTAGACCTCGGCATTGGAGGCTAGTTCGGGGGCTACTGAGGGAGTCCGGGACTAAGGGGTCCTCGGGCCGCCGGCCTATTTCCCAAAGGCCGGCGGGTGGGCCGCTTTGCGCTCAATACATGGAAGTCGAACTACAAGTCAACCTCATATCCAGGAAGGAGACCTTCGGTGCCTTGGTGTGTCCTCCAAGTCAAGATGGCCGGATCGTCAGATTGATCCCTTGATGATAACCGACTATGTGTAACCCTAGGTACCCCTGGTGTCTATATAAACCAGAGGGTTTAGCTCGTAGAGCCAGGACCATTACTCCAACCCCTCTAAGGTTTAGATCATCTGATCTGATGGTAGATCGACTATGTAATCATCATACACTCATCAATACAATCAAAGCAGGACGTAGGGTTTTACCTCTTCGAGAGGGCCCGAACCTGGGTAAACATCGTCTCCCTGTTTCAAGTTCCCCATTGATCCACGATCCACAGCCCGTGACCCCCTACCCGAGATCTGCCGGTTTTGACACTGATAGTCATGGCTCTTGGTGAGGTGGATCTTGCAATATGGACTGCCGGTCTTTTGTCCTGCCGCGGCCTCGTCGTCTCCGGGGCATGCGGCAACGTCGTTGCCGGACCCCTCGGACTTGGCCTTCTTGCTGGAGTCGGAGTTGCCCTTCCCTTCGACGACCATCACTGCTTTTCCCTTGCGCTTTCGATTGTGCTTCCGGCCCTTTTTCTTGGAGGCTGGCGCATCTTCGTCGTCGTTCGAGCCGACTTCTGCGCCAACATCCGCTCCGGGGAGCCTCCACCCCTCTTGAGCGCGCGCACACTTGTCAGCCAGAGCGTATAGCTCGCCGACATCCCGCACCTTGTTAATGCTCATCTCTTCACGCATCTGCCAATTGCGCACATTTGTATGGAACGCGGCTATCACATCAGCAGGGTGGATGTGGGAGATGTCGTGTTGTACGCGGCTGAATCTCTGGATGTACTTGCAGAGCGACTCGCCATCTCTCTGGGGAAACCCGTGCAAGTTGCTGGGCTACCCTGGGAGATTGTGGCCCCCATGGTATGCACCAACGAACTGGTTGTACAGGTCCACCCAATAGGAGATGGACCCCTCCGGCAAGTTCATCAACCAACTCCTCACATTGGGCTTGAGCGCCAATGGGAAGTAGTTGGCGAATACTTTCAAATCACGCCCCCGGCGGCCTGCACGACAATGGTGTAGATGCCGAGGAAGTCGGACGGACTGATCTTGCCATCGTACTTTTTGGGCAGCTCAGGCTTGAAGGCTTTGCTGGAGGGCCAGCGGACTTGCCGCAGCTCGTGGGTGAATGTCAGGCAATCTAACTCGTAAGGTAGGCTGCCGGGCACCACTGGCGCGGGCATGTCGATGGCTGGGTCCGCGCAACCATCTGACTGGTGACATGTTTGTCGTCGCCTCTCGATGGTGATGCGGGCGTCCTCCTTGCGTCTGTCCTTCAAGAGTTGACGTTGGTCTTTATTCTATCGCGAATCTGTCGACGAGTATGACACCTCGTCTTGTACGTCGGTCCGGCGGGAAGGTTGTTGTTGTTGCGGGCGTGACTGTACCTTAGGCACCTCGCCAGCGTCGCGTCCGATGGTGGGACCTCCCGGAGCCGCTTGGTGTGCGCGTGATGGACCTGCCCCGTCTAGCTTATCGTGGTTTGGAAGCTCAGCAAACTTTGCATAGTCGCTCTCCAGTCCCCCATCTTCTCTGGCGCAGGCAGGAAGTTCAGCAACTGCTGGGCCTGCGCCAGAGCTTCCTCCGTGGTCTTGGGCATGGAGCGACGCGAGGCCTGGGTGGCACTCTTACTCCTTACAACGTTAGGAGGAGCGCTTCCTCGCGCTGTCGCGCGCTGTTCGTTCTCTCCAGGAGGTTGATGTCGAGCTCGGCCCTGCGCGTCCTGAGAGTGATGCACAGGGGTCTTATCCGCGTGTCGCCCAGGGTCGCCACCCTGAGGGTGCTGGTCGTGGTTGTCTTGTGAAGGTCGTGGTGGAGGTCCCGTTGCCGCCGCTGCTGCCATCTCTGCGGCATTGTCCCTGGTCATCGCCGGCGCGTTTCGTGTCTCCATGACGGCGGGGTCCAGATCGCAACTCGCGAAACTCCTCGCGGTGTTGTGGCTGTGTTCACCAGTGCGGTGAACGCAGGGGCCGCCTCCGTCAGCGTCGCTGGCAACCACTTGTGAGGGCATCCTGGACGTGGACGAAACAGGCTTCGTCGCGCCCTTGGTTTTCTTGGGAGGCATGGGCGTTGATGAAGTTGTTGATGATGACACGCAGAAATCGACGAAGGTTCATGCAAGGGACTCTCCTACCTGGCGCGCCAAAGATGTCGGGCGTACGATAATCTATGGGGCCAGCAAGGCCCCTTTCGTGGTTCGGCTTTGCAGATCCTCTGCCACAAAGAGCATCACCGATCCATGTGTACTCAGAGGTTTAGACAGGTTCAGGCCGTCGGAGCATAAAACACTATGTCCTGTGTTTTTTAGTGGATTATGAGTGATCATCATACATGAGCGCTACAACTCGGCAAGGAATGCTCAGGGAGTGCCGCTACGCGTGCAAATGAACACAGTGTCGACCCTTGTTAAGGTTGCCGTGGGCCTCCTTTTATAGGCTAAGGGGCTACCACACTGGCTAGAATGGTCATTACACAGAGTAAACAATATATACTCTGCCTGACAAAATCACTGGCAAGATGTGGGGACCTCGACTCATAAGTCGTGATCACCCAATGTATGTGCACAGTGATCGTAGAGATCAATGCTCATTGAATACACAGAAACTGAATAATAAGAGTCTTACATCCATTACGTACCGTTTGTACTCAAGTATGGCCTTTATGGCCAAGTTTTCATAAATTCGCTGCGGAAATCTTCAACGATAGCTTGAACCCATGCCACATGCCTTAACCCTACATGCATTCTGACTGGGGAGCGTCCTACCTCGCATGTTCGTCACCGAGGTACTCTTCATCGTATCCTGTTCTTTCATGCCTGGCCAATAAAATACCCAGTGGCAAGCCAATGAGTACATTGAATGTACTCACAAGCAACCCATGTTTGGAACAAGGTATAACAGAAACATGATATAGCACAAAGTAGGTAATTTTGCTGAAAGCAAATTTTGGGAATGCAATGACACGATCAAACAACTTGTAAGCATGCATCAATAGGATACAAGGATCTATATGAACAGGTTACAGATATTAATATAAACAAGGTTTGAACATCTCATGCTCAATCATCACGTAGAGTCATCGACTCAACTCATGTTTCTCCCTTTTACCACACACGCACACCAAGTTTTGTAAACAATGGACGTAGCCCAAGAGCGGTCATCCAACTGTCCTTGACTGTGGACACGGCTATTCGAATAGTTTTACACTCTGCAGAGGTTGCACACCTTACCCAAAAGACTCGGGGAACTTCCGTGTAATCCACGACTCGCGGATTGCATACCCGAGGTAAGCACCCGAACAATGTCTTTCCCCTCACGATACTAAGCAAAGAGTCCACTCATTGGTACCATCCCCCATGATGTACATCACACGTACCATCCATGAGGGCACGCAACGATGTGCCCGATGTCTGTAAAGACAGCCCATGATCGTCCTTTCCGGCATGACCCCGTATCGAGAGTGATCACGCCACTCCCCCCACTAGTAATGCAGGATCAGTGCTAGTACCCACTAAAGTATTCAACAAAGCCCCGTCCCATAAGGGGTATCGTGGTTGTACATGTAAGGTTGCAGTAACGGTCGCAACTTACACCAATCCGTTTTTGAAAAATAACACACTCACTTGCTCCGGTACACGACTTCTTTATAAAGTGGTTCCCTAGCTCAACATCATCTCCCTCGGGCATTAGTGGCACCCAACGGCGTTTTCGAAAAGTCTTTATAATCATACCCTTTTCCTTCACCATGCATAATCCCGTCCCATTTGTGTAGCATCTATTTTAGCTACCTAACTACTCCCACCAGCATAACCCTCATAGGAAGGTAGGGTCACACACGATGCAAGTATCAACGGAAAAGTAACAGAAGTAACCTACTACGATGGTTACCGTTTCATCATGATCAACATAACAAAATAAAGTGATATATGACATGCAATAAAGTGGTTTCTTAGACATCAAAGGGTTGCTTGCCTGATTCAGCAAAGTCTTCGATGTCTTCACACGCTTCTCGTCCAACTCCGAGCACTCCGTCTACTTCGTCAACTACTGCCGGAAACAACCGTAATAAGCAACACAAAAAGTAGAAAAATAAAAGTGCTCTATAAACAGGAGTTTTATTTTTCTTGGACATCTCTGGTCATAAGAAAAATATCTAAAATGGTGGAAATGGAGGTATTAATGGTTTTGGGAAAAGTCTACAGAAACTATTTAAAAAAATGAGTGAATGCACCCATCCAATAGGGCATGATTTTAGAAGTTTTTAGAAATTGGTTTCACTAGATTTGGAGTTGGTATTAATTTCCTATGATTTTCCTAATATGAATTGTTCTATTCTTTGGAAAAAGGAAAAAGGAAAAGCATTTTACCCAAAAGGCCAAAACAGTGCGTCGGGCGAGGAATAGCTACTGGGCTGGCCCAGTAGCACAGCTGCGCACGTGTAGCAGCCACGGCGAAGGCACATTCATAGGAGTGCGCCTCTTGCACTGAAATACGGCCGCGGGGTAAACCCGCTTCTACTTAAACCGGGGGCCCGACCAGCCGGTCACTGACAGGCGGGGCCCGCCTGTCGGGACCTACCCCCACCTCCCGCTCAAGCAGGGAGAGGCAAAGGAGGCGGGACAGAGCGGCGCCGACGCTCGTACCGGTGGCACCGGCCACCTCCGGCGGCGCCCTGGTTACTGGCGGGTTCAGTAGGTCGCGCCGCGTCCATCCATGGCCTGCACAGACGTCGAGGGCCACTGGAGCGTTGGCGGCGAGAGGAAGAGCAGACGGCGACGATGGCGGCCTTGGGCAAGGCGGTATGATTGACGAGAGAAGGAATGGGGCGGAGGGGAGGCTCAGGGAGGTCGCCCAGGTCCTCTGCGGTGGGTAGGACGGAGAGAGGGGCACCGGGGAGCTCCAATTTGAGCGGAGGCCGAGGCGGCAATGTTGGCCATGGGGAGAGGAGGACGGCACGGGAGGACGGGGGAACCAATCCATGGGGTCTGAGGGAGAGAGGGGGAGTGAAAGGAGCCGTGAGAGGGGCTTGGGGAGGCCTTATATGGTCGGGCTCGAGTCCACCATGGACGGCGCCCACGGCCATGGCACGGCTGTCGCTAGGGGTCATGGAGGTGAACCAGGGCATGTCTACAGGTCTCGTGGGCGTCATCTATGTCCAGGAAAGCAAGGAAAGGGAGCGGGGAATCATCAGGGGCTTGCGCATGCGAGGTCGCCCATTGGCACTCTCGGGCGGCCGCCGCGCGTGCGAGGGAAGCCAGCGGGAGGGATAGAGAGGATGGGGACAGGTCCATGGCATGTCCCGGACGTCGAGGGGCCTCGACTGGCACGGTAGGGAGACCCGAGGTTGTCAGGGGCATGGCGTCAATACTTGGGTGCACTACAGCGCGCTCCAGAGCGGGCTTTTGGCCGGCATGGGCACGTCTGCACGCGCTCTGGCGCGGCCACTTGTGTCCACCAGCTGCAGGAGGAAGTAAAATACTGGAAAAGGTCTTTGGATGCTCTGGGTGCTGGCTAGGAGAGGGGAAAAGCTGAGAGAGGGGTGGAATGGCTGTCCAGGTGGTGCAAGTGGGGATTCCTCCCACTCAATCATGGAGCTGGGTGCTGGGGTTGTTACTGGAGGTAGCTGGCGACCAGGCGGGGCTGTGGTAAAAATATGGGCTCAAGGAGAACACTTCTGGTCCTTCAATCATTGAGTAACAATAATGGGCAGAAGGTGTGTTGTTATCTGTTTGGGATAGCTAAAGGATTCTACTTGCCATGCGATTTACCTGGATCATATGGTCGGTAAAAATAGTGATTTTCACCAAGTTTGAGCCCATTTGAAGAAAGTTGCTAATGCAAACTTTATAAACCCTAGAAATGGGCAGAAATGGGTTTCATTAGATTTAGTCATGCAAAACTATTCTCCTTAATGCACCACTTGGTGTGGTGGCATTATTTGGTGATTAGAGCATGCCTAAAAAGTTTGGGGCCAAATGGGGAAACTTGGCAATGCAAAAAATCCCAATTCTAGAAATCAGCAGAAATGTGTTTGGGGGGATTTGGGCAAGTTGATCTGTTCTTCTTGATGCACACTTGGTGTGGCTGCATTATTAGAGGGTTAGAACATGTCCACTAAGTTTTAGCACAAATGGAGATATTTGACAATGTAAAGTTGATCAAGTTTGGATCTGGACAGGAATGGTTTTGGGATATTTTGGTGAACCAAAACAATTAGGATTGAGATGGAACTTGGCAAGATCCTCACATATATCATGTGTGACTTGCTAGAATTTTCCGTGAATTAATTTAGAATATTTCCTATAGAAATATTTCAATTGCTTGAAATAGGCAGAAAGGGTTTTGGAGGGTTTTGTCCCATATTTTGAACATGACCATGTGTTAAAACTCATATATATGGAATATATATGTCCACTGAGTTTCCCTAAATTTCTCAAATATTTTTAAAGCATAAAAATAATTTTTCCCTACAAAAGACCATTTCTGGCCTTAAGAAAAAGCCTTTAAATAAAATAGGAAAATAATCTTTAAAAATACTATTTTGTGGTTTTGGGAAGTATTATATATAATCGGTTCCAAATAATGTCTTTGGGGCAAAACAATCCACCCAATTTGAGGACTTGTAGTACAAACCTCAATTCAGGGGGTTTTGAAAACCTAAATTAATAAAATGCTTTTTGGCCAAAATAATATTTTACAAAAAATAGTTTTATGTCCCATACACATGGCATGATCATTGGGCAAGATTCTTGGATCGGGGACGTGAGATTGGAGTGTAGGAGATATATGATGGTTCATGGCACAATCAAACAAGCAAGCAAATAGCACACAAGTCAAGCATTCATATGCACACAAAAAGTTTTAATTGGCCCTAATTTTTGAGTCATGTTAACTTAGTCATGAGGCAAAACACAGGGTGTGACAGACCTACCCCCTTACAAGAATCTCGTCCCCGAGATTCCTAGACTAGGCGTAGAAGAGATGTGGAAATTCATAGGTGAGTTAGTCCTCACGTTCCATGTTGCTTCTTCTCTAGTGTGGTTGTCCTTCTGGATCTTGGAGTGCTTGATGATATTTCTTCGAGTGCATCCTTGGCTTTGTTTGAGGATGAATGGGGTTCTTGCAATATGTTAGGCTTGCCTAAAGGTCAAGGGTTTGGTGAACGAGGTTCGAGCAAGGGTCTGGCTTGTGTGTGTATTCCAAACTCGGAATACGGGGCAAAGTAGTGTGTCTGCGTGTAGTTCCTGTGGTTACTCACATTGGTTAGTGACATCTAGATGTCTCTCTCTAGTATACGAGGGTCAAGGTCTTGGCGTAGTTTCCCGGTGACGGGGAATTGTCAACTTTGTCGAAGCAGTCGATCTTCCGGTGCTCGTGGTCTTCATCTGTAAGGACGTCGAAGTTTTTTGGCATAGGCATCTCGTTGAGATCTCCTGCTTGAGTAAGTTATCCAGGTATGTTCTTCATTCATCTCCGGCCATTTGTCTTCATCGTCATGCACGCAGGTTTTTGGCGGGTCTTCGAATGTTTGGTCTTCTTGTCTCTCCGTTGCCATTTGTGGCAAGGTTTGCGCTGAGTCTCGTCCCTAAGACTAAGCGTAGAGACTTGGTGTCAAATGGGTTCTACCACCTAGGAGGGTTTCTGAGGTGTTCTAAATAAGCTGACTATCCAAAAGTATAGAATAGCCATCCAGTCCTCATGGTTTGGGGATTGGCAAGTGGAGTGAACCTCCTTTTACACGTGCCTCACCATGATCCAGTCAAGATCACGTCCTTGATTGGACCAAAAGGGGCTAGTAACGAAGTCATGACAGTCGTTCCACTCTGTTCCACGCATCTGAAGAGAGTACGGACGTCATGCTTATCGCGCACCATCAAAATGGTGGGGAGAGGGGTGCTATCAGCTTCTAGGTTCCTTCCTAGTCAGGATTGGATATGTGACCATTAAAATAAGGGACTCTTAAATCCTCTAGATGTTCGAGGGCTTCATCGTGCTTGAACGTCGGTGCTTCTTGATATAGTCTAGCTGATGTAGATGGTAGAGTAGTGGTGGTTGACTTCTATTGCTTCTCTTCTTCTTCTTCGGGGTTTCCCAACCATAGTGGTTCTTCATCTTGCTTGGGCAGGAATGTTTTCTGCCACCGGGAGGGTGCCTCGAGGAGTTCAACTTCCTTAAGGTATAACCTTACACTTGAGAGCCTTGGCAGTTGGTCCTTCTAGGGCTTATCCAAAAAGGACTAAGGTGTTCCTCTCTCTCATTGGGTAAATAAGTATGTCATCCACGAGGACAACAACATATTTCCCTAAGTATCACACAAACACATTGTTCGTGGAATACGTGAGAGAAATGGGTGTAAGTCAACCTAAGAAGGGCTTTTCGGTATATCCATTAACCGCAAGGTGTGGACGGTGTGGTCCTGGGTAAGACTCAAGAACCAACCTTTGGCAAGTTAGTCCTATCCTTCTGGGAGCTGTAGTTGTACCGGGTGGTTACTTGCCCCGGGGTTTTGTGGTCCTTCGTGACCAAATTCTTTGAGTCCATCTTCCTTATGGATGGGATTGGGGGTGGTCATGGTAGAGTATCGACCATAGTCTTCTTTCTTAGAGCCAAAGCCTATGGTCATACTCCGACCATGTTATGGCTGGGTAAAGCTTAGTGATTTCAATGATCTTAGGATGTGGGTGAACGTCTATCATCCGACCCTTGAGCATAGTTCTTGGATGCCAATTGTCCTACCTATTTCTCCAAGCAAAATCATCCGATATCATTGAAGGTATCATCTCATATAAGTCAAATCCAACATCACCCATGCTACTCATATCTCCAAGGTTTTGAGAGAAGGACTAATCCCAAATCTCAGATGTATACTATAGCTAACTCATGTATATATCCCTATGTAAAAATCCTCGGGAAAGCATACAAGCTGCTAAGCTTGATTGTGACTCTACAACCCAAGTGATCTACTAACCTATCCAACGTCTAAGGTACTGCATTTATATGCCAAGGGTATGCATAATATACCTATCCAAGATCTTGTTTCCTTCCTACGAATCCAATTTAATCGATTCACGAATACTATCCAGCATTACATGATCCATTACTCCTACATATCCAATTACCGGTGATGTTCTATATATGTTCTAGAGTTCTTATAGTTTCCACATCCTCAAAAGGACTATCTCATCGTAGTGTATCCACCAATTCCCATCATGATGATCTAGTAAACTCCAGTGTTAGGTGCATGTAGTTCTTTGAATCAGACCAGACAACAAACCAGTGCTCCTAGTTTATCTCCCATCAAGAAACATGGTATCATGATCGAGACCATCGGACTAAATCCAAATTACTTCGAACCATGTGGATTTGCTCAATGTCTACACTCCACTAGGATCACCTATTTAATCCTAATCTCATGTCCAACAAGAATTCCTACTGGTTCCTCCAGGTCATTACTGTAACCTCACCAATCCACTACTATTACTTCACAAGGTCAAATTATTATACCACCAAGAATTTGAGCTTGTGATCGCAATTGTCCTATCAAATCCAATTTACTCAAGGGAGAGATAAGTTATGCTACTCTATCAACTTGATCCACCAAGTTTACCTATCATCATGAAAATCTCGTAATCCACCAAAGGGTCTCAACCACTTCCTCAAGATGTCTATTATAGCCTCGTCAAATCATTAGTCTACCAATCATATATCCTCAAAATGATCTACCCTATGGTATCTTTAGATCCAGTGCTAGCTTAAGGATGTAGTGTGTTTGCTCACTATGATCACTTCCATGATGAAACCCAGTGCTAAACCAAGGTTATCGAAGCTCAACAGGTGCTCTGGCAAATCCGTGTATTAAACACGTGATCGGAGGTTTGAGCTGGGGTAGCCTGTGAGGTCTAGGCTGGTCTAGGGAAGGACTCCTATTCTTTGAGGGAAGAGCATCACTCTACGGGGTTTCACGTGGTCGAGTAGGTTGTCGTCACGAGTCTTCAGTGCTAGTTGATTTTTGAGGTGGATCCTTGGTGCGTCTTGCCTTGCGGGTCTTCAGTTGATGAGAAAGGTGGGAGGAAAGAGTAGCATAGAGGGGAGTGCCTAAAGGGGGTGGTATAGTGAAAGTACAATCAAACAAGTGCCGTAAAGGCCAAACACAACCAGTAAGATGAGGTAGGGGATACAGTCGCGTACTTGTTGCCTATGGCAAAAGTGCGACTTATATCAAAACACAAACAGATAAAACCAAGCAACAGACAACATGGTTCCATTCGAACCATCACACGGACTCGACTTCGCTTAGGGGATTCACGACTCATCCTACCCTAGGGGTTCTCGGACTCAGTAGTCGTGCTTGCTTTGTGTCTTGGAGAGGAGTCCGCTTAGTCTTCTTGGTCTTCTTCAGCTGTCGCTATGTCTCTTGCGTTTATTCGTTGAAATGACCCAGATTGAGCCTGAAGAATCTTTGACAACTTCTCATCTGGTAAGTTGACGGGACGAAGGCGGTTCCTTGTGGTTGTCATTGACAGGGTCTTCTGTTGTCTTCTTAATCATAATAATCCCTCTTGTCTTTTGAGGCGTTGAGGTTCCAGGTAGGCAATCGTTCATGCATTGATATTAACAAGGCATGGTAGAGGTCCAACCCATCGATTACGTTGATGACAACATCGACACCAAGAGCGGGGGATGAAGAAAACCGTTTTCCTGCTCACTATGGTGAGGAGGACCAAATGGTGAGGTTCTCATCCACCGATGGTTGCCGATATAACAACGATAAGGACAGGGTTGCTCTATTAGAGATGTATATCATGCTCTTGCATGTCTTACACCCTGATCATCGTAGGCCAAGGTTGCATCATCATGGGGCAGTGTCGAGGGTGTCACCATCTTCTGAGTCTTGATACCCTCATTCCTCGAGAAGGTATCTTCTGTTGGTATCTTCTTGTCTGGTGTCGCCAACTTGTGTCCAAGATATGTGGGCAAATGTCTGGCAAGGTGGCTGCCTTCCAGGTTACCCACGAGGATTACAAGGAATCCAGTGGTCAGGGGCACAAGGGTACTAACGATCGTTTGCAAGGTTTCTAAAAGCAGACGAGGAGAACCAAGAGAAAAATGGTGGAAGTGTTGAGGCACAATTCTTCAGTTCCTTTGAAAGCTTAGAAGAGGTAAGAAATATGGTAGTCTTTGCAAGTGATTTGAAGGGTCTGGGGAAATAGTTCTGTCCTAACTAACGTCCATGCTAACTAAGGGCTTCCTACAACCAGGATGGCTCTGATACCAGCTCTGTGAGGACCTCGACTCATAAGTCGTGATCACCGAATGTATGTGCACAGTGATCCCAGAGATCAATGCTCACTGAACACAAAGAAACTGAATAACAAGAGTATTACATCCATTATGTACCGTTTGTACTCAAGTATGGCCTTTATGGCCAAGTTTTCCTAAATTCGCAGCGGAAATCTTCAACGATAGCGTGAACCCATGCCACCTGCCTTAACCCTATAGGCATTCTGACTGGGAAGCGTCCTAGCTCGCATGTTCGTCACCGAGGTACTCTTCATCGTATTCTGTTCTTTCATGCCTGGCTAATAAAATAACCAGTGGCAAGCCAATGAGTACTTTGGATGTACTCGCAAGCAACCCATGTTTGGAACAAGGTATAACAGAAACATGATATAGCACCAAGTAGGTAATTTTGCAGAAAGCTAATTTTTGGAATGTAATGACATGATCAAACAACTTGTAAGCATGCATCAAATGGATACAAGGATCCGTATGAACAGGTTACAGATATCAATATAAACAAGGTTTGAACATCTCATGTTCAATCATCACGTAGAGTCCAACTCCGAGCACTCCGTCTACTTCGTCAACTACCGCCGGAAACAACCGTAATAAGCAACACAACAAGTAGAAAAATAAAAGTGCTCTATAAGTAGGATTTTTATTTTTCTTGGACATCTCTGGTCATAAGAAAAATATCTAAAATGGCTCTACTAGAGTTGGATCAATGAGGCTTTTTAAATGGTGGAAATGGAGGTATTAATGGTTTTGGGAAAAGTCTACAGAAACTATTTTGACAAAAATGAGTAAATGCACCCATCCAATAGGGCATGATTTTAGAAGTTTTTAGAAATTGGTTTCACTGGATTTGGAGTTGGGATGAATCGCCTATGATTTTCCTAAGATGAAATAAATGGAAAGTGGGGCCTTTATCTCGTACAACAGAGACAAGGCATGGAAAAAATGTTAACCATGGCTGAATAATTAGGGCATGATTTTTGGAGTCTCTGGAACTTTGAATCATCCTCTTTGGAGTTGATTTGAATCCTCTAGGGATTTTGAAATGGGGGGTATTTCATAGCTCAAATTCAAATTTAAATCTGAACTATACAGAAAAGTTTGTAGGAAAAATATGTGGGATATGTCTTTGGATAGATCAAGATTTTGGGATCACCTAGGATTTTGAATCACCATATTTGGAGTTGAAATGAATTTAATATGAATTGTTCTATTCTCTGGAAAAAGGAAAAGCATTTTACCCAAAAGGCCAAAAAAGTAAGCCGGGCGAGGAATAGCTACTTGGCCGGCCCAGTAGCACAGCTGCGCACGTGCAGCGGCCACGCCGAAGGTGCATTCACAGGAGTGCGCCTCCTGCACAGAAATACGGTCGCGGGGTAAACCCGCTTCTACTTAAACCGGGGGCCCGGCCGGCCGATCGCTGACAGGGGGCTCGCCTGTCGGGACCTTCCCCCACCTCCCGCTCGAGCAGGGAGAGGCAGAGGAGGTGGGACAAAGCGACGCCGGCGCTCATATCGGCGGAACCGGCCACCTCCGACGGCGCCCGGGCTGCTGGCGGGTTCCGGTGGCCGCGTCACGTCCATCCATGGTCTACACAGACGTCGAGGCCACTGGAGCGTCAGCGGCGATAGGAAGAGCGGACGGCGACGATGGCGACCTTGGGCAAGGCAGTATCATTGACGAGAGAAGGAATGGGGTGGAGGGGAGGCTCAGGGAGGTCGCCCAGGTCCTCTGCGGTGGGTAGGAGGGAGAGAGGGGCATCAGGGAGCTCCAATTTGAGCGGACGCCGAGGCGGCAATGCTGGCCATGGGGAGAGGAGGAGGGCATAGGAGGACGGGGGAACCAATCCATGGGGTCTGAGGGAGAGAGGGGGAGCGAAAGGAGCCGAGAGAGGGGCTCGGGGAGGCCTTATATGGTCGTTCTCGAGTCCACCGTGGACGGCGCCCACGGCCATGGCACGACTGCCGCTAGGGGTCGTGGGGGTGAACCAGGGCATGTCTACAGGCCTCGTGGAAATCGTCTACGTCCAGGGAAGCAAGGAGAGGGAGCGGGGAATCATCAGGGGCTTGCGCGTGCGAGGTCGCCCATTGGCGCTCTCGGGCGGCCGGCGCGCGTGCGAGGGAAGCCAGCAAGAGGGAGAGGGAGGAGGGGGATAGGGCCATGGCGTGTTCCGGACGTCGAGGGGCCTCGACTGGCACGCTGGGGAGACCCGATGTGGTCAGGGGCGTGCCGTCAATGCTCGGGTGCGCTGCAGCGCGCTCCAGAGCGGGCTTTTGGCCGGCATGGGCGCGTCTGCACGCGATCTGGCGCGGCCACTTGTGTCCACTAGCTGCAGGAGGAAGTAAAATGCTGGAAAAGGACTTTGGATGCTCTGTGTGCTGGCTAGGAGAGGGGAAAAGCTGAGAGAGGGGGGGGATGGCTGTCCAGGTGGTGCAAGTGGGGATTCCTCCCACTCAATCATGGAGCTGGGTGCTGGGGTTGTTACTGTTGGTAGATGGCGACCAGGAGGGGCTGTGGTAAAAATATGGGCTAAAGGAGAACACTTTTGGTCCTTCAATCATTGAGTAAAAATAATGGGCACAAGGTGTTTGTTAGTTGTTTGGGATAGCTAAAGGGTTCTACTTGCCATGCGATTTACCAGGATCATAAGGTGGGTAAAAATAGGGATTTTCACCAAGTTTGAGCCCATTTGAAGAAAGTTGCTAACGCAAACTTTATAAACCCTAGATATGGGCAGTAATTGGTTTCATTAGATTTAGTCTTTCAAAGCTATTCTCCTTAATGCACAACTTGGTGGGGTGGCATTATTTGGTGATTGGAGCATGCCTAAAAAGTTTGCGGCCAAATGGGGAAACTTGGCAATGCAATAATTCCCAATTCTAGAAATCAACAGAAATGTGTTTGGGGGGATTTGGGCAAGTGGATCTGTTCTTCTTGATGCACCACTTGGTTTGGATGCATTATTAGAGGGTTAGAACATTTCCACAAAGTTTTAGCACAAATGGAGATACTTGACAATGTAAAGTTGATCAAGTTTGGATCTGGACAGGAATGGTTTTGGGATATTTTAGTGAACCAAAACAATTAGGATTGAGATGGAACTTGGCAAGATCATCACATATATCATGTGTGACTTGCTAGAATTTTCCTGGAATTAATTGAGAATATTTCCTATAGAATTATTTTAAATGCTTGAAATAGGCAGAAAGGGTTTTGGAGGGTTTTGTCCCATATTTTGAACATGACCATGTTTCATATATATGGAAAATATATGTCCACTGAGTTTCCCTAAATTTCTCAAATATTTTTAAAGCATAAAAATAATTTTCCCTACAAAAGACCATTTCTGGCCTTAAGAAAAGCCTTTAAATAAAATAGGAAAATAATCTTTAAAAATACTATTTGGTGGTTTTGGGAAGTATTATATATAATAGGTTCCAGATAATGTCTTTGGGGCAAAACAATCCACCCAATTTGAGGACTTGTAGTACAAACCTCAATTCTGGGGTTTTTGAAAACCTAAATTAATAAAATGCTATTTGGCCAAAATAATATTTTATAAAAAATAGTTTTATGTCCCATACACATGGCATGATCATTGGGCAAGGTTCTTGGATCAGGAACGTGAGTTTGGAGTGTAGGAGATATATGATGGTTCATGGCACAATCAAACAAGCAAGCAAATAGCACGCAAGTCAAGCATTCATATGCACACAAAAAGTTTTAATTGGCCCTAATTTTTTAGTCATGTTAACTTAGTCATGAGGCAAAACATAGGGTGTGACACAAGAACTACCGTAGGAAATACCTAACTCTGACGGACTAGGACAGGTGCATTTAATGCGTCGTGAGGTGTCGCGCAGGCGACGTCTCCCGGCAAGGATCGTCTCTCCTTCTATGTCGTTCACCCAGCTACCTCTTATTCCTATGACACGCCATGGGATGGGTGTCATTAAAGCTTTTGTAAGTCCAGCGAGCTGCCACGCGCCCTGGCCAGCTCTACCTAACCGCATGCCTGCTCGACACCTTGTCGAGGTAGACAATCAGCCTGGCGACGTGGAGCGGTGGCTTGGCGGGTGCGTTGGCAGCCGAGTCTTCCGGCAAGGAGTCTTGTCGGTTCGCTTGGGTCTTTGCTTGATGTAGCTTGGAGGTTGGCGCTTGCTCGGCAAGGTCTTGCCAGTCCGAAGGTCATGATACGTCTCCAACATATCTATAATTTTTTATTGTTCCATGCTATTACATTATCATTCTTGGATACTTTTTGAGTAATAATTTACCAATTTATATTATTTTTGAGCACTAACCTATTGACCCAGTGCCCAGTGCCAGTTCCTATTTTATGCGTGTTTTTTTACTTTTCAGGTTTACAGTACCAAACGAAGTCCAATTGCCCCGAAACTTTTTTAGGATTTCTTCTAGACCAAAAGAAGACCTGGAAGCTTCGGGAGAAGACCGAGACTACACGAGGGAGACACAAGGTAAAAGGGTGTGCCCAAGGGGGGTAGCCGCGCCCTGATGGCCCTTCTGACCCCGTTCTCTGGCCTATAAATTCATATATATTCCAAAAACCCTAGAGGGCATCCCGAAACACTTTTTCCGCCGCCGCAAGTCTCTGTTCCGCCATGATCTCATCTGGAGCTCCGTTCCGGCACCCTACTGGAGGGGGGTCGATCACGGAGGGCCTCTTCATCAACCTTGCTGCCCTCATGATGATGTGTGAGCAGTTCACCATAGACCTACAGGTCTGTAGTTAGTACCTAGATGGCTATCTCTCTCTCTCTCTCTTTTGATCTTCAATACAATGATCATCGCATCTTCGCTTTGATCTATCCGATGTAACTCTTTTGTGCGGTGCGTTTGTTGCGATCCGATGAATTGTGGGTTTATGTTCAGGTTATTCATGAAAAGTATTTGAGACTTCTCTGAAATTATTATGATTCTTATTTGTATGATCATTATAGCTTCGTAAGTCTCTTTGATCTATTGATTTGCTTTGGCCAAGTAGATTGATCTTTCTTCGGTGAGAGGGGTGCGTTGTAGTGTGTTCAACCTAACGAGTTTCTATATCCCAATGACAGAAGGGGACAAGATATGTCTTTGTGTTGTTTCCACTAAGGATAAAACGATGGGGTTCATTTGTATTAATTGAGTTTACTTTGTCTACATCATGTCATCATTCTCCATGCATTACTCTGTTTTTCATGAACTTAATACGTAGAGAGGCAAGCATAGAAGCGCTCTTGAACTGGAGTAATAGTAATAGGTGCATGCAGGAGTTGGCCTATTTGTTTTGGACGTGGTGCCTATATACACATGATCATTGTCGTGAATATCACATAACTATGCGCTTTTCTATCAATTGCCCAACAGTAATTTGTTTACCCACCGTATGCTTATTTTCATGAGAGATGTCGCTAGCGAAAACTATGGCCCCCGGGTCTATTCACTTGTATATTTATAAACGCTACAATACCTTGCTGTTCTTATTTACTTTTACTTTATTTTGCAATTTACATGTATCTATTTTTATCTACACACTTCACTTGCTTGCAAATAACGAGATCAAGGGGATTGACAACCCTCTTGCCCGCGTTGGGTGCAAGTTGTTTGCTCTTTTGTGTGCAGCCTCTGAAGCCGATTGTGGATTGATATTCCTATTGGTTCGATAAACCTTGGTTTCATAACTGAGGGAAATACTTATCCCTATTGTGCTGCAATTACACGTTCCTCTTCACGGAAAACCCAACGCATATCACAAGTATCAGGAAGGATTTCTGGCGCCGTTGCCGGGGAGTATCATCACCAACTATCAAGTAACTTCACATAAAGTATCATTCACTTGTTCTTCTTTTTATTTGTTGTTATATTTAGTTTGCTTCATAAAATCAAAAATACAAAAATATTTATCTTTGCATGTTATTATTTTGCTTGTTTCTTGTTACTATGTCTAGTTTGTCGGAATCGGGGCTCCGGGGGCCAAAAAAGGTTTGAACTCTGGGGTGCACTCGCTCTCCGTCCCTACTCTGCTTCACGCCTCATGATGACTCTCCGGCGGCTCGAGCTAAGGAAAACGAACAAAGGACACACAGTTTACCCAGGTTCGGGCCACCTCGCGGTGTAACACCCTACTCCTACTTGTCTGGATTGCTTGAGGATGAGTACAAGGTTTGTTCTTTGCTACCCCTGGTGCCCGATCCCCTCTACGGTGGCTGGTTCCCTACTCTTATACTGGCCTTGGTCCTCTTCCCCCGAAAACACAAGGCGTGAAGGGTTGCCACAACGACCAGTTTGAAGGGGGGCGGGACTGTTGTTGGAGATATGCCCTAGAAGCAATCATGTGATGATTTCGTTTCCTATGTATTCATGAGTATTTTGTATTGTCCTTGAACATCATCAGTGATATGTATCAATAAGTATGTGACTTATTTGTGAGACTACATATAGTATGATGATTGTTCTAATAGTCCCTAGTTGTTAAGGTTATGCGGACACATATCCTTTACTAGTATACGATTCAGTTGATGACTACGTTTCACAAGTCATGTGCATAGAGATGCTAAACTAATAGTATGTACTCGGGGATTGAGATCACCGAATCGGACAGACCCACTTTGAGACACGGGGAGATAATGTCATCTGTTAGTCTCAAGTACAATGTATATGCCATTTCCTAGACCTGAGGTCATCGCATGTTCTCGGGATGAGGATCGACTTACTTAGGGTCTATCAAACGCTACTACGTAACTGGGTAGTTATAAAGGTAGCTTTCGGGTGAGTCGTGAGACATGCCGCGAGACATGGTTAACCAAGATGGGATTTGCCCCTCCGTGAGGAGAGATATTCTCTCGGCCCTCTCATGTGATCAGATTCAGAAAGCATGGCCATGCGACATGGGTTAAGTGTTAACCCAATTCGGGAATCTACATCACGGTTTCAAGAAGAGATGTCAAGCTACCACAAGGGTGACAAGTACTCGCCTTGAGCTCTACAACCTATATCATGATGCAAAAGGAATGTTGTATATGACACATTTTCGAGGTTCGTCTAACGACTTTGCGCACACATGGGAGTTGGCACGTTCTGCTAGGAGCCGCTGCCGACTATCGACTCGGGTCGTGTCCATGTGTAAGTGAACCTATAGTATAACGCCCCGGACACACCCGCCGATGGTCGTTACTCCTGGCGGGATCTAGACTGGCCCCACCGATCAATACTAGTCTTTTCTACGCACTTTGTCCTCACTCGTGCGCACCCAGGACCAACTTCTCGGTCAGTCACCCACCCTAGAACTACTCCAAGCCAAGCACGCTTAACCTGGGAGTTCTGTTCGAATGGGCTCCCGGAAAACAAGGAATTCCTTATTGATATGAGTAGTCTATCATCCCTAATATGCCAGGCTATCACATACACCCCCACTCAGAGGAACCGACGTCCTCGTCGGGTTACAGGAATGTTCCCTCTTGGCACAAATGTCTGTGCATCCAGTCCAGTACATGTGCCATGCCGGGTGACACGACGGGTCACAAACGTCATGAACAACATGACCGCGCACCTGTCCGCAAACATCCATGTAACCGCGAGGGTCGGCTCTGATACCAACTTGTAACGCCCCAGACACACCCGCCGGTGGTCGTTACTCCTGGCGGGATCTAGACTGGCCCCACAGATCAATACTAGTCTTTTATACGCACTTTGTCCTCACTCATACGCATCCGGGACCAACTTCCCGGTTAGTCACCCATCCTAGAACTACTCCAAGCCAAGCACGCTTAACCTGGGAGTTCTGTTCGAATGGGCTCCCGGAAAAGAAGGAATTCCTTATTGATATGAGTAGTCTATCGCCCCTAATATGCCAGGCTATCACTTATAGGGTCGCACACTTAAGGGATTGCAGCCCATCCGGATTGGATCCGAATGGAAAATGGGACTAGACTCGTCGTGGGCCTCAAGTGTTGAGCCCACCTCAGAGGTCTATATAGAGGGGAGTGGGCGCACCTTTCAGGGTTGATGTTTTTCCTCCTGTCGACAGCCAGTGCCACTCCCCACTTCACCATGCCATGCGATCGGACCTAGCAGTCTGCCGCCCGACGCTGCCCCCGTACATGTGGATACGTTGGAGGCATCGCATCTGCGGTGCTTGGACGAACCGTTCGAGGGATCTGCGAAGAGCTGCTCGTGGGAGATCGGCTACAGGAGGAGGAGACGAGTCGGCTGATCGACTACACGCATGACCAACTCTACTTCCACTGCGGTGACTGCGCGTCTAGTGGTAAACCCGATCCCGTGATCTATTTCTAGCAAGATGTTCTTGGGTGCGCGGTAGAAAATTTTTATTTGGCGCTAGCGTAGTGTACCGCGTGTTCCAACAATTGTATCAGAGCCTCCGCTGTGTGGTGATAGATTCGGTGATTTGCATATGACACGGAGGTCTATATAGAGCACGGACAATTCAACAGTGGTATCATAACCTCGGAGGTCTATATAGAGCACGGGCGATTCAACAGTTTCAGCCTCAATCGGCTGCTGTGGGTGCTGGGACAAACAGTAGGACGATTGGGATACCTTGATTATCCCCGGCCCTTTGTGCTGAGCGTATGCCCAAAGACTTCAAGGGGCCTCGCAAGGTGCCAAATTACATGGCGAATCTTGAGCCGTCAGCCTGGATCAAAAGCTACGAGTTGGCAATGGATATGTTTGATGTCAGTGACGCTATATGCGCCAAGTACTTGACCATGATGCTGGAGGGACCGGCTCGAACATGGCTGAAGAATTTGCCGCCCAATTCCATCAACACTTGGTCAGAGCTTAAGGAGCGGTTCATAAGGAATTTTCAGGGAACGTGCAAGAAGCCAATGATGATAGTGGATCTTCAGCATTGCGTCCAGCGCGTGGACGAGTCGGCTCATCAGACTCACCGTCTCGCAGAAATCATACACTCATCCGACAGCATCACGGCAGCTCAAGCCGTCCTGATGCTAGAAAAGAACTGCCACTTTCAGCCGCTGGTCCAGAGCTCGGGCGGCTCAAGCGAAAGGTGCAGGATATGGGCGACTTAATGGATGTCCTCACTAGATACGCCGAGTTAGACAGCACGAAGGATCCCGACTCAGATGAGGACAAGACTAGCAAAGGCAAGAAAGGCGAAGGTGGTAAAGGCCAGCATAATCACGGTGGTAACCAGGGGGGCAAGAATAACAATGGCAAACGGAAGCAGCCAGATGGCGGGTCGGACTTTGTTGCCAACACCAATATTGGCTTCAAAAACCAACGCCGTAATGGTCACCCTGGAGGGACTTACAATGGGAATAAGCCTCGTAATTACGAGGAGGCACTCAAGGCACCGTGTCCCAAACATAGTGCCCAGGATAAGCCGGCTACCCACTCATGGGAAAACTATTACATCATGCAAGAATTCTGTAACCAAGCCTTCCAGAATCATCAAGGAGGCAATGGTGGAGGACACCCGGGTCAGCACGATCCTGGCGGGTCACAAGGCGGCTCAGGAGCTGGTTTCCAGCATTAGGCAAATAATGGCAATGGGCGGCATTCTGGCCAGGGTAATCAAAATAATAACCACGTTGGTTTCCAGAGTAATCCCAAGCAGTTGAATAGCGGTCAGTACCACTAGTACTTGAATTCTCAAATAATAATTCATATTGTCTAGAGAATTTACGAGAAGGATCATATACCTCCAAGGAGAAAACAACACGGTCTTGGAGCATTGCTCACCTACGGCCATATTATACTTAGAGCCACCGGATCCTTTTACTTTTTGTAATCCCCCCCTGCAAATTCTGTACATACTAATTTATGTTTCAAGTATAATAAAGCCGGCACACCCAAAACTCAGGGTTTTTGTCGTTTCAGCCTACAAATTGAGCATGAGTCTTTATTCTTTGAAATAATGGGCACTTGGGGGCTTCCAACTCACCGAGTTCAGCTTTCTCATCCTTGTGACCCGGCAAAAACGCCACAATACATTGGGCATTTGGGGGCTTCCAACTCACCGAGTTCAGCTTTCTCACCCTCTTGACCTGTCAAAAATGCCACATATGGTTAAACCTGCATGTATGCTTGATGCGACTCCGATCAGGTGACCCCGTGTACTCTTGACAAGTCAATCCATTTTGGACCCTGAACTTACCAAGGTTAAAACATAGGCTTGAGTCACGTGAGAGACGGCATACAGAGAGCTAGGATAAACCATGGGTTACAATACCCGCTTCATGGAAGCAAGACTCGAGCCTCGAAAGTCGGTCTTTATGTCAAGCCTCGAAAGCCGGCATTTTTATAGTATGTTATCATATACATACATCATCCTACATGGCATCATTGCATCATGCATCATACATACATATTTATATTTGTATATGTTGCGGAAAGCCGGTCTTCAAACTGGGTTACATCATAAACTTCTGCACAGATAAACAAATCGTTTGGCCCGATCCTCATCATGGTTTATTATAACCAGGATTTAAACGATTGGAGTTTCCAAACCAGCTCAGAAGAGCTGGTCTATCTTGCTTACCCTCGAAAGCCAGTCTTTTCTTGCCGAGTCTCACTGAGCCGGCTTATTAACTGTACTTTATATTGTCCTAAAATTATGATTACTACCTCGTAAATTTTGTAGGTACAACATTGTTTTTATTACTGGCTCATAAATGAGCGTTCGGATTATCAACCGCAGTCATATTATGACCAGTTCAATCACTATCTTCTTCAATATTATTATAGAAAGATTTAATCAAGAGTTGAGCATTAAAAGCCAACTTTCTTTCCCGGCTCATTTTTTGACATGTCTTCTCTGTTTCAATCAAAAGACTCATCGAGCACGGCAGAGATATTTAAAGACAAGCAAAAGAGCAGCACAATCATCAATTGTCTAAACAGATCAAAAGGATCAAAGTTTCTTGGAACCTTCACAAATGCAAACATGTGCGAAGGCATGACAGAGCTTTTCAGAAGTTTTTCAACTACTCCTATTACAGACTCATCTCAGGAGCCACAAAATATTCATGTTCTGCCCAACCCTTGGGGGCTAGAACAACCAGCCGACTTAAATTGTTCTACATATCGCTTCTATGATTCATCTTCTATGCCGTCCGGGTTAACCTCAGGCTGACCTCCCGCCTGAACCGCCTCCGGGTCATCCTCCACTGGACCTTCTGGTTCTTCGATCTGAAGGTTATCCACATCCCAGTTGCAATGGGTTAAAGCATGGAATACAGCTTCTTCATGCAGGATGGAGGATGGGTCAACGTCAGGGGCAAAAATGTGCTTACGACGTTGAGGAGTCACATTCACCGGCACAAAAGAGGGCGGCCGAACTCGTGAGTTGTTAGCATCATAAGCCGCCTGATAACTCTTCAATTCCATTTCAGTGACAAGTTGTGTGGCCAAGACTCGAGATGTTTTGACGCACTTAACATAGTCAGCATCACTGAAAGCCGAGCAATCATCCTTGAACTCAGGAAACCCTTTTGCCATTTCTGCCGGATCAAGCTCCTCTGAGTAAGCTAAAGCCCGGCTCAAAGAAGATGTTGCACCGGCTTGGGCGGATGATATTTTCAACTCTTCCACTTGTTTTGGGATCGTAGAGAGAAACCTTAGCACATCCTTGATGAGCTTCACCGGCTCTTTGTTCCCCATAACGGCCATGATTGCGAGATGGCTTCCAGCATAAAGTTGTTCAGTTAATGAATATACAGCCTTGAGCATCAGCGGGCTGTTATCCTGGAAGTTGCCAGTCCGAGGGCCTGCAAAGTAGTACAAAAAACATGAGTCGCTAGGCGATTTATATTCATGTTTCAAGAGGCTTTAGCAAGAACTCATAAAAGTATTTACCAAAAATGGCCTGGGTCATGTGGGCAATGTGTCGTCTCAACCCGGATAATTCTTCAGTAATGGGCCTCAGTTGACTCTCAGCATCATCTATGCGCTTCAGCAGGGCGGCTTTTTCAGCCTCAAAAGACTTCTTCTCTTTTTCGAAACCTGCTTTGGTTTTCTACAATTCTACCAAGGAGAGTTGAAATTTTTGCTCAACCTATTCTCGGGCAGTTTGACCCGCTTCGAGGTCTTTTCTCAAGCCGGCCACATTGGACTCGGCTATTCTCAGAGCTTCCTAAATAAAAAGGAATTACCATATTGATTGGTTATGAGCCATCAGCAAGGTGCAGCATGATTATGATACAGAAATATTAAAACAAAGTCCCAAGCAGATTGCAAGCAATATACTTGGCACTTGGGGGCTAATGTATGCCAGTTTTTTCAAATATATAATAGGGGACAGACCTGACTCATCTCAAGAAGATGATCCGGCCCTTGGGGGCTACAGGTCGATTTTCTTCAAATTCCTAAGAAGACCCGACTCATCTCATACAGATGAGCTGGCCCTTGGGGGCTATAGGTCGATTTTCTTCAAATTACTAAGAAGACCCGACTCATCTCAAATAGATGAGCCGGCCCTTGGGGGCTACAGGTTGACTTCATCAGATTATAACAAGACCCGACTCATCTCATACAGATGAGCCGGCCCTTGGGGCTATACAAGTATATATATATAAAAAGATACAAGAGAATGGAGCATACCTCATATTTCCTTTTCATCATTCCAACAAGGCTGATCTCCATATCCCGACTTGTGGAAAGACGGTTTAAATATCGGGCATGCAGCTCGTCAGCACTAAGGCCCTCATAGTTAGGAAGCTCGAGTTTGGTTTTCCCTTTATCAAGTGGAGCCGCCTCATCCTTGATGATAAACTTGGCTAAAACATTGGGGGTTCCTGGAGCAGTGAGACTCATACCGGTGATCACTACGTCCTTGTCCTTCTCAACAGGAGCGTATTCAGTTCCCTTTTGAAAATCAGGTGGGTTAACATCACCGATCAAAGAGGGTGCATCATCTTCAGCTTCCATATTTATTGGTTCAGAAGGCTGGGGCGGCATGTTTTGGAACTCCTGTTGACTTTGTGGATTTTCAGTATAAGCTTCAGGAGTCGCCGACTTTAGATTTCCTGGCTCAAGAACTCCAGGATTCGCTGGCTTCGGATCTACCAGTTCACAAATTTAGGGACTGGTGGATGACTCGTCACCTTTTCTCCTTTGGGCCTTGGCTTGGGCTCTACAAACAAGGCAGCAAAGTCAAACATATGCAAGTTAAGCATGAATGAGCAGTGCATGGTGTATAGAAAAACTTACCATGTGTTAATGACAAGGGGTGGTAGCTTAGAGGCAATTGAGTCGCCCGATGATGGAGATGACTCTTGGTAATTTGAATCAGAGGGATTAAGAGGTTGCCAGAAGAGGCCAGCTTTCGGAAGAGAGAGAGTTGGGCTATGAGGCACCTCATGTTGTCGTTTACGGGCGACTGATTTATCAGGTAAGCCACCTACAAGGCCTCCAGAATTACTCCGAGTGTGACGCATTACTTCATGTTGAGTTTTCTTCAAAATAAAGTTAGGATCCAAATGAGCATCTGGATGAGAAAAACGTACTTTCCGGATGACCCGCCTTGTTTTCCTCGGAGATGTGCATTCTGAGCCGTAAGAGAGGGAGATTACCTCAACATCATCAGCCCGGCTTGTTACAGCGTCTCCCAGAGAGTAAGGAGTGGTAGCAAGGTCAATAAAAGCATAGCCAGGAGAGAAGTTGTCTACCTCCGATTGAATGTCAACCGTTATTGACTCGCCCTTTTTTGACGGCTCGGCTGCAACCGCCTTATTCTTCTGAGCGTGTTTCGTTTTTTGTGCTGCAACCTTCCCTCTCTTTTTCTTCCAGAATCGAGAATCTGCCTATAAGGTAAGTGATGAAAATGACAAGTAAGTTTAGGGTTAGCAGAGTATTATGAGCCATTTGAATAAGTTATCAACAATTCTTACTGGCGGCACCGGGTTGAGAGTACAAAAGGGATTCAGCCCAACTTTACTGCAATCTGCTAGAGTTTCTCCTAGCAGTTTCTTCACAATCTTGTTGATATTGTCGGATTTCCGGCTCCGCAAAACCCTAAGGAATTCGAACCCAGGGGCATGTGCGAAGATTCCCCAACAGCTTCGCCCCTCCCAAGCTCACAACACAATACCCTGCTCGATGGCGAGGAAGACGATGGCACACAAGAGTTTACCCAGGTTCGGGCCGCTGCGAAGCGTAAAACCCTACTCCTGCTTTTGGTGGATTGCCTCGCGAGGAGGTTTGTGGATGAACTAGTACAGCGGTGTGTTTTCGGGGTGGTTGCCTGGTTCCCCCCTCTACCGAGCTACCCGGTCTCTATTTATAGCGGCCCGGGTCCTCTTCCCTTATCGCAATGGCGGGAAGGAATCCCACAATGGCCAAATTTGAAAGGGGACAGGAGGTACATCTTATCCTGACGAAAGGCGGTCTTCTCCTGCAAAGCAGTCGACGGTGATGCAGCGGTGGGCTCGGTGATGACGTCCGTCCTGCGGGGCTTGTGGTCTCGGTCTTGTTGCACCAGAAGGGAAACCTTTGGAGGGTGCTTTGGGAACCCGCATGCGTCCCAGCCTTCTTTGTACCAAAGGGGAAACTGTCCCTTCTGGCGTATTGGCGCCCGCCTGGCTCGGCTGGCGTCACCCTTGGCCTCCTGAGGTCGTGTGCTGCATAGGAGTCTCCGCTGCTCAGGAGGGGGCCTGGGGAGGCCTATCTCCCCGCGGGTCTTGGCGTTGCTTCCCTCGCGAGCTTGGGGTCTCGCGAGGGCCTTGTGTCGAGTGAGGCCTCACCAGGCCGTACTTGGTTGTCGAGGTGGGCCACGCCTGGGGCCGCAGGCAGGCAAGTCTAGGTACCCTGGTATTCGGAACGCCGACAGTAGCCCCCGGGCCCGAGGCGCGCTTGAGCCAGCTTTGGGGCGAAGCCACGGTGGAAGGGCGGGAGCGCCGTGGACCCCAATTGCCTGCGGGTCCGATCCGACGCGTGGCGCACCACGAGACGTGGGCGTCTCGGCTCCCTGAAGATGTCGGGAACCGCCCTGAGTCGATCTGACGCCTGGCCTGCGCGCCTCCACGCCATCATTATCCTTCCTTGAATGTTGTTGACCCCTTGCATCCTCTCTCACCTCGGGCCATGCGGATGTGACCCGACGGGGGCAGGGGAAGCGACGTGAGGCAGGAGAGCATGCCAGTCGAGTCTGTCACGCGCCGCTCGAGGCGCCTGGCGAATCCACTTCCCACGTCGCCCCGCGTGCAGCGGTTGTGCCTATAAATCCGCCCCGCTCGGAGGGCCTCACCATCTTGCCGTGCCCTCTTGCTTCGCTTCCTTCCAAGTTATCTTCCTCGTCTTCCTCCTTTCCTTCGCTCACCCATGGCGTCCAGTGGAAGCGCGGCAGGCGCTGGGAAGCGTCCGAACCGCCCGGCTTCACCGGCGGCCCTCGGCGGCAGCGGTGGGGGGCCCTCAAGGCCATCCCAACTCCGCCGGCGCTGGGTCATCCTCGACGAGTAAGTTCCTAGTCTCCCGCTCCCTCCTCTTGTAATCACTACTGTTGCGCCAGTCTTGAACATTCCATCCTCCCAGGGCGCCCGCGCCCAAGAGGCGCAGGCTCGAAGAGCTTCAGGAGGAGGCCGATGCGCTGAGGGTCCAACTCGTGGACACCGAGGCCGCCCTCCAAGCCGCGCTTAGGGGCGAGGTAGAGGCTCGGGCGGAGCTGGCATCGCTCTAGACCCAAGTCCAGGGGGCTGTCGACGCCGTGCAGGCCGCCCAGGATGAGGCGGCCCATGCGAAGATGCTGGAGGCGCAGCGCGCCAAGCAGTATCGGGACGTCGCCATCCACGCAGTCGGCGCAGTGAGCCGGTTCGTCGGGGAAGCGCCTGCGCTGCCGTGCACGCACGGAGACGGGGGCTACCTCAACTTCTTCGATAAGGTGGTGGAGGCGCTAGAGACCGGCGTCTCCCGGGTCGACGAGGACAACGTGTCCAGCGCGCGCGACCTCCTGGACCTCGTGCTGACACGCATCTTCTCCAACCTTCGCCGCCTCGTCCCCGAGCTCGACCTCCTCCGCGTCATGGAGCCGGTGCCCGAGGAGCTCCAGAGGCTCCTCAGGGACGAGACACGCCCGCACGTGGAGTCCTTGGTGGAGCGGTTCGTCCAGGAGCCGCTTCCCGACGAGGGCGATGACTCTGGCGCCGCGGCGGGCGACGGCCCGGGCGGCGACAACGGCTCCTCCGCCTAGTCCTCTTCTGTTCTCTCTTCCCAGCCCCTGTTATGTCAAGCAGTAGTTTGCCCCTGGGGGCGTTAACTTTTGCGTTCTTACCTTCGTGTTCTTCCTCCTTTTTGAGTTGTTGGTTGCTTGTTTCGCGTGGCGCGTCCCTGCTTCTCCTGCGGGGCCTTGCGTTCTCGCTGATGCGCCGCGGCGCCCCCCGAGAAGTCCATGAGGGCATTGCACCAGGACCGGCAGCGGCATCCGGTCGTGCCCTCGCGGGGCGGGCCCTCCTGAGGGGGAGCGTGCCGCCCCCAAGGACAGGCCCTCGGCCCCGCCGCCTAGAATGGCTGGGCTCCTTCCCTCGCGCTGCTCTCCTTTGCTCCTGGAACCACAAGAGTCCTGACGGGGTCACGTAGCGAATGTAGCGCCTGCGTTTTCACGTTGGCGTTCATGCCTCCTGCCCGGCATTGGGGCCACTAATTGACTAGAAGGTTTTGCCCCCGTTGTGCGTGTGTACTTAGCTCATTGGGTCGTGGCGAGCCCGAGTGTAGCGTAGCGTAGGCGGAGCGCTCAGGGAGGCCGAGGATCCTGCCTGGGAGAGCTTCTTCCTTGCATTCGGGGTGGTTCGGGAGCCCTTTCTGCACTCCACGTCGACGGGGCCCGATCCTGAGCAGACCTCGACCACCGTTGGGATGTCCGGATCACCAGGACGAGACCAAGGGGACGGGGCCTCAGTCGCAATTGGAGCGTCCGGATCACCAGGACGAGACCAAGGGGCGCGGAGCTGCACGATCGGTGAGGTTCCCGAGATGTATTGCCTGGGAACCCCCCCCCCCCTTTAATGCTCAAGTGGCGCTTTGCGTCGGCAGTGCCCGATCCCGAGTAGACCTCGACCGCCGTTGGGTCGTCCGAATCACCGATCGAGACCAAGGGGAGTGAGGCCTCGGCCGCAATTGGGACGTCCGGATCACCAGGACGCGACCAAGGGGCGCGGAGCTACGCGATCGGTGAGGCTCCTGAGGCGCGTTGCTCAGGAGTCCCCCTTGATGCTCAAGCAACTTCCTTACCTTCCCGCGGGCTAACACCTCGGGAGGCACCCGAGCCTCCCGAGGTTTCGTGATGTCATGCCGGGCCGTGGCTAGAGCCCCCAAGCGGGGGTCGGCTGTTTAAGTGATGAGTGCCCTCGAGGCGACAGGCCCTTGCCGGCCCGCTCCGAGAGGCCACTGGGGGTGCTGAGGCGCTAGCCGTGCTTGGCAAGGTGTCAATACAAAAGGAAAAAAGACTTCAAGACCAGAAAGAGGAATCGCGAAGAGAGAAAAGTTCCCGCCCCCTTTTCAAATAATTTGTGAAATCTTCAACTTTATTTCAAAAAGTGGCAACACGAACACAGAAAGAAGCAAGCGACAGCCGCGTCTGGCACCTAGGCTAGTCTTTGCCTTCGTCTTCCCCCAGCATGGAGCGTAGGGCATCCACGTTGCATGGGCATAGCCATTGAGGGGCAGTGTTGTCCGCCAGCGCGGAGCATGGGGCTTCCACTTGGGCGTGGGATGGGACCCCTCCGCGTCCTCGGGGGGCCCCGGGCGTATACTGCCCACTCATTATTACGTGAGAGTGTCACGGCCGAAGATAGCTGGGCAGGCCCCCAGGCGCACGGTCTAGGTGCTCCCAACTCAGCTTAGAGCCATCCCACGCATTACTGCGTGGTTGCGCGCCTCTGCAGCCCAAACCTGTGTGCATTGCTCCCCGCGTAGCCGCGGGATTGCGCTCCCGCGGCCCAAACAAGAGCGCAATGCACCCAGCACAGCTGCAGAGGTGTTGTGTTGGTGAAGCCGCCTCGTGAAGTGTCGCGACGCCGGCCGAACCCCGGCATGCGGGCCTCATGAGGCCCCGCCTCCCGAGGGCCGCTCTGACGCCCCCGTCACCGCGGGTGGCCCGCGTTGCTTGCATCCTGCCGAATCCCCAGGCGGTCGCTCTGGAGGCCCTGGGTTCGGTCGTGTGCTTCTTGTTCTTGGGGGTTGTGGCTGCGCCGGGCCCCCGCGCTTCCCGTGACGCTCCCCCTTTTCCATCGCTCGCGTAAACCTGGCCTGGTGCCCCCTCTGTGGAAGCCCCATGCCCGGCTTGGGGGAGAGCGCCCGGGGTGCCTCCTTATCCCGGGAGGGCGCCGGCGTCCGTAGAGGGCGCCTGATCCTCCGCATCCTCCGCGGGTATGACGTAGTTCGGGACGTAGGGCTCCGTGTAGAGGCTTTGGCCCCCTCCTGAGTCGTCCCCACGCGCTCCCAGGGTAGTCTAACCGGGTGGCGGGATGGCTCCATCCTAGGCATGTGGGCCACAGACCCTCCTGCGGCGGGCCTCTGCCCGAAGTTGCCTGGCTCTTCCGCCGCCGTTGGGTGGGCCGCACGTTTCTTGCCGTGAGTTGCCTCCCTGATTTTCCATGGCGCCTCCATTACGGCTACCCGCCTGACCGGAAGCCTAAGCTGCCTGCTCCCTACGCTGGTAGGCGCGCTCCCGTCGGGACGAGCCAGGCTGTTGACGATCCAGTTGGGCGTGGGCGCGCGGGTCGGGGTGTGCGTGGAGTGCCCCGCCGCCTTCCTCAAAGGTGCCACTGACGTGGCCGGACGGCGCCCCGAAGCCTGTCACTGGGATCCGGAGGAGGAGGAGCACGGCGTGCGGCGGGCCCTGCTCGGGCTCGCTCGGGGGTGGAGCAGGCACGCCGCCCGCCGATGAGATGACGGGCACGGTGAGTGAGCCCCCGGCGCCCAGTGCCGGTGGTCGTGAAGCGGGGTGGGGAAGCCACGCCCTCCTCGCGACGTTGACCAACTCGGCGATGTGGTCGGCCCAGGCGTCGAAGCCCCCGTGCGTCGGGCGGTGGCGAAGCATCTCACTCGCTATCAGGAGCGAATCAAATGCATTGATGCCTTCCATGTTGGCACGGTGCGACGCCGATCCCGTGGGCGCCGCTCGTCCGCCCCGTGCCTGGTCGGTACGAGCAGCGGCTGTGGTGGAAACGACACTGGTAGCCTGGTAATGGCCACCCTGCACCGCACTGTTGTGGCGTGGGTCTTGGACTGCAGTGGCGAGGTTGGTGGAGGCAGAACCGCCTTGACTGAAAGGAGTCTGTCGGGCGTCGGCCATCAACACGTCGGGGGTGGAGGGGAAGCGAAGCTTGCTGAAGACTCCGACACGCCCCTACCTGGCGCGCCAAATGTCGGATTTCGGGCTCCGCAAAACCCTAAGGAATTCGAACCCAGGGGCGTGTGCGAAGATTCCCCAACAGCTTCACCCCTCCCAAGCTCACAACACAATACCCCGCTCGATGGCGAGGAAGACGATGGCACACAAGAGTTTACTCAGGTTCGCGCCGCTGCGAAGCGTAAAACCCTACTCCTGCTTTTGGTGGATTGCCTCGCGAGGAGGTTTGTGGATGAACTAGTACAGCGGTGTGTTTTCGGGGTGGTTACCTGGTTCCCCCCTCTACCGAGCTACCCGGTCTCTATTTATAGCGGCCCGGGTCCACTTCCCTTATCGCAATGGCGGGAAGGAATCCCACAACGGCCAAATTTGAAAGGGGACAGGAGGTACATCTTATCCTGACGAAAGGTGGTCTTCGCCTGCAAAGCAGTCGACGATGATGCAGCGGTGGGCTCGGTGATGACATCCGTCCTGCGGGGCTTGTGGTCTCGGTCTTGTTGCACCAGAAGGGAAACCTTTGGAGGGCACTTTGGGAACCCGCGTGCGTCCCAGCCTTCTTTGTACCACAGGGGAAACTGTCCCCTCTGGCGTACTGGTGCCCGCCTGGCTCGGCTGGCGTCACCCTTGGCCTCCTGAGGTCGTGTTCTGCATAGGAGTCTCCGCCGCTCAGGAGAGGGCCTGGGGAGGCCTATCTCCCCACGGGTCTTGGCGTTGCTTCCCTCGCGAGCTTGGGGTCTCGCGAGGGCCTTGTGTCGAGTGAGGCCTCACCGGGCCGTACTTGGTTGTCGAGGTGGGCCACGCCTGGGGCCGCAGGCAGGCAAGTCTGGGTACCCTGGTATCCAGAACGCCGACAGATATCATCGGCTGTCAAGCCCTGGTTGTTGTCTCTTTGCGCGTCGTCTAAGCCGCCAGGATAATTATACATCAAATTACTGAGGCGACTCAGCGGCCGGATTTTCCAGGATACCCAGCACCGGGTTAGATCAACCCCAGTGAAGCCATGAGCCTGCAAAGCTGCCAGTTTTGGATATATGGGGGCGGGTTGATCACGTTCTTCCTGTGAAGCACGGCCAGGAAGTTAAAATTTCATGGGAAGACGGTCTGGCCTGTAACCCGGCAAGGGGTTTTCGTTAGTAGGGGTCGTGTTCCGTTAGTAGAACCAAGTTTTGGCCCATCCTTTGGGGTGGCTTGGCAGAATAGCAGCAGGAAAGGCACCATCCCTGCGCCTTTGAATAGAGACCCCGCCTAACTCCAGGCTGAGGCCATCTGCACATTCAGTCTAATGGTTGAGATAGAAGAACTCCAAGAAGAGGCGGACGGTTGGTTCCATTTGCAGATACACTTCACAGAGCACTCATAACTGACAAAGGTTGGATATAGAGTTAGGGGCCAAGTCTTGTGGATGAAGGTGGAAAAAGTTTAGAACATCCCGAAAGAATTTTGACCCGGGGGAGAAAAACCTCGAAGAAGGTGATCAATGAACGCCACTACTTCCCCTTCGCTGGGTTCCAGGCATTCTTCTCCTTCAGGAGCTCGCCATCTAATCGCGGCTTTAGGCTACAAGAGGCCTTGAGCTTCATAATCTTTAAGCACAGACTCGGTAACTTGTGAAGGCACCCAGTTACAGGTGTTGGTTTTTGACATGGTGGGACGCCTAAGTAAAGAAGCTGCATAAGTATGTAGGTGATGATCAAAGACAAAGACGGCATAAAGAAAAATACAATAGATGAGTCGCCTTATGATAAGCCGGCATTTAGATGAGACAGCTTCTAAACATGGTGGGTTGTAAGTAATGATCATGAGCCGGAGCCTAAAAGGAACAGCATCTACATATGGCGGGTTACATACATATGAGTGAGCCGGCAAAAAGACGGGCGTCTTATGCAATTAAAAGGAGATTCATATTTTGTTACCAAGTGTGGGACAATCAGGTTTCTACCGTGGTGGCTACAATTACGGATCTACAAATAGTTCAAAAAATAAAATATTTGCTAAACCTAGCACTGAAACAAGGAAGCAGTGGCAATCCAGTTCACAGATTCTTAAGGGAGATCTGAGTGTGCTATGTGCGAAATGGAGTCGTTGTTTCTACCGCATTATTTCTATGATGAAAGTCATCGAAGCCACGGGAACTAGCAATGGTGATGAACGGATAAATGCTTCGATACCTCCGACGAACTCCTATGAACTAAGATAAATCTAGGAAAAGAAGAACGGCTTACCTTAACGAATGCTAAGGGCGGCGGTGACATTCGGCTGGATCTTGATGAAGACGGAGTACTGCTACGGCCCAGGAACGTCGCCGGCGATAGACGAGCAGCAGCGGTGGCGCAATGAAGTTTCAGGATTGAGGAGGAAGACGAAGTGAGGGGCAATGTAAAAGTGGCTAAGGGGTCCCCCGGCGAGTATTTATAAGGAAGAAACCCAAAAAGGCAACTAGTAGGCGCGGGAATCGAGGAGGCACAGTGAATTTTGGAGCAGAAGACACCTCGGTTTTCGGGATTAGCAGATACAGCAAAGATCCATTGTGATGTCATCATTGGTCTCCTGGATTTCCGGCAGGTGACGTCACGAGAAGATGGCACGAGAAAAATTACAAGTCTGGGAGTGTCGTAAGTCGGCGTTCCGTGAGTCAAGGAAGATATAAGCATAAGCAGACGATAAACCGCTAAGTGAAAGGAAGGAAGATTGACATGAATAAATTCAAATCAATATGGGGCCTAATGTCACGGATATAACCCCGCGGTTTAACCCGCCCTATTGGGCCGGGTCAACCTAATTGGCGGCTTGTGTATTATACTCAAGATGGGCCGCACCATTGAAGAAAGGACAAGCAAGGCAGCTTACCAGGTAAGCCACATGGCGGCCCAGCATATGAAGACGGCGACTCAAGGCCCAAGAGATAGAAGACGCCAGAAGTTTCCTTGGTTGAGAGGCAAGGAGAGTTAGAAACATGATAGGTCACGAGTTGTAACACGACTCGGCCTCTTGTAAAACCTAGGGTCTTGACCTGTATATAAAGGCAAGCCCCTGGGACCGAAAGACTAAGTTACAAACCATCGAGAGCTAGGTTAGCGATTCCGCACCCTTGTAATCGAGATAATCATCAATACACACAAAGCAGGACGTAGGCTATTACCTCCATCGGAGAGGCCGAACCTGGGTAAACTCGTCTCTCGTTCCTGATCAACACCTTTGAGTCGCCACCTAGCGGCGATGGCCTCACACCTAACTCCTTTCACGAGCACATCTATCGTGACAAAACCACGACAACTATAAAACAAGACACGGCCGTCAATGCTTCGAGCTTGCACCCCGCAGGACATTATATATGTATGTCAAGCAGCAACCAGGGGAAACGGTCCACCACTTCCGGGCTAGATTCCTCCTTGTCAAAGGCAGAATGGCATAATGCGACGATCAGGACATTATATCAATCTTCCGATACAATTGCCACGACGAAGGAGTCCTTAACGGCCTCGCCCGTCGCCACGTCGAAAGCTTCGACAAATTGCCAGACCTGGTGCACAAACACTATGCCCTGGAAGGCACCTGGCAGGCTCAACAGATGTGCACGGAGTCAATCCATGCCGAGGACCCTAGGAGAACTCGACGGAAGCACGTATCCTCATGATGTTCGGCCAAGCATTAGCCCACCGAGAAAAAAAACAAACCAATAGCATGACCTATAACTGTCCTGGACGACATATTGGATAAGCCATGCCATATACACTCCGTCCTGCTGAACACGAACCCAACGCACAGCCTGCATGCTTGCTGGGTCGTCAGGCAAGTCGCAAAGAGCGGAGAGACCATCCTTGGGATCCCACCCTCAAACAGACGATCGCCCACACCACCGAATAATAGCGCCGAGATCCTAACGATCTACGAGACGTTCCCCTCAAATAATTATAGGAAAAGAGCTCTTCGAGATCTCAACCAAATACACCAAGTGGCTGCGAGGAATTCATGGACGAAAACACCCATCACCTTCGACGAGGAAGATCAGCGACGAATCCGCCTCGACTGAACACCTGCCGCCTTGGTCCTCAACCTCCTTGTCGATGGATTTAGGCTCCATAAACTACTAACGGACGACGGCAGTGGCCTGAACCTCATTTATGAGGATACCTTTGCCAAAATGCAATTCGATAGATCTCGCATCGAACAAAGCCATACAACCTGCCGAGGAATCATCCTCGAAAAAGAAGCACGTTGCACCGGACGGGTTACCCTTGACGTGGTATTCGGCACCCCTGAGAACTACGGGTTCAAAGAACTTATCTTCCACATTGTGCCTTCTCATATCGGTTATCACGCCCTACTGGGGCGTGACGCTTTCACAAGATTCCATGCTATACCACACTACGGGTATATGAAGCTCAAAATGCCAGGGCCCAATGGTGTGATCACAATCATAAGCAACCCCGATAGAGCTCTATGGGCCGAAAACAAAACAGCTTCACTCACCCTTGAGGCACTGTCCAAAACCCTCGCAACGGAAGAATTAACCACACTCTGATCTATGGTGGATAGGGATGATGCCATCCTCAGCAAAAGGCCCAAATCCACATCCTTCCACGTACAAAACGGCGTCCATTGGAGCTCAGCTGGACCCTTTGGTGGACAAAGCATTGCACACGTTTCTACGCGCAAATTGGGATATATTTGCCTGGAAACCTTCAGACATGCCAGGAATCCCATGAAGACTGGTGAAGCATAGCCTGAACATAATCACAAGCTTCAAACCGGTCAAGCAGGCGTTACGCTGATTTTCCGAACCCAAGCGTCAAGCTATGGGTGCAGAACTAGCAAAACTATTGGAAGCTGGATTAATCCGAGAAATCAAACATCCCGAGTGGCTGGCAAACCTGGTCATGGTGCCATAGAAAGACAAATCTTGGTAGTTATGTGTCGATTTCAAGGACCTAAATAAAGCCTGCCCTAAGGATCCCTTTCCCTTACCTCACATCAACTAGATCATCGACGCCACTGCCGGGCATGACTCGCTTTGCTTTTTCAATGCCTACTCCGGATACCATCAGATTAAAATGAAAGAGTCTGACCAGGCCGCAACCGCGTTTATCACCCCCTACGGCCCATTATGCTTTAACACAATGCCCTTTGGATTAAAAAATGCAGGCGCCACATACTAGCGAATGATTCAGACATGCCTAGAAAATCAAATCAGCAAAACAGTCGAGTCATACATGGAAGACGTGGTCATCAATACCAAGCACGTCAGCTAGCTAGTGGACGATCTCCGACAAACCTTTGCTAACTTACGGACCTATCATATATGGCTCAATTCGGATAAATGCGTCTTCGGAGTTCCCGCGGGCAAATTGCTCGGATTCATCATCTTCCAAAGAGTAATAGAAGCCAATCCGGCCAAGATCCGAGCTCTATCTCAACTAGCAATCCCTACAGAGCTGAAACACATTCAAAAATTGGCAGGCTACGTTGCGGCTTTAAGTTGCTTTATCTCCCGCCTTGGTGAAAAGACTCTACCACTCTACAAGCTGCTCAAGCGGACCAAAACTTCGAGTGGACCGATGAGGCAGCGGCCGCGTTGAACGAAATCAAAATGCTAATGGCCAGCAACCCTATACTAACAGCACCCGGCATAGCTGAACCAATGTTGTTGTACATCTCAGCTGCCAACCAAGTGGTCAGTGCGCCTCTTTTTGTTGAATGAGAGGCTGAGGGTCACAAGTTCCGGGTACAAAATCCCGTATACTATGTATCGGAGGTGCTCACCCCATGCAAATAAAGGTATCCGCATTACCAGAAGATAGACTACATAGTTTTCATGGCGTCTCGAAAGCTGCGGCACTACTTTCAAGAGTGTTCGGTCATGGTGGCATCCGAAGTACCATTAAATGACATAATCAATAACAGGAATGCCACTGGACGCATAGCCAAATGGGCAATTTAACTCCTTCCTTTCGAAATCATGTACAAACCACGTCAGGCTATGAAATCTCAGGTGTTGGCTGATTTCCTCGCCGAATGGACGGAGGCCGAGCTCCCCAGGGAATACAGTACATACTCCTACTGGACAATGTACTTTGACAGATCCAAAACGCTTGCCGGAGTGGGGGCTGGAGTAATACTCACATCCACAACAAGCGACAATATCCATACGTCTTGCAGATCATGTACACTGACTCCAACAATGCGGCCGAATACGAGGCCCTTTTGCATGGGCTTCGAATGGCAGCATCAATGGGTGTACGATGGCTTGAGGTAAGAGGAGACTCTAAACTCGCCATCTCTCAAATCAATGGTGAATTTGACGCCAAAAACCCAAAGATGGCACCATACAGAAATGGTGTCCTCAAGATATCCGCACGGTTCGAAGGACTAGAATTCCACGATGTTTCTAGAGACAGCAATCAAGTCGCCGACGTCCTTGCCCGTATGGGAGCAAAGCGCGATCCTGTCCCCAACAATACCTTCCTGGAACGGCTTTTTAAGCCATCTATGGTATGGCAGGATGAGGATAAGGACACCGGAGTCAAAGGACCGGAAGAAATTACCCATCCTATCATCGAACCAAATGATCAAATCATTGGCGGTTCGATGCTCGAAGAAACACCTTCGGCTCAGGAAGTCATGGCAGTGATCACGCCATGGACCGAACCATTCCTTGCTTATCTCCTCCGCCAGGAACTCCCCAATGACCACACTGAGGCAAGACGCATAATGCAGCGCTCCAAGGCCTACAAGGTACATGAGGGAGAGCTATACAAGAAAAGCACCACCGGAGTTCTCCAACGGTGCATATCTGAAGAAGAAGGGAAGCAGCTCTTGGCGGAGAAACATGAAGGCATGGGACGTCACCACGCAGCAGCCCGGGCCCTGGCAAGCAAGGCTTTTCGAGCCGGATTCTTCTGGCCCACTGCTCACGCAGACGCTCACACACTCATTCAGCACTTTGTCAGGTGTTAGCTTTTTGCAAATCAAAGTCACATGCCCCCAACGTCTCTTCGGACAATTCCGATTACCTGGTCTTTCGCGGTCTTGGGGTTGGACATGGTCGGACCACTTAAAGGGGGGACCAAGAAAAACAAATATCTCCTGGTTATGGTTGATAAATTCACCAAGTAGATTGAGGCAAAACCTGTAACGTCAGCTAAGTCTAGACCGGTTATCGAGTTTACATCCGGTGTGGTTCACCGTTATGGTGTTCCCCACGGTATAATTACGGACAATGGATCCAATTTCACAGCCCAGGAGGTAAAACACTGGTGCGCTAACATGGGCATCAAGCTTAATTACGCCTCAGTATATCACCCATAGACCAACGGACAGGTCGAACGGGCCAATGACCTCATCATGAGCAGTATCTAACCCCGCCTGGTCCGTTCCCTAAAAGAATCTAACTGTCATTGGGTAGAGGAGCTTGACTCGGTATTATGGGGATTGCGCACAACCCCGAACCGGTCAACGGGATACACACCATTCTTTATGGTGTATGGGGCGGAAGTAGTCCTCCCCTATGATCTTATTCACGACGCACCTAGAGTGTGCATGTATGAAGAAAAGGAGGCCGAGTTGGATATGTAGGATGACCTAGACACCTTGGAAGGAGAACGCGACATAGCTCAGGCCCGTTCTACTTTTTATCAACAGCAAGCCCGGGCGCTACCAAAGCAGGGAAGTTCGGGCGAAGGCCTACAATTTGGGCGAATTTGTTCTCCACCTCCCAAAAAAATCAGAAGCATAAACTTACGCCTAAATGGTTGGGTCCTTTCATAATTGATGAGGTGCTTGCAGGAGGAGCATCTCCCCTTCGCAACCCGCCAGACAATCGCCTCGAGCCAAACCCATGGAACGCAGCTCATCTTCAGCGCTTCTATGGCTAGACCGGTGTCGTCACCCTCACGAGTCATTTTTCTTCTTTATGTTCCCCTTTTTCCTTTCTTTGCCCCTTTTTGGGAATGTCTACCATTTCTCAGGACGTGTTCGGATAAACCGAGCTGCGTGAAGACCTTTTTGGTACTCATCTTTAAATGTATTACCCGGTCTTACCTGGGGGCTTCTTGAGGAAGCCGGTTAATAAAAACATGCATCTTTCATTTTTATCGTGTGTGCACCCTTCCAATATTGTCTTTAAGCCATTATATGCATCAGTTTGACTTTAGAACTGGCCAAGCTGGGTTGCCTCGCTCCTGTGCTTACCCTCTACGTTCCCGATTGTTAGGCTAGGGGGTAAAGGGAGCACCTCTGCGATTGTTGCGACCGGGTCACCCAGCCACGCACCTCAGATGGGTAAAGCCGAAAGCTAGCGTTCTTGAGAATACAATTGGTCGGCCACAAGGGAAGTGAAAATAATTGGTGATCGTCACCAACACCTGGGATCCCTTTTCCCCGAAGTATGCCGACACCCGCATATTGCAGGTACTAGGTTATAACACCTACGGTCAACGTAGCAACCCGAAGAAAGGAACCATGGAGGAGCTATTTTCTTCAGAAGATGTTTCTTACATTAAACAGTAATATAACATAATCATTCGTACACGTTCTGTTTGCTTGCACCAAATGGCCGGATTGCCTAGTTCCTCGCAGTGATTCCCTCTTAAGTCAGGACACTCAGTATGGAACACTCCTCGGCCACTGGCGGAGGAGGCGGAAGCCAATGGCCGGTTTGGACAACGTTTAAAATACGGATGGAGTCTTTTGATGTAAAGTACATAGTTACATAGAATCAAACACATGGATACTTGTGAAGACTATCTATAATGGCATTTAGGGCACAATCTTTTTGGGAGATGCGAGCGGCAGGCATCACCTAGCCATATACCAAATGAAGCAGCACCTCTTGACCATCTGGCCCTACTGGCCCAACTCCAGCCAAATGCGCGGGTCAAGTTTGGTAAAGCGGGTCTTCACCATGGCCCATGCCTCCCGTGCTCCCTCTTGGCAAGCTGATATCTTCCATAGCTCGAATCGACGCTAAGCTCCCTTGAATCAATCCACTAACTCGTCCATCCCCTCTGGAGGCGTCTCGGTCGGCCACAATGCCTCGACCATGTTTTTCATGGCCTTCTGAGCCCGCTCATGCACGATGGACGATTCCCTAAGCAGGTTCCCTCCAAACGAGCTACTCCCCTCCTCGGGACGCCCGGTCAGAAGTACTAACAAAGAGACGTGGAGTGTTCCTTGTATTAGCACACTACACGCACCATAAGGAAATTCAAGTTGAAATTTCACTTACCGAACATTCCATCTTTCAATCTCTGGTTCTCCTCATGGGTTTGTGCTAGCTGAGTTTTTAAACTCTCGATTTCTTTGGCCTGCTGTCGGTTTGCCTCTTTGAGTGCGTTCTTGTCTTCGTGACAACGACTTTGCACTCGGTTGCCAGCCTCGTGCTGTGACTCGACATACCTCTGAGCTTCCTTGGCCTCCTCAAGGTCTTTCTGCAGCCGGCCTATGGACTCGGCTGCTATAACGCAATTTTTCATTAGAAAAGATGCCAAATGAAGTTTTGCATGATGAGACTCTCCTTTTTTTACTCACCGTGTGCCTCCCTGGTGAACTTCTTGACATCTTCTAGCTCGGCCTTTACTGCCGCTAGTTCTGTTCGGTTCAACTCCAGGTCTTCGCAAAACTTTTGGGTTTGTTCCCTTGAGACCTGCATCAATGCACGGCATTATTCAGACCCTTAACTCAGTCGTCCCGATCAACTTAACGGTCGGGGGCTACTGGGTTAGAGATTATGTTTGGTTGATCGAAAACGAATACTCACCTGCAGGCTGGTGGACAAAAGACTGACAGCTCCCTTGAGACTAGTCTGGGCCGCTCCAATATATGCGTCCACCGAATTAAGAGTATTCAACTCTTGTTCGGAGAACGTGGGGTGGCGCAGAGATTTCTTCCTCTGCCGGCGACTCATAACACTTTCAAATTCGGAATTAGTACACGAGACCTCCTCGGGAAGTTGGTCTGCTTTGGGTACCTCCGCACTGACCCCATCCTTTGCCGATGACCCAAGAACGTGGCAGCCACCGGACACTCTTCGGATGTTGTTCGATGAAGACGGTTGCACCCGTCTACTACAAAGGACGCCAAGGTCGTAAGAGCTCTTTGTGCCGATGACAAAGGCCGGCCTATTAGTTTGGAAATATTACCTCTTAAATGGGGGTGCGGTCGAGGCAGTTCCTAAGGCCCCCCCGCGCTTGGAGGCTCCACCATCATTCGACACGGGTATGGCTGCTGTCGCCCTCGCCGACGATCGATGCGTGGTTCGATGGCCCTTGAGAACAGAGGTCGACACATTCAGAACGGCGCGAGACGAACACCCCTTTCGGGAAGAAGCCTTCTTATTACTTACCGCAAAGGAAGGGAGGCTCCCAGGGTGGTCGGCCACGAGGGCCACCAAAGAGCGATCTAGGCTCTCCTGGTAAAAAACCGTCCTCAAAACTAAGCATCGTCTGTGGATCTTCATGGAACCCCGCTCGTTGTCACGAGAATAATTCTCTGGTTGAGGAGAGGGGCAGTTGACTGTCTCGATCCAGCGCCTCCAGTCCTGTTCGGAAGATTGAGGGATGTGGTGAGGAAAAACGAGTATTATACCCGAACTATGGAAATGTAGTTGGACTTACCCATTCAATGGGATTAGCTCTGGAGTAGCCGTCCTTGGTACTCGGGCGAGCAAACTCTTCTTCTTCTCCCTTGTAGAGATCGGCCAGTATGGTCGCTAAAGCTGTTGGGTTGGCAGGCCCTTGCCACTTATAGCAGGTCATATCGTTTGTCCCGTTGTACTGCCATAGGGGATGTATCCTCTGTTGTAGAGGTTGGACGCATCAATTTATGGCAGCGACCATCACATCAATGATGGTTAGCTTGTGGTGGGCTAACAACCTCACGCGGGCGGCCAGATGCCTCACTTCTTCGCTTTCCGCCTGGGACAGACTATTTGGCCGCCAATTGAACCTTTTCTTTGGAGGAATATCTGAGTATTCGGGCAGTCCCCTCCGAGTTGGGTCAAAAAGGGGAACGTCTTTGATATAAAACCACTCTGAGCTCCAAAACTCGGGATCCTTCTTCGGAGTCCCTATGGGGTACCCCGTCCCGGCTATACACCACACTTCAGCTCCACCTACTTCGGACATTGTCAGGGACAAGGAAAAAGTACTTTCTCCACAATTCGAAATGGACCTCGCAACCCAGGAACATCTCACACAGAGCAACGAAACCCGAGATGTGTAGGATGGATCCGGGAGTAAGAAGTTGAATTTGAATCCGTAAAATTCTAGCAGACCCCTTAAGAAAGGGTGAATAGGGAAGCCCAGGCCTCGTAAAAGGAAGGGCACGAAGCATACCCGCTCGTCCTTATGGGGGGGAGTTTTCGGCGAAGTCCTCGCCGTACGTAGAAGTTAACCCGGACTGGGTGGGCGCCAGATCTGAAGCGGGGAGGTATCCCTGCACCTCGAGGTCGAGTAATCGAAGCCTTGAAACCGCGCAGCTTTCCCAATCACCCGGGATGTTGACGTGAGGGCGTGAGGATGAGCCTGGGACGCTAGCCATATCTTTGAGCTCCTGGATTTCTCTTCTCTCAATGGTTGGGGGAACAAGATGTGTTGTTTGTGGCACGCTAGGCCTGTTTAAATAGGCATTTTTCTCCTCCGACATCTCGAAGGGGCAATTCTATACAAAATTGTCGGGCCTTTAACCTCATGGCTGAGTGCGGGAATGGAAGGGTGTCATTAATCTTGGGCAGAAAAGTCAATGTCATGGGCTCCGCAACGCTTCAAAAATTGGGGAGTCATCGGCGGCCGGACTAGTTGCAGCCGAACATGGCGGGGGATGAGAACTCGCCCTGCAAGCCGAAGACTTTTGCAGGACTGCTGGTGATCGTGGACCTTGGCATGGAAGGCTAGTTCGGGGGCTACTGAGGGAATCCGGGACTAAGGAGTCCTTGGGCCGCTGGCCTATTTCCCGAAGGCCGGCGGGTGGGCCGCTTTGCGCTCAATACATGGAAGCCGAACTACAAGTCAACCTCATATCCGGGAAGGAGACCTTCGGTGCCTTGATGTGTCCTCCAAGTCAAGATGGCCAGATCGGCGGATTGATCCCTTGATGATAACCGACCATGTGTAACCCTAGGTACCCCTGGTGTCTATATAAACTAGAGGGTTTAGATCATAGAGCCAGGACCATTACTCCAACCCCTCTAGGGTTTAGATCATCTAATCTCGTGGTAGATCGACTATGTAATCGTCATACACTCATCAATACAATCAAAGCAGGATGTAGGATTTTACCTCTTCAAGAGGGCCCGAACCTGGGTAAACATTGTCTCCCTGTTTCTTGTTCCCCATTGATCCAAGATCCACAGCTCGGGACCCCCTACCCGAGATCTACTGGTTTTGACACTGACAGTCATGGCTCTTGGTGAGGTGGATCTTGTAGTATGGCCTGCCGGTCTTTTCTCCTGCCACGGCCTCGTCGTCTCCGGGGCATGCGGCAACGTCCTTGGCAGACCCCTCGGACTTGGCCTTCTTGCCGGAGTCGGAGTTGTCGTTCCCTTCGACGACCATCACTGCTTTTCCCTTGCCCTTTTGATTGTGCTTCCCTCCTTTTTTCTTGGAGGATGGCGCATCTTCGTCGTCGTCCGAGTCGACTTCTGCGCCAATGTCCTGTCCGGGGAGCCTCCTCCCCTCTTCAGCGCGCACACTTGTCAGCCAGAGCGTATAGCTCGGTGACATCCCGCACCTTGTTAATCCTCATCTCTTCGCACATCTGCCAATTGTGCACATTTGTATGGAACGCGGAGATCACATCAGCAGGGTGGATGTGGGGGATGTTGTGTTGTACGCGGCTGAATCCCTGGATGTACTTGCGGAGCGACTCGCCATCTCTCTGGGGAAGCCCGTCCAAGTCGCTGGGCTACCCTGGGAGCTTGTGGCCCCCATGGTATGCGCCAACGAACTGGTTGCACAGGTCTGCCCAAGAGGAGATGGACCCCTTCGGCACGTTCATCAACCAACTCCTCACATTGGGCTTGAGCGCCAATGGAAAGTAGTTGGCGAATACTTTCAAATCGCGCCCCTGGCGGCCTGCACGACAATGGTGTAGATGCCGAGGAAGTCATACGGACTGATCTTGCCGTTGTACTTTTCGGGCAGCTCAGGCTTGAAGGCTCTACGGGAGGGCCAGCGGACTTGCCGCAGCTCGTGGGTGAATGTCGGGCAACCTATCTCATAAGGCGGGCTGTCGGGCACCCCTGGCGCGGGCCTGTCTTGCGTCTATCCTTCAAGACTTGACGTTGGTCTTTATTCTGTCGACGATAATGACACCTCGTCTTGTACGTCAGTCCGGTGGGAAGGTTGTTGTTGTTGTGGGGGTGACTGTACCTTAGGCGCCTCGCCAGCGTCGCGTCCAGTGGTGGGACCTCCCAAAGCCGCTTGGCGCGCGCGTGATGGACCTGCCCCGTCTGGCTTATCATGGTTTGCGAAGCCCAGCAAACTTTGCATAGTCGCTCTCCAGTCCTCCATCTTCTCTGGCGTAGGCAGGAAGTTCAACAACAGCTGGGCCTGCGCCAGAACTTCCTCCGTGGTCTTGGGCATGGAGTGGTGCGAGGCATGGGTGGCGCTCTTACTCCTAACAACGTCAGAAGGAGCGCTTCCCCGCGCTGTCGCCGCTGTTCATTCTCTCCAGGAGGTTGATTTCGAGCTCGGCCCTACGCGTCCTAAGAGTGACGCGTAGGGGTCTTATCCGCGTGCCGCCCAGGGTCGCCACACTGAGGGTGCTGGTCGTGGTTGTCTTGTGAAGGTCGCATTGGAGGTCCCGTTGCCGCCGCTGCTGCCATCTCCGCGGCATTGTCCCCGGTCGCCACCGGCGCGTTTCGTGTCTCCACGACGGGAGGGTCCAGATCGCGACTCGCGGAACTCCGCATAGTGTTGTGGCTGCGTTCACCAGTGCGGTGAACGCGGGGGCCACGTCCGTCGACGTCGCTAGCAACCGCTTGTGAGGGCATCCTGGACGTGGACGCAGCGGGCTTCGTCGCGCCCTTGGTTTTCTTGGGAGGCATGGGCGTTGATGAAGTTGTTGACGATGACACACAGAAATCGATGAAGGTTCATGCAAGGGACTCCCCTACGTGGTGCACCAAAGATGTCGGGCATACGATAACCTATGGGGCCAGCAAGGCCCCTTTCGTGGTTCGGCTGTGGAGATCCTCGGGCACAAAGAGCATCACCGATCCATGCGTACTCAGAGGTTTAGACAGGTTCGGGCCGCCGTGTCCTGTGTTTTTTAGTGGATTATGAGAGATCATCGTACATGAGTGCTACAACTTGGCAAGGAATGCTCAGGGACTGCCGCTATGCATGCAAATGAACGGAGTGTCGACCCTTGTGAAGGTTGCCATGGGCCTCCTTTTATAGGCTAAGGGGCTGCCACAGTGGCTAGAATGGTCATTATACAGAGTAAACAATGTATACTCTACCTGACAAAATCACTGGCAAGAACTACAGTAGGAAATACCTAACTCTGACGGACTAGGACAGGCGCATTTAATGCGCCGTGAGGTGTCATGCTGGCGACGTCTCCCGACAAGGATCGTCTCTCCTTCTGTGTCATTTGCCCAGCTTCCTCTTATTCTTCTGCCACGCCGTGGGACAGGTGTCATTAAAGCTGTTGTAAGTCCATCGAGCTGCCACGCGCCCCGACCAGCTCTACCTAACCGCCTACCCACTCGACACCATGTCGATGTAGACAATCAGCTTGGCGACGTGGAGCGATAGCTTGGCGGGTGCGTTGGCAGCCGAGTCTTCCGGCAAGGAGTCTTGTCGGTTCGCTTGAGTCCTTTCTTGATGTGGCCTGGAGGTTGGCGTTTGCTCGGCAAGGTCTTGCCGGTCTGGAGGCCGTGATATGTCTCCAACATATCTATAATTTTTTATTGTTCCATGCTATTATTTTATCATTCTAGGATACTTTTTGATTAATAATTTATCAATTTATATTATTTTTGAGCACTAACCTATTGACCCAGTGCCCAGTGCCAGTTCCTGTTTTATGCGTGTTTTTTTACTTTTTAGGTTTACAGTACCAAACGAAGTCCAATTGCCCCGAAACTTTTTTATGATTTCTTCTAGACCAAAAGAAGACCTGGAAGCTTCGGGATAAGACCGAGGCTGCACGAGGGAGACACAAGGTAAAAGGGCGTGCCCAAGGGGGTGGCGGTGCCCTGATGGCTTGTCCCTCCCTTGTGGCCCTTCTGACCCCGTTCTCTGGCCTATAAATTCACATATATTCCAAAAACCCCGTAGGGCATCCCGAAACACTTTTTCCGCCGCCGCAAGTCTCTGTTCCGCCGCGATCTCATCTGGAGCTCCATTCCGGTGCCTTGCCGAAGGGGGGGTCGATCACGAAGGGCCTCTTCATCAACCTTGCTGCCCTCATGATGATGTGGGAGCAGTTCACCATAGACCTACAGGTCCGTAGTTAGTACCTAGATGGCTATCTCTCTCTCTCTTTTGATCTTCAATACAATGATCATCACATCTTCGCTTTGATCTATCCGATGTAACTCTTTTGTGCGGTGCGTTTGTTGCGATCAGATGAATTGTGGGTTTATGTTCAGATTATTCATGAAAAGTATTTGAGTCTTCTCTGAAATTATTATGATTCTTATTTGTATGATCATTATAGCTTCGTAATACTCTCTGATCTATTGATTTGCTTTGGCCAAGTAGATTGATCTTTCTTCGGTGAGAGGGGTGCGTTGTAGTGGGTTTAACCTGACGAGTTTCTATATCCCAGTGACAGAAGGAGACAAGATACGTGTTTGTGTTGTTGCCACTAAGGATAAAATGATGCGGTTCATTCATATTAATTGAGTTTACTTTGTCTACATCATGTCATCATTCTCCATGCATTACTCTGTTTTTCATGAACTTAATACGTAGAGAGGCAAGCATAGAAGCGCTCTTGAACTGGAGTAATAGTAATAGGTGCAGGCAGGAGGTGGCCTATTTGTTTTGGACGTGGTGCCTATATACACATGATCATTGCCGTGAATATCACATAACTATGCGATTTTATATCAATTGCCCAACAGTAATTTGTTTACCCACCTTATGCTTATTTTCATGAGAGATGTCACTAGGGAAAACTATGGCCCTCGGGTCTATTCACTTGTATATTTATAAACGCTACAATACCTTGTTGTTCTTATTTACCTTTTACTTTATTTTGCAATTTACAATTATCTAATTTTATCTACACACTTCACTTGCTTGCAAATAACGAGATCAAGGGGATTGACAACCCTCTTGCCCGCGTTGGGTGCAAGTTGTTTGCTCTTTTGTGTGCAGCCTCTGAAGACGGTTGTGGATTGATATTCCTATTGGTTTGATAAACCTTGGTTTCATAACTGAGGGAAATACTTACCCGTATTGTGCTGCAATTACCCGTTTCTCTTCACGAAAAACCCAACGCAGATCACAAGTATCAGGAAGGATTTCTGGCGCCGTTGCCGGGGAGTATCATCACCAACTATCAAGTAACTTCACATAAATTATCATTCACTTGTTCTTCTTTTTATTTGTTGTTATATTTAGTTTGCTTCATAAAATCAAAAAGACAAAAATATTTATCTTTGCTTGATGTTATTTTGCTTGTTGCTTGTTACTATGTCTAGTTTGTCGGAATCGGGGCTCTGGGGACCCAGAAAGGTTCGAACTCTGGGGTGCACTCGCTCTCCAGCCCTACTCTACTTCACGCCTCACGGCGACTCTCCGGCGGGTCGAGCTAAGGAAGACGAACAAAGGACACAGTTTACCCAGGTTCGGCCAACCTCGCGGTGTAAGACCCTAATCCTACTTGTCTGGATTGCTTGAGGATGAGTACACGGTGTGTTCTTTGCTACCCCTGGTGCCCGATCCCCTCAACGGTGGCTGGTTCCCTACTCTTATACTGGCATTGGTCCTCTTCCCCTGAAAACAGAAGGTGGGAAGGGTTGGCACAACGGCCAGTTTGAAGGGGGACAGGACTGCAGCCTATCCTGACAAAAGTGGTCTTCGCCTGTCAAAGCTCCTCGTCGTGACATGCTTGTGGGCTCGGGGACGACATCCGTCCTGCCAAGCCCCCGGTCTTGGTCCTCTTGCATGAGAAAGGAAACCTTTGGGGATTGCTTTGGGAGCCCGCGAGATGGCGCTGCTTTTCTATCACCAAAGAGGAAACCCTGTCTGTCCGTGCCAGCTGGTACAACCCTAGCACCGTCTGGCACGGCGCGCGTCATCCATGTGCGAGCGCAGTGGTCACAAGGCCCTATCGAGCCAATCCTGGGTGGACCCGCCTCCTAAGGGCTTCGGGGACAGTCTTGCGGAGAGGCCTCGCGAGATCCCTAGCAGCGATGTCGCCGCGTGCCTCGCGAGAGGTGGGCCCTCGTGAGGACCTTGCCTGCGAAGCTCGTCGACGAGTCGCGCAGCGCTTAAGGCATCCCCTGCGTCCTGGGCTCCAGGTAGACGGGCCTGGGTACCGCCAGTCCCAGAGGCCTGACAGTAGCCCCGGGCCCGTGACGTGCACGGTGCGGCCTGTTGGAGAAAGTGAAACAGCGCAGGCCCTAACCGCCTGCGGGCCAGGCTTGACATGTGACGCACAGTGCAGCGCGCGTTGCCTCAACTTCCCCACAACGTCTCGAGGACTGCGCCCCCGCCTAGAAAACCGCCATGCCAGACGGGGGGGGAATCATCATTGCTCAACTCCCTCGTTCACCTCCCATTGTGCTGCCCCTTCATCCTTACGTGAACATTGTCTCCGCCTCCTCGTTCTCTCCATGGCGGCCAAGAAGGATGCTGCGAGCGCTGGAGCGCGGGCGGGGACTTCAGCGCTGCCTTCATCCCCCAGAGGCGATGGAGGCCAGCGCTCAAGGCTGACTCCAACACGATGACGCTGGACCGCCAACAATGAGTAAGTGCACTGCCATCCCAGTCTTTGCTTGCATGTCCAGCCCACCCGGTGAGCCTGATCACCAAATCTCTTAGGATGCCCACGCTCAAGAGGTGGAGGGATGCCTCGCCCAGGGCGTCCTCCCGCGCGGCGCCCGTTGGAGAGGCCTCCGCCCCCGTGCCCGGCTTGGCGGGGCCTGGGGGCGTGTGGCCCACGCCGCCTGATACGTCTCCGTTGTATCTACTTTTCCTCACACTTTTGCCCTTGTTTTGGACTCTAATTTGCATGATTTAAATGAAACTAACCCGGACTAACACTGTTTTCAGCAGAACTACCATGGTGTTGTTTTTTGTACAGAAATAAAAGCTGTCGGAATTGGACAAACTTTTTGGAGATTTATTTTGGAATAAATAAAAAATACTGGAGTCAAGAACCACCGGAGGGGGGCCAGAGGCTGGCCAGCATACACCAGGGGTCGCCAGCCACCCCTGGCGCGCCATGGTGGGTTGTGCCCACCTCGTGGCCCCACTGACCCTAACTTCCTATTTTCGGAGAAAAAAATCAGGGAGAAAGTTTCATCGCGTTTTACGATACGGAGCCGCCGCCACCTCCTGTTCTTCATCGGGAGGCCGGATCTGGAGCTCGTTTGGGGCGCCGCAGAGGGGAATCTTCGGTATTCGTCATCATCAACCCTTCTCCATCGCCAATTCCATGATGCTCCCCACTGGGAGTGAGTAATTCCTTCGTAGGCTTGCTGGTCGGTGAGGAGTTGGATGAGATTCATCATGTAATCGAGTTAGTTTTGTTAGGGCTTGAACCCTAGTATCCATTATGTTCTGAGATTGATGTTGCTATGACTTTGCTATGCCTAATGCTTGTCACTAGGGCCTGAGTGCCATGATTTCACATCTGAACCGTTTATGTTATCATCTTTATATCTATGTTCTTGATCCAATCTTGCCTAGTCATATGCACCTATTACGTGTTATGATCCGTCAACCCCATAGTGACAATATTTGGGATACTTCACGGTGATGGCCGTAGTTTGAGGAGTTCATGTATTCACCGTGTGTTAATGCTTTGTTCCGGTTCTCTATTAAAAGGAGGCCTTAATATCCCTTAGTTTCCTTATGGACCCCACTGCCACGGGAAGGTAGGACAAAAGATATCATGCAAGTTCTTTTCCACAAGCACGTATGACTATTTACGGAATACATGCCTACAATACATTAATGAACTGGAGCTAGTTCTGTGTCGCCCTAGGTTATGACTGTTATATGATGAATATCATCCAACGAGTTCACTGATCCAGTGCCTACGCGTTCTCCACTTATTACTCTTGCTAAGTTACTATTGCTGCCGCCACTGTTCCAATTGCTACAAAACTATTGCTACTACTGTTACCGTTACTATTATTGTCACTACTGCTATCAAACTATCATACTACTGTGCTACCAATCACTCTGCTGCAGATATTTAATCTCCAGTTGTGGTTGAATTGACAACTCAGCTGCTAATACTCTCAAATATTCTTTGGCTCCCCTTGTGCAGAATCTATAAATTTGGGTTGAATACTCTACCCTCGAAAACTGTTGTGATCCCCTATACTTGTGGGTTATCAAGACCTTTTTCTGGCGCCGTTGCCGGGGAGCATAGCTATATTTGTTGAGTCACTTTGGATTTATATCAATTGATCACTATGAAGAATCTGAAGGATCCAAAGACCAAGCTTTTTCCCTCTAAGACGAGGGGAGGTAAGGAACTGCCATCTAGCTCTGCACTTGATTCACCTTCTGTTATGAGTAAGCTTGCAACACCACCACATGCTAGTAATCCTGATATATATGTCGCAAGTTATTGATGATGCTACCTCTGCTATGAATTATGCTATTGATGATGCTAGTACCATGCTTGATGATAATGTGCCACTAGGAAAATTTCTTGATGAACAAATTGCTAGAGCTAAAGAGAATGAAACTACTGAACCTGATGAGATTGCTGAAACTGATGAAACCTATGAAACTGATGATGATTATGAAACACCGATTAGTCCTAGCTCTACTAAATTTGAAATGCCTAAGATACTTGAAGGTTATGTTATGGACTAGGAGGTAACTAGAGAAATTCATTCTTGCAAGGATAGAAACGATCTTAAGAAATTGCTACGCAAGTATAAGGAAAAGACTTTGAATGCTAGAATGAAATGTGATCCTAAGTTTGCTACTTCACCTATCTTTGTTACCGATAAGGATTCTGAATTCTCTATCAACCCAGAGTTGATTACTTTGGTTGAATCTGATCCTTTCCATGGCTATGAAACTAAAACTGTAGTGGCACACCTTACTAAGCTGAATGATATAGCCACCCTCTTTGCTCATGATGAGAAGATTCGCTACTATTATATCCTTAAGTTATTTCCGTTCTCATTAAAGGGTGATGCTAAGACATGGTACAATACTCTTGCTCCTGGTTGTGTGCATAGTCCCCAGGATATGATTTACTACTTCTCTGAAAAATATTTTCCTGCTCATAAGAAACAAGCTGCCTTATAGGAAATATTTAAATTTGAGCAAATTGAAGAAGACAGTCTCCCACAAGCTTGGGGGAGGCTTCTCCAGTTGCTTAATGCTTTGCCTGATCATCCTCTCAAGAAAAATGAAATACTTGATATCTTTTATAATGGACTAACCGATGCTTCTAGGGACTTCCTAGATAGTTGTGCTGGTTGTGTTTTCAGCGAACGAACTATTGAACTAGCTGAGGAACTATTGAATAAAATATTGAAGAATTATGATGATTGGACTCCTCCTGAACCACCGCCTAAACCCACTCCGAGGAAGTGGGGTATCTTATTTCTCAGTCCTGGAGATATGCAAGAGGCAAAGAAATCTATGAAGGAAAAAGGTATTAAAGCTGAGGATGTTAAGAATTTGCCACCTATTGAAGAAATACATGGCCTTGACACACCACCACCTCCACAAGTGGTAAAGGTAAATTCTTTATTAAAGTTTGATGAAGGTGATATCCCTCACAAGAAACATCCTAGTCAATGCTTATATGAGTTTGACATCTATATTATGAAGCAAGATCATTTCAATGCACATGTTCTGAAACAATTGAAATATAATTCTGATATGATTGCTCACTTGAGTGACTTGCTATTTAGAATCAGTAATGATGTTAGAGGTGTAGGAAAGCATGCCTCTATGGTTCAAACTCAGTTAGAACAAGTTGCTAAATCTCAAAAAGAATTGCTTGATGAAATGAATAATAATATGCATGATTTTGCTGCTAGAGTAGTAACTAGAGGAGGTAGAATGACCCAAGAACCACTCTATCCTGAGGGTAATCCTAAAACAATTGAACAAGACTCTCAGAGAATTAATACTGATGCACCTAGTCCTCTAAGAGGAAAAATAAAAAGAAAAATGATAGGACTCTGCATACCTCTAGTGAACCTGAGATACAAAAACCTCATGATAATAATGATGTCTCTATTTCCAATGCTGAAACTCAGTATGGTAATGAACATTCACCTAGCGATAATGAAAATGATAATGATGATGTTCATGAAGATGCTCAACCTAACTATGATAAAGAACCAGATAATGATGTTGAAATAGAGCCTGCTGCTGATCTTGATAACCCACAACCTAAAAATAAACGTTATGATAAAAGAGACTTTGTGGCTAGGAAACATGGTAAAGAAAGAGAGCCATGGGTTCAGAAACCCATGCCATTTCCACCTAAGCCATCTAAGAAAAAGGATGATGAAGAATTTGAGCGCTTTGCTGAAATGATTAGGCTAGTCTTTTTGCGTACCCGCTTAACTGATATTTTGAAGATGGCCCCTGTCGGTGTCAAAACTGGCGGATCTCGGGTAGGGGGTCCCGAGCTGTGAGTCAAGGATCGATGGTAACAAGGGGACGAAGGATACGATGTTTACCCAGGTTCGGGCCCTCCTATGGAGGTAAAACCCTACGTCCTGCTCGATTATATTGATGGTATGAAGGTTACAGAGTTGATCTACCTCGAGATCAGATAGTTGAAACCCTAGATGAGTTTCTCCGCCCTACATTCTAAAACCCTCTCGGTTTATATAGACACCGGGGGGTACCTTGGGTTTACACATGATAGGTCTCCTGCCGAGGATGGAGATGTCGATTTCCTCATCTTGACTTGGAGTGCACGACCCGCCTTCGGGGCTTCCTTCTGGTACGTGGGGTCTCGATGTATCCGGCCCTTCCTGCGATAGTTAGAGAGCGGCTCACCGAGCCGGCCTATTGGGAGAGCGGCCAGCGGCCCGAGGACCCCTTAGTCTAGGACTCCCTCAGCCCCCTATGCAAAGTATATGAAAGACATCATTACTAATAAAAGAAAGATACCTGAAGCTGAAATCTCCACCATGCTTGCTAATTACTCTTTTAAGGATGAAGTACCTAAAAAACTTGGAGATCCGGGAATACCAACTATACCTTGCTCCATTAAAAGAAACTATGTCAAAACTGCTTTGTGTGATTTGGGAACCGGTGTTAGTGTTATGCCTTTCTCCTTATATAAAAGGCTTGATTTGAATAAACTCACACCTACCGAGATATCATTGCAAATGGCTGACAAATCAACTGCCATACCTATCGGTATTTGTGAGGATGTGCCCGTTGTTGTTGCAAATGTTACTATCTTAATGGACTTTGTTATTCTTGAGATGCCCGAGGATGACAACATGTTGATTATCCATGGTAGACCCTTTTTGAATACTGCAGGGGCTGTTATTGATTGCAATAAAAGCAAAGTCACTTTTCATATCAATGGTAATGATCATACGGTGCACTTTCCGAAGAAACAATTCCAAGTGAATGGTATAAATGTTATTGAAGAATCTCCGACCATCACTATTGGAAGTTTTCAATTACCTCTACCTACTGCCAAAAAGAAATATGATATACTTATTGTTGGGGATATGCACATCCCCATTGAGGTAACTTAGTGTTTTACGAAAGTTCTTCGGTTTCATGCTAATCGGAAGTGGTTGTTAATAAGACTTGATCAACCTTATTAATGAATCATTTTTGAGAGGTATGAAGTTGATGAATCTAGTAAGCACAACTCTCTGCTCCCACCTTTTATTTTCTGTTCTAGCTAGTCAAATAAAATAAAGTGCCATGATTATCCTATTTTCTGTTTTCTCCGTGCAATAAAAAATGACCCAAAAATAGAAGTTCTCAGAATGTCCTGAAAATTTGATATGATTTTTTTCCGAATATTTCTGAATTTTTGGTGTAAATAATACCAGAGGGGGTGCACCTGGTGCCCACAAGACACCAGGGCACGCCTGCACCCCCAGGCGCGCTCTGGTGGGTTGTGGCCCCCACGTGGGCCCCCTCACTTATATATTTAGCCCACATCATCCCCTACCTCCAGAAAAAAATAACCACAGCCACCATTCCCGTGTTCTTCCTCTCAAACCCGCGTATTTCGATCTCTTAGCTCGAAGCTCCATTTCTGAAACTGCTTGGAGGGATTGCTGACTGGTATGTGACTCCTCCATTGCTCCAATTAGTTTTTGATTTAGTGGGTTATTTTTAGAGTAATTAGCTACTCTTGGTGCTGCTGTAGATGAGCTTGCATGTTGAATTCTTAGAGTTCTAAGTAGTTTGAATGCTCAATATGGCCTCTATGCATACTTAGGAGTAGTTGCTATCAATTTCACGAAGTTTTGTTGACCAAATTTTTGTGGACTAAAAATTTTCAGAATTTTTTTAGGAATAAAAATGCAAGTCTTTAGGAAGTTCTCCTCCAATAAAAATGCCAAAGGAGTCATTGGGGAATCATCAGACAATGACCTTCACACCCCAAGAAGGGCGGAGGTGCGGCCGTGTGAATGGCCGCATGATGCCTTCATGGAGGAGGGCGAGTTTCACCAAGAGTTTGCTCAATTTGTTGCAAACGCCGGGCTAACCGAGTTCCTCGCAGCTAAGTGTGACCAATATCACATCCTTGCAGATTCCTTTGTGCAAGGTTTTCATTTTTTGAGAAAGAATAATCCCCCTGAGGTGCAGTTTAACCTTTATGCTGAAACTTACAAAATGCCGCTGACTGACTTTTGTGACATATGCTTGATTCCCACTGATGGGGAATTAAGAGAACCTAGACCATCAGAGTTTGAGGATTTTCTACTCACTTTAACAGTGGGTGAAGATAGAGGCGTGTCAAACGCTACTGCTACCAGTTTGCAGTTTCCCTTAGTACATTACTTTGCTTTGTTCATCATGAAGTGCTTAACCACTAGGGAGAAGGTCGGACACTCAGTGCCCCCAACCTTGCTATTTTACGCCATGCACTGTATGATGACCACACCTTTAGTATGGGGGCTATTATTGCACGTCGCTTAAACCTTAACAAAACTAAGGGAAAGAGACATGGTGGTATTTAAGCAACTCGTTTAGCGAGACACTTTAATGTTCAGAATCGCCCACATGATTATCTCTTGCCCCGAGTTTACCTGGATCATAAGTCGTTGCAGGATCATCAATTCCTTGACGTGACTGACTCTTTCCACGACATTCATTACAACCTAGCATTCAGCAAAGAAACCCGTGATGTTATTCCGTTGCTTCACCTGCTTTGTTTGATTCTATTGCCAGGAACGGATACAGGATCATGCCAGATGAAATTACCGCCTACCGGAACAACTTAGCAGCTGCTGAGGAGGAGCCTCGGGGGTGGGACGCTCAGGTGCCGCCTCCACCTCACTTTAACTTAGGACTGGATGGCTTCTACGAATGGTGATTACCAAGCTAGGCCAAAAGCCTAAGCTTGGGGGAGTACGTATTTCCACCGACATTACATTCATGTTCACACATTTCACTCCAGTTGTCGGTGTTCACACTTTTTCATTGTAATATCCATGCTAGATTTGCTTTCTCGCTTTCTTCTTGTGTGTTTGAAAAACTTTGAGAAAATCCAAAAATATTTCCTACTTCTTTTCAGTTTTTCTTTCTAGCTTAGTTTAATTGTAGTATAAAAAGAAAACCCAAAAATATTTCTCGCTTCATCTTTTACTTGTTGGGAGCTCTCCCATGTAAATAGTTTTTCTCGTTTTTGTTTTTCCCTCTTTAATTTACTTTCTTCAGGAAAAACCGAAAACTCCAAAAATATTTTAGTGTGTTTCTCTGAATTTCTTTTCTTTTTATTTGAGTCGTACCAAGGAGAAGACCACGATGAAAATGTTGAGTGGCTCTTATATGCATCATTGTTAATCTAACGAAGAGCCCATATTACCTTGTCTTCTCCTCTTGAATAAAATATCGCAGATTCCAGCTTAGTCCACGACACTCTTGCACTATTATTATCTTCTTATCATTCGGTCGTGCAAGTGAAAGGCAATCATGACGATATTTGATGAATTGACTGTGGCAGAGAAAAGCGGGTATGAACTCAACTTGTTTTTGTTTTGTAAATATGTTTAACCTAGTATCCTTGATTCATCATATTATGATCAAACATGTTTGCAATGACCATTAGAGATTATAGTTGTTCATGCCATGCTTAAGTAGCTAGGTGTGGATAATGATTTATCTTGGGTGTCAACATGCATTAAAATGGTTGTGATGCGGTATGATGATATGGTATCCTCCTCTGAATGTTTCAAGTGGCTTGACTTGGCACATGTTCACGCATGTACTTCAATCAAAACCAACATAGCCTTCATGATATTTATGTTCATGGTGTCCATATCCTACTCATGCTAGCATTCAATGTTGATTATATGTAATGCATGTTCATGACCGTTTTTGCTCTCTAGCTGGCCGCTTCTCAATCTATTTGCTATCATTCGCCTGTACTAAGCGGGAATATTGCTAGTGCATCAAAACCCTTAAACCAAGTTATGCCAGATGAGTCCACTATATCTACCTATATGCGGTATTACCCTGTCATTCCAAAGTAAATTTGCATGTGCCATCTGTAAAAATTCAAATGAACATCTGTTTTATGTGCCTGGACCGCTCATGGAGCGACAGAGGGCGGTCAGTATCTTCCATGCTAAGCGGGTTATTCTCATGACGAGTGTTTATTCACTCGTCCTTGCACGAGAGGGGTGGTAATAGGGATTCCCAGTCCCGAAATCAAAAATCAAAAAAAAAATTAAACAAAACTCCCCTAAGAATGTTGTTGGTTTGGACGGTACCCGTGGATGCGGCTAGCCGTGGAGTGTGATTGTTGATGGAGGGGGAGTAAACCTTTACTTTTACCGCTTGGGAACCGCCGCTAATTTGTTTAGCATGGAAGATGTTGATAACTCTAGGTCATAATGTTGACAGGAAGGGTGTACCTCCCAAAATTATATCTATCTCTATTTTAAGCTTTGAGCTCTGGCACCTCTACAAATCCATGCTTTCCTCTGCGAAGGGACTATCTATTTACTTTTTATGTTGAGTTATCACCTTCTCAAATAAGTGCCAGATCTGAGAGCACTATTGTCATCCTCATGCATTGTGTATAGTTAATGTTGGGTGCGGCATGACTGGATCTTTTCTACCATGAATTACAATGTTTAGTCGCTGCTTGAACTTTGGAGGTGCTCTGCATTTATGTTTTGCGGTCTTAGAAAGGGTTAGCGAGATACCACTATTGTCATATTGTATCATGATTGTTTTGACAAAGTGTTGGCATTTGAGATATCTTATTATTGATCGCTAGTTGCTTATGTTATTGATATGAGTTAATATAATTTCTAAGAGTTATTGTTGACATGGCTAGTCATAATCTTTGCTGAAAACCTGGGTGCTACTTAAGCATATATATATATGTAAACAAGAACAAAAGAGTTCGTAAAAGTTTTTCTTTATCACTTTCAGTTTGTCAACTGAATTGCTTGAGGACAAGCAATGGGTTAAGCTTGGGGGAGTTGATATGTCTCCATCGTATCTACTTTTCCTCACCCTTTTGCCCTTGTTTTGGACTCTAATTTGCGTGATTTGAATGAAACTAACCCGGACTAACGTTGTTTCCAGCAGAACTACCATGGTGTTGTTTTTTGTGCAGAAATAAAAGTTCTCGGAATTGGACGAAACTTTTTGGAGATTTATTTTGGAATAAATAAAAAATACTGGAGTCAAGAACCACCGGAGGGGGGGCAGAGATTGGCCAGCATACACCAGGGCCCGCCAGCCCCCCCAGGCGCGCCCTGGTGGGTTGTGCCCACCTCGTGGCACCACTGACCCTAATTCCGCCACTATAAATTCCTATTTTTGGAGAAAAAATCAGTGAGAAAGTTTCATCACGTTTTACGATACGAAGCCGCCGCCACCTCCTGTTCTTCATCGGGAGGCCAGATCTGGAGCCCGTTTGGGGCTCCGGAGAGGGGAATCTTCGATCTTCGTCATCATCAACCCTTCTCCATTGCCAATTCCATGATGCTCCACACCGGGAGTGAGTAATTCCTTCGTAGGCTTGCTGGTCGGTGAGGAGTTGGATGAGATTCATCATGTAATCGAGTTGGTTTTATTAGGGCTTGATCCCTGGTATCCATTATGTTCTGAGATTGATGTTGCTATGACTTTGCTATGCCTAATGCTTGTCACTAGGGCCCGAGTGCCATGATTTCAGATCTGAACCGTTTATGTTTTCATCTTTATATCTATGTTCTTGATCTGATCTTGCCTAGTCATATGCACCTATTACGTGTTATGATCCGTCAACCCCATAGTGACAATATTTGGGATACTTCACGGTGATGACCGTAGTTTGAGGAGTTCATGTATTCACCGTGTGTTAATGCTTTGTTCCGGTTCTCTATTAAAAGGAGGCCTTAATATCCCTTAGTTTCCTTATGGACCCCGCTGCCATGGGAGGGTAGGACAAAAGATGGCATGAAAGTTCTTTTCCATAAGCACATATGACTATTTACGGAATACATGCCTACAATACATTAATGAACTGAAGCTAGTTCTGTGTCGCCCTAGGTTATGACTGTTATATGATGAATATCATCCAACGAGTTCACCAATCCAGTGCCTAAGAGTTCTCCACTTATTGCTCTTTCTAAGTTACTATTGCTGTTGCTACTGTTCCAATTGCTACAAAACTATTGCTACTACTGTTAGCGTTACTATTACTGTCAATACTGCTATCAAACTATCATACTACTGTGCTACTAATCACTCTGCTGCAGATATTTAATCTCCAGGTGTGGTTGAATTGATAACTCAGCTGCTGATACTCTCAAATATTCTTTGGCTCCCCTTGTGTCGAATCTATAAATTTGGGTTGAATACTCTACCCTCGAAAACTATTGCGATCCCCTATACTTGTGGGTTATCAAGACCTTTTTCTGGCGCCGTCGCCGGGGAGCATAGCTATATTTGTTGAGTCACTTGGGATTTATATCAATTGATCACTATGAAGAATCTGAAGGATCCAAAGACCAAGATTTTTCCCTCTAAGACGAGGGGAGGTAAGGAACTGCCATCTAGCTCTGCACTTGATTCACCTTCTGTTATGAGTAAGCTTGCAACACCACCACATGCTAGTAATCCTGATATGTTGCAAGTTATTGATGATGATACCTCTGCGATGAATTATGCTATTGATGATGCTAGTACCATTCTTGATGATAATGTGCCACTAGGAAAATTTCTTGATGAACAAATTGCTAGAGCTAAAGAGAATGAAACTACTGAACCTGATGAGATTGCTGAAACTGATGAAACCTATGAAACGATCTTAAGAAATTGCTACGCAAGTATAAGGAAAAGACTTTGAATGCTAGAATGAAATGTGATCCTAAGTTTGCTACTTCACCTATCTTTGTTACCGATAAGGATTCTGAATTCTCTATCAACCCAGAGTTGATTTCTTTGGTTGAATCTGATCCTTTCCATGGCTATGAAACTAAAACTGTAGTGGCACACCTTACTAAGCTGAATGATATAGCCACCCTCTTTGCTCATGATGAGAAGATTCGCTACTATTATATCATTAAGTTATTTCCGTTCTCGTGAAAGGGTGATGCTAAGACATGGTACAATAATCTTGCTCCTGGTTGTGTGCGTAGTCCCCAGGATATGATTTACTACTTCTCTGAAAAATATTTTCCTGCTCATAAGAAACAAGCTGCCTTACAAGAAATATTTAACTTTGTGCAAATTGAAGAAGAGAGTCTCCCACAAGCTTGGGGGGGCTTCACCAGTTGCTTAATGCTTTGCCTGGTCATCCTCTCAAGAAAAATGAAATACTTGATATCTTTTATAATGGACTAACCGATGCTTCTAGGGACTTCCTAGATAGTTGTGCTGGTTGTGTTTTCAGGGAACGAACTGTTGAACAAGCTGAGGAACTATTGAATAACATATTGAAGAATTATGATGATTGGACTCCTCCTGAACCACCGCCTAAACCCAGTCCGAAGAAGAGGGGTATCTTATTTCTCAGTCCTGAAGATATGCAAGAGGCAAAGAAATCTATGAATGAAAAAGGTATTAAAGCTAAGGATGTTAAGAATTTGCCACCTATTGAAGAAATACATGGCCTTGACACACCACCACCTCCACAAGTGGTAAAGGTAAATTCTTTATTAAAGTTTGATGAAGGTGATATCCCTCACAATAAACATCCTAGTCAATGCTTATATGAGTTTGACATCTATATTATGAAGCAAGATCATTTCAATGCACATGTTCTGAAACAATTGAAATATAATTCTGATATGATTGCTCGCTTGAGTGACTTGCTATTTAGAATCAGTAATGATGTTAGAGGTGTAGGAAAGCATGCCTCTATGGTTCAAACTCAGTTAGAACAAGTTGCTAAATCTCAAAAAGAATTGCTTGATGAAATGAATAATAATATGCATGATTTTGCTGCTAGAGTAGTAACTAGAGGAGGTAGAATGACCCAAGAACCACTCTATCCTGAGGGTCATCCTAAAACAATTGAACAAGACTCTCAGAGAATTAATATTGATGCACCTAGTTCTTCTAAGAGGAAAAGGAAAAAAGAAAAATGATAGGACTCTGCATACCTCTAGTGAACCTGATATACAAAAACCTCCTGATAATAATGATGTCTCTATTTCTGATGCTGAAACTCAGTCTGGTAATGAACATTCATCTAGCGATAATGAAAATGATAATGATGATGTTCATGAAGATGCTCAACCTAACCATGATAAAGAACCAGATAATGATGTTGAAATAGAGCCTGCTGCTGATCTTGATAACCCACAACCTAAAAATAAACGTTATGATAAAAGAGACTTTGTGGCTAGGAAACATGGAAAAGAAAGAGAGCCATGGGTTCAGAAACCCATGCCATTTCCACCTAAGCCATCTAAGAAAAAGGATGATGAAGAATTTGAGCGCTTTGCTGAAATGATTAGGCCAGTCTTTTTGCGTACCCGCATAACTGATATTTTGAAGATGGCCCCCCATGCAAAGTATATGAAAGACATCATCACTAATAAAAGAAAGATACCTGAAGCTGAAATCTCCACCATGCTTGCTAATTACTCTTTTAAGGATGGAGTACCTAAAAAACTTGGAGATCCGGGAATACCAACTATACCTTGCTCCATTAAAAGAAACTATGTCAAAACTGCTTTGTGTGATTTGGGAACCGGTGTTAGTGTTATGCCTTTCTCCTTATATAAAAGGCTTGATTTGAATAAACTCACACCTACCGAGATATCATTGCAAATGGCTGACAAATCAACTGCCATACCTATCGGTATTTGTGAGGATGTGCCCGTTGTTGTTGCAAATGTTACTATCTTAATGGACTTTGTTATTCTTGAGATGCCCGAGGATGACAACATGTTGATTATCCATGGTAGACCCTTTTTGAATACTGCAGGGGCTGTTATTGATTGCAATAAAAGCAAAGTCACTTTTCATATCAATGGTAATGAGCATACGGTGCACTTTTCGAAGAAATAATTCCAAGTGAATGGTATAAATGTTATTGAAGAATCTCCGACCATCACTATTGGAAGTTTTCAATTACCTCTACCTACTGCCAAAAAGAAATATGATATACTTATTGTTGGGGATATGCACATCCCCATTGAGGTAACTTAGTGTTTTACGAAAGTTCTTCGGTTTCATGCTAATCAAAAGTGGTTGTTAATAAGACTTGATCAACCTTATTAATGAATCATTTTTGAGAGGTATGAAGTTGATGAATCTAGTAAGCACAACTCTCTGCTCCCACCTTTTATTTTCTGTTCTAGCTAGTCAAATAAAATAAAGTGCCATGATTATCCTGTTTTCTGTTTTCTCCGTGCAATAAAAAATGACCCAAAAATAGAAGTTCTCAGAATGTCCTGAAAATTTGATATGATTTTTTTCCGAATATTTCTGAATTTTTGGTGTAAATAATACCAGAGGGGGGTGCACCTGGTGCCCACAAGACACCAGGGCGCGCCTGCACCCCCAGGCGCGCTCTGGTGGGTTGTGGCCCCCATGTGGGCCCCCTCACTTATATATTGAGCCCACATCATCCCCTACCTCCAGAAAAAATAACCACAGCCACCATTCCCGTGTTCTTGCTCTCAAACCCGCGGATTTCGATCTCTTAGTTTGAAGCTCTGTTTCTGAAACTGCTTGGAGGGATTGCTGCCTGGTATGTGACTCCTCCATTGCTCTAATTAGTTTTTGATTTAGTGGGTAATTTTTAGAGTAATTAGCTACTCTTGGTGCTACTGTAGATGAGCTTGCATGTTGAATTCTTAGAGTTCTAAGTATTTTGAATGCTCAATATGGCCTCTATGTATGCTTAGAAGTAGTTGCTATCAATTTCACGAAGTTTTGTTGACAAAATTTTTGTGGACTAAAAATTTTCAGAATTTTTTTAGGAATAAAAATGCAAATCTTTAGGAAGTTCTCCTCCAAGAAAAACGCCAAAGGAGTCATTGGGGAATCATCGGACAATGACCTTGACACCCCAAGAAGGGCGGAGGTGCGGGCATGTGAATGGCTGCATGATGCCTTCATGGAGGAGGCTGGGTTTCACCAAGAGTTCGCTCAATTTGTTGCAAACGCCGGGCTGACCGAGTTCTTCGCAGCTAAGTGTCACCAATATCACATCCTTACAAATTCCTTTGTGCAAGCTTTTCATTTTCTGAGATAGAATAATCCCGTTGAGGTGCAGTTTAACCTTTATGCTGAAACTTACAAAATGTCGTTGACTGACTTTTGTGACATATGCTTGATTCCCACTGATGGGGAATTGAGAGAATCTATACCATCAGAATTTGAGGATTTTCTCCTCACTTTAACAGTGGGTGAAGATAGAGGCGTGTCAAATGCTACTGCTACCAGTTTGCAGTTTCCCTCAGTACATTACTTTGCTTTGTTCATCACGAAGTGCTTAACCGCTAGGGAGAAGGTCGGCGCACTCAGTGCCCCCGACCTTGCTATTTTACGTCGTGCACTATATGATGACCACACCTTTAGTATGGGGGCTATTATTGCATGTCGCTTAAACCTTAACAAAACTAAGGGAAAGATACATGGTGGTATTTATGCTACTCGTTTAGCGAGACAATTTAATGTTCAGATTCGCCCACATGATTATCTCTTGCCCCGAGTTTACCTAGATCATAAGTCGTTGCAGGATCATCAATTCCTTGATGTGACTGACTCTTTCCACGACATTCATTACAACATAGTATTCAGCAAAGAAACCCGTGATGTTATTCCGTTGCCTGCACCTGCTTTGTTTGATTCTATTGCCAGGAACGGATACAGGATCATGCCAAATGAAATTACCGCCTACCGGAACAACTTAGCAAGTATAAGGAAAAGACTTAATATAATTTCTAAGAGTTATTTTTGACATGGCTAGTCATAATCTTTGCTGATAACCTAGGTGCTACTTAAGCATATATATGTAAACAAGAACAAAAGAGTTCGTAAAAGTTTTTCTTTATCACTTTCAGTTTGTCGACTGAATTGCTTGAGGACAAGCAATGGGTTAAGCTTGGGGGAGTTGATACGTCTCTGTCGTATCTACTTTTCCTCACACTTTTGCCCTTGTTTTGGACTCTAGTTTGCATGATTTGAATGAAACTAACCCGGACTAACGTTGTTTTCAGCAGAACTACCATGGTGTTGTTTTTTGTGCAGAAATAAACGTTCTCGGAATTGGACGAAACTTTTGGAGATTTATTTTGGAATAACTAAAAATACTGGAGTCAAGAACCACCGGAGGGGGGCCAGAGGCTGGCCAGCATACACCAGGGCGCGCCCCGGTGGGTTCTGCCCACCTCGTGGCACCACTGACCCTAATTCCGCCACTATAAATTCCTATTTTTGGAGAAAAAAATCAGGGAGAAAGTTTCATCGCGTTTTACGATACGGAGCCGCCGCCACCTCCTGTTCTTCATTGAGAGGCCAGATCTGGAGCGCGTTTGGGGCTCCGGAGAGGGGAATCTTCGGTCTTCGTCATCATCAAACCTTCCCACCGGGAGTGAGTAATTCCTTCGTAGGTTTGGTGGTCGGTGAGGAGTTGGATGATATTCATCATGTAATCGAGTTAGTTTTATTAGGGCTTGATCCCTGGTATCCATTATGTTCTGAGATTGATGTTGCTATGACTTTGCTATGCCTAATGCTTGTCACTAGGGCCCGAGTGCCATGATTTCATATCTGAACCGTTTATGTTATCATCCTTATATCTATGTTCTTGATCCGATCTTGCCTAGTCATTTGCACCTATTACGTGTTATGATCTGCCAACCCCATAGTGACAATATTTGGGATACTTCACGGTGATGACCGTAGTTTGAGGAGTTCATGTATTCACCATGTGTTAATGCTTTGTTCCGGTTCTCTATTAAAAGGAGGCCTTAATATCCCTTAGTTTCCTTATGGACCCCGCTGCCACGGGAGGGTAGGACAAAAGATGTCATGCAAGTTCTTTTCCATAAGCATGTATGGCTATTTGCGGAATACATGCCTACATTACATTAATGAACTAGAGCTAGTTCTGTGTCGCCCTAGGTTATGACTGTTATATGATGAATATCATCCAACGAGTTCACCGATCCAGTGCCTATGAGTTCTCCACTTATTGCTCTTGCAAGTTACTATTGCTGCTGCTACTGTTCCAATTGCTACAAAACTATTGCTACTACTGTTACCATTACTGTTACTGTTACTACTGCTATCAAACTATCATACTACTGTGCTACTGATCTCTCTGGTATAGATATTTAATCTCCAGGTGTGGTTGAATTGACAACTCAGCTGCGAATACTCTCAAATATTCTTTGGCTCCCCTTGTGTTGAATCTATAAATTTGGGTTGAATACTCTACCCTCAAAAACTATTGCGATCCCCTATACTTGTGGGTTATCATCGCTTCATACACTGCGTCGGGCGCTGAGGGCGAATCGGAGCTGGCCCGCAGGGTGGCGGCAATCATTGAGCGGGAGGCCGACGTGGCCCTCCGCGAGCGGGAGGCCGCTCGGACCGCCTTCGACCAGGAGGCGAAACGCGAGCGCCTTGAGACCCTGGAAGCCGGTTCCTTGCCGATGAGGCAGCCCTCACGGCAGTGCGCGAGGAGGCCCGTGTTGGTGCCGACGCGAGGGTGGCTCGGTAGTGGGAGGCCGCCCTAGAGGAGTACCACGGCGAGCTGGCTCGACAGGAGGCCCGCATCCAGCTTCGTTGCGACGCGCTCCGGGCCTAGTTGCTGGACGTCGAGGCCGATCTCCAGGCCACCGTCGCGAGCAAGGGGGACGTCAAGGCGGTGTTGGTGTCGCTGCAGGCTCAGGTCGATGAAGCTGCCGATGCAGTGCAGATGGCCAGGGACGACGTGGCGCGGGCGCGTCTGATGGAGTCGCAGCGCGTCGGGCAGTTCCTGGACCTCGCGCATCGCGTGGATGGCGCGCTTCGCCGCTTTGTCAGGGATGTGTCGGAGCTGCCATGCACGCATGGCGATTGGGGCTACCTTGACATCTTCCTCAAGGTGGTGGAGGCGCTGGAGTCGGGCGTCTCCAAGGTGGATGAAGACGTCGATTCAAGTGCGCGCGATCTTCTAGACTGCGATGACGCGCGTCTTTTCCAACCTCCGCCGCCATGATCCTGCCTTCGACCTCTCCAGCATGAGGGAGCCGGTGCCCGCGGAACTCCTGGGCCCCCTCAGGGATGAGGTGCGCGGACAGGTGGAGTCGCTGGTCGGGCGGTTCGCTCAGGATGCGCCTTCTGAGGAGAGCGGGAGCCTTGGCGCCGCAACCCCTGAAATTCATGACGAAGGCAGCACCTCCTCCACTTAAGCTTTATGTTCCCCTTATGTCTTACCTTGAATCACTTGGCCCCAACTCGGGCGTAAGACATTTGTAATGTACTTTTGTTTATATGGTAGTCGCTTGTCGCGCACTAAGACACCCTTGCCCCCCTATGGGGCCCTTTGCTTTCCTTCGCGCAGCCCCCATGCCCTGGATGGCTGGGGCTCGCGAGGCCGGCGAAAGCCCGTGACGCGCTACACCCGAGGCCCCCGTTTTTTATGCGCGGCGCGGCCTCGGGGCTGTAGCCCCCGAGAGTCTTTAGCGCCTAGCCCTTACCTCGCTAGGTTGCCCTTGTCGGACCTTCCTCGGGGAGTCGCTCCGCTGGGCGCTCCACCCGGGATTCCATGCGATCATCAGCTCGCGCCTGGGCTCCGCGTGAGGGTGGCCGTCACCTGAGGCCTTGGTGGGGCAATCAGAAGCTTCGGCAAGATACGTGTGCATGGGTAACCCAGGGACCCAGGCCTACCCCTCGGGGCCAGCGAAGCACGAGCTAGTGGGGTCGGTCGAACACCAGCACTGCGCCGCCCTTGGTCGATCCGTCTCGCTAAGATTTCTGGGACGGCTTCAGGATGCAGCCCCATGGAAGGCGCCGCGAAGTCCCCCGACGATGGCTGCTGGCGCGAGCCTCGCGAGGGCCTTGCTCGCGAAACTTGTCGATGGGCCGAGCCTGGCCTGCGGCACACGTGGTGCCTTGGGCCGCAGATATCTGGGCCTGGGTACCCCCAACTCTGCGAGCCTGGCGATGCGGTCCATGGGCATGCTACGGGACCGGTTCCTCCAGCGGGGGGAGGCCGGAACGGCGCGCGCTCTAGCCGCCTGGGAGTCCGGCGCGGCGCGTGGTGGGGCCTCTTCACTTCCCATGACGCATCGGTAACCGCCCAGTGCTGACATAAAGCTTGTGCGTGACGCGTGGACATCATTGCTCCTCCTAGCCTTAAGCCAGCTTAACGAAGGCGAAGGGGGCACAGGCTAGGCGCCCACCAGGGATGTATATAAGAGCAAGGGGAGGAGTCCCTCTTCCCATCCTTCTCATTCTCGGCCTCCATCCCCACTCGCCGCCGTAGCAGTAATGGCACCTGCGAGGAAGTTCTCCGCCGCCGAGAAGGAGAAAGTGGCGATGGAGGAGGCGGGCATGCTGAGGTTGACGAAGGGAGGGGGCCACCCTCGCGCGCCCGTCGCCGTGTTTGAGGCGCCTCTCCGGGGGCGCGGGCGACCTCCACCGGCGACCCACGTCGGCTCGGGCAATCGTGGGAGGAGCTCTACCCACGGGCGCGGTGGGCAAGGTGGCCGCGGATGGGGCCAGAGGTATAGTACAGCGGCTCAGCCGCCCCGGCCACGAGGCCATTCCGCCGACACGGTCCGCAAGTTCTTCGTGAGAATGGAGAGCAGACCGCGCACTTGGCTCTGGCTCCCGGACTCCTTCGCGAGAGAGATGGAGGAGCGTGCACACCTCGGCCTGTGGCCGCAACCAGACGGATGCAACGGGTCTTCTTGGTTGGTGACGGAGTTCAACCCTCTCGGCTTCATGTTCTTAAGGCGCAGGTGGAAATCATTCGCCCTCGCCCGCGGCTTGCAGGAAGGGCATGTCCTCCACTTTAAGTTTGATGGGGCCGCCACACTCTTCATGAAGATCTTCGGGGAGGCCGGAGATCGCCTGGACTGCTGCATGGAGGGCGACAGTAGCAGCAGCGGCGGCTCCTCCTCCGGGGGAAGCGAGAGAGACAACGACTCCGACGGCTCCCCGGATGCCTGCGTCAAGGAAGAGGACTTCGACTAGGCGCGGTGGCATCAGGGTTGGGGTCTTTGGAGGCGGCACTGCGAGAGCCCAGCCCCTCTTCTTTTGCGTTGTCTTTCCTTTCCTGCAATGAACCATGCTGACCCCGTGGAGGCGTGTAAAAATGGGTTAAGTCCTTCGTGCCTTAAGTCGAACGCTATTTTGGGTTGAAAACAAGTTTCTTCTCTATGCTCTTTGTTAGGCTTGTATCCCTCTCCGGGATCGGCCTGACGTTCCGCGCTGCCGGGGCCCAGCCCCCGGGTGCGTTCCAACCATCGTCGGTATGAAGGGTCCTGATGCGTGATGCTCAGGGACTCATCTGGACCCGCCTCACGGGGCCCCTTGGGGGAACCGCCCCGGGGAGGGATCCTGTGTGAAAACACTTGGTCTAGACCGGCACGCGCTTACCAATTTACACTTGGGCACTGCGCAAGGAAGACAGGCATCAGGAGTCTTGGTGAGGTGACGTGCGCGTGGGCATGTCCGCGAGCCAAAACCCAGTCCTTTGGGTTCCAGCGTTGCTAGGGCTAGCCCAAGCGCAGGCACCGTGCCAAGCCCCCACGCGCGTGAGGCCCAAGGGGGAGCCGGTGGGCGCGGACCGCGGGGTGGGGGGCCTGCGGCTGCCGAGGCGAGGGCCGTTCACCCTGAGGCTGGTATGGCCCTCGACGAGGGGGTTCTTCGTTGGCTTCTCCGCCAGCGTGGAGCATGGGGCTTCCACTCGGCGTGGGCATGGTCGTGGTTCGATTGTTATTCTGCCAGCGCAGAACATAGGGCTTCCAGCTGAGCATGGGCATAGTCGCGGTTCGACAGTTATTCCGCCAGCGCGGAGCATGGGGCTTCCCCTTGGGCGTGGGCGTGAGTCCTCCCGAGGCCGAAGCCCAGCCAATCGGGAGGCTCCGGGGCGTGTACAGTGTCGGGGCACGGATGCTCACGATCACCTATGGGACCAGAGGTCCCTTGTGATTCGGCAAGGGGGGTCATGTTGCACGAAGAGCGGAGAGCATGAGACGGCGTGACGATCAGGACACATGCATTTTACCCAGGTTCGGGCCGCTGCTAAGCGTAAAACCCTACTCCTGCTTTTGGTGGATTGATTGGAGGAACACGAAGAACGCACAGCACATAACCCCGGCAAGGACTGCTGTCGGGGAAAGAGCGGTTATGCGAGTACAAGTGTTCGGGGGTTCGAATTGCCAACCTTGAGCTAGGTTGCCTTGGGCCTCCTTTTATAGTGCAAGGGGTTACCACAATGGCAAAACAGTCATTATCTATCGATTAGATAGCTAAGCAGAGCTATCATACCTAACTCTGGTATTTAGGACAAAATGCCATGATCACCTGCCTAGGTGGCGCTCGGGGGTGCATCCCCGGCAAGCTCTTGCCACCGCTTGGCCGGTCGTTGCTTATGGTCTTGACACGCTACAGGGCGGGTGTCAACTGAGCGTAACTTGCATTCCGATGTGTCGCCACGTGCTTAGCGAGAGCTGATTAACCGCCTGAGGGCTCGACACCGCATCGATAAGTGACAGGCGTAGCGATGCGGTGGAGCGGTGGCCGGTTGGCTCACGCCTACCGGGGAGTGGCTTGCCGGGTTTTGTGGGAGATGTGCATGTCTTGGTCCCCGGCAAGCGTTGGGGACGTGCTTGGCGCATTGTAGCCCGAGCTTGGGCTGCCGCGTTGAGCTTGTTGAAGTCTTGTCTTGATTGCTCACCGGGTTTTTGCTTCTACCGCCTGTGCATAAGTTAGGGGCAGTGGGTACCCCTTTACTAGTGCATCGACAGGAGTCCCTCGGGACTGGCCCACACGTGCTCGCCAAGTGCTGTTGGGTCAGGCCCAAGTTTCATGCACAGGCGCACAATGTGAGGGAGTAACTGCCAATTTATTGGTCAGCACTGACCCACCACCTCAGGCCGTTTCCGCCACGCGCGCCGCATGCATAGCGGGGAGTTAGAGACGGGCGCATGTGACTTAAAGTCCTGATCGTGGCAGAAACCGCAGCGCCATGGATTGGAGCAATGGGGCGGTTACCTGTTCGCCCGTGATCGTGGGCGATGGAATTGGTGGAGACGGGCGGCGACCCTTGGAGTGGAGGAGAGCCAGCCCCTGCTCCCTCCCCTATAAATTAGGGGTCGCGAGGGGCGATGCTCATCCATCCTTTCTTCCTCCTTGAGTGCAAACCCACAGGGCTCGCCCTTCTGCTTCTTTGTCTTGAGCCACGCTCGCCGCTAGCATGCCTAGGGGACGAGGGCGTCCTCCGGCCTCCGCCTCAATGGCGAGGGGTTCCCGTCGGGATCATGCCACCACTTCAGCCGCGGAGGCGGAGGGTGGCTCGAGTGCGCGTGGCGGAGGAGCTGGGAGGGGCCGAAGTCGACGCGGGGCCCGTCATCGGGGGAGACAGAGCGCCGCTTCTCTTCCTCCTCCGCCATCAGACCCTCCCCTTGAGGAGACCCACGCCGAGGGAATGGCGCTGGAGTTCGTCATCAAGCTGCGTGGTCCTCCCCGAAGCCGCCTGCACCTTCCTCACCCTTTCGCCAGGGTGATGGAGGTTGACAAGCCGCATGCCCTGTGGCTGCGGGTGCATGGTTGCTGTAATGGCGCTGGGCGGGTGGATGTCGAGTACCCGGAGCGTCGCGTCATGCTTCTCAGGCGCAGGTGGAAAACCTTCGCCCGTGCCCACAACCTCATGGATGGGCACGTCCTCCGCTTCAAGATGATGGAGGCTGACCTGCTCTCCATCAAGATTTACGGGCGTTCGGGAGCCCGTCTTGGCTGCTGCGAGGAGAGCTTGAGTGATGTCGAAAGCTCCTCCTCGAGCAATAGCGATGAGGAGGACAGTGTCGGTGAAGACGACGACGATGAGTCACAGGCTGTCAAGTCGGAGTACGAGGACCTGGGCTCTAGCTGATCGTCGGCCGCACCATCACCGTCATCGCGCTCCTCCTCCTCCTCCCGGGAGAGCGATTTGCCGGGGGTTCTCGACTTGGGCACCGCCTCTTCTTCTCAGCTGGACCCCGGCAGGCTCGTGGACTTCGGCTTCGTCTTCTTTTCCGGTGGGCCTGCCGTCCGCGCAATGCTGGTCCTGACGGGGTCAGGCTGGGCTTCTGTTGGGGCCCTCCCTTTGCTCTTTTTCTCTTGTAATCTGCCCCTAGGGGAGAAAGCCAAATAAAGAGTTATTAAAAAGGAGTGCCCTCTTATGTAATCTTTATCCTGCTTGTATCGGAAATGAATGAGAATAAAGTGCCATTTTCTTCCTGCAAGTACTATCCCTTTCCTTTCCTTATTTATACTGCATTAGTATGTTTTGTCTTCGGTGCACGGAGCTACCTGCCGGGTCATCATTCAAACCAAGAGTGCCAAAGTGGGGGAACGAGCCCCTGGCAACAGGTTGGCATTGTTCCCCGGCAGAGCTCCTTGTCGGTATCGGCGCTGCCACCCTTATAAACAAAGACAGGGGGATGGCTCGTCCCGACAAGGGTTTTCAACACGTGGATGACTCCACAACCCGCAGTAAGGAAAATACTAAGGGTTTCCTTGAGAAATCGAGAAGTACTGAACTGGAAATATGCGATATACTTATCTTTTCCAAGCAGTATCTTCTTTTTCGAAGATGGTTGCCGGGGACTGAGCCCGGCTGCCGCGCCTTACGGGTAGAACTTACGAAGATGCTCAATGTTCCATGAGTTTTGCACCTTGGTGCCATCTTCGGTCTCCAGACGGACTGCGCCAGGTCTGGTGACTCGTACTACCTGGTAAGGGCCTTCCCACTTCGGCGTCAACTTGTTTGTACCCTTGGCGGACTGAACACGCCGAGGGACAAGGTCGCCTTCCTCAAGGCTCCAGGCGTGAACCCTGCGGCTATGGTAGCGGCGCAGAGCTTGCTGGTAGCGTGCTGCACGCACAGCATCCCGGAGACGGTCTTCCTCGAGGAGTGTGGCATCGTCATGCCGCAGCTGTTGTTGCTCTACTTCATCGTAGGCAAGCACTCGAGGTGACCCGTATATGAGTTCTGTGGGGAGCACTGCTTCCGCCCCGTACACTAGGGAGAAGGGTGTCTGGTCGGTAGCTCAATTTGGTGTCATCCTCAGGGACCAAAGAACCACCGACAGCTCATCTATCCAGCGGCTACCGCTCTTCCGCGGCTTATCAAACGTCCTTGTCTTGAGTCCTCACAGCACTTCAGCATTCATCCTCTCGACTTGCCCGTTGCTTCTCGGGTGAGCAACAGTGGCGAAGGAGACCTTGCTTCCAAGGCTTTGGATATATTGCATGAAGGCGCGGCTCGTGAACTGGGTGCCGTTGTCGGTGATCACTCTGTTAGGCACCCCAAAGCGGCACACCAGTCCCTTCATGAACTTGATAGCTGCCTGTGCGGTCACCTTTCTCACTGGTTCCACCTCAAGCCACTTTGTGAACTGTCGGTTGCCATGAACAAAAACTCAAAGCCCCCGACAGCACGGGGGAAGGGGCCCAAGATATCGAGCCCCCAGACCGATAATGGCCAGGATAGAGGGATTGTTTGCAGGGCTTGTGCTGGTTGATGGATGTTCTTGGAATGGAACTGGCAGGCTTCACACTTGGTGACCAGCTCAGTAGCGTCCTGGAGGGCAGTGGGCCAATAGAAACCCAGTCGGAAAGCTTTCCCGGCAAGGGCCCTTGATCCAATGTGGGAACCACATACTCCTCTATGAATCTCCGCCAACAGCTTTAGTCCATCCTCCCGGCAGATACACCTTAATTTCACATCGTTCGGTCGTCTTCTGTATAGGGTGTCATCGACAAACTGGTACATACTTCACCGACGGGCTACTCTTTCGGCTTCCTCTTGCTCTTCGGGGAGTTCTCCTATTTTGAGGAAATGGACTATATGCTGCGCCCAGGTTGGAGCCTGTGGCTCGACAACAAGGACTAAAGGCATCTCCTCGTCTCCAGGAGCACTTGTCTCAACCGCTAGACCCTGAGGTCCTGCGGGAGGGAGCTGCTCGTCAACCGGAACGGGTTTTTCCCCGGCAGCTTCTCTACCAGCGGCTTTGGGAAGCTCTATCGGGAAATGCTTGCCGGATTTTAGCTTTCTTCTCTTCTTGGACATCGTTGATGGGGATACTGATGGTTGAGTGAGGTGGAGAACAAAGGAAAGGTTCCTGGTTCCACAGGAAGCTTCTGCGTGGCGCACTTTAATAGATGGTCAGCAATGCTGTTTTCCGCTCGCGGCACATGCTCTGTTTGCAGCCCATCGAAGTGCTCCTCCAATTTCCTCACTTCTTCCACGTAAGCTTCCATCAGCGGGCTCTGGTAATCCTTGTTGACTTGCTTTATCACAAGCTGAGAATCTCCTCAGACGATCAGCCTCTTTATTCCCAACTCCACCGCGATTCTGAGTCCGGCAAGGAGCCCCTCGTACTCAGCGGTATTGTTGGTGGCTTCCTCACGGGGAAAGTGCATCTGGACGACATACATGAGGTGCTCTCCGATAGGGGCGATGAGGAGCACGCCTGCTCCAGCGCCCTGGAGTGAGAAAGCACCGTCAAAGTACATGATCCAATCCTTGGGTGCTTCTTTGCTGGGGAGGATTGTCTCCGGAGCTTCATCATCTGGCGTGGGTGTCCATTCTGCAATAAACTCTGCCAATGCCTTGCTTTGAATGGTGGAAGTGCTCTCATACTTTAGTCCGAAACTTGACAATTCCAATGCCCACTCAACTATCTTGCCAGTGGTTCGGGGTTTCTCAGTATGCGTTGCAACGGGAAACAGGTGACAACTGTTATCTCATGGGCTTGGAAGTAGTGGCGCAGCTTCCTCGAGGCCATGATGAGGCCAAAGATCAGCTTTTGTACCCCAGAGTACCTTGATCTAGCCCCCTGTAGCAGGGAATTGACAAAGTACACGGGTCGCTGCACCATTTTCTTCTTTGCCACTTCTTTGGATTCATTGTCAATCATTTGCTGAGATCCCCCTTGATCTATGTCGAGTCCTACCGCGGATGTTTCTTTCCCGCCCCCGGCAGCATCAGCAGTGGATGTTGAATCTCCATCCACTCCTCGCTGCGCCACCAGCGCTGCACTAACCACTTGATTCGTCGCTGCCAAATATAGCAGCAACGGCTCTTGCGGTTTAGGAGCGACCAAGGTGGGAGCAGAGGATAGGTATTTCTTCAGGTCTTGTAGCGCTGCATCTGCCTCCGGGGTCAACTTTATCGGGCCAGCCTTCTTCAAGATTTTGAAGAAAGGCAAGGCGCGCTCAGCGGACTTGGAGATGAACCTACTCAACGCGGCAACATATCCGGTCAAGCGTCTGATATCTTTGATGGTCTTGGGTGCCTGTATCTGTTCAATCGTCTTGATCTTGTCGGGATTGGCTGCTATTCCTCGCTGAGATACGAAGAACCCAAGCAGCTTGCCGGATGGGACACCGAACACACACTTTTCAGGGTTGAGCTTTAGGTTGATCTTGCGCAAGTTTGCAAAAGTTTCCTCCAGATCTTGTATGAGAGTGGCTTCATCCTTGGTCTTGACCACGATGTCATCCATGTAGGCTTCCACATTTCTGTGCAGCTGGGGTCCAAAACCAATTTGAACAGCCCTGGCAAAGGTCGAACCAGCACTCTTTAACCCGAAGGGCATACGCACAAAGCAGTACGTTCCATAGGGAGTTATGAATGCAGTCTTCTCCTCATCTTGCTTGGTCATAAATATCTGGTGGTAACCGGAGTAGGCATCCAAAAAGGAGAGCAAGTCACATCCGGAGGTGGAATAAAAAAATTGATCTATGCGCGGCAAGGGGAAAGGGTCCTTCGGGCAAGCTTTGTTCAAGTCAGTGAAGTCTATGCAAAGCCTCCATTTCCCATTTGCCTTTCGTACCACCACCGGGTTTTCCAGCCAAGTTGGATGCAGCACCCCTCTGACCAAACCAGCTGCTTCAAGCTTCTTGATTTCCTCGGCAATAAACTGCTGCCGCTCCAAGGCATGTTTCTAAACTTTTGCTTAACGGGTCGGGCATGAGGACAGACAGCAAGGTGGTGCTCAATTACCTCCCTGGGAACACCGGGGATGTCAGATGGTTGCCAGGCAAACACATCGACATTCTCCCGCAGGAAGGTAACGAGCGTGCTTTCCTATTTGTCAGTAAGGGTAGCGCTGATGGTGAAGGTACCACCAGTGCCATCCTCCCTTGTCGGGACTTTCTTTGTCTCAGGATAGGCGACCCTGGTCTTCTTGCTAACGGAACTTTCCGGCAGGTCATCGTCGGGTGCAGCACACTCCGAAGAGGCGCGCTTCCCGGAGTCCTCGCCGGTGTTCTTGCTAGCCTTCTTCATCTTCTCTGTGTCCTTGGCGGGAGCTGGGATTTTTGTGGCTTCAGCTGCTACCGCGTCACGATACATCTGGTCCACGCAGATAACTGCATTCTTCTTGTCGGATGGGATGGAAATGACCCCAATGGGCCCTGGCATCTTTAAGGTATTGTAGGCATAGTGGGACGCTGCCATGAACTTTGCCAGAGCTGGGCGAACAAGGATTCCATTGTAAGGCAGTGGGATTTCGGCGACGTCGAACACTATCTTCTCTGTCCGGAAGTTCAACTCCCCGCCAAATGTCACACGCAGAGTGATCTTTCCCTTGGGTCGGCTCCTGCCGGGCTTGATTCCTTGGAATGTACCCGTAGCTTCGAGCTCTTCATCAAGGATCTGCAGTTTCTCAGCCACTCTAGGGGAGATCAAGTTCAATCCGGCAACGCCGTCAACTAACATCTTAGACACCTTGAGGTTGCGGATTGTCGGGGAAACCAACAATGGCAAACATCCGACCGTAGTGGTACGGTCAGGATGATCCTCTTCGTCAAAGATGATAGGCTTGCGGGACCATCTGAGTGGCTTCCTAGATTCTGCAGTAGGTTCCACAGCATTGACCTCGCGTGCGCACTGCTTGAGCTGGCGGCTTGAGGAATGCAAGGATGCACCCCCGTCAACGCACATGGCTTCGGTTGCTTTCTGGAACTCCCTGTTGCTGGAATCCTCAACATCATCCTCATCTTCACTCATATCGTCTGTTTCCTTCTTCTCTCGGCCTCTGGCGGGTTTTTCCCTTTGCTGTGGGGTTTTGCCGCGGCGACCTCCTCTGCCGCCATGGCCTTTCCCGGCAGTGCCGTCCTGGCCATTTTCTTTGTCGCGCTTCTTGTACTCGGCCCTCTGTTTCTCAAAAAGTTGCTCAACCTGCAGCATTCTTGGAGATCATGGCCCTTGGTGCGGTGAATTTTGCAGTACGGTCCGTCGGACTTCCCGGTCTTCTTAGCGGCAGCAGCCTCCCGGCAATCAGCGCACACGGCAGCTCCCTTGCCGGGGGTTTCGGCTTTCGCCTTCTTGCCTGCACTAAGGTCTCCGGAGCTCTCGACGGCCAATACTACTTTTCCCTTACGCTTCTTGTTGCGCTTCCTGCTACTTCCCTTCGGGTCGGGGGCATCGTCGTCCTCATTAGAGTCCACTTCGACGCCCGCCTCCTCCCCGGGAAGTCGCCTTCCTTCTTCAGCTCGAGCACACTTATCCGCCAAGGTGTAAAGCTCATTAACAGTCTTGGGGAGCTTGACATTCATCTTGGCTCGCATCCTCCTGTTGCGCACGTTCGAGTGGAACGCGGCAATCACCGCTGCAGGATGGATCTCTGGGATGTTGCGGTGCACTCGGCTGAATCTCTGGATATACTTTCTCAAGGTTTCTCCCTCCTTTAGTGGGAGGACTTGGAGATCGCTGGGCTGGCCTGGTTCTTGATGACCACCGGTGAAGGCGCCAACGAACTCGTTGCATAGATCAGCCCAAGACGAAATGGAATTCTCTGGCAGGTGCATCAACCATGATCTCACGTTTGGCTTGAGTGCCAAAAGGGAAATAGTTGGCGAGCACCTTTTCATCTCTTCCTCCCACAGCTTGAACAACTATCGTGTAAATGCCCAAGAACTCCGCAGGGTTCAGCTTCCCGTCATATTTCTTAGGTAGCTCAGGCTTGAAAGCTCGGGTCGACGGCCAACGGACCCGTCGCAGCTCGCTAGTGAAGGCAGGGCAATAAACCTCGTAAGGAAGGTACCCGCCAGCACTGGGCGCGGGGTCGCCGACATCTGGACCGTTGCGCTTGTTGGATTGACGATGCGCTTCCCGGCATCGCTCGATGGTGATGCGCGCGTCTTCTTTCCGCCGGTCTTCAAGGACACGTCGTTGATCCTGGCGGTCACGCGGGCCAGACGAGACTATGGACGCTTCGCCATGCTCATCAGCATGCGAAGCTTGCTGTGGCTGCCTCTGGGCCTGTTGTCGCGGAGGGGACTGCACCGTTGGGGTGGCCCCTTCGATGCGCTCGCGGCCCCGGGCTGTAGCTGTTGTTCGCGTATGCCGCGACGGCTCCGCATGCCGGGTCTTGTTGGCTTCAACGAAAGAAATCAAACTCGGAATGGTGGCTCTCCATTCGTCCATCTTATCGGCCGCTGGCATGAAGTTGAGCAGCATCTGGACTTGCGCCATGGCCTCCTCTGTGGTGCCCGGCATGGCGAAAGAGGCAGACCGCGATGTCGCTCGACTCTTGGTAGGGCCAAGAGAAGCGTCGCCATGTCCCTGATGCCGCACGCCACTCGCCGAAGCTTTCTGGTGGGCAGTGGGCCGATCCTGTGGGGCTGCGGCTCCGCTGGGCGCTCCGTCCCGTTCTGCACGAAGTGCATGCCCAACAATCTCGCTGGCGACGGGTGCGGCCCGAGGGTCACGGCTCGCATCGGACCGGGCGCCGCCGAGGCGGCCTCGGCCATCCGCGCGGCGGGGAGGTGATGAATGGATGTTTCACTCGCCCGTGGTGTCGGGGCCGAGCTCGCCATGTTGTTGTTGTAGTTGCTCCTCTCCGGCGCCTCCTGCTCCATCTCCGGCCGTGAAGGACTGGACGGGGGCGCCACCTGCGCCGATCGCGTCGTCCACGATGCCCGCCTCGCCCACAGCCGCCGCGACGTCTACGGCGCCGGCGGTCGCGTGTGAGGGAGCCTTCGAAGTGGAGGGATGTGTGGCCGCACCGGATTTCTTCTTGGGAGCCATTGTTGAAGAAGATGATGATGAAGATCGATTCGCCGTTCACGAACTCGGGTTCGCGCAAATGATGCATCCCCCCTATCTGGCACGCCAAAGATGTCGGAACACGGATGCTCACGGTCACCTATGGGACCAGAGGTCCCTTGTGGTTCGGCAAGGGGGGTCACGTTGCACGAAGATCGGAGGGCATGAGACGGCGTGACAATCAGGACACATGCATTTTACCCAGGTTCGGGCCGCTGCTAAGCGTAAAACCCTACTCCTGCTTTTGGTGGATTGATTGGAGGAACACGAAGAACGCACAACGCCTAACCCCGGCAAGGACTGCTGTCGGGGAAAGAGCGGTTATGCGAGTACAAGTGTTCGGGGGTTCGAATTGCCAACCTTGAGCTAGGTATCCTTGGGCCTCCTTTTATAGTGAAAGGGGTTACCACAATGGCAAAACAGTCATTATCTATCGATTAGATAGCTAAGCAGAGCTATCATACCTAACTTTGGCATTTAGGACAAAATGCCATGATTACCTGCCCAGGTGACGCTCGGGGGTGCATCCCCGGCAAGCTCTTGCCACCCTTGGCCGGTCGTTGCTTATGGTCTTGACACGCTGCAGGGCGGGTGTCAACTGAGCGTAACTTGCATTCCGATGTGTCGCCACGTGCTTAGCGAGAGCCGATTAGCCGCCTGAGGGCTCGACACCGCCTCGATAAGTGACAGGCGTAGCGATGCGATGGAGCGGTGGTCGAATGGCTCGCGCCTGCCGGGGAGTGGCTTGCTGGGTCTTCTGGGAGATGTGCATGTCTTGGTCCCCGGCAAGCGTTGGGGACGTGCTTGGCGCGTTGTAGCCCGAGCTTGGGCTGCCGCGTTGAGCTTGTTGAAGTCTTGTCTTGATTGCTCGCCGGGTTTTTGCTTCTACCGCCTGTGCATAAGTCAGGGGCACTAGGTACCCCTGTACTAGTGCACCGACATACATCCCCTAACTCATTATTACGTGAGAGTGTCACGGGCGGCGATAAGGGAGGTGTCCGGTGCCACGAGCACTGGGCTCAGGACCCTTTCCTCGTTCTTCAGGCGGCTTTGCACCTAGTTTCCGGCGCGGCTGCGCGCTCACGCGACCCATAACATGGGTGCGGGGCGCACCGCGCAATCGTTGTGGCACCGCATCGGCAGCGCTAGCCGAGTCGTACCCCCACTACCCGCCCATGACGGTTCTCCGGGAGGGCGGGACACCAAAGACCTTGGTGAGGTGACTTGCATGGGGGGCCAGCCCATGAGCCAGAGCTCGGTCACTTGGATTTCTCGGCGCTGCGAGGACAAGTCCTGGCGCAGACGCCGTGTCCAGCCCTCTCCCACGGAACCATCAAAGGGGCGGTCGTAGGGGCATGAAAATCCCAGGCGATGGCGGGACGCTAGAGCTTAAAGCTTAAACAAATGGCATAAACAGGGGTTAATCGGGTTCATTACATAACGAGGGAGTTCCAGTTTTGGGGTAATGCAAAATACAAGTGGGGATGGGGGGGGCGCTTGACTCGAACAGACCACAAAAAATAACCTACCAGCTATGCCGCTGCGGGAGCGTCAGGCCGCTTGATGAAGCGTGCCGCGGGGCTTCTCCCCTCAGGGGCCGGCTGGCTCCTGAGGCTTCGGAGACCCGCGAGGCCCTAGTGCCACGCAAGGCGCCATCGTGAGTTGCGCCTGCTTTTAGAAGGTGACACTAGCGCTCACCAAGCCAAAAGGCACGCGGGCGTAGTTGCTGGTGACACGCAAGGGACGGAAGGGGCCCTAGGACCCGGCCCTGTTAGGGCCCGCGAGGTCGACGTATGGGTGCCCCCTGGCACTCCTCTTGGGGGCGACGGTCTGTACTGTCTGGCGTTTCGGGCGACGCTCTTCCCGCTGCTTGCCAATCCCTTGGTCGATGAGCTCCCGCGGCGCTGGCGCCAGGCGCCGCGCTCCTTGCTTGTGGGGGCGCGCGTCGAGGCACGCATCCAAGTGGTGCCCGAGCTCCTCCCTCGTCCTACCAGCCAAGTCAGACGCTTCCCGGGCGGAAGCCCCCGGGCCTAACCTGAGGGAGGCGTCGGGCACGCCTTCCTATGCCGAGAGGAGGTCGGCGCCGGCGAGGGGCACGGGGCTCATGTCGTCGATGTCGGGCGCTACATGCTTCATCTTGGTGAGGCCTGGGACGAGCAGCAGTTCCCTCTTCCTTGGGAGCGCGGCCTCGCGAGATCCAGCACCTCCCTCGTCGTCGGAATGCTTAGCCGTGGCAGCTTTGTATGCCCGCTCAAGGGAACATATCGTGTCTTTCTCGTCGCAGGCGATGGTGATGATGTCGTCGGGACCCGGCATCCTGAGGACGTTGTAACCATGGTGGGTCACTGCCATGAACTTGGCCAGGGTCGGTATCCCAGGATCGCATTGTACGGGAGGCCGATGCGCGCTACGTCGAAGTCGATGAGCTCGGTGCGATAATTGTCGCGCGTGCCGAAGGTGACGGGGAGGCGGACCTACCCCAGCGGAACAGTGGGACCGCCGGCGGCACTGGAGAACGGCCTAGTGGGCGCCAGTTGACTGTAGAGCACCCGGAGAGTCTCGAAGGTCTCCGCAGAGAGCACGTTAAGGCCGGCGCCCCCGTCAACGAGGGTTTTGGTGACGGAGACGTTGCAGATGATGGGGGTACACAGCAGGGGGAGCGTGCCCGTGGTAGCCATGGATTTGAGGCCGTCCCTGGAGTCGAAGGAGATGCTACCGCTCCTGGTCACCCCCAAGCCCTCCGTCCGATGAGCTGCTACCGCTCTGCCTGAGTGGCCGCGGTCGCGGCGTGTAACAGCCCGAGACAGACGCTCCAGAAGATTCCAGTTTTATTCCGTTGTCATCGTGTGACTCGTTTAGTTGTCGCATTCATCGTCGCATCATCTGCATTGCATCGGCACTCTGTCGACATCATTTTTCAAAAATTGCATCCGTTCGTAGTCGCCGGTTCTCTCCGTTCGTGTCGTCGACCGTTTCGAGACCAACCACACACGCACGCGCCCGCGGCATCTTTAAAATATTGTTTTAGAAAAGTGCGTATAAAATATTCTCAAATTGGGTCGAAAGTTGGCATGTGGTCTTGTTTTATTGTAGGTAGATCGCCTGCCAAATTTCGTCGCAATCGGAGGTCGTTTGATACCCGAACGGTCAACCGTAGTAGAGCTGTCATCGGTTATATTATCGGACGTTTTTCAGGTTTCTAAAATCATGTCACGGGCCGCAAAGTTTCCCTCTCATCTCAGCCCACACCCCCTCTCCACCGCCCAACCAGCCCACTAGGACTAACCCTAAGCCCCCTCCGTCCGGAGCCGTCCGATCGTGATCGTACGGTCCGAAAACGGAGCAAAAACCCCCCTAACATAATCCCTGCCTACAAAAGGAGCTCCTCCCATGCCAAAAATGGCCTCCCTAGTCCCTCCACCTACCTCCAACCGCCACTCCTCAGGATCCGCGCCGGCCAGCCCACCGTCGCCACTTGGCGGCACCCTGGCCAGCACAGCCACCGCCAACCGCCGCCCATACCCTCTCCTGCGCCGCCACGTGGGCTCTCCCCGCCGCCAGCCAGCTCCTCCTCCCCGCGGCCCTGCGGAACCCGCAGCAGGCCCGCCCCGGGCCCAGTCTGGGCCATGGCCGGACCGCAGCGCCCGCGCGCGCCCCGCGCGCCCTGCCTCTCCGCCGCCAGGGGCCTCCCGCTCCTCCCTGTGCTCGCCTCCGTCGCCGGCGAGCCCCGCCGCCGTCCGCCCGAGGCCCAAGCTCGCCTCGCCGCCATCGCCTCGCCCCTCCGCCCCCCCCCCCCCCCGTTGCAGCACCGCCGCTAGCGCCCGTCCGCGGCCCCGCCGCATAGCCCTCGTCGTCGCCCCATGGCTGCCAGAGCCGAGCTCCTGCCGTCGCGCCCAAGCTCCTCGCCGTCGGCCCCGCCTCCGGCCAGATCCAGGCAGCAGTTGCCCGGATCCGGCTGCCCCGCGTCGCCCCGCCTCATTCCCCAGCCTCCTCGCCGGAGCGGCGCGCCCGTGTCGCCGGAGCCGCCATGGCCGGCCTCCTCCGGCTAGATCCGAACGTCGTCGTCTCGGGTCCGCGGGATCCCTCGATCCAAACGGCCGCCGGGACCATCCCGGCCAGATTTCCCGCGTGGGGGTAATTTCACTAAGTTCCTGGGTGTTCTGTTCTTATCATCATATTAGCATTTTTAACTGCCTGTAACTTTTCAATCGTGCATCCAATGGGAATGTATTATATATGGATTTTGATCTACTCAACATGCTCTACATGATGGATGCATTTTCATGAGCATTAGGATGCATTTGTTTGATGTAATCTCTGTTGACAAAGTGCATTCCATCGTAATCGTCAAATCTGTTATATTATTCAATCTTCCGCGAATGGTTGCATCTCAACCGTAGGAATTCTGCATGTGGTGTCTTCATGATTATTGCCCTATGTTATGTCCACTATCATGACATGCCTCTGGTTGCTAGGTAGAAGTTCATTATCATGTCTATTTATTGCTCTCAAGTTGCTATCATGTTAAAACTGAAATCTGTTAACGAAGAGTTCCGTTTGGTGAGCATCATATTAAGCAATCCATGACCCGTATGAACATGTGCCAATGGTATGTTTTGTAGTGTGTCATGTCTTGTTGCTATTAGTGTCCTTGCCATGCTCATAGAGGGTTGTTATGTTACTACTATTGCCATGTCAACATGCCTAGACAATACTGCAGTTTTGGGAGATAGTTAAATATTGACTAAGTCTGAAACTGTTATTTTGTTGCCATGTGATTTGCTAGTGTTCTAGGGGTCTTTTGTGGTTGCTCCAAAGGAGTCTTTTGTTAAGCATGTTGTTGTCTACCAGGTTGTACCATTTGTTGCCATGTATAGGATTTGCATCATAGTTATTCTGTTGTCCAATATGCCAATCGGTTAAAAACTGCTGCTCTTGTCTACTCTAATTTTCACCAAGTCTGAGAATCTGTTTTCTTCATAATGCCATGTTGTGTTGATGCTAGCCAAGATTCCATGCATAATTAGACCTTGCCACCATGATATGATTTGTAGTGCATCATGCCCTCTACCATGCTGTAAATTTTCATGCCATGATATGCCCTGTAGCATATAGTGTTATTGCTGCCAATATGCCTTCGTGAAAATCAGCTATGCTAAAACCTGTTATTTTCACTAAGTCCTAATCTGCTAGGTTTTATTGCCATGTTGTGAGCTTCCTACCATGTGATCCATGACTCTTTTCAGTATGACATATTAAGATGAAATGAAGTGTGTGTTATATGCTACTGCCCCATGCTTAGTTTGTGCATTTTAGAATCTTGTACTTTGTTGTTTTCATGTGTGTAATATGCCATGTTGTTGTTTTGGACAGATTTCACCCAAAACTTGTGTTGTTTGTATTTGTTGAACCGTAGCTCCGTTTTGGACATGCCATATATGAATCTTGCCTAGAATTGCATGTAGTATCATGTTATCATGTTGCATCCATGTTTTGAAGTGCTTGTGGTTGTCATTTTCATGTATTTGCATTCATGACATGTCATCTTGTGTGTGTGTCGTAACTTCTAGACCGTAACTCCGTTTTATATGATCTATATATGTAAATCGACTAGAATGACGCGCAGAATCACATGGTCCTCTTTATTTTGCAGTTTAATAAACATAAAACATGGTTATTTCAGATCTGGACCAATTTCTAAATTTGCATATGAGGTCACTTCGGGAATACTATAAGTTGTTTCCGACCTCATTTAAGATGCCTAGATAGTGTAGTTTCATTATGCCTCACCTCTTGCCATGTTTAACAACTTTTAATATGGTCGTGTACCCAAACAGGAGTGAACTAAATAATTTGAATGTGAAGTTTCGTCAATATGCAACCCGTTGCATATTGAGCTTAACTTAATGTGTAGAAGTTGATTGTTGTGCTTTGCCATGTCATGCATAACATGCATCATATTTGATGTGCATCATGCCATGCATATGTTGTGGTGTTTATCATGTGTTGATTGTTGTTTCTGGATTGCTTCTTATCGATAGAGTTCCGAAAGCGTTCGGAGTGTGAGGATTCGTTCGACTACGTCCCGTTCGTCTACTTCACGGAGTCGTTCTTCTTCCAAGCGGGATCTCAGGCAAGATGACCATTTCCCTGGATACCACTACTATCATTGCCATGCTAGTTGTCTCGTTTCTATTGCTGTCTCGCTACCTACCACTTGTTGTCTAGCCTCCCAAATTCCATGATAAGACTCTAACCCTCCACATCCCAGCAACCATTGTTTGGCTATGTTACCGCTTGCTCAGCCCTTCTTATAGAGTTGCTAGTTGCAGGTGCAAATTGTTTCCATGTGCCAACATGGATACTTTGGATATATCACAATATTATTGTTATTTAATTTAATGCACATATATACTTGGTCAAAGGTGGAAGGCTTGGCCTTTTGCACAGTATTTTGTTCCACCTTTGCCGCCATAGTTACTTGTGTACCGGTGTTATGTTCCATATTGAGCGCTCCTAACATGCTCGGGGTTGTTATGGGGACCCCATTGATTTTTGTTTTGGGATAAAACTCGTCTGGCAAGGCCCAACATTGGTTTTACCATTTGCCTAATAACTAATAAAATTGCATAGGGACCCGCCGGCACCCGCGGATCTTTAATCAACCGCCCGGGCCAGTGCTCCTCATGAGCGTTGGTCCAACATGTCAACCGCCGGTGGCCGCCAGGGGCAACTCTGTGATTGGCCTACCGGAAGTTTGGACAATCTGGTCGTGTCCTGAGAACGAGATACGCGGCTCCTATCGGGTTCGTCGACACGTCGGGCGGCCTTGCTGGATTTGTTTTACCTTTCTCGAACGTCTTGTGCACGGGATTTCGAGGACACCTCGGGCTATCTCGAGGTTGAGATTTTCCAACGGAATTTCCAAGGAGATCACGGGTTTCGTGGTCGAGGTTATTCCCGCGGCGTGTGGTTAGTTTGTGATGGATGAGTTGGAGCACCCCTGCAGGATTAAATCTTTCATGAGAGCCGTGCCCGCGGTTATGTGGCAACTTGGAAGTTTTGTTTAACACTCGGTCATAGCAAACTTAAAGTAAACTCAAATAAAATACACCGACTGTGTGCGTAACCGTGACCGTCTCTTCTCGTGAGGCCTGCTCCGAAAGAGAACACGGTGGGGTTATGTATGACTCGTAAGTAGGTGTTCAGGATCACATAGTGATCATTACTAGTTCACGTCCGTTTATGCGACAATCATCCCCCCTTGTTCTTGTACTCGCAAGTTAGCCACTCAAATAAATGCTTAGTGCTTGTTGCAGCCTCACCACTTAACCATACCTCACCCATTAAGCTTTAATAGTCTTGATACCCTTGGAAATGAGATTGTTGAGTCCCTGTGGCTCACAGATTACTACAACAACAGTTGCAGGTACAGGTAATGCGATGATTTGACGTGAGAGCGATGCTTGTTTGATTTAGAGTTCTTCTTCTTCTTCATCGATTATAGGATGGGTTCCAGGCCGGCAGCCTGTGATAGCAAGGATGGATGTCATTTTATCGTTTGTTTTCGTCCGTAGTCGGACCCTGCTCTTCTGTATGATGGTTGGATATGTTGTTGAATTGATGTGATATTGTTGTAGCTTGTGGCGAGTGTAAGCCAAATCCATATACTCATCTCTTCTTTACATGTACTTGTAATTATATCCATTCTTGCGAAATGACGAGATGCGCTTCTATCCCTGTCGAGGCCCTCGCGCCAAAATAAGGATAGGATCGCATCTTGGGCGTTACAAGTTGGTATCAGAGCCTGTACCGGCCTAGGAGCCCCCTTGATTGATCGAACTTGGCCGAGTCGAGTCTAGTAAAAAACTATTTTGAGTCTAGTTATATCGGAGAGTAGGATTCTTTTTACTCCTCTTCTATGCTCTGGTGAGGAATTACGACTTAGGAATTTTGATTCTACCCTCTTCTCACTCAAAATTTTTTAGGATCACGCGGATGTTTTGGAATCTATATTATACCGATGTGACAGAGTTCTGTCTTGGTGCCTCCCGTCTGACTAGATTTCTTCCGGGGAGTTGAGCTCCAGGGGATTCTTGTGCACATCATTATCATTCAGTTTCCTTAGTATCTCAGGACGGAGGATGTTCGGCGAGAGGAGTCCGGCATCCCCAGTATTGGTGGAGAGAGTTCGGATGTACTGCCATACTTAGTATCGTTGTGATTACGAGTGTCTAAGATAGACGAGTTTGCGGAGTTTCTTGGATTATGGTGTGGAAGGTTGCGGGTGCAGTTGTAGCTGATTACCTTGGGTACGTTCCTGGGTCCGCAACCCGAATCGCATAACCAAGAAAGTTTGGAAGTTCTTAGGTGGGTATTCAAGTAGTTACCTAGGATTATCCTTCCAACAAATACAAATGGGTTATGTATTTGTTTCCGGCTTAATCCTCAAGCCTCATCCTTTGTTTTGTTGGAATATGGTAATTCGAGTTGCTTCGATGTCAAGTGGTGATTCCATATATTTCTTAAGAAGTGTCCTCATATTTCTGTGGGAATGCTAATTCTTTTGCTCAATCAAGTCGTCATATCAATTCTTTTCATCCGGTGTGCTTATTTTCAAGATGATTCAATCCTTCCAATATTTGCAAGATCGATCCTCATATTTCTTTTCGGAGTTCTTTTCATCCGCCCCAAGTTTTCTTTGTTTTTCCCCACCCTCCCGCCCTTTTTCTTCAACGATTAAATTCTCATTCAAGTGCCTTTTCTATTCATGTGATGCTTCCGCTATCTTCTCTTCCGTGATGTATCCGGTGATCCATTGTGAAGATGCTCAAGTGCTCAAGTTCATCATTCTTGTTCTTGTTCTCTTCTCCGGTGGATTCAATTCAAGCTTTCAGTGTTCATCATATTCTTTTCGTTCGTTAAATGCTATCCATGTGGAAGTTCTTGTCCAAGCCTCTCTCTTTTATTCATCTCTCTTTATTCTATCCGGAGTGCTGAAGATATCTCAGAAGACTTGTGTTTCCGTTCAAACCCTTTCAAATTATTTAGAGGTTCTCACCTCATCAAGTTTTTATTTGTTCCGGTGCAATTTGTCTTTCTAAGCAATCATTTCTACGGTGTTTCCTTTCAGTGGGCCCATAACCCATAGGTTTTTCCCCAGGATCTTACCTGGCTCTTCTAATCTTTTCCGGAGATCTCAAGTTCTTTTCAATGTGGCGTAAGAATGAATCCCATCAGTCATATTCCTTCTTGAAGATCGCTTCAAATTATTTTCATCATTGTCTTAATCATCCCTTATTCATTCTTCCGGAGTGTCTCAGTAATTCTTGGTGGCGTTTCTCGTCATCATTCTCATCTTTGAAGACCGAAGGAGAGTTTCTCTTAAATCTTTGTCCGTTCTTCCGAAGATTCATGATTTCATCTTGTTGCTATCCTCTCTAATTGTTTTCGATCATGAGTAATTATTTCCATATTTATCCGGAGCATTTCAGAGTTGTTTTCATTTCTCAATCCTCCGAAGGCCATGATTTCAGAAGATTTCTTCGTTCTCAGCTTTCAGCTTTCGTTCTCAAATTCTTCTCAATTGTTGTCTCTTTGGCGTATCTCAATTATTCCGGTGCTTCGTTCAAGTTTTCTGCTCGGTGGATCATGCTCTCTTAGTTCTCATGTATCCTCATTCATTCATGGTATTCACTCTTTCGTTTCAAATTCTTACCGGTGTTCTCGTTCAAGACTTCTTCAAGTTTGTGGCTTTATCTATCTTAATCTTTTCAAGAAGAATAAGTGGTATGCCAAATCCATTGTTTGTCATCAATTTAACTTGATGAAGGATAAGCAGACATAAATCTTATTCCTGTTTCATCGAGGTGATTTCAATCCTTCTTCCGGAGTTGTTCATGATATCAATTCTCGATTCTAAGTTGTCCATCTTTTGTTTTCTGGAGTTCCAAGTTTTCTCAAGTATCTCTCGCGAAGTTCTATCTTAATCTTGAAGTGGTCATAATCTTATTCTTTCAACCTTCATTTCTTTGATAATTCTTTTGTATACGGAGGTTCTACATGGTGGTTCTTCAAAATTTTCTTTCATTCTCAAGGTGTTCTTCAATATTCTTGTTGGAGTAGCTCAAGTATTCTTTATCTTGCATTTCCAGTGCAATTCTTTCTCCCTTGTCTTTTGAGGTGGTGTTATACCATTCTTGATTCATGAGCAGTTTCGAAGAAAAGTTATCATGAATGAGATAATTAAACCCATCATTTTCTTGATTGGGGCTATTTTGGATTAGATTTCACCTAAAGCATTTCCTAAGGATTGTTGCTATCATGGTGCTTATCAATGACCCAAGTTTTCAATGTATCCTCTTGGTGAAAGGAGTTTTCCATATCTTGATGCTCCCAAGCAATCTTTGTTTCGTTAGTGGCCGGTTGTCAACTCATAATTTTGAGATGTTTTCCATAAGCCCACAACAAGCTATTCTTTTCGTTGTTAATTTTACAACAACTATATTCAATCTCTTCTTGTAAGGATGTTGTTCAAATTCAATTGTGGTAGAAATATGTCATTTTGTTCTCCGTTCCTTCCTTTCCAATGATCTAGCTTCTATTCTTTTGTTACGGAGGCATTGTGATGTTGCTCTCTTCGGTTCTTCATCTCATTTGGTCAAGATCATGTTCATTTCCTCGCTTATCTATTCTACCGGAGTGTTGTGAAATCTTTTCAAGTTCTTTCCATTATATCAAATTTTGCCCCTCTATCCTACCGAAGTGCTGCCGAAATTTCTTGTGAATTCTACTTGTTCCTCATGTCATTCTTCATCTCTGTGCAACCTTCATGTTTCATTGGTTTCACTCGTTTGTCAAAGAAGCAACTAAGTTTTACCTCTTCCTTTTCTCTTTCTCTTCCCCTTCTCATTCTAAGACCTCGGGTCGAGATCTCTTGTAAGTGGAGGAGAGTTGTAACAGCCCGAGACCGACGCTCCAGAAGATTCCCATTTTATTCCGTTGTCGTCGTGTGATTCTTGTGTTTGTCCCATTCATCATCGCATCATTCGCATCATCTACATAACATCGTCACTCGTTTTGAAAACTTGCATCCGTTATCAGTAGCCGGTTCTCTCCGTTCGTGTCGTTGACCGTTTCGAGACCAACCACACACGCACGCGCCCGCGACACCAATAAAATATTGTTTTTAAAGTGGGTATAAAATATTCTCGGATTGGGTCGAAACTTGGCGTATGGTATTGTGATGCTGTAGGTAGACCGCCTGCCAAATTTCATCGCGGTCGGAGGTCGTTTGATACCTGAGCGGACGACCGTAGCAGTGTAGTCATCGGTTACTTGTCAGACGTTTTCGGTTTTAAAACCCTGTTGCCGGGCTGCCCGCGTCTTCCCTCTCTTCTCATGCCTAGCCCCTCTGCACAGTGCACAGACCCCTCGTGTGTGCCCGATAATTTCCCCGAACCCGAATCGCTGAGTCGTGACCGTTGGATCCGGATCATCCCCATAATATCCCAAACCATCATCGGTTTTTCAATTGGACTCCCTAACCTAATTTTCCCTACCGTCCGATCTAATCAGAGGGTCTAATCATACTCTTATTCTCTATGACCCTGTTTGGTTAATTAGTCCTAGGACTTTTTGAAAAAGACTCTCAAGGAGGTGCTTCTAAGGACTTTTAGCAAAAAGTCTCAAAAAAATCCCCCCTGGTTGGTTTGCTAGGGACTTTTAGGGACTTTTTTTTAGTCCCAACACAAAAAACTAAAAAAAGGTCCCTTGAACCAAACACCCCATATATATAGATGAACCAGTGGTCTAACCCTAAAATCTAGGAGCTTTGTTCCACCAATTCCCTGTCCGCAGCCGCCACCCATCTTCCTCGATCTCCGCATCCGACCACCCACACCGCAGTGCCGCAGCTTCGTGTCCACCTCGCGTCTGCGCGTCTGGACGCGTCCGGCGACCGCAGCTCCCTCCGTCCGCGCCCGCAGCTCCTCGCCCGGGGATCCTCTGCGCCAGCCGCTGCATCAACCTCTCCCCTTCCTCGATCCAGGGTGGATCGGGAGCAGCGCCATGCCCCGCCGCCGCGCGACGTGCGCCTCCAAGCCCGACCGGCCCTGCCACCTCACCCGACCATCGCCGGACTCAGGCCAGCGTCGTCGCCGTCCCTCTTCTCCTTCCTCCCCCGTCTCTCTTTCTCTCAACTCCCCTCTCTGAACTCTCCCTCTCTCTCTGAATTTTCGCAGCTACAGGAGACCACCATGACGCCAAGGCTGGAGCTTCCTCGTCCCCGCGGTCGCCTCGACCTCCGGCCTTCCAAGGCCTCCCCATCAAAGGATCCGCGTCCTCGCCCCTGATCTCCGTCGCCAGCTCCTCCCCTCGGCCTCTTCCTCGTCGACCTCCTGGACGCCTCCACCGCGAGCTAGGTGAGAACCTGCGGCCCTTCTCCTCCTCCCTCTGGTTTGTTCCTTTCCGTGGTCAACTTCCCAGTGGAGATAATGCCCACGGCAGCTATGGCCACCATGGCCACGAGCTAGATGCACTCGTGCCCCTCCCGTCCCACACGCACTGCACCACGCCCAAACGAGCCCATGTTTGCCTCTGTTTACTTCGTCACGAGCACCGCAAGTTGTGTTGTTCTTATCCTGTTTTTGTTTAGATCCGTCTGATGCTATGCTTCATATTTCGAAAGATCTGTAGATACAGCACAATCATTAGTTAGTCCATCTGGTTAGCCCAACTCGTTTGCATCTTGGTGACCAGGGATCAAATCCCCATGACTGCACAATTATGTTTTTCTGCAATTTTGTCTCTCGAGGTTGAACTCCTGCGTCTGTTTCTTTTCCATCGAACCCATGCTCATTCACGAACAAGTAGCTAGCCTAGCTTGTCGTCTCTGCACGGCAACAGCAAGGGATCCCTGGTTCAAGTCCTAGGCACCCAGGTTATGCTCTGTTTTCTTTTACTTTTGTACACACACACATATGCACCCCGCCATGGCTAATTCATCTATGTTTGAAATCCTTCCCATAGCACTAACAGAGATTGGTGCAGTGGCTAGCACCCATGTTTTCAATTGAGAGGTCCTGGGATCAAATCTCACAGAGAACTAATTCTTTTGCCACTCTGTTTTTTGTTTTTTTCCCAAACGTGCAAACACTTCCTCCCGAACCGCTTGTTGCACCTTGTAGCATTTTGTTAGTTGCACGTATCGCGTTATTCGTAACACCGACACGTGGGAACCCGGTAACCGGAATCACCCCACCATCTTTGCATGACACGCACACGACCACACTTTCTGTTGCACCGGCATCTCGACGGGTTACCGGAACCGAAACGTTGCCGTGGCACGTTTTTTTATTTTCGTCGTCGTGGCACCCAATTCTATCCATCATGGCGGCAAATGGCCATATCATGTTATATGTTCTCGATTTCTTAAAATTGCATTGGTTTGGTCATGTCATCCTCATGCATGTTAAAAACATTTAAAATGATGTATTAAAATTGCCTAATGACTTGCTACGCGGTTTGTCTAATAACTAATTAAGCGTAGCTCTGTTTAAAATGATTCACATATGTAACTTGATTAGAAAAACGTGTAGAATCTCATGGCACACTTTATATTGCCGTTTAACAACTATAAATTATGCTTAGGGCAGATCTGGACTAAATTCATAATTTGTATATGAGATCGTTTCGGAAACATGATATGTTGTTTCCGGCCTTATTTAAAATGCCTAGATGATGTAGTTGTGTATGCTTCACCACTTTCCATGTTTAACAACATTTAATATTGTTGAGTACCTAAACGAGAGTGAATTAAATGATACAAATGTGGAGTTTCGTCAATATGCAACTCGTTGCATATTGAACTTCACTTAATGTGTAGTAATTGATGGTTGTGATTTGCCATGTCTTGCATAATTAAACCGGACATGCATCATAATTGTTTGCGCATCATGTCATGCATATGTTGTGGTGTTTTTCATGTGTTGATTGTTGTTTTCCGTATTGCTTCTTCTCGATAGAGTTCCGAAAGCGTTCAGAGTGTGAGGATTTTTTCGTCTACTTCACAGATCGTCTTCTTCACGGATTCATTCTTCTTCCAAGCGGGATCTCAGGCAAGATGATCATTTCCTTGGATACTATTACTATCATTGCCATGCTAGATGTCTCGTTTCTATCGCTTGTCTCGCTACCTACCACTTGTACGTCAAGCCTCCCAAAATGCCATTAAAAGCCTCTAACCCCTCCACATCCCAGCAAATCATTGTTTGACTATGTTACCGCTTGCTCAGCCCTTCTTATAGCGTTGCTAGTTGCAGGTGCAATGTTTCCATGTGCCAACATGGATATTTTGTTATATCACAATATTATTGCTATTTAATTTAATGCACATATATACTTGGTAAAAGGTGGAAGGCTTGGCCTTTTGCTCGGTGTTTTGTTTCATTTTTGCCGCCCTAGTTACTTGTGTACCGGTGTTATGTTCCATATTTTGCGCTCCTAACATGTTCGGGGTTGTTATGGGGACCCCCTTGACTTTCGTTTTAGGATAAAGCTTGTCTGGCAAGGCCCAACATTGGTACTACATTTGCCTAATAACTAATAAAACTGCATAGGGACTTTCCGGACCCCGTGGATAATTAATCAACAACCCGGGCCAGTGCTCCTCATGAGTGTTGGTCCAAAACTGAGCCACTTGTGGGGCCACCTCGGGGCAATTCGAGGGATTTCTATCAGGTCGCCGTACGTAGTGTTCATCCGGTCGTGTCCTGAGAAAGAGATACGCGGCTCCTATCGGGTTCGTCGACACGTCGGGCGGCCTTGCTGGATTTGTTTTACCTTTCTCGAACGTCTTGCGCAAGGAATTCCGGTAATACTTCGGGCTATCTCGAGGTTGCGGTTTTCCAACGGAATTGCCTAGGAAGATCACGAGATTCGTGGTCGAGGTTATTCCGGCGGCGTGTGGTTAGTTTGTGATGGATGAGTTGGAGCACCCCTGTAGGGTTAAATCTTTTGGAAAGCCGTGCCCGCGGTTACGTAGCAACTTGGAAACCTTGTTTAACACCTGGTCATAGCAAACTTGAAGTAAACTCTAATAAAATACACCAACCGTGTGCGTAACCGTGACCGTCTCTTCTCGTGAGGCCTGCTCCGAAAGAGGACACGGTGGGGTTATGTTTATTCGTAAGTAGGTGTTCAGGATCTCTTAGAGATCATTACTAGTTCACGCTCGTTTATGCGACAATCATCCCCATTTATTCTTGTACTCGTAAGTTAGCCACTCAAATAAATGCTTAGTGCTTGCTGCAGCCTCACCACTTAACCATACCTCACCCATTAAGCTTTAATAGTCTTGATACCCTTGGAAATGAGATTGCTGAGTCCCCGTGGCTCACAGATTACTACAACAACAGTTGCAGACACAAGTAATGCGATAATTTGACGTGAACGCGATGCTTGTTTGATTTGGAGTTCTTCTTCTTCATCATCGATCATAGGATGGGTTCCAGGCCGGCAGCCTGGGATAGCAAGGATGGATGTCATTTTATCGTTTGTTTTCGTCCGTAGTCGGACCCTGCTTTTCTGTATGATGGTTGGATATGTTGTTGAATTGATGTGATATTGTTGTAGCTTGTGCCGAGTGTAAGCCAATTCCATATACTCATCTCTTCTTTACATGTACTTATAATGATATCCATTCTTGCGAAACGACGAGATGCGCTTCTATCCCTGTCGAGGCCCTCGCGCGAAAATAGGGAGAGGATCGCATCTTGGGCGTTACATCAGCTCCGCTAAGCACGTGGCGACGCATCAGAATGCAAGTTATGCTCGGTTGACACCCGCCCTGCAACGTGTCAAGACCATAAGCAACGACCGGCCAAGCGGTTGCAAGAGCTTGCCGGGAATGCACCCCCAAGCGCCACCTAGGCAGGTAATCATGGCATTTTGTCTTAAATGCCAGAGTTAGGTATGATAGCTCTTCTTAGCTATCTAATAAATACATAATGACTGTTTTGCCATTGTGGTAACCCCTTGCACTATAAAAGGAGGCCCAAGGCAACCTAGCTCAAGGTTAGCGGTTCGGACCCCCGAGCACTTGTACTCGCATAGCAGCTCTTTCCCCGACAGCTGTCCTTGCCGGGGTTAGGCGCTGAGCGTTCTTCGTGTTCCTCCAATCAATTCACCAAAAAGCAGGAGTAGGGTTTTACGCTTAGCAGCGGCCCGCACCTAGGTAAAATGCATGTGTCCTGATCGTCGCGCCGTCTCATGCTCTCCGCTCTTCGTGCAATGTGACCCCCCTTGTCGAACAACAAGGGACCTCTGGTCCCATAGGTGATCGTGAGCATCCGTGCCCCGACATCTTTGGCGCGCCAGGTAGGGGGCGTGCATCATTTGCGCGAACCCGAGTTCGTGAACGGCGAATCGATCTCCATCGTCATCTTCTTCATCAATGGCTCCCAAGAAGAAATCCGGTGTGGCCACACATCCCTCCACTTCGAAGGCTCCCACACACGCGGCCGCCGGCGCCGTAGACGCCGCGGCGACTGTGGGCGAGGCGGGCATCGTGGACGACGCGGTCGGCGCAAGCGGCGCCCCCGTCCAGTCCTTCGCGGGCGGAGATGGAGCAGGAGGCGCCGGAGAGGAGCAACTACAACAACAACAATGCGAGCTCGGCCCCGACGCCACGGGCGAGGGAAACATCCGTTCATCACCTCCCCGCCGCGCGGATGGCCGAGGCCGCCTCAGCGGCGCCCGGTCCGGTGCGAGCCATGACCTTCTGGCCGCACCCGTCGCCAGCGAGATTGTTGGGCATGCACCTTGTGCAGAACGAGACGGAGCGCCCAGCGAAGCCGCAGCCCCGCAGGATCGGCCCACTGCCCGACAGAAAGCTCCGGCGAGTGGCGCACGACATCAAGGACGCGGCGACGCTTCTCTTGGCCCTACCAAGAGTCGAGCGACGTCGCGGTCTGTCTCTTTTGCCATGCCGAGCACCGCAGAGGAAGCCATGGCGCGAGTCCAGATGCTGCTCAACTTCATGCCAGCAACTGATAAGATGGATGAATGGAGAGCCACCATTCAAAGTTTGATTTCTTTCATCGAAGCCAACAAGCCCCAGCATGCTGAGCCGTCACGACGTACGCGAACAGCAGCAGCAGCCCGGGACGACGATCGCGTCGAAGGGGCCACCCCAACGGTGCAATCCCCTCCGTGACAACAGGCCCAGAGGCAGCCGCAGCAAGCTTCGCATGCTGATGAGCACGATGAGACGTCCATAGTCTCGTCTGGCCCGCGCGACCACCGGGGTCAACGGCGCGTCCTTGAAGACCGGCGAAAAGAAGACACGCGCATCACCATCGAGCGACGCCGGGAAGCCCACCGTCAATCCGACAGGCGCAACGGGCCAGACGTCGGCGACCCCGCGCCCAGTGCTGGTGGGTACCTTCCCTACGAGGTTGGTTGCCCTGCCTTCACTAGCGAGCTATGACGGGTCCGCTGGCCGTCGACCCGAACCTTCAAACCTGAGCTGCCTGAGAAATACGACGGGAAGCTGAACCCGACAGAGTTCTTGGGCATATACACAATAGCTGTTCAAGCTGCCGGAGGTGAGATCGTGGCTGATGCATCTGCCGGAAAATTCAATTTCGTCTTGGGCTGATCTATGCAACGAGTTCGTTGGCGCCTTCACCGGTGGTCATCAAGAACCAGGCCAGCCCAGCGATCTTCAAGTCCTCCCACAAAAGGAGGGAGAACCCCTAAGGAAGTACATCCAGAGATTCAACCGAGTGCACCGCAACATCCCAGAGATCCATCCTGCAGCGGTGATTGCCGTGTTCCATTCGAACGTGCGCAACAGGAGGATGCGAGCCAAGATGAATGTCAAGCTCCCCAAGACTGTCAATGAGCTTTACACCTTGGTGGATAAATGTGCTCGAGCTGAAGAAGGAAGGCGACTTCCCGGGGAGGAGGCGGGCGTCGAACTGGACTCCGATGATGACGATGACGCCCCCAACCCGAAGGGAAGAAGCAGGAGGCACAATAAGAAGCGTAAGGGAAAGGTTGTATTGACTGTCGAGAGCTTCGGAGACCTCAGTGCAAGCAAAAAGGCTAAAGCCGAAACCCCTGGCAAGGGAGCTGCCGCGTGCGCTGATTGCCAGGAGGCTGCTGTCGCTGAGAAGACCGGGAAGTCCGACGGACCGTACTGCAAAATTCACCGCACCAAGGGCCATGATCTCCAAGAATGCCGACAGGTCGAGCAACTTGTTGAGAAACAGAGGGCCGAGTACGAGAAGCGCGAAAAAGAAAAAGGCCAGGATGGCGCTGCCGGGAAAGGCCGTGAAGGCAGAGGAGGTCGCCGCGGCAAAACCCCGCATCAAAAGGAAAAACCCGCCAGAGGCCGAGAGAAGAAGGAAACAGACGATATGAGTGAAGATGAGGATGATGTTGAGGATTCCAGCGACAGGGAGTTTCACAAAGCAACCGAAGCCATGTGCGTTGACAGGGGTGCATCCTTGCATTCCTCTCGCTGCCAGCTCAAGCAGTGGGCACGCGAAGTCAATGCCGTGGAATCGACTGCAGAATCTAGGAAGCCACTCAGATGGTCCCGCACGCCTATCATCTTTGACGAAGAGGATCATCCTGACCGTACCACTACGGTCGGATGTTTGCCACTGTTGGTTTCCCCGACAATCCGCAACCTCAAGGTGTCTAAGATGTTAGTTGACGGCGGGGCCGGATTGAACTTGATCTCCCCTAGAGTGGCTGAGAAACTGCAGATCCTTGATGAAGAGCTCGAAGCTACGGGTACATTCCAAGGAATCAACCCCGGCAGGAGCCGACCCAAGGGAAAGATCACCCTGCCTGTGACATTTGGCGGGGAGTTGGACTTCCAGACAGAGAGGATAGTGTTCGACGTCGCCAAAATCCCACTGCCTTACAACGGAATCCTCGGTCGCCCAGCTCTGGCAAAGTTCATGGCAGCATCCCACTATGCCTACAATACCTTAAAGATGCCAGGGCCCATTGGGGTCATTTCCATCCCATCCGACAAGAAGAACGCAGTTACCTGCGTGGACCAGATGTATCGGGACACGGTAGCAGCTGAAGCCACAGAAATCCCAGCTCCCGCCAAGACACAGAGAAAATAAAGAAGGCTAGCAAGAACACCGGCAAGGACTCCGGGAAGCGCGCCTCTTCGGAGTGTGCCGCACCCGACGATGACCTGCCGGAGAGTTCCGCTAGCAAGAAGACCAGGGTCGCCTATCCTGAGACGAAGAAAGTCCCGGCGAGGGAGGATGGCACTGGTGGTACCTTCACCATCAGTGCTACCCTTACTGACAAATAGGAAAGCGCACTCGTTACCTTCTTGTGGGAGAATGTCGACGTGTTTGCCTGGCAACCGTCCGACATCCCCGGTGTTCCCAGGGAGGTAATTGAGCACCACCTTGCTGTCTATCCTCATGCCCGACCCGTCAAGTAAAAGGTTAGGAAACAGGCTTTGGAGCGGCAGCAGTTCATTGCCGAGGAAATCAAGTAGCTCGAAGCAGCTGGTTTGGTCAGGGGGGTGCTGCATCCAACTTGGCTGGCAAACCCGGTGGTGGTACGAAAGGCAAATGGGAAATGGAGGCTTTGCATAGACTACACTGACTTGAACAAGGCTTGCCCGAAGGACCCTTTCCCCTTGCCGCGCATAGATCAAATTGTTCATTCCACCTCCGGATGTGACTTGCTCTCCTTTTTGGATGCCTACTCCGGCTACCACCAGATATTTATGACTAAGGAAGATGAGGAGAAGACCGCATTCATAACTCCCTGTGGCACGTACTGCTTTGTACGTATGCCCTTCGGGTTAAAGAGTGTTGGTTCGACCTTCGCCAGGGCTGTTCAAATTGGTTTTGGACCTCAGCTGCACAGAAATGTGGAAGCCTACATGGATGACATCGTGGTCAAGACCAAGGATGAAGCCACTCTCATACTTCGCAAACTTGCGCAAGATCAACCTGAAGCTCAACCTTGAAAAGTGTGTGTTCGATGTCCCATCCGGCAAGCTGCTTGGGTTCTTCGTATCTCAGCGAGGAATAGAAGCCAATCCCGACAAGATCGAGGCGATTGAACTGATACAGGCACCCAAGACCATCAAAGAAATCAGACGCCTGACCGGATGTGTGCCGCGTTGAGTAGGTTCATCTCCAAGTCCACCGAGCGCGCCTTGCCGTTCTTCAAAATCTTGAAGAAGGTTGGCCCGATGAAGTGGACCCTGGAGGCAGATGCAGCGCTGCAAGACCTGAAGAAATACCTATCCTCTGCTCCCACCTTGGTCGCTCCTAAACGGCAAGAGCCGTTGCTGCTATATTTGGCAGCGACGAATCAAGTGGTTAGTGCAGCGCTGGTGGCGCACCGGGGAGTGGATGGAGATTCAGCAGCCGCTGCTGATGCTGCCGGGAGCGGGAAAGAAACATCCACGGCAGGACTCGACACAGATCAAGGGGGATCTCAGCAAATGATTGACAGCGGATCCAAAGAAGTGGCAAAGAAGAAAATGGTGTAGCGGCCCGTGTACTTTGTCAGTTCCCTGCTACAGGGGGCTAGATCAAGGTACTCTGGAGTACAAAAACTGATCTTCGGCCTCATCATGGCCTCGAGGAAGCTGCGCCACTACTTCCAAGCCCATGAGATAACAGTTGTCACCTGTTTCCCGTTGCAACGCATACTGAGAAACCCCGAAGCCACTGGCAGGATAGTTGAGTGGGCATTGGAATTGTCAAGTTTCGGATTAAAATATGAGAGCACTTCCACCATTCAAAGCAGGGCATTGGCGGAGTTTATTGCTGAATGGACACCCACGCCAGATGATGAAACTCCGGAGACAATCCTCCCCGGCAAAGAAACACCCAAGGATTGGATCATGTACTTTGACGGCGCTTTCTCACTCCAGGGCGCTGGAGCAGGCGTGCTCGTCATCGCCCCTACCGGAGAGCACCTCAAGTACGTCGTCCAGATGCACTTTCCCCGAGAGGAAGCCACCAACAATACCGCTGAGTACGAGGGGCTCCTTGTCGGACTCAGAATCACGGTGGAGTTGGGAATAAAGAGGCTGATCGTCCGAGGAGATTCTCAGCTTGTGATAAAGCAAGTCAACAAGGATTACCAGAGCCCACTGATGGAAGCATACGTGGAAGAAGTGAGGAAATTGGAGGAGCATTTTGATGGACAGCAAACAGAGCATGTGCCACGGGCAGAAAACTGCATTGCTGACCATCTATCAATGTGCGCTGCGCAGAAACTTCCTGTGGAACCAAGAACCTTTGTTCTCCGCCTCACTCAACCATCGGTATCCCCATAACGATGTCCAAGAAGAGAAGAAAGCTGAACTCCGGCAAGCATTTCCCGGCAGAGCTTCCCAAAGCCGCTGGTGGAGAAGCTGCCGGGGAAAATCCCGTTCAGGTTGACGAGCAGCTCCCTCCCGCAGGACCTCAGGGTCTAGCGGTTGAGACAAGCGCTCCCGGAGACGAGGAGATGCCTTTAGTCCTTGTTGTCGAGCCACTGGCTCCAACCTGGGCGCAGCATATAGTCCATTTCCTTCAAACAGGAGAACTCCCCGAAGAGCAAGAGGAAGCCGAAAGAGTATCCCGTCGGTCAAGTATGTACCAGGTTGTCGATGACACCCTGTACAAAAGACGACCGAACGGTGTGAAATTAAGGTGTATCTGCCGGGAGGATGGACTGAGGCTGTTGGCGGAGATTCACGGAGGAGTATGTGGTTCCCACATTGGATCAAGGGCCCTTGCCGGGAAAGCTTTCTGACAGGGTTTCTATTGGCCCACTGCCCTCCAGGACGCTACTGAGCTGGTCACCAAGTGTGAAGCCTGCCAGTTCCATTACAAGAACATCCATCAACCAGCACAAGCCCTGCAAACAATCCCTCTATCCTGGCCATTCTCGGTCTGGGGGCTTAATATCTTGGGCCCCTTCCCCCGTGCTGTCGGGGGCTTTGAGTTCTTGTTCGTGGCAACCGACAAGTTCACAAAGTGGCCTGAGGTGGAACCAGTGAGAAAGGTGACCGCACAGGCAGCTATCAAGTTCATGAAAGGACTGGTGTGCCGCTTTGGGGTGCCTAACAGAGTGATCACCGACAACGGCACCCAGTTCACGAGCCGCGCCTTCATGCAATATATCCGAAGCCATGGAAGCCAGGTCTCCTTCGCCTCTGTTGCTCACCCGAGGAGCAACGGGCAAGTCGAGAGGATGAATGCTGAAGTGCTGCGAGGAATCAAGACAAGGACTTTTGATAAGCTGCGGAAGAGCGGCAGGCGCTGGATAGATGAACTGCCGGTGGTTCTTTGGTCCCTCAGGACGACACCAAATCGAGCTACCGGCCAGACGCCCTTCTCCCTAGTGTATGGGGCGGAAGCAGTGCTCCCCACAGAACTCATATACGGGTCACCTCAAGTGCTTGCCTATGATGAAGTAGAGCAATAGCAGTTGCGGCATGACGATGCCACGCTCCTCGAGGAAGACCGTCTCTGGGCTGTTGTGCGTGCGGCATGCTACCAGCAAGCTCTGCGCCGCTACCATAGCCGCAGAGTTCACGCCCGGAGCCTTGAGGAAGGCGACCTTGTCCTTCGGCGTGTTCAGTCCGCCAAGGGTACAAACAAGTTGACGCCGAAGTGGGAAGGCCCTTACCGGGTAATATGAGTCACCAGACCTGGCGCAATCCGTCTGGAGACCAAAAATGGCACCAAGGTGCAGAACTCATGGAACATTGAGCATCTTCATAAGTTCTACCCGTAAGGCGCGGCTGCCGGGCTCAGTCCCCGGCAGCCACCTTTTGTACAAGCCTTGACGATGTTGCATGTAACCCTTTGTACAAAGGCAGGCGCAGACCCTGTGCAACAATAATAAAGCTAGGCATTGCATCATAATCATCATCCTTACATGCTCATTACGCATTTTTTATGACTGCAATGTTATCGCTTTTAAGTTATAAAGATTTGCTAGAATACTTGATAAAACCATAGCCTTTGTTACTGTTCTCACCCCACATGTTTTACCATCGAGAAAACAGGGAAGGGGAACAAAGAAACAAGGATGGCGGCCCATCACACTCGAAAAGAAGATACTGCTTGGAAAAGATAAGTATATCGCATATTTTCGGTTCAGTACTTCTCGATTTCTCAAGGAAACCCTTAGTATCTTCCTTACTGCGGGTTGTGGAGTCATCCACGTGGTGAAAACCCTTGTCGGGACGAGTCGTCCCCCTGTCTTTGTTTATAAGGGTGGCAACGCCGATACCGACAAGGAGCTCTGCCGGGGAACAACCACTGGTGCAGCGACGTGCTATGCAAACGGTTTTTAACCCCTTTCAGTGACGTAGTTTCAAACCGTCACCTTGCTAGTGTGGGCGATAGGGGGGTCCATCGCACACGCTATACATCCCACACAGTTCAAACAAAAACTGTTTGCAATTTGGATTAGCATCACACACGGTTATTTCACGAAAATCGTATGTAATGTGCGATTCATTGCACACGATTAAAAATAAAAAAACTGTGTGTGATGTAAATGCCATCACACACAATTGGATTGAAAAAGCTGTGTGCAATGTGTGATCTTAACGATGTGTTAATTAGTCCAAAAATCAGCTAGACGTAATCAATTTACTATGATTATCTTTTGGCAATCAAACATAACGCAAAAATGCACATTCAAAATCCACTATATGGTTTCTTTTCAAGCTTTGTCATACAACATACAAAAGTACAAACGTACTATCTCACATTACATGATAGCCAACACATACAACTAGCAATCACATCTAATTACGTCGTAAAGCTTCATCAATCTCTTGTTCATCGATGACATCAACTCCCAAACCTTCCCAGATTTCTTATTGTATCTCATCCTGAAAAACCAAGAGAAAAGGGTGACAAGGTCAAAAAAAGTAAATCCTTACACAGAGCAGTGATTACGTGCCCAGGCTCATCTGCACCTTCGATCGTAAAAAAATCAAAACAAATAATATAAAAATTCAAAAAATTCCAAAAAAAATTGCATGGTAGAGAATTTGGTGCGTGAAGTTCGCTCAAAATTTCAGATCACTCCGACATCTGAGTGTCCCTCGGCAAAAAAGACAAATTTGGGGTGTGTAAAAAAAATTATTGTTCATGTATTGTTCTGACCCAATTTGTTTTCTTTGTTGACAGCGACTCATATGTCCAAATGAGCTGAAATTTGGAGCGTACCTCACGCACGAAATTTTCTACCACACAAAAAAATTGGATTTTTTTTAAATTTTATTTATATTTTTAATGATTTGTTTACTTTACATACTCATGTATCCTACTTGAAATTAGTTCTTACACTAGTTATGCATAATATTTCTTATCAAAAAGTATTGGAAGAGAAAGTTCAGGACTTCACAAGAGATATTTTGTGATTAGTTTGATGTCTTGTGAAATCTTGATGGATGATAAGAATCAAGAATCGATTAGATGGCTAGAGACATCATACTTAGACATACAAAAAACAAGATTAGTTTAGCACTATCCGGCAAGCTAGCTAGCAGCCAGCCTGGTGGATGGATTCTTGGAAAGAGATGCACGGGAAGCTAGCTTACATGGCCACGAACTACACCTCCATGACGCTGCCTCTCAGGATGCAGAACTTGTTGAAGTAGTTGTGCCACCGGATGAGATCCCGGAGCTGTACGGCCGCTTCGTGCTCGTGCTCGCGTCTACGGCCGATGACGAGCCTCATGGCGTCCATGGCACCTGCCTCACGCACAGCCGCCCGACGCCGAGCGGCGCCGCCGTGTCCTGCTCCTAGTCGGAGCTTGGAGCAGGCGTCGTCTGCCTCGCCGGCCATGGCATGGAAGAAGTGTGTGTTATGTCCGTGGTTCTACAGGAGGTTGGATTGGTGCTAGTGAGATATATATGTGGATGTGGTAGAGTACGTGGTAAGGAGATAAGGCTAGATATTTTTCTTGGCTGTGGAGTATGGACGGATGGATTCATGCCATGTCATCGATCCAAGGCTTCAATCTCTTCACCAATAAGAATTTAGTACACATATGTGTGCTTTCTTGCCATTTGATTTTTGCCCTTACACCATGAAAATAATTATGAATCCTTCTCAATTTTTTACTACAGTATACTGAGGTCTTATATTGACACCATGCCAAGTTTCGTATTTATTAGACAATATTTACATTTTCTAGAATTAAAATACCAATAAAATTCATGTTCACGGTTGATTCTTGCCACATAGATATTATAATTTTATATTTATTTATTGTATGAGGTATACACATATACTCACTGCCCTAAATATGATTTTTCAAATCATTTTTGTATACTTTTTTCTGTACTCGTAGTACAAATTTGAATTCATCCGTTAAAAGACTAGAAATGTAGTTAATGACTCAATTATAGCAAATGAGCTCCAAAAAGTGACAAATTTTAATGTGGAGGATTCTATGGTGTATCTTAACTGTAGAAAAAAATTAAGGTCAAATGATAAAGGAAAACATAAGTTCGCCACCAATTTGGTACATTCACTCTTGAAACCATGATCTATCCTGAGAGGTTGTCAGATTTCTAAAGGATGTACATCAAAAAAAAAGTGAAACCTTCTCAAATTCTTACTACATCATGGTGAGGTCATATCATGACACTATGCCAAGTTTCATATTTTTCAGACTTCATTTATAATTTTTATCATTTCAATACCAGTAAACTCCATGTTCGCGGTTGATTCTTGCCACATATGTCTAATAAATTTATATTCATTTCTTGCATGAGGCATACAAATATACTCAATAACCTAAATATGATTTTTCAAATCATTTTTGCGTACTGTTTCATGCATTCATAGTTCAAATTCTAATTATATCCATTAAATGACTGGAAATGCAGTTAATGACTCAAATATAGCGAATGAGCTCTGAAAAGTGTCAAATTTTAACAGGGAGGATTCTATGGTGCATGTTAAGTGTAGAAAAAAATTCCAAGTCAAACGACGAAGGAAAATGTCAGGTCTCCTTCAAACATATCGCGCAAACGAGTATTCTTTCAAAAAATAATAATTGCAGGCATCACACACGGTTTCATTTGTGAAAGTATGTGCGATGACAGACTACATCACACGCACAATGTATGCAAAAAACGTGTGAAAGGCATCACACACGGTTGCGTTTTTAACACTGTGTGCAATGATATGCTACATCACACACACAGTTTTTGCAAAAACTGTGTGCATGACATCACACACGGTTGCATTATAATAACTGTGTGCAATGATATAGTACATCACACACACATAATTTGTAAAAACCATGTGCAAAGCATCGCACACGCAACTCTTTTCCGAATCGTATTTGATGGATCCGCCATCGCACGCAGTTCGTGTCATTAGCGACAGGGCTTGAACTATATCGTTTGCGATTGGTGGATCGCACACAGTTTCGTCGAAGGGTCTCTGATTGATGTGTTGTCTTTGGACCATTCTGTAGTAGTGAACGCCAACCTGTTGCCGGGGGCTCGTTCCCCCACTTTGGCACTCGTGGTTTGAATGATGACCCGGCAAGTAGCTCCGTGCAGCAAAGACAAAACATACTAATGCAGTATAATAAGGAAAGGAAATGGATAGTACTTGCGAAAGAAAGAAAACACTTTTTCTCATTCACTTTCGATACAAAATGGATAGAGATTACATTATGATTAATTAAAACTTGGCAAGCGCCTACATCTTTTGACATAACAAAAGATAAGTGCCCCGTAATCCCTTTCTTGTCCCTCTCCTCTTAGAGATTAGGTGGAGAAGGAACATAGGGTAAAAGAAGCGCCTGGCCGGGATTCGACGCTTCCCAGCCAGGACCAGAGGGACGCGACCGGCGAGCAGAAGGGCCCTGCCCCCAGGCAGGGCGGACGAAGCCGACGGAGCGGACAGGACCGACAAGCGGAAAGAAGGCAGAGGGCAGGTGCAGATGGTGGCGCTGCCGGAGCCCAGCTGGTGATGATGGTGCTGCCGGGGAACGCGACGCGTCGGAGACCTCATCCGTGCTCCTGATGCATCGTAGATTCCCGACAGCCATCGTCTTCCTCATCGCCACCACCCGAGGAGGCGCCCCCGCCATCGCCCAAGCTCCAGGCGTGGTGACCCGGGGACCCCACAAAGAGCATGGTCGCCCCCGGTGGCCAAAGGCGGGGAATTCCATCCCCTGCCTAAGAAGAGCACGCGAAGATGAAGAGCTCCCTCCCGTACGCTCCATCCAAAGTGCTGCGGGAGGAGAGCTTCACCGCGGTAAATGACGACGTGCGGCTGCAACCACACGCACGCCCGTGGTGGCCGTGTGGGCGTTCTTTCTCCATCACCTTGAAGAAGGAATGCGGAAACCGCGGATCGCCGCGACGCTGCACCCCCAACGTAGATCCTGGCGTGATGTTAACCGCATAGAGCTCCATCAAGACTAAAGAAGTGGGCAGCGCGGCGACAGGCGTACCACAGCAGTCATCCCCAATACGGCCACCACGCTGCCCGCTCCCACATCCGAGACTTCCCCGTTCAGCCTTCAGTTCAGAACCGTCTGTCCATGACGGGAACTGAGCAGGAGTCCGGAAGGAAGGCTCTGCAAACACGCTCGCTCGGCCCCTCCCCCTGAGCATCGGGAGAGCGAGCGCGGCTCAAGACAAGGAAGCAGAAGGGCGAGTTCTGTGGATTTGGGCTCAAGGAGGAAGAAAGGATGGATGAGCATCACCCCTCACGACCCCCAATTTATAGGGGAGGACGCGGGGGCTGGCTCTCCTCCGCTCCAAGGGTCGCCACCCGTCTCCACCAATTCCATCGCCCACGATCACGGCCGAACAGGTAACCGCCCCATTGCTCCAATCCATGGCACTGCGGTTTCTTCCACGATCAGGACTTTAAGTCACGCGCGCCCGTCGCTAACTCCCCGCTATGCATGCGGCGCGCGTGGTGGAAACGGCCTGAGGTGGTGGGTCAGTGCTGACCAATAAATTGGCAGTTCCTCCCTCACATTGCGTGTCTGTGCATGAAACTTGGGCCTGACCCAACGGCACTTGGTGAGCACGTATGGGCCAGTCCCGGGGGCTCCTGTCGGTGCACTAGTACAGGGGTACCCAGTGCCCCTGACTTATGCACAGGCGGTAGAAGCAAAAACCCGGCAACTACCAAGACAGGACTTCAACAAGCTCAACAAGGCAGCCCAAGCCTGGACTGCAACGCGCCAAGCACGTCCCCGACGCTTGCCGGGGACCAAGACATGCACACCTTCTAGAAGACCTGGCAAGCCACTCCCTGGCAGGCGCGAGCCAACCGACCACCGCTCCACCGCATCGCTACGCTGTCACTTATCGATGCGATGTCGAGCCCTCAGGCGGCTAATCAGCTCTCGCTAAGCACGTGGCGACGTATCGGAATGCAAGTTACGCTCGGTTGACAGCCGCCCTGCAGCGTGTCAAGACCATAAGCAACGACCGGCCAAGCGGTGGCAAGAGCTTGCCGGGGATGCACCCCCGAGCGCCACCTAGGCAGGTAATCATGGCATTTTGTCCTAAATGCCAGAGTTAGGTGTGATAGCTCTGCTTAGCTATCTAATCAATAGATAATGACTGTTTTGCCATTGTGGTAACCCCTTGCACTATAAAAGGAGGCCCAAGTCAACCTAGCTCAAGGTTAGCGATTCGGACCCCCGAGCACTTGTACTCGTGTAGCAGCTCTTTCCCTGACAGCAGTTCTTGCCGGGGTTAGGCGCTGAGCGTTCTTCGTGTTCCTCCAATCAATCCACCAAAAAGCAGGAGTAGGGTTTTACGCTTAGCAGCGTCCCGAACCTGGGTAAAATGCATGTGTCCTGATCGTCGCGCCGTCTCATGCTCTCCGCTCTTCGTGCAACGTGACCCCCCTTGCCGAACCACAAGGGACCAGACTCTGGTCCCATAGGTGATCGTGAGCATCCGTGCCCCGACAGCTTGTATATTCAGATGACGGGCTTCCTCAAATGCCCGGGGTCTTTATGAGCAAGCAAGTTGGATGCACATCCCACTTAGGTTCAGTTCAGCTTTCATACACTTATAGCTCTAGTGCATCATTTGCATGGCAATCCTTACTCCTTGCATTGACATCTATCGAGGGGCATCTCCATAGCCCGTTGATACGCCTAGTTGATGTGAGATTATCTTCTCCACTTTTACCCCTATGATATCTACCACCATATTCTATTCCACCCTTATGCTATGGCTAATGGTTCACGCTCATGTATTGCGTGAAGAATAAAAAGTTGATGCACTTTGAAAAAGTACGATCCAATTGCCTGACTTGGACACCGTGGTGCTTGATATTTGTATTAATGTGGTGAAGACGGAGCCATGCCTTGCAAATATTATAAGATGAATGTGGGTAAACATTCTTTTAGGATCGTATACTTTGAAAGAATGATGATTTTGTTGCTTGTGCTTATAAGTATTATACTATATTGATGTTTGTTAATTCATCGTTTCTCAATGAGAATACATGCAAAAGATTACATATTGGGTATCATGTCACATCAAAAATTCTGTTTTTATCATTCACCTACTCGAGGACGAGCAGGAATTAAGCTTGGGGATGCTTGATACATCTCCAACGTATCTATAATTTTTGATTGTTCCATGCTATTATATTATCATTCTAGGATCCTTTTTGAGTAATAATTTATCAATTTATGTTATTTTTGAGGACTAACCTATTGACCTAGTGCCCAATGCCAAATCCTGTTTTCTGCGTGTTTTTTTACTTTTCAGGTTTACAGTACCGAACGAAGTCCAATTGCCCCGAAACTTTTTTATGATTTTTTCTGGACCAAAAGAAGACCTAGAAGCTTTGGGAGAAGACCGGAGGCTGCACGAGGGAGACACAAGCCAACAGGGCGCGCCCAGGGGGTGGTCGCGCCCTGATGGCTTGTCCCTCCTTGGTGGCCCTCCTGACCCCGTTCTCTGGCCTATAGATTCACATATATTCCAAAAACCCTAGAGGGCATCCCGAAACACTTTTTCCACCGCCGCAAGTCTCTGTTCCGCCGCGATCTCATCTGGAGCTCCGTTGGGACACCCTACCGGAGGGGGGGTCGATCACGGATGGCCTCTTCATCAACCTTGCCGCCCTCATGATGATGTGTGAGTAGTTCACCACAGACCTACGGGTCCGTAGTTAGTACCTAGATGGCTATCTCTCTCTCTTTCTTTTAATCTTCAATACAATGATCATCGCATCTTCGCTTTGATCTATCCGATGTAACTCTTTTGTGCGGTGCATTTGTTGGGATCCGATGAATTGTGGGTTTATGTTCAGATTATTCGTGAAAATTATTTGAGTCTTCTCTAAAATTATTATGATTCTTATTTGCATGATCATTATAGCTTCGTAATTCTTTTCGATCTATTGATTTGCTTTGGCCAAGTAGATTGATCTTTCTTCAGTGAGAGGGGTGCGTTGTAGTGGGTTCAACCAGACGAGTTTCTATATCCCAGTGACAGAAGGGGACAAGATACGTCTTTGTGTTGTTGCCATTGAGGATAAAATGATGGGGTTCATTCATATTAATTGAGTTTACTTTGTCTACATCATGTCATCATTCTCCATGCATTACTCTGTTTGTCATGAACTTAATATGTAGAGAGGCAAGCATAGAAGTGCACTTGAAGTGGAGTAATATCACATAACTACGCGCTTTTCTATCAATTGCCCAACAGTAATTTGTTTACGCATCGTATGCTTATTTTCATGAGAGATGCCGCTAGAGAAAACTATGGCCCCCGGGTGTATTCACTTATATATTTATAAACGCTAAAATATCTTGTTGTTCTTATTTACCTTTTATTTTATTTTACAATTTACAATTATCTACTTTTATCTGCACACTTCACTTGCTTTCAAATAACAATATCAAGGGGATTAACAATCCTCTTGCCGGCGTTGGGAGTTGTTTGCTCTTTTGTGTGCAGCCGCTGAAGACAGTTGTGGATTGATATTCCTATTGGTTTGATAAACCTTGGTTTCATAACAGAGGGAAATACTTACCCGTATTATGTTGCAATTACTTGTTCCTCTTCACGGAAAACCCAACGCAGATCACAAGTATCAGGTCGCGGTCGTCTTGTGCACAAGTCTGGATACTAAGGGCCCCGTTCTTTAGTACACCGACACTTAGTGCTTGATTACCCACAAGTATAGGGGATCAATCGTAGTCCTTTCGATAAGTAAGAGTGTCGAACCCAATGAGGAGCAGAAGGAAATGACAAGCGGTTTTCAGCAAGGTAATTTCTGTAAGCACTGAAATTGTAGGTAATAGATAGTTTGATAGCAAGATAATTGGTAACGAGCAAGTAACGGTAACGGTAAATAAGGTGCAGCAAGGTAGTCCAATCCTTTTGTGGCAAAGGACAGGCCAGAATAGTCTCTAGTAATAGGCAAAGTGTTCTTGAGTGTACACGGGAATTTCATCTAGTCACTTTTATCATGTTGGTTTCATTCGTGTTCGCTACTTTGATAATTTGATATGTGGGTGGACCGGTGCTTGGGTGTTGTTCCTACTTGAACAACCTCCCAATTATGATTAACCCCCTCGCAAGCATCCGCAACTACGAGAAAAGTATTAAGATAAAATCTAACCATAGCATTAAACGTTTGGATCCAAATCAGCCTCTTACGAAGTAGCGCATAAACTAGGGTTTAAGCTTCTGTCACTCTAGCAACCCATCATCTAATAACTACTCCACAATGCATTCCCTTAGGCCCATGAATGATGAAGTGTCATGTAGTCGACGTTCACATGACACCACTAAGGGAATCACAACATACATATCATCAAAATATCGAACACATATCAAATTCACATGATTACTTGCAACATGACTTCTCCCGTGACCTCAAGAACAAAGGTAACTACTCACAAATAATAAACATGCTCAAGATCAGAGGGGTATTGAATAGCATAATGGATCTGAACATATAATCTTCCACCAAATAAACCATATAGTAATCAACTACGAGATGTAATCAACACTACTAGTCACCCACAGGTACCAATCTGAGGTTCCAGTACAAAGATTGAACACAAGAGATGAACTAGGGTTTGAGAGGAGATGGTGTTGTTGAAGATGTTGATGAAGATTTGCCTCCCAAAGATGAGAGGGGTGTTGGTGATGACGATGGCTTCGATTTCCCCCTCCGGGAGGGAAGTTCCCCTGGCGGAATCGCTCCGCCGGAGGGCAAAAGTGCTCCTGCCCAAGTTCCGCCTCGAGACGGCGGCGCTCCGTCGCGAAAGTCCTCCTCTTACTTTTTTCTAGGTCAAATGTGATTATATACCAGAAGATGGGCACCGGAGGTGGGCCGAGGAGGGCACAACCCACCAGGGCGCGCCCTGGTGTCTTGTGCCCACCAGGGTGGCCCCCTCCTGTAGTTTTTTGCTCCATTATTTTTTATTAATTCCAAAAATAATCTCCGTAAAATTTCAGCTTCATTGGAGTTGTGCATAATAGGTATCTCCGATGTGCTTTTTCAGGTCCAGAATTCCAGCTGCCGGTATTCTCCCTCTTTGTGTAAACCTTGCATATTATGAGAGAAAAGGCATTAGAATCACTCCCTAAAGCATTATTATTCAACAAAACATAATAAATAACAGTAGGAAATCATGATGCAAAATGGACATATCAACTCCCCCAAGCTTAGACCTCGCTTGTCCTCAAGCGAAAGCCGAAATTGAAAAGCATGTCCACATGGTTTGAGAGAGAGGTGTCGATAAAAACAAAATACGGACATAGAAGCATCATGCTTATTATCATAACAGCAACAAACTCTATCATAAAACTTATCAATATACTTTCATCATATAACTTCTCATGAACAAGTAACAATTCATCACAACATAGAAGTATGAAGCATAAACCTTATTGAAAACCAACAAACTATGTTCTCAGTCAACTTTGCAACTACAATTCAGTATATTTTCAGGAAGGGTCTCATGTCGGAGCCTTTTAGCAAGTCCACATACTCAACCATCATTTAGTCTTCTATGATTGCTAACACTCACGGCATACCCATGAGCAAAAAGTTTCAACCGGACACATAGGAAGATAGGGGCTTATAGTTTCGCCTCCCAACGTATTCACCTCAAGGGTGATGTCAACAATATTAACTCATGCCCACACATATCCAAAAGGAAAAAGTAAAAAGCAATAGGGAAGAATACTTTGACTCTTGCATTAAAGTATACATAAAAGTAAAAGATAGTCCCTTCGCAGAGGGAAGCAGAGGTTGTTATGCGCTTTTTGGTTTGTATGCCCAATCCCTTAATGTAAAAGAACGTCACGCTATATTGCCCCCTATGATAACAACTTTTATTATGCAGTCCGTCGCTTTTATTGCTTTGCCATCATAAGTTCGTATAGCGCTCAATTTTCTCTTACACTAATTGATCAAAACACTTTTAGAAGCAATTTTTATTGCCTTATTGCACCGATGACAACTTACTTGAAGGATCTTGCTCGATCCGTAGGTAGGTATGGTGGACACTCAAAGAATGAATTTGTGTTTGGGTTTTTGGATGCACAAGTAGTATCTCTACTTAGTGTGGAATTTTTGGCTAGCAAAGATATTGAGCAAGCACCACATGTTGAAGGATCTATGACAATATAACTTCTATGTGGATATGAACAAATATAAATCATTACGTTGTCTTCCTTGTCCAACGTCAACAATTTTGACATATAATATTTAATGGGGGCTCACAATCATAAAAGATGTCCAAGATAGTGTATTTGCATGTGAATCTTCTCTTCCCTTATTAATTCTTTCATGAATTGCATCATTGACCAATGCTATGTTTGTCAACCTCCAATAAATTTTACTACTTATACTTTTCCTTATGTGATGTCATTACTCACCATAAGATTAGCATATGATTCTTTTCATTTATTTCTCTTTCCTTTGTTTTGATTGCAACAAAAAAGTAGAGAGGCAAAAACTCAAACTAAACTTTATTATATAACTCTCACTCGATTACATAGATAGATAGGTCACGAAACTAACACACAAAAATAGATCATGCTAAAATTTATTCAACTAAAGCAAAGGGAAACTAAAGATCGAACTAAAATAGGTAAAGGTGAATAAAAGTGATGGTGATACGGTACCAGGGCACCTCCCCCAAGCTTGGCTCAAGCCAAGGGGAGTGCCCATACCCGTGTGCTCAAGTCTCCTTTGGTGGTGGTGAAGAAGAAGGTGGTGGTGTAGAGATGTCACACTTCAACCTCAGAAGGTACTCCAATTTGCAGATGACCTTCCGAAGGGTATTGATGTGCTCCTCTAGCAAAATATTTTCACAGATGAAAAATTTATTCTGAACACGGACCGCTTCGAAAGCTCTAAAAGCTTCGATTTCAATAGGGGTGAGATGACTGTAATAAGGTTGAAGGATATCTTCTTCTTCTCCCTCCTTTGTTGGCATGGATTGCTCTCCCTCAGGGAGCTGATCCACCATAACCTCCTTGCCCTTGTCTTCCTTGTTGGCTTCTTTTGGCTCCTCCCTCTTCAGCTCCATCTTCATTAGCCAGGCATCTTCTTCCATGTTATTAGGAGAGGGAGAAGACATGATGCCTGGCTTGACAGATCTGACAGGAAAATAGCACGAAACAATAACAGAGGATTTTTCTGCGATGCGGTCGTCAAAACAGTCGGGGGTATAAATAGAGAATATTTATTCTTGGGAAACAAGCATATGGAAGGAAAACGGAGTCGGGAAGGTGTCTGAGGTGGGCACAACCCACCAGGGCGAGCCCAGGGGGCCTGGCGCGCCCTGGTGTATCGTGCTCACCTCGATCACCTTCCGGTTTATCTCTTAATTCCCAAAAATTTCTAATATTCAAAAACTGACAAAAAATATTTTTGCGGATTTTTCGGAGTCCGTTTACTTACCGTATCATGTACCTCCTATTTTTCAGAATTCTGGAGTGTTCCGGAAGGTTTCTTTTATGTGTTCCTCCGGTGTCATGGTTTGGATAACATTGCTTTCAATGTTAATAGGTGTACCTGAAATATAGTGTTTAATTCTTTGTCCATTGACCACCTTCGGGTTAGTACCTTCAGCATTATTAATCTTGATAGCTCCAGAACGATAAACCTCTTCGATAATATATGGTCCTTCCCATTTTGAGAGAAGCTTGCCTGCAAAAAAATCTTAAACGAGAGTTGAACAAAAGAACATAGTCTCCTATTTTGAATTCCCGCTTTTGGATTCTTTTGTCATGCCATCTTTTTACTTTTTCTTTGAATAGTTTGGCATTTTCATATGCTTGGGTTCTCCATTCATCTAATGAGCTAATATCAAATAGCCTCTTCTCACCGGCAAGTTTGAAATCATAGTTGAGTTCTTTAATTGCCCAAAATGCTTTATGTTCTAATTCTAGAGGCAAATGACAAGCCTTACCATATACCATTTTGTATGGAGACATACCCATAGGATTTTTATAAGCTGTTCTATAAGCCCAAAGTGCATCATCTAGTTTCTTAGACCAATTCTTTCGAGACCTATTGACAGTTTTTTGTAATATTAATTTTATTTCTCTATTGCTAAGTTCAACTTGACCACTAGATTGAGGATGATAGGGTGATGCGATTCTATGGTTAACATCATATTTAGCAAGCATCTTACGAAAAGCACCATGAATAAAGTGTGAACCACCATCATACATTAAATATCTGGGGACTCCAAACCTCGGGAAGATAACTTCTTTAAGCATTTTAATGGAGGTGTGGTGATCAGCACTACTAGTTGGAATAGCTTCTACCCACTTAGTGACATAATCAACAACAACCAGAATATGAGTGTACCCGTTAGAGGAAGGAAAAGGTCCCATATAATCAAATCCCCAAACATCAAATGGTTCGACAACAAGTGAATAATTCATAGGCATTTCCTGACGCTTACCGATATTACCAATTCTTTGACATTCATCACAAGACAAGACAAACTTACGGGCATCCTTGAAGCCAGATTGCAATACCTATTGAGCAGTTCTATCTCCCGCATGATGTCCTCCATAAGCTTCGGAATGACATTTCCGTAGGATTTGTTCCTGTTCATGCTCAGGTACACAACGTCTAATAATACCATCTACTCCTTCTTTATAAAGATGTGCGTCATCCCAAAAGTAATGCTCAAGTCATATATTTTTTTTCTTTTCTTGGTATGTGAAGCTAGGTGGTATATATTTAGCGACAATGTAATTAGCGTAATCAGCATACCAAGGAGTGTTTTGAGAAACACTTATTGCAGCTAACTGCTCATCAGGGAAACTATCATCAATAGGTAGTGGGTCATCAAGAATATTTTCTAACCTAGACAAGGTATCAGCTACGGGGTTCTCAGCTCCCTTCCTATCAATGATGTGTAAGTACAGTTCTTGAAGCAAGAGAACCCACCTAATGAGTCTAGGTTTAGCATCTTTCTTTTCCATCAGATATTTTATAGCAGCATGATCGGTGTGAACAATAACTTTGGAGTCAACAATATAGGATCTAAATTTATCACAGGCAAACACAACTGTTAAGAATTCTTTTTCAGTAGTAGCATAATTTCGTTGGACACTGTCTAGAGTTTTGCTAGCATAATGGATAACATTCAATTTTTTATCAACTCTTTGTCCTAGAACAGCACCAACAGCATAATCACTAGCATCATACATAATTTCAAAAGGCAAGTTCCAATCAGGTGGTTGAACGATAGGTGCAGAGGTTAAGGCTTTCTTGAGTATTTCAAAGGCTTCCACACAATCATCATCAAAAACAAAAGGAATATCCTTTTGTGAAAGATTAGTAAGAGGCCTAGAAATTTTAGAGAAGTCTTTAATGAACCTCCTATAGAAACCAGCATGACCAAGGAAACTTCGAATACCTTTAATATCTTTAGGACATGGCATTTTCTCAATTGCATCAACTTTAGCTTTATCCACCTCAATACCTCGTTCGGATATTTTATGCCCCAAGACAATGCCTTCATTAAACATAAAGTGGCACTTCTCCCAATTCAAGACGAGATTAGTTTGTTCACATCTCTGCAAAACTCGATCAAGGTTGCTTAAGCAATCATCAAAAGAAGTCCCGTAAACGGAAAAATCATCCATGAAAACCTCCACAATCTTTTCACAAAAGTCAGAGAATATAGCAGTCATACATCTTTGAAAGGTAGCAGGTGCATTGCATAAAACAAAAGGCATACGTCTATAAGCATAGGTTCCAAAAGGGAAAGTAGAGGTGGTTTTCTCTTGATAGGATTGTGACACAGGTATTTGAGAAAAAACAGAATATCCATCTAGGAAACAAAAGTGTGTGTGCTTAGATAATCTTTCTAGCATTTGATCAATGAAAGGCAGAGGGTAATGATCTTTTCTAGTAGCTTTATTTAACTTTCTAAAATCAATTACCATTCTATATCCAGTAACAATTCTTTGTGGAATGAGTTCATTTTTATCATTAGGAACAACGGTAGTACCTCCTTTCTTAGGGACACAATGAACAGTACTTACCCATCTACTATCAGCAATGGGATAGATTATACCTGCTTCCAGAAGCTTTAATATTTCAGTTCTTACCACTTCCTTCATCTTAGGATTTAATCGCCGTTGGTGATCAACAACGGGTTTAGCATCAGGTTCCATATTAATCTTGTGCTGACATAGAGTGGGACTAATGCCCTTAAGATCATCAAGAGTATATCCAATTGCAGCCATGTGCTTCCTTAGAACTTTTAATAATATTTCTTCTTCATGTTCTGAAAGGTTAGCACTAATAATAACAGGATATATCTTTTTCTCATCAAGATAAGCATACTTCAAAGTGTCAGGCAATTGCTTTAATTCAAACACATGATCACCTTTAGGTGGAGGAGGACCTCCAAGAGTTTCAATAGGCAAATTGTGTTTCAGGAGAGGTTGTTGTTCAAAGAAAATTTTATCTATTTCGTTTCTTTCACGCAAGTGCATATCATTTTCATGGTCAAGCAAATATTGTTCTAATGGATTGGTAGGAGGCACAACAATGGAAGCAAGACCAATTATTTCATCCTTACTAGATAACGCTCTATCACGAGATTGTCTACTAAACTTGGAAAAATTAAACTCATGAGACACACCACCAAAACTGACACCGACACTTTGTTTTTCACAATCTATCTTAGCGTTGACGGTGCTCAAGAAAGGTCTACCAAAGATAATGGGACAAAAGTCATCTTGTGGGGAACCAAGGACTAGAAAATCAGTAAGGTATTTTACTTTCCCACACAAGACTTCAACATCTCTAACAATCCCAAGTGGTGTGATGGTGTCTCTATTAGCAAGTTTAATAGTAACATCAATGTCTTCTATTTCAGCAGGTGCTATTTCATCCATAATTTCTTGGTATAAGGTAAAAAGGATAACACTCACACTAGCACCCAAATCACATAAACCATGATAGCAATGATCTCCAATTTTAACTGAGACAACAGGCACGCCTTCTATGGGTCTATGTTTATCTTTTTCATCGGGTTTAGCAATTCTAGCAGCTTTATCACAGAAGTAGATAACATGCCCATCAATATTTTCTACCAAGAGATCTTTAACCATAGCAACACTAGGTTCTACTTTAATTTGCTCAGGGGGTTTAGGTGCTCTTATATTACTCTTACGAACCACAGTTGATACCTTAGCATGCTCCTTTATCCTAATAGGGAAAGGTGGTTTTTCAATATAAGCGGTAGGCACAACTGGATCAACATTGTAAATGATGGTTTCATCTTTAGATGTGACCGGTTCTTTAATTTATTCTTTAATAGGGGGATAATATTTAAACCACTTCTCCTTAGGGAGATCAACGTGAGTAGCAAATGCTTCACAGAAAGAGGCTACTATCTCAGAGTCAAGTCCATATTTATTGCTAAACTTGTGAAAAGTATCGGTATTCATAAAAGATTTAACACAATCAAACTCAAGCTTTATACCTGACTCATTACCTTCGTCGAGTTCCCAATCTTCAGAGTTGTGTTTAATTCTTTCTAAGATATCGCACTTGAATTCAATAGTCTTCTTCATATAAGAACCAGCACAAGAAGTATCGAGCATGGATTGATCATTATGAGAAAGCCGAGCATAAAAATTCTGAATGTTAACTTCTCTCGGGATATCATGATTGGGGCATGAATATAACATTGACTTAAGCCTCCCCCAAGCTAGAGCGATGCTTTCTCCTTCACGAGGCCAAAAATTATATATATAATTCCGATCACGATGAACTAGATGCATGGGATAAAACTTTTGGTGGAATTCCAATTGCAAACAATTCCAGTTCCACGATCCAAGATCATCACATAGCCTATACCATGTCAATGATTTTCCCTTCAAAGATAAAGGGAAAACCTTCTTCTTAGCTTCATCTCCGGGTCAACCTGCAAGCTTAAATAATACACAAATTCTGTTCACATATAAGAAGTGCATATCAAGATGTTCAGTTCCATCTCCTGCATAAGGTTTAGCAAGCAGTTCTTCTACCATACCCGAAGGAATTTCATAACCAATATTTTCAGTAGGTGCAGTAGGTTGAGGGGCAACTAATTGTGGTTCCGGTCGAGGTGAAGATACCCCGAACAAACCCCTCAAAGGATTGTTTTCCATAGTAGCAAGTAGCAATAAATTTCAGCACATAGTATAAGTTTTTCCTTACCGGTTCCCACTTACCCAGAGCGCTTCACTCCCCGGCAACGGCGCCAGAAAAGAGTCTTGATGACCCACAAGTATAGGGATCAAACATAGTCCTTTCGATAAGTAAGAGTGTCGAACCCAACGAGGAGCAGAAGGAAATGACAAGCGGTTTTCAGCAAGGTAATTTCTGCAAGCACTGAAATTGTAGGTAAAAGATAGTTTGATAGCAAGATAATTGGTAACGAGCAAGTAACGGTAACGGTAAATAAGGTGCAGCAAGGTAGCCCAATCCTTTTGTGGCAAAGGACAGGCCAGAACAGTCTCTGGTAATAGGCAAAGTGTTCTTGAGGGTACACGGGAATTTCATCTAGTCACTTTTATCATGTTGGTTTGATTCGTGTTTGCTACTTTGATAATTTGATATGTGGGTGGACCGGTGCTTAGGTGTTGTTCTTACTTGAACAACCTCCCACTTATGATTAACCCCCTCGCAAGCATCCGCAACTACGAGAAAAGTATTAAGATAAAATCTAACCATAGCATTAAACGTTTGGATCCAAATCAGCCCCTTACGAAGTAGCGCATAAACTAGGGTTTAAGCTTCTGTCACTCTAGCAACCCATCATCTAATAACTACTCCACAATGCATTCCCTTAGGCCCATGAATGGTGAAGTGTCATGTAGTTGACGTTCACATGACACCACTAAGGGAATCACAACATACATATCATCAAAATATCGAACACATATCAAATTCACATGATTACTTGCAACACGACTTCTCCCGTGACCTCAAGAACAAAGGTAACTACTCACAAATAATAAACATGCTCAAGATCAGAGGGGTATTGAATAGCATAATGGATCTGAACATATAATCTTCCACCAAATAAACCATATAGTAATCAACTACGAGATGTAATCAACACTACTAGTCACCCACATGTACCAATCTGAGGTTCCGGTACAAAGATTGAACACAAGAGATGAACTAGGGTTTGAGAGGAGATGGTGTTGTTGAAGATGTTGATGAAGATTTGCCTCCCAAAGATGAGAGGGGTGTTGGTGATGACGGTGGCTTCGATTTCCCCCTCCGGGAGGGAAGTTCCCCCGGCGGAATCGCTCCGCCGGAGGGAAAAAGTGCTCCTGCCCAAGTTCCGCCTCGAGACGGCGGCACTCCGTCCCGAAAGTCCTCCTCTTATTTTTTTTCTAGGTCAAATGTGATTATATACCGGAATATGGGCACCGTAGGTGGGCCGAGGAGGGCACAACCCACCAGGGCACGCCCAGGGGGCCTGGTGTGCTCTGGTGTCTTGTGGCCACCAGGGTGGGACCCTCTGATAGTTTTTTGCTCCAGTATTTTTTATTAATTCCAAAAATAATCTCCGTAAAATTTCATCTTCATTGGAGTTGTGCAGAATAGGTATCTCTGATGTGCTTTTTCAGGTCAAGAATTCCAGTTGCCGGTATTCTCCCTCTTTGTGTAAACCTTGCATATTAGGAGAGAAAAGGCATTAGAATCACTCCTTAAAGCATTATTATTCAACAAAACATAATAAATAACAGTAGGAAATCATGATGCAAAATGGACGTATCAGTGCTACTGCAACCTCACCACTTAACCATTCCTCACACATTAAGCTTTGCTAGTCTTGATACCCTTGGTGATGAGATTGTTGAGTCCCTGGAGCTCACAGGTTACTACAACAACAGGTCTAGGTGTAGGTAACGATGTGCTTTGACGTGAGAGCGATGCACGTTCTATTTGGATTTCTTCTTCTTCTTCAATCATAGGATGGGTTCCAGGTTGGCAGCCTGGGATTAGCAGGGTGGATGTCATCTTATTTTTCGTTTGATTTCATCCGTAGTCGGGTCCTGCTCTTCTTTATGATGATTTCTATGTAATGATTTATTGAGATATTCATGTTGTAGCTTGTGGCGAGTGTGAGCCAACATCTTGTATAATATTCTCTTCAATACATGTATTTGTGGTGTTTGTCTTGCGGAGCCCCCGGTCACCGTAGTTCTTTGCGATGGTCTCTTTGTGAAGTGTCACGAAATCTTCTAGCACATCTTGGTGTTGTAGCACTAATAAGTTTTCTCTGTCAAAGTCATTGCCTCAGCCCGAGAGGTCCACATGCAATTCCCTCCGGCCATTAGTGTGACCTTCTGCTCCGAGCCTCCCAAGGTGCTTGTTGACGGGCAAACTAACAACCGTATCCGGAACTAACTTTGATTCCGGCAAGGTGATCTAAGGTGAAGCAAGAGGGGGGCAGTGTTGTTCTTCCTTCTTGTTGACTTTTTTGCCCCTATCTTCTGTCTAAATCTCCGTCTCCGTCTCCTCCGACGACTTTTTATAGGGCATTTTGGAGATCTTTCATGATATTCAAAAATTCCAAGTCTTTTCTTGCCTTCGGCCCATCCTTGGTCTTCTCCGGCATGTTCATCAATATTCCAAGCAAGATCTTCAAGATATCATTCGTGATATGCATTTGATCAAGGCTATGAGGTGTGTCGAGTTTGGGACGGTACTCCAAGTCCCAGAAAATAGACCACGTTGTCCATAACTTCAGCATCGGCTTAGCCGCCTTTTTTTTCTTTCCCGGTGAAGGGCACTCTTCCCAGTTCTTTAACGGCTCATAGATTTTGACGCCGCTGCACTTATGTGGAGGTCCTCGATGCGCAGCTTTACCACTGAATAGATCTCCATGCGTTCTCCACGGGTCATCCTTCTCAAGTCATCTTTGATGCCCCGTGTACATGATTTTCCCAAACCCGCCATCTAATTTCGGTAGCTGCTAAGACGTTGTATCATCCATGCACCTGGTGCATCCGCAATATTTGTGATACACCTGGCCTATGACATATCCATAACTGAGATAGTTGTGCACCGTCATGATCAGCGCGGCTCTCATGTCAAAATATTCTCGTGCACAGGCGTCCCATGTCTTCGTCGGCATTTTCCATAATGTGTGTAGCTCCTCTTTCATAAACCCGAGATACAGATAAATATCATTTCCCGGTTTTATCTGCCCTTGAATCGACATACTCATGTGTATGTACTTTGTCTTCATGCACTTCTAGGGGGAGGTTGTACATCCATACAAACACGGGCCATGTGCTATGGTTGGTGTTTGATACGTCTCCAATGTATCTACTTTTCCAAACACTTTTGCTCTTGTTTTGGACTCTAATTTGCATGATTTGGATGAAACTAACCTGGACTAACGTTGTTTTCAGCATAACTACCATGGTGTTGTTTTTGTGTAGAAATATAAGTTTTCGGAATTGGACAAAACTTTTTGGAGATATTTTCTAGAATATATAAAAAACATTGGAGCGAAGAACCACCGGAGGGGGCCACTAGTTGCCACCAAGGCAACAGGGCGCGCCCACCCCCTAGGGCGCGCCCTGATACGTTGGGAAGCCCACGTGGATCCGCCGACCCTAATTCTAGTACTATAAATTCCTATTCTCCGAAACAAGAAATAATAGGGAAGTTTTCATCGCGTTCTATGAGACGGAGCCTCCGCCACCTCCTGTTCTTCCTCGGGAGGGCTGATCTGGAGTCCGTTTGGGGCTTCGGAGAGTGGAATTCGTCGTCGTCGTCATCACTAACCCTTCTCCATCAACACCCCCATGATGCTCACCACCGTGAGTCAGTAATTCCTTTGTAGGCTTGCTAGACGGTGATGGGATTGGATGAGATTTATCATGTAATCGATTTATTTTGATAGGTCTTGATCCCTAGTATCCACTATGTTCTGAGATTGATGTTGCTATGACTTTGCTATGCTTAATGCTTGTCACTAGGGCCCGAGTGCCATGATTTAAGATCTGAACCTATTATGTTTCCATGAATATGAGAGTGTTTTAGATCCCATCTTGCAAGTTGTATGCATCTATTACGTGTTGTGATCTGCATACCACAAGGTGACTATAATTGGGGTTCTTTCCGGTGATTACCGTAGTTTGAGGAGTTCATGTATTCATTATGTGTTAATGCTTTGTTCCGGTTCTCTATTAAAAGGAGGCCTTAATATCCCTTAGTTTCCTCATGGACCCCGATGCCACAGGAAGGTAGGCCAAAAGATGTCATGCAAGTTCTTATTATAAGTACGTATGACTATATACGGAATACATGCCTACATTATATTGATGAATTGGAGCTAGTTCTGTGTCGCTCTAGTGTGTAACTGTTACATGATGAATGTCATCTAAATCAATTATCCATGACTGATTGATGACCCACAAGTATAGGGGATCTATCGTAGTCCTTTTGATAAGTAAGAGTGTCAAACCCAACGAGGAGCAGAAGGAAATGACAAGCGGTTTTCAATAAGGTATTCTCTGCAAGCACTGAAATTATCGGTAACAGATAGTTTTGTGATAAGATAATTCGTAACGGGTAAGAAGTAACAAGTGTAGCGAAGGTGCAGCAAGGTGGCCCAATCCTTTTTGTAGCAAAGGACAAGCCTGGACAAACTCTTATATAAAGCAAAGCGCTCCCGAGGACACATGGGAATTTCTGTCAAGCTAGTTTTCATCATGCTCATATGATTCGCGTTCGTTACTTTGATAATTTGATATGTGGGTGGACCGGTGCTTGGGTGCTGCCCTTACTTGGACAAGCCTCCCACTTATGATTAACCTCTCTCGCAAGCATCCGCAACTATGAAAAAGGAATTAAGATAAATCTAACCATACCATGAAACATATGGATCCAAATCAGCCCCTTACGAAGCAACGCATAAACTAGGGTTTAAGCTTCTGTCACTCTAGCAACCCATCATCTACTTATTACTTCCCAATGCCTTCCCCTAGGCACAAATAATGGTGAAGTGTTATGTAGTCGACGTTCACATAACACCACTAGAGGAGAGACAACATACATCTCACCAAAATATCGAACGAATACCAAATTCACATGATTACTTATAACAAGACTTATCCCATGTCCTCAGGAACAAACGTAAATACTCACAAAGCATATTCATGTTCATAATCAGAGGAGTATTAATTATCATTAAGGATCTGAACATATGATCTTCCACCAAGTAAACCAACTAGCATCAACTACAAGGAGTAATCAACACTACTAGCAACCCACAGGTACCAATCTGAGGTTTGGAGACAAAGATCGGATACAAGAGATGAACTAGGGTTTGGAGAGGAGATGGTGCTGGTGAAGATGTTGATGGAGATTGACCCCCTCTCGATGAGAGGATCGTTGGTGATGACGATGGCTTCGATTTCCCCCTCCGGAAGGGAAGTTTCCCCGGCAGAACAGCTCCGCCGGAGCCCTAGATTGCTTCTGCCCAGGTTCCGCCTCGAGACGGCGGCGCTTCGTCCCGAAAGCTCTCTTATGATTTTTTCCAGGTCAAAACCCTCCATATAGCAGAAGATGGGCAGCGGAGGCCTGCCAGGGGGTCCACAAGCCACAGGGGCGCGCCCAAGGGGGTAGGGCACGCCCCCCTGGCTTGTGACCTCCTGGTGGGTCCCCTCTGGTATTTCTTTCGCCCAATATTTTTTATATATTCCAAAATAATTCTCGGTAACTTTTCAGGACTTTTGGAGTTGTGCAGAATAGGTCTCTCATATTTGCTACTTTTCCAGTCCAGAATTCCAGCTGTCGGCATTCTCCCTCTTCATGTAAACCTTGTAAAATAAGAGAGAAAAGGCATAAGTATTGTACCATAATGTGTAATAACAGCCCATAATGCAATAAATATCAATATAAAAGCATGATGCAAAATGGACGTATCAACTCCCCCAAGCTTAGACCCCGCTTATCCTCAAGCGAAAGCCGAAATCGATAAATATGTCCACATGTTTAGAGATAGAGGTGTCGATAAAATAAAATACGGACATGGGAGCATCATGATAATCTTTAGAACAGCAATACTTGTTGATATATAATTTCTTATACTAGAGTAACAATTCATTCACAAGGTAAAATATGAATCAAGAACTCTATTGAGAACCAACAAACTATGATCTTAGTCATTGAAGCAATTGCAATTTATCATAACATCGGAAAGAGTCAGTATAAGAGCTTGTAAAGCAAATCCACATACTCAATCATCTTTTAGTCTTTCATAATTGCTAACACTCACGCGGTACTTATGAGGTCAAAGCTTCAATTGGACACAGAGAAAGATAGAGGCTTATAGTTTTGCCTCCCAACTATTTACCTCAAGGGTAATGTCAACAGAAATAACTCATGATCACCCACATCCGAGTGGATATATGTATCTAGATCATTCCCCAACACATGACGCTTGCCAAGAGAGAAAGGCGAAATAAGGGAAGTGGTGAAGATCACCACGACTCTTGCATAAAGGTAAGTACCAGAAAGTAAAAGTAACATATAGGCCCTTCGCAGAGGGAAGCAGAGGTTGTCATGCGCTTTTATAGTTGGATGCGCAATCTCTTAATGCAAAAGAACGTCACTTTATATTGCCTCTTGTGATAAAGAACTTTATTATGCAGTCTGTCGCTTTTATTTCTTCCATATCACAAGTTCGTATAAAGTTTATTTTCCTCACACTAATAGATCATACATATTTAGAGAGCAATTTTTATTGCTTGCACCGATGACAACTTACTTGAAAGATCTTACTCAATCCATAGGCAGGTATGGTGGACTCTCATGGCAAAATTGGGTTAAGGATGTTTGGATGCACAAGTAGTATCTCTACTTGGTGCGGAAGTTTTGGCTGATATGGGGTGGAAGCAAGCGTCACATGTTAAAGGATCTATAACCATATAACTTCTATTCGGAAAGAAGCAAACATAACCCATTATGTTGTCTTCCTTGTCCAACATCAACTTTTTAGCATATAATATTCTAATGAGTGCTCACAATCATAAAAGATGTCCAAGATAATATATTTATATGTGAACCTCTCTTTCTTTATTACTTCCTTTTTAATTGCAACAATGACCAATCGCTATGTTTGTCAACTCACAACAAATTTCAATCGACATACTTCTTATATGTGAAGTCATCACTCCCCATAAGATCATCATATATACTCTTTGCTTTTATTCTATACTTCTTTTATTTCTTTTTCTCAAGATCATAGCAAGCAAGCAAAGCCCTCAACTCAAAACCACTTTTTATTATATAACTCTCGAACTCGCTTACATAGGGGGAACATAAAGCAAAACTCAAAACTAGATCACACAAAAACTTTATTCTACTAGATCAAGATATAACCAAAAGGATCGAACTAAGAAAAAATGATAAAAGTAAAAGATGTGATGGTGATACGATACTGGGGCACCTCCCCCAAGCTTGGCACAAGCCAAGGGGAGTGCCCATACCCATGTGTTTAGTTGTCTTCCTTCGGAGGTGGTGATGTTGGAGTTGGATCTTTAAGATTTTTCAGTTTCCTCTTAAGCATAAAATTTTGTTCCCTCAGATCATCCACTTCCTGCTCGAGCTTCAATATCCTTTGACATAATTCTTGTTTGCTCTCCTGCAGAAAACGAGAAGCGGTAAATAGAACCTTGGGTTTTCTCCTTGTGTTTGGGAGGCTCGATTTCCTGAACTCCACGTGCATGTCTCCTGGTTGAAGCAGGGGGATTTTTTCTTCATCCGCGCTTTCTTCCTCATACTTTCCCTCTTGTTCCTCCTCCGAGAACAATCCATAAGGATCTAAGTCCCCATAGAGCTTGGGGTTGGCAAGATAATGTGATACATAGCTCTCCCCATCGGAATCTTGGGACGACATATTGCTCTAAATCTGCTGCAGAAACAGCTCAAAACGAAAACAGGAAGTATTGTCGTGATACAAAGGTCCAAACCTTCGGGAGATTATATAATGAATTTTTACCGACCTAAAGGAGTATATCACAAGAAAACGGAGTCCGGAGGGTACACGGGGTGGCCACAAGCCACAGGGGCGCACCCAGGGGGGTAGGGCACGCCCCCCCTGGCTTGTCGCCTCCTCGTGCACTTTTCGGACTACTTTAAATTTTCCTAATTTATTAAATATTCCAAAACAGAGAAAAATTGCTATTGAAAAAGTTTTGGAGTCGGTTTGCTTACCGTATCACATACCTATTCCTTTTCGGAGTTTGAAACGTTCTGGTAGGTCTCCCTAATGTACTCCTCCGGAGTTATGGTATTGATAATATTGGTTTCAACATTTATGGGAGTACCTGAGATATAATGTTTGATTCTTTGCCCGTTTACCACCTTCAGATTTGTGCCTTCGGCGTTGTTGATCTTGATGGCACCGGAACGGTACACTTCCTCGATAATGTAAGGCCCTTCCCATTTAGAGAGAAGTTTTCCTGCAAAAAATCTTAAACGAGAATTGTATAGCAAGACATGGTCACCTACATTGAATTCACGCTTTTGTATCCTTTTATCATGCCATCTCTTAACTTTTTCTTTAAACTTGGCATTCTCATAGGCTTGGGTTCTCCATTCATCAAGTGAGCTAATGTCAAATAACCTCTTCTCACCAGCAAGTTTGAAATCATAGTTGAGCTCTTTGATTGCCCAATAAGCTTTATGTTCTAGTTCTAGAGGTAAGTGACATGCTTTACCATAAACCATTTTATACGGAGACATACCCATAGGGTTTTTGTAAGCAGTTCTATAAGCCCATAATGCATCATCAAGTTTCTTAGACCAATTCTTTCTAGATCTATTAACAGTCTTTTGCAAGATCAATTTAATTTCTCTATTGCTTAATTATACTTGACCACTAGACTGAGGATGATAAGGAGATGCAATTCTATGATTAACATCATACTTAGCAAGCAATTTACGGAAAGCACCATGAATAAAGTGTGAACCACCATCGGTCATTAAATATCTAGGGACTCCAAATCTAGGGAAAATAACTTCTTTAAGCATTTTAATAGAAGTGTTATGATCAGCACTACTAGTTGGAATAGCTTCTACCCACTTAGTAACATAATCAACAGCAACTAGAATATGAGTATACCCGTTAGACTTTGGAAAAGGTCCCATATAATCAAAACCCCAAACATCAAATGGTTCAATAACAAGAGAGTAATTCATGGGCATTTCCTGACGTCTACTAATATTACCAATTCTTTGACATTCATCACAAGACAAGACAAACTTACGAGCATCCTTGAAGAGAGTAGGCCAATAAAAACCCGATTGTAATACCTTGTGTGCAATTCTATCTCCAGCGTGGTGTCCTTCGTAGGCCTCGGAGTGACACTTGTGTAGGATCTGTTCCTGTTCATGCTCAGGTACACAACGTCTAATAACACCATCTACTCCTTCCTTATAGAGGTGTGGATCATCCCAAAAGTAATGTCTTAAATCATAGAAGAATTTTTTCTTTTGTTGGTATGTGAAACTAGGTGGTATAAATTTAGCAACAATGTAATTAGCATAATCAGCATACCATGGAGCATTACGTGAAGCATTTATGACAACTAATTGTTCATCAGGAAAGCTATCATCAATAGGTAGTGGGTCATCAAGAACATTTTCTAACATAGACAAGTTATCTGCTACGGGGTTCTCAGCACCCTTTCTATCAATAATATGCAAATCAAATTCTTGTAGCAGAAGAACCCATCTAATAAGTCTAGGTTTAGCATCTTTCTTTTCCATAATATATTTAATAGCAGCATGATTTGTGTGAATAGTTACTTTGGAATCAACAATATAAGGTCTGAACTTATCACAAGCAAACACAACTGCTAAAAATTCCTTTTCAGTGGTAGCATAGTTTCTTTGAGCACTGTCTAGAGTTTTACTAGCATAATGGATAACATTTAATTTCTTATCAACTCTTTGTCCTAGAACAGCACCAACAGCATAATCACTAGCATCACACATAATTTCAAAGGGTAGGTTCCAATCAGGTGGTTGAAAAACAGGTGCAGTGATCAAGGCTCTCTTAAGAATTTCAAATGCTTCTACACAATCATCATCAAAAACGAATGGAACATCTTTTTGCAAAAGATTACTGAGAGGCCTAGAAATCTTAGAGAAGTCTTTAATAAACCTCCTATAGAAACCAGCATGACCAAGGAAACTTCTTATACCTTTGATATCCGTAGGAAACGGCATTTTTTCAATAGCATCAACTTTAGGTTTATCAACTTCAATACCTCTTTCGGAGATTTTGTGTCCCAAGACAATGCCCTCATTAACCATAAAGTGGCACTTCTCCCAATTCAAGACAAGATTAATTTCTTCACATCTCTGCAGAACTCGATCAAGGTTGCTCAAGCAATCATCAAAAGAAGTTCCGTAAACGGAGAAATCATCCATGAAAACCTCGACAATCTTTTCACAAAAGTCAGAGAATATAGCCATCATACATCTTTGAAAGGTAGCAGGTGCATTGCATAAACCAAAAGGCATACGTCTATAAGCAAAAGTACTGAAAGGACAAGTAAAAGTGGTCTTCTCTTGATCCTCTTTTGACACAGGTATTTGAGAGAAACCAGAATAACCATCTAGAAAGCAGAAGTGTGTTTGTTTGGATAGTCTTTCTAGAATTTGATCAATAAAAGGTAGAGGGTAATGATCTTTTCTAATAGCTTTTTTTAATTTCCTAAAATCAATTACCATTCTATATCCTGTAACAATTCTTTGCGGGATCAATTCATTTTTATCATTAGGAACAACGGTAATACCTCCCTTCTTAGGGACACAATGAACGGGACTAACCCATCTACTATTAGCAATAGGATAAATTATACCTGCCTCCAGAAGCTTTAATATTTCATTTCTTACCACTTCTTTCATTTTAGGATTTAACCGTCGTTGGTGATCAACAACTGGTTTAGCATCAGGCTCCATATTAATTTTATCCTAACATAGAGTGGGGCTAATGCCCTTAAGATCATCAAGGGTATATACAATAGCAGCTCGGTGCTTCCTCAGAGTTTTCAATAATCTCTTTTCTTCATGCTCTGAAAGTTTAGCACTAATAATAACAGGATATATCTTCTTTTCATCAAGATAGGCATATTTCAAAGTATCCGGTAATTGTTTAAGCTCAAACACGGGATCACCCTTGGCTGGAGGAGGATACCCTAGTATTTCGACAGGCAAATTGTGTTTCAAAATAGGGTGCTGATCAAAGAAAATCTTATCTATTTCATTCCTTTCATTCATATGCATATCATTTTCATGATCTAGCAAATATTGTTCTAAAGGATCAGTAGGAGGCACAGCAATAGAAGCAAGACCAATAATTTCATCATTACTAGGCAATTCTTTATCATGGGGTTGTCTATGAAGTTTAGAGAAATTAAACTCATGAGACACATCCCCAAAACTTACAGTAACAGTTTCTTTCTCACAATCTATCTTAGCATTAACAGTATTCAAGAAAGGTCTACCAAATATAATGGGACAAAAATCATCTTGTGGGGAACCAAGAACAAGGAAATCAGTAGGATATTTTACTTTCCCACACAAAACTTCAACATCTCTAACAATCCCAACTGGTGCTATAGTATCTCTATTAGCAAGCTTAATGGTAACATCAATTTCTTCTAATTCAGCTGGTGCAATATCATTCATAATTTCCTGATATAAGGTAAAGGGAATTGCACTCACACTAGCACCCACATCACATAAGCCATGATAACAATGATCTCCTATTTTAACAGAAACAACAGGCATGCCAACAATAGGTCTATGTTTATCTTTAGTATCAGGTCTAGCAATTCTAGCAGCTTCATCACAGAAATGAATAACATGCCCATCAATATTATCAACCAAGAGATCTTTAACCATAGCAATACTAGGTTCAACTTTGATTTGTTCAGGGGGTGTAGGTGTTCTAGTATAACTCTTACGAACCACAGTTGAAGCTTTAGCATGTTCCTTTATTCTAACAGGAAAAGGTGGTTTCTCAATATAAGCAACAGGAATAACAGGATCAACATTATAAATAATAGTTTCTTCTTCAACTTTAATAGGTTCAACTACTTTCACTTCAATGGGAGGATGATATTTAAACCACTTCTCCTTAGGGAGATCAACATGAGCAGCAAAAGATTCACAGAAAGAAGCTACTATCTCAGAGTCAAGTCCATATTTAGTGCTAAATTCACGAAAAGCATCGGTGTCTATAAAGGATTTAACACAATCAAACTTAAGGTTTATACCTGACTCCTTACCTTCGTCGAGTTCCCAATCTTCAGAGTTGCGTTTAATTCTTTCCCATAAGTCCCATTTGAATTCAATATCTTTCTTCATAAAGGAACCAGTACAAGAAATATCGAGCATGGATTGATCATTACGAGAAAGCCGAGCATAAAAATTCTGAATAATAATTTCTCTTGGGAGCTCATGATTGGGGCATGAATATAGCATTGACTTAAGCCTCCCCCAAGCTTGAGTGATACTTTCTCCTTCACGAGGCCAAAAATTGTAAATATAATTCCGATCACGATGAACCAGATGCATAGGATAAAACTTCTGATGAAATTCCAATTTCAATCGGTTGTAGTTCCATGATCCAATATCATCACATAGCCTATACCATGTCAATGCCTTCTCCTTCAAAGATAAAGGAAAGACCTTCTTCTTGACATCATCCTCGGGCAAACCTGCAAGCTTAAATAATCCACAAACTTCATCCACATAGATTAGATGCAAATCAGGATGTAGTGTTCCATCTCCTGCATAAGGATTAGCTAGCAGTTTCTCTATCATACCCGAAGGAATTTCATAATAAATATTTTCAGTAGGTTCAGTAGGTTGGGGAGCAACTCTTTGTGCTTTCGGTCGAGGTGAAGATACCCCGAACAAGCCCCTCAAAGGATTATTTTCCATAGTAACAAGTGACAGTAAATTTCAGCACACTATATAAATTTTTCCTTACCAAATTCCACTCACCAAAATCGCTTCACTCCCCGGCAACGGCGCCAGAAAAGAGTCTTGATGACCCACAAGTATAGGGGACCTATCGTAGTCCTTTCGATAAGTAAGAGTGTCGAACCCAACGAGGAGCAGAAGGAAATGACAAGCGGTTTTCAGTAAGGTATTCTCTGCAAGCACTGAAATTATCGGTAACAGATAGTTTTGTGATAAGATAATTCGTAACGGGTAACAAGTAACAAGTGTAGCAAAGGTGCAGCAAGGTGGCCCAATCCTTTTTGTAGCAAAGGACAAGCCTGGACAAACTCTTATATAAAGCAAAGTGCTCCCGAGGACACATGGGAATTTCTGTCAAGCTAGTTTTCATCATGCTCATATGATTCGCGTTCGTTACTTTGATAATTTAAAATGTGGGTGGACCGGTGCTTGGGTGCTGCCCTTACTTGGACAAGCCTCCCACTTATGATTAACCTCTCTTGCAAGCATCCGCAACTATGAAAAAGGAATTAAGATAAATCTAACCATAGCATGAAACATATGGATCCAAATCAGCCCCTTACGAAGCAACGCATAAACTAGGGTTTAAGCTTCTGTCACTCTAGCAACCCATCATCTACTTATTACTTACCAATGCCTTCCCCTAGGCCCAAATAATGGTGAAGTGTTATGTAGTCGACGTTCACATAACACCACTAGAGGAGAGACAACATACATCTCATCAAAATATCGAACGAATACCAAATTCACATGATTACTTATAACAAGACTTATCCCATGTCCTCAGGAACAAACGTAACTACTCACAAAGCATATTCATGTTCATAATCAGAGGAGTATTAATTATCATTAAGGATCTGAACATATGATCTTCCACCAAGTAAACCAACTAGCATCAACTACAAGGAGTAATCAACACTACTAGCAACCCACAGGTACCAATCTGAGGTTTGGAGACAAAGATCGGATACAAGAGATGAACTAGGGTTTGGAGAGGAGATGGTGCTGGTGAAGATGTTGATGGAGATTGACCCCCTCTCGATGAGAGGATCGTTGGTGATGACGATGGCTTCGATTTCCCCCTCCGGGAGGGAAGTTTCCCCGGCAGAACAGCTCCGCCGGAGCCCTAGATTGCTTCTGCCCAGGTTCCACCTCGAGACGGCGGCGCTTCGTCCCAAAAGCTCTCTTATGATTTTTTCCAGGTCAAAACCCTCCATATAGCAGAAGATGGGCACCGGAGGCCTGCCAGGGGGCCCACAAGCCACAGGGGCGCGCCCAGGGGGGTAGGGCGCGCCCCCTGGCTTGTGACCTCCTGGTGGGTCCCCTCTGGTATTTCTTTCGCCCAATATTTTTTATATATTCCAAAATAATTTTCCATAACTTTTCAGGACTTTTGGAGTTGTGCAGAATAGGTCTCTCATATTTGCTCCTTTTCTAGTCCAGAATTCCAGCTGCCGGCATTCTCCCTCTTCATGTAAACCTTGTAAAATAAGAGAGAAAAGGCATAAATATTGTACCATAATGTGTAATAACAGCCCATAATGCAATAAATATCAATATAAAAGCATGCTGCAAAATGGACGTATCACTGATCCATGGCCTACACTTTTCTCTTGTTGGTTTCTGTTAAGTTACTTACGTTACTATTGTTGTTACAATCAATACAAATATGCTTATGTTACTGTTACTGTTGCTTTTCCTACTGTGATACTAAAATTCCAGGTGTGGTTGAATTGAAAACTCAAATGCTAAGACCAATAATATTATTTGGCTCCCCTTGTGTAGAATCAATAAATTTGGGTGAAATACTACCCTCAGAGACTGTTGCGATCACCTTTACGTGTGGGTTATCAAGACCTTTTTCTGGCGCCGTTGCCGGGGAGCATAGCTCTATTTATTGTGTTCACCAAGGATTTCTATTGTCACTATGAAGAATCTGAAAGACGCGAAAACCAAGATCGTACCCTCTAGGACGAGGGCAGGTAAGGAATTGCCATCTAACTATGCACTTGATTCACCTTCTGTTTTGAGTAAGCTTGCGACACCACCACCTGTTATTCAGTCTGATACGTCGCAAGTAATTGATGATGCTACTTCTGCTTTGAATGAAAATTATGATGATGCTACTACTACGCTAGATGAAACTGGAACTGTGCCACTAGGTGATTTGCTTGATGCTCATATTGCTAAGTCTAGAAAACTTGAGAATACATAAATTGATGAAAACTATGATTCACCTATCTTGTCTACATCTCCGCCTAGATTTGAAATTCCTGGTGTACCTGATGGTTACGTTATGGATGGGGATATAGCTAGACACTTTCTTACTTGTAATGATAGAGATGATTTAAAGAAAATGCTATGTAAGCTGAAAGAAAAATCTATGATGGAGAAAATAAAACATGATCCTAAATTTGCTACTTCTCCTATATGTGTTACTGATGAGGATTATGAATTCTTTGTTGATCCTGAGTCAATTAATTTTGTTTAATATGATCATTTCCACAGTCATGATTCTAAAACTGTTGTGGCACACCTCACCAAATTGCATGATATTGCCACCTTATTTGCTCATGAGGAAAAGATTCGCTACTTTTACATACTTAAGCTTTTTCCTTTCTCACTAAAAGGTGATGCTAAGAATTGGTTTCAAACACTTGCTCCTGGTTGTGTGCGTAGCACCCAGGATATGATATATTACTTCATTGAAAAATATGTTCCTGCTCATAAAAAACAACACTAGTGCAGAAAGGGCTAGCCACAACTCTTGCCCGTGGTGTGCCATTTCTCACCGACGCCAGCACTAATATTTTCAAATAGTGTTAGCGTTGGCTCAATTGAAACGCCATAGCTATTCGATTAGTGTTGGCATTGCACATTAGCCCCGGCGTAGCAAATTAGGCCCAATAGGCCCACGCCAGCACTAATTTGTCTAATTCCCGCCCCGCGCCCTACTCCCCACTCTCTCGAGCCCCAACTCCCTCATTGTCCTCTCGATGCCCGACGCCGCCCCCGACGCCGCCCCTTGCCGTCCCGTCTGACTCCGCCCGTCGCCGCCCCATCCGACGCCGCACCCCGCCGCCCCGCCCGCCACCTCGCCCGACCCCGCACCCGACGCAGCCCGTCGCCGCCCCGCCCGACCCGAGGCTGACCGCAGACTCTCCTCACCACTGAGCACCTCCGCGTCTCCGTCACTACATGTATTTTTCTATCTCTGCTTCTTTTTTATGCAAACAAAAAACTAGAATGCTACAAGAATACTACAATGCTATCTCCGCTATTGGGTATTGGGTATTTTGTTGTTTGAATCTTAGTAATGCTGTAGATTTCGGGGCTGTTTGTGGTTCTACACCTAGCAATGCCACAACTAGGTGTGTGTTTGGTTTTTGCCACATCTCATAGATATAAAAAATGTGGCAATATATGGCAAACATAGGGGCTGTTTGGATTGTGACTATGTTTGCCATATATTGCCACATTATTTTTGCCACACTTGTCTTACTTGAGTTGCCCACATTGTTAGCCACACCTTACTTGGTCAAACAGCCAGCCACAATCCAAACATCCCCAATATGTGGCAACTATAGTCACAATCCAAACAGGCCCTAATTTTGGCAAGATTCCTTTAGAGTCTGTTTGGTTGGAGAGTAATTTTGCCAAAAGTGTGGCTGACAAATCAAACTACGAACTTTGTCAAAAGTTGGGAAAAAATGACTCTATGACAAATGGGCCACAGGGGCAATAAAGTGTGGCAAGCCAAACTATGGCAAAAACTTTAGTCAAGTTGGGAAAAAATTGACTCTATGAAAAGCAGCCCCTTAATTAGTTCTTCAAAATGAAATAACTTTTGGTCTCTATTTCTGTGCAAAATTTCTACTGCTTTGTAAAAACTGGTATTGGTATTGGGTGATGCAGCTATCTACCTGTGTAATATACCGTAGAATATGTATGCAACCTGTTTCAATTTTTACATTTATGAAACACAGCCTAAGTAATTTATTATGTATGCAACATGTTTCTATCAAACACAGCATGGCCGACTCTAGCATCTGGGTAGGCTCCTCTGATCATTGGTCGGGGTTTTCTGAAGATAAGGGTGAAGTGAGCACCAACCAGATAATTAAGGTTACAAAAACATGCATTAGCCACTAATTAATTGTTCATGATTAATTGTTCACGATTTGAAACCCTGGCAGGCATACGTAGGAGGTCCGTCTTCGCCAGCCGTCGTTGTGCAGTCTTCAGGTGACATGGACGTGCTCAGTCAGGAGCTGATCGCGTCATGTCAGAGTACCCTCAAGGCCCTGCAGGAGTTGAAGACTCCCTGGCAAAGGAGACAAAATTATCGATGACAATGCTATTGTCTACGATAAGATTATCAGTCTCGAAGGTCAGATCGCGGTGCTGAACCTCGAGATAACCGAGATCAATAAGGAGATACAAGTCCTGAAGGCCTAGAGGACTCAACTGAAGACAGAGAAAGTGCATTACATCAAGGAGGGGCAGACGAACAGGAATAAGCTTTGTGAGCTTAAAATAGTCCTTAGGAAAAACTAGGTAGTGTCGATCGAGAGATGGAAAGATCGATATAGATACACATTGCGAGAAGTACTTCATACTTTCCTTTTGTGAATTTGATATCTTTTGTGAATAACAGAAATGTTTAGTATCTTTTGTGAATTGCTGAAATGTTTAGTAGTATCTTTTGTGAAGCTGATATTTTTTTATTAGCTAAATATGACAGTGTCGGTGTGCAACACTGTCCAACGCCAGTAGGTATTCAAAATACCGTTGGCGTCGTCTCCAACGCCACCACTAAAATCTAACTGTGGCGCCCTATTGGTGGCGTCGGGTGTCCACGCCAGCAGGTCCCTTTTTGTCACGCCATAGCTAGGCTTTTCTGCACTAGTGCAAGCTGCTTTAGAGGAATATTTAACTTTGTGCAAATTGAAGAAGAGAATATCCCTCAAGCTTGGGGGAGGCTTCTCCAGCTACTTAAAGATTTGCCTAATCATCATCTGAAGAAAAATGAAATACTTGATATCTTATATAATGGACTAACCGATGCTTCTAGGGACTACCTCGATAGTTGTGCTGGTTGTGTTTTCAATGAACGAACCATTGGACAGGTTGAAGAACTATTAAATAATATTTTGAAGAATGTTAATGATTGGACAATTCCTGAACCACCGCCGGAACCTATTCAGAAGAAGAGAGGTATTCTATTCCTCAGTCGAGAAGACATGCAAGAATCCAAGAGATCTATGAAAGAAAAAAGGTATTAAATCTGAAGATGTCAAGAATTTACCACTTATTGAAGAAATACATGGACTTGATATCCCTACATAGGTAGTAGATGTAAATTCTCTTCGTAGATTTCATGGAAGTGATATACCTTATACTAAGATTCCTAGCCAATGCATGGATGAATTTGATAATTGCATTGTTAAGCAAGAGCATTTTAATAATTATGTTAAGGATCAATTACAATGGAATGCCATGATGATTGATCACTTGAGTGGCTTAATTTTTAGAATTGGTAATGATGTTAAAGGTTTAGGTAAGCATTCATCCATGGTCTGTATTCAACTAGAACAAGTTGCTAAGTCTCAAAATGATTTGCTTACTGAAATGAATGATAAAATGAATGATCAAGTTGTTAGAGTTATGACTAGAGGAGGTAAAATGACCCAGGATCCTAAAAGGGTTGAGCACGATTCACAAATCATTAATTCTTATACATTTAGTTCTACTAAACAGAAAAAGAGAAATGATAGGACTTTGCATGCTTCTAGTCACCTCTGATAGAGAAACCTTCTGAGAATCATAATGATGTTTTTATTTCAGATGTTGAGACACAATCTGGTAATGAACATTCACCTAGTGATAATGATAATGTTCATGATGATGCTCTGCAAGATAATGATAAGGAACCTGATAATGATGTAGAAATAGAACTTGTTGTTCATGTTGATCTTGATAACCCACCTCCTAAAAATAAAAGATATGATAAAAGAGATTTCATTGCTAGAAAACACGGTAAGGAGAGAGAACCATGGGTTCAGAAACCCATGCCTTTTCCTACTAAGCCTTCGAAAAATAAGGATGAGGATGATTTTGAGCGCTTTGCTGAAATGCTTAGACTTGTATTTTTGCGCACTCGCTTGGACTATATTTTGAAAATGCCTCCATATGCTAAGTACATGAAAGATATTATCACTAATAAAAGAAAGAAACCTGAAACTGAGATTTCCACCATGCTTGCTAATTATTATTTTGATGGTGGAGTGCCTAAGAAGTTGGGAGATCCAGGTATACCCACGATACCTTGCTCTATTAAAGGAAGTTATATTAAAACTGCTTTATGTGATCTAGGAGCCGGTGTTAGTGTTATGCCTTTCTCTTTATATAAAAGACTTGCTTTGAATAAGATTACACCTACTGAAATATCTTTGCAAATGGTTGATAAATCAACTGTTATACCTATTGGAATTTGTGAGGATGTTCCTTTTGTGGTTGCAATTGTTACTATCTTAACGTACTTTGTTATTCCTGAGATGCCCGTGGACGAAAACATGTCGATTATCCTTGGTAGACCCTTTCTAAATACTGCAGGAGCTGTTATTGATTGCAACAAAAGCAATGTTACTTTTCATGTCAGTGGTAGACAACATACAGTGCACTTTCCAAAGATACAAGCTTCGGTGAATAATATTAATACCATTGAGCAAGTTGCCACAATTATTATTGGGGAATTTAAAATTCCTCTTCCTACTGCCAAGAAGAAATATGTTATTCTTATTGTTGGGGAAATGCAAATCCCCATTGAGGTAGCCTAGTGATTAAACGAAGATTCTTCAGTTTCATGTCAGTCGGAAACCGTTTGTTAATAAGACGATCAACCTTATTAATGGATCCTTTTTTAGAGGCATGTGGTCGATGAATTCAGTATGCACAACCTTCTGTACCCATAGTTTACTCTCTGTTATTTTTATTTTAATAAAATAAATGCCTTGGTTATCCTGTTTTCTGAATTATCCGTGCAATAAAAATGGCCCAAAATAAAAGTGCTCAGAATGTCGCACGATTTCTACATTAATTTATCTGGAATATTTAGGAATTTTTGGAGCTGAAAACACACCAGGGGGTGCACCTGTTGCTCCCAAGGCAACAGGGCACGGCCACCCCCTAGGGTGCGCCAAGATGCCTTGGGGGCCCACAGGGACCCCCTCACTTATTCATTCTGCCGACTTCATCTCTTACCTCTAGAAAAATTCCCGGTTGCTCTCTCCCTCGTGTTCTTGCTCCCAAACCTGAGATTTTAGATCTCTTTGCTCGGAGCTCCGTTTCCGAAACTGTTTTGAGGGATTGCCCCTTGGTATGTGACTCCTCCATTACTCCAATTATTTTTTGCTTTAGTGGATTATATTTTGCTGCTCTTGGTGCTACTTAAAATGAGCTTGCATGTTGAATTCTTTGAGTTCCAAGTAGTTTGAATGCTTGACATGGCCTCTAGGCATCTATATGAGTAGTTGCTATCAATCTTACAAAGTTTTGTTCACATAATTTTGTCGTCCAAATTTTTTAGAAATTTGTTCTTAGGAAACTGAACATCTTTAGGAGGAGTTCTTAAAGGAGAAGGCCCTCTGGTGAGTCATCGAGTGAGAGCTCGGTGCGTCAAGCGTACACTAAACCAAGGGCAAGCTCAGCGCGAATGGCCGAAGCCAAATCATGTCATTGGCCTTGCAACGAGTTTATGACTGGGACTGGTATTAAGGAGGAATTTGATCAATATATTTAGAACACTGAGCTCACAACATTCCTCATAGATAAGTGTACTCAACATTATAATCTCACCTATTCGTTCATGGAAAACTTTGAGTACCATTCCCGCACTTCTAGAGTCTTGTTTCATCTCTATGATAAATCACTTGGTATGTCTCTAGAAGAATTTTGTGATGCGTGCAAAATTCCATATTGGGGTTCACTTAGTGAACCTCAAAGATCTGATTATGAAATGTTCCTTAGAAGTCTTTGCAATGGTGAGGATAGAGGAGTTACGCAAGCTAGAATAAAAAGTATTCAATTTCCCTCTATTTGTTACTTTGCACTTCTCATTGGAAAATGTATTGTTGGAAAACAAGATTGCAGTGCGTTGTGCGCTCCTGACTTGAGCATTATTTACACTGCTCTAACTGGCATTAGACGAAACCTTGGGGCAATCATTGCCCGTCGCTTTCACCGCAATGCAGGTGACGGAGATTTATATGGAGGAAGTTATGTTGCTCGTTTAGCCACTAAGTTAGGGGTCTCGCCTCGACCCAATGACCCTATATTGCCTGATAGGAGTAAATACCTGGACCTTACGGCAATGCAGTACCATGATTTTATTAAAAAAGGAGCTCAGGGTTATGATTATAATCTGACATTTGATAAATAACGTGTTGTCTCTGTTATGTTGCATGCGCATGTTCTTTTTTATTTTCAGAGCAAACACAGATATTTCATCTATGAGAACAAAGCATATGAGTACAACGCCGCAGTGGAGGCCGCTCATTTGGCTAAGGAGGCAGCACGAAACACCTCCACGAGTTATCATTTCGACTATTATCTAGACCAAGGATGGTGATTACCAAGCTAGGCCAAGGCCTAAGCTTAGGGGAGTACGTATTTCTCATTGACATTACATTCATGTTCACACATTTCATTATCGGTGATCATCCTCTTTCATTGTATATCCATGTTAGTTTATTATTCATTTATTTCTTGTGTGTTTGAGGAACTTCGAAACCCCAAAAATATTTCTCGCTTCTTTTTGGGTTTTCGTTCTTGTTTTATTAGTGTGTAGTATTAAAAGAAAACCCAAAAAGATTTCCCATTTCTTCTTTTACTTGTTGGGAGCTTTCTCATGTAAATAGTTTTTCTCGCTTTTCGTTTTTTTCTTCTTTAATTTGCTTTCTTCAAAAAACTAAAAAGTCCAAAAATATTTCAGTGTGTTTCTCTGAAAAAAAATCTTTTCTTTGAGTTGTCGAAAGGAGAAGACCACGATGAAAATGTTGAGTGGCTTTCATATGCTGTATTGTGGACCTAACGAAGAGCCAATATTACCTTGTCTTCTCCTCTGAATAAATGTTTTCCAAATTCCATCTTAGTCCAAATGCACACTTGCACTATTATTATTTTCACATCATTCAATCGTGCAAGTGAAAGGCAATAATGAAGATATTTTATGAAGTGATTGCGGTAAAGAAAGCTGGTATGAACTCTTCTTGTTTTCTGTTTTTGTAAATATGTTTAGCTCAGTCGCTCTTGATTCAGCATATTATGAGTAAACATTTTTGTGATGAAAATTATAGATTATAGTTGCTCATGCCATGCTTAAATAGCTAGGAGTTGATAATGATTTATCTTGTGTGTCAACATGCATTAAAATGGTTGTGATGTAGTATGTTAGCATGGTATCCTCCTCTGAGTAATTCGAGTAGCTTGACTTGGCACATGTGCAAACATGTAGTTGAATCAATTCCAATGCAGCCTTCATGATATTTATGTTCAGAGTGTTTATATCCTACTCATGCTAATATTCAATGTTAAATAGTCACAATGCATGATTATGATAGGTCTCGCTCTCTAGCCGGTCGCTTCCCTATCTATTTGCTAGCCTTCAACTGTACTAACAGGGAATGCTGCTTGTACATCCAAAATCCTTGAACCAAAGTTGTTTCACATGAGTCCACTATATATACCTATATGTGGTATTACCCTGCCGTTCCAAGTAAATTTGCATGTGCCACCTAAAATCATTCAAATAAATATATGTTTTGTGTGCTCGTGCCGCTCATGGAGCAACAGGGCGGTCAGTATTTTCCATGCTAAGCGGGTTATTCTCACGACGATGTTTATTCATTTGTCATTGCATGGGAGAGGTTAGTAGAAAGGATGCCCAGTCCGACATAATGAAAAATAAATTAAACAAACTCCCCTGGAAAGATGAACTATTGGAGGGCACCCATGGATTCGGTCATACATGGCTCGTGTATGTATGGTGGTTGGGAGTAAACTTTACAATTCTATTTGGGAACCGCTTATAATGTGTTTAGCATGGAAGATACTTAAATCCTTTGTCGTGACGTTGACAGGAAAGGCACACCACCCAAAATAATACTTTTATCTATGTTTTAAACCATGAGCTCTGGCACCTCTCCAAGTCAATGCTTCCCTCGGCGAAGGGCCTTTCTATTTACTTTCATGTTATTTACTTTTATTGTTGAGTCATCATCTTCTTATCAAAAGCACCAGTTCTGAGAGCGCTATTGTCATTTTTATTCATTGGGTCTAGTTAATGTTGGATGTTAGCATGACTAGATCTCTTTCTACGTTGAATTACAATGTTTAGTCGCTTCTTGAACCTCAGAGGTGCCCTGCATATATGTTTTGCAGTCTCAGAAAGGGCTAGCGAGATACCATGTTATCATATTATATCACGATTGTTTTGACAAATTGTTGGCATCCGAAATACCTTATTATTGCTCGCTAGCTGGTTATGTTATTGTCGTGAGTAAACGTGGGACCTAATTGTTAACATTGACATGGTTGGTTCATGATCTTTGCTGAAAACCTGAACATTGAGTTAAGTATATTTATAACAACGAGAACAAAAGAGTTTGTAAAAGTTTTCTTTATCACTTTTAGTTTGTCAACTGAATTTCTTGAGGACAAGCAATGAGTTAAGCTTGGGGGAGTTGGTACGTCTCCAACGTATCTACTTTTCCAAACACTTTTGCTCTTGTTTTGGACTCTAAATTACATCATTTGAATGAAACTAACCACTACTAACGTTGTTTTCAACAGAATTACCATGGTGTTATTTTTGTGCAGAAATTAAAGTTCTCGGAATTGGACGAAACTTTTTGGAGATTTTTTCTGGAATATATAAAAAATATTGGAGCGAAGAACCACCGGAGGGGGCCCAACAGTTGTCACCAAGGCAACATGGTGCGCCCACCCCCTAGGGTGCGCTCTGTTACCTTGGGAAGCCCACGTGGCTCCACCGACCCTAATCCCAGTCCTACAAATTCCTATTCTCCGAGAACAAAATAAGAGAGAAGTTTTCATCGTGTTCTACGAGAAGGAGCTGCCACCACCTCTTGTTCTTCCTTCTGGAGGGATGATCTGGAGTCCGTTTGGGGCTCCGGAGAGAGGTATTCTTCGTCGTCGTCATCACCAACCCTTCTCCACCGACACCCCCATGATGCTCACCACCGGGAGTGAGTAATTCATTGGTAGGCATGCTTGACAGTGATGGGATTGGATGAGTTTTATCATGTAATCGAGGTATTTTGATAGGGCTTGTTCCCTAGTATCCACTATGTTCTGAGATTGATGTTGCTATGACTTTGCTATGCTTAATGCTTGTCACTAGGGTCCGAGTGCCATGATTTCAGATCTAAACCTATTATGTTTCCATGAATATGAGAGTGTTTTAGATTCTATCTTTCAAGTTGTATGCAGCTATTAAGTGTTATGATCCGCATACGCCAAGGTGATAATAATTGGGAGTCTTTTCCGGTGATTATCGTAGTTCGAGGAGTTCATATATTCATTATGTGTTAATGCTTTGTTCCGGTTCTCTATTAAAAGGAGGCCTTAATATCCCTTAGTTTCCTCATGGACCCCGCTTCTACGGGAGGGTAGGACAAAACATGGCATGCAAGTTCTTATTATAAGCACGTATGACTATATACGGAATACATGCCTACACTATATTGATGAATTTGAGCTAGTTCTGTGTCGTTCTAGTGTGTAACTGTTATATGATGAATGTCATATAAATAAATTATCCATCACTGATCCATGGCCTACGTTTTTTGCTTATTGGTTTCTGTTAAGTTACTTACGTTACTATTATTTTTACAATCAATACAAATCTGCTTCTATTACTGTTGCTATTGTTTTTGCTACTATGATACTAAAATTCCAGGTGTGGTTGAATTGACAACTCAACTGCTAAGACCAATAAATATTCTTGGGCTCCCCTTGTGTCGAATCAATAAATTTGGGTGAAATACTACCCTCAAAGACTGTTGTGATCCCCTATACTTGTGGGTTATCAGTGTTCTGGTTGCCAAACGGATTCATGCCATCAGTACTCTCGCCAAGCACGATGTTCCTTGGATTATCTACGAAATATGTATATTCAGTGTTTAATGCTCTCCACTAGCTACCATCTGTGAGGTGTCTTAGCTTCGGATCATCTCCATCGTCTAGATTCACCCTCTCCGCGTGCCAGCGCATGAGCTTTGCTTCCTTAGGATCTACGAAATACTGCTGCAGACGGGGAGTGATCGGAAAGTACCATACAACTTTCTGAGGACCTTTCTTTCCGGCCTTCTTGTATCGAGAAGAATTGCACTTTGGACAAATGGTTTTTTCCGCGTGCTTGTTCTGATAAACGATACAATCGTTGATGCCTGCGTGGTATCTAGTGTGTGGCAGATCAAGAGCGCACACGATTTTCTTGGCCTCCTCGACACTAGTAGGACACATGCTCCCCGCGGGAAGAACCTTCTTTAGATACTTCAAAAGCTCATCCACGCTTGCGTCCGTCCATTTGTTTTTTGCCTTCGTCTTAGAACTTCTAGCATGAAACTCAAGCGGGTCATCTCGGGATCACAACCATCATACAATAGAGTCTTCGAGTCTAGCTCCAGTTGCGCCAGCTTGGCCTCCTCTCTAGAACCAGCTCTGTTGCTAGTCGTCTTCTTGCGAAACAGGTCTCGAACATGAGGGTCCCGCATGGCTGAATTTAGTAGCGATAAAGACTACGGCATGTCTGCATCTTCTTCTTCATGTCCGGCCTCTTCTCCGCCTGGTCCGGCCTCTTCTCCGCCATGTCCGGCCACTTCATCGTCGTCATGTCCGACGCCCTCTTCTTCGGGTCCATTATTGGTCATCTCTTTGTCTGGCCCCATGTCGTTATTGGATGCCCGTAGACGTCCTTATCCACCGAGTATGGCCATCCATGAAACCATGCATGAGCAGGTGCGCCTTCAAACAGCCACCCTTAAAGGGGTCGAGCAAGACTCCTCCTTTGCATCTTCGACACAGACATAAAACCTCATTCAGGGTTTTTTCATACATGTCGTCCACCGCGGATCGCAAGGATCTTTCCACCATCCTTCCATTGACCTTCACGACCGCTTGCACGGTATAAGCAGAAGAATTATAACCACATATGCATGCATGCATGCATCAAATTCATACAAAAATTCGACATGACCTTCCCTAAAAAATAGGACATATCGAGTTTGCCCAAAATTCGTCGAAACGGAAATGAATCGATATTTTTGGCAAAACATAGGCAACTCATGTCACGCACATTTTAGCAAATACACATTAGGCAACTCATGCCACGCAAAATTCGGTCATATCACATAATTCGGTCCAATCACATGCGCGCGCGCACACACACACACACACACATTTCCATTCTTGCAAAACACTTCTTTTTGCTCCCCTATCTCGAGAGAGATCAAGCACGGTGATGAGGCTAGTGTCCCTAGCTAACTAGGGATCAAAATTAAAGCGCACAAAGATATTTAATTGTCCTTCTTAATTAAATGAGTAGATCTAGATAGTGAGGTAGATAGCTCTAACTAGTGGAGAGGGAGAGAGCTAGCTAGTGAGACAAAGCTAGCTAGGAGTGAGGGTGCGGGCAAGAAATTAATGAAGATGGGTGGAGGGGCAAAGAAGAGAGAGGGAGAAGGGAGGGCATTAATGGAGGGGGTGGAGGGGCAAAGAAGAGAGAGGGAGGAGGGGAGAATTGAAGAAAGAAGGAACAAGCGAGTGGAAGAGGATGGAGAAGGAAGGGGAGGGGGAAAAGGTGGTAGATATTTTGGCTGGCGACCTTAGCAGTAGCGGGGGGAGCAGACCAGTGCTACTGCTAGGGGCAGTAGCTGCAGCGCGTGCCTCCTGTCTAGCATTGCTGCTAAAGAGGGCCCACATGTTGATGCGTGGAAGGATAGCAGTACGCTTGGTGGAAACAGCGCGCTACAGCTATGACGTTAGCTGTAGCGCGGTTCACCCAGCGCTGCTAATATTTCCTGACCCGGGGGTACGGTGCGGCCCACTTATAAGTAGCACTAGTTGTAAACACTAGCGTTACTGCTAAATCTTGCGAGTAGCGCATGTTGTGACCCAACGCTACTAGTACTTAACAGTAGCGTGGGCCTCTTACCCATCGCTACTGCTAAGATTCTACCTATAAGCTATTTACTAGTTGTGGTAGGTTCCCATTCATCATTTAATTTTCTTGGTATAGAGACTTCTAGTTGAAGTTTCTCTTCATGGGCTTTGATAAGAGTTTCTACAATATGTTGAGTAAAATCTTTGTTTTGTTCATAGGCATTAGGTGAATTGATCATGGATTGGAGCAAGGAAATACAATCAATTAAAGATCAACTATCAAAATCAAAGTCCTTATAATCCAAAGTAGTGGGAACATCAATATCAAAAGTTTTAACCTCTTCAAACCCACTTTTGTCATGAATAGCGTTATGATCATGACCCTCCAAGTTATTGGGACGCCTTCTAATTAAAGTTGACTCATCTTCAGTCCCATCATTATCAAGTTTAATATTGGTAAATAAAGATTCAATCGATGACACACCAATTGTTCTAATATCTTCATCATTGCTATCAAGTAAATGTGATTCCGGTTTGGCGGCCATTCTATTGACTAGCATAGCTTGCTTATTAGACATTTTGCTCAAGATATTTTCAGTTTGCACAAGTTGTAGTTGAAGATTAACTATTTCTCTATTAATATCATCAAGTTGTTTGCTAATTGTTTAAAGTAAAGAAGAGTGATCCCTAACCTCCTTAGAGAAGACCTCATTTTGATCATATTGAGTAGACTTCTCAAGCTCAAGCAATCTCTTATCAAAAGAAGCATCATGAGGGACATTATTATTATTGTAGGAGTTACCATAATTATTAGAGGGGTTACCGGGATACGGACTAGGATTGTTATTAAAATCCCCTCGATGAGCATTATTATTGAAATTGTTCCTTGAAATAAAATTCACATCAGTAGCATCATTGTTTTGCTCAATCAAAATAGATAAAGGAACATCATTAGGATCTATAGGAGCATTCTTATAGCAAGCATCACTGACGCGTGGTCGAAGGCCGATCAGTGATGAGGTGTATGTAGTGTTCGGTTCTGTAGTAGTGAATTTCATCGTCGCAATCACCGTCGATCCCGATTCCAATGGAATGGAATCATAGGCCACCTCCGCAACCCCGACGGTGCTACACCGTCGGAGCCGACGCACGCGCCACCGCTCGGGCCAATGAAGGGATGAAGTGCGTTGTGTGGACCACCGCAACATTAACAAGGTCAGTGGCTAGGCCGCGTCGGCCTCGAAGATCGCCGGCAGCCCTCTGCCTGTTCCGGCCAATGGCAAGTGGGCGAGGAAGCCGCCGACGACCGGAAAGGCCCTCGAAGAGGCGACGAAGAAGAAAAGGAAGAAGGCATCTACGTCGGCGTCGTCTCCCCGTCTGGTGCCTCACATCCCTTCTCCGGCCACCCTATCACCTCCTCCTCTGGCACGTTCGGCCTTCACAGCCAAGCCCGAGGTCCATGGCCACCAAGTGTTCGACAGTATGCACGAGAGGTAAAGGAAAATGTCTTTTCTTTTTTTGCTATGGATATTAATGATGGTTGCGGCGACGATGTTATGACGTACTTGTCATTGATTGTAGTGTAGAGGAGCGTGATGTTGCAACTTTCATGTCTCAATTGGATGAATTACACATACTCGACCTCAACGATCTAGATTATGATGGTGCGAGGTATGATCAAGAAGAAGAGAGTGAAGAGAATGATGATCCCGAAGTGGAGGAGGTCGATGATCCAGTCGAGACACAAGAAAGCGCGACGAGTGCAAGGACAATTAACTGTAGCCAAGACAAGGACATTGTTTTGTGCTTTGCTTGGATGAATGTCTCGCTTGATGCCTCGATTGGTACAGATCAACCGAAGGAGAAGTTTTCGAGTGGGATTGAAGACTACTATTGCAACAATGTGACCGTCTAATCCCGCCGCACTCAAGGCTCTTTTCCTGCAGGTGGGGTGTGATCCAAGAGCAATGCAACTAATGGTCTGGTTGTGTTGATCAAGTCAATCATGTGCCACTGAATGGGGTGCCAATCACAGAGTATGGGCCTCTCATCCAAGAGTTATACAAGCAACGCAACAAGATGGGCGGGTACAAGGCATTCACATTGCACCATTGCCACAAGGAACTAGTTGGTAATCTGAAGTGGATCCAGAGGAACTTCCAAACCATACCAAAGAGGTCATGACTTAGCATATCCATTGAAACCGGTGACGAGGATGAAAATCCTCACAAAAGGCAAGATGTGCAAAAGCTCGCAAAAGAGAGGAAGAGGCATGGAGGCACTGCTATGATTGGGACCAACAAAGCTTCAATGATCAAACGTAAAGAAGAGAAGATGGCAAGGTGGGACAACCTCGAAATCGAGAGCAAAGTTGGCGGCCCAAACAAGGAAGATGGAAGCAAAGGACTATAAGATTGCATTCAAGGAAGAGAGGCTCAAAATTTAAAGAGTTACTCCTTCCGTTCCTAAATATAAGACCTTTTAGAGATTCAACTATAGACTACATACGGATGTATATAGACATATTAGAGTATAGATTCACTCGTTTTGCTCCGTATGTAGTCCATAGTGAAATCTCTAAAAGGTCTTATATTTAGAAACGGAGGGAGTACTATGATAGAGAATCAGCTAGAGTTGCCCTTAAGCGCAAGGCAATAGAGATAGAAGACAAGATCAAGGCGAGGAAAGAGAGAGAGCATGATATTTTTAAGGATCTGTTCTGCTAATCACATCTAGTCATGTCCGCTCATCTGACTGCTCACGTGTGGCCGCTCGGAGAGCCAGAATCCCACACGTGCACTTTGTATCATTTAGGTACAGAAGAGCCAGAATCACGCACGTGCGCTTTGTAGTATTTAGGTAAAAAAAACACGTTTACAAGGTGGGTAGTCGTTGGCATACAGAAGGTAAAAAGTCAGTACCAATTTAATGCACATTATGAAAGTTCATGATTCGACCACACATAATTACCACTCGAAAGAAAGCCCAAACCAACTCTCCACAAGAGTCTAATTCGCTAGAACAAAATCCTAGAGGAAAAAGGGAACCTAAACGAAACGATATACACATCAATCGCATCCAAAAGGAAATTTGTTTACTAGCGACCTTCCCAACTGCGAGATCATTCTAGACATGCTGCACCATTTGTACAGTCTGTAGCCGACGGAGTCACCTTTGTTAGGCTAGTAAAATGGTCTTTTGTTCAGGTCGGCTTCAGACCCCAGCTCACGAGTCAGCGAGGACGAAGCGTCTCACTAGTGTTGGCTTCAACCTCCCGAGTATTTAGTCAGGTAAAAGCTAGCTACCGTGGTTAGAAGATATCAGCATTCAAATTTATGCAAGCATCTATATGCACCAGAACTGGAATTCGGCAGCTGATGATTTCTGCCACTTGGGAGAGACGTTCAGTGTCACACCGGTGGAGCTGCCCCTTCATCACCTGTACATCGAGACACGGAGATGGTTAATATTGATAAGGAAAAAAGGCGGTTTCAACAAACAGCCTTTAAAGAAACAAACTCTAGCTACTACACAGTTGCTAGATCACAGATTCAGAATTTGATAGTAGTTCAAGATACAGCAGGTATTTGTTTTAAGAAAAAAAAAACAGGTATTTTCGAAACTGAAACACCATGAGTACCTTGCTTCTTCCCTTTCGGCCAACACTTCAGGATCAAATTCTTCAATGGGGTCTGGGGAACTGGAATGAACTTTCCAACAAGAGCCAACGGCCAGCTACATGAACACAGAAATAGTTATACAAGCAATCATGCCACGGTCAAAATTTATTGCCTGATATGTTCATTCAAACTGCTAGCAAATTAAAAATGAAACAAAAAATGATAAATAAATTATTTTCAAAAGCATTACTCATCTGTACAACACAAGTAGGTTCACAATGGGGACAAGGATCTCACCTGACAAAAGCAATAGCAAGAGAAACAAGCCAAAGCTGCCAACTGAGTCTCACAGTTGATGTAAATTTCCCAAGGAATTCAATAATTATCACCTGAGCGAATAAATTATGGACGAAAGTGAGATTCTAGATACTCAAAGGTTGTCTGTTTCCGCTCATGCATTTGTGTTTTCTCTCATTTTACCTGCAGCACGACGGTTACGCTCACAACGGTCATAAAGAGGTGGTTTCTTGAAACTCCTTCAAATATGTTCAGCTCTTCTGGTTTACGTGCATTGAACTCGTTAAACACCTATTGGGAAAAATGAAAATGTGGAGCTTTGTCAAGCAGCAAGATGGTATTTGTTAAGCTTCATGCACTAGCCAACGCAACCAAAAGTACGAACTGATGGAAAGGGCTAGTACAATCCACATATACTGTAACACCCCCTCTCACATGTGACGGGGAAGACAAGTCAACACGTGCAACCGGAATAGAGCGACGGCGCGCGAAACTCACGTATGACTCAAGAGGCCTCTACGTGGACACAAAGGGGGGATACCAGCAATTTTTTAAATAAATTGCGAAAGTCAGGACTTGAACTCAAGACCTTAGCTCCGATACCATGTTAAGCTTCATGCACTAGCCAACGCAACCAAAAGTACGAACTGATGGAAAGGGCTAGTACAATCCACATATACTGTAACATATTATGCATATGCTGAATGGAAGAGATTAGGAGAAAGATGAGACCATAGACAGGGCTTACACATTTCAGAAAGACTTGTTTACAGAGTTTGAACAGTAAGAAACTTGAACAAGTAGGGAGAAGGCATTCAATAATTACTTGATGGAAAGTGAGTTCAAGTCTCTGAACAATATGTACTTATCCCTAAATTACTTGATGCTAATCAAAATCCAATCTTACTAAACCATTTCTAAGCCAGCTGTGGAAGCTACTGATGCGTGTTACTGTAGTGTATAGTAAACAGTAAAGAAACATGCTACTGTAAAGCTGCAGGTGATGCACATAGTGGCCCAAAGAGAAACATGCTGGAAACATGTTTCCGAATACAGTAAGGGGAAGTGCTTAAAAAAAGCAGGAAGTTACCTGACACAGGACAAATGTGTTGAATATAAATGAATTTTTCACTTTACTGGAGTGTTCGAGGGTATCTTTAGTCAAATGCAGAAGATCTCGGCCCCTAAAGTTAAGCGTCAAAAGAACAGCCACTTGATAGACAGCCTGTGGTTGCACAAGAGTTGAGACCTTAGTAACTGACTCAAAAATATGCAAGTAAAATAATTAGTTGACAGTTAACATGCGAAAAGACTAATACCTGAATGAACAAGTTTCTCCACATAATATTAGTCACAAGAGGTTCACTGCATGATATGCACACTAATGTTAGATTTGTTTTAAGTGTATACGCAACACTAATGCCAATCAAGAATTATATGAAATATTGTTAATGAATGCTTTGCATGTTTAAAATCGATTTGGAATCACAGAATATAAGGAACACTTTTTCTTGGTTCTCACCGGCAAACATATTTCGAATGACAGTATCAAGAAGGTTTACACAACATATATAACAGATTAGGATAAAGCGCATAATTAATCGACTAAGATTGAATAGCAATAAACTATCAAGAAGCCCTTGCGGCAATAAACATAAACATACCAAAAAGACGCACACAATCACCAAATTATTTCTCTTTGTCAAAATCCCTGGATTCGTGCCTCTTTTATGGTATATTATTAGCAACCACAAAATTCCAGATACGCTTATATGATGGTACCATTTTTGCATCACTAATCCTATATATTGTTGGAGTAATTGTTGGTCAAACTTTCCAGTTCTTCAAATATGTGGGCCCTCATAAATATATTGGAGTATTTGTCAGCAACCACAAAATCCTATAAATACTTCCAGAAACGCTTATATGATGATACCACTTTTGTATCACTAATCCTATATATTGTTGGAGTAATTGTTAGCCAAACTTCCCCCTTCTTCAAATCTGTGGGCCCCTCATAAAAAGATAAGGGTGTACTCAACAACCTTGATGCGAGGAAGAGAACTATGAGATTCAAAGTTGTGCTTAGGATAGGTTGATGATTTAAATATTTAAAAGACTGACAGTTAGGCACAGCAAGAAATACAGATATACTCCCTCCATCCCAAAATAAGTGTCGCAAAATTTGTACTAAACTAGTACAATTTTTATACTAGATCACCGACACTTATTTTGGGACGGAGGGAGTAGATGCATAATGCACATATATTTGTTTTGTTTTAGATAACAGTTTCAAGAGGAAAAGGACTAACCTCCGTCCAACAGGTGTCCTTTTCATAAGCTGGTCCGTTGGTGGTTCAGTAGCCAACGCAAGTGCACCGAGTGTGTCCATTATGAGATTAACCCAGAGAAGCTGTGTCAACGGTAGAACAAGTAAACATCTGGTCATAGCAAACAAATTAATACTTTAAGTTCGTTTCTGTTCATTCAGAGTTTCCTACTGGCCCATGGCAAGATTATTTTCATAGTTGCCATCTTCAACATCTTATGAAAGATGATTTTCGCAAGATGTTACTCTCAGCAGAAAATATACTCATCGCAACAGATATCCTACTGGTGCATACTCTCGATAAACTAGTATGGAATTTTCCCATCAGATGTAAATTTTGATTTCCATCTGAAGATCTCTCTTAGTTCATATGGTTAAATTTTTGCATTCAACAAGCAGGATTTAGCCCACAGTAGCAGCAAAAAGGCAAGTAAACAGACTATACACTACTCTAATGCGGTCTCTAATTAACTTTATTAGCTGGCACAATGATTCAAGAGACTCTAAGTGGTTGAAGCAGCACATGGCATATAGATCCAATTAACTATGAATATTCAGACACGGATGCATTGGAACTATCAATGTGGAACATGATTTTAATCTGGCAACAATTCTAAAAAACTGAAACAAGAATGTTCTGACAAACCTGAACAGCATTTAGAGGAACATTGCCTGAGGAAATAGCAGCAACCACATTGATTATAAGAGCCGCAACATTTACAGTAAGCTGGAACTGAATAAACTTTTGGATATTTGCATAAACAGAACGCCCCCAGCGGACCACCTAGAACATTAAATGTGAACAAACTTTAAGACACTATATCAACTGTGGATCAGAAGATCATTAAATTACAAACAGGTCTAACCTTCACGACCGAAGCAAAATTATCATCCAGAATAATTATGTCTGAGCTTTCTTTAGCTACTTCTGTTCCTTGGATGCCCATAGAAAGACCAATATCTGCCTGAAAATAGGAAGGATGAGAGGCTGAAATTAGAAACACTAGCAATCAACAATTCCTTGTATCCATTCAAAAAAACAGCCAATGTCCTTTTACCCATTCAAAATACAAACTCATGCACGTACCTCGTGCAATGCAGGAGCATCGTTTGTCCCATCTCCAGTAACAGCAACAACATGACCATTCTTCTTCAGTGCCTTTACAAGAAGAAGCTTATCATTTGGAGAGGATCTTCCCATCACCTGCAATACGATTTTGATAATCAGGCTAATCAGCAGAATGATGATGCTAACAGAAAAAGCAAGTATTGGACAAGAAAATATATGGACTCAAACGTGACGACGATTATCTGCTCCATCACATGAAATAGAGCACCAGAAATCTAATTAGCTACGAAGCTCAAAGTGTAATCATGATATTTTCGTATTTATACGTTAGTGGAAGACAAATTCAGTTGTTCAATATTTTTCGTATTTGTACAAAGGTAAAAGTTAAGCATGAGACTATCACGGAACATAGATATATACTACAAAAAGTGGCATAAGAGACCATTTTTGTGCCTTGATGGCTGAGAAAGAGAAATTATATGTCAAACCAGACAAGGAACATCAGCAGTAACAAGATAACAAGGCAAACAACAGTACAATACTGTGCTCCTATATCTTGCATGGAATTTCTATGTTTAGAAGGTTATTTCCCTATATTCCTATCTGCGCTCCCAGCTTCTTTCCCTATATTCCTAAAGCAAAGAGTTATTTGACTAGAATTTGCAAGCCAGTCATTTTAGTTACCATTCAAATACTTGTAAAGCAAGTATGAGATGGAAAGTTAGAAGCATTATACAGAACAGTGGATGACATAAAGAGCGATTGATCCTCGTAAAATGTTCATGATTTCAAATATATCAGCCTAGGTTTATGGTCCATTTTGCCAAACCAAAACAACTATAAGATGGGATAAGATGCTCGATAAGGCATGAGATTTAGTATCATAACAGTTTCCTCGTAGTAACGCCAGCGAATCTCGTCAAGAACTCTTTGTGCTTTGAAAACAGACATAGGGATACATTTTTGCGCTTTGAGAACTCGGTGAATATGATATCTATCTAATGAGATATATGGAATAATGACACGTTAGAAGACAAGATGCATGACAATAACCTTTTAGAGCAATAAGTCAACCCAAAGTACTCTCATTAGGTTAGCACGGTAAACTTGAGACACATTTAATATTTTTGCAAGCAACAACGAGTTATGCTCTTACAGATATCTTGTCAGCAACCGCCTCCCTTTCGGCGTCACTGTATGCACGGAAAACTTTTCCCTCTATTATAACTGGTGCAGAAGCCTGGGGATCAGTGAGTATTCCACACTCAAGTGCTATTGCTCTAGCTGTCTGCAGATTATCTCCGGTTACCATCCGTACCTATGCGTTCAAAAACTGCTGAAATTAGTTTATAGTGATGACAAGGACTCCAACAATGCACTCGGTATTGTGCCGACATTTAATGGTGGCAATTTTTGACAAATTTAAAGGTGGAAATGGTAATTACACGCAGCGTTAATATATAAATTACACGGGACATATAAATACACTCATCATTGGAGGTAAATATGACTTGTACTGTTTCTAACAGTTCTTTGTGTCCCTCGACAACACATGAATTAAGAACACAAACCTTAACACCAGAATTAGTGCACAGCTCAACGGCATCTCTCACTCCAGGACGGCAAGGATCCTGCAAAAGAACATGGGTGACTCAGCTACAAACCGAAAAACTATCAAAGTTAATGCAAAAATGGAGGTAAGGAACGGCAAATCGTTATATGCAATATTATAGTTCAGGATTTGCATGTCTTGTCCATGTACCTTCATCCCCACAATTCCAATAAGAGTCAGGTCATTATCAGGTAACTGCCAATTAACTCTTTGTTCCTCACTTGGAATGTCACTCGGATCAAGATTTCTATAAGCAAAAGCAACACAGCGAAGACTTTGCTCCGCCATATCTTCTATGTAGTTCCTGAAGTGATTAGACTGAAAGACCAGACTGAGACGGGGAATTATGTAATCAAATCCGAAAAAGTTGTGTACGTCATTTACCTTATCAGGTGTCATTTCATGAGTTGAGCCGTCTACATCAAGCCAATTTGTACATAAGGCGAGAACTATTTCCGCAGCTCCTTTCCAATGCACATGAACATCTGAATCTCTCTAAAAAAAATACATGACTAAGTTCAGTATGTGGTTGAAGTAGGTACTGCATAACAGTAAACAACACTTGGCAATCATGCAAACGAATGGCACTCTAGCTAAACCAAATTAACAACACAACCATAACACACTTAACACAAGGACAAACATGTGACAGACTGTTGATTAATTGAAGTCTCCCAAGCATCAGATGAAGTATTTGTATGTCAGAAACTAATGTTGTTTGCAAGTTAAATTAGACCTTCAAATGACCGCAGGAGCCTCTTTCGTTGCAAGGCATGGCAGAATATTAGCACATAACAGAACCTCTAAATTATTCTTGGATATATTTTAGAATTTAAAGATATGTGTTGAGCAAAGAATTTTGCCAGTCCAGTGGTCATTATTTTGTTCTGCTGTCCCAAGATCACAGCAACTAGTACGGACCGACAGAGAATAGGCAAGGAGGATGGCTGAGAAAAGGCAAACGATCTGAAGATCTGAATGACATCATGAATCCTAGATTGACATGGTGAACTACTGAACTCAACTGATATATCAGGATATGTGTAGAAAACTAAAGGAAATTTGAACGTCGACATCGAGCACTCCTAAATAATAAATAAAACATTTAAGCCCATGATCATCTTTAAGCCCCATGGAGCAATATCAGGGTGAAGCTCCAGGACCAGTTCCTCTTTATCAAAGTATCTTTGCAAACCAGGCGACAGACATATCTAGTGAAAATTCGTCCTTGGGCAAATATGATCATTCAATAAAAAGCATGCTATAACAAACTAGTACTCCCTCTGTTCACAAATATAAGATGCTTTGGATATTTCAATATGGGCTACATACGGAGTGAAATGAGTGAACAAACACACTAAAAACGTGTCTATATACATCCAATTCACAAAAAGGTTAGAACATTTTATAGTTGTGAACGGAGTGATAATAAACTAGGTTTTTAGAAAATATTAAAGATACAGCTGAAAGTGAAACAAGAAATTACCCCAGTCACTGCAACACCTCCGCGTTTTTTTTCTGAGTTGAATGGAGAGACATGAATGATAGCAGATTTTGATCTCTCCACCGCAAATTTCATATGAAGCTAAAAAGGGCATCAACTGGATAAGCAAGAATATATCCACCCAAAGTGGAAGTAAGTTTTAACACTCAGGAAATCTTACCTCAAGACCCCAAGAAAGGATTGCCTTTTCAGTTGGTGAGCCTGTTACCTCAACAGTGCTACCATCCTGGTGAGTCAAGAATCAGGGAGGTTTAGAAGGATAGGATATCAATTACGGCAAAAGAAAAATGGACAACTGTAACTAGCAGTATTGATAAAGGGGGCCTTTTTCGTCCGAAGAATAGCAGGGACCCCCTAAAGAAATGGCATTGCAACAGTATTGACTGTTAACGGCTAATACTCATTGCCAAAAGAAGAAGATACCCCGCATTTTATATCTGTCATTTTAGCATAAGCACAGCTTCCACCACAACATGTATGAAAATGCATTTAGTGTTCGATTAAAGCTGTTCTCATTTGAGAATAACATAGAAGAACGTATCAGAAAATAATCCCAACCTGGAAATTCTAGCACTACTTCAACAGCCAAATTCAGAGCACCAAAATGTGTTTACAAAAAAACTACAAAGATAATAGCGATCAGCATTCATATTATCATGCATGTGGTTTAAATGCAGTAGTAAAAGGTGTCGAGTAGTTGGTACTCATTGCCAAAAGCAGAAGATGCCCCTTATTTTACTAAAAGGGTAACGTTTCAGCATAGGCACAGCCTCCACCACACATGTATGAAAGTGCATTTAACGTGCAATTAAGGTTGTTCTCTTGTGAGAATAGCACAAAGCCCAACCTGGAAATTCTAGCACTACTTCAATATTCAAATTTAGATCAGCAAAATATGTTCTAAAAAAATTTACAAAGATGATTGCGACCAGCGTTCGTGTTATCAGTATGTGGTTGAAATGGAGTAGTAGAAGGCGTTGAGTAGTGGATACATGTGGCATCACCTCTGGCTCAAACACACTGCCTGAAGTATTCTGTGCAATTGCTTCAAGTACAAAAGAGGTAACTGTAGGTGACAACTTCTCAATGGTAGCCAGAGGTTGCAGCTCTATCCCCCCAACTATTGATCGCACCACAGTCATCTTAAGCAACAAAAAGTCACACATAGTTAAATGATCATATAAAAGATAGTATAGAATAAAGTGAAGATCCATTATGATGCAAAAATAACTAACCTGGTTGAGTGTTAATGTACCGGTCTTGTCACTACAAATTGTTGTAGCAGAACCCATCGTTTCACAAGCTGAAAGCCTCCTCACCTGAAATCGACATGTAGATTCATGTGATGACAGACAGAATACAAAATAAACAGATAGCAAAAATATGTACCAGAGCGTTATCTGCCATCATTTTCCGCATTGAATAAGCCAGGCTGAAACAAATATAGGTCAGAAAACTATATACAAAATAAAATCAAAATGATGAAGGAAATTTTCACTTATATTGACTCACGTGAGTGTTACAGCCAGGGGTAGTCCCTCAGGTACAGCAACGACAACAATAGTAACCTAAATTGCATTTAGCAATGTAAGAATTAGATAAGGAAAACGGTGCTTGAAATACACCAAATATTAAATCATTACATACCGCAACAGTTAGTATCTTTATTGCTCCAAATATTATAGATTTCACACCAGTGCGCCCCTTAACAAACTGAACAGTACCATCTGGGTCTGTAGTATGTCCTGTAAAATATCTGCGAGTAAGGAAAAAAATCATTAGTATGTTCTGTATGATAAAAAATTATTAGTATGTTCTGTAAGATACACGGAACAAAAAAAGGTTTCTAAGCATGTCCTGAAATCTGAAAGTATCTGGGAGCAAAGGAAAAGTTCCTAAGTATGTACATATATAACAGATACAAAAGCAACAGATCACTTCCCTTATGCATATAGGATAGGCATAAGAGTTACAGGTTTACACGGTTGTGACATTATTTCCCTTGTACGAACCATACATCATACTGAAGGTACAATGTTCAAATAATGGGGAAATTACATGAACGAGTCTTACCTTGCAAAGAGGACTACAAGGACCATTGCTGCAACAACAAGCCCCACAATGCCTATGAATGTCGCTACTCCATTCAACCGCACCTTAAACAGAAAAGAGAAGGCCGTGAATAAACCATAACAGAACTCACATTGCACACAGATTGTTCACAAGAATTCCTATCAGATCATCAGCAAAAGGATAAACAGAAAAAACCTGCAATGGAGTCTCTTCATTATTATCTTCTGAAATGCTGGCCATCAATAAACCCCATTCAGTATTTAGACCAACCGCAGTTACCTGCAAGTCGAATTATATCAAATCATTTATAGTAATAGTAAAAGGTCAATTCCACTCCCCTCGTTGATTAATCTAGCTGGCAGGTAATGAATACTCAAATCCAAGGGCACAAATAAGTAAATGAGCCCCAACTGCCCCTTTTTGTTCGTAGACATGTGATTTTCAAAACAGGAAGGAAAAAAGAACGAGGAGAGATAACAAGATATGATCACTCACCAACATGGTACCATAACCGTCAGCTACTTTGCATCCTCCCATTAGAAAAGGTGACTTCTGATCCTTCATAACCTAATCAAAGACCGAAAATTTACTACTCACTGGCAAATTTATCCTACGTAGGAGTCCAAAAACAAGGGATAACTTACAATTTTGCTTTCCCCAGTCATACTGGATTCATCAATGGCAAGAGAATGGCCACTAATTAAAATGCCATCTGATGGAACCTAAAAGGTGGTTTTGGTTTTGTTATAATATTAGAAATGCAAACAACGCAAACATAAGCCATGCAGACCATATTTGTTTACTGCATCTTACCTGATCACCAATTTTTAAAGCTACTACATCACCAACCACAATATCAAAGATCGACACTTGAATCCTTCGACCGCCCCTAATGACCTGGTCACCATACAACAATTGCAATACCATCAGAGGACCAAAAGTAGCATGTAAATAGTCAAATCTTTTGTTAGGTTCAGCTCACAACCTCAACTTGAATATTTTGTTTCTCCTCATTGAGGTGTTGGAACTGAAGGGACTGTTTGTAATCACTGACAGCTAAGACAATAAGACAAAAAAGAAATCACTGAAGGAACTGGAGTCTTTAGAAGGAGAGAGTGAAGTTAAAAGAAATGCAGTATAAGAAAACAATATAAAGATATACTGGTAGCGCATATTTGATAGCAGTTGAGGCACAAAACGAAAATAACATTGCTCTATCTTCCAAATACAATGGATGATGGACCCAAGAAAATAAGGTCTAGTGTTTGTCTTCCAAACTTACAGCAAAACCCCAAGTTAAGCAAAGTTCAAGTTCAAACCATTATGTCCATCTTGCTAATTACAATAGTGATACAATTGTATCCATCTTTAATATCAGAAAATATTGAACTACTTAAGAGTTGAATGTGTAAAAGAAAACAGCATACCAGTAACAAGTATCACAAGAAAGACAGCAAATGCTATACTTGCACCATCATACCATCCTTCCTTGATGCCCTAACGAAATTCTTTAAAGTTAGAACCAGAATAAAACATAATGTTCAAAGGGTTAATCCAAAGGGAATGCTCAGTTGGAAGTTTATGGAACCAGAATTAAAACTCACAAGGGGGGAAATGTACACAACCATTAAGGCATTATCCAACAGTTAGACAAAATATGAAAGAAAGAAATAGGAAAAAGTTAGGTGGACAAGGAGTCCACCTCTGTTGCGATGCCCAATACAAGAGAGATGGCTGCAGCTACAATAAGGATGACCAATGTCAAGTCCTGGCAGGCCTCCCAGAGAAAAACCTGTTGTCACAGCACAGAACACAGTAAGAAGGATTAATCACTGATACAGCAACACCTTTAAAAATTGTAAAGAAACTTACCCAGAAGCTTTTTCCTTTCTTGTGAGGATATCTGTTAGCCCCAAAAGCATTTGCCCTGCATGACAAATCTGCTTCATCACCATGGATACCCTTCTCTGGGTTTGTTTTCAGTAAATTTGTGAGCCCTTTAACCTAATGTCCAAAGAAGGATACCACATTAACTTATGATCCGGAAGTTGAAGATTCTAGCTAATTTGCAAGTACAAATGGTGTGTACCCCTCCATATTCTTGCAGAGCAAAATAGTTATGATCCCTTGTCATCGATGTAAGTTGATCCTCTCCAATTCCAAACCCTCGTGGGAGAATTTCTGCATGCAAGAAATGTAAAAGTGATAAAACAACAGAATTAACAGTTTGGAAAACTATTGACAAGGTGCAGGATGGTCCTCCACTGAGTACACGATTATTTCTTGACACAATCCTCACAGGGCAAAATAACAGAGAACGTAACCAAGACACTGACAGTATCTTGCGTGTACAATAACAAAATGAGCCCACAGCAGTTACCTGGTAATTCCCTATCACCATTCTGCTTTTCTCCTGCTTCCTTGAACAGTAGTGCAGCCTGATTGAATTCAGAAATAAAGCATCAAAGAGAAAAAATTGTGTGATGATAAAACGTATATACTGCAGAAACAAAAGCTTAAACGTATACCCGTATGACTTGAGCATGAGCCCTAATCTTCCTCCTTATTTGTTCTTTTTCTTCCTCCTTTTTCAAGTCGAGTGTATATCTGAATCGCCGAGAAGCATTGAGCACAAGTGCAGCTTGCTGCAAATAAAACAAACCATAATAGCAATGTGTAGAATTAATGAACTGATTACAAGAACAGTTATGATTCAATGTGTAGTAGCGCTAGTAGAAGTAATAGTGCAAATTTGACGTAAGTATACAAGTCCAATATGCCCTAAGAAACATTCTAAACGATGCATGAGCATATAAAGCATTTTACTTCCAATGTGGGCGCATGTGCACGCAAGCATGCATGAACAAAAAAAAAACGCAATACAACAAAGTAGATTTGTATGCAGAGCAATCCATCTTTTAATACTATGCCAATTGTATGCCCATCCACAGCAAAAGCTCTACTTCACAGGAAAGAACAAATAATGCTAACTTACCGAGCCCTGCTATATGAGTGGAACTAGATGTAAATCATGAAAGATAACTCAAGTCAAACAACAATTACTTTTGGGTTGTTTCAATGCAACTTTTAGTATGCAGTCCAGCCATAATATGCTTTTACCACTGCTGTAGAATTGCATGACAAGAGTAGGGCATGTGAGGGTTTGGAAGGAGACGAGGAGAATGTGTTTCAGACTAAGTAGGGCTTGTGGATATCAGAGGAGAGGAGTTCACACTCCTGCTGCAGCACAAGATTAGAATATTTGATGAGGCAGGAAGTATCTTGAGAAGTTTGAGTGGTTCCAATTAAGAGGCTCGGATACAGATGAAATTTAGGATGGGTGTTAGGCTTGAGTTTGGATAAGGATACATATCGGAAGTGCAAGCACCATGTTGTGAATTAAGTCTCGCAACTACTGGGAGAAATATATCCTAGACAAAACAGCTCGCCTTAGACAACCAAAATGTGTAGATGCTTGCTGCAGGTGACATGACTTAGATGATCAAGTAGTAAAAGGTTCGGTAAGGTGAGTTTTCTGTGGCAACTCCTCTACCTTCTCTGTCCCAGCATATATCCAATCTAAACACTCATCCTTGAAGTCAACACCCAAGTATGAAGTATCCACTCCACTTGTTAAATCCATCCAACAGAGTAATCCAATTAACTAAATGTAACCTAGTACAGTGTCGAACCTTTTTTTTCTCTTATAATGAAGAGTATACCGTAGGGGATTCCCCTACTGTTGGACCGTAAAAAAAATCCAATCAACTAAATACAAGGATTTCCTGATCCCAAATTATTTCTGCTTTCAAGGGCAAGCCCAGAACTAAGCAAGTCCAACATCACTCTCCACTACATCTCATCCCTTCATACTGTCCAACTATCGATGCTTTAATAAATTGTAATGTTATCTCGCATTATGTGTACCACTTAGCACACTCAATTACATGGCCGAGTACCATAAAATCCTGGGCTCTTATTGCCCCTACGAGATTATTTTAACTCATCAACCAAGAGATGATGGCATGATAACAGACATACATATCCATAGCTAGGTTCATTGCAATTCAATGTCTTGCTCAAAACCCAGTCACAGATTAAGCCAGTGGCATATATGACTATATGAGCCCATATCTACCCAAAGAACACTGGACATTTAAGCTTCAAACAACTAATTTATCTAACCATCTCACCAATCTGTGGATGCAGCAACCCATTGTGATAGAAAAACACCAAAGCCTCATCAACTTTGGGGGATATGACCATTTCTCTAGCATTTTTCGTAAAGTGTGGTCCACAATCCTTCCTCCAACCCTTCTGGAGCTTTTCACACCGTAATTTTGGGAACTACTCAAATTGTCTACAAGTGCATAAATAAAATGGAAGTAGTTGGTTGCAACGAATAAGTGACAACATATGCTCCAACAGAGCAGGCACCAACACATTTAAATGGTAACACCAACCAAAAATAGAGAACTCTACACCCGTCTAAAAAAGCAATCTACACGGAACGAAACAGCATTGCGGTGCCAAGCATGGCCGCCAACCAAAGCACCCTGCAGCCCCCAGCAAGTCGAGCTCAATGCAGCAAGTTGAGTAGGGAATGGCCACTCACCCTCCACCGCCGTAGCCGCTCGACGGGCGCGCGCTTGGCGGGGATGTCGAAGGGGTCGTCGTCCCCGGTGCCCCGCCCGCCGAGGACGTCGTCGCAGCCGTCGTCGTCGGGCGGCACCTCGTCGACCCGCCGCACGTAGCGCCCCGGCGACGCCTCGGGCGCCTGCACGCCGACGTCCCCGGCCGGCATCGCGCCGCTTCCTCAGGAGAGATGACACCGCACGCACGCGGCCGCCGCGCCCCCGATCTGCACGCACATTCAACAGCAGCACCGCGTCAGGAGAAGCCAAAAACCCGAAAAACGAAGCGCAAATCCAATCCCCAAGCCCCCAAAACGAACAAGCAAATGTATCCGGCGGCTCGGCCGTGCACCACCTCGAGGCGGGCGCCGCCGCACGCAGGAGAGACCTAGACGGCGGCGGAGACGGGGCGGGCCGTCGTCACGGCGGCGAGGCGAGGCGAGGGGCGGGGGCTGGCGGAGGAAACGAAGCGAGCGACGGGCGAATTGGGGGGGGGGCGCTGCGCTTGGCCTGGTTTGTCTGCTGCTTCCGCGTTGCTTCCTTCCTCCTTTGCCTTTTTCCCGCTTCACGCACTTGGATTTCTTCGTATTTTTTGACAAATCTGGCCCTTTTCAGCGACTTCAACCACATCTGGCCCCTGGGCAAAACTAATTCGGAATCTGGTCCCTGAGGTCGGCGTCACACCGCATGGCGTCGAAGTTGTACATCTCGGCGCCATACTAACCGGCGCCGAGATGTACATGTTCGGCGCCATATTTGTGTGGCGCCGAGCAAATCTGACCCCTAGGGTTCGGCCCTCTGGGATCGGCGTCACATAACATGGCGCCAAACATGTACATCTCGGCGCCGGTTAGTATGGCGCCGAGATGTACAACGTCGGCGCCATGTTACTTGGCGCCGACCCCAGGGGCCAGATTCCGAATTAATTTTGCTCAGGGGCCAGATGTGGTTGAAGTCGCTGAAAAGGGCCAGATTTGTCAAAAAATACGATTCTTCCGGCTTTCCTTCCTTGCTTGCTTTTCGCTTTCTGTTGCGTGGGTTGAGGAAAAAGGATTTGATGGCCGGATCCGAACTTCATCAACTGAAAACGCGTCTTCTATAGCTAAAGCTGAGCGTACAGGACTGTCTCTTGTGATACCAAAGCCGCCTCGTTGCCTCTTCCGGTATGTGCAACACAAAAAGCACGTCCATTGTACTCCTAAGTAGGAGTATATTATTTGCGAACCAACCTGTGGTTGGATGGTTAGAGGGTTCAAATCCTGATGCTCGCATTTATTTCTGGAATTATTTCAGGATTTCCGACGATGTGCATTCAGTGGGAGGAGACGTTCCCGTCGACGACGAGGTACCTACGGTGACTTCGTAAATTTCAAGATGATATGCCGGCTCAGTCTCTCGAAGGTGCTCATAGGGGTAGGATGTGCGTGTGTGCGTTCATAGGGGTGAGTGTATGCGCATGTATATGAGCGCTTGCGTCTGTACTGTGTTCAAAAAAAAAAGTAGGAGTATATTATTTCAAAATAGTGTACGATTGTTGTTGTGCTCCTTTATCAGTGGATCATCTGGTTAAACATCTGTGCTTAAGCTTTGTATAAGCGTCATGTTTAGATATTTGTTACTCCCTTCGTTCCAAAATACTACTTGTCGCGGTTCTTTTCATTTAGGACTTTTCTGTACCATGCTTAAAAGAATATATGGTTGATTCGTGCGAGCCGTTAGATGTAATACAACAAGTCATCTTCTTCCTCTTGATATTTCTTGAGAGCCACCACCACATCCTGCTCAATCAGCCTCGTCGTCGGAGCAGACCTTCCATCTAAATCTAATACGCGTTCAGGGTTGTTTTACTTCATGACCGAAACAAGACCTAACTCAAAAGGGGTATCGTTTCAATGGTGTCGTCGCAAATATGGCATGCTACTGGTGGCTTCACTTCGCGACCTTGACATGGCCGACATTCAACGGTGTTCTCTCGGCTCCGCCTTTTAACACCGGTGTGCACTAGTAGTGAGTCCTCTCGGTACTAACCCTAGCAAGAGGTTGGTGTTTACTATGCTTTTAAAAAACGATGATTTCCTAACAAATGTGATACCAGGAATTAGAGCTATCAATATTGAAAAAAGAGAACTGCAATTACAAAAAAGTAACAAACATATAAAAGTAGATTACTGACTCAAAGTGGGTCAGGCTACGAGCAAGCATAATAAATCATACTATGCAAGCTATACACGGAAGAGCGAGGAAAGAAGAGTGTGAAGCTATTTATTCACATCCTACAGCACATGGGCCAACAAAAAAAGTATGCATGAAGCTTATTTCAATCATATGCCTCACATATGCAAGCATTAAATGCTCAAACATCCAATCTGGCAGGACTCGTGTACCAGCCTTTGATGTATCAGGCCATATCATTGGAGTCCGATGGATATAGCATCGTGTTAGGAGAGAACGGACGTTTGGCTCTCGGCCTCAATGGAGGCTTTTTAAGTATATAAGTTAGGGACTGCATACGGATGTTTGTAGACATATTTTAGAGTGTAGATTTATTTATTTTGCTTCGTATATAGTCTATAGTGAAATCTTTTAAAAACACTTATACTCCCTCCGTTCCTAAATATAAGTCTTTCTAGAGATTTCACTACGGACATATGAAGCAAAATGGGTAAATTTACACTCTAAAATATGTCTATATACATCCGTATGTATTTTTGTAGTGAAATCTTTTAAAAGACTTATATTTAGGACGGAGGGAGTATTTAGGAACGGAGGAAGTAGTTCCAGATTTGGAGTCGAGTCGCGGTCGTGGTTGACCTCACGCCCGCACGTGCTCCGAACTCGCATGACCAACGCGACTCCGGTGTACCGACTCGCACTGAGACGGCTGCTCCGTCTATTTTCTCTCCCCGTCTACTCTCGTCCTGTGCTTTGGTGAGTGGCGTGGGGATCGTCATCCCGTGCGTCTCCTCCAGTGGGGTGCCCGTCACAGGAGTTGCATGGGCTTCCCCCCCGGCTCTCGGCCTCAATGGAGGCTTTTTAAGTATATAAGTTAGGGACTGCATACGGATGTTTGTAGACATATTTTAGAGTGTAGATTTATTTATTTTGCTTCGTATATAGTCTATAGTGAAATCTTTTAAAAACACTTATACTCCCTCCGTTCCTAAATATAAGTCTTTCTAGAGATTTCACTACGGACATATGAAGCAAAATGGGTAAATTTACACTCTAAAATATGTCTATATACATCCGTATGTATTTTTGTAGTGAAATCTTTTAAAAGACTTATATTTAGGACGGAGGGAGTATTTAGGAACGGAGGAAGTAGTTCCAGATTTGGAGTCGAGTCGCGGTCGTGGTTGACCTCACGCCCGCACGTGCTCCGAACTCGCATGACCAACGCGACTCCGGTGTACCGACTCGCACTGAGACGGCTGCTCCGTCTATTTTCTCTCCCCGTCTACTCTCGTCCTGTGCTTTGGTGAGTGGCGTGGGGATCGTCATCCCGTGCGTCTCCTCCAGTGGGGTGCCCGTCACAGGAGTTGCATGGGCTTCCCCCCCGGCTCTCGGCCTCAATGGAGGCTTTTTAAGTATATAAGTTAGGGACTGCATACGGATGTTTGTAGACATATTTTAGAGTGTAGATTTATTTATTTTGCTTCGTATATAGTCTATAGTGAAATCTTTTAAAAACACTTATACTCCCTCCGTTCCTAAATATAAGTATTTCTAGAGATTTCACTACGGACATATGAAGCAAAATGGGTAAATTTACACTCTAAAATATGTCTATATACATCCGTATGTATTTTTGTAGTGAAATCTTTTAAAAGACTTATATTTAGGACGGAGGGAGTATTTAGGAACGGAGGAAGTAGTTCCAGATTTGGAGTCGAGTCGCGGTCGTGGTTGACCTCACGCCCGCACGTGCTCCGAATTCGCATGACCAACGCGACTCCGGTGTACCGACTCGCACTGAGACGGCTGCTCCGTCTATTTTCTCTCCCCGTCTACTCTCGTCCTGTGCTTTGGTGAGTGGCGTGGGGATCGTCATCCCGTGCGTCTCCTCCAGTGGGGTGCCTGTCACAGGAGTTGTTTGGCTCATTTTCTAATCTAAACTAACCATCTCGTGTGAAACAAACGTACGATTACAGCTAAATAAACGTGTAGTATGCTGTTAATCTCACAGACGCTGAAACAAAAGCAGATAAAATATCACAGGACACACACAACCTCCAAAATGAGAGAGCACTATCCATCGAAAGTCGGTGTTAATTTGCTTCCGAGTTTGATCGTCTCGTGACACATGATTCGACAAGACATGCCGGCCGAAAGTTCTTTGGAAGGAGCACTTTGCTACACGACAACTATTAACTGAGCCGGTGTTTTGTGGCAATATGAAAACGGTACGTGCCGGTGATGACGACGCTTGTTGGCGTCAGAGAGGAAAAGAAAACGAACCCGCACCGCACTACCGGTCGAGAACCCACGCGAAAGGAATCGAACACGCTTGACCGCACGTCCGCACGGCCGGGGGAGATCGACGGGCCGGCCGGCCGGCCGGTGGACAGTGCGTACGTACCTCGGGTGGCTTCTCCGGTCGGTCGTCGCCGCTAGCTGCGCACGAAGGGGAGAGGAAGGCGGCGGCGGACTCCGATCGTTCGTTGAAGGCCGGCTAGCTTCCGATCGAGAACCTAGCTAGCTTGTAGCCAGTAGGCGGTGCAGCTAGCAAGCGCGTCTGACACGCGCGGCATATATACCAGCACGTCCTTGGCTGGGGTAGCTAGGGTGGCTTTGCCTTTGCGTCCGGTGGTGAGCAAGGAAGCGCGATCTGTGGCGTGTGCCTTTTTTTAGCTTTGGACTTGTGCAGCACTGGCCGGCCGGGTGCTCTCCTTTTATAGGATGGTGAGATGCTGAGGTGAGCATGCTATACGCGCGAACATTGTATTGGCATCTTAAATTTTAAGAGTGCCTACTGTTACTGCAATACTAATTACCAGGGCATCTCCAACGCCAACCCTCAAATCGTGCTACAACGTTCTAGTATACGTGTATTGTATTGCAGAGGCGGAGGACGGAAAAAAATTAAGGTGTGGCGAAGTCTGTCAGAGATCGCTGGAGGGCCAAAGCTATTGAGTCGCGCCGGACAGATTCTGCCGTCGACCATGCGCAGGAGCGGCGAAGTGCAATGCGGACGGCCATTGCCTCCTCCAACCCGCAAAGGATGACACCCCAGTCGACGGACCGGACTAGTCAGAGTCAGATCCGCTGCCCGTCATGTCGGAAAAGGCTGGAGATCGCCGGAGAGGAGATTGGGTGATGGAGGGGAGTGGAGGTGAGTTGAGTGAAGTGGCTAGGGTTTGGTCCGTCGAGCGGATGAGGAGGAATATATATGGGGTCGGGTGGGCCAGCGTCAGACCCGGTCCGACGTGGCGGACGCGCCCGGGCACCCCCATATCCAGCCCATATTTGAGCTGGATATGAGGGGTACCGGTCAACATAGACGTTTGAGGCCCGTTTGAGGCGCCCGTCTGGATCACTTTTCTGTGATCGATTAGTGACCGAACGGCCTGCTCGGCCCTTTGAGACGGGTTTAAGAGGTCCGACTGTAGATGCTCTAAGCCCTCAGTCTGGCGCCTCCATAGGCTATCCCGTCGTCAGTCGACCGCCTGTTCCTCACGACCTGGCCAGCCGCCGTCGTTGTGCTAGCTGCTTAGGGTTGAGTCGCATGTGCGTGTGCGGGTGGAGTTGGTCGCGTGTCATGCGTGGGCGCTCGATCGAATCGAGCTCGATCGGTTCCTGACACAACAGCTGGATGGGTTGGCCCATCAGGCCAGCGGCCTCTTTCTTTCACCGTTTTTTGGATGAGCTCGAACGAGACATCAGATAGATCGATACATGTGTGTGTACTACCTCCGTTCCTAAATATAAGTCTTTTTAGAGATTTTACTACGGACTAAATACGAAACAAAATAAGTAAATCTACACTTTAAAGTATGTCTATATACATCTGTATGTAGTCCATAGTGGAATCTTTTTTTTTGAACAATCACCGGGGGGAGAGCATCCCCACCTGAATATATTACTCAAAACATCCCCAAAGGGGCAGAATACATCAGAGAGTACATCGCGGGGGGGAGGGGGGGAGGGGGACTTAGAAGATCCCGAGGGGCTAAGTTACATCACGGATTACAACGAGAGGAGAGGAACACGCGCCAGGACAAAGCGGCGTCTCTGGTACTAGGGTTTTTGAGCCTATGTACCCAGAGAGTGAAATCAGAAACCACATTTCGGAGAGTAAGCAGGGCAGAGTGAGACTCGGAGCGAAACACCTAGGCGTTGCGAGAGTCCCAAAGCTTCCACAGAATGGCGAGGGCGACCGAAGGCCAAATGTTGATGTCGAGACCATCCGACGTGGGAGTGTCCCAGATATGGTCGATGTCGGGAGGAGGGTGTAGATCCAGCAACCGCCAGACCTCGACCGCCCTCGGGCAAGAAAGCGCAAGGTGAGATGCGTCCTCGAGGTGGTGGTCGCAGCGCGGGCAGAGCGAGTCCGGCGTGATGGACTTGCGATGAAGGTTTCCCATGGTGTTGAGTCTATCACGAAGAAGCAGCCACCCAAAGATCTTAGCCTTTCGGGTGGCCCTAGAGCTCCAGATGTGTCCAGCGTGAACGTCGACCTCGTCGGCGGGAGAGAGCAGCGAGTAGGCGGACCTAGCCGAGAACGGGGCGCCGTGGGTGAGGAACCTGTAATCGGGATCACCAGAAGGAGTGACATCCTGCAACAAAGACAGAACAACAACAAGCTCGGCAGGCGCAACATGTGTTAGGCGATTCCGCAGGTTAGCGAGTAAGCCATCATGCAAAATCTCAGAGACCAGGACGAATGGTTTGGTAGAGTGTGAGAATAAACTGCCAAATTTTTGGGCTAGAGGAGCATCAGAGAGCCAAGTGTCAAACCAGAAAAAGGTAGAATTACCAGAATTCATAAAAACAAAGGAAATTGAAAGAAGACTAAGAATGTGGTTGTTAACAATCTTCCAGAGAAAGGAAGGGTACGTGGGAGAAGAGGAAAAATCAAGAGAGTATTGATGCCTAAACCACAGGGCCCACGGCAAGTCAGGGCGTTCCAGAAGGTTATAGGGAAATTTTTGAAGAAGGCAATTATTTTGAAGTTGCAGATTTTTAATGCCTAGACCACCAAAGTTCTTATCCTTACAGACGTTTTTCCAAGCGATAAGGCACTTGGCCCCCGAGCACGATTCCTCGGCAGCCCAAAAGAAGGAGCGGCGAATGTAAGCATTTGATAACTTTCTTGGGGAGCTTGAAGACAGACATGAAGTGGGTGGCAAGCGCGTCGAGCGTGGCAGAAATGAGAGTCAGGCGACCGCCGCGAGAAAGTAACCTAGCGGCCCAATCGGACAGATACATAAGGAAACGATGCACCAAGGGGTCGAAAGCCGAGGCAGGGAGACGAGTGGGGGACAGCGGAAGGCCAAGATAAATCTGGGGGAAGCTGGAGAGAGCACACTGGAGAGAGTTAGTGATGTCCTGGGAGAGGATGTCGTCTGTATGGATGGGAACGAAAGTTGTTTTGCTAAAGTTAATGGACAGGCTGGTGGCAAGAGCAAAGTCGTCAAGGATGGATTTAAGTTTGTAGGCGGCCGAGGCCGAGGCCTTCGCAATGATCAGAGTGTCATCGGCATATTGAAGGACAGTGGGTGGACGGTCGAGGTAGATATGGTGGCAGAGATCATTAGGGGAGAAGGCCTGAAAAATCAAACGTTGAAGAACGTCCGCTACGATGATAAAAAGGTACGGGGAGCTCGGGTCTCCTTGTCGAAGACCATTCTTGCAGTCGGTCCAGCTTCCGGGGATGCCGTTAAGGAGGGTGGCGGTTTTGCTGGAGATGAGAAGATTTTTAATCTAGGAGATCCATCTAGGAGGGAATCCCCTAGCCGCGAAGATGACAAGGAGAGAGTCCCAGCAAACCGAGTCAAAAGCTTTGCGGAAGTCAAGCTTGAAAATCATGGTTGGGACTTTTCTAAGATGACAAGCGCTGATGATGTCGGCCGCAAAAATAAAGTTCTCAGCGATGTTGCGGCCAGAGATGAAACCCGTTTGGTTGTCATGCACCAGAAGGGGGATGATAGGTTTGAGTATGTTGATGATGACTTTGGAGATAGCTTTAGGCGGACAGTTTTGGAGAGAGATTGGGCGGAAAGCATCAGGAGTTCTAGCCGACTCGTTCTTGGGAAGGAGAATCATGTGTGCCCTGTTGAAGCGTTCGACAGAGACCCTCAGATTGAAGAAGTCATCAAAGAATGGGAGGATAGAATGTTTTACCAAATGCCAAAAGCGGCGATAGAAACCTAGGCCAAGCCCGTTGGGACCAGGGCTAGCAAGGGGGTTCATCTGGAAAAAGGCATCCTTAATATCCTGAGGAGAAAAAAGGTCGTCCATATGAAGAAGCTGAGGAACGGGATCATGGTAGAGATCAACGATGTTGAAATGCCACGTTGGCGTAGAGTTAGAGCCGAGGAGAGAGGAGAAGAAGGACCTGAGGATGACAACTTTTTGATCGTGCGCGGTGAATTCGACCCCGTTATCCTCCAAGACGGCGATCTTGTTTTTACGGAAACGCTGGGAGGCCGAGACGTGAAAAAACTTAGAATTTTCATCTCCATCGACCGCGGCTTTTACTTTACCTCTTTGTTTCCAAAAAAGCACTTTTTGCCTGATAGCTCGCTGAAGCGAGTTGATGACTACCAGGCGAAGCGACAGCTCAGGGCGAGAGAGACGGTGTTTTTCTTCTAACTGATCCAGCCTTGACAAGCTTGCAGTCCGACTCACGGGAGAGTATGGGCTTAAGAGATTTGGCCCAAGATTTGATACGAAACCTACAGGTTTTGATAGCAGCCGTTAAAACAGAGTCGGAGGCGGTCCCGGCAGGCGTCGGGGCGGAAGGCCAAGAGTCCGAAACTATACGACAACAGGCCGGTTGGAGGGCCCAAAAAGATTCGAATCGAAAAAGGTTTTAGCATGGCATCTGAGAAGATATGTTGACGAGGAGGGGGACATGGTCAGAAGAGAACCTCGTAAGAGAGGAAAGCGTGGAGTTTGGGAAGGCGTCTTCCCAAGCCAGGTTAATGAAAGCGCGGTCAAGGCGTTCCAGGGTTGGGATCTGGCGGTTGTTTGACCAGGTGTATGCTCTGTCGAGCAGGGGGAGCTCGATCAGCTATAGATCCGTGATAGTTTTGTTGAAAAGATCAGCTTCCACAGCATGGAAATTAGCATTACTTTTCTCGAAAGCGAATCGAATAAGGTTGAAGTCACCCAAAATCAGCCAGGGGGATGAGTCGGGGGGAGCAATATCAATAAGCTCTTGCAGGAAATCTTTTTTTCGATGTCGAACGGAGGGGGGCGTAGACATTGGTGATATGAAGCGATGTGTTGGTCGTAGGGCAACGAAGATTAAGGGAGGTAGAGAACGAATGGTGTGAGTGGCTAACGAGAGTTAATTTGTGAGGATTAACAACTGAAATGATACCCCCCGGCGGAACCGATAGCCGGAATATTAACATGATTGATGAGGGACCTAGGCAGAAAGGAGTTAAGCTTCTGGGGGGAGATAAAGTTCAGTTTAGATTCTTGAATTAGCGCGACCGCGGGGTTAGAGGAGAGAAGTTAAGAGAGAATGTCTGAACATTTGTCGTTATCACCTAGACCACGAACATTCCATGACAACACAGAGAAGTTACATTGATTCATAGGCAAACTGAGAAACACCACAACCGGTACGTGAGACAGCAAGGGAAATACAAGTGTTCGAGCTGGTCAAGCCAAGAGACAGGGTCAAGGCGGACCAGGACCTACAGATTCTACGATGAAAAAGTAAAGAGGGCGCGGCTGCAGGCGCGTGACGCAAAAACACCCAACGGAAGGGCTCTCACACCGGGCGGCAAGATGGAAGCAGATCATGGCGAGGGCAGCGCACCAGCCGCACGCACAGCGTCGGCCTCGTCCGCGTCTGCACCGCAAGCGAGCGCCACACTAGCAAGGGCGTCAGCCGCCTCGTCGTTGTCGGAGGCATCCTCGTCGGAGACGCAGAGGGAGGAGGAGGCCACTGTCTCCTTGAGCTCGACCGAAGCCGCGACAGAGAGGAACTTGGCAGCCTTGACTTTGGAGGCTTTCTGAGTCATGTTCAGGTAGAACGGAGTCTCGCGGTCGGCGATGCGGGCACTCCGGCGAAGCTTGGCCGTAGAGGTGGCCCGGTGAGAGTGCACCGCCTGCTTGCGGAGCACGTTGTCGTGGACGGCCAGGTCCGACACAGAGCTGGCCGTAGCGGAGCGGGAAGCGACGCCCATCATGGTCGTGCCCGCCGCGGCAGACGGAGCGACGACAGGTAGGTTGGCAATCGTGGCGTAGACCACGGCCCCCAGCAGGGGCACAACAGCAGAGGGCGCGCCGAGGGGAGCAGGAGCTGGGGAAACGATGGCTGGGGGATCGCTGCAGCTGTCAGAGAGGACGGAGGCGCCGGAGGAGCGGTGGCATGAAGCATGCCGACGGAGCCACCGGGCTGGTCGACGATGATGATGGGCGAGGGGGGCATGGCAGAGCTGCTGATGTCCAGGTTTGCCCGGCGCTCCCAAAGAGAAGGCGAACGCGGCGGAGTTCGTCCACGCGCATGTTCGGCAAACTCCCCGAGGTTCGCCTCCCGCACAGCAGAGGCATGGCTGTCATTAGAGACAGAGCTCTCCTCGTCGGAGGAGAAAGGAGAGGGGTCGTTGGGGCCGATGCCATGCGCGCGGAAGTCAAGCTCCGTGAGCGTCACCGTGATGAGCTCACGGCCCGGGAGGAGCACGACCATGCCGGGTGGGAGGCGCTTGCCACGGATGACCATGACGAGCCCCCGGACGCTGATGAAGTCGCCGTGGCCGACGCAGTAGGGGTCCACAGCGCAGACCGCCCCGAGGTGACCGAATAAGGTTGAAGTCACCCAAAATCAGCCAGGGGGATGAGTCGGGGGGAGCAATATCAATAAGCTCTTGCAGGAAATCTTTTTTTCGATGTCGAACGGAGGGGGGCGTAGACATTGGTGATATGAAGCGATGTGTTGGTCGTAGGGCAACGAAGATTAAGGGAGGTAGAGAACGAATGGTGTGAGTGGCTAACGAGAGTTAATTTGTGAGGATTAACAACTGAAATGATACCCCCCGGCGGAACCGATAGCCGGAATATTAACATGATTGATGAGGGACCTAGGCAGAAAGGAGTTAAGCTTCTGGGGGGAGATAAAGTTCAGTTTAGATTCTTGAATTAGCGCGACCGCGGGGTTAGAGGAGAGAAGTTAAGAGAGAATGTCTGAACATTTGTCGTTATCACCTAGACCACGAACATTCCATGACAACACAGAGAAGTTACATTGATTCATAGGCAAACTGAGAAACACCACAACCGGTACGTGAGACAGCAAGGGAAATACAAGTGTTCGAGCTGGTCAAGCCAAGAGACAGGGTCAAGGCGGACCAGGACCTACAGATTCTACGATGAAAAAGTAAAGAGGGCGCGGCTGCAGGCGCGTGACGCAAAAACACCCAACGGAAGGGCTCTCACACCGGGCGGCAAGATGGAAGCAGATCATGGCGAGGGCAGCGCACCAGCCGCACGCACAGCGTCGGCCTCGTCCGCGTCTGCACCGCAAGCGAGCGCCACACTAGCAAGGGCGTCAGCCGCCTCGTCGTTGTCGGAGGCATCCTCGTCGGAGACGCAGAGGGAGGAGGAGGCCACTGTCTCCTTGAGCTCGACCGAAGCCGCGACAGAGAGGAACTTGGCAGCCTTGACTTTGGAGGCTTTCTGAGTCATGTTCAGGTAGAACGGAGTCTCGCGGTCGGCGATGCGGGCACTCCGGCGAAGCTTGGCCGTAGAGGTGGCCCGGTGAGAGTGCACCGCCTGCTTGCGGAGCACGTTGTCGTGGACGGCCAGGTCCGACACAGAGCTGGCCGTAGCGGAGCGGGAAGCGACGCCCATCATGGTCGTGCCCGCCGCGGCAGACGGAGCGACGACAGGTAGGTTGGCAATCGTGGCGTAGACCACGCCCCCAGCAGGGGCACAACAGCAGAGGGCGCGCCGAGGGGAGCAGGAGCTGGGGAAACGATGGCTGGGGGATCGCTGCAGCTGTCAGAGAGGACGGAGGCGCCGGAGGAGCGGTGGCATGAAGCATGCCGACGGAGCCACCGGGCTGGTCGACGATGATGATGGGCGAGGGGGGCATGGCAGAGCTGCTGATGTCCAGGTTTGCCCGGCGCTCCCAAAGAGAAGGCGAACGCGGCGGAGTTCGTCCACGCGCATGTTCGGCAAACTCCCCGAGGTTCGCCTCCCGCACAGCAGAGGCATGGCTGTCATTAGAGACAGAGCTCTCCTCGTCGGAGGAGAAAGGAGAGGGGTCGTTGGGGCCGATGCCATGCGCGCGGAAGTCAAGCTCCGTGAGCGTCACCGTGATGAGCTCACGGCCCGGGAGAAGCACGACCATGCCGGGTGGGAGGCGCTTGCCACGGATGACCATGACGAGCCCCCGGACGCTGATGAAGTCGCCGTGGCCGACGCAGTAGGGGTCCACAGCGCAGACCGCCCCGAGGTGACCGAAGAAGTAGGAGACGCCTTGCTCGTGCCCCCCCCCCCCAAAGAGAAGGCGAACGCGGCGGAGTTCGTCCACGCGCATGTTCGGCAAACTCCCCGAGGTTCGCCTCCCGCACAGCAGAGGCATGGCTGTCATTAGAGACAGAGCTCTCCTCGTCGGAGGAAAAAGGAGAGGGGTCGTTGGGGCCGATGCCATGCGCGCGGAAGTCAAGCTCCGTGAGCGTCACCGTGATGAGCTCACGGCCCGGGAGAAGCACGACCATGCCGGGTGGGAGGCGCTTGCCACGGATGACCATGACGAGCCCCCGGACGCTGATGAAGTCGCCGTGGCCGACGCAGTAGGGGTCCACAGCGCAGACCGCCCCGAGGTGACCGAAGAAGTAGGAGACGCCTTGCTCGTGCGCCCCCCCCCGGTGACATCCCAACGTATGTCTCTGTTGGGGAAGGAGAGCAGGGCCGCACCGCGAGAGGAGGATGTGACGCCGACGTAGGGATTGCCGCGGCAGGTGAGGATGGCGCGCTTGATGAAGGCAGAGGGGTTATGCATGGGAGTGGCGAGGTGGACGAAGCAGAGGTGGTCGACCTCCTGGATGAGGCAGGGTGGAGGTGCGATGAGGGGCAGCTCCTCAGCAAGAGGGGGCGACATGTACTACTGGGAGGCGACGCGGTCGACGGAGCGGGGCATAGGAGCCGGCGCGAACGTGGGGGGTCCACGGCTTGCAGGAGCGGGCGAGGGCGATGGGCGAAATAGCGGTGGCCCACGCGGGGGAGGCACACGACTGACCAGCGACGTGGGAGGAGCCGGAGTCGCAGCGCCAAAGGTGGATGGGAGCGCCGGAGCGTGGTTGCGCCGGACGAAGACGCAATGCGAGCCGAACCACAAGGGCTCACGGTCGCTGCTGCTGCTGCCGCCGGAGGAGCCCGAGGCCGTGTGGGTGCCGGTGGTGTGCGCCATGTCGCAGCTGGGAGTAAATGCGGGGTTAGCGTCGGGCAGGATGGATAGAGATGGAAAGAACGGATGTAGCCTGATAGATTTGCACCTGAAGGATCTATGTCCTGATCGCCAACACCGCGAGCAACGGACAGGGTCGCGGCACGCTTCAACTTGGTGGTCACTAGCGAGACATCGAAAGCAGCGAGAGGAGCTTGGTCGCATGAGCTTGGAGTGGTGGTGAGAGTGATAGATAGGCGGGTCACTGATATAGGCTGGGCGAATCATGGGCTGGGGGGCGCGAGGGGGGGAGAGGAGCATGTCGCGAAAAGACCGTTGAAGCACGGAGGGTTTAGAAGTGGGATGACTGTGCGCAAGGTCAGCACTGGTACTGGCGCTCTCGTAGTTTGCAAAGATTCGAGAAAGGGGCATGGGAGAGGACGGTGCATGCACGGCAGGTCAGAGAGGCTGCGTAGGAGATGACAAGTGACCAGGGCTAGAAGGGCCGGTCTTGTAGGTAGGTATGCATGGGGGAGGAGGCGGTAGGAGGGCAGGCGTAGTGGACCTTGCAACGTGGGGCCCAGCAGTAGAGAGATCGGCGAGGTGGGCAGGGAGCACGGGCGGGCTGCCAGCGGCCCGCGCCTCAGTTAATGCAAGGGGACGGGGGCTGACGACGAGAGCATCCGCGCCAAGGGTGCATGGGACATGCACGCCCCTGGCGGAGGGCGATGGGTCAGGGTCGTGGCTGGAGTGCGCACGCGGGTGGTCACTGTTGTGTGACTGGTCACTGTCAAGGAGAGTCGGGTGGGTGGAGACTGGTCGCGCGGGGTTGACAGGAGCGTGCACGCGCGTCTGAGCCGAAGCGGCGTGCGGGGGCAAGTTGCTGTTGACTGTGGTGTCGCTGACGCAACGAAAAGATGGGAGGGGGCAGGGGTGGAGCGTGACCGAGGATGGAGGGGGGCATAAGGGCGGCCCGCACGTCCGCCATGATGCGGAGACGAGTGGCTGCCTCCTCCGCCGCTGAGTGCGCGCGAAGAGGGCAAGAGAACAGGAGAAGTTTGAATTTTGAGAAGCTGACGGGCTAGCGGGCTACTAACTCATTTCTGACAGAGGACGAGGCAACGTGCGCCCGAAAGAGGCCAGGGCAAACCGCAAGGCAACGAAAAACGGACTTAGAAGCAAAACGGTGGTCTAGAGCACCATTAATTAGCGGCAGGTTGGGGAAAATGGAGTCTGAAACAGCAACAATCCAAACTGAAGAGGCCGACGGGTTTAGGGGTGGAAGACGGGGGAGTGTGACCGGGCAACGGAACTTTTGCATGATGAACTTACCAAACGAGAAACCGGGGCGGATTGCCTAACCTGAGAGCAGTGCGAGGGCTTGTGCTGGACAACCATTGTTGAGGACGAAGCTCCAGCGGTAGCCGACGGCGAGGACCCCTCCACGGGCCACGAACCCAGCGTAGGCAGCATCCTAAGCGGCGCCCCCGTCCCGGACGAAGGAGAAGACGACGATGCATCGGTGACGAACGCAGAGGCCGAGACCAAGGAGAGCGAGCTAGGCCCCAAAGTGTAAGGCGCCGGGAGTTGAGCAGCGCAGATGGAGGCATGGTAGTGGGACGAAGAGATTGGAGAGCAGGCGGTGATGAGTTTGGCGACGAGAGGGCAGGAAGCCAGGAACGAGAACGAAGACGTCGATACGTGGCGACGCAAAACTGCGTAGCATCCCCGCCAAAGCGCAGGAAAAGCAGCGTGGCAACCAGTGCAACATCCAGGGAAGGAGGCGACTGGCGGAAGGAGATGAGCATAGGCACAACCTCGAAGTGGAGGTCGGCTGTTGGAGAAACGCAACGATGAAGCGCAGCCCAGATGCCGTCAGCCTCATCGAGCCGGAGCTGGAAACGAGCGTACTCCCAAGCGTGAGACAGCCGGTCCCCCAGATTGACGGGAGGAGCGGCGGGGGAACAACGTGTGGAGGTCAGCGGCGGTGGTGAGGGGTGGTGGGGAGGGCCGGGAGCGGGAGGAGCAAGAGCAGGAGCCATCCCCTCATAGCCAGTGTGAATCAGTGGAATCTTTATGAAGACTTATATTTAGAAACGAAGGAAGTATCAAAATTTTGTTGCCCAGAATTAAGGTATGGCGGCTGCCATATCTTGCCCATTGGGGGCCTCCGCCAGTGTTGTATTGGTATATCTTAAATTATAAGACTGTGTCTACTGGTAGTACTACCATGCTAATTACCACGCCATAGAAAACATTTTTAGCACCCTGCAAAGAAAAATATATTAGTATGTACGTGTATACATTTGCAAATCAAGCAACTAGGTCTATCAATTGTGTATTCATCATAATAGAAGAAGAAGAAGAAGAAGAAGAAGAAGAAGAAGAAGATGCATGGGTATCAGCTTTCTCAACAAAAGAACACATGGGTTCACCAGGAATATCGATCGTAGCTAGGTACTACTTCGCGCCTACGCAACGGCTGGCAGGGGTCTTGATACTATGTCGGGCTATCTAGGGATAATGGATCAAGTTTTTGCCTCGCGAGGCCTCGCATGGCGTGAGGGGTGCCAACGATGTGCCCCGACCACGGCGAGGCCTAGTCGTGCACAAACACGAGTCGATGGCGCGAAGGTCGTCGGAGTTGCTGTAGGTCGGGGGGCTTGGAGGGATGGCCGTGATGGCGACAAGCAACAATGGTGGGGAAGGTTGACGGGAGGGCAGGGGGATGGGTGGAGGCAGGGGGATGGGTGAGGTAGGCCGGTCATGGGATGGAGGCAGGGGGATGGGTGAGGTAGGCCGGCAGTTGCATGGGAGGAAGAAGAATGTGAGGTTGAAGATGAACTTTTATTTCTAACCGTTGGATCAAGATCTAGCGGGCCACGAAAAAGTGACTAATAAAAAAAAGTTTTTAGGTACGTAACATTAGGCAATTCCATATTTATTTATATATAAATTGTAAAACTGGTAATGCTTCTCCTCGAGTCCTTGGGATTCTGGATTCAATTTGATTTTTTTCCGATTTCCTCGTACCGTCCCTTTTTTTTTTGAACACAGTACAGACGCAAGCGCTCATATACACGCGCAGACATTCACCCCTATGAACGCACACATGCACACCCTACCCCTATGAGCACCTTCGAGAGACTGAGCCGGCATATCATCTTGAAATTTACGAAGTCACCGTAGGCACCTCGTCGTCGACGGGAACGTCTCCTCCCACTGAATGCGCATCGCCGGAAATCCTGAAATAAATGCAAGCACCAGGATTTGAACCCTGGTGGGCTGGGGATACCACAGTCCCTCTAACCATCCAACCACAGGTTGGTTTGCTCGTACCGTCCCTGTGAGTTGGTTGCTTGCGAGGGGTGCGTATGTACGGTATATTTATGTCTAGGCTCAATGTCTGCATGTGCAATTTTGTGTATCAATCGAACGAACTTGATTTGTCGAGGGAGCGTGTCAAAAAAAAATTAAACCGGGCTAACTCCATTTTCATTAAGCATAAGGCTGCTCATAGTGGGGGTAACATAAGTAGTGACATGCATGCCACATAGACAAAGAAATATGACATGACAAATAATTAATGAGGAGAGATGCAAATGAAGTAACATAAATTTGTTACCATCATATAGCGATTCTCAATGCAAAATGAGTCTAGAAAGTAATAAATGAGACTCTCTATGTTATCACATCTATAAGACTATTCACTGTGAATGTAGCAACATAGACTAGTAACATATGCATGTTACTAGTCTAAATTACTCCCCACTATGACTAGCCTAAAGGTAATACAACGGTTCCAAAGTTTTACCAAGAACAGCAAAGAAGGAAAAGCTATTCAACACTCGGCTAGAAAACCCAATCCATCATAGGAATGTACACCATGAGACGAAAACCTGGACAACACAAAAACTACGACGCTAGCGGGATAACGCGGTCTTCCCTTTTTACTCGTCGATCGATCAAACCGTCAACGGGATAATGCGGCGTCACGTCGCGCACTAACTGTGTGCGTCCACACCATTTCAGCACTTGGGACGGTGGTCACATTTGCACCATCACTTTACACCACTACATGCTATACTTGGTCATGGGCAGCCCGGCCTGAACGGTCCGAAAATCCCGGTTCGGGCCTGAAAATTGAGCCCGACAGTCGGATCAGGCCGGGCTCGGACCCGATTTTATACTGTCGGGCCGGGCCGGGCTCGGGCCTGGATTTTCAACCGTAGTTTTTTTTTGCCCGGCCCGACAAATGGCCGGTATAGTGCATGCATGCTAACCTTTGAATCACTCGAACCAGATTTTGTGACCAAGGGACTGCATGCGCGAGGGGCAGCACACACGATCCACGACACGTATAAACTTAACTTTTTTACTGTTCCAAATGGAGGTCACATACGTGCGTACGTACTACGTGCACACACTACACACTCGCTAGTCCCACTATCCTACGCTACGTACGTACCTAGTGCTGCATGCATGCATGCATTCGCATGTACAGTACTACAGTATATTATTATAGGGAAGATTACGAAGTGCGGTGCTCATACGTGTGCGGCAGGAGTGGTTCGATTCGTCGTACCAACTGGTGCGCAGCTTCGGTCAGCTTGGCTCAAACCGAAAGGAGCCACAAGAACGTCGCGCGGCGGCAGGAAGTTTCCGTGTTCCTTCGCGCTTCCTCCCTAGGCAAATTTTCGTGTTTTGGCCTTTTTCGAAAGTCCCGGTTTAAAAAAAATTAGGGATCTGACTTTTTTTCGACCGTCGGAGTCCATGGCGGTAGGGCATACCAGCCTACCGCCTACCGCTGAGGTCCCTGACGGTCGAAAACTTATCCACGTCAGCGCGACGCACCCCTATCGCCAAAAACAGGCCGGCGTACAATCCTACCGTCAAAGTGTCCGATGATAGGTGTGTACAAGCCTGTATCGAATAGTTAGAAAAATATTACGGTATGGCGTGCACCTCTACCACCAGGGACCTTGGCGGTAGGCTGGTATACTCTATCGCCATGGACCCCGGCGGTAGGAAAAGGGCCAGATCCCGAAAATTTTACAAACCGGGATCATATCCGGCTTAACTTTTAGAAAATGGTCAAAACACGAAAACTAGCCCCTCTGGGCATGGATGCTCATGGATGCATCGCGACTTGGACGACAGGTCAAGCTAGCATTACTCATGGGTTATGGCAATGACGGGCTGGCGTGCAAGACTATTTAGTACGTCGTGCCAGAAATTGCCATCCACCTGCATCATCATCAAGAAACCAACGGAGAGAAAGCAGACGGACGAAGGAAAGCTTGACGAGAGACAATGGATTAACTCTTTCCACCTAGCTAAAGCTTGAGCCATGTGAAACAAACACCCCATATGTCTGCGGACGACCGGTCCGAACACTAATATAGGAGTCGGTCATTTAAAGCTAGCTGCAAACGTCTGGTCACATTTGATATAAATTTAAACAAACTGGACAACTTTTATTCAAACTTATATTTTCATCTAAATCAGAGCATATTCATTACATTTTCAACATATTTCAACTAAATTATAGCAAATTAGGCTATTCTAACCTAGTCTAAAAGATCGCCGCCGCCACGGCGTCTATTTCCGACGACATGTCTTCCCCATGTCCGGCGGCAGCAAACTCATCAGACAGTCGCGAGCCCCAGAAAATGAAGCTTCAACAGGAAGGGAAGAGTAGCCTCCATCTCCGCAAAGCGGGCAAGCTCACCTGCTGACGATAAGCGCACCAAGTTTAGCTTCAACGGGAGGGGGAAGAATAGTGGCCTCCGCCTCCGCGCAGCGGACAAGCTCACCGATTGCGAGGCCCGGCAAGCGACCTTCTTGGGACCAAGGGGCAGCGGCCTTCCATATCATACACATATGCACGCCTAAGGGGGATCTCACAATCAATGTATTACCGTGTGACATGGGACTCTAAGTCACTGATATGATTATCATGAATTTCATCATTTTGTTCATAGTCATGCCCATAACCAGCATGACCATGGCCATCACCATCTTGTTCATTGGGTTGGTCACTAGCATTCAACTCAACTTTATTTGCTTGGCTAGTTGATTGTTAGCTAGAAGCATTGAGGGAATGCATCTCGACCCTCTCGTTGACATGTGACACACTTCTACTCTGGCTCATATCATGACTTGGGGAGGAGACATGCTGATCCAAATCAATTTTAAGACGAGGACCTTCGCCTTTTGTGTCAAATAATTCATGTGACTTGTCTTCCCGATTTCGTAACTTTATCCTTGTATACCTCCCAATGCAAATCTGAGATGATAGGCATATTCTTCAATCGAGATTTTGATCCCACTCCAACATACCTTCCTATTATTTTACATATCATTGGGGTCTACCTAATTCAACACATCTTGTACCCTCTCAACAACCTCCTCATGGGAGTGACTTGTAATAAATACCATGGCTTCCTCATCATAACCAATATTGTCAGCATTGTTACTCAAGAATGCCTCCTTGTCCAAATAATGAACATTAACGAGTCTCGTCATCTAGAAACAATGACAAGAAACTTAATGTATCAATGACAAGCCTAATGTATTATATGTATCATGGCATTACTATACATTATATCCAAAGAACATAACAACTAACCATATTTCGTGGCCAAATCATATCATTACTTAACACGTAACCTAACCCTAACATTAGTCTTTGCTACAAACCATAAGAATAATGCCTACTACACATCATAAGACACATAGAGCCTTACATTCCACTATTTTAGCCATGGATTTGAGAGAAATGACTAAAAGTAGGGTTTGCTCCAAAGTGAAAAATACCATCAAATGAGATGATTCGAACCAACCCAATCGTGGGGGATGGGAGAGGTTACCTCAAGTGACACAAATGTCCCCGATTGACTAGACAAATGGCACCGATTCAAGAGGGATTTGAGAGGGGTATGGATGGGGAGAGAGAGAGAGAGAGAGAAGTGGGAAGGCAACAACCCGGGCATGAAGAAGATTGGGGTGAATGGGTGGATGGGCGGCCCACCCAAGGCCCCCCACTCACTTACCCCTTCAGAGGCCTACCACCACCGACCCTGACATTAAGGTATAACATGCTACCGTCATGGTTCTGGCGGTAGTCACTTAGCCATGTCATCAAAGTCCAAGACGACTCATGTACGTTGACTAATAATGCCTTACCACCATAAACAAATCATACAAAGGTCAAGCGTGCTAATCTACCATTAAAGGGTCAAAACGGTGATTTCGGCCTCCAGTAGTGAGCAAGGAAGTGCAACGTTTTTTTATCTTTCGACTTCCGGAACGGTGGCCGGCTGGGTAAGCTGGGTTGATCTCCGTTCTACCGACCGCCATATGTGCATTTGAGGTGCATTTTTAGGTTAATGCGAGGAGCTTATTGGCACCATAAATTATACTACCACACTAGTTACACGTTTCAACAACAAATCAAGGAGTCAGGATAGCAATGGAGTTCATCAGCCGCAGGGCATGCCTAGCTGTGACGACGACAATTGGTTTTTCCCCTCTTTTGCTTGTCGATCGACCGCCTGTGGCCTCTATCAAATCGTTGGCGGGATAACGTGGCTGGTGTTAACATGACACTATACGAATCTTTTTGGTAGATTTTGGCCGAGTGTTGTGCGCGCCGATAAGATCATCGTGACAGAGCAAAATAATATTTCAACATTAGGTAGGGCGACGGTGCTCGGATTTGCATGATCATTTTATTTATTTTTTAAAATGGAGGCAAATATTACACCAGTATAAGTTAACCTCTAAAACAATAGTGGGAGGGCACAACCTGCATTGGATTTTTGCGTAGGAAGTTTCCACGTTTCTTCACGGTTGTGGGAGCAGATAAATGCTCATGTGTGTACTTTACGACGACAACAAATCAAGCATCATTCATGAGTTGTGTCCGTATGAAGGTGACACACAATACGGTATAGTAATGAGGAATTGTCATACAACTACATGCATCTTTACGAGGAAACCCATGGAGAGAAAGTATATCCCGAATTTAAAAGTAGATTGAACCTTGGGACTATAATCTAAACTTCACCTGTAGACTCATCTCTGATGGTATCAACCCACGAAGGTCTTGGAAATCTAAGAGGGTTTGTATCTCATTCCTGCGTCTCTCCTCCAAGGAAAGACGGATAGGGTTTCTATCTCCCACCGACAGCGTTGCCGATCTACCACGACTCGTGTGGCCTTAAGGCCATGGTTGCATGGTGGATCCCGGGCCTTGCCGACGGGAGGGCTCCGTTTTAGGTGCTTGTTCAAGTTTTGCTAGGGATTGTGTCATGTTCAGGAAGACGAGACGACGTCGACTTCTTGAAGATGGAATAAGCTTCTTCCCGCCTAGCCCCCATTCCGGCAATGCGTCTAGCATCGTCGAAGGGAGTGTGGAGGTGTGTCTTCGGCAGATCTTGCGAGATTCAGTCGGTGGTTGTCTTTGGTGGATCTGCTCGGATCCGGTCTTTGTTCGTCTTTGTTCATGTGTCTTCAGGTTGGATCCTTCCGATCTAAGCTTCTCTTCATCGACGGCGGTTGTTGTTCTGGTGTGTTGGTCCTATGGGGTCTTAGCACGACGACTTCCCGACTGTCTACTACAACAAGTTGTGTCCGACTCCAACAAGGGAGGGGCGATGACGGCGGTATGTCTTCGGATCGCTTCAGTGCTTGTAGTCATCGCTAGGTGGTATATGAACCTAGATGTAATTTTTTTATTATTTCTGGTGTTCATTGCACTGCCACGATTGAAGATGAATATATTGGAAGTTTCTCGCAAAAGAAGGGTCAACAGAAATTGTTACAGGATCGAGATATATGGCTGTAAATGTGATCAAAAGAAATTATACCAGAGTCGTTTTATCAGACTGATCACCATAATAAGCGTCATTGTGATGATTTTTGCCAAAAAAACCTAGGAAAGTTGTCATGTGGGTGTTGATTGCCCTAATTTATGGAGCTTGCTCCATAAATGGTCTCATAACCCCCATATTCGGAGGGTGGGAGGTAAAGTATGGGGCTCGCTCCATACCCAACCGTTAGCATGGGAGAGACGAAGTTCCAACTTCCTCCTCCTCACAACACGCCTGGTTTTGAAGCTTTGCAGTTCCAATACATGCACCACCCCCACAAAGTTAATCACCAGCGAGATTGGTGCCGGGGTGGCCAATCACCCGCCCAATAATGACCTCCACCGCTCCCCAGATTTCCAAGACTGTTGTTCAGGTGGTTACACGACTTCATCACCAGCTACAAAACCCCGACGGGGTGGTGTACTGATACTTGTGATCTACGTTGGGTTTTTCGTGAAGAGGAACGGGTTATTGCAGCACAAAGTGGGTAAGTATTTCCCTTAGTTATGAAACCAAGGTTTATCGAACCAATAGGAATATCAGTCCTCAACCGTCTTCAGCGGTTGCACACAAAAGAACAAACAACTTGCACCCAACGCGGGCAAGAGGGTTGTCAATCCCCTTGATCTCGTTATTTGCAAGCAAATGAGTTGTGTAGATAATTGTAAATTGCAAAATAAAATAAAAAGAAAATAAAGGCAGCAAGGTAATAGTAGCGTTTGTAAATTCATAAGTGAATAGACCTGGGGGCGATAGTTTTCTCTAGCGGCATCTCTCATGTAGGCAGTATACGATGGGTAACAAATTACTGTTGGGAAGTTTATAGAAAAGCGGATAGTTATGCGATTTTCACGGCAATGATCATGTGTATATAGGCATCACGTCCATAAAAAAATAGGCCGACTCCTGCCTGCATGTATTACTATTACTCCACTTCAAGAGCGCTTCTATGCTTGCCTCTCTACATATTAAGTTCATGACAAACAGAGTAAGGCATGGAGAACGATGACATGATGTAGACAAAGTAAACTCAAGCAATATGAATGAACCCCATCGTGTTATCCTTAGTAGCAACAACACAAAGATGCATCTTGTCCCCTACTTTGGCACTGGGATATAGAAACTCGTCAGGTTGAACCTACCACAACGCACCTCTCTCACCGATGAAATATCAATCTAGTTGGCCTAACTATTTCAATAGATCAGAGAGAATTATGAAGCTATAATGATCATGCAATTAAGAGACATAATATATATGAGAGATATCTAAAATAATTTTCATGAATAGTCTGAACATAAACCCACAATTCATCGGATCCCAATAAACACACCGCACAATAGGATTACATCGGATAGATCAAAGCGAAGATGCGATGATCATTGTATTGAAGATCAAGAGATAGAGAGATTGCCATCTAGGTACTAGCTATGGACCCGTAGGTCTGTGGTGAACTACTCACACATCATCATGAGGGCATCAAGGTTGATGTAGAGGCCCTCCGTGATCGATCCCCCCTCCGACAGGGTGCCGGAACGGAGCTCCAGATGGCCTCGCGATGGAACAGAGACTTGTGGTGGCGTAAAAAGAGTTTTGGGACTGCCTCTAGGGTTTTTGAGATATATGAGAATTTATAGGCCAGAGAACGAGGTCGGGAGAGCCGCCAGGGGGCCACAAGCCATCAGGGTACCCCCCCAAGGCGCGCCCTGTTGGCTTGTGGGGCCCTTGTGCGGCCCCCAGCCTTCTTCCGAATCTCCCAAGTCTTCTTTTGGTCCAGAAAAAATCATCAAAAAGTTTCATGGCAATTGGACTTCGTTTGGTGCTGTAAACCTGAGAAGTGAAGAACATGTAGAAAACAACAACTGGCACTGGGCACTGGGTCAATAGGTTAGTGCACAAAAATATTATAAATTGGTAAATAAAGACCCAAAAAGTATCCTAAAATGATAATATATCAGCATGGAACAATAAAAAATTATAGATACATTGGAGACTTATCAAGCATCCCCAAGCTTAATTCCTGCTCGTCCTCGAGTAGGTAAATGATAAAAAACCAGAATTTTTGATGTGACATGCTATCCATTATGTAATCTTATGCATGTATACTCATTGAGAAAACGATGAATCAACAAATATTAACATAGCAATACTTATAAGTATAAGAAACAAAATCATCAATCTTTCAAAGTATACGATCCTCAAAGAATGCTTACCCCCCCATTCATCTTATTATATTAGCAAGGCATGGCTCCATCTTCACAAAATTAATACAAATGTCAAGCACCACGGTGTCCAAGTCAGGCAATTGGATAGTACTTTTTCAATATGCGTCAACTTTTTATTATTCACGCAATACATGAGCGTGAGCCATTGGACATAGCATTTAGGTGGAACAGAATATGGTGGTAGATATCAAAGGGGCAAAAAGTGGAGAAGATAGTCTCACATCAACTATGCGTACCAACAGGCTATGGAGATGCCTGTCGGTGTCAAAACCGGCGGATCTCGGGTAGGGGGTCCCGAGCTGTGAGTTTAGGATCGATGGGTAACAAGGGACGAAGGAGACGATGTTTACCCAGGTTCGGGCCCTCCTATGGAGGTAAAACCCTACGTCCTGCTTGGTTGTATTGATGTGTATGAAGATTACAGAGTCGATCTACCTTGAGATCAAGTAGCCAAAACCCTAGATGAGTATTTCTGCCCTCTACGATCTAAACCCCTCGGTTTATATAGACACCGAGGGTACCTAGGTTTTACACATGATAAGTCTCCAGCCGGAAGTAAAGACGCTGATCCCCTCATCTTGACTTGGAGTGCATGCCGCGTCTTCGGAGGTTTCCTTCTAGAACACGGGGTCGTCGCATATCCCGACCCTTCCTGCGATAATCAGAGAGCGGCCCACCAAGCCGGCCTACGAGAGATAGGCCGGTGGCCCGAGGACCCCTTAGTCTAGGACTCCCTCAGTAGCCTCCGAACTAGCCCCCAACACCAGGGGTCATGATACTAGCAGCTTCGCGCGATCAGAGTCTCCGGCTTGCGGGGTGAGTTCTTTTCCCCCTTTATGATCGGCTGGCTCTAGTCCGGCCGCCAATGACATGTAGTTATCCGAACATGTAGTTATCCGGACGCCATAAGTCGCTTAACCTCGAAGGCCGAACATCAAAGTGTGAACAGTATTTCCTGACAACCTTTTTGACGAAGGGTCGTAGCCTATCACGACCGCTGAGCCGGTTACAAAAACTCGACTCGCGGTTCGAGGCCATTTCTCCATTGGCACATCTTATCAAAGGGTAGATCGTGTCCCGTTTCTTACGGGATATGATTGATGTCCTGGGTTATCCCACGCGCGCATAACGGCATGATTGTTTCGGGAAGTGGCAAGGCCCGCGGCGCAGTAAAAGGGAGGCTCTTGGTATTACGGTACCCCATAAAAGGGAGAAAACCCCCAAGGCCTATTCACGCTCAAAATTCGCACCCTTTGCCTCCTCAACCTTCCCAAGCTCTAAGAGCCCAGATCCAGTTCTTCCTCCATCTTCCCTCCGAGTTCGGCCATGGCTGGCTCAGGCTCCATGGGCAAGTGGGAGGCCTCCTCCGTCACCGACAATGACATTCGGGAGCTAAAGCGTGCCGACTACCTCTCCGCCAACATCGCCCACCGCGCTCCAGAGGCGAACCAGGTGGTTCCCACACCGAAGCCGGACGAGAGGGTGGTGTTCGTCCCCCATTTCATCCGGGGACTGGGCTTTCCGTTCCACCCATTCGTCAGGGGCCTCATGTTCTTTTACGGGTTAGATTTCCATGACCTCCCCCCGAACTCCTTCATGCACATCTCGGCGTTCATCATCGTCTGCGAAGCCTTCCTGCGGGTACTGCCGCACTTCGGCCTGTGGCTCAAAGTGTTCAACGTCAAGCCGAAGATAGTTGCGGGCGCGCATGCGGATTGTGGAGGGGCGGTAATCAGCAAGCTCCCCCGTGTCGAGTGGCCGGACGGCACCTTTATCGACACGGTCAAGATCTGGCAAAAGGAATGGTTCTACATCACCGAACCAAGGAGCACGGACTGGGTGGCACCTGCCGAGTTCAGATCCGGACCGTCCGCGAGGCTAACCTCATGGCTCAAGAAAGGCCTTGACTGGGGGTCGGCCACAGAGTTAAAATCGCTGTAGAAGCGCATCTCTGCGATGATTGAGGCCAAAATCGAGCTGGTCAACGTGATCCAGGTCATGCTCCGCCGCCGTCTCCTCCCCTGCCAACACCAGGCCTCCCCGATGTGGGCTTACCAGCTCGAGGACACGGCCACCGTGCGTCAATTCTTCCGCACTACCCACGAGAAATTGTGGAAAGTGCTATTCAAGCCCCAGAAGAGCTGGCCGGCCGAGGAGGAGGACCCCGGCCTTGACGCCGAAACCCCTGCTACCAAGGTATGATAAAACTTTAATTCTCCGGCTCTGTTTTTTGACAAAGAGCTGAACCCCTTCTCCCTCATCTTCACAGAAATGGCTGAGCAAGGCCGTGCAAATTGACTGTCCGGCCCCGCAGCCTGAAGGCCCTCGGTTGGATCTGTTGACGGAGATGCTCGTCGTGGCACCGTATTCGGCGCCAGAGAAGAAGGAGAAGAAGAAGAATGGGGAGAAGAAGGAGGCCCGAGAGGGTCTTCGTCTAAGGGGTCTTCCGGACACTATGTCCGAGGAGACCCATGCCTCTTCCACTCACGAGGAAGAGCACGAGGACGAAGGGGAGTGCGGCTCCCCCCTCACAAGGAAAAGGGCGGCGTCAGCGGACGCCGTGGAGGACCTACCTCCTCCTGCCCCGAAGAGGACATGCCGGACAAAGGCAGTCCTGGCCGACGATAACTTGGACTCTGATAAGGAGTCTGAGGCTTTTGAAAAGGTTCCCCGAAGGAACCCAAGGGTTAAGCCCCCAGCCCAGAGGTATGAATCCGAAGACCCTCTGGGTCACTTATATAGAGCTTTTAATGCTAAATGGGTGAACGTCTTTCAATTTGCATCCCACCACGTGATCTCCCCACCGAACAAATCTCAGACGGGGAGTCTCTGCCCGCCGATCTGGCGGAAAGTGGGACCGCGTCACATCCTACGCCTCCTGAGGTCTCGAAGGAGGCCGCGGAGGTGTTATCGCGCCAGGCTCCTTCTGAGCCGAACATCGGCGGCGGGGGTGACGATGTTATGGCTAAGGTTAACACCTCGATCGCCGAAGACCAGGAGGAGGAACATCTCCTGGCAACTAAAGAGGGGGGACGAAGTCCGGTCCAGTCCCCTCCGAGGACATCTCTGGAGCGCTCTGTGCCTCCGGAGCTGCCAACCCAATCCCCCACCGGAGGGAGGGTTGGCAGGTCACCACCGGTGCCACCCATGACTGGGTGGCCGGCCATGATGGAGGAAGCTTTATCCGGCTCCTCCATCGCCGAAGATCACCGCGCCCTTATGGGTGCGGTTTTGCAAGGCATTCAGTCCGTTGATAGCGGACTGAAAGAGGCCTTCAACGGTCTCTTGACGGGCTTCAAGGTGAGCCACGTAATACTCTTTTTCCAGAAAAAGTTAATTTACCAAGTTTATGCAATCCTTATAAGTGTAGTAGCCCCCGAGCCCTGGGTGAGTTTGAAAAACCCACCCGGGGGTCAGATGTCCGAAAATTAGTAATGATGCTCAGGGCACCCTTTATGCCTCATTATTCTAAGAGCTCCTGAGAGTACTTAGCGGAGGGTCTGAATCCGACAGCTCGGGAGTTTTAATGCACATAAGTTGTTTTGTAGGCCTCGTCATCGGCGACGGCCGTGAAAGCACAACATGCTCCCTTGGTGGTTTTGATAATTCATGACAAAATACATTGTCTCTTGGACTAATACCTTTACCTAGTGTATTTCAGATAAAGTCCATAGAGAGGGTTGGCAAAAGGATTGTGGAGATACCCCAAGATGCAAGGAAATGGATTGGCAAAGCTTCAAGAAAGAGGACTCTACATTTTACATTTGTGAGAAATCACTTTGAGTCCATAGGAAAGCCAATACTATTAAAAGGGGGTAAGGTATTGCTGGTGAACAAAATGCTCATACGTGCACAAGTGATAGTCACCAAAAACACCCACAAGCTCTTCCACAAATGTCTGTCCAAAGTCAAATACCCAAAATCGGTGCAACCAGCACTTTCCACTCGATGCCACCGATATCCAAACTCAGACAGACCCATGCCAAACCCTAGCCAGTCGGTGCAACCGATTCTGCATCGGTGCCACCGAGTTCAGTTGCCAACTCTCTGTTTAGCTATTTTCAGAATCGGTACCGCCGAGATTTGCCTATCGGTCTCACCAAGTTTCTGGACCAACTCTCTGGATAGCCATTCACCTGATCGGTACCACCGAGAAATGTGGATCGACGCCACCGAGTTTCTGGACCAACTCTCTGGTAAACCTTGGTCAAGAATCGGTACCACCGAGATGTGAAGATCGGCGTCACCGAGTTTGTGCAATCTGACCGTTGGTCACCTGATCGGTACCACCGAGAGTTATATATCGGTCTCACCGAGATTCAAAAGTTGCCACCTTTTGGTCACTTCGGTACCACCGAGATTAACACATCGGTGTCACCGAGTTGGTCATTTTGTGTGTAACGGTTGGATTTTTGGAGATGCCTATATATACCCCTTCACCACCACCCACTCGAAAGAGAAGCACTCAGAACTATTCCATACTTGCCCCATCCAGTTTTCTGAGAGAGAGCCACCTACTCATGTGTTGAGATCATGCCATTCCATTCCAACCATATGAATCTTGATCTCTAGCCTCCCCAAGTTGCTTTCCACCAATCCCATCTCTTCCACCAAGCCAAATCTGTGAGAGAGTGATTGTGTGTTGAGGAGTCTATCATCTTGAAGCACAAGAGCAAGGAGTTCATCGACATTGCCGAGCCTATTACCTTTTGGAGGGTGGTGCCTCCTAGATTGGTTAGGTGTCGCTTGGGAGCCTCCTACTTCGTGTTGTGGAGTTGAACCAAGAAGTTTGTAAGGGCAAGGAGATCGCCTACTTCGTGAAGATCTACCCATAGTGAGGCTAGTCCTTCGTGGACGGAAGCCGTTATGGAATAGTCAAGGTTGCTACTTCGTGGACCCTTATGGGTGGAGCCCTCCGTGGACTCTCACGACCGTTACCCTCCGTGGGTTGAAGACTCCATAAACGTGGACGTACGATAGCACCACCTATCGGAACCACGGGAAAAATCTTCGTGTCCCTCTTGCGTTTGATCCTCCTATCTCAACTCTTTACTTCATGTGCAATGTCCTTACTTTCCGCTGCTATATTCGTAGACATGCATGTGTAGGGTGCACTTGACTTGCTATGAATGCTAAAATCTGCCAACCAATTAACTTGGGAAAAGGTTAGGTTTTAAATTCCTGCTAGTAGTCTATTCATCCCCCCCTCTAGACACTCTTCTAGTGATCCCACAATTGGTATCAGAGCATTGGTCTCCATTGGTTCGGTTTAATCACCGAGGAGGAAGATGGATGTGTCTAGTATAGGGAGTTTGAGTTGTAGAGTGCCCATTCTTGATGGAGAGTACTATAGTCAATGGAAAACCTTGATGCTTGAGCTGTTTAATGAATTTCAATTGAGCAAGTATGTTAAGAGCCCCTATGTACCTCCCATTGATCCTTTACAGCCCACACACGAAGAGGAAATTGATATGCTATGCAATCTTAGAACTGTTAATCTCATTGTTAGAGCATTGCCTAGAAATGTGCTTAATCAAATGAAGAATTTTGAATGTGCTTTTACTTTGTGGAATGATTTGGAGAAACGATATTCAAATTATTCATTAAGTAATCTTGATGAAATTCTTCATAAAACTATTGCCTTCCACAAAATGACACCTAGTGATCCTAAGTTTGATGATTGTCTATTTGAGCTTAGAGACCTCATGCGTGCTAAAGGAGATGTCACAACTATCAACAATATTATTATAGAGGCCCTACGCATTCATAAACTTGAGCATTGTCATGATCACAATCCTAACGAATCTCTTGTTCTTTATGACGAGGATTTCCCACTTGATGATGACAACGTGGAACGTGGCTACTATGATGAAGATGAGTTGTTCGACATCGAGTATGAGAAGATCATGAAGAATCTAAGTCTCATGGCAAACTTCAAGGATTACATGTCCGGAGGAAAAAGAGTGGATTCTTGATAGCGTATGTACCGATCATATGACCGGAGATAGAGAAATGTTTGAAGAGATCACACCAAACCATGGACCGCGAAGGTACATAACATTTGGAGACAACTCCAAGGGTAAGGTACTTGGTCTTGGTAAGGTAGCCATATCCCATGATAGCTCTATTCAAAATGTTATGCTTGTTGAATCTCTTGGCTACAATCTTCTTTCCGTATCTAGACTTGCCGACTTTGGTTTTAATGTGCTATTCATGAAAGTAGATTGTCAAGTGTTTCGTCAAGATAATCATAACATGGTCTTTACCGGTTTCCGTAGAGGTGATCTATACATTGTCGATTTCACTAAGAGATCCAAACCTCGTACTTGTCTTATTGCAAAATCTTCTAAAGGTTGGCTTTGGCATAGAAGACTAGGACATGTTGGCATGCGTAATTTAGACAAGTTTATCAAAGGTGATCATATACTTGGTGTTAAAGATGTTATCTTTGACAAAGATAGACTTTGTAGTGCTTGTCAAGCTGGAAAGCAAGTAGGTGGAAGTCACCCCGTTAAGAATATCATGACTACTAGGAGACCACTCGAGTTACTTCACATGGATCTTTTTGGTCCCAATGCTTATAAGAGCCTCGGTGGAAATTCCTATGGTCTAGTTATAGTTGATGATTTTTCCAGATTTACCTGGGTATTCTTTCTTGATGATAAGTCGCAGGTATAAAAGATCTTCAAGAACTTCGTTCGCAAAGCGCAAAATCAGTTTGAAGTGAAGATCAAGAAAGTTCCGAGCGATAGCGGATCGGAGTTCAAGAACACCGATGTGGATACCTTTCTTGACGAAGAAGGTGTTTCACATGAGTTCTCGGCTACGTACACACCTCAACAAAATGGAGTTGTTGAGAGGAAGAACCGGACGCTTATTGAGATGGCAAGAACGATGCTTAACGAATACAAGACGCCAAGACACTTTTGGGCAGAAGCCGTGGAAACAACATGTTATGCCACGAACCGACTTTACTTGCACAAGCTTCTCGGTAAAACGGCATACGAGCTACTCACCGGTAACAAACCCCAAGTTGGATACTTTCGGGTATTCGGCTCAAAGTGCTACATACTTGATAAGCATCGTCGTACTAAATTTGCTCCTAAATCTCATGAAGGATTCCTACTTGGTTACGGATCGAACTCTCACACTTACCGTGTCTACAACAACTTCACTCGAAAAGTTGAAGAGACGGTAGATGTGAAGTTTGATGAATCTAATGGTTCGCAAGTCGAACAATTGCCAAATGATGTAGGTGATAAAGACCCTTCGGAAGCTATCCAAGATTTGCCCATCGGCAAGATTCGTCCCATGGAGGTGAAGGAAAGTACTTCGTCAACTCAAGTGGAAGCCCCCACTTCACGTCAAGGTGAACCACAACATGACATGGAGGCATCCACAAGCGGAACACGACAAGATGATGAAGAGGAGGAAGTACATCATGAAGATCCACCACAACCTCCTTCACCACCACCTCAAGGGAACGACACCTTCAACAACAACGAAGATGAAGGATATGATGATGATGAAGAAGCTCCACCATCCAACAAGCCTAAGCTACCCCGAGTTCGAGCACAAGTAGAACAAGCTCTTGAAGACCCGGATTGGGTAAACACAATGCATGAAGAGCTTCACAACTTCGAGAGGAACGAAGTGTGGACACTCGTGGAGAAGCCCGAGGACGAGCACAACATAATTGGAACCAAATGGGTGTTTCGAAACAAGCAAGATGAAGACGGTCAAGTCATACGCAACAAGGCACGTCTCGTAGCCCAAGGATATACGCAAGTCGAAGGTATGGACTACGGTGAGACCTATGCCCCCGTCGCTAGACTTGAAGCTATTCACATTCTTCTTGCTTATGCCAATCACCATGATATCACGCTTTATCAAATGGACATTAAAATTGCCTTTTTAAATGGTGAAATTGAGGAAGAGGTTTATGTTAAGCAACTACCTGGTTTTGTGAATCCTAAGAAACCTAATCATGTTTACAAGCTTCGTAAAGCTCTTTATGGTCTTAAGCAAGCCCCTCGTGCTTGGTACAAATGCTTAACGAAGTTTCTTATTGAAAAAGGTTTTGAAATTGGTAAAATTGACGCAACCTTATTCACTAAGAGAGTTAATGGTGAATTATTTGTGTGCCAAATCTATGTGGATGATATTATCTTTGGATCTACTAACCCACAATTTAGTGAAAGATTTGGAAGGTTGATGTCCGAGAAGTATGAGATGTCCATGATGTGTGAGCTGAAATTCTTTCTTGGTTTGCAAATCAAGCAAACGAGAGAAGGAACTTTCATCTCTCAAACTAAGCATACCAAGGACTTGATCAAGAAGTTCAACATGCAAGAGTGCAAAGGTATGAAAACTCCTATGCCTACTAGTGGACATGTTGATCTTACCAAGGAGGATGAACCGGTTGATCAAAAAGTTTATCGATCTATGATTGGTTCATTGCTATATCTATGTGCCTCTCGTCCCGATATTATGCTTAGTGTTTGCATGTGTGCTAGATATCAAGCTGCACCTAAAGAGTGTCATCTTTTGGCCGTTAAACGTATTGTGAGATATTTGATACAAACACCAAACTTTGGCATTTGGTATCCCAAGGGATCTTCCTTTAACCTTGTTGGCTACTCCGATTCGGACTATGCCGGTGATAAGGTTGATAGAAAATCCACCTCGGGTACTTGTCAACTTTTGGGTAGATCTCTTGTGTCTTGGTCCTCCAAGAAACAAAACTCGGTATCTCTATCCACTGCCGAAGCTGAGTATATTGCTGCTGGATCTTGTTGTACGCAATTACTATGGATGACACAAACGCTTAAGGATTATGGAATCCATGTTAAAAATGTTCCATTGCTTTGTGACAATGAAAGTGCTATTAAAATTGGTCATAATCCTGTGCAACATTCTCGAACTAAACATATTCAAGTTAGACATCATTTCATTCGTGATCATGTTGCCAAAGGAGATATCAATCTTAAGCATGTTCGTACTAACAAGCAATTGGCCGATATCTTTAGTAAGCCACTTGATGAGAAAACGTTTTGTCACTTGAGGAGTGAGTTGAACATCATTGATGCTTCAAACTTGAGCTAGTCTCACTCTTATGCATGCAAGGGCATGAGCTTTCTTGATATTTCCATGATCTTGAGACATGTTATCTTATGCCATGGAATTCTATGCTCTCTTGTATTGCATCTAATCTTTTGTAGGTACTTGGAAGATTTTCATTCCACAAGATTGCCATCAACTCAAATCATAAGCAATCTTGTCATGACCAAGCAACCACAACCCCTCTTGATGATGGAAGGAAGAAGACAACTTAACCATATCCTTGACATATACTTGATGTGATCATATTTGCTAAATCTCAATTGGTATCATGTCAAATGGATATATCTACTGTTCTTCCTTGCATGACTAACCTTTGTAGGTGACAAGTGTACTAAAACGAGAAGGATTGCTCCCAACTCAAGATGATCTTCATCAACCTCGAGCATCCTCAACAAGTTCACCTACAAGCTACGTCATCAACATCACTCAAAGGTAGGTACTCATATCCTTGAAAAGGCTTTACTCCAAGTCATGAGCTAAAGCAACTCAAGTGATATGAAGACATTAAAATGCTTAATCGAAAAATGGTAACCCCATTTTGAGCTTAACGTTGAGTATGACCTATGATCAAGTATTCTTGCTTGGATCCTAAGTCAATATACTCTAATATAGGTGACCTAGTCACTGCCCATCATCTAGTTAAGTATTTTGGTTGGTTCATTCTCTATTTGCATGATTTCTTGGAACCACTCAAATCTTATCTAGTTGATATCTCTCTGTAAAGTCTTTTGCATTTCCTTTGAAAACTTCTTTCGACACCATGTTATAAGTTTTTTAAATTTATTTGCCTAACTCTGCCAAGGTTCTGTTTCTGCCTCGGAGCCGCCGATTCAAATAACTTGGTTCTACCGAAATTAGCAGATGAGCTGCATCACAAAATCTCGGTACCACCGATTTATTTGTCACGGCGCCACCGATTTCATTTTTTTGTCTTTACTTCTCTAGTGATCCTATTGAGATATTTATCAATTCTTCGATGATCCCTTTCTTAAAAAAAACTTAGGGGGAGAAATTCTTTATTCAAGGATCCCTAACTCAAAGGAGGAGAAGTCTTATAGGATCTTAGATCAGCCAAAGGGAGAGAAATTACTTTCAATGATTCCCTAAATTTTCATTTCTATGAACCCTACATTCAATGACCCTTGTTCTCAAGGATCCCTTCTTAATCAATGATCCCTGTATCTGACCTTGTGTATGACCTTTTTGGAAATTAATGCCAAAGGGGGAGAATAAACAAAGCTTCATGCTAAAGGGAGATACATGCTTATGCAAAGGGGGAGATATAATCAAGGGGGAGAGCAGATAACAAAATTTACATTTATATAGACAAGGGGAGAACACCAAAGTAGGGGGAGAAAACATACTTTCTAATGGTGATCATCTTAGACTTTTCTCACCCTATCCAATCCCAATATCTACATGCTAAGATTCAGGGGGAGAGGATGATCTACTATTTTCATAACTAAGGGGAGAAAGTTCTAAATGATCTCGGAGACATATCTATCTTAAGGATTATCATCTTTCATATGTTCTCCATATCTTGGTACTATTGAGCTCTATTGCTTTTGATTGGTAGAATACTCTTGTGTTTCCTAACATTGTTTTCTCAAGTGTATCTCTACTACTAGAATGCTCAAGAACTCAAGGTAAGTATATGCATCATATCCATGATCAAGATGATCTCTTGCTTCTTGCACATATTGTTTGCAAGAGTGAAGTCTTGAACAAGGATACACCTCATTCATATATATTTGATGCATATAGCCAAGATACACATGACTCATTATATCCCTTCTACTATATGTGTGTTCATGCATTCCAAAGCAACTATCCTTTAAAGGGATTGCACACATTTAGGGGGAGCAAATCTAAGTCATGTGTCTCTCAAAGTCTTCATTATATCCATGCATATCTTTATTTGAAGCTTTGATTGTATGTTGTCATCAATTACCAAAAAGGGGGAGATTGAAAGCACAACATGCTCCCTTGGTGGTTTTGATAATTCATGACAACAAACATTGTCTCTTGGACTAATACCTTTACCTAGTGTATTTCAGATAAAGTCCACAGAGAGGGTTGGGAAAAGGATTGTGGAGATACCCCAAGATGCAAGGAAATGGATTGGCAAAGCTTCAAGAAAGAGGACTCTACATTTTACATTTGTGAGAAATCACTTTGAGTCCATAGGAAAGCCAATAGTATTAAAAGGGGGTAAGGTACTGCTGGTGAACAAAATGCTCATACGTGCACAAGTGATAGTCACCAAAAACACCCACAAGCTCTTCCACAAATGTCTGTCCAAAGTCAAATACCCAAAATCGGTGCAACCAACACTTTCCACTCAATGCCACCGATATCCAAACTCAGACAGACCCATGCCAAACCCTAGCCAGTCGGTGCAACCGATTCTGCATCGGTGCCACCGAGTTCAGTTACCAACTCTCCGTTTAGCTATTTTTAGAATTGGTACCACCGAGATTTGCCTATCAATCTCACCGAGTTTCTGGACCAACTCTATGGATAGCCATTCACCTGATCGGTACCACCGAGAAATGTGGATCGGCGCCACCGAGTTTCTGGACCAACTCTCTGGTAAGCCTTGGTCAAGAATCGGTACCACCGAGATGTGAAGATCGGCGTCACCGAGTTTGTGCAATCTGACCGTTGGTCACCTGATCGGTACCACCGAGAGTTATATATCGGTCTCACCGAGATTCAAAAGTTGCCACCTTTTGGTCACTTCGGTACCACCGAGATTAACACATCGGTGTCACCTAGTTGGTCATTTTGTGTGTAACGGTTGGATTTTTGGAGATGCCTATATATACCCCTTCACCACCACCCACTCGAAAGAGAAGCACTCAGAACTATTCCATACTTGCCCCATCCAGTTTTCTGAGAGAGAGCCACCTACTCATGTGTTGAGATCATGCCATTCCATTCCAACCATATGAATCTTGATCTCTAGCCTCCCCAAGTTGCTTTCCACCAATCCCATCTCTTCCACCAAGCCAAATCTGTGAGAGAGTGATTGTGTGTTGAGGAGTCTATCATCTTGAAGCACAAGAGCAAGGAGTTCATCGACATTGCCGAGCCTATTACCTTTTGGAGGGTGGTGCCTCCTAGATTGGTTAGGTGTCGCTTGGGAGCCTCCTACTTCGTGTTGTGGAATTGAACCAAGAAGTTTGTAAGGGCAAGGAGATCGCCTACTTTGTGAAGATCTACCCATAGTGAGGCTAGTCCTTCGTGGACGGAAGCCGTTATGGAATAGTCAAGGTTGCTACTTCGTGGACCCTTATGGGTGGAGCCCTCCGTGGACTCTCACGACCGTTACCCTCCGTGGGTTGAAGACTCCATAAACGTGGACGTACGATAGCACCACCTATCGGAACCACGGGAAAAATCTTCGTGTCCCTCTTGCGTTTGATCCTCCTATCTCAACTCTTTACTTCATGTGCAATGTCCTTACTTTCCGCTGCTATATTCGTAGACATGCATGTGTAGGGTGCACTTGACTTGCTATGAATGCTAAAATCTGCCAACCAATTAACTTGGGAAAAGGTTAGGTTTTAAATTCCTGCTAGTAGTCTATTCACCCCCCCTCTAGACACTCTTCTAGTGATCCCACAGGCCGCCAACGCAGTGGAGCTTGCCGAGCTAAACCGGAAGCTCAAGAGCTCCGATGAGGAGCTCGATCGCCTGAACAAGAGATTTGACGAGACACAAGGTGAGTCCGAATTGTATCATTCGGGCTATTGTCTATCCTCATTGATTGAGATATCCGGATTGTTATCCCTAAGTGTTATTTACTCATTGTTACCACAGCTGTGGCCGCGGAGGTCGAAAACCTCAAGGCCGAGTTGAAAAAGGCGAGGCAGGAGGCCGCGGATGAGAAGGCGGTGGCCGAACAAGCAGCAGCCGAACTGTCGGCGTTAAAAGCCGTGAGCGACAAGCATGAGGCCCGGGTGGCAGAGGTGCAGCAGGAGCTCAAGGATGCCAGCACGAAGTGCGAGGCCCTTGAGCAAAAGAACGAAGACCAGGCCACCAAACTATCCACGCTGAAATCCGAGCTCAAAGCGGAGCGAGTTGATAGGCGGTTCTTTGAAGAAGAACTCCGCCAAGTCAAGGCGATCGCGGATGGTAAGCCATACTTACTGCAATGTGCCTTTGGTGGTAACAGGTTTGCATTGCTCACCCGGGTGTGGCGTTCCTCAGGCACCTTTACGGACCTCCCGAGGAGTGCAGCGGACGCGAACAAATACTTCGCCTCTCGGGATGGGGATGTTGAGCCTCGGCTGTTCTGGGCGCAATTTCAAGCCCCCGAGCATCCTCCCCTCCTAAGCAAACAGATGAAACAATTAATGGAGCTGCACAGGATGGCGGAGCCGGCCATGAAGGACCTCTACATCTGGCTGTGGCCTGCAGAGCCGTTGCCGAGCAGTTACTTCGGCTTGGTGCAGAAACTGTGCGACGCAGCACCTCGGATTGATGCTCTAAAGCGTTCTACGTGCATCGAGGGAGCTCGGATGGCCTTTGCAAGGACCATGATGCACTGGCCAAGGCTCAAGCCGACCGAGATGGCCACCGTGCCTCCACCCCCTGGGAAGGAGCATAGGCGCCCCGAGCAATACTTTTCCCTAAGGATGTAATTTATGAATGAGCGTTATGTCATGTATCCGATGACTGTTCCGCTTTATAATGCGGTTGCATGGTTTATCATGTCTTTAAGCTTTGTATTATTTTGACTCCTATGTGGCCGTTTTATCTGAAAGTTGCGAGTCGTCGGCTTCAGCCCCCATGTAGATACTACACGAGGTGTTTCTACCTGCACACTGTGACCCTTAGCCGACGTATCGGTGCCCGAAGGCGGTAGTGCGAGGGGAACAAGGCAATCGGATTATGATGCTTTAGTGCTTTCACTTAGCCGTAGGAGCTTGACTGCGGGGGCTGATGACTATTCCCGAGTGTTTCATGATATTCGGATACACCGAGGTTGAAACCGGCATCACATGGTTTGTAATCGTACAAACCCCTCGTATAACACGGAATAACCTCTATCGATTTTTAGTTTGACACTTATGCTTGGATTGCAGACCGGTTCTCGCTTATTATGACAGTCAGTTTTTGGCTTTCTCCACCGAGGTACTTGACCAGGCGAGCTGGAAGCACAATCGCAGTGGTTCTCCCTTTACCCTTTTAGCCGAACGGGCGGAACGTAAGAGGGCAAACACAGGAGCCGGGCAACCCAACCATTGACCCAAGACATAATTCGGAACCGATTCATATAACGCAACATACGAGATGCCAAACACATAAACAATAGTGCCGGGGTGATGCTTGGGGCGATTTTTATAGTCAAGCCCCCGGTCTATTAGCCGGTCGCATCGTAATATGTACCGAACATCTTTGCTATCGGCGTCGGTGAGGAGAGAACAGATTATGTGACATAAAATACAGCGAGGAGGCCGTAAAGGATGGTCTTTATTTCTGATGAATTCTTATAACTCAAACTGCCGAAGCATCTGTTACAGGTATTTTGAAATGAAAAATAAAGTTTACAAAGAAGAGGTTTTACCCGGGGTCTTCGATGGGTGGCTTGACGTCCTCAATGTGCCTTGTCGCATGTCTGCTCCTTTGCTCCCGAGGGGGTTGCGTTCCTTTAAAGGTGATTGCTATCGGTGAACGGACCTTGGGAAGAAGATCTTGAGAAGTTGCCGCAGTGTGGATGAGCTTTACGCTTGGAAGGTCCTAGATGGTACCTGTGGTTTTGTCCGAAGACATGTGTTGGCAGTAGTTCGGTCCAGCCGAACACTTTCCCTTTGATAGTGGGTCCCCACAGCTGCCCATGGTATTTTGAGCGCGAAGTTGTGCCTTCTTGGCACATATTTTATGGGAACTAGGGCTGTGCTGTGGGGGGCGTATCGCTATTTTTGTTGGGCGGAAGATGATTCCGGGAGTTCGGGTTGAGACCGAGCTCGTTTAATAACCTGACGTGCCTTTATGGCTGATTTGGGCGTCGACCTATCATCGCCGTACTGGAATTCGGCTGCCAGGGCCACTGTGTGCTCCTCAGTTCGGAGAGAGCGCTCTGTGTTGCCGTTGACAGTAATGACCCCCTTGGGCCCGGGCATCTTGAGCTTCAGGTACGCATAGTGGGGGACGGCATTAAAGCAAGCGAATGCTGTGCGGCCGAGTAGGGCGTGATAACCGCTACGAAAAGGGACAATGTCGAAGATCAAGTCTTCGCTGCGGAAGTTGTCGGGCGAGCCGAACACTACTTCCAGATTCACGGTGCCCGAGCAGCGGGCTTCGACGCCTGGGATCACTCCTTTAAAGGTAGTGTTGCTAGGTTTGATCCTTGACGGATCTATACCCATTTTTTCACCGTGTCTGAGTAAATCAGATTAAGGCTACTTCCTCCGTCCATTAGGACTCTAGTGAGGTGATACCCATCGATAATGGGGTCTATGACGAGGGCTGCCGAACCTCCGTGACGGATACTGGTCGGATGGTCCCGTCGGTCGAAGGTGATCGGGCAAGCCGACCATGGGTTATACTTCGGGGCTACGGGCTCTACGTCGTAGACCTCCCGAAGGGCGCGCTTCCTCTCCTTTTTTGGTATGTGAGTGGCATATATCATGTTCACAGTTTTTACCTCTGGAGGGAACTGCTTTTGTCCTCCATTGCTTGGACCGCGGGGCTCGTCATCGTCCTCGCTGCGTGGGCCCTTGCCTTGCTCCTCGGCTGCTAGTTTGCCAGCTTGTTTGAATACCCAACAATTACGGTTGGTGTGGGTAGCGGGCTTGTCTTGGGTGCCGTGGATCTGGCAGGGCCTATCCATGATTTTGTCTAGCATAGTAGGTCCGTCTCGATTTCCTTTAGAAGGTTTCTTCCACTGCCCGGATTTTGGGTTGCGGAAACCGGCATTAACAGCCGTGTCCTCAGCATCGCCGTTGTTGTGCCGGCGTTTGTTTTTGTTACGTCGTGGTTTCCCATTTCCATCCCGGACTTCGGAGGTGCCGGGGTCTTCGGGGTTATGGCCTCGTCGAGCTAGCCAGTTATCCTCACCCGCGCAAAAGTGGGTCATAAGTGAGGTAAGGGCGGACATTGTCCTCGGCTTGTCCTGGTCGAGCTGACGAGCTAGCCACTCGTCCCGGATATTATGTCTGAAGGAGGCTATTGCCTCGGCGTCCAGGCAGTCAACGATCTGGTTTTTCTTGGTCAGGAACCGATTCCAGAATTGCCGAGCCGATTCACCTGCTTTCTGGACAACATTGCTCAGGTCGGAGGAGTCCGGTGGCCGGACATAAGTGCCCTGGAAGTTAGATCGGAAGGCATCCTCGAGCTCTTCCCAGCTCCCGATGGAATTCTCGGGGAGACTGTTTAACCAGTGTCGAGCTGGCCCCTTAAGTTTTAGGGGCAGATACTTGATGGCGTGGAGATCATATCCTCGTGCCATATGAATGTGGAGGAGGAAGTCCTCAATCCACACGGCTGGGTCTGTTGTCCCGTCGTATTGCTCTATGTTAACGGGTTTAAACCCTTCAGGGAACTGATGCTGCATCACCTCGTCTGTGAAGCACAGTGGGTGGACAGTGCCTCTGACCCGAGCTATGTCATGCCTACGATCGGCGGTCGATCAGGCCCGGTTTTGTTCCCGACCTCTATTGTTGCGGTCGAGCCAAGACTGGTACCCGTCCCATCTAGCGGGGGAGTACCCTCTAGATTCGTAGATGGATCTTGTGTGGCCTGCTCTATAATCCAGGTCCTGTCGTAAGTCATACCTGTCCTCAGGCTCTGCTGGCTCTTTTCCTCTCCTGTGGGGTACCGCAGGTCTGTACTCGGCCTCGCCAGTCTTCCTATCGCGCCCTCGGGGAGGGCGGTCCGGCTGGTCATACGGAGCATGCCTAGGAGACGATGTTTCAAGGGCCTCGTCATCGAACTGCGGCAGCAGCCGCCGACGTGGGTAGCTCTTGGGTTGGTCCGGTAGATCGGTACCGTACCCTTCTTCGGCTGCCAAGACCCTCGTCCATCTATCATTGAGGGTGTCTTGTTCGGCTTTGAGCTGTTGTTGTTTTGCCTTCAGGCTTCGGGCGGTGGCTAAAAGTTGCCGCCTAAACCGTTCCTGATCCGCAGGGTTTTCGGGGACAGTGAAGTCTTCGGCTTCTAGGCTGTCCTCCTCCTCGACAGGGGAAGGTAGTTGTTGTCCTCGGAATCATTAAGATCCTCGGGTTCGCGCCGATCTTCGGGCCTTTCCTGGTCCTCCAGTGGCTGTTCGGGAACTTCAGGGTCGCCGAGGTCTTCCGGGGTGTCGTTTTCCCCGGTGCCTGCAATGGCTTCCCTTCCCTTGTTTGCCTTAGATCGCTTGCGCTGTTTTCGGTGCCTTGACGGCACCTCACCGGATTTATCGCCATTCTTCTTAGGGGTTCAATCGCCCTTATCGTCGGGGGTGTCTACCATGTAGACGTCGTAGGTGGAGGTGGCAGTCCATCGCCCAGTGTTGACAGGGGCGGGGGCGCCGTCCTCTTCATCCATGTTTTCTGCCTCTTCGAAGGCATAGTCCAGCATATCGGTTAAGTCTTCGATAGTGGCTACCAAGTGGGTGGTGGGTGGGTCAAAAAATTCCCCATGACCCGCCTTCAGACCGATCTGAGCATGGGTCGAGGTCGGGTCGTCTGTGATTTTTATTGACAGGACCCGATCCAGCGCCTCGTTGATCGTCGAGAGCTCGACCGGATCGATCTGCTTAGGACTTTCGGAGTTAACCTCCAACGTGTCCGTACAAAGAGTGTGGTCGGCAGAAGCCGACCCCTGGCCTTCAGGTACTGTAACCAGATCCGGACTAAGAGCCAGATCATCGGCAAGGATAAACCCGAGGGCGGAGTAGAGAAGGAGATCCGAAGTTAAGGCTTCGGATACTTTGGGCTCGTCAGAGGAGATCGCGAGCCCAACGAATGAGAGATCGCCCCGGGAGTCTATGGAGAACTCTAGGTTCCCGAATCTAATCTCTTGATCGGGGGCGAGACTCCCGATCCGACCAGGGTGGCCGGTCGGGTCGGCGTGCAGCACAATGCTGCCGAAAGCGAAAATCTGTCTGGGGGCGAAGGAGTCCCCGTTACGGATTTCATCGCTAATGATTAGGCGAGCCATCAATTCCTCTTGCGATCTCACAGCGGAACTCTCAATGAAAGCACCAATGTCGGTGTCAAAACCGGTGGATCTCGGGTAGGGGGTCCCGAACTGTGAGTTTAGGATCGATGGGTAACAAGGGATGAAGGAGATGATGTTTACCCAGGTTCGGGCCCTCCTATGGAGGTAAAACCCTACGTCCTGCTTGGTTGTATTGATGTGTATGGAGATTATAGAGTCGATCTACCCCGAGATCAAGTAGCCCAAACCCTAGATGAGTATTTTTGCCCTCTACGATAGAAACCCCCCGATTTATATAGACACCGGTGGTACCTAGGTTTTACACATGATAAGTCTCTAGCCAGAAGTAAAGACGTTGATCCCCTCATCTTGACTTGGAGTGCACGCTGCGTCTTCGGAGGTTTCCTTCTAGAACACGGGGTCATCGCATATCCCGGCCCTTCCTGCGATAATCAGAGAGCGGCCCACCAAGCCGGCCTATGAGAGATAGGCCGGCGGCCCGAGGACCCCTTAGTCCAGGACTCCCTCAATGCTCATCGATAAATGTCAATGCAAGGAGTAGGGATTGCCATGCAAATGATGCACTAGAGCTATAAGTGTATGAAAGCTCAAATGAAGCTAAGTGGGGCGTGCATCCAACTTGCTTGCTGATACGTCTCCGTCGTATCTACTTTTCCTCACACTTTTGCCCTTGTTTTGGACTCTAATTTGCATGATTTGAATGAAACTAACCCAGACCAACGCTGTTTTCAACAGAACTACCATGGTGTTGTTTATTGTGCAGAAATAAAAGTTCTCGGAACTGGACGAAACTATTTGGAGATTTATTTTAGAATAAATAAAAAATACTGGAGCCAAGAACCACCGGAGGGGGGCCCCTGGCTGGGCACGATACACCAGGGCGCGCCAGCCCCCCCAGGCGCACCCTGGTGGGTTGTGCCCACCTCGTGGCCCCATTGACCCTAGTTCCGACACTATAAATTCCTATTTTCAAAGAAAAAATCAGGGAGAAAGTTTCATCGCGTTTTATGATACGGAGCCGCCGCCACCTCCTGTTCTTCATCGGGAGGCCAGATCTGGAGCCCGTTTGGGGCTCCGGAGAGGGGAATCTTCGGTCTTCGTCATCATCAACCCTTCTCCATCGCCAATTCCATGATGCTCCCCACCGGGAGTGAGTAATTCCTTTGTAGGCTTGCTGGTCGGTGAGGAGTTGGATGAGATTCATCATGTAATCAAGTTAGTTTTGTTAGGGCTTGATCCCTAGTATCCACTATGTTCTGAGATTGATGTTGCTATGACTTTGCCATGCTTAATGCTTGTCACTAGGGCCCGAGTGCCATGATTTCAGATCTGAACTGTTTATGTTATCACCATTATATATATGTTCTTGATCCGATCTTGCTAGTCATACGCACCTATTACGTGTTCTCATCCGCAAACCCCGGAGTGACAATAGTCGGGATACTTTCCGGTGATGACCGTAGTTTGAGGAGTTCATGTATTCACCGTGTGTTAATGCTTTGTTCCGGTTCTCTATTAAAAGGAGGCCTTAATATCCCTTAGTTTCCTTATGGACCCCGCTGCCATGGGAGGGTAGGACAAAAGATGTCATGCAAGTTCTTTTCTATAAGCACGTATGACTATTTACGGAATACATGCCTACATTACATTTATGAACTGGAGCTAGTTCTATGTCGCCCTATGTTATGACTGTTATATGATGAATATAATCCAATGAGTTCACCGATCCAGTGCCTACGAGTTTTCCACTTATTGTTCTTGCTAAGTTACTCTTGCTGCTGCTACTGTTCCAACTGCTACAAAACTATTGCTATCACTGCTACCGTTACTGCTGCTATCAAACTATCATACTACTGTGCTACTGATCACTCTGCTGCAGATATTTAATCTCCAGGTGTGGTTGAATTGACAACTCAGCTACTAATACTCTCAAATATTCTTTGGCTCCCCTTGTGTCGAATCTATAAATTTGGGTTGAATACTCTACCCTCGAAAACTGTTGCGATCCCCTATACTTGTGGGTTATCAATACCTTTTTCTGGCGCCGTTGCCGGGGAGCATAGCTATATTTGCTGAGTCAATTGGGATTTATATCAATTGATCGCTATGAAGAATCTGAAGGATCCAAAGACCAAGATGTTTCCCTCTAAGATGAGGGGAGGTAAGGAACTGCCATCTAGCTCTGCACTTGATTCACCTTTTGTTATGAGTAAGCTTGCAACACCACCACATGCTTGTAATCCTGATATGTCGCAAGTTATTGATGATGCTACCTCTTCTATGAATGATGCTTATGATGATGCTAGTACCATGCTTGATAATGTGCCACTAGGAGAATTTCTTGATGAACAAATTGCTAGAGCTAAAGAGAATGAAATTACTGAAACTGATCAAACCGTTGAAACTGATGAAGCCTATGAAACTGATGACTATGAAACACCCATTAGTCCTAGCTCTCCTAGATTTGAAATGCCTAAGATACCTAAAGGTTATGTTATGGATGAGGAGGTAAGTAGAGAAATTCTTTCTTGCAAGGATAGAAACGATCTTAAGAAATTGCTACGCAAGTATAAGAAAAAGACTTTGAATGCTAGAATAAACTGTGATCCTAAGTTTTCTACTTCACCTATCTTTTTTACCGATAAATATTATGAATTCTCTGTCGACCCAGAGTTGATTACTTTGGTTGAATCTGATCCTTTCCATGGCTATGAAACTAAAACTATAGTGGCACACCTTACTAAGCTGAATGATATAGCCACCCTCTTTGCTCATGATGAGAAGATTTGCTACTATTATATTCTCAAGTTATTTTCGTTCTCATTAAAGGGTGATGCTAAGACATGGTACAATACTCTTGCTCCTGGTTGTGTACGTAGTCCCTAGGATATGATTTACTATTTCTCTGAAAAATATTTTCCTGCTCATAAGAAACAAGTTGGCTTACAGGAAATATTTAACTTTGTGCAAATTGAAGAAGAGAGTCTCCCACAAGCTTGGGGGAGGCTTCTCCAGTTGCTTAATGCTTTGCCTGATCATCCCCTCAAGAAAAATGAAATACTTGATATCTTCTATAATGGACTAACCGATGCTTCTAGGGACTTCCTAGATAGTTGTGCCGGTTGTATTTTCACGGAACGAACTATTGAACAAGCTGAGGAATTATTGAATAACATATTGAAGAATTATGATGATTGGACTCTTCCTGAACCACCACTTAAACCCACTCCGAAGAAGAGGGGTATCTTATTTCTCAATCCTGAAGATATGCAAGAGGCAAAGAAATCTATGAAGGAAAAAGGTATTAAAGGTGAGGATGTTAATAATTTACCACCTATTGAAGAAATACATGGCCTTGACACACCACCACCTCCACAGGTGGTAAAGGTAAATTATTTATTAAAGTTTGATGAAGGTGATATCCCTCACAATAAACATCCTAGTCAATGCCTATATGAGTTTGACAACTATTTTATGAAGCAAGATCATTTCAATGCACATGTCCTGAAACAATTGAAATATAACTTTGATATGATTGCTCACTTGAGTGACTTGCTATTTAAAATCAGTAATGATGTTAGAGGTGTAGGAAAGCATGCCTCTATGGTTCAAACTCAGTTAGAACAAGTTGCTTAATCTCAAAAAGAATTGCTTGATGAAATGAATAATAATATGAATGATTTTGCTGCTAGAGTAGTAACTAGAGGAGGTAGGATGACCCAAGAACCACTCTATCATGAAGGTCATTCTAAAAGAATTGAACAAGACTATTAGAGAATTAATATTGATGCACCTAGTCCTTCTAGAAAGAAAAAGAAAAAGAAAAATGATAGGACATTGCATACTGTCGTGGTTTTGTCAGGACAGTTGTCCGAAGACTTAGGTTCGAGGCCATCGCTGAGGCGGTGGACTCAAAGGGGTTGGTCGAGATGAGGGACACGAGTTTACCCAGGTTCAGCCCCTCAAGAAGAGGTAAAAGCCTACGTCCTGCTTGTGTTGTATTGATTGGTGTATCGATTACAAGGGAGCGGATTCGCTTGACCTAGCTCTCGATTGATTGGTTTCTGTCTAAGCCGCCCCAGGGTCTCACCTTTATATAGCAGGTCGAGGCCCTGGGTTACATGAGTCCCAAACCGACTCATACAACATAATCGACCCTGCCTCTAAGCCGCCTTGCCACCTTGGGCAAGCCGTCTCTGGGCGGCTTAACCGCCCGGGTCTCACACCATCTTCTGTCTCTGGGCTTTCGTCTTGGCCCGTCTAGTAAACCGCCATGCGGCCTGGCCTTCATCTTCCGGCCCACCTTATGGGTCTTGGCTATGAGCCGCCTGGTATGACCCGGCCCCTCCTGGGCGGGTCTTACCACGGGGTTATATCCCCAACATTAGGCCCCAGATTGATTTGAGCCTGCTCATGTCAATCTTCAAACTCACTTGGCGGCGAGTCTCACATTTTATCACCTGAAAAAGGAAACTCATAACCCGCCGTGACATCACGTCGAATATGCTAAAAAGATTCTGTGACGTTCGCAATGGATCCTCTCATTAAACGGTTGGCCCGAAAGTCGAGGCGTCCCTTCCGGTCAATCATCACTGCACCTCTTCAATTTTCTCGCGCACTGTTGCCATCCCATCTCTTAAATAGGGACACAAGGGGCCCCCTTTCTTTTCTCTGCCGCCACCGTCTTCTTCTTCCTTCTGACGCCCGCACCTCCAGGGCTCCGCTGCATCTACCGGACCTCACCGTCGCCCTCAACGCCAGCCGCTGCATCAACCTGACTCGGTCCAGAAATCTCGCCAGCCCGTCCGCATCCGCGAGGTACCATTCCCAGCCGTTGTTGAATATGTAGTCATCTCGATTAAGATATCCCCGAGTTCATCGGATTTCTTTGTGTTCTTCGCTGTTCGTCAGATCGTTCTTCGTAATGTAGACTGCCAAGTATCCCCTTGAATCTCATATTGCTGCTTAACCACCGCGGTCGTCCGCTCGATGTCAATATCCGCTTATTATAGATCTGTACCTCACTCTTCTCAGCGCGCTGTTCGCCTGTTCTTCCACTGCTTTTTTAGGTTTTGAATATATTTCATTTTACCTTTGCCTGTAGATCTTACAGCCATGGTTGCAATGTGTGAAACCTGTTTATCCACACTTAACAATATTTTTGACATCGCTTTGTCCACTTAACCCGCCATTGCATAGCCGTCTCTCTGATAAATACGTTGGCGACTTAACGCCTCATCATCATGTTGACCATAACTGCCTTAGTTATTTGACGTTTCTCTAACCCGCCATATTTTGCACCTTCTCACAGTTTAACCCGCCACCATGTCGAGAGCGCCCGCGTCTTGCGATTGGGTTGGCTCCGGAGTCACCGAGCAGCTTCTGCTTGACTTTGTAGAATCGGGTATCTTGCCGGCTCAGAACGTTATACATTGGCGGGTTCCAGGGCCAGAGATAAGACCTACTCCTCAGGAAGGAGAAGTTGTCATTTTCACTAATCACCTCCTCCGTGGTTTTAGCCCGCCTGGGTCAAAAAATTTCCGGGACGTTCTTCATTCCTTCAAGCTTCACCCTCAAGATATAGGTCCAAACTCTGTCACCAATATGTGTCAGTTTCAAGTCCTATGCGAAGTTTACCTGCAAGAAGAGCCGTCTGTTGACCTCTTCCATGACTATTTTTATGTCAATCGCCAAACTGAAGTGGCGGCTGGACCAAGTTTGGAGCTTGGCGGTGTCTCTATCCAGAGACGGAGAGATTTGCCCTACCCAGCAGCCGTCTTACCAAGTCACCCCAAAGATTGGAATAAGACCTGGTTTTATTGCAAGGACACTTCTCCCAAGGAAGAGAATCTGCTGCCGGGTTACCGTCCTACCCGGCTTTGCACCTCTGGAGAACTCCCAGACTGGATGTCTGCTGCAGAGCGAGCGAAATATGCTCCGGCCTTTGCGAAGATCAGAGCCCTAATGGAGAGACTGGCGTCGACTTAACCCGTTGCTGGGTTACTTGGAAAATCTTGCCACTGAGCCGGCGTGACCGACTCATGTGCGAATTTACGGGTGAGCGAAATGACCCTCTCTATTTCAATGCCACCCTTCTGACAGAACAAGACATCAACTCTTCCGTCAAGTCACTTCTTGGCGAAAAACAAGAGACTTGCAACAAAATTGGGCTGAAACCTTTTTGCGTCAAAAACCCGGCTCCAGCTGTAAGAAACCCTTTTTCACAAAACTGGTCATTCTTGCCTTGACCTTTTGCCTTGCTCCTTTTAACCTTCTTTGGCGGCTTATGCACAGGCCGGCTCTACTTTCTGGAAGAAGAAATATAATCCTCCTGTGAGGAGGCCTAAGGCGGGTAAAACCCGCGCCTATAAGAAGAAAACTTCTGCTCAGGAACTACCTGAGCCTGATGACTCGGAGGTAGAACTTGACTCCCTTGGCTGTCTCTTTATGCAACTTATTGACAACAATTATTCACAGGAGGAAACGGAGACCAGCCACGCGAACGCCCCTGAGGTAACTTACATTTCCTCTGATTCAGAGAACCTTCCACAAGAGAAAGCACGGCGGGTCATCCGGAAAGTTCCCTTTTCTCATCCTCTTGCTTATTTAGACCCCAACTTTCTTTTGAAAAAGCAACAGCACAACTCCAGACGTCAGACCCGGAGCACCGGCTCTGAAGAGCTTTTGACCGGCTTACCAAACTCTCCGGCTCCTCGGAAATGGCCTGCTGAGGTACTGTTTTAGCCAAGTCCAATTTTTAATAGTCTTGCATTGTAACCTTACTCTGTTTTTTATCGTCTTAACTTTTTCAGGAGACGCCCCCTTCGTCTGGTGATTCCACTGCATCCAAGCTGCCTCCTCTGAAGATCAACCCAGAGTGCGTACCCTTGTATTTGCACCATACCTTTTTACCATCCTTGTCCTCTATGTGACAATCTTTTTGTTTCCAGGGCTCAAGCCAAACGAAGGAAGACAGGCGGGTCTACCGCTGCTCCTGCGGCCTAAGAGCCGGACACTGCTAAGGCGGACTCCCCTGCAACTTATGCTGAGCCTACTGAGGTTAGGAAAGATGCGCCTGAAGATACTCCTCAGCCCTCTGAGCCGGCTGATGATAACATGGACACCCCTGAGAGTCCTCCAAAGTCTGATCCTAAACCGCCCAACCCTTCAACAACCGCCGAAGATACAGCACATCCAGAAGTTAGCCCCCAAGTGCCGGCTTAACTTTATGAAGATGAGCCGGAATTGGTTGACAAATTGTGAGAGAAAACACAGACATTAACCCCCAAGTGTCAAGTATATTGCTTGCAATCTGCTTGAGACTTGTGTCATAACAGCTTCATCAATCGTCCACTAATGTCTCATCTTGGCGACTTAGACCTCCTGAACTGTTTGTTTTTGTACAATGCAGGAAGCTTTGGATGCGGCCGAGTCTGATCTGACCAGGCTAAAGGAAAATGGTTCTTCGCAACAAACCGCCCGGTCTGAGGCGGAAGAAAAATGGCGGGTTGCTGTTAAAGAGCTTGAGAAGGTTGAAGCTGATTTTACTGCCTTCAAAAAGACTGCTGAGTCTAAACAAGCCACCCTGACCAAGCGCGCAGATGATGCTGACCAGCGGCTCAAGCTTGTGTCAGAAGAGCTACAAACCCTCAAGCGTCATATATCCAGGATGACTTCTGCTATCTTTGGTAAGTACTGAATACTTATAAAATTTCCTTGCCTTGTTGAAAAACTGTGCAGGCGGCTTATAACGCCTAATCTCTCCTTGCAGGTCAAAGAAGCCGCCAACTATCTTCTGACAGCTTGTTGAAGTTGAAAGCAGTATATACCTTGACAGAACAGCTATATTGCGGGACCCTTTGCACCATCAAAGCGATGCTGACTGAAAAAAGCATCCCCAAATTCATGAAGGGAGTAATAGAGCTCTTGTCGACTCTGCCCAAGCAGTTTGATGAACTCAAACGATCACCGCCAGAAAGGGAGCAATGGCTGCACTAAGCCGGTCCCTGGCCTTTGCCCCTGAACTGACCGCAGAAGAGATGATGGATGGCTTTCCATCCAAGAAAGATGATGGCTCAGACTTTACAAAAGCTAACTATGCCAAATGTATGAAGGCCTCCCGAGTACTGGCATCAACACTTGTCAATGAAATTGATCTGACTTCATACCAGGCGGCTTACAGCGAAGATAGCAAACGAGTGCGCTGCCCAACTTTTGAAGCCAGGGACTTAACTCCTGCACGCCGTAAGCCACTCTTTGCTCCTGAAATTGACCCGTCTCCCCTCTTTGACGAGGCCCAATTTGAAGCGTTAACAAACTGCAACTGGGATGTGGACAATCTTCAGATCGAAGAGGTCGAAGACCCGACACAGGATGACCCGCCGTCAAGCTGAACATGTTGCTCATGAGTAAAGATAACCCGGCTTCCTGAGCTGCCGAAACTAGAAGTGGATACAAAACTTTAAGTCCGTTGCATTTTGGGCTCTCTGGAGAGCTTTGTAATAGGCGTAGAAAAACTTGATTGCCTGAGCCATGCCATCGTTCACGTATGGAACTTTGCACAACTTGATGCACTTTTATCTGCCTTGTAGTCTGCCCAAGATACCTTTCGTCTCACCATAACGGCGGCTCGTCTTAGGAGACAAACCCTACAAAGAATAAACAAGACAGAGTATGTTCTGTATTGCTGTGATGGCGGCTTGAAAAGCACAACCCGGAGATGTTAAATCTTTTATGACCTTGCTTGCGAAACCTTTCGAAGACTCATATGCCGGCTCTTATGGCATGAATTTGTTGTTTGAACTCTTAGCAGTACAGGGTCTCTAGTGAGAGTGACCGTCAACTCCTTTGAACGGCTCAGGGTCTCTAGGCGAGATTAACTGGTAAGAGCAACAACAAACCATAAAGAGGCGCAACAGGGCATGAGTACCCCCAGGGCCCATAAGCTACTTCTCACGTGACATAAATCCATCGTTTGAACCTTAAACAGTGCAGGGTCTTTAAAAGAGTAACTGTTTAAGAGTACGAACGGGCCACATAGCGGAGAGTATGCAGCAGATGGGTGAGTTTATCCTCGCTTTCCCTAAGCCGGCCCTCTCGTGACAAGAGCCGCCGGTTTAACCTTGACCAGTACAGGGTCTCTAGTGAGAGTGACTGTCAAATACTTTGAACAGCTCAGGGTCTCTAGTCGAGATTAACTCGTAAGAGTTCGGCGGGTCACCTAGCGGAGCAGCAGCAGCATACAGGCAGGTTTAACTCAAACTTGCAGTGGTTGAAGAGCCGGTCAAGAGGGTGTGTAAGCTAAACCCGGTGGGTTGGAAGCCCCCAAATGACCTTGTTGACGGAGTCAACTTTTTGGGTATATAACCCGGCCTTATGGTGGCTGAAGAGCCGATCAAGAGGGTGTGTAAGCTAAACCCTGGCGGGTTAGAAGCCCCCAAATGACCTTGTGGTTGTGTCCACTTTTTCACAATCTGAAATGCATAAACAGCAGAGGCCCCGGCTTGCAGGGATGCCAACTTTATTATATATAAAAGGTATATACAATGATGATGTACAATGATGGGAGTCGATGACTCAAGTATAGTAAGGCCGCAGATGAGCGATGTTCCACGGCCGGTGGGTCTCCTATCCAGAAGTACGTGACTCGTCTCGTACGTCAATGAGATAATATGACCCATTGTTGAGATTTCTGCTGACCACGAAAGGCCCTTCCCATGGAGGAGATAGCTTGTGCGCATCCGTCTGATCTTGAATCAAACGCAACACCAAGTCACCTTCCTGAAACGTCCGGGTCCTAACTCTGCGACTATGATAGCGACGCAGGTCTTGTTGATAAATCGCCGATCGAGCTGCTGCAAGATCACGCTCTTCATCCAAAGCATCTAACGCGTCCTGACGTGCTGTCTCATTATCTGTTTCAACGTAAGCCGCCACCCGCGGCGAGTCATGACGTATATCACTTGGTAACACAGCTTCCGCACCATAAACCATAAAGAAAGGCGTATAGCCTGTTGACCTGTTGGGGGTAGTTCTGATGCTCCAGAGAACTGATGGTAACTCCTCTACCCAACAACCCGGCGTTCGCTGTAGAGGAACCATAAGCCGGGGCTTGATACCTCTCAAGATCTCCTGGTTAGCACGCTCTGCCTGACCATTGGACTGTGGATGGGCAACAGCAGATACGTCAAGCCGGATATGCTCACTCTCATAGAATGCCTGCATAACCCCCTTGGATAGGTTTGTGCCATTATCCATGATGATACTATGAGGGTAACCAAAACGGTAGATCAATTTTTTGACAAACTTTACCACCGTAGCCGCGTCACACTTGCTGACCGGCTCAGCCTCAACCCACTTGGAAAACTTATCCACCGCCACCAAAAGGTGGGTCTTCTTGTCTTTAGATCTCTTGAAGGGCCCGACCATATCAAGCCCCCAGACCGCAAACGCCCAGGTAATTGGAATCATCCGCAATTCCTGAGCCGGCACGTGAGCACGTCGCCCGAACTTCTGACATCCATCGCATTTGGTGACCAGGTCTTCTGCATCCTTATGAGCCATCAGCCAGAAAAAACCATGCCGGAAAGCCTTGGCCACCAAAGATTTTGAGCCGGCGTGATGACCGCAATCGCCGGCGTGAATTTCATTTAAGATCTCCTTACCTTCTTCACGAGAAACGCAACGCTGAAAGACGCCAGTAACGCTGCGCTTATGTAACTCGCCATTGATGATAGTCATGGATTTAGATCGCCTTATAATTTGTCTCGCCAAGTTGTCGTCTTCGGGCAACTCGCCGCGAGTCAGGTATGCTAAGTAAGGCAACGTCCAATCAGGGGTAGCGTGCAGAGCCGCCACCAGCTGCCCCTCCGGGTCAGGCACAACCAGATCCTCCTCTGAAGGTAGCTTAACAGACGGGTGATATAACACATCCAAGAAAACGTTAGGCGGTACCGGCTTAAGCTGAGAGCCCAGCCTTGACAACGCATCAGCCGCCTCGTTCTTGCGACGGTCGATATGATCCACCTGATAACCCTTGAAGTAACCAGCAATGATGTCCACCGCCTGACGATAAGCCGCCATCCGTGGGTCTTTGGAATCCCACGTGCCTGAAACTTGCTGAGCCACGATGTCTGAGTCGCCGAGGCATCTAACCCGGCTCAGGTTCATCTCCTTAGCCACACGGAGGCCATGAAGTAAAGCCTCATACTCAGCTGCATTGTTGGTACAAGGAAACATCAGCCTTAGCACATAACAGAACTTGTCACCTCTAGGGGAAGTTAAGACAACTCCAGCCCTTGACCCTTCCAACTGCCTGGATCCATCAAAGTGAATTGTCCAGTAAGTGTTATCCGGCTTCTCCTCAGGCGACTGACACTCTGTCCAGTCGTTTATAAAGTCTACCAGGGCCGGAGACTTGACAGCCGTGCGAGGCACATATTTCAGATTAAGAGGCCCAAGCTCCAATGCCCACTTATCAATCCTGCCAGTGGCTTCTCTGTTTTGAATTATGTCTCCCAACGGGGCAGAACTGACCACGGTGATCTGGTGTCCCAGGAAGTAATGCTTCAACTTACGATTTGCCATGAATACCCCATATATCAGCTTCTGCCAATGTGGGTATCCTTGCTTGGATTCTATCAGGACTTCACTGACGTAGTAAACTGGCCTCTGAACCGGGTATTCTTTCCCCGCCTCCTTATGCTCCACAACAATCGCGGCGGTGACTGCCCTGTTGTTAGCCGCCACGTAGAGGAGCAAAGGTTCCTTCTCAGCCGGAGCGGCCAAGACCGGCGGCTCAACCAGCTGCTTTTTGAGCGCCTCAAGCGCCTCACCCGCCGCCTTACTCCAGACAAAGCTGTCTGTTTTCTTCATCATCTGATACAGAGGAATAGCCTTCTCACCCAGGCGGCTTATGAACCGGCTTAACGCAGCGATTCGACCCGCCGGGCGCTGAACGTCATTGATGCATGCCGGCTCAGACAGGGAGGTGATAGCCTTTATCTTGTCCGGATTAGCTTCAATGCCAGGCTCAGAGACTAGAAATCCCAAGAGCTTGCCTGCAGGCACACCGAAAACACACTTTGCCGGGTTAAGCATCATCTTGTAGACCCGTAAGTTATCGAACGTTTCCTTCAGGTCATCAAGTAGAGTCTCCTTCTTCCTGGACTTGACCACAATATCATCCACATAGGCATGAACATTGCGCCCAATTTGACCATGAAGACAATTCTGTACACAACGCTGGTAAGTCGCCTAGGCACTCTTGAGCCCGAAAGGCATAGATACATATCAGAAAGCACCAAAAGGCATAATGAAAGCCGTCTTCTCTTGGTCTTTAACTGCCATCTTGATCTGATGATACCCTGAATAAGCATCCAGGAAGCATAAACTCTCGCATCCTGTCGTTGCATCAATAATCTGGTCGATACGGGGGAGAGCAAACGGGTCAACTGGACAGGCCTTGTTAAGATCCGTGTAATCCACACACATATGCCACGTGCCGTTCTTGTTGAGTACCAACACCGGGTTAGCAAGCCACTCCGGGTGAAAAACTTCAATGATGAACCCTGCTGCCAAGAGCCGGGCCACCTCTTCTCCAATAGCCTTGCGCCTCTCCTCATTGAACCGCCGGAGGAACTATTTGACCGGCTTAAACTTAGGATCCACATTAAGGTGGTGCTCAGCGAATTCTCTCGGTACACCCGGCATGTCAGAGGGCTTCCATGCAAAGATGTCCCGATTCTCACGGATGAATTCGATGAGAGCGCTTTCCTATGCGGGGTCCATGTTAGCCCCGATAGTGAACTGTTGTGATGAGTCGCCCGGCGTAAAGTCCACCAACTTGGTATCTTCTGCCACAAACTTGAGGGGCGGCTCAGATTCCGTGTTGGGTTTCTTTAGTGGGGTCATATCTGCCGGGTCAACATTTTCCTTATAAAAATTGAGTTCCGCTTCCGCACAACTTGACTCTGCGTAAGCTGCATCACCTTCCTCACACTCAAGATCCGTCTTCCGATCACCATGCATGGTAATCGTCCCATTCAACCCGGGCATCTTGAGCTATAAGTAAACATAACAAGGTCGAGCCATGAACTTGGCGTAAGTCGGCCGTCCAAACAGAGCGTGATATGGGCTTTTGATTTTGACCACTTCAAACCACAAAGACTCCACCCTGTAGTTGAATTCATCACCAAAAGCTACCTCCAAAGAAATCTCTCCCACTGGATAAGCCGACTTTCCGAGCACCACACCGTGAAAAACTGTTGAAGAGGGCTTAAGATCCTTGTCAAGCAAATTCATCTGGCGGAAAGTGTCATAGTACAGGATGTTGATGCTGCTGCCGCCATCCATAAGTACTTTAGTAAACACGTATCCTCCCACTTGGGGGGCAACTACCAAAGCCAGCTGCCCCAGGTTATCAACACACGGCGGGTGATCCTCCCCGCTCCAAGTTATGTCATACTCAGACCACTTCAAATACTGCGGGAGAGCCGACATGACTGCATTAACCGCCCGCTTGCGCACTTTCCAGTCTCGCTTGTCAAGGCTGGTTGTAAAAACATGATACTGACCCCCGCTGAGCTGCTTCGGGTTACTCTGGTACCCCGATTGGTTATTCTGCTGCTGGCCTCCACCGCCAGACTGTTGATTATGACCTCCATGGTTGCCTTGACCCTGGTAACCGGATCCTGAGCCGCCGGTGCCAAAGCCGGCTCCTGAACCGCCCGGCCCTGAGCCGCCGGACGGACCATTACCGTTATTACGGTGCTGTTGAAGGCTGTAATCCCAAAACTGCCGCATAATACTGCAATCCCTCGATGTATGGCCTGCCGGCTTATCGAGCCTGCTGTGCTCTGGACAAGGTTTGTTGAGCATCTCTTCCAGGTTGAAAGGAGTTTTACCCTTATTAAAGGGCTGCCTGAAATTCCCGTTACCCTTAGCACGATTGTTCCCAGCACTGGTGTTTGCCACCAATTCCGACCCGCCGTCCGGGTTCTTCCGCTTGCCGAGGTTGCTGCTTCCAGCCGTGTTCTGCTGTTGACCCTTGCCATTGTTACTTTTCTTACCCTGACCCGATTTCTCATCATCAGAGCCTGGGTCTTTCGTGTTATCGGAGTCTGCATACTTGGTGAGAGCCGCCATGAGCTCCCCCATATCTTGGCACGAGCGCTTGAGCCGGCCAAGCTTCTGCTTCAAGGGCGTAAAGTGGCAATTCTTCTCTAGAATCAAGACCGCTTGAGCCGCCGTAATGTGTTCGGAAGAGTGGATAATTGTTGAGACCCGCCGGACCCAGTGATGAGCCGACTCATCCTCACGCTGCACACAATGGTCCAAATCCACAATCGTCATGGGCTGCTTGCACGTTCCTTGGAAATTTTTGATGAACTTCGCCTTTAACTCGGCCCAGGAATTAATGGTGTTGGGTGGCAGACCCTTCAACCATGTGCGAGCCGGCCCTTCCAGCATCATGATGAAGTATTTGGCACATACTGCATCGCTGACATCTTACATCTCCATGGCCAGCTCGTAGCTTTCAATCCAAGCCTCCGGAGGCAGGTCATTTGTATAATTGGGCACCTTACGAGGACAATTGAAATCCTTCGGCAGACGCTCATTCCGCAAAGCCGGCGCCAAGCACGGCACTCCAACAGCCCTGGAAGTTACTCCGGCTCCTACTGAAACGGAGGGTTCGACTGTGGGTTCCTGATGAGCCGCCGTAGCTGCCAGAGCCGCCGCCTCTCGCTGCGCTCTTGCCCGATCCACCAGCGCCTGAGCATCCAGAGCCGCCCGATCATCTCGCGGAGGGTTTCGATGTCGGTCACTACTGGAAACCGCCGGCGACTCATAACGCTGGCTGTAGCTGCGGCTGCGGATGGGGGTTGAATGCACGCGGCTCCGGCTGTAAGTATATTTCTCCTGCTGGGCCACCGCCGTCCGCAGGTATCCAATAGCGTTCCGCACCTCCTCTGCGAAAGGTGCCTCGTCGGGGATGGGAATTGTATCAAGCCTGGTTGCCGCCGCCACCATGTTCTCCGCGGGGATAGAATAATGACCCGGTGGCGTCGGAAAAGATTGTGGTGGGATATGGTTCCGGTGGGGCGGGTCTGGCTGCTGATGCTGAACCGCCGCCCGGCTTCCAGGTACTTCCGCCGTCCGGGTTACGGTCAAAGGCACATTCCGTCCCGTCCCCGGCGTGTTAAAAAGATTTCTGGCTTCATATTGATCCGGCAGGCGGGATTGATGCCTCATCCGATGAACCGCCACTGCAGACTGCTGCTCTAGCTCAAGGCGGAAAGCATCTGCCCTAAGGCGCTCCGCCTCAGCATCCATTTGAGCCTTTAGTGCATTGATTTCCTGTTGGACTCCGGCCATCTGGTTCTTCAACCTCGTGATTTCCGCGTTGCGGGCCGCTTGGTTTTCAGCAGTGACCTCCGTTTCCATCAGGGTTGTGAGCTCGTTCATCAGATCCAAAAGAACCTGAGCCGGCGGCCTGCCAACTCCGGACCCGGTTGCACAGGCGGCTGTGCTGCTAGGGGCCGGTGCCAAACCCGCCATGAAGACGGCAGCGCGGCTCGGCGGCTCATATTCCTCCGGCTCATGATACTCTGACTTGGGGTAATGCTCGACGTAGCCCCCAAGCCCACCATTGTGAAGCTGATAGATTGACTCCGTCTCTCCGCTCGAGGATCCATCCTCTGAGCAGATGAGGGTATCTTCCTGTGACATAGAACCTTCAAGCTCCATGCCCTGGGTGAAGCCGACGAAAACATGCTTCCTGCCCGGGTTAACACGGGCGGGTCACACACGCCGGGCGGGTTGCACGCGCCGGGCCGGCTCAACGATGTTGGTGCAGACGTCCGGCCCGGGTTCAGATCCGCCGATCTTGCCGATGAAAACATGGATTCCGCCGAAGGGTACCCGAAACCCGTACTCGATTGAGTCGGCCTCAGGGCCCGAGCCGGCGTCGTCGATGTAGAGCTTGCCGCGGCGACTCTTGGTCATCCTGCCAACGGCGTACCCCTCGATCCCTGGGAGAGAACCCTTTGAGAACTCAACACCACCAAGCACTGGCCCCACGGTGGGCGCCAACTGTCGTGGTTTTGTCACGACAGTTGTCCGAAGACTTAGGTTCTAGGCCATCGCTGAGGCGGTGGACTCAAAGGGGTTGGTCGAGATGAGGGACACGAGTTTACCCAAGTTCAGCCCCTCAAGAAGAGGTAAAAGCCTACGTCCTGCTTGTGTTGTATTGATTGGTGTATCGATTACAAGGGAGCGGATTCGCTTGACCTAGCTCTCGATTGATTGGTTTCTGTCTAAGCCGCCCCAGGGTCTCACCTTTATATAGGAGGTCGAGCCCTGGGTTACACGAGTCCCAAACCGACTCATACAACATAATCGACCCTGCCTCTAAGCCGCCTTGCCACCTTGGGCAAGCCGTCTCCGGGCGGCTTAACCGCCCGGGTCTCACACCATCTTCTGTCTCTGGGCTTTCGTCTTGACCCGTCTGGTAAACCGCCATGCGGCCTGGCCTTCATCTTCCGGCCCACCTTATGGGTCTTGGCTATGAGCCGCCTGGTATGACCCGGCCCCTCCTGGGCGGGTCTTACCACGGGGTTATATCCCCAACACATACCTCTAGTGAACCTGAGATACAAAAACCTCCTGATAATAATGATGTCTCTATTTCCGATGCTGAAACTCAGTCTGGTAATGAACATTTACCTAGTGATAATGAAAATGATAATGATGATGTTCATGAAGATGCTCAACCTAATAATGATAAAGAACCAGATAATGATGTTGAAATAGAGCCTGTTGCTGATCTTGATAACCCACAACCTAAAAATAAACGTTATGATAAAAGAGACTTTGCGACTAGGAAACATGGTAAAGAGAGAGAACCATGGGTTCAAAAACCCATGCCCTTTCCACCTAAACCATCTAAGAAAAAGGATGATGAAGAATTTGAACGCTTTGCTGAAATGATTAGGCCAGTCTTTTTTGCGTACTCGCTTAACTGATATCCTGAAGATGGCCCCTTATGCAAAGTACATGAAAGACATCATCACTAATAAAAGAAAGATACCTGAAGCTGAAATCTCCACCATGCTTGCTAATTATTCTTTTAAGGATGGAGTACCTAAAAAACTTGGAGATCCGGGAATACCAACTATACCTTGCTCCATTAAAAGAAACTATGTCAAAACTGCTTTGTGTGATTTAGGAGCCGATGTTAGTGTTATGCCTTTCTCCTTATATAAAAGACTTGATTTGAATAAACTCACACCTACTAAAATATCATTTCAAATGGCTGACAAATCAACTGCCATACCTATCGGTATTTGTGAGGATGTGCCCGTTGTGGTTGCAAATGTTACTATCTTAACGGACTTTGTTATTCTTGAGATGCCCGAGGACGACAACATGTCGATTATCCTTGGTAGACCCTTTTTGAATATTGTAGGGGCTGTTATTGATTGCAATAAAAGCAAAGTCACTTTTCATATCAATGGTAATGAGCACACGGTGCACTTTCCGAAGAAAAATTCCAAGTGAATGGTATAAATGTTATTGAAGAATCTCCGACCATCACTATTGGAAGTTTTCAATTACCTCTACCCACTGCCAAAAACAAATATGATATTGAAAGTGCGTTATATTGACTAGAGGGAGGGGGGGTGAATAGGCGATTTTTACAAATTCATCACTGAGGAATTACTGATTGAGGAATTTGCTAAGTGACGAACTACTTGCAGCGGAATAAGTACTGAAGTGCATGCGAAACATAGCAGTAGCATAGTCATCATGATGAAATGAAACATACATAGAGCGTAAGTAGCGTGAACAGGATAAGCAGGCAAAAGATAAAGTGACTGAAGAATTTGAGATGAGGAAATTGAGAAAGTCTTCAGTCAAATTCTTCAGACAGTTACGATCAGATTCATCAACAAGTACTTTGAGGAAATGAAGGGGTTGAGGAAATAGAACCAGGGGCTCGATGAAGACAGTGATTTGATGACCCAGTTCCAACTCCTGTGACAGTCGTACATCTGGTTTGGAGCAGCTTGGTATTTAAACCAAAGGACACACAGTCCTAGGACACACAGTCCTTACCGTATTCTCCTTGAGGTAAGGTCACACAGTCCTCGCCCAACACTCGTGGTAAGTCTTCAGGGGAGACTTCCAAACCCCCACAAACTTGGTCACCCAGCGATCCACAATTGACTGCTGGATGCTCTAGACCATGGTCACCCGGCGATCCCCAATTGACTGCAGGATGCACTAGACCATGACGCCTAACCGTCTGGAAGATCAACATGCATTAAAATGATTGTGATGTAGTATGATGATATGATATCCTCCTCTGAATGTTTCAAGTAGCTTGACTTGGCACATGTTCACGCATGCAGTTGAATCAAAACCAACATAGCCTTCATGATATTTATGTTCATGGTGTCCATATCTTACTCATGCTAGTAGTCAATGTTTATTATATGTAATGCATGTTCATGACCGTTTTCACTCTCTAGCTGGCCGCTTCTCAATCTATTTGTTAGCCTTCGCCTGTACTAAGCGGGAATACTGCTTGTGCATCAAAATCCTTGAACCAAAGTTATTCCAGATGAGTCCACTATATCTACCTATATGCGGTATTACCCTACCGTTCCAAAGTAAATTTGCATGTGCCATCTCTAAAAATTCAAATGAACATCTGTTTTGTGTGCCTGGACCGCTCATGGAGCGACAGGGGGCGGTCCGTATCTTCCATGCTAAGCGGGTTATTCTCATGATGAGTGTTTATTCACTCATCCTTACACGAGAGGGGTGGTAATAGGGATTCCCAGTCCCGAAATAAAAAATTACAAATAATTAAACAAAACTCCCCCAGGAATGTTTTTGGTTTGGACGGTACTCGTGGATGCGGCTAGCCGTTGAGTGTGATTGTTGGTGGAGGGGGAGTAAACCTTTACTTTTACCGCTTGGGAACCGCCGTAATTTGTTTAGCATGGAAGATATTGATAACTCTTGGTCGTAACATTGACAGGAAGGGTGTACCTCCCAAAATTATATATGTCTCTGTTTTAAGCTATGAGCTCTGGCACCTCTGCAAATCCATGCTTCCCTCTACGAAGGGACTATCTGTTTACTTTTATGTTGAGTCATCACCTTCTCAAATAAGCGCCAGACCTGAGAGCACTATTGTCATCCTCATGCATTGTGTATAGTTGATGTTGGGTGCAGCATGACTGGATCTTTTCAACCATGAATTATAATGTTTAGTCGCTGCTTCAACTTTGGAGGTGCTCTGCATTTATGTTTTGCGGTCTCAGAAAGGGCTAGCGAGATACCACTATTGTCATATTGTATCACGATTGTTTTGACAAAGTGTTGGCGCTTAAGATATCTTATTGTTGCTCGCTAGTTGCTTATGTCATTGATATGAGTTAATATAATTTCTAAGAGTTATTGCTGACATGGTTGGTCATAATTTTTGCTGAAAACTTGGGTGCTACTTAAGCATATATATGTAAACAAGAACAAAAGAGTTCGTAAAAGATTTTCTTTATCACTTTCAGTTTGTCAATTGAATTGCTTGAGGACAAGCAATGTGTTAAGCTTGGGGGAGTTGATACGTCTCCGTCGTATCTACTTTTCCTCACACTTTTGCCCTTGTTTTGGACTCTAATTTGCATGATTTGAATGAAACTAACCCGGACTGACGCTGTTTTCAGCAGAACTACCATGGTGTTGTTTTCTATGCAGAAATAAAAGTTCTCGGAACTGGACGAAACTTTTTGGAGATTTATTTTAGAATAAATAAAAATACTAGAGCCAAGAACCACCGGAGGGGGCCCCCTGGCTCGGCACGATACATCAGGGCGCGCCCTAGTGGGTTGTGCCCACCTCATGGCCCCACTGCCCTAATTCCGGCACTATAAATTCGTATTTTCGGAGAAAAAATCAGGGAGAAAGTTTCATCACGTTTTATGATACGGAGCCGCCGCCACCTCCTGTTCTTCATCGGGAGGCCAGATCTGGAGCCCGTTTGGGGCTCCGGAGAGTGGAATCTTCGGTCTTCGTCATCATCAACCCTTCTCCATCGCCAATTCCATGATGCTCCCCACCGGGAGTGAGTAATTCCTTCGTAGGCTTGCTGGTCGGTGAGGAGTTGGATGAGATTCATCATGTAATCGAGTTAGTTTTGTTAGGGCTTGATCCCTAGTATCCACTATGTTCTGAGATTGACATTGCTATGACTTTGCCATGCTTAATGCTTGTCACTAGGGCCCGAGTGCCATGATTTCAGATCTGAACCGTTTATGTTATCACCATTATATCTATGTTCTTGATCCGATCTTGCTAGTCATACGCACCTATTACGTGTTCTCATCCGCAAACCCCGGAGTGACAATAGTCGGGTTACTTTCCGGTGATGACCGTAGTTTGAGGAGTTCATGTATTCACCGTGTGTTAATGCTTTCTTCCGGTTCTCTATTAAAAGGAGGCCTTAATATCCCTTAGTTTCTTTATGGACCCCGCTGCCACAGGAGGGTAGGACAAAAGATGTCATGCAAGTTATTTTCCATAAGCACGTATGACTATTTACGGAATACATGCCTACATTACATTTATGAATTGGAGCTAGTTCTGTGTCGCACTAGGTTATGACTGTTATATGATGAATATTATCCAATGAGTTCACCGATCCAATGCCTACGAGTTTTCCACTTATTGTTCTTGCTAAGTTACTATTGCTGCTGCTACTGTTCCAACTGCTACAAAACTATTGCTATCACTTCTACCGTTACTACTACTGTTACTGCTGCTATCAAACTATCATACTACTGTGCTACTGATCACTCTGCTGCAGATATTTAATCTCCAGGTGTGGTTGAATTGACAACTCAACTGCTAATACTCTCAAATATTCTTTGGCTCTCCTTGTGTCTAATCTATAAATTTGGGTTGAATACTCTACACTCGAAAACTGTTGCGATCCCCTATACTTGTGGGTTATCACTTGCTCATGAAGACCTCGGGCATTTGAGGATGCTCGTCATAGGAATATACAAGCCAATTTTGTAACAATGAAAAAGTAATTCCCACTAGCATATGAAAATGACATATCATGAGACTCTTTACCTGAGGAACAAAGTGCTACTCTGAGGCACAAGTGTGGTAAAAGATAGTAGCAAAGTCCCTTCTCTCATTTTTTTATTCAGAATGGTGAGCTCATTTGGCCTCCCCCATCTTTATTTCCTCGCTGGGACAATGCTCTAACAATGATGATCATCACACTTTTATTTACTAACAACTCGATATGGAGAACTGATATGAAGATATGACTCTATATGAATGCCTCTATCAGTGTACAAGGATGTGCAATGATCTAGCATGACATGTATCAAAAATATGATGAACGGTGGCTTTTCCACAAATACTATGTCTGTCGTCGTTTTCTCATGACAGATGCCATGGGGTGGCTTATCGAGAGTGGTTGGGGCCGAGAGGACGCCGGCGGGCTCCAAAAACGGGATTGGGGACAAGCAGCGCAAGACACACGATGTACCCAGGTTCGGGGCCCTCTATGAGAGGTAACACCCCTAGTCCTGCTTGTCTGGTTGATGCTATTGGGGCTACAAGGTTGCTCCTTGAGCTGTTCAGCTAGGGGAAGAAGAAGGGGCTCTCTAGCCCTCCTTCCTTTACGTGGGTGAGTGTGCTCATGAGTGGTTGCCCCGTATGAGAGGCGCCGGGTTTTTTTTTATAGGCCAACCACCCCAGCTTACAATATTCGTGGGATCGGGGCCGATGGGGCCTGGCTGGCGGCCTCTCTAGCCGGCCAGGTGGGGCCCTCCGGCTAGGTAGTCTTGTCGCCGTGGGCCTACTGGTCATGGTGTCCCATCGGAAGTGGGGGCCCGCCCAGCTCGCCGTCGCCATCGGTGCGCGCCCGTCACACCGAGGCACGGACCGCACTGTGCGGTGTCGTCTAGCCGCAGGCGGCCATGGTCAGCGGTACGGCCGGGCCCCCTGTAGCCACGCGGGGGCATGTAATGGAGTGACCGGCGGCGTGCCGCCTCTGTTCCCTCATCTGGTCGCTGTCGGCCGCGGTCAGCGGTATGGCTGCCTCCGCTGTAGCCATACGCGTCCCGCCTGTGGGTACAGCCGACGACACTGTTGCCGCGCGTGTCCTCTCGTCATCATGCACTGTGGCCGTGTGGACCCCGCCAGTGGTGAGTCGCGTCCCATCCTCGTGCGCCAGGCACAGAAGGAGAGGGCAGGGGGCCCCGACGTTCATACCGAGACGGCGGAGCCGGCTCATGCCCAGCCGGTGCCGGGTAAGCCGGCCTCCGGGTGGCCGGGTGCGAGCTAACTGGTCGGGGGGCTCGCCTCGTCCCTGGGTCGGCCGGCCCGGGGGGGGGGGGGGGGGAGAGGCGGGCCGGCCAGATGGGGAGCCGGACCGTGGGGCGGCGGCTGCTCCGCCGGGTCAGCCGGCTAGGGGCCCCGTCCGGTACGGGGGACCAGCCGACTCGTGTGTTCAAAAAAGCTTGGACTCCCGGGCGTTGGTATACCCGGGGGTTATATCCCCGACAGTAGTCCCCGAAGCCGGCGGGGTCCTACGTCCTTCCGCCTCATGGGGAGCCAGCGGCTTCCCCTTCCTCTCGGGATGTCATGCGCCGCCTCGGGGGTCGGCTCGGTCGGTCGGGCGGGCCGGCTGCAGCGCCCGACGCTTTGGTCTCTCCGTGCCGCTTCGGGTCGCGCGCCTGCCTGGGACGTACCACGCGCGGTGCCGCAGAGGGGGCGGGGCCCGCCTCTGGTTGCGCGATGGGACACCGCTACAGGTCTAGCCCACTAGGCCTCGGGCCGTGGGTGAGGATCCATTTTGGTCGGGCCTCGTTGGGCGCGGCCTGCGGTGCCCACGTCTCGCGGGTTTTGCGGGGACGTGGGTGCAGTTAATCCCCATGTCCCCCCCGTCTCCGCCCCCTTTAAAGGGGCAGGAGGTGGTGAGGCGGAGGCAGTTAGCACTCCCCTCTCCCCATCGTCTTCTTCCTCTCGCTGCGCCGCCCCGAGAGCTCGTGTCGCGCCGTCGCTTTTCCCCTTCTCCACGCTCGCTGCGCTCGCTCTTGAGGGTCTGCTGGGGTCCATTGCATCTCGGGTCTCCGCCGTCCTCGCCTTGGCCCGCTCATAGAGCCCGAAGATGGCTCACACTCCCTCGGGCAGCTGGGGCGGCTCCGTCGTGACGGTGGCGGACATCGACTACCTGCGCCGCGCCCGGATGCTGCCATCGGAGGATCGCGTCGTCGCTCGAGCCCCTGGCGATGAGAGGGTGCCGGATCCCCCAGAGGGGGAGTTTGTGGTTTTCGCCACGCATTTCTCGCGCTGCTTCGGCCTGTCAGCGAGCAGGTTCTTCAAGCTCTTCCTCGAGACGTTTGAGCTCCAGCCGCACCATGGGGCCGAACTCCATTTTGTAGATCTCCTGCTTCGTCACCTTCTGCGAAGCTTACGCCGGCTTTCTGCCCTATCCGGACATCTTCCTCAAGCTATTCTACCTCAAGGGCCTGAAGAACGGCGTCGAATCATACGCCTGCGGCGGGTCGGTGGTGTGGGTCCGGGGCAGCCATTTCCCTCGCATCACCCTCATCGAATCTGTCAAGAGATGGCAGCGGTTGTTCTTCTACGTGAAGACCGCCAATCGGCGTTGGATTACATCCGGCTGCCGGCCTTCTCCAACGTCCCGCCTCCCGGGACAACTGGACGATGAACATGGAGAACGCCGAGACCAACCGCATCTTGGGCCGGCTGCAGGCGATGAGGAGCGGGGAGGGGCTGGTTGCGGCCGAACTGGTGGCGGCCTTTATCGCCCGCCGGGTGCTGCCTCTGCAATGCCGGCCGCACCGGATGTGCGACATGGGCGGCCGGCGCGACCCCTGCCGGCTGTCCACCGTCGAGCTGCCGCCAGCCCAGGTGGCGGGTGATAACCCACAAGTATAGGGGATCGCAACAGTTTTCGAGGGTAGAGTATTCAACCCAAATTTATAGATTCGGCACAAGGGGAGCCAAAGAATATTTGAGAGTATTAGCAGTTGAGTTGTCAATTCAACCACACCTGAAGATTAAATATCTGCAGCAAAGTGATCAGTAGCACAGTAGTATGATAGTTTGATAGCAGTAGCAACAGTAACAGTAGCGGTAGCAGTAGTAGGAATAGTTTTGTAGCAGTTGGAACAGTAGCAACATCAGTAGTAACTTAGCAAGAGCAATATGTGGAGAACTCGTAGGCACTGGATCGGTAACTCGTTGGATGATATTCATCATATAACAGTCATAACCTAGGGCGACACAGAACTAGCTCCAGTTCATCAATGTAATGTTGGCATGTATTCCGTAAATAGTCATACGTGCTTATGGAAAAGAACTTGCATGACATCTTTTGTCCTACCCTCCCGTGGCAGCGGGGTCCATAAGGAAACTAAGGGATATTAAGGCCTCCTTTTAATAGAGAACCAGAACAAAGCATTAACACATGGTGAATATATGAACTCCTCAAACTACGGTAATCACCGCGAAGTATCCCAAATATTGTCACTATGGGGTTGACGGATCATAACACGTAATAGGTGCATATGACTAGGCAAGATCGGATCAAGAACATGGATATAAAGATGATAACATAAACGGTTCAGATCTGAAATCATGGCACTCAGGCCCTAGTGACAAACATTAGGCATAGCAAAGTCATAGCAACATCAATCTCAGAACATAGTGGATACTAGGGATCAAGCCCTAACAAAACTAACTCGATCACATAATGAATCTCATCAAACTCCTCACCGACCAGCAAGCCTACGAAGGAATTACTCACTCCCGGTGGAGAGTATCATGGAATTGGTGATGGAGAAGGGTTGGTGATGATGAAGACCGAAGATTCCCCTCTCCGGAGACCCAAATGGGCTCCAGATCTGGCATCCCGATGAAGAACAGGAGGTGGCGGCGGCTCCGTATCGTAAAATGCGATGAAACTTCTTCTCTGATTTTTCTCTTCGAAAATAGGAATTTATAGTGGCGGAATTAGGGTCAGTGGGGCCACGAGGTGGGCACAACCCACCAGGGCGCGCCCAGGGGGCCTGGCGTGCCCTGGTGGGTGCTGGCTACCTTGGCCCCCTTCTCCGGTAGTTTTTGGCTCCAATAATTTTTATATATTCTGAAATAATTCTCCAAAAAGTTTCGTTCCATTCCGAGAACTTTTATTTTTGCACAAAAACAACACCATGGTAGTTCTGCTGAAAACAAAGTTAGTCCAGGTTAGTTTCATTCAAATCATGCAAATTAGAGTCCAAAACAAGGGCAAAAGAGTGAAGAAAAGTAGATACGTTGGAGACGTATCAACTCCCCCAAGCTTAAACCTTTGCTTGTCCTCGAGCAATTCAGTTGACAAACTGAAAGTGATAAAGAAAAACTTTTATGAACTCTTTTGTTCTTGTTTACATATATATGCTTAAGTAGCACCCATGTTTTCAGCAAAGATTATGACTAACCATGCCAACAATAACTCTTAGAAATTATATTAGCTCATATCAATAACACAAGCAACTAGCGAGCAATAATAAGATATCTCAAACGGCAACACTTTGTCAAAACAATCATGATACAATATGACAATAGTGGTATCTCGCTAGCCCTTTCTGAGACCGCAAAACATAAATGCAGAGCACCTCCAAAGTTCAAGCAGCGACTAAACATTGTAATACATGGCAGAAAAGATCCAGCCATGCTGCACCCAACATCAACTATACACAATGCATGAGGACAACAATAGTGCTCTCAGGTCTGGCGCTTATTTGAGAAGGTGATGACTCAACATAAAAGTAAATAGATAGTCCCTTCACAGAGGGAAGCATGGATTTGCAGCGGTGCCAGAGCTCAAAGCTTAAAACAGAGACATATATAATTTTGGGAGGTACACCCTTCCTGTCAATGTTACGACCAAGAGTTATCAATATCTTCCATGCTAAACAAATTAGCGGCGGTTCCCAAGCGGTAAAAGTAAAGGTTTACTCCCCCTCCACCAACAATCATACTCCACGGCTAGCCGCATCCACGGGTACCGTCCAAACCAACAACATTCCTAGGGGAGTTTTGTTTAAATATTTTTGATTTTTTATTTCGGGACTGGGAATCCCTATTACCGCCCCTCTCGTGTAAGGACAAGTGAATAAACACTCATCATGAGAATAACGTGCTTAGCATGGAAAATACTGACCGCCCCCTGTCGCTCCATGAGCGGTCCAGGCACACAAAACAAATGTTTTTTTTGAGATAGCTTACCAGGCTTGCTGCCTGGTCAAATGTTCATTTGAATTTTTAGAGATGGCACATGCAAATTTACTTTGGAACGGCAGGGTTATACCATATATAGGTAGATATAGTGGACTCATCTGGCACAACTTGGTTTAAGGGTTTTGATGCACAAGCAGTATTCCCGCTTAGTACAAGCAAAGGCTAGCAAATAGATTGAGAAGTGGCCAACTAGAGAGCGAAAACGGTCATGAACATGCGTTACATATAATCAACATTGAATACTAGCATGAGTAGGATATGGACACCATGAACATAAATATCATGAAGGCTATGTTGGTTTTGATTCAACTACATGCGTAAACATGTGCCAAGTCAAGCCACTTGAAACATTCAGAGGAGGATACCATATCATCATATTGCATCACGACCATTTTAATGCATGTTGACACCCAAGATAAATCATTATCCACTCCTAGCTACTTAATAAGCATGGCATGAACAACTATAATTTCTAATGGTCATTGCAAACATGTTTGATCATAATATGCTGAATCAAGGATATTAAGCTAAACATATTTACAAAAACAAAAACAAGTTGAGTTCTGATACATCTCCAACGTATCTATAATTTTTGCTTGTTCCATGCTGTTATATTATCATTCTTGGATGTTTTACAATCATTTTATAACAAATTTATATCATTTTTTGGGACAAACCTATTGACATAGTGCCAAAGTGCCAGTATCTGTTTTTGCTTGTTTTTTTACTTCGCAGAAAGTCAATACCAAACGGAGTCCAATCGTGACGAAACTTTTTGGAGAGTTTTTCTAGACCAGAAGACACCCAGTGGGCCAAAGAAGTGTCGGGGGAGTGGGCCGAGGAGACCACAACCCACCAGGGCACGCCAGGGGGCCCCGGCGTGCCCTAATGGGTTGTGCCCTCCTCGGGGCCCCTCTCCACTGCCTCTGATGCCTATAAATTCTCAAATATTCCAAAAACCCTAGGGGAGTCGACGAAACATAATTCCAGCCGCCGCAAGTTCCAGAACCTCGAGATCCAATCTAAACACCATCACGGAGGGGTTCATCTTCCTCATAGGTGCCTCTCCGATGATGCGTGAGTAGTCCACCATAGACCTACGGGTCCGTAGGCAGTAGCTAGATGGCTTCCTCTCTCTCTCTCTCTTATGATTCTCAATACAATGGTCTCTTGGAGATCTATTTGATGTAAACTTCTGCGGTGTGTTTGTTGGGATCCGATGAATTTTGAGTTCATGATCAGTTTCTATCCATGAATATTATTTGAGTCTTCTTTGATCTCTTATATGCATGATTACTTATAGCCTCGTATTTCTTCTTCGAATCTTTGGTTTAGTTAGGCCAACTAGATCGATTTTTCTTGCCATGGGAAGAGGTGCTCTGTGATGGGTTCGATCTTGCGGTGTTCTTTCCCAGTGACAGAAGGGGCAGCAAGAGACGCATGTATCGTTGCTATTAAGGATAACAAGATGGGGTCTATTCCTACATGAATAGATCTTGTCTACATCATGTCATCGTTCTTATTGCATTACTCCGATTTTCCATGAACTTAATACACTAGATGCATGCTGGATAGCGGTCGATGTGTGGAGTAATAGTGATAGATGCAGGCAGGAGTCGGTCTACTTATCTTGGACGTGATGCCTATATAATGATCATCGCCTTGGATATCGTCATGACTATTCGATGTTCTGTCAATTGCCCAACAGTAATTTGTTCACCCACCGTGCGCTATACTCATGAGAGAAGCCACTAGTGAACCCTACGTCCCCCGGGTCTACTTTTCCAACATATTGCTTTCCGATCTATCTTTTTGCATCTTTGTTTTCAGATCTACAAACCCAAAAACCCCAAAACATATTGCTGCATATTTTTTTTGCCCTTTTTTATTTTGTGCTCTTGAGAGATCTATCTCTCCTATAGATCACTACCTAATCTATCTTTTTACCGTAGAGAGATTGACAACCTCTCTTTCGCGTCGGGTTGCAAGTATTTGTTGTTTGTGTGCAGGTGCTGCTTATTGGGTGGTGGTGATCCTCCTACTGGTTTGATAACCTTGGTTTCATAACTGAGGGAAATACTTACCGTCGCTGTGCTGCATCATCTCTTCCTCTTTGGGGAAATACTGACGCAGTCTCAAGCCACGTCAAAGGAATTTCTAGCGCCGTTGCTGGGGAAGAAGCGGTCTCTTCTACGTGCCTATCGTAGGCGCCGAGGGGACTCCATCATCATCTACCAGGTTCCTAATCACAAATCTCATCTCCTTGCAATTACATTATTTGCCATTTGCCTCTCGTTTTCCTCTCCCCCACTTCACCAATTTGCCGTTTTATTTGCCCTCTTTTTCGTTTGCCTTTTTCTCGTCAGATCTCTTGTTCGTCAATCTTGTTGCTATGGCTAGCACTACTACTCCCCCTTTGTCACCAGATTTTGTAGTTCTATACTTCAAACACACAAGGGGAAAATTTGAAAGATGCCTGGTATAGGCTAATGGAATCCTATCGTATTTCCAATCTAAAAGGAGATGCAAAAAATTTTCTTAGAAATTTTTACATTGGTTTGGCTTTGCATCATAGAGAGCTTTTGGACTTTGCCTCTAAAGGGAATTTTATTGAACTTGATGCAAACGCCGCTTATGAAGTTTTGGAAGGGATTTTGGGGGTTCCTCCATCAAAAAAGGGGCTTGCTTTTTCCCAAGAAGGGGTTCAAATTCTCGACAAATTGGGTGACTTACATAAGCACTTGGTCAAGTTACAAAAATATCACGAACCCCTTAAACATATTAGTGGGAACCTCAATCGCTTGAATACTTTGATTACCCTTTGCAACAAGCGTTTGGATATTTTGGATCTCAAGATGGTTTCTTCTCTTGAAAATTTGGGGAAGTGTAAAGAGCCCCCCGGATTCGAGAAGGCCCTCACAAAGGTGACCAAAACCAAAGATGACAATACTTGAATCTATGCGTTATGCCTAGCTAGGGGCGTAAAACGATAGCGCTTGTTGGGAGGCAACCCAATGAATAAATAATTTTTTTCTTTTTCCTCTCTGTTTTTGTGTGTTGACACAATTATGCCTCTGTTATGATTGTGTTTTTTATGGTTTATTCAGTGTTTGTGCCAAGTAAAGCCTTTAGGATGATTCATAGGATGAGTAGAAGCGATGCTGAATCTGAAACAGAAACTTTGCGTCCAGTATATGCGGTATTTCCATGCCGTTCCAAGCAAATTTGTAGGTGCCATCTCTAAATTTTCAAAATAAATTTGTATAGAAACACTGTGTTAAAATTTCAGCTCAAGATCACGTTCCGGTAAAAAATTAAAATTCATATACTATATGCAAAGTTTCTGTTTCAGATTCAGCATCGCTTCTACTCATCTTATGAATCATCCTAAAGGCTCTACTTGGCACAAACACTAAATAAACCATAAAAACACAATCATAATAGAGACATAATTGTGTCAACACTCAAAAACAGAAAGGAAAAAGCAAAAATAAATTTATTCATTGCGTTGCGTCCCAACAAGCGCTATCGTTTTACGCCCCGAGCTAGGCATAATGATTTCAATGATGCTCACATAAAAAGTAGTAATTTAAATATGCAAGAGAGCATCATGAATCTCATGACAAGCACATTTAAGTCTGACCCACTTCCTATGCATAGGGATTTTGTGAACAAACAATTTATGGGAACAAGAATCAACTGGCATAGGAAAGCAAAACAAGCATAACTTCAAAACTTTGAACACATAGAGATGAAACATGATATTATTGTAATTCCTACAAGCATATGTTCCTCCCTCATAATAAATTTCAGTAGCATCATGAAGGAATTCCACAATATAACTATCACATAAATCATTCTTTTCATGGTGCACAAGCATAGAATTTTCATTACTCTCCACATAAGCAAATTTCTTATCATCCAAGGTAGTGGGAGCAAACTCAACAAAATAACTATCATGAGACACTTGATTGATATAACCACATTGCAAATTAAAACCATGATGATAAGTTTCATGGTTATCATTACTCATTATAGCATACGTGTCATCACCATCATCATAGGTGCCATGGGCATCCCCAAGCTTGTGGCTTTGCATATCATTAGCATCATGGATATTTAGAGAATTCATACTAGCAACATTGCAATCATGCTTTTCAATCAAGGAACTATCATGAATCACCTTATAAATTTCTTCTTTCAACACTTCATCAAAAATTTTAGATTCATGATTTTCAAGCAAAACTTCATAGAGATAATCAAGTGCACTCAACTCACTAGAGATGGGTTCATCATAATTTGGTCTTTTGAAAAGATTAGCAAGTGGATGAGGATCCATATCCATAGATTTTTAGCAAGCGAAGATGCAAGCAAATAGAAGGCACATGGCACACAAGCAAATATAGCAAACAAGCAAACAAAAGGAGATCCGGCGAGAAAAAGGCGAACGAGAAAGAGGGCGAATAAAACGACAAATTTGGTGAAGTGGGGGAGAGGAAAACGAGAGGCAAATGGCAAATAATGTAATTGCAAGGAGATGAGATTTGTGATTAGGAACCTGGTAGATGATGATGGATTCCCCTCGGCGCCTACGATAGGCACGTAGAAGAGACCGCTTCCTCCCCGGCAACGGCGCCAGAAATTCCTTTGACGTGGCTTCAGACTGCGTCGGTATTTCCCCAAAGAGGAAGGGATGATGCAGCACAACGACGGTAAGTATTTCCCTCAGGTACGAAACCAAGGTTATCGAACCAGTAGGAGGATCACCACCACCCAGTAAGAAGCACCTGCACACAAATAACAAATACTTGCAACCCGATGCGAAAGAGCAGTTGTCAATCTCTCTACGGTAAAAAGATAGATTAGGTAGTGATAGATAGGAGAGATAGATCTCTCAAGAACACAAAATAAAAAGAGCAAATAAAAATATGCAGCAATATATTTTTGGGTTTTTGGTTTTTTAGATCTGAAAACAAAGAGGCAAAAAGATTGATCGGAAAGCAATATGTTGGAAAAGTAGACCCGGGGGCCGTAGGATTCACTAGTGGCTTATCTCATGAGTATAGCGCATGGTGGGTGAACAAATTACTGTTGGGCAATTGATAGAAGATCAAATAATCATAACGATATTCAAGGCGATGATCATTATATAGGCATCATGTCCAAGATAAGTAGACTGACTCCTGCCTGCATCTACCACTATTACTCCACACATCGACCACTATCCAGCATGTGTCTAGTGTATTAAGTTCATGAAAAAAATAGAGTAACGCAATAAGAACGATGACATGATGTAGACAAGATCTATTCATGTAGGAATAGACTCCATCTTGTTATCCTTAATGGCAACGATACATGCGTGTCTTGCTGCCCCTTCTGTCACTGGGAAAGAACAGCGCAAGATCGAACCCATCACAAAGCACCTCTTCCCATGGCAAGAAAAATCGATCTAGTTGGCCTAACTAAACCAAAGATTCGAAGAAGAAATACGAGGCTATAAGTAATCATGCATATAAGAGATCAAAGAAGACTCAAATAATATTCATGGATAGAAACTGATCATGAACTCAAAATTCATCGGATCCCAACAGACAAACCGCAAAATTTTACATCAAATAGATCTCCAAGATACCATTGTATTGAGAATCATAAGAGAGAGAGAGAGAGAGGAAGCCATCTAGCTACTGCCTACGGACCCGTAGGTCTATGGTGGACTACTAACGCATCATCGGAGAGGCACCTATGAAGAGGATGAACCCCTCCGTGGTGGTGTTTAGATTGGATATCGAGGTTCTGGAACTTGCGGCGGCTGGAATTGTGGTTCGTCGAATCCCCTAGCGTTTTTGGAATATTTGGGAATTTATAGGCATTAGAGGCGGTGCGGGCGCGCCCTGGTGGGTTGTGCTCTCCACAGCCCACCTTCCTGGCACTTCTTTGGCCCACTAGGTGTCTTCTGGTTCAGAAAAAATCTCAAAAAAGTTTTGTCGCAATTGGACTTCGTTTGGTATTGATATCCTGCGAAGTAAAAAAACAAGCAAAAACAACAACTCGCAGTTTGGCACTATGTCATTAACTTAGTCCCAAAAAATGATATAAAGTTGTTATAAAATGATTGTAAAACATCCAAGAATGATAATATAACAAAATGGAACAAGCAAAAATTATAGATACATTGGAGACATATCAGCCGCCGGCGAGGAGGTTGAATCCTCCGGGGAGGCCGAAGGGGTTGAGGTGGCCGGTGATGCGGAGGCCGACGGGTCAAGAGCCGGCGGGGCCGAAGCGGCTGGTGAGTTCAACCCTGAACTCGCGATTAAGGACTGGACCGATGACGACGATGATGATGACGTCCGGATTTTGGATGTGCCTCCTCCTGTAGCTCGGCGGGAGCCGCGGGAGAGGGGCGAGGAGCCGTAGGTGCGGAGACGGAAGCTCGAGGTGGCCTGCCGCGAGAAGAGGCCGGCCGGGGGGCAGTCGTCAATGCAGCAGCTGGCCCAGAAGAGGGCTCGTGCGGCTACCGCCCAGCGGGGTGCGGGGCCTCCGCCCCGGGCCAGGCGCCAGATCCCCGTGGTCGTCGGCTTTGTAACTGTCTTCATATTTCACGTCTTTATTGTCGTTCTTTGGGCCGGATAGCATCTGAGTCTTTTCTTTCCTCCTCTTAGCGACGCCACCGAGCTTCCTGACTCGGGCTCGGTGATTGAGCTGGCGGACGTCGCCAACCGGCTTGCCCAAGAGCACGCGGCCACGATGCGGGAGGAGAAGAAGCGGCTCACCGCTTTGAGGGCCGCGCGGGGCGCGTCGAGGGGTGCGTCCGCGCGCTCCGCGGCATCCAACGACGGACGGCGCAGGTGGCGCCATGACTCGGCGCGTGCCACAGAGTCGGCGGCGGAGTCGACCCGAAGGTCGAGGCCGTCGTCGGCCGAGCTGCGAGGGCCAGACGTGGAGATGGCCTAGTCAGCTGAGCCGTCCCCTGCGATGGCACATGAGCCGGTCGGGGAGGTGGTGCAGCCGGAGGTGGTCATGCTGGAGGAGCTGACAGTAGTCCCGCCACCGGCCGAACCGGTGGTGACGGAGCAGCCGGTCGTGCCGGCGATGGCACCTGCTGGAGGGGGCGCGCCGGAGGTGGTCGTGCCCGTGAGCCGGGTGGAGACGGCGCTGGCTGTGCCGGGTGCAGGGGAGCCCGAGGCCGACTCCCGGGCCCTTGTGGTTGCGACGGGTTCTGCCCCGGCTGGCGCCGTGACGGGAGCGCCGAGCGGCGGACCGGGCCGTGCGAAGCGGCACATGCGCGACGTCCTAAGGGACTGGGCGACGCCGTCCCTGCCGGCTGATGGGCACGTCATGGCGCCGTGCAAGCCAGTTCGTATCATGTCTCATTGCCGGGAAGGGCTCACCCGGTTTGCCGAAGCTGCTGAGAGCAAATTTCGGCGCGTGGAGGCGGCGATCGAGGTATGGCTTCCTTCCCTTTTGGCGCTTTGTCTTTTTATTCCTTTTAGTGGGGGCGCGCGAGCACACCCATTGGGTGTAGTCCCCGAGATACGGGTTGGCTGCGCGGCCGCGTGGCAGCCGAGCCGGATCTTTATTTTTGGGCTTCTTGTATCTTGACCTTCTGCTCTCTGTCGTGGGACAGGCCGAGAACGCCCAACAGCAGGCGCTGTTTGACAAGGCCGTCTGCCTGCATCGCACTGGAAAGCTGGCCTATTATGAGGCCCAGGAGGAGCTGAAGACGTTGCGAGGTAAGGCAGTTTCAGTGGGGGCGCGCAAGTGCACCTACTGGGTGTAGTCCCCGAGGTTCGGGCCGGTTGCGAAGCAGCCGGCTCGAACCTCCTCTTTTATGCCTTGGTTCCTGAACCATGCTTCCTGTAGACGAGGTGGCCATGCTGAGCTAGGTCCGGCAGAAGCGGGATGAGATAGCCTCCGAGACGGACCGGCTGGCCCGCGACCTCGAGGCGGTCAGGGCGGAGCGGGACCGGCTGGGCGGGCTGGTTTTTGACGGTCAGTCGGCGCGGGAGAGCCTTGAAGCGGACCTACGGAGGGAGGTGGCGGCCAAGGAGGAGGCCGCCAAGCAGGCGGCAGACGGCGACCGGCAGGCCGCGGATCTCCAGGCTGAGGTCACTCGGCTTGGAGTCGTGCTCCAAAAGCAGGAGGCGGCCTGTGCCCAGGCGGAGAAGGCGGCGGAGGACGAGCAGGATCTGGGTCTCAAGCTGAGGGGAGAGATAGATGACGCCTTCCAAGGTAGGCACCCTGCCCCTAGACCTCTTTTCCTTTGCCTTTTCCCTTTGCCTCTGGTTTTTACCTCTTGCTTCCCTCTTTTTTTTTATCTTAGAGCGGTTTCCGGCCACCCAGCGCCGGGCCGAGCGGCCTGTGGAGGAACACCGGGAGTAATTCTGCCAGTGGTGGCAGGAGATCGGCGAGAGCGAGCCCTGGTTGCTCACGGAGATTGCGCTGGCTGCCGAGAACCGGCTGATCTTCGTGCAACGCTGCATGGACCGCCTCCATGCGGCCGACCTGGCGGTGATTGCGGCTCTCTAGCCAGGGCGCGACGCCCCGCACGGCCGGGTGGCCCTATGGCTTGAGCATGTGACGGCGCGGATCGAGGCCTGAAAGGCTTCCGCCGCCCGGTCCGGGGAGCAGATGGCCCTTCGGTTTGCCACGTCCTGGTAACCCAGCATTAATCTAGACCGGCTGGCCACTATGCGCACTGTCCCGGCGGCGGAGCGGGCAGCTTGCGAAGGGGCCCTCGTTCTTCGAGCCAACCAGCTGGCGTCCTATGCCGCGCTGGAGGAGTACCTGTTGGAAATATGCCCTAGAGGCAGTAATAAATTGGTTATTATTATATTTCCTTGTTCATGATAATCGTTTATTATCCATGCTATAATTGTATTGAATGGAAACTCAAATACATGTGTGGGTACATAGACAACACTGTGTCCCTAGTAAGCCTCTAGTTGACTAGCTCGTTGATCAAAGATGGTTAAGGTTTCCTAGCCATTGACATAAGATGTCATTTGAATAATGGGATCACATCATTATGAGAATGATGTGATGGACAAGACCCAAACTGTAAACGTAGCATATGATCGTGTCAGTTTATTGCTATTGTTTTCTGCATGTCAAGTATCTGTTCCTATGACCATGAGATCATGCAACTCCCTGACATCGGAGGAGTACCTTGTGTGTATCAAGCGTCGCAACATAACTGGGTGACTATAAAGGTGCTCTACAGGTATCTCCGAGGGTGTCTGTTGGGTTGGCATGGATCAAGACTGGGATTTGTTACTCCGTATAACGGAGAGGTATCTCAGGGCCCACTCGGTAATACAACATCACAATGAGCCTTGCAAGCAATGTGACTAAAGTGTTAGCCACGAGATCTTGTATTACAGAACGAGTAAAGAGACTTGCCGGTAACGAGATTGAACTAGGTATAGAGATACCGACGATCGAATCTCGGGCAAGTAACATACCGAAGAACAAAGGGAACAATATACGGGATTAACTGAATCCTTGACATAGAGGTTCGACCGATAAAGATCTTCGTAGAATATGTAGGAGCCAATATGGGCATCCAGGTCCCGCTATTGGTTATTGATCGTAGAAGTGTCTCGGTCATGTCTACATAGTTCTCGAACCCGCAGGGTCTACACACTTAACGTTTGGTGACGATTAGTATAGTTGAGTTATTTTGTTGGTGACCGAAGGTTGTTCGGAGTCCCGGATAAGATCCCGGACATGACGAGGATCTCTGGAAGAGTCCGGAGGTAAAGATTGATATATGTGATAATAGTGTTTTGATCTCCGGAAGGGTTCCGGGATTCACCGGAAGGGGTTTCGGATGTTTACCGAAGTGTTCGGGTGCAGCAACACTTTATATGAGCCAAAGGGGTAAAGCCCACGAGGTATTGGAAAGTGCAAAAGGAAGTTTTGCTGCTGCCTTAAGCGGTACTACCGCTGGTAAGGCAGTACTACCGCGTAAGCGGTACTACCGCTTGTGTGAAGCGGTACTACCGCTTGTGTGAAGCGGTACTACCGCTCAAGCGGTACTACCGCTTGTGCGCGGTACTGCAGGGATCCGAGTTGGACTCTTTCCCTGCGGGCCAAACCCACCTTGTGCGGGCAAAACCGACCTGGAGGAGGCTTTTACTCCAAGTTTAGACCCCAAGGCTCAACATATAAATAGAGGGGCAGGGCTAGCACACGCGAGACATCAAGATTTCCCAAGCCATGTGTCGGCAACCCTAACCCTCTAGTTCTCCCGTCATAATCTCCGTAGTGCTTGGCGAAGCCCTATAGAGATTGTTCCTCACCACCATCACCACTCCGTCGTGCTGCCGGAACTCATCTACTACTTCACCATCGCTCGCTGGATCGAGGAGGTGAAGGCGTCATCAAGCCGTACATGTGTTGAACGCGGAGGTGCCGTCCGTTCGGCACTAGTTCGTGATCGGATCGAGGGACGACTTACGATTTGGATCGCGGAGATGTTCGACTACATCAACCGCGTTTCTTAACGCTTCCGCTTAGCGATCTACAAGGGTATGTAGATTCACTCTCCCTCTCGTAGATGCTCATCACCATGGATAGATCTTGTGTGTGCGTAGGAAATTTTTTGTTTCCCATGCAACGTTCCCCAACAGTGGCATCTGAGCTAGGTCTATGCGTAGATGAGATCTCGAGTAGAACACAAACGAGTTGTGGGCGTGGGTGTATACATATTGCTTGCCGTTACTAGTTGATACTTGATTCGGCGGTATTGTGAGATGAAGCGGCCCGGACCAACATTACTCGTACGCTTACGAGAGACCGGTTCCTTCAACTGACATGTAACTTCGTTGCATAAAGATGGCTAGCGGGTGTCTGTCTCTCTCACTTTAGTTGAATCGATTTCAATGAAGGGGGTTCTTTTAGAAGATCAAAAAGCAATCACTACACCACGTTGTGGTTTTGCGTAGGTAAGGACGGTTCTTGCAAACCCGTAGCAGCCACGTAAAATTTGCAACAACAATTAGAGGACGTCTAACTTGTTTTTGCAGGGTATGTTGTGATGTGATATGGCCAAGTACATGATGAGATATATGTGATGTATGAGATGATCATGTGTTGTATAGAATATCACGACTTGCATGTCGATGAGTACGGCAACTGGCAGGAGCCATAGAGTTGTCTTTAATTATTTTTGCCGTTTTGCTTTACTTTATCGCTATGAGTTAGCAATAGTCATGGAAGCAACAGTCGGCGCGACAACCTCATGGCAACACGTTGATGGAGATCAAGATGATGGAGATCATGGTGTCATGCCGGTGACGATGGAGATCATGCCGGTGCTTTGGAGATGGAGATCAAAAGCACAAGTTCATGGCCATATCATGTCATTTATGATTTGCATGTGATGTTAATCCTTTTATGCATCTTATTTTGCTTAGGACGACGGTAGCATTATAAGGTGATCCCTCACTTAAATTTCAAGATAAAATTGTGTTCTCCCCGAGTGTGCACCGTTGCGAAAGTTCGTCGTTTCGAGACACGCCGTGATGATCGGGTGTGATAGACTCTACGTTCACATACAACGGGTGCAAGCCAGTGTTGCACGTGCGGAACACTCGGGTTAAACTTGACGAGCCTAGCATGTACAGACATGGCCTCGGAACACAAGAGACCGAAAGGTCGAACATGAGTCATATAGTAGATATGATCAACATGAAGATGTTCACCATTGAAACCACCTCAACTCATGTGATGATCGGACTTGAGTTGGTGAATTTGGATCATGTTACACTCGAATGACCGGAGGGATGTCAATTTGAGTGGGAGTTTTTAAGTAATATGATTAACTAAACTCATTATCTTGAACAATAGTCTAAGTTGTCTTTGCTATATTTATGTTGTAGATCATGGCTCGCGCAGTAGCACCCCTGAATTTTAATGCGTTCCTAGAGAAAGCTAAGTTGAAAGATGATGGAAGTAACTTTGTGGACTGGGCCCGTAATCTAAGGATTATCCTTACAGCTTCCCAGAAGGCTTATGTCATTGATGCACCGCTTGGTGATCCACCCGCTCCAGTTGAGTCTCTAGACGTTGTGAACGCCTGGCAGGCTCGTTCTGAAGATTACTCAATAGTTCAATGTGCAATATTGTATGGCTTAGAACCAGGACTTCAAAGACGTTTTGAACGTCATGGAGGATATGAGATGTTCTAGGAGTTGAAGTTTATCTTTCAGAAGAATGCCCGGATCGAGAGATATGAGATCTCCGATAAATTCTATGCTTGCAAGATGGAGGAGAACGGGTCTATCAGTGATCACGTACTCAGAATGTCTGGGTACTCCACCCGTCTGGCTGAATTGGGGATGCCCCTTCCGCCAGAGGCTATCACTGACAGAGTTCTTCAATCATTGCCACCTAGCTACAAGAGCTTCGTGTTGAACTATAACATGCACGGGATGAACAAGTCAGTCGCCGAGCTGTTTGTGATGCTGAAAGCCGCTGAGTCTGAAATTCAGAAGGAGCATCAAGTGTTGATGGTCAATAAAACCACTAGTTTCAAGAAAAATGGCAAGGGTAAGAAGGGTAACTCCAAGAAGAGTGGCAAAGCAGTTGCTCCTCTCGTGAAGAAACCCAAGGCTGGACCCAAACCAGAAACTGTGTGCTTTCATTGCAAGGGAACTGGACACTGGAAGCGGAACTGCCCCAAGTATTTGGCTAACAAGAAGGCGGCCAACAACAAACAAGGTATATATGATATACATGTTATTGATGTGTACCTTACCAACTCTCGTTGTAGTGCCTGGGTATTTGATACCGGTGCGGTTGCTCATATTTGCAACTCAAAATAGGAACTGCGGAATAGACGGAGGCTGGCAAAGGACGAAGTGACGATGCGCGTGGGAAATGGTTCCAAGGTTGATGTGATCGCCGTCGGCACGCTCGCTCTTCGATTACCATCGGGATTGATGATGAACCTGAATAATTGTTATTTAGTGCCTGCGTTAAGCATGAACATTATATCTGGATCTTGTTTATTGCGAGACGGTTACTCATTTAAATCAGAGAATAATGGTTGTTCTATTTATATGAGTAATATCTTTTATGGTCATGCACCCAATGTGAGGGTTTTATTCTTATTAAATCTCAATAGTAATAATACACATGTTCATAACATTGATGCCAAAAGATGTAGAATTGATAATGATGATACCACTTTCTTGTGGCACTGCCGTTTAGGTCATATTGGCGTAAAACGCATGAGGAAGCTCCATGCTGATGGACTTTTGGAGTCACTTGATTTTGAATCACTTGACACATGTGAGCCATGCCTCATGGGCAAGATGACTAAAACGCCGTTCTATGGAACAATGGAACGGGCAAGTGACTTATTGGAAATCATACATACTGATGTGTGCGGTCCGATGAGTATTGAGGCGCGCGGTGGTTATCGTTACTTTCTCACCTTCACTGATGACTTAAGTAGATATGGGTATATTTACTTAATGAAACACAAGTCTGAAACATTTGAAAAGTTCAAACAATTTCAGAGTGAAGTTGAGAATCATCGTAACAAGAAGATTAAATTTCTACGATCTGATCGAGGAGGAGAATATCTGAGTTATGAGTTTGGCAGTCACTTAAGACAGTGTGGAATTGTTTCACAATTGACACCGCCTGGAACACCACAGCGTAATGGTGTGTCCGAACGTCGTAATCGAACCTTATTAGATATGGTGCGATCTATGATGTCTCTTGCCGATTTGCCACTATTGTTTTGGGGTTATGCATTAGAGACAGCTGCATTCACTTTAAATAGGGCACCATCAAAATCCGTTGAGACGACGCCATATGAACTTTCGTTTGGCAAAAAGCCAAAGCTGTCGTTTCTTAAAGTTTGGGGATGTGATGCTTATGTCAAAAAGCTTCAGCCTGAAAAGCTGGAACCCAAAGCGGAGAAATGCGTCTTCATAGGATACCCAAAAGAGACAGTTGGGTATACCTTCTACTTCAGATCCGAAGGCAAAGTGTTTGTCGCTAAAAACGGAACATTTCTTGAGAAAGAGTTTCTCTCGAAAGAATTGAGTGGGAGGAAGATAGAACTTGATGAGGTTGTTGAACCTTTACTTCAACCTGAGAGTAGCGCAGCGCAGAAAGATGTTTCTGTAGAGCCTACATCAGCTGAAGAGGAAGTTAATGATGATGATCATGAAGCTTTGGATCAAGTTGCTATCGAACCTCGTAGGTCGACAAGGACGCGTACTGCTCCTGAGTGGTACGGCAACCCTGTCTTAGAGGTCATGTTGTTGGACAACGATGAACCTACGAGCTATGGAGAAGCGATGATGGGCCCGGATTTCGAGAAGTGGTTAGAGGCCATGAAATCCGAGATGGGATCCATGTATGAAAACAAAGTATGGACTTTGGAAGTATTACCTGAAGGGCGTAAGGCCATTCAGAACAAATGGATCTTTAAGAGGAAGACGGACGCGGACGGTAATGTCACCGTCTATAAAGCTCGACTTGTGGCAAAAGGTTTTTCACAAGTTCAAGGAGTTGACTACGATGAGACCTTCTCACCCGTAGCGATGCTTAAGTCCGTCAGAATCATGTTAGCAATAGCTGCCTTTTTCGATTATGAAATTTGGCAGATTGATGTCAAAACAGCGTTCCTTAACGGTTTCCTTAAGGAAGAATTGTATATGATGCAACCAGAAGGTTTTGTCGATCCAGAGAATGCTGACAAAGTTTGCAAACTCCAGCAATCCATTTATGGACTGGTGCAAGCATCTCGGAGTTGGAATCTTCGCTTTGATGAGGTGATCAAAGCGTTCGAGTTTATACAAGTTTACGGAGAAGCTTGTATTTACAAGAAAGTGAGTGGGAGCTCTATAGCGTTTCTAATATTATATGTGGATGACATATTACTGATTGGAAACAATATAGAAGTGTTGGAAAGTGTGAAGGAATATTTGAACAAGAGTTTTTCAATGAAGGACCTAGGAGAAGCTACTTTCATATTAGGCATCAAGATCTGTAGAGATAGATCGAGACGCTTAATAGGACTTTCACAAAGCACATACCTTGACAAAGTTTTGAAGAAGTTCAAAATGGATCAGTCCAAGAAGGGGTTCTTGCCTGTATTGCAAGGTGTGAAGTTGAGTAAGACTCAATGCCTAGTGACTGCAGAAGATAGAGAAAAGATGAGTGTCATCCCCTATGCTTCAGCCATAGGCTCTATCATGTATGCAATGCTGTGCACAAGACCCGATGTCAGCCTTGCCATAAGTATGGTCGGAAGGTTTCAAAGTGATCCAGGAGTGGAACACTGGACGGCGGTCAAGAATATCCTGAAGTACCTGAAAAGGACTAAGGACATGTTTCTCGTTTATGGAGGTGATCAAGAGCTCGTCGTAAAGGGTTACGTCGATGCAAGCTTTCACACTGATCCGGATGACTCTAAGTCACAAACCGGATACGTATTTGTTCTTAATGGGGGTGCGGTTAGCTGGTGCAGTTCCAAGCAAAGCGTGGTAGCTGATTCTACATGCGAAGCGGAGTACATCGCTGCCTCGGAGGCGGCGAAGGAAGGTGTCTGGACGAAGGAGTTCATGACAGATCTTGGAGTAGTGCCTAGTGCGCTTAACCCAATGACTCTGTTTTGTGATAATACTGGTGCCATTGCTCTAGCCAAGGAACCAAGATTTCACAAGAGGACCAGACACATAAAGCGCCGTTTCAATTCCATCCGCGATTACATCAAGGAGGACGACATAAATATTTGCAAAGTACACACGGATCTAAATGTTGCAGATCCGATGACTAAACCTCTTCCAAAGGCTAAACATGAACAACACCAGAACTGCATGGGTGTTCGATTCATTACAATGTAAATCACATAGTGATGTGAACTAGATTATTGACTCTAGTGCAAGTGGGAGACTGTTGGAAATATGCCCTAGAGGCAATAATAAATTGGTTATTATTATATTTCCTTGTTCATGATAATCGTTTATTATCCATGCTATAATTGTATTGATTGGAAACTCAAATACATGTGTGGGTACATAGACAACACTGTGTCTCTAGTAAGCCTCTAGTTGACTAGCTCGTTGATCAAAGATGGTTAAGGTTTCCTAGCCATTGACATAAGATGTCATTTGAATAACGGGATCACATCATTAGGAGAATTATGTGATGGACAAGACCCAAACTGTAAACGTAGCATATGATCGTGTCAGTTTATTGCTATTGTTTTCTGCATGTCAAGTATCTGTTCCTATGACCATGAGATCATGCAACTCCCTGACATCGGAGGAGTACCTTGTGTGTATCAAACGTCGCAACGTAACTGGGTGAATATAAAGGTGCTCTACAGGTATCTCCGAGGGTGTCTGTTGGGTTGGCATGGATCAAGACTGGGATTTGTTACTCCGTATAACGGAGAGGTATCTCAGGGCCCACTCGGTAATACAACATCACAATGAGCCTTGCAAGCAATGTGACTAAAGTGTTAGCCACGAGATCTTGTATTACGGAACGAGTAAAGAGACTTGCCGGTAACGAGATTGAACTAGGTATAGAGATACCGACGATCGAATCTCGGGCAAGTAACATACAGAAGAACAAAGGGAACAGTATACGGGATTAACTGAATCCTTGACATAGAGGTTCGACCGATAAAGATCTTCGTAGAATATGTAGGAGCCAATATGGGCATCCAGGTCCCGCTATTGGTTATTGATCGTAGAAGTGTCTCGGTCATGTCTACATAGTTCTCGAACCCGCAGGGTCTACACACTTAACGTTTGGTGACGATTAGTATAGTTGAGTTATTTTGTTGGTGACCGAAGGTTGTTCGGAGTTCCGGATAAGATCCCGGACATGACGAGGATCTCTGGAAGAGTCCGGAGGTAAAGATTGATATATGTGATAATAGTGTTTTGATCTCCGGAAGGGTTCCGGGATTCACCGGAAGGGGTTCCGGATGTTTACCGAAGTGTTCGGGTGCAGCAACACTTTATATGAGCCAAAGGGGTAAAGCCCACGAGGTATTGGAAAGTGCAAAAGGAAGTTTTGCTGCTGCCTTAAGCGGTACTACCGCTGGTAAGGCAGTACTACCGCGTAAGCGGTACTACCGCTTGTGTGAAGCGGTACTACCGCTCGTGAGCGGTACTACCGCTTGTGCGCGGTACTGCAGGGATCCGAGTTGGACTCTTTCCCTGCGGGCCAAACCGACCTTGTGCGGGCAAAACCGACCTGGAGGAGGCTTTTACTCCAAGTTTAGACCCCAAGGCTCAACATATAAATAGAGGGGCAGGGCTAGCACACGCGAGACATCAAGATTTCCCAAGCCGTGTGTCGGCAACCCTAACCCTCTAGTTCTCCCGTCATAATCTCCGTAGTGCTTGGCGAAGCCCTGCAGAGATTGTTCCTCACCACCATCACCACGCCGTCGTGCTGCCGGAACTCATCTACTACTTCACCATCGCTCGCTGGATCGAGGAGGTGAAGGCGTCATCAAGCCGTACGTGTGTTGAACGCGGAGGTGCCGTCCGTTCGGCACTAGTTCGTGATCGGATCGAGGGACGACTTGCGATTTGGATCGCGGAGACGTTCGACTACATCAATCGCGTTTCTTAACGCTTCCGCTTAGCGATCTACAAGGGTATGTAGATTCACTCTCCCTCTCGTAGATGCTCATCACCATGGATAGATCTTGTGTGTGCGTAGGAAAATTTTTGTTTCCCATGCAACGTTCCCCAACAGTACCTGCCCGCGCTTGGCAAAGATGGGGAGCCGGTCGCGGAGGACTACTTTGGCATTCCCGAAGGAGCCGACGACGAGGCAGATGCCGACGAGAGCACTGACTCCAGCGGGGGGAGCGACGCCGAGGACGCGCCAGCTAGGGATGTGGACCCGAAGGCAGCGGCTGCCGGCCGATCTGCCGGTTATGCGCCTGAGGCTTAGGCGGCTCTGTCTATCTTAAAGTTCTTCTGCGCAACCTATGTTAGAACGCATTTCCACCCACTGGATGTGTATTGTAAAGGCTATTTGGCGTGCTACCTCGATCTTTTAATTTTAAGCTTTTTGGAGTTAATTCATGCTTGCGTGCCGGCTCGACCTTTTGCTTGTTTGCTTGCCGTTTCTAATTCGCACGCTAGTTCCCTTTTGGCTTCCGCCCCGCCTGCCAGCTAGCCGAGAGCCGGACTGGGGCAGGGGCGGGGCATCGGCCTTGGGGAGATCGCGTGGTCCTTAGAGACGTCCGGCTCAAGTTAGGGCGAGCCGCATAGGCCGGCTAGGGGCGGTAAATGATCCGGCTAGACCGAGCCGGCCACCCCCTAAGCGGCGTTCGTGTGCGGTAAGTTCCCGTCCTAGGATCCCGCTAGCCAGACAGCCAGGAGCCGGTCTGTGGCTGGGCGGGGAGGGAGAGGCTGGCTTATCCCACATTACTTGACCGGCTTCGGGGAGGGGCGACTAGGCCAGCCGGCGAGCCCCCGGGTCCGGGGAGCCGGACCCGGGAGCCTGCTCGAGGAGCGATAGGATTTGACGGAATTGAAAAGGCATGCCCCTAGTGCTCGCTTGGGACACCCGCTACATTCATTAGGCCCAAAAGGGTGGGGGATACTTACATACACTGGTTGTTTTAGCAGTAAAATGGACAGAGGAGCGCCCCGTTCCACGGGCACTCCGTCTCCTCACCGGAGGCGTCCCTCTTGCGCTTCTGTGACTTCTGGGCATCTATCAGATAGTACGCGTTGTTGTGCAGCGCCTTGCTGACGATGAACGGGCCCTCCCATGGGGAGGACAGCTTGTGGTGGCCGGCGGTTCGCTGGATCCGCCTGAGCACCAGGTCTCCTTCGCGGAAGGAAAGGGGCCGGATCCGCTTGCTGTGGTAGTGCCGGAGCTTCTGCTGGTAGATGGCCGTCCGGCCCAGGGCCAGCCCGCATGCCACCTCAATTAGGTCGATGCCGTCTTCTCTTGCTTCTTTTGCATCCGCCTCCGTGTACAGGGTGACGCGAGGCAAGTCGAACTCAATGTCCGTGGGGACGACCGCCTCGGACCCGTACACAAGGAAGAAAGGGGTGAAGCCGGTTGAGCGGTTGGGTGTGGTTCTGAGGCTCCACATGACAGCCGGCAGCTCTTCGATCCAGCAGCGGGCTAAACGTATGACCGGCGCCATGAGCCGGGGCTTGATGCTGGCCAGGATCAGTCCGTTTGCCCTTTCCGCCTATCCGTTCGCCTGTGGGTGGGCCACTGATGCGAGGTCGAGCCGGATGCCTTCCTTGGAGTAGAAGATCGCCATCGCGCCCTTGGCGAAGTTGGTACCGTTGTCGGTGATGATGCTGTGGGGGACTCCATAGTGGACCGTGATATCTTCTACGAACCGGACAGACGTGGGGCCGTCCAGCTTCTTGATGGGCCTGGCCTCGATCCACTTGGTGAACTTGTCGACGGCTACCAGTAGGTGCGTCATGCCACCTCGCGCGGTCTTGAATGGGCCCACCATGTTGAGCCCCCAGACGGCGAAAGGCCATGAGAGGGGGATGGTTTTGAGGGCCGTAGCCGGCAGGTGGCTCTGCGTGCTGAAGTGCTGGAAGCCTTCACACTTGTCGACGAGGTGCGTCGCCTCTTCCAAGGCAGTCGGCCAGTAAAACCCGTGGCGGAACGCCTTGGCCACCAGGGCCCTCGAGGCAGCGTGGTGACCGCACTCGCCCTGGTGGATGTCTCGGAGGATCTCTTGCCCTCTCTCCGACTCGACGCAGCGCTGGAAAATGCCGGTTGCACTACGCCGCACTAGCTCGCGGTTGATGATGGTGTAGGAGGGGGACCGGCGCTGGATTTGCTGGGCCACGGCCTTGTCCGGAGGGAGCTCGCCGCGCAGGAGGAAAGCAAGGATGGGCTGGGCCCACGTTGGTGCCGAGACGGGAGCCGGCTCCAGCTCAGGCTGGGGGGCGGGGGCAGCCGTAGCCCCCGGGCCTGTCGCTGGAGCCCCCGGGACCGGCTCGCTAGTCCCTGGGACCAGGTCGGTGGAGGGCGCGTCCAGAGCCATCATGACGGCTACAGGGTCGGAGTCGGCCGCCGTGGAGGCGGAAACGGTCATAGCCGGGTGAGCCGGCGGGATGGGAGGAGCCAGCAGAGTCCCCGGGCCTGAGGAAGAGCTGGTGGGGTCCGCGGGCACGAAGATGGATTCCGACTCGGTGGACGGCCTGATCGACGGCTTGCGCAGTTGCTCGAGGGAGAAGCCGGCTGGGATGGCTTGGCAGGTGGAGCCGATTTTCGCCAGAGCGTCCGCCGCCTCATTGTCCGCTCGGGGGAAGTGGTGGAACTCGCAACCCTCGAAGGAGCCAGTGAGCTGTTGGACGAGGAAACGGTAACTGGCAATGTTGGCGTCCCTGGCATCCCACTCGCCAGAGACTTGCTGCACCAGAATGTCCGAGTCGCCGAAGCAAAGGATACGCCAGATGCCGATTTCTTTGGCGAGCTAGAGGCCGTGGATGAGCGCCTCGTACTCAGCCACGTTGTTGGAGGCAGCGAAGTGGATCTGGAGCGCGTACTTTAGCTGGTCCCCATTCGGGGACGATAGCACAATGCCGGCTCCCAAGCCGGTCCGTATCTTCGAGCCGTCGAAGTGCATGCGCCAGTGTGTGGAGTCCGGAGGCGGAGGCACAAACTGGGTCTCGGCCCAATCGACGAGGAAGTCGGCCACCGCCTATGATTTGATGGCTGTGCCCGGCTCGTATCGGATGTCATGGTCGGCCAGCGCGATGGCCCATTTGGCGATCCGGCCGGTGGCATCTCGGCCGCTCATGATCTCGCCGAGCGGGGCCGTGCTCACCACGGTGATGGTGTGGAAATACTGCTACACCTTCTTCGCGGCGAAGTATACGCCGTAGCACATCTTTTGGTAGTGGTGGTAGTTCTGCTTGGAGGCGGAGAGGACCTCGCTCAGGTAGTAGACGGGGCGCTATACCGGAAGCGCCTTGCCTTCCTCGGGCTGCTCCACCACCAGGACGACGCTGACCACACGCGTGGTTGCCGCTATGTATGCGAGCATAGGCTCCTTCTCTGTAGGCGCGGCCAAGACGGGCGCGCTGGAGAGGGCGCGTTTGAGGTCGCGGAATGCTTCGTCCGCCTGGTCAGTCCACTCGAACTTTGCCGGCTTCTTCATAGGGTCATGGCCCGGCTCAAGCTTGGTCGCCTTCTTCATGAGCTGGTAGAGGGGCAACGCCTTCTCGCCCAGCCGGCTGACGAACTGGCTGAGCGAGGCAAGGCAACTGGCGAACTTCTGAATGTCGCGGAGCCGGGCCGACTTGTGCATGTGCTCGATGGCCTTGATCTTCTCCGGGTTGGCCTCGATGCCACGCGCGGACACGAAGAAGCCCAGGAGCTGGCCGGCTGGCACGCCGAAGACACACTTCTCCAGGTTGAGTCGGATTTTGTACTCGCGCAGGTTGGAGAAGGTTTCTCGGAGGTCGTCGAGGAGGCTGAAGTGCTTCTTGGTCTTGACGACGATGTCATCCACATAGACGTGGACGTTTCTGCCGATTGGGGGAGGAGGCATTTCTGCATGCAGCGCTGGAAGGTGGCGCCTGCATTCATCAAGCCGAACGACATGGTGATGTAGCAGCAGGCCCCGAAGGGGGTGATGAAGGAGGTCTTCAGCCTGTCGGCCGGGTCCAGCTTGATCTGGTGGTAGCCGGAGTAGGCGTCTAGGAAGGACAACAGACGGCCGTGGAGTTGATCACTTGATCTATCCAGGGCAGGGCGAAAGGGTCCTTGGGACACGCCTTGTTCAGGCTAGTGTAGTCGATGCACATGCGCCAAGTTTTGTTTTTCTTCAGCACCAGGACTGGGTTGGCCAACCAGTCCGGGTGGAAAACCTCCATGATGAAGCTGGCTGCAAGCAGCCGGGCGATCTCTTCTCCTATAGTGCGCCGCTTCTCCTCAGAGAAACGGCACAGGGGTTGCTTGACCGGCTTCGCATCCGGCCGTACGTGAAGATTGTGCTCAGCGTACTTCCTCGGAACACCCTGCATGTCTTTGGGAGACCACGCAAAGATGTCCCGATTCTCACGGAGGAAGTCAACGAGCTCGCCTTCCTATTTGCTGCTAAGGTTGGCGCCAATGGTGACACACTGCTTGGGGTTGGCCGGGTCGAGTGGAACCTTCTTGGTGTCCTTGGACGGCTAGAACGTCGCCTCGCTGGCCGGCTGGGACGGGGGAATCGGCACGGCCGGCTGCTCAGTGGCGAGGGCCACGAGCCGGTCGAGCTGGCATTTCTCCTCCGTGATCACCAGTGCCTCGGCCAGCCGGCTGCTGTCGTGCACGCACTCGATCGACTTCTTGTAGTCGCCGTCGACGGTGATGATGCCCTTGGGACCCGACATCTTCAGCTTAAGGTAGGCGTAGTGGGGGACCGCCATGAACTTGACGAGCGCTGGCCTGCCCAGTAACGCATGGTAGGGACTGTTGAGGTCCACCACCTCGAACCGTATCAGTTCACGGCCGAAGTGGCTCTTGTTGCCGAAGAGGACGTTGAGCCGGATCTTGCCGATGGGGGAGCATGATTGTCCCGACACGATGTCGTGGAACGTCGTCCGACTCGGCTGCAGGTCTTTCTCCTTGAGCCCCAGCTTGAGCAACGTGTCGCGGTAGAGGATGTTGATGCTGCTGCCCCCGTCGATCAGCACCCGCGAGAACTGGCAGGTGAGCCTCTCCGAGGCATTGGTGGCGTCAAGAACAAGGGCGTGGCTGTCGGGGTTCGGCATCACGGCTGGGTGGTCTGCCCGGTTCCAGGTGATCGGCTTCTCAGACCAGTGCATGAACTGGGGGACCAAGGGCACAGTGGCGTTCACCTCGTGCCGGCGCTGACACTGGCTATGCTTGTCGGTGCCCTCACTGGTGAAGACGACGTAGGCCCCGTCCTGGTCGGGGAACTAGTCGTGGAGGCGGCCGTCGTTGGGAGCCGGAGCCGGTGGCTACGCCGGAGCCGGCGCGGGCGCTGGAGCGCAGGGAGCCGATGGCGGAGGAGCCGGAAGGCCCTCGCCCCGGGCTAGCCGCTCGGAGAAGCTGCATTCCCAGAGCGTGTGCGTGGCCGTCTTCGCCCTGGAGTGCATCTTACAGGGAGCGTCGAGCATGTGCTCGAAGGTGAGCTTGGGCTGCCAGGTGGCATTGCCGGTCCGCTGGCGCTGGCTAGAGGCCTGGGCAGCCGGCTGCTCCTCCTCGACGGTGGCGACTTCCTTGCTCCCGTAACGGGGTTCCAGCTGGTCGGCCTTCCGCTTGTTGTTCTGCTGCTGCCGGTTGTCGCCGGCCAGCCATGAGGCGGCAGACGGCTGAACGGATTTGCCGGTCGTGCTGACCTTGATCCGCATCGCGGAGTCAGCCGTGGCGTACTTATCCGCCTAGGCCATGAGGTCCGCCAAGGTGGCCGACTCTGAGCACATGAGCATGTGCTTGAGGACGGTGCCGTCTCGGCAGCCCTCGGAGAAGTACTGTATGGCCTGCACCTCGTGCACCCCTTCGCCGGAGTTGCGCAGCTCGGTCCAGCGCATGAGGTAGTCGCGGAGGGATTCCTCCGGCCCCTGGACGCACATGGCGAGCTCGCGGGGGTGGCCGGGGCGCTTGTAGGTGCCGGTGAAGTTGCGAACGAACGTCTCTTCGAAGTCCACCCAGGTGTTGATGCTGCCGACCAGCAGGCTGTTCAGCCATGTCCGGGCCGAGCCGACCAACATGAGGGGGACGTAGCGCACAACCACGCGCTTGTTCCCTCTGGCGATGCCGACTGCGGTGGTGTAGTCTATCAGCCAGTCTTCTGGCTTGGCTGTGCCGTTGTACTTCGAAGTGTCGTGGGGGAGCGAGAAACCGGCGGGGAACGACTCGTTGCGGACCCAGGGGCCGAAGTACACCGGCCCGATCGGGCCCTCCTCCTCCAGGAGAGCAGACCGCGCCAGCCGGTCGATACGGAGACGGGCGTCGTTCTCGCTGTGCGGGATGCGCGGCCCGAGCTGGGCCGCGAGCTCAGCACAGACGGCCGGGGCAGGCCAGCGCGCACGCTCCTGCCGCGGAGGCAGGGTGTGGACGCGACCGCGTCGGCCGTCGCCCTTCGGGGCGTCGTCATGCTGGCAGGTGACTGCCGGCTGCTCGTTCCCATGCTGAGAACGCCGGCTGTGGCTTCCTCCGGCTCGCCTGCCGGAGTCGCGAGGGGTGGAAGAGTGCCAAGCCTGCGGACGGCCGCTGGTCACCCACTGGCCCTCACCCTCGAGGTGGGGGAGCTCAGAGCCGGCACCGGCCGTGTCGAGGCTGGCCTGCTGCGAGTTGGCGGCAGCGATGAGGTCCTGGATCTGCCGGTCCTGCTGCACGCGTTCCTTGCCCTCTAGGGTGGCCATATCATTGGGCGTCTCTCATGTTGGCCGCGGGAGTGTCGTAGGTGGGCAGCCTGCCGCCAAGGATTTCTGGAACCATGCGGCCGCGGTTGCGGACATCCCCACGCCGGCTGGGCTCGACGCCCACCGGGGTGAGGCCGTAGGCGGAGTTGTACTCCCGTTGCACTGCCTCCATCCGACGTCGAGCGGACGCGAGGGAGCTGGCCTCCGCAAACAGCTGTTTGCGGGCCGCCTCTAGCTCAGCCGTGGCGGTGGCCGGATTGGCCGTTGGTGCGATTGGGGTGCTCAACCCCTGGAGGCTGGAGCAGAGGAGGTAAGAGGTGCCCGGACAGGCGGTAGCGGCTGCCGCGGCTGCCTCCGCCCTAGCACGAGCCATAGCGGCGTTTGCTCTCACCTCATCTCTAGCGCGACCGGAGCTCGTCGAGGAGCCGGTGGCAATCACCTCAACGAGGACGCGGAGGCCGTCAGCGCTGCTCGAGGCGGCCATACCCCCAGACAGTGGTGGGTCAACCACCCCGTCTTACAATATTTGTCGGATCGGGGCCGGTGGGGCCCGGCTGGCGGCCTCTCATGCCGGCCAGGTCGGGCCCTCCGGCTGGACAGTCTTGTCACCGTGGGCCTACCGGTCATGGGGTCCCGTCGATAGTGGGGGCCCACCAGGCTCGCCGTCGCCATCGGTGCGCCCCCGTCACACCGAGGCACGGACCGCACTATGAGGCGTCGTCTAGCCGCAGGCGGCCACGGTCAGCGGTACGGCCGGTCCCCTGTAGCCACGCGGGGGCAGGTAATGGAGTGACCGGCGGCATGCCGCCTCTGTTCCCTCGTCTGGTCACTATCGGCCGCGGTCAGCGGTATGGCTGCCTCCGTTGTAGCCATACGCGTCCCGCCTGTGGGTACGGCTGACGGCACTATTGCCGCGCGTGTCCTCTCGTCATCATGCACTGTGGCCGTGTGGACCCCGCCATCGGTGGGTCGCGTCCGATCCTCGTGCGTCGGGCACAGAAGGAGAGGGCAGGGTGCCCCGGCGTTCGTACTGGGACGCCGGAGCCGGCTCACGCCCAACCGGCCTCGGGGTGGCCGGGTGCGAGCTAACTGGTCATGGGGCTCGCCTCATCCCTGGGTCGGCCGACCCGGGGGGGGGGGAGGCGAGGGGGGCGAGGCGGTGATACGTCTCCAACGCATCTACTTTTCCTCACGCTTTTGTCCTTGTTTTGGACTCTAATTTGCATGATTTGAATGGAACTAACCCGGACCGACGTTGTTTTTAGCAGAACTACCATGGTGTTGTTTTTGTGCAGAAATAAAAGTTCTTGGAATGGAACGAAACTTTTTGGAGAATTATTTCAGAATATATGTAGTTTATTGGAGCCAAAATCCACCGAAGAGGAGGGCCAGGGTGGCCAGCACCCACCAGGGCGCGCCCTGGTGGGTTGTGCCCACCTCGTGGCCCCACCGACCGTAATTCTGCCACTATAAATTGCTATTTTCGGGGAAAAAATCAGAGAGAAAGTTTCATCGCGTTTTACGATACGGAGCCACCGCCACCTCCTGTTCTTCATCGGGAGGCCAGATCTGGAGCCCGTTTGGGGCTCCGGAGAGGGGAACTTCGGTCTTCATCATCACCAACTTTCTCCATCGCCAATTCCATGATGCTCCCCACCGGGAGTGAGTAATTCCTTCGTAGGCTTGCTGGTCGGTGAGGAGTTGAATGAGATTCATCATGTAATCGTGTTAGTTTTGTTAGGGCTTGATCCCTAGTATCCATTATGTTCTGAGATTGATGTTGGTATGACTTTGCTATGCCTAATGCTTGTCACTAGGGCCCGAGTGCCATGATTTCTGATCTGAACCGTTTATGTTATCATCTCTATATCTATGTTCTTGATCCGATCTTGCCTAGTCATATGCACCTATTATGTGTTATGATCCGTCAACCCCATAGTGACTATATTTGGGATACTTCGCGGTGATGACCGTAGTTTGAGGAGTTAATGTATTCACCATGTGTTAATGCTTTGTTCTGGTTCTCTATTCAAAGGAGGCCTTAATATCCCATAGTTTCCTTATGGACCCCGCTGCCATGGGAGGGTAGGACAAAAGATGTCATGCAAGTTCTTGTCCATAAGCACGTATGACTATTTACGGAATACATGCCTACATTACATTGACGAACTGGAGCTAGTTCTGTGTCGCCCTAGGTTATGACTGTTACATGATGAATATCATCCAATGAGTTACCGATCCAGTGCCTACGAGCTTTCCACTTATTATTCTTGCTAAGTTACTATAGCTGCTGCTGCTGTTCCAACTACTACAAAACTACTGCTACTACTATTACCGCTACTGTTACTATTGCTACTGCTACCAAACTATCATATTACTGTGCTACTGATCACTTTGCTACAGATATTTAATCTCCAGGTGTGGTTGAATTGAAAACTCAACTGCTAATACTCTCAAGTATTCATTGGCTCCCCTTGTGTCGAATCTATAAATTTGGGTTGAATACTCTACCCTCAAAAACTGTTGCGATCCCCTATACCTGTGGGTTATCAAGACCTTTTTCTGGCGCCGTTGCCGGGGAGCATAGCAATATTTGTTGAGTCACTTGGGATTTATATCAATTGATCACTATGAAGAATCTGAAGGATCCAAAGACTAAGATTTTTCCCTCTAAGACGAGGGGAGGTAAGGAACTGCCATCTAGCTCTGCATTTGATTCACCTTCTGTTATGAGTAAGCTTGCAACACCACCACATGCTAGCAATTCTGATATGTCGCAAGTTATTGATGATGCTACCTCTGCTATGAATTATGCTTATGATGATACTAGTACCATGCTTGATGATAATGTGCCACTAGGAGAATTTCTTGATGAACAAATTGCTAGAGCTAAAGAGAATGAAACCACAGAAACTGATGAGATTGCTGAAACCGATGAAGCTTATGAAACTGATGATGACTATGAAACACCTATTAGTCCTAGCTCTCCTAAATTTGAAATGCCTAAGATACCTGAAGGATATGTTATGGACGAAGAGATAACTAGAGAAATTCTCTCTTGCAAGGATAGAAACGATCTTAAGAAATTGCTATGCAAGTATAGGGAAAAGACTCTGAATGCTAGAATGAAATGTGATCCTCAGTTTGCTACTTCACCTATCTTTGTTACCGATAAGGATTATGAGTTCTCTGTCGACCCTGAGTTAATTACTTTGGTTGAATCTGATCCTTTCCATGGCTATGAAACTGAAACTGTAGTGGCACACCTTACTAAGCTGAATGATATAGCCACCCTCTTTGCTCATGATGAGAAGATTCGCTACTATTATATCCTTAAGTTATTTCCGTTCTCATTAAAGGGTGATGCTAAGACATGGTACAATACTCTTGCTCCTGGTTGTGTGCGTAGTCCCCAGGATATGATCTACTACTTCTCTGAAAAATATTTTCCTGCTCATAAGAAACAAGTTGCCTTACAGGAAATATTTAACTTATTGCAAATTGAAGAAGAGAGTTTCCACAAGCTTGGGGGAGGCTTCTCCAATTGCTTAATGCTTTGCCTGATCATCCTCTCAAGAAAAATGAAATACTTGATATCTTTTATAATGGACTAACCGATGCTTCTAGGGACTTCCTAGATAGTTGTGCTGGTTGTGTTTTCAGGGAACGAAATGTTGAACAAGCTAAGGAATTATTGAATAACATATTGAAGAATTATGATGATTGGACTCTTCCTGAACCACCGCCTAAACCCACTCCGAAGAAGAGGGGTATCTTATTTCTCAGTCCTGAAGATATGCAAGAGGCAAAGAAATATATGAAGGAAAAAGGTATTAAAGCTGAGGATGTTAAGAATTTGCCACCTATTGAAGAAATACATGGCCTTGACACACCACCACCTCCACAAGTGGTAGAGGTAAATTCTTTATTAAAGTTTAATGAAAGTGACATTCCTCACAATAAACATCCTAGTCAATGCTTATATGAGTTTGACAATTATGTTATGAAGCAAGATCATTTCAATGCACATGTTCTGAAACAATTGAAATACAATTCCGATATGATTGCTCGCTTGAGTGACTTGCTATTTAGAATCAGTAATGATGTTAGAGGTGTAGGAAAGCATGCCTCTATGGTTCAAACTCAGTTAGAACAAGTTGCTAAGTCTCAAAAAGAATTGCTTGATGAAATGAATAATAACATGCATGATTTTGCTGCTAGAGTAGTAACCAGAGGAGGTAGAATGACCGAAGAACCACTTTATCCTAAGTGTCATCCTAAAAGAATTGAACAAGACTCTCAGAGAATTAATACTAATGCACCTAGTCCTTCTAAGAAGAAATAGAAAAAGAAAAATGATAGGGCTTTGCATACCTCTAGTGAACCTGAGACACAAAAACCTCCTGATAATAATGATGTCTCTGTTTCCGATACTGAAACTCAATCTGGTAGTGAACATTCACCTATTGATAATGAAAATGATAATGATGATGTTCATGATGATGCTCAACCTAGTAATGATGTAGAACCAGATAATGATGTTGAAATAGAGTCTGCTCCTGATCTTGATAACCCACAACCTAAAAATAAACGATATGATAAAAGAGACTTTGTGGCTAGGAAACATGGTAAAGAAAGGGAGCCATGGGTTCAGAAACCCATGCCATTTCCACCTAAGCCATCTAAGAAAAAGGATGATGAAGAATTTGAGCGCTTTGCTGAAATGATTAGGCCAGTCTTTTTGCGTACCCGCTTAACTGATATTTTGAAGATGGACCCTTATGCAAAGTATATGAAAGACATCATTTCTAATAAAAGAAAGACACCTGAAGTTGAAATCTCCACCATGCTTGCTAATTATTCTTTGAAGGATGGAGTACCTAAAAAACTCGGAGATCCTGGAATACCAACTATACCTTGCTCCATTAAGAGAAACTATGTCAAAACTACTTTGTGTGATTTGGGAGCCGGTGTTAGTGTTATGCCTTTCTCCTTATATAAAATACTTGATTTGAATAAACTCACCCCTACCAAGATATCATTGCAAATGGCTGACAAATCAACTGCCATACCTATCGGTATTTGTGAGGACGTGCCCGTTGTTGTTGTTGCAAATGTTACTATCTTAACGGACTTTGTTATTCTTGAGATGCCCGAGGACGACAGCATGTCGATTATCCTTGGTAGACCCTTTTTGAATACTGCAGGGGCTGTTATTGATTGCAACAAAAGCAAAGTCACTTTTCATATCAATGGTAATGAGCATACGGTGCACTTTTCGAAGAAACAATTCCAAGTGAATGGTATAAATGTTATTGAAGAATCTCCGACCATCACTATTTGAAGTTTTAAATTACCTCTACCTACTGCCAAAAAGAAATATTATATACTTATTGTCGGGGATATGCACATCCCCATTGAGGTAACCTAGTGGTTTACGAAAGTTCTTCGGTTTCATGCTAATCGGAAGTGGTTGTTAATAAGACTTGATCAACCTTATTAATGAATCATTTTTGAGAGGTATGAAGTCAATGAATTTAGTAAGCACAACTCTCTGTTCCCACCTTTTATTTTTTGTTTTAGCTACTCAAATAAAATAAAATGCCATGTTTATCCTGTTTTCTGTTTTATCCGTGCAATAAAAAATGATCCAAAAATAAAAGTTCTCAGAATGCCCTAAAAATTTAACACGATTTTTTTCCGAATATTTATGAATTTTTGGTGCAAATAATACCAAAGGGGGGGTGCACCTGGTGCCCACAAGACACCAGGGCGTGCCAGCACCCCAGACGCGCCCTGGTGGGTTGTGGCCCCCACGTGGGCCCCCTCACTTATCTCTTTAGCCCACATCATCCCCTACCTCCAGAAAAAAATCACCACAACCACCATTCTCGTGTTCTTGCTCTCAAACCTGCGGATTTCGATCTCTTTGCTCGAAGCTCCGTTTCTGAAACTGTTTGGAGGGATTGCTACTTGGTATGTGACTCCTCCATTGCTCCAATTAGTTTTTTAGTGGGTTATTTTTAGAGTAATTAGCTACTCTTGGTGCTGCTGTAGATGAGCTTGCATGTTGAATTCTTAGAGTTCTAAGTAGTTTGAATGCTCAATATGGCCTCTATGCGTGCTTAGGAGGAGTTCCTAACAATCTTACAAGGTTTTGTTGACAATTTTTTGTGGACTAAATTTTTTCAGAATTTTTATAGGAATAAAATGCAATTCTTTAGGAGTTCTTCAAGGAGGAGATCCTCGAAAGCCTCATCAAGTGAAAGCTTAGTTCGACGGTCTTATGTTGAACCAAGCGAAAGCTCGATGCGAGATGCCGTCACCAAATCATGCTTGTGGCCTTGCGACGAGTTCATGGAAGGTGCAGGTATTAAGGAAGAATTTGACCAATTTATTCACAATACAGAGCTTGCTCCCTTCATCGCAGATAAGTGCCCCCAACACCTCGAACTCACGAAAACCTTTACAAAGAAATTTAAATATTTTTCTCGTGAGTCTAGAGTTTCATTCAACTTGTACGATCATTCCTTCACCATGCCGTTAGAAATGTTTAGAGAAGCATGCAAACTTCCATATTGGGGTTCCCTCGATAAACCAACAAAAGCTGAGTACGAATCATTTTTAGTTAATCTTTGCTTTGGTGAAGATAAGGGGGTAACACAAGGGAGAATTAACAGCATCCATTTTCCATCATTACAATATTTTGCGCTCTTTAACGGTAAATGTATCGTAGGCAAACAAGATTGTAGCACGCTGTGTGCTCATGATTTGAGTCTCTTACACACTTCCATAACTGGGAATAAGGATTATAATCTTGGTGCAATTGTTGCACGGAGGTTGCAGCTTAATGCTGCTAGTGGTAATTTTTATGGAGGAATCTATGCCTCCCGTGTAGCTGAGAGATTAAATGTTTCACCATGGCCTAATGACCCCATCCTACCTACTTAGTATTTAGACTTTGATGCCATGAAGCGTCATAAGTTCCTTACGGGTACAGCCACCAACTACACCTATAACTTGAGATTTAATAAATAACCCGTTGTGCCTGTTTCTTTGCCTGCTACAACTCTCTTTGATTTTCACACTAGGGGAAGATATTATGTCCTTGAGAGCGAAGCCCATGCATACAACGCGGAGGTTGAAGCTGCCAGGAGGGCCGCAGAGTCTGCTCCGAGGGCCTCAATGAGCCATCGCCCAGATTATTATTCATACAGATGGTGATTACCAAGCTAGGCCAAAAGCCTAAGCTTGGGGGAGTACGTCTTTCCACCGACATTACATTCATGTTCACACATTTCATTCCAGTTGTCGGTGTTCACACTTTTTCATTGTAATATCCATGCTAGATTTGTTTTCTCGCTTTCTTCTTGTGTGTTTGCAAAACTTTGAGAACATCCAAAAATATTTACTACTTCTTTTTAGTTTTTCTTTCTAGCTTAGTTTAATTGTAGCATCAAAAGAAAACCCAAAAAGATTTCTCGCTTCTTCTTTTACTTGTTGGGAGCTTCAACGTGTAAATAGTTTTTCTCGTTTTTTGTTTTTCCTCTTTATTTTTCTTTCTTCAAGAAAAACCAAAAACTCCAAAAATATTTCAGTGTGTTTCTCTGAAATTATTTTCTTTTTACTTGAGTCGTACCTAGGAGAAGACCACGATGAAATTGTTGAGTGGCTCTCATCTGCATTATTGTTTATCCAACAAAGAGCCCATATTACTTTGTCTTCTCCTCTTGAATAAAATGTTTGCAGATTCCAGCTTAGTCCATGGCACTCTTGCACTATTATTATTTTCTTATCATTTGGTCGAGCAAGTGAAAGGCAATAATGACGACATTTGATGAATTGACTGTGGCAGAGAAAGGCGGGTATGAACTCAACTTGTTTTTGTTTTTGTAGATATGTTTAACCTAGTATCCCTTGATTCAACTCATTATGATCAAACATGTTTGCAATGACCATTAGAGATTATAGTTGTTCATGCCATGCTTAAGTAGCTAGGAGTGGATAATGATTTATCTTGGGTGTTAACATGCATTAAAATGGTTGTGATACGGTATGATGATATGGTATCCTCCTCTGAATGTTTCAAGTGGCTCGACTTGGCACATGCTCACGCATGTAGTTGAATCAAAACCAACATAGCCTTCATGATATTTTTGTTCATGGTGTCCATATCCTACTCATGCTAGCATCCAATGTTGATTATATGTAATGCATGTTCATGACCGTTTTCGCTCTCTAGCTGGCCGCTTCTCAATCTAATTGCTAGCCTTCGCCTGTACTAAGCGGGAATACTTCTTGTGCATCAAAACCCTTAAACCAAGTTATGTGAGATGAGTCCACTATATCTACCTATATGCGGTATTACCCTGTCGTTCCAAGTAAATTTGCATGTGCCACCACTAAAAATTAAAATGAACACCTGTTTTGTGTGCCTGGACCTCTCATGGAGCGATAGGGGGCGGTTAGTATCTTCCATGCTAAGTGGGTTATTCTCATGATGAGTGTTTATTCACTTGTCCTTACACGAGAGGGGCGGTAATAGGGATTCCCAGTCGCGAAATCAAAAAATCAAAAATAATTAAACAAAACTCCCCCAGGAATGTTGTTGGTTTGGACGTTACCCGTGGATGCGGCCAGCCGTGGAGTGTGATTGTTGTTGGAGGGGGAGTAAACCTTTACTTTTACCGCTTGGGAACCGCCGCTAATTTGTTTAGCATGGAAGATATCGATAGCTCTTGGTCATGACGTTGATAGGAAGGGTGTACCTCCCAAAATTATATCTATCTCTGTTTTAAACTTTGAGCTCTGGCACCGCTGCAAATCCATGCTTCCCTCTACGAAGGGACTATCTATTTACTTTTATCTTGAGTCATCACCTTCTCAAATAAGCGCCAGACCTGAGAGCACTATTGTCATCCTCATGCATTGTGTATACTTGATGTTGGGTGCAGCATGACTGGATCTTTTCTACCATAAATTACAATGTTTAGTTGCTGCTTGAACTTTGGAGGTGCTCTGCATTTATGTTTTGCGGTCTCAGAAAGGCCTAGCGAGATACCACTATTGTCATATTGTATCATGATTGTTTTGACAAAGTGTTGGCGCTTGAGATATCTTATTATTGCTCGCTAGTTTCTTATGTTATTGATATGAGTTAATATAATTTCTAAGAGTTATTGTTGACATGGTTAGTCATAATCTTTGCTGAAAACCTAGGTGCTACTTAAGCATATATATGTAAACAAGAACAAAAGAGTTCATAAAAGTTTTTCTTTATCGCTTTCAGTTTGTCAACTGAATTGCTTGAGGACAAGCAAAGGTTTAAGCTTCGGGGAGTTGATACATCTCCAACGTATCTACTTTTCCTCACCCTTTTGCCCTTGTTTTGGACTCTAATTTGCATGATTTGAATGGAACTAACCCGGACTCACGCTGTTTTCAGCAGAACTACCATGGTGTTGTTTTTGTGCAGAAATAAAAGTTCTCGGAATGGAACGAAACTTTTTGGAGAATTATTTTAGAATATATGTGAAGTATTGGAGCAAAAATCCACCGAAGAGGGGGGCCAGGGTGGCCAGCACCCACCAGGGTGTGCCAGGCCCCCTAGGCGCGCCCTGGGGGGTTGTGCCCACCTTGTGGCCGCACCGACCCTACTTCCGCCACTATAAATTCCTATTTTCGGAGAAAAAATCAGAGAGAAAGTTTCATCGCGTTTTACGAGACGGAGCCACCGCCACCTCATGTTCTTCATCGAGAGGCCAGATCTGGAGCCCGTTTGGGGCTCCGGAGAGGGGAATCTTCGGTCTTCGTCATCACCAACCTTTCTCCATCACCAATTCCATGATGCTCCCCACCGCGAGTGAGTAATTCCTTCGTAGGCTTGCTGGTCGGTGAGGAGTTGGATGAGATTCATCATGTAATCGAGTTAGTTTTGTTAGGGCTTGATCCCTAGTATCCATTATGTTCTGAGATTGATGTTGCTATGACTTTGCTATGCCTAATGCTTGTCACTAGGGCCCGAGTGTCATGATTTCAGATCTGAACCGTTTATGTTATCATCTCTATATCTATGTTCTTGATCCGATCTTGCCTAGTCATATGTACCTATTACGTGTTATGATCCGTCAACCCCATAGTGACAATATTTGGGATACTTCATGGTGATGACCGTAGTTTGAGGAGTTAATGTATTCACCATGTGTTAATGCTTTGTTCTGGTTCTCTATTCAAAGGAGGCCTTAATATCCCATAGTTTCCTTATGGACCCCGCTGCCACGGGAGGGTAGGACAAAAGATGTCATGCAAGTTCTTGTCCATAAGCACGTATGACTATTTACGGAATACGTGCCTACATTACATTGACGAACTGGAGCTAGTTCTGTGTCGCCCTAGGTTATGACTGTTACATGATGAATATTATCCAATGAGTTACCGATCCAGTGCCTACGAGCTTTCCACTTATTATTCTTGCTAAGTTACTATAGCTGCTGCTGCTGTTCCAACTACTACAAAACTACTGCTACTACTATTACCGCTATTGTTACTATTGCTACTGCTACCAAACTATCATATTACTGTGCTACTGATCACTTTGCTATAGATATTTAATCTCCAGGTGTGGTTGAATTGAAAACTCAACTGCTAATACTCTCAAGTATTCACTGGCTCCCCTTGTGTCGAATCTATAAATTTGGGTTGAATACTCTACCCTCAAAAACTGTTGCGATCCCCTATACCTGTGGGTTATCAAGACCTTTTTCTGGCGCCGTTGCCGGGGAGCATAGCAATATTTGTTGAGTCACTTGGGATTTATATCAATTGATCACTATGAAGAATCTGAAGGATCCAAAGACTAAGATTTTTCCCTCTAAGACGAGGGGAGGTAAGGAACTGCCATCTAGCTCTGCATTTGATTCACCTTCTGTTATGAGTAAGCTTGCAACACCACCACATGCTAGCAATTCTGATATGTCGCAAGTTATTGATGATGCTACCTCTGCTATGAATTATGCTTATGATGATACTAGTACCATGCTTGATGATAATGTGCCACTAGGAGACGGAGCAGGCGGAACCGAGGTTTGGTGCCGTGGAAGCTTCCGCGGGGGCGGGCTCCACGAGCATGCAGATTGGTCCGGACGCGAGGCGCTTGGCGGAGTCAGCGAGGGGTCCCGCCCGGAGCATGAGTCCGGCCGGTGCCGCAGACGGCCCACGGTGGGCGCCAACTGTCGTCGTTTTCTCACGACAGATTGGTTGGGGCCGAGAGGACGCCAGCGGGCTCCGGAAACGGGATTGGGGACAAGCAGCGCAAGACACACTATGTACCCAGGTTCGGAGCCCTCTATGAGAGGTAACACCCCTATTCCTGCTTGTCTGGTTGATGCTATTGGGGTTACAAGGTTGCTCCTCGAGCTATTAGGCTAGGGGAAGAAGAAGGGGCTCTCTAGCCCTCCTTCCTTTACGTGAGTGACTGTGCTCGTGAGTGGTTAACCCGTATGAGAGGTGCCGGGGGGGGGGGGGTCTATAGGCCAACCACCCCATCTTACATTATTCGTGGGATCGGGGCCAGTGGGGCCCGGCTGGCGGCCTCTCATGCCGGCCAGGTTGGGCCCTCCGGCTGGGCAGTCTTGTCACCGTGGGCCTACCGGTCATGGGGTCCCGTCAAGAGTGGGGTCCACCAGGCTCGCCGTCGCCATCGGTGCGCCCCCGTCACACCGAGGCACGGACCGCACTATGAGGCGTCGTCTAGCCGCAGGCGGCCACGGTCAGCGGTACGGCCGGTCCCCTATAGCCACGCGGGGGCAGGTAATGGAGTGACCGGCGGCATGCCACCTCTGTTCCCTCGTCTGGTCACTATCGGCCGCGGTCAGCGGTATGGCTGCCTCCGTTGTAGCCATACGCGTCCCGCCTGTGGGTACGGCTGACGGCACTATTGCCGCGCGTGTCCTCTCGTCATCATGCACTGTGGCTGTGTGGACCCCGCCATCGGTGGGTCGCGTCCGATCCTCGTGCGTCGGGCACAGAAGGAGAGGGCAGGGTGCCCCGGCGTTCGTACTGGGACGCCGGAGCCGGCTCACGCCCAACCGGCCTCGGGGTGGCCGGGTGCGAGCTAACTGGTCATGGGGCTCGCCTCGTCCCTGGGTCGGCCGACCGGGGGGGGGGGAGGCGAGGGGGGCGAGGCGGTGATACGTCTCCAACGCATCTAATTTTCCTCACGCTTTTGCCCTTGTTTTGGACTCTAATTTGCATGATTTGAATGGAACTAACCCGGACCGACGTTGTTTTTAGCAGAACTACCATGGTGTTGTTTTTGTGCAGAAATAAAAGTTCTTGGAATGGAACGAAACTTTTTGGAGAATTATTTCAGAATATATGTAGTTTATTGGAGCCAAAATCCACCGAAGAGGGGGGCCAGGGTGGCCAGCACCCACCAGGGCGCGCCAGGCCCCCTGGGCGCGCCCTGGTGGGTTGTGCCCACCTCGTGGCCCCACCGACCGTAATTCTGCCACTATAAATTCCTATTTTCGGGGAAAAAATCAGAGAGAAAGTTTCATCGCGTTTTACGATACGGAGCCACCGCCACCTCCTGTTCTTCATCGGGAGGCCAGATCTGGAGCCCCTTTGGGGCTCCGGAGAGGGGAACTTCGGTCTTCATCATCACCAACTTTCTCCATCGCCAATTCCATGATGCTCCCCACCGGGAGTGAGTAATTCCTTCGTAGGCTTGCTGGTCGGTGAGGAGTTGAATGAGATTCATCATGTAATCGTGTTAGTTTTGTTAGGGCTTGATCCCTAGTATCCATTATGTTCTGAGATTGATGTTGGTATGACTTTGCTATGCCTAATGCTTGTCACTAGGGCCCGAGTGCCATGATTTCAAATCTGAACCGTTTATTTTATCATCTCTATATCTATGTTCTTGATCCGATCTTGCCTAGTCATATGCACCTATTATGTGTTATGATCCGTCAACCCCATAGTGACTATATTTGGGATACGTCGTGGTGATGACCGTAGTTTGAGGAGTTAATGTATTCACCATGTGTTAATGCTTTGTTCTGGTTCTCTATTCAAAGGAGGCCTTAATATCCCATAGTTTCCTTATGGACCCCGCTGCCACGGGAGGGTAGGACAAAAGATGTCATGCAAGTTCTTGTCCATAAGCACGTATGACTATTTACGGAATACATGCCTACATTACATTGACGAACTGGAGCTAGTTCTGTGTCGCCCTAGGTTATGACTGTTACACGACGAATATCATCCAACGAGTTACCGATCCAGTGCCTACGAGCTTTTATTCTTGCTAAGTTACTATTTCTGCTGCTGTTGTTCCAACTACTACAAAACTACTGCTACTACTGTTACCGCTACTGTTACTGTTGCTACTGCTACCAAACTATCATATTACTGTGCTACTGATCACTTTGCTGCAGATATTTAATCTCCAGGTGTGGTTGAATTGACAACTCAACTGCTAATACTCTGAAGTATTCTTTGGCTCCCCTTGTGTCGAATCTATAAATTTGGGTTGAATACTCAACCCTCGAAAACTGTTGCAATCCCCTATACTTGTGGGTTATCAGGCAGGCCGGCCCGATGGGGAGCCGGACCGTGGGGTGGTGGCTGCTCCGCCGGATCAGCCGACTGGGGGACCCGTCCGGTACGGGGGACCAGCCGGCTCGTGTGTTCAAAAAAGCTTGGACTCCCGGGCGTTGGTATACCCGGGGGTTATATCCCCGACAGTAGTCCCCGAAGCCGGTGGGGTCCTACGTCCTTCCCACTCGTGGGAAGCCAGCGGCTTCCCCTTCCTCTCGGGATGTCATGCGCCGCCTCGGGGGTCGGTGCGGCCGGTCGGGCGGGCCAGCTGCCGCGCCCGACGCTTCGGTTTCTCCGTGCCTCTTCGGGTCGCGCGCCTGCTTGGGACACGCCACGTGCGACGCCGCAGAGGGGGCGGGGCCCACCTCTATGTCATGCCCAAGAGGCGACCCAATCCTTGTTTTGGCACGAGGGCCTCGACAGGGATAGAAGCGCATCTCGTCGTTTCGCAAGAATGGATATCATTACAAGTACATGTAAAGAAGAGATGAGTATATGGACTTGGCTTACACGCGCCACAAGCTACATCAATACAATAACATAACAATCATCATGCAGAAGAGCAGGTTCCGACTACGGACGAAATCAAACGATAAAAGGACATCCATCCTTGCTATTCCAGGCTGCCGGCCTGGAACCCATCCTAGATCGATGAAGAAGAAGAAGAACTCCAAATCAAACAAGCATCACTCTCACGTAAAAGAATCGCATTACCTGTACCTGCAACTATTGTTGTAGTAATCTGTGAGCCACGGGGACTCAACAATCTCATTTCCAAGGGTATCAATACTATTAAAGCTTAATGGGTGAGGTATGGTTAAGTGGTGAGGTTGCAGCAAGCACTAAGCATTTATTTGAGTGGCTAACATACGAGTACAAGAATAAAGGGGGACGATTGTCGCATAAACGGACGCAAACTAGTAATGATCTCTAAGTGATCCTGAACACCTACTTACGTCAAACATAACCCTACCGTGTTCTCTTTTGAAGCAGACCTCACGAGAAGAGACGGTCACGGTTAGGCACACAGTTGGTGTATTTTGTTAGAGTTTACTTCAAGTTTGCTATGACCGGGTGATAAACAAAGTTTCCAAGTTGCCACGTAACCGCGGGCATGGCTTTCCGAAAGATTTAACCCTGCAGGGGTGCTCCAACTCATCCATCACAAACTAACCACACGTCGTGGGAATAACTTCGACCACGAATCCCGTGATCTCCTAGGAAAATCCGTAGCAAAACCGCAACCTCGAGATAGCCCAAAGTATTCTCGGAATAAGACATTCGAGAAAGGAAAAACAAGTCTAGCAAGACCGCCCGACGTGTCGACGAACTCGATAAGAGCCGTGTATCTCATTCTTAGGACACGACCGGATTAGCTAAGTTTCCGGCTAGCACACCCATTGGTGGACCCGGCTACTGCCATTTTGGACCAACACTCATGAGGAGCACTGGCCCGGGTTGTTTATTAATTATCCGCGAGTGCCGGCGGGTCCCTATGCATTTTTATTAAGTTGTTTATCAAATGTAGTACCAAAGTTGGGTCTTGCCAGACAAGTTTTAATCTAAACAAATGGTCAAGGGGGTCCCCATAACAACCCCGAGCATGTTAGAAGCGCAAAATATGGAACATAACACCGGCATACAAGTAACTAGGGCGGCAAAAGTGGAACAAAACACCAAGCATAAGGCCAAGCCTTCCACCTTTACCAAGTATATATGTGCGTTAAATTAAATAGCAATAATATTGTGATATATCAAAATATCCATGTTGCACATGGAAGAACTTGCACCTGCAACTAGAAACTCTATAAGAAGGGCTGAGCAAGCGGTAACATAGCCAAACAATGGTTTGCTGGGATGTGGAGTGGTTTGAGGCTTTTCATGGCAATTTGGGAGGCTTAACATACAAGTGGTAGGTAGCGAGACAGCGATAGAAACGAGACATCTAGCATGGCAATGATAGTAATGGTATCCAGGGAAATGATCATCTTGCCTGAGATCCCGCTTGGAAGAAGATCGAGTCCATGAAGAAGACGAACCAACGTAGTCGAACGAATCCTCACACTCCGAAGCGGTTTCGGAAATCTATCGAGAAGAAGCAATCTAGAAACAACAATCAACACATGATAAACACCACAACATATGCATGACATGATGCACAATCAAATATGATGCATGTTATGCATGACATGGCAAGCACAACGATCAACTTCTACACATTAAGTGAAGCTCAATATGCAACGAGTTGCATATTGACAAAACTCCACATTCGAATATTTAGTTCACTCTCGTTTAGGTACACGACAATATTAAATGTTGTTAAACATGGCAAGAGGTGAAGCACAAACAAACTACACTATCTAGGCATTTTACATGAGGTCGGAAACAACTTATAGTATTTCCGAAACGACCCCATATGTTAATTTCGAAATTGGTCCAGATCTGAACTACCCATGTTTTATACTTGTTAAACAACAGAATAAAGTATACTATGCAATTCTACACGTCATTCTAGTCGATTTACATATATGGAACATCTCAAACGGAGCTACGGTCTAAAAGTTATGACACACACAAGATGAACATGACATGAATGCAAAATGCATGAAAATGACAACCACAAACATTTCAAATAATCAATGCAGCAGGATATTATGATACTACATGAAATTCTAAGCAAGTTTCATATATGGCATGCCCAAAACGGAGCTACGGTTCAACCACAACAACCAACACAAGTTTGGGTATAATCTACCAAAAAAAAGCACATGGCATATTGCAACCCTCAAATCTACAAGCTACAGCCACCTACAATTCACAACAAGGACATGGTGGTGAAGCCTACATGATGCTCAACAATTCATCTATTAACAGCAGGTTGATTAGAAGCATGGATCAATCGGAAATAAGCTCACAAGAAGACATATTGAACTAAGCAGTTTTTCAGACTTAGTGAAAATCTCAGTTTTTTTAAAACAGAGCAGTTTCATCACGAAGGCATATTGACATCAGTGAAACTATAGGCTACAGAGCATATATTGGCATGAAACTTAACAGCATGCTAGAGGACATTATGAACTACAAATAACTCCATTGCACCAACCCCAAAGGGGTTCTAGATCATTAGCACAACACATGGCAAGACAGCAATAAAATGTTGCAGATTCCAGACTTAGAAATATTTCAGCATCTCAAATCAGCAACATTGGTTAAGCATGTACTCATGATGAAATCTACATCTAAACACAAGATTCATGGCATGGAAACCTATCAACAACAAGTAGACATGACATACTACAACACACTCCAAAGACTCAACCACAAGGAGGCATGGATTGCTTAATACGAGCACCGCAAAATGGAACTCTACGTTATCAGATTTCAGTTTTAACGAGGTAGCAACTTGAGAGCAAGAAATACACATGATAACGAACTTCTACCTAGCAACCAGAGGCATGGAATCAAAGTATACATATCCTTGAGCAAAACTCATGAAGAAACCACATGCAAAAGACCTACGGTTGAGATGCAATCATCCACACGACATTGAATACAATAACAGATTCCGCAACTACGACGGGATGCACTTTTGCAACACAATTTACAGCAACTAAATGCATCCTATTATGAATGCAAATGGAACCATCATGTAGAACACATCAAGTAGAGCAAATTTCATATATCACACTTATTCATACGATGCACGGTTATCGAGATACATGCGTCACAAATGCATACATGATAAAACTGCAGACGAAAAGGACTTAGAAAAAAATCCACCTTGGGGCGAAGTTGGACGAGGCGGTGCGGGACGGGGCTGCTTGGTTCGCGGGTCGCGGACGGCGCCGAACCCGGACGACGGCGTCCAGATCCGACGGGGCAGAGGAGGTGGCCGGCCGGCGTGTCTCCGGCGAGCGGCGTGGCAGCCGGGCGGGGAGGAGGCCGGCGGGGCGGTGTGGCAAGCTCCGGCCGGATCCGGGGGTGGCCTCCCCGGATCAGGCGACGACGGGGCCAGACGGCGCTGTGGCGGGGCCACCGGGCGCCGAAGTTTGGGCGGCGGCCATGGGAGGCAGAGCGCAGGCGCGGGGTGCTCGTGGCGGTGCGGCAACACAGGCGGCAGCGATGGCGACGCGCGGCGAGGGACGGCGGCAGCGGCGGCGGCGGTTGCGGGCACCGGTTGGCAGGAGCTCCAGCGCGGGGGGGCTCGACCGGCGGGCAACAACGCGCATGCGGGCCGACCTGGGCCTTGGATGGGCTCAGGCGGGCTAGCTACGGGCCCCGCGGGCCTGGCACGGTGGAGGAGCAGGCTGGCGGTGGAGGGAGGCCGGGGAGGATGCGTGGCAGCTCCCGATTGGCCTCGGGGCGGCTCAGGTGGCGGCGCCCTGCTGGGGCTCCGACAAGTGGCGGCGGTGGGCTGGCTGTGCACGGATTCCGAGGAGTGGCGGCTGGAGAGCGCGGTTTTTGAGGCTGGAGGTTGGGGAAGGCCATTTTGGGAGGGGGAGACCTCCTTAAATAGGCAGGGTTAGGGTTTGAGGTTGCTTAGGGGGGTTTCGGAGCCCTCCGATCACGATCCGATGGTCAGATCGAAGAGGTGGGTTAGCTGGGCTATGGTGGGCCGTGGAGAGGTGGTTTGGCTGAGATGAGAGGGAAGATAGTGGCCTGACATCGAGTTTTTTTATAAACCGAAAACGTCCGATAAATAATCCGATGACTGCGCTGCTACGGTTGATCGTTCGGGTATCAAACGACCTCCGATTGCGACAAAATTTGGCAGGCGGTCTACCTACAATAAAACAAGACCGCACGCCAACTTTCGACCTAATCCGAGAAAGTTTTATACGCACTTTTAAAAACAATATTTTTAATGATGCCGCGGGCGCGTGCGTGTGTGGTTAGTCTCGAAACGGTCGATGACACGAACGGAGAGAACCGGCGACTACGAACAGATGCAAGTTTTCAAAAACGAGTGACGATGCTATGCAGATGATGCGAATGATGCGATGATGAATGCGACAACCGAACGGATCACACGACGACAATGGGAATAAAAGGGGAATCTTATGGAGCGTCAGTCCCGGGTTGTTACAACTCTCCTCCACTTACAAGAGATCTCGACCCGAGATCTTAGGATGAGAAGGGGAAGAGAAAGAGAAGAGGTAAAACTTAGTTGCTTCTTTGACAAACGAGTGAGACAACATATCTTGAAGGTTTCAACGAGATGATGAATGACATGAGGAACAAGCAAGAATTCACAAGAAATTTGGGCAGCACTTCGGTAGGAAGGAGAGGCAAAACTTGATAAGATGGAAAGAACTTGAAAAGATGACACAACACTCCGGTTAACTGGATAGCAAGACGAGAACATGATCTTAACAAGAATGAGATGATGGTCGAAGTGAGCAACATCACAACACCTCCGGAACAAAAGAATAGAAGCTAGATTGATGGAAGGAAAAGAACGAAGGAGAAAATGACAACTTCTACCGCCATTGAATTTGAAAAGCATAGGTTGAATGGAGTTGTTGAAAAACCAACAACGAAAGAATAGCTTGTTGTGGGCTTATAGAAAACATCTCAAAATCATGAGGTGACAACCGGCCACAAACGGAAACAATTGATTGTTTGGGAACAACAAGATATGCAAAACTTCTTTCACCAAGAGGATTCATTGAGAACTTGGATCGTTGATAAGCACCGTGATAGCAAGAATCCCTAGGAAATGCTATAGGTGAAATCCAATCCAATATAACTCCGAGAAAGAAAAGATGGGTTTACCTATTTCATTCTTGACAATTCTTTTCAAGACTCCTCATGACTCAAGAATGTTATAACACCATCTCAAAAGATAAGGGAGAAGAATCACACTTTGAAATACAAGATAAAGAATACTTGGGAAACTACCACAAGAATCTTGAAGAACACTTCGAGAATGAATTAACTCCTTGACAAACCACCATGAAGAACCTCCATATACAAAAAAGATCAAAAGAAAGTAAAGTTGAAAAGGATAAGATTATGACCTTGCAAGATTTGGATGAAGCTTCGCGATGAGATACTTGATAAAACTTGAAACTCCGGAAAAGAAAGATGACCAGCTTAGAAACGAGAATTGATAACATGCACCACTCCGGAAGAAGGATTGAAATCACTAGATGAAACAAGAATAAGAATTACGTAATGCTTATCATTCATCAAGTTAAATTGATGACAAGCAACGGATTTGGCATACCACTTATTCCTCTTGAAGAATATTGAAGATAGGATATCATGAACATGAAGAACTCTTGAGCGAACCACCGGTAAGAATTTGAAATGGATGAGGATACTACCAATGAGTGGAGACACATCATACGAAGAGATCATGATCCTCCTAATAGAAAACTTCAACAAGGCACCGAAATAAATGAGCTACGAATGAAGAGACCATAATCGGGAAGATTTTGAGAATGAAAGCTGAAAGCTGAGAATGAAGAAATCTTCTGAAATGATGGCCTTCGGAGGATCGAGAAATGGAACAACTCAGAAATGCTCCAGATAGATATGGAAAGAATTTCTCACGAATGAAAACAATTTGAAAGAATAGCATGAAGCTGAATCACGAACCTTCAAGAGAATGAGCAAGGATTTAAGAGAAACACTCCTTCAGTCTTCAACGCGGAGAATGATGACGAGAAACAACATCAAGAATTACTGAGACACTCCGGAATAATGAATAAGGAAAGGTTGAGCCAACGATGGAAAAGATTTAGAAGCGACCTTCAAGAAGGAATATGACTGATGGGATACATTCTTACGTCATATATGAAAAGAACTTGAGATCTCCGAAAAAGATTAAAAGGGTCAGGTAAGATCCTGGGAACAACCTGTGGGTTATGAGCCCACTCCAAGAGAACACTGTTGAACTGAATGCTTAGAAAGATATTGCACCGGTACAAATGAAAACTTGATGAGGTGAGAACCTCGAAACACTTAAGAGGATTTGGACGGAAACACGAGTCTTCTGAGATATCTTCAGCACTCCGGATAAAATAGAAAGAGGCTTGGCTAAGAATTTCCAACATGGGAAAGCATTTGGGGAATGAAAATGATATGATGAGCACCGAAAGCTTGAATTGAATCCACCGGGAAAGAAAATGAGAATGAAGAACGATGAACTTACCACTTGAGCATCTTCACAATGAATCACCGGATATCAAACGGAAGAAAAGATAGCGGAAGCATCAATGAAAAGAAAGGCACGTGGGTGACAATTTAATCATTGAAGAAAAAGGGTGGGAGTGTGGGGAAAAAACAAAGACAACTTAGGACGGATGAAAAGAACCCCGGAAAGAAATATGAGAATTGATCTTGCAAATATTTGAGAGGGATTCAATTCATTTGAAGAGAAGCACTCCGGATTGGAAGGAATTACATGACAACTCCGGTCGATCAAAAGGATTAGCATTCCCATAGCAATATGAGAACACCGCTTAGAAAAGATATGAAATCACCATTTGACATCAAAGCAACTCGAATTACCATACTCCAACAAACAAAGGATGCGGCTTCCGAAACAAGCCGGAAACAAATACATAACCGATTTGTATTTGCTGAAGGGTAATCCTAGGTAACTACTTGAATTCCCACCTAAGAACTTCCGAAATCTTTCTGGTTATGCAATCTGGTCCAACGGATACACGGATAAATTACTGAATAAAACACTCAACTCCTAGCAATAATACTACCCACCGTGTATCACATCCGTCAACACAAAACCAGAGAAACCTCGGAAACTCATCTACCTTAGACCCTCGTAATCACAACGATACTAAACATGGCAGTACATCTGATCCCGCTCCCCAGTACTGGGTGCCGCCACACTCTTCGCACCATGAATAGTATTGAAGCAATTTCGAACATCCGCGTCCTGAGATACTAAGGAAACTGGACGATAGCGATGTGTTAAGAACCCCTTGGAGCTCAACTCCCCGGGTCCAATCCATATGTATGGGAGGCACCAAGAACAGAGTTCCGGTCACATCGACATCATAGAGGTTCCAAAATACCCTCGTGATCCTAAAAAAAATTGAGTGAGAAGAGGGGAAGAATTAAAATTCCTACGTCCGGATTCCTCACCAGAGCATAGAAGAGGAGTAAAAACAATCCTACCCTCCGATATATAACTAGACTCAAAATAGTTTTTTACTAGACTCGACTCGGCCAAGTTCGATCAATCAAAGGGGCTTCTAGGTCGGTACAGGCTCTGATACCAACTTGTAACGCCCAAGATGCGATCCTATCCTCATTTTGGCTCGAGGGCCTCGACAAGGATAGAAGCGCATCTTGTCGTTTCGCAAGAATGGATATCATTACAAGTACATGTAAACAAGAGATGAGTATATGGAATTGGCTTACACTCGCCACAAGCTAAATCAAGATCACATATACAATCATCATACAGAAGAGCAGGGTCCGACTACGGATGAAATCAAACGATAAAATGACATCCATCCTTGCTATTCCAGGCTGCTGGCCTAGAACCCATCCTAGATCGATGAAGAAGAAGAAGAACTCCAAATCAAACAAGCATCGCTCTCACGTCAAAGAATCGCATTACCTGTACCTGCAACTGTTGTTGTAGTAATTTGTGAGTCACGGGGACTTAGCAATCTCATTTCCAAGGGTATCAAGACTATTAAAGCTTAATGGGTGAGGTATGGTTAAGTGGTGAGACTGCAGCAAGCACTAAGCATTTATTTGAGTGGCTAACTTACGAGTACAAGAATAAAGGGGGATGATTGTCGCATAAACGGACGCGAACTAGTGACGATCTCTATGAGATCCTGAACACCTACTTACGTCAATCATAACCCCACTGTGTTCTCTTTCGGAGCAGACCTCACGAGAATAGACGGTCACGGTTACGCACACGGTTGGTGTATTTTATTTGAGTTTACTTCAAGTTTGCTATGATCGGGTGTTAAACAAAGTTTGCAAGTTGCCACGTAACCGCGGGCACGGCTTTCCGAAAGATTTAACCCCGCAGGGGTGCTCCAACTCATCCATCACAAACTAACCACACGCCGCGGGAATAACCTCGACCATGAATCCCGTGATCTCCTAGGAATTTCCATAGGAAAACCGCAACCTCGAGATAGCCCGAAGTATTCTCAGAATTCCGTGCACAAGACATTCGAGAAAGGTAAAACAAGTCCAGCAAGACCGCTCGATGTGTCGACGAACCCGATAGGAGCCGCGTATCTCGTTCTCTGGACATGACCGGATTGGCTAAGTTTCCGGCTGGCACACCCATTGGTGGCCCCGGCTACTGCCATTTTGGACCAACACTCATGAGGAGCACTGGCCCGGGTTGTTGATTAATTATCCGCGGGTGCCGGCGGGTCCCTATGCATTTTTATTAAGTTGATTAGCAAATGTAGTACCAAAGTTGGGTCTTGCCAGACAAGTTTTAATCTAAAACGAATGGTCAAGGGGGTCCCCATAACAACCCTGAGCATGTTAGGAGCGCAAAATATGGAACATAACACCGATACACAAGTAACTAGGGCGGCAAAAGTGGAACAAAACACCGAGCATAAGGCCAAGCCTTCCACCTTTACCAAGTATATATGTGTGTTCAATTAAATAGCAATAATATTGTGATATATCAAAATATCCATGTTGCACATGGAAGAACTTGCACCTACAACTAGCAACGCTATAAGAAGGGCCGAGCAAGCGGTAACATAGCCACACAATGGTTTGCTGGGATGTGGAGGGGTTAGAGGCTTTTCATGGCAATTTGGGAGGCTTAACATACAAGTGGTAGGTAGCGAGACAGCGATAGAAACGAGACATCTAGCCTGGCAATATTAGTAATGGTATCCAGGGAAATGATCATCTTGCCTGAGATCCCGCTTGGAAGAAGATCGAGTCCATGAAGAAGACGAACCAACGTAGTCGAACGAATCCTCACACTCCGAAGCGGTTGTGGAACTCTATCGAGAAGAAGCAATTCGGAAATAACAATCAACACATGATAAACACCACAACATATGCATGACATGATGCACAATCAAATATGATGCATGTTATGCATGACATGGCAAGCACAACAATCAACTTCTACACATTAAGTGAAGCTCAATATGCAACGAGTTGCATATTGAAGAAACCCCACATTCAAATATTTAGTTCACTCTCGTTTAGGTACACGACAATATTAAATGTTGTTAAACATGGCAAGAGGTGAAGCATAAACAAACTACACTATCTAGGCATTTTACAGGAGGTCGGAAACAACTTATAGTATTTCCGAAACGACCCCATATGTTAATTTTGAAATTGGTCCAGATCTGAACTACCCATGTTTTATATTTTTTAAACAACAGAATAAAGTATACTATGCAATTCTACATGTCATTCTAGTCGATTTACATATATGGAACATCTCAAACGGACCTACGTTCTAAAAGTTATGACACACACAGGATGAACATGACATGAATACAAAATGCATGAAAGTGACAATCACAAACATTTCAAATCAAGAATGCAGCAAGATATTATGATACTACATGAAATTCTAAGCAAGTTTCATATATGACATGCCCAAAACGGAGCTACGGTTCAACCACAACAACCAACACAAGTTTGGGTATAATCTGCCCAAAAACACCACATGGCATATTGCAACCCTCAAATCTACAAGCTACAGCCACCTACAATTCACAACAAGGACATGGTGGTGAAGCCTACATGATGCTCAACAATTCATCTAGTAACAGCAAGTTGATTAGAAGCATGGATCAATAGGAAATGAGCTCACAAGAAGACATATTGAACTAAGCAGTTTTCAGACTTGGTGAAAATCTCAGTTTTTTTAAAACAGAGCAGTTTTATCATGAAGGCATATTGACAGCAGTGAAACTATAGGCTACATGACATATATTGGCATGAAACTTAACAGCATGCTGGAGGACATTATGAACTACAAATAACTCCATTGCACCAACCCCAAAGGGGTTCTAGATCACTAGCAAAACACATGGCAAGACAGCAATAAAATGTTGCAGATTCCAGACTTAGAAATATTTCAGCATCTCAAATCAGCAACATTGGTTAAGCATGTACTCATGATGAAATCTACAGCTAAACACAAGATTCATGGCATGGCAACCTATCAACAACAAGTAGACATGACATACTACAACACACTCCAAAGACTCAACCACAAGGAGACATGGATTGCTTAATACGAGCACCGCAAAATGGAACTCTATGTTAACAGATTTCAGTTTTAACGCGGTAGCAACTTGAGAGCAAGAAATACACATGATAATGAACTTCTACCTAGCAACCAGAGGCATGGCATCAAAGTATACATATCCTAGAGCAAAACTCATGAAGAAACCACATGCAAAAGACCTACGGTTGAGATGCAATCATCCACACGACATTGAATAAAATAACAGATTTCACAACTACTATGGGATGCACTTTTGCAACACAATTTACAGAAGCTAAATGCATCCTATTATGAATGCAAATGGAACCATCATATAGAACACATCAAGTAGAGAAAATTTCATATATCACACTTATTCATACGATGCACGGTTATCGAGATACACACGTCACAAATGCATACATGATAAAACTGCAGACGAAAAGGACTTAGAAAAAAAATCCACCTTGGGGCGAAGTTGGACGAGGCGGTGCGGGACGGGGCTGCTTGGTTCACGGGTCGCGAACGGCGCCGTACCGGGACTACGGCGTCCAGATCCGACGGGGCAGAGGAGGTGGCCGGCCGGCGCGTCTCTGGCGAGCGACGTGGCAGCCGGGCGGGGAGGAGGCCGGCGGGGAGACGCGGCAAGCTCCGGACGGATCCGGGGGTGGCCTCCCCGGATCTGGCGACGACGGGGCCGGACGGCGCTGCGGCGGGGCCACCGGGCGCCGGAGTTTGGGCGGCGGCCATGGGAGGCAGGGCGCGGGCGCGGAGTGCTTGTGGCGGCACGGCAGCGTAGGCGGCGATGATGGCAACGCGCGGCGAGGGACGGCGGCGGCAGCGGGCTCCGGCGGCAGCGGCGGCGGCGACCTGCGCGAGGCGGCGGTGGTTACGGGCACCGGTGGGCAGGAGCAGCAGCGCGGGGGGTGGGGGGGCTCGACCGGCGGGCGGCGGCGTGCATGCGGGCCGACCCGGGCCTTGGATGGGCTCGGGCGGGCTAGCTACGTGCCCCGCGGAACTGGCACGGGGGAGGAGCAGGCTGGCGGCGGAGGGAGGATGGGGAGGCCGCGTGGCAGGTCCCGATTGGCCGCGGGGTGGCTCAGGTGGCGACGCTCTGCTGGGGCTTCGACAAGTGGCGGCAGCGGGCTGGCTATGCACGGATCCCGAGGACTGGCAGCTGGAGAGTGCGGTTTTTGAGGCTGGAGGTTGGGGAAGGCCATTTTGGGAAGGGGAGACCTCCTTAAATAGGCAGGGTTAGGGTTTGAGGGTGCTTAGGGGGGTTTCGGAGCCCTCCGATCACGATCCGATGGTCAGATAGAAGAGGTGGGTTAGCTGGGCTATGGTGGGCCGTTGAGAGGTGGTTGGGCTGAGATGAGAGGGAAGATAGTGGCCCGGCATCAAGTTTTTTATAAACCGAAAACGTCCGATAAATAATCCGATGACTGCGCTAGTACGGTTGATCGTTCGGGTATCAAACGACCTCCGATTGCGACGAAATTCGGCAGGCGGTCTACCTACAATAAAACAAGACCGCACGCCAAATTTTGACCCAACCCGAGAAAGTTTTATATGCACTTTTAAAAACAATATTTTTAACGATGCCGCGGGCGCGTGCGTGTGTGGTTGGTCTCGAAACGGTCGATGCACGAACGGAGAGAACCGACGACTACGAACATATGCAAGTTTTCAAAAACGAGTGACGATGCTATGCAGATGATGCGAATGATGCGATGATGAATGCGACAACCGAACGGATCACACGACGATAATGGGAATAAAAGGGGAATCTTCTGGAGCGTCGGTCCCGGGATGTTACAGTCTGGTTGCGCGATGGGACACTGCTACAGGCCTAGCCCACTAGGCCTCGGGCCGTGGGTGGGGATCCTTTGTGGCCGGGCCCCGTTGGGGGCGGCCTGCGGCGCCCACGTCTCGCGGGTTTCGTGGGGACGTGGGCGCAGTTAATCCCCACGCCTCCCGTCTCTGCCGCCTTTAAAGGGGTGGGAGGTGGTGAGGCGGAGGCAGTTAGCATTCCCCTCCCCCATCGTCTTCTTCCTCTCGCTGTACCGCCCCGAGAGCTCGTGTCGCGACGCCGCTTTTCCCCTTCTCCACGCTCGCTGCGCTCGCTCTTGAGGGTCTGCTGGGGTCCGTCGCGTCTCGGGTCTCTACCGTCCTTGCCTTGGCCCGCTCGCAGAGCCCGGAGATGGCCGACACTCCCTCGGGCAGCTGGGGCGGCTCTGACGTGACGGCGGCGGACATCGACTACCTCCACCGCGCCCGGATGATGCCGTCGGAGGATCGCGTCGTCGTTCGAGCCCCTGGCGACGAGAGGGTGCCGGAGACCGAAGAGTGGGAGTTCGTGGTTTTCGCCACGCATTTCTCACGCGGCTTCGGTCTGCCGGCGAGCAGGTTCTTCAAGCTCTTCCTCGAGACGTTCGAGCTCCAGCCGCACCAGTTAGGGCCGAACTCCGTTTTGCAGATCTCTTGCTTCGTCACCTTCTACGAAGCTTACGCTGGCCTTCTGCCCTATATGGACCTCTTCCTCAAGCTGTTCTACCTCAAGGGCCTGAAGAACGGCGTCGAACCGTACGCCTGCGGCGGGGCGGTGGTGTGCGTCCGGGGCAGCCATTTCCCTCGCATCACCCTCATCGAATCTGTCAAGAGATGGCAGCGGTTGTTCTTCTATGTGAAGAACGCCAATCCGGCGCTGGATTACATCTGGCTGCTAACCTTCGCCAACGTCCCGCATCCCGGGACAAAATGGACGATGGACGTCGAGAACGCCAAGACCAACCGCATCTTGGGCCGGCTGCAGGCTATGAGGAGCGAGGAGGGGCTGGTTGCGGCCAACCTGGTGGCAGCCTTTATCGCCTGCCGGGTGCTGCCTCTGCAATGCCGGCCGCAGCGGATGTGCGACATGGGCGGCCGGCGCGACCCATGCCAGCTGTCCACCGTCGAGCTGACGCCAGCCCAGGTGGCGGGCTGCGTGAACTAGATTACCAACTTTAAGTTGGATGTGCGCGCGTGGCATTTCAACAAACCGCCGTATAGCCGGCACGACCCGGCGCCCACGGTATGTTTTGCCGCAATCCTTCTCTATATTTTCCTTTCTTTTTGTTTTATCGCGCTTATTGGCCGCACCGGTTGTAGCGGTTCGTACGCGAGAATACGCCGGACGGACCCATCCGCAGATCTTCTAGGCGGACTGGGCTGAGTCCGATCCTGAGGACTTCGAGATGGGGGAGGCCGCTGACAAGGAGGTTGACTCCTCCGGGGAGGCCGAAGGGGTTGAGGCGGCCGGTGATGCCGAGGCCGGCGGGTTGAGAGCCGGCAGGTCTGGAGCCGGCGGGGCTGAAGCGGATGGTGACTTCAACCCTGAACTCACGATTAAGGACTGGACCGACGACGACGATGATGATGACGTCCGGATTTTGGATGCGCCTCCTCCTGTAGATCGGCAGGAGCCGCGGGAGAGGAGCGAGGAGCCGCAGGTGCGGAGCCGGCAGTTCGAGGCGGCCCGTCGCGAGAAGAGGCCGGTCGGGGGGTAGTCGTCGACGCAGCAGCCAGCCCGGAAGAGGGCTCGCGCGGTCACCGCCCAGCGGGGTGCGGGGCCTCCGCCCCGGGCCAGGCGCCAGATCCCCGTGGTCGTCGGGTTTGTAACTGTCTTCATATTTCGCGTCTTTATTGTCGTTCTTTCGGCCGGACAACATCTGACTGTTTTCTTTCCTCCTCTTAGCAACACCATCGAGCTTCCTGACGCGGGCCCGGTGATTGAGCTGGCGGATGCCACCAGCCGGCGTGCCCAAGAGCACGCTGCCACGGTGCGGGAGGAGAAGAAGCGGCTCACCGCTTTGAGGGCCGCGCAGGGCGCGTTGAGGGGTGCGTCCGCGTGCTCCGCGATGTCCAACGACGGACGGCGCGAGCGGCACCATGACCCGACGCGTGCCACAGAGTCGGCGGCGGAGTCGACCCGAAGGTCGAGGCCATCGTCGGCCGAGCCCCGAGGGCCAGACGTGGAGATGGCCCAGTCAGTTGAGCTGGCCCCTGCGATGGCACAGGAGCCGGTCGGGGAGGTGGTGCGGCCGGAGGTGGTCATACCGGAGGAGCCGGCAGTACTCCCGCCACCGGTCGAACCGGTGGTGACGGAGCAGCCGGTGGTGCCGGCGGCAGCATCCGCTGGAGGGGTCTCGCCGGAGGCGGTCGTGCCCGTGGGCCGGGTGGAGACGGCGCTGGCTGCGCCGGGTGCAGGGGAGCCCGAGGCCGACTCCTGGGCCCTCGTGGTTGCGTCGGGTTCTGCCCCGGCTGGCGCCGTGACGGGAGCGCCGAGCGGTGGTCTGGGCCATGCAAAGCGGCGCATGCGTGATGTCCTAAGGGACTGGGCGGTGCTGGTTCGTGGTCCGGCGGCGCCGTCCCCGCCGGCTGACGGGCAGGTCCTGGCGCCGTGCAAGCCGGTTTGTATCATGTCTCATTGCCGGGAAGGGCTCGCCCGGTTTGCCGAAGCTGCTGAGAGCAACTTTCGGCGCGTGGAGGCGGCGATCGATGTATGGCTCCCTTCCCTTTTGGCGCTTCGTCTTTTTATTCCTTTCAGTGGGGGCGCACGAGTGCACCCACTGGGTGTAGTCCCCGAGATTTGGGTTGGCTGCGCGGCCGCGTGGCAGCCAAGCCGGATCTTTATTTTTGGGCTTCTTGTATCTTGACCTTCTGCTCTCTGTCGTGGTACAGGCCGAGAACGCCCAACGGCAGACGCTGTTTGACGAGGCCGTCTCCCTGCGTCGCGCCGGCAAGCTGGCCTATTACGAGGCCCAGGAGGAGCTGAAGACGTTGCAAGGTAAGGCAGTTTCAGTGGGGGCGCGCAAGCGCACCCACTGGGTGTAGTCCCAGAGTTTCGGACAGGTTGCGAAGCAGCTGGCTTGAACCTCCTCTTTTATGCCTTGGTTCCTGAACCCTACTTCCTGTAGACGAGGTGGCTATGCTGAGCCAGGTCCGGCAGAAGCGGGATGAGATAGCCTCCGAGAGGGACCGGCTGGCCCGCGACCTTGAGGCGGTCAGGGCGGAGCAGGACCGGCTGGGCGGGCTGGTTGTTGACGGTCAGTCAGCGCGGGAGAGCCTTGAAGCGGACCCGCGGAGGGAGGTGGTGGCCAAGGAGGAGGCCGCCAAGCAGGCGGCAGACGCCGACCGGCCGGCCGCGGATCTCCAGGCTGAGGTCACTCGGCTTGGAATCGCGCTCCAAAAGCAGGAGGCGGCCCGTGCCTAGGCGGAGAAGGCGGTGGAGGACGAGCGGGATCTGGGTCTCAAGATGGGGGGAGAGATAGATGATGCCTTCCAAGGTAGGCACCTTGCCCCTAGACCTCTTTTCCTTTGCCTTTTCCCTTTGCCTCTGGTTTTTACCTCTTGCTTCCCTATTTTTTTATTATCTTAGAGCGGTTTCCGGCCACCCAGCGCCGGGCCGAGCGGGCTGTGGAGGAACACCGGGAGTACTTCCACCAGTGGGGGCAGGAGATCGGCGAGAGCGAGCCCTGGTCGTTCACGGAGATTGCGCTAGCTGCTGAGAACCGGCTAATCTTCGTGCAACGCTGCATGGACCGGCTCCATGCGGCCCGCATGGCGGTGATTGCGGCGCTCTGGCCAGGGCGCGACGCCCCGCACGACCGGGTGGCCCTATGGCTTGAGCACATGGCGGCGCAGATCGAGGCCTGGAACGCTTCTGCCACCTGGTCCGGGCGCAGATGGCCCTCCGGTTTGCCACGTCCTGGTACCCCAGCATCAGTCTGGACCGGCTAGCCACTATGCGCGCTGTCCTAGCGGCAGAGCGGGCAGCTCGCGATGGGGCCCTCGTTCTCGGAGCCAACCAGCTGGCGTCCTATGCCGCGCTGGAGGAGTATCTGCCTGCGCTTGGCAAAGATGGCGAGCCGGTCGCGGACGACTCCTTCGGCATTCCCGAAGGAGCTACCGATGAGGCAGATGCTGATGAGAGCACTGACTCCAGCGGGGGGAGCGACGCCGAGGACGCGCCAGCTGGGGATGTGGACCCGGAGGCGGCGGCTGCTGGCCGATCTGCCGGTGATGTGCCTGAGGCTTAGGCGCCTCTGTCTATCTTAAAGTTCTTCTGCGCAACCTCTGTTAGAACGCATTTCCACCCACTGGGTGTGTATTGTAAAGGCTATTTGGCGTGCTGCCTGGATTTTTTAATTTTAAGCTTTTTGGAGTTAATTCAAGCTTGCGTGCCGGCTCGACCTTTTGCTTGTTTGCTTGCCGTTTCTAATTTGCACGCTAGTTCCCTTCTGGCTTCCGCCCCGCCTGCCGGCCAGCCGGGAGCCGAACTGGGGCAGGGGCGGGGCATCAGCCTTGTGGAGATCGCGTGGTCCTTAAAGACGCCCGGCTCAAGTTAGGGCGAGCCGCAGAGGCCGGCTAGGGGCGGTAAATGATCCGGCTAGACCGAGCCGGCCACCCCTTTGGCGGCGTTCATGCGCGGTAAGTTCCCGTCCCAGGATCCCGCTAGCCAGACAGCCGGGAGCCGGTCTATGGCTGGGCGGGGAGGGAGAGGCTGGCTTATCCCACATTACTTGACCGGCTTCGGGGAGGGGCGGCTAGGCCAGCCGGCGAGCCCCCGGGTTCGGGGAGCCGGACCCGGGAGCCTGCTCGAGGAGCGATAGGATTTGACGGAATTGAAAAGGCATTCCCCAAGTGCTGGCTTGGGACACCCGCTACATTCATTAGGCCCAAAAGGGTGGGGGATACATACATACACTGGTTGTTTTAGCAGTAAAATGGACAGAGGAGCGCCGCGTTCCACGGGCGCTCCGTCTCCTCGCCGGACGCGTCCCTATTGCGCTTCTGTGACTTTTGGGCGTCTATCAGATAGTATGCGTTGTTATGCAGCGCGTGGCTGACGATGAACGGGCCCTTACATGGGGAGGACAGCTTGTGCTGGCCGGCGGTTCACTGGATCCGCCTGAGCATCAGGTCTCCTTCGCGGAAGGAAAGGGGCCGGATCCGCTTGCTGTGGTAGTGCCGGAGCTTCTGCTGGTTGATGGCCGTCCGGCTCAGGGCTACCTCGCGTGCCTCCTCGAGTAGGTCAACACCAACTTCTCTTGCTTCTTTTGCGCCCGCCTCCGTGTACAGGGTGACGCGAGGCGAGTCAAACTCAATGTCCATGGGGATGACCGCCTCGGACCCGTACACGAAGAAGAAAGTGGTGAAGCCATTGAGCGATTGGGCGTGGTTCTGAGGCTCCACAGGACGGCCGACAGCTCTTCGATCTAGCAGCCGGCTGAACGTACGAGCGGTGCCACGAGCCAGGGCTTGATGCCGGCTAGGATCAGTCCGTTTGCCCTTTCCGCCTGTCCGTTCGACGGTGTGTGGGCCACTGATGCGAGGTCGAGCCGGATGCCTTCCTTGGAGCAGAAGATCGCCATCGCACCCTTGGCGAAGTTGGTACCGTTGTTGGTGATGATGCCGTGGGGGACTCTATAGTGGACCGTGATATCTTTGACGAACCGGTGCCGTCCAGCTTCTTGATGGTCTGGCCTCGATCCACTTGGTGAACTTGTCAACGGCTACCAATAGGTGCGTCATGCCGCCTCGCGCGGTCTTGAATTGGCCCACCATGTCGAGCCCCCAGACGGCGAAAGGCCATGAGAGGGGGATGGTTTTGAGGGCCGTAGCCGACAGGTGGCTCTATGTGCTGAAGCAATGGCAGCCTTCACACTTGTCGACGAGTTGCGTCGCCTCTTCCAAGGCAGTCGGCCAGTAAATCCCGTGGCGCAACGCCTTGGCCACCAAGGCCTTCGAGGCAGCGTGGTGACCGCACTTGCCCTGGTGGATGTCTCGGAGGATCTCTTGCCCTCTCTTAGACTCGACACTGCGCTAGAAAACGCCGGTTGATGATGGCGTAGGCGGGGGACCGGCGCTGGATTTGCCGGACCACGGCCTCGTCCGGAGGGAGCTCGCCATGCAGGAGGAAAGCCAGGATGGGCTGGGCCACGTTTGTGCCGAGATGGGAGCCGGCTCCAGCTCGGGCTGGGGGCCGTGGGCAGCCGAAGCCCCCGGGCCTGTCGCTGGAGCCCCGGGACCGGCTCGCTAGTCCCCGGGACCAGGTTGGTGGAGAGCGCGTCCAAAGCCATCATGACGGCTACAGGGTCGGAGTCGGCCGCCGTGGAGATGGAAACGGTCGTAGCCGGGCGACAAAACCCGTGAGGAGTCGACGAAAAATACTTCTAGCTACCGCAAGTTCCAGAATCGCGAGGTCCAATCTAACACCATCACGGAGGGGTTCATCATCCTCATTGGTGCTTCTCCGATGATGCGTGAGTAGTCCACCATAGACCGACGGGTCCGTAGGCAGTAGCTAGATGGCTTTCTCTCTCTCTCTCTCTCTCTCTTTTGATTCTCAATACAATGGTCTCTTGGAGATCTATTTGATGTAATGACTTTTTAGGGCGTGTTTGTTGGGATCCGATGAATTTTGAGTTCATGATCAGTTTCTATCCATGAATATTATTTGAGTCTTCTTTGATCTCTTATATGCCTGATTACTTATAGCCTCGTATTTCTTCTTTGAATCTTTGGTTTAGTTAGGCCAACTATATTGATTTTTCTTGCCATGGGAAGATGTGCTTTGTGATGGGTTCGATCTTGCGGTGTCCTCTCCCAGTGACAGAAGGGGCAGCGAGGCACGCATGTATTGTTGCTATTAAGGATAACAAGATGGGGTCTATTCCTACATGAATAGATCTTCTCTACATCATGTCATCATTCTTATTGCATTATGATGACCCACAAGTTTATGGGATCAATCGTAGTCCTTTCGATAAGTAAGAGTGTCGAACCCAACGAGGAGTAGAAGGAAATGACAAGCGGTTTTCAGCAAGCTAATTTCTACAAGCACTGAAATTGTAGGTAACAGATAGTTTGATAGCAAGATAATTGGTAACGAGCAAGTAACGATAACGGTAAATAAAGTGCAGGAAGGTAGCCCAATCCTTTTGTGGCAAAGGACAGGCCAGGCAGTCTCTAGTATTAGGCAAAGTGTTCTTGAGCGTACACAGGAATTTCATCTAGTCACTTCTATCATGTTGGTTTGATTTGTGTTCGCTACTTTGATAATTTGATATGTGGGTGGACCAATGCTTGGGTGTTGTTCTCACTTGAACAACCTCCTACTTATGATTAACCCCCTCGCAAGCATCCACAACTACGAGAAAAGTATTAAGATAAAATCTAACCATAGCATTAAACGTTTGGATCCAAATCAACCCCTTACGAAGTAGCGCATAAACTAGGGTTTAAGCTTTTGTCACTCTAGCAACCCATCATCTAATAACTACTCCACAATTCATTCCCTTAGGCCCATGAATGGTGAAGTGTCATGTAGTCGACGTTCACATGACACCACTAAGGGAATCACAACATACATATCATCAAAATATCGAACACATATCATATTCACATGATTACTTGCAACATGACTTCTCCCGTGACCTCAAGAACAAAGGTAACTACTCAAAAATAATAATCATGCTCAAGATCAGAGGGGTATTGAATAGCATAATGGATATGAACATATAACCTTCCACCATATAAACCATATAGTAATCAACTACGCAAGGTAATCAACACTACTAGTCACCCACAGGTACCAATCCGAGGTTCCGGTACAAAGGTTGAACACAAGAGATGAACTAGGGTTTGAGAGTAGATGGTGCTATTGAAGATGTTGATGAAGATTGGCCTCCCAAAGATCAGAGGGGTGTTGGTGATGACGATGGTTTGATTTCCCCCTCCGGGAGGGAAGTTCCCCCGGCGGAATCGCTCCGCCGGAGGGCAAAAGTGCTCCTGCCCAAGTTCCGCCTCGAGACGGCGGTGCTCCATCCCGAAAGTCCTCTCTTTATTTTTTTTTCTAGGTCAAAAGTGATTATATACCGGAAAATGGGCACCGAAGGTGGGCCGAGGAGGGCACAACCCACCAGGGCGCGCCCATGGGGGCCTGGCGCGCCCTGGTGTCTTGTGCCCACCAGGGTGCCCCCCTCCAGTAGTTCTTTGCTCCAGTATTTTTTATTAATTCCAAAAATAATCTCCGTAAAGTTTTAGCTCCATTGGAGATGTGCAGAATCGGTATCTCTGATGTGATTTTTTTCAGGTCCAGAATTCCAGCTGTCGGTATTCTCCCTCTTTGTGTAAACCTTGGATATTATGAGAGAAAAGGCATTAGAATCACTCCCTAAAGCATTATTATTCAACAAAACATAATAAATAACAGTATGAAATCATGATGCAAAATGGACGTATCACATTACCCCGTTTCTCCATGAATTTAATACACTAGATGCATGCTAGATAGCGGTCGATGTGTGGAGTAATAGTAGTAGATGCAGAATCATTTCGGTCTACTAATCTTGGACGTGATGACTATATAATGATCATCGCCTTGCATATTGTCATGATTTTTTGATCTTCTATCAATTGCCCAACAGTAATTTGTTTACCCACCGTGTGCTATACTCATGAGAGAAGCCACTAGTGAAACCTACGGCCCCCGGGTCTACTTTTCCAACATATTGCTTTCCGATCTATCTTTTTGCCGCTTTTGTTTTTAGATCTACTATTCCAAAAACCCAAAAATACCTTGCTGCACTTTTTATTTGCCTCTTTTATTTTGTGTTCTTATGGGATCTATTTATCCAATCTACAATCTAATCTATCTTTTTACCGTGGAGAGATTGACAACCTCTCTTTCGCGTCGGGTTGCAAGTATTTGTTCTTTGTGTGCAGGTACCGTTTACATAATGTTGCGTGGTCCTCCTACTGGTTCGATACCTTGGTTTCATAACTAAGGGAAATACTTACCGTTGCTGTGCTGCATCATCCCTTCCTCTTTGGGGAAACACCGATGCAGTCTCAAGCCACGTCAAAGGAATTTCTGGCACCGTTGCCGGGGAGGAAGCAGTCTCTTCAACGTGCCAATCTCTGGCGCCGAGGAGACATCACCAACATCTATCAGGTTCCTAATGACAAATCACAACTCCTTGCAATTACATTATTTGCCATTTGCCTCTCGTTTTCCTCTCCCCCACTTCACCAAATTTGCCGTTTTATTCGCCCTCTTTTTCGTTTGCCTTTCCCTCGTCAGATCTTTTGTTTGCTTGCAATCTTGTTTGCGTAGTCACGATGACTCAAGAAAATACCAAATTGTGTGATTTTTCCAATACCAATAATAATGATTTTATTAGCACTCAGATTGCTCCTCCCGCCAGTAGTCCGGAGTCTTGTGATATTAATGCCGCTTTGTTGAATCTTGTCATGAAAGATCAATTTTCCGGTACTCCTAATGACGATGTCGCGTCCCATCTAAACACATTCATAGAATTGTGTGATATGCAAAAGAGAAAAGATGTGGACAATGATATAGTGAAGTTGACACTATTTCCTTTCTCCTTGCGGGATCGTGCAAAAATTTGGTTTTCTTGTTTGCCTCGCAATAGTATCGATTCTTGGAAGAAGTGCAAGGATGCTTTTATTACTAGGTATTTTCCGCCTGCGAAAATTATTTCCCTTAGAACACAAATTATGAATTTTAAGCATCTTGAGCATGAACATGTTGCACAATCTTGGTAAAGAATGAAATTGATGATAAGAAATTGTCCTACTCATGGTTTAAATATTTGGATGATCATACAAAAAATTTATGTGGGATTGAATTTTGTCTCTAGAAATCTTTTAGATTCCGCCGTGGGTGGTACTTTTATGGAAATTACTTTGGGTGAAGCTACTAAATTGCTAGATAATATTATGGCAAATTATTCACAATGGCATACTGAAAGAGCACCTACTAGCAAAAAGGTTAATTCGGTTGAAGAAATTAGTACTTTGAGTGAAAAAGTTGATGCTTCAATGAAGTTGGTTGCTAGTAAAAATGCTCCTATTGATCTTAATGATGTGCCTTTCTCTACTTTGATTGAGCAAAATAGTGATTCCGTAGATGTGAACTTCGTCTCGTGAAACAATTTTAATAACAATGCTTATAGAGGTATGTCGGAGAAACGACACCTATGGGATCGAGAGGACCCCTTTACGATTCGGCAGGGAGAAGGTTTGCACAAAGAGCAGATCTAACGATCAACACGGGGAATTTTACCCAGGTTCGGGCCGCTGAGAAGCGTAAAACCCTACTCCTGCTTTAGTATATTGGATGTGTTTAATCCCTGGTTCTAGGAGCGCTTGTGATGAACAGTACACATCAGCTACACATGCAGAACGGGCCGGAGAGGATCCCCCTGTAGCTACGCCTTGGGCCTCCTTTTATACGTTCGAAGGGGTCACCCACAGTGGCGTACAGTGCATACATGAGGTGTAAAGTTGCTACAGTGCTATCATACCTAATACTGACGGCTTAGGACAAGTGCATTTAATGCTCCATTGAGGTGTCCCTTAGCTTCTTGGGGATGGGAAAAGGGGTCGTCCCATCAGCACCGCTTAAGCCCAACGCCGTTAGCCTCCTGACACGTTACCAGGAGGACAACAGCTAAAAGACAAGCTGGTCGCTGCGTGTCCAGGGGTAATGAATACCCCCTGTTCATTACACCGACAGGAGCCCCCGGGCCTGGGCCGGGCAAGCGCGCACAGTGTTTGTCCGGGCTAGGCCCAAAAACATGCACCGACATACGCGCGGCGAGAAGTAACCGTCACTCATGACTTTAACTGCGCGCTGATGATGACGCAAGAGAGCTTGCGGTTTGCCGGGCCTTGGGCTTGCCGGCAGCGTGGGCAGACAGAGCAGGACGGCAGCAGAAGTCGTGTGCCCGAAAGGGAGTGCCACACCGTGCGATGAAGAGCCAGCCCCCGAGCCTTCCCTATAAGGGGTACTGCGGGTGCGGAGCTCGATTCATACAGTCATCCCTGCCCTCGCCGTCGTCTACTGCGAATGCCTCACTGCCGTCTTGCCGGCCTCTAGCACCTGTTGCTGCAATGGCGCATGTAAAGGAATAATTAATCTTAGTCAAGCCAATCTTTATGTATGCAAGACATGTTTCTTTATGCTAAATGAATGTTTGCTTCCTTCTTGATTAATTCCGTCCTTGCATATATCTTATATCCTACGCTGTCTAGAAACCTTGCCGGTGCGCACGTTTGCCGCGAGCGCTAGGTGCGGGACTTTAGCAGCCTGCTAGAAATGCCGCTGCCGGCAAGGCGACTTGCCGGGTCAGAACGCGGCTGCAAAGCTTGCCGAGCGGACTCAAGGCGAAACTAGAGCGCGGGCTTACCACGGCAAGGTTCCTTCGCGTGCAGATTAATGTACAAGGACGAAAAATCAATCAAGACGACCCATGCTTGACGGAAAGCTTTCCGATGCGCACGCTCCAGTCGGCAGCGCTTGGAGGAACGGGTCCTTAGAGGCTTGCCGGGAACGCCGCCTCCCGAAAAGGTTTACCTTCCCGGTTTTAGCGCAGCTGCTCACATCGCCGAGCGGACTCGAGGCGACTAGGAGCGCAACTAGCCCCGGGAAGACTCCTTCGCATGTAGGTGTAAGGAGCAAGTGAGGACAGCAAAAGAAATGCAACTGTTACAAGCTTTGGTAACTTAGCTTTTCCTGCTGTGCAGCCCGCATAGTGAGGCCGCGCTCGTTGCGATGACCGGCAGCTCTCGAGAATGGTACCCTCTAGGGCGCAGCCAGCCCCCGAGCCTGCCTTCCAGGCGTATTCCTGCAACACTGATTGGGCATGTGATGCCACGACAGCGTTTTAGCACAGCAAGTTAATTAGCTTCTGGTTTATGATTAATCTGCTGCAATTGGGACTTCTGCCGAATGTTCCCTTGCTTGCCGGAACACTTTTCGGTGCGTACGATCCAGTCAGCAGCGCTTTGAGGAACGGGTCCTTAGCAGCTTGCCGGGAACGCCGCCTCCCGAAAAGGTTTACCTTCCCAGCTTTAGCGCAGCTGCTCACATCGCCGAGCGGACTCAAGGCGATTAGGAGCGCAACTAGCCCCGGGAAGGCTCCACGGCATACGGGTTTAAGCAGAAATCCGAAAATAAAACTCATCGAGATTTTTCCTTGAACAATTGCATTTTTGTATAATGAATCCCTACGCTTGCTGGAATACTCCCTGAATGCGCACGTTCTGGTCGATGGCGCTTAGGATCGGGTCCTGTCTAGCAGCCTATCGAGAACGCCGCCTCTTCAGGAGCTTAACGCTCTAAAGACAACCGTAGCTGCATCTGTGTTGTTGGGCGGACCCAGAACAACCAGGAGTGCAGAGTGTTTCTAGAGCGCTCCCTCGCGCACAGGTCATACAAAACTGCCATCAAGGATAAGGCTACACAACAAAAAGCAATCAAAGTTTGGGACTTAGCTTTCTGTAAGTAGAGCGAAGTCGCCATGGACGATGAAGCTGATGCGCTGACCGCTAGATCAGGTTCGCGCGATCCTTCCCCCTACCTGGCGCGCCAAAGATGTCGGAGAAACGACACCTATGGGATCGAGAGGACCCCTTTACGATTCGGCAGGGAGAAGGTTTGCACAAAGAGCAGATCTAACGATCAACACGGGGAATTTTACCCAGGTTCGGGCCGCTGAGAAGCATAAAACCCTACTCCTGCTTTAGTATATTGGATGTGTTTAAGCCCTGGTTCTAGGAGCGCTTATGATGAACAGTACACAGCAGCTACACATGCAGAACGGACCGGAGAAGATCCCCCTGTAGCTATGCCTTGGGCCTCATTTTATACGTTCGAAGGGGTCACCCACAGTGGCGTACAGTGCATACATGAGGTGTAAAGTTGCTACAGTGCTATCATACCTAATACTGACGGCTTAGGACAAGTGCATTTAATGCTCCGTTGAGGTGTCCCTTAGCTTCTTGGGGACGGGAAAAGGGGCCGTCCCATCAGCACTGCTTAAGCCCAACGCCGTTAGCCTCCTGACACGTTACCAGGAGGACAACAGCTAAAAGACAAGCTGGTCGCTGCGCTGGAGCGATGACAGGGTGGCGAGGTCTTGCCGGGTGCAAATCTTGCCGGGGCTCGTTGGATCAGCCCGGCAAGATCTTGCCGGGGCCCCAGCCTTCGGTCTTCTGTCTTCTGAGTATTGTCTCAAATACTCCTTGATAATCTTGTGCTTGTTCCCAGTTGTCCTCCGGCAAGCAACTTGTCAGAAGTCCAACATCGGGTCTTCTCGGTGACCTGCTTGGAGGTCTTCTCCCAGGAAAGCTCGCTTCACGGAAATTCTGTCTTGATTTTGCCGGCCTTTGAGATTGCCGATGGTGCGTAGGCTCGTTCCCAGCAAGTAATCCTTGCCGGAAACCTGGGTCCTAGATGTGTCCTATGAGTCGATTTCTTCTCTGCCATGCCTACCCGCCTGGAGGCTGCAACTTGCCAATGCGTGTCCAGGGGTAATGAATACCCCCTGTTCATTACACCGACAAGGTAATTTTAATCCTAGGCCTTTTCCCGGAAATTCCTCTAATAATTATGGCAATTCCTATGGTAATTCTTCTTACAATAATAATAGGAACCCCTCTTATCTTGAGAGTAATATTAAAGAATTTATCAATGCTCAAAAAGTTTTCAATACTACAATAGAAAAAACGTTGAATAAGATTGATGATATGTCTAGAAGCATTGATAGAATTTCCCATGATGTAGAAAATCTCATTTTGAAGGCTTTTGCACCTAAGATTGATGAATCAATTAAATCTTTATATGTTTCTATGGATGAATGTAAGAAAAGAACCGCTATGCTTAGAGCTGAAAGAGAATTTTTAGAAAAAGCGTTTTCTAGTGATTGCTTTCATAAAAATGATGAAGATCTTAAAGTGATTGGTGTTTATTCTATTGATTCCTTGTTTAGTAATATTAAAATTTATTATAAAGGGACTGAAGTAGAGTCAACTTTAGCTAGAAGGCGTCCCAATGATTTGGATGGTGAAAATCTTGATGAAAAAATTGATGAAAGTGGGTTTGAAGAAGTCAAAACTTTAACTAGTGATGTGCCCACTATTTTGGATTGCAAAGACTTTAATTATTATAGTTTCTCTTTGATTGAATGTATTTCCTTACTACAATCCATGTTAAATTCACCCCATGCTTATGAACAAAATAAAGCTTTTACTAAACATATTGTTGATGCCATGATGAAATCTTTTGAAGAAAAGTTGGAGTTATAATTTCAATTCCTAGAAAATTACATGATGAGTGGGAACCTACCATTAAAGTCAATATTAAAAATTATGAGTGCTTTTCTTTATGTGATTTGGGTGCTAGTGTTTCCACGATTCCGAAATCTCTATGTGATGTGCTTGGTCTTACCAATATTGAAGAATGTTCTCTTAATTTGCACTTGGCAGATTCTACTATTAAAAAGCCTTTGGGAAGAATTAATGATGTTCTTATTCTTGCAAATAGGAACTATGTGCCCATAGATTTTATTGTTTTTGATATTGATTGCAATCCGTCTTGTCCCATTATACTTGGTAGACCATTTTTACGCACTATAGGTGCCGTGATTGATATGAAAGAAGGCAATATTAAATTTCAGTTTCCACTAAGAAAGGGCATGAAACACTTCCCTAGAACAAGAATTAATCCACCATATGAATCAATCATGAGAGCACCCTATGGAGTAAAAACCAAAGATGACAATACTTGAATATGTGCATTATGCCTAGCTAGGGGCATAAAACGATAGCGCTTGTTGGGAGGCAACCCAATGAATAAATTTATTTTCATATTTTTCTTTCTGTTTTTGAGTGTTGACACAATTATTCCTCTGTTATGATTGTGTTTTTATGTTTTATTTAGTGTTTGTGCCAAGTAAAGCCTTTAGGATGATTCATAAGATGAGTAGAAACAATGCTGAATCTGAAACAGAAACTTTGACTCCAGTGCGTGAATTTTCATTTTTTACTGGAGCGTCATAATGAGATGAAATTTTAACACAGTGTTTATATACAAATTATTTACGTTGTCCTAATTTTTTAGAATTTTTAGAGTTACATAAGTATGGTTAGAGTACATATTACTACAGACTGTTCTGTTTGAGACAGATTCTGTTTTCGTTGCATTGTGTGGTTGTTTTGATGAATCTATGGTTTGTATTGAAGGGTATAAGCCATGGTAAAGTTAGAATACTGTAGATATAATGAAATAATAAAATATGGATGGGTTTTAAACAGCACTTAGAGTGGTGATTTGCTTTATTATACTAACGGATCACACGAAGGTTTTGTTGAGTTTTGTGTGATTGAAGTTTTCATGTTTTGGGTGAGATCACGATGGATGAAGGAATAAGGAGTGAAAAGAGCCTAAGATTGGGGATGCTACAGAACGCCCAAGATAATATCCGAAGAGAAACAAACAACTAAGCTTGGGGATGCCCCGAGTGGCATCCCCTCTTTCTTCTAACGACCATCAGTATTTTACTTGGAGCTATATTTTTATTCATCACATATCATGAGTTTTGCTTTGAGCGTCTTGTATTATTTGAGTCTTTGCTTGATTTTCTATTTAGTTTGTCACAAGTATGCTCGCTGGACTCACCTATTTGAGAGAGCCAAAATTATGCTATGATTTGTTAGAATTACTCTATATGTTTCACTTAAATTTTTTGAGCTATGGAATTGCTCTAGTGCTTCACTTATATCTTTTTGAGCACGGTGTGCTTTAAGTTTTTGAATAAATACTATCATGCTTCACTTAGATTAATTTGTGAGTTAGTAAATTTTGAAGAAATTCTCTCATGCTTCACTTATATTATTTTGAGAGACGAAACTTTTATGCTCATGTTCTTCACTTAAATTTGTTTGAGCTTGTCAAAAGCAATGAAAATATATGAAACTAGTCCCAAAGTGATAGATATTCAAGAGGGATATAATAAAAACTTTCATGAAGATCATTGGACAAATTAAACTTGATTCCTTGTAATAGTTTTGAGACATGATGATAGTGATATGTGAGTCATGTTGGTGAGTAATTATGCTTTAGTAAGAATATTGGTGTTAAGGTTTGTGATTCCCTATGCAAGCACAAAAATCAATAGTTATTCAATGAAATTACATCCTACTTATGCTGCATTACTCGGTGTTAGTTATGCTTAATGCCTGTTTATGTGAATTTTCGTTTCTTGGTTGGTTGCTTCTCAATCTATTTGCTAGCCTCCACTTGTACTAAGTAGAAATACTACTTGTGCATCCAAAATCCTTAAACCCAGTTTTGCCTTATGAGTCCACCATACCTACCTATATGCGGTATTTCCATGCCGTTCTAAGCAAATTTGTATGTGACATCTCTAATTTTCAAAATGAATTTCCTTTTTGTGTGCCCGTACCGCTCATGAAACGGTAGGGGGTGTCCAATATTTTTCCATGCTAGATGTGTTATACTCAAGATGAATGTTTATTCACTTGTCATTGCACGAGAGTACGGCGGTAATAGGGATTCCTAGTCCCGAAATGAAAAGAAATTTACTTTATGTTGTCAAATAATAAATTCCTTGGAAAGTGTTGGTATGGAAGGCAACCGTGGATACGGCTAGCCATGGATTGTGAAAGAATGGTGGAAAAAGGAATAAACTTCATTTTATGTTTGAGAACCGCCTATGATGTATCTAGCATGGAAATTATTGAGAACTACTCGGTCGTTTTCGTTGACAGGAAAGGCATGCCACCCAAAATAATTTTTCTCTCTCAATTTAAGCTTTGAGCTCTAGCACCTCTACAAATCCCTACTTCCCTCTGCGAAGGGCCTATCTATTTACTTTATGCAATTTTTACTTTTATTTGAGTCTCCATCTTCTCTTATAAAGCACCAATTAGGGGGCACTATGATCATACTTGTGCATTGCGTGTAGTTAATATTTGAGTGTGTTTCATGAATGGATCAATGATTGAGCATGATGGGCTAGGGATAAATTTCTTTAGTGTTGATATTTTGAAAGACATGGTTGCTTGTTGGCCTGCTTGAGTATTAAAGTCTTTATGTCAAAACTAGACTATTGCTTTGAACCATCTAAAAGTCCAAATGTCCATGCTACAACAGAAAAGAATATGTGATGAACATGTTGGCAACATTCCACAACAAAAATTATGTTTTTATCATTTACCTACTCGAGGACGAGTAGGAATTAAGCTTGGGGATGCTGATACGTCTCCAACGTATCTATAATTTTTGATTGTTCCATGCTGTTATATTATCATTCTTGGATGTTTTACAATCATTTTATAGCAACTTGATATCATTATTTGGGACTAACCTATTGACATAGTGCCAAGTGCCAGTTGCTGTTTTTGCTTGTTTTTTTACTTCGCAGAATATCAGTACCAAACGGAGTCCAATCGCGACGATTTTTTTTGGAGATTTTGTTTGGACCAGAAGACATCCACCGAGCGAAAGAAGTACCTAGGAAGAGGCCCGTGGAGCCCACAAGACACTAGGGTGCGCCAGAGGCCCCCGGCACGCCCTGGTTGGTTGTGGTGGCCTCGGGACCCCCCTCCACCGCCTTTGAGCTCTATAAATACCCAAATAATCCAGAAACCCTTGAGGAGTCGACGAAAAATACTTCCAGCCGCCGCAAGTTCCAGAACCGCGAGATCCAATCTAACACCATCACGGAGGGGTTCATCATTTTCATTGGTGCCTCTCCGATGATGCGTGAGTAGTCCATCATAGACCGACAGGTTCGTAGGCAGTAGCTAGATGGATTTCTCTCTCTCTCTCTCTCTCTCTCTCTCTCTCTCTCTTGATTCTCAATACAATGGTCTCTTGGAGATCTATTTGATGTAATGACTTTTTGCGGTGTGTTTGTTGGGATCCGATGAATTTTGAGTTCATGATCAGTTTCTATCCATGAATATTATTTGAGTCTTCTTTGATCTCTTATATGCATGATTACTTATAGCATCGTAATTCTTCTTCGAATCTTTTGTTTAGTTAGGCCAACTAGATCGATTTTACTTGCCATGGGAAGAGGTGCTTTGTGATGGGTTCGATCTTGCGGTGTCCTCTCCCAGAGACAGAAGGGGCAGCAAGGCACGCATGTATCGTTGCTATTAAGGATAACAAGATGGGGTCTATTCCTACATGAATAGATCTTGTCTACATCATGTCATCGTTCTTATTGCATTATTCCGTTTTTCCATCAACTTAATACACTAGATGCATGATGGATAGCGGTCGATGTGTGGAGTAATAGAGATAGATGCAGGCAGGAGTCGGTCTATCTATCTTGGACGTGATGCCTATATAATGATCATCGCCTTGGATATCGTCATGACTATTTGATTTTCTATCAATTGCCCAACAGTAATTTGTTCACCCGCCGTGTGCTATACTCATGAGAGAAGCCACTAGTGAAACCTACGGCCGCCGGGTCTAGTTTTCCAACATATTGCTTTCGGATCTATCTTTTGCCGCCTTTTGTTTTCAGATCTATTATTCCAAAACCCCCAAAATACCTTGCTGCACTTTTTATTTTCCTCTTTTATTTTGTGTTCTTGTGCGATCTATCTATCCAATCTATTACAATCTAATCTATCTTTTTACCATGGAGAGATTGACAACCTCTCTTACGCGTTGGGTTGCAAGTATTTGTTCTTTGTGTGCAGGTACCGTTTACGTAGTGTTGTGTGGTTCTCCTACTTGTTCGATAACCTTTGTATCATAACTGAGGGAAATACTTACCGTAGCTGTGCTGCATCATCCCTTCCTCTTTGGGGAAATACCGACGCAGTCTCCTGCCACATCTTTTATCTTAATACAACACGTCTTGATGGATAACATTATGTGAGGGAATGCCACCATCCGTAGATTATCATATCCTATTATGTTGGTACTGACTTATTCACCCCGTGGCATAGTCGTATAGCTTAACTCCATTCCATGCCCGTACTGAACGAGACCGTACCTAGATACCAGCAATCTAATCTAAAACATCACATACCTCTCTTAGTTTATTTTCTTTGTTTTGTTTAGTATTTACTTTTCTGTTCTCAATAGTATCTTAGTTTAATTCCCCCTCTGTACTATTTTCTTTAGCAACCTACTTAAGTGAACCATTTCCAAACTCTGGTTTGGGTGTGAGAATGGTTGTGTTAGTGACAACACAGCTGCGGAGCTTGTGGTGCCATCCTATTCTCTCCCTATGGGATCGACAAACCTTACTTATCCCAAAATTGCTACATAGCCTTGTGCACTTGCACGACATCAGGGGCCATAGTTTTCACTAGAGGATTCTCTCTCGAACACATAACATACGGTTGTGATACGTCTCCAACATATCTACTTTTCCAAACACTATTTCTCTAGTTTGGACTCTAATTTGCATGATTTGAATGGAACTAACCCAGACTGATGCTGTTTTCAGCAGAACTACCTTGGTTTTATTTTGTGCAGAAATAAAAGTTCCTGGAATAGGACGAAACTTTTTGTGAATTATTTCTATAATATATAATGAATTATGGAGCGAAGATCCACCGGGGGGCTGCCTGTGGTCCACAAGCCAACAGGGCGCGCCCACCCCCTGGGCACACCCTGATGGCTTGTGGGGCCCACGTGGCTCCCCCGAACCTAATTCCACTCCTATAAATTCACATCTTTGGAGAAAAAACCAGAGAGAAGATTTCATCGCGTTTCACGAGACGGAGCCACCACGACCTCCTGTTCTTCCTCAGGAGGGCTGATCTGGAGTCCGTTTGGGGCTCCGGAGAGGGGGAATCGTCGCCGTCATCATCACCAACCCTTCTTCATCAACACCTCCATGATGCTCACCACAAGGAGTGAGTAATTCCTTTGTAGGCTTGTTGGACGGTGATGGGATTGGATGAGATTGATCATGTAATCTAGTTAAGTTTGATAGGGCTTGATCCCTAGTGTCCACTATGTTCTGAGATTGATGTTGCTATGACTTCGTTATGCTTAATGATTGTCACTAGGGCCTGAGTGCCATGATTTCAGATATGAACCTATTATGTTTTCATGAATATAAGAGTGATTTTGATCCTATCTTGCAAGTTGTACGCACCCATTACACGTCTTGATCCGCATACGCCAAGGTGACAATAATTGGGATTCTTTCCGGTGATTATCGTAGTTTGAGGAGTTCATGTATTCACCATGTGTTAATGCTTTGTTCCGGTTCTCTATTAAAAGGAGGCCATAATATCCCTTAGTTTCCAATAGGACTCTGCTGCCACGGGAGGGTAGGACAAAAGATGGCATACAAGTTCTTATCACAAGCACGCATGACTATGTACGGAATACATGCCTACATTACATTGATGAATTGGAGCTAGTTCTGTGTTGCCCTAGTGTGTAACTGTTACATGATTGATGTCATCTAAATCATTATCCATCACCGATCCACGAGCCTATGCTTTACATATACTTAATCTTGCTAAGTTACTAATGCTGCTACTGTCACAAGTGCGACAAAGTTAGTGCTGTCACTACTACTGTTACTACTGTTACTACTATTTGCCGTGTTACTAAAACTTTGCTACTGAGAGATATCCCAGGTATGGTTGAATTGACAACTCAATGACTAAGGCCGATAAATATTATTTGGCTCCCCTTGTGTCGAATCAATAAATCAGGGAGAAATACTACCCATGAAGACTGTTGCGATCCCCTATACTTGTGGGTTATCAAGACCTTTTTCCGGCACCGTTGCCGGGGAGCATAGCTATATTTATTGTGTTAACTTGAGGATATCCAATTGCTACTATGCAGAATCTAAAAGATACTCTAACTAAGATCATCCCCTCTCGCATGAGAGGAGGTAAGGAACTGCCATCTAGCTCTGCTTTTGATTCACCTACTATTTTGAATCAGCTTGTTACACCACCACATGTTGATCGTTCTGATTTGTCACATAAACTTGATGGTGCTACTTCTGAAATTAATGATGATACTATTGCTACACATGATGAAACTGAAACTGTGCCACTTAGTGGATTACCTGATGCTAATATTGCTATTGCTAGAGAACTTGAAAATGTTGAAACTGGTGAAGATTTTGAATCACCTGTTACACCTTGCTCTCCTAATAGATATGAATTGCCTGATATACCTGAAGGCTATGTCATGGATGAGGAAGTAGCTAGGGATTTGCTTGCTTGTGAGAATAGAGATGATTTGAGGAAATTAGTATGCAAACTGAAAGAAAAATCTATGATGGAGAAAATGAAACATGATCCTAAATTTGCTACTTCTCCTATATTTGTTAGTGATAAGGATTATGAATTCTCTGTAGACCCTGAGTTAATTCCTATAGTTGAATCTGATCCTTTCCATGGTTATGAAACTAAAACTGTTGTCGAACATCTATGGGGACCCCGAGTCATAAGTCGTGATCACCGAATGTATGTGCACAGTGATCCCAGAGATCAATGCTCACTGAACACACAGAAACTGAATAATAAGAGTCTTACATCCATTACACACCGTATGTACTCAAATATGGCCTTTATGGCCAAGTCTTCACAATCTCGCAGCGGAAATCTTCAATGATAGCGTGAACCCATGCCATCTGCCTTAACCATATAGGCATTCTGACTGGGAAGCGTCCTAGCCCGCATGTTCGTCACCAAGGTAATCTTCATCATAACCTGGTCTTTCATGCCTAGCCAATAAAATAACCAATGGCATGCCAATGAGTACTTTGAATGTACTCGCAAGCAACCCATGTTTGGAACAAGGTTTAACAGAAGCATGATACAACACTAAATAGGTATCTTTGCGGAAAGCTAATTTTTGTGCGATGATATCACTACTGGAATCAGCAACTTTGCCGTCTGCCATGGCTGACGGCAAAGGCATGAATTGCGGACGGCAAAGGTCTTTGCCGTCAGCCAGCAGACGGCACCACATCCGGCTGAACAAGGTCCGGTAAAGGCCACTTTGCCGTCTGCTGGCCGACGGCAAAGAGGCAAAGGTCTTTGTCGTCTGCCAGCAGACGACAAAGGGCATGGACGGCACACGTGGCATCTTAGGACCGTTAAGGGGTTAACGGCGTGCTTTGCCATCTGCTGGCTGACGGCAAAGATGCAAAGGTCTTTGCCGTCAGCCAGCAGATGGCAAAGCTGCCAAATAGGCCAGCCCAGTGCACCCCAGGTTGCACAGGTAGCTGCCACGTGGCATCTTTGCCGTCTGCTGGCTGATGGCAAAGCTCTTTGCCGTCTGCCAGCAGACGGCAAAGAGCCTGTACAGCCCCTATTTTTTCTGTTTTTTCTTAAATTCATTCAATTTCACAGAATTTCACATATATATATACACACATTTGAAAATACTTTCAACAAGCATAACAACACATATACATACCAAATCATATCCCTACCATATGGATATGATCATCCAACACATATACATACCAAATGAAAAGTCCATACGCAACATATATAGCTAGCCAACATATCCAACAACAAGCATACAATGGTTTCATCCATACATACATATATAGGTAGCAAGTTTCACATTGTTCATCCTACAAAATCAAAACAAAAAGGAAGCACAAGAAGAAGAGTAGACTCCATAAACGCAAGCTTCGTCATCGAAAGCAAATCTGCAAATTGGGAAAGAAGAAAGTTAGAAGAAGAAGAAGAAGAAGAAGAAGAAGACTAGAAGAAGAAGACTAGCTAGAAGAAGAAGAAGAAGAAGAAGAAGAAGAAGACTAGAAGAAGAAGAAGAAGAAGAAGAACTTTTCTTCTCTTTCTTTTTCTCCTCTCCTCTTCTTTATATTCTTCTTCTTCTAACTAAGGTAGGTAAAAATGCCATTTTTAGCTAAGCTAGGAAAAAATGCTAAGTGTAGGTCATTTTAGAGCTAAGCTAGGTAAATAGGTCATTTTGGAGCTTAGTAAGGTTATTATGTCATTTTCGAGGATGATGCCATTTTTGAGCCAACTTACGTAAGTATAGCTCTTTTTTTATCAAACTTAGGTAATTATGCCATTTAGGAGGAAAATAAGCTAAGTATGCATTTGTTAAGCAAAACACTAGAGAAAACGTACCCTCATCACAACAAATGCGATGAAGATTGCAACTAAGGTAACAATTGATCCAACGGCATAATGATACCAAGCCTCATTATCAATGGCATATTTTCTAATCTTCTTAATCTTCAAGCGCATTGCATCCATCTTCAAGCGCATTGCATTCATCTTCATCTTGTGATCATCGACGACATCGGCAACATACAACTCCAATGTCATCTTCTCTTTTTCAATTCTTTTAATTTTTTCTTTCAAATACTCATTTTCTTTTTCTACTAAATTTAACTTCTCGACAAGAGGGTCGGTTGCAAATTCCGGTTCACATACCTCCTAGATTAAAATATCTCTATGTCAACTTGATGGCCATAATTGTCATAAATGCGAAATGCAACAAATAGTTATAAAAGAGAATTTACCACATCCGAATCATAAAGCGGGCGAGGGCCGACAGGGACGGATATCAAGACCATGGCACTATGTATAAGAAACAATCATACAAAGTAAGAAAATTATACAAGTAACTATATAAATCATACAATCATACAAGAAAATGGCAAGTGTAGGTTATTTTAGAGCTATCCTAGTTAAAATCGGTCATTTTGGAGGTAGGTAAGGTTATTTTGTCATTTTGGAGGAAAATAAGCTAAGTCAATGTCATTTTGGAGCTAAACCAAGGTTATCATGCCATTTTTTACCTAAGTATGCTAAGTATGTCATAAATGAACTAAAGAAGCTAAGTATAGGTCATTTTATAGCCATCCTAGGTAAAGTATGTCAGTTTGGAGCTAAGTAAGGTTATTATGTCATTTTCGAGGAAAATAAGCTAAGTCAATGTCATTTTGTTGAATACCTAATAACATGAACTAATTAATAATATATATGTACATAATAATAATTGAATACCTGACATTACTAATATTAATATTCATCGTCTATATATGCTCCGGGATCAATAAATGCAGAATCATCATCACTATCAGCAATGACGTGCTCATCAGCATCATCAATAAATGCATCAACATGTGGAAGGCCTCCTTTATGTAATCGGTCAAGCATTGACAGGTCATCCGCAGCAGTAACCTCTTCTTCTTCCGTCTCTTCTTGTTTCGGCTCAGGGGTGAAGTCGGATTCACTGTCGCTGTCTACCTCAATGTTCTGGGGTGAAGTAGAGCGGTTCTTGAAACGTTTTTTGGAAACACCTGTTTCTTGGAAGAATTCTCCTTCATATGTGTCTGGGTTAATGTGAGGGTCATAATCATCTTCATTGAGGGGAGGTGGTCTAAAATGTGGCGGCACATCATAAACGACATCCCAACCATTCAGATTTGGATCAGTTTGGCAGGCCCACGGTAGATAGAAAACTTGGGTCGCCTGTTGAGCCGTAATATAGACATCGGGAACATCTAAATGGGTGCTTTGTTTGATTTCGACTAGCCCTATATGTTCATGAGTCCTTCTAGTCTCCTTCGACTGGAACCAATAACATTTGAAGACTACGACGTTTGGTGGGTTTTCACCAAAGAATGTAAGTTCATAAATTGCTTCAACTCTTCCATAATACTCGACCCCTCCTTCGCCGACAGCGGAGACACAAAAATTTGTAGACTTTCGGTCGGCCATAGATAGCTCTTTGCCAAAAGTATGAAAGCGATACCCGTTGATGTCGTATTTGTCAAATGAACGGACCTTATAGTCAAAACCATTAGCGACTTGTCTCAATTCGGAGTCCATAGACTCTGCATTAGCCTACAAGTTTCATACGAAAGGATTGTTGCATTAGCCGCAAACTAGACGAAGAAATGAAATGGTCTAATGGAAATTACCGTTTGTTTGAACCAAGAGATGAAACCGGGATAGCCTCCTCCATGCTTTGCCAGAAGCTCATACTCTTCGATGGAATCCTTTTGGATCACCGCTCCATCCGAGAATTTGGCGACGTATCGACTGTATCACATATCCGGGAATAAGAGCATTTCAAAGGAATTAGAAGTTGTGAAACAATGTACCGAGAACTTACTCGATGTACGGCCGCACTTCTGTTAGGTTGTTGAAGATATACAACGAAATGGTCCGCCATTCTTCGACATCCAACGGTAAGGAATTAGAAGCACCGGCTGGTGCGAGCTTCCCTTTGAATGGGCTGAGGTTGGATCCACCCTTTTTAGGGTCGCCATCATTGTACCGAGGCTTCGGATTATGCAAATGACGATTTTTGGCTTCGTAGTGTGCTGTCACGAAGTTTGCCGCCTCCTCAGTAATGAATGCCTCGGCCATCGATGCTTCAATTCTACGTTTATTTTTACATTTTGCTCGAAGCGTCTTCTGCATCCTCTCAGTTGCGTAGCACCAACAATTCTTGACGGGCCCCCCCAATCGTGCCTCGGTCGGGAGATGCAAAATCAAATGCTGCATTGGATTAAATAAGCCCGGTGGGAAGATCTTCTCTAACTTGCAGATCAACTCCGGCGCCAACTCTTCCATTTCATCTAGCAAGCCAGGCGATAGTTCTTTCGCACAAAGAACACGAAAGAAATAGCTCAGCTCTGCCAGCACTAGCCATTCATCCTCAGGGATAAAGCCACGCAACATCACCAGCATTACCCGCTCAAGCCATATGTGCCAATCATGACTCTTGAGACCAAATATTTTCAATTTTTCAAGACTCGCTCCCCTCTTTAGATTCGCTGCATACCCATCGGGGAACATCAACTCCTTTTTCACCCACAGGATAATTTCCTTCATATCTGGCCTTCCAAGATTGAACCATGCCTTTGGCTTCGTCTAGTTCTGCTTTCCTTTCGGTTGTCGCATGTTTTGTAACGGTCTATCACATAGAGCCTCCTGATCGACTCTAGCCTTAGGATTATCCTTTGACTTCCCCTCTATGCCGAACAATGTACCAAAGAGGGCCTCGGCGACATTCTTTTCAGTGTGCATCACGTCGATGTTGTGTGGGCAAAGGAGGTCTGTGAAGTAAGGCAGATCCCACAAGCATGTCTTGTGAGTCCAGGCGTGTTCCGAATTATACCCCTTGAAATACCCTGGACGCTCTGGATCCGGCTCGAGAGCGTTTAACTGATCCAGGGTCTGTTGGCCTGTCAACGCAGGTGGTGCAGAGTTTTTGACAACTCTACCTTTGATGAATTTCTTCTTGTCTTTTCTGAACTTATGGCGAGGATCCAGGAACTGTCTATGCAAGTCGAAGCAAGAATACTTGCGACCCGCATCCAGCCAACGAAACTCAAGAGCTGCCTTGCATGTGGGGCACGGGAACCTTCCATGCACACACCAGCCAACGAATAGCGCATACGCCGGCAAGTCATGCATCGAGTACATGTACCACACATGCATTAGGAAGTTTTTTTTGTAGCGGCGTCGTATGTCTTGATCCCATTATCCCAAGCTTCTTGCAATTCATCCTTAAGCGGCTGCATGTACACATTCATACTCTTCCCCGGATAGTTGGGCCCCGGAATTATCAACGTCAGGAAAATGTTCTTTCTTTGCATAATCTGTCCGGGGGGGGGGGGAGATTGAGTGGAATGACAAATACAGGCCAACAACTGTATTGGGCTGCCATCATACCAAACACATTGAACCCATCTGTGCTGATGGCGACTCGAGGATGCCTTGGATCTGCCGCTTTGTCCTTATGTAAAGCATCGAAGTGCTTCCACGCAAAAGCGCCCGATGTGTGTACCAACATCGGATTCCCATCTGCATCTACCTCGGTTCTTTTGCCCAATTTATGCCACGTCATCTGTCTGGCCGTCTCTTCGACCATGAAAAGACGTTGAAGTCTTGGTATGATTGGCATATACCGAAGAACATTAACTGGGACCCCACTTCTACAGGTGTTTGATCATTTCAAACTCTGACCTCTTATGATAGTTGTTGCAATCGGCACAGGGGCACCAGGTTATTTTCTGTCCATTTGCAAATGCGGCTGTCACAAACCCCTTGGTTTTTGTTATCCATTGATGGGTCATGTATTTCTGACTAGTGTGACCGGTGTACATCCACGCACGATCACTCATCTTGCCTAGCTACTGGACACACAAGAAATATATACATAATTCAGCAAACCATATTCATCAGTTAATAGAGTTTGTCAGTTTTATTACGTCCATGCAACCTAGACGCTAGTAGGTAAAGATAGGTCCTAATCCCACCCGAGTATGTGTAGATTGGGTTCGTTTTCCCATGCTCTGCTCCGGATCCGACGCAAAATTTCGGCAGCACCTCCCCGTTGTTCTCCTGATACACGTCTCGGCAATAAGCAGAGAGGATGTGTACCCGGAGAACAACAGGGAGGCACTGACGAAATTCTGCATCGGATCCGGAGCAGAGCATATGGGAAAATGAACCCAATCTACACATACTCGGGCTGTCCATGGATAACGTTGGACAATTCGAAAGAATCACGGTTATAAATATGCTAATGCATGCATATTTATAGATGTAACCCTTTTGAACGGGAGACGCATAGTGGTCACGCATACTGATGATTGAAGACACCTATAGCTAGCAAGTTTCATCGGCACGAAGACCGGAACAGAGCAAATAAAGGGGGGAGGAGGAGATGTCATTTGTGCTCACCCACGAACGCAGGGGCGGAGCTCGTCGAACACTAGACCCTCGCACCGACGAAAAAACTGCACATTTTAATCGAAAGATGAGTAACATAGCAATATTGTTTTTTCCGTCAACCTAACTAAATATTTATAACAGGACGAGCGGGTTAGGGGGTTCCTCGACGTCGATGAAACCCTAAATAGCAAGTATCATCGGTCCGAGATACATGTGGCGCTCGGCGGTGATACTTGCTATTTAGGGTTCCCTCGACGTCGAGGAACCCCCTAACCCGCTCGTCCCCGGGCGCCCTCTGGTATGGCGACGCACGGTCGACGGGTCAGCACTCGGACCGGGGGATTCTCGGCATGGGCGACGGCGTCGGGACCGGCGGGACCCACTGGCTCCACCATCTCTCCCCTCGGCGACCGGCGATCCACGACCCTCTTCCTTTTTTCCTTTTTCCTCTTCTTCTACTTATTCTTCTTTTTTTCAACTTTCTTCTTCTTCTAATTATCTAAACCTAAACCTAGCACTAACCTAATCCTACCACTAACCTAAACCTATTAATAACACCTAAACCTAAACAGCAAATAACAATAGAAAAAAACAAAAAAAAGTTCACCTTGGCTCCGGCGGTGGTGGAGGAGGCGGCGGGGCGCCGCCGGGGCGGCGGGGCGGGGCGCCTAGGCGCCGGGGGTGGGGCATCGCCGGGGCAGCGGGGCGGGGAGTCGCCGGGGGTCGGGGCGGGGACAGCTCGGGCCTAGGGGCGGCGGCGCGGGTGAGGTGAGGGCCGGGAGAGAGAGAGAGGGGAGAGAGAGAGGGGTGGGGCGCGGGTGAGGTGAGGGCCGGGAGAGAGAGAGAGAGGGGCGACGGCGCGGGTGAGGTGAGGGCCGGGAGAGAGAGAGATCTAGAGGGGAGAGAGACAGGGGTGGGGCGCGGGCGCCGGCCCCTTTTCAGTTAGGTCACAGCTCTTTGCCGTCTTCTAGCAGACGGCAAAGAGCCTAGCTAGTGGGGTGGGGCCGGGGGGAAACGGCCGTTAAAAGGGCCACTTTCTTTGCCGTCTGCTGGCGGACGGCAAAGCTTCTTTGCCGTCCGCCAGCAGACGGCAAAGAAAGTGGCTGTTAGGTCGTTCTCGTTAGTGGGCCACCCACCCTCTTTGCCGTCTGCTAGCAGACGGCAAAGCTTCGATGCCGTCAGCTAGCTGACGGCAAAGCTAAGGCTGACGGTAAACACCTTCTTTGCCGTCAGCTAGTTCTTTGCCGTGTGTTTTCTGGAAACGGATGGCAAAGAGCTTCTTTGCCGTCCGCCAGCTGACGGCAAAGAACTGGCAGACGGCAAATTTGCTGATTCCAGTAGTGTATGTCCTATCAACATGTAGAAGCTTGCATCATGAGGTTCCGAGTAACCATATGAATAGGTTACAGATATCAGTATGAATCAAGGTTTGAACATCCCATGTTCAATCATCACGTAGAGTCATCGACTCAACTCATGTTTCTTCCTTTTTCCACACACGCACACCAAGTTTTGTAAACAATGGACGTAGCCCAAGAGCGGTCATCCAACTGTCCTTGACCATGGACATGGCTATTCGAATAGTTTTACACTCTGCAGAGGTTGCACACTTTACCCACAAGACTCGGGGAACTTCAGTGTCATCCACGACTCGCGGTATATTACATACCCGAGGTAAGCACCCGAACAATGCCTTTCCCATGGCGATACTAAACAAAGAGTCCACTCGTTGGTGACATCCCACATGATATACATCACACGTATCATCCATGAGGGCACGCAACGGTGTGCCTGGTGTCTGTGAAAACAGCCCATGATCGTCCATTCTAGTACGACCCCGTATCGAGAGTGACCACGCCACTCCCTCCACTAGTAATGCGGGCTCTTTGCTAGCATCAACCAAAGTAATCAACAAAGCCCCGTCCCATAAGGGGTATCGTGGTTGTACATGTAAGGTTGGAGTAACAGTCGCAACTTACACCAATCCGTTTTTGAAAAACAACGCACTCACTTGCTCCGGTACACCACTTCTTTATCAAATGGTTACCTAGCTCAACGTCATCTCCCTCGGGCATTAGTGGCACCCGACGGGGTTTTCGAAAAGTCTTTTGAAAACACTTTGTTTCCAACACCATGCATAAGCCCGTCCCACTTTGCGTAGCAACTACTTAGCAACCTAACTACTTCCACCCGCATAACCCTCATAAGGAGGTAGGGTCATGCACAATGCAAGTATCAACGGAAAAGTAGCAGAGGCATCCACCAAAGTGGTCACCATATCATCATGATCAATACATCGAAATAAAGGGCTATATGACATGCATGAAAAAGTTTCTTAGACATGGTCAAGGGCTGCTTGCCTGTCTTAGCAAAGTCTTCGAGGTCTTCACACGCTTCTCGTCGAACTCTGAGCACTCCGTCTACTTCGTCAACTACCGTCGAAAACAACCACAATAAGCAACACAACAAGGAGAGAAGTAAAAGTGCTCTATAAATAGGAGTATTATTTTTCTTGGACATCTCTGGTCATAAGAAAAATACCAAAAATGGTTCTACTGGATTTTCGATCACCAGAGATTTTTGAATGATGGAAATGGAGGCATTATTGATCCTATAAGAAGTCTACATAAAATATTTTTGTAAAAATGAGTGGATGCACCCAACAAATAGGGCATGATTTTATAAGATTTTAGCAAGTGGTTTCACTGGATTTGGAGTAGGGATGTTCTTCCTATGGATTTACTAAGATGAAATAAATAAAAAATACGACTATTTATTTGATCCAGCAGAAGCAATGCATGGTAAAAATGTTAAGCATGGCTAGAGAAACAGGGCATGATATTTAGAGCCTCTGGAAATTTGAATCACTCCATTTGGAGTTGATTTGAATCCTCTAGGGATTTTGCAAGGTGGTGTTTTCATAATCCAAATTGAATTTGAATTTGAACATTACAAAGAAGTTTGCAGGAAAAATGTGTAATGCACATTTTTGGATAGGATAAGATTTTAGAATACATTAGGAATTTGAATCATCAAGTTTGGAGTTAAAATGAATTTACTATAAATATTTGAATCTGTCTGAAAAAAAAAGAAAAAGGAAAAGTGTATTACCAATTGGGCTAAATAGCGCACAGTGCGCAGGATAAGCAGCTGGGCCGGCCCAGCAGCTCAACCGCGCAGGGGGCTGGGTGACCCCGAAGGTGTACTCCCAGGAGTACGCCTCTTGTGCAGGGAGGCGGCAAACTGCGGGCGCGTTTCCACTTTAACGGGGCCCCGACCGGCCGGTCGCTGACACGCGGGGCCCGCTTGTCGGGTTCTCCTCCCACCTCCCGCCAGAGTAGGGGAGGGGCAGGGGAGCCCGACCGATCATGCGCCGATGCCTGCCCCGGTGGCTCCGGCCACCTCCGGCGGCGCTCTGGCCAACTGTGGGCTTGGGGGGGATTGCCGCACCCTCCTGGGTGGCCCTTGGCCCCGGGGGAGGTCGAGGTCGACCGCGGCGTCGGTCATGGCGGAGGATGGTGTCTGCAAGAGAGGACACGACGCTCCGGTCACCGAGAGGGGAGAAACAAGTGTGGGATGAACCCGTGGCGATGCAGGAGGTTCTTTGGTGGGGTTTAGAGAGGGAGGAAGCGACCAGGAAGCTTGAATTTGAGCGGGACCCGAGGTGGCAATGCCGGCGACAGAAGGAGGAAGATGGCACGAGAAGTTAAATTGGCGGTACAGGGGTGTTCACGGGAGGGAGAGGGTACCAAAGGAGTGCGGAGGGGAGCTCGGGGGGGGATACTTATAGTGTTGCCGGGGTTTCCTATGGACAAGGCTCACGGCGACCCGCGGGTATGACTTCGGTGGCCCTGAGGAGCGGCGTCGGTCTCCCTGTGGTGCTCATGAGGGTGGTTCAGGGCGCTGGGAGGAGAGAGGAGGGACGAGGTGAGGTCGGGGCGGGCCAGGCGCGTGGGCAGCGAGTGGCGAGCTCGGGCGGCGCTAGGGCGAGCCGGACAGGGGGGAAACAACGACATGGGAGGATGGGGCCGTCCGACAGGCTTCCTGTGGACGTCGAGGAGGGCTCGGTGGCGTGCCTACTCCACACGAGGTGGTCGGGGCATTGGGCAGCGAGCGGCAACAGTGCGGGAGCGCACTATAGCGTGCTCTGGAGCGTGCATATGGCCGGCATGGCGCGCTCCAGAGTGCTTTGGCGCGTCCAGCTTGTCCACTAGCTGCTGGGGTGTCCCTGGGGTGTATCTTGACCCTTAGGAGTGATACGTCTCCAACGTATCTATAATTTTTGCTTGTTCCATGCTGTTATATTATCATTCTTGGATGTTTTACAATCATTTTATAACAACTTTATATCATTTTTCGGGACTAACCTATTGACATAGTGCCAAAGTGCCAGTTGCTATTTTTGCTTGTTTTTTACTTCGCAGAAAATCAATACCAAACGGAGCCCAATCGCGACGAAACTTTTTGGAGATTTTTTCTGGACTAGAAGACACCCAGTTGGCCAAAGAAGTGCCCGGGGAGTGGGCCGAGGAGACCACAACCCACCAGGGCGTGCCAGGGGGGGCCCGGCATGCCCTTATGCGTTGTGCCCTCCTCGGGGACCCTCTCCACCGCCTCTGATGCCTGTAAATTCCCAAATATTCCAAAAACCCTAGGGGAGTCGACGAAACACAATTCTAGCCGCCGCAAGTTCCAGAACCTCGAGATCCAATCTAAACACTATCATGGAGGGGTTCATCTTCCTCATAGGTGCCTCTCCGATGATTCGTGAGTAGTCCACCATAGACCTACGGGTTCGTAGGCAGTAGCTAGATGGCTTCCTCTCTCTCTCTCTCTCTCTCTTATGATTCTCAATACAATGGTCTCTTGGAGATCTATTTGATGTAAACTTTTGCGGTGTGTTTGTTGGGATCCGATGAATTTTGAGTTCATGATCAGTTTCTATCCATGAATATTATTTGAGTCTTCTTTGATCTCTTATATGCATGATTACTTATAGCCTCGTATTTCTTCTTCGAATCTTTGGTTTAGTTAGGCCAACTAGATCGATTTTTCTTGCCATGGGAAGAGGTGCTTTGTGATGGGTTCGATCTTGCGGTGTTCTTTCCTAGTGACAGAAGGGGCAGCATGACACGCATGTATCGTTGCTATTAAGGATAACAAGATGGGGTCTATTCCTACATGAATAGATCTTGTCTACATCATGTCATCGTTCTTATTGCATTACTCCATTTGTCCATGAACTTAATACACTAGATGCATGCTGGATAGCGGTCGATGTGTGGAGTAATAGTGGTAGATGCAGGCAGGAGTCGGTCTACTTATCTTGGACGTGATGCCTATATAATGATCATCGCCTTGGATATCGTCATGACTATTCGATTTTCGATCAATTGCCCAACAGTAATTTGTTCACCCACCGTGCGCTATACTCATGAGAGAAGCCACTAGTGAACCCTACGCCCCCCGGGTCTACTTTTCCAACATATTGCTTTCAGATCTATCTTTTTGCATCTTTGTTTTCAGCTCTACAAAACCAAAAACCCAAAAACATATTGCTGCATATTTTATTTGCTCTTTTTATTTTGTGTTCTTGAGAGATCTATCTCTCCAATCTATCACTACCTAATCTTTCTTTTTACCGTAGAGAGATTGACAACCTCTCTTTCGCGTCGGGTTGCAAGTATTTGTTGTTTCTGTGCATGTGCTGCTTATTGGGTGGTGGTGATCCTCCTACTGGTTCGATAACCTTGGTTTCATAACTGAGGGAAATACTTACCGTCGCTGTGCTGCATCATCCCTTCCTCTTTGGGGAAATACCGACACAGTCTCAAGCCACATCAAGGAGCTAAGCAAGGGTAGAGTTAAAAGTAAGAGAGGGAAAGAGGGGGTCTGCCAGAGTAAACCAGAGGGGTAAATGGGGTTTCTACCCCATCATTTATTGAGCTATGGGCAGGATATCCTTACTGGAGGTAGAAGAGGTATGTGAGTGACCGTGGTAAAAATTTGAGAGCAAGGGGAATAGTAAAAGTGGTGAAAACAATAGCTTTTAGAAATGGCCAGAAGGTGTTTGATGCAAGTTTGATCTAGCTAAATTATTCTCCTTGCTATGAAACTTAATAGGAGTGAATGATAGATAGAAATTAGGTTGATCACCAAATTTGGGATTATGAGACGAAAGTTGCCAATACAAACTTTATAAACCCTAGAAATGGGAGAAACTGGTTTCTATAGATCTACCCATGCAATTCTATTCTCTTTAATGCACCACTTTGTGTGGTGGCATTATTTGGGTATTCGAGCATGCCCAAAAAGTTTGGGATCAAATAGAGAAACTTAATAATGCAAAAATTCCCAACTCTAGAAATCAGCAGAGATGGGTTTGGAGGGATTTGGACTAGTGGATCTATTCTCCTTGATGCACTAGTTGGTGTGGATGCATTATTAGAGGATTATAACATGTACACAAAGTTTGAAAATAATTGGAGACACTTGGCAATGTAAAGTTGCTCAAGTTTGGATCTGGACAGAGAGGGTTTTGGGATATTTTGGTGAACCAAAACAATTGGGATTGAGATGAAACTTGGCCAGATGATCACATATGTCATATGTGACATGCTAGAATTTTTCTTTAATTTATTTGAGAATATTTCTTATAGAAATATTTCAAATAATTGAAATATGAAGAAAGGGTTTTGGAGGGTTTTGTCCAATATTTTGAACATGACCATGTGTTGAAACTTTTATATATGGACAACATATGTCCACAGAGTTTCCCTAAATTTTCTCAAATATTTTGAAATCATAAAAATAATTTTTTCCCTATGAAAGACCATTTCTGGCCTTAAGAAAAAGCCTTTAAATAAAATATGAAAATCAATTTTAAAATTAATATTTGATGTTTTTGGGAAGTCCTATATATAGTGGGTTCCAAATAAAACCTTTGGGGCAAAACAATCCACCCAATTTGAGGACTTGTAGTACAAACCTCAATTCAGGGGTTTTGGAAAACCTAATTTGAATAAATCCTTTTTGGCCAAAATAATATTTGATAAAAATATTCTTAGGTCCTATACACATGGCATGATCATTGGGCAGAGGGTTTGGATCAAGTAGACGAGTATTGAGAGTAGGAGGTAATTTATGAATTTAGAGCACACCCAAGCAAGCAACAAATAGCAATCAAGTCAAGCATCACATGCACACAAAAATTTTATTTGGTCCTAATTTTTGGGTTATGTTGACTTAGTCAGGAGAGGCAAAACACATGGTGTGACAACATCTCATGAAACTTAATGATATTGCTGCTTTGTTTACTAATGAGGAAAAGATGCGCTACTACTTTATCCTTAAGCTTTTTTCCTTTCTTGCTAAAAGGCGAGGCTAAAGAATTGTTTCTTTCTCTTGCTGCTGGTTGTGCGTAGCCCCCAGGATATGGTATATTAATTCTTTGAAAAATATCTTCCTGCTCATAAGAAACAAGCCGCTTTACAGGAAATATTTAACTTTGTGCAAATTGAAGAAGAGATTCTCCCTCAAGCTTGGGGGAGGTTTCTCCAGTTACTTAGAGCTTTGCCTGATCATCCGCTTAAGAAAAATGAAATACTTGATATCTTTTATAATGGACGAACTGATGCTTCTAGGTACTTCCTACATAGTTGTGCTAGTTGTGTTTTGAGGGAAAGAACTATTGGACAAGCTGAAGAACTATTGAATAACATGTTGCAAATGCCGATGATTGGACACTTCTTGAACCACCGCCAGAAGCTATTCAAAAGAAGAGAGGTATTCTATTTATCAGTCCTAGAGATATGCAAGAAGCAAAAAAGATCTATGAAATAGAAAGGTAGTAAAACTGAAGATATCACAAAATTACCACCTATCAAAGAAATACATGGACTTGACACCCCGACATAGGTAGCAGAGGTAAATTCTCTCCGTACCTTTAATGAAAGTGATATACCTTATACTAAGACTCCTAGTCAATGTATGGATGAGTTGGACAATTACATTGTTAAGCAAGAGCACTTCAATAAATATGTCAAAGATCAATTAAGACGTAATGCCATGATGATAGACCGCTTAAGTGACTTGATGTTTAGAATTGCTAATGATGTTAAGGGTCTAGGTAAACATGCTTCTATGGTTCACACCCAACTAGACCAAGTTGGTAAGTCACAAAATGATTGCTTGCTGGAATAAATGATAATATGAATGATCATGTTGTTAGAGTAATAACTAGAAGAGGTAGAATTAATCAGGAACCTCTTTATCCTGAAGGTCACCCTAAAAGAATTGAAGAAGATTCTCAGAGAATTAATGATGTTGCACCTAGTTCATCGAAGAAGAAAAAGAAAAATAAAGATGATAGGACCTTGCATGCTCCTAGAGAACCTACTATAGAAAAACCTACTGAGAAACATAATGATGTTTCTATTCCTGATGCCGAGACACAATCTGGTAGTGAATATGCACCTAGTGATAATGAAAATGATAATGATAATGATGATGCTCATGTGGACGCTCAACCTAATGATAATAAAGAACATGATAATGATGTGGAAATAGAACCTGCGGAGGATCTTGATAACCCACATCCTAAAAATAAATGATATGAGAAGAAAGACTTTGTTGCTAGGAAACATGGTAGGGAAAGAGAGCCATGGGTTCCAAAACCCATGCTATTCCCTCGTAAGTCTTCTAAAAGTAAGGACGATGAAGATTTTGAAGGCTTTTCTGAAATGATTAGACCCGTCTGATGAGGTCACCTACCAGAGGTAGGGTCACAAACCTAACATCTAAGGCCCACTAGGGGTCACACATTGTCATTAAAGTCCCTGGACTAGAGATGCACTTGGATGCATACGAAGATTCACTCAGATCTATGAAGTCACTCGGATGTCTATCCGCCAGTCGGACAGTTATCTTCACACGGATAACAGAAGCTCGGGTGACATAGAGGCTGTAACGTTCGAGAGACTTAATAACTCACATGAAGTGTTGTGAAGACTAGCATTACCTGTAATGCCCTAGTTAAAACGGCAGTTTCTAGTAACACCTGCAGTTACTCACAATAAATGCCCTTGTAATGGCGCTCGGTCGGCGGTGGTGCACTCTATATAAGCCACCCCGGGCTCCAGAGAAGGTGTTCAGCGCCCATTGTATTCACACACCTCCATAAGCAAACATTAAGCCTCAGGGCTCGAGATGTAGGGATTTTACCACTCCCGAGTGGGGCCCAAACTCATACATCCGAGTGTTACACATGTGCCGTAGCTAGGCTCCGCCCTCCTCATTCGTACGACCTAGTACTATTGTCAGACTCATCCCCTCGACAGTTCGCAAAGAGTTTAGCAACTTCCGGCGCAGGTGGAGTTTCGTTTTTCCGGTCATCATGATGACACTCGGCGGCGAGATCCTCTTCGGTTCCCTCAGCTTCATCACTGACGATTCAGCGTGCCTGCAGGATGCGCCACTAGATATGGATGCGCTGACCGCCCGTGGTGCGACTCACTTCAGTGCGGTGGCACACGGAGTCCTTCTCCGACAGCCATCGGTACCGTATCTTTCGGCACCCCCTCGTTTCGTTGCGGTACGGTGCAAGCGCACCGGGCGCTCGCAGCTGCAGTGATGGATCAAGCATGCCGTGGTGCTCCAAGCCATGGCTGCACAGGTGGCCGTACTCGAATCCGACGAGCCCGTCCTCAGAATGTTCCCCTCCTCGGGCGGCGAGTCTTTCGATGCGTCCGAGTGCGAGAGCAGCGGAAACATTGCGGAGATTTTGATGACCGATATTGGTAGGGGAGCACCCCCTGGATACTCCGCGGGTAACGCCCGCGGACGAGACGGTGGCCGTAACGATGCTAGTACTGATGCCTACGTTCCCCAACCCCTCAATTGGGAGCAGCGGGAGGAGATCAGGCACAGGAACGATCAGGTTATGCTTACGCCTATCACCGGGACCACCCCGAAGGAGTTGGCCTTAGAGGCCACGCGCCAAGCCACCTTGGCTGAGCGCGAGCGGCTCGAGCGACTTCAGTAGTCACTCGATGACCGTGCGGTGAGGGAGCATCCAAGCTCCAGCCGCAATCGGTGGCAATTGTTTCCGGACAGTCGGCCGTGTGATATCCCAGTGATGTGCATGCCGATGTTGAATCTGGCTGTAGCTACTCGGATCGTTGAATCTATTCAGCCATCTGACTCGGCCGCGAGGGAAGGCTTTCGGCAGATCCAGACTCTGCTAAAGACTACCATGCAGCAGAATTCAGCAGTTTCGCAATCGACTCAGCGCATACGCAGCAAGTCCGCTCGAGCGGATACAGTGCAGTCTGCACACAGTCCACTCACGCCGAGAAGAAACCAGCATTCTCCTCCTCCTCCGAGAGGCCAGCACGGAGGGCACTGGCGAGACGACCGTGACGTCAGTCGGACGCCCCCTCCGAGGGTCGGATCGTATGGCCAGCGGCCTTACGTTGGCGGCCGACCCGATATGGAGGGCCGCGAGCGGAGTCCCATTCGGCGCAGGGCCTACGGAGAATATTACCAGCGACCCCCTCAGCTCAATGCCAGGTCCATCATAACCCAGAATGTGGTTGATAGGAACAGGAATCACAGAGACCGAGCGAGTGGGTGGGGGACATCTGGTCTCGAGTGTTTCAGTAGATATATTCGAGAGGCCGAAATCCCTTCCCTACAGGTTGGCAACGGGGATTGGAAAGTTCAACTGGGAATCGAAGCCAGAAACTTGCCTAGAGGATTACCGAGTGGCCTTCCAGATCGGTGGCGGTGACAATTTTGTCGCGATGAAGCATCTCCCGCTCATGCTGGAGGGATCTGCGCGGGCATGGCTAAACCAGCTACCCGCGAGTTGTATATATTGCTGTCAGGACTTGGCCCAAGTGTTTGTCAAAACATTCGAAGGCACTTACAAGTGCCCGGGTGGTCTAACAGAGTTGCAGCATTGCGTCCAGAAAAGCAATGAGACGCTCCGAGAGTATATTCAGCGCTGGACGACTCTGCACAACACTGTGGAGAACGTGTCTGAGCATCAGGCCGTCTGCGCCTTCAAGGCAGGCACTCGGTATCGAGAGCTAATCTTGAAGTTCGGTCGGGCTAGGGACTGTTGGGGAATGTTGCATGGGAAACATAAACTTTCCTACGAACACCCAAGATCTATCTATGGAGATGCATAGCTACGAGAGGGGAAGTGTATCTACATACCCTTGTAGATTGCTAAGCAGAAGCGTATATAACGCGATTGATGTAGTCGTGCTCTTCATGATCCAATCGCGATCCAATCCAATCTAGCGCTGAACAGACGGCACCTCCTCGTTCAACACACATGCGGCTCGATGACGTCTCCTACTTCTTGATCCAGCAAGAGAGGGAGGAGAAGTAGATGGCATCTCAACCAGCACGACGGCGTGGTGGAGATGGTGGTGGAGCAATCCTGGTAGGGCTTCGCCAAGCGCTACCATAGATGCGATCTAAGGAGAAAACAGAGTAACGGGAGAGGGAGGGCTGCCACCGAGGCGTAGGAATTGGTGTGTGCATCCCTCCCCTCCCATCCACTATATATAGGAGGCAAAGGGGAGGTGCAACCTTGACCCCTCCTCCATGTTGAGGAACATTGCATGGGAAACAAAAATTTTCCTACGAACACCCAAGATCTATCTATGGACATCAACATCTATGAGAGGGGGAGTGCATCTACATACCCTTGAAGATCACTAAGTGGGAAGTGTTAAGAAACACGGTTGATGTAGTCGAACGTCTACGCGATCCAATCACGATCCGTCCCGCGATCCAATCACGATCTGTTCCGATCTAGCGCCGTACGGACGGCACCTCCGCGTTCAACACACGTATAGCTCGATGGCGCCTTCACCACCTCGATCCAGAGAGCGAAGGTGAAGTAGTAGCTTGAGTTCTCCGGCAGCACGATGGCGTGATGGCGGTGGTGGTGGAGCTGTCTCTGCAGGGCTTCGCCAGGTAGTGTCGCAAGAGAAACGAGGGAGAAGTACTACGAGAGAGAGAGGAAGGCTGCGCCATGGCTCTTGGGTGAGGATGCCCTCTCTCCTCTCTAGTATATATAGGGGGAGGGAGATGGGGGTGGCGCCCTAGGGTTCCCCCTAGTGGGGGGGGCAAGGTGGGGTGGCGCCCCAAGTGTGGCTTGGCCCCCAAGGTAGGGTGGCCGCCCCTTTAGGGTTTCCCCCACCAGCACCTTGGCCGCCTGGGCCTAGGTGGGAGGGGCGCCCAGCCCACAGGGGCTGGTGCGGCCCCCTCTCAGCCCATGTGGCCTCCCGGGGTGGATGGACCCCTTCCGGTGGACCCCCGGAACCCTTCGGCACTCCCGGTACATTACCGGCGACGCCCGAATTCCTTCTGGTGACCAAAACGGAACTTCATATATATCATTCTTCAGCTCCGAACCATTCCGGAACTCCTCGTGACGTCCGGGATCTTAGCCGGGACTCCGAACAACTTTAGGTCACCAACATAGATAACTCAACTATTCTATATCGTCACCGAATGTTAATTGTGCGGACCCTGTGGGTTCGAGAATGATGCAGACATGAACGAGACACTCTCTGGCCATCAACAAATTGCGGGACCTGGATGCCCATATTGGCTCCTACATATTTCACGAAGATCTTTATCGGTTGAACCACGATGTCAAGTATTCAATCAATCCCATATAGAGTTCCCTTTGTCCATCGGTATGTGTCGTGGTTTTGTCACGGCAAGATGTCCTCATGAGAGAACTTAGGTGTGAGGCCATCGCAACTAAGTGGCGGCTTGAACGGGGTTGGTCCTAATCAAGAGATGCGAGTTTTACCCAGGTTCGGCCCCTCCGATGGAGGTAAAAGCCTACGTCCTTCTTTGTGTGTATTGATGATGATGATGATCTCGATTACAAGGGTGCTCTTTCGCTACCTCTAGTCTCGAAGTTTCTACTCTGTCTATCTCCAATGACTTCACCCGACCTCTTGGGGTGCCTTGTCCCTCCTTATATAAGTTGAAGGGGCATGCTTACATATAGAGCCCTAGTAGGATTAGTACTAGTCTCTCTTCTATTACAAGCTGAATCCTAGTCCGGGTCTTGCTTCCCTTAATTGGAGTCCTACTCTAGTCTTGTAGGTCATCTTTATCTTCCAAGTTGAGGATCCCTCTTGAGTATTCTCCATGACCCGGCCTTCGGCCATGTCTCATTGTGGGCCTTTGGGCCTGCCCCGTATGATCCGGCATATTGGGCTCCTTGTCAAGCCGGCCTCCTGCCCTGTCACACCCAAGATGCGGTCCTATCCTTATTTTGGCTCGAGGGCCTCGACAGGGATAGAAGCGCATCTCGTCGTTTTGCAAGAATGGATATCATTACAAGTACATGTAAAGAACGGATGAGTATATGGAATTGGCTTACACTCGCCACAAGCTAAATCAATATCACACCAATACAACAACATATACAGTCATCAAACAGAAGGGTAGGGTCCGACTACGGACGAAATCAAAAGATAAAATGACATCCACCCTTGCTATCCTAGGCTGCCGCCTGGAACCCATCCTATGATCGAAGAACAAGAAGAACTCCAAATCAAACTAGCATCACGCTCACATCAAATCATCGCATTACCTGTACCTGCAACTGTTGTTGTAGTAATCTGTGAGCCACGGGGACTCAGCAATCTCATTTCCAAAGGTATCAAGACTATTAAAGCTTAATGGGTGAGGTATGGTTAAGTGGTGAGGCTGCAGCAAGCACTAAGCATTTTATTTGAGTGGCTAACTTACGAGTACAAGAATAAGGGGGCATGATCGTCGCATACACGGACGTGAACTAGTAATGATCACTAAGTGATTCTGAACACCTACTTACGGTCAAACATAACCCCACCGTATTCTCTCTCGGATCAGAAATTCCCGAGAAGAGATAGTCACGGTTACGCACACCGTTGGTGTATTTTTGTTGAGTTTACTTCAAGTTTGCTATGACCGGGTGTTAAACAAAGTTTCCAAGTTGCAACGTAACCGCGGGCACGGCTTTCTGAAAGATTTAACCCTGCAGGGGTGCTCCAACTCATCCGTCACAAACTAACCACACGCCGTGTTGGAAATCCTCAACCGCGGAATCACCCGTAGTATTCACGGAATCACGATGGAAAATCTCAATTTCGGGATAGCCCGAAGTGTCGTCAAAATCCCGCACACAAGACGTTCGAGAAAGGTAAAACATATCCAGCAAGGCCGCCAGACGTGCCGACAATCCCGATAGGAGCCACGTATCTCGTTCTCAGGCCACGGCGGATAAGCTACGCGTACGGAGGCCTGATAGAAATCACCCAAGTTGCCCTGGGGTGGCCCCGCATAGTGCTTTGTTTTGGACCAGCACTGGCCGCCCTATATTTTGTCGGATAACGAACCTCGGGTAGCGCTAACTCCCTATGCGTCAAATTATTTATTAGAATTATTATGTTGGGCAAATGTAGTACCAAAGTTGGGCCTTGCCAGACAAGTTTTATCCTAAAACGAAAATCAAGGGGGTACCCATAACAACCCCGAGCATGTTAGGAGCTCTCAGTATGGAACATAACACCGGTTCACAAGTAACTAGGGCAGCAAGAGTGGAACAAAACACCGAGCAAAAGGCCAAGCCTTCCACCCTTTACCAAGTATATATGTGCATTAAATTAAATAGCAATAATATTGTGATATAACAAAAGGATATCCATGTTGACACATGGAACAACTTGCACCTGCAACTAGCAATGCTATGAGAAGGGCTGAGCAGGCGGTAACATAGCCAAACGATGGTTTGCTGGGATGTGGAGGGGTTAGAGGCTTTTCATGGAAATTTGGGAGGCTTGCCATACAAGTGGTAGGTAGCGAGACAAGCGATAGAAACGAGACATCTAGCATGGCAATGATAGTAGTTGTATCCAGGGAAATGATCATCTTGCCTGAGATCCCGCTTGGAAGAAGATCGAGTCCATGAAGAAGACGAACCAACGTAGTTGAACGAATCCTCACACTCCGAACGCTTTCAAAACTCTATCGAGAAGAAGCATTCCGGAAACAACAATCAACACATGACAAACACCACAACTTATTCATGACATGATGCACAACAAGGATGATGCATGTTATGCATGACATGGCAAAGCACAACAAAAATTCCTACACATTCAGTTCTTATGTTCGATCTCGTTTAGCTACTCAACAATATTAAATGTTTTTAAACATGGCATGAGGTGAAGCATAAGTAAACTACACTATCTAGGCATGTTAAATGAGGTCGGAAACTACTTATAGCATTTCCGAAACGACCTCATGAGTTAATTCCGAAACTGGTCCAGATCTGAACTACCCATGTTTTATATTTATTAAACAGGAAAATAAAGTTCACCATGCAATTCTACACGTCATTCTAGGCGATTACATATATAGAACGTTTGAAACGGAGCTACGGTCTAAAAGATATGACCATCACAAGGTAATATGCCATGAATGCAAAATGCATGAAAATGAAAACCACAAGCATTTCAAAACATCGATGAAACATGATATTATGATACTACATGAAATTCTAAGCAAGATTCATATATGGCATGCCCAAAACGGAGCTACGGTTCAACCACAACAACCAACACAAGTTTTAGTTCAAATCTGTCCAAAACAGCAACATGGCATATTGCACACATGAAAACAACCATCTACAAAATTCTAAAATGCACAAATTAAGCATGGGGCAGTGGCATATAACACACACTTCATTTCATCTTCACATATCATACTCAAAAGAGTCATGGATCACATGATAGGAAGCTCACAACATGGCAATAAAATATAGCAGATTAGGACTTAGTGAAAATAACAGTTTTTAGCAGAGCAGTTTTATGAAAATAATAGTTTTTAGCAGAGTAGTTTTATAGCGAAGGCATATTGGCAGCAGTAAAACTATATGCTACAGGTCATATATTGACATGAAACTTAACAGCATGGTAGAGGACATGATGCACTACAATTCATTACATTATGGCAACATCAAATTATGCACAGATTCATGGCAAACGTCAACACAACATGGCATCATGAAGAAGACAGATTCTCAGACTTAGTGAAAATTAGACTAGACATGCGCAACAGTTTTTAACAGATTGACATGTTGGACAATGAATATATCTATGATGCAAATCCTATAGATGGCATCAAATGGCACAACTGGTAGACAACATACATCATGCTTAACAAAAGTCCGCTTGGGAGCAACCACAAAAGACTCCTAGAACACTAGCAAATCACATGGTAACATGGCAACATACATCATACTTAGAAATATTTTGGACCCTCAAAACAGCAGTATTTTATAGCATGTTGGCAACAAGAAAATAACACCTAAACATGCATTTCTATAGCAACCAAAAATACCAGGGCCTAGCACACATGTCCAAGGGCATATCTCATGTTAGCAACTATTCCAAAATATGCATGGATTAATTCACACAAAATAAACAAAAGGGCATCATAGCAAAAATGACATGCACACAAAATTGCTCAAATGACAAAACTAATTGCACAGATAAAATCTATGGAATTTTCTACCCCAAAATCATATATAATATGTGGGTTTTTACTATAAAACAAATGACACCACATATATGCGAGATTAGGACATAAACCGTTTTAGCAAGCCATGTATGCAAAATAAATGCAACAAACACATCAAATATTTTTAGCATGCATGAAAAAGGCATATAACAAGGCTACACATTTTACATATTAGGTTTGTTTAATTCGGATGCACGCTTAAATATTGATGCGCAATGCAATATGACATATAAGCAAATTATCAGAAAAAATGGCATTTAAACATTTTAAACAATTATGAAAGTGGGATATTGTTACTCTACACAAAATTCTAGTCATTTTTCATATACGAAATATTTGGATCCGGTGCACGGTTAATTAATTATTAACGTTTTAAAACTATGCATTTTTCTGCAAAACGACAATTCCTGGATAAATAGCAAAATTCGCACGATAGGAAAAAAAATACTACACGGGCCTAGTCTAAGCATAATGGGCCAACAGAACATGGGCGCAAGATATCGTGATGTGCACTGGGTGTCTAATAAGCAATGAGGGGGGGAGCTCACCCATGGGCTCGACCCATCTGACGGAGACGACCTGGCGCGGAGCTGCGCCTACGGGCGGGCTGGGCGATGCTGGGCCCTGGGGAGGCCTGGCCCATGCGGCTGAGGGGGCGAAGCGCTCGGGGCTTCGTCTCCCTCGAGCGCCCGAGCGAAGCCAGGGCGGCGGGCGAGGTCAACAGCGGCGACGGGCTTCAGGGCAATGGAGGTCCAGATCCGCGAAGGAAAGGCGGGGAGCGGCGGGATCCGGCGAGGGATGGGCCGGATCCGGTCGGCGACGAGCTCGCCGGGGCGACGACAGGCTTGGCGGCGGCTTGCGGCGGTTGCGGTCGAGGTCGACCGCATCCATGGCGGCGGTGAGCTTCGGGCGGCGGCGGCTGGGTCCGGTGGGGACGCAAGGTCGCCGGCGACGGAGCACAGTGCGGATGCGGCGGCGGAGGTGCGACGGCGGGGCGCGGGCAGCGAGCTTCCTGGCAGCGCTAGGGCGCACCGGTGCGGGGGCGCAGGGGAGCTCGGCCGCGGGCTCGGGTGGGCTGGCGGCTGCGCCGGATGGGCCCGGGAGGGCCAGACTCGGACCCGGGCGGGCCTGTGCGTGGCTGGAGAGAGGTGCGGGCGATGAGGAGGCCACGTGGCGGCCTCTGGTTGGTCCGAGAGGGGGCTGTGGCAGCGGAGGCGCGCCAAGTGGCGGCGACGGGTTCGCCGGCGCGGAGAACGAGGCAAGGGTGCGGCGGCTGCGAGGTGGGAGTGGCGGCTCGCTAGCTAGGGTAGGTTTTCCCTGATTCGGAGGGTGGGGATGTTTATTTATAGTAGGGGTAACTAGGATAGGGGGTTTTGGGCGTTTTTTGTCCATGCGATCGCGATCCGACGGTCAGGTCGGAGAGGTGGGTTTGCTGGGCTTTAGGTGGGTTGTGTAGGTGGTGTTGGCTAAGATGAGAGAGAGAATGGTGGCCCGTGACAGAGTTTTTTAAACACCGAAAACGTCCGATAATAAACCGATGACTGTGCCGCTACAGTTGACCGTTCGGGTATCAAACGAACCCGGAATGCGACGAAATTTGGCTGGCGGTCTACCTACAATATAACAAGACCGCACGCCAAGTTTCGACCCAATCCGTGAATATTTTTCGCGCACCTTTAAAAACATTTTTTTAAAACGATGCCGCGGGCGCGTACGTGTGTGGTTGGTCTCGAAACGGTCAACGACACGAACGGAGAGAACCAGCAACTACGAACGGATGCGAGTTTTTCGAAAACGAGTGACGATGCTCTGTAGATGATGCGAATGATGCGATGATGAATGCGACAAACAAAAGAATCACACGATGACAACGGAATAAAAAAGGAATCTTCTGGAGCATCGGTCTCGGGCTGTTACATGCCGTGTCTCATCGCTGAGCCCTAGATTCTTCCTTGTCATCTTTATCTTAACCCGGAAAATGGGGCGACCCATAGAGCTTTCAAGCTATTGGCCGGGTCAAACCTCTAGCTAGGTTATAACCGTGGGGAATATCCCCGTCATTAGCCCCCAGGTTAGCTTGATTTTATTCATGGTAAGCTCCTGAATAAAGAATAATAAATATGTTAAGGGACCTGCTTGCTCCACTGGCCGACTTATTTCAATGAAGTAACTCCTCAAAAATCCGGGTCTCTCTTTGTCATAGCATTGGGCCGGCTTCACAATCCACTTGCTCATGTGGTTTCCTCGTAGAAAAAATACGGGTCATTAGACATAGTGGATGCTGGATTAGGATGAAAATATTGCTTATTTATGGATGTAGAAATTGCCAACTTGTGAAGTCGGGTTGTATATATAGACTCTGCCGGGTCATGAACATTGATGATGTCGGGTCAAAACAACTAGACTCCAGTCGACTTGATAAATTTATTGGGAATAAAGAAATCTGTATGATGTTGAGCCGGCCTTTCGATTCTTCAGTTAGATAAAAATATTGGGAATAAAAGATCCATCTGATGTTGAGCCGATCTTTCAATGCTTCGGCTAGATAAAAATATTGGGAATAAAATATCCATCTGATGTTGAGCCGTCTTCTAGGCCTTTCTATGAATAACTTGGAGAAGATGATCTTTTGCAAACCTCCATCAAGAAATGAGACTAGTCTCGCTCACAATTGACAGCTTGAAAGTGTTCTTCTTTTTTATCTCCATATTACCTGTAGCCCCCAAGCTCCGAGTTTATCAGTTCATGATGACTTGGTGCTATGCATAGAAAAATATCTTGACTGTGTAGCCCCAAAGTGCCGGGTTGTCTTGCCCGCAATAGCCTGGGACTTGTAATTGTCTTATACTTAAAACTTTAGCCAGTGTAGCCCCCAAGTGCTGGGTTGTTTTGCCTGCAATAACCTGGGACTTTGAACTTGGTTTTGAATGTTGTAGGTAGATAGCTTTGGAGAAATCTGGGTTGTCATCTGAGTCGCCAGTTATAAACTAAATGTCTTGCATTTCACATGTGTATCCCCCATAGGTCGGCTCATCAGTATGTGATGGGCCAGGTCTTCAATTTGGACCTTAAAATTGGTTGAAACAACTGAATACTGTAGCCCCCAAGTGCTGGGTCGCACGCCTGCAATGACTTGGGACTTTAGAAAATTTGATCTGAGTAGTGTAGCCCCATAGTGCCAGGTCGTTTGCCTGTAGCGACTCGGGACTTACATGTACTTCTCCTTTGAAAAGAAAAACATCATATGATGTATCCCCCAAGTGCCGGGCCGTTTGCCTGCAGCGACTCGATACTGTGTGAGAATAGTATAACCCGTCATAATGCACTTCAGAAGTTTTCTTGAACTGTTATTAATATGATTTGAATGAATCCTTGTAATGTAACCCGGTACGAATATCCTGGAATAATGGCTTTGTCCTTGAAATGAAATCCCTGCTCGTGGTTGCTGTGCAACCCGACAAATATATATTTGAGAAATCCATAAGTGTTGTAGTGTACTACAAAGCACAAGTTGAAAAATCCAAGAGCCAGTCAATTAGATGACCCGACATTATATGTGATAAGTTGGCTCAGCAATATGTAATATACCAGCTCAACAATATATACCGGCTCTTCGAGAGTAGTCATTTCTTCTGAGCTGGCTTGGAAAACCCCAATCATTTAATACTGGTTATGATAAACCATGATGAAGATCCGGCCATTCTGGCTATCAAAGATTTATTTGTTCCTGCAGAAGTTACGATGTAACCCGATTTGAAGACTGGCTTTCCGCAACATAAACAAATATAGATATGTATGTATGATGCATTGTGCAATGATGCAATGTAGGATGATGTATGTATATGATAACAGAGTATAAAAATGCCAGTTTTCGAGGCTTGAGTCTTGCTTCAATGAAACTAGCATGATAGCCCCTGGTTTATCCTTGCTTTCTATAAGCCGACTCTCACATGACCCAATCGATGTTTTAACCTGGATAAGTTCGGATTGACTTATCGAGAGTATACGAGGTTGGAGTAGCATATTGCAAATAGGAAGGTTTAACCAAGTTTCAATGAAGGTGGCTTAATATCCCATGGAGTATCCTCGCATTCTATAAGCCGACTCTCACGTGACACAAGCCGGTGTTTTAACCTAGATAAGTTCAGGGTCCATAAGGATTGACTTATCGAGAGTGCACGGGGTCACTTTGTTCGGAGAAGCATCGTGCAGACAGGCAGATTTCACCATAATTTTGCTTGTGTTTGGGTTTTAGCCGGGTCAAGAAGGAAATTATGAATGGCTAACTCGTTGAGTCGGGAGCCCCCAAGTGACCTATGATCATGGAAAAGCTCAACGTAGGATATACACGAGACAATGCTACTACTGCAAAACATCTGGGGTCCAGATAAGCCGGCTTTATTACAGTGATCATAATGTGCTGAGCCAATAAGGCAGGATACCTATGTTTGAACAGCGCATCATGGCAGCTAGTCCTCTTTGGCAACCTTTAGGTTTTTGCCAATAAGGCACGACACCCATGTTTGAACTGCGCATCGTGGCAGCTAGTCCTCTTTGGCAACCTTTAAATTTTTGCCAATAAGGCAGGACACCCATGTTTGAACTGTGCATCGTGGCAGCTAGTCCTCTTTGGCAACCTTTAATTTTTTGCCAATAAGGCAGCAGCCCCCGGGACCGGGTTATCTTCCCTGCAATGACCCTGGGTTCTTGAATTTTTGAGCCCGGTTGAATCTGCCGATTTATGTCTATGTAGCCCCGAGTCTTAAGTCAACACTAGGAGGCAGCTTAAGAGTCTTCTATGCTGGCTGTGGCATAAGTCGACATAAGGTTGATGGCTGAACGATGGAATTTATTGAAACTGGAGACGATGTGGCGAGTTGATGATCATCGTGATGCTCATTGTATGTCCTTGGCAAATGTCGTCGCCAAATTGAGTTCATATGCCTCTTGACCCATTCTTTGCTATTATCTCCTGGTCCGGCTCTCCCGGCTCCTCCAGGGCCATTTTTTCTATTTTCTTTGCTGCTGGCTCTGTGAATTTTGCCGACTCAATGATGGCCGGCTCAAACAGTAGCTTCTCCCAGGATGGTTCCTCTGTGGCTATGGCTCTCCTGTTTCCTTTTATGTGTTGAAGAAGACCAGACCAGGGGATGACAAACCAGTGCACCTATCCATTGGGCAACCCGGCGTGGGTGGAGTTTGATAATAGATATATATTTCCCTATTTTGCTCCATCGTTGTTGGAGTACACCGGATAGTGGGGGCGGTGGCTCGCGCGTATTCGTTGGGCGGCTCGAGCGAGCAGGCACGTGGGGGTGGTGGCTCACGCACATCCGTTCGTCGGCTTGAGCGAGCAGGCACGACACTGACGTGGCTTGAGACTGCGTCGGTATTTCCCCAAAGAGGAAGGGATGATGCAGCACATCGACGGTAAGTATTTCCCTCAGTTTTAAAACCAAGGTTATCGAACCAGTAGGAAGATCACCACCACTCAATAGGCAGCACCTGCACACAAATAACAACTACTTGCGACCCGACGCGAAAGAGAGGTTGTCAATCTCTCTACGGTAAAAAGATAGATTAGGTAGTGATAAATAGGAGAGATAGACCTCTCAAGAACACAAAATAAAAGGGGCAAATAAAATATGCAGCAATATGTTTTTGGGTTTTTGGTTTTGTAGATCTGAAAACAAAGAGGCAAAAAGATAGATCGGAAAACAATATGTTGGAAAAGTAGACCCGGGGGTTGTAGGATTCACTAGTGGCTTCTCTCATGAGTATAGCACACAGTGGGTGAAAAAATTACTGCTGGGCAATTGATAGAAGATCAAATAATCATGATGATATCCAAGGCGATGATCATTATATAGGCATCACGTCCAAGATAACTAGACCGACTCCTGCCTGCATCTACCACTATTACTCCACACATCGACCGCTATCCAGCATGCATCTAGTGTATTAAGTTCATGGAAAAATGGAGTAACGCAATAAAAACGATGACATGATGTAGACAAGATCTATTCACGTAGGAGTGGACCCATCTTGTTATCCTTAATGGCAACGATACATGCGTGCCTTGTTGCCCCTTCTGTCACTGGGAAAGGACACTGCAAGATCGAACCCATCACAAAGCACCTCTTCCCATGTCAAGAAAAATCGATCTCGTCGGCCTAACTAAACCAAAGATTCGAAGAAGAAATACGAGGCTATAAGTAATCATGCATATAAGAGATCAAAGAAGAGTCAAATAATATTCATGGATAGAAACTGATCATGAACTCAAAATTCATCGGATCCCAACAAACACACCGTAAAAGTTTACATCAAATAGATCTCCAAGAGACCATTGTATTGAGAATCATAAGAAAGAGAGAGGAAGCCATCTAGCTACTGCCTACGACCCGTAGGTCTATGGTGGACTACTCACGCATCATCAGAGAGGCACCTATGAAGAAGATGAACCCCGTCGTGATAGTGTTTAGATTGGATCTCGAGGTTCTGGAACTTGCGGCAGCTGGAATTGTGTTTCGTCGACTCCCCTAGAGTTTTTGGAATATTTGGGAATTTATAGGCATCAGAGGCGGTGCAGAGGGGCCCTGTGGAGGGCACAACCCATCAGGGCGCGCTGGGGGCCCCCTGGCGCACCCTGGTGGGTTCTGCTCTCCACAGACCACCTTCCTGGCTCTTTTTTGGCCCACTGGGTGTCTTCTGGTCCAGAAAAAATCTCCAAAAAGTTTCGTCGCGATTGGACTCCATTTAGTATTGATATTCTGCGAAGTAAAAAACAAGCAAAAACAGCAACTGGCACTTCGGCACTATGTCAATAGGTTAGTCCCAAAAAATGATATAAAGTTGTTATAAAATGATTGTAAAACATCCAAGAATGATAATATAACAGCATGGAACAAGCAAAAATTATAGATACGTTGGAGACGGATCAGCATCCCCAAGCTTAATTCCTACTCGTCCTCGAGTAGGTAAATGATAAAAACAGAAGTTTTGATGTGGAATGCTGCCTAACATGTTCATCTCATATTCTTTTCTTTTGTATAGCATGGACATTTGGACTTGTAAATGATTCAAAGCAATAGTCTAGTTTTAACATAATGACTTCAATACTCAAGCATGCCAACAAGCAACCATGTCTTTCAAAATATCAACACTAAAGAAAGTTATCCCTAGCCCATCATGCTCGATCATTGATCCATTCATGAAACACACTCAACCATTAGTGCTACTTCTTGAGCTTGCGTTGGTTTTCCCTTGAAGAGGAAAGGGTGATGCAGCAAAGTAGATAAGTATTTCCCTCAGTTTTGAGAACCAAGGTATCAATCCAGTAGGAGGTACAAGCAAGGCCCCAATCTATGCACCTGCACAAACAATCAAACACTTGCACCCAACGCTATGAAGGGGTTGTCAATCCCTTCACGATCACTTGCAAGGATGAGATCCGATAGAGATAGATATAAAAGATTAATAAAATGATAATTAAAATAAAAGTAAATAAATTGCAGCAAAGTATTTTTGTGTTTTTTAGTTTATAGATCTGAAAATATAATATGGAAAATAGACCCGGGGGCCATAGGTTTCACTAGATGCTTCTCTCTTGAAGGAAAATAATACGGTGGGTGAACAAATTACTGTCGAGCAATTGATAGAAAAGCGCATAGTTATGACGATATCCAAGGCAATGATTATGCATATAGGCATCACGTCCGTATCAAGTAGACCGAAACGATTCTGCATCTACTACTATTACTCCACACATCGACCGACTCCTGCCTGCATCTAGAGTATTAAGTTCATGAAGAACAGAGTAACACATTAAGTAAGATGACATGATGTAGAGGGATAAACCCAAGCAATATGATGAAAACCCCATCTTTTTATCCTTGATGGAAACAATACAAATACGTGCCTCGCTACCCCTACTTTGTCACTGGGTGAGGACATCGCAAGATTGAACCCAAAACTAAGCACTTCTCCCATTGCAAGAATTACCAATCTAGTTGGCCAAACCAAACCAATAACTCGAAGAGACTTACAAAGATATGAAATCATGCATGTAAGAATTCAGAGAAGATTCAAATAATATTCATAGATAATCTAATCATAAACCCACAATTCATCGGATCTCGACAAACACACCGCAAAAGAGTATTACATCGGATAGATCTCCATGAAGATCATGGAGAACATGGTATTGAAGAACATAGAGAGAGAAGAAGCCATCTAGCTACTAGCTATGGACCCGAAGGTCTAAGGTAAACTACTCACGCATCATCGGAAGGGCAATGGTGTTGATGTAGAGGCCCTTCGTGATCGAATCCCCCTCCGACAGATCACCGGACAAGGCCCCAAGATGGGATCTCTCGGGAACAGAGGCTTGCGGCGGTGGAAAAGTATTTTCGTGGCTCCCTTTGGTATTGGGGGAATATTTCTGAATTTATAGGCGAAGAGTTAGGGTTGGAGGAGCTACGGGGGGGCCACAAGCCAGGGGGCGCCCACCCAGGGGCGCGCCCTGGTGGCTTGTGGCCCACCCGTAGGTCTTCTGGCCTCTTCTCCAAGCCTCCTGGGTTCCTTCTGGTCCAAGAAAAATCAGCGTAGAATTTTATTCCGTTTGGACTCCGTTTGATATTCCTTTTTTGCAATACTCAAAAACAAGGAAAAAACAGAAACTTGCACTGGGCACTAGGTTAATAGGTTAGTCTCAAAAATAATATAAAATAGCATATTAATGCATATAAAACATCCAAAATAGATAATATAATAGCATGGAACAATAAAAAAATTTAGATACGTTGGAGACGTATCAGCATCCCCAAGCTTAATTCCTGCTCGTCCTCGAGTAGGTAAATGATAAAAACAGAATTTTTGATGTGGAATGCTACCTAACATATTTATCCATGTAATATTCTTTATTGTGGCATGAATGTTCAGATCCATAAGATTCAAAACAAAAGTTTAATGTTGACATAAAAACAATAATACTTCAAGCATACTAACAAAGCAATCGTGTCTTTTCAAAATAACATGGCCAAAGAAAGTTATCCCTACAAAATCATAAGGTCTGGCTATGCTCCATCTTCCCCACACAAAGTATTTAAATCATGCACAACCCCGATGACAAGTCAACCAATTGTTTCACACTTTTTATGTTCTCAAACTTTTTCAACTTTCACGCAATACATGAGCGTGAGCCATGGATATAGCCCTATAGGTGGAATAGAATATGGTGGAGGTTGTGAGGAAAAGGAGAAGATAGTCTCACATCAACTAGGCGTATCAACGGGCTATGGAGATGCCCATCAATAGATATCAATGTGAGTGAGTAGGGATTGCCATGCAACGGATGCACTAGAGCTATAAGTGTATGAAAGCTCAAAAAGAAACTAAGTGGGCGTGCATCCGACTCGCTTGCTCATGAAGACCTAGGGCAATTTGAGGAAGCCCATCATTGGAATATACAAGGCAAGTTATATAATGAAAAAAATTCCCACTAGTATATGAAAGTGACAAAATAGGAGACTCTCTATCATGAAGATCATGGTGCTACTTTGAAGCACAAGTGTGGAAAAAAGATAGTAGCATTGTCCCTTCTCTCTTTTCTCTCATTTTTTTGGTGGGCATCTTTGGCCTTTTTTTTATTTGGGCTTCATTGGCCTCTTTTATTATTTTTAAAGTTCGGAGTCTCATCCCAACTTGTGAGGGAATCATAGCTTCTGTCCTTTCCTCACATGGGACAATGCTCTAGAAATGATGATCATCACACTTTTATTTACTTACAACTCAAGAATTACAACTCGATACTTAGAACAAAACATGACTCTATATGAATGCCTCCGGTGGTGTACCGGGATGCGCAATGATCTAGCATAGAAAATGACATTAATGAAAACATCACGCTAGCTGTCTTACGATCATGCAAAGCAATATGACAATGATGGTGCGTGTCATGATAAACGGAACGGTGGAAGTTGCATGGCAATATATCTCGGAATGGCTATGGAAATGCCATAATAGGTAGGTATGGTGACTGTTTTGAGGAAGGCTATATGGTGGGTTTAATGCACCGGCGAAAGTTGCGCGGTACTAGAGAGGCTAGCAAAGGTGGAAGGGTGAGAGTGCGTGTAATCCATGGACTCACATTAGTCATAAAGAACTCACATACTTATTGCAAAATTCTATTAGTTATCGAAGCAAAGTATTAGACGCATGCTCCTAGGGGAGAGGTTGGTAGGAGTTAACCATCGCGCGCTCCCGACCCTCACACAAAGGATGACAATCAATAAACAAATCATGCTCCGACTTCGTTACATAACGGTTCACCATACGTGCATGCTACGGGAATCACAAAATTTTAACACAAGTATTTCTACCAATCCACAATTACTCACTAGCATGACTCTAATATCACCATCTTTATATCTCAAAACTATATGCAAGGAATCAAACTTCTCATAGTATTCAATGCACTTTATATGAAAGTTTTTATTATATCCCTCTTGGATGCCCATTATATTAGGACTAAATTCATAACCTAAACCAATTACCATGATGTTTAAAGACCCTCAAAATAATATAAGTGAGGTATGAGAGTTCAATTATTTCTATAAAATAAAACATCACCGTGCTCTAAAAAGATATAAGTGAAGCACTAGAGCAAAATTTCCTAGCTAAAAAGATATAAGTGAAGCACATAGAGTATTCTAATAAATTCACGATTCATGCGTGTATCTCTCAAAAGATGTGTGCAGCAAGGATGATTGTGGAAAACTAAAAAGCAAAGACTCATATCATACAAGATGCTCCAAGCAAAACACATATCATGTGGTGAATAAAAATATAGCCTCAAGTAAATTTACCGATGGATTGAAGACGAAAGAGGGGATGCCTTCCGGGGCATCCCCAATCTTAGGCTCTTTGGTATCCTTGAATATTCCTTGGGGTGCCTTGGGCATCCCCAAGCTTAGGCTCTTGCCACTCCTTATTCCATGGTCCATCAAATCTTTACCCAAAACTTGAAAACTTCACAACACAAAACTCAACAGAAAACTCGTGAGATCCGTTAGTATAAGAAAAATAAATCACCACTTTAGGTACTGTTGTGAACTCATTCTTTATTTATATTGGTGTAATATCTACCGTATTCCAACTTCTCCATGGTTCATACCCCCCGATACAACCCATAGATACATCAAAATAAGCAAACAACACAAAGAAAACAGAATCTGTCAAAAACAAAACAGTCTGTAGTAATATGGAAACTTCGAATGCTTCTGTAAAATTAGGACAATATGGGAAATTTGTATATCAATCTTGTGTAAAAATTTCAGACTCATTCGACGCTCTGGTGAATTTATAAAATTCCTGGACTGAGCGCAAAAGTTTCTGTTTTTCAGCAGGATCAAATCAACTATCACCGTCGACCATCCCAAAGGTCTTACTTGGCACAAACACTAATTAAAACACTAAAACACAATTACCACATAGGTAATAATGTGTAATTTATTCAGGAACAGAAACAAAACAAAAAACATAAAAATAAAATTGGGTTGCCTCCCAACAAGCGCTATTGTTTAACGCTCCTAGCTAGGCATGATGATTTCAATGATGCTCACATAAAAAAGTAGTAATTGAAATATTCAAAAGAGCATCATGAATCTCATGACAAACACATTTAAGTATAACCCACTTCCTATGCATAGGTATTTTGTGAGCAAACAATTTATGGGAACGAGAATCAACTTGCATAGGAAGGCAAAACAAGCATAACTTCAAAACTTTGAACACATAGAGAGGAAAATTGATATTATTGCAATTCCTACAAGCATATGTTCCTTCCTCATAATAAATTTCAGTAGCATCATGAAGGAATTCAACAATATAACTATCACATAAATCATTCTTTTCATGATGCACAAGCATAGAATTTTCATTACTCTCCACATAAGCAAATTCCTTATCATCCATGGTAGTGGGAGGAAACTCAACAAAATAACTATCATGAGACACTTGATTGTCATAACCACATTGCAAATTAAAACCATGACGATAAGTTTCATGGTGATCATTATTCATTATAGCATACATGTCATCACCATCACCATAAATAGGAGGCATGCAATCATCATAATAAATTTGCTCATCAAAACTTGGGGGACTAAAAATATCATCTTCATCAAACATAGCATCCCCAAGCTTGTGGCTTTGCATATCATTAGCATCATGGATATTTAGAGAATTCATACTAGCAACATTGCAATCATGCTCATCATTCAAGGGACTAACATGAATCACCTTATAAATTTTTTCTTTCAACACTTCATCAAAATTTTCAGATTCATGATTTCCAGACAAAACTTCATAGAGATAATCAAGTGCACTCAACTCACTAGCAATTGGTTCATCATAATTTGGTCTTTTGAAAAGATTTGCAAGTGGATGAGGATCCATATCAATTGATTTTTAGCAAGCGAAGGTGCAAGCAAATAGAAGGTCCATGGCAACACAAGCAAAGATAGCAAACAAGCAAACAACAAGAGATCCGGCGAGAAAAAGGCGAACGAGAAAGAAGGCGAATAAAATGGCAAATATTTTTGGTTTGTTCTGAAAATCATTTTAGAAGTGGGGGAGAGGAAAACGAGAGGAAAATGGCAAATAATGTAAATGCAAGAGATAAGTTTGTGATGGGTACTTGGTAGGCTTGATGTAGATCTCTCCGGCAACCACGCCAGAAATTGGCAAGTTGACGGGAGAGTTCTTGTCTTGACTTGCTATGTATCCTCCCCGGCAACGGCGCCAGAAATCGGCAAGTTGACGGGACAGTTCTTGCCTTGACTTGCTATGTATCCTCCGTGGCAACGGTGCCAGAAATCCTTCTTGCTAGTTCTTGAGCTTGCGTTGGTTTTCCCTTGAAGAGGAAAGGGTGATGCAGCAAAGTAGATAAGTATTTCCCTCAGTTTTGAGAACCAAGGTATCAATCCAGTAGGAGGTACAAGCAAGGCCCCAATCTATGCACCTGCACAAACACTTGCACCCAACGCTATAAAGGGGTTGTCAATCCCTTCACGGTCACTTGCAAGGATGAGATCCGGTAGAGATAGATATAAAAGATTACTAAAACGATAATTAAAATAAAAGTAAATAAATTGCAGCAAAGTATTTTTGTGTTTTTTTAGTTTATAGATCTAAAAATATAATATGGAAAATAGACCCGGGGGCCATAGGTTTCACTAGAGACTTCTCTCTTGAAGGAAAATAATATGGTGGGTGAACAAATTACTGTCGAGCAATTGATAGAAAAGCGCATAGTTATGACAATATCCAAGGCAATGATTATGCATATAGGCATCACGTCCGTATCAAGTAGACCAAAACGATTCTGCATCTACTACTATTACTCCACATATCGACCGACTCCTGCCTGCATCTAGAGTATTAAGTTCATGAAGAACAGAGTAACGCATTAAGTAAGATGACATGATGTAGAGGGATAAACTCAAGCAATATGATGAAAACCCCATCTTTTTATCCTTGATGGCAACAATACAAATACGTGCCTCGCTACCCCTACTTTGTCACTGGGTGAGGACACCGCAAGATTGAACCCAAAACTAAGCACTTCTCTCATTGCAAGAGTTACCAATCTAGTTGGCCAAACCAAACAAATAACTCGAAGAGACTTACAAAGATATGAAATCATGCATATAAGAATTCAGAGAAGAATCAAATAATATTCATAGATAATCTGATCATAAACCCACAATTCATCGGATTTCGACAAATAAACCGCAAAAGAGTATTACAACGGATAGATCTCCATGAAGATCATGGAGAACATGGTATTGAAGAACATAGAGAGAGAAGAAGCCATCTAGCTACTAGCTATGGACCCGAAGGTCTAAGGTAAACTACTCACGCATCATCGGAAGGGCAATGGTGTTGATGTAGAGGCCCTTCGTGATCGAATCCCCCTCCGACAGATCACCGAACAAGGCCCCAAGATGGGATCTCTCGGGCACAGAGGCTTGCGGCGGTGGAAAAGTATTTTCGTGGCTCCCTTTGGTATTGGGGGAATATTTCTGAATTTATAGGCGAAGAGTTAGGGTTGGAGGAGCTACGAGGGGCCCACAAGCCAGGGAGCGCCCCCCAGGGGCGTGCCCTGGTGGCTTGTGGCCCACCCGTAGGTCTTCTGGCCTCTTCTCCAAGCCTCCTGGGTTCCTTCTGGTCCAAGAAAAATCAGCGTAGAATTTTATTCCATTTGGACTCCGTTTGATATTCCTTTTCTGCAATACTCAAAAACAAGGAAAAAACAGAAACTGGCAATGGGCACTAGGTTAATAGGTTAGTCCAAAAATAATATAAAATAGCATATTAATGCATATAAAACATCCAAAATAGATAATATAATAGCATGGAACAATCAAAAATTATAGATACGTTGGAGACGTATCAATTAGCTATGCCCAATGCTCAAGTACGATCATAGTGCCCCCTAGTTGGTGCTTTATAAGAGAAGATGGAGACTCAAAGTAAAAATAAAAATTGCATAAAGTAAATAGATAGGCCCTTCGCAGAGGCGAGTAGGGATTTGTAGAGGTGCCAGAGCTCAAGGTTTAAATTGAGAGAGAAAAATATTTTGGGTGGCATGCATTTCCTGTCAATGAAAACGACAAAGTAGCTCACAATACTTTCCATGCTAGATATATCATAGGCGGTTCCCAAACAGAAAATAAAGTTTATTCCTTTTTCAACCAAACTTTTACTTTCCATGGCGGGCCGTATCCACGGTTGCCTTCCATACCAACACTTTCCAAGGAATTTATTATTTGACAACATAAAGTAAATATTTTTTTTTCATTTCAGGAATGGGCATCCCTATTACCACCGCACTCTCGTGCAATGACAAGTGAATAAACACTCAACTTGAGAATAACACATCTAGCATGGAAAAATATTGGACACTCCCCACCGTTTCATGAGCGGTACGAGCACACAAAAGAGAAAAATTATTTTGAAAATTTTGAGATGGCACATACAAATTTGCTTGGAACGACATGGAAATACCACATATAAGTAGGTATGGTGGACTCATAAGGCAAAACTTGGTTTAAGTATTTTGGATGCACAAGTAGTATTTCTACTTAGTACAAATGGAGGCTAGCAAATAGATTGAGAAGCAATCAAACCAAGAAACGAAAATTCACATAAGCGAGCATTGAGCATAACTAACACCGAATAATGCACCATAAGTAGGATGTAACTTCATTGCATAACTATTGACTTTCGTGCATGCATAGGGAATCACAAACCTTAACACCAATATTCCTACTAAAACATCATTACTCACTAACATGACTCACATATTACTATCACCATGTTTCAAAACTATTACAAAGAATCAAATTTAATTTGTCCAATGATCTTCATGAAAGTTTTTATTATATCCTCCTTGGATATCTATCACTTTGGGACTAGTTTCATATATTGCCATTGCTTTTTGGCAAGCTCAAGCAAATTTAAGTGAAGCACATGAGCATAAAGATTTCATCTCTCAAAAAGATATAAGTGAAGCATGAGAGGATTTCTTAAATAATTTACTAACTCTCAAATTAATCTAAGTGAAGCATGGGAGTATTTCTACAAAAGTTTCCAAGCACACCGTGCTCTAAAAGATATAAGTGAAGCACTAGAACAATTCTATAGCTCAAAAAGTTTAAGTGAAGCATATAGAGCAATTCTAACAAATCATAACATAATTTTGGCTCTCTCAAATAGGTGTGTCCAGAAAGGATACAAGTGACAAACTAACAAGCAAAGCAAGTAATGATACAAGACGCTCCAAGTAAAACTCATGATATATGACGAATAAAAATATAGCTCCAAGTAAAATACCGATGGTTGTTAGAAGAAAGAGGGGATGCCACTCGGGGGCATCCCCAAGCTTAGTTGCTTGTTTCTCTTTGGATATATCTTGGGGGTGCGGTAGCATCCCCAATCTTAGGCTCTTTTCACTCCTTATTCCTTCATCCATCGTGATCTCACCAAAAACTTGAAAACTTCAATCACACAAAACTCAACAAAATCTTCATGAGATCCGTTAGTATAATAAAGCAAATCACTACTTTAGGTGCTGTTGCAAACCCATTCATATTTTATTATTGCATTATACCTACCGTATTTTAACTTTACCATGGCTCATACCCTTCAATACAACCGATAGATTCATCAAAACAAGCACACAATGCAACGAAAACAGAATCTGTCTTAAACAGAATAGTCTGTTGTAATCTGTACTCTAACCATACTTCTGTAACTCTAACAATTCCAAAAAATTAGGACAACATAAGGAAGTTGTATATCAACACTGTGTTAAAATTTCAGCTAAAGATCACGTTCCAGAAAAAAAAATGAAAATTCATATAATGGACGCAAAGTTTCTGTTTCAGATTCAGCATCGCTTCTACTCATCCTATGAATCATCCTAAAGGCTTTACTTGGCACAAACACTAAATAAACCATAAAAACACAATCATAACAGAGGCATAATTGTGTCAACACTCAAAAACAGAAAGGACAAAGCAAAAATTTATTTATTCATTGGGTTGCCTCCCAACAAGCTCTATCGTTTTACGCCCCTAGCTAGGCATAATGCATAGATTCAAGTATTGTCATCCTTGGTTTTGGATCCATAGGATGCCCTCATGATTGATTCATATGGTGTCTTAATTCTAGTTCTAGGGAAGTGTTCCATACCCTTTCTCAAGGGAAATTGAAAACGAATATTGCCTTCTTTTATATCAATCATGGCACCTATAGTGCGTAAAAACGGTCTACCAAGTATAATGGGACAACACGGATTGCAATCAATATAAAGCACAATAAAATCTATGGGCACATAGTTCCTATTTGCAAGAATAAGAACATCATTAATTATTCCCAAAAGCTTTTTAATAGTAGAATCCGCCAAGTGCAAATTAAGAGAACATTCTTCAATATTGGTGAGACCAGCACATCACATAGAGATTTCAGAATCGTGGAAACACTAGCACCCAAATCACATAAAGAAAAGCACTCATAATTTTTAATCTTGACCTTAATGGTAGGTTCCCACTCATCATGTAATCTTTTAGGAATAGAAATCTCCAACTCCAACTTTTCTTCAAAAGATTTCATCATGGCATCAACGATATGTTTAGTAAAAGCTTTATTTTGCTCATAAGCATGGAGTGAATTCAACATGGATTGCAACAAAGAAATACATTCAATCAAAGAGAAACTATCATAATTAAAGTCTTTGCAATCCAAAATAGTGGGCACATCACTAGTTAAAGTTTTGACATCTTCAAACCCACTTTCATCAAAATTTTCATCAAGATTTTCACCCTCCATATTATTGGGACTCCTTCTAACTAAAGTTGACTATACTTTAGTACTTTTATCATCAATGTTAACATTACTAAACAAGAAATCAATAGTATAAACACCAATCACTTTAAGATCTTCATCTTTTTTATGAAGGCAGTCACTAGAAAACGATTTTTCTAAGATTTCTCTTTTAGGTCTAAGCATAGCGGTTCTTTTCTTACTTCCATCCATAGAGACATATAAAGCTTTAATTGACTCATGAATATTAGGCACAAAAGCTTTCAACTTGAGATTTTGAACATCATGAGAAATTCTATCAATGCTTCTAGACATATCATCAATCTTATTCAACTTTTCTTCTATCGTAGTATTGAAAGCCTTTTGCGCATTGATAAATTATTTAATATTACTCTCAAGATCAGAGGTGTTCCTATTATTATTGTAAGAAGAATTACCATAGGAATTACCATGATTATTAGAGGAATTTCCAGGAAAAGGCCTAGGATTAAAATTACCTCTATATGCATTGTTATTGAAATTGTTTCGCGAGACAAAGTTCACATCTACGGAATCACTATTTTGCTCAATCAAGGTAGACAAAGGCACATCATTAAGATCAATAGGAGCATTTTTTTACTAGCAACCAATTTCATCAAAGCATCAACCTTATCACTCAAAGTACTAATTTCTTCAACCGAATTAACTTTTTTACTAGTAGGTGCTCTTTCGGTATGCCATTGTGAATAATTTTCCATGATGTTATCTAGCAATTTAGTAGCTTCACGCAAAGTAATCTCCATAAAAGTACCACCCACGGCGGAATCTAAAAGATTTTTAGAGACAAAATTCAACCCCGCATAATTTTTTTGTATGATCATCCAAAGATTTAAACCATGAGTAGGACAATTTCTTAGCATCAACTTCATTCTTTCCCAAGATTGTGCAACATGTTCATGCTCAAGTTGCTTAAAATTCATAATTTGTGTTCTTAGGGAAATAATTTTTGCACGATCCCGCAAGGAAAAAGGATATAATTTCAACTTCACTATATCATTGTCCACATCTTTTTTCTTTTGCATATCACACAATTCTACGAATGTGTTTAGATGGGACGCGACATCCTCATTAGGAGTACCGGCAAATTGATCTTTCATGACAAGGTTCAACAAAGCGGCATTAATATCACAAGACTCCGCACTAGTGGCGGGAGGAGCAACCGGAGTACTAATAAAATCATTGTCATTAGTATTGAAAAAATCACACAACTTGGTGTTTTCTTCAGTCATCGTGACTACGTAAACAAGATTGCAAGCAAGGAAGAGATCCGGCGAAGAAAAAGGCAAACGAAAAAGAGGGCGAATAAAATGACAAATTGGTGAAGTGGGGGAGAGGAAAACGAGAGGCAAATGGAAAATAGTGTAATTGCAAGGAGATGAGATTTGTGATTAGGAACATGGTAGATGATGATAGAGTCTCCTCGGCGCCTACGATAGGCACGTAGAAGAGACCGCTTCCTCCCCGGCAATGGCGCCAGAAATTCCTTTGACGTGGCTTCAGACTGCGTTAGTATTTCTCCAAAGAGGAAGGGATGATGCAGCACAGCGACGGTTAGTATTTCCCTTAGTTATGAAACCAAGGTTATCGAACCAATAGGAGGATCACCACCACCCAATAAGCAGCACTTGCACACAAATAACAAATACTTGCAACCCGACGCGAAAGAGAAGTTGTCAATCTCTCTACGGTAGAAAGATAGATTAGGTAGTGATAAATAGGAGAGATAGATCTCTCAAGAACACAAAATAAAAGGGGCAAATAAAATATGCAGCAATATGTTTTTGGGTTTTTGGTTTTGTAGATCTGAAAACAAAGAGGCAAAAAGATAGATTGGAAAACAATATGTTGGAAAAGTAGACCCGGGGGCCGTAGGATTCACTAGTGGCTTCTCTCATGAGTATAGCACACGCTGGGTGAACAAATTACTGTTGGGCAATTGATAGAAGATCAAATAATCATGACGATATCCAAGGCGATGATCATTATATAGGCATCACGTCCAAGATAAGTAGACCGACTCCTGCCTGCATCTACCACTATTACTCCACACATCGACCACTATTCAGCATGCATCTAGTCTATTAAGTTCATGGAAAAACAGAGTAACGCAATAAGAATGATGACATGATGTAGACAAGATCTATTCATGTAGGAATAGACCCCATCTTGTTATCCTTAAGGGCAACGATACATGCGTGCCTTGCTGCCCCTTCTGTCACTGGGAAAGGACACCGCAAGATCGAACCCATCACAAAGCACCTCTTCCCATGGCAAGAAAAATCGATCTAGTCGGCCTAACTAAACCAAAGATTCGAAGAAGAAATACTAGGCTATAAGTAATCATGCATATAAGAGATCAAAGAAGACTCAAATAATATTCATGGATAGAAACTAATCATGAACTCAAAATTCAACGGATCCCAACAAACACACCGTAAAAGCTTACATCAAATAGATCTCCAAGAGACCATTGTATTGAGAATCATAAGAGAGAGAGAGAGGAAGCCATGTAGCTACTGCCTACGACCCGTAGGTCTATGGTGGACTACTCACGCATCATCAGAGAGGCACCTATGAAGAAGATGAACCCCGCCGTGATGGTGTTTTGATTGGATCTCGAGGTTCTGGAACTTGCGACAGCTGGAATTATGTTTCGTCGACTCCCCTAGGGTTTTTGAAATATTTGGGAATTTATTGCCATCATAGGCGGTGCAGAGGGGCCCCGTGGAGGGCACAACCCATCAAGACGCGCTGGGGGTGGGTTGAGCTCTCCACAGCTCACCTTCCTCGCTCTTTTTTGGCCCACTGGGTGTCTTCTGATCCAGAAAAAATCTCCAAAAAGTTTCGTCGCGATTGGACTCCGTTTGGTATTGATATTATGCGAAGTAAAAAACAAGCAAAAACAGCAACTGGCACTTTGGCACTATGTCAATAGGTTAGTCCCAAACAATGATATAAAGTTGTTAGAAAATGATTGTAAAACATCCAAGAATGATAATATAACAGCATGGAACAAGCAAAAATTATAGTACGTTGGAGATGTATCAGACACTGGCATGTTAATGTAGACTGGACCGTAGGGCGGCGGCTCACGAGCGTCCGTTGGGCGGCTTGAGTGAGCAGGCGCGGCACCAGCGTGTCGGTGTGCACTGGACAGCGGGGGCGGCGGCTCGCACGCATCTATTGGGCGGCTTGAGTGGGCGCGGCCCCGGCGTGTTGATGTAGACACGAGAGTCGGCCGGTAACTTGGCACAGACGCAGGAGTCAGTCGCATCGTTGTAAGTTGGTGGGGACGCGCGAGTCGGCCGTGGCGTTGGAAGCTGGTGCAATGCGACACGGACGAACACCAGTGCAGAATGATGTTGGCGCGCGCTCCATCTTCGCGGTATAATGCCACTTTTTTAATGAATAATTTTCCTGCATAAAAATATTGCAGGCCAAAGTGATTTGTTCTTCGAAGGAATTTTAATATGTACTGATAAATAGATAGGGAAAATAGCACCTGATTTCTTTCTGATGAATCGCGGACGACGTGTAGCCGCTGGTAGATTGCACTGTACGAGCGGTGGCCTGCGCGTCTGTCCGTAGAACAGCTCACTGCATGCAGACAATTGGCATTGTCTTCGGCGTGTCGATGTAGACCGGACGACACGGTGTGGATGTCTACACGCGTGTCCGGTAGATTTTTTTATAGAATGATGGTCCACCGCAACAAACAACATGTTTGTCGAGCTCGTTCTGCATAAAGGGGGAAAGATGGAATGGCTCCACTTATTGTTTCTCCCCCAAGTGGATCTGTATTTTGCTTATTTTTTAGGCTGATCGGACGGAAGCCATTCGGAAGTGTTGCCGGTGGACATGGGCACAATCACCCCTGAACCGTACACATAAGTTGTAGGCACTTTCCAGGGGCTCCTTCTCAGAACAATTTTTGAGGTGTTCCTTGCGAGACCATAAAAATATGTCCCGTTGAAGCTTGTGAACGCCTCCAGCTTATCAAGAGCACCAGCCTATTCAATTACCTTCGCATAAAGGGAAAAAGCAACAGGAGCACTATATATTCCCGCACATCCACAAGAGCAATCCTTTATGCATTTATCATGGGGAGCATTGTCAGTACCAAGAAAGTATTGTCTGCTCCCATTTGTTACAGTAGAAACAATAGCTTGTCCTACTCTTTAACTGCTGAAAGAATGTCCAGGTCAATATTTTTGTGAGTTTCTCTCTTCAAAACTGGCAAGCAATAATTGTGAGGCTGTAAACCACCCTGAAATAATGCATTCCTGTTTTAGAAGAAGATGTTGTGGAGTCACTGTTGTAGCAACATGGCCTTCTTTGCATGACTCTACGAAGTTCACTACATCCTTCGTAGTGATATGTTCCATAATGATTTTCAGTTGTGGATGTTTTTGTACAAGTGGTGCTAATATTCTCTCAATGAAGACCTTATCACGGTCAAAGGTGTCAACATGAGGATCTGTGACTTCTCCATGAACAAGTAAAGGCATCTCCATCTTGACCATCTCTTCAAGGACAGGCAAACATTTCCCCAAAACATTAGTTACGCCGTCTTGGGAGTTAGTAGTTGCTCCAGCAGGATACAACTTGACTGCAAAAACCACACCACTCTTTCTTGCGATCTTAATTTCTTCCGAGCTAGTGATGTCCGTGAGGTAGAGCATCATGAGCGGCACAACGCTGCTCCCAGGAGCCAGTGCCTTCAGGATCTCATCTCTGTATGTGATCGCACGTATCGTTGTTGTAACTAGAGTCTTCAGGTTAGGCATCACGACGGCTCTCTCAAAATGCCTCGCGCTGTGGGGGAGCACCGCGGCCAGTACGTCGCCATCACGGAGGTGGAGGTGCCAGTCATCTCGTCGAGTGACAGTAAGCTCCCGCGGTGCCGAGCAGGCCATGGCGCTCGCCCTCATGTTCACGCGGTGGCGAGGAGAGTGGATTCGGACCTGGTGCGTAGGCGACGGCCGCGGCGAGGAGACCAGAGGCTCCGGATGCAGGTTAGCAGAGACGGTGGCTGTGCGCGAGGGCTAGATGAGGCCACGGTGTTGTGGCGGAGGGGCGGTGGGGTGAGGCGATGACAGCAGAGGCGGGCAAGGCCGGCGTGAGGTGAGGCCGTGGCAGCGAAGCAAGCAACCACGGCGGAGGCACGCGCGGCAAGGCAGAGGCAGGCTCGGCGGAAGGCGGCTCGAGGCAAGACGGCGTGAGGTGTGGCCGTGGCGGCGAGGTGGCTCGAAGTGAGGCCACAACGGCAAGGCGAGTCCGGTGGCGGAGGCAGGTGTCGTGGGGCGGAGGCAGGCGCGGCGGAAGGCGGCTCGAGGCGAGGCCGCAGCGGCAAGGCGAGTCCATGGTCACATCTGCTTCCGGGTCGGGGCCGGCTTGGCAAATCCACGTTTGTATGCTCCTCCGGGTCGTGGCCCCCTTTTTTCTGATCCCGGTTTGGCTTTGTTGTACTCCAAAAGAAATTGGTACCATACTAGTACTTGCGCTGATGTGCCGTACTTGAGGTGATGTGCTACTTCACGCAGGGAATTTATTTGTAGCTGCCTCGGGACTTCATCCACCAGAGATATGAGTGGATCATGGGTAGAAAAACGCCAGCGGCCAGCCGGTCACGCACGCGTGTAACGTTGCAAACATATACCAGGGAAATGAGCGGCTAGCAATATCAGCTCCTCGATATTTGATCCGCTTGTCAACCGAAAAAATGTGGTCGTGTGTTACCGGGCAATGCATAGTCGGTCTCGACGACGCGGGGTTGCAGCAGAAATTGCTCTTCAAATCGTGTACGGAGCCATGGAAAATTTCCATCGAAACCCTATCGGTCTCAGTGACTTTTACCGCGACATACAAAACGCCAACCAAAATCTCTTTTGATCTCAGTTCTTGTGGACCAAAAAAATTCTTCATGTCCGTGAGTTTTTGCGGATGACTGGTGAATTTGTCGGCTCAGCTTATGGTTGTTCTGTGCCGGCTCTTCTTCACCTAACAATCATGAGCTTCTCGATCCCTAAAGAGTTTCCCCCAAGAACACAACATCACCGTGCGATGAGCCCCACGGTGGGCGCCAACTGTCGTGGTTTTGTCATGGAAAAATGTCCTTGTGAGAGAACTTAGGTGTGAGGCCATCGCAACTAGGTGGCGGCTTGAACGGGGTTGGTCGGAATCGAGAGACGCGAGTTTTACCCAGGTTCGGCCCCTCCAATGGAGGTAAAAGCCTACGTCCTGCTTTGTGTGTATTGATGATGATGATGACCTCAATTACAAAGGTGCTCTTTCGGTACATCTAGTCTCTAGGGTTTATAATCTGTCTATCTTCAATGACTTCACCCGACCTCTTCGGGTGCCTTGCTCCTCCTTACATAAGTTGAAGGGGCAGGCTTACATATAGAGTCCTAGTAGGATTAGTACTAGTCTCTCTTCTCTTACAAGATGAATCCTAATTCGTGTCTTGCTTCCCTTAATTGGAGTCCTACTCTAGTCTTGTAGGTCATCTTTGTCTTCCAAGTTGAGGATCCCTCTTGAGTATTCTTCAAGAGCTGGCCTTCGACCAGGTCTCATTCCGGGCCTTTGGGCCTGCCCGTATGATCCGGCATATTGGGCACCTTGTCAAGCTGGCCTCCTGCCGTGTCTCGTCACTGAGCCCTGGATTCTTCCTTGTCATCTTTATCTTAACCCGGAAAATGGGGCTACCCATAGAGCTTTCAAGCTATTGGCTGGGTCAAACCTCTAGATGGGTTATAACCATGGGGAATATCCCCCACAGTATGTTACTTGCCCGAGATTCGATCGTCGGTAACTCCATACCTAGTTCAATCTCGTTACCGGCAAGTCTCTTCACGCGTTCCGTAATACAAGATCCCTTGACTAACTCCTTAGTCACATTGCCTGCAAGCTTCTTGTGATGCTGGATTACCGAGTGGGCCCAGAGATACCTCTCCGTCATACGGAGTGATAAAACCCAGTCTCGATCCACGCCAACCCAACAGACACCCTCGGAGATACCTATAGAGTACCTTTATAGTCACCCAGTTACGTTGTCACGTTTGATACACACCAGGCATTCCTCCGGTGTCAGGGAGTTGCATGATCTCATGGTCATAGGAACAGATACTTGACATGGATAAATCAGTAGCAATAAACTAACACGATCAAATGCTATGCTTACGGTTGGGTCTTGTCCATCGGATCATTCTTCTAATGACGTGATCCCGTTATCAAATGACAACTCATGTCTATGGTCAGGAAACCTTGACCATCTTTGATCAACGAGCTAGTCTAGTATCCACACATGTATCTGAGTTTCCGATCAATACATTTCTAGCATGGATAATAAATGATTATCATGAACTAGGAAATAAGATAATAACCACTTTATTATTGCCTCTAGGGCATATTTACAACAGTCTCCCACTTGCACTAGAGTCAATAATCTAGTTCAAATCGCCATGTGATTTACATTGTAATGAATCTAACACCCATAGAGTTTTGGTGCTGATCATGCTTTGCTCATGGAAGAGGCTTAGTCAACGGGTCCGCAACATTCATATCCGTATGTACTTTGCAAATATTTATGTCCTCCTCCTGGATGTAATCGTGGATGGAATTGAAGCGGCGCTTTATGTGTCTGGTCCTCTTGTGAAACCTGGGCTCTTTGGCTAGAGCAATGGCACCAGTGTTGTAACACAAGAGAGTCATCGGATCTAGTGCACTGGGCACAACTCCGAGATCTGTCATGAACTGCTTCATCCAGACTCCTTCCTTCGCCGCTTCCGAAGGAGCTATGTACTCCGCTTCACATGTAGAATCAGCTACCACGCTTTGCTTGGAACTGCACCAGCTTACCGCTCCACCATTCAGAATATATCCGTATCCGGTTTGAGACATAAAGTCATCCAGATCTGTGTCAAAACTAGCATCGACGTAACCCTTTACGATGAGCTCGTGATCACCTCCATAAACGAGAAATAATTCCTTAGTTCTTTTCAGGTACTTACGGATATTCTTGACCGCTGTCCAGTGTTCCATTCCTGAATCACTTTGAAACCTTCAGTTGACACCAGATTTTGGCATGGTCAAAAACATAATTAAGAAGGCCTCAAATGGAAAAGTGCTCAAAGTGAGAAAGTTCTGTATCGTCGAAAAGAGAAACTTTGATATTTGGGCCATAGCCATCCGATCTCATCTCTGAGGCCGAAGTTGTGTTCGAAGTGCTGAGATTTTGTATCCAGAACACTATTCGGCTGATTAAGCCCCCAAGATGACCTCATATGAGAAAATGATCTACACGGATTGTCTTCGTCTCGTCGAATCGGTCGATTTTGATATAAAAATCGTCTAAATCCGAGGTCATATGCAAAAGTTAGAGCCATCTGAGTGCGGCCCTGTCCCTCCAGGGCGGTAGTACCGTCCTCCAGAGCGGAAGTTCCGCTAAGCGGTAGTACCGTATTTTACTACCGCGTCTACTACCGCTTATGAAAATTCTTCTGGTATCCCGAGACCCTTACTCGGTAGTAGAGCGGTACTTAGCTATGCTCAGAGCGGTACTACCGCCCAGAGCGGTACTACCGTGCCCAGAGCGGTACTACCGCTTGCCGTCGCGCAGACTCGGGCAGATTTTGGAGAGTCCGAGTTTGGATAGCGTTTTTGACCCTTTGGAAGGAAATCTGGGTCCGTGTCTTGTACGGGAAGTCCAACCCCCTCTTAAATAGAAGAGGTGATGGCCGATTGAAAGAACACACAATCGAACAAACACATCTACTACTTTTTCGTACTTTTACTTTCGTTTACTGTTTTCATCTTTGTTGCTTTGCTCGTAAAGCATACGTCCCTCCTCTCCAAAATCGAGGAACCTTCTTTGTTGCTTTGCTCGAAAAGCATCCGCCCCTCGCCACGAAAGTGCGAGGATTATCGTTGTGTTGCGCGGTGCGAATTTCCGCGCCAACACAAATTGGCGACTCCGCTGGGGACCGAAGAACGCCGAGTACTTCCAATCTACTCGGCGACGAGAAGAACAAGGGCAACATCTACTCAGGACATGATGAATACCGAGTCCAGGAACGGGAGCGACATCGACCCGGAGAACGTCATCGCCGTTACGTTCGATGACCTGTCGGAAGATGATCGGCGCGAGTTTGAACAGGAGCTCGAGAGACAGAACGCTGAAAAGAAGAACATGTTTTTGGCGGGATACCAGAAGACAAGGAACGGCGTCGTCAAAAAGGTAGTTGCGCCAAGTCCTTCCGATGCTGAGGTAAAAAAGCCAACCGAAGAGATTGCTCATTTAATTGATGTGTCCGTAGCTAGCAAATTTGGATCCGACATGACAAATGCGATGAACACACTTTCTAAATCCATGGCTGATAAATTTGAAGAACTTGAAAAGCGACTTAGCAAAGGTTTAGGGGATGGTTCATTTCATCATATTCAATCATTAGGGCAACATGTTGAAAGTGCATCGGCTAACAGAGATCAAATTCATGTTGTTCTAAACAATGATCAAAGTGGCCGGAACTATACTAATAGTTCGGCCCATAACTTTATCCCTAGTGTTGCTCCTCCTATCGTTTCTACTTCGGTTGCGCAAAGTTATGATAGCAATAACCGAAGTAGGGTTTTGAATTCAAATCTGCAGCAACCCTACTATCAAACAGTAGCATATACCACGCCACCGAGTTACAATCAACTCGGAGCAAACTCACCACCGAGTTACAATCAATTCGGTACGAACCCTCACCGAATTGTAAATAATTCAGAGGCTATGCCGCCAGCTGTCAGTACCGGGATTCCATATGGGCCGGTACTTGATTCGCAAGCTAATGATCCTCCATTGCAAACTTCACATGCTCAAACCATATTGCCGGAGAATCCACCACATGCTGTTCCACAAACATATGTTAGTGTGAAAGATCAAATAACTGAGATCCTGAGTCAATACGGTTTGGCGCCGAAAGGTGTGGCACGTACCTATTGGAAACCATACCCCGAATACTTTGAATCCACTCCTTATCCTCGAGGTGTTAGGATCCCTGATTTTGTTAAATTCACCGGGGAAGGTGGTAGGTCTACTGTTGAACATGTGGCACAGTTCTTAGCACAATGCAGTGAGTTTGGTAATTCAGATATTTATAGAGTTAGACTATTTCCTTTGTCTTTAACCGGCACTGCATTTACTTGGTTTTCATCCCTTGCTCCTAACTCTATTTCTTCATGGGTACAGTTAGAGCAGCGATTTCATGAGTACTTCTATAGCGGTGAAGCTGAGCTTCGGCTTTCTGACCTAACTATGGTTAGGCAGAAGTATAATGAGCCGGTGCATGATTACATTAGAAGGTTTAGGGATGTAAAGAACCGCTGCTACAGCTTAAATATAGCCGAAAAAGATTTGGCTGATCTAGCTTTTTCGGGTTTGCATGCTCACATTAAAGATAAACTAGAAGGGCAGGAATTTTTAGATGTAAACCAAGTGTTACAAAAGGCTTTGGCGCAAGAAAACCGAGCTAGAGAAGTTAAGCAATCTAGTCGGTTAAGAGAAAACAAAAATAAAGATAAGGTTATTCCTGCTGTTAATACTTTAGAGTGTGAAGATGATTCGGCTAGTGATGATGATCTAGACATATGTGTAGCCGAGTGGATCCAAACGCCAAAGTCTAAACCCTTTGCATGTCCAGCTTTAAAACCTACACCTGCTAAAAAAGATGAGATTAAATATACTTTTGATGTTAGCAAGTGTGATAAGATCTTTGATATGTTATTGCAAGGGAAGCAAATAAGATTGAGAGGAAATCATGTGATCCCATCTCCGGAAGAATTGGGATGAAGAGCTTACTGTAAGTGGCATCATTCTTTTTCACATGCTACTAATGATTGTAATATTTTTCGTCGACAGGTGTAATCGGCCATTAACGAAGGACGATTGACATTCATAGAGGATGCCAAGATGAAGCTCGATAGTGATCCTTTCTTTGTTAATGTGATCTAGTTTGAAGGCAAAAGGATGCTAATTCGGTCGGATCAGGCCGAGTCAGCCAAGGAGAAAAACACTGTTGATGAGAATGCTCCACCAAAAATGATTAAACCCAGGAACCCAGAGGTCGGAGTATGGAAAGTCAATGGAAAGAAAAAGCAAGGTCCAAGACCAAAGACGACTGTCAACATGCTGTTGGAAAAATACACTTCGCGTAGAAACATCAATGTGTTCAATCGGCTTGGAGGAGTCAAGCGTCTGAGGTCCCCTCCTAGACTTGATGATCATGGGCATTGGGGGAGAAATTCGTATGAGCAACAGCCGTGTTTTCCAATGCAACCGGCTTATTGGGGATGCCCACCTCCTATGCACCCATATTTTCCTCCGTGTCCTCCGTGGGGGTTTAATCCTTGGGCACCACACCCTATGGGGCCACTGGGTTATTTTCGGCCAGAATGGAATCAGCCGAGTAATATGCACAAGGGGCCAGTGCGTCAGAAAAGGACTCGGTTTGATGAAGACACGATTCGAAGGGATCGGTCACCAGTGCGCCAAGTGGCTGACAAAAATAGTAATGGCCGTGGGCTCACTTGGGTGCGTAAGTCTGCAAAAGAACTCGGTGAAAAGAAAAGTCCAGGAAAGGAGGACATTGCCGAGTTGAAAGATAATTCTGTTCAGGAAAAAGATGCTAATGCACATACTGAATCTGCCGGCGTAACTCGGAAAATTGGAGCGGTTGGTGTGATAATTGATCCACTCATCAAAGAGAACTGCTCACGTGCATCCCCTGGACAGTCTCCAGTTATTTTTGGCTCGCTCAATCATGGGAACCCAAGTACTAATGGGAGCCAGAAATTTGCAGCAGGGGGTGTATCGCATCAGCAGAAGGGTGTTTCGGCTACTCGGAACAGGCCGAGTTACATGAGAAGCAACATGCCGAGATACTCAGGAGGCAGTCAGTACAGGCCGGGTTACTCGGGGGGCAACAGGACAGTACGTCAGAAAATGCCGAGTAGTTCGGGGGGCAGCAAATCTGTCGCTCCGGGGACCAAACCAGAACCTCAATGGTGTCCGACAGGATTAAATCACACTCAGAAACGCCGAGTGCAGCAGCTGCGAGCGTTGGAAATCAAAAAAAAATTGCCGAGAAAAGGCGGGATGAGCAATTCAATGAGGATAGACCAATGATACCCCGACTGGTGTGGAGAGAAAAGCGCATATCAAAAGAAGAAGATGCAGTTGACGATAACTCGGTTGATGCAGTCACCAGTTATTCGGAAGATACCGCTCACAATCCGGAAGATGGTGGCGATTGCTCGGAAGATGATGGCAAGTACTCAGATGATGACATGACAGATGACAAGGTTGACGGCGTCAACTCGGAGAATGGCAACAATATATTCACTGATATGGATATTAACATGGTTTTTGCATTGCCCGCCGAGTTCCGCGTACCTGAGTCTGAGGTTGCTGAGTTAATTCTTGGGCCGGGTAAGGCTATGTTCGAAAAACCAGAAAAACCCGACCAACACTTGAAGCCGTTATTCATCAAAGGACATGTTGATGGCAAGCCTATTGGGCGTATGCTTGTTGATGGCGGCGCAGGTGTGAATATCATGCCTCTTTCGGTGTTTTCCAAGCTGAACCGAAAGGAGAGCGAGCTAATGAAGACCAACATGGCACTCAGTGGGTTTTCAGGAGAGCTATCTGAAGCCAAAGGCGTTGTATCTATGGAGCTTACAGTCGGAAGCAAGACATTGCCGACTGCTTTCTTTGTAGTTGATGTCAAAGGCCGATACAATATTCTGTTAGGGCGTGACTGGATCCATGCGAATTGTTGCATTCCATCTACTTTGCATCAGTGCTTAATTCAATGGGTAGATGATGATGTAGAGGTGATTGGGGCAGACAACTCAACTTGCATAGCCTTGATAGAAGCGCCGGTTGATTGGCAACTCGGTGATATGCAATGCTTGACCGGTAGAGATCTATCGGACTATGATTACATTAGTATAGGTCGAGATGGTTTTGTACCCATAAATGTACAGCCGGCTGATGTAGCTCGGCTTAATGATCTATCTATGTAAGTGATGAATAAAGAAGATAGCATTAAATGGTTACAAAAACGTACAGAAGAATATCGTTCCGAAAAGAACGATATGCATGAGACTATTGAAGAATTTGAAGACATGGACAAGCTTGGGCATGGATTCTCATCGGCTGATCCACTTGAAGAAATAGACATTGGTGATGGGAGCACTCCGAGACCTACATTTATCAATGCTAATTTAAAAGCCGATCAGAAAAGCAAGGTAACCGTGTTACTTAAAGAATTTGTTGATTGCTTTGCTTGGAATTATACCGAAATGCCTGGCTTAAATAGAGATTTAGTGGAACATAGATTACCTATCAAACCTGGTTTTAGGCCGTATAAGCAACCGCGTAGAAATTTTAATCCTAACATGTATGACCGTATCAAAGAAGAAGTTGACCGGTTGATAAAAGCAAAGTTTATTCGGCCATGTAGATATGCGGATTGGGTGTCTAATATTGTTCCTGTTGAAAAGAAGAATACTAGCAAAATTAGAATATGTGTTGATTTTAGGGACTTGAATAAGGCTACTCCAAAAGATGAATATCCTATGCCTATTGCCGACATCCTTATTAATAATGCTTCGGGACATAGAATAATCAGTTTTTCAGATGGCAATGCTGGTTATAATCAAATATTTATGGCCGAAAAGGACATGTCTAAGACTGCTTTTCGATGCCCTGGCTTTGTCGGTTTGTTTGAGTGGGTAGTCATGACTTTTGGGTTGAAGAATGCCGGTGCTACATATCAACGTGCCATGAATCTAATATTTCATGATCTTCTAGGCATTATATTAGAAATATACATTGATGATATAGTTGTTAAATCGGATGGGTTTGAGCATCATCTTGCCGATTTACGACTCGGTTTTGAAAGAATGCGCCGGTATGGGTTGAAGATGAATCCCCTTAAATGTGCTTTTGGTGTGTCGGCTGGAAAATTCTTAGGATTTATAATTCATGAAGGTGGTATAGAGATTGACCCTAAGAAAGTAGAGGCAATTAAAAATCTGGAACAGCCGACTTGCAAAGGAGATGTGCAAAAGTTATTGGGGAAAATCAATTACTTGAGACGATTTATATCTAACTTGGTAGGGAAGATTGAATCGTTTGCTCCAATACTTCGGCTAAAGAATGAAGCCGAATTCACTTGGGGGGCAGAACAACGAGAGGCTTTTAATAACATAAAGACATATTTGTTGAATCCTCCGGTGTTGCGTGCACCCAAATCTGGTGCGTCGTTCAAATTATATATTGCTGCACAAGATAAAGTGATCGGCGCAGTATTGGCACAAGAAGATGACGGGAAGGAGTGTATCATAGCATACTTAAGTCGTCGCTTGATTGACGCCGAAACTCGGTATGTGTTTATTGAAAAGTTATGCTTATCCTTATATTATGCATGTACCAAGTTTCGACCTTATTTGCTGTCCAGTACTTGTGTGGTAGCTTGTCAGGCCGACGTAGTTAAACACATGTTGCAAAAACCGATTCTTAGTGGTAGGATTGGTAAATGGGCTTATGCACTAATAGAGTATGATTTGACATATGAGTCGTTGCGTGCTATGAAAGGTCAAATTATCGCTGATTTCATTGTTGATCATAGGGTTAAGGATGAAGAAGATATTAATTATGTTAGCATATGCCCATGGAAACTTTATTTTGATGGATCGGTTTGTAGAAAGGGACAAGGCGTCGGCAATATTTTGATTTCTCCTAATAATGTTATATATGAAACATCGGTTCGCTTAGAATATCCTTGCACGAATAACCAAGCTGAGTATGAGGCTCTTTTGTTTGGTTTACAGAATTTACTGGATATGGGTGTTAAGGATGTAGATGCTTTTGGTGATTCGCTTCTGGTAGTGCAAAAAATTAAAGGCGAATTCCAATGTTTTGACGGGTTGTTAAATAGTTATTTGGACCGATGCTTGGACATGATTAAATCTCTAGATACATTCACCATCCATCATATACCTAGAGAAGAAAATGCTAGAGCTAATTCTTTGGCACAGCAAGCATCCGGTTACAATATCAGTAGAGGAAAGTTCTTCATCTTAGAAAAACCGATGTTGATTGCTACAAAGGGTGAGACCGAGTTACAAATAAACGAACTATCACCAGTGACCGAATTAGCTACTAATTCGGAGATTGTAGATTGGAGAATTCCTTTGATTAATCATTTAAAAGATCCAAGTCAAACGAGAGATAGAAAAATTCGGCGACAAGCTTTGAAGTATACTCTGTTTAACGACGAGTTACATCGCCGAACTATAGATGGGCTATTGTTAAAATGTTTGGATTCTGACCAATCTAGATTAGCCATGGGTGAAGTGCATGAGGGCATATGTGGGACACACCAGTCGGCTCATAAGATGCGGTGGTTGATAAAAAGAGCAGGTTTTTATTGGCCGACTTTGTTAGAAGATTGTTTCCGTTATTATAAAGGCTGTGAGGCTTGTCAGAAATTTGGCAACATACAATTAGCACCCGCAGCTATGTTGAATCCCATAATTAAGCCATGGCCGTTTAGAGGATGGGGCTTAGATTTTATTGGTGAGATACATCCTTTGTCTTCTAAACAACATCGCTTCGTCCTGGTAGCCACTGATTATTTCACCAAGTGGACGGAAGCGATTCCTTTGAGGAAAATGACTCATAGAGAAGTAATTAATTTTGTTTTGGAGCATATTATTCATAGATTCGGTATTCCTCAAACTTTGACTACTGATCAAGGTGCTTCTTTTATGTCCCATCAATTTCGTGAATTTGCCGAATCTTATGGAATTAGATTGTTGAATTCGTCGCCTTATTATGCTCAAGCTAATGGACAGGCCGAATCTAGCAATAAGACTTTGATCAAGCTTATAAAGAAGAAAGTTGAAGAACATCCGAGAAGGTGGCACGAGGTGCTTTCGGAAGCTTTATGGGCTTATAGAATATCTAAGCATGGAGCTACTCAAGTATCACCTTTTGAGCTAGTGTATGGCCAGGAGGCGGTGTTACCTGTGGAACTTAAGTTGCAAGCTCTTAGGGTAGACAGACAAAATGATTTGTCGGCTGTTGAATATACTGATTTGATGATGGACAGAATAGATGACGTTCCAGAAGAAAGGTTAAAAGCTTTGCGAGAAATTGAGAAAGAAAAATTAAGAGTAGCCAAGGCTTATAACAAAAGGGTGAAAGAAAAGTCGTTTCAAATAGGAGATTTAGTATGGAAAACGATTTTACCCATTGGAACTAAAGATAGAAAATTCGGCAAGTGGTCGCCGAGTTGGGAAGGTCCATATAAAGTTGTAGAGATTGTCCCTGGCAATTCATATTTTGTACAATCTTTGCAAGGGGAGAAGCTGGCTAAAGCGCTCAATGGAAAATATCTGAAGAAGTACCATCCAAGTGTGTGGCAAGAAGCCTAAATAGGCGATGGCCGATATATGATTATCGCCCTAAGAGCAAACATGGCCGATATATGATTATCGCCCTAAGAGCAAAGTGGCCGATGTATGATTATCGCCCTAAGAGCAAACGTGGCCGATGTATGATTATCGCCCTAAGAATATAAATGGCCGATGGAGTGTTGACATCGTCCTTAGAAAAAGCATTGTGCTAGTTATTTTTCGGCACACAAGTTTTGCCGAAAAACAGGGGGGCATGTGTTGACACCAGATTTTGGCATGGTCAAAAACATAATTAAGAAGGCCTCAAATGGAAAAGTGCTCAAAGTGAGAAAGTTTCGTATCTTCGAAAAGAGAAACTTTGATATTTGGGTCATAGCCATCCGATCTCATCTCTGAGGCCGAAGTTGTGTTCGAAGTGCTGAGATTTTGTATCTAGAACACTATTCGGCTGATTAAGCCCCCAAGATGACCTCATATGAGAAAATGATCTACACGGATTGTCTTCGTCTCGTCGAATCGGTTGATTTTGATATAAAAATCGTCTAAATCCGAGGTCATGTGCAAAAGTTAGAGCCATCTGAGTGCGGCCCTGTCCCTCCAGGGCTGTAGTACCGTCCTCCAGAGCGGAAGTACCGCTAAGCGGTAGTACCGTATTTTACTACCGCGTCTACTACCGCTTATGAAAATTCTTCTGGTATCCCGAGACCCTTACTCGGTAGTAGAGCGGTACTTAGCTATGCTCAGAGCGGTACTACCGCCCAGAGCGGTACTACCGTGCCCAGAGCGGTACTACCGCTTGCCGTCGCGCAGACTCGGGCAGATTTTGGAGAGTCCGAGTTTGGATAGCGTTTTTGACCCTTTGGAAGGAAATCTGGGTCCGTGTCTTGTACGGGAAGTCCAACCCCCTCTTAAATAGAAGAGGTGATGGCCGATTGAAAGAACACACAATCGAACAAACACATCTACTACTTTTTCGTACTTTTACTTTCGTTTACTGTTTTCATCTTTGTTGCTTTGCTCGTAAAGCATCCGTCCCTCCTCTCCGAAATCGAGGAACCTTCTTTGTTGCTTTGCTCGAAAAGCATCCGCCCCTCGCCGCGAAAGTGCGAGGATTATCGTTGTGTTGCGCGGTGCGAATTTCCGCGCCAACACCTTCCGGCCATACTTATGGCAAGGCTGACATCTGGTATCGTGCACAGCATCACATACATTATAGAGCCTCTAGCTGAAGCATAGGGGATGACACTCATCTTTTCTCTATCCTCTGTAGTCACTGGGCATTGAGTCTTACTCAACTTCACACCTTGTAAGACAGGCAAGAACCCTTTGTTGGACTGATCCATTTTGAACTTCTTCAAAACCTTATCAAGACATGTGCTTTGTGAAAGTCCTATTAAGCGTCTTGATCTATCTCTATAGATCTTTATGCCTAATATGCAAGCAGCTTCTCCGAGGTCTTTCATTGAAAAACACGTGTTCAAATACATCTTCATGCTTTCCAAAAGTTCTATATTGTTTCCAATCAGCAATATGCCATCCACATATAATATTAGAAACGCTATAGAGCTCCCACTCACTTTCTTGTAAATACAAGCTTCTCCATACACTTGTATAAACCCATACGCTTGGATCACCTCATCAAAACGAAGATTTCAACTCCGAGATGCTTGCACCAGTCCATAAATGGATCGTTGGAGCTTGCACACTTTGTCAGCATTTTTGGGATTGACAAAACCTTCTTGTTGCATTATATACAACTCTTCCTTAAGGAAACCATTAAGGAACACTGTTTTGACATCCATCTGCCAGATATCGTAATCGAAAAATGCAGCTATTGCTAACATGATCCTGACGGACTTAAGCATCGCTACGGGAGAGAAAGTCTCATCGTAGTCAACTCCTTGAACTTATGAAGCCCTTTTGCAACAAGTCAAGCTTTATAGACGGTGACATTACCGTCCGCGTCCGTCTTTTTCTTAAAGATCCATTTATTCTGTATGGCCTTACGATCATATGGTAAGTCCTCTAAAGTCCACACTTTGTTCTCATACATGGATCCTATCTCGGATTTCATGGCCTCTAGCCATTTGTTGGATCCGGTCCCACCATCGCTTCTTCATAGCTCGTAGGTTCACTGTTGTCTAACAACATGACCTCCACGACAGGATTGCCGTACCATTTAGGGGCGGTACAATTCCTTGTCAACCTACGAGGCTCAGTAGTAACTTGATCTGAAGTTTCATGATCATCATCATTAGCTTCCTCTTCACTTGGTGTAGGCGCCACAGAAACATCTTTCTCCGTGTTACTATCCAACAGAAGTGACGGTTCAATAACCTCATCAAGTTCTGCCTACCTCCCACTCAATTCTTTCGAGAGAAACGCTTTCTCGAGAAAGGACCCATTTTTAGCAACAAATACTTTGCCCTCGGATCTGAGATAGAAGGTATACCCAACTGTTTCCTTAGGATATCCTATGAAGACGCATTTGTTCGCTTTGGGTTTGAGCTTATCAGGTTGAAGCCTTTTCACATAAGTGTCGCAGCCCCAAAGTTTGAGAAACGACACCTTAGGTTTCTTGCCAAACCATAATTCATACGGTGTCGTCTCCACGCACTTTGATGGTGCCCTATTTAAAGTGAATGCGGCTGTCTCTAATGCATAACCCCAAAATTATAGTGGCAGATCAGTGAGAGACATCATAGATCACACCATATCCAATAGAGTATGATTACGATGCTTGGACACACCATTACGCTGTGGTGTTCCAGGTGGCGTAAGCTGTGAAACAATTCCACACTGTCTCAAATGCATGCCAAACTCATAACTCAGATATTCTCCACCACGATCAGATCATAGAAACTTTATCTTCTTGTTACGATGAATTTCTACTTCACTCTGAAATTGCTTGAACTTTTCAAACACTTCATACTCGTGTTTCATTAAGTAAGTATACCCATATCTACTCAAATCATCAGTGAAGATAAGAAAATAACGATATCCACCGTGCGCCTCAACACTCATCGGACCGCACACATCAGTATGTATGATTTCCAACAAGTCACCAGAGAACGGGGTTTTCATCGTCTTGCCCATGAGGCATGGTTCGCATGTATCAAGTGATTCAAAATCGAGTGATTCTAAAAGTCCATTAGCATGGAGCTTCTTCATGCGTTTTACACCAATATGACCTAAGCGGCAGTGCCACAAGAAAGTGGTACTATCATTATTAACTTTGCATCTTTTGACATCAATGTTATGAATGTGTGTGTCACTACTATCAAGATTCAATAAGAATAAACCATTCATATTGGGTGCATGACCATAAAAGATGTTACTCATATAAATAGAACAACCATTATTCTCTGATTTAAATGAATAACCATCTCGCAATAAACAAGATCCAGATATAATGTTCATGCTCAATGCAGGCATCAAATAACAATTATTTAGGTTTACTACTAATCCCGATGGTAATTGAAGACCGAGCGTGCCGACGGCGATCACATCAACCTTGGCACCATTTCCGATGCGCGTCGTCACTTCATCCTTCGCCAGCCTCCGTTTATTCCGTAGTTCCTGTTTCGAGTTACAAATATGAGCAACCAAACCGGTATCAAATACACAGGCACTACTACGAGAGCTAGTGAGGTACACATCAATAACATGTATATCAAATATACCTTTGTTGATGTTGGCAGCCTTCTTATCAGCTAGGTAATTGTGGCAATTCTGGTTCCAGTGGCCAGTCCCCTTGCAATAGAAGCACCCAGTCTCAGGCTTGGGTCCAGCCTTGGGTTTCTTCACGGGAGTGGCAACTTGCCTGCCACCCTTCTTGATGTTTCCCTTCATTCCCTTGCCTTTCTTGAAACTAGTGGTTTTATTCACCATCAATACTTGATGCTCCTTTTTGATTTCCACTTCCGCGACTTTCAGCATCGCGAATAGCTCGGAGACAGACTTGTTCATCCCTCGAATATTATAGTTCATCATGAAGCCTTTGTAGCTAGGTGGCAGTGACTGGAGAATTCTGTCAGTGACCGTTTCGGGCGGAAGCTCGACTCCCAAATCATTCAATCGGTTGTAGTACCCAGACATTCTGAGTAGGTGCTCACTGACAGAACTATTCTCTTCCATCTTGTAGGTGAAGAATTTATCGGAGGTCTCATACCTCTCAATCCGGGCATTTGCTTGAAATACTAACTTCAACTCTTGGAACATCTCATATACTCCATGGCGTTCAGAACGCTTTTGAAGTCTCGATTCTAAGCCATACAACATGGCACACTGAACTATCGAGTAGTCATTAGAATGCACCTGCTAGACGTTCACAACTTCTGCAGACGACACTAGAGGGGGCGGCGTGCCAACCGGTTCATCAAGGACATAAGCCTTTTGCAAAGCCGTGAGGATAATGCTGAGATTACGGACCCAGTCCGCATAGTTACTTCCATCATCTTTCAACTTAGCTTTCTCTAGGAATGCATTAAAGTTCAGGGGAGCTACTGCGCGAGCCATTGATCTACAACATAATTTTGCAAAGACAACATTACACTATGTTCATGATAATGAGTTCAATTAATCATATTACTGAAGAACTCCCACTCAAATCAACATCCCTCAGGTTGTCTAAGTGTGACATGATCCAAATCCACCAACCCAAGTCCGATCATCATGTGAGATGGTGTGGCTTCAATGGTGAACATCCCCATGTTGATCATATCTACTATATGACTCATGTTCGACCTTTCGGTCTCCTGTGTTCCGAGGCCATGTCTGTACATGCTAGGCTCATCAAGTTTAACCTAAGTATTCCGCGTGTGTAAATCTGGCTTACACTCGTTGTATGCGAACGTAGAGTCTATCATACCCGATCATCACGAGGTGCTTCAAAACGATGATCCTTCGCAACGGTGCATACTCAGGGAGAACGAAATTTATCTTGAAATTTTAGTGAGGGATCATCTTATAATGCTACCGTCGTTCTAAGGAAAATAAGATGCATACATAGGATAAACATCACATGCAAATCATATAAGTGACATGATATGGCCATCATCATCTTGTGCTTTTGATCTCCATCTCCAAAGCACCGGCATGATCTCCATCGTCACTGGCATGACACCATGATCTCCATCATCGTGTCATCACGTGGTTGTCGCGCCAACTATTGCTTCTACAACTATTGCTAACTCATAATGATAAAGTAAAGCAAGAATGGCGAAAATAAATTAAAGACAACACTATGGATCCTGCCGGTTGCCGTACTCATCGACATGCAAGTCATGATAATCTATACAAAACATGATCATCTCATACATCACATATATCACATCATGTCTTTGGCCATATCACATCACAACATGCCCTGCAAACACAAGTTAGACGTCCTCTACTTTGTTGTTGTAAGTTTTATGTGGCTGCTATGGGCAACTAGTAAGAACCGTTCTTACCTACGCAAAGCCACAACGGTGATGTTCAAGTTGCTATTTAACCTTCTATAAGGACCGCCTCTATCGAATCTGATTCAACTAAAGTGGGAGAGACAGACACCCACCAGCCATCTTTATGCAACAAGTTGCATTTCAGTCGATGGAACCGGTCTCTCGTACGTGGACGAGTAAGGTTGGTCCGGGCCGCTTCATCCCACAATACCGCCGAATCAAGATAAGACTAAGGAAGTAAGAAATCTGAACATCAACGCCCACAAACTCTTTTATGTTCTACACGTGCATGTTATCTACGCATAGACCTAGCTCTGATACCACTGTTGGGGAACGTTGCATGCGAAACAAAAATTTTCCTATGAACACCCAAGATCTATCTATGGAGATCAACAGCTACGAGAGGGCGAGTGCATCTACATACCCTTGTAAATCGCTAAGCGGAAAGCGTTAAGAAACGCGGTTGATGTAGTCAAACGTCTTCGCGATCCAATCACGATCCGTCCCGCGATCCAATCACGATCCATCCCGATCTAGCGTCGAACTTACGGCACGTTCGCGTTCAGCACACGTACAACTCGATGAAGCCTTCGCCACCTCGATCCAGCGAGCGAAGGTGAAGTAGTAGCTTGAGTTCTCTGGCAGCACGACGGCGTGGTGGCGGTGGTGGTGGAGTTGTCTCGGCAGGGCTTCGCCAAGCAGTGCCGCGACAGAGACGAGGGGGGAGTACTACGAGAGAGAGAGAGGAGGGCTGCACCGTGGCTCTTGGGTGCGGCTGCCCGTTCTCCTCTCTAGTATATAGGGGGGAGGGAGAGGGGGTGGCTCCCTAGGGTTCCCCCCCCCCCTGGGGGGCGACGGCCCAGGAGGGGCGGTGCCCCAAGGGTGGCTTGGCCCCCAAGGTAGGGTGGCCGCCCCCTTTAGGGTTTCCCCCACCAACCCCTTGGCCGCATGGGCCTAGGTGGGAGGGGCGCCCAGCCCACCAGGGGCTGGTGCGGCCCCCTCTCAGCCCATGTGGCCTCGCGAGGTGGATGGACCCCTTCCGGTGGACCCCCGGAACCCTTCGGCACTCTCGGTACATTACCGGCGACGCTCGAATTCCTTCCGGTGATGAAAACGGAACTTCCTATGTATCATTCTTCACCTCCGGACCATTCTGGAACTCCTCGTGACGTTCGAGATCTCATCCGACAGTCTGAACAACTTATGGTCACCAACATATATAACTCAACTATACTATATCGTCACCGAACGTTAAGTGTGCGGACCCTGCGGGTTCGAGAATTATGCAGACATGACCGAGACACTCTCTGACCAATAACAAATAGCGGGACCTCGATGCCCATATTGGCTCCTACATATTCCAAGAAGGTCTTTTTCGGTCGAACCACAATGCCAGGGATTCAATCAATCCCGTATACTGTTCCCTTTGTCCATCGGTATGTTACTTGCCCAAGATTCGATCGTCGGTATCTCCATACCTAGTTCAATCTTGTTATCGGCAAGTCTCTTTACTCGTTCCGTAATACAAGATCCTGTGACTAACTCCTTAGTCACATTGCTTGCAAGCTTCTTGTGATGCTGTATTACCAAGTGGGCCCAGAGATACCTCTCCGTCATACGGAGTGATAAAACCTAGTCTCGACCCACGCAACCCAACAGACACCCTCGGAGATACCTGTAGAGCACCTTTATAGTCACCTAGTTAAGTTGTGACGTTTGATACACACAAGGCATTCCTTCGGTGTCAGGGAGTTGCATGATCTCATGGTCGTAGGAACAGATACTTGACATGAATAAAGAAGTAGCAATAAACTAACACGATCAAAAGCTATGCTTACGGTTGGGTCTTGTCCATCACATCATTCTTCGAATGATGTGATCTCGTTATGAAATGACAACTCATGTCTATGGTCAGGAAACCTTGACCATCTTTGATCAACATGCTAGTCTAGTAGAGGCTCACTAGGGACATATTGTTGTCTATGTATCCACATATGTATCTAAGTTTCCGATCAATACAATTCTAGCATGGAAAATAAACGATTACCATGAACAAGGAAATATGATAATAACCGGTTTATTATTGCCTCTAGGGCATATTTCTAACACTCCAAGGGAGGGGCCGGCGGCCAAGGGAGAGTCCTCCCTTTACAAGGAAGGGAGGAGTCCCTCTCCTCCAAGGCACCTCCGGGGTGCCTTGTCCCGTTGGGACTCTTTCCCCCAAGCCTAATTTGCCTCTAGGGGCTGATGCACCTGGCCCATGATGGCTATGGCGTACCCCATATGGCCCATGTGGGCCCACGGGGCAGGTGGACCCCCGGAACCCTTTTCGGCACCCCGGTACACTACCGGTAATGCCCGAAACTTTTTCGGCGACCAAAATAGGACTTCCCATATATAAATCTTTACCTCTGGACCATTCCGGAACTCCTCGTCACTACCGAGATCTCATCCGGGACTTCGAACAACATTCGGTCACCAACGTACATATCCCAATACTACTCTAGCGTCACCGAACGTTAAGCGTGCGGACCCTGCGGGTTCGAGAATCATGTAGACATGACCGAGACACCTCTCTGGACAATAAACAATAGCGGTACCTAGATGCCCATAGTGGTTCCTATATATTGCAGAAATATCTTCATCGGTCGAATCACGATGTCAAGGATTCAGTCAATCCCGTATGCAGTTCCCTTTGTCAAGCGGTATGTTACTTGCCCGAGATTCGATCGTCGGTATCTCCATACCTAGTTCAATATCATTACCGACAAGTCTATTTACTCGTTCCATAATACAAGATCCTGTGACTAACTCCTTAGTCACATTGCTTGCAATCTTCTTGTGATGTTGTATTACCGAGAGGGCCCGAAGATACCTCTCCGTCATACGGAGTGACAAATCCTAGTCTTCGATCCATGCCAACCCAACAGTCACCCATGGAGATACCTGTAGAGTACCTTTATGATCACCCAGTTATGAGGTGACTTTGATACACACAAGGCATTCCTCCAGTGCCAAGGAGTTGCATGATCTCATGGTCTTAGGAGCAGATACTTGACATGAAGAAAGTAGTAGCATAAACTAATACGATCAAATGCTATGCTTACGGTGGGGTCTTGTCCATCACATCCTTCTCCTAATGATGTGACCTCATTAGAAAATGACAACTCGTGTCTATGGTTAGGAAACTTTAACCATCTTTGATCAACGAGCTAGTCTAGTAGAGGCTCACTAGGGACATGGTGTTGTCTATGTATCCACACATGTATCTGAGTTTCCGAACAATACAATTCCAGCATGGATAATAGACGTTTATCATGAACAGGGAAATGTGATAATAACCAATTTATTATTGCCTCTAGGGCATATTTCCAACAGTCTCCCACTTGCACTAGAGTCAATAATCTACTTCACATCGCCATGTGATTCACACCCAATGAGTTCTGGGGTTTGATCATGTTTTGCTTGTGAGAGAGGTTTTAATCAACAGGTCTGCAACATTCAGATCCATGTGTACTTTGCAAATCCTTATGTCATATTGTAGATGCTGCTATCACGCTCCACTTGGAGCTATTGCAAATGACTGCTCCACTATACACATCCGGTTTGCTACTCAAAGTCATCCGGATTGGTGTCAAAGCTTGCATCGATGTAACCCTTTACGACAAACTCTTTATCACCTCCATAATCGAGAAATATTTCCTTAGTCCTCTAGTTACTAAGGATAATTTTGACTGTTGTCCAGTGATCCACTCCTGGATCACTCTTGTACCCCGTGCCAAACACGTGGCAAGGCACACATCAGGTGCGGTACACACCATGGCATACCGCATAGAGCCTATGGCTAAGGCACAGGGGACGACCTTCGTCCTTTCTCTTTTTTCTGCTATGGTCGAGCTTTGAGTCTTACTCAACTTCACACCTTACAATATAGGCAAGAACTCCTTCTTTGAGAGATCCATTTTGAACTCCTTCAAAATCTTGTCAACATATGTACTCATTGAAAGTCTTATCACGTGTCTTGATCTATCTCTATAGATCTTCATGCCCAATATTTAAGCAGCTTTTTCCAGGTCTTCCTTTGAAAAACTCCTTTCAAACAACCCTTTATGCTTTCCAGAAATTCTACATCATTTCCGATCAACAATATGTCATCCACATATACTTATCAGAAATGTTATAGTGCTCCCACTCACTTTCTTGTAAGTAAAAGTTTCTTATAAACTTTGTATAAACCCAAAAGAGCTTTGATCACCTCATCAAAGTGCATACTCCAACTCCAAGATGACTGTACCAGTTCATAGAAGGATCGCTGAAGCTCGCATGCCTTTTAGCATCCTTAGGATCGATAAAACCTTCTGGTTGTATCACATACAACCTTTTCTCAAGGAAATCATCAAGGAAACAATGTTTTGACATCCATCTGCTAGATTTCATAATCGAAAAAAGCAGCAACTGCTAACATAATCCCAATAGATTTTAGCATCGCTACGGGTGAGAAAGTCTCATCGTAGTCAACTTCTTGAACTTGTCGGAAACCTCTTTGCGACAAGTCGAGCATTATAAATGGTGACATTACCGTCCGCGTCCATATTTTTCTTAAAGATCCATTTATTCTGTATGGCCTTACAATCATATGGTAAGTCCTCCAAAGTCCACACTTTGTTCTCATACATGTATCCTATCTCGGATTTCATGGCCTCTAGCCATTTGTTGGAATCCGGGCCCACCATCGCTTCTTCATAGCTCGTAGGTTCACCTTTGTCTAACGACATGACCTCCAAGACAGGATTGCCGTACCACTCAGGGGCGGTACGAGTCCTTCTCACCCTACGAGGCTTAGTAGTAACTTGATCTGAAGTTTCATGATCATCATCATTAGCTTCCTCTTCATTTGGCGTAGGTGCCGCGGAAATAACTTTCTGCGTCGTGCTACTCTCCAACTGAAGTGACGGTTTAACAACCTCATCAAGTTCTACCTTCCTCCCACTCGGTTATTTCGAGAGAAACTCCTTCTCCAGAAAGGATCCATTCTTGGCAACAAGGACTTTGCCTTCGGATCTGAGATAGAAGGTGTACCCAACAGTTTCCTTAGGGTATCCTATGAAGACGCATTTGTCCGCTTTGGTTTCGAGCTTATCAGGCTGAAGCCTTTTCACATAAGCATTGCAGCCCCAAACTTTAAGAAATGACAGCTTAGGTTTCTCGCCAAACCATAATTCATACGGTGTCGTCTCAACGGATTTAGATGGTGCCCTATTTAAAGTGAATGTAGTTGCCTCTAATGCATAACCCCAAAATGATAGTGGCAAATTAGCAAGAGACATCATAGATCGCACCGTATCCAATAGAGTACGATTACGACATTCGGACACACCATTACACTATGGTGTTCCAGGTGGCGTGGGTTGTGAAAAAAATTCGACATTGTCTTGCATACCAAACTCGTAACTCAGATATTCACCTCCACGATCATATCGTAGACATTTTATCTTCTTGTCATGATGATCTTCAACTTCACTCTGGTATTGCTTGAACTTTTCAAAATTTCTGCCTTGTGTTTCATCAAGTAAATATATCCGTATCTACTCAAATCATCTTTGAAGGTAAGATAATGACGATATCCACCGCGTGCTTCAACACTCATTGGACTGCATACATCAATATGTATTATTTCCAATAAGTCACTTGCCCGCTCCATCGTACCGGAAAACAAGGTCTTAGTCATCTTGCCCATGAGGCATGGTTCGCATGTCTCAAGCGATTCAACATCGAGTGAGTCCAAAGATCCATCAGCATAGAGCTTCTTCATGTGCTTTACACCAATATGACCTAAGTAGCAGTGGCACAAGTATGTGGTACTATCAGTATTAACTTTGCATCTTTGGGCATCAATATTATGAATATGTGTATCACTACGATGGAGATTCAATAAACCATTCACATTGGGTGCATGACCATAGAAGGTATTATTCATGTAAATAGAACAAGAATTATTCTCTGACTTGAATGAATAATCGTATTGCAATAAACACGATCTAATCATGTCCATGCTCAACGCAGACACCAAATAACATTTGTTTAGGTTCAACACTAATCCCGAAGGTAGAGGGAGCATGCGATGGTGATCACATCAACCTTGGAAACACTTCCAACACACATCGTCACCTCGCCCTTAGCTAGTCTCCATTTATTCCGTAGCTTTTGTTTCGAGTTACCAATATTAGCAACTGAACCGGTATCTAACACCCAGGTGCCACTAGGAGTACTAGTAAGGTACACATCAATAACACGTATATCAAATATAGTTTTGTTGACATTGCTAGCTGATAACCCACAAGTATAGGGGATCACAACAAGTTTTGATGGTAGAGTATTCAACCCAAATTTATAGATTTCACACAAGGGGAGCCAAAGAATATTTGCAAGTATTAGCAGTTGAGTTGTCAATGAAACCACACCTGGAGATTAAATATCTGCAGCAGAGTGATCAGTAGTACAGTAGTATGATAGTTTTGATAGTAGTAGTAGCAGTAACAGTAACGGTAACAGTGATAGCAATGATTTTGTAGCAAGTGTAACTGTACCAGTAACAATAGTAACTTAGCAAGAACAATATGTGGAAAACTCGTAGGCACTGGATCGGTGAACTCGTTGGATGATATTCACGATATAACAGTCATAACCTACGACGACACATAACTAGCACCAGTTCATAAATGTAATGTAGGCATGTATTCCGTAAATAGTCATAAGTGCTTATGGAAAAGAATTTGCATGACATATTTTGTCCTACCCTCCCGTGGAAGCAGGGTCCATAAGGAAACAAAGGGATATTAAGGCCTCCTTTTAATAGAGAACCGGAACAAAGCATTAACACATAGTGAATACAGGAACTCCTCAAACTACGGTCATCACCGGAAAGTATCCCCACTATTATCACTCCGGGGTTTACGGATCATAACACATAGCAGGTGCATATGACTACCAAGATCAGATCAAGAACATAGATATAATGGTGATAACATAAACGGTTTAGATCTAAAATAATGGCACTTGGGCCCTAGTGACAAGCATTAAGCATGAGAAAGTCATAGAACCATCAATCTCAGAACATAGTGGATACTAGGGATCAAGCCCTAACAAAACTAACTCGATTACATGATGAATATCATCCAACTCCTCACCGACCAGCAAGCCTACGAAGGAATTACTCACTCCTGGTGGGGAGCATTATGGAATTGGCGATGGAGAAGGGATGATGATGATGAAGACCGAAGATTCCCCTCTCTGGAGCCTCAAACAGGCTCCAGATCTGGCCTCCCGATGAAGAATAGGAGGTGGCGGTGGCTCCATATCGTAAAACGTGATGAAACTTTCTCTCCTATTTTTTCTCCGAAAATAGGAATTTATAGTGCTGGAATTAGGGTCAGCGGGGCCACGAGGTGGGCACAACCCACCAGGGCGTGCCTGGAGGGGGTGGCGCGCCCTGGTGTATCGTGCCCAGCCAGGGCACCCCCTCCAGTGGTTCTTGGCTCTAGTATTTTTTATTTATTATAAAATAATTCTCCAAAAAGTTTCGTCTAGTTTCGAGAACTTTTATTTCTGCACAAAAACAACACCATGGTAGTTCTGCTGAAAACAGCGTCAGTCTGGGTTAGTTTCATTCAAATCATGCAAATTAGAGTCCAAAACAAGAGCAAAAGCATTAGGAAAAGTAGATACGACGGAGACGTATCACCAGCCTTCTTATATACCAAGCATTTGGGGTAGTTCCGCTACCAGTGGCCGTTGCCCTTACAATAGAAGCACTTAGTCTCGGGTTTGGGTTCAACCTTGGGTTTCTTTGCTGGAGCGGCAACTGGCTTGCCATTCATGAAGGTTCCCTTCTTGCCCTCGCCCTTCTTGAAACTAGTGGTCTTACCATCAACACTTGATGCTCCTTCTTGACTTCTACCTCTGCGGCCTTAAGTACCGCGAATAGCTCAAGAATCATCATCTCCATCCCTTGCATGTTATAGTTCATCAGAAAGCTCTAGTAGCTTGGTGATAGTGACTGGAGAACTCTGTCAATCACTATCTTATCTGGAAGATTAACTCCCACTTGATTCAAGCGATTGTAGCACCCACACATTCTGAGCACATTCTCCTCCATCTTGTAGGCAAAGAACTTGTCAGAGGTCTCATACCTCTCAACACGGGCATGAGCCTGAAATACCAATTTCAGCTCTTGGGACATCTAATATGATCCATGGCGTTTAAAACGTCTTTGAAGCCCCGATTCAAAGCCGTAAAGCATGTCGCACTAAACTATCAAGTAGTCATCAGAACGTGTCTGCTAAACGTTCACAACATCCACACACGACGCTTGAGGGGGTGGCGCATGATACGTCTCCAACGTATCTATAATTTTTTATTGTTCCATGCTGATATATTATCATTCCACGATACTTTTTGGGCCATTATTTACCAATTTATAATATTTTTGAGCACTAACCTATTGACCCAGTGCCCAGTGCCATTTGTTGTTTCCTGCATGTTTTTTACTTTTCAGGTTTACGTTACCAAAAAAGTCCAATGGCCACGAAACTTTTGATGATTTTTTCTGGACCATAAGAAGATCTGGAAGCTTCGAAAGGAGGCCGGGAGGCACACGAGGGCCCCACCACACATCAGGTAACACCCTGGGGGGCGCGCCCTGATATGTGGTGGCCCCCTTGCGGCTCTCCCGACGCCCCTCTCTGGCCTATAAATTCTCTAATATTGGAAAAAAACCAGAAGCATTCCCGAAACCCTTTCTCTGCCATCGCAAGTCTCTGTTCAGCCGCAAGGCCATCTAGAGCTCCGTTCCGGCACCCTGCCGGAGGGGGGATCGATCACGGAGGTCCTCTTCATCAACCTTGTACCCTCATGATGATGTGTGAGTAGTTCACCATAGACCTACGGGTCCATAGCTAGTACCTAGATGGCAATCTCTCTATGTCTTGATCTTCAATACAATGGTCATCGCATCTTCGCTTTGATCTATCCGATGTAATCCTATTGTGCGGTGTGTTTGTTGGGATCTGATGAATTGTGGGTTCATGTTTAGATTATTCATGAAAAGTATTTGAGATGCCTCTGATATATATTGTCTCTTAATTGCATGATCATTATAGCTTCGTAATGCTCTCTGATCTATTGATGTGCTTTGGCATGGTCGATTGATATTTCATCGGTGGGAGTGGTGCGTTTTGGTAGGTTCAACCTGGCGAGTTTCTATATCCTAGTGACAAAGTAGGAGACAAGATGCGTCTTTCTGTTGTTGCTACTAAGGATAACACGATGGGGTTTATTCATATTGCTTGAGTTTACTTTGTCTACATCATGTCATCGTTCTCCATGCATTACTCTTTTTTACTTAATAATCTAGATGCATGTTGGATAGCGGTCGATGAGTGGAGTAATAGTAATAGGTGCAGGCAGGAGTCGGCCTATTCGTTTATGGACGTGATGCCTATATAGACATGATCATTGCCATGAAAATCGCACAACTATCCGCTTTTCTATCAATTGCCCAACAATAATTTGTTACCCGCTGTATCCTGCCTACATGAGAGATGCCGCTAGGGAAAACTATGGCCCCCGGGTCTATTCACTTATATATTTACAAACACTATTATACCTCGCTGCCTTTATTTACTTCTTATTTATTTTGCAATTTATATTTGTCAACAATTATCTGCACAACTCATTTGCTTGCAAATAACGAGATCAAGGGGATTGACAACCCTCTTGCCCGCGTTGGGTGCATTTTGTTTGTTCATTCATGTGCAGCCGCTGAAGACGGTTGAGGATTGATATTCCTATTGGTTCGATAAACCTTGGTTTCATAACTGAGGGAAGTACTTACCCACTTTGTGCTGCAATTACCTGTCCTCTTCACGGAAAACCCAACGCAAATCACAAGTATCAAGAAGGATTTCTGGCGCCGTTGCCGGGGAATATCATCATCAACTATCAAGTAACATCACACAAGTTTTCATTCACTTGTTCTTATTTTTATTTGCTATTATATGTAGCTTGTCTCATAAAAAACAAAAATACAAAAATATTTATCTTTGCTTGTTACTAGTTTACTTCTTCGCTTGCTAGTGTACTTGTCTTGCTTGTTACTTTGCTTGCTCGGTCACCATGTCTCAAGATAGGTTCCACAATATCTCTTACTACCAAAGAATGTCAGAAATAGAGAATTCTATGAAAACATTCATGACTTCAAAATATGAGCATAATAGATCCTTCGCTTATGAAATTAAGGAGCATTCAATGTTGCTTGACGTTATTAGTAAGAAACTTGATGAGGTTAATAAGGAAGTGTCTAATCTCCAATCACAATTCTCTCAAGCCGAGGAGTTGTTGGAAAAGATTTCCGATAAGAAAACCACTCTAGTGAATAGGATGGCCGCTAAACCGGAATCTTTACCCGTTCGGAATCATGATGAAGATCTTAAAATGATTGGTATTTCTCCTATTGAATCTTTATTTACCTCTCTGAATATAAATGAAAAAGGGACTGGATATGAGTCAACTTTAATTGATAAGCGTCCCGTTTGCTTGGAGGGTGATGATTTTGATGCTAAAACTGAAAAACGTGGGTTTGGAGAGCTCAAAACTTTAACTAGTGATGTGCCCACTATTTTGGATTACAAGGACTTCAATTATGATAATTGCTCTTTAGTAGAATATATTTGCTTGTTGCAATCCATTATTAGCTCACCCAATGCTTATGAACAAAATAAAGCTTTTACCGAACATATAGTTGAAGCTATGATAAAAGCTTATGATGAGAAACTTGATCTTGAAGTTTCTATTCCTAGAAAATTGCATGATGAGTGGGAACCTACTATAAAAATAAAGATCAATAAATATGAATGCAATGCTTTGTGTGACCTTGATGCTAGTGTTTCAACTATTCCTAAAACTCTTTGTGATGTGCTTGGTCTCACTAATATTGAAGATTGTTCCCTTAACCTGCATCTTGCGGATTCTACCATTAAGTAACCTTTAGGTAGAATTAATGATGTGCTTATTATTGAAAATAAAATTATGTGCATGTATATTTCATTGTGCTTGATATTGATTGCAATCCTACTTGTCCGATAATACTTGGTAGACTGTTCCTACGAACTATAGGTGCAATTATTGATATGAAAGAAGGAAACATAAGGTTCCAATTCCCATTAAAGAAAGGGATGGAACACTTCCCTAGAAAGAGAATTAAACCACCTTATGAATCAATCATGAGAGCCACTAATGGGTGGAGTGTCAACGATGACAACACTTGAAACTATGCATTATGCCTAGCTAGGGGCATAAAACAATATCGCTTGTTGGGAGGCAACCCAATAGTTATCATTAAATTTTTCCTTTAAAATTTCTGTTTATTTTTTATAACATGATTATTGCCTCTGTAATGCTTATGTTTTTGTGTTTAAATAAGTGTTGTGTCAAGTAAAGCCTTTGGGATGACTCACAAGAAAAGTAGAATCTATGCTGAAACAAAACAGAAACTTTTGACTCCAGTATAGGAATTTTCATTTTTTTTACTGGAGCCTGATAACGATCTGAAATTTTTACACAGTATTTCTATACAAAATTTTGAGGTTTTACTAATTGTTCAGAATTTTTAGAGTTACATAAGTATACGTTCTCAACAGATTGCTACAGACTGTTCTGTTTTAGACAGATTCTGTTTTTTGCTTGCATAGTTGCTTATTTTGATTATGCTATGGAGTGTATTGGGGGGTGTAAGCCATGGAGAAGTTAGAATATAGTACCTATTATGCAATTATGAAATAATAATCAATTTATAATAGTACCTAAAGTATACAATATGTTTCTTATACTAACGGATCTCACGAAGTTTTCTTGAGTTTTGTGTGAGTGAAGTTTTCAGGTTTTGGGTGTTACTATGATGGACCACGGAATAAGGAGTAGCAAGATCCTGTTGGAATCGGGGCTCCGCAGACCCAAGAAGGTTCAAACTTTGGGGCGTGTGCGTAGATCCCAACCAGCCCTAGCCTCAAGCTCTCCACCCCACAGCCAAGCCTCGTTGAATACGTGCGAGCGAACAAGAAGGTGGGCACGAAGATTTACCCAGGTTTGGGCCACCTTGCGGTGTAAAACCCTACTCCTGCTTTTGGTGGATTGGCCCGGCAAGGAGGATGGGGATGAACTAGTACAGTGGTTGAGCAAACTCGCGAGGGCTCTGAGGTGAGGATGGGTCGATCGGTCCCTTCTATGGTGGATGCTGGTGCCTATTTATAGTGGCCTTGGTCCTCTTCCCTTATCGCGCAGGTGGGAAGGGATCCCACAACGGCCAATTTTGAAAGGGGACAAGAGGTACATCTTATCCTGACTAAAGGTGGTCTTCGCCTGCAAAGCTTCTAGGCATGACGCAGAGGTGGGCTTGGCGATGACATCCGTCCTGCCGAGCTTGTGGTCTTGGTCTTGTTGCACTGGAATGGAAACCTTTAGGGGGGTTCCTTGGGAACTCACGTACATCCTTGCCTCCTTAGCACGGAAGAGGAAATTGTCCCCTCTGTGCCCGCTAGCGCCCGCCTGGCCTTGGTCGTCATGGCTCACGTCATCCCAGCCTCATGAGGCCGGGCACCTGCATAAGAATCTCCGTTCCTCGGGAGGCAGCCTGGGGAGGCCGCTCCCCTGGAGGTCTTGGCGTTGTTCGCCTCGCGAGGCTGGGGCTCTCATGAGGGCCTTGTCTTGGGGGGTTTGCTGCCAGGCCGTACTGGACCATCGAGGTGGGCCACGCGCTGGGCCGCAGGCAGGCAGGTCTGGGTACCCCCGATCCCAGAACACCGACAGTAGCCCCCGGGCCCAAGGCGCGCTGGGGTTGGCTTCGGGGCGAAGCCAAGGAAGGAAGGCCGAAGGTCGTGGGCCCCAATAGCCTGTGGGCCGGGCTCGACGCGTGGCGCACAACGGGACGCGGACGCCTCCACTTCCCCACGTCGCCTTGGCAACCGCCCTGACTGACAGAGGATGGCGCGTGTCGCGGGGCCATCATTGCCCAGAATGCGGAGAGGCGCCGGTTGGCCTTCGATCAACTATAAATGGGTGAGGGAGACGAAGCCCCTAGCCCGTCTTCATCTTCTTGTCTCCCCACTCCAGGCCACCGCTTCCACGGCCATGGCGCCAGTTAGGAGGTTCTCTGCCGCCGAGAAAGGGAAGGTCCGCTGTTGACACCTGATTTTGGCACGATGCAAAATGCAGTAAAGATGGACTCAAACGAAAAGGTTTTTTATACAAGAAAGTTCATATTGCCGAGTGAAACAACCTTGATGTTTAGGCCATCACCATTCGGCATCATTTCAAGGGCCAAATTACACTTGGATTGTCATGTTAGATGTTCTGAGTGCTTTTTGGTCGATTACGCCTCCAAGACAACCTCGGATGAAGGAATGCTCTACATGGATTGTCTTCGTCTCGTCGAGCTGATCGATTTTGATATACAAATCAATCTATACCACTTTTTCATCTACGTTTTATCTCTTCATCGTTTTTATCTCTCGTTCTTCGCTGTTCCTCGAGTTTGAGAGCTTCGAATCCCGAGGCTCTAGGGGCGAGCGAATCGACCTAGAGCAGCCCATAGCCACCGCACTCCCTGACGGGGTCCCTCCCGGGCGTGCGGGGTTTCGGGTCTGCAAAAGCGTTCGCCGGCTGTCTTGTGTATCGCGCTGCCGGACGGTGAGCTGCGGTGCATCACCCCCGGCGTCGAGGGTACACGATGACGTGTTCGTGTGTCAACACACTTTTTGGCGACTCCGCTGGGGACGAAGATCCATCATCATCATCATCCATCATGTCTGATCTTCCCAAGCCGAGTGAAGTAGACGCCGATAACATCATTAAGCCCAGTCTTGATGAGTTATCGGCTGATCATCGCCAAGCTTATGAAGAGTACAAGAAGGCACGTGAGGAGAAGGAGCTGCAGGAATTCCTGGCGAAATTCAAGAAGGATCGCCAAGGCAACATCACTCCGATTGGAGAAATCAAGTTCCCTCCTCTTCACGATGAGCAGGTTAAACCCTCTGTAAGTACTGCCTTTTCTCCCGAGCAGTGGGCTGAGATTGAGAGTCGTATTGCTAATGGTAATAATTTAGTCTATCAAACTTTCATAGAAAATACCAATGCTCAGAAAAATATGCCTCAATCGTCTAGTGGTAATATTGGTGTGGCTGCTAGTGTAGAAAACCCTAATCTGTCTTTACCTTTTTCATCGGCACCTCCCATGCCGATGAATTATTATCCTACCCACACCAATCAGATTGTGGCTGCACCCGCTAATCCCATCATGAGCATGCCAAGTTCGGTGCCAATACCGAACCAAGCTTTACCTATAGGTGTAAATACTCGGCCAGAGCCGAACTATGGTTCGGCATATGTGCCACAGTTCCTACCTACTGCTAGTAATTCTACTCCTCCCATCCCACAGCAGCAAGCTTCATCGTCTACTACGGACGATGCTTTTGCTAATTTTAGAGATGAGATGGCTAAGATGCTTCGAGAGAATTTTGGAGTTGAGTTACCTCAGAATCGAATTTACCAAAAACCGTACCCCGAGTACTTTGACGTTGTCCAGTGCCCTCCGGGATATAAAATTCCAGATTTTGTTAAGTTCAATGGAGAGGGCACAAAAACCACATGGGAGCATGTTAGTCAATACTTAGCACAATTGGGTGAGGCGGGCTCGCTGAATGAATTGAAAGTGCGTTTGTTTCCTTTATCCTTAACTGGTACTGCATTCTCATGGTTCTCTTCTCTACCACATGGTTCCATTCGTGTGTGGTCGTAGCTAGAGCAGAAATTTCATGATCACTTTTACAGCGGCGACAATGAACTTAAGTTATCACATCTTACATCGGTTAAGCAGAAAAATGATGAATCGGTCTCCGATTACGTCAAGAGATTTAGAGATACAAAGAACCGGTGCTATAGTTTGGTAATAACCGAGAGGGACTTGGCTGGCCTTGTGCTCAGTGGTTTGAAAACTCACATTAGGGAAAAGCTAGAAGGCTATGAGTTCTTAAGTATCAACCAAGTCTTGCAAAGAGCTTTGGCTCAGGAGAGCCGAAGCAAAGATCTCAAGGAGGTGCATAGATATAAAACTGATCGTCCTAAGATGAATATGGTTGAGTATGGTAGTGATCACTCGGACGATGAAGGTGATATGTATGCTGCTGAATTTGTTTGGCCATCTAAGGCCAAACCATTTACTTGCAATGATCTGAAACCGATTCATAAGAATCGTGATGAAGAGATGAAGTTTACTTTTAACATTGCTAAGTGTGACAAAATATTTGATGCTTTGCTGCAAGCTAAGATCATTAGGATATCTCATACTTTACCGTCGTTTGAAGAGATGAAACGGCGTGCTTATTGCAAATATCATAATTCTTTTTCTCATGCTACTAATGATTGCAATGTTTTCCGACGACAGATACAATCGGCCATTAATGACGGACGATTGAACTTTTCTGAGATGCAAGTTGATAAGCAGCCCTTCCCAATGAACACTCTGGATTTGGAGGGGAAAAAGTTGCTCATTCGGCCGGAGGTAGCCGAATCTGCTAATAAAACTAATGTCATTGTTGGTGAGCCCAGGAAGAACAAGGAGGACAGCAAGGTCTTGGGGAGGCAGGTTGTGCTTGACAAGCAACCCGATGGCAAGGAAGTAATCAAGATCACCATCAAGAATCCTGCACTCGGGGGGCAACCACAGGTGCAACAAGACACTCGTGTTAAATTTGTTAAACCCAAGAGTCCAGAAGTTGGCAAGTGGAAGAGGAATGAAGCTAAGGTACAGCGTAAGCGAATCAAGCCAACTTTTGATATGCTGCTGTCCAAATATGCAAATCAGTCGGCCGGTTCTAGCTCTAATCGGTCATCGTACCTGAAGCGACCAAGGTCACCATCAGCTGATATGTTCAGTCGGTATGCAAAACCGACTGGATCAAGGGTGCCGTTTCCACAAGAACAACGACAACCTGTTTGGGATCGACTTGGATGCTCATATGAAAACCGACTGAACATTGGTGCCCATCACTCGGTTGGTCAAAATATGCCGCCGAGTGAAAACTATCCGAGTGTAAGAATGCACCCGGGTGGAAGTTATCTGAATGAAAGAATACGGCCGAGTGGAGTCTACTCAGTTGAACGTCCGAGTGGATTTCATCCGAGTAAAAAGGTGCGCCCGAGTGAAAACTTCGTAGGCCAGAGAAGTCAACAAGAGTGGCGTGTCAAGTTGCCAAGTGTTGCAGCAGTGGAGTCAGGAAAAGGCAAGGAAAATATCAATGCTGACTCACTCGCCTTGGGCACTGAAACATTCACCACGCAACAGCCGACTGTGCATAGCAACCCAACTAAGCCGATACTTGTTATCGCACCAAAGCACTCGGCTAATGATCATGAAGCAAGTACCAGCCAAGTGAAGCCAATTGATCCTAAATACACTCAGCCATGGTGGTGTCCTTTAGGGCTAACAAAGACACAAAAGAGGAAACTACAGAGGTTGAGAAATCAAGAGATGGCAGAACAAGAAGCCGAGAAGCAAAGGGACAAGTTGTTCAATGTCACTCGGCCCATGGTACCAGCAAAGCAAGTGTGGAACCTAAACCAATACAAGATATAGTGGCTTCTACATCTATCATAGTAGCACTTACACCGCCAAAAGAAGATGATGCAACCGTTCTCACATCGTCCACGTCACCTATTACTTCTCCTTCACTCGGACAGAATTCAGATTTGGTGGACGCACACGAGGAGGAAGACGATCTGTTGGACTATGAGTCTACACCGGTTCATGAAGGTATGGATATCAATATGGTGTATTACTTACCCGCTGAATTCCGTGCTGTAGATGAAGAAGGGGAAGTGGCTCAGCTGGATTTTGGCCCCAAAAATGCAATATTCGAGAAGCCAAAAGAACCAGTGATGCACTTGAAACCATTGTACCTCAGAGGTCATAACAATAGAGCACCACTCACTCGGATGCTTGTTGATGGTGGTGCTGTGGTGAATCTCATGCCCTGTTCAGTCTTCAAGAAATTGGGTTTGCCCGATGATGAATTAATCAAGACCAATATGGTGCTTAACGGGTTTGAAGGCAAAGAGAAAACTGAAGCCGAAGGTGTGATGTATGTGGAGCTTATAGTCGGGAGAAAAACTTTGGCTACTGCATTCTTTGTCGCTGAGGTGCAAGGTAACTACAACATCATACTAGGCCGTGATTGGGTTCATGCAAACCAATGCGTGCCATCTACTATGCACCAGTTTTTGATCCAGTGGGTTGATGATGAGGTGGAAGTCATTCATGCGGATAACTCGGCTTGTGTGGCTTTGGACGATGCATCGGTGGATTGGCAACATCCCAATGCTACTTGCTTGACGGGATGCGACTTGTCAGAGTTTGATTTCCTCAGCGCAACGAAGAATGGCTTTGTGCCCGTCTCTTTAAAGCCGATTGGTGGCAATCGGCTCCAAGGTATGATATGTTTAAATGGATTCTAATTCCGAGTGGTTGCAGAAACGTCTTGCAAAATATCGGTCTAGCGAGAACGATATGTATGAATCTATAGAGGAGTTGGATGACATGGATAAATTAGGACAAGGTTTTACGTCGGCCGATCCATTAGAAGAGGTAGATATAGGAGATGGTTCAGTCACTCGGCTGACTTTTGTAAACAAGAATTTAAAAGCCGATCGTAAATCTGAGTTGATCGGGCTATTGAAAGAATATGTTTGTTGCTTTGCATGGGAATATCATGAGATGCCAGGTTTAAGCCGAGAGCTAGTGGAGCATCGGTTACCTATAAAGGCCGGTTTTAGACCTTACAAACAGTCGGCCAGAAAATTTAATCCAAAAACATATGACCGGATCAAGGAGGAGATCGGTCGGTTGATCAAAGCTAATTTCATTCGACCTTGCAGGTATGCCGAGTGGATCTCTAACATTGTGCCGGTGGAGAAGAAAGGATCCAGCAAGTTAAGGGTGCGCATTGATTTCAGAGATTTGAATAGAGCTACACCCAAAGATGAGTATCCCATGCCAATAGCCGACATGCTTATTAATGATGCTTCTGGACATAAGGTTATTAGCTTTCTTGATGGTAATGCGGGTTACAATCAAAGTTTTATGGCCGAAGAGGACATGTCCAAGACAGCCTTTCGTTGCCCTGGTTTCCTTGGTTTATTCGAGTGGACAGTGATGACATTCGGATTAAAAAATGCTGGTGCCACATATCAAAGGGCTATGAATTTAATTTTCCATGATTTACTCGGTATTATACTTGAAGTCTATATTGATGATATTGTTGTCAAATCGGATGCTTTTAAGTCTCATTTAGCCGATTTGCGTTTAGCTTTTGAAAGAATGAAAAAATACGGACTGAAGATGAATCCTTTGAAGTGTGCATTCGGCGTGTCGGTTGGAAAGTTTTTGGGTTTCATTATTCATGAGAATGGCGTAGAAATTGATCCCAAAAAGATAGAAGCTATACAAAAAGTGGAGGCTCCAACATGCAAGAGAGATATGCAAAAATTCCTTGGCAAGGTCAATTATTTGAGAAGGTTCATAGTTAATTTGTCAGGGAAGGTTGATGCATTCACTCCTATCCTTCGGTTAAAGAATGATGCTGATTTTACTTGGGGGGCAAAACAGCAAGAGGCATTTGACATGATCAAGACTTATTTGAGCACTCCTCCGGTGATGAAAGCACCCAAACATAAAGAGCCCTTTAGGCTTTACATTGCGGCGGAGGAAAGTGTTATTGGTGCTGTATTGACTCAAGAAACCGAAGGAAGAGAGCATACTATTACATATCTGAGCCGACGCTTATTGGACTCCGAGACAAGGTATACATTTATTGAAAAATTATGCCTCTATTTATATTATGCTTGCACAAAACTGAGACATTACCTAGTGCCGAGTGCCTGCATAGTAGCTTGTCAAACCGATGTCATTAAGTACATGTTGCATAGGCCAATTCTTAGTGGTAGAATTGGCAAGTGGGCTTATGCTTTAATTGAGTTTGATTTGGCTTATGAATCTCTAAAATCCATGAAAGGCCAAATTGTTGCTAATTTTATTGTTGAGCATCGGATTAATGACAAGCATGATGTTCATATAAACCTTGTCTCATTAGTGCCATGGAGGTTATATTTTGATGGTTCAGTTTGTAGCAATGGCCAAGGTGTTGGTATTGTTTATATATCTCCTCATGGTGCTGTTTTTGAAGCCTCATGCCGACTGGAATATTTTTGCACAAATAATCAAGCCGAATATGAAGCATTGTTATTTGGTTTAGAGATGTTGCTCGCTATAGGTGCTACACATGTTGAGGCTTTTGGTGATTCATTATTAGTAGTGCAGCAAGTGTCCAAAGTCTTTCAATGTTTAGACGAATCACTTAATGTTTATCTTGATAAGTGTCTAGATACGATTTCTACTTTGGATTATTTTAGCATTGCTCATATATCTAGACATGACAATTGGAGAGCAAATGAGTTGGCACAACAAGCATCCGGCTATCATATTGCTCATGGCATGTTTCATATTTCTCAGAAGCCGATGTCCTGTCTTGCTAATATGGGAGAGGCCGAACCAGAGCCCACTGATTCGGCCACTAACAATAAATCTAGTGCAGGTGAAAATCATGACTGGAGGAAGCCCATTATTGATTACTTATGTAATCCGAGTGAAAGGGTGGACAGGGCTATTCAGCGTATGGCTTTCAAATATACAATGAGAGATGATGGTATTTATCGCCGAACGGTTGAAGATGTTCTTTTGAAGTGTTTGGACGAGGACCAAGCAAGAGTTTCTATGGGAGAGGTACATGAAGGCATTTGTGGTACTCATCAGTCGGCACCCAAAATGAAATGGCTCTTACGACGTGCTGGATTTTATTGGCCGACTATGATCAATGATTGCTTTAGGTATTATAAAGGCTGTGAAGCTTGTCAAAAATTTGGTGATATTCAGTTGGCTCCTGCTGCTATGTTACATCCTATTATCAAGCCGTGGCCTTTTAGAGGATGGGGTTTAGACTTCATTGGAAAAATTCATCCATCTTCTTCAAAGGGGCATCGGTTCGTGTTGGTGGCAACCGATTATTTCACTAAATGGTCTGAAGCAGTACCTCTCAAGAACATGACACATACGGAGGTAATTCAATTCATAACCGAACACATTTTTCATAGATTCGGCATTCCTCAGACGTTGACTACAGATCAAGGTTCATCTTTCATGTCACATCAAGTTAGAGAATTTGCCGAATCATATAACATAAAGTTGCTCAATTCATCTCCGTATTATGCCCAAGCTAATGGACAAGCTGAGTCTAGCAACAAAATATTGATTAAGCTCATCAAGAAGAAGATTGAGGATAATCCAAGAAAATGGCATGAGTTGTTGTCTGAGGCTTTATGGGCACATAGAATCTCAAGGCATGGTGCTACGAAGGTAACTCCGTATGAGCTAGTATACGGTCAAGAGGTTGTTTTACCAGTGGAAGTAAATTTGAGTGCTTTGAGAATAGCCAAACAAAATGATTTATCGGCAGTGGACTTTTATGATTTGATGATGGACAATATTGATGAGGTTGCTGATAAACGTTTGGCTGCATTAAAGGCCATAGAGAAGGACAAGTTGAGGGTAGCAAGAGCTTACAATAAAAAGGTCAAGTTGAAGAATTTTCAAGTTGGCGATCTTGTGTGGAAAGTGATTCTGCCGATTGGTTCTAGAGATAGAAAATTCGGGAAGTGGTCTCCAAACTGGGAAGGTCCTTTTAGGATTGCAAGAATAGTTCTTGGAAATTCATATTTGGTGGAATCCATACAAGGAGTATTATTACCTCGAGCTCTCAATGGCAGATATCTGAAGAAGTACCACCCGAGTGTGTGGCAACAAGCCTAATTAGGCAATGGCCGATATATGATTATTGCCCTTAGCATAAACATGGCCGATACATAATTATCGCCCTGAGAAATATAGATGGCCGATGGAGTGTTGACATCGTCCTTAGAACAAACATGGTGCAAATTATTTTTCAGCATGCAAGCTTTGCCGAAAAACAGGGGGGCATGTGTTGACACCTGATTTTGGCACGATGCAAAATGCAGTAAAGATGGACTCAAACGAAAAGGTTTTTTATACAAGAAAGTTCATATTGCCGAGTGAAACAACCTTGATGTTTAGGCCATCACCATTCGGCATCATTTCAAGGGCCAAATTACACTTGGATTGTCATGTTAGATGTTCTGAGTGCTTTTTGGTCGATTACGCCTCCAAGACAACCTCGGATGAAGGAATGCTCTACATGGATTGTCTTCGTCTCGTAGAGCTGATCGATTTGGATATACAAATCAATCTATACCACTTTTTCATCTACGTTTTATCTCTTCATCGTTTTTCTCTCTCATTCTTTGCTGTTCCTCGAGTTTGAGAGCTGCGAATCCCGAGGCTCTAGGGGCGAGCGAATCGACCTAGAGCAGCCCATAGCCGCCGCACTCCCTGACGGGGTCCCTCCCGGGCGTGCGGGGTTTCGGGTCTGAAAAGCATCTGCCGGCTGTCTTGCGTATCGCGCTGCCGGACGGTCCTCCTTCGACGTGAGCTGCGGTGCATCACCCCCGGCGTCGAGGGTACACGGTGACGTGTTCGTGTGTCAACACCCGCCTGGAGGGACCGGACTCGCCGCCGCCCAAGAGGGGCCACGGTCGTCCCTGTAAGTACACCATGACGGTGAACTTGCCTTTGGCGACGGCCGCAGCACTTCCAGTAGCAGCGACGCCTCCTCCGGGGGAAGCTCGAGCAACGATGACTATGACGAGCCACCACGTCGGTGCTCCAGGACCAAGGAGGACGTCGAGCCACCACGGCGCCGTGCCCCTGCCCAGGAGGTCATCGAGCCTCCATGCCGCCGTGCCCCCATCAAGGAGGAGGAGGTCTCCGACTGAGCGTGGGCGGCGCGGGAGCCAGGCCTCAGGAGTGTCGGTCCTCGGGAGGCCGCCTTTTGTTTTTTACTTCCTGCATTAAGAATCATGGAGGGCCGCGTGGGGGTGTGTAATGAACTATGGCGCTTGCGCCTTTATGTTAGCGTTTTTCATCTCATACTCTAGTATTTATATCGCTAATAATTGAAAGTTTCCTGCCCATCGCGATTAGGATAACTTAGCTTGGTGTACCCGTGGCGGGTTCCTGCATCGTGAGGTGCAGCTGGGGCACCGGGGCTGCTTAGAGATCCTGCCGGGGGTACTTCTTCCTTGCGGTCCAGACGGCTTTTGATCCTTGGGAGGTGCCCGCTGCTCGCGAGGCCCCAGGCGGTTTGCGAGGAGTCAGGGTGCTCCGGAGGTGCCTCCTCAAGGCATCGCATCCTGCGAAGGCGCCGAAACGCGTTTTTTGTAGGGTTCCTCGATAATGAGCCAAACCGTGGCTGCTCTTCCTTCGGTCGTCCTTCTCCCGGCGACCATTTTTGGTTGGAGCCCCCGAGCGAGGGTCGATTGTCGCTGGTATGCTGGGTCACGATGCCCGGCAAGGCCAGGAGATGAGGGCTTCTGAGGCCGGGGGCCTGAGGCAACATGCGCCTGCTGGCTCACTCGAGAGCGTCGCGCGAGGATTAGGACGCCGAAGTTTCGGCGAGGTGCACACCATGTCCAGCCCCCGCTCGCGGGGCGCGCGCGAGAGAGAAAACTGGCAGGTGCCAAACCTCTTAAAAACGAGACTTCAAAACGGGAAACGCTGCAAGGAGAAAAAATTCCCACCCCTTTTTTGAACAAAGACACGAAAACTTCAAGTGTCATTCTAAAAAGTGGCAAATTTGGTTACAAAAGAGGGCAAAGAACAGCCGCATCCGGCACCTAAGCTAGCCTTCCCACCAACGTGGAGCATTGGGCTTCCACTGGGCGTGGGCATAGTCGTTGTAAGACCGTGTCGTCCGCCAGCGCGGAGCATGGGGCTTCCACTTGGGCGTGGGTGGGAGCCCCTCCGTGGCCTCGTACGACACTCCTTGGGGGGCTCCGGGCGTATACAGCCCACTCATTATTACATGAGAGTGTCACGGGTAGAACTTGCGGAGATGCTGGATGTTCCACGCATTCTGGATGGGGACCCCGTCCTGCGTCTCCAGGCGTACGACGCCAGGCCTGGAGACACGGGCGACCCTGAACGGGCCCTCCCACATGGGCGAGAGCTTGTGCAAGCCCTCCCTGGAGAGGACCCGCCTCAGGACGAGGTCACCAACTTCGAGAGTCCTGGAGCGGATGCCACGGCAGTGGTAGCGCCGTAGCGCCTGCTGGTACCTCACTGCGCGGAGCGAGGCTTGGCGGCGGGCCTCCTCCCCGAGCACAAGATTTGTTCCCCACGAGGCATCCCGACGCTCCTCGTTGAATGCGAAGACTCGCGGGGAGCGATGCTTGACCTCGTGCAGGGGGACCGCCTTAGCCCCGTAGACGAGGAAGAACGGGGTCACGCCGGTGGACTTAGTCGCGGTGGTGCGGATGGACCACAACACGTACTGAAGCTCACCGACCCCTGCCGCAGGCCTGAAGCTTCTTCTTGAAGCTCCTCATCTTGAGGCCCCTAAGGACCTCCGCATTGGCGCGCTCAGCCTGGCCATTGCTCCGTGGGTGCGCCACCGAAGTGTAGCATATCTGCATTCCAAGGTTAGCACAATATGTCCTAAAGAGGTTGCTTGTGAACTGTGAGCCATTGTCGGTAATAATACGGTTGGGGACACCGAAGTGGCTTACCAGGCCCTTGATGAACTTGACAGCCGAGCCGGCGGGGATGGTGCGCATGGGCTCCACCTCCGCCCACTTGGTGAACTTGTCGACGGCAACGTAGAGGTAGCGGTAACCGCCAGCTGCCCGAGGAAAAGTCCCCAGTATATCCAGCCCCCAGACCGCGAAAGGCGAGGAGAACGGGATGGTCTGGAGACCCTGCGCGGGCTGATGGATCTGCTTGGCGTGAAATTGGCAGGCTTCGCAGGATCGGACCAGCTCGGTGGCGTCGTGGAGCGCCGTGGGCCAGTAGAAGCCGCTACGGAACACCTTCCCCACGAGGGTGCGAGACGAGGAGTGGTGCCCGCAATCATCGCCGTGGATGTCGGCCAACAACTCGTGCCCCTGCTCCTCGGATATGCACCGCAACGAGACGTCGTTGGGGCGCCTGCGGTACAGCTTGCCGTCCTGCAAACAATAAGCGGTGGCCTGGCGGACCACGCGCTCCGCGTCCTCCTCCTTCTCCGGCAAGGCGCCGCAGAGCAGGTACGCCTTGAACTCCTTGGTCCAACTGCCGGCCTGAGGTTCCGGCTCCAGGAGTAGTCGGGCTCCTAAGGCCGGACCACACGCCGGGGCGCCTGAGGGCGGAGCCGGTGGAATCTCTTCCTGAAGTGACGCCAGGCCTGCGACCGGGGGTGCCGTCGATGGCTTGAAGAGCCTCTCCTCAAAGACGCCAAGCTCCTGAGGCTCGCGACGTGACGCCCTCTTGGTGATGTCGCCTGCTTCCTTGTTCGCGCCGCGCGGGGCGTGTTGCAATTCCAAGCCCAGGAAACACTTTTCAATTTTACGTACCTCTTCCAAGTATGCCTCCATGTGCTCATCCTTCGGCTTGTACTCCTTGTTGGAAAAGTTGACGAGGAGCTGGGAGTCGCCCTTGATTGTGAGGCGCTTGACCCCCAGGGCAGCAGCGGCCCTGAGACCAGCAATCAAGCCCTCGTATTCCGCAATGTTGTTGGAGACTTTCTCGCCATGTTGGAAGCAAAGTTGCACGGCGTAGTAAAGCTTGTCCTTGGTCGGGGAGATGAGCACAACTCCAGCCCCCGCGCCCCGCCGAGTCAAGGCTTCGTCAAAGTGCATGACCCAGCCGTCGGGCGCCTCATCGCCAGGCGCGAGGGACTGGCCCTCATCCAGCCCCCGGTCGGGAGCGTCCGTCCACTCCGCCACGAAGTCAGCGAGGGCTGCGCACTTGATGACCCTGGTTGTGCTGAACTCTAGCTGGAATGCATGCAGCTCGATGTTTCACTCTGCAACCCTTCCAGCATCGTTGGGGCTGCGCAGCACTTTCTCCAAGGGGTATGTAGAGATGACCTTGATGGGGTGGCCGTGGAAGTAATGGCGCAGCTTCCTTGAGGCGACGAGGAGTGCGAGCAAGAGCTTATGCTACATAGGGTAGCGCGCGCGCATCCGCAGCACGGTGCTGACGAAGTACACCGGGTGCTCGTCGAGGGGCGAGGTGTTGGCAACGTCCTGCTCCACATGGAGCGCGAGGGACTCAGGTGCCCCGTGGGTTGGTGAAGTGACGAGGGCCTCAGGAGCGCCATAATGAGGCGGCTAACGATGTGGGGCCCCTCGCGGTTCGCCTTGCTCCGCGCCTGCGCCGGCGCGCTCCTCTCGGACCGCTACGAGCGCTGCGCTGGCGGAGTGGGGGGGTGGCCGCCAAGTAGAGCACCAAGGGCTCGCGAGGACGAGGTGCCACCATAACATGTGGGATCGTGAGGTACCGCTTGAGATCTTCGAAAGCTGCCTCCGCTTCAGGGGTCCACTCGAAGGGGCCCTTCCTCTTCATGAGCTTGAAGAAGGGGAGGGTACGCTCTCCAAGCTTGGAGATGAAGTGTGCCAAGGAGGTCATGCAGCCCGCCACTTTCTGCATTTCCTTGAGGGTCTGTGGCAGGTGCATTTTCCCAATTGCCTTGATCTTGTTTGGGTTTGCCTCAATCCCTCGGTGCGACACCAAGAAGCCGAGTAGCTTGCCGGACGGGACCCTGAAAACGCACTTTTCCGGGTTAAGCCTCAGGTTCACTCAACGCAGGCTGGCGAACGTCTCCTCCATGTCCTCGATCAGGGTCCTCGCCTCTCGCGACTTGACCACGATGTCGTCAATGTACGCCTCCGCATTTCTCCCGAGCTGCTGCCCCAGGGCGATGCGCATCAACCGTTGGAAGGTCGCTCCAGCGTTCCGCATCCCGAAGGGCATGCAAGTGTAGCAATACACGCCGCAATGGGAGAGGAAGGCCGTCTTTTCCACGTCCTCCACTACCATCTTTATTTGGTGGTAACCAGAGAAAGTGTAGCAGATCGCACTCAGCGGTGGAGTCCACAATCTGGTCGATGCGCGGGAGTGGGAAGGGGTCCTGAGGACAAGCCTTGTTGAGACTCGTGAAGTCGACGCACATGCGCTCCTTCCCTCCCTTCTTAGGGACAATCACTGGGTTGGCCAGCCAATCCGGGTACCGCACTTCCCGGATAACACCGGCTTCCTGCAGCTTGCGGACCTCTTGGATGAAGAACGCTTGCTTCTCTTGCGCTTGTCGTCTTGCCTTTTTCTTCACTGGGTGCACACTGGGGCACACCATTAAGTGGTGTTCGATCACCTCTCTCGGGACGCCCACCAGGTCGGACACCTCCCACGCAAACACGTCCTTGTTCGCGTGGAGGAAGTCAACCAGCGCCTTTGCCTGCTCCGAGGAAAGGCCAGCGCAAACAGTGAAGGTGGGGACCGGGTTCTCATCATCAACAAGCACCTGCTTCGTCTCAGCCCGGTCCTAAGAGAACATATGTTTCTTCTTCGTGGGCGTAGCCTCCGGAGCTTGAGTGACGCTCTCGGCATCGGGGCGCGAGGCCGCTGCGGCCTTGTAGGCGAGCTTGAGGGCTCGAACCGCGTCCTTGGTGTCTCCGGCCACAGAGATGATGCCACTGCTACTAGGCATCTTGATAATGTTGTAGCCTAGGTGCGTCGCCGCCATGAACTTGGCGAGGGCCGGATACCCCAGATGGCGTTGTACGGGAGGCCGATGTGGGCCACGTCGAAGTCGATCAGCTCGGTGCAGTAATTGTCGCGAGTGCCAAAAGTGATGGGGAGGCACACCTGCCCCAAGGGGGTGGCGAAGCCTCTGACCACCCCTGAGAAGGGCCTGGAGGGAGCGAGCTGGTCGTAGGGCACCTGGAGCATGACGAAGGCCTCCACGGAAAGGACGTTGTGGCCGGTGCCGCGTCGATGAGGGTCTTGGTGACCGCAACATTACTGATGGTGGGCGTGCACATCATGGGGAGCGCCCAGCAGCGACCGCCGTCCTGGGATGGTCCCTGGAGTCAAAGGTAATCTCGGTCTCCGGCCTCGCCAAGCTCCGCGGGGCCTCGGGCCGCGGCTGAGCTACGCCCGCTTGGCGGAGAAGCTACTTGACATGGCGACCGGATGCGGGCGCCTGCGACCCGCCGAGGATACAAGCGACCGTGGGCACGGCCGGGCAACCCGCGGTGTTCCCATAGGCCACGGGCTACCGAGCGTGGGGAGCGGCATCTGCCATGGAGGTGACGAGGTGAGGGCAGAGCACGGCTGATGAAGAAGGAGCTTCGACACGCCCCTACCTGAAGCGCCAAATGTCGGAATCGGGGCTTCCCAGACCCAAGAAGGTTCGAACTCTGGGGCATGTGCGAAGATCCCAACCAGCCCTAGCCTCAAGCTCGCCACCCCACAACCAAGCTTCGTCGAATACGTGCGAGCAAACAAGAAGGTGGACACGGAGATTTACCCAGGTTCGGGCCACCTTGCGGTGTAAAACCCTACTCCTGCTTTTGGTGGATTGGCCTCGCGAGGAGGATGGGGATGAACTAGTACAGTGGTTGAGCGACCTCGCGAGGGCTCTGAGGTGAGGATGGGTCGATCGGTCCCTTCTATGGTGGATGCTGGTGCCTCTTTATAGTGGCCTTGGTACTCTTCCCTTATCGCGCATGCGGGAAGGGATCCCACAACGGCCAATTTTGAAAGGGGACAAGAGGTACATCTTATCCTGACTAAAGGTGGTTTTCGCCTGCAAAGCTTCTGGGCATGACGCAGAGGTGGGCTCGGCGATGACATCCGTCCTCTCGAGCTCTTGGTCTTGGTCTTGTTGCACTTGAATGGAAACCTTGGGGGGGTCCCTTGGGAACTCGCGTACGTCCTTGCCTCCTTAGCACGAAAGAGGAAACTGTCCCCTCTACGCCCGCTAGCGCCCACCTGGCCTTGGTCGTCATGGCTCACGTAATCCCAGCCTCATGAGGCCGAGCACCTGCAAAAGAATCTCCGCTCCTCGGGAGGCAGCCTGGGGAGGCCGCTCCCCTAGAGATCTTGGTGTTGTTCGCCTCGCGAGGCTGGGGCTCTCACGAGGGCCTTGTCTTGGGGGGTTTGGTGCTAGGCCGTACTGGACCGTCGAGGAGGGCCACGCGCTGGGCCGCAGGCAGGCAGGTCTAGGTACCCCCGATCCTAGAACACCGATAGATCCTAAGCTTGGGGATGACCTAGGCACCACAAGGTAATATTTTAAAGGAGACTCAAGCGTCTAAGCTTGGGGATGCCCTGGAAGGCATCCCCTCTTTCGTCTCAATCCATTGGTATGTCACTTGAAGCTATATGTTTTTTCGTCACATGATATGAGTTTTGCTTGGAGCATCGTTTGCTTTTGTTTGCCTCTACTTTGAGTTTGCCACAATCATTGTTTGCTGTACACACCTATTTAAGAGAGACACACCTTCATCATAATTTGTTAGAATACTCTATGTGCTTCACTTATATCTTTTGAGCTTAGCATTTGCTCTAGTACTTCACTTATATCTTTTTGAGCACGGTGGCATGTAGATTTTATAGAAATGATTTCACTCTCGTTCTTCACTTATATTTGTTTGAGAGTTAATAAATAGTGACGGTAATTTGCATGGCTCATAAGACTAGTCCAAAAATATTAGGTATTCAATGAATGATAATCAAAACCATCATGTAGCACATATAGAGAAAACGTGGGTCAATGCTATTGATGTGGTAATATGAAATAGGTGTGAGTTCATAATTGATAATCTGTAGAAGTGTCGATATTAAGAAAGGTTGACCTTTTTGTTCATCTAAAAATTAAAGAGGCACGGTGATGATGTGTGAGCATTTCTATTCCTCGTTGAAATCCTAGTGTTGTTTCGGGTCGGAAGCGCGCGATGGTTCACTCCTACCAACCACTTCCCTCGGGGCATGCGAGTAGTACTTTGATTTGTGATAAAACTAATAAAACTTTGCAATAAGTATATGAGTTCTTTTTGACTAATGTGAAACCATGGACATACGCAATCTCACCTTTTCATATTTGCTAGCCTCTTCGGTACCGTGCATTGCCCATTCTCACCTCGAGGATCGGTGCAACTTTCGCCGGTGCATCCAAACCCCGTGACATGATACGCTCTGTTGCACATAAGCCTTATTATATTTTCCTCAAAACAGCCACCATACCTACCTATCATGGCATTTCCATAGCCATTCCGAGATATATTGCCATGCAAATTCCATTGTCACTTCACATGACTAGTTTGTTCATCGTCATATTGCTTTGCATGATCATATAGAGTTGACATAGTATTTGTGGCAAAGCCACCGTTCATCATATTTTTGATACATGTCACGCTAGATCATTGCACATCCTGGTACACTGCTAGAGGCATTCATACAGGGTCATGTCTTCATATCAGTTCTCCATATTGAGTTGTAAGTAAATAAAAGTGTGATGATCATCATTATTAGAGCATTGTCCAGGCGAGGAAAGAATGATGGAGACTATGATTCTCCCACAAGTCGAGATGAGACTCCGAACGAAAAACAAAGATGGGGGAGGCCAAATGAGCCCACCATCTAAAAAAATGATGAGAGAAAATGAGAGAAGGGACTTTGCTACTATCTTTTACCACACTTGTGCCTCAAAGTGGCACCATGCTCTTCATGTAGAGAGTCTCATGATATGTCACTTCCATATGCTAGTGGGAATTACCTATTTATTATTACAAACTTGGCTTGTATATTCCTATGACGGGCTTCCCCAAATGCCCAAGGTCTTCATGAGCAAGCAAGTTGGATGCACACCCAACTTAGCTTCATTTGAGCTTTCATACCGTTATAGCTCTAGTGCATCGTTTGCATGGCAATCCCTACTCCTCGCATTGATATCTATCGATGGGCATCTCCATAGCCCGTTGATACGCCTAGTTCATGTGAGACTATCTTCTCCACTTTTTACCCCTTTGATATCTACCACCATACTCTATTCCACCTAAATGCTATGTCCAATGGCTCACGCTCATGTATTGCATGAAGAATAAAAAGTTGATGCATAGCGAAAAGTACAATCCAATTGCCTAACTTGGACACCGTGGTGCTTAACATTTGTATTAATGTGGTGAAGATGGAGCCATGCCTTGCTAATATAATAAGATGAATGGGGGGGGGGTAAACACTTCTTAAAGATCGTATACTATTAAGGATTAATGATTTTGTTTCTTACACTTTGAATATTGGTGTGTTAATATTTTTCGATTCATTTTTTCTCAATGAGCATAACTGCATAAGATTACATAATGGATAGCATGTCACATGAAAAATTCTGTTTTTATCATTTACCTACTCGAGGACAAGCGGGAATTAAGCTTGGGGATGCTTGATACGTCTCCAACGTATCAATAATTTTTTATTGTTCCATGCTGATATATTATCATTCTAGGATACTTTTTGGGTCATTATTTACCAATTTATAATATTTTTAGCACAAACCTATTGACCCAGTGCCCAGTGCCAGTTGTTGTTTTCTTCATGTTTTTTACTTTTCAGGTTTACATTACCAAACGAAGTCCAATTGCCACGAAACTTTTTGATGATTTTTTCTGGACCATAAGAAGACCTGGAAGCTTCGGAAGGAGGTCGGGAGGCAAACGAGGGCCCCACCACACATCAGGGCGCGCCCTGGGGGGGGTGCGCCCTGATATGTGGTGCCCCCCTCGTGGCTCTCCCGACGCCCCTCTCTCACCTATAAATTCTCTAATATTGAAAAAAAAAAGAGAAGCAGTCCCGAAACCCTTTTTCCGCTGCCGAAAGTCTCTGTTCCGCCGCAAGGCCATCTGGAGCTCCCTTCCGGCACCCTGCCGGAGGGGGGGTCGATCACGGAGGGCCTCTTCATCAACCTTGATGCCCTCATGATGATGTGTGAGTAGTTCACAACAGACCTACGGGTCCATAGCTAGTACCTAGATGGCAATCTCTCTATCTCTTGATCTTCAATACAATGGTCATCGCATCTTCTGTAAACGACCCAAACCTGATAAGATTTGATGTCTTTGTGCTTACTGTGCTAGTCCCTGGATCAATAGCTAGCGCACACAGTACAAGATTTAATATCAAGAATAAACCACATGTCATAATATTACATCGTAGATCCAGAATTTAATATAATACATACCTGCATAGCTCAAAGCTAGCATACAAACAAAATACAACGGAAAGGAAATAAAATCTTCATGAAGTCCATCAACACCACAAGCAACTGTTGAGTATAGACATCGTAACCCTACATCATATCACTCACTCGTCGTATAAAATCTGCAACATGATAAGTTGCAGCCACAAGGGTCAGTACGTTGAATGTACTGGCAAGTCACACAAGGAATTATACAACATACCTACATCTACATGCAAGGTATATCAAGAGGACAGCGTAGTGGCTGTTTTGTAGAATAGCTAGTTTTTCCCTGATAACTACATAATAGTCAAATTTTAATTTTGTCTTGCTACAATTAATACATATGGTTGAATTCGGCACTCCAATTCCAACCTATGCCCATTATTAAGTTGACCACTCAATTTTTGTTAAGGTATCATCTGTCAAGATCATCCAACAACTGTAATGGTCTAGCTGCTCAAAATTGTCCATAACCGGGGACACGGCTAATCATGATTAGTTTTATTACACTGCAGAGTTTTGCACACATTACCCACTAGCCTCAACCCGAAGATTGAGACGAAGCCTTTCAGAAGCAGTCACCTCCAACCCAACAACAGCCAATACACCTACTCATATCTACATCTGCTAGCTTTGCCCAGGCGAGGTTCCCACAATCTACTCAACTAAGCTAGAGCCCATATGGCTAGTGGTTGCGCTTGGAAGCTACTAGTAATTAAGTCTGTCTGATCTTTTTGAACCTGGGTGGCATTCCACATACATTCAGAGGGCCGAAACCATGATGTTCTTAAAACCACCCAGCAATACCAATTCCGCCCAGAGGTGAATTATAACCTTAGTTACTACTCAATTTATTCAATAATCCTCACATAATATCAATGAATACAAGAACCAACCCCTCTACATAGCATAGCAGAACTACAACTACCACGATCTTCATCGATGAGGGGATAACTCAATAGCATAGCATAATATAATAATATTCCTATACGTGCATAGATTCATAGTATGATATATAACTACATGCATTGAAAAATAATAGGATGAAGGATGATCAGGGTGTAACTTGCCTTATTCCTGGTTCTCAAACTCGCACTCTTGACAATAGTTTGATCCGCACTCCGGACAATCTACACGTTTCAAACAACACAAGAAATCAATCATCACACTCAAATAACACCAAATAAAACCAACAGCAAGAAATCATTTTTAAAATCACAAAAACAGTAGCATAACAGTAGGTACAAATCATCTAGAAATCAATAGGAACACAACAAAAAAAGAAACGGCTAAATTCGCTAAACGGTTTGAAAGTTATGGTGTCCGAAGGCTTTTAATTAAATTTGATCAAATTCAAATTTAGACATTGCAAACATGCAAAGTTTTGGTGCTGCTATATTCTACTAGTCATTGTGAAATCATAGGAAAAAGAATTACCTAAATTGGGCATATAGGTTAATAGATATAGTAATTGAAAAACATGTTAAAATCTGCCCAAAAAAACAGAACATGAACTGTAGCTTTTGCGGCTACTGTAGCATTTGCCAAGTGGCGTCAAGTGATGTCGAGGGGGAAAAGTTGTGCCTGCGTGCTCACCACGAGCGAACAGACGACGGCGGTCTCAGGCGTGGATGGCGGTGCTCCTCCAGCGGCTCTCCGGTGAAGCTGCGGTGACGGGTGGATGCGGCGTTCGACAGGGGTGGCGACGGAAGCGACAGGGCGTCCTCAGTTGGCGTCGGTGACGAGCAGGAACGTGGCTGCGCTCCAGCGACTCTGACGTGCTCGGGAATTGGCGATGGAGACGTCTATGGAGGTCTGATAGACTTCAGGGGAAGATATTCGCGGACACGGTGTGACACGTAGAACTCGTAGGCCTCCTTTGTGTCGATGAACGCCTCCTCCTGAGGTTGCTCTGCTTGGTTGAAGCAAAGGCGGCAATGGTCTTCCTCGGGTCAGGGCCGATGTGCTCGGTTCGACGCGCTCCTTCTCGAAAGAGAAGTTGCCGGAGAGGGGGGCCTCAAGGCGAAGAGAATCAGAGCAAGAGGGGAAGCAGGGAACCTCTCGTAGCGTTTGAATCAACCGGCGGAGCAAACTCCAGCGAGATCAGGGCGGCGTTCCAGGGCACGAGGGTCCAAGGTTTTTGCCAAAAAGCGGTCGAGGCGAGGTTGGCGGTCTTATATATGGTCATGGGCATGAGGGGGAATCAACAGATCGATCGCTTCGATGAGGATTTGGATCGGGAACAGAAGATATCCAGTGCGTGAGGAGGAGTCTGGACAGAGCTAGGAGATGACGGTTGGGACCCATGCGTCAGCGGGTAGAGAGAGACAGAAAACAAAACGAAATGGAAAAAGGGAGTCGTGGGGTGGGTTGTATTTGCGGCTTGCTGCTGGGCCGGCCTGCTGCCCAACAAACAGTAAAACTGTCTAAAGTATTTATACCGCACATGACACAAATTAGGGTAACTAAAAATATCTACTGCATTCCAAAACTAATATAAACACACAATAAAATAATATGGATACACTAGAAAATAGTGAGCATTTTTATGGACCAAAAACTATATAAAATGCACATAACACTTTTGTAAAATTTATTTTGGGGCTTTGTAAATGTTCCACAAAACATTTTTAAACTCCAGAGATATAAGCAAATAACAATTAAAGAATCTGCAACAAAAATATATTGAAAGAGTCATATTTCCTTCTCTCATAATAAATTGGTTTTGAGTTGGTTTGTTTTTTAAAATATAAAAAAATCTAAATGGAAGAATATCTAACTATTACCCAAATTTATAATTTGAGGAAGTCATGTCATCCTCTGTCATGTTTGAATTGGAATAGTCTAAATATTCTCAAACCCAAAATCAGATACAAATGAATAATTGAGAAAGTCCTTTTATTCCCTCTCATTTGAATATCCAATAAACTCCAAAAGTTTTAAAACCTCGTCAAAATTAACTCACAACAAGCAACACAAGCAAGTTTTCAAACAATCCTATTCAAATAATTAACATTCCAAATTTCTAAATTTTGGGATGTTACAAATCTACCACCCTTAAAATGAATCTCGTCCTCGAGATTCGATGAGGCTAGAAAGAAAAGGTTCGTGTTGGGATTCTCCTTAATTATCCCTTTATCATCCGATTTGTGTGGTGCTACCACCCTTAGAATCAAAGTCATGGGGTCTTCAAGAATGTTACTCCTTCGATGACAACCTTCATGGCTAGCATGTCTTGCATCGTTACTAACAACTATCAATTCTCTCATGGTGGTCAACAAGAATGGTTCTTGTAGAAAACTGTCTGGGCCTATTCTCACCGTATAACCTACAATTGGCAATGGTTGCCTTCTACAAGGGTCAAATGTTATACCATTCTAAGGTTTAGGCTTAAAATCGTCGTCTCTCTACTATAGGTAAGTCACTCTAGATTTACCATCCCACATAGCAAAAGCGAATAATAAGAGTAAGACGGCATGGCGATCAATCTATTCCGCACCAAAATCATTACTTTGTATATGGTCTAGTAAATATCACATTCTAACACTTGGGCATCCTCACAAGCATTGTAGAAATCTCTTATTCACGAACCAGTTTGGATAATTCCATTGATCTTGCATGCCAAACAAAACAACTATCGTTCCTTTCAATTCCGAGGTTTGCGTGAACTCCTATAGAATGGTATAGCTTCCTCCAGGGTTCTTCCTTCATCAAGATTGTGGTTGCTTCTTGTCGGATCCTGGTGCATGTGGTTAAGCTTGAACTCATCCCTGGTTGCATCCATCTTCATTCAATCTTGACATTGGAAACCAATGTAGTAACTTCGACAGTGTAGGTCTTGGGTTTAAGGAGAGATGGAATGTAGAGAGAGAGATACCAATACAAACATCACTCTAGTTTTGAAAATAATTTTGATGTGCAACTGTCAGTAAAACAACCACGATGACAGCTCACGAAACGCATCTAACGATATATAGAGGTCTTCAATCTTCAAAGTCTTCAAAGTTGGCAGCCATTGTCTTGAATTGTCGAAGAAGTCTTCATAATTATCTCGTAACTTACTCTTCTCATGGTTGTATCTTCTTGATTCTTTAAGCACACTAGAGATATAGGGAGCTAAATTACGCAACTTATTCTACTCACAAAAGAATAGCAAATCACAACACACAAAATCAATCAATAAAAATCACAAAAGTCACACCACAGAAGCAAAACCTACAGGTAAGGTCATATCCACAGGAGATATGATCTCATCATACTACACGCGAATCGTTTACCGAACTCAACATAATAGTGGTGGTCTGCTAACTAAAACTTGTCACATGATACTAATGTAACTTCAGGGATCATCTACACTTGAAAAAGAGAAGGTATAAGTACGAGAGTAAAAAGTAACGAGTAGAGTAAGGTTGCAAAATAAGTTTTCACTCCTATGGCTTTTACTACTCCATTTTCTAGGGTCACGACCTACAGTCAACATGGGCTCTAATACCATCTGTAACGACCCGAACCTGATAAGATTCGATGTCTCGGTACTTACCGTGTGTCGGGGTATACAAACAGGGGTGTTCATCCCCCCTGACTTGTGCACGAGCAGTAAGCTTCCGGCCTTCATTAGCAGAGCCCGTTGGGAAGGCTACCGCGCCACCAAGCAAGTATTCAAGAATCGGCACCTGGCAACAACGACCTGCCAGAAACCAAGCAAACGCCGGCAGCACCAGCACAACGGCCCTGGAGGGGCCCAAAGCGCACCAGCCGCGTCCCCGGAGCCTGCCGGGGACCAAGGCGCGCACATCTTAGGAAGACCCGGCAAGCCATCCCCCGGCAGGCTCGACCAATGAGCCACTGCTCCACCACATCGCTACGCTAGTCACTTATCGATGCGGCGTCGAGCCCTCAAACGGCTAAGTGGCTCTCGCTAAGCACGTGACGACGCACCGGAAGGCAGATTATACCCACTTGACACCCGTCCAGCAGCTTGTCAAGACCTTAAGCAATAGCTAGCTAGGCGGTGGCAAGAGCTTACTGGGAATGCACCCCCGAGCGCCACCTAGTCTAGTAATCATGGTATTTTGTCCTAAATGCTAGAGTTAGGTATGATAGCTCTGCTAAGCTATCTAATCAATAGATAATGACTGTTTTGCCATTGTGGTTGCCCCTTGCACTATAAAAGGAGGCCCGAGGCGACCTAGCTCAAGATTCGGATGTTTGGACACTTGTACTCGCGTAGTAGCTCACCCCGACAGCAACCCTTGCCGGGAGTTGGGCGCTGCGTGTTCGTCGTGTTCCTTCGATCAATCCACCAAAAGCAGGAGTAGGGTTTTATGCTTCACAGCGGCCCGAACTGGGTAAAAATGCCACCGGCCTGATCGTCGCGCTGTCTCATGGCCTCCGCTCTTCATGCAAAGTGACCCCCCTGCCGAACCACAAGGGGCCTCTGGTCCCATAGGTGATCGCGAGCATCCGTGCCCCGACATCTTTGGCGTGCCAGGTAGGGGTTGTGCATCGTTTGTGTGAACCCGAGCTCGTGAACAGCGGGTCGATCTTCATCATCATCTTCTTCATCCATGGCTCCTAAGAAGAAGCTTGCCATGACTGTGCGTCCCTTCGCTTCGAAAGCTCATTCACGCTCAGCCGCAGACGCTGTGGGCGCTGCGGCGGCCGCGAATGACGCAGCTATCGTGGGCGACGCAGCCAGCGCAGGCGGCGTCACCGTCGTGTCCCCCGCGGTCGGAATTAGAGCGGGGAACGCCGGTAGGAAATGTGTCCGCCCGACCCTAGGGAGGTGTGGCGTGATCCAGTAGGCCAAGGAAAGAGAGAGGTACCCGGCTATGCCCTTCTCCCTCCATTTTCACCACCCGCGGTCAGCTCTGCGTGACGGCGGTATCATCAGTGTCGATGAGCTCGCATGAGGTTCAGTCTTGCATTTGTCCCGCCAAGGGACAAGTCCCGAACCGAATGCTAGAGCGCATCCACGGGTTGATGCTCCCGGCCGGCGATCCGCGGCAAGGTCCCGTACGCCTACCATAGGTCGCCTCGGGACCGTTGGGTGCGATGAAAAGGAGGGAAGGATAGGCCATGCCTGCTTTCTCTTCCATTCCCAAACTAATTATGAATATTACATTAACCCGGCAAACCCCTGCAGCGGACTATATTCATGATTGACGGGTCTTCGAGTACCTCCGCTTTGCTCTTCTCTACATCCCTTCTCTTTCAGGGCTACGGTGAGCACGTGCTTGCACACGCACCGTAAGGAGCACGGGAGAGGAAAGGCGCCAGGGCGGAATGAAAAGCCATGACAAAAGCTAAGTTGACACAAATAATTAACTCCCATTAGGATATACGTTTGTATGTCCCTTCGCAGAACCTAAGGTTTCATATGATAAATCTTGCGTGTGACAGAGCCTTACTGTGTTCGTTCGCGCCCATGTTTTGTTTTGAGCCTGCTCAACAAAACGCACGACAGCGTCAACACTGCCAAAGGTAACCTCGCCGGCAGCATGCTCTTGCCAGCAGAAAGCTAAGGACCTGTTCCTCAAAGCAATTTGCGGCAGCACGTCGTTGGCTGGTAACTAGAAGAATATAAAGATGACTATCATACGAACACCGGAAGGGAAACGAAGGGCATAGTATGCGATTGCACAAAAACATTAGTTCAGCAAACGTTAAAATAAAGGAAGTTCACGCCCTAATACGAGATACCTACTGTGTCTTAAGTACAGGACAACATGGCGACAAGGAAGGCACGAAGTTAATTCCGGTGGCTCCCGTGGGTCCTTGAAACTTTAAGGATCCTGCCCGCAAAGGGGCCGGCCTTTTCCGCGGAAGCCGAGGTGTCGGCACCCGACGGCAGCTTCTTGAAGCCATCGGAAAGATCGAGCTCCGGGTGGAAGAAGGCGAGGTTGCTCAGGACCAAGAAGAGGGCATCGGGCGCCAGCTTCCGGGATTCATTGGCGAAGGAGGCGGCCATGTCCTCCTCATACGTCTTCAACCCCTCGATCAGGCCATCGAAGAAAAGTGTCAGCTTGACGCTTGGAGCTTCATGTTTGCCGACAGAGAAGGCCCAACTTTTCATGTTCATCTTGGCGATCTAGGCAGTGAGGCGCTCGGCGATATCGACCATCCTCTTGATCCAGAGGTTGCGCTGCTCAACCAAGTTCTCCAGGTTTTCTTCAGCATCCTTCTGGAGGGTCTTCACGCGGGTCACATCTGTCAGCAGCAGTTTCTCGCGAGCCGCAGCCGATTCGAGGTCGCTCTCCAAGGAAGCAAGTCTGGATTTCATGTCAAAAATGGTGCCGTTAGCAGCATCAAGGCCCTGGCTCATGGAGGAAAGCTGTGATTGCACCTCTTCCAGAGTTGCCGCTGCCTTTCGTGCTTCCTCTTTGAGGGCCTCGGTCTCCTTGGTGCTCCCGGCTAGATCCTCTGCCAGCTTGGTCAGTTGGGCTTCGAACTTGGCCTTGAAAGCTGATGCATCAGCTAGCTCGTCAGTCGCCTTCTTCAACTAAGCAGCAGACTCCTGGGCAAGCCCGTCCAGAGCGGTCTTGTGGCTATCCTCCAGCTCCATGGTACGCTGCTGGACGAGGACCTCCATCTCCTCGTCCTTGGCACGCAGGGTAGCTTGAAGGGTCCCTTCCCGGAAGGAGATGCCCTCCTCTCCGGCGTCCAGAAGCGCCTCGCGCTCCGTCAGACGAACCTTCCAGGCGGCAACATCCTCGTTGGCCATGGATAGCGTCTCGTGCTACCTCTTAAGAGAGTGAACCTGTTGGTTATACCAGTCCCGTAGCTCGCTCCCTTTGCTCCTCAGCTGCTGATCCACAAGCTTGGCCGAGTCACGCTGCTCCTTGACCGCCTGCCACTTGAGGCTGTACCTGCTCTGCACATCCTTAAGCCCCACTGCTATAGATTCCAGAAAGGCCAGGTCCTTGGCACCGTTAGCAGAATTATCAGCTCCTCCGGTCTTCTAGGACAGCGGCGCCAGGATCTTGTTGATCTCTTCATCGAAGTTTGTGCCCACTGAGAAGGGCGAGCCGAGAGCTGTGTGGCTGAGCGGAGCAGTGACCAATGCCAGGTGACTCTGAGGGGACTGCAGAGCCAATGCCAGGGGATAACTGGACGAAGGCCTCATGGATTGAAGGGGAGTCTTCTCTTTAACCACTGGGTCCAGGACAGGCGCGCTGCCAGAGTTTAGCTCCATTTCCCCTGAGGACTTCTGAATGTCCCCGGCAGCCGGCCCCTGCTCCTCCGCGGCAGTGATTTTTATCGCCTCCGCTGTGGCATCCTTCCCAATGACTGCCATCTCTTCCAGTAGCTCAGGCTCTTCAAATAGCGGAGCTACGGATTATCACCAGAAATGGAAATGTGAAGGTAAGAAATCAACGAGACATGCCCAAGGGAGAACACAGGGAAAGTAAGAATGTTGGCAAGCGGGATACCCGATGGAGGTTGCATCAGTTGCCGGTATGCGGTCTGTCACCCTCCTTCCGAAGATGACTTCTGCACGGGCAAGCTCTTCGGTGGAGGCCCTTGCCAGCGAACCTTTCCCAAGAGCGACGGTCGACGAGAAATCTTGAAGGGAGGGTTCCTCCTGACGAACCTCTCCCTGATACTTCTCTCCCCCTCCCTGTCGGGGGTAGGGAGACGCCCTTCCTCGCCCCCGATGATAGGCGAGGCTTGCGCTTGGATTTCTCGGAGAGGGCTGGACTGGGGGCTAAGCACAGGGTTCTCCTCCGCGTCTCTTGCCAAGCCCATGCTTGCCGCGGGATCCGGCCTTGCCGCGGATTTGGCCCGCTTGACCCTATGCACAAGCGTCTCTTCATCCTCGTTCCTGTCGAAGTCAGCCAAGCAAGATCAGTCAGAAAAATCAAGATTGAGGACTTAAACGAAAGTTGAGGTCGACGAAAACTTACTCCGAGGCAAGGAGCATTGAGCCTAGCTCATATGACATGGGCGGTCGAGTCGACCTGCACCTCTTTAGAGTTAGAGGGACGGGGCTTGACGGAGAGGCCGGGACTTCCAACAAGGGCGAGCCTGGCGAAGGAGTTGGGCTTGACGAGGAGCTGGGGTCCACCCGTGTGACCTTCCGTCGCTTGACGGGAGAAGACTTGGCCTCGAGAAGGCGGGAGGATTGGCAGCGTGCGACCTCGCGCCCGCCTCCCTTGGAGGTTGTCTTCTTCACCTTCGAGGAGCCCCGCGAAGGCGCAGAGGCCGTCGGCTCTCGGTTGACACGCTGACGGGGGCGTCGCCCTGGTTTTGGAGCTTGAGGGCCCATTTCAATTCCCTCTTCCTCCACCACAGTCTCCTTCGCCTCCTCCGCCTCGGTCCCTGTCGCTGAGGCTTGGGAATCACCAGTTCCGGCAAGCTCCAACCCGGCAACCTCCTCCAGAGCAAGATTCCCGCTCTCCTCTCCAGAAGAGCCGTCATCCTCGGACTCCTCCTCCTCTCCTCCGGAGGCTGCTCCCCTGGCGGTTCTAGAAGTCTTGTCTTCCGCAATCCTAGCGGCAATGAAGTTTCTCTCCGCTGCCCTGGTTAGCGCGGTCAAGTTATCCTCCGAGTTGGAAGCTATCTCGTCCAGATTGGAGACCACTCCATCTCGCTCTCTAGGGTGGGCAGCTCCCAGTCAGGCTTAACCCCGAAAGCATCACAATCGGGCATCCATTGCAGAATCTGGCCCCGGGCGGAACTACGATGCAAGGGGGTAACTCCTGCCGGCAGTGGAACATTCCAAAATGGCCGAACAACTGGTTGCACAACCAGCCATGACCATAGGCTGTCAGGTTGTTGGTGGGCCTGGATACAGCCGCATCCATTCGGCAGGACCATTAAACTCCCACGCAAACCTGTCCCTCTTCTGCAACGGCGCAATGCGGCGACGGAGGAAGTCTGCCCCCACATGCTCAATTGTCAGCTCGACAACCTTGAGGCAAACGATCCTGTTCAACGCCAGGCGGAGCTTGCCATCGGTGGGACCCAACTTTCCCGAGTCGCTGTCACGCGTGACACATCCAGTCCGCGCCCGGCAGAACGCGGGGGCTTTGTCGTCCTTGATCCAGCACCAGTCGCCCCTTCATTCCTCCCACTTCCCGCGCTGCTGCCTGAAAAGGTAATCTGAGTCATCCTTTTTGCCCCGGGGAATCCATCTTATATTCCCCGAGTGGTGGGATTTGTCCTCGTTCCGGGGGATGAAGAAGTGCCTGAACAAATCCACATTGGGGGCGACTCCTACGAAGTTCTCACACAAATGGGCAAAGATCGCCATGCACGCCATTGCATTGGGTGTGAAGTCCAGAAGGTGGAATCCATATGCCACCATCATGGCGCAGAAGAAATTAGAGAAATGGGGAGCAAGGCCGCAGTAAAAATACGCGCAGAAGAAAGGGTATGAATCTGATGGCTTCTTCTCCTTGGGACTGCTAGGCAGGACTGCGGGTGCACCATGCCCCTTCGTCACCCTCCCCCACATATAGGCATACCTTTCGATCAAGGTGTTGCCATCCAAGCTCGACGGAGAGAAAACCACATATCCCTGTCGCCGCCTCTCCAGCTCCTCTGCTTTCTTCTTCCTCTCCTCGGCCGCCAGGTCCGTAGATGCAGCCATCTGCTTCCCCTTGTTAGCAGCCATCTTCCACCCCATCCTTAAAGCTTTCAAGGATGGCAGATGGTCTGGCAATTCTCAGAGGGCCAGAAGTGGCAGCGGGAGCGGTTCTTTGGCTTGGGTAGGAAGATGAAGAACGGAGAAAAAGATGCGAATGAGTAGCGACCCTGCGCATTGCCCTTTTATTTAGGGGGACCCGCACGGGGGCTGGCTCTTCGCGATCCTTTCGGAAAACTGCCGTTTTGTTACTGGCAGTTCTTCTCTTTTATTCTCCAATGACTACTGTTTCATGACCCCACGACCCGCGATAATTACGCGGAGTGGACGTGGGATGGGAGGTCAGCACCCCTTCGACGCGTGTTCGTGCACTGTTTGGGGCCTAACCCAACGTGTCAAGCAACACGTATGGCTCAGGCCCGGGGACTTCTGTCGGGGTATACAAACAGGGGTGCTCATTCCCCCTGACTTGTGCACGGACAGTAAGCCTCCGGCCTTCATTAGCAGAGCCCGTTGGGAAGGCTACCGCGCCACCAAGCAAGCATTCAAGAATCGGCACCCGGTAGCAACGACCTGCCGGAAACCAAGCAAACGCTGGCAGCACCAGCACAACGGCCCAGGAGGGGCCCAAAGCGCGCCAGCCGCGTCCCCGGAGCCTGCCGGGGACTAAGGCGCGCACATCTCAGGAAGACCCGGCAAGCCATCTGTAACAGCCCGAGACCGACGCTCCAGAAGATTCCCGTTTTATTCCGTTGTCATCGTGCGATTCTTTTGTTTGTCGCATTCATCATCGCATCATTCGCATCATCTGCATAGCATCCTCACTCGTTTTCAAAAACTTGCATCCGTTCGTAGTTGCTGGTTCTCTCTGTTATCGGCGGTGACCGTTTCGAGACCAATCACACACGCACGCGCCCGCAGCATCGTTAAAATATTGTTTTCAAAAGTGCGTATAAAATATTCTCGGGTTGGGTCGAAACTTGGCATGCGGTCTTGTTATATTGTAGGTAGACCGCCTGCCAGATTTCTTCGCAATCGGAGGTCGTTTGATACCCGAACGGTCGACTGTAGTGGCACCGTCATCGGTTTATTGTTGGACGTTTTGGTGTTTTAAAACTCGTGCACGGGACACCATATTCCCTCTGATCCCCACCTAGCCTCTCTATCATAGCCCACCAGCCCACCTAGCCTACCCCTCCGTTTCGGACCGCCCGATCGAGATCCGACTGTCCGAAAACGGACAAAAACCCTAGCCCTAGCACCCCCCTGCTATAAATAGAAGACCCCCTTCCATTTTTGGTCTCCACCTCTCCCCTCCTCGAAATCCAGGCATCCCCAGCCGCCGGCCACCACTTGGCGATCTCTAGCCAGCCAAGGCCGTCGCCGCTGCCGTTTTCTGCTAGTCCCCGCTTGCCACGCAGCCCCCAACCACCGTGTGGCCCGCTGCGGCCCGAATCTGGCCCTCCCGGCCCAGAGTTCCACCGCCGCCTGGCCCGCGTCGCGCCGCTCCCCGCAGCTTGCGCCCGATCTGGATCGAGGGGAGGAGCCCCTCGAACGCCCGTAGCCCCGCCTTCCGCTGCTTCGAGCCGGTCGGCCACCGGAGCTCCGGCAGCCGCCTCGTTGCCGGCGACCCGCCAAGCCAGGTCGGACTCTGCATCGCCCCTTCTCGTTCTTGCACAAGGAGCTCGCCATGGCTCAGATCCGTGCCGCCATCGCTAAAGACACCGCCAACTGCTGGATCTGGTCGTCTCGCACCCGATCTATCCATCCCGTCCATCCCGACGTCCTCCGTTGCTCCTCGCCGGCGATGCATTGCCGTTGACCTGCGCCAGCCCTGCCATGGCCACGGGAGAACGAGGTGCACCCGATCTACCCAGTGCAGCCTCGCCTGGGCCGCCTCGCCCCCCCCCCCCCCCCGCGCTGGGCCGCGCAAGGCCCAGCAACAACCTCGCTCTAACCCAGGCCCAGCCGCGCGTCTTCGGCCAGCCGGCCTACTCCGCCTCTCTGCTGCATCGCCTGGGCTTCATCCCTCTCTGGTGAGAAGCAACCCCACCCCAGCCTTTCCGGCTATCACACGCCGCGATCGAAATATGTTATCTTGCGCTCGCTGCTAGGAACCCAGTTTCGACCCGTTTGCGTTTGGGCTATTCAACGCTCAGTGCATGCTATATTATATTGTGCTCACCAGTTTAGGCCCATTGTAGCTTTTTTTTCAGTTCAGGAATTATCAATTTTCAGGACGTGCATAAGTTACAGAAAAAGGCATATTTTAAAATGCTAATAACTTATTAATCGTGTATCAGATGAAAATGTTTTATATATGTAAAATGTTCAAAATTTCATGTAGATTGACAATATCCAACTTTCATCTATGTTTAGAATGTTTAATTTGCTGTTTTCATGTAATTTGCGTAAATGCCATGTGAAAAAGATTTATTTCATAACTAAATAACCGTAGCTCCGTTTAAAATGTTCCACATATGTAACTTGCTTAGAAAAACGTGTAGAATCTCTTGGCACACTTTAAATTGCTGTTTAACAACTATAAAATATGATTAGGACAGATCTGGAACAAATTCATAATATGCACATGAGGTCGCTTCGGAAATGCTATATGTTGCTTCCGGCCTCATTTAAAATGCCTAGATGATGTAGTTGTGTATGCTTCACCTCTTGCCAAGATTAACAACATTGAAAATGATTATTTAGTTAAAACAACATTAACCGCATTGATCTTAAATATGGAGAGGTATTATTTTGTTGTATGCATGTTCTCCCTCTCCATTTAAAATTGCTTAATTCCATCTTCACCTTATGCCATGACCACCCATGTTAAACAACATTTAATATTGATGAGTACCTAAACAAGAGTGAACTAAATAATTAAAATGTGGAGTTTCGTCAATATGCAACTCGTTGAATATTGAACTTCACTTAATGTGTAGTATTTGATTGTTGTGCTTGCCATGTCTTGCATAATTAAACCGGACATGCATCATATTTGTTTGCGCATCATGTCATGCATAGGTTGTGGTGTTTATCATGTGTTGATTGTTGTTTCCAGATTGCTTCTTCTCGATAGAGTTCCGAAAGCGTTCGAAGTGTGAGGATTCGTTCGACTACGTTGGTTCGTCTACTTCACGGATTCGTTCTTCTTCCAAGCGGGATCTCAGGCAAGATGACCATTTCCCTGGATACCATTACTATCATTGCCATGCTAGATGTCTCATTTCTATCGCTTGTCTCGGTACCTACCACTTGTTTGTCAAGCCTCCCAAATGCCATGATAAGCCTCTAACCCCTCCACATCCCAACAACTATTGTTTGGCTATGTCACCTCTTGCTCAGCCCTTCTTATAGCATTGCTAGTTGCAGGTGCAAATTGTTTCCATGTGCCAACATGGATATCCTTTTTGTTATATCACAATATTATTGCTATTTAATTTAATGCACATATATACTTGGTAAAAGATGGAAGACTCGGCCTTTTGCTTGGTGTTTTGTTCCACTTTTGCCGCCCTAGTTACTTGTGTACCGGTGTTATGTTCCATATTGAGCGCTCCTAACATTCTCGGGGTTATTATGGGGACCCCCTAGATTTTTGTTTTGGGATAAAACTTATCTGGCAAGGCCCAACATTGGTACTACTTTTGCTCAACATAATAATATTGAACACCGTTAGTGATGCATAGGGCGTCATGAACCCGTGGATTAAAATAACATAATACAGGGGGGCCAGTGCTGATGGTGTTGGTCCCAAACAGACAGACTGCGGGGCCACCGCGGGGAAACTCGGGGTTTGGTTTGATTCGTAGTGTGACCCATCCGGTTGTTCCCTGAGAACGAGATACGCGGCTCCTATCGGGATTGTCGGCACGTCGGGCGGCCTTGCTGGATTTGTTTCACCTTTCTCGAACGTCTTGTGCGCGGGATTTCAAGGACACATCGGGCTATCTCGAGGTCGAGATTTTCCATCGAGATTCCGCAAATACTACGGGTTATCCCGTGGTTGAGGAATTCCAACGCAGCTTGTGGTTAGTTTGTGATGGATGAGTTGGAGCGCCCCTGCAGGGTTAAATCTTTCGAAAAGCCATGCCCACGGTTATGTGGCAACTTGGAAACTTTCTTTAACACCCGGTCATAGCAAACTTAAAGTAAACTCAAATAAAATACACCAACTGTGTGCATAACCCTGACTGTCTCTTCTCGGGAATTTCTGCTCCAAAAGAGAACACGGTGGAGTTATGTTTGACCGTAAGTAGGTGTTCAGGATCACTTAGTGATCATTACTAGTTCACATCTGTTTATTCGACAATCATCCCCCTTATTCTTGTACTCGTAAGTTGGCCACTCAAATAATGCTTAGTGCTTGCTGCAGCCTCACCACTTGTCCATACCTCACCCATTAAGCTTTAATAGTCTTGATACCCTTGGAAATGAGATTGCTGAGTCCCTGTGGCTCACAGATTACTACAACAACAGTTGCAGGTACATGTAATGCGATGATTTGACGTGAGTGTGATGCTTGTTTGATTTGGAGTTCTTCTTCTTCATCGATCATAGGATGGGTTCTAGGACGGCGGCCTGGGATAGCAAGGGTGGATGTCATTTTATCGTTTGATCTCGTTCGTAGTCGGACCCTGCTCTTCTGTATGATGATTGTATATGTTATGGTATTGATGTGATCTTGATTTAGCTTGTGGCGAGTGTAAGCCAATTCCATATACTCATCTCTTCTTTACATGTACTTGTAATGATATCCATTCTTGCGAAACGACAAGATGCGCTCTATCCTTGTCGAGGCCCTCGAGCCAAAATGAGGATATGATCGCATCTTGGGCGTTACAAGTTGGTATCAGAGCCTGTACCGACCTAGGAGCCCCCTTGATTGATCGAACTTGGCCGAGTCGAGTCTAGTAAAAAACTATTTTGAGTCTAGTTATATATCGGAGGGTAGGATTGTTTTTACTCCTCTTCTATGCTCTGGTGAGGAATCCTGATGTAGGAATTTTAATTCTTCCCCTCTTCTCAGGACGCGGATGTTCGAAATTGCTTCAATACTATTTGTGGTGCGAAGAGTTTGGCGGCACCCAGTACTGGGGAGCGGGATCGCATGTACTGCCATGTTTAGTATCGTTGTGATTACGAGGGTCTGAGGTAGATGAGTGATTTATTCGGTAATTTATCCGTGTATCCGTTGGACCAGATTCCATAACCAGAAAGATTTCGGGAGTTCTTAGGTGGGAATTCAAGTAGTTACCTAGGATTATCCTTCCAACAAATGCAAATGGGTTATGTATTTGTTTCTGGCTTAATTTGAAAGCCTCATCCTGTGGTTTTGTTGAAGTTTGGTAATTCGAGTTGCTTCGATGTCAAGTGGTGATTTCATATCTTTCCTAAGTGGTGTTCTCATACTTCTATGGGAATGGTAATCCTTGTGTTCAATCAAATTGTCATGCAAATCTTAATACTAACCGGTGTGCTTCTCTTCAAGATGACTCAGTCTTCTTCAATAATTGCAAGATCAATCCTCATATTTCTTTCCGGAGTTCTTTTCATCCGTCCTAACTTGTCTTGTTTTCCCACCCTCCCACCCTTTTTCTTCAATGATTAAATTGTCATCCAAGTGCCTTTCTTTTCATTGATGCTTCCGCTATCTTTTCTTCCGTTTGATATCCGGTGATTCATTGTGGAGATGCTCAAGTGATTCGAAGTTCATCATTCTTCGTTATTGTTTTTCTTTTCCGGTGGATTCAATTCAAGCTTTCGGTGCTCACCATATCCTGCGGGTTCGAGAACTATGTAGACATGACCGAGAAACCTCTACGGTCAATAACCAATAGCGGGACCTGGATGCCCATATTGGTTCCTACATATTCTACGAAGATCTTTATCGGTTGAACGTCTATGTCAAGGATTCAGTTAATCCCGTACGCCGTTCCCTTTGTTCATCGGTATGTTACTTGCCCGAGATTCGATCGTCGGTATCTCCATACCTAGTTCAATCTCGTTACCGGCAAGTCTCTTTACTCGTTTCGTAATACAAGATCCCGTGACTAACACTTTAGTCACTTTGCTTGCAAGGCTCATTGTGATGTTGTATTACTGAGTGGGCCCTGAGATATGACTCCGTCACACGGAGTAACAAATCCCAGTCTTGATCCATGCCAACTCAACAGACTCCCTCGGAGATACCTGTAGAGCATCTTTATAGTCACCCAGTTAAGTTGTGACGTTTGATACACACAAGGTACTCCTCCGGTGTCAGTGAGTTACATAATCTCATGGTCATAGGAACACATACTTGACATGCAGAAAACAATAGCAATAAACTGACACGATCATATGCTACGTTCATAGTTTGGGTCTTGTCCATCACATCATTCTCCTAATGATGTGATCCCATTATCAAATGACAACTCATGTCTATGGCCAGGAAACCATGACCATCTTTGATCAACGAGCTAGTCTAGTAGAGGCTCACTAGGGACATAGTGTTGTCTATGTATCCACACATATGTCTGAGTTTCCGATCAATACAATTCTAGCATGGATAATAAACAATTATCATGAACAAGGAAATATGATAATAACTAATTTATTATTGCCACTAGGGCATATTTCCAACAAAGCATTGTTTTCCATTTTTGGTTGGTTGCCACCTCATACTTTCGAGATGTTTTCCGTAAGCCCACAACAAGCTTTTCTTTTCGTTGTTGATGTTCCAACAACTCCGTTCAATCTATGCTTTTCAATTCAATTGTGATAGAAGTTGTCATTCGATTCTCCGTTCTTTTGTTTCCGATGGTCTAGTTTCTATTATTTTGTTCCGGAGGCATTGTCATGTGGATCTCTTCGACCCATCATCTTGTTTCGTCAAGATCATATTATTTTCCTTGCTTATCCGTTTAACCGGGGTGTTGTGAACTCCTTTTGAGTTCCTCCTATCTCATTAAGTTTTGTCTCTCTTCAACCGGAGTGCTGCCCAAATTCTTTCTCTCCTGTTCCTTGTCTATCTTGTTTCAACCGGAGTGATTTTGAATTCTTCCTTGTTCCTCATGCCATTCTTGATATCTTTGCGACCTTCAAGTTTCATTGGTTTCAGTCATTTGTCAAAGAAGCAACTAAAATTTACCTCTTTTTTTCCTCTTCCTCTTCCTCTTTTCATTCTAAGATCTCGGGTCGAGATCTCTTGTTCGTGGAGGAGAGTTGTAACAGCCCGAGACCAACGCTCCAGAAGATTCCGGTTTTATTCCACTGTCATCGTGCGATTCTTTTGTTTGTCCCATTCATCATCGCATCATTCGCATCATCTGCATAGCATCCTCACTCGTTTTTGAAAACTTGCATCCGTTCGTAGTTGCCGGTTCTCTCCGTTCTTGGCGGTGACCGTTTCGAGACCAACCACAAACGCACGCGCCTGTGGCATCTTTCAAATATTATTTTCAAAAGTGCGTATAAAATATTCTCGGGTTGGGTCACAACTTGGCATGCGGTATCATTATATTGTAGGTAGACCGCCTGCCAGATTTCGTCGCAATCGGAGGTCGTTTGATACCCGAACGGTCGACCGTAGTGACACCGTCAACGGTTTATTGTTGGACGTTTCGGTGTTTTAAAACTCATGTCACAGGCCACCATATTCCCTCTCTTCCCCACCTAGCCTGTCTAACATAGCCCACCTACCCACCTAGCCTACCCCTCGGTTTCGGACCGCTCGATCGAGATCTGACGGTCCGAAAACGGACAAAAACCCTAGCCCTAGCACCCCCCTGCTATAAATAGGAGACCCCCTTCCATTTTTGGTCTCCACCTCTCCCCTCCTCGAAATCCGGGCCTCCCCAGCCGCCGGACGCCACTTGGCGATCTCTAGACAGCCAGTGCCGTCGCAGCCGCCGTTTTCTACCAGTCCCCGCTTGCCACGTTACCCCGCAGCCCCCAGCCACCGTGAGGCCCGCCGGGCCCGAATCCCGGCCCAGAGTTCTGCCACCGCTAGGCCCGCGTTGCGCCGCTCCCCGCAGCTTGTGCCAGATCTGGATCAATGGGAGGAGCCCCTCGAACGCCCGTAGCCCCGCCTCCCGCTGCTTCGAGTCGGTCGGCCACCGGAGCTCCGGCAGCCGCCTCGTCGCCGGCGACCCGCCTAGCCAGGCCGGACCCTGCGTCGCCCCTGCTCCCTTCCTCCCGAACCCTCTCTACCTCGATCTAATCTTCTCTCTCTTTATCGTTCTTGAATAGGGAGCACGCCATGGCTCAGATCCGTGCCGCCATCGCTGGAGACGCCGCCAGCTGCTGGATCTGGTCGCCTCGCACCCGATCTATCCATTCCCGTCCATCCCGACGTCCTCCGTTCCTCCTCGCCGGCGGCGCATTGCCATTGACCTGCGCCAACCCTGCCATGGCCACGGGAGAACGAGGTGCACCCGATCTACCCAGTGCAGCCTCGCCTGGGCCGTCTCGCCCACCCCCCCCCCCCCGCGCTGGGCCGCGCAAGGCCCAGCCACAACCTCGCTCCAACCCAAGCCCAGCCGCGCGTCTTCGGCCAGCCGGCCTGCTCCGCCTCTCCGCACCTAGCCGCTGCATCGCCTGGGCTTCGGCCCGCTCTGGTGAGAAGCACCCCACCCCAGCCTTTCTTGCGATCACACGCCGCGAGCGAAATATGTTATCTTGCGCTCGCTACTAGGAACCCAGTTTCGGCCCGTTCGCGTTTGGGCTATTCAACGCTAAGTGCATGCTATATTATATTGTGCTCACCAATTTAGGCCCATAGTAGTTTTTTTTTCAGTTCAACAATTATCAATTTTTAGGATGTGCATAAGTTACAGAAAAAGGTATATTTTAAAATGCTAACAACTGATTAAGCGTGTATCGGATGAAAATCTTTTATATATGTAAAATGTTTAGAATTTCGTGTAGATTCACAATATCCAACTTTCATCTATGTTTAGAATGTTTAATTTTCTGTTTTCATGTAATTTGCGTAAATGCCATGTGAAAAAATTTTATTTCATAACTAAATAACTGTAGCTCCGTTTAAAATGTTCCACATATGTAACTTGCTTAGAAAAACGTGTAGAATCTCTTGGCACACTTTAAATTGCTGTTTAACAACTATAAAATCTGCTTAGGACAGATCTGGACCAAGTTCATAATATGCACATGAGGTCGCTTCGGAAATGCTCTATGTTGTTTCTGGCCTCATTTAAAATGCCTACATGATGTAGTTGTGTATGCTTCACCTCTTGCCATGATTAACAACATTGAAAATGATTATTTAGTTAAAACAACATTAACCGCATTTCTCTTAAATATGGAGAGTTATTATTTTGTTGTATGCATGTTCTCCCTCTCCATTTAAAATTGCTTAATTCCATCTTCACCTTATGCCATGACCACCCATGTTAAACAACATTTAATATTGATGAGTACCTAAACAAGAGTGAACTAAATAATTCAAATGTGGTGTTTCGTCAATATGCAACTCGTTGCATATTGAACTTCACTTAATGTGTAGTATTTGATTGTTGTGCTTGCCATGTCTTGCATAATTAAACCGGACATGCATCATATTTGTTTGCGCATCATGTCATGCATAGGTTGTGGTGTTTATCATGTGTTGATTGTTGTTTCCGGATTGCTTCTTCTCGATAGAGTTCCGAAAGCATTCGGAGTGTGAGGATTCGTTCGACTACGTTGGTTCGTCTAATTCACGGATTCGTTCTTCTTCCAAGCGGGATCTCAGGCAAGATGACTATTTCCCTGGATACCATTACTATCATTGCCATGCTAGATGTCTCGTTTCTATCACTTGTCTCGCTACCTACCACTTGTTTGTCAAGCTTCCCAAATGCCATGATAAGCCTCTAACCGCTCCACATCCCAGCAACTATTGTTTGGCTATGTCACCGCTTGCTCAGCCCTTCTTATAGCGTTGCTAGTTGCAGGTGCAAATTGTTTCCATGTGCCAACATGGATATCCTTTTTGTTATATCACAATATTTATTGCTATTTAATTTAATGCACATATATACTTGGTAAAAGGTGGAAGGCTCGGCCTTTTGCTTGGTGTTTTGTTCCACTTTTGCCGCCCTAGTTATTTGTGTACCGGTGTTATGTTCCATATTGAGCGCTCCTAACATGCTCGGGGTTGTTATGGGGACCCCCTTGATTTTGGTTTTGGGATAAAACTTATCTGACAAGGCCCAACATTGATACTACTTTTGCTCAACATAATAATATTGAACACTGTTAGTAATGCATAGGGCGTCATGAACCCGTGGATTAATTTAACATAATACAGGGGGGCCAGTGCTGATGGTGTTGGTCCCAAACGGGCAGACTGCGGGGCCACCGTGGGGAAACTCGGGGTTTGGTTTGACTCGTAGTGTGACCCATCCAGTTGTGCCCTGAGAACGAGATACGCGGCTCCTATCCGGATTGTCGGCACGTCGGGCGGCCTTACTGGATTTGTTTTACCTTTCTCGAACGTCTTGTGCGCGGGATTTCGAGGACACATCGGGCTATCTCGAGGTTGAGATTTTCCATCGGGATTCCGCAAATACTACGGGTTATCCCGCGGTTGAGGAATTCCAACGCAGCTTGTGGTTAGTTTGTGATGGATGAGGGAGCACCCCTGCAGGGTTAAATCTTTCGGAAAGCCATGCCCGCAGTTATGTGGCAACTTGAAAACTTTGTTTAACACCCGGTCATAGCAAACTTAAAGTAAACTCGAATAAAATATACCAACTGTGTGCGTAACCATGACTGTCTCTTCTCGGGAATTTCTGCTCCGAAAGAGAACACGGTGGGGTTATGTTTGACCGTAAGTAGGTCTTCAGGATCACTTAATGATCATTACTAGTTCACGTCCGTTTATTCGACAATCATCCCCCTTATTCTTGTACTCGTAAGTTATCGACTCAAATAATGCTTAGTGCTTGCTGCAGCCTCACCACTTATCCATACCTCACCCATTAAGCTTTAATAGTCTTGATACCCTTGGAAATGAGATTGCTGAGTCCCTGTGGCTCACAGATTACTACAACAACAGTTGCAGGTACAGGTAATGCGATGATTTGACGTGAGCGCGATGCTTGTTTGATTTGGAGTTCTTCTTCTTCATCATCGATCATAGGATGGGTTCCAGGACGGCAGCCTGGGATAGCAAGGGTGGACGTCATTTTATCGTTTGATTTCGTCCGTAGTCGGACCCTGCTCTTCTGTATGATGATTGTATATGTTATTGTATTGATGTGATTTTGATTTAGCTTGTGGCGAGTGTAAGCCAATTCCATATACTCATCTCTTCTTTACATGTACTTGTAATGATATCCATTCTTGCGAAACGACAAGATGCGCTTCTATCCCTGTCGAGGCCGTCGAGCCAAAATGAGGATAGGATCACATCTTGGGCGTTACACCATCCCCCGACAGGCTCGAGCCAACCAGCCACCGCTCCACCGCATCGCTACGCCAGTCACTTATCGATGCGGTGTCGATCCCTCAAACGGCTAAGTGGCTCTTGCTAAGGATGTGGCGACGCACCGGAAGGCAGATTATACCCACTTGACACCCGTCCTGCAGCGTGTCAAGACCTTGAGCAACAGCTAGCTAGGCGGTGGCAAGAGCTTACCGGGAATGCACCCCCGAGCGCCACCTAGTCTAGTAATCATGGTATTTTGTCCTAAATGCCAGAGTTAGGTATGATAGCTCTGCTAAGCTATCTAATCAATAGATAATGACTGTTTTGCCATTGTGGTTTCCCCTTGCACTATAAAAGGAGGCCCGAGGCGACCTAGCTCAAGATTCGGACCTTTGGACACTTGTACTTGCATAGTAGCTCACCCTGACAGCAACCCTTGCCGGGAGTTGGGCGCTGCGTGTTCGTCGTGTTCCTTTGATCAATCCACCAAAAGCAGGAGTAGGGTTTTACGCTTCACAGTGGCCCGAACCTGGGTAAAAATGCCATCGTCCTGATAGTCGCGCTGTCTCATGGCCTCCGCTCTTCATGCAAAGTGACCCCCCTGCTGAACCACAAGGGGCCTCTGGTCCCATAGGTGATCGCGAGCATCCGTGCCCCGACACCGTGCTAGTCCCTGGATCACCAGCTAGCACACATAGTACAAGATGTAATATCAAGAATAAACCACATGTCATAATATTACATCGCAGATCCAGAATTTAATATAATACATACCTGCATAGCTCAAAGCTAGCATACAAACAAAATACAACGGAAAGGAAATAAAATCTTCATGAAGTCCATCAACACCACAAGCAATTGTTGAGTATACACATCGTAACCCTACATCATATCACTCACTCGTCGTATAAAATCTGCAACATGATAAGTTGCAGTCACAAGGGCCAGTACGTTGAATGTACTGGCAAGTCACACAAGGAATTGTATAACAGACCTACATCTACATGCAAGGTATATCAAGAGGACAGTGTAGTGGTTGTTTTGTAGAATAGCTAGTTTTTCCCTAATAACTACATAATAATCAAATTTTAATTTTGTCTTGCTACAGTTAATACATATGGTTGAATTGGGCACTCCAATTCCAACCTATCCCCATTATTAAGTTGACCACTCAATTTTTGTTAAGGTATCATCTGTCAAGTTCATCCAACAACTGTAATGGTCTAGCTGCTCAAAATTGTCCATAACCAGGGACACAGATAATCATGATTAGTTTTATTACTCTGCAGACTTTTGCAAACTTTACCCACTAGACTCAACCCGAAGATTGAGATGAAGCCTTTCAGAAGCAGTCACCTCCACCCAACGACAGCCGGTACACCTACTCATATCTACATCTGCTAGCTTTGCCCAGGCGAGGTTCCCACAACCTACTCAACTAAGCCAGAGCCCATATGGCTAGTGGTTGCGCATGGAAGCTACTAGTCATTAAGTCTGTCTGATCTTTTTGAACCTGGGCGGCATTCCACTTACATTTAGAGGGCCGAAACCATGATGTTTTTAAAACCACCCGGCAATACCAATTCCGCCAAAGAGGTGAATTATAACCTTAGTTACTACTCAATTTATTCAATAATCCTCACATAATCTCAATGAATACAAGAACCAACCCTGTCTACATATTATAGCAGAACTACAACTACCACGATCTTTATCGACGAGGGGATAACTCAATAGCATAGCATAATATAATAATATTCCTATACATGCATAGATTCATAGTGTGATATATAACTACATGCATTGAAAAATAATAGGATGAAGGATGATCAAGGTGTAACTTGCCTTATTCTTGGTTCTCAAACTCGCACTCTTGACAATAGTTTGATTCACACTCCGAACAATCTACACATTTCAAACAATCATCACACTCAAATAACACCAAATAAAACCAACAACAAGAAATCATTTTTAAAATCACAAAACAATAGCATAACAGTAGGTACAAATCATCTAGAAATCAATAGGAACACAACACAAAAAGAAACGGTTAAATTCACTAAACGGTTTGAAACTTATGGTCTCCGAAGGGTTTTAATTAAATTTGATCAAATTCAAATTTAGACATTGAAAACATGCAAAGTTTTGGTGTTGCTGTATTCTACTAGTCATTGTGAAATCATAGGAAAAAGAATTGCCTAAATTGGGCATATAGGTTAATAGATATAGCTAATTGAAAAACATGTTAAAATCTGCCCAAAAAACAGAACAGGAACTGTAGCTGTTGCGGCTACTGTAGCATTTGCCAAGTGGTGTCAAGTGATTGGCCGAGGGGGAAAAGTTGTGCGTGCGTGCTCACCACGAGCGAACAGATGACGGCAGTCTCAGGCGTGGACGGCGGCGCTCCTCCAGCGGCTCTCCGGCGAAGCTGCGGTGGCGGGTGGATGCGGCGTTCGACGGGGGTGGTGACGGAAGCGACAGGGCGTCCTTAGTTGGCGTCTGTGACGAGCATGAACGTGGCTGCGCTCCAGCGACTCTGACGTGCCTGGGAATTGGCGATGGAGATGTCTATGGAGGTCTGATAGACTTCAGGGGGAGATATTCGCGGACACGGCATGGCACGTAGAACTCGTAGGTCTCCTCTTTGTCGATGAAGGCCTCCTCCTGTGGTTGCTCTGCTTGGTTCAAGCAAAGGCGGCGATGGTCTTCCTCGGGTCAGGGTCGATGTGCTCGGTTCGGCGCACTCCTTCTCGAAAGAGAAGTTTCGGGAGAGGGGGACCTCAAGGCGAAGAGAATCAGAGCAAGAGGGGAAGCAGGGAACCTCTTGTGGCGTTGGAATCAACCGGCGGAGCGAACTCCGGCGAGATCGGGGCGGCGTTCCGGGGCATGGGGGTCCAAGGTTTTGCCAAAAATCGGCCGAGGAGAGGTTGGCGGTCTTATATATGGTCATGTGCATGAGGGGGAATCAACAGATCGATCGCTTCGATGAGGATTTGGATCGGGAATACAAGAAATCCCGTGCGTGAGGAGGAGTCTGGACAGAGCTAGGAGATGATGGCTGGGCCCCATGCGTCAGCGGGTAGAGAGAGAAAAAACAAAACGAAATGGAAAAAGGGAGTCGCGGGGTGGGCTGTATTTCCGGCTTGCTGCTGGGCCGGCCTACTGCCCAACGAACAGTTAAACTGACTAAAGTATTTATACCGCACATGACACAAATTAGGGTAACTAAAAATATCTACTGCATCCCAAAACTAATATAAACACACAATAAAATAATATGGATACACTAGAAAAAAGTGAACATTTTTATGGACCAAAAACTAAATAAAATGCACATAGCACTTTTGTAAAATTTATTTTGGGGCTTTGTAAATGTTCCACAAAACATTTTTAAACTCCAGAGATATAAGCAAATAAGAATTAAAGAATCTGCAACGAAAATATATTGAAGGAGTCATATTTCCTTCTCTCACAATAAATTGGTTTTGAGTTGGTTTGTTTTTTAAAATATAAAAAAATCTAAATGGAAGAATATCTAACTATTAACCAAATTTATAATTTGAGGAGGTCATGTCATCCTCTGTCATATTTGAATTGGAATAGTCTAAATATTCTCAAACCCAATATAAGATACAAATGGATAATTGGGAAAGTCCTTTTATTCCCTCTCATTTGAATATCCAATAAACTCCAAAAGTTTTAAAACCTTGTCAAAATTAACTCACAACAAGCAACACAAGAAAGTTTTCAAACAATCCTATTCAAATAATTAACATTCCAAAATTCTAAATTTTGGGATGTTACATCTTCGCTTTGATCTATCCGATGTGATCCTATTGTGCGGTGTGTTTGTTGGGATCCGACGAATTGTGGGTTTATGTTCAGATTATTCATGAAAAGTATTTGAGATGCCTCTAATATATATTGTATCTTAATTGCATGATCATTATAGGTTCGTAATGCTCTCCGATCTCTTGATGTGCTTTGGCCAAGTAGATTGATATTTCATCGGTGGGAGTGGTGCGTTGTGGTAGGTTCAACCTGACGAGTTTCTATATCCCAGTGACAAAGTAGGGGACAAGATGTGTCTTTGTGTTGTTGCTACTAAGGATAACACGATGGGGTTTATTCATATTGCTTGAGTTTACTTTGTCTAAATCATGTCATCGTTCTCCATGCATTACTCTGTTTTACTTAATACTCTAGATGCATGCTGGATAGCGGTTGATGAGTGGAGTAACAGTAATAGGTGCAGGCAGGAGTCGGCCTATTTGTTTATGGACGTGATGCCTATATACACATGATCATTGCTGTGAAAATTGAATAACTATTCGCTTTTCTATCAATTGCCCAACAGTAATTTGTTACCCACCGTATGCTGCCTACATGAGAGATGCCTCTAGGGAAAACTATGGCCCCCGGGTCTATTCACTTATATATTTACAAAAGCTATTATTACCTCGCTTCCTTTATTTAATTTTTATTTATTTTGCAATTTATATTTATCAACAATTATCTACACAACTCATTTGCTTGCAAATAATGAGATCAAGGGGATTGACAACACTCTTGCCTGTGTTGGGTGCAAGTTGTTTGTTCATTTGTGTGCAGCCGCTGAAGACGGTTGAGGATTGATATTCCTATTGTTTTGATAATTCTTGGTTTCATAACTAAGGGAAATACTTACCCACTTTGTGCTGCAATTACCCGTTCCTCTTCACGGAAAACCCAACACAGATCACAAGTATCAGCACACCGAGCGGTGCATCAAGGACATAAGCCTTCTGTGCAGCAATGAGGACAATTCTCAGATCACGGACCCAATCCGAATTATTGATACCATAATCTTTCAACTCTATTTTCTCTAGGAACGTATCAAAATACAGGGGAGCTACAGCATGAGCTATTGATCTACAACATAATTTGCAAAGTCATTTTGACTATGCTCATGATAATTATTTCAATTAATCAAATTACTAATGAACTCCCACTCAAATCAACATCCCTCAGGTTGACTAAGTGTTACATGATCCAAATCCCCCGACCCAAGTCCGATCATCACGTGAGATGAGTTGGTTTTAATGGTGAACATCTCTATGTTGATCATATCTACTATATGACTCGTGTTCGTCCTTTCGGTCTCCAGTGTTCCGAGGCCATGTATGTACATGCTAGGCTCGTGAAGTTTAACCCAAGTGTTCCACGTGTGTAAATCTGGCTTACACCCGTTGTATGCGAACGTAGAGTCTATCACACCCGATCATCACGAGGTTCTTCGAAATGAGGATCCTTCGCAACGGTGCATACTCGGGGAACACAATTTTATCTTGATATTTTAGTGAGGAATCATCTTATAATGCTACCGTCGTCCTAAGCAAAATAAGATGCATAAAAAGGATAAACATCACATGCAAATCATATAAGTGACATGATATGGCCATCATCATCTTGTGCTTTTGATCTCCATCTCCAAAGCACCGGCATGATCTCCATCGTCACCGACATGACACCATGATCTCCATCATCGTGTCGTCATGTGGTTGTCGCGCCAACTATTGCTTCTACAACTATTGGTAACTCATAGCGATAAAGTAAAGCAAATGGCATAAATGAATTAAAGACAACCCTATGGCTCTTGCCGGTTGCCGTACTCATCGACATGCAAGTCGTGATAACTATACAAAACATGATCATCTCATACATCACATATATCAAATCATGCCTTGGCCATATCACATCACAACATGCCCTGCAATAACAAGTTAGACTTCCTCTACTTTGTTGTTGCAAGTTTTACGTGGCTGCTATGTGCAACTAGTAAGAACCGTTCTTACCTATGCAAAGCCACAACGGTGATAATCAATTTGCCTTTAACCTTCTACAAGGACCACCTCTGTCGAATCCGATTCAACTAAAGTGGGAGAGACAGACACCCGCCAGCCACCTTTATGCAACTAGGTTACATGTCAGTCGGTGGAACCGGTCTCTTGTACATGGACAAGTAAGGTTGGTCCGGGCGCTTCATCCCACAATACTGCCGAATCAAAATAAGACTAAGGAGGTAAGCAATCTGAACATCAACACCCACAAACTCTTTCTGTTCTACTCGTGCATATCATCTACGCATAGACCTAGCTCATGATGCCACTGTTGGGGAACGTTGCATGGGAAACAAAAAATTTCCTACGAACACCCAAGATCTATCTATGGAGATGCATGGCTACAAGAGGGGAAGTGTATCTACATACCCTTGTAGATTGCTAAGCGGAAGCGTATATAGCGTGGTTGATGTAGTCATACTCTTCACGATCAAATCGTGATCCGATCCGATCTAGCGCAGAACGGACGGCACCTCCGCGTTCAACACATGTGCGGCTCGATGACATCTCCTCCTTCTTGATCCAGCAAGCGAGGGAGGAGAGGTATATGGTATCTCAACCAGCATGAAGGCGTGGTGGATATGGTGGTGGAGCAATCCCGGTAGGGCTTCGCCAAGCGCTACAGTAGATGCGATGTGAGGAGAAAACGGAGTAACGGGAGAGGGAGGGCTGCCACCGGGGCGTAGGAATTGCTATGTGCAGCCCTCCCCTCCCCTCCCCTCCAATATATATAGGAGGCAAAGGGGAGAGGGGAGGCGCAGCCTTGACCCCTCCTCCAAGGGAGGGGCCGGCGGCCAAGGGAGAGTCCTCCCTTTACAAGGAAGGGAGGAGTCCCCCTCCTCCAAGGCACCTCCGGGGTGCCTTGTCCCTTTGGGGCTCTTGCCCCCAAGCCTAATTCGCCTCTAGGGGATGATGCACCTGGCCCATGATGGCTAGGGCGCACCCCCTATGGCCTTTGTGGGCCCACACGGGGCAGGTGGACCCCCGGAACCCTTTTCGGCACCCCGGTACACTACCGGTAATGCCCAAAACTTTTCCGGTGACCAAAATAGGACTTCCCATATATAAATAGTTACCTCCGGACCATTCTGGAACTCCTCATGACATCCGGAATCTCATCCGGGACTCCGAACAACATTCGGTCACCAACGTACATATCCCATACTACTCTAGCGTCACCGAACGTTAAGTGTGCGGACCCTGCGCTTTCGAGAATCATGTAGACATGACCGAGACACCTCTCTGGATAATAACCAATAGCAGGACCTTGATGCCCATAGTGGTTCCTACATATTTCACAATGATCTTCATCGGTCGAACCACGATGTCAAGGATTCAGTCAATCCCGTATGCAGTTCCCTTTGTCCAGCGATATGTTACTTGCCTGAGCTTCGATCGTCGGTATCTCCATAGTTCAATATTGTTACCGGAAAGTCTCTTTAATCGTTCTGTAATACAAGATCCCATGACTAACTCCTTAGTCACATTGCTTGCAAGCTTCTTGTGGTGTTGTATTACCGAGAGGGCCCAGAGATACCTCTCCGTCATACGGAGTGACAAATCCCAGTCTCGATCCATGCCAACCCAACAGTCACCCTTGGAGATACCTGTAGAGTACCTTTATGATCACCCAGTTACGAAGTGACGTTTGATACACACAAGGTGTTCCTCCGGTGCCAAGGAGTTGCATGATCTCATGCTCTTAGGAACAGATACTTGACATGAAGAAAGTAGTAGCAATAAACTAATACGATCAAATGTTATGCTTACGGTTGGGTCTTGTCCATCACACCATTCTCCTAATGATGTGACATCATTATCAAATGACAACTCATGTCCATGGTTAGGAAACTTTAACCATCTTTGATCAACGAGCTAGTCTAGTAGAGGCTCACTAGGGACACGGTGTTGTCTATGTATCCACACATGTATTTGAGTTTCTGTTCAATACAATTCCAGCATGGATAATAGACGTTTATCATGAACAGGGAAATATGATAATAACCAATTTATTATTGCCTCTAGGGAATATTTCAAACAGGGACCTGTCCCTTAGTCGGGCCATGGAAATCGCCAAAAAGTACGCCAATGGTGAAGAACAAGACCGCCTCCGTAGCGGCAATGGAAGGGCCAGCGAAGCTCCTCAGTCGGGAGGCAATGCTGGAAAAAAGCAGAAATGCAAGGCCGATGCACCTGGCAAAGCTGAGGCCGCGGCGATGCCCAGCCAGAGCAAGGGCAAGTCGCACAAGAAGAAGAAAGAGTGGACCTCCAATAAGAAGTCTGACTCCAAATCGGGCATTTTTTATTAGCCCTGCCAGATTCACACCAAGATGGATGAAGAAGGCAACATCATATACCCTAAGCACACCACCCGGGATCGTCGCTTGTTAAAGCACCAGATGGGTGGCGAGCCCTCCGGGGGCAAGGAGGACGACAACGTCGAGGAAGAAAACGCCTCGGGGTATCCCAATGTCGAGAAGGTCCTCATGATTTTTGCTGACGTTGAAAGCAAAAGCCGATTGAAGGTCATCAATCGGGAGGTCAACATGGCAGTACCGACTGCCACAAAGTATCTCAATTGGGCCAAGAAGCACATCACTTTTGATCAGTCGGATCACCCATCTCACAGACCGACCCCTGGGCGACATGCGTTGGTTGTGGATCCGGCTGTCAACGGAGTTCGACTGCGCAAGGTCCTCATGGACGGTGGCAGTGGGCTCAACATTATATATTTACGTCGACATGCTCAAGGCAATGGGCATTCCGATGTCCCGATTGAGCGAAAGTAACACGCACTTTCACGGGGTAATCCCAGGGAAGAGGGCCGAATCACTCGCTCAAATCGCACTCAACGTCGTTTTCGGCGACGCGAAGAATTTCCGAAAGGAGTGGCTAACTTTCAAGGTGATTGAGTTACGCAGCGCTTATCATGCCATCGCGGGTAGGCCAGCCTATGTAGGTTTCATGGCCCACCCATGATACGTGTATCTTAAACTTAAGATGGTAGGGAAGAATGCCGTGATTACGGTCACAGGGGATCGGAGGGTGGCGGAGTAGTGCCTTCAGAAGGGCTCCTAGATAGCCGATGAACATGGAGCAGTGGCTGAGTTCGATGAAATCAAGAAGATGGTGGATGCGGCGGATCTTTTGAAGTCGAAGAAGCCAGCGACCGACTCCGCCTTTAATCAGCTGGTGAAACGAAGCAGGCCACATTCACCCATCTCATCCGAGTGTCGCCGAAACAAAAATTTCGTCGTCACTTGATGACAAATAGGAAGCCGAGCTCATCCAGTTCCTGCATGAGAACTGGTGATGAGGACATCCCTACTAATGTTACACCCACATCCCCTGCTGCTATACATACTGGACCAGTCACTAGAGCCCGCGCACGCCAACTAAATTATCAGGTACTTTCGTTTCTTGGAAATCCATCTAATGTTCATGAACATATGATGCTGCCTAAATTAGATACTTTTGTTTTACTTATGAATGAAGAACCTATCATGGACAAGAAGGATGGCCATTGGAGCGGGATCAAGCATGGAGGAGAAGGAGCGCACGCGGGAAAGAACAATGGAGTTTCTAGTGGTGATTTTTGCACTTTGAAGCTACCATAAGGAGAGTATGAAGGCTTGGACGAAATATACAAGTTGCCACTTCATAAATTTCGTCCATAGGCTAATATAGGTGCTGCGTCACCTTATTTTTGGGCCAGGCCCATGTAATTTCGAAATACCACTTATTAGGCTGTTTTTAGAGTCTGTATGTGTGGGGAAACGGAGTTAGGGTTGGTTTCGGACCCCTCCTACAAGGGGTCACGAAATTCCCCCTCTATTCCCGCATATATACAACCCTTAGGGCGCCGTTTAGACTTGGGTTTTGTTTAGATTGAAAGTTAGCCATAGCTGCAACTTCGCGTTCTTCATTTGTGTTCCACGACCAGACAAAGGCGTCACAGAACCCCACTTTCATCAATAAAGCTTTCCTCTTATATTCGCAATATCCTGATTGCAATCTTAGTTTCTTGCTTGTTCTTCATTTGCTTGCAGGAAACAGACCCTCGTGGTCAGGTTGATCATGCTCCGGCATGGTCAATAACCTCTCGGAGTTGGTTTAGCGATTGCTAAGGCGCGACATCCTCGCATGTTCGTAGTCGGACCGTCAAAGTCGACTCTACCATAAACGATAGCCACATCTCATCGAAAGACAGGGACAAGTTTGCCTTTATCAAGTGGTATCAGATTTCCAGGTTGCTCGGTGAGATTTTCCAGTTTTTCGTACTTAGATCGCATCTGTTCTTCATACCTAAAGTCCACGAAAAAGCCAAAAAAATTAGGGTTAGATCTTCATATCCGAACCAATCTGAGCCTTTGCAATTTTCTGTTCGGTGTTTGCTTTGTTGAATTTGCGGTTGCATCGTCGTGTCAAGTTGCTGGTCTTAGCGTCTAGTCTTTTAGAGTTTCGAGTTCTGTTGACAGGTTGTCATGCCGCCGCCGCACCATCTTCATCACTGCCATATACGACCACGACACCATATACATCACCGATGTCATATACCACCACCACACCAGATACATCACCGCTGCCATCTACCACCACCACATATCTGCCACCAATCCGAGTCATATAGACCACCACATATCCGCTATATGTTGATTGTGATGTGGTACCCATGCAAGCATGCTCTGTTTTACTTGGTATACCATGGAAATTTGATAAAAATTCTATACACCATGGTAGGACGAATCAGTATACTCTTGTTCATAAAGATAAAAATATAACTTTGCTTCCTATGTCTCCCAAACATATTTTGAAAGATGACATTGCTAGAGCTAGTAAAGCAAAATAGACGCAAAGTGAGAGTGAAGATCAGATTGTGGCAAAGGAATTTGAGCAACATAATAAGCCTAATAAACAATCATCTAGTGTTGCATCTGAAATAAAACTGAAGAGTGGTTGTTTATTTGCCACTAAATCTGATATTACTGATTTGGATGTTACTACATCTGTTTGCTATGCTTTTGTATGCAAAGAGGTATTATTTTCATTCGAGGACATGCCTCCCTCTTTGCCTCATGCTGTCGCTAACATTTTGCAGGAGTTCGCTGACATCTTTCCACAATACGTGCCACCGGGATTACCACCTATTCGAGGGATTGAGCATCAGATTGACTTAATTCCCGGTGCATCGCTGCCCAACCGTGCGCCATACCGTACCAATCCACAGGAGACGAAGGAGATTATGCGTCAATTACAGGAGCTGCTCGACAAAGGTTATATACGCGAATCCCTTAGTCCTTGTGTTGTTCCTATTATTCTAGTGCCTAAAAAGGATGGTACATCGCGTATGTGTGTTGATTGTAGAGGCATTAATAATATTACTATTCGTTATCGTCATCCTATTCCTAGGCTAGATGATATGTTTGATAAATTAAGTGGCTCTACAATTTTATCCAAAGTTGATTTGCGTAGTGGATACCATCAAATTCGTATGAAATTGGGAGATGAATGGAAAACAACATTTAAAACTAAGTTTGGATTATATGAGTGGTTAGTCATGCCTTTTGGGTTAACTAACGCACCTAGCACTTTCATGAGATTAATGAACAAGGTTTTACGTGCTTTCATTGGACGATTTGTGGTAGTCTACTTTGATGATATACTGATTTATAGTAGAACTTTGGAGGAACACTTGGATCATTTGCGTGCTGTTTTTATTGCTCTACGTGATGCACGTTTGTTTGGTAACCTTGGTAAGTGCACCTTTTGCACCGACCGAGTATCTTTTCTTGGCTATGTTGTTACTCCACAAGGAATTGAAGTTGATAAAGCCAAGATTGAAGCTATTGAGAGTTGGCCGCAGCCCAAAACGGTCACACAAGTGAGGAGTTTTCTTGGACTCGCTGGTTTCTATAGGCGTTTTGTGAGGGATTTCAGCACCATTGCTGCACCTCTCAATGAGCTTACAAAGAAGGATGTGCCTTTTGTTTGGGGTACCGCACAAGAAGAAGCCTTCACGGTATTGAAAGATAAGTTAACACATGCTCCTTTACTCCAACTTCCTGATTTTAATAAGACTTTTGAGCTTGAATGTGATGCTAGTGGAATTGGATTAGGAGGTGTGTTATTACAAGATGGTAAACCTGTTGCATACTTTTCGGAAAAATTGAGTGGGCCTAGTCTGAATTATTCTACTTATGGTAAGGAATTATATCCTCTTGTTCGGACTTTGGAAACATGGCAACATTATTTATGGCCCAAAGAGTTTGTTATACATTCTGATCATGAATATTTGAAACATATTAAAAGTCAAGCAAAACTGAATCGTAGACATGCTAAATGGGTTGAATTCATTGAGACTTTCCCTTATGTCATTAAACACAAGAAGGGTAAAGAAAATGTTAGTGCTGATGCATTGTCTCGTCGTTATACTATGCTTTCACAACTTGACTTTAAAATATTTGGTTTGGAGACCATCAAAGATCAATATATGCATGATACTGAATTTAAAGATGTGTTGGAGAATTGTAAAGAAGGTAGAACATAGAACAAGTTCGTCATTAATGATGGACTTGTGTTCCGTGCTAACAAGCTATGCATTCCAGCTAGCTCCGTTCGTCTTTTGTTGTTACAGGAGGCGCATGGAGGAGGATTAATGGGACACTTTGGCTTAAAGAAGACGGAGGACGTACTTGCTACACATTTCTTTTGGCCAAAGATGAGACGGGATGTTGAGCGTTTTGTTGCTCGCTGCACTACATGTCAAAAAGCTAAGTCATGACTCAATCCTCATGGTTTATATATGTGTACCTAGTGTTCCTTGGGAGGATATATCTATGGACTTTGTTTTAGGTTTACCTCGAACAAAGAAGGGGAGGGATAGCATATTTGTTGTCGTGGATAGATTTTCGAAAATGGCACACTTTATACCATGTCATAAAAGTGATGCTGCTGCTAATGTTGCTGATTTGTTCTTTCATGAAATTATTCGCTTGCATGGTATGCCAAATACGATTGTTTCAGATCGTGATGCTAAATTTCTTAGCCACTTTTGGAGATGTTTATGGGCTAAGTTGGGGACTAAACTGCTTTTTAGTGCTACATGTCACCCCCAAACTGATGGACAAACTGAAGTAGTGAATAGATCATTGTCTACTATGCTTAGGGCTGTTTTGAAGAATAACCTAAAAATGTGGGAAGAATGCTTGCCTCATATTGAATTTGCTTATAATCGTTCGCTGCATTCTACTACTAAGATGTGCCCTTTTGAAGTTGTGTATGGTTTCTTTCCTCGTGCACCTATTGATTTGTTGCCTCTTCCATCTTCGGAGAAGGTTAATTTTGATGCTAAAGAACGTGCTGAATTAATATTAAAGATGCATGAGTTAACTAAGGAGAACATTGAGCGTATGAATGCTAAATATAAACTTGCTGGAGATAAGGGTAGAAAACATGTTGTCTTTGCACCTGGAGATCTTGTTTGTTACATTTGCGTAAGGATAGGTTTCCTGAATTGCACAAGTCAAAGCTAATGCCACGTGCTGATGGTCCTTTTAAGGTGTGAGAGAAAATAAATGATAATGCATATAAACTTGAGCTGCCTGCAGATTTTGGGGTTAGTCCCACTTTTAACATTGCAGATTTGAAGCCTTATTTGGGTGAGGATGATGAGCTTCCGTCGAGGACGACTTCAGTTCAAGAAGGGGAGTATGATGAGGACATCCCTACTAATGTTACACCCACAACCCCTGCTGCTATACATACTGGACCAGTCACTAGAGCCCGCGCACGCCAACTAAATTATCAGGTACTTTCGTTTCTTGGAAATCCATCTAATGTTCATGAACATATGATGCTGCCTAAATCAGATACTTTTGTTTTACTTATGAATGAAGGACCTAGCATGGACAAGAAGGATGGCCATTGAAGCGGGATCAAGCATGGAGGAGAAGCTGCGCACGCAGGAAAGAACAATGGAGTTTCCAGTGGTGATTTTCGCACTTTGAAGCCACCATAAGGAGAGTATGAAGGCTTGGACGACATATACAAGTTGCCACTTCATAAATTTCGTCCATAGGCTAATATAGGTGCTGCGTCACCTTATTTTTGGGCCAGGCCCATGTAATTTCCAAATACCACTTATTAGGCTGTTTTTAGAGTCCGTATGTGTGGGGAAACGGAGTTAGGGTTGGTTTCAGACCCCTCCTACAAGGGGTCACGAAATTCCCCCTCTATTCCCCCATATATACAGCCCTTAGGGCGCCGTTTAGACTTGGGTTTTGTTTAAATTGAAAGTTAGCCATAGCTGCAACTTCTCGTTTTTCGTTTGTGTTCCACGACCAGACAAAGGCGTCACATAACCCCACTTTCATCAATAAAGCTTTCCTCTTATATTCGCAATATCCAGATTGCAATCTTAGTTTCTTGCTTGTTCTTCGTTTGCTTGCAGGAAACAGACCCTCATGGTCAGGTTGATCTTGCTCCGGCGTGGTCAATAACCTCTCGGAGTTGGTTTAGTGATTGCTAAGGCGCGACGTCCTCGCACGTTCGTAGTCGGATCGTCAAAGTCGACTCTACCATAAATGATAGTCACATCTCATTGAAAGACAGGGACAACTGCGCCTCTATCAACTGGGACCTCTTCGCATGGAAGCCGTCTGACATGCCAGGTGTTCCCAGGGAACTGGCTGAGCACCGACTCCGTGTCGACCCCAAAGCCAAGCCTCTCAAAGAACACTTGCGTCGCTCTTCCGCGGTGAAGCGCAAAGCAATCGGCGAAGTGCTTGCTCGGCTCCTGGCAGCCGAGTTCATACGCGAGGTATACCACTCCGAGTGGCTTGCTAACCCCGTCCTGGTGCCAAAGAAGGACAAATCACTCCGAATATGTATTAGCTTCAAGCATCTGAATCGGTCCTGCCTGAAGGACCATCTCCCTCTTCCCTGTATAGATCAAATAGTAGACTCTACTGCCGGATGTGAACGCATGTCGTTCCTGGATGCGTACTCTGGGTACCACCAGATCCGATTGTATGGTCCTGGTGAAATAAAAACAACCTTCATCACCCCATTCGGGTGTTTTTGCTACATCACCATGCCATTCGGCCTTAAAAACGCCGGAGCCACGTTTATGCGCATGATTCAAAAATGCTTATAGAAGCAGATCAGTCGGAATGTGGAGGCATATATGGATGACATAGTGGTCAAGTCTAGAAAGGTTCCGACCTCCTGCCTGATCTAGCCGAAACGTTCGCCAATTTATGGCACTTCCAAATAAAGCTCAATCCAGCTAAGTGCACATTCGGGGTTCCTGCTGGTAAGTTACTTGGATTCCTCATTTCCGAACGCGGTATAGATGCCAACACTGACAAAATTGGATCCATAGTCCGAATGAAGCGTCCCGAGCGCCTTCATGACATCTACAGGCTCACGGGCTGCTTGCGGCCCTCAGACAGTTTATATCAAGACTCGGTGAGAAGGCCTTGCCTCTCTACCAATTGATGAAAATGTCTGAAAAGTTCGAGTGGACAGACGAGGCGCAAGCCGCATTCCAGGAACTTAAGACATTGCTTTCCACCCAGCCGGTGTTGGCTGCTCCAGGCAGCCGAGAGCCTTTGCTCTTATACATCACGGCTACGAGCCAGGTGGTCAGCACCGTCCTCACTGTGGAACGCGAGGACCCTGGAAAGGCATTCAAGACTCAGCGTCTCGTATACTATATTTCGGAGGTCTTGACTTCGTCCAAACAAAGATATCCTCACTACCAAAAGCTGGTTTATAGTATTTACCTAATAGTGAAGAAAGTGATCCATTACTACCAAGACCACTCGGTCACTGTGATTAGTGATGCTCCGTTGTCCAATATTCTGAACAATCGAGATGCCACAGGCCGAGTGGCGAAGTGGGCTATAGAACTCTCTCCATTGGAGATCAAATTAGAAGCCAAGAAAGCGATCAAGTCTCAAGCCCTGGCAGATTTTTTAGACGAATGGATCGGACATGAGCAGCCGGCCCCGAGCGAGCACTGGACTATGTTCTTTGACGGGTCTAAGATGCTCCATGGCTCGGGAGCTGGAGTAGTCTTAGTTTCCCCCAGGGGAGACCGACTGAGCTACGTCCTTCAGATTGACTTTTATTCTTCCAACAATGAAGTCGAGTACGAAGCCCTCCTATACGGGTTTGGCGTGGCCATCTCACTCGGCGTCCGTCGCCTGATGATATATGGCGACTCGGATCTTGTTGTGAACCAAGTTATGAAGGAGTGGGACGTCTGAAGCCCCTTGATGTCTGGTTACTGCAATGTAGTAAGGAAGCTCGAGAAGAATTTTGAAGGTCTGGAACTTCACCACATACCTCGAGCTAAGAACCAAGCGGTTGATTATTTAGCCAAGATTGGATCCACTAGGCGCTCGGTCCCAAGTGATGTTTGCCTCGAACATCTGCATGCCCCAACTGTTGTAGAAGATCCCTTCACGGAGGAGCTCCCACAAGAAGTCGGCTCATCGAATCTGACTGAGGTCGATGTTCTAGCAGTGGTTGACCTAATCCACGAAGTGTTGGTGATCACTCCCGAGTAGACCCAACCTTATTTAGCATACTTTCTCTGGCAAGAACTTCATGAAGATCAAGAGGAGCTCGCCAAATCGTCCGGCGGTCTAAGTCCTTCAAAGTGATGGGAGATCAGTTGTTCAAGAAAAGCACTACATGAGTAGCTCAGAAATGCATTTCCCCGGAGGAAGGACTACAGATCTTGCATGAGATTCATTTGGGAACCTGCGGCCATCATGCGTCCTCTCAGACGTTGGTCGCAAAGGCATTCCGTGCAGGTTTTTATTCTCCCCGAGCCAATGAGGCAGCAAGAGACTTGGTTGACTTATGTGTTGGTTGTCAGCTTTATAAGAATCAGATGCATGAGCCTACATCCGCACTGAAGATCATCCCGCTCACCTGGCCATTCGCCGTGTGGGGTCTCGACATGGTCGGCCCTCTACGGACCGGGACGAGTGGGTTCACTAACATGCTTGTGGCAGTGGATAAGTTCACCAAGTGGGTCGAAGCTAAGCCCATTAAATGCTTGGATGCAAAGACCTTTGTCAGCTTCATTCGGCAGATTATCTTCAGATTCGGAGTTTCGCATGATATCATCACTGACAACGGGTCTAATTTCGACTCAGATGAATTCCGTGAGTTTTGCTACTCCCAAGGTACTCGGGTTAACTATGCCTCTATGGCTCACCCACAGTCGGATGGACAAGCAGAGCGAGTGAATGGGGTGATTTTACAAGGGTTGAAACCTCGGCTGATGAGGGATCTGGAGTACGCTGCAAGAGCCTAGGTCGAAGAGCTACCATCTGATCTATAAGGCATATGGACGACCCAGAACCGCTCCACTAAGCGCACCCCGTTCTTCATGGTGTACGGATCTGAAGCCGTCCTACCAAGTGACTTGCGTCATAATTCCCCCCGAGTGGAACTGTACGATGAAGCTGATGCTGAAGCAGCATGTCAAGACAGTCTGGATCTCCTGGAAGAGGAAAGAGAGCTAGCGCTAGTCAGATTGGCGCTTTATCAGCAGGATCTGAGGTGCTATCATGACAAACAGGTCAGCGGGCGTGCTTTCCAAGAGGGCGACCTTGTCCTTCGACTGGACCAACAAAAGCTGCACAAGCTGGTGCCTCCATGGCACTGGCCTTTTGCGGTCTCCAAAGTCCTGAACAATGGACCCTATCGGCTGTATAACTTCAAAACTGGGGCAGAAGAGCTCCAAACGTGGAACACGGATCTGCTCCGCAAGTTCTATACTAAAAATAGAGAACACTCTGTCATTCCTGTAATGAGCTTGAGTGGCTTTGATGAATAAAAGTCTTTACTTTTTCTACACTTTGTCAAAAAAAACTCTCAAAACTTTTCTCCCTTTCACCCTGGTGATCCTTATAACTTTCCTCACCCCTAGTGGGTCTATGGATCGACTTAGCCGCGAACCTGATTTCGCCTCAGTCTGAAAACTACTTTGAGTGAGGATAGCATCCACACTCGGGGGCTTAGCCACGGACCTGATTTCGCCTAAGTTTAAAAAACTACTCCGAGTGAGGATAACGTCGACACTCGGGGGCTTAGCCACGAACCTGATTTCGCCTAAGTTGAAAAACTACTCCGAGTGAGGATAACGTCCACACTCCGGGGCTAAGCCGTGAACCTGATTTGTCCTAAGTTTAAGAACTACTCCGAGTGAGGATAGCATCCACACTCGGAGACTTAGCCATGAACCTGATTTCGTCTATGTTTAAAAACTACTCTGAGTGAGGATACCGTCCACACAAGGGGGCTCAGCCGCGAACCTGATTTCGCCTAAGTTTAAAATCTACTCCGAGTGAGGATAACGTCCACACTCGGGGCTTAGCCGTGAACCTGATTTCATCTAAGTTTAAAAACTAATCCGAGTGAGGATAACGTCCACACTCGGGGGCTTAGCCGCGAACCTGATTTTGCCTAAGTTTAAAAACTAGTCCGGGTGAGGATAACGTCCACGCTCGGGGACTTAGCCGCGGACCTGATTCCGCATAAGTTTAAAAACTACTCCGAGTGAGGATAATGTCCACACTCAGGGGATTAGCCACGAACCTGATTTCTCCTAAGTTTAAGAACTACTCCGAGTGAGGACAGCATCTACACTCGGGGGCTTAGCCGCGAACCTGACTTCGCCTAAGTTTAGAGGCCGCCTCGAGTGAGGATACCGTCCACACTCGGGGACTTATCTGCGGACCTGATTCCGCCCAAGTTTGAAAGTCACTCTGAGTGAGGATAACATCCACACTTGGGGACGTGGCCGCGAACCCAATTTCGTTTAATTCAAAAAAAAAGCAAATGACGCAGAAAGCCGAATGAAAACTAGGCGACGAACTGCGTTTAAACCAAAATAAGAGTGCAGATAGCGGCGGGCATCAACCCGTTTAGAGTTTTCGGTTATAGTAACCACTCGGCATTCCGAGGAAAATTTAATTTAAAAGTTTTTACCCAAGGATCACTCGGCGGTTGACGGGCTAGCAGCGTCGATGAAGGTGTCGAGGTCGATGAAATCAGCAATCCAAGTGGTGGCCCCTAGGAACATCTCCATGAAGTCTTGAATCTTGGCATTCTTCTTGTTGACGACCTTGAGGGAGTTCGACTTCTCCTCGTCAACACCCTTGCAATGGACTCGGATGAGGGAAAGGGCAATATCGGCTCCATCTCTGGCTGCAGATTTCTTCCAAGACTGCACTCGACACGGCACGTCCTTCAGTCGGTCAACTAGGACGTCCAAGTCCTTCGAGAACTCCTCTCCGGGGGCGACTTCTCGGTCGATGTCTTGAACGGCGGTGCATAGGCGATTGAGAAAGATGATGACCTCCCCGATGCGGTCTTCCAGTCGAAGGAGAGAGAGGGCTGAGCTGTCTTTGAGGACTCCTCTAGTCGGATCCAGCTCCTTCTCGATCCTATCTGTCTCGTCTTCGGCATCAACACCAAATTCTAGACGTGGGAAGAAGAGAAAAACCAATCAAGGATGACTGAGAAAGTGAAACAATGTGAAAGGCAATCGAATTATCGACTCACCCTTAAGCTTATCATTCATCTCATTGCCGAAGTCCTCGATGAACTTCTCCACTTTGAGCCTCTTGGAGGTGAGTTGATTCAGCTTGGACTCCCACTCGACAGCTTCGTCCTTGGATTTTTTGGCAGCCAACTCCAAGGTTATCTTCTCCACCAACCACTTGTCGAATGACTTAAACTGGTCTTCGGCTTCCTTGGTCTTCTGTTTGGCCTCCTTCGAAGCGGACGCCAGCTCTGTGTCTTTCTTCTCCAGGGCCTCCTTCATAGTGTCTATAGAAATGGTAGCCCGGAGCCTCTTAGTGAGTTGAAGATTTTCGCTACGAACATCTTATAAAGTGACTTCAGTCGGACAGGGAAGAGAAACAAGTTCTACAACAGTCGGACAGAAAGCGGTTACCTCCGAGTGATCGCTTCTCCTGCTCTAGACGCGTGTGTCGGAATCGGGGCTCTGGGGACCCAAGAGAGGTTTGAACTCTGGGGTGCACCGGCTCTCCAACTTCGCCCTCTCTCGCTAACCTACGGCGATGCTCCGGCGTGCTAGAGCTTGGGGGAAAGATGATGAACACAATGATCTACCCAGGTTTAGGCCACCTCGCGGTGTAAAACCCTACTCCTGCTTGTGTGGATTGCTTAGTGGTTGAGAGTGGATACAAAGTCAGCCCCCCTTTGATTGCTGCCTTCTTCCCTTTTATGCCAGCTTCGGTAATCTTCCCCCAAAATATCAGGCGGGAAGGGTGGCCACAAGCACTGGTTTGAAAGGGGACAGGACTGCGGCCCATCCTGACAAAAGTGGTCTCCGCCTGCCAAAGCCTCCCTCCATGACGCGCTGGTGGGCTCGGGGATGACCTCCGTCCTGGCGAGCCCCCAGCTTTGACCGTCTAGCACCAAACGAGAAACCTTTGGGGGCCCCTCCAGGAACCGGCGGGTCGGCCCTGCTCCCTTAACACCAAAGAGGAAAGACTTTCCTGCCGCGGCTCCGGACGGCGTTGGGTAGGACGCATATCGCCTTTGGAACGGGGCAGGCTGCGTCACCCCCCCTACTGAGCTGCCGTGGACCATTGTCTCACGAGGACACCCGAAGGGGCGATCTCGTGAGGCCTCCCATGGGGCCGATGGGGGTACCTCCGGTAGATCGCCTAATGAGGTGGGCCCCCCAAGAAGCCCTTCCTTGTGACGTCAACTGGACGGGTCACCCTGGGCCCCAGCCCTGCATCGAGATGTGGGTCTCAGGCAGACAAGCCTGGGTACCCCCTATCCCAGTAGCCCGCCAGTAGCCCCCGAGACCGCAGCGCGCGTGTCCCCCCCAGCTGGAGGGGGAGAAGCGGTGCAGGCTCCAACCGCCTGTGGGCCAGTCGTGACGCATGGCGCGTGCTGGGGCGTTGGGCGCCCCCACCTCCGTGTGATGCCTCGACAACTGCCCGAGCGAGTGTAAAGACTACCCGCGGCACTGGGCCATCATTACCTTTCCTCGTCTGGCGTCTGTCTTGCTGCGCCTCCTTCCTCTGCCCGAAACTTCACCAGATCCAACCTCAAGCAAAGTGCCCTTCTCCCTTTCTCACCGCCGCCAGTTGCTCTGATGGCCCCCGGAGGGAAGAAGGCGAAGGCCAAGGCTCTGGCCGCGAGCCCCCAGGAGATCGGGGCGGCCCTCCTGCGTTCCTCCGTCACCAAGGAAGGGGACCTGGACCTGGTGCGCCCGCTGATAGCAGGCGACCGTAATGAGTGGAAGGACATCGTAATCTCCCCGGGTGCGGTGGCGCAGAGCTGTCTGGGGGCGTCCGCCTACGCCTTCTTCCTCCACAACGTCTACACCGGGCTGGTCCCGCCGTTCTCCGAGTTCTTCTACGCCATGCTCACCCACTACCAGATACACGCCCTGCACCTCCAACCCAACTCAATCCTGCTCCTGTCCATCTTCACTTTTTACTAGAAGCTTTCGTGGGCATGAGGCCCTCGGTGGCGCTCTTCCGCCACTTCTTTAGCCTGCGGTTCACAGCCCGGGACCAGCTCTCGGCGTGTGTCTCCTTTGTCGATGTCAAAGGCGCCACCACCCGCCTGAAGGCTGGGAAGAAGGTGGAGGGCTATCAGCAGCGCTAGGTTTATTTGGACGCCCTCCAAGTCCACCCGCTCCTGAGGATCCCTACCACCCTTCCGGTGCAGCACTCTGGATGGGGCCATGAGCCGCTCTCCGACCCCGGGGCAGGGCTCGTCCTGGAGCGGATTGCCTCGCACGGGAACACCCTGCTGTCGGGGGCGATACTCGTCAAGGAGTTCCTGGGGCAGCGTATCGCGCCGCTCTAGGCACACTCACGACCCATATGGGAGTACAAGGGCACGCGAGACCCGATGAGGCCGCACCCCGCTGGCCTATTGCGCTCCGAGTTTAAAGGAGCCGTAATGGCTCTGCTCGGCTCCATGCCCAGCAACCCTCCTGAGGCTGCGGACCCTCTGTATGGCCAAGACGACCGAGCGGATCTGGTCGCTCTCATGCCTGCCTTCGACGAGTGGGGACTCGAGTCGAGCGACAGCGAAGGGTCACGGGGGAACTCTCCCGCCAGGGCGTCGCCCTCCACCGAAGACAGTGACAACAAAGATTTTGAGGCGACTGTCAGGGAAGAGGAGGAGGGGGACGCCGGTCAGGGACTTCTGCGAGGCCACCACCGGTCCCCGCGTGACCTCAGGGACGTCGATGACGACACCGCTGCGCTGATAACCCACAAGTATAGGGGATCGCAATAGTTTTCGAGGGTAGAGTATTCAACCCAAATTTATAGATTCGACACAAGGGGAGCCAAAGAATATTTGCGAGTATTAGCAGCTGAGTTGTCAATTCAACCACACCAGGAGATTAAATATCTACAACAGAGTGATCAATAGCACAAAAGTATGATAGTCTTGATAGCAGTAGTAGCAGTAACGGTAACAGTGATAGCAATAGTTTTGTAGCAAGTGTAACAGTAGCAGCACCAATAGTAACTTAGCAAGAACAATATGTGGAAAACTCGTAGGCACCGGATCGGTGAACTCGTTGGATGATATTCATCATATAACAGTCATAACCTAGGGCGACACAGAACTAGCTCCAGTTCATAAATGTAATGTTGGCATGTATTCCGTAAATAGTCATACGTGCTAATGGAAAAGAACTTGCATGACATCTTTTGTCCTACCCTCCCATGGCAGCGGGGTCCATACGGAAACTAAGGGATATTAAGGCCTCCTTTTAATAGAGAACCGAAACAAAGCATTAACACACGATGAATACATGAACTCCTCAAACTACGGTCATCACCGAAAAGTATCCCGACTATTGTCACTCCGGGATTTACGGATCATAACACGTAATAGGTGCGTATGACTAGCAAGATCGGATCAAGAACATAGATATAATGGTGATAACATAAACGGTTCAGATCTGAAATCATGGCACCCGGGCCCTAGTGACAGGCATTAAGCATGGCAAAGTCATAGCAACATCAATATCAGAACATAATGGATACTAGGGATCAAGCCCTAACAAAACTAACTCGATTACATGATGATTCTCATCCAACTCCTCACCGACCAGCAAGCCTACGAATGAATTACTCACTCCCGATGGGGAGCATCATGGAGTTGGTGATGGAGAAGGGTTGATGATGACGAAGACCGAAGATTCCCCCCTCTGGAGCTCCGAATGGGCTCCAGATCTGGCCTCCCGATGAAGAACATGAGGTGGCGGCGGCTCCGTATCGTAAAACGCGATGAAACTTTCTCTCTGATTTTTTTCTCTGAATATAGGATTTTATAGCGTCGGAATTAGGGTCAGTGGGGCCCCGAGGTGGGTACAACCCACCAGGGCACGCCTGGAGGGGGTGGCGCGCCCTGGTGTATCATGCCCAACCAGGGCACCCCCTCCTGTGGTTCTTGGCTCCAGTATTTTTCATTTATTATAAAGTAAATCTCCAAAAAGTTTCGTCCAGTTCTGAGAACTTTTATTTCTGCACAGAAACAACACCATGGTAGTTCTGCTGAAAACAGTGTCAGTCCGGGTTAGTTTCATTCAAATCATGCAAATTAGAGTCCAAAACAAGAGCAAAAGCGTGAGGAAAAGTAGATACGACGGAGACGTATCAACTCCCCCAAGCTTAACCAATTGCTTGTCCTCAAGCAATTCAGTTGACAAACTGAAAGTGATAAACAAAAACTTTTACGAACTCTTTTGTTCTTGTTTACATATATATGCTTAAGTAGCACCCAGGTTTTCAGCAAAGATTATGACTAACCATGTCAGCAATAACTCTTAAAAATTATATTAACTCATATCAATGACATAAGCAGCTAGCGAGCAATAATAAAATATCTCAAGCGCCAACACTTTGTCAAAACAATCATGATATAATATGACAACAGTGGTATCTCGCTAGCCCTTTCTGAGACCGCAAAACATAAATGCAAAGCACCTCCAAAGTTCAAGCAGCGACTAAACATTGTAATTCATGGTAGAAAAGATCCAGTCATGCTCCACCCAACATTAACTAAACACAATGCATGAGGATGACAATAGTGCTCTCAGGTCTGACGCTTATTTGAGAAGGTGATGACTCAACATAAAAGTAAATAGATAGTCCCTTCGCAGAGGGAAGCAGGGATTTGCAGAGGTGCCAGAGCTCAAAGCTTAAAACAGAGATAAATATAATTTTGGGAGGCGCACCCTTCCTGTCAACGTTACGACCAAGAGTTATCAATATCTTCCATGCTAAACACATTAGCGGCGGTTCCCAAGCGGTAAAAGTAAATGTTTACTCCCCCTCCACCAACAAACACACTCCACGGCTACCGTCCATACCAACAACATTCCTGGGGGAGTTTCGTTTAATTATTTGTAATTCTTTTGATTTCGGGACTGGGAATCCCTATTACCGCCCGTCTCGTGCAAGGACGAGTGAATAAACACTCATCATGAGAGTAACCCGCTTAACATGGAAGATACTGACCACCCCCTGTCGCTCCATGAGCGGTCCAGGCACACAAAACAGATGTTCATTTGAAATTTTTAGATGCGGCACATGCAAATTTACTTGGAACGGCAGGGTAATACCGCATATAGGTAGATATAGTGGACTCATCTAGAATAACTTTGGTTTAAGGGTTTTGATGCACAAGCAGTGTTCCCGCTTAGTACAGGCGAAGGCTAGCAAATAGGTTGAGAAGCTGTCAGCTAGAGAGCGAAAACGGTCATGAACATGCATTACGAATAATAAGCATTGAATACTAGCATGAGTAGGATATGGACACCATGAACATAAATATCATGAAGGCTATGTTGGTTTTGATTCAACTACATTTGTGAACATGTGCCAAGTCAAGCCACTTGAAACATTCAGAGGAGGATACCATATCATCATACCGCATCACAATCATTTTAATGCATGTTGACATCCAAGATAAAACATTATCCACTCGTAGCTACTTAAGCATGGCATGAGAAACTATAATCTCTAATTATAATTGCAAACATGTTTCATCATAATATGCTGAATCAAGGATACTTGGCTAAACATATTTACAAAAACCAAAACAAGTTGAGTTCATGCCCGCTTTTCTCTACCACAGTCACTTCATCAAATATCGTCATTATTGCCTTTCACTTGCACGACCGAATTATATGAAAATAATAATAGTACAAGAGTGCCGTGGACTAAGCTGGAATCTACAAACATTTTATTCAGGAGGAGAAGACAAAGTAACATGGGCTCTTTGTTAGATTAGCAATGATGCATATGAGAGCCACTCAACATTTTTCATCGTGGTCTTCTCCTTGGTACGACTCAAATAAAAGGAAAAGAATTTCAGACAAACACACTGAAATATGTTTGGAGTTTTTGGTTTTTCTTGAAGAAAGCAAATTAAAGAGGAAAAACAAAAACGAGAAAAACTATTTACACGGGAAAGCTCCCAACAAGTAAAACAAGAAACGAGAAATCTTTTTGGGTTTTCTTTTGATACTACAATTAAATTAAGCTAGAAAGAAAAACTTGAAAAGAAGTACGAAATATTTTTGGGTTTTCTCAAAGTTTTTCAAACACGCAAGAAGAAAGCGAGAAAATAAAATCTATCACGGATAATACTGGGTGGATATACGTACTCCCCCAAGCTTAGGCTTTTAGCCTAGCTTGGTAATCACTGTCCGTAGTAACCATCCGATCCTAAGTCGAAGTGAGGTGGAGGCGGCACCTGAGCGTCCCACTCCTAGGGCTCCACCTCAGCAGCTGTTAGGTTGTTCCTGTAGGCCGTAATGTCCTCTGGCATGATCCTGTATTCGTTCCTGGCAATAGAATCAAACAAAGCAGGTGCAGGCAACGGGATAACGTCACGGGTTTCGACGCTGAATACTAAGTTGTAGGGAATGTTATGAAAAGAATCAGCTGCCTCAATAAATTGGTGATCCTGCAACGCCTTGTGATTTAGATAAACATGGGACAAGGGATAATCAGGTGGGCGAATCTGAACATTAAAGTGTCTCGCTAAGCGAGTAGCATAAATACCACCATGTATCTTTCCCTTTGTCCTGTTAAGGTGTAAGCGACGTGCAATAATAGCCCCCATGCTAAAGGTGTGATCATTGTGCAGTGCACGGCGTAAAATGGCAAAGTCGGGGGCATTGAGTGCGCCAACCTTCTCCTAAATGGTTAAACACTTCGCGATGAATAAAGCAAAGTAGTGCATAGAAGGAAACTGCAAACTGGTAGCAGTGGCTTTTGACACGCCTCTATCTTCACCCACTGTTAAAGTGAGGAGAAAATCCTCAAACTCCGCTGGTCTAGGCTCTCTTAATCGCCCATCAGAAGGGATCAAGAATATCTCACAAAAGTCAGTAAGCGGTATCTTGTGAGTCTCAGCATATAACTTAACTGCACCTCAGGAGGATTATTCCTACTTAGAAAAAGAAAACTTTGCACAAAGGAATTTGTAAGGATGTGGTGTTGGTCACACTTAGTTGCGAGGAACTCAGTCAGCGCATCATTTGCAACGAATTGGGCAAACTCTTGATGGAACCCGGCCTCCTCCATGAAGGAATCATGCGGCCATTCGCACAGCCACACCTCCACCGTTCTCGGAGTGTGGAGGTCATTTTCCGATGATTCCCCAATGACTCCTTTGGCATTTTTCTTGGAGGAAAAATTCCTAAAGAAATCCATCTTATTCCTATAATAAAAATTCTGAAAATTTTAGTCCACAAAATTTTTGTCAACAAAACTTTGTAAGATTGATAACAACTACTCCTAAGGATGGATAGAGGCCATATTAAGCATTCAAACTACTTAGAACTCTAAGAATTCAACATGCAAGCTCATCTACAACAGCACCAAGAGTAGCTAATTACTCTAAAAATAACCCACTAAATCAAAAACTAATTGCAGTGATGGAGGAGTCACATACCAAATAGCAATCCCCCCAAATAGTTTCAGAAACGGAGCTTCGAGCAAAGAGATCGAAATCCACGGATTCGAGAGCAAGAACACGGGAATGAGAGCTATGGTGAATTTTTTCTGGAGGTAGGGGATGACATGGGCTAAAGGGATAAGTAAGGGGCCCACGGGGGGGGGGGGGCACAACCCACCAGGGCGCGCCTGGGGTTGCTGGCGCACCCTGGTGTCTTGTGGGCACCAGGTGCACCCCCTCTGGTGTTATTTGCACTAGAAATTCAGAAATATTCACGAAAAAATCGTATCAAATTTTCAGGACATTTTGAGGGCTTTTATTTTTGGGTCATTTTTTATTGCATGGAGAAAACAGAAAACAGGATAAACATGTCATTTTATTTTATTTGACTAAGTAAAACAGAAAATAAAATATGGGAGCAGAAGAATGTGCCTACTAGATTCATCAACTCCATACCTCTAAAAAATGATCCATTAATAAGGTTGATCAAGTCTTATTAACAACCACTTCCGATTAGCATGAAACTGAAGAACTTTTGTAGATCACTAAGTTACCTCAATGGGGATGTGCATAGCCCCAACAATAAGTATGTCATATTTCTTTTTGGCAGTAGGTAGAGGTAGTTGAAAACTTGCAATAGTGATTGTCGGAGATTCTTCAATAACATTTATACCATTCACTTGGAATTGTTTCTTCGGAAAGTGCACCGTATGCTCATTACCATTGATATGAAAAGTGACTTTGCTTTTATTGCAATCAATAACAGCCCCTGCAGTATTCAAAAAGGGTCTACCAAGGATAATCGACATGTTGTCGTCCTCGGGCATCTCAAGAATAACAAAGTCCGTTAAGATAGTAACATTTGCAACAACAACGGGCACGTCCTCACAAATACCAATAGGTATGGCAGTTGATTTGTCAGCCATTTACAATGATATCTCAGTAGGTGTGAGTTTATTCAAATCCAGTATTTTATATAAGGAGAAAGGCATAACAATAACACCGGCTCCCAAGTCACACAAAGCAGTTTTGACATAGTTTCTTTTAATGGAGCAAGGTATAGTTGGTATTCCAGGGTCTCCAAGTTTTTTAGGTACTCCATCCTTAAAAGAATAATTAGCAAGCATGGTGGAGATTTCAGCTTCAGGTATCTTTCTTTTATTAGTGATGATATCTTTCATGTATTTTGCATAAGGGGCCAGCTTTAAGATATCAGTTAAGCGAATACGCAAAAAGACTGGCCTAATCATTTCAGCAAAGTGTTCAAATTCTTCATCATCCTTTTTCTTAGATGGTTTAGGTGGAACGGGCAAGGGTTTCTAAACCCATGGCTCTCTTTCTTTACCATGTTTTCTAGCTAGAAAGTCTCTTTTATCGTATCATTTATTTTTAGTTTGTGGGTTATCAAGATCAATAGCAAGTTCTATTTCAACATCATTATCTGGTTCTTTATCATTATTCGGTTGGGTATCCTTATGAACATCATCATTATCATTTTCATTATCACAAGGTGAATGTTCATTACCAGATTGAGTTTCAGCATCGGAAATAGAGACATCATTATTATCAGGAGGTTTTTCTATCTCAGGTTCACTAGAGGTATGCAAAGTCCTATCATTTTTCTTTTTCTTTTTCTTCTTAGAAGGACTAGGTGCATCAGTATTAATTCTTCGAGAGTCTTGTTCAATTCTCCTAGGATGACCTTGAGGATAAAGAGGTTCTTGGGTCATTCTACCTCCTCTAGTTACAACTCTAGCAGCAAAATCATTCATATTATTATTCATTTCATCAAGCAATTCCTTTTGAGATTTAACAACTTGTTCTAACTGGGTTTGAACCATAGAGGCATGTTTTCCTACACCTGATTACTGATTCTAAATAACAAGTCACTCAAGCAAGCAATCATATCACAATTATATTTCAATTGTTTCAGGACATTTGCATTGAAGTGATCTTGTTTCATAATGTAGTTATCAAACTCATATAAGCATTGACTAGGATGTTTATTGTAAGGGATATCACTTTCGTCAAACTTTAATTAAGAATTTACCTCTACCACCTGTGGAGGTGGTGGTGTGTCAAGGCCTTGTATTTCTTCAATAGGTGGTAAATTCTTAACATCCTCAGCTTTAATACCTTTTTCCTTCATACATTTCTTTGCCTCTTGCATATCTTCAGGACTGAGAAACAAGGTACCCCTCTTCTTCGGAGTGGGTTTAGGTGGTGTTTCAGGAAGAGTCCAATCATCATAATTCTTCAATATATTATTCAATAGTTCCTCAGCTTATTTAACAGTTCGTTCCGTGAAAACACAACCAGCACAACTATCTAGGAAGTCCCAAGAAGCATCGGTTAGTCCATTACAGAAGATATCAAGTATTTCATTTTTCTTAAGAGGGTCATCAGGAAAAGCATTAAGCAATTGGAGAAGCCTCCCCCAAGCTTGTGGGAGACTCTCTTCTTCAATTTGCACAAAGTTAAATATTTCCTGCAAGGCAGCTTATTTCTTATGAGCGGGAAAATATTTTTCAGAGAAGTAGTAAATCATATCCTGGGGACTACGTACACAACCAGGAGCAAGAGTATTGTACCATATCTTAGCATCACCCTTTAATGAGAACAAAAATAATTTTAGAATATAGTAGTAGCGAATCTTCTCATCATGAGCAAAGAGGGTGGCTATATCATTTAGCTTAGTAAGATGTGCCACTACAGTTTCAGTTTCATAACCATGGAAAGGATCAGATTCAACCAAAGTAATTAACTATGGGTCAACAGAAAATTCATAATCCTTAACGGTAACAAAGATAGGAGAAGTAGCAAACCTAGGATCACATTTCATTCTAGCATTCAAAGTCTTCTCTTTATACTTGCGTAGTAATTTCTTAAGATCATTTCTATCCTTACAAGAAAGGATTTCTCTAGTTGTCTCCTCATCCATAACATAACCTTCAGGTATCTTAGGCATTTCAAATCTAGGAGAGCTAGGTCTAATAGGTGTTTCATAGTCATCAATTTCAAAGGCTTCATTAGTTTCAGCAATCTCATCAGTTTCAATAATTTCATTGTCTTTAGCTCTAGCAATTTGTTTACCAAGAAATTCACCTAGTGGCACATTATCATCAAGCATGGTACTAGCATCATCATCATAAGCATCATTCATAGAAGAAGTAGCATCATCAATAACTTGCGACATATCAGGATTAATAACATGTGGTGGTGTTGCAAACTTACTCATAACCGAAGGTGAATCAGGTGCGGAGCTAGATGGCAATTCCTTACCTCCCCTCGTCTTAGAGGAAAAAATCTTGGTTTTTGGATCCTTCAGATTCTTCATAGTGATCAATTGATATAAATCCCAAGTGACTCAATAAATATAGCTATGCTCCCCGGCAACGACGCTAGAAAAAGGTGTTGATAACCCAGAAGTATAGGGGATCACAACAGCTTTCGAGGGTAGAGTATTCAACCCAAATTTATAGATTCGACACAAGCGGAGCCAAAGAATATTTGGTTGTTTTAGCAGCTGAGTTGTCAATTCAACCACACCTGGAGATTAAATATCTGCATCAGAGTGATCAGTAGCACAGTAGTATGATAGTTTTGATAGCAGTAGTAGCAGTAACGGTAACGGTGATAGCAATAGTTTTGTAGCAAGTGTAACAGTAGCAGCAGCAGTTGTAACTTAGCAAGAACATTATGTGGAAAATTCGTAGGCACTGGATCGGTGAACTCATTGGATGATATTCATCATATAACAGTCATAACCTAGGGCGAAACAGAACTAGCTCCAGTTCATAAATGTAATGTAGGCATGTATTCCGTAAATAGTTATACGTGCTTATGGAAAAGAACTTGCATGACATCTTTTGTCCTACCCTCCCGTGGCAGCGGGGTCCATAAGGAATCTAAGGGATATTAAGGCCTCCTTTTAATAGAGAACCGGAACAAAGCATTAACACATGGTGAATACATGAACTCCTCAAACTACGGTCATCACCGGAAAGTATCCCGACTATTGTCACACCGGGGTTTACGGATCATAACACATAATAGGTGCGTATGACTAGCAAGATCGGATCAAGAATAGATATAATGGTGATAGCATAAACGGTTCAGATCTGAAATCATGGCACTCGGGCCCTAGTGACAGGCATTAAGCATGGCAAAGTCATAGCAACATCAATCTCAAAACATAATGGATACTAGGGATCAAGCCCTAACAAAACTAACTCGATTACATGATGAATTTCATCCAACTCATCACTGACCTGCAAGCATACGAAGGAATTACTCACTCTCGGTGGGGAGCATCATGGAATTGGCAATGGAGAAGGGTTGATGATGACGAAGACCGAAGATTCCCCTCTCTGGAGCCCCAAACGGGCTCCATATCTGGCCTCCCGATGAAGAACAGGAGGTGGCCGCGGCTCCGTATCGTAAAACATGATGAAACTTTCTCTTCGATTTTTTTCTCCGAAAATATGATTTTATAGCGTCAGAATTAGGGTCAGTGGGGCCCCGAGGTGGGCACAACCGACCAGGGCGCCTGGAGGGGGTTGCGCGCCCTGGTGTATCGTGCCGAACCAGGGCACCCCCTCCGGTGGTTCTTGGCTCTAGTATTTTTCATTTATTATAAAATAAATCTCCAAAAAGTATCATCCAGTTCCAAGAACTTTTAGTTCTGCACAAAAACAACACCATGGTAGTTCTGCTGAAAACAGCGTCAGTCCGGGTTAGTTTCATTCAAATCATGCAAATTAGAGTCCAAAACAAGAGCAAAAGCATGAAGAAAAGTAGATACGACGGAGACGTATCACGCTCCGCCTCTGGCGATGCTTGCTCGGCCCTCCGACCATACTGCGGCAGCGGGGGCTTGCGCCATTGCCTCCCAGGCGCCGAACGCCAGGGTCCTGGTCGGCGAGGCGGCCAATGCTCCTGGAACCTCCACCCTTCTCCGAGGGGCACCCCAGGCCCTTGGGAAGAAATTGGGCCCGGGTGAACCCACCAGGGATCACGCCGAGCGTTCCAATGGCGTCCCCAGGGGGCTCTCGAGAGCGGCGGTGGCGTGCCTTCCACCATCAAGAAGAAACGGAATTGGGCCGCCGGGGACGATTAAGTGCTCGGGCTTGTGCTTACGCCTTGCGCCTGTGAATTGTTCGCTCCTGGTAATCCCTCGTCTGCGCAGGCGCCGGGCAGCAACGATGGGAAGAAGACGAAGACCGACGCCGGGGCGAAGGTGACGTGCGCCCCAAAGGCATTGTCGGCGCTGGGCCGCAATCTTGGTGGGCGCGGGGGAGCTCCGTGTCGGGCTGACGTCGCGCCTGGGCGCGCGGGTTTCGGCGTCTTAGGAAAGGGGGTACCCAGACTTGCCTGCCTATGGCCCAAGGCGTGGCCCACCTCGATGACAAAGTACGGCCCGACGCGGCCTCATTCAACACAAGGCTCTCGCGAGACCCTGAGCTCGCGAGGGAAACAACACCAGGACCCGCGAGGAGATGGGCCTCCCCAGGCCCCCTCCCGAGCGGCGGAGACTTCTATGCAACACACTACCTCAGGAGGAGTTATCTTCTTCCTCGCCATCGAGCTGGGTTATCGTGTTGTGAGTTTGGTGGGGGTGAAGCTGTTGGAGATCTTCGCACACGCCCCTGGGTTCGAACTTCTTAGGGTTTTGTGGAGCCCGAAATCCGACATTTGGCGCTCCAGGTAGGGGGCGTGTCGGGATCCTCACTCAAGCTTCACCTTGCCTCCGCTCGACGCTTCCATGGTCAAGGGACACTGAGCTCGCGACGAACGACGGGCTGCCCGCATTGCTCGGGCGACGCTAGCAGACCTCGGCATCCCGCGCTTCCTTGCTCTTCCGTCGGAAGGCGCCGTCTCCAGCCCGGCCTTGGACAGGCATCGGGGGCTGTCGCCCTCGCTAACCACGCAACGCGCCCTCGCCCTCCCCAGCGTCCACGTCGCGACATCATCCCCCTTGCTCGCCGCGACCCGGCACGCGGGAGAATCGTGCTCCTCGTGGCCCGTGAGCTGCAGCCTTTCCGCATTGCTCGCGGACGCTACGACAGCTGGATGTGTCGCGCAGCCATGCGTGCCACCACAACCGGTGAGGCCCAGGCGCTTCCCTATGGGACAACCCAGGAGGCTCGCGTCCATGAAGTCACTCAACCAACCGCCGAGACGTTGAGGACGTCTGGACGCACGGGAGAAGCGCGTCGTGACCCGCACCCACCGGGAGTACGGCCCGACTCATCAGGCACGCAGGAGCTAGCCCCTGGCGCAGACGGGGGCCGACGGGAGCTGCCAGCCGCGTGGGGTATGTGCCGCAACGCGCCTCCCAGCACACCCAGTGCATCAGGGGAGGGCGCCCGGCGACTCGTCTACACCAACACCCGGGGGCTCGCGCAACTCTACCACGACCATGTTGGCGAGCGCCCGGGACATGATGGGAGCAGCGCCAACCACCATGACAACAGGAGGAGGATATGCGACCCCGCGAGCAGCTTTCGTCGGGGCTGGTACGAACAGCCTCGCGAGGGCGGCTGGCGGGGCCGGTCTCATGAGGATGCCAGGCACTGGCAGCTTCGTGAGACGCGCCCGCTGGTGGGGGGCTACCCTTGGCAAGCGCCTGGGTCCGCGGACCGGGGGTCCCCTGCCTGGAGACGGAGGGTGGAAAACATGCCCATGTCCCCAGGCAGGGCGACACCAGCCTGGAGACGGAGGGTGGAACACACGCCCATGTCCTCAGGACAGGTGCTTCCAACGTGTAGACGGAGGGTGGAACACACGCCCATGTCCTCAGGCCAGGTGCCCCCAGCTGGGGGACGGAGGGTGGAACATACGCCCATGTCCCCTGGCAGGGCGACTCCTACCCAGAGACGGAGGGTGGAACACACACCCATGTCTCCGGGCCAGGTTTCGCTCAACCAGTGGCAAGAGCTCACGTACTCACCCATGTCTCCAGGCCCGGTTCAGCCCGCCCGGGGACGGGCGGTGGTGTACCTGCGCAGAGCTCCCGGGCACCCCAGTGAGGCGCGCTGGGGTACCGCCTTGGGCATCCACCTCGCGCGTGACGGAGGGCCTCTGCGTCGAGCCCCGCCCGCGGCACAGGGGGTTGCGGCGCCGCTATAACGACGACACCCGTCCCCGGGCTTTGGAGAGCCCGAGGCCCTGCTCCGGGATGGGCCCTCCCTGCGAAGGGCGTGGGGGGCTCGCCCCACGCTCGAGGGTCCGTTCGGGACCCACCCCACGTCGCCGCATCATGCTTGGAGGCTGGGAGCGGGCTCCATGTCAAGGAGACATGAAGCTCCCAGCACACCCCCAGGCCCAACCAGTGACACTCTCACGTAATAATGAGTGGGATGTATACGCCCGGAGCCCCCCGAGGACGCGGAGGGGTTCCATCCCACACCCAAGTGGAAGCCCCATGCTCCGCGCTGGTGGACAACACTACCCGCCAATGGCTATGCCCACGCAACGTGGAAGCCCTACGCTCCACGCTGGGGAGAAGACGAAGGCGAAGATTAGCCTAGATGCCGGACATGGTTGTTCTTTGCCCTCTTGTGTTCGAATTTGCCATTTTCTGGAATAAAACTTGAAGTTCTTGCGATTTTCTTCTGGAAATAAAAGGGGGGATCATTCTTTCTGGTAACGATTTCCGTTTGGTATCTCGCTTTCTTTGGGAAGTTCGGCAGCTGCCGGACCCCTCCGCTCTCGCGATCGACCCGAAGCGGAAGCTGGGCGCGGTGAATGCGCTATCGCGCATACCCTGCCAAGGCGTAAACACTCGGACGCTCGCGAGGCACGGTCATCCTGGCCGACAGGAGTTTTTGGCAAAAAACGTACAACGTTGTGCACCATGCCACATGGGAGCATCCTCAGAGGTCCCTCCAAAAACACGCTCAAGCCGCCGCAGGGCTGCGCTCATGACCCCGACAGGCAAACACGAAGACTACTCATGGATACACGCCATCGTCATCGCCCACATCGTCACCACCACTGTCGGGCTCGCGGCCCCCGGCTCCGCCATGGTCCTCCGGTTCATCAGAAGAAAATCCCGCGATCAAGTCCTCCACGTGGTCCTCCACCCACCCGGCGAGGGCGCCTTGGATCACTTCAGGCACCGGGGCAAGCACCGCCCCGAAGTCGAAGTGCGGGTCGAGGCGAAGGAGGTGGCTGAAGACGTGTGAGGCCGCCCGCACAAGGAGATCACAGCGCTTCTCCTCCACGAGCTCGCGGATCTTCTCCGCACCCCCTTCAAGGCACTCCACGACCCTGGAAAAGAAGCCTAGGTACCCTGCGTTGTGAGGAACCAGGGGGCTCGAGACGCTCGTGCCACAGATGTCGCTCAAGGCCCGGTTGGCCCTCTTCTCGAGGGACTAGAACATCTGGGAGCGCGTGTGCTGAAGGCCGCGGTCACGATCCGCCTCGTCTGAAGCTTTCTCCGCGAGGGAAGCAACGCCCTTTACCTGCTTATAGAGAAAAGATAGCTCGGCCTCGGTAGCAGCCTGGGCATCCATTGCGGCTTGCCGGCGTCGCTCCTCTTGATCTAACATTCTCTTGAGGACATCGACCTCGCCTTGCACCACCAGCGAGTATGCGGGGCCCCGCACCACCGGCGAGTGGCTCGGTCGTCATGTCGTCAAGAGCGGCCCTGTGTACCTGGATTCGCCTTTCAAGGGCGGCGTTGGAGGCTTCAAGTTCCTCCAGGCGTTCCTCCGAGGCATTGTGTCGGCCAGGGAAGACTGAGGGGGCTCGGACACTTACTCGTCCAAGGCGACCCACTTCCTCTTCATCGGCACCCACGGCGACGGGCGGTGGCTGCCCCCGAGCCTCTTCCTCTTCCGGCAAGCGCGGGGGCCCGGGGGCGGCGTGTCGGCATCTGACGCCTGGCATCCGGCGACGAAGATGGCGGCCGCCTCCTTCGTCAGGACGTCACCTTCACTTCCGGGCATGGCCTGAGTGACAGCCCGCGGGGTGGGCGACGTAGGGCGCCTCTCCATGGCCAAAGGGGGAGTCACGGCCCCAGCACCCTCAGGACCCCCTGGTCTCGAAGCCATCGCGGAGGGATTGTCCCGGGGATCTGCCTGCTCCGAGGGGAGGAGCCCAGCCAGATCTTGGTCGCCCCCCCACTCGTTGGAGCTGGCGGCGACCGCCAGGCGAACCTTCTCCAACCCCTCAAGATTGACCACTAAGGATCGACCTAACGCGGGCTCTGGCGTCGACGCAGGTTCCGGTGCCTTTGAGGCCTCGCCCCCTCTCTTCTTGGGACCCATGGCGGACGGCCGAGCCGGACGGACGGGGGGTTCGGCGGAGAAGGAGTGAGCCGCGGAAGGAGGGAGATGGGCGACTAGATTGATGGGGAATAGTGACAACTCGGAGGAGTGCGCCAGACGGTTTCTCAACCGGGGCAGTCGCCGAGGCAGCGCAAAGGGAGTAGGCGTCAGCGTCTCGCTATGCGCCACGCGTCAAGTTGGGCCCGCAGGCGGTTGGGGCCCATGGCGCTTCGGGCCACTCACCATGGCTTCACCCAGAAGCTAACCCGAGCGCGCCTTGGGCCCGGAGGCTACTGTCGGCGTCTTGGGAAAGGGGGTACCCAGACTTGCCTGCCTGTGGCCCAAGGCGTGGCCCACCTCGACGACCAAGTATGGCCCGGCGCGGCCTCATTCAATACAAGGCTCTCGCGAGACCCCGAGCTCACAAGGGAAACAACGCCAGGACCCGCGGGGAGATAGGCCTCCCCAGGCCCCCTCCCGAGCGGCGGAGACTTCTATGCAACGCACGACCTCAGGAGGCCAAGGGTGACGCCAGCCAGGCCAGGCAGGCGCCAGCACGCCAGAGGGGACAGTTTCCTCTTTGGTGCAAAGGAGGCAGGGGCGCACATGAGTTACCAATGCACCCCCCAAAGGTTTCCACTTCGGTGCAACAAGACCAAGACCCCAAGCCCCGCAGGACGGACGTCATCACCGAGCCCACCTCTGCATCACCATCGACTACTTTGCAGGCGAAGACCACCTTTCGTCAGGATAAGATGTACCTCCTATCCCCCTTTGAATTTGGCCGTTGCGGGATTCCTTCCCGCCTTTGCAATAAGGGAAGAGGATCCAGGCCGCTATAAATAGAGGTGAGGCTGCTCTATAGAGAGGATCGAACACACCACCCGCAAACACACTTGCGAGGTAACTCACCACTGTACTAGTTCATCCACAAACCTCCTTGTGAGGCAATCCACCAAAGGCAGGAGTAGGGTTTTACGCTTCGCAGCGGCCCGAACCTGGGTAAACTCTCATGTGTTATCTTCTTCCTCACCATCGAGCGGGGTTATCGTGTTGTGAGTTTGGTGGGGGTGAAGCTGTTGGAGATCTTCGCACACGCCCCTGGGTTCGAACTTCTTAGGGTTTTGCGGAGCCCAAATCCGGCAACGGGGGTCTCAGCGACACCCAGTCTCTCCTCCGTTGTCGGGGCACGGATGCACACGATCACCTATGGGACCAGAGGCCCTTTGTGGTTCGGCAAGGGGGGTCACATTCACAAAGAGCGGAGAGCATGAGACAGCGCGACGATCAGGATGTTGGCATTTTTACCCAGGTTCGGGCCGCTGCTAAGCGTAAAACCCTACTCCTGCTTTTGATGGATTGATCGTAGGAACACGAAGAACACGCAGCGCTCAATCCCGGCAAGGGCTGCCGTGGGGAGAGCTGCTACGCGAGTACAAGTGTCCAAAAGGCCGAATCCTGAGCTAGGTTGCCTTGGGCCTCCTTTTATAGCACAAGGGGCAACCATAATGGCAAAACCGTCATTATCTATCGATTAGATAGCTTAGCAGAGCTATCATACCTAACTCTGGCATTTAGGACAAAATACCATGATTACTAGACTAGGTGGCGCTTGGGAGTGCATCCTCGGCAAGCTCTTGCCACCGCCTATCTGGCCGCTGCGTAGGGTCTTGACACACTGCTGGACGGGTGTCAACTGGGTATAATCTGCCTTCCGGTGCTTCTCCACGTGCTTAGCGAGAGCTACCTAGCCGCTCGAGGCTTCGACACCGCATCGACAAGTGATTGGCGTCGTGATGCGGTGGAGCGGTGGCTGGTTAGCTCGTGCCTGCCGGGGGATGGCTTGCCGGGTCTTCGTGAGATGTGCGCGCCTCGGTCCCTGGCAGGCTCCGGGGACGCGGCTGGCGTGCTTTGGTCCCCTCCTGGACCATTGTGCTGGTGATGCCGGTGTTTGCTTGGCCCTCTGCAGGTTGTTGCTGCCGGGGTCTGGTTCTTGAATGCTTGCTTGGGCGTGTGGTAGCTTTTCCCGACGGGTTTTACTACTGCTGCCTGTGCATAAGTCAGGGGCACTGGATACCCCTGTCCTAGTGCACCGACAGGAGCCATCGAGTCTGGCCCACACGCGCTTGCTCAGTGCCGTTGGGTCAGGACCAAAATTTATGCACGGGCACGCAATGTGAGGGGTAACTGCCAATTTACTAGTCGGCACTGTCCCACCACTTCAGGCCGTTTCCGCCACGCGCGCCGCTTGCATAGTGAGGAGTTCGTGGTGGGCGCTCGTGACTTAAAGGCCTGATCGTGGCAGAAACCACAGCGCCATGGATTGGAGCAATGGGGCGGTTATCTGTTCGCCTGTGAGTCGTGGGTAGTGGGATTGGTGGAGATGGGCGGCCACTATGGAGCGGGGGAGAGCCAGCCCCCGTGCTCTCCCTTATAAATTAGAGGGTCACGGTGGCGATGCTCATCCAGCTCCATCTCCTCCTTACTCCCAAGTCCACACTGCTTGTCCTTCAATTCTGGTTCGTCCCTGAGTCGCCCCTTCCGCCCTGATGGTTAAGGGGAAGGGCCTGGCGAGTGTATTCGTCATCGCAGGGTCTTCCCCTTGTGTCCATGCCCAGTCCTTGCTCTAGACCGACGACTTTGAGCTGAAGGCTAGCTGGAGGAGTCTCGGATATGGGGGCGGGCGGCGCGGCGGTCGCGCCGGGGACAGCTGTGGCGGCACGCCTGCCGCTGCGTCGCCCGCTTCTTTAGCTTTGATGGAGCGTCGTGCGGTCCACACCGCGCCGGAGTCTATAACGTAAATGCAGCGTCGCGGTGGACCGCGTTTCCCGCACTCCTTATTTAGGGTGATGGAGAAAGATTGTTCGCATGGCCGCCGATTGCGTGTGTGCGGTCGCAGCCGTGGTTTTCCGTCTATCGTGGTGAAGCTCTCCACCCGTAGCGTTCCGGATGGTGCGTATGATTGGGAGTCCTTCGCTTGTGCGGGCATCTTAAGGTCGGGGGAAATTCCCCGCCTTTGGCCACCGGGGACGACCATGCTATCTATGGGGTCCGCTGGCTGCTGCGTCGGGAGCTTGGACGACGGCGGAGGCGTTCCCTCGAGCGGTGGCGATGATGAAGACGATAGCGATCGGGAACCCACGACGCATCAGGAGCGTGGATGAGGGCTCCGACGCGTCGCATTCCCCGGCAGCACCATCATCACCAGCTGGGCTCCGGCAGCGCCACCATCTGCACCTGCCCTCCGCCTTCTTTCCCCTTGTCGGTCTTGTCCGCTCCGTCGGCTTTGTCCGCCCTGCCTGGGGATGGGGCCCTTCTGCTCTTCGGACGCGTCCCTCTGGTCCTGGCGGGGAGGCGCCGGATCCCAGCCAGGCGCTCCTTTTGCCCTCTACTTCTTCTTCACCTAACTCCTATGAGGAGAGGGACAAGAAAGGCATTACGGGGCCCTTATCTTTTTATAAGTCAAAAGATGCAGGCGTTCGCCAAGTTTTACTCAATCGTAATGTAATTCTTATCCGATTTGTATTGACAAACGAATGAATGAATGTTATTTTACTTCCCTAAGTACTACCACCCCCTTTTTCTTTTGTTCCTACCGTGTCAATGTGTTTGTTCTCGCCACACGGGACAGCCTGCCGGGTCACTATTAACCGCGAGCGCCAAAAAGGGGAACGAGCCCCCGGCAACAGGCTGGTGTTGTTCTCCGGCAGGGTTCCTTGTCGGTATCGGAGCAGTCCCTCAGAGCTGATAAGTTCCAGGAGCTAGGGAACAGCTCGTCCCGACAAAGGTTTTTACCACGTGAGGGAACTCCACCGAACACATTCGAAAAAGAGAGTAAGGATTTCCTCTAGGGAGCATAAAACTTGGGATATGCGATTAGACTTATCTCTTTTTAACGAGCATCCCTTTCCGGAGTACGCTGGGCCGCCGTCCTCGTTCCTTCGTCCTCATTCCATATTTATCTGGTGGCAAAACACACAGAGCAAGAGGTCTCTATCCCTTGAGGAGAGAGTGCAGCAACAAGGATTATAGGCTCAATAAGTACTTTAGCAGATCTCTATAACTTAAATAGCCGATGACATTGCAACCATAAAATATGTATAATGAACGTGCAATGCAATGATATGATGCCATGCCTAGCTTTATTATTGTTGCACAGGGTCTGCGCCTGGCTTTGTACAAAGGGTTACATGCAACTTCGGCAAGGCTTGTACAAAAGGTGGCTGCCGGGGACTGCGCCCGGCAGCCGCGCCTTACAGGTAGAACTTACGAAGATGCTCAATATTCCATGAGTTAAGCACCTTCGTGCCATCTTCGGTCTACAGACGGACTGCGCCAGGTCTGGTGACTCGTGCTACTCGATAAGGGCCTTCCCACTTCGGTGTCAACTTGTTGGTACCCTTGGCGGACTGAACGCGCCTAAGGACAAAGTCACCTTCCTCAAGGCTCCTGACGTGTACCCTACAGCTATGATAGCGGCACAGGGCTTGCTGGTAGAGTGCAGCATGCATAGCAGCCTGGAGACGATATTCCTTGAGGAGCATGGTATCGTCATACCATAGCTGCTCTTGCTCTACTTCGTCGTAGGCAAGTACTCGAGGTGACCCGTATATGAGTTCCATGGGGATCACTGCTTCTGCCCCGTACACAGGGGAGAAAGGTGTCTGGCCGGTAGCTCGATTCGGTGTCGTTTTGAGGGACCAAAGAACCACCGGCAGCTCATCTATCCAGCGCTGCCGCTATTCCGCAGCCTATGGAAAGTCCTTGTCTTGAGACCTCGCAACACTTCAACATTCATCCTCTCGACTTGCCTGTTGCTTCTTGGATGGGCAACAGAGGCGAAGGAGACCTTGCTTCCAAGGTTTTGGATGTATTGCATGAAGGCGCAGCTTGTGAACTGGGTGCCGTTGTCGGTGATCACTGTGTTAGGTACTCCAAAACGACACACTAGTCCTTTCATGAACTTGATAGCTGACTGCGCGGTCACCTTCCTTACTGGCTCTACCTCAGGCCAATTTGTGAACTTGTCGATTGATACGTCTCCAACGTATCTATAATTTATGAAGTATTCATGCCATGTTTACAATAATTTTATATGATTTTATTAGGACTAACCCGGACTGACGCTGTTTTCAGCAGAACTACCATGGTGTCGTTTTTTGTGCAGAAATAAAAGTTCTCGGAATGGGCTGAAAATTTACGGAGAATATTTTTGGAAAATATAAAAAATACTGGAGCTAAAAGATACCGGAGAGGAGTCCCGAGGCAGCCACAAGCCTAGGGGGCGCCCCCCTAGGGCGTGCGCCCCCCTGGCTTGTGGGCCCCTTGGGAACCCCCTTGACGTGAGACTGACGCCAAAAATTCCAATAAATACCAAAACCCCCAGAAAGAAACCTAGATCGGGAGTTCCGCCTCCGCAAGCCTCTGTCGCCATGAAAAACCAATCGGGAGCCCATTCCGGCACCCTGCCGGAGGGGGAAACCATCACCGGAGGCCATCTTCATCATCCCGGCGGTCTCCATGACGAGGAGGGAGTAGTTCACCCTCGGGGCTGAGGGTATGTACCAGTAGCTATGTGTTTGATCTCTCTCTCTCTCGTGTTCTTGAGATGCCACGATCTTGATGTATCACAAGCTTTATTGATATAGATGAATCAGGAGTTTTCCCCTCTCTATCTTCTTGTGATGAATTGAGTTTTCCCTTTGAAGTTTACTTGTCGGATTGAGTCTTTAAGGATTTGAGAACACTTGATGTATGTCTTGCGATGGGATATCCGTGGTGAAAATGGGATGTTCTATTGATCCACTTGATGTATGTTTTGGTGATCAACTTGCGGGTTCTGTGACCTTGGGAATCTATGCATAGGGGTTGGCACATGTTTTCGTCTTGACTCTCCGGTTGAAACTTTGGGGCACTCTTTGAAGTTCTTTGTGTTGGATTGAACATGATGAATATGAAATTGTGTGATGCATATCGTATAATCAAGCCCATGGGTACTCGTGGTGACATTGGAGTATCTAGGTGACATTAGGGTTTTGGTTGATGTGTATCTTAAGGTGTTATTTTAGTACGAACTCTAGGGCTGTTCGTGACACTTATAGGGATAGCTCATACGATTGATCGGAAAAGATAACTTTGAGGTGGTTTCGTACCCTACAATAATTTCTTCGTTTGTTCTCCGCTATTTGTGACTTTGGAGTGAACTCTTTGTCGCACGTGAGGGATTTACATATGATTCAACTATGTCAGTATTGTTGAGAGAACTTGCACTAGTGAAAGTATGAACCCTAGGCCTTGTTTCTAAGCATTGCAATACCGTTTGTGCTCACTTTTATCATTAGTTACCTTGCTTTTTTTATATTTTCAGATTACAAAAACCTATATCTACCATCCATATTACACTTGTATCACCATCTCTTCGCCGAACTAGTGCACCTATACAATTTGCCATTGTATTGGGTGTGTTGGGGACACAAGAGACTCTTTGTTATTTGGTTGCAGGGTTGTTTGAGAGAGACCATCTTCATCCTATGCCTCCCATGGATTGATAAACCTTAGGTCATCCACTTGAGGGAAATTTGCTACTGTCCTAAAACTCTGCGCTTGGAGGCCCAACACGAGTCTACAAGAAGAAGGTTGCGTAGTAGACAACAAGCTCTTTTCTGGCGCCGTTGCCAGGGAGGTGAGTGCTTGAAGGTATATCTTTAGATCTTGCAATTAAATCTTTTAGTTTCTTGTTTTTCATTAGTTTGGTTTTATAAAAGAAAACTACTAAAAATATATGGAATTGAGGTTGCCTCATATACTTCATCTTTATAATGTCTTTCGTAAAAACGATGGAAAGGAAAATTGTGCTCAAGTGTTAGAAGAAGAAGTTATTAAAATGTTTGGCATTAAATCTTTGTATGATGAGAATGATTGCAATGTTGTTAGTATGAATTCCTTAAATATTCTTGATGCTAAGGATATGCAAAGCTACAAGCTTGGGGATGCTATGTTTGATGAAGATGATATGTTTAGTCCCCCAAGTTTTGATGAGCAAATTTATTATGATGAAAGCATGCCTCCTATTTATGATGATTATGATTATGACATGTATGCTATAAAGAGTGATGATAACCATGAAACTTGTCATCATGATTTTAATTTTCAATTGGATTATGCTTCACATGATAGTTATTTTGTTGAGTTTGCTCCCACTACTATTGATGAGAAGAAAATTGCTTATGTGGAGAGTGAAAAAAATTCTATGCTTGTGGATGATGAAGATAATGCTTTATGTGATAGTTATGTTGTGAAATTCCTTCATGATGCTACTGAAAATTATTATGAGGGAGGAACATATGCTTGTAGGAATTGCAATAATATCAAGTTTCCTCTCTATGTGTTCAAAGTTTTGAAGTTATGCTTGTTTTGCCTTCCTATGCTAGATGATTCTTGTTCCCATAAATTGTTTGCTCACAAAATCCCTATGCATAGGAAGTGGGTTAGACTTAAATGTGCTTGTCATGAGATTCATGATGCTCTCTTTCATGTTTCAATTACTATTCTTATGTGAGCATCATTGAAATCATCATGCCTAGCTAAAAGGCATTAAAGAAAAGCGCTTGTTGGGAGACAACCCAACACTTTTACTTTCTGTTTTTGTGTGTTCACATGATTAATCTAATGTATTAATCATGTTTTGTATCTTTTATTTCAATAAAGTGCCAAGTAAAGCCTTTGGGATGACTCACAAGATGAGTAGAATTGATGCTGAACCAAAACAGAAACTTTTGACTCCAATACAGGAAATTTAATTTTTTACTGGAGCGTGATAATGATCTGAAATTTTTACACAGTATTAATATACAAATCCTTCAGGTTTTCCTAATTTTTCAGAATTTTTGGAGACAGGGAAGTATGGTTATACTACAGATCTTCACAGACTGTTCTGTTTTTGACAGATTCTGTTTTGCATGCATAGTTTGCTTGTTTTAGTGTTCCCATAGCTTATATTCAGTGATATAAATTATGGGAATGATAGAATACAGTAGGTATTATATGAGAACAATTATGAATCTTGTCTTGACAGTACCTAAGTGAATGATCTTTATTTATTATACTAACCCATCTCACGAAGTTCCGTTAAGTTTTGTGTGATTGAAGTTTTCAAGTTTTGGGTGAGACACCGATATCAGGAGAATAAGGAGTGACAAGAACCTAATCTTGGGGATGCCAAAGGCACCCCCAAGGTAATATCCAAGGAATACTCAAGCGTCTAAGCTTGGGGATGCCCCGGAAGGCATCCCCTCTTTCATCTTCAACACTATCGGTATATCTTACTTAGAGCTATATTTTTATTCGTCACATAATATGTGCTTTGCTTGGATCGTTATTATATTTTGTTATTTTCTGTTAGGTGTTGTTCATAATCTTGTTTTTCAATAAAAAGTTCCAAGAATTGTCATAGGATGCTTGCATTGCATGTTTTGATGTGTGCTGTGTAAAAAAAACAGAAACTTTTGCTGTAGTGTTTGAATTTTCATATTTTACTGGAACGTGGAAAGTTTCTGAAATTTTTACACAGTGTTGTCATATAAATTATTTAGCATTTCCTAAATTTTCAAAAAAAAATTGAGTTAAATAAGTACCCTGGTTTAATAGATTGCTACAGATTGTTCTGTTGGGACAGATTGCTGTCATAGTTTTGTTATCTACTTATCCTATAGTTTCCATAGCCTATATTGGTAGATATAAATTGTGGAAATGATATTATACAGTACCTAATGTTTGAAAATTATTATGCAACTTGTCTTTGCAGTACATATAGAGTTGATTTATTATTATGTGTACTACCCTATCTCACGAGTTCTTTTCATGTTTTGTGTGGAAGATGTTTTTGAGAATAGGTGAAACCATGATATGAGAGGATTGAACGAGATACAAAAGCTCAAGCTTGGGGATGCCCAAGGCACCCCAAGTAAATATTTCAAGAAGTCTCAAGCATCTAAGCTTGGGGATGCTACGCATCCCACCTCTCTTCATCAACAATTATCGGTTAGCCTATGTTGAGCCTAAATTTTTATTCGTTCACATGATGCGTGCTATTCTTGGAGTGCTATTTTTCTTTTGCTTGTTGTTTAATAAAATTCTTAAGATCTGAAATTCTTAGATGAGAGAGTCTTCACATAGTTATTTAATTGTTGACTACGCATTGATCTTCACTTATATATTTTTGGAGTAGTTTGTCATTCACTCTCGTGCTTCACTTATATCCTATGAGTAAATGGTTGAATGAATTGAATATCATAAATCTGAAATTAAATATGCTTCATATACTTATCCCATGGGGAGTAATGACTTCACACATAATAAGTATAGGTGGTAAAATTTATTGAAAGTTAGCAAACACCGCATTGGTCACTTGAACAATTCATGAAAGAATATTGAAGGAAGAGAGATTCCACATATAAATATACTATCTTGGACATATTCTATGATTGTGAGCTCATTAATTATTTTCAAACTCGAGAAAATTAGTTAAAATTGGACAAGGAAGACAACTTAATGAGTTATGTTTGGGTATATTTGTATAGAAGTTATATTGTTATGGATCCTCCAACATGTGGTGCTTGCTTCCATCTCATACTAGCCAAAACTTCCGCACCAAGTAGAAATACTACTTGTGCATCCAAACACCCTTAAACCCAAAGTTGTTCCATATGAGTCCACCATACCTACCTATATGCGGTATTTACCTGCCGTTCCAAGTAAATTTGCATGTGCCAAACTCTAAACCTTCAAATAATATTCTGTTTTGTATGCCCGAATCGCTCATATAGTGACTAGGGGCTGTCAGTATGTTCCATGCTAGGTGGGTTATTCTCATGATATGTGTTGATTCACTATCATTCACGAGAAAGTGGCTGGTATTCGGGATGCCCAGTTCCATGCTCAAAAATCAAATCAAAATATAATGAAACAAAACTCCCCCAAGATTGTTGTTTGTATGGACGGTACCCGTGTATTCGGCTCGCCGTGGAGTGTGATTGATTGGTGGAGGGGGAGTAAAAACGTTACCATTCTGTTTGGGAACCGCCTATAATGTATCTAGCATGGAAGATACCGAGATCTCTCGGTTGTTATGTTGACAATGAAAGCATACCGCTCAAAATTATTATTCATCCCTGTTTTAAAAGCTCGAGCTCTAGCACCTCTGTAAATCAATGCTTCCCTCTGCGAAGGGCCTATCTTTTACTTTCTAGTACTTACCTTTATGCAAGAGTCATGGTGATCTTCACCACTCCCTATATTTCGCCTTTTTCTCTTGGCAAGCGTCATGTGTTGGGGAATGATCTAGGCATATATATCCACACAAATATATTTGATTATGAATTATTATTGTTGACAATTATCTATATGATAAATAAGTTGGGAGGCGAAACATTAAGCCCCTATCTTTCTCTGTGTTCGTTGGATGCTATTTGTTCTAAAAATATGCTTTGAGTGTCAATAATCACGGAAGACTATATGATAGTTGAGTATGTCGAATTTGCTAAATCAAAGCTCTTACATAGACCCTTCCTGTAAATAAGATGAATTGCAATTGTTCGATGACTAGGAATATGGTTTGTTAGTTTTCAAGAAACTTTCTGGTCTATACTTTAACATGTGAATAGCTTGTTACTTGATCATGAGAAGTTTTATGAGATGAGCTACTGTTTATGGTTTATATTGATGCTAGAAAAAGTGATTGGAATTATCATTGATCAAACTTGTGCACTTGCTAGCATTCACACTTCATAAATCATTTCTTTTATCATTTACCTACTCGTGGACGAGCAGGAATTAAGCTTGGGGATGCTGATACGTCTCCAACGTATCTATAATTTATGAAATATTCATGCCATGTTTACAATAATTTTATATGATTTTATTAGGACTAACCCGGACTGACGCTGTTTTCAGAAGAACTACCATGGTGTCGTTTTTTGTGCAGAAATAAAAGTTCTCGGAATGGGCTGAAAATTTACGGAGAATATTTTTGGAAAATATAAAAAATAATGGAGCAAAAAGATACCGGAGAGGAGTCCCGAGGCAGCCACAAGCCTAGGGGCGCGCCCCCCTGGCTTGTGGGCCCCTCGGGAACCCCCTTGACGTGAGACCGACGCCAAAAATTCCTATAAATACCAAAACCCCCAGAAAGAAACCTAGTTCGGGAGTTCCGCCGTCGCAAGCCTTTGTAGCCACGAAAAGCCAATCGGGAGCCCGTTCCGGCACCCTGCCGGAGGGGGAAACCATCATCGGAGGCCATCTTCATCATCCTGGCGGTCTCCATGACGAGGAGGGAGTATTTCACCCTCGGGGCTGAGGGTATGTACCAGTAGCTATGTGTTTGATCTCTCTCTCTCTCTCTCTCGTGTTCTTGAGATGGCATGATCTAGATGTATCGCGAGCTTTATTGATATAGATGAATCATATGGAGTTTTCCCCTCTCTATCTTCTTGTGATGAATTGATTTTTCCCTTTGAAGTTTACTTGTCGGATTGAGTCTTTAAGGATTTGAGAACACTTGATGTATGTCTTGCGATGGGATATCCGTGGTGACAATGGGATGTTCTATTGATCCACTTGATGTATGTTTTGGTGATCAACTTGCGGGTTCCGTGACCTTGGGAATCTATGCATAGGGGTTGGCACATGTTTTCGTCTTGACTCTCCGGTAGAAACTTTGGGGCACTCTTTGAAGTTCTTTGTGTTGGATTGAACATGATGAATCTGAAATTGTGTGATGCATATCGTATAATCAAGCCCATGGGTACTCGTGGTGACATTGGAGTATCTAGGTGACATTAGGGTTTTGGTTGATGTGTATCTTAAGGTGTTATTTTAGTACGAACTCTAGGGCTGTTCGTGACACTTATAGGGATAGCTCATACGATTGATCGGAAAAGATAACTTTGAGGTGGTTTCGTACCCTACAATAATTTCTTCGTTTGTTCTCTGCTATTTGTGACTTTGGAGTGAACTCTTTGTCGCACGTGAGGGATTTACATATGATTCAACTATGTCAGTATTGTTGAGAGAACTTGCACTAGTGAAAGTATGGACCCTAGGCCTTGTTTCTAAGCATTGCAATACCGTTTGTGCTCACTTTTATCATTAGTTACCTTGCTGTTTTTATATTTTCAGATTACAAAAACCTATATCTACCATCCATATTACACTTGTATCACCATCTCTTCGCCGAACTAGTGCACCTATACAATTTGCCATTGTATTGGATGTGTTGGGGACACAAGAGACTCTTTGTTATTTGGTTGCAGGGTTGTTTGAGAGAGACCATCTTCATCCTACGCCTCCCACGGATTGATAAACCTTAGGTCATCCACTTGAGGGAAATTTGCTACTGTCCTACAAAACTCTGCGCTTGGAGGCCCAACACGAGTCTACAAGAAGAAGGTTGCGTAGTAGACATCATCGATTGTTACAAACAAGAAATCAAAGCCCCCGACAGTGCGGGGGAAGGGGCCCAATATATTGAGCCCCCAGACCTAGAAGGGCCAAGACAAAGGGATCGTCTGGAGAACTTGCGCTGGCTGATGGATATTCTTGGAATGGAACTGGCCGGCCCCACATTTGGTGACAAATTCAGTTGCATCTTGGAGGGCAGTGGGCCAGTAGAAACCCTGCCGGAAGTCCTTCCCGGCAAGAGCTCTGGATCCAATGTGTGAGCCACATACACCTCCGTGAATCTCCGCCAACAGCCTTAGTCCGTCCTCCCGGCAGATGCACACTTTAATTTCACGTCATTAGGCCTTTTTCTGTACAGAGTGTCATCGACAAACTGGTACATACTTGACCGACGGGCTACTTTTTTGGCCTCTTTTTGCTCTTCGGGGAGTTCTCATGTTTGAAGGAAATGGACTATGTGTTGTGCCCAAGTTGGAGCCTGGGGATCGACAACTATGACTAAAGGCATCTCCTCGTTTGTGGGAGCGTTGTCTCAACCACGGGAACCTGGGGTTTCGTAGGAGAAAGTTGCTCACCTTGCGAAGCGAGGCTGTCTCCGACAGCTTCTCTACCAGTGGCTTCGGGAAGCTCTGCCGGGAAATGCTTGCCGGAGTTCAGCTTTCTTCTTTTCCTGGCCATCCTTGATGGGGATACTGAAGGTTGAGTGAGGCGAAGGATAAAGGTTCCTGGTTCCACAGGGAGCTTTTGTGCAGCGCACTTTGATAGATGATCAGCAATGGTATTTTCCGCACGGGGCACATGTTCTGCTTGCAATCCATCAAAGCGCTCCTCCAGTTTCCTCACTTCTTCCACGTATGCTTCCATCAGTGGGCTCTGATAATCTTTGTTGACTTGTTACACCACGAGCTGCGAATCCCCTCGGATGATCAGTTTCTTGATTCCCAATTCCACCGTGATTCTGAGTCCGATGAGGAGCACCTCATATTCAGCGGTGTTGTTGGTAGCTTCCTCCCGGAGGAAGTGCATCTAAACCATGTACTTGAGGTGCTCTCCGGTGGGGGCGACGAGGAGCACACCTGCTCCGGCACCCTGGAGCGAGAAAGTGCCGTCAAAGTACATGACCCATTCCTTGGGTGTTTCTTTGCCGGGGAGGACTGTCTCTGGGATCTCTTCATCTCGCGTGGGTGTCCATTCGGCAATGAACTCTGCCAATGCCCTGCTTTGAACTGTGGAAGTGCTCTCATACTTTAAACCAAAACTTGACAGCTCAAGGGCCCATTCAACTATCCTGCCAGTAGCTTCGGGGTTCCTCAATATATGCTGCAGTGGGAAGCGAGTGACGACGGTGATCTCATGGGCTTGGAAGTAGTGGCGCAGCTTCCTCGAGGCCATGATGAGGCCGAAGATCAGCTTTTGCACTCCAGAGTACCTTGACCTAGCCCCCTGCAACAAGGAGCTGACAAAGTACACCCGCCGCTCCACCACTTTACTTTTCGCCACTTCCTTGGAACTGCCTTCGTCAGCTTGCCGAGATTCCTCCAGGCGTGCATTGGGTTCTGCCGCGGAAGCTTCAGTTTTGTCCCCGACAGCATCGGCCGTAGCGGCTGCATCCTCATCTATTTCTCGCTGTGCCACCAGTGCTGCACTAACCACTTGATTTGTCGCCGCCAAGTATAGAAGCAATGGTTCTTGTGGTTTAGGAGCGACCAAGGTGGGAGCGGAAGAAAGGTAAGTTTTCAGATCCTGGAGCGCTGCTTCTGCTTCCGTGGTCCACTTTACCGGGCCTGCCTTCTTCAGGATCTTAAAGAACGGCAGGGCGCGTTCAGCGGATTTGGAGATGAACCTACTTACCGCGGCAACGCACCCGGTCAAACGTCTGATGTCCTTGATGGTCTTGGGTGCCTGTATCTGCTCAATTGCCTTGATCTTGTCGGGATTTGCTTCTATCCCCCGCTGAGATAAAAAGAACCCAAGTAGCTTGCCGGATAGGACGCCAAATACACATTTTTCAGGGTTGAGCTTCAGGTTGATCTTGTGCAGGTTTGCAAAAGTCTCTTCCAAGTCTTGTATGAGAGTTGCTTCATCCTTGGTCTTGACAACTATATCGTCCATGTAGGCCTCTACATTCCTGTGCATATGCGGTCCAAATCTAGTCTGCACGGCTCTGGCAAAGCTAGAACCAGCGCTCTTTAACCCGAAGGGCATCCGTACAAAGCAGTACGTGCCGCACGGAGTTATGAACGCGGTCTTTTCCTCATCTTCCTTAGCCATGAAGATCTGGTGGTATCCAGAGTAAGCGTCCAAGAAGCAAAGCAGGTCACACCCGGAGGTGGAATCAACAATCTGGTCGATGCGCGGCAAGGAGAAAGGGTCCTTCGGGCATGCTTTGTTCAGGTCAGTGAAATCTATGCAGAGCCTCCATTTCCCATTTTCCTTGCGCACCACCACCGGGTTGGCTAACCAAGTTGGGTGCAACACTCCTCTGACCAAACCAGCTGCTTCAAGTTTTCTGATCTCTTCGGTGATGAACTGTTGTCGCTCCAAGGCTTGCTTCCGAACCTTTTGTTTGATGGGCCTGGCGTGGGGGCAGACAGCTAGGTGGTGCTCGATTACCTCCCTGGGAACACCGGGGATGTCAGATGGCTGCTAAGCAAATACATCGACGTTCACCCGCAGGAAGGCAACGAGCGCGCTTTCCTATGTGTTAGTAAGGGTGGCGCTGATGGTGAACATGCCACCAGCGCCATCCTGCCCTGCCGAGATCTTCTTCGTCTTAGGATAGGTGACCTTGGCTTTCTTGCTAGTGGAACTCTCCGGCAGATCCTCGACGGGCGCAGCGCCCTCCGAAGAGGCGCGCTTCCCGGAGTCCTTGCCCGCGTCCCTGCTAGATTTCCTCTCTTTCCTTGCCTCCTTGGCCAGAGATGGCGCTTCCGCGACCTCAGCTGCTACCGCGTCTCGGTATATCTTATCCATGCATATGACTGCATCCATCTTGTCGGAAGGGACAGAGATGATTCCAATGGGTCCTGGCATCTTCAAATTGTTGTAAGCATAGTGGGATGCAGCCATGAACTTTGCCAGGGCTGGGCGACGAAGAATTCCGTTGTAAGGCAGGGGAAGCTCAACCACATCGAACACCACCTTCTCGGTTCGGTAGTTTAATTCTCCGCCAAACGTCACAGGCAAAGTGATCTTTCCCTTAGGTCGGCTCCTGCCGGGGTTAACCCCTTGGAAATTACCCGTAGCTTTGAGCTCTTCATCAAGGATTTGCAACCTCTCGACCACCCTTGGAGAGATTAGGTTCAATCCTTCCCCGCCGTCAACTAACATCTTGGTGACCTTGAGGTTGCGGATTGTTGGAGAAACCAACAAAGGCAAACATCCGACCGCGGTTGTGCGATCAGGATGGTCCTCTTCATCAAATATGATAGGCGTGCGGGACCATCTGAGCGGCCTTCTGGATTCTGTAGCAGGTTCCACAGCGTTGACCTCACGCGCCCATTGCTTGAGCTGCCGGTGAGAGGAGTGCAAAGATGCACCCCCGTCAACACACATGGCTTCGGTTGCTCTCTGGAATTATCGATCATTGGAATCCTCCTCGTCATCCTCATCCTCACTCATATCCTCTGTTTCTTTCTTCTCACGGCCTCTGGCTGGCCTTTCCTTTTGCTCCAGGGCCTTGCTGCGGTGGCCTCCCCTGTCGCCATGGCCCTTCCCAGCAGTAGCGTCTTGACCCTTCTCTTTGTCATGCTTCTTGTACTCCGCCTTCTGCTTCTCGACAAGCTGCTCAACTTGGCGGCACTCTTGAAGATCATGGCCCTTGGTGTGGTGGATCTTGCAGTACGGCTCGTCGGACTTCCCAGTTTTCTCTGCTGCGGCGGCCTCCCGGCAATCAGCGCATGCGGCAGCTTCCTTGCCGGTAGTCTCGGCCTTGGCCTTCTTGCCGGCAGCGAGATTACCAGAGCTCTCCAAAGCCAACATTGCTTTTCCCTTGCGCTTCTTGTTGCGCTTTCGGTTCCTCCCTGTCGAGCCAGGGGTGTCGTCGTCATCGCCTGTGTCGACTTCAACGCCAGCCACCTCTCCGAGGAGTCGCCTTGCTTCCACAGCACGAGCACACTTGTCCGCCATCGTGTACAATTCATTGACAGTCTAGGGGAGTTTCACATTCATATTGGCCCGCATCCTCATGTTGCGCACGTTCGAATGGAACACGGCAATCACGGCAGCGGGGTGTATTTCTAGCATGTTGCGGTGTACTCGACTGAATCTCTGAATGTACTTCCGCAAAGTCTCTCCTTCTTTTTGCGGCAGGACTTGCAAATCGCTGGGCTGTCCTGGCTCCTGATGGCCGCCTGTGAAGGCACCGACGAACTCGTTGCACAGATCAGGCCAGGATGAGATGGAGTTTTCTGGTAGGTGCATCAACCACGATCTCACATTTGGCTTATGCGCCAAAGGGAAATAGTTGGCGAGCACCTTCTCGTCTCTTCCTCCGGCAGCCTGAACGGCTATCGTATAGATGCCCAGGAACTCTGCCGGGTTTAGCTTCCATCATACTTCTCCGTTAGCTCTGGTTTGAAAGCTCAGGCCGATGGCCAGCGGACCTGCCGCAGCTCGCGAGTGAAAGCAGGGCACCCCACCTCGTAAGGCAGGTACCCGCCAGCACTGGGCGTGGGGTCGCCAGCGCCTGGGCCATTGCGCCTGTCAAACTGACGGTGCGCTTCTCGACGTAGCTCGATGGTGTTGCACGCGTCTTCTTTCCGTCGATCCTCCAGGACACGCTGCTGGTTCAAGCGATCGCGTGGGACAGACGAGGCCATAGATGCATCGTCGAACTCATCGGCATGCGAAATTCGTCGCGGCTGCTCCTGGGCTTGCTGTCACGGAGGGGACTGCACTGTGGGTGTGGCCCCCTCGACATGATCGCCGGCCCGGGCCGCCGTAGCCGTACGCGTGGGTCGTGATGGTTCTGCATGCTGAGATTTGCCGGCTTTGACGAAGGATATAAAGCTCTAGATGGTAGCTCTCCACTCATCCATCTTGTTAGACGATGGCAGAAAGTTTAGCAGCAACTGAGCTCGCGCCATTGCTTCCGCCGCCGTGTCCGGCATGGCGAAAGAGGCGGACCGCTATGTCGCCCTGCTCGTGGTGGAACCAACAGGGGCGTCTCCGTGTCCTTGACGCCGTGCGCCAGTTGCCGGGGCGGCATGATGTGGGAGAGGCCGAGTCCGCGGGTTCGCGGCTCCGCTCGGTGCTCTGTCTTGTTCTGGACGAGGCGTGCATCCAGTAGCCGCGCTGGTGATGGGCGCAGATGGGGTGTCACGGCTTGCTCCAGATCGTGCGCCGCCATGACGACCACGGCCATCTGCGCGGCGGGGAGGCGGTGATTGGTCGTTTCCTCCGTCCGCGGCACCAAGGGCGTGCTCGCTAGGATGTTGTTGTTGTTGCTCCCCTCCGGCGTTCCCTCCTCGAGCCTCGGCCACGGGGAACACGACGGTGGCGCCGATTACGCCAGCCGTGTCACCCACGACGCCCGTCTCATTCGCGGCCGCCGCAGCACACACAACGTCTGCGGCCTCATGCGAAGGAGCCTTTGAAGTGGAGGGATGCGTGGCCGTGCTGGGCCTCTTCTTGGGCGCCATGGATGAAGAAGATGCCGATGAAGATCGACTTGCTGTTCACGAACTCGGGTTCGCGCACATGATGCACGCCCCCCTACCTGGCATTCCTCCGTTGTCGGGGCACAGATGCACACGATCACCTATGGGACCAGAGGCCCCTTTGTGGTTCGGCAAGGGGGGTCACGTTGCACAAAGAGCAGAGAGCATGAGACAGCGCGACGATCGGGACCCAGGTTCGGGCAGCTGCTAAGCGTAAAACCCTACTCCTGCTTTTGGTGGATTGATCGTAGGAACACGAAGAACACGCAACGCTCAATCCCGGCAAGGGATGCCGTTGGGAGAGCTGCTACGCGAGTACAAGTGTCCAAAAGTCCGAATCCTGAGCTAGGTTGCTTTGGGCCTCCTTTTATAGCGCAAGGGGCAACCAAAATGGCAAAACAGTCATTATCTATCAATTAGATAGCTTAGCAGAGCTATCATACCTAACTCTGGCATTTGGGACAAAATACCATGATTACTAGACTAGGTGGCGCTCGGGGGTGCATCCCCGGCAAGCTCTTGCCACCGCTTATCTGGCCGCTGCGTAGGGTCTTGACATGCTACTGGACGGGTGTCAACTGGGTATAATCTGCCTTCCGGTGCTTCGCACGTGCTTAGGGAGAGCTACCTAGCCGCTTGAGGCTTTGACACCGCATCGACAAGTGACTGGCGTCGTGATGCGGTGGAGCGGTGGCTGGTTAGCTCATGCCTGCCAGGGGATGGCTTGCCGGGTCTTCCTGAGATGTGCGCGCCTCGATCCCCGGCAGGCTCCGGGGACGCGGCTGGCGCGCTTTGGGCCCCTCCTGGGCTGTTGTGCTGGTGTTGCCGGTGTTTGCTTCGCCCTCTGCAGGTTGTTGCTATCGGGGTCTGGTTCTTGAACGCTTGCTTGGGGGTGTGGTAGCTTTTCTCGACGGGTTTTGCTACTATTGTCCGTGCATAGGTCAGGGGCACTGGATACCCCTTCCCTAGTGCACCGAGATCCGTGCTGCCCGTGGGGGGGTTGCCGAGGCAGCGGGGGACCAGGCCCCGACGCCTCCCGTCGTAGCCGCGACCAACCAGCCCATGGAGCCGGAGCTGTCGCTGCAGCCCCTCTCAGGTGTCCCCGCTCTCACAACCAAGCATGACGCGGGGAACCTCCAGGGGCCATCCCAGACTAGGCTTGCTTCTGGAGCCGATAGGGCTGACGTGGCGGCCCTGCCTTGCGCGTCATGAGGGCCATCCACAGAAGATGGGCTGGAACCTCTGGTGCCCCAGAAGGAGAACACTTGAGCCCTTTCGGTTGAGGTGGGGACCATCAACGAGGCGCCGGCGCTCCGCCCGGCTCTCGCGCTCGCGAGCCACCATGTCCCGCTCGGGCAGGAGATCCTGTCCGACGCACGGGCCGCGCTCGACCGATTTATGGGGGCTTCCCGGGATGCCGAAACGCGCCTCGCTGGGGAGCGACTGGAGCTTTCTACCCTGCTAAAGCGACTCTCCGCCGCCCTTGCGGACAGCGAGAAGGACGCCGTCAAAGCAACGGCGGCCTGTGAGGGCTCCCTTGCCGAGATGGCTGAGGCCATCAAGCACTGCGGGGAAGCAGAAGCCAACCTGAGGGCGCTCCGGGACGGGCAGGAAGCGCGGGCGCAACAGCTCCAGCTACGGGAAGACATCCTCGGGACTTGTGAAGCGCAGCTCGCCGACTGCGATGCTGAGCTGGCGAAGGTGGCGGCCAAGCAAGGCACGAAACGTGAGCACCTAGAGGCGCTGCAGCGCGAGGTGACCGTAGCGCAGGAAGCCCACGCGAAGCGCGTCTCCGAGGCGAACGCCGCGCTGGACGTTAGGGAGAAGAAGGTCGAAGCCGATGCCGACGCGAAGGCTGCGGCGTACAGTGCTGGCTTTTCTTCTCTTGAGCTCCAGGCTCGCAAGGCCTTCCAATCCTTGTGCAAGGGAGGCTTTGATGCTCCTCTCGCCACCCCTGACGCCGGCCTCTTCAAGCTTTCTGCCAGGCTCGTGGGGGAGCTCGAGGACACGGCGCGGAAGGTGGATGGCTTCCTGGAGGAAGAGTGCAGAGACTTGTTCTCCGTGGCGGCGACCCAAGTCTTCTACCACCTTCTTCTCCGTGATCCAAACTTCAACTTCGACGAGGTGACAGGCCCCGTCCCTGAAGAGTCTCACGATTGCCTAGAGGCAGCCGTGGAGGGCCCTATGAGCATGCTGCTCGAGAAGTTCACCTGCAATAACTGCGATGACGGTGGTGCCGATACTCCTTTCGTTATCTTGCAAGACTGAACCTTCCTTGCGGGAGCGTAAGACAATGGTTTTAATGTACTAAACATAATAAGCTTGTAATGTTCGCCAGATACCCGCGGGTTTTCCTTTCATGCCTGGTTTTCCTCAAGCTTGCTTTTGTGCTCTGCGTCGGCAGGGCCCAGTCCCGCGCATTTCTCAACCGTCGCTAGGCTGTCAGGTCGCGATGCCTAGACAAGGCCAGGAGGTGAGGGGCTTCGGGAACTAGTGAAGGCTCCTGAGGCGCGATGCTCAAGAGCCACCCGTTGACGTACAAGTGGCCTTCGAGAGGAACCAGGCGCTAGCCAGTTCGTGCCCGGGCGTTGCGTGGGGAAGTTAGGCACCAAGGGCCATAGTGGGGTGACGTGCACGGGGGTAGGCCCGCGAGCCAGAGCTCGGTCCCTTGGATTTTTCAGCGCTGCAGGGATTAACCCGAGCATAGGCACCGTGCCCAGCCCCCACTCGCATGAGGCCCAGGGGAAAACTGGTTAGCGACCGTGACGGAGTGGGGTGACGCTCCCCGATCGAGCACCCAGCACGGTGCATAGGGCTTCCACTGGGCGTAGGCAGAGTCGCGGGTCGATAGTTACTCCGCCAGCGAGGAGCATGGGGCTTCCACTTGGGCGTGGGCGGGAGTCCTCCTGAGGCCACGGTGCGGCGCTCCAGGAGGCCCCGGGGCGTGTACAACCCCAACCTCATTATTATGTGAGAGGGTCACGGGTGGCGATAAGGAGGGGTCGGATATTCCAATCTCATTATGCAATCCTGAGATTCGTGAGTGATGCGCGTCGGACGGTCATCCTGAGGCCACCATATGAAGGGGTTGGACACCGAGGACCTATTGAGGTGACGTGTACGGACCTGGCTCGTCGGGCAGAGCTCGGCCACTCGGGTTTAGCGACGCTGCAGGGATGGACCCGAGCACAGACGCTATGTCGAGTTCCCTCATACAATGACCAAGGGAACAAACGCCTGAAGCATAGCACCCGAGGTGGCGAAACACCTCAGTGGCAGTTATGCGATATCGGGTCGTGCCTTCGTTCGTCTTCCTATAGTGGTTCCATGAAAAGGACAAGACACCAAGGACCCTGTGAGGGTACGTGCACGGGAGCAAGCCCGCGAGACAGAGCTCGATCGCTTGGATTTTTCAACGCTGCAGGGACGAACCCGAGCAGAGATGTTGTGTCCTGACCCGATCATGAAATAGCCGGAGGAAAGGGTCATGAGGGTGCAGCTCATGCAAGAGGTGATGAAGCACCGGGCGCAAGACTTAAGCAAGCATCTTGAATTCATTAAAGGATAATCAAATTCGCTACTCGACCAAAAGGTGCAGGGGCCACAAGGGGAAACCCTTGCCCGCTCGAGGATAATGCAGCCCGAAAGGTGCCCTCAATTTAAACATCCAAAAATTGACCTGGCGATTATGTCATTTGCAGCAGTGGCTGGCTGCTTGGCGAAGCGTACCGCGGGGGGTCCACCCCTCAGGAACCAGGTGGCTCCCGAAGCCTTGGGGGCCGATGGGGTGCCGACGCCTTGCGAGGCGCCTTCGCGAATTGCATGAGTCTCTGATTGGCGGCGCCAGCGTTCCTCAGGCTGAACGGCACGCAAGTGCGGCCGTTGGCTCCGCCCCTGCCTCTGGCCCCTGGTTTTGCGTTCACCTCATGGGAGAATTGCTTGAACAGACGGTTGGACGCTGGAGTTTGGGCTCCACCGAGGATACAGGCTATCGTGATGGAGGCAGCAGTGGGAGAGCTGCATTGTCCTGAGGGCGCACCTCGCGGGGCTGTTCGTGCCAGGTGTCCTCGGGAGGCTGACCATGCCAGTTGTCCTCACGAGGCTGCTCGTGCCAGCCTTGGCAAGGGTTGCCGCCGTGGCCAGCTCACTTGCCTCTGCTGCGACCGCCTCCACAGCCTGTGCCGCGATCACTGCGCTCTGGACGTCTCCCCACGCGCTCGTCGCGGAGGGACTTGAGCTCCTGGCAGTCTTCAGTGTTATGCGTGTGCACGTCGTGGTAGATGCAGAATGGGCGACGGTCCTTCTCGGGCGCGTCACGGTCACAGCCGAGCTTCTGTTCAGGCTCCGTTGCCAGAATGGCAGGGCACTTATGCTTGACTTCCTTGGCTCTCGCCTTGCCATTGTCTGGCGCAGCGTCGGGGTCATCGTGGATGAAGAGGCAACATTCCTCAGCCTTGGCGCATTTGTCGGCAGGGTTGAAGAGCTCCAGAGCTGAGCTGAGTCCGTCATTGATGGCGAGCTTTTTGCACATCCAGATGTCCTTGATGCCACTGGTGAACGCCATGATGATGGCTTCGTCCATGGCACGCGGGACCTTGATGCGCACCTGGTTGAAGCGTTGGATGTACTTGCGCAAGATCTCCCTGGGGCGCTGCTTCACGCGCTGCAGGTCATTGACGGAGAGCGGGCGGTCATGCGTGCCCTTGAAATTGGCGATGAATAGCTCACAAAGCTTGCTCCAAGAGGAGACTGACTCCTCGAGCACGTTCATGAGATAGGAATGCGCGCCATCCTTGAGGGCCATGGGGAACCAGTTCGCCATGACCTTGTCGTCGCTGTTCGCCGCCTCGATGCTCAGCGCGTAGAGCTGGAGGAACTCCGTGGGGTCAGGGCCCCCATCGTAGAGCTAGAGGAACTCTGTGGGCTTAGGCTTGAACTTGACAGGCCAAACCACCCTTCACAGCTCACGAGTGAATGCTCGGCAGCCCACCGTGCTGGTGGGGATGCCGTTTGCGAGGGTGGCTCGGTTTTGGCATCCCGTGGCCGTGACGTCCTGGACGATCCTGTCTTGGCGATGGTGCTGCTGCTCGAGGATCACCCGCGCATCGGGCGGCATGCGACGGACGAGCTGGCAGCTCGCTTCGTCCTGTGCTAGCGGAGGCACTTCGCGGGGTGGGTCAAGCGGGCGCACGTCATGCCGAGGCTCGACCAGCTCGTCGCGCAAGGGAGGTGGCGACCGCGCTCCATGCGCCACTTCTCCGGCTCGAGACAGTGGGGGGCGAAGCGAGCGAGAGGGCGCCGGGGCTTCTCCGGCGGCGGTGACAAGCTCGGTGATGCGGCCCAGCCAGGCATCGTAGCCGTCTTCTGCCTGGAGGTAGCGGAGCAGTTCGCGCGCCATGAGCAGTGTGGCCTGCATGTTCACGTGCTCGAGGCGAGCATGGGAGGAGGAGACAGTGGTGGTGCGGCCGTCCCTCTGCACAGAAGGGTGTATGTAGGAGTCCTGCTGCTCGCGTGCAGTAGGGTCGGTGGCGGCGGCAGCTTCGGCGCCGACGGAGTGGTGGCGGCCGTCATGACCCGCGGGCGCAGTCTATATGACGCGGGCCGGTCGGCGCTCCGCACGCTCGTGGCGGGCTTCGGCCATGAGGTCGACGAGGGTGTAGCCAAAACGGAGCTAAAGAACGACGGCGCCCCCCTACATGGCGCGCCAAATGTTGGAATCGGGGCTCCGGGGACCCAAGAGAGATTCGAACTCTAGGGTGCACCAGCTCTCCAACTTCGCCCTCGCTCGCTAACCTACGGCGATGCTCCGGCGTGCTTGAGCTTGGGGGGAAAGATGATGAACACAGCGATCTACCCAGGTTTGGGCCACCGCGTGGTGTAAAACCCTACTCCTGCTTGTCTGGATTGCTTAGTGGTTGAGAGTGGATACAAAGTCAGCCCGCCTATGATTGCTGCCTTCTTCCCTTTTATGCTATCTTCGGTCCTCTTCCCCAAAAATATCAGGCGGGAAGGGTGGCAACAAGTGCTGGTTTGAAAGGTGACAGGACTGCGGCCCATCCTGACAAAAGTGGTCTTCGCCTGCTAAAGCCTCCCTCCATGACGTGCTGGTGGGCTCAGGGATGACCTCCGTCCTGGCGAGCCCCTAGCTTTGACCGCCTAACACCAAACGGGAAAACTTTGGGGCCCCTCCGGGAACCGGCGGGTCGGCCCTGCTCCCTTAACACCAAAGAAGAAAGACCTTCCGTTCGCGGCTCCGGACGGCGTTGGGTAGGACGCATATCGCCTTTGGAATGGGGCAGGCTATGCCCCACCCCCTTACTGAGCCGCCGTGGACCAGTGTCTCGCGAGGACACCCGAAGGGGCGATCTCGCGAGGCCGCCCCTGGGGGCCGACGGGGGTGCCTCCGGTAGATCGCCTAATGAGGCGGGGGCCCCACGAAGCCCTTCCTTGTGACGTCAACTGGACGGGTCACCCTGGGCCCCGGCCCTGCATCGAGACGTGGGCCTCATGCAGACGGGCCTGGGTACCCCTTGTCCCAGTGGCCCGACAGCGTGTTCTTGGATTTCTCAGCCTCAAGACTAAGGTGCGGGTCCTGCACCTCGTTCTCTAGGGCATTGTAATGGGTACCAAGCTCACACACGCTCTGCTAACAGGAAACAAAGAAATGTCAGTAATGCCAATCGGATATTACAAAAAAAATCATTCAATTGAAAGGTAAAACTCTAAGACTCCCGCCGACTGCTACAGTCGATGGTAGTCTCGGGGACTACACCTAGTGGGTGCGCTCAGCGCGATGCTCTGAAAACTCACTCGGGATGAGGTACTTCCACAAGCTCGGTAACAGGTTCGACCCACTCAGGATGAGGTACTTCCACAAGCTCCGTAACAGGTTCTACCCACTCGGGATGAGGTAGTTCCACAAGCACAGTAACAAGTTCTACCCACTCGGGATGAGGTACTTCCACAAGCTCAGTAACAGGTTCTACCCACTCGGGATGAGGTACTTCCACAAGCTCAGCAACAGGTTCTACTCACTTGGGATGAGGTGTTTCCATCGACCTTCATCGCATCCTCTGCGAGAAGTATCATTACGACTACTTCTACAAGTTCTACCCAAGATTCATTCAGACTCTAAGACTACCGCCGACTGCTTCAGTCGATGGCAGTCTCGGGGACTACACCCAGTGGGTGCGCTCAGCATGCCCCCACTGGAATCAGAAACATCCAGTGGGTGTGCCCCCAACGCAAACCCACTCGGGATCCAAAAATAAGATATTTACAGGCAAAAACGTTCGATTGAAGACGGTACTTACGAGTACATTCTTCTGTAGCACCCCGCTGGCGTCGTAGGCCTCCTTCAGTCTTACACTCATCAGCTCCAACTTGATCAGTGCTTCCTCGCTCGCTCCCACTTGGTCCTCTAGGACGTGGTGAAGCGTGAAGATATTGGTCATGGGAGGGGCCGACGAGGTAGCTCCGAGTGCGGTTCCGGCCCCCGAAGAGGTTCCTCGAACCGGTGCTGATGCCTTAGCCGGCGAAGAATCCTGCATCACGACGTCCGCGTTGGCGGAAGGGTTCGGTGGGTCGACCTGGTCATCCCCGTCGAGTTCAATCACTTCACGTGGCTCTGCTAGCATTTGAAGAACATTCGGGAGTAAGCATAAAGGGAAAAGCATGGAGTTCAAAAATAGTTTCCAAGTGAATTCGTAAGTTACCTTTTGAGGATGCAACATCAAGGTCAGCTCGGTCTTTTCCTGGAGCCTTCGGCTCCGCCGAAGCAGTCGAAGTGTCGGCACTGCAGCAAAATCATTCGGAATATCAGTCACTCGGTCAGAGTAACAAGTACATCAAACTGAAGCAGAAACACTTACGCAGATGCCACCGGCACGTCCACCTTGATCTTCGGCAAAATGGCCTTCCGAGGTTTGATTGAAGTTACTTTGGGCTGTTTGGCGGCCTTCTCGGGTGATGGAGCGAGTTCTCCGCGCCCACGCTTTGAACTACGAGTCGGAAGGGCAGGACCAGTTGGCTTCGCGGCACTCGGCCCCTTGGTATTGCCACCACGGACTCCAGGGTCGTGGCGTGTCTTGGAACGGGGCTATGGCAAGACCTCCTCTGATGGAGAAGATTCCGCCTCATCACCCGGATCTGATTCGTCCTCCTCCTTGTTGCTCTCGTCGTCATCCATGTACTGCTCCTCCTCTCCCGAGCCCTCTGGGTGCTCATTGTCACTCGTCACATCGGCTGGAGTGCGGTCCACGACCGGCACCAGACTCACCATCTCTATGAAAGACTGGCGATTGAAATTTAGATGAGCAAAGATGTTTTACAACAAACATCAATATCACTCGGACAGGGTTCACTTGAAGATTACCTCATTCGGTAGATTCTCAGCTGAGAATGGGGGCACCATCCTCGTCCCCCTTGGGTTGTCACGGGCCGGGGTGATTGCCATGAGCTTGGCCTCCATGGCCTTTGTTCCGAGTTTCTTCGGGTGCGTGCGCGTGGTATCACTCGGTCCTGAATACAACCACATGGGGTGGGCTCTGGCCTGCAGCGGCTGGATTCTCCGTTGGAAGAAGACCTCCAACAGGTCCAAGCCGTTGATGACCTTCTGCACCAGAGCCACCAGCGCAATCACAAGGATGTCCACTTCTGTCCTCTCCTCCTAGTACACGATCATTTTTGGGAGTTGCCAATTGCGCTCCGGCGAATACGGTGGGAGGCCCGATTGACCTTCACCGACTGGGATGTCTTGGCAGTAGAACCAAGAATCCTGCCAGCCCTTTACCGAATCCGGGAATGTCATTTGCGGGAAGCTACCCTTTACCCGCAACTGAATGCCTAAACCCCCACACAGCAGCGCTACATTGGTCTTGCCCTCCGTCCGAGTGGACTTCACAGTCATCACTTGGTATGTAAAAATATGTTTGAACAACCCCTAGTGGGGATGGCAGCCCAAGAAGTTTTCACAGAGGGAAACGAAAGCGGCTAAGTATGAAACGGCGTTGGGAGGAAGATGGTGGAGCTGAGCACCGTAGAAATGTAAGAAGGAACGAAAAAACGGACGCGGTGGCTGAGAGAAACCTTGCTCAATGTGAGTCATGAGGAGGACCCGCTCGTCTCCTCATGGCGCGAGCTCGACCTCGCCCGCTTCCGACACCCGCCAGCTCCCGCCAACCAGAAGCCCTTGGCTCTCCAACTCCTCCAGCCGGCCAACGGTGGTCCACGGCTACAGCCAATCGCCTTGGACGAACCCCACCGGCGCTTCAGCGCTCGAAGAGGAACCGCGCGACACTTTCTTAGCCTGCTTGGCCTTCGCGGTCGCGCCCTTCATCATCTCCGATGAACTGGGTGGCGGGTCGGAGATGGTGCAGGGGAAGGAGAGCTCTCGGCGGAACGACGGAGGAATCAAAGGAGTGGGGAATGAGACCTGTCTCTCTCCCTCTCTCCCCTCTTTTGATTTCTATACCCCGTCATGGTGTATCTACGGCCGTCAATCCGCGGACGGCGCGAGATCTACGGGATCTCCTTCGCAGCACTTCGGGGACGCGTGGCGTAAATCGTGGCGCGGAAATCGAGTCGACGCGTCCACTTTCCCCAATTCTGCAGCGCAACCGCCCACGCACACGCGCGCGCGTATCCCACGATTTGAAACACATGAAAATTTCGTTGTGTCATGGTCCGAGCGAGCCCCGTGCTCACAAGAGTCCCCTCGACTCACGTCAGGCCACCGAGTGCTTGATACAGTTGTGCAGGACACTCGGGAACATTACATGACACACAGATGGTTTCTCCCGAGATCCAATCCGTCACCGGCACGGTGTTAAACAACCAAATTTGTCAGAACAATCAGAATTTGGCGATCCTAAATCCGCCGTGGTTTCAAGATCCAATGGGAAACATTCTCAATAGTTTTCTTGGCACCTCTGAGGCCCGACGGGACTTCCGAATGTCGTTCACTCATTTCCTTAAACCTCAACCCATTCAGGGGCTACTGATGAGGTCACCTACAAAAGTTAGGGTCACAGACCTGACATCTAAGGCCCACCAGGGGGTCACACATTGTCATTAAAGTCCCTGGACTAGAGATGCACTCAGATGCATACGAAGATTCACTCGGATCTATGAAGTCATTCAGACGTCTATCCATCAGCCGGGTAGTTTGCTTCACAGAGATAACAGAAGCTCAGGCGACATAGATACTGTAATGTTCGAGAGACTTAATAACTCACATGAAGTGCTGTGAAGACTAGTGTTACCTATAACGCCCTAGTTAAAACGGCAGTTTCTACTAACACCTATAGTTACTGGCAATAAATGCCCTTGTAATGGCGCTCGACCGACGGTGGCGCACTCTATATAAGCCACCCTCGGGCTCCAGAGCAGGGGTTCAACACCCATTGTATTCACACACACCCATAAGCAAACACTAAGCCTCAGGGCTCGAGACGTAGGGTTTTTACCACTCCCGAGTGGGGCCGGAAGTCATACATCCGAGTGTTACACCTGTGCTGTAGCTAGGCTCCCCCCTCCTCATTCGTACCCCCTAGTACTATTGTCAGACTCATCCCCTCGACACCGTCCTTTTGTGCACTCGTTTGACTGATATATTGAAAATGCCTCCGTATGCTAAGTATATGAAGGATATTATTACCAATAAAAGAAAAATACTTGAAACTGAAATTGCTACCATGCTTTCTAATTATTCTTTTGATGGTGGAGTGCCTAAGAAGTTGGGAGATCTGGGTATACCCACAATACCTTGCTCTATTAAAAGAAGTTATGTTAAAACTGCCTTATGTGATTTAGGAGCCGGTGCTAGTGTTATGCATTTCTCTCTATATAAAAGACTTGATTTTAATAAGCTTACACCTACTGAAATATCTTTGCAAATGACTGATAAATCCACTGCTTTACCTATTGGAATTTGCGAGGAGGTTCCTGTTGTGGTTGCAAATGTTACTATTTTAACAGACTTTGTTATTCTTAATATGCCCAAGGACGGCAACATATCGATCATGCTTGGTAGACCCTTTCTAAATACTGCAGGGACTGTTATTGATTGCAAACAACATACCGTGCATTTTCCGAAGAAGCAAACTTTGTTTAATAATATTAATGTCATTGAGCCAAGTGTCACGATCATCATTGGAGATTTTAAAATCCCTCTACCTACTGCCAAGAAGAAATATTATAATCATATTGTTGGGGAGATGCGAATCCCCAATGAGGTAACTTAATGCGATACGAAAATTCTTCGGTTTCATGTCAATCAAAAACGGTTATTAATAACACTTGATCAACCTTATTAATGGGTCCTTTTTGAAAGACATGTGATTGATGAATTTAGTATGCAGAATTCTCTGTATCACAAGGTTATCCTCTGTCATTTTTAGTTAAGAGAAATAAAATGCCTTGATTATCCTGTTTTCAGAGATTACTTTGCAATAAAAAATGACCCAAAAATAAAAGGTCTCAGATTGCCACCAAAATTCAACATGAATTTTTCTGGAATAATTAAGAAATATTGGTACTGAAAATACAGCAGGGAGGTGCACCTGTGGGCCACAAGCCAACAGGGCACGCCCACCCCCCTGGGCGCGCCCTGATGGCTTGTGAGGCCCACAAGGCCCCCCTGCCTTATCCATTCGGCTCACTTCATCCCTTACCTCTAGAAAAAATTCTCTAGCTCTCTCTCTCCTGTGTTCTTCCTCTAGAAACTGAAATTTTTGATCACCTTGCTCGGAACTCCGTTTCCGAAACTGTTTTGAGGAATTGCTCCTTGGTATGTGTCGTGGTTTTGTCAACCCTTCAGATGTCCTCGTAACAGGACTTAGGTGTGAGGCCATCGCCGCTAGGTGGCGAGTCGAAGGGGTTAAACAAGAGAGAGAGTCGGGTTTACCTAGGTTTGGCCCCTCCTATAAAGGTAATAGCCTACATCCTACTTTGTGTATATTTGATGAGTAGATCTTGATTACAAGGGTGCGGAATCGCTAACATAGCTCTCGAGAGGTTGGAACCTGTCCCTTTCGCTCCCTGGGGCCTGCCTTTATATACAGGTCAAGCCCTAGGGTTTACAATAGAGTACGGGTCATATTATGACTCGTGACCTTCAATGTCTCTAACTTATCTTGTATCTCAAGGAAACTCGGCCGGCGACTTTAGCTTCATGGGCCTTGAGCCGCCTCCTTCAGGTATTGGGCCGTCCGGCGACTCTAGTCAGCCACCTCCTCGTTTTCCTTCGCCTCCATGATACGGCCCATCTTAAACTTGATTGTACAGTCGCTCATAGGTTTAACCCGGCCCAGTATGGCGGGTTACACCGTGGAGTTATATCCCCGACATTAGGCCCCAAATTGATTTGAACGTTCATGTCAATAGATCTTTCCTTCCTTTGCCGGCTCATCACTGGACTGGTATCTTCTATGGATTTCATAACACCGGCTTGTTCTGCTCCCACACTTGTCATTTTCCCAGTGTTCATTTATTGTGATGTCATCTGTCATCTATCTAGAAAAAACAATAATGACATCATGGAGAATCTGGCCGTATCTGTTTATCCCAAAAATCGAGGCGTTTTATTTTCCCGAAATTTACTGTATTCCCTCGATTGTCGCGCATGTCAGTTGCCTCTTCGAGTTCCTTCCCTTTAAATATTTACCGAAGGGCCCCTGATTCACTTTCCACTTCTTCTCTTCGCCTCTTCTTCTTCCTCGAGTCCGGAAGCTCCTCGTGCCATCGCCACGGTTTCCTCATCTCGGCAATCTCACTCAAGGTCGTCGCGGTATTTCTTCTTTGCCAGTCAATACTCTGCGTGCTTCCGCCGCCACCAGTGACCACTCGAGTAATTCATCTTTCTTCTGACCTAGATCCATTATAGCCCCCTGAGGTTCTTGAGTTCTTTGGCAAGCTTTCTCCAGTTCATCACCATTGCTAATTTCGTGAGTGGATCCCGCGAACGTAATCACCAAAGTAAAACGGTAGAAATACCAACCCCGTTTCGCGTATGATATGCTTTAATCCTCCCCAGCGGTAGATGAACTGTACTGTCATTGTTTCTCTGCTCCTCTTTTAGGATTAGCAAATATTTTTGCTTTTTTGAACTATTCTTAGATCCAAAATTGTTGCTACTCCGAGGGAAACTTGTTTGTCTTTACACTTAGCAAAACTTTTGGAGTTCTTTGGTCCTCAGTGCAAGTCGCCCTTACCTTTACCGGCTTAATAATTTTAACCCGCCATGCGTTTTCAGCTAATGTATAGACTCCGGCTCTTTACAAAACAGCCTTTCCATTGCAGATAACTAGATTTTTAATTCGAACCATTTACTTAAGCCGCCATTTTTTGCTTTATCCAGGCGACTCATTATGTCGGAGTCAAAAGCCGGCAATTGGGTGGCGACTAAAGTGTTTGACGTTCACCTTAAAGATTATGAGGAACATGAGTTTCTACCGCCTCAAAATGTGGTTGGTTGGCGAGTCGTCCTTGGAGAGGAACTCCCGAACCCTGAGGAGGGAGAAGTGGTGATATTCTTGGATCACCTTCAAAGGGGTTTTTCACCTCCCGGGTCAAAATTCTTCTGAGACGTCTTACACTTTTTCCATCTTCATCCTCAAGACCTGGCCTTAACTCTATATCAAACCTCTGCCAGTTCCAAGTGTTTTGCGAGGTGTATCTTCAAACGGAACCCACTGTCTCCCTCTTCAGGGAGTTCTTCTATTTGAACCGGCAAACAGAGTGCGCGGATGGTCCCGGCTTAGAACTTGGCGGGGTTTCAATTCAGAGGCGGAAGGACGTCCTTTTTCCTGCCGCCACCTTACCAAGCCACCCGAAAGGGTGGAACAAGACTTGGTTTTACTGTCGAAATACCGCTCTTGCTGATGAAAATCCCTTGCCAGGTTATAGGCACAACCGCCTCCCCATGGATCTCGAACTTCCTAGTTGGGCTCCTCAAGAGGAATGCTCCCAACATGCCCATATTTATCCGAAGTTGAGCACTCTACTAGCCAATGGAGTAACTGGGGTCGACTTAACCCGGTGTTGGGTATCTTGGAGGATTCTGTCGTTAAGTCTACGCAACGGCTTAATGTGCGCTTATTCTGGCGACTTGAATGACGCTCAACGGTACAGCAACCTTTCCTTGGAAGCCGGCAAAATAAACCGGATTGTGAAGAAGCTGCTAGGTGAAAACCAGGAGACTTGCAGCAAGGACGGCTTGAAACCTTTCTACGCCCTTAACCCGGCTCCTCCTCTATAAAACCTTTAAAATCTTAATCCGGCTTTTTGAACAAACTTTGAGCCTTTGCTTTCTTGCTCTGAATGTTTAATTTTGGAGGTTGCATCTTCTTTCTGGAGTAGGAGACGCATCAAGACCGCGGCTAACAAGCCCAAAGCCGCCCCAAGCAAGAAGAAGAATAAGGCGGCTGCAGAAGGACCATCTCATATGGATGAAACAGCTGCCACTGATACCCGATCAGAGGTAAAATTAATCTTTTGTTTATATTTCATTGAATCTATCTGGCGCCTTCTTCTATTAGGTGATGTTGAAACAAGCCGTGCAGGCGATGTTGAGGTAATTTCCATCTCTTCTGACTCAGAACCTTCGCCTCTGTTGAAAACAAGGCAGGTTGTTCGGAAGGTAGGCTTTTCTCACCAGTCTAGGCGTCAGACCCGAAGTGGGAGTAGTGATCTTGTTGAGGACTTACCTGATAAATCAGCCGCCAGAAAACGACCATCCAAGGTACTTAATATTCCAAACTTCCAAGGAAGCTCTGACTTGATGTGTCAACCTTTTGACTCCTATGCCTTGGTTAATTAGGAGTCGCCACCTTCGTCGGACGACTCAACTGCGTCCAAGCTGGCGCCCTTTGTTATCAATCACGGGTAAATTCCTCATCAATTCATCTGTTTGAGTAAACTATTGTCTTTTCCCATTCTTCTTATTATACTCTTTAACTTGGCAGGGCCAAGGCCAAGAAAAGGAAGACTGATGGGTCTTCTGTTAAACCTGAGGCCCGTGAGCCAGAGCTTCCTGATCCGGTGGCTCATGAAGTCGATGTTGATCATCCTGAAGACCCTCAGGATGTCCAAAACGATTTACCTCCATCTGAACCAACCAATACTGATGCCGTAACTGTTGAAGCTACATAAGCAGTAAACCTTGACCCGCCCAATCCTTCAGTAACAAACAAAGATACCCCTGAAGTTATTATTACTGGGACGGGTTATACTGCTCCTGAGATTTCCAGGGTGTTAACAAAGGTTGTTGCTAAGGATGAAGCGGTAATGCAAGAAAAAGGGAAGACCAAGTTGGAGCTTCCAAATTATGAGAATTTTAGTGTTGAAGATCTTCATGTTGCCTATTTGGACCATCTAGCTACAAGCCGTGAGATGGAAATCGGTCTTGTTAGCATGATGAGAAATAAATACGAGGTATGTTCTCCTTTATATGCTCTCATCATATATCCTTTGGTAGACCCCAAGGCCCAGTTTTGTGTTTCTAAGATAAGCTGGGTCTTGCGAATGTTTGACTGATTCAACCTGTAGCCCCCAAGGGCCGGCTCATCTCCTTGAGATGAATCGGGTCTTTTGTAATAACTTTGAAGAACTTCGACCTGTAGCCCCCAAGGACCGGCTCATCTCCTTGAGATGAGTCGGGTCCTTTGTAATAACTTTGAAGAACTTCGACATGTAGCCCCAAGGGTCGGCTCATCTCCTTGAGATGAGTCGGGTCCTTTGTAATAACTTTGAAGAATTTCGACCTGTAGCCTCCAAGGACCGGCTCATCTCCTTGAGATGAGTCGGGTCTTCTTCACATCTTCAATGTCAAAAAAGAGCTGAGATACATTAGCCCCCAAGTGCCAAATATATTGCTTGCAATTAGCTTGGGACTTGTCATAGAGTTTATTTATGATACAGGAAGCTTTGAAGACAGCCGAATCCAGTGTGGCCAGCTTGAAAAAAAGACCTGGAAAAAGGGCAGACTTCCCAGGCAGAAGTTGAAGAAAAATTTCGCCTCTCGTTGATCGAGCTAGAAAACGCCAAGTCAGGCTTTTTAAAGGAGAAGAAATTCTTTGAAGAAGAAAAGGCCACTTTGCAGAAGTGTGCAGAGGATGCTGAGGGCCGGCTCAAACCCGTCACCAAGGAGTTGCCCGGGTTAAAACGACATATTGCCCAGATGACCCAAGCTATTTTTGGTAAGTGTATATAGCTGATACGTCCATTTTGCATCATGCTTTTATATTGATATTTTTTGCATTATGGGCTGTTATTACACATTATGGCACAATACTTATGCCTTTTCTCTCTTATTTTACAAGGTTTACATGAAGAGGGAGAATGCCGGCAGCTGGAATTCTGGACTGGAAAAGGAGCAAATATGAGAGACCTATTCTGCACAACTCCAAAAGTCCTGAAAATCTACGGAGAATTGTTTTGGAATATATAAAAAATATTGGGCGAAGAATATACCAGGGGGGACCCACCAGGCAGTCACAAGCCAGGGGGGCGCGCCCTACCCCCCTGGGCGCGCCCCTGTGGCTTGTGACCTACCTGGCAGGCCTCCGGTGCCCATCTTCTGCTATATGGAGGGTTTTGACCTGGAAAAAATCAGAAGAGAGCTTTCGGGACGAAGTGCCGCCGTCTCGAGGCGGAACTTGGACAGAACCAATCTAGGGCTCCGGCGGAGCTGTTCTGCCAGGGAAACTTCCCTCCCGGAGGGGGAAATCGAAGCCATCGTCATCACCAATGATCCTCTCAACGAGAGGGGGTCAATCTCCATCAACATCTTCACCAGCACCATCTCCTCTCCAAACCCTAGTTCATCTCTTGTATCCGATCTTTGTCTCAAAACCTCAGATTGGTACCTGTGGGTTGCTAGTAGTGTTGATTACTCCTTGTAGTTGATGCTAGTTGGTTTACTTGGTGGAAGATCATATGTTCAGATCCTTAATGATCATTAATACTCCTCTGATTATGAACATTAATATGCTTTGTGAGTAGTTACGTTTGTTCCTGAGGACATGGGATAAGTCTTGTTATAAGTAATCATGTGAATTTGGTATTCGTTCGATATTTTGATGAGATGTATGTTGTCTCTCCTGTAGTGGTGTTATGTGAACGTCGACTACATGACACTTCACCATTGTTTGGGCCTAGAGGAAGGCATTGGGAAGTAATAAGTAGATGATGGGTTGCTAGAGTGACAGAAGCTTAAACCCTAGTTTATGCGTTGCTTCGTAAGGGGCTGATTTGGATCCACATGTTTCATGCTATGGTCAGATTTATCTTAATTCTTCTTTCGTAGTTGCGGATGCTTGCGAGAGGGGTTAATCATAAGTGGGAGGCTTGTCCAAGTAAGGACAGCACCCAAGCACCGGTCCACCCACATATCAAATTATCAAAGTAACGAACGCGAATCATATGAGCATGATGAAAACTAGCTTGACAGAAATTCCCATGTGTCCTTGGGAGCGCTTTGCTTTACATAAGAGTTTGTCCAGGCTTGTCCTTTGCTATAAAAAGGATTGGGACACCTTGCTGCACCTTTGCTACACTTGTTACTTGCTACCTGTTACGAATTATCTTATCACAAAACTATCTGTTACCGATAATTTCAGTGCTTGCAGAGAATACCTTACTGAAAACCGCTTGTCATTTCCTTCTGCTCCTCGTTGGGTTCGACACTCTTACTTATCGAAAGGACTACGATAGATCCCCTATACTTGTGGGTCATCAATAGCCTCTTGTCTTCTTGTGATATAGATATAATGCGCCCGGCGACTCATGTAGTGATTTTATTTTGCAGGCCCCGGACTAGCAACTTTTATGATAATAGCCTGTTGATGCTTAAGGCTATTTATTCCCTGACAGAGCAACTCTATGCTAGGAGTCATCTCGCAATCAAGGCTACGATAGTGGATAAGCAACCCTTAAAGTTTATCAAGAATGTGTTGGAGTGCCTTTCCACCATTCCTTAGCATATTCCAGAGCTAAAAAGATCAGCCACTCGATCCGGCGCGATATATGCATTGAGCCGGGCTTTAGCTTATGGAAAGTAGCTCGATCCAGCTGAGCTTGCAAAGGGCTTTCCCGAATTTAAAAACGACGGGTCAGAATTTTCCCAGGAGGATTATGCCGCCTGTGTCAAGGATGCTCAAATGCTGTCAACCCAGCTGGTATCTGAGATGAAACTGAGGAACTATCAAGCAGCTTATGGCACCAATGATACTCAGATTCCACCACCTAATTTAATATCAAAGAATCTGGCTCCTCAATGGCGCGAGCATATCTTTGCAACTGAAGTTGACCCGTCTCCAATTCTTGATGACGAGGCTGTGTTCCATGCCCTATCTTACTTCAACTGGGATGCGGATAACCTTCAGATACAGGAGCCGGAAGACCAATCGGTGGATAACCTGGAGGCATCTCACGCACAGGATTAGCCGCTGCTGACCCGGATGATGTAGTCCGTGATCCGTATTTTACCAATCACTTAAGCCCCAAAGTATGGGTGGAGAAACAATTTGTGGCTCCCTTGAGCTTGTAATAGGGATAGCCGAAAAACTTTTGTCGTGTCATCATGCATGTTTATCTTTGTTGACACAAGATACTTATTTCGTTGGGCTTGATCTTCATTTTAACAATCTATTTCTCTCTCAACAACGTTGAAGATTATTTCTATCCATTGGTCGCTATGCGAGCTCAATTGCTCAATCCGGTCTTTGAAATATGAGCCGGTAGTAACTTCGAATCCGAAACTTGCTACGATGAGCAAAGTAAGGCATTGTTGATAAGCCGGCTCAATGAGGCCTTGCAAACATTAATATTCAAAACTTCAGGTCTTTTTAGCCGTTTCAACCAATAATATAACTTTACGCCGGTCATGCGGCTGATAACCCGGTTATTGTCTATACAAACCGGTAAAAAAAGTGTGCCCAGAAACATTTTATGTGATGAGTTTCAGCACATAATACTCGTTTCGGGGACTGTTTCTCGAAGCTTAGAAATATAAGGTAGCCCCATTTGAAGGCAGCTTTGAGGGTCCTAGCCATGATGCAAAGGATGTAATAACATATGATCATAATACCAAGATAATCTGTCAGCTTTCGAGCCTCGACAGGAAAAGACCGGCTTTCGAGGCTCGGGTCTTGCTTCAATGAAGCGGGTATGATAACCCGTGGTTTATCCTAGCTTTCAGTATGCCAACTCTCTCATGACTCAAGCCGGTGTTTTCACCTTAACAAGTTCAGGGTCCAAAAAGGATTGACTCGTCAAGAGTTCACGGGGTCATCTGATCGGAGTCGCATCAAGCATACAGGCAGGTTTAACCATATATGGCGTTTATTTATGCCGGGTCAAGAGGGTGAGAAAGCTAAGCCCGGTGGGCTGGAAGCCCCCAAAGGCCCTTAATAATGTGGCATTATTATGCCGGGTCACAAGGGTGAGAAAGCTAAACTCGATGAGTCAGAAGCCCCTAGGTGCCCTTTGTTTCGGAAAATAAAGACTCAAACTCAACTCGTAGGTTGAAACGACAAAATGCGCCGGCTTTATTCATACTCGAAACATAAAGAAGTATATACAGAAGTCTGCAAGGGGGGGGGGAGAAATTACAAAAAAGGAGTCGGCAGAGCTAAGTATAATAAGGCCACTGGTGTTCCAGGTCCGGCTTATTTCCCTCTTGGAGACATTAAATTTCTTCTTTTATACCCTGCAGAGTGCGAATTTTATTCAGGGATTCAGGTGCTAGTGGTACTGACCGTTATTCAACTGCTTGGGATTACTTTACCGAAAAAGGCTCTCGCCCCGCTTTATATTATAAAGCAAACCGCCAAACCAGAGATACAAGCATAGGTTCAAGTCTGCACACACACACAAACACACACCCAAGGGAGTACGACACCAAGTACAGAGGGTTCTGCTGAGGGCACAACTCAACAAGCCCTAGAATAAAATAAAACAAAGCAGAAAGATGCGCCTGCATGGAGGAGCTAATCTGGCTCTGGAGGTGGTGAAGGAAGCAGCGGCGCCAAGCGGGAGGCCAACGTCCGAAGATGTGCGATGATGGAGTTGATGGCGTCCTGGTCCTGTTGGCAGCTAAGCGGACGCCAGAGCTGCATATAACCACACATTTTGAACACCGCGTCAGAAGCACGTCGAAGAGGTACACGTTGAATCACAAGCTTATTGCGGACCGTCCAGAGCGTCCACGCAAGTACACCAATAGCCAACCATCTAATGGGCCGCCCCGCCATAGGGGAGGCCTGAACCTCGGCCAGTAGGTCGGGGAAGTTGGTGTTACACCAACATCCGCCCATGGCCTCGCGGAGGCAGGCCCAGAGGAACTGGGCGGACACGCATGAGAAGAAGATGTGGTTCGAGTCCTCCGTAGTCCCACACAAGGGGCAAAGCCCATCTCCCGGGCCATTACGCTTGAGCACCTCCACTCCGGAAGGAACCCGGCCACGGATCCATTGCCACAAGAAGATCCTAATCTTCAGGGGGGGCCTAATCGACTAGATCAGCTCAAAGGGTTCCGGGGCGGGCGTGGGGGCGATGTCCCGGTAGAGAGACTTCGTGGAGAACTTGCCCGAAGGCTCTAGGTGCCAAGAGTGCGATCGACACTCTGGTCTACGTCAGGTTCGTGAAGGGCGACGGTCGCGAGTAGCTCATTCCAAGCAACGGTGTCCGGTGGCCCAAAGGGCCGCCGGAAGGCCATGCTCCCTAAGTCCAGAAGGGCCGTCGCGACAGAGATTCGGGGGTCAATTGCGATGGCAAACAGGTCCGGGAAGCGCGCGGCGAAGGGTGTGGCGCTGGCCCACCGGTCGAACCAGAACAGGGTGGAGGACCGGAAGCAGCTGGATGACAGACTGCCAGAACTGCGAACCTCCAGAGCAGTGACAGAAGGCAAGTGGCTGGCCGCGCAGGTATTTGCTCCAGATAATACGGAGCTACAGTCCCCCTTCCCCATTCGTGTTCCTCCACAGCCACCGGGATAGGAGGGCGATGTTCCTGCGTTTGGCAGACATGATCCCGAGTCCGCCTTGGTCGCGTGGCCGGCATATGTCGGGCCAGCGAACCATATGATACTTCTGTCTATCACCCTCACCCGCCCAGAAGAATCTAGCCTGGATGGTACCAATCTCATGGTGGAGTGTTTCGTGAAGACTGTAGAAGCTCATGATGAACAGGAGCAAGCTGGAAAGGGAGGAGTTGATGAGGATTGTCCGAGCCGCCTTCGACAGCCATCGGCCCTGCCATGGTTCGATGCGATGCTGGAGCTTGAGCATCGTCGGGCGGAGGTCCGCCACAAAGAGCCGGCAGGGACTGATGGGGATCCCCGGGTAGGAAGTGGGGAAGGAGCCCAGCTGGCAGTTCAATCGTTCCGTAATTGACTGACTCTCCTCTCGAGAGTATCCCAATACCATCACTTCGCTCCTGGCAAAGTTTATCTTCAAGCCAGGCATTTGCTGGAAGCAAAGGAGCAGGAACTTCAGGTTCGAGATATCAGTGGGGGAACCCTCAACCATGATGATGGTGTCGTCGGCGTACTGCAGGTGGGACACACCGACGCCATCCACTAGGTGAGGGACGACCCCACTAATATGACCCGCTGGCTTTGGCCTTATCCACGCGGGAGATCGAGCGATCGTCGAAACCTTTCCGCTACAAAACTTCCCGAAGGAAGGGCCAACTAACTGTTTCATAGGCCTTGTGGAAGTCTATCTTCAAGAAGACGACCCTAAGATGTTTAGAGCGGACTTCGTGGAGGACCTCGTGGAAAACCAGCACCCCATCAAGGATGAACCGGCCTCTGATAAAGGCCGACTGATCGGGATGGGTAATGCAGTTGGCTAAAGGGGTCAACCTATTGGCGTACCCCTTTTCCAGGATGCGGAAGATCACATTGATCGCCGTGATAGGGCGGAACTGGCGGATGTCCGACGCCCCAGTCACCTTGGGGATCAATGTGATGATCCCGAAGTTTAGGCGTTGGAGGTCGATGGAGCCAACATGAAGCTCCTCAAAGAGGGCGACGACCTCCTGCGTAATAGAGCTCCAGAAGGACTGGAAGAACTTGACCGGCAACCCATCTGGCCCCGGAGCAGAGGATGAGTTCATACCCTTGATGGCAGACCAAACCTCTTCCTGTGAGAACGGGGCCGTGAGGTCCGTATTCTCCTCAGCAGAGATACGCTGGAGGTCAGTTCAGAAATCTGACGCCGGGGCTAACCCGCTGCGGGGAGCGGGGGAGATCAGGGCCTTGTAGAAGCCATCCACGTGCGTGCGGATGTCCGCAGGGCGCTGAAGGAGGGTCTCTCCATCCCAAAGCAAGGGGATGGAGTTCCGACGGCGCCTGCCATTGGCAATGGCCTGGAAATAGGCCGTATTGGCATCCCCCTTAAGCACCCACTTTTGGGTGCCACAGACACGCCAATAGGCTTCCTCGTCCATGTAAATGGTCGAGAGCTGGTCCTCCAGGTCGTACCGAAGCATCCACTCGTTCGGGGATAGGCCCACCGAGTCAGCCCGAAGATCAAGTGCCGCAATGGAGACCAGAATGGATTTCTTGTGCTCCCACAGATCCTGTCACACCCTGTGTTTGTATCACCTTGCTATGATATGGATTTATAAAATTTAGAACCAATTAAAACTTTTTGAGTGCATGTGCTTGTTTGATTTTTTTTGGTGCTTGCTTGCTTGGTTGAATGTGTTTGGCACTCTTAGGTTCTACTCTTTTCCATATTCATCTTCCTTGAGCCAAACTTCTTGCCCAATGATCCTGCCATGTGAAGAGTACCCAAAAATATTTTTATCAAAATTTATTTTGGTCAAAAAGGATTTATTCAAACTAGGTTTTCAAAAACCCCTGAATTGAGGTTTGCACTACTAGTCCTCAAATTGGGTGGATACTTTTTCCCCAAAGGCTTTATTTGAAACCCACCATATATATTACCTCCCAAAACCACCAAAGATTAATTTTAAGGATTATTTTGCTATTTTATTTAAAGGCTTTTAGTTAAGGCCAGAAATGGTTTTTCATAGGGAAAAATTATTTAAATGTTTTAAAATATTTGGAAAAATTTAGGGAAACTCAGTGGACATATATTTTCCATATATATGAGTTTCAACACATGGTCATGTTCAAAATCATGGGCAAAACCCCTCAAAACCCTTCCTGCGCAAATCAAGCTTTTGAAATATTTCTATAAGAAATATTTTCAATAAAATCCAGGAAAATTCTAGCAAGTCACACATGCTATATGTGATGATCTTGCAAAGTTTCATCTCAATCCCAATTGATTTGCTTCACCAAAATATTCCAAAACCATTCCTGTCCAGAGTCAAGTTTGAACAACTTTACATTGTGAAGTTTGTCCTATTAACCCTAAACTTTGTGGGCATGTGCTAAACCCCAAATGATGATACCACACCAAGTGGTGGATTTGGGGGAAGTGAAATGCATGCCTAGATCTACAGAAATCTGATTTTGTTGATTTCTAGGGTCTACAAAGTTACATTGTGAACTTTCTTCGAATGGGCTCAAACTTGGTGATCCACTCTAATTTTACCTGCATTATGACCCTGGTAAATATCAAGGCAAGTAGAATCCATTAACTTGCCCAAACCAGCATCAAACACCTTCTGGTGGGATGCAAAGAACAATGATTGAGCCCCTTCCTCTATTCTCCTTCACTCCAAATTTTTACCACAGCTCCACCTAGACCCCCAGCACCTCCAGTAAGATTCCTGGCGCCCAAGTCCATGATTGCATGGGGAAAAGCCCCATTTCCCTCTCTGGACAGCCCATTTCTCTCTCTTCTCACTTTCCCCTCTCACTCCTGGCCACTCCAGAGCATCCCATGCCCCTTTCGCACTTGTTTACTCCCCCTGCAGCTGCTGGACACAAGTGGACACGCCAGAGCGCGTCAAAAGCTCTGGCATGCTGGCCAAAGTCGCGCTCTGGAGCACGCAGCCGCGCTCCAGAGGGTTGACCTCCCTCTCCTGCGCATACCCGACCACCTCGAGCTCCCCCCTCGCGCCAGTCAAGGCCTCTCGGCGTCCGGGACACGCCACGCCCCTGTCCCCCTCCTCTCTCTCCCTGCAACGGCTCCCCTGGCGCGCGCCCGACGCCGTCCGAGCCGGCCAATGCATGGGCTCGCACGCGCGCGCTCGCCTTCTCTCTCTCTTCTCTCTCGCGCGCCTAGACCAACCCCAGGAACCCCCCGGACAAGCCCCTTGTGCTCCCTCCCCCTCCAGCGACCAACTCGACCTCACCGGCGCACGGGTCTGCGTGGACTCGAGCCCCAGCTATTTAAGGCCACCCCGGGCCTCCCTCTTCCTCCCTTCGACCCCCTGCTACTCCTAATCGAGCCCCTGTTCCACCCATCCATCGCCAGGAGCTCCCGAGCTCGAGATCGAGCTAGAGGACCGCCGCATCAGGATTCCGGCGATCTCCAGGTACAGAGCCTCTCCAGCCCCCCATTCCTCTTCCTCTGCTCCTCCCGTGGCTCACTGATGACCTCCTCTTCACTTTTCGCATCGATTGCAGCTTGGAGCGTCGGCTCAGAGCTCGACCGACGCACCTCCGCCGCGGCTCCTTTGTCGCCGGCGACCAGGGCCACCTCGACGACTGCCTCCACCTCCCCCGAGACGGCGACGACGCCCTGAGCCCGTTCCCACCTTCGCCCGCTGCCGCTGTGCCCTCTGCTGATGCTGGTGAGCCTCGCCACCCCTCTGGCGAGAGATTGATGACGACCTGCCAAGTGGGGCCCGTCTGTCAACCTCCCGTCCCCTCTCGCCCTCCTCTCTGTCGCTGGCGGCTAGGCCCCGCCTATCGGGTTTGAACCCCGCGGGCGCGCGCCTGGCTCGCCTAGGCTGGCTGGCCTCTGGGCCGGCCCAGCTGCGGCCAGATCTGGCCCAGGGCACTGGAGCCCTTTCCTTTTTCTTTTTCTGGCATTATTTGCAAAAATCCCACACAAATAAATATTTGTCCAATTCCAAATATTTTTCCACCACAAATCTTGTAATATTCTTTAGAATTTTATAGTGCCACTTGTGTAAATTTTTGAAAACATTTTATGTACTGGTTTTATTTAATTAAAGGCTAGTTTTGATTATTTTTAGCCTCTGTTTAAATAGTTTTCAAAATCTTTTTCACAACAAAACCTTAGGCAAATATTTTTCGTATAGTTTGTAGTATTTATCAGAGTAGGGCAACATTTTAGAAGTGAGTTTTGTGCTCTGTTTTTGTGATGATTCTTATTTTTACCGTTATTTATCGCGACGATAGATTGCGAGGTTGATGAGGGAGTTGGACCTGAAGACTTTGAAGACCACGAAGACTTTGTTGAGCCAGGCAAGCAGCCCTTTGACCAAGTTAAGAAACTTTTCATGCATGTCATATAGCACTTTATGTTCCGATGATGATCATGATGAAGAGTTATCCCCTTCGGTGGGATGCCTCCGATACTTTCTTGTTGATACTTGCATCGTGCATGACCCTACCTCCTTATGAGGGTTGTGCGGGTGGGAGTAGATAGGTTGCTAGTAGTTGCTACGCAAGTGGGACGGGAACATGCATGGTGATGGAAACAAAATGATTCAAAGACTTTTCGAAAACCCCGTCGGGTGCCACTAATGCCCGAGGGAGATGATGTTGTACCGGAGCAGGTTGTGTGTGTGTTTTCGAAAACGGAGAGATTTAAGATTTGCTGACCATCCCAACCTTACATGTACAACCACGATACCCCTTATGGGACGGGGCTTTGTTGATTACTTTGATAGGTACTAGCATAGAGCCTGCACTACTTGTGGCTGGAGTGACGTGGTCACTCTCAATACGGGGTCGTGCCGGTAAGAATGATCATGCGCTGTCTTCACAGGCACAGGGCACACCGTTGGTCCCTGCATGGATGTTACTTGTGATGTACATCATGTGGGTTGGGTACCAATCGAGTGGACTCTTTGTTTAGTATCGTCAGGGGAAAGGCAATGTTCGGGTACTTACCTCGGGTATGGACAATACCGCGAGTCGTGGTTGACACGGAAGTCTCCCGAGTCTTGTGGGTAAATTGTGCAACCTCTGCAGAGTGTAAAACTATTCGAATAGCCGTGTCCACGGTCATGGACAGTTGGAGGTCCTGCTTAAACTACGTCTGCTGTTTTCACAAACTTGGTGTGTGTGTGAGGATGACACAAGGATGAAACTTGAGTTAAGTCTGATGACTTGGCATGGTAAGGAGCATGAGATGTTCAACCCCTGCTTATGATGATAACTGAGACTTGTTCACTTGAGTACCTGTCAACAGTTGAGGCATGCTTACTCAATTTACTTGACCATACCATTGCACTTAAAATTAGCTTTCTGCAAAACTTACCTACTTAGTGCTATATCATGCATTGTTATACCTTGTTCCAAAACTTGGGTCGCTTGCGAGTACATTCAAAGTACTCATTGGCTTGCCACTGGTTATTTAATTGGCCAGGCATGGAAGAGCAGGAATATGGCGAAGAGTTCGTTGGTGACGAACATGCGAACTAGGACGCTTCCCAGTCAGAATGCTTGTAGGTTTAAGGAAGATGGCATGGGTTCACGCTTCCGATCAAGATTTCCGCTGCTTGTTATGTTTAAGTGTTTGGCCCTTGCGGCCCTATCTATGTAAGACTTGACCTTCATGGTCTCTATTTGTGTAAGACGCTAAATGTGGATGTAAGACTCTTGTTATTCAGCTTATGTGTGTTCAGTGAGCATTGATCTCTGGGATCACTGTACACGTGCATTCGGTGATCACGACTTATGAGTCGGGGTCCCCACAGAGCCCGGCCTAGGTTCGCGCCCCAACCCTTCATGAACTGTCTCGCATGCTTAGCACAGAAATGCCAGTCGTCGACAGCCGACATGGAAGGATGAGGGGCGGTCCGGGACTCCAACCATCGGGTAGACACAACGTCAACGAACTCGGGCTAGTTAAGCCAAAAGGTCTCGAACCGGAACCTCGGGGGAGGGGGCACTCATCCACCGAGGATAGGAGCAGCGGCACGTGATCCGACCCAATATGGGTAATCGCACGGAGGGAAGCGAGGGGGCACCGCAGCTCCAAATCTGGAGAGACCAAGACCAAATCCAGGACGGACCGGGTCGGGTCGGCCTGTCAGTTGGTCCAGGTGTAATGGGCCCCGACCCTATCTAATTCTTGGAGGCCGAGATCTGCAATGCAGTCGTTGAACAACTGCATCAGAGGGAAGTTCACTAGAGCATTATTCTTGTCATCCGCAGAGCGAAGCAAGTTGAAGTCACCGCCCACCACCACCGGGAGAGGGGCTGCCGCGACCTTCCTCCTAAGTTCGTCGAGGAATGCCTTGGAGCGATGGTGTTCGGCAGGGCCGTACACAATGATGATCTCCCATTTGAAGTTAAGGGCTCGCTCGAAGATCTCCATACTAACAAAGAACTCGCCCGGTCCATGCTACCAACCTCGAAGGTGGCATCCTTCACACCTAAAAGGATGCCACCCAAGTGGTCAGCAATCCCACTAGAAGGGAGCCAGTGCCAGGCAAACCGGTGGGTGCTCAACTGTTCTAGTTTCGACAGGGAGAACTCCAAGCGCATGGTCTCCTGGTTGGCCACTATGTCGATCCGTTCGTCACACATGTACTTGAAGAGTTGGCGGCGACGACCCAATTGGCTGAAGCCGCGGATGTTCCAAAAGAGAGCCCGCGTTAAGGGGCCATCGGGGGGCTGCTTGACCCTAGAACATGGGAGGCACTTTGAGTACGGAGGGCGGATGTGCGCGAGCGGGTGCGGCCCCGAACCATCGCATCGGACAACTGTGCCCGTGCCGCCACCCGCGAGGAGGACGGCAACCTACAAGGGTTGGCAGTCGCGGGTTGGGCAGGATCGGCATTCGCGGGTTGGGCCGCGGCCAGGGCAAGGCGAGCACGGGTCTCGGCCAGGCGCCCATCCATAATCTCCTGAGCACGGATCGCGGCAATCTGGACAAGAGGGGGGTCTACCTCCCCTCAGAAGACTATCGCCGAGTCCGCCGTGACCTTGGCAAGGCGGCCCAGCGGGGCGGACTCGAGAGCAGAGAATGAGCATGTGGAAGAGCTAGAGGGGATGCCTGGGGTACCTGGCTCGAGGTTGCGGGCCGCGGCCCGCATCGCTGCAAGCTCCGGGATCGGCAGCGCCGGGCTGCCAGGAGGACGAGCAGCATCGATCCTCCCACGGCGCCGAGAGGATTACTTTGAAATCCTCCTTGGTTATTATGCTGATTGCCCTGGCTAGGATGTTGCCCATTGCCAGGATTTCCCTGATGTTGAAACCATCCCCTGAGCCACCTTGTGACCCGCCAGGTCCATGTTGCCCCGGGTGTCCTCCACCATTGCCTCCTGAGTTATTCTGGAAAGCCTAGCTACGGAACTCTTGCATGATATAACAATTCTCCCAAGAGTGGCTAGTCGGCTTATCTTGGGTGCTGTGTTTAGGACAAGGTGCTTTAAGCGCCTCCTCATAATTGCGAGGTTTATTCATTGTAAGTTCCTCCGGGTCGACCGTTCCGGTGTTGATTCTTGAAACTTGTATTAGTGTTGGCCACAAAGTCGGACCCGCCGTCCGGCTGCTTGCGCTTATTATTTTGAGCCCCCTGGTTGCCTCCTGGACCGTGCTGACCTTTCCCTCCTTTAGCTTTTTTACCTTTGGTGGTCTTGTCCTCATCTGAGCCGGGATTCTTCGTGCTATCCGACTCAGCATATCTGGTGAGAACGTCCATCAAGTCGCCCATGTCTTGTACCTTTCACTTGAGTCGTTTGAGCTTCTGGACCAAAGGCTGGAAGTGACAGTTCTTTTCCAATATTAGGACTGCCTGAGCCGCCGTAATGCTGACAGATGAGTGAATGATTTCCGCGACCCGGCGAGTCCAATGGTGGGCCAACTCGTCTACTCATTGAATGCAATGTTGTAGGTCTACTATTGTCATAGGCTTCTTGCATGTTCCTTGGAAATTCTTGATGAATAGCTCTTTCATCTCGGCCCATGTGTTGATTGAGTTAGGCGGCAAGTTTTTCAACCATGTCCGAGCCGGTCCTTTCAACATCATGGTTAAGTATTTCGCACATACAGCGTCACTAACATCCACCATGTCCATTGCCAACTCATAACTCTCGATCCAAGACGCCGGCTCAAGATCTGCCATGTAGTTTGGCACCTTACGAGGCCCCTTGAAGTCTTTGGGCATGCGCTCAGCGCGGAGCGCCGAGGATAAGCATGGTATACCGATCATCTTGTTGGAACCAGCCCCCAAACTCACCGGTTGAGGGTGAAGCTGCTGGATCGCCCGTGCTTCTGCTTCCGTTTCTTCCTGTCGTGCGCCTCTCGCAGCATCAACGACTGCCTGGGCATCTGATGGCATGAGACGGGTTGGATAGACTTGAAGCTGCTGTCTTCGCCCACTACTAGAAACAGCCAGGGACTCCACATGACGCCACTTGCTAGCGTAGGGAGTGGAATGCATCCGATCCCGACTGTACGAATACTGTGCTTGTTGTACCACATCAGTCTTTAGCATCTCGATAGCGTTTCTAGCCTCAACCTCAAGAGGGGAGTTTCCGTTAATAGGCAATGCTTCCAAATTCCGAGTTGCAGCCAACATGTTGTCAACAGGATTGGAAAAGTGGCCCCGCGGCGTCTGAAATCGCTGAGGCGGGGATTGAGCTGGCGGGGGTTGAGCTGGTTCCTCTTGCCGATTCCCGGGTTGCTGAACAGTTCCTGGTGTTTGTTGTGGGGTGTTAAAAAGCTGTTGTGGCTCAAGGTTCGAAGGGAGTCCACGATGGCGTCTTCTCTCGTAAACCGCCTCCGATGCCTCTCTTTGAACTCCTAATCGCCAGGCCTTGGCTTTAAGGCGCTTCGTCGCTTGATGTATGCGAGCCTGCAAATCCGCCAGTCGTGCATTTTCAGCATCAATCTCCTTCTGTACCTCAATTATTTGACTACGCAATTTGGTTAGCTCCACATTGTGTTCTTCCTGATTTTCTGCAGTGACTGGAGTATCCACGAGTTTTACTTGACCCGCCAGAACCTCCAGCTGCGGCCGGATCTGGAACCGTCTTAGCCCCCGCCATGTAGACGGCGACTTGTCGAGGCATCTCATTGTGTTCCTCAGGGGCTTCGGTCTGTAATGAGCCCCAAGCCCGCCATCATAGAGAGGGCAGATTGACTCCGTATCTCCTGTGGATGATGTGCCGTCAGAATTGGCGAGGACGTCGCCGCTGGAGGCTGGTTCATCCGAAAGGATGATCCCTTGCGTGAAGCCGACGAATACATGACGAAGGCCACCCTGACATTGATTGGATCGAGCGCTCCTAGCCGGCTCGTTGATGTTGATGTAGATGTCCGACTCGGCGGTCTCTAAACCAATCTCTCCCGCGGGACCTCGAAACCCACGTTCGATCGGGTCAGCCTTGACGCTCCATGCCGGCTCGTAGATCTTGTCACGGTGGTTCTTGACCATCTGGTTCACCGCAAACTTCCCAAATCCTGGTTGGATTCCCTTCGAAAACTCAACTCCACCGGGCGAGAGCCCCACGGTGGGCGCCAACTGTCGTGGTTTTGCCAACCCGGTAGATGTCCTCATAACTGGACTTAGGTGTGAGGCCATCGCCGCTAGGTGGCGACTCGAAGGTGTTAAACTAGAGAGTGTCGGGTTTACCTAGGTTTGGCCCCTCCTATGGAGGTAATAGCCTACGTCCTGCTTTGTGTATATTTGATGAGTAGATCTCGATAACAAGGGTGCGGAATCGCTAACCTAGCTATCGAGAGGTTGTAACCTGTCCCTTTCGCTCCCTGGGCCTGCCTTTATATACAGGTCAAGCCCTAGGGTTTACAATAGAGTCCGGGTCATATTATGACTCGTGACCTTCAATGTCTCTAACCTATCTTGTATCTTAAGGAAACTCGGCCGGCGTCTTTAGCTTCATGGGCCTTGAGCCGCAGCCTTCAGGTATTGGGCCGTCTGGCGACTCTAGTCAGCCACCACCTCGTTTGCCTTCGTCTCCACAATACGGCCCATCTTAAACTTGATTGTACAGTCGCTGATAGGTTTAACCTGGCCCAGTATGGTGGGTTACACCGTGGAGTTATATCTCCGACAGTATGTGGCTCTCCCATTCCTCCAATTAGTTTTTGCTTTAGTGGTTTATATTTTGCCTATTTTGCTGCACTTGGTGTTGGAACACGCGGTACGCTACGCTAGAGCCAAATAAAATGTTCTACCGCGCACCCAAGAACATGCTGCTAGAAATAGATCACGGGATTAGATTTACCACTAGACACGTAGTCACCGCAACGGAAGTAGAGTTGGTGATGCGTGTAGTCTATCAGCCGATTTGTCTCCTCCTCCTATAGCCGATCTCCCACGAGCAGTGATCTCCCACGAACAGCTCCTCGCGGATACCTCGAACGGTTCGTCATGGATCCCTTGAACGGTTCGTCCAAGCACCGCAGATGTGATGCCTCCAAGGTATCCACACGTACGGGGGAAGCGTCGGGCAATGGACTGCTAGGTCTGATCGCACGGCATGATGGCGTGGGAGTGGCAGTGGTTGTCGAGGGGATAAAAAGAATAAACCCTGTAAGGTGCGCCCACTCACCTTTATATAGACCTCCGAGGTGGGCTCAACACTTGAGGCCCACAATGAGTCTAGTACCCTTTTCCATTCGGATCCGATCCGAATGGGCTGCAATCCCTTAAGTGTGCGACCCTATAGGTTCACTTACACATGGTCATGACCCGAATCGATAGTCGATAGCAGCTCCTAGCAGAACGTGCCAACTCCCATGCGTGCGCAAAGTCGTTAGACGAACCTCGACAATGTGTCATATACAACATTCCCTTTGCCTCATGATATAGGTTGTAGAGCTAAAGGCGAGTACTTGTCACCCTTGTGGTAGCTCGACATCTCTTCTCAAAACCGTGATGCAGATTCCCGGACTGGGTTAACACTTAACCCATGTCGCATGGCCATGCTTTCTGAATCTGATCACACGAGAGGGCATAGAGAATATCTCTCCTCACGGAGGGGCAAATCCCATCTTGGTCAACCATGTCTTCCGGCATGTCTCACGACTCACCCCGAAAGCTACCTTTATAACTACCCAGTTACGGAGTAGCGTTTGATAGACCCTAAGCAAGTCAATCCTCATCCCGAGAACATGCGAGGACCTCAGGTCTAGGACATGGCATATACATTGTACTTGAGACTAACAGATGACATTATCTCGCCGTGTCTCAAAGTGGGTCTGTCTGACTCGGTGATCTCAATCCCCGAGTCCATACTACCAGTTTAGCATCTCTATGCACATGACTTGTGAAACGTAGTCATCAACTGAATCGTATACTAGTAAAGGATATGTGTCCGCATAACCTTAACAAATAGGGACTATTAGAACAATCATCATACAATATATAGTCTCACAAATAAGTCACATACTTATTGGTACATATCACTGATGATGTTCAAAGACAATACAAAATACTCATGAATACATAGTAAACAAAATCATCACATGATTGCCTAGGGCATATCTCCAACAGTCTCCCACTTGCACTAGAGTCAATCATCTAAGCATCGTATGACCATGGACCTCATGTGCACCTCATGCTTCGACTGCGGGAGAGGCTTCGTTAATGGATCGGCAACATTTGCATCTGTGTGTATCTTGCATATGTTTACATCGCCTCTCTCGACAATGTCGCGAATGAGGTTAAAACGCCTGAGTATGTGTTGGGTTTTATGATGGTTCCATGGTTCCTTGACTTGTGCGATAGCACCACTATTATCACAATAGAGGTCCAACGGATTTGACGAGTCATGTACCACTCCAAGATCAGAAATAAAATTCTTCACCCAAACACCTTCTTTTGCCGCTTCAGAAGCCGCAATGTACTCAGCCTCCATTGTAGAATCAGGTACATTATCTTGCTTGGAACTCCTCCAGCTTACTGCTCCTCCGTTCAGAATGAACACAAACCCAGATTGCGATCGACTATCATCCCTATCGGTTCGGAAACTAGCATTAGTGTAACTCTTTACAATGAGCTCATCCTCACCTCCATAAACCAGGAACATATCCTTTGTCCTTCTCAAGTATTTAAGGATATTCTTTACCGCTGTCCAGTGACTCTCACCTGGATCAGTCTGGTATCTGCCTACTACGCTTAGAGCAAAGTTAACATCGGGACGAGTACATACCATAGCATATATGATGGACCCGACAGCCGAAGCATACGGAATCCCATCCATGCGTCTTCGCTCATCAGGAGTCGAGGGACTCTGAGTCTTGCTAAGACTAATGCCATGTGACATGGGCAAGAACCCTTTCTTGGCATCTTGCATGTTAAACCGCTTCAACACCTTGTCTATATACGTACTTTGGCTTAATCCAATAAGCCTTCTCGATCTATCTCCATAGATCTTGATTCCCAGAATATAAGCTGATTCTCCCAAGTCTTTCATCGAAAAACTATTTTTCAATGAGTCCTTGACAGATTCAAGCATTTGAACATCATTTCCAATCAACAATATGTCATCCACATACATGATCATAAATGCAACTGAGCTCCCACTGACCTTCTTGAATACACAATGATCATAGTCGTTCTTGGTGAAGCCAAACTCTTTGACTGCTTCATTAAAACGAATGTTCCAATTCCAAGATGCGCCTCAATCCATAACTGTATCTCTGAAGCTTGCATACCATGCCAACATTCTTTGGATCGACAAAACCCTCGGGCTGTGTCATATACACGTCCTCGGTTAAATTTCCATTAAGGAAAGCCGTTTTGACATCCATCTACCATATCTCATAGTCGAAATATGCAGCTATAGCAAGAATGATCCGAATTGATTTAGGCATCGCTACCGGTGAATAAGTCTCACCGTAGTCAACTCCTTGAACTTGTCGATAACCTTTAGCGACAAGTCGAGCCTTAGGAACTGTAACATTTCCGTCCATATCAGTTTTCTTCTTAAAGATCCATTTGCACTCAATGGCTCGAATGCCATCTGGCGGATCAACCAAGTTCCAAACTTGATTGTCATCCATGGACTTTAATTCAGATCTCATGGCCTCAAGCCATAACTCGGAATTAGGGCTCAACATCACTTCCGCATATGTGGTCGGTTCGTTATTCTCCAAGAACAACACATTGTAGTGGTGCATATTGCGCAACCTTTCCGACCTACATGGAACCAGCGCCGATTCCACTACGAGTTCCCTGACTAACTCCGGCGTGATTGAATCACCTGTCAGAACGTCCCCGTGTGGCTCTCGAATTTCTTCGAGTTGGACCGACCTCCCACTAGCCTTCCGATTGAGAAACTCTTTCTCAAGGAAAACTCTATGTCGAGCGACAAACACTTTGCCCTCTTCACGATTGTAGAAGTAATATGCCAAGGTTTCCCTCGGGTATCCCATGAATATGCACTTGTTCGACTTGGGTGTGAGCTTGTCTGACTGGAGTCGCTTGACATATGCTTCACAACCACAAATCTTTAGAAAATACAAGCTATGACTCTTTGCTGTCCATATCTCATATGGTGTCTTATCTATGGACTTTGATGGTACCATGTTTAGTGTGAAAGCTGCAGTTTCTAGAGCGTATCCCCAAAATGACAAGGGTAAATCCGACTGACTCATCATCGATCGGACCATGTCTAAAAAAGTCTGATTCCTCCGCTCCGACACAACATTTCTCTGTGGTGTACCTGGAGGAGTGAGTTGTGGAACTATTCCACTACTCTTCAGATGATCATAAAACTCATGGCTCATATACTCACCGCCACGATCAGATCATAGAAGCTTGATTGTCGCCGAGTTGATTTTCCACTTCGTTTTGAAACTCCTTGAACTTTTCAGAAGTTTCTGACTTGTGCCTCATCAAGTAGACATATCCATATCTACTAAAGTCGTCGGTAAAAGTCACGAAGTATTGGAAACCACCTCTAGTTGTCATGCTCATTGGTCCACATACATCACTATGCATAAGTTCCAATAGCTCAGACGCCCTCTCACAACTCTTTGCAAAACGAGTCTTAGTCATCTTGTCGAGTAGGCATGACTCGCATGTCTCAAATGATTGAAAATCGAATGAATTTAGAATTCCATCATCATGGAGCTTCTTCATGCGCTTTTGACTATGTCCTAGTCGACAATGTCAGATGTAAGTCGGATTTATCTCGTTAGGCTTATGCCTCTTGACATTTATGTTAGAGACCAATTCACCTTCAAGATCTAATATAAAGAGCCCGTTCACAACAAGCGAAAAGCCATAAAACATTTTATTCAAGTAAATAGAACAACCATTGTCCATAATATTGAATTCATAACCTTGCCTCATTAAACATGAGGCCGAAATAATGTTTTGACTTAATGCAGGAACATAATAACAATTATCAAGTTCCATTACAAATCCTGAAGGTAAATTAACACTACTGTAGGATGCTGCTAACACGACACTACAACCAGAGACCCTTCGACAAAACTGTGTGCGATGCATGAATCGCAAACGGTATAGTTCAAGGTCCGTCGCCAATGTCATGAACTGTGTGCGATGGAGGATCCATCAAATACGATTCAGAAAATATTTGCATGTGTGATCTACGGCAGACAGTTTGTTCTTATGAACCGTTTGTGATTAGCGAAGATAACACAAACGATTACACAGATCCAGATGTGTGCGATAGAGAGCACACAGTTCACTAACAAAAACTGTGTGCGATGATATAGAAAAACACAAACTATTCGGCATAACAAGATGTGTGCGATATAGGGCACAGAGTTCACTACCATAAACTGTGTGCGATAATATAGCATAACACAAACGATTCGGCATAACAAGATGTGTGCGATATAGGGCGCACAGTTCACTACCATAAACTATGTGCGATGACATTGCGGAACACAAACGATTCGGCATAACAAGATGTGTGTGATAGAGGGCAAACAAGTGAGTAATCAGAATCGTGTGCGAATACAAGAAATCACACAAACGATTGGTGTTAATAACCTATGTGTGTTGTGGGGAAATGGTTGCTGGTATACAATTTGTCAGCGATTGATGAAATCATCACTGACGGGTTTTGTAGTTTTGTCCGTGTGTACTGTGATTTGCTCTGTCTGCACAACATCTATGCTGCCTACAGGTCACTCGGGTGAACTATTTGCGATGAGCCAAAATAACACAAATGGTTGCACAGATATAGGTGTGTGCGACAGACGGCATACCGTGCGCTCAGATGAAATGTGCGAGCCAAAATAACACAAATAATTGGGAGTAACAAGATGTGTGTGATGCTGATGCCCAGCAAACAGGTCAGTAATCTAAATTGTGTGGAAAGACAGATCATAACACAGACGATTCCTGGTAATAAGCACCTGATTCAGAAAGTGATAGCACAAATTATCATTCGCACTACTACATAATCGACTAAACAACATAATAGCGACATTACATATCAGCAAGGTTCAGAAAACAGCAAAATAGAAACATCTACTCATCGGTGTTGTTGCAGGGCTGGCCTATTGGTTCGCCAATGTCGAAATATTGTCTACACTCATGCAACATCCTCTCTATGGAAGAAGGACCCACTTTCGGGTTGGCGATGACCATGTTCTTGAACGCTTCATAGGCCCAGCCTTTCCTCTGCTCCTGCTCCATCACAGTAGCTCCGGTCTCGTGGAAAATCCCGTCCACGGCCGAAGGCGTGCATATGGCCCTCCGACGACAGAGATATTCAAAGCGGACGTAAACACGAAACCCAAGAGCTGCACGCTGTGCTAGAGCGGTAGCAGACTCTAAGGAGGTTGATGCCCTTACCGATGCGAAATCCACGCAAGCCGCCAAGGCAACGGCGAACTGATCAGCGCATGATGCCCTTTCGAAGGGCACAGCCGCGCTTTCCGCATACAGAACCGCGCTTGCCCGCAACCGATCTGATGTAACCTTCAGATTTTCCGCTCTTGCCGCCAAGGCCTCCGGACCCTCAGCAGCACGTACCGCCCTGGTCTCCGGAGCCTCAGTAGCGCGTATTGCCGCCAAAGCCTCCGAGCCCTCAGCAGCGCCTACCACCGCTGCCACCAAGGCCTCCAGGCCCTCAGCAGCGCCTACCGCCGCATCCGCCGTGGGCTCCTCCGCGCATAAGATCTGCCTCAACCGCGCGCTCCTCCGTCGCGGGCTCCTCCGCACGGATGACATGTGTAATGTTGAGGATTTTGTGGAGGCAAGGATAGTGGGGGAGAAGAAGGCCAAATTTGGGGGGTGCGAGAGGGGAAATATACGGTGGAGAGCGAAGAGTGGTGATATTTATTTATGACCCTATACACAATTGCAGACAGTTTCTATATGTGTTACGTGTGTGATTATGTGTGCACCGCAAAGAACTCAAAAACTGTGAAAATGCTTCCCGCGCAAGAGCAAGCGCCAGCCACAGCGGTAAATTATAAAATCCACAACCCCTTGGCTGCAGCTAGCTATAAATAACCACACCGATGGCCGGCTGCGGTGAGACAATGATCCCCTGGCTAGTTGCCACACACACCATCAAACCCCCAATGGTCGACGACATGATGGAGTTGGGCAACGGTGGAATCGAGGCTGCCGGCGCGATGGTCAGCTTGAGGATCGATGGCCATGCCGCTACCTCTCCCGACTATGGTAAGAGGAGGCAGGAATCATGACATGAGCAAGGCAAGAGGTTAGCTAGGGTCGTCTTGAAGGAGCTAGGCATCGCCAGCGGGCAATACTGCAGGCTCGGCGCAGAGTGCGTTGGATGGTGCACGCGGTGAAGCAGGAATCGCGACGCCGCAAGGATAACTGCGTCAGTGGCTTCTACACGAGGCGTAGGTTTATGTCCCAGATGAAGGAGGATGCGGCTCTGGATGCCGGGGGAGGGCTTGCGTCCATTGCTGCAGCATTGGCGATGGCCAGGGTCTCGTCGGCCGCCGGGATGATGTACCTACCGGCGGATGCCGCAGTCCTGGTGAGAGCCGCGTCCGACGCAGTAGTGGCGATCACCAATGTCGAGGCTGACCCTTCCTCGGTCGATCAAGGTGTAGGTCATCGACTTGGCGACCTTATGTCCTCCTGAGACCAGGAACGACACGATATCGATGTAAGTGTGCTGGGTCGGCATTAGGGGCAGTAGCACTTTTGTGCGCGCTTAGTTCATATGTATTATATTGATGTAAAATTGTGAGCTAATGTTTTGTAAATTACTCCGCCAACTATGCACTGTACCAATTTGAGCATGTAAATTCTTGATTGAATTGCTCATGCCTGATTTGTGCTTGCACGATGGACACTACGGTGGCGTTCGTCAGCGGCAGCCGGCTGCGACAAGCGTCGTCGAGCTCAAAAATTTGGGCGGGCCGAGGTCGAGAACGAGCAACTATACAGCGATGCGAATGAGGACGAAGAGGGGGTAGAGGGTCTGCATACGAAACGATTCGTAAACATGAACCGTGTGTGATTAATGCCATTAAAGTTTGTGTTCATAGATTAATTTAGTGCATGTACGAACCCAAACCCCAACTACAGTACACGGGTGTGACGGGAGAAGTGTGGATTTCCATTCGTTCCCGGTGCATCCTACGGTGCACATGCTTGATCCCTGTGGCTGGGGTTCTGGCCAATCAGAACACAGCATAGAATGGGGTGAACGCACACGACATTCTCAAAGTAACTTTTTGCCCAAACAAATCACAAAGATTCAAGGGAAACCCATAATTCCTTGGTGATTTCTCCATTTTTATTGTTCTACTATCAACATACCCACTAGAATGCACTGTGTCCAAATTTCACATTCTTTCAGGCTCGTTTACCATATTTAGTGTTTTTGTGTACTTTTAAAGGCATTTACTACTTATAATTTAAGTTCGAACGTTTTGTACATAAAAAGGTGTTCAAAAAATGTTACCTCGTGTGGTGCCCATGCATGACCTCAATATGATGCGGTAAATATATGAGGAGGTATGGAAAATGTCTTGATATATGAGGAGGTATACCGGACCATCACCTATGGAGTTTCATGGTTCGGGGTGCGAAATCGCCATGTTTTGAAAGGGAACCCATATTCCCTTTGTCCTATGAACTTGATTTATTTTCTACGATCACCATACCCACTAGAATGCACCGCGTCGAAATTTCACATTTTTTCAGGCTGGTTAATCGTATTTAGTCCTTTTTATGTACTTTCTAGGCCTTTTGTGCTTATAATTCAAAGTTCGAACGTTCTGTACATGAAAAGGTGTTTAAAAAGAACTCAAAAATTCATAATTGTGCCGTTCAATTACGTTTCATGTATTTTACAGGAAATTAATAGAATTTTAAAGGATATGTGTGGGAAGATGCAACCATAGATGTGTCGTATATTCATTTTGTAACTCTAGAAAAATGGAAAACATGCATGAAAACATGTTAACTCGTGTGGTGCCTAGGCATGACCTTAGTATGATGCCGTAAATATTTGGGGAGGTATGGATAATGTCGTGATACACACTCTTCATATACCGGACCATCACGTATGGAGTTTCATGGTTCGGGGAGCGAAATCGCCATGTTTTCAAGGGGAACCCATATTCCCTTTGTCCTTTGAACTTGATTTATTTTCTACGATCACCATACCCACTAGAATGCACCCTGTCCGAAATTTCACATTATTTAGGCTGGTTTACCGTATTTAGTCCATTTTGTGTACTTTCTAGGCCTTTTGTGCTTATAATTCAAAGTTCGAACGTTCTGTACGTGAAAAGGTGTTCGAAAAGGACTAGAAAATTCGTAACTGTGTCGTTGAATAACTTTTCATGTATTTTACAGGAAACTAATCGAATTTTAAAGGATATGTGTGGGAAGAGGCAACAACAGATGTGTCGTTTATTTGTTTTGTAACTCTAGAAAAATGAAAAACATGCCTGAAAAACATTTTACCTCATGTGGTGCCTAGGCATGACCTCAATATGATGCCGTAAATATTTGAGGAGGTATGGATAATGTCGTGATACACACTCTTCATATACCGGACCATCACCTATGGAGTTTCATGGTTCGGGGAGCGAAATCGCCATCTTTTGAAGGGGAACCCATACTCTCGTGGTCCTTTCAACTGGAATTATTTTCTACGATCGTCATACCCACTAGAATGCACCCTGTCCGAAATTTGACATTTTTTAGGCTGGTTTATCGTATTTAGTCCATTTTGTGTACTTTCTAGGCCTTCTGTGCTTATAATTCAAAGTTCGAACGTTCTGTACATGAAAATGTGTTTAAAAAGAACTCGAAAATTCGTAATTGTGCCGTTCAATAACTTTTCATGTATTTTACAGGAAATTAATAGAATTTTAAAGGATATGTGTGGGAAGAGGCAACCACAGATGTGCCGTTTATTTATTTTGTAACTCTAGAAAAATGGAAAAGATGCCTGAAAAATATGTTACCTCGTGTGGTGCCTAGTCATGACCTCGATATGATGCCGTAAACATTTGAGGAGGTATAAAAAAAATATCGTGATACACACTCTTCATATACCGGACCATCACCTATGGAGTTTCATGTTTCGGGGAGCGAAATCGCCATGTTTTGTAGGGGAACCCATATTCCCGTTGTCCTTTGAACTTGATTTATTTTCTGTGATCACCATACCCACTAGAATGCACCGCGTCCAAATGTCACATTTTTCAAAATGGTTTACCGTATTTAGTCCTTTTTGTGTACTTTCTAGGCCTTTTGTGCTTATAATTTAAAGTTCGAACGTTCTGTACGTGAAAGGTGTTCAAAAAGGACTCAAAAATTCGTCATTGTGCCATTGAATAACTTTTCATGTATTTTACAGGAAATTAATAGAATTTTAAAGGATATGTGTGGGAAGAGGCAACCACAGATGTGTCATTTATTTGTTTTATAACTCTAGAAAACTGGAAAACATGCCTGAAAAACAGGTTACCTCGTGTGGTGCCTAGGCATGACCTCAGTATGATGCCATAAATATTTGGGGAGGTATGGATAATGTCGTGATACACACTCTTCATATACCGGACCATCACCTATGGAGTTTCATGGTTCGGGGAGCGAAATCGCCATGTTTTGAAGGGGAACCCATATTCCTTTTGTCCTTTGAACTTGATTTATTTTCTACGATCACCATACCCACTAGAATGCACCGCGTCCAAATTTCACATTTTTTCACGCTGGTTTACCGTATTTAGTCCTTTTTGTGGACTTTCTAGGCCTTTTGTGCTTATAATTCAAAGTTCGAACGTTCTGTACGTGAAAAGGTGTTCGAAAAGGACTCGAAAATTCGTAACTGTGCCGTTGAATAACTTTTCATGTATTTTACAGGAAATTAATCGACTTTTAAAGGATATTTGTGGGAAGAGGCAACCACAGATGTGTCGTTTATTTGTTTTGTAACTCAAGTAAAATTAAAAACATGCCTGAAAAACATTTTACCTCGTGTGGTGCCTAGGCATGACCTCAATATGATGCCGTAAATATTTGAGGAGGTATGGATAATGTCGTGATACACACTCTTCATATATCGGACCATCACCTATGGAGTTTCATGGTTCGGGGAGCGAAATCGCCATCTTTTGAAGGAGAACCCATACTCTCTTGGTCCTTTCAACTGGAATTATTTTCTACGATCGTCATACCCACTAGAATGCACCCTGTCCGAAATTTGACATTTTTTAGGCTGGTTTACCGTATTTAGTCCATTTTGTGTACTTTCTAGGCCTTTTGTGCTTATAGTTCAAAGTTTGAATGTTCTGTACATGAAAATGTGTTTAAAAAGGACTCGAAAATTCGTAATTGTGCCATTCAATAACTTTTCATGTATTTTACAGGAAAATAATAAAATTTTAAAGGATATGTGTGGGAAGAGGCAACCACAGATGTGCCGTTTATTTATTTTGTAACTCTAGAAAAATGGAAAAGATGCCTGAAAAATATGTTACCTCGTGTGGTGCCTAGGCATGACCTCAATATGATGCCGTAAACATTTGAGGAGGTATGGAAAATGTCATGATACACACTCTTCATATACCGGACCATCACCTATGGAGTTTCATGGTTCGAGGAGCGAAATCGCCATGTTTTGAAGGGGAACCCATATTCCCTTTGTTCTTTGAACTTGATTTATTTTCTATGATCACCATACCCACTAGAATGCACTGCTTCCAAATTTCACATTTTTTCAGGCCGGTTTACCGTATTTAGTCCTTTTTGTGTACTTTCTAGGCCTTTTGTGCTTATAATTCAAAGTTCGAACGTTCTGTACGTGAAAAGGTGTTCGAAAAGGACTCGAAAATTCGTAACTGTGCCGTTGAATAACTTTTCATGGATTTTGTAGGAAATTAATCGAATTTTAATGGATATGTGTGGGAAGAGGCAACCACAGATGTGTCGTTTATTTGTTTTGTAACTCTAGAAAAATGAAAAACATGCCTGAAAAACATTTTACCTCGTGTGGTGCCTAGGAATGACCTCAATATGATGCCATAAATATTTGAGGAGGTATGGATACTGTCGTGATACACACTCTTCATATACCGGACCATCACCTATGGAGTTTCATAGTTCGGGGAGCGAAATCGCCATGTTTTGAAGGGGAACCCATATTCCCTTTGTCCTTTGAAATTGATTTATTTTCTACGATCACCATACCCACTAGAATGCACCCTGTCCGAAATTTCACATTTTTTAGGCTGGTTTACCGTATTTAGTCCATTTTGCGTACTTTCTAGGCCTTTTGTGCTTATCATTCAAAGTTCGAACGTTCTGTACGTGAAAAGGTGTTCGAAAAGGACTCGAAAATTCGTAACTGTGCCGTTGAATAACTTTTCATGTATTTTACAGGAAATTAATCAAATTTTAAAGGAAATGTGTGGGAAGAGGCAACCATAGATGTGTCGTTTATTTGTTTTGTAACTCTAGAAAAATGAAAAACATGCCTGAATTTTTTTTACCTCGTGTGGTGCCTAGGCATGACCTCAATATGATGCCATAAATATTTGAGGAGGTATGGATAATGTCGTGATACACACTCTACATATACCGGACCATCACCTATGGAGTTTCATTGTTCGGGGAGCGAAATCGCCATCTTTTGAAGGGGAACCCATACTCTCTTGGTCCTTTCAACTGGAATTATTTTGTACGATCGTCATACCCACTAGAATGCACCCTGTCCGAAATTTGACATTTTTTAGGCTGGCTTACCGTATTTAGTCCATTTTGTGTACTTTCTAAGCCTTTTGTGCTTATAATTCAAAGTTCAAACGTTCTGTACATGAAAATGTGTTCAAAAAGGACTCAAAAATTCGTAATTGTGCCGTTCAATAACTTTTCATGTATTTTACAGGAAATTAATAGAATTTTAAAGGATATGTGTGGGAAGAGGCAACCACAGATGTGCCGTTTATTTATTGTGTAACTCTAGAAAAATGGAAAAGATACCTGAAAAATATGTTACCTCGTGTGGTGCCTAGTCATGACCTCAATATGATGCCGTAAACATTTGAGGAGGTATGGAAAATGTCGTGATGCACACTCTTCATATACCGGACCTTCACCTATGGAGTTTCATGTTTCGGGGAGCGAAATCGCCATGTTTTGTAGGGGAACCCATATTCCCGTTGTCCTTTGAACTTGATTTATTTTCTGTGATCACCATACCCACTAAAATGCACCGCTTCCAAATGTCACATTTTTTTAGGATGGTTTACCGTATTTAGTCCTTTTTTTGTACTTTCTAGGCCTTTTGTGCTTATAATTCAAAGTTCGAACGTTCTGTACGTGAAAGGTGTTAAAAAAGGACTCAAAAATTCGTAATTGTGCTGTTGAATAACTTTTCATGTATTTCACAGGAAATTAATAGAATTTTAAAGGATATGTGTGGGAAGAGGCAACCACAGATGTGTCGTTTATTTGGTTTATAACTCTAGAAAAATGGAAAACATACCTGAAAAACATGTTACCTCGTGTGGTGCCTAGGCATGACCTCAGTATGATGCCGTAAATATTTGAGGAGGTATGGATAATGTCGTGATACACACTCTTCATATACCGGACCATCACCTATGGAGTTTCATGGTTCGGGGAGCGAAATCGCCATCTTTTGAAGGGGAACCCATACTCTCTTGGTCCTTTCAACTGGAATTATTTTCTACGATCGTCATACCCACTAGAATGCACCCTGTCCAAAATTTGACATTTTTTATGCTGGTTTATCGTATTTAGTCCATTTTGTGTACTTTCTAGGCCTTTTGTGCTTATAATTCAAAGTTCGAACGTTCTGTACATTAAAATGTGTTTAAAAAGGAATCGAAAATTCGTAATTGTGCCGTTCAATAACTTTTCATATATTTTACAGGAAATTAATAGAATTTTAAAGGATATGTGTGGGAAGAGGCAACCACAGATGTGCCGTTTATTTATTTTGTAACTAGAAAAATGGGAAAGATGCCTGAAAAATATGTTACCTCGTGTGGTGCCTAGGCATGACCTCAGTATGATGCCGTAAATATTTGAGGAGGTATGGAAACTGTCGTGATACACACTCTTCATATACCGGACCATCACCTATGGAGTTTCATGGTTCGGGGAGCGAAATCACCATGTTTTCAAGGGGAACCCATATTCCCTTTGTCCTTAGAACTTTATTTATTTTCTACGATCACCATACCCACTAGAATGCACTGCGTCCAAATTTCACATTTTTTTTCAGGCCGGTTTACCGTATTTAGTCCTTTTTGTGTACTTTCTTGGCCTTTTGTGCTTATAATTCAAAGTTCGAACGTTCTGTACATGAAAAGGTGTTCGAAAAGGATTCGAAAATTCATAACTGTGCCGTTGAATAACTTTTCATGTATTTTACAGGAAATTAATCGAATTTTAAAGGATATGTGTGGGAAGAGACAACCACAGATGTGTCGTTTATTTGTTTTGTAACTCTAGAAAAATGAAAAACATGCCTGAAAAACATTTCACCTCGTGTGGTGCCTAGGAATGACCTCAATATGATGCCGTAAATATTTGAGGAGGTATGGATAATGTCGTGATACACACTCTTCATATACAGGACCATCACCTATGGAGTTTCATGGTTCGGGGAGCGAAATCGCCATCTTTTGCAGGGGAACCCATACTCTCTTGGTCCTTTCAACTGGAATTATTTTCTACGATCGTCATACCCACTAGAATGCACCCTGTCCGAAATTTGACATTTTTTAGGCTGGTTTACCGTATTTAGTCCATTTTGTGTACTTTCTAGGCCTTTTGTGCTTATAATTCAAAGTTCGAACGTTCTGTACATGAAAATGTGTTTAAAAAGGACTTGAAAATTCATTATTGTGCCGTTCAATAACTTTTCATGTATTTTACAGGAAATTAATAGAATTTTAAAGGATATGTGTGGGAAGAGGCAACCACAGATGTGTCGTTTATTTATTTTGTAACTCTAGAAAAATGGAAAAGATGCCTGAAAAATATGTTACCTCATGTGGTGCCTAGTCATGACCTCAATATGATGTCGTAAACATTTGAGGAAGTATGTAAAATGTCGTGATACACACTCTTCATATACCGGACCATCACCTTTGGAGGTTCATGTTTCCGGGAGCGAAATCGCCATGTTTTGTAGGGGAACCCATATTCCCGTTGTCCTTTGAACATAATTTATTTTCTGTGATCACCATACCCACTAGAATGCACCGCGTCCTATTGTCAAAATTTTTTCAGGATGGTTTACCGTATTTAGTCCTTTTTGTGTACTTTCTAGGCCGTTTCTGCTTATAATTCAAAGTTCGACCGTTCTGTACGTGAAAGGTGTTCAAAAAGGACTCGAAAATTCGTAATTGTGCCGTTGAATAACTTTTCATGTATTTTACATGAAATTAATAGAATTTTAATGGATATGTGTGGGAAGAGGCAACCACAGATGTGTCGTTTATTTGTTTTATAACTCTAGAAAAATGGAAAACATGCCTGAAAAACATGTTACCTCGTGTGGTACCTAGGCATGACCTCAGTATGATGCCGTAAATATTTGCGGAGGTATGGATAATGTCGTGATACACACTCTTCATATACCGGACCATCACCTATGGAGTTTCATGGTTCGGGGAGCGAAATCACCATGTTTTGAAGGGGAACCCAAATTCCCTTTGTCCTTTGAACTTGATTTTTTTTCTACGATCACCATACCCACTAGAATACACCGCGTCCAAATTTCACATTTTTTCAGGTCGGTTTACCGTATTTAGTCCTTTTTGTGTACTTTCTAGGCCTTTTGTGGTTATAATTCAAAGTTCGAACGTTCTATACGTGAAAAGGTGTTCGGAAAGGACTCGAAAATTCGTAACTGTGTCGTTGAATAACTTTTCATGTATTTTACAGGAAGTTAATCGAATTTTAAAGGAGATGTGTGGGAATAGGCAACCACAGATGTGTCGTTTATTTGTTTTGTAACTCAAGTAAAATGAAAAACATGACTGAAAAACATTTTACCTCGTGTGATGCCTAGGCATGACCTCAACATGATGCCGTAAATATTTGAGGAGGTATGGATAATGTCGTGATACACACTCTTCATATACCGGACCATCACCTATGGAGTTTCATGGTTCGGGGAGCGAAATCATCATCTTTTGAAGGGGAACCCATACTCTCTTGGTCCTTTCAACTGGAATTATTTTCTACGATCGTCATACCCACTAGAATGCACCCTGTCCGAAATTTGACATTTTTAGGCTGGTTTATCGTATTTAGTCCATTTTGTGTACTTTCTAGGCCTTTTGTGCTTATAATTCAAACTTCGAACGTTCTGTTCATGAAAATGTGTTAAAAAGGACTCGAAATTCGTAATTGTGCCGTTCAATAACTTTTCATGTATTTTACAGGAAATTAATAGAATTTTAAAGGATATTTGTGGGAAGAGGCAACCACAGATGTGCCGTTTATTTATTTTGTAACTCTAGAAAAATGGGAAAGATGCCTGAAAAACATGTTACCTCGTGTGGTGCCTAGGCATGACCTCAGTATGATGCCGTAAATATTTGAGGAGGTATGGAAAATGTCGTGATACACACTCTTTATATACCGGACCATCACCTATGGAGTTTCATGGTTCGGGGAGCGAAATCGCCATGTTTTGAAGGGGAACCCATATTCCCTTTGTCCTTTGAACTTGATTTATTTTCTACGATCACCATACCCACTAGAATGCACTACGTCCAAATTTCACATTTTTTTCAGGCCGGTTTACCGTATTTAGTCCTTTTTGTGTATTTTCTAGGCCTTTTGTGCTTATAATTCAAAGTTCGAATGTTCTGTACGTGAAAAGGTGTTCGAAAAGGACTCGAAAATTCATAACTCTGCCGTTGAATAACTTTTCATGTATTTTACAGGAAATTAATCAAATTTTAAAGCATATGTGTGGGAAGAGGCAACCACAGATGTGTCATTTATTTGTTTTGTAACTCTAGAAAAATGAAAAACATGCCTGAAAAACATTTTACCTCGTGTGGTGCCTAGGCATGACCTCAATATGATGCCGTAAATATTTGAGCAGGTATGGATAATGTCGTGATACACACTCTTCATATACCGGACCATCACCTATGGAGTTTCATGGTTCGGGGAGCGAAATCGCCATCTTTTGAAGGGGAACCCATACTCTCTTGGTCCTTTCAACTGGAATTATTTTCTACGATCGTCATACCCACTAGAATGCACCCTGTCCGAAATTTGACATTTTTTAGGCTGGTTTACCGTATTTAGTCCATTTTGTGTACTTTCTAGGCCTGCTGTGCTTATAATCAAAGTTCGAACGTTCTGCACATGAAAATGTGTTTAAAAAGAACTCGAAAATTTGTAATTGTGTCGTTCAATAACTTTTCATGTATTTTACAGGAAATTAATAGAATTTTAAAGGATATGTGTGGGAAGAGGCAACCATAGATGTGCCGTTTATTTATTTTGTAACTCTAGAAAAATGGAAAAGATGCCTGAAAAATATGTTACCTCGTGTGGTGCCTAGGCATGACCTTTGTATGATGCCGTAAATATTTGAGGAGGTATGGAAAATGTCGTGATACACACTCTTCATATACCGGACCATCACCTATGGAGTTTCTTGGTTCGGGGAGCGAAATCGCCATGTTTTGAAGGGGAATCCATATTCCCTTTGTCCTTTGAACTTGACTTATTTTCTACGATCACCATACCCACTAGAATGCACTGCGTCCAAATTTCACATTTTTTTCAGGATGGTTTTCCGTATTTAGTCCTATTTGTGTACTTTCTAGGCCTTTTGTGCTTATAATTCAAAGTTCGAACGTTCTGTACGTGAAAAGGTGTTCGAAAAGGACTCAAAAATTCATAACTGTGCCGTTGAATAACTTTTCATGTATTTTACAGGAAATTAATCGAATTTTAAAGGATATGTGTGGGAAGAGGCAACCACATATGTGTCATTTATTTGTTTTATAACTCAAGAAAAATGGAAAACTTGCCTGAAAAACATGTTACCTTGTGTGGTGCCTAGGCATGACCTCAGTATGATGCCGTAAATATTTGGGGAGGTATGGATAATGTCGTGATACACACTCTTCATATAACGGACCATCACCTATGGAGTTTCATGGTTCGGGGAGCGTAATTGCCATGTTTTGAAGGGGAACCCATATTCCCTTTGTCCTTTCAACTTGATTTATTTTCTACGATCACCATACCCACTAGAATGCACTCTGTCCGAAATTCACATTTTTTCAGGCCGGTTTACCGTATTTAGTCCGTTTTGTGTACTTTCTAGGCCTTTTGTGCTTATAATTCAAAGTTTGAACGTTCTGTACGTGAAAAGGTGTTCGAAAAGGACTCAAAAATTCATAACTGTGTCGTTGAATAACTTTTCATGTATTTTACAGGAAATTAATCGAATTTTAAAGGATATGTGTGGGAAGAGGCAACCACAGATGTGTTGTTTATTTGTTTTGTAACTCAAGTAAAATGAAAAACATGCCTGAATTTTTTTTACCTCGTGTGGTGCCTAGGCATGACCTCAATATGATGCCGTCAATATTTGAGGAGGTATGGATAATGTCGTGATACACTCTCTTCATATCCCGGAGCATCACCTATGGAGTTTCATGGTTCGGGGAGCGAAATCGCCATCTTTTGAAGGGGAACCCATACTCTCTTGGTCCTGTCAACTGGAATTATTTTCTACGATCGTCATACCCACTAGAATGCACCGCGTCCAAATGTCACATTTTTTCAGGATGGTTTACCGTATTTAGTCCATTTTGTGTACTTTCTAGGCCTTTTGTGCTTATAATTCAAAGTTCGAACGTTCTGTACATGAAAATGTGTTTAAAAAGGACTCGAAAATTCGTAATTGTGCCGTTGAATAACTTTTCATGTATTTTACAAGAAATTAATGGAATTTTAAAGGATATGTGTGGGAAGAGGCAACCACAGATGTGCCGTTTATTTATTTTGTAACTCTAGAAAAATGGAAAAGATGCCTGAAAAATATGTTACCTCGTGTGGTGCCTAGTCATGACCTCAATATGATGCCGTAAACATTTGAGGAGGTATGGAAAATGTCGTGATACACACTCTTCATATACCGGACCATCACTTATGGAGTTTCATGTTTCGGGGAGCGAAATCGCCATGTTTTGAAGGGGAGCCCATATTCTCTTGGTCCTTTCAACTTGAATTATTTTCTACGATCGTCATACCCACTAGAATGCACCATGTCCGAAATTTGACATTTTTTCAGGCTGGTTTACCGTATTTAGTCCTTTTTGTGTACTTTCTAGGCCTTTTGTGCTTATAATTCAAAGTTCGAACGTTCTATGCGTGAAAAGGTGTTCGAAAAGGACTAAAAAATTCGTAATTGTGCCGTTGAATAACTTTGCATATATTTTACAGGAAATTAATAGAATTTTAAAGGATATGCGCGGGAAGAGGCAACCACAGATGTGTCATTTATTTGTTTTAATTATAACTCTTGAAAAATGGAAAACATGCCTAAAAAACATGTTACCTCGTGTGGTACCTAGTCATGACCTCAATAACATGCGGTAAATATTTGAGGAGGTATGGATAATGTCGTGATACAAACTCTTCATATACCAGACCATCACCTATGGAGTTTCATGGTTCGGGGAGCGAAGTCGCCATGTTTTGAAGGGGAACCCATATTCCCTTGGTCCTTCCAACTTTATTTATTTTTACGATCATCATACCCACTAGAATGTACCGTGTCCAAAATTTGACATTTTTTAAGCTGGTTTACCGTATTTAGTCCTTTTTGTGTATTTTCCGGGCCTTTTGTGGTTGTAATTCAAAGTTCGAATGTTCTGTACACGAGAAGGTGTTCAAAAAGGATTAAAAAATTCGTCATTGTGCCGTTGAATAACCTTTCATGTATTTTACAGAAAATTAATAGAATTTTAAAGGATAAGTGTGGGAAGAGGCAACCATAGATGTGTCGTTGATTTGTTTTATAACTCTAGAGTAATAGAAAACATGGCTGAAAAACATGTTACCTCGTGTGGTGCCTAGGCATGACCACAATATGATGCGGTAAATATTTGAGGAGGTATGGATAATGTCGTGATACAAACTCTTCATATACCGGACCATCACCTATGGAGTTTCATGGTTCGGGGAGCGAAGTCGCCATGTTTTGAAGGGGAACCCATATTTCCTTGGTCCTTACAACTTGATTTATTTTCTACGATCATCACACCCACTAGAATGCACCCCTCCAAAATTTGACATTTTTTCAGGCCGATTTACCATATTTATTCGTTTTTGTGTATTTTCCTGGCCTTTTGTGCTTATAATACAGCTTTAAAGGCAAACGGTTTCTTACAACAAATCGTTTGCAAAACGTCCGATGGCACAAGAGAGAGAGAATACTTGAATTTTTTTCCTGTGCGGGATCACCAATTTTCTCTTTTCACGCACACGGGTATTTGATGCGCTTCGTCTGTGTTGCGTCTCCCCCCCGTAAGGTTCGAGTTTCGCCGCCAAAATTTCAATAGGCGCGTGATTTGAGAAGTTATTCCTCCCTCCCCACCACCCATCACATTTCCCCCCTATCCCCACCGTCCGCCCTCTAACTGCAGACCAAACCGCAGCCGCCGCCGCAACCAAATCTACGTTCTGCCCCAGTCTCGATCTAGTGAGGTAACCTCCGATCTCCATCACCGCCCCGGCCCGATTGCTCAGATGGAGCCTGCGAACCACCCTCATGCCTCCGCGTCCCCACCCCCTATCGCCGAGCATCCCCGCGTAAGCCCAACCACATATCACGCGGAGGTCGAGGAGCTGATCATGGCGGTCGATGGCGCGGTGAACGCTATGCGTGCTGACCCGGAGGAACACCTTGCCACCGACGCCGCCAACTTTGTGCGGGCTCTGGCCGAGATGAAATGCCCAAGCAACTACCCCTCGGGACTTACCAAGTATGAACTGTCCAGTTCAATTTTATGAATACCAGTATAGCAATGTTTAACCGTGTCAATTTCAGTTTGAACGGTACACGTTTAAATTGCCATGTTAGGTTGTCTGTACTCTATAGTTAACACGTCCGTTGTTCATTTCAATTATGCGCACTGTGTTGTTCAAGTATGAACTGTCTAGTTCAATTTCACAAATACCAGTTTCAAACTTACAATGCCTATGCTAGGTTGCTGTTAAGCCTGCTGTAGTGAACAGTTATATCCATTTATTACGCTGTCCATTCGGTACCGTGCTACTCTTCGCAAAGAATATATTTTTGGTGGATGATAACCCTGTTGTAATTGACATGCCTTTCCATGTACTTACGCAGTGTCAAAATGCATGATGATGTTGTTTACCGTCGAGGTTAGTCACATCCCAATATCTTATAGTATTTTACATCATTTGTTCAGTTTCAGTTTAGCTTCTAACATTTACTAGTTGCTTGTAGGTACATATGTTAGCGGTACTGATCCACGCTGCGACCAGCAAGAACACCTAGCCACCGACTTTGTGCGGGCTCTGGTCGAGTTGAAGTACCCCAGCAACTACCCCTTGGGATTTACCAAGTATGAACTGGCTCTTGATGTTTAACCATGTCAATTTCTGTTTCACTGGTACAAGTTTTAATGACTATGTTAGGTTGTCTGTACTCTGAAGTTAACACATCCAGTTTAATTTCACCAATACCTATCCCTTTGTTACCGTGCTACTCCTCGCAATGAAAATATCACCGGAGATACTATCGTTTAATTAACATTTGCTATTTTTGGTGAATGTTAACCCTGTTGTATTTAACACGCCTTTCTATGTGCTTATGTAGGGGTACGATGCGCGATGCTATTGTTTACCATCGAGGTTAGTCACATGCCATTTTCTTATAATATTTTACATCATTTGTGCAATTGCACCTTAGGTTCTAACATTTATTTGTTGCTTGTAGGTACATATGTCAGCGGTACTGATTCACGCTTCGAGCCACTTTGTATATGGGGCAATGAGATAAACATGAACAAGCATCAAGTGAGGAAACTAAGAAAAATTGTTAGGCAGAAGAGACATCTGATTGGATACTCTTTATTTATTCTTTATCCAAGACATCAGTGAACTTTTGGATGGTAAGTAATCCGTTGCCTTCTTTTCCAGCCAGAACAAGCTACTCTATTAGACATGAATACCTGAAAGTTGCCTCTTTTCAGTGGTTTCCCAAAGGAATTTACTCAAGATTACCTAGGAAACTACCTGACCGATGTGGAGGCAATGAAGGTTATAGTATATAATTCATGCTACCATGATAATGGTCTAGAATTCTTCCTGAAGGCGGTGAAGGACGGACGGACAATCATCACAAGGGGTTGGACAAAAGTTGTGCGCACCTTTGGCATGGAGGAGGGCACATTATGTGTATTCCGCTTCTTCAACAACATCGATAGCCAAAAGCATTTACAATTTTCTCTTCACCTTTACCGCCTCTAGTACTATATATTGTGGTCCATCATATTTAATCTTCTATCGAACTATGTAACCATGGAACATGTACTGAGCTTTTGATTTATGCATTGATTGTTAAACCATTGTAATTAGGGTATGTATTGATGGATGTGAAATCCACATTTCATAATTAAAAATTTGTAATTTCCAATTCTAATAATAAATTACAGAAAATAAGCTATTTAGGACAGTAAAACTGCACCTCAATGAAGCTCTCTCGTGCATTTGGAATTTTGGCCGTCAGATCGTGTGTTTGAGCCGTTCGTGCTCGTCCGATTGTTGTTTAGCGCTACCCTTCCCGCTAATTGGGTCGCCTGTCCTAAGGGCTGCTACTCCGGGAGCATTTTTGGTGGCCTCTGGTTAATTGGGCCGGTTTCCACGAAGCCCATGAGCATCTCTTCTGTCTCGCCCCCCTTCTTTTGTCTCTCTCTCCCCGACCTCTTCTCTTCTCTGACCTGGCTGTTCGTTACCCTCACCCTAATGCGCCGCCACCCCCAGCCACTACCGGCGCCGACATCAACCCACGAGGCCACGACTCAATCTCTCGATCTCGATCCTGAGTGATGGCGGCCACCGCAAGCCCCGTTCGCCCCTCCCACCAGCGTACCCCAGTTGTCCTCCTCGTACTCGCATGCCTGACGATGTCAACCTAGGGTGGCCAAGGATTCATCCCAACCCACCCCTTCTCCTCACTCAACGATGGCCTGATTTGTACACTTCACTTCAAAAACTTAGCTATGTGGGGCATCATTGTTGTTGTTCCATGGCGTGGCAGTGTGCTACTCGCCGAGTAGCGAAAGTCCAATAATGGCATCATGAACACGCTCGCCACCCAGGTCTAAGTCCACTTCTCCCTTCTCCTTGCAGAAATGCGATGACGGCCGATGAGGGCACCGAACGGGGGGCAACGAATTTACTTGAAACTTCCTCCATGTCATAGGCATCGTGTTGCCCTGGGCTGCCGGCCGCCGGGTGATCCGAGCATCCCATCTCACACGACGAGCATATGCAGGGGATGACCAAACGGCCATCGACACATTCTACCCGCCGGCCAAGCTGGTTGCGATGAACAAGGGCTGGTCCTCCACCAATTCTGATGGAAGCAGTTGTTTGCCCCGTTCAGCGTCAAGGTGAGAATCACCCTTATGTACCAATTTTTTTCCTTCCGATCTCAGGTTTTGACAAGGGAAGATTATGGACTTCCTTACTATTAATTTGATCTGCAAAACAATGAACATTATACATATTTGCTGATGGTATTTAAGGTGCTCTTCACATTGCGGCCATCACTTCTGTTTGCCCGGTAATATTTGGCATTTGGCATAATAAGATTAGTAATACCCATAGGTAATCTCTATTGCCCAAACAGTGAGTCCACGATGTGTTTTTACCATTCCTGCAAGAACTTACTACAAGTGTTCTAACACAGATATACAATATATACTGTATATTAAGCACTGAACTTAATCAACTCCAATTGCACTTGGTTAATCATCCTCTTCCAAAATGAAAATGTTCCAAGGTTATTTCAACAATTTTCCCATTTGCATTTGGTAGTTAAATACTATTGCATACATAAATTGATATCGAATAATTTCAGATTTACTTGACAAAATGAAAGACGAATGGAAGGCCTAAATTCACCTGCCACAATTTTAGCACATGTAGCTATCAGACAAGGAATGGCATAAAACTTGTCGTGCGGCTGGATAGATATATAGTAAGGCTAAGAGCTATGAACACATTAAAGGGTGAGAGCCAGGACCACATTAATACTTTGTCTTGCGGCCAGTTCAATGAATAGCAGATCGACGAATTTGTTACCGGAACAGCGGCACACCCTGTGTAACGTTTTCTTGTATAAAATCGAAGCCCTGGCGGGACTGATTAGAAATCAAAGGCATTGTTGTCTGGCAGAACAGGACTCACGAAAGAGCGCCTCGCCTGGCTTGCTATGTGTCCCGGTGGTTCACTGTGTGCCGTGGCCCTTACGTCTGCACTAGCATATGGTATTTTCTTCCTTCCTGATGATCAATTCATAAGCATGATCATGGTGTGATAGCGTGTACATTCTCTCGGAAGAAATAGGTGCTTGTTTATTTCCTTTCTTTAGATGTTCTTATTTTAATTTGTTGTGTTACTCCTACATTCATGTGCCACCAAGAAACGATGCTGGTTGTGGGCGAGGTAATTAGTTCACGTGGACTGCCATTCCCCATACCTTCATGTTTTAGTATCTATACTATATATGCATTATGGATATACAATTTCTTACTTTGAGTTTCTCTATCATTCAGGCCATGGTACTGTTTGTGTTGCATGCGACAATTTACTTCTTTGAAGGCATCAGGGAACGGTGATGAACCCCTCTTATCGTGATGGCATGAGGTGATAGTAAACACTCGACCATGCCGAGCAGATTAATATGAATGAAACTTCCCCCCATAATCTTCGTGAAGAAATAAATGGGTAGGAAATTATGTACCATTACTCTGCCCGATCTTCAATCTTCCACACCGAATCTGCTAATCTTGTCCGGCTTCATCTCACACGGTGTGCAAGTAATGAACTAAGTTCAAAGACAAATAAGTATTGGAGCTGCTTACTAGCATATCACTTCAATAAATTGAGGCAGGCATAAAAGCCACTGTATCTTCATGGATGAAATGTTCACAACACAAAGTATTGTAGCGATCCACATTATTTCTCAGATTTACTTAACATTTGAGTTGATTAGCCAGGGGCATGCTTCACTGTTTGCTTCAAAAACAAACTAATCATATGAGTTTGAGCGGGATTTCATTAAAGCGTATGCCGAGACTCGTAAAGACTATCCTTACATGTTCACTGATTAAATAATATCCTTTCTTCAACCTCCATTGTTTATTTCCCTTAGCTCAACTCTATACAACATCGTTATTTTCTAAAAATGTGTTGTGCAGAAAGTTAAACTGTTGGACTATCTAACTGCTCATAAAAAGGAGAATTTACTTGATTATTTAACCATGTTCTGGCATGAGATATCATCCCTTTTTCAGGGGTGTGCCAACTGAAAAACCTTTTAGGCAGTAATACTTATATATATGCATACCTTTAGCACATCCGCGTTCCTCATGTGAAGGATTGCATCAACAGTGATGTAGTCTTGGAGGAAGAGACCAGCTATAGTGCGTGCCATCATGTAAGTATGACGGATAAATCATAATCAATTTTATATTTCCTACATTTTGTTTTGTGTACACTAAATTTCTATGCATACCATGTTTTAACCTGTACTTTCTAATGCATTTCATCTGTAGATGTCATACTTCTTTCGTGACAATATTCTTTCCATTTGTTCTTGCTGAAAGATGCTTCCCATACAACCATGCTTCTCATCTTTTGGTTCGGTTTTTCTAATGTATGTGGTTAAGGAACTGGCTTCCAAAAACCATCAGAAAGTCCAGAAAACACCTTTGAGCCCAAGTGTGGAGGTTATGAAAGAACCATCAGTTCATATCTTTGTGAAAAAAACTTTCTGCAAGATAATACTCCCTCCGTTCCTAAATATTTGTCTTTGTAGAGATTTCACTACAGACTACATACAAATGTATGTAGACATAATTTAGAGTTTAGATTCATCAATTTTGCTCCGTATGTAGTCCGTAGTTGAATCTTTAAAAAGACAAATATTTAGGAACAGAGGGAGTAATACATTGTATCTTTGTAAATAACACTTCAGTGGGGATGTTATGTAGTTATTATTTTGGAAATGAAGAGACCATATTCTTATCATGATTGGTTAAAATACCATTTGCTACACCCTTATGCTTTGGATTTATGGTTACTTTTGATAAAAACATCTATTTATGTTCAATTTTTATGCTTTTATATATTTATTAAATTCCTAGCATTCCGTCAGCACAATGGACGGGCGCAGCAACACGCGCCATCGATGATCTAGTTAGGTAATAAATTACAGCGCACACAGTTGGAACGATTAAACCGTGTGATGGTATCATATGTCACACACAATTGTTTGAAGAATAGCGTGTGTGATTATCAGCTTGACAACACACGGTCGCATATTTTGCGCGTGTGGGATGCGCGCACTGTCACACACGCGTTTGCACGTCGTAACCGTGTGCGCTAGCCGTCAATAGCACAAACGGTTCCAAACCTGCGCGCGTGTGAAATGTAGGATGATAAGAAGACGGTTGACATACGTTTCGCGTGTGCGATCGGAATAACTATCGCACATGAATATATCTGTGCCATCGCCTCGGATGTGTGCTTGATCAGAAACGTAACATCAAAGTGTGGCGTGTGGGATAGGTTACGAGTTCACAAGCGTTTACGGTAGGCGAATCATCAGCAGGCACTCGCACCATCGCAGACGATGTTTCTGTGTCATGTGGGAAGACCCCCCCTATCGCCCACACATGCAAGGAGACGGTTCGGAAATACGTCGAAGAAAGCGGTTAAAAATCATTTGTATAGCACGTAACGGTACCAGTGTAAGTTGCATGGTGCCGACGGCTAATGCAGGAACTCTTGCTTTATTCCCGACGTGTATGTCAACTTCTCCTCTTGCAACATTCCTAGTCCTTCTTAGCCCCTGCATCGAGTTGCATATGTGAAAAACAGATCCGGTGTCATATACCCAAGAGCTACTAGATATCAGGAAGAAAAATATCTATAACATATACAACAAGTGTACCTGAAGAAGAAGTCACACTTCTAGTCTTCTTGCCTATCTGGGCAAGCCACTTGCTGCAGTTCCTCTTCAAGTGACTGGTGTCCTTGCAGTGAAAGCAAATGGTCCCCGTGTTTGGTCCGGACTTGGGCGCGGCAGCGATAGTAGGAATTGCCTCCTTGCCCTTTGTCTTAGTCTTTTTCTTGGACCAGCTCTTCTTGAACTTTGTCGTGTTCTGCACCATCAACACTTGATGCGTGCCTTTCTTGATATCTTGCTCTGCCACTTTTAGCATCCCATGCAATTCAGTTAGCTTCTTTTCCATGCCGTGCATATGGAAGTTTGAGATGAATGCCCCATAGCTAGTAGGAAGAGAAGCCAGAATTGTATCCGTAGACAATTCGTCTCCAAGTGGGAAGCCTAACCGATCCAAAGCTTGCATGTATCCGAGCATCTAGATCACATGCGGGCTTAGTGGATCACCCTCTTTCAGCTTACAATCTATCAAGGATCGCCAGACATTGAACCTTTCGGTCCTTGCCTACATCTGAAACATGCTCTTGAGGTTCTCGATCATATCGAAAGCCTCACTGTTTTTGAAATGCTGCTGCAGATGGGGCTCCGTAGAAGCTAACATGAGACAATTGATCTCGTTTGACTCATCAACGAGTTTCTGGTGGGCATTCCTGGCCGTGGCATTAGCATTTTCGGCAGGTTCCTCATACGTCTCCAACGTATCTATAATTTTTGATCGTTCCATGCTATTATATTATCATTCTAGTATACTTTTTGAGTAATTATTTACCAATTTATATTATTTTTGAGCACTAACCTATTGACTCAGTGCCCAGTGCCAGTTCCTGTTTTTTGTGTGTTTTTTGTTTCGCAGAAATTCCATATCAAATGAAGTCCAAACGCGATAAAAATTTACAGAGATTTTTTTTAATATATGTGAATTTTCGGAGTCAGAATCAACGCAAGACGGTGCTCGAGGGCCCCACAAGCAAGCAGTGCGCGACCCCAAGGGGGTCACGCCCTGATAGCTTGTGGCCAGCCCTTAAGTCGGTTGGTGTCTTTCTTTCGCCGCAAGGAAGATATTTTCACGATAAAAATCCTCTCAAAATTTCAGCCTGATCGTAGTTACGGATCTCCGGATATTTAAGAAACGGTGAAGGGGTCAAAAACCAGTGGTGAAAATAGAAGAGAAACAGACAGAGAGATCCAATCTCGGAGGGGCTCCTGCCCTTCGGGAGCCATGGCGGCCATGGACAAGAGGGGAAATTCTCCTCCCATCTATGGAGGAGGCCAAGGAAGAAGAAGACGGAGGGGGATCTTTCCCCCTCTCTCCCGGTGGCGCCAGAGCGCCATCGGGGCATCCATCGTGACGACGATCTACACCAACAACTTCGCCGCCGTCACCACCAACTCTCTCCCCCTCTATGCAGCGGTGTAAAACCTCTCTTCCCTGTTGTAATCTCTACTTGAACATGGTGCTTAATGCTATATATTATTATCCAATGATGTGTGGCTATCCTATGATGTTTGAGTAGATTTCTTTTGTCCTACGGGTTAATTGTGGTATGATGTTATTGATATGAGTTGTATGTTGATATGGTGATGTCCTATGGTTCTCGCCGTGCTGCGCAAGCGTGTGGGAACCCCTCTGTAGGGTTTGCAATATGTTCATCATTTGCTTATAGTCGGTGGCTAGAGTGACAGAAGCTTACACCCGAGTAAGGGGATTGTTTAGGTATGGGAGTAAAGGGGACTTGATGTTTAATGCTATGGTTGAGTTTTACCTTAATGATCTTTAGTAGTTGCGGATGCTTGCTAGAGGTCCAATCATAAGTGCACATGATCCAAGTAAAGAAAGTGTGTTAGCGTATGCCTCTCCCTCATTGCATATGATAAGTATCTATCATGTTATATTCAATTGCCTATGGACAATCTTTCTCTTGCGTTACACAAAAAGTTTTCTACTAAACAACTTACTTATTTAATATTTATCTAAACAGCCCCTAACTTGTATTTACTTGCTCTTTATTACCTTGCAAAACTATCTCTACACCTACTAAGTACTTCTAGTTTCTTTCCCGCAAAGTAGTTTCATACTTGTTCTAGGTAAAGTAAGTGTTAGCGTGCATAGAGTTGTATCGGTGGTCGATAGAACTTGAGAGAATATTAATTCTACGTTTAGCTCCTCGTTGGGTTCGACACTCTTAATTATCGAAAAAGGCTACAAACGATCCCCTACACTTGTGGGTTATCAAGAACTTTTTCTGGCGCCGTTGTCGGGGAGCAATAGCGTAGTGGTTGATATTCTCGTGTGTGCTTGTTTGCTTTATCACTAATAATTTTTATTTTCTATTATTAGTTGTTTTATTTTCTGTTTTTAGTTGTCTTCTATCTTTAATTATGGGTAGGAAACTCAAAATACCAAAAAAATAGATGTACCTGCTAACCCGGTGGTTGAGGAACCACCCAAAATCTACCATACTGCTGAGGCTTATTACTTGGATCATCTTCGATCCCTTTGTGCTCGTGCTGAAAACCCAACTAGCTTAGTTGAGGGAAAATCATTAAATGAGCATGCTTATTATGTGCGACACCGCTTATCTCAAAAAGGGAAACTCCTGTGGCATAAAATTAATAATTTACGTTGCTACGCTTCAATTTTATGCAATATATATGATTTCACGTGTTGTTCTGAAGGCACTGAAAAGCACCTTCCCTACCGATGTGTGTTTAATGATAATGAAATACTATCTTCTCATACCAAGGAGGCCTATTGTTATTATGATGTTGAACAAATTAAAGAATTTGTTGCTTTTAAGGGTGCTTATGAAATTGCTACTTTGATTAAAAAGTATGATGCTACTTTGATTGAAAAGTATGATGCTACTCTTTACAAATCTGAAAATTGTGCCATACTTAAATATTTCTATGAAAACTATGCTTCTAATGCTTATGTTAAAGAATTTATTGAAAGAATGACCGCTGCCTTGGAAGAGACTAATATTTCGCAGGAATCTATGGAAGAAGAAATGGCTGAAACTGTGAGCTCATTAGATGAAAAAGATGAGGAGGAGAGCGAAGAACAAAAGGAAGAAGAGCGGATTGATCACCCGTGCCCACCTTCTAATGAGAGTAACTCTTCAACTCATACATTGTTTAATTACCCTTCGCACATACCGAAGGATGAATGCTATGATGATTTCTATGATCCCTTGGATTCATTTGAAATATCCCTTTTTGATGAACTTGATGCTTGCTATGCTTGTGGCCATGATGCCAATATGAATTATGCTTATGGAGATGAACTTGCTATAGTTCCTTATGTTAAGCATGAAATTGTTGCTATTGCACCCACACATGATAGTCCTATTATCTTTTTGAATTCTCCCAACTACACTATATCGGAGAAGTTTGCACTTACTAAGGATTATATTGATGGGTTGCGTTTTACTATCACACATGATGATTTTGATGAATATAATATGCATATGCTTGCTGCTCCTACTTGCAATTATTATGAGAGAGGAACCAAATATTCACCTCTCTATGTTTCCAATACGATAAAATTGCAAGAAACTACTTATGCTATGAATTGGCCTTTACTTTGTGTGAATGAATTGTTCTTGTATCACATGCCAATGCATAGGAAGAGAGTTAGACTTCATTGTCACATGATATATATCATTTTGTGCTCACTACTAAATTACAAATCATTGTTAATTAAAATTGGCTTTGATATACCTTCGGATCCGGGTGGATCAATTACTTGAGCACTATATGCCTAGCTTAATGGCTTTAAAGAAAGCGCTGCCAGGGAGACAACCCGGAAGTTTTAGAGAGTCATTTATTTCTGTTGTGTGCTTTTAAAATAATTAAAAACAAAAAAAATAAAGTGGGTAACTTAAAACATTTTCAAAAAGAGAAGTGAAAGTGAGAAAGACGAACATCGTTGAAGTGGAGGGCTAGCCTTGAACTTTTGTTCATGCCCATGGAAACTTTGTGAATCTTGATTACATCAACTTTTCAACAAAAATAATTATCCCCTTGTACAAATCCATTGTATTATAGAAATAATGTTTCAAGAATTACCTTTTGGATGTTTGAATTGTTTGTTTGATATGTGCTGTGTAAAAACAGAAACTTTTGCTATAGTGTTTAAATTTTCATATTTTACTAGAGCGCTCAAAACTTCTGAAATTTTTACACAACACTGGTACGTAATTTTTTTATTACGTTCTAATTTTACAGAATTTTTTGACTTACATAAGTATGGTAACGAAACAGATCTTTACAGACTGTCCTGTTTTTCACAGATTGCTGTTATAGTTGCTTTGCGTGCTTATCTTTGAATTCTTGTTGAGCCCCATTGACTTGGGAGCCATGGAATTGTGATAGCATAATGTGAGTAATGTTAGATTATAATTATGCAATAATTTTATGGCAGTACATGATGATATTTGATGATTATGTACTAACGTTTCAAATGAAAGTTCTGTTAAGTTTTGTGTGGATGAAGTGTTCGAAGATCGAGAAGGTGTCGATATGAGAAGAATAAGCAGAGACAAGAGTTAAAGCTTGGGGATTCCCAAGGCACCCCAAGTAAATATTCAAGGAGACTCAAGCATCTAAGCTTGGGGATGCCTCAGAAGGCATCCCATCTTTCTTCCTCAACAACTACCGGTATGTTTCGGTTTTTGTTTTGTTCACATGATATGCGTAAATTATTGGAGTGTCGTGTGCCTTTTATTTTCCTTTTGGAAATGCACCATGTTGGTTTGGTAAAGTCCATGTTTGATTTATAGAATGCTCTTTGCACTTCACTTATATCTTTTGAGTATGGCTTTATAGAATGCTTCATGTGCTTCACTTATATCATTTGAAGTTGGATGCTTGTTTCTCTACATATAGAAAACCATTATTTGTAGAATGCTCTTTTGCTTCACTTATATTTATTAGAGTGTGGTATTTTGTAGAAAGAAATTAAACTCTCGTTCTTCACTTATATTTTTTGAGAGTTAATAAAAAGTGATGGTAACGTGCATGGGTTATAACACTAGTCCAAAAATAATAGATATTCAAGGAGTGATAATCAAAACCTTCATGTAGCACATTAAAAGAGAAATTGTGGGTTAATGAAATTGACGTGTTAATGTGAAAGAGTGTGAGTGCATCATTGTTGATACATAGAAGTGCCGATATTAAGAGGTGTTAACTTCTTGTTTGCCTAAATATTAAAAAGGCATGGTGAGGATGTGTGAGCATTTCTATTCCTCATTAAAATTCTAGTGTTGTTTCGGGTCAGAGGCGCACGATGGTTAACTCCTCCCAACCTCCTCCCTCGGGGCATGCGAGTAGTACTTTGATTTGTGATAAAACTAATAAAACTTTGCAATAAGTATATGAGGTCTTTATGACTAATGTGAAACCATGGACATACGCAATCTCACATATTCATATTTTGCCAGCCTCTTCGGTACCGTGCCTTGCCCATTCTCACCTCGAGGATCGGTGCAAATCTTGCTGGTGCATCCAAACCCCGTGACATGATACGCTCTGTTGCACATAACCCTCATTATATCTTCCTCAAAACAGCCACCATACCTACCTATCATGACATTTTCATAGCCATTCCGAGATATATTGCCATGCAACTTCCACCGTCACTTCATATGACTTGTATTTCCATTGTCATATTGCTTTGCATGATCGTAAGATAGCTAGCATGATATTTACATGGCTTGTTTGTTTTTTGATATCTTTTGCTATGCTAGATCATTGCACATCCTGGTACACTACCAGAGGCATTCATATAGAGTCATATCATCCTATCAATTTTCCATATCGAGTTGTAAGTAAATAAAAGTGTAATGATCATCATTATTAGAGCATTGTCCCACTGAGGAAAGAATGATGGAGACGATGATTCTCCCACAAGTCGATATGAGACTCCAGACGAAAAAATAAAGATGGGGGAGGCCAAATGAGCCCACCATCCATTCAAAAAAATGGAAAAAATGAGAGAAAATGAGAGAAGGGACTTTGCTACTATCCTTTACCACACTTGTTCCTCAAAGTGGCACCATGTTCTTCATATAGAGAGTCTCCTGTTTTGTCACTTCCATATGGTCGTGGGATTTTTTCATTATAGAACTTGGCTTGTATATTCCGATAACGGGTGTCCTCAAATGCCCGAGGTCTTCATGAGCAAGCAAGTTGGATGCACACCCACTTAGCTTCAGTCGAACTTTCATACACTTATAGCTCTAGTGCATCCATTGCATGGCAATCCCTACTCCTCACATTGATATTTATTGATGGGCATCTCCATAGCCCGTTGATACGCCGAGTTGATGCGAGACTTTCTTCTCCACTTTTACCCCTTTGAAACCTACCACCACATTCTATTCCACCTATATGCTATGTCCATGGTTCACGCTCATGTTTTGCGTGAAGAATAAAAAGTTGATGCATTCTAAAAAAGTACGATTCAATTGCCTGACTTGGACACAGTGGTGCTTAACATTTGTATTAATGTGGTGAAGATGGAGCCATGCCTTGCTAATATAATAAGATGAACAGGGGTAAAACATTCTTTGAGGATCGTATACTTTGAAAGATTGATGATTTTGTTGCTTGTGCTTATATGTATTACTATGTTAATGTTTGTTAACTCATATTTTCTCAATGAGCATACACACAAAGATTACATATTGGGTAGCATGTCACATCAAAAATTCTGTTTTTATCGTTTACCTACTCGAGGACGAGCAGGAATTAAGCTTGGGATGCTTGATACGTCTCCAACGTATCTATAATTTTTGATCGTTCCATGCTATTATATTATCATTCTAGGATACTTTTTGAGTAATTATTTACCAATTAATATTATTTTTTAGCACTAACCTATTGACCCAGTGCCCAATGTCAGTTCCTTTTTTTGGTGTGTTTTTTGTTTCGTAGAAATTCCATATCAAATGAAGTCCAAACGCGATAAAAAATTACGGAGATTTTTTTGGAATATATGTGAATTTTGGGAGTCGGAATCAACGCAAGACGGTGCCCGAGGGCCCCACAAGCCAACAGGGCGCGGCCCTAGGGGGTCGCGCCCTGATGGCTTGTGGCCAGCCCTTAAGTCGGTTGGTGCCCTTCTTTCGTTGCAAGGAAGATATTTTCGCGATAAAAATCCTCTCAAAATTTCAGCCCGATCGGAGTTACGGATCTCCGGATATTTAAGAAACGGTGAAGGGGTCAGAAACTAGTCGCGAAAACAGAAGAGAAACAGAGAGAGATCCAATCTCGGAGGGGCTCCTGCCCTCCGGGAGATATGGCGGCCATGGACCAGAGGGTAAATTCTCCTCCTATCTAGGGAGGAGGCCAGGGAAGAAGAACAAGGAGGGGGCCTCTCTCCCCCTCTCTCCGGTGGCGCCGAAGCGCCACCGGGGCATCCATTATGACGGCGATCTATACCAACAACTTCGCCGCCGTCACCACTAACTCTCTCCCCCTCTATGCAGTGGTGTAAAACCTCTCTTCCCTGCTGTAATCTCTACTTGAACATGGTGCTTAATGCTATATATTATTATCCAATGATGTGTGGCTATCCTATGATTTTTGAGTAGATTTATTTTGTCCTACGTGTTAATTGTGGTATGATGTTATTGATATGGTGTTGTCCTATGGTGCCCGCTGTGTCGCGCAAGCATGTGGGAACCCCGCTGTAGGGTGTGCAATATGTTCATGATTCGCTTATAGTGGGTGGCTAGAGTGACAGAAGCTTACACCCAAGTAAGGGGATTGTTTATGTATGGGAGTAAAGGGGACTTGATGTTTAATGCTATGGTTGGGTTTGACCTTAATGGTCTTTAGTAGTTGCGGATCCTTGCTAGAGGTCCAATCATAAGTGCACATGATCCAAGTAGATAAAGTGTGTTAGCGGATGCCTCTCCCTCATTGCATATGATAAGTATCTATCATGTTATATTCAATTGCCTATGGACAATCTTTCACTTGAGTTACACAAAAAGCTTTCTACTAAACAACTTACTTATTTAATATTTCTCTAAACAGCCCCTTACTTTTATTTACTTGCTCTTTATTACCTTGCAAAACTATCTCTACACCTACGAAGTACTTCTAGTTTCTTTCCTGTAAAGTAGTTTCATGCCTGTTCTAGGTAAAGTAAGCGTTAGCGTGCGTAGAATTGTATCGGTGGTCGATAGAACTTGAGAGAATATTAATTATACCTTTAGCTCCTCGTTGGGTTCGACACTCTTAATTATCGAAAAAGGCTACAAACGATCCCCTACACTTGTGGGTTATCGGTTTCTCTGGAAGGGGTTCCTCTAGAACTTGTTCCTTTTTATCATGCCTGAGAACAATTCTCAGATTTCTATACCAGGTGGTAAAGTTTGTTCCATTTAGTTTATCCTTTTCTAGGATTGATTTCAATGAAAAACTGGGTTGAGCAGGTGGTGCCATTTATCTACAACAGAAATATGAAAAACACTAAGACTTGTATTCATAAAGAGTAATTCAAATTAAACATTTTAATAAGAACATTACTCCCACTTAAATCAACATCCCTTCGTTGATTTTTAGCGATTCAAGATCCAAGATCCACATGTCAACTAGTGAGCTTTTGCATCATCGCTACAAGACTAGATCACTCGGTAAGCAACACATGCTAATCGTATCTCTATACGACTCTTGTTTGTTGGGGACATCTCATTCTATGCCAACTCTTATGCCTCGAGGCCCAAAACTGTTTTGATAGCCACGACTTATCCAATGCTTCGCTCGTAAGTGTCCGACACAAACACACCACGTTAAGGAGAATTAGCAGCACCCTAATTTTATAGGCCCACCACTAAAAGAACTTAACATGTGATGGTGGAGCAATTGGGGAGGCAATTTTACTTGACATTCTTTGAGGGATCACCCTACTTAAAACATCTATCAAGCAAAAGAAGGGCGCATAAAAGGGATAAACTTTCACATGCAGTATATATATGTATGATATGGTATAGCCCCTTTCATTAACGCATGGTGATCTCCATCTCCATGTGTGCGCTACATGCCCATGGCGATCTCCATCTCCATGCATGGTTGCCCTTGTGGTGATATCCATTTCCACAGATGGTGTCAACTGCCAAGTGTTACATAAGATACTATGCTATTAGAAACTAATAGCTATGAGAGTAAATTACATTACAAGGCATCTCATGTTGACACGCAGGTCACTAATACAATAATGGGACAACCATATGGCTCCAGCGGGTTGCCACACTCATGACACGCAGGTCATGATTTAATAATTTACAAGCAACATTCATGGGCTATACAAAATCACAAGCATTCCCTGCAAAAAGAAGTCAGGCGTTCTACTGCCAAAAATAAAACAGTCTGAAACTCTATTTCCAAGAGGATTTTGAACTCGAAAATTTCGTCAAAAATGACAAAGTCGTCGAAGTTCAAATGCATCTTTTTGTGTTGTTCAGTTTGACAGGTCGTGGAGCGAAAACGGAGTTCGTATGCAAAAGTTATGTCCGTTTTACTGTGACTGCACAAATTTCAGCACTGCGGAAATCACATTTCCACGGTGTCGATCTTTGTCCCGGTTCGATCAATCTCATTGATCTTCGCATGCTGCATCTGGATTTACGTTCCACTGTCTACCCCGATGGCGGAAACCAACCAGTAGGGGTAATTCGTGCCACGACCTCTGCATCACGATCACGGAAGCAAGATCACGAAACCAACCATCAATACTCACGTGCATGGCCGATCTCATTGACCCGCACCTAAACCGATCTACATATCTCATATGCAAATCACCGAATCTATCACCACACAGCGGAGGCTCTGATACCACTGTTGGAACACGCGGTACACTACTCTAGTGCCATTTTTTTTTCTACCGGGCACCCAAGAACATGCTGCTGGAAATAGATCACGAGATCGGGTTTACCACTAGACGCGCAGTCAACGCATCGGAAGTAGAGTTGGTGATGCGTGTAGTCGACCAGCCGATTCGTCTCCTCCTCCTGTAGCAGATCTCCCACGAGCAGTGATCACCTACGAACAGCTCCTCGCGGATACCTCGAATGGTTCATCACGGATACCTCAAACGGTTCGTCCAAGCACCGCAGATGCGATGCATCCAAGGTATCCACACGTACAGGGGCAGCGTCGGGCGGCGGACTGCTAGGTCCGATTGCACGGCATGATGGCGTGGGAGTGGTGGTGGCTATCGAGGGGAGAAAAAGAATCAACCCTGTAAGGTGCGCCCACTCCCCTTTATATAGACCTCTGAGGTGGACTCAACACTTGAGGCCCACGACAAGTCTAGTACCCTTTTCAATTCGGATCCAATCTGAATGGGCTGCAATCCCTTAAGTGTACGACCCTATAGGTTCACTTACACATGGACACGACCCGAGTCGATAGTCGGTTGCGGCTCCTAGCAGAACGTGCCAACTCCCATGTGTGTGCAAAGTCGTTAGACGAACCTCGACAATGTGTCATATACAACATTCCTTTTGCCTCATGATATAGGTTGTAGAGCTCAAGGCAAGTACTTGTCACCCTTGTGGTAGCTCGACATCTCTTCTCGAAACCGTGATGCAGATTCCCGGACTGGGTTAACACTAAACCCATGTCGCATGGCCATGCTTTCTGAATCTGATCACATGAGAGGGCCTAGAGAATATCTCTCCTCACGGAGGGGAAAATCCCATCTTGGTCAACCGTGTCTCACGACTCACCCAAAATCTACCTTTATAACTACCCAGTTACGGAGTAGCGTTTGATAGACCCTAAGCAAGTCGATCCTCATCCCGAGAACATGCGAGGACCGCAGGTCTAGGACATGGCATATACATTGTAATTGAGACTAACAAATGACATTATCTCGCTGTGTCTCAAAGTGGGTCTGTCCGACTCGGTGATCTCAATCCCCGAGTCCATACTATCAGTTTAGCATCTCTATGCACAAGACTTATGAAACGTAGTCATCAACTGAATCGTATAGTAGTAAAGGATATGTGTCCGCATAACCTTAAAAACTAGGCACTATTAGAACAATCATCATACAATATATAGTCTCACAAATAAGTCACATATTTATTGATATATATCACTGATGATGTTCAAGGACAATACAAAATACTCATGAATACATAGTAAACGAAATCATCACATGATTGCCTCTAGGGCATATCTCCAACACTTGGTGCTACAGAAAATGAGCTTGCATGTTGAATTCTTTGAGTTCTAAGTAGTATGAATGCTTGATATGGCTTCTAAGTACCCATATGAGTAGTTTCTATCAATCTTATAAAGTTTTATTGATATAAATTTGTGGCTCAAAAAATTTAAGAAATTTGTGCTTAGGGAAATGAATTTCCTAAGGAAAGGTTTGTCGAGCCGGAGTCCCAAAGGAGTTTTTGGGAGAACTCATGATCTTGACATCAACATTTTCCGCAAAACGGAGGTTAGGCCCTACGAATGGCCACATGAACCCTTCATGAACGAAGCGAGTTTCTATGAAGAATTTATGCAATTTGTTGCAAATGCCGGGCTGACCAACTTCCTCGCAGATGAGTGTGACCAATACTATCTCCTCACTAATGCCTTCATGGAATTTTTTTACTTCTCGAATAGGCCCGGTGCTCCCACAGTTCGCTTTGATTTATATGCAACAAACTATGAAATGCCTCTAGATGAGTTCTGCGAAATATGCTTGCTTCCCTCTGACGGGGTAATGCATGAACCTAAGCCTGAGGAATTCAAGGATTTCTCCCTCACTTTAACTGTGGGAGAAACTAGGGGTGTATCAAACGCGGGGGCTACTAGTCTGCATTTTCCTTCCGTGCATTATTTTTCTCTGTTTATAGGAAAATGCATAACTGCTATGGAGCAGGGCGGTGGTCTCAGTGCCCCCATCCTTGTTATTTTGCGTTGCACACTGTATGGTGATAACACTTACAACTTAGGAGCTATTGTCGCGCGCCAGTTGCATCTTATTCGAACCAAGGGCAAGGTTCATGGTGGTATTTATGCCACGTGATTGGCAAAGTGTTTTAATGTCGCCATACGCCCCACTGACTACTTGTTGCCTAAGGTTTATCTTGATCACCATCTATTTTAGAGCACCAGTTGATTGAGGAACCTCAGCCACCACATCACATTCGCTATAACTTAGTATTTAGCGAGGACACTCGTGATATTATTGTGTTGCATGCACCCTCTTTGTTTAACTATCATGCCAGGAACGGATACGCCATCATGCCACCAGACATAATTGCTTACCGGAACGAGTTGGCCGAGGCGGAGGCCACATCCCAGGAGTGGGATGCTCAGGTGCCTCAGCCCAACTACTTTCCTCCAGGCCCAGATGGATTCTTCGGATGGTAATCACCAAGCTAGGCAAACGCCTAAGCTTGGGGGGTACATATTTCTCACCGACATTATATTCATGTTCACATACTTCATACAAATTATCGGTGTTCATCCTCTTTCATTGTATATCCATGTTAGCTCTTTTTTTCCGCTTTCTTCTTATGAGTTTTAAAAACTTTGAAAATCCAAAAATATTTCTCGTTTCTTTTCGGTTTTTTCTTTCCCGTTTAATTAGTTGTAGTATTAAAAAGAAAATCCAAAAAGATTCCCTTTGCTGGTTGGGGGCTTTCCAGTGTAAATAATTTTTCTCGTTCTTGTTTTCCCTTTGTTTATTTGCTTTCTTGGGAAAACAAAAACTCCAAAAATATTTCAGTGTGTTTCTCTGAACTTCTTTTCTTTTTATTGAGTCATGAAAGGATAAGACCACGATGAAAATGTTGAGTGGCTCCCATATGCTTTATTGTTGATCTAAAAAAGAGCCAATATTACCTTGTCTTCTCCTTTGTATAAAACTGCCCTGCAGATTCCAGCTTAGTCCACGGCATTCTTGCACTATTATTATCACATCGTTCGGTCATGCAAATGAAAGGCAATAATGATGATATTTGATGAAGTGATCGTGGAAAAGAAAGCTGGTATGAACTCTTCTTGTTTTCTGTTTTTGTAAATATGTTTAGCTCGTTCGATCTTGATTCAGTATATCATGAGTGAACATGTTTATTGAAAGGACGTGGATGTCGCCTAGAGGGGGGGGGGGGTGAATAGGCGCTTTAAAATAATTATGGTTTAGGCTTGAACAAATGCGGAATAAAACTAGCGTTTAATATGTCAAGCACAAAACCTATAACAACTAGGCTCACCTATGTGCACCAACAACTTATGCTAAGCAAGATAAACAACTGAGTGATAGCAAGATATATAGCATGCAACAATATGGCTATCACAAAGTAAAGTGCATAAGTAAAGGGCTCGGGTAAGAGATAACCGAAGCACTAGGAGACGACGATGTATCCCAAAGTTCACACCCTTGCGGATGCTAATCTATGTTTTGAGCGGTTCGGAGGCACAATGCTCCCCAAGATGCCACTAAGGCACCGTAATCTCCTCACGCCCTCACACAATGCAAGATGTCGTGATTCCACTAAGGGACCCTTGAGGGCGGTCACCCAACCCATACAAATGGGAACCCTTGGGGGCGATCACCGTACCCGTACACTTTGGTAACCCTTGGGGCGGTCACCGCAACCTAATTGGAGACCCCGACGCTTACCCGGAGCTTTACACCACAATGATTGAGCTCCGAGACACCAGTAACCGTCTAGGGCGCCAAAGCACCCAAGAGGAACAATCTCTAGGGTGCTCAAACACCCAAGAGTAATAGGCTTCTCAAACTTCACTTCCACGTATCACCATGGAGAACTCAAACCTATGCACCAAATGCAATGGCAAGGGCATACGGAGTGCCCAATTCCTTCTCTCCCAAATCCCACCACAACAACTAATGCCATGGAAGAAAATGAGAGGAAGAACGAAGAAGAACATGAAGAACTCCAAGATCTATATCCAAGGGGTTACCCTCACATGGAGGAGAAAGTGATTGGTGGAAATGTGGATCTAGATCTCCTCTCTCTTTTCCCTCAAGAACTAGCAAGAATCATTGGAGGGATTGTGTAGCGACCCGAACTGAAACGGTCGAATCTCCGGTGTTTCCGTACCATCCAAAGATCATGCTGGTACACACGCGGTACATCAATGTATATATCAAAGGGAAATCACACAGCTTTATTAATCAAAATCTCATATCGAGTCCTTTATTACAATAAAGATTACAATAAAGTGGCTGAAGGCCAACTCATGAGATAAAACTAATCAAAATCTTGTGGAAGCTTCAAAGGTAGGTGAGTCCATCTGACTCCAAGGGCATCTCACCGAGCGTAGAGCGTATCCTCACTCCTGGTCGGAAAAGTACTCTGCAACATGATACGTTGCAGCCGTATAGGTCAGCATATTGAATATGCCGGCAAGTCACAACAGAGAGGGGTGAAAATATCATCTATACTATATGCATATATGGCTGGTGGGGCTGTAAGTTAAGTTTTGCGTAAAGCAAAATTTTCCTACAACAAGAGAGGGGCAAAGCAGAAATTATTACTACAATGTTGGTTGTTAAATGAGAAGGTTCCACCAACCATTTCTCATACCCAAGTTATCAATAATACCCACATCATTAATATTATTTGTGTTGAGACTGGCTGATAGTATCATCTCCGGTGCTCATGTTGTCCATAACCGGGGACACGGCTAATCAATTAGTTTGACACTCTGCAGAGGTTTGTACACTTTACCCGCAAGAATCGATCCCTCCCGTTGTGTCCTCGCACTACCTGGTGTTTAAGAACAGGACGATCGAAACATGGTCTTCCAAGCGATCCTCCGATAGAAAGTCAGTGCCCATCCAATCCTACCGTTCTTCTACATCTCGTAGCAACTGACCTACCAGAGTCACGACTAGGGTCAACCAAGCCAGAGCCCATATTGACTTGCGGGTGCACACGTAAGCTTTCCGGCCTTGAAGTATCCATCCATCTCTTTGAGCCTGGGTGGCATTCCGTCAGGATGATCACAGGTAGATACTAGGATTCCCGGGCATAACCATGATAGATATCAGGCTGCCAGATGCATGTCCAATCCACCCAGACGTATATTGAAAACTTGAAGTCTTGATCATCATGTAGGTCTTGAAATTATTTATCTCACAACTCTCATGAATCACACAACCAACCCCGTCTACTAGAAGCATAGCCAAATAAAATATCGTTTCCCGGGGCCAAAGTGACAAGGGTTTGAGGGGAGCCTACCACATGATACTACTCAAGAACCAAATTTCCAATTACCTACTTTGCATGCAATGGGTGAAGAGGTTGAACTAATGCAAATAAAACCATAGGTAAAATACATGATCAATGTGAACTTGCCTTGCTGACGATCTTCGTACTCGAGTGACTCTAAATAGCAAGCCTCGCACTCCGGATGATCTAACGAATCAAACAATGCACACAATAAGCATAACGATAACACAATTTCTGATAACAGCAAGTAAAACTAATAACACTAAAGCAATCAATAGCACAAACAAAGAAAAGACAACAATATCAACAAAGGACCTATTCAAAAGTTCATAACAAAACCTGTACTAAAGTAAAACAACAAAAGAAATAGTTTTCAGCAAAATAAAATCTAAACAGAAAAGAAAACTAAGTTTGATCAAAAAGATAGAAAGTATTTCACCTAAAATATTCTATGCAAAAAGAATTACTTCAAAACCTATTATGAAACTCTACTTATGATGAAAAAACAAAGTTTTCCTACAAAGAACAAAACAATAAAATATTTTATGAATATAGAATAAATAACCTAAAGCTAAACAACAGAAACTAAAAGAAATAAATTAGAAAGCTATAAGAAACAATAATCAAAAACAAGTTGAAACAAAAGGAAAGAAAAATAACCCTAAAAAGAACTAAAAAGAATCTGTTTTGCCAAAAACCCTATTTTAAAATATACTAAAATTTCTCAAACTGAACAAGGTGATAAAACTAACTAATACAAACCAGTAGCAAAAAGAATCACTCAAAAATATGTTTTAAACTCAAGTTATTCAAATTCTAGTGATTTGGGCAAATTCAACAGAATTCAAATTTAAAAGTTCAAAATTTGAAAACTAAAGTTACTGGCAGAAACTACATAATATGTGTGACATGTTGCAGAAAGAATCATTGAAAAACAGTTAAGAACATAAAAGTTATAGCTAAAACAAAAATAGATTCAATTCTGTTTTAAAAACTAAAAACAGAAAAGAAAACCTAAACTAACGAACGGTGAGGCCACGTGGCGCTCTGTGAGTGGCTGCGGCCTGTGCGTGCGGGGGCTAAAACAGCGAACGCTCGTTAACTAAACAAAAAACGGTTCACTAAAAGCACGTTCTAATCTTGACCCTAGGATGAAGATCTGACGGGGAAGAGGGCTCACAGTGGCGGGAGGTCAACTCCGGCGAGTTCGACGGCGGCGGCGGCTCGGTGGTGGTCGGGGAGGTGGCTCCGGCGGTCGAGGGGGACGGGGAGAGGCTCCAGTCGACGGCGGCGAGCCTCCTGTGAAGATTGGCGGCGTCGGGGAGGGTTGGGGGCGTGTGAGATGAGCGCTACGGGCTCGGGAGGCTTCGGGTGGGGCGGAGCTCCGGCGAGGGTGGTGGGGCGGAGCTCTGGCGAGGGTGGTGGTGCGGCGTTCTGGCGAGGGCTCGAGGGGTTTTTGGGGAGGAACGGAGTGCGGGCAAGGTGGGGAGTTTATATAGGGGCTCGGGGTGCTCGGGGAAGGAAAGGAGAGAGAGATCTGATCGGATCCGAGGTGCTCCGGCGAGAGAAGGAAGGGAGAGAGGGAAGCAAGGAGAAGGGCAACGGGGAAGAAGGAGCGGGCGGTGTGGCCGGCTCGTCAGTGAGAGAGGGAGAGCAGAGAGGTGGATCGGTGGCCGATCCTCAGGAGATTCGGATCTGATCCGGAGCGGATCGGGCCGGATCCTTTCCTAAATGGGCCCCGGGGTTTCCTAACGCACGCGGCAAGTTTTTCTATTTAAAGCATTTTTCCAAAAAAACAATATTAGGAAAGTAAAAGTAGAAAAGGAAAATAAATATATGCTCAAATATAGAAGTTTTATATACCAAAATTGTAAGAAAAATAAATTCGATCTGATGGACATTTTTTCACGGCCAAAAGAAATACTTAGAAAAAATATTTTTCGGAAAAATGCCTAAATTGGTTTTATTTCCTTTTTCAAATAATTTTCAAATAACCCCCTGGGTTTTATGGTTCTAATAATTCACAAAAATACCCCTGGTTTGGAGGGTCTTGTTCCTCCTCTCACTTTTTCATATTTTTCAGAGGTTTGCAACAATTGAAAAGCAAGTGCAAAGGGAATTTAAATGCCTTTCTGAATTTCAAACAGAAACTCCAACATTTAATTTCACTCACAAATTCAAATGCAAACAATATGATGTGATGGATAGCTATATTTCATAGCATTCCAAAATAAAATTTTGGGATGTTACAAAACCTACCCACCTTAAGATGAATCTCGCCCTCAAGATTCGGGTTGGCTAGAAAATAGGTGCGGGTGGTCTCGACGAAGATCGTCTTCTCGTTCCCAGGTGGCTTCTTCCTCGGTGTGGTGACTCCACAGAACCTTGCAGAACTTGATGATCTTGTTGCGGGTAACTCTGTTGGCAGTTGAGGGTGTCCGAGATTAAGGGGTCCTCGGACTGCCGACCTATTCCCTATGGGCCGGACTCGTGGGCCACTCGTCGGAGAATTGGACTGACCGAATACCCCGTTGCCCGGGGGAGGATCTCAGGAGCCGTGGCGTGCCCTTCAAGTTTAAGGTGATAGAATAGGCATGTTTATTCCTTCGATAGGCAACCGACTATGTGTAACCCTAGGGACCCCTGGTGTCTATATAAGCCAGAGGGTTTAGTTCGTGGAGGCAGGTGAACTCATCTAGGGTTTAGTCATTTGATCTCGAGGTAGATCAACTCTGTAATCTTCATACACACTAATACAATCAAGCATGACGTAGGGTTTTACCTCCATAGGAGGGCCCGAACCTGGGTAAACACCGTCTCCTTCGTCTCCTATTACCCATCGATTCTAGATCCACAGCTCAGGACCCCCTACCTGAGATCCACCAGTTTTGACACCGACATTGGTGCTTTCATTGAGAGTTCCGCTGTGTGATCGCTAGAGGAATCGATGGCTCGCCTCATCATTAGCGATGAAGTGTGCAACAAGGACATTTTCGTTCCTGGTCAGATTTTCGCGTTCGGCAGCATCGTATCGCATGCCGATCCGGCCGGCCATCTAAGGCAGGTCGGAAGTTTCATCCCCAATCAGGAAGTCTGGTTCGGGAACCTTGATTCATCACCGACTCCCGGGGAGATCTCGTTTTAACAAAACTCTCAACCCTTATGGAGGAGCCCGCAGGCCCCGACGCCTTAACGCCGGAGGCAACAGGTCCCGCCGTGGAAGTGGCCTCTATCCCTGGGTCAGCCATAACGCCCAACCCATCTGATATGCCCGGAACTGCCACGGCCAAATACAACCCGGGCATGCCATCGAGCGACCCTGGGACAACGGCGCTACGGGCCGACCCCATGCGCTCCAGCGACGTAGATCCCGCCGACATCTCGTCATTAAACAAGTTATTTGGTCGGATTCAAACCATGGACGTGACCGACGGCCAAACCTCGGTCTATGACCGGATCGGGATATTCGTGTCCCACCGATCACTCACCTGGTCGCCACCGTCGAGTGTCCGGCTGAAGGCTCGTCCTCTCAGCTACCGAAATTAAAAACAGTTTACATCCCGGTTTCCGACCGCCAGGATCTCTCCTACAATTTGGAATCCAGAACCCAGACCGAAAATAGTTCGGGATCGGCCGCCGATCTAGCGCGCGACCTAGAAACCGCGCAGAGGGGTCCTATTGACAATATAGACTCCAAACCCACCACGCCGAACTCCGCGATGGCACGAGAGGCAAACGCCGTGATCCCGGACTCAGATCCTGGCGAGAAACCAAAAATTTCCCCGCTCACCACCCAAGTCGAGCGCTCCTCAGGCAGCGCAGGACAACCCAAGTTATCGGGCTTATGGGAAGTTAAACAACAGCCAGGGGAATCAGTCAATCACTTCTGGGCTAGACTCCTCCTTATTAAAGACAAAGTACCAGACACTAGTGGCCAGGAGATAATAGCAACTTTCAGGCGCAATTGCCACAATGAAGGAATCCTCAATGCCCTAGCCCGTCAAAACATTCGTGACTTCACCGAGCTATCGGACCAGGTGCAAAAATATTGCGCCATGGAAAGCACCTGGCAAGCCGAACGTTTGTTTTCGGAGCCGGTCCCCTCCGAACACCTCAGAGGAGCTAAGAAAAATCGAATACCTCCGCAACGGCCGGCCAAACACAAACCCGCCGAGAAAAAGAATAGATCCCCTACGGGAGACAAAATTGTCCTTGACGGACTATTAGACAAGCCATGCCCTATACACTCTGTGTTACTAAACACAAACCCGACTCACAGCCTTAGAGCTTGCTGGGTCGTCAGGCAGGTGGCAAAAAGAGGAGAGACCATCCTTGAGGCCCTACCTCCAGTCAGACGCTCAACAGCACCACCCGAATACAACGACGAGATCTTGACGATCTATGAAACGTTTTCCTCCAGTAAGAGGAAGAGAGCTCTTCGAGAACTCGAACAAATCTATGAGGTGGCAGCAACAAATTCATGGGCAGACACACCGATCACCTTCGGAGAAGCGGACCAACCAATCACCCGCCCTGCCCGAACACCTGCCGCACTGGTCCTCAACCCTATTGTTGATGGCTTCAGGTTACAGAAGATGCTAATGGACGGCGGCAGTGGTTTAAACCTCATTTACGAGGATACCTTGGAAAAAATGCAGTTCGACCGATCCCGCGTCGAACATAGCAAGAAAACCTTTCGTAGGATCATCCCTGGGAAAGAGGCACATTGTTCCGGACGCGTTACCCTCGATGTGGTATTCGGCACGCCTGAGAACTACAGATCTGAAGAACCTCTTTTTCATATCGTGCCCTTTCACAGTGGCTACCACGCCCTGTTGGGGCGTGACGCTTTCACACGATTTCAGGCTATACCACATTATGGGTATATGAAGCTCAAAATGCCAGGCCCAAACGGGGTTATCACAATAACAAGTGACCCGAATAGAGCCCTTCGAGACGAAAACAGAACAGTAGCACTCGCCCTCGAAGCACTAGCTGAGACCCTGGCGGCAGAGGAACCGACCGCACTCCGGTCAACAGTGGACAAGGACGATGTGGTCCTTAGCAAGAGGCCCAAACCCACGTCCTTTAAACCCGCAGACGAAATCATCAAGTTTCAGGTACACCCAACGGACCCCAATAAAACAGCGTCCATCGGAGCTCAGCTGGACCCCATGGTGGACGAAGCGCTGCGAACATTTTTACGAGAAAACTGGGATATCTTTGCCTGGCATCCTTCACATATGCCGGGAATCCCACGACGGCTAGCAGAACATAGCCTGAACAGAATCGTAGGCTTCAAGCCCGTCAAAACAGGCTTGACGCTGATTCTCCGAACCTAAGCGACAAGCTATGGGTGAAGAACTCACAAAATTGCTGGAGGCCGGATTCATAAGAGAAATCAAACACCCCGAGTGGTTGGCAAACCTGGTGATGGTACCGAAGAAAGATAAATCCTGGTATAAATACCAGATTAGGTTCTGGTGATGGTACCGAGTGTGTCGATTTCAAAGACCTCAATAAAGCTTGCCCCAAGGACCCTTTCCCCTTACCACGCATAGACCATTATTGACGCCACAGCCAGACACGACTCATTGTGCTTCCTCAACGCTTAATCCGGATACCATCAGATCAAAATGAAGGAATCCGATCAAGCTGCAACTGCATTCATCACCCCCTATGGGCCATTCTGCTTTAACACAATGCCTTTTGGGCTAAAAATGCAGGTGCTACATACCAGCGTATGATTCAGACATGTCTGGAAAAACAAGTCGGTAAAACAGTCGAGGCATACGTGGACGACATGGTCATTAAGACCAAAAACGTCAGCCAGCTGATAGACGACCTCAGGCAAACTTTTGCTAGTCTACGGGAATATGATATACAGCTCAATCCGGACAAATGTGTCTTCGGAGTTCCTGCCGGTAAACTACTCGGATTCATTGTTTCCCATAGAGGAATAGAGGCGAATCCTGCTAAAATCTGCGCCCTATCCCAACTAGTGATTCCTATAGAGCTAAAGCACGTCCAAAGGCTGGCAGGTTGTGTGGCAGCCCTGAGCCGCTTTATCTCCCGCCTTGGTGAAAAGGCTTTGCCGCTCTACAGGCTGCTGAAACGAACCAAAAACTTCGAGTGGACCAATGAAGCAACGGCTGCACTAGAGGAAATTAAAACACTGTTGGCCAGCAACCCCATACTCACAACGCCAGGCGCCGGTGAACCAATGCTACTGTACATCTCGGCCACCAAACAAGTGGTCAGTGCGGTACTCGTCGTCGAACGAGACAACGAGGGTCACAAATTCAAGGTGCAAAAGCCAGTTTACTACGTGTCAGAGGTGCTAACGCCATGCAAGTCCAGATATCCGCACTACCAGAAGATAGCCTATACAGTGTTTATGGCATCACGAAGGCTCAGACACTACTTTCAAGAATGTTCGGTCACGGTGGCATCCGAAGTACCCCTGAATGATATAATCAACAACAGGGACGCCACCGGCCGCATAGCCAAATGGGCCATCGAACTCCTTCCTTTCGAAATCGCCTATAAGCCACGACGAGCTATTAAATCTCAGGTTTTGGCCTATTTCCTCGCCGAATGGACAGAGGCCGAGCTCCCCAGAGAATATAGTACATACTCCCATTGGACGATGTACTTCGACGGATCCAAGACACTGGCCGGACTGGGGGTTGGAGTTATCCTCACATCCCCCACGGGAGACAACGTCCGGTACATGTTGCAGATCATGTACGCCGATTCCAACAATGCGGCCGAATACGAAGCACTATTGTACGGGCTTCGGATGGAAGCATCGATGGGCATACAATGGCTTGAAGTATGGGGAGACTATAATCTCGCCATCTCCCAAATCAACGGCGAATTCGATGCTAAAAACCCAAAGATGGTAGCATACAGAAATGTCGTCCTTAAAATATCCGCACGGTTCGAGGGGCTAGAATTCCACCATGTCGCTAGAGACAGCAATCAGGCTGCTGACATACTAGCCCGTATGGGGGCCAAGCGCGACACCGTCCCAAAAAACACCTTCCTCGAACGGCATATCAAGCCATCGGTGGTATGGCAGGACGAGAATAAGGACGCCGGAGTCATCAGTACGGAAGAGATTGTCCCTCCTACAAATGAACCAAACGAGAAAATCATCGGCGGCTCCATAATTGAAGAAACACCTTCAGCTCATGAGGTCATGGCAGTCATCGCACCATGGACCGAGCCCTTCCTTGCCTACCTTCTCCGCCAATAACTCCCTGATGACCAGACAGAGGCGAGACGCATAATCCGGCGGTCCAAGGCCTATAAGGTCCACGAGGGTGAGTTATATAAGAAAAGCACTACTGTCGTGGTTTTGTCACGGCAGATGTCCTAGTGAAAGGACTTAGGTTCGAGGCCATCGCTAAGGCGGTGAGCTCGAAGAGGTTGATCGGAATCGGGAGACAAGGGTTACCCAGGTTCGGCCCCTCGGAAAGAGGTAAAAGCCTACGTCCTGCTCTGTGTTGTATTGATTGGGTATCGATTACAAGGGAGCGAGTTCGCTTGACCTAGCTATCGATGAGTTGTTTTCGTGGCCTAAGCCGCCCAAGTAACCCGCCTTTATATACTCAGGTCGAGGCCCTGGGCTTACAAGAGTCCGAGCCGGGTCATACTTGATAACCGACCTCACCTCTAACTACACTTGCTTGTTTAACAAGCCGCCACCGGCGGCTGACACCACCAGGTTACACATCGTCTTCTGGCCCTGGGCCTCCAGGCCCATTGAACAAGCTTATTCCAAACCTTATCGCTAAGCTGCCAACCGCATGACCCGGCCCCACCTGGACGGGTCTCACCACGGGGTTATATCCCCAACATTAGGACCCAGATTGATTTGAACCGGTTCATGTCAATCTTCAAGTCTTCTGGTTGGCCAATCTTGCATTCTCTGATAAATCTTAATGACCCGCCAAAAACGGGCGGCGTCGTTTCTGATAAACCTTCATGACCCGCCGTGACGTCATTAGGAAAATAAAAAAAGATTCCCCTGACATCAGAGCGGATCTTTCTCCATTAATATGACCAGCCCGAGAATTGAGGCACTTTCTTAGTCAATCATCATCGTGCCTCCTCGATTCCCGCACCGGACCGTTGCTGTTCCATCACATCCTCATAAATAGGCACGGGGGGGGGGGGGGGGGGGCATTACTTTCACTTTCCCCGCCGCTGCCGTCTTCTTCTTCCTCCAGACGCCCGCGCTGCCGAAGCTTGCCACGCCGACCGGACCTCGCCATCTTCTCCAATACTGGCCGCTGCATCAACCTGATCTCGTCCAGAGTATTCCCGTGTTCGTCCGCATCCTCAAGGTTCCATCGTTGCCCCTTGTCTAGATCTACACTAGCTTTACAGATTTCTCCTGAGTTCATCGGGTTTCCTCGGTGTTCATCACCGCCCATCGGAGCATTCTTCATAGATTAGATAAAGAACACTTCTTTAAGCCTTATAACACTGCTCGAATCACGTGGCCGTCCGCTCAATAGTCATGCCATATTCATTGTAGATCGCTGGCTCATTTTAATCTGCATAGAAACCGCCTGTTCTTCCGCTAGCTTTTTAGGTTTAAGAATATTTTTCTTTTTACCTTGCTCGTAGATCTTAAATCAATAGCTATACCTGTTGGAATCTATTTCTCCACACTTAGTAATTTTTTCAGCACTCACTGTCAAACTTGACCCGCCGTCGCACTGCTGGCTCACACTGTCATATTGTGGCTTGCTTCGGTGGCTCATAATTTCATTTTGACCCGCCAAATATCATCACCATTTTTAGAGTCACAATGGCCTTGGTCATAATACGTTTTTAACCCGCCATATATTCATACCCTTCCACAGCTTTTTAAGCCGCCACCATGTCTAGAGCCCCAGCTTCCTGCAACTGGGTAAGGTCCGGGGTGACCGAGGAATCACTCAAAGACTTCGTCACCATGGGAGTTCTGCCGGCTCAGGATGTTATCCACTGGCGGGTTCCAGGCAACGAAACCACCCCTAAACCCAAGGATGGGGAAGTTATTGTGTTCACAGACCATCTTCTTCGTGGCTTCTCCCCGCCTGGGTCTAAGTTTTTTCGAGATGCCTTACACTCATTCAAACTGCACCCCCAAGACATTGGCCCCAATTCTGTCACCAATCTGTGCCAGTTTCAGACCTTCTGCGAAGCCTATCTGCAAGAAGAGCCGTCTGTTGACCTCTTCAAGGAGTACTTCTATATCAATCGTCAAACAGAAATGGCGGATGGATTAAGCCTCGAACTGGGAGGCGTCACTCTTCAGAGGCGGAGAGATGTACTCTTTCTAGCAGCAACTCTACCGAGTCATCCCAAAGAATGGAATAAGACTTGGTTTTACTGCCAAGATACTTCACCAGAAGGGGACAACCCACTGTCGGGTTACCGTCCTTACCGGCTTAGCACTGATACGGAGCTTCCAGACTGGATGTCTGCCACCGAACGTGCTCAATATGCCCTAACTTTCTCAAAAACAAGGGCCCTGTTAGCCAACGGGTTAATAGGTGTTCATCTGACCCGCTGTTGGGTCTCTTAGAGGATTCTGCCGTTAAGCCGCCGCGGCGCCTTAATGTGCCAATACACTGGTGAAGTGAACGACCCTCAGCGCTTCAACCAGACCCCCTTGACAGACCAGGATCTCAATACCATCATCAAGTCTTTGCTGGGAGAATCACAAGCCGCCTGCAGCAAGACAGGGTTAAGCCCCTTCTCTGCCCTTAACCCGGCTCCGGATGTGAGTCTTTCCATCCTAACCCTCATCCATTATTTTAATGTTGTACTTTATATACTTTATTAACCTTTCTGCCAATACGCTTTATCATACGTAGGCCGGCTCTTCCTTCTGGAAGAAACAATTACCCCCTTCTCTCAAGAAAAAGAGCAAGGTCCCCAAGGTGACCAAAACTAAGGCGCCGGCTCGTAGGAAGAGGCAATCAACTGAGGATCTATTTGATTTAGATGACTCAGATGTAGAACTTGACTCCCTTGGCCTTCTCTTTATGCAACTCATTGACGATGATTACTCACAGGAGGAAGCAGAAACAAGTCATGCTGATGCTGCAGAGGTAACCATTATCTCCTCTGACTCGGAACTTTCACCAGTAAAGAGGATACAGCAGGCTGTACAGAAGGTAAAATGTTCTTGCCCTTTTGCTCACTTGGATCCCAACTTTCTTATGAAGAAACAACAAGAAGATAGCAGACGTCAGACCCGGAGCACCGGCACTGAGCATCTTTTAGCCGGCTTACCAAATGAACCGGCTCCTCGAAAACGGCGCACTGAAGTACTTTCTTGCCTTGAATTTATTTCTTCTGTATACTAACCTTGTATTGCAGCTTACTTGTATTTGACAATGCTAACCTTTTCAGGACTCGCCTCCTTCTTCCGGCGAATCAACCGCCTCAAAGTTGCCTCCCCTTATCATCAACCCGGGGTAAGTATTTTTATATCCCACTCTGTGCATTAATAGTCTATCCTTGCTCATTGACATGTAACTTCACCTTTGCTCATAGGGCTCAAGCCAAACGGAGGAAAACAAACAGGTCAGCCGCCACCCCTGATGTACCAGAGTCGGCAAATCCAAAGCCTAACATCCCTGAAGCTCACATTGAGCCTTCTGAAGCAGCCAAAGATGCTCATGAAGAAGCTCCTCAGCATAATGAGCTGGCTGATATGGATATTGAGGCTCCTGCGGCTCATCCAGAAGCTGATCCTAAGCCGCCCAGCCCTCAGCCGACAACTGAAAATGTGGCTTCCCATGAAGAAGTTACTGTTACCGGGGCGGCTTACAAATCTCCAGCTCCCTCCAATATATTATCAAAACATACCAGCGAGGACGAGGCGGCTCATCTTACGGAAGGGAAGACTCAATTTAATCTCCCTAACTTGGAAAATCTTACCGCTGAAGAGTTACACTCTGGCTATCTGAGCCGTCTGTCTGCAAGCCGGGACATGGAGGCTAACTTGGTTGTCATGATGAAGAAAAAATACGAGGTATTCCACTTCCCTTGCCTTTGCATATATATATATATATATATATATATATATATATATATATATATATATATATATATATATACTTATGTAGCCCCCAAGAGCCGGTTTACCTCTCAATAGGGGAGCCGGGTCTTCAATCACATGCAATCTTTCATAAAATTGCCATGTAGCCCCCAAGGGCCGGGTCATTATGTAAGTAATGAGCCGACACTTAGTGATAGAATAAGAGCCAAATGTAGCCCCCAAGGGCCGGGTTATTATGTAAGTAATGAACCGGGACTTTTTATAAACCTGATCCTTAGTCTTGTAGAGCAACGTGTAGCCCCCAAGGGCCGGGTCATTATATAAATAATGACCCGGCACTCAATCATAAAGTAAAAGCCAATGGTAGCCCCCAAGAATCAGGTTATCTTCATGGGGATGATCCGGGTCTATAAGAAAGAACTGAGACACATTAGCCCCCAAGTGTCAAGTATATTGCTTGCAATATGCTTGGGACTTCTAATAACTCTACTGTACTTCTAAAAAACCAGTATGAGCCAGACAGGCGGCTTAAGACTGACGATGTTGCCTTGTTACGACTTATCTTACGCAGGAATCTTTAAATGCTGCCGAGTCCAACGTGTCAGACCCGAAGAAGAGTCTGGCACTGCAACAAGAAAGCCGGGCAGAAACCGACACCAAGTACTAGATCGCCTTGACGGAGCTGGATGTGATCAAGGCTGAGCTCAAAACACTCAAGAAATCTACTAAAACAAACCAAGCTGCCCTGACCAAGCGCGCGGAAGACGCAGAGGGCCGTCTTAAAACGGCGACTGACGAGCTTAGCAATCTGAAGAGCCAGATAACCCGTATGATTGGAGCCGTCTTTGGTAAGTATTGTTTAACCGTCAATATTCATTGAAAAAGAATCTTCGAGAATCCTTCCAGGCGGCTTATAAGTTTTGACTTGCTTGTAGGTGAATGAAGTTGCCAACTTTCAGGAGACAGTCTGTTAAAGCTGAAGGCTTTATATTCACTTACTGAATAGCTGTATGTCGGATCCCTCTTCACCATCAAAGCCGTTATGACTGAGAAAGGCATTCCAAAATTTATGAAAGGTGTGCTAGAAGTCCTCTCCACCATCCCAAATCAGATAGAAGAACTGAAGAGATCAGCCGCCCGTAAAGGCGCAATGGCTGCTTTGAGCCGGTCACTGGCTTATGCCCCTGAACTTAACCCGGCTGAGATGATGGATGGCTTCCCTCAACTGAAGGACGACGGCTCAGAGTTTACTCAGGATGACTATGCCCGCTGTATGAAGGCATCCCAAATTTTGGCAAGCTGTCTGGCTGGAGAAGCTGACCTGTCTTCATATCAGGCGGCTTATTCTGAAGACAATAAGCGAGTTCGGGGGCCCACCTTTGAAGCAAAGAGCTTGATTCCTCAATGCCGTAAGCACCTCTTTGCCCCTGATGTTGACCCATCTCCAATTATGCATGACGAAGCCAAATTTGAAGCGTTAACAAACTGCAACTGGGATGTGGACAACCTTCAGATCCGGGAGACCGAAGACCCGGCGCAGGATGACCCGGCGACGAGCTAGATAAAGAACTTGCTTCATGTGACGGTAACCTGGGCCTGTTAATATGCCGGGTTATAATTTGCTGCCAAAACTTTTAAGTCCGCAGATTTTGGGCTCCTTGATAGCCTTGTAATATAACTAGAAAACATTTAACCGCCTGCTCTTGTGCCTTTGATGCACTTTTTAAACTTCTTTCATCCCATACACCGGCAACTTAGCATATTTGTCGTTATATATAATCGTCTGACTGTCTTGACTCGCCGGGCGGGTTATATTCCATGAGTAATGCCAAGCGGGAGTTACCCAAAACTTAGAATCTTATCATGAAAACATCTGTAAAAAACAAGTAATTTGCATATCTCTTGCCCTATAAGCCGGCTTTAAAGGCACAGCCGGACAAGATAATTCCTGTTTTTTATGAAAAAATAAAAATGTGTATTGCTTCCGAAGAAGCTAGGCATAGAAGCCTGAAAACCTCGTAAGCCGGCTCTCACGTGACATAAATCCGTCGTTTAAACCTTAGCAAGTTCAGGGTCTTTAAAAGATTGACATTGCTAAGAGTACGAACGGGCCACATAGCCGAGAGACTACAATAGACAAGGCGAGTTTATCCTAGCTCACTGTAAGCCGGCTTTCTCGTGACAAAAGCCGCCGTTTAAACCTTGACAAGTTCAGTGTCTTTGTGCAAGAATAAGTTATAAAAGTTCAGGGTCTCTGAGCAAGATTGACTGTCAAGAGTTCGGCGGGTCACATGGCGGAGTAGCAAGTTGCAAACAGGCAGGTTTAACTCGAACATGGCATATAAAGCCTGGCCAAGATGGTATGAAAGCTAAACCCAGTGGGTTGGAAGCCCCCAAGTGACCTGATGAAGGATCAACTCCTTTGCACGAATTTTAGTGCGGAAAAACTGCAGAGGCCCCTAATCATGGGGATGCCAACTTTATTATATCATAAAATATGGTATATACAATGACAGGAATATGTACTTTGATGAGAGCCGGACCGGCGGCTCAAGTATAGTATGACCGAAGGTGAGAAATATTCCACGGCCTTTTAGTCTCTTCACCAGAAGTGCGAGACTTGTCACTCTCCCGTATATCGATGAGATAATAGGAACCATTGTTGAGATTTCTGCTGATCACAAATGGTCCTTCCCAAGGAGGTGATAACTTATGCATATCTGACTAGTCTTGAATCAACCGGAGTACTAAGTCGCCTTCTTGGAACGTCCGGGTCTTGACCCTCCGGCTATGATAGCGACGCAGGTCTTGTTGGTAAATCGCCGACCGAGATGCTCCGAGATCCCGTTCTTCGTCCAAGGCATTCAAAGTATCCTGACGCGCCGCCTCATTATTAGCCTCCACGTAAGCCGCCACTCTGAGCGAGTCATGACGAATATCACTGGGGAGAACAGCCTCTACGTCGTAAACCATGAACAAAGGCGTATAGCCTGTTTACCTGTTGGGGGTGGTTCTTATGCTCCAAAGAACTGAAGGTAACTCCTCCACCCAACAACCCGGCGTGTGCTCCAAAGGAACCATAAGCCGGGGCCTTATCCCTCTCAAAATTTCCTGGTTAGCACGCTCTGCTTGACCATTAGACTGTGGGTGAGCCACAGAAGATACATCAAGGCGGATATGCTCAGCATCGCAAAACTCCTTCATAGCCCCCTTGGACAGGTTTGTGCCATTGTCAGTAATGATACTATGAGGATAACCAAACCGAAAAATCAGCTTTTTGATGAACTGAACTGTTGTTGCTGCATCACACTTGCTGACCGGCTCAACTTCAACCCACTTAGTAAACTTGTCAACCGCCACCAAGAGGTGGGTCTTCTTGTCCTTAGACCTCTTAAAAGGTCCCACCATATCAAGCCCCCAGACAGCAAACGGCCAGGTGATTAGGATCATCCGTTACTCTTGAGCTGGCACATGGGCACGTCGCCCAAATTTCTGGCATCCGCCACATTTACTGACCAAGTCCTTTGCATATTTATGAGCTGTTAACCAGTAGAAGCCGTGTCTGTCGGCGTTCTGGGATCGGGGGTACCCAGACCTGCCTGCCTGCGGCCCAAGGCATGGCCCACCTCATCAACCAAGCACGGCTAGCGCGGCCTGATACGTCTCCAACGTATCTATAATTTTTGATTGTTCCATGCTATTAATTATCTATTTTGGTTGTTTTATATGCATTAATATGCTATTTTATATTATTTTTGGGACTAACCTATTAACCTAGTGCCTAGTGCTAGTTTCTGTTTTTTTCTTGTTTTTGAGTATTGCAGATAAGGAATATCAAACGGAGTCCAAACGGAATAAAATTCTACGATGATTTTTCTTGGACCAGAAGGAACCCAGGATACTTGGAGAAGAGGCCAAAAGACCCACGGGTGGGACACAAGCCACCTGGGCGTGCCCCTGGGGGGGGGGGGGGGGCGCCCCCCCTGGCTTGTGGGCCCCCGTGGCTCTTCCAACCCTAATTCTCCGCCTATAAATTCAGGAGTATTCCCCCAATACCAAAAAGAGCCACGATAATACTTTTCCACCGCCGCAAGCTTCTGTTCCCGTGAGATCCCATCTTGGGGCCTTTTCCGGTAATCTGCCGGAGGGGGATTCGATCACGGAGGGCATCTACATCAACACCATTGCCCCTCCGATGATGCGTGAGTAGTTCACCTCAGACCTTTGGGTCCATAGCTAGTAGCTTGATGGCTTCTTCTCTCTCTATGTTCTTCAATACCATGTTCTCCATGATCTTCATGGAGATCTATCCGATGTAATACTCTTTTGCGGTGTGTTTGTCGAGATCCCATGAATTGTGGGTTTATGATCAGATTATCTATGAATATTATTTGACTCTTCTCTGAATTCTTATATGCATGATTTCATATCTTTGCAAGTCTCTTCGAGTTATTGGTTTGGTTTGGCCAACTAGATTGGTAATTCTTGCAATGGGAGAAGTGCTTAGTTTTGGGTTCAATCTTGCTGTGTCCTCACCCAGTGACAAAGTAGGGGTAGCGAGGCACGTATTTGTATTGTTGCCATCAAGGGTAAAAAGATGGGGTTTTCATCATATTGCTTGAGTTTATCCCTCTACATCATGTCATCTTACTTAATGCGTTACTCTGTTCTTCATGAACTTAATACTCTAGATGCAGGCAGGAGTCGGTCGATGTGTGGAGTAATAGTAGTAGATGCAGAATCGTTTCGGTCTACTTGACACGGATGTGATGCCTATATGCATAATCATTGCCTTGGATATCGTCATAACTATGCGCTTTTCTATCAATTGCTTGACAGTAATTTGTTCACCCACCATATTATTTTCCTTCAAGAGAGAAGCCTCTAGTGAAACCTATGGCCCCCGGGACTATTTTCCATATTATATTTTCAGATCTATAAACCAAAAATACCAAAAATACTTTGCTGCAATCTATTTACTTTTATTTTACTTTTCATTTTAGTAATCTTTTATATCTATCTCTATCAGATCTCATCCTTGCAAGTAACCGTTAAGGGATTGACAACCCCTTTTAGCGTTGTGTGCAAGTGTTTGATTGTTTGTGTAGGTGCAAAGATTGGGGCCTTGCTTGTACCTCCTACTGGATTGATACCTTGGTTCTCAACAACTGAGGGAAATACTTATCTACTTTGCTGCATCACCCTTTCCTCTTCAAGGGAAAACCAACGCAAGCTCAAGAAGTAGCATGGCCCCACTCAAGACAAGGCCCTCACGAGGGCCCTAAGCTCATGAGGAAGAACAACACCAAGACCAGCGAAGGATGGGCCTCCTCAGGCCCCCTCCGGAGCGGTGGAGATCCCTATGCAGCACTGGCCTCGGGAGGCCGGGGATGACGCAAAGAAGGACAAGCGGGCGCCAGCATGCCAGGCGGGACAGTTTCCCCTTTGGTGCAAAGGGGGGCAAGGACGTACGCGGGTTCCCAAAGCATCCCCCAAAGGTTTCTATTCTGGCGCAACGAGACCACGACCATGAGCCCAGCAGGAAGGATGTCATCGCCGAGCCCACCTCTGCATCATCGACAGCTACTTTGCAGGCGAAGACCACCTTTGGACAGGGCGGAGATGTACTCATGTCCCCCTTCGAATTTGGCCGTTGTGGGATCCCTTCCCGCCATTGCGATAAGGGAAGAGTACCCGGGCCACTATAAATAGAGGATAGGCTGCACCGTAGAGAGAGAGAACACAACAGACACCCAACAGAGGAGAGGCAACACCACCAAAGTGCCCTCACGAGGATGCTCACCACTGTATTAGGGTTTTACGCTTCCACCACACCTCCTCGTGAGGCAATCCACCAAAGCAGGAGTAGGGTTTTACGCTTCGCAGCGGCCTGAACCTGGGTAAATCATCGTGTGCATCTTCTTCCTCATCATCGTGCGAGTTCATCGTCCTAACCATCGAGTAGTGAGCTAGGTAGGGCGAAGTTGCGGGGGATCTTCGCACACGCCCCTGTTTTCGAACCTTGAGGGTTTTGCGGAGCCCGAAATCCAACATTTGGCGCACCAGGTAGGGGGCGTGTCGAAGTCTTCCCCAAGCCTCGCTCATCCCACGCCTCACCGCTCTGATGGCCAGCGCCCAACAAGCTTCCTCCGGCCACGGCAGATCCGCCTTCACCAATCCTGCCGCTGCTGACCGAGACCCGCGCCCCAGCGGCAGGACGTTGGGCGGTCAGTATCAAGCCGCCAGTGTCATCTCCACCGTCGTCGCTTCTCGCGCCGTCCAAACACACGGCGGACGGGCGGCTCCCTCGGCACCGGCGTCGCGTCGCACCTACGTGGGAGACCTCGACGCGCACGATGCGCTGCTGATGGCAAGCGAGATGCTCGGCCACCGCCCGACGCACGAGGGCTTTGACGCATGGGCCGACCACATCACAGAGCTGGTCAACGTCGCGCGGAGGGCCATGGCTCCTCACTCTTCTTCAAGGCCGCAGGCGTCAGGTGCCAGGGGCTCGTTCGCCGCGCCTGTCGCCCAGCCCACCGGCGTCGTGCCCCCTCAGGCCCTGGGCGAGCCCGAGTGGGGACCACCGCACGCCGTGCTCCTTCTCCTCCGAATTCCGGTGACCGGTTTCGGGGTGCAGCCCAGCCCCGACGACAGAGCGCACGGAGGAAACAACGGGGCGCCCCACGCGCGCACCGACACATGCCCCTGTGACCCTGTGGACCGTCAACAGCCTGGGTTAACCAGGCGGGAGCGCGCCATCCTGCGCAGGGAGCAGGCGGTGCAGGCATCCGGACAAGCAAGCAACCACGGCGAAGGCGCATCGGATCGCCAAGAAAGCAATTCACGTCAGGAAGCACGAAGCCCACCCAGCGGCGGTGGCAGAGGTAAGCAACTTCGAGCCAAGGCTCGTCGCAGGAGGGTCAGCGGGCTGCGCGCGCAGGGCGGCGCCTCGCCGCCGCTCAGAGGGGCCGTCCCCGGCACCCCGCCGGACGGCTCAGGAGGAGAACCGGGCCCTTACGTAGAGCCCTATGTACAAAGCTACGTCGTACCTCCGGACGGTGAGATGGATCGGGCGCCTGCCGCAGGCGCCCACACCCCCCAAGAGTAGGGAGTACCCTGGGCGTCCTCCCCGGGCCGGGCCTGGGGGCTTTCGTCGATGGAGAACCTGGCCTGGACAACGCAAGCGGGAGGGAGGACGCCCCCGAGCCCGTGGGGCACGGCGTAAGCCGTCGCCCTCGCGAGCAAGCAACACCGAGCCAAGCCCGAGGCCGCAGGGGTAACGGCCTGGGGGGAGCAGCAAGACACAAGTAGCGTGGGCCACCCACGGCAACTGGAGCGCTGGCGCAGCCTCGGGAGGCTGGGCCTCATGAGGCCCTCAAGACACTATCCAGCCAGCGCCCCGATGCTTCACAAGGCAGCTTCATCGACAAAACACCTCTATGGCTGCGCCGGGTGCATTGTGCTCATGTTTGGGCCGCGGGAGCGCAATCCCGCGGCTACGCGGGGAACAATGCATCCGGGTTTGAGTCATAGAGGCGCGCAACCGAGCAGAAATGCGCGGGAAGGTTCTTGACAGAGTTGGGAGCCACCGGGCCGTGCGCCCGGGGGCTTGCCCAGCTATCTACGGCCGTGACACTCTCACGTAATAATGAGTGGGCTGTATACGCCCGGAGCCCCCCGAGGACGCGGAGGGGTTCCATCCCACGCAACGTGGAAGCCCCATGCTCCGCGCTGGCGGACAACACTGCCCACCAATGGCTATGCCCACGCAACATGGATGCCCTACGCTCCGCGCTGGGGGAAGACGAAGACGAAGACTAGCCTAGGTGCCGGACGTGGCAGTTGCTTGCTTCTTTTTGGTGTTCGAATTGCCGCTTTTTGGAATGAAGTTTGAGAATTTCGGAACTCTATTTTTAAAAGTAAAAGGGGCGGGGGCTTTTCTCTCATCATTTTCTCGTTTTCCCGGTCTTGGAGTCTCTTTCTCTGAAATGGTGCCTCGCAAGGACCCGTGTGCTCCAACCCTCCCCGAGGCGCCTCGGAGCAGGATAGCAAGGCCCTGTCGCCTCAGGGACTTGCATCTTTTGGCGGTCGACCCCCGCTCAGGAGCTCCAACCACAGCGTAGCACTACAGCGGGGAGGCTCCAGTGCCTCCTGAGGCAGCAGCCGGCAGGATGGAATGGGGGTCGCTCGAGCGTCAAAGGGGGCTCCTAAGCAACGCGCCTCAGGAGCCTTACCGGTCATATAGCCACTCGCCCCTTGATGTCGTCCTGGTGATCCGGTCGGCATCAAGGGTGTCGAGGCCTCACCTCGTAGTTGCGTCCTGGTGATCCGGACGTACATTACGGTGGTAGAGAAATGTGCGGGACTGGGACCTGCTGACGTAGAGCTGCTTGAGCGTCAAAGGGGGCTCCTGAGCAGCGCGCCTCATGAGCCTTACCGGTCATATAGCCCCTCGCCCCTTGACGTCGTCCAGGTGATCCGGTCGGTATCAAGGGCGTCGAGGCCTCACCCCGTAAGTACGTCCTGGTGATCCGGACGCCCCTTACGGTGGTCGAGAAATGTGCGGGACTGGGGCCTGCAGACACAGAGTGCCGAAAGGTGTCCCAACCTGCCTCACTCATAAGAAGAAGAAGTCCCCAGGACGTCCGGACTCCCCAAGCGCCATAGCCAAACCTCCCGGACGAAAAGCCTACCGCGAGCATGTCAAGCTAAGTACCCTAATCGCGGTCAGCAGGAAGTTTCAATTAACAATGACACAAGAACCAGGACACACGATAAGGGTACTAACAAGGGCGCAAGCGCCGAAACTCATTACACGCCCATAGGGCCCCCCTTGGTTCTTTGATTACAGGAAAGGAAGAAGAGAAGGAGAAAGAAAGTGAGGAAGGCCCCTCGGGGGCTGCCGCTCCGGGAGCCCTGGCGTCGGCACACCAGCACTCAGCTGGAGTCCTCCTCTTCCTTGACGGGCCCATGGAGGCGCGCCGGCATGGCCGCTTCTGGAGCAGAGGAGCATCGCCGTGGCGGATGGGTACCCCCCGAGGTCCGGGCACGCCGGCGCGGTGGCGCACCATAGCTGCTGTCGCTGCTATCGCTCGGGTTCTCCTCGGAAGGGGTGTCGCTGCCGTTGGAGACGCGGCACCCGTCGTGAAGGGCAAGCTCATCCCCAAGATCGCCGCGGCCGTCGTCTTCTGGGCAGCACCCCAGGCGCTCGCCCTCTCCCCTGAAGATCTTGACGAAGAGCGTCGCCACCCCGTCGTACTTGAAGTGAAGGGTGCGCCTCCCCTCCAAGCGACGGGCGCGGGAAAACGTCTACCACCCGCGGTTCAGGTACACGTAACCCCCGGAGGTCACCTCGACCTCCACCCACGAGGCCGCGCTACAGCAGCCGTCGGCCTGCAGCCATAGGCCAGCAGGCCCCCCGGCCGGCAGCGCCCCCGCGAAGAAGCACGAGAGTTGAAACCAAGCGGTTTCCGGCCTCTCCGCCCACACCACAAACTCCTGGGCCGTGTCGGGTGAATGGAGCCGCGGGCGTGGCGGCCGGGCGGCCACTTCCGGCCCCCCACCACGGGCGCCACCACCACGACTACTGCGGCGGTCCGCGCTGGACGGAGCCCCCCCGCGGCTGCCGATGGTAACCTCGGGCCATGTTGGAGCACGCCCGCGCCCACGAGGAACCACCACCGGCGTCGTGGCATGCTTCTAGGGATGACCGTGGCCCCTCTTGGGTGGCAGTGAGGCAGTGCTCTCCTCGGAGGCCTTCCCTTTTTCGGCGGCGGAGAACTTCCTCACTGAAGCCATGACTGGGAGAGCGGCGGCTTGAAGATTGGGAGGCGAAGAAGACGAAGATGAGATGAGGGTTTTCTTGCTCTCACCCACTTATATACGACTAAGGGCCAACCGGCGCCCCCTCACATCCCGGGCAATGATGGCGCCGCTGCGCGTCCCAGCCCTTGTCAGCCGGAGCGTCATGGGGAGTACGGGCATCAGGCGCTCCTCGGCCGCCGCGGGGCAGGCCCGGGTGGCGTGCGGCTCTCCTCCACGTCAATTCATCGGCTCCCGAAGGGTCACATCCGCGTGGCCCAAAGGGAGAAGGCCAAGGGAGCAGCCGCGTTCAAGAAAAGGTAATGATGGCCGACGCAGCATGCAGGCGTCCCGTCAGTTTGACTTGGGAGGTCCCTGACGACCTCGGGAGTGGAGACGGCATTCACTGGGCGCGCGACGCGTGTCGAGCCTGGCCTGCAGGCGTTTTGGGACCGCAGCGCTTTGGGCCATCCTCAACGGCTTCGCCCGGAAGCTAGCTCGAGCACGCCTTGGGCCCGGGGGCTACTGTCAGCGTTCTGGGAGCGGGGGTACCCAGACCTGCCTGCCTGCGGCCCAGGCCATGGCCCACGTTGTTAACCAAGCACGGCTAGTGCGGCCTCACTCAAGACAAGGCCCTCGCGAGGGCCCTAAGCTCACGAGGAAGAACAACACCAAGACCAGCGAAGGATGGGCCTCCTCAGGCCCCCTCCGGAGCGGCAGAGATCCCTATGCAGCACCTGGCCTCGGGAGGCCGGGGATGACGCAAAGAAGGACAAGTGGGCGCCAGCATTCCAGGCGGGACAGTTTCCCCTTTCGTGCAAAGGGGGGCAAGGACGTACGCGGGTTCCCAAAGCATCCCCCAAAGGTTTCTATTCTGGCGCAACGAGACCACGGCCACGAGCCCAGCAGGAAGGATGTCATCACCGAGCCCACCTCTGCATCATCGACAGCTACTTTGCAGGCGAAGACCACCTTTGGACTGGGCGGAGATGTACTCCTGTCCCCCTTCGAATTTGGCCGTTGTGGGATCCCTTCCCGCCATTGCGATAAGGGAAGAGGACTCTGGCCACTATAAATAGAGGATAGGCTGCACCGTAGAGAGAGAGAACACAACAGACAACCAACAGAGGAGAGGCAACACCACCAGAGTGCCCTACGAGGCTGCTCACCACTGTATTAGTTCATCCACCACACCTCCTCGTGAGGCAATCCACCAAAGCAGGAGTAGGGTTTTATGCTTCGCAGTGGCCTGAACCTGGGTAAATCATCGTGTGCATCTTCTTCCTCGTCATCGTGCGAGTTCATCGTCCTAACCATCGAGTAGTGAGCTAGGTAGGGCGAAGTTGCGGGGGGTCTTCGCACACGCCCCTGTGTTCGAACCTTGAGGGTTTTGCGGAGCCCGAAATCCGACAGTGTCGAAAAGCCTTGGCCACTAAAGATTTTGACCCGGCGTGATGACCACAATCGCCGGCATGTATCTCCTGCAAGATTTCTCGGCCCTCGTCAGGAGAGACACATCGCTGAAAGACGCCAGTCACGCTGCGCCTGTGTAACTCGCCACTGATTATAGTCATGGCTTTAGATCGCCTTATGAGCTGCCGCGCCAGAGTCTCATCTTGAGGTAACTCGCCGCGGGTCAGATACGCCAAATAAGGCAATATCCAATCAGGAATTGCACGGAGAGCCGCCACCAATTGCCCTTCCGGGTCAGGTATAGCCAAATCCTCCTCCGATGGTAGCTTGACCCACGGGTGATGCAATACGTCCAAGAACACATTAGGCGGCACCGGCTTACGCTGAGACCCCAGCCTAGATAAAGCGTCAGCCGCCTCATTCTTCCGCCGATCGATATGATCCACCTGTTAGCCCTTGAAGTGGCCAGCAATAACATCAACCGCCTGGCGATAAGCCGCCATACGACGGTCTTTAGAGTCCCACGTGCCAGAGACTTGCTAAGCCATCAGGTCTGAGTCGCCAAGACATCTGACCCGGCTCAAATTCATCTCCTTGGCCACACGGAGCCCGTGAAGCAAATCCTCATATTTCGCTGCATTCTTAGTACAAGGAAACATTAGCCTCAAAACATAACAGAATTTGTCACCTCATGGGGAAGTTAGGACAACTCCAGCCCCCGAGCCTTCCAATTGTCTGGAACCATCAAAGTGAATCATCCAATAGGTATTGTCCGGCTTCTCCTCAGGTTCTTGACACTCTATCCAGTCATTGATAAAGTCCACCAGGGCTTGAGATTTTACAGCCGTCCGGGGCACATATTTCAGATTGAGAGGCCCAAGCTCAATTGCCCACTTAGCAATCCTACCAGTAGCTTCTCTGTTTTGAATGATATCTCCCAAAGGAGCAGAGCTGACCACTATGATCGGATGCCCAAGGAAATAGTGCTTCAGCTTGCGATTGGCCATGAACACACAAAGCACCAGATTTTGCCAATGTGGATATATTTGCTTGGATTCTGACAAGATCTCACTGACGTAGTAAACCGGCCGCTGGACTGGGTACTCCTTACCCGCCTCCTTGCGCTCCACCACAACTACAGCACTGACAGCTCTGTTGTTAGCCGCCACATACAAAAGCAAAGGCTCCTTTTCCACCGGCGCAGCCAAAACGGGCGGCTCAGCCAACTGTTTTTTGAGCTCCTCAAACGCCTCATTAGCAACATCATTCCAGACGAAATCGTCTGTCTTCTTCATCATCTGATATAGAGGAATAACTCTCTCACCCAGGCGGCTTATGAACCGGTTCAAGGCAGCAATATGACCCGCCAGGCGCTGAACATCATTAATACACGTCGGCTTAGCCAAAGAAGTGATGGCCTTTATCTTGTCTGGGTTAGCCTCAATGCCACGCTCAGAGACCAAGAAACCCAAGAGCTTGCCCGCAGGTACACCGAACACACACTTTGCTGGGTTAAGCATCATCTTGTAAACCCGCAGATTATCAAAAGTCTCCTTCAAATCAGCCAACAGAGTCTCCTTCTTCCTTGACTTGACCACAATATCATCCACATAAGCATGAACATTGCGCCCAATCTGACCATGAAGACAGTTCTGTACACAGCGCTGGTAAGTCGCCTAAGCACTCTTGAGTCCAAAGGGCATAGACACACAGCAGAAGGATCCAAAAGGCGTAATGAAAGACGTCTTCTCTTGGTCCTTGACTGCCATCTTGATCTGATGATAACCCGAATAGGCGTCCAGGAAACATAGACTCTCACAACCCGCCGTTGCATCAATGATCTGGTCGATATGGGGGAGAGCAAATGGAACAACCGGACATGCTTTGTTGAGATCGGTGTAATCTACACACATACGCCACGTGCCGTTCTTCTTGAGTACCAACACCGGGTTAGCTAACCACTCCGGGTGAAAAACTTCGACGATGAACCCTGCTGCCATGAGCCGGGCCACCTCTTCTCCAATAGCTTTATGCCTCTCATCATTGAAACGACGGAGGAACTATTTGACCGACTTAAACTTAGGATCCACATTAAGGTGGTGCTCAGCGAATTCTCTCGGTACACCCGGCATGTCAGAAGGCTTCCATGCAAAGATGCCTCGATTCTCACGGATGAATTCGATGAGCGCGCTTTCCTATTTGGGATCCATATTGGCGCCAAAACCGCGCTCTGGGCGCCGGCAGGCTCGGGTCTCGTCGGAGGCCGACGATTGCGTGGCCGTACCTTGTCCTGACGTGCCGACGTCGTCCGCTCCTTCCACCTAGCCCTCTCCTGCAGCTTCTCCTCGCCGGAATCGCCCTCGGCGGCCGCCACGATGCTCGGGAACTGTGGCGCCCGTGCGGCCACAGTGGGTGAGCGGGTCGTCGTCTTCCTCGCGAGCCGTCGCTTCGCCATTCAATGCCCCTGCCCTCTTCCGTCTCGTCGCCGCTCCCGGACAGCCAGCTAGCCGTCCTTGCCCCGGCGACGTGGCCGCAGCTCCGGCCGTTCCAGAGAACTCGGTCGCCTTGGCCTCCCGCCTATAAAAGGCCATGCCCCGCCCCTCCGAGCTCCTCACCCCTCCTCGCCATCCTCCAATCGTCTCCAGAGCACCCCAGCAAGAGCCGGGAGCTCATCTCCCTCAGCTCTGGCGAAGGCTCCGCCGCCCAAATCCCCTCTGTCGCCAGCCACGTCCACCCCTTCCCAGCTCCAACCAACCCCACCATCGGACTCAGTAGGTTTCCCTGGTTCTTCCCGAGCTCCTGCCCAACCGGATAGCTGCCGGAGTCGCCGCTGCCGACGACCCCCGAAGCATCCACCCGCCGGAGAAGAAGGGGGCGACGCCGTCCGTCCACCTCCGGAGGAGCTACGGGTACAGGGGAACCGCCGTTGAGCGCCCGATCCATTACGTCCATTTTCTAGCCCCGCCGTCGTCCCTATCGCCGGTGAGCGCCGCCGGTGAGCCGCCCCGCCTCTGTCTCCCTTCCCTCTCTCTATTTAAAACCGAGCCGGCCCCACCCGTCAGCGTCCCACGCCCGCGCCCGAAGCGGTATGAGTGGAGGCGTATTCAGAGAATACGCCTTCGACGTGGTCGCTGGAGATTTTCTGGTATTTTCTGATTTTCATTTATTTAATTCATTTTGACCAGAAACTTTGACCTTGAATAACTTTTAATCTACAAATCCAATTCAGTTGATTCTTTTTTGCATTGTGTTTGTATTGACCCCCTTTAATTTTTGACCAAGTTTGGTATTTTTCCCTTATCCACAGAATTTCTGGTTAACAAAAATGCATTATGTGACATTTCCTTTTGCACTTTAAAAAAGTTTTCAGAAGGGAACTTTGGTGATTTTGAAGACCAGGAGTGTTTGAACAACCCAACAGAGCAAGGCAAGCCATGATACCCATTTCATGAATCATTTTCAATAGCATTGCATATTTTCATGCATTATGCTTATTTAATTGCTATAGGTTAATTCATAGTAAAAATACTTAGTTGCAATTGTGATGAACCACTATATTTGCTAAATGAGCGTAGTGGTTGGTCTTGAGTCACCTGTCCGGGCTTAACCGTGCAACCACATTTGCCGGTATGGGACGGCCTTGACTTGGTCTGATCGCGTGCTCTTTCACCGGTACCTCCAAAGAGGGAGGGTTATGCGCGCGTGCTACGCTGATCAGGTAGGCAGCGATAACCCTGTGAGCCAGTTGAGTTATGTGCCGGCGTCCCCGTTTGGGACAGTTTAGTTTGGCCACGATGGTGGCAGGTGTCATGAGGACACAGGGGCCACCCAGGACAGGACTCCGGGGGAGGATGAATGCCGGTGGTACGATGGGAGAGTCACGGGTCAGACAGGTTTCGTTGAAGCAATGCTGGTCCACCCGAGTGGGATCACGAGGCCAGGTGCTTCATGGTGTGGGTAAAGTGCGCAACCTCTGCAGAGTGAAAAATCTATTCGAATAATCGCGTCCACGGAATTGGACAGCCCGTCCAGACCTCAGCAGATGGTCAACCGTAACAGTGTTAGTAATGATGGAAGAACTCTTCGCATGATCGGAAGTACTCGATGGTATGAGTATTCCGAGGGTTGTGGAACAACCCGGAAGAGAGTAAGTTGATAAGCGGTACAGTAAGTGAGTTGCTTAAGAATTTAATATGTTGATTGCATGCTATTGTTTGCTGCATTACTTGGTTGTCGTGAGCTTGCGAGTACATTCAAAGTACTCACCTGGCATATCATGCCAGATGCAGGAGAAGCCGAGGACGGAGGTCCCGATGGTTCGTGCTACGATAGCTAGGATGTGTCCACAGCAGTGTCCCTGTGGATGGAGTTGCCCCTATATTCCGCTATGTCGTAGAAGTACTTAGTAGTTCCGAGGCCCTTCTATGTGTCATAAATAATGTAAATACTGTCATAGCACCGAGGGTGCATTTGGCGTCGCTATCATTGTAAGATATGAGCTTGTAACCGAAACCTATCAATAAAGTCAGTTCAGTTCTGTTCCAAGTTGTTGTGTGTTTCCAGAGGACATGATCTCTGGGCTGGAAACACTAGTAATCCGGTTCTCTGAGCCGGGGTGCCACAACGCTTGGTATCAGAGCCGTGCTGACTGTAGGACACCCTAGTTAACCACGCTAGAACCACGATTAGTGTAGGGTCTTGAGTGTGCATCTTGGTTGTTGCATTTGATTATTGCATAGCATGCATCATGATTCATTGTTTTACTAACCGTGGCATTGTGAGTGTAGATGGCACCAGTTCCATACCACTACCATTTTGAGCCTGCACCATCCACCTTTCCAGTTCTGCTCCGGAACGTCTGGCTTCGACTGTACCCCCACGGCGAAGATCCAGTGTACCAGGTGTTTCGGGAGCAGCTTGCCGAGTCAGTATATGAGTATCACGCAGAGGCTTTTCTGATCGCGAGCTCGGACCTTGGTAGCTACTCTCGCTCTTCCAAGGGCGGAACGGCTTCCACCCCGGAGTTGGCGATCCAGTTTGCTGCGATGGAGGCTCTCACTGACTTGCGCTTCCACGAGGTTGAGATGCAGACTCATCCAGGTTTCTTCCACTATCCCACCCTGTCGCCTACGAGAAGGCGAGTCATTTTCATGCCAGTTGACCCGGCGTGTGACCGTGCGACTTCTGTTATGGCTTGTTATCTGAACACCAGTTATCGCACGATCATATCCTTGGCTGAGGAGCTGTCTCGTGTCCTAGGGGCACTTGCAGCCGTGGCTCCAGTTCCACCTCCACCTCAGCCTATCTTTCCACCTATGTATCCACCACCAGTTCCACCTCCACCTAGGTTTGAGGCTCCTTCTAGCTCTACTGTGCCGCCAGGCTTTCCGTCTGGTAGCTGCCGTGAGACCCCGGCAGAGTGGGCCTCACTCCTAGCCACTCCAGCTGCTCCGATGCTGAGGCGTCGTCCTCCTTCTTCCCCGGAAGGAGAACCGTCCCAGCAGCGTCGTCGTGTTTCCTTTGATCCGGAGGATGAGATCCACATCATCAGTTCCGACTCCGACTCAAGATCAGATGACGAGGAGTCTTCAGTCTGTCAGTGTTCGTGCCACCCGCACCACTAGAGTGGAGGCTTGAGTTGTTGTGCATGCATCTTTGCATATGTCAACTCCCGTATGAGCAGTCTAGTCATGATATTCCCCTACTAGCTTGCCATGTATGATGTTGGGTTATCTTGTATAATTATGTGGTTTGCTTTATTCGCCTTTTTCGCGTATTTTCCTTCCGGTGTCATTTGACTGTGTTTCCCTTATGGATGTTGCTCATCGATTCGGTATTTTGCAATGGGAAGAAATTTAGGATGAAGAGAAGTTGTAGCCAAGGCGGCGATGGAACCCCCGTCCGTCGATCCGCCAGACAAGCAGGACAACCACCAGAAGATTTACCACCCCCACCACCTCAAGCACCGACCACTGACCAGATCATGAGGATGTTTGAGGAGAAGAGAAACCAGGATCTTATGGAATTTCTGAAAAGCATGCAGGCTATGGTGGGTCAAAACCACAACCATAATGGAACACATTCCAAGTTGTCTGACTTCCAGCGCACTAAGCCACCCAACTTCGGTCAAGCTATGGATCCTATAGAAGCAGATGATTGGCTAAGGACTATGGAAAAGAAGCTGGACATAGCCCGTTGCGAGGATTCAGACAAGGTTCCTTTTGCCACTCACTATCTGGAAGGGCCAGCAGCTATATGGTGGGACAACACAAAGGCAACATGGTCTTCTGAAGAAGAAATTACCTGGGAGAAGTTCAAGGAACTATTCCACAAGGATCATATTCCCACAGGCATAATGAAAGTATAGCAAAGGGAGTTCCTTGTGCTTACCCAAGGAAATATGTCTGTGGCAGAGTACCTGAACAAGTTCAATAATCTGGCACGATACTCTACCCATGACGTGTCCACTGAAGAAAGGAAGATCAACCGGTTTCTGGGAGGTCTGAACCACACTCTCCATTGTCAGCTTTGCATGCTGGACTTTCCGGACTTCCAAACCTTGGTGAATAAGGCTCTCATAGCCGAAAGGGAGCATAAGTCCGGGAATGATGACCGCAAGCGGAAATTTGAACCCAAGAAAGACAACCATGAGCAGTTTGCGCAGAAGCAACGCACCTGGCAATCAGGTCCATCTGAATACAGTCCCACATGGAGCAATGGCAACAACAACAACAAGACACTGAGCCAGAATAAGACCTTCGGCAAACAGCTAGTGCTAGAGGACTGCCGCCGCAATAATACTTGCTTCACTTGCGGCCAAAGCAGACACTACTCCAAACAGTGCCCCGCCAACAACGGGAAGCCATCTTCCGATGTCAAGCCGCAGGTCAATACTATTGGACGCCGCCCCAATCATAACTTTTGCCACGGACGCGTCCATCATATCTCCGCTGAGGAAGCTCGCGAAGCTCCAGAAGTAGTCCTTGGTATGTTTTCTGTTAACGACCTACCCGCAGTAATTTTATTTGATTCTGGGGCTTCCCATTCATTTATTTCGCGGAGTTTTGCCACATTGCACAAATTTTCTCCTTCGCTTTTGGATAAAATCATGGTGGTACAATCCCCTGGCTCCCTGCTCAGAACAAATCTGATATATAGAGATCTGGAAATCTCGATACACAGAGTTAAATTTCCAGCTGCACTCGTTGCCATTGAATCCTCGGGATTGGACGTAATACTGGGGATGGACTGGTTGACACCCCATCAGGTGTGCATCAACTGTGCCACCAGGACCGTGACACTAGTGAATCCCGCAGGACAAACAGTTCAATTCCTTGCCAGCAAGATGATGTCGAAGAAGGGAATGGCATACCAAACTACCATCACGGATATGAACTTGATTCCGGTAGTTTGCGAATTTCCGGATGTATTTCCCGAAGAACTACCAGGGATGCCACCTGACCGGGAATTGGAGTTTGCAATCGAAGTGGTTCCCGGTACCGCTCCAATTTACAAGAAATACTACCGTATGCCAGGTCCAGAGTTGGCGGAACTAAAGAAGCAGTTGGATGAATTATTGCAAAAAGGGTATATCCGTCCAAGCATCTCACCATGGGGATCACCCGTACTATTTGTCAAGAAGAAGGATGGAAGTCTACGAATGTGCGTAGACTATCGCCAGCTGAATGAGGTCACCATCAAGAATAAGTACCCGCTCCCTCGCATTGATGATTTGTTCGACCAGCTGAACAGAGCACGGGTATTCTCCAAGATGGATCTCCGAACCGGGTATCATCAACTAAAAATCAGAAAGGAAGACATACCCAAGACAGCGTTCACCACCCGACATGGTCTGTGTGAATTTACAGTCATGTCATTTGGATTGACAAATGCTCCAGCCTACTTCATGAGCATGATGAACAAAGTCTTCATGGACTTTCTAGACAAATTTGTGCTGGTGTTCATCGATGATATCCTGATATATTCCAAGGATGAAGAAGAGCACAAACAACACCTTCGTGCTGTCCTGGAAAGGTTAAGAGACCACCGTCTGTATGCCAAGTTCAGTAAGTGTGAATTTTGGCTAAAAGAGGTGGGATTTTTGGGGCACATTCTGTCAGAACAAGGAGTAGCCGTCGACCCCAGCAAGGTAACTGCAGTGTTAAATTGGAAGACACCCACCTCGGTGACCGAAGTTCGTAGCTTCCTGGGATTGGCAGGCTACTACCGTCGTTTCATAGAAGGCTTCTCCAAAATAGCAAAGCCACTGACGGAATTGCTCAAGAAAAATCAACGGTTTGTATGGACGACGGAGTATGACAGCAGCTTCCTGGAGCTGAAGACAAGGCTAACCACATCACCTGTCTTAGTCCTTCCAGACATTCACAAGAGCTTTGATATTTACTGCGATGCTTCCAGACGAGGAATCGGCTACGTATTAATGCAAGAAGGAAAGGTTGTAGCGTATGCCTCCAGACAGCTACGACCTCATGAGGAGAACTACCCCACGCATGATTTGGAATTAGCAGCCGTGGTTCATGCCTTGAAGATTTGGAGGCACTACCTCATTGGACAACGTTGTGAAATATACATGGACCACAAGAGTCTCAAGTATATTTTCACTCAGCCTGACCTGAATCTCAGGCGGCGAAGATGGCTTGAACTAGTCAAGGACTATGACGTTGGAATAAACTATCATCCAGGAAAGGCTAATGTGGTCGCGGATGCTCTCAGCAGGAAACAGAGCACAGTAAATGCACTAATGGGAAGTCTCCATCCAAGGTTACAAGAAGAGTTCGCTGAGCTCAACATGGTACTATGCGGCCCAATTACCCCGGATACTTTGGAAATTACCCCAACGCTTATGGAGGAGATTAAGAAGACCCAAGAGCCAGATGAAGGAATAAAGGAGATTAAGGAGCTGATTCCGAAAGGGAAGGCCAAGTCCTTCCACGTGGATGACCAAGGCACCTTATGGTTTGAGAAGCGGATATGTGTACCCGATCAGAATAACCTGAGGCAGCAAATACTCAGGGAAGCCCATGAGTCCGCATACTCTATCCACCCGGGAGGTACAAAGATGTATCAGGATCTGAGAGAGACATTTTGGTGGCCAGGAATGCGAAGGGATATAGCATACTATGTCGCCTGTTGTGACGTCTGCAACAAGGTCAAGGCGGAACACCAGAAACCCGCTGGGCTACTACAACCTTTACCGGTTCCCCAGTGGAAGTGGGACGACATATGTATGGATTTCATCGTTGGACTACCCAGGTCCACGAGAGGCAATGATGCTATCTGGGTCATTGTGGACATACTCACGAAAGTGGCTCACTTTATTCCGGTAAAGACCACTTTCAACGCAAACAAACTTGCACAACTCTACATGTCCCGGATAGTTAGTCTTCATGGAGTACCCAAGTCTATCACCTCAGATAGAGGCTCCCTATTCACCTCAGCATTCTGGCTGCGATTACATCAAGCCTTGGGAACCATGCTGAAGCATAGCACGGCGTACCATCTGCAGACAGATGGGCAGACCGAACGAGTGAACCAGATACTGGAAGATATGCTTCGGTCCTGTGCTCTCACCCATGGACCCAAATGGGAAGACAGCCTACCCTATGCGGAATTCTCCTATAACAACAGCTATCAGTCAAGTTTGAAGATGTCAGCGTTTGAGGCACTGTATGGGCGGAAGTGCCGCACCCCATTAAATTGGTCTCAGACAGGAGATAGCCGTATCTTTGGCACGGACTTGATGCTCGAGACTGAGAAGCAAGTCAAGGATATTCAGGAGAGTCTTCGAGCAGCCAAGTCCCGTCAGAAAAGCTACTATGACCCAAAGCACCGGGAAGTGACTTTTGAGCCCGGAGAATATGCTTACCTCCGAGTAACCCCCATGAAGGGAGTAAAAAGATTCCATACCCGGGGAAAGCTTGCACCAAGATATATCGGTCCCTTCCGAGTGGTTGCTAGAAGAGGCAGAGTGGCATATCAGTTGGAATTAGAGCTGGCTAAAGACCTGACCTACGAAGTTATCAGATGTGCACGATGTTTTCCATATATCACAAATAAGAAAGTGCATTGCACCACCAATCAAGCAAGCGGATATGAGTGAACTAGAGCTGGCTAAAGACCTGACCTACGAAGAGAAACCCGTCAGAATCTTGGATGAGATGGAAAGGACTACCAGGAGCAAGGTAATTAAGTTTTACAATGTGCTATGGGAGCACCATACTGAGGAAGAGGCTACCTGGGAAAGAGAAGAATTCCTGAGATTTGCATATCCGTACTTGTTCCCTGAGCAACCGAATCTCGAGGACGAGATTCATCCTAAGGGGGGTAGGTTTGTGACACCCTGATTTTGGCAACTTTTTCTTTTCAAATCATTTGGGTTTTATTTGCAAAATTGGTTGATTTTCAAACCTTCTCAGTTGATTTGGATCTATGATTCTTTGAACCTTCTTCCCAAGTAACCCAAAACCCTTATCATCTTGCTAAAACCCTTCCATACCGATCTTGGAGCAATTTCCAACATTTAATCTTTTCCAATAAACCCCTTTTCTTTGTTTGGGAAATTATGTCATCACTATGGGTTGTGAAGCAACCTATAGTTTGGATGATCAATAAATTCCCAAACTTTTTCCACACCTTCTCATAATCTTATGATTCCATAATCTCCAAAAATATTCCATTGCCCAATGTAAAATTTTGGCCAGAATAATTATTTTCTTTCTGGTCAGAATTTGCCAGTTGTGAAGCAACCCCATTTTTCCTATCTCAGAAAATTCTCAATAAATTCCCCAAGCTCCTAGGGATCCTATATAGCCACAATATCTAAAAATATTATCTTCTCTAGTACAAATTTTCAGCAGCAAAACTCTGACAAGTTTATGCCCATTTCAAACCTGTGTGAAGGAAGTGCTAGCTAGAGGTGCTCAATTGCTCTCAAATTTTTATGGCATCTTCTATGCATCAAATAACTTCCTTCCACCAAGTTTCATCTTCAGCAGATCATTTTTGTGAGTGCCACAAGCTTATTTAGTTTCTGGTCCAGAATTATAGTTTGCAATGGAACTATATTCAAATATGCTTCAAACTCCTCCAAACTTTGCCAGTCTGTAGTTCTTCCAACCTAGATGGCACTAGACATCTCCATTGGCCCTATCTCTATCTTATTTTCTCTCCAGAATCTCCCCAAGTTGCTGACAGTAAACTGTTGGTGATGATACCTCTCATCTCAGTGGGTTACTGGGCAAGCCAATGCCACGAGGAGGTTCCAGAGTGCAAGGACAACGCTCCAGACACGGCCCGGCAGGCCAGCTCGCGCCGCGTGTGCCCATGCACATGGTGACCGCGTAGCCAGCCTGCCAAAACCACGCTCTGGGCGCCGGCAGGCTCGGGTCTCGTCGGAGGCCGACGACTGCGTGGCCGTACCTTGTCCTGACGTGCCGACGTCGTCCCCTCCTTCCACCTAGCCCTCTCCCGCAGCTTCTCCTCGCCGGAATCGCCCTCGGCGGCCGCCACGACGCTCGGGAACTGTGGCGCCCGTGCGGCCACAGTGGCTGAGCGGGTCGTCGTCTTCCTCGCGAGCCGTCGCTTCGCCATTCAATGCCCCTGCCCTCTTCCGTCTCGTCGCCGCTCCCAGACAGCCAGCTAGCCGTCCTTGCCCCGGCGACGTGGCCGCAGCTCCGGCCGTTCCAGAGAACTCGGCCGCCTTCGCCTCCCACCTATAAAAGGCCATGCCCCGCCCCTCCAAGCTCCTCACCCCTCCTCGCCATCCTCCAATCGTCTCCAGAGCGCCCCAGCAAGAGCCGGGAGCTCGTCTCCCTCAGCTCCGGCGAAGGCTCGGCCGCCCAAATCCCCTCTGTCGCCAGCCACGTCCACCCCTTCCCAGCTCCAACTAACCCCACCATCGCACTCAGTAGGTTTCCCTGGTTCTTCCCGAGCTCCTGCCCAACCGGATAGCTGCCGGAGTCGCCGCCGCCGACGACCCCCGAAGCATCCACCCGCCGGAGAAGAAGGGGGCGACGCCGTCCGTCCACCTCCGGAGGAGCTACGGGTACAGGGGAACCGCCGTTGAGCGCCCGATCCATTACGTCCATTTTCTAGCCCCGCCGTCGTCCCTATCGCCGGCGAGCGCCGCCGGTGAGCCGCCCCGCCTCTGTCACCCTTCCCTCTCTCTATTTAAAACCGAGCCGGCCCCACCCGTCAGCGTCCCACGCCCGCGCCCGAAGCGGTATGAGTGGAGGCGTATTCAGAGAATACGCCTTCGACGTGGCCGCTGGAGATTTTCTGGTATTTTCTGATTTTCATTTATTTAATTCATTTTGACCAGAAACTTTGACCTTGAATAACTTTTAATCTACAAATCCAATTCAGTTGATTCTTTTTGCATTGTGTTTGTATTGACCCCCTTTAATTTTTGACCAAGTTTGGTATTTTTCCCTTATCCACAAAATTTCTGGTTAACAAAAATGCATTATGTGACATTTCCTTTTGCAATTTAAAAATGTTTTCAGAAGGGAACTTTGGTGATTTTGAAGACCAGGAGTGTTTGAACAACCCAACAGAGCAAGGCAAGCCATGATACCCATTTCATGAAGCATTTTCAATAGCATTGCATATTTTCATGCATTATGCTTATTTAATTGCTATAGGTTAATTCATAGTAAAAATACTTAGTTGCAATTGTGATGAACCACTATATTTGCTAAATGAGCGTAGTGGTTGATCTTGAGTCACCTGTCCGGGCGTAACCGTGCAACCACATTTGCCGGTATGGGACGGCCTTGACTTGGTCTGATCGCGTGCTCTTTCACCGGTACCTCCAAAGAGGGAGGGTTATGCGCGCGTGCTACCCTGATCTGGTAGGCGGTGATAACCCTGTGAGCCAGTTGAGTTATGTGCCGGCGTCCCCGTTTGGGACAGTTTAGTTTGGCCACGACGGTGGCAGGTGTCATGAGGACACAGGGGCCACCCAGGGCAGGACTCTGGGGGAGGATGAATGCCGGTGGTACGATGGGAGAGTCACGGGTCAGACAGGTTTCGTTGAAGCAATGCTGGTCCACCCGAGTGGGATCACGAGGCCAGGTGCTTCATGGTGTGGGTAAAGTGCGCAACCTCTGCAGAGTGAAAAATCTATTCGAATAGTCGCGTCCACGGAATTGGACAGCCCGTCCAGACCTCAGCAGATGGTCAACCGTAACAGTGTTAGTAATGATGGAAGAACTCTTCGCATGATCGGAAGTACTCGATGGTATGAGTATTCCGAGGGTTGTGGAACAACCCGGAAGAGAGTAAGTTGATAAGCGGTATAGTAAGTGAGTTGCTTAAGAATTTAATATGTTGATTGCATGCTATTGTTTGCTGCATTACTTTGTTGTCGTGAGTTTGCGAGTACATTCAAAGTACTCACCTGGCGTATCATGCCAGATGCAGGAGAAGCCGAGGACGGAGGTCCCGATGGTTCGTGCTACGGTAGCTAGGATGTGTCCACAGCAGTGTCCCTGTGGATGGAGATGCCGCTATATTCCACTACGCTGTAGAAGTACTTAGTAGTTACGAGGCCCTGCTATGTGTCATAAATAATGTAAATACTATCATAGCACCGAGGGTGCCTTTGGCCTCGCTATCATTGTAAGATATGAGCTTGTAACCGAAACCTATCAATAAAGTCAGTTCAGTTCTGTTCCAAGTTGTTGTGTGTTTCCAGAGGACATGATCTCTGGGCTGGAAACACTGGTAATCTGGTTCTCTGAGCCGGGGTGCCACAAACACTATGTTTCGGACAGGGGGCATTCAACATCGCCTCCATATTGAAAGGTTTCGACTTGCCAAAAGGCGGTTTACCATTGCCCTTGCCCCGGTTGCCTCCGGCACTAGTGTTGGCCACCAGGTCTGACCCGCCGTCCGGGTGTTTCCGCTTACCGCCATTACCGTTGTTATTATTTCCTCCCCCGTTCTGCTGCTGACTCTTGCCATTGTTATTCTTCTTACCCTTAGCTGATTTCTCATCATCAGAACCAGGGTTCTTCATATTGTCAGAGTCTGCATACTTAGTGAGAGCCACCATGAGCTCCCCCATGTCTTGGCACGAACGTTTGAGCCGGCCAAGCTTCTGCTTCAGGGGCAAAAAGTGGTAATTCTTCTCCAGAATCAGAACCGCTTGAGCCGCCGTAATGTTATCAGTGGAGTGGATAATGGTTGAGACCCGCCGGATCCAATGATGGGCCGACTCATCCTCACGCTGCACGCAATGATCCAAATGAACAATCGTCATGGGCTGCTTGCACGTTCCTTGAAAATTCTTGATGAACTTCGCCTTCAACTCGGCCTAGGAATTAATGGTGTTGGGTGGCAAACCCTTCAACCACGTGCGAGCCGGCCCTTCCAGCATCATGATGAAACACTTGGCGTAGACTGCATCACTTACGTCTAACATCTCCATGGCTAGTTCATAACTCTCAATCCAAGCTTCTAGAGGCAGATCAGCAGTATAATTGGGTACTTTGCGGGGACCCTTGAAATCCTTTGGCAGGCGTTCGTTTCGTAAGGCCGGCACTAAGCACGACACTCCCACAGCCCTGGAAGTTACTCTAGCTCCCACCGGAACAGAAGGGGCCACTATGGGTTCTTGATAAGCCGCCGCCGCTGCCGCCTCTCGCTACGCTCTTGCACGATCTACCAGCACCTGGGCATCAACAGCCGGCTGAGCATCTCGCGCCGGGTTCCGACGTCGCTCACTGCTGGAAATTGCAGGCAACTCTAGGCGCCGGCTGTAACTGCGGCTCGGGATGGGGGTCGAGTGCACGTGGCTCCGGCTATAAGCATACTTCTCCTGTTGCGCCACCGCTGTCTGCAAATATCCAATGGCGTTTCGCACTTCCTCCGCAAAAGGCGTCCCATCAGGGATGGGGATCGTGCCAAGTCTGACTGCCGCTGCCACCATGTTCTCCGCCGGGTTAGAATAATGACCGGGCGGTGTCAGAAAAGGCTGTGGCGGGGTTTGGTTCCTGCGGGGCGGGTCTGGCTGCCGATGCTGAACCGCCGCCCTGCTCCCAGGTACTTCCGCCGTCCGGGTTACGGTCAGAGGTGCATTCCGTCTCGTCCCTGGCGTGTTGAAAATATTCCTGGCCTCATATTGATCCGACAGGCGGGTCTGGTGCCTCATCCGTTGGACTGCATCTGCGGTCTGCTGCTCCAGGTCAAGGCGAAAAGCTTCCGCCCTAAGGCGCTCCGACTCAGCATCCATCTGAGCCTTTAGTGCGTTGATTTCCTCTTGGACTCCGGCCATCTGGTCCTTCAACCTCGCGATCTCCATGTTCTGGGCTGCTTGGTTTTTGACCGTGACCTCGGTTCCCATCAGAGTTGTAAGTTCGTTAATCAGATCCAGCAACACTTGAGCCGGCGGCCTGCCTGATCCAGATCCGGTCGCACCAGCGGCCGTGCTACCAGGAGCAGGTGCCGATCCTGCCATAAAGACAGCAGCGCGGCTCAACGGCTCATAGTATTCCGACTCATGGTATTCCGGCTCAGGGTAGCCCTCGAAGTAGCCCCCAAGCCCGCCGTTGTGAAGCTGGTAGATCGATTCCGCCTCTCCACTCGAGGATCCATCCTCTGAGCAGATGAGGGTTTCCTCCCGCGACATAGAACCTTCAGGTTCCGCGCCTTGGGTGAAGCCGACAAAGACGCACTTCTGACCCGGGTTAACTCGGGCGGGTTGCGCGCACCGGGCTGGCTCGACGAGGTCGGTGCAGATGTCCGGCCCGGGTTTAGATCCGCCGATCTTGCCAATGAAGACATGAATTCCACCGAAGGGGACCTGGTACCCGTACTCGATTGAGTCGGCCTCGGGGCCCCACCTAGCGTCGTCGATGTAGAGCTTGCCGCGGCGACTCTTGGTCATCCTGCCACGGCGTATCCCTCGATCCCTGGGAGAGAGCCCTTTGAGAACTCCACACCACCGAGCGTCAGCCCCACGGTGGGCACCAACTGTCGTGGTTTTGTCACGGCAGATGTCCTAGTGAAAGGACTTAGGTTCGAGGCCATCGCTAAGGCGGTGAGCTCGAAGGGGTTGATCGGAATCGGGAGACAAGGGTTACCCAGGTTCAGCCCCTCGGAAAGAGGTAAAAGCCTACATCCTGCTTTGTGTTGTATTGATTGGGTATCGATTACAAGGGAGCGAGTTCGCTTGAGCTAGCTATCGATGAGTTGTTTTCGTGGCCTAAGCCGCCCAGGTAACCCGCCTTTATATACTCAGGTTTAGGCCCTGGGCTTACAAGAGTCCGGGCCGGGTCATACTTGATGACCGACCTCACCTCTAACTACACTTGCCTTGTTTAACAAGCCGCCACCGGGTTACACATAGTCTTCTGGCCCTGGGCCTCCAGGCCCATTGAATAAGCTTATTCCAAACCTTATCACTAAGCCGCCAACCGCATGACCTGGCCCCACCTCGGCGGGTCTCACCACGGGGTTATATCCCCAACAACTACCGGGATACTCCAACGATGCATATCTGAGGAAGAAGGAAGACAACTTTTGGCTGAAGTCCACGTGGGCATGGGCGGCCACCACGCCGCAGCACGAGCCTTAGTAAGTAAAGCCTTTCGAGCCGGATTCTTTTGGCCCACTGCTTGAGTAGACGCCCAAGCACTTGTCCAACATTGCGTTGGATGTCCACTATTCGCAAATCAAAGCCACATGCCCCCGACAGCTCATTGGACTATTCCGATCACCTGGCCTTTCGCGGTCTGGGGACTGGATATGGTCGAACCACTTAAAGGGGGACCAAGAAAAATAAATATCTATTGGTCATGGTCGACAAGTTCACCAAATGGATCCAAGCAAAGCCAGTAAAATCAGCTAAGTCTGGACCAGTCGACGACTTTATATCCGGCATGGTACACCGTTATGGTGTCCCGCACAGCATAATAACGGACAATGGATACAATTTGACCGCCCAGGAGGTGAAGGACTGGTGCACAAACATGGGCATTAAGCTTGATTACGCCTCGGTGTATCACCCGCACACCAATGGACAAGGCGAACGGGCCAATGGCCTAATCTTGAGTGGCATCAAACCACGTCTGGTCCGATCTCTTCATGAATCCGACTGCAATTGGGTAGAGGAGCTTGACTCCGTTCTATGGGGTTTGCGTACCACCCCGAATTGATCAACGGGATACACGCTGTTTTTTATTGTCTACGGGGCAGAAGCAGTCCTTCCCTGTGACATCATCCACGACGCACCGAGGGTGCGCATGTATGAAGAAAAGGAAGCCGAGTTAGATCGGCAGGATGACTTAGACGCCTTGGAAGGAGAGCGCGATATAGCTCGGGCCCGATCTACTTTCTATCAACAGCAGGTTCGGCGCTACCAAAGCAGGGAGGTTAGAGCGAAGGCGTATAATGTGGGCGAACTCGTCTTACGACTCCCAGAAAAACAGAAGCATAAACTCAATCCCAAGTGGGAGGGCCCTTTCATAATTGACGAAGTACTTACAGGAGGGGCTTACCGCCTCCGCAACCCGCCGGACAAACGCCTCGAACCAAACCCATGGAACGCAGCTCGTCTTCGGCGCTTTCACGGCTAGACCGGTGTCGTCATATTCCTTACCCTTATTTTTCTTTTTTCCTTTTTCTTCTTTTGTATTCTTTCCTTTCCATTTTAGGTTTACAGGATTGGGTACCATTTCTCAGTATGTGTTCGGCTAAACCGAGCTTGTGTTAAGTTTTTCAGCATACATCTTCAAATGTCCTATCCGAAAAAACACCTGGGGGCTTCTTCTCGAAGTCGACTATTATATATTCTGTGCACCGATTCACGTGTATTGTGCATGCACACTTTCCCCCATCGTTTTTAAGCCAGTATATGCATCAATTGGACCTAAGATTTTGGCCAAGCTAGGTTGCCTCGCTCCTGTGCTTACCCTCTACGTTTCCAATTGTTCGGCTAGAGGGTAAAGGGAGCACCTCTGCGATTGTTACGACCGGGTCATCCGGATACGTACCTCAGACGGGTAAAGCCGAAAGCTAGTTATCTTAAGAAGAAAATTGGTCGGCTATGACGGAAGTAAAAAACTTGTGGTGATTATCACCATTGACTGGGGTTATTTTTCCCCTAAGAAACCATTATCCGCATACTATTAGTATACGGACTTGATATCTACGATCTACATAGCAAGCCGAAGGAAGGAACCGATCGAGGGACTATTTTCTTCGGACGATGTTTCTTACGTTAAGCAGTAATATAACATATCTCCCTATGCACGTTCTGTCTGTTCGCACCGAATGGCCGGATTGCCTGTTTCCCCGAAATAAATTATTTTTATTGAGGACACTCGATACGGAACACTCCCATGCTCTTAGCGAGGGAGGTTGAAGCCGATGGCCGGTTAAGACAACGTTTACAGCATAGACGGAGCAGATTTTGATCTAAAGTACATAGTTACATAGAATCAAACACCTGGCTGCTGGTCAAGATTATCTATTAAGGTATCCAAGGTGCAATGTTCTTGCGAAAGACGAGCGGCGGGCATCACTTGATCGTAAACCAAATGAAATGGTACTTCTTGCCCATTCGGCCCTACCGGCCCAACCCGAGCCATATGCTCTGGGTTAAGTTTGGTAAAGCGGGTCTTGATCATTGCCCATGCCTCCCGCGCTCCCTCTCGAGAAGCCGATGTCTTCCATAACTCAAAATGACATCGGGCTCCTTTAAATCGATCAGCCAGTTCGGACATCCCTTCTGGAGGCGTCTTGGCAGGCCAGAGCGCTTTGGTCATGCTCCTCATGGCTCTTCGAGCTGGCTTAAGTACGGCGGACGGTTCCTTCAGTAAGTTCCCTTGGAATGATCCGATTTCTTCCTCGGGCCACCCGGTCAGGAGACCTAGACACGAGATGAAGCATGTCCCTTACACTTGATAAAATAAAGGTACTTTTCGGGATTACGAAGATGTAAATACACTTACAGAACATGCCCCTCTGTAATCTCTGGTTCTCTTCCTGGGTTTGAGCCAATTGAGTTTTCAAACTCTCAAGCTCTTCGGCTTGCCATTGGTTTTCCGCCTTAAGTCGGTTCTTTTCCTCAAGACTTCGGGTCAACACACGGTGGCCAGCCTCTTGCTGAGATTCGGCATACCTTTGAGATTGTCGGGCTGCATCCAAATCTTTCTGCAACTGCCCTATGGATTCAACTGCTATAAAGTACTCTCTCATCAGTACGGGAATGTCGCATGAAATTCGGCAAATTAACGTACTCACCGTGCGCCTCTCGGGTGAAATTCTTCACTTGCTCAAGCTCGGCCTTCACGGTTTGCACCTGTGTTTGACTAACCTCGAGTTCCTCGGCCAACTTCTCATTTTGCTGCCTTGAAGCCTACATTGTACATAAAACAATATTTAGATCCTTAACTCGGCCGTTCCGACCAAATCAAGGCTTGGGGGCTACTGGATTAATATTTGTGTTCGGTTGTTAAAACCGATTACTCACCTCCAGACTGGACGATATCAGTTTGGTGGCTCCCTCAAGCTCCGCTCAGGCAGCTCCGATGTATGCGTCCACCAAACTTAGGGCATTAAACTCTTGATCGGAAAACGCTTGATGATGCAGGGCTTCTTTGCGCCGCCGGTGGTTCATCGCACTCTCTACCTCAGAGTTAGTGACCGAGACGTCCCCGGAATCTTCAGGGGGCTGATCCGTCGCAGGAGCCTCTGCGTGAAGTTCAGCCTGAGCAGAAGACCTTGATTCATGATGATTGCCCGGCGCCTCGGCGACGTCCCCAGAAGGAGGTGGCTGTACTCGTCTCCTGAGTATTTCGACATGAGATTTTGTGAGTACTTATTGTAATCATGGCAATGGCCGAACTAAACGGTCAAATAAAGTACCTCTTGGTTGAGTGCATGGTCGAGGCGGTCCCCGCAGCTGGCTCACGAGGAGGATTCCTGCTGCTACTCGGAACGGGCCCTGCTGCTGTCGAAGACGTTTGACGTGGGGACCGTCGACCCTTGGGAGTAGAGGTCGGCATGCTTGGGTTGGCAGGGGTCACTCGCCCTTTACGGGAAGAAGCATTCTTTTTACCAGTAGTGGAAATAGGTAGTGATCCAGGGTGATCGGCTAGAAGAGCCACCTTGGAGCCGTCAAGGCTCTCCTGGTAAAAGACCCCGTCCTCGTAGTCAATTGATAGCTCCAGATCGTCATGGAACCCGGGATCGTCGTCATGAGAATAACTCTCTGGTTGAGGAGCCGGACAGTTGACTGTCTCGGTCCAGCGCCTCCAATTCTGTTCGGACAAATTGAAAAGTGTAGATCAGAAGGATTATACATAAATATCCGAACTCAGAAAACAAAGCCAAAGGCTTACCCATTCGATGGGGTTATGACTCGAGTAGCCTTCCTTGGCTGACAGTCGAGCAAAATCTTCTTTTTCTCCTTTGAAAAGATCGGCCAGTATGGCTGCCATAGCCGCCTGATTGGCAGGACCCTGCTATTGGGAATGGGTGGAGTCATTTGTTCCATTGTAACGCCACAGGGGGTGAGTCCTTTGCTGAAGGGGTTGAATGCATCGAGCAATGACGGCTGCCATCACGTCGATGATGGTCAACTTACTGTGAACTAGTAGCCTCACTTGGGTGGCTAGGCGTTTTACTTCGGCACTTTCTTCTTCGGATAAACTCTTCGGCCGCCAGTTGAACCTTTTCTTCAAAGGAGCGTCAAAGTATTCGGGCAGACCCCTCCGAGATGGGTCGAATAGGGGAACGTCCTCAATGTAGAACCATTCCGAGGTCCATTCTTCGGACTCTTTCTTCGGAGTCCCCACAGGATACCCCATCCCGGCTATACGCCATACTTCGGCTCCACCCACTTCCCGAATTGTCCCATCCCGAGTACGGGGGACGAGGCAAAAGTACTTCCTCCATAAGCCGAAATGGGCCTCGCAGCCCAAGAACATCTCGCAAAGGGCAACGAAGCCCGAAATGTGCATGATGGATCCAGGGGTGAGATGATGGAGTAGAATTCTGAAAAATTCCAATAGTCCCCTCAAGAAGGGGTGAATGGGGAATCCTAGGCCCCGTAGGAGAAAGGACACGAAACATACCCGCTCTCCCTTGCGTGGAGCAGGGAAATTCTCTGCGAAGGCTTCGCCGTTCGAAGAAGTTAATCCGGCGCGAGTGGACGCCAGATCCGAGGCGGAGAGATAACCCTGGGTCTCAAGGTTGCACAGCCAGAGGAGGGATACTGAACAACTTGCCCAATCTCTGGGAAGGGGGCTGTGAGGACGCGAGGAGGAGCCAGGGACGCTCGCCATGTTCTCAAGTTCTCTCGCTTGGGGCTTTTCGATGGTGAGGAAGAGGAAGGGTTTTCCTAAGCCACGAATCAGCCTACTTAAATGGGCGGTTCCTCCCCTTAGCTTGCAGGAAGGGCAGTCCTGTAAAAGGCTGCTAGGTCGCCTATCTCCCATTGGCACACAGGGATCGAGGGGCGTCATTAATTCCAGACGACGAATTTGATCTTGTGGGCCCTGCGACGTTTCGGCGATCGAGAGCTCACTAATGGCCGGATCATTGTTTATCGAACATAGAGAGGAGAGGAACTCGCCTCGCAAGCCGAAGACTTTGGGAGAACGGGACTGTCCGGACTGTATACCTCGGCGTTGGAGGCTAGTTCGGGGGCTACTGAGGGAGTCCGGGATTAAGGGGTCCTCAGACTGCCGACCTATTCCCTATGGGCCGGACTCGTGGGCCACTCGTCGGAGAATTGGATTGACCGAATACCCCGTTGCCAGGGGAGGATCTCAGGAGCCGTGGCGTGCCCTTCAAGTTTAAGGTGATAGAATAGGCATGTTTATTCCTTCGATAGGCAACCAACTATGTGTAACCCTAGGGACCCCTGGTGTCTATATAAGCCAGAGGGTTTAGTTTGTGGAGGCAGGTGAACTCATCTAGGGTTTAGTCATTTGATCTTGAGGTAGATCAACTTTGTAATCTTCATACACACTAATACAATCAAGCAAGACGTAGCGTTTTACCTCCATACGAGGGCCCAAACCTGGGTAAATACCGTCTCCTTCGTCTCCTGTTACCCATCGATTCTAGATCCACAGCTCGGGAGCCCCTACCCGAGATCCGCAGGTTTTGACACCGACAGCAGTCTCGAGGATTCTGACGGGTTTCTCCTCATAAGTTAGATCACTGTCAAGTTGTATGGCCTCTAGGGGCACTGTGTCTCTCAAAGGAATATCAGCCATATCAGCATGGAATTTCTTCAACTGGGAAACATGGAAGACATCGTGAACTCCGGACAATCCTTCCGGCAATTCCAGCTTATATGCCACTTCGCCTCTACGTTCAAGAATTTTGTAGGGTTCTTGAATCTGGGTGCTAACTTTCCTTTAACACCAAACCTCTTGATTCCTCGAAGCGGGGACACACGGAGATATGCTCGATCTCCCACTTCATATGTTACTTCCTTTCATTTGCTATCAGCATAGCTCTTCTGCCTGGGCTGAGCTATCTTGAGTCAGTCACGAATTAGCTTGACCTTCTCTTTAGAATCTCGGATAAGGTTGGAACCAAAAAGTTTTTGGTCTCCAACACCATCCCAGATCAATGGTGTCCTGCACCTCCTTCCATATAAAGCTTCGAAAGGGGCCATCTTCAGACTGGTCTGATAACTGTTGTTGTATGAGAACTCCACGTAAGGAAGGTTATCGTCCCAGCTAGATCCATAGTCTAGCGCACAAGCTCTCAACGTGTCCTCCAAAATCTGGTTGAGTCTCTCGGTCTGTCCATCTGTCCGCGGATGAAAAGCTGTACTGAACTCCAGCCTCGTACCCAAAGTTTCATGTAACTGATGCCAAAACATTGAGGTAAATTGTGTTCCTCTATCTGACACGATACTCCTCGGAACTCCATGCAGACATACAATCTTGGTCATATATATCTTGGCTAACTTAGCACTTGTATAGGTGGTCTTCACGGGGATGGAATGAGCTACATTGGTCAAGCGATCGACCACTACCCAGATGGAATCATAACTTGAACGGGTCCTGGGTAATCCTGTGATGAAATCCATACCAAGCTTCACCCATTTCCAATCGGGTATCGGCAAAGGAAGTAATCCAGCTGGCTTTTGATGTTCTGCCTTCACTCGCTGACAAACATCGCATACTGCAACATGCTCGGCAATATCCTTCTTCATACCTGTCCACCAAAAACTTTCCTTCCAATCCAGATACATCTTGGTGTTGCCTGGTGAGGGAGTCCTGGACTCAGGGGTCCTTGGGCCGCCAGCCTATCTCTCACAGGCCGGCTTGGTGGGCCGCTCTGTGATTGTCACAGTAATGGCCGGATACGCGGTGACCCCATATTCTAGAAGGAACCCTCCGAAGACGGAGCGTGCACTCCAAGTCAAGATAAGAGGATCGACATCTTTATTTCTGGCTGGAGACTTACCATGTGTAAACCCTAGGTACCCCCGGTGTCTATATAAACCGGAGGGTTTAGATTGTAGAGGGCAGACAAGCTCATCTAGGGTTTTGGCTACTTGATCTCGAGGTAGACCAACTCTGTAATCTTCATACACATCAATACAACCAAGCAGGACGTAGGGTTTTACCTCCATAGGAGGGCCCGAACCTGGGTAAACATCGTCTCCTTCGTCCCCTATTATCCATTGATCCTAATCTCATAGCTCGGGACCCCCTACCCGAGATCCGCCGGTTTTGACACTGACATTGGTGCTTTCATTGAGAGTTCCGCTGTGGGATCACAAGAGGAATTGATGGCTCGCCTGATCCTTAGCGATGAAGTCCGTAATGGGGACTTCTTCGCCCCCGGACAGTTTCTTGCTTTTGGCAGCATCGTGCTGCATGCCGACCCGACCGGTCACCATGGTGGGATCGGGACTATCGCCCCCGATCAAGAGATCAGATTCAGGAACCTAGAGTTCTCCGTAGACTCCTGGGGCGATCTTCCGTTCGCTGGGCTCGCAGTTTCATCTGACGAGCCCGAAGTCTCCGAAGCCTTAACTTCGGGTCTCCTTCTCGACTCCGCCCTCGGGCCTATCCCTGTTGATGACCTGGCTCCTAGTCCGGATCCGGTTATAGTACCTGAGGGCCAGGGGGGCCCCTGCCGAATACACTCCTTGTATGGACACGTCGGAGGTTAACTCTGGAAGTCCTAGGCAGATCGATCCGATCGAGCTCTCAGCGCTCAACGAGGCACTGGATCGGATCCTAACAATAAAAACCACAAACTACCCAACCTCGACCCATGCTCAGATCGGTCTGGAGGCGGGTCATTGGGAATTTTTTGACCCACCCACCACCCACTTGGTAGCCACTATCGAGAACTTAACCGATATGCTGGACTACGCCTCCGAGGAGGCAGAACACATGGATGAAGAGGACGGCGCCCCCGCCCCTGTCAACACTGGGCGATGGACTGCCACCTCCACTTAAGACGTCTACATGGTAGACACCCCCGATGAGAAGGGCAATCGCACGCCTCAGAATAATGGCGATAAATTCGGTGAGGCGCCGTCAAGGCGCCGGAAACAGCGCAAGCGATCTAAGGCACACAAGGGAAGGGAAGCCATTGCAGGCACCGGGGAAAATGATACCCCGGAAGACCTCGGCGACCCCGAAGTCCCCGAACAGCCACTGGAGGACCAGGAAAAGCCCGAAGATCGGCACGACACCGAGGATCCTAATGATTCTGCGGACGATAACTACCCCCCCCCCCCCCCCGTCGAGGAGGAGGACGACCTGGAAGCCGAAAACTTCACCGTCCCCGATTAACCCTGCGGATCAGGAACGGTTCAGGCGGCAGCTTTTAGCCACCGCCCGAAGCCTGAAGGCAAAACAACAGTAGCTCAAAGCCGAACAAGACACCCTCAATGATAGATGGACGAGGGTCTTGGCAGCCGAAGAAGGGTACGGTTCCGATCTACCGGACCAACCCAAGAGCTACCCTCGCCGGCGGCTGCTGCCATAGTTCGATGACGAGGCCTTCGAAACATCGCCTCCCAGGCATACTCTGGACGACCGGCCCGACCGCCCTCCCCGAGGACGGGATAGAATGGCCGGCGAGGCCGAGTAAAGGCCTGAAGCACCCCGCAGGAGAGGAAAAGAACCAGCGGGGATGAGGACAGGTACGACTTACGACAGGACCTGGACTACAGACCAGGCCACACAAGATCCATCTACGGATCTAGAGGGTAGTCCCCCCCCACTAGACGGGACGGATACCGGTCTTGGCTCGACCGCAACAATAGAGGTCGGGAACAATACCGAGCCCGGCCTACCGCCGATCGTAGGCTTGACATAGCTCGGGTCAGAGGCATCGCCCACCCACTGTGCTTCACAGACGAGGTGATGCAGCATCAGTTCCCTGAAGGGTTTAATCCCGTTAACATAGAGCAATACGACGGGACAACAGGCCCAGCCGTGTGGATTGAGGACTTCCTGCTCCACATCCATATGTCACATGGAGATGACCTCCATGCCATCAAATATCTGCCCCTAAAACTTAAGGGGCCAGCTCGACACTGGTTAAACAGTCTCCCCGAGAACTCCATTGGGAGCTAGGAAGAGCTCGAGGACGCTTTCCGATCTAACTTCCAGGGCACTTATGTCCGGCCACCGGACTCCTTCGACCTGAGCAATGTTGTCCAGAAAGCAGGAGAATTGACTCAGCAATTCTGGAATCGGTTCCTAACAAAGGAAAACCAGATCATTGACTTCTCGGACGCTGAGGCAATAGCCTCCTTCAGACATAATATCCAGGACGAATGGCTAGCTCGTCAGCTCGGCCAGGACAAGCCGAGGACAATGTCCGCCCTTACTTCACTAATGACCCGCTTTTGCGCGGGTGAGGACAACTGGCTAGCTCGGCGAAGCCATAACCCCAAAGACCCCGGCACCTTTGAAGTCCGAGATGGAAATGGGAAACCACGATGTAACAAAAACAAATGCCGCCACAACAACGGCGATGTGGAGGACATGGCCGTCAATGTCGGCTTCCGCAACCCGAAATCCGGACAGCGGAAGAAACCCTCTAACCGAAATAGAGACGGAACTACCACGTTGGACAAAATTATGGATAGGCCCTACCAGATCCACGACACCCAAGACAAGCCCGCTAATCACACCAACCATAATTGTTGGGTATTCAAACAAGCTGGCAAGCTCGCAGCCGAGGAGCAAAGCAAGCGCCCACTGATAACCCACAAGTGTAGGGCATCATTTGTAGCCTCTTTCGAGAAGTAGGAGTGTCGAACCCAATGAGGAGCTAAAGGTAGAACAAATATTCCCTCAAGTTCTATCGACCACCGATACAACTCTACGCACGCTTAATGTTCGCTTTACGTAGAACAAGTATGAAACTAGAAGTACTTTGTAGGGGTTGTGGGATAGGTTTGCAAGATAATAAAGAACACGTAAATAAAAACTAGGGGCTGTTTATATGAAGTAACAGTTAAGTTAGTTTAACGAGTGTGGAAAAGCGGTGGTAGGAGTTGCGGAATTGTCCCTAAGCAATTGACTACGTTACTAGACCGATAGCAAGTTTTATGTGGGAGAGGCCACTGCTAGCATGTCATCCCTTACTTGGAATTCTATGCACTTATGATTGGAACTATTAGCAAGCATCCGCAACTACTAACGTTCATTAAGGTAAAACCCAACCATAGCATGAAGATATATTGGTCCCCCTTCAACCCCGTATGCGTCAATTTCTATGCTAGGCTGAAGCTGCTATCACCCTTGTCCCCCAATACATAGTCCTATCAACATACAACTAACCCTATGGTGTGATCCACGCGCGCGCTCATATGATGTGCACCAAAGGATAGCAACATAACCACAAGAAAATTAAACCAATCATAGCAATTCACCAATCACCGATAGGACAACAAAAATCTCCTCAGACATCATAGGATGGCAACACATCATTAGATAATAATATGAAGCATAAAGCACCATGTTCAAGTAGAGGGTACAGTGGGTTGCGGGAGAGTGGACCGCTGTATATAGATGGGGGAAGGTGATGGAGGTGTTGGTGAAGATGACGGAGTTGTTGGAGTAGATAGCCGTCACACGATGATTGCCCCGGCGGCGTTCCGGCGCCACCGGGAGAGAGGAGGAGAGAGCCCCCCTCCTTCTTCTTATTCCTTGACCTCCCCCCTAGATGGGAGGAGGGTTTCCCCTCTGGTCCTTGGACTCCATGGCAGCGGAGGGGCGGGAGCCCCTCCGAGATTGGATCTCTCTCTCTGTTTCCTTCTGTTTCTGCCTTCCCAGATTCTGGCCTTTCACCGTTTCTTAAATTCCTGGAGATCCGTAACTCCGATTGGGCTGAAATATTAACACGATTTTTATCCGAATATTAGATTTCTTGCGGCGAAAGAAGGGCACCAACCGCCTTACGGGGTGACCACAAGCCTCCAGGCCGCACCCTACCCCCTAGGGCGCGCCCCTACGGCTTGTGGGCCCCTCGGGCATCGTCTCGCATTGATTCTTTTTCCCAAAAATCACATATATTCCAAAAAAAATCTCCGTAAGTTTTTATCGCGTTTGGACTTCGTTTGGTATGGATATTCTGCGAAACAAAAAACATGCAACTGACAGGAACTAGCACTGGGCACTGGATCAATATGTTAGTCCCAAAAATGGTATAAAAAGTTGCCAAAAGTATATGAAAATTGTAGAATATTGGCATGAAACAATCAAAAATTATAGATACGACGGAGACGTATTAGCATCCCCAAGCTTAATTCCTGCTCGTCCTCGAGCAGGTAAATGATAAAAAAGATATTTTTTGATGTGGAATGCTACCTAGCATAATCTTGATCATATAATCTAATCATGGCATGAATATTAAGACACGAGTGATGCAAAGCAATAGTCTATCATTTGACATTAAGACAATAGTACTTCAAGCATACTAATAAAGCAATCATGTCTTCTCAAAATATCATGGCTAAAAGAAAGTTATCCCTACAAAATCATATAGTCTAGCTATGCTCCATCTTCATCACACAAAGTATTAAATCATGCACAACCCCGGTTTTAGCCAAGCAATTGTTTCATACTTTAGTATTCTCAAACTTTTTCAACTTTCACGCAATACATGAGCGTGAGCCATGGATATAGCACTATAGGTGGAATAGAATATGGTGGAGGTTGTGGAAAAGACAAAAAGAAGGAGATAGTCTCACATCAACTAGGCAAATTAATGGGCTATGGAGATGCCCATCAATCGATATCGATGCAAGTGAGTAGGGATTGCCATGCAACGGATGCACTAGAGCTATAAGTGTATGAAAGCTCAAACTGAAAACTAAGTGGGTGTGCATCCAACTTGCTTGCTCACGAAGACCTAGGGCAATTTGAGGAAGCCCATCATTGGAATATACAAGCGAAGTTCTATAATGAAAAATTCCCACTAGTATATGAAAGTGACTATATAGGAGACTCTCTATCATGAAGATCATGGTGCTACTTTGAAGCACAAGTGTGGAAAAAGGAGTAGTAGCATTGCCCCTTCTCTCTTTTCTCTCATTTTTTTGTTTTTTTTTGTGGGCTTCTTTGGTCTCTTTTATTTTTTTGTAAAGTCCGGAGACTCGTCCCAACTTGTGAGGGAATCATAGCTTCCATCATCCTTTCCTCACATGGGACAATGCTCTAATAATGATGATCATCACACTTTTATTTACTTACAACTCAAGAATTACAACTCGATAATAGAACCAAATATGACTCTATATGAATGCCTCTGGCGGTGTACCGGGATGTGCAATGATCTAGCGTAACAATGACATCAGAAAATGGACAAGCCATGAAAACATCATGCTAGCTATCTTACGATCATGCAAAGCAATATGACAATGATGGTGCGTGTCATAATAAACGGAACGGTGGAAGTTGCATGGCAATATATCTCAGAATGGCTATGGAAATGCCATAATAGGTAGGTATGGTGGCTGTTTTGAGGAAGGATATATGGTGGGTGTAATGCACCGGCGAAAGTTGCGCGGTACTAGAGAGGCTAGCAATGGTGGAAGGGTGAGAGTGCGTATAATCCATGGACTCAACATTAGTCATAAAGAACTCACATACTTATTGCAAAAATTTATTAGTCATCGAAACAAGGTACTACACGCATGCTCCTAGGGGAAGGGTTGGTAGGAGTTAACCATCGCGCGATCCCGACCTCCACACAAAGGATGACAATAAATAAATAAATCATGCTCCGACTTCATCACATAACAGTTCACCATACATGCATGGTACGGGAATCACAAACTTTAACACAAGTATTTCTACCAATCCACAATTACTCACTAGCATGACTCTAGTATCACCATCTTTATATCGCAAAACTATTGCATGGAATCAAACATATCATATTCAGTGATCTACAAGTTTTATGTAGGATTTTATGACTAACCATGTGAATGACCAACTCCTGTTAACTCTCTAAATAGATATAAGTGAAGCATGAGAGTTTAATTATTTCTACAAAATATATGCCCACGCTCTAACAAATATAAGTGAAGCAAAAGAGCATTCTACAAATGGAAGTTTTCTATGTCTAGAGAAACAGGCAATCCAAACTTCAAATGATATAAGTGAAGCACATGAAGCATTCTATAAAGCCATACTCAAAAGATATAAGTGAGGTGCAAAGAGCCTTCTATAAATCAACCAAGAACTTTCTCATACCAGCATGGTGCATTACTAAAATAAAAATAAAAAGCACACGACGCTCCAAGATTTACGCATATCATGTGATGAATAAAAATATAGCTCCAAGTAAAATTACCGATGGTCGTTAGAAGAAAGAGGGGATGCCTTCCGGAGCATCCCCAAGCTTAGTTTCTTGGGAGTCCTTGAATATTACCTTGGGGTGCCTCGGGCATCCCCAAGCTTAGTCTCTTTCCACTCCTTATTCCTTCATCCATCGTGATCTCACCGAAAACTTGAAAACTTCAATCACACAAAATCTCATTAGAAGGTGGGCACGGGTAGCTAGTACGCTCTTCCTCCTTTTGTTCTTCGCTCTCCTCGTCATCTTTTTCATTAATTGAGCTCACCGTGTCATCATTTTCTTCTTCCATAGTTTCCTACAAAATATTAGTCTCCTTTTAGACAGCGGAGGAGTCCTCAATATATGGCTTAACATAAGCATTAGAAGCATAGTTTTCATAGCAATATTTAAGTATGGCAAAACTTTCAGATTTGAAAAGAGTAGCATCATACTTTTCAATCAAAGAAGCAATTTCATAGGCACCCTTAAAAGCAACAAATTCTTCAATTTTCTCAATATCATAGTAATTATAAACACCCTTGGCATAAGAAGATACGATTCCATTATCCTTAAACTCACATTGATAGGGAAGGTGTTTTTTAGGGTCTTCAGAACAACAAGTAAAATCATAAATTTTGCATAAATTCCAAGCATAGCATTGCAAAGTATTAATATGATGCCATAAAAGTTTACCTTTTTGAGATAAGCGGTGTCTCACATAATAAGCATGCTCATTTAATGATTTGCCCTCAACTAAGCTAGTTGGGGTTTCAGCACGAGCACAAACGGATCGAAGATGATCCAAGTAAAAAGCTTCAACAGTGTGATAGATTTTGGGTGGTTCTTCAACCATTGGTGTAGTAGGTTCAACTAATTTTTTTGGTATTTCCTGTTCCATATCCATAACTAAAGATAGAGAACAACTTAGAACAGCAAATAAAATCTACTTAGTGATAAAGCAAACAAGCACCCACGAGAATATTCACCCCACGCTATTGCTCCCCGGCAACGGCGCCAGAAAAAGGTCTTCATAACCCACAAGCGAGGGGATCAGTTGTAGCCTCTTTCGATAAGTAGGAGTGTCGAACCCAACGTGGAGCTAAAGGTAGAACAAATATTCCCTCAAGTTCTATCGACCACCGATACAACTCTACGCACGCTTAATGTTCGCTTTACGTAGAACAAGTATGAAACTAGAAGTACTTTGTAGGTGTTGTGGGATAGGTTTGCAAGATAATAAATAACATGTAAATAAAAACTAGGGGCTGTTTAGATAAAGTAACAATTAAGTTAGTTTAACGAGTGTGGAAAAGTGGTGGTAGGAGTTGCGGAATTGTCCCTAAGCAATTGACTACGTTACTAGACCGATAGCAAGTTTTATGTGGGAGAGGCCACTTCTAGCATGTCATCCCTTACTTGGAATTCTATGCACTTATGATTAGAACTATTAGCAAGCATCCGCAACTACTAACGTTCATTAAGGTAAAACCCAACCATAGCATTAAGATATATTGGTCCCCCTTCAACCCCGTATGCATCAATTTCTATGCTAGGCTGAAGCTGCTATCACCCTTGCCCTCCAATACATAGTCCTATCAACATACAACTAACACTATGGTGTGATCCATGCGCGCGCTCATATGATGGGCACCAAAGGACAGCAACATAACCACAAGCAAATTAAACCAATCATAGCTATTCACCAATCACCGATAGGACAACAAAAATCTACTCAGACATAATAGGATGGCAACACATCATTGGATAATAATATGAAGCATAAAGCACCATGTTCAAGTAGAGGGTACAGAGGGTTGCGGGAGAGTGGACCGCTGTAGATAGATGGGGGAAGGTGATGGAGGTGTTGGTGAAGATGACGGAGTTGTTGGAGTAGATCGCCGTCACACGATGATTGCCCCGGCGGCGTTCCGGCGCCACCGGGAGAGAGGGGGAGAGAGCCCCCCTCCTTCTTCTTCTTCCTTGACCTCTCCCCTAGATGGGAGGAGGGTTTCCCCTCTGGTCCTTGGCCTCCATGGCAGCGGAGGGGCGGGAGCCCCTCCGAGATTGGATCTCTCTCTCTCTGTTTCCTTCTGTTTCTGCCTTCCCAGATTCTGGCCTTTCACCGTTTCTTAAATTCCCGGAGATCCGTAACTCCGATTGGGCTGAAATTTTAACACGATTTTTATCCGGATATTAGATTTCTTGCGGCGAAAGAAGGGCACCAACCGCCTTACAGGGTGACCACAAGCCTCCAGGTCGCGCCCTACCCCCTAGGGCACGCCCCTACGGCTTGTGGGCCCCTCGGGCATCGTCTCGCGTTGATTCTTTTTCCCAAAAATCACATATATTCCAAAAAAAATATTCGTAAGTTTTTATCGTGTTTGGACTTCGTTTGGTATGGATATTCCGCGAAACAAAAAACATGCAACAGACAGGAACTGGCACTGGGCACTGGATCAATATGTTAGTCCCAAAAATAGTATAAAAAGTTGCCAAAAGTATATGAAAGTTGTAGAATATTGGCATGAAACAATCAAAAATTATAGATACGACGGAGACGTATCACCCACGTGGCGAGGACGATGACGAGCCCCGCGATCGAAGCAATGGAGGACAAAAGCAGTTCCCTCCAGAGGTGAAAACCGTGAATATGATATATGCCACTCACATACCAAAAAAGGAGAGGAAGCGCGCCCTTCGGGAGGTCTACGCCGTGGAGCCCGTAGCCCCGAAGTATAACCCATGGTCGGCTTGCCCGATCACTTTTGACCGACGGGATCATCCGACCAGTATCCGTCACGGGGGTTCGGCAGCCCTCGCCCTAGACCCAATTATCGATGGGTTTCACCTCACTAGAGTCCTAATGGACGGAGTAAGTAGCTTTAATCTGATTTACTCAGACACGGTGAAAAAGATGGGTATAGATCCATCAAGGATCAGACCTAGCAACACTACCTTTAAAGGAGTGATCCTAGGCGTCGAAGCCCGCTACTCGGGCACCGTAAATCTGGAAGTAGTGTTCGGCTCGCCCGACAACTTCCGTAGCGAAGACTTGATCTTCGACATTGTCCCTTTTCACAGCGGTTATCACGCCCTTCTTGGCCGCACAGCATTCACTCGCTTTAACGCCGTCCCCCATTACGCGTACCTGAAGCTCAAGATGCCCGGGCCCAGGGGGTCATTACTGTCAACGGCAACACAGAGCGCTCACTCTGAACTGAGGAGCACACGGCGGCCTTGGCAGCCGAATTCCAGTACGGCGATGATAGGCCGATGCCCAAATCAGCCATAAAGGCACGTCATGATAGCAAACGAGTTCGTCCTCAACTCGAACTTCTGGAATCACCTTCCGCACAACAAAAATAGCGATACGCCCCCCATAGCACAGCCCTAGTTCCTGTCAAATATGTGCCAAGAAGGCACAACTTCGTGCTCAAAATACCATGGGCAGCTGTGGGGACCCACTATCAAGGGGAAAGTGTTCGGCTGGACCGAACCACTGCCAACACATGTCTTCGGACAGATTACAGGTACTATCTAGGACCTACCAAGCGTAAGGCTCATTCACATTGGAGCGACCTCTCAAGATCTTCTTCCCAAGGTCCGTTCGCCGATAGCAATTACCTTTAAAGGAACGCAACCCCCTCAGGGGCAAAGGAGCAGACATGCGACAGGGCAGATCGAGGACGTCAAGCCACCCATCGAAGACCCTGGGTAAAGCCTCTCCTTTGTACACCTTATTTTTTCCAAAATACCTGTAACAGTTGCTTCGGCAGTTTGATCTGTAAGAATTCATCTGAAATAAAGAGCATCCTTTACGGGCTCCTTGCGGTATTTTATGTCACATACTCCGTTCTCTACTCGCTGACGCCTATAGCAAAAGTTGTTCGGTACATACTACGATGCGACCGGCTAATAGACCGGGGGCTCGAATATAAAAATCCCCCAAAATCATCACCCCGGCACTACTATTTACGTGTTCGGCGTCTCAGATGTTGCGTTATATGAATTGGTTCCGAATTATGTCTTGGGTCAATGGTTGGGTTGCCTGGCTCCTGTGCTTGCCCTCTCGGCTAAAACGGTAAAGGAAGAACCGCTGCGATTGTGCTTCCGGCTCGCCTGGTCAAGCACCTCAGTGAAGAAAGCCGAAAACTGACTGCCATAATAAGTGAGAACCGGTTTGCAATCCGAGCATAAGTGTCAAACTAAAAATCGATAGAGGTTATACCGTGTTATACAAGGGGTTTGTACTATTGCAAACCATGTGATGCTGGTTTCAACCTCGGTGTATCCGAATATCACAAAACACTGGGGGCTCGTCATCAGCCCCCGCAGTCAAGCTCCTCCGGCTAAGCGAAAGCACTAAAGCATCATAGTCCTATTGCCATGTTCTGTGGCACCCCGGCTTAGAGAACCGGATTACCAGTGTTTCCAACCCAGAGATCATGTCTTCTGGAAACACACAACAACTTGGTATAGAACAGAACTGAACTTTATAGATAACTGATGGGTACAAGCTTAGATTTTACAATGATAACAAGGCCAAAGGCACCCTCGGTGCTATGACAGTATCCACATTATTTATGGAACATAGCAGGGCCTCGGAACTACTAAGTACTTGTACGGCGTAGCGGATCATAGCGGCAACTCCATCCACAGGGACACTGGTCAGTGGTCGGCTGCCTCCTTGGCCGGCTGGCCTACTGCCGGCTGGTTCACGACCGGCAGGGAGGGGCCGGCTGACCCCCTGGCCGGCTGGCCCGCGGCCAGCTGAACGGGAGCCGGCCGTCTGGCCCCCGGCTAGGCGCGTCCGGCCACTACGCGACTAGCTCGCCCGCTGACCTCTGGACGGGCGGGTATCCGTCCCTTCCTACTGCGGCCGGGTATGCTGACGGGACGCGACCCCCACGACGGACTCCGATGTAGCTACAGCGGCCGCTGACGCACGGACGCGCATGGCTACAGTCCGGCAGACCATACCGCTGACCGAGGACTGATTTGGACCTGGCGGAGCCACAGTACCTCTGCGCCGCCGTCCACTCCGTTACCTGCCCCGGCGTGGCTACAGCGCTACCGGCCGTACCGCTGACTTTGGCTGACTGGCGCAAGACGACGCCGGACGGGGCAGCCCGTGCCGCGGCAAGTGAGCGCGAGCCAATAGAAGAGCCGGCTGGCGGGCCCCAGCTGGCGATGGAACCGCGCAGCCGGCGGGCCCTACGAGCGACAAGAAGACCCAGCCGGCAGGCCCCCTAGCCGGCTGGAGAGGCTGCCAGCCGGGTCCCCCCTTGTAATATCTTAAGAATACTGTACACCGGGGGGTTGGCCTATAAAACCCCCCGAGGCCCCCATGCATCGGGCAAGAAAGACACGCAGGGAGGAGTTCATCCCTCTCTCACACCCACACATAGTAGCGGAAGAGGAGCCGGCTGCTCCTTCTTCCACCTCCAGACGAACAGCTCAAGGAGCACCATTGTAACATCTCTCCCCATCCAACTAGACCAGCAGGACTAGGGGTATTACCTCCCACGGAGGGCCCTGAACCTGGGTACGTCGTGTGTCTATCACCGCTTGTGCCTAATCCCGCTCCCGGAGCCCGTCGGCGTCCTTCGGCCCCAACCACACTCGATAAGCCACCCTATGGCATCTGTCGTGAGAAAACGACGACAGTTGGCGCCCACCGTGGGGCCCTCTATGGCGCCGGCCGGAGTCACGCTTCGGGCGGGACCCTTCACCACCTCTCCCGGCCGCCCCGCGTCCGAGCGGAACTGCACGCTCATGGGGCTTGCTCCTGCGGGGCGGGACCCCGCCCCCGCTGGCCCTGCGGGCGACGCTGCCGGGCTCTCCGTTGAGTGGCTCGGCGGCGACCCTCGGATCGACATCACCATCCTCACCGAGCGCGTCGGTAAGCTGAGCCTCTCCGACGAGCCAGCTGCCGACGAGTACCCTAGCCAGGTGCTCGACTGCCTCGACCCGCCCTCGTCCGTGAGCGCACTCGCCTCGGGCGAGGCCGGCGACTCCCGCGTCCTCGCGGGGGTAATGGCCACCGGCTCCTCCACGACCTCCGGCCGCGTAAGGGCGGAGGCGGACGCGGCCGCCGCGGCTGCTCGCGCCAGCACCTCCGCCCCCCTCGGCGCCGTGCTTCGGGGCCTCAGCACCCCCGTCGCGCCGACAGCAAATCTAGCCACGGCTACGGCCGAGCTGGAAGCTGCTCGCCGGCAGCTGTTCGACGAGGCAACCATGCTTGCCACCACCAAGCGCCGGATGGAGTCCGCGCAGCGCGAGTATAACTCCGCCTACGGCCTCACCCCCGCCGCAACGCGCCCAGCCAGCGCCGTGACGTCCGCGATCGCGGCCGCGTGGTCGCGGATATCCTCGGTGGCAGGCTCCCCACCTACGACACTCTGGCCGCCAACCTAAGGGCAGCCCACGTGGCCTACGCCGACCTTGCCGGCCTGGAAGGCGAAGAGTGAGAACTGCAGGAACAGCACATCCAAGACCTCATCGCCACCGCCAACGCCCAGCAGGCCCGGCTCGACGGTATCAATGCCGGCTCCGAAATCCCCGTCCCCGAGGAGGACCCTCCGCCTACTGCTGGCCAGCGCCGGCCGGTCTAGCGGGCTTCTTCCCCTCGCGGCTCCGGACGGCGGGGCGCTGGGTCTCACAACGGACGCACCCGTCTGCGAGACGAGCAGCCGGCCGTCACCAGCCGGCACAACGAAGCTCCGGCTGGCGGCAGCCGGCGCAGCCGGGACCATACCCCACCTCCGCGGCAGGAACGTGCCCGCTCGCCTGCCCCGACTGTTCGCCCCGAGCTCGTCGCTCGGCTCGGCCCGCGCGTCCCGTGGAGCGAGAACGACGCTCGGACCTGCATCGAGCGGCTGGCACAGTCGGCCCTCCTCGAGGAGGAGGGATCGATCGGCCCGGCATGCTTCGGCCCCCGGATTCGCAACGAGCCGTTTCCGGCCGGCTTCACTCTCCCTCGCGACACCCCGAAGTACAACGGCTCCGCCAAGCCGGAGGACTGGCTGGTCGACTACACCACCGCGGTCGGCATCGCCAGGGGGAACAAGCGCGTAGCCATGCGCTACGCCCCCCCTAATGTTGACCGGCTCAGCCCAGACCTGGCTAAACAGCCTGTCGGCCGGCAGCATCAACACCTGGATGGACTTCGAGGAAGCGTTCGTCCGCAACTTCACCGGCACCTACAAGCGGCCTGGCCGACCCCGTGAGCTGGCCATGTGCGTCCAGGGGCCGGAGGAGCCCCTTCGCAACTACCTCACGCGCTGGACCGAACTTCGCAACTCCTGCGAGGAAGTGCACGAGGTGCAGGCCATCCAGTATTTCATCGAGGGTTGCCGCGACGGCACCCACCTCAAGCACAAGCTCTTGTGCTCCGAGCCGGCCACCCTGGCGGACCTGATGGCCAAGGCAGACAAATATGCAACGGCCGATTCCGCAATGCGGATGAAGGTCGCCACGCCAGCCAAGCTGGCTCCGCCGCCCGCCGCGCCGCGGGCCGCCGCCGACAACCGGCAGCAGCAGAACTACAAACGCAAGCCCGACCAACCGGACCCCCGCTACGGGAGCCGGCAGGTCGCCACCATCGAAGAAGAGCAACCGGCTGCCCAGGCCCCTAGCCAGCGTCAGCGCACCGGCAAGGCCGTCTGGCAGCCCAAGCTTACCCTCGAGCAGATGCTCAACCTACCCTGCAAACACCACTCCGGGGCCAAGCCGGCCACCCATACGCTCCGGCAGTGCAGCTTCTCCCAGCGGCTCGCCCGAGGCGAGGGCCTCCCGGCTCCTCCGCCTCCGGCTCCCCGCGAGCCGGCCACGGCCCAGGCCACGCCGCCTGCTCCGGCTCCGGCGGCCAACGACGGTCGTCTCCACGACCAGTTCCCTCTCCAGGACGGGTCGTACGTCGTCTTCACCAGTGAAGCAACCGACAAACACAGCGTGCGCCAGCGCCGGCACGAGGTGAACGCCGTCGCCCCCTCAGTCCCCCAGTTCATGCATTGGTCTGAGAAGCCGGTCACCTGGAGCCGGGCGGACCACCCGGCCGTGATGCCAAACCCCGGCAGCCATGCTATCGTCCTCAACCCCACCATCGTCTCCGAGAGGCGCACCTGCCGTTTCTCGCGGGTGTTGGTCGACGGAGGCAGCAACATCAACATCCTCTATCGCGACACAATGATCAAGCTGGGGCTCAAGGAGAAGGACTTGCGAGCAAGCCGGACGGTTTTCCACGGCATCATGCCGGGAAAGTCCTGCACCCCCATCGGCAAGATCGAGATCGACGTCCTCTTCGGCGACCAGAGCCACTTCCGCCGTGAGCCGGTCTGGTTCGAGGTGGTGGACCTTGACAACCCCTACCACGCGTTGCTGGGACGACCAACCCTCGTCAAGTTCATGGCAATCCCCTACTATGCCTACCTCAAGCTCAAGATGTCGGGCCCCAAGGGCATCATCACCATCGCCGGCAACTACAAGATGTCGATCGAATGCGCTCGCGACGGCAGCCGGCTGGCCGAGGCCCTGGAGATAGCGGAGGAGAAGCGGCAGCTCGACCAGCTCATGGCTCACGCCTCTAACGTGCCGGCCGTGCCGGCTCCCCCATCCCAGACGGCCGGCGAAGCATCGTTCCAGCCGTCCAAAGACACCAGGCAGGTGCCGCTCGACCTGGCCAACCCCAAGCAGTGCGTCACCATCGGCGCCAACCTCAGCATCAAATAGGAAGGCGAGCTCATCGACCTCCTCCGTGAGAATCGGGACATCTTTGCATGGTCTCCAAAAGACATGCCAGGTGTTCCGAGGAAGTTTGCCGAGCACAAACTTCATGTACGGCCGGACGCAAAGAGGGTCAAGCAACCCCTGCACCGTTTCTCCGAGGAGAAGCGGCGTACCATAGGAGAGGAGATCGCCCGGCTGCTCGCAGCCGGCTTCATCATGGAAGTGTTCCACCCAGACTGGCTGGCCAACCCAGTCCTGGTGCTAAAGAAAAACAAGACATGGCTCATGTGTATCGACTACACGAGCCTGAACAAGGCATGTCCCAAGGACCCGTTCGCCCTGCCACGGATCGATCAAGTTATCGACTCCACGGCCGGCTGCGACCTGCTGTCTTTTCTGGACGCCTACTCAGGCTATCACCATATCAAGCTGGATCCGGCCGACCGGCTGAAGACCTCCTTCATCACCCCTTTCGGGGCCTACTGCTACATCACCATGTCCTTCGGCCTGAAAAATGCAGGCGCCACTTTCCAGCGTTGCATGCAGAAGTGCCTCCTGCCACAGATCGGCAGGAACGTCCACATCTACGTGGACGACATCGTCGTCAAGACCAAGAAGCATTTCAGCCTCCTCGACGACCTCCGGGAGACCTTCGCTAACTTGCGCAAGTACAAGATCAAGCTAAACCCGGAGAAGTGCGTATTCGGTGTGCCGGCCGGCCAGCTCCTGGGTTTCTACGTGTCCGCCCGCGGCATCGAAGCTAACCCGGAGAAGATCAGGGCCATCGAGCGCATGCACAAGCCGGCCAAGCTCGTGGACATCTAGAAGTTCGCCGGCTGTCTTGCCTCGCTCAGCCGGTTCATCAGCCGGCTGGGCGAGAAGGCACTACCTCTTTACCAGCTCATGAGGAAGTCGCCCAAGTTCGAGTGGACCGACCAGGCGGACGAAGCGTTCCGCGACCTCAAGCACGCGCTCTCCAGCGCCCCTATCCTGGCGGCGCCGGCTGAGGAGGAGCTGATGCTCGCATACATCGCGGCCACCACCCGTGTGGTCAGCATCGTACTGGTGGTAGAGCGGCCGGAAGAGGGCAAAGCACTGCCGGTCCAGCGCCCCGTCTACTACCTCAGCGAGGTACTTTCCACCTCCAAGCAGAATTACCCCCACTACCAGAAGATGTGCTACGGCATATACTTCGCCGCCAAGAAGGTCAAGCAGTACTTCTAGGAGCACACCATCACCGTGGTGAGCACGGCCCCGCTCGGCAAGATCATGAGCGGCCGGGATGCAACCGGCCGGATCGCCAAATGGGCCATCGCCCTCGCCGACCACGAGATCCGGTACGAGCCGCGCACCGCCATCAAGTCACAGACCATGGCGGATTTCCTCATCGACTGGGCCGAGACCCAGTTCGGGCCGCCTCCCCCTGACTCCACGCACTGGCGCATGCACTTCGACGGCTCGAAGATGCGGACCGGCTTGGGAGCCGGCATCGTCTTGTCACCCCCTAAGGGGGACTAGCTCAAGTACGCGCTCCAAATCCTCTTCGCCGCCTCCAACAACGTGGCCGAGTACGAGGCGCTCGTCCATGGCCTCCGGCTGGCCAAGGAAATTGGGATCCAGCGCATCATCTACTTTGGCGACTCCGACCTCGTGGTACAGCAGGTCTCTGGCGAATGGGACGCCAGGGACGCCAACATGGCCAGCTATCGCTTCCTCATCCAGCAGCTCACCGGCTCCTTCGAGGGCTGTGAGTTCCACCACGTCCCCCGAGCGGACAACGAGGCGGCCGATACGTTGGCAAAAATAGGCTCCACTCGCCAGGCCATCCCAGCCGGCGTCTCCCTCAAACGGCTGCTCAAGCCTTCCATCAAACCTTCCCCCGAGTCGGAGTCTATCTTCGTACTGGCTGCTCCGGCAACTCTACCGACACCGCCGGCTCCGGTTGCCCTGCCGGCGCCAACAGCTCCGGCGACGACCCCGGCACCGCCGGCCCCGGCGTCCGACGCCCCCGCGGCGCCTGGCTCCGGCTCTACGGCCGTCCTGACGGCGATCGCCGTGCCCCCGATGTCCCAGTCCCGGGGACTGGGGAGGCGATCCCGGGGGCTGGCGAGACGGTCCCGGGGACTGGAGGGCCGGTCCCGGGGACTGAAGGGCCGGCTCCGGCTGCCCCCGATGCCCCACTCAAGCCCGAGCCGGCTCCCGTCTCGGCCCCCTCGTGGGCCCAGCCCATTCTGGCTTTTCTCTTGCGCGGAGAGCTACCCCCTGACGAAGACAAGGCCCGGCAGATCCAACGCCGCGCCCCAGCTTATAGCATCATCAACCGCGAGCTAGTCCATCGCAGCACCACCGGCGTGTTTCAACGCTGCGTCGAGCCAGAGAAGGGGCAAGAAATCCTCCTCGACATCCACCAGGGCGAGTGCGGGCATCATGCCGCCTCTAGAACCCTGGTGGCCAAGGCGTTCCGCCACGGTTTCTACTGGTCGACGGCCTTGGAAGAAGCCAAGCGGCTGGTCGACAAGTGCGAAGGGTGTCAACGCTTCAGCACGCAGAGCCACCTGCCGGCCACGGCCGTCCAGACCATCCCACTTTCGTGGCCTTTTGCCGTTTGGGGGCTGGACATGGTAGGACCCTTCAAGACCGCCCGAGGCGGCATGACACATCTACTGGTGGCTGTCGACAAGTTCACCAAGTGGATCGAGGCCAGACCCATCAAGAAGCTGAACGGCCCCACGGCCGTCCGGTTCATCAAGGATATCACGGTCCGCTACAGCGTTCCCCACAGCATCATCACCGACAACGACACGAATTTCGCCAAAGGCGCAATGGCATGTTTCTGCTCCCAGGAGGGCATCCGGCTTGACCTCGCGTCGGTGGCCCACCCACAGTCCAATGGCCAGGCGGAGAGGGCAAACGGCTTGCTCCTGGCCGGCCTCAAGCCTCGGCTAGTGGCACCCCTCGTACGGTCGGCCGGCTGCTGGGTCGATGAGTTGCCGGCCGTCCTCTGGAGTCTCAAGACCACGCCCAACCGGTCGACCGGCTACACCCCTTTCTTTCTGGTATACGGGTCCGAGGCGATCATCCCCACTGACATCGAGTTCGACTCGCCTCGGGTTACCCTGTACACGGAGAAAGACGCGAAGGAAGCAAGAGAAGACGGCGTCGACCTACTCGAAGAAGCTCGCGAGCTGGCCCTGAGCCGGATGGCCATCTACCAGCAGAAGCTCCGGCACTACCACAACAAGCGGATCCGGCCCCGCTCTTTCCGTGAGGGGGACCTGGTGCTCTGACGGATCCAGCGAACTGCCGGCCAGCACAAGCTGTCCTCCCCATGGGAGGGCCCATTCATCGTCAGCAAGGCATTACACAACAACGCCTACTACCTGATAGATGCCCAGAAGTCGCATAAGCGCAAGAGAGATGCCTCCGGCGAGGAGACAGAGCGCCCATGGAACGCAGCACTCCTCTGACCGTTCTACTGTTAAGAAAAAACCCATGTATGTATGTATCTTCCCTTCCGTTGGAACTCAATGAATGCAGTGGGGGCCCCAAGCCGGCACTTGGGGCACGCCCCTTTTCAAAATTCCTTCGAAGGCTTGTCATTCTTTAAACTGGGCACCCGGGTCCGGCTCCCTGGCCCGGGGGCTCGCCGGCTCTCCTCCAAAGCAGGCAAGTAGCGTGGGCAAGCAACCCTATCTTACCCTCCCTACCCAGCTACAGACCGGCCCCCGGCTGTCCGGCTGGCGGAACCATGGGGTAGAAAGAAACTTACCACGCGAACACCACCTTAGGAGTAGCAGCCGGACAGGCCCAACCGGACCGTGTTACCTCTAGAAACCAGCCTCTGTCAGCTCGCCCCAACCCTAGCCGGACGACTCTAAGGCCCGCTCATTTTTCCCAAGGATGATGCCCCGTCCCTATTCCAGACCGGCTCCCGGCTGGCTGACAGGCGGGGTGGAAGCCGGAAGGAACCCGTGCGTAAAACATGAGTCGAAAGGTAAAAGGAAGGGGAGGAGCCGGCACACAAACGTTTTAGAATTCAAACAGATTCATAAGCAAAAGGCCACAGGCCAAGGATTCTTTACAATACACCCCCAGTGGGTGGAAATGCATCTTAAAAACAAGTCTTGCAGCTAAGGAACAGATACAACAAAGAGAAAAAGAGGGGCGCCTAGACCTCCGACGCATCGCCGGCCGGCTCTTCCTCCATGGCCTCGGTGTCGCTGCCACTGCTGGAGTCAGTGCTCTCGTCAGCAACCTCGTCGTCTTCAGGGCCCTGAGGGTTGCCGAAAGAGTCCTCGGCGACCGGCTCGCCGTCGTCGCCAAGCGCCGGCAGGAGCTCGTCGGGGTCGACGTACGAGGCCAGCTCGTTGGCCCGACGGACGAGGGCATCTTCGCGGGCGATCCGTTCCGCCTCAAGGACCTCGCACATCGTGGCCAGCCGGTCCAGGTTGACGCCGGTGTACCACGACGTGACGAACCGGAGGGCCATCTGCGCCCCGGCCCGAGCCGCCGACGCCTTCCAAACACCGAGCCGGGCCACCGCATTCTCCAGCCACAGCGCCACGCGGGCCATCGGCGCCCCACGACCAGGCCAGAGGGCCGAGATCACCTCTTTGCCGGCCGTCTGGAGCCGGTCCATGCAGCACTGGACGTGGATCAGCCGGTTCTCAATGGCCAGCGCAAGCTCCGCCACGTCCCAACCGGCGTCCTCCTCAACCTCCTGCCCGTGCTGCCGCATGCACTCCCGGTGATCCGCCACAGCCCGCTCGGCAAGACGTTGGGTCTCCGGGAACCGGTCTGGGGGAGAGAAAGGTATCAACGAACAAGACAAAAGCAAGTCGAAAGCAGTCGGTGAAGGAAGAAAAGACTCAAACAAAGCTTACTCTGGAAGGCCTCGTCCATCTCGAGGGCGAACTGAAGGCCTGCGCTCTTCTCCCTCTCCAGCGCCTCCTCCGCATGAGCAAGGGCGACCCCGCGCGTCTCGAGCTCCCCCTTGAGGCGATCTACCTCAGCCTGAAGAGGGGTGGCCTGCTGGGTGGCATCGGCCGCCCGCTTGGCGGCGTCCTCCCGGGCCGCCACCTCCCGCTGCAGCTCCGCGGTCAGACGCTCCCGCTCCGACGTGGCCGCCTGGAGCTCCTGCCCTAGCCGGTCCCACTCCGACGTGGCCGCTTGGAGCTCCTGCCCCAGCCGGTCCCGCTCAGAGGCCAGTTCATTCCTCTTCTGCCGAGGGACCAGCTCCTCTGCATAAAAAACCAAGCATAAGCCACTCCAACGCGGAAGACCCAGACCGGCTGCCGCGCGCCACGCCACCTCGCGCGCCCCCACTGGAACCAACATACCTTGCGCCTTCTTCAGCTCCTCCTAGACCCGGTAGTAGCCGAGCTTGCCGCGGTTGTGGATAAGAACCGCCTCATCGAAGAGCGCCTGCCGCCTGGCGTTCTTAGCCTGCCCCACGCCAAGAAACAACAAGTCAGACAAGCAAAAAGGGTTAGATCCGTCCCGGCTGCCACGCAGCCGCGCAGCCGGCCCGAATCTCGGGGGCTACACCCAGTGGGTGCGCTCGCGCGCCCCCACTGATAATTCAACGCAAGACGGAAGAGTCTTACCTCCACCGCCGCCTCCACGCGCCGAAAGTTGCTTTCGGCAGCCTCCGTGAAGCTAGCCAGCCCCTCACGGTAGTGCGCCATTATGCGGCCGGGCTCCCCAGGCGCAAGGGCCACGACGCCGGCTGGCGGGGCCGCAGCGGCCGCGACGAGAGCCGGCGCCTCCCAGTCCCGGATGACGTCCAGCATGGTCCTCTTTGACCGGCTCGACCCGCCGCTCGACCCGGCATCCACCACCGCAGCGGCAGGTGGAGGGATGGCGGTGACCACCAAGGCTCGGGAGCCGGCCTCGGGCCCCTCCATGACCGGCACCGCTGGCTCCACCACCTGCCGGACCGGCTCGACTGCCGGCCGGGCCGGCTCACTCCTCCCGTCGGCGGGTGCCTCCGGCGCCGCCTCCGGCGCAGCCGGTGCAACAGGCACGCCCGCCGCGGCCGGCTCGGCAGCGGGAGGGGTCACCACCGCCTCCCCCCGCTGCGCCGTCTCCACGGCCGGCTCAGAGGTCGCCCCTGCCGGCCGGGTCACTTCCGTCGCGGGCGGGGCCCTGGTCGTCTCCACGGCCGGCTCTGGCGGCTCGCTCGACGAAGGCCTTGACCTCCGCGTCGATTCTGCAGCGGAGTCTGTCGTGCGCTCCGGGTCGGCGGACCGCCTCCGCCTCCCGCCGCTCGAGGCCCCCGAATGCGAAGGCACGCCCTTCGCCCCTGCCTTCGCGGCTCGCACCTCCGCGAGCCGCCTCTTCTCTTCCTGCGCCGTGTCCGCGTGCTCCTGCGCCTGCAGGGTAGCGGCATCCGCCGGGCCGGCGGCTGACTCCGTGTCATGGAGCTCGATGGCCTCCCTGGAATAGACAAGAAACAGGGCCTCAGGCATTGGCCGGCTCACAAACCCGAAAGACAACGAGAGATAAGAAAAGGTACTCACCCGACGACAACGGGGAGGACCCGCCTGGCCCAGGCCGGCGGCTTCGCGGCGGCCGCTTGCGCTCTCTTGCGAGCCGGCGGCTGGGTCGACGGCTGCCCCGCGGCCGTCCTCTTCTCCCGGTGAGAGGCCTCGGCCGTCTGGCCACGAGCTGGCCGCTCCTCGCTCCGCCCGCGTGTCTCCCGCCGAGCTACGGGGGGAGGCGCGTCCAGGATCCGGACATCATCATCATCATCATCATCGTCGTCAGTCCAATCTTTGATGGAAGGTCCAGAGGGGAACTCACCAGCCGCACGGGACCCGCCGGCTCCCGGGTCCCCCATCGCCCTTTCCGCCTCGACCTCTCCCGAGGAATCGGCCCCCTCTTCGACGCCGCCCCCCAGCTCGAAGTCCTCCGGGTCGGACTCTGCGCGCTCCGCCTAGAATATCTGGGGGTGCGGGCCGTCCGGCGTGTTCTGTCGCACAGAGTGCTGCGGTCAGTATGACATGTGAGTAGGGAAGGGCCGGCTGGGGAGACAAAGGGAGGAGAGAATTACTGCAGCAGGGCGTACCAGGGGCGCCGGGTCATGCCGGCTGTACGGCAGCTTGCCGAACCTCCATGTCCCCAGCTCCAGCTTGAAATTGGTGATGGCGTTCACCCGTTTCGCCACCTGGGTCGCCGACAGGTCGAAGGTGGACAGCCGGCAGGGGTCCCGCCGGCCCGACATGTCGCAAATCCGGTGCGGCCTCTGCTGGATAGGCAGCACCCGGCGGTCGATGAAGGTGGCCACCAAATCGGCCGCAACCAGCCCCTCTCCGGCTCTCATGGTCTTGAGCCGGCCCAGCTCCGCAAGGACGTCGACGAACAGCCCGTCGCCCGTCCAGTTGATCCCGGAGGATGGGGCGTTGACGAAAGCCGGCAGCCGGATGTAGTCTCGCGCCGGGTCGACGTTCTTCACGTAGAAGAACGTCCGGTTCCACCTCTTGACAGATTCGATGAGGGTGATGCGAGGGAACAATGGGCCCCGGACGCATATCACCGCGCCCCCACAGGCGTACGGCTCGTCCTCGTTCCGCAGGGCCTTGAGGTAAAAGAGTATCCTCCATAACTCCACGAAGGGGAGCAGCCCGAGGTAGCCCTCGCAGAGCGTCACGAAGCTCGAGAGCTGGAGAATGGAGTTGGGCCCAAGGTGGTGTGGCTGGAGGTCGAACGTATCCATGAAGAAGCGAAAGAATTGGCTCACCGGCAGACCGAAGCCGCGCGAGAAGTGCCACGCGAACACCACGAACTCCCCCTCCTGGGGTTCGGGTGCCACCTCGTTGCCCGGCGGAGGGGCGACAATGCGGTCCTCCGACGGCAACATCCGAGCGCGGCGGAGGTGCGCGATGTCCTCCTCGGTGATGATGGATCCGCCCCAGCTGCCGGAGGGTCCGTCGGCCATCTCTGTGGCAAACGAGCGCAAGGAAGAAGACGGGGTGGAGCAGCGGTGCGAGCCGCGGCGAGCGAGCGCGAGGAAGAAGATGGGTGGCGCAGCGATGCGAGCCGAGACGACGAGCCGCGCGCGAGAAGGAAGACGAAGGGGAGAATGGTGCGTGAGCTGCCTCCGCCCCTCCCCCTCCCCTTATAAACACGTGGCGGCGCCCGGGGGACGTGGGGATTAACTGCGCCCACTCCCCCAGGGAATCCGCGGGATGTGGGCATCGTGCGCCGCGGCCGCCGGGGTCCAAACGCAGAAGATCCCGGGCTGCGGCCCGAGGCCTACCAGGCTAGGCCCGGGAAGGCGTCCCGTCGGGCCACAAGCGCGGGACCCACGACATCATCACGCCCCGCGTGGCTCGCCGCGGTCCGGCACGGGGCCCGAAGCGGCGCGACAGGGCCCGAGGCGTCGGAGGCGGTGGCCGGCGCGGCCGCCCGGCCGGTCCCGCACGACAGACGGGCGTGGCCGGATGAAACCGCTGGCTGCCCCTCGTCAGGCGGACGCGGGCCCCCGCCGGCTTCGGGGACTACTGACGGGGTTATTACCCCTGGGTATGCCAAGGAGAGGGAGTTCCAGCTCCTTTCCGAAAAAAAAACTATACGGCTGGCTGGCCCACGGCCGGCTGGTCATTGGCCGGCTGCCTCCCTGGCCGGCTGGCCCACTGCCAGCTGGTCCGCGACTAGCAGGGAGGGGCCGGCTGACCCCCTGGCCGGCTGGACCGCGGCCGGCTGAACGGGAGCCGGCCGTCTGGCCCCCGGCTAGGCGTGTCCGGCCACTACGCGACTAGCTCGCCCGCTGACCTTTGGACGGGCGGGTATCCGTCCCTTCCTACTGTGGCCGGGTACGCTGACGGGACGCGACCCCCACGACGGACTCCGATATAGCTACAGCGGCCGCTGACGCACGGACGCGCATGGCTACAGTCCGGCAGACCTTACCGCTGACCGAGGACTGATTTGGACCCAGCGGAGCCACAGTACCTCTGCGCCGCCGTCCACTCCGTTACCTGCCCCGGCGTGGCTACAGCGCTACCGGCCGTACCGCTGACTTCGGCCGACTGGCGCAAGACGACGCCGGACGGGGAAGCCCGTGCCGCGGCACGTGAGCGCGAGCCAATAGAAGAGCCGGCTGGCGGGCCCCAGCTGGCGATGGGACCGCGCAGCCGGCGGTCCCTACAGGCGACAAGACGAACCAGCCGGCAGGCCCCCTGGCCGGCTAGAGAGGCTGCCAGCCGGGTCCCCCCTTGTAATATCTTAAGAATACTGTACACCGGGGGGTTGGCCTATAAAACCCCCCGAGGCCCCCATGCATCGGGCAAGAAAGACACGCAGGGAGGCGTTCATCCCTCTCTCACACCCACACATAGCAGGGGAAGAGGAGTCGGCTGCTCCTTCTTCCACCTCCAGATGAACAGCTCAAGGAGCACCATTGTAACATCTCTCCCCATCCAACTAGACCAGCAGGACTAGGGGTATTACCTCCCACGGAGGGCCCTGAATCTGGGTACGTCGTGTGTCTATCACCGCTCGTGCCTAATCCCGCTCCCGGAGCCCATCGGCATCCTTCGGCCCCAACCACACTCGATAAGTCACCCTATGGCATCTGTCGTGAGAAAACGACAACAGGTAGAGGAGAGGGGTGAGGAGCTCTGGAGGGACGGGGAGGGCCTTAAATAGGCGGGAGGCGAGCGCGGCCATCTCTCCCGAAGCGGCGAGGCTCGGCCACTTCGCCGGCGCTAGTACGATGCGCTGGCTGGCCGGAAGCATCGACGGGATGGGAGAGAGCAGGAGGGAGCGACGGGACGGGTCCGGCGCCATTAATGGATTGCGGACGACCACAGTGGCCGAAGCTCACTGTTGCACCCGTGGCAAAGCTTGGCCGGGAGCGGCGGCGGCCTTCTCCGGCGACCAGGAGGGTTCGAGAGGAGCGACGCGGCTGGCTAGAGCGATGTTGGCACCAAGGGACAAGGGGGAGCAGCGATGGACGGCTCGGGCGAGCTCATCTGATTCTGGCGCCGTGCAGATCTCGCGCACGGGCATGCCAGTGGCGTGCTCACCACGGTTGCGGCCACCAGGAGGACACGCCTGCCTGGCGCACCTTGTCCATAGGGTCGACCCTTGTCCACTTAGCCTCCCTGGGTCACTGGCTCGACCAGGTTCACCCTGCTGTGAAGTGTAGCCTCGGCTACAGCTTCTGCCGGCAATCTTGAGGAGATTCTAGAGGGTAAATGAGATAGGGATGGTGCCAGAGGGGATGTCTAGTGCCATCTAGGTTGGAGGAACTACAAGCTGGAAAATTTTGAGAAGGTTTGAAGGAGATTTGAGCATAGTTCCTTTAGAAACCACCATTCTGGTCCAGAGAGCAAATGAGCTTGTGGCACTCACATGGATGCTCTGCTAATGATGAAACTTGGTGGAGTGAAGTTATTTGGTAGTGCACACATGCTGTAAAAATTGTGGATCAATTGTGCACCGCAAGCTTGTACTTCCTTCACAAAGTTCTTAGATAAGCAGAATCTTGTCAGAGTTTTGCTGCTCAAAATTTGTATTGGACCAGATGATGTTTTTCGATATTGTGGCTATATAGGATCCGTAGGATCTTGGGGAATTTATTGAGAATTTTTTGAGATAAGGAAAGTGGGGTTGCTTCACAATGGACAAATTCTGGTCAGGAATAAAATAATTATTCAGGCCAAAATTTTACATTGGGCAATGGAATATTTTTGGAGATTAGGGAATCATATGATGATGAGAAGATATGGGAAAAGTTTGGGAATTTATTGATCATCCAATCTATAGGTTGCTTCACAACCCATAGTGATGACATTAATTCCCAAATATAGAAAAGGGATTTATTGAAAAAGATTAAATATTGGGAGTTGATCCAAGAGAGATGTGGAAAGGTTTTGGCAAGATGAGGAGGGTTTTGGGTTACGTGAGAAAAGATTTAAACATTCACAGATCCAAATCAATTGAAAAGGTTTGAAAATCAACCAAGTTTGCAAATAAACTCCAAATGATTTTGAAAAGAAAAAGTTGTCAAAAAATCAGGGTGTCACAAACCTACCCCCCTTAGGATGAATCTCGTCCTCGAGATTCGGTTGCTCAGGGAACAAGTACGGGTATGCAGATCTGAGGAAGTCTCCTCTTTCCCATGTGGCCTCTTCCTCAGTATGGTGCTCCCATAGCACCATATAGAACCTGATTACTTTACTCCTGGTAGTTCTTTCCATTTCATCTAGGATTCTGACAGGCTTCTCTTCATAGATCAGATCCTTAGCCAGTTCTAGCTCACTCATATCCGCTTGTTTGGTTGGTGGTGCAATGCACTTCCTTAGCTGTGATATGTGGAAGACATCGTGCACATCTGATAACTCCGGTGGTAGTTCCAACTGGTACGCTACTCTGCCTCTTCTAGCCACCACTGGAAAGGGACCGATATATCTTGGTGCAAGCTTTCCCCGAGTATGAAACCTCTTTAATCCCTTCATGGGGGTTACTCGTAGGTAAGCATATTCTCCGGGCTCAAAGGTCACTTCTCGGTGCTTTGGGTCATAGTAGCTCTTTTGCCGGGACATGGCTGCTCGAAGACGCTCCTGAATGTCCTTGACCTGTTTCTCAGCCTCGAGCATCAAGTCCATGCCAAAGATACGGCTATCTCCTGTCTGGGACCAATTTAAGGGGGTGCGGCACTTCCGCCCATAGAGTGCCTCAAACAGTGACATCTTCAAGCTTGACTCATAGCTGTTGTCATAGGAGAATTCCGCATAGGGTAGGCTGTCTTCCCATTTGGGTCCATGGGTAAGAGCACATGACCGAAGCATATCCTCCAGTATCTGGTTAACTCTTTCGGTCTGTCCATCTATCTGCGGATGGTATGCCGTGCTATGCTTCAGCATGGTTCCCAAGGCTTGATGCAATCGTAGCCAGAATGCTGAGGTGAATAGGGAACCTCTGTCTGAGGTGATGGACTTGGGTACTCCATGAAGGCTGACTATCCGGGACATGTAGAGCTGTGCCAGCTGATTTGCGTTGAAAGTGGTCTTTACCGGAATAAAGTGAGCCACTTTCGTGAGTATTTCCACAATGACCCAAATAGCATCGTTGCCTCTTGTTGACTTGGGTAGTCCAACAATAAAGTCCATACATATGTCGTCCCACTTCCACTGGGGAACTGGTAAAGATTGCAGTAGCCTAGCAGGTTTCTGGTGTTCCGCCTTGACCTTGTTGCAGATGTCGCAGCAGGCGACATAGTATGCTATATCTCTTCACATTCCTGGCCACCAAAATGTCTCTCTCAAGTCCTGATACATCTTGGTACCTCCCGGGTGGATAGAGTATGCGGACTCATGTGATTCCCTGAGTATTCGTTGTCTCAGATTATCCTGATCGGGCACGCATATCCGTTTTTCGAACCACACGGTGCCTTGATCATCCATACGGAAGGACTTGGCCTTCCCCTTCGGAATCAAGTCCTTGATTAATTTTATTCCTTCATCTGGCTCTTGGGCCTTCTTAATTTCTTCCATAAGTGTGGGAGTAATTTCCAACGTATCCGGGGTAATTGGGCCGCATAGCCCCATGTTGAGCTCAGCGAATTCCTCTTGTAGCCTTGGATGCATACTTCCCATTAGTGCATTGACGGTGCCTTGCTTTCTGCTGAGAGCGTCCGTGACCACATTAGCTTTTCCCGGATGATAGTTTATTCCAACGTCATAGTCCTTGACTAGCTCAAGCCTTCTTCGCTGCCTGAGGTTCAGGTCAGGTTGAGTGAAAATATACTTGAGACTCTTATGGTCCGTGTATATTTCACAACGTTGTCCAATGAGGTAATGCCTCCAAATCTTCAGGGCATGAACCACGGCTGCCAATTCCAGATCATGCGTGGGGTAGTTCTCCTCATGAGGTCATAGCTGTCTGGATGCATACGCTACAACCTTTCCTTCTTGCATCAATACACAGCCGATTCCTCGTCTGGAAGCATCGCAGTATATGTCAAAGCCCTTGTGTATGTCCGGAAGGACTAATACAGGTGCTGTCGTTAGCCTTGTCTTTAGCTCCAGGAAGCTGCTGTCACATTCTGTCGTCCAGACAAACCTTTGATTCTTCTTGAGCAATTCCATCAGGGGCTTGGCTATTTTAGAGAAGCCTTCTATGAAGCGACGGTAATAGCCTGCCAATCCCAGGAAGCTACGAACTTCGGTCACCGTGGCTGGTGTCTTCCAATTTAGCACTGCAGTTACTTTGCTAGGGTCGACGGCTACTCCTTGTTCTGACAGAATGTGCCCCAGAAATCCCACCTCTTTAAGCCAAAATTCGGATTTGCTGAACTTGCCGTACAGCCGATGGGCTCTCAACCTTTCTAGGACAGTACGAAGGTGTTGTTTGTGCTCTTCTTCATCCTTGGAATATATCAGGATATCATCGATAAACACCACCACGAATTTATCCAGAAAGTCCATGAAGACTTTGTTCATCATGCTCATGAAGTATGCTGGAGCATTCGTCAGCCCAAATGACATGACTGTAAATTCATACAGACCATATCGAGTGGTGAACGCTGTCTTGGGTATATCCTCTTTTCGGATTTTTAGCTGATGATATCCGGTTCGGAGGTCAATCTTGGAGAATACCCGTGCTCCGTTTAGTTGGTCGAATAAATCATCAATGCGAGGGAGCGGGTACTTGTTCTTGATGGTGACCTCATTCAGCTGGCGATAGTCTACGCACATTCGTAGACTCCCATCCTTCTTCTTAACAAAGAGCACTGGTGACCCCCATGATGAGATGCTTGGGCGAATGTACCCTTTTTGCAACAACTCATCCAATTGCTTCTTCAGCTCTGCCAACTCGGGACCTGGCATGCGATAGTATTTCTTGTAAATTGGAGTAGTGCCGGGAACCACTTCAATTGCAAACTCCAGTTCCCGGTCGGGTGGCATTCCTGGTAGTTCCTCAGGAAATACGTCCGGAAATTCACAGACTACCGGAATTAAGTTCATATCCGTGGCGGTAGTTTGGTATGCCCTTCCCTTCTTCGACATCATCTTGCTGGCAAGGAATTGGACTGTTTGTCCTGCTGGGTTAACTAGTGTCACTGTCCTATTGGCACAATTGATGCACACCTGATGTGGTGTCAACCAGTCCATTCCCAATATTACGTCCAATCCCGAGGATTCAATGGCAATGAGTGCAGCTGGAAATTTTATTCCATGTATCGAGATTTCCAGATCTCTATATATCAGATTTGTTTTGAGCAGGGAGCCAGGGGATTGTACCACCATGATTTTGTCCAGGAGCGAAGGGAAAAATTTGTGCAAGGTGGCAAAACTCCGCGAAATAAATGAATGGGAAGCCCCAGAATCAAATAAAATTACTGCAGGTATGTTGTTGACAGAAAACATACCAAGGACTACTTCTGGAGCTTCACAGACTTCCTTGGCAGAGATATGATGGACGCGTCCATGGCTGATATTATGATTGGGGCGGCGTCCAATAGTGTTGACCTGTGGCTTGACATCGGAAGATGGCTTCCCGTGGTTGGCGGGGCACTGTTTGGAGTAGTGTCCGCTCTGGCCGCAAGTGAAGCAGGTGTTGTTGCGGCGGCAATCCTCTAGCACTGGTTGTTTGCCGAAGGTCTTGGTCTGGCTCACGGTATTGTTGTTGTTGTTGCCACTGCTCCAGGTGGGCTTATATTCAGATGAGCCTGGCTGCCAGATGCATGGCTTCTGCGTAGCCTGCTCACGGTTGTCCTTCTTAGGCTCAAACTTCCGTTCGGCGATAAAGGCCTTGTTTACCAGAGTTTGAAAGTCCAGAAAATCTAGCATGCAAAGCTGACAACGGAGGGCGTGATTCAGTCCTCCTAGGAACCGATCTATCTTTCTTTCCTCGGTGGCCACATCATAGGTAGAGTACCGCGACAGATTGTTGAACTTGTTTAGGTACTCTGCTACCGACATATTTCCTTGTGTCAAAGCGAGGAACTCCCTCTGCTTCACCTTCATTATGCCGGTGGGAATATGGTATTTGCGGAATAACTCCTTAAATTTATCCTAGGAGATTTCTTCTTCAGAAGACCATGTTGCCTTTGTATTGTCCCACCAGATTGCTGCTGGCCCTTCCAGGTAGTGGGTGGCAAAAGGAACCTTGTCGGATTCTTCGCAACGGGCTATTTCCAACTTATTTTCTATAGTTCTTAGCCAATCATCTGCTTCTATCGGGTCCACAGCTTGGCCAAAATTGGGTGGTTTGGTGCGCTGGAAGTCGGACAATCAAGAATGTGTTCCGTTGTGGTTGTGGTTCTGACCCACCATGGTCTGCATGCTTTTCAGAAATTCCATAAGGTCCTGGTTTCTCTTCTCCTCAAACATTCTCATAATCTGATCAGTGGTCGGTGCTTGAGGCGGTGGGGGTGGTAAATCTTCTGGTGGTTGTCCTGCTTGTCTGGCGGATCGACGGACGGGGTTTCCATCGCCGCCTTGGCTACAACTTCCCTTCATCCTAAATTTGTTCCCATTTCCAAATACCGAATCGATGAGCAACATCCATAAGGGAACACAGGGGTATGACACCAGAAAGGAAATACGCGAAAAGCGAATAAAGCAAACAACATAATTATACAAGATAACCCAACATCATACATGGCAAGCTGGTAGGGGAATATCATGCTAGACTGCTCATACGGCAGTTGACATATGCAAAGATGCATGCATAAAAACTCAAGCCTCTACTCTAGTGGCGCGGATGGCACGAACACTGGCAGACTGAAGATTCCTCGTCATCTGATCCTGAGTCGGAGTCAGAACTGATGATGTGGATCTCATCCTCCGGGTCAAAGGAAACACGACGACGCTGCTAGGACGGCTCTCCTTCCGGGGTAGAAGGAGCATGACGTCGCAGCAACGGAGCAGCTGGAGTGGCTAGGAGCGAGGCCCACTCTGCCGGGGTCTCACGACGGCTGCCAGACGAAAAGCCTGGTGGCACGGTAGAGCTAAAAGGAGCCTCAAACCTGGGTGGAGGTGGAACTGGTGGTGGATATATAGTTGGATAGATAGGCTGAGGTGGAGGTGGAACTGGAGTCCTGGCTGCAAGTGCCCCCTGGACACGAGACAGTTCCTCAGCCAAGGATATGATCGTGCGATAACTGGCGTTCAGATAATGAGCTAGAACAGAGGTCACACAGTCACACGCTGGGTCAATTGGCGCAAAAAGGACTCGCCCTGTCGTAGGCGACAGGGTGGGATAGTGGAAGAAACCTGGATGAGTCTGCATCTCAACCTCGTGGAAGCGCGGGTCAGTGAGAGCCTCCATCGCAGCAAACTGGATCGCCAACTCCGGGGTGGAAGCCGTTCCGCCCTTGGTAGAGTGAGAATAGCTACCCAGGTCCGAGCTCACGATCAAAAAAGCCTCTGCGTGGTACTCATAGACTGACTCAGCAAGCTGCTCCCGAAACACCTGGTACACTGGATCTTCGCCGTGGGGATACCACTACTGGAATTCAGTTATTTGCCGTCTGCTGGCAGATGGCAAAGAAGACCTTTGCCGTCTGCTTCCATAAAGCAGACGGCAAAGAGCTGGCTGACGGCAACGGTTCTGTTTGCCATCTGCTATTCCTTTGTCGTCTGCCAGCAGACGGCAAAGACCCTAAAGGCAGACGGCAAAGAGGCTAGATAGGTCCCACTGGACCTTGGTCCCACTGGCAAAGAGGTATGCCGTCCTCCTGGTCTTTGCCGTCTGCCGTGCTCGGCTTTGCCGTCCGAAAGCGGACGGCAAAGGGGATGCCCCTTAACGGCCGTTTTCCCCCCGGCCCTATTATTCCCGCACTCTCTCCACCCGCGCGCGGCCAGCTCCCCGCGGCGAGCCCCCTCCCCCCATCGCCACCCCCCCTCCCCCGCGCCGCCCCCACCACCGCAGCTCCCCCCCTCCCCCCTCGCCGCCCCCTCCCCCGCGCCGCCCCCACCACCGTAGCTCCCTGCTGCGAGCCCCCTCCCCCCTCGCCGCCCCCTCCCCTGCGCCGCCCCCATCACCGCAGCTCCCCGCGGCGAGCCCCCTTACCCCCTCGTCGCCCCCTCCCCCGTGCCGCCCCCACCGCCGCGCTGAGCCCCCACCACCCGCGCCGAGCCCCGTCCCCGCCTCTCCGCCCCACTCCCCCGCGCCGGCCCTCCTCCACCCGCGCCTCCCCGCGACGCCCCACCGCCGGAGCAGGACGCGGCGCCGCCCTCCTCTCCGCGGCCTTCCTCCCCCGCGCCGGCCCTCCTCCACCACCGCGCCGGCCCTCCTCCACCGGCCCTGCGAAGTGAGATATTTCCTTTTTTTTTCTTCTGTTTTTTACTGTTTAGTTTAGGTTACTAGTGCTAGTTTAGTTTAGTTTACTGTTTTTTTTTCTGTTTTTAATTGTTTAGTTTAGGTTAGTGCTAGTGCTTGTTTAGTTTAGGTTAGTGCTAGTGTTTGAAAAGAAGAATAAGTAGAAGAAGAGGAAAAAGGAAAAGAAGAAGAAGAAGAAGAAGAAGAAGAAGAAGAAGAGAGGAGGAGGAGGAGGAGAAGAAGAAGAATAAGAAGAATAAGAAGAAGAAGAAGAAGAAAACTGACCCCCGACGCCACTGACCCCCGACCCCCCCCCACCGACCCCCTACCCCACTGACCCCCGACCCCCGACGCCACTGACCCCCGACGCCACTGATCCCCGACGCCATCGACCCTCGACGCCACTGACCCTCAACGACACTGACTCCCGCCCCCCGACACCTCTTCTGCCTCCTGTTGACCGGGAAGGTGCTTTTCGGCCTTCCAGAGGCCGACGGGGTCATAGTTTTGTAAAATATGAGTTAGGTCACATATTTTTCAATTTTGTTATAAAAAACATCATATTTGTGTTGATCGGGTGGATTTCAATGTGCAGTTGTTCGACGACCTCCCCGTGCGTTGGACGAGCTCCGCCCCTGTGTTCGTGGGTGAGCACAAATGACTTCTACTCCTCCGCCCTTAATTTGCTCTGTTCCGGTCTTCGTGCCGATGAAACGTGCTAGCTATAGGTGTCTTCAATCATAAGTATGCGTGACCAGTATGCGTCTCCCGTTCGAAAGGACGACATCTATAAATATGCATGTCTTTGCATATTTATAACTGCCGTCCTTTCGAATTGTCCAACGTTATCCATGGACAGCCCGAGTATGTGTAGATTGGGTTCGTTTTCCCGTATGCTCTACTCCGAATCCTATGCATAATTTCGTCAGTGCCTCCCTGTTGTTCTTCGGGTACACATCCTCTCTGCTTATTGCCGAGACGTGTATCAGGAGAATAGCGGGGAGGTGCTGTCGAAATTCTGTGTCGGATCCGGAGCAATGCATGGGAAAACGAACCCAATCTACACATACTCGGGTGGGATTAGGACCTATCTTAACCTATTAGCGTGTAGGTTGCATGGACGTAATAAAACTGACAAACTTGATTAACTGATGGATATGTATGCTGAATTATATATATATATTTCTTGTGTGTCCAGTAGCTAGGCAAGATGACTGATCGTGCGTGGATGTACACCAGTCACACCAGTCAGAACGACATGACCAAAGAATGGTTTACAAATACCAAGGGGTTTGTGAGAGGCGCATTTGCAAATGGCCAGGAAAAAACATGGTGTCCCTGTCCCCGGTGCGACAACTTTAAAAGGCAGACAGAGGGTGAAATGGTTAAACACCTGCAGAAGTGGGGTTTTAGGCCTAATTATACGGTGTGGACTTTTCATGGTGAGTCTGCCCAACGTGCCAGAGCTGAGGTGGTTCGTCATCGCACCAACGAGCATGGTACCGGGATCGAAGACATGGTGCAAGACTTTGAAGATGCTCGGGATTCGAACGATGAGATGGAGGAATCTGCAAAGGCATTCTATGAAATGTTGGAGTCTTCAAAACGTCCTCTCCACGAGCACACTGAGCTTTGTCAGCTGGATGCCATCGCGCAAGTAATGGCTCTGAAGGCTCAATTCAACCTGGGCAGAGAATGCTACGACGCGATGATGACAATATTTGGACGCTTTCTACCCAAAGGCCATGTACTGCCTCCAAACTTGTACCAGTCGGACAAAAATTCTCCGTGTACTTAAGATGCCCTATGAGAAGATAGATGCCTGTGAGAGTGGATGTGCCTTATTTAGGCTTGAGTATGCGGACTTGAACTATTGTCCCATTTGCAAGTCTTCCAGGTATGTTGTCGTAGACAACGGTATGGGTGAGAAGATGCAGACAAAAATTCCTGTTAACGTTCTTCGCTATATGCCAATCATACGAAGACTTCAACGTCTTTTCATGGTCGAAGAGACGGCCAGACAGATGACATGGCAGAAATTGGGCAAAAGAACTAGATGTAGATGGGAAACAGATGTTGGTACACACTTCAGACGCTTTTGCGTGGAAGCACTTCGATGCATTACATAACGATAAAGCGGCAGATCCAAGGCATCCTCGAGTCGCCATCAGCATGGATGGATTCAATGTGTTAGGTATGACGGCAACCCAATACAGTTGTTGGCCTATATTTGTCATTCCACTCAATTTCCCCCCCGGAGAGATTATGAAAAGAAAGAACATTTTCCTGACGTTGATAATTCCGGGGCCCAACTATCCGGGGAAGAATATGAATGTGTACATGCAGCCGCTTAAGGATGAATTGCAACAAGCTTGGGATAATGGGATCAAGACATACGATGCCGCTACCAAAAAACCCTTCAAAATGCATGTGTGGTACATGTACTCGACGCATGACTTGCCGGCGTATGCCCTATTCGTTGGCTGGTGTGTGCATGGAAGGTTCCCATGCCCCACATGCAAGGCAGCTCTTGAGTTCCGTTGGCTGCAGGCGGGTCGCAAGTATTCTTGCTTCGACATGCATAGACAGTTCCTGGATCCTCGCCATAAGTTCAGAAAAGACAAGAAGAATTTCATCAAAGGTAGAGTTGTCAAAAACTCTGCACCACCCGCGTTGACAGGCCAACAGATGTTGGATCAGTAAAACGCTCTCGAGTCGGATCCAAATCATCCTGGGTATTTCAAAGGGTATAATACGGAACACGCATGGACTCACAAGTCATGCTTATGGGATCTGCCTTACTTCAAAGACCTCCTTTGCCCACACAACATCGACGTGATGCACACTGAAAAGAATATTGCCGAGGCCATTTTTGGAACATTGTTCGGCATAGAGGGGAAGTCAAAGGATAATCCTAAGGCTAGAATCGATCAGGAGGCTCTATGTGACAGACCGTTACAAAACATGCGACAAGCGAAAGGAAAGCAGAACTGGACAAAGCCAAAGGAATGGTTCAATCTTGGAAGGCCGGCTATGAGAGAAATGATCTTGTGGGTGAAAATGCAGTTGATGTTCCCCGATGGTTATGCAGCGAATCTAAAGAGGGGAGCGAGTCTTGACAAACTGAAGATATTTGGTCTCAAGAGTCATGATTGGCACATATGGCTTGAGCGGGTAATGCCGGTGATGCTGCGTGGCTTTATCCCTGAGGATGAATGGCTAGTATTGGTAGAGCTGAGCTATTTCTTCCGTTCTCTTTGTGCGAAAGAACTATCGCCTGGCGTGCTTGATGAAATGGAAGAGTTGCCGTCGGAGTTGATATGCAAGTTAGAGAAGATCTTTCCACCGGGCTTCTTTAATCCAATGCAGCACTTGATTTTGCATCTCGCGACCGAGGCAAGATTGGGGGGGCCCATGCAAAACCGTTGGTGCTCACAACTGAGAGGATGCAGAAGACGCTTCGAGCAAAATGTAAAAATAAACGTAGAATTGAAGCATCGATGGCCGAGGCATTCATTACTGAGGAGGCGGCAAACTTCGTGACAGCACACTACGAAGCCAAAAATCGTCATTTGCATAATCCGAAGCCTCGGTACAATGATGGCGACCCAAAAAAAAGTCGATCCAACCTCAGCCTATTCAAAGGGAAGCTCGCACCAGCCGGTGCTTCTAAAGTAAAAGCGTTGGATGTCGATGAATGGCGGACCATTTCGTTGTATATCTTCAACAACCTAATAGAAGTGCAGCCGTACATCGAGTAAGTTGTCGGTACATTATTGTTTCGCAACTTGTAATTCCTTAGAACTGCTCTTATTCCTGGATATTTGATATAGTCGATACGTCGCCAAATTCTCTTATGGAGTGGTCATCCAAAAGGATTCCGTCGAAGAGTATGAGCTCCTGGCGAAGCATGGAGGCGGCTATCCCGGTTTCATCTCTTGGTTCAAAAAACAGTAATTAATTACCATTAATGGACCATTTCATTTCTTCATCTTATTTGCGGCTAATGCAACAATCCTTTCGTATTAAACTTGTAGGCTAATTCAGAGTCTATGGACGCCGAGCTGAGACAAGTCACTAATTGTTTTGACTATAAGGTCTGTTCATTTGACAGATACGACATCAACGGGTATCGCTTTCGTACCTTTGGCAAAGAGCTATCTATGCCCGACCTGAAGACTACAAATTGTTGTGTCTCTGCTATCGGCGAAGGAGGTACAGAGTACTATGGAAGAGTTGAAGCAATTTATGAACTTCTATTCTATGGTGAAAACCCACCGAACGTCGTAGTCTTCAAATGTCATTGGTTCCTGCCGAAGGAGACTAGAAGGACTCATGAACATATAGGGCTAGTCGAAATCAAACAAAGCACCAATTTAGATGTGCCCGATGTCTATATTACGGCTCAACAGGCGACCCAAGTTTTCTATCTACCGTGGGCCTGCCAAACTGATCCAAATCTGAAAGGTTGGGATGTCGTTTATGAAGTGCCGCCACATTTTAGACCACCTCCCCTCAATGAACCTCACATTAACCAAGACACATATGAAGGAGAATTCTTCCAAGAAACACGTATTTCCAAAAAACGTTTCAAGAACCGCTCTACTTCACCCCAGAACATTGAAGTAGACAGCGACAATGAATCCGACTTAACCCCTGAGCCGGAACAGGAAGAGCCAGAACGAGAAGAGGTTACTGATGCGGATGACCTGTCAATGCTTAACCGATTACATGAAGGAGGCCTTCCACACGTTGTTCCTGATAGTGATGATGATCATGCATTTATTGATGATAGTGATGACGATGATGCATTTATTGATCCTGGAGAATATATAGACGATCAAGATTATTATTAACTCATGTCAGGTAATCAACTTTTAGTTCATGTTAGGTATATGATGATACACTTAAATTATATACATTTTATTATTCATGTCGGTATTCAATTTTATGTTGTACTAATTTCATTTACTATTTGTCATGGCAGTTGTTGAAAGATGGTTGGAAAGGGTCGAGAGCACTCCGTGGCTCCTTCGTCGGAGGGTGGTGGGATGGGTACTTCCATTCCTGCTGACTCTCTCCGGAGAGCGTTGCTCTCTAGTCTGCATACACCGGTGGCCGCTTCTTCGTCGACCCCCGTGAGAGGAGGTCGGGGGAAGAAGAGAGGTAGTAGAGGTGGGAGAGGAGGGAGAGGAGGCTGCGGCAAAGGTAGGGTGGCTGCTACACCTTCCTCGTCGCCACCCCCAGCTGATTCACCCGAGCACAGGACTGCTAGGGTGGACCTGTCTGAGGACGAGGCTACGCGGATTCTGGTCCACGAGCCTCAGGTCGACGAGCCTTCGACCTACACGACTCCTGTCCCAGAGGCTTCGTCCCACGAGACTACGGAGTAGAGTAGGGATGAGGGCACGTCCCGGCGGACCCCATGGGATACCTGGCCGGAGGAGCCTAGTGGCCATGCTGATGGTGGTGGGGATCGTTTTTCTGATAGTGACGTGGAGCTGCCTGAGGGCGCCACCATCTACCAGCGTGGTATGACACAGCTCCCGCCTGTGCCGGCGACCCGCGAGCTGAGGTGGTTGATTAGGCCTGATGGGGAGAGGTAAGTGCATGTACTCTTTTTTAACCTTTTGCCTTCACGTTTTTTCAAATATCTAATGTGTTGGCTTTGTCATACTGCAGGGGTTGGCATCATCCCAAGGATGCCCGCAGGCCCAACCGCATCCTTGGTGTCCTTGTCAGGAAAAACTTCCCGGGGTTTGTCACGTTGCCCGGTGAGGGTCTGGTTCGAGAGTTAGGACTGACCTGGGAGCACTACTTGGCTGCACCGGCCCCGCCTGAGGAGAGGATCGACGGTGTTTTGTGCCACACGAGGGCGGAGATGGTGATCAGGCATTTTTGGGTAATTTCTACTTTACACAATTAAAAATCAACAATAGCTAGTTATTGTACTAATAAGTGTTGTGTCGTTTGATTGCAGACCTTCTACAGGTGTCCGGAGGGATACGAGGAGGCCGCGGCAAAGGTTATCGATCAACAATGCAGGCGCCTACTGCAAAACTTTCGGCACGAGGCTCGGGTGCAAGCTGTTCGAGACTACTACGCCTCGCGGCGTATTAGGAAGGAGAAGTCGACGTGCCACGGAAATAAAATGGAGAAGGAGCATTACATGAAGGTAATTACGTATTCTTAAGGCCTTGTACTTAGTTTCCTTCATCTGATTCCTACGCGTAGCGCTCAAATATCTCTTTATTAACTTAGGTGCCCCCAAGATGGTGTGCGGATATGATGGATTGTTTGGAGGCGTTGGTGGATGAGTGGTGCTCAGAACAATGGCTATCCGTCCACAACAATGCCAAGGACCGGCGTAACAAAATGGTTGGTGTGCCACACCATCAAGGGAGCGCCAACTTAAATCAGTTTGGTCCGAACTGGGTATGTGGTTAGCTTCATGATTCATGCAATTCATTCTTGATTCTAGCTTGAGCCCTTTACTAATACTTTGTTCCTCTCTCTCTCTCTTTTAGGCGCATCACAATAAAACGGAGGTGCCACAGATGTACGACCTCTATGCGATGGCCCATACAGCCTCGTACAAGAAGGTCAAGGCATTCTCTGAGTCTGACCTCGATGATCCCTTGAAGTTCAGCAACATCTCCTCCCACAACAAGCTCATGAGGTACAGAGATGAGGGGAAGGCGAGGAAAGGGGAGGACTTTAACCCGAGCCAGGAGCCTATTGATCCAGAGCTAGTGATGATAGCTGGCGGCGGGAGGCCCCATGGCTCGATTGCCATTGGAGATGACCTTATACATTGTCCTAGCAACCTCCGGGAGATCAAGGTGCGCCAAACGAGCTCTTGTCCTGAGATAAGGCCTCGTCCACGGCCAGTCGAGCTCGCCATCGAGGTTAGTTATACGGACTCAGATGTCTTTCCTCATTACGTTGTGTGTGTGAACAAAGATGATTACAATGCTAACGAGGAGTTGTGTTGCAGGCTGCTATTCTGAAAGAGAGAGAGGCAACACAGGCGCTTATGGCAGTGAAGGAGAAGGAGATGGAGGAGAGGACGGCAAGGTTGTTGGAGGAGGAGAGGGCACGGTCCGATGCGTCTTACCGGGCCATCTACGAGCTCTTCGTGGTAATATTCTTCTTCATATTTGTCAAATCTTGCATATAATGTTCCTTTCATTAATAATGAATATCGTTGACTTGTGAAAACCAAATGTTCAGACTATGTGCGAGAAGACCGGCCAGGCCGCTCCGTCGATGCCAGTCATTACCACGGCTGCAACGGTGAGTTTCATTTCAATGCAATGATCTTTTCAGTGTCATCATGCTAACGAGACATTGCAAATCATCTTTGGTGCAGGTTAACTCCGGAGTCGCATCGCACGACCCTTCTCCAGGGCAGCCTTCTCCAGGTGAAACCGGTCCGAGCAACCGCGGTGCCTCTCCTTCGTGATGACGAGGACGGTAAGCCCCAAACTTAGCTCGTTTTTCATCTTCTTAGCACTTAGACAAACTTAGCACTTAGACAAACTTAGCACTTAGACAAACTTTGCTCCTTCCGAAATATTAGTGTTCTTCATGTTCTTCTTCTTATTCTAGTCTTCTTCATCTAACTTTCGCCCGAATGACACAAATAAGCAATAAGAAGAAGAAAACAAGAGGAGAAAGATAGAGAGAAGAAAACCGCTTCTTCATCTTCTTCTTCTTATTCTAGTCTTCTTCATCTAACTTTCGTATTTCCCATTTTGCAGATTAGAGTCACTTCACGGAAGCTTGCATTGATGGAGTGCTTGTGATTTTGTATCGATGAACAATGTTAAACTTGCTATATTTGTGAAACTTGTTACTATTGTAATATGGTGAACAATGTGACATTTGTTTTGGTATGTTTGTTGGATACTTGGGCTTGTGCTTGTTGTTGGATGATCATCACTAGGGTTATTGTGAAATATATACATATATAGCATATTTTGCCTGTGAAAATTGGATATTAGAAAAAACAGAAAAAACTGGGGCAATATTGCCATTTTGCCGACGGCCACCGTCGGCATAGTTTCTTTGCCGTCCAGCACCGACGGCAAAGGTGACACGTGGCATGCACCTGTGCATCCTGGGAGTGCGCCTGATGCCATTTGGTACATTTGCCGTCCGGGGGCGGACGGCAAAGAATCTATGCCGACAGCCACCGTCGGCATCGCAGTGGCACTGTAGCAAAGGAGGGTGGCGGGGGTGGCGTACGGCAAAGAAGATATGCCGACGGCCACCGTCGGCAAAGGAGTGGCCGTCGGCAAAGGAGGGGAGGCAGACGGCATAGGGTTCGGACGGCAAAGGGGCAGTGGCAGACGGCAAAGGCTCCGTTAGCCACTAACGGGCCTAACTCAAGTTTAGGCCGTCTAGTCGCTTTGCCGTCTACTACCTGACAGCAAAAACACTTTGCCGTCCGTTGTATAAAGGCAGACGGCAAAGTACTCCTTTACCGGAGTTCTCAGTGCCGGAAATTTTGTCGTCTGCTGCCCGACGGCAAAGGCTTTGCCGTTGGTGGTCCTGCCCTTTGCCGTCCGCTATGGCAGACGGCAAATAACTGAATTCCAGTAGTGTACAGTCGAAGCCAGACGTTCCGGAGCAGTACTGGAAAGGTGGATGGTGCAGGCTCAAAATGGTAGTGGTATGGAACTGGTGCCATCTACACTCACAATGCCACGGTTAGCAAAACAATGAATCATGATGCATGCCATGCAACAATCAAATGCAACAAGCAAGGTGCACACTCAAAGTCCTATGCTAATCGTGGTTCTAGCGCTGGTTAACTAGGGTGTCGTACAGTCAGCACGGCTCTGATACCAAGCGTTGTGGCACCCCGGCTCAGAGAACCGGATTAAAGTGTTTCCAACCCAGAGATCATGTCTTCTGGAAACACACAACAACTTGGTATAGAACAGAACTGAACTTGATTGATAACTGATGGGTACAAGCTTATATTTTTCAATGATAACGAGGCCAAAGGCACCCTCGGTGCTATGACAGTATCCACATTATTTATGGAACATAGCAGGGCCTCGGAACTACTAAGTACTTGTACGGCGTAGCGGATCATAGCGGCAACTCCATCCACAGGGACACTGCTGTGGACACATCCTAGTTAGCGTAGCACGAACCCTCATGACCTCCGTCCTCGGCTTCTCCAGCATCTGCCATTATACCCCAGGTGAGTACTTTGAATGTACTCGCAAGCTCACGACAACCAAGTAATGCAGCAAACAATAGCATGGCAATCAACGTGTTAAATGCTTAAACAATTCACTTACTGTACCAATTACCAACTTACTCACATCCGGGTTGTCCCACAACCCTCATAATACTCATACGTCATTGAGTACTTCCGATCATACGAAGAGTTCTTCCATCATTACTAACACCGATACAGTTGACCCTCTACTGAGGTCTGGTCGGGCTGTCCAATACCGTGGACGCGGCTATTCGAATAGATTTTTACACTCTGCAGATGTTGCGCACTTTACCCACACCATGAAGCACCTGACCTCGCGATCCCCTTCGGGTGGACCAGCGTTGCTTCAACTAAACCTGCCTAACCCATGACTCTCTCATCGTACCTCCGGCATTCATCCTCCCTCGCAGAGGCCTACCCTGGGTGGCCCCTGTGTCCCCATGACACCTGTGTCCCCATGACACCTGCCACCGTCGTGGCCAAAAAAAAACTGTCCCAAACGGGGACGCCGGCACAAACAAACAACAACTGGGCTCACAGGATTATCGCCGCCTACCTGATTAGGGTAGCGAGCGCGCATAACCCTCCCTCTTTGGAGGCACCGGTGAAGATCACGCAGTCAGGCCAAGTCAAGGCCGTCCCATACCGGCAAATGTGGTTGCACGAGTATGCCCGGAGAGGTGACTCAAGATCAACCACTAATTTTACTTCAAATAAAGTGGGTCATCACAATAAGCATCTAAGTATTTAAATGAATTACTATGGATTAACTTATAGCGAGTAAATAAGCATAATGCATAAAATTATGCAATGCTATGGAAATGCTACATAAAATGGGTATCATGGCTTGCCATGCTCTGTTGGGTTGTTCAAACACTCCGGATCTTCAAAATCTCCAAAGTTTCCTTCTGAAATTATTTTTAAATTGCAAAGGAAAATGTCACATAATGCATTTTTGTTAACCAGAAATTCTGTGGGCATAAGAAAAATACCAAAATTTGTCAGAAACTAAAGGGGCTCAATACCAACTCAATGCAAAAAGAATCAATTGAATTGGAGCTATGGATAAAAAGTTATTTAGGGTCAAAGTCTGGTCAAAATTCTGGATTAAAAATGAATTTAAACAGAAAACAGAAAAATACCCAGCCGGCCACGTCGAAGGCGTAAAGTGGAAGGGCGCCTCCACTTATACCGCTTCGGCGGGGGCCTGAGCCGCTGATAGGTGGGGCCGGCTTGGTTTAAACCGAGAGAGGAAGGAGGGAGCAGAGCACCGCGGCGCTCCGGCAATGGTCGCCGGCGATAGAGGCGGCGGTGGGGTCGGGCGTCTACATGAATGGAACGGGCGCTCAACGGTGAGCATGTACGTACCCGTAGATTGACTAGAGATGGTCGGATGACGTCGTCCCCTTCGTCTCCGGCGGCGGCGACGCTCGGGTGAGATCGGAGACGGCGGTTCCGGCGACGGTTGGCTTGGGCAAGAGGTCGGGGAGCACCAAGGAACTACCCTAAGCTCGAGGGTGAGGTCAATTGAGGCTGGGGAAGAGTGGGGCTGGCTGGCGACAGAGCTCGATAGGGCGGCGGTCTCCGGCGAGGTTCGAGGCCAGAGGGCCTCTCGGCCTTGGCTTGCTGCTCGGGGGGAACGATTGAGAGGTAGAGGAGAGGGGTGAGGAGCTCTGGAGGGACGGGGAGGGCCTTAAATAGGCGGGAGGCGAGCGCGGCGATCTCTCCCGAAGCGGCGAGGCTCGGCCACGTCGCCGGCGCTAGTACGATGCGCTAGCTGGCCGAAAGCGTCGACGGGATGGGAGAGAGCAAGAGGGAGCGACGGGACGGGTCCGGCGCCATTAATGGCTTGCGGACGACCACAGTGGCCGAAGCTCACTGTTGCGCCCGTGGCGAAGCTTGGCCGGGAGCGGCAGCGGCCTTCTCTACACGGCGCCAGAATCAGATGAGCTCGCCCGAGCCGTCCATCGCTGCTCCCCCTTGTCCCTTGGTGCCGACATCGCTCCAGCCAGCCGCGTGGCTCCTCTCGACCAGATGATGTTTTTGGATATTGTGGCTATATAGGATCCCTAGGAGCTTGGGGAATTTATTGAGAATTTTCTGAGATAAGGAAAGTGGGGTTGCTTCACAATGGACAAATTCTGGTCAGGAATAAAATAATTATTCTGGCCAAAATTTTACATTGGGCAATGGAATATTTTTGGAGAGTAGGGAATCATATGATGATGAGAAGATGTGGGAAAAGTTTGGGAATTTATTTATCATCCAATCTATAGGTTGCTTCACAACCCATAGTGATGACATTAATTCCCAAATATAGAAAAGGGGTTTATTGAAAAAGATTAAATATTGGGAGTTGATCCAAGAGAGATGTGGAAAGGTTTTGGCAAGATGAGGAAGGTTTTGGGTTACGTGAGAAAAGATTTAAAGATTCACAGATCCAAATCAATTGAAAATGTTTGAAAATCAACCAAAGTTTGCAAATAAACTCCAAATGATTTTGAAAAGAAAAAGTTGTCAAAAAATCAGGGTGTCACATGTTCCCCTCGCACTACCGCCTTCGGGCACTGATACTTTGGCTAAGGGTCACAGTGCGGAGGTAGAAACACCTCGTGTAGTATCTACATGGGGGCCGAAGCCGACGACTCGCAACTTTCAGATAAAACGGCCACACAGGAGTTAAAATAATACAAAGCTTAAAGACATGATAAACCATGCAACCGCATTATAAAGCGGAACAGTCATTGGATAACTGACAAAACATTCATTCATAAATTACATCTTTTGGGCATTGGGCTTCTATCGCCCGAGCACCGTCCATCATGGCGGAAAAGTATTTCTCGGGGCGCCTATGCTCCTTCCTAGGGGATGGAGGTGCGGTGGCCTTTTCGGTCGGCTTGAGCCCCGGCAGGTGCACCATGGTCCTTGCAAAGGCCATCTGAGCTCCCTTGATGCACGTAGAACGCTTCAGAGCATCAATCCGAGGTGCAGCGTCGCACAGTTTCTGCACCAAGCCGAAGTAACTGCTCGGCATCGGCTCTGCAGGCCATAGCCGGATGCAGAGGTCCCTCATGGCCGGCTCCGCCATCCTATGCAGCTCCATCAACTATTTCATCTGCTTGCTCAGGAGGGGAGGGTGCTCGGGGGCTTGAAATTGAGCCCAAAACAGCCATTGCTCAACTTCCCTATCCCGGGAGGCGAAGTATTTGTTCGCGTCCGCTGCACTCTTCGGGAGGTCCGCAAAGGCGCCTGAGGAACGCCACACCCGGGTGAGCAAGGCAAACCTGTTACCACCAAAGGCACATTGCAGTAAGTACGGCTTACCATCCGCGATCGCCTTGACTTGGCGGAGTTCTTCTACAAAGAACCGCCTATCAACACGCTCCGATTTGAGCTCGGATTTAAGCGTGGATAGCTCGGTGGCTTGGTCGCCGTTCTTCTACTCAAGGGCCTCACACTTTGTGCTAGCATCCTTGAGCTCTAGCTGCACCTCCACCACCCGGGCCTTATGCTTGTCGTTCACGGCTTTTAACGCCGACAGGTCGGCTGCCGCCCGTTCGGCCGCCGCCTTCTCATCTGCGGTCTCCTGCCTCGCCCTGGCCAACTCGGCCTTGAGGTTCTCGACCTCCACAGCCACAGCTGTGGTAACAATGAGTAAATACAAACTTCTGGATAATTTGAATATCTCATTCAATCAGGATATACAATAGCTAGAATGGTACAATTCGGACTCACCTTGTGTCTCGTCGAATCTCTTGTTCAGACGATCGAACTCCTCATCGGAGCTCTTGAGCTTTCGGTTTAGCTTGGCAAGCTCCATTGCATTGGCGGCCGCCGCCAATGACGAAGCCTACAAAATAAACTATGTGCATTAAAACTCCCGAGCTATAGGATTCCGACCCTCTGCTAAGTACTCTCCGGAGCTCTTAGAATAATAAAGGACAAAGGATGCCTTGAGCATCGTTATTACTATTCGGACGTTTGACCCCCGGGTGAGTTTTTCAAACTCACCCAGGCCTCGAGGGCTACTACACTTATAAGGATTGCATAAACTAGGAAAATTAACTTTGTCTAAGAAAAAAAGAATTACGTGGCTTACCTTGAAGCCCGCAAGAGACCGTTGAAGGCCTCTTTCAGTCCGCTATCTACGGACTGAATGCCTTGCAAAACCGCGCCCATAAGGGCGCGGTGATCCTCGGCGATGGAGGAGCCAGATAAAGCTTCCTCCATCTGCACCGGCCACCCAGTCATGGGCGGCACTAGTGGGGGCCTACCAGCCCTCCCTCTGGTGGGGGATTGGGCAGGCTGCTCCGGGGGCGTAGAGCGCTCGGGAGATGTCTTCGGAGAGGGATGGACCGGACTTCGTCCCCCCTCTTTAGTTGCCAGATGATGTTCTTCCTCCTGGTGTTCGGCGGCTGAGGTGTTAACCTCAGCCATAACGTCGTCGTCGCCGCCGCCGGTGTTCGGCTTAGAAGGAGCCTGGCGCGATAACACCATCGCGGCCTCCTTCGAGGTCTCAGGAGGCGTCGGATGCGACGCAGTCCCCCTTTCCGCTAGATCGGCGGGCAGAGGCTCCCCGTCTGAGAGTTGGTCAGTGGGGAGATCGTGCGGTGGGCTGCAAATTGAAATATGTTCGCCCATTTAACATTAAAAACTCTATATAAGTAACCCAGAAGGTCTTCGGATTCATACCTCTGGGCTGGGGGCTTAACCCTGGGGTTCCTTTGGGGAACCTTTTCGGCAGCCTCAGACTCCTCATCGGAGTCTGAGCTATCTCGGCTAGGACTACCTTTGTTCGGCAGGTCCGCTTTGGGGCAGGAGGAGTTATGTCCTCCGCGACGTTCGCTGACGCCGCCCTTTTCCGTGTGAGGGGGGAGTCGCACTCCCCCTCATCCTCCTGCTCTTCCTCATGAGCGGAAGAGGCGTGGGTCTCCTCGGATTTAGTGTCCGGGAGACCCCTTGGGCGGAGACCCTCTCGGCCTCCCTTCTTCTCCCCTTTCTTCTTCTCCTTCTTCTCTGGCGCCGAATACGGCGCCACGACGAGCATCTCCGTCAGAAGATCCGACCGAGGGTCTTCAGGCTGCGGGGCCAGACAGTCGATTTTCACGGCCTTCCTCAACCATTTCTATGAAGATGAGGGAGAGGGGGTTCAGCTCTTTGTTAAAAAACAGAGCCGCAGAATTAAAAGTTCTACCTTACCTTGGTGGGAGGGTTTGCGGCGTAGAGTCCGGTATCCTCTTCCTCGGCCGGCCAGCTCTCCTGTGGCTTGAATAGCACCTTCCACAATTTCTCGTGGGTACTGCGGAAGAATTGGCGCACGGTGGCCGGGTCTTCAAGCTCGTAATCCCACATTGGGTAGGCCCGATGCTGGCAGGGGAGGAGACGGTGGCGGAGCATGACTTGGATCACGTTGGTCAGCTTGATGTTGGTCTCGATCACCGAGGAGATGCACTTCTGCAGCGATTTCACCTCTTCGGAGGACCCCCGGTTAAGGCCTTTCTTGAGCCAGGAGGTTAGCCTCGCAGGGGGTCCGGATCTGAACTCGACAGGTGCCATCCCGTCCGCGCTCCTTGGTTCAGTGATATAGAACCATTCCTTCTGCCAGATCTTGACCGTGTCGATAAAGGTGCTCTCCGGCCACTCGACACGGGGGAGCTTGCTGATTACCGTCCCTCCGCAATCCGCATGCGCACCCGCAACTGTCTTCGGCTTGACGTTGAACACTTTGAGCCACAGGCCAAAGTGCGGCTGTACCCGCAGGAAGGCTTCGCGGACAAGGATGAACGCCGAGATGTGCATGATGGAGTTCGGGGGGAGGTCATGGCAATCTAACCTGGAAAATAACATGAGGCCCCGGACGAAGGGGTGGAGCGGAAAGCCCAGTCCCCGGAGGAAATGGGGGACGAACACCACCCTCTCGCCCTGCCTCGGTGTGGGAACCACCTGATTCACCTCTGGGCGCAGTGGGCGATGTCGGCGGAGAGGTAGCCGGTGCGCTTTAACTCCCGTATGTTGTTGTCGGTGACAGAGGAGGCCTCCCACTTGCCCATGGAACCTGAACCAGCCATGACCGAGCTTGGAGGGGAGATGGAGGAAGAACTGGATCTGGACTCTCTGAGCTTGGGAAGGTTGAGGAAGCAGAGGTTGCAAATTGTGAGCGTGACTAGGCCTTGGGGGTTTCTCCCTTTTATGGGTGTCGTAATACCAAGAGCCTCCCTTCTACCGCGCCGCATGCCTCGCCACTTCCCGAAACAATCGTGCCGTTATGCGCGTGTGGGATAACCCAAAGGATTAATCATATCCCGTAAGAAACGGAACACGATCTGCACATTGATAAGACGTGCCAATGGAGAAACTGCCTCGAACCGCGAATCGAGTTTTTGTAACCGGCTCGGCGGTCGTGGTAGGTCACGACCCTTTGTCAGAAAGGTTGTCAGGAAATACTATTCACACTGACGTTTGGCCTTCGAGCTTAAGCAACTTATGGCGTCCAGATAATTACATGTTCGGATAACTACGTATCATCGGCGGCCGGACTAGAGCCAGCCGATCTTAAAGAGGGAAAAGAACTCGCCCCGCAAGCTGAAGACTCTGATCACGTGAAGCTACTGGTGTCATGACCCCTGGCATTGGAGGCTAGTTCGGGGGCTACTGAGGGAGTCCTGGACTCAGGGGTCCTCGGGCCGCCGGCCTATCTCTCACAGGCCGGCTTGGTGGGCCGCTCTCTGATTGTCACAGGAATGGCCGGATATGCGGTGACCCCATATTCTAGAAGGAACCCTCCGAAGACGGGGCGTGCACTCCAAGTCTAGATAAGAGGATCGGCGTCTTTATTTCCAGCTGGAGACTTACCATGTGTAAACCCTAGGTACCCCTGGTGTCTATATAAACCGGAGGGTTTAGATTGTAGAGGGCAGACAAGTTCATCTAGGGTTTTGGCTACTTGATCTCGAGGTAGATCGACTCTGTAATCTTCATACACATCAATACAACCAAGCAGGACGTAGGGTTTTACCTCCATAGGAGGGCCCAAACCTGGGTAAACATCGTCTCCTTCGTCCCCTATTATCCATCGATCCTAAGCTCACAGCTCGGGACCCCCTACCCGAGATCCGCCGGTTTTGACACCGACACCTGGGTGTATCGAGTATAGTGAATCGTGAGCTTCTTGAAGTATCAACTTCCTGAGTTCTGGGTCATTGGGCACATAGATACGGTCCTCAAACCATAGAGTTCCGTGTTCATCCTCACGAAAGCCTTTAGCTTTCCCTTCCTTCATTCTTTGCTTTATCTCGACTTTTTCCTTGTCTGACTTTTGGGCTTCATGGATTTTTCCGGTCAAAGTGGACTGAATCTCAAGTGTGGCAACATATCCTCTTGGAACTATCTCCAATTTGAGCTCTCTGAGATCATCGGTTAACTCCTGGGATAATCCTCCTGCTATGAGTGTGGTCACATAACTCTTGCGGCTCAAAGCATCTGCTACAACATTTGCCTTCCCTAGATGATAATGCAATCTCATGTCATAGTCCTTGATCAACTCTAGCCATCTCCTCTGTCTAAGGTTCAACTCCTTCTGCGTGAAGATATACTTCAGGCTCTTGTGATCCGTGTAAATATCACAACTATTTCCGATAAGGAAATGTCTCCAGGTCTTGAGTGCGTGCAATACGGCTGCTAACTCCAAATCATGTGTGGCATAGTTCAACTCATGAGGTCGTAGCTGTCTGGATGCATAGGATACAACCTTTCCCTCCTGCATGAGTACTCCTCCAAGTCCTTGATGGGAAGCATCACAATATACCTGGAAGTCCTTCCGAATGTTTGGCAAAATCAACACTGGGGCCGTAACTAAACGTTTCTTCAACTCCTGGAAACTGGCCTCACATTCCTTGGTCCAGATGTACTTGGATTCCTTCTTCAATAACTCTGTCATGAGCTTGGCAATCTTCAAGAAATTCTCGATAAACCTCCGGTAATATCCGGCAAGTCCGAGAAAACTACGGATTTCCTTAACTGAGGTGGGTGACTTCCACTCGGTGACTGCTACAACCTTAGCGTAATCCACTGCTATTCCATCTCCTGAACTAATGTGTCCCAAAAATCCGACTTCCGTCAACCAAAATTCACATTTGCTGAACTTGGCATAGAACTGATGCTCTCTAAGCTTCTCCAGAACTAAACGCAAGTGTTCCTGTGTTCTTCCTCGCTCTTGGAGAATATCAATATATCATCGATGAACACCACGACAAACTTGTCCAGATATTCCATAAATACCTTGTTCATCATACTCATAAAATAGGCAGGAGCATTTGTCAAACCAAAAGACATGACCGTATACTCATATAAGCCATACCTTGTGCTGAAGGCTGTTTTGGGTATATCCTGTTCACAAATTTTCAACTGATGATACCCTGATCGAAGATCAATCTTAGAGAATACTTTAGCTCCAACTAGCTGATCAAGCAAATCGTTTATCATCGGCAGAGGGTACTTGTTCTTGATAGTCACCTCGTTCAATGCACGATAATCAACTACCATTCTCAAGGTTTTATCCTTCTTCTCTACCAAGAGAACTGGGGCTCCCCAAGGTAACGAACTTGGGCGAATATACCCTTTGTCCAATAACTCCTTGATCTGCTTCTTGATCTGCTTCTTGATCTCTTCCAGATCATTAGCGGGCATCCGATAGGGTCTCTTGGATATCGGGGCTGTTCCTGGAGATAACTCAATCAGGAACTCAATCTCTCTATCCGGTGGCATGCCTGGCAATTCCTCCGGGAATACATCTGGAAAGTCTTGTACAACCGACACTTCCTCCTGAACAACTCCTGTGACGGAATTCACCCGGTTACTCTTCGGTGTGTGACGGGATACATACTTAATCCTCTTCTGCTCTGGGGTGGTGAGAAAGATCGACTTATGGGCACAATCGATGTTTCTTTCATACTTGGTCATCCAATCCATGCCTAGGATCACATCCAATCATTGTGACTCTAAGACGATAAGGTCGGTGGGAAATACATGGTTTCCAATGTTGAGGTTCAATGCATGGCATCCTATCCCTGGCGTCATCGTGCCTCCTGGGGAACTGACCTTAATGGGCTGACTAAGGGTTCTAGTGGGAAAACTGTACTTTTCCACAACTACCCTTGATATGAATGAATGAGTTGCACCTGAATCAAAAAGTACTAATACTGGATGTGAATGTAACAAAGACTTACCAACCACAGTCTCGGGCTAATCATAAACATCCTCCACATCAATGTGGTTAACCTGAGCTCGGGGAAAAGGATTGGGCTTCTTCACTCCAGAGTTTCCGTTGCCATTGCCACTTCCATTTCCATTGCCATTGCTTGGCTTAATATCGGGACATTTGTTGGCATAATGTCCAGTCTGCTTGCACTTGAAACAGGTGACGGTGCTCAGGTCTCTCATTACTAGAGCGGGACGATGCTGAGTACCACTACCTCCATTGCCATTCTTATGGCTGCTGGGGTTGAGACGGTTGTTGCCATTTCCTCCATGAGTGTGGCCTCCATGGGTGTGGTGAGTGTGTCCTCCTGATCCGGTATTCCCTGAGTACGGGGAGTAGCGGGGCTTCTGCTGAGCTCCAGAGTTGGACTTCCCCTATCCATATTTCCTCTTGCGGTTCTCAATTTGCTGATGCTTTCCCTCCAAGACGAGGGCCTTGTCTACCAGCTCTTGGTAGTTGTTGAAGGTAGCCACCATCAGTTGTATGCTCAACTCATTGTTGAGTCCCTCTAGGAATTTCTCCTGCTTGGCTGCATCATCATCCACATCTCCTGGTGCATAGTGAGCCAACATGCTGAACTCATCCACATATTGGGCCACAGAGCGATTCGCCTGGCGTAAGTTGCGGAACTCACGCTTCTTCAGACTCATGGCTCCAGCTGAGACATGAGCGGTACGGAAAGCCTGCTTGAACTACTCCCAAGTTACACTGGCAATGGGGTACGTGGTGGTGCAGTTCTCCCACCATGAAGCTGCTGGGCCTTCAAGTTGATGTGCGGCAAAACGCACTTTCTCAGCCTCAGTGCATCCAGCGGTGATAAGTTCCCTCTCCATCCTGCGGAGCCAGCCACCTGCCACAATGGGCTCAGTGCTGCTGGAGAAGGTCGGTGGATTCAGCCTCAGAAAATGGGTGAGGTTGTCGGCCTGGGGTGGAGGGTTGTTGTTGTTGTTGTTGGCCTGGTTCTGGATCAACAGCTGCATCAGGTTATTCTGCTACTAGATGAGTTGGGTGAGTTCCGGTGGAAAGTTGGTGCTGGGGTCACGTCTCGGAGGAATCTGGTGTTTTGGGGGGGTGAGAAATTAGAATAGAACAAGGGGTAAGAGAAAATTCACTACCCATATGCCTTGCAACAAACATTAACACACCAAACATTAATTCATTCAACTCAAAAGGCTCAAACTCGAGATACAAGTCTCATGACAAGCGAAGCATCGGCCTACGATTTAGCGATAAAGTAAAAGATACATGGTCGTCATGACTAAAAGTTCTCCTCAGAAGTCCATGGTTGTGCGTCCTCCTCCGGTGGTGCTCTCCTCATAGTCATCCTCGTTGGTGATCAAGGGGGCATTGTCGCCTTCCGGGTGAAGGTTTTCTCCCATGTCCAGCTGCTCCTCCAGATTTGCAATGAGAGTCTTCAGGTTCGTGATCATCTCCAAGAAGTCCTTCACTTCATCCTCGTGCTCATAGTTGGCTTCTCGCGCATCATCTTCGAGGTCAAGTTCACGGATCAGCAGCTGCTTGATCTTCTTCGTGTCTTTGCATACACAACGCTCCAGGGTCCTAACGTGTGTCTCCAACGTCTGGATATAAGAAAGGACGGAGTCTTCAGTCACGGTGCTTATGATTTCTCCATCTGCACCTCTACGAGAGATCATCTCAAGGCTTGGCAAAATAGGACAGCCTCTGTATGCCTCCTTGATATGTCCGAGTGCATAGTGAATCACCATGTCCCTTCCAAGAATCCAGCTGGGTGCAAGAAACTTGGTGTCGATGGGCTCTATGAGATTTTCGAAGCTCCTTCCGGGGATGTGCACCTCAATCCTGTAGCGAGCGTCTACTGGGAAAGACACGATAGGAGTCCCAGTAATGGTTGATAGAGAAATCCTTATGTCCTTGATGATCTGCACCAGCTCTTTGCCGAAGGGCATTGTTGCGTCTGGCTGGCAAAACTCTGTGAACAAAACTGGGTTGAAGGTGGCCATCAAGAAATATTGGAAATCGGAGAGAGGTCAGAAATGAGCAGATGAGAGTATAGGAATTTTAAAGACATAAGTAAAAATGATTTTCTTCCTAAGGCTTTTCCAATCCTAGAGGTTACGTCCTACGGTCAACGTGTGCTCTGATACCATATTTGTAGCGACCCGACCTAAAACGGTCGAATCTCCGGTGTTTCCGTACCATCCCAAGATCATGCTGCTACACACGCGGTACATCAATATATATATCAAAGGAAATCACACAGCTTTATTAATCGAAATCTCATATCGAGTCCTTTATTACAATAAAGATTACAATAAAGTGGTTGAAGGCCAACTCATGAGATAAAACTAATCAAAATCTTGCGGAAGCTTCAAAGGTAGTTGAGTCCATCTGACTCCAAGGGCATCGCACCGAGCGTAAAGCGTATCCTCACTCCTGGTCGGAAAAGTACTCTGCAACATGATACGTTGCAGCTGTATAGGTCAGCATATTGAATATGCCGGCAAGTCACAACAGAGAGGGGGTGAAAATATCATCTATACTATATGCATATATGGCAGGTGGGGTTGTAAGTTAAGTTTTTCCTAAAGCAGATTTTTCCTACAACAAGAGAGGGGCAAAGCGAAAATTATTACTACAATGTTGGTTGTTAAATGAGAAGGTTCCACCAACCATTTCTCATACCCAAGTTATCAATAATACCCACATCATTAATATTATTTGTGTTGAGACTGGCTGATAGTATCATCTTCGGTGCTCATGTTGTCCATAACCGGGGACACGGCTAATCGATTAGTTTGACACTCTACAAAGGTTTGTACACTTTACCTGCAAGAATTGATCCCGCCCGTTGTGTCCTCGCACTGCCTGGTGTTTGAGAACGAGACGATCGAAACATGGTCTTCCAAAGCGATCCTCCGATAGAAACTCAGTGCCCATCCAATCCTACCGTTCTTCTACATCTCATAGCAACTGACCTACTAGAGTCACGACTAGGGTCAACCAAGCCAGAGCCCATATTGACTTGCGGTTGCACACGTAAGCTTTCCGGCCTTGAAGTATCCATTCATCTCTTTGAGCCTGGGTGGCATTCCGTCGGGATGATCACAAGTAGATACCAGGATTCCCAGGCATAACCATGATAGATATCAGGCTGCGATATGCATGTCCAATCCACCCAGAGGTATATTGAAAACTTGAAGTCTTGATCATCATGCAGGTCTTGAAATTATTTATCTCACAACTCTCGTGAATCACACAACCAACCCCGTCTACTAGAAGCATAGCAAAATAAAATATCGTTTCCCAGGGCCAAAGTGACAAGGGTTTGAGGGGTGCCTACCACATGATACTACTCAAGAACGAAATTTCCAATTACCTACTTTGCATGCAATGGGTGAAGAGGTTGAACTAATGCAAATAAAACCATAGGTAAAATACATGATCAATGTGAACTTGCCTTGCTGACGATCTTCATACTCGAGTGACTCTAAATAGCAAGCCTCGCACTCCGGATGATCTAACGAATCAAACAATGCACACAATAAGCATAACCATAACACAACTTCTGATAACAGCAAGTAAAACTAATAACACTAAAGCAATCAATAGCACAAACAAAGAAAAGACAACAATATCAACAAAGGACCTATTCAAAAGTTCATAACAAAACCAATACTAAAGTAAAACAACAACAAAAAATAGTTTTCAGCAAAATAAAATCTAAACAGAAAAGAAAACTAAGTTTTATCAAAAAGACAGAAAGTATTTCACCTAAAATATTCTATGCAAAAAGAATTACTTCAAAACCTATTATGAAACTCTACATATGATGAAAAAACAAAGTTTTCCTACAAAGAACAAAACAATAAATTATTTTATGAATATAGAATAAATCACCTAAAGCTAAACAACAGAAACTAAAAGAAATAAATCAGAAAGTTATAAGAAACAATAATCAAAAACAAGTTGAAACAAAAGGAAAGAAAAATAACCCTAAAAAGAACTAAAAAGAATCTGTTTTGCTAAAAACCCTATTCTAAAATATACTAAAATTTCTCAAACTGAACAGGGTGATAAAACTAACTAATACAAACCAGTAGCAAAAAGAATCACTCAAAAATATGTTTGTAAACTCAAGTTATTCAAATTCTAGTAATTTGGGAAAATTCAACAGAATTCAAATTTAAAAGTTCAAAATTTGAAAACTAAAGTTACTGGCAGAAACTACATAATATGTGTGACATGTTACAAAAAGAATCATTGAAAAATAGTTAAAAACATAAAAGTTATAGCTAAAACAAAAACAGATTCAATTCTGTTTTAAAAACTAAAAACAGAAAAGGAAACCTAAACTAACGAACGGTGAGGCCACGTGGCGCTCTGTGAGTGGCTGCGGCCTGTGCGTGCGTGGGCTAAAACAACGAACTCTCATTAACTAAAAACGGTTCGCTAAAAGCACGTTCTAATCTTGACCCTAGGATCAAGATCTGACGGGAAAGAGGGCTCACAGTGGCGGGAGGTCAACTCCGGCGAGCTCGACGGCGGCGGCGGCTCGGTGGTGGTCGGGGAGATGGCTCTGGTGGTCGAGGAGGATGGGGAGAGGCTCCAGTCGACGGCGAGAGAAGGAAGGGAGAGAGGGAAGGAGCGGGCGGTGGGGCCGACTCGTCAGTGAGAGAGGGAGAGCAGAGAGGTGGATCGGTGGCTGATCCTCAGGAGATTCAGATCTCATCCGGAGCGGATCGGGCCGGATCCTTTCCTAAATGGGCCTCGGGGTTTCCTAACGCACGCGGCAAGTTTTCCTATTTAAAGCATTTTTCCAAAAAAACACAATAGCAGGAAAGTAAAAGTAGAAAAGGAAAATAAATATATGCTCAAATATAGAAGTTTTCTATACCAAAATTATCAGAAAAATAAATTCCATCTGATGGACATTTTTCCATGGCCAAAAGAAATACTTAGAAAAAATATTTTTTAGAAAAATGCCTAAATTGGTATTATTTCCTTTTTCAAATAATTTTCAAATAACCCCCTAGGTTTTATGGTTCAAATAATTCACAAAAATACCCCTGGTTAGGAGGGTCATCTTCCTCCTCTCACTTTTTCATATTTTTCAGAGGTTTGCAACAATGGAAAAGCAAGTGCAAAGGGAATTTAAATGGCTTTCAGAATTTCAAACAGAAACTCCAACATTTCATTTCACTCACAAATTCAAATGCAAACAATATGATGTGATGCATAGCTATATTTCATAACAATCCAAAATAAATTTTTGGGATGTTACGGATTGAGAGTTAGCAAACTCGAAGAAGGTCAACAATGGGGGCGGGGGAACTCGAGCTCAAAGGATAAGAGGTAAGTCTCTTTGGGGAGGAAGACCCACTTATATAGGGGGGAGGGAATCTACCTGTTACCTTCCCACCAGCCGCACATCAGCGGTAGTACCGCTCCGGGGAGCTCTACTTCCGCCCGCACTGAAGACCTGCTCGCTCGCCACAGCTGACTCGGTCAGGGATGCGGTAGTGCCAGGCGTTGTTGGAGGGGCAGATCCAAGCAGTAGTAGGGGGGCAGTGGTACTACCACTTGTTACTACCGTCCCTACTACCGCTCAAATGGCGCAGGTTATCAGACACAAGATAGCAGGTGTATGGTGGCTGGCACGGACGCCAGAACCACCTGAGCAGTACTACCACTCCAAAGCAGCGGTACTACCACTCCAAAGCAACGGTACTACCGCCTGAGTGCAAAAAATTGTCCTGGGAAAGATACTGCCATAACTTCCGCATACGAGCTCCGAATTGAGCAAACTCAAGCTTGTTGGATAGAGGACGACAAGAGTTATATTAAGAAGAGGCAGTATAAAAATACCAATGATATAGAGATGTGAAACCTCTATGAATGAAGAACCGACAAAAACTCCAACATCAAAAACATCATAGAAGATGCATATGGACTCCGTTTTCGATGAACTCGAGCTTGTCATGAAGATGACCATAAGCACTAAAAGTCACAAAGAGAAACACCAAACAAGAACCAAGGAAGATGATGCAAGGATGCAAATGGTTTGAGCTCTCAAAAACGATATGATCAAGCTACTCACTTGACAGCCCCCTTGATAGTGCGGCAATCGATCCTATAACCCGGTCTCCCAACTACCACCATGAGACTGGTAAAATAGAAAACCTATCAAAGGCAAGCATATACCTTACACATAGTCCACTTGATCTAGATGATGATGATCTTTACTTCCTCAAGATGAACCACCTTTCTTGATTGCATTGGCTCGATGAAGACTAGTTGATTGCTCCCCCATACTCCACTATGGGTGAGCCACTCTTTGGCACATCTTCACAAGTCCATTGTCACCACAATGGACGGCAAGCTTCAAGCATGATCTCTTCGTGATGCTCCACTTAAACTTGCACACTGCAATCTTGGTGACGATCACCACTTGATGTCATCCTCCATGGGTTGTATGAGATCTTCCTCTTGACGCAAGCCCATGGAAACATACCTAACCCCACATAGAACTCTCACGTAGACCATGGGTTAGTACACAAAGTGTAATGGACAATGCTTACCATACCATGGGATCACTTGATCCCTATCGGTACATCTTGTATGCTTTGTATGTTTATCAACTTGATTCACTCTTGTGACTTAGTCTTGATCAACCTTGTATCTTATGTTCTCTCTTCATAAAGATGATGTCTTGAAGGTAAACATGAATGCTCACACAATTTTCTTCTTCAAGAAATGCTTACAATAAGCTCAACTCTCACATGACCAATCTTTGGATAAAACCTTGAATGCCACCTTGGTCACCATATAAACTCCTTGAAACCAACAGATGGACTTCAAGAAGTGCCTATCGATAAATCCTTTGAATATAACTCAAGGCAACCATTAGTCCAGTGGGATTGTCATCAATTACCAAAACCACACATGGAGAAATGTGCTCTTACATTTATGATGAAAATTAGAGATTATAGTTTCTCATGCCATGCTTACATAGCTAGGAGTGGATAATAATTTATCTTGTGTGTCAACATGCATTAAAATGGTTATGATGTGGTATGGTAGTATGGTATTTCCCTCTGAGTAATTTGAGCGGCTTGACTTGGCCCATATGCAAACATGTAGTTGATTCAAAATCAATGCAGCCTTCATGATGTTTAAATTCAGAGTGTTCATATCCTACTCATGCTATGTCCAATGTTAATTATTCACAATACATGATTATGACCGTTTTCGCTCTTTAGCTGGTCGCTTCTCAATCTATTGCTAGCCTTAACTTGTACTAAGCGGGAATGCTGCTTGTGCATCCAAAATCCTTAAACCAAGTTATTCCACATGAGTCCACCATACCTACCTATATAGCGTATTACCCTGTCGTTCCAAGTAAATTTGCATGTGACACCTCTAATGTTCAAATAAAAATTATGTTTTGTGGACTCGTACCTCTCATGGAGCGACGGCGCGGTCAGTATCTTCCATGCTAAGTGGGTTATTCTCAAGATGGGCGTTTATTCGCATGTCATTGCATGAGAGAGGGTGGTAAAAAGGATGCTCAGTCCTGCAAAACAAAAAATAATAATTAAAGAAACTCCTGGGACAGTTGAAATGTTGGAGGGCATCCGTGGATTCGGTCAGCCATGGCTTGTGTATGTATGGTGGATGGGAGTAAACTTTACAATTCCATTTGGGAACCGCCAATAATGTGTTTAGCATGGAAGATATAGAAATCCTTTGTCGTGATGTTGACATGAAAAGTGTACCACCCAAAAATTGTAATTTCAATCCTATTTTAAAACTTGAGCTCTGGCAACTCTGAAATCAATGCTTCCCTCCGCGATGGACCTATCTATTTACTTTTATGTTGAGTCATCACCATCTTACTAAAAGCATTAGACCGGAGAGCATTATTGTAATTCTTATGCATTGAGTCTAGTTAGTGTTGGATATGAGCATGACTAGATCTTTTATACCCTGAATTATAATGCTTAGTCGTTGCTTGAACCTCAGAGGTGCAATGCATTTATGTTTTGCGGTCTCGGAAAGGGCTAGCGAAATACCATGTCACCATATTATATCATGATTTTTTTGACAAATTTTTGGTGTTTGAGATACCTTATTATTGCTTGCTAGTTGGTTATGTATTGCCATGAGTGAATATGATGTTTAATTGTTATCATGGATATGGTTATTTATGATTTATGCTGAAAATTTGAACACTAGCTAAGCATGTGTATAACGACGAGAATAAAAGAGTTTGTAAAAGTTTTCTTTATCACTTTCAGTTTATCAACTGAATTGCGTGAGTACAAGAAATGAGTTAAGCTTGGGGGAGTTGATACGTCTCTAACGTATCTACTTTTCCAAACACTTTTGCACTGGTTTTGGACTCTAATTTGCGTGATTTGAATGGAACTAACCCGGATTGACGTTGTTTTCAGCAGAACTACCTTGTGTTATTTTTGTGCAGAAATAATAATTCCTAGAATTGGCGAAACTCTTTGTGAATTATTTCTGGAATATATAATGAATTATGGAGAGAAGATCCACCGGAGGGGGGGCGGCCTGTGGGCCACAAGCCAACAGGGCGCGTCCACCCCCCTGGGCGCGCCCTGATGTCTTGTGGGGCCCACGTGGCTCCCCCAACCCTAATTCCACTCCTACAAATTCACATCTTTGGAAAAAAATCAGAGAGAAGATTTCATCGCGTTTCACGAGACAGAGCCACCGCCACCTTCTGTTCTTCCTCGGGAGGGCTGATCTGGAGTCCGTTTGGGGCTCCGGAGAGGGGGAATCGTCGTCGTCATCATCACCAATCCTTCTTCATCAACACCACCATGATGCTCACCACTGGGGGTGAGTAATTCATTTGTAGGCTTGCTGGACGGTGATGGGATTGGATGAGATTGATCATTTAATCGAGTTAAGTTTGATATGGCTTGATCCCTAGTGTCCACTATGTTCTGAGATTGATGTTGCTATGACTTTGCTATGCTTAATGCTTGTCACTAGGGCCCGAGTGCCATGATTTAAGATCTGAACCTATTATGTTTTCATGAATATAATAGTGATTTGGATTCTATCTTGCAAGTTGTACGCACCTATTACGTGTCTTGATCCGCATACCCCAAGGTGACAATTATTGGGATTCTTTCCGGTGATTGTCGTAGTTTGAGGAGTTCATGTATTCACCATGTGTTAATGCTTTGTTTCGATTCTCTATTAAAAGGAGGCCTTAATATCCCTTAGTTTGCAATAGGACCCCGCTGCCACGGGAGGGTAGGACAAAAGATGTCATACAAGTCTTATCGCAAGCACGTATGACTATGTACGGAATACATTCCTACATTACATTGATGAATTGGAGCTAGTTCTGTGTCGCCCTAGTGTGTAACTGTTACATGATTGATGCCATCTAAATCATAATCCATCACCGATCCACGTGCCTTTGCTTTACATATATTGAATCTTGCTAAGTTACTATTGCTGCTGCTACTGTCACAACTGCTACAAAATTACTGTTGTCACTACTACTGTTACTATTGTTACTACTATTTGCCGTGCTACTAAAACTTTGCTATAGAGAGATATCCCAGGTGTGGTTGAATTGACAACTCAACTGCTAAGGCCGATAAATATTGTTTGGCTCTCCTTGTGTCGAATAAATAAAATAGGGTGAAATACTACCCGCGAAGACTGTTGCGATCCCCTATACTTGTGGGTTATCAGGTTGGTAGACAAATTACTGTTGGGAAATTGATAGAAAAGCGCGTAGTTATGATGTTATTCATGGCAATGATCATGCACTACTACAGAATGGTCCAAAGACGACACATCAATCAGAGACCCTTCGTGGAAACTGTGTGCGATCCATCAATCGCAAACGGTATAGTTCAAGCTCCGTCGCTAATGACACGAATTGTGTGCGATGGCGGATCCATCAAATACGATTTAGAAAATAGTTGCGTGTATGATGCTGGGCATACAGTTGGTGCTTATGAACTGTTTGCGATTAGACACGATCACACAAACGGTTCTCAAAATACATATGTGTGTGAAGTACGGCATACAGTTCATTCAGACAAACTGTTTGCGTTTCTCGAGCTAGAACACAAACGAGTTACCATAACAACGTGTGTGTGTGATACCAGGCAAACAGTTCATTCATCAGAATCATGTGGGAAGACCACTAATAAAACAAACGATTCATACTGACAAGCCATGTGGGTTGTTGGCAGACGGTTGCTGCCAAACAGTTGTCAGCGATGGATGAAATCATTACACACGCTTCGTTGGGAAGTGCCGTGTGCCTGTATTAATATCGCGGACGTTTATAATTATGACCCGTGTGCCTGCGCATCACCCCGTCCTCCTCTCTCGCGGCTTGTCACCGCGTTGCCGCCCGAGGATTCCAGTGCATGCTTCGGCACCGCTTTTGGCCACGCGTCCGCTCGATGAGCCCGTTCCCGCGCACATCCGCGCAGGTTCCCATGCACAAAACAGTCCTACGGCTCTAGATTCCTGCCCGGCTCGATGAAATCCCGAATGCATGCCGGCCTGCTATATAAACCCTCACGACCGGCGACTCCACATTGCCTTCATCCCCTCCCTCCCTGTAGCTTGTCTAGTTTGAATCTCCCCCAATCGCCAATGGCACCGGCCGTTCGTCGTCGCCCAGCCACTCCGCCAGAGGACAGCTCCAGCTGGGAGGATTCAAAGCGTTTGCGTGGCAGTCCTCTGAAGCGTGTGGTGCACGTGGCGTCCCTGGTGGGTGTGCGCACACCACCAACTACACGCTCAACCACCGCTGCTCGAAGGTAGCTATTGTCGGTGGCCGCCGTGGCCGCCAACACGTCGGCAGCCGCCGGGGCCGCCACCCCACCGTCGTCCGTCTTTGCCACGACCACGCCGTTAGGCGGCGGGGTCGTCACCCGCTTCGCCACCAAGGCCCGAATGCGGGAGGTGGAGGCCGCCAAAGGCCTGCCGCCAGGCTTCTACGTCGCAACCCTTGCGCGCTACATCTACTTCCTAGAGAAGGAGGTGGAGCGCCAGGTTGCGCATGCGAAGAAGCTCACCGATGCCGTGGCCGCAGGAGAAGTCACAGCGGCAGCGCGGAATGCGGAGATCTACACCGAGTCCCATCGCTTCGAGGAGGGGCGTCTTCAGCGCCGGAGGGCAGCACTGGCAGGCAACGGACACGACTCCAGCAACTCGTCAGCAGGCTCCTCCTCCACTTGCTCTTACTGAGCGCGCTCGATTCTGCTGGAAGTGGTACAAAGCCCCTCCGTAGTACTAGTATTTAGGGGCTATTTTGTTCAGTTCATCTAACTATAGATATGGTTGAACTATACCACGTACTTTAAATTAGCTAGTATATATAGTTGAACTAGCTATTTCAGTACGTGGTTGGCAATAATTGGGGAAAAGTTTGCTCGATTCAGCTGTCGAGTTAAACTATTTTGTACAAAGACCAATGGTTAATCTATGAATGAAATCCATGTTTGCTGAATTTCCGTTGCAAAAGTGCACCGTAATAGTGATTTTGTTCCTGCGAAATTCGACAAATGCCAGTGCTACAATGTTGACAAATGCCAGTGTTACTAGATCGACAGATGCCAATGCTTCCGATTTGACACATGGCAATTTACCCAATATGATAGATGCAAATCTTCCTGGATTGTCTGTACTAGGCACACGGGTCATATTAGAGAAACGTTTGCGATGACGCATTGCACCAATCCTGCGCGCCAATGGTTTCACTTGGCTTACAGGCGAAGGAAAGATAGCTGTCGATCTGTATACGGGTATTCAACCTAAACCGTTTGTGATGAGTGTTTATTCAGAGAAAACGATGATGGTTTTTTGTTTGCTATGTGAATTCAGAGATAAATACTTAGTTCATCAAACCATAGATTTCATTCAGTCAAGTTTTGACTTTACATTCATACAATCGAGATACAATATAAAGAAAACTAGTTGCGGTGGCGGCGGCTGCGGCGTCCTGCGGCGGCGTTCTCATGCTCCGGGGCGAAGTTGTACAGTTCTTCAAACGAGACCAGAATGTTATGCACTTCACAATCAAAGAGTCGGTCGTCGGGCGCCGTGGGTGCGGGCATGCGCACTCGTACCGGTGTGGCGTGTGAAGGGGCGCGCACGAGCACGGGCGAGGGAGGAGGCGCTGGTGCTTGCACGTACATGAGCTCGCGCGGGTCCACGGGGACCTCCCTGACGCCCGTGGTTTCCAGCGCTGCGATGATGCTCAGCGACCAGCCCGTCAATGCCACGGGGATGGTTGCTGGCGCGGGCACGGGGATGGTTGCTGGCGAGTGCATTGGGGCAGCATCCGCTGCGGCATGCACCTCTTCCAGGGCCATGTCCATGGCGTCCCATTCGTCTTTATGTTCTATCTCTTCTGGCTTGGTGTCAACTTCACCAAACCAGAAGACTAGTAGCATATGATCCTTGTGCACCATGGCGTAGGTCGTCGTGGAGGTCTCAATGATGGAGGGTACTGGGAGGCAAATATGTAGAAAGGATTGTGAGTGAGTATGCAGTAAAGCCGCCTATTAAACAGCGGCTCGGGCACCATTGATGGACAGGTTGGAAGCGAGGAGGGCGAATACGGTGGTCAAAGGGCTCGCTTCCCAGTGAGCCTGCGGCGTACAACCCGCAGGCCTCCCGGTGAGCCTGCGTAGCGGAGGCCAGCTCGCACGCCTCCTGTCAACTCTAGCAGCTGCTCGCACGGCACCTCCTAAGCCCTATCCAATAGAAGAGTGCGACTCTTGGCAGCATGTAAGGGCAGTAGAACGCCCACGGTTTGAAAATAATGCAACCGTTTCCGTGGAAACGTGACAGTTCTTTGTTCCAAAAAGATTTTGGTAGCTATTAAAGTGTCCGTCTTTTCCGAAATGGACACGAAAAATACCACAACATATTTGTGCAATATCATGATGCCATGCCCAATTTCTTGAATTTTGTATCAGTTCAAGATTTACTATGATTGAACGTAATATTCTCAATGTTGTCTCTAAAATAAAAAATATATTAAAAAATGAGTCTCAAATAGGAAAACTAAATGATATGATGACTTTATGTGCCATGTTCATGACATCAAGCCAAGTTTCATGAATCATCTGACGAGTTTTTTGATTTACATGATTTAAAACCCGAGTTTCTTAATGTTTCTCTCGCCTAGCCAAGACCCCGAGATGATTGAAATTCATTCCCATATCTTGCATGGGACCTAAATATGCATGCACACTAATATGGGTTTCTAACCATTTTGATGCACTGGACCTTGTGTTAGTAGTTTAAATTTGAATTATGCATATTAAATAATGCATATAAAAGTCAATTAATGTATAAAAAGTCCAAACGAACCATGTATAATTTCATATTTTGGCACGACACTCATTTTGGTATATGTTGCCTCTGGAAATATATAGTTCAAGATGAGAAGGTGTAGTGGATGTCGATTCGCCCACAAAAGGTGATGTGTTCCATATCAAAACCACAAAAGCTTCCCGTGAGAAGCTTAGGTTTGTTAGAGGTTTGTGCCAAAACTTGTCCCAAATTGGATATTATTTTACTAGGGCACATATGAGCCATGCATGTCATGACACCAGTCCAAGTTTCATGACTTTTCTCATGAGTTTTTGATTATACATGATTTAAAACCCGAGTTTCTCAATGTATGTGTGCCCGAGCCAAGACCGTGTGAGATGTTTGAAATTCATTCCCATATCTTGCATGGGATCCTAAAGATGCATGTACACTTATATTATTTTCAACCCATTTTGATGCACCAGACCTTGTGATTGTAGTTCAAATTTGAATTATGCACGTTAAATAACGCATATAAAAGTCAATTAATGTATAAAAAGGCCAAACGAACCATGTATATTTTTCATATTTTTGGAACGACACTCATTTTGGTATATGTTGCCTCTAGAAATAGATAGTTCAAGACGAGAAGATGCAATAGATGTCGATTCACCCACATAACGTGACGCATTCCATATCAAAACCACAAAAGCTTCCCGTGAGAAGCTCAGGTTTGTAAGGGGCTTGTTGCAAAACTTGTCCCAAATCGGACATTTTTTCACCAGGGCGCGTATGAGCCATGTCATGACACCATGCCAAGTTTCATGAAATTATGATGAGTTTTTGATTTATAAATGAATGTAGAATCAAGCTTCTCAATGTATGTGGCCGAGCCAAGAGCCCGAAATGTTTGAAATCCATTCACATATCTTGCATGGGGCCCAAAGTAGCCATGGACACTTATATGTTTTTTCAACCCATTTTGATGCACCAGACCTTGTGATTTTGTTCGAATTTTAATTATCCACATTAAATGCCTAGAGAGCTCAATTAACGTATAAAAATGCAAAAAGAACCCTAAATAATTTCATATTTTAGCAAGACACTCTTACTGGTCTATGTTGCCTCTAACAAAAGTTCAAGGTGAGAAGATGAGCGGATGTCGTTTTGCCCACATAATTAAGGTGACGTGTTCCTTATCGGAACCACAAAGATTGCAGTGAGAAGCTCCGGTTTGTAAGGGACTTGTGCCGATAATTGTCCCAAGTTGGACAATTTTTTTTCAATGGCACATATGTGCCATGTCATGACAACATGCCAAGTTTTTAGAATTTCTGACGCGTTTTGGATTTACAGTAATTTAAAAACCAAGTTTCTCAACGCTTGAGGCCGAGCCAAGACCCCGATATGTTTGACATTCATTCCCATTTCTTGCCCGTGACCTAAAGATGAAGCCATGGATATTAATATGATTTTCATCCCATTTTGATGCATCGGACATTGGGACGATAGTTCAAATTTGAATTATACACATTAAATGCCTAGAAAACTCAATTACTGCATAAAAATGCCAAAAGGACCCTGAATAATTCCATATTTTAGCACGACCCAGCTATTGGTAATTGTTCATTGCAGATAAATCTTATTGCAATTCAAACACCGTCCTTGGTCAAAGTAACCTCATTTATTGTTTTAAAACATTTGGAAAATCAAGTCTTTCACAAACAGTTCATAAAGGCATAATGCATGGCTTAGGACGGAAGCTTCATCGGCTATAGTACACTGTCTGCCAGTTTACCGCACGGACTCCCCAGAGCATTTTACTTTTCAATCGTTGCCGGTGAAAGATGGGGACGTGGATCCCCGTCGTGAGGGCAACTTCGGCAACCCACTCCGGCCCGAGCGCGGCCGCATTAGCCATGATCGCGCTCTCAAGATGCTTGAACGCGGCCGCTACCTCCGACAGGGCGGCTGCAGCAACCGAAAGTGAAGCTGCTGTAGCTGAGAGGGCGGCAGCAACAACCGCGACGGGCATAGCAAATGGCGAGAATGGCACATCAGCTATCAGTTTCTCGGCGGCCGCCGTAGCCCTGATGGCGGATGATAACCCACAAGTTTAGGGGATCGCAACAGTTTTCGAGGGTAGAGTATTCAACCCAAATTTATAGATTCGACACAGTGGGAGCCAAAGAATATTTGAGAGTATTAGCAGCTGAGTTGTCAATTCAAGCACACCTCGAGATTAAATATATGCAGTAGAGTGATCAGTAGCACAGTAGTATAATAGTTTGATAGCAGTAGTGACAGTAATAGTTGTTGGAAATATGCCCTAGAGGCAATAATAAATTAGTTATTATCATATTTCCTTGTTCATGATAATCATTTATTATCCATGCTATAATTGTATTGATCGGAAACTCAGATACATGTGTGGATACATAGACAACACTATGTCCCTAGTGAGCCTCTACTAGACTAGCTCGTTGATCAAAGATGGTCAAGGTTTCCTGGCCATAGACATGAGTTGTCATTTGATAACGGGATCACATCATTAGGAGAATGATGTGATGGACAAGACCCAAACTATGAACGTAGCATTTGATCATGTCAGTTTATTGCTATTGTTTTCTGCATGTCAAGTATGTGTTCCTATGACCATGAGATCATGTAACTCGCTGACACCGGAGGAGTACCTTGTGTGTATCAAACGTCACAACGTAACTGGTTGACTATAAAGATGCTCTACAGGTATCTCTGAGGGTGTCTGTTGAGTTGGCATGGATCAAGACTGGGATTTGTTACTCCGTGTGACGGAAAGGTATCTCAGGGCCCACTCGGTAATACAACATCACAATGAGCCTTGCAAGCAAAGTGACTAAAGTGTTATCTACGGGATCTTGTATTACGGAATGAGTAAAGAGACTTGCCGGTAACGAGATTGAACTAGGTATGGAGATACCGACGATCGAATCTCGGGCAAGTAACATACTGATGAACAAAGGGAACAGCGTACGGGATTAACTGAATCCTTGACACAGAGGTTCAACCGATAAAGATCTTCGTAGAATATGTAGGAACCAATATGGGCATCCAGGTCCCGCTATTGGTTATTGACCGTAGAGGTGTCTCGGTCATGTCTACATAGTTCTTGAACCCGCAGGGTCTGCACACTTAACGTTCGGTGACGTTTCGGTATTATTGAGTTATGTATGTTGGTGACCGAAGGTTGTTCGGAGTCCCGGATGAGACCCCGGACGTCACGAGGAGCTCTGGAATGGTCCGGAGGTAAAGATTTATATATGGGAAGTCATATTTTGGTGACTGGAAAAGTTTCGGGTTTTTTTGGTATTGTACCGGGAAGCTTCTAGAAGGTTCCGGAAACTTCCGGAGGAGTCTGGAAGTCCACCAAGGGTTCCACCACATCCCAAGGGTTTGCGTGGGCTAAGGGGACCTGGCCTTATTGGGCCAGGCGCAGAAGTCCCTCAAGGCCCATGTGGCTTGGGAGAGGTGGAAAGTCCACCTATTTATGGAAAGGGAGGGAATTGGACTAGGAGTCCAACTCCTCCCCCTTGGCTGCGCCCTAGGGCTTGGAGGGGCTGATCTCCACGCCCCTCCACCTATATATAGAGGGGAGGAGGTGCCCCAAGAGCACACACGAAGCCCTTGGCGCCCCTCTGTCTCCCTAGATAGTTTTCTCCTCCGTTCGCGGTTTCGGTAGCACTAGGCGTAGCCCTGCCGGGATAGCACCACCACCGCCGCCACCATGCCGTCGTTTTGCCGGAGAACTCATTTACCTCTCCTCTCTCCCTTTCTGGATCAAGGAGGCAGAGTTCGTCATCGAGCTGTACGTGTGCTGAACGCGGAGGTGCCGTCCGTTCGGCACTAGATCGTGATTGGATCGTGGGACGGCTAGCGATTTGGATCGCGAAGACGTTCGACTACATCAACCGCGTTTCTTAACGCTTCCCGCTTAGCGATCTACAAGGGTATGTAGATCCACTCTCCCTCTCGTAGATGCTCATCACCATGGATAGATCTTGCGTGTGCGTTGGAAATTTTTTGTTTCCCATGCAATGTTCCCCATCAATACTAGCGGTAGCAATAGTAACTTAGCAAGAGAAATAAGTGGAAAGCTCGTAGGCATTGGATCGGTGAACTCGTTGGATGTTATTCATCATATAACAGTCATAACCTAGGGTGACACAGAACTAGCTCTAATTCATAAATGTAATGTAGGCATGTATTCCATAAATAGTCATACATGCTTATGGAAAAGAACTTGCATGACATCTTTTGTCCTACCCTCCCGTGGCAGCGGGGTTCATAAGGAAACTCAGGGATATTAAGGCCTCCTTGTAATAGAGAACCGAAACAAAGCATTAACACATGGTGAATACATGAACTCCTCAAACTACGGTCATCACCGGAAAGTATCCCGACTATTGTCACTCCGGGGTTTGCGGATCAGAACACGTAATAGGTGCATATGACTAGCAAGATCGGATCAAGAACATAGATATAATGGTGATAACATAAACAGTTCAGATCTGAAATCATGGCACTCGGGCGCTAGTGACAAGCATTAGGCATAGCAAAGTCATAGCAACATCAAACTCAGAACATAGCGGATACTAGGGATCAAGCCCTAACAAAACAAACTCGGTTACATGATGAATCTCATCCAACTCCTCACCGAACAACAAGCCTACGAAGGAATTACTCACTCTTGGTGGGGAGCATCATGGAATTGGCGATGGAGAAGGGTTGGTGATGACGAAGACCGAAGATTCCCCTCTCCGGAGACCCAAACGGGCTCCTGATCTGGCCTCCCGATGAAGAACAGGACGTGGCGGCGGCTCCGTATCGTAAAACGCGATGAAACTTTCTCCTTGATTATTTTTCTCCGAAAATAGGAATTTATAGTGCCGGTATTAGGGTCAGTGGGGCCACGAGGTGGGCACAACCCACCAGGGCACGCCTGGGGGGGATGGCGCGCCCTGATGTATCGTGCCCAGCCAAGGGCCCCCCTCCGGTGGTTCTTGGCTCCAGTATTTTTTATTTATTCTAAAATAAATCTCCAAAACGTTTCGTCCTATTCCGAGAACTTTTATTTTTGCACGAAAAACAACACCATGGTAGTTCTGCTGAAAACAGCGTCAGTCCGGGTTAGTTTCATTCAAATCATGCAAATTAGAGTCTCCAAAACAAGGGCAAAAGTGTGAAGAAAAGTAGATACGACGGAGATGTATCAACTCCCCCAAGCTTAACCCATTGCTTGTCCTCAAGCAATTCAGTTGACAAACTAAAAGTGATAAAGAAAAACTTTTACGAACTCTTTTGTTCTTGCTTACATATATATGCTTAAGTAGCACCCAAATTTTTAGCAAAGATTATGACTAACCATGCCAACAGTAACTCTTAGAAATTATATTAACTCATATAAATAACATAAGCAACTAGCGAGCAATAATAAGATATCTCAAATGCCAACAATTTGTCAAAACAATCATGATACAATATGATAATAGTTGTATCTCGCTAGCCCTTTCCGAGACCGCAAAACATAAATGCAGAGCACCTCCAAAGTTCAAGCAGCGATTAAACATTGTAATTCATATTATAAAAGATCCAGTCATGCTGCACCCAACATCAACTATACACAATGCATGAGGATGAAAATAGTGCTCTCAGGTTTGGCGCTTGTTTGAGAAGGTGATGACTCAACATAAAAGTAAATAGATAGTCCCTTCGTAGAGGGAAGCATGGATTTCCAGAGGTGCCAGAGCTCAAAGCTTAAAATAGACATAGATATAATTATGGGAGGTACACCCTTCCTTTCAACATTACGACCAAGAGTTATCAATATCTTCCATGCTAAACAAATTAGCGGCGGTTCCCAAGCGGTAAAAGTAAAGGTTTACTCCCCCTCCACCAACAATCACACTCCACGGCTCGCCGCATCCACGGGTACCGTCCAAACCAACAACATTCCTGGGGGGGTTTCTTTAATTATTTTCGATTTTTGAATTCGAGACTGGGAATCCCTATTACCGCCCCTCTCGTGTAAGGACGAGTGAATAAACACTCATCACGAGAATAACCCGCTTAACATGGAAGATACTGACCGCCCCCTGTCGCTCCATGAGCGGTCCAGGCACACAAAACAGATGTTCATTTGAATTTTTAGAGATGGCACATGCAAATTTACTTTGGAACGGCATGGACTCATTTGGAATAACTTTGGTTTAAGGGTTTTGATGCACAAGCAGTATTGTAAGAGCCCAAGACCGACGCTCTAGAAGATTCCTGTTTTATCCCCTTGTCATCGTGTAATTCATTTGGTTGTCACATACATCATCGCATCATTCGCATCATCGCATTGCATCGGCACTCTGTTGCCGTCATTTTTTCAAAATTTGCATCCGTTTGTAGTTGCCGGTTCTCTCTGTTCTCGTCGACGACCGTTTCGAGACCAACCACACATGCACGCGCCCGCGGCATCGCGAAATATTGTTTTAAAAGTGTGTATAAAATATTTTGGGATTGGGTTGAAAGTTGGCGAGCGGTCTTGTTTTATTATGGGTAGACCGCCTGCCAAATTTCGTCGCAATCGGAGGTCGTTTGATAACACAACGGACGGCCGTAGCAGTGCTGTCATCGGTTTAATTATCAGACGTTTTTTTGGTTTTAAAAGAAACTCTGTCAAGGGCTGCCACTTCCCTCTCTTCTTGGCCTAACCACCTCTCCTCAGCCCACTAGCCCAACCTAGCCCCTCCCTCCGATCGGAGCCGTCGGATCGAGATCCGAAGGTCCAAAAACGGACAAAATCCACTAACCCTAGCCCCCATTGCGATAAATAGAGGCCTCCCCTGCCAAAAATGGCCTAGCCCCTCTTCCACCTCGGGATCCGCACCCTCCCCTGTCCACCGCCGCCACCTGAACCCCCACGTCGTCCCCAAGTGGCCCAGCCACCTCTCCCCACCGCGGCAGGCCCGCCCGGGCCAGGGGCAAGCCCGCCCAAGCCCATCGGGGCCCGGACGAACCCACCGCGCACCGCCGCCAGCTCCTCCCGAGCTCCCGCTCGGCCCCGACGCCTGCGCCGCCAAGACCTCGCCGAAGGTGCATGCCCGTCGCCCTCGCCGCCTAGCTCCCCGCGTCGCCGCTCCCTCGGCACGCCTGCAACCGCGTCTCGCCGAAGCCGCTGCCTACCATGGCCCCAGCTCACCGCCGGTCGCCTCCCTGGTCGTGCCGCGTCCCGATCCGGTGGCCTAGGGCCCGGATCTGCCCTCAAGGCCCACCATTGTCCCGTCGGCCGCCGTGGTCGTGCCTCTGCCACCGGCCTCCCCTGCCTCTCGATCGGGGGAGAGGAGGAGGACGACGACAAAAGCGAACGCCCGCGTGGACCGCGACCCCGCGCGAGACCCAGCTCGCCTCAACCGTCGGCCTGCCCCGCGAACCGGGCCTTGAAGCCCATGGTGAGCCTGCCTATCCCGCACCCCAGGCGCTACATTGTTATGTCGCGCCTATTGCTCTGTTGGCCCTTTTGTCCAGATTTGGCCCGCGTGTTATGTTTCCCCTGCTGCGAATTTTGTAACCCGTGCATTTAGTAATTTCAGAAAAAGGTATGATTTGAAATTACTAATAATTAAATAACCGTGCATCGGGTCCAAATATTTTATATTTGTAAAACGTGTAGAATTTCGTGTAGATTCGCAATATCCCACTTTCGCAAATGATAAAAATGTTCAACATGCCATTTTCTGTTAATTTGCATAATTGTCATGATTTGCCTTGCGCGTAAATATTTAAGCGTGCATCCGGAATTAATCAAACCATATATGTAAAATGTGTAGATTCATTGTATCGCCTTTTCATGCATGCTAAAAATGTTTAATGTGGTGTTTGCATTTAAGTTGCATACATATAACTTGCTAAAACGGTTTATGCCATAATCATGCGTAATCGTTGCGTCATTTTTTTAATGTAAAAAACCCACATATTATATATGTTTTCGGGGTAGAAAAATCCATGGAATTTAACTGTGCATTTAGTTTTGTCTTTGGAGCAATTCGTGTGCATGTCATTTTTGCTATGATGCCCTTTTGTTTATTTTGTGTGAATTAATCCATGCATAATATGGAATAATTTTGAACATGAGATATGCCCTTGGACATGTTTGCTAGGGCCTGGTATTTTTGGTTGCTATAGAAATCCATATGTAGGTGTTATTTTCTTGTTGCCAACATGCTATAAAAGGTGGCTGTTTTGAGGGGCTAAAATATTTCTAAGTCAGAAATCTGTGTTATTTTGTTGCTGTCTTGCCATGTGGTTTGCTATTGATCTATAGCTCGTTTGGTGTTGCCACAATGGGATGTATTGCAAAGCATGTTATGCTCTATACTATTGTGCCAATAGTTTGCATGAATACGTTTAGCATCATAATTAATTCTGCTGTCCAACATGTCAATCTGTTAAAAACTGCTGCACATGTCTAGTCTAATTTTCACCAAGTCTGAGAATCTGTTTTCTTCAAAATGCTATGTTGTGTGGATGGTTGCCATGAATCTGTACATAATTTGATGTTGCCATAATGGATTAAAATTAGTGCATCATGTCCTATACCTTGCTGTAGATTTTCATGCCATGATATGCCCGGTAGCATATAGTTTCACTGCTGCCAATATGCCTTCGTGATAAAACTGCTCTGCTAAAAATTGTTATTTTCACCAAGTCCCTAAATGCTATATTTTATTGCCATGTTGTGAGCTTCCTACCATGTGTTCCATGATTCTTTTGAGTATGAAATGTGAAGATGAAATGAAGTGTGTGTTATATGCTACTGCCCCATGCTTAGTTTGTGCATATTAGGATCTTGGAGCTTGTTGTTTTCATGTGTGCAATATGCTATGTTGCTGTTTTGGACAGATTTGAACTAAAACTTGTGTTGGTTGTTGTGGTTGAACCGTAGCTCCGTTTTGGACATGCCATATATGAAACTTTCTTAGAATTCCATGTAGTTTCATAATATCTTGCTGCATCTATGATTTGAAATGTTTGTGGTAGTCGTTTGCATGCATTTTGCATTCATGGCATATTCACCTTGTGTCTGTCATAACTTTTAGACCGTAGCTCCGTTTTAGATGATCCATATATGTAAATCGACTAGAATGACATGTAGAATCACATGGTGCATTTTCTTTTTCTGTTTAAAAAATATAAAACATGATTAGTTCAGATCTGGACCAATTTCGAAATTAACACATGGGATCATTTCGGAAATGCTATATGTTGTTTCCGACCTCATTTAATATGCCTAGATGTCTAGTTTACTTATGCTTCACCTCTTGCCATGTTAAACAACATTTAAACTTGCCATGTAAATAAACGAGAGTGAACTAAATGATTCGAACGTGGAGTTTCGTCAATATGCAACTCGTTGCATATCGAGCTTCACTTAATGTGTAGGAGTTGATTGTTGTGCTTGGCCCTGTCATGCATAACATGCATCATCCTTGTTGTGGATCATATCTTGAATATGTTGTGGTGTTTATCGTGTGTTGATTATTGTTTCCGGATTGTTTCTTCTCGATAGAGTTCCAAAAGCATTCGGAGTGTGAGGATTCGTTTGACTACGTTGGTTCGTCTTCTTCATGGATTCGTTCTTCTTCCAAGCGGGATCTCACGCAAGATGATCATTTCCCTGGATACCACTACTATCATTGCCATGCTATTTATCTCGTTTCTATCGCCTGTCTCGCTACCTACCACTTGTTTGTCAAGCCTCCCAAAATGCCATGATAAGCCCCTAACCTTCCACATCCCAGCAAACCATTATTTGGCTATGTTACTGCTTGCTCAGCCCTTCTTATAGCATTGCTAGTTGCAGGGGCAATTGTTTCCATGTGCCAACATGGATGTTTTTTTTTAGCTATCACAATATTATTGCCATTCAATTTAATGCACATATATACTTGGTAAATGGTGGAAGGCTTGGCCTTTTGCTCGGTGTTTTGTTCCACTTTTGCCGCCCTAGTTACTTGTGTACCGGTGTTATGTTCCATATTGAGCGCTCCGAACATGCTCGGGGTTGTTATGGGGACCCCCTTGATTTTTATTTTGGGATCAAACTCGTCTGGCAAGGCCCAACATTGGTACTACATTTGCCTAATAACTAATAAAAATTGCATAGGGACTTTCCAGACCCCGTGGATTAATCAACAACCCGGGCCGGTGCTCCTCATGAGTGTTGGTCCAACCCAGAGCAGCTTATTAACGCTACCCGGGGCAACTCTGTGATTGGCGTGGTAACCATAGCTCATCCGTCGTGTCCTGAGAACGAGATATGCGGCTCCTATCGGGTTCGTCGACACGTCGTGCGGTCTTGCTGGAATTGTTTTACCTTTCTCAAACGTCTTGTGCGCGGGATTCCGAGGATACTTTGGGCTATCTCGAGGTTGAGGTTTTCCAACGGAATTTCCTAGGAGATCACGGGATTCGTGGTCGAGGTTATTCCCACGGCGTGTGGTTAGTTTGTGATGGATTAGTTGGAGCACCCCTGCAGGGTTAAATCTTTTTGAGAAGTCATGCCCGCGGTTTTGTGGCAACTTGGAAATTTTGCTTAACACCCGGTCAAAGCAAACTTAAAGTAAACTCAAATAAAGTACACCAACCATGTGCGTAACCATGACTGTCTCTTCTCGTGAATTTATGATCCGAGAGAGAACACGGTGGGGTTGTGTTTGACTCGTTGGTAGGAATTCAGGGTCACTTAGTGATCATTACTAGTTCACGTCCGTTTATGCGACGATCATCCCCCCTATTATTGTACTCGTAAGTTAGCCACTCAAATATTGTTTTAAAAGTGTGTATAAAATATTCTCGGATTGGGTTGAAAGTTGGCGAGCGGTCTTGTTTTATTATGGGTAGACCACCTGCCAAATTTCGTCGCAATCGGAGGTCGTTTGATAACACAACGGACGGCCATAGCGGTGCCGTCATCGGTTTAATTATCGGACGTTTTTTCGGTTTTAAAAGAAACTCTGTCACAGGCTGCCACTTCCCTCTCTTCTTGGCCTAACCACCTCTCCTATTCTTGTACTCATAAGTTAGCCACTCAAATAAATGCTTAGTGCTTGCTGCAGCCTCACCACTTAACCATACCTCACCCATTAAGCTTTAGTAGTCTTGATACCCTTGGAAATGAGATTGCTGAGTCCCCGTGGCTCACAGATTACTACAACAATAGTTGCAGGTACAGGTAATGCGATGCTTTGACGTGAGAGCGATGCTTGTTTGATTTGGAGTTCTTCTTCATCGATCATAGGATGGGTTCCAGGCCGGCAGCCTGGGATAGCAAGGATGGATGTCATTTTATCGTTTGATTTCGTCCGTAATTGGACCCTGCTCTTCTGTATGATGATTGTATATGATGTTGTATTGATGTGATCTTGATTTAGCTTGTGGCGAGTGTAAGCCAACTCCATATACTCATCTCTTCTTTACATGTACTTGTAATGATATCCATTCTTGCGAAACGACGAGATGCGCTTCCATCCCTGTCGAGGCCCTCGAGCCAAAATAAGGATAGGATCGCATCTTGAGCGTTACAAGTATTCCCTCTTAGTACAGGCGAAGGCTAGCAAATAGATTGAGAAGCGGCCAGCTAGAGAGCGAAAACGGTCATGAACATGCATTACATATAATAAACATTGACTACTAGCATGAGTAGGATATGGACACCATGAACATAAATATCATGAAGGCTATGTTGGTTTTGATTCAACTACATGCGTGAACATGTGCCAAGTCAAGCCACTTGAAACATTCAGAGGAGGATACCATATCATCATACCGCATCACAACCATTTTAAAGCATGTTGGCATCCAAGATAAATCATTATCCACTCCCAGCTACTTAAGCATGGCATGATAAATATAATCTCTAATGGTCATTGCAAACATGTTTGATCATAATATGTTGAATCAAGGATACTAGGTTAAACATATTTACAAAAACAAAAACAAGTTGAGTTCATACCCGCTTTTCTCTGCCACAGTCACTTCATCAAATATCGTCATTATTGCCTTTCACTTGGACGACCGAATGATAAGAAAATAATAATAGTGCAAGAGTGTTGTGGACTAAGCTAGAATCTGCAAACATTTTATTCAAGAGGAGAAGACAAGGTAACATGGGCTCTTTGTTAGATTAATAATGATGCATATGAGAGCCACTCAACATTTTCATCGTGGTCTTCTCCTTGGTACGACTGAAACAAAAAGAAAAGAATTTCAGAGAAACACACTGAAATATTTTTGGACTTTTTGATTTTTCAAGAAGAAGGCAAATTAAAAGGGAAAAACAAAAACGAGAAAACTATTTACACGGGAAAGCTCCCAACAAGTAAAAAGAAGAAACGAGAAATCTTTTTGGGTTTTCTTTCGATACTACAATTAAACTAAGCTAGAAAGAAAAACTGAAAAGAAGTAGGAAATGTTTTTGGGTTTTCTCAAAGTTTTTCAAACACACAAGAAGAAAGCGAGAAAACAAATTTAGCATGGATAATACAATGAAAAAGTGTGAACACCAACAACTGGAATGAAATGTGTGAACATGAATGTAATGTTGGTGGAAATACGTACTCGCCCAAGCTTAGGCTTTTGGCCTAGCTTGGTAATCACCATCCGCATGGATAATAATCTGAGCGATGGCTCACCGAGGCCCTTGGTGCAAACTCATCGGCCCTCCTGACAGCTTCAACCTCCGCATTGTACGCATGGGCATCACTCTCAAGAACATAGTATCTTCCCCTACTGTGAAAATCAAAGAGAGCAGGAGCAGGAAAAGTGACAGGCACAACTAGTTTTTTATTAAATCTCAAGTTATAGGTGTAGTTAGTGGTCGTGCCTGTAAGGTACTTATGATGCTGCATGGCCTCAAAGTCTAAATATTGAATAGGTAAGATGGGGTCATTAGGCCAAGGTGATACATTTAGTCTCTCTGCTACATGGGAGGCATAAATTCCTCCATAAAAATTACCGCTAGCAGCATTGTGCTGCAGTCTCCATGCAACAATTGCACCAAGATTATAAAATTTATTTCCAGTTATGGCAGTGTGTATGAGACTCAAATCAGGAGCACACAGTGTGCTACAATCTTGTTTGCCTATGATACATTTGCCGTTAAAGAGTGCGAAATATTGTATTGATGGGAAATGGATGCTTTTAATTCTCGCTTGTGTTACTCCCCTATCCTCACCATAGCAAAGATTAACTCCCCTATCCTCACCATAGCAAAGATTAACTAAGAATGACTCATACTCAGATTTTGTTGGTTCATCAAGGGAACCCCAAGGTGTAAGTTTGCATGTTTCACTGAACAATTCTAAAGGCATGGTGAAGGAACGGTCATACAGGTTAAACGAAACTCTAGACTCACGAGGAAAATATTTAAATTTCTTTGTGAATGTTTTCGTGAGTTCGAGATGTTGAGGACACTTATCTGCGATGAAGGGAGCAAGTTCTATATTGTGGATAAATTGTTCAAATTCCCCCTTAATCTCAGCATTTTCCATGAACTCGTCGCACGGCCACAAGCATGATTTGGTGGCGGCATCTCGCATCGAGCGTTCACTTGGCTCATCATAAGATTGTCGAACTGAGCTTCCACTTGATGAGGCCTCCGAGGATCTCCTCCTCGAAGAGCTCCTAAAGAATTGCATTTTTATTTGCGAATAAATTTCTGAAATATTTTTGAGACACAAAATTTTGTCAACAAAACTTCGTGAAATTGATAGCAACTACTCCTAAGCATGCATAGAGGCCATATTGAGCATTCAAACTACTTAGAGCTCTAAGCATTCAACATGCAAGCTCATCTATAGCAGCACCAAGAGTAGCTAATTATTCTAAAAATAACCCACTAAATCAAAAACTAATTGGAGCAATGGAGGAGTCACATACCAAGTAGCAATCCCTCCAAACAGTTTCAGAAATGGAGCTTCGAGCAAAGAGATCGAAATCCGCGGGTTTGAGAGCAAGAACACGGGAATGGTGGATGTGGTGATTTTTTTCTAGAGGTAGGGGATGATGTGGGCTAAAGGAATAAGTGAGGGGGCCCACGTGGGGGCCACAACCCACTAGGGCGCGCCTGGGGGTGTTGGCGTGCCCTGGTGTCTTGTGGGCAACATGTGCACCCCCCTCTAGTATTATTTGCACCAGAAATTCAGAAATATTCAAAAAAAATCGTATCAAATTTTCAGAACATTCTGAGGACTTTTATTTTTGGATCATTTTTTTATTGCACGGTGAAAACAGAAAACAGGATAAACATGGCATTTTATTTTATTTGACTAAGTATAATATAAAATAAAAGGTGGGAGCAGAGAGTTGTGCTTACTAGATTCATCGACTTCATACCTTTCAAAAATGATCCATTAATAAGGTTGATCAAGTCTTATTAACAACAACTTCCGATTAGCATGAAACCGAAGAACTTTCATAAAACACTAAGTTACCTCGATGGGGATGTGCATATCCCCAACAATAAGTATATCATATTTCTTTTTGGCAGTAGGTAGAGGTAATTGAAAACTTCCAATAGTGATGGTCGGAGATTCTTCAATAACATTTATACCATTCACATGGAATTGTTTCTTCGGAAAGTGCACCGTATGCTCATTACCATTGATATGAAAAGTGACCTTGCTTTTAATGCAATCAATAACAGCCCCTACAGTATTCAAAAAGGGTCTACCAAGGATAATCAACATGTTGTCGTCCTCGGGCATCTCAAGAATAACAAAGTCCGTTAAGATAGTAACATTTGCAACAACAACGGGCACATCCTCACAAATAACCGATAGGTATGACAGTTGATTTATCAGCCATTTGCAATGATATTTCAGTAGGTGTGAGTTTATTCAAATCAAGTCTTTTATATAAGGAGAAGAGCATAACACTAACACCGGCTCCCAAGTCACACAAAGCAGTTTTGACATAGTTTCTTTTAATGGAGCAAGGTATAGTTGGTATTCCAGGATCTCCAAGTTTTCTAGGTACTCCATCCTTAAAAGAATAATTAGCAAGCATGGTGGAGATTTCAGCTTCAGGTATCTTTCTTTTATTAGTGATGATGTCTTTCATGTACTTTGCATAAGGGGCCATCTTTAAGATATCAGTTAAGCGGGTACGCAAAAAGACTATCCTAATCATTTTAGCAAAGCGCTCAAATTCTTCATCATCCTTTTTCTTAGTTGGCTTAGGTGGACATGGCATGGGTTTCTGAACCCATGGCTCTCTTTCTTTACCATGTTTCCTAGCCACAAAGTCTCTTTTATCATAACGTTTATTTTTAGGTTGTGAGTTATCAAGATCAACAACAGGCTCTATTTCAACATCATTATTTGGTTCTTTATCATTGTTCGGTTGAGCATCCTCATGAACATCATCATTATCATTTTCATTATCACTAGGCGAATGTTCATTACCAGACTGAGTTTCAACATCGGAAATAGAGACATCATTATTATCAGGAGGTTTTCGTATCTCAAGTTCACTAGAGGTATGCAAAGTCCTATCATTTTTCTTTTTCTTTTCCTTTTTGTTTTTAGAAGGACTAGGTGCATCAGTATTAATTCTCTGAGAATCTTGTTCAATTCTTTTAGGATGACCTTCAGGATAAAGTTATTCTTGGGTCATTCTACCTCCTCTAGTTACTACTGTAGCAGCAAAATCATTCATATTATTATTCATTTCATCAAGCAACTCTTTTTGAGACTTAGCAACTTGTTCTAACTGAGTTTGAACCATAGAGGCTTGCTTCCCTACACCTCCAACATCATTACTGATTCTAAATAGCAAGTCACTCAAGCGAGCAATCATATCAGAATTATATTTCAATTGTTTAAGGACATGTGCATTGAAATGATCTTGCTTCATAATATAGTTGTCAAACTCATATAAGCATTGACTAGGATTTTTATTGTGAGGGATATCACCTTCATCAAACTTTAATAAAGAGTTTACCTTTACTACCTGTGGAGGTGATGGTGTGACAAGGCCATGTATTTCTTCAATAGGTGGCAAATTCTTAACATCCTCAGCTTTAATACCTTTTTCCTTCATAGATTTCTTTGCCTCTTGCATATCTTCAGGATTGAGAAATAAGATACCCGTCTTCTTCGGAGTAGGTTTAAGCGGAGTTCAGGAAGAGTCCAATCATCACAATTCTTTAATATGTTATTCAATAATTCCTCAGCTTGTTCAATAGTGTCGGCATTCTGGGATCGGGGGTACCTAGACCTGCCTGCCTACGGCCCAGCGCGTGGCCCACCTCGACGGCCCCGTGCGGCCTTGTAGCAAACCCCCCAAGACAAGACCCTTGTGAGAGCCCCAGCCTCGTGAGCCGAACAAAGCCAAGACCTCCAGAGGAGCGGCCTCCCCAGGCTGCCTCCCGAGGAGCGGAGATCCGTATGCAGGTACCCGGCCTCAAGAGGCTGCGATGATGTGAGCCATGATGACCAAGGCCAGGCGGGCGCCAGCGGGCGTAGAGGGGATAGTTTCCTCTTTTGCGCTAAGGAGGCAAGGATGTATGCGGGTTCCCAAGGAATCCCCCAAAGGTTTCCGTTCTGGTGCAACAAGACCAAGACCACGAGCTTGGCAGGACAGATGTCATCACCGAGCCCACCTCTGCGTCACGCTCAGAAGCTTTCCAGGCGAAGACCACCTTTAGTCAGAATAAGATGTACTTCTTGTCCCCTTTCAAAATTGGCCATTGTGGGATCCCTTCCCGCCTGTGCGATAAGGGAAGAGGACCAAGGCCACTATAAATAGGCACCAGCGTCCACCGTAGAGCGGATCGATCGATCCATTCCCATCTGAGAGCCCTCGCGAGGTCTCTCAACCACAGTACTAGTTCATCCGCAAACCGCCTCGTGAGGCCAATCCACCAAAGGTAGGAGTAGGGTTTTACACCGCAAGGTGGCCCGAACCTGGGTAAATCTCTGTGTCCATCATCTTGTTCGCTCACACGTATTCGATGAGGCTTGGCTACGGCGCGGCGAGCTTGAGGCTAGAGCTCGAACCTTCTTGGGTCTGCGGAACCCCAATTCCGACATTTGGCGCGCCAGGTAGGGGCATGTCAGAGTCCTCCCTCCAGTTCCGCTTCGTCTCCGCTTCGTCGCTCCCATGGCCAAGGCTCGCCGGGCTCACGCTGAGCGTCGGGCTGCTCGCGTCGCCCAGATGGCACCCGTGGGCCTCGGCGTTCCGCGCCGCTCCGCCCCTCCTGCAGCTAACGCTGCCAGTGACTCGGCTGCTCACGGGCAGCAGGGCTCATTGCCGCTGCCCACCGCGCAGCGCGACGGCCGCGCCGCTACTCCGTCCCTCGCCCTCGCTGCGGTGTCATCCTCGCGCGCCAGCCGTAGGCCGGCGAATGCGCGGACTGCGCTACTCGTGGCGCGTGAGCTACTGCGTTACTGCCCCGCCAATGATCACTACGGCAACTGGCTGGGTCGCGTCGTCGAGCCCGTCAACGCCGCCGGCGAGGCCTCGGTGCTCTCCACCGGGGCGGGCTCGGGGGCTTCCGCCTGGAGAGCTCCTGTCGGTGTACTAAAGTTTGGGTCTTTAGTACCCCATACTTGTGCACGGACGGTTGTAGCCACACCAGCGGCAAGGCTTGCCGGGGGAAAGCTGAATGCAAGTGCAAGAATGTCAAGAAAGCATTCAAGTCAATAATCAGAAGACAGAGGACCAGGGGCTGAGATCCCGGCAAGATTCTTGCCGGGATGGCTTGCGGAGCCCCGATAAGACCTCGCCACCCTGTCACTGCTCCAGCGCAGCGACCAGCCTGTCGTTTAGGTTTTGTCCTCCTGGGTGCGTGTCAAGGTGCTAACAGTGGTTGGGGTTAAGCGGTGCTGATGGGCGGGCTCTTTTTCCGTCCCCAAGCAAGTTAGGGACACCTAAACGGAGCATTTAATGCGTTTGTCCTAAGACGTCAGTAAACGCTGTAGCAACTTTACACCTCTTGTATGTACTGTGCGCCACTGTTGGTGACCCCTTCGACATATAAAAGGAGGCCCAAGGCGTAGCTACAGGGGGAGGACCATCTGGCCCAGATAGCATGTGTAGCGGCTGTGTACTGTTCATCACATAGCACTCCTGGAGCCAGAGTTCAAAGACTCACAATACACTAAAGGAGGAGTAGGGTTTTACGCTCCTCAGCGGCCCGAACCTGGGTAAAAATCCCTTGCGTTGATCGTTGGATCTGCTCTTTGTGCACGCCTTTTTCCCTGCCGAACCGTAAAAGGGATCCACGCGATCCCATAGGTGTTGTACGCCGACATCTTTGGTGCGCCAGGTAGGGGTACGGGGTTGCATGAACCTGATCTAGCGATTAGCGCGCGAATTTCTTCACCATCTTCATCGCCATGGCTCCCAAGAAGAAGGGTTTTACGACGGTTGATCCATCCGCGTCCAGTATGCCTGTAGCTACACGGACGGGCGACGGTGTGGACACAGGCGGAGGAGGCGGAGGTCCTGAGCTTCCACGACGTTCTGGTGATCAGAGCCAAGCGAGCGGCATCGTTCGCGGCGGCGACGGCAACCCGCGTGCCGCTAGATCTAAGGACGGAGCTGTGCTGCCTATGGGCGGCGTAGTGAACTCCAAGGACGGAAGGGCGCCTTCTAAGACACCCACGCCGGCGCATGCGCCGCGGCCTTCTCAGGTCGCACGCGATGAACAGCGCCGCGACGTTGGTGGTTCTAAGCGCCCCCATGGAAAGGCTCCTGAGCATCACTCTCAAGATGCGCGGGGCCAGCATGCGCACCGAAATGCTGGTGGAAGTGGCGTGCGGTCGCAGGACCGTGATGGAGCTCCTTCTAACACGGTTAGGAGTCAGAGCACCTCACGTTCCTCGCACCTTTCGCCACCGTCTACACCAGCAGAAGCATTGGCGCGAGCACAATTGCTCCTAGATTTTCCTCCTGCTGCGGAGAAGCTCGAAGAATGGAGAGCTGCTATTCAGAGCCTCATCGGCCTCGCTAATAGAGATGGGCCGCAGCGTGCGGAGCCTTCGCGGCGGCAGTCCATCGAGCCGGCGCGCGCCGATGGCGAAAAGACTGGAGGTGTTACGACCACGATGCGCTCTCCTCCACGGCGGCAATAGCGGTCGCTGACTCGGCCGATCGGCACCTGTGATGATGATTCAACAGCGTCGTCTGATCCGCGAACTCGCCGCGATCAATGTCAAGTTCTTCGGGAACGAAGCAAAGAAGATGCTCGGACTACCATCGAGCGGCGGCGGGAAGCGTGCCATCAATCTGATAGGCGCGCAGGACCCACTGTAGACAAGCCTATGCCAGGGTATTATGATGACCTATCTTATGAGGTGGGTTGTCCAGCTTTTACCCGTGAGCTACGGTGAGTCCAGTGGCCCAATTCCCGAACGTTCAAACTGGAGGTCCCAGAGAAATACGATGGCAAGACTCACCCGTCGGAGTTCTTGAGCGTCTACACCATTGCGGTGCAGGTTGCCGGGGCTCGCGACGACAAGATACTCGCCAACTACTTCCCGTTGGTACTTAAGCCCAATGTCAGGTCGTGGTTGATGCATTTGCCAGAAAATTCCATTTCTTCCTGGGCAGATCTGTGTCATGAGTTTGTTGGCGCCTTTACCGGAGGCCACCAAACTCCTGGCCAGGAAAGTGATTTGCATCTCATCCCCCAGAAAGAGGGCGAAACCTTGTGCAAGTATATACAGAGATTCATCCGAATACAGCACAACATCCCAGATGTTCATTCTGTCGTTGTTGTCAGCGTGTTCCATCAGAACATGCGCAACCGCAAGATGCGCAAAGAGATGGCGATGAACAAAGTCAGGGATGTTGCCGAGCTCTATGCTCTGGCTGATAAATGTGCTCGAGCTGAAGAAGGGAGGAGATTCCCCGGCGAGGATGCTGGCGCAGGAATCGACTCTGAAGACAAAGACGCCGCTGCCCCGGCAAAGAAAGGCCGACGGCGTAACAGGAAATGCAAGGGCAAGGCCATGCTTGCTGTCGAGGAATCCGGCAACCTCTACACCGCCAAGAAGATCAAGGTTGATGGCCCCAGCAAGGAGGTTGCCGGGTGCGCCTCCTGCCAGGCCTTGGCGGCTGTCGACAAGCCGAAGGGCTCCAACAAGCAGTACTGCAAGATCCATCACACCAAGGGCCATGATCTCCAAAACTGCCGGCAAGTTGAGCAGCTTGTCAAGAAGCAGAAAGCTGAGTATGAAAGGCGAGATAAGGAGAAGGCCCAGGATGGTGCAGAGGGGTCCGGCAAGAAACGCGGTGGCCGAGGAGGTCGTCGCGGCAAGGCCAAGCAACAGAAGGAGAGGCCCGCTCGGGGCCACGACAAGGAAGAGGGGGGTGACGATGACAATGAGGAGGACGACTAGTCTAGGGAGCACGAATTTCAAAGAGCTACAGAAGTCATGTGCATTGACGGAGGCGCCTCGTTGCATTCTTCCCACCGCCGACTTAAACAATGGGCGCGCGAGGTTAATGCGACAGAGACATCTGTCGATGCCCGGAAACCATTGAAATGGTCCAACATGCCTATCATTTTTGACGCTGAGGATCACCCTGATCGCACAACTGCGGTCGGGTGTCTGCCATTGTTGGTTTCACCAACGATTCGCAACCTCAAAGTGACGAAAATGTTAGTCGACGGTGGGGCCGGTTTGACCTTGATCTCACCTGATGTGATCAAGAGGTTGCAAATTCCTGATGAAGATCTCGAGGAAACGGGCACGTTTCAGGGGATCAATCCAGGAAGGAGCCAGCCGAAGGGTAAGATCACACTCCCAGTAACATTTGGTAGTGACCTAAACTACAGGACAGAAAAGATTGTTTTCGACGTCGCCAAGATTCCATTGCCATATAATGGGATCCTTGGCCGTCCAGCGTTGGCCAAGTTCATGGCGGCATCGCACTACGCTTATAATACATTGAAGATGCCCGGGCCGATGAGCGTCATCACTATCAACTCCTACAAGAAGGATGCGCTTATCTGTACCGACCAACTTTACCGGGAGGCAGTTGCAGCATCTACCGCCAAGGCACTTGCTCCTGCCACTGAAGCTCCCGGGGGGAAGAAGACCGGCAAGACCTCTAGCACACACTCCGGCAAATGCACCTCCTCGGAGTGCTGCGCTCCTGTTGGGGATGTGCCAGAGAGCTCCACCGGCAAGAGGAAGAAGTCCAAGGCAGCTCCACCAGAAACTAAGAAGGTGCCTGTCAAGGAGGATGGCACGGGAGGAACTTTCACCATAAGTTCCACCCTTGACGACAAATAGGAAAGCGCGCTCATTACCTTCCTGCGGGCGAATGTCGATGTGTTTGCATGGCAACCATCTGATATCCCCGGTGTTCCCAGGGAGGTGATTGAGCACCATCTTGCTGTCTGTCCTCATGCATGGCCCGTCAAGCAGAAAGTTAGGAAGCAAGCCTTGGAGCGGCAAGAATTTATTGCCGAGGAAATCAGGAAGTTGGAAGCGGCAGGTCTGGTTAGGGGAGTGCTCCATCCAACATGGTTGGCCAATCCAGTTGTAGTGCGCAAGGCGAATGGAAAATGGAGGCTGTGTATTGATTATACAGATATCAATAAAGCCTGTCCAAAAGATCCTTTTCCCCTGCCGCACATCGACCAGATTGTGGACTCCACTGCCGGCTGTGATTTGCTGTCATTTCTTGACGCTTATTCAGGGTATCATTAGATTTTCATGGCTAAGGAAGATGAAGAGAAAACCGCATTTATCACCCCGTGTGGTACGTATTGCTTCTTACGTATGCCTTTCAGGTTGAAAAGTGCTAGTTCAACGTTTGCAAGAGCGGTCCAGATCGGGTTTGAGCCCCAGCTACATAGAAATATGGAAGCTTATATGGATGACATAGTGGTTAAAACCAAGGACAAAGCAACGCTCATACAAGATCTAGAAGAGACATTTGCGAACCTACGCAAGATCAATTTGAAGCTCAATCCTGAGAAGTGTGTGTTTGGCGTTCCGTCCGGCAAGCTTCTCGGGTTCTTTGTGTCTCAGCGTGGGATCGAGGCGAATCCCGACAAGATCAAGGCGATTGAGCAGATTGAAGCGCCAAGACGCGTCAAAGATGTGCATCGTCTTGCCGGCTGCGTTGCTGCTCTGAGTAGGTTCATCTCCAAATCTGCTGAGCGTGCCCTTGCCTTTTTCAAAATCTTCAAAAAGGCAGGTCCAATGAAGTGGACTCCGGAAGCGGAGGCAGCGCTGCAGGATTTGAAGAGGTACCTCTCCTCTACGCCAACACTAGTCGCACCTAAACCACAAGAGTCGTTGTTGCTATACCTGGCGGCAACGAATCAAGTGGTTAGTGCTGCGTTAGTGGCGCAGAGAGAAGTCGACGAAGAAGACTTTCCCCGGCAGAGTCTGGTGCCGACAAGGCAGAATCTGCGCAGTCAAATGAAGCGACACAGAGGAAGAAGATGGTGCAGCGCCCAGTTTATTTTGTTAGCTCCCTTTTGCGGGGGGCTAGGTCAAGATACTCTGGCGTGCAAAAGTTGCTCTTCGGTCTCCTTATGGCCTCAAGGAAGCCGCACCATTATTTCCAGGCACATGAGATCATCGTCGTCACTCGCTTTCCGTTGCAGCGGATTTTACGAAATCCAGATGGGACCGGCAGGATTGTCGAGTGGGCGTTGGAACTGTCAAGCTTTGGTCTCAAGTTTGAAAGCACTTCAACTATTCAGAGCAGAGCCTTGGCAGAGTTCATTGCAGAATGGACCCCAATGCCGGACGAAGAAATTCAAGAAACGACTCTCCCTGGCAAGGAAACAAGTCAAGAATGGATTATGTATTTTGATGGGGCTTTCTTGCTGCAAGGCGCCGGTGCTGGTGTGCTGCTTGTCGCACCCATTGGAGAGCACCTCAAATATGTAATTCAGATGCACTTTCCCCGGGAGAGGTCGACAAACAACACTGCAGAATATGAAGGGCTGCTTGCTGGTCTCAGGATCGCGGCAGACCTTGGAATTAAGAAGCTCATCGTCAGAGGAGATTCACAGCTTGTCGTCAAGCAAGTCAACAAAGATTATCAGAGCCCGTTGAGGGAAGCTTACGTAGATGAAGTGAGGAAGTTGGAGGAGCACTTTAACGGTCTGCAAACAGAGCATGTTCCTCGTACAGAGAATAGCATTACCGACGACCTGTCAAAACGTGCTGCCCTCAAGTTACCTGTGGAACCAAGGACTTTTGTGCTTCAATTGATTCAGCCATCCGTAGCACCATCAGCGAAGCAAAATAAGAGAAGGAAGTTGAATTCCGGCCAGTACTTTCCCGCAGAGCTCCCAGAAGCTGCCGGCAAGAACCTTGCCGGCAAGGAAGTTCCGGGAACAATGCCAAGCCTGCCGGGGGGCAACAGGCTCCGGCAGGGCCTCGAGCCCTTGCCGTAGAGGCAAACGCTCCCACGGCAGAAGATATGCCTTTAGTCCTTGCTGTCGAGCCTCAGGCTCCAGCATGGGCACAACACATTGTTCAGTTCCTCCAAACAGGAGAACTCCCCGAAGAACAGGAAGAAGCGGAGAAAGTAGCCCGTTAGTCTAATATGTACCAGTTTGTGGACAATGTCCTGTACAGAAAGAGACCGAACGGTGTGAAATTGAAGTGCATTCCTCGGGAGGATGGACTGGAGCTGTTGGCAGAGATACATGGAGGCATATGTGGCTCCCACATAGGATCAAGAGCGCTTGTTGGTAAGGCATTCCGGCAAGGTTTCTTTTGGCCCACTGCTCTCCAGGATGCAACTGCACTAGTAACCAAGTGTGAAGCGTGCCAGTTCCATTCAAAGAAATTGCATCAACCAGCTCAAGCTCTTCAGACAATCCCTCTTTCCTGGCCATTTTCGGTCTGGGGGCTCGACATTTTGGGCTCTTTCCCCCGTGCTACCGGGGGCTTTGAGTACTTGTACGTCGCAATCGACAAGTTCACAAAGGGGCCGGAAGTGGAAGCAGTGAGGAAGGTGACAGCACAATCAGCCGTCAAGTTCTTCAAAGGACTAGTTTGCCGTTTTGGTGTACCAAACAGGATTATCACTGACAACGGCACACAGTTCACGAGCTACACCTTCATGCAGTATGTCCAAGACCTTGGCGGCAAGATCTGTTTTGCTTCTGTTGCTCATCCAAGGAGCAACGTCCAGGCGGAAAGGGCAAATGCTGAAGTGTTGCGAGGTCTTAAGACAAGAACTTTCGACAAGCTGCGCAAGTGCGGAAGACGCTAGATTGATGAGCTGCTGGCGGTTCTTTGGTCAATCAGGACGACACCAAATCGAGCCACCGGCCAGACACCCTTCTCCCTAGTATACGGGGCGGAAGCAGTTCTCCCCACGGAACTCACATACGGGTCACCTCGAGTGCTCGCCTATGATGAGCTTGAGCAAGAGCAGTTGCGGCAAGATGACGTTATGCTCCTTGAGGAAGATCGTCTTCAGGCTGCTGTGCGAGCTGCACGCTACCAGCAAGCCTTGCGCCGCTACCATAGCCGCAAGGTTCATGCCCGAAGTCTTGAGGAAGGCGACCTTGTTCTTCGGCGCGTTCAGTCGGCCAAGAATTCCAACAAGATGACGCCGAAGTGGGAAGGGCCTTATCGGGTAGTACGAGTCACCAAGCCTGGTGCAGTCCGCCTGGAGACCGAAGATCGCGTTCCAGTGAGCAATTCCTGGAATATCAAACATCTTCATAAGTTCTATCCATAAGGCGCGGTTGCCGGGCCCCCCGGCAACCATCTTTTGTACAAGTTTTGCCGGCAAGGCATATAATCCTTTGTACAAAGCCAGGCGCAGACCTTGTGCATAGTTGAATAAGATTAAGTGTTTTACAATTCTTGTTGATTTTCATGTTTACCTATATGCATGTTTGTCTGAGATGTTGTATTACGCTTATTTCCAGTAAGTATTAACGAACTGCCAAGGTTCCATATCCATGTTTTCTCTTCTTTCTTTTTCTTAAAGGATAGAAGGTTCCCTCGCATACAAGTTTGCCGGGGGGATGATGGTATGGACACCAACAGGCGATGGTCAAAATTGACATCTTGCAGAAAGGAGTACCACAACGAAAAGCTAAGTTGCAAAACTATAAGTAAATTTTTCACTATAAAGTTATTTTCCTTGGACGATTTCAACTTTTGTATGGTAAACCTGCACGCGAAGGAACCTTGTCATGATCGGTTGCGCCCTTACTTTGTTTCGAGTCCGCTCAACAGCTTAAGTGGCTGCACTGAAAACGTCAAGGTATCTTGCCGGCGGCGGCACCTCCAGCAGGCTGCTAAGGATCCGTTCCTCAAAGCGCTCGCGACAATGCTGCGCGCACCGGCAAGTTTCCAATAAAGCGTAGGGCGTGTACCATACAGAAAGAAATCAGACAAGAGGAATAGCGTGCATTCATTCAAAGCACAGCCAGTTATATTACATCAATAGTTGCCGCGATTCTGACTTAAGATAAAATTGTCTTTGGCATGGAATGGTGGCGACAAAGAGAAGTGAAGTAGCTAGTCCCTGCGCTGGCCTTCGACCCTCTTGACTTGGTTCGCCTTGTCGACGATGGGCGCGACAAGTTCTTCGAGTGCCTTGACGTCCACATCCTTCGGCAAACGGTCAAGAATGTTGGTGAGGTTGATGCCAGGGTTTTTGTACACCACTTTGGTGAGCACCTTGAGGAGGACGGCCCGGCAGAGTTTACGGGATTCGTTGGCCAGACGGGTTGCTCGATCAGAATGGAGCAGCTTCAGTGCGTCAATCATGCCCTCAAAGAACAGGGTCAACTTGGCACTCGGAGACACCCTATCGTTGGAAGAATAGTTGAAGTTGTGCAGGCCCATGGTGGACAGTTGTGCTGTAAGCCTTTCCGCGACATCGACAAGGTGCTTAGTCCAGATCTGCACACCTGCCTCATTGTCATTATAAGTGGCAGCGGCGCTCTTGAGCAGTTTCTTCTCATTCTCGAGATCTTTGATCAAGACCTTCTCACGAGCCTTGCTGTTCTCAAGGGACTCTTCCAGCGTGGCCAGCTTCAATTTCAGATCGGCAATGGATTCATTGGCTAAAGTGAGCTGCTTGGTCTTGTCAGATATGGCGATTTGTATCTCCGCCAGACTGTAGAGAGCCTTCTCTCTTTCGGCTTTGAGCGTCGAGATCTCCTTGCCGTGATCCTCAAGGTCCGCCTCCAGCCTCTTCACCTTATCGTCAAGCTCGTTCTTGGTGGCCTCTGCAGCTTCGGCAGCATTGACGGCTTCCTTCAGCTTGCCAGCGTGGTCTGTGGCCAGAGCCTCGAGGGCTTCCTTGTGTTTCTGCTCCAGCTCCTGGGTTCGCTGCGCGACAAGCTTTTCAATTTCTTCATCCTTGCCGCGAAGCTTTTCGGCAATCGCCCTCTCGCGAGCGGCAAGGTCCTCTTCATAGGCATCAAGCCCGACACGGCGTTCCGTTAGGCGAGCTTCCTCTGCAGCAGCCCATTGCGAGGCCTCCTCTTGCGCCTTCTCGATGTCAGACTGCTTTAAGAGGAGTTCACTCCAGTTTTCACTCAGATGTTCCCAACCAGTTTTCAACTCTTGAAAAGCTTCGGCGTACCAGACTTGCGTTTCCTCGACGCGCTTTTGGAAATCCGCCTCCGCTGCTCCAACAACTGCTACCCTGGAGTCCAACTTCTCCTTTCGAGTGCGGTAGAGCGCCTGGAGCTTTTGAAAGTTGTCGCTCATGGTTTGGAGGAGCTGTTCCTCCTTGGATTTGCTGCTACTGGCGCTTGGTTCATCAACAATTCTAAGTCCGGCAGCGGTGATGACCTCCTCGTCAAAAATTTCCCCTTCGGTTGGCACCCCAGTTGCTTGCCGTTCCTGGTATGTTGACGAACAGGTTCTCGCCAACCTTAAGATATCTGCTTGAAGAGGGGGCTTCAGATGTTGACGGCTGATCCTCGACAACCGCCTCACCAGCAACTGGGGGCTCCGTGGCCGGTGTAGCGCCTGGCACTCCTGCGGCAGGAATGTCATCAGTATGGTCACTGGACTCCTTGCCGGCCTTCTCAGCAGACTCCTTGGTGGTTTCTTCCTGTACGTCCTTGGCGGCCTCGTCAGCGACAACTCTGTCGGCCTTGGCGGTAGCATTCCTGGCGGTCTCCTCGATGACGACATCGACATCCATTTGTTCCATCAAGGGGAGATCTGAAAGCCAAAGAAAGGGAAACAAGATGAGGCCAAGGTTGAAGTTCAAGAAGACAAAAATATATATAATATATAAAGACAGAATGACAAGTACTCTGAGGTAAACGGTTTACCTGCGTCAAGCTATTGAGAGATGGTTTCTCCTTTCCCGGCAACATTGGTTGCCGATGTAGGACTGCCGGTGCCTGTGCTTGCCGGCTCCTCCTCAACAAGAATGGGCTCGTCAGCGGAAACCCTTGCCGAAGATCCATCTCTGGGCGGCGCAGTTGACGGAGGCGGCGCATCAGGGATGGCCTCCGATGGCTCTCCTTGTTGCTGTTCTCCTCCTGCAAGCTCGGCGGCGTCAGTGGCAAAGATATACGTCTCAACGCTCGCCAGTGGGAAATGAGTAATGAACTCACACTGGGGGATGTGTTGAGGACTGCGTCGTGGGCTGGGCTCCGGGCTGATGGTGATCGGCTCTGGCGCACCTATGGTGCTTGCCGGCGGCTCATCGCCCGTTGAAGTCTTCGCCTTCTTCACCATCCTTTGCGCCAACGTTTCCGTATCTCTGCGGGGACAGGCCAAAGCAAGGCAAACAAGTTAAGAAAAACCGGAAATTCAGAAGTTTAAAGATATGACAGGAGCCTTACTCTTCTCCTTCCGAGCTAAAGGCGGAGAGGTCGAAGTCAACTTCCGCCACAGTGTCCGTGTGAGGAGGTGAAGGAGTGGTCCTGGGTCGCTTGGCTGTGGCAGAAGCGGAGGGTTGATGTGACCCTGCTGCTCCGGTTGTTGGTGCCATTGTATGAGACGCCCCCGCCGCGTCAGTCATTGCCGCGGTCGAGCATCTCGAACGCTGCACGGGTTGTTGTTGAGCTTCTGCCGCTACGCAGTCTTGCCGGCCGCCCCCTTGCCGGGGGCTCCACCACTCGAGGAAGGTTGGTGGACTGAGGCACCAGAGGTGGCTTTCCGAAGAACACGCTTCTTCTTCTTCTCAGGAGCTGGGGACTCCTCGTGCAGCTGCTCCTCGGTTGTATCTTCAGCAGAAGGGTCCCCGGCAGCTGTGCCACTCTGCTCTCCGGGCAACTTCGCCCTGCCCGGCAAGTTTTCCCTCTGACATCACTTCTTCTTCGCTGGCTTCCCCTTCCGTGAAGCCAGCGCTACCGGCCTCCGCGGCAAGATTCACCTCTTCCGCCCTGCTGGCGATATACGCCACTTCTTCGTCAGTGGTGGGGCGGATGAGGTTCGTTTCTTCCCGGATGGCCCTCTCCGACAAGTTGTCAAAGAACTCTTATGCCTGCTCTACGGATGGTTCCTCCCAAGTTCCGTGAAGGCCGTGAGCATTACACACCGGCATCATGGCGATGATTGAGGCCAAGGCGGAGTTGTTGCACAGAGGAATTACGCTAGCCGGCAACTTGTATCTCGCGTCAGACCTGAACAGTTTGTGGCAGAGAGCTGTGTGCTGCATGACCGTCAAGTTGTTATTCAGACCAGGGCGCAGCCTCATGATATCTGCCGCATTCCGGAACTCCCAAGCTGGTCTCCCCTTGTTCTGTAGAGGGGCGATGCGCCGGCGAAGGAAATCAGCGCCAATCATCTCTATTGTGAGCCCGGCAACTCTGAGGCGGTGGATCCTGGTAATTGCAATTGTGAGCTTGTCATCTTGAGGATCGAGGGCGCTCCAGTCATTACCACGTGCCATTTTTGTTTGTCGAGGCAAACAGAAGGGCTGAGGGTCTTTCTCCTGAATCCAGCACCACTTGCCCCGCCATTCTTCCCACTTCTCGCGGTAGACCCCGTCTGGGTATATCTCTTTGTTCCATGTCCTTGGAATCTAGGTGATAGAACCAGAAAGGGCCTCTCCCTTTTGAATACGGGGAATGAAATAGTGGCGGAAGAGGGCTGTGTTGGGGATTACCCCGGCAAAATTTTCACAAAGATGGGCAAAGACTGACATGCATGTCACGGCATTTGGCGTAAAATCCAAGAGATGGAAGCCGTATGTGTACATGATGTCGATGAAGAAATCAGAAAACGGGGAACAGAGCCCGCAGTAAAAATAGTCGGCAAAGAAGGGGAATTTATCTGGGCCACCCTTGGAGGAACCTGGACTCACGCGAGTAGCAGGATGAGCCTTCGTCTCCTTCGCCCACATGCACAGGTATCGGTCCTTCAGAGCGCTCGCATCAAGCACCGAAGTAAAGACGACGTGCTCCCTCCGCATCTTCACCAGTTCGCTCTCTGGGACGGCGGTTTTCACCTCCTTGCTCTTGCTCGCCTTGGGCGGCATGGCGACTATGGGAGCAGAGGCCGTAGACGGTGAGGGCGTGGAGGCGGCGGATGAGTGGGAGAGGCTCTGTTTCGAGCTCGAGGAAGGAGACGATGGCGGTTTCCAGATTGGAAAGGATAGGAGGTAAATGAGCAAGCGCCTCTGCGAATTCCTTTTTATGGGGAAGGCGCGAGGCTGCCTCTTTACTAGTCAATATGAAAACGCTTTTGCGAGCGCGCTGCTATTAGGGCCGCTCGGCGCACGTATCCCACGTCCTGCATTCAATGTGCGTCGTGGGGGCGTAGTAAGCGGAATGATTACAGCAGCTAACTCCTGCCACGCGTGCCCGTGCACTGTTTGGGCCTAGCCAAACAACGCCTCGCACCCGTGTATGGCCTAGGCCGGGGGGCTCCTGTTGGTGTACTAAAGTTTGGGTCTTTAGTACCCCATACTTGTGCACGGACGGTTGTAGCCACACCAGCGGCAAGGCTTGCCGGGGGACAGCTGAATGCAAGTGCAATAATGTCAAGAAAGCATTCAAGTCAATAATCAGAAGACAGAGGACCAGGGGCAGAGATCCCAGCAAGATTCTTGCTGGGATGGCTTGCGGAGCCCCGGCAAGATTCGCACCCGGCAAGACCTCGCCACCCTGTCACCGCTCCAGCGCAGCGACCATCCTATCGTTTAGGTTTTGTCCTCCTGGGTGCGTGTCAAGGCGCTAACGGCGGATGGGGTTAAGCGGTGCTGATGGGACGGGCTCTTTTTCCGTCTCCAAGAAAGTTAGGGACACCTAAACGGAGCATTTAATGCGTTTGTCCTAAGACGTCAGTAAACGCTGTAGCAACTTTACACCTCTTGTATGTACTGTGCGCCACTGTTGGTGACCCCATCAACATATAAAAGGAGGCCCAAGGCGTAGCTACAGGGGGAGGACCTTCTGGCCCAGATAGCATGTGTAGCGGCTGTGTACTGTTCATCACATAGCGCTCCTGGAGCCAGAGTTCAAAGACTCACAATACACTAAAGCAGGAGTAGGGTTTTACGCTCCTCAGTGGCCCGAACCTGGGTTAAAATCCCTTGCGTTTATCGTTGGATCTACTCTTTGTGCACGCCTTTTTCCCTGCCGAACCGTAAAAGGGATCCACGCGATCCCATAGGTGTCGTATGCCGACAGCTCCCGACCTGACGGGAGTGACGAGGGAGGCGCTCAGGCACCGCTTGGAGGCGTGCTTCGATGCGCGCCCTCACAAGCAAGGAGCACGGCGCGAGGCACCAGGCTCACGGGGGTTCATCACCAGTACAATCGAGGAGCTTCGGGAGGCGTGGGCCATGTGTGGCAAGCATCGCCCTGCGCCACCCAATGCGGCTGCCGCCCCCGACATGGGCGGCAGGCTACACGTCTACGTTGACACCTTGCGGGACGGCCGCGTCCTCGCGGGCGGCTTCTGCCAGGCCAGGCGCGAGCGGCCTCGGGAGGAGAGCTGGCGTAGTCAGCCTTGTGAGGTTGCCTGGCATGAGCAACCTCGCGAGGCACGCCATCAGGTTAGGGGCTATCACAAACAGGCACCGACGTCTCTGGGCCGGGCGTTGCCTGCCTGGAGACAGAGGGTGGAACAGGCGCCCGTGTCTCCGGCCGGGCGTTGCCTGCCTGGAGACGGAGGCTGGAACGGGCGCCCATGTCTCCGAGCCGGGCGTTGCCTGCCTGGAGACGGAGGCTGGAACAGGCGCCCATGTCTCTGGGCCGGGCGTTGCCTGCCTGGAGACGGAGGGTGGGACAGGCGCGCATGTCTCCGGGCCGGGCGTTGCCTGCCTAGAGACGGAGGGTGGGACAGGCGCGCATGTCTCCGGGCCGGGCGTTGCCTGCCTAGAGACGAAGGGTGGGACAGGCGCGCATGTCTCCGGGCCGGGCGTTGCCTGCCTGGAGACGGAGGGTGCAACGGGCGCCCATGTCTCCGGGCCGGCCGTTGCCTGCCTGGAGACGTAGGGTGGAACAGGCGCCCATGTCTCCGGGCCGGGCGTTGCCTGCCTGGAGACGGAGGGTGGAACAGGCGCCCATGTCTACAAGCCGGGTGTTGCCTGCCTGGAGACGGAGGGTGGAGCACTCGCCCATGTCTCCGGGCCGGGCGTTGCCTGCCTGGAGACGGAGGGTGGAACAGGCGCCCATGTCTCCAGGTCGGGTGTTGCCCGCCTGGAGACGGAGGGTGGAGCACTCGCCCATGTCTCCAGGCCTGGCGCTGCCCGCTTGGAGACGGAGGGTGGAGTGCCCATGCAAGATGCCCGGGCACCCCGGCAAGGCGCACCTGGGTGCCGCGCCGGGGGCCAACCTCGCGCGTAGCGAGAGGGTCCAGCACCGGGCCCCGTCCGCGCCGCAAGGAGTCGCGGCGCTACCACGGCGGCGGCGGCCGCCTCCAGGCCCTCGGGAGCCGGAGAGCTCGTTCCGAAGCGGGTCCTCCCTAGAATGGGCGCCCATGGGCTCCCGCCCCGCGGGAGGACTCGTTCGGAGCCTGACGTGCCCTAGGCCCACTGCCGCGCGCCTGGGGACTAGTGATGGGGTCCGTGCCCTGGAGGCATGGAGCACCCTACGCCTCCCCAGGCTCTACCCGTGACACTCTCACGTAATAATGAGTGGGATGTATACGCCAGGAGCCCCCCGAGGAGTGCCGTACGAGGCCGCGGAGGGGCTCCCACCCACGCCCAAGTGGAAGCCCCATGCTCCACGCTAGGGATGGCAATTTTATCCATGGATACGGATATCCGCGGATACCCGACCCGGTTGGGCAAGGGTATGGAGCGCATTTCTGCCCATGGATCCGTGGATCTGGATACCCGCGAACAGCCGGGTTGGGCACGGATATAATTTTTACTCCATGGATATCCAATGGATACCCGTATGACAGGTGGGGCCATATGACAGTGACACTGGACTAAGCAAATGTCCAACCCAACCCAAGTCCTCGGTCACAGATGGTCAAAGCCCGGCCCATGTTCCCTAATCCCCCACAACCCCACTAACCTAATAATTATTAAACCTAATTTACGTGGCTGCCTTACAGAGTCAACCCAAATCCCCCAATCCTCCCGTGAGTCCTGTCCAGAGTCCAGGACTGGTCCTCCCGACTCCCTAGCGCGGCGGCGCTGTGCGCCTCGCAATCGTCGCCCCCCGCCTCTCCCTGCCCTGACCGTCCTCATTCCGGCAACCTGCAGCAGCGGCAGGCCTCGACGACCGGCGACCTGTAGCAGTGACAGGCCTCGGCGACCGGCGGACCTGCAGATCGGTAACCGGCGACCTGCAGTAGCGACAGGCCTCGGCGACCGGCGACCTGCATCAGCGACCAGCGTCGGCGACCGGCGGACCTGCAGATCGGTGACCCCATTCCCACTCCCTCTCTCCTTCCCCAACCCATGACCCCCGTTCCCACTTCCTTAAACTGCATGCTCTGTTCGTAGCAGGAGACAACCTTCAATGGAAGGGGGCAAGGGCAACAATGGTGGCAGCCATGGGAAGGGCAGGGGCGGGACTGTTACCATCCCGCGGAGGAGTTTGCGTGGTCGGCAACCAGCAGTGGAGTTGCCACGCACCGGCGAGCAACAGGGCATCGACGGCAGCACCATCATCACTGAAAAATGTTATTCCTACAGTTTTTGCAACTCAGTGTTCTCCTTGCTTGTGATCTACGAGAGATTTTATATAAACTAGCATAAACTGTGTTCTGTTGCATTTGTAGAATTTACTATCTTATTAAGTTTTGTCACGAACTAGCATTATTATTAGTATTTCTTCTAGAACTAGAAACAATTCACTGACATCACTTTTGTACAATTTACTTTTCTTATTAAATTTTGTTATAGACTACCTTTATTATCAGCATCTTTGCTATAATAGGAAACAATGTACTGACCATTACTATGCAGAATGTACATTTCTTATTAAAAGATTCATTAACTAGCTTTATTGTCATGAAGGAGATTTATCTATACTGAATTTTTGGTGAAGATAACTTTTACTCATATAATTTATCTCTAATACCCAGTCCAAAACATAATGTGTAATATCATTTCTGCATGTCGAACAGTCCAAAACATAATGTGTAATATCATTTCTGCATGTCGAACATGAAACGATGCCCATTGTTACTTGGTTAAACTGAAATTTGATGGGATCTTGCATTCTTTTGTCAGCTCCCGAGAACAGTGTTGCGCCTACATCGGATGTCTCAGGCGTGGCTGGAGCTGCCGTGGTCGCAAGTTCAACTCCACAAGAGGGTACCAGTGCAGCAGTGGAGCAGCCAAAACTGACCGGTTCTAGAAGGAAGCGTACATCAGATGTATGGGATGATTTTAAGTCAGAACTAATCAATGGGAAATGGCAGGCAATATGCAACTGGTGTCATAAGGCATATGCTGGAGAATCAACCTCTGGTACGTCACACTTAAGGACTCATCGTAATAATTGTCCGTCTCGGCATGCACCAGTGGGTCCACAACAGAGCAAATTAAAATTGTCAAAATGTGGGGATGGGAAAGTAAATTTGGAGACCTATATTTTTGATCAAGAACTTGCTAGAAAGGAACTTGCATTGATGATATGTGTGCATGAGTATCCTCTGTCTATTGTTGATCATGCTGGATTCCGAAAATTTTGTGGTACTTTGCAACCAATGTTCAAGGTGGTGTCTAGAAATACCATTAGGCAGGACATTATAAATATGTTTAATGTGCAAAAGGATAGCATGGTGAAGTACTTTGCAAAGTTTGAGAACCGAGTAGCCATCACAACAGATTTGTGGACGGCTGGCCATCAAAAGAAGGGCTATATGGCTGTAACTGCACATTATATTGATGCTTCTTGGAACCTAAAGAACTACCTAATGAGGTAACCATGTCTCTCTCTAAATCATTGTTAATCTGAAATAGATGTATTGATTATCGTTACTCTGAATCTAAATATTTCCTTATTTTTTTATTGCATAGGTTTGTTTATGTTCCATATCCACACAATGCTGAAGTTATATGTGAAGCACTACATGCATGTCTTGTTGAGTGGCACCTTGAGAAGAAGATATCCACGGTGACCTTGGACAATTGTACATCAAATGACAAGGCTATGGAAATTCTCCCAGATAAGTTGGACACCTCTTCTCTTATGTTGGAAGGATCTTTGTTGCATATGCGTTGTGCTGCTCATATAATAAATCTGATTGTAAAAGATGGATTGGATGTCATAGAGAAAGGGATTGAGAGGGTACGAGATAGTGTTGCATTTTGGTCAGCCACACCAAAAAGACATGAGAAGTTTGAAAAGATGGCACGTCTTTTGAACAATGAATACACATGTAGATTGGCTCTTGATTGTAAAACTAGATGGAATTCTACCTACATAATGTTAAAGGGTGCATTGCAATACAAGGATGTTTTTGAAAGACTTTCTATACGTGAAAAGAATTTTACTTGTCCAACCAGAGAAGATTGGGTCTTTGCTAAGGAGGTTTGTGATAGGCTGAAAGTGTTCTTTGATGTCACAGAGTTGTTGTCGGGCACTTCATATGTTACAGCTAGTCTTTTCTTTCCGCAAATATGTGGCATTCGGTTGGCAATTAGTAAATGGGAAACTAGTAAACATAATGTCATAAAAGCTATGTCTAAGGAAATGAAAGATAAGTTTGACAAGTATTGGACAGATGTCCATGGTCTTATGGCTATTGCCACCGTCCTTGATCCACATTATAAGATGCATATGTTGAAGGCTTCATTTGGGTCATTGTATGGAACTGAACATGCATCCACAGAAGTTGATAAAATAAAGAAGTTAATGTTAGATTTATTGGCTGAATATCAAGATGTATCTCAGTGTGTTGAAACTTCTGATGTTGGAAGCACCCCAACTGTTCATAATGGTGGTGTGGCTGAAATTTTGGGTGTATTTGAGCAATACCTGTCTTCACAACCTGTTGCTCCTTCTCAAGTTCGCACTGAATTGGACATGTACTTGGACGAGCCCCTTATCCGTAGAACAACAGATTTTGACATTATTAATTGGTGGAAAGTTGGAGGTGCCAAGTACCCTACTTTGCAGAAGATTGCTCGTGATATATTACCCATCCCTGTTACATCTGTGGCATCGGAGTCAGTCTTTAGTACTAGCGGGAGGTTACTTAGTGCACATCGCAGTCGGCTTACACCAAGCATAGCTGAAGCTCTTATGTGTATGCAAGCTTGGTCACGAGCGGACATGTTAGGTAATCTTGTTAATTGTCAATTTGTATTCTATTTCTTTGTGCTACTGCTATGCATAAATTAATTTTTTTGCTTCATCTTTGCACTAGGTGATATCAACTTTGCTCTGCAAGCAGTTCAATCTGTTCTGGAGGATGAAGAAGAAGTGATGGTAACTCCTTGTTTCATCTCGATTTATTATGTTGGAGATGTTTTATACGTTTAAATAACAAGTGACGTGTGCGCAGAGCACTACATGTTTAAGATATGTACTTGTGAATGTGTGATTGGTGATTGGACTTAGATTAGATGCCGCGTTTTCATCCTTCATGCATTGCATTCAGAATTAACTTGTTTATTTTAATGCTTTGCTTTTTGATGTCAGGATGAAAATGAGTCCATCATTACTGAAGACTGATTTGGAGCCAAGTGTGCTCATGTGGACATGCGGCTGGGTCTCCAATTACTAGTGCACGTACTGTTGGAAGTGCATTTGAATTTTGAAATATGTTACGTACTTTTTTATACAACTTCGGTTGCGATGTAATAAGATTTTAAGACAAGAGTTCTACTATGTTACTATTTGAGTTGTCAATTTGTCATCGTGTGGTATACTTCAGATTTTTTTTGATGCACCAAGATTTAAGACAAGTTTTTTACTATCAGACTATTTGAGTTGTCAATTTGTCATTGTGTGTGTGGACAATGTCTGAAGTCTGAACAGTGTACTTGCTGCCTACTTATGCTTGTAGGCTTGTAGCTGTGTTGTCATTTGTGAATGAACGATGATGTTAATTTCATCTTTGGGAAGGCTTCATGCTGATTTTTCTATGCCCATGGAGCTCCATGGGTATCTGGGTATCCAATGGGTTTGGGCATGGGCACAAGTTTTGCCCATGGATATTTTCGTGGATGGGCAGAAGGTAGAAGATGGGTCATGGGTTGGATTTGGACCAGCTCCACCCGCCCCAAACCCGACCCATTGCCATCCCTACTCCACGCTGGCGCACGACACGGTCTTACAACGACTATGCCCACGCCTAGTGGAAGCCCCATGCTCCGTGCTGGGGGGGAGACTAGCTTAGGTACCGGACGCGGCTATTCTTTGCTCTCTTCTGTAATCGAGTTTGATGTGTTTGGGACTAAAGTTTGAAGTTTTCGCGTCTTTATTCAAAAAGAGGGGTGGGAATTTTTCTCCTTGCAACGTTTCCCGTCTTGAGTCTCGTTTCTCCTTGACAGCTCTCTCTCTCGCGCGCGCGCGCGCCCCGCGAGTGGGGGCTTTACACTGTACGCATGTTGAGCCAGCCCCAGCGGTGTTGAGGGCCCTCCCCCGAGGGCCCAGATCACAACAGTCGTGGGCCTGCCCGCGCACACACCTCGCCAAGGCTTTGGTGTCCGAGTCCTCACGCGACGCTCTCAAGCGAGCCAGCAAGCACACGTGGCCCGAGGCCTCCGTCAAAGCATCTGCATCCCGACCTTAGCCGGGCACCGCGACTCGATATAATGGTAACGACCCACCCCTCCTCAGGGGTTGCGGGCCCACGACGAGCAAAGGAAAGGAGACGCAAGGGAGTATAACGTTACTTGATACATCATAAAGGAGTTTCTTCCAAAATACTTTCACATCCCCGCGGGGTCATATTCAAAATCTTGACAAGTAAAACAGGGAAAAGACAACCTAGGGAGATGTGTTGTTGCCATCGATGCTGTCGCTACCACCGCCGTCAGACCTGCGCCCCTCAACCAAAGGCTAGCCCTCGCCCTCAGCGGGGGGGAAATTTCGCGATCATATCGTCCACGTGATCCTCCACCCAGTCCTCGAGGGCACCTTGAATCACCTCGGGCACGGGGCCTATCACGGCTTCGAAGTCGAAGTTGGGGTCGAAGCGAAGAAGGTGGCTGAAGACACGTGAAGATGCCCGCGCGAGGAGGTCACGGCACTTCTCTTCCATGAGTTAGCGGACCTTCTCTGCGCCCCCTTCAAGGCGCTCCACAATCCTGGTGAAGAAGCCAAGGTAGCCGGCATCGTCAGGAACGAGCGGACTGGAGATGCTCTCATTGCAGTTACTTCTCAGGGCTTGGTGGGCCCTCCTCTCAAGGGCCTGGAACATCTGGGAGCGCATGTGTTGCAGCCCCCGGGCGCGGTTCGCTCGTCCGAGGCCTTCTCCACAAGGGATGTGACATCCTCCACTTGCTTGTAGAGGAAAGACAGCTCGTCCTCGGCGTCCATCGCAGCTTTTTCATGTTGCTCCGTCACGGCTAATGTCGAAATCGGGGCTCCGCAGACCCAAGAAGGTTCAAACTCTGGGACGTGTGTGAAGATCTCTACCAGCTCTAGCCTCAAGCTCGCCGCTCCGCAGCCAAGCCTCGTCGAATACGTGCGAGCGAACAAGAAGATGGACACAGAGATTTACCCAGGTTCGGGCCACCTTGCGGTCTAAAACCCAACTCCTGCCTTTGGTGGATTGGCCTCATGAGGAGGTTTGGGGATGAACTAGTACAGTGATTGAGCGACCTCACGAGGGCTCTCGAATGGGAATCGATCGATCGATCCGCTCTACGGTGGATGCTGGTGCCTATTTATAGTGGCCTTGGTCCTCTTCCCTTATCGTACAGGCGGGAAGGGATCCCACAATGGCCAATTTTGAAAGGGGACAAGAAGTACATCTTATCCTGACTATAGGTGGTCTTCGCCTGCAAAGCTTCTGAGCGTGACGCAGAGGTGGGCTCGGCGATATCATCCGTCCTGCGAAGCTCGTGGTCTTGGTCGGGATGCTGATACGTCTCCAACGTATCTATATTTTTTGCTTGTTCCATGCTGTTATATTATCATTATTGGATGTTTTACAATCATTTTATACCAACTTTATATCATTTTTTGGGACTAACCTATTTACATAGTGCCAAAGTGCCAGTTGCTGTTTTTGCTTGTTTTTTACTTCGCAGAATATCAATACCAAACGGAGTCCAATCGCGACGAAACTTTTTGGAGATTTTTTCTAGACCAGAAGACACCCAGTGGGCCAAAGAAGAGCCAGGAAGGTAGGTTGTGGAGAGCACAACCCACCAGGGCACGCCATGGCGCCCCCGGTGCGCCCTGATGGGTTGTGCCCTCCATGGGGCCCCTCTGCACCGCCTCTGATGCCTATAAATTCCCAAATATTCCAAAAACCCTAGGGGAGTCGACGAAACACAATTCCAGCCGCCGCAAGTTCCAGAACCTCGAGATCCAATCTAAACACCATCACGGAGGGGTTCATATTCTTCAAAGGTGCCTCTCCGATGATGCGTGAGTAGTCCACCATAGACCTACAGGTCCGTAGGCAGTAGCTAGATGGCTTCCTCTCTCTCTCTCTCTCTCTTATGATTCTCAATACAAGGTGATGTAAACTTTTGCGGTGTGTTTGTTGGGATCCGATGAATTTTGAGTTCATGATCAGTTTCTATCCATGAATATTATTTGAGTCTTCTTTGATCTCTTATATGCATGATTACTTATAGCCTCGTATTTCTTCTTCGAATCTTTGGTTTAGTTAGGCCAACTAGATCGATTTTTCTTGCCATGGGAAGAGGTGCTTTGTGATGGGTTCGATCTTGTGGTGTCCTTTCCCAGTGACAGAAGGGGCAGCAAGGCACGCATGTATCGTTGCCATTAAGGATACAAGATGGGGTCTATTCCTACATGAATAGATCTTGTCTACATCATGTCATCGTTCTTATTGCATTACTCTGTTTTTCCATGAACTTAATACACTAGATGCACACTGGATAGCGGTCGATGTGTGGAGTAATAGCGGTAGATGCAGGCTGGAGTCGGTCTACTTATCTTGGACGTGATGCCTATATAATGATCATCGCCTTGGATATCATCATGATTATTTGATCTTCTATCAATTGCCCAATAGTAATTTGTTCACCCACCGTGCGCTATACTCATGAGAGAAGCCACTAGTGAATCCTACGGCCCCCGAGTCTACTTTTCCAACATATTGCTTTCTGATCTATCTTTTTGCCTCTTTGTTTTCAGATCTACAGAACCAAAAAACCCAAAAACATATTTCTGCATATTTTATTTGCTCTTTTTATTTTGTGTTCTTGAGAGATCTATCTCTCCTATCTATCACTACCTAATCTATCTTTTTACCGTAGAGAGATTGACAACCTCTCTTTCGCGTCGGGTTGCAAGTATTTGTTGTTTATGTGCAGGTGATGCTTATTGGGTGGTGGTGATCCTCCTACTGGTTCGATAACCTTGGTTTCATAACTGAGGGAAATACTTACCGTCGTTGTGCTGCATCATCCCTTCCTCTTTGGGGAAATACCGACGCAGTCTCAAGCCAAGTCAAAGGAATTTCTGGCGCCGTTTCCGGGGAGGAAGCGGTCTCTTCTACGTGCCTATCGTAGGCGCCGAGGGGACTCCATCATCATCTACCAGGTTCCTAATCACAAATATCATCTCCTTGCAATTTCATTATTTGCCATTTGCCTCTCGTTTTCCTCTCCCCCACTTCACCAATTTGCCATTTTATTCGCCCTCTTTTTCGTTTGCCTTTTTCTCGTCAGATCTCTTGCCTACTCATTATGGCTAGTTCTTCCTTTATTGCGTGTACTCCCGATAATGAGGTTCTTAATTTTAAGCAAAGGGGAGGGGAGAACCTAAAAGATGCTTGATATAGGATTTGCAATGCTCATAATAGATCTATCCATAAGCAATCTACCGTTGTTCTTCTTCACAGTTTTTATGTGGGCATCACCACTTGGTATAGATTCGTCCTTGATAGAATTACCAGTTGGAATTTCTTGATGTGTCCATCTTTGGATGCCATTAATGCTATGGGAAGTTTAGTGGGATCACCACCTCTTATGATCAATGAAACAACTTTAACTCTCGAACATGTTATGGGGAGACTAGATGCTATTGAAAAGAAGATGATTACCCAAGAACATCTTGAAAGTTTGGATAAGAAAATGCATAATCTTGCTAATAAAATTGGGTCTAAGGCGGGAGATGCTTTTAAATTGTTAAGGAAAAAAGAAACAGTAGTTAACGAAATGGTAGAAGAGAGTCCTTACCAGATTCATAAGTTGGAGGAAATTTTTAGTAATTTGGGTTTGGCTTTTCTTCTATCAAAACTATTGAAAAAACTCCCATAAAAATTGGTAAGACCACGCATGTCACTAAGAACAAAGTTGCTACATCTAGTAGTCAAAAGGGGGATCTTAAAATGATTAGTATTCATCCCGACTTTGTTGAAATCTTAAGAGACCCTATTTACAAGAATGAATTTTTTGGTTTTCTTCCTAGGAGTGTTGTCATCAAGAATATGCATGCTAAATCCATGAAGAAATCTAGTTGTGTGATTTAAGAGTTGAAAACTAAAGATGACAATACTTGAATCTATGTGTTATACCTAGCTAGGGGCATAAAACGATAGCGCTTGTTGGGAGGCAACCCAATGAATAAATAAATTTTTCCTTTTTCCTTTATGTTTTTGAGTGTTGACACAATTATGCCTCTGTTATGATTGTGTTTTTATGGTTTATTTAGTGTTTGTGCCAAGTAGAGCCTTTATGATGATTCATAGGATGAGTAGAAGCGATGCTGAATCTAAAACAGAAACTTTGCGTCCAGTATATGAATTTTCGTGTTTTGCTGGAACGTGATCTTGAGATGAAATTTTGACACAGTGTTTCTATACAAATTCCTTACGTTGTCCTAATTTGTCAGAATTTTTAGAGTTACAGAAGTATAGTTAGAGTACATATTACTACAGACTGTTCTATTTAAGACATATTCTGTTTTCGTTGCATTGTGTGCTTGTTTTGATGAATCCATGGGTTATATTGAAGGGTATGAGCCATGGTAAAGTTAAAATACAGTAGTTATAATGCAATAATAAAATATGAATGGGTTTGCAACAGCACATAAAGTAGTGATTTAGTTTATTATACTAACGGATCTCACGAAGATTTTGTTGAGTTTTGTGTGATTGAAGTTTTCAAGTTTTGGGTGAGATCACGATGGATGAAGGAATAAGGAGTGAAAAGAGCCTAAGCTTGGGGGTGCTACCCAAGATATATCCAAAGAGAAACAAGCAACTAAGTTTGGGGATGCCCCCGAGTGGCATCCCCTCTTTCTTCTAACGACCATCGGTATTTTACATGGAGCTATATTTTTATTTGTCACATATCATGAGTTTTGCTTGGAGCGTCTTGTATCTTTGCTTGCTTTTTTTGTTAGTTTGTCACTTGTATCATTGCTGGACACACCTATTTGAGAGAGCCAAAATCCTGCTATCATTTGTTAGAATTGCTCTATGTGCTTCACTTAAACTTTTTGAGCTATAGAATTGCTCTAGTGCTTCACTTATACCTTTTTGAGCACGGTGTGCTTGGAAATTTTTGTAGAAATACTCTCATGCTTCACTTAGATTAATTTGAGAGTTAGTAAATTTTGAACAAATCCTCTCAGGCTTCACTTATACTATTTTGAGAGATGAAATCTTTATGCTCATGTGCTTCACTTAAATTTGTTTGAGCTTGCCAAAAAGCAATGGCAATATATGAAACTAGTTCCAAAGTGATAGATATCCAAGGAGGATATAATAAAAACTTTCATGGAGATCATTGGGCAAATTAAACTTGATTCTTTGGAATAGTTTTGAAACATGATGATGGTAATATGCGAGTCATGTTAGTGAGTAATTATGCTTTAGTAGGAATATTGGTGTTAAGGTTTGTGATTCCCAATGCATGCACAAAAGTCAATAGTTATGCAATGAAGTTACATCCTACTTATGGTGCATTATTCGGTGTTAGTTATGCTCAATGCTCGCTTATGTGAATTTTTGTTTCTTGGTATGGTTGCTTCCCAACCTATTTGCTAGCATCCATTTGTACTAAGTAGAAATACTACTTGTGCATCCAAAATCCTTAAACCAAGTTTTGCCTTATGAGTCCGCCATACCTACCTATATGCGGTATTTCCATGCCGTTCCAAGCAAATTTTTATGTGCCATCTCTAAATTTTCAAAATAAATTTTCTCTTTTGTGTGCTCGTACCGCTCATGAAACGGTGGGGAGTGTCCAATATTTTTCCATGCTAGATATGTTATTCTCAAGGTGAGTGTTTATTCACTTGTCATTGCCCGAGAGTGCGGCGGTAATAGGGATGCCCATTCCCGAAATGAAAAAGAAAAAATATATTTGCTTTATGTTGTCAAATAATAAATTCCTTGGAAAGTGTTGGTATGTGAAAGCACATTTGCTCACTTGGTGGTTTTGGTAATTAATAACAACATATATGTCATTGAACTAATGTTTCCACTAAGCATATTTTAGGAAAAGTTCAATGATGGGTTGGCAAAAGGATTGTGGAGATAACCCTAGATGCAAGGAAATGGATTGGCAAAGCTTCAAGCAAGAGGACTCTACATTTTACTTTGTGAGAAATCACTTTGAGTCCATAGGAAAGCCAATACTATTAAAAGGGGGTAAGGTACTGTTGGTAAACAAGATGCTCCACGTGCACAAGTGATAGTCACCAAAAACACCCACAAGCTCTTCCACAAATACTCTGTCTAGAACCCTACCACTCAAATCCGTAAGACCAACAATTCCTATTCGGTCTCACCGAGATTCAAACCCTAGACAGATCCTAAGCCAAACCCATCTCGGTACTACCAACATTTCATTCGGTGCCACCGAGTTCAGTTGCCAACTTTCTGGTTAGCTATTTTCAAGCATCGGTACCACCGAGTTTTGCCAATCGGTCTCACCGAGATTTGGACCAACTTTCTGGTTAGCCATTCTCAAGAATCGGTACCACCGAGTTTTGTGAATTGGTCTCACCGAGTTTTTGGACCAACTCTCTGGTTAGCCGTTGTCAAGAATTGGTACCACCGAAATTTGAGAATTGGTCTCACCGAGTTGTGCAATCTGACCGTTGGTCATCTAATCGGTACCACCAAGAGTTATGTATCGGTCTCACCGAGATTCAAAAGTTACTGCCTTTTGGTCACTTTGGTACCACCGAGTTTTACACTTCGGTGTCACCGAGTTGGTCACTTTAGGTGTAACGGTTGGATTTTTGGGGATGCCTATATATACCCCTTCACCACCACCCACTCGGACGAGAAGCACTCAGAACTATTCCATACTTGCCCCATCCAATTTTCTGAGAGAGAGCCACCTACTCATGTGTTGAGATCAAGCCATTCCACTCTATCCATATGAATCTTGATCTCTAGCCTCCCCAAGTTGCTTTCCACCAAATCAATCTCTTCCACCATAGCCAAATCTATGAGAGAGTGATTGTGTGTTGAGGCGTCTATCATCTTGAAGCACAAGAGCAAGGGGTTCATCGACATTGCCGAGCCTATTACCTTTTGGAGGGTGGTGCCTCCTAGATTGGTTAGGTGTCGCTTGGGAGCCTCCTACTTTGTGTTGTGGAGTTGAACCAAGAAGTTTGTACGGGCAAGGAGACCGCCTACTTCTTGAAGATCTACCCATAGTGAGGCTAGTCCTTCGTGGACGGAAGCCATTATGGAATAGTCAAGGTTACTACTTCGTGGACCCTTTTGGGTGGAGCCCTCCATGGACTCTCACGACCGTTACCCTCCGTGGGTTGAAGACTCCATAAACGTGGACGTGCGATAGCACCACCTATCGGAACCACGGGAAAAATCTTTGTGTCTTCAAATTGCGTTTGATCTTCCTTCCTACCCTCTACTACATATGCTTGCTGTTATTTTCCGCTGCTATACTCTTAGACATGCATGTGTAGGGTGTACTTGAATGGTTATAATCGCTAAAGTCTTCCAACACTTAAAATTGGGAAAAGGTAGAATTTTTTTTCTCAAGTAGTATAATCACCCCCCCTCTAGACATACTTTCGATCCTACAAGTGGTATCAGGGCTTTGGTCTCCATTGCATTGGTCTCACAACCTAGGAGAGTATGGCGTCTAGTGAGGGAAATTATCACTGTAGAGGTTCATACTTTGATGGCACAAATTTTGCTAGTTGGAAGCACAAAATGAAAATGCATATTCTTGGTCATAACCCCGCCGTTTGGGCTATTGTTCGTGTTGGCTTGCAAGGTGAATTCTTTGGTGATGGAAAGGAACCGGTTTGTGAAGAGACCACAGATGAATTGAAGATGTTGCAATACAACGCTCAAGCATGTGACATTCTTTTCAACTGCCTATGCCCCAAAGAATTCAACAAAATCAGTCGTCTTGAGAATGCAAAAGAGATTTGGGATACTTTGGTTGATATGCATGAAGGTACCGAATCCGTGAGACAATCCAAGTTGAATGTTCTTCAAAGTCAGCTTCACAAGTTCAAGATGAAGGATGGTGAAGGAGTCGCAGAGATGTACTCTAGGCTAGCTCTCATCACCAATGAGATTGCCGGCTTAAGAAGATACTTAGAGATTTGGATGAGAGATACAACACAGTGTGCACATTGATCCAAATGATGCCCAACTACAAAGATCTCAAGCCTACGGAAGTCATTGGAAGGATTGTTGCTCATGAGATGACACTCAAGGACAAAGAAGAGCTTCACAACAAGTCTAGCGGTGCTTACAAAGCCACAAGTGATGCTCCCGCAACTTCAAGCGACAACCTTGTCACCAATGAAGAGATAAGCCTCATGGTCAAGAAATTCAACAAGTTCTACAAGAATAGAGGCAAAGAACGAAGCTCCAACTCAAGATATGAAGAGAAGCGTTCGTCAAGTCGTGACCGAAACTGCTACAATTGTGGGAAACCCGGACACTACTCCAATGAGTGCACGGCTCCCTACAAACGAAGAGAAGAGTCACCTAGAAGACGAAGCTCAAGGAATGAATCACATCAAAGAGAGAGAAGGAGTAGAGATGATCGTTATGAACGAAGACCCTCAAGGAGAAGTAGGGACTCGGAAAAGAAGGACAAGTACACCAAGAGCTACTCAAGAAGAAGACATCAAGCTCATGTTGGTGAATGGGTTTCCGGCTCCGAATCCGACAACAACTCCGAGAGAAGCTATCACTCCAACTCCGACTATAGTCAAGATGAAGGTGTTGCCAGACTTGCACTAGTGACTACCAACTCCTATGATCTATTTGATTCACCAAATGAAGGGAGTGGAAGTTGCTTCATGGCTAAAGGCCCCAAGGTATCACACACCTAGTATCTTGATTTCAATAGTGATGAAGATGATTTACTTGGTGATGATGACTTGCTCTTTGATAAAACTAGTGATGTTAGTCAAAATGAACTTGATAATTTTCATGCTAGTCAAGATAAGTCGGTTGATGATGATAAGATGAAAATAGAACAACTAACTAAAGAATTAAACACTCTTAAGTTAGCCCATGAATCTACTCTAGAAGATCATAGAGAGCTTGTAAGGACTCATGAGAAGCTACGCTTCGAGAAGCTCACCTTGGAGCAAGAACATGAGTTTCTTAAAGCTATCAATGACGATCTCTGAAAGAAGACTTCATCTTATCTAGCCAAACGATTACTCTTGTCTACATTCATGCCACAAGTTAAGCCTAGACAAACTAGTAACAAAGGCAAGAAAGGTTCTTCATCTAGTAGCAACAATAAAAATGCTAAATCTAATGATGTTGCTTCTAGTAGTTCTATTGATTCCACTAATGATGATTCTCTTAGCCAAGTTACACTTGAGCAAGAAAATGATTTATTGAAAGGGATTATAGAGAAAGGTATCTACAAGAGTCTTGCCGGGTGTAAGCAATTTAAGGAAATTGTACGCAAGCACGGAGGATACCGGAAGAACCATGGCATTGGCTACTTCAACGCTAATGGAGTTGAATGGGAAGAAGGTCAATACCCCAAGCCCAAGTTTGTTCCTCAAAGGGAGAAGTATGAACATACTCTTCCCAAGGGAACAAACACTCAAGATGACCTTCCACCACAAGACCACAAGATAAAGGGCAAGGACAAGCTTCAACAGGACATTGACTCATATGAAGATGAATCCCAAGCTTTGGTGGAGTGGGTTCCCAAGGCTACTTCAAGCTCAACTTCTACAAGTGCCACTTCAACACCAAGGATCCCCATCAAGTTGATGTGGGTCCCTAAGAAGAAGAACTAGAGAAGTTCTTGAGGGGTGACTCCGCCAATGAAATTCACTCACATTCATTATTGGCAAAGAACTAGTTGCAATCAACGTCAACATCATGCAATAGTTCAAGGAGTCACACATTCCCTCAAAGGTAAGCAAGGGACAAGGCAATCAACAAATCCATGGACATCATCATGTATGCTTTGCACTCCATGTCCATAGATATCCTTGTATTTGTCTCTTGTGTGTTGGGACTAACCCATGTAGGTGAGAAGAGTAAGGAAACAACAAGGATGCTCCCAACTCTTGGTGACCTTCATCAACCTTGAGCATCCACCACTACATCACCCACATGAAGTCTTCATGGACAAACCCAAGGTTAGTTTATCCCTCCTATGGGGGGATGTCACATCAAGGGGGAGCTTTACTCTAAGACTTGAGTTAAAGCATCTCTTAGAATGTGACAACATTAAATGCTTTATGTAAAAGTGGTAACCCCACTTGTGCTTAAACGATGAGTATGACCTATGATCAAGTATTCTTACTTGGCTGCTAAGTCAATATACTCATATATAGATGACTCCGTCATCGCCCAAAATGCTTGATAGATGCTAGTATGTATGTGCATGTTTGCCATGATTTCATTTCACATCTTATTGTGTGAGCATGTTGGTCTATTTCTTTAACCATTCAAGGACATCCAATTGTTGCTATTTGGTTTTTGATTTTTTCTTTTGCCAATTGGATGGACAAGAATGCCTAGGACCACTCTCTAGCTATCTATGCTTTCTCGTCTCATATTCCATTCTTGCTGCATCACAAAATTTGAACAAGGACTTTTCGATCTCTCTGTGTGAGGAGCACTAGGAGTTCCGTATCGACAAAGGACTGACCAGTAAAACCTTCCAAGTGCATCTCGGTGGAACCAATATCAAATTCTCGGTATCACCGAATGCCTAGGGTTGATCTGGTTTTCATACTCGGTATCACCGATTCCATCTTCTCGGTTACACTGAGTTTCCCTGTCAGCTGACAGTAGAGAAACTCGGTGACACCGAAAAGTTAGAACCGGTGTCACCGACAGCCACGGGTATATAAAGAGGCGGACCTGACTTTTGAAATTAGTTCCTCAAATGTCATCCCCTTCAAAAACCCTAGCTGCCGAACAAGACCCCTAGTCGTCGCCTTCGTCTTCCCGAGCGCCTCCGCCGTGGTAAGTCCACACCGCCGATACATTCTTTCCCCCCATCCCCGCCGTAGCGAGATCGTCACCGAGTTAGGGTACGATTTTGACCCCTCATGCGCTCCCCTTTCCGAATCTTGCGCATTAGGACTTTTCCATCTGTAAGACAAAGTTTGAGATCGATCTATCCGCTAGAAATTTCATTAGACTAGAGAACGAACGATTTTTTAGGGTTTGCCGTCCACGACTTGAATCTCGGTAACACCGAAGCAAAAGAATCGGTAGCACCGATTCCCTTTTCTGGTCGACCGAGAACAACCTCGGTGAAACCGAGTGCCCATTTTCGGTCTCACCGAAAGTGGTGCCAAGTTTCTGTTTAGCAGGTTGTTTGTCTCGGTAGGTCCGAAAAGTTTGCATCGGTAGTACCGAAATTCACTTGGCAGAATGCAAATCTTAAGAAATTTTAGTTCAAATTTGAGAAAACCTTCTGCAATTTTGTGATGACTCAACCTATCCACTCTTCTATACTCTATTTCACAGGGTCAGAGATGTCAGGGTCTGATGATAGCCAAAATGACTTCAGAGAGAAGAATGTTGACATGAGCTCAGGCACTAGTCCTGAAGGGAGCTATGATGATGTTCCTAGCTCACCTGATCTGCCCAAGGCTGCAACTAGGGCAAGAAGGAAGCTCAATTCTGATGAGGAGGATGAAGACTTTATTCCAGAAGAGCTGCCCTAGAAAGATGATGCTGCCAAGAGCTCTACTGCTGCCACTACTTCCAAGAATAAAGTTATAAGGAAAGAGTATGCTAGCTCAGGGTCAGTGAGAGCACCAGAGAGTGCTAGGGCAACAATGACTATTGATCCCTCCAAGAAGTCTATGCCTAAGAAGGCACGAGAGAAGAAGAAGTCCAGAAAGAGGATCATTCATGTCATGGGCAGGCCTACCTCAATGTATGAGGACCCATCAGAGGCTGCTGCTGAAGAAGAGGAGGAAGAGCCAGCTACCAAGGCTCCTCCTAAGAAGAAGAAGAAGCTCATGGCTAATGCTATGCCCAAGGATACATCATCCAAAGGCACCAAGACTGCCCCCAAGAAGGTTGTTGTTGTTCCTAAACCCAAGAGGTTTTCCAGAGACATCCCAACTTCTAGCAAGAACAAGACCTCCACTTTCAGGGATGCTGAGGAGGATGCTATGTCTGCTTTGATGAAGCTAAGGCCACATCTTCCAGAGCATAATGCCAGCCACTTGCTAGCTGAGGATATGAAGAAAAGGAAGGACTCAGGTTTGAGAGAGTGGAGAGCTGTTGATCCATATTCACAGAGGAGGAAGACTGCTGTGGACTACAGGTTCTATACAAAAGAACAGCAAGACTTCTATGAAACAATTTTGCTTGACAAGAGCCCTGCTGTGAGTGATATGAGGTTTGTGGACTGGAAGTACATCAAGGATAATGAGGACTACTTTCCAAGTGTGCAAGACAACTTTCATTGCATTGGACTTGATGAGTTTGTTGGTAAGGAGTTTACTGCCTGGAATGATGAAATGATCATGCAATTCTACTCCACTGCTAATTTCTATGGAGATGGTAGAATTGTATGGATCACTGAAGGTGCAAGGTATGAATCCATAGTTGAGGAGTGGGCTGCCATCTTAGGAGTCCCAGAGGTGGAAGATGGTGACATTGATGTATACTCTGAACCCAAGGCAAGCCACAATGCCATGAAGAACATGTACAATGAGATTCCTGCTGCACATCTGAAGTATCACAAGTTTGGATCCATTTACTTCCTCCAGGCTGGTCTACGCACGATCAACACTATCTTAAGGCATACCTTGATGCCTAAGTCTGGAGATGAGAAGATGATAAGAGGCTACTCCATCAACATGTTGCTCCATCTAGATCAACATACGAGATTCAGAGTGATGGATCTGATAGTGGAGACTGCGAAGAGGGTTGCTACTGATCAGAAGCGCTCATGTTGCTATGCACCCTATATTCAGATGCTCATCAACTCCAAGTTGGAGAAGCACATATTTGCACTTGACCGACCACATTTGCCACTATTGCCAGAGCTAGAAGACAACGTTGTGGTGATGGACCTATATCATCCCACCTCAGCTACAGCACAGGCACATGCAGAGGTAGCCAGAGACTCTACTTCTCAGGTGCCAAGGTCTAGGAGTGAGCAGATGGATCTCCTACTTAGCTCTGTGCTCGGCATGCAGAAGGACATTGGGAACATATTGAAGAACCAGGAGAGCCTCTCGAGGATTGTTGACACCAAATTTCATACTCTCAACAACAAGGTGGATGAGCTCACAGTGACTGTGAATGAGCTCAAGAAGGAAGTTGATGGCATGCCCAGTCCCCACACTACTAATGATGATGAGGATAGTCCACCTCTCCGGACAGCCACTCAGTTCACGACTCAGCCCAGATCTGCAACAGTGCCAGCTCCAGAGTCTAGACCGTGTTCATCAGCACCTCCTTCAGCTCCTCCAGCACCTCCAGTTGCTACTCCGACTCCGTCCATGACGTCTGCAGAAGTCTTCGCTGTTGCCGTTCTCTCGACTCCTTCATCAGCCACCGGAGGAGATCATCCCCAGATACCTTTGAACGTTTTGGTAACTTGTTGCCAAAGGGGGAGAAGATGTATATAGATCTTTAGGCTTCTAGGGAGAGAGCGTTGCTTTTTATCGCTTTTCAAAAACATTGATAACTTTTGGTTGGTTTGCTTGTGTTAAACTTTGTTGGTGTTTGATCATACACTTGATGTGTATTGCTACTATTTACTATCCTTGTGATGCTTATGAAATGATCATTCACTTTTCTTGATTGTGTCGTGCTATGATATTCATTCTTATTATTCTCGCACACCACCAAGTTGTATGTGACATGGAAGAGTGCCCCATGTACCTAATCGATTGTGCATTTGCATTCAAACGCAAATTCAAAATAATGCACAAATTTAGGGGGAGCTCTTGCTTATAACATACTTCTCAAAGCGACGATTACATTCATTGATTATATCATATGTCGAAGCTTTGATCTATATGTTGTCATCAATTACCAACAAGGGGGAGATTGAAAGCACATATGCTCCCTTGGTGGTTTTTGGTAATTAATAACAACATATATGTCATGAACTAATGTTTCCACTATGCATATTTCAGGAAAAGTTCAATGATGGGTTGGCAAAAGGATTGTGGAGATACCCCTAGATGCAAGGAAATGGATTGGCAAAGCTTCATGCAAGAGGACTCTACATTTTACTTTGTGAGAAATCACTTTGAGTCCATAGGAAAGCCAATACTATTAAAAGGGGACAAGGTACTATTGGTAAACAAGATGCTCCACGTGCACAAGTGATAGTCACCAAAAACACCCACAAGCTCTTCCACAAATACTCTGTCTAGAACCCTACCACTCAAATCGGTAAAACCAACAATTCCTATTCAGTCTCACCGAGATTCAAACCCTAGACAGATCCTAAGCCAAACCCATCTCGGTACTACCAACATTTCATTCGGTGCCACCGAGTTCAATTGCCAACTTTCTGGTTAACTATTTTCAAGCATCGGTACCATCGAGTTTTGCCAATCGGTCTCACCGAGATTTGGACCAACTTTCTGGTTATCCATTCTCAAGAATCGGTACCACCGAGTTTTGTGAATAGGTCTCACCGAGTTTTTGGACCAACTCTCTGATTAGCCGTTGTCAAGAATTGGTACCACCGAAATTTGAGAATCGGTCTCACCGAGTTGTGCAATCTGGCCGTTGGTCATCTAATCGGTACCACCAAGAGTTATGTATCGGTCTCACCGAGATTCAAAAGTTACTGCCTTTTGGTCACTTCGGTACCACCGAGTTTTACACTTCGGTGTCACCGAGTTGGTCACTTTAGGTGTAATGGTTGGATTTTTGGGGATGCCTATATATACCCCTTCACCACCACCCACTCGGAAGAGAAGCACTCAGAACTATTCCATACTTGCCCCATCCAATTTTCTGAGGAGAGCCACCTACTCATGTGTTGAGATCAAGCCATTCCACTCTATCCATATGAATCTTGATCTCTAGCCTCCCCAAGTTGCTTTCCACCAAATCAATCTCTTCCACCATAGCCAAATCTGTGAGAGAGTGATTGTGTGTTAAGGAGTCTATCATCTTGAAGCACAAGAGCAAGGAGTTCATCGACATTGCCGAGCCTATTACCTTTTGGGGGGTGGTGCCTCCTAGATTGGTTAGGTGTCGCTTGGGAGCCTCCTACTTCGTGTTGTGGAGTTGAACCAAGAAGTTTGTACGGGCAAGGAGATCGCCTACTTCGTGAAGATCTACCCATAGTGAGGCTAGTACTTCGTGGATGGAAGCCGTTATGGAATAGTCAAGGTTGCTACTTCGTGGACCCTTTTGGGTGGAGCCCTCTGTGGACTCTCGCGACCGTTACCTTCTGTGGGTTGAAGACTCCATAAACGTGGACGTACGATAGCACCACCTATCGGAACCACGGGAAAAATCTTCGTGTCTTCAAATTGCGTTTGATCTTCCTTCCTACCCTCTACTACATATGCTTGTTGTTATTTTCCGCTGCTATACTCTTAGCCTTGCATGTGTAAGGTGTACTTGAATTGCTATAATCGCTAAAATCTGCCAACACTTAAAATTGGGAAAAGGTAGAATTTTTGTTTGCTCAAGTAGTCTAATCACCCCCCCCCCTCTAGACATACTTTCAATCCTACAGTATGGAAGGCAACCGTGGATATGGCCCGCCATGGAAAGTGAAAGTTTGGTGGAAAAAGGAATAAACTTTATTTTCTGTTTGGGAACCGCCTATGATATATCTAGCATGGAAAGTATTGTGAGCTACTTTGTCATTTTCGTTGACAGGAAAAGCATGCCACCCAAAATATTTTTCTCTCTCAATTTTAAACTTTGAGCTCTGGCACCTCTACAAATCCCTACTTCCCTCTGCGAAAGGCCTATCTATTTACTTTATGCAATTTTTATTTTTACTTTGAGTCTCCATCTTGTCTTATAAAGCACCAACTAGGGGGCACTATGATCGTACTTGAGCATTGGGCATAGCTAATATTTGAGTGTGTTTCATGAATGGATCAATGATTGAGCATGATGGGCTAGGGATAACTTCCTTTAGTGTTGATATTTTGAAAGACATGGTTGCTTGTTGACATGCTTGAGTATTGAAGTCATTATGTTAAAACTAGACTATTGCTTTGAATCATTTACAAGTCCAAATGTCCATGCTATACAAAAGAAAAGAATATGAGATGAACATGGTAGGCAGCATTCCACATCAAAATTCTGTTTTTATCATTTACCTACTCGGGGACGAGTAGGAATTAAGCTTGGGGATGCTGATACGTCTCCAACATATCTATAATTTTTGCTTGTTCCATGCTGTTATATTATCATTCTTGGATGTTTTACAATCATTTTATAGCAACTTTATATCATTTTTTGGGACTAACTTATTGGCATAGTGCCAAAGTGCTAGTTGCTGTTTTTGCTTGTTTTTTACTTCGCGGAATATCAATACCAAACGGAGTCCAATCGCGAAGAAACTTTTTGGAGATTTTTTCTGGACCAGAAGACACCCTGTGGGCCAAAGAAGAGCCAGGAAGGTAGTTTGTGGAGAGCACAAACCACCAGGGTGCCCCAGGGGGCCCCCGGCGCGCCCTGATGGGTTGTGCCCTCCACGTAGCCCCTCTGCATCGCCTCTGATGCCTATAAATTCCCAAATATTCCAAAACCCCTAGGGGAGTCGACGAAACACAATTCCAGCCGCCGCAAGTTCCAGAACCTCGAGATCCAATCTAAACACCATCACGGAGGGGTTCATCTTCTTCATAGGTGCCTCTCCGATGATGCGTGAGTAGTCCACCATAGACCTACGGGTCCATAGGCAGTAGCTAGATGGCTTCCTCTCTCTCTCTCTCTCTTATGATTCTCAATACAATGGTCTCTTGGAGATCTATTGTTGGAAATATGCCCTAGAGGCAATTAATAAAGTGTTTATTATCATATTTCTCCGTTCATGATAATGGTTTATTATTCATGCTAGAATTGTATTGACCGGAAACTTAATACATGTGTGAATAGATAAACAAATACTGAGTCCCTAGTAAGCCTCTACTAGACTAGCTCGTTGATCAAAAGATGGTCAAGATTTCCTGACCATGGACATGAGTTGTCATTTGATAACGGGATCACATCATTAGGAGAATGATGTGATGGACTTGACCCAACCGTCAGCATAGCATATGATCGTTCAGTTTAATGCTATTGCTTTCACTATGTCAAATACACGTTCCTCTGACCATGAGATCATGCAACTCCCGGATACCGTAGGAATACTTTGGGTGTATCAAACGTCACAACGTAACTGGGTGATAATAAAGGTAAACTACAGGTATCTCCGAAAGTGTTTGTTGAGTTGGCATGGATCAAGATTGGGATTTGTCACTCCGACTATCGGAGAGGTATCTCTGGGCCCTCTCGGTAATACAGCATCACAGAAGCCTTGCAAGCACCGTGACTAAAGAGTTAGTTGCAAGATGATGTATTACGAAACGAGTAAAGAGACTTGCCGGTAACGAGATTGAAGTAGGTATTGGATACTGACGATCGAATCTCGGGCAAGTAACATACCGCCGGACAAAGGGAACAACGTATGTTGTCATATGAGGTTCACCGATAAAGATCTTCGTGGAATATGTAGGAACCAATATGAGCATCCAGGTCCCGCTGTTGGTTATTGACCAGAGAGTTGTCTCGGTCATGTCTACATCATTCCCGAACCCGTAGGGTCCTCACACTTAAGGTTCGATGACGATATAGTATTATATGAGTTATGTGATTGGTGACCGAATGTTGTTCGGAGTCCCGGATGAGATCACGGACATGACGAGGAGTCTAGGAATGCCCGAGAGGTAAAGATTCATATATTGGAAGGCTATATTCAAACATCGGAAAGGTACCGAGTGATTCGGGTATTTTTCGGAGTACCGGGGAGTTACGGGAATTCACCGGGAGAAGTAATGGGCCTTATTGGGCCATACGGGAAAAGGAGAGGCAGGCCACGTGAGGAGGCACGCGCCCCCCCTTGCCCAAACCAAATTGGACTAGGGGAGGGGGCGCAGCCCCCTCTTTCCTTTCCCTCTCCCTTCCCCCTTTCCTACTCCGTATGGGAGGTGGAATCCTACTAGGACTAAGGAGTCCTAGTAGGACTCCCCACACTTGGCGCACCCCTAGGGGGCCGGCCTCCTCCCTCTCATCCTTTATATACGAGGGCAAGGGGGCACCCCAAGGTACACAATTGTCCCATAGCCGTGTGCGGTGCCCCGATCTCCGTTTTCCACCTCGGTCATATTTTCGGAGAGCTTAGGCGAAGCCCTGCCGGAATCACTTCACCGTCACCGTCGCCACGCCGTCGTGCTGACGGAACTCATCTACTTCCTCGACGTCTTGAGGGATCAAGAAGGCGAGGATCGTCACCGAGCTGCACGTGTGCAGAACTCGGAGGTGCCGTACGTTCGGTACTCGATCGGTGGAGCTCGAAGGATTGTTCGACTACATCAACCACGCTGTGAGACGCTTCCGCTAACGGTCTACGAGGGTACGTAGACACACTCTCCCCTCTCATAGCGATGCATCTCCATGGATAGATCTTGCGTGAGCGTAGGAAATTTTTTGAAATTCATGCTCCGTTCCCCAACAGTGGCATCCGAGCCAGGTCTATGCGTAGATGTGATTTGCACGAGTAGAACACAAACGAGTTGTGGGCGTGGGTGTATACATATTGCTTGCCGTTACTAGTTGATACTTGATTCGGCGGTATTGTGAGATGAAGCGGCCCGGACCGACATTACGCGTACGCTTACGCGAGACAGGTTTCACCGCTAAGTGCACTCGTTGCATAAAGGTGACTGGCGGGTGTCTGTCTCTCTCACTTTAGTTGAATCGGTTTCAATGAAGAGGGTTCTTTTAGAAGATCAAAAAGCAATCACTACACCACGTTGTGGTTTTGCGTAGGTAAGAACGGTTCTTGCAAACCCGTAGCAGCCACGTAAAATTTGCAACAACAAAGTAGAGGACGTCTAACTTGTTTTTGCAGGGTATGCTGGTGATGTGATATGGCCAAGACATGATGTGATATAAGTTGTTGTATGAGATGATCATGTTTTGTAAGTTATCAGGCAACCGGCAGGAGCCTTATGGTTGTCTCTTTATTGTATGCAATGCCAACGCTATGTAATTGCTTTACTTTACCGCTATGAGTTAGCAGTAGTAGTAGTAGCAATAGCCGGCGAGACGACCACGACGCTGCGATGGAGATCAAGGTGTCACGACGCTACGATGGAGATCATGGTGTCAACCCGATGACGATGGAGATCATGACGGTGCTTTGCTGATGGAGATCAAAAGCACAAGACGATGATGGCCATATCATGTCACATATTGAATTGCATGTGATGTTAATCCTTTTATGCATCTTATTTTGCTTAGGACGACGGTAGCATTATAAGATGATCCCTTCACTAAATTTCAAGATAGGTGTTCTCCCCTAGTATGCACCGTTGCGAAGGTTCGACGCTTCTAAGCACCACGTGATGATTGGGTGTGATGGATTCTTTCGTTCGCATACAACGGGTGTAAGCCAGTTTTACACACGCAGAATACTTGGGTTAAACTTGACGAGCCTAGCATGTACAGACATGGCCTCGGAACACAAGAGACCGAAAGGTCGAACATGAGTCATATAGTAGATATGATCAACATGAAAGATGTTCACCATTGATAACTAATCCACCTCACGTGATGATCGGACGTGGTTTAGTTGATGTGGATCATGTTACACTTAGACAACTTGAGGGATGTTAATCTAAGTGGGAGTTCTTAAGTAATTTGATTAATTGAACTTCAATTGTCATGAACATAGTCTTACTTGTCTTAGCAAATTTATGTTGTAGATCAATAGACCGCGCTGTAGTTCCCCTGTTTTTATTATGTTCCTAGAGAAAACGAAGTTGAAAGTTGATGGAAGCAACTATGCGGACTAGGTCCGTGATCTGAGGATTGTCCTCACTGCTGCACAGAAGGCTTATGTCCTTAATGCACCGCTTAGTGAAATACCCCTACGGCTTCATCTGAGGACGTTATGAACGTCTGGCAGACAAGAAAAGAAGACTACTCGATAGTTCAGTGCGCCATACTTTACGGCTTAGAACCGGAGCTCCAAATATGTTTTGAGCAACACGGAGCATATGAGATGTTCCAAGAGCTGAAAATTTGTTTTTCAAGCTCACACCCGGGTCGAGAGGTATGACACCTTCGACAAGTTCTATAGCTACAAGATGGAGGAGAACAGCTCCGTTAGTGAGCATGTACTCAGAATGTCTGAGTACTTCAAACACTAGAATCAAGTGGGAGTTAGACTTCCGAATAAAGTGGTGATTGATAGAGTTCTCTAGTCACTATCACTAAGCTACTGGATCTTCGTGATGAACTATAAACATGCAAGGGATAGAAGATCCTTAAGCTATTCGCGATGCTACAATCTGCGGATGTAGAAATCAAAAGAGGGAGCATCAAGTGTTGATGGTTAATAAGACCACTAGTTTCAAGAAGGGCAAGGGAAAGAAGAGGGAACTTCAAGAAGAACGGTAAAATAGTTGCCGCTCACGCGAAGAAACCCAAGGCTGAACCAAACCCGAGACTTAGTGCTCCCATTGCAAAGGGAAATGTCACAGGGAGCGGAACTTCCCCAAAGTAACTGGCAGATAATAAGACTGGCAATGTCAACAAAGATATTTGATATACATGTTATTGATATGTACCTTACTAGTACTCGTAGGAGCACCTGGGTATTTGATACTTGTTCAGTTGCTTACAACTTGAAACATGGAGCTTCGGAATAAACGAGGGCTAGCTAAGAACGAGGTGACGATGTGCATTGGAAGTGTCTCCAAGAATGATGTGATCACCATCGCCACGCTCTCTCTACCTTCAGGATTAGTGATGAACCTAAATAATTGTTATTTGGTGCTTGCGTTAAGCATGAACATTATATCTGATAGTGTTTATTGCAAGACGGTTATTCAATTTCAGAGAATAATTGTTATTCTATTTATTTGGATAATATCATTGATGATCATGCACTTAAAATGAAAGGTTTATTGAATCTTGATCGTAGTAATACATATGTTCATAACACGAATGCCAAAAGATAATGATAGTACCACATATTTGTGGCACTGTCGCTTAGGTCATATCAGTGTTAAACACATGAAGAAACTCCATGCAGATGGGTTTTTGGAATCTCTTGATTATGAATCATTTGAGACATGTGAACCGTGCCTTATTGGCAAGATGACTAAAACTCCGTTCTCCGGAACAATGGAGCGAGCAACCAACTTATTGGAAATAATACATACCGATGTATGCGGTCCGATGAGTGTTGACGCGCGCGGTGGATATCGTTATGTTCTCATGTTCACAGATGATTTGAGTAGATGTCTACTTGATGAAGCATAAATCTGAAACATTTGAAAAGTTCAAAGAATTTCAGAGTGAAGTAGAGAACCATCGTAACAAGAAAATAAAGTTCTTACGATCTGATCGTGGAGGAGAATATTTGAGTTACGAGTTTGGCAATCACTTAAGACAATGTGGAATTGTTTCACAGCTCACGCCACATGGAACACCACAGCGTAATGGTGTGTCTGAACGTCGTAATCGTACTCTATTGGATATGGTGCGTTCTATGATGTCTCTTACCGATTTGCCACTATCATTTTGGGGTTATGCATTAGAGACAGCTGCATTCACTTTAAACAAGGGCACCGTCTAAATCCGTTGAGATGACACCGTATGAACTATGGTTTGCAAGAAACCTAAGATGTCGTTTCTGAAAGTTTGGGGATGCGATGCTTATGTCAAAAGGCTTCAGCCAGATAAACTCGAACCCAAAGCGGATAAGTGCGTCTTCATAGGATACCCAAAAGAGACCGTTGGGTACACCTTCTATCACAGATCCGAAGGCAAAGTTTTCGTTGCTAAAGAATGGATCCTTTCTAGAGAAGGAGTTTCTCTCGAAAGAAGTGAGTGGGAGGAAAGTGAACTTGATGAGGTAATTGTACCTCCTCTGGATAGTAGTACGCCACAGAAAGAAATTTCTGTGACACCAACACAGACCAGAGAAGAAGTTGATGATGATGATCATGAGGCTTCGGATCAAGTTACTACAGAACTTCGAAGGTCAACCGGGACACGTTCCGCACCAGAGTGGTACGGAAATCCAGTCTTGGAGGTTATGTTGTTAGACAACGGTGAACCTTCGAACTATGAAGAAGCGATGGCAAGCCCAGATTCCGACAAATGGCTTGAGGCCATGAAATCCGAGATTGGATCCATGTATGAGAACAAAGTGTGGACTTTGGTAGACTTGCCCGATGAACGGCGAGCTATTGAAAATAAATGGATCTTTAAGAAGAAGACGGATGTTGATGGTAATATCACCGTCTATAAAGCTCGACTTGTTGCTAAAGGTTATCACCAAGTTCAAGGAGTTGACTACGATGAGACTTTCTCACCCGTAGCGATGCTAAAGTCTGTCAGAATTATGTTAGCAATTGCCGCGTTTTATGATTATGAAATCTGGCAAATGGACGTCAAAACGGCATTCCTTTACGGATTCCTTAAGGAAGAATTGTATATGATACAGCCGGAAGGTTTTGTCGATCCTAAAGGCGCTAACAAAATATGCAAGCTCCAGCGATCCATCTATGGACTGGTGCAAGCATCTCGGAGCTGGAATACTCGCTTTGATGAAGTGATCAAAGCGTTTGGGTTTATACAAGTTTATGGAGAAACCTGTATTTACAAGAAAGTGAGTGGGAGCTCTATAGCATTTCTAATAGTATATGTGGATGACATATTGTTGATTGGAAATGATGTAGAAATTCTGGAAAGCATAAAGAATTGAAAGGAGGTTTTCAATAAAAACCTGTTTTTGAGTTATCCACAGATTGGGCATCGAGATCTATGGAGATAGATCAAAACGCCTGATCAAAGTTCACACATCTTGATGAGTTTTTTTTTGAAAAAGTTCAAAATAGGATCAAGTCAAAGAAATGAGTTCTTGCCTGGTGTGAAGTGGAGTAAGACTTGAAAATCTAGGTAAAGGTTGTTTTACATGTTAGGTATCAAAATCTATAGAGATAGATTGAGACGCCTCATAGGACTTTCACGAAGCACATACCTTGACAAGATTTTGAAGAAGTTCAAAATAGATCAGTCAAAGAAAGCGTTCTTGCCTGTATTGCAAGGTGTGAGATTGAGTAAGACTCAAAGCCCGACCACGGCAGAAGACAAAGAGAAGATGAGTGTCATCCCCTATGCCTCAGCCATAGGCTCTATTTTGTATGCCATGCTGTGTACTAGACCTGATGTATGCCTCGCTATTAGCTTGGTGGGAAGGTACCAAAGTGATCCAGGAGTAGATCACTGGACAGCGGTCAAGAATATCCTAAAGTACCTAAAAAGGACTAAGGAAGAATTTCTCGGGAATAGACGTGATAAAGAGTTCGTCGTAAAGGGTTACGTCGATGCAAGCTTTAAACACCGATCCGGAAGACTATGAGTCTCAGACCGGATACGTAAAGTGGGACAGTCGTTTTTGGAGTAGCTCCAAGCAGAGTGTGGTAGCAGCATCTACATATGACATAGAGATTTGCCAAGAACACACGGATCTGAATATTGCAGACCCGTTGACTAAAACCTCTCTCACAAGCAAAACATGATCAGCCCTAGAACGGATTGGATGTTAATTACATGGAGATGTAAACTAGATTATTGACTCTAGTGCAAGTGGGAGACTATTGGAAATATGCCCTAGAGGCAATTAATAAAGTGTTTATTATCATATTTCCCCGTTCATGATAATGGTTTATTATTCATGCTAGAATTGTATTGACCGGAAACTTAATACATGTGTGAATAGATAAACAAATACTGAGTCCCTAGTAAGCCTCTACTAGACTAGCTCGTTGATCAAAAGATGGTCAAGATTTCCTGACCATGGACATGAGTTGTCATTTGATAACGGGATCACATCATTAGGAGAATGATGTGATGGACTTGACCCAACCGTCAGCATAGCATATGATCGTTCAGTTTAATGCTATTGCTTTCACTATGTCAAATACACGTTCCTCTGACCATGAGATCATGCAACTCCCGGATACCGTAGGAATACTTTGGGTGTATCAAACATCACAACGTAACTGGGTGATTATAAAGGTGCACTACAAGTATCTCCGAAAGTGTTTGTTGAGTTGGCATGGATCAAGATTGGGATTTGTCACTCCGACTATCGGAGAGGTATCTCTGGGCCCTCTCGGTGATACAGCATCACAGAAGCCTTGCAAGCACCGTGACTAAAGAGTTAGTTGCAAGATGATGTATTACGGAACGAGTAAAGAGACTTGCCGGTAACGAGATTGAACTAGGTATTGAATACCGACGATCGAATCTCGGGCAAGTAACATACCGCTGGACAAAGGGAACAACGTATGTTGTCATATGAGGTTCACCGATAAAGATCTTCGTGGAATATGTAGGAACCAATATGAGCATCCAGGTCCCGCTGTTGGTTATTGACCAGAGAGTTGTCTCGGTCATGTCTACATCATTCCCGAACCCGTAGGGTCCGCACACTTAAGGTTCGATGACGATATAGTATTATATGAGTTATGTGATTGGTGACCGAATGTTGTTCAGAGTCCCGGATGAGATCACGGACATGACGAGGAGTCTCGGAATGTCCGAGAGGTAAAGATTCATATATTGGAAGGCTATATTCGGACGTCGGAAAGGTTCCGAGTGATTCGGGTATTTTTCGGAGTACCGGGGAGTTACGGGAATTCACCGGGAGAAGTAATGGGCCTTATTGGGCCATACGGGAAAAGGAGAGGCAGGCCACGTGAGGAGGCACGCGCCCCCCCTTGCCCAAACCGAATTGGACTAGGGGAGGGGGCGCCGCCCCCTCTTTCCTTTCCCTCTCCCTTCCCCCTTGCCTACTCCGTATGGGAGGTGGAATCCTACTAGGACTAAGGAGTCCTAGTAGGACTCCCCACACTTGGCGCACCCCTAGGGGGCCGGCCTCCTCCCTCTCATCCTTTATATACGGGGGCAAGGGGGCACCCCAAGGTACACAATTGTCCCATAGCCGTGTGCGGTGCCCCGATCTCCGTTTTCCACCTCGGTCATATTTTCGGAGAGCTTAGGCGAAGCCCTGCCGGAATCACTTCACCGTCACCGTCGCCACGCCGTCGTGCTGACGCAACTCATCTACTTCCTAGACGTCTTGCTGGATCAAGAAGGCGAGGATCGTCACCGAGCTGCACGTGTGTAGAACTCGGAGGTGCCGTACGTTCGGTACTCGATCGGTGGAGCTCGAACGATTGTTCGACTACATCAACCGCGTTGTGAGACGCTTCCGCTAACGGTCTATGAGGGTACGTAGACACACTCTCCCCTCTCGTAGCGATGCATATCCATGGATAGATCTTGCGTGAGCGTAGGAAATTTTTTGAAATTCATGCTCCGTTCCCCAACATCTATTTGATGTAAACTTTTGCGGTGTGTTTGTTGGGATCCGATGAATTTTGTGTTCATGATCAGTTTAGTCTCGTATTTCCATAAATTTTGATCTCTTATATGCATGATTACCTATAGCCTCGTATTTCTTCTTCGAATCTTTGGTTTAGTTAGGCCAACTAGATCGATTTTTCATGCCATGGGAAGAGGTGCTTTGTGATGGGTTCGATCTTGCGGTGTCCTTTCCCAGTGACAGAAGGGGCAGCAAGGCACGCATGTATCATTGCCATTAAGGATAACAAGATGGGGTCTATTCCTACATGAATAGATCTTGTCTACATCATGTCATCATGCTTATTGCATTACTCCATTTTTCCATAAACTTAATACACTAGATGCATGATGGATAGCGGTCGATGTGTGGAGTAATAGCGGTACATGCAGGCAGGAGTCGGTCTATTTATCTTGGATGTGATGCCTATATAATGATCATCGCCTTGGATATCGTCATGATTATTTGATCTTCTATCAATTGCCCAACAGTAATTTGTTCACCCACCGTGCGCTATACTCATGAGAGAAGCCACTAGTGAATCCTACGGCCCCCGAGTCTACTTTTCCAACATATTGCTTTCTGATCTATCTTTTTGCCTCTTTGTTTTCAGATCTACAGAACCAAAAAACCCAAAAACATATTTCTGCATATTTTATTTGCTCTTTTTATTTTGTGTTCTTGAGAGATCTATCTCTCCTATCTATCACTACCTAATCTATCTTTTTACCGTAGAGAGATTGACAACCTCTCTTTCGCGTCGGGTTGCAAGTATTTGTTGTTTGTGTGCAGGCGTTGCTTATTGGGTGGTGGTGATCCTCCTACTGGTTCGATAACCTTGGTTTCATAACTAAGGGAAATACTTACCATCGTTGTGCTGCATCATCCCTTCCTCTTTGGGGAAATACCGATGTAGTCTCAAGCCACGTCACTCCTTAGCACAAAAGAGGAAACTGTCCCCTCTACGCCTGCTGGCGCCCGCCTGGCCTTGGTTGTCATGGCTCACGTCATCGCAGCCTCCTGAGGCCGGGTACCTGCATAGGGATCTCCGCTCCTCGGGAGGCAACCTGGGGAGGCCGCTCCCCTGGAGGTCTTGGCGTTGTTTGCCTTGCGAGGCTGGGGCTCTCGAGAGGGTCTTGTCTTGGGGGGTTTGCTGCAAGGCCGCACTGGGCCGTCGAGGTGGGCCACGCGTTGGGCCGCAGGCATGCAGGTCTGGGTACCCCCGATCCCAGAATGCCGACAGTAGCCCCCGGGCCCAAGGCGCGCTTGGCTTGGCTTCGGGGTGAAGCCAAGGAAGGAAGGCTGAAGCGCCGCGGGCCCAATTGCCTGCAGGCCAGGCTCGACGTGTGGCGCACGACGGTATGCGGGCGCCTCCACTTCCCCACGTTGCCTCGGCAACCGCCCTTGCTGACAAAAACCCGGCGCACGCAGCAAGGCCATCATTGTCCCACCTCGCGCCTGCCTTCTGCTCCTCCTTCCTCCACAAGCTCGCACCTTCCTCGCCGGATCTCGCGCTTGCTCCAATCTGCCCCTCCGCCATGGCTCCCAAGAAGAAAAGGGGCAGGACCTCGATGACGTCGGAGCCCCGGCCGGGACCAGAGCCCATGCTGGGCTGGTCCTCCGAGCTCAATCTCGAAGGGCTGGACAAGGTCCGGCTGGCAATCACCGCCAACACCAATGAGTGGAGGGCGACGAAGATCTGGCCCGCCTCTCGGCTTTCAGTTGATCTAGAGGCCACCAATATCCCCCTTCATCTCCACACCCTCTTCTCCGGCTTGCTGCCGCCGTTTTCAGACTTCTTCAATGTTGTGCTCGCGCATTACCAGGTCCACGCATGTCATGTTGACCCTTGGTCCATTGTCCTCCTCTCTGCCTTCGTGTTCTTGTGTGAGGCCTTCGTGGGCATTGATAACCCACAAGTATAGGGGATCGTAACAGTTTTCGAGGGTACAGTATTCAACCCAAATTTATAGATTCGACACAAGGGGAGCCAAAGAATACTTGAGAGTATTAGCAGTTGAGTTGTCAATTCAACTACACCTGGAGATTAAATATCTGCAGCAAAGTGATCAGTAGCATAGTAATATGATAGTTTGATAGCAGTTGTGACAGTAACAGTAGCGGTAACAGTAGTAGCAATAGTTTTGTAGCAGTTGGAACAGTAGCAAATGTAATAGTAACTTGGCAAGAGCAATAAGTGGAAAGGTCGTAGGCACTATATCGGTAACTCGTTGGATGATATTCGTCATGTAACAGTCATAACCTAGGGCGATACAGAACTAGCTCAGTTCATCAATGTAATGTAGGCATGTACTCCGTAAATAGTCATACGTGCTTATGGAAAAGAACTTGCATGACATCTTTTGTCCTACCCTCCCGTGGCAGCGAGGTCCATAAGGAAACTAAGGGATATTAAGGCCTCCTTTTGATAGAGCACCGGAACAAAGCATTAACACATGGTGAATACATGAACTCCTCAAACTACGGTCATCACCGCGAAGTATCCCAAATATTGTCACTATGGGGTTGACGGATCATAACACGTAATAGGTGCATATGAATAGGCAAGATCGGATCAAGAACATAGATATAGAGATGATAACATAAACGGTTCATATCTGAAATCATGGCACTCGGGCCCTAGTGACAAGCATTAGGCATAGCAAAGTCATAGCAACATCAATCTCAGAACATAATGGATACTAGTAATCAAGCCCTAACAAAACTAACTCGATTACATGAGGAATCTCATCCAACTCCTCACCGAGCAGCAAGCCTACAAAGGAATTACTCACTCCCGGTGGGGAGCATCATGGAATTGGCGATGGAGAAATGTTGGTCATGACGAAGACCGATGATTCCCCTCTCCGGAGCCCCAAACGGGCTCCAGATCTGGCCTCCCGATGAAGAACAGGAGGTGGCGGCGGCTCCGTCTCGTGAAACGCGATAATTCTTTCTCCCTGATTTTTTCTCCCTATTTAGGAATTTATAGTGGCGGAGTTAGGACAAGTGGGGCCACGAGGTGGGCACAACCCACCAGGGCGCGCCGGGAGGGGGCTGCCGCGCCCTGGTGTATTGTGCCCAGCCTGGGCCGCCTCTCCGGTGGTTTTTGGCTCTGGTATTTTTTATATTTTCCAAAATAAATCTCCAAAAAGTTTCGTTCCATTCCGAGAACTTTTATTTCTGCACAAAAACAACACCATGGTAGTTCTGCTGAAAACAACGTCAGTCCGGGTTAGTTCCATTCAAATCATGCAAATTAGAGTCCAAAACAATGGCAAATGAGTGAGGAAAAGTAGATACGTTGGAGACGTATCAACTCCCCCAAGCTTAAACCTTTTCTTGTCCTCAAGAAATTCAGTTGACAAACTGAAAGTGATAAAGAAAAACTTTTATGAACTCTTTTGTTCTTGTTTACATATATATACTTAAGTAGCACCCAGGTTTTCAGCAAAGATTATGACTAACCATGTCAACAATAACTCTTAGAAATTATATTAACTCATAACAATAACATAAGCAACTAGCGAGCAATAATAAGATATCTCAAGCACCAACACTTTGTCAAAACAATCATGATACAATATGACAATAGTGGTATCTCGCTAGCCCTTTCTGAGACCGCAAAACATAAATGCAGAGCACCTCCAAAGTTCAAGTAGCGACTAAACATTGTAATTCATGGTAGAAAAGATCCAGTCATGCTGCACCTAACATCAACTATACACAATGCATGAGGATGACAATAGTGCTCTCAGGTCTGGCGCTTATTTGAGAAGGTGATGACTCAACATAAAAGTAAATAGATAGTCCCTTCGCAGAGGGAAGCATGGATTTGCAGCAGTGCCAGAGTTCAAAGTTTAAAACAGAGATGGATATAATTTTGAGAGGTACACCCTTCCTGTCAACGTCACGACCAAGAGTTATCAATATCTTCCATGTTAAACAAATTAGCGGCGGTTCCCAAGCGGTAAAAGTAAAGGTTTACTCCCCCTTCACCAACAATCACACTCCACGGCGAGCCGCATCCACGGGTACCGTCCAAACCAACAACATTCCTGGGGGAGTTTTGTTTAATTATTTTTGATTTTTGATTTCGGGACTAGGAATCCCTATTACCGCCCCTCTCGTGTAAGGACAAGTGAATAAACACTCATCATGGGAATAACCCGCTTAGCATGGAAGATACTGACCGCCCCCTGTCGCTTCATGAGCGGTCCAGGCACACAAAATAGATGTTCATTTGAATTTTTAGAGGTGGCACATGCAAATTTACTTGGGAACGGCAGGGTAATATCGCATATAGGTAGATATGGTGGACTCATCTGGCATAACTTGGTTTAAGGGTTTTGATGCACAAGCAGTATTTCCGCTTAGTACAGGCGAAGGCTAGCAATTAGATTGAGAAGCGGCCAGCTAGACAGCGAAAACGGTCATGAATATGCATTACATATAATCAACATTGAATACTAGCATGAGTAGGATATGGACACGATGAACATAAATATCATGAAGGCTTGGTTGGTTTTGATTCAACTACATGCGTGAACATGTGCCAAGTCAAGCCACTTGAAACATTCAGAGGAGGATACCATATCATCATACCGCTTCACAGCCATTTTAATGCATGTTGACACTCAAGATAAATCATTATCCACTCCTACCTACTTAAGCATGGCATAAACAACTATAATCTCTAATTGTCATTGCAAACATGTTTGATCATAATGAGTTGAATCAAGGGATACTAGTTTAAACATATTTACAAAAACAAAAACAAGTTGAGTTCATACCCGCCTTTCTCTGCCACAGTCAATTCATCAAATGTCATCATTATTGCCTTTCACTTGCACGATCGAACGATAAGAAGATAATAATAGTGCAAGAGTGATGTGGACTAAGCTGGAATCTACAAGCATTTTATTCAAGAGGAGAAGACAAAGTAACATGGGCTCTTTGTTAGATAAATGATAATGTAGATGAGAACCACTCAACATTTTCATTGTGGTCTTCTCCTTGGTATGACTCAAATAAACAGAAAAGAATTTCAGAGAAACACACTAAAATATTTTTGGAGTTTTTGGTTTTTCATGAAGAAAGCAAATTAAAGAAGAAAAACAAAAACGAGAAAAACTATTTACACGGGAAAGCTCCCAACAAGTAAAAGAAGAAGCGAGAAATCTTTTTGGGTTTTCTTTTGATGCTACACTTAAACTAAGCTAGAAAGAAAAACTAAAAAGAAGTAAGAAATATTTTTGGGTTTTCTCAAAGTTTTTCAAACACACAAGAAGAAAGCGAGAAAACAAATCAAGCATGGATAATACAATGAAAGAGTGTGAACACCGACAACTGGAATGAAATGTGTGAACATGAATGTAATGTCGGTGAAAATACGTACTCCCCGAAGCTTAGGATTTTGGCCTAGCTTGGTAATCACCATCCGTAGTAGCCATCCGGTCCCAGGTCGTAGTGAGGCGGAGGCGGCACCTGAGCATCCCACCCCTGGGGCTCTTCCTCAGCGGCTGCTAGGTTGTTCCGGTAAGCTGTAATGTCATCTGGCATAATCCTGTATCCGTTCCTGGCAATATGATCAAACAAAGCAGGTGCAGGCAACGGAATAACATCACGTGTCTCCTGGCTAAATACTAGGTTATAATGAATATCACGGGGAGACTCAGTTATGTCAAGGAATTTTAGAGCCTGCAGTGTCTTATGATCAAGGTAAACTCGGGATAAGAGATAATCATGGGGGCAAAATGGGATTCTAAAGTGGTCTGCTAAACGAGTAGCATAAATACCGCCATGTATATTTCCCTTAGTTTTGTTAAGATGTAAGCGTCGCGCAATAATAGCTCCCATACTAAAGGTGTGATCATCATAAAGTGCACGACGTAAAATAGCATTGTCAGGAGCACTGAGTGCGCCGACCTTCTCCCTAGCGGTTAAGCACTTAGTGATGACCAAAGCAAAATAATGTACTGAGGGAAACTGCAAACTAGTAGCAGTGGCGCTCGACACGCCTCTATCCTCACCCACGGTTAACGTGAGGAGAAAATCCCCAAACTCAGATGGCCTAGGTTCTCTCAGGTCCCCAACAGAAGGAATCAAGCATATGTTACAGAAGTCGGTTAACGACATTCTGTAAGTTTCAGCATAAAGATTAAATTCCACTTCAGGAGGATTGTTTCTCCCAAGATAATTAAATCTTTGCACAAAGGAATTCGTAAGGATGTGATATTGGTCACACTTAGCTGCGAGGAACTCGGTTAACCCGGCATTTGCAACAAACTGAGCGAACTCTTGATGGAACCCGGCCTCCTCCATGAAGGCATCATGCGGCCATTCATACGGCCGCATCTCAACCTTTCTTGGGATGTGAAGGTCATTGTCCGATGATTCCCCAATGACTCCCTTGGCATTTTTCTTGGAGGAAAACTTCCTAAAGATTTGCATTTTATTCCTATAAAAATTCTGAAAAAATTTAGTCCACAAAAATTTTGTCAACAAAACTTTATAACATTGTTAGCAACTACTCCCAAGCATGCATAGAGGCCATATTGAGCATTCAAACTACTTAGAACTCTAAGAATTCAACATGCAAGCTCATCTACAGCAGCACCAAGAGTAGTAATTACTTTAAAAATAACCCACTAAAATAAAAAACTAATTGGAGCAATGGAGGAGTCACATACCAAGAAGCAATCCCTCCAAACAGTTTCGGAAATGGAGCTTCGAGCAAAGAGATCGAAATCCGCGGGTTTGAGAGCAAGAACACGAAAATGGTGGTTGTGGTGATTTTTTGCTGGAGGTAGGTGGTGATGTGGGCTAAAGAGATAAGTGAGGGGAGGGCACGTGGGGTCCACAACCCACCAGGGCGCGCCTGGGGGTGCTGGCGCGCCCTGGTGTCTTGTGGGCACCAGGTGCACCCCCCCTCTGGTGTTATTTGCACCAAAAAATCATAAATAATCAGAAAAAAATTGTGTTAAATTTTCAGGGCATTCTGAGAATTTTTTTTTGGGTCATTTTTTATTGCACGGAGAAAACAGAAAACACGATAATCATGGCATTTTATTTTATTCAACTAACTAAAACAGAAAATAAAAGGTGGGAGCAGAGAGTTGTGCTTACTAGATTCCTCAACTTCATACCTCTCAAAAATGATCCATTAATAAGGTTGATCAAGTCTTATTAAAAACCACTTCCGATTAGCATGAAACCGAAGAACTTTCGTAAAACACTAAGTTACCTCAATGGGAATGTGCATATCCCCAACAAAAAGTATATCATATTTCTTTTTGGTAGTAGGTAGAGGTAATTGAAAACTTCCAATAGTGATGGTCAGAGATTCTTCAATGACATTTATACCATTCACTTGGAATTGTTTCTTCGGAAAGTGCACCGTATGCTCATTGCCATTAATATGAAAAGTGGCTTTGCTTTTATTGCAATCAATAACAGCCCCTGCAGTATTCAAAAAGGGTCTACCAAGGATAATCGACATGTTGTCGTCCTCGGGCATCTCAAGAATAACAAAGTTTGTTAAGATAGTAACATTTGCAACTACAACGGGCACATCCTCACAAATACCAATAGGTATGGCCGTTGATTTGTCAACCATTTCCAATGATATCTCAGTAGGTGTGAGTTTATTCAAATCAAGTCTTTTATATAAGGAGAAAGGCATAACACTAACACCGGCTCCCAAATCACACAAAGCAGTTTTGACATAGTTTCTTTTGATGGAGCAAGGTATAGTTGGTATTCCAGGATCTCCAAGTTTTTTAGGTACTCCATCCTTAAAAGAATAATTAGCAAGCATGGTGGAGATTTCAGCTTCCGGTATCTTTCTTTTATTAGTGATGATGTCTTTCATATACTTTGCATTGGGGGCCATCTTCAAAATATCAGTTAAGCGGGTACACAAAAAGATTGGCCTAATCATTTCAGCAAAGCACTCAAATTCTTCATCATCATTTTTCTTAGATGGCTTAGGTGGAAATGGCATGGGTTTCTGAACCCATGGCTCTCTTTCTTTACCATGTTTCCTAGCCACAAAGTCTCTTTTATCATATCGTTTATTTTTAGGTTGTGGGTTATCAAGATCAGGAGCAGGCTCTATTTCAACATCATTATCTGGTTCTACATCATTACTAGGTTGAGCATCATCGTGAACATCATCATTATCATTTTCATTATCACTAGGTGAATGTTCATTACCAGACTGAGTTTCAGCATCAGAAATAGAGACATCATTATTATCAGGAGGTTTCTGTGTCTCAGGTTTACTAGAGGTATGCAAAGTCCTATCATTTTTCTTTTTCTTTTTCTTCTTAGAAGGACTAGGTGCATCACTATTAATTCTCTTAGAGTCCTGTTCAATTCTTTTAGGATGACCCTCATGATAGAGTGGTTCTTGGGTCATTCTACCTCCTCTAGTTACAACTCTAGCAGCAAAATCATGATTATTATTATTCATTTCATCAAGTAATTCTTTTTGAGACTTAGCAACTTGTTCTAACTGAGTTTGAACCATAGAGGCATGCTTTCCTACACCTCTAACATCATTACTGATTCTGAATAGCAAGTCACTCAAGCGAGCAATCATATCAGAATTATATTTCAATTGTTTCAGAACATGGGCATTGAAATGATCTTGCTTCATAATATAGTTGTCAAACTCATATAAGCATTGACTAGGATGTTTATTGTGAGGAATGTCACCTTCATTAAACTTTAGTAAAGAATTTACCTCTACCACCTGTGGAGGTGGTGGTGTGTCAAGGCCATGTATTTCTTCAATAGGTGGCAAGTTCTTAACATCCTCAGCTTTAATACCTTTTTCCTTCATAGATTTCTTTGCCTCTTGCATATCTTCAGGACTGAGAAATAAGATACCCCTCTTCTTTGGAGTGGGTTTAGGCGGTGGTTCAGGAAGAGTCCAATCATCATAATTCTTCAATATGTTATTCAATAATTCCTCAGCTTGTTCAACAGTTCATTCCCTGAAAACACAACCAGCACAACTATCTAGGAAGACCCTAGAAGCATCGGCTAGTCCATTATAAAAGATATCAAGTATTTCATTTTTCTTGAGAGGATGATCAGGTAAAGCATTAAACAATTGGAGAAGCCTCCCCCAAGCTTGTGGGAGACTCTCTTCTTCAATTTGCACAAAGTTAAATATTTCCCATAAGGCAGCTTGTTTCTTATGAGCAGGAAAATATTTTTCAGAGAAGTAGTAGATCATATCCTGGGGACTAGACACACAACAAGGACCAAGAGTATTGTACCATGTCTTAGCATCACCCTTTAATGAGGACGGAAATAACTTAAGGATATAATAGTAGCGAATCTTCTCATTATGAGCAAAGAGGGTGGTTATATCATTCAGCTTAGTAAGGTGTGCCACTACAGTTTCAGTTTCATAGCCATGGAAAGGATCAGATTCAACCAAAGTAATTAACTCTGGGTTGACAGAGAACTCATAATCCTTATCGGTAACAAGGATAGGTGAAGTAGCAAACTTAGTAACACATTTCATTCTAGCATTCAAAGTCTTTTATACTTGCATAGTAATTTCTTAAGATCGTCTCTATCCTTGCAAGAAAGAATTTCTCGAGATATCTCTTGGTCCATAACATAACCTTCAGGTATTTTAGGCATTTCAAACTTAGGAGAGCTAGGACTAATAGGAGTTTCATAATTATCATCAGTTTCATAAGCTTCATCAGTTTCAGCAATCTCATCAATTTCAGTAATTTCATTCTCTTTAGCTCTAGCAATTTGTTCATCAAGAAATTCTCCTAGTGGCACATTATCATCAAGCATGGTACTAGCATCATCAATAGCATAATTCATAGCAGAGGTAACATCATCAATAACTTGCGACATATCAGGATTACTAGCATGTGGTGGTGTTGCAAGCTTACTCATAACAGAAGGTGAATCAAGTGCATAGTGTGATGGTAGTTCCTTACCTCCCCACGTAGTAGAGGGAAAAATCTTGGTCTTAGTATCCTTCAGATTCTTCATAGTGGTAGATAGATATAAATCCCAAGTGACTCAACAAATATTGCTATACTCCCCGGCAACGGCGCCAGAAAAAGGTCTTGATAACCCACAAGTATAGGGGGTCGCAACAGTTTTCGAGGGTAGAGTATTCAACCAAAATTTATAGATTCGACACAAGGGGAGCCAAAGTATACTTGAGAGTATTAGTAGTTGAGTTGTCTGTTGGAAATATGCCCTAGAGGCAATAACAAATTAGTTATTATTATATTTCCTTGTTCATGATAATCGTTTATTATCCATGCTATAATTGTATTGATTGGAAACTCAAATACATGTGTGGGTACACAGACAACACTGTGTCCCTAGTAAGCCTCTAGTTGACTAGCTCATTGATCAAAAGATGGTGAAGGTTTCCTAGCCATGGACATGAGATGTCATTTGATAACGGGATCACATCATTAGGAGAATGATGTGATGGACAAGACCCAAACTATAAACGTAGCATATGATCGTGTCAGTTTATTGCTATTGTTTTCTGCATGTCAAGTATCTGTTCCTATTACCATGAGATCATGCAAATCCCTGACATCGGAGGAGTACCTTGTGTGTATCAAACGTCGCAACGTAACTGGGTGACTATAAAGGTGCTCTACAGGTATCTCCGAGGGTGTCTATTGGGTTGGCATGGATCAAGACTGGGATTTGTTACTCCGTGTGACGGAGAGGTATCTCAGGGCCCGCTCGGTAATACAACATCACAATGAGCCTTGCAAGCAATGTGACTAATGTGTTAGCCACGAGATCTTGTATTACGGAACGAGTAAAGAGACTTGCCGGTAACGAGATTGAACTAGGTATAGAGATACCGACGATCGAATCTCGGGCAAGTAACATACCGAAGAACAAAGGGAACAGCATACGGGATTAACTGAATCCTTGACATAGAGGTTCGACCGATAAAGATCTTCGTAGAATATGTAGGAGCCAATATGGGCATCCAGGTCCCGCTATTGGTTATTGACCGTAGAGGTGTCTCGGTCATGTCTACATAGTTCTCGAACCCGCAGGGTCTACACACTTAACGTTTGGTGACGATTAGTATAGTTGAGTTATTTTGTTGGTGACCGAAGGTTGTTCGGAGTCCCGGATAAGATCTCGGACATAACGAGGATCTCCGGAAGTGTCCGGAGGTAAAGATTAATATATGTGATAATAGTGTTTTGATCTCCGGAAGGGTTCCGGAATTCACCGGAAGGGGTTCCGGATGTTTACCGAAGTATTCGGGTGCAGCAACACTTTATATGAGCCAAAGGGTTAAAGCCCACGAGGTATTGGAAAGTGCAAAAGGGAGTTTTGCTGCTGCCTTAAGCGGTACTACCGCTGGTAAGGCAGTACTACCGCGTAAGCGGTACTACCGCTTGTGTGAAGCGGTACTACCGCTGAAGCGGTACTAACACTCGTGAGCGGTACTACCGCTTGTGCGCGATACTGCTGGAATCCGAGTTAGACTCTTTCCGTGCGGGCCAAACCGACCTTGTGCGGGCAAAACCGACCTTGTGGAGGTTTTCTCTCCAAGTTTAGACCCCAAGGCTCAACATATAAATAGAGGGGCAGAGCTAGCACACGGGACATATCAAGATTTCCCAAGCCGTGTGTCGGCAACCCTAACCCTCTAGTTCTCCCGTCATAATCTCCGTAGTGCTTGGCGAAGCCCTGCAGAGATTGTTCCTCACCACCATCACCACGCCGTCGTGCTGCCGGAACTCATCTACTACTTCACCATCGCTCGCTAGATCGAGGAGGTGAAGGCGTCATCAAGCCGTACGTGTGTTGAACGCGGAGGTGCCGTCCGTTCGGCGCTAGATCGTGTTGGATCGAGGGAGGACTTGCGATTTGGATCGCGGAGACGTTCGACTACATCAACCGCGTTTCTTAACGCTTCCGCTTAGCGATCTACAAGGGTATGTAGATTCACTCTCCCTCTCGTAGATGCTCATCACCATGGATAGATCTTGTGTGTGCGTAGGAAAATTTTTGTTTCCCACGCATCGTTCCCCAACAGTGGCATCTGAGCTAGGTCTATGCGTAGATGAGATCTCGAGTAGAACACAAACGAGTTGTGGGCGTGGGTGTATACATATTGCTTGCCGTTACTAGTTGATACTTGATTCGGCGGTATTGTGAGATGAAGCGGCCCGGACAGACATTACGCGTACGCTTACGCGAGACAGGTTTCACCGCTACGTGCACTCATTGCATAAAGGTGACTGGCGGGTGTCTGTCTCTCTCACTTTAGTTGAATCGATTTCAATGAAGAGGGTTCTTTTAGAAGATCAAAAAGCAATCACTACACCACGTTGTGGTTTTGCGTAGGTAAGAACGGTTCTTGCAAACCCGTAGCAGCCACGTAAAACTTGCAACAACAATTAGAGGACGTCTAACTTGTTTTTGCAGGGTATGTTGTGATGTGATATGGCCAAGTACATGATGATATATATGTGATGTATGAGATGATCATGTGTTGTATAGAATATCACGACTTGCATGTCGATGAGTACGGCAACTGGCAGGAGCCATAGAGTTGTCTTTAATTATTTTCGCCGTTTTGCTTTACTTTATCGCTATGAGTTAGCTATAGTCGTGGAAGCAACAGTCGGCGCGACAACCTCATGGTGACACGTTGATGGAGATCAAGATGATGGAGATCATGGTGTCATGCCGGTGACGATGGAGATCATGCCGGTGCTTTGGAGATGGAGATCAAAAGCACGAGTTCATGGCCATATCATGTCACTTATGATGCATGTGATGTTAATCCTTTTATGCATCTTATTTTGCTTAGGACGACGGTAGCATTATAAGGTGATCCATCACTTAAATTTCAAGATAAAATTGTGTTCTCCCCGAGTGTGCACCGTTGCGAAAGTTCGTCGTTTCGAGACACCACGTGATGATCGGGTGTGATAGACTCTACGTTCACATACAACGGGTGCAAGCCAGTGTTGCACATGTGGAACACTCGGGTTAAACTTGACGAGCCTAGCATGTACAGACATGGCCTCGGAACACAAGAGACCGAAAGGTCGAACATGAGTCATATAGTAGATATGATCAACATGAAGATGTTCACCATTGAAACCACCTCAACTCACGTGATGATCGGACTTGAGTTGGAGGATTTGGATCATGTTACACTCGAATGACCAGAGGGATGTCAATTTGAGTGGGAGTTTTTAAGTAATATGATTAACTAAACTCATTATCTTGAACAATAGTCTAAGTTGTCTTTGCTATATTTATGTTGTAGATCATGGCTCGCGCAGTAGCACCCCTGAATTTTAATGCGTTCCTAGAGAAATCTAAGTTGAAAGATGATGGAAGTAACTTTGTGGACTGGGCCCGTAATCTAAGGATTATCCTTATGGCTTCCTAGAAGGCTTATGTCCTTGATGCACCGCTTGGTGATCCACCCGCTCCAGTTGAGTCTCTAGACGTTGTGAACGCCTGGCAGGCTCGTTCTGAAGATTACTCAATAGTTCAATGTGCAATATTGTATGGCTTAGAACCAGGACTTCAAAGACGTTTTGAACGTCATGGAGCATATGAGATGTTCCAGGAGTTAAAGTTTATCTTTCAGAAGAATGCCCGGATCGAGAGATATGAGATCTCCGATAAGTTCTATGCTTGCAAGATGGAGGAGAACGGGTCTATCAGTGATCACGTACTCAGAATGTCTAGGTACTCCACCCGTCTGGCTGAATTGGGGATGCCCCTTCCGCCAGAGGCTATCACTGACAGAGTTCTTCAATCATTGCCACCTAGCTACAAGAGCTTTGTGTTGAACTATAACATGCACGGGATGAACAAGTCAGTCGCCGAGCTGTTTGCGATGCTGAAAGCCGCTGAGTCTGAAATTCAGAAGGAGCATCAAGTGTTGATGGTCAATAAAACCACTAGTTTCTAGAAAAATGGCAAGGGTAAGAAGGGTAACTCCAAGAAGAGTGGCAAAGCAGTTGCTCCTCTCGTAAAAAACCCAAGGCTGGACCCAAACCAGAAACTGTGTGCTTTCATTGCAAGGGAACTAGACACTGGAAGCGGAACTGCCCCAAGTATTTGGCTGACAAGAAGGCGGCCAACAACAAACAAGGTATATATGATATACATGTTATTGATGTGTACCTTACCAACTCTCGTTGTAGTGCCTGGGTATTTGATACCGGTGCGGTTGCTCATATTTGCAACTCAAAACAGGAACTGCGGAATAGACGGAGGCTGGCAAAGGACGAAGTGACGATGCGCGTGGGAAATGGTTCCAAGGTTGATGTGATCGCCGTAGGCACGCTCGCTCTTCGATTACCATCGGGATTAGTGATGAACCTGAATAATTGTTATTTAGTGCCTGCGTTAAGCATGAACATTATATCTGGATCTTGTTTATTGCGAGACGGTTACTCATTTAAATCAGAGAATAATGGTTGTTCTATTTATATGAGTAATATCTTTTATGGTCATGCACCCGATGTGAGGGGTTTATTCTTATTGAATCTCGATAGTAATGATACACATGTTCATAACATTGATGCCAAAAGATGTAGAATTGATAATGATAATACCACTTTCTTGTGGCACTTCCGTTTAGGTCATATTGGCGTAAAACGCATGAGGAAGCTCCATGCTGATGGACTTTTGGAGTCACTTGATTTTGAATCACTTGACACATGTGAGCCATGCCTCATGGGCAAGATGACTAAAACACCGTTCTCTGGAACAATGGAATGGGCAAGTGACTTATTGGAAATCATACATACTGATGTGTGCGGTCCGATGAGCATTGAGGCGCGCGGTGGTTATCGTTACTTTCTCACCTTCACTGATGACTTAAGTAGATATGGGTATATTTACTTAATGAAACACAAGTCTGAAACATTTGAAAAGTTCAAACAATTTCAGAGTGAAGTTGAGAATCATCGTAACAAGAAGATTAAATTCCTACGATCTGATCGAGGAGGAGAATATCTGAGTTATGAGTTTGGCAGTCACTTAAGACAATGTGGAATTGTTTCACAACTAACACCGCCTGGAACACCACAGCGTAATGGTGTGTCCGAACGTCGTAATCGAACCTTATTGGATATGGTGCGATCTATGATGTCTCTTGCCGATTTGCCACTATCGTTTTGGGGTTATGCATTAGAGACAGCTGCATTCACTTTAAATAGGGCACCATCGAAATCCATTGAGACGACGCCATATGAACTTTGGTTTGGCAAGAAGCCAAAGCTGTCGTTTCTTAAAGTTTGGGGATGTGATGCTTATGTCAAAAAGCTTCAGCCTGAAAAGCTGGAACCCAAAGCGGAGAAATGAGTCTTCATAGGATACCCAAAAGAGACAGTTGGGTATACCTTCTACCTCAGATCCGAAGGCAAAGTGTTTGTCGCTAAAAACGGAACATTTCTTGAGAAAGAGTTTCTCTCGAAAGAATTGAGTGGGAGGAACATAGAACTTGATGAGGTTGTTGAACCTTTACTTCAACCTGAAAGTAGCGCAGCGCAGAAAGATGTTTCTGTAGAGCCTACAACAGCTGAAGAGGAAGTTAATGATGATGATCATGAAGCTTTGGATCAAGTTGCTATCGAACCTCGTAGGTCGACAAGGACGCGTACTGCTCCTGAGTGGTACGGCAACCCTGTCTTAGAGGTCATGTTGTTAGACAACGATGAACCTACGAGCTATGGAGAAGCGATGATGGGCCCGGATTCCGAGAAGTGGTTAGAGGCCATGAAATCCGAGATGGGATCCATGTATGAAAACAAAGTGTGGACTTTGGAAGTATTACCTGAAGGGCGTAAGGCCATTCAGAACAAATGGATCTTTAAGAGGAAAACGGACGCGGACGGTAATGTCACCGTCTATAAAGCTCGACTTGTGGCAAAGGGTTTTTCACAAGTTCAAGGAGTTGACTACGATGAGACCTTCTCACCCGTAGCGATGCTTAAGTCCGTCAGAATCATGTTAGCAATAGCTGTCTTTTTCGATTATGAAATTTGGCAGATGGATGTCAAAACAGCGTTCCTTAACGGTTTCCTTAAGGAAGAGTTGTATATGATGCAACCAGAAGGTTTTGTCGATCCAGAGAATGCTGACAAAGTTTGCAAACTCCAGCGATCCATTTATGGACTGGTGCAAGCATCTCGGAGTTGGAATCTTCGCTTTGATGAGGTGATCAAAGCGTTCGAGTTCATACAAGTTTACGGAGAAGCTTGTATTTACAAGAAAGTGAGTGGGAGCTCTATAGCGTTTCTAATATTATATGTGGATGACATATTACTGATTGGAAACAATATAGAAATGTTGGAAAGCGTGAAGGAATATTTGAACAAGAGTTTTTCAATGAAGGACCTAGGAGAAGCTGCTTTCATATTAGGCATCAAGATCTATAGAGATAGATCGAGACGCTTAATAGGACTTTCACAAAGCACATACCTTGACAAAGATTTGAAGAAGTTCAAAATGGATCAGTCCAAGAAGGGGTTCTTGCCTGTTTTGCAAGGTGTGAAGTTGAGTAAGACTCAATGCCCAGTGACTGCAGAAGATAGAGAAAAGATGAGTGTCATCACCTATGCTTCAGCCATAGGCTCTATCATGTATGCAATGCTGTGCACAAGATCCGATGTCAACCTTGCTATAAGTATGGTCGGAAGGTTTCAAAGTGATCTAGGAATGGAACACTGGACGGCGGTCAAGAATATCCTGAAGTACCTGAAAAGGACTAAGGACATGTTTCTTGTTTATGGAGGTGATCAAGAGCTCGTCGTAAAGGGTTATGTCGATACAAGCTTTGACACTGATCCGGATGACTCTAAGTCGCAAACCGGATACGTATTTATTCTTAATGGGGGTCCGTTAGCTGGTGCAGTTCCAAACAAAGCGTGGTAGCTGATTCTACATGCGAAGCGGAGTACATCGCTGCCTCGGAGGCGGCGAAGGAAGGTGTCTGGATGAAGGAGTTCATGACAGATCTTGGAGTAGTGCCTAGTGCGCTTAACCCAATGACTCTGTTTTGTGATAATACTGGTGCCATTGCTCTAGCCAAGGAACCAAGATTTCACAAGAGGACCAGACACATAAAGCGACCTTTCAATTCCATCCGCGATTACATCAAGGAGGACGACATAAATATTTGCAAAGTACACACGGATCTAAATGTTGCAGATCCGATGACTAAACCTCTTCCAAGGGCTAAACATGAACAACACCAGAACTGCATGGGTGTTCGATTCATTACAATGTAAATCACATAGTGATGTCAACTAGATTATTGACTCTAGTGCAAGTGGGAGACTGTTGGAAATATGCCCTAGAGGCAATAATAAATTAGTTATTATTATATTTCCTTGTTCATGATAATCGTTTATTATCCATGCTATAATTGTATTGATTGGAAACTCAAATACATGTGTGGGTACATAGACAACACTGTGTCCCTAGTAAGCCTCTAGTTGACTAGCTCGTTGATCAAAAGATGGTGAAGGTTTCCTAGCCATGGACATGAGATGTCATTTGATAACGGGATCACATCATTAGGAGAATGATGTGATGGACAAGACCCAAACTATAAACGTAGCATATGATCGTGTCAGTTTATTGCTATTGTTTTCTGCATGTCAAGTATCTTTTCCTATGACCATGAGATCATGCAACTCCCTGACATCGGAGGAGTACCTTGTGTGTATCAAACGTCGCAACGTAACTGGGTGACTATAAAGGTGCTCTACAGGTATCTCCGAGGGTGTCTGTTGGGTTGGCATGGATCAAGACTGGGATTTGTTACTCCGTGTGATGGAGAGGTATCTCAGGGCCCACTCGGTAATACAACATCACAATGAGCCTTGCAAGCAATGTGACTAATGTGTTAGCCACGAGATCTTGTATTACGGAACGAGTAAAGAGACTTGCCGGTAACGAGATTGAACTAGGTATAGAGATACCGACGATCGAATCTTGGGCAAGTAACATACCGAAGAACAAAGGGAACAGCATACGGGATTAACTGAATCCTTGACATAGAGGTTCGACCGATAAAGATCTTCGTAGAATATGTAGGAGCCAATATGGGCATCCAGGTCCCGCTATTGGTTATTGACCGTAGAGGTGTCTCGGTCATGTCTACATAGTTCTCGAACCCGCAGGGTCTACACACTTAACGTTTGGTGACGATTAGTATAGTTGAGTTATTTTGTTGGTGACCGAAGGTTGTTCGGAGTCCCGGATAAGATCCCGGACATAACGAGGATCTCCGGAAGATTCCGGAGGTAAAGATTAATATATGTGATAATAGTGTTTTGATCTCCGGAAGGGTTCCGGAATTCACCGGAAGGGGTTCCGGATGTTTACCGAAGTATTCGGGTGCAGCAACACTTTATATGAGCCAAAGGGTTAAAGCCCACGAGGTATTGGAAAGTGCAAAAGGAAGTTTTGCTGCTGCCTTAAGCGGTACTACCGCTGGTAAGGCAGTACTACCGCTTGTGTGAAGCGGTACTACCGCTGAAGCGGTACTACCGCTCGTGAGCGGTACTACCGCTTGTGCGCGATACTGCTGGAATCCGAGTTAGACTCTTTCCGTGCGGGCCAAACCGACCTTGTGCGGGCAAAACCGACCTTGTGGAGGTTTTCTCTCCAAGTTTAGACCCCAGGGCTCAACATATAAATAGAGGGGCAGGGCTAGCACATGGGACATATCAAGATTTCCCAAGCCATGTGTCGGCAACCCTAACCCTCTAGTTCTCCCGTCATAATCTCCGTAGTACTTGGCGAAGCCCTGCAGAGATTGTTCCTCACCACCATCACCATGCCGTCGTGCTGCCAGAACTCATCTACTACTTCACCATCGCTCGCTGGATCGAGGAGGTGAAGGCGTCATCAAGCCGTACGTGTGTTGAACGCGGAGGTGCCGTCCGTTCGGCGCTAGATCGTGTTGGATCGAGGGACGACTTGCGATTTGGATCGCGGAGACGTTCGACTACATCAACCGCGTTTCTTAACGCTTCCGCTTAGCGATCTACAAGGGTATGTAGATTCACTCTCCCTCTCGTAGATGCTCATCTCCATGGATAGATCTTGTGTGTGCGTAGGAATTTTTTTGTTTCCCATGCATCGTTCCCCAACATTGTCAATTGAACCACACCTGGAGATTAAATATCTGTAGCAAAGTGATCAGTAGCACAGTAATATGATAGTTTGATAGCAGTCGTGACAGTAACTGTAGAGGTAACAGTAGTAGCAATAGTTTTGTAGCAGTTGGAACAGTAGCAACAGTAATAGTAACTTGGCAAGAGCAATAAGTGGAAAGGTCGTAGGCACTGGATCGGTAACTTGTTGGATGATATTCGTCATGTAACAGTCATAACCTAGGGCGATATAGAACTAGCTCAGTTCATCAATGTAATGTAGGCATGTATTCCGTAAATAGTCATACGTACTTATGGAAAAGAACTTGCCTGACATCTTTTGTCCTACCCTCCCGTGATAGCGGGGTCCATAAGGAAACTAAGGGATATTAAGGCCTCCTTTTAATAGAGAACCGGAACAAAGCATTAACACAGGGTGAATACATGAACTCCTCAAACTACGGTCATCACCGCGAAGTATCCCAAATATTGTCTCTATGGGGTTGACGGATCATAACACGTAATAGGTGCATATGACTAGGAAAGATCGGATCAAGAACATAGATATAGAGATGATAACATAAACGGTTCAGATCTGAAATCATGGCACTCGGGCACTAGTGACAAGCATTAGGCATAGCAAAGTCATAGAAACATCAATCTCAGAACATAATGGATACTAGTAATCAAGCCCTAACAAAACTAACTCGATTACATGACGAATCTCATCCAACTCCTCACCGACCATCAAGCCTACGAAGGAATTACTCACTCCCAGTGGAGAGCATCATGGAATTGGCGATGGAGAAAGGTTGGTGATGACGAAGACCGACGATTCCCCTCTCCGGAGCCCCAAACGGGCTCCAGATCTGGCCTCCCGGTGAAGAACAGGAGGTGGCGGTGGCTCCGTCTCGTGAAACGCGATAATTCTTTCTCCCTGATTTTTTCTCCCTATTTAGGAATTTATAGTGGTGGAGTTAGGGTAAGTGGGGCCATGAGGTGGGCACAACCCACCAGGGCATGCCGGGAGGGGGCTGGCGCCCCCTGGTGTATTGTGCCCAGCCTGGGCCCCCTCTTCGGTGGTTTTTGGCTCCGGTATTTTTTATATTTTCCAAAATAAATCTCCAAAAAGTTTCGTTCCATTCCGAGAACTTTTATTTCTGCACAAAAACAACACCATGGTAGTTTTGCTAAAAACAGCGTCAGTCCGGGTTAGTTCCATTCAAATCATGCAAATTAGAGTCCAAAACAAGGGCAAAAGAGTGAGGAAAAGTAGATACGTTGGAGACGTATCAGGCATCTCCCCGTCCGTGGCCCTGCTTCACCACTTCCTCTCCCTCCAAATGGTCGCCAGTGGGCAGTGCTCAGGGTGTGTGTCGCTCCGAGCGGCGGACGCGACGGCGGGTGCTGCCCTTGATGCCGATCTTCATCTGAATGCGGAGGGCTTCCGGAGGCAGTGGGTGTATGTCGACGCCGCTGCGTACAGCCCCCTGCTCCAAACTCCGGCGGCCCCCACGGAGCTGAGTCCCGGTTGGGAACACGCGAAGCTTGTTGACCCGCGGCTCGCGTGGGTTATGGCCAGGTTGGCCGACCTGAAGAAGGCAGGTGTGACGATGGCGATGGTGGCGAGGGAGTTCGTTCGTCGGCGAATTGCTTCCCTCCAACGCCATTCTCGCCCCATGTGGGCCTTTACCGGCCCCGACGACGCCATGACGCTCCAGGTGCCTTCCCTTCCTTCCAACATGCTGCGTGAGGTGCTCCGCCTCTTGACCGGCGGAGAGCCCGTCGTACTTCCTCCGGAGGGGCTCCCCTTGTACAATTATCTAAACGGGGGAGCCTTCGCCCAGAAGATGCCGCGCTTCGACGAGCGGGGGCTGCTTCCCAAGGACCACGTGGGACCTCGCGACAACCCCCTCTTGGGGGCCCTGAGCCCTGGGGGGCCTGAGGTCAGTGCCCCTCGGGCGACTGCGCAGGAGCGCCCTGAGCCGCGCATCTCCCAAGCATCCGCCTTGGCCCCTCCAAACAGTGAAGGTGACGCCTCGCCCGGAGGCTCGACCGCCGCCCCTGCCGCAGGGTGCCGTGTGCCTGATGTCAACGAGTCGTCCCCCAACCCCCGCACATGCCGGAAGAGGAAGGAGCCTAGGGGCCGCATCAGCCCGGCCCCGAGGGCCCCGAGGAAGAGGAAGTGGAACGCCACGGATGAGTAAGCGCCCGACCTCCCTTGGTTTCCACATGATGTGCACCCTAAATTTTTTGCTCCTCAGTTCCCCTCTTGACGAAGGAGAAAGCGCACTTCCGCCACCACCTCCCGAAGACGCTGGTCCTGTGGCCGCCTCGTGCCTCGCGAGCCGCGTGACTGTGCGCGAGAAGGTACCCGTACTTGGGCCCAAGCCGTCCCTGGGGGGCCTCGAGCCCGAGTTTCCGACGTTCCTCTTCAGGCGTGGCCTCCGGCTTGCGGGGGCAGGGCCGAGGCCTCCCCTAACGATTCTTCCCGGCAACTGGACACCTGGGGCGTCGGTGCCTTCTTCGAGATGGGGGGCGAGTTCCCATGGGGCCCGGCCCCGAGCTGGCGGGCCGGACAATGGACCCTCAGCCCCCGGATCCCTGCTGGAGACGGGTGGGCCTTCATGTGCCTTCTCTGCCGCCCGGTGGGCGGAGGAAACCCCCGGTCGAGCATTGGAGCTCGCTTGCGGTCACAGCGCCGCCCGGCACGGCCTCCTTCAAGGCGCGGTGAGCGCGCTAGGCCGCCTTGGGGCCGAGCTTAACGACGTCGATGCATGCCTTGAGGCAGAACGCTTGCGCCTGGCGTGTGAATGGCGTCGGCTCGAGGTCGCCATCAACCTCGCTCGTCTGCAATGCGAGCACGCTCGCACGGAAGCCGAAGAATCCCTCATCGCGGTGAGGGAGGCCCGCGATCGTGCCCTTGAGGAGGCCCGGGTCGCGGACTGCCGGCGTGAGGCTGCAGAGAAGCGCGGGAAAGAGCTTCAAGCTTCCATGGCCGCCCTCGAGCGACAAGTCCAGGCGCGTAAGGCCGCGCTCGCCGCCTCGGCTGGCGGGCCGTCCACGGGCGAAACGAGGCTCTGCACACTTGAAGACACGCTGACGCTGGAAGCACTGGAACAAAGCCTGGAGCGCAAGCGGCTGGAGGTCATGGAACGCCAAGTGGCTGCCGTTGAGGACTCCCTCGCCTCCTGGGAGGCGATGATCCACGGAGAGGTCAACGAGAGGGTGGCGGAGGTTCGCCAGGACCTCTCCAAGGACAACCGCGAGAAGATGAAGCTTCAGGAGTCCTGTTTCTGCAAGTGGCGCGACGACCTGAAAGGTGAGGCTGACGGCCTCCGGAAGAAGTTAGCCGCGGCGGAGCAACGTGAAAAAGTTGCGATGGACGCCCAGGCCGCCACCGAGGCCGAGCTGTCTTTCCTCGACAAGCAAGTGAAGGATGTCACTTCCCTTGTGGAGAAGGCCTCGGACGAGGTGGACCGTGCCCGGGGGCTGCAGCACACGCGCTCCCAGATGTTCCAGGCCCTTGAGAGGAGGGCCCACCAAGCCATGAGCAGTATCTGCAACGAGAGCGTCTCCAGTCCGCTCATTCCTGACGATGCCGGCTACCTTGGCTTCTTCACCAGGATTGTGGAGCGCCTTGAAGGGGGCGCAGAGAAGGTCCACCAACTCGTGGAAGAGAAGCGCCGTGACCTCCTCGCGCGGGCATCTTCACGTGTCTTCAGCCACCTTCTTCGCTTCGACCCCAACTTCGACTTCGAAGCCGTGATAGCCCCGTGCCCGAGGTGATTCAAGGTGCCCTCGAGGACTGGTGGAGGATCACGTGGACGACCTGATCGCGGAGTTTTCCCCCGTTGAGGGCGAGGGCCAGCCTTTGGTCGAGGGGCGCGGGTCTGACGGCGGTTGTAGCGACAGCAGCGACGGCGACAACACATCTCCCTAGGTTGTCTTTTCCCTGTTTTACCTGTCAAGATTTTGAATATGACCCCGCGGGGATGTGAAAGTATTTTGGAAGAAACTCCTTTGCGATGTATCAAGTAATGTTATACTCCCTTGCGTCGCCTTTCCTTTGCTCGTCGTGGGCCCGCAACCCCTGAGGAGGGGTGCCCGGCCAAGGTCGGGAGGCAGATGCTTCGACGGAGGCCTCAGGCCACGTGTGCCCACTGGATCGCTTGAGAGCGTCGCGGGAGGACCCGGACGCCAAAGCCTTGGCGAGGGGTGCACGCGGGCAGGCCCGTGGCTGTTGTGATCTGGGCCCTCGGGGGAGGCCCTCAACACCGTTGGGGCTGGCTCAACGTGCACACCGTGCCCAGCCCCCGCTCGCGGGGCGCGCGCGAGAGAGAGAGAGAGAGCTAGCAAGGAGAAACGAGACTCAAGACGGGAAACACTGCATGGAGAAAAATTCCCACCCCTTTTTTCGAATAAAGGCGCGAAAGCTTCAAACTTTATTCCAAAAAATGGCAAATTCGGTTACAGAAGAGAGCAAAGAACAGCCGCGTCCGCCACCTAAGCTAGTCTTCCCCCCAGCGCGGAGCATGGGGCTTCCACTAGGCGTGGGAATAGTCATTGTAAGACCGTGTCATCCGCCAGCCCGGAGCACGAGGCTTCCACTTGGGCGTGGGCGGGAGCCCCTCCGCGGCCTCGTACGGCATTCCTCGGGGGGCTCCGGGCGTATATAGCCCACTCATTATTATGTGAGAATGTCACGGGTAGAGCCTAGGGAGGCATAGGGTGCTCCAAGCCTCCAGGGCGCGGACCCCATCACTTGTCCCCAGGCGCGCGGCGGCAGGCCTGGGGTGCGTCAGGCTCCGAACGGGTCCTCCTGCGGGGCGGGAGCCCACGGGCGCCCTTTCTGGGGAGGACTCGCTGCGGAACGAGGTCTTCGGCTCCCGAGGGCCTGGAGGCGGCCGCCGCCGCCGTGGTAGCGCCGCGACTCCTTGCGGTCCGGACGGGGCCCGGTGCCGGACCCTCTCGCTACGCGCGAGGTTGGCCCCTGGCGTGGCACCCCCGCGCGCCTTGCCGGGGTGTCCGGGTGTCTTGCACGGGCACTCCACCCTCCGTCTCCAAGTGGGCAGCGCCGGGCCTGGAGACATGGGCGAGTGCTCCACCTCCATCTCCAGGCGGGCAACACCCGGCCTGGAGACGTGGGCACCTATTCCACCCTCCGTCTCCAGGCAGGCAACGCCCGGCCAGGAGACATGGGCGCCCCGTCTCCAGGCAGGCAACGCCCAGACCGGAGACATGGGCACCCGTTCCACCCTCCGTCTCCAGGCAGGCAACACCCGGCCCGGACACATGGACGCCTGCTCCACCCTCCATCTCCAGGCAGGCAACGCCTGGCCCGGAGAGATGGGCGCCCATTCCACCCTCCGTCTCCAGGCAGGCAACGCCCGACCCGGAGACATGGGCGCCTGTTCCACCCTCCGTCTCCAGGCAGGCAACGCCCGGCCCGGAGACATGGGTGCTTGTTTGTGATAGCCCCTAACCTGATGGCGTGCCTCGCGAGGTTGCTCATGCCAGGCAACCTCACCAGGCTGACCACGCCAGCTCTCCTAGCGAGGCCGCTCGCGCCAGGCTTGGCGGAGGCCGCCCGCGAGGACGCGGCCGTCCCACGGGGTGTCGATGTAGACGTGCAGCCCGCCGCCCACGTCGGGGGCGACAGCCGCATTGGGTGGTGCAAGGTGATGCTCGCCATGCATGGCCCGCGCCTCCCGAAGCTCCTCGATTGTGCTAGTCATGAACCCCCGCGAGCCTGGCGCCTCGCGCCGTTCTCCTTGGCCTTTGAGGGCGCGCATCGAAGCACGCATCCAAGCGGTGCCCGAGCACCTCCCTCGTCACTCCCGTCAGGTCGGGAGCTCTCCAGGCGGAAGCCCCCGAGCCCGCCCCGGTGGAGAGCACCGAGGCATCGCCTGCGGCATTTACGGGCTCGGCGACGCGACCCAGCCAGTCGCCGTAGCGATCGTTGGCTGGGCGGTGACGCAGCAGCTCGCGCGCCACGAGCAGTACAGTCCGTGCATTCGCCGGCCTATGGCGGGCGCGCGAGGAAGACGCCACGGCACAGGCGAGGGACGGAGTAGCGGCACGGCCGTCGCGCCGCGCGGTGGGTGGCGGCAACGAGCCCTGCTGCCCATGAGCAGCAGGGTCGGTGGCAGCGTTAGCTGCAGCAGGGGTGGAGCGGCACGGAACGCCGCGGCCCATGGGTGCCATCTGGGCGACGCGAGCAGCCCGGCACTCAGCGTGAGCCCGGCGAGCCTTGGCCATGGGAGCGACGAAGCGGAGACGAAGCATAACTGGAGGGAGGATTCTGACACGCCCCTACCTGGCGTGCCAAATGTCAGAATCGGGGTTCTGCAGACCCAAGAAGGTTCGAACTCTGGGGCGTGTGCGAAGATCTCTACCAGCTCTAGCCTCAAGCTCGCCGCTCCATAGCCAAGCCTCGTGGAATACGTGCGAGCGAACAAGAAGATGGACACAGAGATTTACCCAAGTTCGGGCCACCTTGCGGTGTAAAACCCTACTCCTGCCTTTGGTGGATTAGGCTCACGAGGAGGTTTGGGGATGAACTAGTACAGTGGTTGAGCGACCTCGCAAGGGCTCTCAGATGGAAATGGATTGATCGATCCGCTCTACGGTGGATGCTGGTGCCTATTTATAATGGCCTTGGTCCTCTTCCCTTATCGCACAGGCGGGAAGGGATCCCACAACGGCCAATTTTGAAAGGGGACAAGAAGTACATCTTATCCTGACTAAAGGTGGTCTTCGCCTACAAAGCTTCTGAGCGTGACGCAGAGGTGGGCTCGGTGATGACATCCATCCTGCCAAGCTCGTGGTCTTGGTCTTGTTGCACCAGAACGGAAACATTTGGGGGATTCCTTGGGAACCTGCGTACGTCCTTGCCTCCTTAGCACAAAAGAGGAAATTGTCCCCTCTGCGCCCGCTGGGGCCCGCTTGACCTTGGTCCTCATGGCTCACGTCATCGCAGCATCCTGAGGCCGGGTACCTGCATAGGGATCTACGCTCCTCGGGAGGCAGCCTGGGGAGGCCGCTCCCTTGGAGGTCTTGGCGTTGTTCGCCTCGCGAGGCTGGGGCTCTTGCGAGGGTCTTGTCTTGGGGGGTTTGCTGCAAGGCCACATTGGGCCGTCGAGGTGGGCCACGCGTTGGGCCGCAGGCAGGCAGGTCTGGGTACCCCCGATCCCAGAACGCCGATAGCTAACTTCTTCTTGAGGCCGTCAGCCTCACCTTTCAGGTCGTCGCGCCGCTTGCAGAAACGGGACTCCTGAAGCTTCATCTTCTCGCGGTAGTCCTTGGCGAGGGCCTGGCGAACCTCCGCCACCCTCTCGTCGACCTATCCTTGGATCATCGCCTCCCGGGAGGCGAGGGAGTCCTCGGCGGCAGCCACTTGGCGTTCCATCACCTCCAGCCGCTCGCGCTCCAGGCTTTGTTCAAGTGCTTCCAGCGTCAGCGTGTCTTCAAGTGTGCGGAGCCTTGTTTCGCCCGTGGATGGCCCGCCAGCCGAGGTGGCGAGCGCGGCCTTACGCGCCTGGACTTGTCGCTCGAGGGCGGCATTGGAAGCTTGAAGCTCTTTCCCGCGCTTCTCTGCAGCCTCACGCCGGCAGTCCACAGCCCGGGCCTCCTCAAGAGCACGATCGCGGGCCTCCCTCGCCGTGACGAGGGATTCTTTGGCTTCCGTGCGAGCGTGGTCGCGTTGCAGACGACCGAGGTTGATGACGACCTCGAGCCGGCACCATTCGCGCGCCAGGCGCAAGCGTTCTGCGTCAATGCATGCGTCGACGTCGTTAAGCTCGGCCCCAAGGCGGCCTAGCGCGCTCACCGTGCCTTGAAGGAGGTCGTGTCGGGCGACACTGCGACCGCAAGCGAGCTCTAGTGCTCGACTGGGGGTTTCCTCTGCCCCCTAGGCAGTAGGGAAGGCACGTGAAGGCCCACCCGTCTCTAGCAGGGATCCGGGGGCTGAGGGTCCATTGTCTGGCCCTCCAGCTCGGGGATGGGCCCCATGGGAACTCGCCCCCCCCCACTCGAAGAAGGCACCGACGCCCTAGGTGTCCAGTAGCCGGGAAGAATCATCAAGGGAGGCCTCGGCCCTGCCCCCGCAAGCCGGAGGCCACGCCTGAAGAGGAACACCGGAAACTCGGGCCTGAGGCCCCCCAGGGACGGCTTGGGCCCAAGTAAGGGTACCTCCTCGCGCACAGTCACGCGACTCGCGGGGCACGAGGCTGCCACAAGACCAGCACCTTCAGGAGGTGGTGGCGGAAGTGCGCTTTCTTCTTCGTCAAGAGGGGACCTGAGGAGCAAAAATTCAGGGGTGCACATCATGCGGAAACCAAGGGAGGTCGGCCGCTTACTCATCCGTGGCGATCCACTTCCTCTTCCTCGAGGCCCTCAGGGTCGGGCTGATGCGGCCCCCAGCCTCCTTCCTCTTCCGACATGTGTGGAGGTCGGGCGACGACTCGCTAACGTCAGGCACACGGCACCCTGCGGCAGGGGCGGCGGTCGAGGCTCCGGGCGAGGCGTCACCTTCACTGCTTGGAGGGGCCAAGGCGGATGCTTGGGAGACGCGCGGCTCAGGGCGCTCCTCCGCAGTCGCCCAAGGGGCACTGACCTTAGGGCCCCCAGGGCTCGGGGGCCCCAAGAGGGGGTTATCGCGAGATCCCAGGTCCTCGGGAAGCAGCCCCCACTCATCGAAGCGCGGCATCTTCTGGGCGAAGGCTCCCTGTTCGGATAATTGTACAAGGGAAGCCCCTCCGGAGGAAGTAGGGCGGGCTCTCCGCCGGTTAAGAGGCGGAGCACCTCACGCGGCACATTGGAAGGAAGGGAAGGCACCTGGAGCCTCATGGCGTTGTCGGGACCGGTAAAGGCCCACATGGGGCGAGAATGGCGCTGGATGGGAGCAATTCGCCGATGAACGAACTCCCTCGCCACCATCGCCATCGTCACACCCGTCTTCTTCAGGTCGGCCAACCTGGCCATAACCTGCGCGAGCCGCGGGTCAACAAGCTTCGCGTGTTCCCAACCAGGACTCGGCTCCGCGGGGCCCACCGTAGTTTGGAGCAGGGGGGCGTGCGCAGCGGTGTCGACATACACCGACTGCCTCCGGAAGCCCTCTGCTTTCGGATGAAGATCGGTATCAAGGGCAGCACCCGCCGTCGCGTCCGCCGCTCGGAGCGACACGCACCCTGAGCACTGCCCGCTGGCAACCATTTGGAGGGAGAAGAAGTGACAAAGCAGGGCCACGGACGGAGAGATGCCCACGAATGCCTCGCACAAGAACGCGAAGGCAGAGAGGAGGATGACAGACCCAGGGTCAAGATGCCATGTGTGGACTTGGTAATGTGCGAGCACGGCATTGAAGAAGTCTGAAAACGGCGGCATCAAGCCGAAGAAGAGGGCGTGGAGATGAAGGGGGATATTGGTGGCCTCCAGGTCAACTGAAAGCCGAGAGGCGGACCAGATCTTCGTCGCCATCCACTCATTGGTGTTGGCGGCGATTGCCAGCCAGACCTTGTCCAGCCCTTCGAGATTGAGCATGGAGGACCGGCCCAGCGCGGGCTCTGGTCCCGGCTGGGGCTCTGACATCATTGAGGTCCTGCCCCTTTTCTTCTTGGGAGCCATGGCGGAGGGGCAGATTGGAGCAAGCGCGAGATCCGGCGAGGAAGGTGCGATCTTGCGGAGGAAGGAGGAGCAGAAGGCAGACGCGAGGTGGGACAATGATGGCCCTGCTGCATGCGCCCGGTTTTTGTCAGCAAGGGCGGTTGCCGAGGCAACATGGGGAAGTGGAGGCGTCCGCATACCATCGTGCGCCACTCGTCGAGCCTGGCCAGCAGGCAATTGGGGCCCACGGCGCTTCGGCCTTCCTTCCTTGGCTTTGCCCCGAAGCCAACCCAAACGCGCCTTGGGCCCGGGGGCTACTATCGGCGTTTTGGGATCGGGGGTACCCAGACCTGCCTGACTGCGGCCCAGCGCGTGGCCCCACCTCGACGGCCTAGTGCAGCCTTGCAGCAAACCCCCCAAGACAAGACCCTCGCGAGAGACCCAGCCTTGCGAGGCTAACAACACCAAGACCTCCAGGGGATAGGCCTCCCCAGGCTGCCTCCCGAGGAGCGGAGATCCCTATGCAGGTATCCGGCCTCAGGAGGCTGCGATGACGTGAGCCATGACGACCAAGGCCAGGCGGGCGCCAGCGGGCGCAGAGGGGACAGTTTCCTCTTTTGTGCTAAGGAGGCAAGGACGTACACGGGTTCCCAAGGAATCCCCCAAAGGTTTCCATTCTGGTGCAACAAGACCAAGACCACGAGCTCGGCAGGACGGATGTCATCGCCGAGCCCACCTCTGCGTCACGCTCAGAAGCTTTACATGCGAAGACCACCTTTAGTCAGGATAAGATGTACTTCTTGTTCCCTTTCAAAATTGGCCGTTGTGGGATCCCTTCCCGCCTGTGCGATAAGGGAAGAGGACCAAGGCCACTATAAATAGGCACCAGCATCCACCGTAGAGTGGATCGATCGATCCATTCCCATCTGAGAGCCCTCGCGAGGTCGCTCAACCACTATACTAGTTCATCCCCAAACCTCCTCGTGAGGCCGATCCACCAAAGGCAGGAGTAGGGTTTTACACCGCAAGGTGGCCCGAACTTGGATAAATCTTTGTGTCCATCTTCTTGTTCGCTCGCGCGTATTAGACGAGGCTTGGCTGCGGAGTGGTGAGCTTGAGGCTAGAGCTGGTAGAGATCTTCGCACATACCCCAGAGTTCGAACCTTCTTGGGTCTGCGGAGCCCCGATTTCGACAAATAGTTCATTCCCTGACACAACCAGCACAACTATCTAGGAAGTCCCTAGAAGCATAGGTTAGTCCACTATAGAAGATATCAAGTATTTCATTTTTCTTGAGAGGGTGATCAGGCAAATCATTAAGCAACTGGAGAAGCCTCCCCCAAGCTTGTGGGAGACTCTCTTCTTCAATTTGCATGAAGTTAAATATTTCCTGTAAGGCAGCTTGTTTCTTATGAGCAGGAAAATATTTTTTAGAGAAGTAGTAAATCATATCCTGAGGACTACGCACACAACCAGGAGCAAGAGTATTGTACCATGTCGTAGTATCACCCTTTAATAAGAACGGAAATAACTTAAGAATATAATAGTAGTGAATCTTCTCATCAGGAGCAAACAGGGTGGTTATAGCATTCAGCTTAGTAAGGTGTGCCACTACAGTTTCAGTTTCATAGCCATGGAAAGGATCAGATTCAACCAAAGTAATTAACTCTGGGTCGACAGAAAATTCATAATCCTTATCGGTAATAAAGATAGGTGAAGTAGCAAACTTAGGATCACATTTCATTCTAGCATTCAAAGTCTTTTCCTTATACTTGCGTAGCAATTTCTTAAGATCGTTTCTATCCTTGCAAGAAAGAATTTCTCTAGTTACCTCCTCGTACATAACATAACCTTCAGGTATCTTAGGCATTTCAAACCTAGGAGATCTAGGACTAATAGGTGTTTCATAGTCATCATCAGTTTCATAGGCTTCATCAGTTTCAGTAGTTTCATTCTCTTTAGCTCTAGCAATTTGTTCATCAAGAAATTCTCCTAGTGGCACATTATCATCAAGAGTGGTACTAGCATCATCATAAGCATCATTCATAGCAGAAGTAACATCATCAATAACTTGCGACATTTCAGGATTACTAGCATGTGGTGGTGTTGCAAGCTTACTCATAACAGAAGGTGAATCAAGTGCAGAGCTAGATGGCAGTTCCTTACCTCCCCTCGTCTTAGAGGGAAAAATATTGGTCTTTGGATCCTTCAGATTCTTCATAGTGATCAATTGATATAAATCCCAAGTGACTCAACAAATATAGCTATGCTCCCCGGCAACGGCGCCAGAAAAAGGTCTTGATAACCCACAAGTATAGGGGGTCGCAACAGTTTTCGAGGGTAGAGTATTCAACCAAAATTTATAGATTCGACACAAGGGGAGCCAAAGAATATTTGAGAGTATTAGCAGCTGAGTTGTCAATTCAACCACACCTAGAGATTAAATATCTGCAGTAGAGTGATCAGTAGCACAGTAGTATAATAGTTTGTTAGCAGTAGTGACAGTAACAGTAGCGGTAGCAATAGTAACTTAGCAAGAGCAATAAGTGGAAAGCTCGTAGGCACTGGATCGGTGAACTCATTGGATGATATTCATCACCTAACAGTCATAACCTAGGGCGACATAGAACTAGCTCCAGTTCATAAATGTAATGTAGACATGTATTCCGTAAATAGTCATGCGTGCTTATGGAAAAGAACTTGCATCACATCTTTTGTCCTACCGTCCCGTGGTAGCGGGGTCCATAAGGAAACTAAGGGATATTAAGGCCTCCTTTTAATAGAGAACTGGAACAAAGCATTAACACATGGTAAATACATGAACTCCTCAAACTATGCTCATCACCAAAAAGTATCCCGACTATTGTCACTTCGGGGTTTGCGGATCAGAACACGTAATAGGTGCATATGACTTGCAAGATCTGATCAAGAACTTAGATATAATGGTGATAACATAAACGGTTCAGATCTAAAATCATGGCACTCTGGCCCTAGTGACAAGCATTAGGCATAGCAAAGTCATAGCAACATCAATCTCAGAACATAGTGGATGCTAGGGATCAAGCCCTAACAAAACTAACTCGATTACATGATGAATCTCATCCAACTCCTCACCGACCAGCAAACCTACGAAGGAATTACTCACTCCCGGTGGGGAGCATCATGCAATTGGCGATGGAGAAGGGTTGGTGATGACGAAGACCGAAGATTCCCCTCTCCGGAGCCCCAAACGGGCTCCAGATCTGGCCTCCCAATGACGAACAGGAGGTGGCGGCGGCTCCGTATCATAAAACGCGATGAAACTTTCTCCTTGATTTTTTCTCCGAAGATAGGAATTTATTGTGCCGGAATTAGGGTCAGTGGGGCCACGAGGTGGGCACAACCCACCAGGGAGCGCCTGGGGGGGCTGGCGCGCCCTGGTGTATCGTGCCCAGCCAGGGGCCCCCCTCCGGTGGTTCTTGGCTCCAGTATTTTTTATTTATTCTAAAATAAATCTCCAAAAAGTTTCGTCCAATTCCGAGAACTTCTATTTCTGCACAAAAAACAACACCATGGTAGTTCTGCTGAAAACAGCGTCAGTCCTGGTTAGTTTCATTCAAATCATGCAAATTAGAGTTGAAAACAAGGGCAAAAGTGTGAGGAAAAGTAGATACGACGGATACGTATCAGCAGACACCCAGTCCCATCTCGAGGACGCCCACGCCCATCTCGTGTCGGTCACTGCACAAATCACATTTGCCTTCTCCGACACCGGTCGACAACCCACATCCAATGAGTTCGTAATCACTGAGTGTGCTCGAGCAGGCGTCCGTTCGTCGGCGGCTTCCCTAGCCAAGATTGTGGCCGTCCATGCCCGGAGCAAGGCCGCCCACGCCCGGCTCATGGCGGCCTTATCCAAAGAGATGGTGGAGGAAGACTGTGAGGTGCCGGAGTATGAGGCGAGGGATCCCATGGATCTCCTTACCCCGGAGGTCGTTGAGCGGGAGCCGGTCATCGTGGAGGCGGCGGAGATCGACGAATGCCAGGCGGAATATTAGTCTCTGTCTAGCGCGATGGTCTTTTGTTAGAGTAATGTTTAGGTCAACTAACTAATGTTTATTAGTTGCTCGATTAAGTAAGTGCGGGTAGTGATGTAGGCTCTTTTGTGTAGTACTCAAATTTGCAAGTGTTGTTAAATTAAGCAGTGACGTCGATGACCAATGTAACGAGGGAAATTCGGACCAAAATTTGCCGCCGTATCCCCATTTTCTCTTCCAAATGAAAATGAAGTGCAAGTACCGTGTGCAATGTAATATCCAATATCTTACGCCGGTAGCTTCGAGACCAAAATTTCTACGTTCAGTCTCATCACACACGGGATCAACTATAGGATTCGTTTGTGTTGTTGAATATCTCACACAGTTATGGTAAAAGGACAGTGTCCGATGTGACTGTGCGCTAATTTTTTGCCGCACCGAACGAAATTTTGGGCTGCCGCGCAAATATCTACCTCCCCCGCCACTCGTACCAACCAAAAGCCACACCCCCTGCTTCCCCCTTCCTTTCCTAAGTTCAAACCTGCACAGCTTGCTTGTAGTGCCGCCTCCTCGCCGGCGACGCTCCTTCCTGCTGCTCGCCCTCCTCCATCTAGTCAGGTAATCCACACCTTCCCCACACCCCTCCCCCTCCACCCCCTCCTCCTCCATTCCACATTCCCCAATCACCGGCGCGACACATTCCACCAAAATCACCGGACCACCCCCCACATAATCGCCGCCAAAAGACATGGTGCACCCAGTATAGCCAGGATCTCAAGGAGCACCTGGTAGCGGAGAAGCAAATTGCGACCGCACGCGTGGATGAGGCCACGATGGATGCCATGCATGCCGACCCCCAGATCTTGGAGCAGCACATAGCTGTCGAGGCCATCGTCGATGCCTCGCGCACGGACGCCGCCACGCGGTTGTCTGCTTTGAACAACAACTCGGTGTGTTTTCTCGAGAGATCCGCTTTTGCCTTCGACGACGACTACGAGTTGTTTTCTCAGCGTGCCCGTGCTTTCCTCAACTCCAGAGCCGGCAGGTTGGTGCCCGGACAGGCTGAGGCCACTCACCACTACGAGGAGGGCACCCACGATGTGGAGGCATCGCCCTCTTCCAAGCCCATCATTATCGATATCTCCGACAATGAGGAATAGCTTGTTTTTAGCTTAATTACTAATGACCCGTGTTCAGGTAGCTACGCCTATTAAGAATGTTTGCTTTACCTGTTGCATGTGCTGCTCCTGCCTTTCCTTAAGAAATTCTAGTGAAAAATGCAAGTAATGCTACTATGCAATCTGACCTTCTAGTATGTTCTATTTTCCAATGTGATGCTCAGTTAACTGTTTGGTTCATTTGTTTTGGTGATCATCTGCAATGTGATGTTCGATTATTGTTGGTACAATTTTGTATTGTTATGCATGTGAAACATACAATTGCTATATTTCATAGTTCTTAGCACGCTTGGCTTTTCCATGTGGCTTGAATTAATATGTTGGATCTGCAATGCGTTTATTTTTCATTAACATATTTTACTGATAGCACGCCAAATCTCACTTAAAACCTGATCAATATCTATCTTAAATGCGTTACAGGGGGGACAATGGGAGACACTGAGTTTACCATCGAGGTTTGCACTTCCATGATTTTTTGGCTAATAGTACATTATTGTGCAATTGCGGGAACCATTCTAATATTTAGGTTTCTAATAATAATTTGGTCTTGTACATGTAGGTCCTGCTGTAAGAGGTTTAGACCCACTGTTCGACCCATTTTGCATGTGGGGAAATGATGTGTTCATGAATATCAGTCAAATCAAGAAACTCAGAAAGATTGTTAAGATAAGAAAAATTGCGACGAAAAACAACAAGCTACTTGTCTGCACAATGAAGAAGACATCAGTGAACTATAGGATGGTACTATCGCTTTTACCTTGTCTTTTTCCCTTTGTGACATTACAATTTTTCAAAACGAAATTTATGCATTTCTTTGTTTGCAGTCCTTTCCAAAGCAGTTCATCGATGAGTACGTCTCAAACCACCTGTATGGTCAAGAGGCGAGGAAGGTATTCATACAGCACCCACAGTATAATCTTGAAGTCTTCCTCAAGAGGATGAAGGATGGGCGGGCAACCATCCACAGGCACTGGCATAAAGTTGCAAGGACCTTCGACATCAGCGAAGGCTCAATATTTGCCTTCCGCTTCAACAGTTTTCTAGATGAGATTAATCTGTCTATTTACTATATATGATGCTATTTTCCAAAGGTTTTAGATGTTGCATGTGAAACTCAGTCATGTCGTGTAATTGGGTAGCTAGGTAGTATATGCCTATATGATGTTGTACTCTGATGTATTCCAATTATGAAATCCCGGTTGCCGTAATACGAAATGAAATATATTGTGTGCTTGATATGAAGTGTCAATTTGTTTACTAGCTGGATTATAAATAATAGAGTAATTAGCCTGATTATTGTGGTTTCATATTGCAGACGGTTTGTCATAGAACACCGTGGGAGATTACCTCACCAAACCCACACGGTTCCTGGAAATTTGGCGTGTTGGATCAGTGAAAAATCACACATGACTTCCGGCCGTAAACTGTGTGTTAGAAGACAGATTCGCAAACATTTTCACGTAAAACGTGTGTGTGATGGACAGCCCTATGCCAAACAGTTTCTTCTAGGAACCGTGCATGATGGCCACCCCTAACATAGACGATGTTATGCAGAAAATTGTGTGTGATGTAGAATGCGAACAGAAACGTACGTTTGGGATTCACTGTGTGGGATTCTAAGCACATCTCACACGACTTCCCAAAAATATCTGTTTGTGATGGCCCCACCAATCGCACACGATATATTTTTGCTCATCGTGTGTGACCGGGCACAGCCATCGCCGAGGGGTTTTTCATGTCGTGTGGGATGCCCCCCCCTATCGCCCACACATGCAAGGCGACGGTTTGAGACTACGTCACGGAAAGGGGTTAAAAACCGTTTGTATAGCAGGCGCCTGCACTAGTGATGTATAGATGCATCATGTCGGTGACAAGTAGACCAAAACGATTCTGCATCTACTACTATTACTCCACCAATCGACCGAAATGATTATGCATCTATGGTATTACGCCCACGAGCATCTTACACGCGACCTTTCGCTCAAGCGCAGCCAATTTGGGTCGGCCTATTTGACGTGTGCATTAACTCAATAAAATCGTCATTTTTCCCAAAAGCAACATCATGCATTAACTCATTCCAATCAAATCTTAAGAAATCTCAACTAAATCCAAACTTTCCTTGTCTTCCACTACTCATACCCAAATCAAATGAAATCTTACCAAAACATCAACTATAATCAAAATTGGTCAGCCCATTTGACGCGTGCACACGTTTTTTGTTTTTGTTTTTTTTTTATATTTCGCTTTTCGGTTTCCTTTTTTACCGATTTATTTTTTATGACCAATAGGTTGGTTTTCACTCGGCATACTATCAGAATCGGTACATGCATGTACGCCATGGTGAGTTTGTAGCATCGCCGCCATTCCGGTTACACCCCCCCTCCAACACACACACACACACACTGATTTTTTCTATCCCACTAATTTATTTAAATTGTTTTTAGCCCACTACTTAATCCGGTTTTTATCTGCCAAATTTAGTAATGTTCTTATGGAAATGAATCGATCACGATGATCTATAATCAAACTTTAAAGACCAAATCTAGGAAAAGGAATCAATATTTGATGATACAAGGCAACATTTATAGAAAGTAATTAATGTCAAATGCATCATGGATCTTGATTAAAGAGTTTTTAGCTTTTGATATTTTATTACGATTGTCGATATATCGAATCACATATGACTCTTAGAAACATTTTCCGTTGGGAGAAGAAAATAATGTAATAAAAGGAGAGTGATTTAACGGTAAAAAGAAGTCACCCAGGTAGCCTGGTGTGCAAGAAGATTTTGAATATGTATGTGAGATACAACTAATGTTGAGTTACTAAAATACATATGCCCATGTTGCAACGCACGAGGCAATTAACTAGGATCAGTATTACGTTAGTTGAAGTATCAGTATGATGTTTTGGTACAACAATTTAGCTGAATCTTCATAGACATGATATAATGTGGGATGTCCACTTGTCCTGTCAAAAATTATGTGTACACATGTGGGCCTCCTACTTATATTATGTGACAAATGTGGATGGGGTTGGGGTTGTTCTATTCAGTTAAAACTGTCTGAGCGGAATAATTTTCCTACTTGAGAAAATGGGACAAGTTGCATTTCATTAGAGATGGATTTGTAGCAAATTGCATGAGAGAGTGGTTCATATTATTTACATCAAGTCATATATTTTTTGTTAGGATAGAAGGCTAAATGCATTGCTTAGTGGCTTCAAGAGTTAATAATGTACATAGTGGCATATCAGTTTTATGCCCAACATTGAAAATTGTTTTTTTTCGGAATGCACAACATTCAACTCTATGTTATAATGTGGCAATGGCTCAAGAGGCAACAGATCTATGTTCTTTGCTTGGGGGCATCACGGGCGGCGCACGCCTCCTGCCCCTTGATGGGGGTGGCAGAGCGGGGCGGTTGGTGGGGGACTCCTCCTCGATGGTCCATGAAGAAGTACGGTGTGGAGGAGAAATAGCACCATGGCGAAGGGAGGTTGGTGTCATCAGGTTTTAGAGAAGAGGGATCCAACGAGAAATTTCTCGCTACGGCGAGAAGGGGAGATAACATTACTGATAGTATGGAGAACCACATTTCCTGTGAGGGGGGAGTACGGCGGAGAGCAGGACGGGTGACGGATCGGTATAGAAACGAGGGGAGGGGTCAGGGCAGAAAGCAGGGCGGATGGCGGGGGACTCCTCCTTGACGGTCCTTCAAGAACTATGGTGTGAAGGAGAGAGGGCGTCATGGCGAAGGTGGGGTGGGCGTCATCCGGTTTTAAAGGATAAGTCTCCAGCAAGAAATGTCCCATTACGGCAAGAAACCGAGCGGGACGGGGAGGGTCCGGCAGGAAAAGGAAAGGGTGCGTCTTGGGGTGGTATTTTTGTGTTGGGCCCACGTATCAAAGATAACATGACAAATAGTCCGGACAACAAAATTTCTTCATCATATATGATCTGGATTTGGGGAAACCTGGACTGTCCAAATAATTGAACTTTGAGGAGCCTACTACACTACTGGAATCTATGGATTTTCCATCTGCCAGCTCTTTGCTGTCAGCTGCCAGATGGTAAAGAGAGGCTTTGCCGTCAGCTCAACAGAAATGCACGGCAAAGAACAAGCTGATGGCAAAGATACTATCTGCCATCTGCCCGGGCATTGCCGTCTGCCAGCTAACAGCAAAGAGCCGGAAGGCAGACGGCAAAGAGCCCACCTCGGCCCCATTGGCCCATGGGGGTGGTGGGCCGTCTGCTGGCTCTTTGCCGTCTGCCTGGGGACTCTTTGCCGTCCGCCAGCAGACGGCAAAGCAGACGGCTAGTAACGGCATCGGCCCGACCCCCACCCCATGCCCTCTCACTCTCTTTCTCTCTCTCTCTCTCTCTCTCTCTCTCGCCCCGATCCCCCCCCTGCCGCCGCCCCAATCGCCTCGCCGCCGGCCGCCCCCTCACCCGCCGTCGGCCGCCCCACCGCCAGCCGCCTCCGCCCCTGCCACCGGCCGCCCCGCCGCCAGACGCCCCCGGCCCTGCCACCGGCCGCCCCACCGCCAGAAGCCCCGCCGCCAGACGGGCCCGCCTCCGCCACCGGTCGTCGCCTGCCGCCCAGGCCGCCCCGCCACCGTCCGCCCCGCCGCCCCGGCCGCCGCCTCCCGCCCATGCCGTCCCTGCCGCCTAGGCCGCCACCACCACCTCCGGTGAGTACCGGCCGCCCCCTTCTTTTTCTTTTCTTTTAATTAGTTAGTTAGGTTAGTTTATTAGGTTAGTTAATTAGTTAGTTAGGTTAGTTTATTAGGTTAGTTAGGTAAGTGTTAATTAGGCTAGTGTTAATCATTGCATCTGTTAGTGTTAATTAGGTTAGTGTTAGTTTAGGTTAATTAGGTTAGTGCAAAAAGAAGAAGAAAAAGAAGAAGAGGAAGAAGAAGAAGAGGAGGAGGAGAAGAAGAAGAGGAAGAAGAAGAAGAATAAGAGGAGAAGAAGAAGAGGAGAAGAAGAGGAAGAAGAGGAAAATGGAAAAGAAGAAGAAAAAGAGTAGAAGAGGAGAAGAGGAGAAGAAGAAGAGGAAAAAGGAAAAGAAGAAGAAGAATAAGAAGAAGAAGAAGAAGAAGAAGAAGAAGAAGAAGAAGAAGAAGAAGAAGAAGAAGAAGAAGAAGAAGAACAAGAAGAGAAGAAGAAGAGAAGAAGAAGAAGAAGAAGAAAAGGAAGAAGAGGGAAAAAAGAATAAGAGGAAGAAGAAGAAAACGAGACCCCGACACGACGCCCCGCCAAGAACCCCGACACCCCGACACGACACCCTGACACCCAGACACGACGCCCAGACACCCCGACACGACGCCCAGACACCCCGACACGACGCCCCGACACCCCGACACTCCGACACCCCAACGCCCTGACACCCCGACACCCCGACACGACGCCCCGACACCCCGACACGACGCCCCGACACCCCGACACGACACCCCGACACCCCGACACCCCGGCACCCCGACGCCCCGACACCCCGACACGACACCCCGACGCCCCGACACCCTGACACCCCGACACGACGCCCCGACACCCCGACACCCCGACACAACACCCCGACACCCAGACACGACGCCCAGACACCCCGACACGATGCCCCAACACCCCGACACGACGCCTCGACACCCCGACACGACGCCCCGACACCCCGACACGATGCCCCGCCAAGAACCCCAACACCCCGACATGACACCCCGACACCCCGACACGACGCCCAGACACCCCGACATGACGCCCCGACACGACGCCCCGACACGACACCCCGACACCCAGACACGACACCCCGACACCCCGGCACGACACTCCGCGCAACTATTAATACGCCGCCCCCGACGCCACTGACCCCCGACCCCCGACCCCCAACACCTCTTCGGCCTCCTGTTGACCGAAAAGGTGCTCTTCGTCCTTCCAGAGGCCGACGGGGTCATAGTTTTGTAATTATGTGTTAGGTCATATATTTTCCCATTTTGTTATGGAAAACATCATATTTGTGTTGATCGGGTGGATTTCAATGTGCAGTTGTTTCGTCGCTACGAGGGTCTGGTGTTCGACGACCTACCCCGTGCGTTGCACGAGCTCCCCTGCTGCGTTCGTGGGTGAGCACAAATGACATCTCCTCCCCCCCCCCACTTAATTTGCTCTGTTCCGGTCTTCATGCCGATGAAACTTGCTAGCTATAGGTGTCTTCAATTCAACAGTATGCGTGACCAGTATGCGTCTCCCGTTCGAAAGGGCGGCATCTATAAATATGCATGTCTTTGCATATTTATAACCGCCATCCTTTCGAATTGTCCAACGTTATCCATGGACAGCCCGAGTATGTGTAGATTGGGTTCGTTTTCCCGTATGCACTGCTCTGGATCCGATGCGGAATTTCGTCAGTGCCTCCCCGTTGTTCTCCAGGTACACATCCTCTCTGCTTATTGCCGAGACGTGTATCAGGAGAACAGCGGGGAGGTGCTGCCGAAATTCTGCGTCGGATCCGGAGCAGAGCATGGGAAAACGAACACAATCTACACATACGCGGGTGGGATTAGGACCTATCTTTACCTATTAGCGTGTAGGTTGCATGGACATAATAAAACTGACAAACTTGATTAACTGATGAATATATATATATATGCTGAATTATATATATATTTCTTGTGTGTCTAGTAGCTAGGCAAGATGAGTGATCGTGCGTGGATGTACACCGGTCACACTAGTCAGGAAGACATGACCAAAGAATGGTTAACAAATACCAAGGGGTTCGTGAGAGCAGCATTTGCAAATGGCCAGGAAAAAGCATGGTGCCCCTGTCCCCGGTGCGACAACTTTAAAAAGCAGACAGAGGGTGAAATGGGTAAACACCTGCAGAAGTGGGGTTTTATGCCTAATTATACGGTGTGGACTTTTCATGGTGAGTCTGCCCAACGTGCCAGAGCTGAGGTGGTTCGTCGTCGCACCGACGAGCATGGTACCGGGATCGAAGACATGGTGCAAGACTTTGATGATGCTCGGGATTCGGACGATGAGATGGAGGAATCTGCAAAGGCATTCTATGAAATGTTGGAGTCTTCAAAACGTCCTCTCCACGAGCACACTGAGCTTTGTCAGTTGGATGCCATCGCGCAAGTAATGGCTCTGAAGGCTCAATTCAACCTTGGAAGAGAATGCTACGACGCGATGATGACAATATTTGGACGCTTTCTACCCAAAGGCCATGTACTGCCTGCAAACCTGTACCAGTCGGACAAAATCCTCCGTGTACTTAAGATGCCCTATGAGAAGATAGATGCCTGTGAGAATGGATGTGCCTTATTTAGGCTTGAGTATGCGGACTTGAACTATTGTCCCATTTGCAAGTCTTCCAGGTATGTTGTGGTAGACGACGGTATGGGTGAGAAGATTCAGACCAAAATCCCCGTTAATGTTCTTCGCCATATGCCAATCGTACCAAGACTTCAACGTCTTTTCATGGTTGAAGAGACGGCCAGACAGATGACATGGCACAAATTGGGCAAAAGAACCAAACTAGATGCAGATGGGAATCAGATGTTGGTACACACTTCAGACTCTTTTGCCTGGAAGCACTTCGATGCATTACATAAGGATAAAGCGGTAGATCCAATGCATCCTCGAGTCGCCATCAGCACTGATGGGTTCAATGTGTTTGGTATGACGGCAACCCAATACAGTTGTTGGCATGTATTTGTCATTCCACTCAATCTCCCCCCGGAGAGATTATGAAAAGAAAGAACATTTCCCTGACGTTGATAATTCCAGGGCCCAACTATCCGGGGAAGAATATGAAGGTGTACATGCAGCCGCTTAAGGATGAATTGCAAGAAGCTTGGGACAATGGGATCAAGACATACGACGCCGCTACAAAACAAAACTTCATGATGCATGTGTGGTACATGTACTCGATGAATGACTTTTCGGCGTATGCGCTATTCGTTGGTTGGAGTGTGCATGGAAGGTTCCCGTGCCCCACATGCAAGGCAGCTCTTCAGTTTCATTGGCTGCAGGCTGGTCACAAGTTTTCTTGCTTCGACTTGTATAGACAGTTCCTGGATCCTCGCCATAAGTTCAGAAAAGACAAGAAGAATTTCATCAAAGGTAGAGTTGTCAAAAACTCTGCACCACCTGCGTTGACAGGCCAACAGACCCTGGATCAGTTAAACGCTCTCGAGCCTGATCCAGAGCGTCCAGGCTATTTCAAAGGCTATAATTCGCAACACGCCTGGACTCACAAGACATGCTTATGGGATCTGCCTTACTTCAAAGACCTCCTTTGCCCACACAACATCGACATCATGCACACTGAAAAGAATATCACCGAGGCCCTTTTTGGTACATTGTTCGGCATAGAGGGGAAGTCAAAGGATAATCCTAAGGCTAGAGTCGATCAGGAGGCTCTATGTGATAGACCGTTACAAAAACATGCGACAACCAAAAGGAAAGCAGAACTGGACAAAGCCAAAGGAATGGTTCAATCTTGGAAGGCCAGCTATGAGGGAAATGATCTTGTGGGTGAAATGCAGTTGATGTTCCCCGATGGGTATGCAGCGAATCTAAAGAGGGGAGCGAGTCTTGACAAACTGGAAATATTTGGTCTCAAGAGTCATGATTGGCACATATGGCTTGAGCGGGTAATGCCGGTGATGTTGCGTGGCTTTATCCCTGAGGATGAATGGCTAGTATTGGCAGAGCTGAGCTATTTCTTCCGTTCTCTTTGTGCAACAGAACTATTGCCTGTCGTGCTATCTGAAATGGAAGAGTTGGCGCCGGATTTGATATGCAAGTTAGAGAAGATATTTCCACCGGGCTTCTTTAATCCAATGCAGCATTTGATTTTGCATGTCCCGACTGAGGCAAGATTGGGGGGGCATGCAAAATCGTTGGTGCTACGCAACTGAGAGGATGCAGAAGACGCTTCGAGCAAAAAGTAAAAATAAACGTCGAATTGAAGCATCGATGGCCGAGGCATTCATTACTGAGGAGGTGGCAAACTTCGTGACAGCACACTACGAAGCCAAAAATCGTCATTTGCATAATCCGAAGCCTTGGTACAATGATGGCGACCCTAAAAAAGGTCGATCCAACCTCAGCCTATTCAAAGGGAAGCTCGCACCAGTCGGTGCTTCGAAAGGAATAGCGTTGGATGTCGAAGAATGGCGGACCATTTCGTTGTATATCTTCAACAACCTAACAGAAGTGCGGCCGTACATCGAGTAAGTTCTCAGTACATTGTTTCGCAACTTCTAATTCCTTTGAACTACTCTTATTCGCGGATATTTGATACAGTCGATACGTCGCCAAATTCTCGGATGGAGCGGTGATCCAAAAGGATTCCATCGAAGAGTATTAGCTTCTAGCAAAGCATGGAGGCGGCTATCTCGGTTTCATCTCTTGGTTCAAACAAACGGTAATTTCCATTAGACTATTTCATTTCTTCATCTAATTTGCGGCTAATGCAACAATCCCTTCGTATTAAACTTGTAGGCTAATTCGGAGTCTATGGACGCCGAATTGAGACAAGTTGCTAATGGTTTTGACTATAAGGTTCATTCATTTGACAAATACGACATCAACGGGTATCGCTTTCGTACCTTTGGCAAACAGCTATCTATGGCCGACCGAAAGTCTACAAATTGTTGTGTCTCTGCTATCGGCGAAGGAGGTACCGAGTATTATGGAAGAGTTGAAGCAATTTATGAACTTCTATTCTATGGTGAAACCCCACCGAACGTCGCAGTCTTCAAATGCTATTGGTTCCAGCCGAAGGAGACTAGAAGGACTCATGAACATATAGGGCTATTCGAAATCAAACAAAGCACCCATTTAGATGTTCCCGATGTCTATATTATGGCTCAACAGGCGACCCAAGTTTTCTATCTACCGTGGGCCTGCCAAACTAATCCAAATCTGAATGGTTGGGATGTCGTTTATGAAGTGCTGCCACATTTTAGACCACCTCCCCTCAATGAAGAGGATTATGAACCTCACATTAACCCAGACACATATGAAGGAGAATTCTTCCAAGAAACACGTCTTTCCAAAAAAACGTTTCAAGAACCGCTCTACTTCACCCTAGAACATTGAAGTAGATAGCGACTGTGAATCCGACTTCACCCCTGAACCGGAACAAGAAGAGCCGGAACAAGAAGAGGTTACTGCTGCGGATGACCTGTAATGCTTGACCGATTACATAAAGGAGGCCTTCCACATGTTGTTCCCGATAGTGATGATGATGATGCATTTATTGATGATAGTGAAGATGATGATCCCGGAGCATATATAGACGATCAAGATTATTATTAGTTCATGTCAGGTATTCAATTTTTATTATATACATAATGATGATACACTTAAATTATATACATGTCGGTATTCAATTTTTATTATTCATGTCGGTATTCAATTTTTTTGTGTTTTACTAATTTCGTTCACTCTTTGTCATGGCAGGTGTTGAAAGATGGTGGGCGTGGGTCGAGAGCGTTCCGCGGCTCAGTCTTCATCGGCGCGTGGTGGGAGGGGTACTTCCATTCCACCCCAGCATCTCCGGAAAGCGTTGCTCGACTATATGCAGACACAGGCGGGAGCTTCTTCGTCGGTGTCGTTGCCCACCGGGAGAGGAGGTCGGGGGAAGAAGAGAGGTATTAGAGGTACACGTGCCCGTGGTGGGAGAGGTAGGCAGGCTGCTACGCCTTCCTCGCCGCCACCCCCCAGCTGATTCACCCGAGCACAGGACTGCTAGGGTGGACCCGTCTGAGGAGGAGGCTACGCGGACTCCGGTCCACGAGCCTAGGGTGGACCTGTCTGAGGAGGAGGCTACGCGGACTCCGATCCACGAGCCTAGGGTCGACGAGCCTTCATCCCACGAGACTCCTGTCCCACAGGCTTCATCCCACGAGACTCTATGGGATAGCTGGCCGGAGACGAGTGGCCATGCTGATTGTGGAGGGGATGGGTTTTCTGATAGCGAGGACGTGGTGGTTAAGGGGGGGAAGGTCTACCAACATGGTGGTACACGGCTCCCGCCCGTGCCGGCGACCCGCGAGCAGAGGTGGTTGATTAGGCCTAATGAGGAGAAGTAAGTGCATTTACTCTTTTTTAACCTTTTTCCTTCACGTTTCTTCAAATATCTAATGCGTTAGCTTTGTCATACTGCAGGGGTTGGACTCATGCCAAGGGTGCCCGCAGGCCCAACTCCGTCCTTGGTGTGATTTGCCGGCACAACTTTCCGGGGTTTGTCACGTTGCCCGGTGAGGGTCAGGTTCGAGAGCTAGGATTTACTTGGGAGCACTACTTGGCTGCCCCAGCCCCGCCGGAGATGAGGATCGACGGTGTCTTGTGCCACACGAGGGCCGACATGGTGATCAGGCAGTTTTGGGTAATTTATCCTTTACACAATTAAAAATCAACAATAGCTATTTATTGTACTAATCAGTGTTGTCTCGTTTGATTACAGACCTTCTACAGGTGTGAGGAGGGGTATGAGGAGGCCGCGGCAAAGGTTATCGATGTCGAGTGCAAGCGCCTACTATAGAACTTACGGCACGAGGCTCGACCGCAGGCTGTTCGAGACTACTACGCCTCACGGAAAGTTAAGAAGGAAAAGACGACGTGCCGTGGAAAGTTTCTGGAGAAGGAGCAGTACATGAAGGTAATTACCTTTTCTTAAGGCCTTGTACTTAGTTTCCTTGATTTGATTTGTAGGCGTGGTGCTCAAATTATTCTTTACTCACTTAGGTGCCCCCGAGATGGTGTGCTGATAAGATGGATTGTTGGGAGGCGTTGGTGGATGAGTGGTGCTCAGAGCAATGGCTAGCCGTCCACAACAACGCCAAGGACCGGCATGCCAAAATGGTTGATGTGCCACACCATCAAGGCAGAGCCGACCTATATCAGTTCGGGGAGAACTGGGTATGTGGTTTGCTTCATGATTCATGCAATTCATTCTTGATGCTTGCTTGAGCCCTTTACTAATACTTTGTTCCTCTCTCTCTCTTTTAGGCGCATCACAATAACACGGAGATACCAGAGATGTACGACCTCTATGCCATGGCCCCATACTGCCTCGTACAAGAAGGCGAGGGCATTCTCTGAGTCTGACCTCGATCATCCCGAGAACTTCACCAACATCTCCTCCCACCACAAGCTCGTGAGGTACAGAGATGTGGGGAAGGCGGTGAATGGGGAGGACTTCAACCCGAGCCAGCATCCTATTGATCCAGAGCTGGTGATGATAGCTGGCGGCGGGAGGCCCAATGGCTCGATAGCCATTGGAGATGGACTTATAAGGTCTTCTCGCACTCTCCGGGAGATCAAGGCGCGCCAAACGAGCTCCTTTCCTGAGATAAGGCCTCGTCCACGGCCAGTCGAGCTCGCCATCGAGGTTAGTCATATGGACTCAGATAGCTTTCCTCCATTACATTGTGTGTGAAAACAAAGATGATTGCAATGCTAACGAGGAGTTGTGTTGCAGGCTGCTCTGCAGAAAGAGAGAGAGGCAACCCAAGCGCTTCTGGAGGAACAGGCCCGGCAGGCAGCGGAGGAGAAGAGGGATTTGGAGGAGAGGACGGCTAGGTTGTTGGAGGAGGAGAGGGCACGGAACGATGTGTCTAACCGGGCCATGTACGAGCTCATCGTGGTAAGTTTCTTCTTCATATTAGCCAAATCATGCACTACAGGTTCGTTTCATTAATAACCAATATGATTGACTTGTCAAAACCAAATGTGCAGTCTTTGTGCAAGAAGAACGGCCAGACACCTCCGCCGATGCCACTCATTACCACGGCGGGAACGGTGAGTTTCATTTGAATGGTCATTAGTTACCAGTCTTAACATTTCAGTGTCATCATGGTAATGAGACTTTGCAAATGATCTTTGGTGCAACATAACTCCCGAGCCGCATCGCACGACCCTTCTCCAGGGCATCCTTCTCCAGGTGACACCGGCCCGAGCAACCCCGGTGCTTCACCTCCGTGATGACGAGGACGATAAGCCCTAATATGCCACTTACTTGGCTCATTTTCTCAAAGAAAGACAAACTTAGCACTTAGACAAAATTACGTACTTTCGGTCTGTCGGAGCTCATTGTGAGAGTTTCATGTCTCTTCTTGATGGAGGAATCCCGACTGTTGTCGCGGGGGTCATTTCTTCTTCTCCTTCTCTCGATATATACCTTGGTATATTGCGGGAGAGGAGAAGGAGAAACGACCATCACCGACGGTCGAAATATTAGTGTTAGGTTGTGTCCACCAACATACACCACCATATAAGTGTGAGTGAGTGCGCACCATACACACCATGAGGCATGAGAGTTTTTCTAAGGAAAACCTCGAAAGACCGAAAGTCAAGCTCAACAAATGGCATAATAACCTTGGTTAGCTCATATACTTAGCTTATTTAGTTCATTTATGACATAATTAGCTTACTTAGGTCAAAAATGGCATAATAACCTTGGTTAGCTCATAAATGTCATATTTTACCTAAGTTAGCTTTATTTCCTTCAAAATGACATAGTAAGCTTACTTACCTCCAAAATGACATATTTTACCTAAGTTAGCTCTAAAATGACCTATACTTAGCATTGTTTTCTCCAAAATGACATAGTAAGCTTACATCGCTGATTAGCTCTGAAATGACCTATTTTACCTAAGTTAGCTCTAAAATGACCTATACTTAGCTTTGCTTCCTAAAAAATGAGATAATAAGCTCACTTAGTTCCAGAATGACCTATTTTACCTAGGTTAGCTCTAAAATGACCTATACTTAGCATTGTTTTCTCCAAAGTGACATAATAAGCTTACTTAGCTCCGAAATGACCTATTTTACCTAAGTTAGCTCTAAAATGACCTATACTTAGCTTTGCTTCCTACAAAATGAGATAATAAGCTCACTTAGTTCCAGAATGACCTCTACTTAGCTTTGTTTCCTCCACAATGACATAATAAGCTTAGTTAACTCAAAAATGGCATAATAGACTGGGTAACCTCATAAATGCCATATACTTAGCTTATTTTCTTGCAAATGACACGATAAGCTTAGTTAGGTCAAAAATGGGATAATTACTTAGGTTAGCTCTAAAATGACACAAATAAGCAATAATAAGAAGAAAAACAACAGGAGAAAGAGAGAGAGAAGAAAAACGCTTCTTCATCTTCTTCTTCTTCTAGATCTTCTTCTACTTCTTCCAGTATTCTTATTCTAACTTTCTTATTTCCAATTTTGCAGATTTGATTCACTTCACGACAGCTTGCTTTGATGTAGTGCTAGTGTTTACTTTTTGTTTTCATTTTGTATCGATGAACTTATGTGAAACTTTCTACCTATGGATGAGACTATGTATGTATGGATGAAACTATTGTAATATGGTGAAAAATGTGACATTTGATACTTTTAATTTGGTATAATTGTTGGTTGATCATATCCATATGGCAGGGATATTGTTTCTGTGAAATATATATATACATATCATTTGTTTGCCTGTGAAAATTCTTGAATATAACAGAAACAGGGGAAAAAAGAGGCAATAGTGGCTCTTTGCCGTCTGCCACCGTCGGCAAAGACCTCTTTGCCGTCTGCCACCGACGGTAAAGGTGGCACGTGGCAACCGCCTGTGCAACCTGGGAACTCCAGGCCTAGGACTATTTGGCCTCTTTGCCGTCCGGGGGCAGACGGCAAAGACCTTGTGACGTGGCCGTCCGGGGGCAGACGGCAAAGACCTTGCGCCTTGGCCGTCCGGTGCAGACGGCAAAGACGTTGTGACGTGGCCGTCAGGGGGCAGACGGCAAAGAATGCCGTTACCACCTAACGGGGCTAACGTCATTACTGCACCGTCCACCCTCTTTGTCGTCTGCCGGCTGACGGCAAAACTCCTTTGCCGTCCGTTGAGCATAGGCAGACAGCAAAGAACCCCTTTACCGGAGTTTACAGTGCCGAACCTGTGGCCGTCTGCTGGCGGACGGCAAAGGAGTTTTCCGTCTGCAGGCCTATCCTTTGCCGTCTGCTATGGCAGACGAAGTGCCTGATTCTAGTGGTGCTAGGTCCCATTTGATGTCCGAACACGTGTGTACTTATGAGAAAGAAAAGCTTTGACTTTGAAGATGACCTTCATTTGTTTGATACAATTCTATCAATTGTAGCTTGTAGCAACGCACGGGCGTTCTACTAGTTGCATATAAAGTATCCAAGAGTGATAATATAATAGCATGAAACAATCAAAAATTATAGATACGCCGAAGATGTATCAGTCGTTGCCAAGCGGCTAATAGGCCGCCGATGTTGAACCCGCCAATCTTGGCTTCAACGGGAGGGGAGGAGCGGTGGCCTTCTTGGGACCCAAGCGGCGGTGACCTATCATGCTCTATTATTCCTCGTTGCCGGAGGCACCCGCGGACGTGTTGGCTTCGTGGTCGTGGTGGCGGGGTGCGGCCTCGACGAAGCCGACGATGTCCTTCGCCTCGTCGTCGTTCTTACCCCACCCCTCGTTCGCTGCCTCATCGAACTCCTTGTAGTGGGCCTCCAGTTCCTCCGACGCTGGTGGTAACGCTAGAGGGCAAGGCAGATCTCGCGGACAGAGTGGTGGGACTCAATTAGCGCCGCCTGCTCCGCCAAGCCTACTTCTAGTGTAATCGCCCTACCGACGACAAGCTGCTCCTCCGCCTACTGGTGCTCCCGGAGGATCTGGTGGTTGTAGCAGGCGCCGTCCTGCGCCTCTCGGAACTACTCCTCCCGCAACATGTCCATGTAATGGGGACGGGTCTCGCTGATGGTCATGGTGCAATGCACCAGCAAGGGTGGCGCCGGCTCATCGGTAGCCACGACCTCCATTGGGACGTCGACGTCCTCCGGCTTCCTGCCGGCCAGCCAGCCGGAAGCAATGGCAACCACCTCCTTCTGCTGGTCTGTCGTCGGCCCGTCCTGAAGAGCTTTGGAGCGTGGGGAAGCTATGGTGGGAGTGGTGCGGAGAGGAGAAAGGATCAGAGGCGGATGACTGTGGCTATGGTCGGGGCAACATTTTATATAGCAATGGTGGGCGGCAGAGGGACAGACGGGTGGTGTCGTGGTTTTGTCACGGCAGATGCCCTCATGAAAGGACTTAGGTTCGAGGCCATCGCTAGGCTGAGCTCGAAGGGGTTGATCGGAATCGAGAGACAAGAGTTACCTAGGTTCGGCCCCTCGGAAAGAGGTAAAAGCCTACGTCCTGCTTTGTGTTGTATTGATTGGGTATCGATTACAAGGGAGTGAGTTCGCTTGACCTAATTCTCGATTAGTTGTTTCGTGGCCTAAACCGCCCAGGTAACCTGCCCTTATATACACGGGTCAAGGTCCTGGGCTTACAAGAGTCCGGGCCGGGTTATACTTGACAACCGACCTCACCTCTAACTATACATGCCTTATCTAACAAGTCGCCCCCGGCGGCTCAAGCCCGCCGGGTTACATCCTGTCTTTCGGCTCTGGGCCTTCTGGCCCATTGGATAAGCTTACTCCTAATCTTGTCGTAAGCCGCCAACCGTATGACCCGGCCCCACCTGGGCGGGTCTTATCCTGGGGTTATATCCCCAACATTAGGCCCCAGATTGATTTGAACTGGTTCATGTCAATCTTCAATCTTCTGGTTGGCGAATCTTGTCTTCTCTTATATTCTTCTTGACCCGCCGAAAATGAGCAATCGTTGCATCTGGAAAAAAAACTTTCATGACCTGCCGTGACGTCATCAGAAAAATCAAAAAAGATTCCTCTGACGTCTGAACGGATCTTTCGTCATTAATATGACCAGTCCGAAAATCGAGGCGTCTTCTTAGTTTAATCATCAGCATGCTCCCTCGATTCCCGCACCGGACCGTTTGAAAGACCATTATGCCCTTATAAATAGGCACGGGGGGTTATCGTTTTCATTTTCCCCTGCCTCCAGCTTCTTCTTCTTCCTCCGAACGCCCGCGCCGCCGAAGCAAGTTGTGCCGCTCGATCCTCGTCATCTTCATCGACATTGGCCGCTGCATCAACCTGAAACGAACCAGAGTTCCCGCGCAGCCGCTGCACCTTTAAGGTTCAATCCTGCCCCCTGCAGATCTGCACTAGGGTTTCTTTGAATCCATGGAGTTCACCGGTGTTCATCATCATTCGCGGGAGCGTTCTTCATCGATTGGTGGAAAACACCTTCTCTGAAGCCCCGCGATGCTGCCGGAATCCCGCGGCCGCCTGCTCCGCACTTATGCCGCACTCATTATAGATCTGCAACTTGTTTGAATCGGAGTAACAGCCCCCTGTTCTTCCGCTAGTTCTTTTAGGGCTAAAATATTTTTCTTTTTTCCTCATCCGTAGATCTTGGATCCATAGCTGTAGTTGCGGAAGTTATTTCTCAACACTTAGTCATTTTCTCAATCTGTATGGATAAACTTGACCCGCCAAAAATGATACCGGCTCACTTTGTCTTGTCATAAGTAGCTTCGGCGGCTCACAATTTTTATTGGCCCGCCCAATGTTATCACCATTTATAACAGTAGCAATCTTGGTCAAAATGTATTTGTAAGCCGCCAAATATTCATGCCTTCCCGCAGCTTCCTAAGCCGCCACCATGTCGAAGACTCCATCCACTTGCAATTGGGTAAAGTCTGGAGTGATAGAAGAATATCTCAAGGAGTTCGTCACCATGGGGGTTCTGCCGGCTCAGGACGTCATCCATTGGCGGGTTCCAGGAAGCGAAACCACCCCTAAACCCAAAGACGGGGAGGTCGTTATCTTTACTGATCACCTTCTTCGGGGCTTTTCCCCGCCCGGGTCAAAGTTCTTCTGGGACGTCTTACACGCGTTCAATCTGCACCCTCAAGACACCGGCCCAAATTCCATGACCAACATGTGTCAATTCCAAACCTTCTGCGAAGCCTACCTTCAGGAAGAGCCGTCGGTTGACCTTTTCAAGGAATACTTTTACATCAACCGCTAGACGGAAATGGCAGATGGGTTAAGCCTTGAGCTCGGGGGTGTCACTCTTCAGAGGCGGAGAGATATACTCTTCCCAGCGCTGACTTTGCCAAGTCATCCCAAGGAGTGGAACAAGACTTGGTTTTATTGCCGAGACACTTCACCAGAGGGGGAGAATCCATTGCCGGGTTACCGTCCTTACCAGCTTAGCACAGATACAGAGCTTCCAGACAGAATGTCAGCCGCCGGGCATGCTCAATATGCTAACACCTTCTCAAAGATGAGGGCCCTGCTGGCCAATGGATTGACGGGTGTTGATCTAACCTGCTGCTGGGTCTCCTGGAGGATTCTGCCGCTGAGCCGCCGTGGCGCTTTAATGTGCCAGTACACCGGCAAATTGGATGATCCTCAACGCTTCACCCGGACCCCTCTGAAGGACCAGGATCTTAACACCATTGTCAAGTCTCTGCTGGGGGAAACATTAGCTGCCTGCAGCAAGACTAGTCTAAATCCCTTTTCTGCACTTAACCCGGCTCCGAATGTAAGTTATTTCATCCTAACCTTCATCCATTCTTTTGCTGTTGTATTTTTCATACTTATTGAACCTTTTCTGCCAATATGCTTTGTCATACATAGGCCGGCTCGTCCTTCTAGAAAAAGCTGTTGCCTCCGACTCTCAAGAAGAAGAGCAAGGTCCCAAAGGCGTCAAAGCCTAAGGCGCCGACCCGCAAGAGGAAACAGTCCGCAGAAGAGCTATTTGACTTAGACAATTCAGAGGTAGAACTTGACTCACTTGGCCTTCTCTTTATGCAACTTATTGACGGCAATCACTCACAGGAAGAAGCTGAAACAAGTCATGCCGACGTCGCCGAGGTAACCATTGTCTCCTCTGACTCGGACCTTTCACCAATAAAGAGAGTACGGCGAGCTGTACGGAAGGTAAAGAGTTCCCGTCCTTTTGCTTACTTGAGTCGTAACTTTCTTTTGAAGAAACAGCAAGACGATAGCAGGCGTCAGGCCCGGAGCGCCGGCTCTGGAGACCTCTTGACCGGCTTACCAAATGAGCCGTCCCCTCGGAAACAACGCACCGAGGTACTCCCTTGCCTTAAACCTGCTCTGTCTGTACATTATCCTTGCAGCTCCTCCTTCTTCTGGCGATTCAACCGCCTCAAAGCTGCCCCCTCTCATTATTAACCCGGGGTAAGTATTTCTATATCCCAAAATATGCTTAAATGTTTCATACCTTTTCATGACATATCCAACATTGTCTTTGTTCACAGGGCTCAAGCCAAACGAAGGAAAGGGGCCGGGTCATCCTCGACCCCTGATGTCCAAGACCCGGAGATCCCAACGCCCAATATTCCTGACTCTCATATTGAGCCTTCTGAGGTTACCAAAGACGCCCCTGAAGAGGTTCCACCACAGGTTGAGTCAGCTGCCATGGATATTGAGGCTCCTGAAGTCCATCCAGAGTCTGCTCCTAAGCCGCCCAGCCCCCGGCCATCAACTGAACCCATGGCTTCTCATGAAGAGGTCATTGTTACCGGGGAGGCTTACAAACCTCCAACTCCCTCACATGTGCTATCAAAGCATGTCAAGGAAGACGAGGCAGCTCCCTCCATGGAAGAGAAGACTCCTTCTGATCTTTCAAACTTGGACAAACTCACTGCAGCTGAATTACATTCCGGCTATCTGAGCCGCCTGTTTACCAACCGAGACATGGAGGCCAGCCTGGTGGCCAAAATGAAGTCAAAATATGAGGTACTTCATCTCCCTTGACTCTTCATGTATATACTTTATATAGCCCCCAAGGGCCGGTTGAACTGTCAAAAGGTCAACCGGGTCTTGCATTAAGTTGACCGCCTTTAAAAAGCCATCCGCATGTGAAACATATATTGAATGCCAAGTGTAGCCCCCAAGGGCCGGGTCATTACGTAAGTAATGATCCGGCACTCACTCATAGAATAGGAACCGATTGTAGCCCCCAAGGGCCGGGTCATTACCTAAGTAATGAACCGGCACTCACTCATAGAGTAAGTGCAAATCATAGCCCCCAAGGGCCGGTTCATTACCTAAGTAATGAACTAGCACTCACTCATAGAGTAAGCGCAAATCATAGCCCCCAAGGGCCGGGTCATTACCTAAGTAATGAACCGGCACTCACTCATAGAGTAAGCGCAAATCATAGCCCCCAAGGGCCGGGTCATTACCTAGGTAATGAGCCGGCTCTAGGAGTAAAAATTGAGACACATTAGCCCCCAAGTGTCAAGTAAATTGCCTGCAATCTGCTTGGGACTTGTAATCATTGTATCAACTTTTTGGCATAAACTGTGTGAGTCGGGCTAACGGCTTAAAACTGAGAACTTTGCTCTGTCATGACTTATTCTATGCAGGAGTCTTTGAACGCCGCTGAGTTGATCGTGACAGATCTGAAGAAGAACTTAGCAGAGCAACAAGAAGGTCGAGCCGAGTCTGATGCTAAATGTCAGATCGCTTTGACTGAGCTGGATGTGATCAAGGCCGAGCTCAAAACTTTCAAAAAAGACGCCGAATCGGTCCAAGCCGCCCTGACCAAGCGTGCTGAAGACGCAGAGGGCCGGCTCAAAACTGTGACGGATGAGCTCAACACTCTGAAGGGCCACATCACCCGTATGATAGGAGTTGTGTTTGGTAAGCACCTTTAATCGTCAAAAAATACTGCTCAATACTTTTCCCAGGCGGCTTATAAAAATTTCTGACTTGTCTGTAGGTGATCGGAGCCGCCAACTGCCCAGCGACAGTCTGTTGAAGCTCAAGGCCTTGTACTCTCTAACAGAGCAACTATATGCCGGGTCACTGATCACCATCAAGGCCGTCATGTCCGAGAGGGGCATTTCAAAATTCATGAAAGGCGTGCTGGAGACCATGTCAACTATCCCAATGCAGCTTCAAGAATTGAAAAGATCAGCCGCCCGTAAGGGCGCAATGGTTGCTTTGAGCCGGTCACTGGCTTATGCCCCGGAACTTAACCCGGATGAAATGATGGACGGCTTCCCTCAGCTGAAGGACGACGGCTCTCCGTTTACGCAAGAGGACTACACCCGTTGCCATAAGGCGTCCCGGATTCTGGCAAGCCGGCTGGCCGCAGAAGCTGACTTATCAGTGTACCAGGCGGCTTACTCTGCAGATAACAAGCGTATTCGAGGGCCGACTTTTGAAGCCAAGAGCCTAGTTCCTCAACGCTATAAGCATCTCTTCGCTCCTGATGTTGACCCGTCTCCAATCATGCACGATGAAGCTATGTTTGAAGCTTTGACAAATTGCAATTGGGATGTGGACAACCTCCAGATCGAAGAAATCGAAGACCCGGCGCAGGATGACCCGACGGCGAGCTAAAGAACAAACCTTGCATTATGTGACCCGGCCTTGTTTATTTCACCGGATTAAGATTTGTTGAAAAAACTTGAAGTCTTCAATGCTTGGGGCCTTTGAGTAGCCTTGTAATAGTTGTAGGAAACTCGTAACTGCATGTTCTTGCACCTTTGTTGCTATGGTTGAAAGCTCTGCTAGTGACTCATCTTTTGATATGCAATCACTTTGACTGCTTTAACTCGCTGGGCGGCTTACAATCCATAGACCAAACTGGAAATTTTCCAAAACTTCGAATCTTACCATGAGAGCACCTGCAAGAACAAGCACTTGTATGTCTCATCCTATAAGGCGGCTTTAAAGGCACGGCGGGACAAGATAACTCTTGTTTTTATGAAAACATTTTGTTTCCGAAGAAACTAGGCGGTAAGCCTGAAAACTTGTAGACCGGGCCTCACGTGACATAAATCTGTTGTTTAAACCATAGCAAGTTCAGGGTCTTTAAAAGATTGACATTGCTAAGAGTACCACGGGCCACATAGCGGAGGGGGTACGGTAAACAAGACGAGTTTGTCCTCGCTCACTGTAAGCCGGCTCTCTCGTGACAAAAGCCGTCGTTTAAACCTTGACCAGTTCAGTGTCTTTGTGCGAGAATAACTTAGAAAAGTTCAGGGTCTCTTATCAAGAATAACTGTCAAGAGTTCGGCGGGTCACATGGCGGAGTAGCAAGTTGCAAACAGGCAGGTTTAACTCGGATATGGCGGAAAGCCGGGTCAAGAGGGTAAGTAAGCTAAACCCATAGGGTTGGAAGCCCCCAAGTGACCAATTTAAGGATCAACTCCTTTGTAATATAAACCTGGCCAAGAGGGTTTAAAAAACCCCAGAAGACCGGATTAAGGATCAACTCCTTTGCATGTAACTTCATGGCGAAAAGCCGGGTCAAGAGGGTTTAAAAGCCCCCAAGTGACCTAATGGAAAGGATCAACTCCTTTGTATGACACTCAGTGTGGGGAAAAACGGCAGAGGCCCCTAATCATGGGGATGCCAACTTTATTATATCATAAAAGATGGTTTATACAATGACAGGGATATGTACATTGATGAGAGCCGGCTGGCAGCTTAAGTATAGTATGGCCGAAGGTGAGCAATATTCCACGGCCTCTTGGTCTCCTCACCAGAAGTGCGAGACTTGTCATTTTCCCGTATATCCATGAGATAATAAGAGCCATTGTTGAGATTTCTGCTGATCACAAACGGCCCTTCCCAGGGAGGTGACAACTTATGCATATCTGACTGGTCTTGAACCAGCCGGAGTACTAAGTCGCCTTCTTGGAACGTCCGGGTCTTGACCCTGCGGCTATGATAGCGACGCAGGTCTTGTTGATAAATCGCCGATCGAGCAGCGGCGAGATCACGCGCCTCGTCCAAGGCATCTAAAGCATCCTGACGCGCCGCCTCATTATCAGTTTCCACGTAAGCCGCCACTCTGGGCGAGTCATGACGTATATCACTAGGGAGAACAGCTTCTGCGCCATAAACCATGAAGAAAGGTGTGTAGCATGTAGACCTGTTGGGGGTGGTCCTTATGCTCCAAAGAACAGACGGCAACTCCTCCACCCAACAACCCGGCGTGCGCTCCAAAGGACCATAAGCCGGGGTTTGATACCTCTCAAAATTTCCTGGTTAGCACGCTCAGCTTGACCATTAGACTGTGGGTGAGCTACTGAAGATACATCAAGACGTATATGCTCCTCATCACAGAAATCCTTCATAGCCCCCTTGGACAGATTTGTACCATTATCAGTGATGATAGTATGCGGATAGCCAAAACGAAAGATCAATTTTTTGACAAACTAAACTGCTGTTGCCGCGTCACACTTGCTGGCCGGCTCAGCTTTCACCCACTTAGTAAACTTGTCAACCGCCACCAAGAGGTGGGTCTTCTTATCTTTAGACCTCTTGAAGGGTCCTACCATATCAAGCCCCCAGACTGCAAACGGCCAGGTGATTGGAATCATCCGTAGCTCTTGAGCCGGCACATGGGCACGTCTCCCAAATTTTTGACACCCGCCGCATTTAGTGACCAAATCCTCCGCATCTTTATGAGCTGTCAACTAGTAAAACCCGTGTCGAAAAGCCTTGGCCACCAATGATTTTGACCCGGCGTGATGACCACAATCACCAGCATGAATTTCTTCCAAGATCTCACGGCCCTCGTCAGGAGAAACACAGCGCTGGAAAACACCAGTCACACTGCGTCGGTGTAACTCGTCGTTGACAATAGTCATAAACTTAGACCGCCTTGTGATCTGCCGTGCCCGAGTCTCATCTTGAGGTAACTCGCCGCGAGTCAGGTACGTCAAATAAGGTACCGTCCAGTCAGGTATCGCGTGAAGAGCCGCCACCAATTGCTCCTCCGGGTCAGGTATAGCCAAGTCCTCCTCCGACGGTAACTTAACTGACGGGTGGTGCAACACATCCAAGAACACATTAGGCGGCACCGGCTTATGCTGAGACCCCAGCCTTGATAAAGCATCAGCCGCCTCATTCTTCCGGCGGTCAATATGATCCACCTGATAACCTTTAAAGTGGCCAGCAATAACATCAACTGCCTGACGATAAGCCGCCATGCGAGGGTCCTTAGAATCCCAGGTGCCAGAGACTTGCTGAGCCACCAGGTCTGAGTCGCCGAGACATCTGACCCGGCTCAAGTTCATCTCCTTAGCAACCCGGAGCCCATGAAGCAAAGCCTCGTACTCCGCTGCATTGTTAGTACAAGGAAACATTAGCCTTAAAACGTAACAGAACTTGTCACCTCGCGGGGAAGTTAAAACAACTCCAGCCCCCGAGCCTTCCAATTGCCTGGATCCATCGAAGTGAATCGTCCAATAAGTATTGTCCGGCTTCTCCTCGGGAATTTGACATTCTGTCCAATCATTGATAAAATCCACCAAGGCTTGAGATTTGATAACCGTCCGGGGCACATATTTCAGATTGAGAGGTCCAAGCTCAATTGCCCACTTAGCAATCCTTCCAGTGGCTTCTCTGTTTTGAATTATATCTCCCAAAGGAGCAGAACTAACCACTGTGATCGGGTGACCAAGGAAATAATGCTTCAGCTTGCGATTGGCCATGAACACCCCAAGCACCAGTTTTTGCCAATGAGGGTATCTTTGCTTAGACTCTGTCAGGACCTCACTGACATAATAAACTGGCCGCTGGACTGGGTACTCCTTACCCGCCTCCTTGCGCTCCACCACGACTGCAGCACTAACAACTTTGTTATTAGCCGCCACATATAAGAGCAGAGGTTCTTTTTCCATGGGAGCAGCTAGAACAGGTGGCTCAGCCAATTGCTTCTTGAGCGCCTCAAATGCCTCATTAGCCGCATCACTCCAGACGAAATTGTCTGTTTTCTTCATCATCTGATACAGAGGAATTGCCTTCTCACCCAGGCGGCTTATGAATCGGCTGAGTGCAGCGATACGACCCACCAGGCGCTGAACATCATTGATGCATGCCGGCTCAGACAGGGAAGTAATAGCCTTTATCTTGTCCGGGTTAGCTTCAATGCCATGCTCAGAGACTAAAAATCCCAAGAGCTTGCCTGCAGGTACACCGAAAACACACTTTGCCGGGTTAAGCATCATTTTGTAAACCCGCAAATTGTCAAAAGTTTCCTTCAAATCAGCCAGCAGAGTTTCCTTCTTCCTGGACTTGACCACAATATCATCCACATAGGCATGAACATTGCGCCCAATTTGACCATGAAGACAGTTCTGCACACAACGCTGGTAAGTCGCCTGGGCACTCTTGAGCCCGAAAGGCATAGATACATAGAAGAAAGCACCAAAAGGCGTAATGAAAGCCGTCTTCTCTTGGTCTTTAACTGCCATCTTGATCTGATGATACCCTGAATAAGCATCCAGGAAGCACAGACTCTCACAACCCGCCATCGCGTCAATGATTTGATCAATGCGGGGAAGAGCAAACGGGTCGATCGGGCACGCCTTGTTAAGATCCGTGTAATCCACGCACATACGCCACGTGCCATTCTTCTTGAGTACCAACACCGGGTTAGCGAGCCACTCCGGGTGAAAAACTTCAACGATGAACCCTGCTGCCAAGAGCCGGGCCACCTCTTCCCCAATAGCCTTGCGCCTCTCCTCGTTAAACCGACGGAGGAATTGTTTGACCGGCTTAAATTTAGGATCCACATTAAGGTGGTTCTCAGCGAATTCTCTCGGTACACCCGGCATGTCAGAAGGTTTCCATGCAAAGATGTCCCGATTCTCACGGATGAATTCGATGAGCGCGCTTTCCTATTTGGGATCCATATTGGCCCCAATAGTGAACTGTTGTGATGAGTCGCCCGACGTAAAGTCCACCATCTTGGTATCTTCTGCCACAAACTTGAGGGGCGGCTCAGATTCCGTGTTGGGTTTCTTCAGCGGAGTCATGTCTGCCGGGTCAACATTTTCTTTATAAAACTTGAGCTCCGCCTCAGCGCAACTTGACTCGGCGTATGCTGCATCACCTTCCTCACACTCAAGAGCCGTCTTCCGATCACCATGCACAGTAATCGTTCCATTTAAACCGGGCATCTTGAGCTGTAAGTAAACATAGCAAGGCCTAGCCATGAATTTGGCGTAAGCCGGTCGTCCTAACAGAGCGTGGTATGGGATCTTGATTTTAACCACCTCAAACCATAAAGACTCCACCCTGTAATTGAATTCATCGCCAAAAGCTACCTCCAAGGAAATCTTTCCCACTGGATAAGCCGACTTTCCGGGCACCACACCATGAAAAACTGTTGACGAGGGCTTAAGATCCTTGTCAAGCAAATTCATCCGGCGGAAAGTGTCATAGTACAGGATGTTGATGATGCTGCCTCCATCCATGAGTACTTTGGTGAACACGTATCCTTCCACTTGGGGGGCAACTACCAAAGCCAACTGTCCTGGGTTATCAACACGCGGCGGGTGATCCTGCCTGCTCCAGGTTATGTCATACTCAGACCACTTCAAATATTGCGGGAGAGATGGCATGACTGCATTAACCGCCCGCTTGCGCACCTTCCGGTCTCGCTTGTCGAGGCTGGTTGTAAAAACATGGTACTGCCCTCCATTAAGTTGTTTGGGGTTACTCTGGTACCCGGACTAGTTATTTTGCTGCTGGCCTCCGCCGCCAGACTGTTGATTATGACCTCCATGATTCCCTTGGCCCTGATGGCCTGAGCCTGAGCCGCCCGGACCAAAGCCAGACCCGGAAGGACCGGATCCTGACCCGCCGGATGGTCCACCGCCGCCGCCTTGGTGCTGGTCAGCATTGAGGTTTCGATACTCACGCATGATCCAACAGTCCCTCCAAGCATGAGTAGACGGTTGCCCCGGAAGGCTATGTTTCGGGCACGGAGCACTCAGAATTGCTTCCATGTCAGCAGGCTTGCGTTTAAAAGGCGGCTTGCCGTTCCCTTTGCCACGGTTATTCCCAGTGTTGGTGTTGGCCACTAAATCTGACCCGCCGTCCTGGTGCTTCCGCTTTCCGCCGTTGCCATTATTGCCATTTCCTCCCCCGTTCTGCTGTTGACCCTTGCCATTGTTATTCTTCTTGCCCTTGGCCGATTTCTCATCATCGGAGCCAGGATCCTTCGTGCTATCGGAGTCTGCATACTTGGTAAGAGCCGCCATGAGTTCCCCCATGTCTTGGCATGAACGTTTGAGCCGGCCAAGCTTCTGCTTCAAGGGCGTAAAATGGCAATTCTTCTCTAGAATCAAGACCGCTTGAGCCGCCGTGATGTGTTCGGAAGAGTGGATGATGGTTGAGACCCGCCAGACCCAATGATGAGCCGACTCATCCTCACGCTGCACACAATGGTCCAAATCCACAATCGTCATGGGCTGCTTGCACGTTCCTTGGAAATTTTTGATGAACTTCGCCTTTAACTCGGCCCAGGAATTAATGGTGTTGGGTGGCAAGCCCTTCAACCACGTGCGAGCTGGCCCTTCCAGCATCATGATAAAATACTTGGCACATACTGCATCGCTGACGTCTAACATTTCCATGGCCAGCTCATAGCTTTCAATCCAAGCCTCCGGAGGCAGGTCAGCAGTATAATTGGGCACCTTGCGAGGACCCTTAAAATCCTTTGGCGGGCGCTCATTCCGCAAAGCCGGCGCCAAGCACGGCACTCCCACGGCCCTGGAGGTTACTCCTGCTCCTATTGAAATGGAAGGTGCAACTGTGGGCTCCTGATAAGCCGCCGCAGCTGCCAGAGCCGCCGCCTCTCGCTGCGCCCTCGCCCGATCCACCAGTGCCTGAGCATCAAGAGCCGCCCGATCAGCTCTCGGCGGGTTTTGATGTCGATCACTGCTAGAAAGCGCCGGCGACTCATAACGCCGGCTGTAGCTGCGGCTTGGGATGGGGGTTGAGTGCACGCGACTCCGGCTATAAGTGTACTTCTCCTGCTGGGCCACCGCCGTCTGCAGGTATCCGATGGCATTCCGCACCTCTTCTGCGAAAGGCGCCTCGTCGGCGATGGGGATTGTACCAAGGCTAGTTGCTGCTGCCACCATGTTCTCCGCCGGGTTAGAATAATGACCCGGTGGCGTCAGAAAAGACTGTGGTGGGGTCTGGTTCCGGCGGGGCGGGTCTGGTTGCTGATGCTGAACCACCGCCCGGCTTCCAGGTACTTCCGCCGTCCGGTTTACGGTCAGAGGCACATTTCGTCCCGTCCCTGGCGTGTTAAAAAGATTTCTGGCTTCATACTGATCCGGCAGGCGGGATTGATGCCTCATCCGATGAACCGCCGCTGCAGACTGCTGTTCTATCTCCAGGCGAAAAGCATCCGCCCTAAGGCGCTCCGCCTCAGCATCCATCTGAGCCTTCAGCGCATTGATTTCCTGTTGGACTCCGGCCATCTGGTTTTTCAACCTCGTGATCTCCGTGTTACGGGCTGCTTGGTTTTCAGCAGTGACCTCAGTTTCCATCAGAGTTGTAAGCTCGTTCATCAGATCCTGAAGAACTTGAGCCGGCGGCCTGCCAGCTCCAGACCCGGTTGCACCGGCGGCTATGCTACTAGGGGCCGGCGCTGAACCTGCCATGAAGACAGCAACACGGTTCGGCGGCTCATAGTCCTCCGGCTCATGATACTCTGGCTCGGGGTAATCCTCGACGTAGCCCCCAAGCCCGCCGTTGTGAAGCTGATAGATTGATTTCGTCTCTCCGCTCGAGGATCCATCCTCTGAGCAGATACGAGTTTCCTCCCTCGACGTGGAACCTTCAAGCTCCATGCCTTGGGTAAAGCCGACAAAGACATGCTTCCTGCCCGGGTTAACACGGGCGGGTTGCACGCGCCGGGCCGGCTCGACAAGGTCGGTGCAGATGTCCGGCCCGGGTTTAGGTCCGCCGATCTTGCCAATGAAGATGTGAATTCCACCGAAGGGGACCCGGTACCCGTACTCGATTGAGTCGGCCTCGGGGCCCCAGCCGGCGTCGTCGATGTAGAGCTTGCCGCGGCGACTCTTGGTCATCCTGCCAACGGCGTATCCCTCGATCCCTGGGAGAGAGCCCTTCGAGAACTCCACACCACCTAGCGCTAGCCCCACGGTGGGCGCCAACTGTCGTGGTTTTGTCACGGCAGATGCCCTCGTGAAAGGACTTAGGTTCGAGGCCATCGCTAGGCTGAGCTCGAAGGGGTTGATCGGAATCGAGAGACAAGAGTTACCCAGGTTCGGCCCCTCGGAAAGAGGTAAAAGCCTACGTCCTGCTTTGTGTTGTATTGATTGGGTATCGATTACAAGGGAGCGAGTTCGCTTGACCTAGTTCTCGATTAGTTGTTTCGTGGCCTAAACCGCCCAGGTAACCCGCCCTTATATACATGGGTCAAGGTCCTGGGCTTACAAGAGTCCGGGCCGGGTTATACTTGACAACCGACCTCACCTCTAACTATACATGCCTTATCTAACAAGTCGCCCCCGGCGGCTCAAGCCCGCCGGGTTACATCCTGTCTTCCGGCTCTGGGCCTTCTGGCCCATTGGATAAGCTTACTCCTAATCTTGTCGTAAGCCGCCAACCGTATGACCCGGCCCCACCTGGGCGGGTCTCATCCTGGGGTTATATCCCTAACAGGTGGTGTCAGAATAGCCACCTCGACAACCGTGTATCATTAATGTGGGCTACAGAGGGACGAACGGGCGACCATCGTGTCGTTTGAACACAGAGCAGTCGCCTGCAATTGGAAGCGGCGCGGGCGGCGCTCTCTCGGCTGGCGCGCCACTTCATTGTCAGCGCCAGTGAGAGGTCGCGTACGCTCTTGCCGGGCATGAATGCGGCACTAACACTCTGAAGCGGTGCTAGCCGTTTCAGACGGCACGCCGCTTCATTATCGGCGCCAGTGAGAGATCGCATCCGCTCTGGCCGGGCATGAATGCGGCACTGACGCTCTGGAGCGGCGTTGACCATTTCGAACGGGAAGCGTGTGCGGGCGTGGGAGGAGTGTTGGGGTGGGGCAGGGCGGTCAGACGCAGACTTAGGAGCGGTCCGCACGCCTGCAAAGCCCCATGTTTGTCTCCGGTTTTCGGGAGAAAGTACGTCCGATACATTTCCGCGTTGACACAATACGTCCGAACAGTACGGTCCAGACGGATGCCAACGTTTTGAGGGTAGCCGTTCGCTTATAGCTTGTTATTGAACTTGCTCTCGTCCATGGTCTACACTAGTGCCGCCTCCTGTTGAATTCGAATTACTCGCTCCGCTTTTATTTACTCTACATATTAAAGTTAACTGAAGTCAAACTTTGTAAAATTTAACCAAATTTATAGTAAAAATATAAACATTTACCGTAACAAATCTCTATGATGTGAAAGTTCATTAAATAATGAATCTAATGGTATTGATTTGTTATTGTATATATTAACATTTTTGTCTATAAACTTTGTCAAAATTTACAAAGCTTGACTTTAAGCAAAGCTAATACATGCAGTACAAAAAACGGAGGTAGTATGAACAAGGACTTGCACACATATTCATACAGTTAGCGTCAACCCGTCAAGGGCGCGCGTCAACCATGCATATAAGATTTCTCAAAAAAAAACATGCATATAAGAGGAAACTTCCGACCGGTTTCGTTGCAATGCGGGTGTAATTAAGTTCGCGTCAGGTTCGACTGAATACTCTTAAATTCTGCACTGACATCGTCATGGGTGTACTCTCAACGTATCAGGACGTGCTTGGAAGCATGCACTTGTGAAGATAGTGCCTTCCCAGCCTGCACCCCGCATACACTCCATCTAACCTAGAAAAGTGTCCCATACAACAACTAGCTAAAAGTTAGCTTAGTTATTATTTGAAGATAATGGGAGCTGTTGTCATCGGGACCCGTTGTCATCAGTCTGGCCATACAACTGCCAAAAGTAAAACTAAAATAAAACAAGGAAATGAAGAATCATATCTAGTACCCATATTCCTAATCCCCAAGCGAGTGGTTTAAGTAAGCATATTCGCAAGTGAAACTAACGTAACCCTGACAGACAGATAGATAGATAGATAGATAGATAGATAGATAGATAGATAGAAGCCGCTTGGGTGGCCCGTCGAGCCCGTCGGTCACGAACCAGGCAATTGTCTATTCCACCTCCATTGACGTTCCAGGCTGAAGCTCCAAGCTGGCGCGTGGTCCAGTTCGCCGAAGAGTGGCGACTTGCTCTAGGCCAGCAGGACGGGGTGTGTGTGGGGTGTGTGTGTGGGGGGGGGGGGGGGGGGGGCGGGGGCACAGCGGCACGGGCTACGTTGGCGTACAAAATCGGTGTCTTGCCCTCTAATAGGCCACCGTCGTTCCCCTACCCAAAAACCGACCCTGATCCATGCAGCTTGGGGCACCCTTCCCCTCCGACTGAAGCATCAGCTGACGGTTCCACTCCGACGAGCGGTGGGGAAGTGTGCTGCCCTTTGCGCTGAAGCATATACCTCTCGGGTTCACGGCTGCCGGACATGGGGAAGATAATGGAGATCCGTCGCGGACGGCCATAGACTAGTCAAGGGTATCCATGTCGTTGGAATGGATATCCGCCGGCGCCGGCGTAGACCAGTTTTTATCTTACTCCGGTATCATTTTTAATGAAAAAATGTTGAAAAGGTAATGAATTTCGTCCGGTTTGTATGAAATCCACAGTGTTTGCATGTATTTTGTCCGGTTAGTTCAAAGAGTGGTTGAAATATATGCGGGCAGCCTTAGATGGTGGCCTCCGGCATCAGTGTCCGCGGGCTGGTCCCCTCCCCTATCTGCAAACGGATATCGGAGGGAATTTGCGGGTCAGCGTTGGAGATGCCCTAAAGAAGATGAAGATAAGAGACCACACAAGGGCTAGATGAGAGCATCTACACCCGAGCGCCTCATACCCATCACAAACACCCGGGAGGGCTGACCGGTCACTGAATAGTCAGAAAAAACCGACCCACCCAGGTGCCTCAAACCAGCCTTAAACGCCCAGGCTGTCCGGTGCCCCTCATATTGAGCCCAAATATAGGGCGGATATGGGGCGGCCCGGGCGCGTCCGCCACGTCAGCCCGACCCACCACCGACTCCATGTCGTGCCCACAAAAACCCTAATCTCCACTCTCCTATCTCGCCCCGTCTCCTCTCTCTCTCTCTCTATCTATCTATCTATCTATCTATATATCTATCTATCTATCTCTCTCTCTCTCTCTCTCTCTCTCTGGTTTCGATCGAATCTGGTGGGAGGTCGAGCTCCAGCAAACATTCCGGCTCTGACCAAGACGTCGAGGAGGAGCTGACCCTCCGCATTGCTTTGGAGCGGGCAAAGGTGGACAATGTAGGTAGCTCCAGATCTGCACGTCGCCGCCCCAACGCCGGCACGGCGCGGACGCCGGAGTTGGCCCTTCCCGACCCACGCGCAGCTCTGTTAGTGTTGCGCAGTCCGCTCTACCCCTCACGTCGTTCATTTCCCCTGCCGTCCGCTGCTCCACGCGTGCAGCGGTGGGTGCTCGTGCCCGCTCCACCGGTCCGCACGCGTACGCCGGAATTGGCAACCCATGGCGACGACGCATAGATTGCTCTGTCGCTAGAGGCAGCGGGCAAGGAAGAAGATGTGGTAGAGCAATCCGTGTGCCGCCGACACGGGTTGCCGACGGAGCCCGACGAGGATGAGCGGCTCATCGCTTGGGTCTACTGCCGATCGCTGATGACGGCGGAGACGGACGCTCGCCGCCTACGACGGAAGAATGCGGAGGCACTCCGGCTTGCCATTGAGCAGTCGGAGCGTGAGGCGAAGGAGGCAACGACGAAGGTGGCTCGGGTAGCAAAACTGAAGCAATAGCAGGACAAGGCCGTCCACTAGGTGAAGGGCCTCATCATCCTCTCCGACTCCTCTCCCGACGACGGTGACGACCACAGATCCACCTCCGACGACGACCAAGATCCACCACTAGCCACAGATGCCTACAGCTACGCCGACGACTGGAAGGGCAAAGGCCCGGCGAGGAAGTAGTGATCCCGCTCCTCCTCTGTTTGTATAATCACTTTTTAGTTGTTTAATATAAGAACTTGTCCGATGATGAATTGATGATCTTTTGGACGATGTAGTGGGGTTTATGTGCATTTCATTGTACGTTTCATGCTGATTTCTTCGCCTATTGTTTGATCACGTAGAGTAATTCATCATGCTGCATGCGCAGTACGGGTATAAGGTACCGGATATGAGATGCGCGGATGTGAAATGTATTATTTGAGGCGTGACCGGTCCGTAACGCGTCCGCGGGGCGCGTCCGAGGGCGTTTGAGGGCCTGAATTTTCCAATTACAGGTGTAGATGCTCTGAGGGAGGGTCCTACATAGGTGATGAGCCAACTCAATGGAAGAGGCATCAAAGCAAGACCAACCTGACCAGGTCCTTTGGCTTAGGTTTAGGTTCCATAGCGTTCTGCCATGCATGGATATATCTCGGGTGCACTCGAGAAGTAAAGATTTTCTTTGTTTAAATGGAGGCAAAAAAATTGTCACATCGATTAATTAAGAAGAACAAATTGCCTAGTTAATTAACGAAAACCGATACAACACATCACTTATTGACTACTCACAAAGCATGATACCCCATAACTGCATGATTGATCGGACATCTCCAACACACAATAATCACAATTTGCGACTCTTCTAAAACATAGAGGAGCCCAATCAGAACACCTTGGTTGAAGACGACAGACACATCAAATCCATGGAGACAAGCAAAACCATGAGAATAACCCAAGAGACCGTGGATCATCCATCAAGCAGTCACAGATGTTTTTTCTATGGCATCACACTTCTTAGCATTTCTCCTAAGAGCCTTCTCCATCTTCCTGATTTTGCCCCCTTGGTAGTTTCCATCATCAATAGGCAAGCAATCACCATGCCAGATCCAGGGCTAGCCACGTGAAAACTTATTTTCATTGCCTCCAAAGTAAATAGTATGGAGGATGGATGACGTGTGTGATGCGGCCGTGTAGTTGTGCGAGTCAGTACCAGGATCTTTCGCGAGAAGGAGAATCTTTTTGGCCTATGTTTGGGGCACTAGTTTGAACCCTTTAGACAACCCATAAACATATGGTTATGGAATGGGTATTCCTTTGACGCGCCTCTAACTCTATCTTTAATTTTCTTACATTCTTGCATCACTCGCACTTCAACTTGTTCTTGTTGTATGAATGTGTTGTTGCTTTATTTATAAAACGGGGTGAACGTCTAATTCAGAGGAGAAACTTTTTATGTGAAATTGGCTGGCATCGGGGCTGAGCGTATGTTGGTACACGCCCAAGAACTGGTGTCGTGGCCGTGATGATGTGCCAGAGCTATGTCTTACTCGTGTCGATTCCTATTATGAGTCGCCTAAGGGCGGACATTTATCGGGCCAATTGATATAGTTGTTATCGTCCGTTGCCGTCGCCCGTCCATGTTCGGTCAATGGGTTCGGTCTGATTTCTTTGTTTTTTTTTCTTTTATTATTTCTTCGGTTGTTTTTGTTTTCTCACCTTTTTTTCATTTTCCTTTTTATGCATCATTTTCTTTGTTTTTTCTTGTTTTCTTATTTGTAATTTTAGTTTTCTTTGTTTCTTTCTTGGTTTTATTTGGATTTTACGATTTTTTCACTTCTCCTTTTGTTTCTTTTGTCAGTTTTTATTGGGTTTGTTTTTCCAACAAATGTCTACTTTTTCATACACTTTGTAAAAAATTTTTACATATTTAAAACATACTTTTGTAATTGTTTAACATTTTCTAAATACATGTTTACCATTTTTGTTACAAAAACATGTTTCGAATAATTTTTCAAACATGTATTAAACATTTTTTCAAATACAAGTTGAATTTATTTTAATGATATTTTTTTTGAACTCTGTAAACATTTGTATACATTGTAGAATTTGTTTATAGGAAAACGCACATTTTTTAAAATTTGTGAAGATGTTTTCTAACTAAAATGCGTTTTGGTGAATGTATGATTTTTTTTATTAAATTACACGAACATTTGTTTACATTACATAATTTACTCTTCAAATGTCATGTACCTTTCTTGTGAATTTTATAATTTTCACAAACATTTTTCCTATATATGATGAACATTTTCCATATTAATGATTAACATTTTCTACTTTTTACATTCACATTTATAAAAAAAATTGTATACATCAGAAACTTTTTTCGGTACATGTTTAAAATTTTCAAATGCAAGATTACAAAATTTTAAAAATTCTATGTAAATTTTTCTTGTTATATATTTACAATAATTCAAATTAAAAATAAGAAAATAAATATCTGAGGAGAAACGAAAAAACGAGCATGAGATGAGCACTGGACGGCAGCTGGTTACTGGGCCCTTACAGTTCCAACTCCATGCAGACGAGCCATGCTTGGGCATCGAGAGCTAAGTTTTGGCATATCTAATTAGCGCTTCAGGCCTCTTTTAGTGCTTTCTGCAAACGGATGCCTGAAGCCTTTCAAGCTGGGCTGGCCAGTTTAGCTATTACTAGCAAAAGGGCTCGTGCGTTGCAACAGGAGAAAAAAAAATCATAACCTTTAATTGTAATGAGCACATTATGTTCACATATCATCGCATGATTTTGAAAATTTATGCACAAATGCAAAAAAATGTTTCTCCTTTTAAATTTATTCACAACTTGAAGCAATGTTCACATTTTTGAAAAAATATCATGGTTGCTAAAAAACTTGGTAATTAAAAGAATTATTTTGAATTTCAAGAAAATTATTTTAGAAAACATACTATAATATTCCGATCCATCCCAGCAGCTAACTCTTCAAAATTCACACAGATATATTGTCGCAAAGACTCAGAAGTATTACTGTTTAACTACATACCTTTGATCATTCGTGAACATTTCTACAAATTTGGGAACATTTTTAAAATTGAGAATATTTTTTACAATTTAAAAACATTTTCTAAAAATTGTGATTTTTTTTTATATTGCGAATGGTTTTTAAATATTTTGTTTTGAATTGGCGAACAATTCTAGAATAGACGAACATATTTTTCGAATTTGGTGGATTTTTTTAAAAATTCACGAATATTGTTTGAAATGCATGAACATTTTCTGAATCAATAAACTTTTATGTAATTCACGAACTGTTTTTAAAATTTTAGGACATTTCTTGAAATGCATGAACATTTTTTGAACTAGCAAACATTTGGTTCAATTGCATTAAAAATAATAAAAGTTTTTCTTTATCAAAATCATGGACTTTTTTTGTTTTCAGCAACATTGTTTTCAAAATTGCCAACATTTTCACAAAAATCCCGTGGATTTTTTGAATTCACACACATTTTATATTTTCTTCAACATTTTATTTCAAAATTCCCAATTTTCTAAATTAGAAAAAAATTTAAAGTTCTAAATTATTTAAAGTAAAAAAAACAAAAACAGAGCAGAAAAATGAAAATAAAAAACGAAACTAAACAAACAGGCACGTACCGTGTTTAAAATTTTAGGACATTTCAAAAAATGCATGAACATATTTCGAATTAGCAAAAACATTGTTAAATTTTATTAATAATTTTTAATACATGGACTATTTTTAAGATAATGTACTTTTTTTTTATTTTACGAACATTTTTTCAAAATTGCAAATATCTTTTTGTATATGTGAAGATTTTACAAAAATCCTGAGCCGTTTTTGAATTCACAAAAGTTTTTTTTGAAGTTCTAACGGAATTGAAAATAAAATTCAAAAAGAAACTAAAAAACAGGCGTCCGCGCATGGGCCGGCCCAAAACGGCTGTGCTGCATCTGTTCCCAGCGCGCAGAGCATAATATACGTGGTCCCTACATGGCCCGGTCCAATCAGAACTTATTTTTATGTGAAACGTTTTTTATGACTTATAGGTGGCATTGGTGGGTAATTTTAGCCAACTTTGGGGGTAATTTGGATGACGGACGAACAGTCTGTGCTTTATTATTAGGTAGAGATTTTCTTTTCTGTTTAAACTGAAAAAACTAACGCGCACGTGGGTGGTCGAACCAGGGATCTCTTATCCGTGATAAACTGCACTAACGATCCGACAACAAACGCTTTGCTATGATAACTTCTCCCTTTTCTTCTTCTTTTTTTTCCTTTTCATTTCTTTTTCTTGTATTTTCTATTTTTTTTATTTTTTTTCTTTACCTAAATTTGTGAACTTTTTTCAAAATCGGTGAAGTTTATAAAAAAAGATGAACTTTTTCATGTTTGCAAACTATTTATAAATTTGATGAACCTTTTTCAATATCAATGAATTTTTACAGAAAGTTCTACCAAAATCGGTGTACTTTTTTGAATTTCGTTGAACTTTTTTCAAACTTGATGAACTATTTTTCAAAACTGATAAACTTTTTTCAGCATTTATGATTTTGTTTTATTTTTTTTGAATTTTTTTCAAGTAAAATGACGTTTTTAAAACAAATTGGTGAACTTTCAAATTCAATGAACTATTTTAAATTCGATGAACTTTTTTCACATTATTTGAATTTTGATTTCTTTATTTTTTGCGATTTGTTCCTGATTTGTTTTTTGTTTTTTCTCAATTTTAATATGCACATGGGCCGGCTAATCAGTGCTGGCGTGTGGGCGTCAAAGAGGTTCCCGGGTGCCTGAAGCGCCCAATAGGAGGGCTTTGCTCTCGCAGCATCTAGTCCCTCCGATCCTAAATATAAGTCCTAGAGATTTCAATACGGACTACATACGAAGCAAAATGAATGAATCTACACTTTAAAATGCGTCTATATACATTCATATGTAGTTTGTATTGAAATCTCTAAAAGACTTATATTTAGGAACGGAGTGAGTATCTGGTAGCAGTAGCAGGCGGGCCCATTAGCTGCGTCGCTGGAGGGCTTTGCTCTCGCTGCATCTGGTGCCTATGCTCGATGGATTCAGTCCGTTTTTTTCCATTTTCTGCTTTTTTATTCGGGTTTATGTTTTTTTTGCTGGTTTTCTTTCATTTTCTCTTCTTCTTCAATATATGTTTTGTTTTCTTTGCGTTTGCAACGGGTTCTTCTGTTTTTTTCTTCTTAATACTTTGTTTTATTTGTTTCCTAATTTTTTTTCTTTGTTTTTTTTTTGTTACATTGTGAGGTTTTTCGTTGTTGTTTTACCATCACCTGTCTATTTTGTCATACAAATTGTAGTTTTTGGTATACATGTAATTGATTTTTTTGTGCTCGTTCAACATTTTCCAAAATAAATTTTTAATCTATTTTTTATCAAAACATGTCTTGAATAAAAAATTCAAATACTTGTTAAACATTTTTTCAATACTTGTTGATTTTTTTTGGAATGAGATAAAATATTTTTTTAACTGTGCAAATATTTTTTTGAATTGAACAAATATTAGTTTGAAATTGTCACGAGTACAGTTTGGAAACTGGTAAATATTTTTTAAATGTGCATACATTTTTCTGAATGTATGAACAGTTTTTTAAATTACATAAACATCATTATTCATTTTACACATATTTTTTAATTTTTTTGTGAAATGTTTAACATTTTTTAATTGTCACATCATTTTTCATACACATGATTAACATTTTTCGTACAGAATATTAACATTTATAAACTCCTTCATTCCCGTTATACATTTTCTCCTGTACACCTGAAATATTTTTATACATGTTGAGCAATTTTCAAATACAAGATTAGAATTTTTTTAATACAATATAAACATTTTAAATTTTTTATTTAAAGTGTATTTGTATTATTACTATATTTTTTAAAATATAATTAAAATTAATTGCAAACAATAAAATTTGAAGGAAAACAAAACGTACAATAAAGCAGGCATGCCATCAGGATGATGCGACATGTTGTTACTCGACCAACCCAGTTCGGGCTCGCTGCAGGCAAGTCGTGCCTAGGCGTCGTAGTAAAAGCGGCACATAGCCACTCCGACATCGTAGTGATAATATGATGAGCATGGCGGATTTGGGCCCAGGCAGCCCAGGCCATTACATGGGGCGTGGGAAAATATCTCGGCCTATATTGCAAACAAACTTTGGCCTGGGCCACAACCCTGTTTCAAGCCTAGGCAGCCCAGGCCGACTGGCCCAGCCGCCCAGGCCGACTCACCTGCTCACTGCACAAACCAGACGCAACCGGTCTCCTCCCCCGACCTCGACGTCACCAAACCCGAGATGTGGAAACCAGTTCTAAAGGTATTAGAAAATCTACACAATGATGCAGATAATATTGTCCAAAGAACCACAACCACGGGGTTGATAAAGCACATGAAATCCTTCGAATTTGTTCTCATATTGCATCTTATGATTAGATTATTGGGCAAGACTAACAATCTGTCACAAAAATTGCAAATGAAAAATCAGCATATTGTACATGACGTGGGGTTGATGAAAACCACATTGAAGGATATTGAAGAGATAAGGTAGAATGGTTGGGACGAGCTTTTTAAAAAGGTAACATACTTTTGTGTCAAATACAATATTATAGTGCCAAATATGGAAAATGCAAGAACTACTAATGGGCGTTCAAGGGCTTGGTGTGGGCAATTGGTAACTTACATCCATCATTTCAAAATTGAAATATTCAATGTGTTGCATGATCAACAGATTGTGGAGTTAAACAACCGCTTTGCTCAAATGTAAACTCAATTGTTGAGATGCATTGCTTGTCTTGATCCCAAGAATTTATTTGCCAATTATAATGAAGATAAGCTAGTAGATCTTGCTAATATGTATGATGTTGACTTCTCTACATATCAAGTTACTTTTGTCCTTAGAAACCAACTAGACTCGTTCATTTGGGAAGCAAGAGCTGATCCACATTTGATAAATTGCAATGATCTTCATATTTCCATGAATATGGTTAAAAGTGATATGCACATAACTTTTTCCTTGGTTTACGTCTTGTTGAGTTAGCATTGATTTTACCTGTTGCAACCGCAACAATGGAAAGAACATCCTCAACAATGTGCATTATCAAGACTGAATTGAGAAACAAAATGGACGATGATTGAATGAATCATAGAATTATGTTACATTGAGCGAGATGTATTTGTTAATATTGAAGAATCAAAGAGCATCGAGCGATTTCAAAGTTATCGCACACGTAAAGATGTTTTGCCTCGTCTTAGACGTAAGTTTTCACATTTTGCATCTATACCTGCTATATTATGCACCGATTTGTATTTCAAAATTAATGATTGAAGGTTTAGCTTCTTCTGCTATTGAAGATGTAGTCATGGGAGGCTCTGATCAACCAATTCTTTGATTTGATATCAATCTTTTGTACCATCTATCTATGATACATATTGTCTTTTAAGTTTGCTTGTTTTACTAGTTGACCCATCATGAAACAAATGCTGCCATTAAATATTATGTTTGGTTTCTTATTAGTTATGCAACATAGATCGACTTTTGTATGCCTTGAAATTGGAGTTTTTTCTGAAGTTAAATACGCTAGGGTGCCTTAACTTGTCCGTCACGGTCACTTTGATACCTAAACTTGCAAAATATACGAAATCGGTGCTGCACTTGTTCCGCCGTGCATATATGGTGCCAGCTTCCGTATTCGCGTGTACGCCCTGCCTATGTGGTGTGCTAGCCTGTTGGTGGCCCACATGTCGGTGGCTGACAGCGAGAAGGCGCTGGGTGTCCCACATGTGAGGATTTTTTTTTACAAAAACATTCTCATATGAGGGGTGTAGAACGCGGAACCTCCTGGTTTATACCAGGCGTGATCTGACCGGTCGAACTAAATTTTGGATAAAAATGTTAGCTGAAAATTTATACAGACAAACTCCACATATCGCCGCTCTTCAATTTTCTTGAGGCATTATCTACTGGTTTTATTTTTACAGACCGATGGATCCCACTAGTCAGTACGCTAGAGAGAATGACAAAGAAAAATAAACTTTTTTTAGGATCAACAAAGAAAAATAAACTGGATGGAGAATTTGAACGGGGGACATCCTGGTTAACAGCATGGAAGTGACCACCTGACTGAACTACGTTTTTAAGACAAATTCCACGTATCACTTTGCAATTACCCTATTGCGTTCTCTACTATAATTTTGCTTATTTTAATTTGGTTTAGTATACATAAATTTTCATGTATTAAAAATACAGTAATTATCAGTATACAATCATTTTGTATTTTCAACCTTTATGCTATTTTCATTGTGTACCTTAAAGACGTAAACATGAACTTTTTCTACATGAATTTGTTAATGAAATTGTATTTTTTTCTTACTTTTCTTTCTTACCAATGGGAAAATAATACCAAAAAAAAAACAGGAACATGAAAAAATGAATGGAAATTTGTGTAGGCCCATAGGAGTGCCATATATAAAAAAAAAAAAAAATCACACGAAGATATACACACGAGGCTATATACAAATTTCTTGCTATTGTATGTCATCAAATTAGAGTTTGGCTTGGTGGTAGGTAATACAAGTTAAGCAATGCATGTACCTGAGATCCCATGTTTGATCCTTTATGAACTTATATATTTTGGCTATTCGAAATTTTGAGCTTTTTATCATGATAATAAATTAAAACCCAGTGTTTTGTCTGAAAAAATAATCACACGGCTCACCCAAACACCTCTTCGCTCTCAGCCACTGACCATGTGGGTCACTTTCACGCTGGCATGCCACATGGATAGGCGTACATCCGAATATGAAACGAGGCATCGTATTTACACGACCGAACAAATTACAGCATCATTTTCATGTATTTTACAAGTTTACGCACCGAAATGACAGTGATGGGCAAGTTAAGGCACCTCCAATGTATTTAACTTACTTTCTGGATAATTTGTAGCCATTAGTTTTTTTGCCTGGGGCGTCACCCAATCCTGGGTCCGCCATGAAATACCAGTTAGCCGAACATACGGGGGCATTGATGGGCTAGTCCATGTCCAGAGACAAAATCGCTATGATTACCAGCGTCCGGTTCCAACGAAAAAATAAACCCAAATTATTTAAAGTGCACGCACACTTTTTAGACGAAACTAGTGGTCGGGCTCTCACAACGCATACAAAGTGTTAATTTCCTTGTCTGCTAGTGCATGTGGTTGTGGAACTAAATGCGTTCACACTGCCCTTTTTAGTTTGGAAAAAACAGATCCATGTGCATTTATTTTGGGTTTTCAATTTTTTTTAAAAGCCATAACTTTCAAACCGCGCGTTAGAATCTAGATCTGTTTTCATCATCGGAACCCTCGCGACGAGATCTTTGAAACTAGATCCCACATGAGACGATTTTTTTTCAATGTCAACTTTAGTGCTATATGGTACAGCTTTAGTACTATGTGATGCAACTTTTTTCAAAACCAATTTTAGAGTTGTATGATCCAACTTTCTATGAGGCTAAAACATAGCAACCATAACAACTAACTTTTGTGATGTGCAACTAGTTTACTGTCCCGGCCAACTACCTAGTATTAGATGTGCAACCTCCTCCCTACTTGTGGATGTCTATTTTTTCATAGTTGGCACACCCCAACCCCACCTCCCCTACCAACTATACGTGCAACTTAGTATTTGTTCAAGCCAACTGTCTATTGTCGATGTTCATCTCTTTTCTCTTCCTACTTGTGGATATGTAGTTTCGGTTGGCGGGGGCAACAAGCGGAGTTGCACATAGTCTGCTAGGCAGTTGGCCAGGGAAACATAAAAAGTTGCACATCTCACAGGCAGAGATAGTTGGATGGTGAAAATCACAGGCAGAGATAGTTGGATGGTGAAAATCCCATATTCACGAGGATAGTGAAAAACTGCATATAGACAGGGCGCTAAAGTTACAAATCTCACTAGCAGGGGTGGTTTAGACCGGTTGCGAGAAGGGAAAATTACACATCGTTGGGGGTACGATGGAAAGTTGCACATCACTGTTAGACAGTAGGTCATGGCAGTATCCAAAGTTGCACATCCACTGCTAGGCAGTTGGCCAATGCAGCAAACAGTGAAAGCACATCCACGGGCAGGGGGAAAGTTGCACATCAATTACTAGACAGTTGGCCCAAGCAACAGACGAAGTTGCACATCTCACTTGAAGGGGGTTGTTTGGGGGTGAAGGTGACATCCGTAAAAACCGCACGTCCACGGGGTAGACAAGAAGTTGCACATCCACTGTTAGCTAGTTGCATATCGCCTTCTAGGTAGTTGCACAAAACGAGGTACTAAATTGCACAATCTTTTTATCGAAACATACGCATGCGGAATCTAGTTTTTAAGAGCACGTCGCGAGGGTTCTAACGGTGAAAACGGATCTTAATTTGATGTGCGGTTTGAAAGTTATGATTTTTTAAAATTTGTAAATCATGAATTAATTGGTAGAAAGTCATCCATGTCCACGCACTAACAGACTGCACGGCCGGATGCATATTGACCATTTAATATGTAAGTTGATGTGCTATTTTCTGTACCAGAAGAATCTTTTCTAATCAAGACAAGTAACAAACACTTTTCAAAAATTACAGGCTGCCACGGAATATGACCGCTCGTTAGACGCGTAAAAAAGAACCCAATCTCCAGTACAGTACGGTACAGTACAGCGCATTTGCGCCACGTGAAACTCCACGGACGATCCGCAGCACATGCGCAGCCGATCGCACGCACGGCGCGCCTAATAAGAGGCCCGAATGACCCTGTAAACGAATCTCATGGACCCCGGAAGCGAATCTCATCGAATCGGGGCCGAACCGCAGGGAACCGACCAGAGATCACAGACCCGGCAGTGGGAGCCGATCGCCAGCAGACCGTAGTAGTAGTAGACCCCGTCCTATATAAGGCTTAGCCATCGGCGGAAATGGCTAGAAGGTGACCACTGCTCAGCAAACATTATTGCAGAATGAGAGCTAGCTGTCAGTTGTCCGTGGTGGGCTACGAGGGAGGGAGCAGGTCGTCGCCGGCTAACCATGGCGTGGTGGCGCGAGAGGGTCGTCGCGCCGGTGCGGCGGGCGTGGCTCGCCGTGGCGCGGCGGGCGCGGAGCAGCAGTAAGTGCGGCTACCCAGCGCTCAGCATATCAACCTCTATCGACTATCGTTTCTGCAACGAGTTATCTCTGAATTAGCTTGCGCATCCCTTGGTTTGGTTAGCATGGCTTCTTGATCGAGCGTGCGTTAGTTCCTCGATCGATCCCAATAAAGGGAAGACTAGTAATTACGAAACGATTTCAGTTGCTCCACTTTATATACTATAGTTCTTATTATAAAATTACAGTAGTAGTAGTTATATATTTTCCCGAAATAAAAATAGACAAATGCGTAGGGAAAGAACTGGTCCATGCATAAAGTAGTAAATTCAAGGGCGGGAATTACAATGCTACTAGTGCTAAACCTATGCTGCCTTTGCTTCTAACGGCCTATTTGGACATATACATAGTACTAAACCAATTAACAGGTTTTTTATAGACTATCCAGTCTTTGGAAACTTTGAAATTCTCTTCTTATTCTTTTTGCCAGCCAAATGTAGTCTTACAAAACTAGGAGCGATACATTTTCTACCGCATGAAAATTTGTTTTTTCTACTATGATACTACAACACTAACCATTTTTGTTGGCAAACCGGGCCAGGGAACACAGGAGTGTTGGACCTGCACAGTGACGTGCAAACCTGCGGATACGACGATGTTCAGGTGATGTGGAACATGCTGAGCTCGGAGAAACATGCCTTCGGCCACAGGCTGACGCCTAAGAAGCCACCGCGGCGGCGGGCATCGTTCTGGAGGGCGTCGTTTTGGAACGTCGGAACATGTGTGGCGCGGTGAGCCCTGAGACTAGCGCAGATAGCGGCAATACTGTGCCATCTAATAATCTCTAATAAAAATACCTGCTGCCACCTGTAAGATGTTAGATGGGGTGGGAAGAATTGGTCAGGGACATCTTGCCTGCTGGCTTCTGATGTTTGTATTGCTTTCCCTGCTTTGTTGTCGAATGAATCAAAAGCTGATACTGATGAATCGGTGATGTTCATGCGAAAGGGGAAAAGCCAGAGAAAGAAGAACTAGCTAGGGTAGCCAGCCGCCGGTTCGTGCCTGATCCTCTGGATAGCCTCTCGAGTGGGTGGGGGTTGGCTTAAAAGAGCAACGTCGCTGTGGTCACCCACTACAACCCAGTGAGCCTGCTGTTGGGCTTGCGCGCGTGCACGGCTGAATGGTCTTGAGCATGATCGCCTGCAGGTGGGGCCGCTTCGCCGGTGTCGCTTCCCTCCCTCCTCGGCGTGAGGCATGGCCCCAAGCCTCTGCTTTGGGACTAGGACTTGCTCCAATCCTGCAAAGCTACCTTGTCTTCTCACGTACTAGGACTTGCTCCAACATCGCGCCATTCTTCTTGCCCCATCGTGCTTGTAACACCTTTATTAGCACGGCTAAATCGTTAGTATGGAGAGGAAATTAAGAATGCAGTTGCGTACCAGGGAGAAGTGCCTTCCGAAGCTGTGACACCTGGAAAACTAGATGGACCGATGCATGAGCAGGTAGTTGTAGCTCGCAGGCCACGTCGTTGACGCGATGGATCATTGGAAATGGGCCGAAATACTTGAAAGAAAGTGTGTGGTTGTCGCGAGGGCCAACCGAAGACTGGATATAGGGTTGCACTTGATCACCCAACTCGAACGTGCGTACTGACCTCTTCTTGTCAGCTTGCGACTTCATAAATTGCTTAGCATGGTTGAGCTGCTGTAGGAGTTATTGCATCACTTTACGCTCCTCGAGCCATGATTGTAACAAAGGAACAAACAAGCTGACGTTGTTGTGAGCCCCCAATGCCTTGGTTCATAGGCTCCCACGCCCTTGTCATATGTGTATGTTTCCACCGTGAACTGACAATTGAAATCTAGCAAAGCCATGACTGGTGCTGATGTGAGTTGTTGTTTGAGCACTTGAAAAGTAGTATCGGTTGCTGAAGTCCATAGGAAGGAGACTGCTAGAAGGAAGGTTTTGATGATGGCCTCTCTCTTTTCCACGTCGAGACCCGAGGCGACGGCGAGCAAAATTCCTCATCTAGCCCGCCCCCACCTATCCCTCCATTTCCGACCGCTTCACTATCGTTCCTACCCCTCCTCACAACCTCATCCCATGGCCGGAGCATGCCGCAGGCGGATCAGGATCCGCCGGCTGCTGCCGGAGACGAGAGTTGCGGAGCCAGTAGCACTGCCACTCCCTACTGCGCGGTCGCTGCCCCTCATCGACGCCGACTCACCGGAGGCGTGCAGGGAGATGCAAAGGGTGGTGCGGGAGAGGTTCCCCGACCGGGATCAGTGGGCGGACATCCACATAGGCATCATCCGCTTCACGATGTTCAAGGAGCGCACGTGGTTCATCGGCGACGACGGGTGCATGAATGTGGAGCTCATCTTCTGGGCAATCCAGGAGGCGGAGTCTCCAGATCCAGCGCAAGCGGCACGGTGGGCGTTCTGCCACACGGTGAATCCGTCGTGCCTCAACATCATGCCATCGCGGGTGGATGCGCTGGCCGACATCCAACCGGAGATGCTGCCGCCCGGGGTGCGGCGGCCTCGCCTGCACCCCAATCGCAGGGATGCGTCATCGAGCCCCCCCCCCCCCCCCCGTGATGGCTGGGGGGATGGAGGTTTGTCCCCACTTCGCCTCCCAACTTCTATGCGTGCTGATGGCACGAGAATTTGCAATGCTTTTCGTAGTGATTTCCATTTGGTTTCATTGGATTCTTGTTATTCTTCGGATATTTCTAATGCTAATCCAACAAAAGAGAGGAAAATCTACTTTGTCCTTTGGATAGCAGGAAATATAATACTTGGAAGGAAACCAAAGGAGATTGCTGCAAATGAAGCCAATTGGAGCAACTTTCCTGAAGAGAGCATTGCCAACAGGCGCACCGGAGTGAAAGACGACGTTTCATATGACTGCAAGCGCTCGCATGATCAGTCGTTTGGACTGCGAACAGCCCCTCCTCGTCTATACAAGCAACTTTCATGAAGGGACCAGGGGAGACGAGAACCCTAGGTTCCGCCACACCATCCAGAATAGCAGAAGGGATGATCTGAAGAACTCACGAGGATCATCGTAGTTTTTGGTTCTTTCATCTCCAACACCATCATCACCTCCTTCACTATTGTAAGAGGGATTGAAACTTGTAATATCAACTCCATCTCATCTGAGATCAAGACTATTTGAGCACCATTTCATCTCATTGTGGATCCCCCCAATATTATCGATATAGTTTTCATGGTTTTTCTCTTTGTTGTGATTGATTCCCCTCTTATGATGTGTGAGTAATTTCCCTAGGTGTGGGAGATGTAGGTAAGTGGTAAGATTGATATGTGCCTATCTTATATGTCGTCATTTGAATTCATAGTAGTATGATCTACTTAGTATGTTGTTATACTTGGTGAACTCTATGTGTGTTGTCCAATTTAAGGGCCCAGGAAACATGATCTCAAGACCTACACAAATAACACATATTGTTTAGGAACTCTATGACCTCTGACGTGATAGGTGAAATATCTATGAGAATCGGAGACAATATGAGATAACGGTGACCCATTAAACTTAATGCTTGGTTCCGGTCTTATGAACTTAATTGTGGAAACGACCACTCTATGGCAACGGAGAAGCAGGACCATAGAATGAAATGTAACCCCTAGTGGAGAAGTTTCATGACTCTAGGAAGAACCGCCTACAGAAAGTTTATATCAAATACTATGAGTACAATACAAGTAACTGGTATTACCATCGCACTGGCACAATTCATATACTTACCATGAACTGAAATCTCTCCGCACCTAATCTCTTCATTGCAGGAAACACCTAAGCTCTTGTTATTTACTTTCAATAGTTATTTAGTAGACACCTTTAAACCCGCTTGTTATTAGCATATTTAGTTTATCGTTCGCCCTAGACAGTAATAGTATTTGCAGAAGCTCAAGCAGTACTTCACACAAGAATTGTGACACCTTGTGTGTGACAGAAGCGCCTCCATAAATACTCTCCTCCGCTCGTTGTTGGGACGATTACTCATTGGGATACTTCTGTGAAAGTGCTACACTACCCTGTTTGGTCTGCAGGTACCAAGGCATTTTCTGGCGCCGTTGCGGGGGAGCTAAGCACAGAGTATTTGTTTCGTAACAGTTTTTGCAGGTATTGTTGTCGTAGATGCTTCCTGTAACTCGCAGGGGATCTACTTGTTCAGGGAGAACATATTTACCAGAATACATTACTCGTTTTCCTAGGAGCAACAAGCTTCATTAATAGAAAAATACAAAAATAGTGAGACAGTTGAGCTTAACACTTTGTTCGCAAAAATGACGATTACTCAAAAGCCCAAGAAGACTATTAGGGATCACTGTGCTCCAGTACTTGTTTCTAGATCTCCTATAGTTTATCCTACTAATTTTCCTCAAGAGTATTCGATTGACTGTGATCTGATTACAGAGGTAAGAAACCATGCTTTTGTAGGAACTGAAAAGGAAGATCCTCAAGCACATTTGATGATGTTTGACACTTTATGTGGGACATTTAAGTTAAAAGATGTTTCACTAGAATTTGTGCTATTGAGACTCTTCAGATTTTCTCTAAAGGATGATGCTGAGAAGTGGTATAATTGATTACCTCAAGACAGTATAACCAGCTGGATTATGTGTGCTGAAAAGTTTATGGCTAAATTCCTTCCAAGCCCGAAGATTACTAAATTTAGAAGAAACCTTACTTCATTTGTCCAAGAAGACAGTGAAACACTATACAAAGCTTGGAAGAGATACTCCAAAATTTTAACCTTATGTCCTTACCATGGTTATGCTAAATATGTTATACTACATATGTTTTATCATGGAATTAATTATGAATCAAAATCCATTCTCTATCTAAGTGCATGTGGACAAGTTATGTATTTGACCCTAGAAGGAGGGAAAGAACATATTGAGAAGATTGTATCCGCACACGAGCAATGTAATATTGAAGAACCTATCAAACCAACTGGAAAGGTATACCATATTGAAGATATGGAAGAATTCAAGTAGGTAACTCAAGAGAAAGGTAAGCCTATTGAGAAAGTTATCAATGAAAAAGTGGATATCTTCAGTATTTATCGCCAGGAAGATGAGCTTCAAGATACGATGAAAAAGTTGAAATTCCATCAAGATAACTTCAATAGAGACTTTCAAAGATGTATCTATCATAATGAAAAGGTAATAGCATATCTCTCATGAGAGGTAGACGGGTTAAGCCAAGCGGTAAAGAATCTTGATAAACACTCTCGTATGATAGAGACTAAATGTATTCAAATCTCTGAGACTCAAGCTTTGATTCTTTCTCAATGAGATAATCCTGTTTGTACTAATGAAATATCTACTTGTAGTGGTAAGAGAACACAGGATCCCAGGGGCCCAGAATGGTATGAAAAAGAGCAAGAACAAAGAAGAATAGAAAGCGAAAGCCAAACTCAAGAGAATAGAGATTTGCTTTTTGGTGAAGAAGAACTTGAAGAATACACCCATCAAGATACTCAGGGGGATCAAGCAGATGCTGAAAAAGAAGTTGACTCTGATGGAGAAACAATTGATGGCAATAACAAGGAAGAAGAAACTCCTAAAACAGAGGAAGAGGGGGAACCTAGGGTGGAAAGAAATAAACAACCACCTGATCCAATCAAGAAGGTTAGTGATCAAGTCAAGAAAAACAAAGAGAAAGTTAAGGAGAAAGAGAAGGGTAAAGGTAAATCTAAGAAAACTCTTCCTTATCTTAAGGCTGTAAGACCATCTTAAAATGATGCATTATACTCCTCTTCAAGCCATATTTGATCTTAAAATGTCAATGCATGTGACTGATATGTTAAAGATTCTTAGTTTTGCTAAGTTCATGCGTGACATTATGAATAACAAAAGGAGTATGACTCTGAAGGAGCACGTTGCCATGATAACGGAGTATCCATTTGATAGCAAGATACCAGAAAAACTAGGAGACCTAGGTATACCCATGATATCTTGTTCTATTGGTAATCTTGATATAAATAACGCTCTTTGTGATGTAGGAGCAGGGGTAAGTGTGATGCTTCTAATTCATTATCACAAGTTAAATTTATCAGAATGTATACCCATAGGCATAACTTTGCTGATGGCAAATAAGTCCACAAAGAAGCCAGTGGCTGTTGGAACACGCTGTACGCTACGCTAGCGCCAAATAAAAATTTCTACCGTGCACCCAAGAACATGCTGCTGGAAATAGATCACGGGATCGGGTTTACCACTAGACGCACATTCACCACAGCAGAAGTAGAGTTGGTAATGCATGTAGTCGATCAGCCGAGTCGTCTACTCCTCCTGTAGCTGATCTCCCACGAGCAGTGATCTCCCACGAACAGCTCCTCGCGGATCCCTCGGACGGTTCGTCACGGATCCCTCGAACGGTTCGTCACGGATCCCTCGAACGGTTCGTCCAAACACCGCAGATGCGATGCCTCCAAGGTATCCACACATACAGGGGCAACGTCGGGTGGCGGACTGCTAGGTCCGATCACACGACATGGTGGCATGGGGAGTGGCGGTGGCTGTCAAGGGAGGAAAAGGATCAACCCTGAAACGTGCACCCACTCCCCTTTATATAGACCTCTGAGTAGGCTCAACACTTGAGGCCCATGATGAGTCTAGTCCCATTTTCCATTCGGATCCAATCTGAATGGGCTGCAATCCCTTAAGTGTGCGACCCTATAGGTTCACGTACACATGGACACGAGCCAAGTAGATAGTCGGTAGCGGCTCCTAGAAGAACGTGCCAACTCCCATGTGTGCGCAAAGTCGTTAGATGAACCTCAACAATGTGTCATATACAACATTCCTTTTGCCTCATGATATATGTTGTCGAGCTCAAGGTGAGTACTTGTCACCCTTGTGGTAACTGGACATCTCTTCTCGAAACCGTGATGCAGATTCCCGAACTGGATTAACACTTAACCCATGTCGCATGGCCATGCTTTCTGAATCTGATCACTCGAGAGGGCCTAGAGAATATCTCTCCTTACGGAGGGGCAAATCCCATCTTGGTCAACCATGTCTCGCGGCATATCTCACGACTTACCCGAAAGCTACCTTTATAACTACCCAGTTACGGAGTAGCGTTTGATAGACCCTAAGTAAGTCGATCCTCATCTCGAGAACATGCGAGGACCTCAGGTATAGGACATGGCGTATACATTGTACTTGAGACTAATAGATGACAATATCTTGCTGTGTCTCAAAGTGGATCTCTCCGACTCGGTGAGCTCAATCCCTGAGTCCATACTATCAGTTTAGCATCTCTATGCACATGACTTGTGAAACATAGTCATCAACTGAATTGTATACTAGTAAAGGATATGTGTCCGCATAACCTTAACAACTAGGGACTATTAGAACAATCATCATACAATATATAGTCTCACAAATAAGTCACATACTTATTGATACATATCACTGATGATGTTCAAGGACAATGCAAAATACTCATGAATACATATGAAATGAAATCATCACATGATTGCCTCTAGGGCACATCTCCAACATTCTCCCACTTGCACTAGAGTCAATCATCTAGGCATCGTATGCCCATGGACCTCATGTGCACCTCATGATTCGGCTGCGGGAGAGGTTTTGTTAATGGATCAGCAACATTTGCATTCGTGTGTATCTTGCATATGTTTACACCGCCTCTCTCGACAATGTTGCGAATAAGGTTAAAACGCCTGAGTATGTGTTGGGTTTTATGATGGTTCCGTGGATCCTTGACTTGTGCGATAGCACCACTATTATCACAATAGAGGTCCAATGGATTGGACGAGTCCTGAACCACTCCAAGATCAGAAATAAAATTCTTCACCCAAACACCTTCTTTTGCAGCTTCAGAGGCCGCAATGTACTCAGCCTCCGTTGTAGAATCAGCTATCGTATCTTGCTTGGAACTCCTCCAGCTCACTGCTCCCCCATTCAGAATGAACACAAACCCAGATTGCGATCGACTATCATCCCTATCGGTTTGGAAACTTGCATCAGTGTAACTCTTTACAACGAGCTCATCCTCACCTTCATAAACTAGGAACATATCCTTTGTCCTTCTCAAGTATTTAAGGATATTCTTTATCGCTGTCTAGTGACTCTCACCTGGATCAGCCTGGTATCTGCCCACTATACTTAGAGCAAATCTAACATCGGGACGAGTACATACCATAGCATACATGATGGACCCGACAACCGAAGCATACGGAATCCCATCCATGCGTCTTCGCTCATCAGGAGTCGAGGGACTCAGAGTCTTGCTTAGACTAATGCCATGTGACATGGGCAAAAACCCTTTCTTGGCATCTTGCATGTTGAACCGCTTCAACACCTTGTCTATATACGTACTTTGGTTTAATCCAATAAGCCTTCTCGATATATCTCTATAGATCTTGATTCCCAGAATATAAGCCGCTTCTCCCAAGTCTTTCATCGAAAAACTATTTTTCAATGAGTCCTTGACAGATTCAAGCATTTGAACATCATTTTCAATCAACAATATGTCATCCACATACAACAGCAGGTAGGAGGGATCCTTACGGACCTCCATGAGGCCAACAACAACATTAACCTGCTGAGTGGCAACATGCAGTCCCTCTTTTATTTCTGGCAGCCTCATCCTGGAGCAAGAGGTCCGTCCCTAGTGGCCCATCCCACTAGTGGCCACAGTTTGGCCAGGGGGGCGACGATGACGAGGACATGGACTAGAGAGTAGGCTAAGAGCCTAAGCTTGGGGGAGCTAATCCCCTAGTTATCCATGCATGCATATTTATTTTTATTTTGTTTTTTGTATTTTGCATGTTTATTTTCAGTTTGCATAATAAAATGAGGAGAACACTTTGGTCTTGCCTTATTGTAGTTCGTTTCGTTTGTTTTCTTTGAGCCTACAAGTTTGTTCTCTACTAGCAAGAAGAAATGAAGAAAATGAATTGGGACTTGATGGAGGGGTAGAATGAGCCAGCACGAGACAGTATAAGATAAACATAATCCCTTGTCTCGCAATTTTATTTATGGCAGAATTTTCAGTTGACTGGCTGCACTTGAATTAGTTACCCACATTAGTTGGGTATAATTTAGTCATAACTCCCAATTTAAGATTTTGCTAGTCAAACCTTGTGGGAATGCATGTTTCTCTTTTAAATGAAAAAACTAAAAAATTTAGAGGTCATGAACTTTGGAAGAGAACAAGTACTTAAGGAATTCACCTTCACATGCTAATTTTGATTGACTTGATGACACCTATTGATGGAGTTGTTTAGAGGGATGAATGTTTGAAGTGGTTGAGGTTATGCCAACATTTATTGGCAATACTTAAATCATGGAGCTCCAGCCCTAGGTTGGCTTTATGTCTCGTTGCTATATGTTGAGATAATTCATGTAACTTCAACTCCGGCACGAACTTGGGGATTGTGTACACTACTGTAGGATGCTGCTAACGCGACACTACAATCAGAGACCCTTCAACGAAACTGTGTGCGATGCATGAATCGCAAACGGTATAGTTCAAGCTCCGTCACCAATGACATTAACTGTGTGCGATGGAGGATGCATCAAATACGATTCCGAAAATATTTGCGTGTGCGATCTACGTCAGACAGTTAACTTTTAAGAACTGTTTGTGATGAGGCGAAATGGCATAAACGGTTAATCAAACATAGATGTGTGTGATGCATGGCATACAGGTCCCTCAGATGAACTGTTTGCGATGATACGGAAGAACACAAACGGTTAGGTGTAACAAGGTGTGTGTGATAGTCTGCAAACAGTTCGATAATCAGAACTGTGTGCTATAATCCCGGACAACACATACGATTTTTGTTCTGAATTGTGTGCTCGACAGGGCACACAATTCAAGAAACCAAATGTGTGCGATATTGTGAACGATCACTGACGAATCTATATTCTGAACCGTTTGCGATGAGATCGAGAGGATAGACAGAGATAAGGAATACATATGGGAAAACGACAACAAATTTAAGGAGTACAATCTGTTTTACTTCTTCTTCTTGTTGTTAGATGGCCCCGCGCCATCGTCTTGACGTGGACGCTTCTTGCCGCTGACCGTTGGATTTTCATCGCCATCGTCGTTGATGTCCTCGTCGTCGTCCTCCTTGTTCGGCCATTCCTCCTCCTCCTCATCATCGTCGTCATCTTCGTCCTTCGGCGGCTCCTTGTCGTCCTCCTCCTTGTCCGACCATTCCTCCTCCTCCTCATCGTTGTCGTCTTCTTCATCCTTCGGCGGCTCCTCGTCCATCTGGTCGTCGTCTTATGACTCCGGCGGCGGCGTCCCTTCCATGAGCCGGATAAAATGGAGGTCAGGGCTTGATGCCGGACTCATGGAAGATGAGCGTGATGATTGTGTGGTTGACCCCAGACTGGCGGAACTGTCGTCCTCGATGTCGCTCGACATTGCTGCGCTACGTAATTAAACAACCGGCGAGAAAGCGAGATTGCAGAGTGTGTGGAAGTGTAGAGTGGCCGGCCGGGACGATGAAGATGGTGGCAACTGAAGCGTGGTGTGAAGACAATAGGAATGGCAATTGAAGCGGGGGATTGACGGATTGTATTGACGCCTTGGCAGGCGGTTAGAATTCCGATATAATCAACCGCAATTGTGTGCACCCGACCCGTCGCTCTAAATTCCCACTGTTGTGCAATTCTCAATATGCCAAATGTTTCACATGGGTACATTTTAGGAGTTCACACGGTTCGCTAGATGCTTTGGTTTAACTACCCAGATGCTTATATGAAACACAACGGGTGTGAAATAGTAAGCATTTAACATAGGACAGTTGGTAAGCAATATATATAGATGAGCTCTTGCGGTGTCCTTTCCCTGTGATAGAAGGGTCAGCAAGGCACGCATGTATCATTGCCATTAAGGATAATAAGATGGGGCTATTCCTACATGAATAGATCTTATCTACATCATGTCATCGTTCTTATTGCATTACTCCGTTTTCCCATGAACTTAATACACTAGATGCATGCTAGATAGCGGTTGATGTGTGGAGTAATAGTGGTAGATGCAGGCAGAAGTCGGTCTACTTATCTTGAACGTGATGCCTATATAATGATCATCGCCTTGGATGTCGTCATGATTATTTGATCTTCTATCAATTGCCCAACAGTAATTTGTTCACCCACCGTGCGCTAAACTCATGAGATAAGCCACTAGTGAAACCTACGGCCCCCAGGTCTACTTTCCCAAAATATTTCTTTCCGATCTATCTTTTTGCCTCTTTGTTTTCAGATCTACTATACCAAAAACCCAAAAATATATTCCTGCACTTTTTATTTTGTGTTCTTGAGAGATATATCTCTCCTATCTATCATTACCTAATCTATCTTTTTACCGTAGAGTGATTGACAACACCTCTTTCGCGTCGGGTTGCAAGTATTTGTTATTTCTGTGCAGGTGCTGCTTATTAGGTGGTGGTGATCTTCCTACTGGTTCAATATCTTAGTTTCATAACTGAGGGAAATACTTATCGTTGATGTGTTGCATCATCCCTTCCGCTTTGGGGAAATACCGACGCAGTCTCAAGCCACGTCAGTCCTGCCATAACATTATTGGGTGATTATAATCTAACATTACCCACTGTATGCTATCACAATTCTATGGCTCCCAAGTCATTGAGTCTCAACAAGAATTCAAACATAAGCACACAAAGCAACTATAAGAGCAATCTGTGAAAAACAGGATAGTCTATAAAGATCTGTTTGGTTACCATACTTCTGTAACTCAAACAATTCTGAAAAATTAGAACGTAATAAAGAATTTGCATAGAAGCACTGTGTAAAATTTTCATAATTTTTTCACGTTCGAGTAAAATATGAAAATTCAAACATTACAGCAAAGTTTCTATTTTTACACAACACATATCAAACAAACAATTCAAACATCCTAAAGATAATTCTTGGCACATTATTTCTATAATACAATGGATTTGTACAAGGGGATAATTATTTTTGTTGAAAAGTTTCTGTAATCAAGATTCACAAAGTTTCCATGGGCATGAACAAAGTTCAAGGCTAGCCCCCGCTTCAACGATGCTCATCTTTCTCACCTTCACTTTTCTTTTTGAGCCCTGATACGTCTCCAACGTATCTATAATTTATGAAGTATTCATGCTATGTTTACAATAATTTTGTATGATTTTGGTATGATTTTATTAGAACTAACCCGGACTGACGCTGTTTTCAGCAGAACTACCATGGTGTCGTTTTTTGTGCAGAAATAAAAGTTCTCGGAATGGGCTGAAAATTTACGGAGAATATTTTTGGAAAATATAAAAAATACTAGAGCAAAAATATACCGGAGAGGAGTCCCGAGGTAGCCACAAGCCTAGGGGGCGCCCCCCCTAGGGCGCGCCCCCTGGCTTGTGGGCCCCTCGGGAGTCCCCCTGACTTGATTCCAACGCCAAGTACTCCTATAAATCCCGTAACCCCCAGAAAGAAACCTAGATCGGGAGTTCCGCCGCCGCAAGCCTCTGTAGCCATGAAAAACCAATCGGGAGCCCGTTCCGGCACCCTGCCAGAGGGGGAAACCATCACCGGAGGCAATCTTCATCATCCCGGCGGTCTCCATGACGAGGAGGGAGTAGTTCAGCCTCGGGGCTGAGGGTATGTACCAGTAGCTATGTGTTTGATCTCTCTCTCTCGTGTTCTTGAGATGGCACGATCTTGATGTACCGCGAGCTTTATTAATATAGATGAATCATATGGAGTTTTCCCCTCTCTATCTTCTTGTGATGAATTGAGTTTTCCCTTTGAAGTTTTCTTATCGGATTGAGTCTTTAAGGATTTGAGAACACTTGATGTATGTCTTGCGATGGGATATCCGTGGTGACAATGGGATGTTCTATTGATCCACTTGATGTATGTTTTGGTGATCAACTTGCGGGTTCCGTGACCTTGGGAATCTATGCATAGGGGTTGGCACATGTTTTCGTCTTGACTCTCCGGTAGAAACTTTGGGGCACTCTTTGAAGTTATTTGTGTTGGATTGAACATGATGAATCTGAAATTGTGTGATGCATATCGTATAATCAAGCCCATGGGTACTCGTGGTGACATTGGAGTATCTAGGTGACATTAGGGTTTTGGTTGATGTGTATCTTAAGGTTATATTTTAGTACGAACTCTAGGGCTATTCGTGACACTTATAGGGATAGCTCATAAGATTGATCGGAAAAGATAACTTTGAGGTGGTTTCGTACCCTACAATAATTTCTTCGTTTGTTCTCCGCTATTGGTGACTTTGGAGTGAACTCTTTGTCGCACAAGAGGGATTTACATATGATTCAACTATGTCAGTATTGTTGAGAGAACTTGCACTAGTGAAAGTATAAACCCTAGGCCTTGTTTCTAAGCATTGCAATACCGTTTGTGGTCACTTTTATCATTAGTTACCTTGCTGTTTTTATATTTTCAGATTAAAAAAACCTATATCTACCATCCATATTACACTTGTATCACCATCTCTTCGCCGAACTAGTGCACCTATACAATTTACAATTGTATTGGGTGTGTTGGGGACACAAGAGACTCTTTGTTATTTGATTGCAGGGTTGCTTGAGAGAGACCATCTTCATCCTATGCCTCCCACGGATTGATAAACCTTAGGTCATCCACTTGAGGGAAATTTGCTACTGTCCTACAAAACTCTGCGCTTGGAGGCCCAACACGAGTCTACAAGAAGAAGGTTGCGTAGTAGACATCAAGCTCTTTTCCGGCGCCGTTGCCGGGGAGGTGAGTGCTTGAAGGTATATCTTTAGATCTTGCAATTAAATCTTTTAGTTTCTTGTTTTTCACTAGTTTGGTTTTATAAAAGAAAACTACAAAAAAATGGAGTTTAGGTTGCATCAATTGGTTCGTCTTTTTAATGTCTTTCGTGAAAATGATGGTTTGGGAAATTGTGCTCAATTGGTAGAGGAAGAATTTATGAAAATACTTAATGAGAATTCCTTGAATGATGAGCATGATTGCAATATTGCTAGTATGAATTCTCTGAATATCCATGATGCTAATGATATGCAAAGCCACAAGCTTGGGGATGCTATGTTTGATGAAGATGATATGTTTAGTCCCCCAAGTTTTGATGAGCAAATTTATTATGATGATGGCATGCCTCCTATCTATGATGATTATGATGATGGCATGTATGCTATAAAGAGTGATAGTAACCATGAAACTTGTCATCATGATTTTAATATTCAAAGTGGTTATGTCAATCAAGTATCTCATGATAGTTATTTTGTTGAGTTTGCTCCCACAATTATGAATGAGAAGAAAATTGCTTATGTGGAGAGTGACAAATTTTCTATGCTTGTGGATCATGAAGATAATGCTTTATGTGATATTTATGTTGTGAAATTCATTCATGATGCTACTGAAAATTATTATGAGGGAGGAACATATGCTTGTACGAATTGCGATAATTTCAAGTTTCCTCTCTATGTGTTCAAAGTTTTGAAGTTATGTTTGTTTAGCCTTCCTATGCTAGTTGATTCTTGCTCCCATAAATTGTTTGCTCACAAAATCCCTATGCATAGGAAGTGGGTTAGACTTAAATGTGCTTGTCATGAGATTCATGATGCTCTTTTGCATGTTTCATCTATTATTCCTATGCGAGCATCATTGAAATCATCATGCCTAGCTAAAAGGCATGAAAGAAAAGCGCTTGTTGGGAGACAACCCAACATTTTTACTTTCTGTTTTTGTGTGTTCGCATGATTAATCTACTGTATTAATCATGTTTTGTGCCTTTTATTTCAATAAAGTGCCAAGTAAAGCCTTTGGGATGACTCACAAGATGAGTAGAATTGATGCTGAACCAAAACAGAAACTTTTGACTCCAGTACAGGAATTTTAATTTTTTATTGGAGCATGGTAATGATCTGAAATTTTTACACAGTATTTATATACAAATTCTTCAGGTTTTCCTAATTTTTCAGAATTTTTAGATACAGGAAATTATGGTTACACTACAGATCTTCACAGACTGTTCTGTTTTTGACAGATTCTGTTTTGCATGCATAGTTTGATTGTTTTAGTGTTTCCATAGCTTATATTTAGTGGTATAAATTATGGGAATGGTAGAATACAGTAGGTATCATGTGGGAACAATTATGAATCCTGTCTTTACAGTACCTAAGTGAATGATTTATCTTTATTACACTAACCCTTCTCACGGAGTTCCGTTAAGTTTTGTGTTGTGAAGTTTTCAAGTTTTGGGTAAAGATTTGATGGACTATGGAATAAGGATTGGCAAGAGCCTAAGCTTGGGGATGCCCAAGGCACCCCAAGGTAATATTCAAGGACAACTAAGAGCCCAAGCTTGGGGATGCCCCGGAAGGCATCCCCTCTTTTGTCTTCAATCCATCTTGAAAACTTCAAAACAAGATCATCACACAAAACTTAACGGAACTTCGTGAGAAGGGTTAGTATAATAAAGATAGATCATTCACTTAGGTACTGTCAAGACAAGATTCATAATTGTTCCCACATGATACCTACTGTATTCTATCATTCCCATAATTTATACCGCTAAATATAAGCTATGGGAACACTAAAACAAGCAAACTATGCATGCAAAACAGAATCTGTCAAAAACAGAACAGTCTGTGAAGATCTGTAGCGTAACCATACTTCCCTGTATCTAAAAATTCTGAAACATTAGGAAAACCTGAAGGATTTGTATATCAATACCGTGTAAAAATTTCAGATCACTATCACGCTCCAGTAAAAAATTAAAATTCCTGTACTGGAGTCAAAAGTTTCTGTTTTGGTTCAGCATCAATTCTACTCATCTTGTGAGTCATCCCAAAGGCTTTACTTGGCACTTTATTGAAATAAAAGGCACAAAACATGATTACTACAGTAGCTTAATCATTTTAACACACAAAAACAGAAAGTATAAGTGTTGGGTTGTCTCCCAACAAGCGCTTTTCTTTAATGCCTTTTAGCCAGGCATGATGATTTCAATGATGCTCACATAGGAATAATAATTGAAACATGCAAAAGAGCATCATGAATCTCATGACAAGCACATTTAAGTCTAACCCACTTCCTATGCATAGGGATTTTGTGAGCAAACAATATATGGGAGCAAGAATCAACTAGCATAGGAAGGTAAAACAAACATAACTTCAAAACTTTGAACACATAGAGAGGAAACTTGATATTATCGTAATTCGTACAAGCATATGTTCCTCCCTCATAATAATTTTCAGTAGCATCATGAATGAATTTCACAACATAAATATCACATAAAGCATTATCTTCATGATCCGCAAGCATAGAAAATTTGTCACTCTCCACATAAGCAATTTTTTTCTCATTCATAATTGTGGGACCAAACTCAACAAAATAACTATCATGAGATACTTGATTGACATAACCACTTTGAATATTAAAATCATGATGACAAGTTTCATGGTTACTATCACTCTTTATAGCATACATGTCATCATCATAATCATCATAGATAGGAGGCATGCCGTCATCATAATAAATTTGCTCATCAAAACTTGGGGGACTAAGCATATCATCTTCATCAAACATAGCATCCCCAAGCAAGTGGCTTTGCATATCATTAACATCATGGATATTCAGAGAATTCATACTAGCAATATTGCAATCATGCTCATCATTCAAGGAATTCTCATTAAGAATTTTCATAAATTCTTCCTCTACCAATTGAGCACAATTTCCCAAACCATCATTTTCACGAAAGACATTAAAAAGACGAACCAATTGATGCAACCTAAACTCCATTTTTTGTAGTTTTCTTTTATAAAACCAAACTAGAGAAAAACAAGAAACTAAAAGATGTAATTTCAAGATCTAAAGATATACCTTCAAGCACTCACCTCCCCGGCAAGGGCGCCAGAAAAGAGCTTGATGTCTACTACGCAACCTTTTTCTTGTAGACTCGTGTTGGGCCTCCAAGCGCAGAGTTTTGTAGGACAGTAGCAAATTTCCCTCAAGTGGATGACCTAAGGTTTATCAATCCGTGGGAGGCGTAGGATGAAGATGGTCTCTCTCAAACAACCCTGCAATCAAATAACAAAGAGTCTCTTGTGTCCCCAACACACCCAATACAATGGTAAATTGTATAGGTGCACTAGTTCGGCGAAGAGATGGTGATACAAGTGCAATATGGATGGTAGATATAGGGTTTTGTAATCTGAAAATATAAAAACAGCAAGGTAGCAAGTAACAAAAGTGAGCAAAAATGGTATTGCAATGCTTGAAAACAAGGCCTAGGGTTCATACTTTCACTAGTGCAAGTTCTCTCAACAATACTGACATAGTTGAATCATATGTAAATCCCTCACGTGCAACAAAGAGTTCACTCCAAAGTCACAAATAGCGGAGAACAAACGAAGAAATTATTGTAGGGCACGAAACCACCTCAAAGTTATTCTTTCCGTTCGATCTATTCAAGAGTTCGTACTAAAATAACGCAAAGCTATTCTTTCCGTTCGATCTATCCAAGAGTTCGTACTAAAATAACACCTTAAGATACACATCAACCAAAACCCTAATGTCACCTAGATACCCCAATGTCACCTCGAGTACCCGTGGGTTTGATTATACGATATGCATCACACAATTTCAGATTCATCATGTTCAATCCAACACAAAGGACTTCAAAGAGTGCCCCAAAGTTTCTATCGGAGAGTCAAGACGAAAACGTGTGCCAACCCCTATGCATAGATTCCCAAGGTCACAGAACCCGCAAGTTGATCACCAAAACATACATCAAGTGGATCAATAGATTATCCCATTGTCACCACGGATATCCCATCGCAAGACATACATCAAGTGTTCTGAAATCCTTAAAGACTCAATCCGATAAGAAAACTTCAAAGGGAAAACTCAATTCATCACAAGAAGATAGAGAGGGGAAAACTCCATATGATTCATCTATATTAATAAAGCTCGCGGTACATCAAGATCGTGTCATCTCAAGAACACGAGAGAGAGAGAGAGATCAAACACATAGCTACTGGTACATACCCTCAGCCCCGAGGGTGAACTACTCCCTCCTCGTCATGGAGACCGCCGGGATGATGAAGATGGCCTCCGGTGATGGTTTCCCCCTCCGACAGGGTGCCGGAACGGGCTCCCGATTGGTTTTTCGTGGCTACAGAGGCTTGCGGCGGCGGAACTCCCGATCTAGGTTTCTTTCGGGGGGTTTCTGTATTTATAAGAATATTTGGCGTTGGAATCACGTCAGGGGGATCCACGAGGCGGCGACAAGCCAGGGGGGCGCGCCCCCTAGGCTTGTGGTGGCCTCGTGGCTCTTCTAGCCCAACTCCAATGCCCCGTGGGCTTCTTCTGGTCCATAAAAAATCATCGTAAGTTTTTATTCCGTTTGGACTCCGTTTGATATTCCTTTTCTGTAAAACTCAAAAACAAGGAAAAAAACAGAAACTGGCACTGGGCTCTAGGTTAATAGGTTAGTCCCAAAAATAATATAAAATATCATATTAATGCATATAAAACATCCAAAACCGATAATATAATAGCATGGAACAATCAAAAATTATAGATACGTTGGAGACGTATCAAGCCCCCACTTCCAGGTTGTCTCCCTGACAGCGCTTTCTTTAAAGCCATTAAGCTAGGCATATAGTGCTCAAGTAATTGATCTACCCGGATCCCAAGGTATATCAAAGCCAATTTTAATTAACAATGATTTGTAATTTAGTAGTGTGCTCAAAGTAATATATATATCATGTAACAACAAAGACTAACTCTCTTCCTATGCATTGGCATGTCATACAAGAACAATTCATTCACACAAAGTAAATGCCAATTCATAGCATAAGTAGTTTCTTGCAATTTTATCGTATTGGAAACATAGAGATGTGAAGATTTTGTTCCTCTCTCATAATAATTACAAGTAGGAGCAGCAAGCACATGCATATTATATTCATCAAAATCATCATGTGTAGTGGTAAAACGCAACCCATCAATATAATCCTTAATAAGTGCAAACTTCTCCGATATAGTGTAATTGGGAGAATTCAAAAAGATAATAGGACTATCGTGTGTGGGTGCAAGAGCAACAATTTCATGCTTAACATAAGGAACTATAGCAATTTCATCTTCGTAAGCACAATTCATATTGCCATCGTGGCCACAAGCATAGAAAGCATCAAGTTCATCATAAAGGGATAATTCAAATGAATCCAAGGGATTATGGCAATCATCATAGCATTCATCCTTCGGTATGTGCGGGAAATTAAACAATGTATGAGTTGAAGAGTTACTCTCATTATAAGGTGGGCACGGGTAGCTAATCCGCTCTTCCTCCTTTTTTCTTTTGTTCTTCACTCTCCTCCTCATCTTTTTCATCTAATGAGCTCACAGTTTCAGCAATTTCTTCTTCCATAGATTCCTGCGAAATATTAGTCTCTTTCAAGGCAGCGGTCATTCTTTCAATAAATTCTTTAACATAAGAATTAGAAGCATAGTTTTCATAGCAATATTTAAGTACGGCAAAATTTTCAGATTTGTAAAGGGTAATATCATACTTTTCAATCAAAGTAGCAATTTCATAAGCACCCTTAAAAGCAACAAATTCTTCAATTTGTTCAACATCATAATAACAATAGGCCTCCTTGGTATAAGAAGATAGTATTTCATTATCATTAAACACACATCGGTAGGGAAGGTGGTTTTCAGTGCCTTCAGAACAACAAGTGAAACCATATATTTCGCATAAATTTGAAGCGTAGCAACGTAAAGTATTAATTTGATGCCACAAGAGTTTCCCTTTTTGAGATAAGCGGTGTCGCACATAATAAGCATGCTCATTTAATGATTTTCCCTCAACTAAGATAGTTGGGTTTTCAGCACGAGCACAAAGGGATCGAAGATGATCCAAGTAATAAGCTTCAGCAGTATGGTAGATTTTGGGTGGTTCCTCAACCACTGGGTTAGCAAGTACATCTATTTTTTTTGGTATTTTGCCTTTCCTACCCATAAGTAAAGATAGAAAACAACTAATAGCAGAAAATAAAACAAATAATAACAGAAAATAAAAATTACTTAGTGATAAAGCAAACCAACACACACGAGATATCAAGCCCTACGCTATTGCTCCCCGGCAACGGCGCCAGAAAAAGGTCTTGATAACCCACAAGTGTCGGGGGTCGTTTGTAGCCTTTTTCGATAAGTAAGAGTGTCGAACCAAATGAGGAGCTAAAGATAGAATTAATATTATCTCAAGTTCTATCGACCACCGATACAACTCTATGAACACTAACGCTTACTTTACCTAGAAAAGTATGAAACTACTTTGCGGGGAAGAAACTAGAAGTACTTAGTAGGTGTAAAGATATTTTTGCAAGGTAATAAAGAACAAGTAAATAAAAGTTAGGGGCTGTTTAGATAAAGAACAATAAAGTATTTTTTTATTAGAAAGCTTTTTGTGTAACGCAAAGAAAGATTGTCCGTAGGCAATTGAGTATAACATGATAGATACTTATCATATGCAATGAGGGAGAGGCATACGCTAACACACTTTCTCTACTTGGATCATGTGCACTTATGATTGGACCTCTAGCAAGCATCCGCAACTACTAGAAATCATTAAGGTAAACCCAACCATAGCATTAAACATCAAGTCCTCTTTACTCCCATACGCAAACAATCCCCTTACTCGGGTTTGTGTTTCAGTCACTCACCAACCCACTATAAACGAATCATGAACATATTGCAAACCCTCCAACGGGATTCCCTCACGTGTGTGCATCAAGGAGGGCACCTTAGGACACCACCATATCAACATACAATTCATATCAATCACATCATACCACAATTAACCCGTAGGACAAAACAAATCTACTCAAACATCATAGGATAGCCACACATCATTGGATAATATTATATAGCATTAAGCACCATGTTCAAGTAGAGATTACAGCGGGGAAGAGAGGATTTACACCGCTGCATAGAGGGGGAGAGAGTTGGTGGTGACGGCAGAGAAGTTGTTGGTGTAGATCGCCGTCACGATGGATGCCCCGGCGGCGCTCTGGCGCCACCGGGAGAGAGGGGGAGAAGCCCCCCTTCTTCTTATTCTTCCTTGGCCTCCTCCCTAGGTGGGTTTCCCCTCTGGTCCATGGACACCATGGCTCCCGGAAGGGAGAAGCCCCTCCGAGATTGGATCTCTCTCTCTCTCTATTTCTCTTCTGTTTTCGCAACTGGTTTCTGATCCCTTCACCGTTTCTTAAATATCCGGAGATCCGTAACTCCGATCAGCCTAAAATTTTGAGGGGATTTTTATCGCGAAAATATCTTTCTTGCGGCAGAAGGAGAGCCTCAACCGACCTAAGGGCTGACCTCCAGCCATCAGGGCGCCCCCCAGGCCGCGCCCTGTTATGTGGTGGGGCCCTTGCGCATCGTCTTGCGTTGATTCCGACTCCCAAATTTCACATATATCCCAAAAAATCTCCGTAAATTTTTATCGCGTTTGGACTTCGTTTGATATGGAATTTCTGCGAAACAAAAAACACACAAAAAACAAGAACTGGCAGTCGACACTGGGTCAATAGGTTAGTGCTCAAAAATAATGTAAATTGGTAAATAATTACTCAAAAAGTATCCTAGAATGATAATATAATAGCAGGGAACAATCAAAAATTATAGATACGTTGGAGACGTATCAGGAACCCTGCCGCATCGACAACCATGGTATGGCGTACGAGCTGCCTTGCGGGACGCATCTGAAACACGGAAGTTCAAAGGATGTCAAATGACAGTGTGTGCATCATATCTTCAAAAGATAACAATTATCGATAAAACGGCTCTCCAGGTGGATGTGATCACGAGAACCTAATGTTAGAGTTAGCAAAAATCTTTGACCCGAATAGAACAGAGATCAGAATCCAGAGTAAAGAAGAGGAATAAAAGATCCTAATCCCAGCCATTTGAGATGTGGGCCCGTAAGCCACACAACAATGTTAGTAAATAGTTTTTCAATGACTAGACTCAACTTCGGCCAAGGAGTTGGAAAGGGGCTTCCTACAGGCTGTCGGCTCTGATACCAACTTGTGATGCCCCCATTTTGATCGTACGCTAATCATACATGCAAATGCGCAAGATCAAGATTAGGGACTCATCGGAAGATATCACAACACAACTCTAGACACAAATTAAAGTCATACAAGCTTTATATTACAAGCCAAGGGCCTCGAGGGCTCGAATACTTAAGCTCGAATACAAATGAGTCAGCGGAAGCAATAATATCTGAGTACAGACATAAGTAAACAAGTTTGCCTTAAGAAGGCTAACACAAACATTAACATCAGATCGAAAAGGCAAGGACTCCTGCCTGGGAGCCTCCTATCCTACTACTGGTCGGGGGCAGCCTCCACGTAGTAGTAGGCTCCATCGGTGGTGTAGTAGTCGTCGGCGGGATCATACGACTCCTGGGCTCCATCATCTCATCGCAGTAATCGTATCGAGGGAAAAAGGGGAGCAAAGCAACCGTGAGTACTCATCCAAAGTACTCACAAGACTTACATCAGATCTGTACTAAAATATGCATCAGTATCAAAGGAAGGGGGCTATATCTTTGGACTGACTGCAGAAATGCCAGAATAGAGGGGGAAGACTTAGCCTAACAAAGACTAGCATCTTCAGGGGCTTGCAGCATTGGAAGAGTGTAGATTAGCATATTATAAGTAGCAAGTTTATTTAGTAATGCCCAAAGATTCTTCCTCGACTCCCTGCAAGAAAGCAATCTCGGAACCATCATTTCATTTCAAAGTCACCATTCTAGTTGTATTAGATCAAGATATAACTTCAAGCTTCCGTTACAACGGACATGGCTATTCGAATAGATATACATCCTTGCAGGGGTGCACAAACTTACCCAACACGCTCGATTAACTTTGGCCGAACACACTTTTCTTTGTCATGCTTGGCCTCGGCTGATCGACATGCCGTAGTCCTACTTGGGATCAATAGAGAGGCCACACGCCGGTCTACATCCTAATCGCGAAGGAGTCATGGGCCAATCGTCCTTTGCAATCATGCGTGTTACGTGGACGGCCGGTGTAAGTCCTGGAACCTCTTAGTACAAAGACAGGGCTTACGCGGGCCACCCGAGCGCGTGCCGCTCAACTTTGACATCTAAAGAACTTTCGGGCGAATGTACGATGTAGAGTACCAATATTGATTCCCGTGTGGTGGTCAGTGCGAAAAAGACTAAAGGCCTACTCAGATCACATATCCAAACCTCTTAATGTCTTATTAGCTTGCGGCGATGATCTATGATCCACGATGTGTGGTCCCATCGCCCCGTCTCGAGTACTTATGGTAAGGGCCAAGAATACCCGGACGTTCTTCGTCATTATTACACAAGTACCCTCGAGGTTAGCCTGACATCAACATGGTTCTGTAGTAAAGTCAAAGTAACCGCGTGTCCATAACATCAAGGGGAATCCGAGGAATCACCCTTGATGGATTCCAATCGATGTAACCGTCAAGGTGACCAGGGAGGAATCACCCTCAATGGTTCACACTTGAGGTGTTGCACGAAAGATTCGTTATCGGGAGTGGTGAAGGAGGAGTCACCCTCCATAATCCACGACCGACTAGCTATGCTACAGAGTTAGCATCAGGAGTGCGTTACGAGGTATCATCCTCGTCACTCGATAGTAGCTCTGTAGAGTCGTACAACTAATGGGGGTATGAGGTGATGTGTCGGGCTTAGGACATCGATCACATTGATCGAGTCATCGATGAGGAAGCGGGGGCAACAGGGACAAAGTGGGGGTCACTGGTGGATCACTAACCAACCTATACTAAGCATATATGTTAACGATAAGATACAACAACAATTCACAAAATCAGGCTATGCATCAGAATAGGAGCTATCAACAATAGTCGCAAAATCTAATGCAAGCATGAGAGAGAAGGAGTAGGCGATATCAGAATGGTCAAAGGGGTTTGCTTGCCTGGAAGTTCTGCTGCAAGTGGCTGGATGTCAGCGGCATAGTCGTACCCGGCAACAGCGTCGGTCTTAGTGTCTACCGGAGAGAAGAGGGGAGGAAGAAATAATAAATATAAAGCAGACAAATGCATCAGGATGCATGACATACAATATGCAGTGCTAGGGGTGAGCTAACGCAGTGCTAAGTGTTATAGACGGAGCGAGAAAATTTCTGTGGATATTTCCCGGGTCTTAGGCATTTATTGGATAGATGAATCGGAGGGGAAAGTTCCATGTTCATCATGCTAGAGGCATGTTACAGATGAATGGATTACATATTTGGATTCGTTGGATTTTTCTGATCAACTTTCATATATAAATTATTTTCATGTGACTTATAGATTATTTTATATGATCTTTCAAAGTTTTAATAATATTCTGGAATTAACAGATTTATTTTAATTTGAAAAAGGCTTTATTGCATCAGCATGATGTCATCATGACATCAGCAGTCAACCCATCTGTTCCAGGTCAAACCTGACAGCTGGGCCCCACCTGTCATAGGCAGTGGGCTTAACAGAGTTTAAATTTAATCTAAACTAATTAATTAGGGGGTTGGGCCCACATGTCAGTGAATTATTAGTTTTAAATTAATTATTCAAATTTACTAACAGATTAATTAGGGGCTAATGACCTTAGGCCCACATGTGAGTGGCCCAGGAGGTGTGGCCCATCGGTCAGCTGCTGGGGGCTGCCCAGTCAACAGTTGACCAAGGTCAATGGTCAACAGGGGGCTAGGGGGGCCACTGGTTAGTTACCCTGGTGTGGCCCCGGGTCAGCCTCGCCGGCAGACATCGCCGAAGTTGCTCCAGTGAACTCAAATGCGGTGGAGGGGCTCGGGAGGTTGTCGGGTTTCGTCAACACGGGGCCATTTGGCACGAGGCTAGGCGAGATCGAACGCGGGCGGCGAGCCGCGTCGAACTGCGGGGGTGGCCGAGTCGGGGGCGGCCGAAATCATTGCCGGCGACGAGCAAGGTGGACGACGGTGTTCGGGTGCCGATGGGGTCAGGGCTACGGGGCATGGCAGAAGGCACAGAGTGGCTCGTTGGAATGGCTGTTCGACGCTGCGTCGAAAGGTGGCGGGGACAGGGCCGGAGGTGTCTGGTAGCGTCGGCGACGACCACCGAAGCAGATGCCGTCATTCGGGCGTCGGCCGGGACGGCGATGCGGGGCGCTAGGGGGCTTGCGCGGGCGCGTTCGATAGTTGGGGAGGTGTTGAGAACATTCCCGTGCTCAGCCGTGTGTGACTACGGTGGCAGCGACGACGGCGAACAGCGCGGCAGCAGTGAGCTATGGCCACGGCGTAGGTGCGCTAGAGGGAGAGTGAGGGGAGGAGGAGCTGGGGCTTACCGGGCCCTATAGGTGTGCTCAAACGTGCTCGCGGAGGGCTCGTCGCGACGAATCACGGCGGTGGGCGGTGGTGTCCCAAGGAGGAAGACATCGCGGGGACGGTGTTGCAGGGGCTCCGGGCTCGTTCTTGTCGCCGTAGTCGACGTAGGCGACGACGGCGGGGTTCGTGGACGCGGTACTAGTCCACGGGGACGGGGTGCACACGTGGGTGACGGCGGCTACGGGTGTGAGCGCGGGGAGAAGCAGGCGGCGCGAGGGGGAGAAATGGGGGCTAGGGTGCGTCCCGGGGGTCGGGGTGGCCTTGTAGCTGCCGACAAGCTAGCGGATGGCAGCCACGACGACTGGTCGAGGCCGCGGCGCGTATCGGCGCGGCCGCGTCTCCTCCTGTGAACAAGTGGTAGACGACGGAGCCAGGTGGGCTGGGTCAGCCGGCTGGGCCAGCCACTCTGGCCTAAGGCCTAGTCTGGCCTGGGCTTTTCCTTTTTTTATTTCTATTATTTCTGTTTTATTATTTCTTTTCTATTTTTTATTTTTAACACCAAATGATTTCTGTAAAATATAGAATTTTCCCCAATAATTCCATTGCATTTTTAGGCACTACCACAAAAGGTTTGGGAGGCAATTGAAAAAGGTTTGAATTTTCCATAATTTCAAAAGGGCCTTTAAATTATTGTTGGCCTCTATTTTAAATATTTTAGGGCATTTAAACACTTCACAATATGTTGGTTTCACCTTGACAATTACTTGGGGAATATTTGAAACACTAGGATCATTTTAGTCTTCATGTTTGTGAATTTCTTTAATCCACTTATCATTTGAATTAGAATTTAAATGGAATTTGAAATGAGATATGATTTCAAAGAGGATCAAGTACTATTTAGCAAAATGATTAGCTTAATCATGGTGATCATTGTAGCTTGATTACAGGGGTGTTACAGCTGGTGCAGATGATGGAGGCGCAGCGCGCCAGGTAGTTCTTGGACATTGCCACGTGCGTCGGCGGGGCGCTCCACCGCTTCGTCGAGGACGTCCCGGAGCTGCCCCACACGCACAACGACAGAGGCTACCTCGACTTCTTCCTCAAGGTGGTGGAGGCACTGGAGTTGGGCTTCTCCAAGGTGGACGAGGACATCAAGTCGGGAGCCCATGACCTCCTCGACTACGCGTTGATGCGCGTCATCTCCAACCTTTACCGCCTCGACCCTGCTTTAAACTTCTCCCGCATGGTAGAGCCTGTGCTGTGGAGCTCTGGGCCCCTCTCAGGGATGAAGTGCGCGATCACGTGGAGGCCTTGGTCGAGCGGTTCACTCAGGTTGCGTCCTCCAAGGAGAGCGACAACCTTGGCGTGGACCTCCCAGCAGCCACGACGAAGACGACGCCTCCTCCGCTTGAGTTTTTATCCTTTCTTTCCTGTTGCATCATGAATCACCTGGCCCCACGGGGGCATGAAGACATTTGTGGAGTACTTTTTCTTTAAGTAGTTGACGCCTATCATGTTTAATGTGTTTCCTTTTGCTCCTCCCGTGAGGCCCTCCTCTTTTCCTTGCATTGCCCTTGTGCCCTGCGTCGCTGGGACCCACCCCTGAGGAGAACTACACCATCGCTGGTGTGCTTGGAGCGCGTGCTCGGCTGGGCCAAAGGGTGTAGGGCTCTTAGGGCCGGTAGGAGCCCCTGAGGCGGGATGCTCAGGGACCCCCCCTTGACGCACACGCGGCTCGCGCAAGGAAAATTAGGGCACCTCGAGAGGGAAACAGGGGGAAGAAAACTCGAGGGATGTTCTTTGGACTTAGTTGCCTCGATGCGTACGACTCATGGTGAATTTTTCGCCAGAGGTGGCTCGTGAGGCTCGGTCCCTCATGAAGCCCCCTTGCTGCAAGGCACCCTCGCGAGGCCCCCCCTAGGGGAGGGCTCCTTAGGCCTCCTGGGTCCTGTACCATGAAAAGATAGTTGAGTAGCGCCGCGGGACGCGCTTAGGGGTTAGCCTATGGCCGTCATGCGAGGAGACGAAGGCACCAAGGACCTAGTGAGGTGACGTGCACGGGAGCAGGCCCGCGAGACAGAGCTTGGTCGCTTGGGTTTTGCAGTGCTGCAGGGACGGACCCGAGCACAGACACCGTGCCCAGGAAGCAAAGGCACCAAGGACCTAGTGAGTGACGTGCATGGGAGTAGGCCGCGCGACAGAGGTCGGTCGCTTGGGTTTTGCAGTGGTGCAGGGATGGGCCTGAGCACAGACACCGTGCCCATCCTCCTCTCGCATGATAGACACGGGGGAGACCATGAGGGCGCACCCCTCCTGAGGCGTGCTCAGCTGCGAGGACGCGGTAAAAAAATTTGGAGAAAAAACAGCTTTACTGATGAATGAAACAAGTTCATTACACAATAGAAAGGTACATTGTGCCATTTTTTAAATAGACCAGCTTGAGGTTGCGGCAGGTAGGCGCCCCTCAAGAATGACAGAAAATGTTGTTGTGATGGACACAAGATAGGCTGAGCTTGGTCGCGCTGAAAAGTGCCCTCATTGTCAAAATCCACCAGCGCGGAGCATGGGGCTGATGACCCACAAGTATAAGGGATCAATCGTAGTCCTTTCGATAAGTAAGAGTGTGGAACCCAACGAGGAGCAGAAGGAAATGACAAGCGGTTTTCAGCAAGGTAATTTCTGCAAGCACTGAAATTGTAGGTAATAGATAGTTTGATAGCAAGATAATTGGTAACGCGCAAGTAATGGTAACGGTAAATAAGGTGCAGCAAGGTAGCCTAATCCTTTTGTGGCAAAGGACAAGCCAGAATAGTCTCTAGTAATAGGCAAAGTGTTCTTGAGGGTACATGGGAATTTCATCTAGTCACTTTTATCATGTTAGTTTGATTCGTGTTCGCTACATTGATAATTTTATATGTGGGTGGACCGGTGCTTGGGTGTTGTTCTTACTTGAACAAACCTCCCACTTATGATTAACCCCCTCACAAGCATCCGCAACTACGAGAAAAGTATTAAGATAAAATCTAACCATAGCATTAAACGTTTGGATCCAAATCAGCCCCTTACGAAGTAGCACATAAACTAGGGTTTAAGCTTCGGTCACTCTAGCAACCCATCATCTAATAACTACTCTACAATGCATTCCCTTAGGCCCAAGGATGGTGAAGTGTCATGTAGTCGACGTTCACATGACACCACTAAGGGAATCACAACATACATATCATCAAAATATCGAACACATATCAAATTCACATGATTACATGCAACATGACTTCTCCCGTGACCTCAAGAACAAAGGTAACTACTCACAAATAATATTCATGCTCAAGATCAGAGGGGTATTGAATAGCATAATGGATCTGAACATATAATCTTCCACCAAATAAACCATATAGTAATCAACTACGAGATGTAATCAACACTACTAGTCACCCACAGGTACCAATCTGAGGTTCCGGTACAAAGATTGAACACAAGAGATGAACTAGGGTTTGAGAGGAGATGGTGCTGTTGAAGATGTTGATGAAGATTGGTCTCCCAAAGATGATAGGAGTGTTGGTGATGACGATGGCTTCGATTTCCCCCTCCAGGAGGGAAGTTCCCCCGACAGAATCACTCCGCCGGAGGGCAAAAGTTCTCTTGCCCAAGTTCTGCCTCGATAGGGCGGAGTTCCATCCCGAAAGTCCTCCCCTTATTTTTTCTCGGTCAAAAGACCTTATATACCAGAAAATGGGCACCGGAGGTGGGTCGTGCTGCGCACAACCCACCAGGGCGCCTGGGGGGCCTTGCGCGCCCTGGTGTCCTGTGCTCACCAGGGTGGCCCCCTCCGGTAGTTATTTGCTCCATTATTTTTTATATAATCCAAAATAATTCTCTGTAAAGTTTCAGCTTATTTGGAGATGTGCAGAATAGGTAGCTATGATGTGCTTTTTTTCAGGTCCAGAATTCCAGCTGCCGGTATTCTCCCTCTTTGTGCAAACCTTGCATATTATGAGAGAAAAGGCATTAGAATCACTCCCTAAAGCATTATTATTCAACAAAACATTATAAATAATAGTAGGAAATCATGATGCAAAATGGACGTATCAACTCCCCCCAAGCTTGGACCTCGCTTGTCCTCAAGCGAAAGCCGATATTGAAAAGCATGTCCACATGGTTTGAGAGAGAGGTGTCGATAAAAACAAAATACGAACATAATAGCATCATGCTTATTATCATAACAACAACAAACTTTATCATAAAACTTATTCATATAACTTCAACATATAACTTCTCATGAACAAGTAACAATTCATCACAACATAGAAGTATAAAGCATAAACCTTATTGAAAACCAACAAACTATGTTCTCAGTCAACTTTGCAACTACAATTCATCATATTTTCAGGAAGGGTCTCGTGTCGAAGCCTTTTGGCAAGTCCACATACTCAACCATCATTTAGTCTTCTATGATTGCTAACACTCAAAGCATACCCATGAGCAAAAAGTTTCACCCGGACACATAGAAAGATAGGGGCTTATAGTTTCGCCTCCCAACGTACTCACCTCAAGGGTGATGTCAACAATAATAACTCATGCTCACTCACATCCAACTGGATATATGTGCCTAAATCTTTCCTCACCACATGATGCTTGCAAAAAGAAAATGTAAAAATGAATAGGGAAGAATACTTTGACTCTTGCATAAAAGTAAATACATAAAAGTAAAAGATAGGCCCTTCGTAGAGGGAAGCAGAGGTTGCCATGCGCTTTTTGGTTTGTATGCTCAATCCCTTAATGTAAAAGAACGTCACGCTATATTGCCCCCTATGATAGCAACCTTTATTATGCAGTCCATTGCTTTTATTACTTTGCCATCATAAGTTCGTATAGCGCTCAATTTTTCTCTTACACTAATTGATCAAAACACATTTGGAAGCAATTTTTATTGCCTTATTTCACCGATGACAACTTACTTGAAGGATCTTACTCGATCCGTAGGTAGGTATGGTGGACTCTCAAAGCATGAATTGGGGTTTTGGGTTTTTGGATGCACAAGCAGTATCTCCACTTAGTGCGGAATTTTTGGCTAGCAAATATATTGAGCAAGCACCACATGTTGAAGGATCTATGACAATATAACTTCTCTGTGAATATGAATAAACATAAATCATTACGTTGTCTGCCTTGTCCAACGTCAACAATTTTGACATATAATATTTAATGGGGGCTCACAACCATAAAAGATGTCCAAGATAGTGCATTTGCATGTGAACCTTCTCTTCCTTTATTAACTCTTTCATGAATTGCATCATTGACCAATGCTATGTTTGTCAATCTCCAATAAATTTTACCATTTATACTTTTCCTTATGTGATGTCATTACTTACCATAAGATTAGCATATGATTCTTTTCATTTATTTCCTTTCTATTTTTTTATTTTGATTGCAACAAAAAATAAAGAAGCGAAAGCTTAAACTAAACTTTATTACATAACTTTCACTCAATTACATAGATAGATAGAACACGAAACTAACACTCGAAAATAGATCATACTAAACTTTTATTCAACTAAATCAAGAAAAAGCTAAATATCGAACTAAAATAGGTAAAGGTGAATAAAAGTGATGGTGATACGATACCGGGGCACCTCCCCCAACCTTGGCTCAAGCCAAGGGGAGTGCCCATACCCGTGTGTTCAAGTCTCCTTTGGTGGTGGTGATGAAGTGGTAGGCTTGTCTTCCAGCTTCCAGGGCAAGGGCTCACCATCAAAAGTTGATGCACGAGTCCCCTGAGTCCTGCAACTGGCAGCTAAACTCATACCTGTAAATCTTGCGTCATATTCAAAAACTTGGTTTTGAAGATCATCAATTTGACTTTGCAGAAAATTGATGTGCTCGTTGAGGGTGAAGATGGTGTCCTTCATAGACCGGCCATCCACCATCTGATCACGGGTGAATTCCGTGATCATGGAGTGATTGGCACTAAGTCCACGCTCCACCATCCTTTGGCACTTGAAGATGTCTTGTTCCACCGCCTCGATCCTAGCTTCCACGCTTCCAGTCCTCTTGGCTCCCTGAACATCACGGATGTGGAGCACCCCCTCACGCATCTCAATGGCTTGAGGGTGCTTCATCACCTCCGGCAAGTACGGGTTGATGACCTTCTCGAAGAACTTGTCCTTGGAGGAGCTTGGTGGAGCCATGGAGATCTAGATCTGATGAGAAAACAACACGAAAAAGAACAGATGATTTTTCTACGATGCGGTGGTCAAAACAGTCGGGGGTATATATAGAGAATTTTTATTCTTGGGAAGCAAGCATATGGAAGGAAAATAGAGTCGGCAAGGTGTCTGAGGTGGGCACAACCCACCAGGGCGCGCCTGATAGGGCTGGCGTGCCCTGGTGTATCGTGCTTACCTCGGTTGCTTTCCCGTTTGATTCTTATTTTCCTAATTTTTGTAATATTCCAAAACTGATAGAAAATATTTTTGCGGATTTTTCGGAGTCCGTTTACTTACCATATCACGAACCTCCTCTTTTTGAGAATTCTGGAGTGTTTCGGAAGGTTTCTTTTATGTGTTCCTTTGGTGTCATGGTTTGGATAACATTGCTTTCGACATTAATAGGCGTATCTAGTTTCTTAGACCAATTCTTTTGAGACCTATTGACAATTTTTTGTAATATCAATATTATTTCTCTATTGCTGAGTTTAACTTGACCACTAGATTGAGGATGATAGGGTGAAGCAATTCTATGGTTAACATCATATTTAGCAAGTATCTTACGGAAAGCACCATGAATAATGTGTGAAGCACCATCAGTCATTAAATATCTAGGGACTCCAAACCTCGGGAAGATAACTTCTTTAAGCATTTTTATGGAGGTGTTGTGATCAACACTACTAGTTGGAATAGCTTCTACCCACTTAGTGAAATAATCAACAACAACCAAAATATGAGTGTACCCGTTAGAGGAAGGAAAAGGTCCCATATAATCAAAACCCCAAACATCAAATGGTTCAACAACAAGTGAACAATTCATAGGCATTTCCTGACGCTTACCGATATTACCAATTCTTTGACATTCATCACAAGACAAGAAAAACTTACGGGCATCCTTGAAGAGAGTAGGCCAATAAAAACCATATTGCAATACCTTGTGAGCAGTTCTATCTCCCGCATGATGTCCTCCATAAGCTTCGGAATGACATTTCCGTAGGATTTGTTCCTGTTCATGCTTAGGTACACAACATCTAATAATACCATCTACTCCTTCTTTATAAAGATGTGGGTCATCCCAAAAGTAATGTCTCAAATCATAGAAGTATTTTTTCTTTTGTTGGTATGTGAAGCTAGGTGGTATATATTTAGCGACAATGTAGTTAGCATAATCAACATACCAAGGAGTGTTTTGAGAAACATTTATTGCTGTTCTTCAGGAAAGCTATCATCAATAGGTAGTGGGTCATCAAGAATATTTTCTAACCTTGACAAGTTATCAACTACGGGGTTCTCAACTCCCTTCCTATCAACGATATGCAAGTCAAATTCTTGAAGCAAGAGAACCCACCTAATGAGTCTAGGTTTAGCATCTTTCTTTTCCATAAGATATTTTATAGCAGCATGATCGGTGTGAACATTGACTTTAGAATCAACAATGTAGGATCCAAATTTATCACAAGCAAACACAACTGCTAAAAGTTCTTTTTCAGTAGTAGCATAATTTCGTTGGGCACTGTCTAGAGTTTTGCTAGCATAATGGATAACATTTTCTGTAAGCACTAAAATTGTAGGTAATAGATAGTTTGATAGCAAGATAATTGGTAATGAGCAAGTAATGGTAACGGTAAATAAGGTGCAGCAAGGTACCGCAATCCTTTTGTGGCAAAGGACAAGCCAGAACAGTCTCTAGTCATAGGCAAAGTGTTCTTGAGGGTACACGGGAATTTCATCTAGTCACTTTTATCATGGTGGTTTGATTCGTGTTTGCTACTTTGATAATTTGATATGTGGGTGGACCGGTGCTTGGGTTCTGTTCTTACTTGAACAAACCTCCCACTTATGATTAACCCCCTCGCAAGCATCCGCAACTACGAGAAAAGTATTAAGATAAAATCTAACCATAGCATTAAATGTTTGGATCCAGATCAGCCCCTTACAAAGTAGCGCATAAACTAGGGTATAAGCTTCTGTCACTCTAGCAACCCATCATCTAATAACTACTCCACAATGCATTCCCTTAGGACCAAGGATGGTGAAGTGTCATGTAGTCGACGTTCACATGACACCACTAAGGGAATCACAACATACATATCATCAAAATATTGAACACATATCAAATTCACATGATTACTTGCAACATGACTTCTCCCGTGACCTCAAGAACAAAGGTAACTACTCACAAATAATATTCATGCTCAATATCAGAGGGGTATTGAATAGCATAATGGATATGAACATATAATCTTCTACCAAATAAACCATATAGTAATCAACTACAAGATGTAAACAACACTACTAGTCACCCACACGTACCAATCTGAGGTTCCGGTACAAAGATTGAACACAAGAGATGAACTAGGGTTTGAGAGGAGATGGTGCTGTTGAAGATGTTGATGAAGATTGGCCTCCCAAAGATGAGAGGGGTGTTGGTGATGACGATGGCTTTGATTTCCCCCTCTGGGAGGGAAGTTCCCCCGGCGGAATCGCTCCGCAGGAGGGCAAAAGTGCTCCTGCCCAAGTTCCGCCTCGAGACGGCGGCGTTCCGTCCCAAAAGTCCTCCCCTTATTTTTTCTAGGTCAAAAGACCTTATATACCAGAAGATGGGCACCAGAGGTGGGCCGTGCTGGGCACAACCCACCAGGGCGCGCCTGGGGGCCTGGCGTGCCCTGGTGTCTTGTGCTCACCAGGGTGGCCCCCTCCGGTAGTTATTTGCTCCATTATTTTTTATATAATCCAAAATAATTCTCCATAAAGTTTCAGCTTATTTGGAGATGTGCAGAATAGGTATCTCTGATGTTTTTCAGGTCCAGAATTCCAGCTGCCGGTATTCTCCCTCTTTGTGCAAACCTTGCATATTATGAGAGAAAAGGCATTAGAATCACTCCCTAAAGCATTATTATTCAAAAAACCATTATAAATAATAGTAGGAAATCATGATGCAAAATGGACGTATCAGGGGCTTCCACGAGAGTGGGAAGGGAGTCTCACGTGCCGAGGGCAGCGTGGGTAGAGAGAGCCCGGGAGCATGTACAGCTCCGTCTCACTCGTATCCGTGAAAGTGGATAGAACATACGGTGATGGTTAGCGTTCCATGTGTTTCTCACCGGAACACCCACCGCCATCATGAGGGGTGCCGCACGGGGCTGGAGATTGGTCGTGGACCAGTTCCGCATGCCTTGCGGCACGGGACTCCAGACTCATGCGCATTAGCCTCTCGAAGATGGTTGCAACCCCCTTCAAGCCGAAAGGCATGCACATGAATGGAGATGGAGAGTGGGGCCTCGCGAAGCGAGCATGGTTGATGGAGATGTAGTCGACGCACATGCGCCACTTGGAGACGGGGGTGGAGTCTATGGTCACCTTGAAGCCGCGGGCCCCTCGGGCGGCTGCCGCCTCCTTGGGCTTGCCGTCCACCTGTGCCCGAGGCGGCTAAGACCCTTCCTGGCGCTTGACAAGACAAGCGCGCCAACACGCGGACAGATGATGCTCGATCGCCTCCCTCTGCAGGCCGGTCTCGCCTGATGTCGTCCAAGCCGATGCACCAGAGCCTGCCCGGAGGGAGACGCCGAGCGCGCCTTCCTATTTGGGAGAGGGGGCACCACTGGCGGCGAAGGAGGTGCTAGCACCGGACCCGTTTGGTGAGGCCCTCTTAAAATCGACCTGCTCCTGGGGGAGCAGGGGCTTCTTCCTCGCGGGTAACTCCTCAGCAAGCCTGAAGATGTCCTCGTCGACAGGGTGCTCGGCGGAGTCAACCTGGTAGGCGTGCTCGAGGGTCTGAAGCACTTCCCTCTCGTCGCAGTGGATGGTGACGGTGCCGCTGCAACCTGGCATCTTGACGAGACTGTAGGCGTGGTGGGTCACTGCCATGAACTTGGCGAGCGTGGGGCACCCCAGGATGGCATTGTAGGGTAGGCCGATGTGGGCGACGTCGAAGACGATGAACTCCGTGTGGTAGTTCTTGCGGGTGTCGAAGGTAACGGGGAGACGCACATGACCGATGGGGTGGGTGTAGCCGTCAGTGACACCCGAGAAGGGCCTGGTGGGCATGAGACGCTCATAGGGCACTTGAAGTGACTCAAATGTCTTTGTGGACAGCATGCTGAGGCACGCCCCGCCGTCGATGAGAGTCTTGGTGACAGCCATGCTGCCGAGGGTTGGTGTGCATAGCAGGGGAACGACACCCACGGCCCATGTGGTCTCAGGGTGGTCGTTGGCGTCGAAGTCGATGGGGAACTCCAACAACCGGAGGCGGGTGCCAGACTCAGGTGGCGCTAGAAGGAGGGCCGTGTTCACCTCGTGAGAGAACTGCTTGAAGCGGCGGTTGGGCAGAGGGGCCTGGTCCCCGCTTAGGATGCAGGCCACCCTGCAGGGCTCCTGGTAGCCCCCGTCGTTCTCGGCTGTAAGGGGGTCATTAGGGCGAGCCGGTGGAGTGCCGACTCGAGGGTCCGCCTGCCTCGGCTGGCCCTGCCAGCCCTGGTGACCGCTGCCGACGGTGCCGTTGTTATTGATGTCATCACCCCAGTGGCCGCCTCTGCTGCCTCCAGCGCGGCCCCTACCGCGCGTCTTGCGGCTGCCCGGATGGTCAACACGGCCCTCACGGAGCTGCCTGAGCTTGTAGTAGTTCTCGGTGCTGTGGATGTTCACGTTGTGGTAGGCGCTCAAAGGACGACCTTCCTTCTTGGCATCCATGCTGCCGTGGCCTGATACGTCTCCAATGTATCGTTAATTTATGAAGTATTCATGCCATGAGTGCCTATGTTCACAATACTTTTATATGGTTTTCATGCACCTTACATGATTTATTTAGAACTAACCCGGACTGACGCTGTTTTCAGCAGAACTACCGTGGTGTTGTTTTTTGTGCAGAAATCAAAGTTCTCCAAATGCAACCAAACTTTTTGACGATTTTTTGGAACAAAAGAGGCACTAGAAGCTTCGTTGGAGGGCCGGAAGAGCCACGAGGTGGGCACAACCCACCAGGGCGTGCCAGGCCCCTCTGGCACGCCCTGGTGTCTTGTGGTCCACTCGTGGCCCATCTTCGCGTGAAACCGACGCTCAAAAATCCTATATATTCAGAAACCCCCAGAAATAACACTAGATCAGAATTTCCGGCGCCGCAACTCTCTATATCGATGAAAAACCAATCTGGAGGCATTCCAGTACCCTGCCGGAGAGGGTAGATCATCACCGGTGGCCATCTTCATCATCCCGGCGGAGGCCATGACGAGGAGGGAGTAGTCCACCCTCGGGGTTGAGGGTATGTACCAGTAGCTATGTGTTCAATCTCTCTCTCTCTCTCTCTCTCTCTCTCTCTCGTGTTCTTGAGATGTCACGATCTTGATGTATCACAGGCTTTGTTAATATAGTCGGATCATATGATGTTATTCCCTTTCTATCATGTTGTGATGAATTGAATCTTTACCTTTGAGATCTCGTCATGTTCGATTGAATATTACGGTTTGAGAACACTTGATGTACATCTTGCGTGGGATACCCGTAGTGACATTGGGGTATTCTATTGATTCACTTGATATATGTTGAGGCATCAACTTGCGGATTCCGGTGACCTTGGGGACTTATGCATAGGGTTTGATTGCACGTTTTCATACCATGTTCTCCTATAGAAATCTTGGGGCACTCTTTGAGGTTCTTTGTGTTGGGTTGAGTATTATGAATCTGAAATTGTTTGATGCGTATCGTATAATTAACTCATGGATACTTGTAGTGACATTGGAGTATCTAGGTGACATTAGAGTTGGTTGATGTGTATCATATGGTGTTATTTTAGTACGAACTCTAGATAGATTGATCGGAAAGGATAACTTTGTGTTATTTTAGTATGAACTCTTGGATAGATCGATCGGAAAGGATAACTTTAAGGTGGTTTCGTACCCTACAAACAATTTCTTCTTATGTTCTCCGCTAGATAAGAACTTTGGAGTGATTCTTCGTTGCACGTTGAGGGATGGTTATGTGATCAATTATATTAGCATTGTTGAGAGATTGCACTAGCGAAAGTACGGACCCTAGGCCATGTTTTCAAGCATTGCAATACCGTTTGTGCTCACTTTTGTTACTTGCCACCTTTCTGTTTTTATATTTTCAGATTACAAAAAACTATATCTATCATCCATATTGCACTTGTATCACCATCTCTTCGCCGAACTAGTGCACCTATACAATTTGCCATTGTATTGGGTGTGTTGAGGACACAAGAGATTTCTTGTATTTGATTGCAGGGTTGTTTGAGAGAGACCATCTTCATCCTAAACCTCCCACGGATTGATAAACCTTAGGTCATCCACTTGAGGGAAAATTTCTATTGTCCTACAAAACTCTGCGCTTGGAGGCCCAACAAGTCTACAAGAATAAAGTTGCGTAGTAGACATCAAGCTCTTTTCTGGCGCCGTTGCCGGGGAGGTGAGTGCTTGAAGGTATATCTTTAGATCTTGCAATTAAATCTTTTAGTTTCTTGTTTACCACTAGTTTGGTTTATAAAAGAAAACTACAAAAAATGGAGTTTAAGTTGCATCAATTGTCTCGTCTTTATAAAGTCTTTCGTGAATATGATGGTTCGGAAAATTCTGCTCAATTGGTAGAGGAAGAATTTATGAAAATACTTAATGAGAATTGCTTGAATGATGAGCATGATTGCAATGTTGCTAGTATGAATTCTCTGAATATCCATGATACTAATGATATGGAAAGCCACAAGCTTGGGGATGCTATGTTTGATGAAGATGATATTTTTAGTTCCCCAAATTTTGATGAGCAAATTTATTATGATGATGAGATGCCTCCTATCTATGATGATTATGATGATGACATGTATGCTATAAAGAGTGATAGTAACCATGAAACTTGTCATCATGATTTTAATACTGAATGTGGTTATGTCAATCAAGTTTCTCATGATAGTTATTTTGTTGAGTTTGCTCCCACTACCATGGATGAAAAGGAATTTGCTTATGTGGAGAGTAATGAAAATTCTATGCTTGTGCATCATGAAAAGAATGCTTTATGTGATATTTATATTGTGAAATTCCTTCATGATGATACTGAAATTTATTATTAGGGAGGAACATATGCTTGTAGGAATTGCAATAATATCAAGTTTCCTCTCTATGTGTTCAAAGTTTTGAAGTTATGCTTGTTTTGCCTTCCTATGGTAGTTGATTCTTTCTCCCATAAATTGTTTGCTAACAAAACCCCTATGCATAGGAAGTGGGTTAGACTTAAATGTGCTTGTCATGAGATTCATGATGCTCTCTTACATGTTTCAAATACTATTCCTATGTGAGCATCATTGAAATCATCATGCCTAGCTAAAAGACATTAAAGAAAAGCGCTTGTTGGGAGACAACCCAACACTTTTACCTTCTATTTTTGAGTGTTCACATGATTAAGCTATTTTAGTAATCATTTTTTGTGTCTTTTATTTCCATAAAGTGCCATGTAAAGCCTTTGGGATGACTCACAAGATGAGTAGAATTGATGTTGAACCAAAACAGAAAATTTTGACACCAACACAGTAATTTTCGTTTTTTACTGGAGCCTGATAAGGATCTGAAATTTTGAAATAGTCTTCATATAAAAATTCTTCAGGTTGTCCTAATTTTTCAGAATTTTTAGAGACAGGGAAGTATGGCTATACTACAGATCTTCACAGACTGTTCTGTTTTTGACAGATTCTGTTTTGCATACATGGTTTGCTTGTTTTAGTGTTCCCATAGCTTATATTCAGTGGTATAAATTATGGGAATGGTATAATACAGTAGGTATTATGTGAGAACAATTATGAATCTTGTCTTGACAGTACCTAAGTGAATGATCTTTATTTATTATACTAACCCATCTCACGAAGTTCTGTTAAGTTTTGTGTGATTGAAGGTTTCAAGTTTTAGGTGAGACACCAATATGAGGAGAACAAAGCATGACAAGAACCTAATCTTGGGGATGACCAAGGCACCCCCAAGTTAATATCCAAGTAATACTCAAGCGCCTAAGCTTGGGGATGCCTCGAAAGGCATCCCCTCTTTCGTCTCCAACATTATCGGTAACCTTACTTTGGGCTATATTTTTATTCGTCACATAATATGTGCTTTGCTTGGATCATCATTATATTTTGTTATTTTCCGTTAGATGTTATTTATAATCTTGTTTTTCAATAAAAATTTCCAAGAATTGCCTTAGGATGCTTGCATTGCATGTTTGATGTGTGCTATGTAAAAACAGAAACTTTCTCTGTAGTGTTTGAATTTTCATATTCTACTGGAACGTGGAAAGTTTCTGAAATTTTTATACGGTATTGTCATATAAATTATTTAGCATGTCCTAAATTTTCATAATTTGTTGAGTTAAACAAGTACACTAGTTTAATTGATTGCTACAAACTGTTCTGTTTGGACAGATTGCTGTCATAGTTTCGTTATCTACTTATCCTATATTTTCCATAGCCTATATTGGTAGATATAAATTGTGGAAACTATAGTAAATAGTAGATTGATGTTTGAAAATTATTGTGCAACTTGTCTTGGCAGTACATGAAGTGTTGACTTGTTCTTATGTGTACTAACCTATCTCACGAGTTCTTTTTGAGTTTTGTGTGGATGAAGTTTTTGAGACTTAGGTGAAACCGGGATATGAGAGGATTGAACGAGATACACAAGCTCAAGATTGGGGATGCCCAATGCACCCCAAGTAAATATTTCAAGAAGTCTCAAGCATCTAAGCTTGAGGATGCTATGCATCCCACCTCTCTTCGTCAACTATCGGTTAGCCTATGTTGAGCCTAAATTTTTATTCGTTCACATGACATGTGGTATTCTTGGAGTGCTATTTTTATTTAGTTTGCTGTTTGAATAAAATACTCAGATATGTAAATCTTTATTGAGAGAGAGAGTCCTCACATAGCTACTTAATTGTTTGACTACTCATTGATCTTCACTTATATCTTTTGAGAGTATCTTGGCATTTACCCTTGTGCTTCACTTATATACTATGAGTAAATTGTTGAATGAATTGAATACCATGAAGTTAAAATTATATGTTCATATCATGCCTATTAGTAGCTTCACACTGGGTTTAGAAAGTGAAATCTTTTGAAGCTTGACAATCACAATATTGGTCATACAAGCAATTCGTGAATAATTAGTATAAGGAAGAGAACTTTCACATACAATTATATTATCTTGGACATCTTCTATGATTGTGAATACCCATTAATTATTTTCAATCTTGAGCAAATTAGTTGAAGTTGGACAAGGAAGACAACGTAATGAGTTATGGTTGTGTATATTTGCATATACGTTATATTGTTATGGATCCTCCAACATGTGGTGTTTGCTTAGGATCTTTTGCTAGCCAAAAATTCGTACTAAGTAGAGGTACTATTTGTGCATCCAAAAAGCCTTAAACCCAGTTTCTTGCCATGAGAGTCCACTATATCTACCTATATGCGGTATTACCCTGCCGTTTCAAGTAAATTTGCATGAGCCACCTCTAAAATTTCAAATGAAAATCTGTTTTGTGTGCGTGGACCGCTCATGGAGTGACGGGGGGCGGCCAGTATCTTCCATGTTAAGCGGGTTATTCTCATGATGAGTGTTTATTCACTCGTCCTTGCATGAGAGGGGCGGTAATAGGGATTCCCAGTCCCGAAAAAAATGCAAATAATTAAAAAAACTCCCCCAGGAATGTTGTTGGTATGGACGGTACCCATGGATTCGGCTAGCCGTGGAGGGTGTTTGTTGGTGGAGGGGGAGTACACCTTTACTTTTACCGCTTGGGAACCGCCACTAATGTGTTTAACATGGAAGATATTGATAACTCTTGGTCGTAACGTTGACAGGAAGGTGCACCTCCCAAAATTATATTTATCTCTGATTTAAGCTTTGAGCTCTGGCACCTCTGCAAATCTCTGCTCCCCTCTGCGAATGGCCAATCTTTTACCTTTCAGTATTTACTTTTATGCAAGAGTCAATAGTATGCATTCTCATTTCAACCTCAATTATTCTCTAGTTGGCAAGCATCATGTGGTGGAGAAAGATTTAGGCACATATGGCCAGTCAAATATATTTGATCATGACTTATTATTGTTGACAATTATTTTCGGGGCACGGATGCTCGCGATAACCTATGGGACCAGAGGCCCCTTGTGGTTCGACAATCGGGGTCGCGTTGCACAAAGAGCGGAGGCCATGGGACGGCGCGGCGATCAGGACGCTGGCATTTTTACCCAGGTTCGGGCTGCTGTGAAGCGTAAAACCCTACTCCTGCTTTTGGTGGATTGATCAAAGGAACACGAAGAACACACAGCGCTCAACCCCGGCAAGGGTTGCTGTCGGGGAGAGCTACTACGCAAGTGCAAGTGTCCAAGGGTCCGAATCCTGAGCTAGGTTGCCTCGGGCCTCCTTTTATAGTGCAAGGGGCAACCACAATGGCAAAACAGTCATTGTCTATCGATTAGATAGCTTAGCAGAGCTATCATACCTAACTCTGGCATTTAGGACAAAATACCATGATTACTAGTCTAGGTGGCGCTCGGGGGTGCATCCCCGGCAAGCTCTGGCCACCGCTTAGCTAGCCGTTGCTTATGGTCTTGACACGCTTCTGGAAGGGTGTCAACTGGGTATAATCTGCCTTCCGGTGTGTCGCCACGTGCTTAGCGAGAGCCAATTAACCGCTTGAGGGCTCGACACCGCATCGATAAGTGACTGGTGTAGCGATGCGGTGGAGCGGCGACTGGTTAGCTCGTGCCTGCCGGGGGATGGCTTGCCGGGTCTTCCTGAGATGTGCGCGCCTCGGTCCCCGGCAGGCTCCGTGGACGCGGCTGGTGCGCTTTGGGCCCCTCCTGGGCCGTTGTGCTGGTGTTGCCGGCGCCTGCTTGGCCTTTTGCAGGCCGTTGCTGCCGGGTGCTGGTTCTTGAATGCTTGCTGGGTGGTGTGGTAGCTTTTCTCGACGGGTTTTGCTCGTGATGGCCGGAGGCTTACTGTCCGTGCACAAGTCAAGGGAAAGGAACAACCCTGTTTGTATACCCCAACAGAAGCCCCCGGGCCTGAGCCATACGTGTCGCTTGGCACGTTGGGTTAGGCCCCAAACAATGCACGGACACACGTTGAAGGGATGCTGTCCTCCCATCCCACGTCCACTCCGCGCAATTAACGCGTGTCATGGGGTCGTGGAACAGTAGCCGTTGGAGAGTAAAAAAAAGAACTGCCAGTAATAAAACGGCAGTTTTCCGAAAAGATTGCGAAGAGCCAGCTCCCGTGCGGGCCCCACTTAATAAAAAGGGCAACGTGCAGGGGCGCTGCTCATTCGCATCCTTTTCTCCGTCCTTCATCTTCCTCCTCAAGCCAAAGAACTGTTTCTGCCACCACTTTTGGTCCACCGAGCATTGCCAAACCGTCCGCCGCCCTTGAAAGCTTCAAGGATGGGGCGGAAGACGGCTGCTAGCAAGGGGAAGCAGACGGCTGTATCCGCGGACCTGGTGGCCAAGGAGAGGAAGAAGAAGGCGGAAGAGCTGGAGAGGCGGCGACAGGGAGATGTGGTTATCTCCCCGTCGAGCCTGGACGGCAACACCCTGATCAAAAGGTATGCCTATATGTGGGGGAGGGCGACGAAGGGGCATGGAGAACCCGTGGTTATGCCGGACAGCCCCAAGGAGAAGAAGCCATCAGATTCGTACAACTTCTTCTGCGCGTATTTTTACCGCGGCCTTGTTCCTCCCTTCTCTGATTTCTTCTGCGCCATGATGGCGGCATACGGGTTCCACCTTCTGGACTTTACGCCTAATGCAATGGCGTGTATGGCGATCTTTGCCCATCTGTGTGAGGACTTTGTTGGAGTCGCCCCCAATGTGGACTCGTTCACGCACTTCTTCGTTCCCCGGATTGAGGACAAATCCCACCGCTCGGGGAATATAAGTTGGATCCCCCGGGGCAGAAAGGATGACTCGGATTACCTTTCCGGGCAGCAGTGTGGGAAGTGGGAAGAATGGAGGGGCGACTGGTGCTGGATCAAGGACGACAAGGCCCCCGCGTTCTGCCGGGCGCGGACCGGATGTGCTACGCGCGGCAGTGACTAGGGCAAGCTGGGCCCTACCGACGGCAAGCTCCGCCTGGCGTTGAACAGGATCATTCACCTCAAGGCTTCCGGACTGACCATCGAGCATGTGGGAGCAGACTTCCTCCGTCGCCGCATTGCGCCGTTGCAGAAAAGGGACATGTTTGCATGGGAGTTCAATGGTCCCACCGACTGGATGCGACTGTACCCAGGTCCTGCCAACAACTTGACAGCTTATGGCCATGGCTGGCTGTGTGACCAGTTGTTCGGCTGCCTCGGGCCATTCCATTTGCCGACGGGAGTCGTCCCCTTGCACCGCAACTCTGCCCGGGGCCAGATCTGCAACGGATGCCCGATTGCGACGCTTCTGGTGTTAAGCCTGATTGGGAGCTGCCCACCCTGGAGAGCGAGATGGAGTGGGTCTCCAGCCTGGATGAGAGAGCTTCCAAACCGGAGGACAACTTGACTGCACAAACCAGGCAGGCGGAGAGAGCCTTCATCGCCGCCCGGATCGCGGAAGACAAGACTGTCAGAACCGCCAGGGGAGCAGCCATCGGAGAAGAGGAGGAGGAGGAGTCCGAGGATGACGACTCTTCCGGGGAGGAGAGCGGAAATCTTCCTCTGGAGGAGGCTACCGGGCTAGAGCGTGCCGGGCCAGTGGCTCCCAAGCTGCGGCAATAGGAACCCAGGGAGGGTCTGAGGCGGATGAGGCGAAGGATCCAGAGGTTGAAGAGGAGGGGCTCGAAGAGGGCCCCCAGGCTCCGGAGCCGGGGCGCCGCCTCCGTCAACGTGCCAACCGAGAACCAACGGCCCCCGCGTTTTCGCGAGGTCCCCCGAAGGTGAAGAAGACGACTTCTAAGGGCGGCGGGCACGAAGTAGCACGCCGCCAATCCTCCCGCCTTTCCCAAGCCAAATCGTCTCCTGTCAAGCGACGGAGGGTTTCAGGGGTGGACCCCAGCCCCCTGTCAAGCCCAACTTCTCCGCCAGGCTCACCCTTGCCAGAAGTCCCGGCCTCCAAAGATGTCGGGGCACGGATGCTCGCGATCACATATGGGACCAGAGGCCCCTTGTGGTTCAGCAAGAGGGGTCGCGTTGCACAAAGAGCGGAGGCCATGGGACGGCGCGACGATCAGGACGCTGGCATTTTTACCCAGGTTCGGGCCGCTGTGAAGCGCAAAACCCTACTCCTGCTTTTGGTGGATTGATTGAAGGAACACGAAGAACACGCTGTGCTCAACCCCAGCAAGGGTTGCTGTCGGGGAGAGCTACTACGCGGGTGCAAGTGTCCAAGGGTCCGAATCCTGAGCTAGGTTGCCTCGGGCCTCCTTTTATAGTGCAAGGGGCAACAACAATGGCAAAACAGTCATTATCTATCGATTAGATATCTTAGCAGAGCTATCATACCTAACTCTGGCATTTAGGACAAAATACCATGATTACTAGTCTAGGTGGCGCTCGGGGGTGCATCCCCGGCAAGCTCTTGCCACCGCTTAGCTAACCGTTGCTTATGGTCTTGACACGCTGCTGGACGGATGTCAACTGGGTATAATCTGCCTCCCGGTGCGTCGCCACGTTCTTAGCGAGAGGCACTTAGCCGCTTGAGAGCTCGACACCGCATCGATAAGTGACTGGCATAGTGATGCGGTGGAGCGGCGGCTGGTTAGCTCGTGCCTGCCGGGGGATGGCTTGCCGGGTCTTCCTGAGATGTGCGCACCTCGGTCGCCGGTAGGCTCCGGGGACGCGGCTGGCGTGCTTTGGGCCCCTCCTGGGCCGTTGTGCTAGTGTTGCCGGCGCCTGCTTGGCCTTCTACAGGCCGTTGCTGCCGGGTGCTGGTTCTTGAATGCTTGTTGGGTGGTGTGGTAGCTTTTCTCGACGGGTTTTGATTGTGACGGCCGGAGGCTTACTGTCCGTGCACAAGTCAGGGGAAAGGAACACCCCTGTTTGTATACCCCGACAATTATCTCTATGATAAATGAGTTGGGAGGCGAAACATTAAGCCCCTATCTTTCTCTGTGTTTGATGGATGCCATTTGTTCTAAAAATATGCTTTGAGTACTAGCAATCATAGAAGACTATATGATGATTGAGTATGTGGAGCTCTTACTTAGACTTTGTTGAGAATAAGTTGAATTGCAATTGTATGGTGACTAAGAACATAGGTTGTTAAGTTTCAAGAGAATTCATTATTTGAACCATGACATGTGAATTGATTGCTCTATCATGATGATTTTTATGAGAAAAAGTTGCTGGTTATGATGCTAGAAAATTGACTGAAATTATCAATGATCAAACTTATATATTATGCTAGCATCCACACTTCATAAATTAGTTCTTTTATCATTTACCTACTCGAGGACGAGCAGGAATTAAGCTTGGGGATGCTGATACGTCTCCAACGTATCAATAATTTATGAAATATTCATGCCATGATTGCCTATGTTTACAATACTTTTTATGGTTTTGATGCACTTTACATGATTTATTTAGAACTAACCCGGACTGACGCTGTTTTCAGCAGAACTACCGTGGTGTTGTTTTTTGTGCAGAAATCAAAGTTCTCCAAATGCAACAAAACTTTTTGACGACTTTTTTTGGAACAAAAGAGGCACTAGAAGCTTCGTTGGAGGGCCAGAAGAGCCATGAGGTGGGCACAACCCACCAGGGCACGCCAGGACCCTGTGGCGCGCCCTAGTGTCTTATGGTCCACTCGTGGCCCATCTTCGCGTGAAACCGACGCTCAAAAATCCTATCTATTCTGAAACCCCCAGAAATAACCCTTGATCAGAAGTTCCGCCGCCACTTTATCGACGAAAAATCAATCTGGAGGCGTTCTAGTACCCTACTAGAGAGGGTAGATCATCTCCGGTGGCCATCTTCATCATCCCGGCGGAGGCCATGATGAGGAGGGAGTAGTCCACCCTTGGGGCTGAGGGTATGTACCAGTAGCTATGTATTCAATCTCTCTCTCTCTCTCTCATGTTCTGAAGATGTCACGATGTTGATGTATCACGGGCTTTGTTAATATAGTCAGATCATATGATGTTATTCCCTTGCAATCATGTTGTGATGAATTGAATCTTTACCTTTGAGATCTCGTCATGTTGGATTGAATATTATGGTTTGAGAACACTTGATTTACTTCTTGCGTGGGATACCCGTAGTGACATTGGGGTATTCTATTGATTCACTCTATATATGTTGAGGCATCAACTTGCGGATTCCGGTGACCTTGGGGATCTATGCATAGGGGTTGATTGCATGTTTTCATACCATGTTCTCCGATAGAATTATTGGTGCACTCTTTGAGGTTCTTTGTGTTGGGTTGAGTATTATGAATCTGAAATTGTTTGATGTGTATCGTATAATTAACTCATGGATACTTGTGGTGACATTGGAGTATCTAGGTGACATTAGAGTTAGTTGATGCGTATCATATGGTGTTATTTTAGTACGAACTCTAGATAGATTGATCTGAAAGGATAACTTTGTGTTATTTTAGTACGAACTCTTGGATAGATCGATCGGAAATGATAAGTTTAAGGTGGTTTCATACCCTACAAACAATTTCTTCTTATGTTCTCCGCTAGATAAAAACTTTGGAGTGATTCTTCGTTGCACGTTGAGGGATGGTTATGTGATCCAATTATATTAGCATTGTTGAGAGATTGCACTAGCGAAAGTACGGAACCTAGGCCTTGTTTTCAAGCATTGCAATACCGTTTGTGCTCACTTTTGTTACTTGCTACCTTGCTGTTTTTATATTTTCAGATTACAAAAACCTATATCTATCATCCATATTGCACTTGTATCACCATCTCTTCGCCGAACTAGTGCACCTATACAATTTGCCATTGTATTGGGTGTGTTGGGGACACAAGAGATTTCTTGTATTTGATTGCAGGGTTTTTAGAGAGAGACCATCTTCATCCTACACCTTCCACAGATTGATAAACCTTAGGTCATCCACTTGAGGGAAAATTGCTACTGTCCTACAAAAGTTGGCCGCGCTTGCCGTCTGGCTCTGCCACAAGCACAGTGGGGCCCTTGCGCTTGACATCCTTGCTCTTGGACTTGGCGGTGCCAAGCTCTGCCTCAGGGTCGCCCTAGAGGGAGAGGCGCCCTTTCTCAGCCTTGGCGCAGCGGTCAGCGAGGAGGAACAGCTCTGCCGCGGAGTCGAGCGCATCCCTGACGGAGAGCTTCTCGCACATCTTCACGTCTGTGACATCATTGGTGAAGGCGGAGACGATGAGGGCGTCAGAGGCCTTCATGGTCCTGTTGCGCACCTGGCTTAAACGTCGGATGAACTTACGAAGGGGCTCACCTGGGTGCTGGCGCATGGCCCGCAGGTCGTTGAGCATGAGGGGCCGTCACTTGTGCCCGCGAAGTTGGCGATGAACTACTTGTGTAGGTTGTCCCTCGTGGAGATGGACGCCTCGGAGAGGTTCACGAGCCACGAGCATGCGGCAACCTTGAGGGCCATGGGGAACCAATTCGCCATGACCCGCTCGTCTCCCCTCGCAGCCTGGACGCTGAGGGTGTAGAGCAGGAGGAACTCTGCGGGGTTGGTGCTGCCGTCATAGCGGGGAGGGAGCTCCGACTTGAACTTGTTGGGCCACACCACGCGGCGCAGCTCAGGCCCGAGATCCAGGTAGCCCCCAGTGGATGGAGCTCTGCCTTCGGGGGCCACGCGGCCCTAGCACACCGCTAGAGCGGCATCTTGGCGGTTGGGAGCCTTCTCGAGGGCTGCGCGTATGTCTGGGGGCGCGCGGCAGACGATCTGGAAGCTGTCGTCATTGCCGACTGCCGCAGACTGAAAGCACAATTGCTCTAGGAGGTTTTGATAATTCATGACAACATACATTGTCACTTGGACTAATATTTCTACCTAGTTTGTTTCAGATAAAGTCCACAAAGAAGATTGGCCATGGAATGTGTGGAGAATCCCCAAGGAGAAGAAGAAGAAATGAAATAGGATTGGCAAAATCAACAAGCTTGAAGACTCTACATTTTACATTTTGTGAGAAATCACACCTTGAGTCCATAGCAAAGCCAATACTATTAAAGGGGGATGAGGTGTCCATGATGATCTGGTTGCGAGTGCTTAGAGATTAGCCACCAAAAATATACATGAAATTATCCCACAAATATTCTGTCCAAAACCAAATATCCAAATTCGATGCCACCAACAATTTCCATTCGTCCCTACCGAGTTTCACTTAGACAGATTCCCGTGCCAAACCCTAAGGTCTCGGTACCACCAAGTTTTGAGAATCAGACCAACTGAGTTTTGGACCAACTTACTAGTATCCTATTTTCAAGAATCAGAATTTATGAGTTTTGAAAATCTGTCTCACCGAGTTTTGGACCAACTCTCTTGTTAGCTATTTTCAAGAATCGGTGCCACCGAGATTTATATATCGATCTCACCGAAAAGCTGAAAGTTGCCACATTTTGCACTAGTCGGTGCAACCGAGTTTTTACTTTGGTTTCACCGAGTTGGGCAAAATTGTTGTAACGGTTGGATTTTTGCAGATGCCTATACACTTGTGGAGAAACATGCTTTAGTCCCGGTTGGCTGAGGCCTTTAGTCCCGGTTCGCCAACCGGGACTAATTAATAGGGACTAAAGGCCCCCACCCTTTAGTCCCGGTTGGCCACGAACCGGGACTAAAGTCCTCCACGTGGCCGCTTGCGCGCGCCGGGGGCTGGAGGACCTTTAGTCCCGGTTGGTGTCACCAACCGGAACTAAAGGGTGGTGATTTTTTGGTTGGGGTTTAGGGGTTTAGGGGTTTATGGTTTATTTTTCCTTTTCATTTTGTGTTTCCATTCAATTCTTTTTCATTTCAAAAATATTTTACGGTACTACATACTGTACACGTTATGCATATATAATATAATTTCTCATATGACCATACATATATCATATAATTTCTCGTACGACCATGCATGCATACACATATATATATACAATTTGTTATATACAATTTCTCCTACAGTTTGTAGATCATTATGTGCAAGCATTAGCCGAAATGGTATTCTCCTCTTTCATCTATGACCTCCAGCAAAAATCCCATGATTTCCTCTTGAATTACTTTTAGGCGGTTCTCTGGTAGGAGCCTATCCCGCATCTGTGTCATCTTTAAAGAAGGAGATCAATCTGAATGTATTAGTTGTGTGTATATATATTAGATCATGATAAAAAAATGTGAATAGTGTTTACGTACCTGAAGTGCTCTTTGATCTCTGCACCGTTCGGTCGTCATGCGAATGGTCTCGCAAACGTAGTATGCACGTAAATTCGTCCCCTTTGCTTGTTTCATGCACTATGCGAGAATAGAATTCAATCAGATAACAATCAAGCATGATAATGGTATTGATACTGGAATTAAAGAGGTGCACGGACCTAGCTAGTACTACTTAATTACCTTGCCCTGTCGCCATGTCAGCTTTTCTTTCCAATCACCGACAATCTCTTTGGTGAACCGTTTCCAAACCCCGCCCCACAAAGAAAATGAATAAAGGAGTTATTAATTACTTGATATCAGGAAATGAACAAAATAGGCCGACACTGATTGAAATTACCTGTCGAGCACCGAATGCAAGCTTATGTACTGTTCTTGGTCTTTACCTAGTGAGTCAAAGACTACAACAATTCCAGCGTCAACTTTAATGTCCAGCATGATCCAGTGGAACCTGCGCACTCATTTATATAAGTAGGCATGCATAACTCAACTACACTTAACATCGAGTAAACAAAATAGAATTTGTAGTACAAGACAGTAACACTCACTGGAAGTTGTAAGGAAATAGTATATCTGTTTTGGTATTTTGTTCCTTACAAAACATTAGCAAGTTATCCTCTGTTTCATCGGCGAAGTCTTGTACCACCACTTCATGAATGATATATGGGTCAATGGACCCAATGTCAAAGATTCCCTATTTTCGGCATTCGAGAATCTTCATTCTGCATAATAGCGTACAAAAGAATATAGTGAGGATAATTTCAGGCAATGAACGAGCTGAGTTAGAGACTTAAATTACAGAAACAAATCACTTACAGACAATAGCAACTGACGATAGATTTGTGGAGTGCGTCTAGATTGTATAACTAAAAAAGTTCTGAAAGCTCAATCATTATCAATGATTCTTTGAAGAACTGCTCTTTCTTGACACTCACCATGAGAATCTGTCGCCCCTGCTTTGCTTCTCTCATGTACCACTCATGCAATCTTCGCATTTGTGTTGATAGAAGATCGACCTGCTCAGGTTTGACCAGAGTGTCCCCGGGGACATATTTCCTTGCTAATTCAGCCATGGGGAATTCGTCGGTGCCTCGGAGTTGTTCAACAGTGCAACCAAATTCTTTAGAAACGTCGGCCATTACCTTATCGGTACTCACCTTAAGCGGGGGGATCGACTGCACTGCCTGTTCTCCGAGCTGGAGAACTGTTTTTCCACTTTTATTACCACTTGTATTTGTCGATGAGCTACGCACTTGTTCATGATATGACTTGGCAATAGCGCGTTCATAGTCTGAAGGCCTATTTAGTACATGTTGCGGGGGTCACTCCAGAAGTTCCAGAAAGTGTTGTACGGTTTTCTCCGGTATTTTCTCCTTTGGCGGCGGGGGCGCCTTCGGTGCAAAATTGGCCTTCACTTGGGCAGTCACGATCGCAGCGTTTTCCTCATCATTCATGTCATAAGCTAACTTCTTTTTTGCAGCAGGATCGGCTTTCTTCTTTGGTGCTCTCTTCCGCTTTAGGCCCTGCTACTGCTGGGACATAAGGAGTGGAGTTGGCTGACGCGGCGTAGATCGATATGGCGGAATCGCGCTGGGCTCCGCATCGAGGTGGGGTGGAGTCGGCTGACGCGGCAGAGTTAGAGGTGTATGGCTAGGAGGAGTCGGTGGCCTTGGCGCCAAGTTTGGAAACACGATGCATTCCTTTCTCCATACAATGACACCACATATGACTTCTCCTAGTGTCCGCTCCCCTTCACCTCTAGGGAAGTCAAGCTCGAGTGAGGCATAGCCAGCTGGAATCATATTGCCATGGATGGTTTCTTCAGGTGCATTCGGTAAAGCAAAGACGACCGCCACCTTCATGGATATGTTCTTCAATTTCATGTGTAGATCACAACTTGTCCTCTATTCGATATCATCCATGGGGTAGCGAGCCAGCAGTGCATCATCGGCCGGGACCCCCGTGGAACCCACGCTGCTTTTCTGCAAAGATGGGACGGTACTATCCAATGGTGGATCTGTAGCTTGCTCCTACCGCGTAGATAGAATTTGTGGCTAATGGTGGCTAGTTGCTTGTCATGCCGCTTACAAATGTGTTCCAACTCCGTGTTCTTTCTTTCTAAATTTTGAAGCCGGTCTGCATCCTGCTTCTTTTTTCTCCGACGGCTTCTGCAAGTGTCGTTCCAGTCCGCAAACCCCTGAACCCACGGGACAACGCCTTTGCGTCGTGTTCGTCCTCCGTGTTCAGGATTCCCGAGGGCGCGTGTAAGCTCGTCGTTCTCTCTCTCGGGGATGTACACCCCGTTTTGAGCATCATCTATTGGTTTAAGTAAAGCATCCGAGGCTTCTTTAAGAGATGCCAGTTCAATGACCCCTTGAGGAATCATCTGGGCCTCAGATAAATCCCACTTAGGCAGGCCTGTCTTGTAGCCACCTGGCCCCAAAACATGGTGATACTGTTTTTTGTCAGCATTTATCTTATTTTTTCTCGATCTTTCCTTAGCTTCATCTGATTCCTTGTACTTCACAAATTCGTCCCAGTGATCTTTTGCCTTCTCTAGTGCTCCAGTGAATTCTGGAGTATTCCTTTCTGCCTTGACGTATTCGGGGTATAATATTTTCTTCCAGGTCTGGAATTGTGTGGTCATCTTCTTAAGAGCCCACTTCTTGACCTTCAACCTATCTCCATCTGTGAAACCCTCTGGTAGGTTGAAATGTGATATTAGCGCTTCCCAAAGATTATCTTTCGCTCTTTCGTCGACATAAGAAACTCCTTGACTTTCCTTTGGCTTATTCCATTCTCGAACGGTGATCGAAATGGTGTCCCTAACAATAATTCCGCATTGATTTTTTAAATTTACGGGCATTGTCTAAAGGAGCAATCGGTTCACCATCTACTTTGCATTCATCGATGTTGTACTTTATGCCATCAGGAAACTTTTTGGCTGGGCCTCGTACTACTCTGCTTGTAGAAGATTTGTTCGAACCGGAGGGCTAAAAGAAGAAGAAAGATTCGTTAATATATATATATATAAATAAATCAATTACTACATCTAATGATCACCAGAGGCCTAATATATATACCTCGCCGGACATTGTTAATTGGAGAAAATTTTCCCCTTCGTCTCTTGGTTCTTCCTCAATTCCCTCACCGGATGTGTTAAGATATTGTGAGCCATCATCTACTTCTTCATTCTCTTCATTTCGGGGGGAGTGTATCATGTCAAACATGATATCCTCCTTATCATGGTCTCTGCCGCTATCGTCCATAGCTTAACTAATCCAGAAGAAAGATAAAACAATTAGAATCACAGTATCGAGAAGAACAATACCGGAGATGCAATCAATACACAGCAATGCAACAATACGATCATATAATATCACTAATACATCATCTCGAATAATTCAGTTAATGCATCATCGAATATTATCACTAATACATCTTGAATATTATCATATATTATCACTAATACAGATCGAATATTATCGAATAATCCAGTTGACTCGCGGTTCCTGAGCCGCGGGCGGTGGACACCCAAAGAGAAGGAACCATCACAGGATCACAACTCGGGTGAGATCCCTGAAGAATCTGCCAGGTATTGGAGAACCTGACGTCCAATGCAACCATGTAGCGATGGACGTGCTCGTCCTCCTCCCTGACACGGCAACGTACCACCTCCGTGGGGGCCGGCTCCCTCCGCACCGATAGTGGCCCACGCGACCGCCACCAAAGAAACTCCGGGTCGACGGCGAGACCCCGATTCCTCACCAAGTTGCGCGCCCCGGAAGGTAGCACCTCCCAGTGCCAGCCCGGCGGAGCCCAGTCCTGTACATGGCGCCTCTCAAGGATGTCACTGTCGAGTCGACGATGAGGATGCGGGCCGGGCATCGTCGACATCGAGAACAAATTCCTATGAGAACATTTTCTTATCGTTTAATGTTTTACTTTCTGGTTATCTTCTTAAAAATACGAGAACAAATTCTTTTTTCTCATAAAAAATATTATATAAAACATGTCCAAATTAATACTGCATGCCAAAATTTAAATGCATACGAAAAAGATACAACCATCAACTTTGTTGCACATCTTTAGACTACTGTTTCAAAATGGATTGATCCCTAAGAATAATAACAAGCATAAATTGGATAAAAGGTCTTGCACATGCATAAACAAGCGGCGCCACTTGATGGTGAACTTCTAGGGGCAATATATTCGATTTATGATAAAATACCTCCCGATGGAAACGATAGAAGCTCAATAATACATGTAAATTTCCATTCAATCTTAAGCATTTTGGTTTCACTAACAGACATGTGCAACATTTTCTAATTGCTTAGAAAGTTATACTTCCACCACTTGACAACTAATTCTTTAGCTCACTCTCTGAAATAAGAGTAATTCGGTCGTCCCTAAGTACAAATTTTTTTACCATTGATTTCTAGAGATAAAAGGGAAATTGCAAATTGGAAATAAGTGTGTGTGCGTGTGTGTGTGTGTGTGTGTGTGTGTGTGCACCGGCGGTGAGGTCTTCCGGGGCGACACCGGTGGGGCTCCTATGCCGAAGATGGACCGGGCGGCGGCTCTCGGGCGTCTAGGGGCATCCGATGGCTAGGTGGGGGGATGGGCCGAGGACGGCGACGGCCATGGCGGCGAGGGCTAGGACGGTGACGGCCATGGCGGCAATGGCGGACGGGGAAGGGTCCTCGAGGCTCAGGGAGGGGGCTTCGAGGGAGGAGAGGGAGGAGAGGGGCTCAGAGCGGGCTCGGTGATGCTCAGTGGGCCCGGGGAGGGGCCGAAGCGAGCGGGACGGCGTCGACGATCTCCGCAGTTGGAGATCCTCAAGGTTGAAGACGAGCGGCCTGGCGGCGTGGTGTCTGGATTTGTCCCGGGCGGTGGCTGGCCCCGGGACAGCCTTTATATAAGCGGGACCTTTAGTCCTGGTTCCAGCCCCGCAACGGGGCTAAAGGTACCTTTAGTCCCGGTTCGAGGCTGGAACCGGGACTAAAGGTTGGACCTTTAGTCCCGGTTGCCACCACGCACCGCGACTAAAGGTCATTTTTCGGCGACCCAAAATACGCGCGGGAGGAGAACCTTTAGTCCCGGCTGGTGGTGGCAACCGGGACTAAAGGTGTTTTTCATGTCTGTTTTTGTTTTTTGCTTTTTTTTACGTTTGGTTCTACTTACACGCAATATTTAGAGTTTTTTAGTTGGATACATTTTATTTAATTCTAAGTTAATATTATTTTGATCATAACTAGAGTTTAATAAAAGCTTTTTAGTTGATTCTTTTTTCCATTCAAATACTTTTTGTTAACCTAATAATGTTATATTTTCTTTTTTGTTAAGTTATTAGTTTAGTATTTTTCTTTGCTGCTAAGTTTTATTTAGGACAAAAACTATTTTTGTAGTTAAGTCCTACAGTTTCCTTAGGAGTTTTTATTTGGATTTCCCTTGAAGTTTTGTTTTTCTTTCTATTTGCTTTTTCTTATTGTTTTCTTTATTGCTTTATTCATTGATTGTATTTTGATTGCTATAATGCTTGCTAGAGTAAATGCTTATATGAATGCAATGTTTCATAGGTACCATTGCCGCAATATTTTGCATTGAAGGGCGAGCATCAGGTGGTGGTTTGTCAATATGTTTTTGAAAATATGACACAAGGCGATCAATGTTGTCAAAATATTTCTTCCGAAATCTGAATACCTTTGGGTATAACCCAACATACTCATGATGTGGGTTTGTACTCCTAATGTAAGATAATATAAAGGTGCCTGGATGTTCATGAGATATGCCAAAACAATAGAGTATTCTCATAGGATTCTCTTATTTCTCAGCCCTCAACATATCATCAACTTCCCCTTTTAACCCTTTCTTGAATTCTAGATCAAAGCCATCATCAGAATAGTCGTCTCCCATAACTATGGCTTTCAACCCAAAATCAACGGTGCAAATTATTTGGCTGATGTAATTATGGCTTTCACCAAGCGTTCATGTCCACTCCACGTGTATCCAGCTGTCGACCAAGCTACGTGTTCGCCAGGTGGGCGCATCGACCATCCGCCGTCAGGCATCGGGGCAGCTTCAAGTGCCATAACGGAGCACGAGAAGAACGGCACACGCGAAGGATGACAACACGGTGCATGCAAGTGCCACGGAGCTCACTTTGGTGTCAAGTTGTTGCCCAAGCAGCGGGACAAGACGGGAGAGCCCCATCGACTTGACTGGCATGACAACACCTCCAGCGATTAATTTCTCTCTCAAGACTTGTAGCTTCTTCCCCCGTTGCAGTACCATCGTATTCAGGGAACCCAGGATAGCTGTCATCATCCTCTTTTTCTTCATTGTATTCCACTATAACCCTTATTTCTCCGTGTGCCACACCCTGTATTTGTATCGCTTTGCTATGCTTGGATTTACAAAATTTGGAACCAATTAAAACTTTTGAGTGCATATGCTTGTTTGAATTGTTGCTTGTTTGCTTGTTTGGTTGTTTGTGTATGGCACTCTTAGGTTCTACTCCTCTCCATATTTAACTTCCTTGATCCAAACTTCTTGCCCAATGATCATACCATGTGTATAGTACCTACAAACTATTTTTATCAAAATTTATTTTGCCCAAAAAAGGATTTATTCAAACTAGGTTTTCCAAACCCCCTGAATTGAGGTTTGCACTACAAGTCCTCAAATTGGGTGGACCCTTTTTCCAAAAAGGCTTTATTAGAAACCTACTATATATAAGACTTCCCAAAACCACCAAATATTAATTTTAAAGATTATTTTACTATTTTATTTAAAGGATTTTTCTTAAGGCCAGAAATGGTTTTTCATAGGTAAAAATTATTTAAATGCTTTAAAAATATTTGAGGAAATTTAGAGAAACTCAGTGGACATATATTTTCCATATATATGAGTTTCAACACATGGTCATGTTCAAAATCATGGGCAAAACCCCTCAAAACCCTTTCTGCCCAAATCAAGCTTTTGAAATATTTCTATAAGAAATATTCTCAATAAATTCCAAGAAAATTCCAGCAAGCCACTCATGCTATAGGTGATGATCTTGCAAAGTTTCATATCAATCCCCCTTGTTTTGCTTCACAAAAGTATTCCAAACCATTCCTGTCCAGAGTCAAATTTGAACAACTTTACATTGTGAAGTTTCTTCCCTTGACCCCAAACTTTGTGGGCAAGTTCTAAACCCCATATAATGATACTACACCAAGTGGTGGATTTGGAGGAAGCGAAATGCATGCTTGGATCTACAGAAATCTGATTCTGTTAAATTCTAGGGTTTACCAAGTTTACATTGTGAACTTTCTTCAAATGGGCTCAAACTTGGTGATCCGCGCTAGTTATACCTTCTATTTCATCCTGTTAAATCTCATGGTCAGCAAACCCCATTTGCTTGTCCAAATCAACATCAAACACCTTCTGGTGATTTGGTAAAAGCCAATTTTGACCCTCTTCCACTATTCTACTTCACCCCATCTTTTTACCACACCTTCATCTGTTGTTCCTTTACCTCCAGCAAGTCTTGCTTGACCTTAGCTCCATGATTGGGGAGGTAAAAACCCCAATTTTCACCCCTGGACAGCAAGAATCTCTCTCTCTCCCCTCCCCTCTTATTCTATCAATCCACCAGAGCATCCAATGCTGTTTTCCAACTATTTGGACCCCCAGGACCCACTGGACATGGCTGGCCGCGCCTAGGATGCCATTGGCATGCCATGGCATGCCAAACGGGCACTCCAGAGCGCGCTACAGTGCCCGACCGCACTGTAGCCGCTGCCCAATGGGTGCTCCCAACAGTAGTGGGCCTCCCCCTCGTGTCCCCCGAGACGCCCTCGGCGTCCGGGACACGCCTCCCTGTCGGCCCCCTCCTCTCTCCTCCTCCTTCTCCCTCCTCTCGCGCGTGCCGAGCGCCGCCCGGCTCGGCAGTGAGCTGCCTCACGCATGCACGCCCCGCTCCTCGTCTAGCTTCCCCTGGACGTGGACCACGCCCAGGAACACCCTAGACGTGCTCTCTCTCTCCCCCGCGCCCTCCTGCGAGCGTTGCGTCCTCGCTGCCACACCACCGTTTGGTGGACCGCCGTTCTCCTATAAGATGGCCTCTCCGAACCCTTCTCTCCCCTCTGGAACCCCTCGCTCGTCCCTAATTGCTCCCCCATGCCACCCAATCGCCCGCCTCTCTCAGTGCTCAACACGAGCCGGAGCTCCGCCGCCTCGGGCTGCCGTCGTCCGGTCGGTACAGTGCCCCTCCGGTCGCCAATCCCTCTCCATTCGCTTCCTCTCTTCCCCGCGGGTCTAACCCCCCTCTGTATTTTACGTCATCGCTGCAGAATCGAGCCATTCGTCCCCGAGCCGAACCGCCGCCGTGCGGGTTCTTCCTCGCTGACGATTCGCTCGACGCCGGCGACCGCCTCCATCACCCACCGACGCGCGGGACGACGCTGGACACGGCGGTGCCCTCCGTTTGGAGCGCCGTGGCTTAAAACGCCGTAGGTGAGCTCCCTCTCGCCCCTGTCGGGAGGTTGAGGATGACCTCGGGTGGGGCCGCCTGTCATCCTCCTTCTCCCCTGTCGCCCGTTGACCATTGGGTCCCCCCCGGGCCCGCCTGTCGGGTTCAAACCCGAAGGCAGCGCGCGCGTCGCTTCGGCGAAGGCGCACTTCGCCTTTATGCCATCGACGTGGCTCACCCGCAGCACTGCGCTGTGCGCTGGGCTGGCTCCCTTCTGGGCCGGCCCAGATGCGGCTGTTTCAGCCCATTGGCACAGTAGCATCTGTCTTTTTCTTTTTTCAGTAAACTTATGATAATTCCAGTGAATTAAATAAAATTCCTATTCCAATCATTTTTCCACCATAAATCTTAGAATAATATGTTGAATTTAATAGTGCCATTTGTGATTTTTTTTGAAAACATTTTATATATTGATTTTATTTAAATGCTAGTTTTGAATATTTTATCCTCTGTTAAAAATAGTTTTGAAAACCTTTTCCACCCCAAAACCTTAGGCAAATATTTTTAGTATTGCTTTTAGTATTTATCAGAATAGAGTAACATTCTTGCAGTGGCTTTTGTGCTCTGTTTTTGGTGTGATGCTTATTATTATCGTTATTTATCGCGACGATACATTGCGCTATTGACGAGGGAGTTGGACCTGAAGACTTTGAAGACCCCGAAGACTTTGTTGAGCCAGGCAAGCAACCCTTTGACCATGTTAAGAAACTTTTCATGCATGTCATATAGCACTTTATGTTCCGATGATGATCATGATAATGTGGTATCTCCTTCGGAGGGATGCCTCCGATACTTTCTTGTTGATACTTGCATCGTGCATGACCCTACCTCCTTATGAGGGTTGTGCGGGTGGGAGTAGATAGGATGCTTAGTAGATGCTACGCAAATGGGTGGGGAATATGCATGGTGATGGAAACAAGAGTGTTTTCAAAGATTTTTCGAAAAACCCCGTCGGGTGCCACTAATGCCCGAGGGAGTTGATGATGAGCTAGGTAACCACTTGATAAAGAAGTGGTGTACCGGAGCAAGTTGTGTGTGTGTTTTCGAAAACGGAGAGTTTTAAGATTTGCTGACCGTCCCAACCTTACATGTACAACCATGATACCCCTTATGGGTCGGGGCTTTGTTGATTACCTTGGTGGGTACTAGCATAGAGCCCACATTACTAGTGGCGGGAGTGACGTGGTCACTCTCGATACGGGGTCGTGCCTGGTTGGGTGACCATGCGCTGTCTTTACAGGCACCGGGCACACCGTTGTGTTCCTTCATGGATGGTACTAAGTGGAGCGATGCTCGTGTTTGGACATCATGAAGACACGGACCAACGAGTGGACTCTTTGTTTAGTATCGTCAGGGGAAAGGCATTGTTCGGGTACTAACCTCGGGTATGAACAATATCGCGAGTCGTGGCTTGACACGGAAGTTTCCCGAGTCTTGTGGGTAAAGTGTGCAACCTCTGCAGAGTGTAAAACTATTCGAATAGTCGTGTCCACGATCATGGACAGTTGGAGGTCCTGCTTAAACTATGTCCGATGTTTTTCACAAACCTGGTGTGTGTGCGTTGGTGACAAAGATGATACTTGAGCTAAGTCGGGTGACTTGACATGATCACTGAACTTGAGATGTTCAATCCCCTTGATTATATTGATATATGTAACCTGTTCGCACAGATACTTGTATCCTCCGGATGCATGCTACAACATGTTATTTTGATCATGTCATTGCACTAAAAACTAGCTTTCTGCAAAACTTACCTTCTTAGTGCTATATCATGCATTGTTATTGCCTTGTTCCAAACATGGGTTGCTTGCGAGTACATTCAAAGTACTCATTGGCTTGCCACTGGTTATTTAATTGGCCAGGCATGGAAGAGTAGGAGTATGGTGAAGAGTTCGTTGGTGACGAACATGCGAACTAGGATGCTTCCCAGTCAGAATGGCTGTAGGTTTAAGCCAGATGGCATGGGTTCACGCTTCCGATCAAGATTTCCGTTGCTTGTTAGGTTTAAGTGTTTGGCCCTTGCGGCCCAATCTATATAAGACTAGACCTTCATGGTCTTTATTTGTGTAAGACGCTAAATGTGGATGTAAGACTCTTGTTATTCAGCTTCTGTGTGTTCAGTGAGCATTGATCTCTGGGATCACTGTACACGTGCATTCGGTGATCACGACTTATGAGTCGGGGTCCCCACAGAGCTGGTATCAGAGCCATCCTGACTGTAGGAAGCCCTTAGTTAGCATGGACGTTAGTTAGGATAAAACTGTTTTCAAAAGTACACCTAGCACCTATGCTTAGGAGTTCTGCACTTCTTACCTCTTCTAGTCTTCTCATAGCACTATACTGACTCTCCTCCCTTCAAACCTTTGTAGATGGTCGTCGTACCTGAAGCCCTCCTAACATCCGGCTTTTCCCTACTCCTTGGGGATAGCTTGGAGAAGTGCCAGTTTCGCCAACCACCTGTTTTCCTCTACCTCGAGCACTGGGTCGATGCCATCACGAAGGAGTATCACGTTGAAGAGTTCGTGAAGGCAAACGACTCCCCGACTAGTTGGTTCTTTGAAGAACCACAGATGGAGACCCTGGCACTCGTAGTCGAGATAGCTGCATGGAAGGCACTCATCCACCTTCGAGGCATCATTCCAGAGTTGGCCGACGAGCCCACTACTCGTTATCTATCCATCAGAAAGGACGACATCGGCGAAAGTCAGACACTGGTTCCATCCAAGGAGGATGGCGTGCCCCTCAGGTTTCAGACCTACTTTAGCCTCTCCGCCGATAGTCTGGTTCACAACCTGATTAAGGAGTCCGTGAAGCTCCGCCAGGAATTTCACCACATTCGAGAGCTACTCCGCCAAACCACTGACATCTTGAACCAAGGACGAATGGCAACCTCTGGATTTTCGTCGCATGTTTCAGGCATGGCGAACATGGGCATCATGCCAGAAGGAGTCCGAACAAGCAACCAAGTCTTCCTTCCTCTTGGGCAGGAAGCAGAGCACTCCACCACCTGAGTCCGAGAACCCCTAGGGTAGGATCAATCATGTACCCCTCATGCGAAGTCGAGTCCGTGTAATGGTTCATATGAAGCCATGTTTGCTTGTTGTTTGCTCTTGTTGTTTGTGTTCCGATGCAAGGCACGCTTTTGCCTTAGGTAACGTGTAAGAGACTCCATCGTCTATCTTATCTTAATATATGTATTGGTCTTTCGACCTTCGTTTTACCACACTTGCACTACACCAACCCCCTTAGGCGCGCTTTCTCTAGTATTGCTTTTCCTCTCGTTATCCCAGTTATTTGAGTTGGCTGCTCCAAACAGGATGGTGACTGCAACCCGCAACCGCTTCTTCACCAACCCTGAAGCCGGCAACTCCAGCCAGCAACAGGGAGCTGGTGGGGCTGCTCACGCTGGAGATCACCCGGAGCAGCCACAAGGCGACATTCCCCCACCTCCACCTCCGCCGGAGAACATGAGCATAGCTCAGTTTCTCCAAGTTCTCCGGGAGGAACGCCAAGCCAACACTGTTGCCATTCAGCAGATTGCTCAAGTCCTTGTGAGTAACTAGTAGCAAGGCAGGAACAGCAATGGCCGCTCCACTCTGTCTGAGTTCATGAGGAATTCGCCCCCAACCTTCACCGAGACTGCTAAACCCCTGGATGCCGATGACTGGATCCGCACCATCGAGGACCTCCTTGCACTGGTCAATTGCAATGAGGATCGTGAGAAGGTGTTGTATGCCTCTCACTACCTCGGAGGTACCGCCAGAGCTTGGTGGGATGGATTCAAGGTCATGCAAGGCGATCGTTATCACCTGGGATAACTTCAAGGAAGGATTCCGCACCGCCCACATCCCTTCTAGGATCATGGCTATCAAGAAGAGGGAATTCCGAGCGCTGAAGCAAGGAAGTGGCTCTGTCAAGGAGTATATGCAGAAGTTCAACCTGCTGTCAAGGTATGAGCCTGAAGATGTCAACACAGAGGCTGCTAAGATGGAACGCTTCATGGAAAGACTTCAGCAGACCCTGCAGTATCAGCTCATCGTCTGCGACTGTCGGACCTTCTTCGACCTGGTGAACAAGGCCCTCATGCTGGAAGACAAGCGTCATGCCATAGACGACACTCGCAAGTGCAAGATGATTAGCAAGGGTAGTTCCAGCAACCAGAAGCCTCGCCCCTGGCAGCCAGCCCCAGCCAAGCCAACCTATCAGCCGCAGCAGGCTAGGCCTCCTGCACCTCGTCCGAGCTACCAGCCTCAGTAGTATGCCAATCCCAGGCCAGCTTACAACAACCCCAATAAAAACAACGTCATTAGGAACTACAACAACAACAACCCGGGACAAGTCACTTGCTTTGGGTGTGATCATCCTGGACACATCTCTAAGCAGTGCCCCAACAAGAAGCCAGATGCACCGCGCCCCAATGCACCAAACCAAGGTCAAGGCCGTGGAGCGCAACCAAGGAACCCAGCTCCCCGCAACCAGCCCAACAATGGCAAGGGTCGTGTGAATCACGTCACCGCTGAGGAAGCCCAGGAAGACCCGGACGTCATACTGGGTACGTTCCTCGTCAACTCAGCCCCAGCAACCGTACTGTTTGATTGTGGAGCTTCACATTCTTTTGTCACTCAAAAGTTTGCACTAGAGAGTGGTATGAAGCCTACACCCCTGGGTAGTCATATGTTGATACAAACCCCGGGTTCGGTTATGAAGTCCAAGATAGGATGTAAAGGAGTTGAGATTATCATCAATGGGGTAGACTTCCTAGCAGACCTTATAGTTCTGGATTCACCAGGCTTGGACGTTATCCTTGGCATGAATTGGTTGACCAAGAACCAAGGCTACTTGGACTGTGCCAAGAGGATCGTTACCATAACCAATAGCCAAGGAGTAGAAGTCAAGTATGTTCCCAACCCTGCCTCCACTCGAACCCCTCAGGTTAATTGTCTGTCGTGAATTGAGTTGGATCAAGTGCCAGTGGTATGCGAATACCCCGATGTTTTTCCTGATGAGCTGCCCGGAATGCCTCCTGACCACGACATTGACTTCATCATTGAGCTAATGCCCGGAGCAGGACCCATCTATAAGAAGCCCTATAGAATGGGATCCGAAGAGTTGGCTGAATTGAAGAAACAACTGCCAGAGCAGCTCAGAAAAGGATTCATTCGCCTAGTGCCTCTCCTTGGGGATCACCTGTTCTATTTGTGTCAAAGAGGGACGGAACTATCCGACTCTGTGTCGATTACCATTCTCTCAATGAGGTCACAATAAAGAACAAGTACCCACTCCCCAAGATTGAAGACCTGTTTGATCAGCTGAATGGAGCCAAGGTGTTTTCCAAGATCGACCTCAGGTCAGGGTACTACCAGCTGAAGATCAGACCCCAAGACATTCCGAAGACGGCGTTTGTAACCCGGTATGGCCTGTATGAATATACGGTCATGTCATTTGGATTGACCAATGCCCCAGCCTACTTCATGTACCTCATGAACAAAGTCTTCATGGAGTACTTGGACAAGTTTGTTGTCGTCTTCATTGATGACATACTCGTCTTCTCCAAGTCTGAAAAAGAGCATGAGCAACACTTGAGATTGGTCCTAGACAAGCTTCGAGAGCACCAGCTTTATGCCAAATTCAGCAAGTGTGAATTCTGGCTGCATGAAGTTGGATTCTTGGGTCATGTGTTGACTGTAGAAGGATTGTTAGTGGATCCTGCCAAGATTGAAGCCGTGACTGAATGGCAATCCCCAACCAATGTGAAGGAAGTCAGGAGCTTCCTCGGACTAGCGGGATATTACCGCAAGTTTGTCGAAGGATTTTTGAGCATTGCCCGACCCATGACTCAGCTTTTGAAGAAGGACAAGAAGTTCGAATGGACGCCGAAGTGCGAAGAAAGCTTCCAAGAGCTCAAGAAGAGATTGACAACAGCCCCAGTTTTGGCCACCCCCGATATTCACAAAGAGTTTGTGATATATTGTGATGCATCGAGAACCAGGCTTGGAGGTGTGATACGTCTCCGTCGTATCTATAATTTTTTATTGTTTCATGCCAATATTCTACAACTTTCATATACTTTTGGCAACTTTTTATACTATTTTTGGGACTAACATATTGATCCAGTGCCCAGTGCCAGTTCCTGTTTGTTGCATGTTTTTTGTTTCGCAGAATATCCACACCAAACGAAGTCCAAACGCGATAAGAACTTACGGAGATTTTTTTGGAATATATGTGATTTTTGGGAAAAAGAATCAACGCGAGACGATGCCCGAGGGGCCCACAAGCCATAGGGGCGCGCCCCAGGGGGTAGGGCGTGCCCTGGACCCTTGTGGTCACCCCGTAAGGCAGTTGGTGCCCTTCTTTCGCCGCAAGAAAGCTAATATCCGGATAAAAATCGTGTTAAAATTTCAGCCCAATCGGAGTAACGAATCTCCAGGAATGTAAGAAATGGTGAAAGGCCAGAATCTGAAAAGGCAGAAACAGAAGGAAACAGAGAGAGATCCAATCTCGGAGGGGCTCCCGCCCCTCCGCCACCATGGAAGCCAAGGACCAGAGGGGAAACCCTCCTCCCATCTAGGGGGGAGGCCAAGGAAGAAGAAGAAGAAGGAGGGGGGGCTCTCTCCCCCTCTCTCCCGGTGGCACCGGAACGCCGCCGGGGCCATCATCGTGACGGCGATCTACACCAACAACTTCGCCGCCGTCATCACCAACTCTCTCCCCCTCTATGCAGCGGTTCAACACCTCTTCTCCCCGCTGTAATCTCTACTTAAACATGGTTCTCAATGCTATATATTATTTCCCAATGATGTATGGCTATCCTATGATGTTTGAGTAGATCCGTTTTGTCCTATGGGTTGATTGATGATCATGATTGGTTTGAGTTGCTTATTTTATTATTGGTGCTGTCCTATGGTGCTCTCCCTGTCGCGCAAGCGTGAGGGATCCCCGCTGTAGGGTTTGCAATATGTTTATGATTCGCTTATGGTGGGTGGCGTGAGTGACGGAAGCACAGACCCGAGTAAGTAGGTTGTTTAAGTATGGGAGTAAAGAGGACTTGATACTTAATGCTATGGTTGGGTTTTACCTTAATGATCTTTAGTAGTTGCGGATGCTTGCTAGAGTTCTAATCATAAGTGCATATGATCCAAGTATAGAAAGTATGTTAGCTTATGCCTCTCCCTCATATAAAATTGCAATAATGATTACCGGCCTAGTTATCGATTGCCTAGGGACAAATAACTTTCTTGTGACAAAAAGCTCTGTACTAAAACTAACTTAGTTGTTTCTTCATCTAAACAGCCCCTAGTTTTTATTTACGTACTCTTTATTATCTTGGAAACCTATCCTACATAACCTACATAGTACTTCTAGTTTCATACTTGTTCTAGGTAAAACGAACGTTAAGCGTGCGTAGAGTTGTATCGGTGGTCGATAGAACTTGAGGGAATATTTGTTCTACCTTTAGCTCCTCGTTGGGTTCGACACTCTTACTTATCGAAAGAGGCTACAACTGATCCCCTATACTTGTGGGTTATCAAGACCTTTTTCTGGCGCCGTTGCCGGGGAGCAATAGCGTGGGGTGAATATTCTCGTGTGTGCTTGTTTGCTTTATCACTAAGTAGATTTTATTTGCTATTCTAAGTTGTTCTCTCTCTTTAGTTATAGATATGGAACACGAAATACCAAAAAAATTAGCTGAACCTACTACACCAATGGTTGAAGAACCACCCAAAATCTATCACACTGTTGAAGCTTTTTACTTGGATCATCTTCGATCCGTTTGTGCTCGTGCTGAAACCCTAACTAGCTTAGTTGAGGGCAAATCATTAAATGAGCATGCTTATTATGTGCGACACCGCTTATCTCAAAAAGGGAAACTTTTATGGCATCATATTAATACTTTGCAATGCTATGCTTGGAATTTATGCAAAATTTATGATTTTACTTGTTGTTCTGAAGACCCTAAAAAACACCTTCCCTATCAATGTGAGTTTAAGGATAATGGAATCATATCTTCTTATGCCAAGGGTGTTTATAATTACTATGATATTTAGCAAATTGAAGAATTTGTTTCTTTTAAGGGTGCCTATGAAATTGCTTCTTTGATTGAAAAGTATGATGCTACTCTTTACAAATCTGAAAGTTTTGCCATACTTAAATATTGCTATGAAAACTACGCTTCTAATGCTTATGTTAAGCCATATATTGAGGACTCCTCCGCTGTCCAAGAGGAGACTAATATTTTGCAGGAAACTATGGAAGAAGAAAATGATGACACTGTGAGCTCATTTGATGAAAAAGATGACGAGGAGAGCGAAGAACAAAAGGAGGAAGAGCGGACTAGCTACCCGTGCCCACCTTCTAATGAGAGTAACTCTTCAACTCATACATTGTTTAATTTCCCTTCGTTCTTATCGAAGGATGAATGCTATGATGATTGCTATGATCCCTTGGATTAGTTTGAAATATCCCTTTTTGATGAAATTGATGCTTGTTATGCTTGTGGCCATGATGCCAATATGAATTATGCTTATGGAGATGAACTTGCTAGAGTTTCTTATGTTAAGAATGAAATTGTTGCTATTGCACCCATGCATGATAGTCCTATTATCTTTTTGAATTCTCCCAACTACACTATATCGGAGAAGTTTGCACTTATTAAGGATTATATTGATGGGTTGCGTTCTACTATTGCACATGATAATTTTGATAAATATAATATGCATGTGCTTGCTGCTCCTACTTGCAATTATTATGAGAGAGGAACTACATCTCCGCCTCTCTATGTTTCCAATACGATAAAATTGCAAGAAACTGTTTATACTATGCATTGGCCTTTACTTTGTGTGCATGAATTGTTCTTTTATGACATGCTGATGCATAGGAAGAGAGTTAGACTTCGTTGTTCCATGATATATGTTACTTTGTGCTCACTACTAAATTACAAATCATTGTTAATTAAAATTGGCTTTGATATACCTTGGGATCCGGGTGGATCCATTACTTGAGCACTTTATGCCTAGCTTAATGGCTTTAAAGAAAGCGCTGCCAGGGAGACAACCCGGAAGTTTTAGAGAGTCATTTTATTCTGTTGTGTGCTTTTATATAGTTCAAAAACAAAAAAATAAAGATGGGAACCTAAAACTTTTTCAAAAAGAGAAGTGAAAGTAAGAAGGACGAGCACCGTTGAAGTGGGGGAGCTCCTTGAACTTTGTTCATCCCATGGAAACTTTGCGAATCTTAATTACAGAAACTTTTCAACAAAAATAATTATCCCCTTATATAAATCCCTTGTATTATAAAAATAATGTGCCAAGATTTGCCTTTAGGATGATTAGATTGCTTGTTTGGTGTGTGCAGTGCAAAAACAGAAACTTTGGCTGTAGTGCGTGAATTTACATTTTTTATTGGAATGTCAAAAGTTTCTGAAATTTTTACACAGTACTTCTATGAATTTTTTTTATTTTGTCCTAATTTTTTAGAATTTTTAGAGTTACAGAAGTATAGTAAATGTTCAGATTGCTACATGCTGTTCTGTTTAAGACAGATTATGTTTTTGATGCATTGTTTTGCTTGTTTTGATGAAACTACCGATTGTATCGGTGGTATAAGCCATAAAGAAGTTATAATACAGTAGCTACAATGCAAAAACAAAATATGAATGGGTTTTGCAACAGTAATTAAAGTGGTAATTTGCTTTATTATACTAACGGATCTCACGAGGGTTTTGTTAAGTTTTGTGTGATTGAAGTTTTCAAGTTTTGGGTGAGATCACGATGGATGAAGGAATAAGGAGCGGAAAGAGACTAAGCTTGGGGATGCCCGAGGCACCCCAAGGTAATATTCAAGCACTCCCAAGAAACTAAGCTTGGGGATGCCCCGGAAGGCATCCCCTCTTTCTTCTAACAACCATCGGTAATTTTACTTGGAGCTATATTTTTATTCGTCACATGATATGCGTAAATCTTGGAGTGTCATGTGCTTTTTATTTTTCTTTTAATAATGCACCATGCTGGTATGAGAAAGTCCTTGGTTGATTTATAGAAGGCTCTTTGCACCTCACTTATATCTTTTGAGTATGGCTTTATAGAATGCTTCATGTGCTTCACTTATATCATTTGAAGTTTGAATTGCCTGTTTCTCTACACATAGAAAATCGCCATTTGTAGAATGCTCTTTTGCTTCACTTATATTTGTTAGAGCGTGGGGATATCTTTTGTAGAAAGAATTAAACTCTCATGCTTCACTTATATCTATTTAGAGAGTTAACAGGAGTTGGTCATTCACATGGTTAGTCATAAAATCCTACATAAAACTTGTAGATCACTGAATATGATATGTTTGATTCCTTGCAATAGTTTTGCGATATAAAGATGGTGATATTAGAGTCATGCTAGTGAGTAATTGTGGATTGGTAGAAATATTTGTGTTAAAGTTTGTGATTCCCGTAGCATGCACGTATGGTGAACCGTTATGTGAAGAAGTCGGAGCATGATTTATTTATTGATTGTCATCCTTTGTGTGGAGGTCGGGATCGCGCGATGGTTAACTCCTACCAACCCTTCCCCTAGGAGCATGCGTGTAGTACTTTGTTTCGATGACTAATAAATTTTTGCAATAAGTATGTGAGTTCTTTATGACTAATGTTGAGTCCATGGATTATACGCACTCTCACCCTTCCACCTTTGCTAGCCTCTCTAGTACCGCGCAACTTTCGCCGGTGCATTAAAACCACCATATTCCCTTCCTCAAAACAGCCACCATACCTACCTGTTATGGCATTTCCATAGCCATTCCGAGATATATTGCCATGCAACTTCCACCGTTCCGTTTATTATGACATGCACCATCATTGTCATATTGCTTTGCATGATCGTAAGATAGCTAGCATGATGTTTTCATGGCTTATCCATTTTTTGATGTCATTGCTATGCTAGATCATTGCACATCCCGATACACTACCGGAGGCATTCATATAGAGTCATATTTTGTTCTAGTATCGAGTTGTAATTCTTGAGTTGTAAGTAAATAAAAGTGTGATGATCATCATTATTAGAGCATTATCCCATGTGAGGAAAGGATGATGGAAGCTATGATTCCCTCACAAGTTGGGATGAGTCTCCAGACTTTACAAATAAATAAAAGAGGCCAAAGAAGCCCAAAAACAAAAAAAGAGGCCAAAGAAGCCCACCAAAAAAATGAGAGAAAAGAGAGAAGGGGCAATGCTACTATTCCTTTTTCCACACTTGTGCTTCAAAGTAGCACCATGATCTTCATGATAGAGAGTCTCCTATATTGTCACTTTCATATACTAATGGGAATTTTTCATTATGAAACTTGGCTTGTATATTCCAATGATGGGATTCCTCAAATTGCCCTAGGTCTTCGTGAGCAAGCAAGTTGGATGCACACCAACTTAGTTTTCAGTTTGAGCTTTCATACACTTATAGCTCTAGTGCATCCGTTGCATGGAAATCCCTACTCACTTGCATCGATATCGATTGATGGGCATCTCCATAGCCCATTAATTTGCCTAGTTGATGTGAGACTATCTCCTTCTTTTTGTCTTCTCCACAACCTCCACCATATTCTATTCCACCTATAGTGCTATATCCATGGATCACGCTCATGTATTGCATGAAAGTTGAAAAGGTTTGAGAATACTAAAGTATGAAACAATTGCTTGGCTAAAACCGGGGTTGTGCATGATTTAATACTTTGTGTGATGAAGATGGAGCATAGCCAGACTATATGATTTTGTAGGGATAACTTTCTTTTAGCCATGATATTTTGAGAAGACATGATTGCTTTATTAGTATGCTTGAAGTATTATTGTCTTAATGTCAAATGATGGACTATTGCTTTGAATCACTCGTGTCTTAATATTCATGCCATGATTAGATTATATGATCAAGATTATGCTAGGTAGCATTCCACATCAAAAATTATCTTTTTTATCATTTACCTGCTCGAGGACGAGTAGGAATTAAGCTTGGGGATGCTGATAAGTCTCCGTCGTATCTATAATTTTTGATTGTTTCATGCCAATATTCTACAACTTTCATATACTTTTGGCAACTTTTTATACTATTTTTGGGACTAACATATTGATCCAGTGCCCAGTGCCAGTTCCTGTTTGTTGCATGTTTTTTGTTTCACAGAATATCCATACCAAACGAAGTCCGAACGCGATAAAAACTTACGGAGATTTTTTTGGAATATATGTTATTTTTGGGAAAAAGAATGAACGCGAGACGATGCCCGAGGGGCCCACAAGCCATAGGGGCGCGCCCTGGACCCTTGTGGTCACCCCGTAAGGAGGTTGGTGCTCTTCTTTCGCCGGAAGAAAGCTACTATCTGGATAAAAATCGTGTTAAATTTTTAGCCCAATCGGAGTTACGGATCTCCAGGAATTTAAGAAACGGTGAAAGGCCAGAATCTGAAAAGGCAGAAACAGAAGGAAACAAAGAGAGAGATCCTATATCGGAGGGGCTCCCGCCCGTCCGCCGCCATGGAAGCCAAGGACCAGAGGGTAAACCCTCCTCCCATCTAGGGGGGAGGCCAAGGAAGAAGAAGAAGAAGGAGGGGGGCTCTCTCCCCCTCTCTCCCGGTGGCACCGGAACGCCGCCGGGGCCATCATCATGACGGCGATCTACACCAACAACTTCGCCGCTGTCATCACCAACTCTCTCCCCCTCTATGCAGCGGTTCAACACCTCTTCTCCCTGCTGTAATCTCTACTTAAACATGGTGCTCAACGCTATATATTATTTCCCAATGATGTATGGCTATCCTATGATGTTTGAGTAGATCCGTTTTGTCCTATGGGTTGATTGATGATCATGATTGGTTTGAGTTGCATGTTTTATTATTGGTGCTGTCCTATGGTGCTCTCCGTGTCGCGCAAGCGTGAGGGATCCCCGCTGTAGGGTTTGCAATATGTTTATGATTCGCTTATGGTGGGTGGCGTGAGTGACGGAAGCACAGACCCGAGTAAGTAGGTTGTTTACGTATGGGAGTAAAGAGGACTTGATACTTAATGCTATGGTTGGGTTTTACCTTAATGATCTTTAGTAGTTGCGGATGATTGCTAGAGTTCCAATCATAAGTGCATATGATCCAAGTATAGAAAGTTTGTTAGCTTATGCCTCTCCCTTATATAAAATTGCAATAATGATTACCGGCCTAGTTATCGATTGCCTAGGGACAAATAACTTTCTTGTGTCAAAAAGCTCTCTACTAAAACTAACTTAGTTGTTTCTTCATCTAAATAGCCCCTAGTTTTTATTTACGTACTCTTTATTATCTTGCAAACCTATCCTATATCACCTACATAGTACTTCTAGTTTCATACTTGTTCTAGGTAAAGCGAACGTTAAGCGTGCGTAGAGTTGTATCAGTGGTCGATAGAACTTGAGGGAATATTTGTTCTACCTTTAGCTCCTCGTTGGGTTCGACACTCTTACTTATCGAAAGAGGCTACAACTGATCCCCTATACTTGTGGGTTATCAAGGTGTTCTGATGCAAGAAGGCAGCGTCGTAGCATATCTATCCAGACAACTACGTCCTCATGAAGAGAACAACTCTACTCATGATCTTGAGTTGGCTGCCGTAGTTCATGCCTTGAAGACATGGAGACATTACCTTCTGGGAAAGCGATGTGAGATATACACAGACCACAAGAGTTTGAAGTTTATTTTCACTCAGAAGGAATTGAACATGAGGCAGCGAAGATGGTTGGAGTTGATCAAGGACTATGACCTCAGTGTTCAATACCACCCTGGAAAGGCTAACGTGGTAGCTGATGCCTTAAGCAGAAAGGCTTGTTCCTTGAATGCTATGATTAAGGAAAGGCTACCCGCCCTGTATGAAGAACTTGAAAGATTCGGCTTGGAACTAGTTGCACCCGGATTCCTAGCCAACCTCGAAGCAAAGCCTACCTTGATGGATGATATTAAGGAAGCCCAGAAGGGACATGAGAGCATTGAAGGCATCAAGAGGAAGATCAAAGCAGGCAAGGCCCCAGGATTCTCAGTGGATGAACAAGGAGTTGTATGGTTCGGGAATCGCATCTGCGTTCCCAACAAAGAAGGGCTCAAGAACTTGATCTTGCAAGAAGCTCATGGCACTTCGTATTCCGTCCATCCTGGAGGAACCAAGATGTACCAAGACCTGAAAGCAAGATTCTGGTGGCATGGCATGAAACGGGAGATAGGCACCTTTGTCGCTAAGTGTGACATATGCCAGAGAGTCAAAGCTGAGCATCAGCGACCTGTTGGACTATCGCAACCTCTCAAAGTGCCTGAATGGAGGTGGGACAAAATTGGGATGGACTTCATCACCGGATTACCAAGGTCAAGCAAGGGACATGATTCTATCTGGGTCATTGTCGATCAACTGACCAGCTAGCCCACTTCATTCCCGTCAAGACCACCTATGATGGTAACAAGCTAGCCAGCCTTTACATCGAACGTATTGTGAGCCTCCATGGAGTACCAAAGGATATTGTGTGAGACTGAGGAAGTCAGTTTATCTCAAGGTTCTGGAAGAAGTTTCAAGAAGCAATGGGAACCAAGCTCTCCTTCAGCACTGCTTTTCACCCCCAGACCGGTGGGCAGACGGAACGAGTAAACCAGATACTCGAGGATATACTCCATGCTTGTGTATTGGCGTATGGAGCCAAGTGGGAAGATTGTTTACCATTCGCCGAGTTCTCCTACAACAACAGCTACCAGTCGAGTCTTCAGATGGCACCATTTGAGGTGTTGTACGGACGCAAGTGCCGCACTCCCCTCAATTGGTCAGAAACCGGAGAAGGACTAGTCTTTGGCCCAGACATCCTCCGCGAAGCAGAAGAGCAAGTTCAACTCGTCCAAGAGCGCCTCGAGACCGCCAAGTCAAGACAGAAGAGTTGCACCGACTTTCACCGCCGAGAAGTGAACTTCTGTGTCGGTGACCATGTCTACCTCCGAGTCACGCCTATCAAGGGAACCAAGCGTTTCCATGTCAAGGGAAAGGTTGCACCAAGATACATCGGCCCCTTCAAGATCACCGCTACGCGAGGAGAAGTTGCCTACCAGCTAGAGCTACCTTCCGAGCTATCAAATGTACACAACATGTTCCACGTGTCACAGCTCCGGAAGTGTCTTCAAGTTCCCAACCGCCCCGACCTCTACAAGGATATCGATCATCAAGCCATCGACCTTCAGCTAGACCTCACTTATCATGAGAGGCCAGTTCACACCATCAAGTATTTCAAGGTCTAATGGAGCAACCACACTGAAGCAGAAGCAACCTGGGAGCGTGAAGACTATCTTAGATCTGAGTTCCCTTATCTTTTTAGCGCTTAGCCTAGGAATCTCGGGGACGAGATTCTTGTAAGGGGGGTATGTCTGTCACACCCTGTGTTTGTATCACTTTGCTATGCCTGGATTTACAAAATTTGGAACCAATTAAAACATTTGAGTGCATATGCTTGTTTGAATTGTTGCCTGTTTGCTTGTTTGGTTGTTTGTGTATGGCACTCTTAGGTTCTACTCCTCTCCATATTTAACTTCCTTGATCCAAACTTCTTGCCCAATGATCATACCATGTGTATAGTACCTACAAACTATTTTTATCAAAATTTATTTTGGCCAAAAAAAGGATTTATTCAAACTAGGTTTTCAAAAACCCCTGAATTGAGGTTTGCACTACAAGTCCTCAAATTGGGTGGACCCTTTTTCCACAAAGGCTTTATTTGAAACCTACTATATATAAGACTTCCCAAAACCAGCAAATATTAATTTTAAAGATTATTTTACTATTTTATTTAAAGGCTTTTTATTAAGGCCAGAAATGGTTTTTCATAGGTAAAAATTATTTAAATGCGTTAAAAATATTTGAGAAAATTTAGGGAAACTCAGTGGACATATATTTTCCATATATATGAGTTTCAACACATGGTCATGTTCAAAATCATGGGCAAAACCCCTCAAAACCCTTTCTGCCCAAATCAAGCTTTTGAAATATTTCTATAAGAAATACTCTCAATAAATTCCAAGAAAATTCCAGCAAGCCTCTCATGCTATAGGTGATGATCTTGAAAAGTTTCATATCAATCCCCCTTGTTTTGCTTCACCAAAATATTCCAAAACCATTCCTGTCCAGAGTTAAATTTGAACAACTTTACATTGTGAAGTTTCTTCCCTTGACCCCAAACTTTGTGGGCATGTTCTAAACCCCATGTAATGATACTACACCAAGTGGTGGATTTGGAGGAAGTCAAATGCATGCTTGGATCTACAGAAATTTGATTCTGTTAAATTCTAGGGTTTACCAGGTATACATTGTGAACCTTCTTCAAATGGGCTCAAACTTGGTGATCCACACTAGTTATACCTTCTATTTCATCCTATTAAATCTCATGGTCAGCAAACCCCATTTGCTTGTCCAAATCAACATCAAACACCTTTTGGTGATTTGGTAAAAGCCAATTTTGACCCTCTTCCACTATTCTCCTTCACCCCATCTTTTTACCACACCTTCATCTGATGTTCCTTTACCTCCAGCAGGTCTTGCTTGACCTCAGCTCCATGATTGGGGAGGTAAAAACCCTAATTTTCACCCCTGGACAGCAAGAATCTCTCGCTATCCCCTCGCCTCTTATTCTATCAACCCACCAGAGCATCCAATGCTATTTTCCAACTATTTGGACCCCCTGGACCCACTGGACATGGCTGGCCGTGCCTAGGATGCCGTTAGCATGCCATGGCATGCCAAACGGGGTCTCCACAGCGCGCTACAGTACCCGACCGCACTGTAGCCGCCGCCCAATGGGTGCTCCCGACAGCACTGGGCCTCCCCCTCGTGTCCCCCGAGACGCCCTCGGCGTCCGGGACACGCCTCCCTGTCGGCCCCCTCCTCTCTCCTCGTCCTTCTTCCCCCTCCCGCGTGTGCCGAGCGCCGCCAGGCTCGGCCAGTGAGTTGCCTCACACGCGCGCACGCCCCGCTCCTCCTCTTGCTTCCCCTGGACGTGGACCACGCCCAGGAACACCCCAGACGTGCTCTCTCTCTCCCCCGTGCCCCCCTGCGAGCGTTCCGTCCTCACCGGCACACCATCGTTCGGTGGACCGCCGTTCGCTTATAAGATGGCCTCCCCGAACGCTTCTCTCCCCTCTGGAACCCCTCTCTCCTCCCTAATTGCTCCCCCGTGCCACCCAATCGCCCTCCCCCTCTCTCAGTGCTCAACACGAGCCGGAGCTCCGCCGTCTCGGGCTGCAGTCGTGCCCCTCCAGCCGCCAATCCCTCTCCGTTCGCTTCCTCTCTTCCCCGCGGGTCTAACCCCCCTCTATATTTCGCGTCATCGCTGCAGAATCGAGCCATTCGTCCCTGAGCCGAACTGCCGCCGTGCGGGTTCTTCCTCGCCGACGATTCACTCGACATCGGCGACCGCCTCCACCACCCACCGACGCGCGGGACGACGCTGGACACGGCGGTGCCCTCTGTTTGGACCGCCGTGGCTTAAAACGCCGTCGGTGAGCTCCCTCTCTCCCTATTGGGAGGTTGAGGACGACCTCGAGTGGGGCCCGTCTGTCATCCTCCTTCTCCCCTCTCGCTCGCTGACCATTGGGTCCCCCCCGGGGCCCGCCTGTCGGGTTCAAACCCGACGGCAGCGCGCGCGTCGCTTCGGCGAAGGCGCACTTCGCCTTTACGCCATCGACGTGGCCCACCCGCAGCACTACGTTGTGCGCTGGGCTGGCTCCCTTCTGGGCCGGCCCAGATGCGGCTGTTTCAGCCCATTGGCACAATAGCATCTGTCTTTTTCTTTTTTCAGTAAACTTGTGATAATTCCAGTGAATTAAATAAAATTCCTATTCCAATCATTTTTCCACCATAAATCTTAGAATAATATGTAGAATTTAATAGTGCCATTTGTGAAATTTTTTGAAAACATTTTATATATTGATTTTATTTAAATGCTAATTTTGAATATTTTAGCCTGTGTTAAAAATAGTTTTGAAAACCTTTCCCACCCCAAAACTTTAGGCAAATATTTTTAGTATTGCTTTTAGTATTTACCAGAATAGAGTAACATTTTTGCAGTGGCTTTTGTGCTCTGTTTTTGTTGTGATGCTTATTGTTATCGTTAGTTATCGTGACGATAGATTGCGCTGTTGACGAGGGAGTTGGACCCGAAGACTTTGAAGACCCCGAAGACTTTGTTGAGCCAGGCAAGCAACCCTTTGACCATGTTAAGAAACTTTTCATGCATGTCATATAGCACTTTATGTTCCGATGATTATCATGATAATGTGGTATCCCCTTCGGAGGGATGCCTCCGATACTTTCTTGTTGACACTTGCATCGTGCATGACCCTACCTCCTTATGAGGGTTGTGCGGGCGGGAGTAGATAGGATGCTTAGTAGATGCTACGCAAATGGTACGGGAATATGCATGGTGATGGAAACAAGAGTGTTTTCAAAGATTTTTCGAAAACCCCCGGCGGGTGCCACTAATGCCCGAGGGAGTTGATGATGAGCTAGGTAACCACTTGATAAAGAAGTGGTGTACCGGAGCAAGTTGTGTGTGTGTTTTCGAAAACGGAGAGTTTTAAGATTTGCTGACCGTCCCAACCTTACATGTACGACCACGATACTCCTTATGGGACGGGGCTTTGTTGATTACCTTGGTGGGTACTAGCATAGAGCCCGCATTACTAGTGGCGGGAGTGACGTGGTCACTCTCGATATGGGGTCGTTCCTGGTAGGGCGACCATGCGCTGTCTTTACAGGCACCAGGCACACCATTGTGTTCCTTCATGGATGGTACTAAGTGGAGTGATGCTCGTGTTTGTACATCATGAAGACATGGACCAACGAGTAGACTCTTTGTTTAGTATCGTCAGGGGAAAGGCATTGTTCGGGTACTAACCTCGGGTATGAACAATACTGCGAGTCATGGCTTGACACGGAAGTTTCCCGAGTCTTGTGGGTAAAGTGTGCAACCTCTGTAGAGTGTAAAACTATTCGAATAGCCGTGTCCACGGTCATGGACAGTTGGAGGTCCTGCTTAAACTACGTCCGATGTTTTTCACAAACCTGGTGTGCGTGCGTTGGTGACAAAGATGATACTTGAGCTAACTCGGGTGACTTGACATGATGACTGAACATGAGATGGTCAATCCCCTTGATTATATTGATATTTGTAACTTGTTCGCACGGATACTTGTATCCTCAGGATGCATGCTACAACAAGTTATTTTGATCATGTCATTGCACTAAAAATTAGCTTTCTGCAAAACTTACCTTCTTAGTGCTATATCATGCATTGTTATTGCCTTGTTCCAAACATGGGTTGCTTGCGAGTACATTCAAAGTACTCATTGGCTTGCCACTGGTTATTTAATTGGCCGGGCATGGAAGAGCAGGAGTATGGTGAAGAGTTCCTTGGTGACGAACATGCAAACTAGGACGCTTCCCAGTCAGAATGCATGTAGGTTTAAGGTAGATGGCATGGGTTCATGCTTCCGATCAAGATTTCCGCTGCTTGTTATGTTTAAGTGTTTGGCCCTTGCGGCCCTATCTATGTAATACTAGACCTTCATGGTCTTTATTTGTGTAAGACGCTAAATGTGGATGTAAGACTCTTGTTATTCAGCTTCTGTGTGTTCAGTGAGCATTGATCTCTGGGATCACTGTACACGTGCATTCGGTGATCACGACTTATGAGTCGGGGTCCCCACACCGTGCTTGGTCCAACAGTTATAGCCGGACATGAAACCGGACTGAAGCAGGTGGATGTGAAGGACTTTTATCGTAGAGTAATTCCTATCATTCTTACAGACTGCACATGGACAACACATAAAACCTCCCCGCTTGTTTGCCTCAGCCGCACGCAAAAAACTATGCAAGCCATTAATGAACTGGGGAGATCATCGGTCATCGTACATCCATTGTCGACTCATCTTCATTACACAACATCGAAGTGACCAAATTAATACAAGTTCATTCGTAAAGTTTAGACACACTTATTCTCATAAAAAAATACAACTATCTAGCTAAAGCATTTAAATGCAACAATCAAAATTGCAACTAAGGTAATAATTGATCCAACAGCATAATGATACCAAGCCTCTTTATTAATGTCATATTTTCTAATCTTTCTAATCTTCAAGCGCATTGCATCCATCTTGATCTTGTGATCATCGACGACATCGGCAACATACAACTCCAATTTCATCTTCTCTTCTTCAATTCTTTTCAATTTTTCTTTCAAATAATCATTTTCTTTTTCAACTAAATTTAACTTCTCGACAAGAGTGTCGGTTGCTATTTCTAGTTCACATACCTCCTAGATAAAAATATCTATGTCAACTTGATGGGCATAATTGTAATAAAAACACGAAGTGAAACAAAATAGTTATAAAAGATAATATACCACATCTGAATCATAAACCGGACGAGGGCCAACGGAGACGGATATCAAAACCATGGCACTATATATAACAAACAATCATACAAGTAAGAAAATTATACAAGTTAATTTGAGCTCAAATTGCATATAAATCAAATAAACTTATAGAGCATGAAACGAGCTAAACTAGCAATGAGGGATGAAAGGATGAAGTTGCTAACCTTTTAGAACAATGGGGTGCCTCCAATCTTCACAAATCTTGGCAACAATGGATGATGAGCTCGAGCTATGGGAAGGGAACAGAGAGGAGAAAAAGGAGAGCTTGGGCTCGGGCTGGAAGAAGCATCTATATATAGGGACATATTTAGTCCCGGTTGGTTATACAAATCGGCACTAAAGGTCCATCTCTAGTCCCAGTTGGTGACACCAACCGGGACTAAAGGGTCTCGCGGGGGCCCTAGCCTGGCGCAACCCTGACACAACACTTTAGTCCCGATTGGTGTCACCAACCGGGACTAGAAATTCCTCACGAACCGGGACTAGAGGTGGCCCTGCCCCCGTTCGCTCCTAGCCGTTGGAACCGTGACTAATGGTAACATTTGTCCCGGTTCTTAACCCGACAGGGACTAAAGCTGCGGACGAAAGGTCCATTTTCTACTAGTGATATATACCCCTCCACCTCCTCTCACTCGAAGAGGAAGCACTCAGAACATACCTACACTTGCCCTATCCATTTTTCTGAGAGAGAACCACTTGATCATGTATTGAGATCAAGACCTTCCACTCCAACCATATGAATTTTGATTTCTAGCCTCCCCAAGTTACTTTCCACCCAATCAACCTCTTCAACCTAGCCAAATCTGTGAGAGAGTGATTGTGTGTTGAGGAGACTATCTTTTGAAGCACAAGAGCAAGGAGTTCATCATTGTTACCACATCTATTACCTTTTGGAGGGTGGTGCCTCCTAGATTGGTTAGGTGTCGCTTGGGCGCCTCCTTCTTTGTGTTGTGGAGTTGAACCAAGAAGTTTCTATGGGCAAGGAGATCGCCTACTTCGTGAAGATCTACTCATAGTGAGGCTAGTCCTTTGTGGATGGAAGCCGTGATGGAATAGACAAGGTTGCTACTTTGTGGACCCTAACGGGTGGAGCCCTGTGTGGACTCTCGCGACCGCTACCTGATACGTCTCCAATGTATCTATAATTTATGAAGTATTCATGCCATATTTACAACAATTTTGTATGGTTTTGGTATGATTTGCATGGAACTAACCCGGACTGATGCTGTTTTCAGCAGAACTATCGTGGTGTTGTTTTTTGTGCCGAAACTTTTTGGAGATTTTTTTTGGAACAAAAGAGGCACTAGAAGCTTCATGGAAGGGCTAGAAGAGCCACGAGGTGGCCACAACCAACCAGGGCACACCAGCCCCCTTTGGCGCGCCCTGGTGTCTTGTGGGCCACTCGTGGCCCATCTTCGCGTGAAACCGATGGCCAAAAATCCTATATATTCATAAACCCCCAGAAATAACCCTAGATGAGAAGTTACACTGCCGCAAGCCTCTGTAGCCACAAAAAACCAATCTATACCCCGTTCTGGCACCCTAGCAGAGGGGGAAATCATCACCGGAGGCCATCTTCATCATCCCTATGGTCTCCATGAGGAGGAGGGAGTAGTCCACCCTCGGGGCTGAGGGTTTGTACCAGTAGCTATGTGTTTAATCTCTCTCTCTCTCTCTCGTGTTCTTGATTTGGCATGATCATGATGTATCGTGTGCTTTGTTAATATAGTTGGATCATATGGTGTTTTACCCTCTCTATCTGGTTGTGATGAATTGAGTTTTCCCTTTGAGATTTCGTTATTACCGGATTGAATACTTTTATGGATTTGAGAGCACTTGATCTATGTCTTGGCACTCAACTCGCGGATTCCCGAGGTGACATTGGGGTAATCTATGCAAAGGGGTTGATGCACGTTTTCGTCCTACTTTCTCCGGTAGAAATCTTGGGGCACTCTTTGAGGTTCTTTGTGTTGGATTGAGTATTATGAATCTGAAATTATCTGATGTGTATCGTATAATTAACTCATGGATACTTGTGGTGACATTGGAGTATCTAGGTGACATTAGAGTTGGTTGATGCATATTATATGGTGTTATTTTAGTACAAACTCTTAGATAGATCGATCGGAAAGGATAACTTGGTGTTATTTTAGTACGAACTCTTGGATAGATCGATCGGAAATGATAACTTTAAGGTGGTTTCGTACCCTACAGACAATGTCTTCTTATATTCTCCCCTAGATAAGAACTTTTGAGTGATTCTTCGTTGCACGTTGAGGGATGGTTATGTGATCCAATTATATTAGCATTGTTGAGAGATTGCACTAGCGAAAGTACGGACCCTAGGCCTTGTTTTCAAGCATTGCAATACCGGTTGTGCTCACTTTTGTTACTTGCTATCTTGCTGTTTTTTATTGTTACTATTACAAAAATCAATATCTTCTATCATTACTACACTTGTATCACCATCTCTTCGCCGAACTAGTGCACCTATACAATTTACCATTGTATTTGGTGTGTTGGGGACACAAGAGACTTTTTATTATTTGGTTGCAGGGTTGTTTGAGAGAGACCTTCTTCATCCTACGCCTCCCACGGATTGATAAACCTTAGGTCATCCACTTGATGGAAATTTGCTACAGTCCTACAAAACTCTGCGCCTTGAGGCCCAACACGAGTCTACAAGAACAAGTTGTGTAGTAGACATCAAGCTCTTTTCTGGCGCCGTTGTCGGGAGGTGAGTGCTTGAAGGTATATATTTAGATCTTGCAATTAAATCTTTTAGGTTCTTGTTTTTCACTAGTTTGGTTTTATAAAAGAAAACTACAAAAAAATGGAGTTTAGGTTGCCTCAATTGTTTCGTCTTTTTAATGTCTTCCGTGTAAATGATGGTTCGGAAAATTGTGCTCAATTGGTAGAGGAAGAATTTATGAAAAATACTTAATGAGAATTCCTTGAATGATGAGCATGATTGCAATGTTGCTAGTATGAATTCTCTAAATATCCATGATGCTAATTATATGCAAAGCCACAAGCTTCGGGATGCTATGTTTGATGAAGATGATATTTTTAGTCCCCCAAGTTTTGATGAGCAAATTTATTATGCTGATGGCATGCCTCCTATCTATGATAATTATGAGGATGTCATGTATGCTATAAAGAGTGATAGTAACCATGAAACTTGTCATCATGATTTTAATATTGAATGTGGTTATGTCAATCTAGTGTCTCATGACATTTATTTTGTTGAGTTTGCTCCCACTTCCATGGATGAAAAGGAATTTGCTTATGTGGAGAGTAATGAAATTTCTATGCTTGTGCATCATGAAAAGAATGATTTATATGATAGTTATATTGTGGAATTCCTTCATGATGCTACTGATATTTATTATGAGGGAGAAACATATGCTAGTAGGAATTGCAATAATATCAAGTTACCTCTCTATGTGTTCAAAGTTTTGAAGTTATGCTTGTTTTGCCTTCCTATGCTAGTTGATTCTTGCTCCCATAAATTGTTTGCTCACAAAATCCCTATGCATAGGAAGTGGGTTAGACATAAATGTGATTTTCATGAGATTCATGATGCTCTCTTGCATGTTTCAATTACTATTCCTATGTGAGCATCATTGAAATCATCATGCCTAGCTAAAAGGCATTAAAGAAACGCACTTGTTGGGAGACAACCCAACACTTTTAGATTCTTTTTTTATATGTTCACATGATTAAGCTATGGTAGTAATCATGTTTTGTGTCTTTTATTTCAATAAAGTGCCAAGTAAAGCCTTTGGGATGACTCAGAAGATGAGTAGAATTGATGCTGAACCAAAACAGAAACTTTTGACTCTAGTACAGGAATTTTCATTATTTACTAGAGCATGATTGTTGGAGAACGACACCTATGGGATCGAAAGAATCCCTTTTACGGTTCGGCAGGGAGAAAGGCTTGCACAAAGAGCAGATCTAACGATCAACACGAGGGATTTTTACCCAGGTTCGGGCCGCTCGGAAGCGTAAAACCCTACTCCTGCTTCAGCTGTATTGGATGTACTAGAATTCTGGCTCTAGGAGCGCTCGTGATGAACAGTACGTTCTAGCAGCAGCTACACATGCAGAATGGGCCAGAAGCTCCTCCCCCCTGTAGCTCCACTTTGGGCCTCCTTTTATACGTTGAAGGGGTCACCAACAGTAGCGAAGTACAAGAGGTGTAAAGTAGCTACAGTGCTATCATACCTAATACTGACGGTTCAGGACAAATGCATTTAATGCTCTGTTGAGGTGTCCCTTAGCTTCTTGGGGACGGAAAAAGGGGCCGTCCCATCAGCACCGCTTAAACCCAACGCCGTTAGCGTCCTGACACGCATCCAGGAGGACAACAGCTAAACGACAAGCTGGTCGCTGCGCTGGAGCGGTGGCAGGGTGGCGAGATCTTGCCGGGCACGAGTCTTGCCGGGGCTTCAAGCCATCCCGGCAAGATCTTGCCGGGATCCCAGCCTTCGGTCTTCTGTCTTCTGATCATTGGGTTGAATGCTTTCTTGCTACTCTTGCATTTGCGTCTAGCTGTTCCCCGGCAAGCCTTGCCACTGGTGTGGCTACAACCGCCCGTGCACAAGTACGGGGTACTAAAAAAAACCCAAACTTTAGTACACCGACAGGAGCCCCCAGGCCTAGGCCATACACGAGTGCGATGCGTTGTTGGGCTAGGCCCAAACAGTGCACAGGCACGCGTGGCAGGAATTAACTGCTGTAATCATTCCGTTTACTGCGCTTCCCCCCACTACGTGCGTTGAATGCGCGACGTGGGAGACGTGGGCGGAGCGGCCGTTATAGCAGCGCGCTCGCAAAGGTATTTTCATATTGAAAGGTGAAGGGACAGCCTCGCGCCTTCCCCATAAAAAGGAAACCGCAGAGGCGCTGCTCATTTACCTCCTGTCTTTTCCAATCTAGGAACCGCCGTCGTCTCCTTCCTCGAGCCCGAAACAGAGTCTCTCCCACTCACCCATCGCCGCCACGCCCTCCTCGTCCTCAGCCTCTGCTTCCACAGCCGCCATGCCGCCCAAGGCGAGCAAGGGCAAGGGGTTGAAAGCCGCTGTCCCGGTGAGCGAGCTGGTGAAGATGCGGAAGAAGCACGCCGTCTTCGCGTCGGCGCTCGATGCGAACGCCCTGAAGGATCAGTACCTGTGCATGTGGGCGAAGGAGACGAAGGCTCATCCCGCTACTCGCATGAGCCCAGGTTCCTTCAAGGGAGGCCCAGATAAATTCCCTTTCTTTGTCGACTATTTTTACTACGGGCTCTGTCCCCCTTTCTCTGATTTCTTCAACGACATCATGTACACATACGGCTTTCAACTCTTAGATTTTACGCCGAATGCCGTAACATGTATGTCAGTCTTTGCGCATCTTTGCGAAAACTTTGCCGGAGTAGTCCCCAACACAGCCTTCTTCCGCCACTTCTTTGTTCCCCGCATTCAAGCGGGTGAGGCCCTTTCCGGTTCTATCACCTGGATTCCAAGGACATGGAACAAGGAGACATACCCAGACGGGGCCTACCACGAAAAGTGGGAAGAATGGAGGGGCAAGTGGTGTTGGATCCAAGAGACAGATCCCCAGCCTTTCTGTGCGCCTCGACTAACAAAGGTGGCGCGCGGCAACGATTGGAGCGCCCTCGATCCTCAAGACGAGAAGCTCACAACTGCAGTTACCAGAATTCATCGCCTCAAAGCTGCCGGGCTCACAATAGAGATGATCAGCGCTGATTTCCTTCGCCGGCGTATCGCCCCTCTGATAAACAAAGGGAGACCAGCCTGGGAGTTTCGGAACGCAGCAGACATTATGCAGCTGCGCCCTGGCTTGAACAACATCCTGATGGTCAAGCAGCACACAGCCCTCTGCACAAGCTGTTTAGGACTGACGCCAGATTCAAGTTGCCGGTGGGCATCATTCCTCTGTGCCGCAACTCTGCTTTGGCCCCAATCATCGCCATGATGCCGGTGTGCAATGCTCATGGCCTTGTCGGGACTTGGGAAGAACCATCCACAGAGCAGGCACAGAAATTCTTCGATAATCTATCGGAGAAGGCCATCCGGGAAGAAGCAGTCCTCATCCGCCCCACCCTTGAGGAAGAGGTGGCATACATCGCTAGCAGGGCAGAAGAAGCGGATCTTGCCACGGAGGCTGGCAGCGCTGGCTTCATAGAAGAGGAAGCCAATGAGTAAGAAGTCGTGTCTGAAGGGAAACTTGCCGGGCAGGGCGAGGTTGCCAGAGAGCAGAGTGGCACATCTGCCGGGGACCCTTCTGCCGAAGATACAATCGAGGAACAGCTGCAGGAGGAGCCCCCAGCTCCCGAGAAGAAGAAGCACGTTCTTCGGAAAACCCCCTCTAGTGCCTCAACCCAGCAACCTTCTTCTTCTGCCGCAACCAAGCGACCCCGGACCACTCCCTCTCCTCCTCGCGCGAGCACCATTGCGGAAGTCGACTTTGACCTCTCTGCCTTCAGCTCGGAAGAAGAAGAGTAAGGATCCTGACACCTCTCTTATCTTCTGGATTTCTGGTTTGCTTAACTGATTTGTCTTGCTTTGGCTTGTCTCCGCAGAGATACGGAAACGCTGGCGCAAAGGGTGGCGAAGAGGGCGAAGACTTAAACGGGCGATGAGCCGCCGTCAAGTACCTTAGGTGCGCCAGAGCTGATTAACATCAGCCCAGAGTCCAGCCCGCGACGCAGCCCCCGGCGCAGCCCCCAGCGTGAGTCCTATACTCATTTTCCGCTAGCAAGTGCCGGGGTGTGTATCTTCACTGCTAACATCACCGGGCGTGTAGGAGAGGAGCGGCAACGAGGAGAGCCATCGGAGGCCATCCCTGATGCGCCGCCTCCATCAACTACGCCGCCCAGAGACGAGTCTTCGGCAAGCGAGCTCTACCGCGATGAAGAGGAGCCGGCAAGCACAGGCACCGGCAACCCTTCTCAGCAGCTCGACACAGGTAAACCGTTTGTCTCAGAGCACTTGTCGCTTTGCCTTTCTTTTTGTCTTCTTGAACTTCCTCCTCAGCCGTATCTTGCTTGTTTTCTTGGCTTTCAGATCTTCCCTCGACGGAACATATGGATGTTGATGCCATTATCGAGGAGACCGCCAGGGATGCTGCCGCTGAAGCCGACAGAGTTGCCGTTGACGAGGCCGCCAAGAATGCTGCCGCCGAGGCCGCCAAGGATGTTGCCGCCGAGGCCGCCAAGGTTGCACAGGAAAAGGCCAGCAAGGAGTCTGCTGAGAGGGCCGGCAAGGAGACCGGCGACCGTACTGACGACATTCCTGCCGCAGGAGCGCCAGGCGCTACGCCGGCCACGGAGCCCCCAGTTGCCGGTGAGGCGGCTGTTGAGAACCAGCCGTCAACATCTGAAGTTCCCTCATCCAACAAATACCTCAAGGTTGGCGACAATCTGTTCGTCAGCATTCCAGGCACGGCAAGCATCGGGGTGCCAACTGAGGGGGAGATCTTTGACGAAGACGTCATCGCCGCTGCTGGGCTCGAGATCGTTGATGAGCCACGCACCAGTAGCAGCAAATCTGAAGAAGAGCAGCTCCTCCAGGCCATGAGCAACAACTTCCAGAAGCTCCAAGCGCTTCACCGTGCCCGGAAAGAAAAGCTGGATTCCAGGGCTGCGGTTGTCGAAGCAACAGTGGCAGATCTCCAGAAACGCGTCGAGGAAACGCAAGTCTGGTTCGCCGAAGCTTTCCAAGAGTTGAAGACGAGCCAGGAGCAGTTGAGCCAAAGCTGGAATGAGCTCCTCATGAAGCAGTCCGATGTTGAGAAAGCACAGGAGGAGGCCAAACAACAGGCCGCTGTAGAGGAAGCTCGCTTGAGAGAGCTCCGTGTTGGCCTTGAGGCCCATGAAGAGGACCTCGATGCTCGCGAGAAGGCGCTTGCCGACAAGCTTCGCGGCAAGGATGAAGAGATCGAGAAGCTTGTCACGCAGCGGACCCAGGAGCTGGAGCAGAAGCACTCGAAGCTTTGGTCACAGACCATGCCGGCAAGCTGAAGGAAGCCGTCAATGCTGCCGAAGCTACAGAGGCCGCCAAAAACGAGCTTGCCGATAAGGTGAAGAAGCTGGAGGTGGACCTTGAGGATCACGGCAAGAAGATCTCGACGCTCGAAACCGAAAGAGAGAAGAGTCTCCACAGCTTGATGGAGATGCAAATTGCCTTGTCTAACAAGACCAAGCAGCTCACCTCAGCCAAGGAATCCATTGCCGATCTGGAGCTGAAGCTGACCATGCTGAAAGAGACTCTTGAGGGCAGCAGGGCTCGTGAGAAGAGCTTAATCAGGGATCTCCAGAATGAGAAGGACCTGCTCAAGAGCGCCGCCATCACGCACAATGACTATGTGACAGGTGCGCAGATCTGGACTGAGCGCCTTGTCGACGTCGCGGAGAGGCTTGCAGCACAACTGTCCACCATGGGTCTACAAGGCTTCAACTATTCTTCCGATGACAGGGTGTCTACGAGCGCCAAGCTGACCATGTTCTTCGATGGAATGATTGACGCCCTGAAGCTGCTCTAGTCTGACCGAGCAACCCATCTGGCCAGCGAGTCCCGCAAGCTCTGCCGGGCCGTCCTCCAAAAGGTGCTCATCAAAGTGGCACACAAGAACCCCGGCATCAACCTCACCAACGTCCTTGACCGCTTGCCGAAGGATGCAGACGTCAAGGCACTTGAGGAGCTTGTCGCGCCCATCGTCAACAAGGTAGGGCAAGCCAAGAGGGTTGAAGGCGATCGCCGGGACTAGCTGCTTCACTTCTCGTTGCCGCCACCATTCCATGCCAAAGACAATTTTGCCTTACGTTAGAATCACGGCAGCCATTCATGTAATATAACTTGTTATGCTCTGGATGAATGTATGCTATTTCCCTTGTCTGATTTCTTTCTGTATGGTAGATGCCCTACGCTTTGTTGAAAACTTGCCGGTGCGCACAGCCTTGCCGCGAGCGCTAGGTGCGGGAGCCTGTTGGGGGTGCCGCTGCCGGCAAGATACCTTGGCGTTTTCAGTGCAGCCACTTAAGCTGATGAGCGGACTCGAAACAGAATAAGGGCGCACCGATCATGACAAGGTTCCCTTCGCGTGCAGGTTTTCCATACATAGTCCGAAACCATTCAAGGAGAATAACTTTACAAAATATATTTTTTTTCAAAGTTTCTACAACTTAGCTTTTCGTTGCTGTACTTCTTCCGGCAAGGTGTCAACCTTGCACGTCGCCTGTCGGTATCCATACCATCATTCCCCCCGGCAAACTTGCATGCGAGGGAACCTTCTGTCCTTTGAGAAAAAGAAAGAAGAGAAAATATAGATATGGAACCTTGGCGGTTCGTTAGTGCTTACCGGAAGCAAGTGTAATACAATATCACAGACAAACATGCATATAGATTAACATGGAAATCGACAAGAATTGTAAAACACTTAGGCTTTATTCAACTATGCACAGGGTCTGCGCCTGGCTCTGTACAAAGGATTACATGCCTTGCCGGCAAGACTTGTACAAAAGGTGGTTGCCGGGGGACCCGGCAGCCGCGCCTTATGGATAGAACTTACGAAGATGTTCAATATTCCAGGAGTTGCTCACTGGGACTCCATCCTCGGTCTCCAGGCGGACTGCGCGAGGCCTGGTGACTCGTACTACCCGATAAGGGCCTTCCCACTTCGGCGTCAACTTGTTGGAATTCTTGGCCGACTGAACGCGCCGAAGAACAAGGTCGCCTTCCTCAAGACTTCGGGCATGAACCTTGTGGCTATGATAGCAGCGCAAGGCTTGCTGGTAGCGTGCAGCTCGCACAGCAGCCTGAAGACGATCTTCCTCAAGGAGCAACGCGTCATCTTGCCGCAGCTGCTCTTGCTCGAGCTCATCATAAACGAGCACTCGAGGTGACCCGTATATGAGTTCCGTGGGGAGAACTACTTGTGCCTCGTACACTAGGGAGAATGGTGTCTGGCCAGTGGCTCGATTTGGTGTCGTTCTGATTGACCAAAGAACCACCGGCAACTCATCAATCCAGCACCTTCCGCACTTGCCCAGCTTGTCGAAAGTCCTTGTCTTGAGGCCTCACAACACTTCAACATTAGCCCTTTTCGCCTGGCCGTTGCTCCTTGGATGAGCAACAGAAGCAAAACAGATCTTGGCGCCAAGGTCTTGGACATACTACATGAAGGTGTGGCTCGTGAACTGTGTACCGTTATCGGTGATGATCCTATTAGGCACACCAAGACGGCAAACTAGTCCTTTGAAAAACTTGACGGCTGATTGTGCTGTCACCTTTCTCACTGCTTCCACTTCCGTCCACTTTGTGAACTTGTAGATTGCGACGTACAAGTACTCAAAGCCCCCGGTAGCACGGGGAAAGGGGCCCAATATGTCGAGCCCCCAGACCAAAAATGGCCAGGAAAGAGGGATTGTCTGAAGAGCTTGAGCTGGTTGATGCAATTCCTTTGAATGGAACTGGCATGCTTCACACTTGGTTACTAGTGCAGTTGCATCCTGGAGAGCAGTGGGCCAAAAGAAACCTTGCCGGAATGCCTTACCGACAAGAGCTCTTGATCCTATGTGGGAACCACATATGCCTCCATGTATCTCTCCCAACAGCTCCAGTCCATCCTCCCGAGGAATGCACTTCAATTTCACACCGTTTGGTCTTTTTCTGTACAGGACGTTGTCCACAAACTGGTACATACTAGACCGACGAGCTACTTTCTCCGCTTCTTCCTGCTCTTCGGGAAGTTCTCCTGTTTGAAGGAAATGGACGATGTGCGGTGCCCATGCTGGAGCCTAGGGCTCGATAACAAGGACTAAAGGCATGTCCTCTGCCGCGGGAGCATCTGTCTCTACAGTAAAGACTTGAGGCCCTGCCGGAATCTGTTGCTCCCCGGCAAGCTTGGCGGGAGCGTTTGTCTCGATGACAAGAGGCTGAGGCTCTGCCGGAGCCTGTCGCTCACCGGCAAGCTTGGTGTTGCTCTTGGTAACCCTTTTGCCGACGGCCTCTGGAAGGTCTGCCGGAAAATACTTGCCGGAACTCAACTTCCTCCTTTTCTCTTGTCCCGTTGACGGTGTTATGGATGGTTGAGTCAATCGGAGCACAAAAGTTCCTGGTTCCACAGGTAACTTAAGGGCGGCGCGCTTTGACAGGTCATCAGCAATGCTGTTTTCCGCACGAGGAACGTGCTCCATTTGTAGACCGTCAAAGCGCTCTTCCAATTTTCTCACTTCATCGACGTAAGCTTCCATTAACGGACTCTGATAATCTTTGTTCACCTGCTTGATGACAAGCTGCGAATCACCTCTGACGATGAGCTTGCTAATTCCAAAGTCTGCCGCAGTCCTGAGACCGGCAAGCAGCCCTTCATATTCTGCAGTGTTATTCGTCGACCTCTCCCGGGGAAAATGCATCTGAATCACGTATTTGAGGTGCTCTCCGGTAGGTGCGACAAGCAGCACGCCAGCACCGACGCCTTGCAGCGAGAAAGCCCCATCAAAATACATAATCCACTCTTGATTCGTTTCCTTGCCGAGGAGAGTAGACTCTGGAATCTCTTCGTCTGGCGTTGGGGTCCATTCCACAATGAACTCTGCCAAAGCTCTGCTCTAAATGGTTGAAGTACTTTCAAATTTGAGACCAAAGCTTGACAGTTCCAAAGCCCACTCGACAATCCTGCCGGTTGCATCTGGATTCCGCAAAATCCGTTGCAATGGAAAGCGAGTGACGACGGTGATCTCATGTGCCTGAAAATAATGGCGCAGCTTCCTCGAGGCCATAAGGAGGCCGAAGAGCAGTTTTTGCATGCCAGAATATCTTGACCTAGCCCCCTGCAAAAGGGAACTGACAAAATAAACTGGGCGCTGCACCATCTTCTTCTTCTGTGTTGCTTCATTTGACTGCGTAGATCCTACTATGTCAGCACCAGGCTCTGCCAGGGAAGATCCCAGCTCGTCGCTTGGCGGTCTTGCCGCTGCCACTGCTTCTTCGTCGACTTCTCTCTCTGCCACTAACGCAACACTTACCACTTGATTCGTTGCCGCAAGATATAGCAGCAACTGCTCTTGTGGTTTTGGCGCGACTAGTACTAGCGGAGAGGAGAGGTACCTCTTCAAATCCTGCAGCGCTGCCTCCGCTTCCGAAGTCCACTTCATTGGACCTGCCTTTTTCAAGATTTTGAAAAAGGGCAGGGCGCGCTAAGCAGATTTTGAGATGAACCTACTCAGAGCAGCAACGCAGCCGGCAAGACGACGCACATCTTTGACACGTCTTGGCGCTTCAATCTGCTCAATTGCCTTGATCTTGTCGGGATTTGCTTCAATTCCACGTTGAGATACAAAGAAACCGAGAAGCTTGCCGGACAGAACACCAAACACACACTTCTCAGGATTGAGCTTCAAATTGATCTTGCGCAGATTTGCAAATGTCTCTTCTAAATCTTGTATGAGCGTCGCCTTGTCCTTGGTTTTGACCACTATATCATCCATATAAGCTTCCGTATTTCTATGTAGCTGGGGCTCAAAACCGATCTAGACCGCTCTTGCAAATGTCGAACCAGCACTCTTCAACCCGAAAGGCATACGTAAAAAGCAATACGTACCACATGGGGTGATAAATGCGGTCTTCTCTTCGTCTTCCTTTGCCATGAAGATCTGATGATATCCTAAATAGGCGTCAAGAAATGAAAGGAAATCGCAGCCGGCAGTGGAGTCCACAATCTGGTCGATGCGCGGCAAGGGAAAAGGATCTTTTGGACAGGCTTTATTGATATCTGTATAATCAATACACAGCCTCCATTTTCCATTCGCCTTGCGCACTACAACTGGGTTGGCCAACCATGTTGGATGGAGCACTCCTCTAACCAAACCTGCCGCTTCCAGCTTCTTGATTTCCTCGGCAATAAACTGTTGCCGCTCCAAAGCCTGCTTCCTAACCTTCTGCTTGACGGGCCGCGCGTGAGGACAGACAGCAAGGTGGTGCTCAATTACTTCCCTGGGAACACCGGGGATATCAGATGGTTGCCATGCAAACACATCTATATTCGCCCGCAGGAAAGCAATGAGCGCGCTTTCCTATTTATTGTCGAGGGTGGAACTTATGGTGAAAGTTCCTCCCGTACCATCCTCTTTTGCGGGCACCTTCTTGGTCTCTGGTGGAGCTGCCTTGGACTTCTTGCTCTTGCCGGTGAGCTCTCTGGTACATCCTCAACGGGAGCACAGCACTCCGAGGAGGTGCGTTTGCCAGGGTTTGTGTGAGAAGTCTTGACGGTCTTCTTCCCCCCGGGAGCTTCAGCGACAGGAGCAAGTGCCTCGGTGGCAGATGCTGCAACTGCCTCCCGGTAAAGCTGGTCGGTGCAGATAAGCGCGTCCTTCTTGTCGGAGTTGACAGTGATGACGCTCATCGGCCCAGGCATCTTTAATACGTTGTAAGCGTAGTGCGATGCCGTCATGAACTTGGCCAGCGCTGGGCGGCCAAGGATCCCATTATACGGCAATGGAATTTTGGCGACGTCGAAAACGATCTTCTCTGTCCTAAAGTTCAGGTCACTACCAAATGTTACCGGTAGCATGATCTTACCCTTGGGCTGGCTCCTTCCTGGATTGACCCCTTGAAACGTGCCCGTTTCCTCGAGATCTTCATCAGGGATTTGCAGCCTTTTGATCACCTCAGGTGAAATCAAGTTCAAACCGGCCCCACCGACAACTAACATTTTTGTCACCTTGAGGTTGCGAATTGTTGGCGAAACCAACAATGGCAGAAACCCGACCGCAGTTGTGCGATCAGGGTGATCCTCAGCGTCGAAAATGATAGGCGTGTTGGACCATTTTAATGGCTTCCGGGCATCGACAGATGGCTCTGTCGCATTAATCTTGCGCGCCCACTGTTTAAGTTGGCGGCAGGAAGAATGCAACGAGGCGCCTCCGTCAATGCACATCATGTGTGTAGCTTTCTGAAATTCTTGCTCGCTGGACTCATCGTCCTCTTCGTTGTCATCATCACCCCCCTCTGCCTTGTCGCGGCCTCGAGCGGGCCTCTCCTTCTGTTGCTTGGCCTTGCTGCGGCGACCTCCTCGGCCACCGCATTTCTTGCCGGACCCCTCCGCGCCATCCTGGGCCTTCTCCTTGTCTCGCCTCTCATACTCAGCTTTCTGCTTCTCGGCAAGCTGCTCAACTTGCCGGCAGTCTTGGAGATCATGGCCCTTGATGCGATGGATCTTGCAGTACTGCTTGCCGGAGCCCTCTGGCTTGTCGGCAGCCGCCAAGGCCTGACAGGAGGCGCACCCGGCAACCTCCTTGCCGGGGCCGTCAACTTTGGCCTTCTTGGCAGTGTCGATGTTGCCGGATCCCTCGACAGCAAGCATGGCCTTGCCCTTGCGCTTCCTATTACGCCGCCGGCCTTTCTTTGCCGGGGCGGCGGCGTCTTCGTCGTCGGAGTCGACTCCTGCGCCAGCATCCTCGCCAGGGAGTCTTCTCCCTTCTTCAGCTCGAGCACACTTATCAGCCGGAGCATAAAGCTCGGCAACATCCCTAACTTTGTTCATCGCCAGCTCTTCGCGCATCCTGCGGTTGCGCATGTTCTGATGGAACGCGCTGACAACAGCGGCAGGATGAACGTCTGGGATGTTGTGATGTATGGAACTGAACCGCTGGATGTACTTGCGCAGAGTTTCGCCCTCTTTCTGGGGGATGAGATGCAAATCACTTTCCTGGCCAGGAGCTTGGTGGCCTCCGGTAAAGGTGCCAACAAACTCATGACACAGGTCTGCCTAGGAAGAAACGGAATTCTTCGGTAGATGCATCAACCACGACCTGACGTTGGGCTTAAGTACCAACGGGAAGTAGTTGGCGAGTATCTTGTCGTCTCGAGCCCCGGCAGCCTGCACCGCGATGGTGTAGATACTCAGGAACTCCGACGGGTGAGTCTTGCCGTCATATTTCTCCGGGACCTCGGGTTTGAACATACGGGAATTGGGCCACTGGACTCGCCGCAGCTCACGGGTAAACGCTGGACAACCCACCTCATAGGGTAGATCGACAGGATACCCTGGCGCAGGCTTGTCTACAGTAGGCCCTGCGCACTTATCAGATTGATAGCGCGCTTCCCGCCGCCGCTCGATGGTAGTCCGAGCGTCTTCTTTGCTTCATTCCCGAAGAACTTGACGTTGATCGCGGCGAGTTCGCGGATCAGACGACGCCGTTGAATCGTCTTCGCAAGTGTCGGTCCGTCGAGTCAGCGACTGCTGTTGCCGCCATGGAGGAGAGTGCACCGTGGTCGTACCACCTCCAGTCTTTTCGCCACCGGCGCGCGCTGGCTCGATGGACTGCCGCCGCGAAGGCTCTGCCTGCTATGGCCTATCATCGTTGGCGAGGCCGACGAGGCTCTGAATAGCAGCTCTCCACTCGTCGAGCTTGTCTGCAGCAGGAGGAAAATTTAGGAGCAGTTGTGCTCGCGCCAGTGCTTCTGCTGGCGTAGGCGGCGGCGAAAGGTGCCAGGAACACGAGGTGCTCTGACTCCTAACCGTGTTAGAAGGAGCTCCATCACGACCCTGCGACCGCACACCGCTTCCACCGGCACCTTGGCGTGCATGCTGGTCCCGTGCATCTCGAGGGTGATTCTCAGGAGACTTTCCGTGGGGACGCCTAGTACCACCGACGTCGCGGCGTTGTTCATCGCGCGCGACCTGAGAAGGCCGCGGCGCATGCGCTGGCGTGGGTGTCTTAGAAGGCGCCCTTCCATCCCTGGAGTTCGCTACGCCGCCCGTGGGCACCACAGCTCTGTCCTTAGATCTAGCGGCGCGAACGACGCTGCTCATCTGGCTATGGTCACCAGAACGTCGCGGAAGCTCGGAACCTTTGCCTCCTCTGCCCGCGTCTACACCGTCGCCCGTCTGTGTAGCCATAGGGACAGCGGACGTGGATGGACCAACCGCCCTGAAACCCTTCTTGTTGGGAACCATGGCGATGAAGATGATGAAGAAACTGGCGCGCTGAAAGCTAGATCAGGTTCACGCAACCCTTTTTCCCCTACCTGGCGCGCCAAAGATGTCGGAGAACGACACCTATGGGATCGAAAGAATCCCTTTTACGGTTCGGCAGGGAGAAAGGCTTGCACAAAGAGCAGATCTAACGATCAACACGAGGGATTTTTACCTAGGTTCGGGCCGCTCGGAAGCGTAAAACCCTACTCCTGCTTCAGCTGTATTGGATGTACTAGAATTCTGGCTCCAGGAGCGCTCGTGATGAACAGTACGTTCTAGCAGCAGCTACACATGCAGAATGGGCCAGAAGCTCCTCCCCCCCTGTAGCTCCGCTTTGGGCCTCCTTTTATACGTCGAAGGGGTCACCAACAGTAGCGAAGTACAAGAGGTGTAAAGTAGCTACAGTGCTATCATACCTAATACTGACGGTTTAGGACAAAGGCATTTAATGCTCTGTTGAGGTGTCCCTTAGCTTCTTGGGGACGGAAAAAGGGGCCGTCCCATCAGCACCGCTTAAACCCAACGCCGTTAGCGTCCTGACAAGCATCTAGGAGAACAACAGCTAAACGACAAGCTAGTCGCTGCGCTAGAGCGGTGATAGGGTGGCGAGATCTTGCGGGGCACGAGTCTTGCCGGGGCTTCAAGCCATCCCGGCAAGATCTTGCCGGGATCCCAGCCTTCGGTCTTCCGTCTTCTGATCATTGGGTTGAATGCTTTCTTGATAATCTTGCATTTGCGTCCAGCTGTTCCCCGGCAGGCCTTGCCGCTGCTGTGGCTACAACCGCCCGTGCACAAGTATGGGGTACTAAAAAAAACCCAAACATTAGTACATATCATGATATGAAATTTTTACAAAGTATTTATATACAAATTATTCAGGTTTCCCAAATTTTTTAGAATTTTTAGAGATAGGTAAGTATGGTTATACTACAGATCTTCATACACTGTGCTGTTTTTGGCAGATTCTGTTTTGCATGCATAGTTTGCTTGTTTTAGTGTTCCCATAACTTATATTCAGTGATATAAATTATGTGAATGGTAGAATACCGTAGGCATTATGTGAGAACAACTATGAATCTTGTATTGATAGTACCTAAGTGACTGATCTTTATTTATTACACTAACCCATCTCACGAAGTTCCGTTAAGTCTTGTGTGATTGAAGTTTTCAAGTTTTGGGTGAGACACCGATATGAGGAGAATAAGGAGTGACAAGAACCTAAGCTTGGGGATTCACAAGGCACCACCAAGGTAATATCCAAGGAAGAATCAAGCGCCTAAGCTTGGGGATGCCCTGGAATGCATACCCTCTTTCGTCTTCAACATTATCGGTATATCTTACTTAGAGCTATATTTTTATTCGTCACATAATATGTGCTTTGCTTGGACCGTCATTATATTTTATCATTTTCTGTTAGGTGTTATTTATAACCTTGTTTTCAATAAAAAAATTGAAGAATTGCCTTAGGATGCTTGCATTGCATGTTTGATGTGTGCTGTGTAAAAACAGAAACTTTCTCTATAGTGTTTGAATTTTAATATTTTACTGGAATGTGGAAAGTTTCTAATTTATTTGCACAGTGTTGTCATATGAATCTGAAATTGTTTGATGTGTATCGTATAATTAACTCATGGATACTTGTGGTGACATTGATGCGTATCATATGGTGTTATTTTAGTACGAACTCTTAGATAGATCGATCAGAAAGGATAACTTGGTGTTATTTTAGTACGAACTCTTGGATAGATCGATCGGAAAGGATAACTTTAAGGTGGTTTTTTACCCTACATACAATTTCTTCTTATGTTCTCCCCTAGATAAGAACTTTGGAGTGATTCTTCGTTGCATGTTGAGGGATGGTTATGTGATCCAATTATATTAGCATTGTTGAGAGATTGCACTAGCAAAAGTACGGACCCTAGGCCTTGTTTTCAAGCATTGCAATACCATTTGTGCTCACCTTTGTTACCTGCTACCTTGCTGTTTTTTACTGTTACTATTACAAAAATCAATATCTACTATCATTACTACACTTGTATCACCATCTCTTCGCCGAACTAGTGCACCTACACAATTTACCATTGTATTTGGTGTGTTGGGTACACAAGAGACTTTTTATTATTTGGTTGCAGGGTTGTTTGAGAGAGACCATCTTCATCCTACGCCTCCCATGGATTGATAAACCTTAGGTCATCCACTTGAGGGAAATTTGCTACAGTCCTACAAAACTCTGCGCTTGGAGGCCCAACACGAGTCTACAAGACCAAGTTGTGTAGTAGACATCAAGCTCTTTTCTAGCGCCGTTGCCGGGGAGGTGAGTGTTTGAAGGTGTATCTTTAGATCTTGCAATTAAATATTTTAGTTTCTTGTTTTTCACTAGTTTGGTTTTATAAAAGAAAACTACAAAAAATGGAGTTTAGGTTGCCTCAATTGTTTCGTCTTTTTAATGTCTTTCGTGAAAATGATGGTTCAAAAAATTGTGCTCAATTGGTAGAGGAAAAATTTATGAAAATACTTAATGAGAATTCCTTGAATGATGAGCATGATTGCAATGTTGCTAGTATGAATTCTCTGAATATCCATGATGCTAATGATATGCAAAGCAACAAGCTTGGGGATGCTATGTTTGACGAAGATGATATTTTTAGTCCCCCAAGTTTCGATGAGCAAATTTATTATGCTGATGGCATGCCTCCTATCTATGATGATTATGAGGATGACATGTATGCTATAAAGAGTGATAGTAACCATGAAACTTGTCATCATGATTTTAATATTGAATGTGGTTATGTCAATCTAGTGTCTCATGACACTTATTTTGTTGAGTTTGCTCCCACTACCATGGATGAAAAGGAATTTGCTTATGTGGAGAGTAATGAAATTTCTATGCTTGTGCATCATGAAAAGAATGATTTATAAGATAGTTATATTGTGGAATTCCTTCATGATGCTACTGAAATTTATTATGAGGGAGAAACATATGCTAGTAGGAATTGCAATAACATCAAGTTACCTCTCTATGTGTTCAAAGTTTTGAAGTTATGCTTGTTTTGCCTTCCTATGCTAGTTGATTCTTGCTCCCATAAATTGTTTGCTCACAAAATCCCTATGCATAGGAAGTGGGTTAGACATAAATGTGATTTTCATGAGATTCATGATGCTCTATTGCATGTTTCAATTACTATTCCTATGTGAGCATCATTGAAATTATCATGCCTAGCTAAAAGGCATTAATGAAAAGCACTTGTTGGGAGACAACCCAACACTTTTAGTTTCTTTTTTTATATGTTCACATGATTAAGCTACGGTAGTAATCATGTTTTGTGTCTTTTATTTCAATAAAGTGCCAAGTAAAGCCTTAGGGATGACTCAGAAGATGAGTAAAATTGATGCTGAACCAAAACAGAAACTTTTGACTCTAGTACAGGAGTTTTCATTATTTACTAGAGCATGATAATGATATGAAATTTTTACAAAGTATTTATATACAAATTATTCAGGTTTCCCAATTTTTTAGAATTTTTAGAGATAGGTAATTATGGTTACACTACAGATCTTCATAGACTGTTCTGTTTTTGGCAGATTCTGTTTTGCATGCATAGTTTGCTTGTTTTAGTGTTCTCATAACTTATATTCAGTGATATAAATTATGTGAATGGTAGAATACCGTAGGAATTATGTTAGAACAACTATGAATCTTGTATTGACAGTACCTAAGTGAATGATCTTTATTTATTATACTAACCCATCTCACGAAGTTCCGTTAAGTCTTGTGTGATTGAAGTTTTCAAGGTTTGGGTGAGACACCGATATGAGGAGAATAAGTAGTGACAAGAACCTAAGCTTGGGGATTCACAAGGCACCACCAAGGTAATATCCAAGGAAGAATCAAGCGCCTAAGCTTGGGGATGCCCTGGAATGCATACCCTCTTTCGTCTTCAACATTATCGGTATATCTTACTTGGAGCTATATTTTTATTCATCACATAATATGTGCTTTGCTTGGATCGTCATTATATTTTAGCATTTTCTGTTAGGTGTTATTTATAATCTTGTTTTTCAATAAAAATTTCCAAGAATTTCCTTAGGATGCTTGCATCGCATGTTTGATGTGTGCTGTGTAAAAACAGAAACTTTCTCTGTAGTGTTTGAATTTTCATATTTTACTAGAACGTGGAAAGTTTCTGATATATTTACACAGTGTTGTCATATAAATTCTTTATAACGTACTAAATTTTCATAATTTGTTAAGTTACAGAAGTACACTATTTTCATAAATTGCTACAGGCTATTCTGTTTGGACAGATTGCTGTCATAGTTTTTTATCTACTTATCCTATAGTTTCCGTAGCCTATATTGGTAGATATAAATTGTGGAAACGATAGTAAACAGTAGATGATGTTTGGAAATTATTGTGCGACTTGTCTTGGCAGTATAAGAAGTGTGTAATTATTCTTATGTGTACTAACCTATCTCGCGAGTTCTTTTCGAGTTTTTGTGGAAGAAGTTTTTAAGATTTAGGGAAACCGTGATATAAAAGGAATTAAGGAGACACAAAAACTCAAGCTTGTGGATGTCCAAGGCATCCCAAGATAATATTTCATGAAGTCTCAAGCATCTAAGCTTGGGGATGGCCCGGTAGGCATCCCACCTTTTTTCATCAACAATTATCGGTTAGTAGCGGTTGAGCCTAAGTTTTTGCTTATTCACATGATGTGTGCTATTCTTGGAATGTCATTTTATCTTGTTTTTCTTACCGTTTTAATAAAATACTTAGATCTTAAAGTTTTTAGATGAGAGAGAGTTCTCAAATGGCTACCCATTTACATAACTACTCGCTTGATCTTCACTTATATCTTTTTGGAGTAGCTTGTCATTTACTCTTGTGCTTCACTTATATCCTACAGTAAATTGTTGAATGAATTGAATACCATGCAGTTGAAATGATATGTTCATATAATGCCTAGTAGTAGCTTCACATTGGGTTTAGAAAGTGAAATCTTTTGAAGCTTGACAATCACAATATTGGTCATACAAGGAATTCGTGAATGATTAGTATAAGGAAGAGAACTTTCACATACAAATATATTATCTTGGACATCTTCTATGATTGTGAATACCCATAAATTATTTTCAAACTTGAGCAAATTAGTTGAAGTTTGACAAGGAAGATAACGTAATGAGTTATGGAATTGTGTATATTTGCATAGAAGTTATATTGTTATGGATCCTCCAACATGTGGTGTTTGCTTAGGATCTTTTGCTAGCCAAAAATTCGTACTAAGTAGAGATACTAGTTGTGCATCCAAAAACCCGTAAACCCAGTTTCTTGCCATGAGTGTCCACCATACCTACCTATGAATTAAATAAGATCCTTCAAGTAAGTTGTCATCAGTGCAAAAAGACAATACAAATTGCTTCTAAATGTGTTTAATCATTTAGTGTAAGAGAAAATTGAGCGTTGTACGAACTTGTGATGGCAAAGTAATAAAAGCGACGAACTGCATAATAAAGGTTGCTATCATAAGGGGCAATATAACGTGACGTTCTTTTGCATTAAGGGATTGTGCATACAAAACCAAAAAAGTGCATGAAAACCTCTGCTTCCCTCTGCGAAGGGCCTATCTTTTCCAGTATTTACTTTTATGCAAGAGTCAGTAGTATGCATTCTCATTTCATCCTCAATTATTCTCTAGTTGGCAAGCATCATGTGGTGGGGAAAATCTAGGCACATGTGGCCAGTCAAATATATTTGATCATGACTTATTATTGTTGACAATTATCTCTACGATAAATGAGTTGGGAGGCAAAACATTAAGCCCCTATCTTTCTCTCTGTTCGATGGATGCCATTTGTTCTAAAAATATGCTTTGAGTACTAGCAATCATAGAAGACTATATGATGATTGAGTATGTGGAACTCTTACTTAGACTTTGTTGAGAAAAATTGAATTGCAATTGTTTGGTGACTAAGAACATAGGTTGTTAAGTTTCAAGAGAAATCATTGTTTGAACCATAACATGTGAATTGGTTGCTAGTTTATCATGATGCGTTTTATGAGAAAGACTTGCTGTTATGACGCTAGGAAAAGTGGTTGAAATTATCATTGATCAAACTTATGCACTATGCTAGCATTCACACTTCATAAATTATTTGTTTTATCATTTACCTACTCGAGGACGAGTAGGAATTAAGCTTGAGGATGCTGATACGTCTCTAGTGTATCTATAATTTATGAAGTATTCATGCCATATTTACAACAATTTTATATGGTTTTGGTATGATTTGCATGGAACTAACCCGGACTGACGCCGTTTTTAGCAGAACTACCGTGGTGGTGTTTTTTGTGTAGAAATAAATGTTCTCCAAATACAACGAAACTTTTTGATGGTTTTTTTGGAACAAAAGAGGCACTAGAAGCTTCTTGGGAGGGCCAGAAGAGCCACGATGTCGCCACAACCCACCAGGGCGCGCCAGCCCCCTCTGGCACGCCCTCGTGTCTTGTGGGCCCCTCGTGGCCCATCTTCGCGTGAAACCGACGCCCAAAAGTCCTATATATTCATAAACCCCCAGAAATAACAATAGATGAGAAGTTCCGCCGCTGCAAGCCTCTATAGCCACGAAAAACCAATCTAGACCCCGTTCCGGCACCGTGCCGACGGGGGAAATCATCACCGGAGGCCATCTTCCTCATCCCTATGATCTCCATAAGGAGGAGGGAGTAGTCCACCCTCGGGATTGAGGGTTTTTACCAGTAGCTATGTGTTTAATCTCTCTCTCTCTCTCTCTCTCGTGTTCTTGATTTGGCATGATCTTGATGTATCATTGGCTTTCTTAATATAGTAGGATCATATGGTGTTTTCCCCTCCCTATCTTGTTGTGATGAATTGAGTTTTCCCTTTGAGATTTTGTTAGTACCAGATTGAATACTTTTATGGAATTGAGAGCACTTGATCTATGTCTTGGCACTCAACTCGTGGATTCCCGAGGTGACATTGGGGTAATCTATGCATAGGGGTTGCTGCACGTTTTCGTCCTACTTTCTTCGGTAGAAATCTTGGGGCACTCTTTGAGGTTCTTTGTGTTGGATTGAGTATTATGAATCTGAAATTGTTTGATGTGTATCGTATAATTAACTCATGGATACTTGTGGTGACATTGGAGTATATAGGTGACATTAGAGTTGGTTGATGCGTATCATATGGTGTTATTTTAGTACAAACTCTTAGATAGATCGATCAGAAAGGATAACTTGGTGTTATTTTAGTACGAACTCATGGATAGACCGATCGGAAAGGATAACTTTAAGGTGGTTTTGTACCCTACAAACAATTTCTTCTTATGTTCTCTCCTAGATAAGAACTTTGGAGTGATTCTTCGTTGCACGTTGAGGGATGGTTATGTGATCCAATTATATTAGCATTGTTGAGAGATTGCACTAGCAAAAGTACGGACCCTAGGCCTTGTTTTCAAGCATTGCAATACCATTTGTGCTCACCTTTGTTACCTACTACCTTGCTGTTTTTTACTGTTACTATTACAAAAATCAATATCTACTATCATTACTACACTTGTATCACCATCTCTTCGCCGAACTAGTGCACCTATACAATTTACCATTGTATTTGGTGTGTTGGGTACACAAGGGACTTTTTATTATTTGGTTGCAGGGTTGTTTGAGAGAGACCATCTTCATCCTACACCTCCCACGGATTGATAAACCTTAGGTCATCCACTTGAGGGAAATTTGCTACTGTCCTACAAAACTCTGCGCTTGGAGGCCCAACACGAGTCTACAAGAACAAGTTGGGTAGTAGACATCAAGCTCTTTTCTGGCGCTGTTGCCGGGGAGGTGAGTGCTTGAAGGTGTATCTTTAGATCTTGCAATTAAATCTTTTAGTTTCTTGTTTTTCACTAGTTTGGTTTTATAAACGAAAACTACAAAAAATGGAGTTTAGGTTGCCTCAATTGTTTCGACTTTTTAATGTCTTTCGTGAAAATGATGGTTCAGAAAATTCTGCTCAATTGGTAGAGGAAGAATTTATGAAAATACTTAATGAGAATTCCTTGAATGATGAGCATGATTGCAATGTTGCTAGTATGAATTCTCTGAATATCCATGATGCTAATGATATGCAAAGCCACAAGCTTGGGGATGCTATGTTTGATGAAGATGATATTTTTAGTCCCCCAAGTTTTGATGAGCAAATTTATTATGCTGATGGCATGCCTCCTATCTATGATGATTATGAGGATGACATGTATGCTATAAAGAGTGATAGTAACCATGAAACTTGGCATCATGATTTTAATATTGAATGTGGTTATGTCAATCAAGTGTCTCATGACAGTTATTTTGTTGAGTTTGCTCCCACTACCATGGATGAAAAGGAATTTGCTTATGTGGAGAGTAATGAAAATTCTATGCTTGTGCATCATGAAAAGAATGATTTATAAGATAGTTATATTGTGGAATTCCTTCATGATGCTACTTAAATTTATTATGAGGGAGAAACATATGCTTGTAGGAATTGCAATAATCTCAAGTTTCATCTCTATGTGTTCAAAGTTTTGAAGTTATGCTTGTTTTGCATTCCTATGCTAGTTGATTCTTGCTCCTATAAATTGTTTGGTCACAAAATCACTATGTATAGGAAGTGGGTTAGACTTAAATGTGCTTGTCATGAGATTCATGATGCTCTCTTGCATGTTTCAGTTACTATTTGTATGTGAGCATCATTGAAATCATCATGCCTAGCTAAAAGGCATTAAAGAAAAGCGATTGTTGGTGACAACCCAACTCTTTTACTTTCTGTTTTTGTATGTTCATATGATTAATCTACTGTAGTAATCTGTTTTGTGTCTTTTATTTCCATAAAGTGCTAAGTAAAACCTTAGGGATGACTCACAAGATGAGTAGAATTGATGCTGAACCAAAACAGAAACTTTTGACTCCAGTACATGAATTTTCATTTTTTTACTGGAGCGTGATAATGATTTGAAATTTTTACACAGTATTTATATACAAATTCTCCAGGGTTTACTAAATTTTCAGAATTTTTATAGACACCTAAGAATTGTTACACTATAGATCTTCATAGACTGTTTTGTTTTTGGCATATTCTGTTTTGCATGCATAGTTTGCTTGTTTTAGTGTTCCCATAACTTATATTCAGTGATATAAATTATGTGAATGGTAGAATACAGTAGGTATTATGTGAGAACAATTATGAATCTTGTCTTGACAGTACCTAAGTGAATGATCTTTATTTATTATACTAACCCATCTCACGAAGTTCCGTTAATTCTTGTGTGATTGAAGTTTTCATGTTTTGGGTGAGACCGATATGAGGAGAATAAGGAGTGACAAGAACCTAAGCTTGGGGATGCCCAAGGCACCCCCAAGGTAATATCCAAGGAAGACTCAAGCGCCTAAGCATGGGGATGCCCCGAAAGGCATCCCCTCTTTCGTCTTCAACATTATCGGTATATCTTACTCAGAGCTGTATTTTTATTTGTCACATAATATGTGCTTTGCTTTGACCGTCATTATATTTTGTTATTTTCTGTTAGGTGTTATTTATAATCTTGTTTTTCAATAAAAAGTTCGAAGAATTGCCTTAGGATGCTTGCACTGCATGTTTGATGTGTGCTGTGTAAAAACAGAAACTTTCTCTGTAGTGTTTGAATTTTTATATTTTACTAGAATGAGGAAAGTGTCTGAAATTTTTACACAATGTTTTCATATAAATTCTTTATCACATCCTAAATTTTCATAATTGTTTGATTTACATAAGTACACTGTTTTCATAAATTGCTACACACTATTCTGTTTGGACAGATTGCTGTCATAGTTTAATTATCTACTTATCCTATAGTTTCCATAGCCTATATTGGTAGATATAAATTGTGGAAATAATAGTAAACAGTTGATGATGTTTGGAAATTATTGTGCAACTTGTCTTGGCAGTACAAGGAGTGTGGACTTATTCTTATGTGTACTAACCTATCTCACGAGTTCTTTTCGAGTTTTTGTGGATGAAGTTGTTAAGATTTAGGGAAACCGTGATATAAAAGGAATTAAGGAGACACAAAAGCTCAAGCTTGGGGATTCCCAAGGCAACCCAAGATAATATTTCAAGAAGTCTCAAGAATCTAAGCTTGGGGATGCCCCGGTAGGCATCCCACGTTTCTTCATCAACAATTATCGGTTAGTTGCGGTTGAGCCTAAGTTTTTGCTTATTGACATGATGTGTGCTATTCTTGGAATGTAATTTTATTTTGTTTTGCTTTATTTTTTAATAAAATACTTAGATCTTAATTTTTTTAGATGAGAGAGAGTTCTCAAATGGCTACCCATTTATTTAACTACTCGCTTGATCTTCACTTATATCTTTTTGGAGTAGCTTGTCATTTACTCTTGTGCTTCACTTATATCCCATAAGTAAATTGTTGAATGAATTGAATACCATGAAGTTGAAATTATATGTTCATATGATGCCTAGTAGTAGCTTCACATTGGGTTTAGAAAGTGAAATCTTTTGAAGCTTGACAATCACAATATTGGTCATACAAGCAATTCGTGAATGATTAGTATAAGGAAGAGAACTTTCACATACAAATATATTATCTTGGACTTCTTCTATGATTGTGAATACCCATTAATTATTTTCAAACTTGAGAAAATTAGTTGAAGTTGGACAAGGAAGACAACGTAATGAGTTATGGTTGTGTATATTTGCATAGAAGTTATATTGTTATAGATCCTCCAACATGTGGTGTTTGCTTAGGATCTTTTGCTAGCCAAAAATTCGTACTAAGTAGAGATACTATTTGTGCATTCCAAAACCCAGTTTCTTGTCATGAGTGTCCACCATACCTAGCTATGGATTGAATAAGATCCTTCAAGTAAGTTGTCATCGGTGCAAGAAGGCAATAAAAATTGCTTCTAAATGTGTTTGATCATTTAGTATATTAGAAAATTGAGCGTTGTACGAACTTTTGATGGCAAACTAATAAAAGTGACGGACTGGATAATAAAGGTTGCTATCATAAGGGGCAATATAACGTGACATTCTTTTGCATTAAAAGATTGTGCATACAAAACCAAAAAGCGCATGCCAACCTCTGCTTCCCTCTGCGAAGGGCCTATCTTTTTTAGTATTTACTTTTATGCAAGAGTCAATAGTATGCATTCTCATTTCAACCTCAATTATTCTCTAGTTGGCAAGCATCATGTGGTGGAGAAAGATCTAGGCACATATTCCCAGTCAAATATATTTGATCATGACTTATTATTGTTGACAATTATCTCTATGATAAATGAGTTGGGTGGCGAAACATTAAGCCCCTATCTTTCTCTGTGTTCGATGGATGCCATTTGTTCTAAAAATATGCTTTCGATACTAGCAATCATGGAAGACTATATGATGATTGAGTATGTGGAGCTCTTACTTAGACTTTTGTTGAAAATAAGTTGAATTGCAATTGTTTGGTGACTAAGAACATAGGTTATTAAGTTTCAAGAGAATTCATTGTTTGAACCATAACATGTGAATTGGTTGCTAGTTTATCATGATGAGTTTTATGAGGAAGAGTTGCTGTTATGACGCTAGGAAAAGTGGTTGAAATTATCATTGATCAAACTTATGCACTATGCTAGCATTCACACTTAATAATTATTTCTTTTATCATTTACCTACTCGAGGACGAGTAGGAATTAAGCTTGGGGATGCTGATACGTCTCCAACGTATCTATAATTTATGAAGTATTCATGCCATATTTACAATAATTTTTTCTGGATTTGGTATGATTTGCATGGAACTAACCCGGACTGACGCTGTTTTCAGCAAAACTACCGTGGTGGTGTTTTTTGTGCAGAAATAAAAGTTCTCCAAATGCAACAAAACTTTTTGACGATTTGTTTTGGAACAAAAGAGGCACTAGAAGCTTCATGGGAGGGCCAGAAGAGCCATGAGGTGGCCACAACCCACCAGGGCACGCCAGCCCCCTCTGGCTCGCCCTGGTGTTTTGTGGGCCCCTCGTGGCCCATCTTCGCGTGAAACCGACGCCCAAAAATCCTATATATTCAGAAACCCGCATAAATAACCCTAGATGAGAAGTTCCGCTACCGCAAGCCTCTGTAGCCACGAAAAACCAATCTAAACCCCGTTCCAGCACCCTGCCGGAGGGGGAAATCATCACTGGAGGCCATCTTCATCATCCCTATGGTCTCCATGAGGAGGAGGGAGTAGTCCACCCTCGGGGCTGAGGGTTTGTACCAGTAGCTATGTGTTTAATCTCTCTCTCTTGTGTTCATGATTTGGCACAATCTTGATGTATCACGGGCTTTGTTAATATAGTTGGATCATATGGTATTTTCCCCTCTCTATCTTGTTGTGATGAATTGAGTTTTCCCTTTGAGATTTAGTTATTACCGGATTGAATACTTTTATGGATTTGAGAGAACTTGATCTATGTCTTGGCACTCAACTCGTGGATTCCCGAGGTGACATTGGGGTAATCTATGCAAAGGGGTTGATGCACGTTTTCGTCCTAGTTTCTCCAGTAGAAATCTTGGGGCACTCTTTGAGGTTCTTTGTGTTGGATTGAGTATTATGAATCTGAAATTGTTTGATGCGTATCATATAATTAACTCATGGATACTTGTGGTGACATTGGAGTATCTAGGTGACATTAGAGTTGGTTGATGCGTATCATATGGTGTTATTTTAGTACGAACTCTTAGATAGATCGATCAGAAAGGATAACTTGGTGTTATTTTAGTACGAACTCTTGGATAGATCGATCGGAAAGGATAACTTTAAGGTGGTTTCGTACCCTACATACAATTTCTTCTTATGTTCTCCCCTAGATAAGAACTTTGGAGTGATTCTTCGTTGCACATTGAGGGATGGTTATGTGATCCAATTATATTAGCATTGTTGAGAGAGTGCACTAGCGAAAGTACGGACCCTAGGCCTTGTTTTCAAGCATTGCAATACCGTTTGTGCTCACTTTTGTTACTTGCTACCTTGCGGTTTTATATTGTTACTATTACAAAATCAATATCTACTATCATTACTACACTTGTATCACCATCTCTTCGCCGAACTAGTGCACCTATACAATTTACCATTGTATTTGGTGTGTTGGGTACACAAGAGACTTTTTATTATTTGGTTGCAGGGTTGTTTGAGAGAGACCATCTTCATCCTACGCCTCCCACGGATTGATAAACCTTAGGTCATCCACTTGAGGGAAATTTGCTACTGCCCTAGAAAACTCTACGCTTGGAGGCCCAACATGAGTCTACAAGAACAAGTTGTGTAGTAGACATCAGTACCCTCCGTGTGTTGAAGTCTCCATCAGCGTGGACGTACGATAGCACCACTTATCGGAACCACGGGAAAATCTTTGTGTCATCTATTGCGTTTGATCTTCCTGTCTCTACTCCTTCTTACATATGCGTGTCTTTACTTTGCGCTACTATACTTGTTGAACAACATGTGTAGGGTGCATTAGACTTGTTAGAATTGCTAAAATCTGCCAACCATTAAAATTGGGAAAAGGCTAGGTTTTTAATTTGTCAAGTAGTCTATTCACCCCCTCTAGACGTCCCTTATCGATCCCACAATTGGTATCAGAGCTTTGGTCTCCATAGCTTTGGTTTTATCACCATTTTTAGGAAGATGGACGTGTCTAGTTTATGGAGTCTTAGTTGTAGAGTGCCCATTCTCGATGGGGAGTAGTATAGTCAATGGAAATATGAGTTGCTTAAGCTATTCAATGAATTCCATTTGAGCAAGTATGTTAAGAGCCCTTACATACCTCCTATTGATCCTTTACAATCCTCACATGAAGAAGAAATTGACATGCTTCGTAATCTTAGAACTGTTAATCTTATCATTAGAGGATTGCCAAGACTTGTGTTTGATCAAGTGAGAAACTTTGAGTGTGCTTATACTTTGTGGAGTGATTTAGAGAATAGATACCCAAATTACTCCTTGAAAAATCTTGATGTCATTCTCCATAAAACTATTGCTTTTCACAAAATGAAGCCTAGTGATCCAAAATTTGACGATTATCTATTTGAGCTTAGAGACCTCATGCGTGCTAAAGGAGATGTCATAACTATCAACAACATCATTGTTGAAGCCATTCGCATTCATAATCTTGAACATTGTTATGATCACAACCTTAACGAATCTCTTGTCTCTTATGACAAGGATATCCCACTTGATGATGACGATGTGGAACATGGCTACTATGATGAAGATGAGTTGTTTGACATCGAGTATGAGAAGACTATGAAGAATTTAAGTCTCATATCGAACTTCAAGGATTACGTGTTCGAAGGAAAAGAGTGGATTCTCGACAGTGGATGCATCGATCACATGACTTGAGATAGAGACATGTTTCAAGAGATCACACCAAACCATGGACCACGGAGGTATGTGCCTTTTGGAGATAACTCCAACGGTAAGGTACTCGGTCCTGGTAAGGTGGCCACTTCTCATGATAGCTCCACTCAAAACGTCATGCTTGTTGAATTCCTTGGTTACAATCTTCTTTCTGTATCTAGACTAGCCGACTTTGGTTTCAATGTGCTATTTACTAGAGTTGATTGCCAAGTGTTTCGTCAAGACAATCATAGCATGGCCTTTACCAGTTTTCGTAGAGGTGATCTATACATTGTTGACTTCACTAAGATATCCAAACCTCGTACTTGTATTATTGCAAAATCTTCTAAAGGTTGGATTTGGCATAGAAGGCTAGGACAACATATGTACTTATAAGAACATGATTGCATAAACAAAAATAACACAATGCAATTTCAAATATTGTATCACAAATACCAGCAATATTACAAGGTTCAAATTCCAGCACAACGAGGCCCAAATTCAAAGATTACAAGGTACGAACTGACATTAGAAATGAAATCCAATCTTCAGGATCCACGGGATGAAATATTTCTGCGAAGGGATCATCCACCGAGAAGTCATATATCGGCTCGATAGAATCGCTTCCGAATAATCAGTCATATGAACTTCCAAAGTGAAAATCAGCTTCTGCAGAGCCTTTTCCATTCTGCTGTAGACGCCTCCGCTGGTCAGCAAACCATCCATTGTGGCGCACTAAATATAGTGCGAACCTCATTACCTTGAGCACCCTTGCTTTCTGAACAAAGAAACTGGCAGATTGAATCTCTGGATTGGTGCCTCGGTACTCGTTCAAAGTAATTTCCGTGAGATGGAATTCAAGGCATTCAATGGGATTGTTATATTGCGCCACCTTTTCCACTCCAAGTCCTGCTTGTATCTGCAAACGAAGACAACATATCAGTGTTTAGATGCAGTATTGAACAGTACGTGCCTCTTTGATTTGCATGATTTATAAAATACACTAATAGATTGACATGCCATCTTCGATCGTTCATGATTAACATCTCAAAAAAAAGCATAGTACATCTGTCATTGTAATCATGGGTAAAAGTACCAACAAATTGAACTCCGTTGTGGTTAACAATTAACAAGAAAGGAACATCACCTCGACGTATAGCTTCTCCGTGCACAGAAAGCATATAAGGAACTTAACAACTTCATCCAGATTGGGGCCGATAGATTGTAGTGCCAAGATCTTCACTGTGCGCAGAGACAATGTGAGGCTTGTGGGAATCATTTTTTGGATGACAGCCGAACATAGATCAACAAAAACTAGATAAAATGTGATGTACAATAATAAGAATGAGAAGAAGATTGTTGTACCTGAACGGGTATGGATCCAGCCATAACAGTTCGGAGAATTTAGCACACGAATAGCCCAACACTGTCAATTTTGGTGCGTCAATGACCCTGATTCTTGTTCGACCTTCTTTATCAAGTACAAACAATCTCTCTAGGAAAGGCGCATTCTCAATGACCATATCATGAAACTCCCCAACTGACAGCCTGTTGCGGCACCAGCCATGCACATAAATCGTACGGAGATTCGTTGTAGCGATGTGGAGGCTACTGAACCCAAACATCATATGAAGACGAAGCTACTCGAGCGTTATACTGTCGCCGAGCAGGCGCTCCAAATCCGACTTTGAGATGCTGACGCCAATGAGCTCGAGGTGCTTCAATTTAGGGAGATGAAGAGCGTGCGCATCATTAATATTGGGGAAAAGGCACCGCATGAACATAGCACGACACAGCGTGGGTGCGAGGCGGAGGACGGACGGAGGCAGCGAGCGCCCATGTCCAGCAACAAAGTTGAGCTCCTCTAGCTGATCTAGGGCAGGGGATAAGAACCAATCATGAAACTTGGGTTCGGCCTTGCAGTTTGAACGAAAAGTGTCGATGGCAAGGCGTCTAACGGGCACAGTGTGCGTGGCGAGGATGTGGGACAATGCGTCCAAGCATTTGCGATCCCCGCTGCAGAGCTCATCGTCGTCGAGGAGGTCAATGGGGGTGGAGTGCAATAGGGGGCGCCACCGCCTGGAGAGGATAGTGGTCTGCACGGCAGATTTGATGGCGAGGAGAGACATGATGGTTACCAACATCTCGTCATGGATGCTGCTGATGAAGTCCACGCTCGCCGGAGGCTCGTGTGGTTCAACCTCCACCCGCCCCCGCTTGTTGTCCGTTTCGTCGTCCATCAAAAAAGGAGGCGATCCACGGTGGCGGCCCCAATAGATTAGACCAGAGGAGAAGGTCTAGCACTAATGGAGAACTTGGGAGAGAATAGGGCTATGGGTTGTAGTCCGAGGTCAAAGGGCTTGATTCCCGGTGAGCCAGCTGCGCGTACGCGGCGGACTGCTCGCACGCATCCCTTTAAGCCTGCGCGGCGGACTTCTCGCATGCGTCCCGTCTAATCAAACCTGCACCGACATCACACGCAGGGCCCACCTCTTATAGAGGCAGGGCCACGTGTCTCCTCGATGAGCCCGTTCCCAAACAGTTTCTAAAAACCATAAAGCGTTTCGTGCTTGGGAACTAAAACCATCAATAAATATTGAGCTTGTTTCCTTTCACATTCCAAATTACCACGCGCTAATTTTTTTCGCAAATCAGTTCACACCTACCAAACCTAAACGTGTTCTCACTTAGCAGCTGTTTACTGTAGTAGGCTATAAAAACACAAACTCGTACTCGAAAATTACCGCACATTCTTCACCCCCGCCACCAAAAAACAGGCCTTTCTTTGTTAGTCCTTCATTCCGTCTTCCATGGCCGGTAGGGGGGGTTTCTGGGTCGAGATATAACCAGGGAAGAAAGACCAAAGCCGGGGAAGCAACCAAGAGGTCCCGCCGTAGCGCCGCGGAAGCGCCAGAGAGCTCCAGCCACACCGCTTTGGCCGCAGCAGAGATGTCCGGTGGCGCCGCGGACGCCCAGGAGGATCTTTCGTGGAGAAGCGACGACTCTCACAGTCACAAGCGCATTCGCCTCGGAGGCAAACTGGACGATTTGGCAGTCTTTGATTCCTCAGCCAGCGACGACGTGCGCGCTGAGCTCGATAGGAAGGACGCCATGATCGATGACCTGGTGAAGCTGCTGGAGAAGGGCGACGCCTCGGTTGACAGGGCGACCGGCCTCGTGGAGAAACTTATGGAGGAGAACGACGCCTGGAAGAAACTCCTCGAGTAGAAAAGTGCCTAGGAGGGGAGGCTGAAAGAACTCTCCAAGGAACTTTTGGAAGACTTGGCGAAGCTCTACATCGAGCGGGAGGGGCTGGTGAAGGAATCCGTGGAGCGTGTGAAGGAACTTCATGCGTGCGCGACGCAGGCCATCAGCGCTCTCGAACAAAGAGCCCGTGGCATGGCCGCAATGCGGAAGATGTCGGATGAGAGGCGACAGGAGACGGAGGTCATGTAGGCGATGAAGAAGGAGATTGAGGAACTCCGTGCCCAGCAATCCATGAAGAATTAGATAGCAGCGGGCCAGATTGTTTTCTTTGTCTTCCTTCTTCAACCTCTTCCTTCTTCTTTTGCCCTTGTATCTTTGGGGAGTTGCCACATGTGGCATTTTTTATTATCATGCATATGTAAGAAAATTATTATCTTTGCCAGTGCTAATTTGTTGTTATATTATTTCGTTCGTTTGTACATGTATACGAGTCGAAAACAGATGAAACATCAAAGTTCTCGGCTAGGCACGAACAAAACAGTGATCACAAGCAAACTAGTCCCTCCGTCCAGGTGATTAACCACATGATAAAACAGCGGGTAGGACACCATTAATTCATAAGTTGGGAGCGAGGCGAGGGGGGGGAGGGGAGAGGTCAAAGTATCGCTTCCCGATGAGCAAGCACAGTAGACTCTAATGCGTCCCATCGAGCATGCACGACGGACAGCTCTCATGCATCCTGTCAAGCCTGCGCGGCGGACAGCTCGCACGCGTCCCGTCGAGCCTGCGCGGCGGAAAGCTCACATGCGTCCTGTCATCAACCTACGGCTACACGCACGTCTCCCCCATATCAAGTACTCGCCCCGTTTCTTTTTAGTTAGCATATAAAATTTGGTCAAATTCAAACAGAAATGGAGTGAGTAAAAAATGGACGCGTGGCACCAAATGGTTATCATACAAGTTTTGTATGTACATGAGTTCAATAAACCAATATTATCAATGATTGCGGCCGAGCTATCATGCCTAAATGTTTCTAATTCATTCACATTCGTATGAAAAGGGCCCTCAAAAACTCAACTAATGTATAGAAAGGGCCGAATTGGTGCACTAGAGGACACGTTGAATGTAGTTTCGTCACAAAAGGTGTCCTGTTCCCTATCTAAACCACGAGGTCAGAGCATGTGCCTCTAGTTCAAAATTTGAACTACGCATATTAAATCCCTAGAAAACTCAATTAATGTATAAAAGGGGCCGAATCGGTGGACTAACGACTCATTGAATGTAGTTTCACCAACAAAGGTGACATGTTCCCTATCGAAATCACAAGGCTTCTTGAATAAGCTTTGGCTTGTAAGATGCATGTCCCAGTATTTGTCCCAAATTCGTCAGAAAACAAAATGCACACCGTAGATGTGCCGTTGCATGACACTGCGTAAGTTTCGTGAATTCATGGCGAGCTTTGGGTTCTCTCAGACTTTGAAACCAAGATTATCAATGTTTGCAGTCTAGTCACGACACCGAGATGTTTGTAATTCAGTGACCATCCGTGCATGGGATCTAAACATGGACCCAATGACACAAAATGGTTTTTAATACATTTTGGTGCGCTGGAGCCCGTGCTTGTAATTCAAACTTAAGTTCTTCACATTAAGTGCATGCCTAGAAAACCCATATGTCGTTTCGACCACAAAGGTGACATGTTCCATATCGAAACCACCATGCTTGTCGTGGGAAGCTCCAATTTGTAAGAGGTTTGTCCCAAAACTTATATGCCATGTTCTATAAGTGTCGTGTCGACACACCAGTTTTAATAATTTAACATTTTAGCATTGCACTTGTATTAGCCTATGGTGCATGTAGAAAAAATATCAACGCAAGAAGAGGCATCGAATGCCGTTCTCTCCACAGAGGTGACATGTTCCGTATCGAAACCACGATGGTTCTTGAGAGAAGTTTTGGCGTGCAAGAGACTTGTCCCACATTGGACAAAAAATTATCATGTCGTATAAGTGCCGTGTCATGACACCGGGGTAAGTTTCAAGAATTTCAGACGAGTTGTGGAATTATGATGATTTAATAGCCAAGTTTCTCAATGTTTGTGGCCTCGTCATGACTTCGAGATGTTTGCAATCCATTCACGTTCATTTGCATGGGACCTAAACAAGGAACCCAAGGACACAAATACCTTTTTTCAACCCATTTTGGTGACAGGAAGCATGTTCCTTTAGTTCAAATTTGAATTATGCACATTAAATGTCTACAAACTTGATTAGTGTAGTATACTAAAAGCTAAACGAACCATGAATAATTTAAAGCAATTCTATACGCCCGTCTGAAGCTCGTGCGTGTGTAAGCACGGTGTGCGCGTGTCGTGCTAGTTCGAGCTTCCTTGTTTCAGAAGTTATCCAATTTGTATCAAAATGATGTTCTATCCAAACACGCTTCTCCCGCCACTCCCCCAATCGGTCTCCCGCCACTCCCCCAATCAGTTCCCCGCCGAAGCGCCGGCCCCGTCATCAACCTCCTGGACGAGGAGGACAAGACGGAGCAGGCCGGAGAGCAGGCAAAAGCGGCATCATGCCATCGAGCATCAGCAAGACGTCATCATCAGCCCCCATGCCACCATCGCACACGGTTTCCAGTACTACCAGAAACGTCTGTGATGCATGTCTGGTCCCACCAGGTGCCCATCGAGGCACGCCTTGTATATGATAGGAGGCAACCGTTACCAGCAAGATGCAGCTTTCCAGCCCGTAACCCATTCGAATGGAACTCGGAAGTTAAGCGTGCTTTATGTGGAGCAGTCAAGGATGGGTGACCGGTTGGGAAGTTGCTAGATTTCAAGGTCCATTTGGGCGGTGTGATATGAATACTATAGACATAAATAAAATGCGTGTAGTGATATGTCATTCCGGCTAAATAAATCTTGAGATCCTTGTTTTGAAAATATCCATGATTTTCTTTTGGTTCTTTTGCTGTTTTGAAAATGTCAAGGATCGAGTGAGTGTGCGTGTGTGATATGTCATTCCGGCTAAATAAATCCGATCCTTGTTTTGAAAATATCCATGATTTTCTTTTGCTTCTTTTGCTGTTTTGAAAATGTCAAGGATTGAGTGTGTGTGTGTGTGTGTACCAATGCCTGTGTGTGGACCATGTGCCTACATTGTGCGGTTTCTGATGACAAACCTATCGGTGGGCCCTTTGGATCTGCCATGCCTTTTAGTGACAACCCTGGAAGGCCAAGGATGAGTGACGATGTGTGTGTGTGTGTGTGTGTGTGTGTGTGTATGTGTGGACCATGTGCCTACATTGTGCGGTTTCTGATGACAAACCTATCGGTGGGCCCTTAGGATCTGCCATGCCTTTTACTGACAACGCTGGAAGGCCAAGGATGGGTGATGATGTGTGTGTGTGTGTAAACCCATATGCTTGTGTGTGGACCATGTGTACATTGTGCGGTTTCCGACGACAAACCTATTAGTGGGCCCTTAGGCTGTGTCATGCCTTTTATTGACAATGCTGGAAGGCAAAGGATGGGTGACGGTGTGTGCGTGTGTGTGGGGGGTGCGCGTGTGTGCATGTGTGAACCCATGCCTGTGTGTGGACCATGTGCCTACATTGTTCGGTTTTTGACGACAAACCTATCAACGGGCCCTTAGGGTTTGTCATGCCTTTTACTGACAATGTTGGAAGGCCAAGGATGGGTGACGGTGTGTGCGTGTGCGTGTGTGCGTCTGTCGGTGCACTAGTACAGGGGTACCTAGTGCCCCTGACTTATGCACAGGCGGTAGTAGCTGAGCCCTTCAACGCTCATTCAATCCTAGCGAATGATCAAGACCAGACTCCAACAAGCCCGACGCGGCACCCAAGCTTGGACTGCAACGCGCAAGCCATGTCCCCGGTGCTTGCCGGGGACCAAGACATGCGCGCCTTTCTGAAGACCCGGCAAGCCATTCCCCGGCAGGCGCGAGCTAACCAGCCACCGCTCCACCGCATCGCTATGTCAGTCACTTATTGATGCGGTGTCGAGCCCTCAAGCGGCTAATCAGCTCTCGCTAAGCACGTGGCGGCGCGCCAGAAGACAGGTTACGCCCAGTTGACACCCGCCCTGCAGCGTCTCAAGAGCATAAGCAACGACCGGCCAAGCGGTGGCAAGAGCTTGCCGGGGATGCACCCCCGAGTGCCACCCAGGCTAGTAATCATGGTATTTTGTCCTAAATGCCAGAGTTAGGTATGATAGCTCTGCTAAGCTATCTAGTCAATAGGTAATGACTATTTTGCCATTGTGGTAACCCCTTGCAGTATAAAAGGAGGCCCAAGGCGACATAGCTCAAGGATTCGCATCCCCGAACATTTGTACTCACCTAGCAGCTCTTTCCCTGAAGGTAATCCTTGCCGGGATAGAGCGCGAGGTACCACTTGTTTTCTTCCAGTCAAAATCCACCAAAAGCAGGAGTAGGGTTTTACGCTTAGCAGCGGCCCGAACCTAGGTAAAATGCCCGTGTCGTGATCGTCGCGCCGTCTCACGCTCTCCGCTCTTCGTGCAACGTGACCCCCTTGCCGAACTACATGGGGCCTCTGGCCCCATAGGTGATCGTGAGCATCCGTGCCCCGACATCTTTGGCGCGTCAGGTAGGGGGCGTGCATCATTTGCGCGAACCCGAGTTCGTGAACGTCGAATCGATCTTCATCATCATCTTCTTCAACAATGGCTCCCTAGAAGAAATCTGGTGCGGATACGCATCCTTCCACTTCGAAAGCTCCCTCGCATGCGACCGCCGGCGCCGTCGATGTCGCGGCGGCTGCGGGTCAGGCGGGCGCCGTGGACGACGCGGTCGGCGCAGGCGGCGCTCCCGTCCCGTCCTTCACGGCCGGAGATGGAGCAGGAGGCGCCGGAGGGGAGCGACTATAGCAACAACTTGGCGAGCTCGGCCCCGACGCCACGGGCGAGGGAAACAACCGTTCATCACCTCCCCATCGCGCGGATGGCCGCGGCCGCCTCGGCGACGCCCGGTACGGTGCGAGCCATGACCTTTCGGCCGCACCCGCCACTGGCAAGACTACTGGGCGTGCACCTCGCGCGGAACGAAACGGAGCGCCGAGCGGAGCCGCAGCTCCGCATGATCGCCCCTGCACGCCAGACAGCCCTGGCGAGTGGCACACGGCATCAGGACCGCGGCGACGCTCCTCTTGGTTCTACCAGGAGTTGAGCGACATCACAGTCCGCCTCTTTCGCCATGCCGGTCACCGCAGAGGAAGCCATGGCACGAGTCCAGATGCTGCTCAACTTCATGCCAGCAACTGATAAGATGGATGGATGGAGAGCCACCATTCAAAGTTTGATTTCTTTCATCGAAGCCAACAAGCCCCAGCATGCTGAGCCGTCGCGACGTACGCGAACAGCAGTAGCAGCCCGGGGCGACGATCGCGTCGAAGGGCGCACCCCAACGGTGCAATCCCCTCCGTGACAACAGGCCCAGAGGCAGCCGCAGCAAGCTTCTCATGCTGATGAGCACGACGAGACGTCCATAGTCTCGTCTGGCCCGCGCGACCACCAGGATCAACGACGTGTCCTTGAAGACCGGCGAAAAGAAGACGCGCGCATCACCATCGAGCGACGCCGGGAAGCCCACCGTCAATCCGACAGGCGCAATGATCCAGACGTCGGCGACCCCACGCCCAGTGCTAGCGGGTACCTTGCCTACGAGGTTGGTTGCCCTGCCTTCACTAGCGAGCTGCGACGGGTCCGCTGGCCATCGACCCGAGCCTTCAAACCTGAGCTGCCTAAGAAATACGACGGGAAGCTGAACCCGGCAGAGTTCTTCGGCATATACACAATAGCTATTCAAGCTGCCGGAAGAAGAGATGAAAAGGTGCTCGCCAACTATTTCCCTTTGGCACTTAAGCCAAACGCGAGATCGTGGCTGATGCCTCTGCAGGAAAATTCAATTTCGTCTTGGGCTGATCGATGCAACGAGTTCGTTGGCGCCTTCACCGGTGGTCATCAAGAACCAGGCCAGCCCAGCGATCTTCAAGTCCTCCAACAAAAGGAGGGAGAAACCCTGAAGAAGTACATCCAGAGATTCAGCTGAGTGCACCGCAACATCCCAGAGATCCATCCCGCGGCGGTGATTGCCGCACTCCATTCGAACGTGCACAACAGGAGGATGCGAGCCAAGATGAATGTCAAGCTCCCCAAGACTGTCAAAGAGCTTTACACCTTGGCGGATAAATGTGCTCGAGCTGAAGAAGGAAGGCGACTTCCTGGGGAGGAGGCGGGTGTCGAAGTGGACTCCGATGATGACGATGACGCCCCCAACCCGAAGGGAAGAAGCAGTAAGCACAACAAGAAGCGTAAGGGAAAGGCTGTATTGGCTGTCGAGAGCTCCGGAGACCTCAGTGCAAGCAAAAAGGCGAAAGACGAAACCCCCGGCAAGGGAGCTGCCGAGTGCGCTGATTGCCGGGAGGCTGCTGCCGCTGAGAAGACCGGGCAGTCCGACGGGCCGTACTGCAAAATTCACCGCACCAAGGGCCATGATCTCCAAGAATGGCGACAGGTCAAAGAACTTGTTGAGAAACAGAGGGCCGAGTACGAGAAGCGTGACAAGGAAAAAGGCCAGGACGGCGCTGTCGGGAAAGGATGTGGCGGCAGAGGAGGTCGCCTCGGCAAAACCCCGCAGCAAAAGAAAAAACCCGCCAGTGGCCGAGAGAAGAAGGAAACAAATGATATGAGTGAGGATGAGGATGATGATGAGGATTCCAGCGACAGGGAGTTCCAGAAAGCAACTGAAGCCATGTGCGTTGACGGGGGTGCATCCTTCGACGAAGAGGATCATCCTGACCGTACCACTACGGTCGGATGTTTTCCATTGTTGGTTTATCCGAAAATCCGCAATCTCAAGGTGTCCAAGATGTTAGTTGACGGCGGGGCAGGATTGAACTTAATCTCCCCTAAAGTGGCTGAGAAACTATAGATCCTTGATGAAGAGCTCGAAGCCACGAGAACATTCCAAGGAATCAACCCCGACAGGAGCCGACCCAAGGGAAAGATCACTCTGCCTGTGACGTTTGGCGAGGAACTGAACTTTCGAACAGAAAGGATAGTGTTTGACGTCGCTGAGATCCCGCTACCCTACAACGAAATCCTCGGTCACCCAGCTCTGGCAAAGTTCATGGCGGCATCCCACTATGCCTACAATACCTTGAAGATGCCAGGGCCCATTGGGGTCATTTCCATTCCATCCAACAAGAAGAATGCAGTTATCTGCGTGGACCAGATGTATCATGATATGGTAGCAGCTGAAGCCACAGAAATCCCAGCTCCTGCCAAGAACACAGAGAAATTGAAGAAAGCTAGCAGGAACACCGGTAAGGACTCCGGGAAGCGCGCCTCTTCGGAGTGCGCTGCACCCGACGATGACCTGCCGGGGAGTTCCACTAGCAAGAAGACCAGGGTCACCTATCCTGAGACGAAGAAAATCCCAGCAAGGCTGGACGGCACTGATGGTACGTTTACCATCAGTGCTACCCTTACTGACAAATAGGAAAGGGCACTCGTTACCTTCCTGCGGGAGAATGTCGATGTGTTTGCCTGGCAACCATCTGACATCCCCGGTGTTCCCAGGGAGGTAATTGAGCACCACCTTGTTGTCTGTCCTCATGCCCGGCCCGTCAAGCAAAAGGTTAGGAAGCAAGCCCTGGAGCGGCAACAGTTCATTGCCGAGGAAATCAAGAAGCTTGAAGCAGCTGGTTTGGTCAGATGGGTGCTGCATCCAACTTGGCTGGCAAACCCGGTGGTTCTCGTCGATTTGTCACGGCAGATGTTCTAGGACTTAGGTTCGAGGCCATTGCTAAGGCGGTGGACTCAAAGGGGTTGATCGGGACGAAAGACACGAGTTTACCCAGGTTCGGCCCCTCGGAAAGAGGTAAAAGCCTACGTCCTGCTTTGTGTTGTATTGATTGTGTATCGATTACAAGGGAGCGGATTCGCTTAACCTAGCTATCGATCAATTGTTTTCTCTCCTAAGTCGCCGCAGGGGCTCGCCTTTATATAGGTAGGTCGAGGCCCTGAGGTTACAAGAGTCCAGACCGACTTACACAAGGTACCCGATCTTGTCTCTAAGTTGCCCTACCATCTTAGGCAAACCGTCCCTGGGGCGGCTCACGCGCCCGGGTCTCGCACCATCTTCCGACTCTGGGCTTCCATCTGGGCCCATCTGGTGAATCGCCATGTAGTCTTGTCTTCAATCCTCAGGTCCACTTAAAGGCCTTTACTATGAGCCACCAGGTGTGACCCGGCCCCACCTGGGCGGGTCTCGCCTCGGGGTCATATCCCCAACATTAGGCCCCAGATTGATTTGAACCTGTTCATGTCAATCTTCAGACCATTCTGCAGCGAGTCTCACGAACTTATTCTCCTGAAAATAAAACTTTTAACCCGCCATGACGTCACATTGGATATGTTCAAAAAGATTCTGTGACGTCACCACAGATCATCTCAATAAAATGGCCAACCCAAAAATCGAGGCGTCGCCCTTGGTCTTTCATCATTGCACCTCCTCGATTCTCGCATGGACTGTTGCTGTCTCATCTCATAAATAGGCGGGGGAGGGGGTCTCATTTATTTCTCCTTTCCACCGCCACTGTCCATCTTCTTCCTCCAGCGACTGCGTGACCGAAAACTCTGCTGCCGTCGTCAGTCCTTCCTCGTCTTCTCCGACAAGGCCGCTGCATCAACCTGATCGAACCAGGACTTGCCGGCGTCCCGACCATCTTCTCCGCACCCGTTAGGTACGTTCATTCTTCCCCTCGAAGATCTGCCTTAGATCACCGTAGCTTTTCTGCGCTCGCCGGCGGACGTTGGAGTACTCATTGATGATCAGTAGATGAAGCATCTTTTGGGCTTCAAAACACTAGCCATCTGATGCGGAACTCCATTTAGTATGCATCTCCGCTCATCGTAGATTGGAAACTTGGATAGAAACTCACGCATGAACTGCTTGTTCTTCTGCCCCTATTTAGGTTTAGAATATCTCTCATTTTATCCTCACCCGTAGATCCTGCAACTGTCGCTGTAGTTGATAGAACCTGTTTTACCAACACTTAGCCAGATTTCTCAGCAGCAGTCGTCTTCTTAACCCGCCGTCGTGTTGCCGGCTTAACCAGCAGTCACCTTTGCTTGTCCTGGTCTTACGATAGTCGGCGGCTTAAAATACTAACATGACCCGCCGAATACCACCACCAACTTTGCTTTATTTCCTTGTATTGCTAGGTTTTCCTTTAACCCGCCATGATCTTGCACTTTCTCACAGAATCCTAACCCGCCACTATGGACAAAGCCCCCACTTTGTGTGACTGGGTTCCCTCTGGGGTCACTGAGTCATCGCTGAAGGAGTTTGTGACCATAGGAGTCTTACCGGCTCAAGATGTTATTCACTGGCGGGTTCCTGGAAAAGAGGACAGACCCATGCCTCAGGAAGGGGAAGTGGCCGTGTTTACGGACCATCTTCTCCGTGGCTTCTCGCCGCCTGGGTCAAAGTTCTTCCGGGATGCTCTGCACTTCTACAAGCTCCACCCTCAAGACATTGGCCCCAACTCTGTCTCAAATCTATGCCAATTTCAAATCCTTTGTGAAGCCTACCTGCAAGAAGAGCCCACAGTGGATCTCTTCAGAGATTTCTTCTATTTGAACCGCCAGACTGAATTGGCGGCCGGGCCGAGTCTCGAGCTTGGAGGCATCTCAATCCAGAGGCGGAGAGACATAGCTTTTCCTGCAGCCATTCTGCCCAGTCATCCTAAAGACTGGAACCGGACTTGGTTCTACTGCAGAGACACTTCCCCAGCTGAGGAAAACTCGCTGCCGGGCTACCGTCCTACCCGGCTCTCCCCCAACCATGAGCTTCCTGATCGGATGAGCGCCGCAGAGCATGTCAAATATGCTCCGGCTTTCTTGAAGATTTGTGCCCTGCTGGCCAATGGATTAACCGGCGTTGATTTAACCCGTTGATGGGTCAGCTGGAGAATCTTGCTGCTGAGCCGGCATGACAAGTTAATGTATGAATATTCTGGTGAGGCGAACGATCCAATGCGCTTCAACCAGACACCCTTGACAGAGAAGGACCTTAATACCATTGTTAAGTCGCTGCTCGGCGAGTCTCAAGCCGCTTGTAACCAGACTGGGTTGAAGCCGTTCTGTGTTTCCAATCCAGCTCCAGAGGTAAAAAGCTCCTTGTCACTTGTGAATTCTTAACTCTGTGAATTATACTCTTTTTGGCCCGTTTCTGAGTCATATGCAGGCAAAGTCTTCTTTTTGGAAGAAGAAATATGTACCTGCCCCCAAGAAGAAAGTGAAGATGACCAAGGCCCATACTACAGGTACTATGGGTCGCAAGAAGAAACCATCCGCCGCTGAACTACTCCAACTTGACGAATCAGAGGTAGAACTTGACTCCCTTGGTCTTCTCTTTGTGCAACTTTGTCGGCGTTATGGGAACGGGGGTACCCAGACCTGCCTGCCTCCGGCCCAGAGCGTGGCCCACTTCATCAACCAAACACAGTCGGGCGCGGCCCCACTCAAGGCATGGCCCTCGTGAGGGCCCAAGCCTCGTGAGGAGGAGCGGCGTCAAGACCAGCTACGTATGAGCCTCCCCAGGCCCTCTCCGGAGGCAGCGGAGATCTCTATACAAGGCTTGGCCTCAGGAGTCAAAGATGACGCAAGGAAGGACAGGCGGGCGCCAGCGCGCCAGACGGCGCAGTTTCCCCTTTGGTGCAAAGGGAGCAAGGACGTACGCGGGTTCCCAAAGCATCCCCCAAAGGTTTCCATTCCGGTGCAACAAGACCGCAGCCACCAGCCCCGCAGGACAGACGTCATCGCTGAGCCCGTCCCTGTGTCGTCGACAGCTACTTTGCAGGCGAAGACCGCCTTTGGGCAGGGCGGGCACGTACTCCTGTCCCCCTTCAAAATTGGCCGTTGTGGGATCCCTTCCCGCCATTGCGATACGGGAAGAGGACTCAAGCCACCGCTATATATAGAGGGTAGGCTGCACCGTAGAGGCGGATCCGAATCCATTCCACCACTCATCCACCACCAAACCACAGAGGGCCACAAACACCTCAAGGGGAACCCTCAGGAGGCTCTAAAACATTGTACTAGTTCATCCACCCCACCTCCTCGAGAGGCAATCCACCAAAGCAGGAGTAGGATATTACGCTTCGCAGCGGCCCGAACCTGGGTAAACTATCGTGTTCATCTTCTTCCTCGTCATCGTGCGAGTTCGTTGCTGCGTTCATCGAGTAAGCAAGCTAGGTTGGGCGAAGCCGCTGGGGATCTTCGCACACGCCCCTGTGTTCGAATCTTAAGGGTTTTGCGGAGCCCGAAATCCGACATTTGGCGCGCCAGGTAGGGGGCGTGTCGAAATCTCCCTCAGGTCTCGCCTCGCCTTCGCTCATTGCACTCATGGCAAAAGGACGTCGAGCCCGTGCGGAGCGGCGGGCTGCCCGTGTGGCGCGGCCGGCGCCGGCGGGCCGATGCGCCCCGCGGCGTTCTGCCACCCCGTCAGCGGGCGCTGTCACCGGCCGAACTTCCAATGGGCGCTGGGGGCTGTCGACTTCACTAATTGCACGGCACGCCCCCGTCGCTCCGGCCCTCCCCCGGGCTCGGGCCGCGCCGCCACTCTTCCGAGTCTGCCAAGACCCAACACACAGACATGTCGCGCTCCTTGTGGCACACGAGCTACAGCGCCAACAGACCGTCCGCGACCGCTGCACCGACGTGGCCAGGCGCGCCCCTAGGAGCGACACCACCACCAACGAGACCAGGTGCGCCTCAGCGGGGCTCGTACCCGCGAACTCGCACGACTGGTGGGCACGGCGCTTGGGCCACACGGGCGCGCTCGGGACGTCCACGGCAGCCCGCGTTCCCCGAAGACCTGGCTCGAGCCACCAGGGGCGCAGGAGCCGGCCGCGGGCGCCGGCGGAGACTAGCGGGAGGTGTCGGCCGCGCGAGAGGGCCGCCGCCTCACACCCCTCGGCACGCTCGCCGGAACCAGAGAGGAGGACCGGAGGCTTAACTACACCGGTGCCCGGGGGTTCGTGCAACTCCACAATGACCATGTTGCCGCGCACCCGGGCCACGAAGGGAGCGGCTCCGGCTACCACGGCGACAGGAGGCACACAAGCAACTTCGCGAGCAGCCCCCGCGCGGACAGGTATGTGCAACCGCGCGGGGGCGGTTTGCAGGGCTGGCTTCGTGAGGGTGCCCGGCACTGAGACCCTCGCGAGGCACGCCCGCTGGTAGGGAGCTGCCTTGAGCAGGCGTCTGGGTCTGGGGACCGGGGGTCACTTGCCTGGGAACGGAGGGTAGAACATGCGCCCTCGTACCCAGGCCGGGAGGCCCCAGCCTGGGGACGGAGGGTGGAACACACGCCCATGTCCCGAGGCCAGACGATCCCAACCTGGAGGTGAAGGGTGGAACATGCGCCCTTGTCTCCGGGGCGCGCGACGCTCGCTCGGAGACGGAGGGTGGAACATACGCCCATGTCTCCGGGTCGGGTTTCGTTCGATCACCGGCGGGCGATCATGTACTCGCCCATGTCCCCAGGCCCGGCTCGCCCGACCTGGGGGCAGGGCCCCGAGTACCAGCATGGGAACCCCGGGGACCCCAGCGAGGCGCGCTGGGGCACCGCCCGGGGAGCCCAGGGCCTTCTTCTGGGGCGGGCCTTCTAGTCGGAGAGCGCAAGGGGCTCCCCCTACGCTCGAGGTCCCGCCCAAAGCAGACCCCACTTCGCCGCAACGTGCCCGGGGGCTGGGAGTGGGCTTCGTGCCCGCGAGGCATGGAGCTCCCTATACACCCCCGGGACCTACATCAACCCGTGACACTCTCACGTAATAATGAGCGGGCTGTATACGCCCGGAGCCCCCCGAGGACGCGGAGGGGTTCCTCCCACGCAACGTGGCAGCCACAGCTCCGCACTGGCGGAGAAGTCAACACTGCCCACCAATGGCTATGCCCATGCAACGTGGATGCCCTACGCTCAGCGCTGGGGGAAGACGAAGACGGGGACTACCCTAAAAAGCCGGACGCGGCCGTTTTCTCGCTCTTTTTTGTATTCCAAGTTGCAACCTTCGATGCTCCTTTTTGTGCTTGAACCTGTCAGAAGTCCGAGAATTTCGTAACTCTATGTTTAAAAAAAAAGGGGGACAGCGGAGGCCACCAGCTCGCCCCGAGGCCGCGAACCTGGCCAGATCTTGGTGGCCCCCGACGCATTGGAGCCGGCGGCGACCACCAGCTGAACCTTCTCCAACCCCTCGAAGTTCACCATGACGACTGGCCCAGCGCGGGCTTAGGCGCCAATGCGGTCGTCGGCCCCCTCAAGCCTTCGCCTTTCACCCTTTTCGGAGACATGGCAAAAAGGGGGGGAAGCGACGCGACGCATGGGGACTCGACAGAAGGGGCGGGAGCCGCGCAGGAAGGTAGAACAGACGGCGAAATCGACGGGGGACGAAGGTGGCTCGGAGGCGAGTACCGGATGACTCGACAAACCTGGCAATGGCCGGTCCGGTGCGGAGGAGAAGGGGCGACAGGTCCCCGGACTGCCGCATATAAAGCCTGGCCCGCAGACGTTTGGGGCCCGCGGCGCTTCGGGCCGACCACAAGGCTTCGCCCATAAGCCAGCTCGAGCGCGCCTTGGGCCCGGGGGCTACTGTCGGCGTTCTGGGAACGGGGGTACCCAGACCTGCCTGCCTGCGGCCCAGAGCGTGGCCCACTCCATCAACCAAACACAACCAGGCGCAGCCCCACTCAAGGTAAGGCCCTCGCGATGGCCCAAGCCTCGTGAGGAGGAGCGGCGTTAAGACCAGCTAGGGATGAGCCTCCCCAGGCCCTCTCCGGAGGCAGCGGAGATCTCTATACAAGGCTTGGCCTCAGGAGTCAATGATGACGCAAGGAAGGACAGGCGGGCGCCAGCGCGCCAGATGGCGTAGTTTCCCCTTTGGTGCAAAGGGAGCAGGGACGTACGCGGGTTCCCAAAGCATCCCCCAAAGGTTTCCATTCCGATGCAACAAGACCGCAGCCACCAGCCCCGCAGGACGGACGTCATCGCTGAGCCCGTCCCTGTGCCGTCGACAGCTACTTTGCAGGCGAAGACCGCCTTTGGGCAGGGCGGGCACGTACTCCTGTCCCCCTTCAAAATTGGCCGTTGTCGGATCCCTTCCCGCCATTGCGATAAGGGAAGAGGACCCGAGCCACCGCTATATATAGAGGGTAGGCTGCACCGTAGAGGCGGATCTGAATCCATTCCACCACTCATCCACCACCAAACCACAGAGGGCCACAAACACCTCAAGGGGAACCCTCAGGAGGCTCTAAAACACTATACTAGTTCATCCACCCCACCTCCTCGAGAGACAATCCACCAAAGCAGGAGTAGGGTATTACGCTTCGCAGCGGCCCAAACCTGGGTAAACTGTCATGTTCATCTTCTTCCTCATCATCGTGCGAGTTCGTTGCTGCGTTCATCGAGTAAGCAAGCTAGGTTGGGAGAAGCCACTGGGGATCTTCGCACACGCCCCTGTGTTCGAATCTTAAGGGTTTTGCGGAGCCCGAAATCCGACAAACTTATTGAAAATGATTACTTACAGGAGGAAGCAGAGGCGAGTCATGCTGATGCCACAGAGGTAATCATTGTCTCCTCTGACTCGGAACTCTTACCAATAAAAAGAATACGGCGGGCTGTACGAAAGGTAAAGTACTCATGCCCTTTTGCTCATTTGAATTCCGACTTTCCTTTGAAGAAGCAACAAGATGATACCAGACGCCACACTCGGAGCACCGGCTCTGAAGATCTTTTGGCCTGCTTATCCAATGATCCGGCTCCTCGAAAGCGGCATAATGAGGTATTCCATTGCTTCGAATTTACTATTCATGATAATCTAGCATTGTGGCTTACTTATACTTTCACCGTCCTAACCTTCCAAGACTCGCCCCCTTCTTGTGGCGACTCAACCGCCTCCAAGTTGCCTCCTCTTATCATCAATCCAAAGTATGCACTCTTATATTCCACACCACATGTTATCATTCTTATCCTTGCTTACTTCATCGAATTTTACCTTTGCTTATAGAGCTCATGCCAAACGGAGAAAGGTGAGCAGGTCTTCCTCCACTCCAGATGTCCAAGAGCTGGAGGATCCTAAGCCGGATTCCCCTGAAGCTTATGTTGAGCCCTCTGAGGCTGACAAAGGCGCCCCTGAGGATGCTCCTCAGCATTCTGAGCCGGCTGATTTTTATATGTCAGCTCTAGAGGCTCATCTGGAAGTCGACCCTACGCCGCCCAGCCCTTCACCAATGACCGAAGAAGTTATTGTCACCGGGACGGGTTATAAATCTCCGGCTCCTTCTCATGTGCTGTCAAAACATGTTGACAAGGATGAAGTGCCCTCACCAGAGAGGGAGAAGATTGACTTTGAATTCCCTAGCTTGGAAAAGCTGACTGCTGACGAATTACATGCTGGCTATCTGAACCACCTCTCCGCGAGCCGGAATATGGAGACCAAACTTGTTGGGTTGATGAAGCAAAAATATGAGGTACTCCTCCTGCCTTTCCTTTCCATATGCCCTTATGTAGCCCCCAAGATCCGGTATAGTGTTGAAAATAATAGACCGGGTCTTCAACTTTTCATATGTCGCAAGTAGCTTGACATGTAGCCCCCAAGTAACGGGTTATTATACTTAAATAATGAAACGGTACTTCATTTAGAATCAGATCCAACTATAGCCCTCAAGTCCGGGTCATTATACAAATGATGAGCCGCAACTTACTTCTTAAACACGTCGAGTGTAGCCTCCAAATCCAGGTCATTATGCAAAGGATGAGCCGGAACTTATTATTAAAAGCGCCCAGTGTAACCCCCAAGTGCCGGCTTATCTTCTTGAAGATGACCCGGGGCTATCCAGATTCGTAGTCATTGAAAGAAACGGTAGCCATTAGCCTCCAAGTGTCAAGTATATTGCTTGCAATCTACTTGAGACTTGTAATTTTCTCTGCTTCATCACCTCTGAATATTAATATGTATCACCTTGGCGGCTTAGAAGCAAAAATAACTTATGTTGCTTTGTTTGCATTGTACAGGAAGCTTTGAACACGGCCGAGTCTGACTTGGCTGGCCTGAAAGAAAATTTGGTCTCGCAGCAGACCACCCGGGCTGAGGCGGAAGAGAAATTGCGGCTCTCTGTCATAGAGCTTGAGAAAATCAAAGCGGACTTTGAGGCTTTCAAGAAGTCCGCTGAAACTGAACAAGCCGCCCTGACGAAATGCGCAGAACACGCCGAAGGAAAACTGAAGCCTCTTACTGAAGAGCTGACCACTCTAAAGCGCCACATATCTCGGATGACCGCCGCTGTCTTTGGTAAGTACTTGTTTAACTTTGAACAAAAAATTCCTTAGTCTGCTGAAACTTCTCCCGCCGGTTTACGAACTCTAACTTTCTTTGCAGGCCAAAGAACCCGCCAGCTGTCGAATGATAGTCTGCTGAAGCTGAAGGCCGTATACGCCCTTACTGAGCAGCTCTATTGCGGGACTCTTTGCACCATTAGAGTTGTGATTGGTAAAAAAGGTATCCCCAAATTTATGAAGGAGATCATAGAGATTATGCCAAATGCATGAAAGCTTCTCGAGTCTTGGCTACCAAACTCGTTGAAGAGACTGCTTTGTCCACCTACCAGGCGGCTTACACTGAGATCAGCAAACGAGTGCGAGGGCCGACTTTCGAAGCTAGAGACTTGATCCCTCAACGCCGTAAGCATCTTTTTGCTCCTGATATTGACCCGTCTCCAATCTTTCACGATGAAGCTGAGTTTGAGGCGTTAACCAACTGCAACTGGGTCGTGGACAACCTTCAAATCCAGGACATCGAAGACCCGGCGCAGGATGACCCGGCAGCGAGTTAAACCACGAAATGGCTCCATGTGAAGGTAACCCGGCCCTGCTTGACATGCCGGGTTATAACTTGCTGTATAAAACTTTAAGTCTGCAGATTTTGGGCTCTGTGATAGCCTTGTAATAGCAATAGTTAAAACTGATCTCCTTTGCCGTGCCTTCGCGCACGTTTTGGAATTTGAATGGTTTAGTAAACCTATCCATCTTTCCGTTGGCTTAGCTATGATCATTACTTGACAACGGTTTATCCTAAAAGATGAGTCCTGCAAAAAACAACAAGACAGAAAACATGTTCCCTATCATTGTTTAAGGCGGCTTTAAAGGCACAGCCCGAAGAGGTTAACTCTTATAACCTTGCTTAAAACTCAGGCTTTTATCTTTTAAAAACATAGGCATGACTGCCAAACTCATATGCAGGCTCTCACATGGCACAAATTCGTCGTTTTAACCTTAACTAGTTCAGGGTCTTATGATGAGATTGACTGTCAAGAGACAAGTTCAGGGTCTCCTTGCAAGATTGACTGTCAAAAGACAAGTTCAGGGTCTTAAAGATTGACTGTTAAGAGTACGACGAGCCATATAATCGGAGAGACTACAACGGGGCATGAGTACCCCCAAACCCATAAGCTGGCTCTCACGTGACATAAATCCGTCGTTTTAACCTTAAACAGTTCAGGGTCTTAAAGATTGACTGAATAAGAGTACGAGCGGGCCACATGGCGGAGAGACTACAACAGATAGGTGAGTTTATCCTCGCTTTCTGTAAGCCGACCCTCACGCGACAAAAGCCGCCGTTTTAACCTTAACCAGTACAGGGTCTCATGGCAAGATTGACTGTCAAGATCATTGACTAGTTCAGGGTCTTTATGTCGAGATTAACTGGTAAGAGTTCGGCGGGTCACCTGACGAAGTGGCATCATGCAAACAGGAAGGTTTAACCTGGTCTGGCTATGGCTTAAAAGCCGGTCAAGAGGGTATGAAAGCTAAACCCGGTGGGTTGGAAGCCCCCAAGTGACCTTACTGACTTATCAACTGTCTTGCACGATCTTCTTGCATGAAAAAATGGCAGAGGCCCCGCATTGTGGGGATGCCAACTTTATTATATTGATAAAGGTTTGTACAATGATGGATGTATGTACATTGATGAGAGTCGATGACTCAAGTGTAGTAAGGCCGGAGATGAGCAATATTCCACAGCCTGTTGGTCTCTTGCCCGGAAGTGCGTGACTCATCACTCTCCCGTACATCGATGAGGTACTATGACCCATTGTGAAGATTCTTGCTGACCATGAAAGGTCCTTCCCAAGGAGGGGATAACTTGTACATATCCGCCTGGTCTTGAATCAAACGTAACACCAAGTCGCCTTCTTTGGTACGTCCGGGTCTTGACTCTGCGGCTATGATAGCGACGCAGGTCTTGCTGATAAATTGCTGATCGCACTACTGCAAGATCCCGTGCTTCATCCAAAGCATCTAACGCGTCCTGATGCGCCGTCTCATTTTCAGTTTCAACATAAGCCGCCACTCTGGGCGAGTCATGGCGGATATCACTTGGGAGGACAGCTTCCGCGCCGTAGACCATGAAGAAAGGCGTATAGCCTGTAGATCTGTTGGGGGTTGTTCTGATACTCCAAAGAACTGAAGGCAACTCCTCCTCCCAACAACCCAGTGTTCTCTCCAGCGGAACCATAAGCCGGGGTTTTATCCCTCTCAAGATTTCTTGATTTCTCTCCAGCTTGCCCATTGGACTGGGGATGAGCCACGGCTGATACATCAAGCCGGATATGTTCACTTTCACAAAATGCCTCCATGGCCCCCTTGGATAAATTTGTACCAATGTCAGTAATTATACTATGAGGGTAACCAAAACGGAAGATCAACTTCTTGACGAATTGAACTGCTGTGGCTGCATCGCACTTGCTGACCGGCTCTGCCTCGACCCACTTGGTAAACTTGTCGACCGCCACCAAAAGGTGGGTCTCACTACTGGAATCAGCAACTTTGCCGTCTTCCATGGCTGACGGCAAAGGCATGAATTGCGGACGGCAAAGGTCTTTGCCGTCAGCCAGCAGACGGCACCACATCCGGCTGAACAAGGTCCGGTAAAGGTCACTTTGCCGTCTGCTGGCCGACGGCAAAGAGGCAAAGGTCTTTGCCGTCTGCCAGCAGACGACAAAGGGCATGGACGGCACACGTGGCAGCTTAGGTCCGTTAAGGGGTTAACGGCGTGCTTTGCCGTCTGCTGGCTGACGGCAAAGATGCAAAGGTCTTTGCCGTCAGCCAGCAGACGGCAAAGCTGCCAAATAGGCTAGCCCAGTGCACCCCAGGTTGCATAGGTAGCTGCCACGTGGCAGCTTTGCCGTCTGCTGGCAGACGGCAAAACTCTTTGCCGTCTGCCAGCGGACGGCAAAGTGCCTGTACTGCCCCTGTTTTTTCTGTTTTTTCTTAAATTCAATCAATTTCACAGATATATATATATATACATTTGAAAATACTTTCAACAAGCATACATATCCCTGCCATATGGATATGATCATCCAACACATATACATACCAACTCAAAAGTCCATATGCAACATATATATATAGCCAACATATATCCAACAACAAGCATACAATGGTTTCATCCATACATACATATATAGGTAGCAAGTTTCACATTGTTCATCCTACAAAATCAAAACAAAAAGGAAGGACAAGGAGAAGAGTAGACTCCATCAACGCAAGCTTCCATGATCTAAAGCAAATCTGCAAATTGGGAAAGAAGAAAGTTAGAAGAAGAACAAGAAGAAGAAGAAGAAGTAGTAGAAGTAGAAGAAGAAGAATTTTTCTTCTCTTTCTTTTTCTCCTCTTCTTTATCTTCTTTTTCTTCTAATGAAGGTAACTTAGGTAATTATGCCATTTTTTAGCTAAGCTAGGTAAAAATGCTAAGTGTAGGTCATTTTGGAGCTAAGCTAGGTAAATAGGTCATTTTGGAGGTTAGTAAGGTTATTATGTCATTTTCGAGGAAAATAAGCTAAGTCAATGTCATTTTGGAGGTAACCAAGATTATTATGCCATTTTTGACCTAAGTATGCTAAGTATGTCATAAATGAACTAAAGAAGCTAAGTATAGGTCATTTTTGAGCTAACCTAGGTAGTTATGCCATTTTTGAGCTAACTAAGCATATTTATTCATTTTGGAGGACAAAATGGTAAGTGTAGGTCATTTTTGAGCTATCCTAGTTAAAATCGGTCATTTTGGAGCTAGGTAAGGTTATTTTGTCATTTTGGAGGAAAATAAACTAACGATATGACAGTTTGGAGCTAAACCAAGGTTATTATGCCATTTTTTACCTAAGTAAGCTAATTATGTCATAAATGAACTAGCTAAGCTAAGTATAGATCATTATTGAGCTACCCTAGGTAGTTATGCTTTTTTTTAGCTAACTAAGCATATTAAGTCATTTTGGAGGGAAAAATGCTAAGTATAGGTCATTTTATAGCTATCGTAGGTAAAATATGTCATTTTGGAGCTAAGTAAGGTTATTATGTCATTTTCGAGGAAAATAAGCTAAGTATAGGTCATTTTGGAGCTAAATAGGTCATTTCTTAAGCTAAGTATGCATTTGTTAAGCAAAACACTTGGGAAAACTTACCATCATCACGGAGGTGAAGGACCGGTCGGGCTTGCGCCAGTGTGAGACGAAGAAGGACCGGTCGGGTTTGCGCCAGACGGAGAAGGATCGGTCGATGCTTGTCGGGAGGCATGCTACACCAAATATCATTTGCAATGTCTCGTTAGCATGATGCAACTCAAATGTGAATACTAGTAACTAATGACCATTCAAATGAAACTCACCGTGGGCGCTATACCAATCTGGGGCATCGGCGGAGGGGTCTGACCGTTGTTCTGGCACACGGTCTGCACATTTTGTTTTCACGAGTCATTCATATTAGTTAGTGATTAAACGAACATTACGTGCATGATTTGGCTAATATGTAGGAGAAACTTACCACGAGGAGCTCGTATAGGACCCGGTGAGACGCGTCGTTCCGGTTCCTCTCCTCCTCCACCAGCCTAGCCATCCTCTCCTCCATGTCCCTCTCCCTCTCCGCCGCCTGCCTGTTTGCCTCCGCCAGAAGCTCCTGGGCCCTAGCCTCAATGGCGAGCTCCATTGGCCGTGGACGAGGCCTTATCTCAGGATCGGAGCTCGTCTGGCACTTCTTGATCTCCGGGAGAGTTCTAGGACAACGTATCAGTCCATCCCCAATGGCTATCGAGCCATGGGGCCTCCCGCCACCAGATATCATCACGAGCTCTGGATCAAAAGGACTCTGGCTCGGGTTGAAGTCCTCCCCTTTCCTCCTCCTCCCCTCATCTCTGTACCTCACGAGCTTGTTGTGGGAGGAGATGTTGCTGAACCTCTCTGGATTATCGAGGTCATCCTCAGAGAATGCCTTGGCCTTCTTGTACGGGGCAGTATGGGCCATGGCATAGAGGTCGCACAGCGGTGGCACCTCCTTCTTGTTGTGTCACGCCTAAAAGAGAGGAACATAATATTAGTTAAGGGCTCAAGCTAGCATGAAGAATGAAATTGCATGAATCATGAAGCAAACCACATACCCGGTGATCCCCGAACTCAAAAAGGTCGGAGCTCCCTTGATGGTGTGGCACACCTTTCATTTGGGCACGATTATCCTTGGCCTTGTTGTGGACGGTTAGCCAGTGGGAAGAGCACCACTCATCCACCAACGCCTCCCAATAGTCCATCCTATCCGCACACCATCTCGGGGGCACCTAAGTTAGACAAGAGAAATTTCAGCGCTACGCCTACGAATCAAATCAAGGAAACTAAGTACAAGGCCTTAAGAATAGGTAATTACCTTCATGTACTTCTCCTTACTCAGAAACTTGGAGCGGCACTTCTTCTTGGCCCTCTTAATGTTAGTCGAGGCGTAGTAGTCTCGAACAGCCTGCACCCGAGCCTCGTGTCGTAAGTTCTGAAATAGGCGCTTGCACTCGGCTACGAGAACAATAGCCGTGTCTGCCTCATGTTCCTCAAGACACCTGTAGAAGGTCTGCAATCAAACAAGACAACACTGATTAGTACAATCACTAGGTGATGTTGATTTTTAATTCTGTCATGGAGAAATTACCCAAAACCGCCGGATCACAATGTGGGCCACCGTCTCGCACAAGACACCGTCGACCCTCTCCTCCGGCGGGGCCGGGGCAGCCACGTACAGCTCCCAGCTCAGTCCTAGCTGTCGAACCTCACCCTCACCGGGCAACGTGACCCACCCCGGGAAGTGGTGCCGGAGAAGCACACCAAGGACCTGGTTGGGCCTGCGGACACCAGGGGCGTGTTTCCAACCCCTGCAGTATGACAAGGCCAACACATTAGATATTAATTTGAAGAAACATGAAGGCAAAAGGTTAAAAAAGAGTAAATGCACTTACTTCTCCCCATTAGGCTCAATCAACCACCTCTGATCGCGGGTCGCCGGCACGGGCGGGAGCTTTGTACCACCACGCTGGTAGACCTTCTTGCCCTCCTCAACCAGCTCGCCCTCGCAATAGCTATCCTCAGAAAATCTGTCCTCGCCACCATCAGCATGGCCACTAGCCTCCGGAGTCACGTGGGACGAAGACTCTGGGACCGGAGTCTCCTGGGACGAAGACTCTGGGACCGGAGTCTCCTGGGACGAAGACTCTGGGACCGGAGTCTCCTGGGACGAAGGCTCGGCGACCCGAGGCTCGTCAGCCCGAGGCTCGTGGACCGGAGTCCGAGACGGGTCCAAGTCAGACGGGTCCACCTAAGACGGAGCACTCCTATGGTCGGGAGAATCAGCTGGGGGTGGCGGCGAGGAAGGCACAACAGCCTTCCTACCTCTCCCGCCGCCACGTCCACCTCTAGCACCCCTCTTCGTCTTCCCCCGACCTCTCCCGGCCGAAGAAGGAGCGCCCTCCGGTGTCTGCATACTGTGTACCAGCGCTCTCCGGAGGTGCTCGGGCGGAATAATAGCACCCCTCCCAGCACGCGCCGAGGAAGGAGGCTCGGAGTGTAATCGACCCGCGTCCACCATCTGTCAACACCTGCAATGACAAAGAGTAAACGAAATTAGTACAACATAAACAAATTGAATACCTAATAACTAGCAAGTTTCATCGGCACGAAGACCGGCAAGTTTCATCAGCAGGAGGCCGAAGAGGTGTCGGGGCTGTCGTGTCTGGGTGTCGGGGTGTCGGGGTGTCGTGTCGGGGTCGGGGTGTCGTGTCGGGGGTGTCGTGTCTGGGTGTCGTGGTGTAGGGGTGTCGAGGTGTCGGGGTTTCGGGGTGTCGGGGTGTCGGGCTGTCGGGGTGCCGTGTCGGGGTCGGGGTGCCGTGTCGGGGTCGGGGTGTCGGGGTCGGGGTCGGGGTGCCGTGTCGGGGTTGGGCTGTTGGGGTGTCGGGGTGCTGTGTCGGGGTCGGGGTGCCGTGTCGGGGTCGGGTCGGGGTTTCGGGTTGTCGTTTTCTTCTTCTTCCCCTCTTCTTCTTTTTTTCCTCTTTTTCCTTTTCTTCTTCTTCCTCTTCTTCCTTTTCTTCCTTTTCTTCTTCTTCTTCTTCTTCTTCTTCTTCTTCTTCTTCTTCTTCTTCTCTCCTCTTTTTTTTCTTCTTCTTCTTCTTCTTCTTTTTTTCTTCTCCTCCTCCTCTTCTTCTTCTCCTCCTCTCCTCTTCTCCTCCTCCTCTTCTTCTTCTCCTCCTCTCCTTTAACTAATGCTAGACCTAACTAAATAAGCTAAGTAACCCTAATTCCTAAAATCTTACTAACTACAACTAAACTACATTTTTTACATCTTCTACAACTAACTACAACTAATTAACCTAACTACAACTAAACTAGATTTAACTAATACTAAAACAGAACACAAAAATTACTAAAACAGATAAAAAAAGTTATTTTAGGGCCAAGGGATAGTAGGGAAAAGCCTCCCTACTGACTTTCTATAATCAGATCAAACTGCAGTTACATAGTTTTTGTACAAACTAGATAAAAGAGGGGGAGGGGTGTTAGTGAGGGGTTAGATGACAAACCAGAGAAACAAAACTAAAAATATACTAATATGAACTACATCAGAGACCACTAGAGGGTCTCCACTAGGCTGTTTATAAAGGGAGCTAGCTAGTCTATTTTTTGCTCGGTGGATGAGAAGGTGAAAATCTTCTTTGAACCTTGTGCGCCACGACTCAAAAGATGGATGGATCCCTCGAAGTATTTGTTATTCCTTTCTTTCTAGACCCCCGATGCTGCAATGATAAAAACTTCCATGAACAGACGTTCTGCGTTGATGCAACAATGCAAATGTTTCATCCGAGTTGGGCCACGCGATTCCAACGGCATCCCAACACTCCCTGGAAAACGGGAATTTATAAAACAGATGCGTCATGGCAATTCCTCTTCTTCTTTTTTTCCTCTTTTTCCTTTTCTTCTTCTTCCTCTTCTTCCTTTTCTTCTTCTTCTTCTTCTTCTTCTTCTTCTTCTCCTCCTCTCCTCTTTTTTTCTTCTTCTTCTTCTTCTTCTTCTTCTTCTTCTTCTTTTTTTCTTCTCCTCCTCCTCTTCTTCTTCTCCTCCTCTCCTTTAACTAATGCTAGACCTAACTAAATAATCTAAGTAACCCTAATTCCTAAAATCTTACTAACTACAACTAAACTACATTTTTTACATCTTCTACAACTAACTACAACTAATTAACCTAACTACAACTAAACTAGATTTAACTAATACTAAAACAGAACACAAAAATTACTAAAACAGATAAAAAAATGCAAAAATAGAGAGGGGGAGGGGGCTCATCGGAGTGGGGGAGGTGGAAGCCGGCGTTGGTGGAGGAGGCCGACGCCGGCGGTGTAGGTGGAGGAGGCCGGCGGCGGCGGCGGTGGGCTGGAGGAGGCAGGGGGTGGCGACGTTGGAGGAGGGCGACGCGCGGGGATGGGGTGAGCCGGCGGATGGGGATGGCAGCACGGGGCGGGGTGGTGGCGTGAGATGGGGACGGCAGCGCGCGCAAGAGAGTAGTGGAGAGAGGGGATGGGGGACGGGGCGGTGGGGCGTCGGGGGCGGTGGGTGGCGCGGCGGGGGCGGTGGCGTTGGGGCGTCGGGGGCACCGGGGAGAGAGAGAGGGGCGGGGTGGTGGGGCGGCGGCGGGTGGTGGGGGCGGCGCGCGTGCGGTGGTCGTCGGGCAGGAGAGGGAGAGAAACAGAGAGAGGGGCGGGGTGGGCGCTGCCATTAGTTAACTCAATTCTTTGCCGTCTGCCCCGCCTTTGCCGTCTGCCTTTTTACTCTTTGCCGTCTGCTAGCAGACGACAAAGTGGGGGGCCGTTAAGGTTTTTTGTAAGCAGCTCGTTAGTGGGCCCACCTCCCTCTTTGCCGTCTGCTGACGGACGGCAAAGTTTCTTTGCCGTCCGCTAGCAGACGGCAAAGAGGTGGCTGATGGCAAAGAGCTTCTTTGCCGTCAGCTAGTTCTTTGCCGTATGTTTTCTGGAAACGGATGGCAAAGAGCTTCTTTGCCGTCCGCCAGCTGACGGCAAAGAACTGGCAGACGGCAAATTTGCTGATTCCAGTAGTGTCTTCTTATTCTTGGACCTCTTGAAGCGCCCAACCATATCAAGCCCCCAGACCACAAACGGCCAGGTAATAGGAATCATGCGCAGCTCTTGAGCTGATACATGGGCGCGTCGTCCAAACTTCTAACAGCCGCCGCACTTGGTAACTATGTCCTCTGCGTCCTTATGAGCCATCAACCAGAAAAAACCGTGTCTGTAAGCCTTGGCCACCAAAGATTTTGAGCCGGCGTGATGACCGCAATCACCAGAGTGTATCTCATGTAGAATTTCCTTGCACTCCTCAGGAGAAACGCAACGCTGAAAAATACCAGTCACACTACATCTGTGTAACTCGCCATTGATGATAGTCATGGACTTGCACCGCCTCATGATCTGCCGTGCCGAGGTCTCATCCTTGGGTAACTCGCCACGAGTTAAATATGCCAGATAAGGTAGCATCCAGTCAGGAATTGCATGTAGAGCCGCCACCAACTGCCCCTCCGGGTCAGGTATAGCTAGATCCTCCTCAGAAGGCAATTTAACAGAGGGGTGATGCAACACGTCCAAAAAGACGTTAGGCGGCACCGGCTTACGGTGAGAGCCCAGCCTTGATAATGCATCAGCCGCCTCATTCTTTCGACGGTTAATATGATCCACCTGATAACCTTTGAAGTGGCCAGCAATGATATCAACCGCCTGTCAATAAGCCTCCATACGTGGGTCTTTAGAGTCCCACGTGCCAGACACTTGCTGAGCCACCAGGTCTGAGTCGCCCAAACACCTGACCCGGCTTAAATTCATCTCCTTAGCCACACGGAGACCATGAAGCAAAGCCTCATATTCAGCTGCATTGTTAGTACAAGGAAACATTAGCCTTAACACGTAACAAAATTTATCACCTCGAGGGGAAGTTAGCACTACTCCAGCCCCCGAGCCTTCCAATTGCCTGGATCCATCAAAGTGGATCGTCCAGTACATATTATCCGGCTTCTCCTCAGGCACCTGGCTCTCTGTCCAGTCATTTATGAAATCCACCAAAGCTTGAGACTTGACAGCCATCCGGGGCACGTATTTCAAATTAAAAGGTCCAAGCTCCAGTGCTCACTTTGCAATCCTGCCTATGGCCTCTCTGTTTTGAATGATATCATGTAAAGGCACAGAGCTGACCACCGTGATCGGATGTCCAAGGAAATAATGCTTCAGCTTGCGATTCGCCATGAACACCCCATATATCAATTTTTGCCAATGTGGGTATCTCTGCTTTGATTCTATCAACACCTCATTGATATAGTAAACCGACCATTGAACTGGATACTCCTTTCCTGCCTCTTTGCGCTCCACGACTATTGCAGCACTGACGGCCCGGTTGTTAGCCGCCACATACAACAGCAACGGCTCTTTCTCCGCAGGGGCGGCCAGAACCGGTGGCTCAACTAACTATTTCTTGAGCGCTTCAAACGCCTCATCGGCTGCATCACTCCAGACAAAATCATCTGTCTTCTTCATCATCTGATATAAAGGGATAGCTTTCTCGCCAAGGCGACTTATGAACCGGCTTAAAGCAGCAATACGACCCGCCAGGCATTGGACATCATTAATGCATGCCGTCTTAGACAATGAAGTAATGGCCTTGATTTTATCCGGGTTAGCTTCAATTCCCCTTTTAGAGACCAGGAAACCCAAAAGCTTGCCTGCAGGTACACCAAAAACACATTTGGTCGGGTTAAGCATCATCTTATAAACCCGCAGACTATCAAAAGTCTCCTTCAAATCCTCAAGTAGAATCTCCTTCTTCCTTGACTTGACCACGCTATCATCAACATATGCATGAACAGTGCGCCCAATCTGACTATGAAGGCAGTTCTGCACGCAACGTTGATAAGTCGCATGCGCACTTTTAAGCCCGAAAGGCATAGACACATAGCAGAAAGCCCCAAAAGGTGTTATAAAAGACGTCTTCTCTTGGTCCTTTACTGCCATCTTAATCTGATGATAACCCGAATAAGCGTCCAGGAAACATAAACTCTCACAACCCGCCGTTGCATCAATGATTTGGTCGATACGAGGGAGAGCAAACGGGTCAACTGGACAGGCCTTGTTAAGATCCGTGTAATCCACACACATACGCCACGTGCCGTTCTTTTTTAGCACAAGCACGGGATTCGCCAACCACTCCGGGTGAAAAACCTCCACGATGAACCCTACTGCTAAAAGCCGGGCCACCTCTTCTCCAATTGCTTTACGCCGCTCTTCATTGAAATGACGGAGGAACTGCTTAATGGGCTTAAACTTGGGATCCACATTAAGGTGGTGCTCAGCGAATTCTCTCGGTACACCCGGCATGTCAAAAGGCTTCCATGCAAAGATGTCCCGATTTTCACGGACGAATTCGATGAGCGCGCTTTCCTATGCGGGGTGCAGGTTAGCCCCAATAGTGAACTGCTTCGACGAGTTGCCTGGCGTAAAATCCACCAGTTTAGTATCCTCTGCCACAAATTTCAAGGGCGGATCAGACTCTGTACTGGGCTTCTTCAACGGAGTCATATCCGCCGGGTCAACATTGTCCTTGTAAAACTTAAGCTCCGCCTCAGCACAGCTTGACTCTCCATAAGCCGCATCGCCTTCTTCACACTCAAGAGCCACCTTCCGATCACCGTGTACTGTTATCGTCCCCTTGAGAGCCGGCATCTGGAGCTGTAGGTAGACATAACAGGGCCTGGCCATAAATTTCGCAAAAGCCGGCCGGCCAAATAAAGCGTGATATGGGCTCTTAATTTTCACCACTTCAAACCACAAAGTCTCCACTCTGAAATTGTCGTCATCCCTGAATGCTACCTCGAGGGCGATCTTGCCCACCGGGTAAGCTGACTTGCCCGGCACAACACCGTGGAAAACTGTTGATGCCGGCTTAAGAGCTTTGTCAGTGAGCTCCATCCGACAAAAAATGTCATAGTACAAGATGTTGATGCTACTGCCACCGTCCATCAGCACCTTTGTAAACTTATAGCCTCCTACCTGAGGTGCCACCACCAGTGCCAAGTGCCCCGGGTTATCGACCCGCGGCGGGTGATCCTCCCTACTCCATGAGATCGGATACTCAGACCGCTTCAGATACTGTGGGAGAGCCGGCGTTGCCGTGTTGACTGCCCTCTTATGTAACTTTTGATCCCGTTTGTCCAGACTTGTGGTGAAAACATGATATTGGCCCCCATTGAGCTGCTTTGGGTTACTCTGATACCCTGACTGGTTGTTTTGCTACTGACCACCGTTGCCAGGCTGCTGCTGGTGACCACCTTGACTACCTTGCCCCTGATAACCTGAACCTGAGCCGCCTCCACCGAAACCGGCCCCTGAGCCGCCTGGACCTGAGCCGCCCGACGGCCCATTGCCATTATTGTGATGTTGATTAAGGCTGTAGTTCCGGAACTCCCGCATAATGTGACAGTCTCTCCAAGCGTGACTGGACGGCTTGCCGGGTTGACTGTGCTCCGGGCAAGGCTTGCTGAGCGTCTCCTACATGTTAAAGGGGGTTTTGGTTTTAAAAGGCGTCCTACCGTTGCCTCTAGCACGATTGTTCCCGGTGCTGGCGTTTGCCACCAGTTCTGACCCACCATCCGGGTTCTTTCTCTTGCCATTGTTATTATTTCCTGCTCCATTCTGTTGCTGGCCCTTGCCGCCATTGTTCTTCTTACCCTTAGCTGATTTCTCCTCGTCGGACCCTGGGTCCTTAGTAGTATCTGAATCTGCGTACTTGGTGAGAGCCGACATGAGCTCGCCCATGTCCTGACAGGAACGCTTCAGCCGCCCAAGTTCTGCTTAAGGGGTAAGAAGTGACAGTTCTTCTCTAAAATCAGAACTGCCTGAGACGCCGAGATGTTCTCAGACGAGTGGATAACCGTCGAAACCCGCCGGACCCAATGATTGGCCGACTCATCCTCATGCTGCACACAATGGTCAAGATCCACAATTGTCATAGGCTGCTTGCATGTTCCCCGGAAGTTCTTGATAAAACGTGCTTTCAACTCGGCCCAAGACGTAATGGTATTGGGAGGCAAACCCTTTAACCACGTGCGGGCCGGTCCTTCCAGCATCATGATGAAATATTTGGCGCAAACCGCTTCGCTGACATCTAACATCTCCATGGCGAGCTCATAGCTCTCGATCCAGGCCTCGGGGGGTAAATCAGCCGTATAGTTAGGCACCTTACGTGGCCCCTTAAAGTCTTTGGGCAAATGCTCATTCCGCAAAGCCGCCGTTAGGCAAGGCACACCAACGCCCCTGGATGAGACTCCGGCTCCCAACGAGGTAGAAGGGGTTATCGGAGCCGGCTCAGGAATTTCCGAGTAGTCTGTCACCGGTGTAGCTCCCCGATGGGCTCTGCCCCTATCCACGATCTCCTGTGCATTAGTATGGGGCGAGTTATCATTGGGCAGGTTGCGTCTTTGCTCGCTGCTGGAAACCACCGGCGACTCTATGCATCGGCTATAGCTACGGCTTGGGATGGGTGTGGAGTGTACTCGACTCCGGCTGTGCGTGTACTTTTCTTGTTGAGCCACCACCGTCTGCAGCAGTTCGATGGCATTCCGCGCCTCATCGGCGAACGGCGTCTCTTCGGCCAAAGGAATTGCATTGAGCCTAGCAGCCGCCGCTATCATGTTCTCCACCGGGTTAGAATAATGGCCAGGTGGTGTCACAAGGCGCCACGGCGGAGTCCGATCTCTCCGGGGCGGGTCTGGCTACCGTGGCGCCTCCACGGCCCGGGTTACGGTCAGTGGCACGCTCGGCCCTGCCCCGGGAGTGTTGAAAAGTTTTCGGGGCTGAAGCTGCGCAGGAAGGCCGACTTGAGTCCTCCTCCGAAGAACCGCCTCTGAAGAATGTTGGTCTAAGTTAAAACGGAGAGCCTCTGCCCTCAAACGCTCTGACTCAGCATTCATCTGACCCTGTAATGCGTTGATATCCTCCTGGGCCTGGGTCATCAGCCCTTTAATCCTGGTGATCTCTGCATTACGCTCTGCCTGATTTCCGGCTGTGACCTCAGTTCCCATCAAGGTTGTTAACTCCTCCATCAAATCGAGCAAGGCCTGAGCCAGCGGCACGGATGATCCGGCACCTGGCGGGGTGGCTCCCGCCGCCGCTCCGGACGTCGTACTGTTGAGAGCCGGTGCTGAGCCTGCCATGAAGACGGCAGCCCGGCTTGGCGGGTCATAGGGCTCCGGAATACTTTCGCCATCGGCATAGCCCCCAAGCCCGCCGTCATGAAGCCGGTAGATTGATTCCGCCTCTCTACTGGAGGATCCATCATCTGAGAGGATGAAAGTCCCCCCCTGACACAGAGTCTTCCCTGCCTTGCGTGAAGCCGACGAAGACGCTTCTCCGCCCGGGTTTAACACAGGCGGGTTGCGCACGCCGTGCCGGCTCGACGAGGTCGGTGCATATGTCTGGCCCGGGCATAGATCCACCGATCTTCTCGATAAACACGTGCATTCTACCGAAGGGGACCCGGTACCCGTACTCGATTGAGTCGGCCTCCGGTTCCCATCCAGCATCATCGATGTAGAGCTTGCCGCGGTGACTCTTAGTCATCAGGCCGACGGCGTATCCCTCGATCCCTGGGAGAGAACCCTTTGAGAACTCCACACCACCGCGCGTTCGCCCCACGGTGGGCGCCAACTGTCGTCGATTTGTCATGGCAGATGTCCTAGGACTTAGGTTCGAGGCCATCGCTAAGGCGGTGGACTCAAAGGGGTTGATCGGGACGAAAGACACGAGTTTACCCAGGTTCCGCCCCTCGGAAAGAGGTAAAAGCCTACGTCCTGCTTTGTGTTGTATAGATTGTGTACCGATTACAAGGGAGCGGATTCGCTTGACCTAGCTATCGATCAATTGCTTTCTCTCCTAAGTCGCCGCAGGGGCTCGCCTTTATATAGGTAGGTCGAGGCCCTGAGGTTACAAGAGTCCAGACCGACTTACACAAGGTACCCGATCTTGTCTCTAAGTCGCCCTGCCATCTTAGGCAAACCGTCCCTCGGGCGGCTCACGCGCCCGGGTCTCGCACCATCTACCGACTCTGGGCTTCCATCTTGGCCTATCTGGTGAATCGCCATGCAATCTTGTCTTCAATCCTCAGGCCCACTTAAAGGCCTTGACTATGAGCCGCCAGGTGTGACCCGGCCCCTCCTGGGCGGGTCTCGCCTCGGGGTCATATCCCCAACAGTGGTGGTACGTAAGGCAAATGAGAAATGGAGGCTTTGCATAGACTTCACTGACTTGAACAAAGCTTGCCCGAAGGACCCTTTCCCCTTGCCGCGCATAGATCATATTGTTGATTCCACCTCCGGATGTGACTTGCTCTCATTTTTGGATGCCTACTCCGGATACCACCAGATATTTATGACTAAATAAGATGAGGAGAAGATCACATTTATAACTCCCTATGGAACGTACTGTTTCGTGCGTATGCCCTTCGGGTTAAAGAGTGCTGGTTCGTCCTTCGCCAAAGCTGTTCATATTGGTTTTGGACCTCAGCTGCACAGAAATATGAAAGCCTACATGGATGACATCGTTTTCAAGACCAAGGATGAAGCCACTCTCATACAAGATTTGGAAGAAACTTTTGCGAACTTGCGCAGAATCAACTTGAAGCTCAACCCTGAAAAGTGTGTGTTCGGTGTCCCATCCAGCAAGCTGCTTGGGTTCTTTGTATCTCAGCGAGGAATAGAGGCCAATCCCGACAAGATCAAGGCGATTGAATAGATATAGGCACCCAAGACTATCAAGGATATCAGACGCTTGACCGGATGTGTTGCCACGTTAAGTAGGTTCATCTCCAAGTCTACTGAGCGTGCCTTGTCGTTCTTCAAGATCTTGAAGAAGGCCGGCCCGATGAAGTGGACCCCGAAGGCAGATGCAGCTCTGCAAGACCTGAAGAATTACCTATCCTCTGCTCCCACCTTGGTCGCTCCTAAATCGCAAGAGCCGTTGCTGCTATATTTGGCAGCAACGAATCAAGTGGTTAGTGCAGCGTTGGTGGTGTAGCGGGAAATGGATGGAGATTCAGTAGCTGTTGCTGATGCTACCGGGATTGAGAAAGAAACAACCGCGGCAGGACTTGATACAGAACAAGGGGGACCTCAGCAATTGATCGACAACGGATCCAAGGAGGTGGCAAAGAAGAAAATGGTTGTCACCCGTTCGGCTCGGGGAAGCTGCGCCACTATTTCCAAGCCCATGAGATAACGGTTGTCACCCGTTTCCCGTTGCAACGCATACTGAGGAACCCCGAAGCCACTGGCAGGATAGTTGAGTGGGCATTAGAATTGTCAAGTTTCGGATTGAAGTATGAGAGCACTTCCACCATTCAGAGTAGGGCGTTGGCGGAGTTTATTGCAGAATGGACACCCACGCCAGATGATGAAGCTCTGAAGACAATCCTTTCCGGCAAAGAAGCACCCAAGGATTGGATCATGTACTTTGACGGTGCTTTCTCACTCCAGGGCGCTGGAGCAGGCGTGCTCCTCATCGCCCCCACCGGGGAGCACCTCAAGTACGTCGTCCAAATGCACTTTCCCCGGGAGGAAGCGACCAACAATACCGCTGAGTATGAGGGGCTCCTTGCCGGACTCAGAATCGCGGTAGAGTTGGGAATAGAAAGGCTGATCGTCCGAGGAGATTCTCAGCTTGTGGTGAAGCAAGTCAACAAGGATTACCAAAGCCCGCTGATGGAAGCATACGTGGAAGAAGTGAGGAAATTGGAGGAGAATTTTGATGGATTGCAAACAGAGCACGTGCCACGAGCAGAAAACTGCATTGCCGACCATCTATCAAAGTGCGCTGTGCAGAAGCTTCCTGTGGAACCAGGGACTTTTGTTCTCCGCCTCACTCAACCATCTCTATCCCCATCAACGATGTCAAAGAAGAGAAGGAAGCTGAACTCCGGCAAGCATTTCCCGGCAGAGCTTCCTGAAGCCGCTGGTAGAAAGGCTGCCAGGGAAAACCCCGTTCTGGTTAACGAGCAGCTCCCACCCGCGGGACCTCAGGTTCTCGCGGTTGAGGCAAGCACTCCCGGAGACGAGGGGATGCCTTTAGTCCTTGTTCTCGAGCCGCAGGCTCCAACCTAGGCACATCACATAGTCCATTTCCTTCAAACAGGAGAACTCCCCGAAGAGCAAGAGGAAGCCGAAAGAGTAGCCCATCGGTCAAGTATGTACCAGCTTGTCGATGACACCCTGTACAGAAGACGACCGAACGGTGTGAAATTAAGTTGTATCTGCCGGGAGGATGGACTGAAGCTGTTGGCAGAGATTCATGGAGGAGTATGTGGTTCCCACATTGGATCAAGGGCCCTTGCCGGGAAAGCTTTCCGACAGGGTTTCTATTGGCCCACTGCTCTCCATGACGCTACTGAACTGGTCACCAAGTGTGAAGCCTGCCAGTTCCACTCCAAGAACATTCATCAACCAGCACAAGCCCTGCAAACAATCCCTCTATCCTAGCCATTCTCTGTCTGGGGGCTCGATATCCTGGGCCCCTTCCCCCGCGCTGTCGGGGCTTTGAGTTATTTTCGTGGCAACCGACAAGTTCACAAAGTGGCCTGAGGTGGAACCAGTGAGAAAGGTGACCGCGCAGTCAGCTATCAAGTTCATGAAAGGACAGGTGTGCCGCTTTGGAGTGCCTAACAGAGTGATCACTAACAACGGCACCCAGTTCACGAGCCGCGCCTTTGTGCAATATATCCAAAGCCTTGGAAGCAAGGTCTCCTTCGCCTCTGTTGCTCACCCAAGAAGCAACGGGCAAGTCAAGAGGATGAATGCTGAAGTGCTGCGAGGACTCGAGACAAGGACTTTTCATAAGTTGCGGAAGAGCGGCAGGCGCTGGATAGATGAGCTGCTAGTGGGTCTTTGGTCCCTCAGGACGACACCAAATCGAGCTACTGGCCAGACGCCCTTCTCCCTAGTGTACGGGGCAGAAGCAGTACTCCCCACGGAACTCATATACGGGTCACCTCGAGTGCTTGCCTATGATGAAGTAGAGCAACAACAGCTACGGCATGACAATGCCACGCTCCTCGAGGAAGACCATCTCTGGGCTGCGGTGTGTGCTGCACGTTACCAGCAAGCCATGGCGCCACTACCATAGCCGCAGGGTCCATGCCCGGAGCCTTGAGGAAGGCGACCTTGTACTTAGGCATGTTCAGTCCGCCAAGTGTGCAAACAAGTTGACGCCGAAGTGGGAAGGCCCTTACCGGGTAGTACGAGTCACCAGACCTGGCGCAGTCCATCTGGAGACCGAAGATGGCACCAAGGTGCTTAACTCATGGAACATTGAGCATCTTCGTAAGTTCTACCCGTAAGGCGCGGCTGTCGGGCTCAGTCCCCGGCAGCCACCTTTTGTACAAGCCTTGCCGATGTTGCATGTAACCCTTTGTACAAAGCCAGGCACAGACCCTGTGCAACAATAATAAAGCTAGGCATTGCATCATATCATCATTCTTACATGCTCATTACACATTCTTTATGACTGCAATGTTATCGCTTTTAAGTTATAAAGATTTGCTAGAATACTTGATGAACCCGTAATCTTTGTTACTGTTCTCACCCTACATGCTTGACCATCGAGAAAACAGGGAAGGGAAACAAAGGAACAAGGATGGCGGCTCATCACACTCAAAGAGGGAGATACTGCTTGGAAAAGATAAGTATATCACATATCCCAAGTTCAGTACCTTTCGATTTCTCAAGGAAACCCTTAGTATCTTCCTTACTATGGGTTGTCGAGTCATCCGTGTGGTGAAAACCCTTGGCGAGACGAGCCGCCCCCCTGTGTTTGTTTATAGGGGTGGCGGCGCCGACACCGACAAGGAGCTCTGCCGGGGAACAACGCCAACCTGTTGCCGGGGGCTCGTTTCCTCTCTTTGGCACTCGTGGTTTGAATGACGACCCGGCAAATAGCTTCATGCAGTAAAGACAAAACATACTAATGCAGTATAAATAAGGAAGGGAAAAGAATAGAACTTGCGAAAGAAAGACAATACTTTTTCTCATTCATTTCCGATATAAGTGGATAAGAAATTACATTCTGATCAGCTAAAATTTGGCAAACGCCTACATGTTTTGGCTTACCAAAAGATAAATGCCTCGTAATGCCTTTCTTGTCCCTCTCCTCTTAGGGATTAGGTGAAGAAGGAATATAGGGCAAAAGGAGCGCCTGGCCGTGATTCGACGCTTCCCAGCCAGGACCAGAGGGACGCGTCCGGCGAGCAGAAAGTCCCTGTCCCCAGGCAGGGCGGACGAAGACGACGGAGCGGACAAGAGCGACAATGGGAAAGAAGGCATAGGGCAGGTGCAGATGGTGGCGCTACCGGAGCCCAGGTGGCGATGAGGGTGCTGCCGGGGAACGTGATGCGTCGGAGACCTCATCCGTGCTCCTGATGCGTCGTAGGTCCCCGACCGCCATCGTCTTCCTCATCGTCACCGCTCGAGGGAATGCCCACGCCATCACCTATGCTCCAAGCACGGCAACCCGGGGACCCCACAGAGAGCATGGTTGTCCCCGATGGCGAAAGGCAGGGAATTCCATCCCCCGCCTTAGAAGAACGCGCGTGGATGAAGGACTCCCTACCGTACGCTTCATCCACAACGCTGCGGGAGGAGAGCTTCAGCGCGACGAATGACGACTCACGGCTACAACCGTATGCACGCCCATAGCAGCCGAGCGGGCGGTTTTCCTCCATCACCTTGAAGAAGGAATGCTGGAACCACGGACCGCCACGATGCTGCACCTCCGATGTAGATCTTGGTGCGACATCAACTACGTGGCGCTCCATCAAGACTAAAGAAGCGGGCAGCGCAGCGGCAGGCGTGCCGCCGCAGCTGTACCCAACACGGACACCACGCTGTGCGCTCCTCCATCCAAGACTTCCCCGACCAGCCTTCAGCTCAGAGCTGTCTCTCCTTAACGAGGGCTGAGCATAGGCCCAAGAGGAAGGCTCTACAAATAAACTCGCTAGGCCCCTCCCCCTGAGCATCGGGGAGGGGAGCACAGCTCAAAACAAGGAAGCAGAAGGGCGAGCTCTGTGGATTCGGACTCAAGGAGGAAGAAAGGATGGATGAGCATCGCCCCTCGCGACCCCCAATTTATAGGGGAGGGCGCGGGGGCTAGCTCTCCTCCACTCCAAGGGTCGCCGCCCATCTCCACCAATTCCATCGCCCACGATCACGGGCGAACAGGTAACCGCCCCATTGCTCCAATCCATGGCGCTGCGGTTTCTGCCACGATCAGGACTTTAAGTCACGCGCGCCCGTCGGTAACTCCTCGCTATGCATGCGGCACGCATGGCGAAAACGGCCTGAAGTGGTGGGCCAGTGCTGACCAATAAATTGGCAGTTACTCCCTCCCATTGCGCGCCTGCGCATAGATTTTGGGCCTGATCCAACGGCACTTGGCGAGCGCGTGTGGGCCAGACCCGGGGGCACCTGTCGGTGCACTAGTACAGGGGTACCCAGTGCCCCTGACTTATGCACAGGCGGTAGTAGCTGAGCCCTTCAACGCTCATTCAATCCCAGCGAATGATCAAGACCGGACTCCAACAAGCCCGATGCGGCAGCCCAAGCCTGGACTGCAATGCGCCGGCCATGTCCCCGGTGCTTGCCGGGGACCAAGACATGTGCGCCTTTCTGAAGACCCGGCAAGCCATTCCCCGGCAGGCGCGAGCTAACCAACCACCGCTCCACCGCATCGCTACGTCAGTCACTTATCGATGCGGTGTCGAGCCCTCAAACGGCTTATCAGCTCTCGCTAAGCACGTGGCGGCGCGCCAGAAGACAAGTTACGTCCAGTTGACACCCTCCCTGTAGCGTGTCAAGACCATAAGCAACGACCGGCCAAGCGGTGGCAAGAGCTTTCCCGGGATGCACCCCCGAGCGCCACTTAGGCCAGTAATCATGGTATTTTGTCCTAAATGATAGAGTTAGGTATGATAGCTCTGCTAAACTATCTAATCAATAGGTAATGACTGTTTTGCCATTGTGGTAACCCCTTCCACTATAAAAGGAGGCCCAAGGCAACCTAGCTCAAGGATTCGCATCCCCGAACATTTGTACTCACCTAGCAGCTCTTTCCCCGAAGGCAATCCTTGTCGGGATAGAGCGCGAGGCACCACTTGTGTTCTTCCAGTAAAAATCCACCAAAAGCAGGAGTAGGGTTTTACGCTTAGCAGCCGCCCGATTAAGGTATAAATTCTCCTGGTTGTCTTACAAAAATTCATACATGAAGAAATGTGTGACAAAGTTTGAACCAGGTCATGTGTTCATAGGACCACATATATCCTCCGGCACATAGTGTAGGGGGCAACATCCTATATTATGTTTGTCATGAAACCCTTTTCTGTCACATTGGACACTTTTAGGCATGCACATATGCAGCATGTGCCACACAATAAAGTTGCGCATTGCGAATTTAAACATGACAACACCATGTTTGTACATATATATACTTCATCCAAACCTAATTACAAGTCTTTTTACAGATTTCACTACGAACTACATATATACTCCGTATTTAGGAACAAAGGGAGTATATATTTGGGTCACTAGCGGACGTGGTTGTGTTTTGAACCTCTCTTGCGTTTTTTTTCTCGTTTATCTCAAAGATGCTAGTACTATGTAAAATAGCAAACGAAACTAACGTAACAACCGTATGTGATTGTACCCCGAGCAGACACGAGTGTGCTACTCTAACCGTGTGCGATGCCCATACACAGCAAAATCGGCCTTGCCTAGTGGTGCCAACCACAGGCGTCAGCCAGTGCAAAGGGGTAATGTGCACAGTACAAACCCAAACACAACAGCGGCCCATAAAAGATCTCGGCGGCGGCTAACAGCTAATTTTTTCGCCGATAGCTCGCCACCACCACCACACACACCAAATGGAACTGTTGCTGAACCATGGGGATATGCATGGCGCTGTCCTGATAGTGTTGGACGACGACGTGATATAGGATTCTGACATGTTTGCCGCCATGGTGGGCAACGGCAAACAGCCAGCTGCCGCGGCCGACGACGACGGGATAGAGGATTCCGACACGCTGTCCTCCATGTCGGTCAACGGTCAATCGCCATCTGCCGCGGCCGACGACGACCCCGAGTTTCAGTGTCGGATGCAGATGGCCATCGCTCTGTCCGTTCAGGAATCGGGCCTCGATGCATTCCTGTGCGATGAGGACGAGCGCCGTCTCAGTGTCGGTGTGGAACAATCTATCGCATATGCGGATGCCATCCGCAACGCGGCTAGGGATCTGAAGCGGCAGAAACGGCGGGAGAGTGCGAAGAGGAAGCGGAACTCAGATGCAGAGGGCAAAAAGAGGCGGGAGCAGGACCAGAAGGTGGCGGAGCATGCCGCCGCATGCCGCTCAGCCACGTTGGAGGCCACTGCAGGCCTTGCAGCTGTGGCGGCAGCCCTGGCAACAGCGGCCACGGTGACTAGGGAAGCAGCTCTAGTGAGATTGGCGCCCGTCTGTATCCCGATGGCCCACCTGGATGCCACGACATCTTCGTCGACAGCGACAGACATGGCGAGAGGCGTCGCAGTCGCTCCGGCCGAGGTAGCCCCGCCGGTCTCCGCCGTGGAACCATTGGAGCTCATCGACTTGACGAGCTCCTCTGAGTACTCGTTCTGAGGCGAGGAAGGTCATGGCGACGGTGGAGGCGGAACGTTTGTATGCATCCATGGCGTAGTGAGTATTTTGTGTTGTTCATTTTCATGTAAATTGGCGAACTGTTTGTAAATTACTGAGCGTATGAACTAATGTCAACTAATCCGCTGGAAAATAAGGCATTTTGTGTTGAAAATTTGCCAAATGTTTGTGTCATCCGTTTGTGGGCATGTGGAAATTTAGGATGAATTTGACGTCTGCGACTGAAATTGAGGATGAACCGTGTGAGATGAACCCGCCTTGAGAAATCTCAGAAAGAGCTACCCGCCTCGAGCGATGCAAAAATTCGTGCTTTCGCGGCACGGCATTTCGTTACAGCATAGAGCGTACACACTTTATTATGTTTGGACCGTGTGCGATCTTGGTTGCTCCCGCCCAGTTCGTTTGCCAGAATTTAATTGGAAGCGGTATTTCAACTGCATGCCGCCTTTCCTCGTCCACCGCACCGACCCTATAGTAAAATTTCAGCTGCCGAGGCATTTGAACCGTCGCCATCCCTCGTCCCCACCATCTCCACCCACACCATTACTACTAAAATTTTCAGCAGCAGCGGCCCATCCGCAAACACCGCCCCGTCCGCACAACACCCCCTCCCCCTTCCTCCCCCGCTTGAACCCTATCTCGCCCCCGCCGCCGCCTCCCACCACCAACCTCAGCCGGTCTGCCCGTGCCTCATAGCTAAACAAGTTCAGGGTCCCCACCGATCCACATACACCATCGCCGCCCTGAGTTTTTAGATGAGGCCGGCGGTGTTGTAGGATCGAAAGTATGTCTAGAAGGGGTGATTAGACTACTTGAGCAAATAAAAATTCTACCTTTTCCCAATTTTAAGTGTTGGCAGATTTTAGCGTTGATAGCAATTCAAGTACACCCTACACATGCATGTCTAAGAGTATAGCAGCGGAAAGTAACAACAAGCATATGTAGTAGTGGGTAGGGAGGAAGATCAAACGCAATTTGAAGACACGAAGATTTTTCCCGTGGTTTCGATAGGTGGTGCTATCGTACGTCCACGTTTATGGAGTCTTCAACCCACGGAGGGTAACAGTCGCGAGAGTCCACGGAGGGCTCCACCCATAAGGGTCCACAAAGTAGCAACCTTGACTATTCCATAACGGCTTCCGTCCACGAAGGACTAGCCTCACTATGGGTAGATCTTCATGAAGTAGGTGATCTCCTTGCCCGTACAAACTTCTTGGTTCAACTCCACAACACGAAGTAGGAGGCTCCCAAGCGACACCTAACCAATCTAGGAGGCACCACCCTCCAAAGGTAATAGGCTCGGTAATGTCAATGAACTCCTTGATCTTGTGCTTCAAGATGATAGACTCCTCAACACACAATCACTCTCTCATAGATTTGGCTATGGTGGAAGAGATTGATTTGGTGGAAAGCAACTTGGGGAGGCTAGAGATCAAGATTCATATGGATAGAGTGGAATGGCTTGATCTCAACACATGAGTAGGTGGCTCTCTCTCAGAAAATTGGATGGGGAAAGTATGGAATAGTTCTGAGTGCTTCTCTTTCGAGTGGGTGGTGGTGAAGGGGTATATATAGGCATCCCCAAAAATCCAACCGTTACACCTAAAGTGACCAACTCGGTGACACCGAAGTGTAAAACTCGGTGGTACCGAAGTGACCAAAAGGCAGTAACTTTTGAATCTCGGTGAGACCGATACATAACCCTCGGTGGTACCGATTAGATGACCAACGGTCAGATTGCACGACTCGGTGAGACCGATTCTCAAATTTTGGTGGTACCAATTCTTGACAACAGCTAACCAGAGAGTTGGTACAAAAACTCGGTGGTACCGATTCTTGAGAATGGCTAACCAGGAAGTTGGTCCAAATCTCGGTGAGACCGATCGGCAAAACTCGGTGGTACCGATGCTTGAAAATAGCTAACCAGAAAGTCGGCAACTGAACTCGGTGGCACCGAAGTGGAAATCGACTGCACCGATGGGCTAGGGTTTGGCTTATGATATGTCTAGGGTTTGAATCTCGGTGAGACCGAATAGGAATTGTTGGTCTTACCGATTTGAGTGGTAGGGTTCTAGACAGAGTATTTGTGGAAGAGCTTGTGGGTGTTTTTGGTGACTATCACTTGCGCACGTGGAGCATCTTGTTCACCAACAGTACCTTACCCCATTTTAATAGTATTGGCTTTCATATGGACTCAAAGTGATTTCTCACAAAGTAAAATGTAGAGTCCTCTTGCTTGAAGCTTTGCCAATCCATTTCCTTGCATCTTGGGGTTTCTCCACAATCCTTTTGCCAACCTATCATTGAACTTTTCCTGAAACATACTTAGTGGAAACATTAGTTCAATGACATATATGTTGTTATTAATTACCAAAACCACCAAGGGAGCAAATGTGCTTTCAGGTGTCCCTTTCCCCCAGATCCCCTTCCCGTACTCCAGAGAGTCGCAGCCTAATCAGCCCGACCACATCTCCCATGGACCTCGAGGAGTGTACGAGCAAAAGGAGGTCTATCATGGCCTCTCCGCCGTACGCTGGCGAGGTGGGCGCCGTTCACGCCGACCCTTCAATCCTGGATGAACACCTCGCCGCGGGAACCAGTGAGGACGCTACCTACGTTACCATGCCGAAGGCTTCAAGTCTGCAGGAACGCGTGTTACTGTATCTCAGGAGAGCCGTCTATGACATCAAGCTCGTCAACATCACCGGCTTCACCCGGGCCATGTCACAAGTTAAGTGGTCCACCGGCAATGCCTCTGATTCAACCACCGTCGATCTCTCCAAAGGCCCCACCGCTGATCTCCTCTGCCTCGCGGTCATGGATTTGTGATCCTTCTACGCCATCGAGCCCCTTTTGTCATTTCTGAAGGAAACGTTCTACGGCGGTGACTTGGGATCCTTAGCGTCAAAGTCAGATCTCATCCACCAAGATAATGGCACACACTATGGCTGTTACAAGGGGAAAAGTGCCATCTGCGACATCAGGGAGCGCACCCTGGGCACCTCATATCCCAAGTGGAAGGAGCCCATCCATGACAAGTGAGGTAACATCCTGTGAGCAAATCATACCTTTTGTAGCTAGCCGTCTCGTACCCATTGTTGTAGTAGCTTTTGCCATGCGATAATCATGTAGTGTTTAATTGAGCATTTTTCCAGCTGTCAAGCAGATGCCTTGCTTTTCTGTATCTGGTTGTTAGGTTGATTGCATTGAGTAATTGTCCAGTTTTCAATGGCTATAGTTGGTTGTTATAGTGAGCATGAATGCCTTGTTTCTTTCAGTTATTCACAATGTGATGTTCATTATGTGCAAGTTGAACTGTGCAGTTCAATTTCATCAATACCACATGTTATGCATGGTGTTGTTAACATGTGCCCTTAACTCCCGCTTTAAACATTTATGCCTTGTTTCTCTGAATTTGGTTGCCAGGTTGGTTGCAGTGAGCATTTGTCTAGTTTTCAAGCAGATGCCTTGCTTTTCTGTATCTGGTTGTTAGGTTGATTGCAGTGAGCATTTGTCTAGTTTTCAAGAAGACGCCTTGCTTTTCGTTATCTGGTTGTTAGGTTGGTTCCATTGAGCATTTGTCCAGTATCAAATGGCTATATTTGGTTGTTATAGTGAGCATATATGCCTTGTTTATTTCAAGCAGATACCTCGTATACTTGGTTGATGTTAAGCCTAATGTACTTATCATGACTTTACATGTACTTGCACAGGACAACTATGGGAGTGACCAACATTTTCCATCGAGGTTCTTTTCATCCCTCCGCTTATACTCCATCTGTTCCATCATGTAGTGCATATAGATTTTTTTTATGTATCTACATATACCATCTAAAATGTATACAATATAAAATTTTGTGATGTATCAAATGAAATGGAATTGCAATTCTAGATGTAGATGTTTTTCTCTACAACCTTGGTCAAAGTAAGTAAATGTTGACTTCTCAAAATGTTTATATGCAACACATTGTGGAACTGATGGAGTAATATATTACACGATTCTGCAACTGCATTTTAGCTTCCAATATTGGCTTCTTGCTTGTAGGTACATATGTCTTAGGTAAAGATCCATTCCTGGACCCTTTTTGCGTGTGGGGTAATGAAATATTCATGAACCAGCATCAAGTGAGGAAACTGAAAATGATTGTTATGGAAAAGAGACGAACAATGCCAATTAGACTATTTGTTTATGCTCTATCCAACACAACAGTGAGCTGTAGGATGGTAACTACGAACTCCGTAGGCTTCTATTAGTACTGCCCATAATGAGTTCTCACACAACAATGTCTGAATCTTTTTCTTTTGCAGTGGTTCCCAAAGCAGTTTACTTAAGATTACCTCGCAAAGTACATGATTGATGGACATGCAATGAAGATTAAAATATATCATCGAGACTACAATGAGCATCGAGAAGTCGTAATGAAGACAGTGAAGGATGGGCGGGCGGCCATTGAGGGAGTCCCAGACTAAGGGGTCCTCGGGCTGCCGACTCATCTCTCAATGGGCCGGTTCGATGGGACATTCTCGAAAGAAGGGCCGGACACATCAAGACAACACTTTCCAGAAGGAAGCCCCGAAGGCGCGTCGTGCACTCCAAGTCAAGAGGAGGAAATCGCCACCTCCATCCTCGCAGGAGGCCCACCATGTGTAAACCCTAGTACCCCCCGGTGTCTATATAAACCGGGAGGGTTTTAGATCATAGGACACAGTAACTCATCTAGGGTTTAGCTAGTCGATCTCGAGGTAGATCAACTCTGTAACCTTCATATCATCAATATAATCAAGCAGGACGTAGGGTTTTACCTCCATAGGAGGGCCCGAACCTGGGTAAACATCGTCTCCTTCATCCCCTGTTACCATCGATCCTAGTCTCACAGCTCGGGACCCCTACCCGAGATCCGCCGGTTTTGACACCGACATTGGTGCTTTCATTGAGAGTTCCACTGTGATCGCCCAAGGAATCGATGGCTCCCGTCTTCATCAACGAAGAAGTCCGCAGCATTGACTCCTTTGTCCCTGGACAGATCTTCGCTTTCGGCAGCATCGTGCTGCACGCTGACCCGACCGGCCGCCTTGGCCGGGTCGGGAGTTTCGCCCCTGATCAAGAAGTCAGATTTGGGAACTTAGAGTTCTCCGTCGACCCTCGGGGCGATCTCTTGCTCACCGGGCTCGCAGGCTCGCCTGACGCGCCCGAAGACTCCGAGGCCTTAACCTCAGATGTCGCTTTCAATCCCGGTCACGGGGCTAATCCCGATGACGATCTGGACTTAGGTCCGGATCCGGCTATAGCGCCAGATGGCCGGGCATCAACCCCTGTCGAATACACTTCTCGTGCGGACTCGTCAGAGGTTAACTCCAGACACGCCGGGCAGATTGACCCGGTCGAGCTCTCGACACTTTGCGAAGCTCTTGATCGGATCTCCTTGATTAAAACTACCGATGACCCAATCCCGATCCACACACAGATCGGTCTTGACGCGGGTCAAGAGGGATTTTTCGTCCCACCCACCACCCACTTAGTAGCCACTATCGAAGACTTAACCGATATGTTGGACTACACCTCCGAGGAGGCAGACGACATGGAAGAAGAGGATCACGCTCCCACACCCGTTAACACCGGGCAATGGACCGCCACCTCCACCTACGACGTCTACATGGTGGACACGCCATCCGGTAACAGCGAGCGCACACCAGCGAACAATGATGACTCGGGTGAGGCACCGTCAAGACGCCGGAAACCGCGTAAGCGATCAAAGATCAAAAAGGGAAGGGAAGCTATTGCCGGCACCAGGGAAAACGATACCCCGGAAGACCTCGGCGATCCCGATATCCCCGAATATCTGTTAGAGGACTAGGAAAGGCCGGAAGACCAGCGTGACCCCGAAGATCCGAACGACTCCGAGGATGACAACTACCTCCCCCTGTAGAGGAGGAGGATAGCGCGGACGACGAGGACATCATCGTCCCCGAGACCATTGAGGATCATGAACGGTTCAGGCAACAGCTCTTAGCGACTGCCCGAAGCCTAAAGGCAAAAGCGCGGCAACTCAAGGCCGAACAAGACACCCTCAACGATAGATGGACAAGGGTTCTATCAGTCGAGGAAGAACACGGCACCGGTCTATGGGATCAACCCAAGAGCTACCCCCGCCGGCGGCTGCTACCGCAATTCGACGACGAGCTCCCCAATACGCCATCCCCCAAGCACACTCCATATGACCAGCCGGACCACCCTCCCTGAGGACGAGATAGGACGGCTGGCGAGGCCGGTTATAGGCCGGCGATACCCCGCAGAAGGGGAAAAGAGCCAATGGAGCCTGACAACAGGTATGACCTGCGACACGACCTAGATGATAGAACAGGCCGCACCAGATCCATCTACGGATCTAGAGGGTACTCCCCGGGTAGACGGGATGAGTACCGTCCCTGGCACGACCGAACCAATAGAGTTCGGGACCAAAACCGGGCCAGAACAGACGCCGACTACCAGCGTGATATAGCCAGGGTCAGAGGCGCTGCCCACCCACTGTGCTTCACTGACGAGGTGATGCAGCATCAGTTCCCGGAAAGGTTTAAACCCGTGAACATCGAACAATACGACGGAACAACTAACCCAGCAGTGCGGATCGAGGATTTCCTACTCCACATTCACATGGCACGAGGAGACGACCTCCACGCCATCAAGTACCTACCCCTTAAACTTAAGGGGCCAGCTCGGCACTGGTTAAACAGTCTCCCCGAAAACTCTATCGGGAGCTGGGAGGACCTCGAGGATGCATTCCGATCTAACTTCCAGGGCACCTATGTACGGCCCCCGGACTCTTCCGACCTAAGCAATGTCGTGCAAAAGACAGGAGAGTCCGCTCGACAATTCTGGAACCGGTTCTTGACCAAGAAAAACAAGATCGTCGATTGCCCAGATGCCAAAGCTATAGCCTCTTTCAGGCACAATATTCGGGACAAGTGGCTGGCTCGCCAGCTCGGTCAGGATAAACCTAGGACCATGTCTGCCCTCACATCGCTCATGACACGCTTTTGCACGGGCGAGGATAACTGGCTAGCAAGGCGAAGCCACAACCCCGAAGACCCCGGTACTTCAGAAGTCCGGGATGGAAACGGGAAACCACTATGTAACAAAAACAAACGCTGGCACAGCACTAGCGACGCCGATGACACGGCCGTTAACGCCGGTTTCCGCAACCCAAGATCCGGGCAGCGGAAGAAGCCTCCTAAAGGCAACCGCGACGGACCCACCCCGCTGGACAAGATCCTGGAGAGGCCTTGCCAGATCCATGGCACTCCGGACAAGCCCACCAACCACACCAACCGTAACTGTTGGGTGTCTAAACAGGCCAGCAAACTCGCAGCCGAGGACCAGGGCAAAGGCCCACGCAGCGAGGACAACAAGGAGCCCCACGGTCCGGGCAATGGAGGTCAGAAGAAATTCCCTCCAGAAGTAAAAACCGTGAACATGATATACGCCACTCATATACCTAAAAAGGAGAGGAAGCGCGCCCTTCGAGAGGTCTACGCCGTACAGCCTGTAGCCCCGAAGTTTAACCCATGGTCGGCCTACCCGATCACTTTTGATCGACGAGATCACCCGACCAGTATCCGTCACGGAGGTTCGGCGGCCCTTGTCCTAGACCCCATTATCGATGGGTATCACCTCACTAAAGTCCTAATGGACGGAGGAAGTAGCCTCAATCTGATCTATTCAGATACGGTGAAAAAGATGGGCATAGACCCGTCAAGGATAAAGCCTAGCAACACTACCTTTAAAGGAGTGATCCCAGGTGTCGAAGCCCGGTGCACAGGCTCTGTTAGCCTAGAAGTAGTGTTCGGTTCGCCCGACAACTTCCGCAGCGAGGAATTGATCTTCGACATCGCCCCTTTCCGCAGCGGCTATCACGCCCTCCTCGGCCGAACAGCGTTCGCTCGCTTTAATGCCGTCCCACATTACGCATACCTCAAGCTCAAGATGCCTGGTCCCAAGGAGGTCATCACCGTCAACGGCAACAGAGAGCGTTCCCTCCGAACTGAGGACCATGCATTGGCCCTGGCAGCCGAATTCCATCATGAGGACGGTCGGCAAACACCCAAATCGGCCATAAAGGCCCGTAAGGTCAACAAACGAGTTCGGTTTCAATCCGAACTACCAGACTCTTCTGCTCCCCAGAAATAGGGATACGCCCCCCATTGCACAGGCCTAACGACCGCCAAACACGTGCCAAGAAGGCACAACTTCGCGCTCAAGATTCCATGTGCAGCAATGGGGAGCAACCCGCAAATGGTAGGTGTTCAGCTGGACCGACCAGTACAATACACGTCCTCGGACAAAACACAGGTACCATCAAGGACCTGCTAAAAAAGCGTACAGCTCATCGATACTTCAGCGACTTCTCAAGACCTTCTTCCCAAGGTCCGCTCGGCGACATCATCACTCTTAATGGGATGCAACCCCCACAGAGGAACATGAATGGACAGGCGACAAGGCACATCGAAGACGTCATGTCATCAATCGAAGACTCCTGGTATAGCCTCCCCTCTGTAAATTTTATATTTCATCTACCTGTAAACAGTTGCTTCGGCAATCCAAGTTATAAGAATTATTGAGCAAGTACAAAACCATTATATATGGCCACTTCATTGTCTTTTGCACATCCTCTGTTCTTCTCTTGGTCGCGCTTCTTGCGAAAACTGTTCGGTATATATTATGATGCAACCGGCTAATAGATCGAGGGCTCGAATTTAAAATCGCCTTGAACATCACCTCAGCACAACTGGTTGTGTGTTCGGTGTCTTGGGTTTTGCTTTATATGCATCGGATCCGAACTATGTCTTGGGTCAATAGTTGGGTTGCCCGGCTCCTGTGTTTGCCCTCTTACGTTCCGCTCGTTCGGCTAAAAGGGCAAAGGGAGAACCACTGTGATTGTGCTTCCAGTTCGTCTGGTCAAGCACCTCAGGGGAGAAAGCCGAAAACTGACCACCATAGTAAGCGAGAACCGGTCTGGGAATCCAAGCATAAGTGTCATACTAAAAGATCGATAGAGGTTCTTCCGTGTTATACGATGGGTTTCGTTCTTGTACAAACCATGTGATGCTGGCTTCGGCTCCGAACATCACACTGGGGGCTAGTTATCAGCCCCCGCATTTTTCTACACTCCCACGGCTAAGTGAAAGCGATAGAGCACCATAGTCCGATTGCCTTGTCCCGCTCGCACTACCGCCTTCGGGCGCCGATACTTCGGCTAAGGGTAGAAGTGCGGTTACAGGGACACCCCGCGTAGTATCTACGTGGGGGCTGAAGCCGATGACTCGCTGCTTTCAGATAAACCGGCCACATAGGAGTCTAAATAAACATAAACTACTTATAAAACATGATAAACCATGCAACACTAATTCTAAAGCGTTAAAGTCTTCGGGCATATTACATCGCGCTCATTCATATAAAACATCTTTGGAGCATTGGGCCTCTATTGCCCGAGCACCCTCCATTACTTGGGGGAAGTACAGCTCGGGGCACCTATGACTCTTGTCCGGAGGCGGAGGTGCATTGGCCATCTTGGTCGGCTGGAGCTTTGGCCAGTGCACCATGGTCCTTCCAAAGGTCATCCGCGCCCCCTCGATGCATGTAGAGCGCTTCAGCACGTCAACCCGAGGCGCGGCGTCACATAGCCTCTGCACCAGGCCGAAATAGCTGCTCGGCAAAGGCTCATCGGGCCACAGTCGGATGCAAAGGTCCTTCATGGCCGGCTCCGCCATTCTGTGCATCTCCATCAGTTGCTTCATGTGATCAATGAGGAGAGGAGAGCGCTCGGGGGACTCAAACTGCGTCCAGAATAGCCGGGCCTCATCGTCCTCCGCCCGCGAAGCGTAAAGCTTGTTCGCATCCGCCGAACTCTTCTGGAGATCCGCACGAACGCCTAAGGAACGCCACACCTGGGTAAGCAAAGCAAATTTGCTACCACCAGAGGTGCATCACCGCGAATATGGCTTACCATCGATGACAGCCCTGACTTGGCGAACCTCCTCTTCGAAGGACCGCCTGTCCACCCGCTCATTCTGGAGCTCGGATTTCAGCGTGGCTAACTCAGCGGCTTGTTCTTTGCCTTTCTGCTCAAGGGCCTCGCACTTCGTGCCGGCATCCTTGAGCTCTTGCTGCACCTCCTCCATCCGGGCCTCGTGCTTCGCGCTTGCAGCCTCCAAAGTGGAAAGCACGGCTGCCGCTTGTTCGGCAGCCGTCTTCTTCTCCTCGGCCTCTTGCTTCATTTTCTGGAGCTCGGCCTTGAGTCTTTCAACCTCCGCAGCTGAAGCTGTGGAAGCAATAACAAGCAAATCACACTGGGTCACCAGTATGGATCATTATCAATATATAGCTCGGATATTAGAATTCGGCTTACCTTGCGCCTCGTCAAACCGCTTGTTCAGGCTGTCAAGCTCCTCTTCGGAGATTTTGAGCTTCCGATTTAGCTCGGTCAGCTCAGCGGCATTACCGGCCGCCACCGATGACGAGGCCTACAAAAAATATTGCATCCAGTTATGTGCGTTCCAACCTCCGAACTGCCAGGGACATGACTATCTGTTCGGTCCACTCAAGGACTTTTAGAACATTGTATGATTACACGGTGCCTTATGCATCATTTTTCACTCCTTGCTATTTGACCCCTGGATGCGTTTATGCAAACCCATCCGGGGCTCGGGGGCTACTACTTATATAAAGACAGCACAAACTTAAAATTATAGTTGTTCGGGAAAAAGGCATTACATTACTCACCTTGAAGCCCGCCAAGAGACCATTGAAGGCCTCCTTCAGTCCGCTATCGACGGACTGAATTCCTTGAAGAACCGCACCCATAAGAGTGCGGTGATCCTCGGAGATGGGGGCGCTTGCTAGCGCCTCCTCCATAACCGACCACCCGGCCGTTGGTGGCATCGGTGGTGATCGGGTAGTCCGATCTATGATCGGGGACTGAGCCGGTAACTCCGGAGGCACAGCGTGCTCCGGAGACGTCTTCGGAGGGGACTGGGCATTTCTCTGCCCTTCCTCTTCGGTGACCAGGGGAGTGTTCTCCCCCTGGTCCTCAGCAGCCTGGGGAGTTTCTTCTCCCTGGCCTTCGGTGGCCGTGGCGTCAGCCTCGGCCATGGCATGGTCACCCCCTGGCTGACAACGGAGCCTGGCTGGATGACACCTCCGTGGCGTCCTTCGCGCCCCCTGGAGGTGTGGGGTGCGACGCGGTCCCACTTTCCGCTAGCTCGGCGGGTGGTGACTCCCCATCCGATATTTGGACGGTGGGGAGGACGCGTGGTGGGCTGCGGATTAAAAGATGAACTTGCATTTCAAACATCGAGAAAAACTTCGCACAAATGACTTGGGAGTCTTTGGATTCATACCTCTGAGCGGGGGGCTTGACCCTTAAGTTCCTTCGGGGAACCCTCTCAAAGTCCTCAGATCCCGCGTCGGAATCCGAGCTGTCATCGGGCAGGATCAACCTTGCCCGACACGCCCTCTTCAGGGCAGGAGGAGCTTCATCCTCCGCGGCGTCCGATGACGCCGCCCTCTTCCTTGTGAGGGGGGAAACTCCCTCCACCCCGTCTTCCTGCTCCTCCTCATGACTGGAGGAGGCATGGGTTTCCTCGGACACGGCGTCCGGCTGGTCCCTGATGCGGAGGCCCTCTCTGGCCTTCTTCTTCTTTTCCTTCTTCTCGGGCGCCGAGTACGGCGCCACGATAAGCATCGCCGCCAACAGCTCTGACCTGGGGTCTTCGGGCTGCGGGGCCGGGCAGTTAACCTTCGCGGCTTTGCTCAGCCACTTCTGCGAAGGTAGGGGAGAAGGCGTTCAGACCTTTTTCCGAAGAAACTGAGTCGACAGATTAAAATTATGCCATACCTTGGTGGGAGGGTTATCGGTGCTTAGACCCGAATCCTCTTTCGTGGCCGGCCAGCTCTTCTGAGGCTTGAATAGAGCCTTCCATAGCTTCTCGGGGGTAGTGCGGAAGAATTGGCGCACGGTGGGCTCATCATCAGACTGATAAGCCCACATTGCGGAAGCTCGGCACTGGCAGGGAAGTATACGGCGGTGGAGCATGACCTGGACCACGTTAACCAGCTCCACCTTGGCCTCGATCACCAAGGTAATGCGCTTCTGCAGCAGCTTCACCTCGGCATCCGACCCCCAGTCAAGGCCCTTCCTGAGCCACGAGGTCAGTCTCGTTGGGGGTCCGGATCTGAATTCGGCAGGCGCCGCCCAGCTCTCGTCCCTTGGCTCGGTGATGTAAAACCACTCCTTCTGCGAGGTCTTGATGGTGTCGATGAAGGTGCCGGAAGGCCACTCGACGCGGGGGAGCTTGCTGATTACCGCCCTTCCGCAATCTGCGTGCTCGCTGGCCACGGTCTTCGGCTTGACATTGAAGACCTTGAGCCATAAGCCAAAGTGCGGTTCGACCCGCAGAAAGGCTTCGCAGACGATGATGAAGGCCGATATATGCATGAAGGAGTTCGGTGGGAGGTCGTGGATGTCTAGCCCATAGAAAAACATGAGGCCCCTGACGAAGGGGTGGAGCGGAAAGCTCTGTCCCCGGATAAAGTGGGGGACAAACACCACCCTCTCGCCTGCCTTGGGGGTGGGAATCACCTGGTTCTTCTTCGGGGCGCGGTGGAAGACGTTGGCGGGGAGGTAGCCGGCGAGCTTCAGCTCCCGGATATCCTGGTCGGTGACTGTGGAGGCCTCCCACTTGCCCATGGAGCCCGAACCTGCCACAGCTGAGCTCGAAGGAGAAGGCGAGGGGGAACTGGATCTGGGCTCTCGGAGCTTGGAGAGATTGAGGAGGCGGAGGATGCGAATGGGAAGCGTGAATAGACCTTGGTTTTTTTTCCTTTTTATGGAACGTGTCACCGATTAGCCTCGCTTACCGCGCCACAAATCCCTCCACTTCCCAAGACATGCGTGCTGTTATGCGCGTGTGGAGATTAATCATATCCCATGTGAAACGGAGCACGATCTGCGCATTGATAAGTCGTGTCGCTAAAAAAACGGTCCTGAACCGTGAATCTAGTTTTCATAACTGGTTCAGTGGTCATGGTAGGCCACGACCCTTCGTCAGAAGGAGGTGTCAGAAAACACTGTTTACACTTTGGCGATTGGCCTTCAGGGCTAAGCAATCCATGGTGTTTGGTCAATCATATGATCGGAAGGAATACGTATCATCGGAAATGGAACTAGTCTCAGCCGATTATGGAAAGGGAAGAAGAACTCACCCCGCAAGCCGAAGACTCTGATCATACGAAGCAGCTGGAGCTAAGACCCTTGGCGTTGGGGGCTAGTTCGGGGGCTACTGAGGGAGTCCCGGACTAAGGGGTCCTCGGGCTGCTGGCTCATCTCTCAATGGGCCGGTTCGATGGGCCATTCTCCGAAGAAGGGCCGGACACATCAAGACTCCACTTTCCAGAAGGAAGCCCCGAAGGTGCGTCGTGCACTCCAAGTCAAGAGGAGGAAATCACCACCTCCATCCTCGCAGGAGGCCCACCATGTGTAAACCCTAGTACCCCCCCAGTGTCTATATAAACCGGGAGGGTTTTAGATCATAGGACACAGAAACTCATCTAGGTTTTAGCTAGTCGATCGCGAGGTAGATCAACTCTGTAACCTTCATATCATCAAGATAATCAAGCAGGACGTAGGGTTTTACCTTCATAGGAGGGCCCGAACCTGGGTAAACATCGTCTCCTTTGTCCCCTGTTACCATCGATCCTAGTCTCACAACTCGGGACCCCCTACCCGAGAGCCGCCTGTTTTGACACCGACAGCCATCACTAGGGGCTGGCCTAGAGTCGTTCGTGCGTTAGGCTTGGAGGAGAGCACAATATGGGCATTCCGCTTCACCTTCTCCAGCATACAAAATGTCTTTCGGCTCTCTCTTTACCGTCTTTAGTACAACCGTGCTTCCATCATTCTTTATTTGTCCCTTCTGTACTTTCCTTTTTTTGAGAATTGATGCTTATGTTGTTCTTGAGTATGTGTACATGTGAATCGAATTATGCATTCGTTCTTAAGCCTAAACATGATTCGATATGAAATACATGAATTCCTAATTTCAAATTTAAATTATGTGAAATTTTAACAAAGGTATTTAATTAGGGGCAAATCCTGCTCTGCAGGCCATTACAATGCACATAGTTTGAGAAAGCAAAACATCTGCGATCAACTCCAACATCACACACGTTTCTCCATTCAAGGTGTGTGCGATGAATCTCGTCTTCGCGCACAGTCAGACGAAAAAGAACATTTGAGATTAAGAACACCAGCGTTTGTGCTAGTCTCCTTATCACACACGATTTCGTATTTTGAACTGTGTACCATTGTAAACATTGGTCAAAGAAGAACGCGTGCGATAGGCCTTCATCCGACACAGTTATTCTGGATGACATGTTTGGGAAGTATGGATCACACGTTTGGGACGTTTTATAAATCACAAATGTTTATCAGAAACCCCGCGTGTGGGATATATTCCACCTTCGCATACGGTTTTACAATGATAAACGTATGCACTCTTATATCATATCACAGACGGTCAAAGAGGAACTAAATGTGTGTGATTGTCTCCTTATCGTACACGCTTTATAATCGTGAACTGTTTGCGATTCGGTGCACATCATAAATGGCGCTTCACAGAATAGCGTGTCCGATGTTGTGTGATCTCACACGAGTTGCAAGGATGAACCATATGGGAAATACACATATCTCAAACGATTATCCGGTGACCCTCGTTTGTGATAGATGCGGACATCCCATACGCTTAGTTTTGCCAAATGTTTGCGTTCGTTGGCCACCATCGCCGACGGGTTTGCCGTGTCGTGTGGGATGGACCCCCACTATCGCCCACACATGCAAGGCGACGGTTTAGAACTACGTCGCGAAAAGGGGTTCAAAACCGTTTGTATAGCACGTCGCTGCACCAGTGCATCTATTGTGTTTGATATTCCTATCTCTACTCCTTCTTACATTTGATTGTCTTTACTTTCCCCTGCTATACTTATTGACTAGCATGTGTAGGGTGCACTAGACTGGTTAGAATTGCTAAAATCTGCCAACCTTTAAAATTGGGAAAAGGCTAGGTTTTTAATTTGTCAAGTAGTCTATTCCCCCCCCCCCTCTAGACGTCCCTTCTCGATCCCACACAGACAACTCGTGGGACGGTTCTGGAACAAGCGCCTCTTGGCCGCGCAGCGAGCTGGCGGTGGTGGAGGAGGAGGAGCATCGTGCTCCGCACGGCCAGCGTGTGACGGCGGAGCGGGTAGGGAGCGCGAGGTTTCCGGGCCGTCGCGCGCGGCATCGACGAGTTCGGTGATGTGCCTGAGCCAGGCTTCATAGGCATCCTCGGAGGGGCGGTAGCGCAGTAGCTCCTGTGCCATAAGCAGAGCGGCGTTCGGCGCGGGGTCGTCGCGGCGCACGAGCAAAAAGGTGGCGACAGAGTGGCCGCGCGCCTGCTCGTTCACCGACGGGTGGGCAGAGGAGGTAGCATAAATATGGATTTGGCTTACACTCTCCACATGCTACAGCATAAATATCTCAAATACATCCATACATAGTAATCATCATACAGAAGAGCAGGATCCGACTATAGATGAAATCAATGGAAAAAGACGATAATCACCATGCTCAGCCCAGGCTGCCGACTAAGGCGACCACCACTACTCATCACGTACGTCACGTACATACGACCATGCTCTTCAACATACTCCCACTGAAGTCCTGTGGAATCATCTACTTCGGGATCATTTGTACCTGTACCTGTTGTTGTAGTAATTTGTGAGCCACGGGGACTCAGCAATCTCATCATCCAAGGTACCAAAACTAGCCAAGCTCATGGGTATGGATGGTTAAGTGGTGAGGTTGCAGCAAGCACTAAGAATTTTATCTGACTAACTTACGAGTACAAGAATAAGATGAGTCTTCTACACATAACGGACGTGAACTAGTTATGACGAGTCTCCTAAACACCTACTTACAAGTCAAACATAACCCCATCATGTTCTCTAAATGAACTCCCCCGAAAAGAGACGATCACAGTTACGCACATAGTTGGTGTATTTTAATTGGGTTTACTTCAACATTTCTATAATCGGGTATTATAAAGTTTTCCAAGTCACCACATAACCGCTTCCGAAAGATTTAACCCTGCAGGGGTGCTCCAACTCATCCATCACAAATTAACCACAAGCTGTGGTCGAAAACATCAACCGTGGGATAGCACGAAGTGTCCTCGGAATCTCGGTGCACAAGACATTCGTTAAAGGTAAAATAAATCCAGCAAGACCGCCTGGCAGGCTAGATCCCGATAGGAGCCGCACGTATCTCATTCTCGGGGAACAACCAGATGGGACTAGCTACTAGTTAAACGAATCCTCGAGTTTCCCCAAGGCGGCCACGCAGGCAGCCTGTTTTGGACGAACACTCATGAGGAGCACTGGCCCGGTTTGTTGATTAATTAGCCAATGGGGTAGCTACTCCCTATGCAAGTTTTATTAGTTATGCAAATTTTAACACCAAAGTTGGGCCTTGCCGGAAGAGTTTTATCCCGAAATAAATTATCAAGGGGGTCCCCATAAAAACACCAAGCATGTTAGGAGCGCTCAATATGGAACATAACACCAGTAATCGGAACTAAAGTGGCAAGAGTGGAACAAATCACCAAGCAAAAGGTTGAGCCTTCCACCCTTTACCAAGTATATACATGCATTGATTAAATAGAAAGAATAATGTGATATCCCAAGATATCCATGTTATCACATGGATGAACCTACACCTGCAACATGCAACGCTATAAGAGGGGTTGAGCAAGCGGTAACATAGCCAAACAACGGTTTGCTAGGATGTGGAGGGTTAGAGGCTTATCATGGCATTTTGGAAGGCTTGACACACAAGTGGTAGGAGGCGAGACATAATGGTAGCAACGAGACAACTAGCATATCAAAGATAGTAATTGTATCCAGGATAATGATCATCTTGCCTGGTGTGTCTTCAGCGAGATAACAAGCTTGCTCCTTGTAATCGTTCTCGCAGGTTCCTCGAACTCGGACTCGTCACTCGACACTACCCACAAGAAAGAACAAGCATCCAATAAACACACAACCATGGCATAATGCACTAACAAAATGATGCATGATATTTTTATATATTTAGCATGGAAATACTACACTAGTCCAATTAAATGAAGTCTCGATCCATGTGAAGCATGGATCAAGCAACAGTTCAGATGCAAAAATTATTGGTTTTAGCATTCTGGATAGAACATCAATGCTAATTATCTTGAAATGCATGAACATGGAAAAAATGGAATCTACACATGAAATCGATGCAAATGCATATAAATATCAAAGCAATCGGAGTTACGGTTCTCTTGGAACACTCACGACAAGATACATAAGGATTTGGTGATAGAACAGAAAAAGAGAAAGGATAGGGGCAAAATCTTGGCATCCCAAGCATGCCACTGGATATGATATGGAATTTGAAATGGAATGGATATAAAGGTCATGGAAAAATGCATAGAACTCAAATGGTGATCAAATTAAGAATGCAATGCAATCTGCCACAAACAGCAACATGTCATTTTGCAACCATCAAAACAGCAAGCTACAGGATTCTAAAATGCTCATTCACGAAATATGGTTGTAGTATGTTTAATGCACAACATTTCATTCAAAAGGTTCAAGTTCATTAGAATCATGGATTAATTGTAATGGAGGCTACAAGATGCAAAGGTGCTGTTACGGATTAAGACTTAGTGAAAAAAATAGATTTTATGCAACAACAACATTAGGATGACATATTAAGGGCAACTTTGAAATATGCTAAAGGAAGTTTTAATGGCAATATAATGCATGGTTTGATAGCATACATGGTGAATACAAAAACATAATTACAGAACATATTCACATGGCCTTTAGATCAATGGCATTCATCAAGACAAGTTGACAAGTTTTAAAACAACAGTTTCAGACTTAGTCAAAAGCAGAGTTTATCACAGAGCAGAGTTAACATGATGGCAGTTTCATGGCAAGAATTAAATACGCTACTGGACTTGTCATGGCACGAAAATGCACAACTTGGTAGTAGACAACATGGACTACAAATCATTCAACATGAACATCTTCATACGAACAATAGATTCAAGGCATCCGTCAAGGAAAAATGCTATGTTGCAATAACTATTTCAGACTTGGTGCAATTTAGATAGTTCTAAATAGCAACATTGACATGGCATGTTTACATGATAAAAATAGTTGTTGAATATGATTATCATGGCATGTCAAAAATACCAGTAGAAAGTATATATGAAAATGCCCCTGACTCATATACAAAGTTTCTTTATATGATACATAGATTAAATCATGCAAAACTAACAAAATGCAACATTCTGTTAAAATGACATGCAACTAAACTTGCTCAAATTAGAAAAGTAATGCGATAGATGGATTAGTTGGATTTTTCTACCCCAAATTCATATATAATATGCATATGTTTCTAAGAAGAAAAGGCCACATTTTATTTAAAACAAAAACTGCCCAATAGGGAAACCTAGTATAAGCCAGATTTGGCATATTCCAAAAATGGATAAAAGACAGAATTGGAAAGGAATTGCTATGGCTACACATGGCTTCCTAGCCTGTGACAAACAGGTGGGTCTAGGTCCACACAAAGACAGAGGTAACACAGAGAGTATGACAGGTGGGGCCCTGATGTGAGCGAGGCAAATTAAACTAAAAATGGGGGTTTTAATCGCGCGTGAGAGGGATCGAACCCGGGCCGCGTTGTTGCTGCTGGTGCGACTCAACCAGTCTGGCTGACTCACGGAATTGAACAAAAGGGGGTTCGGTCGCTCTTAACTTAGCCATCGCGGCCACGGGCACCCACGAGTCAGCGACAGAGAAAACAGAGGAAGCAGGGAAGGCAACAATGGCAAGGCAGGGATGGTGACGGTCTTGCCGGAGCTGCTCCGGTGACCAAACTACGCAACGGAGGTGCGGAATCGAGTCGCACGAAGATACCGCACACACGCTTGCTCGCGCAGCACCAAAGGTTGACGAGGACGACGCCGGCGACGAGGAACATAGGCGGCGGCGGTGCGCTCGAACACGACGATGCATGGGTCAAACGCGGCGCTTGAAGGCATGTAAAATCACAAAATTCTATGTTTTGGAATGTTATATTAAATAAGTGGTTTTAATTGCTTGAGTGGTTTTTTGTTTGAAATTGAGTGGAATTTAAAAAAATTTGACAACTTAATGAGAGGGAATAAAAGGACTTTCCCAATTCTTTCTTTGATGACAATTTAAATTCCTTTTAAAAATAATTCAAATAAAACACATTATGCCACTCAAGGATTTTAAGAGAGTAGATAATATGGCTTCTTCAAAGTATGAAATAGAGTGGGGAGTTACGGAAAATCATTTCTCACTTTTTATTTGAATTCACTTTCGGAAAGTTTCCATTTTGAGTTTCAAATTCATTTCCATTTATTCAAATAAAATAAAGAGACAAGGAAATGAGACTCCTTCAAATATCAGAAAGAAAATGTGGAAAATGAATTATGAAACCAACAGAAACTTATTTCAAAAATATTTGAAATCCAATTCAAACTCATTTTTGGAATTTTCAAAAATATATTTTCAAAAAGTATTTTATTTGGCCTTGAAAATATGTTCATGTTTTAGGATTTTTTGTGCTGAAACTTTTTGATATATAATATGCCTATGTAATATTTTTATTTTCTTTCATTTATTTTCTTTTCTTCTATGTTTAAAAAAACAAACTTTGCCAAGGCCCAGCCCATGCTTTGGCAGTCTTCCACCTTAGGTGCTCCAGCGAGGGACGCCCAGCGCCGCCATGGCCGTCGTGGCTGGCATGCCTACTGGCCCTTACATTCTTCCCCACTTGCCCGGAAGCTTCCACCTCTGCGGAGCCTTCTTTTCCCGCTCCTCCCTGTCATTAAGAGGCCTTAATAGTCAGATCGATGCCGACAAAAAAACCCGGCCATGCCGAATTTCCTCACCTTTGATGCTGCACCTAGACGCATCTTCGAGGCCTATAAACACTGCCCGGTGTTGCCATCTCTCCCCACGCCCAAAGCCCACTCCTTGGGGAGCTTTTCCCCTTCCCCATCGCGTGAAATTCCTCGCCAGAATCCAAACCCGCCGCCAACTCCAGCGAATACTCACAGCCTCCATAGGACAAGGACGAGGCCGAGACCTTGCCCAACGGACTCCCCTCGTAGAACCCTTCGCCGTTCTCTTGCTACTTGACAACGGTGACCTTCTTCCCCAACTCCAGCGACCAACTCCGGCAAGTCTCCTCTAAATCCCGTAATTGATTTTCAAAAAAAAGAGCAATCTTAGAAAATTCATATCTATTAGTCTACTTATCCAAATTGAGTGATTCCAATTGCAGTAGAACACAAATTTTGTAAAGTTTCTGAATAGGTAAAAAAAATTTATGTTTGACTATTCAAATTTGAATTTGATCAAATTCTCTTAAATACTTAGATTAGACCTAACTTGAGTTTTATAAAATATTTTTGAATGATTTTTTTGCAATTTGTCACTAGGACTCTTGTCTATCCAGTAGGATTTTACAAATTTCTTTTTGATTAATTTAAATTTGATATATTGTAAAAACAGTATTGTTTTGATTATATTTTGTTTTACCCTTAAATATTTTGTTTTTAATTGTTTTCAAATTATTCCTTTTGTCACTTCCAACAAATTTGATTATGTTTCTGTTAATCAACAGTACGCAATTTTAATTTATTTTTATTTTAAAAAAAATCCATTGTTTTGTGTTAAAACATGCATCGGACATAACTTTAGTTTTATATTAGCTTTTTAGGTGTTTCCTTTTGCTAATAAAAAGCCTAGTTAATTTATTTTCTGTTAATTTATTAGTTTAATATTTTTCCTTGTTGTTAAGCTTTAATTAAAAAACTATTTTTTTGTGGTGTAGTTAAGTCTTAGAGTTTTTCTTTAGTAGTTTTCTTTGTAGTTTTTCCTTGAAGTTTTCCTTGGATTTTTATTTGGTTTTCCGTATTGATTTTCTTTATTGCTTTTATTTGTTGATTGTTATTTGGATTTCTAGAAATGCTTGTTAGATGTGATTGCTTATGTGAATGCAATGTTTGACTATATAGATTTTCATCGGAGAGTGACAAATAGTTCTGTCAAGTTCTTTCTAAGAGCGATACAATCTTCATCGACTATATTAGGCAAGTTCACTTTGACCATATGCTCGTACCTATGATTTATTGCATTTAGTGTCACCATTTCAACAATTCCTCCAATAGTATATTGAATCTTGTAGTTGAGTAGAAGCATGAGGTAGGAACCCACACCCCTCTAATCAAGCCCCGGGAATGTTGTTTATTTTAATGCTACGCTATCATAGATGGGGGTTTGTATGAGTGTTCGTGAGTGGTGTGAGAAGGAGGACTCTACGTCAATGACGACTACTTCATGATGGCATCTTCAAGGCCTTCATCTACAAGACCTCGAGACTTCAAGACTGGAGACAAGATTTCAATACACACTACTGGGTGGAATGGTTGTGAGGTACCCTGGAGTACCCAGTGGATGCGTTGTAAGATGGAGTAGGCCATTACTCATGCATAAAGCTCCACCCAAACTCAAAGAGATGGATGAATACTTCATGCATGGATGCTTACCTATGCAGCCACAAGTCACTATGGGCTCTGGCTTGGTTGGTCTTAGTTATGACTCTGGCTAGGCAGTGCTAGCAGATGTAGACGAACGGCAGGATCGGATGGGCACTGTTAGTGGTTAGGGAAACTCCCTGAAAAACCAAGTTCCGATCGTCTTGTTCTCAAACACCATGAAGTGCGATAATGTAAAATGAGGGATCGAATCTTGTGGCTAAAGTGCACAATAGTCTGTAGAGTTAAAACGTAATCGATTAGCCATGTCCCTGGTTACAGACAATTTGAGCCTCTAGACTTGGATCTATCTCGGAACTCTCAACACCGGACTGATAATTAATTGTGGGCAAATTATGATTATTTGGGCTATGATACATTGGTTGGCGGAGCCATGTCATATTAGATAACTTGTAGTGAAGGTTCCTTAAAAATCCTTTGTTGTAGGGAAAATAAAAACCGACTTTTATGCAAAAACTGAGACATAGAGCCACAAAGCCATATTGCACATATAATAGTCTTTATCATCTGCTTTCTATTGTGATCTTGCTGATACATTCAATGTACTAACCTACATGGCTGCAACTTATCATGTTGCAGATATTTCTACGACGAGTAAGAGTTACGATATAGGGTTACGGTCTACACTCAACTTACGGTTGGCGTTGATGGGACAACACACCCTTACTGATTTATTTCCGCTCTGATAAATAAGGTATACTCTGAAACTACGGTATTTATTTTACATGTGATGTTATGGTATTTCATCGAAGTATCGTGTGTGTCAGCATACTGATACAGGGATGACACAGAAAGCACAGAAGCCCCGATCCATTTGGGTCAGGTCACTACAAGGAAAAAATTGAACCTACGCGGTGCGGGAAACTCTCTAGACGCACGCACGTAGCTAAACGGTGGCGGAGCACTTGCCGGCGATGAGGTCCATGGAGCCGAGCTTCGGCTTTCATGGCAATCGAAGCTACGGTGGACAAACGACGAAAAGGAGGGAATGGACGGGTGTGCACGCGTACCAGGAGCTCGAATTTGAGCTCCTCTTGCCATGGTGTGGACGGAACTCGCCGGAGTCAACGGAACGGCAGAGATGCCCGACTCGGACGGAGAGGAAGAAGACGGTTTGGCCTTGGCAACCCACAGTTCGTAGTCGATGTCGAGGACGCCGTGGACAACGTGGAAGAAGACGGACACAATTGGTGAGGCAGACATGGACGAAGCTCACGGCGGTGCTATGGACTCACCCTCGGATGCGTCCAGGAGGTGGTGGCTATGGAGGATCTGGTGGCTCTCTTCACTTGATGGCAGCAACAGAGGCAAAGGGGAAACCCTAGGGCTCATGGGGACAAGGAGAGGGGCTTTAGAGGGGCCGGATGGAGAGGTTGTGCTCGCGCTAGCTCTCGGGTACACCATGTGTGTGGCGTGGTGAGAGGTGAACGAAAAGGTGGGAGCGGGTCGGTTTGGTTGGGAGACTTCCTGGCGGGGCCGGCTCGGCCACGTGGCTTGTACGGGCAGTGCAGTACGCACGTGGTTTTGTGAGAAAAGGAGGCGCGCGTGTGGCAGCGCTGGTGGGCTGCTGAGCTGGGCCGACTGCTGGGCTGCGTTTCTCTCTCGCCCTGCGCATTTCTTTTCCAAATTCCAAAACAAAATATAAGAGAGAAACACACAAGGGTTTTGAGAGGGTTTATGGCTGAAACAAAAATAGTTTTGGAGTCACCAGAAAATGTACTATTTGAATACATTGCCCTGGCATTATCTAAAGAAAGAAAAATAATTCAAGTTCTAAATAAATTCAAGCTTAACCATTTTTGAATCTGTCCAGAACAATTCCAAAATTGATGAAACTTGAAGGAGAGGCATTTGACATGGATTAGAGAACTTAGAGAAATAGTGGACATTATTTTGGGCAGGAAAAATATCCACTTGCAAAAATATCAAAAGCTGAGAGAGGAGAAGAAATGATGTGGTTGAATTGAAATGGATTTTCAACACTTGATCATATAACTTAGTAGGGAGGCAAAGCACACCATCAAAAACCACACACAAGATGCAAAGCACATAGGATGACAAGATGCAAACAAATATTGACATGATGCAAAATATCAATCATACACAACCAGGCATGGTGTATCAAACATAGATGACATCATGGAAATGATGCAATACTTGGCATGTTACATTTGGGTTGTTACACGCGGAGACGATGATGTATCCCGAAGTTCACACCCTTGTAGATGCTAATCTCCTCTAGAGCACCTTGGAGGAACAATGCTCCCCAAAATGCCACTAGGGTCACTGTATTCTCCTTACTCTCTCGCACAATGCTAGGTGTCGTGAATTCACTAAGGGACCATTGAGGGCAGTTACCGAACCAGTACAAATGGTGACCCTTGGGACGGTCAGCAAACCCGTAAAAATTACTCGGGAAATCTCCACCACTTAATTGGAGATGCCGAAGCTTGCCCAGAGCTTTACACCACAATGATTGAGCTCCATGACACCACCAACCGAGAACCCAATAGTCACAAGATCTAGGGTTCCCATACACCCAAGAGTAATAGGCTTCTCAACTTTCACTTCCATGTATCACTATGGATTACTCAAACCGATGCAACTAATGCAATGACAAGAACACATGGAGTGGTCAAGTCCCTCACTCTTAGATCCCACCAAAGCAAAGAAAGTTATGGATGAATATGAGAGGAAGAACAAGGAGAACAAAAATAACTCCAAGATAAGATTGTGTCGAAGGAATTGACCCTCAAAAATTATTGATGCAAATCAATTGGTTCGGTGTCTCCGGAGAAATTGACTACAGTCGAGAAGTTGAATACGAAGTCAAGACACATAATTTATTTCGTGATTCTTCTTTCTTTTTATTGAGTCATAGGACCTCCATACTATTAACAGGGGTATAGGTTCTCTAAGCTTAGATTCATTGTGATGCTTAGACCAAAACCTATGAAAGACTGTGAGAAATCTCTTTGTGCTCTGAATGATTACCTTTCAACAGAAGACGTTGTTCTTTAGTGCTAAAGGAGATATCTTTCGGACCGAGGAGTTAGCATTTCTTTCTCCTTGAGAAATGTTACCTTTGAGATCAATTTCCAACTGTTGGAATCGTGTCGTTCGACCATTGACTGATCCTCGTGTCCAATTTGGTCATTTCCCATCAGGGAAGGTTGCGGCAATAAATAGCCACCCTGCTCCAATGTTTTCCGTTGGCTGGTCCACTTAGATTTCATAGAAGATTGATTGAGCATCCCCTCTTAAGAGATTTGAGTTTAAGATTCACCGAGAGAAAGTCAAGAGCCAAAACTTAGACATTGGTTGAGCATCACAGTAGATCTGAGTTAGAGTTCTTCTACCTATTACTCTTGAGGGTTGCACACTCTCTAAACAAATAGGTGTCGGCTCGAGTGAAATGAACTAGAGTCTGATCAGCTTTGAGTTGAAGGAGAATAGGACTGAGAGAGTTTAGCTCCTCTGCTTAATCACAAGTCCTTCCAACTAGATGTAGCTCTTTTGGAGAAGAGTGAACTGGTCTACCAAATCAACTGTCGCCATCGAGAACCATTACTTTACTTTCTCATCCCAACTTACATCAGTAGTGAGTGACAATTATCTTGCTCAGTTGCACTTAGCGTCTTTCTCTAATTCATCTACTTCAATTGTTTTATGCAAGTAATAAATCTTTTGATCTTTCATTCTGTATCTATTGAAAATTGCGTTCGTGCACCAGATCATTCCAAACTATCTTTGGCATGATAGTTGTAGTATTATATTGCTATGCCACCATCATATATGTGAATGCCATCAATTACTATGCAAAGAGTCTAGTCAATCATTTCCCCAAGAACTTTGCTCAGCATCCCATCTAAGTTATCCTTCGCCAGCATTGCATTCGAGATTTCCCTCTATGATCTATTTGCTCATTCATCTTTGTGATATGTTAAAGGTTTGTTCAATGTTTCGCAAAAAAAATTGAATATCCCATTCAGTCCCCTCTGGTCCATATAGTCTTGGTCCTTACAATTGGTATCAGAGCATGGTACTCCTTGTCTCTGCTTATTAAGGTCTAACGACCTTGGAGTTGAGTATGTCGCACATAGGAAGATCTAAACGCTCTAAAGGGATTCCTATCATTGATGGAAATGACTATTTCCACTGGCAAAAGCGAAAGAAGATCAAGATTCAAGCCATAAGTTTTGAGATGTGGCAAATGGTGGAAAATTGATATGTTGCTGTTGATCAAGAAATGCCAACCCTCGAAGACCTTGCCAACGTCCAACTAGATGCTCAAGCGAAAGATATCAAATGTAAAACATTTCCAGAGATATTTTCATTCAGATCCAAAAGTTAGAAACTACGAAGCAAATCTAGGATGCAATCAACAATGGTCATGACATGTCTGTTGTCAGCGCCAAAAATCACACAGAAATGCTTCATGTTATGTTCAATCACTTCAGAAGTCTTCAAAAGGAAAGTATTGCTGAGCTCACTAGACGACTGAGCAATCTTGTCAAACGTCTACGTCAACAAGGCATTGAAGATATCATAGGCAAATAAGTTGTGGAAAAACGGTTCAATGCTCTCGATGATTCCTTTGATCCAATAATAACACAAACCAAAGAGAGACCAGATTATGAAGAACTTTAATATCCCAAGATCATGGAACCGTTGGCTATTCATGAAGAATTGCTAGAGAAGCAAAACCAAGGCTCCTATTCAGCTTCAGAGAAAGAAGGTGAAATCTTCTCGGACTACGGTGGCTCTCAAGAAGACATTGAAGATCAATATTTGTTGAATAGGGAGCTTGACAGGTTGACCAAGAGTCTCAAAAACCCCAGAAGACAAAATCTTACACTATCTGAGCCCACATTAACCGATCCATTATCTTCCTCAAAAAGATAACCTCCTTTGGAGATCCAATGCCAGAAATGAAAATTATTCGGCCGCTTCATCACTGATTGCCCAGCATGGTATATAGACTCACTGAGAAAAAGAAGGAAGGCACTTCATTGCACTGGATTCAACGAATGTCATACTAAGCTTCCGAAATAAAATCTTCCATCTTATTTGATGAGACCAGTCACTGACGCTAATCCAAACGCACATATTGTTGCGAACATGAGAAAGATGTTTGTTATTGTTGGTGCATTCACTGGAATGACCATGGACTCTGAAAGTGACGTGTCTAATGCTGAAACTGATGATGATGATGAGCTCTACAGAAATCATGGCTAGGGCAGTGCATACATTGCATTTGCAACAGAAGAATCATCCGTCTCCGATGAAGAATTCATCAATGAAGAAAATATAGGATTGTGCTTTATGGCAAAACGTCCAAGGGATCAAGTTTCTCCAAAACATCAATGCAATGTTAATACAGATGATTTACCTCCCATGAACACATTCTATGTTCAGCTTGTTAAAATGGCCAAAACTCGACAAGATGCCCTTGAAAGTACTGAAAGAACCTTAAGGAAATCCGAAGGTTTGTTGGTCAAAGAGATGCAGAAAAATCTTGTGTTGACGTAAGAGCGTGAAGCTCTCTCACCAACATTCGATGATCTATCGAATCGCTATAATTCCCTTTCAGAATGCTTTGAAAACTCTTAGATGATCTTCTTAACAGATAAGAAGAACTCGAGTCTCTGAAAGAATCTTATAGGGAGCTCTCGAATGAAAATACTTATCTCTTCGCCGAAAAAACTGAAGAACTTCCAAAAAATTGATCCTCCATGCTTAAAATGCATAGAGCGTAGCAATGCTGAGTCCGTTGCTAAAACCTCTAATGCTACTACAAAGATCCGTGAAAATATTCTGAATGATATTGATAATCCCTCCTTCAAGGAGTTGTTATCTCTGATGAAAACTACAGGCTGAAAAACTTGGTTGAGACAGGCATGCTGAAAAGTCTAAAAGGACACCAAACACTATGTGATGTGCTCAAGAAGTCCATACCGCACAAAAATCATAGGAAAGAGGGTTTGGAGTTTGAAAGGAAACTCAATGAAGACGAAACATACTGGACTCAAAATGGTGAACATCACACAAAAAGTGGTACAACTATTTTTTTGAAAGGAAATTGGTTAAACTCTCATCAGGAGGAGTACATGCATACTTCCTCGAATCATTATGTTCATATATCTGGAAACAACTTCAATTCATATTCATATGATTAGACTCGAAACACGCAGGTTGGTCTCAGAGGACAAAGAAGACAAATGATACCTGCTCGATCGTGGCAATTCAAATCACCGCTTCCTACACAAATCTGGGTGGTTAAAAATAACTAATCCTTCTTGCAGGAACCATCACAGGGTTTCCATGACTATCTTTGGCCCTGAAATCTACAATCGTAGGTGCTATTTGTTTCTCTTGTGTGTTGTGTGCACTCTGTGTTTCTTCGTTGTGTTCCCTCGTGTTGATCGAAGCGATTGTGTTTTGTCCGATGAACAACTCACACAGAGCTATTTGATTCGTTTTATTCTTCTGGCAGAGTGTTTTTGTTTTGGACCCTGTTACCTGTCTATTCTTTCTCACCTAAATGCATGTTGTCTGTCATAAGCTTGCAAGTTGAACTAAAGCTCTTTCTATCTAATATCCTTGGTCGCAAACGAATTGCACTTCTAACCTTTATCTAATTTTGGAAAATTCCCTTTCAAACCTTTCGGTCTCCTGCTCAATTCCTGAGTTTTTCACAGGAAACGGTTGCCACGTACCGCCATGATTGTGATCGTGCCCGTTGAATGCGAAATGTCCCTTATCTGAGAATCATCGATTTTGAAGAGGTGATCCTATCATTCCACTATATATACCCATACGTCATCTTCCTTAGTTTCTCACTTTCCTTCGACTCCATCTTCCACCAATCATTACGAGCCCATGCTAAAAGCATTTCTGGCGAGGAGCTCGCCATGCAATTCCGACAGGAACCCATCGCATTTGGTCCACGCCGGTGCGGTAATCTCTCCCCACATCGCTGTAGGTGATCTTTACTGCCAAGTTAGGGCGTAAAGATCTGAACAAACCCTCTCATTCTCTCTATTTTTGGGTTGTTTGGTCCGGTGCTTTTCTTTCCCTTTTTCATGCTTCGATAGATCTTTAGGACTCCATAGGAAATGTCTTGAACGGTTAGTAGATTTTTCCTCGTTCAAATCTCGTCTGATCTAGGGTTTCTGAGTAGTTTATCGATGGATTAGATATGTTTGGAATTGTTGAATTATATTCCTAAAAAATTCAAATATATCGAGGATATCATCATCAACTACAAAGTATGCCTTACCTCTAAGAAAATGGTTTTTCATCAAAACATCTTTGTGCAAGGTTGTGACCCTACCTTTATTTCCCTCACATCTACTCTCATTCGCAAGTGGCTCATGGCTTCTAGATCCAGAGATCATTCTAAATCCAAGAAGAACTGCCATAGATTTTTCCTCATAAGACTCATAAGAAAATCAGAGGTACTGCAAACCCCTCGAAGACTCCCGAATCTCCTAAGAGGAAAAGGGTAGCTAAGCCGGAAGTAACTGAAGAAGATATCACTGCCACTACAAGTCAGCCGGAGGATGAAACTATTGACTCTGAAGCTCAGGCCGTGTTCTCCATTGAAAATCCTAGGAGAGGTTGAAAGATCGTGGATGTCGCCTAGAGGGGAGTGAATAGGAGGTTTTAAATAATTACGGTTTCGGCTTGAACAAATGCAGAATAAAACTAGCATTTAATTTGTCAAGCACAATACCTAAAACAACTAGGCTCACCTATGTGCGCCAACAACTTATGCTAAGCAAGATAAACAACTAAGTGATAGCAAGATATATAACATGAAACACTATGTCTATCACAAAGTAAAATGCATAAGTAAAGAGCTCGGGTCAGAGATAACCGAGCATGCGAAGACGACGATGTATCCCGAAGTTCACACCCTTGCGGATGCTAATCTCCATCTGGAGCGGTGTGGAGACACAATGCTCCCTAAGAAGCCACTAGGGCCATTGTAATCTCCTCACGCTCGTGCACAATGCAAGATGTCATGATTTCACTAAGGGACCCTTGAGGGAGGTCACTGAATCAGTATAAATGGCAACCCTTGGGGGCGGTCACCGAACCCGTACACTTTGGTAACCCTTGGGGGCGGTCACCGGAACCCATGCAAATTGCTGGGGGCACTCTCCACAACCTAATTGGAAACCCCGACGCTTGACTGGAGCTTTACACCATAATGATTGAGCTCTGAGACACCATCAACCGTCTAGGGCACCAAAGCACCCAAGAGAAACAAGCTCTAGGGTGCCCAAACACCCAAGAGTAATAAGCTTCTCAAACTTCACTTCCACATATCACAGTGGAGAACTCAAACCTATGCACCAAATGTAGTGGCAAGGGCACATGAAGTGCCCAAGTCCTTGTCTCCCAAATCCCACCACAACAACTAATGCTATGGAGGAAAATGATAGGAAGAACAAAGAAGAGAACACAAAGAACTCCAAGATCTAGATCCAAGGGGTTACCCTCGCTTAGAGGAGGAAGTGATTGGTGGAAATGTGGATCTAGATCTCCTCTATCTTTTACCTCAAGAACTAGCAAGAATCATTGGAGGGATTGAGAGATACCAAGCTCGAAGAAGGTCAACAATGGGGAAAGAACACGAGCTAAAGAGATAAGAACCATTAGGGAAGAAGACCCCCTTTTATAGGCCTCCCCAAATCAAACAGTTATGTGCACTGGTCATGCAGAAGCGGTACAACCGCTCGACTGAGTGTTACTACCATTTAGTGCAGTAGAACCAGGAAAAACGAGCAAATGGCAGAAGTGGTGGGGCGGTAGTGGGCAAGCAGTACTACCACTTGTAAGCGGTACTACCGCTTACACTACCGTTCCACTCCCGACATGAAAGTCGAAACCCTAAAAGCAGCGGTAGTACGCATGGTACTGGACAGTGGTATTGCCGCTTATAAGCGGTACTTCCGCTACCCAGAGCGGTACTGCCACTTGAGCACTAATAAACTGTCCTGAGAATGAAACTGTCATAACTTTCACATACGAGCTCCGAATTGAGCAAACTCAAGCTTGTTGGATAGAGGACGACAAGATCTATCCAACAGCGGGCAATGGAGAATAAATGCCAATAGGATAAGGAAGATGGCCTTCCTTAATATGATCCGACAAAACCTCCAACACCGAAAACACAAAGATGATGGATACGAAATCCGTTTTCGATGAGCTTGAGCTTATCACGATGAAGAGCATAATCTTTAAAACTCACAAAGCGAAAAACCAAACAAGAACCAAGAAAGATGATAACCCCAAGAATGCAATGGTTTGATCTCTCTCCGAATGATACGATCAAGCTACTCACTCGAGAGCCCCCCTTGATAGTATGGCAATCGATCCTATAACCTGGTCTCCCAACGAACACCGTGAGACCGGTAAAATAGAAAGCCTATCAAGGACAAACCTTTGCCTTGCGCAGAGTCCACTTGAGTTAGATGATAACCATCTTGTCCTCCTCAAGATGGACCACCTTTCTTGATTGTGTTGGCTCGGTGAAGACTAGTAGATTGCTCCCCCATACTTCACTATGGGTGAGCCACCCTTTGGCACATCTTCATATGTCCATTGTCACCACAATGGACGGCAATCTTCAAGCATGTGATCTCTTCATGATGCTTCACTTGAACTTGCACACCACAATCTTGATGACAATCACCACTTGATTTCATCCTCCATGCGTTGTATGATATATTCCTTTTCGTGCACGCCCATGGAAACAAATCTAACCCCACAAAGAACTCTCACATAGAACATGGGTTAGTACACAAAGCGTAATGGACAATGCTTACCATACCATGAGATCACTTGATCCCACATGGTACATCTTATACGCTTTGGGTGTTGATCAACTTGAGTCACTTTTGTACTTAGTCTTGATCAACCTTGTATCTTTCCAACTCTCTTCATTAGGATTGTAGCGTCCCGACTCAAAACGAGTCAAGCCTCTATGTGTTAGTGCCATCCCTGGATCAGTATGCTGGCACACACAGTACATCAATGTATATATCAAAGTGCAATGACTTGTAAATAACGTAAAACTGATATATATCTCTTAAATCTCAGTGGAAACAGTCAACAGGAGTGGAGTCCCAATAAACACCAAAGGCAGGTTGAGTGTAGACCGTAACCCTGAATCGTACTCTTACTCGTCGTAGAAAAATATCTGCAACAAAAGATGTTGCAGCCGTGTAGGTCAGTACATTGAATGTACCGGCAAGATCACCATAGAATAAATGATAAAGGCTAATATATATGCAAAGGCTTTGTGGCTCTGTGTCTGAGTTTTTTTTGCACAAAAGCTGGTTTTATTTTCCCTACAACAAAGGAGTCAAATGGAAATATCACTACAAAAGTTGGTTGTTAATGAGATGGTTCCACCAACCAATTCTCATGTCCCAAAATTATTAATAGACCCACTCATCATAAAAATTTATTAATTGTGTTGAGACTAGCTGATAGTATCATCTCCGGTGCCAATGTTGTCCGTAACCGGGGACACGGCTAATCGATTAGTTTAACACTCTGTAGAGTTTTGTACACTTTACCCGCAAGATTCGATCCCTCTCATTGTGTCCTCGCACTGCCTGGTGTTTTAGAATGAGACGATCGAAACATGGTCTTCCAAAGCGATCCTCCGGTAGAAAGTCAGTGCCCATCCAATCCTACCGTTCTTCTACATCTCGTAGCAATCTGACCTACCAGAGTCACCACTAAGGTTAACCAAGCCAGAGCCCATATTGACTTGTGGTTGCACACGTAAGCTTTCCGGCCTTGAAGTATCCATCCATCTCTTTGAGCCTGGGTGGCATTTCGTCGGGATGATCACAGGTAGATACCAGGATTCTCGGGCATAACCATGATAGATATCAGGCTACCAGATGCATGTCCAATCCACCCAGAGGTATATTGAGTCCTTGAAGTCTTGAAGTCTTGATCATCATGTAGGTCTTGAAACAATTAATTAACCTCACAACACTCCTGAATCTCACAACCAAACCCCGTCTACTAAAGCGTAGCAATTGTTTAGTAACGTCCCTTCCCTGGCAATGGTAACAGGGTGTTGGGTTTCTCCTACCTCATGAAACTACCACAAGTTCAAGCTCAATATCCTACTGGATGTATGATGGAGAGATTGATTCTAATGCAAATAAAACATAGGTAATGTAAGATGATCAAAGTGAACTTGCCCGGTAAGGTTGATGAAGATATAATCGCTCTCAGAAATAACTTGATAGAACTATTCGTCACTCTTCGATGAAATCTATATAATCAAACATTTCACTCATATAAGCAATCATACTAGCAATCAATACTAACAATCAAAAAGCAACACAAAAACCAAACACAAAAGTGTTGTGATGAAGGAAATACTTAAGACAAAAGTTAAAACAACAAAACTTCATCAAAACAACCAAGGGTAGTTTTCCCTACAAATAAACTATTTTCAATAGCAACAAAACAAAAACAAGGTAAAATATAAAAAAAGTATTTTAGTAAATATTTTACTAGCAAAAAGAATTACTTTTGAAGAACAACTAAGAATTATGAAAAACAACACACTAAACACCATAAGTTTTCTAGTTAATAAACTTAACAACAAGTAAAACAAATAAAATAAGATAAAATAAGAGAAAACAAAATATAAAACAACTAACTTAATAGAAAGTAAAACTTTTAAAATAATTTATAAAAATATTTTCAAATAGGAAATCAAACTAGCAATGAAATCAATTTGCAAGTTATTATGAAACTAGAACTGATTTCATGCTATCAAATATAATAAATGAAATAAAAATAAACTTGGTTGAAATACTACTGTTAACTAACAGAAAACAAGGTAAAACTTGTCAACTAATATAAAAGAAAAATAAATTAAAACAATTTAAAACAAAAGAAATAGAAATAAACCTAAAAAGAGCTAAAACAGAATCTGTTTTGCTTGAAACCCTAATTTATAATATTCTAAAAATTCCCTAATTATTCCTACTGATACAAAAGTCACTAGTGAGTAGTAGCAAAAAGAATCAACTCAAAACCTATTTTTAAACTCAAGTTATAAGCAAATTAGTGTTTGAATCAAATCTGTTTGAATTCAAATTTAAATTAGTCAACTATAGTCAAACTTTATATGTACAGAAACTAGAATAAATTTGTGACACCATGCAAAAAAGAATCACTCGAAAATAATTAAAAACCTAAAAGTTAAAGCAAAAACAAAAACAGAAGTATTCTGTTTTTAAAACAGAAAACAGAAAAGAAGAGAAAAACTTAAATAGCGAACGGGCTACGTGGTGAGTTCTGAGTGGATAGAGGCGTGCACGCGTTAGCTAATCGGGTGAACGCTCACTAACTAACAAAAAACGGTGCACTCTATTTAAACGATCTAATCTGGATCGTTGGTAGAAGATCCAAGGGCAGGGAGGGGTTGGCGCTCACTATGGTGGTCGGGGTGAGCTCCGGCGATGTTCCGGCGACGGCAGTGGCGGCGGTTTGATGCGGGCGAGCTCTCCGGTGGGTCTCCGACGATGACGAGGTCGCCGCTCGATGCGGACGGGCACGACGGGGCTTCTGGTGGTCGAGGGCGAGCTCGGGGACGACGGTGGTGAGGACGGCGAGCTTCGAGGCGGCGAGGTGTTCGGGTGGTTAACGGGGAGGTCGCTTCGGTGGCTCTCGAGCTCGGTCGGGTGCACGGGGAGGTGCGGGTGAGCAAGGCGAACTCGTAGGTGGCCTCGGAGGGGCTCGGGAAGGGCGAGGTGGAGCGGGGCGAGGTAATGGTGTGGTGGCGGCGCTCGGACTCCCGCGAGGGATTGCGGGTGGTGCAGAGGGTCTCCGGGGTCGGGCAGGTGCGGAACGGGTCGAGTGGGGGTGGGGTTTTATAGAGGGTGTGGCGTGGAGAAGGGGCGAGGCCAGAACGGCAAGAAATCAGCGGCACCGGTGCTGTCCGGCGAGGTATGGAAAGGGGAGGCGCGAGGCGGAAGGAGACCACGGGGATCGCGCGGGCGGTCGGTCGGGCCCACGCGTCAGAGAGAGGAGGAGATCGGGAAGGGGATCGGTGCCCGAATGGAAAGGGGCTCGGGGTGCGCTCGACTGGACCTGGCGGGGCTAGTTGGACCGGGGCTAAGGCTTCGGCCTGTTTCCAAACAAACAAAATACCCTTTTTCTTTTATTTTTAAAACACAGACAAGAAAACAAAAGTGAAACAATATATATATTTTTATATAGGCATATAATATAAACAAAATTTCAGAAAAAAAAATTCCCACCACATGAACTTATTTTCAGAGTCAAACAATGTACCCAAATTTTTTCAAATGTCAAACAGTGCTACTATCTTAATTAAAATGCAAAGAAAACATTTTGAAAATGCCAAAATGATTACAAATTCATTTTCCTCCATTTTTATATTGAAGGGAATCATTTTACCCTATTTTCCATGTATTTTACTTCTGGAGAAAAATAAATTTTAAAATCACTTCAAAAATTGCTTTTGAAACCTAATATGAAATATTTTCAAAATAGTCTTTTGAGTTTTTATAAGTTCAAATATAATTCAAATGGCCCCTGGTTTGGAGTGTCATATTGCTCCTCTCAAGATTTTGAATTTGGGTAAGGGAATTTGAATTCATTCAAACTTTGAAATAGAACCAAATATGAAATGGATTCCAATAGAATATTTCAGAAGTTTTCAAATCCACTTTTCAAATCCTTTTATTTGAAGAAGTCATGTCATCTTCTCTCATTGATTTGAATTGGATGAATTTGAAATCAAACACAAAGGGGAAAGTCATTTTATTCCCTCTCATTGAAAAGTTTCAAAAAGTTTCAAATTTCACTCAATTTTCAACCACTCAATCAAATAATCAATCATTTATTTATTTATTATAACATTCCAAAATTTGGGATGTTACAAGGATGATGTCTTGAAGGTAAACACGAATGTTCACACAATCTTTGGCTAGAACCTTGAATAGGCTCAACTCTCACATGACCAATCTTTGGCTAGAACCTTGAATAGCACCTTGGTCAACACATATTCTTCTTCTAACAACCTTGAAACCAACAAATGGTCTTGAAGCAATGCCTATGGACAAACCCTTCAAATATAACTCACGACAACCATTAGTCCATAGGGATTGTCATCAATTACCAAAACCACACATGGGGGCACCATGTTCTTTCATAGGTGGTCGTGGCTGTGTGCAAAATACTATAGCTGAGATGTCCAACCGTGAGCCTCACCGTACTCCACCAGGTCACGAATCTACAAATGATCGAAACACCAATTTGCAGAAGATCCACAGGCATTGGGAACGAAAATGGTATATATAAGAAATGTTCAAGAAAAAATTCAGATCTTGTTCGCATTGACTTCTCCATGGAATGACTGCATAGCTGGCGGTTGCATAAATGAAGGTGATGAGAGAGTAAGGTCACCACAACCTCCAAATGCTCACCCAAAATCATTGAAAACAGTTGTTGATTTCCCTTAGGAAGCAACCAAGAGGGCAAAGGCTAAAGCCAAGCGCGAAGCCAAAGATGTCAAGTCTAGGCAGGTTGAGATCGAGAACATTGCCTTGACCAAACATGATGTTCAGAAGAAGAAGCAGATGGCCTCTGCCTCCAAGGCAGGCCAGTCAAAGAGATCGTGACCAGCCAGTACAACTGCTCCCTAAAACGAAACCATTTCCAAGAGAACCAAGAAAGTTGTGTCAAACTCTTCTAATGAATCCTCAAGCGAAGAAGTTGCCGCCGATGAAAATCTATAGTATGATAGGTTGGTAATTCTTGACAAGATGTCACAAAGTCCTTCTCCAGCAAAGGTTTTGATGTCTCCTAGAAGGTCTCCAAGACATGATTTGGAGCCACTTCACATAAACCTTCAGGCTCTGCGCCACCGAAGACTTTGACCAAGTTAGTTGCGAAGATAAAGCTACCAACCAATGAAAAAGATGTTGCTGCTACCAAGAAGGCCAAGTCGAATGTTCCTGCTTACACAGAGGAACCAAAGAAGTATGACTTCAGGTACATCAGCGACATCATTGAAAGTGCAGCATATGATGCCAAGTCTGCTGATCTAAACAGTTTGGGCTTGCCTGAGGATGTTACTCAGATGGCAGCCAAGCATCTTGTTGAAATGAAGAAAATCTCCAAGGAGCTCAAGAAAGTGGTCAAAGACAAAGAAGAGCTAGAGAGAATGAGAAGAGAAGCCAAGACGGAGTATGAGCTATCGGGTCTAAACAAGGAACTTCTGAATGTTACAAAAGCCTTGAGTTCCATTCGCAAGAACAAAGATGATTGGCACTCCCACATCCAAATGGATCTCTCTCAGTTATGTGACACGGGAAACAAGTAGATCGATCGCCAGGCTGATCTTGCACGTCAAAGGATCAAGGAAGAAAAATGTTAGAAGGTTATGGCAAGAGCTATCAAGCCGAAAGAAAACAAAGACCTCCATTTCATGACTGTAGTCGTTGATGTTGTTCCATTGAGCTCAAGTGCTCCTCAACACCAAGCTCCTCCATATCCTCCTCATGAACAAGAAGTCTTGCCTCAAGTTGGTACCAATGAAGTAATCATCCCAATACATGAGGCCAATGAGCAAAAAACTGAAGAATTTGAAGTCTTCTTAGATAGGTCTAGTGATGGGAAATGCTTCACCAAAGCATGAAGTCCTTGTTGAAGAAACAAATGAAGAGATTGAGGTCGAAAAAGCACATCCTTCGCCTCCGAAGAAGTTCCCAGGCGTTCCCTCCGAATCAAGGGAGGAGAAAGATCAGATTGAGGGGGAGCAGAATGCTTCCCGAGAGAAATCAACCCTAGTCGAATCCTCTGATGTTCCTACTCTGATGGATATTGACCTTGCTCCTCATTCCACTACATTCCAGTCAGAAGAGGAAGAGAAGAAACTAGATGGGCCCATGGCTCAAGTTGTTGCAGCACCCATAGTCACTCGTGAATCAGTGTTAGAGAAAACTGAGCCTTTGTCAGTTGAGAAAGAAACCCAAGGACATGCCCGAGTGCCAAAAAGCAAGAATGTCCTTGAAGGAGTTCCAGCGAGCAAGAATGATGGCCCCTCAAGTACCTCGAAGCCATCAACAAAAGAGAAATCAAGAAATTGTGCTCCACTCAAACCCATTGACGAAGATATCCTTGTGCTTGATGATGTTCACTCTAGGTGCATGACTGAAGAAGAATCGCTGGTGAACCCAATGGAAACATTTCCTCTGTTTCCTGTCGAAACCAGCCCTAATAGACCAGCTTTCAATGAGCAGCTTCATCATTCGAAGCTTGGTTTCTTCATGGCTAGTCCATATCAAGGATAAAGAACATCCTTGTCTCCAAGGTTCTAGACTCAGGAGCAAGCAGTATATTATGCTCGAATTCTATACTGCAAGAATCGTATCTTCAAGCACAAAACTCTTGACTTTGTTAAGCTTGAAAGTTTACCGTGCTTCCATCAAACCATTGTAAAACTCGAGCAAGTGTTCCTGAAGGGATTCCCGCGCTTCAATCATGGTTGGAACCGTGAAGTTATTCTTCAGTTCTATGCCACCCTGTATGTCTCAGGAGATCTGGCTGACTGTAGTACTTGGGTCCCCGAATGGATGACCGAAGAAGAAACATACACTTGCTCTACCAATCAGTTCACAACTCTGCTTAATTTTTCTTGCTTTGAGTTGGATGAAACTCGAGAACATCGACTGCATTTCTGGGAGGTCAAAGAAGTTCATATTCCTATGCTGATGGACCTAGAGCTTGTTGGAGATGCATGCACCGTGTGAAATATGAAGAATTTGAGCTACGAGAACAAATTGCTTTTTTACATCCTTTGCAATTCTGTCACTCCGACAAATAGACCAGAAACCATTCATGGCATTGTGTCTAACACTATTCACACCATTTCTCTTGGCATTCGGTTTGATGTGCCTGATCTTTTCATTCGGAACATTACATATCCCGTTGATAATGCTCAAGTATTGAAACCATATGCTCCATGGATCATGCATGACATCAAATATATCACAGGAAAGAAGTACTTCATCCCAAATGTTCCAAAGGTTTTCACTCCACATGTCATTGACACTCTTAGGGCTATTAAAGACATCGGCAAAAAGCAAAACTCCAATCAATGCTGGTGAATCTACTTCAGTACCAACTCCAAAGGTCAAGAAGGCAACTGTGGGAATTCCCAAAGAACAAAATATGTCACTATGAAATTTGTCTTTGCACTTAGTAGGCTCTAGAGAGCCATATCAAGTTGTACAAAAAGGAGAAACACACGAGGAACTACTCGTCCGAGGATTCTTCGGACGAGTAGTTCCTCGTGTGTTTCTCTCTCCTTTTGCCACTTGTTGCCAAAAAGGGAGAGGATAACACTGAGAAGTTATGTATGTGGGTTATTCGCAGGGGTTTTCCATTTGCCTTTTGCTTTTCCTCGAACAATTTGGTTTCCAACAGTTGCACTTCTTTGCTTTTAAGTGAAACTCATTTGCGTCGCATGTGGTGTTAGTAAACTCCCTCGTCATGTATTGTTAATAACCCTTGCAATATCATTTGCTTCTGTATCTATGCTTGCAGGTGGTACCGAATATATATATATGCAAGTGGTACCAAAGTCACACTGAATGGGAAGTTAATTTTCTCAGATCTCTGAAGAGAATCTGATCATGTGTTATATAGTACACCCCATGAGACATAGTTATCTCGAGCAAAATGTTCTTATACCCTGCTTTAACCTCCTTTGAGAAATTATCTTCCAAGGAATTCATATGCCTCGAGTGAATCTGAAATAGTGCTTTGAGAAAATCCTCATGACTTATCTTTTCAATAATCATTTCAACGTATTCATATCTCATAGCATATCTATTTCAAAGATTGTGTTGCAGGAAAATCTCAGACATTTCCTAGTGCATTGGTCAATCTCAAATCATATTTCTTAAATGTCACTCCACTTAAGATTCCTTTCGCCCCTCTCTACTACAACATATATGCAAATATCCAAGTATCAATATCTTTTGTAATATGCATACCTTCAGGGGGAGCGTAATTCATCTTCAGTTTATCTCTCGTAGATCCACTTCTTTTGTGTTACTTTCTGCTGCCCTTTATCTATCTTTTGATGTGCTTTGTCTTGTCAACAATCATCCAAAAAGGGGGACACTATTGGTGCAATGTTTCGCCCCTTCTGTTTTGGAGATTGTTGTCAGAAACAAGCATGGGCTGATTTGTTTGCTAGTGCACACAGAGAGAAATAGTCCATGCAAACCCGAGGAGAAAGTTGTGAAGATCAAAGATCATCATCTAGGTTTATTTGTGGTGAAGGGAAGGTTGAGAAACATTTTGAGTAAGAAGTGTGTGCAAGAAGATTGTATCGAAGGAATCTACCCTCAAAAATTGTTGATGCAAAGATATTGGTTCGGTATGTCCGAAGAAATTGACTACAACCGAGAAGTTGAAGAAGTGAAGATGTAGAATTTATTTCGTGGTTCGTCTTTCTCTTTATTGAGTTATAGGACCTCTGACTATTAAGAGAGGCATAGGTTCTCAAAGCTTAGATTCGATGTGATTCTTAGTCCAAAACCTATGAAAGACTGAGAGAAACCTCTTTATGCTCCGAATGATTACCTTTCAGATGAAGGCATTGTTCTTCGGCAATGTAGGAGATATCTTTCAGACCGAGGAGTTAGCCTTTGTTGGTCCTCAAGGAATGTTACCATTGAGATCAATTGCCGACCATTGGAATCGTGTCGTTTGGCCATTAGCTGCTCATCATGTCCAATTTGGTCATTTCCCATTAGGGAAGGCTACAGCTATAAATAGACACCCCGCTCCAACGTTGTTCGTTGGCTGCTCCGCTTAACATTTCAGAAAAGATTGATTGAGCATCCCCTCTAGAGAGATTTGAGATTAAGATTCGTAGAGAGAAAATCAAGAGCCAAAAAACGTAGACAATGGTTGAGCATCACAGTAGATCTGAGTTAGAGTTCTTCTACCTATTACTCTTGAGAGTTGCACACTCTATAGATGGATAGGTGTCGGCTCGAGTGACGAAGGCTAATTGTCATCTCTGAGTCAGTCTTCGGCAACCAAGAGTGTTTGTGGTTTGCTGTGTGACTAAGAGTAGTTGTGGTCATTGAAGACTAAGTTTGTCGAAGGTTTGGAGATCGCTGATACGTCCATTTTGCATCATGATTTCCTACTGATATTTATGTTGTTCGTGGTTATTATTCCACTTTATGATACAATTCTTATGCCTTTTCTATATGAATTTACAAGGTACATCACAAACAGGGAAATTGCTGGAAACTGGAATTCTGGACCGGAAAACCAAGAAAAAGGTTGAAAATTCACTGGACTCCAAATGAACTGAAACTTCACGGAGAATTTTTCTGCAATATATGTGAATTATTGGAGAAAAAATATACCACAGGGGGGTCACCTGTTGGTGCCAAGCCAACAGGGCACGCCACCCCACCCCCCCCCCCGGGAGCGCCCTGATGGCTTGGGACCACCTCCCAGGTGCCCTGGTCTCTCTCTTCTTCTATAAGATGGGTTTTGACCTAGAAAAAAAATAAGAAGTTACTGTCGGGACAAAGCGCCACCGTCTTGAGGCGGAAACCTGGGCAGAGGCCCTTTTGCTCTCTGACAGAGATATTCTACCGGGGAAACTTCCCTCCGGGAGGGGGAAATTGAAGCCATCATCATCACCAATGCTTCCTCCTTCGTGGGAGGACCAATCTTCACCAGCACCATCTCATCTCAAACCTTAGTTCATCTCTTGTACTCAATCTTTGTCTCAAAACCTCAGATTGGTACATGTGGGTTACTAGTAGTGTTGATTACATCTTGTAGTTGATGCTTGTTGGTTTACTTGGTGGAAGATAATATGTTCAGATCCTTAATCATCATTATTACACCTCTGATCTTGAACATGTGATGATTTGTGAATAGTTACTTTTGTTCCTGAGGACATGGGAGAAGTCTTGTTATAAGTAATCATGTGAAGTTGGTATTCGTTCGATATTTTGATGATATGTATGTTGTTGCTTCCTTTAGTGGTGTCGTGTGAACATCGACTACATGACACTTCACCATATTATGGGCCTAAGGGAAGCATTGTGCATTAATAATTATATGATGGGTTGCTAGAGTGATAGGAGCTTAAACCTTAGTTTATGCGTTATTTCATAAGGGGCTGATTTGGATCCACATGTTTCATGCTATGGTTAGATTTATCTTAATCCTTCTTTCATAGTTGCGGATGCTTGCGAGAGGGGGTCATCATAAGTGGGTTGGTTGTTCAAGTAAGAAGAGAAGCTTAGCACCGGTCCACCCACATATCAAATTATCAAAGTAATGAACACGAATCAACTCAACATGATGAACATGACTAGACAGAAATTCACATGTGTCCTCGGGAGCGTTTGCTTTATATAAGAGTACTTTCAGCCCTGTCCTTTGCTATAAAAAGGATTGGGCTACCTTGCTGCACCCTTTCTACTATTTTTACTTGTCACTTGTTAAGAATTATCTTCCTGCAAAACTATCCATCATTGTTACTAACAACACTTGCAGAGAATACCTTGCAGAAAACTGCTTATCATTTCCTTCTGCAACTCGTTGGGTTCGACATCTTACTTATCGAAAGGACTACGATTGATCCCCTATACTTGTGGGTCATCAAAACTCTTTTCTGGCGCCGTTATCCGGGAGTGAAGCGCCTTTGGTAAGTGGAATTTTGTAAGGAAACACTTTTGGTACGTGCTGAAATTTACTGTTGCTTGTTACTGTGGATAGTCATCCTTTGATTGGTTTGTTCGGGGTATCTTCGCCTTGAAAGGAAGTGGAAAAATACGCTACCAAACCTACTGAACTTTCTGAAAATATTTATTATGATATTCCTTCGGGTATGTTAGAGAAACTGCTAGCTAATCCTTATGCATGAGACGATACAACTCATCCTGATTTGCACTTGATATATGTAGATGAGATTTGTGGATTATTTAAGCTTGCGGGTTTATCCGAGGACAAAGTCAAGAAGAAGGTTTTCCCTTTATCATTGGAGGGAAAGGAATTGATTTGGTATAGGCTATTGGATGATATTAGATCATGGGACTGGAATCGCTTGAAGCTGGAATTTCATCAGAAGGTTTATCCTATGCATCTAGTTCATCGTGATTGGAATTACATATATAATTTTTGGCCTCGTGAAGGAGAAAGCATCGCACAAGCTTGGGGGAGGCTTAAATCTATGATGTACACCTGCCCCAACCATGAACTCTCAAGAGAAATGATTATACAAAACTTTTATGCTCAGCTTTCTCATGATGATCAAGTAATGCTCGATTCTTCTTCCACTGGTTCCTACATGAAGAGAACTATTAAATTCAAATGGGATCGTTTGGAAAGAATTAAATACAACTCTGAAGATTGGGAACTCGACAAAGGTAAAGAGGCATGTATAAATCTTGAGTCTTATTGTGTTAAATTCTTTATGAAAACTGATACTTTTCATAAGTTTAGCAATAAATATGAACTTGACTCTGAGATAGTAACTTCTTTCTGTGAATCATTTGCTATTCATGTTGATCTCCCTAGGAAGAAGTGGTTTAAATTTCATCCACCTATTAAAGAATTATTAGAGAACCCATTAAGGTTAAGGAAGAAACAATTGTTTGCCATGTTGATCCAGTTGTACCCACTTCTTACATTGAGAAACCACATTTTCCTGTTAGGATTAAGGAACATGCTAAAGCTACAACTGCAGTTAATAAAAGCAATATTAGAACACCTAAACCATCTGGAAAAATAAATGTATAACCTAATATTTCTATTGTTAAAGATCTCCTAGTTGATAATATTGATGGACAGGTTATTTACTTCTGTGATGAAGCCACTAGAATTGCAAAACCTATTAGAAACAAGCAGGATGGGTTAGACAGAAATAAACCAGTTGCTGGCATGCCCGTTGTTTCTATGAAAATTGGAGATTATTGTTATCATGGCATGTGTGACATTGGTGCTAGTGTTAGTGCTATACCTTTTACCTTATATCAAGAAATTATGAATGACATAGCACCCGCTAAAATTGAAGATATTGATGTCACTATTAAATTTGCAAATAGAGACACTATTTCACCCCTTGGGATTGTTAGAGATGTCGTGGTCTTGTGTGGAAAAATTAAGTACCCTACTAATTTCTTAGTATGGTTCACAACAGGATAGTTTTTGTCCCATTATATTTGGTAGACCTTTCTTGAATAACGTTAATGCTGAAATTAATTGTGTTACAGAGAAGGTTAAAGTAAGCTTTGGTGATGTGTCTCATGAATTTAATTTCTCTAAGTTTGGTAGACAACCACATGAGAAAGAATTGTCTAATAAAGATGAAATTATTAGTCTTGCTTCTATCGATGTGCCTCCTACTGGTCCTTTAGAACAATACTTGCTAGGCATGAGAATGATATGCATATGAATGAAAGAAATCAAATAGATGAGATATTCTTTAGACAAATACCTATCCTTATACACAAATTTCCTGTTGAGATCCTAGGGGATCCTCCCCCACCTAAGGGGATCCCGTGTTTGAGCTAAAGAAATTACCTGATACCTTGAAATATGCTTATCTTGATGAAAAGAAGATATATCATGTTATTATTATTGCTAACCTTTCAGAGCATGAAGAAAAGAAGTTACTCAAAACTCTGAAGAAGCACCGGGCTGCTATTGGATATACTCTTGATGATCTTAAGGGCATTAGTCCCACTCTATGTCAGCACGAGATTAATATGGAAATGGATGCTAAACCTGTGGTTGATCATCAACGCCGCTTGAATCCTAAAATGAAGGAAGTGGTAAGAACTGAAATATTAAAGCTTCTAGAGTCAGGTATAATCTATCCCATAGCTGATAGTAGATGGGTAAGCCTGTTCATTTTGTTCCTAAGAAAGGAGGTATAACTGTTGTTCCTAATGATAAAAATGAACCTATCCCACAAAAGATAGTAACTAGTTATAGGATGGTAATTGATTTCAGGAAATTAAACAAAGCTACTAGAAAAGATCATTACCCCTTGCCTTGTATTGATCAAATGTTAGAAATATTATCTAAGCATACACATTTTTGTTTTCTTGATGGATATTCTGGCTTTTCTCAAATACATGTGTCAAAGGAAGACCAAGAGAGAACTACTTTCACATGCTCTTTTGGAAATTGTGCTTATAGACATATGCCTTTTGGTTTATGCAATGCACCTGCTATGTTTTAAAGATGTATGACTGCTATATTCTCTGAATTTTGTGAAAAGATTGTTGAGGTATTTACGGATGATTTTTCCATTTATGGGACTTCTGTTGATGATTGCTTAAGCAACCTTGATCGATTTTTGTAGAGATGTGAAGAAACTAATCTTGTATTAAATTGGGAGAAGTATCACCTTATGGTGAATGAAGGTATAGTACTTGGGCATAGAATTTCTAAATGAGCTATTGAGGTAGACAAAGCTAAAATTGATGCAATAGAGAAAATGACATGTCCTAAAGATGTTAAAGGTATAAGAAGTTTCCTTGGTCATGCTGGTTTCTATAGGCGTGTCATTAAAGATTTCTCAAAGATTTCTAGGCCATTAACTAATCTTCTTCAAAAAGATATTCCATTTGTTTTTATGATGATTGTGTAGAAGCCTTTGAAATACTTAAGAAAACCTTAATTTCTGCACCTATTGTTCAACCACCTGACTGGAATTTACCATTTGAAATTATGTGAGATGCTAGTGACGATATTGTTGGTGTTGTTCTAGGGCAAAGAGTAGACAAGAAATTGAATGTTATCCATTATGCTAGTAAGACTCTAGAAAGGGCTCAAAGAAATCATGCTACTACTGAGAAAGAATCTTTAGCAGTTGTGTTTGCATGTGATAAGTTTAGACCTTATATTTTTTATTCCAAAGTTATTATTCACACTAATCATGCTGCTATTAAATACCTTATGGAAAATAAAGATGCAAAGCCTAGACTGATTAGGTGGGTGCTTTTACTTCAAGAGTTTGATTTGCATATTGTTGATAGAAAGGGAGCTGAAAACCCGGTAGCAGATAATTTGTCTAGAATGGAAAATGTTCTTGATGACCCACTATCTATTGATGATAATTTTCCTGATGAGCAACTAGCTGTTATAAATGCTTCCCGTAGTACTCCTTGGTATGCAGATTATGCTAATTACATTGTTGCTAAATATATACCACCTAGTTTCACCTACCAACAAAAGAAAAAGTTCTTCTATGATATAAGACATTACTTTCAGATTGACCCGCATCTTTATAAAGAGGGAGTAGATGGTGTTATTAGACGTTGTGTACCTGAGCATGAACACGAACAGATCCTACAGAAGTGTCACTCCGAGGCCTACGGAGGGCACCACGCTGGTGACAGAACTGCACACAAGGTATTAAAATCCAGTTTTTATTGGCCTACTCTTTTCAAAGATGCTCGTAATTATGTCCTCTCTTGTGATGAATGTCAAAGAATTGGTAACATTGGTAGACGTCAGGAAATGCCTATGAATTATTCACTTGCTATTGAACCATTTGATGTTTGGGGTTTTGATTATATGGGATCTTTTCCTTCCTCTAATGGGTATACTCATATTTTATATGTTGTTGATTATGTTACTAAGTGGGTAGAAGCTATTCCAACTAGTAGTGATGATCATAACACTTCTATTAAAATGCTTAAAGATGTTATTTTCCCGAGGTTTGGAGTCCCTAGATATTTAATGACTGATGGTGGTTCACATTTTATTCATGGTGCTTTCCGTAAACTCCTAGCTAAATATGATGTTAGCCATAGGATTGCATCACCTTATCATCCTCAGTCTAGCGGTAAAGTTGAGTTGAGAAACCAAGAGATAAAATTAATCTTGCAAAAGATTATTAATAGATCTAGAAAGAATTGGTCTAAGAAACTTGACAATGCATTATGAGCTTATAGAACTGCTTATGAAAACCCAATTGGAATGTCCCCATACAAAATGGTCTATGGAAAAGCATGTCATTTACCTCTTGAGTTAGAACATAAAGCTTATTGGGCAATTAAAGAACTTAACTATGATTTCAAACCTGTGGGGTGAAAAGAGGTTATTTGATATCAGCTCCTTAGATGAATTGAGGACACAAGCTTATGAAAATGCCAAGCTGTTTATAGAAAAAGTTAAAAGATGGCACGACAAAAGAATCCAAAAATGAGAATTTAAAATAGGTGATCTAGTTCTTTTGTACAATTCTCGTTTCAGATTTTTTGCAAGAAAACTTCTCTCCAAATGGGAAGGACCCTATATCGTCGAAGAAGTTCATCGCTCCGGAGCCATTAAGATCAACAATGCCGTAGACACACATCCGATAGGGGTTAATAGGCAAAGAATTAAACATTATATCTCACGTACGCCGATTAATGTTGAAACTAATATTATTCAAGTGATGACACCGGAAGAACACATAAAAGAGACCTTCCGGAACACTCCAGACACCTGAAAAAGGGTAGGTATGTGATACGGTAAGTAAACCGACTCCAAAAATTCCATAAAAATATTTTCTATTGGTTTTGGTATTTTAGAAAAAATCCAAAAATAAAAACCAGCCAGGGGACCCATGAGGGACTCCCAAGCCAACAGGGCGCCGCCAGCCCCCCTGGGTGCGCCCTGATGGCTTGGGTGCAACTCGTATGCCTCCCGGACTCCGTTTTCTTCCTGGACACGTATTCTGACCTAGAAAAAATCATTATATACTCCCGTATATTTTAACAACCGCACTGCAAGTTTCTCCACCATTCTTGTTTCGAGTTGTTTTCTGCCAGGTTTCTTAATTTTGGTGAGGTACCAATGGCTCCCCCGATCCACCGCCGAAGCATCGCATAGTCCGACCTTCGCCAGGCAAATGCCCTTACAGCGAGATCTATTATGAATTCTTGATACTTGTGATCTGCATTGGGTTTTTCCCCGAAGAGGAGGGGATGATGCAGCACAGTATAGATAAGTATTTCCCTTAGTGAGAACCAAGGTTATCGAACCAATAGGAGGGCCACACAACTCCCGTCTTCATCGCCTACACACAAAAGAGAAAACACTTGCACCCAACGCACGCAAGAGGGTTGTCAATCCCCTTGAACTCATTACTTGCAAGCAAATGAGTAGTGTAGATGATAGTTTATAATTATAAATTGCAACAAAAAAACAAATAAATGGCAGCAAAGTATTGAGAGCGTTTGTAAATATATATGTGAATAGACCCGGGGGCCATAGTGTTCGCTAGAGGCTTCTCTCTTGAATAAAGCATACAGTGGGTAAACAAATTACTGTTGGCCAATTGATAGAAAAGCGCATAGTTATGCAATATTTATTCACGGCAATGATCATGTGTATATCGGCATCACGTCCATAAACAAGTAGACCGACTCCTACCTACATCTACTACTATTACTCCACCCATCGACCGCTATCGAGCATGCATCTAGAGTATTAAGTGAAATAGAGTAATGCTTGGAGAATGATGACATGATGTAGACAAAGTAAACTCAATTAATATGAATAAATCCCATCGTTTTATCCTTAGTGGCAGCAACACAAATATGTGTCTTGTCCCCTACTTTGTCACTGGGATATAGAGCACCACAAGATTGAACCCACTACAACGCACCCCTCTCACCGAAGATAAACCAATCTAGTTGGCCAAACTAAACCGATAGATCGGAGAGATTTATGAAGCTATGATGATCATGCAAATAAGAATTAAATAATTATACAGAGGAGACTCAAATCTTTTATCATAAATAATCTGAACATAAACCCACAATTCATCGGATCCCAACAAACACACCGCGAAAGAAGATTACATCGAATAGATCAACACGAAGATCACGGTGAACTTTGTATTGGAGATCAAAGAGAGAGAAGAAGCCATCTAGGTACTAGCTATGGACATGTAGGTCTGTGTTGGACTACTCACACATCACCATGGGAGTAGCAAGGATGATGTAGAGGCCCTTTGTGATCGATCCCCCCTCCGGTAGGGCACCGTAAAAAGGTTCCGGATGAGATCACGGTGGAACAAAGACTTGCGGTGGCGGAAAAGGGTTTTTGGAATATATGTGAATTTATAGGCCAGGGTACAGGGTCAGGAGAGCCGGGGGTGGCCACATTCTAACAGGGCGTGGCCACCCCCATGGGCTCGCCCTATTGGCTTGTGGGGCCCTCGTGCGGCCTCCGGTCTTCTCCGAAGCTTCCAGGTCTTCTTTTGGTCCAGAAAAAATCATCAAAACGTTTTGGGGCAATTGGACTTCGTTTGGTACTGTAAACCTGAAAAGCCAAAAACATGCAGAAAACAGCAACTGGCACTTGGCACTGGGTTAATAGGTTGGTGCTCAAAAATAATATGAATCAGCAAATAAATGCCCAAAAGGTATCCTAGAATGATAATATTATAGGATGGAACAATCAAAAATTATAGATACATTGGAGACGTATCAACATCCCCAAGCTTAATTCTTGCTCGTCCTCGAGTAGGTAAATGATAAAAACAGAATTTTCTATGTGACATGCTACCCAACATGTAATTTCTTGCATGTATGCTCCTTGAGAAACGATGAATTAACAAACATCAATATAGTAATGTTTATAAGCATAAGTGACACAAGCATCAATATTTCAAAATATATGATCCTCAAAGAATGTTTACCCCCGTGCATTTTGTCATATTAGTAAGGCATGGCTCCATTTTCACCACATTAATACAAATGTGAAGCACCACGGTGTCCAAGTTAGGCAATTGGATCATACTTTTTAATGCGCTTCAGCTTTTTATTCTTCACGCAATACATGAGCGTGAACCATGGACATAGCATATAGGTGGAACAAAATATGGTGGTAGATATCAAAGGGGTAAAAGTGGAGAAGAAAGTCTCGCATCAACTAGGTGTATCAATGGGCTATGGAGATGCACATCAATAGATATCAATGCGAGGAGTAGGGATTGCCATTCAACAGATGCACTAGAGCTATAAGGGTATGAAAGCTCAAGTGAAGGTAAGTGGGTGTGCATCAAACTTTCTTGCTCATGAAGACCTCAGGCATTTGAGGAAGCCTGTCGTCGGAATATACAAGCCAATTTCCATAATAAAAAATTCCCACTAGCATATGGAAGTGACAAAACATGAGACTCTCTATATGAAGAACATGGTGCTACTTTGAAGCACAAGTGTGGAAAAAGAGGTAGTAGCACTGTCCCTTCTCTCTTTTCTCTCATTTTTTTATTTTTATTTTTCTTTCTTTTCTCTTTTTTTATTTTTCTTTTTATTTTTCTTTCTTTATTTTCTTTCTTTCTTTTTCTCTTTGTTTTCTCTTTTTTTTCTCTATTCTTTTTCCTCACTGAGAGAGTGCCCTAATAATGAAAATCATCACACTTGTATTTACTTACAACTCAACATGAAAAACTATGAAACAATATGACTCAATATGAATGCATCTGGCAGTGTACGAGGATGTGCAATGATCTAGTGTAACATCTATGATAATGATTAACGGTGGCTTTGCCATAAATACTATGTTAGCTACATGATCATGCAAAGCAATATGACAATGGGTGTAGTAGTCATATGATGTGACGGTGGAAGTTGCATGGCAATATATCTCGGAATGGCTATGAAAATGCCATAACAGGTAGGTATGGTGGATGTTTTGAGGAAGATATAAGGAGGCTTGTGTGCAACAGAGCATATCATGCCGCGGGGTTTGGATGCACCGGGGAAGTTCGCACCAGTCCTCGAGGTGAGAATGGGCAATGCACGGTATCGGAGAGTCTAGCGACATATGAGGAGGTGAGAGTGTGTATGTCCATGGATTCACATTAGTCATAAAGAACTCATATACTTATTGCAAAGTTTAATTAGCTTTCTCAAACCAAAGTACTACTCGCATGCCCCTATGGAGGAGGTTGGGAGGAGTTAACCATCGCACGCCTCCGACTCAAAACAACACTAGGATTTCAATGAGGAACAAAAATGCTCACACATCCCCGCCATGCCATAACCAATATTTAGACAAAAGGGAACTTAAAAAATTTTAATATCGATACTCCTATGGACCGACAACCATGCACTCACACCCTTCCACATTACCACATCAATATCATTAATCCACAGTTTCTCTTTTATGTGCTACATGAAGGTTTTGATTATGCACTCCTTGAATACCTATTATTTTTGGACTAGTCTTATAACCCATGCAAACTACCATCACTATTTACTAACTCTCAAACAAATATAAGTGAAGAACGAGAGTGCAATTACTTCTATAAAATATATACGCCGCCGCTCAAAAAGATATAAGTGAAGTACTAGAGCAACTGCTAAGCTCAAATGATATAAGTGAGGCACATAGAGTATTCTAACAAATTACGATGAAGGTGTGTCTCTCTCAAATAGGTGTGTCCAGAAAATGATGATTGTGGCAAACTAAAAATAAAATAAAAAAGTAAACGATGCTCGAAGCAAAACTCATATCATGTGATGAATAAAAAATATAGCTCCAAGTGACATACCGATGGATTGAGACGAAAGAGGGGATGCCTTCTGGGGCATCCCCAATCTTAGACGCTTGAGTCTTCCTATAATTTGACTTGGGGTGACTTGGGCATCCCCAAGCTTAGGCTCTAGCTGCTCCTTATTCCTTCATCCATCGTGATAACACCCAAAACTTGAAAACTTCAGCACACAAAACTCAACAAAACTTCGTGAGATCCATTAGTATAATAAACATATCAAATAGTTTAGGTACTGTTATAAATTAATTAATATTTTATTATTGCATAAGTTACTGTATTCTAACTTCTCCATGGCTTATACACCCCCGATAGAATCCATAGCATCATCAAAACAAGCAAACTATGCAAGCAAAAACAGAATCTGTCTAAAACAGAATAGTCTGTAGTGATCTGTAGATAAACTATACTTATGTAACTCCAAAAATTCTGAAAAATTAGGAAAACCTATGTCTTTTATATACAAATACTCTGTAAAAAAATCAAATCAAAAAGACATTCCAGTAAAATTATAGAAATTCTGCACTGGACGCAAACGTTTCTATTTTTGCACCATATCAATTCTACTCATCATGCAAGTCATCGCAAAGGCTTTACATGGCACAAACACTAATTTAAACAAAAAAACACAATAATTAAAGAGGCAATAATCATGTTATCACACACAAAAATAAATTTAAAAATAGAATTTAAAGATAACTATTGGGTTGCCTCCCAACTAGCGCTATTGTTTTATGCCCCTAGCTAGGCATAATGCATAGTATCAAGTGTTGTAGTAGTCATGAGGATGATCCATCATGCTATAATCATATTCCCTTCTCTCATCAGCAATTTTTCTAATAGGTAAGAAAAAGTAATTTAAGGAACTAAAATTCACAACACAAGGGTCCATGAGATCTATCTAGGGAGGAATAGAAGGCTCCTCCTTAGGCTTTTCATAAGTGATAGTCAACTCTTCATTGTACCAGTTTCGATAAAGGTATTTCCTTAAGTCTCTCTCAATCACTGACCTATTCCAAGATTTGGTATAACAAATTGATCATTGTTTTCAGAAATTTGATCAACTAGGACATTAGGTGAAACCTTTTCTTAAGGGTTTCATCATAAGCAACATAGTCCGTTGATCTTAATATTCTTCCAAACCATAAATAATCCCTTCTATTGGTGGGCACTCAGCGTTAACCCTATAATGAGCAAATATATCTCTAGCCTCTTGCATGATATGATTAAATTCATGAATGAGAAATATTGTGGCTAGACGTTTAGTAGAGGCATCCTGAATATTAGAGAATGCTAGAAAAACCATTGTATGAAAGGATGCATATGAACGAATTATCTTTCCAATTCAACTATAAGCAAAGATATAGCATCTGCATAATTAGTAGTTCTTGTAACAATAGATCCTCCTATCAAGGGTAACAAGCCCGCACAAGTGAAAAAATCTTGAATCACACTTTTTCCAATAATATTACCACTACCTATGCGGAATTTCTTTATTTGCATAGTAGGTTCTCCTTTAGAAGGATCATCATCCGCAAGGTTATCAAGTTTTTATTTAGCAACTTCATCAAAAATTCTTGTAGAATTATCATTACATGGTGAAGTTGGATATTCAAAAGCTTCTGCACTAGAGGCAGAAGCACCACTAACTTTAAACTCACACATGATAGGAACTTCAAGCAAACAACTAACAAACGAAACAAGTAAACAAGCAAAGGTAAATATTTTTGTATTTTTCATTTTTATAGCAAGAAAAATATAACAGAAAATAAAAAGTAGAACAAGTGAATGATAATTTGTGAGAAAGTACTTGATAGTAAGTTGGTGCTCCTCGGCAACGGCGCTAGAAATCCTTCCTGATACTTGTGATCTGAGTTGGGTTTTTCCCCGAAGAGGAGGGGATGATGCAGCACAGTATAGATAAGTATTCCCCTCAGTGAGAACCAAGGTTATCGAACCAATAGGATACCACACAACTCCCGTCTATAGCGCCTACACACAAAAGAGCAAACACTTGCACCCAACGCGGGCAAGAGGGTTGTCAATCCCCTTGAACTCGTTACTTGCAAGCAAATGACTAGTGTAGATGATAGTTGTAATTATAAATTGCAAAATAAAAAAGAAATAAATAAATCGTAGAAAGGTATTGAGAGCAATTGTAAATATATATGTAAATAGACTCGGGGGCCATAGTATTCGCTAGAGGCTTCTCTCTTGAATATAGCATACAGTGGGTAAACAAATTACTGATGGGCAATTGATAAAAAAGCGCATAGTTATGCAATATTTATTCATGGCAATGATCATGTGTATATATGCATCACTTTGTCACTAGGATATAGAGCACTGCAAGATTGAACCCACTACAACGCACCCCTGTCACTAAAGATAAACCAATCTAATTGGCCAAACTAAACCGATAGATCAGAGAGATTTACGAAGCTATGATGATCATGAAAATAAGAATAAAATAAGTATTCAAAGGAGACTCAAATATTTTATCATAAATAATCTGAACATAAACCCACAATTCATTGGATCCCAACAAACACACCGCAAAAGAAGATTGCATCGAATAGATCACCGCGAAGATCGCGATGAACTTTGTACTCAAGATAAAAGAGAGAGAAAAGGCCATATAGGTACTAGCTATGGACCTGTAGGTCTATGGTGGACTACTCACACATCACCATGGGAGCAGCAAGGATGATGTAGAGGCCCTGTGTGATCGATCCACCCTCCGGCAGGGCACCGGAAAAGGGCTCCAGATGAGATAGCGGCAGAACAAAGACTTGCGGCGGCGGAAAAATTGTTTCGGGAGCTCCCCTAGGGTTTTTGGAATATATGTGAATTTATAGGCCATGGTGCGGGTCAAGAGAGTCGGGACGGCCACAAGATAATAGGGCGCGACCACCCCCTGGGCACGCCCTGTTGGCTTGTGGGGCCCTCGTGCGGCCTTCGGTATTCTCCCGAAGCTTCTAGGTCTTCTTTTGGTCCAGAAAAAATCATCAAAAAGTTTCGGGGCAATTGGACTTCGTTTGGTACTTTAAACCTGAAAAGCCAAAAACATGCAAAAAAAATAGCAACTAGCACTTGGCACTGGGTTAATAGGTTAGTGCTCAAAAATAATATGAATCAGCAAATAAATGCCCAAAAAAGTATCCTAGAATGATAATATTATAGCATGGAACAATAAAAAATTATAGATACGTTGGAGATGTATCAATTGTCTGCTGGAGAAGAGGATGAACTAGAGGTTCCAGAAGATGCTAAGAGGATGGATAAGGAAGAAGCCGAAGGAACAGAAAGAAACTGTACTGATCACCTCTCTGAAGATCTCAACCAGGGAGATGTGTTATTACCTCTTTATGATGATATTTCTTTACCTAAAATTGATGCATTGAATGCTATGGAATCCATCTGTGCTCAGAATACAACACTCACCCATGAAGTTATTTTGCTAGAAGGGCAGAACCGTGCTTTACGGAGGATAATTGATAATCTGGAGTATTTTCTCCTGAAGGACAAGCCTACCACATCATCACTAGTGTCGCCCAAGAAGGACACTTGAGTACACAGGTATGGGCACCACCCTTAACTTGTTCCAAGCTTGGGGGAGGTGCCCCGGTATTGCATAACCATTACTTTTACCATTATCATCTATCTTAGTTTGATCCTTAGTATTTCATGATTTAGAGGAATAAAATTTAGTATTGCTTTGCTTAGAGTGTTTTCTTTGTGATCTATTTATCCTTGTCATCGAGTGTGAGAGTTATATAATAAATATTAGTTCAGTTTGCTTTCTTACTCTTATACATCAATCATCATAGCAATGAAATAAAATAAATAGAAAAATCATATGCTAATCCCATGGGGAGCAATGACTTCACATACAAAAAGTAGTGTTAGTCATTGATACAATCCATGCAAATTATGACACAGAAGAGGAGATTCGCATACAAATACACTATCTTGGACATCTTTTATGAATGTGAGCCCCCATCAAATATTATATAATGATCGAATTGTTGATGTTGGACAAGGAAGACAACGTAATGAGTTATGTTTGTCTACATACACATAGAAGTTATGTTGTCATGGATCCTCTAACATGTGGTGTTTGCTTAGAATCTTTTGCTAGCCCAAAATTCTGCACTAAGTACAGATACTACTTGTGCATCCATAACCCTTAAACCCAGTTTCTTGCCATGAGAGTCCACCATATCTAATTATGGATTGAATAAGATCCTTCAAGTAAGTTGTCTTCGGTGCATCAAGCAATAAAAATTGCTCCTAAATATGTATGATCTTTTATGTTAAGGGAAAATAAGCTTTGTGCGATCTTGTGATGGAAAATAAGTAAAAGCGACAGACTGCATAATAAAGTTTGCTATCATAAGGGGGAATATAAAGTGACGTTCCTTTACATTAAGAGCTTGCACATCCAAAATTAAAAAGCGCATGACACCTCTGCTTCCCTCTGCGAAGGGCCTATCTTTTACTTTCATGTATTTACTTTTATGCAAGAGTCAATAATGTTTATCCCTATTCCAATCTATTAATTCTTTAGTTGGCAAGCATCATGTGTTGGGGAAAGATCCAGATATATATATATATCCAGTTGAATGTAGGTGATCATGAGTCATTATTGTTGACATTATCCTTGAGGTAAATAAGTTGTGTGGCGAAAACAATAAAGCCCCTATCTTCCTATGTGTCTGATGGAAACATTAGCTCCAAAAATATGCAATGAGTGTCAGCAATCATAGAATATTAAATGATAGTTGAGTATGTGAACTTGCTAAAATGAAAGCTCTTACATAGACTCTTCTCTAAAATATGATGAATTGATTGTCTCAATGACTAAGAACATAGTGTGTGATTGTCAATAAAGTTTATGCTTCATACTTCAATATTTTGGATGGATATATGACGAAAAACTTCCTTGCTATGTTAATATTCATGATGCTCTCATGTCCGTATTATGTTTTTAACAACACCTCTCTCTCCAATTATGTGGTCATTATTATCGAGTTCGGCTTTCGCTTGAGGACAAGCGAGGTCTAAGCTTGGGGGAGTTGATACGTCCATTTTGCATCAAGATTTCCTATTGATATTTATGTTGTTCTTGCTTATTATTCCACTTTATGATACAATTCTTATGCATTTTCTCTCTAAATTTACAAGGTACCTCACAAAGAGGGAAATTGCCGGACACTGGAATTCTGGACCTGAAAACCAAGAAAAACGCTGAAAATTCACTGGACTCCAAATAACCTGAAACTTCATGGAGAATATTTGTGGAATATATGTGAATTATTGGAGAAAAAATATACCGGAGGGGGCCACCTGTTGGTGCCAAGCCAACAGGGCGCGCCAACCCCCTGGGCGGCCCTGATGGCTTGGGACCACCGCCCAGGTGCCCTAGCCTCCCTCTTCTTCTATAAGATGGGTTTTGACCTAGAAAAAATAAGAAGTTACTTTTGGGGCGAAGCCTCGCCGTCTTGAGGCGGAAACCTGGGAAGAGGCCCTTTTGCTCTCCGGTGGAGAGATTCTGTCGGGGAAATTTCCCTCCGAGAGGGTGAAATTGAAGCCATCGTCATCACCAACGCTTCCTCCATCGTGGGAGGACCAATATTCATCAAAATCTTCACCAGCACCATCTCATCTCAAACACTAGTTCGTCTCTTGTACTCAATCTTTATCTCAAAACCTTAGATTGGTACCTGTGGGTTACTTGTAGTGTTGATTACATCTTGTAGTTGATGCTTGTTGGTTTACTTGGTGGAAGATAATATGTTCAGATCCTTAAGCATCATTATCAAACCACTAATCTTGAACATGGTGATGATTTGTGAGTAGTTACTTTTGTTCCTGGGGACATGGGAGAAGTCTTGTTATAAGTAATCATGTGAAGTTGGTGTTCGTTCGATATTTTGATGATATGTATGTTGTTGCTTCCTTTAGTGGTGTCGTGTGAACATCGACTACATGACAATTCACCATATTATGGGCCTAAGGGAAGGCATTGTGGAGTAATAAGTAGATGATGGGTTGTAGAGTGACAGAATCTTAAACCCTAGTTTATGCGTTATTTCATAAGGGGCTGATTTGGATCCACATGTTTCATGATATGGTTAGATTTATTTTAATTCTTCTTTCGTAGTTGCGGATGCTTGCGAGAGGGGGTAATCATAAGTGGGTTGCTTGTTCAAGTAAGAACAACACCTTAGCACCGGTCCACCCACATATCAAATTATCAAAGTAACGAACGCGAATCAACTCAACATGATGAACATGACTAGACAGAAATTCACATATCTCCTCGGGAGCGCCTGCTTTATATAAGAGTACTTTCAGGCATGTCCTTTTCTCTAAAAAGGATTGGGCTACCTTGCTGCACCCTTGCTACTATTGTTACTTGTCACTTGTTAAGAATTATCTTGCTGCAAAACTATCTATAACACTTGCAGAACATACCTTGCTGAAAACTGCTTGTCATTTTCTTCTGCTCCTCGTTGGGTTCGACACTCTTACTTATCGAAAGGACTACGATTGATCCCCTATACTTGTGGGTCATCAATCGCCGATAAGTATCTACCACGAGTGAAATCAAATGGAGTCTGATCAGCTTCGAGTTGAAGGAGAATAGGATGGAGAGAGTTTTGCTCCTGTGTTCAATCGCAAGTCCCTCCAACCAGATGTAGCTCTTTTACAGAAGAGTGGACTGGTCTACCAAATCAACTGTGGCCATCGAGCACCATTGGTTTACTTTATCGTCCCAACTTACATTTGTAGTGAGTGACCATTATCTTGCTCGTTTGCACTTAGAGTCTTTCTCTGATTCGCCTACTTCAATTCTTTTGTGCAAGCAAGAAATCTTTTTGTCATTTCATTCTGTATCTCGTCAAGATTGCATTTGTCCATCATATCATTCCAAACTGTCTTTTCCATGATGGTTGTAGTATTATTTTGATGTGCCACCATCACATATGGGAATGCTATTAGTTACTATGCAAAGAGTCTAGTCAATCATTGCCTCATGAACTTTGCTCAACATCCCATCTAAGTTATCCTTCGCAAGCATTGCATTCAAGATTTACCTCTGTGATCTATTTGCTCGTTCATATCCGTTGTTGTGTTAAGGGTTTGTTCAAAGTTTCACAAGAATTTTGAATCTCTCATTCACCCCCCCCCCCTCTGGTCGATGTACTCTCAGTCCTTACAGAAACCTAACCCCACAAAGAAACCTTACATAGACCATGGGTGTGATAGCCTGGCTTAATAAGGAATTCTTTCTTTTGCGGGAGCCCATTTGGAAAGAACTCCAAAGTTAAGCATGCTCAGCTTGGAGCAATTTCAGGATGGGTGACTGATTGGGGAATTGGTCCCAGATGCGCATGAGTGAGGACAAAATGCACAGGAAAGACTAGTGTTGAGATGTGGCGTGAGTCTATATCCCACCAGGAGTGACGACCAATTACCGGCAGGTGTGTCTGGGTCATTAGAATGGTTAGTACACAAATTGTAATGGATAATTCTTACCATACCATGGGATCACTTAATCCCACTCGGTAAATCTTCTACGCTTTGTGTGATGATCAACTTGAATCACTCTTTGACTTAGTCTTGATTAGCCTTGTATCTTCTCTTCTCATAAAGATGATGTCTTGAAGGTAACTTGAATGTTCACACAATATTCTTCTTCAATACATGCCTATTATAGGCTCAACTCCCACATGGCCAATCTTTGGAAAACTCCTTGAATAGCACCATGGTCAACACAAAATCTTCTTCTTATGACCTTGAAACCAACAAATGGTCTTCAAGCAATGCCTATGGACAAACCATTCAAATATACTCAAGGCAACCTTTAGTCCATTGGGAATATCATCAATTACCAAAACCAAACATGGGGGCACCATGCTCTTTCAGCTATCATCTTCACGAAATCTGCAACTATATATGTATAATCTGGCCAATGTCTTTTATCAAGCTATTCTACATTTCCTTCGCTACTTCGCATCATCTTGACATCTTCAACCGGGTTAGGTTCCAGTTTACCTAAAAACTTTGCTAGAATCAAAGTTTGTCTCCCTGTAATTGTAGCCACTTGTGCTTCCATGCTCATAGTTCTTCCCTCTAGAGCCTGATCATCATTAGTGAGTCCAACAATCTTACCGGTCAACTGACCAAGTAAATTATCATGATTCTTTAGGATATTTTTGAAGGTTTCATTTTGTTCACTTCGACTAGCGATAAATTTTTCCAGAGTTTCCTCTTAAGTATTTCTATGACCATTGTTCATCCCATTAAAATTATTAGGTGCTCCATTATTATTAGGAGAAGGCAGTTTAGGAGCATACCCATTATTTTTCCAGCTGGGGTTGTAGCTATTACGAGCAATAAAAATGACATCATTGATACCCTCGTCAGTAAGATCACTCGGGATGAAAATGGACCTGTGTTGTGTTGTGTTGGATAATGCCTGCCCTGAGCATCTCAACTATCCGGGCTTCGATCTCGTCCTTGTGATCAGTCTTGTGCCTATAGGGTCTGGCATTAACTACTGTGTACCAGGGATCAAGGCAATGTGATGGTGGCACGGTCCACGAGGTGGTAACCCTTTTGGCTCACAAAACATATCAGGAAAGGCAGCCACTACCTGCTGAACTATCTATGGTACTGAGGTTGCTTGCTCAACTTCTTATGATACAGTGGAGAGATGCACACCATGAGAAATTGTTTGTTGCTTCTAGAGGCTTTGAAGTTACAGGAATTAATCACAAAGCATGTGTTGGAATTGGAGTCGTGGTCGTGCAAACATATTGTGCCTTCTGATGTAGAGAACTCTAGACACTTGGCACGTCAATCTACTTGCATTGGACTATGGGCTTCGAGCCAATCCATGCCCAAAATCGTGTCATACGTGCCCAATGCGAGCACCTTCATATCCGTCGTGAATTCCTGATCTTAAGAGTACCAAACACAATGCAACATTGATGATGAACATGAGAGCTCGCCACTGTCAGCCACGCGCACTTTGTAAACGCAAGAGAGTGGATGTACTCTTGCCTGAGCTAGGTTCTCATTGACAATAGAAGTTGAATTGTTGGAGTTGACTAGCATCAACACTTCATGGCATTGGATGCAGGCTCTAAGTTGGAGATATTTTACTAAAATCCCCCGGACAACGCTGACCTGGAAATTGCCATCACCGCATCTTCCCTGGTCATTGTTTCATGCGCATCGTCGGTGTTGTAGATGGTGTCCACGGTGAAGAGTGCCAAGAGCTCTTCGGCCACATGGAGCTGCACCGAGGTGGGGCAGACATGGTCATGGCCCCACCGCTCTCCGCACTTGAAGTATAGGCCCCACACACTGGTGCAGCGACGTGCTATACAAATGGTTTTTAACCCCTTTCCGCGACATAGTTGTAAACCGTCGCCTTGCATGTGTGGGCGATAGGGGGTCCATCCCACACGACACGGCAAACCCATCGGTGATGGTGGCCAACGAACGTAAACGTTTGGCAAAACTAAGCGTATGGGATGTTCGCATCTATCACAAACGAGGGTCACCGGGCAATCGTTTGAGATATGGTGTATTTCCCATACGGTTCATCCTTGCAACTCGTGTGAGATCACACTAACATCGCACGCGCTATTCAGTGGTGCGCCATTTATGATGTGCACCGAATCGCAAATAGTTCACAATTATAAAGCGTGTATCATAAGGGGGCTATCGCACACATTTAGTTCCACTATGACCGTCTGTGATATGATATAAGAGTGCATACGTTTGTCATTATAAAACCGTATGCAAAGGTTGAATCTATCCCACACGCGGCGTTTTTGATAAACGTTTGTGATTTACAAAACGTCACAAATGTGTGATCCATACTTCCCAAACGTGTCATCCAGACTAACTGTGTTGGATGAAGGCCTATCGCACGCGTTCTTCTTTGACCAACGTTTACGATGGGCACGATATCATACACAGTTCAAAATACCAAAGCGTGTGTGATAAGGAGACAAGCACAAATGCTGGTGTTGTTAATATCACACGTTCTTTCTCGTCTGACCGTGTGTGAAGACAAGACTCATCGCACACGCCGCAAATGGAGAAACGTGTGTGATGTTGAAGTTGATCGCAGACGTTTCGCTTTCTCAAACTGTGTGCATTGTAATGGCATGCAGAGCATGATTTGCTCCTAATTAAATACCTTTGTTCATAATTCACATAATTTACATTTGAAAGTAGGAATTCATGTATTTCATATCGAATCATGTTTAAATGTAGGTTTAAGAACGAATGCATAATTCGATTCACATGTACATATACTCAAGAACTACATAAGCATCAATTCTCAAAAAAAAGGAAAACTACAGAAGGGACAAATAAAGAATGATGGAACCACGGATGTATTAAAGACAGTAAAGAGAGAGCCGAAAGACATTCTGGTTGCTGGAGAAGGTGAAGCGGAATGCCCATATTGTGCCCTCCTCCATGCCTAACGCACGAATGACTCTAGGCCAGCCCCTAGTGATGGCCGCCCGCCCATCCTTCACTGTCTTCATTACGACTTCTCAATGCTCATTGTAGTCTCGATGATATATTTTAACCTTCATTGCATGTCCAGCAATCATGTACTTTACGAGGTAATCTTGAGTAAACTGCTTTGGGAACCACTGCAAAAGAAAAAAGATTCAGACATTGTTGTGTCACAACTCATTATGGGCAGTACTTATAGAAGCCTACAGAGTTCGTAGTTACCATCCTACAGCTCACTGTTGTGTTGGATAGAGCGTAAACAAAAATTCTAATTGGCATTGTTCGTCTCTTTTCCCTAACAATCATTTTCAGTTTCCTCACTTGATGCTGGTTCATGAATATTTCATTGCCCCACACGCAAAAAGGGTCCAGGAATGGATCTTTACCTAAGACATATGTACCTACAAGCAAGAAGCCGATATTAGAAGCTAAAATGCAGTTGCAGAATGGTGTAATATATTACTCCATCAGTTCCACAATGTGTTGCCGATAAACATTTTGAGAAGTCAATATTTACTTACTTTGACCAAGTTTGTAGAGAAAAACATTTACATCTAGAATTGCAATTCCATTTCATTAGATACATCACAAAATATCAGATTGTATACATTTTAGATGGTATATGTAGATACATCATAAAAATCTATATGCACTACATGATGGAACGAATGGAGTATAAGTGGAGGGATGAAAAGAACCTCGGTGGAAAATGTTGGCCACTCCCATTGTTGTCCGGTGCAAGTAAATGTAAAGTCATGATAAGTACAATAGGCTTAACATCAACCAAGTATACGAGGTATCTTCTTGAAATAAACAAGGCATATATGCTCACTATAACAACCAAATATAGCCATTTGATATTGGACAAATGCTCAATGGAACCAACCTAACAAGCAGATAACGAAAAGCAAGGCGTGTGCTTGAAAACTAGACAAATGCTCACTGCAATCAACCTACCAACCAGATACAGAAAAGCAAGGCATCTACTTGAAAACTAGACAAATGCTCAATGCAACCAACCTGGCAACCAAATTCAGAGAAACAAGGCATAAATGTTTAAAGCGGGAGTTAAGGGCACAGGTTAACAACACCAGGCACAACAGGTGGTATTGATGAAATTGAACTGCACAGTTCATACTTGCACATAATGAACATCACATTGTGAATAACTGAATGAAACAAGGCATTCATGCTCACTGTAACAACCAACTATAGCCATTGAAAACTGGACAAATACTCAATGCAACCAACCTAACAACCAGATACAGAAAAGCAAGGCATCTGCTAGACAACTGGACAAATGCTCAATTAAACACTGCATGATTATCACATGGGAAAAGCTACTACAACAATGGGTACGAGACGGCTAGCTAGAAAAGGTATGATTTGCTCACAGGATGTTGCCTCACCTGTCATTGATGGGCTCCTTCCACTTGGGATATGAGGTGCCCAGGGTGCGCTCTCTGATGTCGCAGATGGGATGTTTCCCCTTGTAGCAGCCGTAGTGTGTGCCATTATCTTGGTGGATGAGATATGACTTTGGAGCTAAGGATCCCAAGCCACCGTCGTAGAACATTTCCTTCAGAAATGACAAAAGGGGCTCGATGGCGTAGAAGGATCGCAAATCCATGACCGCGAGGCAGAGGAGATCAGCCGTGGGGCCTTTGAAGAGATCGACGGCGGTTGAACCAGAGGTGTTGCCGGTGGACCACTTAACTTGTGACATGGCCCGAGTGAAGCCAGTGATGTTGATGAGCTTGATGTCATAGTCGGCTCTCCTAAGATACAGGAATACGCGAGCCCGCAGACTTAAAGCCTTCGACATGGAAACGTAGGCATTGTCCTCACCGGCTCCCGCGGTGAGGTGTTCGTCCGGGATTGAAGGGTCGGCGCGGACGGCACCCACCTCGCCAGCGTACGGCAGAGAGGCCATGATAGACCTCTATTTGCTCGTACACTCCTCGAGCTCCACGGGAGATGTGGTCGGGCTGATTAGGTTGCGACTCTCTGGAGTACGGCATGGGGATCTGGGGGAAAGGGACACCGTCGGCCTCATCTAAAAACTCAGGGCGGCGATTGTGTATGTGGATCAGTGGGGACCCTGAACTTGTTTAGCTATGAGGCACGGGCAGGCTGGCTAAGGTTGGTGGTGGAAGGCGGCGGGGGGGCGATCTAGGGTTCAAGCGGGGGAGGAAGGGGGAGGGGGTGTTGTGTGGACGGGGGGTGTTTGCGGATGTGCCGCTGCTACTGAAAAATTTAGTAGTAATGGTGTGGGTGGAGATGGTGGTGGACGAGGGATGGCGACGGTTGAAATGCCTCGACAGCTGAAATTTTACTATAGGGTCGGTGCGGTGGATGAGGACGGGCAGCATGCAGTTGAAATACCGCTTCCACTTAAATTTTGGTAAAGGAACTGGGCGGCAGCAACCAAGATCGCACACGGTCCTAACATCATAAAGTGTGTACGCTGTAACGAAATGTCGTGCCACGAAACCACAAATTTTTGCATAGCTCAAGGCGGGTAGCTCTTTCTGAAATTTCTCAAGGCGGGTTCATCTCACACGGTTCATCCTCAATTTTAGTCGCAGACGTGAAATTCATCCTAAATTTCCACATGCCCACAAACATTTGGCAAATTTTCACCACAAAATGCCTTATTTTGCAGCGGATTAGTTGACATTAGTTCATACGCTCAGTAATTTACAAGCAGTTCGTCAATTTACATGAAGATGAACTGCACAAAATATTCACTACGCCATGGATGCATACAAACACCGCGCCTCCATCGTCGTCATGACCTTCCTCAGCTCAGAACGAGTATTCAGAGGAGCTCGTCAAGTCGATGAGCTCCATTGGTTCCACGGCGGAGACCGGCGGGGCTGCCTCGGTCGGAGCAACCGCGACGCCTCTCGCCAGGTCTGCCGCTGTCGACGAAGATGTCGTGGCATCCACGTGGGCCATCGGGATACAGACAGGCGCCGTTCTTGCTAGAGCCGCGTCCATGGTCGTCGTGGCCACTGTTACCAGGGTTGCTGCCGCAACTGCAAGGCCTCCACTGGCCTCCAACGTGGCTGAGAGGCATGTGGCGGCCTGCTCCGCCGCCTTCTGGTCCTGCTCCCGCCTCTTTTTGCCCTCTGCATCTGAGTTCCGCTTCCTCTTCGCACTCTCCCACCGTTTCTGCCGCTTCACATCCCTAGCCGTGTTGCGGATGGCATCCGTAGATGCGATAGATTGTTCCACACCGACACCGAGACGGCGCTCATCCTCGTCGCACAGGAACGCATCGAGGCCCGATTCCTGGATGGACAAAGCGATGGCCATCTGCATCCGACGCTGAAACTCGGGGTCATCGGCGGCGGCGGCGGCCGCGGCAGATGACGGTTGACCGTTGACCGACATGGAGGACAGCGCGTCGGAATCATCTATCCTGTCGAGTCGGCCGCGGCAGCTGGCTGTTTGCCGTTGCCTGCCAAGGCGGCCAACGCGTCAGAATCCTCTATCACATCGTCGTCCAACACTATCAGGACGGCGCCATGCACATCCCCATGGTTGAGCACCGGTTCCATTTGGTGTGTGTGGTGGTGGTTGCGAGCTATCGGCGGTAAAATTAGCTGTTAGCCGCCGCCGGCGAGATCTTTTATAGGTTGTCGTCGGGTGTGGGTTTTTACTGTGCACATTACCCCTTTGCACTGGCTGACGCTTGCGGTTGCCACCACTAGGCAAGGCCGATTTTGCTGTGTACGGGCATCGCACACACGGTTAGAGTAGCACACTCGTGCCTGTTGAGGATACAATCACATACGGTTGTTTCGTCAGTTTCGTTTGCTATTTTACATAATACTAGCATCTTTGGGATAAACGACAAAAAAACGCAAATGAGGGTCAAAACACAACCACGCCCGCTAGTGGCCCAAATATATACTCCCTCCGTTCCTAAATATAAGTCTTTTTAGAGTTTTCAAAAAAAAGTTTCTTTAGAGATTCTAGTATTAACTATATATATACTGAGTAAAATAAGTGAATCTACACTCTAAAGTACGTATATATACATACATACATATATATATATATATAGAGTGGCACTATTCTGATCCTGGGATTAGAATAGTTATTATGATAACAACGGCCCTATATATAGGCGTTGACGGGATCCTCCCGAACTACCGAACGGATAGAAAAAAAAAGGAAAAGAAAAACATAGCCACCCCACGATCTCTCTCTTCCCTAACCTCCCGGCCGCCGACGACCCCCTAGGCATCCCCTTCCCCCGCATCCCACAGCAGTCCCTCGCCGCCGCCCCGCTCCTCCTCCTCCTCCCGGTCGCCGCGCTCTTCCTCCTCTGCCTCCTGCCTGTTCTGCTCCTCGCCGCCGGATTCGCAACCGCCAGGCATCTCGCACCCGCCCCCGACGGATCCTCCACCCAGTGCCTCGCCACGCTCCTCGCGGATCTCGACGCCCGCCTCCTCTCCCTCAAGGACCGCCTCCTGGCCGCCGACGAAGGCGGCGGCGATAGGGGCCACCCCAACCTCGAGCCCCTCGACCGCGCGCGCGATGCGCTCCTCGAGTGCGTGGCGGCAACCGGCCCCGCATAGGCTAGCAGGGGAGAGGCCGCGCTGGGCGAGGTGGCCAGGGAGGTCCCCTCCTGCCCGTGGCTTCCACCTCCTCCTGGTGGAGCTCCACTGCCGCAGCACCAACGGCGCTCATGGCGGCCACCTCCGGCCGTTCAACTACGTGGCCCCTGGAGGTTCACAGACGCAGCGCCCTGAATCACACTCCTGCCATGCATCTTACACCGCTACCAGTCCCAGCGCCTCCGGTGGAGACGCAGCACCAACCGGCAGTCCTACTTCGCCTGAGACATCAGTCCACCTAGAACAGGATGGTGTCTTGATGCTGCTTTTCTTCTACTACATATTCAGGTTCAAAAAAGAGGTTCAACTTTCTGTCGGATGAAAGTTCAGCTCGTGGTGCACCGGCAATAGCAACGTTTTTGCTGTGAAGTGTGTCGAATGAAAATAGGTGGTCTGGCACTACAGGATGGTGCTTGCACTTAACGGTGACCATGGTATTTTTTATGGATGACACAGGAGAAGCATTGTTTTCATTGCTAAGTACAAAAAATAGGTTGTTCTCATTGACAGAGATCGGATAAGCTTGTATATAAAAAAAATACAAATCCGAATATGTTTGTTCTCTATAAAAAAAGATGTGGATACGCACAAAAGAAATGTGGACGAGAAGTTCATATTTTCTTTCGTGGATAGTTCAAAATGTTCGCTTTCAGAAAAATTCACACTTTGCCTGCCCAAAAAATATAGAGAGGCGAACACAAAAAAGGAACACCACCGGTTTGTTTTCTGCCCGTATATCCCCAGCTCCCTGCGCACACGTTGTTTTGTTTCTCTAGTAACTAGCATGTTTGGTGAATATGTGAAGTCCTACTACTACCAACAGAGAAGGAAAATCGCAACTGAAGCTCATTTTGAGATAATTGGAAACAATTTAGAAAACTTGGGAAGCCTAGAGTGTGTCGCCACCCATTTCTTTTATAAGATGGTTGTGTGTGCGTGCGTCTGGTGCTCGTGTGTGCGTGCGTTCGGTGTGCTCGTGCTATGGGTATGTTTTTCCTTTATTTCTTGAATAAATCAGAAGTTCATTCATACAAAAAACATAAGTTCAAAATATCTTGTAAAAGATATGTTTTAATACAAAATTCACATACCAAAAATGTGTTTTGTGTGTGGGTGTGCTCCAACACCGCAAGCTTGGATGAGGAAAAAGAAATAAAATGAAACCTAAAAATGGTCATTACAACAAGTTCGAATAAAAAGGAACACACCATCAAAATATCCACAATGGAAGGTCAAATGAAAACTCTGGAAGTTCAAATTTAAATAACAGATGGTGTAATATTTATTACCAAACTAGGATATTTTCGATGCTAAAAGAAATAAACCAAGAAGTCCAAATTACAAAATAGAGAAGTTCAATATTTATTAAAAACTCAGATTTTCCTTCTTACCAAAGAATAAAAATGAAGAAGTTCAAATTCAAATATAGGAGTAGTTCAATGTAAACGAAAAACTCAAATTATTTCTGTTTCTAGGAAAAATAAAACTATGAAGTTCAATTTAAAAAAATGTTTGATGCTTATTTAAAAACATATTCACTTCCTAAGAATAATACTAAGAAGTTCAATTTAAAATAGCACAGAAGTTCGGAGTTCATGAAAAACTCAGATTTTTTTTCTCGTTACTAAAGAGAAAATGAAGAAATTCAAATAAAAAAACTGAGAAGATCAAATTAAACTCGTGAAATTCCTTACACGAAAAACATATTAGTTTTATTTTCCCCGTTTCTAAAATAAATACATAGAACTTCAAAATAAAAAATCTAAGAAGTTCAAATTAAAATAATGGAGTAGTTCGACGTGTAAACCAACCCGAATTTTTTCATTACTAAACTAGGAAAAGTGAGAACTTCAAAGAAGAATGTGACAGAAGTTCATAGTGAAAATAACGAGAAGTTCAAGTATTACACGGAATGCGTTCAAATGAGAATAAAAAAAATAGAAAAATAAAAGCTTAGAAGGTTTGTTGAAAGAAGTTCACGTGCTCTGCCCGGGAAAGTTTGATGTGTATAAAAAACTCAAATTATATAACGAACGGTCCAATATTTCTTAAATAAATGATTTTTAAGTAAACATCGAAGTACTTTCAAAAAAATTGAACTTCTCTACATTTAAAAAAATAACAGAGAAATTCGAAGTATATAAAGTACTCAGATTTTTTCTCGTTACTAAATAATAAAATGAAGAAGTTCAAATTAAAACAGAAGAGAAGTTCGAAGTTTACGAAAAACTCAGATTTTTTTCTCGTTACTAGAATTCTTTACTCAAAAATAGAAAACGTGAAGTTTAAATTAAAATAACACAGAAGTTCAAAGTGAAAACAGCCAGAAGTTCACGTGTTGCATGGTGTGTGTTTTCATATAAGAAAAAAGAATAAAAAGGCAAAGTATACAAAATTTGTTGCTAGAAGTTCAGGTGCTCGACAAGGGAAGGTTCAAAAATTCTTGTGATTGTGGTTCACTATGTATTTCTCACCCATTCTTGTGAGTGAGAAAAATGAATAAAAAGGCAAGGTCCAATTTTTTTCTTGCTATAAGTTCAAGTTCTCGGTCGGAGAAAGCTAGAAAAATATTGTGAGAGAGGTTTGTACAAAAAGGAATATCATTTGTGTAACACCGACGAATGGGTGAGAAATTACAAACAAAAATACACGACAGAAGTTCAACGTGGAAACAGCAGGAAGTTCAACTACTACACTAAATGAATTTCAGATGAAAATCTTTTAAACCGTCGCGAGTATGAAAAAAATGATCAAGACGGAAAAGTTGCGTGTTTACAGCAGCTTTCAATCGGTATATCACTTGCTCAATTCCAGTGAGTGGATGGAGATCTACGAGCAAAAAATAGCACGTGAAGAAACAGAGTGAAGTTCAGGTAGACGTGCTGATGAAGTTCAAGTTCTTCACGCGGTGCATTTTCGAAGACTCTGTTTCGCGATAAAAGGCACAACGCATGATCTCGCTGTTTTCAAAATTGCTTGAAAACGGCTAGGAATCATAGAAAACCATCTACATGAAAAAGTTTCGCATTTTCCGTAGCTTTTCAACGGTATATTATTTGCCCCATTCCGATAAATTTGTAGAAATTACGTCCAAAGAACGTTTTTCGCCATTTTCAAAATTGACTTAAAACTGTAAAGAATTGGGAAAAACAATCTACATAACAAAGTTTCGCTTTTCTTCAAGATTTCCAACGCCATATCATTTGCTGCATTCCGATAAACCGTTGAGAAAATAATGCGAAAATACGAACTCGGTGGGACTTCGACCATTTTCAAAATTACATTTAAATAGTTCCAAATTGGAAAAACTTTCTCTACGAAAAAGAAGCGGATTTGCAGCAGCTATCCAACGCCATCTCATTTGCCTCATTCCGATAAACGGTTTAGAAATAGGCTCAAAAATACGATTCACGTTTTTTTTGTGAAGAAAAACGGTTTTCAAAACTGCTCTTAAACCATTTAGATTTTGACAAAAATTCAACTTAGGTCGTGACCGTCGTGTCCACAGCTTTCCAACGGTATATTGCAAGCCTCATTTGGACAATGTTATGGGAAGTTCAACCTCTCACCAAGGGAAGTTCAGGTCGAACAACTCAGGCAGTAAAATTGCAACAGACGCAAGTTCATCACGTCCCGAGAGCAAATCCGCCAACGAGCGAGATTCCTATTTAAAATGGGCATTTCGTTGCTAAAAACCATTTCCAGATTACACTTACATCACAATGTAGGCACATGGTCCACACATGGTCATGGGTTCACACACGCACACACACACGCGCACGCGCACACACACACACGTGCAACACACATAGACACACGTGCACACACACACACACGCACACACACGCACACACTCATGCACACACATATGTGCACACACACGCGCGCGCGCACACACACACACACACACACACACACACACACGTCATCGATCCTTGACATTTTCAAAACAGCAAAAGAAAATCATGGATATTTTCAAAACAAGGATCTGGCCTTCCAGCGTTGTCAGTAAAAGGCATGACAGACCCTAAGGGCCCACCGATAGGTTTGTCGTCGGAAACCGCACAATGTAGGCACATGGTCCACACACAGGCATTGGTTCACACACACACACACACACACACACTTCATCGATCCTTGACATTTTCAAAATAGCAAAAGAAAATCATGGTTATTTTCAAAACAAGGATCTGGCCTTCCAGCGTTGTCAGTAAAAGGCATGATAGACCCTAAGGGCCCACCGAAAGGTTTTTCGTCGGTAACCGCACAATGTAGGCACATGGTCCACACACAGGCATTGGTTCACAAACACACACACGTCATCGATCCTTAACATTTTCAAAACAGCAAAAGAAAATCATGGATATTTTCAAAACAAGGATCTCAAGATTTATTTAGCCGGAATGACATATCACTACAGGCATTTTATTTATGCCTATAGTGATCGTATCACACCGCCTAAATGAACCTTAAAATCTAGCAACTTCCCAACCGGTCACCCATCCTTGACTACTCCACCGAAAGCACGCTTAACTTCCGAGTTCCATTCGATTGGGTTACGGGTTAGGAATCTACGTCTTGCTTGTAAGAGTTGCCTCCTATCATTTACAAGACGTGCCCCGATGGACACCTGGTGGGACCATATACGTGTCGCAGACGTTTCTGGTAGTACTAGAAACCGTGTGTGATGGTGGCATGGGGGCTGATGATGATGTCTCGCTCATGCTCGATGGCGCGATGCCGCTTTTGCGTGCTCTCCGGCCTGCTCCGTCTATTCCTCCTCGTCCAGAAGGTTGTTGACGGGGCCGGCGCTTCGGCAGGAAACCAATTGGGGGAGTTGCGGGAGACCGATTGGGGGAGTGGCGGGAGAAGCGTGTTTGGATAGAACATCAGTTTAATACAAATTGGATAACTTATGAAAGAAGGAACCTCGAGCTAGCACGACACGCGCACACCATGCTTACACACATACGAGCTTCAGACGGGCGTATAGAACTGCTTTAAATTATTCATGGTTCGTTTAGTTTTTTGTATACTACACTAATTAAGTTTCTAGACATTTAATGTGCATAATTCAAATTTGAACTAAAAGAACATGCTTCGTGTCACCAAAATGGGTTGAAAAAAGATATTTGTGTCCTTGGGTTCCTTGTTTAGGTCCCATGCAATGCATGTGAATGGATTACAAACATCTCGGAGTCATGACGAGGCCACAAACATTGATAAACTTGGCTTTTAAATCATCATAAATCCAAAACTCGTCTGAAATTCTTGAAACTTACCCTGGTGTCAGGACACGGCACTTATACGACATGATAATTTTTTGTCCAATTTGGGACAAGTCTCTTGCACACCAAAACTTCTCTCAAGAACCATCGTTGTTTCGATACGGAACATGTCACCTCTGTGGAGGGAACAGCATTCGATGTCTCTTCTTGCGTTGATATTTTTTCTACATGCAACATAGACTAATACAAGTGCGATGCTAAAATGTGGAATTATTCACGGCTCGTTTGGGGCACTTTATACATTAACTGAGCTTTCCTATATCCATTTAATGTGCATAATTCAAATTTGAACTACAAGCACATGCTCCAGGGCACCAAAATGGGTTACAAAATCATTTATATGTCCTCGGGTCCCTGTTTAGGTCCCATGAAATGATTAAAAACATCTCGGCATCGTGACTAGGACGCAAATGTTGAGAAACATTGCTTTTAAATTTATTCCCTCCGTTTGGTGCCACGCGTCCAATTTTTTTACTCCCACCGTTTCTTTTTACTTTGCATATAAGATTTGGTCAAAGTCAAGCTAAACTTAGTTTGACAAAATTTATACAAAAAAACATATCAAGATCTACAATCCTAAGGTTATATAGTATGAAAGTTAATTTGATGATTCATCTAATAATATTGATTTTAAATTATAAATATTTTGTATATTTTTCCTATAAAGCTAGTCAAACTTTACAAATATTGAATTTGACCAAATTTTATTTGCTAACTAAAAAGAAACGGAGGGAGTACTTGATATGGGGGTGCCATGCGTATAGCTGCAGGTTGATGACAGGACGCGTGCGAGCTTTCCGCCGCGCAGGATCGACGGGACGCGTGCGACATGTCCGCCGCGCAGGCTTGACAGGATGCGTGAGAGCTGTCCGTCGTGCATGCTCGACGGGGTGCATGAGAGTCTACTGTGCATGCTCATCGGGAAGTGATACTTTGACATCCACCCCCCCCCCCCCGCTCGCCTCGCTCCCAACTTCTGAATTAATGGCGTCCGACCCGCGGTTTATCATGTGGTTAATGCGCCTAGACGGAGGGACTAGTTTGCTTGTGATCATTGTTTTGTTTGTGCCTCACCGAGAACTTTGACGTTTCATCTGTTTTCGACTCGTATACATGTACAAACGAACGAAATAATATAACAACAAATTCGCACCGGCAAAGGATAATAATTCTCTTACATATGAATGATAATAAAAAATGCCACATGCGGCAACTCCCCAAAGACACAAGGGCAAAAGAAGAAGGAAGAGGTTGAAGAAGGAAGACAAAGAAAACGATCTGGCCCGCTGCTATCTAATTCTTCATGGATTGCTGGGCGCGGAGTTCCTTAATCTCCTTCTTCATCGCCTCCACGACCTCCATCTCATCTCGCCACTCATCCGACATCTTCCGCATTGCGGCCATGGCGTGGGCTCTTTGCTCGAGAGCGTCGATGGTCTGCATCGCGTACGCATGAAGTTCCTTCACACGCTCCATGGATTCTATCACCAGCCCCTCGCGCTCGATGTAAAGCTTCGCCAAGTCTTCCAAAAGTTCCTCGGCGAGTTCTTTCAGCCTCCCTTCCGAGGAACTTTTCTTCTCGAGCAGTTTCTTCCAGCCGTCGTTCTCCTCCATAAGTTTCTCCACGAGGCCGGTCGCCCTGTCAACCGAGGCATCGCTCTTCTCCAGCAGCTTCACCAAGTCATCGATCATCGCATCCTTCCTATCAAGCTCAGCGCGCATGTCATCGCTGGCTGAGGAATCTAAGACTGTCAACTCGTCCAGTTCGCCTCCGAGGCGAATGCGCTTGTGATTGTGAGAGTCGTCGCCTCTCCGCGAAAGATCCTCCCGGGCGTCCGTGGCGCTATCGGACATCTCTGTTGCGGCCAAAGCGGTGTGGCTGGAGCTCTGTGGCGATTCTGCGGCGCGGCTGCGGGACCTCTCGGTTGCTTCCGCGGCCTTGGTCTTTCTTCCTTGGTTATATCTCGACCCAAAACCCCCCCACCTACCGGCCATGGCAGACGGAATGAAGGACTAACAAAGAAAGGCATGTTTTTTTGGTGGCGGGGGTGAGGAATGTGTGGTAATTTTCGAGTACGTGTTTGTGTTTTTATAGCCTACTATAGTAAACAGCTGCTAAGTGGGAACACGTTTAGGTTTGGTAGGTGTGAACTGATTTGCGAAAAAAATTAGCGCGTGGTAATTTGGAATGTGAAAGGAAACAAGCTCAATATTTATTGATGGTTTTAGTTCCCAAGCACGGAACGCTTTATGGTTTTTAGAAACCGTTTGGGATGGCGTACGTGGGCCTGCGTTCTCGGATGTGTGTACGTGTGTTCCCACTATTACTGCGGGGTCGGGGCCAAGACCGATGACGGTGTCGTGGCGGGCTAGACGGCCGCCGCTATGGTGGCGGCCTCGGTGGCTGCCTATGGGGTGGCGGCCACGGCGGCCGCCAGCAGCAGCTCTTCCGGCAGCCGTGGCCGAGCATAGTGGGTAGCGCGCTTTTGTGTGCAATTGTGCATGGGAACGGGCTCATCGAGCAGACGCGTGGCCCTACCTGTCAGGGAAATGTGAAAATTAACATAAAACTAAGTTTATTTATAAATCTTTAAAAGGTTTGTAAATTCTAATCTCAATAACAAACATAACGTGTTGTGGGTGCAGGTTTGATTAGACGGGACGCGTGCGAGGAGTCCGCCGCGCAAGCTCAAAGGGATGCGTGCGAGCAGTCCGCCGCGTAGGTGCAGCTGGCTCACCGGTAATCAAGCCCTTTGACCTCGGACCTCCACCACACAGCCATATTCTCTCCCAAGTTCTCCATTAATGCTACACCTTCTCCTCCGGTCTTATCTATAAAGGCTGCCGCCGAGGATCGCCTCCTTTTTTGAACGACGAGGCAACCAACAAGCGGGGGCGGGTCGAGGCTGAACCACACGAGCCTCCAGCGAGCTTGGACTTCAACAGCAGCATCCCCGACGAGATGTTGGTAACCATCATGTCCCTCCTCCCCATCAAATTTGCCATGCAGACCACCTTCCTCTCCAGGCGGTGGTGCCCCCTATGGCACTCCACCCCCCTTGACCTCCTCGATGACGACGAGCTCTGCAGCGGGGATCGCAAACGCTTGGACGCATTGTCCCACATCCTCGCCACGCACACTGTGCCAGTCAGCCTTGCCATCGGCACTTTCCGTTCAAACTGCAAGGTTGACCCAAGTTTCACGAGTGGTTCTTATCCCCCGCCCTAGATCAGCTCGAGGAGCTCAACTTTGTTGCTGGACATGGGCGCTCGCTGCCTCCGTCCGTCCTCCGCCTCGCACCCACGATGTGTCGCGCTATGTTCATGCGGTGCCTTTTCCCCAATATTAATGATGTGCACGCTCTTCATCTCCCTAAATTGAAGCACCTCGAGCTCATTGGCATCAGCATCTCGAAGTCGGATTTGGAGCGCCTGCTCGGCAGCAGTACAACGCTCGAGTACCTTCGTCTTTAGATGATGTTTGGGTTCAGTAGCCTCCGCATCGCTACGACGAATCTCCGTACGATTTATGTGCATGGCTGGTGCCGCAACACGCTATCAGTTGGGGAGTTTCATGATATGGTCATTGAGAATGCGCCTTTCCTAGAGAGATTGTTTGTACTTGATAAAGAACGTCGAACAAGAATCAGGGTCATTGACGCACCAAAATTGACAGTGTTGGGCTATTCGTGTGCTAAATTCTACGAACTGTTACAGCTGGATCCATACCCGTTTAGGTACAACAATCTTCTTCTCATTCTTATTATTGTACATCACATTTTATCTAGTTTTTTTTGAACTATGTTCGGCTGTCATCCAAAAAATGATTCCCACAAGCCTCACATTGTCTCTGTGCATAGTGAAGATCTTGGCACTACAATCTATCGGCCCCAATCTGGATGAAGTTGTTAAGTTCCTTATATGCTTTCCGTGCACGGAGAAGCTATACATCGAGGTGATGTTCCTTTCTTGTTAATTGTTAACCACAACGGAGTTCAATTTGTTGGTACTTTTACCCATGATTACAATGACAGATGTACTATACTTTTTTTGAGATGTTAATCATGAACGATCGAAGATGGCATGTCAATCTATTAGTGTATTTTATAAATCATGCAAATCAAAGAGGCACGTACTGTTCAATACTGCATCTAAACACTGATATGTTGTCTTCGTTTGCAGATACAAGCAGGACTTGGAGTGGAAAAGGTGGCGCAATATAACAATCCCATCGAATGCCTTGAATTCCATCTCACGGAAATTACTTTGAACGAGTACCGAGGCACCAATCCAGAGATTCAATTTGCCAGTTTCTTTGTTCAGAAAGCAAGGGTGCTCAAGGTAATGAGGTTTGCACTATATTTAGTGCGCCACAATGGATGGTTTACTGACCAGCAGAGGCGTCTATAGCGGAATGGAAAAGGCTCTGCAGAAGCTGATTTTCACTTTGGAAGTTCATGTGACAGATTATTCGGAAGCGATTCTATCGAGCCGATATATGACTTCTCGGTGGATGATCCCTTCGCAGAAATATTTCATCCCATGGATCCTGAAGATTGGATTTGATTTCTAATGTCATTTTGTACCTTGTAATCTTTGAATTTGGGCCTTGTTATGCTAGAATTTGAACCTTGTAATATTGCTGGTATTTGTGATACAATATTTGAAACTGCATTGTGTTGTTTTTTGTTTATGCAATCATGTTCATATAAGTACATATGTTGTTGTTCTGTAGGCACAGCATTGATGTTGTGTAGATCGAGCAAATCACAGTACACATGGACTAAACTACGAAACCCATCGATGATGATTTCATCAATCGCTGACAATTGTATACCAGCAAACGTTTTCCCACAACACACACAGGTTATTAGCACCAATCGTCTGTGTTATTTTTGGTGTTCGCACACGATTATCATTACTCACATGTTTGCTGTATATCGCACACATCTTGTTATGCTGAATCGTTTGTGGTCTGCTGTATCAGTGCACACAGTTTATCCGAGTGAACTGTATGCCATACTTCGCACACGTATGTAGTGTTGCTAATCATTTCTATTATCTTCACTAATCACAAACGGTTCATAAGAACAAATTGTCTGCCGTAGATCGCACACGCAACTACTTTCTGAATCGTATTTGACGGATCCACCTTCGCACACAGTTCATGCCCTTAGCGACGGAGCTTGAACTATACCGTTTGCGATTCATGCATCGCACACAGTTTCGTCGAAGGGTCTCTGATTGATGTGTCATCTTTGGACCATTCTATAGTAGTGACACTTGCCGGTAGTCGCGCGGTGTCTTTAGTTTTGTTGTGTTAGTGTGGGTGGCGTCAGTGCCGTACCAATCAATTATGTTGGCTTCTTGTTGCATCCTTGGAGGCGGCGGGGGAAGAGGAAGTGGTGTGCTTCCTCGCGACGTTGCGTTTGGTGGTTTTGGTGCCAGTGTTGATGTCATGGCACCAAAGACGACATCGACGGTCTTCTCTAGGAGAAGCGCGAGCGAACACGTTGTGTCAAGATCCGGTGGTCATTGCACCAAGACCAGCACTCAAATATTTGGGTGTAGCCCTTCCACAAAACAAGTAAGGTAGTAGTCCGAGTGAATTGAATTAGAGTAATAACTCAAATGATTGATAATTAGTTCGAATTGCTCAATGTAAGTTGCTAATGTAGATGTCTGACGAACCACGTAAAATTTCCTGATCAATAACTAATGCATATCCCACCCAAATCGAGTGCAAAGTAAAGCGGAAAAGGACTCCCAACCGAACTGGTCTAATTTCTTCTGAATTGACTATAACCAAACCGAGGTCGTGCCCAACAAATTCAGAACTGTCATGGGACCCAGGAAGTATTATGAATCCCACACATTTGAAAGTATTGTTCACATAGCATCTTCCAGAGCTGTGGGTTTTCACGAGTGAATTGAGGGAACATGATTGAAGGATGAACTTGACCCAACCCCGCTAGTTCTAGCATGAGCAAACGGGGAGAGAACGGGACGGGGGGACCAGGAGTCGATCTGACCGTTTGCCGGTAGTGGCGGTAGCGTCATGAAGGAGACCGCCTGCAACTCCTGCTGAAGATGAACATCGTCGCGCTCCGTAGACCCTTGGGAGAACGCTGCAGCGCCAGTCACAATTTCGGAATTGGGCCCATGTGTCGCATGCAGACATGGCGTGGGTGCTCTTGTCTTGTTGCTCTAGTAACGTGCCACGGGTTGTCGGGGCTGCTCGAGCTAGAGCGTAGTGACTGCATCACCGAGATTCGCAACTTGTCGCTCCAGATTAGGGCACCAAGCCATGAGATCAACGATCTGGGCAGTCGAGGTCTGGATCGCTGCGGTGTGGGCCCTAGCGTGGTCTCTAGCCTTTCCAGAAAGGCCTGGATTAAGGGATCCACGGCAGCCTATTGAGCGCGCGGTTGCCGCAAGGATCTGGTTTTCACGAATTGAGTCAGATCAACGCAGGGAAGGGAGATGGTTTGGTCTCTGATAACAGATGTAAGAGTAGTGATGGTAGTAAAGTGGATCGATCTATTACAACTCTCTGGAGTAGTAGCTAATACAGATCGATTACAGAATCGGTGATGTTCTTGCGGAAGGAAAAAATCTAGAGAAAGAAGAACTAGGGTAGCCCACCGCCGGTTCATGCCAGTTCCTCTACATAGCCTCTTGAGTGTGGGGGTTGGCTTAAGAAAATGACGTCGTCGCGGTCACCCACTCCGGCCCAGTGAGCCTACTGTTAGGCTTGCATGCACAAATGGATCGTGCACGGTCTTGAGCGTGATCTCCTATAGGTGGGGCCGCTCCGTCGAGTCACTGACAAATATTTAAAATCTAATCTTGTGTGCTTGTGGCACGGAATAAGCATACAATATAAATTTAAAATCGGGATTAGAGCTCGTCTCATCTTTACCTGGTAATAAAAGATGGATGCTTTCTGAGTTTTTCATAGGTCATCATGACCATGGTGGTATGTTTCGCACGCAAGCACGCTAAAGTTTGATGTGTAGTCGGGCAGCCCTTCTGTTATGGGCCACCACACACAAGTGGACTTTCTAGAGCGGCAGCCCAAAAAATTAAGTTGCCTCTTGTGGGAGTCGAACTTAGGACTAGAACCAGCCACCTACGGCAGCACTATTAGTCCCACCTCGCCCATTTAAGGTGATTCTCGCCTGTTAATCCAGAAATCAACAAGCACAAGATGAGAATGGTGGAGAGCAGCATCCTCATTGTCGGTGTCAAAACCGGCTGATCTCAGGTAGGGGGTCCCGAACTATGAATCTAGGATCGATGGTTAATAGGGGATGAAGGAGACGATGTTTACCCAGGTTCGGGCCCTCGTGAGGAGGTAAAACCCTACGTCCTGCTTGATTGTATTGATGAGTATGATGGTTACAGAGCTGATCTACCTTGAGATCAAATGAACTAAACCCTAGATGAGTTGACTTGTCCCTCTACGAACTAAGCCCCCTCGTTTATATAGACACTAGGGGTATCTAGGGTTACACATGATCGGTTTCCATCCGGGCATAGATACGCCCACCTTCTCTCTCTAGTCTTGGAGGTCACGCCAAGTCCTCAGGACCTTTCCTTCCGAACACGGGATTGTCCTGTAATTCGGCCTTCTAGTAATTGCCACTTAGCGGCCCATCCAGTTGGCCCACGGGAGGTGAACCAACAGCCCGAGGACCCCTTAGTCCCGGACTCCCTCAGTAGCCCCCGAACTTGCCTCCAACGCTGAGGCACTCCGTATTCAGCAGCTTCGTTAGCCCAGGGTCTTCGGCTTGCGAGGCGAGTTCTCCTCTTCTCTGATTCGTCAGACTATAACCTGGCCACGGAAAAAAAATCAACTGCCGGAAACGACACGGGCCCATAACATTAATTTCCTTGCCCAAGGCTCGATGAAACCCCTCGATTCCTGTGCTCCAATAGAAGGCAGGCATCCCAACAGTCTTATACGGAAATGCCCTCAACAAGCCGAGGGATAAACGCCTATTTCTAGTAAGTTAAACTTGTAGTAGGCAACACTTCTTCCCCCCTTTGCCTCCAAGAGACTCTAGGATCAACGAACTTGGAGATATGGCGAGCGCCCCAGGTTCTTCCTCGCGCCCTCATGGCCCCCTTCCGGGTGACCGGGCAAGCTGTTCTGTTTCCCTCCTCCTGTTGCGCAATCTTGAGACACAGGGATATCTCCCTGCTTTGGATCTGGCGCCTACTCGCGCAGGATTCACCTCCGCGAACGGCGTGGCCATCACGGAGAACTTCCCCACTCCCCACCAGTACGAGAGGGTATTCTTCACCTCCTTCCTCCAACGAGGCATGGGCTTCCCCATTCACCCCTTCTTGAGGGGTCTATTGGATTTCTATGGGATCCAACTTCACAACCTCACTCCCGGGTCCATCCTGCACATCTCGGGCTTCGTCGCCCTCTGCGAGATGTTCCTGGGCTGCGAGCCCAACTTCGATCTATGGAGAAAGTACTTCTGCCTCGTCCCCCGCACTTGGGGAGGGTCAATCCGGGAAGTGGGCGGAGCCAAAGTATGGCGTATAGCCGGGACGGGGTACCTCGTCGGGACTCCAAAGAAGGAATCCGGAGAGTGGGCTTTAGAGTGGTTTTATATCGAGGACGTCCCCTTATTCGACCCAGCTCGAAGAGGCCTGTCCGAATACTCTGATGTTCTTTTAAAGAAGCGATTCAATTGGCGCCCGAGGAGCACTTCCCAAGAGGAGAGTGCCGAGGTAAAGTACCTAGCCACCCAGGTGAAGCTGCTAGGTCACAGCAAGTTAACCATCATTGACGTGATGGCTGCTGCCATTACCCGTTGTGTCCAACCTCTGGAACAGAGGATCCATCCCTTGTGGTGCTATAATGGGACGAGTGACATGACCCGTTCCCATCGACAAGGGCCTGCCGACCAGGCAGCGTTGGCGGACATATTAGCCGATCTCTTCAAGGGAGAAAAGGAAGATTTTGTTCGCCTGAAGATCGGGGAAGGCTACTCAACTCATAACCCCATTGAATGGGTAAGTATATTCACACTCCCCTAGCTCAGACCACTAATTTTTGATTTTACTAATCATCACTACGTGTCTCTTCTAACAGCAATGGAGGCGCTGGGTCGAGACAGTTAGATGTCCCGCCCCACAACCGGAGGATTATTCACGTAGCGATGACCCCGGATTTCATGATGATCCGGATATTTCAATTGAATTTGAAGACGGGACCTTTTACCAGAGGAGTGTTGACGAATCCAAGGTAGCCCTCCAGGCTGATCACCCCAGATCGCTCCCTTCCTCCACGACAAGCAAAAAGAAAGCTTCTTCTTGAAAAAGGAACGCGCCTCCCGTCATTTCGATCTCACCGACCCCCGTCCCCAAAGGTCGCCGGTCTAAGCGCCGGACACCCTCGGGGGCTACCACGGTGGGGTCCATCCCCAACAGCGGCAAGATTCCCGAGCAAGGGACTACGGCGAGAGTTACACCGACCGTTCCTCCTACCAAGAGGTACATAACCTTGCAACTTAATCTTGGTTTTATCTGCTTCAAACACTTATGGTCTCCGGCTGACATACTCAGGAGGCGAGTGGAGCCGCCTCCATCCTAAGATGGTGAGAAGGCGTTGGACAACCCTCAACCAAGGTCTTCGGCACACGCCGAAGTGGATGCGGGAGCTCCTGTTACTGGCCAGCTCCCGAGGACTCGGGGGACGTCTCGGTTACCAATTCCGAAGTGAAGAGTGCAATGAATCATCGACGGCGGAGGGAGTCACTGCGTCACCCTATATTTTCTGACCAAGAGTTTACTGCTCTTAATTCCGTGGATTCTTACCTCGGAGTTGCTCGAGCGGGACTTGATGGATTCGCTAGAATAATATCCACCAGCATGCAGGTAAGTGATCGGCTTTGACTGCCGAACATAATTCCTAACCCAGTAGCCCCCGAGCCTTAATTTGGTCGGGACGGCCGAATTCAAGGGTCTAAATATTATTTTCGTGCATGTGTAGGCTTCAAAGCAACAAAACGAGGAACTGTCTATGGAACTCGAATCGAACCGAGCAGAGCTACAGGATATTAAGGCCGAGCTTGAGCAGGTGAAAAAGTTCACCAGAGAGGCACATGGTGAGTACAAAGTATTGCTTATTGTGTGGAAGTTGTTGAGGACATATCTTTCTGATGAAAGATTGTTTCGTAGCAGCCGAGTCCATAGGGCAGCTGCAGAAGGACTTGGATGCTTCCCGGAAATCTCAAAGGTATGCTGAGTCGCAGCTGGAGGCGGGGCATCGCGTATTGACTCGAAGTCTGGAGGATAAGAACCAGCTTAAAACGGAAAATAAGCTCCAGGCCAAAGAAATTGAGAGCTTGAAAACTCAATTGACAGAGATCCACGAAGAGAACCGGAAATGAAAGGGTGGCATATTCTGTAAGCGAAATTCTAACCCAGAACTCCGTAAAGTGTTTTTCTTTTATCGTTGTCAAGTAAAGGAGTATCGTTGATTTACTGCCTAGGTCTCCTGCCCGGGCGTCCCGAGGGAGAAACCAGCTCATACGGAGGGGACCTGTTAAAGAAAATGTCTGTTGTGCATGAGCGAGCTCGGAAGGCTATGAAGAGCATGATCAAGGCACTCTGGCCAGCTCAGATGCCTCCGTAAGGGATGGCAGAACTAGTCGATAAATTTAGAGGAGCTCGGAGTCGTTTTGAGCTGTGGAAGACTTCGGCTTGTCGAGAAGGAGCGCGGGAGGCATGGGCCATGGTGAAGACCCGTTTTACCAAACTCAACCCAGAGCACTTGGCTCGGGTTGGGCCGGTAAGCCCGGATGGTAAAGAGGTGCATGTGCGCCTGGTTTATGACCAAGTGATGCCCCTGGCTCGCATGTCACAAGAGGATTGCGCCCTGGACACCATAATAGACCATCTTGAATGATAGCCTAATGTTTTGAATCTATGTAACTATGTACTTTTTATCAAACCGTCTCCACCCATGCTGTAAGCGTTGTCGTAGCCAGCCATCAGCTTCTGCCTCCTTCGCCAATAGCTAGGGAGTGCTCCGTACGATGCGTCCTGCGATAGCAGGGAATCATTTCGGAGAACTAGGCAATCCGGCTTGCTGGTGCAAATAGACAAAACACGCATAGGGAGTTATGTTATATTACTGTTTAACGTAAGGAACATCTTCCGAAGAAAATAGTTCCGCTATGGGTTCCTTTCTTCAGGTTACTACGTAGATCGTAGATGTTGTAGCCATGTACCCATATTATGCGGGTAGCTGGCTACTTTGGGGGAATTTCCCCTATTTATGGCAAAAAGTGTCCACTATATTTTCTCTTTCTCTGTGGCTGACCAATTTGTTTCTTAAGAACGCTAGCTTTTGGCTTCGCCCGTCTGAGGTACGTATCCGGGTAATCCGGTCATAGCAATCGCAGAGGTGCTCCCTTTACCCCCTAACCAAACAATCGGGAACGTAAGGGGTAAGCACAGGAGCAAGGCAACCCAGCTTGGCTAAATCTTAAGCCCAATTGGTGCATAAAACGGCACAAAACGATGCGCGGAAAGTGCATACATGACAAAATAGCCAGAGAAAACAATATAGCTTGGCTTCATTAAGAAGCCCCCAGGTGTTGCCGGGTGAAACATTTGAGAATGAATGCCGGTGAAGTCTTAACCTAGTTCGGTTTAACCGAACATAACCGAAGAAAATCTAAGCAATTCTTACAAAAGAAAGAAAAGGGAAAGGTAAGAAAATACAATGGTTTTTAGAGAAATCGACGACGCCGGTCTAGCCGTAGAAGCGTCGAAGGCGAGCTGCGTTCCATGGGTTTGGTTCGAGATGGTGATCCTGCGGGTTACGGAGGCGCTAAGCTCCTCCTGTCAGTACTTCATCAATTATGAAAGGGCCCTCCCACTTGGGTTTGAGTTTATGCTTTTGTTTCTCTGGGAGGCACAAGACCAACTCGCCCACGTTATATACTTTGGCTCGAACCTCCCTGCTTTGGTAGCGTCGAACTTGTTGTTGTCGCGCTCTCCTTCCAAGGCGTCGAGGTCATCCTGCCGATCTAGCTCGGCTTCCCTCTCTTCGTACATGCGCACCCTAGTTGCGTCGTGGATGATGTCACAGGGAAGGACCGCTTCGGCCTCATACACCATAAAGAATGGTGTGTAACCCGTTGATCGGTTTGGGGTGGTACGCAAACCCCACAACACAGAATCAAGTTCCTCCACCCAATGACAGTCAGACTCTTGAAGGGATCGGACCAGGCGAGGTTTAATACCACTCATAATGAGACCGTTGGCCCGTTCGACTTGTCCATTGGTCTGCGGATGATACACCGAGGCATAATCAAGTTTAATGCCTAGGTTAGCGCACCAGTTTTTTACCTCCTGGGCGATGAAGTTGGATCCATTGTCCATTATGATACTATGCGGGACACCGTAGCGGTGCACTACACCGGATATGAAGTCGATGACCGGTCCCGACTTTGCCGAACTTACGGGTTTTGCTTCGATCCATTTAGTGAACTTGTCGACCATGACCAGTAGGTATTTCTTTTTCTTGGTCCCCCCTTTAAGAGGTCCGACCATGTCTAAACCCCAGACCGCGAAAGGCCATGTGATGGGTATAGTCTGAAGAGCCGTAGGAGGCATGTGGCTTTGATTTGCAAAGAGTTAACAACCGACACAATGCTGAACAAGTGTGTGGGCGTCCTCTCGGGCGGTGGTCCAGAAGAACCCGGCTCGAAAGGCCTTGCTTACCAGGGCCCGCGCTGCTGCGTGGTGGCCGCCCATGCCCGCGTGTATCTCTGCCAGGAGCTGGCTTCCTTCTTCGGATATGCACCATTGGAGGACCCCCGTAGTGCTCTTTTTGGATAATTCTCCTTCATGAACCTTGTAGGCTTTTGATCACGGGATTATGCGTCTCGCCTCCGTCTGACCGTCGGGGAGTTCTTTGCGTAGAAGGTAGGCAAGGAAGGGTTCTGTCCATGGTGCGATTACTTCCATGACCTCGTGGGCCGAGGGTGTTTCTTCAATTGCGAAACTGCCGATGATTTGCTCATCTGGTTCGGTCGTGGGAGGGATGACCTGGCCTGCTCCATTAGTTATAACGTCCTTGTCGTCGTCCTATCACACCACAGAGGGCTTGAAGAGCTTCTATAGGAAGGTGTTCTTAGGGACGGGGTCGCGCTTGGCGCCCATGCGGGCGAGGATGTCGGCAGCTTGATTGTTGTCTCTGGAGACATGGTGGAATTCTAGCCCTTCGAACCGTGCGGATATCTTGAGGACGGCATTTTTGTAAGCTGCCATTTTTGGGTTTTTAGCATCGAATTCACCATCGATTTGTGAGATGGTGAGATTAGAGTCTCCCCGTACTTCAAGCCATTGTACTCCCATCAATGCTGCCATTCGGAGTCCGTGCAACAGAGCCTCGTACTCGGCCGCATTATTTGAGTCGGCGTACATGATCTGGAGGACGTATCTGACGTTGTCTCCGGTGGGGGATGTGAGGATAACTCTAGCCCCCAGTCCGGCGAGTGTCTTGGATCCATCGAAGTACATTGTCCAGTGGGAGTATGTGATGTATTCTCTTGGGAGCTCAGCCTCCGTCCATTCGGCGAGAAAATCGGCCAACACCTGAGATTTGATAGCTCGGCGTGGCTTGTAATTGATCTCGAATGGGAGGAGTTCGATGGCCGATTTGGCTATGCGGCCGGTGGCGTCCCTGTTATTGATTATATCGTTCAGGGGTGCCTCGGAGACCATCGTGACCGAACACTCTTGAAAATAGTGCTTGAGCTTGCGTGATGCCATGAACATGGTGTAAGCTATCTGCTGATAATGCGGGTATCTGGACTTGCACGGGGTAAGCACTTCCGACACGTAGTAGACTGGTTTCTGTACCCAGAATTTGTGGCCCTCGGCCTCCCATTCGACCACCAGGACCGCACTAACGACTTGGTTGGTGGCTTAGATGTATAGCAACATCGGTTCACCCGTACCAGGTGTTGTTAGTATGTGGTTACTGGCTAGCAGCGTCTTGATTTCCTCCAGTGTGGCTACTGCCTCATCAGTCCACTCGAGTTTTTGGTTCGTTTCAATAGCCTGTAGAGTGGCAGAGCCTTTTCGCCGAGGCGGGAGATAAAGCGGCTTAACGCCGCCACACAGCCTGCTAGTCTTTGAACATGTTTTAGCTCCGTGGGGATCGCTAGTTGCGATAGGGCTCGGATCTTGGCCGGATTGGCTTCTATGCCCCTGTGGGAGACGATGAATCTGAGCAATTTACCGGCAGGGACTCCGAAGACACACTTGTCCGGGTTTAGTTGTATATCATACTCCCGCAGGCTAGCGAATGTTTGACTGAGGTCTTCCACCAGCTGACTGACGTGTTTAGTCTTGATGACCACGTCGTCTACATACGCCTCGACTGTTTTGCCGATCTGTTTTTCCAGACATGTCTGAATCATGCGCTGGTATGTGGCGCATGCGTTTTTTAGCCCGAAAGGCATTGTGTTGAAGTAGAATGGCCCATAGGGGGTGATGAAGGCGGTTGCGGCTTGATCGGACTCCTTCATTTTGATCTGATGATATCCGGAATAGGCGTCGAGGAAGCAAAGTGAGTCGTGTCCAGCAGTGGCGTCGATGATCTGGTCGATGCGGGATAGAGGGAAAGGATCTTTAGTGCAGGCTTTGTTAAGGTCTTTGAAGTCGACACAAAGCCGCCAGGATTTGTCTTTCTTCGGCACCATGACCAGGTTTGCTAACCATTCGGGGTGTTTGATTTCTCTAATGAATCCGGCTTCAAGTAGTTTGGCGAGTTCTTCGCCCATAGCTTGACGCTTGGGTTCGGAAAATCGACGCAGGGCCTGTTTGACCGGCTTGAAGCCTGCAATTATATTCAGACTGTGTTCGGCCAGCCTTCGAGGGATTCCGAGCATATCTGACGGGTGCCAAGCGAATATGTCCCAATTTTCGCGCAAGAATGTGCGGAGTGCTTCAACAATCGTGGGGTCCAGCTGAGCTCCGATGGATGCCGTTTTATTGGGGTCCATTGGGTGTACCTGAAATTTTATGATTTCGTCTATAGGTTTGAATGATGTGGACTTTGGCCTTTTGACAACAATCACGTCGTCCTTATCTACGATGGAACGGAGTGTGTTCAGTTCTTCTGCAGCAAGGGTCTCGGCTAGTGCCTCGAGGGCAAGCGAGCGATGTGACGGTGACCCGATATTTCGATGAGAGTGGGGATATCGATTTGGTGGATTTTGACCTTGACGATCCGGCTATACCGTACCCGATGATACGCCTCGACAATTGCTAAACCAATCTCCGATGGTTATTGACCTCGCCGTAGGCGCGATCAACCTGAACAACAAGGTTCGAGTTCCTGCAAGCAACCAAAGAACCAGCAAGAACAATGATGATTGCAATCTGAAATTACGAATAATAAACTAAGCACACGAAATAGATGAATAAGCTGGGGTTCCACTGTGGATCTGACAAGGCGGTAGTCCTACACGTCTCGTGGATGCAAATTGTAGCGATGGCTAAGCAATACAATAAAACCCAAGTCTAAACCCTAATAGTTCGTGTCTATTTATTAAGAAAGTGTGCGACCGCCTGATGTCTCTGAGTCCTGCAAAACTGGTCGACGTGACGCCATGCAGAGTCCCACCTTTTTTATTCCATCGTGGCCTTATTATTGCATTAGGAAACTCCAAGTATGCCATGCACCGCATGGATGTAACACATTGGTCAATGGGTCCACTTCCTGGTATTAATAGTGCAGGTTTAATCTGGATGTACGCCAAATTATCGTATGTGTGTACATGTAGCCTTCAGTTGCATTCTTCGCCAGACACATCTTTAATCAGTACTCGTATCTTCACACGCGCCTTGTACAAATACTCCATAATTCTGCATATAATAAAACAAGGTGTTGTATCTTTGTTTTCGACAATAAAACAATTTATGAATTTATTGTTAATAGAAATCACCTTTAAAATATATATATGTGTTATTTCCGTTTGTATCCAAAACATCCATGTCCACATCATCCTCCCTTTCTTGAAAATAAAGCCGTCTTCGGCTTTGCATAATATGAAAGTAGACTAACCAAAGAAACAATGTGTATAGATGGTATATGTACAATTCATCTATTTTATTGTCTCTCAATTGTTGCACTAATAATAAATTGATACATGAGTAATTAGCGTATCTCATGGGATGAAAGTCAAAAGGATTATCACAAGAAACATACCAGCATGAAATATTACAACTTAGTTTGCACATATAAATGAAGCATGTATTTAAGTCATCCAATTTGTAATGCTCATCATTAAACCATCCCAACATAGGTGAATAAACATCATCAATATCCAAACTACGGGACACAACATCCTTAAATAGGTAATCATGAAACATGTAATTTGGCATATAATGAACACCAATATTGGAGGTCATATCAAAATGATCAAGCATTGGAATATTAATATTCTCTTTCAAGTTAGGAAGATCATCACATGTAACGAAAATTCTATGTACCAAAAAATCATTGTCTACGCAATCGTCTCCAATCGAGATAACGGTAATATTAGGCGAATAAACACTTTCACGGAACTCAAACATGTGATTTTAGCGATTTGGTTTCTCACATGTGACAAAGGCGTAGGTGGATCCATCATAATAGAATATAAAGAATTAGCATGAGAAATTCTAGCTAATACTTCATCATGTTTAACCAATTGTATATGATCCAAACCAGATTGAACAGTCAAGTCACATGTGTCAATTTCAGTTGCCTTTAATTCAATGGGTGCACTAAAATCAATGAAAGAATCATATTCAACAATAGGTGCACCCAAATCATTAAATACTCCAGTCGTTTGATCGCACAATAAACTCAAATTATCAACATAAACATCTAAAATGGGTGGTGTGACCAAATCATTGGCCATTGCACTTATCTCAACAGGTGATGTTTTCAAATCAACATGCGATTCATCAATTTCATTTGGAGGAATAAAATCGGTACCTTTATTATTACCTTGTAGATCTGGCTCATATGAAGGAGGTACGGTCGGTGGTGATGCCTCATATGCTACAAGAGGCGCAATCGTAATTGGTGGTGCATCGAAGGAAGGAATATTCCTTGACGGTGATTCCACTGGCCACTTATTCATCGTGTATGCATGTCTTCTTATTTTTTGTTCAGCTTTACGAGCAAGACAAAACAAATGGTCGACCGAATACAATTCTTCATGCATCATTATGTCTTGTATATCATGGTTTAAACCTCTCCAAAATCTATTCAAAACATCTTCTTCACATTCTTCTAATCCACAACGTAACAAAGCAGTACACAAATTATCATAATATTCTTCAACGGTGTTGTTATCTTGTTCTAAACGTTTCAATTTTCTAAGCAAATCACTAGCATGGTATGAAGGAACAAAACGGTTTCAAATAACAAGTTTTAAAGATGTCCAAGTAGAAGGCCTATTATCAATATTTTCTTGACAGTAATTTCTCCACCAAACGAAAGCAAAACCAAAAAACTTTTAGTGACAACATTAATTTTCTTATGCTCGGGAAGCTCGTGGCTAGCAAAGATTTCTTCTACCTCCATCTCCCAATCAATATATGAATCGGGTTCATATTTACCCTCAAACTGTGGCAAAGAGATAACCTGATCATGTGCGCTTCTACCATGATATAAATCCTGTGGCGGATGTCGTACCTTTCGTGGTTGGAAAGAGTGATTTGTATTAACATATGGCAAGTCATCTCCCACAATAGACGCAACCCAACTGTTTGCCACTTGAGAATCTGCCATGGTTAGTACGAACCAAGAACAAAACCACAAGTATAATGTTCCTATTGTACTCGGATGTGGTGGAAATTGTTTTTCTCCTAACACTCTAGCAATTACCAAGCTCTTACCAGTTCTTACCGTGTGACAGTGGCTGTCAGCCTTTGGCGCGGTCAAAAGTTATCAAAAACTGGATATAGCGATTACCAAGCGACCGGACAACGTACAATATAGGAAGTGGAGCTTGGTGATTGTTTTCTCAACTCACAATATCAGTGGGACAATTAAGCACAAAGTAATGCAGGTTGAATAATTGCTCAAACTCCTAACTAGTGCTGGCAGTCGACTAGTAAGAGATAAAACAATCTAAACCCAGATACTGAAGTAAGTGAGTGGATGTGGAGGAAAATATATGGTAACCTGGGATATACTCGGAAGACACATGAGTGTATAACGAAGCTCAAAAATCGATGATAGATGGTGCGGCAACAAACATGAAGCAGTAAAAATGTTGTCTGAGATAGCAGAAGACAAATTGGTCCAAACGGATGCTAGCCGGCCTGAATGTTTGCACTTTTTCTCTTTTTTTTCCTTTTGCTTTCCCTTTTTTCCTTTTTCTTTTTTCTCTTTTTTTTACCAGGCCGGTTACTAACAGATGAGACGTACCAAAGCTAGGGCTAACATGGATTTTGTTTTTGTGATGTATATGAGTGCTACGGAATCTAGCTGGGAAACAAGGCTAGAAAAGCTAGCTAGATGGAAAAGCACCGTTGTGATTACTGATTAGTACTGCTGGACAAGATCGGCTCAAGAGAGTTTGACAACACTCGCGTGTGATTAGCGGCGTCGTTCGGCAGGCGCGTGGAAAGACCGAGGCGCACGCGGCAAGGCAGACACAAGCCGGACAATGTCTGAGATACGGCGTGGCACAAGACGTTTGAAGCTGGCCAAGAAAAACACGAGTATCCCGAACGGAAAGATATCTACTAATTTTTTTCTTAACGTTCCAAAAGTTGGTAACAAGGAACGGGAAAGTGTCCAGAAACAGAAGATAATTTGGAAAAGAACAGACGTGAGCTTTCCTATCCGCCAGGAAAATTAGAAACTACCAACGCGATCTTATTTTTTCTTCAGATCGACGACTAGCGCCACGACAGATGATAACGATGGACAAAAACAAGATCGATTTGGTAGAAAATTTTGTCCCTAACTATTCTAAACCAGCACTAATTATAGGATGAATGCAACCAACAATTCAACGACGCAAATACTAGATGCAAAAATTGCTAAAGGCTAAAAAAATAGGTGCAATGGATGAACTAGTCTATTTTTCTTTTGGCTTTTTCGTGGGTTATAGGACAGAAAAATAAACCAATCTATGAAAACTATAAATCTCTCATCGATGAACCTGAAAACTGATACCACTTGATGTGACGGTGACCCGATCTTTCGATGAGAGTGGGGATACTTATCGATTTGGTGGATTTTGACCTTGACGATCCGGCTATACCGTACCCAACGATACGCCTTGACAATCGCTAAACCAATCTCCGATGGTTATTGACCTTGCCGTAGGCGCGATCAACCTGAACAACGAGGTTCGAGTTCTTGCAAGCAACCGAAGAACCAGCAAGAACAAGGATGATTGCAATGAAATTGCGGATAATAAACTAAGCACACGAAATAGATGAATAAGTTGGGGTTCCACTATGGATCTGACAAGGCGGTAGTCCTACACGTCTCGTAGATGCAAATTGTAGCGATGGCTAAGCAATACAATAAAATCCAAGTCTAAACCCTAATAGTTCGTGTCTATTTATTAAGAAAGCGTGCGGCCGCCTGATGTCTCCGAGTCCTGCAAAACTGGCCGACGTGACGCCATGCAGAGTCCCACCTTTTTGATTCCATCGTGGCCTTATTATTGCGTTAGGAAACTCCAAGTATGCCATTGTGACGCCCCCGATCTCGACCGTACGCTAATCATACACACAATGCGTACGACCAAGATTAGGGACTCACTGATTGATATCACAACACAACACTAGACACAAATTAAAGTCATACAGCTTCATATTACAAGCCAGGGGCCTCGAGGGCTCGAATACAAAGCTCGAAAAACACGAGTCAGCGGAAGCAAATAATATCTGAGTACAGACATAAGTTAGACAAGTTTTGCCTTAAGAAGGCTAGCACAAACATAAGCAGCGGATCGAAACAGGCGAGGCCTCCTGCCTGGGAACCTCCTAACTACTCCTGAGCGTCGACACTCTCCACGTAGTAGTAGGCTCCAGCGGTAGTGTAGTAGTCGTCTCCGGCGTACTCCATCTCCTGGGCTCCGTCGTCTGAACGCAGAATCGTATCGAGGGGGAAAGAGAAAGCAAAGCAGCGGTGAATACTCATCCAAAGTACTCGCAAGACTGACATCAGAACTATGCTAAGTATGCCTCAGTATCAAGGAATGGGGTTATATCTGGACTGACTGCAGAAAGCAAGAATAGGGGGAAGGCCTAGTCCTATCGAAGACTAGCATCTTCAGCATCTTGCAGCATTAGAAGAGAGTAGACTGGTATCTCATATATAGTCATATTATTGTAGCAATTTTATTAAGTAACCACGCCCAGAGATTCTTCCTCGACTCCCTGCGAGGAAGCAATCCCGGAGCCAACATTCATTTCAAATTAAATCACAATTATAGTTGTATAAGGTCAAGCCACAACTCCAAGTCGTCCTGTTACCGTGGACACGGCTATTCGAATAGTTTGTTCATCCCTACAGGGGTGCACCGCATTTCCAACACGCCTGATCACCTCCGGCCGGGCACACTTTCCTGGGTCATGCTCGGCCTCGGGATAGCAGCACGTCGTCGCCCCACCTAGGCTCAACGAAGAGGCCAGCCCGCCGGTCTAAATCCTAAGCACACAGGGGTCGTGGGCCCACTTGCCCTACGCGCTCCTGCACGATGCGTATGCGGCCGGAAGCAGACCTAGCACACTCCAGTCCAAGAGTTGTACCGTCCAGTCCAATCCGGCGCGCGCCGCTCCATTGCTGACGTCCGAAGAGCTTCGGCTGATACAACGACGCTGAGTACCCATAACTTCTCCCACGCGATGGTTTGGTGCGTAAAAAGGCCAACGACCCAACTCAGATCAAATACCCAACCCATTAGCATTTTATTAATGCGGGGCAAGCGCGACCCATAAAGTGCGGTCCCGTCACCCCGACTCGAGGATGTGTGGCAAGGGCCTCTCCTGCCCGTCCACGCCTCAACATAACCCTCTGGATGCCTTACCGGCGCATCCCACCACATCTCACACACGGGTACCCTTGGGGCCGACCCGTCTAAAGACTGTCGGGAACTCAGGTCCACCTCAACCAGGGTGGTACCTGTTGGAAATATGCCCTAGAGGCAATAATAAATTGGTTATTATTATATTTCCTTGTTTATGATAATCGTTTATTATCCATGCTATAATTGTATTGATTGGAAACTCAAATACATGTGTGGATACATAGACAACACTGTGTCCCTAGTAAGCCTCTAGTTGACTAGCTCGTTGATCAAAGATGGTTAAGGTTTCCTAGCCATTGACATGAGATGTCATTTGATAACGGGATCACATCATTAGGAGAATGATGTGATGGACAAGACCCAAACTACGAACGTAGCATATGATCGTGTCAGTTTATTGCTATTGTTTTCTGCATGTCAAGTATCTGTTCCTATGACCATGAGATCATGCAACTCCCTGACATCGGAAGAGTACCTTGTGTGTATCAAACGTCGCAACGTAACTGGGTGACTATAAAGGTGCTCTACAGGTATCTCCGAGGGTGTCTGTTGGGTTGGCATGGATCAAGACTGGGATTTGTTACTCCATATGACGGAGAGGTATCTCAGGGCCCACTCGGTAATACAACATCACAATGAGCCTTGCAAGCAATGTGACTAAAGTGTTAGCCACGAGATCTTGTATTACGGAACGAGTAAAGAGACTTGCCGGTAACGAGATTGAACTAGGTATAGAGATACCGACGATCGAATCTCGGGCAAGTAACATACCGAAGAACAAAGGGAACAGCATACGGGATTAACTGAATCCTTGACATAGAGGTTCGACCGATAAAAGATCTTCGTAGAATATGTAGGAGCCTATATGGGCATCCAGGTCCCGCTATTGGTTATTGGCCGTAGAGGTGTCTCGGTCATGTCTACATAGTTCTCGAACCCGCAGGGTCTACACACTTAACGTTTGGTGACGATTAGTATAGTTGAGTTATGTTGGTGACCGAAGGTTGTTCGGAGTCCCGGATAAGATCCCGGACATGACGAGGATCTCCGGAATAGTCTGGAGGTAAAGATTGATATATGTGATAATAGTGTTTTGATCTCCGGAAGGGTTCCGGAATTCACCGGAAGGGGTTCCGGATGTTTACCGAAGTGTTCGGGTACAGCAACACTTTATATGGGCCAAAGGGATAAAGCCCACGAGGTATTGGAAAGTGCAAAAAGTAGTTTTGCTGCCGCGTAAGCGGTACTACCGTTTTGTGAAGCGATACTACCGCCCAAGCGGTACTACCGCTTGGTGAAGCGGTACTACCGCTCAAGCGGTACTACCGCTTGTGAGCGGTACTACCGCTTGTGCGCGGCTGTGCACGGTTCGGCAGGGATCCGAGTTGGACTCTTTCCCTGCGGGCCAAACCGACCTTGTGCGGGCAAAACCGACCTGGAGGAGGCTTTTACTCCAAGTTTAGACCCCAAGGCTCAACATATAAATAGAGGGGCAGGGCTAGCACACGGGATACATCAGGATTTCCCAAGCCGTGTGCCGGCAACCCTAGCCCTCTAGTTCCTCCGTCATAATCTCCGTAGCGCTTGGCGAAGCCCTGCAGAGATTGTTCCTCACCACCATCACCACGCCGTCGTGCTGCTGTAACTCAACCACTACTTCACCATCGCTCGCTGGATCGAGGAGGTGAAGGCGTCATCAAGCCGTACGTGTGTTGAACGCGGAGGTGCCGTCCGTTCGGCGCTAGTTCGTGATCGGTTCGAGGGACGACTTGCGATTTGGATCGCGAAGACGTTCGACTACATCAACCGCGTTTCTCAACGCTTCCGCTTAGCGATCTACAAGGGTATGTAGATTTACTCTCCCTCTCGTAGATGCTCATCACCATGGATAGATCTTGCGTGTGCGTAGGAAAATTTTTGTTTCCCATGCAACGTTCCCCAACAGTACCGCATGTCCCTCCAGTCCCGTCTTTCACATGTAAACAATGTCAAGTTAAAGTAACTGTGTGTATAAAATATCAAGACGGAACCTGAGGAATCACCCTCAAAGGGCCCCGCTCGATGAAGCCGTCAAGGTGGACTTAGAGGAATCACCCTCGAGGGTCCCACACTTGAGGGGTTGCACGACAGAGTCATCGTCGGGAGTGGTGAAGGAGGAATCACCCTCGATAACCACGACCGACTAGCTGCACTACAGAGTTAGCATCATGAGTACTTCACGAGGTGTCACCCTCGGTACTCGATAGTAGCTCTGCAGAGTCGTACAACTAAGGGGTGTGCGGTGATGTGAGTGGTCTGGCTTGTCGGTCGGTTGACCGAGTCTTCGAGTCGTCGATGAAGAAGCAGGGGCAACTGGGACTAAGGGGTCACTGGGGATTCATTGATCAACCTACACTAAGCAGTTGAGATGATTGCAGGTATAGTAACAGTTTATCAAAAACAGGCTATGCATCAGAATAGGAGCTAACTAATACAGTAGCAAAATCTAATGCAAGAATAAGAGGGAAAGAATTGGGCAATATCGGAATGCTCAAGGGGAGGTTGCTTGCCTTGCTGCTCTGCGGCAAAGGGCTGATCGTCAACGACGTAGTCGTACCCAGCAGCAGCGTCAGTCTCGGGGTCTACCGGTAAGAAGAGGGGGGAGAAACAATAAATATAAAGCAAACAATGCAACACAATACAAGACATGGCGATAAGCTGTGCCGGGTGTGACCTAACGCAGTGCTTCACGATACCGAGGAAGGGGGAACCCATCCGGGAAAGTTTTCCCGGTTCCGGACAATTGTCGGACAGATGACCGGAGGGGGACGGTTGCATGTTCGGGCAGTTAGAGGCATGTGGTAAACAAACGGAGCGCGTACTCGGATTAGTCTCGTCGTTCTGAGCAACTTTCATGTATAACGTATTTTCATCCGAGTTACGGATTATTTTATATGATTTTCTAAAGATTTAAACATATTCTGAAATTTCTGAAAATTGGCTAAGTCTGAGAATTCGACAGTTTTAAACATCACTTAGCTGTTTTTCCAAGGCTATAACTATTGTTCTGCCCATCCTATGGATTAGTATCATATATCAATATTGATCACATTCCTATGATCTACAAGATGGTATCAATTGTATCACAGATAGAGTTCATTTGGTTAATTAGAACTCTGTTTGAAAAGTGCCACTCGATGTTAATTCCAGAAGCTGTTCAAATATACGAACATAGGATTTTGTGATTTTCGTAGCATTTAATCTATGCCTTATTTGAATTTGGTACAATGGAAACATTTGAACCTCGTCAAGTGTACTACCTATCCGTATAATTTTTACCCACGTTAAAAATCGTTTAGTTGATGTTTAGCGGCTGTACATAGGGGTGTGCAGCGTGGGTTAGCAAAAGCTAACCACACCTACAGTACACACACCAACACTCACAACACGTACGCACGCACACAGAACGCACCCACACTTGGTCATGGCCATGGCCAGTAGCAGCAGCAGGTGATAGCGGGCAGCAGTAGTACGAGCAACAGAGCAGCGTAGCGATGCAGCGGCACGCTCAGCAGCATCAGCAGATCAGCAGCAGCCGGCACAGCAGTAGTCAGGCAGCAGAGCAAGCGAAGCAGTAGCGCGCAGCAAGCGGTCGGGCGAGCGCAGGCGTGGCCAAGCGCGGGCGGGCGAGGCTGCGCGCGCGTGCAGCAGGGGCGTGGCACGGGCGAGCAGGCACGGGCGGAGGCGCGCAAGCGCGCGCGTGTGGGTGCGCACAGGGCCGCGGCCGGGGGCGCGCGGAAGGAGCGGGCTGGGGTCGCGGGGCGCGCGGCTAAACGGCGACGGCTCGATGAGCAGGCAGGAGGAATGGGTGCGGCTCACCGGGAGGAGGCCGGGGACGTGCTCGGCGAGGTCGGGGAGGCGCCGGAGCTCGCGGGACGGCGGGCGACGGGGCGGCGGCGGCCGGCGGCGCGGCGTGCAGGAAGGGGGGGTGAGGGGATTAGGGTTGCCAGGGAGAGGAGGGGATCGGCCGGGGTGGTCTTATCCACCCCGAGGCGCTGCAGCGATGGCCGGCGAGGTGGTCCGACGGCGACGGGTGGGTGCGGCCTCGGTCGGAGGAGCAGTGGGGAAGAAGACGACCCGGGCGCTGGGACGGGCCGGTCGGGCCAGGCACTGTGCATTGGCCCAGTGTACAGTGGCCTGGGCTCTTTTATTTTAATTTCTGTTTTACTTTTTTTTTATTTGTTTCGGTTATTACTTATTTTATTTATAAAATACCTTTATAAAAAGTAAAGAACATGCCCAATATTATAAATGCAATATTAGGCAGTACCATAAAAAGTTTGGGGGTAGTTTGAAACTGTTTGGAAATTTTTATAAATCCAAAGGCAATTAATTAATTGTTTTGCCCACTGTTAAATTAGATTTGAGGCACTTAATTACATGATAAAATGCTGGTTATAATTTTAGAATAGCTTAGAGAATAATTGAAACCCATTCATGATTTTTAATGCCTGGTTTGCAAAACTTTTAAAATCACTTTTCAAATGATTTTGAATTGCAAAGGAATTTGAATCAGGGTTGATTCCAACAGTGATCTTAATTGGATTAGCAAAATGATTAAGCTTGATCAAGGTCGGTATTGTAGCTTAATTATAGAGTTTACTGTAGCACTTAATCCGGGGCGTCACAGCCATGCACCGCATGGATGCAACACATGGGTCAATGGGTCCACTTCCTGATATTAATAGTGCAGGTTTAATCTGGATGTACGCCAAATTATCGTATGTGTGTACACGTAGCCTTCGATTGCATTCTTCGCTAGACACATCTTTAATCAGTACTCGTATATTCACACGCGGCTTGTACAAATACTCCATAATTCTGCATATAATAAAACAAGGTGTTGTATCTTTGTTTTCGACAATAAAACAATTTATGAATTTATTGTTAATAGAAAACACCTTTAAAATATATGTATTTGTGTTATTTCCGTTTGTATCCGAAAAATCCATGTCCACATCAGAGGGCAAGCGATGCAGTTTTATTTTCGGCTCGAAGGGCTCTATCCGGGTCGCTTGCAACCGTGATCACACCGTTGGGCCCCGACATTTTAAGTTTCATATAACCATAATGTGGTATGGCCTGAAATCTTGTGAAGGCGTCGCGCCCTAAGAGGGCATGATAACCGCTGTGAAAGGGCACGATATGGAAGAGAAGTTCCTCGGATCTATAGTTGTTGGGAGTACCGAACACTACGTCAAGGGTTACTCGTCCCGTACAGCGTGCCTCTCTTCCGGGGATGATTCCTCGAAAGGTTGTGCTGCTTCGCTCGATTCGAGATCTATCGAACTGCATCTTGTCCAAAGTACTCTCGTAGATGAGGTTTAGACCATTGCCGCCATCCATTAGTACTTTGTCCAACCGGAAGTCGTCTACTATTGGGTTGAGGACCAGGGCGGCAGGTGCTCGCTCTGTGCGGGTTATCGGTTGGTCGTTTTCGCCGAAAGTTATCGGTATATCTGCCCATTATTTCCTTGATTCCACCTGGTGTATCTGATCGATCTCTCGAAGAGCTCTCTTCCTCTGACCTTTGGAGGAGAACGTCTCGTAGATCGTTAGGACCTCGGCGTGGTTTTCGGGTGGCGCCGCTGAACGTCTGCCTGAGAGTAGGCCACGAGGATGGCCTCTCCGCTCTTTGCGGCCTGCCTAATGACCCAGCATGCTCGAAGGCTGTGAGTCGGGCTTGCGTTTAGCGAGGCGGAGTGTATGGGGCATGGACTGTCCAGTAATCCATCAAGGGTTGTTTTTTCCTTCATGGGATATTTGTTCCTCTTTTCGGCAGGCTTGTGCCTAGTCGGGTATTGTGGGGGTACGAGCCTTTTCCGAACTCCTCTGGGTTGTTCGGTGTGGAATGGCTCCGTATAAAATTGTTGTTCTTTCCACGCACTCTCCATGGCGCAGTACTTTCCCATCATGTACATCAGCTTAGAGAAGTTTTGGATGCGATGATGGGCAAGGGCGTTGAGGATTCCTTCATCATAGCAATTCCGCTGGAAGGCTGCAATCATTTCCTGGTCGTTACAGCCCTTCATCCTGTCTTTGTTGAGGAGGAATCTGGCCCAAATATGATGGACCGATTCCCCTGGCTGTTGTTTGACCTCCCTGAAGCCCATTGTACCGGGCTCTCTTGTGCTTGGAAAGTGCTCTATCTGGGTGGTGGATGGGGAAAAGTTTCGCGCCCCGGCGAGGTGTGTGTCCGGCGTATTAACGGCCGTGTTTTGTACCGTTGCGGGGTTAGGTGTGATACCTCCGATCTCCGCCTCAACAGGCTTGGAGGATGTGGCACCGATGGTGCTTTGCCGAGTGAACCCCGGATTGTGCGTTAGGCCGGCTATCGGCTTCGAAACAGTGTCCAGGGGGAGTCCGGATCCTGAGTTTTGAGTGGAGTCCAAGTGATCGGAAATCGGGATGTAAACCGTTTTTAACTTCGCCGGCCGGTGGGACGTATCTTCGGCCGGGCACTCGATGGTGGCGACCAAGTGTGTTATCGGGGGAACATGAATTTCCCTATCTTCGGGCCTCAGCCCGATCTGGTCGTACACCGATGGTTGGCGATCGGTCATGCTCAAGGCTTGGATCCGACCGAGTAGCTCGCCCGGCGATGGGGCCTCGGTTGGGTCGGCGCTACAGGAGCGCCTGGGGTCGGTCTGCGGCGCCGCCGTCCCGGGGTCGGTCGATGGCGCTCCCGGGGTGTATGCGGACGTGGCTGATTCAGATGCATCGACCACGTTAGGTTTTAAGACCGAGCTGGAGACCGAGGTCATCCCAGCGGCGGGGTTTCCGGTCTCCGAAGTCAAGGCGTCGGGGCATGTGGGCCCTTCAAGAAGGGCAGAGGTCCTTGTTAAGATAAGATCTCCCCGGGAGTCGGCGGTGAACTCTAGGTTCCCGAACCTGACTTCTAAACCAGGGGAAAACTTCCGATCTAGCCGAGGCGACCGGAGGGACCGGCATGAAGCACGATGCTTCCAAAAGCGGAGATCTGACCAGGAACGAAGACGTCCTTGTTACAAACTTCCTCGCCAATGATTAAGTGAGCCATCGATCCTTTGGCGATTCGCAGCGAAACTCTCAATGAAAGCACCATTGTCGGTGTCAAAACCGGCAGATCTCGGGTAGGGGGTCCCGAACTATGAATCTAGGATCGATGGTTAATAGGGGACGAAGGAGACGATGTTTACCCAGGTTCGGGCCCTCATGAGGAGGTAAAACCCTACGTCCTGCTTGATTGTATTGATGAGTATGATGGTTACAGAGTTGATCTACCTTGAGATCAAATGAACTAAACCCTAGATGAGTTGACTTTTCCCTCTACGAACTAAGCCCCCTAGTTTATATAGACACTAGGGGTATCTAGGGTTACACATGATCGGTTCCCATCCGGGCATAGATACGCCCACCTTCTCTCTCTAGTCTTGGAGGTCACGCCAAGTCCTCAGGACCTTTCCTTTCAAACACGGGATTGTCCTGTAATTCGGCCTTCTAGTAATTGCCACTGAGCGGCCCATCCAGTTGGCTCACCGGAGGTGAACCAACAGCCCGAGGACCCCTTAGTTCCGGACTCCCTCACTCATGTGTGGGACGAGCTAAGGAATGGCAGATGGGCTGATTACACGAATTTTTTTTGTTGTAGGCTAGATAAAGAATATTCAGATGAAGGATTGTGGGCTAGATAGATATTCAAAAACAGGCGGGAGATATAACTATAGGAACGATTGAGTGTGTGAGCTGAATATAGTAGAGCCAATGCGAGGGCGTCAGGATTGGACTTGGGGGGAGGGAAAGGACCCGCCCCGATGAAAATCGAAGGCGGTGTTTAGATTAGTGGGAAGGGGTTACGTAAACATGCGTAAAGGGTAGGGGTTGAATTTTCCCTGCTGTCAGCGATTTGACTGGCCGTTCTGGTCGACTAAAAAAACACGAGTGCTAGATATAGAATATTCGAAGGAAGGATTGTGGGCTAGATACATATTGAAAAAGGTGGGGGATATAATTAAAGGAATGATTGAGTGTGGAACATAGTAGAAGTAGAGCCAACGTGAGAGTGCTAGAAGGGTTAATAATGGAAGAAAGTTGCGCGACTTGGGAGAGTAGCTGAGTAGGACATATTGATCTCAAGCGGTGCACAGAGGAGGCGGCGTGCAGAAAGCTACTACCTTCCTCAGGGTTTAGAAGTCCCCTGAGCGGACGAAGGTAGTACTCTTTTACAAGACCAGCTGGAGTCAAGTTGATTGATGGCAGAGGAATAAAGCTGAGAGTAGTTAATGCAGAATGCATGCCAGCCAGTGCATGTCCCACCCCACTGGTCATGCATGCGCCAGCTCCGGTGATTACAGTAGAACCGGAAATTTTTGCTTTTAATACTGATGTCAATCGCAAGCATGCGGTCAATCCATGCAGCCGCTTAACTCCTGCGTGAAACGAGCTGCATTTAGGGCATGTACAATGGTTGATAAGATAATCTTATCTTAAGTCTTGCATGTAATTTAGAGATGACAAAAAAATTTGTCTACAATGGGTCATCTTTTAACCTTATCTTCGATAACTAGCTATTCCTAAAAACATGGTGACACATATTGTGCTAAGAGATCACCTCTTGTCTTCTCTTAAATAAGAGAAGGCAAAACTTTTTTTTCGAGTTCTCTCTCCTCCACCTCATCATTTATCCTACGTGTCGCTCCTAAGATAGCACCATTGTACATGCCTTATCTTGGTATAAGAGTTTTTGTCTAGAGGACTTTTAAAATCGGACGGAGGTAGTAGCTTGCATGCAACAGTCGGCCGGTTATTATGGCCCAGCGAATTAGGACACGAATAGGTGGTTGATGGATTTTTTCAGGATGCGCAAGCTAAGAAGTTCTTCTGAGATAATTGATGTACATATGCGATGCTGCTTTGAAGTCGATTAGCATATGGTTCATTCCTTTCATATTCAGCATTAGTGTTGTCATTGCAAATTCAGTAAGAATTCAGCTTAAGGAATTCACATTTATGGTGTGTGTGCGCGCTTTTTGCTGAATCTTTTGTTTTCAAATCATGTACAGAGAACTTCGACCACTTATTATGAAAGCTATAATGCCAACTTTTTGCTTTCTTTATTGTATTTAGAAAATAAATTTTTTAGGGCAGCACCATTTCAATATAATTTGTGTAGCTACGTGTGCTTTGAAATATTATTTTTCGGGATATTATTTTTCTCCCGTTGCAACGCAGTGCCATATGCAGAATTGACACTGCATGCCTTCAAGATCATTTTCTCTCTGCTGTAGAACATTCTTTTTTAAAAATTATGCGTCTCCTACTCCTATGGTAAGGGCCTCTTTGATTCACGGGATTGCAAAAACATTGGAATAGGAAAAACTTAGGTTTAGAATGGCATGTTCACTGCATTCCTATAGGATTTGAGTTTGTTTGATTACATCACAGGAAAAACAAAGGATAAATCAAAGAGGCCCTAAGTGTTAAATCTGATCTGATGTTTCTAGAATATGTGGATGACTGAACCATGTCAAGATTTAGCCTGTATGATGTCTTCTATTTCTAACCGTAGAATACTGAGGTTTCTTAAAGATAGTCTCCTTTATTTTCCTTTCATTATAAGTATAATCTGAAGGCTAGCATGCACCATTCCTCGCTTATGATGATCTAAGGCTAAAAAGAAACACATACCGTCTTTCCTCGACCGTCAAGGTCAGTGATTTGAACTCTACCATCATCGGCAATGATGGCAAAACATGAAAAGTGGCAACATGATTGAGTCACTTGGAACATGTGAGGCATTTGTTTCTCCTGGTGCAACGCACATGCATGTTTGCTAGTTATACCTAAATTTGATGCAAGGCAAAGGTTCTGTACTAAATAGAATAGCAGCTCCAAGATCCATCTTTTCCATATTCTCAAAATAGCAAAATAAAAAAGAACTGTAAACACACAAATATTACACTTCATAGGGTAAAATGCGGCAATATGACACTACACTACCCAAAAGTTGATGCCAGACTATTTGCGCAATTTCAAACCGGCCTCCTATAATAGGGCAAAATAACATATGGTGTAATGTAAAGCGACCGATTATGAATGTACATAAATTCTCTAAAGATAGACAAAAAAAATCAACATCTCCTTTAAAAGACAATGCAGATTTCAACTCCAATGCTGCTCCAGAAAAAACCACAGGCTACTTTGGAATTTTGTACACAAAAACGGGAAAGCTAGAAGTTGGATGAAGAACATTCAGATTATCTTTTTGATACCGACGAGACTTCCTGCAGGCAAAGAAAAGTGAACATTAAACAACCGTTGAATGTTTTTAACAAACAGCTAATACTGATTCAAGCCATTAGGCATCTTTTGTTTTGAGTTATAACTACAGCATCCCGTATGAATCAAAAACTCCTGATAGTTTGCAAATCAAACTCAGATCCTAAGTTCTCGCAAACACCATGATAAAAGGTATGCTGTTCATCAAAATTGGAAATATATTATAGATGTGCAAATCATTCTTCAGCCGTATTCTCTGCAATAACAAAATATCATTTGAAGGCGCGCTGGCAAAATGACAGTACTAAGTTCTGCTAGAATAAAATAGTTGATATAAAAGATACTTGATTCCATTCTTCAAACCATTTCAATTACTGTGATAAAAACTAGTAAAGTTCATTTTAAAACATACTTAAGTGTTCAGTATCCAGTCATGAATAATTCAGTAGCAACCGGCCCATCATAATATTTCATAAATGGGGTTCATTAATTCTAAAAGTAAGCAGGTGAAGTACATGCCATGATCTAAGCATAAAGTTCAGAACAGACTACGCTAGGCAATACCACAGAACACTTACATAGCATTCAACCACCAAAAGATCTACATACGTTGCATCTGTTGAATCATTTCAGGATCCAACAGTCCACTGCTGTAACTGGATGGCACAGAGGAAATTTCCTGCCTTCCTTGCCACTCTTCACCAGGCCTTAAAGTAATTGGCTTCTCAATACGTGCAGCCCCTACACACAGCATGCACTTGTACTCCTCGGCACCAAAATCTGGCATTGCTTTTGCTTTCCTATCCCATGGGTTCCAAACAACTGCATTGAAATGAAATATAGCGATGACACACCACAAAAAACAACTTGACCAACCAGGCACTTGCACCTGTTGGCATTGTTTAGAGAAAAACAACCTGACACCAGTCACTGCACGGCACAGAATACATTCTGCCTCATGCAGAGTCGTACTCTGGTGGGCGGATTGGCACTGGCACACGCCCACCAACCGAGCATTTAATGATGACAGACCATGGAAGTAAACAAAATCAAACGCCAAAGTAACCACTCCTGTTTCCATAGTATGGAGTATGCTCAATTTAGAAAGAAAACTGAAGCTAACTCACCAACATCAGGAAGTTCCTTTTTCCTTAATACGAATGTCCTTTTTTTCTCATGGTCAATTGTCACAATCTTGGGTGGGGCACTTAGATATATCCTGTCCACCTGCATAATCAACGTTCAACAAAGTTAGTGCCATACCACGGTGGCTCCATACCAAAAAGCATATACAAAGCTTACTTCAGATTCAAATACAACTGCATCGCCTTGTTCAGTACAACGAATCTTAGATTGTAGGTTATCATGATAGTCCAACGTATCCAAACCCTCAACCCGCACTTCGCTGGAATGTGAAACCCATGCTTCAGAAAACAAAATATTGAATCCTAAAATAAAGCCGAAGTAAAAAAAAATTATGTAATAACCAAGTTGTTCACTCCCAAGTGTATCTATTCTGCAATTGAAATAGTTCCAAACTATTGAATCCTAAAATGGCTCATTTAACATGACTCAGTATTACAGAAAATGCTATACAAGGTACAGTCAGTCCTTTCCAACCAAATGATTTTTGGAAACACAAATATAAGTTAACACATACAAACAAATATTAGGAAACAAAATAACATTCTAAAAGGTACCTGATATCAGAGACTGAAAAGTATGTGTGGTATGCAAAAGTAAATTGGAATGGTTTGCCATCGGCATTCTTATTTCTTATTCGAGATGTGAGGATCAGATCTCCCCTCGGACTAAGAGCAACTTGCAAACGAAGTTCATAACTGCAATGTACGGATAATCAACATCAACAATTTAACACGGGACCAACGAATTTAATAGTTACTAGACACAAACCTGTGTGGCCAGGTCTTCAAATCTTCTTCAGACTGCTTGAGTATCAAGTCAATATGACAATCAGAAGTGGTATCTGGAAGAGGACTCTCATCAACACTCCAATGTCGGTTCCTCGCGAATCCATGCTGTTCAAGAACTCCGTGGTTCCCTAACTGCATGATGGTAATGCTCATTTGGGTACTAATACATTGGAAAGCATAACTAGACTACTAACAACAGGAGAACCATACTTGAGGAAAACAAATTTGTATGCCCCCACGAATCGCTTTTGGTGGTTTGAAAGAAGCCTGCGAAGAAAAAAAAATGAAATGCAGGGTGAAGTGTAGGCAAATGATGAATGCAGAAGGCACTCCAGAGAGCAATTTTGTTTATCGAAACTAAAATATCTGTGTACCTTCCTACTGACAAATAGCTGTTGTTCTCCAGAGTTATTTTTCCAAGAGGTTACTTGGCCTCCATATAAGTATACCTAATAACAAAGAAACCGAAAGGTGTTGAATGCATTTATACAGATAAGTTCAGAAAAATAATATACAGAGGCACTGTGATTTTATTCCTGTTCAGTTGGATGGATATGAGTGACTAACAAGGTATTATCCTTATGGTAGGGAAACTGTTCCCGATATTTTTTGTATTGTACATCAATTCCTCGTAAGCATGCTCATAATGAAGACAGAACTGCTTCAGGACTGGCTCAAGTCTCAACTAGATAAGATTATAAACATAGATTTGTATGCAGTGTTACTACTGGGGCACTGAGCTAACCATACAGCTGTAATTACTTCAGACTAGATCACGCTTCAGTTTGTACTGCCAAAGCAAATAGATGGAAACTGGTTTAATGAAACAACTCAAATAACTAATAAGTATGATGTACTAGCAATTCTAAATACTGTCCAACAGATTTGCCCCCCATTGTGCAGAGGAACGTGGGTTCCTATGTCCAACTGTACAAGAGAGGACGGGATATAACATTGCAATATTTGCTTTAACCTTCATCATCATGTTATTCTGAAATACTGAAATAGAAAATAAAAAATAATTGAATAGTTTGGCAGCACAAATGTCGACACTAGGGGCATACCACCAGTGTCACATCGAGGTTTGATAAGACATCAGCCTGATAAATTATTATTCAGCCAAGCTGTCCAGAACCCTTATAATATACTCAAGAGACAATTAAAACAAGACATGCCAATTCTTTTCTGAATAAGTCAGTGCTGGCATCTTACATGTTCACGAATCAAGTGTTCCTATTTGTTCACTGGTGCCAATTAAGAACTTTAAAGAATATACAATAAAATTTGAACATGACCAAGTAATTTTAACAAACAAAAAAACGATATTGAACATTGAACATGCGAAGTACACCAAAAGGATATTGGCAAGACCAGGTTAAGACCCAGCTAAACGAAGACATCACAGAGACCACACCGGACCAACCATTTATCCACATAGCTGAGCAATTAAATCAATCACTATTAAAAATTAAGGACGGCAGGAAGAAAATCATGCGCCTCCACCAATGTCGAGGGTCAAACAAAAATCGGCATTTGACCGAACTATCTTTATCTCCTACATGGTCACAACTCAGGTACATTTATTCAACACCAATTCCATTAATCCCTCTAGTAGACCACAACAACAAGTACGAACTTAATTACCCATTTATTGTACTGTGACAGTGCAAATGCATTTTTCTTTTCTTGCGATGACTGTGCAGATACGCCCGATGAGCCCTGCCCAACTCTTCAACGAACTAAACTAACCGATGTGTGCGGATCGCGGCGAGACGAATGATCAGATCGAGCAAAAGCTTCGATTTCTACCATGAGCAGCGCACGAAGGTATCGATCAAGTACCAGAGGTGGCGTGGATAAGGGTTTAGATGGGGGAAGGAGAGGGATGGGTGACCTCGGCGGAGCTGCCGCGGGCCTCGCGGAGGACGAACTTGTCGAGGCCGGTGGCACGCTCCTTCACGCGCTCCACGGAAGAGGCTCTCCCGGCCATCCAGGGCGGGTCCGCACGGGGAGGAAAGCGCTGGATCGCCCGGCGGCGGACACCGCGGCCGTGGTCGCCGAGGAGGAAGTGGCGGTTTGGCCCGGGGAACGCGGCGGAAAATGGAGGGAACACTGTGACTGTGAGATTGGAAGAGGGGAAGGGGAATTCTAGGAGGTACTTTCTTGTTTATAGGAGCGGTGGAATCGAGCCGAGCAGGCAGGCTCGGGTCGGCCATGCTCGCAAACAGTCGAGGCTTGCTTGAGAGAGAGGAGTAAAAACTTCCCAAAACTTGGCTCGGGCTCGGCTCACGACCCGAATGAGCTACGACAGGAGTACAAGACGTTCACATACACAAGCATACGTTCATTCTATAAATTCCCGCATGCACGTACACCCTATCTCTATAATTACATCCGACAGACTAAACTGACATATCATCTTGTCATTAACGAAGTATCCATAGAGGCATTCGTGGTCGACGGGAACATCTTCTCCCACTGAACGCATATCGTCAGAAAGCCTAAAATAAATCCAGAAAAGTACAAGCATCAATGTCAAGTCCGGGACTTAAACTCTGATGGGCAGGGGATGCCACTGTCTACTTAATCATCCAACCACAGGTTAGTTTGTCATGACAGGAGTTTATAACGGTATATACAATGGTGTTATCTTAGAAATGTCACGTAGAATAAATGGTGAGGCGAAGGAGTGAGAAATCATAAGAAATGGCTTGTATTTTCTTATTTAAAAGATAATCGCTTAACACAATATGTCTCATCATGATTTTAGGAATAGCTAGTTATTAAAGATAAGGCTAAGAAATAACATATTATGGACATGTTTTCTTGTCATCTCTAAGTTACATGCAAAGATTAAGATAATACTGTCTTATCAATCTTTGTATGTGTCCTAAGTATTTTCTCGCTCCGGCTATCGTGTCTATCGTGTCGTGTATAAATTACAGTTGTAATATTTCTCAACAAAGACTATAGTAGCCCTGCGCACTTCTGGGTTATGATCATCATAATTCAAATTTGAAAGGGTGATATGTAGATGTGTTATTTGTATAATTCATGTCAAGAATGATTAGGGCATGATCTGAAAGTGGATCGATATGCTTGAGAGCACGTACAATCACGGAGGGAATTTTAGTCCTTATTCGTTATTAGTCCAAGTGAATGTCAAGCATAAAAACTAGTCTATCGAAGGCCCAAACCGTCGATAACAACATCGAACAAGAAAGGATAACATGTGCCAAAACGGTCATTATTTCTCTCTTTCCAGTACCTTAGGATATTCTTGTCTCCCGATGAGCATCGTTGTGGTTGTCCTTTGCAAGATTAGCCAACTCACGGAGTAAGACATATTTGAACTCATCATTGGCAGCCCCATATACTGCAACCAAACTCCACGTAAATTTACCAGTACTGTTTCAAAGATGGAATTTTATATGAAACTCTTCAACTAAGGCCATTTCTAACCGATTCCCTATCCTACGTTAGAGGAGTAAAAAGTCAATTTTACTCCTCTACCACGCACCTAACCGACCCCAAATCCGTCGTAGTGGAGTAAAAATTATCCTCCGGTGCCTATCCTTTCCTTAAATATACTCGGCTGTTGCGGCTCCGAGTAAAAGCCACGCCTCTCTCTCGCGTCGCTCCCCGCCACTGCATCTTCGCCGACACGCCTCCCGGCGACCGACTGCAGGGCCCACCACTACCTCGTTGCCTTCCTTGGCCCCCGTCGCTCTTCTGCACGACATCGAGCCCGTTCGGCCTTCGTGGTTCTCGCCGGAATCAAGGTGAAACGCCACTGCCGTCGCCATAGCCGATCCATCGAATTGATTCGAAGCTTCTTCATTTTCTGTCAGCCGCCGCATCTCACCTTGGTTGCAAACCGCCGCGGGTCATTTGCACCCGTCGTTGCCCGCCGTTTTGGTCTAAATGACACCGGTCGGCCGGTGCACCACCACCACACCGCAAGTGTTCGACGAATTGCCTAGGTGAATTTTTTGTTCGTTTATTTTTTAACCAAGCCGTTCGGTTTGAAAGTATGAATTATAGATGAAGAAGTTGAGGAAGATGGTCTTCGAGAACTCGTCGTCATCTGAAGAAGAAGATGACGATGACTTCGACACCGTTTTAGGCATGATTTTCAATGATGATATTCGGCGGCCTGGGTGAGGATCAAAGTTTGGCCGCATACACATTAACCGTGATAGAGCGGAGGGTCATGCCAATATCATGAGAGACTACTTTGATCCAAATTCAACCAATCTGAAGAAGTACTTACTTTGGCGCTTTCGGATGCACACAAGTCTTTTTCTGACCATTGCAAAAGCCGTTGAGAGGTATGATGGCCGGTTCATACTCCGGTGAAATGGAAGTGGAGAAATAAGTGCAAGCCCACCGATGAAGTGCATTGCGGCTGTTCGAGTCTTCGCATATAGGTGTTTGGCCGATGCAGTTGACTACTATGCCCACATTGGTGAAGACACAATCTTGGAGGCTGTTTGAAGGTCCACTAAAGTAGTGATCACTGTCTTTGGCCCGGAGTACTTGAGAGCACCCACGGAGGAAGATACCCTGAGGCTGATGACAGACAGTGAAGCAAGAGGATGACTAGGGATGCTTGGATCACTTGATTGTATGCACTGGACATGGAAGAATTGTCGTGTGGATTGGAAGGGTTGGTACAAAGGCCACACCAACAATCCAATGATCATTCTTGAGGCAGTTGCAGCGAAGGACCTTTGGATATGGCATTCATTCTTTGGTTTGCCTAGCTCTCACAATGACTCGAATGTGTTGTCGAGATCATCACTCTTCTCTAGGCTTATTACAGGAGATGCTCCTCCTTGCAACTACTCAGTTAATCAGCACAACTACTTGATGGGTTACTACCTTGCAGATGGAATCTATCCACAACGGGTCACCTTGGTCAAAACAATTCCGCGTCCAAAAGGTAACAACAATATTCACTTTGCCCAATGTCAAGAAGTTGTTAGGAAAGATATAGAGAGTGTAAGAGCACATTTATCCATGTGTGGTTTTGGTAATTGATGACAATCCCTATGGACTAATGTTTGCCTTGAGTTATATTCGAAAGATTTGTCCGTAGGTACTTCTTGAAGTCCATCTGTTGGTTTCAAGGAGTTTATATGGTGACCAAGGTGGTATTCAAGGTTTTATCTAAAGATTGGTCATGTGAGAGTTGAGCTTATTACAAGCATGTCTTGAAGAAGAAGATGGTGTGAGCACTCATGTTTACCTTCAAGACATCATCTTTATGAAGAGAGAAGATATGATACAAGGTTGATCAAGACTAAGTCAAAGAGTGAATCAAGCTGATCAACACACAAGGTGTACAAGATGTACCAAGAGGGATCAGGTGATCTCATGGTACGGTAAGTATTGTCCATTACGCTTTGTGAACTAACCCATGGTCTATGTGAGAGTTCTATGTGGGGTTAGGTATGTTTCCATGGGCTTGCGTCAAGTGGAAGATCTCATACAACCCATGGAGGATGACATCAAGTGGTGATCGTCATCAAGATTGTGGTGTGCAAGTTCAAGTGGAGCATCACGAAGAGATCATGCTTGAAGCTTGCCGTCCATTGTGGTGAAAATGGACTTGTGAAGATGTGTTGAACAATGGCTCACCCATAGTGGAGTATGGGGGAGCAATCTACTAGTCTTCATCGAGCCGGCGCAATCAAGAAAGGTGGTCCATCTTGAGGAGGACAAGATCGTCATCATCTAGCTCAAGTGGACTATGCGCAAGGCAAAGGTTTGTCCTTGATAGGGTTTTCTATTTTACTGGTCTCATGGTGGTAGTTGGGAGACCGGGTTATAGGATCGATTGCCGTACTATCAAGGGGGGCTCTCAAGTGAGTAGCTTGATTGTATCGTTCGTTGAGAGCTCAAACCATTGCATTCTTGGCATCATCATCTTTCTTGGTTCTTGGTTGGCTTTTCTCTATGTGAGTTTTAGAGCTTATGGTCATCTTCATGACAAGCTCGAGTTCATAAAAAACGGAGTCCATATGCATCTTCTATGATGTTTTCGATGTTGGAGTTTTTGCCGGTTCTTCTTTCATAGAGGTGTCACATCTCTATAACATTGGCATTTCTATACTGCCTATTCCTAAGATAACCAGTCGTTGTTGGATAGCTCTTGTCGTCCTGAATCTAACAAGCTTGAATTGACTCAATTCGAAGCTCATATGCGAAGGTTATGGCAGTTCTGGTTTTACTGTATCCATCTGGTTGCTTGGGTTCTTTGTTTCTCTCCCGCGGTAGTACCGCTCTGTCCAGCACTGTTGTACCGCTTATAGCCGGTACTACCGCCCTGGCCAGCGATAGTACCGCTGGGGGGAAGTGGGGTGGCTCGGGGAACTCGCGCGGGGCACCAGACAGCTCCAGACACTTGTCTGGTGTCCCGCGCCAGCCCTCCAGCCGCAGTGGTAGTAGTGGCGGTAGTACCAAGCGGTACTACCGCCGCCCCTTCTACTGCTGCTCAGTTCTGCAGGTGGGCGGTAGTACCGCTCCCAGGGGCGGTACTACCGCTTGTGTGAGGGCTGTGGGGGTAACGGTTGGATTTTCCCCCACCTATTTAAGGGGGTCTTCTTCCCCAATGGATCTTATCCTTTGAGCTCGAGTTTTCCCCCCATTGTTGACCCTCTTCGAGATTGCTAACTCTCAATCCCTCCAATGATTCTTGCTAGTTCTTGAGGGAAAAGAGAGAGGAGATCTAGATCCACATTTCCACCAATCACTTTCTCCTCTAAGTGAGGGGAACCCCTTGGATCTAGATCTTGGAGTTCTTCGTGTTCTTCTTCGTTCTTCCTCTCATTTCCTCCATAACATTTGTTGTTGTGGTGGGATTTGGGAGAGAAGGACTTGGGCACTCTGTGTGCCCTTGCCATTGCATTTGGTGCATAGGTTTGAGTTCTCCACGGTGATACGTGGAAGTGAGAAGTTGAGAAGCTTATTACTTTTGGGTGTTTGAGCACGCTAGAGCTTGTTGCTCTTGGGTGCCTTGGCGCCCTAGACGGTTGGTGGTGCCTCAGAGCTCAATCATTATGGTGTAAAGCTCCGGGCAAGCGTCGGGGTCTCCAATTAGGTTGTGGAGATTGCCCCAAGCAATTTGTACGGGTACCGGTGACCGCCCCCAAGGGTTGCCAAAGTGTACGGGTACCGGTGACCGCCCCCAAGGGTTGCCATTTGTACGGGTTTGGTGACCGCCCTCAAGGGTCCCTTAGTGGAATCACGGCATCTTGCATTGTGCGAGGGCGTGAGGAGATTACGGTGGCCTTAGTGGCATCTTGGGGAGCATTGTGCCTCCACACCGCTCCGAACGGAGATTAGCATCCGTAAGGGTGTGAACTTCGGGATACATCGTCGTCTCCGCGTGCCTCGGTTATCTCTTACCCGAGCCCTTTACTTTGTGATAGCCATATTGTTTCATGTTATATATCTTGCTATCACATAGTTGTTTATCTTGCTTAGCATAAGTTGTTGGTGCACATAGGTGAGCCTAGTTGTTTTAGGTTTTGTGCTTGACATATTAAACGTTAGTTTTATTCCGCATTTGTTCAAGCCTAAACCGTAATTATTTTAAAGCGCCTATTCACCCCCCCCCCTCTAGGGGACATCCACGCCCTTTCAGAGAGAGCATTTGGTGTGCTTCAGAAGCGCTTTGCAATTGTTCATGGCCCTGCCGAGTACCGGAACTCCAAGGTTCTATGCCAGATCATGACTTGTTGCATCATAATGCATAACATGATCATTGAAGACCAGAGGGATATGTTTGAGAACTTTCGGTGCATCACCAACAGGACTCGGGTTGAGCCAAAGTATGATACAAACATGATCTTGGTATTTCTTTAAGAGCATCGCAAGATCGAGAACCGACAAGTTCATGCTTGGCTCCAAGAAGATCTTATTGAGCATAACTGGCAACGTCATAGCGAGTCCTAGTTGTTTTACCACATATTCTTTGATACATTTGGACCATTCCGTGTGTTCAAATTTGAATAATTCGGTTTGTAAACTTTAAATTCGGTGTGTATACTATATTCGTGATTTGCTTGGATATTCATATTATGTTTAGTTTCTATATGTGTGCTAATATGTAGTTGCAATGTATACTAGAATTGCAAAATTTAGAAAAATAAAAATTTGCTCCGCTATATATAGGGGATCGGCTATTTCTGGCTAAAACTTAGTGAAGTAAATGTACTCCACTGAGGGTTTACACGGCCAGATCCTTCACTATTTACTGGGGATCGTTTAAAATTTTCTAAAATGGCTAACAAATCCAATATGAAAGAATGGATGCCAAGTAAGGTTTTGCCAGATCTTCCACTCGGGTAGACAATGTCAGTCTAGTTGACACCCATGGAAGTTCGTCGAGGACATGGACCGGAAACTGTGTCTACCTATCTCTAATATCACAACAAAAATCTAATTTGTACTCCGGTACACAATCAACAACATGTTTATGTTTAGCCAAGACACTTAGATATATACTATTTTAAAACATGCCTTTCATCGTGGAACTCAACATGGTGTCAAAATTTTTGTCTTTTTGTTTACTTTTTATGATTGGGACTTGGATTTTCGCTGGGAACTTTTTTCCGTAGTTTGAATGTTGCTATATGATTTTGTTTTCCCTTCCGTGGGGAGTTTCAGTTTGCTATAGTATTAAATAATGTACTAAGAGTATAGAAATTGCTCACAATATTTTTACAAATGTTCACATTTTTTTGAAGATGTTCTTATAAGTCTTCTTGAATTTTAAAACTAGTCATGAATTTGAATTTTTTCCATATTTTAAAACTATTCAAATTCTAAAAACATATCTCAAAATTATTAACGAAATGAAAAATATTCATGAACTTTAAACTGTATTCTGGAATTTGAGAAGATCATTGTAAACTTTCAACAGTTTCGGAACAAAAACAGAAAATAGGACAATAGATATGAAAAAACTGAAAATAAAAAGACCTCAGAAAACCGAGAGTGGAAACATAAATAATTGAAAAATACTCGCTCTAAAAATCCCCAAAGACCATGTCCCCGAGCACTCAAGTGAGGCCACCGAGCAGGCACTCGCCTTGTGCAAATAGGCAACATCTTGCCACAAAGAGCGGCAAATAAGATTTACCTGTGATAATGGCAAAGGTAACTGAAAATCATATTTGGTGTTGAAGGCGGCGTCAGATAGTAGCCAATTGACGTGAACTCTTCGTAATGGGCTAGCCCTTCTAAATTCGTTTTTGTTGACGCTTATGGAAGCATCTAGGCCTGTTTTTGGAAGCCTACAACTTGGTAATTTCCTTTCTATTTTCTGACATTTTGTCACTTTTTGTTATTGGTTTTGTTTTTTTATCCTTTTTGTGTTTGTTTTTCACGCCCGCCAGTTTGTTTTTACTTTTTATTTTCAAAACAAATGAATTATTTTTTATATTCATTTTCGTTTCATATTTCATGAACTTTTAAAACAACGTGAACTCCTTTCAAAATTCATGAATATTTTAAAATTCTTTATTTTTTGAATTCATATATATTTCTTGAAATTGTATTTAATAATTTTTAATTTTTTAATTTATGAACATTTTAAATTCACAAATATTTTAAAATATATGAATATTTTTAATTTAAAAAAAAATAAGTACGTGATTTTGTAGTGAATAACACAACCCGTCAATACCAGTTGAAAACTAGGAAAAAAGGCAACCAAGGACGAGCGGGCGAGGTGGACGCTAGTTTTGCCCGCAAGCCACTCACTACAAGCAGGACCTGGCGCTTGAAGATAGGCACCCGAAAGGGAAAATCCTATATGGGGCCTTAAGTGCAGGATTTAGTATTGTTAGCAAACCAGCGTACACCCCCTCCACTCCACTGGCCTGCCCAAGTATTTTTTTCCCAACGGTTTAGATTCTACGGTGAATTTATGAGTGTTTTCTCTTACATTTTTTCATTCTGTTTTATGCCCGGTTTTCACTTCCTTTTTCCTTTTTTTTTAAGTGCTTATACTTTTGCCAATCTATGAACTTTATTTCAATTTTTTCAAAATTGATGAACATTTTTTCCAAATCAATAAACTTTATTTTTCAAATTCATGGACTTTTTTAAAAAAATCGATGATTTTTTCTTAAAAATAGATAAGTTTCCTTTGAATTTGTGAACATTTTCTTCAAAATCATTATTTTTTAAACCGATGATTTTTTTACAAATTCATTTTTTTTGAAAATCAATGAATTTTATTTCAAATTCCTAATTTTTTTAAAAAATCGAAGAATTTCCTTTGAATTTGTGAAGTTTTTTCAAAATTGATGATTTTTTTAAAACCGATGAACTTTTTTCTGAAATTCTTTCACTTTTTTGAAAATCAATGAACTTTATTTCAAATTCATGAACTTTTTCTGATTTTGTTAAACTTTCTTTCCAAATCATTGAACTTTTTTGAATTTTTGATTTTTCTCTAATTTTGAACAATCAATGCTGAATGGCCGACTGAATCTGAAAATAATAGACTGAGCGAGTGAATCTGCTTATTGATGTGATCTAGCGAGTGTTTGTTTTAATGGGCCGCCCCAACTCGCCACGGGCGTTTGTATTAATGGGACAGCCCAACTCGCCACGTGAGCGCCAGCGGGGACAACTGGCGCTTAAGCCGCCCTATAGGGTATCCCCTCCTAAAGGCAATGGGAACGGTGATGTCCTGGTGTCGTAGCTAGAAAATAGGCCAAAATATTGGCCCACTAACATTCACTCGTCAAACTTTAACTAAAAATATTTGTACTACCCTTATAAATCAATGATGGATTGACATATATACAGCTCCCTCCCCGCTAGCGATTTATGTTGAATTTGTTCTCGAGTATTTTTAGGTTGTATTCTCTTTGAAGGTGCATATAAATCTTTTTATTTTTGAAAAGAAGGTTGAAATTCCCGGCCTTCGAAACATTCCAATGCACACAACCATATCCATCTTGGATGTAGAAGCTAGAATTGGAACTCTTATGTGGGTGTATCAGCTCTTTTGAAAGCAATTAATATAAAATTCCATTTTTCCTTGGGCCGCGCTACACGTCGTACAACGGATCTTTTTACAAGATCCGTTGCTTCGACAACTTTAGATCCAACGTCTAACATCATTCTTATGATTGCAACAAGGGTAGTGTTGCAGAATGCTTTGCAACAAAGATTATGTTGCAGAAAACTTTTGCAACATAGGTGATGTTGCGTTTCCCCCCCCACAATTTTTGCAACATGAATGTTGTCACGGCAGAAAGTTTTGCAACATAGACGATGTTGTAGAAAAAAAATATAAAAAAATTCTTCATTTTTTTGCAACATGAGTGTGATTGCGGAAACAATTTTGCAACACACATGATGTTGCATAAAAAATTACGGAAAAAGACACGGAAAAGGGGACACGCGTCACACAGAGAAGGTGGCGGCCCGCAAGCGTTTTCTTTTTCTCTTAGCATCTTTATGCAATAGTCGGTTGCAAGACACATTATCCATCGGTAATGCAGTACATATAGTTGAACAGTTGCTTTCTGTCAGCAAATAACACAGATGATATGCACAAGGTCATCATTCAGTGATACAACTAAATTATGGTATACTCCTCTCGTCGCGTGGTCCGTAACGCAATCGGATTCTGATCATGGATGTCCCGTTGGTTGGACTAGCTTGGTTCAGACTTCATTCGCTGTCCATCGTAGCTAGGTTGGTAACTCAGGTATAATCGTCGTCCGCTAAAGCTCGAGGGACCGAGATTTGTGTAGAATCTCGAGCCGAGGAATCAGAGATGACCAGGCCCACCTTGAACACCGTATGCCATGCTACGACACTGGGCGTGCAAAGAATATGCCGATTGAAGAAGAATGACATATCTATCTAACATATTTTAGTGATAGATACATCTGTATCTAGATAAATTATAACAAGAATTTAGGACGGAGGCAATATATTTTTCCGGAAAGGAGGACCCGACCTCTACATTGAGCGATGCACACATTCATATATTATTTATTATTCAAAGTTTAGTAACCAAACAATACCGACTCGGAATTTTTTTTGACACCGCATGTCTTGCGACAGTAATTCCACCAGACAATCACTAATCCTATGATAAAAGATAAACTCAAAATAAAAATACACAACTCATATGCTACATCTACAATAAGGAATCATCGCACGTGCATCGATGATGATGAGTCCAACCCAAAGTTGATCCCGAGATTCTCATCTAAAGTCAAGCTTCGACTCACCACATTTAACAAGGACACAACATAGGCACGTTTCGACATAGCCTGACCTGAGATATTGTGTTTACACCGGAGTGCGCAAACTCGTCATTGAAGCCGTCTCGAGAAGACACCGGAAGGCAAATACATCCCATGGTAATATTTGAGAAGGTTTGGCTAATGTCATTATACACGCTCTTCATAAATCGAACTATCACCGAGCTAATTTCGTGGATTCGAAAGGGAAATCACCAAGTTTTGAAGGGGAATCCACATTTCCTTTGTCGTTTCTCTTTCAATTTTTTTCTACGATCAACATACCCCCCATAATGCACCGTGTTTAAATTTGACATTTTTTCGGGCTCATTTACTATATTTAGCCTTTTATGTGCATTTTCCAGGCATTTACTGCGTATTCAAATTTGAACAATCAATACATGAAAAAGTGAAACAAAATGGTTTGAAAAATCATAATTATGGTATTGAGTAAATTTTCATGTCTTATACAAGAAATGAAGAGAAATTTTAAGGATATGTGTTGGAAGAGTCAACCACAAACAAGTTGTTTATTGGTTTCTTAACTCTAGAAAATGAAAAACATGTCTGAAAAGCATGATACCTGGTGTGGTGTCATGGCATGACCTCAATATAATGTGGTAAATATTTGATAAGGTTTGGATAAAACTATTACAGAATGGTCCAAAGACGACACAACAATCAGAGACCCTTCTAACGAAACTGTGTGCGATGACCAAATCGCAAACGGTATAGTTATAGCTCTGTCGCTAATGACGCGAACTGTGTGCGATGACGGGCCCATCAAATACGATCCCAAAAAGAGCTGCGTGTGCGATCTGTGGCAAACAGTTCACCCAGATAAATTATTTGCGATTGTACAATATAACGCAAACGGTTAGAAAAATGCAAGTGTGTGCGATGTACGACATACAGTTCACCCTGACAAAGTGTTTGCGCTGATCCAGCAGAACACAAGCGATTGTGCAGATGATTACGTGTGCGATAGATGGCACACATGTCACTCGGATGAACTGTTTGTGATGAGATAAGATAACATAAACGGTTACATAGATCAAGATGTGTGTGATAGACAGCATACATGCCAATGGGAAGAACTATGTGCGATAAGAAAAAATAACACAAATGGTTGCTCAGATCAAGATGTGTGTGATAGACAGCATACATGCCACTGGGATGAACTGTGTGCGATAAGCAAAAATAACACAAACGGTTGCTGAGATCAAGATGTGTGTGATGTACAACATACACAGGCCATTCGGATGTGTTGTGGGCAAACGGTTCCGGATAAAGAACTGTCAGGGACTGATGAAATCATCATCGATGGATATGGTTGTTTATTCCGCATGCGATGTGATTTGCTCAATCTGCCCACAAACATCTATGCTTCTGTGTAGAACAACATGATTGCAGAACCAAACTAAACATCCAAATACATAAGTGACTACACACATAACATTGGCACACCTCAATAAACAATTACACACATAACAACATGATTGCCATAACCTAATTAGGCATCCAAATACATAAGTGACTACACACATAACATTGCCGCACACACCTCAATAAACTATTACATGCATAATAAACTTATCCCTCTAAAACTACAAATATTTTGGCGTAGAGGGAGTATGAGCAACGATCATCAAATCATCTACTTCCTATGACATTTGCCGCCACCGCTCTGCTTGTGGCTCGATCCCACATCGTCTTCAGGTAGGAGGCACTTCCTCATGTCAACGATCCGCCTGAACATCTCGTAGCAAGTGTATGCTTGCTTTGCCGCGGTCTGGAGGTGATACTCATCCAGTTTCTTCACCCAACCCCTGTGCCAGACAGGCTTGTTCTTGTCGCACTCAGCCTTCATGTCTCTATAGTAGGGGTCGATGATGGCCTCGGCCAGGTCAACATGGGAGTCCATGTTCTTCTTGCTGTCCCAGACCTTGTAGTGGTCGCGGATGTCGACAAGCTTCTGGCAGGCCAAGCCCGAAGTCTTGAGCACCTTTGGATCGTCGGTGATGTCCACCGTAGCGAACCTGTAGTTGGGGCTGTTGACTAACCTGGTGAAACGCTTGCAAGGCATTGTGGCCAGGCAGTAGTGGTAGAGGAGGACGTGATGGCCGACGCACAACTGGGCGACGGCAACCTTCTGATCATGCCCGGCACGACCGCCTGTGTAAGCGAGGTCGAAGCTGACCACTTTGTACTTGTCATCCGCATCATGCAACCGCTCCATAGTGCCGATGGAGTCCTCCACCATGCCCGGGTCGTTGGTGTACACCATCGTGAGGTCCGTCTTCCTCATGTGGGTCTCCACATGATGCTCGCCGTACTCCATTGGAGCGCCGCTGGACATCCTCTCTGTATGCGTCGTCGAGGGTGTGCTTATTGTGTTGTGGGCGTGATCGAAAGCGGAAGAGACTATGGTTAATGGCCGTGTGTATAAATGGGGGCCGGACGTCCTGTAAAACCGGCACTTCCGGATGGTAGTTTTTGCAGCGCGCGCGTGATTCAGTCGAGGAAACATGTAACTGCATGGGGCGACGCGCGTGGCGCAACCACATGCATATGGAGCCCCAAACGTGATCGTGGGCCGGCCCCAACCGCTGGCAGAGCGCGCACGGGGGGGGGGGGGGGGGGCGGGGCGAGAGCAGAGCACGCGGAGGGATGCGAGAGCAGAGTACGTGGTGGGACGCGAGGTCAAACTAGAGCACTTTGTGCGTGTCCACTACGGCATGCATGGTGGACTGGCGCTCGTCGTCGGCAGCCGCTGGGAGCGCCATTAGAGCCGCCCAGGATACCCTCGGTCGTGGTTCTGCTTCTTAAGTTCCGGATATTAATCGTCAAATGCATATTAATGTCCAGATATTAATCGTACATTGCAAACTAAGGAAAAGATGGTACTACCAACATATGAGCCTCCTTCATAAGATACCATTTGCATGGTTGTATCACAAATGACAGAAATAGTACAAAGGTTCAAATTCCAGCATTACAAGGCTCAAATTCAAAGATTACAAGGTTCAAACCGATAATAGAAATGAAATTCAACTTATGCAGAAACTTTGTCATGCAGCTGTAGATGCCCACGCTGATCAGCTGAACATGAACATATATGATAGGTTCATACTGATATTACTACTAGCTTGGCAACTTCAATATTTCTGCAAAGGGATCCGCCACTGACATGTCATTTATGGGCTTGACATAAGGACTTCCGAATAGTCTGTCAATTGAAGTTACAAAATGAAATTGAGCTTCTGCAGAGCCTTTCCATTCTGTCCTAGTCGCCAGAGCTGATCAGCAAACCATTCTTTCTTGCGCGATAAATGTAGGGAAAATCTCATTATCTTTAGCACACTTACTCTCACAACAAAGAACCTGGCGAATATAATCTCCGGTAAGGTACCTCGGTAGGAGTTCAAAGTAATATCTGAGAGATGGAGATCAAGGCATTCGATGGGATTGTTATATTGTATCACATTATCCACTACCGGGCCTAATCGTATCCGCAAAAGAAGAGAATGTATTAGTGCTTGGACACCCAAGGGACCTCTTATGATTTGTAGGGTTTCAAAAATTGAACTCCCTTGTGGTTAAAATTTAACATGAAAGAGCATCACCTCGATATATAGCTTCTCCAGGCACGGAAAGCATCTCAGCAATTTGACAACTTGGTCCAGGCCGGGGCCGATAGATTCTACTGCCAAGACCTTCACTGTGCGCAGATACGGGGTCGAGCTTGTCGATATAATTTTCTGGATGACAGACGAACATACATCTTGAATAGAGGAAAAAAAACTTAATTCAAAAATGAGAAGAGGGCGACTGTTGTACCTGGACGGTTATGGATCCAAAAACATGTTCAGATAAGTTGACGGGCGAGTAGCCAAACACTGTCAATTTCGGCGCTTGAATGACCCTGATTCTTGTTGGACCTTGTTGATCAACAACAAGTAATCTCTCAAGTAAAGGCACGTCCTCAATGACCATTTGGTGATTCACCTTGTGCGATCTCCTGTTGCAGCACCAGCAATACACACAAATTGTCCGGAGACTCATGGAGGTGATGTTGAGGCTACTCAACCCATTGATCGCCTGAAGATGAAGGTACTCGAGCACAGTACAGCCACGGAGCAGGCGCTCCATGTCATCGTTGGGGATGTAGATGGCGACGAGCTCAATGTGCTTCAGTCGAGGTAGCAAAAGAGCGGGATTGGCGTTAATCTAGGGGAAATGGCAGTTCATGAACCTGGCGATGCACAGCGTTGGCGCGAGGCACAACGCGGAGGGTGGCAACGGGCGCATATGTCCATCATTAAAAGTGAGTTCTTCGAGATGATCTAGGGCGGTCGATAAGAACCACTCGTCAAGCTTGGCTCGGTCCTTGCCATTGGAACGGAACTTGCCCATAGTAAGGCTTTTGATTGGGCCACAATGCGTGCCGAGGATCTGGGACAATGCATGCGTTTGCGATAGCCAGTGCAGAGCATGTGCTCACTGATGAGGCCGAGAGGGGCGCAGCGCCATAGGGGGCGCCGCGCCATAGGGGGCGCCACCGTCGGGAGAGGACGGTTGTGTGCACGCCATCTTCGATAGGGAGGAGGAAGATGATGACTCTCAACATATCGTCGGGGAGGCTGCTGATGAGGTCTGGGCCTATCGGAGGCGCTTGTGTTTCTGGCTCAGCCCGTCTCTGCTCGTTGGCAACCTCGACATCCACGTCCGGAGAATGGCCGCCGACGTATCTTTCTGTCAAGAGTAGAGCAGTGGGAGGATAGTGATTATGTAGCTAGATCAGTGCAGAAGAATAGTGCATTGGTAATTACAAGTTACTAGGCAGGAACAGTTTTAACAGATTAAGAAAATGAAATCCCAATTGGTTGCTGAAATACTACATAGTTAAATTGATATTGCTATGCAAATTAACATGCAGATACTAGAAATAACACTTACTTCCAACAAAGCATGGACAGAGAATGTTGTCGGGGAAGTTAGTATTTATCGTATGTTAAGGCTCTTTTAGGTGGAGCGTAATTTTAGTGCCAGCTTTCAGTACATAAAACTTAGATATTTCTCCCCAAAGGCCTTCTTCAAAATAGCAGTGACAATCTTCATCAAGTTTTACAGAAACAACGATTGTAAATCCATGGTTTGTGCTCAATATGACATCCCTGGAGTCTTCATTTATGTAAAGGCCAAGGTTTAGCGTTACAGTTGTCGTTGCAAAGCAAGGGATGTACTGCAGGAATTGATAAGATTGTTAAAGAACAGGGTAACATGATAGTATGGGAGTAGTAGTTAAAAGAACAGTGCAACAATTCATATGAAAGGACAAAAAATTACAAGTAAAGAGATGATGTAACCATGATGTCGTGCAAATATATATGAGAGTAAACGAAAGAACAATACAACATTAATTTGCCTAATATAAAAGGAGAAGAATAAGAAGAAGAGAAGAAATCACATTTGACGCAAATGCTGCATGTGGCGCCTTTTACCCAAATGTAGCAATATATAGTATAGGTTCAGAAAAAGTATAGGCCATGCATGTCAACACAGGTAGTGTGAGATTGAACATACAGTGCGCTTCGTGAAGTCATCTGGTACGGTGAGATGGAACTCCTCGTTTTTTTGGCCGAGGCCGCATAGCCCTGATGTGTCCTTGCACAGTACACTCTGTGAATAAAAACCCTCGAATCAGCTAGAAGAAACATGAATCCACGGCGATTTCGGACAGGTGATTAAAAGGGGCCAACGGACTGGGATAAGAGATGAGCGGAAATATTTCAGTAGATTAGTTACCTAGTTCTTCATGGGAAAAAACCCAGTTCCTAAGATTCCCCAATCAGGCGAGCTGGGTCGATAGCGATCAGCGTCGAGAAAGTCAGTGCCGATAGGCCGCGGCAATCGACAGTGGAGATATGCGGTGGCGTTTTATGGCAGCCGACGGCGGCGACAGGCGTCGAGCTAAGTGGTTGCCGCGGGGATAGGCGGTGAGACATGCATGGAGAGTCGCGGAGTACTAGCGTTAGCGTAGGTGCTACTCTGGGGAGGGGGGGGGAGGGGGAAGGGAGCAGGCGAGGGTTTTGTGATGTGTGGGTGCTGAGTTTTTTTTTGAAGTGGTGCTGAGGGTTTTCTGTCCTAGAATAATGTGCTTTGGAGGAAACGGGTTATTGATACGTCTCCAACGTATCTATAATTTTTGATTGTTCCATGCTATTATATTATCTGTTTTGGATGTTTTATATGCATTAATATGCTATTTTATATTATTTTTGGGACTAACCTATTAACCTAGTGCCTAGTGTCAGTTTCTGTTTTTTCCTTGTTTTTGAGTATTGCAGATAAGGAATATTAAACGGAGTCCAAACGGAATAAAATCTTCGGAATGATTTTTCTTGGACCAGAAGAAACCTGCTAGACTTGGAGACGAAGGCAGGAGACCTGCCGTGGAGTCACAAGCCTGCAGGGCGCGCCCTAGGGGGGGCGCCCCCTGGCTTGTGTCCCCACGGCAAATCTCCTAACCCTATTCTTCGGCCTATAAATTCCCAAATATTCCCCCAATACCAAAAAGAGCCACGAAAATACTTTTTCGCCGCCGAAACCCTCTGTTCCCGTGAGATCCCATCTTGGAGCCTTTTCCGGTAATCTGCCGGAGGGGGATTCGATCACGGAGGGCATCTACATCAACTCCATTGCCCTTCCGATGATGCGTGAGTAGTCCACCACAGACCTTCGGGTCCATAGCTAGTAGCTAGATGGCTTCTTCTCTCTCTTTGTTCTTCAATACCATGTTCTTCATGATCTTCATGGAGATCTATCCGATGTAATACTCTTTTGCGGTGTGTTTGTCGAGATCCGATGAATTGTGGGTTTATGATCAGATTATCTATGAATATTATTTGAATATTATTTGAATCTTCTCTGAATTCTTATATGCATGATTTCATATCTTTGCAAGTCTCTTCGAGTTATTGGTTTGGTTTGGCCAACTAGATTGGTAATTCTTGCAATGGGAGAAGTGCTTGGTTTTGGGTTCAATCTTGCGGTGTCCTCACCCAGTGACAAAGTAGGGGTAGCGAGGCACGTATATGTATTGTTGCCATCGAGGATAAAAAGATGGGTTTTTCATCATATTGCTTGAGTTTATCCCTCTACATCATGTCATCTTACTTAATGCGTTACTCTGTTCTTCATGAACTTAATACTCTAGATGCAGGCAGGAGTCGGTCGATGTGTGGAGTAATAGTAGTAGATGCAGAATTATTTCGGTCTACTTGACACGGACGTGATGCCTATATGCATAATCATTGCCTTGGATATCGTCATAACTATGCGCTTTTCTATCAATTGCTCGACAGTAATTTGTTCACCCACCGTATTATTTTCCTTCAAGAGAGAAGCCTCTAGTGAAACCTATGCCCCCCGGGTCTATTTTCCATATTATATTTTCAGATCTATAAACCAAAAATACCAAAAATACTTTGCTGCAATCTTTTTTACTTTTGTTTTACTCTTCATTTTAGTAATCTTCTATATCTATCTCTATCAGATCTCATCCTTGCAAGTAACCGTGAAGGGATTGACAACCCCTTTATAGCGTTGGGTGAAAGTGTTTGATTATTTGTGTAGGTACATCTATTGGGGACTTGCTTGTATCTCCTACTGGATTGATACCTTGGTTCTCAACAACTGAGGGAAATACTTATCTACTTTGCTGCATCACCCTTTCCTCTTCAAGGGAAAACCAACACAAGCTCAAGAAGTAGCAAGAAGTCCTGCTCGTCCTCGAGTAGGTAAATGATAAAAACAGAATTTTTGATGTGGAATACTACCTAACATATTTATCCTTTATTGTGGCATGAAATCCATAAGATTCAAAACAAAAGTTTAATATTGACATAAAAACAATAATACTTCAAGCATACTAACAAAGCAATCGTGTCCTTTCAAAATAACATTGCCAAAGAAAGTTATCCCTACAAAATCATATGGTTTGGCTATGCTCCATCTTCCCCACACAAAGTATTTAAATCATGCACAACCCCGATGACAAGTCAAGCAATTGTTTCACACCTTTTATGTTCTCAAACCTTTTCAACTTTCACGCAATACATGAGCGTGAGCCATGGATATAGCATTATAGGTGGAATAGAATATGGTGGAGGTTGTGAGGAAAAGGAGAAGATAGTCTCACATCAACTAGGCGTATCAACGGGCTATGGAGATGCCCATCAATAGATATCAACGTGAGTGAGTAGGGATTGCCATGCAATGGATGCACTAGAGCTATAAGTGTATGAAAGCTCAAAAAGAAACTAAGTGGGTGTGCATTATAATGAAAAATTCCCACTAGTTATATGAAAGTGACAAAATAGGAGACTCTCTATCATGAAGATCATGGTGCTACTTTGAAGCACAAGTGTGGAAAAAAGATAGTAGCATTGTCCCTTCTCTCTTTTCTCTCATTTTATTTTATTTTATTTTGGTGGGCATCTTTGGCCTCTTTTATTATTTGTAAAGTCCGGAGAGTCATCCCAACTTGTGAGGGAATCATAGCTTCCATCATCCTTTCCTCTCATGGGACAATGCTCTAATAATGATGATCATCACACTTTTATTTACTTACAACTCAAGAATTACAACTTGATACCTAGAACAAAATATGACTCTATATGAATGCCTCCGGCGGTGTACCGGGATGTACAATGATCTAGCATAGCAAATGACATAAAAAACGGACAAGCCATGAAAACATCATGCTAGCTGTCTTACGATCATGCAAAGCAATATGAAAATGATGGTGCGTGTCATAATAAACAGAACGGTGGAAGTTGCATGGCAATATATCTCGGAATGGCTATGGAAATGCCATAATAGGTAGGTATGGTGGCTGTTTTGAGGAAGGGTATATGGTGGGTTTAATGCACCGGCGAAAGTTGCGCGGTACTAGAGAGGCTAGCAATGGTGGAAGGGTGAGAGTGCGTATAATCCATGGACTCACATTAGTCATAAAGAACTCACATACTTATTGCAAAAGTCTATTAGTTATCGAAGCAAAGTATTAGACGCATGCTCCTAGGGGAGAGGTTGGTAGGAGTTAACCATCGCGCGCTCCCGACCCTCACACAAAGAATGACAATCAATAAACAAATCATGCTCCGACTTCGTTACATAACGGTTCACCATACGTGCATGCTACGGGAATCACAAACTTTTAACACAAGTATTTCTACCAATCCACAATTACTCACTAGTATGACTCTAATATCACTATCCTTATATCTCAAAACTATATGCAAGGAATCAAACTTCTCATAGTATTCAATGCACTTTATATGAAAGTTTTTATTATATACCTCTTGGATGCCCATTATATTAGGACTAAATTCATAACCTAAACCAATTACCATGCTGTTTAAATACTCTCAAAATAATATAAGTGAGGTACGAGAGTTCAATTATTTCTATAAAATAAAACACCACCATGCTCTAAAAAGATATAAGTGAAGCACTAGAGCAAAATTGCCTAGCTCAAAAGATATAAGTGAAGCACATAGAGTATTCTAATAAATTCACGATTCATGCATGTCCCTCTCAAAAGATGTGTGCAGCAAGGATGATTGTGTCAAACTAAAAAGCAAAGACTCATATCATACAAGACGCTCCAAGCAAAACACATATCATGTGGTGAATAAAAATATAGCCTCAAGTAAATTACCGATGGATTGAAGACGAAAGAGGGGATGCCTTCTGTGGCATCCCCAAGCTTAGGCTCTTTGGTATCCTTGAATATTACTTGGGGTGCCTTGGGCATCCCCAAGCTTAGGCTCTTGCCACTCCTTATTCCATAGTCCATCAAATCTTTACCCAAAACTTGAAAACTTCGCAACACAAAACTCAACAGAAAACTCGTGAGATCCGTTAGTATAAGAAAAATAAATCACCACTTTAGGTACTGTTGTGAACTCATTATTTATTTATATTGGTGTAATATCTACTGTATTCCAACTTCTCCATGGTTCATACCCCCCGATACAACCCATAGATACATCAAAATAAGCAAACAACACAAAGAAAACAGAATCTGTCAAAAACAGAACAGTCTGTAGCAATCTGTAAACTTCAAATATTTATGTAACTCCAAAAATTCTGAAAAATTAGGAAAATCTTGGCAATTTGTATATCAATCTTGTGTAAAAATTTCAGACTCATTCGACACTCTGGTGAATTTATAAAATTCCTTGACTGAGCGCAAAAGTTTCTGTTTTTCAGCAAGATCAAATCAACAATCACCGTAGACCATCCCAAAGGTCTTACTTGGCTCAAACACTAATTAAAACACTAAAACACAATTACTACAGAGGTAATAATGTGTAAATCACTCAATAACAGAAACAAAAAAAACAAAATAACATAAAATAAAATTGGGTTGCCTCCCAACAAGTGCTATTGTTTAACGCCCGTAGCTAGGCATAACGCAATAGATCTAGGTATTGTCATCTTTGGTATGCAACTCCTCAATTGCACACTTATAAACCCTAGGAGGTTCTTTGCTCTTATCAATAATAATGCTCCTAGGCAAGAAGTCAAGAGATTCACTTGTGGCAATTGGTTCCCTAACAATATTGATAAAGCTGGGGTGAACACTTATCATCTTAAGATCTTCATCCCCTTTACTAGAGGATCCACCCTTATTTTTAGGAACATAAACAAACTTGGCAGTCTTAGAAGGAGGAAAATTTGGAGTGGTTTGAACCGAGGCAAAAGCGGAACCCAAGTTGGTAATAATGTCCTCTAGCTTGCCAATTCTAGAGGAATCTTGATCCAATTTTTCATTAACTATGGGTTCTTTTTCCCTTAGATTTTTTAAAGTAACTCCTACCTTAGATCCATATTGAGTAATATGATTATGAATCTTTTTTATCCAGGTTTTCAATGAGCTCTACAATAGCAACTTTATTTTCAATAATATCAAGCCTTTGCATCACATGTTCCAAAGTTAAGATTGTTTCATTAACCATGAGTGGGGGTGAACCTACCAAATTTATCATAGCATTATAAGAATCAAAGGTATGGCTTCCCAAGAAATTTCCTCCCGTAATGGTATCCAGAACATATCTATTCCAAGGAGAAACACCCACATAAAAATTGCGAAGGAGAACGGTAGTAGATTGCTTACGAGTAGATCTATTTTGAGCATTGCAAATTCTATACCAAGCATCTTTTAAGTTTTCTCCCTCCCTTTGCTTAAAATTAAGAACCTCACTCTCGGGAGTACTAGCGATAGTAGTAAGGCTAGCCATGAGTTTAAGCGATCTAACACACAAGCAAACAAAAAGCAAACGAAAAGACGAACGGAAGAAGGGCGAATAAAAAGGCAAATCTTTTTGGTTTTTTCTGAAAATCGTTTTAGAAGTGGGGGAGAGGAAAACGAGAGGCAAATGGCAAATAATGTAAATGCAAGAGATGAGTTTGTGATGGGTACTTGGTAGGCTTGATGTAGACTTGCTATGTATCCTCCCCGGCAACGGCGCCAGCAATTGGCAAGTTGACGGGAGAGTTCTTGCCTTGCCTTGCTATGTATCCTTCCCGGCAACGGCGCCAGAAATCTTTCTTGCTACTTCTTGAGCTTGCGTTGGTTTTCCCTTGAAGGGGAAAGGGTGATGCAGCAAAGTAGATAAGTATTTCCCTCAGTTGTTGAGAACCAAGGTATCAATCTAGTAGGAGGTACTGTTGGAAATATGCCCTAGAGGCAATAATAAAATGGTTATTATTATATTTCCTTGTTCATGATAATTGTCTATTGTTCATGCTATAATTGTATTAATCGGAAACCGTAATACATGTGTGAATACATAGACCACACCATGTCCCTAGTGAGCCTCTAGTTGACTAGCTCGTTGATCAATAGATGGTCATGGTTTCCTGACCATAGACATTGGATGTCGTTGATAACGGGATCACATCATTAGGAGAATGATGTGATGGACAAGACCCAATCCTAAGCATAGCACAAGATCGTGTAGTTCGTCTGCTAGAGCTTTTCTAATGTCAAGTATCATTTCCTTAGACCATGATATTGTGCAACTCCCGGATACCGTAGGAATGCTTTGGGTGTATCAAACGTCACAACGTAACTGGGTGACTATAAAGGTGCACTACATGTATCTCCGAAAGTGTCTGTTGGGTTGGCACGAATCGAGACTGGGATTTGTCACTCCGTGTGACGGAGAGGTATCTCTGGGCCCACTCAGTAATACATCATCATAATGAGCTCAATGTGACTAAGGAGTTAGTCACGGGATCATGTGTTACGGAACGAGTAAAGAGACTTGCCGGTAACGAGATTGAACAAGGTATAGGGATACTGACGATCGAATCTCGGGCAAGTAACATACCGATGGACAAAGGAATTGTATACGGGATTAATTGAATCCCCGACATCGTGGTTCATCCGATGAGATCATCGTGGAACATGTGGGAGCCAATATGGGTATCCAGATCCCGCTATTGGTTATTGGCCGGAGAGGTGTCTCGGTCATGTCTGCATGGTTCCCGAACCCGTAGGGTCTACACACTTAAGGTTTGGTGACGCTAGAGTTGTAATGGGAATTGTATGTGGTTACCGAAAGTTGTTCGAAGTCTCGGATGAGATCCTGGACATCACGAGGAGTTCCGGAATGGTCCGGAGGTAAAGATTTATATATGGGAAGTCCTATTTTGGCCACCGGAAAATGTTCGGGATTTTTCGGTATTGTACCGGGAAGGTTCTAGAAGGTTCCGGAGTGGGGCCCACCTGCATGGGGGGACCCACATGAACGTGGGGAGTGGGGGCAAGGCCCCACACCCCTGGTCAAGGCGCACCAAGATCCCCCCTTTGAAGGAATAAGATCATATCCCGGAGGGATAAGATCAAGATCCCTAAAAAGGGGGGATAACAATCGGTGGGGAAGGGAAAGGATGGGATTTCTTTCCTCCCACCTTTGCCAACGCCCCAATGGACTTGGAGAGCAAGAAACCAGCCCCCTCCACCCCTATATATAGTGGGGAGGTACATGGGAGCTGCACCCTTGCCCCTGGCGCAGCCCTCCCCCCTCCTACACCTCCTCCTCCTCCGTAGTGCTTAGCGAAGCTCTGCCGGAGAACCACGAGCTCCACCGCCACCACGCCGTCGTGCTGCCGGCGCTCTCCCTCAACTTCTCCTCCCCCCTTGCTGGATCAAGAAGTAGGAGACTTCCCCGGGCTGTACGTGTGTTGAACGCGGAGGCGCCGTTCGTTCGGCGCTTGGATCGGATCTTCCGCGATTTGAATCGCCGCGAGTATGACTCCATCAACCGCGTTCTTTGCAACGCTTCCGCTTAGCGATCTTCAAGGGTATGAAGATGCACTCCCTCTCTCTCGTTGCTAGCATCTCCTAGATTGATCTTGGTGACACGTAGGATTTTTTTTGAATTATTACTACGTTCCCCAACAGTGGCATCATGAGCTAGGTCTATGCGTAGATTCTATGCACGAGTAGAACACAAGTAGTTGTGGGCGATGATTTGGTCAATTTGCTTGCTGTTACTTGTCCTATCTTGATTCGGCGGTATTGTGGGATGAAGCGGCCCGGACCGACTTTACACGTACGCTTACGTGAGACTGGTTCCACCGCCTGACATGCACTTGTTGCATAAGGTGGCTAGCGGGTGTCTGTCTCTCCCACTTTAGTCGGATCGGATTCGATGAAGAGGGTCCTTATGAAGGGTAAATAGCAATTGGCATATCACCGTTGTGGCTTTTGCGTAGGTAAGAAACGTTCTTGCTAGAAACCCATAGCAGCCACGTAAACTTGCAACAACAATTAGAGGACGTCTAACTTGTTTTTGTAGGGTATGCTATGTGATGTGATATGGCCAAAAGGATGTGATGAAATATATGTGATGTATGAGATTGATCATGTTCTTGTAATAGGAATCACGACTTGCATGTCGATAAGTATGACAACCGGCAGGAGCCATAGGAGTTGTCTTAATTTATTGTATGACCTGCGTGTCAATCAAAAAATGCCATGTAATTACTTTACTTTATTGCTAACCGTTAGCCATAGTAGTAGAAGTAATAGTTGGTGAGACAACTTCATGAAGACACAATGATGGAGATCATGATGATGGAGATCATGGTGTCATGCCGGTGACGATGGTGATCATGCCGCGCCCCGAAGATGGAGATCAAAGGCGCAAGATGATATTGGCCATATCATGTCACTTTATGATTTGCATGTGATGTTTATCATGTTTTTACATCTTATTTGCTTAGAACGATGGTAGCATAAATAAGGTGATCCCTCACTAAAATTTCAAGAAATGTGTTCCCCCTAAGTGTGCACCGTTGCGAAGGATCGTTGTTTCGAAGCACCACGTGATGATCGGGTGTGATAGATTCTAACGTTCGCATACAACTGGTGTAAGCCAGATTTACACACGCGAAACACTTAGGTTGACTTGACGAGCCTAGCATGTACAGACATGGCCTCGGAACATGAGAGACCGAAAGGTCGAACATGAGTCGTATAGTAGATGCGATCAACATGGAGATGTTCACCATTGATGACTAGTCCATCTCACGTGATGATCGGACACGGCCTAGTCGATATGGATCATGTATCACTTAGATGACTAGAGGGATGTCTATCTGAGTGGGAGTTCATTAAATAATTTGATTACATGAACTTAATTATCATGAACTTAGTCTAAAATTGTCTTTACAATATATCTTGTAGATCCAATGGCCCACGCTAATGTTGCCCTCAACTTCAACGCGTTCCTAGAGAAAACCAAACTGAAAGACGATGGAAGCAACTATACGGACTGGGTCCGTAACTTGAGGATCATCCTCATAGCTTCCAAGAAAGCATATGTCCTTGATGCACCGCTAGGTGACGCACCCATTTTCCCAGCAACTCAAGACGTTATGAACGCCTGGCAGTCGCGTAGTGATGATTACTCCCTGGTTCAGTGCGGCATGCTTTACAGCTTAGAACCGGGGCTCCAAAAGCGTTTTGAGCAACACGGAGCATATGAGATGTTCCAAGAGCCGAGAATGGTTTTCCAAGCTCATGCCCGGGTCGAGAGATATGAAGTCTCTGACAAGTTCTTCGGTTGTAAGATGGAGGAAAATAGTTCTGTCAGCGAGCACATACTCAAAATGTCTGGGTTGCACAACCGCTTGTCTCAGCTGGGAGTTAATCTTCCGGATGACTCGGTTATTGACAGAATCCTCCAGTCGCTTCCACCTAGCTACAAGAGCTTTGTGATGAACTTCAATATGCAAGGGATGGAGAAGTCCATTCCTGAGTTATATTCGATGCTGAAATCAGCGGAGGTGGAGATCAAAAAGGAACATCAAGTGTTGATGGTGAATAAGACCACCAGTTTCAAGAAAGGCAAGGGTAAGAAGAACTTCAAGAAGGACGGCAAAGCAGTTGCCGCGCCCGGTAAATCAGTTGCCGGGAGGAAGCCCAAGAATGGACCCAAGCCTGAGACTGAGTGCTTTTATTGCAAGGGAACCGGTCACTGGAAGCGGAACTGCTCCAAGTACTTAGCGGATAAGAAGGCCGGCAACGTCAAAGGTATATATGATATACATGTTATTGATGTGTACCTTACCAGCGCTCGTAGTAGCTCCTGGGTATTTGATACCGGTGCGGTTGCTCACATCTGTAACTCAAAACAGGAGCTGCGGAATAAGCGGAGACTGGCGAAGGACGAGGTGACGATGCGCGTCGGGAATGGTTCCAAGGTCGATGTGATCGCCGTCGGCACGCTACCTCTACATCTACCTTCGGGATTAGTTTTAAACCTCAATAATTGTTATTTAGTACCAGCTTTGAGCATGAACATTGTATCTGGATCTCGTTTGATGCGAGATGGCTACTCATTTAAATCCGAGAATAATGGTTGTTCTATTTATATGAGAGATATGTTTTATAGTCATGCCCCGCTGGTCAATGGTTTATTTTTATTGAATCTCGAACGTGATGTTACACATATTCATAGTGTGAATACCAAACGATGTAAGGTTGATAATGATAGTCCCACATACTTGTGGCACTGCCGCCTTGGTCATATTGGTGTCAAACGCATGAAGAAACTCCATGCAGATGGACTTTTGGAGTCTCTTGATTATGAATCATTTGACACGTGCGAACCATGCCTCATGGGCAAGATGACTAAGACTCCGTTCTCCGGAACAATGGAGCGAGCAACCAACTTGTTGGAAATAATACATACGATGTATGCGGTCCAATGAGCGTTGAGGCTCGCGGTGGCTATCGTTATGTTCTCACCCTCACTGATGACTTAAGAAGATATGGGTATGTCTACTTAATGAAACACAAGTCTGAGACCTTTGAAAAGTTCAAGGAATTTCAGAGTGAGGTAGAGAATCAACGTGACAAGAAAATAAAGTTCTTACGATCTGATCGTGGAGGAGAATATTTGAGTCACGAGTTTGGCACGCACTTAAGGAAATGTGGAATTTTTTCACAACTCACGCCGCCTGGCACACCTCAGCGTAATGGTGTGTCCGAACGTTGTAATCGCACTCTATTGGATATGGTGCGATCTATGATGTCTCTTACTGATTTACCGCTATCATTTTGGGGATATGCATTAGAGACTGCCGCATTCACTTTAAATAGGGCACCGTCTAAATCCGTTGAGACGACACCGCATGAATTATGGTTTGGGAAGAAACCTAAGCTGTCGTTTCTGAAAGTTTGGGGATGCGATGCTTATGTCAAGAAACTTCAACCTGAAAAGCTCGAACCCAAATCGGAAAAGTGCGTCTTCATAGGATACCCTAAGGAAACTATTGGGTATACCTTCTACCTCAGATCCGAAGGCAAGATCTTTGTTGCCAAGAATGGATCCTTTCTAGAGAAAGAGTTTCTCTCGAAAGAAGTAAGTGGGAGGAAAGTAGAACTTGATGAGGTAATTGTACCCCCTCTCGAACCAGAGAGTAGCGCAGCGCAGGAAAATGTTTCTATGGTGCCTGCACCGACTAGAGAGGAAGTTAATGATGATGATCATGAAACTTCGGATCAAGTTACTACTGAACTTCATAGGTCCACGAGGACACGTTCCGCACCAGAGTGGTACGGCAACCCTGTCCTGGAAATCATGTTGTTAGACAACGGTGAACCTTCGAACTATGAAGAAGCCATGGCGGGCCCTGATTCCAGCAAATGGCTTGAAGCCATGAAATCCGAGATAGGATCCATGTATGAGAACAAAGTATGGACTTTGGTGGACTTGCCCGATGATCGGCAAGCCATAGAAAATAAATGGATCTTTAAGAAGAAGACTGACGCGGATGTTAATGTGACCGTCTATAAGGCTCGGCTTGTCGCTAAGGGTTATCGACAAGTTCAAGGAGTTGACTACGATGAGACTTTCTCACCCGTAGCGATGCTGAAGTCCGTCCGAATCATGTTAGCAGTTGCCGCATTTTATGATTATGAGATCTGGCAAATGGACGTCAAAACGGCATTCCTTAACGGTTTCCTTAAGGAAGAATTGTATATGATGCAGCCAGAAGGTTTTGTCGATCCTAAGAATGCTGACAAGGTATGCAAGCTCCAGCGCTAAATCTATGGGCTGGTGCAAGCATCTCGGAGTTGGAACATTCGCTTTGATGAGGTGATCAAAGCGTTTGGGTTTATACAGACTTATGGAGAAGCCTGTATTTACAAGAAAGTGAGTGGGAGCTCTGTAGCATTTCTCATTTTATATGTGGATGACATATTGTTGATGGGAAATGATATAGAACTTTTGGAAAGCATAAAGGCCTACTTGAATAAGTGTTTTTCAATGAAGGACCTTGGAGAAGCTGCTTACATATTAGGCATCAAGATCTATAGAGATAGATCGAGACGCCTCATTGGTCTTTCACAAAGCACATACCTTGACAAGATATTGAAGAAGTTCAATATGGATCAGTCCAAGAAGGGGTTCTTGCCTGTATTGCAAGGTGTGAGATTGAGCACAGCTCAATGCCCGACCTCGGCAGAAGATAGAGAAAATATGAGTGTCATCCCCTATGACTCAGCCATAGGCTCTATTATGTATGCCATGCTATGTACCAGACCTGATGTGAACCTTGCCATAAGTTTGGTAGGGAGGTACCAAAGTGATCCCGGAATGGAACACTGGACAGCGGTCAAGAATATCCTTAAGTACCTAAAAAGGACTAAGGATATGTTTCTCGTTTATGGAGGTGCCGAAGAGCTCGTCGTAAAGGGTTACGTCGACGCTAGCTTCAACACAGATCCGGATGACTCCAAGTCACAAACCGGATACGTGTATATTTTGAATGGTGGGGCAGTCAGCTGGTGCAGTTGCAAGCAAAGCGTCGTGGCGGCATCTACATGTGAAGCGGAGTACATAGCTGCTTCGGAAGCAGCGCAGGAAGGAGTCTGGATGAAGGAGTTCATCACCGGCCTAGGAGTGATTCCCAATGCGTCGGGCCCGATGACTCTCTTCTGTGACAACACTGGAGCTATTGCCATTGCCAAGGAGCCCAGGTTTCACAAGAAGACCAAGCACATCAAGCGCCTCTTCAACTCCATTCGTGGTTACATTCAGGATGGAGATATAGATATTTGTAAAGTACATACGGATCTGAATGTCGCAGATCCGTTGACTAAACCTCTTTCACGAGTGAAACATGATCAGCACCAGAACTCTATGGGTGTTCGATTCATCACAATGTAACTAGATTATTGACTCTAGTGCAAGTGGGAGACTGTTGGAAATATGCCCTAGAGGCAATAATAAAATGGTTATTATTATATTTCCTTGTTCATGATAATTGTCTATTGTTCATGCGATAATTGTATTAATCGGAAACCGTAATACATGTGTGAATACATAGACCACACCATGTCCCTAGTGAGCCTCTAGTTGACTAGCTCGTTGATCAATAGATGGTCATGGTTTCCTGACCATAGACATTGGATGTCGTTGATAACGGGATCACATCATTAGGAGAATGATGTGATGGACAAGACCCAATCCTAAGCATAGCACAAGATCGTGTAGCTCGTCTGCTAGAGCTTTTCTAATGTCAAGTATCATTTCCTTAGACCATGAGATTGTGCAACTCCCAGATACCGTAGGAATGCTTTGGGTGTATCAAACGTCACAACGTAACTGGGTGACTATAAAGGTGCACTACAGGTATCTCCGAAAGTGTCTGTTGGGTTGGCACGAATCGAGACTGGGATTTGTCACTCCGTGTGACGGAGAGGTATCTCTGGGCCCACTCAGTAATACATCATCATAATGAGCTCAATGTGACTAAGGAGTTAGTCACGGGATCATGTGTTACGGAACGAGTAAAGAGACTTGCCGGTAACGAGATTGAACAAGGTATAGGGATACCGATGATCGAATCTCGGGCAAGTAACATACCGATGGACAAAGGGAATTGTATACGGGATTAATTGAATCCCCGACATCGTGGTTCATCCGATGAGATCATCGTGGAACATGTGGGAGCCAATATGGGTATCCAGATCCCACTATTGGTTATTGGCCGGAGAGGTGTCTCGGTCATGTCTGCATGGTTCCCGAACCAGTAGGGTCTACACACTTAAGGTTCGGTGATGCTAGAGTTGTAATGGGAATTGTATGTGGTTACCGAAAGTTGTTCGGAGTCTCGGATGAGATCCCGGACGTCACGAGGAGTTCCGGAATGGTCCGGAGGTAAAGATTTATATATGGGAAGTCCTATTTTGGCCACCGGAAAATGTTCGGGATTTTTCGGTATTGTACCGGGAAGGTTCTAGAAGGTTCCGGAGTGGGGCCCACCTGCATGGGGGGACCCACATGAACGTGGGGAGTGGGGGCAAGGCCCCACACCCCTGGTCAAGGTGCACCAAGATCCCCCCTTTGAAGGAATAAGATCATATCCCGAAGGGATAAGATCAAGATCCCTAAAAAGGGGGGATAACAATCGGTGGGGAAGGGAAATGATGGGATTTCTTTCCTCCCACCTTTGCCAACGCCCCAATGGACTTGGAGGGCAAGAAACCAGCCCCCTCCACCCCTATATATTGTGGGGAGGCGCATGGGAGCTGCACCCTTGCCCCTGGCGCAGCCCTCCCCCCTCCTACACCTCCTCCTCCTCCGTAGTGCTTAGCGAAGCTCTGCCGGAGAACCACGAGCTCCACCGCCACCACGCCGTCGTGCTGCCGACGCTCTCCCTCAACTTCTCCTCCCCCCTTGCTGGATCAAGAAGGAGGAGACGTCCTCGGGCTGTACGTGTGTTGAACGCGGAGGTGCCGTCCGTTCGGCGCTTGGATCGGATCTTCCGCGATTTGAATCGCCGCGAGTATGACTCCATCAACCGCGTTCTTTGCAACGCTTCCGCTTAGCGATCTTCAAGGGTATGAAGATGCACTCCCTCTCTCTCGTTGCTAGCATCTCCTAGATTGATCTTGGTGACACGTAGGAATTTTTTTGAATTATTACTACGTTCCCCAACAGGTACAAGCAAGGCCCCAATCTTTGCACCTAAACAAACAATCAAACACTTGCACCCAACGCTATAAAGGGGTTGTCAATCCTTTCACGGTTACTTGCAAGGATGAGATCTGATAGAGATAGATATAAAAGATTACTAAAACGAAAAGTAAAATAAAAGTAAATAAATTGCAGCAAAGTATTTTTGGTATTTTTGGTTTATAGATCTGAAAATATAATATGGAAAATAGACCCAGGGGCCATAGGTTTCACTAGAGGCTTCTCTCTTGAAGGAAAATAATACGGTGGGTGAACAAATTACTGTCGAGCAATTGATAGAAAAGCGCATAGTTATGACGATATCCAAGGCAATGATTATGCATATAGGCATCACGTCCGTATCAAGTAGATCGAAACGATTCTGCATCTACTACTATTACTCCACACATCGATCGACTCCTGCCTGCATCTAGAGTATTAAGTTCATGAAGAACAGAGTAACGCATTAAGTAAGATGACATGATGTAGAGGGATAAACTCAAGCAATATGATGAAAACCCCATCTTTTTATCCTTGATGGCAACAGTACAAATACGTGCCTCGCTACCCCTACTTTGTCACTGGGTGAGGACACCGCAAGATTGAACCCAAAACTAAGCACTTCTCCCATTGCAAGAATTACCAATGTAGTTGGCCAAACCAAACCAATAACTCGAAGAGACTTGCAACGATATGAAATCATGCATATAAGAATTCAGAGAAGATTCAAATAATATTCATATTTAATCTGATCATAAACCCACAATTCATCGGATCTCAACAAACACACCGCAAAAGAGTATTACATCGGATAGATCTCCATGAAGATCATGGAAAACATGGTTTTGAAGATCATAGAGAGAGAAGAAGCTATCTAGCTACTAGCTATGGACCCGAAGGTCTGAGGTGAACTACTCACGCATCATCGGAGGGACAATGGTGTTGATGCAGATGCCCTCCGTGATCGAATCCCCCTCCGGCAGATTACCGGAAAAGGCCCCAAGATGGGATCTCACGGGAACAGAGGCTTGCGGCGGCGGAAAAGTATTATCGTGGCTCTTTTTGGTATTGGGGGAATATTTCTGAATTTATAGGCGGAGAATTAAGGTTGGAGGAGCTACGGGGGGCGCGCCCCCCCAGGGGCGCGCCCTGGTGGCTTGCGGCCCACCCGTGGGTCTTCTGGCCTCTTATCCAAGTCTCCTGGGTTCCTTCTGGTCCAAGAAAAATCATCGTAGAATTTTATTCCGTTTGGATTTCGTTTGATATTCCTTATCTGCAATACTCAAAAACAAGGAAAAAACAGAAACTGGCACTGGGCACTAGGTTAATAGGTTAGTCCCAAAAATAATATAAAATAGCATATTAATGCATATAAAACATCCAAAATAGATAATATAATAGCATGGAACAATCAAAAATTATAGATACGTTGGAGACGTATCAGCCCACGTGGGGGCCACAACCCACCAGGGCGCGCCTGGGGGTGCTGGCGCGCCCTGGTGTCTTGTGGGCACCAGGTGCACCCCCTCTGGTATTATTTGCACCAAAAATTCATAAATATTCAGAAAAAAACAGTGTTAAATTTTCAGGGCATTCTGAGAATTTTTATTTCTGGGTTAGTTTTTATTGCACGGAGAAAACAGAAAACAGGATAATCGTGGCATTTTATTTTATTTGACTAACTAAAACAGAAAATAAAAGGTGGGAGCAGAGAATTGTGCTTACTAGATTCATCGACTTCATACCTCTAAAAAATGATTCATTAATAAGGTTGATCAAGTCTTATTAACAACCACTTCCGATTAACATGAAATCGAAGAACTTTCGTAAAACACTAAGTTACCTCAATGGGCATGTGCATGTCCCCTACAATAAGTATATCATATTTCTTTTTGGCAGTAGGTAGAGGTAATTGAAAGCTTCCAATAATGATGGTCGGAGATTCTTCAATAACATTAATACCATTCACTTGGAATTGTTTCTTCGGAAAGTGCACTGTATGCTCATTACCATTGATATGAAAAGTGACTTTGCTTTTATTGCAATCAATAACAGCCCCTGCAGTATTCTAAAAGGGTCTACCAAGGATAATCGACATATCGTCGTCCTCGGGCATCTCAAGAATAACAAAGTCCGTTAAGATAGTAACATTTGCAACAACAACAGGAACATCCTCACAAATACCGATAGGCATGGCTGTTGATTTGTTAGCCATTTGCAATGATATCTCAGTAGGTGTGAGTTTATTCAGATCAAGTCTTTTATATAAGGAGAAAGGCATAACACTAACACCGACTCCCAAATCACACAAATCAGTTTTAACATAGTTTCTTTTAATGGAGCAAGGTATAGTTGGTATTCTAGGATCTCCAAGTTTTTTAGGTACTCCATCCTTAAAAGAATAATTAGCAAACATGGTGGAGATTTCAGCTTCAGGTATTTTTCTTTTATATGTGATGATGTCTTTCATATACGTAGTATAAGGGGCCATCTTCAAGATATCGGTTAACCGGGCACGCAAAAACATTGGCCTAATCATATCAGCAAAGCGCTCAAATTCTTCATCATCCTTTTTCTTAGATGGCTTAGGTGGAAATGGCATGGGTTTCTGAACCCATGGCTCTCTTTCTTTACCATGTTTCCTAGCCACAAAGTCCCTTTTATCATAGCGTTTATTTTTAGGTTGTGGGTTATCAAGATCAGGAGCAGGCTCTATTTCATCATCATTATCTGGTTCTCTATTATCACTAGGTTGAGCATCTTCATGAACATCATCATTATCATTTTCATTATCACTAGGTTGATGTTCACTACCAGATTGAGTTTCAACATCGGAAATAGAGACATCATTATTATCAGGAGGTTTTTGTGTCTCAGGTTCACTAGAGGTATGCAAAGTCCTATAATTTTTCTTTTTCTTTTCCTTTTTCTTCTTAGAAGGACTAGGTGCATCACGATTATTCTCCGAGAGTCTTGTTCAATTCTTTTAGGATGACCCTCAGGATAAAGTGGTTCTTGGGTCATTCTACCTCCTCTAGTTACTACTCTAGCAGCAAAATCATGCATATTATTATTCATTTCATCAAGCAATTATTTTTGAGACTTAGCAACTTGTTCTAACTGAGTTTGAACCATAGAGGCATGCTTTCCTACACCTCTAACATCGTTACTGATTCTAAGCAGCAAGTCACTCAAGCGAGCAATCATATCAGAATTATATTTCAATTGTTTCCGGACATGAGCATTGAAATGATCTTGCTTCATAATATAGTTATCAAACTCATATAAGCATTAACTAGGATGTTTATTGTGGGGAATGTCACTTTCATTAAACTTTAACAAAGAATTTACCTCTACCACCTGTGGAGGTGGTGGTGTGCCAAGGCCATGTATTTCTTCGATAGGTGGCAAATTCTTAACATCCTCAGCTTTAATACCCTTTTCCTTCATAGATTTCTTTGCCTCTTGCATATCTTCAGGACTGAGAAATAAGATACCCCTCTTCTTCAGAGTGGGTTTAGGCTGTGGTTCAGGAAGAGTCCAATCATCATAATTCTTCAATATGTTATCCAATAATTCCTCAGCTTGTTCAACAGTTCGTTCCCTCAAAACACAACCAACACAACTATCTAGGAAGTCCCTAGAAGTATCGGTTAGTCCATTATAAAAGATATCAAGTATTTCATTTTTCTTGAGAGGGTGATCAGGCAAAGCATTAAGCAACTGGAGAAGCCTCCCCCAAGCTTGTGGGAGACTCTCTTCTTCAATTTGCATAAAGTTAAATATTTCCTGTAAGGCAGCTTGTTTCTTATGTGCAGGAAAATATTTTTTAGAGAAGTAGTAAATCATATCCTGGGGACTACGCACACAACCAGGAGTAAGAGTATTGTACCATGTCTTAGCATCACCCTTTAATGAGAACGGAAAGAACTTAAGGATATAATAGTAGCGAATCTTCTCATCATGAGCAAAGAGGGTGGCTATATCATTCAGCTTAGTAAGGTGTGCCACTACAGTTTCAGTTTCATAGCCATGGAAAGGATCGGATTCAACCAAAGTGATTAACTCTGGGTTGACAGAGAACTCATAATCCTTATCGGTAACAAAGATAGGTGAAGTAGCAAACTTAGGATGACATTTCATTCTAGCATTCAAAGTCTTTTCCTTATACTTGCGTAGCAATTTCTTAAGATCGTCTCTATCCTTGCAAGAAAGAATTTCTCTAGTTACCTCTTCGTCCATAACATAACCTTCAGGTATCTTAGGCATTTCAAACTTAGGAGAGCTAGGACTAATAGGTGTTTCATAGGCATCATCAGTTTCAACAATCTCATCAAATTTAGTAGTTTCATTCTCTTTAGCTCTAGTAATTTGTTCATCAAGAAATTCTCCTAGTTGCACATTAACATCAAGCATGGTACTAGCATCATCATAAGCATCATTCATAGCAGAAGTAGCATCATCTATAACTTGTGACATAGCAGGATTACTAGCATGTGGTGGTGTTGCAATCTTACTCATAACAGAAGGTGAATCAAGTCTGAGCTAGATGGAAGTTCCTTACCTCCCCTCGTCTTAGAGGGAAAAATCTAGGTCTTTGGATCCTTCAGATTCTTCATAGTGGTAAATTGATATAAATCCCAAGTGACTCAACAAATATTGCTATGCTCCCCGGCAACGGCGCCAGAAAAAGGTCTTGATAACCCACAAGTATAGGGGATCGCAACAGTTTTCGAGGGTAGAGTATTCAACCCAAATTTATAGATTCGACACAAGGGGAGCCAAAGAATAATGAACTTCCGCTTCATGCACAACTAAGGAGGAAGGTTATAGATACATAGAGTCACAGGCCATGTGCTATGATTGCTGCTCTGCTCCCCAAAAGGATTAATGCCATCTGCACTTAAACCAAACCATACGTTCCTTGCGTCATCTGCAAAGTCCTTCCACTTTCTCATCTTTTTCGGCCAAATCCGGATTTCGTTTTGCTTCTCCCGGTCGATCGACTCGACTCTTTTCCCTGCCCCCCGGCCTCTCACTTCGTTTCGTTCTTCCTCTGTACCCTCGCTTGAATGAAGACACCCGATCGGCCCGACCATTTTATGTATCCATCTTGACTCGTTTTCGGTGTATCGATAGTTCGTTGTATTACACTTTGAACTAACCTAGAGGCCGTGCTTAGGCGAAAATCGATATCAGTGAAGTAATCCCGGAACTCTAGAAATCGTGAAGAATTTATTCCATTTTTTACGAGTATTAGCAGTTGAGTTGTCAATTCAACCACACCTGGAGATTAAATATCTGCAGCAAAGTGATCAGTAGCACAGTAATATGATAGTTTTGATAGCAGTAGCAATAGTAACAGTGGCGGTAACAGTAGTAGCAATAGTTTTGTAGCAGTTAGAACAACAGCAACAACAATAGTAACTTAGCAAGAACAATAAGTGGAAATGTCGTAGGCACTGGATCGGTAACTCGTTGGAAGATATTCGTCATGTAACAGTCATACCCTAGGGCGATACAGAACTAGCTCCAGTTCATCAATGTAATGTAGGCATGTAGTCCGTAATTTGTCATACATGCTTATGGAAAAGAACTTGCATGACATCTTTTGTCCTACCCTCCCGTGGCAGCGGGGTCCATAAGGAAACTAAGGGATATTAAGGCATCCTTTAGTAGAGAACCGGAACAAAGCATTAACACATGGTGAATACATGAACTCCTCAAACTACGATCATCACCGCGAAGTATCCCAAATATTGTCACTATAGGGTTGATGGATCATAACACGTAATAGGTGCATATGACTAGGCAAGATCGGATCAAGAACATGGATATAGAGATGATAACATAAACGGTTCAAATCTGAAATCATGGCACTCGGGCCCTAGTGAGAAGCATTAGGCATAGCAACATCAATCTCAGAACATAGTGGATACTAGGGATCAAGCCCTAACAAAATTAACTCGATTACATGATGAATCTCATCCAACTCCTCACCAACCAGCAAGCCTACGAAGGAATTACTCACTCCCGGTGGGGAGCATCATGGAATTAGCGATGGAGAAAGGGTTGTGATGACGAAGACCGAAGATTCCCCTCTCCGGAGCCCCAAATGGGCTCCAGATCTGGCCTCCCGATGAAGAACAGGAGGTGGCGGCGGCTCCGTATCGTAAAACACGATGAAACTTTCTCTCTGATTTTTTTCTCCGAAAATAGGAATTTATAGTGGCGGAATTAGGGTCAGTGGGGCCACGAGGTGGGCACAACCCACCAGGGCGCGCCAGGGGGCCTAGCGCGCCCTGGTGGGTGATGCTCACCCTGGCTCCCCTCTTCGGTGGATTTTGGCTCCAATAATTCCCATATATTCTAAAATAATTCTCCAAAAAGTTTCGTTCCATTCCGAGAACTTTTATTTCTGCACAAAAACAACACCATGGTAGTTCTGCTGAAAACAGCGTTAGTCTGGGTTAGTTCCATTCAAATCATGCAAATTAGAGTCCAAAACAAGGGCAAAAGAGTGAGGAAAAGTAGATACGTTGGAGACGTGTCAGCACACAGTTGCCGTTTGCAAACCGTGTGTGATTTCAGATAATATAACAAACGGTTCAACCGAATTCAATGTTGGTGATAGAATCTCTGTCGCACATAGTTTAAAATGATAAACTATTTGTGATGTAGTATGCATCGCAAACGTTGGACCACAGAATAGCGCGTGCGATACTTATCCTATTAGACGCGGGTACGACATTCAGACGTTTCTTAAACCTATCCGATACTTGTATGACGGTTAAATTATCGTCTTAGTTAAATATCGCCCACGGTTCGTCCAATATAAGTGTTTGTGATATTAGTGTGATCTCACACGAGTTGCAAGGATGCGCTGTATGGGAAGTCCACCATATCTCAAATGGTTCTGTGACACCCTGTGTTTGTATCACTTTGCTATGCTATGATTTTACAAAATTTAGAAACAATTAAAACTTTTTGAGTGCTTTAGCTTGTTTGACTTGTTTGATTTGTTTGATGCTTGCTTGCTTGGTTGATTGTGTATGGCACTCTTAGGTTCTACTCCTCTCCATATTCATCTTCCTTGATCCAAACTTCTTGCCCAATGATCATACTATGTGTATAGTACCCAAAACTATTTTTATCAAAATTTATTTTGACCAAAAAGGTTTTATTCAAATTAGGTTTTCAAAACCCCCTGAGTTGAGGTTTGCACTTCAAGTCCTCAAATTGGGTGGATCATTTTTCCCCAAAGGCCTTATTTGAAACCTACTATATATATGACTTCCCAAAAACACCAAATATTATTTTAAAGATTATTTTCCTATTTTATTTAAAGGCTTTTTCTTAAGGCCAGAAATAGTCTTTTATAGGGAAAAATTATTTAAATGCTTTAAAAATATTTGTGAAAATTTAGGGAAACTCAGTGGACATATATTTTCCATATATAAGAGTTTCAACACATGGTCATGTTCAAAATCATGGGCAAAACCCTCCAAAACCCTTCCTGCTTAAATCAAGCTTTTGAAATATTTCTATAAGAAATATTCTCAATAAATTCCACGAAAATTCTAGCAAGTCACACATGTTATATGTGATGATATTGCAAAGTTTCATCTCAATCCCAACTAATTTGCTTCACAAAAATATTCCAAAACCACTCCTGTCCAGAGTCAAATTTGAGCAACTTTACAATGTGAAGTATCTCCTATTGATCCCAAACTTTGTGGGCATGTTCTATTACCCAAATGATGATGCCACACCAAGTGGTGCATCAAGGAGATTGCAATTCCATGCCTAAATCTATAGGAATTTGATTCTGTTGATTTCTAGGGTTTGCAAAGACTCCATTGCCAACTTTCTTCAATCAAGCTCAAACTTGGTGATCAACCATATTTCTACCTTCATTTTCATCCTGTTAAATCTCATTGCAAGCAAACTCATTTTACTTGCCCAATTCAACGTCAAACACCTTCTGCCAGAATTGTGAAACCTTTGTTTGACCCCCTTCTACTGTTCTCCTTTTGTTCAAATTTCTACCACATCTTATTATAATGTTCATTTACCTCCAGTAAAAACCCCAAGTCCATAAGCCACTGATTGATAGGGTAAAACCCCATTTCACCCCTCTGGGCAGTAACATTCCACCTCTCTCTCCCCTTCCCTCTTATTCTTGTTACTCCCCAGAGCATCCTATGCTAATTCCTCACTGCATATTCCCCCTGGACCCACTGGACAGGGTCGGCCACGCCCAAAACGCCGTTGGCATGCCATGGCATGCCATACGCGCGCTCTGGAGCGCGCTACAGTGCGCATCCGCACTGTAGCCGCCGCCCAACCCCCCTCCCCGATAGCCTCAGGCCTCCCAATCGTGTGCCCCGAGGCCACCTCGGCGTCCGGGACACGCTAGCCTGTCGGCCCCCTCCTCTCTCCTTCTCCTTCTCCCTCCTCCCTCGCGTGTCGAGCGCCGCCCGGCTCGGCCAGTGAGCTGCCTCACACGCGCGCACGCCCCGCTCCTTCTCTTGCTTCCATCTGGTCCTACACCACCCCTAGGTGGACCGCAGACCACCAGCGCCTCCTCCCGCTCCCTCTGGCCTCGGATCCGAGCTTGCCGGCGCATCAGCGATTCGGTGGCCTCACGCCCGCCTATATAAGGGCCTCCCCCGAGCCTCTCTTCTCTCCTCTAGCCCTCTCCCTCACCTAATCGAGCCCCTGCACCACCCACTCCTCCTCCCCATCGCTCTGTGCTCGGAATCGACCGGAGCCTCACCGCGTCGGGTCGCCGGCGATCTCCGGGTACGACCCATCTCCGGCTCTCCTTCCTCCTCCTACGAGCCTCTCTCGCCCTCCTGACGCCATTCCCCCTCTCCCGTATGCAGTTTGTGGTCAGAAACGACCGGGGCAAGCATCTCCCGAAGCTCCTCCGCCGTGGGTGCTCGCCGCCGGCGAGCCAGGGCACCTCCGGCCTTCCTTCCACCACCACCTGAACGGCGAATCCTCGCTGGGTCCATCCCCAATGCTAGCTCGCCCCGCCGTTGCTGGAGTCATCGTCGGTGAGCCTCGCCGCCCTCTGGCGAGAGGTTGACGAGGGCCCCGACAGGGGGACCCAACCCGTCAGCCTCTGCCCTGTAACACCCCAAAATTTTGATTTGATTTTTTTTACCAAATTCTTTATTTGATTTGAAGGAGGTTATTTAAAATTCTTCTAAAAGACTCTCCTTCTAAAAACTTTTGATGACATATCTTTTATGAAACCTTCTCAATCTTGATTCTGGTCTTGGGGGGGTTTTTCAACATGTGTTGGTTCAACACAAGTACTCTTGGGTTGTTTTGCTATTTCTTCTATTAAAAAGAATTTCTATGAAAATTGGATTTATCTTTGCCTATTCAAAAATACTCCTATGCTACTCTCTTGCCATGACCTACTTTGCAAATTTCCTTCCTAAACCATCCTCCCTACTTCTGGACCAAGCCTTATACTTAGTCCAGCAAGGTTCAACCTATTTTTAAATTTCCTTTCTATTTATTCTATCCTCAAACTATTTTTCTGTAATTTATTTTGGACCTCTTTGGTTTACAAAGGAAGTATCAGATTCCTTTGATCTTTGGTCCCAAATAAATTACCCTAGCCACTCCTTAGTACCCTCAACCTAAACCACCAAAGAACTGCTGGTCCACAGTTCAAAATTTTCAAAATTTGTTTACTGCAAATTTGGACCAGATTTGCCATTTTTGATGGAAACCATTCTTTTCCCTTTCCAAAAATTCTGAGAAAATTCAGGAAGCCTCTGGATGCATCAAGAGGCCATCCCTCCAACTTAGAGCTCTAGAAATTTTTTCCACGTGCGTCAATCATTTCATCGAGCAGCTGGCATGCACTGTTCCGGTCAAAATTCAGAGTTTCAGTGTTAAGCTTCAGGTGACAGTGTCGTTTCCGTCAGAGCTCCGCGTCAATCTCGCCAGTAGTTGCGTTGGCTCGTTGCTCACTGCTCCTCCTTCTTATCCAGGGCGCCGCATGGTCTCTTGGCCGGTTGTGAGCGTCGGTGGCGAGCTGTCGCGTCGACTCCGGCATCTTCCGCGGCGACAATACCGTCCGTGGCGGCCGGCAGAGGCCAGCCCTGCAGTACGGCGCCGCTTCGCACCGTCCAAGCCACCGGTGGCCTCCGCGTGTTCATCTCCTCCCCTGAGCACGCTGCAGAACCGTCGCCGTGGCCTGAGAAGCGCAGAGCGCGCTCTCTGCCGCCGACGTGCCCGTCAGCGCCGTTCCGTCGAAACCATGAGTGTAGCCCAAGTTTGACCAAGCTTAGCTCAAAAATGGAACCAGTGGACCAATCCGAAGATGCCCCGTCGCCAGAACCTTCCGTTCGATCACCACCTCGCCGTAATTTCTCGCCGGAGATATTTTGCTCGCGGCACCCCCATCGCCCGCCTATAAATAGGTACCCCCGAAGCCACCATCCAACCCAGAACCTCTCCACCTCTTCCCAAAGTCATGCCAAGCCCCTCGGAGGACCTCGGGGAGGTCTTCTTCCTCGCCTCCGGTCGCCTCGATCGGCTTCAGGCGCCAGTTAAATTCGCTCTGGTTGCTCTATCTCCTCAGCTCAAATTTGGTCAGCAGCCTCCTAGTGCACCCACTCCCCTAACCCGCGCTTCAATTTGGCGTCTGCAGCTCTGTCCGGAGAGAACCATCATCGCCCGAAGCTGCCGTCCGCCGGAGAGGAAGTGGCCGTCGCCGTGGTGCTCTCAGACGCCTCCTTTCACCACCCACCGACGCGGACCACCGCCCTGAGCACGCCGGTACCTTCCTTCCTCCCTGGTTCGCAGCCTATCGCCGCCGGCGTTCACCGCTTGTTTCTGGCGTCGGCGAGCTCCGTTTGAACCTGACATGGGGGACCCCCTCGTCAGCCTCTCTTCTTCTTTTCGAACCGTTTTCTGAAAACGCCTTCGGGCTGAGTACGTTTTCCCTTCTGGTTGGCGTATTTCTACCGAAGCATTTTCCGTTTTTATCAAACTACCCCCTGGATAGTTTTCTGTTTATAACAGATTAGTCCCTGGACTAAAACCTTTATAACTTTTAAACAAAAGATGATTTTGAGTTGATTCTTTTTCTGTCATCTTTATTTTTCTGTCTAGTCTTTTATCATATTTATTTGAAAAATATTTGGAGCAACTTTTATGCGCGCACGGTATTTACGTTAGTATTCGAATATCTGTATATCGTAGATACCGAAGGAGGAGACGCTGCCGTCAACTTCGCCGAGCTAGACTCCGACTACTCCGATCTAGGCAAGCATGTTTGAACCTTTGATATGATGAGTGTTTTTCATGTTTGCTTGAGTGGATTTTCTCATGGCATGTTTATATAAGCATTTGATGAATGTTATATTTCATGCATGATAAGTTGCAAGTGAGCTACAAACTTGATGAGATCATGAAATATTGAACAACCTAGTCATGTGGTGACATGATAGGTTGTATGCTGGTATTGTTGGAGCATGCCGGTATTATTAAAGAAACTGTTTAACTCCAGTGTTGACATAGATCGAGTCTTGTTCCCGTTCGCCTTCTTTTCGTGCTGCCACATGTTTTCTACAAAGAATACGGTTTAGTAAGTTGCAAACCTCTTTCCATGTGCACACCAAATAGAGGGGCCGTGATGAGGGTTCCATGGCCCTGGATTAAAGCCCGTCATCCGGTCAGGGGGCATGGGTGTTTTCGGTTGGGACCGAGAGGGGGGCACCCCTTAGTAGCGCGCGATATAAATTTGATCCCATGCTATTCGAGGTGTTGGCCTCCCCGTCTTAAAGTTTTTCTTGAACGTTGCCTAGGGTGATACCTGGCAACGGGATGTGAAATGGGTGTGTACTGGTTAGGTGTGTTTTCTTCTAAACTACCGTAGACGGAATTAGTCCTTTGTGACTACTGAAATCCGTTGGCTGTGGGTAAAGAGTACAACCTCTGCAGAGTCAAAACTATTCGGATAGCCGTGTCCACGGTCGAGGACGTTGGTTGACAGGTCAAGTGTCGGTCTCAGTGTCAGTCTCTGGAGAACTAAAATGTTAAATGACAGAAGTGAACTTGGCTGAATATTATTCCTGTGAATGGACTAACCTGTTTATTATTATGATGTGCCGAGTATTCCTTGGGATGGTGTTACCTCCTGGATTACTCGTATTTGAATGTTGAATATAAGCCCTTTATGTGATGTCGCTCAGACGTCCGACTGTGGCATTCTTGTTATTTACTTTCATTATAAGCCCTTTATGTGATGTCGCTCAGACGTCCGACTGTGGCATTCTTGCTATTTATTTCCAGTATAAGCCCTTTATGTGATGTCGCTCAGACGTCCGACTGTGGCATTCTTGTTATTTACTTTCATTATAAGCCCTTTATGTGATGTCGCTCAGACGTCCGACTGTGGCATTCTTGTTATTTACTTTCATTATAAGCCCTTTATGTGATGTCGCTCAGACGTCCGACTGTGGCATTCTTGTTATTTATTTTTAGTACAAGCCCTTTATGTGATGTCGCATCAGACGTCCGACTGTGGCATTCTGTTGTTTACTTTCTTTATAAGCCCTTTATGCGATGTCGCTCAGACGTCCGACTGTGGCATGTACTGTTATTTATTTTCCAGTATAAGCCCTTTATGTGGTGTCGCCCCGACGCCCGACTGAGGCATGTTTATTTATTTTTACCTTTCGAGGCGTCGCTTCAGACACCCGATCGGTCTTCTTCTATTTTTATTTGGATTTTGGGAGGACTACCGCCCGACTTCCTTTTTATTTATCTTGCTGTGCAGATTTAATGCCTGTGTGTGTATTACTAATCTGCTCATGTGCATCATGTTTGCATTTGTTATATCTTATGTCCAAACTGTCTTGCGAGTACATTCAAAGTACTCACCTGGCTTGTTGATTTGGCCAGATGTTGACGAAGGCGATCTTATGGATGAAGAGTACGATAGCGAGTCCGACGCCTAGAGGAGTCCCAGTCAGTCCCTTGCGATCCTGGAGTTTGCCGCTTGTATTATATACGCTTCCGCTACCCAAATAAGATTGTCAAGCCTCACTCTGACGCTTGATGAGTTGTAAGATATTAGAGTCATGTCACCCACTCCATTGTGGCATATCCACCACTGCCATATATTGCGAGTCAGTAGTTATGCCACCATATCCAGTGTGTCATATCCGCCTTTATGTTCAATATTGGCGTGCTTTTAATAAATTGTTGAGCAGCCTCAGCTCAACCCTGTATAATATTAAGTAATACTGGATTTCTGTATCAAGGATTTGTCTACCAGTACGAAGGATTTTCTGTGCTGGTCTGACTGAGGGGGCGATTTTTCAATAAATGTTTTATTGGAAAACCGGTCCTGACATGCCCCCTCTCCTCTCTATCCCTCTGTCGCTGGCCTCTGAGCCCCGCACGTCAGGTTCAAACCTGGCGCGCGTTGGGGCACCAGCGCGCCTGGCCTGGCTGGCCACTGGGCCGGCCCAGCAGCTCGCTGGCTCTGGCCCAGGGCACAGAGCCCTTTTCTTTTTTCTTTTCTGTTCAGTTTTCCAAAAATTCCACTGAATTAAATTAAATTCCAATTCCAAATATTCTTCCACCTAAATTCTTGAAATAATCTGTAGTGTTTTGTAGTGCCATTTGTGAAATTATTTGAAAACATTTTATGCACTGTTTTATTTTGAAACCCCTTTCTAGACATTTTTAGCCTCTGTTTAAATAGTTTTCAAAATAGTTTTCACAACAAAACCTTAGGAAGATATTTTTAGTATAAATTGTAGTATTTTACAGAGTAGGGTAACATTTTAAAAGTAGATTTTGTGCTATGTTTTTGTTGTGATCCTTATTATTACCGTTATTTATCGCGACGATAGATTGCGCTATTGACGAGGGAGTTGGACCCGAAGACTTTGAAGGCCCCGAAGACTTTGTTGAGCAAGGCAAGCAGCCCTTTGACCATGACTATGCAACCCTCTTCATGCATGTCATATATCACTTTATGTTCCGATGAATTGATCATGGTGATGTGGTGCCCCCCTTCGGTGGGATACTTCCGATACTTTCTTGTTGATACTTGCATCGTGCATGACCCTACCATCCTTATGAGGGTTGTGCGGGTGGGAGTAGATAGGATGCTTAGTAGATGCTACACAAGTGGGATCGGGAATATGCATGGTGTCGGTAAAGAAATGATTTCAAAGACTTTTCGAAAATCCGTCGGGTGCCACTAATGCTCGAGGGAGATGATGATGAGCTAGGTAACCGCTTGATAAAGAAGTGGTGTACCGGAGCAAGTGAATGTGTGTGTTTTGGAAAACAGATTAGATTTAAGATTTGTCGACCGTCCCAACCTTACATGTACAACCACGATACCCCTTATGGGACGGGGCTTTGTTGATTACTTTGGTCGGTGCTGACAGAGTCCCAACCTTACATGTACAGCCACGATACCCCTTATGGGACGGGGCTTTGTTGATTACTTTGGTCGGTGTTGACAGAGAGCCCGCATTACTAGGGGCGGGAGTGACGTGGTCACTCTCGATACGGGGTCGTGCCTGGTAGGGCGACCATGCACTGTCTTCACAGGCACCGGGCACACCGTTGGTCCCTTCATGGATGGTACGATCTGGAGCGAGGATCGTATGATGTACATCATGAGGGCTGTGTACCAATCGAGTGGACTCCTTGTTTAGTGTCGCCAGGGGAAAGGCATTGTTCGGGTGCTTACCTCGGGTATGTAATATACCGCGAGTCGTTGATGACACGGAAGTTCCCCAAGTTTTGTGGTTAAAGTGTGCAACCTCTGCAGAGTGTAAAACTATTCGAATAGCCGTGTCCACGGTCAAGGACAGTTGGGTGGTGCTGCTTCAACTACGTCTAGATGTTTTCACAAAACTTATGTGTGTGTGTAGGTGTGTGGATGACACAGAGATGGTACTTGAGTTATGTCAGATGACTTGACGTGATGATTGAACATGAAATGTTCAACCCCTTGCTTATGATGATATCTATAACTTGTTCATATGGATATCTGCCAACTATTGATGCATGCTTACATAAGTTAGTTGATCATGTCATTGCACTCAAAATTAGCTTTCTGCAAAGCTTACCTACTTAGTGCTACATCATGCATTGTTATACCTTGTTCCAAACATGGGTTGCTTGCGAGTACATTCAAAGTACTCATTGGCTTGCCATTGGTTATTTAATTGGCCAGGCATGGAAGAGCAGGAATATGGTGAAGAGTTCGTTGGTGACGAACATGCGAACTAGGACACTTCCCAGTAAGAATGCCTGTAGGTTTAAGACAGATGGCATGGGTTCACGCTTCCGATTCAAGATTTCCGCTGCTTGTTATGTTTAAGTATTTGGCCCGTGCGGCCCTATCTATGTAAGACTTGGCCTAGCAGGCCTTTATTTGTGTAAGACGGTATGTAAGGATGTAAGACTCTTGCATTCTAGTTTCTGTGCGTTCAGTGAGCATTGATCTCTAGGATCACTGTGCACGTGCATTCGATGATCACGCCTTATGAGTTGGGGTCCCCACAGAGCTGGTATCTGAGCCATCCTGACTGTAGGAAGCTTTAGTTAGCATGGGCGTTAGTTAGGATAAAACCCTTTTAAAAATTGTGCCTAGTTGCTAGGTGCAACAAATTCTATACCTCTCTTCTCTTCTAGTCTATTTCAAACTCTTGCTGACTCTCCTCCATTCAAAACCTTGTAGATGGCCCTTGTACCCGAAGCCCTCCTAGCATCCAGCTTTCCCCTACTCCTTGGGGATATCCTGGAGAAGTGCCAGTTCCGCCAACCACCTGTTTTCCTCTACCACGAGCACTGGGTCGATGCCATCACGAAGGAGTATCACATTGAAGTGTTCGTGAAGGCAAACGACTCCCCGACCAGTTGGTTCTTTGAAGGACCACAGATAGAGACCCTAGCAGTCACAGTCGAGACAGCTGCACGGTTGGCACTCACCCACCTTTGAGGCATCATTCCAGAGATGGCCGACGAGCCCGCTACTCTTTACCTACCTATCAGAAAGGACAACATCGGCGAAAGTCAGACATTGGTTCCATCCAAGGAGGATGGCATGCCCCTCAAATTCCAGATTTACTTCAGCCTCTCTACCGATAGTCTGGTTCACAACCTGATTAAGGAGTCCGTGAAGCTCTGCCAGGAACTTCACCACATTCGAGAGCTATTCCACCAAACCACTGACATCTTAGCCCAAGGACGAGTAGCAACCTCTGGATTTCCATCACCTATTCTGGGTATCGCAAGCATGGGCATCCTGCCAGAAGGAACCCCAACAAGCAACCGAGTCTTCTTCCCTCCTAGACAGGAAGTGGAGTACTCCACCACCTGAGTCCGAGAACCCCTAGGGTAGGATCAGTCATGTACCCCTCATGCGAAGTCGAGTCCGTGTGATGGTTCATATGAAACCAGGTGTGCTTGTTGTTTGTTTTTGTTGTTTGTGTCCCGATGCAAGTCATGCTTTTGCCTTAGGCAACCTGTAAGCGACTCCATCGTCTATCTTATCTTAGTATATGTGTTGGTCTTTCGACCTTTGCTTTACCACACTTGCACTATACCAACCCCCTTAGGCTTCTCCGTTATTGCTTTTCCTCTCGTCTATCCCAGTTGTTTGACTTGGCTGCTCCAAACAGGATGGTGACTACAACTCGCAACAGCTCCTTCACCAACCCTGAAGTCGGCAATTCTAGCCAGCAATAGGGAACTGGTGGGACTGCTCAGGCTGGAGGACACCAGGAGCAGCCACAAGGCGACATTCCCCCGCCACCACCTCCACCGGAGAACATGACCATAGCTCCATTTCTCCAAGTTCTCCGGGAGGAACGCCAGGCCAACACCACTGCTATCCAGCAGATGGCTCAAGCCCTCGCGAACAACCAGCAGTAAGGCAAGAATGGCAATGGCCGTTCCACTCTGTCTGAGTTCATGAGGAATTCGCCCCCCAACCTTCACTGAGACTGCTGAACCCCTGGATGCCGATGACTGGATCCGCACCATCGAGGACCTCCTTGCACTGGTTAATTGCAATGAGGATCGTGAGAAGGTGCTTTATGCCTGTCACTGTCTCGGAGGTACCGCCAGAGCTTGGTGGGATGGATTCAAGGTCATGCAAGGCGATCATGTGATCACCTGGGATAACTTCAAGGAAGGGTTCCGCACCGCCCACATTCCTTCTGGGATCATGGCTATCAAGAAGAGAGAATTCCGAGCGCTGCAGCAAGGAAGTGGCTCTATCAAGGAGTACATGTAGAAGTTCAACCTGCTGTCAAGGTATGCACCTGAAGATGTCAACACGGAGGCTGCTAAGATGGAACGCTTCATGGAAGGACTTCTGCAGACCCTGCAGTATCAGCTCATCGTCTGCGACTGTCAGACCTTCTTTGACCTCGTGAACAAGGCCCTCATGCTGGAAGACAAGCGTCGTGGCATAGACAACACTCGCAAGCGCAAGATGATTAGCAAGGGTAGTTCCAGCAACCAGAAGCCTCGCCCCTGGCAGCCAGCCCCAGCCAAGCCAACCTATCAGCCGCAGCAGGCTAGACCTCCTGCACCTCGTCCAAGCTACCAGCCTCAGCAGTATGCCAATCCCAGGCCAGCTTACAACAACCCCAATAATGACAACGGCGGCAGGAACTACAACAACAACAACCCTGGTCAAGTCACTTGCTTTGGGTGTGGTCAGCTAGGACACATCTCTACGCAGTGCCCCAACAAGAAGCCAGATGCACCGCGCCCCAATGCGCCAAACCAAGGTCAAGGCCGTGGAGCGCCACCAAGGAACCCGGCTCCCCACAACCAGCCCAACAATGGCAAGGGTCGTGTGAATCACGTCACCACTGAGGAAGCCCAGGAAGACCCGGACGTAATACTGGGTACATTCCTCATCAACTCAACCCCAGCAACAGTACTGTTTGATTGTGGAGCTTCGCATTCTTTTGTCACTCAAAAGTTTGCACTAGAGAGTGGCATGAAGCCTACACCCCTGGGTAGTCGTATGTTGATACAAACCCCGGGATCAGTTATGAAGTCCGGGATAGGTTGTAAAGGAGTTGAGATTAACATCAATGGGGTAGACTTCCTAGCAGACCTTATCATCCTGAAGTTGAAAGGCTTGGATGTGATCCTAGGCATGGACTGGTTAACCAAGCACAGAGGCTTGTTAGACTGTGCCAAGAGGATTGTTACCATGACCAATAGCCAAGGAGTGGAAGTCAAGTATGTTCCCAACCCTGCCTCCGCTCAAGCCCCTCAGGCTAACTGTCTGTCGGGAATTGAGTTGGATCAAGTGCCAGTAGTATGTGAATACCCGGATGTATTCCCTGATGAGCTGCCCGGAATGCCTCCTGACCGCGACATTGACTTCATCATTGAGATAATGCTCGGAGCAGGACCCATCTATAAGAAGCCCTATAGAATGGGATCTGAAGAGTTGGATGAGTTGAAGAAGCAATTGGCAGAGCAGCTCAGAAAAGGATTCATTCGCCCTAGTGCCTCACCTTGGGGATGACCTGTTCTATTTGCGTCAAAGAGGGATGGAACTATCTGACTCTGTGTCGATTACCGTTCTCTTAATGAGGTCACAATAAAGAACAAGTACCCACTCCCCAAGATTGAAGACCTGTTCGATCAGCTGAATGGAGCTAAGGTGTTTTCCAAGATCGATCTCAGGTCTGGGTACTACCAGTTGAAGATCAGGCCCCAAGACATTCCGAAGACGACGTTTGTAACCCGGTATGGCCTGTATGAATACACAGCCATGTCATTTGGGTTAACCAATGCCCCTGCCTACTTCATGTACCTCATGAACAAGGTCTTCATGGAGTACTTGGACAAGTTTGTTGTCGTCTTCATTGACGACATACTCGTCTTCTCCAAGTCTGAAGAAGAGCATGAGCAACACTTGAGATTGGTCCTAGACAAGCTTCGAGAGCACCAGCTTTATGCCAAGTTCAGCAAGTGTGAGTTTTGGCTGCATGAAGTTGGATTCTTGGGTCATGTGTTAACTGCAGAAGGATTGTCAGTGGATCCTGCCAAGATTGAATCCGTGAGTGAATGGCAATCCCCGACCAATGTGAAGGAAGTAAGAAGCTTCCTCAGACTCGTAGGATATTACCGCAAGTTCGTCGAAGGATTCTCGAGCATTGCTCGACCCATGACTCAGCTTTTGAAGAAGGACAAGATGTTCGAATGGACGCCAAAGTGTGAAGAAAGCTTCCAGGAGCTCAAGAAGAGATTGACAACAGCCCCAGTTTTGGCCACCCCCGATATTCACAAGGAGTTTGTGATATATTGTGATGCATCGAGAACCGGGCTTGGAGGTGTTCTGATGCAAGAAGGCAGAGTCGTAGCATATCTATCCATACAGCTACGTCCTCACGAAGAGAAATACACCACCCATGATCTTGAGTTGGCATCCGTAGTTCATGCCTTGAAGACATGGCGACATTACCTTCTGGGGAAGCGATGTGAGATATATACAGACCACAAGAGTTTGAAGTATATTTTCACCCAAAGGGAATTGAACATGAGGCAGCGAAGATGGTTGGAGTTGATCAAGGATTATGACCTCATTTTTCAATACCACCCCAGAAAGGCTAACGTGGTAGCAGACGCCATAAGGAGAAAGGCTTGTTCCTTGAATGCTATGATTAAGGAAAGGCTACCCGCCCTATATGAAGCGCTTGAAAGATTTGGCTTGGAACTAATTGCACCTAGATTCCTCGTCAACCTCGAAGCAAAGCCTACCTTGATGGATGATATTAAGGAAGCTCAGAAGGGACACGAAAGCATTGAAGGCATCAAGAGGAAGATCAAGGCAAACAAGGCCCCAGGATTCTCAATGGATGAACAAGGAGTTTTATGGTTCGGGAAGCGCATCTGCGTACCCAACAAAGAAGAGCTCAAGAACTTGATCTTGCAAGAAGCTCATGACACTCCGTATTCCATCCATCCTGGAGGAACCAAGATGTACCAGGACCTCAAAGCAAGATTCTGGTGGCATGGCATGAAATGGGAAATAGGCACCTTTGTTGCTAAGTGTGACATATGCCAGAGAATCAAAGCAGAGCATCAGCGACCCGCTGGGCTATTGCAACCTCTCAAAGTGCCGAATGGAAGTGGGACAAAGTCGGGATGGACATCATCACCGGATTACCTAGGTCAAGCAAGGGACATGAATCCATCTCGGTCATTGTCGACCATCTGACCAAGGTAGCCCACTTCATTCCCATCAAGACCACCTATGATGGAATCCAGCTGGCAAACCTCTACATCAACCGCATCGTGAGTCTTCATGGAGTTCCAAAGGAGATTGTGTCAGACCGAGGCACCCAGTTCACCTCAAGATTCTGGAAGAAGTTTCAAGAAGCAATGGGAACCAAGCTCTCCTTCACCACTGCTTTTCACCCCCCGACCGGTGGGAAGACAGAGCGAGTAAATCAGATACTCGAAGATATACTCCGTGCTTGTGTTTTGGCATATGGATCCAAGTGGGAAGATTGCCTACCGTTTGCCGAGTTCTCCTACAACAACAGCTATCAGTCGAGTCTTCAGATGGCACCATTCGAGGTGTTGTATGGACGCAAGTGCCGTACTCCCCTCAACTGGTCAGAGACCGGAGAAGGACTAGTCTTTGGGTCAGACATCCTCCGCGAAGCAGAAGAGCAAGTTCAACTCATCCGAGAGCGTCTCGAGACCGCCAAAACAAGACAGAAGAGCTACGCCGACTCTCACCGCCGAGAGGTGAACCTCAACACTGAAGATTATGCCTATCTCCGAGTCACACCTCTTAATGGAACTAAGTGTTTCCACATCAAGGGAAAGCTTGCACCAAGATATATCGGCCCCTTCAAGATCACCGCAAGATGAGGAGAAGTTGCCTATCAGCTAGAGCTACCTTCCGAGCTATCAGATGTGCACAACGTCTTTCACGTGTCACAACTCCGGAAGTGTCTCCAAGTTCCCAACCGCCCCGACCTCTACAAGGACATCGACCATCAAGCCATCGACCTTCAGCCAGACCTCACTTATCATGAGAGGCCAGTTCGCATTTTGGATGAAGCTGAGCATTGCACCCGAAGCCGCACCATCAAGTACTTCAAGGTCCAATGGAGCAACCACACTGAAGCAGAAGCAACTTGGGAGCGTGAAGACTATCTTAGATCCAAGTTCCCTTATCTTTTTAGCGCGTAGCCTAGGAATCTCGGGGACGAGATTCTTGTAAGGGGGGTAGGTCTGTCACACCCTGTGTTTGTATCACTTTGCTATGCTATGATTTTGCAAAATTTAGAAACAATTCAAACTTTTTGAGTGCATTAGCTTGTTTGACTTGTTTGATTTGTTTGATGCTTGCTTGCTTGGTTGATTGTGTATGGCACTCTTAGGTTCTACTCCTCTCCATATTCATCTTCCTTGATCCAAACTTCTTGCCCAATGATCATACCATGTGTATAGTACCCAAAACTATTTTTATCAAAATTTATTTTGACCAAAAAGGTTTTATTCAAATAAGGTTTTCAAAAACCCCTGAGTTGAGGTTTGCATTGCAAGTCCTCAAATTGGGTGGATCCTTTTTACCCAAAGGCCTTATTTGAAACCTACTATATATATGACTTCCCAAAAACACCAAATATTATTTTTAAAGATTATTTTCCTATTTTATTTAAAGGATTTTTCTTAAGGCCGGAAATAGTCTTTTTTCGAAAAAATTATTTAACTGCTTTAAAAATATTTGAGAAAATTTAGGGAAACTCAGCGGACATACATTTTCCATATATAAGAGCTTCAACACATGGTCATGTTCAAAATCATGGGCAAAACCCTCCAAAACCCTTCCTGCTTAAATCAAGCTTTTGAAATATTTCTATAAGAAATATTCTCATTAAATTCCAGGAAAATTCTAGCAAGTCACACATGTTATATGTGATGATCTTGCAAAGTTTCATCTCAATACCAACTAATTTGCTTCACCAAAATATTCCAAAACCACTCCTGTCCATAGTCAAATTTGAGCAACTTTACATTGTGAAGTATCTCCTATTGATCCCAAACTTTGTGGGCATATTCTATTACCCAAATGATGATGCCACACTAAATGGTGCATCAAGGAGAATGGAATTGCATGCCTAAATCTATAGGAATCTGATTCTGTTGATTTCTAGGGTTTGCAAAGACTCCATTGCCAACTTTCTCCAATCAAGCTCAAACTTGGTGATCAACCATATTTCTACCTTCATTTTCATCCTGTTAAATCTCATTGCAAGCAAACTCATTTTACTTGCCCAATTCAACCTCAAACACTTTCTGCCAGAATTGTAAAACCTTTGTTTGACCCCCTTCTACTGTTCTCCTTGGGTTCAAATTTTTACCATATCTTATTATAATGTTCATTTACCTCCAGTAAAATCCCCAAGTCCATAAGCCACTGATTGATAGGGTAAAACCCCATTTTACCCGTCTGGACAATAGCATTCCAGCTCTCTCTCCCCTTCCCTCTTATGCTAGTTACTCCCCAGAGCATCCTATGCTAATTCCTCACTGTATATTCCCCCCTAGACCCACTGGACAGGGTCGGCCGCGCCCAAAACGCCGTTGGCATGCCATGGCATGCCATACGCGCGCTCTGGAGCGCGCTACAATGCGCACCCGCACTGTAGCCGCTGCCCAATTCCCCTCCCCGACAGCCCCGGGCCTCCCAATCATGTCCCCCGAGGCCACCTAGGTGTTTGGGACATGTTAGCCTGTCGGTCCCCTCCTCTCTCCTCCTCCTTCTCGCTCCTCCCTCGCATGCCGAGTGCCGCCCGGCTCGGCTAGTGAGCTGCGTCACACGCGCGCACGCCCCGCTCCTTCTCTTGCTTCCCTCTGGTCCTAGACCACCCCCAGGTGGACCGCAGACCACCAGCGCCTCCTCCCGCTCCCTCTGGCCTCGGATCCGAGCTCGCCGGTGCATCAACGATTCGGTGGACTCACGCCCGCCTTTATAAGGGCCTCCCCCGAGACTCTCTTCTCTCCTCTGGCCCTCTCCCTCACCTAATCGACCCCCTGCACCACCCACTCCTCCTCCCCAGCTCTCTGTGCTCGGAATCGACCAGAGCCTCGCCTCGTCGGGTCGCCGACGATCTCCGGGTATGGCCAATCTCTGGCTCTCCTGCCTCCACCTACGAGCCTCTCTCGCCCTCCTGACGCCGTTCCCCCTCTCCCCTATGCTGTTTGCGGTTGGAAACGACCGGGGCCAGCATCTCCCGAAGCTCCTCCGCCATGGTTGCTCGCCGCCGCCGAGCCAGCGCACCTCCGGCCTTCCTTCCACATCCACCTAAACGGCGACTCCTCCCTGGGTCCATCCCCAACGCTAGCTCGCCCCACCGTCACCGGAGTCATCGCCGGTGAGCCTCGCCGCCCTCTAGCAAGAGGTTGACGAGGGCCCCGACAGGGGGACCCCACCCGTCAGCCTCTGCCCCCTCTCCTCTCTCTCCCTCTGTCGCAGGCCTCTGGGCCCCGCACGTCAGGTTCAAACCTGGCGCGCGCGGGGGTGCCAGCGCGCCTGGCTTGGCTGGCCACTGGGTTGGCCCAGCAGCTGGTTGGCTCTGGCCCAGGGCATGGAGCCCTTTTCTTTTTTTTTTTCTGTTCAGTTTTCCAAAAATTCCACTGAATTAGATAAAATTCCAATTCCAAATATTCTTCCACCTTAATTCTTGAAATAATCTGTAGTATTTTGTAGTGCCATTTGTGAAATTATTTGAAAACATTTTATGCACTGTTTTATTTTAAAACCCCTTTCTAGACATTTTAGCCTCTGTTTAAATAGTTTTCAAAATAGTTTTCTCTACAAAACCTTAGGAAGATATTTTTAGTATAAATTGTAGTATTTTACAGAGTAGGGTAACATTTTAAAAGTAGAGTTTGTGCTCTGTTTTTGTTGTGATGCTTATTATTACCGTTATTTATCACGACGATAGATTGCGCTATTGACGAGGGAGTTGGACCCGAAGACTTTGAAGGCCCCAAAGACTTTGTTGAGCCAGGCAAGCAGCCCTTTGACCATGACTATGAAACGCTTTTCATGCATGTCATATAGCACTTTATGTTCCGATGAATTGATCATGGTGATATGGTGCCCCCCCTTCGGTGGGATACTTACGATACTTTCTTGTTGATACTTGCATCGTGCATGACCCTACCATCCTTATGAGGGTTGTGCGGGTGGGAGTAGATAGGATGCTTAGTAGATGCTACGCAAGTGGGATCGGGAATATGCATGGTGTCGGTAAAGAAATGATTTCAAAGACTTTTCGAAAACCCGTCGGGTGCCACTAATGCCCGAGGGAGATGATGATGAGCTAGGTAACCACTTGATAAAGAAGTGGTGTATCGGAGCCAGTGAGTGTGTGTGTTTTCAAAAATGGATTAGATTTAAGATTTGTCGACTGTCCCAACCTTACATGTACAACCACGATACCCCTTATGGGACGGGGCTTTGTTGATTACTTTGGTCGGTGCTGACAGAGAGCCCGCATTTCTAGTGGCGGATGTGACATGGTCACTCTCGATATGGGGTCGTGCCTGGTAGGGCGACCAAGCGCTGTCTTCAAAGGCACCGGGCACACCGTTGGTCCCTTCATGGATGGTACGATCTGGAGCGAGGCTCGTATGATGTACATCATGAGGGCTGTGTACCAATCGAGTGGACTCTTTGTTTAGTGTTGCCAGGGGAAAGGCATTGTTCGGGTGCTTACCTCGGGTATGTAATATACCGCGAGTCGTGGATGACACGGAAGTTCCCCGAGTTTTGTGGGTAAAGTGTGCAACCTCTGTAGAGTGTAAAACTATTCGAATAGCCATGTCCACGGTCAAGGACAGTTGGGTGGTGCTGCTTCAACTACGTCCAGATGTTTTCACAAAACTTATGTGTGTGTGTAGGTGTGTGGATGACACAGAGATGGTACTTGAGTTAAGTCAGATGACTTGACGTGATGATTGAACATGAAATGTTCAACCCCTTGCTTATGATGATATCTATAACTTGTTCATATGGATATCTGCCAACTGTTGATGCATGCTTACATAAGTTAGTTGATCATGTCATTGCACTCAAAATTAGCTCTCTGCAAAGCTTACCTACTTAGTGCTACATCATGCATTGTTATACCTTGTTCCAAACATGGGTTGCTTGCGAGTACATTCAAAGTACTCATTGGCTTGCCACTAGTTATTTAATTGGCCACGCATGGAAGAGCAGGAATATGGTGAAGAGTTCATTGGTGACGAACATGCGAACTAGGACGCTTCCCAGTCAGAATGCTTGTAGGTTTAAGGAAGATGGCATGGGTTCACGCTTCCGATTCAAGATTTCCGCTGCTTGTTATGTTTAAGTATTTGGCCCTTGCGGCCCTATCTATGTAAGATTTGGCCTAGCAGGCCTTTATTTGTGTAAGACGGTATGTAAGGATGTAAGACTCTTGTATTCTAGTTTCTGTGTGTTCAGTGAGCATTGATCTCTGGGATCACTGTGCACGTGCATTCGGTGATCACGAGTTATGAGTCGGGGTCCCCACAGGTTCACCGGTGACTCTCGTTTGTGATAGATACGGACATCCCATACGCTTAGTTTTGCCAAACGTTTGCGTTCATTGGACACCATCGTCGACGATTGTTCGGTGTCGTGTGGGATGGACCCCCCTATCACCCACACATGCAAGGCGACGGTTTCAATGTACGTCGCAGAAAGGGGTTAAAACTGTTTGTATAGCACGTCGCTGCACCAGTGTAATGTTGCACACTCTTCATATTTCAAACCATCACCGAGCAAATTTCGTGGTTTCGAGAGGGGTATCACCAAGTTTTGAAGGGGAATCCACATTTCCTTTGTTGTTTGTCCTTGACATTTTTTCTACGGTCAACATACCCTATACGATGCACTGTCCTCAAATTTGACATTTTGGGCTGATGTACTATAATCAAGATTTTATGTGCACTTTCTAGGAATTTACTGCGTATAATTCAAATTCGAACAATCAGTACATGAATAATTGCACAAAAATGGTTCAAAAAAAATCATAATTGTGGTATTGAGTAAGTTTTCATGTATTTTACAAGAAATGAAGAGAAATTTCAAGGATATGTCAAGGAAGAGTCGACCACACGTGTCATTTATAAGTTTTTTTAACTCTAGAAAATAAAAAAACAAGTCTGAAAAACATGATACCCAGCATGGTGTCAAGGCATGACCTCAATATGATGTGGTAAATATTTGAGAAGGTTTGGATAATGTCGTTATACATTCTCTACACATATCGAACCATCACCGAGGAAATTTTGTGGTTTCGAGAGGAAAATCATCAAGTTTTGAAGGGGAATCCATAGTTCCTTTCTCGTTTGTCTTAGAATTTTTTTCTACAATCAACATACCCTTACAATGAACATTGTTCAAGTTCGACACTTTTCCGGGCTCATTTACTATATTTCGGCTTTTATATGCATTTATGAGGCATTTACGGCATATAATTCAAATTTGAACACTCGGTACATGAAAAACTGAACACGAATGGTTTTAAAAATCATACTCGTGGCATTGAATAATTTTTCACGTCTTTTAAAAGAAATTAAGTTAAATTCCAAGGATTTATGTGGCAAGACTCAATTACGAACGTATTGTTTATTGGTTTTTTTAACTATAGAAAATGAAAAACATTTCTGAAAAAATATGATACCTGGTATGGTGTCGTGATATGACCTCAGTATGTTGTGGCAAATATTTGAACACTATGCAAAGTATCTTGTACTCCCTCCGTTCCACAATGTAGTGCACCCGCGCTTTCCGAGATCTAAGTTTGACCATACATTTTACCAACGAGACCGACTGCGGCGGGAGCAAAAATTATACCACTGAATTCGTGTTATAATTTTTGCTCCAGCCGCAGTCGGTCTCGTTGGTTAAATATATGGTCAAACTTAGATCTCGGGAAGCACGGGCGCACTATATTGTGGAATGGAGGAAGTACTATTTGATACCAGTTTTCCAAAATACAGTTTTCATCACAAACAATTTCAAACAATAAATCATTTGTGAAACGTTCAATGTCACGGGAGAGAAGTATGCTTGCATGCGTGCGAGCTCGCTTTTAATGCCGAGTTGTGCATGCCAGCTTTACCACTCCGCATCGATTTTCAATGGCAGCTGCGTGGCCAGTCAAGTGCCCTGATAATGCCTCTTCGGCATAGGCTTGTTGACGCGATCAAGTACACGTGAATGTCCAGATGCAACACCGACCGTGCCAGGTTTATCGATGAGACTGTGCGACTGGCAGCATGCAACAACGACGATTCATGGTGTTGATGACCGCGCAGGTTCTCGATGACCGCACAAGCTCTGGCAACATACTGTAACACCCCCTGATTATCAGCTATAGTAATGCATGTAATTAAGCTACAATAAACCATGAGGTTAAGCTAATGCTTTTGCTAAACAGTGTTTGATCACTTTTGAATAATATCTCATTTCAAATTCCACCACTTAAAAGGGATTCAAATTTAATTTGAGAAATTGAATTCTCAAACATAGTGGAAAAATTGTTGAACACTTAGCAAATATTTCAAAACAAATAATGTTAAGGAAAACAACATCACCATCATGTTGGTTTGGACCCCATCATTTAAAATAGAGCCACAATGCATATTTAATTACCCTTTTAAATCTTTTGAAAATGCAAACTTGTGCAAATAAGTCCCAATTTATTTATGGCAGAGCTGAATATTGCTTTTTTATGGACTAGGCCCCCCAATTTACAAAAGTATTTTGGTGCTGTAAATAAAAAGAAACAGAGCAGAAATTATAAAACAGAAAGGAAAAAAGAAAAGAAAAGAGGGGGAGCTAAACTACTATGCCATCGGGCATTAAGTGGCAATAGACAGGCCGAGCCCACCATGGCCGACCTTTCCCTAACCTCTCGCTAGAGGCAGGGAGGCCATGGCGCGCGCGCCGTCCGCCCGCCAATTGCCGCGCTTTCGAGCATCCACGGTTCCCTCTCGTGGATAGGGGTACCCCCGGCGCTCTCTCTCTTCCCCGCAAACCCTAGAGCCCCCAGAACCCCCCTCTTTGCCTCTCTCCCTCGGATTCGTCCTCGACCGAACGATGCCATGGATGCGCCGTGGTAAAGCTCGCGGCCACCGTCGTTCCCACGCGTCCTGAGCTTCTCCGAGAGGTCAGAAGTGGACAGTTTCCTCTCCCTCGCCACTGGATTGAGACCGAGACGCTCCATCACCATCGCCCGCGTCTTCTCCCTCCTCCTCGGGTTCCGACGACCACCGATTCGATCCGCGCCGCCTCAAGCTCCCCTGTCCTCCTCGATCCGCTCCCCGTCACCGTTGTGAGCGCCGCCTTGAAACCCCTCTCTCTATCATGATGCGATGTCATAGATGCCGTAGCCGAACTCGCGTGCTCTGGGCACCGTCAGGCAGGGTCGTCCGTCATTTTGGTCGGCCCCCGTCTCCATCTCGAGCATCGTTCGATGCGGCGCTCCGCGCTGGTGCGATTCCCGCCGTCCGCCGCTCCATTTGGTCACCGGAGGGCTGCTCCGGTTGGCCTCCGCCGTGTCGGGCTCGTCGTCGGTGTGCTCCCATCGCGCGCGGGCGGTTTAAACCACCGATGACCCACTGACCAGTGGGGCCATTCTTAACTAATGACTAGTTAGTCACTAGCTTAACCCAATGCTAAGTAGACTATGACATGTGGGGTCCCATCCCTAATTAGATTAATTTAATTACTCTGTTAAATAAACTGTGTATGACAAGTGGGGCACGACCCACTGTTCCACTAGATCAGATCGACCCAGTTAGCCTGCTGACTGGGCAGCTGGCCCACCAGTCAGTCTTTGCTGACTGGGAGTTGACCCGTCAACTGGGCACACCAGTCAGCCCCTGTGTGTGCTGACTGGGTACAACTCTGGGTGCACTTAGCATTTACTGTTTTGGATAATTCGAATAAATAAATAAAATAAATTTTAGAATATTAATAAAACTTTGAAAATTCATATAAAACAAATCGTAAGTCAGATGAAAATATTTTATACATGAAAGTTGCTCAGAAAAATCCCACGAATCCGAATACGCTGTCTGTTCATCTGTCACATGCCTCTGCATGATGAACATGGACATTTTGCGTTAGGATCATCTGTCCGGTAATAGCCAAAGACCCGGGAAATATCGTCAGATATTTTCCCGCTCCGTCCGTGACGTGTAGTACTGCATTAGCTCATCCCTAGCACTGCATATTACCATGTCATGCATCATGTTGCATCTGCTTGCTTGTATTTATTGTTTCTTCCCCCCCTCTTCTCTCTAGTAGACCCCGAGACCGACGCTGCTGCTGGGTATGACTACACCACTGATGATCAGCCTTTTGCAGCAGAGCAACAAGGCAAGCAACCCCCCTTGATCATTCCCATATCGCCCATTTCTTTCCCTCGCATGCTTGCATTAGATTATGCTACTTTTGTAGATAGCTCCTATTCTGATGCATAGCCTATTTTTGATAAACAGCTGTTGTACCTACTGCTATACTAAATGCTTAGTATAGGTTGATTAGTGATCCCCTGTGACCCCTTAGTCCCAGTTGCCCCTGCTTCATCATGGACGACTCGAAGACTCGATCAACGGATCGACAAGCCATGCCCGTCACCTTCACCGCACACCCCCTTAGTTGTATGACTCTACAGAGCTATTATCGAGTACCGAGGGTGACACCTCGTGAAGTACTCATGATGCTAACTCTGCAGTGTAGCTAGTCGGTCATGGTTATCGACAGTGATTCCTACTTCACCACTCCCGATGATGACTATATCGTGCAACACCTCAAGCTAGACCATCGAGGGTGATTCCTCTCTGGTTACCTTGACGATTACATCGGGTGGGATCCATCGAGGGTGACCCCTTGGGTTTCCCCCTTGGTGTTATATACACACGGTTACATTTACTTTACCACAGAAACATGTTGAGATCAGGAGGACCTGGAGGGTGTTGGTATAATAACGACGAGGCGTGGCCGGGCATTCTTCGCCCTTACCGCAAGTCCTCGAGACGGGGCGACGGTACCACATATCGTGGATCATCCATCATCACCGCAGCTAGCAAAACATTAATGGGTTTGGATATGTGATATGAGAAGGCCTCTGGCCTGTTTCGCACTGAACACCATGCGGGAATAAGTATGGGCACTCTGCGTCGTACATTCGCTTGAAAGTTCTTCAGATGTCACAGTTGAGCGGCACGCGCCCGGGTGGCCCGCGTAAGCACCGTCTTTGTATAAAGAGGTACCAGGACTGACACCGGTCGTCCATGTAATGCGCAGGATTGTGAAGGGAGATTGGCCCATGACCCCTTTGTGATTAGGATGTAGACCGGCGTGTGGCCTCTCTGTTGGGCCTAGGTAGGACTACGGCGTGTTGATCAGCCAAGGCCGGGCATGACCTGGAAAGTGTGTCCGACCAGAGTTAATCGAGCGTGTTGGGCAAGTTGGTGCACCCCTGCAGAGAAGTATATCTATTCGAATAGCCGTGTCCACGGTAACGAACGCTCAAAGTTGTATCCCGATCTATACAACTAGAAGTGGATACATGTGAATGAAATGAAATTGTTGGCTATGAGATTGCTTTCTCGTAGGGAGTCGAGGAAGAATCTCTGGGCGTTGCTAAATTAAACTTGCTACTTATAAGACTGCTAACCTACACTCTTCTAATTCTGCAAGACACTGAAGATGCTAGTCTTCGATAGGACTAGGCTTTCCCCCTCTATTCTGGCATTTTTGCAGTCATCCCAAAGATATAGCCCCATTCCTTTGATAGTGTTGCATACTTAGCATAGATCTGATGTAAGTCTTGCGAGTACTTTGGATGAGTACTCACGATTGCTTTGCTCCTCTTTTCCCTCTCTATACGTTTACTGCGATCAGATGACGGAGCCCAGGAGATAGTTTCTCCTGCCGACGACTACTACTACACCGACGGAGATTACTACTACGTGGAGGCTGCCCCGACCAGCAGTAGGATAGGAGGCTCCCAGGCAGGAGGCCTTGCCTTTTCGATCCATTGTTTATGTTTGTGCTAGCCTTCTTAAGGCAAACTTGTTTAACTTATTTCTGTACTGAGATATTATTTGCTTCCACAGACTTGTTTGTATTCGAGCTTATGCATTCGAGCCCTCGAGGCCCCTGGCTTGTAATATGAAGCTTGTATGACTTTTATTTGTGTCTAGAGTTTTGTTGTGATATCTTCAAGTGAGTCCCTAATCTTGGTCGTACGCATTTGCATGTATGATTAGCGTATGATCAAAATGGGGGCATCACAAGTTGGTATCAGAGCCAACTGCCTGTAGGTAGCCCCCTTTCCAACTCCTTGGCCGAAGCTGAGTCTAGTACTTGAAAAGCTTTTACTAACATTGTTGTGTGGCTTACGATCCCACATCTCAAATGGGTGGTATTAGGATCTTTTACTCCTCTTCTATACACTAGGTTCTGATCTCTCTTCTATTCGGGTTAAAGATTTTACTAACTCTAACTCTAGGTTCTCGTAACTACTTCCTTCTGGAGAGCCCCTCATTCGAGATGATGGCTTGATTCATCAGAAGGCTCCGAAGGTATTGTCCGAAGTTCTCTCGAGAACTTGTTCTCATCGCCTTTGCGATTCCCTTCCTCCGTCAGCCCCTATGGATGATTACATACAATTGTCGCTCATACTTTCATATCCAGTTGCTCTTGTTATTATACATAGAATTATCTTACCGAGGATTCGTTCATCCTTAGTTGTCAGGGTTTTGCAAAAATCTTTGAAAGGCTATTTGATATTCCGAAACCCTCAATAGCCTATTGCTCTTGACCCTTCTCACCTGCTTGCATTATGGTTAATTCCATATGTCTAGAAATAGTCATTAAAATCCTTTGTGATTGTCATTTGATTTTATTGATTCAAGCTGTGTGTGAATGCACACAATCATCAGTTCATCCTCTTAAATCATCTGTCCGGCTCAGGCATCTTTCCAAACATGAGCTGGTACTCGGCAAATCAACCTTGATTGATTGTCCATCTATGTCCATTCAACTTACTTGTATTAGTTCGGAACATTTGATTCTGCTACACCAACCGGGAAACCATAATTCCTTTGGTATTTAAGCATCATAATTATTCAGATGTTCTATAATTCGATGCCTTGCATTCTATCTTCCTCTGACTGAGTACCGATACTCACATCAGATCCCTTTGTGGGACGCCAAAACCATTGTTGGATTAGTATCTGACAATGTCCTTCACATTCAGATTTGCGTGAGTTCTTCCCCTGATACTTAATGCCTTTGGTAATTTGTGTCTTCTCCCCCTGATAAGCTGTATCCTATGCTTTTGTCAGCCATGCTCTGTTGTCAAGCATGTGTTAATTACTCTTGAAGCTTGCGGTATATGTTCCTAAGATTCCCCAATGGGTTGAACCTATGCCTTCCTTAATTCGTGTGAACCCGAGAGTTTTCACGAGTCTTACTCTTCTGGTGTTTTGCCAGGTAATCTTTCAAAGCTACAACTTCATCAAAGGAGGGGAGTAAATGGAAGGTGATGCATTGATGAAGTGGGAGTCGACCTTGGAACTTGTGTTCATGCCCATGGAAAGGATGTTGATCTTATCATAGAAGCTTCTCATAACAATAACCTTTTCCTTAGTATGATTTGATTTTGTATCTGTGGTTTGGTCCTTTGCAATCGTGGTTCCGACCATGATTGTTCTTCTTTGATCCCATTTCTTAGACCAATTAAAGCACTTGTCTTCTATATATCAATACATCGGCCCAAGCTTTAATTCTGATCTACCTTCGAGTATTATCCCTGGTATCTCGACAATATCACGGAGCTATATAACTTCTTATGAGCTCATCATCAACTATGTCATTTCACTAATTTCAGTTTCCTCGTGTTCTGAGTTGTTGGACACTCAAGGACAACGATAACTGAATCGAGTACACATTGTGATTCAACAACTCTTAGTAATCTTCTTTGCTTATGAGTTTTACTCGATCATGTCATTCCAAGCTGTTAGGCTGCATCATCATCGTCATGCTAGAGCTTGACCATGCAATCTGCGTCCTTCATCCTCAGAACACAATTCCAACAGTGCACTAAGCTTACATCGAGCTTTCAACGTCATCATGGTTGTCTTGAAAGGCAATTTCGATTCTGAGCTAGCACTCTAATCTATGGTCCCACCAACCTTTCACTTCACCATTTCTTTGCTTGATGTCATCGCTAATCGATTACATCTTCAAGAGACTTCTCGACAATTGTGTCGTTATCATCATCAACATTCCGAGCTCTTCCAGGGTATCAATTAAATTCATGATGGGAAGTAGCATCCTTGCCCTTTGATAATTGGTATTGTCGTTGGCGACATCCTTGCCTCCCTTCCAAACGCCGACTTAGTCTTGTTTTGGTTGAACCTTAAGTTCCTTTATAGCCATCTTGTGTTATGTTATATTTTGGAGTATTACCATCTTTTGTCGATAATGTCGTGAGAATTGCACACGTCTTAAGAATTCTTGATATAGTGATACTTCTTACCATCACCTTTCATTTCTTAGTTCCCGTGTTGTTTCTAACCGGAATACCGACAAATGGACTGTGATGTGTAAATTCAACACTTATGGCACAACAACTCTATTATCTTGGAGTTAATGAACAATAAGTAAATTTTTAGTGTGTTGGCTATTCAATCAACATTCTAGCATTGGTCATGCTACTTAGTCCGGATTTTGGGTGCACCTTTCGATTAATGTTTAGATGTGGATGTTTTCCTCGGGCATACCTCAATATTTCATCTGGTTTGACCAATGATATCACCTTGTTCACTAAATCATGGAAATCCACCTTGGTGGGAATCTCGACGAATTTTTACCGAGCCCATCAGCCACTTCCTCATCTCCTTCGTGGTTCATGATGAACATTTAAGCTAGTGTTGGAAACCTTGAAAGCACTATCTTTGTGCCTAGCTCATGAAGAATATGTTTGATAAAACAAGTGTTTTTCTCTAAAGTACACATGCATTTTTGCCATCGTGATTATGAGAAAAATTTGTTTCACTTCCTCTGAAATCGTTACAATTCATTCATGCATGTGCGAAGTATTCTATGGTTTGATAGATTTGCTACCTTCACTCCATATGTATTTCCTAGCATGCCAAGCCACTGATTGATTTGATCTGGGAAAAAAAAGTTCTACGTAAGAGCTTCCGGACTTACGCCAGTAATTTGATGTCCTCGATGATGGTTCCCAACAAAAATTCGGTTGGATTTTGTTGTAAGACTTCCACGTAGCGACGATTGTCTTCGACAATCTGTTCACATCTGACTTGTAATCCAACTCTTGTTTCAGAGATTATTTCCGTAGATCATTCCTGGAGAATCTTGCCGCATTGTCTCGTAGATATGTGTTTCATCCTTTTCCTTCTCAGGCCTATCCAAGTCTGAAGAATCCTGACACCAACCAGATCTGAATCTCGGTCAGATATGATGGTTGGAACATTTTCAAAAAGAGTATAATATTGGTCTCTACATGACTCGGTAAGGTGATGTTATGGCTACCGCACTTGGCCGTAGTACCTATTGTTATGCTATCTTCCTTAGTAAGGTTAGCCATTGTCCCATGGGGAAATTGTATGACTTATTTTTATAAGTTTTTCTTGATGGATCCTTGTGTATCCAAAGTTTTGCCTTTGCCTGGTGTTGGGGATATAACCCCACGATATAACCCGCCCTATTGGGCTGGGTCATCCTGATGGCGGCTCATAAGCAATACGCAAGGTGGGCTGGAATGCCGAGGAACAAGACCGGCAAGGTGGCTTACCAAGTAAGCTGGTTTGCGGCCCAGTACCCGAAGACGGCGACTCAAGGCCCAAGATGTAGAAAGTCTCCTAGAGTTTCCTTACTTAGGAGGCAAGGCGAGTTAGAGATATACTTGGTCACGAATCATAGCACGACTCGGACTCTTGGAAAGCCCAGGGTCTCGACCTGTATATAAAGGCGAGTTCCTGAGGCCAATAGACTTAAGTTACAATCGATCAATAGCAAGTGAATCCGCTCCCTTGTAATTGATCACCAAGCAATAAGCAGACAAGCAGGAGTAGGCTATTACCTTGATCGTGAGGGGCCGAACCTGGGTAAACCGTGTCTCTCGATTCCGATCAACCCCAACAAGCTAACCACCCAGTTGCAATGGCCTCACATCTAAGTCCTCACACTAGGACATCTTCCGTGACAAAACCATGATAGTTGGTGCCCACCGTGGGGCCAGCACACGGTGGTTTCGAGTTCTTGAAGGGCTCTTTCCTAGGGATCGAGGGATACGCCGTTGGCAGGATGACGAAGAGTCGCCGCGACAAACTCTACATCGATGACGCCGGCTGGGGTCCCGAGGCCGACTCAATCGAGTACGGGTACCGGGTCCCCTTTGGCAAGATTCATGTCTTCATCGGCAAGATTGGCGAGTCAGCACCCAAGTTAGACATCTGCACCGACCTCGCCGAGTCAGCTCGGCACGCGTAACCCGCCCGGGGTCAAGCCGGCCAGAAGCATGTCTTTGTTGGTTTTGTGCTAGGCGCAGAACGTGAGGAATACTCCGTGTCTGGGGGAGAGACTCTTGTCTATTCAGATGATGGGTCCTCAACCGGAGAGACAGAGTCAGTTTATCAGCTTGAAGACGGCGGGCTTGGGGGTTGTTCCGATGGCAACAGTATTCTGGACCCATACGAACCGCCGTGCTGAGCCGCCATATTCAAGGCCGGGACGACGCCGGATCTCCACTCTACGATGGCCAGAGTAAAAGCAACAGTTGACCCTTCAGCGCCGGCTTCTGGGATGTCTGGTTTGGTCAGGCCACCGACTCAAGTTTTGTCTAAGCTGATGACTACCCTAAAAAACTTACTGAGGACCGAGGTCATTGTGGAAAATCAAGCAGAACGCAATGCGGAGGTTATAAATATAAAGGAACAGATGACCAAGTCCCAGGAAGACATTAACGCTGAGAACACCCGGACAGCTGCACTGCAAGCTCAGGTTAATGCAGAAGCAGAGCATCTGAGGACAGAGGCATGGCGGCTCAGCCTTGATCAAAATGCATCCAACGCAGTTCTTCTTCGGAGGCACCAGAGCCGTTTACCCCTAGTCTATGAGAGCACCCGTATGTTCAACTCTCCAGGAACGGGCCCAAGTATTCCAGGAGCACCAGTTATACCCCAATTGACTTCTGAGATGCCTGGGGGTAGGGCGGCGGCTCAACCTCACCGGCCAGAGCCTGCTCGAAGGGAAGAGGAGGACCCAGACCTGCCCCTCGTCTAGACGACACCACAACGTTTTTTACACCCCCGGGGCACTTCTCCAACCTGGTGGATAACATGGTGGCAGCTACACTCCCTATTGCTGGTTGATGTCTACCACACAACTTGTTCTTGTAGACTCGTGTTGGGCCTCCAAGCGCAGAGTTTTGTAGGACAGTAGCAAATTTCCCTCAAGTGGATGACCTAAGGTTTATCAATCCGTGGGAGGCGTAGGATGAAGATGGTCTCTCTCAAACAACCCTACAACCAAATAATAAAAAGTCTCTTGTGTCCCCAACACACCAAATACAATGGTAAATTGTATAGGTACACTAGTTCAACGAAGAGATGGTGATAAAAGTGTAGTAATGATAGCAGTTATTGGTTTTTTAATAGTAACAATAAAAAACAGCAAGGTATCAAGTAACGAAAGTGAGCACAAACGGTATTTGATAACCCACAAGTATAGGGGATCGCAACAGTTTTCGAGGGGAGAGTATTCAACCCAAATTTATTGATTCGACACAAGGGGAGCCAAAGAAGATTCTCGAGTATTAGCAGCTGAGTTGTCAATTCAACCACACCTGAAAGACTTAATATCTGCAGCAAAGTATTTAGTAGCAATGTAGTATGGAAGTAACGGTAACGGTGGCAAAAGTAACAGTAGCGGTTTTGTAACAATCGTAACAGTGGCAACGGAAAAGTAACTTAGCAAAGATCAATATATGAGAAGCTCGTAGGCAATGGATCAGTGATGGATAATTATGTCAGATGGCATTCATCATGCAACGGTTATAACATAGGGTGACACAGAACTACCTCCAATTCATCAATATAATGTAGGGATGTATTCCATATATAGTCATACGTGCTTATGGAAAAGAACTTGCATGACATCTTTTGTCCTACCCTCCCGTGGCAGCAGGGTCCTAATGGAAACTAAGGGATATTAAGGCCTCCTTTTAATAGAGAACCGGACCAAAGCATTAGCACTTAGTGAATACATGAACTCCTCAAACTACGGTAATCACCGGAAAGAATCCCAGTTATTGTCACCCTGGGGGATGCGGATCATAACTCGTAATAGGTGTCTACAACTTGCAAGATAGGATCAAGAACACACATATATATATTCATAAAAACATAATAGGTTCAGATCTGAAATCATGGCACTTGGGCCCTAGTGACAAGCATTAAGCATAGCAAAGTCATAGCAACATCAATCTCAGAACATAGTGGATACTAGGGATCAAACCCTAACAAAACTAACTCGATTACATGGTAAATCTCATCCAACCCATCACCGTCTAGCAAGCCTACGATGGAATTACTCACGAACGGCGGAGAGCATCATGAAATTGGTGATGAAGGATGGTTGGTGATGACGACGGCGTCGATTTCCCCTCTCCGGAGCCCAACACGGACTCCAAATCTGCCCTCCCGAGGAAGAACAGGAGGTGGCGGCGGCTCCGTATCGTGAAACGCGATGAACTCTTCTCCTTGATTTTTTTCTCCCCAAATAGGGTTATATGGAGTTGGAGTTGAGGTCGGACGACCCCCTCTGGTTGATTCTTTCGCCAGTATTTTTTATTAATTCCAAAAATATTCTCCGTAAACTTTTAGGTCAATCCGAGAACTTTTATTTCTGCACAAAAATAACACCAAGGCAATTCTGCTGAAAACAGCGTCAGTCCGGGTTAGTTCCATTCGAATCATGCAAATTAGAGTCCAAAACAAGGGCAAAAGAGTTTGGAAAAGTAGATACGATGGAGATGTATCAGTATTGCAATGCTTGAAAATAAGGCCTAGGGTCCGTACTTTCTCTAGTGCAATCTCTCAATAATGCTAATATAATTGGATCACATAACCATCCCTCAACGTGCAACGAAGAATCACTCCAAAGTTCTTATCTAGCGTGGAAAATAAGAAGAAATTGTTTGTAGGGTACGAAACCACCTTAAAGTTATCCTTTCCTATCGATCTATCCAAGAGTTCACACTAAAATAACACCAAGTTATCCTTTCCGATCGATCTATCTAAGAGTTTGTACTAAAATAACACCATATGATACGCATCAACCAACTCTAATGTCACCTAGATACTCCAATGTCACCACAAGTATCCATGAGTTAATTATACGATACACATCAAACAATTTCAGATTCATAATACTCAATCCAACACAAAGAACCTCAAAGAGTGCCCCAAGATTTCTACCGGAGAATGTAGCACGAAAACGTGCATCAACCCCTATGCATAGATTACCCCAATGTCACCTTGGGAATCCGCGAGTTGAGTGCCAAGACATAGATCGAGTGCTCTCAAATCCATAAAAGTATTCAATCTGGTAATAATGAAATCTCAAAGGGAAAACTCAATTCATCACAACAAGATAGAATGGGGAAAACACCATATGATCCAACTATATTAACAAAGCCCGCGATACATCAAGATCGTGCCAAATCAAGAACATGAGAGAGAGAGAGAGAGATTAAACACATAGCTACTGGTACAAACCCTTAGCCCCGAGGGTGGACTACTCCCTCCTCGTCATGGCCTCCGCCGGGATGATGAAGATAGCCACCGGAGATAATCTACCCTCTCTGGCAGGGTATTGGAATGCCTCCAGAGTTGCGGCGGTAGAACTTCTCATCTAGGGTTATTTCTGGGGGTTTCTGAATATATAGGATTTTTGGGCGTCGGTTTCACGCGAAGATGGGCCACGAGGGGCCCACAAGACACCAGGGCGTGCCAGAGGGGGCTGCCGTGCCCTGGTGGGTTGTGGCCACCTCGTGGCACTTCTGGCCCTCCCATGAAGCTTCTAGTGCCTCTTTTGTTCCAAAAAAATCGTCAAACGTTTTCGTTGCATTTGGAGAACTTTTATTTCTGCACAAAAAAACAACACCATGGTAGTTATGCTGAAAACATCATCAGTCCGGGTTAGTTCCATACAAATCATACCAAAACCATTTAAAATTGTTGTAAATATGGCATGAATACTTTATAAATTATAGATACGTTGGAGATGTATCACTGGTGAGTCCCTGATCGCGGTTGAAGCCCGGAACGCCATTGAACTGTTACAAACAGCGATTGCCCAGCAAGCTAACTATTCATATAGTTGGCAGCGTGTGCATTCAACTCCTTTGCCAAGTCGTAGCTATAGCTGACGTGCAGAGTCGCCAGTAGTCTCCAGCAGTGAGCGGCATCGTACGGATGCTCAAGCAATTGTGGACGAGGCGATGGCCCGTCGAGAAGGGGAGGCATCAAACCAGGGGGCTTGTCAGCCGCCCCCGGTGGTCCCTTCACCTTTGGTGGCCGTCGGGTCAAATGCCAGAACGATCGGAGTTCCGTGCCTGGTGCCGGCTTTACGTAACGAGCGCATGCATAAGGATTTCAAGGGACCTCGTAAGGTACCGAACTACATGGCGGATTTTGAGCCGGCGGATTGGATTGAGAGTTATCAACTGGCTATGGACATGTTGGACGTCAGCGATGCAGTCTATGCGAAGTACTTCACCATGATGTTGGAGGGACCGGCTCGTACATGGTTGAAGAACCTGCCACCCAATTCCATCAACACCTGGGCAGAGTTGAAGGAGCGCTTCATCAAGAATTTTCAGGGGACTTGTAAGCAGCCTATGACAATTGTGTATTTGGAGCATTGTGTGCAGTGTGAGGATGAGTCGGCCCATCATCAGGCTCTCCGAGTCACCACCATTATCCACTCCTCAGATAATATTGCGGCGGCTCAAGCTGTTCTGATTTTAGAGAAGAACTGTCACTTCCAGACTCTTAAGCAAAAGTTAGGGCGGCTTAAGCGTAAGTGCCAGGATATGGGCAATCTCATGGATGCACTTACCAGGTATGCCGACTATGATGGCATGAAGGATCCTAATTCAGGCGATGACAAATCTGGAAAAGGTAAGAAAAACGGCGGTGGTAAGAGTCAGCAACAGAATGCCCTGGTGCATAATAGTAATAACCATGGCAATGGTGGAAAAAGCAAGTTCCCACATGGCGGGTCAGATTTTGTGGCTAACACCAATGTAGGGTTCAAATATTAGCATCGTAACGGCAAGCAGCCATACGCTGGAGGGAAGCCCGGAAATTATGAGGAGACTCTTAACGCGCCGTGTCCAAAGCACAGCTATCCCAACAAGCCATCTTCTCATGCTTGGAAGGATTGTCATATCATGTAGGAGTTCAGGAACCAGGCGATTCAACAACATCATGGCAATGACAATGGGCCGCCAGGCGGGTCATGTTCTGGAGGATTCCAGGGAGCCTGTTTTGGCAATGGCGGCTCAAGTTCTGGCTATCAGGGCCAAGAGAACCACGATGGTCATAATCAGCAATCTGATCAAGGTCATCAGCAACAACATAATCAATTAGGATATCAGAGTAATCCTAAGCAATTGAACGGTTGCCAGTACCATGTATTCACTACGAGCACTTGCAAGCGTGACCAGAAGTTTCACAAAAGGGCGATTCACACGGTTGAGCCGGCGGTGCCACCGTATTTGAATTGGTCTGAGCACACGATTACTTGGAGCCGGGCAGATCACCCGCCCCGTGTGGATAATCCGGGTCATCTGGCCTTAGTGGTGGCCCCTCAAGCGGGCGGTTACAAGTTTACTAAGGTACTTATGGATGGTGGCAGCAGCATTAACATATTGTACTATGACACTTTTCGATGAATGAATCTGACAGAGAAGGATCTTAAGCCATCCTCTACTGTCTTTCATGGAGTCGTGCCAGGCAAGTCGGCTTGTCCTATAGGAAAGATTGATCTGGAGGTGGCTTTTGGCGACGAATATAACTACAGGGCAGAGACACTGTGGTTTGAGGTAGTCAAGATCAAAAGTCCATATCAGGCGATATTTGGATGGCCGGCTTATGCCAAGTTCATGGCTCGCCCCTGTTACATATATTGACAACTCAAAATGCAAGGACCAAAGGGAACGGTTAAGGTGTATGGAGATCATAAAGTCACCTTGGAATGTGAAGAAGGAGATGCTGCTTATGCAGAAACGGCTTGTGCTGCTGAGGAGCTCATGTTTTATAAAGACAACATTGACCCAGCTGATATGACCCCTCTCAAGAAGCCCACCACTGAGAAGGACCCTCTCATCAAGTTCCAGTCGGCAAAAGACACAAAGCAAGTTGATTTTGTCCCTGGTGCTCTTCTCAGCAGTTCACTATTGGGACAAGAATGGATCCCAAATAGGAAAGCACGCTCATCGAGTTCATCTGTTTGAATCGGGACATCTTTGCATGGAAACCTTCTGACATGCCAGGTGTACCGAGAGAACTCGCTGAGCACCACCTTAATGTGGATCCTAAGATGAGGCTAGTCAAGCAATTACTCCATTGTTTTAATGAGGAGAGGGGTAAGGCCATTGGAGAAGAAGTGGCCTGGCTCTTAGCTACCGGGTTCATAGTGGAAGTTTTTCACCCTCAGTGGTTGCCTAACCCGGTGCTTGTGCTCAAGAAAAATGGCACATGGCATATGTGTGTGGATTACATAGATCTCAATAAGGCTTGCCCAACTGATCCCTTTGCCCTCCCCCGTATTGACCAGATCATTGATGCAACGGCAGGTTGTGAACCACTATGCTTCCTAGATGCTAATTCTGGTTATCATCAGATAAAGAAGGAAGTTGAAGACTAGGAGAAAAAAAACTTTTATCACACCCTTTGGAGCTTTCTGTTATGTGTCTATGCCTTTTGGGCTTAAGAGTGCTCAGGCGACCTACCAGCGTTGTGTTCATAATTGCCTCCATGGACAGATTGGACGCAATGTTCATGCCATTGTGGTAAAGTCAAGGAAGAAGGAAACCTTGTTTGAGGATTTGAAGGAAACCTTTGACAATCTCCGGGTGTACAAGATGATGCTTAACCCGGCCAAGTGCGTTTTTGGGGTACCTGCAGGAAAACTGCTAGGTTTCCTGGTTTTGGAGAGGGGCAACGAAGCTAACCCGGAGAAAATTAAGGTTATCACTTCCTTGTCTATGCCAGCCTGTATCAATGATGTGCAGCGCCTGGCTGGTCGCATTGCGGCCCTGAGACGGTTCATAAGCCGCCTGGGTCAAAAGGCGATTCCGCTATACTAGATGATGAAAAAGACAAATAATTTTGTCTCGAGTGATGCTGCTAATGAGGCTTTTGAAGCACTTAAGAGGCAGTTGGCTGAGCCGCCCGTCTTGGCGGCTCTGATCAACAAAGATCCTATGCTCCTGTATGTGGCGGCTAATAATCGGGCCGTCGGCGTGGCAGTTGTCGTGGAATGCAAGGAGGTAGGGAAGGAGTACCCAGTCCAACGGCCGGTTTATTATGTCAGTGAAGTCTTATCATTGTCCAAGCAGAGATATACGCATTGGCAGAAATTGGTGTTTGGAGTGTTCATGGCTAGTCGCAAATTAAAGCAGTATTTCCTTGGGCATCCAAGCACTGTGGTCAGTTCGTCTCCTCTGGGAGATATCATCCAAAACAGAGAAGCTACAAGCCGGGTTGCTAAGTGGGCAATTGAGCTTGGGCCTCATCATTTGAGATATGTGCCCAGGACTGCTACCAAGTCTCAAGCCTTGGTAGATTTCATTAATCTGGACAAAGTTACAAACACCCGAGGAATGACAAGATAATACATACTGGACGATACATTTTTACAGATCCAGGCAATTGGAAGGCTCGTGGGCAGGAGTTATTTTATCTTCCGCACGAGGTGACAAGTTTTGTTATGTCCTACGGCTTATGTTTCCTTGTACTAACAATGCAGCTGAGTATGAGGCTTTGTTACATGGGCTCCGCATGGCTAAGGAAATGAACTTAAGTCGAGTCAGATGCTTGGGCGACTTAGACCTTGTTGCACAACAAGTTTCAAGGAAGTGGGATTTTAAAGACCCGCTCGTGGTGGCTTATCGTCAAGCAGTGACTAATATTGCTGGTCACTTTAAAGGATATCAAGTGGATCACATAGACCAGCGGCTTAATGAGGTGGCTGATGCTTTATCTTGGCTAGGTTCTGTGCGTAAGCCGGTTCCCCCCAATGTGTTCTTGGATGTGTTGCTTAATCCTTCTGTCAAGTTACCTTCAGAAGAAGATCTGGCTATCCTAGACCCGGAAGGGCAGTCGGTGGCGGCTCTACGAGCAACTCCAGATTGGACAGTTCCTTATCTTGCTTATTTAACCCGGGGCGAGCTTCCAGACGAAGAGCTCCTGGCCCGGCAGACCATCCGGCGATCTAAGTCCATGGCTATTGTCAATGGCGAGTTACATCGATGCACCGTAACTGGCATGTTTCAACGCCGTGTTTCCCCTGACGAGGGCAGGGAGATTTTGCTTGAAATTCATGCATGAGATTGTGGTCATCACGCCGGGTCAAGATCTTTGGTGGCTAAGGCTTTCATACATGGCTTTTACTGGTTATCTGCTCATGCTGACGCAGAAGATATTGTTCGCAAGTGTGATGGTTTCTAGGAGGGTGACTAAGTGCTCCGTTTGATTCAAGATCGGACATGCATCAATAAGCTTTCACCTCCTTGGGAAGGGCCCTTTGTGGTTAGCAAAAACCTCAATAATGGATCATATTATCTTATTGACATACGTGAACGAAATAAGTCACGTACCTCTGAGGAGGAGACCAACAGACCCTGGAACATTGCTCATCTTTAGCCTTACTACACTTAAGCCACTGGCTTCAGTCATTGTACATACATCATGTATATACCCTTTATGATCAAGTATAATAAAGCCGACATCCCTGAAACTCGGGGCCTCTGTCGTTTCATCTCATATATTGTGCATGAGTTTTTATTTACTGATCATTGGTCACTTGGGGGCTTCCAACTCAATGAGTTTAGCTTTCTCACCCTCTTGACCCGGAAAAAATGCCACAATATATATTGGTTAAACCTTCCTGTTTGCTTGATGCTACTCCGAAAAGGTGACCCGCCTGTCAGTGTCGAAACCGGCGGATCTCGGGTAGGGGGTCCCGAACTGTGAATCTAGGAACGATGGTAACAAGAGACGAAGGGGACAGTGTTTACCCAGGTTCGGGCCCTCGTGAGGAGGTAAAACCCTACGTCATGCTTGATTATATTGATGAATGGGGTGCTTACAGAGTTGATCTACCTCGAGATCAAAAGAGCTAAACCCTAATGAGTTGAGTCCTTCCTCTACGAACTAAGACCCCTGGTTTATATAGACACCAGGGGTCCCTATGGTTACATATGGTCGGTTTCTTTCCGGGCACAGATACGCCCATTCCTTCTTGGAGGACAAACCAAGCCTTCGGGACTCCTCCTTCCGAACACGGGATTTCTTGATAACTTGACGACCTCTGTACGGCTCACAAGGGATGAATCAACGACCCGAGGACCTCTTAGTCCCGGACTCCCTCAGTAGCCCCCGAACTTGCCTCCAACGCCGAGGCACTCTATGTTCGGCAGCTTCGTTCACCAAGGGTTTCCGGCTTGCGAGGCGAGTTCTTCTCTTCTTCGATTCGTCAGATGACCGCCTGACCACACTAAGAATGCCCGATCACCGGAAAGGACACGGGCTCACAACATTGATTTCCTTGCATGAGTCCCAATGAAACTCCTCGATTCCTCGTCCATCTCCAAGAAATTCTAGCATCAATCAAACTTTGGAGGTATGGCGAGCGCCCCAGGCTCTTCCTCGCGCCCTCAAGGACCCCTTCCCGGTGACTAGGCCAGCTGTTCCGTTTCTCTCCTCCGGCTGCGTAGTCTTGAGACGTAGGGATATCTCCCTACCTCAGATCTGGCACCCACGCGCGCAAGGCTTACCTCTGCAAACGGCATGGCATTCGTGGAGAACTTACCCACTCCCCTCCAAGACGAGAGGGTATGCTTTACCTCCTTTCTCCTGCGAGGCCTGGGTTTCCCTATTCATCCCTTCTTGAGGGGCCTATTGGAGTTTTACGGGATCCAGCTCCACAACCTTACCCTCGGATCTATCCTACATATCTCGGGCTTTGTCGCCCTCTGCGAGATGTTCCTCAGCTGCGAGCCCCAATTTGATCTATGGCGAAAATATTTCTGCCTCGTCCCTCGAACTCGGGGAGGAGAAATCCGGGAAGTGGGCGGAGTCGAGGTGTGTCGCATAGCCAGGACGGGGTACCTTATCAGAACTCCGAAAAAGGAAACCGAAGAGTGGGCTTCGGAGTGGTTTTATATCAAAGACGTCCCCCTATTCAACCCAGCTCGAAGGGCTCTGCCCGAATACTCCGAGGCCCCTCTAAACAAGCAATTCAACTGGCGCCCGAGGAGCTTTTCTCAAGAGGAGAGCGCCAAAGTAAAGTGTGTATCCACCAAAGTGAAGCTGCTAGGTCACAGCAAACTGACCATTGTCGACGTGATGGCTGCCGCTATCACCCGTTGCGTCCAGCCCCTGAAACAGAGGATCCACCCCCTATGGTGCTATAATGGGACAAGTGACATGACCCATTGCCGAAGACAAGGGCCTGCTGACCAGACGGCTCTGGCGGTCATGTTAGCCGATCTCTTCAAAGGAGAAAAGGAAAATTTTGTTCGTCTGACGACCAGGGAAGGTTGCTCGACTCATAACCCCATTGAATGGGTAAGTTCATTCATACTCCCCTCCCCTCGGGTCATCAATTCCTGATTTTACTGATCGAAAGTGAATTTTTATCCTGAACATCAATGGAGGCGTTAGGTCGAGACAGTTAAATGTACCGCCCCATAGCCGGAGGATTACTCTCGCGGCGATGACCCCGGATTCCATGATGATCTGGAGACTTCGATTGAGTTCGAGGATGGGACCTTCTACCAGAGGAGCGTTGATGGGTCCAAAGTGGCCCTCCAAGCCGATCACCCTGGATCACTCCCTTTCTCTACGATGGGCAATAAGAAAGCCTCCTCTCGAAAGGGACGTCCGTCTCCCGTGATCCCGATCTCATCGACTTCTGTCCCCAAGGGTCGACGGTCTACACGCCGGTCACCCTTAGAAACTGCTCCATCAAGGTGCGTACCTAACAACGACCGGGCTCCCGCGCCAGAGAGTGCAGAGGAAGTTGTACCGACCACTCCTTCTTCCAAAAGGTATTCAACCTTGCAATTCGGTCTCTATTCTCCTGTGTTCTAAATATTCATGCATTTTTAACTGTCATGCTTAGGAGACGAGTAGAACCACCTCTGTCCGAAGATGCCGAGAAAGCGCCGGGCAATCCCCAACCAAGGTCCCCGGTACATGCCGAAGTGAATGCGGAAATTCCTACCGCGGGCCAACATCCCGAGGATATAGGGGATGTCTCGGCTACCAACACCGAGGTTGAAAGTGCAATGAATCACCGACGACGGAGGGAGGGACTGCGTCACCCCATATTTTCCGATCAGGAGTTCAATGCTCTTAATTCCGTAGACTCATACCTCGGGACCGCTCGAGCTGGACTTGTTGGAGCCGCTAAAATAATATCTGCCAGCCTGCAGGTAAATGGTCTGCTCAGAAGGCCGATCATTATCCGTAACACGGTAGCCCCCGAGCCTTAATTTGGTCAGAACGGCCGAATTCAAGGGTCTGACAACTATGTTCATGTGCGTGTAGGTTTCAAAGCAATGGAACGAGAAGCTGTATGTGGATCTCGAGTCAAGTCGAGCAGAGCTGCAAGACGTTAGGAACGAACTTGAACAGGTGAAGAAATTCACCCAAGAGGCGCATGGTGAGTACAAAGTATTGCTTCTTGTGCCGGAGTTATTTAAAGGACATCACATCTGATGAAGGATTGTTTCATAGCAGCCGAGTCCATAGGGAAATTGCAGAAGGATTTGGATGCCTCCCGACAATCCCAAAGGTATGCCGAATCCTTGCTAGAGGCCGAGCACCGTGTATTGACTCGAAGTCCTGAAGACAAAAACCAGCTTAAAGCGGAAAACCAGCGACAGGCCGAAGAAATTAAGAGCTTGAGAGCTCAATTGGAACAATCCTGCCAAGAAAACCAAAGATTGAAGGGTGGCATGTATTGTAAGTGAAAATCTAACCCTCAGCCCACCAATTTTTTTGTATCGAGTGTAAGGAGCATTATTTATTTCCTGACCAGGTCTCCTGACCGGGCGTCTCGAGGAAGAAGTTAGCTCGTATGGAGGATATCTGTTAAAGGAGGTCTCCGTTGTGCACGAGCGGGCTCGGAAGGCGATGAGTAATATGGTTAAAGCCTTATGGCTGGCTTAGACGCCTCCGAAAGGGATGGCAGAGCTGGCCGATAAGTTCAGGGGAGCTCGGAGTCGTTTTGAGCTTTGGAAGACCTCCACTTGCCGAGAGGGAGCCCGATAGGCATGGGCCATGTTCAAGACCCGCTTTACCAAACTCAACCCGGAGCATATGGCTCGGGTTGGGCCCGTAGGGCCGGATGGTAAAGAGGTGCCAGTGAGCTTGGTTTACGACCAAGTGATGCCTGCTGCTTGGATGTCACAGGAAGATTGTGCCCTAGACACCATAATAGACCATCTTGAGTGACGTCCTTTAGTTTTTAATCTATGTAACGATGTACTTTTTATCAAAACCCTCTCTATCCATGCTGTAAACATTGTCTTAAACAGTCATCGGCCTCTGCCTCCGTCGCCGATAGCTAAAGAGTATTCCGGACTATGCATCCTGTAATAATAGTGAATTGTCCCGGGAAACTAAGCAATCAGACCTTGTGGTTCGGACAAATGAAATGTGCATGGGGAGGTATGTTATATTACTATTTAACGTAAGAAACATCTTCCAAAGAAAATAGTTCCTCTATGGGTTCCTTTCTTTAGGTTACTACGTGAACCGTAGATGTCATAGTCGTGTATCCGTATTATGCGGATGATTTTGCTGCTTGGGGGGAATAGCCCCCATGTACGGCAAGAGGTGTCAACTCTACCTTTATTTTCTTCCTTGCCAACCAATTTGTATCATAAGAATGCTAGCTTTCGGCATCGCCTATCTGAGGTACGTGTCCGGGTAATCCAGACATAACAATCACAGAGGTGCTCCCTTTACCCCCTAGCCGAATAATCAGGAACGTAGGGGGTAAGCATAGGAGCAAGGCAACCAGGCTTGGCTAAGACTTAAGCCTAATTGGTGCATAAGTGGCACAGAAGGGGTATTGGGAGAGTGCATATAAGGCAAATAGCCAGAGTAAGTGAGGTGGCTTCTTGACGGAGCCCCCAGGTGATTGCCAGGTAAAACATTTACCGATGACATCATAGTTCGGTTAAGCCAAACAAAAGTTTAGAGAGAAGGTCTAGCCACTCCTACAAAGGTAAATAAAAAGAAAAAGAAAAGAAATACAAGGGTTTGGTGCGGGACAAGGCGACACCTGTCTATCCATAGAAGCGCCGCAGGCGAGTTGCGTTCCATGGGTTTGGTTCGAGACGATTGTCCTGCGGATTGCGAAGATGGTAAGCTCCTCCTATCAGTACTTCGTCAACTATAAAAGGGCCCTCGCACTTTGGCTTGAGCTTATGCTTCTGCTTCTCTGGGAGGCGTAAGGCCAACTCGCCCACGTTATAAGCTTTAGCTCGAACCTCCCTGCTTTGGTATCGCCGAGCCTGCTATTGATAGAAAGTAGATCGAGCCCGGGCTATGTCGCGCTCCCCCTCCAAGGCGTCTAGGTCGTCCTGCCGATCTAGTACTGCTTCTTTTTCCTCGTACATGCGAACTCTTGGCGCGTCATGGATGATGTGACAAGGGAGGACTGCTTCCGCCCCGTACACCATAAAAAATGGTGTGTATCCTGTTGATCGGTTCGGGGTTGTACGCAGACCCTACATCACGGAATCCAGTTCCACAACCCAATGGCAGTCAGACTCTTGAAGTGATCGGACGAGGCGAGGTTTAATACCGCTCATGATGATACCTGGCCCGTTCAACTTGTCCGTTAGTTTGTGGGTGGTACGCCGAGGCGTAATCGAGCTTGATACCTAGGTTAGCGCACCAGTCCTTGACCTCCTGGGCGGTGAAGTTGGTTCCGTTGTCAGTTATTATACTTTGTGGGACACCGTAAGGGTGCACCACGTTGGATATGAAGTCGATGACCAGTCCTAATTTTACCGAACTTACTGGTTTTGTTTCGATCCATTTAGTGAATTTATCGACCATGACCAGTAGGTATTTCTTTTTCTTGGTCCCCCCTTTAAGTGGTCCGACCGTATATAACCCCCATACCGCGAAAGGCCATGTGATGGGTATCGTCTGGAGAGCCGTAGGATGGCTTTGATTAGCAAAGAGTTGACAGCCGATACAATGTTGAACGAGTGTGTGGGCGTCAGTTCGGGCGGTGGGCCAGAAGAACCCGACTCGAAAAGCCTTGCTTACAAGGGCCCGTGCTGCCACGTGGTGGCCGCCCATACCTGCATGTATCTCTGCTAAGAGCTGCCTTCCTTCTTCTTCAGATATGCACCGTTGGAGGACCTCGGTGGTGCTCTTTTTGTATAATTCTCCTTCATGGACCTTGTAGGCCTTTGATCGCCGCACTATGCACCTCGCCTTCATCTGGTCATCAGGGAGTTCTTTGTGTAGAAGGTAGGAAAGGAAGGGTTCTATCCACGGTGCGATTACGGCCATCACTTCGTGGGCCGAGGGGGTTTTCTCAATCGTGGAACCGCCGATGATTAGCTCATCTAGTTCAACTGTAGGGGGGGTGACCTGCTCTTCATCATTAGTTATGGCGTCATCGCCGTTGTCCTACCATACCACAAAGGGTTTGAATAGCCTCTCTAAGAAGGTGTTTTTGGGGTCTGGGTCGCGTTTGGCGCCCATACGAGCGAGGATGTCGGCAGCTTGATTGTTGTGTCTAGATACGTGGTGGAATTCTAGTCCTTCGAATCGTGCAGATATTTTAAGGACGACATTTCTGTAGGCTGCCATTTTTGGGTTCTTAGCATTAAATTCGCCATTGATTTGAGAGATGGAGAGATTGGAATCTCCCCGTACTTCGAGCCGCTGTATGCCCATAGAAGTCGCCATCCGGAGTCCATGCAATAGAGCCTTGTACTCGGCCGCATTATTGGAGTCAGCGTACATGATCTGGAGGACATATCGGATGTTGTCGCCGGTGGGAGATGTGAGGATGACTCCAACCCTTAGTCCAGCGAGGGTCTTGGATCCGTCGGAGTACATTGTCCAGTGTGAGTATGTGGTGTATTCCCTAGGGAGCTTGGCCTCCATCCATTCGGCAATGAAATCAGCCAACACCTGAGATTTAATAGCTTGTCGTGGTTTATAATTGATTTCGAACAGGAGGGGTTGGATGGCCCACTTGTCTATGCGGCCGGTGGCATCCCTGTTATTGATTATATCATTTAGGGGCACTTCGGAGGCCACCGTGACTGATCACTCCTGGAAATAGTGTCTGAGCTTTCGTGAAGCCATGAACACTGTGTAGGCTATCTTCTGATAATGCAGGTATCTAGTCTTGCACGGAGTAAGTACTTCTGATACGTAATATATTGGTTTCTGTACCCAGTGTTTATGGCCCTCATCCTCCCGTTCTACCACGAGTGCTGCGCTGACGACCTGGTTGGTGGCCGAGATGTATAGCAACATCGGTTCGCCCGTACCGGGCGCTGTCAGTATGGGGTTGCTGGCTAGCAGCGCTTTGATTTCCTCTAGTGCAGCTACGGCCTCATTGGTCCATTCAAAGTTCTTGGTTCGTTTCAATAGTTTGTAAAGGGGCAGAGCTTTTTCACCAAGGCATGAGATGAAGAGGCTTAACGCCGCCATGCAGCCTGCCAGTCTTTGGATGTCTTTTAGCTCCATGGGGACCGCCAATTGTGACAAAGCTCTGATCTTGGCCGGATTAGCTTCGATGCCCTTGTGGGAGACTATGAATCCGAGCAATTTGCCGGCGGGGACGCCAAAGACACACTTGTACGGGTTCAGCCGTATATCATACTCCCGCAGGCTGGCGAATGTTCGGCCTAGATCGTCCACCAGCTGGCTGAGGTGTTTGGTCTTGATGACCACGTCGTCAATGTATGCCTCGACTATTTTGCCGATTTGTTTTTTCAGGCATGTTTGAATCATGCGCTGGTACGTGGCGCCTGCATTTTTTAGCCCGAAAGGCATTGTATTGAAGCAGAATGGCCCGTAAGGGGTGATGAAGGCGGTTGCGTCTTGGTCAGACTCCTTCATTTTTATCTGATGATATCCAGAGTAAGCGTCCAGGAAGCAGAGTGAGTCGTGTCCGGCAGTGGCGTCAATTATCTGGTCAATGCGGGGTAAAGGGAAAGGATCTTTAGGGCAGGCTTTGTTAAGGTCTTTGATGTCGACACAAAGCCGCCAGGATTTGTCTTTCTTTGGTACCATGACCAGGTTTGCCAGCCATTCAGGGTGTTTGATCTCTCTGATGAATCCGGCTTTGAGTAGTTTGGCGAGTTCTTCGCCCATAGCTTGACGCTTGGGTTCAGAAAATCGACGTAGGGTCCGGTTAACCGGCTTGAATCCTGCAATTATGTTATGAATATGTTCGGCCAACCTTCGGGGGATTCCAGGCATGTTTGATGGGTGCCAAGCGAATATGTCCCAGTTTTCGCATAAGAACGTGCGTAGTGCTTCGGCGACCGCAGGGTCCAGCTGAACTCCGATGGATGCCGTTTTATTGGGGTCCATTGGGTGCACCTGAAATTTTATGATATCGTCTGCAGGTTTAAATGACGTAGACTTTGTCATTTTACCGAGGATCATGTCGTCCTTATCTACGATAGAGCGGAGCGTAGTCAGTTCCTCAGCGGCCAGCGTCTCAGCTAGTGCCTCGAGGGCAAGCAATGCTGTTTTATTCTTGGCTCGAAGCGCTCTATCTAGGTCGCTTGTAACTGTGATCACCCCGTTGGGTCCCAACATTTTAAGTTTCATGTAACCATGATGAGGTATGGCGTGAAACCTTGCGAAGGCGTCGTGCCCTAAAAGGGCATGATAACCGCTGTGAAAGGGTATGATATGAAAAAGTAGTTCCTCTATTCTGTAGTTATCGGGAGTACCGAACACTACGTCGAGGGTTACTCACCCCATGCAGCATGCCTCTCTTCCGGGGATGATTCCTCAAAAGGTTGTGCTGCTTCGCTCGATTCGAGACTTATCGAACTGCATTTTGCCCAAAGTTCCCTCGTAAATGAGGTTTAGACCGCTGCCGCCATCCATTAGGACCTTGTCCAACTGAAAACCGTCTATTATTGGGTTAAGGACCAGGGCGGCCGGTGCCCGCTCTGTGCGGGTCATCGGTTGGTCGTTTTCATCGAAAGTTATCGGTAAATCTGTCCATGATTTCCTTGATTCCACCTGGTGTATCTGATCGAGCTCTCGAAGAGCTCTCTTCCTCTGACCTTTCGAGGAGAATGTCTCGTAGATCGTTAGGACCTCGGGGTGAGTTTCTGGTGGTGTTATCGAACGTCTGCCTGAGGGCGAGGCTGTGAGGATGGCCTCTCCGCTTTTTGCAACCTGCCTAACAACCCAGCATGCTCGAAGGCTGTGGGATGGGCTTGCGTTTGGCGGGGTGGGATGTATGGGGCAAGGACTGTCCAGTAATCTATCAAGGAGTGTTTTTTCTTTCATGGGGTATTTGTTCCTTTTTTCGGCAGGCCTGTATCTAGGCGGGTATTGCGGTGACATGAACCTTTTCCGAACTTCTCTAGGATGTTCGGTGTGGACTGGTTCTGTATAAAATCGTTGTTCTTCCCGCGTACTCTCCATAGCGCAGTACTTTTCCATCAAGTATGTTAGCTCGGAGAAGTTTTGGACACGACGATGGCCAAGAGTGTTGAGGATTCCCTTATCATGGTAGTTCCGCTGGAAGGCTGCGATCATTTCTATGTCGTTGATGCCTTTCATCCTGTTTTTGCTAAGGAGGAATCTGGCCCAAAAATGATGGACCGATTCCCCATGTCATTGCTTGACCTCCCATAAGCTCGTCGGACCGGGTTCCAGTGCGCTTTTAAAGCGATCGATCTGAGTGGTGGGTGGGAAAAAATATCGCGACCCGGCGAGGAGCAAGTTTGGTGCCCGGACAGCCGGGTTTTGTTCCGTCATGGGATTAGGCGCGGAACTTCCGATCTCCGCCTCAATGGGCTTGGGGGACGTGGCACCGATAGTGCTTTGCCTTGCGGGCCCTAGGTTGTGTGTTAGGCCGTGCGGAGTCTCAGTGTCCGGGGTGAGTTCGGATCCTGAGTGATCGGAGATCGGAATATACACAGTTTTCAACTTTGCCGGTTGGTGAGAGGTGTCTTCAGCCGGGCACTCGATGGTGGCGACTAGATGCGTTACCAGAGGGACGTAAATTTCCCTACCGTCGGGCCTCAGCCCGATCTGGTTGTACACCGATGTTTGGCGGTCGGCTATGCATAAGGCTTAGATCTGACCGAGTAGCTCGTCCGGTAGTGAGGCTCCGATTGGATCGGCATCGAAGGCGCGTCTGAGGTCGGTAAGCAGCGCTGTCCTCTCAGGGCTACTTGAGGGTATTCCCGGGGAGTGTGTGGCCGTGGTTGGCACAGCCGCGTCGATCAAGACGGGTTTTAAGACCGGGCTGGGGGCCAAGTCCATCCTGGCGGCGAGATTTACTTCGTCCGACGTTAAGGCGTCGGGGGCAGTGTGTCTTTTAAGAAAAGCCGAGGTCTCTGTCAAAACAAGATCTCCCCAGGAGTCGGCGATGAACTTTAGGTTCCTGAACTTGACTTCCGAGCCAGGGGCAAAGCTCCCGATCTGGCCAAGACGGCCAGTGGATCGGCTTGAAGCACGACGCTTCCGAAAGCGAGGATCTGTCCAGGAATGAAAACGTCCTTGTTACAGATCTCCCTGTCAATGATTAAATGAGCCATCGATCCTTTGGTGATTCATAGCGGAACTCTCAATGAAAGCACCAATGTCGGTGTCGAAACCGACGGATCTCGGGTAGGGGGTCCCAAACTGTGAATCTAGGAACGATGGTAACAAGAGACGAAGGGGACAGTGTTTACCCAGGTTCGGGACCTCGTGAGGAGGTAAAACCCTACGTCCTGCTTGATTATATTGATGAATGGGGTGGTTACAGAGTTGATCTACCTCGAGATCAAAAGAGCTAAACCCTAATGAGTTGAGTTCTTCTTCTACGAACTAAGACCCCTAGTTTATATAGACACCAGGGGTCCCTAGGGTTACATATGGTCGGTTTCTATCCGGGCACAGATACGCCCATTCTTTCTTGGAGGACACACCAAGTCTTCGGGACTCCTCCTTCAGAACACGGGATTGCTTGATAACTTGACGGCCTCTGTACGGCCCACAAGGGATGAATCAACGACCCGAGGACCCCTTAGTCCCGAACTCCCTCACCGCCGTACTCTTAACAAGTCAATCTTTATGACCCCGAACTTGTTAAAGTTAAAACGGCGGCTTAAGTCACGCAAGAGCCGGCTTACAGAATGCGATGATAAACCAAGGCTATCATGCCAGCTTCATTGAAGCAAGACTTGAGCCTCGAAAGCCAGTCTTTTTGTCGAGCCTCGAAAGCTGACTTATAATTCACTCCATAGATATATGGGGATATTGTTTATTTCTGCTTTTCAGGAATTTTTCTTCCTAAAAATCCCTGGGTCAAAAGAACTACGGGTTATTCATGCTCATCACTGAGTCTTCATCGACCATGTGTCGCCAGATTATTAATCTGAAATTTCTTTTTAATGACTATAAGTCGTCGGTCAATGACTCCCCGGATCGTTCCACTTCAAATATTATTTGGTGGAATTTGTTTTGCAGGTATACTTTCTGCACATACATGTCGCTACAGGCGATTTATCAAATACACATGCAAGCAACAGGCTGTACAGTTCCAAACAAAATATTAAAGGCAAGTTGACAGACTTGTTGATATACAAATCCTTCGTCATCAAATTAAGATTGGATCAAAAGTTAAAACATGCACGAAGGCACGGCACAGGCAACCGGCTGTTAGCTTAAGCTATTACATGGGTACAATTGAGCCCAGAATTTTGGATCAAGGTTTTTGAGTACAAATTAATCCTGTAACCAGGCTTCTAAGCCATCCGAGTTAGCTCCATCCGGGTTAGCTCTGGGCTGACCTCTCGCAGGTGATGCCTCTGGGTTATCCTGTGCTGATTCTTCTGTGTCTTGGATCTGAAGGTTGTCCACATCCCAGTTGACATTGATTAAAGCTTGAAAAATGGCTTCTTCATGCAAGATGGGGGAAGGGTCAACATCAGGGGCGGAAATATGCTTACGACATTGAGGAGTTAGGTCAACAACTTCAAAAGTTGGCGGCTCAACTCACGAGTTGTTGTCGTCATAAGCCGCCTGATACTTCTTTAGATCAATTTCTGCAACTCGTTGGCTGGCCAGCACTCGATTCGCCCTTACGCAACGAGCATAGTCAGCATCAAAGAATTCTGACCCTTCATCTTTGTACCGTGGAAATCCTCGGGCCATCTCTGCAGTATCCAGATCTGCTGAATAAGCCATGGCCCGGCTCAGAGATGTCATTGCACCTGCTCGGGCGACTGATCTTTTCAGCTCTTCGATTTGCTTCGGGATCGTTAAGAGGCGTCTCAGCACATCCTTGATGAATTTCACCGGCTCTTTGTCACCCATGACAGTTTTGATGGTGTGGAGACTTCCAGCGTATAATTGTTCCGCCAATGAGTATACAGCCTTTAGCATCATCACGCTGTTGTCCTAGAGATTGCGAGTTCGGGTGCCCGCAAACAATTCAAGTGTGTGAGTTGCCAGGCGAGTTTTTATTTCATAATGATTATTTGAGCGGTTTATCATGAGCTAATAAAAATCCTTACCAAAGACGGCTTGGGTCATATGAGCAATATGTCGCTTTAACTCGGCCAACTCTTCAATAACGGGTCTCGATTGACCTTCAGTGTCTTCCGCACGCTTGATCAAGGCGGCCTTTTCAGTCTCGAAATACTTTTTCTCTACTTCAAAGCCCGCCTTGATTTTTTCAAAGTCTTCCAATGAAGATTGCAGACTCAGTTCAGCTTTGGCTCGGGCGGCTTGCTCTAGTTCCAGATCTTTTTTCAATCCGGTCGCATTTGACTCGGCTACATTCACAGCTTTCGGCACAGTGAGAGTTATCACTTTAGATATTCTTTAGGCATAAGCCGGCAGCAAAGTGCAGCCTGACATTTGGGGGCTATGACAAGCAAATTTTTTATTAAGTCCCAAGCAGATTATAAGCAATATACTGGACACTTGGGGGCTAATGCATATCAGTTTTTCTTCCACCACATGATACGGGAAGACCCAGCTCATCTCATGAAGATGAGCCGGCCCTTGGGGACTACAGGTCGATTCTTCAGACATATTATATTAAGAAGACCCGGTTCATCTCATGAAGATGAGCCGGCCCTTGGGGGCTACAGGTCGATTCTTCAGACATATTATATTAAGAAGACCCGGCTCATCTCATGAAGATGAGCCGACCCTTGGGGGCTAGAAGTTGATTCTTCAGAAGTTCTATATTTACAAGACTCGACTCATCTCATGAAGATGAGCCGTCCCTTGGGGGCTACACAAGGATATATAGAGTACAAGTCAGAATTGAGCATACCTCATATTTTCTCCTAATCATACCAACCAGGCTGACTTCCATTTCCCGGCTTGTAGAGAGGCGGCTTAAATAGCCGGCATGCAATTCTTCAGCGCTCAACTCCTCATAATTGGGAAGTTCAAGCTTATCTTCCCCTTCTCAGGAAATGGTGTCTCACCCTTGGCAGTAAGCTTGGTCAGCACATTGGAGACCTCTGGAGCTGTGTAACCCATCCGAGTGATAATAATCTCCTCATTCTTCTTATGAGAAGGAGCATCTTCAGTTGCTTTATGAGGATTGGGAGGGTTAAGATTATCTGCTGGGTTAGCTTCAACATCTATAGCCTATGTGCTTGCCAGTTTAGAATGCTGGGCCGGTTCATCTTGGTCGTCCTGATGATCTTCGGGGTTCTCATTATGAGCTTCAGGAGTCACCAAAGTCGGATTTTCCGGCTCAAGGACCTCAGGATTGGTTGATGACTTACCGACCTTTCTTTTCTTAGTCTTAGCCTTGGCCCTACAAACAAGGCAGCAGAATGAAGCGTATGCAAGGCTAAGTATGAATAAGCAATATATGGTATAAGGAAGAAGTTTACCCTTGGTGGATAACGAGGGGTGGCAGCTTTGTGGCAGTTGAGTCTCCCGATGAAGGTGATGACTCCTGATAATTTGAATCAGAAGGATTAAGAGGTTGTTGGATAAGGCCAGCTTTCGGAAGTGAAGGAGTTGGACTATGAGGCACCTCATTCTGTCACTTGCGGGCGACTGACTTGTTGGGTAAGCCGGCCACAAGGTCACCGGAGCTGCTCCGAGTATGGCGCCTTGATTGATGCTGAGTTTTCTTCAAAATAAAATTAGGATCCAAATGAGCATCCGGGTGAGAAAAACTTACTTTCCTAATGACCCGCCTTGTTTTCCTTGGAGACAAGGATTCTGAGCCAGAGGAAATGGAAATTACCTCAACATCTTCGGCCCGGCTTGTTGCAGCATCACCCGGAGAGTAAGAGGCATCAGCAAGTTCAATAAATAGACGACCAAGGGAGTCAAGTTCTACCTCCAACTGTGCATCAGCTGTTGGTGACTCGCCCCTAGTTAACGGCTCTTCCGCAGCCGCCTTATTCTTCCTCCTACTCGGGGCGGGTTTAGGCTTATGTGCCAGAGTTTTCCTCTTTTTATTCCAGAATGGAGAGTCTGCCTGCAAGGTTGTCAATAAAAACAACAATTAAGCTTTGAAGTTTAAAAAATTCTATAAGCCAGATAAATAGTTATCAAAGATTCTTACTGGAGGAGCCGGGTTAAGAGCGCAGAAGGGATTCAGTCCAACTTTATTGCAAGCTTCTTGAGTTTCTCCCAGCAGTTTCTTTACAATCCGGTTTATCTCATCAGTTTCCAAATTCTCGTTGATGTATCTTTGTGCATCGTTTAAACTGCAAGAATAATTGTACATTAAATCGCCACAACGACTCAATGGTAAGATCCTCTTGGATACCCAACATCAGGTTAGATCAACCCTAGTCAACCCATTGGCTAGCAAGTCCCTCAGCTTTGGGTATATGGGGGCGAGTTAAGAACGTTCTTATTGTGGAGCCCAGCCAGGAAGTTCAAAGGTCATAATAAGCCGATCTGGTCTGTAACCCGGCAGAGGATTTTCATCAGCAGGGACCGTGTTCCGGCAATAGAACCAAGTCTTAATCCATCCTTTGGGGTGGCTTGGCAGAGTAGCTGCAGGAAAAGAACCATCTCTTCGCCTTTGAATTGAGACCCCACCGAGTTCAAGACTGGCGCGATCAGCACACTGAGTTTGGCGGTTGAGATAGAAGAATTCCCTAGAAAGAAGGACAGTGGCCTCCATTTGCAGATACACCTCGCAAAACACTTGGAACTTACATAGGTTGGATATGGAATTGGGAGCCAGATCTTGAGGATGAAGATTGAAAAAGTTCAAAACATCTCGGAAGAATTTCGACCCGGGGGGAGAAAAGCCCCAGAGAAGGTGATCTATGAACACCACTACTTCTCCTTCGCCGGGTTGTGGAATTTCATCTCCGAGGGCAACCCGCCAGCCAATTTCTTCTTGAGATGGCGGAAGGCCTTGGTGTTCATAATCCTTGAGCATAAGCTCAGAAACTTGGGAAGGCACCCAGTTGCATATGGTGGATTTTGACATGATGAGTCGCCTGAGTAAAAATAAAAGGACCAGTAGGAGCATATATGGCGGGTTATTTAAGAAATGGCAACTCATTTAATAAGCTATGTGATCAGACAACAATGTTTTGGCATGTATGGTCAATGGTAAGACCGCCTAATTATTTACAACAGGTGAGTCGCCTCATGATAAGTCGGCACCTAAATGAGGCAGTCTCTAAATATGGCGGGTTACAGTCATAATGATGAGCCAACAAACATAAGGGCGTCTTATGATAATCAGAGATTTCTGGTTTTTGCTAAGTATGGAACTAACAAGTTTCTACCGAAGCAGCTACAATTATGGATCTACAAATGGTTCAAAAAGGAAAAATAATTGCTAAACCTAACGATGAAGTGTTGAAGCAGTGGTGACCTAGCCTGTGAATTCCTAAGGGAGATCTAAGCATACTATGTATAAAATGGTGCCGTCACTCATGCCGCTCTGTTTCTATGGGAAAGTTCATTGAAACTATATATGAATTAGCAATGGTGATGAAGGAGCAATGAACTCCAGTAACTCCGACGAACTACAGTGAATTGATAAAGATCTGGGAGAAGGATGATGATTTACCTGATAGTTGCAGGTGGCAGCGGAGATGTTTGGCCGGGCCCTGGTATAGTTGAAGTGACACCGCGGTCCTGGAAAGGGTCAGCCAGGCGATGGACGAACAACAGCGGCGGCGCATGAGAGACTTGATCTCAAGGAGGAAGAAGAAGCGAGGGGGCAAGGTAAAAAATGAGTAAGAGGGCCCCCCGTGGGTATTTATAAAGAGAAGAGCCGAAGGGTAACATGCAGGCGTGATAATTGAGGGGGCACAGTAAATTTTGGAACCAGAGGCACCTTGATTTTCGGGCTAAACGGATATATACAAAGATTCGTTGTGATATCATCATTGATTTCCTGGATTTCTGGTGAGTGATTCCATTAATGGGTAGAAAAAGAAAATTACAAGTCCGGAAGCGTCGTAAGCCGGTATTTCATGACCCGGAGAAGATGCAGATATGATCAGAAGATAAGCCGCCAAGTTAAGGCGGTGGAGATTGACATGAATGAATTCAAATGAATCTGGGGGCTAATGTTGGGGATATAACCCCACGATATAACCCGCCCTGTTGGGCCGGGTCATCCTGATGGTGGCTCGTAAGCAATACACAAGGTGGGCTGGAACGCTGAGGAACAAGACCAGCAAGGCGGCTTACCAAGTAAGCCGGTTTGCGGCCCAGTACCCGAAGACGGTGACTCAAGGCCCAGGACGTGGTAAGTTGTCTAGAGTTTCCTTACTTAGGAGGCAAGGCAAGTTAGAGATATACTTGGTCACGAATCGTAGCACGACTCGGACTCTTGTAAAGCCCAGGGTCTCGACCTGTACATAAAGGCGAGTCCCTGAGGCCAATACTTAAGTTACAATCAATCAATAGCTAGGTCAAGCGAATCCGTTCCCTTGTAATTGATCACTAAGCAATAAGAAGAAAAGCAGGAGTAGGCTATTACCTCGATCGTTAGGGGACGAACCTGGGTAAACTATGTCTCTCGATTCCGATCAACCCCGACAAGCTAACCACCCAGTTGCAATGGCCTCATGTCTAAGCCCTCACACTAGGAGATCTACCGTGACAAAACCACAACACCTGGTGACCATGTCGATGCTTCCCCGAAGCATGACTGTGATACTCCAATTATCAACTAGAACATTGGAGGCATAATGCTAAATGTTTGATCAGTTATCCAAACATCGTGGTATGGTAACGTCATGAATTTCCTCTCCCCTTTACCTAAGTGGTTACCCACTTGCTATCCTGATGTGTATATCATGCTCCGCCTGTTCTTGTGAAGCATATACTCCTAATACCTGTGTATAAGCACATTTTTCCTTTCCATTGGTCTGTTTAAAGTGATAAACACATTTTTACTTCCATTGGTTTGTTTAATGTGATAAACACATTTTCCTTTCCATTGGTCTGTTTACCCTTCCTGGTAATGTAAACTTATCTGAGCAGTGGTAATTCCCTGTTTAGGTAAACACCTCATTGAACAACTCTGTCAGTAAGACCCTGTTACTATTGTTGATAACATTCCGGTAACCGCAGGTGGACGAGAACTTTGCCTATTGGTCCAACTTGTTTTAACGAGCAGGAAAATGGTTCTATTCGTCCCTCGCCCTTGGTACCGACGCTGTTGCCAACATAACTGACAAGCTATCCTCTGACATGTCTTGCTACCATGACCGTGTAAGACGTCACCGCTCTTCCTACTCTTAACCCACATGGTGGGCCCATAACCCCCAGTTCCACAGGATCGAAACTTGACTCTCCCGTACATCTTCGTTTCCAAAGTATCTTTTGCACTTGGTTTCGTATGTAACTCCCGAGCCGCCGTCCAAGGGATGATCTATTCTAGTATCAGACGCAATATTTATTTTCGTTGCTCTGAACCTCTTTCACCTTCTGATTAGGCATCGAATGATTGCCTACCACTTTGAAACTTTTGTACCCTCGCCTATTGCTCCCAATGAATTCCCAGGGTTACAACTCGAGGAATGATTCATGTCTTCTTCCCGGAGTTCACCGACAGGGGCCCTACTTTGTGGAGATGCGTTCTTCCAGAGTTTTTCCCTCTTATCGCATTCGTAGGGGGATGAAGATACCGAAGGAAGGATGAAGACTTCATCAGGATAACCTGCCACAGAGAATTGAGTACATCAACGAAAGGGATCCAATTCTTCGAGAAGAGCAACCAAGACCGAGAAGATTCGTTAGAATTTCGTAATGAGAACATTTCCCGCTTACTTCTACCTCCTAATTCTCAGGACAAGAATTTCTTTTAGTGGGGGAGAGTTGTAACACCCCCTGATTATCAGCTACAGTAATGCATGTAATTAAGCTACAGTAAACCATGAGGTTAAGCTAATGCTTTTGCTAAACAGTGTTTGATCACTTTTGAATAATATCTCATTTCAAATTCACCACTTAAAAGGGATTCAAATTTAATGTGAGAAATTGAATTCTCAAACATAGTGGAAAAATTGTTGAACACTTAGCAAATATTTCAAAACAAATAATGTTAAGGAAAACAACATCACCATCATGTTGGTGTGGACCCCATCATTTAAAACAGAGCCATCATGCATATTTAATTGCTTTTTTAAATCTTTTGAAAATGCAAACTTGCGCAAATAAGTCCCAATTTATTTATGGCAGAGCTGAATATTGCTTTTTTTATTGGACTAGGTCCCACAATTTACAAAAGTATTTTGGTACTGCAAATAAAAAGAAACAGAGCAGAAATTATAAAACAGAAAGGAAAAAGGAAAAGAAAAGAGGGGGAGCTAACCTACTGTGCCATCGGGCCTTAAGTGGCAACACACAGGCCCAGCCCACCACGGCCGGCCTTTCCCTAACCTCTCGCCAGAGGCAGGAAGGCCATGGCGCACGCGTCGTCTGCCCGCCGATTGCTTCGCTGTCGAGCATCCACGGTTCCCCCTCGTGGATAAGGGTACCCCCGACACTCTCTCTCTTCCACGCAAACCCTAGAGCCCCCAGAAACCCCCCTCCTTGCCTCTCTCCCTCGGATTCGTCCTCAGCCGAACGCTGCCATGGATGCGCCATGGTAAAGCTCGCGGCCACGGTCGTTCCCACGCCTTTGGAGCTTGTCCGGGAGGTCCGCAGTGGACAACTCCCTCTCCCTCGCCACTGGATCAGGGCCGAGATGCTCCATTACCATCACCCGCGTCCTCTCCTTCCTTCTCGGGTTCCGGTGACCACCGCTTTGATCCGCACCACCCCGAGCTCCCTTACCCTCCTCGATCTGCTCCCCGTCACCGTTGTGAGAGCCGCCTCGAAACCCCTCTCTCTCTGTCGTGATGCAATTCCATAGACGCCGTAGCCGAGCTCGCGTGCTCCGGGAACCGCTGGGCAGGGTCGTCGCCGTTGTTTTGGTCGGCTCCCGTCTCCATCTCAAGCATCGTTGGATGCGGCGCTCCACGCTTGTGTGATTCCTGCCGTCCGCCGCTCCGTTTGGTCACCGAAGGGCTGCTCCGGTTGGCCGCCGCCGTGTCGGGCTCGTCACCGGCAAGCTCCCATCGTGTGCGGGCGGTTTAAACCGCCGATGACCCACTGATCAGTGGGGCTCGTCTTAACTAATGACTAATTAGTTACTAGCTTAACCCACTGCTAAGTAGACTAAGACATGTGGGGTCCCAACCCTAATTAGATTAATTTAATTACTTTGTTAAATAAACTGTGTATGACAAGTGGGGCCCGGCCCACTATCCCACTAGATCAGATCGACCCAGTCAGCCTGCTGACTGGGCAGCTGGCCCACCAGTCAGCCTCTGCTGACTAGGAGTTGGCCCAGTCAACAGGGCCCACTAGTCAGGCCCTATGTGTGCTGACTGGGTACAACTCTGGGTGCACTTAGCATTTACTGTTTTGGATAATTCGAATTAAAAAATAAAAGAAATTTCAGAATATTAATAAAACTTTGAAAATTCATATAAAACAAACCATAAGTCAGATGAAAATATTTTATACATGAATGTTGCTCAGCAAAATCCCACGAATCCGATTATATGTCCAGTAATAGCCAAAGACCCGAGAAATATGGTCAGATATTTTCCCGCTCCGCCCGTGACGTGTAGTATTGCGTTAGCTCATCCCTAGCACTGCATATTGCCATGTCATGCATCGTGTTGCATCTGCTTGCTTGTATTTATTGTTTCTCCCCCCTCTTCTCTCCGGTTGACATCGAGACTGACGCTGCTGCCGTGTACGACTATGCCGCTGAAGTTCGGCCACTTGCAGTAGAGCTTGCAGGCAAGAAACCCCCCTTGATCATTCTGATATCGCCCAGTTCTTTATCTCTCATGCTTGCATTAGATTTTGCTACTATTGTAGATAGCTCCAATTCTGATGCATAGTCTGTTTTTGATAAACTACTATTGTACCTATTCCTATACTAAATGCTTAGTATAGGTGGATTAGAGATCCCCGGTGACCCCACTTTGTCCCTGTTGCCCCTGCTTCATCATCGACGACTCGAAGACTCGATCAACCGATCGACAAGCCATGCCCGTCACATTCACCGCACACCCCCTTAGTTGTACGACTCTACAGAGCAACTATCGAGTACTGAGGGTGACACCTCGTGAAGTACTCAGGATGCTAACTCTGTAGGGTAGCTAGTCGGTCGTGGTTATCGTGGGTGATTCCTCCTTCACCACTCCCGACGATGACTCTGTCATGCAACACCTCAAGCGTAGACCATCGAGGGTGATTCCTCTCTGGTCACCTTGACGATTACATCGGGTGGGATCCATCGAGGGTGACCCCTCAGTTTTCCCCCTTGGTGTTATAGACACACGGTTACATTTACTTTACTACAGAAACATGTTCAGGTCAGGAGGACCTGGAGGGTGTTGGTGTAATAACGACGAGGCGTGGCCGAGCTTTCTTCGCCCTTGCCGCAAGTCCTCGAGATGGGGCGACGGTACCACATATCGTGGATCATCGATCGTCAGCGCAGCTAACAAAACATTAATGGGTTTGGATATGTGATCTGAGAAGGCCTCTGGCCTGTTTCGCACTGACCACCACGCGGGAATATGTATGGGCACTCTGCATCGTTGATTTACCCAAAAGTTCTTCAGATGTCATAGCTGAGCGGCACGCGCTCGGGTGGCCCGCGTAAGCACCGTCTTTGTATAAAGAGGTGCTAGGACTGACACCGACCGTCCACGTAATGCGCAGGGTTGTGAATTGAGATTGGCCCATGACCCCTTTGTGATTAGGATGTAGACCAACGTGTGCCCTCTCTGTAGAGCCTAGGTAGGACTACGGCGTGTCGATCAGCCGAGGACGGGCATGACCTAGAAAGTGTGTCCGGCCAGAGTTAATCGAGCGTGTTGGGCAAGTTGGTGCACCCCTGCAGGGAAGTATATCTAGTCGAATAGCCGTGTCCATGATAACGGACGCTCAGAGTTGTATCCCGATCTATACAACTAGAAGTGGATACTTGTGAATGAAATGAAATTGTTGGCTCCGAGATTGCTTTATCGTAGGGAGTCGAGGAAGTATCTCTAGGCATTGCTAAATAAAACTTGCTACTTATGAAACTGCTAACCTACACTCTTCTAATGCTGCAAGACACTGAAGATGCTAGTCTTCTATAGGACTAGGCTTTCCCCCTCTATTCTGGCATTTCTGCAGTCAGCCCAAAGATATAGCCCCATTCCTTTGATAATGTTGCATACTTAGCATAGACCTGATGTAAGTCTTGCGAGTACTTTGGATGAGTGCTCATGGTTGCTTTGCTCCTATTTCCCCCTCGATACGTTTACTGCGATCAGATGACGGAGCCCAGGAGACAGTTGCTCCCGCCTCCGACTACTACTACACCGACGGAGCTTACTACTACGTGGAGGCTGCCCCCGACCAACAGTAGGATAGGAGGCTCCCGGGCAGGAGGCCTTGCCTTTTCGATCCGTTGTTTATGTTTGTGCTAGCCTTCTTAAGGCATACTTGTTTAACTTATGTCTGTACTCAGATATTATTTGCTTTCGCTGACTCGTTTGTATTCGAGCTTATGTATTCGAGCCCTCGAGGCCCCTGGCTTGTAATATGAAGCTTGTATGACTTTAATTTGTGTCTAGAGTTGTGTTGTGATATCTTCCAGTGAGTCCCTAATCTTGGTCGTATGCATTTGCGTGTATGATTAGCGTATGATCAAAATGGGGGCATCACACATACATGCATGCAAATGTTGGGAAACATAGTAAAAAAATCGCCCAACAATTAAAAGCACAAGTTCTCCCTAGGTGGTTATGGTAATTAATAACAACATGTATTTCATTGGACTAATGATTCTACCAAGTATATGTCAGGTAAAGTTCAATGAATGGATTGGTAAAGGATTGTGAGAAGATCCCCTAGATGCATGTAACATCTATTGGCAACAAGCTTCAAGACTCGACATTTTGCATTTTGTGAGAAATCACTTTTGATTCCATAGGAAAGCCAATACTATTAAAAGGGGATGAGGTATCTATGATGATTTGGTTGCTCAAGTGCTTAGAGTTAGCCACCAAAAATACACATGAATTTCTTCCCCAAAATTCTCTGTCTAAACCCTACCACTCAAATTCGATGCCATCAAGTTTTCCAAATCGGCCCTATCGAGTTTTACGCTAGACATATCATAAGCCAAACCCTAAGGTCTCAGTGACACCAACTTTCATTTTCGGTGAAACCGAAATGAGTGGCAAACTTTTGGGTAACCCATTTCTAATAATCGGAATTTCTGAGTTTTGGAAATAAGTCACACTGAGATTTGGAAACTTCCTAGGTCAGCCAATTTGGTCCCACCAAGATTTATATATCGGTCTCACCGAAACGCTAAACGTGGCCACACTTTGCACTAGTCAGTGCAACCGAGTTTTTGCTTCGGTTTCACTGAGTTGGGCAATGATGTTGTAATGTTTGGATTTTTGGAGATGCATATATATACCCCTCCACCTACCTCTCACTCGTAGAGGAAGCACTCAGAACACACCAACACTTGCCACATCCATTTTTCTGAGAGAGAGCCACCTACTCATGTGTTGAGATCAAGATCTTCCACTCCAACCACATGAATCTTGATATCTGGCCTCCCAAGTAGCTTTCTACCCAATCAACCTCTTCTACCAAGCCAAATCTCTGAGAGAGTGATTGTGTGTTGAGGTGACTTTCTTTTAAAGCTCAAGAGCAAGGAGTTCATCATTGTTACCACATGTATTACCTTTTGGAGAGTGGTGTCTCCTAGATTGGTTAGGTGTCGCTTGGGAGCCTCCGTCTTTGTGTGTGAAGTTGAACCAAGAACTTTGTAAGGGCAAGGAGATCGCCTACTTCATGAAGATCTACCCCGAGTGAGGCTAGTCCTTCATGGACGTAAGCCGTGATGGAATAGACAAGGTTGCTACTTTGTGGACCCTTAGGGTGGAGCCCTCCATGGACTCTCTCGACCGGTACCCTCTGTGGGTTGAAGTCTCCATCAACGTGGACGTACGATAGCAGCACCTATCGGAACCACGGGAAAAATATTCGTGTCTCCAATTGCATTTGATCCTCCTATCCCTTCCCTCTACTTTCATATGCATGTCTTTACTTTCCGCTGCTATACTCTTAGACTTGCATGTGTAGGGTGTGCTTGACTTGTCACAGTTGCTAAAACTTACCAACATCTCAATTGGGAAAAGGCTAGATTATTAATTTGGTCAAGTAGTCTAATCACCCCTCCTCTAGACATACTTCGGATCCTACAACAATCAACCAGAAACACTATGAAGACGCAATAATGGTTGGGATCGGGTCGTTATCAACTCTAAGTTGCAGAAGAATAAGACAAGTTGGTGTAGATCGTTGATGAAGTCCCTCGAACCGTAGATGAACGATCCCGCAAACCACCCACAAACGATCCCTCAAACCAAAGACCGAAAGCGCAACCTCTCTACTTGGTTGCAATCGTAAGGTCTTCATGATCAGGCAGCGCTTCACCATCCAGAGCTAATCGTCGTTGGAGAATTAGAGGGAGGATATTAGAAACACACTGGGCTTCTAATTATGATGATTAGAGGATCTAGGTCAAGATCTAATTGATCAACTAGGATCAACTAGAACTAGAAGACTAGAGGAGGCTTCAAAAACTTGTGTATTAGTTGCTAGCACTACCCCTCTATTTATATGTTGAGCCCTGGAGTCGTAACTTGGGGAGAGGGCCTCCCCAAAGTCGGTTTTGGAATGCAAGGAAGAGTCATCGTTGATTTCCAATATGAAATGCCAAGGTTCCTAGCGTTTTCGGAAATGCCACGGACCTCGACGTCTGGCCGTGGGCAAGACGCCAGGGACACTGACGTTTGGTCCCTAACCTCCGCAAAACCCCTTCTGCATCGACCTAAAGCCTTGTGGGCCTTACCCCTTGGCCCAGCCAAAGTGTCCTCGCACCAGAACATTTTTGGAAACATCCGAAACACTTTCGGTGACCCCGAAACACTTTTGGTTCCTTTCGGAACGGTGTCTGGCCAGACGATGATGGATCCTATCATACGTAGAGGTCCCTAAGAATATTTATCAATCGTCGAAGGAGCAAATCCCACTCTCGAGGTATCTAGTCCCTTGTTAAACTTTCTGATGAACCTGTAAGTTGTCGTTATGATCACCTAGTTATAGATGACGTTTGAGCAACCACAAATCTCATTGTACGGTAAGAAGTAACTACGATACTCTCATGGTCTAAAGAACATAAAACACACGTTTACACTCCATGTTACAAAAATTGATTTCAAACGATATTATCGAAAAGTATAACAAACATGTTTGGGTTGATTCAATATGATCGTTCTTCTAACATCACACTCTCAATTTTGTTTTAGGATCATCGTTACACTTGAAATCTTATTTTGTTGTTTATCATTCCACATGTGCATATGAGTTTTCCACTGAATTGCATATTCCAGGATCGTAGCAGTTATAGCACAGAATATAAACTCCTAATTATGAATATGAAAATATAATAATACAATATTATTGCCTCTAGGGCATATTTCCAATAATCTCCGCACAACACTCAATAATCTAGTTAGCACATTTTAATTTTACACCAATGGCAATCCGGCTGGTGCGAGTCCATGCTTTACTAGTGGTATATACTTCGTCCTATCGATTATGACGACTTCAGATCCGTGTGTATCATTTTTATTTCAATGCAACTACCATGCTTTCACAAGAATCATAATTTTGTGAAACTGGCCTTGTATGAATTGAATCACTGGCAGAACCTTGGATTCCTAAGACTTAGCTACGGAACCACTATTAAGAATAGTGTTACTTTGCACAATCATGTGAAACCACACCAAGTTCATAAATGAACTTTTGATTCATTATCCTCCATTGTTGCTTCTAATGTGACAATATACTCAACCTTCTATTATAGAATTGGTCACATTAACTTTCTTGGGCCAATTTCAACCTACTGTGCCACCATGAATCATTTAATTAAAATCTAAAATCGCTTGGAGCATCGATGAAGATTTTTATCAATGTACTAATTACTTTGAGCATGTATTTATGTAATTCCTTACAATCTCTTCATTTTCTCCGTATGCGAGAAACATGTCGTTAGTAGTTAACGACATTTTTATCGTTGTCCTATGATGAACAATTTGACCATTGTGGTAACTTTACTCACAACTTACTTGGAGTACTAGACTTATCTGGTTATTTACATACCATGGAATATAATTAAAACAAGTGTGATTGAAATCATGTATTTCACGCATTGGTATTTCAAGATACAGATTCTTGCTTAAAAACTCCTTCCATATGACTTTGACAAGAAACTCTTGTTGGCTTATTTTTCACACTAAACATCTTTAGTATCTTGTCAATATGTATTTTGCCTAATCCCGATTAGACACTATTATCTATCTCCATATATTATCATGTGTAATACCAAGGCTATATTGCCTAAGCACTTTACTGAAAAACTAGTTTCAATAAAGTCTTAATTTGTGTCAAGAAATTTATACAATTTCCAATCATTAATGTGTCATGCAGAGACAATGTTTACGAATATTATCATGCTCCCACTTAATTTCTTGTAAATAGAAGTATCTTTGCTTTCCTTGATGAAATCAAATTATTTGACCATTTCATCAGAACAAATATTCCAACTCCATTATGCTTGCTTCAGTGAATTATAGGATCTCTTGAAGTTTGCGCACTTACTAGCTTTCTCTGGATTGACAAAATTACTTTGGACCGTATCATATATACAATTCCAATTCTATTTACATCTCATGGGAATGCATTTAACATCCATCTATTATTCATAATTGAAATATGTAGTAATTGCTAGTTTAACCTGAACTGACTTTTAAGTATTGCTATGATGTGTATCATAGTGTATCATAGTTTAGCCATTTCTGGAGTTAGGGCCCATCAACACTTCTTTGTGTATCATAGTGTAACAGCCCGAGATCGACGCTATAGATGCCATCAATATATTTCGTTATCGCCGTGTGATTTAATTGTTTGTTGCATTCATCATCGCATCATTCACATTGCATCGGCACTCTGTTGCCTTCATTTTTTCAAAACTTGCATCCGTTCATAGTTGCCGGTTCTCCCCGTTCTTGTCGTTGACTGTTTCGAGACCAACCACACTTGCATGCACCCACGGCATCATTAAAATATTGTTTTATAAGTGGGAATAACATGTTCTCGGAATGAGACAAAAGTTGGCCTGCGGCCTTAATATATTGTAGGTAGACCGCATGCCAAATTTCATTGCATCCGGAGTTCGTCTGATACCCCAACCGTTAAACATAGGCGACGTAATAACCATTCCATTTCGCAGATATTTCGGTTTTCGAAAATGCATTGCCGGGCCGCACCAATTCCCTCTCTTCTTAGCCCATGTCCTCTCTACACAGCTACAACCAGCCCACGCAGCCGACCTAGTACCTAGGCATCTCCGGTGCCTTCCGATTTCGATCGAAGAGTCCAAATAGACTCCTACCCCCCAAAATCTCAAAACCCTAGACCCTGCCTATTTAAACTACCACCCCCTTCCTAATTGGGAAAGCCTCCCTTCCTCGGGATCCACGCCGCCACCAGCCTCCACAAACCGCAGCCACCAGCTGCCTCCTCTCTCCTCCCGCGCAGCCCGCCAAACCCATCAGTGGCCTGCCCGGGCCCGGATCACCGCTAACGCCGTCCGCGAGGCCCACACCTTGCCCGCAGCCGCAGCTCCTCCCGCTTAGCCCCCGCGCCTGCTCGCTGGCTTGGCCTCCTCGCAGCCCAACGCCGGCCAGCCACCAGAGGGCTGCTGAAGTTCCCTCCCGCATTGGTCGGAGCCGCCGCCGCCGACCCAGGTTGGCCGCCCGTCGCCCTCTCTCTCCCATCCCCATTTCTCTCTCCCTCTCCCTAATTCTCCCTTATCTCTCCATGCCTAGGGAGCAGCCACCGCCGGTCGCCAAGCTCCGCCGCTCGCCGGCCCGACGCCCTGGATCTGGACGAGATCGGCGCCGGTGCCCCAGATGCATCCATCCCCGCCTGCCCCTGTGCCATCCGCCGCCATCATGGTCATCCTTAACCCCGTCACCGGCAACCCTCCTCGCCCGCTCAACCCTGCCTCGTCTGCATCACGCCAGGACGGCACCGTCCCGGGATGCCCGAGACCGCCAACCAAATGGAATCTGTGCAGCTCACCATCCACCTTCGTCCCGCAACCCATCATCCAACTTCGTCCCAGCATCGCGTCGTCCGTCGAACAAAATGTGACCTCCCCGTCCGCTGCACCGACCGGTCCAAGGACTCGAGGTGCGCGGCCTAGTGCTATCCCTCGCCCAGTGTACCCCATGTTATACTTCACTCACCCCTGCTGGTCCATTAGCTTGTCAGATTCGGCCCATCTTGTATTTTTTTCCCTGCTGCGAATTTATCAGATTAAACAGGACCTTGCAAATTACAGAAATGCCATCATTTTAAAATGCTAATAACTAATTAACCGTGCATCCAAATAAAACATGTCATATATGTAAAATGGGTAGAATTTCATGTAATTTGAAAATATCCAACTTTCGACCATGATAAAAATGTTTAAAACTACTAGTTGCATTAATTTGCGTAAATGCCATGCAAAAAGGGTTTATTTCATAACTAAATAACTGTAGCTATGAATTAAATAAATTTTATATGAAACTTGACTAAAAAACATGTAGAATCACATGGTGCACTTTATTTTCCTGTTTAATAAATCTAAAATATTTTTAGGCAGAATAGTACCAATTTCGAAAATTACATGTCGGGATTTTCCGGAATTGTTATTTGTTGTTTCCGGCCTTATTTAAATTGCCTAGATAGGTAGAGTACTCATGCTTCATCTCTTGCCATGTTTAAGAACATCTAATGTTGTTGAGTACCTAAACGAGAGTGAACTAAATACTTGAACGTGGAGTTTCATCAATATGCAACTCGTTGCATATTGAGCTTCACTTAATGTTTAGTAATTGTTTGTTCCACTTTGCCACGCCATGCATATTTTAAGTGGACATGCATCATACTTGATTGTGCATCATGTCATGATTATGCTTGTGTGTTTACCATGTGTTGTTTGCTTCTTTCCGATTCACTTCTTCTCGCTAGAGTCCGATAACGTTTCAGAGTGTGAGGATCCGTTCGACTACGTCCGTTCATCTACACGGATTCGTTTTTCTTCCAAGCGGGATTTCAGGCAAGATGATGATTACCCTGGACACCACTACTATTATTGCTATGCTAGTTGTCTCGATTCTATCACTATGTCTTGCTACCTACCACTTGTTTGTCAAGCCTCCCAACATGCCATGATAAGCCACTAACCCTCCACATCCTAGCAAACCGTTGTTTGGCAAAGTTACCGCTTGCTAAACCTCTCTTATAGCATTGCTAGTTGCAGGTGCAGGTGGATCCATTTGATAATATGTGTTGGGTTCTACCGTAGGTGCATCACATGCAAATTAAAATTTTCCTACGCGCAGAACATCCAAGAACATACTACAGAGATGGATCACAGATCGTTACTACTAGACGCGCAATGTCGTGCAGCGGAAGTAGAGTTGGCGCAGCGCGTCCACGAGGTCCATCTCTTCCTCGCGTGATCTCCCTCGAATAGTCGGTCGCCGGATCCCACGTATAGGTTCGCCAGAGCGGTGCAAGTGCACCGCCTCTAATGGTATCGGTGCGTGCAGGAGGAACACCATGCGGCGGACTACTAGGTTCGGTGGCGAGTGGAGGTGGCTTGTTGCACCACATGCAAAGCCCTAATGACGGCGACGAAGCGATCAACTGAATAAGTGTGCCGCACTGACGTGGCTTGAGACCGTGTCGGTATTTCCCCAAAGAGGAAGGGATGATGCAGCACAGCTATGGTAAGTATTTCCCTCAGGTATGAAACCAAGGTTATCAAACCTGTAGGAGAACCACGCAACACTATGTAAATGGTACCTGCACACAAAGAACCAATACTTGCAACCCGACACGTAAGAGAGGTTGTCAATCTCTCCACGGTGACAAGGTAGATTAATTTTTATGAGATTGGATAGATAGATCGCACAAGAACACAAAATAAAAGTGCAGCAAGGTATTTTTGGGTTTTTGGAATAATAGATCTAAAAACAAAAGCGGAAAAAGATAGATCGGATAGTAGTATGTTGAAAGAATAGACCCGGGGGCCGTAGATTTCACTAGTCGCTTCTCTCATGAGTATAGCACACAGTGGGTAAACAAATTACTGTTGGGAAATTGATAGAAGTTCAAATAATCATGACGATATCCAAGGCAATGATCAATATATAGGCAACACATCCAAGATTAGTAGACCAAAATGATTCTGCATCTCCTACTATTAGTCCACACATCGACCGATATCTAGCATGCATCTAGTGTATTAAGTTCATGGAGAAACGGAGTAATGCAATAAGAACGATGACATGATGTAGACAAGATCTATTCATGTAGGAATAGACCCCATCTTGTTATCCTTAATAGCAATGATACATGCGTGCCTCGCTGCCCCTTCTGTCACTGGGAGAGGACACCGCAAGATCGAACCCATCACAAAGCACCTCTTCCCATGGCAAGAAAAGTCGATCTAGTTGGCCTAACTAAACCAAAAATTCGAAGAAGAAATACGAAGCTATAAGTAATCATGCATATAAGAGATCAAAGAAGACTCAAATAATATTCATGGATAGAAACTAATTATGAACTCAAAGTTCATCGGATCCCAACAAACACATCACAAAAAGTCATTACATCAAATAGATCTCCAAGAGACCATTGTATTGAGAATCAAAAGAGAGAGAGAAAGCCATCTAGCTACTGCCTACGGACCCGTAGGTGTATGGTGGACTACTCACGCATCATCGGAGAGGCACCAATGAGAATGATGAACCCCTCCGTGATGGTGTTAGATTGGATCTCGCGGTTGTGGAACTTGCGGTGGCAGGAAGTGTTTTTCGTCGAGTCCTTTATGGTTTCTAGAATTTTCGAGAATTTATAGAGCTGAGAGGCGGTGGAAAACACCTCCATGGGCCCCACGATACATCAGGGCGTGTCGAGGGCCTCTGGCGCACCCTGGTGTATCGTGAGCCCCACGGGCCTCCTCCCAGGTGCTTCCTTGGCTCACAAGTTGTCTTCTAGTCCAAAACAATCTCCAAAAAGTTTCATCGCGATTGGACTCCATTTGGTACTGATATTCTGCGAAGTAAAAAACAAGCAAAAAAAAGCAACTGGCACTGGGCACTATTGCAATAGGTTAGTCCCAAAAAATGATATAAAGTTGCTATAAAATGGTTATAAACATCCAAGAATGATAATATAACAGCGGGGAACAATCAAAAATTATAGATACGTTGGAGACGTATCAACATCCCCAAGCTTAATTCCTACTCGTCCTCGAGTAGGTAAATGATAAAAACAGAATTTTTGATGTGGAATGCTGCCTAACATGTTCATCACTCATTCTTTTCTTTTGTAGCATGGACATTTGGACTTTTAGATGGTTCAAAGCAATAGTCTAGGTTTGACATGAAGACTTTAATACTCAAGCATACCAACAAGCAACCATGTCTTTCAAAATATCAACACTTAAGAAAGTTATCCCTAGCCCATCATGCTCAATCATTGATCCATTCATGAAACACAGTCGAATATTAGCTACACCCAATGCACAAGTATGATCATAGTGCCCCCTAGTTGGTGCTTTATAAGAGAAGATGGAGACTCAAATAAAAATAAAAATTGCATAAAGTAAATAGATAGGCCCTTCGCAGAGGGAAGTAGGGATTTGTAGAGGTGCGAGCGCTCAAATCTTAAATTGTGAGAGAAAAATATTTTGGGTGGCATGCCTTTCCTATCAACGAAAACGACCGAGTAGTTCTAAATACTTTCCATGCTAGATACATCATAGGCGGTTCCCAAACAGAAAATAAACTTTATTCCTTTTTCCACCATTCTTTCACAATCCATGGCTAGCCGTATCCACGGTTGCCTTCCATACCAACACTTTCCATGGAACTTATTATTTGACAACATAAAGTAAATATCTTTTTCATTTCGGGACTAGGGAACCCTATTACCGCAATACTCTCGTCCAATGACAAGTGAATAAACACTCATCTTGAGGATAACACATCTAGCATGGAAAAATATTGGACACCCCCTACCTTTTCATGAGCGGTACGAGCAGACAAAAAGGAAATTCATTTTGAAAATTAGAGATGGCACATACAAATTTGCTTAGAACGGCATGGGAATACCGCATATAGGTAGGTATGGTGGACTCATATGCCTAAACTAGGTTTAAGGATTTTGGATGCACAAGTAGTATTTCTACTTAGTACAAGTGGAGGATAGCAAATAGATTGAGAAGCAACCAACCAAGAAACAAAAATTCACATAAATAGGGTTTAAGCATAACTAACACCGAATAATGCACCATAAGTAGGATGTAATTTCATTGCATAACTATTGACTTTCGTGCTTGCATAGGGAATCACAAATCTTAACACTAATATTCTTACTAAATCATAATTACTCACCAACATGATTCACATATTACTGTCATCATGTCTCAAAACTATTACAAGGAATCAAGTTTAATTTGTCCAATGATCTTCATGAAAGTTTTTATTATATCCCTCTTGAATATCTATCACTTTGTAACTAGTTTCATATATTGCCATTCCTTTTGACAAGCTCAAATTAATTTAAGTGAAGAACATGGGCATACAATTTTTATCTCTCAAAATAATATAAGTGAAGCATTAGAGAATTTCTTCAAAATTTACTAACTCTCAAATTAATCTAAGTGAAGCATGAGAGTATTTCTTCAAAAATTTAAAGCACATCATACTCAAAAAGATATAAGTGAAGGACTAGAGCTATTCCATAGCTCAAAAAATTTATGTGAAGCATATAGAGCAATTCTAACAAATCATAGCATAATTTTGGCTCTCTCAAATAGGTGTGTACAGCAAGGATACTTGTGACAAACTAAAAAGAAAATCAAGCAAAGACTCTTATAATACAAGACACTCCAAGCAAAACTCATGATATGTGACGAATAAAAATATAGTTCCAAGTAAAATACCGATGGTCGTTAGAAGAAAGAGGGGATGCCACTCGGGGCAACTCCAAGCTTAGTTGCTTCTTTCTCCTTGGATATTATCTTGGGGGTGCCATAGCATCCCCAAGCTTAGGCTCTTTTCACTCCTTATTCCTTCATCCATCGTGATCTCACCCAAAACTTGAAAACTTCAATCACACAAAACTCAACAAAACCTCCGTGAGATCCGTTAGTATAATAAAGCAAATCACCACTCTAAGTACTATTGAAAAACCATTCATATTTTATTATTGCACTATATATACTGTATTTTAATTTTGCCATGGCTTATACCCTTCAATAGAAACCATAGATTCATCAAAACAAGCACACAATGCAATGAAAACAGAATCTGTCAAAAACAGAACAGTCTGTAGTAATCTGTACTCTAACCATACTTCTGTAACTATAAAAATTATGAACTTGAGTCAAAGTTTCTATTTCAGATTCAGCATTCAGCATTATCTACTACTATTACTTCACACGTCGACCGCTATCCAGCATCAATCTAGTGTATTAAGTTCATGGAGAAACGGAGTAATGCAATAAGAACAATGACATGATGTAGACAAGATCTATTCATGTAGGAATAGACCCCACTTGTTATCCCTAATAGCAATGATACATGCGTGCCTCGCTGCCCCTTCTGTCACTGGGACAGGACACCGCAAGATCGAACCCATCACAAAGCACCTCTTCCCATGGCAAGAAAAATCGATCTAGTTGGCCTAACTAAACCAAAGATTTTAAGAATAAATACGAAGCTATAAGTAATCATGCATATAAGAGATCAAAGAAGACTCAAATAATATTCATGGATTGAAACTGATCATGAACTCAAAATTCATTGGATCCCAACAAACACACCGCAAAAAGTCATTACATCAAATAGATCTCCAAGAGACCATTGTATTGAGAATCAAAAGAGAGAGAGAGAGAGAAATCCATCTAGCTACTGCCTACAGACCCATAGGTCTATGGTGGACTACTCACGCATCATCGGGGAGGCACCAATGAGGATGATGAACACCTCCGTGATGGTGTTAGATTGGATCCCGCGGTTCTGGAACTTGCGGCGACTAGAAGTGTTTTTCATCGACTCCTTTAGGGTTTCTGGAATTTCTGGGAATTTATAGAGCTGAGAGGCGGTGGAAAACACCTCCGTGGGCCCCACGATACATCAAGGCGCGCTGGGGGCCTCTAGCGGGCCCTGGTGTATCATGGGCCCCACGGGCCTCCTCCCAGGTGCTTCCTTGGCTCACAAGTTGTCTTCTGGTCCAAAAAATATCTCCAAAAAGTTTCATCGCGATTGGACTCCGTTTGGTACTGATATTCTGCGAAGTAAAAAACAAGCAAAAAACAACAACTGGCACTGGGCACTATGTCAATAGGATAGTCCCAAAAAATGATATAAAGTTGCTATAAAATGATTATAAAACATCCAAGAATGATAATATAACAGCATGGAACAATCAAAAATTATAGATACATTGGAGACGTATCACGCACCTCTACTATATATAGGCACGGATCCTAAAGCCCATGTGTTCCTTCCCTTAAGTGTGCGACCCCTTAGGTTCTCGTTCACTTGGTCGCGAGTAAGATCACATCCGGCTCGACTAATCGGTAGCGGGCTCTAGAAAAGCATGCTGACTCCAAGTGTCCGATAATGTTGTCGTGCTCAAGGCGAACCTGTACTTCATACTTCTATTCCCTTTGCCACACGATATATGTTGTCCTGCTCAAGGCGACATGGTCGTCCTTGTTGCAGCACGACCTCTTTCTCGTTCCGGTGAATCCGACCAACACTTCGGATTATCTCATAATCCTCATCACATGGCCAAGCTTATCCAGGTCGGATCACCCGAGGGCCCCAGAGTATATCTCTCCTGATCGGAGGGGCAAAACCCATCTTGCTCCACCATGTCTCGCAGCATGGGTCCGGACAAGCCCGAAACCTACTTTTGTAACTACCTAGTTACTGAGTAGCATTTGGTCAGCCCAAAGCAGGCCTATCACCATCTCGAGTACATGTGTCAGCTCAGGTCTTAGGAAATAGAACGTATGTTGTACTAGAGACTCATAGATGACCTATCGGTGCGTCTCAAAGTCGGGTCTGTCCAACTCAGACCTTATCTTGACTCGGATCCGACAAAGGTCGAATCTGACTAGATCTTTCTGAGTCCATATTATCCGGCTAGCATCCAATGCTACATGGTCAGTGAGACCGGACCATCCACTGTGTCATATGCTAGTCTAATTGGCTGCTCGTCCACACAACCCTTTCGACTAGGGACCATTTAGGACAGTCATCATACAATGCATAGTCTCATAAACAAGTCACGTACTTGTTAATACACATCATTCATAATATCCAAGGACTATCTTTATTCATAAACACATAGGAAATATCATCATACATGATTGCCTCTAGGGCATATCTCCAACAGTCTCCCACTTGCACTAGATTCAATCAAATAGACATCGAATGCTCATAGCTCTAACGTGCCCCTCATGCTTGGGTTTTGGAAGCGGCTTAGTCAACGGATCTACAACATTTGCATCCGTATGGATCTTGCATAAATTGGTATCACCATTCTTTACGAGCTTTCGTATCAGGTGATATTTTTGGTCTATGTGCCTGGTCTTGTGGTGTTGTCTCGGCTCCTTGGACTGTGCGATTGCACCTGAATGATCGCAATAAAGGTCCAACGGTTTTGGCCAGCCTGGTAACACACCAAGATTTGCCAGGAACTTCTGAATCCAAACACCTTCCTTTGCGGCTTCACAAGCCGCAATGTATTCAGCCTCTATTGTGGAGTCGGCCACCGTATCTTGCTTGGAACTCGTCCACCTCACTGCTCCTCCATTCATGACATACACGAATCCAGTTTGCGATTGACAATCATCCCTGTCGGTTTGGAAACTAGCATCAGTGTAACCCTTTATGCAGAGCTCCTCCTCACCCCCATAAACTAGGAACATGCCTTTAGTCCTTTTCAGGTACTTCAAGATAGCTTTCACTCCTGCCCAGTGACTCTCACCTGGGTCGACCTGGTATCTCCTTGTCAAGCTTATCGCATAGGCAACTAATACGTCCATTTTGCATCATGATTTCCTACTGTTATTTACTTTGTTTTGTTGAATAATAATACTTTGGGGAGTGATTCTAATGCCTTTTCTCTCATAATATGCAAGGTTGACACAAAGAGGGAGAATACCGGCAACTGGAATTCTGGACCCAAGAAAAGCACGTCAGAGATACCTATTCTGCACAACTCCAATGAAGCTGAAACTTTACAGAGATTATTTTTGGAATTAATAATAAATACTGGAGCCAGAAACCACCGGAGAGGGGGCCCAGGGTGCACAACACCCACCAGAGCACGCCAGCCCCCTCCCGGCGCGCCCTGGTGGGTGGTGCTCACCCAGGCCCACTTCCGGAGCCCATCTTCTGGTATTAATTCCCAAAAAACCTAAAAAATTAGGAGGAGGACTTTCGGGATGAAGCGCCGCCGCCTCGAGGCGGAACTTGGGCAGGAGCACTTTTGCCCTCCGGCGGAGCGATTCCGCCAGGGGAACTTCCCTCCCGGAGGTGGAAATCGAAGCTATCGTCATCACCAACAGCCCTCTCATCTTTGGGATGCCAATCTTCATCAACATCTTCAACAACACCATCTCCTCTCAAACACTAGTTCATCTCTTGTGTTCAATCTTTGTACCAGAACCTCAGATTGGTACCTGTGGGTGACTAGTAGTGTTGATTACCTTGTGTAGTTGATTACTATATGGTTTATTTGGTGGAAGATTATATGTTCAGATCCATTATGCTATTCATTACTCCTCTGATCTTGAGCATTATTATTATTTGTGAGTAGTTACCTTTGTTCTTGAAGTCACGAGAGAAGTCATGTTGCGAGTAATCATGTGAATTTGATGTGTCTTCGATATTTTGATGATATGTATGTTGTGATTCCCTTAGTGGTGTCATGTGAACGTCGACTACATGACACTTCACCATTCATGGGCCTAAGGGAACGCATTGTGGAGTAGTTATTAGATGATGGGTTGCTAGAGTGACAGAATCTTAAACCCTAGTTTATGCGCTACTTCGTAAGGGGCTGATTTGGATCCACATGTTTAAGGCTATGGTTAGACTTTGTCTTAATACTTTTCTCGTAGTTGCGGATGCTTGTGAGGGGGTTAATCATAAGTAGGTTGTTAGTTCAATTAAGAACTGCACATTAGCACCGGTCCACCCACATATCAAATTATCAAAGTAGTGAATACGAATCAAACCAACATGATAAAAGTGACTAGACGAAATTCCCGTGTACCCTCAAGAACACTTTGCCTATTACTAGTGATTGTTCTGGCCTGTCCTTTGCCTCAAAAGGATTGGGCTACCTTGCTGCACCTTGTTTACCGTTACTGTTACTTGCTCGTTACAAATTACCTTGCTATCAAACTATCTGTTACCTACAATTTCAGTGCCTGCAGAGAATACCTTGCTAAAAACCGCTTGTCATTTCCTTCTGCTCCTCATTGGGTTCGACGCTCTTACTTATCGAAAGGACTACGATTGATCCCCTATACTTTTGGGTCATCAAGACTCTTTTCTGGCACCGTTGCCGGGGAGTGAAGCGATCTTGGTAAGTGGAAATCGGTAAGGAAAAACTTATACTGCGTGCTAAAATTTGTTGCTACTTGCTACTATGGAGAACAATCCTTTGAGGGGTTTGTTCGGGGTATCTTCACCTCGACTGAAAGCACAATTAGTTGCCCCTCAACCTACAACACCTACTGAAAATATTACTTATGAAATTCCTTCGGGTATGGTAGAACACTTGCTTGCTAAACCTTATGCAGGAGATGGAACTGAACATCCTGATATGCATCTCTTATATGTGAACGAAATATGTGGATTATTTAAGCTTGCAGGTTTACCTGGAGATGAAGTTAAGAACAAGGTTTTCCCTTTATATTTGGAGGGAAAAGCATTGACATGGTATAGGCTATGTGATGATCTTGGATCGTGGAACTGGAATCGTTTGCAATTGGAATTCCATCAAAAGTTTTATCCAATGCATCTAGTTCATCGTGATCGGAATTATATATATAATTTTTGGCCTCGTGAAGGAGAAAGTATCGCTCTAGCTTGGGGGAGGATTAAGTCAATGCTATATTCATGCCCCAATCATGACATTCCGAGGGAAGTTATCATTCAGAATTTTTAGGCTCAGCTTTGTCATAATGATCAATCCATGCTCGATACTTCTTGCGCTGGTTCTTATATGAAGAAGACTATTGATTTCAAGTGGGATCTCTTGGAAAGAATTAAACGCAACTCTGAAGATTGGGAACTCGACGAAGGTAATGAGTCAGGTATAAAGCTTGAATTTGATTGTGTTAAATCTTTTATGAATACCGATACTTTTCAGAAGTTTAGCACTAAATATGGACTTGACTCTGAGATAGTAGCCTCTTTCTGCGAAGCATTTGCTACTCACGTTGATCTCCCTAAGGAGAAGTGGTTTAAATATCATCCCCCTATTAAAGAAGAAATTAAGGAACATGTCATAGCTAAAGAAGAAACCATCTTTTACAATGTTGACCCAGTTGTGCCTACTGCTTATATTGAAAAACCACCTTTCCCTGTTAGGATAAAGGAACATGCTAAGGTATCAACCGTGGTTCGTAAGAGTAATATAAGAGCACCTAAACCCCCTGAGCAAATTAAAGTAGAACCTAGTGTTGCTATGGTTAAAGATCTCTTGGAAGAAAATATTGATGGGCATGTCATCTACCTTTGCGATGAAGCTGCTAGAATTGCTAAGCCTGATAAGAAAGATAAACATAGACCTATAGAAGGCTTGCCCGTTGTCTCACTTAAAATAGGAGATCATTGCTACCATGGTTTATGTGATTTAGGTGCCAGTGTGAGTGCTATCCCTTTTACCTTATACCAAGAAATTATGAATGAAATAGCACCTGCTGAAATGGAAGATATTGATGTTACCATTAAGCTGGCTAATAGAGACACTATCACACCACTTGGGATTGTTAGAGATGTTGAAGTCTTGTGTGAGAAAGTAAAATACCCTACTGATTTATTAGTTCTTGGTTCCCCACAAGATGACTTTTGTCCCATTATCTTTGGTAGACCTTTCCTGAGCACTGTCAATGCTATGATAGATTGTGAAAAACAAACTGTCGGTGTCAGTTTTGCTAATGTGTCTCATGAGTTTAATTTTTCCAAGTTTAGTAGACAACCTCGTGATAAAGAGTAACCTAGTGAAGATGAAATAATTGGTCTTGCTTCTATTGCTGTGCCTCCTACTGGTCCACTAGAACAATATTTGCTCGACCATGAAAATGATATGCACATGCGTGAAAGAAATGAAATAGATCAAATTTTCTTCGAACAACAACCTTTCTTGAAACACAATTTGCCTATTGAAACTCTTGGAGGACCTCCTCCACCTAAAGGTGATCCTGTGTTTGAATTGAAACAATTGCCTGAAACTTTGAAGTATGCTTATCTTGATGAGAAAAAGATATATCTTGTTATTATCAGTGCTAACCTTTCAGAACATAAAGAAGAAAGATTATTGAAAGTTCTAAGGAAGCACCGGGCTTCTATTGGATATACTCTTGATGTTCTTAAGGGCATTAGTACCACTCTATGTCAGCACAAGATCAATATGGAACCTGATGCTAAACCCGTTGTGGATCACCAACGACGATTGAATCCTAAGATGAAAGAAGTGATAAGAACTGGAATATTAAAGCTTCTGGAAGCTGGTATAATCTATCCCATAGCTGATAGTAGATGGGTAAGTCCCGTTCATTGTGTCCCTAAGAAAGGAGGTATTACCGTTGTTCCTAATGATAAGAATGAACTCATTCCACAACGAGTTGTCACGGGCTATAGAATAGTAATTGATTTTAGAAAATTAAATAAAGCTACTAGAAAAGATCATTACTCTTTGCCTTTCATTGATCAAATGCTAGAGAGACTATCTAAGCACACACACTTTTGTTTCCTAGATGGATATTCTGGTTTCTCTCAAATACCTGTGTCACAATCCGATCAAGAGAAAACTACCTTTACTTGCCCTTTTGGAACTTATCCTTATAGACGTATGCCTTTTGGTTTATGCAATGCACCTACTACCTTTCACAGATGTATGACTGCTATATTCTCTGATTTTTGTGAAAAGATTGTAGAGGTTTTCATGGATGATTTTTCCGTTTACGAAACTTCTTTTGATGATTGCTTAAGCAACCTTGATCGAGTTTTGCAGAGATGTGAACAAACTAATCTTGTCTTGAATTGGGAAAAGTAACACCTTATGGTTAATGAAGGTATTGTCTTGGGGCATAAAATATCTGAACGAGGTATTGAGGTGGATAAAGATAAAGTTGATGCAATTGAGAAAATGCCGTGTCCTAAAGATATCAAAGGTATTCGAAGTTTCCTTGGTCATGCTGGTTTTTATAGGAGGTTCATTAAGGACTTCTCTAAAATTTCTAGGCCTCTTACTAATCTTTTGCAAAAGGATATTCCTTTTGTCTTTGATGATGATTATGTGGAAGCCTTTGAAACACTCAAGAAAGCCTTAACCTCTACACCTATCGTTCAACCACCTGATTGGAACTTGCCTTTTGAAATTATGTGTGATGCTAGTGATTGTGCTGTTGGTGCTGTCCTAGGAGAAAGAGTTGATAAGAAATTGAATGTTATCCATTATGCTAGTAAAACTCTAGACAGTGCCCAACGAAACTATGCTACTACTGAAAAAGAATTCTTAGCAGTTGTGTTTGCTTGTGATAAATATAGATCCTATATGGTTGACTCCAAAGTTATTGTTCACACCGATCATGCTGCTATAAAATACCTTATGGAAAAGAAAGATGCTAAACCTAGACTCATTAAGTGGGTTCTCTTGCTTCTAGAATTTGACTTACATATCATTGATAGGAAAGGAGCTAAGAACCCCGTAGCTGATAACTTGTCTAGGTTAGAAAATATCCTTGATGACCCACTACCTATTGATGATAGTTTCCCTAATGAACAACTAGCTGCAATAAGTGTCTCACACAACACACCTTGGTATGCTGATTATGCTAATTACATTGTTGCTAAATATATACCACCTAGTTTCACATACCAACAAAAGAGAAAAAATTTCTATGACTTGAGACATTACTTTTGGGATGACCCACATCTTTATAAAGAAGGAGTAGATGGTATTATTAGGCGTTGTGTACCTGAGCATGAATAGGAACATATCCTATGGAAATGTCATTCCGAAGCTTATGGAGGACATCATGCGGGAGATAGAACTGCTCATAAGGTATTACAATTTGGTTTTTATTGGCCTACTCTCTTCAAAGATGCTCGTAAGTTTGTCTTGTGTTGTGATGAATGTCAAAGAATTGGTAATATCGGTAAGCGTCAAGAAATGCCTATGAATTATTCACTTGTTGTTGAACCATTTGACATATGGGGTTTTGATTACATGGGGCCTTTTCCTTCCTTTAACGGGTACACTCATATTTTAGTTGCGGTTGATTATGTTACTAAGTGGGTAGAAGCTATTCCAACTAATAGTGCTGATCACCACACTTCCATTAAAATGCTTAAAGAGGTTATCTTCCCGAGGTTTGGAGTCCCTAGATATTTAGTGACCGATGGTGGTTCACCCTTTATTCATGGTGCTTTCCGTAAGATGCTCGCTAAATATGATGTTAACCATAGAATTGCATCACCCTATCATCGTCAATCTAGTAGTCAAGTAGAACTTAGCAATAGAGAAATAAAATTAATATTACAAAAAACTGTCAATAGGTCTCGTAAGAATTGGTCTAAGAAATTAGATGAGGCACTTTGGGCCTATAGAACAGCTTATAAAAACCCTATGGGTATGTCTCCATATAAAATGGTGTATGGAAAAGCTTGTCATTTGCCTCTAGAACTAGAACAAAAAGCATTTTGGGCAATTAAGGAACTCAATTATGATTTCAAACTTGCCGGTGAGAAGAGGCTATTTGATATTAGCTCACTAGATGAATGGAGAACCCAAGCGTATGAGAATGCCAAGCTATTCAAAGAAAAAGTAAAAAGATGGCATGACAAAAGAATCCAAAAGCGGGAATTCAAAATAGGAGATTATGTTCTTTTATTCAACTCTCGTTTAAGATTCTTCGCAGGAAAGCTTCTCTCCAAATGGGAGGGACCATATATTATTGAAGAGGTTTATCGTTCTGGAGCTATCAAGATTAATAACGCCGAAGGTACTAACCCGAAGGTGGTCAATGGCCAAAGAATTAAGCATTATATCTTAGGTACGCCTATTAACGTTGAAAGCAATGTTATCCAAACCATGACACCGGAGGAACACATAAAAGAAACCTTCCGGAACACTCTAGAATATTTAAAAATAGAGGTACGTGATACGGTAAGTAAACGGACTCCGAAAAATCCGCAAAAATATTTTCTATCAGTTTTGGAATACTTTAGAATTTTAGGAATAAAAAATTAAACCGGAAGGTGATCGAGGCGGGCACGATACACCAGGGCACGCCAGGCACCCCTAGGCGCGCCCTGGTGGGTGTTGCCTACCTCGGATGCCTTCCCGACTCCGTTTTCTTTCCAAATACTTGCTTCCCAAGAATAAAAATTCTCTATATATACCCCCGATTGTTTTGACGACCGCATCGCAAAAAAATCCTCTGTTCTTGTCTCTTGCTGTTTTCTCGTTAGATCTAGATTTCCATGGCTCCACCAAGCTCCTCCAAGGACAAGTTCTTCAAAGGTCATCAACACGTATTTGCCGGAGGTGATGAAGCACCCTCAAGCCATTGAGATGCGTGAGGGGGTGCTCCACATCCATGATGTTTTCAAGGACCTAAGAAGACCGGGAGCGTGGAGGCTAGGCTTGAAGCTGTGGAGAAGGAAATCTTCAAGTGCCAGAAGATGGTGGAGCGTGGACTTAGTGCCAATCACGGAATTCACCCGTGGTCAGACGGTGGATGGCCGGTCTGTGAAGGACATCATCTCCACCCTCAGAGCCGAGTTTATGATCTTCCAAACCAAGTCTTCGAAAATGAAGCGAGATTTAAAGGTATGAGTTTAGCTGCCAGTTGCAGGACTCAGGGGACTCTTGCATCAACCTTTGATGGGGAGCCCTTTCCCTGGAAGCTGGAGGACAAGCTTACTACATCATCACCACCACCTACATCAACACCTCCACCTTCTTTATCACCACCACCAAAGGAGACTTGAGTACATGGGTATGGGCACTCCCCTTGGCTTGAACCAAGCTTGGGGGAGGTGCCCCGGTATTGTATCACCATCACTTTTATTCACCTTTACCTATTCTAGTTTTATCTTTAGTTTCCCTTTGCCTTAGTCGAATAAAAGTTTAGCGAGATCTATTTTCGTGTGTTAGTTTTGTGGCCTACCTATCTATGTAATCATGTGAAAGTTATATAATAAAGTTTAGTTTGAGTTTTTGCTTCTCTACTTTCTTGTTGCAATCAAATAAAAGAAAGACAAGTAAATGAAAAGAATCATATGCTAATCTTATGGTGAGTAATGACATCACATAAGGAAAAGTATAAGTAGTAAAATTTATTGGAGATTGACAAACATAGCATTGGTCAATGATGCAATTCACGAAAGAATTAATTAGGGAAGAGAAGATTCACATGCAAATACACTATCTTGGAAATCTTTTATGATTGTGAGCCCCCATCAAATATTATATGTCAAAATTGTTAACGTTGGACAAGGAAGACAGCATAATGATTTATGTTTGTTCATATCCACATAGAAGTTATATTGTCATAGATCCTTTAACATGTGGTGCATGTTCAATATCTTTGCTAGCCAAAAATTCTGCACTAAGTAGATATACTACTTGTGCATCCAAAAACCCAAACCCAAACTCTTTCCTTGAGTGTCCACCATACCTACCTATGGATCGAGAAAGATCCTTTAAGTAAGTTGTCATTGGTGCAATAAGGCAATAAAAATTGCTTCTAAAAGTGTTTTGATCAATTAGTGTAAGAGAAAATTGAGCGTTATACAAACTTATGATGGCAAAGTAATAAAAGCGACGGACTGCATAATAAAGGTTGCTATCATAGGGGGCAATATAGCATGACGTTCTTTTACATTAAGGGATTGGGCATACAAACAAATAAGCGGATGACAACCTCTGCTTCCCTCTGCGAAGGGCCTATCTTTTACTTTCATGCACTTACTTTTATGCAAGAGTCAAAATATTCTCCTCTATCCCTTTTTACTTTTTCTTTTGCAAGCATCATGTGGTGAGGAAAGATCTAGGCACATATATCCAGTTGGATATGGGTGGGCATGAGTTATTATTGTTGACATCACCCTTGAGGTGAATACGTTGGGAGGCAAAACTATAAGCCCCTATCTTCCTATGTGTCCGGTTGAAACTTTTTGTTCATGGGTATGTCGTGAGTGTTAGCAAACATAGAAGACTAAATGATAGTTGAGTATGTGGACTTGCCAAAAGGCTCCGACATGAGACTCTTCCTGAAAATATGATGAATTGTAGTTGCAAAGTTGACTGAAAACATAGTTTGTTGGTTCCCAATAAGGTTTATGCTTCTTACTTCTATATTGTGATGAATTGTTACTTGTTCATGAGAAGCTATATGATAAAAATTTATTAAAATAAGTTCTTATGTTAGAGTTTGTTGCTGTTATGTTAATAAGCATGATGCTTCTATGTCTGTATTTTGTTTTTATCGACACCTCTCTCTCAAACCATGTGGACATGCTTTTCAATATCGGCTTTCGCTTGAGGACAAGCGAGGTCTAAGCTTGGGGGAGTTGATACGTCCATTTTGCATCATGATTTCCTACTGTTATTTACTTTGTTTTTTGAATAATAATGCTTTGGGGAGTGATTCTAATGCCTTTTCTCTCATAATATGCAAGGTTTACACAAAGAGGGAGAATACCGGCAACTGGATTTCTGGACCCAAGAAAAGCACGTCAGAGATACCTATTCTGCACAACCCCAATGAAGCTGAAACTTTACGGAGATTATTTTTGGAATTAATAATAAATACTGGAGCCAGAAACCACCGGAGAGGGGGCCCAGGGTGCACAGCACCCACCAGGGCGTGCCAGCCCCCTCCCGGCGCGCCTTGGTGGGTGGTGCTCACCCAGGCCCACTTCCGGAGCCCAACTTATGGTATAAATTCCAAAAAACATAAAAAAAATTAGGAGGAGCACTTTCGGGATGAAGCGCCACCGCCTTGAGGCAGAACTTGGGCAGGAGCACTTTTGCCCTCCGGCGGAGCGATTGCGTCGGGGGAACTTCCCCCCCCCCCCCGGAGGGGGAGATCAAAGCTATCGTCATCACCAACACCCCTCTCATCGTTGGGAGGCCAATCTTCATCAACTTCTTCACCAACATCTTCAACAACACCATCTCCTCTCAAACCCTAGTTCATCTCTTGTGTTCAATCTTGTACCGGAACCTCAGATTGATACCTGTGGGTGACTAGTAGTGTTGAGTACCTTGTGTAGTTGATTACTATATGGTTTATTTGGTGGAATATTATATGTTCAGATCCATTATGCTATTCATTACTCCTCTGAGCTTGAGCATGATTATTATTTGTGAGTAGTTACCTTTGCTCTTGAGGTCACGGGAGAAGTCATGTTGCGAGTAATCATGTGAATTTGATGTGTCTTCGATATTTTGATGATATGTATGTTGTGATTCCCTTAGTGGTGTCATGTGAACGTCGACTACATGACACTTCACCATTCATGGGCCTAAGGGAACGCATTGTGGAGTAGTTATTAGATGATGGGTTGCTAGAGTGACAGAAGCTTAAACCCTAGTTTATGCGCTACTTCGTAAGGGGCTGATTTGGATCCACATGTTTAAGGCTATGGTTAGACTTTGTCTTAATACTTTTCTCGTAGTTGCGGATGCTTTTGAGGGGGTTAATCATAAGTAGGTTGTTAGTTCAATTAAGAACTGCACATTAGCACCGGTCCACCCACATATCAAATTATCAAAGTAGTGAATACGAATCAAACCAACATGATAAAAGTGAGTAGACGAAATTCCCGTGTACCCTCAAGAACACTTTGCCTATTACTAGTGATTGTTCTGGCCTGTCCTTTGCCTCAAAAGGATTGGGCTACCTTGCTGCACATTGTTTACCGTTACTGTTACTTGCTCGTTACAAATTACCTTGCTATCAAACTATCTGTTACCTACAATTTCAGTGCCTGCAGAGAATACCTTGCTGTAAAGCGCTTGTCATTTCCTTCTGCTCCTCGTTGGGTTCGACACTCTTACTTATCGAAAGGACTACGATTGATTCCCTATACTTGTGGGTCATCAGCAACATCAGGCTGTGTTGAAAGCACAACTTCTCTCTAGGTACTTCTGGTAATTAATGACAACATATATTTCATTGACTAATGATTCCACCATGTATATTTCAGGAAAAGTTCAATGAATGGATTGGCAAAAGTATTGTGAGGAGATCCCCTAGATGCAAGGAACATCTATTGGCAACAAGCTTCAAGACTCTACATTTTGCATTTTGTGAGAAATCACTTTTGAGTCCATAGGAAAGCCAATACTATTAAAAGGGGATGAGGTATCTACGATGATCTGGTTGCTCAAGTGCTTAGAGTTAGCCACCAAAAATACAAATGAAATTCTCCCATAAATATTCTGTCTAAACCCTACCACTCGAAATCAGTGCCACCAACTTTTCAGATTAGGCCCTACCGAGTTTTACCCTAGACAGATCCTAAGCCAAACCCTAATGTCTCGGTGACACCAACTTTCACTTTTGATGCAACCGAAATTAGTGACCAACTTTTGGGTAACCCATTTCTAAGAACCGGAATTTCCGAGTTTTGGAAATCGCTCTCACCAAGATTTGGAAACTGCCTAGGTCAGCCATTTCGGTCCCACCGAGATTTATATATCGGTCTCACCGAAACACCAAAAGTTGCCACATTTTGCACTAGTCGGTACAACCGAGTTTTTACTTTGGTTCCTCCGAGTTGGGCAATAATGTTGTAACGGTTGGATTTTTGGAGATGCCTATATATACCCCTCCACCTAACCCTCACTCATAGAGGAAGCACTCAGAACAGACTAACACTTGTCCTATCCATTTTTCTGAGAGAGAGCCACCTACTCATGTGTTGATATCAAGATCTTCCACTCCAACCATATGAATCTTGATATCTAGCCTCCCCAAGTTGCTTTCCACCCAACCTACCTCTTCTACCAAGCGAAATCTATGAGAGAGTGATTGTGTGTTGAGGAGACTATCTTTTGAAGCAGAAGAGCAAGGAATTTATCATTGTTACCACATCTATTACCTTTTGGAGAGTGGTGTCTCCTAGATTGGTTAGGTGTCGCTTGGGAGCCTCCGTCTTCGTGTGTGGAGTTGAACCAAGAAGTTTGTAAGGGCAAGGAGATCGCCTACTTCGTGAAGATCTACCCCGAGTGTGGCTAGTCCTTCGTGGACGTAAGCCATGATCGAATAGACGAGGTTGCTACTTTGTGGACCCTTACGGGTGGAGCCCTCCATGGACTCTCGCGACTGCGACCATCTGTGGGTTGAAGTCTCCATCATACTGGACGTACGATAGCACCACCTATCGGAACCACGGGAAAAATCTTCGTGTCTCCAATTGCGTTTGATCCTCCTGTCCCTTCCCTCTACTTTCATGTCCATGTCTTTACTTTCCGTTGCTATACTCTTAGACTTGCGTGTGTAGGGTGTGCTTGACTAGTTACAATTGCTTAAACTTGCCAACATCTAAAATTGGGAAAATGCTAGATTTTTAATTTGGTCAAGGAGTCTAATCACCCTCCCTCTAGACATACTTCAGATCCTACAAGTGGTATCAGAGCATTGGTCTCCATTGCATTGGTTTCACAACCTAGGAGAGTATGGCGTCTAGTGAGGGAAATTATCATCGTAGAGGTCCATATTTTGATGGTACAAACTTTGCTAGTTGGAAGCACAAAATGAAAATGCATACTCTTGGTCATAACCCCGCTGTATGGGCTGTTGTTCCTATTGGATTGCAAGGTGAATTCTTTGGTGATGGAAAGGAACCGGATCATTTAGCGACTGCGGAATAAATGAAGATGTTGCAATACAATGCTCAAGCATGCGACATTCTATTCAACTTCTTATGCCCCGAAGAGTTCAACAAGATAAGCCGTCTTGAGAATGCAAAGGAAATTTGGGATACTTTGGTTGTTATGCACGAAGGTACCGAATCCGCCAGCGAATCTAAGTTGGATGTGCTACAAAGTCAACTTGACAAGTTCAAGATGAAGGATGGTGAAGGAGTTACGGAAATGTACTCTAGGCTTGCTCTCATCACAATTGCGATTGCCGGCTTAGGAAGTGAAGAGATGACCGACAAATTCATCATCAAGAAGATCCTTAGAGCCTTGGATGGAAAGTATGACACCGTGTGCACATTGATCCAAATGATGCCTAACTACAAAGATCTCAAGCCTACGAAAGTCATTGGAAGGATTGTTGCTCATGAAATGTTACTCAAGGACAAAGTAGAGCTTCACACCAAGTCAAGCGGTGCATACAAAGCTACAAGTGATACTCCCGCTACTTCAAGTGACAACCTTGTTACCAATGAAGAGATAAGCCTCATGGTCAAGAAGTTCAACAAATTCTACAAGAATTGAGGCAAAGAGAGAAGCTCTAACTCAAGATATGAAGAGAAGCGTTCCTCTAGTCGTGACCGAAATTGTTACAATTGTGGAATTTACGGACACTAATCCAATGAGTGCACGACCCCCCACAAAAGAAGAGAAGAGTCACCTAGAAGAAGAAGCTCAAGAGATGAGTCACCTCATAGAGAGAGAAGGAGTAGAGATGATTGCTATGAACGAAGAACCTCCCGGATATCACGCCCCCATTTTGATCATACGGTAATCATACACGCAAATGCGCACGATCAAGATTAGGGACTCACGGGAAGATATCACAACACAACTCTAGACACAAATTAAAGTTATACAAGCTTCATATTACAAGCCAGGGGCCTCGAGGGCTCGAATACATAAGCTCAAATTCAAACGAGTCAGCGGAAGCAAATATTATCTGAGTACAGACATAAGTAATCAAGTTTGCCTTAAGAAGGCTAGCACAAACATAAGCGATCGAAAGAGGCAAGGCCTCCTGCCTGGGAACCTCCTATCCTACTGGTGGTCGGGGGCAGCCTCCATGTTGTAGTAAGCTCCATCCTGGTAGTAGTAGTCATCGTCGGGATCATACACCTCCTGGGCTCCATCATCTAATCACGGTAACGTATCAAGGGGAAAAGGGGGAGAAAAGCAGCGGTGAGTACTCATCCAAAGTACTCGCAAGACTTACATCAGAACTATACTAGAATATGCATTAGTATCTGTCAGAATCGAGGCTCCGCAGACCCAAGAAGGTTCGAACACTAGGGTGCGCTCGCTCTCCGGCCCTACTCTACCTCGCAACCTCATGACGACTCTCCGGTGGTTTGAGCTAGGAAGATGAACAAGGACACACAGAGTTTACCCAGGTTCGGGCCACCTCACGTTGTAAAACCCTACTCCTTCTTGGTGGACTGCTTTAGGTAGGAGAAGAGTACAAGGCGTATTCTTGCCCCACAAAAGTCTCTCATTCTACGGGGGCTGGTTCCTCCCTTATATTGGTCCCGGCCCTCTTCTCTCGAAAATATCAGGAGGGAAGGGTTGCCACATTGGCCATTTTGAAAGGGGACAAGGTCGCAGCTTATCCTGACAAAAGGTGGTCTTCGCCTACTAAAGTTCCCCGCCGTGACGCGCTCGTGGGCTCGGGGGTGACATCCGTCCTGCCAAGCCCCCGGTCCTAGTCTTCTTGCACGGAAGAGGAAACCTTTGGGGGATGATTTGGGAACCCATGGCTGGCGCCTCTCCTCTATCACCAAAGAGGGGATCCCCGCCTTCCGCACCTGCTGGCGCTGCTGCTGGCACCGTTTGGCATGGCGTGCGTCACCCATGTGTGGGTACGGAGTTGCGGGGCCCGACCTGGCTAGCTCCAGGCGGACCCGCCTCCCGAGGGCGCCGTGTTCCGCTTCACGGGGAGACCCCGTGAAGTGCCTGGTGGCGATGCCACCTTGTGCCTCGCGAGGCAATGGCCCTCGCGGGAACCGGTTCCATGAGGCCTGCTGGTAGGGTCACCCCGTGTTCAAGATGACCCACGCGCCCTGGACAGCAGGCAGACAGGCCTGGGCACCCCTGTCCCCAGAGGCCCGACAATAGCCCTCGGGGCCGCGACGGGCTCTGTCTCTCCAACTAGGGGAAACGAGCATGACGTGGGCCCCGACCGCCTGTGGAAAAAGCCCGACGTGTGGTGTGCGGGGAGTCGTGGGATGTCTCCACTCCCCTCAACGCCCCGATAACCGCCCCACGTCGATGTAAAGCCTGCAAACAATGCCCGACCATCATTACTCTTCCCCATCTTGCACCTGCTCCCTGCGCCTTCCCGTCTGCAACTCGTCGAGCGACCATACTTCCCTTCTCGCCACGCTGCCATGGCGCCTCCCCGTAAGAGGAACGGGGCGACAGGGGCGGCGGGAGAGCAGCCCACACCGGGGCCCGCCCTGGGTAGGTCCACGGTGCTTAATCTCGAGGGGCTGGACAAGATCCTACCGATGATTGCGGCCGCCTCCAACGAGTGGGGGCCGACCAAGATCTCACCGGCTTCGCTGCCTCTTGCTGAGCTGGGGGCCGCCTCCGTTCCCCTTCATCTCCCTACGCTCATCTCCGACTTGCTTCCCCAGTTCTCGGACTTCTTCGATGTCGTGCTTTCGCACTACCAGATTCACGCACTACACCTCGACCCAAAGTCTGTTCTTCTTATCTCGTCCTTTGCCTTCCCGTGCGAGGCCTTCCTGGGCGTTTTCCCTTCAGTGGCATTGCTCCAACACTTCTTCTCCCTCCAACTGTCCGCACCCAACCAATGGTCCGGGTGCGTGACGCTCCAGGTCATGAGCGAGACGGCGGCCGAATGCATTGATATGGAGATCAACGCCGACGCGGGGGGCTTCAGGCGGCAGTGGGTGTATGTGGACGCCGGCCGGCACAGCCCCCTGCTGTTGGTCCCATCGTCCCTAGCGGTACCGATCACGTAATGGGGGCACGAAAGGCTTGACGGGCCAAGGTTGCCGCTGATGATGAAGAGGCTGGCCTCCTTGAGGGCTGCCGGAGTGACCGCAGCGCCGGTCATGAGGGAATTCCTCCGGTGAGGGATTGCCCCCCTTGAGCGCCATTCCTGCCCGATGTGGGCCTTCTCCGGCCCAAGGTATCCCATGCGGCTTCACCCGGACCGCCTATCGCCCCAAGTGTTGGACAAGATGCTCCTAATCCTGACCGGCGAAGAAGACGGCGATCTCCCTCGGGAGGGGTGCCCCCTGTATAGGTACAGGGACCAGGAGGACTTCATCCGTTCCATGCCCCGCTTCGATCAATGGGGGCTTCTTCAGGAGCGCGGCATGGGCCCCGGGTGCGATCCGGTCCCGGTGGTCCTCGAGCCTCGGCTTCCGGCGGGCCTAGAGTCCTTGGCCGAGGCAACGGGGAGTGGCGAGCGCCCACCTCCGAAGATCCGCTGCCAACTCTTCCCAACACCTGAGGGCACCGATGGTGCCGCTCCGCCCGAGGGCAGCGCCGGTGCGCTACCGAGAGTGATGAGCAAGAGGAAATGGGCCGCCAAAGATGAGTAAGTGCCAGGCCTTGGCTTCACATGCTTTGACACTTCGGGCGTACCTGACCCCTCGCCTCTTGTAGGTTCCCGGCAAGGGAGAAGTTCAAGGAGCCCCCGTGCCAGGCGGGCGGCCTCCTATCGCCGTCCGGGTCTGGGGGGTACGAGGCACGTGCCCCATCAGAGCCCGGGGAACGTGCCTCGGCGCGAAGTGGTTCCTCCTTCACTCGTCCGGGGCGCGGGGCATGCGGTGCCGGCTCGCCCCGCGCCTTGCAGGGGGAGCCCACCTCATGGAGACGTGGCGACTGTCCCTTCGGAGGCGCCTCCTGCGGGCGATTCTCCGGCCTCCGGGGTGCTCGGCCCCACGGCTCGTGCTGAGTCGGCGGGGGCCAAAACATCTGCCGGAACTGCCGCGCTGCCAGGCACCGAATGAGGACTTGACGGGGTATCTATCCCAAGGGGGATCCCAAGCCCGTGGCGTGCATCGCCCTGCCTGGGTGGGGCGGAGCGAGCATCGTCCAACTCCCAGTCTCCCACGGGCGGCGGAACCTCTGGAGCGTTGGCGACGAACGAGGACGCGACTCCTAGCCCGGACTGGCCCTGGCGCTCATGAACTCCCGGACCTCAGTCCGGCGCGATCTCCTGTAGAGCGTGGCTAGCCTGCTGGGGGAACTTGGTGCGGAGCTTCAAGGTACCGATGAGCCCTTTCTGAGGAGCGAATGCATTTGGCTCGCGGGTGGCACCAGCTCGATGCCACCGTCAAGCTAGGCCATCGTCAGTATGAGGCAGAAGGCTTAGAGGCTGAAAGGTCCATCATAGAGGAGAGGGAAGCACGCGACCGTGCCCTCCAGAGGGCCAAGGAGGCGGACGAACGTCGCGAGGCGGTCGAGGCTCGGGAGCGAGAAATTCAGGCCTCGAACACCACCCTGGCACGGCTGCTTCAGGAACAGAGGAGCGCTCTTCCTTCGCGCGATGAAGGGCCGGCGGCCGGGGAGGGAGAGGCGCACGAGCTCGCCCTGCGCGAGGCGGACCTTCGGGCCTTCGAACAACAACTTGCCCTGATATCATCAGAGTAGAGTCTGGAGCGCGAGAGGCTGGAGGCGCTTGACCGCGACGTCACTGCTGCCCTGGCTACCCGCCAACAATGTGTGGAGGAGGATCAAGGGAAGGCCGACGCGAGGGTCGACCGAGTCCGCAAGGACTATCATAGTAAACTTAAGCAGCAAGAGAGTTGCTTCAAGATCCGGCGCGCGGAACTGCTGTGCGAGGCTGAAGATCTCAGGAAGAAACTTACCCGGGCGGAGGCGCAGTGGGAGGCTGGACTCAAGGCCCAGGCTACTGCCGTGGCCGAGCTGGCGTGGCTTCAGGAATAGGTGGAAGGCGATGCATCCCTCGTGGAGCGGGCGGCGGAGGAAGTGAACCAGGCACGGGGTCAGCAGCACCAGCGCTCAAAGATGTTCCAGGACCTCGAGCAGCGGCCTCGCGGGGCTCTGGGGTCCATATGCGGGGGAGACGTCACCAGCCCCCTTGCGCCCAATGACGCCGGCTATCTTGATTTCTTCACCAAGGTCCTGGAGCGACTCGAGGTGGGCGCCTCACAGGTGGGCGAATTGGTTGAAGGAGAGAGCCACGATCTTCTATCTAGGGCACTGACGCGCGTCTTCAGTGACCTCCTTCGCGCCAATCCCAGCTTTGACTTCGAGACCGTCATGGCCCCGCTTCCTGACTCGATCCGCAGCACCCTGGGGGAGGCATTAGAAGATTACGTGAGCGCGCTGAGTGTGCAGTTCACCCTTGGTGCCCTCGAGGGTCGGGGAGGGTCTGAGGGGCGCGAAGGCAGCAACGGTGGCGCAAGCGACGCGTCTCCTTAGGCCCCACGCCTTTTAATCCTTCTGTTGTTGAAGCCAGTTTGTAGCTCTACCGGGGCGTGAAGCCAATATTTTGTTCTGGAACTTATGCTCCTATAACTGGCGTTCGTGCTTCATGTGGCTTTTTCTGGTGTTACCTTCATGCCTCGCAATACAGAGATGTGATGCTTGCGTGAGGTCATCGCCAGTAGCCTAGGTCGCACTGCCCGGGCCTACCGCCCTCGGGATATGGTGCACCCTCATCATCTTACTCATGTGTGTCACGCGAGAAAATCAGGAGCCAGAGGCCCTGGCGAGGTGGCACGCGCGGGGGAGGGAGGGGAACCATGGCCCGAAATCCGCGTTGGGATTCTGGTGCCATGGGGACGGCCTCGGACGTAGGCACCACGCCTCAGCCCCCGCTCGCGCGTCACCCAAGAGGGAGACGATGAGCGCGTGCGGTTTTGAAAAAGGGAAAACCAACAAAACTCAATAGAAATCCGAAAAACCAAATTCTTTATTAAAACGGGGGTAAACTCGTTTACAAGCAAGAAGAGGTGCGGCTGCCATGTCCTGCACGGGTCAGCCTGGGGTTAGTGTGGCCCGTTGGGCACTTTCTTGGTCTTCCCCCAAGCGCGATGCTTGGGGCTTCCACTTGGGCATGGAGATGGTTGTTCCGCCAGTGCGATGCATGGGGCTTCCACTAGGGTGTGGGGATGGTTGTTCCGCCAGTGCGATTCATGGGGCTTCCACTAGGGCATGAGCATAGCTGCGGTTCGGCAGTTATTCCGCCATTGCGGAGCATGGGGCTTCCACTAGGGCATGGGCGGGATCCCCCCGAGGCCGTAGTCCGGCCGGTCGAGAGGCTCCGAGGCGTATACAGCCCCACTCATTCTTACGTGGGAGTGTCACGGGTAGAATTTGCAAAGGTGTTGGATGTTCCATGTGTTTGGCCCTGGAATCTCACCCTCCGTCTCCAGGCGGACGGCGCCCGGCCTGGAGACATGGGCGATCTTGAATGGGCCGTCCCACATGTGAGAGAGCTTGTGGAGGCCCTCCCTGGAGAGGACCCGTTGCAAGACAAGGTCGCCCACCTCGAGGGCGCGGGGGCGGATGTTGAGGCTGTGGTAGCGCCGCAAGGCCTGCAGGTACCTTGCGGCGCGGAGGGCGGCCTGATGGCGGGCCACCTCAAGGAAAAAAAGGTCGGCTCCCCGCGAGTCATTCTGATGCGCCTCGTTGAATGCTAAGACCCACGGGGACCCATGCTTTAGCTCCGAGGGAAGGACCGCCTCAGCCCCGTAGACGAGGAAGAAGGGGGTTTCGCTGGTGGGCTTAGTCGCTGTGGTGCGGATAGACCACAACACAGACTGCAGCTCATCCAGCCACCCCCTCCCGCAGGCCTCAAGCTTCGTCCTAAAGCTCCTTGTCTTGAGGCCCTTAAGGACCTCGGCGTTAGCGCGCTCGGCCTAACCATTGTTGTGCGGGTGTGCCACGGAGGCATAGCATATTTGCATAACAAGATTAGCACAATAAGATGTGAAAAGACCACTCGTGAACTGAGAGCCATTGTTAGTAATGATGCGGTTGGGGACGCCAAACCGGCATACGATGCCCTTGATGAACCTGACGGCCGAAGCAGCCGGGAAGGAGCGGACGGGTTCGACCTCCGCCCACTTGGGGAACTTGTCGATGGCGACATGGAGGTAGTGGTACCCGCCGGCCGCGCGGGGAAAAGGGCCTAAAATGTCTAGCCCCCACACCGCAAAGCGCCAAGAGAGCAGGTTCGTCTGCTACCCTTGCGCGGGTTGGTGGATCTGCTTGGCGTGGAAATGACATTCCTCGCAGGATCGAACCAAATCAGCAGCATTGCGAAGTGCTGTAGGCCAATAAAAGCCGCTGCGGAACACCTTACTAGCGAGGGTGCGTGATGAAGAGTGATGCCCACAATCTCCCGCATGGATGTCGGCGAGCAGCTCGCGTCCTTGCTGTTCCAAGACGCAACGGAGTGAGACGTTGTTGGGTTGCCTCCGGTACAGCTCGCCATCTCGCAGGAAATACGCGGAGGCTTGGCGAGCGACGCACTCTGCTTCCGCGTCTTCCGCGGGGAGGTCGCCGCAAAGCAAGTAGGCCTTGAGCTCGCTGGTCCAATCGCCCTCTTGAGGTTCCAGCGCTAGAAGCAGATGATCTCCCGAGGACGGGCCGCAGTCCGGAGTCCCTGCCGGCGGCGCGGGCGGCAACTCCTCTCCCGGAAGCGTGGTGCCAACGACAGGCGGAGCAGCCGACGGCCTGAGGAGTCTTTCCTCAAAAACGGCAGGGCATTGAGGCTCGCGGTGGAATGCCCATTTGGCGATGTCGTCGGCCTCCTGATTGGTGCCTCGTGGGATGTGGAGCAGCTCCAGGCCAAGGAAACGCTTCTCAAGCTTGCGCACCTCTTCCAAGTATGCCGCCATGTGCTCGTCCTTTGGCTTGTACTTTTTGATGGAGACGTTGATGAGGAGCTGGGAGTCGCCCTTGACGATGAGATGCTTGATCCCGAGGGCAGAGGCGGCCTTGAGGCCGGCGATGAGGCCCTCGTACTCCGCGATGTTGTTGGAGACCTTCTCGTTATGCCCGAAGCATAGTTGCACCGTGTAACGCAGCTTGTCACCCTCTGGCGAGGTGAGGACGACGCCAGCCCCCGCGCCCTGCATGGAGAAAGCGCCATCGAAGCACAGGGCCCAGCCGTAGGGAGCCTCATCCCAGGAAGGAGGGATTCACCCTTGCGAGGCTCCTCCTCACCCGAGGTGGTCCATTCTGCCATGAAGTCTGCCGGAGCTGCACCCTTGATGACCCTCGTGGTGCAAAACTCCAGCTCGAAGGCTTGGAGCTTGATGTTCCATTCGGCAACCCTGCCCACGGCGTTGGGGCTTTGGAGGATCTGTTCCAAGGGGTACGCGGATATGACCTTGATGGGGTGCCCTTGGAAATAATGGCACACCTTCCTGGAGGCCATGAGGAGCGCGAGGAGGAGCTTCTTCTGCATGGGGTAGCGCTTGCGTGCATCCCTCGGTACCGTGCTAACGTAGTATACTGGGCGCTCGACATGGCGTGTGATGGTGGTGTCCACGTCGTCATCGCCGGCGGGCTCGAGGGGCAGGACCGAAGAGGCTCCTGGAGGCGCGGCATCGGGGGCCACGGGGGCCTCCGGAAGAATGGCGCCTGGGGCCTTCGGAGGCGGTGCGTCCTCCCGAGGGCGGACGGGGCCCTCCTGTAGTGCGCCTTCAGGAGATGAACCGCCCGAGGGAGGCTCGACACCCTGCCAGCTTCTGAATTTCCTTGAGGGTCCAGGGGGGCTGCATCTGCTCGATGGCCTTAACCTTCTCGGGATTCGCCTCGATCCCTCGATGGGACACGAGAAAGCCAAGCAACATGCCGGAGGGGAACCCGAAAACGCATTTGTCGGGGTTGAGCTTCAGGTTGATCTTGCGCAGGTTGCGGAAGTTACTTTCAAGTCTTCAACAAGCGTTTTGGCCTCGCGCGTCTTGACCACGGTGTCGTCGACATAGGCCTCCGCGTTCCTCCCTAGCTGGGGCCCCAGCGCGATGTGCATCAATCGCTGGAAAGTGGCCCCGACACTCCTTAGGCCGAACGACATGCTCATGTAGCAGAACACCCCGTTAGGAGAAATGAAGGCCGTCTTTTCTTCGTCCTCCACGACCATCTTGATCTGATGGTAGCCCGAGAAGGTGTCCAAGAAGCACAGTAGGTCGCAGCAGGCAGTAGAATCTACGATCTGATCGATGCGTGGAAGCGGGAAGGGGTCATGGGGGCAGGCCTTGTTGAGGCTGGTGAAGTCAACACACTTCCTCTCCTTGCCGCCCTTCTTGGGGACAATCACGGGGTTGGCAAGCCACTGCGGGTGGCACACCTCGCGGACGACCCCCGCCTCTTGTAGCTTTTGCACTTCTTGAACAATAAAGTGTTGCTTTTTCGGCGCCTGGTGTCACGCTTTCTGCTTAACGGGGCATGCGTTGGGGCACACCGACAGGTGGTGCTCGATCACCTCCCTCGGGACTCCGGTTAGATCGGTCACCTTCCACGCAAACACGTCCGCGTTTGCCCTGAGGAAGGTGACGAGCGCCTCCTCCTGCTCGGGGGCGAGGTCGGCGCCGATGGTGAAGTTGTGGCTGGAGTCGCTGTGGTCGAATGGCACTTTATTAGTCTTAGCTTGGCTTTGAGAGAACAATTGCTTCTTTCCCACCGACGCTACCTCGGGGGGCAATGCCTCACCCTCATCATCCGGTAGCGCGGCTTCATAATCTCCAGGGCGCGCGACCGCGGCGGCCACAGTAGCCGCGGAAGCTTTGTACACACGCCCGAGGCAGCCGAGCGCGTCCTTCTCGTCGCACTTGATGGTCATGACACCGGCGCACCCGGGCATCTTGATGATGTTGTAACCCGGGTGGGTTGCCACCAAGAACTTGGCGAGCGCCGGGTAGCATAAGATGGCGTTGTACAGGAGGCTGATGTGCGCTACGTCAAAGTCGATGAGCTCCGTGCGGTAGTTGTCGCGCGTGCCGAAGGTGACGGGGAGGCGGATCTGCCCGATGGGGTCCGCGGTCCCGCGGACCACCCCGGAGAAGGGCCTCGTGGGCTTCAGCTGGTCGTAAGGCACCTAAAGCGCCTCGAAGGTCGCGACGGAGATAATGATAAGCCCCGCGCCCCCCTTGATGAGAATCTTGGTAACTGCGACGTTGCTGATCGTGGGAGTGCACACCATGGGGAGAGCACCCGCAGCAGCCGCAAGTCGCGGGATGTCTCCCACGTCGAAGGTGATGCCACGCCTGGTCCAGCTAGGTGATGGCGTGGACCCACGCTCCTCACGGGCGACGCTTGCTTTGCGGAAGGAGGGCTTGAAGTGGCGGTCGGAGGCCGGTGCTTGGGCCCTGCCAAGGATGCACGCCACCGCGCGTCCCTGCCAGGCATGAGCAGGCCGCCTCGGGGCTCAAATAAGCTGACGCGCCGGGGGAAGCACGCCTTGGCTCCCTCTCTTGATGTTCGGAGATGGGGCAAACGAGAGGGCGCGCGGGCTTCGCCGGCCGCGGGGACCAGGCCGCCAAACGTCGTGCCGGAGTCGGTGAAGAGACGTCAGCCACCTCGGCCCACCGGGGCGGCCTGGGCGCTCTGGGCTACCCTGCGCCCCTTGCGCATACCTCGAGTGCCGGCCATGGGGTTGGTGAAGCCGGAGTCGAAATGGAGCTGAAGAACGTCGGCGCACCCCTACCTGGCACGCCAAATGTCGGAATCGGGGCTCTGCAGACCCAAGAAGGTTCGAACACTGGGGTGCGCTCGCTCTCCGGCCCTACTCTACCTCACAACCTCATGACGACTCTCCGGTGGTTTGAGCTAGGAAGACGAACAAGGCCACACAGAGTTTACCCATGTTCGGGCCACCTCGCGGTGTAAAACCCTACTCCTGCTTGGTGGATTGCTTGAGGTAGGAGAAGAGTACAAGGCGTGTTCTTGCCCCACAAAAGTCTCTCTTTCTACGGCGGCTGGTTCCTCCCTTATATTGGCCCCGGCCCGCTTGCCTCGAAAATATCAGGCGGGAAGGGTTGCCACAACGGCCATTTTGAAAGGGGACAAGGTCGTAGCTTATCCTGACAAAATGTGGTCTTCACCTGCTAAAGTTCCCCGCCGTGACGCGCTCGTGGGCTCGGGGGTGACATCTGTCCTGCCGAGCCCCAGGTCCTGGTCTTCTTGCACGGAAGAGGAAACCTTTGGGGGATGCTTTGGGAACCCGCGGCTGGCGCATGTCCTCTATCACCAAAGAGGGGATCCCCGACTTCCGCGCCTGCTGGCGCTGCTGCTGGCACCGTTTGGCACGGCATGCGTCACCCATGTGTGGGTACGGAGTTGCGGGGCCTGGCCTGGCTAGCTCCAGGCGGACCCGCCTCCCGAGGATGCCATGGTCCGCTTCACGGGGAGACCCTGTGAAGTGCCTAGTGGCGACGCCGCCTTGTGCCTCGCGAGGCAATGGCCCTCACGGGAACCGGTTCCATGAGGCCTGCTGCTGGGGCCATCCCGTGTTCAAGACGACCCGCGCGCCCTGGACCGTAGGCAGACGGGCCTGGGCACCCCCTGTCCTAGAGGCGTGACAGTATCAAAGGAATAGGGTTATATCTTTGGACTGACTACAGAAATGCCAGAATAGAGGGGAAGGCCTGGTCCTATCAAAGACTAGCATCTTCAGGGTTTTGCAGCATTAGAAGAGTGCAGATTAGCATAATTAAAGTAGCAAGTTTATTTAGCAACACCCAGAGATTCTTCCTCGACAACCTACGAGAAAGCAATCACGGAGCCAACAATTTCATTTCAAAGTCACCATGCTAGTTATATTAGATCAGGATACTCTCTGAGCATCCGTTACCGTGGACACGACTATTCGAATACATATACTTCCCTGCAGGGGTGCACAAACTTTCCCAACACGCTCGATTAACTCCGGCCGGACACACTTTCCAGGTCATGCCCGACACGCCGTAGTCCTACCAAGCCTCAACAGAGAGGCCACACGCTGGTCTACATCTAATCGCAAAGGGGTCATGGGCCAATCTCCCGTCGCAATGCTGTGCATCACGTGGATGCCTGGTGTCAATCCTGGCACCTCTTTATACAAAGACGGTGCTTACGCGGGCCACCCGGGTGCGTGCCGCTCAACTGTGACTTCTGAAGAGCTTTCGGGCGAATGAACGACCTAGAGTGCCCATACTAATTCTCGCATGGCGGTTAGTGCGAAACAGGCCAGAGGCCTTCTCAGATCACATATCCAAACCCATTAACGTTTTGTTAACTGCGGCGACGATCGATGATCCATGATATGTGGTCCCGTCACCCCGTCTCGAGGACTTGTGGCAAAGGCCAAGAATGGCCGGCCATGCCTTGTCATTAAAACACCAACACTCTCCAGGTCAACCTGCCGGATTTCGGGCTCCGCAAAACCAAAAGAGGTTCGAACTCAGGGGCGTGTGCGAAGATCCCCACTAGCTTTGGCCTCAAGCTCATAGCTCCACAACCTAGCCGAATCGACTTCAGTCAATCATGGGGAAGAAGACTACCACGCAGATTTACCCAGGTTCGGGCCACTGCGAAGCGTAAAACCCTACTCCTGCTTTTGGTGGATTGCCTCACGATGAGGTTTGGGGATGAACTGGTACAATTGTGAGCAACCTCGCGAGGGCGCTCGAGTGGTTTCGGATCCGTCCTCCCCTCTACGGCGTAGCCTTGCCTCTATTTATAGTGGCCTGGGTCCTCTTCCCTTATCGCACTGGCGGGAAGGGATCCCACAATGGCCAGATTCGAAGGGGGACAAAGAGTACACTTTATCCTAACGAAAGGTGCTCTTCGCCTGCAAAGTAGCTGGTGGTGATGCAGAACTGGGCTCGGCGATGACGTCCGTCTAGCGGGGCTCGTGGTCTTGGTCTCGTTGCACCGGAATGGAAACCTTTGGGGGGGTGCCTCGGGAACCTGCGTACGTCCTTGCCTCCTTTGCACCAAAGAGGAAACTGCTTCTTCTGTGCCCGCTGGCGCCCGCCTGGCCCGGCTGGCATCACCTCAGCCTCTCGAGGCCGAGCATTGCATAGAGATCTCCGCCTCTTGGGAGGGGGCTGGAGAGGCCTCCTCCCTCCGGGGGTCTTGGCGTCGTCCCCCTCGCGAGGGTGGGGCTCTCGCCAGGGCCTTGTCTTGTGTGATGCCGCACCGGGCCGTGCTAGGTAGTCGAAGTGGGCCACGCCCTGGCCCGCAGGCAGGCAGGTCTGGGTATCCCCGTTCCCAGAGCGCCGACAGTAGCCCCCGGGCCCAAGGCGCACTTGGGCTGGCTTCGGGGCGAAGCCGAAGGAGCCGTCCCGAGCGCCGCGGGCCCCAATCGCCTGCGGGTCCAGTCTGATGCGTGGCGCGTAACGAGACACGGACGCCTCCACTTCCCGAAGACCTCGGGAACTGCCTTGAGTCAAGCTGAAACGAAGCCTGCGCGCAGCGGCGGCCATCATTGCCCTTCCTTGAATGTAGCCGTCTCCTTCTGTCTTCTCTCCCCTCGACCCATGCGGATGTGACCCGACGAGGGTAGGCGAGGCTACGTGAAGCAGGGCTACACGCCGGTCGAGTCGGGCATGTGGCGCCCGGGGAGCACGCGCCGCCTCCACTCCCCACGATGCCTCATGGATTGCGACTATAAACTCGCCCCGCCCGGGGGGTCATGCCATCCTGACGTGCCCTCTTGCTTCCCATCTTTCCTAAGATATCATACTCTTCTCTTTCCTTCTCTTCCATGGCGTCTGGGGGAAGTGCAGCAAGCGAGGGAAGGCGCACGGGGTCTCTGGCTCCGCCACCGGCCTCTGGAGGCAGCGGCGGGGGGCCTTCGAGGCCGGCCCAGGCATGCTGACGCTGGACCGTCACCGACGAGTGAGTGTTCCGTTGCCCTCCTCGCTTTCTTGTGAACCATGCCCTCCATGCCGGATCTGATTGCCTCCTTCTCCCAGGGCGCCCGCACCCAAGAGGCGCAAGCTTGACGAACTCCAGGAGGAGGTGGATGTGCTCAGGGCCCAGCTAGCGGGCACCGAGACCGCCCTCCAGGCCGCACTCAGAGGTCAGGAGGATGCCAAGGTAGAGCTGGCATCCCTCCAGGCCCAAATCGAGGGAGCAGCCAACGCCGTGTAGGCCGCCAAGGACGAGGCGGCACACACGAGGATGCTGGAGGCGCAGCGAGCCAAGCAGTATCTGGAGATCGCCCGCCGCGCGGTCGGTGCAGTTAGCCGGTTCGTCGGGGAAGCCCCCACGCTGCCGTGCGCGCACGGAGACGGGGGTTATCTCCACTTCTTCGGCAAGGTGGTGGAGGCGCTGAATACTGGCGTATCCCGGGTGGACGAGGAAAATGAGTCCAGTGTGCGCGACCTCCTGGACATCGCGCTGACGCGCGTCTTCTCCAATTTGCGCTGCCATGTCCCAGAGCTCGACCTCTCCCGCGTGATGGAGCCATTGCCCGAGGAGCTCTAGAGGCCCCTCAGGGACGAGGTGGCGGGCAGGTGGAGTCCCTGGTGGAGCGGTTCGTCCAAGATCCTTCTTCCGAAGAGGGCGACGACTCCGGCGCCGTGGCCGGCGAGGGTCACGATGGGGACAGCGCCTCCTCCGCCTGAGCTTCCCCTATTCTTTTCCCTCTGGTTCATGTTGTATCAAGAAACACCTGGCCCCTGGGGGCATTAAACTTTTGTGTTATACCTCGTCTTCCTTTTTTGCACCGTCGATTGCTTGTTTTGTGCTGCGCGTCCTCATCTCCTCCGCGGGGTTTAACGTCGTCGTTGGTGTGCCTTCGCACACCCCCTTGTGCCTTTGCTTGCCTCGCTGTGCTGTTGCTCCGCGCCTAACGCTCCTCGGGGGGTCCGCGGGGGTATCGCACATTATCCAGTGATGGCAGCCCGCCGGGACCTCACGAGGTGGGCACTCCTGAGGGGACGGGTGCTGCTCCAAAGCCGAGGTTTTAGCGGCGATGCCTAGAGAAGCCGAGCTCCCTCCCTTGCGCCATCCTTCCTGTATCCGAAGCCACAAGGGGCCCCACGAGGGCACGCAGTAAACCGTAGTGCCTGCACTTTCACGTTAGCGCTCCCGTCTCATACTCCAATATTTGGGCTGCCATTGAATCAAAAATTCCTGCTCAATACGGTTGGGGTACTTAGCTTGGCGGGCCGTGGTGAGCTCGTGCGTCGTGAGGTGCAGCTGGAGCGCCTGGGGAGTTCGGGGATCTCACGAGGGGGGTCTTCTTCCTTGCGAGCGAGGCGGTTCGGGACCCTCTTTGTGCTCTGCGTCGGCGGGGCCCAATCCCGCGCATACCTCGACCGCCCTTGGGGCGTCCGGATCACTAGGACGAGACCAAGGGGCGAGGGGCTATGTGACCAGTGAGGCTCCTGAGTCGCGTTGCTCAGGAGTCCCCCTTAACGCTCGAGCGACTCCCTTATGCTTCCTTGCCAGTTCCTGCCTCGAGAGGTGCCCGAGCCTCCTGAGGGTACATGGCATCGCGCCAAGCCGTGGCCGGAGCCCGCGAGCGAGGGTCGATCGTCGCTGGCATGCTGAGTCGCGATGCTCAACAATGGCCAGGAGATGAGTGCCTTTGAGGCAGCATGCGCATGTCGGCCTACTCGAGAGCATCATGCGAGGACCAGGATGCCAAGGCCTTGGCAAGGCGTGCATACCGAACCCGTGTAGCCCCCACTCGCGGGGCGCGTGAGGGGGAGACCAACATGTGTCGATTCAGAAAACGAGACTTCAAGATCAAGAAGATTGCAAAGAGAAAAATTCCCCCCTTTTTTCAAATAAGGTTGCAAAACTTCGAGCTTCATTCAAAAATTGGCAATTCGAATACAAAAAAGAAGCAAGGAACAGCCGCGTCCGGCACATAGGCTAGTCTTCGTCTTCGTATTCTCCCCAGAGCGGAGCTTAGGGCTTCCACTAGGCGTGGGCATAGTCATTGGAGGACAGTGTTGTCCGCCAGCGCGGAGCATGGGGCTTCCACTTGGACGTGGGTGGGAACCCCTCCGCGTCCTCGGGGAACTCCGGGCGTATACAGCCCACTCATTATTACGTGAGAGTGTCACGGTCAGAGATAGCTAGGCGAACCCCCAGGCGCGAGACCTAGGTGCTCCCAACTCGGCCATGAGCCATCCCGCGCATTTTTCTGTGAGGTTGCACGCCCCTACGGCCCAAACGTGAGTGCATTGCTCCCCGCGTAGCCGCGGGATTGCGCTACCGCGGCCCAAACATGAGCGCAATGCACCCCGCGAAACCATAGGCGTGTTGTGTCGATGAAGCCGCCTCGGGAGGCGTCGGGGCGCCGGCCAGGCCGCTACCCGCAGGCCTCGTGAGGACTTGCCTCCTGAGGGCCGCGTCGGCGCCCCCGAGCCGCGCGTGGCCCGCGCTGCTTGTATCATGCCGATCTCCTAGCGGTTGCTCCTGCGGCCCAGGGGGCCCAGCTGCGTGCTGCTTGCTCGCGAGGGCGGCACCCGCATCGCGCCCCCGCGCATCCCGGGACGCCCCCTCTCTTGCACCAACCTGGCCCGGTGCTCCCTCAGTGGGAGCCCCCGGGCCCGGCTTGAAGAGGGCGTCCGGGACACCTCCCTACTCCGGGAGGATGCTGGCACCCGCAGGGGGCGCGCGATCCATGGTGCCGTCCGCAGGTATGATGCTGCTCGGAACATAGGCCTCTGTGTAAAGGCCTTGGCTTCCTCGAGGTCAGCCTTCCCCGGGCGGCAAGACGACGCCGCCCGGGACGCGCAGCCCACAGACCCTCCTGCGCCGAGCCTCTGCCCGAAGTTGCTTGCCTCTGCCGTCGTCGCGAGGTTGGGCACGCGTGTCTTGATGTGGGTTGCCTCCGTGGTCACCCACCGCGCCTCCGTTACGGTTACCTGCTTGTTCGGAAGATTGAGCTGCCTGGTCCCTGCGCCGGTTGGCATGCTCACGCCGGGAGGACCCAGGCTGTCGATGGTCCACTGTGTCCTGAGCGTGGGCGTTGAGGCGTGCGCGGAGTGTCCCGTCACCTTCTTCATATGCACCACCGGCGGGGCCGGGCGGTTCCCCGAAGCAGGTCATCGGGATCCGGAGGAGAAGGAGCACAGCGTAGGGCGGGCCTTGCCCAGGCTCGCCCGGGCATGGGCCGGGCATGTTGTCGGTCGATGAAGGGAGCTGTGCGGCGGGCAAGCCCCCGGTGCCCAGCATCGGGGGTCGAGAAGGTAGGTGCGGGGCCCAGGCCCTCCTTGCGACGGCGACCAACTCGGCGATGTGGTCGGCCCAGGCGTCGAAGCCCCCGTCCATCGCGCGATGACGAAGCAGCTCACTTGCCATCAGCAGCGCGTCATGCGTGTTCAGATCTCCCACGTGAACACATGGTGATGGCGGTCCCGTGGGCGGTGCCACGAGGCGAGTGCTCTGCCGCGGCGGTGGGCGTGTGGAGCCTAGAGGTGCCTGGTCGGCACGAGCAGCGATGGCGGTGGAGGCGTCGTTGGTGGCCTGATAACGACCACCCAGCACCGAGCTGCCTGGGCACACATCATGAGGGGTGGCAGCGAGGTTGGTGAAGGTGGAACCGCCGGGGCCGAAGAAAATTTGACGGGCGTCGGCCATCGAAACGAAGCAGCGGAGAGGAAGTGAGGCTTGTGGAAGGATTCCGACACGCCCCCTACCTGGCGCGCCAAATGTCGGATTTCGGGCTTCGCAAAACCCAAAGAGGTTCGAACTTAGGGGCGTGTGCGAAGATCCCCACTAGCTTCCGCCTCAAGCTCACAGCTCCACAGCCTAGCCGAATCGACTTCACTCAATCGTGGGGAAGAAGACTAACAGGCAGGTTCGGGCCGCTGCGAAGCGTAAAACGCTACTCCTGCTTTTGGTGGATTGCCTCACGAGGAGGTTTGGGTATGAACTGGTACAATTGTGAGCAACCTCGCGAGGGCGCTCGAGTGGTTTCGGATCCGTCCTCCCCTCTACGGCGCAGCCTTGCCTCTATTTATAGTGGCCTGGGTCCTCTTCCCTTATCGCACTGGCGAGAAGGCTATCCCACAACAGCCAGATTCGAAGGGGGACAAGGAGTACACCTTATCCTGACGAAAGGTGGCCTTCGCCTGCAAAGTAGCTAGTGGTGATGCAAAACTGGGCTTGGTGATGATGTCCGTCCTGCAGGGCTCGTGGTCTTGGTCTCGTTGCACCGGAATGGAAACCTTTGGGGGGATGCCTCGGGAACCTGCGTACGTCCTTGCCTCCTTTGCACCAAAGAGGAAACTGCTTCTTCTGTGCCCGCTGGCGCCCGCCTGGCCCGGCTGGCGTCACCTCAGCCTCTCGAGGCTGAGCGTTGCATAGAGATCTCCGCCCCTCGGGAGGGGGCTTGGAGAGGCCTTCTCCCTCCAGGGGTCTTGGCGTCGTCCCCCTCGCGAGGGTGGGGCTCTCGCGAGGGCCTTGTCTTGAGTGATGCCGCACCGGGCCGTGCCAGGCTGTCGAAGTGGGCCACGCCCTGGACCGCAGGCAGGCAGGTTTGGGTACCTCCGTTCTCAGAGCGCCAACACATCCTGACCTCAACATGTTTCTGTAGTAAAGTAGAAGTAACCATGTGTCTATAACATCAAGGGGGAAACCCGAGGAATCACCCTCGATGGATTCCAATCGATGTAATCGTCAAGGTGACCAGAGAGGAATCACCCTCGATGGTTCACGCTTGAGGGGTTGCACGACGAAGTCGTTATCGGACGTGGTAAAGTAGCAATCACCCTCGATATCCACGACCGACTAGCTACGCTACAGAGTAAGCATCAGGAGTATGTTATGAGGTGTCACCCTCGGTACTCGATGGTAGCTCTACAGAGTCGTACAACTAAGGGGGTGTGAGGTGACCTGACGGGCATGGCTTGTCGATCGGTTGATCAAGTCTTCGAGTCGTCGATGATGAAGCAGGGGCAACAGGGACAATGTGGGGTCACTAGGGATCACTAATCAACGTATACTAAGAAGTTTAGTATAGTGGTAGGTACAACAACAGTTTATCAAAAACATGCTATGCATCAGAATAAGAGCTATCTAGAACAGTAGCAAAATCTAATGCAAGCATGAGAGGGAAAGAAATGGGCGATATCGGAATGATCAAGGAGGGTTGCTTGCCTGGAAGCTCTGCTGCAAGTGGCTGAACGTCAGCGGCGTAGTCGTACACGACAATAACGTAAGTCTCGATGTCTACCGGAGAGAAGAGGGGGAAAGAAACAATAAATACAAGCAAGCAGATGCATCATAATGCATGACATGGCAATATGCAGTGCTAGGAATGAGCTAACGCAGTACTACACGTTACATACGGAGCGGCAAAATATCTAACGATATTTCCCGGGCCTTTGGCTATTACCCGACAAATGATCCTAACGCAAAAATGTCCATGTTCATCATGCTAGAGGCATGTGACAGATGAACGGACAACGTATTCGGATTCGTTGGATTTTTCTGATCAACTTTCACATATAAAATATTTTCATCCGAGTTACATATTTAATTTAATCAGAACAACCCTTTATTGCATCAGCATGACATCATGATGACATCTGTAGCCAACCAGCCAGTTTGACTGGTCAAACTGACCAGTGGCTCCCACTTGTCAAAGATAGTGGGACTAACAGGGGTTAAAATGGATAATTAAACTAAACTAACTTACTCGGGCCCCACATGCCAGTGACTTAACAAATCAAATTAATTACTTTAATTAAACTAATAGCTTAATTTGGGTTAACAACCCTGGGGCCCACATGTTCGTGGCCCAGGGTGTGGGGTGGCCCACTGGTAGTGGCTGGGCACTGCCCGATCAGCCAATTGAGCGAAGTCAACTGGTCAACAGGGGCCCCCTGGCCCACTGGCAGGGTCACTTTGGGTGGCCCCAGCCAAGCCCCGCCGGAGCGCCAGAGCAGCTCCGGCGAGCTCCAAACGCGACGGAGGGCACGACCAGGCGTCGGGTTTTGCCCACATGGGGCCATTTCGCGCGCGGAGTAGCGCGTTTGAACGAGCGCAGCGTCGCCCATCGATTGGCCTCGCTGGGTGCGACTGATCCGGTCGGGCTCGTCGCCGGCGTTGGGTTTTGCAGCGTCGACGTTTGGGCGACGGTGGGGGACGGGCTACGGGGCACGGGGAGGATCGTGCGTGCACGTACTCGACTCCTGCGAGCTCCAGGAGCTCGATGGTGGGCTTGGTTGCGAGCTATGGCCGCTATGGCAACGGCAGCGAGCTTTTAGCTGGAGAAAAACGAAGGCGATGACGGCGCTACGGCTATGGATCGAGAGCGGGGACAGAGTGGAAGAGAAGGCGGCCTCATGGTGCTCCTGTAGGTGGGCAAAGCGGGCTCGATGGGGGGTCAAGGTCGCCGGATTTTGTGACGGCGACCCGAGGAAGCAGACGATGCAGGGGCTCATCGTGGAGGCTTCGGGCTCGTCCTTGTCATTGCAGTCGACGTAGGCGATGATGTGGGGCTTGTGGGCGCGGTCCTAGGGCGCATAACGGCTGGAGAGCGTGCTGCCGACGACGGTCTTGGTGGCGGTGGTGCAGCCGAGCGCGGAGAGGAGAAAAACGGCACGAGGGGGGAAGTGGACGGGCAAAGGGGCTAGGGTTCGTCGCCATGGTGTTGGGGGGGCATCTTACGGTCGACAAGGAGCCGCCGGATTGCCGGTAGGTCGACGGGCTCGGCCGCTGGCGAGCATCGGCTCCCCCCACGTCTCCCCTAATGAACAGGAGGAAGACGATGGTGGCCTGGTGGGCTGGGCCAGCCACTCGGCTGGCAGGCCTAAGTGCCCAGGGCACTTAGCCCCTTTTTCCAAATCCACCATTTCTTATTTCTGTTCTTTAAAATAAATTCTCCTGTTCTATTTGAAAACAACACCAATGTACTTTTGTAAAATATGAAATTTGGCCCTTTATATCAAAAGCAATATTAGGCAGGGTCACAAAAAGATTGAGACTCATTTGAAAAGTTTGTCAATTTACATAATACAAAAATCATTTAATCAAATGTCTTGTCCTCTGTTATGAGATTGTTTTTTAAAGGCACCAAAGACTTCATAAAATGTTGGTTACAATTTTATAAATGCTTAAGGATTATTTGAAACCCATCCATGATTTTTGGGTTCAGGATTACAAAAATATTTAAACTTCTTATCAAATGAATTTTGAAATTATTAGGAATTTGAAAAGAGATATAAATTCCATTGTGATCAAACATTGTTTAGCAAAAGCATTAGCTTAACCTCATGGATTACTATAGCTTAATTACATGCATCACTATAGCTGATAATCAGGGGTGCTACAACTCTCCCCCACTAAAAGAAATTCTTGTCCCGAGAATAAGAGGTAGAAGTAAGGGGGAAAAGTTTGGTTACGAAATTCTAATGAGTCTTCTCATTCTTGTTGCTCTTCTCGAAGCAGTTGATCCCTTTGGTTGATGTTTTGAATTCTCTTTTAGAGGTCATCCTAGCGAAGTCGTCATCCTTTCTTCGGGATCTTCATCGTCCTACGAATGCGATAAAAAGGAAAACTTTGGAAGATTGCACCTCGACAAAGTTGGGCATCAGACAGAGAAATCAGGGAAGAAGACATGAATTATTCCTCGATTTGTAACTCAGGGAATTCATTGAGAGCAATATGCGATGGTACAAAAGATTCAACGGGTAGGCAATAATTCGATGCCTGATCAAAAGGTGAAAGGGGGGGGTCCAGAGCAACGAGAATGAATATTGCGTCTGATGCTAGGAAAGACCATCCCTTGGATGGTGGCTCAGGAATTACATATGAAGCCAAGTGCAAAAGATACTATGGAATCTTAGATGTACAGGAGAGTCAGGTTTCGATCCTGTGGAACTGTGGGTTATGGGCCCACCATGTGGGTTAAGAGCAAGAAGAGCGATGACATCTTGCACAATCATGGTAGCAAGACATGTCAGAGGATAGCTTGTCAGCTATGTCGGCAACTGATATGTCCATTTTGCATCATGCTTTTATATTGATATTTATTGCATTATGGGCTGTTATTACACATTATGGTACAATACTTATGCCTTTTCTCTCTTATTTTACAAGATTTACATGAAGAGGGAGAATGCCGGCAGTAGGAATTCTGGACTGGAAAAGGAGCAAATATGAGAGACCTATTCTACACAACTCCAAATATCCAGAAAAGTTACGAAACTTGGGCAGAACCAATCTAGGGCTCCGGCGGAGCTGTTCTGCCGGGGAAACTTCCCTCCCAGAGGGGGAAATCGAAGCCATCGTCATCACCAACGATCCTCTCATCAAGAGGGGGTCAATCTCCATCAACATATTCACCAGCACCATCTCCTCTCCAAACCCTAGTTCATCTCTTGTATCCGATCTTTGTCTCAAAACCTCAGATTGGTACCTGTGGGTTGCTAGTAGTGTTGATTACTCCTTGTAGTTGATGCTAGTTGGTTTACTTGGTGGAAGATCATATGTTCAGATCCTTAATGATAATTAATACTCCTCCGATTATGAACATGAGTATGCTTTGTGAGTAGTTACGTTTGTTCCTGAGGAAATGGGATAAGTCTTGTTATAAGTAATCATGTGAATTTGGTATTCGTTCGATATTTTGATGAGATGTATGTTGTCTCTCCTATAGTGGTGTTATGTGAACGTCGACTACATGACACTTCACCATTATTTGGGCCTAGGGGAAGGCATTGGGAAGTAATAAGTAGATGATGGGTTGCTAGAGTGACAGAAGCTTAAACCCTAGTTTATGCGTTGCTTCGTAAGGGGCTGATTTGGATCCATATGTTTCATGCTATGGTTAGATTTATCTTAATTCTTCTTTCATAGTTGCGGATGCTTGCGAGAGAGGTTAATCATAAGTGGGAGGCTTGTCCAAGTAAGGGCAGCACCCAAGCACCGGTCCACCCACATATCAAATTATCAAAGTAACGAACGCGAATCATATGAGTATGATGAAAACTAGCTTGACAGAAATTCCCATGTGTCCTCGGGAGCGCTTTGCTTTATATAAGAGTTTGTCCAGGCTTGTCCTTTGCTACAAAAAGGATTGGGCCACCTTGCTGCACCTTTGCTACATTTTTTACTTGCTACCCGTTACGAATTATCTTATCACAAAACTATCTGTTACCGATAATTTCAGTGCTTGCAGAGAATACCTTACTGAAAACTGCTCGTCATTTCCTTCTGCTCCTCGTTGGTTTCGACACTCTTACTTATCGGAAGGACTACGATAGATCCCCTATACTTGTGGGTCATCAAGACTCTTTTCTACCGCCGTTGCCGGGGAGTGAAGCGCCTTTGGTGAGTGGAATTTGGTAAGGAAAAATTTATATAGTGTGCTGAAATTTACTGTCACTTGTTACTATGCAAAATAATCCTTTGAGGGGCTTGTTCGGGGTATCTTCACCTCGACCAGAAGAACAAAGAGTTGATCCTCAACCTACTGAACCTACTGAAAATATTTATTATGAAATTCCTTCGGGTATGATAGAGAAACTGCTAGCTAATCCTTATGCAGGAGATGGAACACTACATCCTGATTTGGATCTAATCTATGTGGATGAAGTTTGTGGATTATTTAAGCTTGCAGGTTTGCCCGAGGATGATGTCAAGAAGAAGGTCTTTCCTTTATCTTTGAAGGAGAAGGCATTGACATGGTATAGGCTATGTGATGATATTGGATCAAGGAACTACAACCGATTGAAATTGGAATTTCATCAGAAGTTTTATCCTATGCATCTGGTTCATCGTGATCGGAGTTATATTTATAACTTTTGGCCTCGTGAAGGAGAAAGTATCGCTCATGCTTGGGGGAGGCTTAAGTCAATGTTATATTCATGCCCCAATCATGAGCTCTCAAGAGAAATTATTATTCAGAATTTTTATGCTCGGCTTTCTCGTAATGATCAATCCATGCTCGATACTTGTTGTACTGGTTCCTTTATGAAGAAAGATATTGAATTCAAATGGGATTTATTGGAAATAATTAAATGCAACTCTGAAGATTGGGAACTCGACGAAGGTAAGGAGTCAGGTATAAACCTTAAGTTTGATTGTGTTAAATCCTTTATAGACACCGATGCTTTTCGTGAATTTAGCACTAAATATGGACTTGACTCTGAGATAGTAGCTTCTTTCTGTGAATCATTTGCTACTCATGTTGATCTCCGTATGGAGAAGTGGTTTAAATATCATCCTCCCATTGAAGTGAAAGTAGTTGAACCTATTAAAGTTGAAGAAGAAACTATTACTTATAATGTTGATCCTGTTATTCCTGCTACTTATATTGAGAAACCACCTTTCCCTGTTAGAATAAAGGAACATGCTAAAGCTTCAACTGTGGTTCGTAAGAGCTATGTTAGAACACCTACACCCCCTGAACAAATTAAAGTTGAACCTAGTATTGCTATGGTTAAAGATCTCTTGGTTGATAATATCGATGGGCTTGTTATTCATTTCTGTGATGAAACAGCTAGAATTGCTAGACCTGATACTAAAGATAAACATAGACCTATTGTTGGCATGCCTGTTGTTTCTGTTAAAATAGGAGATCATTGTTATCATGGCTTATGTGATGTGGGTGCTAGTGTGAGTGCAATTCCCTTTACCTTATATCAAGAAATTATGAATGATATTGCACCAGCTGAATTAGAAGAAATTGATGTTACCATTAAGCTTGCTAATAGAGATACTATAGCACCAGTTGGGATTGTTAGAGATGTTGAAGTCTTGTGTGGGAAAATAAAATATCCTACTGATTTTCTTGTTCTTGGTTCCCCGCAAGATGATTTTTGTCCCATTATATTTGGTAGGCCTTTCTTGAATACTGTTAATGCTAAGATAGATTGTGAGAAAGAAACTGTTACTGTAAGTTTTGGGGATGTGTCCCATGAGTTTAATTTCTCTAAATTTTATAAACAACCCCATGATAAAGAATTGCCTAGTAAGGATGAAATTATTGGTCTTGTTTCTATTGCTGTGCCTCCTACTGATCCCTTAGAACAATATTTGCTAGACCATGAAAACGATATGCATATGAATGAAAGGAATGAAATAGATAAGATTTTCTTTGATCGGCATCCTATTTTGAAACACAACTTGCCTGTTGAAATACTTGGGGATCCTCCTCCACCCAAGGGTGACCCCGTGTTTGAGCTTAAACAATTACCGGATACTCTGAAATATGCTTATCTTGGTGAAAAGAAGATATATCCTATTATTATTAGTGCTAACCTTTCAGAGCATGAAGAAAAGAGATTATTGAAAACTCCGAGGAAGCACCATGCTGCTATTGGATATACTCTTGATGATCTTAAGGGCATTAGTCCCACTCTATGTCAGCATAAAATTAATATGGAGCCTGATGCTAAACCAGTTGTTGATCACCAACGACGGTTAAATCCTAAAATGAAAGAAGTGGTAAGAAATGAAATATTAAAGCTTCTAGAGGCAGGTATAATTTATCCTATTGCTGATAGTAGATGGGTTAGTCCCGTTCATTGTGTCCCTAAGAAGGGAGGTATTACCGTTGTTCCTAATGATAAAAATGAATTGATCCCGCAAAGAATTATTACAGGATATAGAATGGTAATTGATTTTAGGAAATTAAATAAAGCTACTAGGAAAGATCATTACCCTCTACCTTTTATTAATCAAATGCTAGAAAGACTATCCAAACACACACACTTCTGCTTTCTAGATGGTTATTCTGGTTTCTCTCAAATACCTGTGTCAAAAGAGGATCAAGAAAAGATAACTTTTACTTGCCGTTTTGGTACCTTTGCTTATAGACGTATGCCTTTTGGTTTATGCAATGCACCTGCTACCTTTCAAAGATGTATGACTGCTATATTCTCTGACTTTTGTGAAAAGATTGTTGAGGTTTTCATGGATGATTTCTCCGTTTACGGAACTTCTTTTGATGATTGCTTGAGCAACCTTGATCGAGTTTTGCAGAGATGTGAAGAAACTAATCTTGTGATGAATTGGGAGAAGTGCCACTTTATGGTTAATGAGGGTATTGTCTTGGGACACAAAATCTCCGAAAGAGGTATTGAAGTTGATAAAGCTAAAGTTGATGCTATTGAAAAAATGCCATGTCCTACGGATATCAGAGGTATAAGAAGTTTCCTTGGTCATGCTGGTTTCTATAGGAGATTTATTAAAGAGTTCTCTAAAATTTCTCGGCCTCTCACTAATCTCTTGCAAAAAGATGTTACTTTTGTTTTTCATGATGATTGTGTAGAAGCATTTGAAATCCTTAAGAAAGCCTTGATTTCTGCACCTGTTGTTCAACCACCTGAATGGAACCTACCCTTTGAAATTATGTGTGATGCTAGTGATTATGCCGTTGGTGCTGTTCTAGGACAAAGAGTTGATAAGAAATTAAATGTTATCCATTATGCTAGTAAAACTCTAGACAGTGCTCAAAGAAACTATGCTACCACTGAAAAGGAATTTTTAGCAGTTGTGTTTGCTTGTGATAAGTTCAGACCTTATATTGTTGATTCCAAAGTAACTGTTCACACTGATCATGCTGCTATTAAATATCTTATGGAAAAGAAAGATGCTAAACCAAGACTTATTAGATGGGTTCTTCTGCTACAAGAATTTGATTTGCATATTATTGATAGAAAGGGTGTTGAGAACCCCGTAGCAGATAACTTGTCTAGGTTAGAGAATGTTCTTGATGACCCACTACCTATTGATGATAGCTTTCCTGATGAACAATTAGCTGTCATAAATGCTTCGCGTAATGCTCCATGGTATGCTGATTATGCTAATTACATTGTTGCTAAATTTATACCACCTAGTTTCACATACCAACAAAAGAAAAAGTTCTTCTATGATTTAAGACATTACTTTTGGGATGATCCACACCTTTATAAAGAAGGAGTAGATGGTGTTATTAGACGTTGGGTACCTGAGCATGAACAGGAACAGATCCTACACAAGTGTCACTCCGAGGCCTACGGAGGACACCACACTAGAGATAGAACTGCACACAAGGTATTACAATCTGGTTTTTATTGGCCTACTCTCTTCAAGGATGCTCGTAAGTTTGTCTTGTCTTGTGATGAATGTCAAAGAATTGGTAATATTAGTAGACGTCAGGAAATGCCTATGAATTACTCACTTGTTATTGGACCATTTGATGTTTGGGGTTTTGATTATATGGGACCTTTTCCAAAGTCCAACGGGTATACCCATACTGTAGTTGCTGTTGATTATGTTACTAAGTGGGTAGAAGCTATTCCAACTAGTAGTGCTGATCATAACACTTCTATTAAAATGCTTAAAGAAGTTATTTTCCCTAGATTTGGAGTCCCCGGATATTTAATGACTGATGGTGGTTCACACTTTATTCATGGTGCTTTCTGTAAATTGCTTGCTAAGTATGATGTTAATCATAGAATTGCATCTCCATATCATCCTCAGTCTAGTGGTCAAGTAGAATTAAGTAATAGAGAAATTAAATTGATCTTGCAAAAGACTGTTAATAGATCTAGAAAGAATTGGTCTAAGAAACTTGATGATGCATTATGGGCTTATAGAACTGCTTACAAAAACCCTATGGGTATGTCTCCGTATAAAATGGTTTATGGTAAAGCATGTCACTTACCTCTTGAACTAGAACATAAAGCTTATTGGGCAATCAAAGAGCTCAACTATGATTTCAAACTTACTGGTGAGAAGAGGTTATTTGACATTAGCTCACTTGAAGAATGGAGAACCTAGGCCTATGAGAATGCCAAGTTGTTTAAAGAAAAGGTTAAGAGATGGCATGATAAAAGGATACAAAAGCGTGAATTCAATGTAGGTGACCATGTCTTGCTATACAATTCTTGTTTAAGATTTTTTGCAGGAAAACTTCTCTCTAAATGGGAAGGGCCTTACATTGTCGAGGAAGTATATCGTTCCGGTGCCATCAAGATCAACAACGCCGAAGGCACTAACCCAAAGGTGGTAAACGGGCAAAGAATCAAACATTATATCTCAGGTACTCCCATAAATGTTGAAACCAATATTATCAATACCATAACTCCGGAGGAGTACATTAGGGAGACCTACCAGAACGTTTCAGACTCTGAAAAGGAATAGGTATGTGGTACGGTAAGCAAACCGACTCCAAAACTTTTCCAATAGCAATTTTTCTCCGTTTTGGAATATTCAATAAATTAGGAAAATTTAAAGTAGTCCGAAAAGTGCACGAGGAGGCGACAAGCCAGGGGGGCGCGCCCTACCCCCCTGGGCGCCCCCCGGTGGCTTGTGGCCACCCCGTGTACCCTCTGGACTCCGTTTTCTTGTGGTATACTCCTTTAGGTCGGTAAAAATCCATTATATAATCTCCCGAAGGTTTTAACCTTCGTATCACAACAATATCTCCTGTTTTTGTTTCGAGTTGTTTTCCAAACAGATTTAGATTGCCATGACGTCCCCAAGTGCTTCGAAAGACAAGTTCTTCGAGAAGGTCATCAACCCCTACCTTGCGGAGGTGCTGTGACACCCTCAAACGATTGAGATGTGTGAGGGGGTGCTGCACATCCGTGATGTTGAGGGGCCAAAGAAGACCGGAAGCGTGGAGACAAGGCTCGAAGCAATGGAGCAGCAAGTCTTCAAGTGCCAAGGGATGGTGGAACGTGGACTCAATGCCAATCACATGACGATCGCGGAGTTTACCCATAAGCACAAGCTTGACGCCAAGGACATCGGGGAGCACATCTTCAAGCTTTACGAGAAAATCGAGCATCTCCAAGCCCAGATCTATGACCTGCAAAACCAAAACTGTGAGTATGAATACAGATTTAAGAGAATGAGTTTGGCTGTAGATTTGAGGATCCCGAAGACTCGTTCATCTTTTTACGATGGTGAGCCTATGCCTTGGAAGACGGAGGACAAGCTTCCAACCTCATCAACAACTCCAACATCACCACCTCCGAAGAAAGACAACTAAACACATGGGTATGGGCACTCCCCTTGGCTTGTGCCAAGCTTGGGGGAGGTGCCCCGGTATTGTATCACCATCACATCTTTTACTTTTATCGTTTTTCTTAGTTCGATCCTTTTGGGTATATCTTGATCTAGTAGAATAAAGTTTTTAGTTTGATCTAGTTTTGAGTTTTGCTTTATGTTCCCCCTATGTAAGCGAGTCCGAGAGTTATATAATAAAAAGTAGTTTTGAGTTGAGGGCTTTGCTTGCTTGCTATGATCTTGAGAAAAAGAAATAGAAAGAAGAATAGAATAAAAGCAAAGAGTATATATGATGATCTTATGGGGAGTGATGACTTCACATATAAGAAGTATGTCGATTGAAATTTGTTGTGAGTTGACAAATATAGCGATTGGTCATTGTTGCAATTAAAAGGAAGTAATAAAGAAAGAGAGGTTCACATATAAATATATTATCTTGGACATCTTTTATGATTGTGAGCACTCATTAAAATATTATATGCTAAGAAGTTGATGTTGGACAAGGAAGACAACATAATGGGTTATGTTTGCTTATTTCCTAATAGAAGTTATATGGTTATAGATCCTTTAACATGTGACGCTTGCTTCCACCCCATATCAGCCAAAACTTCCGCACGAAGTAGAGATACTACTTGTGCATCCAAACACCCTCAACCTAGTTTTGCCATGAGAGTCCACCATACCTACCTATGGATTGAGTAAGATCCTTCAAGTAAGTTGTCATCGGTGCAAGCAATAAAAAATTGCTCTCTAAATATGTATGATCTATTAGTGTGAGGAAAATAAACTTTATACGAACTTGTGATATGGAAGAAATAAAAGCGACAGACTGCATAATAAAGTTCTTTATCACAAGCGGCAATATAAAGTGACGTTCTTTTGCATTAAGAGATTGCGCATCCAACTTTAAAAGCGCATGACAACCTCTGCTTCCCTCTGCGAGGGCCTATCTGTTACTTTTACTTTCTAGTACTTACCTTTATGCAAGAGTCGTGGTGATCTTCACCACTTCCTATATCTCGCCTTTCTCTCTTGGCAAGCCTCATGTGTTGGGGAATGATCTAGACACATATATCCACTCGGATGTGGGTGATCATGAGCTATTTCTGTTGACGTTACCCTTGAGGTAAATAGTTGGGAGGGAAAACTATAAGCCCCTATCTTTCTCTGTGTCCAATTGAAGCTTTGACCTCATAAGTACCACGTGAGTGTTAGCAATTATGAAAGACTAAAAGATGATTGAGTATGTGGATTTGCTTTACAAGCTCTTATATTGACTCTTTCCGATGTTATGATAAATTGCAATTGCTTCAATGACTGAGATCATAGTTTGTTGGTTCTCAATAGAGTTCTTGATTCATACTTTACCTTGTGAATGAATTGTTACTCTAGTATAAGAAATCATATATCAATAAGTATTGCTGTTCTAAAGCTGATCATGATGCTCTCATGTCCGTATTTTATTTTATCGACACCTCTATCTCTAAACATGTGGACATATTTATCGATTTCGGCTTTCGCTTGAGGACAAGCGAGGTCTAAGCTTGGGGGAGTTGATATGTCCATTTTGCATCATTCTTTTATATTGATATTTATTGCATTATGGGCTGTTATTACACATTATGGTACAATACTTATGCCTTTTCTCTCTTATTTTACAAGATTTACATGAAGAGGGAGAATGCTGGTAGTAGGAATTCTGGACTAGAAAAGGAGCAAATATGAGAGACCTATTCTGCACAACTCCAAAAGTCCTGAAAAGTTAGGAGAATTATTTTGGAATATATAAAAAATATTGGGCGAAAGAAATACTAGAGGGGACCCACCAGGAGGCCACTAGCCTGGGGGGCGCGCCCTACCCCCCAAGGCGCGCCCCTGTGGCTTGTGGGCCCCCTGGCAGCCCTCTGGTGCCCATCTTCTGCTATATGGAGGGTTTTGACCTGCAAAAAATCAGAAGAGAGCTTTCGGGACGAAGCGCCGCCGTCTCGAGGCGGAACTTGAGCAGAACCAATCTAGGGCTCCGGCGGAGCTGTTCTGCCGGGGAACCTTCCCTCCCGGAGGAGGAAATCGAAGCCATCGTCATCACCAATGATCCTCTCATCGAGAGGGGGTCAATCTCCATCAACATCTTCACCAGCACCATCTCCTCTCCAAACCCTAGTTCATCTCTTGTATCCGATCTTTGTCTCAAAACCTCAGATTGGTACCTGTGGGTTGCTAGTAGTGTTGATTACTCCTTGTAGTTGATGCTAGTTGGTTTACTTGGTGGAAGATCATATGTTCAAATCCTTAACGATAATAAATACTCCTCTGATTATGAAAATGAGTATGCTTTGTGAGTAGTTACGTTTGTTCCCGAGGACATGGGATAAGTCTTGTTATAAGTAATTATGTGAATTTGGTATTCGTTCGATATTTTGATGAGATGTATGTTGTCTCTCCTCTAGTGGTGTTATGTGAACGTCGACTACATGACACTTCACCATTATTTGGGCCTAGGGGAAGGCATTGGGAAGTAATAAGTAGATGATGGGTTGCTAGAGTGACAGAAGCTTAAACCCTAGTTTATGCGTTGCTTCGTAAGGGGCTGATTTGGATCCATATGTTTCATGCTATGGTTAGATTTATCTTAATTCTTCTTTCGTAGTTGCAGATGCTTGCGAGAGAGGTTAATCATAAGTGGGAGGCTTGTCCAAGTAAGGGCAGCACCCAAGCACCGGTCCACCCACATATCAAATTATCAAAGTAACGAACACGAATCATATGAGCATGATGAAAACTAGCTTGACAGAAATTCCCATCTGTCCTCGGGAGCGCTTTTCTTTATATAAGAGTTTGTCCAGGCTTGTCCTTTGCTACCAAAAGGATTGGGCCACCTTGCTGCACCTTTGCTACATTTGTTACTTGCTACCCGTTACGAATTATCTTATCACAAAACTATCTGTTACCGATAATTTCAGTGCTTGCAGAGAATACCTTACTGAAAACTGCTCGTCATTTCCTTCTGCTCCTCGTTGGGTTCGACACTCTTACTTATCAAAAGGACTACGATAGATTCCCTATACTTGTGGGTCATCAGCAAAAATATCGGTACCAAGGGCGGGGGACGAATAGAACCATTTTCCTACTTGTTGAAACGAGGCGGACCAATAGGCAAAGTTCTCGTCCACCGGTGGCTACCGGAATGTTAACAACAATAGTAAGAGGGTCTTACTAACAGGGTTGTACACCGAGGTGTTTACCTAGCAGGGAATTATCATTGCTCAGATAAGTTAGATTATAAGGAAGGTTAAAAACACCAATGGAAAGGAAAATGTGATTATTAGGTTAACCAGACCGTTGGAAAGGAAAATGTGTTTATACCCGCGTATCGGAGTATATCTTTCCCAAGCAAGGGCAGAGCATGATATACATGACAGATCAACAATTACATATCCCTGTAGATAAAGAGGCAAGGAGAACCATGATGTTTACCCATACAATATTGTTTGGAAAATTGATCAAGAACATTTTTGCATTGCGCCTCCAATGTTCCTGTTGACATTCGAAGTGCCGCAGACATGCTTCGTGATAGCATTGACATGGTCATAGGTAAATGTCAAACTTTAGATACGCAAGGGATGCATCATCGAGGACATGAAAGTACTGGTGTAAGTCCGGATTAGCTCTTACGTAGAACTTCTTTTCCCAGATCAAATCAATCAGTGGCTTGGCGTGCTAGGAAATACATATGGAGTGAAGGTAGCAAATCTGTCAAACCATAGAATACTTCGCACATGCATGAATGAATTGGAATGATTCCAGAGGAAGCGAAACAAAAAATTTCTCCTAATCACGACAGCAAAATGCACATGAACTTAGAGAAAAACACTTCTTTTATCAAACATATTCTTCAGGAGCTAGGCACAAAGATAATGCTTTCAAGGTTTCCAACACTAGCTTAAAAGTTCATGATGAACCACGAAGAAGATGAGGATGTGGCTGATGGGCTCAGCAACAATTTGTCAAGATTTCCACAAAGATGGATTTCCATGATTGAGGGAACAAGGTGATAGCATTGGTCAAATTAGATGATATAATGAGGTACGTCCGAGGAAAACACCCACTATCAAACATTAATCGAAAGGTGCATCCGAAAATCTGGACTAAGTAGACCAATGTTAGAATGTTTATTCAACAGCCAACATACTAAGAATGGAGTTACTGTTCATTAACTCCAAGGTAATAGAGTTGCTATGCCATAAGTGTTAAATTTACACATCACAGTCCATTTGTTGGTATTCCGGTTAGAAACAACATGGGAACTAAGAAATGAAAGGCGATGGCAAGAAGTATCACTATATCAAGAATTCATAAGACGTGTGCAATTCTCACGACATTCTCAACAAAAGATGGCAATACTCCAAGGTAGAATATAACACAAGATGGCTAACAAGGAACTTAAGGTTCAACCAAAAGAAGACCAAGTCTGCGTTTGGAAGGAAGGCAAGGGTGTCGTCAATGACAATACCAATTACCAAGGGCAAGGATGCTACTTCTCATCATGAATTTAATTGATACCTTGGAAGAGCTCAGAATGACGATGATGATCATGACACCTTTGTCGAGAAGTCTATTGAAGATGTAATTGATCAGCGATGACATCAAGCAAAGAAATGGTGGAGCGAAAGGTTGTCGAAACCACAGATTAGAGTGTTAGCTCAGAATTGAAATTGCCTTTCAAGACAACCAACATGACGTTGTAAGCTCGATGTAAGCTTAATGCACTATTGGAATTGTGTTCCGGGGATGAAGGACACAGATAGCATGGTCAAGCTCACGATGATGATGTAGCATAACAGTTTGGAATGACATGATCGAGTACAAACACATAAGCGAAGAAGATTACTAAGATTTGTTGAATCGCAATGTGTACTCGATTCAGTTATCGGTGTCCTTGAGTGTCCAACAACTCAGAACACGAGGAAATTGGAATCAGTGGAATATCATAGTTGGTGAGGAGCTCATAAGAAGTTATATAGCTCTGTGATATTCTCGAGATACCAGGGATAATACTCGGAGGTAGAACATAATAGAGGTTAGACTAGTGTATTGATCTGTGGAAGACAAGCACTTTAACTTGTCTGAGAATGAAATCAAAGTAGAAAAACATGGTCGGAACCACGATTTGCAAAGGACAAGATCACAGATACCAGATCAAATTATACCAAGTGAATTTTATTGTTACAAGAAGCATCCATGATAAGTCATACACTTGGTCCATGGGCATGAACACAAAGTTCAAGGTCGGCTCCCACTTCTTCAAGGCATAACCTTTCATTCACTCCTCCCTTTCTATGAAGTGGTAGCATTGAAAATTTTAACTGGCAAGCACCAGTAGAGTATGACCCATAGAAGTTTGTGGGCTCACACAGATTAGGGAAGGCATTGGTTCAACCCATCGGGGCATCTTAGGAACATATACCACAAACTTCAAGAGTAATTGACACATGCTTGAAAACAGAGTATGACTGACAAAAGCATAGGATACAGCTTAGCAGGGGGAGAAGACACAAATTACCAAAGGCATTATGTATCAGGGGAAGAACTCACAAAAATTTGAATGTGAAGGACACTGTTGGATAATAACCCAACAATGGTCTTGGCGTGCTACAAAGGGATCTGATGTGAGTATCGATACTCAATCAGAGGAGGAAAGAATGCAAGGCATCGGATTATAGAACATCTGAATAATTTTAATGCTTAAATACCAAAGGAATTGTGATTTCCAGGTTGGTGTATCAGAATTAGATGCTCCGATCAAATACAAGTAAGTTGAATGGAATTTGATGGACAATCAATCAAGGTTTATTTGTTAAGAACCAACTCATGTTCGGAAAGAGCTGGAAAGATAATTTATGAGAATCAATAAACTGATGATTGTGTGCATTCACACATAGGTTGAATCAATAAACTCAAAAGACTATCACAAAGGATTTTAATGAATATTGCTAGATATATGGAATTAACCATAATGCAAGCAGGTGAAAAAGCTCAAGAGCAATAGGATACTGAGGATTTCGGAAGATCGAATAGCATTTCAAAGAATTTTGTGAAACACATGAATAAGTGGGGATGAACGAATCCTCGATAATGGTGAGGAGTTATCCATAAGGGTTGGCGGTGGAAGGAAATCACAAAAGTGATGAGCACAAGTTCTCAGAAGAACATTAGAGAGTATCCTTGAAGTCTTCTGATGAATCAAGCCATCGTCTGAAATGAGGGGCTCTCCGGGAGGAAGTAGTTACGAGAACCTAGAGTTAGATTTAGCAAAATCTTTAACCCGAAATAGAAGAGAGATCAGGACTCAGAGTATAGAAGAGGAATAAAAGATCCAAATACCACCCGACTGAGATGTGGGCCCGTAAGTGAAAGCACATTTCCTCCCTTGGTGGTTTTGGTAATTAATAACAACATATATATCATTGAACTAATATTTCCACTAAGCATATTTCAGGGAAAGTTCAATGATGGGTTGGCAAAAGGATAGTGGAGAAACCCCTAGAAGCAAGGAATTGGATTGGCAAAAGCTTCAAGCAAGAGGACTCTACATTTTACTTTGTGAGAAATCACTTTGAGTCCATAGGAAAGCCAATATACTATTAAAAGTGGCTAAGGTACTGTTGGTGAACAAGATGCTCCACGTGCACAAGTGATAGTCACCAAAAACACCCACAAACTCTTCCACAAAAGTCTGTCCAAGCCTATCATGAAAATCGGTGCTACCAACAATTTCCACTCGGTCCCACCGATTCCCACCTCAGACAGACCCATGCCAAACCCTAGCACCTCGGTGCAACCGATTCTGATTCGGTGCCACCGAGTTCATCTTGCCAACTTTATGTTACCTCGATTCTTAAAATCGGAAATTTCGAGATTTTGGATCGGCGTCACTGTGTTTTGGGAAACTGACCGTTGGTCACCTTATCGGTACCACCGAGAAGTTTGTATCGGTCTCACCGAGATTCAAAAGTTGCTACCTTTGGAGCAACTCAGCACCATCGAGTTTTATACTTCGGTGTCACCGAGTTGGTCACTTTAGGTGTAACGGTTGGATTTTTGAGGATGCCTGTATATACCCCTTCACCACCACCCACTCGAAAGAGAAGCACTCAGAACTGTTCCACACTTGCCCCATCCAATTTTCTGAGAGAGAGCCAACTACTCATGTGTTGAGATCAAGCCATTACACTCCATCCATATGAATCTTGATCTCTAGCCTCCCCAAATTGATTTCCACCAAATCAACCTCTTCCACTAAAGCCAAATCTGTGAGAGAGTGATTGTGTGTTGAGGAGTCTATCATCTTGAAGCACAAGAGCAAGGAGTTCATCATCATTATCGAGCCTATTACATTTTGGAGTGTGGTGCCTCCTAGATTGGTTAGGTGTCCCTTGGCAGCCTCCGACTTCGTGCTGTGGAGTTGAACCAAGAAGTTTGTACGGGCAAGGAGATCGCCTACTTCGTGAAGATCTACCCATAGTGAGGCTAGTCCTTCATGGAAGGAAGCCGTTATGGAATAGTCAAGGTTGCTACTTCGTGGACCCTTATGGGTGGAGCCCTCCGTGGAGTCTCGCGACCGTTACCCTTCGTGGGTTGAAGACTCCATAAACGTGGACGTACGATAGCACCACCTATCAGAACCACGGGAAAAATCTTCGTGTCTCCAAATTGCGTTTGATCTTCCTCCCTACCCTCTACTTCATATGCTTGTCTTTACTTTCCGCTGCTATACTCTTGGATATGCATGTGTAGTGTGTACTTGAATTGCTATTATCGCTAAAATCTGCAAACACTTAAAATTGGGAAAATGTAGAACTTTTATTTGCTCAAGTAGTTTAATCACCCCCCTCTAGACATACTTTCGATCCTACAAGTGGTATCAGAGCTTTGGTCTCCATTGCATTGGTCTCACAACCTAGGAGAGTATGGCGTATAGTGAGGGAAATTATCACCGTAGAGGTCCGTACTTTGATGGCACAAATTTTGCTAGTTGGAAGCACAAAATGAAAATGCATATTCTTGGTCATAACCCCGCCGTATGGGCTGTTGTTCATGTTGGCTTGCAAGGTGAATTCTTTGGTGATGGAAAGGAACCTGATCGTGAAGCGATCGCGAATGAATTGAAGATGTTGCAATACAATGCTCAAGCATGTGCCATTCTCTTCAATTGCCTATGCCCCGAAGAATTCAACAAAATCAGCCGTCTTGAGAATGCCAAGGAAATTTGGGATACTTTGGTTGATATGCATGAAGGTACCGAATCCGTGGGAGAATCCAAGTTGGATGTTCTTCAGAGTCAGCTTGACAAGTTAAAGATGAAGGATGGTGAAGGAGTCGCAAAGATGTACTCTAGGCTCGCTCTCATCACCAATGAGATTGCCGGCTTAGGAAGCGAAGAAATGACTGACAAATTCATCATCAAGAAGATACTTCGAGCTTTGGATGAGAGATATGACACCGTGTGCACATTGATCCAAATGATGCCCAACTACAAAGATCTCAAGCCTACGGAAGTGATTGGAAGGATTGTTGCTCATGAGATGACACTCAAGGACCAGGAAGAGCTTCACAACAAGTCTAGCGGTGCTTACAAAGCCACAAGTGATGCTCCCGCAACTTCAAGCGACAACCTTGTCACCAATGAAGTGATAAGCCTCATGGTCAAGAAATTCAACAAGTTCTACAAGAATAGAGGCAAAGAACGAAGCTCCAACTCAAGATACGAAGAGAAGCGTTCGTCAAGTCGTGACCGAAACTGCTACAAGTGTGGGAATCCCGGACACTACTCCAATGAGTGCATGGCTCCCTACAAACGAAGAGAAGAGTCACCTAGAAGACAAAGCTCAAGAAATGAATCACCTCAAAGAGAGAGAAGGAGTAGAGATGATCGTTATGAACGAAGACCCTCAAGGAGAAGTAGGGACTCAGAGAAGAAGGACAAGTACACCAAGAGCTACTCAAGAAGAAGACATCAAGCTCATGTTGGTGAATGGGTTTCCGGCTCCGAATCCGACAACCACTCCGAGAGAAGCTATCACTCCAACTCCGACTATAGTCAAGATGAAGGTGTTGCCGGACTTGCACTAGTGACTACCAACTCCTATGATCTATTTGATTCACCAAATGAAGGGAGTGGAAGTTGCTTCATGGCTAAAGGCCCCAAGGTATCACACCCCGAGTATCTTGATTTCAATAGTGATGAAGATGATTTACTTTGTGATGATGACTTGCTCTTTGATAAAACTAGTGATGTTAGTCAAAATGAACTTGATAATTCTCATGCTAGTCAAGATAAGTCATTTGATGATGATAAGATGAAAATAGAACAACTAACTAAAGAAGTAAACACTCTTAAGTTAGCTCATGAATCTACTCTCGAAGATCATAGAGAGCTTCTAAGAACTCATGAGAAGCTATGCTTCGAGAAGCTCAACTTGGAGCAAGAGCATGAGTTTCTTAAAGCTATCAATGGCGATCTCCGAAAGAAGACTTCATCTTATCTATCCAAACGACTACTCTTGTCTACATTCATGCCACAAGTCAAATCTAAACAAACTAGTAACAAAGTCAAGAAAGTTTCTTCATCTAGTAGCAACAATAAAAATGCTAAACCTAATGATGTTGCTTCTAGTAGTTCTATTGATTCCACTAATGATGATTCTCTTAGCCAAGTTACACTTGAGAAAGAAAATGCTTTATTGAAAGTAATTATAGAGAAAGGTATTTACAAGAGTCTTGCCGGGTGTAATCAATTTGAGGAAATTGTACGCAAGCACGGAGGATACCGGAAGAACCATGGCATTGGCTACTTCAACGCTAATGGAGTTGAATGGGAAGAAGGTCAATACCCCAAGCCCAAGTTTGTTCCTCAAAAGGAGAAGTATGAAAATACTCTTCCCAAGGGAACAAACACTCAAGATAACCTTCCACCACAAGACCACAAGCTCAAGGGCAAGAACAAGCTTCAAGAGGACATTGACTCATATGAAGATGAATCCCTAGCTTTGGTGGAGTGGGTTCCCAAAGCTACTTCAAGCTCAACGTCTACAAAGGCTACTTCAACACCAAGGATCCCCATCAAGTTGATGTGGGTCCCCAAGAAGAAGAACTAGAGAGTTCATGAGGGGTGACACCACCAATGAAACTCACTCATATTCATTATTGGCAAGAACTATTTGCAATCAACATCAACTCTATGCAATAGTTCAAGGAGTCACATATTCCCTCAAAGGTAAGCAAGGGAGAAGGTAATCAACAAATCAAAGGACATCATCACACATGCTTTGCACTCCATGTCCATAGATATCCTTGTATTTGTCTCTTGTGTGTTGGGACTAACCCATGTAGGTGAGAAGAGTAAGGAAACAACAAGGATGCTCCCAACTCTTGGTGATCTTCATCAACCTTGAGCATCCACCACTACCTCACCAACATGAAGTCTTTATCGACAAAACCCAAGGTTAGTTTATCCCTCTTATGGGGGGATGTCACATCAAGGGGGAGCTTTACTCTAAAGACTTGAGTTAAAGCATCTCTTAGTATGTGACAACATTAAATGCTTTATGTAAAAGTGGTAGCCCCACTTGTGCTTAAACGATGAGTATGACCTATGATCAAGTATTCTTACTTGGATCCTACGTCAATATACTCATATATAGATGACTCCGTCATCGCCAAAGTGCTTGTTAGATGCTATTATGTATGTGCATGTTTGCCATGATTTCATTTGACATCTTATTGTGTGAGCATGTTGGTCTTCATTTATTTTACCCATTCGAGGACATCCAATTGTTGCTATTTGGTTTTTGATTTATCTTTTGCCAATTGGATGGACAAGAATGCCTAGGACCACTCTCTATCTATCTATGCTTTCTCACCTCACATTCTATTCATGCTACATCACAAAATTTGAACAAGTACTTTTCGATCCCTCTATGTGTTTAGCACTCGGAGTTCCGTATCGACAAATGACTGACCATTAAAACCTCCCAAGTGCATCTCGGTGGAACCAACCCAAATTCTCGGTCTCACCGAATGCCTAGGGTTGATCTGGTTTTCAATCTCGGTACCACCGATTCCATATTCTCGGTTACACCGAGTTTCCCTATCAGCTGACAGTTGAGGAACTCGGTGACACCGAAAATTTAGAATCGGTGTCACCGACAGCGAGGGGTATATATGCTGTGGACCCGACGCTTTGAAAATCAATCTTTAAACCGTCATGCCCCAGAACCCTAAGCTCCCGAACAGGACCCCCTGGTCATCGCCCTTGTCTCCCGGCGCTCCTCCACCGCTGGGATCCTCGCCGTCGACGGGCATCTTCACCGCCGTCTTCGCCGTAGCGGATCCGTCACCGAGTTAGGGTATGGATCCGATCCTTCATTGCGATCCCCGTCCGAATCTTGTGTGCTGAAGCTTATTCCATCGATAATCCACCATGTGCAATCCTCCCTATCCACTAAAAGTTCATTAGATTAGCGAACCAAAAGATTTTAGGTTTAGTTGCCCGCAAAATCGCATCTCGGTGATACCGAGTCAGAAAAATCGGTTCCACCGATTTAGTTTTTGTGCTACTGAGGACAGTACTCGGTGAAACCGAGTGGTAGTTTTTGGTCCCACCGAAACTGCTGCCAAGTTTCTGTTAAGAGTATTGTGAGTCTTGGCAGCACCGAAAATGTTGACTCGGTGACACCGAAATCCTTTTTTGCTGTGAACTACATCTAAGATTTTTCTGTTCAAACTTTCAAAAATAGCTGCATTTTGTGATGACTCATCTTCTTCTACTCCTCTATTCTCTATTCACAGGGTCAGTATGTCAGATGCTGAGGACAGTGAGAACAACTTCAGAGAGCAGAGTGTTGAGTTAGATTCAGGCACTAGTCATGAGTCTAGTTCCTCTTCAGATCCAGGCACCCCCAGTTCTAATGGGTTGCCCAAGGCTGCTACTAGGGCCAGGAAGAAGCTGAATTCAGATGAGGAGGATTCAGATTTTGTTCCAGAGGAAGTACTTGCCAAGAAGCAAGACAAAGCTGCTAAGAAGTCTGCTAATGAAGCCACCTCTTCCAGAAGAAGTGTCAGCAAGGTTTATGCTAGCTCTGAAGCTATGAGAGCACCTGAGAGTGCTAGGGCTACCATGACCATTGAGCCCCCAAGGAAGTCCATGCCTAAGAAGGCAGGAGAGAAGAAGGCCAGGAAAAGGATTGTCTATGTCACTGGCAGGCAAACATCTATGTTTGAGGACCTAGAGGAGACTGCTGGTGCTGCTGCTGAAGAAGAGGAGGAAGAGCATGTTGTCAAGGCACCTCCCAAGAAGAAGAAAAAGAAGCTTTTGGCAGATGCTATGCCAAATCAAAGTACTTCCAAGAGCACTAAGTCTGCCCCCAAGAAGGCTGCTGCTGAAAAGTCCAAGAGGTCATCCAGACATATTCCAGCTTCTGAGAAGAACAAAGGAACTACCTCCAGAGATGAGGATGAGGATGCCATGTCTGCATTGATGAAGCTTAGACCACACCTTCCTGAACATAATGCCAGCCATCCACTTGCTAAGGACATGAAGAAGAGGAAGTATTCTGGTTTGAGAGCATGGAGAGCTATTGATCCATATGCCCAAAGGAGAAAGACAGCTGTGGACTACAGATTCTACACCAAGGAGCAACAGGATTTCTATGAGACTGTGCTGCTTGACAAGAGTCTAGCTGTGAGTGATATGAGATACGTTGACTGGAAATACATCAAGGCTAATGAAGATTACTTTCCAAATGTCCAAGACAATTTTCATTGCATTGGCCTAGATGAGTTTGTTGGCAATTCACTGCATGGAACGACAAGATGATCATGCAATTCTACTCCACTGCTCACTTCTATGGAGATGGTAGAATTGTATGGATGACAGAAGGAGCAAGATACGAGTCTACTTTTGATGAATGGGTTGCTATCTTAGAAGTCCCAGAGGTACAGGATGGTGACTTGGATGTCTACTCTGAATCCTAGGAGTGCCATGATACTATGAAGGATATGTACAATGTTATCCCTGCTGCTAACTTGAAATCTCACAAGTTAGGATCTATCTACTTCCTCCAGGCTGGCCTCCGCACCATGAACACCATATTGAGGCATACTTTGATGCCCAAGTCAGGAGATGAGAAGATGATTCGAGGCCATTCAATCAACATGTTGATCCATCTTGATAGACACACCAGGATACGTGTGATGGACTTGATAGTAGAAACAGTAAAGAGGGTTGCTGCTGATCAGAAGCGCTCATGCTGCTATGCACCCCACATTCAGATGCTCATCAACTCCAAGCTGGAGAAGCACATCTTTGCTCTGGACAGACCCCATTTGCCCCTACAGCCAGATTTAGAGGACAACATTGTGGTGATGGACCCAGAACATCCCACATCAGCTGCAGCTCAAGCACAGCCAGAGGCAGAGGCAGCTAGAGCCACTAGTGCTCAGGTCCCTAGATCCAGAAACGAGGAAATGGATCTCTTGATCTCATCCGTTCAAGGCATGCAGAAGGACATCAAGTACATACTGGACAATCAAAACAGTCTTGTCAGGATCTTTGAGAACAGGATCAAGACCCTTAATGACAAGGTAGATGGGCTGACTAAGACAGTCAATGAGCTCAAGAAGGAAGTTGACTCTGTGCCTCTTCCTCAGTCTACTGATGATGATGATGAGGATGACTCTCCTCTCAGTCCAGGCACACACTTCACTACCCAGGCCAGATCAGCCAGAGTGCCAGCTCTAGATTTGAGGCCCTCTTCATCAGCACCTGCTACTGTCACCTCAGCTCCATCAGCTCCAGTGCCTCCAGTTGCTACACCAACTCCATCCATGACATCAGCCGATATCTTTGCCGATGCAGTTCTCTCGAATCCTTCATCAACAACCGGAGGAGATCAGCCCAAGAACGTTTAGCTATATCTCTTTGAACTTTTTGGTAACTTGTTGCCAAAGGGGGAGAAGTGTATATAGATCTTTAGGCTTCGAGTGAGAGAGCGTTTGGTTTTTATTGCTTTTTCAAAAACAATTGATCTTTTGACTGGTTTGTGTTAAACTATGTGGTGTTTGATCATATGCTTTATGTGTGTTGCTACAATTTCCTATCATTATGTTGCTTATGAGATGATCATTCACCTTTGCTTGTGTGTGTTGTGCTATGTTGTTCATTCTTATTATTCTTGCACACCACCAAGTTGTATGTGACATGGAAGAAGTGCCCCATGTACCTAATCGATTGTGCATTTGCATTCAAACGCAAATCTAAAATAATGCACAAATTTAGGGGGAGCTCTTGCTTATCACATACCTCTCAAAGCGATGATTATATTCATTAATTATATCATATGTCGAAGCTTTGATCTATATGTTGTCATCAATTACCAAAAAGGGGGAGATTGAAAGCACATTTGCTCCCTTGGTGGCTTTGGTAATTAATAACAACATATATGTCATTGAACTAATGTTTCCACTAAGCATATTTCAGGAAGAGTTCAATGATAGGATTGGCAAAAAAATTGTGGAGATTGTGGAGATACCCCAAGATGCAAGGAAATGGATTGGCAAAGCTTCAAGCAAGAGGACTCTACATTTTACTTTGTGAGAAATCACTTTGAGTCCATAGGAAAGCCAATAATATAAAAAGGGGGTAAGGTATTGTTGGTGAACAAAATGCTCATACGTGCACAAGTGATAGTCACCAAAAACACACACAAGCTCTTCCACAAAAGTTTGTCCAAAGTCAAATATCCAAAATCGGTGCAACCAACACTTTCCACTCGGTGCCACCGATTCCCATACTCAGACAGACCTAAGCCAAACCATAACCTTTCGGTGCAACCGATTCTGCTTCGGTGCCACCGAGTTCAGCTTGCCTACTTTCTGTTACCCAATTTCACAAAATCGGTCCGACCGAGTTTGTTGAATCGGCGTCACCGAGTCTGGCAATCTGACCGTTGGTTACCTTATCGGTGCAACCGAGTTTTATATATCGGTCTCACCGAGATTCAAAGGTTGTCACCTTTTGGTCACTTCGGTACCACCGAGATTCACACATCGGTGTCCCCGAGTTGGTCACTTTAGGTGTAACGGTTGGATTTTTGTAGATGCCTATATATACACCTTCACCACCACCTACTCGACAGAGAAGCACTCAGAACTATTCCATACTTGCCCCATCTCATTTTCTGAGAGAGAGCCACCTACTCATGTGTTGAGATCATGCTATTCCATTCCAACCATATGAATCTTGATCTCTAGCCTCCCCAAGTTGCTTTCCACCAATCCCATCTCTTCCACCAAGCCAAATCTGTGAGAGAGTGATTGTGTGTTGAGGAGTCTATCATCTTGAAGCACAAGAGCAAGGAGTTCATCGACATTGCCGAGCCTATTACCTTTTGGAGGGTGGTGCCTCCTAGATTGGTTAGGTGTCGCTTGGGAGCCTCCTACTTCGTGTTATGGAGTTGAACCAAGAAGTTTGTAAGGGCAAGGAGATCGCCTACTTCGTGAAGATCTACCCATAGTGAGGCTAGTCCTTCGTGGATGGAAGCTGTTATGGAATAGTCAAGGTTGATACTTCGTGGACCCTTCGTGGGTGGAGCCCTCCGTGGACTCTCGTGACCGTTACCCTCCGTGGATTGAAGATTCCATAAACGTGGACGTACGATAGCACCACCTATCGGAACCACGGGAAAAAATCATCGCGTCTACAAATTGCGTTTGATCCTCCTACCCTTCCTTTACTACTCATGCTTGTTGTTACTTTCCGCTGCTATACTCTTAGACATGCATGTGTAGGATGTACTTGACTTGCTATGAATGCTAAAATCTGCCAACACTAAAAATTGGGAAAAGGCTAGATTTTTATTTGGTCAAGTAGTCTAATCACCCCCCCTCTAGACATACCTTCGGTCCTACAGAAGGGTGAGAGTGCGTATAATCCATGGACTCACATTAGTCATAAAGAACTCACACACTTATTGCAAAAGTCTATTAGTTATCGAAGCAAAGTATTAGACGCATGCTCCTAGGGGAGAGGTTGGTAGGAGTTAACCATCGCTCGCTCCCGACCCTCACACAAAGGATGACAATCAATAAACAAATCATGCTCCGACTTCGTTACATAACGGTTCACCATACGTGCATGCTACGGGAATCACAAACTTTTAACACAAGTATTTCTACCAATCCACAATTACTCACTAGTATGACTCTAATATCACTATCCTTATATCTCAAAACTATATGCAAGGAATCAAACTTCTCATAGTATTCAATGCACTTTATATGAAAGTTTTTATTATATCCCTCTTGGATGCCCATTATATTAGGACTAAATTCATAACCTAAACAAATTACCATGCTGTTTAAAGACTCTCAAAATAATATAAGTGAGGTACGAGAGTTCAATTATTTATATAAAATAAAACACCACCGTGCTCTAAAAAGATATAAGTGAAGCACTAGAGCAAAATTGCCTAGCTCAAAAGATATAAGTGAAGCACATAGAGTATTCTAATAAATTCACGATTTATGCGTGTCCCTCTCAAAAGATGTGTGCAGCAAGGATGATTGTGGCAAACTAAAAATCAAGGACTCATATCATACAAGACGCTCCAAGCAAAACACATATCATGTGGTGAATAAAAATATAGCCTCAAGTAAATTTACCGATGGATTGAAGACGAAAGAGGGGATGCCTTCCGGGGCATCCCCAAGCTTAGGCTCTTTGGTGTCCTTGAATATTCCTTGGGGTGCCTTGTGCATCCCCAAGCTTAGGCTCTTGCCACTCCTTATTCCATAGTCCATCAAATCTTTACCCAAAACTTGAAAACTTCACAACACAAAACTCAACAGAAAACTCGTGAGATCCGTTAGTATAAGAAAAATAAATCACCACTTTAGGTACTGTTGTGAACTCATTCTTTATTTATATTGGTGTAATATCTACTGTATTCCAACTTCTACATGGTTCATACCCCCCGATACAACCCATAGATACATCAAAATAAGCAAACAACACAAAGAAAACAGAATCTGTCAAAAACAGAACAGTCTGTAGCAATCTGTAAACTTCGAATACTTATGTAACTCCAAAAATTCTGAACAATTAGGACACTCTGGGAAATTTGTATATAAATCTTGTGTAAAAATTTCAGACTCATTCGACGCTCTGGTGAATTTATAAAATTCCTGGACTGAGCGCAAAAGTTTCTGTTTTTCAGCAAGATCAAATCAACAATCACCGTAGACCATCGCAAAGGTCTTACTTGGCTCAAAAACTAATTAAAACACTAAAACACAATTACTAAAGAGGTAATAATGTGTAAATCACTCAATAACAGAAACTAAAAAACATAAAATAAAATAAAATTGGGTTGCCTCCCAACAAGCGCTATTGTTTAACGCCCCTAGCTAGGCATAACGCAATAGATCTAGGTATTGTCATCTTTGGTATGCAACTCCTCAATTACACACTTATAAACCCTAGGAGGTTCTTTGCTCTTATCAATAATAATGCTCCTAGGCAAGAAGTCAAGAGATTCACTTGTGGCAATAGGTTCCCTAACAATATTGATAAAGCTGGGGTGAACACTTATCATCTTAAGATCTTCATCCCCTTTACTAGAGGATTCACCCTTATTTTTAGGAACATAAACAAACTTGGCAGTCTTAGAAGGAGGAAAATTTGGAGTGGTTTCAACAGAGGCAAAAGTGGAACCCAAGTTAGTAATAATGTCCTCTAGCTTTCCAATTCTAGAGGAATCTTGATCCAATTTTTCATTAACTATGGGTTCTTTTTCCCTTAGGTTTTTTAAAGTAACTCCTACCTTAGATCCATATTGAGTAATATGATTATGAATCTTTTTATCCAAGTTTTCAATGAGCTCTATAGTAGCAACTTTATTTTCAATAATATCAAGGTTTCGCATCACATGTTCCAAAGTTAAGATTGTTTCATTAACCATGAGTGGGGGTGAACCTACCAAATTTATCATAGCACTATAAGAATCAACGGTATGGCTTCCCAAGAAATTTCCTCCCATAATGGTATCAAGAACATATCTATTCCACGGAGAAACACCCACATAAAAATTGCGAAGAAGAACGGTAGTAGATTGCTTACGAGTAGATCTATTTTGAGCATTGCAAATTCTATACCAAGCATCTTTTAAGTTTTCTCCCTCCCTTTGCTTAAAATTAAGAACTTCACTCTCGGGAGTACTAGCAATAGTAGTAAGGCTATCCATGAGTTTAAGCATTCTAACACACAAGCAAACAAAAAGAAAACGGAAAGACGAACGGAAGAAGGGCGAATAAAAAGGCAAATCTTTTTGGTTTTTTCTGAAAATCGTTTTAGAAGTGGGGGAGAGGAAAACAAGAGGCAAATGGAAAATAATGTAAATGCAAGAGATGAGTTTGTGATGGGTACTTGGTAGGCTTGATGTCTTGACTTGCTATGTATCCTCCTCGACAACGGCGCCAGAAATTGGCAAGTTGACGGGAGAGTTCTTGTCTTGCCTTGCTATGTATCCTCCCCGGCAAAGGCGCCAGAAATCCTTCTTGCTACTTCTTGAGCTTGTGTTGGTTTTCCCTTGAAGAGGAAAGGGTGATGCAGCAAAGTAGATAAGTATTTCCCTCAGTTGTTGAGAACCAAGATATCAATCCAGTAAGAGGTACAAGCAAGGCCCCAATCTTTGCACCTACACAAACAATCAAACACTTGCACCCAACGCTATAAAGGGGTTGTCAATCCCTTCACGGTTAATTGCAAGGATGAGATCTGATAGAGATAGATATAAAAGATTACTAAAAGTAAAACTAAAATAAAAGTAAATAGATTGCAGCAAAGTATTTTTGGTATTTTTGGTTTATAGATCTGAAAATATAATATGGAAAATAGACCCGAGGGCCATAGGTTTCACTAGAGGCTTCTCTCTAGAAGGAAAATAATACGGTGGGTGAACAAATTACTGTCGAGCAATTGATAGAAAAGCGCATAGTTATGACGATATCCAAGGCAATGATTATGCATATAGGCATCACGTCCGTATCAAGTAGACCGAAACGATTCTGCATCTACTACTATTACTCCACACATCGACCGACTCCTGCCTGCATCTAGAGTATTAAGTTCATGAAGAACAGAGTAACGCATTAAGTAAGATGACATGATGTAGAGGGATAAACTCAAGCAATATGATGAAAACCCCATCTTTTTATCCTTGATGGCAACAATACAAATACATGCCTCGCTACCCCTACGTTGTCACTGGGTGAGGACACCGCAAGATTGAACCCAAAACTAAGCACTTCTCCCATTGCAAGAATTACCAATCAAGTTGGCCAAACCAAACCAATAACTCGAAGAGACTTGCAAAGATATGAAATCATGCATATAAGAATTTAGAGAAGATTCAAATAATATTCATAGATAGTCTGATCATAAATCCACAATTCATCGGATCTCGACAAACACACCGCAAAAGAGTATTACATCGGATAGATCTCCATGAAGATCATGGAGAACATGGTATTGAAGATCATAGAGAGAGAAGAAGCCATCTAGCTACTAGCTATGGACCCGAAGGTCTGAGGTGAACTACTCACGCATCATCGGAGGGGCAATGGTGTTGATGTAGATGCCCTCCGTGATCGAATCCCCCTCCGGCAGATTACCGGAAAAGGCCCCAAGATGGGATCTCACGGGAACAGAGGCTTGCGGCGGCGGAAAAGTATTATCGTGGCTCTTTTTGGTATTGGGGGAATATTTCGGAATTTATAGGCGGAGAATTAGGGTTGGAGGAGCTATGGGGGGCCCACAAGCCAGGGGGGCGCGCCCCCCCAGGGGCGTGCCCTGGTGGCTTGTGGCCCACCTGTGGGTCTTCTAGCCTCTTCTCCAAGTCTCCTGGGTTCCTTCTGGTCCAAGAAAAATCATCATAGAATTTTATTCCGTTTGGACTCCGTTTGATATTCCTTATCTGCAATACTCAAAAAGAAGGAAAAAACAGAAACTGGCACTGGGCGCTAGGTTAATAGGTTAGTCCCAAAAATAATATAAAATAGCATATTAATGCACATAAAATATCCAAAATAGATAATATAATAGCATGGAACAATCAAAAATTATAGATACGTTGGAGACGTATCAGTGCCTCCTAGATTGGTTAGGTGTCGCTTGGGAGCCTCCTACTTCGTGTTGTGGAGTTGAACCAAGAAGTTTGTACGGGCAAGGAGATCGCCTACTTCGTGAAGATCTACCCATAGTGAGGCTAGTCCTTCGTGTACAGAAGCCGTTATGGAATAGTCAAGGTTGCTACTTCGTGGACCCTTATGGGTGGAGCCCTCCGTGGACTCTCGTGACCGTTACCCTCCGTGGGTTGAAGACTCCGTAAACGTGGATGTACGATAGCATCACCTATCGGAACCACGGGAAAAATCTTCATGTCTCCAAATTGCATTTGATCTTCCTCCCTACCCTCTACTTCATATGCTTGTCTTTACTTTCCGCTGCTATACTCTTAGACATGCATGTGTAGGGTGTACTTGAATTGGTATTATCGCTAAAATCTGCCAACACTTAAAATTGGGAAAAGGTAGAACTTTTATTTGCTCAAGTAGTCTAATCACCCCCCTCTAGACATACTTTCGATCCTACAGTAAGCCACACAACAATCTTAGTAAAAGTTTTTCAAGTACTAGGCTCAACTTTGACCAAGGAGTTGGAAAGGGGGCTACCTATAGGCAGTAGGCTCTCATACCAACTTGTGATGCCCCCATTTTGATCGTACACTAATCATACATGCAAATGCGCACGATCAAGATTAGGGACTCACGGGAAGATATCACAACACAACTCTAGACACAAATTAAAGTCATACAAGCTTCATATTACAAGCCAGGGGCCTCGAGGGCTCGAATACATAAGCTCAAACTTAAATGAGTCAGCGAAAGCAAATATTATCTGAGTACAGACATAAGTAATCAAATTTGCCTTAAGAAGGCTAGCACAAACATAAGCAACGGATCGAAAGAGGCAAGGCCTCCTGCCTAGGAACCTCCTATCCTACTGCTGGTCAGGGGCACCCTCCACGTAGTTGTAAGCTTCGTCCTGGTAGTAGTAGTCATCGGCGGGATCATACACCTCCTGGGCTCCATCATTTGATCGTGGTAACGTATCAATGGGAAAAGGGGGAGCAAAGCAGCGGTGAGTACTCATCCAAAGTACTCGCAAGACTTACATCAGAACTATACTAGAATATGCATCGGTATCAAAGGAATGGGGTTATATCTTTGGACTGACTGCAGAAATGGCAGAATAGAGGGGAAGGCCTAGTCCTATCAAAGACTAGCATCTTTAGGGTCTTGCAGCATTAGAAGAGTGTAGATTAGTATAATTAAAGTAGCAAGTTATGTAGCAAGTTTATATAGCAACACCCAGAGATTCTTCCTCGACTCCCTGCGAGAAAACAATCACGGAGCCAACAATTTCATTTCAAAGTCACCATTCTAGTTATATTAGATCAGGATACTCTCTGAGCGTCCATTACCGTGGACACGGCTATTCGTATAGATATACTTCCCTGCAGGGGTGCACAAACTTGCCCAACACGCTCGATTAACTCCGGCCGGACACACTTTCCAGGTCATGCCCAACCTCGGCTCATCGACACGTCGTAGTCCTACCAAGGCTCAACAAAGAGGCCACACGCTGGTCTACATCCTAATCACAAAGGGGTCATGGACCAATCTCTCTTTGCAATCATGCGCATTACGTGGACGGCCGATGTTAGTCCTGGCACCTCTTTATACAAAGAAGGTGCTTACGCAGGCCACCCGGGCGCGTGCCGCTCAACTGCGACGTCTGAAGAGCTTTCGGGCGAATGTATGACGTAGAGTGCCCATACTGATTCCCGCGTGGTGGTTAGTGCGAAACAGGCCAGAGGCCTTCTCAGATCACACATCCAAACCCATTAATGTTTTGTTAACTGCGACGACGATCGATGATCCACGATATGTGGTCTTGTCGCCCCGTCTCAAGGACTTGTGGCAAGGGCCAAGAATGCCCGATCACGCCTCATCATTAAAATACCAACACCCTCCAGGTCATCCAGACATCAACATGTTTCTGTTGTAAAGTAAAACTAATCGTGCGTCTATAACATCAAGGGTCAAACCCGAGGAATCAACCTCGATGGATTCCACTCGATGTAATCGTTAAGGTGACCAGAGAGGAATCACCCTCGATGGTTCATGCTTGACGGGTTGCACGACAGAGTCGTTATCGGACGTGGTGAAGTAGGAATCACCACTACTGCAGGATGCTGCTAACGCGACACATCAATCAGAGACCCTTCGACAAAACTGTGTGCGATGACCAAATCGCAAATGGTATAGTTATAGCACCGTCGCTAATGACGTAAACTGTGTGCGATGACGGGTCCATCAAATACGATCTAAAAAATAGTTGCGTGTGCGATGTTTGGCAAACAGTTGGCCTAGATAAACTGTTTGAGATTGGATAATATAACACAAATGCTTATAAAAATACAAGTGTGTGCGATGTACGACATACAGTTCACCCTGATAAACTATTTGCGCTGATCAAGCAGAACACAAGCAATTGTCCAGATGATCACGTGTGCGATAGACGACATGCAGGTCACTCGGATGAACTGTTTGTGATGAGGTAAAATAACATAAATGGTTACATAGATCAAGATGTGTGTGATAGACGGAATACAGGCCACTGGGATGAACTGTGTGCGATAAGCAAAAATAACACAAACAGTTTCTCAGATCAAGATGTGTTTGATGTACGCAGGCCACTCGGATGTGTTGTGGGCAAACGGTTCCGGATAAAGAACAGTCAGGGACTGATGAAATCATCACCGACGGTTTTGGTTGTTTATTCCGTATGCGATGTGATTTGCTCAATCTTCCCACAAACATCTAAACTTTGTTTAGAAGAACATGATTGCATAACCAAATTAAGCATCCAATACACACATAACATTGGCGCACACCTTAATAAACTATTACATGCATAATAAACTTATCCCTCTAAAACTATGAATATTTCTGCATAGAGGGAGTATGAGAATTGAGAAGCGATCATCAAATTGTCTACTTCTTGTGACGCTTGCTGCCAGCGCTCTACTTGTGGCTTGATCCCTCGTTGTCTTCATGTAGGAGGCACTTCCTCATGACAACGATCCGCCTGAACATCTCGTAGCATGTGTACGCTTGCTTGGCTGCGGTCTGGAGGTGATATTCATCCAGTTTCTTCACCCAGCCCCTGTGCCAGACAGGCTTGTTCTTGTCGCACTCAGCCTTCATGTCAGCGTAGTAGGGGTCAATGATGGCCTCGTCCAGGTCAACATGGGAGTCCATGTGCTTCTTGCTTCCCCAGACCCTGTAGTGGTCGCGGATGTCGACAAGCTTCTGGCAGGCCAAGCCCGAAGTCTTGATCACCTTTGGATCATTGGCGTTGTCCACCGTAGCGAACTTGTAGTCGGGGCTGTTGACAAACCTGGTGAAACGATCGCAAGGCACTGTGGCCAGGAAGTAATGGTAGAGGAGGACGTGATGGCCCACGCATAACTGGGCGACGACAACCTTCTGATCATGCCCGGCACGACTGTCGGTGTAAGCGAGGTCGAAGCCGACCACTTTGTACTTGTCATCCGCATCAAGCAGCCGCTCCGTGGTGTCGATGGAGTCCTCCACCATGCCCGGGTCATTGGTGTACACCACCGTGAGGTCCGTCTTCCTCATGTGGGTCTCCACATGATGCACGCCGAACTCCATTGGAGCACCGCTGGACATCCTCTCTGTATGTGTCGTCCAGGGTGTGCTTATTATGTTGTGGGGCACGATCGAAAGCGTGAAGAGACTATGGTTAATGGTCGTGGTTATAAATGGGGGCCGGACGTCCTGGAAAACCAACACGTTTGGATGGCAGTTTTTGCAGCGCGTGATTCAGTCGTGGAGCACGTAACTGCATGGGGCGACGCGCGTGGCGCAACTGCATGCATATGGAGCCCCGAACGTGATCGTGGGCCGGCCCCAACCGCTGGCAGAGCGTGCACGGAGGGGCGCGAGAGTAGAGCACGTGCAGGGACGCGAGAGCAGAGCACGCGGTGGGGCGCGAGGTCAAACCAGACCACTATGTACATGTCCTCGTCAAGTAACACGTCCATGATGTTGGAGTTCTCCATCCAGATCGGAGTTTGGTGTACACCACGAACGGACAGGGCGTGTCCACTACGGCATGCATGGTGAACTGGCGCTCGTCGTCCGCAGGCACTGGGAGCACCATTGGAGCCGCGCAGGATACCCTCGGTCGTGGTTCTGCTTCTTAAGATCCGGATATTAATCATCAATTGCATATTGATGTCTAGATATTAATTGGCCATTGCATACTAAGGAAAAGATAGTACTACCAAAATAAGAGCTCCCTCATAATATGTCATTTGCATGGTTGTATGTGATACCCGACAAACAGGTCGTTTGGACGAACTGTTTGTATTGATCAAAAGTAACACAAACGATTCTGCATAACAAGATGTGTGTGATACCCGGCAAACAGGTCAGTACTCGAAATTGCGTGGGAAGATCGATAAAAAGACAGACGATTCCCGATAATAAGGTGTGTGTGATGTGGCCTATGGGCAAACATTTTCTCGCACCCAATTGTCTGTGATTGTTGAAATCATCACCGACATGTTCCTTTCTATAATCGTAAGCGATGTGATCTTCTATGTCTGCATATAGCATCTATGCTCTGTCTACAGAACAACATCATGATTGCATAACCTAAATAAACATCCAATTACATTACTGACTACAGATAACAATTGCACACATCAATTAACAAGTAGATGCATACTAAACTAGTAGTGACGATCATCAAATCATTCATCTATAGTTCTTGTGACGAGGGGTCCGATCGGCGCAGGACGGAGGCACTTCCTCATGTCAACGATCCGCCTGCACATCTCATAGCTTACGTACGCGTCCTTGGCCGCGTACTTGACGTGATCTTCATCCAGTCTTCGGACCCAGGCGCGGTGCCATGCAACCTTCTTGTTCTTGCAGACATCCTTCATGCCTCTATAGTAGGGGTCGATGATGGCCGTGGCGAGGTCAAACAGGGAGTCCTTATGCTTCTCCTCGCTGCCCAAGATCTTGTACAGGCATTGGATGTCCACAAGATTCTGGCAGGCCAAGCCAGTCGTCTTGAGCACCTTTTCATCGTTGGTGGTGTCCACCGTACCAAATATGTAGTCTGGGCTGTTGACAAACCTAGCAAATCGATCGCAAGGCCTTGTGGCCAGGCAGTAGTGGTAGACGAGGACGTAATGGCCCATGCATAGCTAGGCGACGGCAACCTTCTGATCATGCCCGGAACGACCGCCGGTGTACTCGAGGTCGAAGCCGACCACTTTGTACTTGTCATAGACAAGTATCTGCTCCATGGTGTGGATGGAGTTCTCGAACCAGATCAGGTCGTTGGTGTACACCACCGTGAGGTTCTTGAACCTTACGTGGGTGTCCACGTAGGCACGAATGGTGAACCACCGCTCGTCGTCGGCAGCCACTGGGAGCTCCGCCATTGGAGCCGAGCAGGATATCCTCTCTGTATTTGGAGTGTGGGTGTGCTTCTTGTGTTGTGGGGAAAGGTTGGAGAGACACAATAGGTTAAATGAGCGGTGGAGTAAATGGGGGCTGGACGGGCTGTAATTGGCATGTCTTGTCACCGCATTCCCAGCGGTTCGTTTGGTCACATGGCGGCTCGAAGTGTCGTCAACGTATCGTTGGTGAGCTCGTTCCCGCGCGCAAAAGCGCACGGCCTCCCGCCCTGCTTGGTTGGCCACGCGTCGGCTGGATGAAGCTCCCATTATTGGGGGCGTTAAATGGCAAACGGTTAGCAAAAACGATGCGTGTGCACTGACATAAAGCAGCGTACAAGTTCGGCACTAAGCAACGGTGTGGAATATGTAGTGCGGGTGCGACTGGGAAGGACGATGTAGGTTTTGTTAAGCGGAGACGATGGTGAGAGTTTTCTCGGCCAGAATAATAATGTGCTTCGAAGGCGACGGTTCAGTAGACACAGCCGTTTGCGATAAGTGTAACTAGGATTACATGGACTGCCGTGGTCCGTGTAAATCCTACTGCCGCAGACGTTCGATGTGCGGGAATGCGTTCTGGACAATCAGGACACAGGCATGTTGCGGCACAATGTTAGTCCTCGCACCCGGTTACAATCCGGGAAAATAACCAAGTTTTTGGGTTCCAGATTTCATCTTTTCGTGTGACACCTTATTTTTTTACCGCATTCAACAAGTTTGCTAGTAAGTCAAGCATTTTTACCGTAATATGCATAGTGTAAAAAAACTGCCAACACTAAAACGTAGTTGTGCGTGCTGTGGGCAAAGAGTTGCTAGTAGTAAATTGTGTGGGGACTCTAAGATAAGCATAAATATTCCATCAACCAAACTGATTGCAGCTCAAGACTGCAATTACATTGCTCTACGTATTAGTTCATAAAACAGAGTCTCACCGACATCTTGATCAACACATAACAAACATACTCAAGCAGAGATATAAGGCGCACAAACTATAGATAGCTAGGGTAGTGCTGGCATCAGGACATGTATATATAACTCAATCCTAATCGTACCCACCAACAACGTAAACTTTCTCCAGGTACTCCGCGTATGCGGCGTGCGCCACCCTCCGAAAATACTTCTGCTTGAAAGAGCCAACGGCTCGTCCTCTAGCATGCGCCAGAACACTTGCAAACACGGGGTTAAGCCTTTGGGCACAGAACGGTCATCCGAAGCCCCCATTCCGGGTCCTGATACGACGATTATGCGTTCCCGCATAGAGCTCCTTAAGCTTTTGTTTCTTGTACCTTCTTTGGTCATACTTATCGCTGCCAACGTCGTTAGATAGCACCTATACATATAATAAAAAATCATGACATTGATGAATAAAATGCTTAATTTGATATCACAAACAACTTCGTGCAACAAAATTATTAACGACTTTAAATGCATGAACCGATTATTTTCAAACAAACAAGGAACTTTGAAGTAAGTACTACTCCACATTATCACTAAAGTAGTGATCTACATGCTCTTATACAGTGTTTATTTACAAATGGGTACATGTACAATCATCTATGTTGAAGGATTATTAGCAAAATCATCATTTGTATAGGTCAACCATTAAATCACTGTAAAACCTTAGACATAATACTAGAATAATCGTATGTATGGTTGTCACTTATCCAAGTCACTTATCATTTACCTACGAAACAATCAATACGTACACACTAACACGGATCTATCGAATCTTACTTTGATTACATGGATTCAAATAACATGAACCCCAGACGAATTACAAAAAAGGCGGAAAACATAACTAATCAGAGATACCCTATGATATAGTTACAAAAATAGGGGGGGTCTAACCTGTTCTTCGTAGTCGTCGGAGTTGTCACCGTCGGAGTCGTCAGAGTCGTCGTTGGTGGAGTGGTCATCAGAGAGGTCGTAGTAGTCTTTGTGCAGCACCGCCTCCTGCTGGGGAGGCATGACGGGGCTTACGATATCATTGCTGTGCTTCTATCCGCACGAGACCTCATCGGCCGAGAGGGCAACCTCGTCGCCCAGCATCAAGAGATGCTTAGTTGCTTCGTCGGCCCCGGCTTCGGCCCCCGTGTCACCACTCCCTTTGATGGTGTGCTTGGTCGCCATCTGATACACTTCCGAGAGCGTTTATGACTGGGAACGACGGCGGGGATGCAGGCGCGGTGTGTGGAGAGACGGGAGTGCTTCCGCATGCTATAACCAGCGGCACAGGTGCGATTAATATAGAGTGGTTGGGAGCTTGGCGAGAGGCGGGTAAACGGCTCGCCTCCCGGTGAGCCTACGCAGCGGTCTTCTCGCATGTCTCACCCCTGCTTGCATGTCTCCCGTCTAGCCCGCGCAGAGGACTGCTCGCACGTCTCCTAGTTAGCCTGGCCAGAGGACTGCTCGCACACGTCCCGTCAATTCACACACCAGCTCGCACGTCTCCCAGTGAGCCAGAGCAGCCAGCTCGCATGCGTCCCTTCAATTTACACACCTGCTCGCACGCCTCACGGTCAGACTGAGCCACGGACTGCTCGCATCATGCGTCCCGTCGACTCACGCCACTCGGACGGCACACGGGGCTCATGGTGGTACGTAATATTTTGTTGGGACCAACGCACACGGTTCAGTACTGTAATCGTTCGTGAAGGTAACGTGACAAGTGTGTGTACCAAGCACCAACCTTTAATAAGCTCCCATTTGTAAGAAAAGTGTATCCAAAATTTGTCTCTAATTAGGCCAAAAATTAGCACACTATATATATATCATGAAACAGAATCCCAAGTTTCATAATTTTCAGTTGATTTTTGGATTCACTTCAATTTAAAATGATTTTTTGATGTTTGAGGTTCCTTAAAAGTTATTGCATGGCGACTAAACACATGAACCCAAGGGGACATATGGTTTGCCCCAATGAATTCCTGTAAACTCAATTATTGCATATTTTTCGAATGATATATGGACATTTTATAATTATTACACGGAGTGACGTGTCACGTGTTTTCTACGTAAAAATAGTTTGACGCACCTCAAAGTGGTGTTTCCGGTGGTGGCCGCACGGGGGGGTGGGGGGCTCTTTCTGTTTCACTTGTTTGCACTAGCCTGTGTGTGTGGGATTGTCCATTTTGTGAGGCAGTGCCACCCTAATTATCAAAATTGTGCATTGAAATGTTTAAAACAAGGCACGTCATGCCTGTGTTTAGGACACATGCACACGATGGTGGTGGTCCCTCGGACAATAATCCTTCATGCGTTACTAGTGATCCGCACATTCGTGGGTCCATGCATGTGGTCTATCACTTTTGAGCCGCATCGGTAGGGGTTTGACCAAGGTGGGTTAAGTTAATCTGCTCTGTGTTGCGGTAGATCATGGTGAGATTCCACACCAAATATTGACGTGACGTACTCATGAGTACCTCGTACCGCTCAAAGTTGAGGGGGTGCGTGGGAGGAGACATACATATTGCACGCAATTTTCTTTAGCGTGTGGACTTCCCAATTTGTGAAGCACGCACTGTATCAAAGTCGTGCAGTTGGCATTTTGAATCAAAAAAACATACCCATGCATATGCTTGTGTCACATATAATCTATGGTGGTCCTAAGTGTGGCTCCCTCACATAGTAATCGGTGACGCGTCAATCTATGGGGCCCATGTGTGGCACCTATATTATATATTGTTTTGACCAATGTGGATCCTTTTCGTTATGGGTGCATGTGGCCCTGTTTTGGATACTCTAACTTAGCTAGAGGTTGGAGTTAGTTTCTAGCTCATGACTAACCCTAAACTAACTCTAGCCAAAGAGGTGTTTGCATGACAGGGTTAGATTGACAATAGATGCACTTGATGGAGAGAGAAAATTGATTTTTCAGTGAGCCCCACGAGAACTAGCTCCAATATTAGCACCTCTTGGCTAGTGGGATAGAGAGGGCCCCATGAGAACTAGCTCCAATTAGCACCTCTTGGGTGGGATAGTATTTTTGTGTGGGTTAGATGCAACTAGCTACAATCTAACCCTCATGTTTGAATACTTTAGGGCTATTTGAGCCCCAACTAGCTCAAGCTAACTCTAACCCATGGATCCAAACAGGAACTATGTGCGTTGTGATCGACCCTCTTCGTAAGTCGACTTACAGTTTCTAAGGCAAGTGACATTAAAGTTCCATTGGTTACTAACTAAACAAACACTTAATTACATATATACATATATGTGTGGGCCTCATGCAGTGGGCGTTTGTTTTGTCAAACACTCTCTCACGTGGTCATCGGCATCGTCACACCAACAGAACCATGGCCATGTGGGTCGTCACTTTGACAGGTGTCTGTAGAGATGTTTATTTAACCAAGGTGGATTCTTCTTGTTGGTGTATGTGTATATATTATACGTAGTTGATATATGCATCGACATTTCAATTCTAACAAAAAATCAAACGCATCGCACACATTGAATCCCTCCTATCGGATCGAACTATGGGCGCGCTTGGGGCTATATATGCATGGGTCGTTAACCTCAGTACGTGGCCATTCTGGTTCGAGAGACACACATGTGGCGGCGAAAGTTGTGTGTTTGGTATTTGAAAACATCGCACAACGCTTTCATACATATGTGCCTGGGGCCATGCATGTGCGTTGGTGTTGTCTACACACACTCCCTCGCATGGTTATGGACGACATGCCAAATTTGTGGACCCATGTGGACTATCACTTAAACCTGCCCGTATATATTACAGGTTAATTTGACCAATGTATATATAGTCCTCTCATTATTTGTTACGATATAGTTCATGGTGAGATATGAGACAGAAGTTTGAGCGGATACATATATATAGGTCATGGTGTTTGTTCGAAGCATGTGTGTGCGTGGGGCGGGGCGGGGGCGGGGGAGGGGCATCACAATAGTAGTACGTATACACAAAACCTATTTATGAGGTCAGGTGCTACATACCGTTCAACTTTTGAGCCACATCAAAAAGTTTTGCACGCACGAAATATCACACCACCTTAAGTAATTAGTTGAGCCACTGATACGTCTCCAACGTATCTATAATTTTTGCTTGTTCCATGCTGTTATATTATCATTCTTGGATGTTTTACAATCATTTTATAACAACTTTATATCATTTTTTGGGACTAACCTATTGACATAGTGCCAAAGTGACAGTTGCTGTTTTTCCTTGTTTTTTACTTCGCAGAAAATCAATACCAAACGGAGTCCAATCGCGACGAAACTTTTTGGAGATTTTTTCTGCACCAGAAGACACCCAGTGGGCTAAACAACTGTCGGAGAGGTGGGCTGTGGAGAGCACAACCCACCAGGGCGCGCCAGGGGGGCCCCGGCGTGCCCTGATGGGTTGTGCCCTCCTCGGCCCCCTTCCGCACCGCCTCTGATGCCTATAAATTCCCAAATATTCCAAAAACCCTAGGGGAGTCAACGAAACACAATTCCAGCCGTCGCAAGTTCCAGAACCGCGAGATCCAATTTAAACACCATCACGGAGGGGTTCATCTTCCTCATAGGTGCCTCTCCGATGATTCGTGAGTAGTCCACCATAGACCTACGGGTCCGTTGGCAGTAGCTAGATGGCTTCTTCTCTCTCTCTCTTATGATTCTCAATACAATGGTCTCTTGGATATCTATTTGATGTAAACTTTTCCGGTGTGTTTGTGGGGATCCGATGAATTTTGAGTTCATGATCAGCTTCTATCCATGAATATTATTTGAGTCTTCTTTGATCTCTTATATGCATGATTGCTTATAGGATAACAAGGGACAGTAAGACACGCATGTATCGTTGCTATTAAGGATAACAAGATGGGGTCTATTCCTACATGAATAGATCTTGTCTACATCATGTCATCGTTCTTATTGCATTACTCCATTTTTCCATGAACTTAATACACTAGATGCATGCTGGATAGCGGTCGATGTGTGGAGTAATAGAGGTAGATACAGGAAGGAGTCGGTCTATCTATCTTGGACGTGATGCCTATATAATGATAGACGCCTTGGATATCGTCATGACTATTCGATTTTCTATCAATTGCCCAACAGTAATTTGTTCACCCACCGTGCGCTATACTCATGAGAGAAGCCACTAGTGAACCCTACGGCCCCCGGGTCTACTTTTCCATCATATTGCTTTCCGATCTATGTTTTTTGCACTCTTTGTTTTCAGATCTACAAAACCAAAAACCCAAAAATATATTGCTGCATATCTACTCTTTTTATTTGTGTTCTTGAGAGATCTATCTCTACTATCTATCACTACCTATTCTATCTTATTACCGTAGAGAGATTGACAACCTCTCTTTCGCGTTGGGTTGCAAGTATTTGTTGTTTGTGTGCAGGTGCTGCTTATTGGGTGTTGGTGATCCTCCTACTGGTTCGATAACCTTGGTTTCATAACTGAGGGAAATACTTACCGTCGCTGTGCTGCATCATCCCTTCCTCTTTGGGGAAATACCGACACAGTCTCAAGCCACGTCAGCCACACACACGTGTTTGCGGTCTCACCCATCTTGTGAAGTTTTCGAGACGCGCCCATCAGTGGGCCCGCGCAATCTACCCTCGGCACTAAAACACGGGGGAGGGGTGATCATGATGGATTTCTATTGGTTTTGTGTTACGGTAGGGTGAATTTGCAGTTGTAGTATAAGTTTGTAAGTTCATATATATACTGAGCTACCATCCCCCCGCCGACTCGAAGGCGTGTGGGGGGGGGGGGGCAGGGGGCATAAGCCAACATTGTCGTGTGCTCTGCAGGACATTGTGTGTCACATGAAAGTTCTGCATTCCGTATTTGAACACCACAACAACCTTTCCATACATACATTCGGTCCACAAGCAGGCCTGTTTGTGCGATGACCCTAGATTTATCGTGTTTAATTTCCAATGTTGTTATATAAATGGCAGGGTAGTCTTTTGTTGAAACTTAAATAGCAGACGAGTCAAAGGAGACAAATGTGTGCGATTGTGTACGCAGCAGAGTAGTAGACACGGTTCCCGCATGCTAACTATGTGCCACGCCCGGCCCGTGGATGTCATGTAACTACAGACCACCTTGCACCAACCCGCATAGAAAAATCTTAAAAATAGTTACCCGCCTTGATCAATTTAAAAATTGATGGTTCCATGGGTTTATCTCTTTGAATTGCACACATGTATTATGTTTGGGCCATGCGCGATGTTTGTTCCTCCGGCGCCACTTCAAACCCTTCATAAAATTTCAGTTTGTCCCGGATTTTAATTCCCTCCAAGTAAAATTTAAAGTAGCCGCAGCATTTCCTCAAACACCACCTAGGCCCCTCCCACCCCCAACCCCACACAACTCCCTCGCTCGTACCCTAGCTACCTCGCCGTCACCGCTGCCGCCCCCGATCCCGCTCCGCGTTCCACAGTCAACCTCTCCTGCTCTCCCCGTCCAGGTTACGAACCCATCTCCGTACCCTCGCCAACCTGAATTTCTTAGATGGCACCTGCTAAACACCCCTTCCTCACAGATCCGCACTGATCCCCACCGCAGACCGTCTTAGCCTAACCCCAGCTACACTTGCAGGGGAGATGGAGGAGCGAATGGCCAAAAGGAGGTATATCGCGTCCTTTCCGATGGACGATGCCGATGTGGCCGCCGAGGCTGTCGGGGAAGCTAACTACGATGACGAGGTGCCTACCGGGATCGCCGGGGAAGCTGACTACGACGACGAGGTGTCCGCCAAGGCCGCCTGGGTAGCTGACTACGATGACGAGGTGGCCGCCCAGGCCGCCGAGGCCGCCGAGGAAGCTGTCCACGATGACAAGGTGGCCGCCGAGGCCGCCGGGGAAGCTGACTACGATGACGAGGTGGCCTCCGAGGCCGCCAGGAAATCTAACGAATACAAGGCTATAAGATAGCGGGTTCCCGTATGGATGCATATCGACGCAGCCGGCTACGACGTCGAGCTGGTCGACAGTGACGGCTTGTCGCGGGCTATGTCACAGCTTAAGTGGCCCTACCTCGACCCCTTGGGTTCAACCCCCATTGACCTCATGCAATGCCCAGCCGCTGATCTACTCTGCTTCGCTCTCAAGAATTTGCCTTCCTTCATCTCCAAGGAGCCTCTTTTGTCATTTCTGAAGGACACATTCTATGGCGGTGGCTCGGCATCGTCAGCTGCCAAGTCAGACCTCATCAATGACGCCGACACCGACAATTCCAAGGGGAAAGAGCCCATCCGTGACATCAGGGAGGTCACCCTGCATCCCCGCTCTTCCAAGGGGAAGGAGCCCATCTGTGACAACAGGGAGCACACCCATAATCCGCCCTCTTCTAATGGGAATGAGCCCATCTGTGACAGGTGAGGAAACCCATCTCATGTTAAATTACTTCACTCATGCTAAATGTATGGACTCTGCAGTTGAATTTCATCAATACCTGTCTCAAGAGACATATATGGTTCCTGTTAAACCTAGTGCAATTAACACGGTCACTGTTTATTTCAGTTCTTTCGCATGTGATGTTCAGTTATACAATTTCATGTTTAAGCACTAGCTACGTTCTATGCAATTTCAACAGTACAATTCGAATGACTATTTTTGGTTGCTATCAAGCCTGTTGTAGTGAGCATATGCCTTGTTTAACTGTTTTTCCTAGCTCGGTTGTTTGTATTGGGCATATGTCCTTGTTCAATTGCTATATAGTATGTCCTGTTTATTTCAGTTATTCACGTTGTGAAGTTCTATATCTGCAAGTATGTACTTTCCAGTTCAATTTCATCATACTAATTTCAACAGCCATATGTGGTTCCTGTTAAGCCTGGTGTAGTTAACACGCCCACTGTTTATTTCTGTTTTTTCACAATGTGATGTTCAGTTATACAATTTGATGTGTAAACACGAGCTAGATTCTATGCAATTTCAACAGTACCACTATGAATGACTATATTTGGTTGTTGTTAAGCTTGTTGTAGTGAGCACAAGCCTTTCCATTTTTATGTAACTATAACTAGTGTGCTTAAACGTGCACAATACCAGTTAGAATGACTATATTTGGTTGCTGATAAGCTTGTTGTAGTGAGCACAAGCCTTTCCATTTTTATGTAACTATAACTAGTGTGCTTAAACGTGCACAATACCAGTTAGAATGACTATATTTTGTTGTTGTTAAATGCTAAGCCTATTGCAGTTAACACACATCTCCACTTATTATTAGCTAGCGTGCTTAAACCTGCACACTGAAGCTATCATTTTGTGATCATGTTGTTTATCATGCATATATTTGGTTGATGTTTAGCCTGTCGGTACTTAACATGCCTTTCGGTGTACTTACCCACGACAATATCGGGAATAGCTATTGTTTTTCATCGAGGTTAGTTTCATCACATGGCTTATATATATACTCCATCCGCCCTAAAGTATAAGATGTTAATACATCAAATATGTGAGTATTTTGGATGTAATAAGATCTTATATACTGGGACAGGGAATACTGCACTACGTCATTGTGCAATTTCTGTTTACCTTCTAATACTAACTTGTTGCTTGTAGGTACATATGTCACTGATAAAGATCCGCGTGTCGACCCTTTTTTTGTATGGGGCAATGAGATATTCATGAACCAGCATCAAGTGAGGAAACTTATAAAGGTTGTTAATAAAATGGGACAAAATATGGCAATTAAACTATTTCTTTACACCATATCCAAGACAACAGTGAACTCCAGGATTGTAACTACTAACTCTGTACCCTTCTTTTAACTGTCCATAATGAGTTGTTAGCTTATAAATTTACAATGTCTGAATCTATTTTGTTTGTAGTTGTTCTCAAAGCAGTTTACTCAGGATTACCTCTCAAACTACATGATTGGTGGACGTGCAAACGTTAAAGTATATCTACCAGGCCACGATGACTACCTACATGTCCTCATCAACACAGAGAAGTATGGGCGGTCCGACATCACAAGCGGCTGGCCTAGAGTCGTCCGTGCATTCTGCATGGAGGAGTACACAATATGGGCATTCCGCTTCACCTTGTACAATTGCCAGAGTGTCTTTCGCCTCTTCCTTTACCGTATTTAATACAAATATGCAGCCGTGGTTCATCATTATTTATCTGGTCCTAATGTAATTATTATTTCTTGATGTAATTCTTGAACATATGTACCTGTGAATGGAATAATGCATTGGTTGTTGAACCTATGTCTATATAAGATGGATATAAAAAATGCAATAGCCTACTATAAAATTCAAATCCTGTAGAATTTTAAATTGTGGCGATTAAAATAGCCAAAAAATAAGCTCTGTAGGTCATTACACCGCACACGGTTTGTAAAGCAGAACGTGTGTGATATACCTCATGATTCGACACGTTTCAGAGAGAGAAACCATGTGCGACAATGCACACAATTGCCGTCTGCAAACCGTGTGTGATGTTAGACAATATCAGAAACGGTTAAGCAGACCTAAATATTTTGTGACAGTCTCCTTATCATACACGATTTACAATGTTTAACTGTTTGTTATGTCATATGCATCCGACACGAGTATGACAGTTGGAGCGTTTGCGAATCTTCGTATATTGCAAACGACGCTGTAGGACAAAATGTGTGTGATTGTCTCCTTATCGTACATGCTTTACAATTATGAACTGTTAGCGATTCGGCACAGATAGTAAACGGTGCGCTACAGAATTGCGCGTGCGATGTTAGTGTGATCTCACACGAGTTGCAAGGATGGGCCGTATGGGAAGGATGCCATATCTCAAACGGTTGAGAGGTGACTCTCATTTGTGATAGATACGGAAATCCCATACGGTTCGTTTTGCTAAACATTTGAGTTCGTTGGCCACCATCGCCGGTGATTTTGCCGTGTTGTGTGGGATGGACCCCCACAGGCAAGGCGACGGTTTAGAACTATGTCGCGGAAAGGGGTTAAAAACCGTTTGTATAGCACGTCGCTGCACCAGTGCACCCTCGATATCCACGACCGACTAGCTACACTACAGAGTTAGCATCATGAGTACATTATGAGGTGTCACCCTCGGTACTCTATGGTAGCTCTGCAGAGTCGTACAACTAAGGGGGTGTGAGGTGATGTGACGGGCATGGCTTGTCGATCGGTTGATCGAGTCTGAAAGTCGTCGATGATGAAGCAGGGGCAACATGGATAGTGTGGGGTCACTGGGGACCACTAATCAACCTATACTAAGCAGTTTAGTATAGTACTAGGTACAACAGCAGTTTATCAAAAACAGGCTATGCATCAGAATAGGACCTATCTACAACAGTAGCAAAATCTAATGCAAGCATGGGAGGGAAAGAAATGGGCGATATCGGAATGATCAAGAGGGGTTGCTTGCCTAGAAGCTCTAATGCAAGTGGCTGAACGCCAGCGGCGTAGTTGTACACGGCCGCAGCGTCAGTCTCGGTGTCTACCAGAGAGAAGAGGGGGTAAGAAACAATAAGTACAAGCAAGCAAATGTATCACGGTGCATGACATGGCAATATGCATTGCTAGGGATGAGCTAACGCAGTACTACACGTTACAAATGGAGCGGGAAAATATCTGACGATATTTCTGGGGTCTTTGTCTATTACCGGACAGAAGATCCTAACGCAAAATGTCCATGCTCATCACGATAGAGGCATGTGACAGATGAACGGACAGTGTATTCGGACTTGTTGGATTTTTCAGATCAACTTTCATATATAAAATATTTTCATCCGAGTTACGGTTTATTTTATAGGAATTTACAAAGTTTTACTAATTTTCTGAAATAAACAGATTTAATTTAATTAGAAAAACCATTTATTGCATCAGCATGACAACAGCAGCCAACCAGCCAGTTTGACTGGTCAAACTGACCAGTGTGTCCCACCTATCAAAGACAGCGGGACTAACAGGGGTTAAAATGGTTAATTAAACTAAACTAACTAACTGGGGGGCCCACATGTCAGTGACTTAACAAATGAAATTAATTACTTTAATTAAACTAATAGCTTAATTAGGGTTAACAACCATGGGGACCACATGTCTGTGGCCCACTGGCAGTGGCTGGGCGCTGCCCAGTCAGCCAGTTGACCGAAGTCAACTGGTCAACAGGGGATCCCTGGCCCACTGGCAGGGTCACTAGGGGTGGCCCCAGCCCAGCCCTGCCGGCGGGCAGCGCCGGAGCAGCTCCGGCGAACTCCAAACGTGGCGGAGGGCAAAGCCAGGCGTCGGGTTTTTCCCACAGGGGGCCATTTCGCGCGTTTGAACGAGCGCAACGCCGCCCATCGATTGGCCTCGCTGCGTGCGGCTGATCCAGTCGGGCTTGTCACCGGCGTTGGGTTTTGCGGCGGTGACGTTCGGGCGACGGTAGGGGACGGGCTACGGGGCACGGGGAGGACTGTGCGTGCGCGCATTCGACTCCCGCGAGCTCCAGGAGCTCGATGTTGGGCTTGGTTGCGAGCTACGGCCGCTATGGCAACGGTAGCAAAATTTCGGCCGGAGCAAAACAAAGGCGATGACGACACTACAACTATGGATCGAGAGCGGGGATAGAGGGGAAGAGAAGGCGGCCTCACAGTGCTCCTATAGGTGGGCAAAGCGGGCTCGATGGGGGGTCAAGGTCGCCGGATTTTGCAACGGCGTGCGGCGGCGACCTGAGGAAGCAGACGATGCAGGGCTCGTCGTGGCGGCTCCGGGCTCGTCCTTGTCTCTACAGTCGACGTAGGCGACGGCGTGGGGCTTGCGGGCACGGTTCTAGGGCGCAGAACAGCCGGAGAGCACGCTGCCGGCGATGGTCATGGCGTCGGTGGTGCGGCCAAGCAAGGAGAGGAGAAAAATGGCGCGAGGGGGGGAGTAGAGGGGCAGAGGGGCTAGGGTTCATCGCCGGGATGCTGGGGGCGTATTACGGACAACGGGGAGCCGCCGGATGGCCGCCAGGTTGACGGGCTCGGCCGCTGGCGAGCATCGGCTCCCCCCACGTCTCCCCTGATGAATAGGAGGAAGACGATGGTGGCGTGGTGGGCTGGGCCAGCCACTGGGCTGGCAGGCCTAAGTGACCAGGGCATTTAGCTCCTTTTTTCAAATCCAGCATTTCTTATTTATGTTCTTTAAAATAAATGCTCCTGTTTTATTTGAAAACAACACCAATGTACTCTTATAAAATATGAAATTTGGCCCTTTATTTAAAAAGCAATATTAGGCAGGGTCACAAAAAGATTGAGACTCATTTGCAAAGTTTGTCAACTTACATAATTCAAAAAGCATTTATTCAAATGTTTTGGCCTCTGTTATGATTGTTTTTAAAGGCACCAAAGACTTCATAAAATGTTGGTTACAATTTTATAAATGCTTAGGGATTATTTGAAACCCATCCAAGATTTTGGTCTTCAAGATTGCAAAAAATATTTAAACCACTTATTAAATGAATTTTGAAATCATTAGGAATTTGAAAAGAGAAATAAATTCCATTGTGATCAAACATTGTTTGGCAAAAGCATTAGCTTAACCTCATGGATTACTGTAGCTTAATTACATGCATCACTGTAGCTGATAATCTGGGGTGCTACACCGGAGAAGAGCAAGGACTCGGAGAAGAAGGACAAGTACACCAAGAGCTACACAAGAAGAAGCCATCAAGCTCATGTTGGTGAATGGGTTTCCGGCTCCGATTCCGACAATCAATTCGAGAGAAGCTACCACTCCAACTCCGACTATAGTCAAGATGAAGGTGTTGCCGGATTAGCACTCCTATACTCCAATTCCTATGAAATCTTTGATTCATCAAATGAAGGAAGTGGAAGTTGCTTCATGTCTAAAGGCCCCAAGGTATCACACCATGAATACATTGACTTTAATAGTGATGAGGATGACTTACTAGGAGATGATGACTTGCTCTTCGATAAAACTAGTGATGTTAGTCAAAATGAACTTCATAATAATCATGCTAGTCAATATAAGTCATATGATAATGATAAGAAGTATATTGAGCGTATAAATAAAGAACTAAACACTCTTAAGTTAGTTCATGAATCTACACAAGAAGATCATAGAGAGCTTCTAAGAACTCATGAGAATCTACGCTTCGAGAAGCTAAATTTAGAGCAAGAGCATGAGTTTATTAAAGCTATCAATGACGATCTTCGAAACAAGAGTTCTTCTTATCTTGCCAAATGACTACTCTTGTCTACTTTTGTTTCGCAAGTTGAATCTAAGCAAACTAGTAACAAAAGCAATGTTCATCTAGTAGCAACAATGCAAATGTTAAATCCAATGATGTTGCTTCTAGTAGTTCTATTGATTCCAATAACGATTGTCTTAGCCAAGTTACACTTGAGAAAGAAACGATTTATTGAAAGGAATTATAGGAAAAGTTGTCTACAAGAGTCTTGCTGGAAGTAAGCAATTTGAGGAGATTGTACGCAAGCATGGAGGGCACTGGAAGAACCAAGGCATTGGCTACTTCAACGCCAATGGAGTTGAATGGGAAGAAGGTTAATACCCCAAGACGAAGTTTGTTCCTCAAAGGGAGAAGTATCATCCTAGTCTCCCCTAGGGAACAAAAGACCAAGATGACCTTCCACCACAAGACCATAAGCTCAAGGGCAAGGACACGCTTCAAGTGGAGATTGACACATTTCAAGATGAATCCCAAGCCATGGTCAAGTGGGTTCCCAAAGCTACTACAAGCTCTACTTCAACAAGTACTACTTCAACTATAAGGATCCCCATCAAGTTGATGTGGGTCCCAAAGCAGAAGAACTAGAGAAGTTCTTGAGGGGTGACTCCGCCAGCCAAATTCACTCACATTCATCATTGGCAAGAACTAATGCAATCAAATCCAACCTTATGCAATAGTTCAAGGAGTCACATAATCCTCATAGGTAAGCAAGGGACAAGGTAATTAAAGAATCAATGGACATCATCTAGATGTGTTTCACTCCATGTCCATAGATATCCTTGTATTTGTTCCTTGTGTGGGACTAACCCATGTAGGTGAGAAGAGTAAGAAACAACAAGGATGACTCCCAACTCAAGATGATCTTCATCAACTATGAGCATCCACTACTACAACACCTACATGAAGTCTTCAATGACAAAACCCAAGGTTAGTGTGTCCCTCTTAGGGGTGATGTCACATCACGGGGGAGCTTTACTCTTAAGACTTGAGTCAAAGCATCTCTTAAGATGTGAACACATTAAAAGCTTTATGAAAAAGTGGCAACCCCACTTGTTCTTAAACGATGACTATCACCTATGATCAAGTATTCTTACTTGGCTCCTAAGTCAATATACTCATATATAGATGACTCCGTCATCGCCAAAGTGCTTGGTAGATACTAGAGTGGTTTTGCATGTTTGCCATATTTCATTTGACATCTTAATGTGTGAGTGTGTTGTTATGCACATTTTTGCTCATTCAAGGATATCCAATTGTTGTTATTTCGCTTTTATTTTGTTTGGCCAATTGGATACACAAGAATGCCTAAGTACCTCTGTCTAGCTATCTATGCTTTCTCGTCTCAAATTCTATTCATGCTTCATCACAAAATTTGAGCAAGTACTTGTCAGACCCTCTGTGTGAGAAGCACTCGGAGTTCCATTTCGACAAGAGCTAACTTCCAAAACCTCCCATGTGCTACTCGGTGTAACCAACTTCAAAAACTCGGTTTCACCGAAGCACAAGGGTTGATCTGGTTTTCAAGCTCGGTACTACCAATTCCTAAATATCGGGGTCACCGATGTTCTCTATTGTCAGGCAGTTGAGAATCTCGGTGGATCCGATATTTCCGAATCGGTGTTACCGAGAGTTGGTGGGTATGTATATCCCGCGGACCCGACTATTGAAATTAAATCTTCAATCGTCGCTTTCTCACCCCACTGCTGACGTGCTCGAAGTATATAGACATCTCCCTCGTCTCCCGTGCGCCCTCGCTGCCAGAGTCCGCCGCCGTCAACGGCAATTCTCCCCGCCGTTGCCACCGTAGCAAGGTCTTCACCACATTAGGGTAAGATCTCGACCCCTCTTACGCTCCAAGTCCCGATTCTTGCACATTAGGTCTTGTTCATCTTCTTGCCACGTACTGCAACACATCTATGCATAAAAATCTCCATTAGAATAGGCGAACAAAGAAATTTTAGGGTTAGGTTTCCGCCATATGCGTTCCGGAGTCACCGAGTGGAATTGAATCGGTGTCACCAATTCAAGTTTTAGGGTTTCTAAGAACTTTCTTGGTGAGACCGAGTTATCTTTTTCGGTGAAACCGAAAAGGGTGGGCAAGTTTCTGTCAAAGAGAAAGTCAGTCTCGGACACTCCGAAAATCCAAACTCGGTGGAATCGAAACCAACATTGCAGAAATCTAAAACTGAGATTTTGAGTTCAAATTTTATCAAAATATCATTGTTTTGTGATGCTTATCCCCTCCACTCTTTTACATCTATTCAAAGGGACAACATGTCTCGTTCAGAGGACAGTGAGAATGATTTCAGGGAACCAAGTGTTGATCTAGAAGCAGGCACTAGCCCAGAGGCTTGCTCTTCTTCTGAAGACCCTGTCACCCCCAGTTCTCATGGCTTGCCCAAGGCAGCCACAAGGGCTAGGAGAAAGCTCAACTCAGATGAGGAAGATGTTGATTTTGTGCCTGATGAAGTGATATCCAAGAAGCAGCAAGAGAAGAAAGAAAGATATGCTAAGAAAAATTCTGAAGAGGTCAGTTCTTCCAGGAGGCCTGTAAGGAAGGAATATACCAGCCCTGATGCCGTGAAGGCTCCTGAGACTACCAAGAGAGGAATGACTATTACTCTTGAGAATCCAAGCTCCTCCAGGAAGACCACGTCTATGGATAAGAAGGCTGCCCAGAAGAAGAGAGAGAGGAAGTGAATTGTCCATGTGGTTGGTATGCCAACTTCAATGTATGAAGACCCAACTGAGCTTGAGGAAGAGGAAGAAACAGCTGCAAACCCTCCTCCTTCGAAGAAGAAGAAGCTTTTGGCTGATGCTATGCCTAGCAAGCCACCTTCCAAGGCTAAGCCAACTGCTCCCAAGAAGCCAGCTGCCCCCAAGCCCAAGAAAACCACCAAAGACATCCCTCTAGCTGAGAAGAACAGAGGTGCTACCACCATGGAAGAGGAAGAATATGTTGATGTTTTGAGGAAGCTAAGACCACACCTGCTAGAGCACAATGATGATGATCCAGTGGCAGAGGACATGAAGAAGTGGAAGGATCAAGGGCTCAGGAAATGGAAAGCAGTTGATCCATATGCTATCAGGAGAAGGATTGATGTTGATGCTCGCTTTCACACAAAGGAGCAGCAAGATTTTTATGAGACTATCTTGTTAGACAAGAGTCTAGCAGTTAGTGACATGAGATATGTTGACTGGAAGTTTATCAAGGAAAATGAAGATTACTTCCCTCATTTGCTAGAGAATTTCAAGGCCATTGACATTTATGCTTTTGTTGGCAGAGAGTTTACTGCATGGAACGATGAGATGATCATGTAATTCTATCCCACAACTCACTTCTATCCTGATGGAAGGATTGTATGGATGACTGAGGGGCACCATGTACCAGTCTTTTGTTGATGAATGAGATACCATCTTAGGAGCCCCGAAAGTTCAAGACGGAGATCTTGATGTTTATACTGATGCCAAGATGAACCTCAACTCCATGGCCAATATGTATAATCCTATCCCCACTGCATATGTGAAGACTCACAAGTTTGGCTCTGTCTACTTCTTGCAAGCAGGACTACCCACGACCAACACTATCATAAGGTATACTTTGATGCCAAAGTCAGGTGATGACAAGATGATCAGGGGGTACTCCATCAACATGCTGCACCATGTAGACACCCACACCAGGTTTAGGGTGATGGATTTGATTGTTGAGACAATCAGGAGGACTGCTGCTGACCAGAAGAGATCTTGTGGATATGCTCCATATATCCATATGCTCATCAATTCCAAAGTTGGAAAGAGCCTATATCTACTTGATCGTCCACACCTGCCACTCCTGCCAGATTTCGAGGATAACGTTGTGGTGATGGATCCTACTCATCCCACTTCAGCTACATCACAGGCAGAGGCCCAGGCAGAGGAAGCTAGAGCCACTAGTGCTCAAATTCCAAGGACAAAGAGCGACCAAATGTCCTATCTTATCAGCACTATCCAAGGGATAGAAAAGAATGTGTCTGGGATCCTCAAGAGCCAGAAGAGTCTTGAGAGGATAGCGGAGACGAAAATTCATGCTCTAGATAATAAGATGACTGATACGTCTTCAATGTATCGATAACTTATGAAGTATTCATGCCATATTCACCTATGTTTACAATACTTTTATATGGTTTTGATGCACTTTATATGATTTATTTAGAACTAACCCGGACTGACGCTGTTTCAGCAGAATTACCGTTGTGTTGTTTTTGTGCAGAAAATGAAAGTTCTCGGAATCGCCCCAAGCTATTTGGTGATTTTTTCTGGACCAAATAAGCAATATTGGAGCGAAGATCTGCCAGAGGGGGTGGACCAGAAGACCACCACACAACCGGTCGCGCCCCCCTAGGGGCGCGGCCAGATGGCTTATGGGGCCCTCGTGGCTCCGCTTGGCGTGATTCCAACGCTGAAAAATCCCATAAATACTAGAAACCCCAGAAATAAAGAGAGACTCCTCGTTCCGCCTCCGCAACTCTCTGTATCGACGAAAAACCAATCTGGAGACATTCCAGTACCCTGCCGGAGAGGGTAGATCATCTCCGGTGGCCATCTTCATCATCCCGGCGGAGGCCATGATGAGGAGGTAGTAGTCCACCCTCGGGGCTGAGGGTATGTACCAGTAGCTATGTGTTCATTATCTCTCTCTCATGTTCTTGAGATGTCATGATCTTGATGTATCACGGGCTTTGTTAATATAGTTGGATCATATGATGTTATTCCCTTGCTACCTTGTTGTGATGAATTGAATCTTTACCTTTGAGATCTCGTTATGTTGGATTGAATATTTTGGTTTGAGAACACTTGATGTTAGTCTTGTATGGGATACCCGTAGTGACATTGGGGTATTCTATTGATTCACTTGATATATGTTGAGGCATCAACTTGTGGATTCCAGTGACCTAGGGGATCTATGCATAGGGGTTGATTGCACATTTTCATACCACGTTCTCCGATAGAAATCTTGGGGTGCTCCTTGAAGTTCTTTGTGTTGGATTGAATATGATAGATCTGAAATTGTTTGATGCATGTCGCATAATTTACCCACGGATATTTGAGGTGACATTGGGGTATCTAGGTGACATTAGGGTTGATTGATATGTATCATTGGTGTTATTCTAGTAGGAACTCTAGGGCTGTTTGTGACACCTATAGGAATAGCCCAATAGATTGATCGGAAAGAATAACTTTGAGGTGGTTCTACTACCTACACCAATTTCATCTTATTGTTCTCCGCTAGATAGGAACTTTGGAGTGATTTTTTGTTGCACGTTGAGGGATGATCATATGATTCAACTATGTTAGCATTGTTGGGAGATTGCACTAGCGAAAGTATGGACCCTAGGCCTTATTTCCAATCATTTATACAACTCGCTTTTTTACACTTCTACCTTGCTGTTTTTATATTTTTAGATTACAAAAACCTATATCTATCATCCATATTGCACTTGTATCACCATCTCTTCGCCGAACTAGTGCACCTATACAAGTTGCCATTGTATTGGGTGTGTTGGGGACACAAGAGATTTCTTGTATTTGATTGCAGGGTTGTTTGAGAGAGACCATCTTCATCCTACACCTCCCATGAATTGATAAACCTTAGGTCATCCACTTGAGGGAAAATTGCTATTGTCATACAAAACTCTGCGCTTGGAGGCCCAACACGAGTCTACAAGAATAAAGTTGCATAGTCGAGATCAAGCTCTTTTCTGGCGCCGTTGCCAGGGAGGTGAGTGCTTGAAGGTATATCTTTAGATCTTGCAATTAAATCTTTTTGTTTCTTGTTTTTATCTAGTTTGGTTTTATAAAAAAAAACTACAAAAGAAATATAAATGGATCCTCACCCACTTGCTAATCTTTTCAAAAGACCCGATTATGTTGGAACAATTGCTAGTGAGAGTTCACTAGATTATCTTTATGAGGTCTTCCTTGAAAATAATGAATCTAAAAATTGTGAAATTTATAAAGTGATTCACGATAGTTCCTTGAATGAAAAGCATGATAGAAATATTGCTAGTATGAATTCTCTGAATATCCATGATGCTAATGATATGCAAATCCACAAGCTTGGGCCGGGATGCTTTGTTTGATGAAGATGATATTTTTAGTCCCCCATGTTTTGATGAGCAAATTTATTATGCTGATGGCATGCCTCCTATCTATGATGATTATGATGATGACATGTATGCTATAAGGAATAATTATAACTATGAAACTTGTCATCATGATTTTAATATTCAATATGGTTATGCCAATCAAGTGTCTCATGATAGCTATTTTGTTGAGTTTGCTCCCACCACAATGAATGACAAGAAAATTGCTTATGTGGAGAGTAATAAATTTTCTATGCTTGTAGATCATGAAAAGGATGCTTTATGTGATAGCTATATTGTTGAATTCCTTCATGATTCTACTGAAAATTATTATGAGGGAGGAACATATGCTTGTAGGAATTGCAATAATATCAAGTTTCCTCCCTATGTGTTGAAATTCTTGAAGTTATGCTTGTTTTGCATTCCTATGCTAGTTGATTCTTGTTCCCATAAATTGTTTGCTCAGAAAATCCCTATGCATAGGAAGTGGGTTAGACTTAAATGTGCTTGTCATGAGATTCATGATGCTCTCTTGCATGTTTCAAGTACTATTCCTATATGAGCATTATTGAAATCATCATGCCTAGCTAAAAGGCATTAAAGAAAACTTGTTGGGAGACAACCCAAGACTTTTACTTTATGTTTTTGTGTGATCACATGATTAAGCTACTGTAGTAATAATGTTTTCTGTATTTTATTTTAATAAAGTGCCAAGTAAAGCCTTTGGGATGACTCACAAGATGAGTAGAATTGATGCTGAACCAAAACAGAAACTTTTGACTCCAGTATAGGAATTTTCATTTTTACTGTAGCGTGATAATGATCTGAAATTTTTACACAGTGTTTATATACAAATTATTCAGGTTGTCCTAATTTTTCAGAATGTTTAGAGACAGGCAAGTATGGTTATACTACAGATCTTCACAGACTATTCTGTTTTTGACAGATTCTGTTTTGCATGCATAGGTTGCTTGTTGTAGTGTTCCCATAGCTTATATTGAGTGATATAAATTATGTGAATGGTATAATACAGTAGGTATTATGTGATAACAATTATGAACCTTGTCTTGATAGTATCTAAGTGAATGATCTTTATTTATTATACTATCCCATCTCACGAAGTTCCGTTAAGTTTTGTGTGATTGAAGTTTTCAAGTTTTGGGTGAGACACCGATATGAGAAGAATAAGGAGTAACAAGAACCTAATCTTGGGGATTACCAAGGCACCCCCAAGGTAATATCCAAGGAATAATCAAGAGTCTAAGCTTGGGGATGCCCCGGAAGGCATCCCCTCTTTCGTCTTCAACATTATCGGTATATCTTACTAAGAGCTTTATTTTTATTCTTCACATAATATGTGTTTTGCTTGGAGCATCATTATATTTTGTTATTTTCTGTTAGGTGTTATTTATAATCTTGTTTTTCAATAAAAAGTTCCAAGAATTTCCTCTTAGGATGCTTGAGTTACATGTTTGATATGTGCTGTGCAAAAACAGAAACTTTTGCTGTAGTGTTTGAATTTTCATATTTTACTGGAACGTGGAAAGTTTCTGAAATTTTTACACAGTATTTTCATATAAATACTTTATCATGTCATAAATTTTCATAATTTTTTGAGTTACATAAGTACACTGGTTTAATAGATTGCTACAGACTGTTCTGTTTAGACAGATTGCTGTCATAGTTTTGTTATCTACTTCTCCGATGGTTTTCATGACTTATATTGGTAGATATAAATTGTGGAAATGATAGTAAACAGTAGATTATGTTTGAAATTTATTGTGCAACTTGTCTTGGCAGTACATAAAGTGTTGATTTATTCTTATGTGCACTAACCTATCTCACGAGTTCTTTTCAAGTTTTTTGTGGATGAAGTTTTTGAGACCTAGGTGAAACCGGGATATGAGAAGATTGGACGAGATACAAAGGCTAAAGCTTGGGGATGCCCAAGGCTCCCCAAGTAAATATTTCAAGAAGTTTCAAGCATCTAAGCTCGGGGATGCTACGCATCCCACGTCTCTTCGTCAACTATCGGTTAGCCTATGTTGAGCCTAAATTTTTATTTGTTCACATGATATGTGCTATTCTTGGAGTGCTATTTTTGTTTAGTTTTATGTTCGAATAAAATACTCAGATCTGAAAATATTTATTGAGATAGAGAGCCCTCACATAGCTACTTGATTGTTTACCTACTCATTGATCTTCACTTATATCTTTTGAGAGTAGTTTGAGGTTTACTCATGTGCTTCACTTATATCCGGAGAGTAAATTGTAAATGAATTGAATATCATAAATATGAAATTATCAATGTGCTTTATGCTTAGTAGTATCTTCACATCTGGTTTATAAAGTAAAATCTATTGAAGTTTGACAATCATCAAATTGGTCATACAAGCAATTCATGAATGATTAGTATAAGAAAGAGAACTTTCACATACAAATATATTATCTTGGATATATTTTATGATTGTGAATACCCATCAATTATTTTCAAACTTGATCAAACAGTTGAAGTTGAACAAGGAAGACAACGTAATGGCCATGTTTGGGTATATTTGCATAGAAGTTATATTGTGATGGATCCTCCAACATGTGGTGCTTGTTTAGAACCTTTTGCTAGCCAAAACTTTGTACTAAGTAGAGATACTACTTGTACATAGAAATCCTTGAGCCAAGTTTCTTCCATGAGCGTCCACCATACCTACCTATATATGGTATTTCACTGCCATTCCAAGTAAATTTGCATGTGCCACCTCCAAACATTCAAATAAACATATGTTTTGTGTGCTTGTACCGCTCATGGATCGATGGGGCGGTCATTATCTTCCATGCTAAGCGAGTTATTCTCAAGATGAGTGTTTATTCACTTGTCATTGCACGAGAGAGGCTGGTAAAAAGGATTCCCAGTCCTGGATAATACAAAAATAAATAAATAAAACTCCCCCTAGAATGTTGATTGTTTGGAGGGTAACCATCGATTCGGCCAGCCATGGAATGTGTTTGAATGCTGGAGGGGGGGTACAAAATTTTAAATTCTGTTTGGGAAACGCCAATAATGTGATTAGCATGGAAGATATTGAATACTCTGTTGTGACGTTGACAGGAAAGGCACACCACTCAAAATTACATATTCATCTCTATTTTAAACAATGAGCTCTGGCACATATTCAAATCCCTGCTTCCCTCTGCGAAGGTACAATCTATTTACATTCATGTCACTTCCAACCTCAATCTATTAGTTGGCAAGCACCATGTGGTGGGGAAAGACCCAAACATCTATATCCACTCATATATATTTTATCATGATTCATTATTGTTGACAATTATCTTTATGATAAGTGTGTTGGGAGGCGAAACATCAAGCCCCTATCTTTATCTGTGTTTGATGGATGTTGTTTGTTCTAAAAATATGACTTGAGTATTAGAAATCATAAAAGACTATATGATAATTGAGTATGTGGAGCTCTTACTTAGACTTGATGATGTATTGAAATTGTTTGGTGACCAAGAACATAGATTGTCAAGTTTCAATAGAATGCATTGTTTGAACCATGAGATGTGAATTGATTGCTACTCTATCATGATGATTTTTATGAGAAAAAGTTGCTGGTTATGATGCTAGAAAAGTGACTGAAATTATCAATGATCAATACTATTCACTAAGCTAGCATTCACGCATAATAAATTATTTCTTTTATCATTTACCTACTCGAGGACGAGCAGGAATTAAGCTTGGGGATGCTGATACGTCTCCAACATATCGATAATTTATGAAGTATTCATGCCATATTCACCTATGTTTACAATACTTTTATATGGTTTTGATGCACTTTATATGATTTATTTAGAACTAACCCGGACTGACGCATTTTCAACAGAATTACCATGGTGTTGTTTTGTGCAGAAAATGAAAGTTCTCGGAATCGCCCCAAACTTTTTGGTGATTTTTTCTGGACCAAATAAGCAATATTGGAGTGATGACCTGCCGGAGTGGGTGGACCAGAAGGCCACCACGCAACCGGCCACGCCCCCCCTAGGGGCGCGACCAGATGGCTTGTGGGGCCCTCATGGCTCCGTTTGGCGTGATTCCAATGCTGAAAAATCCCATAAATACCAGAAACCCCAGAAATAAAGAGAGACTCCTCGTTCCGCCGCCGCAACTCTCTGTATCGACGAAAAACCAATTTGGAGACGTTCCAGTACCCTGCCGGAGAGGGTAGATCATCTCCGGTGGCCATCTTCATCATCCCGGCGGAGGCCATGACGAGGAGGGATTAGTCCACCCTCGAGGCTGAGGGTATGTACCAGTAGCTATGTGTTCAATATCTCTCTCTCATGTTCTTGAGATGTCATGATCTTGATGTATCACGGGCTTTGTTAATATAGTCGAATCATATGATGTTATTTCCTTGCTACCTTGTTGTGATGAATTGAATCTTTACCTTTGAGATCTCGTTATGTTGGATTGAATATTTTGGTTTGAGAACACTTGATGTACGTCTTGCGTGGGATACCCGTAGTGACATTGGGGTATTCTATTGATTCACTTGATATATGTTGAGGCATCAACTTGTGAATATTTTGGTTTGAGAACACTTGATGTATGTCTTTGTGTTGGATTGAATATGATAGATTTGAAATTGTTTGATGCATGTCGCATAATTTACCCACGAATAACTTTTAGGTGGTTCTACTACCTACACCAATTTTCATCTTATTATTCTCCGCTAGATAGGAACTTTGGAGTGATTCTTTGTTGCCCGTTGAGGGATGATCATATGATTCAACTATGTTAGCATTGTTGGGAGATTGCACTATTGAAAGTATGAACCCTAGTCCTTATTTCCAAGCATTTATGCACCGTTTTGCTCGCTGTTTTACACTTGCTACCTTGCTATTTTTATATTTTCAGATTACAAAAACCTACATCTATCATCCATATTTGTGGGGACCCCGACTCATAAGTCGTGATCACCGAATGTACGTGCACAGTGATCCCAGAGATCAATGCTCACTGAACACACAGAAACTGAATAACAAGAGTCTTACATCCATTACGTACCGTTTTACTTAAGTATGGCTGATACGTCTCCAACGTATCTACTTTTCCTTACTCTTTTGCCCTTGTTTTGGACTCTATTTTAAATGATTTGAATGGAACTAACCCGGACTGACGCTGTTTTCAGCAGAACTACCATGGTGTTGTTTTTGTGCAGAAATAAAAGTTCTCAGAATGGAACAAAACTTTTTGGAGATTTATTTCAGAATAAATGAGAATTATTGGAGGCAAAATACACCGAAGAGGGGGGCCAAGGTGAGCATCACCCACCAGGGCGCGCCAGGCCCCCTGGGTGCGACCTGGTGGGTTGTGCCCACCTCGTGGCCCCACTTGCCCTAACTCCACCACTATAAATTCCTAAATTCGGAGAAAAAAAAATCAAGGAGAAAGAATTATCACGTTTCACGATACGGAGCCGTCGCCACCCCCTGTTCTTCATCGGGAGGCCAGATCTGGAGCCCGTTTGGGGCTCAGGAGAGGGTAATCTTCGGTCTTCGTCATCACCAACCTTTCTCCATCGCCAATTCCATGATGCTACCCACCAGGAGTGAGTAATTCCTTCGTAGGCTTGCTGGTCAGTGAGGAGTTGGATGAGATTCATCATGTAATCGAGTTAGTTTTGTTAGGGCTTGATCACTAGTATACATTATGTTCTTAGATTGATGTTGCTATGACTTTGCTATGCCTAATGCTTGTCACTAGGGCCCGAGTGCCATGATTTCAGATCTGAACCGTTTATGTTATCATCTCTATATCTATGTTCTTGACCAACCTTGCCTAGTCATATGCACATATTACGTGTTATGATCTGTCAACCCCATAGTGACAATATTTGGGATACTTCGCGGTGATGACCGTAGTTTGAGGAGTTCATGTATTCACCATGTGTTAATGCTTTGTTCCGGTTCTCTATTAAAAGGAGGCCTTAATATCCCTTAGTTTACTTATGGACCCCGCTGCCACGGGAGGGTAGGACAAAAGATGTCATGCAAGTTCTTTTCCATAAGCACGTATGACTATTTACGGAATACATGCCTACATTACATTGATGAACTGAGCTAGTTCTGTATCGCCCTAGGTTACGACTGTTACCGATTTGGTGCCTACGACCTTTTCATTTATTATTCTTGCTAAGTTACTATTGCTGTTGCTGCTATTCCAACTGCTACAAAACTATTGCTACTACTGTTACCGCTACTGTTACTGTCACTACTTCTATCCAACTACCATATTACTGTGCTATTGATTACTCTGCTGCAGATATTTAATCTCCAGGTGTGGTTGAATTGACAACTCAACTGCTAATACTCTCAAGTATTCTTTGGCTCCCCTTGTGTCGAATCTATAAATTTGGGTTGAATACTCTACCCTCGAAAACTGTTGTGATCCCCTATACTTTTGGGTTATCAAGATCTTTTCTGGCGCCGTTGTCGGGGAGCATATCAATATTTGTTGAGTCACTTGGGATTTATATCAATCTATAACTATGAAGAATCTGAAGGATACTAAGACCAAGATTTTTCCCTCTACTACGAGGGGTGGTAAGGAACGGCCATCACACTCTGCACTTGATTCACCTTCTGTTATGAGTAAGCTTGCAACACCACCACATGCTAGTAATCCTGATATGTCTCAAGTTATTGATGATGCTACCTCTGTTATGAATTATGCTATTGATGATGCTAGTACCATGCTTGATGATAATGTGCCACTAGAAGAATTTCTTGATGAACAAATTGCTAGAGCTAAAGAGAATGAAACTATTGAAATTGGTGAGATTGCTAAAACTGATGAAGCTTGTGAAACTGATGATAATTATGAAACTCCTATTAGTCCTATCTCTCCTAAGTTTGAAATGCCTAAGATACCTGAAGGTTATGTTATGGACGAAGAGATAACTAGAGAAATTCTTTCTTGCAAGGATAGAGACGATCTTAAGAAATTACTATGGAAGTATAAGGAAAATATTTTGAATGCTAGAATGAAATGTGATCCTAAGTTTTCTACTTCACCTATCTTTGTTACCGATAAGGATTATGAATTCTCTGTTGACCCAGAGTTAATTACTTTGGTTGAATCTGATCCTTTCCATGGCTATGAAACTAAAACTGTAGTGGCACACGTTACTAAGCTGAATGATATAGCCACCCTCTTTGGTCATGATGAGAAGATTCGCTACTATTATATCCTTAAGTTATTTCCGTTCTCATTAAAGGGTGATGCTAAGACATGGTACAATACTCTTACTCCTGGTTATGTGCGTAGTGCCCAGGATATGATCTATTACTTCTCTGGAAAAAAAATTCCTGCTCATAAGAAACAAGCTGCCTTACGGGAAATATTTAACTTTGTGAAAATTGAAGAAGAGAGTCTCCCACAAGCTTGGGGGAGGCTTCTCCAATTGCTTAATGCTTTGCCTGATCACCCTCTCAAGAAAAATGAAATACTTGATATCTTCTATAATGGACTAACCGATACTTCTAGGTACTTCCTAGATAGTTGTGCTGGTTGTGTTTTCAGGGAACGAACTGTTGAACAAGCTGAGGAATTATTGAATAACATATTGAAGAATTATGATGATTGGACTCTTCCTGAACCACCGCCTAAACCCACTCCGAAGAAGAGGGGTATCTTATTTCTTAGTCCTGAAGATATGCAAGAGGCAAAGAAATCTATGAAGGAAAAAGGTATTAAAGCTGAGGATGTTAAGAATTTGCCACCTATTGAAGAAATACATGGCCTTGACACACCACCACCTCCACAGGTGGTAGAGGTAAATTCTTTATTAAAGTTTAATGAAGATGACATTCCTCACAATAAACATCCTAGTCAATGCTTATATGAGTTTGACAACTATATTATGAAGCAAGATCATTTCAATGCCCATGTTCTGAAACAATTGAAATATAATTCTGATATGATTGCTCGCTTGAGTGACTTGCTATTTAGAATCAGTAATGATGTTAGAGGTGTAGGAAAGCATGCCTCTATGGTTCAAAATCAGTTAGAACAAGTTGCTAATTCTCAAAAAGAATTTCTTGATGAAATGAATAATAATATGCCTGATTGTGCTGCTAGAGTAGTAACTAGAGGAGGTAGAATGACCCAAGAACTACTTTATCCTGAGGGTCATCCTAAAAGGATTGAACAAGACTCTCAGAAAATTAATCATGATGCACCTAGACCTTCTAAGAAGAAAAAGAAAAAGAAAAACGATAGGACTTTGCATACCTCTAGTGAACCTGAGACACAAAAACCTCCTGATAATAATGATGTCTCTATTTATGATGCTGAAACTCAGTCTGGTAATGAACATTCACCTAGTGATGATGAAAACGATAATGATGATGTTCATGATGATGATCAACCTAGTAATGATGTAGAAACAGATAATGATGTTGAAATAGAGCCTGCTCCTGATCTTGATAACCCACAACCTAAAAATAAACGGTATGATAAAAGATACTTTGTAGCTAGGAAACATGGTAAAGAAAGAGAGCCATGGGTTCAGAAACCTATGCCATTTCCACCTAAGCCATCTAAGAAAAAGGATGATGAAGAATTTGAGCACTTTGCTGAAATGATTAGGCCAGTCTTTTTGCGTACCCGCTTAACTGATATTTTGAAGATGGCCCCTTATGCAAAGTATATGAAAGACATCATCACTAATAAAAGAAAGATACCGGAAGCTAAAATCTCCACCATGCTTGCTAATTATTCTTTTAAGGATGGAGTACCTAAAAAACTTGGAGATCCTGGAATACCAACTATACCTTGCTCCATTAAGAGAAACTATGTCAAAACTGCTTTATGTGATTTTGGAGCTGGTGTTAGGGTTATGGATTTCTCCTTATACAAAAGACTTGATTTGAATAAACTCACACCTACTGAGATATCATTGCAAATGGCTGACAAATCAACGGCCATAACTATCGGTATTTGTGAGGATGTGCCCATTGTTGTTGCAAATGTTACTATCTTAACAGACTTTGTTATTCTCGAGATGCCCGAGGATGACAACATGTCGATTATCCTTGGTAGACCCTTTTTGAATACTGCAGGGGCTGTTATTGATTGCAATAAAAGCAAAGTCACTTTTCATATTAATGGTAATGAGCACACGGTGCACTTTCCGAAGAAACAATTCCAAGTGAATGGTATAAATGTTATTGAAGAATCTCCGGCCATTACTATTGGAAGTTTTCAATTACCTCTTCCTACTCTCAAAAAGAAATATGATACACTTATTATTGGGGATATACACATTCCCATTGAGGTAACTTAGTGTTTTACGGAAGTTCTTCGGTTTCATGCTAATCGGAAGTGGTTGTTAATAAGACTTGATCAACCTTATTAATGGATCATTTTTGAGAGTATGAAGTTGAGCAATCTAGTAAGCACAAATTTCTGCTCCCACCTTTTATTTTCTGTTTTAGTTAGTTAAATAAAATAAAATGCCATGGTTATCCTGTTTTCTGTTTTCTCCGTGCAATAAAAAAGGACCTCATCCTACCCACTCAGTATTTAGACTTTGATGCCATGAAGCGTCATAAGTTCCTTACGGGCACGACCACCAACTATACCTATATCTTGAGATTTTATAAGAAACCCGTTGTGCCTGTTGCTTTGCCTGCTCCCGCTCTCTTTGATTTTCACACTAGGGGAAGATATTATGTTCTTGAGAGCGAAGCCTATGCGTACAACGCGGAGGTTGAAGATGCCAGGAGGGCCGCAGAGTCTGCTCCGAGGTTCTCAACGAGCCATCGCCCAGATTATTATTCATACGGATGGTGATTACCAAGCTAGGCCAAAAGCCTAAGCTTGGGGGAGTACGTATTTCCACCGACATTACATTCATGTTCACATATTTCATTCCAGCTGTCGGTGTTCACACTTTTTCATTGTATTATCCATGCTTGATTTGTTTTCTCGCTTTCTTCTTGTGTGTTCGAAAAACTTTGAGAAAACCCAAAAATATTTCCTACTTCTTTTTAGTTTTTCTTTCTAGCTTAGTTTAATTGTTGCATCAAAAGAAAACCCAAAAAGATTTCTCGCTTCTTCTTTTACTTGTTGGGAGCTTTCCCGTGTAAATAGTTTTTCTCGTTTTTGTTTTTCTTCTTTAATTTGCTTTCTTTAAGAAAAAACAAAAACTCTAAAAATATTTCAGTGTGTTTCTCTGAATTTCTTTTCTTTTCTTTTTACTTGAGTCGTACCGAGGAGAAGACCACAATGAAATCGTTGAGTGGTTCTCATCTGTATTATCGTTTATCTAACAAAGAGCCCATGTTACTTTGTATTCTCCTCTTGAATAAAATGTTTGCAGATTCCAGCTTAGTCCACGGCAATCTTGCACTATTATTATCTTCTTATCATTCGGTCGTGCAAGTGAAAGGCAATAATGACGACATTTGATGAATTAACTGTGGCAGAGAAAAGCAGGTATGAACTCAACTTGTTTTTGTTTTTGTAAATATGTTTAACCTAGTGTCCCTTGATTCAGCACATTATGATCAAACATGTTTGCAATGACCATTAGAGATTATAGGTGTTCATGCCATGCTTAAGTAGCTAGGAGTGGATAATGATTTATCTTGGGTGTCAACATGCATTAAAATGGTTGTGATGTGGTATGATGATACGGTATCCTCCTCTGAATGTTTCAAGTTGCTTGACTTGGCACATGTTCACGCATGTAGTTGAATCAAAACCAACATAGCCTTCATGATATTTATGTTCATGGTGTCCATATCCTACTCATGCTAGTATTCAACGTTGATTATATGTAATGCATGTTCATGACCGTTTTCGCTCTCTAGCTGGCCGCTTCTCAATCTACTTGCTAGCCTTCGCCTGTACTAAGCGGAAATACTGCTTGTGCATCAAAGCCCTTAAACCAAGTTATGCCAGATGAGTCCACCATATCTACCTATATGCGGTATTACCCTGCCATTCCAAAGTAAATTTACATGTGCCACCTCTAAAAATTCAAATGAACATCTATTTTGTGTGCCTGGACCGCTCATGGAGCGACAAGGGGCGGTCAGTATCTTCCATGCTAAGCGGGTTATTCTCATGATGAGTGTTTATTCACTTGTCCTTACATGAGAGGGGCGGTAATAGGGATTCCCAGTCCCGAAATCAAAAATCAAAAATAATTAAACAAAACTCCCCCAGGAATGTTGTTGGTTTGGACGGTACCCGTGGATGCGGCTCGCCGTGGAGTGTGATTGTTGGTGGAGGGGGAGTAAACCTTTACTTTTATCGCTTGGGAACCTCCGCTAATTTGTTTAGCATGGAAGATATTGATAACTCTTGGTCGTGACGCTGACAGGAAGGGTGTACCTCTCAAAGTTATATCTATCTCTGTTTTAAACTTTGAGCTCTGGCACCGCTGCAAATCCATGCTTCCCTCTGCGAAGGGACTATCTATTTACTTTTATGTTGAGTCATCACCTTCTCAAATAAGCGCCAGACCTGAGAGCACTATTGTCATCCTCATGCATTGTGTATAGTAGATGTTGGGTGCAGCATGACTGGATCTTTTCTACCATGAATTACAATGTTTAGTCGCTGCTTGAACTTTGAGGTGCTCTGCATTTATGTTTTGCGGTCTGAGAAAGGGCTAGCGAGATACCACTATTGTCATATTGTATCATGATTGTTTTGACGAAGTGTTGGCGCTTGAGATATATTATTATTGCTCGCTAGTTGCTTATGTTATTGGTATGGGTAAATATAATTTCTAATAGTTATTGTTGACATGGTTAGTCATAATCTTTGCTAAAAACCTGGGTGCTACTTAAGCATATATATGTAAACAAGAACAAAAGAGTTCATAAAAGTTTTTCTTTATCACTTTCAGTTTGTCAACTGAATTGCTTGAGGACAAGCAAAGGTTTAAGCTTGGGGGAGTTGATACGTCTCCAACGTATCTACTTTTCCTCACTCTTTTGCCCTTGTTTTGGACTCTAATTTGCATGATTTGAATGGAACTAACCCGGACTGACGCTGTTTTGAGCAGAACTACCATGGTGTTGTTTTTGTGCAGAAATAAAAGTTCTCGGAATGGAACGAAACTTTTTGGAGATTTATTTCCGAATAAATGAGAATTATTGGAGCCAAAATACACCAAAGAGGGGGGCCAGGGTGAGCATCACCCACCAGGGCGCACCAGGCCCCCTCGGCGCGCCCTGGTGGGTTGTGCCCACCTCGTGGCCCCACTTGCCCTAACTCCGCCACTATAAATTCCTAAATTCGGAGAAAAAAATCAAGGAGAAAGAATTATCGCGTTTCACGATACGGAGCCGCCGCCACCTCCTGTTCTTCATCGGGAGGCCAGATCTGGAGCCCGTTTGGGGCTCCGGAGAGGGGAATCTTCGGTCTTCGTCATCACCAACCTTTCTTCATCGCCAATTCCATGATGCTCCCCACCGGGAGTGAGTAATTCTTTCGTAGGCTTGCTGGTCGGTGAGGAGTTGGATGAGATTCATCATGTAATCGAGTTAGTTTTGTTAGGGCTTGATCACTTGTATCCATTATGTTCTCAGATTGATGTTGCTATGACTTTGCTATGCCTAATGCTTGTCACTAGGGCCCGAGTGCCATGATTTCGGATCTGAACCGTTTATGTTATCATCTCTATATCTATGTTCTTGATCCGATCTTGCCTAGTCATATGCACCTATTACGTGTTATGATCCGTCAACCCCATAGTGACAATACTTGGGATACTTCGCGGTGATGACCGTAGTTTGAGGAGTTCATGTATTCACCGCGTGTTAATGCTTTGTTCCGGTTCTCTATTAAAAGGAGGCCTTAATATCCATTAGTTTCCTTATGGACCCCGCTGCCACAGGAGGGTAGGACAAAAGATGTCATGCAAGTTCTTTTCCATAAGCACGTATGACTATTTACGGAATACATGCCTACATTACATTGATGAACTGAGCTAGTTCTGTATCACCCTAGGTTCTGACTGTTACATGACGAATATCATCCAACGAGTTACCGATCCAGTGCCTACGACCTTTTCACTTATTATTCTCGCTAAGTTACTATTCCTGCTGCTGCTGTTCCAACTGCTACAAAACTATTGCTACTACTGTTACCGCTACTGTTACTGTCACTACTGCTATCAAACTACCATATTACTGTGCTACTGATCACTCTGCTGCAGATATTTAATCTCCAGGTGTGGTTGTTGACAACTCAACTGCTAATACTCTCATGTATTCTTTGGCTCCCCTTGTGTCGAATCTATAAATTTGGGTTGAATACTCTACCCTCGAAAACTGTTGCGACCCCCTATACTTGTGGGTTATCAATGGCCTTTATGGCCAAGTCTTCATAAGTTTGCAGCGGAAATCTTCAACGATAGCGCGAACCCATGCCATCTGCCTTAACTCTATAGGCATTCTGACTGGGAAGCATCCTAGCTCACATGATCGTCACCAAGGTAATCTTCATTTCATCCTGTTCTTTCATGCCTGGTCAATAAAATAACCAGTGGCAAGCCAATGAGTACTATGAATGTACTCGCAAGCAACCCGTGTTTGGAACAAGGTTTAATAGAACATGATATAGCACTAATAGGTAATTTTGCGGAAAGCTAGTTTGAGTGCAATTACATGTTCAATCAACTTGTAAAAGCATGCATCAACAGGCTGTAGATATCCATCTACTACCCCTATAAAACATGAAAGGCGGAGATCCAAACAATCTCGTCCATCCAGAGGATGGGATCCTACGTTCCACGTGGCTCCAATGTTTAGCACCAATCATGTTTTACCCACTCTTAATTACCCACACTGCCATCGTTAACGAAACGCTAATCCCTATGCTTGATCTCATCCCACACGTCCTCGGTCAACCGCTCCACACCCGCACGCTGCGCCCGCTCCCGCACGCCGCCACCGCTCCCGCGCCCGCACACCGCCAGCTACTCGGCGCTCCCGCATCCGCCGCTCAGCCCCGACCGGCCACCCCGTCTCTTTGCCCCCGCCGGCCGTGCCGCCGCTCAGCCCCCCTTGAACCCCGCCGATCTAGAGCGGCTGCGGCGGGCGGCGCGCGGGATGGGGACAGGTGACGGACGAGGTGGTTGAGGACGTTCGCAGGGTGTGGTATTATGCCACCCCGACAACCTGTTTCGACCTTGACGCGGCGGTAGACCGGCGTCTCTACGCGTCGGAGGACCTCCATCTCTACCCTCCGGCGGACCTCCGGTTTGACGCGCCGGCGGACGGCCGCCCCAACCACCTGAACGAGTCTCGCCTCTGGTTTTTGTGGTATGTATCCCTTTCCCTCTCCACAAAATCTCGCTCTCTATGTGCCTTCTGTTGTGTGTGTCCGTGCTCTGCGTGGGTATTGTGCTTAGTGCGTGCCCTGTATCTAGATCGCTGGCATGTGTGCGTATGTGCTCTCTACATTTCTGAATTTTTGCTATGTACAATATTCAGGTTCGTTCAGGTTGCAATGGCAGTTTGTTCTACATTTCTGAAATTTTCCTATCTACAATATTCAGATTTGTTCATGTTGCAATGTCAATTTGTTGTGTAATTGTTCCCATGTTCAATACCAATGCATGCTAATTTTCTACAGTGTACGTCTTCTACTCTCAGTTCTAAGCTATCCAATGCAATGGACTTTTTCCGACCATGGTCCACAAAGAAGGTGTACTAACATATAATTGCAAAGCTTACTTCATACAGTGTCATAGTCAAAACTGATATGCAAACAAATGTGTTGGAACACTGACGTGGTCTTAAATATGGAGTAAGCAGATTCATGAAAGAATGACTTTTCTGAACTGATAAAATTTACGACCATTATGCCAGTCAGAATAAGAGAGTTAACAGATTAACACATTTATTTGGGAAATATATATGGTTATACTATCTAGAAAATGGAACATGAAAAACAATATCCAAACCTAATGTATTTTTTAATACATAACCATGCCTATGAGCTAGATGAGCTTTGCCAATGGCGGCCCTGCTCCGTGTGTGGCTAGCTGATATTAACCAGTCCCTTTTAACAATCTCAAACCATGCCCATGAGCTAGATAGTCCTTGCTAATGACGACCCTCCTCCGTGTCTGGCTCGCTGATATTAACTAGTCCCTTTTAACAATCTCGCTGTTTTCTGTTCTCCAATGTTCTGCTTGTATTGCCCTTATTGCAAGTCTCCTACAACCATTTATTTTCAATGGTGGTTGGCTGGAATTGGAACAATTTTCTATAGACAGAATGGTGGTGCCATGGCGCAGGAAATTAGAAGAATTTTGTGCTTATTTTCTATTTAGAACGGATGCAACTTCTTTCCCTTGATCGTAGAGAGAAAGGATGCAACTTCGTTTTGGGTGATATAAAGTTCAGACTCTATAGTATTTCCATGGTGAATTTGTACAGATACATATAGAGATTGCCCTCAGCAAGTGAAAGATCTATTTTTTTTAGATGACATCTTTTTCAATTTTTATCTATCTATAATCTTTTTTAATTATTAATATTGTATCCATGACACAGGGAATATAAATTGCATGTTGTGAGCCAGATACATGGAAATTAAATTCTTATATATTGATGCTGACGCTCCTTCATCTGAGCAATGCTTCTTATTCTTAATTACGAAGTCGCATTGTACATATTGTTCCAATGTCTGATCATTGCACATGCTTATTCATCTCTTTTCATCCGTTGCAAGTTCTTTAACATTTGTGCTTTCACAACCAAATGAGGAAGAATAATTCAGATGAAGTTCCAACAACATCTACGGATCGTTCCCCGTTTATATGGGTTGTTTTGCCTCATGAAGAAAGGAATTTTTGACCCATCCCTGCATCCTGGCCCACTGTTTGCATTTTACTAACAACACATGCTCTAGAAATTATACAAACTATGCAGCACATGATTATAGTGCTGAATTGCTGATGACATTAGTGGGGTCCAAAACTTCTTTTATATAAGCAAATAAGTAATGATATGTATGAATATGTACCACTGATAATTACGGAAAACAGATTTAAGGTGTTTTAGACATATGTGTTTAGTTCCAAAGGCACTGGTATAACCAAATAGCTGGAAGATTCATATTAATGCAGCTAAACATTAGTGTATACTTATGAAAACAATAACCAGCATTGATGATTATTATTGTCTCTACAGATGGTCCGATTTTGAAGGCTATATACTTGAAATCTTACGGAATTTTCTTGTTGTTGCATCGAGGTGCCAGATGTCCTAGCAGTGGAGTGAAAAATGTGTCTACTTGTAGAATGCATGCAGAAGCAAGGGGAGCACTTTTAGTTATTACTAGATTTATTTTCTGAAAGCTAAAGAAAGATACTACTAACCTGCTTAGTAACATCTCTCTTAAAAACAAAAGGCAGCCCGTAGCTCCTTGCGCGGAGCTTAATTAGTGCATCAGGCTGCCCCCTTTTTTAAAGAGAGATGGTACTAAGCTGGTTAATCACTGTACATGCCAACATTCTCCACCATTTGGACAATTTTTTTTTCCGAGAGGTCATCACAACATGGCACTCACCTAGGTGGGTGGGGACTAAACGAGGCAAACTTGAAGTTACATCCAATTACCATTTGGAATGACTTAAGAGTTCATGATCCTTTAAAGTTTACATGATACTTCAATCCTTATTTTTACCGAAAACATTAATTTAGCCACCAAATTACACACTGAGTTGTGAGGATTTTAGAAATTAGTAGTACTTATCACCATTTGCAAAATAAGAAGTGGCTCATCAGTAGGCATTTTCGAGGTACTTCCATGGATTAACAGATGATATTTTTTCTCTTGATTGTTTTTTTTCTGTTTAGGATAAATTCATGACCATAAGCATGAGAAATATATGATGAATACATAGTGTTTTAAGGGTTACATGAAATGCTATTCTTGTGCTTTCCAGCTTTTGTTATGAGTTCATACCGAGTACATCCATCGTTCAAGTATAACAAACAATCAAGCACACAACATCTTCTAAAGCCTTCATATATGTTTATAGCTTTCCCGGATCGGTTCAGTCACACCATGATACACAATTGATTGTTGATATTCGGGGTGTTTCAAATATTTGAACGTTTAAGGTGTTTTCTAGGATGCATGCAGCAGCAAGGGGAGCACTTTTAGTTATTGCTAGATTTATTTTTTGAAAGCTAAAGAGAGAGAGTACTAACCTGCTTAGTAACATCTCTCTTAAAAAAAAAAGCAGCCCAGTGCACGTAGCTCCCTTCATGAAGCTACGTGCACCGGGCTGCCCTTTACACCCAATTACCATTTGGAGTGACTAAGAGTTCATGATCCTTTAAAGTTTACATGATACTTCAATCCTTATTTTTACCAAAAACGTTAATTTAGCCACCAAATTACACACTGAATTGTGAGGATTTTAGAAATTAGTATTACTTATCATCATTTGCAAAACTGGGAGTGCCTCATTAGTAGGCATTTTCAAGGTACTTCCATGAATTAAGAGATGATATTTTTTTCCTCTTGATTGTTTTTATTTTGTTTAGGAGAAATCCATGACCATAAGCATGACAAATATATGATGAATACATAGTGTTTTAAGGGTTATCTGAATTGCTATTCTTGTGCTTTTCAACTTTTCTTATGAGTTCATACTGAGTACATCCATCGTTCAAGTATAACAAACAATCAAGCACACAACATCTTCGAAAGCCTTCATATATTTTTATAGCTTTGCTGGATCGGCTCAGTCACACCATGATATGCAATTGATTGTTGATCTGCAGGGTATTTCCAATATTTGACCAGCACTATTTTATTGTCGAGGTGTTTCAAATATTTGACAAGCACTACTTTTATTGTCGATGTAGATTAACATGTTTCTTACACGTCCTATGTGATGTAAGTCGTAAACTTAGAATTACCTGGACAAGCTTACGAGGAAAAGAGCTTGACAAGATATCTTGATTCATTGGGTTTATTATGAACGCCCTTTTCACTAAGATTATTTTAGCCCCCCTTTGTAGTTAAATTTTACGAAAAAATGGAAGTGTACACTTTTTTTTAAATCAACGGTAATATACTTATCATTCGTGGGAAGTTTCAGACATTTTTGCCGAATATAAATAAACATATCATCAAATATCTTTTACGGACCACTTTTGGTTTTGACCAAAAAATGTAAGTGTCCAATTTTTTTATAAAAGCAACACTAATATACTTGTATTATTAGCAATAAAAAATATCCTTCTTTGTATGTTAAATCTCACATATGTTTGCAATATTAATTGAGACGTGCATTTGCACGTGCAAGCTTTACTAGTATGAACAAGTTACAGATATCATCATAAGTTGGGGTTGAACATCTCATGTTCAGTCATCATGTCAAGTCATTCGACTTAGCTCCAGTATCACTTTCCCATTCACACACACATACCAGGTTTTGAGAAAACATCTGGACATAGTTTAAGTAGCACCACCCAACTGTCCTTGACCGTCGACACGGTTATGCGAATAGTTTTACACTCTGCAGAGGTTGCACACTTTACCCACAAGACTCGGGGAACTTCCGTGTAATCCATGACTCGCGATATATTACGTACCCGAGGTAAGCACCCGAACAATGCCTTTCCCCTGACGACACTAAACAAAGAGTCCACTCGTTGGTCCGTATCTTCATGATGTACAAACACGAGCATCGCTCCACATAGTAGCATCCATGAAGGAACACAACGGTGTGCCTGGTGCCTGTAAAGACAGTGCATGGTCGCCCTACCAGGCACGACCCTGTATCGAGAGAGTAACTCATACTCTCCCGCCACTAGTAATGCGTGCTCTCTGCTAGCATCGACCAAAGTAATCAACAAGGCCCCTTCCCATATAGGGGTAGAGTAGTTGTACATGTAAGGTTGGGACGGTCGACAAGTCTTAAATCTAATCCGTTTTTGAAAACACACACACAACTTGCTCCGGTACACCACTTCTTCATCAAGTGGTTAACCAGCTCAACATCATCTCTCTCAGGTATTAGTGGCACCCGACGGGGTTTTCAAAAAGTCTTTGAAATCATTTCCTTTCCTGACACCATGCATATTCCCATCCCACTTGCGTAGAAACTACTTAGCATCCTATCTACTTCCCACCCGCACAACCCTCATATGAAGGTAGGATCATGCTCAGTGCAAGTATCAACGGGTAAAAGTATCGGAGACAACCCATGAAGGTGGTCACCATAACATCATGATCAACATATCGAAAATAAAGTGCTATATGCCATGCGATGAAAATGGTTTCTTAGAGATGGTCAAAGGGCTGCTTGCCTGGCTCAGCAAATTCTTCGAGATCTTCACACGCTTCTCATCCAACTCCGAGCACTCCGTCTACTTCGTCAACTACCGTCGGAAATAACCGCAATAAGAAACACAACCGACAGGGAAATAAATGTGCTCTATAAATAGGAGATTTATTTTTCTTGGACATCTCTGGTCATAAGAAAAATTCCTAAAGTTGGTCTACTGGAGTTGGATCAATGAGGCTCTTGGAATGGTGGAAATAGAGGAATTAATGGTTTTGGGGAAAAGTCTACAGAAAATATTTTGACAAAAATAAGTGAATGCACCCATCAAGCAGGTCATGATTTTAGAAGATTTTAGAAAGTGGTTTCACTTGATTTGGAGTTGGGATGAATATCCTAGGGGTTTTCTAATATGGAATAATGGAAAAAGGGAGCTATTTTATTTGGCCTAACAGAAATAATGCATGGGAAAAATGTTAACCATGCCTAGATAAATAGGGCATGATTTTATAGACACCTACGAACTTGAACCATTCCATTTGGAGTTTATATGATTGCTCTAGGAATTTCCAAAGTGGGGTTTTTCATGGTTCAAATTCAAATTTGAATTTGAACATAACAGAAAAATTTTATGGAAAAATGTGCAATGCACATATTTGGTTAGGCCATGATTTTAGGAATCTGTAGGAATTTGAATTATCAAATTTGGGGTTCAAAAGAATTATTTATGAATTGTTTGCTATACTGGAAAAAGAAAAAGGAAAAAGGACCCATACCTAAATGGGCCAAAACCTCAAGGGCGCACAGCGCACCTGCGCGGCAGTGACTGGGCCGGCCCAGCTGTCCAGTCACACGGGGGGCCGGGGCGACGTCGAAGGCGCCTTCGATGTGGGGCGCTTTCGCCGTAGGGAGGCGGAAAACGGTAGGAGATGTCTCCACTTAATGCTGGGCCCGTCCGGTGTGCCACTTACATGGGGGGGGGGTCCGCCGGTCAGGTCCATCTCCCTTCTCCCGCTCAAACAGAGGGGAGGCAGGGGATGTGGAGCCGAGCGCTCGTCGGCACCCGTTCCGATGGCTCCGGCCACCTTCGGCGACCGTCCGACCACCGGAGTGCTCAGGAGGACGCGGTGATCCCATTCCCGCACCGCACGGACATCGAGGACCACTAGAGCGCCGGCATCGACGGCAGGCGGATGGCGACAGAGAACTCGGGCAAGGTGGCATGGTCGACAAGAGAGGAAATGGGGTTGAGGGGAGGTTAGCGGAGGTCTCTCGGGCCCTTTGTCGTGGTTAGGAGAGGAGGAGGGGCATTGGGGGGCTCCAATTTGAGGGGAGGCCGTCGGCAAGGCTCCGGCCATCGTCGTCGATGGAGGGGACGAGAGGGCGAATGGGGAGCTCCGGGAGTTATCTGAGACATAGGAGGGCCTATAGGGGCATTAGGGGTACGCGGGGAGGGGGTTTTAGGCGGGGGCGACCAAGGGGAGGCTCCGGTCAGCCTCGGATGCCTTCGGGCGCGGAGGGCGCGCGCGTCAGGGTCGCTTTGAACCCTTCCTGGCGTCGGGGAGGTCCAGGGGAAGGTTCCTACGCGGCACGCACGACCAACAGGGTCAGAGGAGGGCGCGCGTGTGGGCTCGGTCATTGGCTCGGCCATGGTGGCAGAGCGCGTGCAAGGGCGAGCCCAGGGGAGAGAGGGAGGACGGGCCGGGTGCTCTAGCGTGCTGCGGACATTGAGGAGAGGCTGCCGGCGACGGGGGGAAGCACGAGGTGGTCGGGAGGATCGGGATGGGCGCTGCTACAGTGTGGGTGCGCACTGTAGCGCGCTCTGAAGCTTGCTTTTGGCGTGCCAGGGCATGCCACTGGTGCCCTGGTCGCGGCCAAGCATGTCCACTAGCCCCTGGGGTCTTCTGAGATGCCTTGGGATAGTTAGGAAGCAAGAAAACAGCGAATGGTAAAAGGAAAATGGTTGGAAAGGTGCTGTTTTGGCTGACCAGATGGGTGAATTGGGGGTTTTTACCCCACCAATGATTGATATGAGGGCATGAAAATCCTACTGGAGGTGCAAGAGGCCTATTAGAGACTGTGGTAAAATTGGGGGTGGAGGAGAATGGTAAAAGCCGTGAAAGCAGGAACTTTGGGAAATTACCAGAAGGTGTTTGATGAGTGTTTGGGCAATATAAAAGTTCCTAATGGCCATGATATTTAACAAGATCAAATTTTGGTTAAAAATAGGGTTGATCACCAAGTTTGAGCTCACATGAAGAAAGTTGCTAATGCAAACTTTATAAACCCTAGAAATCAACATGAATAGGTTTCTATAGATCTGATCATGCTAAGCTGCTCTCCTTAATGCACCACTTGGTGTGGTGTCATTATTTGGTGATTAGAGCATGCCTACAAAGTTCGAGATCAATTGGAAATATTTGGCAATGCAAAGTTGCTCAAATTTGGTTCTGGACAGAGAGAGTTTTGGAATATTTTGGTGAGCCAAAACAATTTGGATTGGGATGTAACTTTGCAAGATCATCACATTAGGAACATGTGACTTGCTAGAATTTTCTTGGATTTATTTGATAATATTTCCTATAGAAATATTTCAAAAGCTTAAAACAGAAAGAAGGGGTTTTGCAAGGTTTTGTCCAATATTTTGAACATGACCATGTGTTGAAACTCTTATATATGGACACTATATGTTCACTGAGTTTCCCTAAATTTTCTCAAATATTTTAAAAGCATTTAAATAATTTTTCCCTATGAAAGACCATTTCTGGCCTTAAGAAAAAGCCTTTAAATAAAATAGTAAAATTATCTTTAAAATTGATATTTGGTGTTTTTGGGAAGTCTTATATATAGTAGGTTCCCAATAAAGTCTTTGAAGAAAAACATCAACCCTAATTTGAGGACTTGCAGTACAAACCTCAATTCAGGGGTTTTTGAAAACCTAATTTGTAGAAATGCTTTTTGGCCAAAATAATATTTGATAAAAATAGTTTTATGTCCTATGCACATGGCCTGATCATTGGGCAAAGATTTTGATCAAGGAGATGGGTTTTTGAAAGTAGAAGGAATTTATGAATTAGAGAACAAGCAAACAAACAAGCAATCAGCAAGCAAGTCAAGCATCACAAGCACACAAAAAGTTTTAATTGGTCCTAATTTTTGAGCCATGTTAACTTAGTCTTGAGGCAAAACACAGGGTGTGACAGACCTACCCCCCTTACAAGAATGTCGTCCCCGAGATTCCTAGGCTAGGCGTAGAAAAGATGCGGGAATTCAGAGGCGAGGTAGTCTTCACATTCCATGTTGTTCTTGCTTTGGTGTGGTTGCTCCATTAGTATTTGATGTGCTTGACGATATGGCTCCGAGTGCATCTTTTGAATTTGCTTGAGGGTGAACGGGGTTCTTGCAATATGCTAGGCTTGCCTAAAGGTCAAGGGTTTGGTGAACGAGGTTTGGGCAAAGGTCTGGCTTGCGCGTGTATCCCAAAGTCGGAATATGGGGCAAAGTAGTGTGTCTGCGTGCTGGTCATGGGACTGCTCATGTTGGTTAGTGACATCTAGATATCTTGTGCTAGAATAGAAGGGTCAAGGTTTTGGCGTAGTTTCCCGACGATGGAGAATCATCGACATCGTTGGAGCAGTTGATCTTCAGTCGCAGGTGGTCTTCATCCTTGAGAGTGATGAAGCGCGTCATCGTAGGCTTCTCGTCGAGATCTTCTGCTCGAGTAAGTTGCCCAGGTATGTTCTTCATTCACCTTTGGCCATTTGTCTTTGTTGTTATGGACTGTAGGATCACTAGAAGTGTGTGTCTAGAGGGGGGGTGAATAGACTACTTGCAAATTTAAAACCTAACCTTTTCCCAAGTTAATTGGTTGGCAAATTTTAGCAATACTAACAAGTCTAGCACACCCTACACATGCAAGTCAACAAGTATGGCAGCGGAAAATAAAGACATTGCACATGGAAGTAAGGAGTTGAGATAGGGAGATCAAACGCATGAGGGACACGAATTTTTTTCCCATGGTTCCGATAGGTGGTGCTATCGTACGTCCACGTTTATGGAGTCTTCAACCCACTGAGGGTAACGGTTGCGAGAGTCCATGGAGGGCTCCACCCATAAGGGTCCACAAAGTAGCAACCTTGACTATTCCATAACGGCTTCCGTCCACGAAGGACTAGCCTCACTATGGGTAGATCTTCACGAAGTAGGCGATCTCCTTGCCCGTACAAACTTCTTGGTTCAACTCCACAACACGAAGTAGGAGACTCCCAAGCGACACCTAACCAATCTAGGAGGCACCACCCTCCAAAAGGTAATAGACTCGGTAATGTCGATGAACTCCTTGCTCTTGTGCTTCAAGATGATAGACTCATCAACACACAATCACTCTCTCACAGATTTGGCTTTGGTGGAAGAGATTGATTTGGTGGAAAGCAACTTGGGGAGGCTAGAGATCAAGATTCATATGGATAGAGTGGAATGGCTTGATCTCAACACATGAGTAGGTGGCTCTCTCTTAGAAAATTGGATGGGGCAAGTATGGAATAGTTTTGAGTGCTTCTCTTTCCAGTGGGTGGTGGTGAAGGGGTATATATAGGCATCCCAACTGTTACACCTAAAGTGACCAACTCGGTGACACCAAAGTAAAACTCGATGGTACCGAGTTGCTCCAAAGGTAGCAACTTTTGAATCTCGGTGAGACCGATACAGAAATCTCGGTGGTACCGATTTAGTGACCAACGGTCAGATTGCACAACTCGGTGAGACCAATTCTCAAATTTCAGTGGTACCAATTCTTGACAACGGCTAACTAGAAAGTTGGTCCAAAACTCGGTGAGAGCAATTCACAAAACTTGGTGGTACCGATTCTTGAGAATGGCTAACCAGAAAGTTGGTCCAAATCTTGGTGAGACCGATTGGCAAAACTCGGTGGTACCGATTCTTGAAAATAGGATACCCGAAAGTTGGCAACTGATTTTGGTGGCACCGAATGGAATGATGGTAGTACCGAGATGCTAGGGTTTGGCATGGGTCTGTCTGAGAGGGGAATCGGTGGGACTGAGTGGAAATTGTTGGTAGCACCGATTTTCATGATAGGCTTGGACAGACTTTTGTGGAAGAGCTTGTGGGTGTTTTTGGTGACTATCACTTGTGCACGTGGAGCATCTTGTTCACCAACAGTACCTTACCCCCTTTTAATAGTATTGGCTTTCCTATGGACTCAAAGTGATTTCTCACAAAGTAAAATGTAGAGTCCTCTTGCTTGAAGCTTTGCCAATCCATTTCCTTGCATCTAGGGGTTTCTCCTCACAATCCTTTTTGCCAACCCATCTTCCTCTATGGAATTTCACATGAAATACACTAGGTAGAAATATTAGTCCAAGAGACAATGTATGTTGTCATGAATTATCAAAACCACCAAGGGAGCATATTGTGCTTTCAATCTCCCCCTTTTTGGTAATTGATGACAACATACAATCAAAGCTTCAAATAAAGATATGCGTGGATATAATGAAGACTTTGAGAGACACATGACTTAGACTTGCTCCCCCTAAATGTGTGCAATCCCTTTAAAGGATAGTTGCTTTGGAATGCATGGACACACATATAGTAGAAGGGATATAATGAGTCATGTGTATCTTGGCTATATGCATCAAATATATATGAGTGAGGTGTATCCTTGTTCAAGACATCACTCTTGCAAACAATATGTGCAAGAAGCAAGAGATCATCTTGATCAAAGATATGATGCATATACTTACCTTGAGTTCTTGAGCATTCTTGTAGTAGAAATACACTTGAGAAAACAATGTTAGGAAACACAAGAGTATTCTACCAATCAAAATCAATAGAGCTCAATAGTACCAAAATGTGGAGAACATGTAGAAGATAGTATTCCTTAAGATTGATATGTCTCCAAGATCATTTAGAACTTTCTCCCCTTGATATGAAATTGTAGGTCATCCTCCCCCCCCCTGAATCTTAGCATATAGATATTGGGATTGGATAGGGTGAGAAAAATCTAACATGAGAATAACAAATAAGAGTATCAAATTAGAATAAGATTAGGCATGCTTTCTCTCCTTTGGGAAACAGCGAAACTTCTTCACCTACTTTGGTATTCTCCCCTTGACTATGTAAGCATAAGCTTTGATATTCTCCCCCCTTGATTGTTTCTACCCCTTTGCATCGAAGCATGTATCTCCCCCTTTAGCTTTTGAAGCTTTGGTATTTCTCCCCCTTTGGCATTAATTTCCAAAAAGGTCCATACACAGGGTCAGACACAGGGATCATGGAGTTAGATGGGATCCTTGAGAACAAGGGTCATAGAATGTAGGGATCATGGAAGGTGTAGAATCATAGAGAGCATTAAAAACTGAGGGAACATAGAATAGAATTTCTCGCTCTTGCACTGAGAGCTTGTAAGACTTCTCCTCCTTTGAGTTAGGGATCCTAGAGTAAAGTTTCTCTCCCCCCTTTTTTTAATAAGGGATCATCGAAGAAATGGATAATTGCTAAGTTAACAAAGCATAGAAAAGATAGCAAAGTCGGTGGCTCCGAGGCAAATACGTCGGTGGAACCGAGATGTGTATCTGCAGCCTATCTGCATAATCGGTAGAACCGAGTTATTTGGATCGGAGGCTCTGAGGACATAACAGAGACTTGGCAATGTTTTAGAAACTTGCAAATGAGTTTGGAAAACTTGTAACAAAATGTCAAAAGGATCTTCAAAGAAAATGCAAAAGATTTTACAAAGAGATATCAACTAGAGAAGATTTGAGTGGTTCCAAGAAATCTTGCAAATAGAGAATGAACCAAACAAGATACTTAATCTAGATGATGGGCGGTGACTAGGTCACCTATATTAGAGTATATTGACTTAGGAGCCAAGCAGGAATACTTGATCATAGGTCATACTCATCGTTAAGCTCAAAATGGGGTTACCATTTTTCGATTAAACATTTTAATGTCTTCATATCACTTGAGTTGCTTTAACTCATGTCTTGGAGTAAAGCATTTTCAAGGATATGAGTACATACCTTTGAGTGATGTTGATGACGTGGCTTGTAGGTGAACTTGATGAGGATGCTCGAGATTGATGAAGTTCATCTTGAGTTGGGAGCAATCCTTGTTTGTTTTGGTTCTCTTTTCACCTACATGGGTTAGTCATGCAAGGAAGAACAATATATATATCCATTTGACATGATGTCAATTGAGAATTAGCAAATGTGATCATATCAAATATATGTCGAGGATATGGTTGAGTTGTCTTGTTCCTTGCATCATCAAGAGGGGTTGTGGATACTTGGTCATGACAAGATTGCTTATGATTGGAGTTGTTTGCAACCTTGTGGAATGAAATTCTTTCAAGTACCAACAAAAGGTTAGATTCAATACAAGGGAGCATAGAATTCCAAGTTATATGAAATCCATGGAAATGATGGCATGGAATGGTCAAGTAAGCTCATCCCTTTGCATGCATCCGAGTAAGCTTAGCTCAAGTTTGAAGCATCAATGATGTTCAACTCACTCCTCAAATAACAAAACACTTTCTCATCAAGTGGCTTAGTAAAGATATCGGCCAATTGCTTGTTAGTGCGAACGTGCTTAAGATTAATATCTCCTTTGGCAACATGATCACGAATGAAATGATGTCGAACTTGAATATGCTTAGTTCGAGAATGTTGCACATGATTATGACCAATATTAATAGCACTTTCATTGTAACAAAGTAATGGCACATTTTTCACATGGATTCCATAATCCTTAAGCGTTTGTGTCATCCATAGCAATTGTGCACAACATGATCTGGCAGCAATATACTCAGCTTCGGCAGTAGATAGAGATACCGAGTTTTGTTTCTTGGAGGACCAAGACACAAGAGATCTACCAAGAAATGGACATGTACCCGAGGTGAATGTTCTATCAACCTTGTCACCGGCATAGTCCGAATCGGAATAGCCAACAAGGTTAAAGGAAGACCCCTTTGGATACCAAATGCCAAAGTTTTGTGTTTGTATCAAATATCTCACAATACGTTTCACGGCCAAAAGATGACACTCTTTAGGTGCAGCTTGATATCTAGCACACATGCAAACACTAAGCATAATATCGGGACAGGAGGCACATAGATATAGCAATGAACCAATTATAGATCGATAAACTTTTTGATCAATCGGTTCGTCCTCCTTGGTAAGATCAACATGTCCACTAGTAGGCATAGGAGTTTTCATACCTTTACACTCTTGCATGTTGAACTTCTTGATCAAGTCCTTGGTATACTTGGTTTGAGAGATGAAAGTTCCTTCTCTTGTTTGCTTGATTTGCAAACCAAGAAAGAATTTCAGCTCACACATCATGGACATCTCATACTTCTCGGACATCAACCTTCCAAATATTTCACTAAATTGTGGGTTAGTAGATCCAAAGATAATATCATCCACATAGATTTGGCACACAAATAATTCACCATTAACTCTTTTAGTTTATAAGGTTGCGTAAATTTTACCAATTTCAAAACCCTTTTCAATGAGAAACTTCGTTAAGCATTTATACCAAGCACGTGGGGCTTGCTTAAGACCATAAAGAGCTTTACGAAGCTTATAAACATGATTAGGTTTCTTAGGATTCACAAAACCAGGGGGTTGCTTAACATAGACCTCTTCTTCAATCTCACCATTTAAAAATGCACTTTTAATGTCCATATGATAAAGCGTGATATCATGGTGATTAGCATAAGCAAGAAGAATGCGAATAGCTTCAAGTCTAGCGACGGGGACATAGGTCTCACCATAGTCCATACCTTCGACTTGCGTATATCCTTGGGCTACGAGACGCGCCTTGTTGCGTACAACTTGACCGTCTTCATCTTGCTTGTTCCGAAACACCCATTTGGTTCCGATGATGTTGTGCTCGTCCTTGGGCTTCTCCACGAGTGTCCAAACTTCGTTCCTCTCAAAGTTGTGAAGCTCTTCATGCATTGCGTTCACCCAATCCGAGTCTTCAAGAGCTTGTTCTACCTTCAAGGGTTCAATGCTAGAGATGAAAGAATAATGCTCACAAAAATTACCTAAGCGAGTTTTAGAGCGAGCGATTCTCCCGGTTTATGTCACCAAAGATTTGGTTTAGAGGATGGTTCTTGGTCACTCTTGCTCGAACTTGGGGTAGCTTCGGCTTGTTGGATGGTGGAGCTTCTTCATCATCATCATCTCCTTCATCTTCGTTGTTGTTGAAGGTGTTGTTTCCTTGAGGTGGTGGTGAAGGTGGTTGTGGTGGATCTTCATGATGTACTTCCTCCTCTTCATCTTGGCGTGTGCCTCTTGTGGATGCCTCCATGTCGTGTTGAGGATCACCTTGACGTGAAGTAGGGGCTTCCACTTGAGTTGACGAAGTACTTTCCTTCACCTCCATGGGACGAATCTTGCCGATGGACAAGTCTTGGATAGCTTCCGAAGGATCCTTATCTCCTACATCATTTGGCAATTGTTCGACTTGCGAACCATTAGATTTATCGAACTTCACATCTACCGTCTCTTCAACTTTTCGAGTGAAGTTGTTGTAGACACGGTAAGTGTGAGAGTTCGATCCGTAACCGAGTAGGAAACCTTCATGAGATTTGGGAGCAAATGTAGCACTTTGAGCCGAATACCCGAAAGTATCCAACTTGTGGTTTGTTACCGGTGAGTAGTTCGTATGCCGTTTTACCGAGAAGCTTGTGCAAGTAGAGTCGGTTTGTGGCATGACATGCTGTTTCCACGGCTTCTGCCCAAAAGTGTCTTGGCGTCTTGTATTCGTCAAGCATTGTTCTTGCCATCTCAATAAGAGTTCGGTTCTTCCTCTCAACAACTCCATTTTGTTGAGGCGTGTACGTAGCTGAGAACTCATGTGAAACACCTTCTTCGTCAAGAAAGGTATCTACATGGGTGTTATTGAACTCCGATCCGTTATCGCTCCGAACCTTCTTGATCTTCACCTCAAACTGATTTTGCGCTTTGCGAGCGAAGTTCTTGAAGATCTTTTGTACCTGCGACTTATCATCAAGAAAGAATACCCAGGTAAATCTGGAAAAATCATCAACTATAACTAGACCATAGGAATTTCCACCGAGGCTCTTGTAAGCATTGGGACCAAAAAGATCCATGTGAAGTAACTCGAGTGGTCTCCTAGTAGTCATGATATTCTTTACGGGATGACTTCCACCTACTTGCTTTCTGGATTCACAAGCACTACAAAGTCTATCTTTGTCAAAGATAACATCTTTAACACCAAGTATATGATCACCTTTGATAAGCTTGTCTAGATTACGCATGCCAACATGTCCTAGTCTTCTATGCCAAAGCCAACCTTTAGAAGATTTTGCAATAGGACAAGTACGAGGTTTGGATCTCTTAGTGAAATCGACAATATATAGATCACCTCTACGGAAACCGGTAAAGACCATGTTATGATTATCTTGACGAAACACTTGGCAATCTACTTTCGTGAATAGCACATTAAAGCTGAAGTCGGCAAGTCTAGATACGGAAAGAAGATTGTAGTCAAGGGATTCAACAAGCATGACGTTTTGAATAGAGCTATCATGGGATATGGCCGCCTTACCAAGACCGAGTACCTTACCCTTGGAGTTGTCTCCAAAAGTTACATACCTTCGCGGTCCATGGTTTGGTGTGATCTCTTCAAACATCTCTCTATCTCCGGTCATATGATCGGTCCATCCACTATCGAGAATCCACTCTTTTCCTCCGGATATGTAATCCTTGAAGTTTGCCATGAGACTTAGATTCTTCATGATCTTCTCATGCTCGATGTCGAACAACTCATCTTCATCATAGTAGCCATGTTCCACATTGTCATCATCAAGTGGAAAATCCTCGTCACAAGGAACAAGAGATTGGTTAGGGTTGTGATCATGACAATGTTCAAGATTATGAATTCAAATGGATTCTACAATGATGTTGTTGATAGTTATGACATCTCCTTTAGCACGCATGAGGTCTCTAAGCTCAAATAGACAGTCATCAAACTTGGGATCACTAGGCATCATTTTGTGAAAGACAATGGTCTTATGGAGAATTTCATCAAGATTACTCAATGAATAACTTGGATATCGTTTCTCCAAGTCATTCCACAAAGTATAAGCACATTCAAAATTCTTCATTTGATTGAGCACAATCCTAGGCAATCCTCTAACGATAAGATTAACAATTCTAAGATTGCATAGCATATAAATTTCCTCTTCGTCTGTCGGATGTAAAGGATCAATGGGAGGTACATAGGGGTTCTTAACATACTTGCTCAAATGAAATTCATTGAATAGCTCAAGCATCTTATATTTCCATTGACTATAGTACTCCCCATCAAGAATAGGCACTCTACAACTCAAACTTTCCACACTAGACACATCCATCTTCCTCCACAGTGATGAAACCGATGCAATGGAGACTGTCAGATTTCGGGCTCTGCAAAACCCTCAAGGTTCGAACACAGGGGTGTGTGCGAAGATCCCCTGCAGCCTCGCCATACCTTGCTCCCTATTCGATGGTTAGGATGATGGACTCGCACGATGTCGAGGAAGAAGATGCACACGATGATTTACCCAGGTTCGGGCCGCTGCGAAGCGTAAAACCCTACTCCTGCTTGGGTGGATTGCCTCTCGAGGAGGTGTGGTGGATGAACTAGTACAGTGTTGAGGAGCCTCGTGAGGGCGCTCGAGTGGTGTTCTTGGCTCTCTGCTAGTCTTGTTGTGTGTCTGTTCTCTCTCGTTGTGTCCCTCTCTGTCCTCCTCCTCTACGGTGCAACCTAGCCTCTATATATAGCAGCGGCCCGGGTCCTCTTCCCTTATCGCAATGGCGGGAAGGGATCCCATAACGGCCAAATTCGAAAGGGGACAGGAGTACATCCCCGCCCTGTCCAAAGGTGGTCTTTGCCTGCAAAGTTGCTGTCGATGATGCAGAGGTGGGCTCGGCGATGACATCCGTCCTGCTGGGCTCGTGGTCGTGGTCTCGTTGCACCGGAATGGAAACCTTTGGGTGGCGCTTTGGGAACCCCCGTACGTCCTTGCTCCCTTTGCACCAAAGGGGAAACTACACCGTCTAGCGCGCTGGCGCCCGCCTGTCCTTCCTTGCGTCATCCTTGACTCCTGAGGCCGGGTTCTGCATAGAGATCTCCGCCACTCTGGAGGGGGCTTGAAGAGGCCCACTCCTTGCTGGCCTTGGTGCTGCCTCCCTCGCGAGCTCGGGTCCTCGCGAGGGCCTTGTCTTGAGTGGGGGCCGCACCAGGCCATGCTTGGCTCGTGAGGTGGGCCCTGCCCTGGGCCGCAGGCAGGCAGGTCTGGGTACCCCCGTTCCCAGAACTCCGACAGTAGCCCCCGGGCCCAAGGCGCGCTCGAGCCGGCTTCCGGGCGAAGGCCCTGAGGACGGCCCGAGGCGCCGCGGGCCCCAAACGCCTGCAGGCCAGGCTCAACACGTGCCGCACGTCGTGCGTCTGGGCGGCGACGCCCCCGCTCCCCGAGGGTGTCAGGAACTGCCCCGAGTCAAACTGACGCGACACCGGTGTGCAGCGCCGGCCATCATTGCCCTTCCTTGAATGCTGCTGCTCCCTCGGGTTCCCACTCTTCGGGCCACGCGGACGCTACCCGACAATCGGCAGACGAGGCGATGCGGACGGGACTGCGCTGATCGAACCGCCCCGCGGCACCCGAGAGGCACACGACGCCTGCCATCCCACGACGCTTCGCGGTTGCAGTTACGCCTATAAATCCGCCCCGCCCCTAGGGGGGGCATTGCAGCCTCGAGGTGTCCTCTCGCTCCCATTGCTCCACGGAAGAACCCTCTCCTCCTCCTTGCTTCCCTTCTCCCATGGCGTCTGGAGGAAGTGCTGCGGGCGCGGGGAAGCGCGCGGAACCGTCGGCTCCCTCGCCTTCTTCCGGAGGCAGCGGCGGGGGGCCCTCGGGGTCGGCGCAGGTTCGCCAGCACTGGGCCATGGACGATGAGTGAGTACTCCGCCGCCTCCTTCTTTCTTAGTTGTCTTGTCCAGTGCTCCGGACCCGATCCTCCTCTTCTTCTAGGGCGCCGGCGGCCAAGAAACGCAAGCTTGGCGAGCTCCAGGAAGAGGTGGACGCGCTGCGGGCCCAGCTAACGACCGCTGAGGCCGCCTTCCAAGGAGCCCTCAGGGGCGAGGCGGAGGCCAGGGCGGAGCTGGCGTCCCTCCAGGCCCAGATTAAGGAGGCAGCCGACGCCGTGCAGGCCACCTAGGACGAGGCGGCGCATGACAAGATGCTAGAGTCCCAGCGCGCCAAGCAGTATCTTGACATCGCCCACCGCGCGACCGGCGCGGTGAGCCGGTTCATTGGGGAAGCCCCCGCGCTGCCATGCGCGCACGGCGACGGGGGCTATCTCGACTTCTTTCGGAGGGTGGTGGAGGCGCTGGAGACCGGCGTCTCCCACGTGAATGCGGACAACGAGTCCGACGCGCGCGACCTCCTGGACCTCGCCTTGACGTGCATCTTCTCCAACCTGCGCCGCCACGCCCAGGAGCTTGACCTCCGACGCGTCGGGGAGCGGGTGCCTGACGAGCTCCAGCGGCCCCTCCGGGATGAGGTGCGCCCGTTCGTGGAGTCCCTGGTGGAGCGGTTCATCCAAGTGCCCGCCTCCAGCGGGGAGGACGATTCCGACGCCGAGGCGGCCGACGTCGCGGGCGGCGATAGCGTCTCCTCCACCTAGGCCTCCCTTGTCTTCCTTTCCTGGTACCTGTAATACTTTAAGAAGAACTCGGCCCCCGTGGGCGTCGGCCTTTTGCGCATTACCTTCGTCTTCATCCTTCCCTCTCTTAAATTGCCGGTTGCCTGCTTGCCGTGACGTGACTTAGTTTCTTCATGCGGGGCTCGGTGTGGCCGCCGATGCAGCTCGGTGACGGCGGCCGGCAGGGCCCTCGTGAGGCTCCCTCTCCTAAGGGGCAGCTCGTGGCCGCCACTCCCTGGGTTCATCGCCTTGCTGCTTGCTGTGGCAGGGTCTCTCCTCTCGCGCCTCTTTTCCTGGCGCCTCAGGCCTCAGGGGCCTCGGTAGCCACGCGTGGTGGCCCGCAGTACCTGCATCCTTACATTAGTGCGCTCCATCCTTATCCCGTCCTCGGGCCGCCATTAGATCAGGAGGCTCTTGCTTGGTTCGGTAGTGTACTTAGCTTGTAGGGCGGTGACGATCTCGCGCGTCGCGAGGTGCGGCCGGGTTGTCCAGATGGCCCGCGACTCCACCTGGGACGCTTCCTCCTTGCTCGTGGGACGGTTTGGCCATGGCGCTTGGGGAGTCCGGGCGTCCTGGGGACTTTCTCTTCTTACGGGTGAGGCAGGTGGGGAGCCCTTTCGGCACTCTGTGTCTGCAGGCCCCAGTCCCGCACATTTCTCGACCACCGTAGTGTACGTCCGGATCACCAGAACACAACTATGAGGTGAGACCTCGACACCCTTGATACCGACCGGATCACCAGGACGGCGCCAATGGGTGAGGGACTATATGACCGGTAAGGCTCCTGAGGCGTGCTGCTCAGGAGCCCCCTTTGATGCTCAAGCGGCTCTACGTCGGCAGGTCCCAGTCCCGCACATTCCTCGACCACCGTAATGTACGTCCGGATCACCAGGACGCGACTACGAGGTGAGGCCTTGACACCCTTGATACCGACCGGATCACCAGGACGGCGTCAAGGGGCAAGTGGCTATATGACCGGTAAGGCTCCTGAGGCGCGCTGCTCAGGAGCCCCCTTTGACGCTCAAGCGATCTCCATTCTGTCCTGCCGGCTGCTGCCTCAGGAGGCACTGGGGCCTCCCGAGGCTCCATGTTGCGGTGCCGCACGGTGGTCGGAGCCCCCGGGTGGGGGTCGACTGCCAAAAGACGCAAGTCCCTGAGGCGACAGGGCCTTGCTATCCAGCTTCGAGGCGCCTCGGGGAGGGCCGGAGCGCGTGGGCCCTTGCGAAACACCAATTCAGAGAAAGAGACTTCAAGACCGGAAAAACGAGAGAACGATGAGAGAAAAGTCCCCGCCCCTTTTTCTTTTAAATATAGAGTTCCGAAATTCTCAAACTTTGTTTCAAAAAGTGGCAATTCGAACACCAAAAAGAAACAAGCAACAGCCGCGTCCGGCACCTAGGCTAGTCTTCGTCTTCATCTTCCCCCAGCGCGGAGCGTAGGGCATCCACGTTGCGTGGGCATAGCCATTGGTGGGCAGTGTTGTCTGCCAGCGCGGAGCATGGGGCATCCACGTTGCGTGGGCATAGCCATTGGTGGGCAGTGTTGTCTGCCAGCGCGGAGCATGGGGTTTCCACTTGGGTGTGGGAAGGAACCCCTCCGCGTCCTCAGGGGGCACCGGGCGTATACAACACACTCATTATTACGTGAGAGTGTCTCGGCCGAAGATAGCTGGGCAAGCCCCCTGGCGCATGGCCCGGGTGCTCCCAACTCCGTTAAGAGCCATCCCGCGCATTTCTGCTCGGTTGCGCGCCCCTATGACCCAAACCCGGATGCATCGTTCCCTACGTAGCCGCGGGATTGCGCTCCCGCAGCCCAAACATGAGCACAATGCACCCGGCGCAGCCATAAAGGTGTTTTGTCGATGAAGCCGCCTCGTGAGGCGTCGGAGCGCTGGCCGGACAGTGTCCTGAGGGCCTCGTGAGGCCCAGCCTCCCGAGGCTGCGCCGGCGCTCCAGTTGTCGCGGGAGGCCCACGTTACCTGTGTCTTGCTGCTCCCCCCCAGGCCGTTACTCCTGAGGCCTCGGGGCTTGGCTCGGTGTTGCTTGCTCGTGAGGGCGACGGCTTGCGCCGCGCCCCGCGGTCCCGGGGGCGTCCTCCCTCTTTCTCCCGCTCGCATTGTCCAGGCTAGGTGCTCCGTCGGTGGAAGCCCCCAGGCCCGGCTCGGGGAGGACGCCCAGGGTACCCCCTACTCTTGGGGGGTGTTGGCGCCTGCGTCAGTCGACTGATCCATCCCGCCGTCCGGAGGTACGACGTAGCTCGGTACGTAGGGCTCTACGTAAGGGCCCGGTTCTCCTCCTGAGCCATCCGGCGGGGCGCCGGGGACGGCCCCTCCTGGGCAGCGGCAGGGCGCCGCCCTGTGCGCGCAGCCTGCAGACCCTCCTGCGGCAAGCCTCAGAGCAAAGTTGCTTACCTCTGCCACCGCCGTTGGGTGGGCCGCGCGTTTCCTGACGTGGATTGCTTCCTTGGTGATCCGATGTGCCTTCGCCGTGGTTGCTCGCTTGTCCGGACGCCTATGCCGCCTGCTCCCTGCGCAGGATGGCGTGCTCCTGCCTGGTCAACCCGGGCTGTTGACGGTCCACAGGGTCACGAGGGCGCAGGTCGTTGCGCGCGCAGGGCGCCCCATTGTTCCCTCCGCGGGCTCCATCGTTGGGGCCGGGCTGCGTCCCGAAACCTGTGACTGGAATCCGGAGGAGAAGAAGCACGGCGTGCGGCGGGCCCTGCTCAGGTTCGTCCGGGGCCCGAGGGGGCACGCCGCCGGCGGGCGGGGTGACAGGCGCGGCAAGCGAGCCCCAGGCACCCGACGCCTGCGGTCGTGAAGAAGAACGGGGGGCCATGGCCCTCCGTGCGACGGCGACCAGCTCAGTGATGTGGTCGGCCCATGCGTCGAAGCCCCCATGCGTCAGGCGGTGGCCGAGCATCTCGCTCGCCATCAGCAGCGCATCGTGCGCGTCGAGGTATCCCACGTAGGTGCAACGCGGCGTCGGTGCCGGGGGCGCCGCCCGTCCGCCGTGCGTTTGGGCGGTGCGAGGAGCGGCGACGGCGGAGACAATACTGGTGGCTTGATACTGACTGCCCAACACCATGCCACTGGGGCGTGGGTCTCTGGCGGTAGCGGTGGGATCGGTGGAGGCGGATCCGCCGTGGCCGGAGGAAGCTTGTGGGGCACCAGCCATTGGAGTGGTGAAGCGAGGAAAGAGCGAGGCTTGAAGAAGACTTCGACACCCCCCCTACCTGGCGCGCCAAATGTCGGATTTCGGGCTTCGCAAAACCCTCAAGGTTCGAACACAGGGGCGTGTGTGAAGATCCCCTGCAGCCTCGCCCTACCTAGCTCCCTACTCGATGGTTAGGACGATGGACTCGCACGATGACGAGGAAGAAGATGCACACGATGATTTACCCAGGTTCGGGCCGCTGCGAAGCGTAAAACCCTACTCCTGCTTTGGTGGATTGCCTCTCGAGGAGGTGTGGTGGATGAACTAGTACATTGTTGAGGAGCCTCGTGAGGGCGCTCGAGCGGTGTTCTTGGCTCTCTGCTAGTCTTGTTGTGTGTCTGTTCTCTCTCGTTGTGTCCCTCTCTGTCCTCCTCCTCTACGGTGCAACCTAGCCTCTATATATAGCAGCGGCCTGGGTCCTCTTCCCTTATCGCAATGGCGGGAAGGGATCCCACAACGGCCAAATTCGAAAGGGGACAGGAGTACATCCCCGCCCTGTCCAAAGGTGGTCTTCGCCTGCAAAGTTGCTGTCGATGATGCAGAGGTGGGCTCGGCGAAGACATCCGTCCTGCTGGGCTCGTGGTCATGGTCTCGTTGCACTAGAATGGAAACCTTTGGGTGGCGCTTTGGGAACCCGCGTACGTCCTTGCTCCCTTTGCACCAAAGGGGAAACTGCACCGTCTGGCGCGCTGGCGCCCACCTGTCCTTCCTTGCGTCATCCTTGACTCCTGAGGCCGGGTTCTGCATAGAGATCTCCGCCACTCCGGAGGGGGCCTGAAGAGGCCCACTCCTTGCTGGCCTTGGTGCTGCCTCCCTCGCGAGCTCGGGTCCTCGCGAGGGCCTTGTCTTGAGTGGGGGCCGCGCCAGGCCATGCTTGGCTCGTGAGGTGGGCCCTGCCCTGGGCCATAGGCAGGCAGGTCTGGGTACCCCCATTACCAGAACGCCGACAGAGACCAATGCTCTGATACCACTTGTAGGATCACTAGAAGTGTGTGTCTAGAGGGGGGGGGGTGAATAGACTACTTGCAAATTTAAAACCTAACCTTTTCCCATGTTAATTGGTTGGCAGATTTTAGCAATACTAACAAGTCTAGCTGTGGGGACCCCGACTCATAAGTCGTGATCACCGAATGTACGTGCACAGTGATCCCAGAGATCAATGCTCACTGAACACACATAAACTGAATAACAAGAGTCTTACATCCATTACATACCGTTTTACTCGAATATGACCCTTAAGGCCTAGTCTTCATAAACTTGCAGCGGAAATCTTCAATGATAGCTTGAACCCATGCCATCTGCCTTAACCCTATAGGCATTCTGACTGGGAAGCGTCCTAGCTCGCATGTTCGTCACCAAGGTAATCTTCATCACAACCTGATCTTTCATGCCTGGCCTATAAAATAACCAGTGGCAAGCCAATGAGTACTTTGAATGTACTCGCAAGCAACCCATGTTTGGAACAAGGTTCAACAGAGCATGATATAGGACTAAGTAGGTAATTTTTGCAGAAAGCTAATTTTTAGTGCAGTGACATGATCAACTAACTTATGTAAGCATGCATCAACAGTTGGCAGATGTCCATATGAACAAGTTATAGATATCATCATAAGCAAGGGGTTGAACATCTCATGTTCAGTCATCACGTCAAGTCATTTGACTTAACTCAAGTATCATCACTGTGTCATCCACACACACACACACACACACAAGTTTAGTGAACACTGGACGTAGCACAAGAGCGGTCATCCAACTATCCTTGACCGTGCACACGGCTAGTCGAATAGTTTTACACTCTGCAGAGGTTGCACACTTTACCCACAAGACTCGGGGAACTTCCGTGTCATCCACGACTCGCGGTATATTACATACCCGAGGTAAGCACCCGAACAATGCCTTTCCCCTGACGATACTAAACAAAGAGTCCACTCGATTGGTACACATCCCTCATGACGTACATCATACGAGCCACGCTCCAGATCGTACCATCCATGAAGGGACCAACGGTGTGCCCGATGCCTGTAAAGACAGTGCATGGTCGCCCTACCAGGCACGACCCCGTATCAAGAGTGACCACGTCCCTCCCGCCACTAGTAATGCGGGCTCTCTGTCAGCACCGACCAAAGTAATCAACAAAGCCCCTTCCCATATAGGGGTAGAGTGGTTGTACATGTAAGGTTGGAATAACGGTCGCAACTTACACCAATCCGTTTTCGAAAACCACACACACTCACTTGCTCCAGTACACCACTTATTTATCAAGTGGTTACCTAGCTCATCATCATCTCCCTCAGGCATTAGTGGCACCCGACGGGGTTTTCGAAAAGTCTTGGAATCATTTTTGTTTCCATCACCATGCATATTCCCATCCCACTTGCGTAGCAACTACTAGTAACCTAACTACTCCCACCCGCACAACCCTCATAAGAAGGTAGGGTCATGCACGATGCAAGTATCAACGGTAAAGTATCTGAGGCATCCAACCGAAGGGGGGGGGGGGCACTACATCAACATGATCAACATCACGAAATAAAGTGCTAATGCCATGCATAAAAAAAGGTTTCATAGCCATGGTCAAAGGGCTGCTTGCCTGGCTTAGCAACGTCTTCGAGGTCTTCACATGCTTCTCGTCCACTCCGAGCACTTCGTCTACTTCGTCAACTATCGCCGGAAACAATCGTAATAAGCAACACAACAAGCGGAGAAATAAAGTGCTCTATAAATAGGAGTTTTATTTTTCTTGGACACCTCTAGTCATGGGAAAAATAACCAAGGAGGTCTCATTGGATGTGGGTCAAGGGGGAGTTTTGAATGATGGAAAAGAAGGAAATGTTGATCCTATAAGACGCCCACAGAAAATATTTTTGTAAAAAGGAGTGGATGGTCCCAACAGAAATGGAATGATTTTAGAAAATTGTAGGAAGTGGTTTCACTGGATTTGGAGTTGAGGTGGATTTCCTAGGGATTTGCAGGGTGGATCATACATGAAGAAATGGTCCAATAATTGATATGGCAGAATAAGTGTAAGTAAAAATGTTCATAGCCTAAGACATGATTTTAGGTGCTCCTAGGAACTTGGATCACTCCATTTGGAGCTATAATGAATGCCCTAGAGAATTTACAAGTGGGGCATTTCTTAGTTCAAATTTAAATTTGAATTTAAACCCTATAGAAAAGGTTGCAGGAAAAATGTGCAATGCACATATTTGGATAAACCTTGATTTTAGGGACATCCAGGAATTTGAATCATCCAATTTGGACTTAGGATAAATTTTCTAGAGATTTTACAAGTTTCTGAAAAATAGAAAATGGAAAGGTTTTACCTAATGGGCCAACCGTGTGCTGAGCGTAGCTGGGCCGGCCCATCTGCTCGGTTGCGCACATGCAAGGCCACGTTGAAGACGTACTCTCCGGAGTACGTTTCCCTGGCGAGAAAACGCGTTCGGCCGGAGCCGTTTCCACTTAAACGCCGGGCCCCAGCCTCTGTGTCGCTTACAGGTGGGGCCCGCCCGTCAGGCCCATCTCCCTCCTCCCGCTCGAACAGAGGCGGAGGCAAGGAAGGCATGGCCGAGCGGGCGCCGGTGCCATCCCTGTGGTTCCGGCCACGCCCGGCGGCGCTCCGGCCACCGGCGCGCTCGGGGCGACGAGCCACACCTCCCTAGGTTCCGCACGACCACCGGGGAGGGATGCAGCGGCGAGGGCATGGACGACAGCGGAGGCAAGCTGCCGGCAAAGAAGGGCTTCGTGCCATGGTCAAGGAGGGCAGGGCTAAGGTTGAGGGGCGGTTTGAAGTCATCTCCTGGGTCCTCTGTCGTGGCTAGGAGAGAGAGGGGGGCACCGGGGAGGTCTAATTTGACTGGAGCCGTGCGGCGGCAATTCTGGCCATGGACGAAGGGAAAGGGCGCGGGGAGAGCTTGGGGTGGTCAGGGAGGTATCTGAGAGGGAGAGGGGGCGAGAGAGGTCAACGGAAGTGGCCAGCGGGGCTTTATATGGGCGGCCCACGGTACACCGTGAGCTGAGCTCACGGGTGTCCGCAGAACAGGCCATGGCGGCTGCAGGGGGGCTCTAAAGCGGTCGAGAGCACGTGCTTGGGGTAGTTTGCCTCATGGGGAAGGATCGGAGGGGGAGAGAGAGGCCCTGGTGGCCGCGCGTGCGAGGTCTCCGATTGGAGGTCTCGGGCGGTCGGCGAGCGTGCGAGGAGAGGCCAGCAGAGGGGGAGAGAGGAGGGGGCCAACCAGATGCCGTGACGAGGACGTCGAGGCGACCTCGAGGGACACAACCACGGCGCCCAAGGCTGTCGGGGGCATCCATTGGGTGACAGCTACAGTGCGGGTGCGCACTGTAGCGCGCTCTGGAGCACCCTTTTGGCATGCCAGTGCATGCCATTTGCCTCCAGGTCGTGCCCTAGCGTGTCCACTAGTGTCTAGGCGAATCTAGGAGGGTAAAACAAAGTGTAGAATGCATTGGATGCTGCTGGGGTTCCTTGGTTGAGAAGAGAAGCTGAGAAAGAGAGGAGAAACTGCTATCCAGAGAGGTAAATGAAGAGTTTTCCATGCCATTCATTGAGCTATGGCCATGCCAAGTTTACTGGAGGTAAAAGACATCATCTAGGAGTTGCTGTAAAATTTTGAGGCCAAGGAGATCAATGGAAGAGGTGAAAACAACAGTTTTGGTTTTCTGCCAGAAGGTGTTTGTGCTGGTTTTGAGCTGGTTAAAAGAATCTCCTTGATATGAAATTTAACAGGATCAAATGATAGGTGGAATTGAGGTTGTTCACCAATTTTGGGCTCATTTGATGAAAATTGCCAATGCAAACTTAATGAACCCTAGAAATCAACAGATCCAGGTTTCTATAGATCTGATCATGCTATTCTATTCTCCTTTATGCACCACTTGGTGTGGTGGCAATATTTGGGGACTAGAGCATGCCCAAAAAGTTTGGGACCAAATGGGGAAGCTTGACAATGCAAAAATTTCCAATTCTTGAGATCAACAGAAAGGGGTTTGGGGGGATTTGGACAAGTGGATCTATTCTCGTTGATGCACCACTTGGGGCGGATGCATTATTAGAGTATTAGAGCATGTCCACCAAGTTTTAGCTTAAGGGGAGATAGTTGGCAATGTAGAGTTGCTCAAATTTGGATCTGAACAGAGAGGGTTTTGGGATATTTTGGTGAACCAAAACAATAGTTATTGAGATGAAACTTGGCAGAGTGATCACATATGTCATATGTGACATTCTAGAATTTTCTTGGATTTATTTGAGAATATTTCTTATAGAAATATTTCAAATGCTTTTAATAGGCAAAAATGGTTTTGAAGGGTTTTGTCCAATATTTTGAACATGACCATGTGTTTAAACTCTTATATATGGACAATATATGTCCACTGAGTTTTCCTAAATTTTCTCAAATATTTTGAAAGCATTAAAATAATTTTCCCTAATAAAAGACCATTTCTATCCTTAAGAAAAAGCCTTTAAATAAAATAAGAAAATAATCTTTAAAAATAATATTTTGTGGTTTTGGGAAGTTATATATATATATATATATATATATATATATATATATATATATATATATATATATATATATATATATATATATATATAGTAGGTTCCAAATAAATCCTTTGGGGCAAAATATACCTCCCAATTTGAGGACTTGTAGTACAAACCTCAATTCAGGGGGTTTCTGAAAACCTAATTTGAATTAATCCTTTTTGGCCAATATTTTATAAAAATAGTTTTAGGTCCTATACACATGGTATGATCATTGGACAAGATTTTAGATCAAGGAAAAGAGTTTTGAGAGTAGGAGGGAGTTTTATGAATATAGAGCACCAGCAAGCAAGCAAATATCACACAAGTCAAACATTCATAGGCACTCAAAAAGTTTTAATTGGCCCTAATTTTTGAGCTATGTTAACTTAGACAGAAGAGGCAAAACACAGGGTGTGACACTAGCACACCCTACACATGCAAGTCAACATGTATGGCAGCGGAAAATAAAGACATTGCACATGTAAGTAAGGAGTTGAGATAGGGAGATCAAACGCATGAGGGACATGAAGATTTTTCCCGTGGTTCCGATAGGTGGTGCTATCATACGTCTACGTTTATGGAGTCTTCAACCCACAGAGGGTAACGGTCACGAGAGTCCATGGAGGGCTCCACCCATAAGGGTCCACGAAGTAGCAACCTTGACTATTCCATAACGGCTTCCGTCCACGAAGGACTAGCCTCACTATGGATAGATCTTCACGAAGTAGGCAACCTCCTTGCCCGTATAAACTTGGTTCAACTCCACAACACGAAGTAGGAGGATCCCAAGTGACACCTAACCAATCTAGGAGGCACCACCCTCCAAAAGGTAATAGACTCGGTAATGTTGATGAACTCCTTGCTCTTGTGCTTCAAGATGATAGACTCCCCAACACACAATCACTCTCTCACAGATTTGGCTTTGGTGGAAGAGATTGATTTGGTGGAAAGCAACTTGGGGAGGCTAGAGATCAAGATTCATATGGATAGAGTGGAATGGCTTGATCTCAACACATGAGTAGGTGGCTCTCTATCAGAAAATTGGATGGGGGCAAGTATGGAATAGTTCTGAGTGCTTCTCTTTCGAGTGGGTGGTGGTGAAGGGGTATATATAGGGATCCCCAAAAATCCAACCGTTACACCTAAAGTGACAAACTCGGTGACACCGAAGTATAAAACTCGGTGGTACTTAGTTGCTCCAAAGGTAGCAACTTTTGAATCTCGGTGAGACTGATACAGAAATCTTGGTGGTACCGATTTAGTGATCAACGGTCAGATTGCACAACTCGATGAGACCAATTCTCAAATTTCGGTGGTACCAATTCTTGACAACGTCTAACCAGAAAGTTGGTCCAAAACTCGGTGAGACCAATTCACAAAACTCGGTGGTACCGGTTCTTGAGAATGGCTAACCAGGAATTGGTCCAAATCTCGGTGAGACCGATTGGCAAAACTCGGTGGTACCGATTCTTGAAAATAGGATACCCGAAAGTTGGCAACTGATTTCAGTGGCACCAAATGGAATGATGGTAGTACCGAGATGCTAGGGTTTGGCATGGGTCTGTCTGAGATGGGAATCGGTGGGACCGAGTGGAAATTGTTGGTAGCACCGATTTTCATGATAGGCTTGGACAGACTTTTGTGGAAGAGTTTGTGGGTGTTTTTGGTGACTATCACTTGTGCACGTGGAGCATCTTGTTCACCAACAGTACCTTACCCCCTTTTAATAGTATTGGCTTTCCTATGGACTCGAAGTGATTTGTCACAAAGTAAAATGTAGAGTCCTCTTGCTTGAAGCTTTGCCAATCCATTTCCTTGCATCTAGGGGTTTCTCCTCACAATCTTTTTGCCAACCCATCTCCCTCTATGGACGTTCACCTGAAATACACTAGGTAGAAATATTAGTCCAAGAGACAATGTATGTTGTCATGAATTATCAAAACCACCAAGGGAGCATATTGTGCTTTCATGGACGCACATTTCTGGCGGGTCTTCGAGTGTCTGGTCTACTGTTCTCTCCGTAGCCATTTGTGGGAAGGTTTGGTTGAGTCTTGTCCCTAAGACTAGCTTAGAGATTTGGTGGCAAAATGGTCCCTTCCATCTGAGAGGGTCTCTGAGGGGTTCCAAATAAGCTAACTATCCGGAAGTATAGAACAACCATCTAGTCCCCAAGGTCTGAGGCTTGGTAAGAGGGGTGAACTACCTTTTACAGGTGTTTAACCATGATCCGGTCAGGATTTACGTTCTTGATTGGGTCAAAAAGGGCCTAGTGACGAAGTCATGACAGTCGTCCCACTCCGTTCTAAGTATCTGAAGGAAGTAGGGACGTCATGCTCATCGTACACCATCAAAGTGGTGGAGTGAGAGGTGCTATCAACTTATCGGTTCCTTCCTAGTCAGGAACTGATATGTGACCATTAAAGTAAGGGACTCTTAAATCCTCTTGATGTCCAAGGGCTTCATCGTTCTTGAACGTCGGTGCTTCTTGATATAGTCTAGTCGATGTAGCCAACATAGGAGTGGTAGTTGACTTCTCTTGCTTCTTCTTCTTCTTCTTCGTGGCTTCCCAACCGTAGTGGTTCTTCGTCTTGCTTGGGCAAGAATGTCTTCTGCTGAAGGGAGGGTTCTACGGGGAGTCCAGCTTCTTCAAGGTAACACCTTTCACTTGGAAAGCATGGCAAAAAGGATGCTCCTAGGCTTATCCAAATAGGGCTATGGTGTTCCTCTCTCTCTTCGGGTAAATAAGTGTGTTATATAGGAGGACAACAACATATTTCCCCAAGTATCATACAAACACATTGTTCATGGAATATGTGAGAGGACCGGGTATAGGCCAATAAAAAGGGGCTTGGTGGTATAACCATTTATAATAAAGTGCGGACGGTGTGGTCTGGGGTAAGTCTCGAGATTGGTTTTAGACTGATGGCATCTTGATTCAGCTTGCTCTCGAGAGAAAGCCCAGGAACCAATCTTTCGCCATTTGCTTCGGATGGTTACTTGTTTAGGGGTTTGTGGTCCATCGAAATCTAGTTCTTCGTGTCCACCTCCCTTATGGACAGGATTGGTGGTGGTCGAGGTGAGGTATCGACCATAGTCTTTTGACTTAGAGCCAGAACATATGGTCATATTCCGATCGTGTCATGGTTCGGTAAAGCTTCGGGGTTTCAAGGAGCATAGGATGTGAGTGAACGTCTATCATTTCATCCTTAAGCACAGTTTCTTAGACGCCAATAGTACTACCTATTACTCCAAACAAAGTCATCCCACGTCATCGAAGGTATCATCTCATGTAAGTCAACTCCAGCATCACTCATGCTATTCAACTCCAAGGTTTTGAGAGAAGGACTAAACCAAAATCTCATATGTTATTCTATAGCTAACTCAAATATATCCCTATTTAAAAATCCTCGGGAAAGCATACAAGTTGCTAAGCTTGATTGTGACACTACAAATACAAGTGATCTGCTAACCTATCCAAGGTCTAAGGTACTGCATTACTATGTTAAGGAAACTCGTAGTATACCAATCCAAGATCTTGTTTCCTTCCTACGAATCCAATTTAAACGATCCTCGAATACCATCCAACATCACATGATCCATTACTGCTACAGATCCAATACTAGTGATTGTTCCATGTATCCCCTAGAGTTCCTAAAATCCCCGAATTCTAGAAGGATCTATCTCATCTCAGTACAACCAGCAATTCCCATCATGATGATCTAGTAAACTCCGATGTTAGGTGCATATGGATCCTTGAATCAATTCTGACAACCATCCAATATTCCTGGTTTGTCTTCCACCGAAAACATGGTATCAAGATCAAGATCATCGGACTAAATCCAAATTACTCCGAACCATGTAGTTTGATTGATCTTGAGCACCTATTAGAATCACCTATTTAAATCTAAGGTTTACATCTAGTAAGAATTCCCTACTAGTTACTCCAGTCACTATCGTCTCATCATCAATACATTATCAATATTACATGCCAAAGTCAAGCTATTAATCCACCAAGAATTTCAGCTTGTGATCATATTTGTCCTACTAAATCCAATTTACTCAAGGAAATATTTATGCAACTCTATTAATTAGATCCACCAAGTTCTTCTACCCACATGAAAGTCTCGTAATCCACCAAAGGTCTCATCCATATCCTTAAGATATCTCATCAAATCATTAGGCTACTAATCATATATCCTCAAAACGATCTTCCCTATGGCATCATCAGTTCAAGTGCTGGCTTAGGGATAAAAGGCATTTTTCCACTATGATCACTAGTCCCATAATGAACCCAGTGCTAAGCAGGGTTTATAGAGGCTCAACTGTGCCCTGGCAAACCCGTGTATTAAACACGTGATGAGAGGTTTGAGCTTGTGTAGCTTGTGAGGTCTAGGTCTATCTAGGGAAGGGCTTCCAACCTTGAGGGGAAAACATAACCCTTACAGGGTTGCACTAGGTTGAGTAGGTTGTCATCACGAGTCTTCAGTGCTAGTTGATTGATGAGGTGGATCCTTGGTGCATCTTGTCTTGCTAGTCTTCAGTTGACGAGAGGGGAAAAGGGAAAGGTAGCATAATGGGGAGTGCCTAGGGGGTGGTATAGCGCAAGTGTAATCAAACAAGTGCCGAAAAGTCCAATCACACTCATTAAGATAAGGTGGGTGATATAGTCGCATACTTGTTGCCTAGGGCAAAAGTGAGACTTACACCAAAGAACAATAAGCAAAAACAAGCAACACACATCATGGTTCCATTCGAACCATCACACGACTTGACTTCGCATGGGGAATACACGACTCATCCTACCCTAGGGGTTCTCGAACTCAGTAGTCATGCTTGTTTCGTGTCTTGGAGAGGAGTCCGCTCAGTCTCCCGGGTCTTCTTCAGGTGTTGCTATGTCTCTGGTTGTTGTTCGTCTAAATGATCCGGGTTGTGCCTGAAGAGTCCTTGACAACTTTACGTCTGGTGAGTTGATGACGAAGGTGGTTCCTCATGGCTGTCGTTGACGGGTCTCCTGTTGTCTTCGTAATCATGTCAATGCCTTCTTGTCTTTCAAGGTGTTGAGAGTCCCAAGTGGGCAATTCTTTAGGCAATGACATCAACAAGGCATGATAGAGTCCCAACTTGTTGGTCATGTTGATAATATCGACACCGAGAGCGGGGGATGAAGAGAACCGTCTTCCTGCTCACTATGGTGAGGCGGACCAAATGGCAAGGTTCTTATCCACCGGTGGTTGCCAACACAACAACGAAAAGGATATGGTTTCTTTATTAGCGATGCATATCATGACATTGCATGTCTTGTGCCCTGGTCATCGAAGGCCAAGGTGGCATCATCCTGGGGTAATGTCGAGGGTGTCACCATCTTCTATGTCTTGTTATTCTCATCCCTCAAGACGGTATCTTCTGTTGGTATCATCTTGTCGTGGTGTCGTCAAACTTGTGTGAATGTCTGGCAAGGTGGCTTCCTTCCAGATTACCCATGGGGATTTCAAGGAATCCAGTGGTCAGGGGCATAAGGGTACTATCGACGGTTTGCAAAGTTTTGAAAAAGCACACGAGGGGAGTCGAGAGAATGAGGGTGGAAGTACTGAGGAAAAAACCTTTGCTTCTTTTGAAAATTTAGGAGAGGTGAGAAATATAGAGGTTTTGCTAGTAATTTTGAAGGGTCTGGAGAAATAGTTTTGTCCTAACTAACGTCCATGCTAACTAAGGGCTTCCTACAGTCAACCTGGCTCTGATACCAGCTCTGTGGGGACCCCGACACATAAGTCGTGATCACCGAATGTACGTGCACAGTGATCCCAGAGATCAATGCTCACTGGACACACAGAAACTGAATAACAAGAGTCTTACATCCATTACGTACCGTTTCACTTGAGTATGGCCTTTATGGCCAAGTCTTCATAAGTTTGTAGCGGAAATCATCAACGATAGCGCAAACCCATGCCATTTTCCTTAACCCTATAGGCATTCTGACTGGGAAGCGTCCTAGCTCACATGATCGTCACCAAGGTAATCTTCATTTCATCGTGTTCTTTCATGGCTGGCCAATAAAATAACCAGTGGCAAGCCAATGAGTACTATGAATGTACTCGCAAGCAACCCGTGTTTGGAACAAGGTTTAACAGAACATCATATAGCACTAATAGGTAATTTTGCAGAAAGCTAGTTTGAGTGCAATGACATGTTCAATCAACTTGTAAAAGCATGCATCAACAGGCTGCAGATATCCATATGAACAAGATACAGATATCATCATAAGCATGGGTTGAACATCTCATGTTCAGTCATCATGTCAGGTCATATGACTTAGCTCCAATATCACTTTCCCATTCATACACACACACCAGGTTTTGAGAAAACATCTAGATGTAGTTTAAGCAGCACCACCCAACTATCCTTGACCGTGGACACGGCTATGCAAATAGTTTTACACTCTGCAGAGGTTGCACACTTTACCCACAAGACTCGGGGAACTTCCATGTCATCCACGACTCGCGACATATTACATACCCGAGGTAAGCACCCGAACAATGCCTTTCCCCTGACGACGCTAAACAAAGAGTCCACTCATTGGTCCGTATCTTCATGATGTACAAAACACGAGCATCGCTCCACATAGTACCATCCATGAAGGAACACAACGGTGTGCCCGGTGCCTGTAAAGACAGTGCATGGTCGCCCTACCAGGCACGACCCCGTATCGAGAGAGTAACTCATACTCTCCCGCCACTAGTAATGCGGGCTCTCAGCTAGCATCGACCAAAGTAATCAACAAGGCCCCTTCCCATATAGGGGTAGAGTGGTTGTACATGTAAGGTTGGGATGGTCGACAAGTCTTAAATCCAATCCGTTTTCGAAAACACACACACAACTTGCTCCAGTACACCACTTCTTCCTCAAGTGGTTACCCAGCTCAACATCATCTCCCTCGGGCATTAGTGGCACCCAGCGGGGTTTTCGAAAAGTCTTTGAAATCATTTCCTTTCCTAACACCATGCATATTCGCATCCCACTCGCGTAGCAACTACTTAGAATCCTATCTACTTCCCACCCGCACAACTCTCATAGGAAGGTAGGGTCATGCTCAGTGCAAGTATCAACGGGTAAAAGTATCGGAGACAACCCATGAAGGTGGTCACCATAACATCATGATCAACATATCAAAAATAAAGTGCTATATGCCATGCGATGAAAATGGTTTCTTAGACATGGTCAAAGGGCTGCTTGCCTGGCTTAGCAAATTCTTCGAGGTCTTCACACGCTTCTCGTCCAACTCCGAGCACTCAGTCTACTTCGTCAACTACCGTCGGAAATAACCACAATAAGCAACACAACCAGCAGGGAAATAAATGTGCTCTATAAATAGGAGATTTATTTTTCTTGGACATCTCTGGTCATAAGAAAAAATTGTAAAGTTGCTCTACTGGAGTTGGATCAATGAGGCTCTTGGAATGGGGAAATAGAGGTATTAATGGTTTTGGGGAAAAGTCTACAGAAAATATTTTGACAAAAATGAGTGAATGCACCCATCAAGCAGGTCATGATTTTATAAGATTTTAGAAAGTTGTTTCACTTGATTTGGAGTTGGGATGAATATCCTAGGGGTTTTCTAATATGGAATAATGGAAAAAGGGAGCTATTTTATTTGGCCTAACAGAAATAATGCATGGGAAAAATGTTAACCATGCCTAGATAAATAGGGCATGATTTTATAGACACCTAGGAATTCGAACCACTCCATTTGGAGTTTATAAGATTGCTCTAGGAATTTGCAAAGTGGGGTTTTTCATGGTTCAAATTCAAATTTGAATTTGAACATAACAGAAAAGTTTTATGGACAAATGTGCAATGCACATATTTTGTTAGGCCATGATTTTAGGAGAGGTAGGAATTTGAAATATCAAATTTGGGGTTCAAAAGAATTATTTATGAATTGTTTGCTATACTGGAAAAAGAAAAAGGAAAAAGGACCCATACCTAAATGGGCCAAAACCTCAAGGACGCATAGCGCACCGGCGCGGCAGTGACTGGGCCGGCCCAGCCGTCCAGTCGCACGGGGGGTCGGGGCGACGTCGAAGGCGCCTTCAATGTGGGGCGCTTTTGCTGTAGGTAGGCGGAAAATGGTAGGAGACTTCTCCACTTAACGCTGGGCCCGGCCGGTGTGCCACTTACATGGGGGGTCCGCAGGTCAGGTCCATCTCCCTCCTCCCGCTCGAACAGAGGGGAGGCAGGGGATGTGGAGCCGAGCGCTCGCTGGCGCCCGTTCCGATGGCTCCGGCCACCTCCGGCGATCGTCCAACCACCGGAGTGCTCAGGAGGGCGCGACGATCCCATTCTCGCACCGCACGGACGCCGAGGACCACTAGAGCGTCAGCATCGACAGCAGGCGGATGGCGGCGACAGTGAACTTAGGCAAGGTGGCATGGTCGACAAGAGAAGGAATGGGGTTGAGGGGAGGTTAGTAGAGGTCTCTCGGGCCCCTTGCCGTGGTTAGGAGAGGAGGAGGGGAATTGGGGGGCTCCAATTTGAGGGGTGGTCGTCGGCAAGGCTCCGGCCATCGTCATCGATGGAGGGGACAAGAGGGCGAATGGGGAGCTCCGGGAGTTATCTGAGATGTAGGAGGGCCTATAAGGGCATCAGGGGTACGCGAGGAGGGGGTTTTAGGCGGGGCGACCAAGGGGGGGCTCTGGTCCGCCTCGGATGCCTTCGAGCATGGAGGGCGCGCGCGTCAGGGTCACTTTGAACCCTTCTTGGCATCGGGGAGGGACAGAAGAGGTCCTGGAGAAGGTTCCTACGCGGCACGCATGGCCAACATGGTCAGAGGAGGGCGCGCGTGTGGGCTCGGTCATTGGCTCAGCCATGGTGGCAGAGAGCGTGCGAGGGCGAGCCCAGGGGAGAGAGCGAGGAGGGGATCGGTGCTCTAGCGTGCTGCGTACGTCGAGGGGAGGCTGCCAGCGACTGGGGGAAGCACGAGGTAGTCGGGGGGCTCGAGATGGGGGCTGCTACAGTGCGGGTGCGCACTGTAGCGCGCTTTGGAGCTTGCTTTTGGCGTGCCAGGGCATGCCACTGGTGCCCTGGGCGCAGCCAAGCATGTCCACTAGCCCCTGGGGTCTTCTGAGATGCCTTGGGATACTTAGGGAGCAAGAAAACAACGAATGGTAAAAGGAAAATGGTAGGAAAGGTGCTGTTTTGGCTGACCAGATGGGTGAATTGGGTTTTTTACCCCACCAATGATTGATATGAGGGCATGAAAATCCTACTGGAGGTGCAAGAGGCCTATTAGAGATTGTGGTAAAAATTGGGGGTGGAGGAGAATGGTAAAAGTGGTGAAAACAGGAACTTTGGGAAATCACCAGAAGGTGTTTGATGAGTGTTTGGGCAATATAAAAGTTTCTAATGGCCATGATATTTAACAGGATCAAATTTTGGTTAAAAATAGGGTTGATCACCAAGTTTGAGCTCATATGAAGAAAGTTGCTAATGCAAACTTTATAAACCCTAGAAATCAACATGAATAGGTTTCTATAGATTTTATCATGCTAAGCTATTCTCCATAATGCATCACTTGGTGTGGTGTCGTTATTTGGTGATTAGAGCATGCCCACAAAGTTTGAGATCAATTGGAAATACTTGGCAATGCAAAGTTTCTCAAATTTGGTTCTGGACAGAGAGGGTTTTGGAATATTTTGGTGAGCCAAAACAATTTGGATTAGGATGAAACTTTGCAAGATCATCACATTAGGAACATGTGACTTGCTAGAAATTTCCTGGATTTATTTGAGAATATTTCCTATAGAAATATTTCAAAAGCTCAAAACAGACAAAAAGGGTTTTGGAAGGTTTTGTCCAATATTTTGAACATGACCATGTGTTGAAACTCTTATATATGGACAATATATGTCCACTGAGTTTCCCTAAATTTTCTCAAATATTTTAAAAGCATTTAAATAATTTTTCCATATGAAAGACCATTTCTGGCCTTAAGATAAAGCCTTTAAATAAAATAGTAAAATAATCTTTAAAATTTATATTTGGTGTTTTTGGGAAGTCTTATATATACTAGGTTCCCAATAAAGTCTTTGAAGAAAAACATCCACCCAAATTTGAGGACTTGTAGTACAAACCTCAATTCAGGGGTTTTTGAAAACCTAATTTGAAGAAATGCTTTTTGGCCAAAATAATATTTGATAAAAATAGTTTTATGTCCTATGCACATGGCCTGATCATTGGGCAAAGATTTGGATCAAGGAGATGGGTTTTTGAGAGTAGAAGGAATTTATGAATTAGAGCACAAGCAAACAAACAAGCAATCAGCAAGCAAGTCAAGCATCAGAAGCACACACAAAGTTTTAATTGTCCTAATTTTTGAGCCATGTTGACTTAGTCATGAGGAAAAACACAGGGTGTGACAATATTGCACTTGTATCACCATCTCTTCGCCGAACTAGTGCACCTATACAATTTGCCTTTGTATTGGGTGTGTTGGGGACACACGATATTTCTTGTATTTGATTGCATGGTTGTTTGAGAGAGACCATCTTCATCCTTCACCTCCCACGGATTGATAAACCTTAGGTCATCCACTTGAGGGAAAATTGCTACTGTCCTACAAAACTCTGCGCTTGGAGGCCCAACACGAGTCTACAAGAATAAAGTTGCATAGTAGACATCAGTGACTGAGCTGACCAAAGCTATCAATGAATTGAAGAAGGAAGTGGATGTAGTACCCAGCCCCCACTCCAGTGATGATGATGATAGTCCTCCTCTCCAGCCTCACACTCTGTTTAGGACACACGCTAGATCGTCTGCTGTGCCAGCTCTAGAGTTGAGACAATCTTCATCAGCATTTGCATCAGCTCCTTCAGCACCTCCAACATCTACTCCACCACCTCAGAGGACATCAGCTAAAGCATTCGCAGACACTGTTCTTTCGACTTCTTCTTCGGCTACCGGAGGACATAGAGCTCAGAGCGATGCTTAGCTCTATCCTTTGAACTTTTTGGTAACTTGTTGCCAAAGGGGGAGAAGTGTCTAGATCATAGGGCTTCTAGAGAGAGTGTTTTGTCTTTTGTTTGCTCTCTTCGCTTCAAAACATTTAGTTTACCGTTTGGTTTTTCTTAAACGCCATCATGTTTGATCATACGCTTTTCTTGATAATGCTACTATTTCCTATCCATGTGATGCTTATATGATGATTATTCACTCTTATTTGGTGTTATGTGCATTGTAATCCATTCATATCATTTATGCGCACAACCAAGTTGTATGTTACATGGAAGAGTTACCCATGATCCTAATCGATTGTGCATTTGCATTCAAACGCAAATCTTAAATAGTGCACAAATTTAGGGGGAGATCTTGCTTATCACATACGTCTCAAAGCGACGATGCTTTTCATTGTTTTATCCCTATCAAAGCTTTGATCTATATGTTTTCATCATTTACCAAAAAAGGGGAGATTGAAAGCACAACTTCTCTCTAGGTTGTTTTGGTAATTAATAACAACATATATTTCATTCGACTAATGATTCCACCAAGTATATTTCAGGAAAAGTTCAATGAATGGATTGGCAAAAGTATTGTGAGGAGATCCCCTAGATGCAAGGAACATCTATTGGCAACAAGCTTCAAGACTCTACATTTTGCATTTTGTGAGAAATCACTTTTGAGTCCACAGGAAAGCCAATACTATTAAAAGGGGATGAGGTATCTACGATGATCTGGTTGCTCAAGTGCTTAGAGTTTGCCACCAAAAATACAAATGAAATTCTCCCACAAATATTCTGTCGAAACCCTACCACTCAAAATCGGTGCCACCAACTTTTCAGATTCGCCCCTACCAAGTTTTACCCTAGACACATCCTAAGACAAACCCTAAGGTCTCGGTGACACCAACTTTAACTTTCGGTGCAACCGAAATCAGTGACCAACTTTTGGGTAACCGATTTCTAATAATCAGAATTTCTGAGTTTTGGAAATCGGTCTCACCGAGATTTAGAAACTACTTAGGTCAGTCATTTCGGTCCCACCGAGATTTATATACCGGTCTCATCGAAACACCAAAAGTTGTCACATTTTGCACTAGTCGGTACAATAGAATTTTTACTTCGGTTCCACCGAGTTGGGCAATAATGTTGTAATGGCTGGATTTTTGGAGATGCCTATATATACCCCTCCACCTAGTTCTCAATCGTAGAGGAAGCACTCAGAACAGACTAACACTTGTCCTATCCATTTTTCTAAGAGAGAGCCACCTACTCATGTGTTGAGATCAAGATCTTCCACTCCAACCATATGAATCTTGATTTCTAGCCTCCCCAAGTTGCTTTCCACCCAATCAACCTGTTCTACCAAGCCAAATCTGTGAGAGAGTGATTGTGTGTTGAGGAGACTATCTTTTGAAGCACAAGAGCAAGGAGTTCATCATTGTTACCACATCTATTACCTTTTGGAGAGTGGTGTCTCCTAGATTGGTTAGGTGTCGCTTGGGAGCCTCCGTCTTCGTGTGTGGAGTTGAACCAAGAAGTTTGTAAGGGAAAGGAGATCGCCTACTTCGTGAAGATCTACCCCGAGTGTCGGGGCTCGATGCACTTGATCACCTATGGGGCCGTCGGCCCCTTTGTGGTTCGGCGGGGGCGAGGTCACATGCATAAAGACCGGAGATGGTGAGATAGCATGACGATCGGGACGCTGGTGTTTTACCCAGGTTCGGGCCGCTGTGAAGCGTAAAATCCTACTCCTGCTTTTGGTGGATTGATCAGAGGAACACGAAGAACACGCAACGCTCGATCTCGGCAAGGATTGCCTTCAGGGAGAGCTGCTACGTAAGTACAAGTATCCAAAAGTCCGAATCCTGAGCTAGGTTGCCTTGGGCCTCCTTTTATAGCTCAAGGGGCAACCACAATGGCAAAACAGACATTGTCTGATAAGTAGACAGCTAACAGAGCTATCATACCTAACTCTGACATTTAGGACAAAATGCCATAAATGCGGTCTAGGTGGCCTGCGGGGGTGCATCCCCGACAAGCTTCTACCACCGCTCTAGCTAACTATCGCACCACAGCTTGACACACCTATGGATGGGTGTCAAGGGGGCATAATCTGTCTTCCAGCGTGCCGCCACGTGCTTAGCGAGAGCCACTTAGCCACCTGGGGGCTCGACACCGCATCGACAAGTGACTGGCGTTGTTATGCGGTGGAGCGGTGGCCGATCGGCTCGCGCTTGCCGGGGGATGGCTTGCCGGGTCTTCCTGAAGGTGCACGCGCCTCGGTGCCCCACAGGCACCGGGGATGGGCTTGGCGCGCTCCGGGCCCGTACTGGGCTGTTGTGTTGGTCTTGCCGGCGAGGAATGGCCTTTTGTAGGTTGCTATTGTCGGAGTCTGGGCCTTGAATGCTTGCTTGGTTTGCGCTCGTGTTGATGGGTTTTGCTACTACTGCCTGTGCATAAGTCAGGGGCACTGGATACCCCTGTCCTAGTGCACCGACAGGAGCCCCCGGGTCTGGCCCACGCGCACTTGCCCGGTGCCTTTGGGTCAGGCCCAAAATTTATGCACAGGCACGCAGTGTGGGGGAGTAACCGCCAATTTACTAGTCAGCACTGACCCACTACCTCAGGCCGTTCCCGCCACGCGCGCCGCATGCATTGCGGGGAGCTTGCGGTGGGTGCGCGTGACTTAAAGGCCTGGGCGTGGCAGAAACTGCAGCGCCATGGATTGGAGCAAAGGGGCGGTTACCTGTTCGCCCGTGAGTCATGGGTAGTGGGATTGGTGGAGATGGGCGGCCGCTCTGGACCGGAGGAGAGCCAGCCCCAGTGCTCTCCCCTATAAATTAGGGGGTCACGGCGGCGATGCTCATCCATCTCCATCTCCTCCTTATTCCCAAGTCCGCGTTGCTGGTCCTTCTCTTCTAGTTCGTCTTTGGATGCGCTAGTTCTCGCCATGGCGAGGGGGCGAGGAAGACTCTCAGCTTCCGCCAGGGCGATGAGAGCTTCCCTTTGGGATCACGTCGGTGCCTCAGCCGCGGTGACGGAAGGTGGTTCCCGAGCGCGCGGTGGGAGAGCTGGAAGAGGCCGAGGCCAGCGTGGGGTTCACGGCCGGGGGAGGCGGAGCACCGCCTCCGCCCCTCCTCCGATGGTGGTTCCTTTCCCAACGACGGAACATACTGAGAGCATGGCGCTAGAGTTTGTCATCGGGCTGCGTGGCCCTCCTCGTAGCCGCTTGCGACTCCTTCGTCCTTTCGCCAGGGTGATGGAGGTTGACAAGCCGCACGCGATGTGGTTGCGCGTGCACGACTGCTGTAATGGCGCTGTGCGGGCCGACGTCGAGTTCCCGGCGCCCCACGTCATGTTCCTTAGGCGCGGGTGGAAGACCTTCGCACGCGCTCACAACTTCATGGGCGGGTACGTCCTCCGCTTCAAGCTGGTGGAGGCCGACACGCTCTCCATCAAGATCTATGGGCGTTCGGGCGCTCGTCTCTGCTGCTGTGAAGAGAGCTCGAGTGACGATGAAAGCTCCCCCTCGAGCAATAGAGACGAGGAGGACAGTGTCGGTGAAGACGGCGACAGCGAGCTCCAGGCCGTCAAGTCAGAGTACGACGACCTGGGCTCCAGCTGACCGCCGGCCGCACCATCACCGTCAGCGAGCTGCCCCTTCCCCCGTTAGAGCGATTTGCCGGGGGTTCTTGACTTGGGTGCCACCTCTCCTTCTCAGCTGGACCTTGTCTAACGCCCAAGATGCGGTCCTATCCTTATTTTGGCTCGAGGGCCTCGAGAAGGATAGAAGCGCATCTCGTCGTTTCGCAAGAATGGATATCATTACAAGTACATGTAAAGAAGAGATGAGTATATGGAATTGGCTTACACTCGCCACAAGCTACATCAAGATCACATCAATACAACAACATATACAATCATCATACAGAAGAGCAGGGTCCGACTACGGATGGAAACAAACGATAAAATGACATCCATCCTTGCTATCCCAGGCTGCCGCCTAGAACCCATCCTAGATCGATGAAGAGGGAGAAGAAGAACTCCAAATCAAACAAGCATCGCGCTCACGTCAAATCATCGCATTACCTGTACCTGCAACTGTTGTTGTAGTAATCTGTGTCGGATTTCGGGCTCCCCAAAACCCTCAAGATTCGAACACAGGGGCGTGTGTGAAGATTCCTTGCAGCCTCGCCCTACCTAGCTCGCTACTCGATGGTCACTACGGCGAACTCGCACGATGACGAGGAAGAAGATGAACACGGTGGTTTACCCAGGTTCGGGCCGCTGTGAAGCGTAATACCCTACTCCTGCTTTGGTGGATTGCCTCTCGGGGAGGTGTGGTGTATGAACTAGTACAGTGGCGAGCGGCCTCGTGAGGGCGCTCGAGTGGTGCTCTTGGCTTTCTGCTTGCCTTGTGGTTCTGTTGGATCTCTCTCTCCGGCTTTCTTCTACTAGCAACCTAGCCTCTATAGATAGCGGTGGCCCGGGTCCTCTTCCCTTATCACATTGGCGGGAAGGGATCCCACAACGGCGAAATTTGAAGGGGGACAGGAGTACATCCCCGCCCTGTCCAAAGGTGGTCTTCGCCTGCAAAGCAGCTGTCGATGATGCAGAAGTGGGCTCGGCGATGACATCCGCCCTGCGGGGCTCGTGGTCGTGGTCTTGTTGCACCGGAATGGAAACCTTTGGGAGGCGCTTTGGGAACCTGCGTACGTCCCTGCTCCCTTTGCACCAAAGGGGAAACTGCACCACCTGGCGCGCTGGTGCCCGCCTGTCTTTCCTTGCATCATCCTTGACTCCTGAGGCCGGGCCGCGCATAGAGATCTCCGCCGCTCCGGAGGGGGCCTGAGGAGGCCCACCCCCTGCCGGTCTTGGCGTCGTCCCTCCTCGCGAGCTTGGGGGCCTCGCGAGAGCCTTGTCTTGAGTGGAGCCGTGCCAGGCCGTGCCTGGCTGACGAGGTGGGCCATGCCCTTGGCCGCAGGCAGGCAAGTCTGGGTACCCCCATTCCCAGAACGCCGACAATAGCCCCCGGCCAAGGCGTGCTCGAGCTGGCTTCGGGGCGAAGCCTCGGGGACGGCCTGAAGCGCCGTGGGCCCCTAACGCCTGCGGGCCAGGCTGGCGCGCGTCGTGCAGTTGATGTCGGGCGTCCCTTCGGCCATCGCCCGAATCGACAAAAGCCTGACTTCCAGCGCTGAGCCATTACAGCTTTCCTCTTCGGCGCGCCTGCTCTTACCCCCAGATCCCCAGCCTTAGCAGGGACTTCTCCAGATCCGGCGCCGCTCCGTCCTCTTCCTCGCCGGGTCGGCTCCGTGGTCTTCCCGATGGCTCCCACCGGCAAGACGAAGTCAGAGGCCCAGAGTTCAGCCTCCGCTCCCAGCTCACCGGCGCTCTTGGAGTCCGCCATTGCTAAGGACGGAGACCTCGTCCCGGTGCTCCCGTCGACGGCGGACGAGACCAACGAGTGCGGTCGGACCTTGATATGGGGCGGGTCCTAGGCGAAGCGGCCCTCATCCAGGTCAGCCTACCCTTTCTTCCTTCATAGCGTCTTCGCCGGGCTCATTCCGCCTTTCTCCGCATTCTTCACCGCTATCCTCGGCCACTATGGGATCCAAGCTCTTCATCTCCAGCCCAACTCCATCCTGCTCTTGTCCGTCTTCGCCTTCTACTGCGAGGCTTTCGTGGGCATAAGGCCTTCGGTGGCCCTCTTTCGACATTTCTTCAGCTTGCGCGTGCACGACGGCGCTCAGCGGTCGGCGTGCGTCTCCTTCGTCGCGGTCCAGAGCGGTAACATGCTCTTAAAGGCCGGGAAGAAGGTGGAGAACTTCAGGCACCGCTGGGTCTTCATGGATCCCAGTAGCTCCAACCCCCACCTGGATCTGCCGAAGTGGCTGCTGGAGAAGACCTCCGCGAAGCTTTCCGACCCCTGGGCCAAGCCGGTCCTAGATCGGATCTCTCGCGATATCAACGCCAAGAAGTTGACTGGGGGGTGATAGTGAAGGAGTTCTTGACAGAGCGTCTGGCGCCCTTCCAGTCCCATTCTAGGCCCTTGTGGGACTATCAGGGCAGCGGCGACAACCTCAGGCTTCGGGCCGCCCGCATATTCCCCGAGGAGCTGAACAGGGCTGTGACTGTCCTGCTCAACGGCGACCCCGGTGATCTCCCCGAGGTCTATGCCCCACTGTACCGCCGCGACGACGTGGCCGATTTGGTTGCCAAGATGCCCGTCTTCAACGAACTGGGGCTCTCCCCAGCCGAGGGCCTCGGCTCTCCGGTGATGGTGTCCTCCGGCGACACCACGGGCTGGGAGGACTCGGAGAAGACAGCGGATGACAACATGCCGGGGGCGTCTCCCCCATCGCAGGGCACGCTCTTGCGCGACCTCGAGGACGATGACGATGTCGGTGCAGTTTCTGCTGCACGCTCTCCGCGCCCCGCCAAGGCCCTCTGGGGGCAAGGACCGGCTCCTCGTGCTACACGGTCTGCCTGCCTGGCGACCCCCGTGAAGCGTGGGGCGGAGTCTCCTCCAGTGCGCCCTGCCCCTGTCGGCAAGGCTGTTGAGGTGCCAGCCTCGCCCCCGCTCGAATCGTGTCCTGTCGGCGAGGTGGGCGAGGCTGGGGTCATGACGATCCCTCCAGCGACTGCCCCCGCAGGTAGCGCCCTTGCTCCCCGGCGTGGTGGTACCCTCACTGAGAAGAGTGAGGGCGCCCCCGTCGTCGCCGGAGCGGAGAGGAAGAGGAAGTGGGTCGACGTTGAAGAGTAAGTAGTTCGGCTCGGCCTCGGTCGTCTGCCTGCAGCTTGGGTATTGATGATTTCCCTTCGCTTGGTAACCAGGAATGCCGCCGCACTGAAGATGAGGAAGAAGAAGGCGGGCATCAAGCCGAAGGTGTCTTCCGACGCGCCGCCCGCTCCTATCGTCCTGCCGTCGCCTGACGAGGCGCCTGTCGCCGAGGGGGCGGGGCCTCGCGAGGCAACCCTCCCGGTTACCGCTGCGGAGCCCCCTGAGCCCCCAAGGCCCGTTGGTGTGGTCGCTTCTGCCCTCGAGGGCGCGTCGGTGCCGCTGTCCGGAGGCCGGTCCCGGGGGGCCAGCCGCCCGTCGATCTATCTGCATCTGTCCCGCCTGTGATCGCTGCATAGCCTCCGGAGCCACCTGCTCCTTGCGCCGCTGCCTCCCGGGAGTCGTCGCCTGTGACCGCGCAGGCGACTCCTTCGGAAGAGGCCTTGATGCCTTCTTCGCGCGGCCTTGACGTTTTGGACGGGGCCCACGCCGCTCTGGGCCAAGTTCGGGACGCCCTCGCGGGTACCGATGATCGCCTCGCGAGTGGGCACCTCTGGCTCCTTTCCGGGTGGCTCCAGGCCGACGCCTCTGCCGTGGCGGTCTGGGGCAGGCCGAGGCCACCGTGGCGAAGAGCGAGAAGGAGGCCGCGTCAGCCAAGGCAGCCCGCGAGGCGGCGCTGACCGACGCGACATCTGCTGCCCGGCGCCGTGAAGAGGTGGAGTCCCGCTTGAAGGTTCTTCAGGAGGAGAAGTCCGCACTTGAGGAACAGCTGCGTCAGCAGGGGGTAGCCCTCAAGACCTGCAAGGCCCAGCTTGCCGATCGGAACTCCGAGCTATCCCAGGTGAAGGCTGATCGCGCCGCGGCGCGAGAGTGCCTGGACGCGCAAGGAAGGGAGGTTGCCCTGGAAAGGGCCCGGCTCGAAGCTAGGGAAAAGGCCCTGACCGAGGCCGTGGAGAGAAAGGTCGCGGAGCTTAGCGCCCTTCCCCCCGTCGAGCTCAGGGTTCGCCTAGCACTCCGCTCCCTCTGCCGGGAGGGGTTCACGGATCCCCTGGTGGCTCCAGAGAGCGGCTTTGCGGAGCTCGCTTCGAAGCTTGCCGATGCGCTGGAGGGCGCCGTTGCCAAGGTGGAGGGGGTCTTGGAGAGCGAGTGCCGCGACCTCTTTTCCGAGGCCGCGACATGGGTCTTCAGCCACCTTCACCTTCGCGAGCCTGAGTTTGACTTCGACTCCGTGATCCGCCCGGTCGCCCCTGAGGTCCGCAGCAGCTCTGCGGCGGCAGTGAAGGGCGCCGTGGAGGCGCTGGTGAAGAAGTTCACCCGGATCACCGTTCCTCCGCCTCCTGAAGCCACATGGGTTAGCAGCGAAGAAGACGATGCCAGCGATGTTGACGACGAGTTCCCCGCGGACGGGACGAGTGGCGGCGGAGGCTCCTCCTGATTCCTCTTCCTTGTTCCCTTCCTGCAACATTCATCATGCCTCGCGGAGGCGTTAAACTTATTTGTGTTTGCGAAAAACTTATAATGCTTGTAATAACTGTTGAATTGCGTGATTGTTCTCTTCGCCTTGTTTCCTTCTTGCTTGCTATGATGCTCTGCGTCGGCAGGGCCCAGTCCCGCACATTTCCCTACCACCGTAGTGTACGACCGGATCACCAAGGACGCAACCACGGGGCGGGGCCTCGACACCCTTAACGCCGACCGGATCACCAAGGACGACATCAAGGGGCGAGTGGCTATATGACCGGTAAGGCCCCTGAGGCGCGCTGCTCAGGAGCCCCTTTTGACGCTCAAGCAGCCCTCATGAAGGGAACATGGTGAAGATATGATTTACTTAGAAGTTTTGAACACCTTGCGCTCTGCGTCGGCAGGGCCCGGCCCCGCGCATACCTCAGCCGCCATTGGGCCGTCCGGATCACCGAGGACGGTTCCAAGGGGTGAGGGGCTACGTGACCAGTGAGGCTCCTGAGTCGCGATGCTTAGGAGTCCCCCTTGACGTACGAGCTCCAGCGTCCTCCTTAGCTTGGAATTTTCAAACACCTTGCGCTCTGCGTCGGCAGGGCCCGGCCCCACGCATACCTCCGCCGCCGTTGGGCCGTCCGGATCACCGAGGACGGTTCCAAGGGGTGACGGGCTACGTGACCAGTGAGGCTCCTGAGTCGCGATGCTCAGTAGTCCCCCTTGACGTACGAGCGGCTCCCATACCTTTCCTCGCCGGCTTTTCCTGAGAGGGGCGCGTGAAGACCAGGTTTGGCAGACCTGGGAAGGTGGCGTGTACCAGGCTTGGTCCGGTAGTAGCCGCCATGCAGCCCCCTCACGCGAACATCCCAGAGAATGCAGCGAAAAGGGGCCGCAAGGTGCCCTCCTGAGGTTGGATGCAGCCGCTGGGGCGCCCTCAGTTGTTTATCCCCAGCACTGGGCGTAGGGCTTCCACATTGCGTGGGCATAGCCATTGGTGGGCCGTGTTGTCCGTCAACACGGAGCTGTGGCTTCCACCTTGCGTGGGCATAGCCATTGGTGGGCCGTGTTGTCCGCCAGCACGGAGCTGTGGCTTCCACCTTGCGTGGGCATAGTCATTGGTGGACCGTGTTGAGTTGTCCGCCAGCGCGGAGCTGTGGCTTCCACATTGCGTGGGAAGGAACCCCTCCGCGTCCTCGGGGGGCTCCGGGCGTGTACAACCCATAGAGTTCGTACGCGTGGCTGGCACGGTAGAACTGGGAGGTGTATCTGGGAGCTCACGAGGGCGCTTTGGCCTCGCAAGGTCCCTACCTCTAAGGCGGTTTGCGCCTGGGTCTTCTTGTAGATAGCGCCATCCAAGGTCCTGCAAATTTTGGAGAAGCCTGCACTGAATGTCTCCCTAGGCCCATCGCACAAGAGGGCCAAGCACCAGTGACCCCAGGAGGTGACGTGAATGGGGCTGGCCCGCCAGACAGAGCTCAGCCACTGGATTTATCAACGCTGCAGGGACGGACCCGAGCACAGACGCCGTGCCCAGTCACCTCACGAGGTGGTCGAAGGTAGGATCATTCGGTTGTGGCAACATTCACGCTGGCAAGGAGCCGTGCCGGCAAGAGGAAACGTTAGGAAGTAGGCCACATGCATGAGAAACTGCTAAAATATGCGTAAATGCGGCGGCTGCAGGGGTACGCCCTGATCGCCTGAGGATAATGCAGCCCGGTGGGCGCCCTCAAGGGAAACAAACCAAAAAGTTACCTGGCACAGACCAACAAAAAGTCACCTGGCGGCCATGCCGCTGAAGAGTCGAAGCTGCCGTCGTAGCCTGATCTCGTACCTTTACGAGCGCGACCCTCACGGGCCCGTCGTCTCCCGGGGCTCAGGACCCATGCTTGGTCCGGGCATCTCCTCCAACTCCTCACCGCGTCTCGCCAGGCAAGGCACGAGCATGGCCCGGGCAAGGCGCTGGAACGTGACGCCGGCGTTCGCCAGGCCGAAGGGCATGCGGACGTAGTTGTGCGGATAGACCCACCCACGGTCGGCACGCGATGGCCAAAAGTGGCCCTGGGACGCGGCCCTGTTGACCGCGACCGTGTTGACGCAGACACGTGGCTGGTCGACCGGGCCGACGACGGTGGCTGCGATTGGCGGTGCAGGGCAGTCCCCGCCTCGCCGGGCCTGCGCCTTCTGAAGTTCCTCGACTGCTTTGATGACAGACTCTTGCGAGCTCGGCGCCCCGCGCCGCGCTCCTCGCTCTGTCAGTCGCGCGCCAGGACACGCCTTCAAGTTGTGCCCGAGCGCCTCCCTTGTCTCACCGGCCGAGCTGAGGGCCTCCTGGGTGGAAGCCCCCGAGCCCGACCCAAGGGGGGTGCCGAGCGCGCTTTCCTATGCGATGGAAGGTGGGACCCCGTCCCTGGGCGCAGAGCGTGAGGCTCCGCCCTTGGAGGTCCCAGCCCCCTGGCGTTCCGCGAGGAGGAGCTGCTTCTTCTTCTTGCGTGCGTCCTCACGAGGCAGGGCTTCCTCCTCGTCGTCCGAGCACTCGGCCGCTGCAGCGCGGTAAGCGCGCTCGAGGGAGCAGACGGCATCCTTCTCATCGAAGGCGATGGTGATGACGCCGCCACTCCCCGACATCTTGAGGACGTTGTAGCCATGATGAGTTGCCGCCATAAACTTGGCAAGGGCCGGGTACCCAAGGATCGCGTTGTACGGGAGGTGGATGTGGGCGACGTCGAAGACGATGATCTCGGTGCGGTAGTTCTTGCGTCCGCCGAAGGTGACGGGCAGGCGTACTTGCCCGATGGCGACAGTGGACCCATCAGTGACTCCCGAGAAGGGCTTGGTCGGCATGAGCTGGTCATACGGTACTTGGAGCGTCTCGAAGGTCTCAATGGAGAGGACATTGAGGCCCGCTCCACTGTCGACGAGGGTCTTGGTGACGAGGATGTTGCTGATGGTCGGAGTGCACAGCATGGGGAGCTTGCCGGCCATGGCTCAACACTTGAGCTGATCCCCCGAGTCAAAGGTGATGGCAGTTTGGGACCACTTGAGGGGACGCCTGGCCTCGGGATTTGGGAGGGCCGCGTTCACCTCCCGCGCGAACTGCTTGAAGACGCGGTTGGAGGCCGGGGCCTGGGAGCCACCCAGGATACAGGCCACTGCCCTGACCTCCTGGAAGCCCCCAGCCCCATCGTCTTGCCTGTCCTCTTCCTTCCTTCTGGGTGGTGGTGGCAGCGGTGGAAGGACGGCCTCGCGAGGGCGGACCTCACGAAGCTGGCCACGACGTGACCCCTCCGGAGGGTCATCACGCCAGCGGTCCTCCCGAGCCTGATCGCGCCAGCGGTCCTCTCGAGGCTGGTCGCGCCAGCGGTCCTCCTGAGGCTGGTCACGCCATCCCTGGCGCGGTTCCCGGTTGTCCCAACGGCCTCCGCCGCGTCCGAAGCCACGGTCAGCATGCCCAGGGCGCCGGCCAAAGTGTTCAGCGCGGACCAGTCTGAGCTCCTGACAATCGGCAGTGTCGTGGTTATTGATGCCGTGGAAGATGTAGGTCGGTCTCCCCCCTGCGGGGTGCTCCTCGCCTCGGCTGCGCTTCGCCTCAGGCTCGGCCACAAGCACCGCTGGGGTCTTGCGCTTCGCCTCCTTGGCCTTGGTCTTCTTCTCCTCTGGCTCCGCCACCGGAGGCTCTCGGAGTGACAGGCGGCCCTCCTCGGCCTTGGCGCACCTGTTCGCCAGGTTGAACATCTCCAGGGCTGAGCACAGTTCGTCGTTCATGGCGAGCTCCTCCTTCATCTTGAGGTCCGTGACGCCGTCGGTGAATGCGGAGAGGATGGCCTCATCCGACGCCTTCGGGACCTTGAGGCGCGTAGTTGTGAAGCGTTGTATGAACTTGTGCAGGGTCTCCCCATCCTGCTGCTTTACATGCCACAGGTCATTCACGGTGAGCGCGCGGTCACGGGTACCTTGGAAGTTGGCGACGAAGCGCTTGCGCAGGTCGTCCCAGGAGGTGATGGACCCCTCCGAGAGGTTGAGGAGCCAGGAGAGCGCTCCGCCCTTGAGCGCCATAGGGAACCAGCACGCCATGACCTTGTCGTCTCCACCGGCCGCCCGGATGCTCAGCGAGTAGAGCTGTAAGAACTCGGCGGGATCCGGTGTGCCGTCATAGCGAGGGGGTAGGTCGGGCTTGAACTTGCAGGGCCACGTGGTAGGGTGTAGCTCTGGGGCGATGGCAAGGCACCCCACCGGCTCGACAGGTGCTGCGTGTGTGGGCAGGGCCCGGTCTTGACGTTCCTGAGGGGCCGCCTCGAGCGGTGCCCGGTCGCGACGCTGGTTCGGCAGTGCGGGAAGCGCACGTGCGTCGACGCGCGGCCGGGGCACCACCTGGCAGCTCACTTCATCTCTTGCCCTTGCCCGCGGCTCGCGGGGCTGGCCGCGCGGGCGTGCTTCACGCCTGGGATCGGGATCGGCGTCGCGTTGCGGAGAAGGTGTTGGCGCATCGTGGGCCATGTCATCTGCCAGGGAAGGTCGGGGTCGAAACGAGTAGGAGAGCGCTGAAGCGTCGCCGGCAGCACTGACGAGCTCCGCGATGCGCCGAAGCCAGTCGTCGTAGCGGCCGAGGGCGGGGCGGTAGCGGAGCAGCTCGTTCGCCATGGCGAGCGCGCCCGAACCACGCGCCGGCCCGGGCCGAACGTGGGAGGACGACCCGGTAGCAGGAACGATCGACGGAGTTGCGGTCTGGCCGTCGCGTCGCGCGGTGACTGGCTGGGAGGAGTCTTGTTGTTCGTGGGCATCTGGGCCCGTGGCGGCGTTGGCCACCGGTGAAGGGGACCGGCGCGCGCCGGTGCGGCCCACGGGTGCCGTCTAGGCGACGCGGGCAGCACGGGGCTCGGCGCGAGCTCGACGGGCGTTAGACATCAGAGCGGCGAGGTGGGAGAAGAGCTTGGCTTGAGGAAGACTCCGACACGCCCCCTACCTGGCGCGCCAAATGTCGGATTTCGGGCTCCGCAAAACCCTCAAGATTCGAACACAGGGGCGTGTGCGAAGATTCCTTGCAGCCTCGCCCTACCTAGCTCGCTACTCGATGGTTACTATGGCGAACTCGCACGATGACGAGGAAGAAGATGAACACGGTGGTTTACCCAGGTTCGGGCCGCTGTGAAGCGTAATACCCTACTCCTGCTTTGGTGGATTGCCTCTCGGGGAGGTGTGGTGGATGAACTAGTATAGTGGCGAGCGGCCTCGTGAGGGTGCTCGAGTGGTGCTCTTGGCTTTCTGCTTGCCTTGTGGTTCTGTTGGATCTCTCTCTCCGACTTTCTTCTACGGAGCAACCTAGCCTCTATATATAGCGGTGGCCCGGGTCCTCTTCCCTTATCGCAATGGCGGGAAGGGATCCCACAACGGCCAAATTTGAAGGGCGACAGGAGGACATCCCCGCCCTGTCCAAAGGTGGTCTTCGCCCGCAAAGCAGCTGTCGATGATGCAGAAGTGGGCTCGGCGATGACATCCGCCCTACGGGGCTCGTGGTCATGGTCTTGTTGCACCGGAATGGAAACCTTTGGGAGGCGCTTTGGGAACCCGCGTACGTCCCTGCTCCCTTTGCACCAAAGGGGAAACTGCACCGCCTGGCGCGCTGGCGCCCGCCTGTCTTTCCTTGCGTTATCCTTGACTCCTGAGGCGGGGCCTCGCATAGAGATCTCCGCCGCTCCGGAGGGGGCCTGAGGAGGCCCACCCTTGCTGGTCTTGGCGCCGTCCCTCCTCGTGAGCCTGGGGGCCTCTCGAGAGCCTTGTCTTGAGTGGAGCCACGCCAGGCCGTGCCTGGCTGACGAGGTGGGCCATGCCCTGGGCCGCAGGCAGGCAAGTCTGGGTACGCCCGTTCCCAGAACGCCGACAATCTGTGAGCCACAGGGACTTAGCAATCTCATTTCCAAGGGTATCAACACTATTAAAGCTTAATGGGTGAGGTATGGTTAAGTGGTGAGGCTGCAGCAAGCACTAAGCATTTATTTGAGTGGCTAACTTACGAGTAAAAGAATAAAGGGGGATGATCGTCGCATAAACGGACGTGAACTAGTAATGATCTCTAAGAGATCCTGAACACCTACTTACGAACAAACATAACCCCACCGTGTTCTCTCTCGGTTCAGAAATCATGAGAAGAGACAGTCACGGTTACGCACACGGTTGTTGTATTTTATTTGAGTTTACTTCAAGTTTGCTATGACCGGGTGTTAAACAAAGTTTCCAAGTTGCCAAGTAACCGCGGGCACGGCTTTCCGAAAGATTTAACCCTGCAGGGGTGCTCCAACTCATCAATCAGAAACTAACCACACGCCGCGGGAATAACCTCGACCATGAATCCTGTGGTTTCCTAGGCAATTCCGTTGGAAAACCGCAACCTCAAGATAGCCCGAAGTATTCTCAGAATTCCTCACGCAAGACCTTCGAGAAAGGTAAAACAAGTCCAGCAAGACCAACCGACGTGTCGACGAACCTGATAGGAGCCGCGTATCTCGTTCTCAGGACACGACGGATAAGCGAACCGTACGGTGGCCTAATAGACATCTCCTGAGTTGCCCCGGGTTGACCCAGCACGGTGCTCTAGTTTGGACCAACACTAATGAGCAACACTGGCCCGGGTTGTTGATTAAAGATCCTCGGGTTAATTACTCCCTATGCAGGTTTATTAGTTATTAGGCAAATGTAGTACCAATGTTGGGTCTTGCCAGGCAAGTTTTAATCTAAAACGAATGGTCAAGGGGGTCCACATAACAACCCCGAGCATGTTAGGAGCACAAGATATGGAACATAACACCGGTTCACAAGTAACTAGGGCGGCAAGAGTGGAACAAAACACCGAGCAAAAGGCCAAGCCTTCCACCCTTTACCAAGTATATATGTGCATTAAATTAAATAGCAATAATATTGTGATATATCAAAATATCCATGTTGCACATGGAAAGAGCTTGCACCTGCAACTAGCAACGCTATAAGAAGGGCTGAGCAAGCGGTAACATAGCCAATCAATGGTTTGCTGGGATGTGGAGGGGTTAGAGGCTTTTCATGGCAATTTGGGAGGCTTAACATACAAGTGGTAGGTAGCGAGACAAGTAATAGAAACGAGACATCTAGCATGGCAATGATAGTAATGGTATCCAAGGAAATGATCATCTTGCCTGAGATCCCGCTTGGAAGAAGAACGAATCCATGAAGAAGACGAGCCAACGTAGTCGAACGAATCCTCACACTCCGAACGATTTCGGAACTCTATCGAGAAGAAGCAATCCGGAAACAACAATCAATACATGATCAACACCACAATATATGCATGACATGATGCGCAAACAAACATGATGCATGTCCGGTTTAATTATGTGAGGCATGGCAATCACACAAACAAATACTACACATTAAGTGACGCTCAATATGCAACGAGTAGCATATTGGCGAAACTCCACTTTCGAATTATTTAGTTCACTCTCGTTAGGTAAACGACAATATTAAATATTGTTGAACATGGCAAGAGGTGAAGCATAATGAAACTACACTATCTAGGCATCTTAAATGAGGTCGGAAACAACTTATACTATTTCTGAAGCGACCTCATATGCAAATTTCGGAATTGGTCCAGATTTGAACTAACCGTCTTTTATGTTTGTTAAACAGCAAAACAAAGTGCACACATGAAAACAACAAGCTTCAAGTTCCTAAGATGCACAAACTAAGCATGGGCCAGTAGCATATAACACACACTTCATTTCATCTTCACATATCATACTCAAAAGAATCATGGAACACATGGTAGGAAGCTCACAACATGGCAATAAAATAAAACAGATTAGGACTTAGTGAAGATAACAGTTTTTAGCATAACAGTTTTTACGAAGGCATATTGGCAGCAATAAAACTATATGCTACAGGACATATATTGGCATGAAACTCTACAGCATGGTAGTAGACATGATGCACTACAATTCATTCCACGGTGGCAAGGTCTAAATATGCATAGAATCATGTCTAGCATCAACACAACATGGCATTATGAAGAAAACAGATTCTCACACTTGGTGAAAATTAGAGTAGACATGTGCAACAGTTTTTAACAGATTGACATGTTGGACAATGGATATAACTATGATGCAAATCCTATACATGTCAACAAATGGCACAAACTGGTAGACAACAACATGCTTAACAAAAGACTAATAGATCAATAGCCAATCACATGGCAACAAGGCAACAAAATAACAGTTTTCAGACTTGGAAATATTTTAGCATCTCTAAACATCCACTTTTTATGGTATGTTGGCAACAAGAAAATAACACCTACACATGGATTTCTATAGCAACCAAAAATACCAGGACCTAACACACATGTCCAAGGGTATATCTCATGTTCAAAATTATTTCATATCATGCATGGATTAATTCACACAAAATATACAAAAGGGCATCATAACAAAATAATCATACACACAAAAATGCTCAAATGCTAAAACTAATTGCACAGATAAATTCTAAGGATTTTCCTACCCAAAAGTCATATATAATATGTGGTTTTTTTATTAAAGAAACAATGACACAACAATTATGTGAGATTAGGACATAAAACGTTTTAGCAAGTTATGTATGCAAATTAAATGCAAACATGACATCAAACATTTTATCATGCATGAAAATGCGATATAAATAATCTAGACATTTTACATATATGATTTGATTAATTCGGATGCACGCTTAAATATTTATGCGCAATGCAAATAATGACAATTATGCAAATTATAAGAAAACAACATGTTAAACATTTTAACCATGGGTGAAAGTTGGATATTGTGAATCTACACAAAATTCTACACATTTTTCATATACAAAATATCTTCATCCGATGCACGATTATTTAATTATGAGCTATGCAAGTAATGATTTTTTTTCTGTAATTAAAATTGCCCTAGCTAATTAGATAAATCCGCACACACAAAAAATCGACTATGGGCCGAATCTGAACAACCGGGCCGAACAGAGCAAGGCGCGGCATAATATTCTTCGCTCAGAGCGCGACATAAGAGGCGCTGGGGCTCACCTTGTGGGCTTGGCCCATTCGGTGGAGGAGCTGGGCCTTGGAGGCGCGGGCCCATGCGGGGAGGCCGGCCTGGCAGCAGCGAGCGTCTCCCTCGCGAGGCGAGGTCGTGGCTGCGACCAGGAGGCCGACGGCGGCACATCCGGGAGAGGAGGCCGACGGGACGCTCCGGGGACGGGGAGATCCGGGCTGGGGAAGGCCGAATCCGGCGGGGGGTCGCCGGAGCGGGCCGGAGACGGGCGCGGCATAGGCGGCGTCAACCGGGGCAGAGCTTGGCGCGAGATGGCTGCGGCCATGGCTCCCGTTGGAGCTCTGATCCGAGCCGCGGGGCGGCGCGGGGATCCACACATGCGCGAGGATGGCCACCGGTGGCGGGCGCGCTTGCCGGCGCGGCGCCGTGCTGGGGCGGCTTGCTTCGGTGGAGGTCGCTGGCAGGGCCAAGGCACGCTGGATCGGGTGCTCCTCCCGATCTGGACGCTCGGGGCGGTGGCGCCCTTCGGGCCTGGGCGGGCCCCGGATGGGCTTCGGTGGGCCGGCGCGAGGTGGGAGACAGGGGCGGCTCAGGTGGTGGCTGGGGGTTGGGCGCGCACGGAATTCAAGGAGGACCAGGGTTTACTGATCTGGACTTCTAGGATGTCTATTTATAGCAGGGTAGACTATGGTTAGTGGTTTTTAGGGGTCTCGGAGTCATCCGATCGCGATCTGATGGCTCCGATTGCGGGGTTTAGGTTGGTGGGCTAGTGGTCTGTGTTAGAGGGGTCGGGCTAAGATGAGAGAGAGGTGGTGCGGCCCGGCACAGAGTTTTAAAATACCAAAACGTCCGACAATTTGACCGATGACGGTGCCGCTACGGTTGACCGTTCGGGTATCAACCGACCTCTGATTGCGAGAAAACTTGGCAGGCGGTCTACCTACATTATAACAAGACTGCATGCCAACTTTCGACACAATCCGAGAATATTTTTCGTGCACTTTAAAAACGATATTATTTTTTTATGCCGCGAGCGCGTGCGTGTGGTTGGACTCGAAACGGTCGTCGACGAGAACGGAGAGAATCGGCGACTACCAACGGATGCACGTTTTGAAAAAAAATGAGTGACGATGCTATACAGATGATGTGAATGATGCGATGATGGATGCAACAAAAAAACGAATCACACGAAGGCAACGGAAATATTCTGGAGCGTCGGTCTCGGGCTATTACACCTTGGCAGGCTCGTGGACTTCGGCTTCGTCTTCCTTGCCGGTGGTCCCGCTGAGCCATTCCCTGACAGCCTTGATGGGGTCAGGCGGGGCTTCTGCTTAGGTCTCCCTTTCGCCCTTTTTCTTTTTGTAGCTTGCTCCTAGGGGAGAAAGTCAAATAAAGATTTATTAGGAAGGAGCTCTCCAATGTATCTTGATCCATTTTGTATCAACAAATGAATGAATGAATGTTATTTCTCTTCCCTAAGTACTATCCTTTTCCCCCCTTTGTTTCTACTGTGTCAGTATGTTTTGTCCTTGCCGCACGGAATCGCTTGCCGGGTCACTACTAACCACGAGCGCCAAAAGGGGAGCGAGCCCCCGGCAGCAGGCTGGCGTTGTTCCCCGGTAGGACTCCTTGTCGGTATCAGCGCTACCCCCTAGAGCTGATAAGTATTAGGAGTTGGGGGATGGCTCGTCCCGACAAGGGTTTTCACCACGTGGGGGACTCCACCGAACACATCCGAAAGGAGAGCAAGGGTTTCCTTTAAGGGAGTGAACAACATGAAACTTGGGATATGCGGTTAGACTTATCTTTTTAAGCAGTATCCCTTTCTGGAGTATGCTGGGCCTGATGGGGATATGTACCTAGGGTAGGGTCATAGGCCTGACCTACATACCCTACCTAAGGACACTACATTGGAGAACTTAAAGATTACAAAGAAGACTCCGACTGAAATCACCATGGCGCATAAGTCACTCGACAGAAGATCCACTCGGAGGTTTCTCCCTCCACTCGACAGTTGCCTTTCACTCGGAAGAACCAGAAGTCAGTCGACCGCAGAAGACCAGAAGCCACTCCAGGGAGGTCAACGGACAAGCGTTCGGCTAGTCGCCATTAGTAGCATTTATTGCATACGTTATCAGTAACGTACACCTTTATTACCACGATCGAACCCTTGGTTGCTGGGTATTCATGAGGGGCAGCGTACTCTATATAAGCCACCCCTCCCCTCTGGCACAAGGGTTCGTACCCCCTGTAACTCTTACTTTCCACACGACAGAAGCTCCCGAGCACTGAGACGTAGGGCTGTTACCTCCACGAGAGGGGCCTGAACTCATACATCCGTGTGTACAATCTCGTCGTAGCTAGGACTCTGCCCTCTCCTTACGTACCCCTAACCTCTACTGTCAGGCTCGTTCCCACGACAGTTGGCGCCCACCATGGGGCAGGCGTCTAAGCGACTTCCGGCGAGTTTGCAATTTTCTTCTTCGTCATGTCTTCCGGCGGCGGTTTGTTCCTGGTGTGACACCCTGATTTTTGGCAACCTTTTCTTTTCAAAATCATTTTGGGCTTTATTTGCAATTTGGTTGATTTTCAAACCTTTTCAGTTGAATTGGATCTATGATTCTTTGAATCTTTTCCCGAGTAACCAAAAACCCACCTCATCTTGCCAAAACCTTTCGTCACCTATCTTGGATCAATTTTCAAGATTTAATCTTTTCCTAATAACCCTTTTCTTTATTTGGGAAATTATGTCATCACTATGGGTTGTGAAGCAACCTATAGTTTGGATGATCAATAAATTCCCAAACCTTTGCCACATCTTCTAATCATCATATGATTCCATAATCTTCAAAAATATTCCATTGTCCAATGCAAAGTTTTGGCCATAATAATTATTTCATTTCTGGTCAGAATTTGTCAGTTGTGAAGCAACCCCTAGTTTCCTATCTCAGAAAATTCTCAATAAATTCCCCAAGCTCCTAGGGATCCTACCTAGCCACAATATCCAAAAATATCATCTAGTCCAGTACTAATTTTCAGCAGCAAAACTCTGACAAGTTTCTGCCCATTTCAAACCTGTGTGAAGGAAGTGCTAGCTAGAGGTGCTCAATTGCTCTCAAATTTTTATGGCATCTCCTATAACTCAAATAACTTCCCTCCACCAAGTGTCATCATCAGGAGATCAATCATGTGAGTGCCACAAGTTCATTTAGTTTCTGGTCTAGAATTATAGTTTGCAAAGGAACTATATTCAAATCTGCTTCAAACTCCTCCAAACTTTGCCAGTCTGTAGTCCTTCCAACATAGATGGCACTAGACATCTCCATTGGCCCTACCTCTATCTCAGCTCTCCTCCAGAACCTCCTCAAGATTGCTGGCAGAAGCTGTAGCTGAAGCTACACTTCACAGCAGGGTGTATCTAGTCGAGCCCGTGACCCACAGAGGCTAAGTGGACGAAGGTCGACCCCATGGACAAGGTGTGTCAGGCCTGCGTGGCCTCCTGGTGGCCGCAACCGTGGTGAGCACGGCACTGGCATGCCAGTGCGCGCGCTCTGCACGACGCCCGAGTCTGATGAGCTCGCCCGAGCCGTCCCTCGCTGTCCCCCCTTGTCCCTTGGTGCCGACATCGCCCCAGGCCCGCGCGTGGCCCCTCTCGAACCCTCCTGGCCGCCGGCGAAGGCCGCCGCCGCTCCCGGCCAAGCTTCGCCACGGGCGCAACATTGAGCTTCGGCCACTGTGGTTGTCCGCAAGCCATTAATGGCGCCGGACCAGTCCCTTCGCTCCTCTGCCCTCCTCCGTCACCTCGCTCCATGCCGCGACGGCCAGCTCGCCGTCCTTGCTCCAGTGGCATGGCCGAGCCTCGCCACTTCGGGAGAGCTCGCCCGCATTCGCCCCTGGCCTAAAAAAGGCCATGCCCGGCCCTCCCAAGCTCCTCAACCTCACCCAGCCATCATCCAATCGGCCTCCCGAAGAGCGAGCCACGGCCGAGAGGCCCTCTGGCCTCGAATCTCACCGGAGCTCCGCCGTCTGTAGCCACCTCGCCACCAGCACTTCCACTCCACCCCAGCCCCAATTGACCTCACCCTCGAGCTCAGGGCATCTCCCTGGTGCTCCCCGACCTCCTGCCCAAGCAAACCATCGCCGAATTCGCCTTCTCCGATGACCACCCGAACACCGCCGCCGCCGGAGAGGAAGGGGACGACGCCGTCCGGCCATCTCCCGTCACGCTGTGGGTACGTGTGTGTTCGTCTCCTCACGCCTGATCCATTCCCCTCAACTCCGAGCTCCGTCGCCGTCCCTATCGCCGGCGACCATCGTCGGAGCTCCGCCCCTCTCGGTCCCTCTTCTCCCTCTCTGTTTAAAACGATGCCGACCCCACCAATCAGCGGGCCACGCACGCGCCCAAAGCGTATAAGTGGAGGCGCCCCTCCACTTTACGCCTTCGACGTGGCCCGCTGGAGGTTTTCTGATTTTTCCAATTTCTATTTATTTAATCCAGTTTGACCAGGAACTTTAACCAGTTATAACTTACCATAAGCTCAAATTCAATGATTCTTTTTGCATTGTGTTTGTATTGACCCCCTTTAATTTCTGACCAAGTTTGGTGATTTTCTCTTATCCACAGAATTTCTGGTTAACAAAAATGCATTATGTGACATTACCCTTTGCATTTCAAAAATATTTTCAAAAGGAAACTTTGGTTATTTTGAAGACCAGGTGTGTTTGAACAACCCAACAGAGCAAGGCAAGCCATGATACCCGTTTCATGAAGCATTTTCAATAGCATTGCATATTTTCATGCATTATACTTATTTAATTGCTATAGGTTAATTCGTAGTAAATTAATTTAAATGTTTAGTTGCCAATTGTGATGAACCACTATATTATCTAAATGAGCGTAGTGGTTGATCTTGAGTCACCTGTCCGGGCTTAACCGTGCAACCACATTTGCCGGTATGGGACGGCCTTGACTTGGTCTGATCGCGTGCTCTTTCACCGGTACCTCCAAAGAGGGAAGGTTATGCGCACGTGCTACCCTGATCAGGTAGGCGGCGATAACCCTGTGAGCCAGTTGAGTTTTGTGCCAGTGTCCCCGTTTGGGACAGTTTAGTTTGGCCACGACGGTGGCAGGTGTCATGAGGACACAGGGGCCACCCAGGGCAGGTCTCCGGGGGAGGATGAATGCCGGTGGTACGATGGGAGAGTCACGGGTCAGACAGGTTTCGTTGAAGCAATGCTGGTCCACCCGAGTGGGATCGCGAGGCCAGGTGCTTCATGGTGTGGGTAAAGTGCGCAACCTCTGCAGAGTGTAAAATCTATTCGAATAGCCGCGTCCACGGTATTGGACAGCCCGTCCAGACCTCAGTAGATGGTCAACCGTAATAGTGTTAGTATTGATGGAATAACTCGTCTTATGTTCGGGAGTACTCGATGGTTGTGAGTATTCCGAGGGTTGTGAGACAACCCAGAAGAGAGTAAGTTGGTAGCCGGTAACAGTAAGTGAATTGCTTACACTTTTAACATGATTGCCATGCTATTGTTTGCTGCATTACTTGGTTGTCGTGAGCTTGCGAGTACATTCAAAGTACTCACCTGGCGTATCATGCCAGATGCAGGGGAAGCCGAGGACGGAGGACACAATGGTTCGTGCTACACTAGTTAGGATGTGTCCACAACAGTGTCCCTGTGGATGGAGTTGCCGCTATGTTCCGCTACGCCGTAGAAGTACTTAGTAGTTCTGAGGCCCTGCTATGTGTCATAAATAATGTAGATACTGTCACAGCACCGAGGGTGCCTTTGGCCTCGCTATCATTGTAAGATATGAGCTTGTACTCGAAATCTATCAATAAAGTCAGTTCAGTTCTGTTCCAAGTTGTTGTGTGTTTCCAGAGGACATGATCTCTAGGCTGGAAACACTGGTAATCCGGTTCTCTGAGCCGGGGTGCCACAACGCTTGGTATTAGAGCTAGGCTGACTGTAGGACACCCTAGTCAAACCGCACTAGAACCGCGATTAGTGTAGGGCTTTGAGTGTGCATCTTGCTTGTTGCATTTGATTATTGCATGGCATGCATCATAATTCATTGTTTTACTAACCGTTGGCATTGTGAGTGTAGATGGCACCAGTTCCATATCATTACCATTTTGAGCCTGCACCCTTCACCTTTCCAGTACTGCTCCGGGACGTCTGGCTTCGACTGTACCCCCACGGCAAAGATCCAGTGTACCAGGTGTTTCGGGAGCAGCTTGCCGAGTCAGTGTATGAGTATCACGCAGAGGCTTTCCTGATCGCGAGCTCGGACCTTGGTAGCTATTCTCGCTCTTCCAAGGGCGGAACGGCTTCCACCCCGGAGCTGGCGATCCAGTTTGTTGCGATGGAGGCTCTCACTGACTTGTGCTTCTACGAGGTCGAGATGCAGACTCATCCAGGTTTCTTCCACTATCCCACCCTGTCACCTATGACAGGGTGGGATAGTGGAAGAAACCTGGATGCTATGACAGGGCGAGTCATTTTCGCTCCTGTTGACCCGGCGTGTGATCGTGCGACTGCTGTGCTGTCTCGCTATCTGAACGCCAGTTATCGTACGATCATATCCCTGGCTGAGGAGCTGTCTCGTGTCCAAGGGGCACTTGCAGCCGTAGCTCCAGTTCCACCTCCACCTCAGCCTATCTTTCCACCTATATATCCACCACCAGTTCCACCTCCACCCAGGTTCGATATTCCTTCTAGCTCTACTGTGCCACCAGGCTTTTCGTCTGGTAGCCGTCGTGAGACCTCGGCAGAGTGGGCCTCACTCCTAGACACTCCAGCGGCTCCGATGCTGAGGCGTCGTGCTCCTTCTTCCCCGGAAGGAGAACCGTCCCAGCAGCGTCGTCGTGTTTCCTTTGATCCGGAGGATGAGATCCATATCATCAGTTCCGACTCCGACTCAGGATCAGATGATGAGGAGTCCTCAGTCTGTCAGTGTTCGTGCCACCCGCGCCACTAGAGTAGAGGCTTGAGCTGTAGTGCATGCATCTTTGCATATGTCAACTGCCGTATGAGCAGTCTAGCCATGATATCCCCCTACTAGCTTGCCATGTATGATGTTGGGTTATCTTGTATAATTATGTTGCTTGCTTTATTCGCCTTTTTCGCGTATTTTCCTTCTGGTGTCATATGACTGTGTTTCCCTTATGGATGTTGCTCATCGATTCGATATTTTGCAGTGGGAACAAAATTTAGGATGAAGAGAAGTTGTAGCCAAGGCGGCGATGGAACCCCCGTCCGTCGATCCGCCAGACAAGCAGGACAACCACCAGAAGATTTACCACCTCCACCACCTCAAGCACCGACCACTGATCAGATTATGAGGATGTTTGAGGAGAAAAGAAATCAAGATCTTATGCAATTTCTAAAAAGCATGCAGGCTATGGTGGGTCAGAACCACAACCATTATGGAACACATTCCAAGTTGTCTGACTTCCAGCGCACTAAGCCGCCCAACTTCGGTCAAGCTGTGGATCCTATAGAAGCAGATGATTGGCTAAGGACTATGGAAAAGAAGCTGGACATAGCTCGCTGCGAGGATTCAGACAAGGTTCCTTTTGCCACTCACTATCTGGAAGGGCCAGCAGCTATATGGTGGGACAACACAAAGGCAACATGGCCTTCTGAAGAAGAAATTACCTGGGAGAAGTTCAAGGAACTATTCCGCAAGTATCATATTCCCACAGGCATAATGAAAGTAAAGCAAAGGGAGTTCCTTGCGCTTACACAAGGGAATATGTCTGTGGTAGAGTACCTGAACAAGTTCAACAATCTGGCACGGTACTCTACCCATGACGTGTCTACTGAAGAAAGAAAGATCGAGCGGTTCCTGGGAGGACTGAACCACACTCTCCGTTGTCAGCTCTGCATGCTGGACTTTCCGGACTTCCAAACCTTGGTGAATAAGGCTTTCATAGCCGAAAGGGAGCATAAGTCCGGGAATGATGACCGCAAGCGGAAGTTCGAACCCAAGAAGGACAACCGGGAGCAGTTTGCGCAGAAACCACGCACCTGGCAGTCAGGTCCATCTGAATATAAGCCCACATGGAGCAATGGCAACAATAGCAATAAGACAGTGAGCCAGAATAAGACCTTTGGCAAACAGCCAGTGCTAGAGGACTGCCGCCGCAACAACACCTGCTTTACTTGCGGCCAAAGCGGACACTACCCCAAGTAGTGCCCCGCCAACAACGGGAAGCCATCCTCCGACATCAAGCCGCAGGTCAATACTATTGGACGCCGCCCCAATCATAACTTCTACCACGGACGCGTCCATCATATCTCCGCTGAGGAAGCCTGTGAAGTTCCAGAAGTCGTCCTTGGTATGTTTTCTCTTAACAACATACATGCAGTAATTTTATTTGATTCCGGGGCTTCCTACTCGTTTATTTCGCGGATTTTTGCCACCTTGCACAAATTTTCTCCTTCGCTCTTGGATAAAATCATGGTGGTACAATCCCCTGGCTCCCTGCTCAGAACAAATCTGATATATAGAGATCTGGAAATTTCGATACATGGAGTTAAATTTCTAGCTACACTCGTTGCCATTGAATCTTCGGGACTGGATGTAATACTGGGGATGGACTGGTTGACACCCCATCAGGTATGCATCAACTGTGCCACCAGGACAGTGACACTAGTTAATCCGGCAGGACAAACAGTCCAATTCCTTGCCAGCAAGATGATGTCGAAGAAGGGAATGGCATACCAAACCACCGTCACGGATATGAACTTGATTTTGGTAGTTTGCAAATTTCCGGATGTATTCCCTGAAGAATTACCCGGGATGCCACCCGATCGGGAATTGGAGTTTGCAATTGAGGTGATTCCCGGTACTGCTCCAATCTACAAGAAATACTACCGTATGCCAGGTCCAGAGTTGGCGGAATTAAAGAAGCAGTTGGATGAATTGTTGCAAAAAGGGTACATTCGCCCAAGCATCTCGCCATGGGGATCACCAGTGCTATTTGTCAAGAAAAAGGATGGAAGTCTACGAATGTGCGTAGACTATCGCCAGCTGAACGAGGTCACCATCAAGAATAAGTACCCGCTCCCTCGTATTGATGACTTGTTCGACCAGTTGAATGGAGCATGGATATTCTCCAAGATTGACCTCCGAACCGGGTATCATCAGCTAAAAATCAGAAAGGAGGATATACCCAAGACAGCTTTCACCACCCGATATGGTCTATATGAGTTTACAGTCATGTCATTTGGACTGACAAACGCTCCAGCTTACTTCATGAGCATGATGAACAAAGTCTTCATGGACTTTCTAGACAAATTTGTGGTGGTGTTCATCGATGATATCCTGATATATTCCAAGGATGAAGAAGAGCACAAGCAGCACCTTCGTGCTGTCCTGGAAAGGTTAAGAGACCACCGTCTGTATGCCAAGTTCAGTAAGTGTGAATTTTGGCTAAAAGAAGTGGGATTTCTGGGGCACATTCTGTCAAAACAAGGAGTAGCCGTCGACCCCAGCAAGGTAACTGCAGTGTTAAATTGGAAGACACCCGCCTCGGTGACCGAAGTTCGTAGCTTTCTGGGATTGGCAGGCTATTACCGTCGTTTCATAGAAGGCTTCTCCAAAATAGCTAAGCCACTGATGGAATTGCTCAAGAAAAATCAAAGGTTTGTCTTGATGACGGAGTGTGATAGCAGCTTTCGAGAGCTAAAGACAAGGCTAACGACAGCACCTGTCTTAGTCCTTCCAGACATTCACAAGAGCTTTGATATTTACTGTGATGCTTCCAGACGAGGAATCGGCTGCGTGTTAATGCAAGAAGGAAGGGTTGTAGCGTATGCATCCAGACAGCTACGACCTCATGAGGAGAACTACCCCACACATGATTTGGAATTAGCAGCCGTGGTTCATGCCTTAAAGATTTGGAGGCATTACTTGATTGGACAACGTTGTGAAATATACACCGACCATAAGAGTCTCAAGTATGTTTTCACCCAACCTGACCTGAATCTCAGGCAGCGAAGATGGCTTGAACTAGTCAAGGACTATGACATTGGAATAAACTATCATCCGGGAAAAGCTAACGTGGTCGCTGATGCCCTCAGCAGAAAACAGAGCACCGTGAATGCACTAATGGGAACTCTCCATCCACGGTTACAAGAAGAATTCGCCGAGCTCAATATGGTGCTATGCGGCCCAATTACCCCAGACACCTTGGAAATTACCCCAACGCTTATAGAGGAGATTAAGAAGGCCCAAGAGCCAGATGAAGGAATAAAGGAGATCAACGAGCTGATTCCGAAAGGGAAGGCCAAGTCCTTCCACGTGGATGATCAAGGCACCTTATGGTTTGAGAAGCGGATATGTGTGCCCGACCAGAATAACCTGAGACAGCAGATACCCAGAGAAGCTCATGAATCCGCATACTCTATCCACCCGGGAGACACAAAGATGTATCAGGATCTGAGAGAGACATTTTGGTGGCCAGGAATGCGAAGATATATAGCATACTATGTCGCCTGCTATGACATCTGCAACAAGGTCAAGGCGGAACACCAGAAACCCGCTGGGCTACTACAACCCTTACCGGTTCCCCGGTGGAAGTGGGACGACATATGTATGGACTTCATTGTTGGACTACCTAAGTCAACAAGAGGCAATGATGCTATCTGGGTCATTGTGGATATACTCACAAAAGTGGCTCACTTTATTCCGGTAAATACCACTTTCAACGCAAATCAGCTGGCACAACTATACATGTCCCGGATAGTCAGCCTTCATGGAGTACCCAAGTCTATCAGCTCGGATAGGGGCTCCCTATTCACCTCCGCATTCTGGTTGTGATTGCACCAAGCCTTGGGCACTATGCTGAAGCATAGCACGGCGTACCATCCGCAGACAGATGGGCAGACCGAACGAGTGAACCAGATACTGGAAGACATGCTTCGGTCTTGTGCCCTTACCCATGGACCCAAATGGGAAGACAGTCTACCCTATGCGGAATTCTCCTATAACAACAGTTATCAGTCAAGTTTGAAGATGTCACCGTTTGAGGCACTATATGGACGGAAGTGCCGCACCCCATTGAATTGGTCCCAGACCGGAGATAGCCGTATCTTTGGCACGGACTTGATGCTCGAGGCTAAGAAGCAGGTCAAGGATATTCAGGAGCGTCTTCAAGCAGCCAAGTCCCATCAAAAGTGCTACTATGACCCAAAGCACCGGGAAGTGACTTTTGAACCCGGAGAATATGCGTACCTTCGAGTAACCCCCATGAAGGGAGTGAAGAGATTCCATACCTGGGGAAAGCTTGCACCAAGATACATCGGACCCTTCCCAGTGATTGCTAGAAGAGGCAGAGTGGCATATCAGTTGGAATTACCACCGGAGTTATCAGATGTGCACGATGTCTTCCACATATCACAGTTAAGGAAGTGCATTGCACCACCCATCAAACAAGCAGATATGAGTGAGCTAGAACTGGCGAAGGATCTGACCTACGAAGAAAAACCCGTTAGAATCTTGGATTAGATGGAAAGGACTACCAGGAGTAAGGTGATTAAGTTTTACAAGGTGCTACGGGAGCACCATACCGAGGAAGAGGCTACCTGGGAAAGAGAAGATTTCTTAAGATCTGCATATCCGTATTTGTTCCCTGAGCAACCAAATCTCGAGGACGAGATTCATCCTAAGGGGGGTAGGTTTGTGACACCCTGATTTTTGGCAACCTTTTCTTTTCAAAATCACTTTGGGCTTTATTTGCAATTTGGTTGATTTTCAAACCTTTTCAGTTGAATTGGATCTATGATTCTTTGAATCTTTTCCCAAGTAACCCAAAACCCACCTCATCTTGCCAAAACCTTTCGTCACCTATCTTGGATCAATTTTCAAGATTTAATCTTTTCCTAATAACCCTTTTCTTTATTTGGGAAATTATGTCATCACTATGGGTTGTGAAGAAACCTATAGTTTCGATGATCAATATATTCCCAAACCTTTGCCACATCTTCTAATCATCATATGATTCCATAATCTTCAAAAATATTCCATTGTCCAATGCAAAGTTTTGGCCAGAATAATTATTTCATTTCTGGTCAGAATTTGTCAGTTGTGAAGCAACCCCTAGTTTCCTATCTTAGAAAATTCTCAATAAATTCCCCAAGCTCCTAGGGAGCCTACCTAGCCACAATATCCAAAAATATCATCTGGTCCAGTACAAATTTTCAGCAGCAAAACTCTGACAAGTTTCTGCCCATTTCAAACCTGTGTGAAGGAAGTGCTAGCTAGAGGTGCTCAATTGCTCTCAAATTTTTATGGCATCTCCTATAACTCAAATAACTTCCATCCACCAAGTTTCATAATCAGGAGATCAATCATGTGAGTGCCACAAGTTCATTTAGTTTCTGGTCCAGAATTCTAGTTTGCAAAGGAACTATATTCAAATCTGCTTCAAACTCCTCCAAACTTTGCCAGTCTGTAGTCCTTCCAACCTAGATGGCACTAGACATCTCCATTGGCCCTACCTCTATCTCAGCTCTCCTCCAGAACCTCCTCAAGATTGCTGGCAGAAGCTGTAGCTGAAGCTACACTTCACAGCAGGGTGTATCTAGTCGAGCCAGTGACCCAGAGAGGCTAAGTGGACGAAGGTCGACCCCATGGACAAGGTGTGCCAGGCATGCGTGGCCTCCTGGTGGCCGCAACCGTGGTGAGCACGGCACTGGCATGCCAGTGCGCGCGCTCTGCATGGCGCCCGAGTCTGATGAGCTCGCCCGAGCCGTCCCTCGCTGTCCCCCTTGTCCCTTGGTGCCGACATCGCCCCAGCCCCACGCGTGGCCCCTCTCGAACCCTCTTGGCCGCCGGCGAAGGCCGCCGCAGCTCCCAGCCAAGCTTCGCCACGGGCGCAACAGTGAGCTTCGGCCACTGTGGTTCTCCGCAAGCCATTAATGGCGCCGGACCAGTCCCGTCGCTCCTCTGCCCTCCTCCGTCACCTCGCTCCACGCCGCGATGGCCAACTCGCCGTCCTTGCTCCAGTGGCATGGCCGAGCCTCGCCGCTTCGGGAGAGCTCGCCCTCCTTTGCCTCTGGCCTATAAAAGGCCATGCCCGGCCCTCCCAAGCTCCTCAACCTCACCCAGCCATCATCCAATCGGCCTCCCGAAGAGCGAGCCACGGCCGAGAGGCCCTCTGGCCTCGAATCTCACCGGAGCTCCGCCGTCTGTAGCCACCTCGCCACCAGCACTTCCACTCCACCCCAGCCCCAATTGACCTCACCCTCGAGCTCAGGGCATCCCCCTGGTGCTCCCCGACCTCCGGCCCAAGCAAACCATCACCGAATTCGCCTTCTCCGACGACCACCCGAACACCGCCGCCGCCGGAGAGGAAGGGGACGACGCCGTCCGGCCATCTCCCATGACGCTGCGGGTACTTGTATGTTCGTCTCCTCGCGCCTGATCCATTCCCCTCAACTCCGAGCTCTGTCGCCGTCCCTATCGCCGGCGACCATCGTCGGAGCTCCGCCCCCTCTCGGTCCCTCTTCTCCCTCTCTGTTTAAAACGATGCCGACCCCACCCGTCAGCGGCCCACGCTCGCGCCCGAAGCGGTATAAGTGGAGGCGCCCCTCCACTTTACACCTTCGACGTGGCCCGCTGGAGGTTTTCTGATTTTTCCAATTTCTATTTATTTAATCCAGTTTGACCAGGAACTTTGACCAGTTATAACTTTTAAACCATAAGCTCAAATTCAATGATTCTTTTTGCATTGTGTTTGTATTGACCCCCTTTAATTTCTGACCAAGTTTGGTGTTTTTCTCTTATCCACAGAATTTCTGGTTAACAAAAATGCATTATGTGACATTTCCCTTTGCATTTTAAAAATATTTTTAGAAGGAAACTTTGGTGATTTTGAAGACCAGGAGTGTTTCAACAACCCAACAGAGCAAGGCAAGCCATGATACCCATTTCATGAAGCATTTTCAATAGCATTGCATATTTTCATGCATTATACTTATTTAATTGCTATAGGTTAATTCGTAGTAAATTAATTTAAATGCTTAGTTGCCAATTGTGATGAACCACTATATTTTCTAAATGAGCATAGTGGTTGATCTTGAGTCACCTGTCCGGGCTTAACCGTGCAACCACATTTGCCGGTATGGGACGGCCTTGACTTGGTCTGATCGCGTGCTCTTTCACCGGCACCTCCAAATATGGAGGGTTATGCGCGCGTGCTACCTTGATCAGGTAGGCGGCGATAACCCTGTGAGCCAGTTGAGTTTTGTGCCGGCGTCCCCGTTTGGGACAGTTTAGTTTGCCCACGATGGTGGCAGGTGTCATGAGGACACAGGGGCCACCCAGGGCAGGACTCCGGGGGAGGATGAATGTCGGTGGTACGATGGGAGAGTCATGGGTCAGACAGGTTTCGTTGAAGCAATGCTGGTCCACCCGAGTGGGATCGCGAGGCCAGGTGCTTCATGGTGTGGGTAAAGTGCGCAACCTCTGCAGAGTGTAAAATCTATTCGAATAGCCGCGTCCACGGTATTGGACAGCCCGTCCAGACCTCATTAGATGGTCAACCGTAATAGTGTTAGTATTCATGGAAGAACTCGTCTTATGTTCGGGAGTACTCGATGGTTGTGAGTATTCCGAGGGTTGCGAGACAACCCGGAAGAGAGTAAGTTGGTAGCCGGTAACAGTAAGTGAATTGCTTACACTTTTAACATGATTGCCATGCTATTGTTTGCTGCATTACTTGGTTGTCGTGAGCTTGCGAGTACATTCAAAGTACTCACATGGCGTATCATGCCAGATGCAGGGGAAGCCGAGGACGGAGGACACGATGGTTCGTGCTACACTAGCTAGGATGTGTCCACAGCAGTGTCCCTATGGATGGAGTTGCCGCTATGTTCCGCTACGCTGTAGAAGTACTTAGTGGTTCCGAGGCCCTGCTATGTGTCATAAATAATGTAGATACTGTCACAGCACCGAGGGTGCCTTTGGCCTCGCTATCATTGTAAGATATGCGCTTGTACTGGAAATCTATCAATAAAGTCAGTTCAGTTCTGTTCCAAGTTGTTGTGTGTTTCCAGAGGACATGATCTCTGGGCTGGAAACACTGGTAATCCGTTTCTCTGAGCCGGGGTGCCACACCTGGGCCACGAGATCCGTCTCGGTGCGCTCACCTTCGTCGCCGACGACTCGACATGGCTCAGGAAGCCACTCTGGACGTTGAGGCGCTCTCGATCCGCGGGGCGACGCACTTCAGTGCAAGCTCCTACAGCGTTCTTCTTCGGCATCCGTCGACTCCGTACCTGTCGGCTCTCCCCGCTGTTCGTCGCCACAAGCGATCTGGTCGCTCGCGGCTCCAGCGTTGGGTGAGGCATGTGGCGGCTCGCCAAGCGTCATCTCTACTGATTGCGGCTATCGAGCCCGCCGAATCACTTCACGGCATGTTCGACTCGGCGTCGGATCAGTCTGACGTTCCTTCCGAGTGCGAGAGCTGCGATCCAGCGGCTGAGGTTCTTATGGCGGGTTCGCAGCAAAGCCCGCCTGGCTTCGGCCATGGCAGACGCGAGGCTGGAGGACCGTCGAATGAGCAGCAGCACCGAGATGAGGAGCTTCTCCATACTCCCATCGTCGGTGCGTCTGCGGAGGCCCAGGCCTTGGAGGCCATGCGCCTTCTGCTCGAAGAGATGCAGAAGGCACTCGACGAGCGTACCCGCCAGCGTCCGCCCATTTCCAGTCGACGTCAGCGACAGTTGTTTCCGAGTGGATCTCATAACAACGTCAAGGTATTCCGTACTCTAGTTCTGAATGTTGCAGCCGCTGCTAAGATTGGAGATTCTATTCAACCGTCACGTTCAGACGCTGGCAGAGGTTTGCAGCAGATCCGAGCGTTGCTTGATGCAGCACAACAGCAGAATTCGGCTGTTTCTCAGTCGCGCAACAGGTTACACAGTAATTCGCCCAGAGCAGACACAGTTCAGTCGGCGCACAGCCCGGGGTCACCTCTGCGCCGCAGGGGCGGAGGTTACCGTGAAGATCAATACCAAGATGAGGGGCGAGATCAGTTTGCTCCTCGTTTTCACCGTGATGACCACCGTCGAGTGCCTACTCCTCCGCGGAGTGGTTCATATGTGCCCCGGCACTATGACGATAGGCGCCCGTTCAGCGATGAGTGGAATCCTGGGTTCGATGCGAGGAATGTCCTCGCACAGAGGCGGATCAACAGGGGCAGAGCTCACAGGGATGGTTATGATAGAGACTATCCAAGTGGAAGTGGTGCCGTTGTCTTTGGACCCGAGTGTTTCAGCAAAGCCATTCGATCTGCTGAGATTCCCCCCAACTTCAGATTGGCGGCTGGAATAAGCAAGTTCACTGGTGAGTCGAAGCCAGAAATGTGGCTAGACGATTACCGAGTGGCGGTGCAGATTGGTGGAGGAAATGACAACATAGCCATGAAGCATTTGTCTTTGATGTTGGATGGTTCGGCCCGAGCATGGTTGAATCGTTTGGCTCCATCTAGCATCTATTGCTGGGAGGATCTTGCCCGAGTGTTCATCAGAACTTTCGAGGGCACATGCAAGCGCCCTGCTGGTTTGATTGATCTGCAGCACTGTGTGCAGAAGCCCAATGAAACTTTGAGAGATTATATTCAGCGTTGGACCACCCTCCATCACACGGTGGAAAATGTTTCCGAGCACCAAGCCGTCTGCGCCTTCAAGGCCGATGTTAAGTACAGAGAGCTTTATTTGAAGTTTGGTCGGACGGGAGATATTTGCCTGAGCAAGATGATGGAGATTGCCACTCGGTATGCCAATGGCGAAGAGGAGGACCGCCTCCGCAGCGGCAAGGGAAAAGCAATCGACAATGATGCTGGCGGCGGCAATTCCAGTCGGAAGCAAAAACGCAAAGCCGATGGTCCTGCCCAGGCAGAGGCTGCCGCTCTGGCGGTGCAAGGAAAGAATAAGGGGAAACCCAAAGGATAGTTTACCCCCAAGAAATCAAAGAACCAGTCAGGAACGGATGTCCTAGATTTGCCGTGTGCAATCCACACGAAGAAAGATGAGGAAGGCAATTTGATATTGCCCAAGCACACCACTCGACAATGCAGATTATTGATCCAGCAGTTCAAGGAAGGACAGTCGAGTGGGAAAACTCCTGAAAAGGAAGATGATGAAGATAAAGAGGATTTCCCTGAGGTCAATGCCACTTTGATGATTTTTGCCGATGTAGAAAGCAAAAGTCGACTGAAAGTTATTAACAGGGAAGTCAACATGGCTGTTCCTGCCACCCCCATATACCTCAAGTGGTCTCAAACTCCTATCACCTTTGACCAGTCAGACCACCCTGCTGATGTCGCTACCCCCGGTCGGCAAGCTCTGGTGGTGGATCCTGTTGTAGGAGGCACTCGACTCCGCAAGGTTCTCATGGACGGTGGAAGTGGATTGAACATCTTGTATGCAGATACCCTCAAGGGGATGGGCATTCCGATGTCTCGACTCAGTGAGAGCAACATGCAGTTCCATGGAGTCATCCCTGGGAAGAAGGCCAAGTCACTCGGTCAGATTGCATTGGATGTGGTGTTCGGCACCGAGAAGAATTTTCGCAAGGAAAAGTTGACGTTTGAAGTTGTAGACTTCGAGAGCGCATATCACGCCATCCTTGGTCGACCGGCTTATGTCCGTTTCATGGCCCGTCCATGTTACGTGTACCTCAAGCTGAAGATGCCTGGGCCCAAGGGTGTGATCACAGTCACAGGGAATCGACAAAGAGCTGAGGAGTGCCTTCAGCGAGGCTCCAAGATTGCCGACCAGCAAATGGCTGTGGTCGAGTTAGAAGAATACAAGAGGAATACTCATCCTGCCGATTTGCTGCATGTCAAGGAGCCCGCCTCTGAGTCTACTCTTCAGTTGGCAGGTGAAGTGAAGCAAATGAACGTTCACCCGACAGATCCTAATGCTGCCCCGACCAACATCTCGACGACAGCAGACCGCCAAGCGTCATCTCCGCAGATTGCGGTTATCGAACCCGCCGAATCACTTCACGGCGTGTTCGACTCGGCATTGGATCAGTCTGACGTTCCTTCCGAGTGCGAGAGCTGTGATCCAACGGTTGAGGTTCTTATGGCGGGTTCACAGCAAAACTCGCCCGGCTACGGCTGCGGCGGACGCAAGGTTGGAGGACCGTCGAACGAGCTGCAGCGCCGAGATGAGGAGATCCTCCATATGCCCGTCGGCTCGAAGGGATGCAGAGGACACTCGACGTGCGTACCCGTCATCGTTTACAATTTATCATGCCTTTTGGTCTGAAAAATGCTGGCACTACTTTCATGCGCATGATTCAGAAATGCCGGCTCGAGCAAATCAGCCGGAATATGGAGGCTTATATGGATAATATTGTAGTCACATCTCGCAGAGGTTCCGACCTGTTCGACTGAGTTGTTTTGATGTAATAAGAGTACTCCAGACAATGTTATTTATCAAAATTATGACTTCCGCAGTCTTTTGTCGATTCCGATCGCACAATCTCATATTCAAAAACATTCTGAGTGGTGAGCAACCCTCTCACTCGGAGGCTTAGCTGCGATCCAGTTTTCGCCTAAGTTAAAAACCCTACCGAGTGAATAGAATCCTATTCACACGGAAACTTAGCTGCGAATCAGTCTTCGTCTAAGTTGTAAAACGCTCCGAGTGATGAGCAGCCCTCACACTCGGGGGCTTAGCCGCGAACAAGTTTTTGCCTAAGTTAAAAACCCTGCCGAGTGAATAGCATCCTATTCACTTGGAAACTTAGCTCCGAATCAGTCTTCGTCTAAGTTGTAAAACATTCCGAGTGGTGAGCAGCCCTCACACTCGGGGGCTTAGCTGCGAACCAGTTTTGCCTAAGTTAAAAACTCTGCCGAGTGAATAGCATCCTATTCACTCGAAAACTTAGCTGCGAATCAGTCTTCGTCTAAGTTGTAAAACGCTCCGAGTGATGAGCAACCTTCTCACCCGGGGGCTTAGCTGCGAACCAGTTTTCGCCTAAGTTAAAAACCCTGCCGAGTGAATAGCATCCTATTCACTCGGAGACTTAGCTGCGAATCAGTCTTCGTCTAAGTTGTAAAACATTTCGAGTGGTGAGCAGCCCTCACACTCGGGGGCTTAGCTGCGAATCAATTTTCGCCTAAATTAAAAACTCTGCCGAGAGAATAGCATCCTATTAACTCGAAAACTTAGTTGCGAATCAGTCTTCGTCTAAGTTGTAAAACACTCCGAGTGGTGAGCAATCCTCACTCGGGGGGCTTAGCTGCGAACCAGTTTTCGCCTAAGTTAAAAACTCTGCCGAGTGAATAGAATCCTATTCACTCGGAAACTTAGCTGCGAATCCGTCTTCGTCTAAGTTGTAAAACGCTCCGAGTGATGAGCAGCCCTCGCACTCGGGGGCTTAGCTGCGAACCAGTCTTCGCCTAAGTTTAAAAAAAACACTTCGAGTGGTGAGCGACCCACTCACTCGGGGGCTTAGCTGCGAACCAGTTTTCGCCTAAGTTAAAAACCCTGCCGAGTGAATAACATCCTATTCAGTCGGAAACTTAGCTGCGAATCAGTCTTCGTCTAAGTTGTAAAATGCTCCGAGTGATGAGCAGCCCTCTCACTCGGGGCTTAGCTGCGAACCAGTTTTCGCCTAAGTTAAAAATCTTGCCGAGTGAATAGCATCCTACTCACTCGGAAACTTAGCTGCGGATCAGTCTTCGTCTAAGTCGAAAACTTTCCCGATTGACGAGCACTCCTCTCACTCGGGGACTTAGCCGCGAACCAGTTTTCGCCTAAGTATAAAATTCTTCCGAGTAATGAGCATCCATTTCACTCGGAAATCAAAGAAACTTAGCCAAGCAAAAGATCGGAAAGCAAAATGCGGATTAATCCAGAATCTCTAGCGCGGAAAAAAGTTGCCCACGCAAACGGAAGTACTCAGGCTTAAGGCCTGAATGAAGTTTTAAACGGTTACACCATCACTCGGCATACCGAGGCAAATAAAGTTTCAACTGCAAGCAAAGTTTTCCTCAAGCACCGGTGGGGCTCGCGGGCTCGACGAAGGTGTCCAGATCAATCCCATCAGCGATCCGAGTGGCGGCTTCGATGAAGGTCTCCATGAAGTCTTCAAATTGAAGTTTCTTCGTGTTGATCACCCGGAGAGCCTTCAGTTTGTCCTCCTTGGCTTCTTTGCAATGGACCCGGACGAGTGAAAGCGCCACGTCAGCTCCGCAGCGAGCAGCAGATTTTTTCCATGCCTGTACTCGACCGGGAATCTCGTTAAGGCGGGTCATCATCGACTCGAGGTCAGTCTGGAGGGTGTCTTCTGGCCACAATTCTTTGTCGATCTTCTCCAGCGCAGCCTTCAGTCGAGTGATGTACCCTTGAACACTTCTGAGATGAGCGTCAAGCCGAAACATGTTCATGGCCACAACGTCCCGACGGGTGACTTGGTGGGGTCCAGATTGGGATCGATCTCTTCAGTCTCCTTGTCAAAGTCTTGGTAGAATTCTACACAAAGGGAAATGAAAGGTTGGTCACGCTACTGTTCTGAAGAAATTAAAGAAATTCACTCGACGGAAGAAAGTTACCTTCAAGCATGCCGAACATCTTCTTCGCGAAGTCTCCCAAGTATTTCTCCAGAGCGCTCCTTCTCTTGGTCAGCTGTTCAACCTCTTTGATCCAATCGGCCTGTTCTTGCTTGAGTCTGGTATTCTCTTCTTCCAATTTATTGGCTATGGCAAGCTTCTTCTTGGCAGCCTCGGTTTTCTCCCTCGCCACCTTCTGAGCATCAGCGAGCGCCTTGTCTTTATCTTCAAGCGCCTTCTTCATGGTATCTAAAGAAATAACATTGTTGAGTCACGCTTGGAGTCGATGGTTCTCATCACGCACGTCTGTTCGAGTGAGGACACTCGGTTCAAAGGATAGAAGATGAAAGTGATAGTGCAATTGGTTGACAAAGATTACCTCCCAGGGTTTTCAGCTCGGTCTGTGCACGGTCTAGCTCGTTCTTGGTCACCTCCAGATCCAGCTGAAGCTGGTTTTTCTCCTTCTCCAGATCGACGTACTGAGTCCCAAGCTCACAGACTTCCTGAAATCAGCAAAGAAGTAGTTCTGTCGACACTAATATTTCTCCGCTCTCGAGTGGAAAAGAGCAAGTTCAGTCGACTGGATGGCGGCCCGCCACCCCACCCCACACCCCTGCAAAGCGTCATATCTTGGTTGATGGAAATGATGTCCATGAAACCTGCAAGATAAGTCTCGCCAGTTCGGACCTTTTCGTCCCTAAGATAAGCATTCAGAGGTGGAGATACTAAGAAAAAGAACTCACTCGACAGACCGAGTGACAAGCGTACTCCAAGTACGAAAAAGGACCCTGAGTCCAAGTTCTTAAGACTACTACCCATCGTAAACGATCGATAGTAGTCTCGGGGACTACACCCAGTGGGTGCACTCAGCGTGCCCCCACTGGATACGAAACCACTCGACCAGGTCCGGCCTGTCCGAGTAATAAAAAAAGAGCAAACATGCAAACATTGTCTCTATCAGACCCCCGCCGATGCAAGCACTCGACGGCGGTCTCGGGGACAACACCCAGTGGGTGCACTCAGCGTGCCCCCACTGGACCTACTATCACTCGACCAAGCTGTCGAGTGACAAGCAACTATCAAAACAAATCTAAGACCCCTGCCGATGTCTTCGTCATTCGACAGCGGTCTCAGGGACTACACCCAGTGGGTGCACTCAGCGTGCCCCCACTGGACCAGAGACCACTCGACTAAGACCTGATCTACTCGAGGAGAAAACAAGCAAGTATGCATCAAAAGAAAACACCCAGTGGGTGTAGAGTCAAGATGGACAGGAATTCAATCGGAAATGAACTTACAATCGCACTTACTCGGACATTGGCACGAAGCGCTGAGCTAGCATCATAAGCCAACTTGCTGGCCTCATACGCCTCCTTCGTACACAGCATCATTTGCCCAGCCTGGATCATGGCCTCTTTGGCAGCTCCAGTATGGTCCTCTGGGACGTGGTACAAAGGGTATGCGGGCGTCGGATGAGTCAGTGCTGCAGCTGAGGTCACAAGAGTTACATGAGGTTGGCCAATCGGTGATGAAACCACAAGAGTTGAGGTTGCTAGCGGGGCACTCGACAGCGGAACCACAAGATCAGCTCTGGCTCGGGAAGAGTCGCCAAGTTCTTGAGACAATGCAGCAGTCGACCTGCGAGGCGCCTATCCCGACGATGTCCTCCGAGTGCGTACGCGTGGAGTGCCCAAGGTCACAACTTCACCCTCTGCTCCCTGCTGTGGCTCCTCATCGTCTTCCACATGGATGACGTCGTCAGCTACCAATCGACAACCTTAACTTAGTCCATCGACGAGTCTTCTCCAAAAAATAGAGTAGAGTGAAGATTTGTTATACCTCGTTGAGAGGTGGCCGCGTCAGCAGTGTCCACTTCCATGTGTTCCTCTTCATCTCGCAGAGGCGACGTCACCGAGGTAGTAGCTCTGGCAAATAAATTCCACTCGATCAGCAAAGACATGAAGTTCCACAACAGCAGAAAAAGGAAAATGAACACTCACGTTGAGGCGATGGGCGCGGCGATCTTTATGCGGGGCAGGGCCTTCCAAGGTTTTGGTGCGTCAGACCTGGGCTGTTTCGCGACCTTTTCAGTCGACTCAGGTGTCGCAACCCGGTCGCGCTTCGGATTCCTGGTGCTCGATGCTAAAGTTTTGCTTGGGACAGCTTCTGAGTCTTCGCGCTGCTTGGAACGACGCACGGTGCGCGGAGGAGCCTGGACTTCTTCCTCACCCTCCTCCAGGTTGTCGTCGCTGCCTTCACTGTCATCAGCGGAATCAACATCTACGCTGCCGCCTTCGCTCTCTTCTCCGTCTTCAGGCTGTCTTCTGTTCGGCACGGGCGAATACATGTTCGTAAACTCCTTTAAGATACAAACAGTAAAGTCAGTCGGCTAAAGATCCAATCACTCGATGAAACATGAAAGCATTCGACAAAGATATAACTCACCAGGTTCGGCGGTGGATTCTCGGCAGAGAAGGGCAAGATTCGCTTGGCTCCCAGAGGGTTGTCACAGGCTCCGGTGATGCTTCTGAGCCACTGTGCAACGGTCTCCTCAGAGACTTCCTGTGGATGTGTCCGAGTGGTGTCTTCGGTGCCCGAATAATGGCACATAGTGTGGTCCCTCTCTTGAAGGGGCTGGATTCATCGACTGAGAAACGCCTCCAGCAGGTCCATGCCAGTCACTCCGCCACGGATCAAATCTACTACTGCGTTCACTAGAATTCCTACCTGGACTTTCTCTCCCTCTGTCACGGATAATGATCTGGGAGTAGTGGGTCGCTCTGATGTGAAGGGGGGAAGGCCAGTCGACATATTGGGAGATGCAACACCTTTGCAGTAAAACCAAGTCGACTGCCAACCCCGAACAGATTTAGGAAAGGTCATCGACGGAAACGCACTCATGCTCCTCTTTTGGAGTCCCAGTCCACCGCATAGCTGGATGACGTGGGTCTTACTATCACTAGGGTTGGCCTTTTTGACTGTTTGAGTCCGGATGGTGAAGATGTGTTTGAACAAGCCCCAGTGAGGGGAACAGCCCAAGAAGCATTCGCACAGAGTTATGAACGCAGCAAGATATGCAATGGCATTCGGAGGGAAATGGTGAAGTTGTGCACCGAAGAAATTCAAGAACCCACGGACGAATGGATGGGGATGCAGAGAAAAACCTCGCTCCACGTGGGTGAGGAGGAGGACTCGCTCGCCTTCGTGCGGCTCCGGCTCGGTCTCTCCCTCCGACAGCCTCCACGACCCTTCAGCTATCAGCCCGTCGGCGACGAGGTTCTGGACGTCCTCCGCCGTGACGGTCGACCGAAGGAAATCCCCTTGGATCCACCCCGGTGGCACCAAAGACCAGGCACCCGACGGCTTCTTCGCCTTGGATCCCTTCTTGGCGCGCTTGAGCTTCTCCATCTTCCTCTTCGTCATCGCGGCAGCGGTTGTTGAGGCGGAGCCGAGCGGAGCGCGTGGAGCAGAGGAGGCGGAGGAAAAGAGGGGAATGGAGGGCGAGCACTGTACCGGCCCTCGCACCATCCCGTCTTATAATTGCCCGAGTGGGTCGCTGACCTGCGGGCCCGCCGGATCTCTGTGTATCCCGATTTCAGAGGAAGCGCAGTACGTGGTGATAAGGGCGGCGCGAAAATCTAGGCGTCGTGCCCCCACTTGCCCCAGTCGTTGCGTCATCTTCGCGCGGTGCGTGCTTTCCAAATTTTCGAATCCCGTGAAATCCGGGCCTGACGAAGCGACCCATCGCATCAAGAGGTCTTGCTGATCACTCGGATCTGAGTCCGCGCTCAAATTCACTCGGACACATTTCAAGACAGAATCGATCAGGGTGAATGACAAAGACTCCAATCGACGCATACTTTTGTGAAGCCCTAAAATGCACTCGGAATTTCTGTGTCTTATCAGAACCTGCATCGATCCCTTTTCACTCAAACCCCGATCCATTCGGGGGCTAATGATGGGGATATGTACCTAGGGTAGGGTCATAGGCCTGACCTACATACCCTACCTAAGGACACTACATTGGAGAACTTAAAGATTACAAAGAAGACTCCGACTGAAATCACCATGGCGCATAAGTCACTCGACAGAACATCCACTCGGAGGTTTCTCCCTCCACTTGACAGTTGCCTTTCACTCGGAAGAACCAGAAGTCAGTCGACCGCAGAAGACCAGAAGCCACTCCAGGGAGGCCAACGGACATGCGTTCGGCTGGTCGTCATTAGTAGCATTTATTGCATACGTTATCAGTAACGTACACCTTTATTACCACGATCGAACCCTTGGTTGCTGGGTATTCATGAGGGGCAGCGTACTCTATATAAGCCACCCCTCCCCTCTGGCACAAGGGTTCGTACCCCCTGTAACTCTTACTTTCCACACGACAGAAGCTCCCGAGCACTGAGACGTAGGGCTGTTACCTCCACGAGAGGGGCCTGAACTCATACATCCGTGTGTACAATCTCGCCGTAGCTAGGACTCTGCCCTCTCCTTACGTACCCCTAACCTCTACTGTCAGGCTCGTTCCCACGATAGGGCCGCCGTCCATGTTCCTTTGCCCTCCTTGTATGTTTTCCTGGTGGTCAAACACGTAGGGTAAGAGGCCTCTATCTCTTGAAGAGAGAATGCAGCAACAAGGGTTATAGGCTCAACAAGTACTCTAGCAAATCTCTAGAACTTAAAAAGGCGATGATATTGCAATCATAAAAATGCATAATGAACATGCAATGCAATGATATGATGCAATGCCTAGCTTTATTATTGTTGCACAGGGTCTGCGCCTGGCTTTGTACAAAGGGTTACATGCAACTTCGGCAAAGCTTGTACGAAAGGTGGCTGCCGGGGACTGAGCCCGGCAGCCACGCCTCATGGGTAGAACTTACGAAGATGCTCAATATACCATGAGTTAAGCACCTTGGTGCCATCTTCGGTCTCCAGACGGACTACGCCAGGTCTGGTGACTCGTGCTACCCGGTAAGGGCCTTCCCACTTCGGCGTCAACTTGTTGGTACCCTTGGCGGACTGAACCCGCCTAAGGACAAGGTCGCCTTCCTCAAGGCTCCGGACGTGGACCCTACGGCTATGATAGTGGCGGAGGGCCTGCTGGTAGCGTGCAGCACACACAGCAGCCCGGAGACGATCTTCCTCGAGGAGCATGGCATCGTCATGCCGTAGCTACCCTTGCTCTACTTCATCGTAGGCAAGTACTCGAGGTGACCCGTATATGAGTTTCTTGGGGAGCACTGCTTCCGTCCCATACACTAGGGAGAAGGGCGTCTGGCCGGTAGCTCGATTCAGTGTCGTTCTGAGGGACCAAAGAACCACCACCAGCTCATCTATCCAGCACTTGCCGCCTCTCCGCAGTTTATCAAAAGTCCTTGTCTTGAGTCCTCGCAGCACTTCAGCATTCATCCTCTCAACTTGCCCGTTGCTTCTTGGATGGGAACAGAGGCGAAAGAGACCTTGCTTCCAAGGTTTTAGATGTATTGCATGAAGGCGCAGCTCGTAAACTGGGTGCCGTTGTCGGTGATCACTCTGGTTGGCACTCCAAAACGGGACACCAGTCCTTTCATGAACTTGATAGCTGACTACGAGGTCACCTTCCTCACTGGCTCTAACTCAGGCCACTTTGTGAACTTGTCAATTGCTACGAACAAGAACTCAAAGCCCCCTACAGCGCGGGGAAAGGGGCCCAAAATATTGATCCCCTAGACCGAGAATGGCCAGGATAAAGGGATCGTCTGGAGAGCTTGCGCTAGTTGATGGATGTTCTTGGAATGGAACTGGCAGGCTTCACACTTGGTGACCAACTCAGTTGCATCTTGGAGGGCAGTGGGCCAATAGAAACCCTGCCGGAAGGCTTTTTCGGCAAGAGCCCTAGATCCAATGTGGGAGCCACATACGCCTCCGTGAATCTCCGCCAATAGCTTCAGTCCATCCTCCCGGCAGATGCACAGCAATTTCACACTGTTTGGTCGTCTTCTGTACAAGGTGTCATCGACAAACTGGTACATACTTGACTGACGGGCTACTTTTTTGGCCTCTTCTTGCTCTTCGGGGAGTTCTCCTATTTGGAGGAAGTGGACTATATGTTGTGCCCAGGTTGGAGCCTGCGGCTCGACAACGAGGACTAAAGGCATCTCCTCATTCGTGGGAGCGCTTGCCTCGACCGCAAGAGCCTGAGGTTCTGCGGGAGGGAGCTGCTCACCAACCGAAACAGGACTTCCCCCGGCAGCCTCTGTACCAGCGGCTTCGGGAAGCTCTGTCGGGAAATGCTTGCCGGAGTTCAGCTTTCTTCTTTTACTGGGCATCGCTGACGGGGATACTGATGGTTGAGTGAGGCGGAGGACAAAAGTCCCTGGTTCCCCAGGAAGCTTTTGCGCGGCGCACTTTGATAGGTGATCAGCGATTATGTTTTCTGCACGGGGCACATGCTCTGCTTGCAACCCATCAAAGCGCTCCTCCAGTTTCCTCACTTCTTCCACGTACGCTTCCATCAATGGGCTCTGATAATCTTTGTTGACTTGTTTCACCACGAGCTGAGAATCTCCTCGGATGATCAGTTTCTTGATTCCCAACTCCACCGCGATTCTGAGTTCGGCAAGGAGTCCCTCATATTCAGCGGTGTTGGTGGTGGCTTCCTCTCGGGGAAAGTGCATCTGAACCACATACTTGAGGCGCTCTACGGTTCTTCCCCTTCGGGCCAAGGGCATCGTCGTCGTCATCTGAATCGACTTTGATGCTATTCTCCTCTCCGGGTAGTCGCCTTCCTTCCTCAGCACGAGCACACCTGTCCGCCAATGTATACAGCTCATTGACGGTCTTGGGGAGTGTGACGTTCATCTTGGCCCGCATCCTCCTGTTGTGCACGTTCGAATGGAACGCGGCAATCACGACACGGGGTGTATCTCTGGAATGTTGCGGTGCACTCGACTAAATCTCTGGATGTACTTCTGCAAAGTCTCTCCCTCCTTCTGCGGAAGGACTTGCAGGTCGCTTGGCTGCCCTGGCTCTTGGTGGCCACTTGTGAAGGCACCAACGAACTCGTTGCACAAGTCAACCCATGATGAAATGGAGTTCTCCGGCAGGTGCATCAGCCACGATCTCATGTTTGGCTTGAGTGCCAAAGGGAAGTAGTTGGTGAGCACTTTCTCATCTCTTCCTCCGGTGGCTTGAACGGCTATCCTGTAGATGCCCAGGAATTCTGCCGGGTTCAGTTTTCTGTCGTACTTCTCCGTCATCTCTGGCTTGAAAGCTCGGGCCGATGGCTAGCGGACCTGCTACAGCTCGCGAGTGAAGGCGGGGCACCCAACCTCGTAAGGCAGGTACCCGCCAGCACTGGGCGCGGGGTCGCCAACACCTTGTCTGTTGAGCCTGTCAGACTGACGGTGTGCTTCTCGGCGTCACTCTATGGTGATGCGTGCGTCTTCTTTCCGTCGATCTTCCAGGACACGCCATTTGTCCTTGCGATCACGCGGGCCGGACGAGGCCATAGATGCCTCGTCGAGCTCATCGGCATGTGAATCTCATCATGGCTGCTCCTGGGTCTGTTGTTGCGGAGGGGACTGCACCGTTGTTGTGCCCCCCTCGACACGATCGCCGGCCCAGGCCGCCGTTGCCGTGCGCGTGCGTTGCGAAGGCTCTGCATGCTGAGATTTTTTGGCTTCGTCGAAGGATATCAAACTCTGGATGGTAACTCTCCACTCGTCCATCTTATCAGCCGCCGGCGGGAAGTTTAGCAGCAGTTGGGCTCACGCTATTGCTTCCGATGCCGTGTCCGGCATGGCGAAAGAGGCGGACCGCGACGTCGCTCGGCTCCTGGTGGAACCAGGAGGGGCGTCGCTGCGTCCCTGTCGCCGTGCGCTGCTCGCCAGGGTGGTCTGACGTGGGGGAGGCCGAGCACGCGTGTTTGCGACCCCGCTCGTCGCTCCGTCTTGTTCTGGACGAGGTGTGCGCCCAGTAGCCGCGCCAGTGACGGGCGCAGATGGGGGATCATGGCTTGCTCCGGATTGGGCGTCGCGGTGGCGGACACGGCCATCCGCGCGGCGGAGAGGTGGAGATTGGTTGTTTCCTCCTTCCGCAGTACCAGGGGCGTGTTCGCCAGGATGTTGCTGCTGTTGCTCCTCTCCGGCGTTCCCTGCCCCAAGCTCGGCCGCGGGGAATACGACGGTGGCGCCGCCGACACCAGCCGCGTCGCCCACAACACCCGCCTCACTCGCAACCGCCGCGATGCCAATGGCGCCTGCGGCTGCATGTGAGGGAGCCTTTGAAGTGGAGGGATGCACGGTCGCGCCGGACTTCTTCTTGGGAGCCATGGATGAAGAAGACGATGATGAAGATCGACTCGCTGCTCACGAACTCTGGTTCGCACCAATGACGCCCCCCTACCTGGCGTGCAAAAGATGTCGGAGCTCGATGCACTTGATCACCTATGGGGCCGTCGGCCCCTTTGTGGTTCGGCGGCGGCGAGGTCACATGCACAAAGAGCGGAGATGGTGAGACAACACGACGATCGGGACGCTGGTGTTTTACCCAGGTTCGGGCCGCTATGAAGCGTAAAACCCTACTCCTGCTTTTGGTGGATTGATCAGAGGAACACGAAGAACACGCAACGCTCGATCCCAGCAAGGGTTGCCATCGGGGAGAGCTGCTACATGAGTACAAGTATCCAAAAGTCCGAATCCTGAGCTAGGTTGCCTTGGGCCTCCTTTTATAGCTCAAGGGGCAACCACAATGGCAAAACAGACATTGTCTGATGATTAGACAGCTAAGAGAGCTATCATACCTAACTCTGGCATTTAGGAAAAAATGCCATAAATGCAGTCTAGGTGGCGTGTGGGGGTGCATCCCCGGCAAGCTTCTACCACCGCTCCATCTAACTATCGCACCATAGTTTGACACGCCTACGGGCGGGTGTCAAGGGGGCATAATCTGTCTTCCAGCGTGCCGCCACGTGCTTAACGAGAGACACTTAGCCACCTGGGGGCTCGACATCGCATCGACAAGTGACTGGCGTTGTGATGCGATGGAGCGGTGGCCGATCGGCCCGCGCTTGCCGAGGGATGGCTTGCCAGGTCTTCCTGAAGGTGCACGCGCCTTAGTCCCCGGCAGGCACCGGTGATGGGCTTGGCGCACTCCCGACCCGTCCTGGGCTGTTGCGTTGGTCTTGCCGGCGTGGCTTGGCCTTTTGTAGGTTGCTGCTGCCGGAGTCTGGGTCTTGAATGCTTGCTTGGTTTGCGCTTGTGTTGATGGGTTTTTCTACTACTGCCTGTGCATAAGTCAGGGGCACTGGATACCCTTGTCCTAGTGCACCGACACTGAGTGAGGCTAGTCCTTCGTGGACGTATGATGGAATAGACGAGGTTGCTACTTTGTGGACCCTTACGGGTGGAGATCTCCATGTACTCTCGCGACCGCTATCCTCCGTGGGTTGAAGTCTCCATCAGCGTGGATGTAAGATAGCACCACCTATCGGAACCACGGGAAAAATCTTCGTGTCTCCAATTGCGTTTGATCCTCCTATCCCTTCCCTCTACTTTCATGTGCATGTCTTTACTTTTCGTTGCTATACTCTTAGACTTGCATGTGTAGGGTGTGATTGATTAGTTACAATATCTAAAACTTGCCAACATCTAAAATTGGGAAAAGGCTAGATTTTTAATTTGGTCAGGTAGTCTAATAACCCCCCTCTAGACATACTTCAGATCCTACACGTGTACATAGCATGGCATACATGATGGATCCTATTGCCGAAGCATACAGAATCCTACTCATCCGGTTTCGCTCATCACAAGTCGTAGGACTCTGAGTCTTGCTTAGTCTTATACCATGTGAGACGAGCAAGAACCCTTTCTTAGCCTCACTCATGTTGAACCGCTTCAACACTTTGTCTATGTACGTGCGCTCGCTTAAGCCGAGCAGCCTCCTCCATCTACCTCTATAGATCTTGATGCCTAAAATGTACACGGCTTCTCCAAGGTGTTTCATCGAAGACTTGCCATTCAATGATTCCTTGACTGAGTTCAGCATCGAAACATCATTTCCAATCAGCAGTATGTCATCCACATATAGGATCAAAAATACTACCGAGCTCCCACTAGTCTTCTTGTATAAACAATAGTCCTCTTCGTTCTTGATGAAACCAAGGTCAACATGAGTCACTTGACAAATGCTTCACAACCCCAAATTTTTATAAAAGACAAACTAGGACTCTTTCCAGTCCACATGTCATGTAGTGTCTTGTCTACGGATTTTGATGGTAGTCTGTTAAGTGTGAAAGCTGCAAATTCTAGAGCGTATCCCGAGAATGAAAAGGGTAAATCCAATTTGCCCATCATCGATCGGACCATGTCCAACAAGGTTCGATTTCTCCGTTCTGACATGCCGTTTCCTTGCGGCGTACCCTGAGATGTGAGCTGAGGTACTATACCTCAGCTTTTCAAATGATCATCAAACTCCTGGCTCATGTACTCAACTCCACGATCTGATCGCAAAAGCTTTATCGTCTTGACGAGCTGATTTTCAACCTTGTTCTGAAACTCTTTGAACTTTTCAAAAGTTTCTCACTTGTGCCTCATCAAATAGATATATCCATATCTACTCAAGTCATCGGTAAAAGTCATAAAGTAATGATAGCCACCTCTGGCCGTTGTGCTCATTGGACCACACACATCACTGTGTATAAGCTCCAACAGCTCGGACGCCCTTTCGCAAATCTTTGAAAAGGAGACTTAGTCATCTTGCCGAGCAAGCATGATTCGCATGTCTCGAACGACTTGAAGTCGGATGAATATAGGAGTCCATCATCATGGAGATTCTTCATGCGTTTCAGACTAATGTGTCCAAGCCGGCAATGCAAGAATTATGTCGGATTTATCACATTAGGCTTATGCTTCTTGAAATTCACGTTATAGACTAGTTCCGTTTCCTGATTCAAAATAAATAGCCCATCCACAATGGGTGCATAGCCGTGGAACATTCCATTCAAATAAAATGAACAACCATTGTCCTTTAAACTGAATTCATAACCCTGACTCATCAAGCATGAGTCACAAATAATTTTCCGACTAAGTGCGAGAATGTAATAACAATTATTCAATTCCAAAATAAATCCAAAAGGAATCTGGAGCTGCATCGTGCTGACCTCCAATGCAGCAACTCTTGCTTTGTTGCCGACCATGATGTCAATCTCCCCTTGTGCCACACACCTAGTTCTTACCAGCCCCTGCATCGAGTTGCAAATATGAACAACCGATCCAGTATCAAATACCCAAGAGCTAGTAGGTATGTGAGCAATGTAAATATCTATAACATATATAACAAGTGTAACTTTGCCTAAATCAGCATTTCTGGCATTCTTGCCATGCTCAGCAAGACACTTGCTACAGTTCCTCTTCCAGTGACCAGTTACCTTGCAATGAAAGCAAATGGTCTTCGAGTCCAGTCCCAACTTCGGCTCAACAGTGGAGACAACCTTCTCCGTGCCCTTTGCCTTGCCCTTTTTCTTGGACCAACTCTTCTTGAACTTATCCGAGTTCTGCATCATCAACACATGATGCGTGCCTTTCTTAATCTCCTGCTCTGCCACCTTGAGCATCCCATGCAATTCAGTGAGCTTCTTATCCATGTCATGCATATGATAGTTCGAGATGAACGTCCCAGAGCTAGCCAGAAGAGAACCCAGAACTGAATCGGTAGCCAGCTCATCCAAGAGCGGGAAGCCCAACCGATCCAAAGCTTGCACGTATCCGATCATCTTGGTCACATGCGGGATCAGTGGATTGATGTCTGTGATCTGCGTTGGGTTTTCCGTGAAGAGGAACGGTTAATTGCAGCACAAATGGATAAGTATCTCCCCCTAGTTAAGAACCAAGGTTTATCAAACCAATAGGAATAGCACACAACCACCATCTTCTGCGATTGCACACAAAAGAGCAAACACTTGCACCCAACGCGGGCAAGAGGGTTGTCAATCCCCTTGGACTCGTTATTTTCAAGCAAGTGAAACAAGTAGATAGTAATGGATAGTTGCAAATTAAAATAAAAGGTAAATAAAGGAAGCGAGGTATTGAATGATTTTTGTAATTTATAAGTGAGAAGACCCGGGGGCCGTAGTGTTCTCTAGTGGCATCTCTCATGTAGGTAACGTACGGTGGGTAGACAAATTACCGTTGGGAAATTGATAGAAAAGCGAATAATCATGTCCATATTCACGACAATGATCATGTGTATATAAGCATCACATCCAGAAATAAATAGGCTGACTCCTGCCTGCACCTATTACTATTACTCCACTCATCGATCGCTATCCATCATGCATCTAGAGTATTAAGTAAAACAGAGTAATGCTTGGAGAAAGATGATATGATGTAGACAAAATAAACTCAATCAATATGAATGAACCCCATCGTTTTATCCTTAGTAGCAACAACACAAAGACGTATCTTGTCCCCTTTTGTCACTGGGATATAGAAACCACACTACTACAGGATGCTGCTAACGCGACACATCAATCAGAGACCCTTCGACAAAACTGTGTGCGATGACCAAATCGCAAACGGTATAGTTATAGCTTCATTGCTAATGACGTTAACTGTGTGCCATGGCGTATCCATCAAATACGATCTAAAAAATAGTTGCGTGTGCGATGTTTGGCAAACAGTTGGCCTACATAAACTGTTTGCGATTGGGTAATATAACACAAACGCTTATAAAAATACAAGTGTGTGCGATGTACGGCATACAGTTCACCCTGATAAACTGTTTGCGCTGATCAAGTAGAACAGAAACGATTGTCCAGATGATCACGTCTGCGATAGACGGCATACAGGTCACTCGGATGAACTGTTTGTGATGAGGTAAAATAACATAAACGGTTACATAGATCAAGATGTGTGTGATAGACCGCATACAGTCCACTGGGATGAACTGTGTGCGATAAGCAAAAATAACACAAACGGTTTCTCAGATCAAGATGTGTGTGATGTACACAGGCCACTCGGATGTGTTGCGGGCAAACGGTTCCGGATAAAGAAATGTTAGGGACTGATGAAATCATCACCGACGGATTTGGTTGTTTATTCTTTATGCGATGTGATTTGCTCAATCTGCCCACAAACATCTATGCTCTATTTAGAAGAACATGATTGCATAACCAAATTAAGCATCCAATACACACATAACATTGGTGCACACCTCGGTCGTGGTTCTGCTTCTTAAGGTCCGGATATTAATCATCAATTGCATATTGATGTCCAGATATTAATCGGCCATTGCATACTAAGGAAAAGATAGTACTACCAAAATAAGAGTCTCCCTCATAAGATGTCATTTGCATGGTTGTATCACAATTGACACAAATAGTACAAAGGTTCAAATTCCAGCATTGCAAGGCTCAAATTCAAAGATTATAAGGTTCAAACCGATAATAGAAATGAAATTCAGCTTATGCAGGAAACTTTGTCATCCAACTCTAGACACCCGCGATGATCAACTAAACATGAACATATATGATAGGTTCATACTGATATTACTACTAGTTTCGCAACTTCAATATTTCTTCAAAGGGATCCGCCACTGACATGTCATTTATGGGCTTGGCATTAGGACTTCCATATAGTCTGTCAAATGAAGTTACAAAACGAAATTGAGCTTATGCAGAGAGTTTTCCATTCTGTCCTAGTCGTCGGAGCTGATCATCAAACCATTCTTTTTTGCACGATAAATGTAGGGGAAATCTCATTATCTTTAGCACACTTGCTCTCACAACAAAGAACCTGGCGAATATAATCTCCGGTAAGGTCCCTCGGTAGGAGTTCAAAATAATTTCTGAGAGATGGAGATCAAGGCATTCGATGAGATTGTTATATTGTATCACATTATCCACTACCGGGCCTAACCGTATCTGTGAAAGAACAGAATGTATTAGTGCCTGGACACACAACGGACCTCTTACGATTTGCAGGGTTTCAAAATTTGAACTCCCTTGTGGTTAAAATTTAACACGAAAGGGCATCACCTCGACATATAGCTTCTCCAGGCACGGAAAGAATCTCAGCAATCTGACAACTTGGCCCAGGTCGGCGCCAATAGATTGTACTGCTAAGACCTTCACTCCGTGTAGATACGGGGTCAAGCTTGTCGATATGATTTTCTGGATGACAGACGAACATACATCTTTAATAGAGAGAAAAAAATGTTAATTCAAGAATGAGAAAAGGGCGATTGTTGTACCTGGACGGTCATGGATCCAAAAACAAGTTCAGATAAGTTGAAGGGCGAGTAGCCAAACACTGTCAATTTCGGCGCATGAATGACCCTGATTCTTGTTGGACCTTGTTGATCAACAACAAGTAATCTCTCAAGTAAAGGCACGTCCACAATGACCATTTGGTGATTCAACTTGTGCGATCTCCTGTTGCAACACCAGCAATACACACAAATTGCCCGGAGACTCATGGAGGTGATGTGGAGGCTACTCAACCCATTGATCGCCTGAATATGAAGGTACTCGACCGCAGTACAGCCGCGGAGCAGGTGCTCCATGTCGTCGTTGGGGATGCAGACAGTGGCGAGCTCAAGGTGCTTCAGTCGAGGTAGCAAAAGAGCGGGATTGGCGTTAATCTGGGGGAAATGGCAGTTCAACAACCTTGCGAAGCGCAGCGTTGGCGCGAGGCGCAACACGGAGGGTGGCAGCGGGCGCATATGTCCATCATTAAAATGGAGCTCCTCGAGATGATCTAGGGCTGGCGATAAGAACCACTCTTCAAGCTTGGCTCGGTCCTTGCCATTGGAACGGAACTTGCCCATGGTAAGGCCTTTGATTGGGCCACAGTGCGTGCCGAGGATCTGAGATAATGCATCCAAGCATTTGCGATAGCTAGTGCAAAGCATGTGCTTGCTGATGATGCCGAGAGGGGCGCGGCGCCATAGGGGGCGCCACCGCCGAGTGAGGACGGATGTGCGCACGCCATCTTCGATAGGGAGGAGGAAGATGATGACTCTGAACATATCGTCGGAGAGGCTGCTGATGAAGTCTACGCCTATCGGAGAGGCTTGTGTTTCTGGCTCAGCCCGCCTCCCCTTGTTGGCAACCTCGACATCCACATCCGGAGAATGGCCGCCGCCGTATCTTTCTGTCAAGAGTGGATAAGTCGGAGGATAGTGAATATGTAGCTAGATCAGGGTAGAAGAATAGTGCATTGGTAATTACAAGTTACTACTTACTAGGTAGGAACAGTTTTAACAGATTAAGAAAATGAAATCCCAATTGGTTGCTGAAATACTACAGTTACATTGATACTGCTACGCAAGTCAACATTCAGATACTACAAAGAACACTTACTTCCAACATAGCATGTACGGAGAATGTCGTCGGGGAAGTTAGCATTTATCGTATGGTAAGGCTCTTTTAGGTGTAGCGTAATTTTAGTGCCAGCTTTCAGTACATAAAACTTAGAAATTTATCCCCAAAGGCCTTCTTCAAAGAAGGAGTGACAATCTTCATCAATTTTTACAGAAACAACGATTGTAAATACATGGTTTTTGCTCAATATGACATCCCTGGAGTCTTCAGTTATGTAAAGACAAAGATTAAGCGATACAGTTGTCATTGCAGCGCAAGGGATGTACTGCAGGAAATGATAAGATTGTTATAGAACCTGGTAACGTGATAGTATGAGAGTAGTAGTTAAAAGAACAACATGCACATCAGTTGATTTGAAAGGACAAAAAATTACAAGTAAACAGATAATGTAACTATGATGTCGTGCAAATATATATGAGAGTAAACGAAAGAACAACACAACATTAATTTGCCTAATATAGAAGGAGAATGATAAGAAGAAGAAATCACATTTGACGTAAATGCTGCATGTGGCACGTTTTATCCAAATGTAGCAATCTATAGTATAGGTTCAAAAAAAGAATAGGCCATGCATGTCAACCCAGGTAGTGTGAGATTGAACATACCGCGCGCTCCGTGAAGTCGTCTGGTACGGTGAGATGGAACTCCTTGGTTTTTTCGCCGAGTCCGCATAGCCTTGATGTGTCCTTGCACTGTACACTCTATAAATGAAAACCCTCACATCAGCTAGAAGAAACATGAATCCACGGCGATTTCGGACGGGTGATTAAAAGGGGCCGATGGACTGGGATAAGAGATGGGCGGAATTTTTTTAGTAGATTAGTTACCTGGTTCTTCATGGGAAAAAATAGTACCAAAGATTCCCAAATCGGGTGAGCTGGGTCGACAGCCAGTAGCGTCGAGAAAGTTAGTGCCGATAGGCCGCGGCAATCGGCAGTGGAGATATGCGGTGGCGTTTTGCGGCAGCCGGCGGCGGCGACAGGTGTCGAGCTAAGTGGTTTCCGCGAGGATAGGTGGTGACATGCATGGAGAGTCCCGGAGTACTAGTGTTAGTGTAGGTGCTACTGGGGTGGGGAGGGGAGCAGGCGAGGGTTTTGTGACGTGTGGGTGCTATGTTTTTTCTTTTCTTTTCAAGTGGTGCTGAGGGATTCTGTCCTAGAATAATGTGCTTCGGAGGAAACGGTTTATTAGATCCAACCGTGTGTGATAAATCCTATATAAATATTACTGTCAAGTAAACTAGCACTTCAGTGTGATGGAGATACCGCATAATGAAAGTCGTTGCACAGTTTCAATCTCAGGAAAAAATATAATACACAAGCATACATATAATACACACAAACTAGATAGATTCAATCCAACATTTTTTTCGAAACAGTCAATCCAACATCTCATCTTCATGCTTGATGGTTAAGATTCTCCAGGACCTGGGCGTACGCGGTGTGCGCTATCCTGCGAGAATACTTCTGCTTGAAGAAGCCAGCGGCTAGTCCTCTTGCATGCACCAGAACACTCGAGTACGTGTTGTTAATCTTATGGTTGCATAACGGGCATCCATAGCCCCCATTCTTCCTGACATGCTTGTTATACTCTCCAGCCATAAGCTCTCTGAGCCTTTGCCTCTTGAACCTCTCCTGGGCGTATTCATCCTCGCTGTCCACATCGTCACATAGTGATACGTCTCCAACATATCTATAATTTTTGATAGTTCCATGCTATTATATTATCTGTTTTGGATGTTTTATATGCATTAATATGCTATTTTATATTATTTTTGGGACTAACCTATTAATCTAGTGCCTAGTGCCAGTTTCTGTTTTTTCCTTGTTTTTGAGTATTGCAGATAAGGAATATTAAACGGAGTCCAAACGGAATAAAATCTTTGGAATGATTTTTCTTGGACCAGAAGAAACCTGCCAGAATTGGAGATGAAGGCAGAAGACCTGTCGTGTGGCGACAAGCCACCAGGGCGCGCCCTGGGGGGGGGGGGGGGTTGCGCCCCCCTGGCTTGTGGCCCCACGGCAGACCTCCTAACCCTATTCTTCGGCCTATAAATTCCCAAATATTCCCCCAATACCAGAAAGAGCCACGAAAATACTTTTCCGCCATCGGAACCCTCTGTTCCCGTGAGATCCCATCTTGGAGCCTTTTCCGGTAATCTGTCGGAGGGGGATTCGATCACGGAGGGCATCTACATCAAGTCCATTGCCCTTTCGATGATGCGTGAGTAGTCCACCACAGACCTTCGGGTCCATAGCTAGTAGCTAGATGGCTTCTTCTCTCTGTTTATTCTTCAATACCATGTTCTTCATGATCTTCATGGAGATCTATCTGATGTAATACTCTTTTGCGGTGTGTTTGTCGAGATCCGATGAATTGTGGGTTTATGATCAGATTATCTATGAATATTATTTGAATCTTCTCTGAATTCTTATATGCATCATTTCATATCTTTGCAAGTCTCTTCGAGTTATTGGTTTGGTTTGGCCAACTAGATTAGTAATTCTTGCAATGGGAGAAGTGCTTGGTTTTGGGTTCAATCTTGCGGTGTCCTCACCCAGTGACAAAGTAGGGGTAGCGAGGCATGTATTTGTATTGTTGCCATCAAGGATAAAAAGATGGGGTTTTCATCATATTGCTTGAGTTTATCCCTCTACATCATGTCATCTTACTTAATGCGTTACTCTGTTCTTCATGAACTTAATACTCTAGATGCAGGCAAGAGTCGGTCGATGTGTGGAGTAATAGTAGTAGATGCAGAATCGTTTTGGTCTACTTGACACGGACGTGATGCCTATATGCATAATCATTGCCTTGGATATCGTCATAACTATGCACTTTTCTATCAATTGCTCGACAGTAATTTGTTCACCCACCGTATTATTTTCCTTCAAGAGAGAAGCCTCTAGTGAAACCTATGGCCCCCGGGTCTATTTTCCATATTATACTTTCAGATCTATAAACCAAAAATACCAAAAATACTTTGCTGCAATCTTTTTACTTTTGTTTTACTTTCCGTTTTAGTAATCTTCTATATCTATCTCTATCAGATCTCATCCTTGCAAGTAACCGTGAAGGGATTGATAACCCCTTTATAGCGTTGGGTGCAAGTGTTTGATTATTTGTGTAGGTACATCTATTGGGGACTTGCTTGTATCTCCTACTGGATTGATACCTTGGTTCTCAACAACTGAGGGAAATACTTATCTACTTTGCTGCATCACCCTTTCCTCTTCCAGGGAAAACCAACGCAAGCTCAAGAAGTAGCAAGAAGGATTTCTGGCGCCGTTGCCGGGGAGATCTACATCAAGCCTACCAAGTACCCATCACAAACTCATCTCTTGCATTTACATTATTTGCCATTTGCCTCTTGTTTTCCTCTCCCCCACTTCTAAAATGATTTTCCGAAAAGATTTGCCTTTTTATTCGCCCTTCTTCCGTTTGTATTTTCGTTTGCCTTTTTGTTTGCTTGTGTGCTAGATTGCTTGCTTTGTCACAATGAGTCAAGAGAATACCAAGTTGTGTGACTTTTCCAATAGTAATAATAATGATTTTATTAGTACTCCGATTGCTCCCGCCACTAGTGCGGAATCTTATGAAATTAATGACGCTTTGCTTAATCTTGTTATGAAAGAACAATTTTCCGGCCTTCCTAATGAAGATGCCGCATCCCATCTAAATACTTTCGTTGAGTTGTGTGATATGCAAAAGAAGAAAGATGTGTATAATGATATTGTTAAATTGAAGCTATTTCCTTTCTCACTACGAGATCGTGCTAAAACTTGGTTTTCATCTTTGCCTAAAAATAGTATTGATTCATGGAATAAGTGTAAAGATGCTTTTATTTCCAAGTACTTTCCGCCCGCTAAGATCATCTCCCTTAGGAACGATATAATGAATTTTAAGCAACTTGATCGTGAGCATGTTGCACAATCTTGGGAGAGGATGAAACTAATGATTAGAAATTGCCCCGCACATGGTTTGAGTTTATGGATGATTATACAAATTTTTTATGCGGGATTGAATTTTGCTTCTAGAAATCTTTTAGATTCCGCCGCGGGTGGTACTTTTATGGAAATCACATTATGAGAAGCTACTAAACTCCTAGATAATATTATGGCAAATTACTCTCAATGGCATACCGAAAGATCTCCTACTAGTAAAAAAGTGCATGCTATTGAAGAAATAAATACTTTGAGTGAAAAGATGGATGAATTAATGAAATTGTTTGCTAGTAAGAGTGCTCCTATTGATCCTAATGATATGCCTTTGTCTTCTTTGATTGGAAATAATAATGAATCTATGGATGTGAATTTTGTTGGTAGGAACAATTTTGGTAATAACGCGTATAGAGGTAATTTCAACCCTAGGCCGTTTCCTAGTAATTCCTCTAACAATTATGGTAATTCCTACAACAATTCTTATGGAAATTATAATAAGATGCCCTCTGATCTTGAGAACAATATTAAAGATTTTATTAGTTTGCAAAAGGTTTTCAATGCTACGATTGAAGAAAACTTGCTCAAGATTGATGATTTGGCTAGGAACGTTGATAGAATTTCTCTTGAGATTGATTCTTTGAAAATTAGATCTACTCCACCTAAGCGTGATATTAATGAGTCTTTAAAAGCTATGATAACTTCTATTGATGAGTGTAAGAAAAGAACCGCTAGAATTCGTGCTAAGCATGAATGGCTTGAAAAGGTGTGTTCTCGTGATAATAATGATGAAGATCTTAAAGTGATTGATGTGACTCCTATTGAATCTTTGTTTACTAATACAAATCTTGATAAAGATGGGACTGGAGATAAGTCAACTTTAGTTAAAAGGCGTCCCAATGATTCGGAGTTTATAGATCTTAATGCTAAGATTGATAAAAGTGGGATTGAAGAGGTCAAAACTTTAAATAGCAATGAACCCACTCTTTTGGATTTCAAGGACTTTAATTATGATAGTTGTTCTTTGATTGATTGTATTTCCTTGTTGCAATCCATGTTGAATTCTCCGCATGCTTATAATCAAAATAAGGCTTTTACTAAACATATCGTTGATGCTATGATGAAATCTTTTGAAGAAAAGCTTGAGATGGAAGTTTATATACCTAGAAAGCTTTATGATGAGTGGGAACCTACTATTAAGATTAAAATTAAAGATTATCAGTGCCATGCTTTGTGTGATTTGGGTGCTAGCGTTTCCACGATTCCGAAAACTTTATGTGATGTGCTAGGTTTCCATGATCTTGATGATTGCTCTTTAAATTTGCATCTAGCGGATTCCACTATTAAGAAACCTATGGGAAGGATTAATGATGTTCTTATTTTTGCAAATAGGAATTATGTGCCCATAGATTTCATTGTTCTTGATATAGATTGCAATCCTACATGCCCTATTATTCTTGGTAGACCTTTCCTTAGAACGATCGGTGCAATTATTGATATGAAAGAAGGAAACATTAGATTCCAATTTCCGTTAAGGAAAGGCATGGAATACTTTCCTAGAAAGAAGATTAAATTACCTTATGAATCTATTATAAGAGCTACTTATGGATTGCATACCAAAGATGACAATACCTAGATCTATTGCGTTATGCCTAGCTAGGGGCGTTAAACAATAGCGCTTGTTGGGAGGCAACCCAATTTTATTTTATGTTTCTGTTTTTTGTTTCTGTTCTTGAGTGTTTTGCACATTATTACCTCTGTAGTAATTGTGTTTTACTTTTTTAATTAGTGTTTGTGCCAAGTAAGACCTTTGGGATGGTTTACGGTGATTGTTGATTTGGTTTTGCTGAAAAACATAAACTTTTGCGCTCAGTCCAGGAATTTTATAAATTCACCAGAGTGTCAATTGGATCTGAATTTTTTACAAAAGATTGAGATACAAATTTTCCTGATTTTCCTAATGTTTCAAAAAATTTAGAGTTACATAACTATTCGAAGTCTACAGATTGTTACAGACTGTTCTGTTTTTGACAGATTCTGTTTTCTTTGTGTTGTTTGCTTATTTTGATGTATCTATGGGTTGTATCGGGGGGTATGAACCATGGAGAAGTTATAATACATTAGATATTACACCAATATAAATAAAGAATGAGTTCACAACAGTACCTAAAGTGGTGATTTATTTTTCTTATACTAACGGATCTCATGAGTTTTCTGTTGACTTTTGTGTTGTGAAGTTTTCAAGTTTTGGGTAAAGATTTGATGCACTATGGAATAAGGAGTGGAAAGAGCCTAAGCTTGGGGATGCCCACGCACCCCAATCCATAGTCAAGGATACCAAAGAGCCTAAGCTTGGGGATGCCCCGAAAGGCATCCCCTCTTTCGTCTTCAATCCATCGGTAAATTTACTTGAGGCTATATTTTTATTCACCACATGATATGTGTTTTGCTTGGAGAGTCTTGTATGATATGAGTCTTTGCTTTTTAGTTTGCCACAATCATCCTTGCTGCACACATCTTTTGAGAAGGACACGCACTACTCGTGAATTTATTAGAATACTCTATGTCCTTAACTTATATCTTTTGAGCTAGGCAATGTTGCTCTAGTGCTTCACTTATATCTTTTTAGAGCACGGCGGTGTTTTATTTTATAGAAATAATTGAACTCTCGTACCTCACTTATATTATTTTGAGAGTCTTTAAACTGCATGGTAATTGGTTTAGGTTATGAATTTAGTCCTAATATAATGGGCATCCAAGAGGGATATAATAAAAACTTTCATATAAAGTGCATTGAGTACTATGAGAAGTTGGATTCCTTGCATATAGTTTTGAGATATAAATATGGTGATGTTAGAGTCATGCTAGTGAGTAATTGTGGAATGGTAAAAATACATGTGTTGAAGTTTGTGACTCCCGTAGCATGCACGCATGGTGAACCGTTATGTAACGAAGTCGGAGCATGATTTGTTTAATGATTGTCATCCTTTGTGTGAGGGTCGGGAGCGCGCGATGGTTTACTCCTACCAACCTCTCCCCTAGGAGCATGCGTCTAACACTTTGCTTCTATAACTAATAGATTTTTGCAATAAGTATGTGAGTTCTTTATGACTAATGTGAGTCCTTGGATTATACGCACTCTCAGCCTTCCACCTTTGCTAGCCTCTCTAGTATCGCGCAACTTTCGCCGGTGCATTAAACCCACCTTCCTCAAAACCGCCACCATATACCTTCCTCAAAACAGCCACCATACCTTCCTATTATGGCATTTCCATAGCCATTCCGAGATATATTGCCATGCAACTTCCACTGTTCCGTTTTTTATGACACGCACCATCATTGTCATATTGCTTTGCATGATCGTAAGACAGCTAGCATGATGTTTTTGTGGCTTGTCCGTTTTTTGATGTCATTTGCTATGCTAGATCATTGCACATCCCGGTCCTCCACCGGAAGCATTCATATAGAGTCATATCTTGTTGTAGGTATCGAGTTGTAAGTAAATAAAAGTGTGATGATCTTCATTATTAGAGCATTGTCCCATGTGAGGAAAGGATGATGGAAGCTATGATTCCCTCACAAGAAGGGATGAGTCTCCGGACTTTACAAATAATAAAAGAGGCCAATGAAGCCCAAATAATAAAAAAAAGAGGCCAAAGATGCCCACCAAAAAAAATGAGAGAAAAGAGAGAAGGGACAATGTTACTATCTTTTTTCCACACTTGTGCTTCAAAGTAGCACCTTGATATTCATGATAGAGAGTCTCCTATTTTGTCACTTTCATATACTAGTGGGAATTTTTCATTTTATAACTTGGCTTGTATATTCCAATGATGGGCTTCCTCAAATTACCCTAGGTCTTTGTGAGCAAGCAAGTTGGATGCACACCCACTTAGTTTCTGTTTTTGAGCTTTCATACACTTATAGCTCTAGTGCATCCGTTGCATGGCAATCCCTACTCACTCACATTGATATCTATTAATGGGCATCTCCATAGCCCATTGATACGCCTAGTTGATGTGAGACTATCTTCTCCTTTTTCCACACAACCTCCACCATATTCTATTCCACCCATAGTGCTATATCCATGGCTCACGCTCATGTATTGTGTGAAAGTTGAAAAGGTTTGAGAACATAAAAGGGGTGAAACAATTGCTTGACTTGTCATCGGGGGTGTGCATGATTTAGATACTTTGTGTGGTGAAGATGGAGCATAGCCAGACTATATGATATTGTAGGGATAACTTTCTAAGGCCATGTTATTTTGTAAGGACACAATTGTTTGTTAGTATGCTTGAAGTATTACTGTTTTTATGTCAATATTGAGCTTTTGTTTTGAATATTATGGATCTGAATATTCATGCCACAATAAATAATATTACATGGACAAATATGTTAGGTAGCATTCCACATAAAAAATTCTGTTTTTATCATTTACCTACTCGAGGACGAGCAGGAATTAAGCTTGGGGATGCTTGATACGTCTCCAACGTATCTATAATTTTTGATTGTTCCATGCTATTATATTATCTATTTTGGATGTTTTATATGCATTAATATGCTATTTTATATTATTTTTGGGACTAACCTATTAATCTAGTGCCTAGTGCCAGTTTCTATTTTTTCCTTGTTTTTGAGTATTGCAGATAAGGAATATTAAATGGAGTCCAAACGAAATAAAATATTCGGAATGATTTTTCTTGGACCAGAAGAAACCTGCCAGACTTGGAGATGAAGGCAGAAGACCTGCCGTGTGGCGACAAGCCACCAGGGCGCGCCCTGGGGGGGGGGGGCCCTGGCTTGTGGCCCCACGGCAGACCTCCTAACCCTATACTTCGGCCTATAAATTCCCAAATATTCCCCCAATACCAGAAAGAGCCACGAAAATACTTTTCCGCCGCCGGAATCCTCTGTTCCCGTGAGATCCCATCTTGGAGCCTTTTCCGGTAATCTGCCGGAGGGGGATTCGATCACGGAGGGCATCTACATCAACTCCATTGCCCTTCCGATGATGCGTGAGTAGTCCACCACAGACCTTCGGGTCCATAGCTAGTAGCTATGTGGCTTCTTCTCTCTCTTTATTCTTCAATACCATGTTCTTCATGATCTTCATGGAGATCTATCCGATGTAATACTCTTTTGCAGTGTGTTTGTCGAGATCCGATGAATTGTGGGTTTATGATCAGATTATCTATGAATATTATTTGAATATTCTCTGAATTCTTATATGCATGATTTCATATCTTTGCAAGTCTTTTCGAGTTATTGGTTTGTTTTGGCCAACAAGATTGGTAATTCTTGCAATGGGAGAAGTGCTTGGTTTTGGGTTCAATCTTGCGGTGTCCTCACCCAGTGACAAAGTAGGGGTATCGAGGCACGTATTTGTATTGTTGCCATCAAGGATAAAAAGATGGGGTTTTCATCATATAGCTTGAGTTTATCCCTCTACATCATGTCATCTTACTTAATGCGTTACTCTGTTCTTCATGAACTTAATACTCTAGATGCAGGCAGGAGTCGGTCGATGTGTGGAGTAATAGTAGTAGATGCAGAATCGTTTCAGTCTACTTGACATGGACGTGATGCCTATATGCATAATCATTGCCTTGGATATCGTCATAACTATGCACTTTTCTATCAATTGCTCGACAGTAATTTGTTCACCCACCGTATTATTTTCCTTCAAGAGAGAAGCCTCTAGTGAAACCTATGGCCCCCGGGTCTATTTTCCATATTATACTTTCAGATCTATAAACCAAAAATACCAAAAATACTTTGCTGCAATATTTTTACTTTTGTTTTACTTTCCGTTTTAGTAATCTTCTATATCTATCTCTATCAGATCTCATCCTTGCAAGTAACCGTGAAGGGATTGACAACCCCTTTATAGCGTTGGGTGCAAGTGTTTGATTATTTGTGTAGGTACATCTATTGGGGACTTGCTTGTATCTCCTACTGGATTGATACCTTGGTTCTCAACATCTGAGGGAAATACTTATCTACTTTGCTACATCACCCTTTCCTCTTCAACAGAAAACCAACGCAAGCTCAAGAAGTAGAAGATAGCACCTATACATTGTAAAAAATTGTGACGTCCATATATTTTATAATGCGAATTCGCAAGACAAAGTTTATGAAACATACTATATCATGCGACAACGTGAACCCTAAATCGAAGCTAACTGATTTGATGCCAAAAGTTGGCATGCCATGTTTTGTAGCAAACCAATCAGCCTATCATATGTATTTACCAAAAATGGGTATATATGACCAACCAGTTCACCTTCCGAGTCGTTGTCGTCGCTGGAGTGTTCGTCGGAGTCGTTGTGGACATCCGACTCCGGCTGCGGAAGCGCAGCGGCGGCGGCAACGTCAAGGCCGCGCTGCTGTCCGCGCGATACGTCATCTCCGACGACGGCAATCTCTGTGCCCACCTTCACGCTGTTCTCGGGTGCTTCGCCGGCACCGACGTGGTCATGCCCTCCCATGGTGCAGGGAGGCCGCTGATGATGATTGAGAACGACGGCGAGGATGCTGGGGGTGAGAGAGGATTGTGTGTGGCGAGAATGTTAAAGCCGATGGATCGGGCGTGGTTAAAAAGGGGAGTTGGGACATCACAGGGAGGCGGTGTAACAGCCCGGAACCGACACTCCAAAAGATTCCCGTTTTATTCCGTTATCATCGTGTGATTTGTGTGGTTGTTGCATTCATCATCGCATCATTCGCATCATCCGTATTGCATCAGCACTCCATTGTCGTTATTTTTCAAAACTTGCATCCGTTAGCTGTTGCCGGTTCTCCCCGTCGTCCGTTTCGAGTCCAACCACACACTCACGCGCCCGCGTTATCGATAAAATATTGTTTTAAGTGTGAGTATAAAAATTTCTCAGATTGGGTCGAAACTTGGCGAGCAGTCTTACTATATTGTAGGTAGACCGCCTGCCAAATTTCGTCGCAATAGGAGGTCATTTGATACCCGAACGGTCAACCGTAGCGGCACCATCTTCGGTTAAATTAGCGGATGTTTCGGTGTTTTAAAAATCATGTCACGAGCCACGTCACCTTCCCTCTCATCCCCACCTAGCCCTCTTACACAGCCCACTAGCCCAGCCTACCTGATCCCCGCGACCGGAGCCGTCCGATCTCAATCGTACGGCTCGAATCGGTGCAAAGCAGCTAACCCTAGACCTACCTGCTATAAATAGGCAGCCACCCTTCCTATTTTGGCAAACCCTAGACCCTAGGGAGACCAACTCACTCAAATCCCGAGCGCGCCGCCACCCATTTGGTCTCCCCTTGATTTCAGCACCGGACCAATCACCTCTCCCTCTCAGATCCACTCACAGCCAAACCCACTCGATCTGGACCGCCTGATCTCAAATCCGACGGCCCAGAGGGCCTCCCGCAGCCCCGCAGCTCCACCCAGCGCTAGCAGCCCCAGGTCCTCGTTCCGGTCTGATCGGGAGCCAGCCACAAGCGTGCCCAACCTGCCGCCTTCAGCCATCGCTGGTAAGCCACCTCACCGGAGACGACGTCCAGAACCCCAGAGCCGTGCCCCTTCTCGTTCCCTTCCCCCCGTTTCTTCTCTCCCTCTCTCATCTCTCAATCCATGTGTCCCCAGGACGAACAGGAGCCTGCCATGGCCTTGGAGCTTGCCCTCGTTGCCCGTTCTCCCTCGCCCGAATCTGCCGGTCGCCGGCGGGAATGGACCTGCCGCAGCCGGATCCGGGCATTCCCCATGTCCTCATCGTGTCGCCACCACGCCATGGAGCCCTGCAGGAGGTCGTCGCCCCGACCCAGGGCCTTCTCTCCGATCGGTTCTAAGGCCATGTACCTCCTTGCCGGCTCCCCGGCATTGTCCTCGCCTCCAGGTCACCGCCCCGCACCGCCAGCCCGTTCTTCTTCCTGGAGCGAACGCATTCACGCACGCGTCCCACTCGCCAGCTAGCCGCACCGCCACCCGTGTCCTCTGCTTCGAGCGGCTGAAGGACGTCGCCTGCGTGCGTTGATCCTCGCGGGTTGATCGTGGGAGCGCAAGGCCAAGTGCACGCCTCCTCATGCCCCTCCGCATCGCCCCGTGGGCCACAACCGCCGCGGCCCAAGCCTCCCAAAGGTCCAGCTCCGCCAGGCCCAAGGTGACCCCAGTTGCCCCTGTCCCTCACCCGGGAGAGATGTATAGTATGTGGCGCCCATTGTTAGTCTATTGGGCCAGCGAGATTCGGCCCAAGTATGTTTTGTTATATTCGGCGAATTTATCTATTATCCAGTAAATAACAGAATTGCAGAAAACCCCCTAATGTTCATGCATATAATAACTTCATAACCGTGCGACGGATTAAAATATTTTATATATGAAAAATAATTAGAATTTCACGTAGATTCACAATATCCCACTTTCACCCATGATTAAAATGTTTAAACTTGCTGTTTGATTAAATTTGCGTAAATGTCATGTTAAAATGATGTATTTCATAACTAAATCACCGTAGCTCCATTGAAAAGGATACACATATGCAACTTGACTAGAAAAACGTGTAGAATCACTTGGCACACTTTATTTTGCTGTTTAAGAAATATAAAATATGCTTAGGACAGATTTGGACCAAATTCATAATATGCATATGGGGTCGTTTCGGAAATACTATATGTTGCTTCCGGCCTCATTTAAAATGCCTAGATGATGTAGTTGTTCTTGCTTCACCTCTTGCCATGTTTAACAACATTTAAAATGATTGTTTAGTTAAACAACATTAACCACATTTCTCTTAATATGGAGAGTTGCGATTTGTTATATGTATGTTCACCTTCTCCATTTAAAATTGCTTTAATTCCATCTTCGCCTTATGCCATGACCACCCATATTAAACAACATTTAATATTGATGAGTACATAGCCATGCATAATTAAACCGGACATGCATCATATTTTTTTGCGCATCATGTCATGAATATGTTGTGGTGTTTACTGTGTCATTTGTTTGTTTCCGGATTGCTTCTTCTCGATAGAGTACTGAAGACGTTCGGAGTGTGAGGATTCGTTCGACTACGTTGGTTCGTCTTCTTCATGGACTCGATCTTCTTCCAAGCGGGATCTCAGGCAAGATGACCATTTCCCTAGATACCATTACTATCATTGCCATGCTAGATGTCTCGTTTCTATCGCTGTCTTGCTACCTACCACTTGTATGTCAAGCCTCCCAAAATGCCATGATAAGCCTCTAACCCCTCCACATCCCAGCAAACCATTGTTTGGCTATGTTACCGCTTGCTCAGCCGTTCTTATAGCGTTGCTAGTTGCAGGTGCAATTGTTTCCATGTGCCAACATGGACGTTTTTGACCTCTCACAACATTATTGCTATTTAATTTAATGCACATATATACTTGGTAAAGGGTGGAAGGCTTGGCCTTTTGCTCGGTGTTTTGTTCCACTCTTGCCGCCCTAGTTACTTGTGAACCGATGTTATGTTCCATATTGAGCATGCTCGTGTTTGTTATGGGGACCCCCTTGATTTTTGTTTTAGGATAAAACTTGTCTGGCAAGGCCCAACATTGGTACTACATTTGCTCAACATAATAATATTGAACACCGTTAGTAAGGCATAGGGAGTTAGTGCTACCCGTGGATTAATCAACATAATACAGGGGGGCCAGTGCTGATGGTGTTGGTCCCAAACAGGTAGACTGTGGGGCCACCGCGGGGAAACTCGGGGTTTGGTTTGACTCGTAGTGTGACCCATCCGGTTGTGCCCTGAGAACGAGATACGCGGCTCCTATGGGGATTGTCGGCACGTCGGGCGGCCTTGCTGGATTTGTTTTACATTTCTCGAACGTCTTGTGCGCGGGATTTTGACGACACTTTGGGCTATCTCGAAGTTAAGATTTTCCATCGGGATTCCGCAAATACTACGGGTTATCCCGCGGTTGAGGTATTCCAACGCAGCTTGTGGTTAGTTTGTGATGGATGATTTGGAGCACCCCTGCAGGGTTAAATCTTTTGGAAAGCCGTGCCCGCGGTTACGTGGCAACTTGGAAACTTTGTTTAACACCCAGTCATAGCAAACTTGAAGTAAACTCAAATAAAATACACCAACCCTGTGCATAACCGTGACTGTCTCTTCTCGTGATTTCTGAACCGAGAGAGAACACAGTGGGGTTGTGTTTGTTCGTAAGTAGGTGTTCAGGATCTCTTAGAGATCATTACTATTTCACGTCCGTTTATTCGACGATCATCCCCCCTATTCTTGTACTCGTAAGTTAGCCACTCAAATAAATGCTTAGTGCTTGCTGCAGCCTCACCACTTAACCATATCTAACCCATTAAGCTTTAATAGTCTTGATACCCTTGGAAATGAGATTGTTGAGACTCCGTGGCTCATAGATTACTACAACAACAGTTGCAGGTACACGTAATGCGATGCTTTGACATGAGAGCGATGCTTGTTTTGTCAGATTTCGGGCTCCGCAAAACCCAAAGAGGTTCGAACTCAGGGGCGTGTGCGAAGATCCCAACCTGCTTCGGCCCCAAGCTCACAGCTCCAAGGCCTAGCCCTATAAATTCACTCAATCGTGGGGAAGAAGACTAACACGCAGATTTACCCAGGTTCGGGCCGTTGCGAAGCGTAAGACCCTACTCCTGCCTTTGGTGGATTGCCTCCCGAGGAGGTTGGTGGATGAACTAGTACAATGGTCAGCAACCTCGCGAGGGCGCTCCGGTGGTTCTCGATCCGTCCCCCTCTACGGCGCAGCCTAGCCTCTATTTATAATGGCCTGGGTCCTCTCCCCTGATCGCTCTGGCGGGAAGGGATCCCACAACGGCCAAATTCGAAAGGGGACAAGGAATACACCTTATCCTGATGAAAGGCGGTCTTCGCCTGCAAAGTAGCTGGTGGGCTCGACGATGATGTCCGTCCTGCGGGGCTCATGGTCTTGGTCTTGTTGCGCCAGAATGGAAACCTTTGGGGGGTGGGGGTGCCTTGGGAACCTGCGTACGTCCTAGCCTCCTTTGCACCAAAGAGGAAACTGCTTCTCCTGTGCCCGCTGGCGCTCACCTGACCCGACTGGCGTCACCTCAGCCTCTCGAGGCCGAGCGCTGCATAGAGATGTCCGCCCCTAGGGAGGGGGCCTGGGGAGGCCTCCTCCTTCCGGGGGTCTTGATGTCGTCCTCCTCGCGAGGGTGGGACTCTCGCGAGGACCTTGTTCTGGGCGATCCCGCGCGAGGCCGTACCAGGCCGTTGAAGTGGTCCACGCCCTGGGCCGCAGGCAGGCAGGTCTGGGTACCCCCGTTCCCAGAACGCCGACATGTTTGATTTGGAGGTCTTCTTCTTCTTCATCGATCTAGGATGGGTTCCAGGCGGCAGTCTGGGATAGCAAGGATGGATGTCATTTTATCGTTTGTTTTCGTCTATAGTCGGACCCTGCTCTTCTGTATGATGTTTGGATATGTTGTAGTATTGATGTGATATTGATGTAGCTTGTGGCGAGTGTAAGCCAATTCCATATACTCATCTCTTCTTTATATGTACTTGTAATGATATCCATTCTTGCGAAACGACGAGATGCGCTTCTATCCCTGTCGAGGCGCTCGTGCCAAAATAAGGATAGGATCGCATCTTGGGCATGAAAAGTTGGTATCAGAGCATGTACCGACCTAGGAGCCCCCTATATTGATCGAACTTGGCCGAGTCGAGTCTAGTAAAAACCATTTGAGTCTAGTTATATATCGGAGAGTAGGATTCTTTTTACTCCTCTTATATGCTCTGGTGAGGAATCCTGGCGTAGGAATTTTAATTCTTCCCCTCTTCTCACTCAAATTGTTTTTAGGATCACGCGGGTATTTTGGAACCTCTATGATGTCGATGTGACCGGAACTCTGTTCTTGGTGACTCCCGTACGTATGGATTGGACCCGGGGAGTTGAGCTCCAAGGGGTTATTGACACATCGCTATCGTTCAGTTTCCTTAGTATCTCAGGACGCAGATGTTCGAAATTGCTTCAATACTATTCGTGGTGCGAAGAGTGTGGCGGCACCCAGTACTAGGGAGCGGGATCACATGTAATGCCATGTTTAGTATCAGTGTGATTAGGAGGGTCTAAGGTAGATGAGTTTCGAGGTTTCTCTGGTTTTGTGTTGATGGATGTGATACACGGTTGCTAGTATTATTGCTAGGAGTTGAGTGTTTTATTCAGTAATTTATCCGTGTATCCATTGGACCAGATTGCATAACCAGAAAGATTTCGGAAGTTCTTAGGTGGGAATTCAATTAGTTACGTAGGATTACCCTTCCAACAAGTGCATAATGGGTTATGCATTTGTTTCTGGCTTGTTTCAGAAGCCTCATCCTTTGTTTTGTTGGAATATAGTAATTCGAGTTGCTTCGATGTCAAACGTTGATTTCATATCTTTTCTAAGCGGTGTTCTCATAATTCTATGGGAATGCTAATCATTTGCTCAATCAAATTGTCATGTCAATTCTTTTCCGTCCAGAGTGCTTCTCTTTAAGTTAATTAAATCTTCTCCAATATTGCAAGATCAATCCTCATATTCCTTTCCGGAGTTCGTCTCATCTGTCTCAAGTTGTCTTTCTTTTTTCCCACCCTCCCACCCTTTTTTTTCTTCAATGAGTTAATTGTCATCCAAGTGTCTTTCTTTTCATTGATGCTTCTGCTATCTTTTCTTATGTTTTATATCCGGCGATCCATTGTGAAGATGCTCAAGTGCGAAGTTCATCATTCTTATTCTGGTTTTCTTCTCCGGTGGACTCAATTCAAGCTTTTGGTCTTCATCATATTCTTTTCATTCGTTAAATGCTATCCATGTGGAACTTCTTGTCGAAGCCTCTCTCTTTTATTCATCTCTCTCTATTCTATCCGGAGTGGCAAGATATCTCAGAAGATTTTCGTTTCAATTCATATCCTCTTAAATTATTTCAAGGCTCTCATCTCATCAAGTTTTAAATTTGTACCGGTGCAATCTCTCCTTCCAAGCAATCGTTTCAACGGTGTTTCCTTTCATTGGGCCCATAACCCACAGGTTTTTCCCCAGGATCTTACCTGGCTCTTCTAATCTTTCCCCGAGATCTCAAGTTGTTTTCAATATGACGTAAGAATGAATTTCATCAGTCATATTCCTTCTCGAAGATCGCTTCTAAAGCATTTTTATCGTTGGCTCAGCCTTTCCTTATTCATTATTCTGGAGTGTCTCAGTAATTCTTGGTGGTGTTGTCGCCATGATTCTCAGCGTTGAAGATCGAAGCAGAGTTTCTCTTAAATCTTTGTCCATTCTCTGAGGATTCATGGTTGACGCATTGTGCTATCATCTTAAATTGTTTTGACCATGAGTAATTCCTCCCATATCTATCCGGAGCATTTCAGAGCTGTTTTGTTTCTCGATCCTTTGAAGGCCATCATTTTAGAAGATTTCTTCGTTCTCAGCTTTCAGCTTTCGTTCTCAAATTTGTCTCAATTGTTGTCCTTCGTTCATATCTCAGTTATTCCGGTGCCTTGTTGAAGTTTTCTTCTAGACGATTCATGGTCTCTTCATTCTCATGTATCTCAATTCATTGTTGGTATCCTCATTCGTTTGTGAATTCTTACAGGTGTTTCGTTGAAGACTTCTTTAAGCTCATGAATCTCTCTTCAATCTTTTCGAGAAGAGTAAGTAGTATGTCAAATCCGTTGCTTGTCATCAATTTAACTTGATGAAGGATCAGCATTACACAAATCTTATTCTTGTTTCATCAAGTGATTTAAATCCTTCTTCCGGAGGTTGTTCATGATATCAAATTCCTTATCCCAAGTGCTCATCGTTTCTTTTTCGGAGCTCCAAGTTTTCTCAAGTATCTCATCGCGAAGCATCATCTAAATCATTGGAAGGCTTCAATCTTAATCTTTTCTACCTTCAATTCTTTTGATTATTCTCTTGTATACGGGGGCTCTTCATGGTGGTTTGTTAAGGATGTAATTCTTTAGCGAAGTATTCTTCAAGATTCTTGTGGTAGTATCTCAAGTATTCTTTATCTTGCATTTCAAGTGCAATTCAGTCTCTCTATCTTTTGAGATGGTGTTATATCATTATTGGTTCATGAGGAGTCTTGAAGGAATTGTCAAGAATGAGCTATTTAAACCCATAATTTTCTTCCTTGAAGTTATCTTGGATTAGATTTCACCTAAAGCCTTTCCTAGGGATTGTTTCTATTTGCGGTGTTTATCATGATCCAAGTTTTCAATGTATCCTCTTGGTGAAAGAAGTTTTCATATCTTGTTGCTCCCAAGGAATCAATTGTTCCGTTTGTGGCCGGTTGGCATGTCATAATTTTGAGATGTTTTCATAAGCCCACAACAAGCTACTTCTATTCGTTGTTGATGTTCCAACAACTCCGTTCAATCTCTCCTTGGTAAGGACTCTTTTTAAGTTCATTGTGGTAGAATATGTCATTTTCTTTTCCGTTATTTTCTTCCCAAAGATCTAGATTCTATTCTTTTGTTCCGGAGGCTTCCTGATGTTGCTATTTTTGAATCCTCATCTCATTTGGTCAAGATCATGCTCTTTCTTGCTTATCCATTTGACCAGAGTGTTGTGTTGTCTTTTCAAGTTCTTCCATCTTATCAAATTTTGCCCCTCTATCCTACCAAAGTGCTGCCCAAATTTCTTTTGAATTCTTGTTTGTTTCTCATATCATCCTTCTTCTCTTGGTTTCACTCGTTTGTCAATGAAGCAACTAAGTTTTACCTCTTCCTTTCTTCTTCCTCTTCTCCTTCTCATTCTAAGATCTCGGGTCGAGATCTCTTGTAAGTGGAGGAGAGTTGTAACAGCCCGGAACCGACGCTCCAGAAGATTCCCGTTTTATTTCGCTGTCATCGTGTGATTCGTGTGGTTGTCGAATTCATCATCGCATCATTCGCATCATCCGCATGGCATCAGCACTCCGTTGTCGTCAGTTTTCAAAACTTGCATCCGTTAGTTGTTGCCGGTTCTCCCCGTCATCCGTTTTGAGTCCAACCACACACGGACGCGCCCGCGACATCGATAAAATATTGTTTTTAAGTGTGTGTATAAAACTTTCTCGGTTAGGTCGAAAGTTCGCGAGCGGTCGTATTATACTGTAGGTAGACCGCCTGCCAAATTTCGTCGCAATTGGAGGTCATTTGATACCCGAACGGTCAACCGTAGCGGCACCGTCATCGGTTAAATTAGCGGACATTTCGGTGTTTTAAAAATCATGTCATGGGATGCATCACCTTCCCTCTCATCCCCACCTAGCCCTCCTAAACAGCCCACTAGCCCAGCCTACCCGATCCCCACGACCGGAGTCGTCCGATCTCGACCGTATAGCTCGAATCGGTGCAAAGCAGCTAACCCTAGACCTACCTGCTATAAATAGACAGCCACCCTTCCTATTTTGGCAAACCCTAGACCCTAGGGAGACCAACTCCCTCAAATCCCAAGCGCGCCGCCGCCCACTTGCTCTCCCCTTGATTTCAGCGCCGGACCAACCACCTCTCTCTCTCAGATCCACTCACAGCCAAACCCACTAGATCTGGACCGCCGGATCTCAGATCCGACGGCCCAGAGGGCCTCCCGCAGCCCCGCAGCTCCACCCAGCGCTAGCAGCCCTAGGTCCTCGTTCCGGTCTGATCGGGAGCCAGCCACGAGCGTGCCCAACCCACCGCCTTCAGCCATCGCCGGTAAGCCACCTCGGCGGACACGACATCCAGAACCCCGGAGACGTGCCCCTTCTCGTTCCCTTCCCCCGTTTCTTCTCTCCTTCTCTCATCTCTCGATCCATGGGTCCCCAAGACGAACAGGAGCCCGCCATAGCCTTGGAGCTTGCCGTCGTCGCCCGTTCTGCTTCACCCTCACTCAAATCTGCCGGTCACCGTCGGGAATGGACCCGCCGCAGCCAGATCTGGGCGTTCCCCATCTCCTCATCGCGTCACCACCACGCCATGGAGCCCTGCAGGAGGTCGTCGTCCTGACCCAGGGCCTTCTCTCCGATCAGATCTGAGGCCCTGCGCCTCCTTGCCGGCTCCCCGGCATTGTTCTCGCCTCTAGGTCGCCGCGCCGCCCCTGTCACGCCCAAGATGCGGTCCTATCCCTATTAAGGCTTGCCGCCTCGACGGGGATAGAAGCGCATCTCGTCGTTCACAAGTACAGTAAAACATTGCATACATGTATGAAGAGATGAGTATATGAGTTGGCTTACACTCGCCACAAGCTATCTTACAAAGTCCACACAAATTATTCATACATCATTCAGAAGACAGGGTCCGGCTACGGACGAAATCAAACGATAAAAGAAGCAATGATAAATTGTCTTGCTATCCCAGGATCACCACCACGAAGCTCCCTACTCGTCTGGATACGTAACGTACATATGCCTAATCTCTTCATCGTACTCCCACTGGAGCTAAGTCACATCATCTGGCACGTTCTCATCAACACCTGTACCTGTATTGTTGTAATCTGTGAGCCACAGGGACTCAGCAATCTCATAACCCGGGTACCGAAACTATGTAAGCCTTTAGGTGAGGTATTGGTTATGTGGTGAGGCTGCAGTAAGCACTAAGCATGTCTTTGGTGGCTAACTTATGAGAACATGAATGTAAATATGGTGGCCTATATAAGACGGTCGTAATCTAGCATGATCACTAAGTGATCCTGAACACCTACTTACGTCAATCATAACCCCACCGTGTTCTCTCTCGGTTCATGGTCACGAGCAGAGACAATCATGGTTACACACACAGTTGGTGTATTTTATTGAGTTTACTTCAAGTTTACTATTACCGGGTGTTAACAAATTTCCAAGTTGCCACGTAACCGCGGGCACGGCTTTCCGAAAGATTTAACCCTACAGGGGTGCTCCAACTCATCTATCACAAACTAACCACACGCCGTGGGAATAACCTCGACCACGAATCTCGTGATCTTCCTAGGCAATTCCACTGGAAAACCGCAACCTCAAGATAGCCCGAAGAAAAATCGGAATTCGTCGCGCAAGACATTCGAGAAAGGTAAAACAAGTCCAGCAAGACCGCCCGATGTGTCGACGTACCCGATAGGAGCCGCGTATCTCGTTCTCAGGACACGACGGATAGGTCACACTATGAGTCAAACCAAACCTCGAGTTTCCCCGTGGTGGCCTGATGTCTACTATGCAACCTTCTTCTTGTAGACTCGTGTTGGGCCTCCAAGCGCAGAGTTTTGTAGGACAGTAGCAAATTTCCCTCAAGTGGATGACCTAAGGTTTATCAATCTGTGGGAGGCGTTGGATGAAGATGGTCTCTCTCAAACAACCCTGCAACCAAATAACAAAGAGTCTCTTGTGTCCCCAACACACCCAATACAATGGTAAATTGTATAGGTGCACTAGTTTGGCGAAGAGATGGTGATACAAGTGTAATATGGATGGTAGATATAGGTTTTTGTAATCTGAAAATATAAAAACAGCAAGGTAACTAATGATAAAAGTGAGCACAAACGGTATTGCAATGCTTAGAAACAAGGCCTAGGGTTCATACTTTCACTAGTGCAAGTTCTCTCAACAATACTGACATAGTTGAATCATATGTAAATCCCTCACGTACGACAAAGAGTTCACTCCAAAGTCACAAATAGCGGAGAACAAACGAAGAAATTATTGTAGGGTACGAAACCACCTCAAAGTTATCTTTTCCGATCAATCTTATGAGCTATCCCTATAAGTGTCACGAACAGCCCTAGAGTTCGTACTAAAATAACACCTTAAGATACACATCAACCAAAACCCTAATGTCACCTAGATACTCCAATGTCACCACGAGTACCCATGGGCTTGATTATACGATATGCATCACACAATTTCAGATTCATCATGTTCAATCCAACATAAAGAACTTCAAAGAGTGCCCCAAAGTTTCTACCGGAGAGTCAAGATGAAAACATGTGCCAACCCCTATGCATAGATTCCCAAGGTCACGGAACCCGCAAGTTGATCACCAAAACATACATCAAGTGGATCAATAGAACATCCCATTGTCACCACGGATATCCCATCGCAAAACATACATCAAGTGTTCTCAGATCCTTTAAAGACTCAATCCGATAAAAAAACTTCAAAGGGAAAACTCAATTCATCACAAGAAGATAGAGAGGGGAAAACTCCATATGATTCATCTATATTAATAAAGCTCGCGATACATCAAGATCGTGTCATCTCAAGAACCAGAGAGAGAGAGAGATCAAACACATAGCTACTGGTACATACCCTCAGCCCCGAGGGTGAACTACTCCCTCCTCGTCATGGAGACCGCCGGGATGATGAAGATGGCCTCCGGTGATGGTTTCCCCCTCCGGAAGGGTGCCAGAACGGGATCCCGATTGGATTTTCGTGGCTACAGAGGCTTGCGGCGGGAGAACTCCCGATCTAGGTTTCTTTCTGGGGGTTTCTCGATTTATAGGAGTACTTGGCGTTGGAATCACGTCAGGGGGTGCTTGAGGGACCCACAAGCCAGGGGGGCACGCCCTAGGGGGGGGGCGCCCCCTAGGCTTGTGGCCTCCTCGGGACTCCTCTTCGGTATCTTTTTGCTCCAGTATTTTTTATATTTTCCAAAAATATTCTTCGTAAATTTTCAGCCCATTCCGAGAACTTTTATTTTTGCACAAAAACAACACCACGGTAGCTCTGCTGAAAACAGCGTTCGTCCGGGTTAGTTCTAATCAAATCATACTAAAATCATATAAAATTATTGTAAACATGGCATGAATACTTCATAAATTATAGATACGTTGGAGACGTATCATGGCCCCGCAGTCTGCCCGTTTTGGACCAACACTCATGAGGAGCACTGGCCCGAGGGTTGATTAAGTATCCACGGGGTAGCTATGCCCTATGCAATTTTATTAAGTTGTCTAGCAAATGTAGTACCAAAGTTGGGTCTTGCCAGACAAGTTTTAATCTAAAACGAATGGTCAAGGGGGTCCCCATAACAACCCCGAGCATGTTAGGAGTGCAAAATATGGAGTATAACACCGGTACTCGAAACTAGTGCGGCAAAAGCGGAACAAAACACTGAGCAAAAGGCCAAGCCTTCCACCGTTGCCAGATATATATGTGCATTAAATTAAATAACCAAAAATAGAGTGATATAAGCAAAATCCATGTTAACACATGGAAAGCTTGCACCTGCAACTAGCAACGCTATAAGATAAGGGCTGAGCAGCGGTAACATAGCCAATCAATGTTTGCTAGGTGGTGGAAGGGTTAGAGGCTTTCATGGCAATTTAGGAGGCTGACAGTTTAAGTGGTAGGTAACCGAAAACATAACGGTAAAAGCGAGATAACTAGCAAGGCAAAAATAGTGTCGGGATCCGGGTATGATCATCTTGCCTGATGGTTCTTCAGAGGGACAAAGGGCTGGGTCCTCGTAGTTGTACTCTCCTGGATCCTCGTACTCAGGCTCGACACTCGCGTCTACCCAAAGAGAACAGCACCAAATAAACATACAACAAGGTGCAATGCACAAACAAGATGATGCATGATCCATTTGAAGTATTAAACATGGCAACCCTAAGCTAGTCATGTTTCCCATGCATTTATTAAGTTCTTTAGTATTCTGGACAGAACCTCAAGTTTAGTTATTTGAACATTCATGATCATGGCAAATATGAATGCTTCATGCAAAAGCGATGCAAATGCATATGTAGAACATTGCAAACGGAGTAACGTAGCTCACGGTACACTCACGGCAAGGTACGAACGTTAACGGAGACAAAACACAAAATGAGGAAGGCCATGGGCTATTCCTTGGTATTCCAAGGATGCCACTGGATAGGAAATGAAAATCTAGCAAGAATAGAGCTAAAGATCATGCAAAACAATGGAGTATAGCTCCCACAAGTCACAAAACAATTCTACACACAATCTGTCCACAAACAGCAACATGGCATCTTGCAACACACATAACAAGAGCTACAGCAAGTTTCAAACCAAAACCAAAGCATGTACAGAAACTATACAGCATGCTTCACAAATCATCCATCTACACAAACTTGAAAGGAAGCATGGATCAATAGCAATGAAGCTCACAAGATGGCATGTTGAAATAGTTTTTAGGGACTTACTGAAAATTCCAGTTTTCTTGAATCTGAGTTAACCAAATGGCAACTTGACAGTAACTTTTATATATGCTAGAGGGCATCTCATGGCATGAAAATTAACAGGGTGATAGAGGGCATCAACTACTACAAAACACTAGCACTGAGAATGAGCTAAAACATCACAAATCACTTGGTAGCATCCCCTAAGCATGGCATGAAAATAACTACAGATTCTCAGACAGTCAAATTTCACTAAGAGAATAGCAGCAGTTATAACAGGATGACATAATGAGCAACAAAATTATCTATGATGCAAAACCTTTTTTTCACAAACTAATTGCAGAAGATGACAGAGGGTAACTTGCACCACAATTCATGTCACTGAACCATACTCAAAGGAACCAAGGAATCATGGGAACCATCAAGACAATATGCTATCATGTTAACAGGTTCCAACACTTAGCAATATTTTTGGGCATGTGAAAACATAATTTTAGTGGCATGTTTGCATCAAGTTTTCCACTCATCACATGAACTAACATGGCAAGCAAAAATACCATGGGCTAGAGCACACCCAAATGAACATATAACATGTTGGCAAGTCTCCCAAATCATGCAAGGATTAAATCATACAAAAATCACAAAATGCCACCTCATCACAAATTAACATTTTAACAAAGTTGCTCAAAAGACAGAAACAATGCCACCATTGGATTCCTAGGATTTTTCTACCCCAAAATCATATATCACACCCCTATATTTCTGATCATAAAACTCACAATATCACAATCACGAAAACTCCAATTCACTTAATACCACTTATATGCCAGATTTGGCATGTCCTAGGATATGGACAGATTTGGTAATAAAACAAAACAGGAATATTTCCTTAAAAGGAAATTCACAGAAATCTTCAAAATACAATAAAACAAAAGCAAAAAAAAGGGGGCCTACCTGGCAGGGAGCCAGGGACCCTATGGCTATGACGTGGGCCACGGGCCCACTGTCACGCTCAGGATTAAATTGAAAAAAAAGGAGGGAGGAGCCGGTGTTCGAACCCGGGTCTCCTGTGTAGCAACGCGGGGCGGCTACCACTGGGCTAGCAAGGCGGGGCTCGACAGAGAGGGGGGTCTCTGCTCTTTTGAACAGACCCCCTCCGCCTGCCTCCTTCTTCCCCACGACAGGTAAGAGGACAACGATGCCGGAGAGCGAGGTGGCGATGATGGCGGCTGGGAGTTACCGGCGGGGGAGCGGGATCAAAGGGGGCATCCATCCCCGTGTGTAGCACAGAGGGAAGCGAGGCTAGGCGGGGCGCGCGGAGCTCGTGGCTCCCGGCCATGGCGCGGCTGCGCGGCGCTAACTAACAGAGGCGCGGCTACGACGGGAGCGCGGCTGCGGAGTTGCGGGGTTGCAGCGCGCGTGCGGACCTGCGCACGAGGAGGCTTGGACCCGAGAGGAGCACGGGCGCGGTGCGGTCCCCTAACACACACACCAAAACATGGATCTTGCCAGAGCATCGGGAACACGGGAATGGCATGGACGAACCTATGCGCACACGCGGCTAACGACGAGAGGGTGAGCGGTAAGGGAAGGAGGGATCGAACCTCCTTACCTAGGGCATGGTGAGGAGGCAGGAGGGTCAATGGAGGTGACGCAACGAGACGATGAACGCGGCGATGTTCCTGAACTGAAACACAGAGGAAGACGAGCTCGGGAACGGGGTCGATCTACGCCTTGGGGCTTCCCGGGACGATGAGGAAGACGAGGGCGCGTCGGGCAATGCCACCCGCAGCACCAGAGCGCCGGATGCGCGATGAGGAGGTCACCTCGAGCACGAGCAGAAGCTCGGCCGGAGCATCGCGGACGCGGCGACGGCGTGCGCTTGGGGAGGACTTACCGGCGGCGGCGAGGGAAGGAGAGGGAAGGAATGGGTTGCGGGGAGCTAGGGCTACGCGGGGGACACAACTTATAGGCGGCTAGGTCGCCGAACGGCCGTCAAATCGTCGAAGGAGTCGACATGGAGTGCTCGGATGAACTTCCGTACAGAGGAGGACGAACGCGCGGCGCTGGGAGGCCGACTGGGCTCGGTGGCGAGCACACTGCGGGGATGGGCCTGCGGGGGAGGCCAGGAGGCCCATATGCGCTGGGGGCTCTCTCCCCCTCTCAAACAAAAGGTTTTCTTTTTTTTATAAAACCACACATAGTAAAAAAATCACAGAGAAGAGATAGGGATGTTTTGAAGCAAAATAAAAATATGTTTAGACTCAAGGAAATATGCACTAGTTTATAAAAATGGAATTGGCATTTTTAGGACAAACAATTTAATTCATATATAATTATTAAAACATTCTGTTTTGAAGGAAAGAGAGGCAATATTTCATCATACTTGGGCAAGAGCTATTTAACAAAACTAAACAGAATATTTAAGAGAAGAGCAACATTTTTATAAGAATTAATGAGCAAGTTAAATCCCACATGTTTTATTAATTGGAAGGAGAGAGGTGGGGATGGTTTATGAGCAAAATAGTCGAGAGGTTTTAAACCCCACAAGGCTTTCACACCAAACCCACACACACACACTCACAACATAACAAGGCACAACAACATATAATGCATACAAGAGATGATGGTGAAATGATATGATGCCATGATGCTAAATGACATGAAGCAATTATATTGATAAGCAAACCGCAATGGCAAAACATGAAGGTCCACATGACAAATGTTACAAATATGGAAGGAAAGCTCTTGGGCTGTTACAACTCTCCCCCACTACATGAGGATCTCATCCCGAGATCTAGGAACGGAAGAATTCGGGAAATTCGGAACGGAGATGGTCCTCTCGTTCCCAAGTGGCTTCTTTGTCAGAGTGATGTGACCACTTCACCTTTAGAAACTTGATTGACTTGTTGCGAGTCTTACGCTCAGTTTCTTCAAGGATAGCAACCGGATGCTCATGATAGGATAGGTCTTCTTGGAGATCAATTTCTTGGAGGTCAACGGTGCGCTCGGGAGTCTTGAAGCACTTCCGGAGCTGAGAGACGTGAAACACATCATGCACATTTGCGAAATTGGGAGGAAGCTGGAGTTGGTAGGCAAGGTCACCCCTCTTGCCCACAATCTTGAAAGGACCCACAAAGCGTGGAGCAAGCTTTCCTTTGATGCCAAAGCGTTGAGTGCCCTTCATGGGAGACACTCTGAGATAGACAAAATCATCGATCTGGAAGGACACGTCAAGATGTTTGTTATCATAATAGCTCTTCTGACGGGATTGAGCTGCTTTGAGATTTTCACGAATGACACGGCACATTTCTTCTGCTTCAGTGATCATGTCATTTCCAAGGATTTGACGCTCGCCGGTTTCAGACCAATTGAGCGGGGTACAGCACTTCCTGCCATAGAGAATCTCGAAAGGAGCTTTGCCGGAACTTGCTTGGAAGCTATTGTTGTATGAGAACTCAGCAAACGGGAGACAATCTTCCCACTTCATGCCAAAAGAAATCACACAAGCTCTGAGCATATCTTCGAGGATTTGATTGACTCTCTCAACTTGACCACTAGTCTGAGGATGGAAAGCTGTGCTGAAACGGAGATTGATCGCCATTGCAGTCTGGAAGGAATCCCAAAACTTGGAAGTGAAGATGCTTCCACGATCTGAGGATATGAGCTTAGGAACACCGTGCAAAGAAACTATCCTTGACGTATACAACTCTGCTAGCTGAGCTGCTGAGATAGATTCTTTGACCGGAAGGAAGTGGGCAACTTTGGTGAGCTTGTCGATGACCACGAAAATGGCATCATTTCCTCTCTTGGACTTAGGAAACCCAGTGACGAAATCCATTTCAACATGATCGAATTTCCACTCTGGGTTGGGCAAAGGCTGAAGGAGGCGTGCTGGACGTTGATGTTCCACCTTCACTCTGCGGCAAACATCACACTCGTTCACAAACTGAGCAATCTCACGTTTCATACGAGTCCACCAGAAGGTTTGCTTGAGGTCCTGATACATTTTGGAACTTCCTCGATGAATTGAGAGGAGGGAATTATGTGCTTCATCCATGATAACCTTCCTGAGATCACCTTTAGGAACCACCAGACTGTCCTCGAAGAACAAGGTATCTTTGTCATCAACACGGAAGCACTTATACTTTGGAATGCTCTTGGCCACACCTTTCTTCACTTTCTTCACCATAGCATCAAGAAGCTGAGCTTGGTGAACCTGATCTTCAAGAGTCGGAGAGACTAGAAGATTGGCAAGAAAACCTTGAGGAACCACTTGGAAATTGAGCTTGCGGAAGGCTTCGCAAAGCTCGGGTTGAAGAGGCTTGAGAATAAGACTGTTGCAGTACGCCTTCCTGCTCAGCGCGTCTGCAATGACATTTGCTTTTCCAGGAGTATATTCAATGCTTGGATTGTACTCCTCGATCATTTCCACCCAACGTGTTTGCCGAAGATTGAGATTGGGTTGAGTGAAAAATGTACTTCAAGCTCTTGTGGTCGGTGAACACCTCAACTGGTCTTCCCAACAATAGATGTCTCCACATCATCAGAGCATGCACAACTGCCGCCAGCTCAAGATCATGAGTGGGGTAGTTCCTCTCGCTAGGCTTCAACTGTCGCGAGGTATAAGCCACAACCTTCTTATCTTGCATGAGAACACCACCGAGACCTTGGAGAGAAGCATCACAAAATACTTGGAAAGGCTTGGATTGCTCGGGAGGAACAAGAACTGGAGCTGAAGTCAGCTTCTGTTTGAGTGTATTGAACGCCACATCATACTCAGGAGACCACACATACTTGACATTCTTTTGAAGGAGGTTAGATAGAGGCTTAGCAATTTGAGAGAAGTTCTCGACGAATCTTCTGCAATAACTTGCAAGCCCGAGGAAGCTACAAAGCTGCTTGACATTCTGAGGAGGCTCCCACTTCACAATTGCCTCAACTTTCTCAGGGTGCACTTTAATGCCCTCGGAAGAGATGACATGCCCAAGGTACACCACTTCATTGAGCCAAAACTCACACTTTGAGAACTTAGCATAGAACCGATGCTCTCTTAACTTGTCCAAAACAAGTCGGAGATGCTCTGCATGCTCTTCTTCGTTCTCCGAGAAAACAAGGATGTCGTCCAAATACACCAAGACGAACTCATTCTTGAAAGGAGAGAATATGAAGTTCATCATTCTGGAGAAGGTCAGAGGCGCATTTGCTAGACCAAAAGACATTATGGTGTACTCATAAGAGCTAAAACTCGTCCTAAAAGCAGTCTTTGGAATATCTTCTTCACGAATATGGATCTGATGATAGCCCATACGGAGATCTAACTTCGAGAAAACCTTGGCACCTTTCAATTGCTCAAACAACGCATTGATGTTGGGAAGCGGATACTTGTTCCTGATTGTCTTCTTGTTCAATGGACGGTAATCGACACACAGTCGGTCCGTGCCATCCTTCTTCTTGACAAACAGAACACCACAACCCTAGGGTGAAGAACTTGGTATGATCAGACCCAGACGCTCTTGTTCATCTAGCTGTTTCTTCAATTCTTTCAGCTCTTCGGGGCCAAGCTTATAAGGATGCTTGCACACCGGTTCAATTCCAGGCTCGAGTTCAATCACAAACTCCACTGGCCTGTGAGGAGGCATTCCTGGCAACTCTTCTGGAAAGACATCTTCATACTCCGAGACAACGGGAATTTGAGAGATGGCAGAAATTTCACCCTTCTCATTAATAGAAAAAAAGACGAATCGTGTCATCGCGAGCAGCGAAAATGATCACATCTTCAGAAGGATGATTCAATTTGACTTCTTTAGCTTTGCAATCAACATAAGCCTTGTTCATCGCCAGAAAATCCATGCCAATAATAAGATCAATATCGGAATTGCCGAGAATAATTGGAGAGGCCAGAAAAGAATAATTGCCCATCTTGATAGAGGCATTCCGAACCATCCAACGAGAACTCATGAGCTTTCCCATCGAAACAACATCTAATGCTTTAGGCAACTCTTCATGATGCAAATCGTGCTTGACCGCAAAAGGATATGATATGAATGAATGCGATGCACCAATGTCAAACAAAACTTTTGCAGGAAAAGAATTCACCGAGAGGTTACCAATTTTCACTTGAGAAGAATCCTCTGCTTCAGCTGCATTCACCATGTTCACTCTTGCTGACTTGGGATTGTGCTTCACCATAGCACTGCCTGGGGGCCTGATAGGAGGAGGAGGCGGAAGACGCCGCTGGTTGGTGCACTTGTTGGAGTAATGGCCCTTCTGACCACACTTGTGACAAGTAACCTCTGAGAGCGGACGGAAGTTGCCTGGAGGAGGAGCATTTGCTGACTTGGGTGCCTGAGGCCTCTGCTGAAAAGCTGGGTTGGGTGGGTGGGAAGGACCACGACCACCGTGCTGCCTCTGCTGCTGAGGAGGACGAAACGGAGGTGGAGGAGGAACCCAATATTTCTGCTGCTTAGGAACCATCTGAGAGCTGGAAGAAGAAGAGTTGGAGTCTCTAAACCGCTTCCTTGAGTTCTCCAACCTAAGCTGAGTTGCCTCGGACTTTAGAGCCATGTTGTAGAACTGATCAAACTCACGAGGCTCTTGTAGGACTAGACCGGGCTGAAGTTCATCCTTGAGACCACCTCTGAACTGGTAAATCTTTGACTTCTCATCGGGAACATCTTGCTTAGCATAGCGGGCCAGATTCTGGAACTCGATGTTATACTGATAGACAGACTTGCTCCCCTGCTTCAAATTCCTGAACTTCTCACGCATCTCCTCGACAAAGCTCGTCGGGATATGATGAGCTCTGAAGTCATGGCAGAAATCATCCCAGCTGATAACACGATCGCCCCTGGAATCCTTGTACTGCTGCCACCAATCTGTTGCCTGACCCTTGAGCTAGAAAGTCGCGAACCTGACATAGTCCGCAGGTCTGACATTGCTGCACTCAAAATGCTTGTTCATGTCACGGAGCCAATCGTCTGCATTGAGAGGCTGCTCACAACAGGTGAAGGACTTGGGCTGAGTTGCGAGGAACTGCTTCAGAGTTGCAAACTGAGGCTGATTCTGAAAATTCCCTTGATGACCTTGCTGTCCCTGCTCTCTTTCCTGCAGCAACCTGAGCAACATCTGGGTATTCGCATTGGTTGCGGCCATCACTGCTTGCCAAGCCTCCGAAGGTGGAGGTGGTGGTGGGGGTGGTGGAGGATCAGACTACTCCCCCTCACGACCTGGGTTCCCACGAGTAGCCGGAGCCATCCTGAAGATGGACAAGATTATCAGCACACCATCGAAAAGATGATTGAAATAAGTTGAATCAATGGCTCAAAAGAAATTGCAACGGAATATCATCAATTGCATTCAAACTGCAAATAGTAAGAATGCTTTCTGTAGGATCTTGATAACATCAATAGATCATGAAGCCACTTGAAATAACACAAAAAGTATTGAGCTAAGGTTGCTCGGAACAAATGTACAACCATTATACATCTGTCGGAAGATGATCCTAAGAACTACTGGAATTCCCACCTGAGAATTTCCGAAGTCTTTCTTGTTTAAGCGATTCGGGTTGCGGACCCAGGAACGTACCCAAGGTAATCAGCTATAACTGCACCCGCAACCTTCCACACCATAAACCAAGAAACTCCGCAAACTCGTCTACCTCAGACACTCGTGATCACAACGATACTAAACATGGCAGTACCCTGGACGCTCTCCCCAGTACTGGGTGACTCCAAACTTATCTCGCCACGAAAAGTATTGAAGCAATTTCGAACATCCTCCGTCCTGAGATACTAAGGAAACTGAATGATAACGATGTGCAAAAATCCCTCGGGGGTCTACTCCTTGATAATAGGAGGCACCAAGACAGAATTCCTTCACATCGGCATCATATAGTTTCCAAAATACCCGCGTGATCTTAAAAAAAAATTGAGCGAGAAGAGGAGTAGAATGAAAATTCCTAAGTCGAATACCTCACCAGAGTATAGAAGAGGAGTAAAAGAAACCTACTCTCCAATATAACTAGACTCAAAATAGTTTTTCACTAGACTCGACTCGGCCAAGTTCGATCAAGCAAGGGGCTCCTATGGTCGGTATGGCTCTGAATACCAACTTGTCACGCCCAAGATGCGGTCCTATCCCTATTAAGGCTTGCCGCCTCGACGGGGATAGAAGCGCATCTCGTCGTTCGCAAGTACAGTAAAACATTGCATACATGTATGAAGAGATGAGTATATGAGTTGGCTTACACTCGCCACAAGCTATCTTACAAGTCCACACAAATTATTCATACATCATTCAGAAGACAGGGTCCGGCTACGGACGAAATCAAACAATAAAAGAAGCAATGATAAACTATCTTGCTATCCCAGGATCACCACCACGAAGTTCCCTACTCGTCTGGATACGTAACGTACATACGCCTACTCTCTTCATCGTACTCCCACTGGAGCTGAGTCACATCATCTTTGGTGGCCAACTTACGAGAACATGAATGTAAATATGGTGGCCTACGTAAGACGGTCATAATCTAGCATGATCACTAAGTGATCCAGAACACCTACTTACGTCAATCATAACCCCACCTTGTTCTCTCTCGGTTCATGTTCACGAGCAGAGACAATCATGGTTACGCACATAGTTGGTGTATTTTATTGAGTTTACTTCAAGTTTACTATTACCGGGTGTTAATAAATTTCCAAGTTGCCACGTAACCGCGGGCACGGCTTTCTGAAAGATTTAACGCTGCAGGGGTGCTCCAACTCATCCATCACAAACTAACCACGTGCCGCGGGAATAACCTCGACCACGAATCTCGTGATCTTCCTAGGAAATTCCACTCAAAAACCGCAACCTCGAGATAGCCCGAAGAAAAATCGAAATTCCTCGCGCAAGACATTCGAGAAAGGTAAAACAAGTCCAGCAAGACCGCCCGACATGTCGACGTACCCGATAGGAGCCGCGTATCTTGTTCTCAGGACACGACGGATAGGTCACACTACGAGTCAAACCAAACCTCGAGTTTCCCCATGGTGGCCCCGCAGTCTGCCCGTTTTGGACCAACACTCATGAGGAGCACTGGCGCGGGGGTTGATTAATTATCCACAGGGTAGCTATGCCCTATGCAATTTTATTAAGTTGTTTAGCAAATGTAGTACCAAAGTTGGGTCTTGCCAGACAAGTTTTAATCTAAAACGAATGGTCAAGGGAGTCCCCATAACAACCCCGAGCATGTTAGGAGCGCAAAATATGGAGTATAACACCAGTACTCAAAACTAGTGCGGCAAAAGCGGAACAAAACACTGAGCAAAAGGCCAAGCCTTCCACCGTGGCCAGATATATATGTGCATTAAATAAAATAACCATAAATAGAGTGATATAAACAAAATCCATGTTGACACATGGAAAGCTTGCACCTGAAACTAGCAACGCTATAAGATAAGGGCTGAGCAGCGGTAACATAGCCAATCAATGTTTGCTAGGTGGTGGAAGGGTTAGAGGCTTTCATGGCAATTTAGGAGGCTGACAGTTTAAGTGGATGGTAACGGAAAACATAACGGTAAAAGCGAGACAACTAGCTAGGCAAAAATAGTGTCGGGATCCGGGTATGATCATCTTGCCTGTTGGTTGTTCAGAGGGACAAAGGGCTGGGTCCTCGTAGTTGTACTCTCCTGGATCCTCGTACTCAGGCTCGACACTCACGTCTACCCAAAGAGAACGGCACCAAATAAACATACAACAAGGTGCAATGCACAAACAAGATGATGCATGATTCATTTGAAGTATTAAACATGGCAACCCTAAGCTAGTCATGTTTCCCATGCATTTATTAAGTTCTTTAGTATTCTGGACAGAACCTCAAGTTTAGTTATTTGAACATGCATGATCATGGAAAATATGAACGCTTCATGCAAAAGCATTGCAAATGCATATGTAGAACATTGCAAACGGAGTAACGTAGCTCACGGTACACTCACGGCAAGGTACGAACGTTAACACAGACAAAACACAAAATGAGGAAGGCCATGGGCTATTCCTTGGTATTCCAAGGATGCCACTGGATAGGAAATGAAAATCTAGCAAGAATAGAGCTAAATATCAAGCAAAACAATGGAGTATAGCTCCCACAAGTCACAAAACAATTCTACACACAATCTGTCCACAAACAGCAACATGGCATCTTGCAACACACATAACAAGAGCTACAGCAAGTTTCAAACCACAACCAAAGCATGTACATAAACTATACAGCATGCTTAACAAATCATCCATATACACAAACTTGAAAGGAAGCATGGATCAATAGCAATGAAGCTCACAACATGGCATGTTGAATCAGTTTTTAGGGACTTACTGAAAATTCCAGTTTTCTTGAATCTGAGTTACCCAGATGGCAACTTGACAGCAACTTTTATATATGCTAGAGAGCATCTCATGGCATGAAAATTAACAGGGTGATAGAGGGCATCAACTACTACAAAACACTAGCACTGAGAATGAGCTAAAACATCACAAATCACTTGGTAGCATCCTCTAAGCATGGCATGAAAATAACTACAGATTCTCAGACTTAGTCAAATTTCACTAAGAGAATAGCAGTAGTTATAACAGGATGACATAATGAGCAACAAAATTATCTATGATGCAAAACCTTTTTTCACAAACTAATTGCACAAGATGACAGAGGGTAACTTGCACCACAATTCATGTCACCGAACCATACTCAAAGGAACCAAGGAATCATGGGAACCATCAAGACAATATGCTATCATGTTAACAGGTTCCAACACTTAGCAATATTTTTGGGCATGTGAAAACATAATTTTAGTGGCATGTTTGCATTAAGTTTTCCACTCATCACATGAACTAACATGGCAAGCAAAAATACCAGGGGCTAGAGCACACCCAAATGAACATATAACATGTTGGCAAGTCTCCCAAATCATGCAAGGATTAAATCATACAAAAATCACAAAATACCACCTCATGACAAATTAACATTTTAACAAAGTTGCTCAAAAGACAGAAACAATGCCACCATTGGATTCCTGGGATTTTTCTACCCCCAAAATCATATATCACACCCCTATATTTCTGATCATAAAACTCACAACATCACAATCATGAAAACTCCAATTCACTTAATACCACTTATATGCCAGATTTGGCATGTCCTAGGATATGGACAGATTTGGTAATAAAACAAAACAGGAATATTTCCTTAAAAGGAAATTCACAGAAATCATCAAATACAATAAAACAAAAGCAAAAAAAGGGGGCCTACCTGGCAGTGAGCGAGGGACCCTGTGGCTATGACAAGTGGGCCACGGGCCCACTGTCAGGCTCAGGATTAAATTGAAAAAAAAAGGAGGGAGGAGCCGGGGTTCGAACCCGGGTCTCCCGTGTAGCAACGCGGGGCGGCTACCACTGGGCTAGCAAGGCGGGGCTCGACAAAGAGGGGGGTCTCTGCTCTTTTGAACCGACCCCCTGCGCCTGCCTCCTTCTTCCCCACGACAGGTAAGAGGACGATGATGTCGGCGAGCGAGGTGGCGATGACGGCGGATGGGAGTTACCGGCGGGGGAGTGGGATCAAAGGGGACATCCATCCCCGTGTCTAGCACGAGGGAAGCGAGGCTAGGCGGGGCACGCAGAGCTCGTTGCTCCAGGCCATGGCGCGGCTGCGCGGCACTAACTAACAGAGGCGCGGCTACGACGGGCGCGCGGCTGCGGAGTTGCGGGGTTGCAGCGCACGTGCGGACCTGCGCACGAGGAGGCTCGGACCCGAGAGGAGCACGGGCGCGGTGCAGTCCCCTAACACACACACCAAAACATGGATCTTGCTAGAGCATCGGGAACACGGGAATGGCATGGACGAACCTACGCGCACACGCGGCTAACGGCGAGAGGGTGAGCGGTAAGGGAAGGAGAGATCGAGCCTCCTTACCTGGGGCGTGGAGAGGAGGCAGGAGGGGCGATGGAGGTGACGTAACGAGACGATGAATGCGACGATGTTCCTGAACCGAAACGCAGAGGAAGACGAGCTCGGGGACGGGGTCGATCTGCGCCTTGGGGCTTCCCGGGACAATGAGGAAGACGAGGGCGCGTCGCGCAACGCCACCTGCGGCACCAGAGCGCCGGATGCGCGACGAGGAGGTCACCCTAAGCACGAGCAGAAGCTCGGCCGGAGCATCGCGGACTCGGCGACGGCGTGCGCTTGGGGAGGACTTACCAGCGGCGGCGAGGGAAGGAGAGGGAAGGAATGGGTTGCGGGGAGCTAGGGCTACGCGGGGGACACAACTTATAGACGGCTAGGTCGCCGGACGGCCGTCAAATCGTCGAAGGAGTCGACGTGGAGTGCTCGGATGAACTGTCGTACAGAGGAGGACGAACGCGCGGCGCTGGGAGGCCGGCTGGGCTCGCTGGCTAGCACACTGCGGGGATGGGCCCGTGGGGGAGGCCAGGAGGCCCATCTGCGCTGGGGGCTCTCTCTCCCTCTCAAACAAAAGGTTTTTTTTTATATAAAACCACACATAGTCAAAAAAATCACACAGAAGAGATAGGGATGTTTTGAAGCAAAATAAAAATATGTTTAGACTCAAGGAAATATGCACTAGTTTATGAAAATGGAATTGGCATTTTTAGGACAAACAATTTAATTCATATATAATTATTAAAACATTCTGTTTTGAAGGAAAGAGAGGCAATATTTCATCAAACTTGGGCAAGAGCTATTTAACAAAACTAAACAGAATATTTAAGAGAAGAGCAACATTTTTATAAGAATTAATGAGCAAGTGAAATCCCACATGTTTTATTAATTGGAAGGAGAGAGGTGGGGATGGTTTATGAGCAAAATAGTGTAGAGGTTTTAAACCCCACAAGGCTTTCACACCAAACTCACACACACACTCACAACATAACAAGGCACAACAACATATAATGCATACAAGAGATGATGGTGAAATGATATGATGCCATGATGCTAAATGACATGAAGCAATTATATTGATAAGCAAACCACAGTGGCAAAACATGAAGGTCCACATGACAAATGTTACAAATATGGAAGGAAAGCTCTTGGGCTGTTACAGCCCCGCCAGCAGCACCAGCACCGCCAGCCCACTCTTCTTCATGGAGCGAACGCATGCACGCACGCGTCCCGCTCGCCTGCTAGCCGCATCGCCGCCCGTGTCCTCTGCTTCGAGCGGCTGAAGGATGTCGCCTGTGTGCGTTGACCCTTGCGGGTTGATCGTGGGAGCGCAAGGCCCAGCGCATGCCTCCTCGTGCTCTCCGCATCGCCCCGTGGGCCACAACCGCCGCGGCCCAAGCCTCCCGAAGGCCCAGCTCCGCCAGGCCCAAGGTGACCCCAGTTGCCCCTATCCCTCGCCCGGGAGCGCTGTATAGTATGTGGCACCCGTTGTTAGTCGTTTGGGCCAGCGAGATTCGGACCAAGTCTGTTTTGTTATATTCGGCGAATTTATGTATTATCTAGTAAATAACAGAATTGCAGAAAACCCCCTAATGTTCATGCATATAATAACTTCATAACCGTGCGTTGGATTAAAATATTTTATATATGAAAAATGATTAGAATTTCATGTAGATTCACAATATCCCACTTTCACCCATGTTTAAAATGTTTAAACTTGCTGTTTGATTAATTTGCGTAAATGTCATGTTAAAATGATTTATTTCATAACTAAATAACCGTAGCTCCGTTTAAAATGATCCACATATGCAACTTGACTAGAAAAACGTGTAGAATCTCTTGGCACACTTTATTTTGCTGTTTAACAAATATAAAATATGCTTAGCACAGATCTGGACCAAATTCATAATATGCATATGGGGTCGTTTCGGAAATACTATATGTTGCTTCCGGCCTCATTTAAAATGCCTAGATGATGTAGTTGTTCTTGCTTCACCTCTTGCCATATATAACAACATTTAAAATGATTGTTTAGTTGACAACATTAACCACATTTCTCTTAATATGGAGAGTTGCGATTTGTTATATGTATGTTCACCTTCTCCATTTAAAATTTCTTTAATTCCATCTTTGCCTTATGCCATGACCACCCTTGTTAAACAACATTTAATATTGATGAGTACCTAAAAGAGAGTGAACTAAATGATTCGAACGTGGAGTTTCGTCAATATGCAACTCATTGCATATTGAGTTTCACTTAATGTGTAGGAATTGTTTGTTGTGATTGCCATGCCATGCATAATTAAACCGGACATGCATCATATTTGTTTGCGCATCATGTCATGAATATGTTGTGGTGTTTACCGTGTCATTTGTTTGTTTCCGGATTGCTTCTTCCCGATAGAGTACCAAAGACGTTCGGAGTGAGAGGATTCGTTCGACTACGTTGGTTCGTCTTCTTCATGGACTCGATCTTCTTCCAAGCAGGATCTCAGGCAAGATGACCATTTCCCTGGATACCATTACTATCATTGCCATGCTAGATGTCTCGTTTCTATCGCTGTCTCGCTACCTACCACTTGTATGTCAAGCCTCCCAAAATGCCATGATAATCCTCTAACCCCCCTTGGTTTTTGTTTTAGGATAAAACTTGTCTGGCAAGGCCCAACATTGGTACTACATTTGCTCAACATAATAATACTGAACACCGTTAGTAACGCATAGGGAGTTAGCGCTACCCGTGGATTAATCAACATAATACAGGGGGGCCAGTGTTGATGGTGTTGGTCCCAAACGGGCAGACTGCGGGGCCACCGCGGGGAAACTCGGGGTTTGGTTTGACTCGTTGTGTAACCCATCCGGTTGTGCCCTGAGAACGAGATACGCGGCTCCTATCAGGATTGTCGGCATGTCGGGCGACCTTGCTGGATTTTTTTACCTTTCTCGAACGTCTTGTGCGCGGGATTTCAACGACACTTCGGGCTATCTCAAAGATGAGATTTTCCATCGGGATTCCGCAAATACTACGGGTTATCCTGCGGTTGAGGAATTCCAACGCAGCTTGTGGTTAGTTTGTGATGGATGAGTTGGAGCACCCCAGCAGGGTGAAATCTTTCGGAAAGCCGTGCTCGCGGTTACGTGGCAACTTGGAAACTTTGTTTAACACCCGGTCATAGCAAACTTGAAGTAAACTCAAATAAAATACACCAGCCATGTGTGTAACCGTGACGGTCTCTTCTCGTGATTTCTGAACTGAGAGAGAACACGGTGGGGTTATGTTTGTTCGTAAGTAGGTGTTCAGGATCTCTTAGAGATCGTTACTATTTCACGTCCGTTTATTCGACGATCATCCCCCCTATTCTTGTACTTGTAAGTTAGCCACTCAATTAAATGCTTAGTGCTTGCTGCAGCCTCAACATTTAACCATATCTCACCTATTAAGCTTTAATAGTCCTGATACCCTTGGAAAAGAAATTGCTGAGTCCCCGTGGCTCACAGATTACTACAACAACAGTTGCTGGTACAGGTAATGCGATGCTTTGGCGTGAGAGCGATGTTTATTTGATTTGGAGTTCTTCTTCTTCTTCATCGATCTAGGATGGGTTCCAGGCGGCAGCCTGGGATAGCAAGGATGGATGTCATTTTATCATTTGTTTTCGTCCGTAGTCGGACCCTGCTCTTCTGTATGATGTTTGGATATGTTGTTGTATTGATGTGATATTGATGTAGCTTGTGGCAAGTGTAAGCCAATTCCATATACTCATCTCTTCTTTATATGTACTTGTAATGATATCCATTCTTGCGAAACAATGAGATGCGCTTCTATCCCTGTCGAGGCCAAAATAAGGATAGGATCGCATCTTGGGCGTGCCAGGCGGGTGGCGGTTTAAAGGGAGGGCTCGCCTCCTGGTGAGGCGCCTTTGCGCCGGACTGCTGGCATGCGCACCGTCAATTCACACGTCTAACTGCACGCCTCCCTGCGAAACTGCTTAGCAAACATGCCTCCCATCAATTCAACCACCTTCTCACACGCATCCCGGTGAGCCTGCGAGGCGACCTGCTGCTTGCATGCGTCCCGTCAAATCACATCTGCGTGCAAGGATCGCACTTGATACAGTTTGACCAAATTGAAAGAAAGAAATAGAAATAATTACCATGACAAATATACATGATGTGAAAGTACATTCAATAAAGAATCCAAGGTAATAATTTTTTATTTTAAACGTTAACATGTTTTTCTAAATTTGGTCAAAGTTTACAAAGCTTGACTTTATCTGCAACGACCTGGGCTTGGCCCATGACTCACCAGGTAGAGTGGCCAGCTGGCCAGCCCACTGAGTCCTGTAATCGGAACTACTTATGGGTAGCTGTGTGTGTGGAGCAAGGCATGTATGTGTAATCACTGAACCAGATTATCCCCAATCCCAAGCCTTCCTCTGTTCTTCTTCTTTCCCACGCAATTGCCTCTGTCTCGAGACACCATATCCTGGCGTGACGCAAGGAGTTGCTGCGATCCCGTAGCATCTGGTACTCAGAGCCCAAAATCGATCCGCGTCCTCTGATCCGAAAATTCTCGCGATCTTCAGATCAATCCATCGACCAGCTCCTAATTCCAGGCAAAAGGTGCAGATCCCCTCGGGTGATTCCGCGCAAAACACCTCGGTGTACCTGCGTCTGGTCGAGCAGATCGATCGACACCAACGGTGCGCTTCAACAAGCCGACGCTCTCAGCTCGCATGGCGGCGGCGGAGCTCTCCTTGGTGGATCTGCAGAAATTGGTGCAGGACACGATCCAGCAGAGCAAGGCGGTCTCAGATGCAGGCGCCGCCACATCAGAGCGGGTGAATTAACTCCAGGACTCTCTCGACAAGTACGCGTCCTCATCTGCCAAGGCGTTCGACGCGCTGGCGCAGACGACCACGGCCTCGCTGTGGCGCACTGAGGCCACCCTTGGCCGTGTTCTCATCGCCAACAACTCGCTGGATGCGGCGATGGCCGAGATGAAGCAGGCACTGGATGGTGTGGTACGCCGCGTGGATCAGCTCGAGCGGGTACCACCGACGGGGCCGTCGCGGCCGCCTCCACCTCAGCGCTCCGGCACACTCCGCACTGAAGGACAGAGCAGTTTGCAGGCACCACCAAGTACAGAGCAGCGCGGACTTCGTCAGAATCGACCTTCTGCATACGGTGGTGAGCATAATCAGTCTTCCCCTCCTGCCAGTGATGAATTCTCAGATGAGGATCCCGATTTACCACCTGCTCATGCACATAGAGTACATCAGGATCGGTACAGGCCACGAATCCCTCGTTCTGATTTTCCCAAGTTTGATGGAGAGGACCCCAAGTGGTGGAAACAGCAGTGTGAGAAGTACTTCCGTATGTACAATGTTCAGCAGGAGTTATGGTTCGATTTTGCAACAATGCATTTCGCAGGCAATGCAGCTCTGTGGCTTCAGACTTACGAAGCCATGCATACGATTGACAGTTGGGCAGCTTTGTGTGTCACGGTGTTTGCCAAATTCAACAGGAACAAATACACTAGAGCTATTGATGTGTTCTTTCCTCTGAAACAAACTGACACCATGGATGAATATGCTCATCTTTTTGAAGAGCATATGCATAAGTTGTTGGTGTACAATCACGCTTATGATGAGACGTTCTTCATCAATCGTTTTGTTCAGGGCCTCAAGCCAGCTATAAGAGCACCTGTTAAATTGCAGCATCCGACTACAGTAGATTTGCCTTACTCCCTGGCACAAACACAAGAAGCATTGCTGGCTGAAGACACAACTAAATTCAGCACGAAATGGGAGCCACGGTACAGTTCCAAACCCTATGTGCGTCAAGGCCTACTGGGTCCTACACCAACCGACAAACGTTCCGAGGATCAAAATAGAGTGCCTGACAAAGTGGACACTCTCCGAGGTCAGCGCAGGGCAAGAGGAGAATGCTTCAAATGTGGAGAGAAATATGGCCCAGGCCACAAATGCCCCAATAAAGTTCAGTTACATGTCATGGAAGAACTGTGGGATGCATTACAATCGTCTGAATCCGTTTCTGATGAATCTGACAGTGAACAACAAGTTTCTCTACCAGATACCAAGGAGTGTGATGACTGTATGAAGTTATGTGTCCAAGCTGTTACTGGAACATCATCCAAGGAAAGCATCAAGCTACAGGGCATGGTTGGCAAATGACAGTTATTGATCTTAGTAGACTCAGGTAGTTCTACAAACTTTATCAAGGCAGATTTGGTCAAGAACCTTCAATGTCCCACAAAGGAGATTCCTGCTGCCACGGTTACTGTTGCCAATGGGGGAACCTTACCTTGTAACGCACAAGTACCAAATCTGCAGTGGTTCTATCAAGGGAACACCTTCACAACTGAGCTCAAGGTCTTACCTCTCGGCACTTATGATATCATTTTGGGCATGCAATGGTTGGAAACAATGAGTCCCATGTGGGTGGACTGGAGGAAGAAGGTCATGAGGTTCAAGTACCAAGGAACTAGAATCACTCTTAGAGGTGTCAAGGACAAACCCACTCCATGTACAGCTATCTCTGGGAAGCACCTGCAAGGCCTATTAAACACTGGAGCAGTGGAGAAGGTGATCCATCTATGTCACATTGCAGAAAGACCAATAGCAGAAACAGATATCCCACAGGCAGTCCAACCACTTCTTGACAAACATCAGCAATTGTTTAGCACTCCAGAGGTTCTTCCTCCCCACAGGGAATTTGATCATCAGATTCCATTGTTACCAGGAGCAAAACCAGTCAATGTCAAGCCCTATAGGTACAATCCTCTGCAGAAACAAGAAATTGAAGACCAGGTCACTAGCATGTTGTCTCAGGGACTTATTCAACACAACACTAGTTCTTTTGCTTCTCCTGTGCTGCTGGTTAGAAAGAAAGATGGCTCCTGGAGATTTTGTGTGGATTACCGAATGTTAAATGCAGTGACAGTACAACACAAGTACCCTATGCCTATTGTGGAGGAACTTCTAGATGAATTAGCAGGAGCTAAGTACTTTACGAAGTTGGACTTGAGAGCAGGGTATCATCAGATCAGACTGGTACAAGGAGAGGAGCACAAAACTGCCTTTAAACACATCATGTGCTGTATGAATTCAAGGTTATGCCCTTTGGACTGACCAATGCTCCTGCCACATTTCAAGCTGCCATGAACATATTGTTTGCTTTACTCCTCAGAAAATGTGTCTTGATTTTCATGGATGATATACTCATTTATAGTGAAACTATGGAGGAACATCTGCAACACTTGGAGCAAGTCTTTACGATCTTGCAAACCACCCAGCTGTATGTGAAACTAAGCAAGTGTTCCTTTGCCCAAACAGGATTGGAATATTTAGGACATATTATCAGTGGAGCTGGGGTCCAAACTGATCCTGCAAAGATTGCAGCTGTACAACAGTGGCCTGTTCCTACTAATACAAAGCAAGTCAGAAGTTTCTTGGGACTGACTGGATATTACAGAAAATTCATCAAGAACTATGGCATCATCAGTAGAAGCCTTTCTGATTTATTGAAAAAGGATGTGATGTTCACATGGACACCCACCACAGAGGCAGCTTTCCAGAGCTTGAAATCTGCCCTTGCTCAGGCCCCTGTGTGGCACTTCCAGATTTCAAGAAAACATTTGTGGTAGAAACTGATGCTAGCAACACGGGCATTGGAGCAGTTCTCATGCAAGAGGGCCACCCAATTTCTTATTTGAGCAAGGCCTTAGGTCCCAAGGCACAGGCCCTTTCCACTTATGAGAAAGAGTGCTTGGCAGTAATATTGGCAGTGGATAAATGGAGATCTTATTTGCAGCATGCCCCATTCACATTGGCCACAGATCATAGGAGTCTTACTCATCTGCGGGATCAGAAAATCACTAGTCCAATGCAACAGAAGGCACTTCTCAAACTGCTAGGGCTGAATTATACCATCCATTACAAGAAAGGGCAGGACAATAATGCTGCTGATGCTTTGTCCAGATCTCCTTCCCCAACAGAACTACATACCATTTCTTTCTGCACACCTAAGTGGCTTACTGTGGTTTCTGAGGGATATCAGCAGCATGATAAGGACAAACAGCTACTCCAGGAGCTGGCTCTTACTGGATCTAATGACAAGGGTTATACACTACACCAGGGCATTATCAGGTACAAAGACAGGGTGTGGTTGGGATATAATACAGAAGCTCACAAAGCAATTATGCTCTCCTTACATTCCAGTGGTATAGGAGGACATTCAGGATTTCAAGGCACCTACCAGAGAATTAAAGCCTTGTTTGCTTGGCTAGCTATGAAACAAGACATTCAGCAGTATGTCAAAGAATGTATCATTTGTCAACAAGCAAAATCTGAACACATCAGAAAACCTGGGCTACTTAGCCCTCTGCCAGTACCACAAGAAGCATGGAATCTAGTTACTATGGACTTCATCGGGGGACTTCCAAAGAGCAGAAATTTTGACACGGTCTTAGTGGTCATTGACAAGTTCAGTAAGTATGCACACTTCCTTCCTCTGTCACATCTGTTCACTGCCCTCCAAGTAGCTCAAGTCTATCTGGATAATGTGTACAAGTTACATGGCCTTCCCAAGGTGATTGTGACAGATCGAGATCCCATCTTCACGAGTAACTTCTGGCAAGAATTGTGTCGCTTGACTGATACAAAGATGAATATGAGCTCCGCTAGTCACCCTGAAACTGATGGGCAATCTGAAAAACTTAATCAGTGCTTAGAAACATTCCTCAGATGCATGGTACATTCTGCACCAAAGAAATGGGCACATTGGCTTCCTCAAGCAGAGTATTGGTACAACATTAATCATCATTCAGCTCTGGGCAAGACACCGTTTCACATTCTCTACGGATATCAGCCTCGCCATCTAGGCATTGCAAATCTTCAGAGCTCCTTATCCTCTGATCTGTCAGGCTGGCTGGGTGAACGCAATTTGATGCAAGGTCTCATTCGGGAGCATCTTCTTCGTGCACAGCAGCGCATGAAAGCGCAGGAGGACAAGCATCGATCCGATCGGCAGTTTGCTATCGGTGACTGGGCATTTCTGAAGTTACAGCCTTATGTTCAACAGTCTGTGGCTCGGCATTCCAACCACAAGCTTGGATTCAAATACTTCGGCCCCTACAAGATTGTGGAGAAAGTGGGAGATGTAGCCTATCGGTTAGCCCTCCCAGCAACCAGCAAAATCCACCCGGTGGTCCATGTTTCTCTCCTGAAACCGGCAGCACCACCCTCAACAGAACCTGCTACGGCCGACACTCTACATGCGATCCATGATTTGCCTACCCTTCGACCAGCTCAGGTATTACAGTCTCATTTGGTGCAGGTGGGTGGGCGTGGAGCGGTCTTCCTCTGTCCATGGCGACCTGGGAGTGGACAAGTGTGCTTGCGTCAACGCAAACGGCGTGACGGTGAACAGTACGAGGGCGTCCTGTTTCTCAAGAGGAGGGGCATGCAACGACCTAGGCTTGGCCCATGACTCACCGGTTAGAGTGGCCAGCTGGCCGGCCCACTGAGGCCTGTAATCGGAACTACTTATGGGTAGCTGTGTGTGTGGAGCAAGGCATGTATGTGTAATCACTGAACCAGATTATCCCCAGTCCCAAGCCTTCCTCTGTTCTTCTTCTTGCCCACGCAATTGCCTCTGTCTCGAGACACCATATCCTGGCGTGACGCAAGGAGTTGCTGCGATCCCGTAGCATTATCCAACGCTAATACGTGTAGTAAATAAAAAAGTTTGGATTAGTAAACCGTTTGTGATGTAAACGTGACGGTTCTGTGTTGCATTTATTAATAAGCCACTGTTTGCAAGAAGCTTAGATGAAATCTTCTCTCAAATTGGACGATTTATTTACCACGACCTATAAGTTCCATATCATGAAATCATGTCAATGTTTCATGAATTCTAGCTTAGCTGGGCGTTTGCTGCAAATTGATAGCCAATAGTCAATGTTTGCGGCCCCGAGAAGTTCGAAATTTATTGTTTTTCCTTCCATGGGGACTAAACATGCACCCAACACAAAAAAATGAATTTCTAATCCATTCAGGCTCACAACCGCCTGTGCATATAGTTCAAATTTGAATGTTACAAATTAAATACCTAAGGAATCAATTTGATGTATATAATGTCTTAATGTTCTTTACAAATTGAATTTTAACACTACACTCCTATTGTCACATGTGCACTACATAAAAAAGTTTGACATGCATGCCTCGAAGTGACGGTGGTGTGGTGGGACGAGTGGGGTGTGGGGTCCGGCACACAATACGCGTCGTATGTCCGCCACCACCTGGGGTTGTCCGGTTAGTTAGGCATCAAGATGACAACGGGGATTACTCAGGCGGGTATATTGGAGTCCCATCCCCGTCCCCATCACCGCCCTCCCATTCCTGTCACCGTCTCTGTAACCGTGCGCGGGGATAAAATGTTTCCCATCCCCGTCCCGATCACCGCCCTCCCATTCCCATCACCGTCTTCGTACCCATGCGCAGGGATAAAATGTTTCCCATGCCCGTTGCCACTTCTTTATCCCCTTGGGGAAACCCAACATGCATTTAAGAACAACATTCGATAGTATTTTAGTAAAAAAAACAGTACTCCAACACAAATAAACAATTTGTTGTGGCTAAGTTTGGGATTTCTTAGGGATATTTGGGCCAGATGGGTGGGATCTGTGGAAATTTGGGTGAACGAGGTCGCAAATTATGTGGGGTCTACTAATTTGAGAGCCCACATGTAAGTACTTCATGGTTAAGGCGGGTAATGCTATGTATATCCCATCCCCATCCTCGTCCTGCACGCTGGGTAAGGTATTTGACCCACCATCTTCCCCATGGGAATTCAAGCTCGCACTTCTCCGTGCCCTAATATAGTAAACACCCATGGGGATGCGGGTAACGGTTTTAACTGTTGACAGCTTCAGGTGAGGCACACATGCCACGTCAAAAGTCATGCATTGGGTATATATTTAAAGCATCTCAATCATGACCTTTTCAAGCATATGTTTGTGTCTCATGCATGTGGAGGTAGTCCTCGTACACTCACTCATGCGATTACCACCAACACACCCATTCGTTGCCCCTGTGTGGTCTTTCACCTTCGATGGCGTGCGCGAGAGGGGTTTGATCAAATGTGGATTCATCTTAGTCCATGTTTCGGCGAATATCATGGTGAGATTACGAACGAAAGTTTGGGCGCATCTGTGCATGCGCGTGCTCATTTTACAAGTTGTGAACCTCTGTTTTTTCAGATTTGCGAAGGTGCCACATGAAAGGTGTGCATTGGGTATTCAAAACATCACACAACACCTTCGTACATATGTTAAGGCAACATGGAGGTGGTGGTTGTCCTCGGACACACCGCGCCCCTCGCACAATTATTAGTGTCACTCCCATTTGTGGCCTCGCATACTTTTGTACCGCAACGAGAGAGGTTAATTATTGTGGATTCTTTTTTGGTCGATGTTTGCGGTAGGCCATGGGTGTGAGATTACATGGTATAATTTGAGTGTTTGTACTGTACGCATGAATGTCTCTCCCATAGGCTCGAATGAGCGGGGGGTATATATATACCACGCGTCGTGAACCTCGCTTTCCGTGCGGACTTTAAGATTCCCGGGGAAGGTGTGCCACACTAAAGTTTGTGTGCTGGGTATGTAAACATCACATAACACTTCCATGCATGGTGATTGTCTTTGGATACACCTTTGCGAGGTTGTCATTGGAAAGTCCATTACTAGGCCCGCGTGGATGTCCATCACATTGACTAACAACGAGAGAGAGGTTACCATGGTGGAATCTTCAATTGTTTTGTGTTATGGTATACATTATATAGGTCATTTGAGTTTCCTTAGCCAAGTCTGAGCACACACCTACGAATGCGTGAATTGTTCCCATCGACGCTCGGCATACTAGTTGTACGCGTCATGAACACTCGCTCGGGGGGCTGGGGGGGGACTTTCCCGTTCGAAAGCATGTGACACATCAAAGTTGCACATGAGGTATATATTCATGAATTCAAACGCAACACAACATTTCCGTACACATGTTCGCACCACCAACAGGTGATGGCTGCCTTCGACACTCCACCGCATGGTTAATTATCGGCGCCACTCCCATTCATGGGCCTCGGTGGACGTCCATCCTTTCGACCGACAACGGGAGAGGTTTGACCAAAAGTGTTGATTCTTTGGTCGGGATGTCCGTGTTTTGAGGCGCATGGGCCATAGTCCACCTTTGACCAGAAAAGAGATGGGGTGGTTCGACCATGTTGGATTCATGTATATGTTTCATTTTCATGTTACGACATGAGTGATACGCAATACCTGTTTGGGGGCATGTATTCGTGGCTAGGATTCCCCCTCCGCCGACACGAAGTGGCGACGGAGGAGACATGTGCCACATCAAAGTTGCGCATTGGGTATTTTGAACGGTCAAACCACCCTGTGCATACATATTTTTTTTCCACATGCAGGCGTGTATTTTTTTTTGAGACAACGCAGGCGTGTATATGTGTTATGACCCCTTTCCAACATTTTTTGACGAAATACTCCTTTATATTATTATTCCAGGAGTAAATAGCAAACGATTTGAATGTAACAACCATTTGCGATTGTACACTCAACAGAAACCATTCCATCCGCCGCTGGCACATCAGCACGGTCCACTGGTGGGCACCAGACACGATTGGGTTCCATGCGACTTCCCTCATAAAAATATCTACCACCTTGAGCCATTTGAAAAATGGCGGTTCGCGGGTTTTTCCTATTTGATAGCACACACTTATTATGTTTCGGCTGTGTGTGATGTTTGTTGCTCCCGCCTAGGCCGCGCCGCTTCAATCCCGTAATCTAAATTTTCAGTAGCCCCGGCATTCCCGCCTAGTAAAATTTTCAGTAGCCGCGCGGCATTTCCTCAAACACCACCTACCCCCCTCCCCACCACAAAACCTCTGTTCAGATAACATAAAAAAGGGAAACCTCCGCTTCCGCTCGCACCACTCCTCTCCCTCGCTCGAACCATAGCTAGCCCGCCGCCGCCGCCGCCGCTGCCGCCTCCCCCGACTCCACCATCATCCTCTACAGGCCTTCCCGTGAATATCTCGAAGTCCTCATGAAGATCCATCACAAGGGGGTTGGACTAGAGTCGTCCGTGCAATCGACAGTAGTGCTCCTCCATGTCGAATAATGCACGCACAACTCTGGTCCACCTCGTAGTGTCGGCCTGCGAAGCACCCTCTTCCCCACAGATCTCCATCCCCATCCTCACCCACACTCCAGAGCGTCGCTGCCTCATCCCGGCTATTCTTCCCGGGGAGCTGGAGGAGCGAATGGCCAAAAAGAGGTATAACGAGGCCTGTCCACTGGACGACAGCTAGGTGGCCGCCGAGGCCCCCAGACGTAGGCTATGACACAGGTTAAGTACATCACCCTCGCCCCTTCGGGTTCAACCTCATTGGATCTCCTCCATGCCCCCCCCCCCCCCCGCGCCGATCTACTCTGCTTCGCTCTCAAGATTTTGCCTTCATCGCCATCGAGACCCTTTTGTCATTACCGAAGGTCGCGTTCTATATATATGGCGGTGGCTCGGCATCGTCAGTTGCCAAGTCAAACCTCATTGACGACGACGACGACGACAAGGCGCCCTATCCGTCTCTTCCAAGGGGAAATAATCCATGCATGACATCAGGGACGTCACCCTGCAGACGTGCTCTTCCAAAGGCAAGGAGATAAGATGCCACAACAGGGAGCGCACGATGCACACCCCCACTCCAGGCTATTCCTTGGGGTATGAATTGTTTAAAAGTGCAATTTGATATGCTGGAGTATGAGTTGTTCAGTTCAATTTCAGTGCTAATGCGTTTGGTTGTCCGTAGTGAGCATATACCTTGTTTAGCGTGATATGTGGTTGTTTGTAGTGAACATATGTCCAGTTTCATTGCTAGATTTGGTTGTTCAATCATACAATTGGTTCCCGTTAAAGCTGGTAAATTTAACACGCCCCCGTTTATTTCAGTTTTATCACAATGTGATGTTGAATCATACAATTTGTTGTTTAAGCACATGATGTGTTCTATCTTCTATGCAATTTCAACAATACTGGTATGAATGGTTGTTTGGTTGATGTTAAGTCTGTTGTAGTGAGCATATGCTTCCATTAAAGGTTTTTTGGTGGTTTGTGGTTATGATTTGTCCAGTTTCAACTGCTATATTTGGTTGTTTGTAGTATGCCTCTGATCTACTCTGCTTTGCTGTCAGGAATGTGCTATGCTGGAGTTTGAATTGTAATGTTCAAAAGTGCAATTTGATATGTTGGAGTATGAATTGTTCAGTTCAATTTCACTGCCTATGTTTGGTTGTCTGTAGTTAGCATATACCTATATTTGGTTGTTTGTAGTATGCATCTGATCTACTCTGCTTTGCTGTCAGGAATTTTCCTTCATCGCCAACGGGACCCTTTTGTCATTTATGGAAGTCGTGTTTTATGGCGATGTTTTGGCATCGTCAGCTACCAAGTCAGGTCTCATTGACGACAACAACTTGTCGTCGACAAGTGCGCCCTACGCTCGAGTATGAATTTTTCAGTTCAATTTCACGAATGCCTATGTTTGGTTGTCTGTAGTGAGCATATACCTTGTTTAGCTGTTTTTGGTTGTTTGTAGTGAACATATGTCCAGCTTCAATTGCTAGATTTGGTTGTTGAATCATACAATTAGTTCCTGTTAAAGCTGGTGTAGTTAACATGCCCCTGTTTATTTCGGTTTTCTAACAATGTGATGTTCAATCATAGAATTTGATATTTAAGCACATGTTACGTTCTACGCAATTTCAACAATACCGGTATGAATGGCTATTTGGTTGTTGTAGTATGCCTTGTTTATTTAGTTATACACCGCCTGTTTTTTTTCACTCTGTGATGTTCAATTATACAATTTGATTTTTTAAGTACAAGCTTTGTTCTATGCAAATTCAACAATACCATTATGAATGACTTTATTTGGTTGTTGTTAAGCCTGATGTAGTGAGCATATGCCTATTTTAATGATTTTTGGTTCACATGGCTATATTTGTTTCTCATGTTATACTCCCTCCGCCCCATAATAAAAGACACTAATACATCCAATATGTTTGTGCATTGTATGTAATTAGATCTTATATAGTGGGACGGAGAGAGCATCATGTGAGGTAACTAACAAAGATTGCTAGTACAATGGGTCAAAATGTGGCAATTAAACTATTTATTTACAGTTTGTCCAAGACAACAGTGATATTAAGTATATTAAGTCAGAACTATGTACCCTTTTTACTGCACATAATTAGTTGTTAGATGACAATCTCTGTATCTTTTTCCTTTGCAGTGGTGCCCAACGCAGTCTACCCAAGATCACCTCTCAAACTACATGATTGTTGGACATGCAAATGTACATGTGTTTCTACCAGACTAGAATGACTATCTGGAAGTCATGAAAATATTGAAGGATGGGCAGTCGACCATCACAAGGGATTGGGCTAGAGTCGTGTGTGTAGACGACATGGAGGAGAGCACACTACGGGCATTCCGCTTCACCTTTTACAGCAAAGAGAATATATTTTGCCTCTTTCTTTGCCGTCTTTAATACAAGTATTCAACCGTCTTTCATCATTCTTTATTTGGTGCTTATGTAATTCTTTCGTTGATGTAATTCTTGAGCGTATGTACCTGTCACTACTGGAATCAGGGAATTTGCCGTCTGTCCGTTCTTTGCTGTCTACCTTAGGAAAGCTGACGGCAAAGAAAGGACTGATGGAAAAGAATGTATTTGCCATCAGTCCTTTCTTTGCCGTCTGCTAGCGGACGACAAAGGACCCAGCTAGTGGATGGCAAAGGACCCAGGAGACGGCAAAGGACCCACTGGGCCTTGGACCCGGCTAGGTTAGACGGGTTGCTTCTTTGCCGTCTGCCAGCTGACGGCAAAGAATGTTTGTCGTCAGCTGGCAGACGGCAAAGGGCACGGGCCTACTAATGGCCGTGCCCGCCCCACTGCTCTCTCTTTCTCTCCCTCCCTCGACTCCCTCTCCCTCTCCCCATGTCGCCCCCTCCCACCCCTCCCGCCGCCGCCCCCTCCCGCCCCGGCCCCGCCGCCGCCGCCCCGCATCAGAGCCCCGCCGACGCCCCCTCCGGCCGCCGACTCCTCGCCGCCGCCCCCTCCCGCCGCCCCCTCGCCGCACCGCACCCCCCTCCCCGCCACCCCCTGCCCGCCGTCCCCTCCCAGCAGCGCCGCCACCTCCCTGCCCCCTCCCGGTCTCCCCCTTCCTGTCTACGCCGCCGAGGTCCGCTGCCGGCGTCCTCCCTGCGGCGGCGCTCCTCCCTGCGGCGTCCTCCCCGCCGCCCCCTCCCAGTCCACTCCACCGCCCCCCTCCTACACCGGCACCTCCAAAGGTGATTTTTTTTGTTTTTTAGTTATGTTAATTAGTTAGTTAGTTAATTAGTTAATTAGGTTAGTTAGGTTAGTTAGTTAGGTTAGTTTAGGTTAGTTAGTTAGGTTAGAAGAAGAAAAAGAAGAAAAGAAGAAGGAAAAAAATGAAAAAGGAAAAAGGAAAAGAAGAAAAGAAGAAGAAGAAGAAGAAGAAGAGGAGGAGAGGAGGAGGAGGGGGAGGAGAAGAAAAAGAAGAAAAGAAAAAGAAAAGGAAAAAAAGAAGAAGAGAAAAAGCCACTGACCCCCGACTCCCGACGCCACTGACCCCCGACCCTCGACGCCACTGACCCCCGACCCCCGACGCCACTGACCCCCAACGCCACCGACTCCCGACGCCACCGAATCCCGACACCACTGACCCCTGACGCCACTGACCCCTGACGCCATTGACCCCCGACGCCACTGACCCCCGACGCCACTGACCCTCGACCCCCGATCGACGCCACTGACCCCCGACCCCCGACGCCACTGACTCTCGATGACACTGACCCCCGACCTCCGACACCTCTTCGGCCTTCCAGAGGCCGACGAGGTCATAGTTTTGTAAATTATGAGTTAGGTCATATATTTTCCGATTTTGTTATAAAAACATCATATTTGTGTTGATCGGGTGGATTTCAATGTGCAGTTGTTTCGTCGCTGCGAGGGTCTGGTGTTCGACGACATCCCCGTGCGTTAGACGAGCTCCGCCCCTGTGTTCATGGGTGAGCACAAATGACATCTCCTCCCCCCTTAATTTGCTCTGTTCCGGTCTTCGTGCCGATGAAACTTGCTAGCCATAGGTGTCTTGAATCATCAGTATGCTTGACCAGTATGCGTCTCCCGTTCGAAAGGGCGACATCTATAAATATGCATGTCTTTGCATATTTATATCCGCCGTCCTTTCGAATTGTCCAACGTTATCCATGGACAGCCCGAGTATGTGTAGATTGGGTTCGTTTTCCCATATGCTCTGCTCCGGATCCGATGCAGAATTTTGTCAGTGCCTCCCTGTTGTTCTCCGGGTACACATCCTCTCTGTTTATTGCCGAGACGTGTATCAGGAGAACAGCGGGGAGGTGCTGCCGAAATTCTGCCGAAATTTTACCTATTAGCATGTAGGTTGCATGGGCGTAATAAAACTGACAAACTTAATTAACTGATGAATATATATGATGAATTATATATATATATATTTCTTGTGTGTTTAGTAGGTTGGCAAGATGAGTGATCGTGCGTGGATGTACACCGGCCATACTAGTCAGGAAGACATGACCAATGAATGGTTTACAAAAACCAAGGGGTTTGTGAGAGCCACATTTGCAAATGGCCAGGAAAGAACCTGGTGCCCCTGTGTCCGGTGCGACAACTTTAAAAAGAGGACAGAGGGTGTAATGGGTAAACACCTGCAGAAGTGGGGTTTTACGCCTGATTCTACGGTGTGGACTTTTCATGGTGAGTCTGCCCAACGTGCCAGAGCTGAGGTGGTTTGTCGTCGCACTGACGAGCATGGTACCGGGATCGAAGACATGGTGCAAGACTTTGATGATGCTCAGGATTCAGACGATGAGATGGAGGAATCTGCAAAGGCCTTCTATGAAATTTTGGAGTCTTCAAAACGTCCTCTCCACGAGCACACTGAGCTTTGTCAGCTGGATGCCATCGCGCAAGTAATGGCTCTGATGGCTCAATTCAACCTGGGAAGAGAATGCTACGACGCGATGATGACAATATTTGGACGCTTTCTACCCAAAGGCCATGTACTGCCTGCAAACCTGTACCAGTCAGACAAAATCCTCCGTGTACTTAAGATGCCCTATGAGAAGATAGATCCTGTGAGAATGGATGGGCCTTATTTAGGCTTGAGTATGTGGACTTGAACTATTGTCCCATTTGCAAGTCTTCCAGGTATATTGTGGTAGACAACGGTATGTGTGAGAAGATTCAGACCAAAATCCCCATTAATGTTCTTTGGTATATGCCAATCGTACCAAGACTTCAACGTATTTTCATGGTCGAAGAGACGGCCAGACAGATGACATGGCACAAATTGGGCAAAAGAATCGAACTAGCTGCAGATGGGAATCAGATGTTGGTACACACTTCAGACGCTTTCGTGTGGAAGCACTTCGATGCATTACATAAGGATAAAGCGGCAGATCCAAGGCATCCTTGAGTCGCCATCAGCACTTATGGGTTCAATGTGTTTGGTATGATGGCAACGAAATACAGTTGTTGGCCTGTATTTGTCATTCCAGTCAATCTCCCCCCCGGACAGATTATGCAAAGAAATAACATTTTCCTGACGTTGATAATTCCACGGAGCCACTATCCGGGGAAGAATATGAATGTGTACATGCAGCCGCTTAAGGATGACTTGCAAGAAGCTTGGGATAATGGGATCAAGACATACGATGCTGCTACAAAACAAACTTCATGATGCATGTGTGGTACATGTACTCGATGGATGACTTGCCAACGTATGCGCTATTCGTTGGCTGGTGTGTGCAGGGAAGGTTCCCGTGCCCCACATGCAAGGCAGCTCTTCAGTTCCGTTGGCTGCAGGAGGGTCGCAAGTTTTCTTGCTTCGACTTGCATAGACAGTTCCTGGATCCTCGCCATAAGTTCAGAAAAAACAAGAAGAATTTCATCAAAGGTAGAGTTGTCAAAAACTCTACACCACCTGCGTTGACAGGCCAACAGACCCTGGATCAGTTAAACGCTCTCGAGCTTGATCCAAAGCGTCCAGGGTATTTCAAAGGGTATAATTCGGAACACGCCTGGACTCACAAGACATGCTTATGGGATCTGCCTTACTTCAAAGACCTCCTTTGCCCACACAACATCGACGTGATGCACACTAAAAAGAATATCGCCGAGGCCCTTTTTGGTACATTGTTCGGCATAGAGGGGAAGTCAAAGTATAATCCTAAGGCTAGAGTTGATCTGCAGGCTCTATGTGATAGACCATTGCAAAACATGCGATAACCGAAAGGAAAGCAGAATTGGACGACGCCAAAGGCTTGGTTCAATCTTGGAAGGCCAGCTATGAGGGAAATGATCTTGTGGGTGAAAATGCAGTTGATGTTCCCTGATGGGTATGTAGCGAATCTAAAGAGGGGAGCGAGTCTTGACAAATTGAAAATATTTGGTCTGAAGAGTCATGATTGGCACATATGGCTTGAGCGGGTAATGCCGGTGATGTTGCATTGCTTTATCCCTGAGGATGAATGGCTAGTACTGGCAGAGCTGAGCTATTTCTTCCGTTCTCTTTGTGAGAAAGGCCTATCGCCTGGCGTGCTAGATGAAATGGAAGAGTTGGCGTCGGAGTTGATCTGCAAGTTAGATAAGATCTTTCCACCGGGCTTCTTTAATCCGATGCAGCATTTGATTTTGCATCTGCCGAGCGAGGCAAGATTGGGGGGGCCCATGCAAAATCGTTGGTGCTACGCAACTGAGAGGATGCAGAAGACGCTTCGAGCAAAATGTAAAAATAAACGTAGAATTGAAGCATCAATGGCTGAGGCATTCATTACTGAGGAGGCGGCAAACTTTGTGACAGCACATTACGAAGCCAAAAATCGTCATTTGGATAATCCGAAGCCTCGGTACAATGCTGGCGACCCTAAAAAAGGTCAATCCAACCTCAGCCTATTCAAAGGGGAGCTCGCACCAGCCGGTGCTTCGAAAGCAATAGCATTGGATGTCGAAGAATGGCGGACCATTTCATTGTATATCTTCAACAACCTAACAGAAGTGCGATCGTACATCGAGTAAGTTCTCGGTACATTGTTTCGCAACTTCTAATTCCTTTTAAATGCTCTTATTCCTGGCGTTGGTGGACCAGTGGTGCTCAAACGAATGGCGAGCCGTCCACGACAATGCCCAGAACCGGCGTGACAAAATGGTTGGTGTGCCACACCATCAAGGCAACGCCAACTTATATCAGTTCCGGCGGAACTGGGTATGTGGTTTGCTTCATGATTCATGCAATCCATTTCTTGATGCTAGCTTGAGCCCTTTACTAATACTTTGTTCCTCTCTCTCTCTTTTAGGCGAACTACAATAAGACGGAGGTGCCAGGGGTGTATGACCTCTGTGCCATGGCCCATACTGCCTCGTACAAGAAGGCCAAGGCATTCTCGGAGTCTGACCTCGATCATCCCGAGAACTTCACCAACATCTCCTCCCACCACAAGCTCGTGAGGTACAGAGATGAGGGGAAGGCAAGGAAAGGGGAGGACTTTAACTCGAGCCAACATCCTATTGATCCAGATCTGGTGATGATAGCTGGCGGCGGGAGGCCCCATGGCTTGATAGCCATTGGAGATGGACTTATTGTTGGAAATATGCCCTAGAGGCAATAATAAATTGGTTATTATTATATTTCCTTGTTCATGATAATCGTTTATTATCCATGCTATAATTGTATTGATTGGAAACTCAAATACATGTGTGGGTACATAGACAACACTGTGTCCCTAGTAAGCCTCTAGTTGACTAGCTTGTTGATCAAAGATGGTTAAGGTTTCCTAGCCATGGACATGAGATGTCATTTGATAACGGGATCACATCATTAGGAGAATGATGTGATGGACAAGACCCAAACTGTAAACGTAGCATTTGATCGTGTCAGTTTATTGCTATTGTTTTCTGCATGTCAAGTATCTGTTCCTTTGACCATGAGATCATGCAACTCACTGACACCGGAGGAATACCTTGTGTGTATCAAACGTCGCAACGTAACTGGGTGACTATAAAGGTGCTCTACAGGTATCTCCGAGGGTGTCTGTTGGGTTGGCATGGATCAAGACTGGGATTTGTTACTCCGTGTGACGGAGAGGTATCTCAGGGCCCACTCGGTAATACAACATCACAATGAGCCTTGCAAGCAATGTGACTAAAGTGTTAGCCACGAGATCTTGTATTACGGAACGAGTAAAGAGACTTGCCGGTAACGAGATTGAACTAGGTATAGTGATACCGACGATCGAATCTCGGGCAAGTAACATACCGAAGAACAAAGGGAACAGCATACGGGATTAACTGAATCCTTGACATAGAGGTTCGACCGATAAAGATCTTCGTAGAATATGTAGGAGCCAATATGGGCATCCAGGTCCCGCTATTGGTTATTGGCCGTAGAGGTGTCTCGGTCATGTCTACATAGTTCTCGAACCCGCAGGGTCTACACACTTAACGTTTGGTGACGATTAGTATAATTGAGTTATTATGTTGGTGACCGAAAGTTGTTCGGAGTCCCGGATAAGATCCCGGACATGACGAGGATCTCCGGAATAGTCCGGAGGTAAAGATTGATATATGTGATAATAGTGTTTTGATCTCCGGAAGGGTTCCGGAGTTCACCGGAAGGGGTTCCGGATGTTTACCGAAGTGTTCGGGTGCAGCAACACTTTATATGGGCCAAAGGGATAAAGCCCACGAGGTATTGGAAAGTGCAAAAAGTAGTTTTGCTGCCGCGTAAGCGGTACTACCGCTTGTGTGAAGCGGTACTACCGCCCGAGCGGTACTACCGCTTGTGTGAAGCGGTACTACCGCCCAAGCGGTACTACCGCTTGTGTGAAGCGGTACTACCGCTTGTGTGCGGCTGTGCACGATTCGGCAGGGGTCCGAGTTGGACTCTTTCCCTGCGGGCCAAACCGACCTTGTGCGGGCAAAACCGACCTGGAGGAGGCTTTTACTCCAAGTTTAGACCCCAAGGCTCAACATATAAATAGAGGGGCAGGGCTAGCACACGGGATACATCAAGATTTCCCCAAGCCGTGTGCGGCAACCCTAACCCTCTAGTTCCTCCGTCATAATCTCCGTAGTGCTTGGCGAAGCCCTGCAGAGATTGTTCCTCACCACCATCACCACGCCGTCGTGCTGCTGGAACTCAACCACTACTTCACCATCGCTCGCTGGATCGAGGAGGTGAAGGCGTCATCAAGCCGTACGTGTGTTGAACGCGGAGGTGCCGTCCGTTCGGCGCTAGTTCGTGATCGGATCGAGGGACGACTTGCGATTTGGATCGCGGAGACGTTCGACTACATCAACCGCGTTTCTTAAACGCTTCCGCTTAGCGATCTACAAGGGTATGTAGATTCACTCTCCCTCTCGTAGATGCTCATCACCATGGATAGATCTTGTGTGTGCGTAGGAAATTTTTTGTTTCCCATGCAACGTTCCCCAACAGTGGTATCAGAGCTAGGTCTATGCGTAGATGAGATCTCGAGTAGAACACAAACGAGTTGTGGGCGTGGGTGTATACATATTGCTTGCCGTTACTAGTTGATATTTGATTCGGCGGTACTGTGAGATGAAGCGGCCCGGACCGACATTACGCGTACACTTACGCGAGACAGGTTCCTTCAACTAACATGTAACTTCGTTGCATAAAGATGGCTAGCGGGTGTCTGTCTCTCTCACTTTAGTTGAATCGATTTCAATGAAGAGGGTTCTTTTAGAAGATCAAAAAGCAATCACTACACCACGTTGTGGTTTTGCGTAGGTAAGAACGGTTCTTGCAAACCCGTAGCAGCCACGTAAAATTTGCAACAACAATTAGAGGACGTCTAACTTGTTTTTGCAGGGTATGTTGTGATGTGATATGGCCAATTACATGATGAGATATATGTGATGTATGAGATGATCATGTTTTGTATAGAATATCACGACTTGCATGTCGATGAGTACGGCAACTGGCAGGAGCCATAGAGTTGTCTTTAATTATTGTATGACCTGCGTGTCAATCATTAAGCGCTATGTAATGCTTTACTTTATCGCTAAACGTTAGCAATAGTCGTGGAAGCAACAGTCGGCGCGACAACCTTATGGCGACACGTTGATGGAGATCAAGATGATGGAGATCATGGTGTCATGCCGGTGACGATGGAGATCATGCCGGTGCTTTGGAGATGGAGATCAAAAGCACAAGTTCATGGCCATATCATGTCACTTATGATTTGCATGTGATGTTAATCCTTTTATGCATCTTATTTTGCTTAGGACGACGGTAGCATTATAAGGTGATCCCTCACTTAAATTTCAAGATAAAATTGTGTTCTCCCCAAGTGTGCACCGTTGCGAAAGTTCGTCGTTTCGAGACACGCCGTGACGATCGGGTGTGATAGACTCTACGTTCGCATACAACGGGTGTAAGCCATGTTACACGTGCGGAACACTCGGGTTAAACTTGACGAGCCTAGCATGTACAGACATGGCCTCGGAACACAAGAGACCGAAAGGTCGAACATGAGTCATATAGTAGATATGATCAACATGAAGATGTTCACCATTGAAACCACCTCAACTCACGTGATGATCGGACTTGAGTTGGTGGATTTGGATCATGTTACACTCGAATGATCGGAGGGATGTCAATTTGAGTGGGAGTTTTTTAAAATATGATTAACTAAACTCATTATCTAAGAACAATAGTCTAAGTTGTCTTTGCTATATTTATGTTGTAGATCATGGCTCGCGCAGTAGCACCCCTGAATTTTAATGCGTTCCTAGAGAAAGCTAAGTTGAAAGATGATGGAAGTAACTTTGTGGACTGGGCCCGTAATCTAAGGATTATCCTTACGGCTTCCCAGAAGGCTTATGTCCTTGATGCACCGCTTGGTGATCCACCCGCTCCAGTTGAGTCTCTAGACGTTGTGAACGCCTGGCAGGCTCGTTCTGATGATTACTCAATAGTTCAATGTGCAATGTTGTATGGCTTAGAACCGGGACTTCAAAGACGTTTTGAACGTCATGGAGCATATGAGATGTTCCAGGAGTTGAAGTTTATCTTTCAGAAGAATGCCCGGATCGAGAGATATGAGATCTCCGATAAGTTCTATGCTTGCAAGATGGAGGAGAACGGGTCTATCAGTGATCACGTGCTCAGAATGTCTGGGTACTCCACCCGTCTGGCTGAGTTAGGGATGCCCCTTCCGCCAGAGGCTATCACTGACAGAGTTCTTCAATCATTGCCACCTAGCTACAAGAGCTTCGTGTTGAACTATAACATGCACGGGATGAACAAGTCAGTCGCCGAGCTGTTTGCGATGCTGAAAGCCGCTGAGTCTGAAATTCAGAAGGAGCATCAAGTGTTGATGGTCAATAAAACCACTAGTTTCAAGAAAAATGGCAAGGGTAAGAAGGGTAACTCCAAGCAGAGTGGCAAAGCAGTTGCTCCTCTCGTGAAGAAACCCAAGGCTGGACCCAAACCAGAAACTGTGTGTTTTCATTGCAAGGGAACTGGACACTGGAAGCGGAATTGCCCCAAGTATTTGGCTGACAAGAAGGCGGCCAACAACAAACAAGGTATATATGATATACATGTTATTGATGTGTACCTTACCAACTCTCGTTGTAGTGCCTGGGTATTTGATACCGGTGCGGTTGCTCATATTTGCAACTCAAAACAGGAACTGCGGAATAGACGGAGGCTGGCAAAGGACGAAGTGACGATGCGCGTGGGAAATGGTTCCAAGGTTGATGTGATCGCCGTCGGCACGCTCGCTCTTCGATTACCGTCGGGATTAGTGATGAACCTAAATAAGTGTTATTTGGTGCCTGCGTTAAGCATGAACATTATATCTGGATCTTGTTTATTGCGAGACGGTTACTCATTTAAATCAGAGAATAATGGTTGTTCTATTTATATGAGTAATATCTTTTATGGTCATGCACCCAATGTGAGGGGTTTATTCTTATTGAATCTCGATAGTAATGATACACATGTTCATAACATTGATGCCAAAAGATGTAGAATTGATAATGATAATACCACTTTCTTGTGGCACTGCCGTTTAGGTCATATTGGCGTAAAACGCATGAAGAAGCTCCATGCTGATGGACTTTTGGAGTCACTTGATTTTGAATCACTTGACACATGTGAGCCATGCCTCATGGGCAAGATGACTAAAACTCCGTTCTCTGGAACAATGGAACGGGCAAGTGACTTATTGGAAATCATACATACTGATGTGTGCGGTCCGATGAGCATTGAGGCGCGCGGTGGTTATCGTTACTTTCTCACCTTCACTGATGACTTAAGTAGATATGGGTATATTTACTTAATGAAACACAAGTCTGAAACATTTGAAAAGTTCAAACAATTTCAGAGTGAAGTTGAGATTCATCGTAACAAGAAGATTAAATTCCTACGATATGATCGAGGAGGAGAATATCTGAGTTATGAGTTTGGCAGTCACTTAAGACAGTGTGGAATTGTTTCACAATTAACACCGCCTGGAACACCACAGCGTAATGGTGTGTCCGAACGTCGTAATCGAACCTTATTGGATATGGTGCGATCTATGATGTCTCTTGCCGATTTGCCACTATCGTTTTGGGGTTATGCATTAGAGACAGCTGCATTCACTTTAAATAGGGCACCATCGAAATCCGTTGAGACGACACCATATGAACTTTGGTTTGGCAAGAAGCCAAAGCTGTCGTTTCTTAAAGTTTGGGGATGTGATGCTTATGTCAAAAAGCTTCAGCCTGAAAAGCTGGAACCCAAAGCGGAGAAATGCGTCTTCATAGGATACCCAAAAGAGACAGTTGGGTATACCTTCTACCTCAGATCCGAAGGCAAAGTGTTTGTCGCTAAAAACGGAACATTTCTTGAGAAAGAGTTTCTCTCGAAAGAATTGAGTGGGAGGAAGATAGAACTTGATGAGGTTGTTGAACCTTTACTTCAACCTGAGAGTAGCGCAGCGCAGAAAGTTGTTTCTGTGGAGCCTACATTAGCTGAAGAGGAAGTTAATGATGATGATCATGAAGCTTTGGATCAAGTTGCTATCAAACCTCGTAGGTCGACAAGGACGCGTACTGCTCCCGAGTGGTACGGCAACCCTGTCTTAGACATCATGTTGTTAGACAACGATGAACCTGCGAGCTATGGAGAAGCGATGATGAGCCCGGATTCCGAGAAGTGGTTAGAGGCCATGAAATCCGAGATGGGATCCATGTATGAAAACAAAGTATGGACTTTGGAAGTATTACCTGAAGGGCGTAAGGCCATTCAGAACAAATGGATCTTTAAGAGGAAGACGGACGCGGACGGTAATGTCACCGTCTATAAAGCTCGACTTGTGGCAAAGGGTTTTTCACAAGTTCAAGGAGTTGACTACGATGAGACCTTCTCACCCGTAGCGATGCTTAAGTCCGTCAGAATCATGTTAGCAATAGCTGCCTTTTTCGATTATGAAATTTGGCAGATGGATGTCAAAACAGCGTTCCTTAACGGTTACCTTAAGGAAGAGTTGTATATGATGCAACCAGAAGGTTTTGTCGATCCAGAGAATGCTGACAAAGTTTGCAAACTCCAGCGATCCATTTATGGACTGGTGCAAGCATCTCAGAGTTGGAATCTTCGTTTTGATGAGGTGATCAAAGCGTTCGAGTTTATACAAGTTTACGGAGAAGCTTGTATTTACAAGAAAGTGAGTGGGAGCTCTATAGCGTTTCTAATATTATATGTGGATGACATATTGCTGATTGGAAACAATATAGAAATGCTGGAAAGCGTAAAGGAATATTTGAACAAGAGTTTTTCAATGAAGGACCTAGGAGAAGCTGCTTTCATATTAGGCATCAAGATCTATAGAGATAGATCAAGACGCTTAAAAGGACTTTCACAAAGCACATACCTTGATAAGATTTTGAAGAAGTTCAAAATGGATCAGTCCAAGAAGGGGTTCTTGCCTGTTTTGCAAGGTGTGAAGTTGAGTAAGACTCAATGCCCAGTGACTGCAGAAGATAGAGAAAAGATGAGTGTCATCCCCTATGCTTCAGCCATAGGCTCTATCATGTATGCAATGCTGTGCACAAGACCCGATGTCAGCCTTGCCATAAGTATGGTCGGAAGGTTTCAAAGTGATCCAGGAATGGAACACTGGACAGCGGTCAAGAATATCCTGAAGTACCTGAAAAGGACTAAGGACATGTTTCTCGTCTATGGAGGTGATCAAGAGCTCGTCGTAAAGGGTTACGTCGATGCAAGCTTTGACACTGATCCGGATGACTCTAAGTCGCAAACCGGATACGTATTTATTCTTAATGGGGGTGCGGTTAGCTGGTGCAGTTCCAAGCAAAGCGTGGTAGCTGATTCTACATGCGAAGCGGAGTACATCGCAGCCTCGGAGGCGGCGAAGGAAGGTGTCTGGATGAAGGAGTTCATGACAGATCTTGGAGTAGTGCCTAGTGCGCTTAACCCAATGACTCTGTTTTGTGATAACACTGGTGCCATTGCTCTAGCCAAGGAACCAAGATTTCACAAGAGGACCAGACACATAAAACGACGTTTCAATTCCATCCGCGATTACATCAAGGAGGACGACATAAATATTTGCAAAGTACACACGGATCTAAATGTTGCAGATCCGATGACTAAACCTCTTCCAAGGGCTAAACATGAACAACACCAGAACTGCATGGGTGTTCGATTCATTACAATGTAAATCACATAGTGATGTGAACTAGATTATTGACTCTAGTGCAAGTGGGAGACTGTTGGAAATATGCCCTAGAGGCAATAATAAATTGGTTATTATTATATTTCCTTGTTCATGATAATCGTTTATTATCCATGCTATAATTGTATTGATTGGAAACTCAAATACATGTGTGGGTACATAGACAACACTGTGTCCCTAGTAAGCCTCTAGTTGACTAGCTTGTTGATCAAAGATGGTTAAGGTTTCCTAGCCATGGACATGAGATGTCATTTGATAACGGGATCACATCATTAGGAGAATGATGTGATGGACAAGACCCAAACTGTAAACGTAGCATTTGATCGTGTCAGTTTATTGCTATTGTTTTCTGCATGTCAAGTATCTGTTCCTTTGACCATGAGATCATGCAACTCACTGACACCGGAGGAATACCTTGTGTGTATCAAACGTCGCAACGTAACTGGGTGACTATAAAGGTGCTCTACAGGTATCTCCGAGGGTGTCTGTTGGGTTGGCATGGATCAAGACTGGGATTTGTTACTCCGTGTGACGGAGAGGTATCTCAGGGCCCACTCGGTAATACAACATCACAATGAGCCTTGCAAGCAATGTGACTAAAGTGTTAGCCACGAGATCTTGTATTACGGAACGAGTAAAGAGACTTGCCGGTAACGAGATTGAACTAGGTATAGTGATACCGACGATCGAATCTCGGGCAAGTAACATACCGAAGAACAAAGGGAACAGCATACGGGATTAACTGAATCCTTGACATAGAGGTTCGACCGATAAAGATCTTCGTAGAATATGTAGGAGCCAATATGGGCATCCAGGTCCCGCTATTGGTTATTGGCCGTAGAGGTGTCTCGGTCATGTCTACATAGTTCTCGAACCCGCAGGGTCTACACACTTAACGTTTGGTGACGATTAGTATAATTGAGTTATTATGTTGGTGACCGAAAGTTGTTCGGAGTCCCGGATAAGATCCCGGACATGACGAGGATCTCCGGAATAGTCCGGAGGTAAAGATTGATATATGTGATAATAGTGTTTTGATCTCCGGAAGGGTTCCGGAGTTCACCGGAAGGGGTTCCGGATGTTTACCGAAGTGTTCGGGTGCAGCAACACTTTATATGGGCCAAAGGGATAAAGCCCACGAGGTATTGGAAAGTGCAAAAAGTAGTTTTGCTGCCGCGTAAGCGGTACTACCGCTTGTGTGAAGCGGTACTACCGCCCGAGCGGTACTACCGCTTGTGTGAAGCGGTACTACCGCCCAAGCGGTACTACCGCTTGTGTGAAGCGGTACTACCGCTTGTGTGCGGCTGTGCACGATTCGGCAGGGGTCCGAGTTGGACTCTTTCCCTGCGGGCCAAACCGACCTTGTGCGGGCAAAACCGACCTGGAGGAGGCTTTTACTCCAAGTTTAGACCCCAAGGCTCAACATATAAATAGAGGGGCAGGGCTAGCACACGGGATACATCAAGATTTCCCCAAGCCGTGTGCGGCAACCCTAACCCTCTAGTTCCTCCGTCATAATCTCCGTAGTGCTTGGCGAAGCCCTGCAGAGATTGTTCCTCACCACCATCACCACGCCGTCGTGCTGCTGGAACTCAACCACTACTTCACCATCGCTCGCTGGATCGAGGAGGTGAAGGCGTCATCAAGCCGTACGTGTGTTGAACGCGGAGGTGCCGTCCGTTCGGCGCTAGTTCGTGATCGGATCGAGGGACGACTTGCGATTTGGATCGCGGAGACGTTCGACTACATCAACCGCGTTTCTTAAACGCTTCCGCTTAGCGATCTACAAGGGTATGTAGATTCACTCTCCCTCTCGTAGATGCTCATCACCATGGATAGATCTTGTGTGTGCGTAGGAAATTTTTTGTTTCCCATGCAACGTTCCCCAACACTTATACGGTCTTCTAGCACTCTCCGGGAGATTAAGGTGCGCCAAACGAGCTCCTGTCCTGAGATAAGGCCTCGTCCACGGCCAGTCAAGCTCGCCATCGAGGTTAGTCATACGGACTCAGATAGCTTTCCTCCATTACATCGTGTGTATGAACAAAGATGATTACAATGCTAACGAGGAGTTATTTTGCAGGCTGCTCTTCTGAAAGAGAGAGAGGCATACCAGACGCTTCTGGATGATAGGGACCGGCAGGCGGCGGAGAAGGAGAGGGAGTTGGAGGAGAGGACGGCTAGTTTGTTGGAGGAGGAGAGGGCACGGAACGATGCGTCTAACCGGGCCATGTACGAGCTCATCGTGGTAAGTTTCTTATTCATATTAGCCAAATCATGCACTACAGGTACGTTTCATTAATAACCAATATGATTGACTTGTCAAAACTAAATGTGCAGTCTATGTGCGAGAAGAACGGCCAGACCCCTCCGCCGATGCCAGTCATTACCACGGCGGGAACCGTGAGTTTCATTTGAATGGTCATTAGTTACTAGTCTTAACATTGCAGTGTCATCATGCTAACGCAAATGATCTTTGGTGCAGCATAACTCCCGAGCCGCATCGCACAATTCTTCTCCAGGGCCAAGTAGTGCTCCAGGCGACACCGGCCCAAGCAACCCCGGTGCTTCACCTCCGTGATGACGAGGACGGTAAGTTTTCTCTAGTGTTTTGCTTAACAAATGCATAATGGCCTATACTTAGCTTATTTAGTTCATTTATGTCATAATTAGCTTACTTAGTTCAAAAATGGCATAATAACCTTGGTTAGCTCATAAATGTCATATGCTTAGCTTATTTTCCTACAAAGGGACATAATAATCTTACTTAGCTCCAAAATGACCTAGTTTACCTTGGTTAGCTCATAAATGACCTATACTTAGCTTATTTTCCATCAAAGGGACATAATAATATTACTTAGCTCCAAAATGACCTAGTTTACCTTGGTTAGCTCATCAATGACCTATACTTAGTTTTGTTTCCTCCAAAATGACATAGCAAGCTTACTTAGCTCCGAAATGACCTATTTTACCTAAGTTAGCTCTAAAATGACCTATACTTAGCTTTTCTTCCTACAAAATGAGATAATAAGCTTACTTAGCTCCAGAATGACCTATTTTACCTATGTTAGCTCTACAAAGACCTATACTTAGCTATGTTTCCTCCACAATGACATAATAAGCTTAGTTAACTCAAAAATGGCATAATAGCCTTGGTAACCTCATAAATCCCATATACTTAGCTTATTTTCTTGCAAAATGACACAATAATCTTAGTAAGGTAAAAAATGGCATAATTACCTCATAAATCCCATATACTTAGCTTATTCTTCTACTTCTTCTAGTATTCTTCTTCTAACTTTCTTATTTCCAATTTTGCAGAGTTGATTCACTTCACGGCAGCTTGCTTTGATGTAGTGCTAGTGTTTACTTTCTGTTTTGATTTTGTATCGATGAACTTATGTGAAACTTTCTACCTATGGATGAAACTATGTATGTATGGATGAAATTATTGTAATATGGTGAACAATGTGACATTTGATACTTTCAATTTGGTATAATTGTTGGTTGATCATATCCATATGGCAGGGATATTGTTTTTGTGAAATATATATATATATCATATATTTGCCTGTGAAAATTCTTGAATATAACAAGAACAGGCAAAAAAGAGGCAATACTGATACTTTGCCGTTTGCCACCGTCGGCAAAGACCTCTTTGCCGTCTGCCACCGATGACAAAGAGGGCACGTGGCAGCCGCCTGTGCAACCTGGGAACACCAGGCCTGGGCCATTTGGCCTCTTTGCCGTCCGGGGGCCGACGACAAAGGCAGTACGGGGGATGCCAGATGGCAAAGGCAGTGCGAGGGCAGACGGCAAAGGCAGGACAGGGGCAGACGGCAAAGGCAGTGCGGGGGCAGACGGCAAAGGATGCCATTAGCCACCTAACGGGGCTAACGTCAGTGCTATGCCGTCCAGCCTCGTTGTCGTCTGCAGGCTGATGGCAGAAATACTTTGCTTTCCGCTGAGCCTAGACAGACGGCAAAGAAGCCCTTTACCGGAGTTTACAGTGTCGAAGCTGTGGCCGTCTGCTGGCTGACGGCAAAGGCCTTTGTCGTCCGTGGGTCTGCCCTTTGCCGTCCGCCAAAGCAGACGACAAAGTACCTGATTCCAGTAGTGTGTGAACGGAATAATGCATTGGTTGATGAACCTATCTATGTATACGTAAAAAGCTATTCCCTACTTTCAAATTCAAATTCTGTACAATTTTAAATTGTACCGATTAAAATAATAAAAAAATGCTCTACGGGTCATTACGCCGCACACGGTTTGTAAGTCTCAACGTTTGTGATATACCTCAAGATCCGACATGTTTCATAGATAGAAAATGTGTGTGACCATGCACACAGTTGCCGTTTGCGAACCGTGTGTGATTTCAGATAATATAACAAATGGTGCAACCAAATGCGACATTGGTGATACAATCTCTGTCGCACACAGTTTAAAATGATGAACTGTTTGTGATGTAGTATGCATCGCAAACGTTGGACCACAGAATAGCGTGTGCGATACTTATCCTTTCGGACGCGAGGACGACGTTTCTTAAACCTATCTGATACTTGTACGGCGGTTAAATTATAGTCTTAGTTAAATATCGCAAACGGTTCGTCCAATATAAGTGTTTGTGATATAGCCCTTATCATACACGCTTCATAATCGTGAACTGTTTGTGATTAGGTGCACATCGTAAACGGTGAGCCATAGAGTAACGCGTGCGATGTTAGTGTGATCTCACACGAGTTGCAAGGATGGGACGTATGGGAAGTCCACCATATCTCAAACGGTTGACCGGTGACTCTCATTTGTGATAGATGCGGACATCCCATACGCTTAGTTTTGCCAAATGTTTGCATTCGTTGGACACCATCACCGACGATTATTCTGTGTCGTGTGGGGTGGACCCCCCTATCTCCCACACATGCAAGGCGACGGTTTCAAAGTATGTCGCGGAAAGGGATTAAAACCATTTGTATAGCACGTCGCTGCACCAGTGCCCGTCAGGTTCAACCCACTACAACCACTACAAGAAATATGCTAACTTGCGACCATCAATATTGGTCACTGAATGGTCATTGTTTTTCATTTGCGACCTTTTTGTGACCAAAAACAGTTGGTCAAAAGCTAACCGTCTTTAATGAAACTTAACGACCTTCTTCGTGATATGGTCGTAGAAGGTTATGACCAAATAAAAGGTCGTTGGTCCTATGACCAATTGTTTTGGTCACTGGTTGTCTGCTCAGGCCACGTCGGATCCAACATGGCAAGCTGATGTGGCACAATTGCGACCAATTGAATAGGTCATTGATAAGAATCAGCCCGATCCAATTTGGTGTCTATATGGGCCGAGCCCATTAATTCAGCCTTTTAAATATATATTTTCCCGTTAATTTTTGCTAGCTACATGGGCCAAGCCCAACATTCCAGCCTATTTTATTTTTAGGTCTTGGCCTTTATAGTCGATTGATTTTCTAGTTTCAGCCATTATATTTAGAGTTGGTCCCACTAGTCAGATGGGTTCCGCATGGCATAATCTCAATCATTAGTCCCACACACTACAAAATTCAAAATTTCTCAAATTATTATGATAAGTGGATCCCACTTGTGAGGTTTCCATTTCACACATTTTCAGATCACATACATAATCACTATTTTAAACAAAGCAGAACAATTGTAGTTCAGAAATATACAATATTTCATTCAGAAACAGAGAGAAGATACATGAAATTCCAAAGTTTACATCATCCAAATAACCCAGCCATCATTACATAACTTGTTATACAAAAATATGTTATCCCTTCTTTGAATATCTTCAGCCTGGGTTCACTTGTATAAGAGGGAGAACACTCATCTTGAATTTAGGAAAAATATCTGCCAACAAGAAAACAGAACAGTGAGGATAGAGACACAAAATTACATTGCCAGGGAGTAAATGCTTTCTCGTAACATGGTAGTTCAATACTACTATCCAAAGTAAAAGTATTCCAATATTTTAGTACAGTTCCAATAGTTCAATACTGCTAGGATACATAATAGGAGACACGGAATTACCAAAGTAAAAGTATTCCAATAGTTCAGTACTGTTCCAATAGTTCAATCTTGCTAGGCTAAATAATACAAAAGAAATCAAAGCAACAGTTATAGACTTTGTGTTAACAAACAGAGAATGTAAATCAGTAGCAGATTAAGCACCCATTTTGTCACAGATGCAGGGAGAAGATGAGAAGAAAAGCGCAAAGCAGTGGACACTGCCATATCTGTAGATGGGTGTTCACAGTCAGGGATGATACATGTGGCATGTGCTCTCTAAGAATCGTAGTTGCAGCTACAGCCAGTGCAGCGATCTCAGCTGGACAAGCATTTGTATCACATAGTGGACTTAGAAGTTGATTAGGGATGATATCTGCCAACAAGAGCAGTCCCCTACGCGACAGCAAACCCACAAGCAGCTGCGGCGAGCTTCACGTGCTGACGAGTTTGACGAAGCACCTATGGCCTCGTTCGGCCCACTCGATCGCCGGGACAAGTGGCGTGTCCTGGAGGATCGGTAGAAAGAAGACGCGCACATCAGCATCGAGCGGCATCGAGAAGCACACCGTCAGTCTGACAGGCACAATGGCCCAGATGCTGGCGACCCCGTGTCCAGTGATGGCGGGTACCTGACCTACGAGGTGGGATGCCCTGCCTTCACTCGCGAGCTGCGACAGGTCCGCTGGCCGTCAGCCCGAGCCTTCAAACAAGAGCTGCCGGAGAAATATGTTGGAAAGCTGAACCCGGTGGAGTTCCTTGGCATCTATACGATAGCCGTTCAGGCTGCCGAAGGAAGATATGAGAAATTTCTCACCAACTACTTCCCTTTGGCACTTAAGCCAAATGTGAGGTCGTGGCTGATGCACCTACCGGAAAACTCCGTCTCATCCTAGGCTGATCTGTGTAAGAAGTTCGTCGGTGCCTTAATAGGCGGCCATCAGGAACTTGGACAGCTCAGAGATTTGCAAGTCCTGCCGCAAAACGAAGGAGAAACCTTGCGGAACTACATTCAGAGATTCAGTCGAGCGCACCGCAACATCCCAGAAATACACCCCGCAGCCGTAATTGCCGCGTTCCATTCGAACGTCTGCAACCGGAGGATGCGGGCCAAGATGAATGTGAAACTCCCCAAGACTGTCAATGAGCTATACACAATGGAGAACAAATGTGCTCGTGCTGAGGAACAAGGGCGACTCCCTGGAGAGGAGGCTGGCGTCGAAGTCGATTCAGACGACGACGATGACGCCCCTGGCTCAAAGGGAAGGAACCGAAAGCGCAATAATAAGCGCAAGGGAAAGGCGGTATTGGTTGTGGAGGGCTCTGGTAATCTTACTACCGGCAAGAAGGCCAAGGCCGAGACCCCCAGCAAGGAAGCTGCCGCGTGCGCTGATTGCCGGGAGGCCGCAGCAGCAAATAAAACTGGGAAGTCCGACGGGCCGTACTACAAGATCCACCACACCAAGGGCCACGACCTCCAAGAGTGCCGCCAGGTTGAGCAGCTTGTTGAGAAGCAGAAGGCGGAGTACGAGAAGCGTGACAAGGAGAAAGGCCAAGACGCTGATGCCGGGAAGGGCCGTGGAGGCACAGGAGACCGCCGCGGCAAGACCCCATAGCACAAGGAAAGGCCGGCCAGAGGCCGAGAGAAGAAATCAATAGAGGATATGAGTGAGGATGAGGATGATGTGGAGGATTCCGGTGACCGAGAATTCCAGAGGGCAATAGAAGCCATGTGTGTTGACGGGGGTGCATCTTTGCACTCCTCTCATCGGCAGCTCAAGCAGTGGGCACGCGAGGTCAACGCTGTGGAACCTGCCGCAGAGTCCAAAAAGCCACTCAGATGGTCCCGCACGCCTATCATCTTTGATGAAGAGGATCACCCTGATCGCACCACCGCGGTCAGGTGTTTGCCATTGTTGGTTTCTCCAATGATCCGCAACCTCAAAGTCACCAAGATGTTAGTTGATGGCGGGGCAGGATTGAACTTGATCTCCCCAAAGGTGATCGAGAGGCTGCAAATCCCTGACGAGGAGCTCAAGGCTACGGGTTCTTTCCAAGGAGTTAACCCCGGCAGGAGCCGACCGAAGGGGAAGATCACTTTGCCTGTGACGTTTGGCGGGGAATTAAACTACCGGACCAAAAAGGTGGTGTTCGATGTGGTTGAGCTTCCCCTACCTTACAACGAAATTCTTGGTCGCCCAGCCCTGGCAAAATTCATGGCAGCATCCCACTATGCTTATAACACTTTGAAGATGCCAGGACCCATTGGAATCATCTATGTCCCTTCCGACAAGAAAGATGCACTCATATGCGTGGATAAGATGTATCAAGACGCGGTAGCAGCTGAAGCCGCGGAAGCTACCGGCAGGATAGTTGAGTGGGCCCTTGAGTTGTCAAGTTTTGGCTTAAAGTATGAGAGCACTTCCACAGTTCAGAGCAGGGCACTGGCGGAGTTCATTGCAGAATGGACACCCACGCTAGATGAAGAAATCCCGAAGACAGTCCTCCCCGGCAAAGAAACACGAAAAGATTGGGTCATGTACTTTGATGGTGCTTTCTCGCTCCAGGGTGCCGGAGCAGGCGTGCTCCTCGTCGCCCCCACCGGAGAACACCTCGAGTATGTGGTCCAGATGCACTTTCCGCGGGAGGAAGCTACCAACAATACTGCTGAATATGAGGGGCTCCTTGCCGGACTCAGAATCGCGGTGGAGTTGGGAATCAAGAGACTGATCATCCGAGGGGATTCATAGCTCGTGGTGAAACAAGTCAACAAAGACTATCAAAGCCCGTTGATGGAAGCATACGTAGAAGAAGTGAGGAAACTGGAGGAGCGCTTTGATGGATTGCAAGAAGAGCATGTACCCCGTGCGGAAAATACCATCGCCGGTCATCTATCAAAGTATGCTCCGCAAAAGCTCCTTGTGGAACCAGAAACCTTTGTCCTTCACCTCACTCAACCTTCAGTATCCCCCTCAACGATGGCCATGAAAAGAAGAAAACTGAACTCCGGCAAGCATTTCCTGGCAGAGCTTCCCGAAGCCGCTGGTGGAGAGGCTGTCAGAGGCAATCTCGCTCCGCATGGTGAGCAGCTCTCTCCTACGGAACCCCATGTTCTCGTGGTCGAGACAAGCGCTCCCACGGACGAGGAGATGTCTTTAGTCCTAGTTGTCAAGCCTCGGGCTCCAACTTGGGCACATCACATAATCCGTTTCCTCCAAACAGGAGAACTCATCCACCCGGGAGACGCCGGCCTCAAGCGCCTCCACCACCTTCTGGAAGAAGGTGAGGTAGCCCCCGTCGCCGTGTGCACACGGCAACCGGGGGCTTCCCTGACGAATCGGTGGACCGCGCTGCTTGCACGGTGGGCGATGTCTAGGTACAGCTTGGCGCGCTGCGCCTCCATCATCTTTGCATGCGTCGCGTCGTCCTTGGCTTCCTAGACAGCGTTGGCGGCCTCCTCAACTTGGGCCTGGAGGGACGCCAGCTCCGCCTTGGCGTCCTCCTCGCCCCGGAGCGCAACTTGAAGAGCAGCATCGGCATTCAGCAGCTGGGCCCTGAGGGCGTCCGCCTCACCCTGGAGTGCGTCGAGCATGCGCCTCTTAGGCGTGGGCACGCTGAGGAAGGTCGGCGGTCAGGCTCGGCAAGACCGACATGATGAATAAGAAAAGCAGAGGCGATGACGCACTTACTCATCGGTGGTAGTCCAGCACAGGCGCGCCTGGACAGGCCTCGAAGGTTGGCCCCCGCCGCCCCCCTGAGACGGTGGCGGCGCTGAGAACCCCGCTCGCGCTCCAGCGCCGGCATCACTTCCCTTGGACGCCATCGGAAGATGGAAGGACAGAGGAGGCGGTTTTTTGACGAAGGAGAGTGGGCACCAATGGGAAGAGGTGAACAAGAAGGCCAGCAAGGATGGAACTGCCCCTCGGGTGAGGCGCGTTTATAGGCACAACCGCAATCCCCTAGGCGTCATGGGGAGCGGAGGTGATGTGGTTTCCCCAGGCGCCACATGCCGTACTCGGCTCGTGGCCTGCTGTGCCTCGCGTCGCCTTAGTTCCCCTGACGGGTCACTTCGGCATGGGCCCGGGGTGGCAGAGGAGCAGGAATGCGACCTCAATCGAGGAAGAGAAATGATGATCTTCGCGGTGCACAGGCTATGAATCGACTTGACTCGGGGCGGTTCCCCAGGCTCTGCGGAGGAGGGGGAGTCCAGCGACTTGCCGGGCGCCTCGTGCCGGGCCCACAGGCGATTTGGGACCCGCGGCGCTTCGCCCATCGCTCCTTGCCTTCGCTTCGAAGCCAGGACTGGCATGACTTGGGCCCGGGGGCTACTGTCGGCGTTCTGTGACCGGGGGTACCCAGACCTGCCTGCCTGCGGCCCAGCGCGTGGCCCACCTCAAAGTCCCAGTATGGCCCAGCAACTAGCCCCCCCAGGTCAAGGCCCTCGCGAGAGCCCCTGCCTCATGAGGAGAGCAATACCAAGACCTCCGGAGAAGTGACATCCACCCAGGGTGCCTCCCGAGGAGCGGAGATTCCAACGCAAGTACCCGTCCTCCCGAGGACGGGGTGACGTGGGGTCTGGCAGCCAAGCAAGGCGGGCGCTAGCGGGCGCAGAAGGAGGACAATTTCCTCTTTCGTGATAAGGAGGCCAGGACGTACGCAGGTTCCCAAGGACCCCCCCCCCCCAAAGGTTTCCTTCCTAGTGAAACATGACCGAGACCACGAGCTCGGCAGCGCTGATGTCATCGCCGAGCCCACCGCTGCGTCATACCTAGAAGCTTTGCAGGCGAAGACAACCTTTAGTCAGGATAGGATGTACTACTTGTCCCCTTTCAAAATTGGCCATTGTGGGATCCCTCCCCGCCTGTGCGATAATGGAAGAGGACCGTGGCCACTATAAAGAGGGACTAGCTCCCGTCATAGAAGGTAGGTTGGACTCACCAGTTCAACATTAGCAAGAGCCCTCAAGAGGCCACCCAACCACTGTACTAGTTCATCCTCAGCCTCCTCGGGAGGCCCATCCACCACAAAGCAGGAGTAGGGTTTTAGACCGCAAGGTGGCCCGAACCTGGGTAAATCCTCGCGTCCATCCTCTTCTTGCTGCATGCATTTGTTAGGGTAGGCCGTTGGGTGGTGAGTAGATACCTTGATGTAGGATCGAAAGTATGTCTGGAGGGGGATGATTACACTACTTGAGAAAATAAAGATTCTACCTTTTCCCATTTTTAAGTGTTGACGGATTTTAACGATTATAGCAATTCAAGTACACCCTACACATGCATGTCTAAGAGTATAGCAGCGGAAAGTAACAACAAGCATATGTAGTAGAGGGTAGGGAGGAAGATCAAACGCAATTTGGAGACACGATGATTTTTGCCACTCAACCAAAGAAAGATAATGGAAAGTTGCCCGAAATTTTCCTCTGGTTCCGATAGGTGGTGCTATCGTACGTCCACGTTTATGGAGTCTTCAAACCACGAAGGGTAACAGACGCGAGAGTCCACGGAGGGCTCCACCCATAAGGGTCCACGAAGTAGCAACCTTGACTATTCCATAACGGCTTCCGTCCACGAAGGACTAGCCTCACTATGGGTAGATCTTCACGAAGTAAGCGATCTCCTTGCCCGTACAAACTTCTTGGTTCAACTCCACAACACGAAGTAGGAGGCTCCCAAGCGACACCTAACCAATCTAGGAGGCACCACCCTCCAAAAGGTAATAGGCTCGGTAATGTCGATGAACTCCTTGCTCTTGTGCTTCAAGATGATAGACTCCTCAACACACAATCACTCTCTCACAGATTTGGCTATGGTGGAAGAGATTGATTTGGTGGAAAGCAACTTGGGGAGGCTAGAGATCAAGATTCATATGGATGGAGTGGAATGGCTTGATCTCAACACATGAGTAGGTGGCTCTCTCTCAGAAAATTGGATGGGGCAAGTATCGAATAGTTCTGAGTGCTTCTCTTTCGAGTGGGTGGTGGTGAAGGAGTATATATATGCATCCCCAAAAATCCAACCGTTACACGTAAAGTGACCAACTCGGTGACACCGAAGTGTAAAACTCGGTGGTACCGAGTTGCTCCAAAGGTAGCAACTTTTGAATCTCGGTGAGACCGATACAGAAATCTCGGTGCTACCGATTTAATGACCAACGGTCAGTTTCCAAAACTCGGTGACGCCGATCCAAAAACTCGGAATTTCCGATTTTAAGAATCAAGGCAACAGAGAGTTCGCAAGCTGAACTCGGTGGCACCGAATCAGAATCTGTTGCATCGATGTGCTAGGGTTTGGCATGGGTATGTCTAAGGTGGGAATGGGTGGGACCGAGTGGAAATTGTTGGTAGCACCAATTTTCAAGATAGGCTTGGACAGACTTTTGTGGAAGAGTTTGTGGGTGTTTTTGGTGACTATCACTTGTGCACGTGGAGCATCTTGTTCACCACAGTACCTTTCCCCCTTTTAATAGTACTGGTTTTCCTATGGACTCAAGGTGATTTCTCACAAAGTAAAATGTAGAGTCCTCTTCCTTCAAGCTTTGCCAATCCATTTTCTTGCATCTAGGGGTTTCTACACAATCCTTTTGCCAACTCATCATTGAACTTTTCCTGAAATATGCTTAGTGGAAATATTAGTCCAATGATATATATGTTGTTATTAATTACCAAAACCACCAAGGGAGAAAATGTGCTTTCAATCTCCCCCTTTTTGGTAATTGATGATAACATATAGATCAAAGCTTCGACATATGATATAATCAATGAATATAATCGTCGCTTTGAGAAGTATGTGATAAGCAAGAGCTCCCCCTAAATTTGTGCATTATTTTAAATTTGCGTTTGAATGCAAATGCACAATCGATTAGGCACATGGGGCACTCTTTCATGTCACATACAACTTGGTGGTGTGCGAGAGTAATGAGAATGAATATCATAGAACAACACAATCAAGCAAAGGTGAATGATCATTTCATAAGCATCACAGGGATAGGAAATAGTACCAATACACATCAAGTGTGTGATCAAACACCAACAAAGTTTAACACAAGCAAGCCAACCAAAAGATATCAATGTTTTGAAAAGCGATAAAAAGCAACGCTCTCTCTCTCTTGAAGCCTAAAGATCTATATACATCTTCTCCCCCTTTGGCAACAAGTTACCAAAAAGTTCAAAGGTATATAACTAAGCACTCTTTTGGGGCTGATCTCCTCCGGTGGCTGATGAAGGAGTCGAGAGAACGGCATCAGCGAAGACTTCTGCAGACGTCATGGACGGAGTCGGAGTAGCAACTAGAGGTGCTGGAGGAGCTGAAGGAGCTGAGGCATGTGCTGAGGAAGAAGGTCTAGACTCTGGAACTGGCACTGTGGCAGATCTGGGGTAGAATTGCATGATCATCTTGTCATTCCAAGCGGTAAACTCCTTACCAACAAACTCATCAAGTCCAATGCAGTGGAAGTTATCTTGCAAACTTGGAAAGTAGTCCTCATTATCCTTGATGTGCTTCCAATCCACATATCTCATGTCACTCACTGCGGGGCTCTTATCAAGCAAAACTGTTTCATAGAAATCTTGTTGCTCCTTTGTATAGAACATGTCATCCACAGTTGTCCTCCTCCTCTGAGAGTAAGGATCAATAGCTCTCCACTCTCTCAAACTTGAGTCCTTCCTCTTCTTCATGTCTTCAGCAACAGGATGGCTGGCATTGTGCTCTGGAATGTGTGGTCTAAGCTTCATGAAAACAAACTGTGTATCATCCTCAACTTCCCTGAAAGTGGAAGTCTTGTTCTTGTTAGAAGTTGGGATGTCTCTGGAGAACCTCTTGGGTTTAGGAATAGCAACAGCCTTCTTGGGGGCAGTCTTGGTGCCTTTGGATGATGTATCCTTAGGCATAGCGTCAGCCATGAGCTTCTTCTTCTTCTTAGGAGGAGCCTTGGTAGCTGGCTCTTCCTCCTCTTCTTCCTCAGCCTCTGGATCCTCATACATAGAGGTAGGCCTGCCCATAACATGTATGATCCTCTTCCTGGACTTCTTCTTCTCTCCCGCCTTCTTAGGCATGGACTTCTTTGAGGGCTCAACAGTCATTGTTGCCCTAGCACTCTCTGGTGCTCTCACTGACCCTAAGCTAGAATACTCTTTCCGTATAGCCTTCTTATTGGATGTAGTGGCAGCAGCAGTGCTCTTGACAGGTGTGTCTTTCTTGGGCAGCTCTTCTGCAACAAAGTCTTCATCCTCCTCATCAGAATTGAGCTTTCTTCTTGCCCTGGTTGCAGCTTTGGGCAGATCTGGTGAGCTTGGTACATCATCATAGCTCCCATCAGGACTAGTGCGTGAGCTCATGTCAACATTCTTCTCTCTGAAATCATTCTGGCTATCATCAGAACCTGACATCTCTGACCCTGTGAAATAGAGTATAGAAGAGTTGAAGCGTTGAGTCATCACAAAATGCAGACAATTTTCAAAGATTTGAACTAAAATTTCTCAAGATTTGCATTGTGCCAAGTGAATATCGGTACAACCGAGGCAAACTTTTCGGACCCACCGAGACAAACAACCTGCATTACAGAAACTTGGCACCACTTTGGGTAACACCGAAAATGGGCACTCGGTTTCACCGAGGTTGTTCTCGGTTGACCAGAAAAGGGAATCGGTGCTACCGATTCTTTTACTTCGGTTTCACCGGGATTCAAGTTGCGGACGGCAAAATCTAAAAACACTTTCGTTTGCTATTCTACTGGAAGTTCTTGTTGACAGATCAATCTCAAAGTTTGGCTTATCGATGGAAAATTCCTAATGCGCAAGATTTGGAGGGAGGAGCGCACGAGGGGTCGAAACCGTACCCTAATTCGGTGACGATCTCGCTACGGCGGTGACGGTGGTGAAGATTTCGTCGACGGCGTGGACTTCCAATGGCGGAGGCGCTCGGGAAGATGAAGAAGATGACCAGGGGTCCTTGTTGGGCAGCTAGGGTTTTGGAGGGGGTGACGTTTGAGAAAGTAATTTCAAAAGTCGGGTCCGCCTCATTATATACCTGTGGCTGTCGGTGACACCGGTTCTAACTTTTCGGTGTCACCGAGTTCCTCTACTGTCAGCTGATAGGAAAACTCGGTGTAACCGAGAAGATGCAATCAGTGATACCGAGTGTGAAAACCAGATCAACCCTAGGCATTCGGTGAGACCAAGATTTTGGTATTGGTTCCACCGAGATGCACTTGGGAGGTTTTAATGGTCAGTCCTTTGTCGATACAGAACTCCGAGTGCTCCTCACACAGAGAGATCGAAAAGTACTTGTTCAAATTTTATGATGCAGCATAGAATGGAATATGAGACGAGAAAGCATAGATAGATAGAGAGTGGTCCTAGGCATTCTTGTCCATCCAATTGGCAAAAGAAAAACCAAAGTCCAGATAGCAACAATTGGACGTCCTCGAATGGATAAATAAATGGAGACCAACATGCTCACACAATAAGATGTCAAATGAAATCATGGCAAACATGCACATACATACTAGCATCTATCAAGCATTTTGGCGATGACGGAGTCATCTATATATGAGTATATTGACTTAGGAGCCAAGTAAGAATACTTGATCATAGGTCATACTCATCGTTTAAGCACAAGTGGGGTTACCACTTTTACATAAAGCATTTAATGTTGTCACATTCTAAGAGATGCTTTAACTCAAGTCTTAGAGTAAAGCTCCCCCTTGATGTGACATCCCCCCATAGGAGGGATAAACTAACCTTGGGTTTGTCGTAGAAGACTTCATGTGGGTGATGTAGTGGTGGATGCTCAAGGTTGATGAAGATCACCAAGAGTTGGGAGCATCCTTGTTGTTTCCTTACTCTTCTCACCTACATGGGTTAGTCCCAACACACAAGAGACAAATACAAGGATATCTATGTACATGGAGTGCAAAGCATACATGATGATGTCCATGGATTTGTTGATTACCTTGTCCCTTACTTACCTTTGAGGGAACGTGTGACTCCTTGAACTATTGCATTTTGTTGACGTTGATTGCAACTAGCTCTTGCCAATAATGAATGTGAGTAAATTTCGTTGGCGGAGTCACCCCTCAAGAACTTCTCTAGTTCTTCTTCTTAGGGACCCACATCAACTTGATGGGGGATCCTTGGTGTTGAAGTGGCACTTGTAGAAGTTGAGCTTCAAGTAGCCTTGGGAACCCACTCCACCAAAGCTTGGGATTCATCTTCATATGAGTCAATGTCCTCTTGAAGCTTGTCCTTGCCCTTGAGCTCGTGGTCTTGTGGTGGAAGGTCATCTTGAGTGTTTGTTCCCATGGGAAGAGTATGTTCATACTTCTCCCTTTGAGGAACAAACTTGGGCTTGGGGTATTGACCTTCTTCCCATTCAACTCCATTTGCGTTGAACTAGCCAATGCCAGGGTTCTTCCGGTATGCTCCGTGGTTGCATACAATTTCCTCAAATTGCTTACACCCGGCAAGACTCTTGTAGATACTTTTCTCTATAATCCCTTTCAATAAATTGTTTTCTTGCTCAAGTGTAACTTGGCTAAGAGACTCATCATTAGTGGAATCAATGGAACTACTAGAAGCAACATCATTACATTTAGCATTTTTATTGTTGCTACTAGATGAAGAACCTTTCTTGCCTTTGTTACTAGTTTGTCTAGGTTTAACTTGTGGCATGAATGTAGACAAGAGTAATCGTTTGGCTAGATAAGATGAAGTCTTCTTTCGGAGATCGTCATTGATAGCTTTAAGTCATGTTCTTGCTCCAAGGTGAGCTTCTCGAAGCGTAGCTTCTCATTAGTCCTTACGAGCTCTCTATGATCTTCTAGAGTAGATTCATGGGCTAACTTAAGAGTGTTTAATTCTTCAGTTAGTTGTTCTATTTTCATCTTATCATCATTAACCAACTTATCTTAACTTGCATGAAAATTATCAAGTTCATTTTGACTAACATCACTAGTTTTATCAAAGAGCAAGTCATCATCACCAAGTCAATCATCTTCATCACTATTGAAATCAAGATACTCGGGGTGTGATACCTTGGGGCCTTTAGCCATGAAGCAACTTCCACTCCCTTCATTTGGTGAATCAAATAGATCATAGGAGTTGGTAGTCACTAGTGCAAGTTCGACAACACCTTCATCTTGACTATCGTCGGAGTTGGAGTGATAGCTTCTCTCGGAGTGGTTGTCGGATTCTGTGCCGGAAACCCATTCACCAACATGAGCTTGATGTCTTCTTCTTGAGTAGCTCTTGGTGTACTTGTCCTTCTTCTCCGAGTCCCTACTTCTCCTTGAGGGTCTTCGTTCATAACGATCATCTCTACGCCTTCTCTCTCTTTGAGGTGATTCATTTCTTCTCTTCGTTTGTAGGGACCCGTGCACTCATTTGAGTAGTGTCCGGGCTTCCCACAATTGTAGCAGTTTTGGTCACGACTTGACGAACGCTTCTCTTCGTATCTTGAGTTGGAGCTTCGTTCTTTGCGTCTATTCTTGTATAACTTGTTGAATTTCTTGACCATGAGGCTTATCTCTTCATTGGTGACAAGGTTGTCGCTTGAAGTTGCAGGAGCATCAATTGTGGCTTTGTAAGCACCGCTAGACTTGTTGTGAAGCTCTTCTTTGTCTTCGAGTGTCATCTCATGCGAAACAATCCTTCCAATGAATTCCGTAGGCTTGAGATCTTTGTAGTTGGGCATGATTTGAATCAATGTGCACACGGTGTCATATCTCTCATCCAAAGCTCGAAGTATCTTCTTGATGATGAATTTGTCGGTTATTTCCTCGCTTCCTAAGCCATCAATCTCATTTGAGATGAGAGCTAGCCTAGAGTACATCTGTGCGACTCCTTCACCATCCTTCATCTTGAACTTGTCAAGCTGACTTTGAAGAACATCCAACTTGGATTCTCTCACGGATTCGGTACCTTCATGCATATCAACCAAAGTATCCCAAATCTCTTTTGCATTCTCAAGACGGCTGGTTTTGTTGAATTCTTCGAGGCATAGGCAGTTGAAGAGAATGTCACATGCTCGAGCGTTGTATTGCTACATCTTCAATTCATCCGCGGTCGCTTCACGATCTGGTTCCTTTCCATCACCAAAGAATTCAATTTGCAAGCCAACACGAACAACATCCCAAACGGCGGGGTTATGACCAAGAATATGCATTTTCATTTTGTGCTTCCTATTGGGGAACGTTGCATGGGAAACAAAAAATTTCCTACGCACACGCAAGATCTATCCTTGGTGATGAGCATCTACGAGAGGGAGAGTGGATATACATACCCTTGTAGATCGCTAAGCGGGAAGCGTTAAGAAATGTGGTTGATGTAGTCTAAAGTCTTCGCGATCCAAATCGCTAGCCGTCCCGCGATCCCATCACAATCCATCTCGCGATCCAATCACGATTCGTCCCGCGATCCCATCACGATGCGTCTCGCGATCAAATCACGAACCGTCTCGCGATCATGATCACGGTCCTTCCGATCTAGCGCCGAACGGACGTCACCTCCGCGTTCAGCACACGTACAGCTCGATGACGATCTCCGCCTTCTTGATCGAGCAAGTGGGAGCAGAGAGGTAGATGAGTTCTCCGGCAGCGCGACAACGCGGCGGCGGCGGTGGTGGAACTATTCCAGCAGGGCTTCGCCTAAGCACCGCTGAAACTAGACTAGAGGAGAAACGATCTAGAGGAAGAAGAGGGCAGCACATGGCAATTAGGGTTAGGGCTGCCCTCAAATCCTCCAGTATATATAGGAGGAAGGGAGAGGGGCTGGCGCCCTAGGGAGCCTCCCCTAGGGTCGGCCGAACCAGAGGTGGAGGAGTCCACCTCCAACTAGGAGGTGGGCGTGGGGGAATCCTACTCCGACTAGGATTCCTCCCCTCCCCTCTTTCTCCTGCGCATAGGCCCATGTGGTCCCTTGGGGTGTGTGGTCCCATGTGGCCCCTTGGGGTGTGTGGGCCCCACTTGGGGGTCCCCCGGAACCCATTCGTCACTCTCGGTACACTACCGGAAATGCCCGAAACTTTTCCGGAGTTCAAACACCACTTTCCAATATATCAATCTTTACCTCCGGACCATTCTGAAGCTCCTCGTGATGTTCGGGATCTCATCTGGGACTCCGAACAACCTTCGGTCACCACCATACATAACTCAATATTACTGAAACATCACCGAACGTTAAGTGTGCAGACCCTGCGAGTTCGAGAACTATGTAGACATGACCGAGACACCTCTACAGTTAATAACCAATAGCGGGACCTGGATGCCCATATTGGTTCCTACATATTCTACAAAGATCTTTATCGGTTGAACCTCTATGTCAAGGATTCAGTTAATCCCGTATGCTGTTCCCTTTGTTTCTTCGGTATGTTACTTGCCCGAGATTCGATCGTCGGTATCTCTATACCTAGTTCAATCTCGTTACCGGCAAGTCTCTTTACTCGTTCCGTAATACAAGATCCTATGGCTAACACTTTAGTCACATTGCTTGCAAGGCTTATTGTGATGTTGTATTACCGAGTGGGCCCTGGGATACCTTTCCGTCACATGGAGTAACAAATCCCAGTCTTGATCCATGCCAACTCAACATACACCCTCGGAGATACCTGTAGAGCATCTTTATAGTCACCCAGTTACGTTGCGACGTTTGATACACACAAGGTATTCCTCCGGTGTCAGTGTGTTGCATGATCTCATGGTCATAGGAACAGATACTTGACATGCAGAAAACAATAGCAATAAACTGACACGATCATATGCTATGTTCATAGTTTGGGTCTTGTCCATCACATCATTCTCCTAATGATGTGATCCCGTTATCAAATAACATCTCATGTCTATGGCTAGGAAACCTTGACCATCTTTGATCAACGAGCTAGTCTATTAGAGGCATACTAGGGACACAGTGTTGTCTATGTACCCACACATGTATTTGAGTTTCCAATCAATACAATTATAGCATGGATAATAAACGATTATCATGAACAAGGAAATATCATAATAACTAAATTATTATTGCCTCTATGGCATATTTCCAACAGTCTCCCACTTGCACTAGAGTCAATAATCTAGTTCACATCACCATGTGATCTACATTGTTATGAATCTAACACCCAATGAGTTCTGGGGTTCGATCATGCTTTGCATGTGAGAGAGGACTTAGTCAATGGTCTGCAACATTCAGATCCGTGTGTTCTTTGCAAATCTATATGTCATACTGCAGATGCTACCACGCTCTACTTGGAGCTATTCCAAATGGCTGCTCCACTATACATATCCGGATTGCTACTCAGAGTCATCCGGATTGGTGCTAAAGCTTGCATCGACGTAACCCTTTACGACGAACTCTTTATCACCTCCATATTCAAGATATATTTCCTTAGTCTTCTAGTTACTAAGGATAACTTTGACCGCTGTCCAGTGATCCACTCCTGGACCACTCTTGTACCCCTTGACAGACTCATGGCAAGGCACACACTAGGTGCGGTACACAGCATGTCATACTATACAGAGCCTATGGATAAGGCATAGGGGACGACCTTCGTCCTTTCTCTTTCTTCTGTCGTGGTCGAGCTTTGAGTCTCACTCAACTCCACACCTTACAAATCAGGCAAGAACTCTTTCTTTGACTGATCCATTTTGAACTCTTTCAAAATCTTGTCAAGGTATGTACTCATTGAAAGTTTTATCAGACGTCTTGATCTATCTCTATAGATCCTGATGCCCAATATTTAGGTAGCTTCATTCCAGGTTTTCCTTTGAAAAACTCCTTTCAAACAACCCCTTATGCTTTCCAGAAATTCTACATCATTTCCGATCAACAATATGTCATCCACATATATTTATCAGAAATTCTATAGTGCTCCCACTCACTTTATTGTAAATACAAGTTTCTCATAAACTTTGTATAGACCCAAAAACTTTGATCACCTTATCTAAGCGTATATTCCAACTCCGAGATGCTTGCTCCAGTCCATAGAAGGATCGCTGGAGCTTGCATACATTTTAGCATCCTTCGGACTGACAAAACCTTCCGGTTGTATCACGTACAACCTTTCCTCACGGATACCGTTAAGGAAACGATGTTTTGACATCCATCTGCCAGATTTCATAATCGAAAAATGCAGCAACTGCTAACATAATTCCAACAGACTTTAGCATCGCTACGGGTGAGAAAGTCTCATCGTAGTCAACTCCTTGAACTTGTGAAAAACCCTTTGCCACAAGTCGAGCTTTATAGACGGTGACATTACCGTCCGCGTCCGTCTTCCTTTTAAAGATCCATTTGTTGTGAACGGCCTATCGTCCTTCAGGTAATACTTCCAAAGCCCATACTTTGTTTTCATACATGCATCCCATCTCGGGTTTCATGGCCTCTAACCATTTCTCGGAATCCGGGCCCATCATCTCTTCTCCATAGCTCGTAGGTTCATCGTTGTCCAACAACATGACCTCTAAGACAGGGTTGCCGTACCACTCAGGAGCAGTACGCGTCCTTGTCGATCTACGAGGTTCGATAGTAACTTGATCCGAAGCTTCATGATCATCATCATTAACTTCCTCTTCAACTAACGTAGGCTCCACAGAAACAGCTTTCTGCGCTGCGCTACTCTCTGGTTGAAACAAAGGTTCAACAACCTCATCAAGTTCTATCTTCGTCCCACTCAATTCTTTCGAGAGAAACTCTTTCTCGAGAAAGGACCCGTTTTTAGCAACAAACACTTTTCCCTTGGATCTGAGATAGAAGGTATACCCAACTGTTTCCTTAGGGTATTCTATGAAGATGCACTTTTCCGCTTTGGGATCAAGCTTATCAGACATAAGCGTCGTATTCCCAAACTCTGAGAAATGACAGCTTAGGTTTCTGCCAAACCAAAATTCATACGGTGTTATCTCAACGGATTTAGATGGTGCCCTATTTAAAGTGAATGTAGTTGTCTCTAATGCACAACCCCAAAACGATAGTGGCAAATCGATAAGAGACATCATAGTATGCACCATATCCAATAGAGCACGACTACGACGTTCGGACACACCATCACACTATGGTGTTCCAGGCGGCGTGAGTTGTGAAACAACTTCCACATTGTCTTAAGTTGCATACCAAACTCGTAACTCAGATATTCACCTCCACGATCATATCGTAGACATTTTATCTTCTTGTCACGATAATCTCAAACTTCACTCTGAATTTGTTTGAACTTTTCAAACGTTTCAGACTTGTGTTTCATTAAGTAAATATACCCATATCTACTCAAATCATAAGTGAAGGTAGGAAAATAACGATGTCCACCACACGCTACAACACTCATTGGACCGAATACATCAACATGTATCATTTCCAATAAGTCACTTGCCCGTTCCATCATACCAAAAACGGGGTCTTAGACATCATGCCCATGAGGCATGGCCCGCATGTCTCAACCGATTCGAAATCGTATGAGTCCAAAGATCCATCAGCATGGAGTTTGTTCATGCGCTTACACCAATATGACATTTAGCGGCAGTGCCACAAGTATGTGGTACTATCATTATTAACTTTGTATCTTTTGGCATCAATATTATGAACATGTGTATCACTACGATCAAGATTCAATAAACCATTCTCATTGGGTGCATGACCATTGAAGGTATTATTCATGTAAATAGAATAACCATTATTCTCTAACTTAAATGAATAACCGTATTGCAATAAACATGATCTAATCACGTTCATGCTCAACGCAAACACCAAATAACATTTATTTAGGTTCGTCACTAATCCCGAAGGTAGAGAGAGCGTGCGATGGTGATCAAATCAACCTTGGAAACACTTCCAACACTCATCGTCACCTCACCCTTAGCTAGCCTCCGTTTATTCCGTAGCTTTTATTTCGAGTTACTAACTTTTAGCTACCGAACCGGTATCCAATATCCAGGTGCTACTAGGAGTACTAGTAAGGTACACATCAATAACACGTATATCAAATATACTTCTGTCAACGTTGCCAGCCTTCTTATCTACCAAGTATATAGGGTTGTTCCGCTTCAGCGACCGTTCTCCTCATAATAGAAGCACTTAGTCTCGGGTTTGGGTTCAACCTTGGGTTTCTTCACTGGAGCAGCAACTGACTTGCCATCCATGAAGTTTCCCTCCTTGCCCTTGCCCTTCTCGAAACTAGTGGTTTCACTAACCATCAACACTTGATGCTCCTTCTTGATTTCTACCTTCGCGGTGTCAAACATCGCGAATAGCTCAGGGATCATTATTTCCATCCCTGGCCTTTTATAGTTCATCACGAAGCTCTAGTAGCTTAGTGACAGTGACTTGGAGAACTATATCAATCACTATCTTATCTGGAAGATCAACTCCCACTCGATTCAAGCGATTGTAGCACCCAGACAATCTGAGCACATGCTCACCGATTGAGCTATTCTCCTTCATCTTGCAGGCAAAGAATCTTGTTGGAGGTCTCATACCTCTCAACACGGGCACGAGCCTGAGATCCCAATTTCAGCTCTTAGAACATCTCATATGTTCCGTGACGTTCAAAACGTTTTGGAGCCTCAATTCTTAGCCGTAATGCATGACGCACTGAACTATCAAGTAGTCATCAAAACGTGCCTGTCAGATGTTCACAACATCTACAGACGACGCTAGAGGGGGTGGCGCACCGAGCGATGCATTAAGGACATAATCCTTCTGTGCAGCAATGAGGACAATCCTCAGATCATGGACCCAGTCCGCATTATTGCTACCATCATCTTTCAACTCTATTTCTCTAGGAACATATAAAAATTCAAGGGAGCCACAGCGCGAGCTAGTAATCTACAACATAATTTGCAAAGACATTTTGACTATGTTCATGATAATGAGTTTAGTTAATAATATTACTTAAAAAACTCCCACTCAAATTGACATCCCTCCGGTCATCCGAGTGCTACATGATCCAAATTCACCAACTCAAGTCCGATCATCACGTGAGTTGAGGTGGTTTCAATGGTGAACATCTTCATGTTGATCATATCTACTATATGACTCATGTTCGACCTTTCGGTCTCTTGTGTTCCGAGGCCATGTCTGTACATGCTAGGCTCGTCAAGTTTAACCCGAGTGTTCCGCACGTGCAACACTGGCTTGTACCCGTTGTATGCGAACGTAGAGTCTATCACACCCGATCATCACGTGGTGTCTCGAAACGACGAACTTTCGCAACGGTGCACACTCGGGGAGAACACAGTTTTATCTTGAAATTTTAGTGAGGGATCACCTTATAATGCTACCGTCGTCCTAAGCAAAATAAGATGCATAAAAGGATTAACATCACATGCAAATCATAGGTGACATGATATGGCCATGAACTTGTGCTTTTGATCTCCATCTCCAAAGCACCGGCATGATCTCCATCGTCACCGGCATGACACCATGATCTTCATCATCTTGATCTCCATCAACGTGTCGCCATGAAGTTGTCGCGCCGACTGTTGCTTCCATGACTATTGCTAACTCATAGCGATAAAGTAAAGCAAAACGGCAAAAATAATTAAAGACAACCCTATGGCTCCTGCCGGTTGCCGTACTCATCGACATGCAAGTTGTGATATTCTATACAATACATGATCATCTCATACATCACATATATCTCATCATGTAATTGGCCATATCACATCACAACATACCTTGCAAAAACAAGTTAGACGTCCTATAATTGTTGTTGCATGTTTTATGTGGCTGCTACGGGTATCTAGCAAGAACTATTCTTACCTATGCAGAAACCACAACGGTGATACAAAAATTGCTATTCAACCTTCTCAAGGACCGCCTTTGTCAAATCCGATCCGACTAAAGTAGGAGAGACATACACCCACCAGCCATCTTTATGCAACGAAGTTACATGTCAGTTGATGGAACCAGTCTCTCGTAAGCGTACAAGTAAGGTTGGTCCGGGCCGCTTCATCCCACAATACCGCCGAATCAAGAAAAGACCAAGGGAGGAAGTAATCTGAATATCAACGCCCACAAACTCCTTTGTGTTCTACTCATTATCTCATCTAAACATAGACCTAGCTCATGATGCCACTGTTGGGGAACGTTGCATGGCAAACAAAAAATTTCCTACGCACACGCAAGATCTATCCATGGTGATGAGCATCTATGAGAGGGAGAGTGGATCTACATACCCTTGTAGATCGCTAAGCAGGAAGCGTTAAGAAACGCGGTTGATGTAGTCAAACGTCTTCGCGATCCAAATCGCTAGCCGTCCCGCGATCCCATCACGATCCGTCTCACGATCCAATCATGATCCGTCCCGTGATCCAATCACGATCCGTCCCGCGATCCCATCACGATCCGTCTCGCGATCAAATCACGAACTGTCTCGCGATCATGATCACGGTCCTTCCGATCTAGCGCCGAATGGACGACACCTCCGCGTTCAGCACACGTACAGCTCGATGACGATCTCCGCCTTCTTGATCCAGCAAGAGGGAGCGAAGAGGTAGATGAGTTCTCCGGTAGTGCGACGGCGCGACGGCGGTGGTGGTGGAACTATTCCAGCAGGGCTTCGCCTAAGCACCGCTGAAACTAGACTAGAGGAGAAATGATCTAGAGGAAGAAGAGGGCAGCACGTGGCAATTAGGGTTAGGGCTGTCCTCAAATCCTCTTGTATATATAGGAGGAAGGGAGAGGGGCTGGCGCCCTAGGGAGCCTCCCCTAGGGTCGGCCGAACCAGAGGTGGAGGAGTCCACCTTCAACTAGGAGGTGGGCGTGGGGGAATCCTACTCCGACAAGGATTCCTCCCCTCCCCTCTTTCTCCTGCGCATAGGCCCTCTTGGGCTAGCTGCCTAGCCCACCAGGGGCTGGTGCGCCAGCACTAAGGCCCATGTGGCCCCTTGGGGTGTTTGGGCCCCACTTGGTGGTCCCCCGGAACCCATTCGTCACTTCCGGTACACTACCGGAAATGCCCGAAACTTTTCCGGAGTTCAAACACCACTTTCCTATATATCAGTCTTTACCTCCGGACCATTCCGAAGCTCCTCGTGATGTTCGGGATCTCATCCGGGACTCCGAACAACCTTCGGTCACCACCATACATAACTCAATATTACCGAAACGTCACCGAACGTTAAGCGTGCAGACCCTGCGGGTTCGAGAACTATGTAGACATGACCGAGGCACCTCTACAGTCAATAACCAATAGCGGGACCTGGATGCCCATACTGGTTCCTACATATTCTACGAAGATCTTTATCGGTTGAACCTCTATGTCAAGGATTCAGTTAATCCCGTATGATGTTCCCTTTGTTTCTTCGGTATGTTACTTGCCCGAGATTCGATCGTCGGTATCTCTATACCTAGTACAATCTCGTTACCGGCAAGTCTCTTTACTCGTTCCGTAATACAAGATCCCGTGGCTAACAATTTAGTCACATTGCTTGCAAGGCTTATTGTGATGTTGTATTACCGAGTGGGCCCTGAGATACCTTTCCGTCACACGGAGTAACAAATCCCAGTATTGATCCATGCCAACTCAACAGACACCCTCGGAGATACCTGTAGAGCATCTTTATAGTCACCCAGTTTCGTTGCGACATTTGATACATACAAGGTATTCCTCCGATGTCAGTGAGTTGCATGATCTCATGGTCATAGGAACAAATACTTGACATGCAGAAAACGATAGCAATAAACTGACACGATCATATGCTATGTTCATAGTTTGGGTCTTGTCCATCACATCATTCTCCTAATGATGTGATCCCGTTATCAAATGACATCTCATGTCTATGGCTAGGAAACCTTGACCATCTTTGATCAACGAGCTAGTCTATTAGAGGCATACTAGGGACACGGTGTTGTCTATGTACCCACACATGTATTTGAGTTTCCAATCAATACAATTATAGCATGGATAATAAACAATTATCATGAACAAGGAAATATGATAACAACTAAATTATTATTGCCTCTAGGGCATATTTCCAACACTTCCAACTAGCAAAATTTGTGCCATCAAAGTACGGACCTCTACGGTGATAGTTTCCCTCACTAGACGCCATACTCTCCTAGGTTGTGAGACCAATGCAATGGAGACCAAAGCTCTGATACCACTTGTAGGATCGAAAGTATGTCTAGAGGGGGGGTGATTAGACTACTTGAGCAAATAAAAATTCTACCTTTTCCCAATTTTAAGTGTTGGCAGATATTAGCGAATATAGCAATTCAAGTACACCCCACACATGCATGTCCAAGAGTATAGCAGCGGAATGTGACAACAAGCATATGTAGTAGAGGGTAGGGAGGAAGATCAAACGCAATTTGGAGACACGATGATTTTTCCCGTGGTTCCGATAGGTGGTGCTATCGTACGTCCACGTTTATGGAGTCTTCAACCCACGAAGGGTAACGGTCGCGAGAGTCCACGGAGGGCTCCACCCATAAGGGTCCACGAAGTAGCAACCTTGACTATTCCATAACGGCTTCCGTCCACGAAGGACTAGCCTCACTATGGGTAGATCTTCACGAAGTAGGCGATCTCCTTGCCCGTACAAACTTCTTGGTTCAACTCCACAACACGAAGTAGGAGGCTCCCAAGCGACACCTAACCAATCTAGGAGGCACCACCCTCCAAAAGGTAATAGGCTTGGTAATGTCGATGAACTCCTTGCTCTTGTGCTTCAAGATGATAGACTCCTCAACACACAATCACTCTCTCACAGATTTGGCTATGTTGGAAGAGATTGATTTGGTGGAAAGCAACTTGGGGAGGCTAGAGATCAAGATTCATATGGATGGAGTGGAATGGCTTGATCTCAACACATGAGTAGGTGGCTCTCTCTCAAAAAATTGGATGGGGCAAGTATGGAATAGTTCTGAGTGCTTCTCTTTCGAGTGGGTGGTGGTGAAGGGGTATATATAGGCATCCCCAAAAATCCAACTGTTACACCTAAAGTGACCAACTCGGTGACACCAAAGTGTAAAACTCGATGGTACCGAGTTGCTCCAAAGGTAGCAACTTTTGAATCTCGGTGAGACCGATACAGAAATCTCGGTGGTACCGATTTAGTGACTAGCGGTTAGTTTCCAAAACTCGGTGACGCCCATCCAAAAACTCGGAATTTCCGATTTTAAGAATCGAGGCAACAGAGAGTTGGCATGCTGAACTCGGTGGCACCGAATCAGAATCGGTTGCACCGATGTGCTAGGGTTTGGCATGGGTCTGTCTGAGGTGGGAATCGGTGGGACCGAGTGGAAATTGTTGGTAGCACCAATTTTCAAGATAGGCTTGGACAGACTTTTGTGGAAGAGATTGTGGGTGTTTTTGGTGACTATCACTTGTGCACGTGGAGCATCTTGTTCACCAACAGTACCTTACCCCCTTTTAATAGTATTGGCTTTCCTATGTACTCAAGGTGATTTCTCACAAAGTAAAATGTAGAGTCCTCTTGCTTGAAGCTTTCCCAATCCATTTTCTTGCATCTAAGGGTTTCTCCACAATCCTTTTGCCAACTCATCATTGAACTTTTCCTGAAATATGCTTAGTGGAAATATTAGTCCAATGATATATATGTTGTTATTAATTACCAAAACCACCAAGGGAGCAAATGTGCTTTCACTTGAGCCGGTTGAGATCTACGCACACGCCCTAGTGTTCGAACCATGTTGGGTTTTGCGGAGCCCCGATTCTGTCACATCCACTATTACATGATCTATTACTTCTACAAATCCAATACCGGTGATGTTCCATATATCTCCAGATTTCCTAAATCCCCAAATACCAGAAAGAACTATCTCATCATAGTATAACCAGCAATTCTTATCATGATTACTTAGTACACTCCGATGTTAGGTGCATATGGATCCTTGAATCAATTCTGACATGTCACATCCCTAGTTAGCCTTGCCTTGTGCTAGCATGTATGTGCATCATGTATAAATTTTGCATCAATTTGAAATGGGGATCATCAGAAGCCCCAACACCCCTCACCGGAATCAACCAATTCAATGGTGATGAATTTTCAATGAATCCAAAATGCCCTTCAAAAATGTTCATGGTCTTTGTTAAATGTTGGCAACAACAGATCAGTGAACATTTTAAAATAAGCCTTTAATGCTAATGAAATTGCCAAATAAAGCATTCAACTATCTTAGTCATTCAAAAAAGCTGAAACATTTTGAGGAGGTTTGAAATAACAAAATGAATGTCAGAACTGAATCAGAAAAGAAAAAAAAAGGAAAGCCTACATGTGCCAGGCCCAGGAGGGAAGCCGGCCCAGCCCACCAGGGGCAGGTGGGTCTTCTTCCTCCTTTGCCAGGAGGACAGGCAGCTGCGTGGCGAGCGTGCCGACACCACATGGCCACCTCCTGCCCGTCTGCCTGCTGCTAGTGGACGCCCGAAGCGCCACGAGGTCCCCCCGACTGCTCGACCCTCGCTCAGTCGCCCCTCTCCCCTCTCCCTCGCCTCTGTCGCCGTGGCCGCACCTCGCCGAGCACCGCCGCCGTAGACACGCATCCCCGGTGCCTCCCTCTCGCCCCTGAGTAGATCAGGAGCTTCGCCTCGACGCCCTCAACCTCTCTAGCAAGCCACACGACGGCAGGGTCCGCCCTTCGCCGCCCCGAGGTCTTCTTCCTCCTTCGGTCGCCGACGATCACCGCCGCCGTTCTCCGTCTGCAGCCCCTCCCCGAGCAAGCTAGCACCGGCAACGAGTTCCCTGTGAGCCCCTGCGTCGAACCCCTGTCTTCCCCAGCCCGATTGCGCTCTGTAGACCCCGATTGCTCGATGCCCGAAAGGCTCCGCCGTGTGAGATCATCGCCGGCAACGCTCCAGTGATCGGGTGGTCCTCCCGAGGCCACCATCGGGCTCGTAGGGCTGCGTAGTTGCTTTAGGAGCCAAGCTCCGACCTGTTTGCGCAATGGGTCGACGACCCCTAGCTCACCCGAGCTCCGGCAGCCGCCAAGCTCATCGCCGGTAGCGATTCCAGCGCCCCTGCGACCAGCTGATCCCCAAAATGGATGCGGACGTGCGTGGGCTCCATCCTGGTGGTCTCCGCGCGTCCAGCCGCTGTCGTTTGCGCGGTTCCGGCGAGAAGCCGCCGTTGGTTTGGTCACCGCCGACGAGACTCCGGCGCCGCCGACGTGGCAAAGTCATTAGCCGCTAAACCCGTGCTTAACTAGGCTTAACAGCCACTGACAGTGGGCCCTAGCTCAGGTCAAAGCCAGGGTCAACGCGGTTTAACCCCCTGAGTCAATGACATGTGGTCCCCACATGTCAGTGACTCTGGATGGCCCTGGGTCACTGACCAGTGGGCCCCACTGGTCAGATTTATCCTGGCAACGGCCAGCTGACCTGCTGACGCAACGCTGACGCCATAAATGATTTCTGATTTAAATTAATTCTAGAAAATGCCGAAAACTTTAGAAAATCATAAAAAATAATCTGTAGCTCAGATTGAAATAATTTACATATGAAAAATTATCAGAAAAATCCAAAGAATCCATTGGTGCTATTGTCATGCATGTTAAAGCAACCTATGTAGATGCACATTGACATTTTGCAATAATAAAATATGTGGAATATTATATGGAGAACAATTTTGAACCTATATTCAAACCTACTCCATTTAACTCTAATGATAGATGCATTAGCTCATCCATAACATGTTGCCATGTCATGATTATGCATCATATTGTTGCACTTGCCGTGTATTGATTGCTACTCCGTCTATCTCGCGGTAGGTTCTGCTCCATCGGATACCCTCGAGTATCCCCCTGAAGGAGAGTACCTCCCGGCCAACCTGCAAGGCAAGCAACCCCATTGATCATGCCGATAACATCCCGCTCTCTCCCTCCTGCTCTCGTTTAATGCATTAGGACAAACGCTTCTACTGTCTATCTGTTGCGGTAGTTGAACCCACTCCTCTGCATGACCTATCGTTGTCACAGTAAATAGCTAAACCATGCAACCTAACATACCATGGTAGATGCTTGAGCCTTGATGTGCGTTACCTGCTTTGCTTGCTATGCTTGCTATGCTTAGAGTTGTGTCCGGTCTGATTCATCTGGGTGATGAACCGGAGTGAAACGGTGTTGTTCTGATGTGATGAGCTAAATGATGAACCCGATTTGGTAAAGGTAGCGATGAGAGGCTCTGTAGGAGTACATAGCGGATTGTCTCATTGGGATCGTTCTTAGGAACTGAGTTCCGTGTTTGTGATCCAAGAATAGTTACTACCACATGCTGGGCCCTGAAATATGACCCCGCTCGACTTATCAACCGCCTAGTCCTCTGTCCAGGAGTTGCAAGTAGTTTCTGGTGTTTGTAGTCATGCTGGAGGCCATGCTAGCGCTGACCTTAGGGGTGGGCTACGGCGCGGTAGGCAGTGGCACGGTGTACCAAGTGGCACCCAAAGGGTGGGCTTGGGAACCCTGCGCACATCGTTTGAGGCCGTAGCCGAAACTTCGGCCGGACTTCCGTGCGGGTTTAGTCTCAAATAGGCGATAGCCTGGACTAGGGTCTTGTGTGATTTACGGTCGTGGCCGACTCCCTCGCTGGGCTTCCGCTTGAAGGTTGCCGAGGTGCCTGTTTTTATGAGCACACATCGATAAGTGGCGAGAGAGAGTGTGAAGAAGTGCACCCCTGCAGGGTAATGAATCTGTTCGAATAGCCGCGTCGTCGGATATGGATTACTTGGAGAACTTATGTTGTTCATAGATAACTTGATGGTTACTCTTAAAAGACTCAAGACAAGTGTGAGTACCGTGGATGGCACTCTCGTGGGTGACGGGAGCGGATCCATGGTAGTGTATTGATGTGGTGTTAGTGGACTCATGTGCGCCATCTCAAAACTTGTTCAAAGAACTGGTAGTCATAGTATAGGCTAGCCAAGAGTCAAAGCTGGCTTGCTGCATAAACCACACTACTCCCCTTGTTGAAACATGAGCATGAATAGCTTAGGTCTGCTTTAAAGACTTGCTGAGTACGATTGTACTCATGTTTGCTTAATAACTGTTGCAGATGAGAATATGGACCCATATGGTGGGTTCTATGTAGACGTCGACGACGCCGAGTAGCTGGTATCCTAGCTACGATCTGATGCCCTGGGATGGGCTGTAGATGGTCAGGCTTTATGCCTTTTTACCTTTCAACTGTCTGTACTCAGACAGCTTTAAGCTTCCGCTTGGTTTTTATGAACCTGTTTGTATGACTTGAGTGTCGGGTCATGTGACCCCTACCTGTATGAACATATTATGTAAGGCTCTTCCGAGCCTTCTAAATAAATGTTGTGTTGTTGTATGGTTATGTTGTGATGCCATAGTTGTATCTATGCATATCGGACATGTCGTGCGTACGTGTGACGTGTAACGGTATGTATGGGATTCGACACCTAGTTGTGTGCCTCTAGTAGTACTCTTTACGGGGAAAAGTCTCTTTGTGCTTCCACTGAGCCTTGGTAGCTTGCTACTGCTCCGGACACATTGATTGACCGACATGTATCCTTCTTTGCTGCTGTGTCTGTCCCTTCGGGGAAATGTCTCGCAGTGTAATGGAGTCCATGTAGCCTGCTATGACTCGTCTACACGCAGTTGATGACATTTATGTCCCACGGCGTAATGGAGTCCCTGTAGCATGCTAGGAATCGTCTACACACGCTGAGGCCGACACCTGCATTGCTGGGTTATGTATGCATGTCCCTGTACAGATGTGCTACTTGGGTTCTATGACTAGTCATGTCGACCCGGGTTCTTTGACATTTGAATGCTAGCGACATATTCACATTCGTGAGCCAAAAGGCGCAAACGGTCCCGGCCCAGGTAAGGTGGCAGCCGTGGTGATAACCGTGCGTGAGGCCGCAAAGTAATGTGAAGTGTTACATGCTAGATTCTTATGGCTTAGGATCGGGGTCCCGACAGCGTTGGTATCAGAGCCTGACTGACTGTAGGATTACCAAGCCAAACTGGACGAAGTTGAGTCTAGAAATGCTTTAGTTATGTAAGGGAATTGATTGTGAAAGGGAACATAAGGCTCTTTTTACTCCTCTTCCCGAGTCATTCTATTCTGAGTCACCCTCTTCTTTTCTACGGGCTTAAGAACTAGGCTTCTTATCAACCTCTCAGGATGACGAGTTACTAACCATGGACTTGTAGACTAAGTTGCTTGAGAGTCAACTCCAGTTTTCAAGTATTGCTTCTGTGTGACAATCTTTTGGTTAGAATCTTGATGCTAGGAAGTTGAGTGCCTATTCTGTCCAATCTTTTCAGGATGTCTCAAAATTGTTTTTGAGCATTTTCAGCCGTTATGCTGTCCGATTTCTTCTAGGAGATGTAGTGCATTCCGCATCTCCTATGATAGAGTTGATGTCTTCCTTGTCTAAGATGTGGGTTTTTGTGTTCCTAGGATGGTTTCCACCAGGAACAACCCCGCTCCTGCTTATGAGCAGGGCGAGGGAAGTGGATCAAGGCAAGAGAACCTGCCTCACCCACCATCTTTGGCGGAGGTGATGCTTGAGGCGGAACGCAACAAGAGAGAGACCAACACGCTGCTAGAGCGTATTGAGCAGAATACAGCACGCCCTCCCCACAATGAGCGTAATGATGGAATGTCTCTCAATGACTTCGTGAAGCTGTATCCAACAAAGTTCCATCATTCCGTCGACCCCCTCGATGCGGATGATTGGCTTTCCAGCATAACTCGCAAGATTCGTTCTGCAAATGTGGCTGAAGCGGACAAGGTTAACTTTGCCGCATACTTTCTTGAAGGACCCGCCAGTCAGTGGTGGGAAAATTGTGAGGCTATGCGCCCAGAGGGCCCCGCTACTACTTGGACTGACTTTTGCAGTGCCTTCCGCACCCACCATATTCCTGAAGGTCTGATGGACCACAAGACAGAGGAGTTATGTGCCCTCACTTAGGGTAAGCTAACCGTGGATGCTTACAGCCGTGAGTTCGGCAACTTAGCTCGCTATGCACTGGAGGAAGTGTCAACTGACGCCAAGAAGCAAGCTAGGTTCCGCACGAGACTTAACCCCGAGCTCCGTCGTGATCTGCGTCTGCATGAGTGCGCTACCTTCCAGGCTCTTGTCAACAAGGCTATCAATGCCGAGACTGGACAGACCAACTACGAGGCCACCAAGAAGCACTCTCGTGACTTCATCTCCTCATTCGGCTTAGGCTCCAATAAGCGCCGGGTGTGGGTGCCCAACACTGCCCTGCCATCAAGGTAAACTACGAGGCCATCCTATGAGGCGCCTCGCCCAAATCAGAACAACCCTCCAGCCAAGCCCTATGGTGGAAATGTTGCTAATGCTACTCCGAGGTCTTCAACTGTGATCTGCTACAAATGTGGAGAGCCTGGACACTATTCTCGTGAGTGTCCCCAGAACAACGCCAAGCCAGCGGGACGTGGTAAGCCGGGCAAGGCTTATTACGTGAAACCAACTCCTGCTCGTGGTCGTGTGAACAATGTCACCCTTGAAGAGGCCCTTGATGACCCTGATGTTGTGCTTGGTACACTCCTTGTCAATAGTCATCCAGCATCAGTTCTATTTGACACTGGTGGATCTCATTCATTCATCTCAGAAAGTTATGCACGGTTGCATAACATGACCTTTTGTGATATGCCTACTCCTTTAGTAGTTCAGACTCCTGGATCAAAATGGCAAACATCTAGAGTGAGCCATGACAATGAGATTCTCGTGGATAGTCTAGTCTTCTTAGCCTCCTTGATAGCTCTGAAGTCTTCGGACATCAATATCATCTTGGGTATGGACTGGATGAAAGGCCATTATGCCAAGATTGATACTCATTCTGGGAATGTTCAACTTACACATCCTTCAGGTGAGATAGTCACCTTTTCAACTCGAGTGGCTAAGTGCCAAATCTATTCTCTCAATGCTAACCCTCTTCCAGAACTTGAGGATATTCTGGTGGTTCGTGACTTCCCGGATGTCTTTCCAGAGGAACTGCCAGGTATTCCAACTGTCAGAGATGTAGAGTTTGTGATAGACCTCATTCCAGAGACTGTCCCAATAGCCAGAAGACCCTATAAGATGGCACCCTTAGAACTAGCCGAGCTAAAGAAACAACTCGATGAGGCCTTGAAAAAGGGATTCATCCGCCCAAGTTCTTCTCCTTGGGCTTGCCCCGTCCTCTTCGTCAAGAAGAAGGATGGAACGGACCGGATGGTTGTAGATTACCGACCAGTGAACCTGGTCACAATTAAGAACAAGTATCCGCTCCCCAGGATCGACGATTTGTATGATCAACTCGCTGGATCCTCAGTCTTCTCCAAAATGGATTTGAGGTTGGGATACCATCAAATCAGAATTAGGAACGGGGACATTCCAAAAATGGCTTTCGTTACTCGTTATGGCCAATACGAGTACACCGTCATGTCCTTCGGACTAACCAATGCTCCAGCCACCTTCTCTCGTTTGATGAATTCGATCTTCATGGAGTATCTGGATAAATTCGTCGTGGTTTACCTCGACGATATACTCATTTACTCGAAGAACGAACGAGATCATGCCGAGCATCTTAGGCTGGTATTGACGAAACTTTGAGAGCATCGCCTGTATGCCAAATTCTCCAAGTGTGAATTCTGGCTACCAGAAGTGACCTACCTAGGTCATGTAATCTCTGGCAAGGGCATTGCTGTCAATCCCGAGCGAGTTCAGGCCGTCCTTGATTGGACTCAACCTGAATCGGTTAAGAAAGTTCAGAGTTTCCTTGGTTAACCGAGCTATTGTCGCCGCTTTGTCAAGAACTTCTCCAAGGTTGCGGAACCTCTTACTGAACTCCTCAAGAAAGATAAAAAGTTCGAGTGGACCCCACAATGCGAGTACAGTTTTCAGGAACTGAAAAGACACCTGACTTCTGCACCCGTGTTGGTGCCACCAGATTTTTCTAAGGACTTTGTTATCTATTGCGACGCCTCGCGACAAGGATTAGGTTGCATTCTCATGCAAGATCGTCATGTGATTGCATACGCTTCTCGATAGTTACGTCCACATGAGGATAATTATCCAACACATGATCTTGAGCTTGCAGCTATAGTCCATGCAGTTAAAACATGGCGACATTACCTTCTGGTAATCGTTGCGAGATTTACACTGATCACCAAAGTCTGAAATATATCTTCACCCAACCGGATTTGAATCTCAGGCAAAGACGGTGGGTTGAGTTGATTACAGATTATGACTTAGGGATAACTTACACCCCGGGGAAAGCCAATGTCATGGCTGATGCACTAAGTCATAAATCTTATTGTAACAATCTGATGTTACAACAAAGTCAACCGCTTCTCTATGAGGAATTTCGGAAGTTAAACCTTCACATTGTTCCTCAAGGATTCCTTTCCACCTTGGTGGCGAAACCTACTCTTAGGGATCAAATTATAGCTGGGCAAAAGCATGATAAGGGTATATCCCGGATCAAGGAGAACATCGTTAGCGGAAACGCTAAGGATTTCTCCATCGATGATCAAGGTGTGGTGTTCTTCCAGAACCGCTTGGTGGTTCCCAAGAACCAACATGTCCGATAGCTGATCCTTAAGGAGGCTCATGACTCTCATCTCACATTTCATCCTGGTAGTAACAAAATGTATCAGGACCTACGCCAGAGGTTCTGGTGGACCAGAATGAAGAGAGAAATTGCTCAGTTCGTTGCCAACTGCGACGTCTGTTGTCGCGTTAAGGCAGAACATCAAAGGCCTGCTAGCACCCTTCAACCCTTAGCTATTCCTGAATGGAAATGGGATAAGGTCGGTATGGATTTCATCACCGGTTTTCCCAGGACCAAGAGAGGGAATAATGCTATCTTTGTGGTCATTGACCGTCTTTCCAAAGTGGCTCATTTTCTTCCTGTTCGCGAGAGTATAACTGCTAGTCAGCTAGCGGATCTATATATCTCTCGAATAGTGTCTCTTCATGGTGTTCCTTTGGAGATCAACTCAGACCGTGGAAGTATCTTTACTTCCCGATTCTGGGTAAGCTTCCAGAATGCTATGGGGACTCATCTATCCTTTAGCACTGCTTTCCATCCGCAGTCAAGTGGTCAAGTAGAGCGAGTCAATCAAATCCTGGAAGACATGCTTAGAGCTTGTGTTATATCATTCGGCATGAATTGGGAGAAGTGCCTTCCATTTGCTGAATTTGCTTATAACAATAGTTATCAGTCAAGCTTAGGCAAAGCCCCTTTTGAAATTCTCTATGGACGAAGGTGTCGAACACCTCTTAACTGGTCAGAAACCGGAGAGAGGCAACTCTTTGGCCCGGATATGATCCAGGATGCAGAAGAGCAGGTTCGCATTATTCGTGAAAAGTTGAAAACAGCCCAATCTCATCAAAAGAGCCAATATGATCGTCATCATAAGGCTGTGACCTATGTGGTTGACGAGAAGGCTTACCTTCGGGTTACACCTCTGAAGGGTACCCATCGATCCGGTATCAAGGGCATGTTGGCTCCTCGTTACATTGGTCCTTTTCGCATTCTTGCCAAATGAGGAGAGGTTGCCTACCAATTGGAACTTCCACCGCATCTTTCCAAGGTTCATGATGTCTTCCACGTCTCTCAACTCACGCGTTGCTTCTCGGATCCTGTCCGCGAAGTGGACCACGAAACGCTTGATCTCCAAGATAACCCTACATATCGAGAATACCCTATTCGTATCCTCGACCAAGCTGAGCGTACCACTCGATGTCGAAACATCAAGTTTCTCAAGGTTCAGTGGTCACACCATTCTGAGAAGGAAGCCACAAGGGAAAGGGAGGACCGTCTTCGACTAGAGTACCCCGTGCTCTTCCCGACGACTTCCAAATCTCGGGACGAGATTCTTTTGAGTGGGGGTGAGTTGTCACATCCCTAGTTAGCCTTGCCTTGTGCTAGCATGTATGTGCACCATGTCTAAATTTTGCATCAATTTGAAATGGGGATCATCAGAAACCCCAACACCCTTCACTGGAATCAACCAATTTAACTGTGATGAATTTTCAATGAATCCAAAATGCCCTTCAAAAATGTTCATGGTCTTTGTTAAATGTTGGCAAAAACAGATTAGTGGACCATTTAATTTTCACAACATGTTTAACATTTTAAAATAAGCCTTTAATGCTACTGAAATTGCCAAATAAAGCATTACAACTATCTTAGTCATTCAAAAATGCTGAAACATTTTGAGGAGGTTTGAAATATTCAAACTACACTCCAGAAAATGTATTGGTATTTTTGGAGCTAGGTTTGAGCCCTAACAAAAATAACAAAACAAATGTCAGAACTGAATCAGAAAAAAAAATTAAAAAAAAGGGAAAGCCTACATGTGCCTGGCCCAGGAGGGAAGCCGGCCCAGCCCACCAGGGGCAGGGTGGTCCTCCCGAGGCCACCATCGGGCTCGTAGGGCTACGTAGTTGCTTTAGGAGCCAAGCTCCGACCTATTTGCGCAATGGGTCGATGACCCCGAGCTCGCCCGAGCTCCGGCAGCCGCCAAGCTCATCGCTGGCAGTGATTCCGGCGCCCCCGCGACCAGCTGATCCCTGAAATGGATGTGGACGTGCGTGGGCTCCATCCTAGTGGTCTCCGCGCATCCAGCTGCCGTCGGTTTGGTCACCGCCGGCGAGACTCCGGTGCCGCCGACGTGGCAAAGTCATTAGCCGCTAACCCCATGCTTAACTAGGCTTAACAGCCACTGACAGTGGGCCCTAGCTCAGGTCAAAGCCAGGGTTAACCCCCAGAGTCAATGACATGTGGTCCCCACATGTCAGTGACTCTGGATGGCCCTGGGTCACTGACCAGTGGGCCCCACTAGTCAGGTTTGACCTGGCAACGGCCAGCTGACCTGCTGATGCATTGCTGACGCAGTGCTGACGCCATAAATGATTTCTGATTTAAATTAATTCCAGAAAATGCTGAAAACTTTAGAAAATCATAGAAAATAATCTGTAGCTCAGATTGAAATAATTTATATATGAAAAATTATCAGAAAAATCTAAAGAATCCACTGGTGCTATTGTCATGCATGTTAAAGCAACCTATGTAGATGAACATTGACATTTTGCAATAATGCAATATGTGGAATATTATATGGAGAACAATTTTGAACCGATATTCAAACCTACTCCTTTTAACTCTAATGATAGATGCATTAGCTCATTCACAACATGTTGCCATGTCATGATCATGCATCATATTCTTGCACTTGCCGTATATTGATTGCTACTCCGTCTATGTCGCGGTAGGTTCCGCTCCATCGGATACCCTCGAGTATCCCCCTGAAGGAGAGTACCTCCCGGCCAACCTTTAAGGCAAGCAACCCCATTGATCATGCCGATAACATCCCGCTCTCTCGCTCCTGCTCTCGTTTATTGCATTAGGACAAACGCTTCTACTATCTATCTGTTGCGGTAGTTGAACCCACTCCTCTGCATGACCTGTCGTTGTCACAGTAAATAGCTAAACCATGCAACGTAGCATACCATGGTAGATGCTTGAGCCTTTATGTGCTTTACCTGCTTTGCTTGCTATGCTTAGAGTTGTGTCAGGTCTGATTCATCTGGGTGATGAACCGGAGTGAAACGGTGTTGTTCAGATGTGATGAGCTAAATGATGAACCCGATTTGGTAAAGGTAGCGATGAGAGGCTATGTAGGAGTACATAGCGGATTGTCTCATTGGGACCGTTCTTAGGAACTGAGTTCCGTGTTTCTGATCCAAGAATAGTTACTACCACATGTTGGGCCCTGAAATATGACCCCACTCGACTTATCAACCGCCTAGCCCTCTATCCAGGAGTTGCAAGTAGTTTCTGGTGTTTGTAGCCATGCGGGAAGCTGTGCGTAGCGCTGACCTTAGGGGTGGGCTACGGCGCGGTAGGCAGTGGCACGGTGTACCAAGTGGCACCCGAACGGTGGGCTTGGGAACCCTGCGCACATCGTTTGAGGCCGTAGCGGAAACTTCGGCCGGATTTCCGTGCGGGTTTAGTCTCAAATAGGCGATAGCCTGGACTAGGGTCTTGTGTGATTGACGGTCGTGGCCGACTCCCTCGCTGGGCATCCGCATGAAGGTTGCCGAGGTGCCTGTTTTTATGAGCACACAACGATAAGTGGCGAGAGCGTGTGTGAAGAAGTGCACCCCTGCAGGGTAATGAATCTGTTCGAATAGTCGCGTCCTCAGATATGGACTACTTGGAGAACTTATGCTGTTCATAGATAACTTGATGGTTACTCCTAAAAGACTCAAGAAAAGTGTGAGTACCACGGATGGCACTCTCGTGGGTGACGGGAGCGGATCCATCGTAGTGTATTGACGTGGTGTTAGTGGACTCGTGTGCGCCATCTCAAAACTTGTTCAAAGAACTGGTAGTCGTAGTATAGGCTAGCCAAGAGTCAAAGCTGGCTTTCTGCATAAACCACACTACTCCCCTTGTTGAAACATGAGCGTGAATAGCTTAGGTCTGCTTTAAAGACTTCCTGAGTACGGTTGTACTCATGTTTGCTTAATAACTATTGCAGATGAGAATATGGACCCATCTGGTGGGTTCTATCTAGACGTCGATGACGCCGAGTAGCTGGTATCCCAGCTACGATCTGATGCCCCGGGATGGGCTGTAGATGGTCAGGCTTTATGCCTTTTTACCTTTCAACTGTCTGTACTCAGACAGCTTTAAGCTTCCGCTTGGTTTGTATGAACATGTTTGTATGACTTGAGTGTCGGGTCATGTGACCCCTACCTGTATGAACATATTTTGTAAGGCTCTTCCGACCCTTCTAAATAAATGTTGTGTTGTTGTATGGTTATGTTGTGATGCCATAGTTGTATCTATGCATATCGGACATGTCGTGCGTACGTGTGACGTGTAACGGTATGTATGGGATTCGACACCTAGTTGTGTGCCTCTAGTAGTACTCTTTACAGGGAAATGCCTCTTTGTGCTTCCACTAAGCCTTGGTAGCTTGCTACTGCTCTGGACACATTGATTGACCGGCATGTATCCTTCTTTGCTGCTGTGTCTGTCCCTTCGGGGAAATGTCTCGCAGTGTAATGGAGTCCATGTAGCCTGCTATGACTCGTCTATACGCAGTTGATGACATTTATGTCCCACGGCGTAATGGAGTCCTTGTAGCTTGCTATGACTCGTCTACACGCGCTGAGGCCGACACCTGCATTGCTGGGTTACGTATGCATGTCCCTGTATGGATGTGCTACTTGGGTTCTATGACTAGTCATGTCGACCCGGGTTCTTTAACATTTGAATGCTAGCGACATATTCACATTCGTGAGCCAAAAGGCGCAAACGGTCCCGGCCCAGGTAAGGTGGCAGCCGTGGTGATAACCGTGCATGAGGCCGCAAAGTAATGTGAAGTGTTACATGCTAGATTCTTATGGCTTAGGATCGGGTTCCCGACAGCGATCCCTAGTTAGCCTTGCCTTGTGCTAGCATGTATGTGCATCATGTCTAAATTTTGCATCAATTTGAAATGGGGATCATCAAAAACCCCAACACCCCTCACTGGAATCAACCAATTCAACTGTGATGAATTTTCAATGAATCCAAAATGCCCTTCAAAAATGTTCATGGTCTTTGTTAAATGTTGGCAACAACAAATCAGTGGACCATTTAACTTTCACAACAAGTTTAACATTTTAAAATAAGCCTTTAATGCTACTGAAATTGCCCAATAAAGCATTACAACTATCTTAGTCATTCAAAAATGTTGAAACATTTTGAGGAGGTTTGAAATATTCAAACTACACTCCAGAACATGTATTGGTATGGAGCTAGGTTTGAGCCCTGACAAAAATAACAAAACAAATGTCAGAAATTTGAAAACAGAGAAAAAGGAAAACCTTCCTGTGCCTGGCCCAGGATGGAAGCCGGCCCAGCCCACCAGGGGCAGGGGGGTCTTCTTCCTCCTCTGCCAGGAGGACAGGCAGCTGCGTGGCGAGCACGCCGACCCCGCATGGCCACCTCCTGCCTGTCTGACTGCTGCTGGTGGACGCCCGAAGCGCCACGAGGTCCCCCCGACCGCTCTCCCCTCGCTCAGTCGCCCCTCTCCCCTCTCCCTCGCCTCTGTCGCCATGGCCGCACCTCGCTGAGCACCGCCGTCGTAGACACGCCTCCCCAGTGCCTCCCTCTCGCCCCTGAGTAGCTCAGGAGCTTTGCCTCGACGCCCTCAACCTCTCCAGCAAGCCACGCGACGGCAGGGTCTGCCCTTCGCCGCACCGAGGTCTTCTTCCTCCTTCGGTCGCCGACGATCGCCATCGCCGTTCTCTGTCTGCAGCCCCTCCCCGAGCAAGCTTGCACCGGCAACGAGTTCCCTGTGAGCCCCTGCGTCAAACCCCTCTCTTCCCCAGCCCGATTGCGCTCTGTAGACCCCGATTGCTCGATGCCCGAAAGGCTCCGCCGCGTGAGATCATCGCCGGCAACGCTCCGGTGATCGGGTGGTCCTCCCGAGGCCACCATCGGGCTCGTAGGGCTGCGTAGTTGCTTTAGGAGCCAAGCTCCGACCTGTTTGCGCAATGGTTCGACGACCCCGAGCTCGCCCAAGCTCCGGCAGCCGCCATGCTCATCGCCGGCAGCGGTTCCAGCGCCCCCGTGACTAGCTGATCCCCGAAATGGATGCGGACGTGCGCGGGCTCCATCCTAGTGGTCTCCGCGCGTCTATCTGCCGTCGTTTGCGCGGTTCCGGCGAGGAGCCGCCGTCGGTTTGGTCACCGCCGGTAAGACTCCGGTGCCGCCGATGTGGAAAAGTCTTTAGCCGCTAACCCCGTGCTTAACTAGGCTTAACAGCCACTGACAGTGGGCCCTAGCTCAGGTCAAAGCTAGGGTCAACTCGGGTTAACCCCCTGAGTCAATGACATGTGGTCCCCACAGGTCAGTGACTCTGGATGGCCCTGGGTCACTGACCAGTGGACCCCACTGGTCAGGTTTGACCTAGCAAGGGCCAGCTGACCTGCTGACGCAATGCTGATGCAGTGCTGACGCAGTAATAACATTTCTAATTTAATTTAATTCCATAAAATGCTAAAATCTTAGAAAAATCATAGAAATTAATCTGTAACTCAGATTGAAATAATTTATATATGAAAAATTACCAGAAAAATCCAAAGAATCAATTGGTGCTATTGTCATGCATGTTAAAGCAACCTATGTAGATGAACATTGACATTTTGCAATAATGCAATATGTGGAATATTATATGGAGAACAATTTTGAACCTATATTCAAACCTACTCAATTTAACTCTAATGATAGATGCATTAGCTCATCCATAACATGTTGCCATGTCATGATCATGCATCATATTGTTGCACTTGCCGTGTATTGATTGCTACTCCGTCTATGTCGCGGTAGGTTCTGCTCCATCGGATACCCTCGAGTATCCCCCTGAAGGAGAGTACCTCCCGGCCAATCTGCAAGGCAAGCAACCCCATTGATCATACCGATAACATCCCACTCTCTTGCTCCTGCTCTTGTTTATTGCATTAGGACAAATGCTTCTTCTGTCTATCTATTGCGGTAGTTGAACCCATTCCTCTGCATGACCTATCATTGTCACAGTAAATAGCTAAACCATGCAAGCTAGCATACCTGGTAGATGCTTGAGCCATGATGTGCTTTACCTGCTCTGCTTGCTATGCTTTCTATGCTTAGAGTTGTGTCAGGTCTGATTCATCTGGGTGATGAAATGGAGTGAAACAGTGTTGTTCTGATGTGATGAACTAAATGATGAACCCGATTTGGTAAAGGTAGCGATGAGAGGCTATGTAGGAGTACATAGCGGATTGTCTCATTGGGACTGTTCTTAGGAACTGAGTTCCGTGTTTGTGATCCAAGAATAGTTACTACCACATGCTGGGCACTGAAATATGACCCCGCTCGACTTATCAACCGCATAGTCCTCTGTCCAGGAGTTGCAAGTAGTTTCTGGTGTTTGTAGCCATGCTGGAGGCCGTGCGTAGCGCTGACCATAGGGGTGGGCTACGACGCGGTCGGCAGTGACACGGTGTACCAAGTGGCACCCGAACGGTGGGCTTGGGAACCCTGCGCACATCGTTTGAGGCCGTAGCGGAAACTTCGGCCGGACTTCCGTGCGGGTTTAGTCTCAAATAGGCGATAGCCTGGACTAGGGTCTTATGTGATTGACGGTCGTGGCCCACTCCCTCGCTGGCTTCCACTTGAAGGTTGCCGAGGTGCCTGGTTTTATGAGCACACAACGATAAGTGGCGAGAGCGTTTGTGAAGAAGTGCACCCCTCAGGGTAATGAATCTGTTCGAATAGACGCGTCCTCGGATACGGACTACTTGGAGAACTTATGCTGGTCATAGATAACTTGATGGTTACACTTAAAAGACTCAAGACAAGTGTGAGTACCGTGGATGGCACTCTCGTGGCTGACGGGAGCGGATCCATGGTAGTGTATTGATGTGGTGATAGTGGACTCGTGTGCGCCATCTTAAAACTTGTTCAAAGAACTGGTAGTCGTAGTATAGGCTTGCCAAGAGTCAAAGCTGGCTTGCTGCATAAACCACACTACTCCCCTTGTTGAAACATGAGCATGAATAGCTTAGGTCTGCTTTAAAGACTTGCTGAGTACGATTGTACTCATGTTTGCTTAATAACTGTTGCAGATGAGAATATGGACCCATATGGTGGGTTCTATGTAGACGTCGACGACGCCGAGTAGCTGGTACCCCAGCTACGATCTGATGCCCCGGGATGGGCTGTAGATGGTCAGGCTTTATGCCTTTTTACCTTTCAACTGTCTGTACTCAGACAGCTTTAAGCTTCCGCTTGGTTTGTATGAACATGTTTGTATGACTTGAGTGTCGGGTCATGTGACCCCTACCTGTATGAACATATTATGTAAGGCTCTTCCAAGCCTTCTAAATAAATGTTGTGTTGTTGTATGGTTATGTTGTGATGCCATAGTTGTATCTATGCATATCGGACAGGTCGTGCGTACGTGTGACGTGTAACGGTATGTATGGGATTCGACACCTAGTTATGTGCCTCTAGTAGTACTCTTTATGGGGAAATGCCTCTTTGTGCTTCCACAGAGCCTTGGTAGCTTGCTACTGCTCTGGACACATTGATTGACCGGCATGTATCCTTCTTTGCTGCTATGTCTGTCCTTCGGGGAAATGTCTCGCAGTGTAATGGAGTCCCTGTAGCTTGCTATGACTCGTCTACACACACTGAGGCCGACACCTGCATTGCTGGGTTACGTATGCCTGTCCCTGTACGGATGTGCTACTTGGGTTCTATGACTAGTCATGACGACCCGGGTTCTTTGACATTTGAATGCTAGCGGCATATTCACATTCGTGAGCCAAAAGGGGCAAACGGTCCCGGCCCAGGTAAGGTGGTAGCCGTGGTGATAACCGTGCGTGAGGCCGCAAAGTAATGTGAAGTGTTACATGCTAGATTCTTATGGCTTAGGATCGGGGTCCCGACAGCGTTGGTATCAGAGCCTGACTGATTGTAGGATTACCAAGCAAAACTGGTCGAAGTTGAGTCTAGAAATGCTTTAGTTATGTAAGGGAATTGATTGTGGAAGGGAACGTAAGGCTCTTTTTACTCCTCTTCCCTAGTCATTCTATTCTGAGTCACCCTCTTCTTTTCTACGGGGTTAAGAGCTAGGCTTCTTATTTATCTCTCAGGATGATGAGTTACTAACCATGGACTTGTAGACTAAGCTGCTTGAGAGTCAACTCCAGTTTTCAAGTATTGCTTCTGTGTGACAATCATTTGGTTAGAATTTTGATGCTAGAAAGTTGAGTGGATATGCTATCCAATCTTTTCAGGATGTCTCAAAAAAAAATTGAGCATTTTCAGTCGTTATGCTGTCTGATTTCTGCTAGGATCTCTAATGCACTTTGCATTATCCTCTGTTTCAGATGCCTCCCCATCCTTCTCGTCAGGTGGTTCGTTTGACCAGGTGCATTGATGTACCGGGTCACACGGCCATGTTGGTCAGAGTCATGATGGAGACCGGTTATCGTTGGTACCTGGAATATACAGTGGAGGAGCAGTACCGCGACTTCAACCAGAGCCAGTATCTATGCACTGTCAGGATTTATCCATCATACCCTGGAGCTGCGGAGCCGCTTCATTTTGCTTATGGATTAGGTGTCACCATTAATATGGCAATTCAGGAGGCCGCCTGCACGATGTTGACCATTATGAGAGCTCACCATGGTCTACTTCAGAACACAGAGTTCTGCTATATTCCAGCGACACTAGGAGGAGAGGATAGTTATCTTGCTGCAGCCTACTATGATCACTCTCATGAGGATCCTAGGCTTTAGGTGACTGCTCAGTTGTTAGAGAACAGGGATCGTGACGCTCGGGCACTTCGTATGGAGCTATATGCCACCCGTGCACGTCTTTGGACCGCACTGACACAACTTGCACCCGTCGTCCAGACAGGTTATGGAGATATGAGTATGCTGAACCCGCTTCGGACTCATCTGCCCACTCGCGTAGACTGGCCCGATGTTGGAGGCATCACTCCTCTTCGAGGACCGCTGCTGCCGCCAGCAAGAGGACCTAGGCCACATCCGTGTCCTTATGGTTTCCAGGGATCTTAGGCCAGGGTGTTTCCAGACCCTCAGGTTCAGCTTCCAGGTCACGGAGGTAACCTGTATGAGAAGTTCTACGCAGATGCTTGAGACCGTGAGTGGAGGTAGTAGTATTGTAGCAGTTGTATTTCCACAGTCCTGCGCGTCTTGTGGAATATGACTGAGATGTGAGTTGAGTTCCGGGGGTGTAGAAAAATAATGTATAGGAAGCTTGTAATGCCTCCGATGAGTTGCTTTACCTTCTCACTAGCTTGTACTTCAGCTTGGGTTTGTACTGAACTATATCATGGTGTGTATGAATCATGGTGTATATATGCCAGTTTGCTTGTATCATGTTGTTCGGGTGTTTACCCCTGCATTCCATGTTGTTCAGTATATCCCGTACCTCTTATCCTAGAGTTGTTGTCTCCCTTGTCTAAGATGTGGGTTTTGTTTTCCCCAGGATGGTTTCCACCAGAAACAACCCCGCTCCTGCTTATGAGCAGGGCGAGGGTAGTGGAGCAAGGCAAGAGAACCTACCTCACCCGCCATCTTTGGCGGAGGTGATGCTTGAGGCAGAACGCAACAAGAGAGAGACCAACAGGCTACTAGAGCGTATTGAGCAGAATACAGCACGCCCTCCCCGCAATGAGCGTAATGATGCAATGTCCCTCAATGACTTCGTGAAGCTGTATCCACCAAAGTTCAATCATTCCATCGACCCCCTTGATGCGGATGATTAGCTTTCCAGCAAGACCCGCAAGATTCGTTCTGCGAATGTGGCTGAAGCAGACAAGGTTAACTTTGACGCGTACTTCCTTGAAGGACCCGCCAGTCAGTGGTGGGAAAATTATGAGGCTATGCGCCCAAAGGACCCCGCTACTACTTGGACAAACTTTTGCAGTGCCTTCCGCAAGGGACTGAAGGTCTGATGGACCGTAAGAGAGAGGAGTTCTGCACCCTCACTCAGGGTAAGCTGGCCGTGGATGCTTACAGCCATGAGTTCGGCAACTTAGCTCGCTATGCACTGGAGGAAGTGTCAACTGACACCAAGAAGCAAGATAGGTTCCGCAAGGGACTTAACCCCGAGCTCCGTCGTGATCTGCACATGCATGAGTGCGCTACGTTCCAGGCTCTTGTCAACAAGGCTATCAATGCCGAGACTGGACAGACCGACTACGAGGCAACCAAGAATCATTCTCGTGACTTCAGCTCCTCATCCAGCTCAGGCTCCAATAAGCGCCGGGTGTGGGTGCCCAACACTGCTCTGCCATCAAGGTACACTGCGAGGCCATCCTATGAGGCGCCTCGCCCAAATCAGAACAACCCTCCAGCCAAGCCCTATGGTGGAAATGCTGCTCCGAGGTCTTCAACTATGATCTGCTACAAATGCGGTGAGCCTGGACACTATTATCGTGAGTGTCCCCAGAGCAACGCCAAGCCAGCGGGACGTGGTAAGCCGGGCAAGGCTTATTACGTGAAACCAACTCCTGCTCGTGGCCGTGTGAACAATGTCACCCTTGAAGAGGCCCATGATGACCCCGACGTTGTGCTTGGTACGCTCCTTGTCAATAGTCATCCAGCATCTGTTCTATTTGACACTGGTGCATCTCATTCATTCATCTCAGAAAGTTATGCACAGTTGCATAACATGACCTTTTGTGATATGCCTACTCCATTAGTAGTTCAGACTCCTGGATCAAAATGGCAAACTTCTAGAGTGAGCCATGACAATGAGATTCTCGTGGATAGGCTAGTCTTTTTGGCTTCCTTGATAGCTCTGAAGTCTTGGGACATCAATATCATCTTCGGTATGGACTGGATGAAAGGCCATTATGCCAAGATTGATACTCATTCTGGGAATATTCAACTTACACATCCTTCAGGTGAGATAGTCACCTTTTCAAGTAGAGTGGCTAAGTGCCAACTCTATTCTCTCAATGCTAGCCCTCTTCCAGAGCTTGAGGATATTCCGGTGGTCCGTGACTTCCCAGATGTCTTTCCAGAGGAACTCCCAGGTATTCCACCTGTGAGAGATGTAGAGTTTGTGATAGACCTCATTCCAGGGACTGTCCCAATAGCCAGAAGACCCTATAAGATGGCACCCTTAGAACTAGCCGAGCTAAAGAAACAACTCGATGAGGCCTTGAAAAAGGAATTGAACCGCCCTAGTTCTTCTCCTTGGGCTTGCCCCGTCCTCTTCGTCAAGAAGAAGGATGGAACGGACTGGATGGATGTAGATTACCGACCAGTGAACCTGGTCACAATCAAGAACAAGTATCCGCTCCCGAGGATCAACGTTTGTATGATCAACTCACTGGATCCTCAGTCTTCTCCAAAATGGATTTGAGGTTGGGATACCATCAAATCATAATCAGGAATGGGGACATTCCAAAAACAGCTTTCGTTACTCGTTATGGCCAATACGAGTACACCGTCATGTCCTTCGGATTAACCAATGCCCCAGCCACCTTCTCTCGTTTGATGAATTCGATCTTCATGGAGTATCTGGATAAATTCGTCGTGGTTTACCTCGACGATATACTCATCTACTCGAAGAACGAACGAGATCATGCCGAGCATCTTAGGCTGGTATTGACGAAACTTCGAGAGCATCGCCTGTATGCCAAATTCTCCAAGTGTGAATTCTGGCTACCAGAAGTGACCTACCTAGGTCATATAATATCTAGCAAGGGCATTGCTGTCAATCCCGAGCGAGTTCACACCGTCCTTGATTGGACTCGACCTGAATCGGTTAAGCAAGTTTGGAGTTTCCTTGGCTTAGCGACCTATTGTCGCCGCTTTGTCGAGAACTTCTCCAAGGTTGCGAAACCTCTTACTGAACTCCTCAAGAAAGATAAAAAGTTCGAGTGGATCCCACAATGCGAGCACAACTTTCAGGAACTGAAAAGACGCCTGACTTCTGCTCCCGTATTGGTGCCACCAGATTTTTCTAAGGACTTTGTTATCTACTGCGACGCCTCGCGACAAGAATTAGGTTGCATTCTCATGAAAGATCGTCATGTGATTGCATATGCATCTTGACAGTTGCGTCCACATGAGGATAATTATCCATCACATGATCTTGAGCTTGTAGCTGTAGTCCATGCACTTAAAACATGGCGACATTACCTTTTAGGTAATCGTTGCGAGATATACACTGATCACCAAAGTCTGAAATGTATCTTCACCCAACCGGATTTGAATCTCAGGCAAAGACGGTGGGTTGAGTTGATTACAGATTACGACTTAGGGATAACTTACACCCCGGGGAAAGCCAATGTCATGGCTGATGCACTAAGTCGTAAGTCTTATTGTAACAATCTGATGTTACAACAAGGTCAACCGCTTCTCTATGAGGAATTTCGGAAGTTAAACCTTCACATTGTTCCTCAAGGATTCGTTTCCACCTTGGTGGCGAAACCTACTCTTAGGGATCAAATCATAGCTGGTCAAAAGCATGATAAGGGTATATCCCGGATCAAGGAGAACATCGTTAGCGGAAACGCTAAGGATTTCTCCATCGATGATCAAGGTGTTGTGTTATTCCAGAACCGCTTGGTGGTTCCCAAGAACCAACATCTTCGGCAGCTGATCCTTAAGGAGGCTCATGACTCTCCTCTCACAATTCATCCTGGTAGTACCAAAATGCATCAGGACCTACGCCAGAGGTTCTGGTGGACCAGAATGAAGAGAGAAATTGCTCGGTTCGTTGCCAACTGCGACGTCTGTTGTCGCATTAAGGCAGAACATCAAAGGCCTGCTGGCACCCTTCAACCCTTAGCTATTCCTGAATGGAAATGGGATAAGGTCGGTATGGATTTCATCACCGGTTTTCCCAGGACCAAGAGAGGGAATAATGTTATCTTTGTGGTCATTGACCGTCTTTCCAAAGTGGCTCATTTTCTTCCTGTTCGCGAGAGTATAACTGCTAGTCAGCTAGCGGATCTATATATCTCTCGAATAGTGTCTCTTCATGGTGTTCCTTTGGAGATCAACTCAGACCGTGGAAGTATCTTTACTTCTCGATTCTGGGAAAGCTTCCAGAATGCTATGGGGACTCATCTATCCTTTAGCACCGCTTTCCATCCGCAATCAAGTGGTCAAGTTGAGCGAGTCAATCAAATCCTTTGGAGATCAACTCAGACCGTGGAAGTATCTTTACTTCCCGATTCTGGGAAAGCTTCCAGAATGCTATGGGGACTCATCTATCCTTTAGCACCGCTTTCCATCCGCAATCAAGTGGTCAAGTTGAGCGAGTCAATCAAATCCTGGAAGACATGCTTAGAGCTTGTGTTATATCATTCGGCATGAATTGGGAGAAGTGCCTTCCATTTTCGGAATTTGCTTATAACAATAGTTTTCAGTCAAGCTTGGGCAAAGCCCCTTTTGAAGTTCTCTATGGACGAAGGTGTCGAACACCTCTTAACTGGTCAGAAACCGGGGAGAGGCAACTCTTTGGACCGGATATGATCCAGGATGCAGAAGAGCAAGTTCGCATTATTCGTGAGAAGTTGAAAACAACCCAATCTCGTCAAAAGAGCCAATATGATCGTCATCATAAGGCTGTGAGCTATGAGGTTGACGAGAAGGCTTACCTTCGAGTTACACCTCTGAAGGGTACCCATCGATTCGGTATCAAGGGCAAGTTGGCTCCTCGTTACATTGGTCCTTTCCGCATTCTTGCCAAACGAGGAGAGGTTGCCTACCAATTGAGTCACATCCCTGCTCTTAGCATGCACTAGGATCCATGTTTGGAGTTGCATCATGTTTAAATTTTCCTTTAATCATGAAATGGGGATGATCAAACCCTAGCACTATTTGAATTCAAATAGGTTCAACCAAAATATTTTTCAATGAACCAAAGTGGCCTTCTAAAATGTTCATCATTTCTGTAAAAATGTGGCAACATCAACCAGAGGTGACACATATTTTTATTGTCATTTTGGTTTACTGAATTAAAATAGAAACTAATTGAATTGGAGCTATAAAATGCTATATATAATTTTAATAGCTACAATAATTATGAAAAATGTTTTGTGGCCCTGGATATTTTATATATAACCACATAATTAATTTCAGAGTTAACAAAATTGTTTTGGTATATTCACTAAATCAGAAACCTATTGAAAATAATAGAAAACAAACAGAAATCAAATAAAAGGAAAAGGTAGAGGCTTACCTGGGCCTTACCTGGCACGGCCCAGCCCATCCCGCCTGCCAGTCGTCCTCCTCCTCTCGCCAGTAGGCGGAGGAGAAGCAGGGCACGGCGCGCGCGCGCGAACGCCACGCCGCAGCTGCCTGCTAGCCCCCTTGCCACGTCGACATCGGGGATGACCACACCGATGCCATCCGGATCGAGCCGGCCTCGCCTCTCTCCCCCCTCGCTTCCCTCTCATCGTCCCGTCACCATGGCCGAAGCGCCATGAACGCGTCGCCGCCGTTTGCACAGCCCCGACCACATCTAGCCGTTTCCGTTGCATCCAGTAGGTCCGCCGCGTCCTCGCCGTCCTCTCTGTCGAGCCACAGGAGCCCGGACGCCCTATAACGTCGTCATCGCCGTCGTCTTCATGCTTCGGCACCCGCCGTCGATTCGCCGCCTCCGGTCCCTGTGACCCCTTGCGCGTTCCAGTGGATGCGGACGAGCCAGGGCTTCGCCCCAGTGCCCCCATCCGCCACTCCCGTGGCCTGTAGCGCGGACGCTGCCGCGACCAGAGGTCGCCGGCGACGAGCCGTCGCGTGAGCCACTGGCCGGTGGGTCCCGCCGGTCAGGAGTTTAATTAGTGCTAATCCCTGCTGTTAATTAACCCCTAGGCCACTGACATATGGCCCGGCCTTGTTAATTCTTTGGTTAGTTTAATATTAAACCATGTTAGTTGAATGAGTCAGTGACAGGTGGGGCCCAGCCACCAGGTTTGACCTGGGTTGGCACCTTTGACCTACTGACGTCATGGTGACGTCAGGCTGACGCAATAATTGTTTCTCTAGGTTTTAAATAATTCCAGAAAATGTTTAAAACTTAGAAAATTCATATAAATTAATCTGTAAGTCAGATGAAAATAATTTATATATAAAAATTGATCAGAAAAATCCAATGAATCCATCTGTACCATTTTCATGCATGGTAGAGCAACCTAAAGAGGAGAACTCGGACATTTTGTTCAAATACAATATGTGATCTCACATATGGAGTTGAATTTGAACCTTGGGTTCAAACCTACTTCATTTAATTATGTTGCTATCTGCGTTAGGCCAAACCACATCATATTGCCATGCCATATTCATGCATCATACTGTTGCATTTGATGTGTATTGATTTGGCCCCCTTCGATGGTTGTTCTTCGTGTTAGGCACTGTTCCGGAGGATACGGTCGAGTATCCACCTGAGGTGCAGTAACGTGTTGACGTCTTATCAGGCAAGCAACCCCCCTTGAACATCTCCGATACAATCCCACTCTCTCGCTCCTACTCTCACTTATTGCATTAGGACAAAATGTTTCAACTTTTACATGTTCCGATAGTTGAACCCATTCCTTTGCATGACCTGTCATTGTCACAGTAAATAGCTGAACAAAGCAACCTAGCATACCTGGTAGATGCTTGAGCCATGTTGTGCCTTTAACTTGCTATGCTTGCTATGCTTAGAGTTGTGTCAGGTCTGATTCATTTGGGTGATGGACCGGAGTCAAATGGTTGTGTTCTCATGATGAGAGTTAAGTGGTGAACCTGATTTGGTAAAGGTAGCGATGAGAGGCCATGTAGGAGTACATGGTGGGTTGTCTCATTGGGACCGTCCTTAAGAACTGAGTCCTGTGTATGTTATCCAAGACTAGCTACTACCGCGCATTGGGCCCCAAACCAATGGACCCTCTCGACTTATTAATCGACCTGATCTCTGTCCAGGAGTTGCAACTAGTTTCTGGTGTTTGTAGGCCGTGCTAGTAGTCTACTGAGTGGCACCCCGTACAGGTGGGCTTGGGTCAGACTAGGCACCGTGGCCCGGTGTACCAAGCATAGTACCATCCGTCAAGGTGGGCTTGGGAACCCTGCCCACATCGTTTGGGACCGTGATGGAAACCTTGGTAGGACTTCCGTTGCGGGTTCAGTCTCAAATAGGCGATAAACCTGGGCTAGATTCTTGTGTGGTTAGTCAAGTCATGGCCGACTCCCTCGCTAGGCTTCCGCTTGAAGGTTGCCGAGGTGCCTTTTACATGCACATGGCGGTAAGTGGCGGGAGCGTGTGTGACGAAGTACACCCCTACAGGGTAATAATCTATTCGAATAGCCGCGTCCGCGGATATGGACTACTTGGAGACTTATATGGTTCATAGACAACTGTAATGGATACTCGTAAAAGCCTCAAGACAAGTGTGAGTACCATGGATGGCACTCTCGTAGGAAGACGGGAGCGGATCCATGGTAGTGTATTGTTGTGGTGTTAGTGGACTCGTGTACGTTTCTCAAAACTTATTCAAAGTACTGATAGTTGTAGTACAGGATAGCCACTGAGTCAAAGCTGGCTTGCTGCAATGAACCCCACAACCCCCTTGTTGATACCGATGCATATATAGTTAGTTCTGATGTAAGTCTTGCTGATTACCTCCGTACTCACCGTTGCTTTATTATTGTTTTGCAGAGGAGATTCCAGTCTCGTTAGTGGTTTCTACGATAAGATCGATGCCGACCAAGTAGCTTGGGAATCCCAGCCAGAGGTCTGGTTCCTATGGAGGGTCTTGTAGATAGACAGTATTTCTCAGCCTTCTTCTTTTCTAGATGTCTGTACCCAGACATGTTAAGCTTCCGCTTGTTGCTTGTATGACTTGTGTGTTGGGGCATGTGACCCCTGTTTGTAATATCACACTATGTTGGCTCTTATGAGCCTTCTAAATAAATGTTGTGTTGTTGTATGGTTATGTTGTGATGCCATAGTTGTATCTATGCATATTGGGCATGTCATGCGTACGTGTGACGTGCAACGGAATGTATGGGATTCGACACCTAGTTGTGTGCCTTTAGTAGTACTCTTTACAGGGAACTGCCTCGTTGTGCTTCCACTGAGCCTTGGTAGCTTGCTAATCCTCCGGACACATCGATTGACCGGCGTGTATCCTTCTTTGTTGTTGTGTCTGTCCCTTCGGGGAAATGTCTCGCAGTGTAATGGAGTCCCTGTAGCCTGCTACGACTCGTCTACGTGCAGTGATGACATTTATGTCCCACGGCGTAATGGAGTCCTTGTAGCTTGCTATGACTCGTCTACACACGCTAGAGGCCGACATCTGCATTGTTGGGTTATGTATGCCTGTCCCTGTACGGATGTGCCACTTGGGTTCTATGACTAGTCATGTCGACCCGGGTTCTTTGACATTTGGATGCTGGCGACATGTTCACATACGTGAGCCAAAAGGCGCAAACGGTCCTGGCCCAGGTAAGGTGGCAGCCGTGGAGTTAACCGTGCGTGAGGCCGCAATGTGATGTGATGTGTTACATGCTAGATTCTTATGGCTTAGGATCGGGGTCCCGACAGCGTTGGTATCAGAGCTGACTGACTGTAGGACTACCAAGCCAAACTGGTCGATGTTGAGTCTAGCAACTCTTTAGTTATATAAGGGAATTTATTGTGGAAGGGAACGTAAGGCTCTTTTTACTCCTTTCCCCATGTTATTCTGATTCTGAGTCACCCTCTTATTTTCTACGGGGATTAAGAACTAGGCTTCTTACCTATCTACCAGGATCTCGAGTTACTATTCCGTAGACTTATAGGAATGGTTGATCTGAGTTGGATTCCATACCTCGAGTGATATCTGTGTAGCTTGTTAGCTCGATCAGAATCTTGAGATTGTGATGTTGATGTGTCGTGGCACCTAAATCTCTTGCAGGATGTCTCATTTCTGAGCATTCACAGCCGTTATGTTGTCCAATTGTCCCTAGGATCTCTATGGAGATCTAATGCTTTTGCATTCCTTCCTATCTATCTGGTATGTCATCCTGATTAATCCTAGTTTCTCATCCTCAAGATGTCTCTTAGTAACCGAGCTGCCACTGGCCGCAAGAAGGGCCAAAGACGTGGTACCAAAGATGTTGAAGTTCAGCCGGATTCACCTTCGTTGGCACAGTTCATGCTAGACCTTGAGAAGGACAAGCGTGAGTCAAATCGCTTGCTGGCACGTATTCAGGAAAACACTGCACATCAGTGTGCTGGGATAGTGACCATCCGTGACTTCATCAAGCTGTACCCACCCACCTTCCATCACTCCATTGAGCCACTCGATGCAGACGACTGGCTCCGTAGCATCACCAACAAGCTGCGTTCCACGAACGTGGCTGAGGCTGACAAGGTGACCTATGCTACATATCACCTGGAGGGTCCTGCTAGTATATGGTGGGAGAACTATGAGACTATAATTCCAGCTGGCCAGATTCCTACCAGGGAAGAATTCATAGAGGTTTTCCGTGAGCATCATATCCCTTAGGGTCTTATTGACCGAAAAAGAGAAGAGTTCTGTAACCTTACTCAGGGTAAGATGACTGTAGATGCATACAGTCGAGAGTTCGAGAACCTTGCTCGTTACGCCACAGCAGAAGTGTCCACGGACGCTAAGAAGAAAGCTTGGTTCAGGAAGGGTCTCAATCCAAAGTTGCGTCGTGATCTTCATTTGCATCATTGTGACACCTTCCAAGCTCTTGTGAACAAGGCCATTAATGCAAATACAGCTCAGCTCATGTATGAAGAGTCTCGCAAGCACAACCGTGATTTGGCTTCTACCTCCGGCTCTAGATCTCAGAAGTGCCGGATTTGGGTTCCGAACTCATCACTTCCACCTGGATATGCAAGGCCATCCTATGTGGCGCCTCGTCCAACTCAGCCAAATGCTCCACCCAAGCCTGTTGGTGGACCGCCTGCCAATGTGGTTCCACGTGCAACCCAAGTGATTTGTTACAAGTGTGGAGAACCAGGCCACATTGCTCGAAATTGCACTCAGTCCAATGTTGCTTCACCTCAGTCTGGGAAGTCAATTGGTCGTGACAAGCCGATCTATGCCAAGCCAACCATCATTAATCGTGGTTGCGTGAACCACGTCTGAGCTGAAGAAGCTCATGACGATCATGATGTTCTCCTTGGAACGCTCCTTGTCAATTGTCATCCAGCATCAGTTTTGTTTGATACAGGAGCTTCACATTCTTTCATCTCGGAAGGCTATGCCCGGTTGCATGACATGTCATTTTGCGATATGCCAACTGCTCTTGAAGTTCAGACTCCAGGGTCTAGATGGAAGACCACGAGAATAAGCCATGGAAATGAAATCCTTGTTGATAGACTTGTATTCCTTGCTTCGCTGATAGCTCTCAAGTCTTCAGATATTAACATCATCTTGGGTATGGATTGGATGATAGCCCACCATGCCCAGATTGATTGCTCCACCAGGTCTGTTCGGCTTACACACCCATATGGCAAGATAGTCAATGTTTCAACTCGAGTTGCAAAGCGTCAGCTCTATTCGCTCAATGCCAACCCTCTTCCTGAGCTTGAAGATATTCTGGTAGTCCGAGATTTTCCGGATGTCTTTCCCGAAGAGTTGTCGGGTATTCCACCTGACAGGGATGTAGAGTTTGTGATAGACCTCATCCCAGGAACTGTTCCAATTTCAAGAAGACCTTATAAGATGGCACCCTTGGAGCTAGACGAGCTTAAGAAACAACTTGATGAGTCCTTGCAAAAGGGTTTCATCAGACCAAGCTCTTCCCCTTGGGCTTGTCCCGTCCTCTTTGTGAAGAAGAAGGATGGAATGGACCGAATGGTTGTAGATTACCAAGCCATCAATCTGGTCACCATCAAGAATAAGTATCCGCTCCCCAGGATCAAAGATTTGTATGATCAACTTGCTGGTTCCTTAGTGTTCTCCAAGATGGATTTGAGTTTAGGCTACCATCAAATCAAGATCAAGAACGAATATATTCCCAAAACAGCTTTTGTCACTTGTTATGGCTAGTACGAGTACACAGTCATGTCTTTTGGTCTGACCAATGCTCCAGCAACACTCTCCCGCCTGATGAACTCAATCTTCATGGAGTACTTGGATAAGTTCGTCGTGGTTTACCTCGATGACATATTGATCTACTCAAAGAATGAAGCAGGGCATGCTGAGCACCTCAGACTTGTGCTAGAAAAACTCAGAGAGCACTGTCTTTATGCCAAGTTCTCCAAGTGCGAATTTTGGTTACCAGAAGTGACCTATCTAGGTCATGTGATCTCCGGTAAGGGCATTGCAGTTAACCCAGAAAGAGTTCAAGCTATTCTTGATTGGACTCCACCTGAAACGGTTAAGCAAGTTAGGAGTTTCCTTGGTTTAGCAAGCTATTGTCGCCGCTTCGTTGAGAACTTCTCCAAAGTTGCCAAGCCCCTAACGAAATTCCTCAAGAAAGATAAGAAGTTCGAGTGGACCCCACAATGTGAGAACAGTTTCCAAGAACTGAAAAGACGTCTGGCCTCTGCTCCCATGCTTGTGCCACCGGATTTCTCCAAAGACTTTGTCATCTATTGTGACGCTTCAAGACAAGGACTTGGATGTGTTCTTATGCAAGACCGACAAGTGATCGCCTATGCATCTCGACAGTTGCACCCACATGAGGAAAACTATCCAACACATGATTTGGAGCTTGCCACAGTAGTCTATGCACTCAAGACATGGCGACATTATCTCCTTGGTAATCGTTGCGAGATTTACACCGATCATCAGAGTCTGAAGTATATCTTCACTCAACCAAATCTGAATCTCAGACAAAGACGATGGTTAGAGCTGATTACGGATTACGACTTAGGAATTACTTACACCCCAGGCAAGGCAAATGTTATAGCTGATGCTTTAAGTCCTAAGTCGTACTGCAACAACCTTATGCTGCAACAAGGTCAACCCCTTCTGCATGAGCAATTCTGTAAGCTTAACCTACACATTGTTCCTCGTGGATCCCTTTCTACATTGGTTGCAAAACTTACTCTGGAGGACCAGATCATTGAAGCTCACAAGATTGATCCAGGGATATCCCGCATCAAGAAAAACATCAAGAAAGGAATTGCAGGTTGTTTCTCAATAAACGACCAGGGAGTCGTATTGTTTGGGAACCGCTTGGTGGTTCCCAAGGTACGGAACTTGAGACGGTTGATCCTTAAGGAGGCTCATGAATCACCTCTCACAATACATCCCGGTAGTACCAAGATGTATCAGGATCTACGCCAAAGATTCTGGTGGACTAGAATGAAAAGAGAAATCACTCAATTCATTGCGAGTTGCGACGTTTGTCATCGCGTGAAGGCAGAGCAACAGAGACCTACTGGCATGCTTCAGCCTTTAGCTATTCCGGAGTGGAAATGGGATAAAGTTGAAATGGACTTCATCACCGGAATTCCCAAGACCACGAAAGGAAATAATGCCATCTTCGTGATAATTGACCGCCTCTCCAAAGTGGCTCATTTCCTTCCTATTAAAGAGAGTATTACTGCTAGTCAGTTGGCTGACTTATACATCTCTCGAATAGTGTCTCTTCATGGTGTTCCATTAGAGATCAATTCAGACTGTGGAATTCTTTTCACCTCTCGATTTTGGGAAAGTTTCTAGAATGCTATGGGAACCCATCTCTCCTTTAGCACCGCCTTTCACCCTCAGTCAAGTGGTCAGGTTGAAAGAGTCAATCAGATACTCGAAGACATGCTCAGAGCTTGTGTCATCTCATTCAGAATGGGTTGGGAGAAGTGTCTTCCATTTGTCGAGTTTGCGTATAATAACAGCTACCAATCCATTATAGGCAAAGCTCCGTTCGAAGTTCTTTATGGACGAAGATGTCGAACACCTCTGAACTGGTCAGAAACCGGGGAAATACAATTCTTTGGACCAGACATGATCCAGGAGGCAGAAGAGCAAGTTCGCGTTATCCGCGAGAATCTCAAGATAGCTCAGTCTCGTCAGAAGAGCCAGTATGATCGCCATCATAAGGAAGTAACTTATAAGGTGGACGAAAAGGCTTACCTTCGGGTTACTCCTCTGAAGGGTACCCATTGCTTCGGTATCAAGGGCAAGTTGGCTCCTCGTTACATTGGTCCTTTTTGCATTCTTGCTAAACGAGGAGAGGTTGCCTACCAATTGGAACTGCCCCCTCAGCTTTCTAGAGTTCATGATTTCTTCCACGTGTCTCAACTCAGGCGTTGCTTCAAGGACCCTGTCCGCGAAGTGGACCACGAAACGCTTGATCTTCAAGATGATCTTTCATATCGGGAATATCCTGTTCATATTCTCGATCAAGCTGAGCGTCTCACCGGGCGTCGGAACATTAAGTTTCTGAAGGTTCAATGGTCCCATCATTCTGAGAATGAAGCTACCTGGGAGCGTGAAGACCGTCATCGACTTGAGTACCCGGCCCTTTTCCCGATGACTCCTCAATCTCGGGACGCGATTCCTTTAAGTGGGGGTGAGTTGTCACATCCCTGCTCTTAGCATGCACTAGGATCCATGTTTGGAGTTGCATCATGTTTAAATTTTCCTTTAATCATGAAATGGGGATGATCAAACCCTAGCACTATTTGAATTCAAATAGGTTCAACCAAAATATTTTTCAATGAACCAAAGTGGCCTTCTAAAATGTTCATCATTTCTGTAAAAATGTGGCAACATCAACCAGAGGTGACACATATTTTTATTGTCATTTTGGTTTACTGAATTAAAACAGAAACTAATTGAATTGGAGCTATAAAATGCTTTATATAATTTTAATAGCTCCAATAATTATGAAAAATGTTTTGTGGCCCTGGATATTTTATATATAACCACATAATTAATTTCAGAGTTAACAAAATTGTTTTGGTATATTCACTAAATCAAAAATCTATTGAAAATAATAGAAAACAAACAGAAATAAATAAAAGGAAAAGGCAGAGGCTTACCTGGGACTTACCTGGCATGGCCCAGCCCATCCAGTCTGCCAGTCGTCCTCCTTCTCTCGCCAGTAGGCGGAGGAGAAGCAGGGCACGGCGCGCGCGTGCGAACGCCACGCCGCAGCTGCTTGCTTGCCCCCTTGCCACGTCGACGTCGGAGATGACCACCCCAATGCCATCCGGATCGAGCCGGCCTCGCCTCTCTCCCCCCTCGCTTCCCTCTTGTCCTCCCGTCACCATGGCCGAAGCGCCATGAACGCGTCGCCGCCGTTTGCGTAGCTCCGACCACATCTAGCCGTCGTCTTTGCGTCCAGTAGGTCCGCCGTGTCCTCTCCGTCGAGCCACAGGAGCCCGGACGCCCTGTAACGTCGTCATCGCCGTCGTCTTCAAGCTTCGGCACCCGCCGTCACCGCCGTCGATTCGCCGCCTCCGGTGCCTCCCCGAGGCCGCTGTCTGCGCCAAGAGCTCCGCGGTGAGCCCCTGATCCGATCCCTCCTGTCCTAGACGTTGCCGCGTGCCCTAGGTAGGATCCCCGCCGTGCCCGCACACCCTGTCGCCGGCGACATGGCCACCACGGCCAGAGCACATGGCCTGCTCGTTTGAGCACACCGGGGTGCTCGTGGGGATCCGTGGACGCTGCCCAGACCACCAGATCAACCGCACGGGCTCCGCATCGTCGCGCCCGAGCAAGGCCGAGCTTCGGCCGCCGCGGGCGAGCTCGATGCCGTCGCCTTCGACGTCCCTGCGGCCCCTTGCGTGTTCCAGTGGATGCGGACAAGCCAGGGCTTCGCCCCAGTGCCCCCAGCCGCCACTCCCGTGGCCTGTAGCGCGGACGCCGCCGCGACCAGAGGTCGCCGGCGACGAGCCGTCGCCTTAGCCACTGGCCGGTGGGTCCCACCGGTTAGGAGTTTAATTAGTGCTAATCCCCGCTGTTAATTAACCCCTGGGCCACTGACATATGGGCCCGGCCCTGTTAATTCTTTGGTTAGTTCAATATTAAACCTTGTTAGTTGAATGAGTCAGTGACAGGTGGGGCCCAGCCACTAGGTTTGACCTGGGCTGGCACCTTTGACCTGCTGACGTCATGGTGATATCAGGCTGACGCAATAATTGTTTCTCTGGGTTTTAAATAATTCCAGAAAATGTTTAAAATTTAGAAAATTCATATAAATTAATCTGTAAGTCAGATGAAAATAATTTATATATGAAAATTGATCAGAAAAATCCAATGAATCCATCTATACCATTTTCATGCATGGTAGAGCAACCTAAATAGGAGAACTTGGACATTTTGTTCAAATACAATATGTGATCTCACATATGGACTTGAATTTGAACCTTGGGTTCAAACCTACTTCATTTAATTATGTTGCTATATGCATTAGGCCAAACCACATCATATTGCCATGCCATATTCATGCATCATACTGTTGCATTTGATGTGTATTGATTTGTCCCCCTTCGATGGTTGTTCTTCGTGTTAGGCATTGTTCCGAAGGATACGGTCGAGTATCCACCTGAGGAGCAGTAACGTGTTGACGTCTTATCAGACAAGCAATCCCCCCTTGAACATCTGCGGTATAATCCCACTCTCTCGCTCCTGCTCTCACTTATTGCATTAGGACAAAATGTTTCAACTTTTACATGTTCTGATAGTTGAACCCATTCCTTCGCATGACCTGTCATTATCACAGTAAATAGCTGAACCAAGCAACCTAGCATACCTGGTAGATGCTTGAGCCATGTTGTGCCTTTAACCTGCTATGCTTAGAGTTGTGTCAGGTCTGATTCATCTGGGTGATGGAACGGAGTGAAATGGTTGTGTTCTGATGATGAGAGTTAACTGGTGAACCTGATTTGGTAAAGGTAGCGATGAGAGGCCATGTAGGAGTACATGGTGGGCTGTCTCATTGGGACCGTCCTTAAGTAGTCCATATCCGCGAACGTGGCTATTCGAATAGATAGTTTACCCTACAGGGGTGTACTTCGTCACACATGCTCCCGCCACTTACCGCCATGTGCACGTAAAAGGAACCCCGGCAACCTTCAAGCGGAAGCCCAACGAGGGTGTCGGCCACGGACGTTAACCTTCAACGACTCTAGCCCAAGGCAGTCGCCTAACTGAGTTGGTCACCACAATCGAGAATCCGGCCGTGTTTCACGATGCATACTCAGAAGTTGTGTACAGGGCCCCAAGCCGGTCCCGGTTGGGCCGTTCATTCACTTCGCAGGCCCGGCCACATCCTATCAACGTTTCGAACTAGTGCGACTCCTGGAAAGAGATCAGGGTAGGTTAATAGGCCGAGAGGGGTCGAGTTACCGGAACCCAATGTGCGGTAGTAGCTAGTCTTGGAACACAAACACGGAACTCAGTTCCTATGAGCGGTCTTAATGAGACAACCCACCATGTACTCCTACATGGCCTCTCATCGCTACCTTTACCAAAACAGGTTCAACACTTAACCCTCATCACCAGGACACAATCATTTCACTCTGGTTCATCACCCAGATGAATCAGACCTGACACAAGTCTAAGCATAGTAAGCATAACAGGGTTATAGCACAACATGGCTCAAGCATCTACCAGTTATGCTAGGTTGCTTGGTTTAGCTATTGACTGTGACAATGACAGGTCATGCAAAGGAGTGGGTTCATCTACCGCAACACAAGTATCAGTTGAATCGCATTGTCCTAATGCATTGAAATGAGAGCAAGAGTGAGATAGTGGGATTGTATCGAATATGCTCAAGGGGGGGGGGGGGTTGCTTGCCTGTTTATCGGAAGAACTCAGCTGTTCTTCGATGTCGTCGATAACTACGTCTCGCAAGTCTATCGACAAGATCAAACAAGGTATAATTAAACACGACAAATGCTTCACAATGATGCATGATAATGGCATGGCAATATGTTGCTGGTTTGAGCTAATGCATCTATCAACAGGGTAAATGAAGATGGTTTGAACCCTAGGTTCAAATTCAACTCCATAAGTGATATGGCATATTGTGATTTGAACCAATTGTCCATGTTTGCCTCTTTAGCTTGATCTAACATGCATGAAAATGCCACCATCAGATTCATTGGATTTTTCTAATAATTTTTCATATATAAATTATTTCTATCTAAGTTACAGATTATTTTCTATGATTTTTAGAAGTTTATATCATTTTCTAGAATTTTCCTGAATTGATTTTATTCCAGAAATTATATACTGCATCAGCATTACCTCAGGCTGACGTCAGCAGGTCAACAGCCCGGGTCTAGGTCAAACCTGACACGCGGGACCCATATGTCAGTGTCACGGGGTTAATCCCCGCGTTGACCAGGGTTTGACCCACCGTCGGGGCACACTATCAGCCTCTAAGGGGCCTAGTTAATGGCGGTTTAGGCACTAAAGACACGGCCAGGTCAGCGCCCACCGGAGCTGGGCCAGCGGCGACCAAACCCGCGGCGGAGGCTCGCCGAAGATGGTCGGAAATGTGCTTCTGGTGACTAAATCGAGGGGAGAGAGCATCTACGGGACGCCCACGCTCGTCCGCATTCAACTGGACAAGCGGCAGCGCCCGAGGTGGTCCAGAACGGCGACGGCGATGAGCACATCGGCGATGAGCTCTCGGCCACGATGGCCATCGCGGCTAGAGGGCGAAATCAATGGCGCTTCCTGGGGGAATGGAACCGGTGGCTCACCTCAAGTTCGTTGAGCAGGTCAGGGGGCTCCGGGACGTCCGGTAGGCGGCGAATCGATGGCGGTGCTCCTCGGTGGCCGGCGGGGAAGATGAAGTCGATGGCGTCGTTGCGGTGCTCCACGGGTCGCTTGGCTCGCTAGAGAATACTACGGGGGCTCAACGGAGCTCGTGGGCATCTCGGGGCGGCTTGGGGAGGCCGGAGGCCGCGGCGGCAGCAATCTGCGATGACGATGGCCGTCGGTTGCGCGTGGGGAGAGGAGCAGAGGAGAGAGAGAGAGCAGTAGGGAGGAGAGGAGACGTGCACGGGGTGTGCGGGGCATCCTAATCCAGCTCGGGGCAACGGCGGCAAGCAGGAGGTGGCGAGGCGCGTTGGGCGCGTGACCGTGTCCTCCTGGCGAGAGGAGGGGGATGACTGGCCACTGGGCCAGCTCCCTCCTGGGCCAGGGAAACCAGGTAAGTCCCTGCTCTTTTCTTTTATTGTTTGTTTTCTATTTTTCTGAAATTTTGTTCTGGTTTAATAAAATATTAAACCATTTATAAAAATCCTGAGAAATTGCATGTGGCCTAAATGAATTTAATCAATGCCACACAATAATTTTCAGAATTATTGGACCCCACTGTCAGTGGCTGTTAAGCCTAGTTAAGCACGTGGTTAGCGGCTAATGACTTTGCCACATCGGCGGCGCCAGAGTCTCGCCGGCGGTGACCAAACCGACGGCGGCTCCTCGCCGGAACCACGCAAACGACGGCGGCTGGACACGCGGAGACCACCAGGATGGAGCCCACGCACGTCCGCATCCATTTCGGGGATCAGCTGGTCGCGGGGGCGCCGGAATCGCTGCCGGCGATGAGCTTGGCGGCTGCCGGAGCTCGGGCGAGCTCGGGGTCGTTGACCTATTGCGCAAACAGGTCGGAGCTTGGCTCCTAAAGCAACTACGCAGCCCTACGAGCCCGATGGTGGCCTCGGGAGGACCACCCGATCACCGGAGCTTTGCCGGCCATGAGCTCACGCGGCGGAGCCTTTCGGGCGTCAAGCAATCGGGGTCTATAGAGCGCAATCGGGCTGGGGAAAAGAGGGGTTCGACGCAGGGGCTCACAGGGAACTCGTTGCCGGTGCTAGCTAGCTCGGGGAGGGGCTGCAGACGGAGAACTGCGGCGGCGATCGTCGGCGACCGAAGGAGGAAGAAGACCTCGGGGCGGTGAAGGGCGGACCCTGCCGTCGCGTGGCTTGCTGGAGAGGTTGAGGGCGTCGAGGGGAAGCTCCTGTGCTACTCAGGGGCGAGAGGGAGGCGCTGGGGAGGCGTGTCTACGACGGCGGTGCTCGGCGAGGTGCAGCCATGGCGATAGAGGCGAGGGAGAGGGGACAGGGGCGACTGGCGAGGGGAGAGCAGTCGGGGGGACCTCAGACGAGTCATAGCAGGCTACATGGACTCCATTACACTGCGAGACATTTCCCCGAAGGGATAGACACAGCAGCAAAGAAGGATACATGCTGGTCAATCAATGTGTCCGGAGTAGTAGCAAGCTACCAAGGCTTAGTAGAAGCACAAAGAGGCATTTCCCCGTAAAGAGACTACTAGAGGCACACAACTAGGTGTCGAATCCCAAAGATACCGTTACACGTCACACGTACGCACGACATCTCCGATATGCATAGATACAACTATGGCATCACAACTCAACCATACAACAACACAACATTTATTTAGAAGGCTCGGAAGAGCCTTACATAATATGTTCATACAGGTATAAATTATTTCAATCTGAGCTACAGATTATTTTCTATGATTTTCTAAAGTTTTCAGCATTTTCTGGAATTAATTTAAATCAGAAATCATTTATGGCGTCAGCACTGCATCAGCATTGCGTCAGCAGGTCAGCTGGCCATTGCCAGGTCAAACCTGACCAGTGGGGCCCACTGGTCAGTGACCCAGGGCCATCCAGAGTCACTAACATGTGGGGACCACATGTCATTGACTCAGGGGGTTAACCCGAGTTGACCCTGGCTTTGACCAGAGCTAGGGCCCACTGTCAGTGGCTGTCAAGCCTAGTTAAGCACGGGGTTAGCGGCTAATGACTTTGCCACGTCGGCGGTGCCGGAGTCTCGCTGGCGGTGACCAAACCGACGGTGGCTTCTCGCCGGAACCGCGCAAACGACGGCGGATGGACATGCGGAGACCACCAGGATGGAGCCCACGCATGTCCGCATCCATTTCAGGGATCAGCTGGTCGCGGGGGTATCAGAATCGCTGCCGGCGATGAGCTTGGCGGCTGCCGGAGCTCGGGCGAGCTCGGGGTCATCGACCCATTGCGCAAACAGGTTGGAGCTTGGCTCCTAAAGCAACTACGCAGCCCTACGAGCCCGATGGTGGCCTCGGGAGGACCACCCGATCACCGGAGCGTTGCCGGCAATGAGCTCACGCGGCGGAGCCTTTCGGGCATCGAGCAATCGGGGTCTACAGAGCGCAATCGGGCTGGGGAAGAGAGGGGTTCGACGCAGGGGCTCACAGGGAACTCGTTGCCGGTTCTAGCTTGCTCGGGGAGGGGCTACATACGGAGAACGGCGGCGGCGATCGTCGGCGACCGAAGGAGGAAGAAGACCTCGGGGCGGCGAAGGGCGGACCCTGCCGTCGCGTGGCTTGCTGGAGAGGTTGAGAGCGTCGAGGCGAAGCTCCTGAGCTACTCAGGGGCGAGAGGGAGGCGTTGGGGAGGCGTGTCTACGGCGGCGGTGCTCGGCTAGGTGCGGCCATGGCGACAGAGGCGAGGGAGAGGGGAGAGGGGCGACTGAGCGAGGGGAGAGCGGTCGGGGGGACCTCGTGGCGCTTCGGGCATCCACCAGCAGCACGCAGACGGGCAGGAGGTGGCCATGCGGCGTCGGCGCGCTCGCCACGCAGCTGCCTGTCCTCCTGGTAGAGGAGGAAGAAGACCCCCTGCCCCTGGTGGGCTGGGCCGGCTTCCCTCCTGGGCCAGGCACAGGTAGGCTTTCCCTTTTTTCTGATTCAGTTCTGACATTTGTTTTGTTATTTTTGTCAGGGCTCAAACCTAGCTCCAAAAATACCAATACATTTTCTGGAGTGTAGTTTGAATATTTCAAACCTCCTCAAAATGTTTCAGCATTTTTGAATGACTAAGATAGTTGTAATGCTTTATTTGGCAATTTCAGTAGCATTAAAGGCTTATTTTAAAAAGTTAAACTTGTTGTGAAAATTAAATGGTCCACTGATCTGTTGTTGCCAACATTTAACAAAGACCATGAACATTTTTGAAGGGCATTTTGGATTCATTGAAAATTCATCACAGTTGAATTGGTTGATTCCAGTGAGGGGTGTTGGGGTTTCTAATGATCCCCATTTCAAATTGATGCAAAATTTAGACATGATGCACATACATGCTAGAACAAGGCAAGGCTAACTAGGGATGTGATATGACAACCATCCAATATCCCTGGTTTGTCTTCCACCGAGAAACATGGTATCAAGATCAAGATAATCGGCCTAAATCCAAATTACTCCGAACCATGTAGTTTCATTGATACTGAGCACCCATTAGAATCACCTATTTAAATCCAAGGTTTACATCTAGTAAGAATTCCCTACTAGTTACTCTAGTCACTATCGTATCACCATCAATCCACTATCAATATTACTTGTCAAAGTCAAGTCATTAATCCATCGAGAATTTCAGCTTGTGATCATATTTGTCCTACTAAATCCAATTTACTCAAGGGAGAATTTATGCAACTCTATTAGTTTGATCCACCAAGTTCTTCTACCAACATGAAAGTCTCATAACCCACCAAAGATCTTAGCTATATCCTCAAGATATCTATTAGAACCTCATCAAATCATTAGTCTATTAATCATATATCCTCAAAACGATCTTCCCTATGGCATTGTGAGATCAAGTGCTAGCTTAAGGATGTAAGGTGTCCGTTCACTATGATTACTCCTCTGATGAAATCTAGTGCTAAACCAAGGTTATCGAAACTCAATCGGTGCTCTCTTGCGAACCCGTATGTTAAGCACATGGTTAAGGGTTTGCTATGGTTTACTTGTGGGGTCTAGGCTGGTCTAGGGGAGGATTCCCGATCTTGAGGGAAAAGCACAACTCTACGGGGTTGCGTCTGGTTGAATAGGATGTCTTCAAAAGTCTTCATCGGTAGTGGTTTGTTGAGGTGGACCCTTGGTGCGTCTTGTCTTGCTGGTCTTCAGTTGACGAGAAAGGTGAGAGTGGAAAGTAGCATAGAGGGGAGTGCCTAAAGGGGTGGTATAGTGCAATCAAACAAGTGCCGAGAGGGCTAAACACAACCAGTAGGATAAGGTAGGTGATATAGTCGCATACCTGTTGCCTATGGAAAAGTGCGACTCATACCAAAACACAAACAGATAAAACAAGCAACACACATCATGGTTCCATTCGAACCATCGCACGAACTCGACTTCGCATGGGGAATACACGACTCATCCTACCCTAGGGGTTCTCGGACTCAGTAGTGGTGCTTGCTTCGTGTCTTGGAGAGGAGTCCGCTCCGTCTTTTGGGTCTTCTTCAGGTGTCGCTGTGTCTCTGGTTGTTGTTCGTCGAAACGACCCGAGTTGTGCCTGAAAAGTACTTGACAACTTCGCGTCTGGTGAGTTGATGATGAAGGTGGTTCCTTATGGCTATTGTTGATGGGTCTTCTGTTGTCTTCGTAATCGTGCCAATGCCTTCTTGTCTTGTAAGTCATTAAGGGTTCCAGGTAGGTAATCCTTTATGCAATGATATTGAGAAGGCATGGTAGAGTTATAACCTGTCGGTTACGTTGATGATGATATCGACACCAAGAGCGGGGGATGAAGAGAACCGTTTTCCTGCTCACTATGGTGAGGCGGACCAAATGGCAAGGTTCTCATCCACCGGTGGTTGCCGACACAACAACGAAAAGGACAAGGTTGCTCTATTAGCGATGCATATCATGGCATTGCATGTCTTGTGCCTTGGTCATCAAAGGCTAAGGTGACATCATCCTGGGGCAGTGTCGAGGGTGTCACCATCTTCTGAGTCTTGATATCCTCATCCTTCAAGAAGGTATCCTCTTTTGGTATCTTCTTGTCTGGTGTCGCCAACTTGTCTCCAAGATATGTGGGCAAATGTCTAGCAAGGTGGCTTCCTTCCAGGTTACCCACGAGGATCTCAAGGAATCAAGTGGTCAGGGGCACAAGGGTACTATTGACCGTTTGCAAGGTTTTGAAAAGTAGATAAGGAGAGCCAAAATAAAAAAATTGTGGAAGTGCTAAGGCAAAAACCTTCGCTTCTTTTGAAAATTTAAGAGAGGTGAGAAATATAGAGGTTTTGCAAGTGATTTTGGAGGGTCTAGAGAAATAGTTTTGTCCTAACTAACGTCCATGCTAACTAAGGGCTTCCTACAGTCAGGATGGCTGTGATACAAGCTCTATGGGGACCCTGACTCATAAGTCGTGATCACCGAATGTACGTGCACAGTGATCCCAGAGATCAATGCTCACTGAACACACAGAAACTGAATAACAAGAGTCTTACATCCATTACGTACCGTTTTAGTCAAATATGGCCTTTATGGCCTAGTCTTTATAAACTTGCAGCGGAAATCTTCAACGATAGCGTGAACCCATGGCATCTGCCTTAACCCTACTGGCATTCTGACTGGGAAGCGTCCTAGCTCGCATGTTCGTCACCAAGGTAATCTTCATCATAACCTCGTCTTTCATGCTTGGCCAATAAAATAACCAGTGGCAAGCTAATGAGTACTTTGAATGTACTCGTAAGCAACCCATGTTTGGAGCAAGGTTCGACAGAGCATGATATAGCACTAATAGGTAAATTTGCGGAAAGCTAGTTTGAGTGCAATGACATGTTCAATCAACTAGTAAAAGCATGCAACAACAGGTTGCGGATATCCATATGAACAAGTTACAGATATCGTCATAAGCAGGAGTTGAACGTCTCATGTTCAGTCATCACGTCAAGTCATCTGACTTAACTCAAGTATCATCTTTGTCACACACACACCAATTTTTGAGAAAACATCTGGACGTAGTTTAAGCAGCACCACCCAACTGTCCTTGACCGTGGACATGACTATTCGAATAGTTTTACACTCTGCAGAGGTTGCACACTTTACCCACAAGACTCGGGGAACTTCCGTGTCATCCACGACTCGTGGTATATTACATACCCGAGGTAAGCACTCGAACAATGCCTTTCCCTTGACGACACTAAACAAAGAGTCCACTCGTTGGTCCATATCTTCATGATGTACAAAGCACGAGCATCGCTTCACATAGTACCATCCATGAAGGAACATAACGGTGTGCCCGGTGCCTGTAAAGAAAGTGGATGGTCGCCCTACCAGGGACGACCCCGTATCTAGAGAGTAACTCATACTCTCCCGCCACTAGTGATGCGGGCTCTCTGCTAGCATCGACCAAAGTAATCAACAAGGCCCCTTCCCATATAGGGGTAGAGTGGTTGTACATGTAAGGTTGGGACGGTCGACAAATCTTAAATCTCTTCGTTTTGGAAAACACGCACACACTCACTTGCCTCGGTACACCACTTCTTTATCAAGTGGTTACCTAGCTCAACACCATCTCCCTCGGGCATTAGTAGCACCCGACGGGGTTTTCGAAAAGTCTTTGAAAACACTTTTGTTTCCATCACCATGCATATCCCCATCCCATTTGCGTAGCATCTACTAAGCATCCTAACTACTTCCCACCCACATAACCCACATAAGAAGGTAGGGTCATGCTCAGTGCAAGTATCAACGGGTAAAATTATCGGAGACAACCCATGAAGGTGGTCACCACAACATCATGATCAACATATCAAAAATAAAGTGCTATATGTCATGCAATGAAAATGGTTTCTTAGACATGGTCAAAGGGCTGCTTGCCTGGCTTAGCAAAGTCTTCAAGGTCTTCACACGCTTCTCGTCCAACTCCAAGCACTTCGTCTTCTTCGTCAACTACCGTCGGAAATAACCATAATAAGCAACACAACAAGCAGAGAAATAAAAGTGCTCTATAAATAGGAATTTATTTTTCTTTGACACCTCTGGCTATAAGAAAAATAACCAAGGAGGTTTTATTTGATCTGGATCAAGGGAGGTTTTTGAATGGTGGAAATGAATCAAATGATGATCCTATTAGAAGCCTACAGGAAATGTTTTTATAAAAATGAGTGGGCGCACTCATCAAATAGGGCATGATTTTAGAAACATTTGGGAAGTGGTTTCAATGGATTTGGAGTTGGCATGATTTTCCTAGGGATTTCTTAAGATGGAATAAATGGAAAATGGTCCACTTACTATATTCAACAGAATAGGTGCATGGTAAAAATGTTCAACATGGATAGACAATTAGGGCATCACATTTAGAGCTTCTGGAAATTTGAATCACTCCATTTGGAGTTTATTTGAATCCTTTATGGATTTTACAAGTGGTGCATTTCATAGTTCAAATTCAAACTCTACAGAAAACTTTGCAGGAAAAATGTGTAAACCATATTTTTGGATAGAACATGATTTTAAGAATCTGTAAGAATTTGAATCACCAAATTTGGAGTTAAATGAATATAATATGGATTTTTCAATTGTCTATAAAAAGGAAAAGGAAAAGTATTTTACCCAAAAAGTCCAAAACAGCGCACTGGGCGTTGAATAGCCACTGGGCCGCGCAGCTTAACGGGCGGAGCCGCTACTGGGCCGGCCTAGTTGCTCAACCACGAGGGAGGTCGAGGCCACATCAACGGCGCCTTTGCGGGAGGCGCATTCGCCGTAGGGAGACGGGCGCACGCGGGGACGTGTCGACTTAAACGGGGGCCCTGGGGCCTTAGCTACTGACCGGCGGGCCCCGCATGTCGGGTTCTTCCCCTACCTCGCATGCTCGCGCATGGCCGAGGAGAGAGGGAGGCCCCGATGGCGATCGCCGGTGATTCCGGCCACCGACCGATACACCCGACCTACCGGGGTGCTCAGGGGACTGAGGCGGTCCTCCCCATGCTTGACACAGCCGTCGAGGGGCCCCGAGCCAAGTAGGGCTTCGTCCACGGCAGAGGCGTGCGGCGGGCGATGATGAACCCGATGATTCAGGCACGGGAGGGGGAATTTGGAGTAAGGTTTGGGTTCCTGGGGTCTAAGGGAAGCTCGGGAAGAGAAATGGAGGACAGGGGTGCTCTATACCGTCCGGATGGCAGCGGCCCGCGGCGGCGGAGCTCCGGCTCGGGTCGTGCACACAGAGCAGGGGGATGGAGAGTGGGTGACTCGGGGTTCAATTGGGAGTGTGGAGAGGCTGGAAACGGAGAGAGACGGGCTCAGGTAGCTATTTATAGCGTTGCCGGGGGTCCCCGTGGACAGGGCTCACGGGTTCCCACCGAAGGGGCTCTGGCGGCCATGGGAGGGGGCTGGGGTTGCTCTATGGTGCATGTAGGAGTAGCACAGGGTGCTGGAGAGCAAGAGGGAGAGCAGGGAGGGGCTAAGGCGGGCCAAGGGCGCGGGCAGGGAGTGATGGACATGGGCGGCGTCGGGCACGTGCTACTGGGGTCGCCGGAGTGAGAGGGAGGAGGGGCCCAACAAGGAGGCATGTCCCGGACGCCGAGGTCGTCTCGGGGGACACGAGCGGGAGGCACAAGGCTGTCGGGGGCGCGGATTGGGGGGTGGCTACAGTGCCGGAGCGCACTGTAGCGTGCTCCAGAGCGCCTCTTTGGCATGCCATGTGTAGGATCGAAAGTATGTCTAGAGGGGGGTGATTAGACTACTTGACCAAATAAAAATTCTACCTTTTCCCAATTTTAAGTGTTGGCAGATTTTAGCAATGATAGAAAGTCAGGTACACCCTACACATGCATGTCTAAGAGTATAGCAGCGGAAAGTAACAACAAGCGTGTATAGTACAGGGTAGGAAGGAAGATCAAACGCAATTTGTAGACACGAAGATTTTTCCCCTGGTTCCGATAGGTGGTGCTATCGTACGTCCACGTTTATGGATTCTTCAACCCACGGAGGGTAACGGAAGGCTCCACCCATAAGGGTCCACGAAGTAGCAACCTTGACTATTCCATAACGGCTTCCGTCCATGAAGGACTAGCCTCACTATGGGTAGATCTTCACGAAGTAGGCGATCTCCTCCCCGTACAAACTTCTTGGTTCAACTCCACGACACGAAGTAGGAGAATCCTGTCGGATTTCGGGCTCCGCAAAACCCTTAAGATTCGAACATAGGGGCGTGTGCGAAGATCCCCTGCAGCCTCGCCCTTCCTAGCTCGCTACCCGATGGTTAGGCCGATGAACTCGCACGATGACGAGGAAGCAGATGAACACAACGATTTACCCAGGTTCGGGCCGCTGCGAAGCGTAATACCCTACTCCTGCTTTGGTGGATTTGCCTCTCGAGGAGGTGTGGTGGATGGAATAGTACAGTGGTGAGGAGCCTCGCGAGGACGCTCAAGTGGTGTTCTTGGCCCTCTGCTAGTCTTGTGGTGGAGTGTTCTTCGTCCAGTTCGTCCCCCCTGCTATGGTGCAACCTAGCCTCTATATATAGCGGTGGCCCGGGTCCTCTTCCCTTATCACAATGGTGGGAAGGGATCCCAGAACGGCCAAATTTGAAGGGGGGCATGCGTGCATCCCCGCCCTGTCCAAAGGTGGTCTTCACCTGCAAAGTAGTTGTCGATGATGCAGAGGTGGGATCGGCGATGACATCCGCCCTGCGGGACTTGTGGTCGTGGTCTCGTTGCACCAGAATGGAAACCTTTGGGGGATGCTTTGGGAACCCGCGTACGTCCTTGCTCCCTTTGCACTAAAGGGGAAACTACACCGCCTGGCGCGCTGGTGCCCGCCTGTCCTTCCTTGCGTCATCCTTGACTCCTGAGGCCGGGTTCTGCATAGAGATCTCCGACGCTCCGGAGGGGGCTTGAGGAGGCCCACTCCTCGATGGTCTTGGTGATGCCTCCCTCACGAGCCCGGATCCTCGCGAGGGCCTTGTCTTGAGAGGAGTCGCGTCGCGCCGTGGTTGGCTGACGAGGTGGGCCATGCCCTGGGCCGCAGGCAGGCAGGTCTGGGTACCCCCGTTCCCAGAATGCCGACAGCTCCCAAGCGACACCTAACCAATCTAGGAGGCACCACCCTCCAAAAGGTAATAGGCTCAGCAATGTCGATGAACCCCTTGCTCTTGTGCTTCAAGAAGATAGACTCCTCAACACACAATCACTCTCTCACAGATTTGGCTATGGTGGAAGAGATTGATTTGGTGGATAGCAACTTGGGGAGGCTAGAGATCAAGATTCATGTGGTAGGAATGGAATAGCTTGATCTCAACACATGAGTAGGTGGCTCTCTCTCAGAAAATAGGATGGGGCAAGTATGGAATAGTTCTGAGTGCTTCTCTTTCGAGTAGGTGGTGGTGAAGGGGTATATATAGGCATCCCCAAAAATCCAACCGTTACACCTAAAGTGACAAACTCGGTAACACCGAAGTATAAAACTCGGTGGTACCAAAGTGACCAAAAGGCAGTAACTTTTGAATCTCGGTGAGACCGATACATAACTCTCAGTGGTACCGATTAGGTGACCAACGATCAGATTGCACAACTCGGTGACGCCGATTCTCAAGTCTCGGTGGTACCAATTCCTGACAATGGCTAACCAGAGAGTTGGTCCAAAAACTTGGTGAGACCGATTCACAATTCTCGGTGGTACCGATTCTTGTGAATGGCTAACCAGGAAGTTGGTCCACGTCTCGGTGAGACTGACTGGCAAAACTCGGTGGTACCGAAGCTTGAAAATAGCTAAACAGAGAGTTGGCAACTGAACTCGGTGGCACCGATGCAGAATCGGTTGCACCGAATGGCTAGGGTTTGGCATGGGTCTGTCTGAGTTTGGGAATCGGTGGGACCGAGTGGGAATTGTTGGTTGCACCGATTTTGGATATTTGGCTTTGGACAGACTTTTGTGGAAGAGCTTGTGGGTGTTTTTGGTGACTATCACTTGTGCACGTGGAGCATCTTGTTCACCAACAGTACCTTACCCCCTTTTAATAGTATTGGCTTTCCTATGGACTCAAAGTGATTTCTCACAAAGTAAAATGTAGAGTCCTCTTTCTTGAAGCTTTGTCAATCCATTTCCTTGCATCTTGGGGTTTCTCCACAATCCTTTTGCCATCCCTATCATTGAACTTTTCCTGAAATATGCTTAGTGGAAAAATTAGTTCAATGACATATATGTTGTTATTAATTACCAAAACCACCAAGGGAGCAAATGTGCTTTCAATCTCCCCCTTTTTGGTAAGTGATGACAACATATAGATCAAAGCTTCGACATATGATATAACCAATGAAGATAATCGTCGCTTTGAGAAATATGTGATAAGCAAGAGCTCCCCCTAAATTTGTGCATTATTTTGAATTTGCGTTTGAATGCAAATGCACAATCGATTAGGTACATGGGGCACTCTTCCATGTCACATACAACTTGGTGGTGTGCGAGAATAATAAGAATGAATATCATAGCACAACACAATCAAGTAACGGTGAATGACCATCTCATAAGCATCACAATGATAGGAATTAGTAGCAATACACATCAAGTGTATGATCAAACACCAACAAAGTTTAACACAACCAAACCAAAAGATATCAAATGTTTTTGAAAAGCGATAAAAACCAATGCTCTCTCTCTCGAAGCCTAAAGATCTATATACATCTTCTCCCCCTTTGGCAACAAGTTACCAAAAAGTTAAAAGGTATATAGCTAATCGTTCTTCTGGGGCTGATCTCCTCCGGTGGTCGATGAAGGAGTCGAGAGAACAGCATCAACGAAGATGTCGGCAGACGTCATGGACGGAGTCGGAGTAGCAACTGGAGGAACTGGAGGAGCTGAAGGGGCTGTAGCAGGTGCTGATGAAGAAGGTCACAACTCTGGAGCTGGTACTATAGCTGATCTAGCCTGAGTGGTGAACTGAGTGCTGGGCCTGAGAGGTGCACGATCCTCATCATCATCATCAGTGGAATGAGGGCTAGGCACTGCATCAACTTCCTTCTTGAGCTTTGTCACAGTCACTGTGAGTGCATCCACCTTGTTGTTGAGAGTGTGAAACTTGTTGTCAACAATCCTTGCAAGACTTGCCTGGTTCTTCAATACCTCGCTGATGTCCTTCTACATGCGGAGCATAGTGCTGAGTAGGAGATCCATCTGCTCACTCCTAGACCTAGGCATCTGAGAACTAGAGTCTCTGGCTGCCTCTGCATGTGCTTGTGCTGTAGCAGATGTGGGATGATCTGGGTTCATCACCACAACGTTGTCTTCTAGATCAGGCAGTAGTGGCAAATGTGGTCTATCAAGAGCAAAGATGTGCTTCTCTAGCTTGGAGTTGATGAGCATCTGGATGTAGGGTGCATAGCAGCAAGAGCGCTTCTGATCAGCAGCAACCCTCTTCACAGTCTCTACTATCAAGTCCATCACTCCGAATCTTGTATGTTGATCTAGGTGGAGCAGCATGTTGATGGAATATCCTCTTATCATCTTGTCATCTCCAGACTTAGGCATCAATGTATGCCTCAAGATGGTGTTGATAGTCCGTAGGCCAGCCTGGAGGAAGTAAATGGATCCTAACTTGTGAGACTTCAAGTTTACAGTAGGGATCTCATTGTACATGTTCTTCATAGCATCATGGCTAGCCTTGGGCTCATTGTAGACATTGATGTCTCCATCTTCCACCTGTGGGACTCCTAAGATGGTAGCCCATTCCTCAACAGTTGATTCATATCCTAGCTCCTTCAGTCATCCACACAATTCTACAATCTCCATCGATATGAGCAGTGGAGTAGAATTGCATGATCATCTCATTGTTCCATGCAGTGAATTCCTTGCCAACAAATTCATCTAGACCAATGCAGTGAAAGTTGTCTTGCACACTTGGGAAGTAATCTGCATTCTCCTTGATATACTTCCAATCCACATACCTCATGTCACTTACAGTAGGGCTCTTATCAAGCAAGATTGTCTCATAGAAATCTTGTTGCTCCTTGGTATAAAATCTGTAGTCCACAGCTGTTTTCCTTCTCTGAGAATATGGATCAATGGCTCTCCATTCTCTCAAACCAGAGTCCTTCCTCTTCTTCATGTCCTTAGCAAGCAAGTGGCTGGCATTGTGCCCTGGAAGGTGTGTTCTTAGCTTCATCAAAGCTGTCATATCATCATCCTTAGCTTCCCTAAAGGTGGAGGTCTTGTTCTTGCTAGAAGCTGGTATCTCTCTGGAGAACCTCTTGGGTTTGTCTGTGGCAGCTTCTTGGGGGCAGTCTTGGTGCCCTTGGATGAGGTGGACTTAGGCATTGCATCTGCCATGAGCTTCTTCTTCTTCTTAGGAGGAGCCTTGGCAACTGGCTCTTCCTCTTCTTCTTCCTCATCTAGATAATCTGGAGTAGAAGGAAGAACTTTAGCTTTGAAAAATGTTGTCCTTTCTCTCTTCTTCTCTCCTGCCTTCTTAGGCATGGACTTCTTGGAGGGATCAACAGTCATTGTTGCCCTAGAGCTCTCTGGTGCTCTCACTGTTCCTGAGCTAGCATACTATTTCCTTATAGCCTTCTTCTTCTTGGATGAAGAGGCATCAGCAGTGTTCTTTGCAATATCATCCTTCTTGGACAGCTCCTCAGGTATGAAATCCTCATCTTCCTCATCTAAGTTGAGCTTCCTTCTTGCCCTGGTTGCAGCTTTGGGCAGATCGGGAGAGCTAGGAACATCATCATAGCTTCCCTCAGGACTAGTGCCTGAGCTCATGTCAACACTCTGCTCTCTGAGATCATTCTGACTGTCTTCAGCATCTGACATCTCTGACCGTATGAATTAGAGTATAGAAGAGTGGAAGGGATGAGTCATCACAAAATGCAGACATTTTTCAAAGGTTTGAACAGAGAAATCCTTAGATATAGTTGTCAGCAAAAAGGGATTTCGGTGTCACCGGGTCAAAAGTTTTGGTACCACCGAGACACACAGAGCTCTTTACAGAAACTTGGCAGCAACTTCGGTCACACTGAAAATTGCCACTCGGTTTCACCAAGCCCGTCCTCAGTAGCACAAAACAAAAACGGTAGAACCGATTTTTCTGACTCGGTGTCACCGAGATTCGGTTTTGTGGACGACTAAACCTAAAAATCCTTCGTTCGCTAATCTAACGAGATTTCTAGAGCATAGGGAGGTTTGCAATCAGTGGATTATCGATAAGCTTAACTCCAGTGCGCGGGAATGGGATGGGGAGCGCAAGGTGGGTCGGATCCATACCCTAATTCGGTGAAGGACCAGCTAAGGCGACGACGGCGGTGAAGATTCCGTCGGCGGCGGCGATTCCCAGCGGCGGAGACGCACGGGGAGGCAAGGGCGACAACCAGGGGGTCCGGAGCGGCAACTTAGGGTTGGAGGAAAGGGACTCTTGAGATTGAATTTCAAAAGTCGGGTCCGCCAGGATATATACCCTTCGCTGTCGGTGACACCGGTTCAAAATTATCGGTGCCACCGAGTTTCTCAACTGTCAGCTGACAGGGAAACTCAGTGTAACCGAGAATAAGGAATCGGTGTTACCGAGATGGAAATCCAAATCGACCCTAGGCATTCGGTGAGACCGAGATTTTGGTGTTGGTTCCACCGAGATGCACTTGGGAGGTTTTAATGGTCAGTCCTTTGTCGATACGGAACTCCGAGTGCTCCTCACACAGAGAGATCGAAAAGTCCTTGTTCAAATTTTGTGATGCAGCAAGAATGGAATATGAGACAAGAAAGCATAGATAGCTAGAGAGTGGTCCTAGGCATTCCTGTCCATCCAATTGGCAAAAGAAAAATCAAAAACCAAATAGCAACAATTGGATGTCCTCGAATGGATATATAAGTGCAGACCAACATGCTCACACAATAAGATGTCAAATGAAATCATGGCAAACATGCACATACATACTAGCATCTATCAAGCATTTTGGTGATGACGGAGTCATCGATATATGAGTATATTGACTTAGGAGCCAAGTAATAATACTTTATCATAGGTCATACTCATCGTTTAAGCACAAGTAGGGTTATCACTTTTACATAAAGCATTTAATGTTGTCACATACTATGAGATGCTTTGACTCAATTCTTAGAGTAAAGCTCCCCCTTGATGTGACATCCCCCTATAGGAGGGATAAACTAACCTTGGGTTTTGTCGATGAAGACTTCATGTGGGTGATGTAGTGGTGGATGCTCAAGGTTGATGAAGATCACTAAGAGTTGGGAGCATCCTTGTTGTTTCCTTACTCTTCTCACCTACATGGGTTAGTCCCAACACACAAGAGACAAATACAAGGATATCTATGTACATGGAGTGCAAAGCATACATGATGATGTCCATGGATTTGTTGATTACCTTGTCCCTTACTTACCTTTGAGGGAACGTGTGACTCCTTGAACTATTGCATTTTGTTGACGTTGATTGCAACTAGTTCTTGCCAATAATGAATGTGAGTGAATTTCATTTTCGGAATCACCCCTCAAGAACTTCTCTAGTTCTTCTTCTTGGGGACCCACATCAACTTGATGGGATCCTTGGTGTTGAAGTGGCACTTGTAGAAGTTGAGCTGGAATTAGCCTTGGGAACCCACTCCACCAAAGCTTGGGATTCATCTTCATATGAGTCAATGTCCACTTGAAGCTTGTCCTTGCCCTTGAACTTGTGGTCTTGTGGTGGAAGGTCATCTTGAGCTTTCGTTCCCTTGGGAAGAGTATGTTCATACTTCTCCCTTTGAGGAACAAACTTGGGCTTGGGGTATTGACTTTCTTCCCATTCAACTCCATTTGCGTTGAAGTAGCCAATGCCATGGTTCTTCCGGTATCCTCCGTGCTTGCGTACAATCTCCTCAAATTGCTTACACCCGGCAAGACTCTTGTAGATACCTTTCTCTATAATCCCTTTCAATAAATCGTTTTCTTGCTCAAGTGTAACTTGGCTAAGAGAATCATCATTAGTGGGATCAATAGAACTACTAGAAGCAACATCATTAGGTTTAGCATTTTTATTGTTTCTACTAGATGAAGAACCTTTCTTGCCTTTGTTACTAGTTTGTCTAGGCTTAACTTGTGGCATGAATGTAGACAAGAGTAATCGTTTGGCTAGATAAGATGAAGTCTTCTTTCGGAGATCGTCATTGATAGCTTTAAGAAACTCATGTTCTTGCTCTAAGGTGAGCTTCTCTAAGCGTAGCTTCTCATGAGTCCTTACAAGCTCTCTATGATCTTCTAGAGTAGATTCATGAGCTAACTTAAGAGTGTTTATTTCTTTAGTTAGTTGTTCTATTTTCATCTTATCATTATCAACCGACTTATCTTGACAAGCATCAAAATTATCAAGTTCATTTTGACTAATATCACTACGTTTATCAAAGAGCAAGTCATCATCACAAAGTAAGTCATCTTCAGCACTATTGAAATCAAGATACTCGCGGTGTGATACCTTGGGGCCTTTAGCCATGAAGCAACTTCCACTCCCTTCATTTGGTGAATCAAATAGATCATAGGAGTTGGTAGTCACTAGTGCAAGTCCGGCAACACCTTCATCTTGACTATAGTCGGAGTTGGAGTGATAGCTTCTCTCGGAGTTGTTGTCAGATTCGGAGCCGGAAACCCATTCACCAACATGAGCTTGATGTCTTCTTCTTGAGTAGCTCTTCGTGTACTTGTCCTTCTTCTCGGAGTCCCTACTTCTCCTTGAGGGTCTTCATTCATAACGATCATCTCTACTCCTTCTCTCTCTTTGAGGTGATTCATTCCTTGAGCTTCGTCTTCTTGGTGACTCTTCTCTTCGTTTGTAAGGAGCCGTGCACTCATTGGAGTAGTGTCCGGGCTTCCCACAATTGTAGCAATTTCGGTCACGACTTGACGAACACTTCTCTTCATATCTTGAGTTGGAGCTTCGTTCTTTGCGTCTATTCTTGTAGAACTTGTTGAATTTCTTGACCATGAGGCTTATCTCTTCATTATTGACAAGGTTGTTGCTTGAAGTTGCGGGAGCATCACTTGTGGCTTTGTAAGCACCGCTAGACTTGTTGTGAAGCTCTTCTTTGTCCTTGAGTGTCATCTCATGAGCAACAATCCTTCCAATGACTTACGTAGGCTTGAGATCTTTGTAGCTGGGAATCATTTGGATCAATGTGCACACGGTGTCGTATCTCTCATCAAAGCTCGAAGTATCTTCTTGATGATGAATTTTTCGGTCATTTCCTCGCTTCCTAAGCTGGCAATCTCATTGGTGATAAGAGCTAGCCTAGAGTACATCTCTGCGACTCCTTTACCATCCTTCATCTTGAACTTGTCAAGATGACTTTGAAGAACGTCCAATTTGGATTCTCTCACGGATTCGATACCTTCATGCATATCAACCAAAGTATCCCAAATCTCTTTTGCATTCTCAAGACAGCTAATTTTGTTGAATTCTTCGGGGCATAGGCAGTTGAAGAGAATGTCACATGCTTGAGCGTTGTATTGCAACATCTTCAATTCATCTGCGGTCGCTTCACGATCCGGATCCTTTCCATCAGCAAAGAATTCACCTTGCAAGCCAACACGAACAACAGCCCAAACGGCGGGGTTATGACGAAGAATATGGATTTCATTTTGTGCTTCCAACTAGCAAAATTTGGGCCATCAAAGTACCAACCTCTACGATGATAATTTTCCTCACTAGACGCCATACTCTCCTAGGATGTGAGACCAATGCAATGGAGACCAAAGCTCTGATACCACTTGTAGGATCGAAAGTATGTCTAGAGGGGGGTGATTAGACTACTTGACCAAATAAAAATTCTACCTTTTCCCAATTTTAAGTGTTGGCAGATTTTAGCAATGATAGCAAGTCAAGTACACCCTACACATGCATGTCTATGAGTATAGCAGCGAAAAGTAACAACAAGCATGTATAGTAGAGGGTAGGAAGGAAGATCAAACGCAATTTGTAGACACGAACATTTTTCCGGTTGTTCCGATAGGTGGTGCTATCGTACGTCCATGTTTATGGAGTCTTCGACCCACGGAGGGTAACGGTCGCGAGATTCCACGGAGGGCTCCACCAATAAGGGTCCACGAAGTAGCAACCTTGACTATTCCATAACGGCTTCCGTCCACGAAGGACTAGCCTCGCTATGGGTAGATCTTCACGAAGTAGGCGATCTCCTTGCCCGTACAAACTTCTTGGTAGAACTCTACAACACGAAGTAGGAGGCTCCCAAGCGACACCTAACCAATCTAGGAGGCACCACCCTCCAAAAGGTAATAGGCTCGGCAATGTCGATGAACTCCTTGCTCTTGTGCTTCAAGATGATAGACTCCTCAACACACAATCACTCTCTCACAGATTTGGCATGGTGAAAGAGATTGATTTGGTGGAAAGCAACTTGGGGAGGCTAGAGATCAAGATTCAAGTGGTAGGAATGGAATAGCTTGATCTCAACACATGAGTAGGTGGCTCTCTCTCAGAAAATAGGATGGGGCAAGTATGGAATAGTTCTGAGTGCTTCTCTTTCGAGTAGGTGGTGGTGAAGGGGTATATATAGGCACCCCCAAATATCCAACCATTACACCTAAAGTGGCCAACTCGGTGACAGAGAAGTATAAAACTCGGTGGTACCGAAGTGACCAAAAGGCAGTAACTTTTGAATCTCGGTGAGACCGATACATAACTCTCGGTGGTTGTCGGTGTCAAAACCGGCGGATCTCGGGTAGGGGGTCCCGAGCTATGAGATTAGGATCGATGGGTAACAGGGGACGAAGGAGGCGATGTTTACCCAGGTTCGGGCCCTCCTATGGAGGTAAAACCCTACGTCATGCTTGATTGTATTGATGTGTATGGAGATTACAGAGTAGATCTACCTCGAGATCAAGTTGCTAAACCCTAGATGAGCTTGTCTGCCCTCTACAATCTAAACCCTCCGGTTTATATAGACACCGGGGGTACCTAGGGTTTACACATGATAAGTCTCCAGCCGGAAGTAAAGACGCTGATCCTCTCATCTTAACTTGGAGTGCACGCCGCATCTTCGAAGGTTTCCTTCTAGAATACGGGGTCGCCGCATATCCTGGCCCTTCCTGTGATAATCAGAGAGCGGCCCACCAAGCCGGCCTATGAGAGATAGGCCGGCGGCCCGAGGACCCCTTAGTCCAGGACTCCCTCAGTAGCCCCCGAACTAGCCCCCAACGCCAGGGGTCAAGACACTTAGCAGCTTCGCGTGATCGGAGTCTCCGGCTTGCGGGGTGAGTTCTTTTCCCCCTTTATGATCGGCTAGCTCTAGTCCGGCCGTCGATGATGTCTAGTTATCTGAGCGTCATAAGTCGCTTAACTTCCAAGGCCAAACGTCAAAGTGCGAACAGTATTTCCTAAAAACTTTTCTGACGAAGGGTCGTGGCCCGTCATGACCGCTGAGCCGGTTACAAAAACTCGATTCGCGGTTCGAGGCCATTTCTCCATTGTCAGGACCGGTTTTCCAGGATATTAATTTCCCAGTAAATGGCCCTTGTGCTCACCAGCCCCAGGATTACTGTTAGCTGATGAGACACAATCTTGATACAGAAATTCCAAGCAAAATACAAAATATGAAGCATAAGACCATTCTGGTCTATGAGTATAACAGAAGGTTTCTAGTGGTTGGTGGCGGAAGCGGTTTGCGGATCATCAGCGTCTATGGGACTCCATTTCCCACAGAAACAGTTGACCTGGATAACCCCTATCTTCGCGTATCTGCTATCTTCGATGCATAGGTTCCGGGCTATCGCCGTTGCGCTCCTCTCCAAGCAAGAAATCTGGCCAAGACAATAGCCAGGGACAAGCCAGTGAGTACTTTGAATGTACTCGCAAACATTATGAACACAAGTATAATATAACAGATGATAATCATGCACTGAAATATTCCATGATCACTTAGTCAGTCATAAAATAAAATTCATGACGCACGCAAGCAGGTTATTCATATAAAACATGAATAAACAATCAGAGAATAAAACTAAGATGCACCGATCGGGTGTCTGAAGCGACGCCTCGAAAGGATAATAATATGAAGCATGCCTCAGTCGGGCGTCTGAGCGACGCCACATAAAGGGCTTATAAAGAAAATAAATAACAAGCATGCCACAGTCGGGCGTCTGAGCGACGCCACATAAAGGGCTTATAAGGAAAAATAAATAATCAGCATGCCACAGTCGGGCATCTGAGCGACGCCACATAAAGGGCTTATAAGGAAAATAAATAACAAGCATGCCACAGTCGGGCGTCTGAGCGATGCCACATAAAGGGCTTATCAAGAAAATAAATAACAAACGTGCCACAGTCGGGCGTCTGAGCGACGCCACATAAAGGGCTTATAAAGAAAATAAATAACAAACGTGCCATAGTCGGGCGTCTCAGCGATGCCACAGAAAGGGCTTATATGATAAAGCAAACAGCATGCAGGCCACAGTCGGGCGTCTGTGCGACGCCACATAAAGGGCTTATAAAAGAATAATCACAACGAGTATCCAGGAGGTAGAACCATCCCAGGGATACTCAATAATTCAAATAATAAAAATGGTTAGTCCACAATAATAATAGTCATAATCATCATTTGTCACACGTCATGATCAATGTTCCGGTTTAGAAGTTTTTCCTCCGAAGACCGACACTAAGACCGACACTTGACCCATCCCAGACTGTAGTCCTTAACCGCGGACATGGCTATTCGAATAGATATAAACTCTGCAGAGGGTGTACTCTTTACCCACGAGTAACAGATTCCGTTAGTCCACTGGGACTAATTCCGTTTACAGTCTTTGGATTGAAAACACACCTGACCCGCACACACCAGCTTAACTTACCGGTGCCTGGAATCACCCACGACACTCGTTAAGCAAAACTCTAAGTGGGGTGGCTCCAACCTCGATTAGCATGGGATCACACATTTATACCGCGCGCAAAACAGGGGAGCTACCCCCTCGGTCCCAACCAGAAACACCCATGCCCCCGGACCAAGTGACATGCCTACCAGGGGCCACTAGTATCTTTCACTATGGCCTCTCTGTACGGTGTGCTAAGAAAGGGGTTGACAACTTACTGAACCGTACCCTACCTGTAGCAGGGACAAGTGGTAGCACGAAACAAGTATGGGGGTTACTGGCACAAGACTCGATCTACGGTCGACTCAGGAGGTTAAAGTGTTTCCTGCATGATTAGCATAACAAATATATATTCCACAACAACAGACAGAATCACCATTCATCATACCTCACCATGCCTTACTGAATATACTCGTCTCAACGAAATATCAGTATCAAGCTCGTGTCTACCCAAGACAGAGACTTTTCCGGATTCCTTCCGGTAGGCATGAAAGGCATACGAGGATGAATACTGTCATAAGTATTTCAATTCCAACAGCAAGGAATTATCATCATGCACTAGTAAACATGATCACATCATCACATGAAATAACGCATACTTCATGTCAACTTGGTGTTGTAGTCACATCAAACAACACACAACAAATATTATGCCAGGGTTCAGAATGCTTGCCTTCCATGTATAGGTAGGTGATGAGTAGTCCAAAACTTTTGAAAGTTTTTGTCTCTCCCCATTTCCTATTTTGAAAAGTATTTGAATCAACACGCAATTCAAAAACAGTGCAAAATGTTGTCTTGGAAAATTTTCAAATAAATATGAAAATAAACTAGACAAAATTTGAGAATCAACAGAAAAAAAATCAAGTCAAGTGGAGTTTTACTTTAAAAGATAAGGCCAGTCAAAGTTTGGTCAATTTTCTGATTTAAACTAAAACAGATAAAAGAAAACGTTTCAGATGAAATACGCTTTCGAGGGGGGGAGACGTACTTCGGGTTTTACGCCTACACTTATCCAGCTCATCCACCGTGTCAAGTCACTGACAGTGGGCCCGCCTGGCCCACCGGCCAGGTTTGACTTGTCGCCGCGCGCTCCCTCTCCCTTGCCGACGGCAGAGGCGGAGCTCCGGCGATCGCTGCCGGTGATTCGCGGTTCCTTTTGGGTACCTGCCTACGGGAATGGATGGAGACGGTCTGGCCGGTCCTTCCGGTGGTGTCCATGGCCGGAGAGGAGGGCAGGGTCGCCGGCGGCGAGCTTTGGGGCGGACGGCGGCTTCGGGAGCAAATGGGAGTTCGGGCTACGGTGGCTCCCGATCGAGTTTGAGAGGTGGGACGGCTTCGCGGGGTCGAGGGAAAACTAGTGGTGGCAAGAGTAGGGCTAGGGAGCTCCGGCTCGCTCGGAATTGACTGGGGGGCGGCGGCGGCCGAAGCTACCGGAGGTGCGGAAGACGACGGCTTCCGGTCGAATTGGAGCTAGGGTGGCTTGCTACGGCATCGAGGAGGCTCATGGAGGAATGCTGCGGCTTCAGGGTCCTATTTATAGCTGGTTGAGGTCGGTTCCCACGGCTGCGGATAAGAACGCCGGCGAACCGCCGCTCTGTTGCCAGCAGGGCGACGTGGCGCTAACCGACGAGCTCGCGGATGAGCTCGGCCTGTTGCCAGAGGGTAGCTGGCGAGCTGGAGTGGCTCGGGCGGCGCCGGCCACGGCAGAGATGGTCACGGGCACCGGTGTGCCGCCAAAGACCCATTGCTGCCGCTCTGAGAGGAGCAGGGCGTGTCGGGGCAGCACTAGGGGACAGGGGAGAGGATTAGGACGAGCGGGGGAGGCGGTAACTGGTCACGGCGACTCGGGAGGCCGCACGTGCAAAACGCGCACTCTGGCCGCGCTCTGGACACGCGCGCCAGGCGTTCGACAAAATGCCAACGCACTCTAGGCCTATCTGATGCTTATGAAACTAAACAGGACAAGGCTAATGAGTATATGAGAGCTAATAGGCATGCTGGTTTGGTCTGGGGAGTTAGTCCACAATGCAAACATGGTTTCATGCCCATTCTGTTCATGAACACAAGGTGTTCGACAGAATGCCATGGGCATCAAAGCAACTCTTCTGGTGGTCAAACTCTCCAGGTTGGGGTCTCTTTAGGTGTAGGTGATGATGACAAAGTTATATAGAGAAAACTAGAAACTTGCTAGTGTAAGTTTTGCAAAACTACATTTCTGGACTGAAAATAAATGCCATTATTGCATGTGCTTAAAATCTTCTAATGGGTCTGATCTCTTGGACTTAAGGGTTTGGTAGGGTGGACTACAAGCAGGAAAAATCCCAAGGTCACTAGAGCAAACTAAGATAGGGTTGCAGTACAAAATACCAAACTGGACCAGAATGAAGATGAGGATGGTTTGCTCAAATTTTCCAAAACACCAAGTTGGGTTTTTGCATAAAAGTGATCTAGGAACATCACATGTCATTCCCAAATTTTTGTGGAATTTTTAAATTAAGTTATCAAATGGTTGTAGTGTAAATGAGGCTCTTAAACATATGAAAGGCCATTTTAAACGAATTTAAACTTGGCAAAATAATAAAAAAGTTTTCACTAATCATATACAATAAAAAAAATGGAATGTTCTTGAGAAGGCACTCAAGTCCAAAAATATTTTTGAAAAGTTTCTACTTGGAGGAAAAACTCCACCATTCAGAAGAAAGGAGTGATTCTGAAATCAATAAATGATCCAGAAAATAAAATTAATTTCCTGGCAAAATTTTAATTAATAAAACATGGTTAAATTTTTGGGGTGTTACAACCCTACCCCCCTTAAGAAAAATCTCGTCATCGAGATTTGCTAAGGACGGTTTTAAAAATATTACTCCTGCTATCATGCAATAATAACTCAAAAATTAAATATCCTGCTCACGCGATATGACGTGGTTACAGTGAGAGGGCAAATAATTGGGGTAACTATAGTGGTGTACTGGCCCTACGTGGAAAAATCTGCGGCTATGGAAACTGAGAGATTTCTACTTATGGCTACGGTAAATTTAGAATTAATAAAATTCTAAATTTCCATATTACGCTGGTTGTACCTGAGTGTACAGTGCTCTCTCTGGCTGACAGGTGGACCCGGGGCCCACTGTCAGTCTCTTCTTCTACCTCTGGCTCTCCTTTCTTCCTCTCTCTCGCGCGCTATCCCGCGCTTTCTCCACCGGCGGCGTCTAGCGCGTAGGGCATCTAGGCCGTACCGCGGTAGTGCGCGGCGTGCTAGCTGCCGATGCAGCGTGCACTCACCTCGCGGGCCAGTGCGCTGTCGACACTGCTCGCGGATTCGCCTCCGAACACCGGCGATCGAGCGATGAGCGGCGCTGGTGGACTTCGTTCACCGTACACCGATCTCGAGCTATAAAACGACCGCGGTGCTTCTCTCTTCTTCCTCACACCTGGCCTCGTTTCTTCTTCTTCTTCCTTTTTCCTCCATTTCTGTTTGCAGGACCTCGAGACGAGGCTCTAATGGCGGAGGTGATGCCGGACTGGTACACAATCCTGATGTGTGGAGGGTTGGCGGCAGTGCTGGGGTTCTCCGTGCTCTTGTGCGCGATGATCCTCGATGATCGTCGTGATGCTGGTGCTCGAGTGTTGGCTCTTCGCGGCGGCGATGATCATGAGGATTAAGTGTCGATGTCGGTGCTAACTACTGTCAGTGTGCTGGAGGCAACTCGCACCAGAATTAATTACCCACAACTTTCTCTTTCAGAAACTGTGGTGTGTTAGCGAGGTGTTCAGTTAGGTGCAAAATGTGTACGTGGTTTTGCAATTAGTGCATGTGGTCGAGTGGTTGTGGCTGTGAGCCTGCTGTTGTGGTGTTGTGTGAATTTAAATTTATGTCATGGAAAAAAATATTTGTTGCAATAGCTCAAGGAAAATCCCACCTCGGGGTTTACTGAGAGTGAAAACAGTCGATCCAAAAAAAATCTCAGCAGAAAAAATTTACTCACATACTAGTGCAATCAAACAATTTATTCATAGCACAAGCTTAGGATACAACGCATAAGCTGCAACACATAAATAAATGCTAGGCTAACAAACATAGTAGTGGCGTCTACGGCGCAAACGAAAAATATGTTGGGTCCTGAGAAAATGTCTCTGGCACTGGGGCACATTCTTCTTCTACCGGAGGAAGCGGATTAACCAGTCGAAGGACGCGCCTTTCCTGGTCTGGCCTCAGTGGTCTGCCAATGGCGATCTGAGGATTCAAATCAGCGAGGTTCTGGAGATAACCCATTACTCGCTGGGTCAAACGCTCTTGAGCGATGACGTACTGGGCAAGGTTGGCCAGCACCGGGTCCCTCTCAATTCGTCCACCAGGAAAAGATGCTACTTCTCCGGGTGCTGCACGACTCGGGAAGTAATAATACCCCCTCTCGCTGGCATAGGGTACTGCGAAGCGAAGATGAGCAATTGCTTCGTACGCAGCAGCTTCTATGGCCATTTGCGGAGTCGGCATAGATTTCCCCACGAAGGAGACTTCCGTTGGGTCTTGGTTTGGGTTCACAGGAGGGATGTGCACTACTGCCCAATATTTCGAGGCGGTTGGGGTGATTCTCGTTTTGAGCAGCTCGTACTGGGGTGGATGGGTAGAACTCATGGTACTGCAGGTAAAGTCCCACAATATTTTAACAAAACTACCTGGGGTTGCATCTGGAGTTCTCAGATGAATACTAGGGCTCGGCATGGCAAAAATGGCTGTGAGAGCTGTGCACAAAGTGAGGGATGCTTGGTAAGGTCACGGAGTGGCCTCTTATATAGCATCAGGGCTGGGTTACCGATTGCGGTGTGGGGCAACTAGTTTGTCGGTTCTGCTCTATGGGGGTCGGGGTCAAAGCCACAGATATACATATCACAAAAGTGACGTATTACTGTGGGTGTCGTCTGGGGTGGTTTTGGTAGCTACGCCCGGAATTTAATATGCAACCGCACGCCAGAATACTTATGCCTGGATACTTGTGGTACTATAATAATGGCATACAATTAAACTGCATTTTATTCATGGCGATAACAAGGTCACACTATTACATGGCGTAGAATACTAAGACTCGGTACTACTCGAGTGACTTAGTCTACCTCGTTAATATCTAGTCGAGCATGCCTTGTGGACGTCGAGGCTTCTCCATGGGCTTCACCATCGGGGTTTGCCGGATTAGGCTGAGGAGCTGCAGGGTCGGGGTAGCGATGATGACCATTGCGGGGGTTGGTGGTCACAATCCCGTTGGAGCGTGTCCCCAAAATGCGACGAAGCTCCTCCGGGGATACAAATGCATTCCGGTCGGCTGCAGGGGCAGACCTCAAGGACTCGATTGGTTGTCCGAACAGCATGACTGGGTTGTCGGCGTCGGGCACATCTTCTCCTCTTGCCGGGGCTCGACGGGCAAGTTCTCCACGACCGGCGATCAGATCAAGAGTGACCTGATCGAACAATGCCTCTAGTGCACTTACATAGCGCACTAGATGCAGCAATGCAGGGTCCGTCTCGTGGTCTCCGTTGGCAACCTGGGGTGGCCTACTATACCCGTCACGGCTGGGGTAGTAGTAGAACGAGCGGCAGTTAACTCTGGGCGACAGGTGCTGGAGTTGAACTATAGCCTCTCGAGCGGCTAGCTGGATGGCTTGTGGCTCAAAGGAAGTTGTCCTTCCGGTGAACCTGTAGGGGCGTTCTGGCGCTATACCCCTACCATAGACGTGCACCGTGGCCTAGAATTGACGACTCTCACCGCTCATGAGCCCTTGGTACACAACAGATTCTGGGGGCTCTTCTAATGCAAAGGCACGACGGGTGAGGTTTGCTAGCACGGTTACAAAACCTCCAAGGTTGGTTGCTATGGTCTCATTGTGAACAATGGGGCCAGGCATCTTGGCTTGGTTCTGGGGGTAGAGGCTGTGCTGTGCTGGGTTGGGGCTAATGTTCCCTTTTATAGAAAAAGAAAACGGAGTCTTCCTTCACACGCTTGCGAATGAGACAAATTAGGTGTCGGTCACTGGCGCGTGATCGACGGGCTAGGCTGATAGGTTGGGCACCGACTGCCAAAAAGGTGTCGGGGTCACTGTGTGGCTATCGTATAGGATAAGCTTGGCTGTGGTTAGGTTAAGGTCTGGTGGGTGGGTTAACCTAGGTTTATCGACCTGGCTAAGATAGGATTAGCCAATGGTCAGCCTGGCTCTGATACCAAGGTTGTCAGGACCGGTTTTCCAGGATATTAATTTCCTAGTAAATGGCCCTTGTGCTCACCAGCCCCAGGATTACTGTTAGCTGATGAGACACAATCTTGATACAGAAATTCCAAGCAAAATACAAAATATGAAGCACAAGACCATTCTGGTCTATGAGTACAACAGAAGGTTTCTAGTGGTTGGTGGCGGAAGCGGTTTGCGGATCATCAGCGTCTATGGGACTCCATTTCCCACAGGAACAGCTGACCTGGATAACTCCTATCTTCGCGTATCTGCTATCTTCGATGCATAGGTTCCGGGCTATCGCCGTTGCGCTCCTCTCCAAGCAAGAAATCTGGCCAAGACAATAGCCAGGGACAAGCCAGTGAGTACTTTGAATGTACTCGCAAACATTATGAACACAAGTATAATATAACAGATGATAATCATGCACTGAAATATTCCATGATCACTTAGTCAGTCACAAAATAAAATTCATGACGCACGCAAGCAGGTTATTCATATAAAACATGAATAAACAATCAGAGAATAAAAATAAGATGCACCGATCGGGTGTCTGAAGCGACGCCTCGAAAGGATAATAATATGAAGAATGCCTCAGTCGGGCGTCTGAGCGACGCCACATAAAGGGCTTATAAAGAAAATAAATAACAAGCATGCCACAGTCGGGCGTCTGAGCGACGCCACATAAAGGGCTTATAAGGAAAAATAAATAATCAGCATGCCACAGTCGGGCGTCTGAGCGACGCCACATAAAGGGCTTATAAGGAAAAATAAATATCAAGCATGCCACAGTCGGGCGTCTGAGCGACGCCACATAAAGGGCTTATAAAGAAAATAAATAACAAACGTGCCATAGTCGGGCGTCTGAGCGACGCCACATAAAGGGCTTACAAAGAAAATAAATAACAAACGTGCCACAGTCGGGCGTCTCAGCGACGCCACAGAAAGGGCTTATATGATAAAGCAAACAGCATGCATGCCACAGTCGGGCGTCTGTGCGACGCCACATAAAGGGCTTATATAAGAATAATCACAATGAGTATCCAGGAGGTAGAACCATCCCAGGGATACTCTATAATTCAAATAATAAAAATGGTTAGTCCACAATAATAATAGCCATAATCATCATTTGTAACACGTCATGATCAATGTTCCGGTTTAGAAGTTTTTCCTCCGAAGACCGACACTAAGACCGACACTTGACCCATCCCAGACTGTAGTCCTTAACCGCGGACACGTCTATTGGAATAGATATAAACTCTGCAGAGGGTGTACTCTTTACCCACGAGTAATGGATTCCGTTAGTCCACCGGGACTAATTCCATTTACGGTCTTTGGATTGAAAACACACCTGACCCGCACACACTAGCTTAACTTACCGGTGCCTGGAATCAACCACGACACTCGTTAAGCAAAACTCTAAGTGGGGAGGCTCCAACCTCGATTAGCATGGGATCACACATTTATACCGCGCGCAAAACAGGGGAGCTACCCCCTCGGTCCCAACCAGAAACACCCATGCCCCCGGACCAAGTGACATGCCTACCAGGGGCCACTGGTATCTTTCACTATGGCCTCTCTGTACGGTGTGTGCTAAGAAAGGGGTTGACAACTTACTGAACCGTACCCTACATGTAGCAGGGACAAGTGGTAGCACGAAACAAGTATGGGGGTTACTGGCACTAGACTCGATCTACGGTCGACTCAGGAGGTTAAAGTGTTTCCTGCATGATTAGCATAACAAATATATATTCCACAACAACAGACAGAATCACCACTCATCATACCTCACCATGCCTTACTGAATATACTCGTCTCAACGAAATATCAGTATCAAGCTCGTGTCTACCCAAGACAGAGACTTTTCCGGATTCCTTCCGGTAGGCATGAAAGGCATACGAGGATGAATACTGTCATAAGTATTTCAATTCCAACAGCAAGGAATTATCATCATGCACTAGTAAACATGATCACATCATCACATGAAATAACGCATACTTCATGTCAACTTGGTGTTGTAGTCACATCAAACAACACACAACAAATATTATGCCAGGGTTCAGAATGCTTGCCTTCCATGTGTAGGTAGGTGATGAGTACTCCAAAACTTTTGAAAGTTTTTGTCTCTCCCCATTTCCTATTTTGAAAAGTATTTGAATCAACACGCAATTCAAAAACAGTGCAAAAAGTTGTCTTGGAAAATTTTCAAATAAATATGAAAATAAACTAGACAAAATTTGAGAATCAACAGAAAAAAAAATCAAGTCAAATGGAGTTTTAGTTTAAAAGATAAGGCCAGTCAAAGTTTGGTCAATTTTCTGATTTAAACTAAAACAGATAAAAGAAAACGTTTTAGATGAAATACGCTTTCGAGAGGGGGAGACGTACTTAGGGTTTTACGCCTACACTTATCCAGCTCATCCACCGCGTCAGGTCACTGACAGTGGGCCCGCCTGGCCCACCGGCCAGGTTTGACTTGTCGCCGCGCGCTCCCTATCCCTTGCCGACGGTAGAGGCGGAGCTCCGGCGATCACCGCCGGTGATTGGCGGTTCCTTTCGGGGACCTGGCTGCGGGAATGGATGGAGACGGTCTGGTCGGTCCTTCCGGTGGTGTCCACGGCCGGAGAGGAGGGCAGGGTCGCCGGCGGCGAGCTTTGCGGCGGACGGCGGCTTCGGGAGCAAATGGGAGTTCGGGCTACGGTGGCTCCCGATCGAGTTTGAGAGGTGGGCGGCTTCGCGGGGTCGAGGGAAAACTAGTGGTGGCAAGAGTAGGGCTAGGGAGCTCCGGCTCGCTCGGAATTGACTGGGGGGGCGGCGGCGGCCGAAGCTACCGGAGGTGGGGAAGACGATGGCTTCTGGTCGAATTGGAGCTAGGGGTGGCTTGCTACGGCATCGAGGAGGCTCATGGAGGAATGCTGCGGCTTCGGGGTCCTATTTATAGCTAGTTGAGGTCGGTTCCCGCGGCTGCGGATAAGAACACTGGCGAACCGCCGCTCTGTTGCCAGCAGGGCGACGTGGCGCTGGTCGGCGCTAACTGACGAGCTCGCGGATGAGCTCGGTCTGTTGCCAGAGGGCAACTGGCGAGCTGGAGTGGCTCAGGCGGCGCCGGCCACGGCAGAGACAGTCACGGGCGTCGGTGTGCCGCCAAAGAGCCATTGCTGCCGCTCTGAGAGGAGCAGGGCGTGTCGGGGCAGCACTAGGGGACAGGGGAGAGGATTAGGACGAGCGGGGGAGGCGGTAACTGGTCGCGGCGACGGGAGGCCGCACGTGCAAAACGCGCGCTCTGGCCGCGCTCTGGACACGCGCGCCAGGCGTTCGACAAAATGCCAATGCACTCTAGGCCTATCTGATGCTTATGAAACTAAACAGGACAAGGCTAATGAGTATATGAGATCTAATAGACATGCTGGTTCGGTCTCGGGAGTTAGTCCACAATGCAAACATGGTTTCATGCCAATTCTGTTCATGAACACAAGGTGTTCGACAGAATGCCATGGGCATCAAAGCAACTCTTCTGGTGGTCAAAATCTCCAGGTTGGGGTCTCTTTAGGTGTAGGTGATGATGAAAAAGTTATATAGAGAAAACCAGAAACTTGCTAGTGTAAGTTTTGCAAAACTACAGTTCTGGACAGAAAATAAATGCCATTATTGCATGTGCTTAAAATCTTCTAATGGGTCTGATCTCTTGGACTTAAGGGTTTGGTAGGGTGGACTACAAGCAGGAAAAATCCCAAGGTCACTAGAGCAAACTAAGATAGGGTTGCAGTACAAAATACCAAACTGGACCAGAATGAAGATGAGGATGGTTTGCTCAAATTTTCCAAAACGCCAAGTTGGGTTTTTGCATAAAAGTGATCTAGGAACATCACATGTCATTCCCAAAATTTTCTGGAATTTTTAAATGAAGTTATCAAATGGTTGTAGTGTAAATGAGGCTCTTAAACATATGAAAGGGCATTTTAAACGAATTTAAACTTGGCAAAATAATAAAAAAGTTTTCACTGATCATATACAATAAAAAAAATGGAATGTTCTTGAGAAGGCACTAAAGTCCAAAAATATTTTTGAAAAGTTTCTACTTGGAGGAAAAACTCCACCATTCAGAAGAAAGGAGTGATTCTGAAATCAATAGATGATCAAGAAAATAAAAATTTAATTTCCTGGCAAAATTTTAATTAATAAAACATGGTTAAATTTTTGGGGTGTTACATCCATTGGCACGTCTTATCAACGTGTAGATCGTGTCCCGTTTATCATGGGATATGCTCAATGCCCTGGGTTATCCCACGCGCGCATAATGGCACGATTGTTTTGGGAAGTGGCGAGGCCTGCGGCGCAGTAAAAGGGAGGCTCTTGTTATTACGGCACCCCATAAAAAGGGAGAAAACCCCCAAGGCCTATTCACGCTCCAAATTCGCACCCTTTGCCTCCTCAACCTTCCCAAGCTTCGAGAGCCCAGATCCAGTTCTTCCTCAATCTTCCCTCCAAGTTCGGCCATGGCTGGTTCAAGTTCCATGGGCAAGTGGGAGGCTTCCCCCGTCACCGACAGCGACATTCAGGAGCTCAAGCATGCTGGCTACCTCTCCGCCGACATCGCCCACCGCGCCCCAGAGGCGAATCAGGTGGTTCCCACACCGAAGCCGGGCGAGAGGGTGGTGTTCGTCCCCCATTTCATCTGGGGACTGGGCTTTCCGCTCCACCCCTTAGTCAGGGGCCTCATGTTCTTCTACGGGCTAGACTTCCATGACCTCCCCCCCCCCGAACTCCTTCATGCATATCTCGGCATTCATCATCATCTGCGAAGCCTTCCTACGGGTATAGCCGCACTTCGGCCTGTGGCTCAAAGTGTTTAACGTCAAGCCGAAGACGATTGCGGGCGCGCATGCGGATTGTGGTGGGGCGGTAATCAGCAAGCTCCCCCGTGTCGAGTGGCCGTATGGCACCTTCATTGACACGGTCAAGATCTGGCAAAAGGAATGGTTCTATATCACCGAACCAAGGAGCGCGGACTGGGCGGCACCTGCCGAGTACAGATCCGGACCCCCTGCGAGGCTAACCTCGTGGCTCAAGAAAGGCCTTGACTGGGGGTCGGACGCAGAGGTAAAATCCCTGCAGAAGCGCATCTCCTCGATGATTGAGGCCAAGAACGAACTGGTCAATGCGATCCAGGTCATGCTCCACCGCTGTCTCCTCCCCTGCCAGCACCGGGCCTCCCTAATGTGGGCTTACCAGCCCGAGGACCCGGCCACCATGAGTCAATTCTTCCGCACTACCCACGAGAAATTGTGGAAAGTGCTATTCAAGCCCAGAAGAGCTGGCCGGCCAAGGAGGTGGACACCGGTCTTGACGCCGAAACCCCTCCTACCAAGGTATGATAAAATTTTAATTCTCCGGCTCTGTTTTTTGACAAAGAGCTGAACCTCTTCTCCCTCATCTTCGCTGAAATGGCTGAGCAAGGCCGTGCGGATCGACTGTCTGGCCCCGCAGCCCGAAGACCCCCGGTCGGAACTGTTGACGGAGATGCTTGTCGTGGCGCCGTATTCGGCGCCAAAGAAGAAGGAGAATTAGAAGAAACAAGAAAAGAAGGAGGCTTGGGAGGGTCTCCGTCAATGGGGTCTTTTGGACTCTAAGTCCGAGGAGACCCATGCATCTTCCACTCACGAAGAAGAGCACGAGGACGAAGGGGAGTGCGGCTCCCCCCTCACAAGGAAAAGGGCGGCGTCAGCGGACGCCGCGGAGGATCTACCCCCTCCCGCCCCGAAGAGGACATGTCGGACAAAGGCAGTCCTGGCCGATGATAACTCGGACTCCGATAAGGAGTCTGAGGGTTTCGAAAGGGTTCCCCGAAGGAACCCAAGGGTTAAGCCCCCAGCCCAGAGGTATGAATCCGAATACCCTCTGGGTTATTTATATAGATCTTTCAATGCTAAACGAGCGAACGTCTTTCAATTTGCAGCCCGCCACGTGATCTCCCCACCGACTAAATCTCGGACGGGGAGTCTCTACCCGCCGACCTGGCGGAAAGTGGGACCACGTCGCATCCTACGCCTCCTGAGGTCTCGAAGGAGGCCGCGGAGGTGTTATCGCGCCAGGTTCCTTCCGAGCCAAAGACCGACGGCGGGGGTGACGATGCTATGGCCGAGGTTAATACCTCGGTCACCGAAGACCAGGAGGAGGAACATCTCCTGGCAACCGAAGAGGGGGGACGAGGTCCGATCCAATCCCCTCTGAAGACATCCCCGGAGGGCTCTGTGCCTCCGGAGCTGCCCTCCCAATCCCCGACCGGAGGGAGGGTTGGCGGGTCACCACCGGTGCCGCCCATGACTGGGTGGCCGGCCATGATGGAGGAAGCTTTATCCGGCGCCTCCATCGCCGAGGATCACCGCGCCCTTATGGGTGCAGTTTTGCAAGGCATTCAGTCCGTTGATAGTGGACTGAAAGAGGCTTTCAACGGTCTCTTGACGGGCTTCAAGGTGAGCCACGTAATACTCTTTTTTCCAAAAAAAGATAATTTACCAAGTTTATGCAATCCTGATAAGTGTAGTAGCCCCCGAGCCCTGGGTGAGTTTGAAAAACTCACCCGGGGGTCAGATGTTCGAAAATTAGTAACGGTGCTCAAGGCATCCCTTGTCCCTCATTATCCAAAGAGCTTCGGAGAGTACTTAGCAGAGGGTCTGGATCTGACAGCTCGGGAGTTTTAATGCACATAAGTTGTTTTGTAGGCCTCGTCATCGGCGGCGACCGCCAACGCAATGGAGCTTGCCGAGCTAAACCGGAAGCTCAAGAGCTCCGATGAGGAGCTCGATCGTCTGAACAAGAGATTCGATGAGACGCAAGGTCAGTCCGAATTGTATCATTCGACCTGTTGTCTATCTGATTGATTGAGATATCCGGGTTGTTATCCTTAATTGTTATTTACTCATTGTTACCACAGCTCTGGCCGCGGAGGTCGAGAACCTCAAAGCCGAGTTGGCAAAGGCGAGGCAGGAGGTCGCGGATGAGAAGGCGGCAGCCGAACGAGTGGCAGCCGATCTGTCGGCGTTAAAAGCCTTGAGCGACAAGCATGAGGCCCGGGTGGTAGAGGTGCAGCTGGAGCTTAAGGATGCAAGCACAAAGTGTGAGGCCCTTGAGCAAAAGACCGAGGACCAGGCCATCAAACTATCCTCGTTGAATCCGAACTCAAATCGAAGCGAGTTGATAGGCGGTTCTTTGAAGAAGAACTCCGCCAAGTCAAGGTGATCACGGATGGTAAGCCGTACTTACTGCAATGTGCCTTTGGTGGTAACAGGTTTGCGTTGCTCACCCGGGTGTGGCGTTCCTCGGGCGCCTTTACGGACCTCCCGAGGAGTGCAGCGGATGCGAACAAACACTTCGCTTGTCGGGATGGGGATGTTGAGCCTCGGCTTTTCTGGGCGCAATTTCAAGCCCCCGAGCATCCTCCCCTCCTAAGCAAACGGATGAAACAATTGATGGAGCTGCACAGGATGGCGGAGCTGGCCATGAAGGACCTCTGCATCCGGCTATGGCCTGCAGAGCCGTTGCCGAATAGTTACTTCGGCTTGGTGCAGAAACTGTGCGATGCTGCGCCTCGGATTGAAGCTCTAAAGCGTTCTACATGCATCGAGGGAGCTCGGATGGCCTTTGCAAGGACCATGGTGCACCTGCCGGGGCTCAAGCCGACCGAGATGGCCACCGCACTTCCACATCCTGGCAAGGAGCATAGGCACCCCAAGAGATACTTTTCCATCGTGATGGATGGTGCTCGGGCGATAGAAACCCAATGCCCCAAGGATGTAATTTATGAATGAGCATTTTGTCATGTATCCATTGAGTTTTCTACTTTACAATGTGGTTGCATGGTTTATCATGTCTTGAAGCTTTGTATGATTTTGACTCCTATGTGGCCGTTTTATCTGAAAGTTGCGAGTCGTCGGCTTCAGCCCCCATGTAGATACAACACGAGGTGTTTCTGCCTCCACACTGTGACCCTTAGCCGATGTATCGGGGCCCAAAGGAGGTAGTGTGAGGGGAACAAAGCAATCAGACTATGATGCTTTAGTGCTTTCACTTAGCCGTAGGAGCTTGACTGCGGGGGCTGATGACCAGCCCCCGGTGTTTTGTGATATTTGGATACACCGAGGTTGAAACCAGCATCACATGGTTTGTAATAGTACAAACCCCTCGTATAACACGGAATAACCTCTATCAATTCTTAGATTGACACTTATGCTCAGATTGCAGACCGGTTATCGCTTATTATGACAGTCAGTTTTCGGCTTTCTCCACTGAGGCACTTGACAGGCGAGCTGGAAGCGCAATCGTAGTGGTTCTCCCTTTACCCTTTTAGCCGAATGGGCGGAACGTAAGAGGGCAAGCACAGGAGCCGAGCAACCCAACCATTGACCCAAGACATAATTCGGAACCGATTCATATAAAGCAACATCCGAGACGCCGAACGCATAAACAATAGTGCGCGGGGTGATGCTTGGGGCAATTTTTATAGTCAAGCCCCCGGTCTATTAGTCGGTCGCATTGTAATATGTACCGAACAACTTTGCTATCGGCATCGGTGAGTAGAGAGCAGAGTATGTGACATAAAATACAGCGAGTAGGCCGTAAAGGATGGTCTTTATTTCTGATGAATTCTTACAACTCAAACTGCCGAAGCAACTGTTACAGGTATTTTGAAATGAAAAGCAGAGTTTACCAAGGAGAGGTTTTACCCGGGGTCTTCGATCGGTGGTTTGACGTCCTCAATGCCCCTGTCGCGTGTCTGCTCCTTTGCTCCCGAGAGGGGGTTGCGTTCCTTTAAAGGTGATTGCTATCAGTGAACGGACCTTGGGAAGAAGATCTTGAGAAGTCGCCGCAGTGTTGATGAGCTTTACGCTTGGAAGGTCCTAGATGGTACCTGTGGTTTGTCCGAAGACATGTGTTGGCAGTAGTTCGGTCCAGCCGAACACTTTCCTTTTGATAGTGGGTCCCCATAGCTGCCGATGGTATTTTGAGCGCGAAGTTGTGCCTTCTCGGCACGTATTTCGCGGGAACTAGGGCTGTGCTGTGGGGGGCGTATCCCTATTTTTGTTGGGCGGAAGATGATTCTAGGAGTTCGGGTTGAGACCGAAGTCGTTTGCTATCATGACGTGCCTTTATGGCTGATTTGGGCGTCGGCCTATCATCGCTGTACTGGAATTTAGCTGCCAGGGACGCTGTGTGTTCCTCAGTTCGGAGAGAGCACTCTGTATTGCCGTTGACAGTAATGACCCCTCTGGGCCCGGGCATCTTGAGCTTCAGGTACGCGTAGTGGTGGACGGCGTTAAAGCGAGCAAATGCTATGCGGCCGAGTAGGGCGTGATAACCGCAGCGAAAAGGGACAATGTTGAAGATCAAGTCTTCGCTATGGAAGTTGTCGGGCGAACCGACCACTACTTCCAGATTCACAGTGCCCGAGCAGCGGGCTTCGACGCCTGGGATCACTCCTTTAAAGGTAGTGTTGCTGGGTTTGATCCTTGACGGATCTATACCCATCTTTTTCACCGTGTCTGCGTAAATCAGATTAAGGCTACTTCCTCCGTCCATTAGGACTCTAGTGAGGTGATACCCATCGATAATGGGGTCTAGGACGAGGGTTGCCGAACCTCCGTGACGGATACTGGTCGGATGATCCCGTCGATCGAAGGTGATCGGGCAAGCCGACCATGGGTTATACTTCGGGGCTATGGGCTCTACGGCGTAGACCTCCCGAAGGGCGCTTCCTCTCCTTTTTTGGTATGTGAGTGGCATATATCATGTTCACAGTTTTTACCTCTGGAGGGAACTGCTTTTGTCCTCCATTGCCTGGACCACGGGGCTCGTCATCGTCCTCGCTTCATGGGCTCTTGCCCTGCTCCTCGGCTGCGAGTTTGCCAGCTTGTTTGAATACCCAACAATTACAGTTGGTGTGGTTAGCGGGCTTGTCTTGGGTGCCGTGGATCTGGCACAGGCCGATCCATGATTTTGTCCAGCGTGGTAGGTCCATCTCGATTTCCTTTAGAGGGTTTCTTCTGCTGTCCGGATTTCGGGTTGCGGAAACCGGCATTAACGGTCGTGTCCTCAGCATCGCCGTTGTTGTGCCGGCGTTTGTTTTTGTTACGTCGTGGTTTCCCATTTCCATCCCGCACTTCAGAGGTGCCGGGGTCTTTGGGGTTATGGCTTTGTCGGGCTAGCTAGTTGTCCTCACCCGCGCAAAAGCGGGTCATAAGTGAAGTAAGGGCGGACATTGTCCTCGGCTTGTCCTGGCCGAGCTGACGAGCTAGCCACTCGTCCCGAATATTGTGTCTGAAGGAGGCTATTGCCTCGGCGTCCGGGCAGTCAACGATCTGGTTTTTCTTTGTCAGGAACCGATTCCAGAATTGCCGAGCCGATTCACCTGCTTTCTGGACAACATTGCTCAGGTCGGAGGAGTCCGGTGGCTGGACATAAGTGCCCTGGAAGTTAGATTGGAAGGCATCCTCGAGCTCTTCCCAGCTCCCGATAGAATTCTTGGGGAGACTGTTTAACCAGTGCTGAGCTGGCCCCTTAAGTTTTAGGGGCAGATAATTGATGGCATGGAGATCATCTCCTCATGCCATATGAATGTGGAGGAGGAAGTCCTCGATCCACACGGCTGGGTCTGTTGTCCCGTCGTATTGCTCTATGTTAACGGGTTTAAACCCTTCAGGGAACTGATGCTGCATCACCTCGTCTGTGAAGCACAGTGGGTGGGCAGCGCTTCTGACCCAAGCTATGTCATGCCTATGATCGGCGGGAGGTCGGGCCCGGTATTGTTCCCGGCCTCTATTGTTGCGGTCGAGCCAAGACCGGTACCCGTCCCGTCTAGCGGAGGGGAGTACCCTCTAGATCTGTAGATGGATCTTGTGTGGCCTGCTCTATAATCCAGGTCATGTCATAAGTCGTACCTGTCCTCATGCCCCGCTAGTTCTTTTCCTCTCCTGCGGGGTACCGCAGGTCTGTACTCGGCCTCGCCGGCCGTTCTATCCCGTCCTCGGGGAGGGCGGTCCGGCCGGTCGTACGGAGTATGCCTGTGAGGCGATGTTTCAAGGGCCTCGTCATCGAACTGTGGCAGCACCCGCCGGCGAGGGTAGCTCTTGGGTTGGTCCAGTAGATCGGTATCTTTGGCTACCAAGACCCCCGTCCATCTATCATTGAGGGTGTCTTGTTCGGCTTTGTGCTGTTGTTGTTTTGCCTTCAGGCTTCGAGCGGTGGCTAAGAGCTGCCGCCTAAACCGTTCCTGATCCGCAGGGTTTTCGGGGACGGTGAAGTCTTCGGTTTCCAGGCAGTCCTCCTCCTCGACAAGGGGAAGGTAGTTGTAGTCCTCAGAATCATTAGGATCCTCGGTGTCGTGCCGATCTTCGGGCCTTTCCTGATCCTCCAGTGGCTGTTCGGGGACTTCAGGGTCGCCGAGGTCTTCCGGGGTGTCGTTTTCCCCGGTGCCTGCAAAGGCTTCCCTTCCCTTGTTGGCCTTAGATCGTTTGCGCTGTTTCCGACGTCTTGACGATGCCTCACCGGATTTATCGCCATTATTCTTAGGGGCGCGATCGCCCTTATCATCGGGGGTGTCTACCATGTAGACGTCGTAGGTGGAGGTGGTAGTCCATCGCCCATTGTTTACTGGGGCGGGGGCGCCGTCCTCTTCATCCATGTCTCCTGCCTCCTCGGAGGCGTAGTCTAGCATATCGGTTAAGTCTTCGATAGTGGCTACCAAGTGGGTGGTGGGTGGGTCGAAAAATTCCTCATGACCTGCCTCCAGACCGATATGAGCATGGGTCGAGGTCGGGTCGTGTGTGATTTTTATTGATAAGATCCGATCCAGCGCCTCGTTGAGCGTCGAGAGCTCGACCGGATCGATCTGCCTAGGACTTTCGGAGTTAACCTCCAACGTGTCTGTGCAAGGAGTGTGTTCGGCAGGGGCCGACCCCTGGCCCTCAGGTACTGTAACCGGATCCGGACTAAGAGCCAGTTCATCGGCAGGGATAGACCCGAGGGCGGTGTCAAGAAGGAGATCCGAAATTAAGGCTTCGGAGTCTTTGGGCTCGTCAGATGAAACTGCGAGCCTAGCGAATGAAAGATCGCCCCAGGAGTCTACAGAGAACTCAAGGTTCCCGAATGTGATCTCTTGATCGGGGGCGATACTCCCGATCCGACCAGGGTGGCCGGTCAAGTCAGCGTGCAGCACGATGTTGCCGAAAGCGAAAATCTATCCGGGGGCGAAGGAGCCCCCGTTACGGACTACATCGCTGACAATTAGGTGAGCCATCAATTCCTCTTGCGATCCCACAGCGGAACTCTCAATGAAAGCACCAATGTCTATGTCAAAACCGGCAGATCGCGGGTAGGGGGTCCCGAGCTATGAGATTAGGATCGATGGGTAATAGGGGACGAAGGAGATGATGTTTACCCAGGTTCGGGCCCTACTATGGAGGTAAAACCCTACGTCCTGCTTGATTGTATTGATGTGTATGAAGATTACAGAGTCGATCTACCTCGAGATCAAGTTGCTAAACCCTAGAGGAGCTTGTCTGCCCTCTACAATCTAAACCCTCCGGTTTATATAGACACCGGGGGTACCTAGGGTTTACACATGATAAGTCTCCAGCCGGAAGTAAAGACGCTGATCCTCTCATCTTAACTTGGAGTGCACGCCGCGTCTTCGGAGGTTTCCTTCTAGAATACGGGGTCACCACATATCCTGGCCCTTCCTGTGATAATCAGAGAGCGGCCCACCAAGTCGGCCTATAAGAGGTAGGCAGGCGGCCCGAGGACCCCTTAGTCCAGGATTCCCTCAGTGGTACCGATTAGGTGACCAACGGTCAGATTGTACAACTCGGTGACGCCGATTCTCAAGTCTCGGTGGTACCAATTCCTGACAATGGCTAATGATACGTCTCCAATGTATCTATAATTTTTGATTGTTCCATACTATTATATTATCTGTTTTGGATGTTTTATATGCATTAATATGCTATTTTATATTATTTTTGGGACTAACCTATTAACCTAGTGCCTAGTGCCAGTTTCTGTTTTTTCCTTGTTTTTGAGTATTGCAGATAAGGAATATCAAACAGAGTCCAAACGGAATAAAATCTTCGCGATGATTTTTCTTGGACCAGAAGAAACCTGTCAGACTTGGAGATGAAGGCAGGAGACCTGCCAGGAGATCACAAGCCTGCAGGGCGCGCCCTAGGGGGGGGCGCGCTCCCTGGCTTGTGGCCCCCCTGCGGGTCCTCCAACCCTAATCTTCGGCCTATAAATTCCCAAATATTCCCCCAAGCCATATTCAAGGATACCAAAGAGCCTAAGCTTGGGGATGCCCCGGAAGGCATCCCCTCTTTAGTCTTCAATCCATCGGTAAATTTACTTGAGGCTATATTTTTATTCACCACATGATATGTGTTTTGCTTGGAGCGTCTTGTATGATATCAGTCTTTGCTTTTTAGTTTGCCACAATCATCCTTGCTGCACACATCTTTTGAGAGGGACACGCATTAATCGTGAATTTATTAGAATACTCTATGTGCTTCACTTATATCTTTTGAATCAGGCAATGTTGCTCTAGTGCTTCACTTATATGTTTTTAGAGCATGGTGGTGTTTTTTATTTTATAGAAATAATTGAACTCTCGTACCTCACTTATATTATTTTGAGAGTCCTTTAAACAGCATGGTAATTTGTTTAGGTTATGAATTTAGTCCTAATATAATGGGCATCCAAGAGGGATATAATAAAAACTTTCATATAAAGTGCATTGAATACTATGAGAAGTTTGATTCCTTGCATATAATTTTGAGGTATAAAGATGGTGATGTTAGAGTCATGCTAGTGAGTAATTGTGTAATGGTAAAAATACTTGTGTTAAAGTTTGTGATTCCAGTAGCATGCACGTATGGTGAACCGTTATGTAACGAAGTCGGAGCATGATTTGTTTAATGATTGTCATCCTTTGAGTGAGGGCCGGGAGCGCGCGATGGTTAACTCCTACCAACCTCTCCCCTAGGAGCATGCGTCTAATACTTTGCTTCGATAACTAATAGATTTTTGCAATAAGTATGTGAGTTCTTTCTGACTAATGTGAGTCCATGGATTATACGCACTCTCACCCTTCCACCATTGCTAGCCTCTCTAGTATCGCGCAACTTTCGCCGGTGCATTAAACCCACCATATACCCTTCCTCAAAACAGCCACCATACCTACCTATTATGGCATTTCCATAGCCATTCTGAGATATATTGCCATGCAACTTCCACCGTTCCGTTTTTATGACACGCACCATCATTGTCATATTGCTTTGCATGATCGTAAGACAGCTAGCATGATGTTTTCATGGCTTGTCCGATTTTTGATGGCATTTGCTATGCTAGATCGTTACTTCTTGGTACACCACCGGAAGCATTCATATAGAGTCATATCTTGTTGTAGGTATCGAGTTGTAAGTAAATAAAAGTGTGATGATCATCATTATTAGAGCATTGTCCCATGAGAGGAAAGGATGATGGAAGCTATGATTCCCTCACAAGTAGGGATGAGTCTCCAGACTTTACAAATAATAAAAGAGGCCAATGAAGCCCAAATAAAAAAAAGGCCAAAGATGCCCACCAAAATAATAAAAAATGAGAGAAAAGAGAGAAGGGACAATGTTACTACCCTTTTTTTCACACTTGTGCTTCAAAGTAGCACCTTGATCTTCATGATAGAGACTCTCCTATTTTTTGTCACTTTCATATACTAATGGGAATTTTTCATTATATAACTTGGCTTGTATATTCCAATGATGGGCTTCCTCAAATTGCCCTAGGTCTTCGTGAGCAAGCAAGTTGGATGCACACCCACTTAGTTTCTTTTTGAGCTTTCATACGCTTATAGCTCTAGTGCATCCGTTGCATGGCAATCCCAACTCACTCAAATTGATATCTATTGATGGGCATCTCCATAGCCCGTTGATATGCCTAGTTGATGTGAGACTATCTTCTCTTTTTCCACACAACCTCCACCATATTCTATTCCACCTCTAGTGATATATCCATGGCTCACGGTCATGTATTGCGTGAAAGTTGAAAAGGTTTGAGAACATAAAAGGTGTGAAACAATTACTTGACTTGTCATCGGGGGTGTGCATGATTTAGATACTTTGTGTGGGGAAGATGGAGCATAGCCAGACCATATGATTTTGTAGGGATAACTTTCTAAGGCAATGTTATTTTGAAAGGACACAATTGCTTGTCAGTATGCTTGAAGTATTACTGTTTTTATGTCAATATTGAGCTTTTGTTTTGAATCTTATGGATCTGAACATTCATGCCACAATAAAGAATATTACATGGATAAATATGTTAGGTAGCATTCCACATCAAAAATTCTGTTTTTATCATTTACCTATTCGAGGACGAGCAGGAATTAAGCTTGGGGATGCTTGATACGTCTCCAACGTATATATAATTTTTGATTGTTCCATGCTATTATATTATCTGTTTTGGATGTTTTATATGCATTAATATGCTATTTTATATTATTTTTGGGACTAACCTATTAACCTAGTGCCTAGTGCCAGTTTCTGTTTTTCCTTGTTTTTGAGTATTGCAGATAAGGAATATCAAACGGAGTCCAAACGGAATAAAATCTTCGCGATGATTTTTTTGGACCAGAAGAAACCTGCCAGACTTGGATATGAAGGCAGGAGACCTGCCGGGAGATCACAAGCCTGCAGGGCGCGCCCGCTTGGCTTGTGGCCCCCTGCAGGTCCTCCAACCCTAATCTTTGGCCTATAAATTCCCAAATATTCCCCAAATACCAAAAAGAGCCACGAAAATACTTTTCCGCCGCCGGAACCCTCTGTTCCCGTGAGATCCCATCTTGGAGCCTTTTCCGGTAATCTGCCAGAGGGGGATTCGATCACGGAGGGCATCTACATCAACTCCATTGCCCCTCCGATGATGCGTGAGTAGTTCACCTCAGACCTTCGGGTCCATAGCTAGTAGCTAGATGGCTTCTTCTCTCTCTATGTTCTTCAATACCATGTTCTTCATGATCTTCATGGAGATCTATCCGATGTAATAATCTTTTGCGGTGTGTTTGTCGAGATCCGATGAATTGTGGGTTTATGATCATATTATCTATGAATATTATTTGAATCTTCTCTGAATTCTTATATGCATGATTTCATATCTTTGCAAGTCTCTTCGAGTTATTGGTTTGGTTTGGCCAACTAGACTGGTAATTCTTGCAATGGGAGAAGTGTTTGGTTTTGGGTTCAATCTTGCGGTGTCCTCACCCAATGACAAAGTAGGGGTAGCGAGGCACGTATTTGTATTGTTGCCATCGAGGATAAAAAGATGGGGTTTTCATCATATTGCTTGAGTTTATCCCTCTACATCATGTCATCTTACCTAATGCGTTACTCTGTTCTTCATGAACTTAATACTCTAGATGCAGGCAGGAGTCAGTCGATGTGTGGAGTAATAGTAGTAGATGCAGAATCATTTCGGTCTACTTGACATGGACGTGATGCCTATATGCATAATCATTGCCTTGGATATCATCATAACTATGCGCTTTTCTATCAATTGCTCGACAGTAATTTGTTCACCCACCGTATTATTTTCCTTCAAGAGAGAAGCCTCTAGTGAAACCTATGGCCCCCGGGTCTATTTTCCATATTATATTTTCAGATCTATAAACCAAAAATACCAAAAATACTTTGCTGCAATCTTTTTACTTTTCGTTCTAGTAATCTTCTATATCTATCTCTATCAGATCTCATCCTTTCAAGTAACCGTGAAGGGATTGACAACCCCTTTATAGCGTTGGGTGCAAGTGTTTGATTGTTTGTGTAGGTGCGGAGATTGGGGACTTGCTTGTATCTCCTACTGGATTGATACCTTGGTTCTCAACAACTGAGGGGAAATACTTATCTACTTTGCTGCATCACCCTTTCCTCTTCAAGGGAAAACCAACGCAAGCTCAAGAAGTAGCAGCTAACCAGAGAGTTGGTCCAAAAACTCGGTGAGACCGATTCACAATTCTCGGTGGTACCAATTCTTGTGAATGGCAAACCAGGAAGTTGGTCCAAGTCTCGGTGAGACCGACTGGCAAAACTCGGTGGTACCGAAGCTTGAAAATAGCTAAACAGAGAGTTGGCAACTGAACTCGGTGGCACCGATGCAGCCTCGGTTGCACCGAATGGCTAGGGTTTGGCATGGGTCTGTCTGAGTTTGGGAATCGGTGGGACCGAGTGGGAATTGTTGGTTGCACCGATTTTGGATATTTGGCTTTGGACAGACTTTTGTGGAAGAGCTTGTGGGTGTTTTTGGTGACTATCACTTGTGCACGTGGAGCATCTTGTTCACCAACCGTACCTTACCCCCTTTTAATAGTATTGGCTTTCCTATGGACTCAAAGTGATTTCTCACAAAGTAAAATGTAGAGTCCTCTTTCTTGAAGCTTTGCCAATCCATTTCCTTGCATCTTGGGGTTTCTCCACAATCCTTTTGCCATCCCTATCATTGAACTTTTTTTGAAATATGCTTAGTGGAAACATTAGTTCAATGACATATATGTTGTTATTAATTACCAAAACCACCAAGGGAGCAAATGTGCTTTCACCATGGCATGTCCCTAGTGCCATGGCCGTGGCCACTCTTGTCCACAAGTGCCAGGGAGTTTTTGGAGATGCTCTGGCACTCTTACGGGCTAAGGGAGGGTGTAGGGAATAGGAAATGGAGGGAGAGGGAGTGTTGCCATGGTGAAACAGGGTAGAAAGTGGGGGTTTTACCCCTCCAACAATTGAGCTACTGCCATGAGGTTTTTACTGGAGGTAGAAGGTGACTATCAAGAGCTCTGTTAAAAATTTGAGCTCAAGGAGAAGAGTAGAAGTGGTCAAAACAGTGAATCCTAGAATGCACCAGAAGGTGTTTGATGGAGTTCTGGGTCAGCTAAGATGCTGTGATTGACATGAGACTTAACAGGATTAAATGGTGGGTAAAAATGAGATGGATCACAAGGATTGAGCCCATTTTAAGAAAGTTGACAATGTAAACTTTGCGAACCCTAGAAATGGGCAGGAATAGATTTTCTTAGATCTAGCTATGCAAATCCATTCTCCTTGATGCACCACTTAGTGTGGTAGCCTAATTTAGGGATTAGAGCATGCCCAAAAAGTTTGGGACCAAATGGGGAAACTTGGTAATGCAAAAATTCCCAATTCTTGAAATCAACAGAAATTGGTTTGGGGAATTTGGACAAGTGGATCTATCTTTCTTGATGCACCACTTGGTGTGGATGCATTATTAGAGGATTAGAACATGTACACAAAGTTTGAGAAAAAATAGAGGCACTTGGCAATGTAAAGTTGTTCAAATTTGAATCTGGACAGAAAAGGGTTTGGAATATTTTGGTTAATGAAAACAATGGGGATTGATATGAAAAGTTGCAAGACCATCACATATAGCATGCGTGACTTGCTGGAATTTTCCTGGATTTATTTGAGAATATTTCTTATAGAAATATTTCAAATGCTTGAAATAGGCAAAAATGGTTTTGAAAGGTTTTGTCCAATATTTTGAACATGACCATGTGTTGAAGCTCTTATATATGGACAATATATGTCCACTGAGTTTCCCTAAATTTTCTCAAATATTTTCAAAGAATAAAAACAATTTTTCCCTATAAAAGACCATTTCTGGCCTTAAGAAAAGCCTTTAAATAAAATAGGTAAATAATCTTTCAAATTAACATTTGGTGATTTTGGGAAGTCTTATATATAGTAGGTCACAAATAAAGCCTCTGGGTCAAAACAATCCACCCAATTTGAGGACTTGTAGCACAAACCTAAATTCAGGGGTTTTTGAAAACCTAATTTGAAGAAATGCTTTTTGCCAAAATAATATTTGATAAAAATAGTTTTATGTCCTATAAACATGGCCTGATCATTGGGAAAGATTTGGATCAAGGAGATGGGTTTTTGAGAGTGGAAGGAATTTATGAATTAGGGCAAAGCAAACAAACAAGCAATCAGCAAGCAAGTCAAGCATCACAAGCACACAAAAATTTTCAATTGGTCCTAATTTTTGAGACATGTTAACTTAGTTATGAGGCAAAACACAGGGTGTGACAGCTAGGGGGGCCCCGGCGCGCCTTGATGGGTTGTGCCCTCCTTGGGGCCCCTCTCCACCGCTTCTAATGCCTATAAATGCCCAAATATTCAGAAAACCCTAGGGGAGTCGACGAAAAACACACCCAGCCGTCGCAAGTTCAAGAACCTCGAGATCCAAATCTAACACCATCACGGAGGGGTTCATCTTCTTCATAGGTGCCTCTCCGATGATGCGTGAGTAGTCCACCATAGACCTACGGGTCCGTAGGCAGTAGCTAGATGGCTTCCTCTCTCTCTTTTGATTCTCAATACAATGGTCTCTTGGAGATCTATTTGATGTAAACTTTTGTGGTGTGTTTGTTGGGATCCGATGAATTTTGAGTTCATGATCAGTTTCTATCCATGAATATTATTTGAGTCTTCTTTGATCTCTTATATGCATGATTACTTATAGCCTCGTATTTCTTCTTCGAATCTTTGGTTTAGTTAGGCCAACTAGATCGCTTTTTCTTGCCATGGGAATAGGTGCTTTGTGAGGGGTTCGATCTTGCGGTGTCCTTTCCCAGTGACAAAAGGGGCAGCAAGGCACGCATGTATCGTTGCCATTAAGGATAACAAGATGGGGTCTATTCCTACATGAATAGATCTTGTCTACATTATGCCATTGTTCTTATTGCATTACTCCGTTTTTCCATGAACTTAATATACTAAATGCATGCTGGATAGCGGTCGATGTGTGGAGTAATAGTGGTAGATGTAGGCAAGAGTCGGTCTACTTATCTTGGACGTGATGCCTATATAATGATCATCGCCTTGGATATCGTCATGATTATTTGATCTTCTATCATTTGCCCAACAGTAATTTGTTCACCCACCATGCGCTGTACTCATGAGAGAAGCCACTAGTGAGACCTACGGCCCCCGGGTCTACTTTTCTAACATATTGCTTTCCGATCTATCTTTTTGCCTCTTTTGTTTTCAGATCTATTAGTCCAAAAACCCAAAAATACCTTGCTGCACTTTTTATTTGCTCTTTTTTCAAAAACACAAAAGTATTGTAAACATAGGTAAATATGGCATGAATACTTCATAAATTATCGATACGTTGGAGACGTATCACTGCACTTTTTATTTGCCTCTTTTATTTTGTGTTCTTGTGAGATCTATTTATCCAATCTACAATCTAATCTATGTTTTTACCGTGGAGAGATTGAAAACCTCTCTTTCGTATCGGGTTGCAAGTATTTACCGTCGCTGTGCTGCATCATCCCTTCCTCTTTGGGGAAATACCGACGCAGTTTCAAGCCACGTCAAAGGAATTTCTGGCGCCGTTTCCGGGGAGGAAGCGGTCTCTTCTACGTGCCAATCTCTGGCGTCGAGGAGACACCATCATCATCTACCAGGTTCCTAATCACAAATCTCATCTCCTTGAAACTACATTATTTGCCATTTGCCCCTTGTTTTCCTCTCCCCCACTTCACCAATTTGCCGTTTTATTCGCCCTCTTTTTCGTTTGCCTTTTTCTCGTCAGATCTCTTGCTTTCTTGCAATATTGTTTGTGTAGTCACGATGACTCAAGAAAACACCAAGTTGTGTGATTTTTCCAATACTAATAACAATGATTTTATTAGTAATTCGATTGCTCCTCCCGCCACTAGTGCGGAGTCATGAAAGATCAATTTGCCGGTACTCCTAATGAGGATGCCGCATCTCATCTAAACACGTTCGTAGAATTGTGTGATATGCAAAAGAAAAAAGATGTGGACAACGATATAGTGAAGTTGAAATTATTTCCTTTTTCCTTGCGGGATCGTGCAAAATTTTGGTTTTCCTCATTGCCTCGCAATAGTATCGATTCTTGGAATAAGTGCAAGGATGCTTTTATCACTAAGTATTTTCCGCCCGCGAAAATTATTTCCCTTAGAACGCAAATCATGAATTTTAAGCAACTTGAGCATGAACATGTTACACAATCTTGGGAAAGAATGAAATTGATGCTAAGAAATTGTCCTACTCATGGTTTAAATCTTTGGATGATGTCGGGGCACTGATGCTCACGATCACCTATGGGACCAGGAGGACCCTTGTGGTTCGGCAAGGGGGGGTCACGTTGCACGAAGAGCGGAGAGCATGAGACGGCGCGACGATCATGACACAGGCATTTTACCCAGGTTCGGGCCGCTGCTAAGTGTAAAACCCTACTCCTGCTTTTTGGTTTATTTGATTGGCAGAACACGAGTGGTGCCTCACGCTCTACCCCGGCAAGGGTTGCCTTCAGGGAAAGACCTGCTAGGCGAGTACAAATGTTCGGGGGTCCGAATCCTGAGCTAAGTAGCCTTGGGCCTCCTTTTATAGTGCAAGGGGTTACCACAATGGCAAAACAGTCATTATCTATCGATTGGATAGCTTAGCAGAGCTATCATACCTAACTCTGGCATTTAGGACAAAATACCATGATTACCAGCCTAGGTAGCGCTCGGGGGAGCATCCCCGGCAAGCTTTTACCACCGCTTGGCCGGTCTTTGCTTACGGTCTTGACACGCTGCAGGGTGGGTGTCAACTTAGTATAACTTGCCTCCCGGTGTGTCGCCACGTGTTTAGTGAGAGCTGATTAGCCGCTTAAGGGCTCGACACCGCATTGATAAGTGACTAACGTAGCGATGCGGTGGAGTGGTGGCCGATCAGCTCGCGCCTGCGGCGGGAGGGCTTGCCAAGTCTTCAGGAAGGCGCGTATGTCTTGGTCCCCGGCAAGCGCCAGGGACGTGCTTGGCTCGTTGCATTCCAGGCTTGGGCTGCCGCGTCGGGCTTGTTGGAGTCTGGTCTTGATCATTCGTCGGGTTTGTACGAACGTTGAAGGGTTCAGCTACTACCGCATGTGCATAAGTCAGGGGCACTGGGTACCCCTATACTAGTGCACCGATAGGAGCCCCCGGGTCTGGCCCACACGCGCTCACCAAGTGCCATTGGGTCAAGCCCAAAATGTATGCACAGGCGCGCAATGGGAGAGAGTAACTGCCAATTTCTTGGTCAGCACTGACTCACCACCTCAGGCCGTTTCCGCCACGCGCGCCGCATGCATAGCGGGGGGTTATCGACGGGCGCGCGTGACATAAAGCCCTGGTTGTGGCAGAAACCGCAGCGCCATGGATTGGAGCAATGGGGCGATTACCTGTTCGCCCGTGATCATGGGTGGTGGAATTGGTGGAGATGGGCGACGACCTTTGGAGCGGAGGAGAACCAGCCCCCGCGCCCTCCCCTATAAATTGGGGGCCGCGAGGGGCGATGCTCATCCATCCTTTCCTCCTCCTTAAGTTTGAATCCACAGAGCTCGCCCTTCTGCTTCCTTGTCTTAAGTTGTGTTCCTCCTCCCGATGCTCAGGGGGAGGGTCCTAGCGAGCGAGTTTGCAGGGCCTTCCCTTTGGACCCATGTTCAGTCTCCATCATGGATAGACGACTCTAAGCTGAAGGCTGGTCTGGGAAGTCTTGGATGGGGGAGGGGGCAGCATGGTGGCCGTGTTGGGGACAGAAGCGGCGGCACGCCTGCCGCCGCGCTGCCCGCTTCTTTAGCCTCGACGGAGTGCCATACGATTGACATCGCGCCGGGATCTATATTGGAGGTGCAGCGTCGCGGCGGTCCATGGTTCCCGCATTCCTTCTTCAAGGTGATGGAGAAAAACCGTCCACACGGCCGCCACGGTCGTGCGTACGGTCGCAGCCGTGAGTCGTCGTTTATCGCGGTGAAGCTCTCCTCCTACAGCGTTTTGGATGGAGCATACGGGAGGGAGCCCTTCATCTTCGCGTGCTCTTCTAAGGCGGGGGATGGAATTACCCGCCTTTGGCCACCGGGGACGACCATGCTCTATGTGGGGTCCCCGGGTTGCCGCGCTTGGAGCTTGGGTGACGGCGGGGGCGTCCCCTCGAGCGATGGCGATGAGGAAGACGATGGCGGTCGGGGACCTACGACGCATCATGAGCATGGATGAGGTCTCTGACGCGTCGCGTTCCCCGGCAGCACCATCATCACCAGCTGGGCTCTGGCAGCGCCACCATCTACACCTGCCTTCCGCCTTCTTTCCCCTTGTCGGTCTTGTCCGCTCCGTCGGCTTCGTCCGCCCTGCCTGAGGACAGGGCCCTTCTGCTCGCCGGACGCGTCCTTCTGGTCCTGGCTGGGAAGCGTCGAATCCCGGCCAGGCGCTCCTTTTGCCCTCTGTTCCTTCTTCACCTAATCCCTAAGAGGAGAGGGACAAGAAAGGCATTACGGGGCATTTATCTTTTTGTAAGCCAAAAATGCAGGCGTTTGCCAAATTTTAGCTGATCAGAATGTAATTTCTTATCCACTTTGTAACGGAAATTAATGAGAAAAGGTGTCGTCTTTCTTTCACAAGTACTATCCATGTTCCTTCCTTGTTTATACTGTATCGGTATGTTTTGTCTTTGCTACACGGAGCTGCTTGCCGGGTCATCATTCAAACCACGAGTGCCAAAAAGGGAAAACGAGCCCCCGGCAGCGGATTAGCGTTGTTCCCCGGCAGAGCTCCTTGTCAGTGTCGGCGCTGCCACCCCCCCCCCCCTCAGTCGTTAAACAAGGACAAGGGGACGGCTCGTCCCGACAAGGGTTTTCACCACGTGGATGACTCCACCACCTGCAGTAAGGAAGATACTAAGGGTTTCCTTGAGGAATCGAAAGGTGCTGAACTTGGGATATGTGATACACTTATCTTTTCTAAGAAGCATCCCCTTTTAGAGTGTATTGGGCCGCCATCCTTGTTTCTTTGTTTCCCTTCGCTGTTTTTCCGATGGTCAAACATGTAGGGTGAGAACAGTAACAAAGATTACGGGTTCATCAAGTATTCTAGCAAATCTTTATAACTTAAAAGCGATAACATTGTTGTCATAAAAAATGCATAATGAGCATGTAAAATGATGATATGAGGCAATGTCTAGCTTTATTATTGTTGCACAGGGTCTGCGCCTGGCTTTGTACAAAGGGTTACATGCAACATCGGCAAGGCTTGTACAAAAGGTGGCTGCCGGGGACTGAACCCGGCAGCCGCACCTTACGGGTAGAACTTACGAAGATGCTCAATGTTCCATGAGTGAAGCTCCTTGGTGCCATCTTCGGTCTCCAGACGGACTGCTCTAGGTCTAGTGACTCGTGCTACCCGGTAAGGGCCTTCCCACTTTGGCGTCAACTTATTAGCACCCTTGGCGGACTGAACACGCCTAAGGACAAGGTTGCCTTCCTCAAGGCTCCGGGCATGGACCCTGCGGCTATGGTAGCGGCGTAGGGCTTGCTGGTAACGTGCAGCATGCACCGCAGCCCGGAGACGGTCTTCCTCGAGGAGCATGGCATAGTCATGCCGTAGCTGCTGTTGCTCTACTTCATCGTAGGCAAGCACTCGAGATGACTGAAAGTGCTAGTTATTGACTAGAGGGGGGGTGAATAGGTGATTTTTATGAAAGGCTTCGAAATAATGAATGTATTCAAAGTATGCGGAAGCGATACAGGATCAAGTAGGGATAGTAATCAACGATCTAGTCAAGGCATGCAATGCAGTGAAGACACACAGGCAAATTAAGCATTATCATCATGCACACTAAGATGAGTCGAAGACAAACTTAGATAGAATGAAAACAAACAACAGATATGAATGTCTTCAGGACATGTCTTCAAACAATGAACAAGCAAAGGCTTCACGATACAGAACAAGAATGTAGGAAAGTGAAGGATAGAACCAGTTGCTTGACGAAGAAACAAGATTTGTTTGACCAGTTCCAGTTGCTGTGACAACTATACGTCTGGTTTGGGAGGCTGAGAAACTCAGAAGACCTCGTCTTCACCTTATTCCCCTTGAGCCAAAGTCACTTAGACAGCGCCCAATCACTCTGGTAAGTCTTCAGGGGAGACTTCCAAAACCCGTACAAACTTGGTCACCCGGCAGTCCACAATGACTCTTGGACACTCTAGACCCAGACGCCTAACCGTCTAGAAGATCACAGCCTTCAAGTGTATTAATTCTTCAGTTCTCTCGGAACAGAATGACTTCGGTGATGCTCAAACACTCTAGCTCTAGGTGTTTAGGTGTATCCTCGCAGGATGTTTCTCTGTCAATGTCTTTGAGGTGGGTTTCTCCAAAACGACAACAACCGTATCTCTGTCTGAGCAGCCACCTTCTCATGGTGGAGGGGGTGGGCTATTTATAGCCAGCAGGCAACCCGACCTGATATGACCGAAATGACCCTGGGTCAATGGCCAACCGACACGTGTCACAACAGTCGAATTTCAAACGCACGCGGCAGCTTTACTTGGGCTACAAGTAAAGCTGACTCAACCAACTCTGGAAGAGATTTCCTCTCATTGTCTTCACTCGAAGACATAGGTATGGGTTGAGCATCACGTCAGCATATGACTTCAATCACATCGACCCCACTTAACAGTATGGTGGTTCCTATGACTCAGGAAAGAAGAAACAAAACTACCAAAAGACTTCGTCTTCCCGTTTCATTGTCTTCGGACGAATGTCTTTGCATACCACCAATAGCTTCAGCCATCATCAATGTCTTCGGATATTTTTGGGGGTCGTCTTCGATGGCTAAACCGAAACTCCAGGGACTTCTCTCTGTGTTAACATGTGAACTCTCACAAACACATTAGTCCCTCAACCACGTTTGTCTTCAATACTCCAAAACCAACAAAGGGTGGCACTAGATGCACTTACAATCTCCCCCTTTTTGGTGATTGATGACAAACTGGTTGAAGTTTTCAATGGGGATAAATATATGTGAAGATAAGGTTTTTGAAGATTCTGATTACAAGGTATAGAGAGCTCCCTGTGAAGATGTGCATATGAAAATTTTGCTTTGAATGCAAATGCACATGGCAGGTTGTAGTTTGTGGAGATCTCCCCCTATATCTTGTAATCTAATCATTATGCATTAACAGATGTGTCGAAGATAATGAAATGCACAATGAAAAATAGGAGTCTGCAAAATGACCTTAAGCGCATGAAAATAACTTGAGAAAGCGCCAAAGAGTACGGTAAACATAAAGTGCAGACGTCCATCAGGACTTAAGTTTTACAACCCAAAACAACAAATGTTCAGAAACGAGAGTTGTAAACTTAGCAAAAGATAACACACAGCCCATATTAGTAGACCCGTTTGAAGACTATCATCCAATGCTTATCCCCCTTTGTCATCGAATGACCAAAAAGGGACGAAGACATCGAAAAACTACATGTCCCCAGCAGGTGTCGATGAAGACGGTGTAGTGGAGTCTTGGGGTGCTGGTGCAGTTGAGCTTGGTGCAGTGTCGCGACGCCGAGTCGATGGAGGCGGGGAAGTGGCATCATCAGCTTCATCGGCTATCCTGACGTTGACGGAGGGAGCTGAAGAGGAGAAATCACTATCTTCGAGGGATGGAGTCTTGCGCCATTTCTCCGCACTGGGAGGTGGTGCACCAAATCTGTAGCGAGGGTGAAATCCATCTTCTCGAAGCTCGTCCTCAGGAGCCAGCATAGTCAAAGTCATCCATGAGCGGCGACTGGTTTCATAAGCCATAAACACATTTTTGGTGGCGAGGTTGCGAACATGATTGACATCTTGCATCATGGAATGCATCTGGCACCAAGTCCATTCATGGTGCCTATCTTGCTTTTGGATCAAAGAAACAAGAAGTTCACGATCAGTGAGTGCACATTCTCTTCTTGGTAGGCGTTGACGAGGCAGTGTACTGGTAGTGGCGTCAGTGTTGGTAGCACCGGATCTTGGGTGTCGAAGAGCACCAATAAGTCTTGCCCTTGACGGATCAGAGGGAATGTGAAGACCTTCGATATCAGCAGTGCCACTAGTGCCTTCGACAATTGGATTCTTGCTCTTGGCGGGATACAGATCTGTTGGCACAACTTCAATATCTGGAAGATAAACACCATGGTTGCGAGTAGAGGGAATAAACCTAGTGTTGGTTCTGTACTTGATGAAGCGCATGATCCAGGGAGCATATATCTTTGGCTCGAGGACATTGAACCATTTGCAGCAAGGTTGCGAAGGAACAAGTCTTGAAGATTGAACCTGATGCCATACACAATATTGTAGAGCAATGTCTTCAGAGGCCCTTCAATCTTGCGAGATGAGTTGTGCCCTTTAATTGGCCAAATGGTGTGCCGAAGAATGTGATAGAGAGTCTGGGGCAAGTACTGAAGATCATCCATGAAGAATGAAGTGGGCAATTCTACATCTTGAGCCAAAGGTTGCATCATTGTGAGCATCTCAGTCATGTTGGGTTCTCGCATCTGGAATAGGCTTTGAGTGGCAGCCACATAGGCTTCAAAGCGAGGATGCAATCCTTCACCAGAGGCAGCAAGTGGTGTTGCGGGAAAGAATTCCTATGGTGAAGCATTGATACGTTCATCCCGTATCATGAAGTCCATCTGCCAAGTGTTTACATCATGACTGAAGCCAGAGATATGAAGGGTTGCATAGAACTGGAGGATGAGTTCCTCATTCAATTCTTCATGGTCGGTGCAGAAGGGCAGCAATCCCACATCTCGAAGACAATCTAGTGCTTGATCAAAACAGGGAAGACCTTTCATAGCTTCAAAGCTGAGATGTTTGTGGGGAAATATCTTGTTCTGACCATAGAGCACACACATGTAGTACTGACGTTGTGGAGCACTCCAGAACCTGTCAGACTGTATTCTTTCACACTTGTATGGATCGCGGTCGGAGTCAAAGAAGGTGTTGTTCAGCCTGAACCTTTCTAATTCGAAGAACAAAGGTCTTGCTGGGCCAGACTGGCAAAGACATGGAAGACGTGGCATGGGGTTCATGACATTGGGGCGTCGATTAAGGTGGAACTCATACTGAGGTCCCATTCTTGGTGGTGCAACAAGGCGAGGCCATCTTGTAGGAACCATCTCTCCTTCCCGATTGCGAGCCATCACAATGTTTTCTTCATTGTCTTCAGTGGATGGTGTGGCTGGGACAGGAGAGCCATTAGGGGATGGGGCATTGGCTTCAGCCATGGTGGCATTTGTAGAAATGTCTTCGGCGTCCATGCCTTCTGGTGCAGATTGGCTAGGAGGAACATCCTCAATTCTCAGCACTTCTTCGACTGGTGCAGTCGGTGAAACACGTACTTCATATTTAGGAATAGGAGACATGAGAGCTCAAGGTCCTCGACGAAGATGTTTTAGTGGTGAAGAGTTGGTGGTGGTTTCAATCTCAAGTGGAGCAAACGGAGATTCTGGTGAGGTTGACACTGGTGGGAAGAAAGAAGGTGATGGTGTACCGGGCTCAGCTTCAAGTACTTCTGGCCGAAGAGGAGTCCCAATGTCCACAAATTCACTCGTTGGTTGTGGGGAGGAAACCATTGGGGCATCCACCTGTGGAACATGTTCTGGATCAACATTGTCTTCAGTGCCAATGTCTTCATGGGCAAAGTCTTCAGCTGCTGTTGTGTCTTCAGCAGCTGGAATATCTTCTGGTTTCTGAGTCTCTGTGGTAGTAGACTCATGCAGAACAACCTGTCTCTCCAAGTTTTTTGATGCTGGAGGAGCCACTGAGATAGGATTAATGAGCAGGGGCTCTTGTTGAGGAGCAGGGGTTGACGATGGAGCAGTAGAGGGTACTGGTTCTTGAGCCAGCTCCGAAGACATAGATTTTCTTGTCTTCAACCTCTTCGGAGGTTGGGATTCAGAGGCAGCAGCCTTGCGCTTCTTTGCTTCAGCTTCGGCCTTCTTGGTCTTCTTGCTATCAGCAGCAGAGGAAGACGGAGGAGCACGAGGGCCAGAGAAGCCAGCCGGAAACCAATGCCACGGTGCTCGGACGGTGTGGGAGCAGGCAGATCCGAAGACATTGAAGATTGCCTGGAGCGTGCAATGATTTAAGGAGCAAGAGGAGGCTGACCAAGAGCCTTTCTTTTCAGCATGTTGTTGTGAGCTTGAACCATAATCGAAGTCTTTCTCTTGAGGCGCGCTAGGGCACCTTTGACAGCTTCACACTTCCTCTCAAATTCAGCTTCGAGATCTGCCATCATCAGTTGATATCCCTGAATCTGAGGAGCGGAGAGCCTGTGCACATTCTGCTTGAACAAATCCTTTTCATGGCTAATCTTGGCCTTCATCTGCTTGGCTTTCTGAGCCACAGTCAATTCCTCATTCACCAGCCCTTGGAAGGTGACACTTAGTCCAATTGGAAGCTGGAGGGCATCGATGGTGAGAGAGGCATCTGCGAACCATTCATCAATGAAGTGTTCGAAGATGACAGGATCAATTAGAGGTAAGTCTTCGAGCAGCTTGGCTTCCTCTTCTTTCTGCTGGATGAGCCTAGCTAAGGCTTCATCATCGAACTCATCGTCAGGTAGCTCAATCATATTTGCGGTGTCCATCAATGAAAGAGTTGGCTTAGGACCTCTGGAAGCAGCAGCTTTCCTTTTCATACGCCTGTGAAGGCGATCTTCTTCCTCAGGCTCCTCTGGATTGACAGAAGGAGAACGCGAAGCTTGAGGTGAGGGGGCAGTCGGCTTGGCAGGCTTTGAAGCTTTGGGCTTTTGAAGCCTTTGACTTCTTCAGAGGCTTCGGCTTAGGAGCTGGTGGTTTCTCTTCATCATCTTCATCAGAGTCAGACTGTGTATGTTCTGGGCAGCCAAGAATGCTTGATGGATGAGGATTGCTAGGCATTGGGGGCCTGAACATGCATGGGTAGAACCCCATATTGATGGCTTCTGCCTTAGTCTTCGGATGAAGATTTATGTAGACAATGTCTGTCCATGGTGCTTTTTCAGCACAGTTCTCAGCATACTCCTTAGTCACAAAGCGGTAGTTGAACCACTCCACACTCCAATATCTTCGAATCCAATGGATTCGAGTCTTGCGCTGATGATAAGTTTCCCCTTCATCTGACTTGTATTGCTCATAATGAGTTGGAGGAAGATAATTTGCAATGTTCTTGCATCTTTGTTTTCCACCCTTCTTGGAGGGCTTATCATCTTCCATTGGCTTCAACAAAGGCTTCACAGGGGTGCGCAGATATGAACAAGTACCAGGATATTCCAGATGTATCTGCAAGTAGTCTGCAAACAAATTTAGACTATGAGATCCAAGCGATTCTGCTGCGGACATGTACCTGTGAAAGAGTTAGAGACGCGAGGGAAGAGGAGAGGTCATATGCATTCTCAGAAGATTTGGAAGATAGCACAGTGTTTTGAAGACATTGACCTTTTACCGAAGACATTCACTTTTATAGCACATATGGTGATTTCAGATTTGTACAAGTCCAAGGATTCGTACAAGTGAGGAATCAAACCAATCTTCAGACCAAAAAGTGAAAGTATTGGGCAAAAAGGCATCTAGATCTAGATGCGGTTGAGTGGAAAGTGAAGAAACAACAACCGACTATATTCAGTAAGAATTTCATATCAAAGCATGCGGTATAAATAACTTTTTATTTACCGCAGTGAAAAACGCGATGAACAGCTCGACGAGGCAGAGAGGCGGAGATGTTCGATCTGCCTCACCCTAACTTGGTGGAGACAGACAACTACGGCGGTGGCGTGAAGGAGATGTATGCGGCCGGCATGAGTACGTCATCAGAGAAGGCGTGGCAGCTAAGCACTTCGTCTCCGGCGGCGATGGAGTCCAGCGACGGTGCTAGGGTTTGAGCATGAGGGTGACGGAGGTGGAAGGTAATAATGGAGCGGTGGCACTTGCATTTATAGAGGTGAAACACATCCGATCCGTTTGGACGGATATGCCCCTGACTCCTCGGTTTAAGTGGACACGCGGCATGCATGCAACCCACCTGACAACCCACTACCATAATCGAAGCGGCGACGCGGGAGTTGTTGCTAAAGACACGGAGACAGTTGAGATTTGAGAATTAAATATGTGGTTGATTTGTCTTCGACTGACAAGGACACAGTGAAGACAGTCAACACGTGTCAATATAGAATGCATGTGAATGGATTAGAACAGACTTAGACGAGATAAGAACATATGAGAATGTCGGGTCCGATTGCATTTGCCTAGGAAAAAGTTGAAGACAAAGCTATAGGACAAATGATGTATAGGACAAAGCTCTAATCCAATTGTAGATCTGCAAATAGTTTTCAACTGAAACACACGTGCAAACAAAAATTTTGTTCCGAAGACATTAAGCTCTCGAAGACATGTGAAGAAGATGAGATAAAAACAATGTCTTCGAGTTTGGTTGGTGGCGTTACCCACCATATAAGAATGTTTGACTCAGACACGGCGCACAATTATCGTGGCGCTCTGAAGTCATATTCTTCGTTAATGTATCCACACTCAAATTGTAAGTCTTCATGAATTGAAGACATACGTTACATCGTGTGTTGTGCATCAAAGTCATCAACATGCATAAGCGTTAGGATGTATTCCCATTCAAAGGACATTTGAGGATTCTAAGATATTTAGCTCACACCGCAACTTGCAAAACCTCTTCTCATCCAAAGGCTTCGTGAAGATATCTGCCAGTTGATCTTCAGTGTCAGCATGCTTGATGTTGATGTCGCCCTTCATCACGTGATCCCGAAGAAAATGATGTCGTATCTGAATGTGCTTTGTCTTCGAATGTTGTACAGGGTTGTAGGAGATCTTGATTGCACTCTCGTTGTCGCAGTAGAGAGGTACATGCTTCAGGTTGATGTCGTAGTCCTTGAGAGTCTGCTTCATCCAGAGAAGCTGAGTACAGCCTGCGCCAGCAGCAATGTATTCGGCTTCGGCAGTGGAGAGTGAAACACAGTTCTGCTTCTTCGAAGACCAACATACAAGAGATCGTCCAAGAAAGTGACAAGTGCCTGATGTAGACTTGCGATCAACTCTGTTGCCAGCGAAGTCAGAATCTGAATAGCCAATCAGCTCAAACTTCGAACCCTTTAGATACCATAATCCTAGCATTCGGGTGTGAGCCAGATATCTAAGTATTTGCTTCACAGCAAGGTGATGCGACTCCTTTGATGCCGCTTGAAATCGAGCGCACGGGCAAACGCTAAGCATTATATCTGGCCTAGATGCACATAAGTACAATAAAGACCCAATCATGGAGCGATATACCTTCTGATCAAAATCTTTACCATTTTCGTCAGTGCAGAGGTGACCATTGGTAGGCATAGGCGTCTTGTAGCCTTTGGCTTCATTCATGCCGAATTTCTTGAGGCAGTCCTTGAGGTACTTCTCCTGTGATATGAAGATGCCATTTGGTTGTTGTCGAATTTGAAGCCGTAGGAAGAATTACAGTTCTCCCATCATCGACATTTGATACTTCTCTTGCATCATATAAGCAAACTCATCACTTTATTTGTTGTTAGTACAGCCGAAGATAATGTCGTCCACATATATTTAGCATACAAACAATTCATCATCATAGGATTTAGTAAAGATAGTGGGATCGAGTGAACCGGGTTTGAAGCCTTTCTTCTTGAGGAATTCCTTGAGTGTGTCATACCAAGCTCTTGGTGCTTGCTTGAGGCCATAGAGTGCCTTGCTGAGCTTGAAGACTTTGTCAGGATGCTTTGGATCTTCAAACCCTGGTGGTTGAGCAACATATACTTCTTCCTCAATCTTACCATTGAGGAATGCACTTTTGACATCCATTTGATATAAGCATATGTCATGATGGTTAGCATAAGCAAGCAGTATACGAATGGCTTCGAGTCTAGCAACAGGTGCAAAGGTTTCACCGAAATCAATACCCTCGACCTGTGTGTAACCTTGGGCCACAAGTCTAGCCTTGTTTCTGACGACTTGGCCGGACTCATCTTGCTTGTTGCGGAAGATCCACTTGGTACCGATGATGTTGTGCTTCCTAGGATCATGACGCTTACGAGCTCCCACTGTTTAGCTCGAACTGGTGAAGCTCTTCCTGCATGGCTTGAATCCATTCTGATTCCTTGAAAGCTTCATCTACTTTGGTGGGCTCTATGATAGATACAAAACCAAAGTGCCCACAAAAGTTAGCCAATGGAGTAGCTCTTGAGCGAGTGAGTGGACCTGGTGCATTTATGCTGTCAAGCATTCTCTCAATTTGGACTTCATTTGCCACGCGCGGATGTGCAGGGCGAAGACTTCGTTCAAGCTGCTGAGCATTGTCTTCATCAGCAGCATTGTCTTCGGGTTCAGCATTGTCTTCGCGCTGAGTGGATGGAGGAATGATGACTTCTTGTTCAACCACATGTTCTTCAGGCACAATTTCTCCAGTGCCCATCAGTTGAATAGCTTCATCGGGAGGTAATTCATCTAGCACAGGAGGTAGGTGCTCTCTTTGCGAGCCATTAGTTTCATCGAATCGCACATCTACAGTTTCAACAACCTTGTTATGAAAGATGTTGAAGACTCTGTAGGTGTGCGAGTCCTTTCCATAAGCAAGCATGAAACCCTCATGTGCTTTCAGTGCAAATTTAGAAGTGTGGTGTGGATCCCTTATCCAGCATCTTGCACTGAAGACTTTGAAGTAACTTACATTGGGTTTCTTACCGGTGAGAAGCTCATAAGATGTTTTCTTGAAGAACTTGTGAAGATATACTCTGTTGATTATATGGCATGCAGTGTCAATGGCTTCAGGCCATAGCTTTCGTGGTGTCTTGTATTCATCAAGCATGGTGCGAGCCATCTCAATAAGAGTCCTATTCTTGTGCTCCACGACACCATTCTGCTAAGGAGTATATGGAGCAAAGAACTCATGAGTGATGCCAAGAGTATCAAGATAGGTGTCCAGGCCTGTGTTCTTGAATTCAGTGCCGTTGTCACTCCTGATGTGCTTGATCTTGATGTTGTAGATGTTCATGCACCTATTTGCAAAGCGCCTGAAGACATCCTGCACTTTAGTCTTATAGAGTATAATATGCACCCAGGTAAATCGAGAATAGTCATCAACAATAACGAAGCCATATAGATTTGCGGTGGTAGAGAAGGTGGAATAATGAGTAGGGCCGAATAAGTCCATGTGTAGAAGCTCGAAGGGATGAGTGGTCGTCATGATTGTCTTCGAGGGGTCTTTGGCCCTGGTCATCTTCCCGGCTTCACAGGCACCACAGAGGTGGTCCTTCTTGAACTTGACACCTTCGACGCCAATGATGAGCTTCTTCTTGGCGAGTGTGTGTAGGTTCCTCATCCCAGCATGTCCTAGCCTTCTATGCCAAAGCCAGCACTCCGAAGCTTTTGCTAGAAGACATGAGGCAACCTGTGGTCCTGTAGAGAAATCTACCATGTACAAATCACCTCTTTGAAAACCTTCGAAGACTTTGGTTTTGTGAGAGGCCATTAGTACCACACATCGAAATTTGCCGAATATGACGAGAATATCTAAGTCACAGAGCATTGAGACAGACATCAAGTTGTAACCAAGGGATTCGACAAGCATGACATTTTCCATGTGCCGGTACCTTGAGATAGCAACTCTACCTAGCCCCAATACTTTGATGTTGTTCTTGTCAGCAAAGACGATGTGATCTTTTGTTGGAGGTCGAAGAGTTTGCTCCATCAATAGGCTTCGATCACCAGTCATATGACTTGTGCATCCACTGTCCATAATCCATTCAGTGGCATTGGATTTGTCTTCCTGCATTGAGAATTAGTCGAGTTCACCAAAGCATGTAGGAGTAACATGCTAAGATGAAGATATAGTAGTAGACAGTGGTAAGTATTCTGACCGAGGTATGCATTAGTTTTCTTGCGTTCAGACAAGAATGTTTTCGGGTCTACAGAGATGATCTTCGGGATAGGCTTCTTCCTATCTGGAGACCCGATGCTGCATAGAAGATATTAGTTCTTCTTAACCACCCACATGCGAAGGGGTGGCTTAGAAGCAATGAGACGTAAGGCAGCATCAGAGAATTTAGGCAAAGATGCCCTAATAGTACGTTTCATAGGAGGGTTAGTGTACTCAAATGAATAAGCAGAGAAATTCTTGGTTGGATGAACATAGCGGTTCATCCCATTGTGTACATATTCATGAGTCATCTGAGCCTTTTCTTGCGAAACAGAATGGTTAGAGCCACCATATGAAGACTTATGTCTTCTCGAAGACATTGATCTAGCGTTTGTCTTCTTCTTGGAAGATGTCGTCAAGACATTCATGCGAAGCTTCTCAAGAAGACATTTGGGAACCCAGATCTTCTTCATAGGAGAACCATTCCTGCAGTTAGTACCAATAAACCTGGCAAATACTTCACCATTTTGGCATTTGAACAGTTTATAGTTGGAATCAAAGGATTCATCAATAATGAGAGGATTCGCACAGTTAAAGCCTGATAATGTAGAAGGATCAACTGAAGGACCTTTTGCAACAACCCATGTGGTTTTGGGGTACTGCTCAGGTGTCTAGTAGGATCCATCAACATTGAGGTTTCTTTCGAAACCCACACCCTCTTTCCTAGGGTTTTTGTTCAGTATAGTCTTCTTCAGGATATCACAAAGAATCTGATGTCCTTTCAGACTCTTGTACATGCCAGTTTCAAGCAATGTCTTCAACATGTCATTGTCATCAGTGATAGCAGTGGCTTCCTCAGATGAGGGGTTAGGTGTCATAGATACAGTTGAAGATAAAGCATTTTCAGAAGCATTTGAACATTCAGCAATTGAATCATTAGCTTCATGGGCAATACACTTTAAGCATGGAGCATCAAATTTATCCTGAGCGGTACTGATTTGCTCTGCTAGGAGTGAGTCGTTTTCCTTCCATAGGTCATCATGTGCTTCCCTCAACTTTTCAAGTTCAATCTTTTTCTAAAGATATTCAAGAGAAAGCTTCTCATGATCAGTTGAGAGGGCATCGTGATGACTTTGGAGATCCTCAAACCATGAACGAAGACTACGCATGTCTTCAGCCATAGTTTCGTTCAGACTCATCTCTTCACGTAACAGGTCATCACCTTTTTGAGAGTAGTTTGCATTTTCTCCATGGCATGTTGTTGCTTGGTGGCAATTTTTACAAGTTCAGCATAGCTAGGTTTCATGTCATAATCAGATTCAGCTTCAAATTCAGAGTCATGACGTGAGGACTTTGAGGATACCTTGGAGGCTTTTGCCATGAAGCAGTAAGCAGGAGTAGCATCATCATCACTGGCTTTGGTGTGGAAGAAGGAGCCATTGTCTTCGGGTTCAAAGACAGACGTGGAGAGATATGCCGAAGCCATTGCCAGTCCAGCTACTTCAGCATTAGATTCCTCCTCAGATGCTTCCTCGGCCTCAGAGCCAGACTCAGACTATGAATCCATCTCCTTTCCGATGAAGGCATGTGCTTTGCCAATGGAGCCCATCTTGTGTGACGAAGACTTTGCATACTTCTTCTTCTTCTTGTCATCCGAGTCATAGCTCTTGCTCTTCTTCTTGGATTCCCTTTCCCACTGAGGACAATCAACAATAAAGTGACCAGTCTTCTTGCACTTGTGACATGTTTGCTTCTTGCTATCCTTCAAAGACATTTCTCCAGTCCTCTTGGAATCACGCCTTGAAGATTTTGAATAGCGTTTTGACTTGGCAAATTTCCGAAATTTCCGGACAAGGAGAGCAAGTTCCTTTCCAAAGTCTTCAGCACCATCAGAACTGCAGTCAGAGTTGTCTTCAGATGAGGACACAGCCATGGCCTTCAATGCACGAGAGCGATTGTAGCTGGGTCCGTAGATATCTCTCTTTTCAGCTTGTTGGAATTCATGCGTGTTCAACCTGTCGAGGATATCGGCTGGATCCAAGCTCTTGAAGTCAGGGCGCTCTTGGATCATGAGCGCAAGTGTATCAAAGGAACTGTCAAGTGACCTGAGTAGCTTCTTTATGACTTCGTGTTTGGTGATATCGGTGGCGCCAAGTGCATTCAGCTCATTTGAGATGTCAGTGAGACAATCGAAGGTGAGCTGAACGTTTTCGTTGTCGAGTCTCTTGAAGCGGTTGAACAGGTTGCGAAGCACATCAACACGAGAGTCTCTTTGAGATGAGACACCTTCATTCACTTTGGACAACCATTCCCATATTTGCTTAGCGGTGTTCAGTGCACTCACACGACCATATTGTCCCTTGGTCAGATGACCACAGATGATGTTCTTGGCAGTGGAGTCCAGTTGCGCGAACCTCTTCATGTCAGTAGCAGTAACACCTTCGCCAACTTCGGGAATGCCTGCCATGACGACATACCATAGGTCGTTGTCAATGGCTTCGAGATGCATGCGCATCTTGTTCTTCCACTAGGGGTAGTCAGTGCCAACGAAGACAGGGCACGCAGCAGAGACCTTGATTATCCCTGCAGTCGACATAGCTAAAACTCCACAATGGTTAAACCGAAACACAGAACAAGGGGGTACCTTGCTCTGATACCAATTGAAAGTGCTAATTATAGACTAGAGGGGGGTGAATAGGTGATTTTTATGAAAGGCTTCGAAATAATGAATGTATTCGAAGTATGCGGAAGCGATACAGGATCAAGTAGGGATAGTAATCAACGATCTAGTCAAGGCATGCAATGCAGTGAAAACACACAGGCAAGTTAAGCATTATCATCATGCACACTAAGATGAGTCGAAGACAAACTTAGATAGAATGAAAATAAACAACAGATATGAATGTCTTCAGGACATGTCTTCAAACAATGAACAAGCAAAGGCTTCACGATACAGAACAAGAATGTAGGAAAGTGAAGGATAGAACCAGTTGCTTAACGAAGACACAGGATTTGTTTGACCAGTTCCAGTTGCTGTGACAAATGTACGTCTGGTTAGGGAGGCTGAGATTGAACTCCGAAGACCTCGTATTAACCTTATTCCCCTTGAGCCGAAGTCACTTAGACATCACCCAATTACGCTGGTAAGTCTTCAGGGGAGACTTCCGAAACCCGTACAAACTTGGTCACCCGGCAGTCCACAATGACTCTTGGACGCTCTAGACCAAGATGCCTAACCTCTGGAAGATCACAGTCTTCAAGTGTAATAAGTCTTCAGTTCTCTCAGAACAGAATGACTTCGGTGTTGCTCAAACACTCTAGCTCTAGGTGTTTAGGTGTATCCTCGCAGGATGTTTCTCTCTCAATGACTTCGAGGTGGGTTGCTCTAAAACGACAACAGCTGTATCTCTCTCTGAGCAGCCATCTTCTCATGATGGAGGGGGTGGGCTATTTATAGCCAACAGACAACCCGACTTGATATGACCAAAATGACCCTGGGTCAATGGCCAACCGACACGTGTCACAACGGTCGGATTTCAAACGCACGCGGCAGCTTTACTTGGGCTACAAGTAAAGCTGACTCAACCAACTCTGGAAGATATTTCCTCTCATTGTCTTCGCTCGAAGACATAGGTATGGGTTGAGCATCACGTCAGCATCTGACTTCAATCACATTGACCCTACTTAACAGTACGGTGGTTCCTATGACTCGGGAAAGAAGAAACAAAACTACCAAAAGACTTCGTCTTCGCGTTTCATTGTCTTCGGACGAATGTCTTCACATACCACCAATAGCTTCAGCCGTCATCAATGTCTTCGGACATTTTTGGGGGTCGTCTTCGACGGCTAAACTGAAACTCCAGGGACTTTTATCCGTGTTAACCTGTGAACTCTCACAAACACATTAGTCCCTCAACCACGTTTGTCTTCAATACTCCAAAACCAACAAAGGGTGGCACTAGATGCACTTATAGTGAACCGTATGTGAGTTCTGTGGGGAGTACTGCTTCCGCCCCGTACACTAGGGAGAAGGGCGTCTGGCCAGTAGCTCGATTTGTTGTTGTCCTGAGGGACCAAAGAATCACCGGCAGTTCGTCTATCCAGCGCCTGCCGCTCTTCCGCAGCTTATTAGAAGTCCTTGTCTTGAGCCCTCGCAGCACTTCAGCATTCATCCTCTCGACTTGCCCATTGCTTCTTGGGGGGCAACAGAGGCGAAGGAGACCTTGCTTCCAAGGCTTTGGATATATTGCATGAAGGCGCGGCTCGTGAACTGGGTGCCGTTGTCAGTGATCACCCTGTTAGGCACTCCAAAGCGGCACACCAGTCCTTTCATGAACTTGATAGCTGATTGCGCGATCACCTTTCTCACTGGTTCCACCTCACGCTACTTTGTGAACTTGTCGGTTGCCACGAACAAGAACTCAAAACCCCCAATAGCACGGGGGAAGGGGCCCAAAATATCGAGCCCCCAGACCAAGAATGGCCAGGATAGAGGGATTGTTTGCAGGGCTTGTGCTGGTTGATGGATGTTCTTGGAATGAAACTGGCAAGCTTCACACTTGGTGACCATCTCAGTAGCATCCTAGAGAGCAGTGGTCCAATACAAACCCTGTCGGAAAGCTTTCCCGGCAAGGGCCCTTGATCCAATGTGGGAACCACATACTCCTCCATGAATCTCCACCAACAGCTTCAGTCCATACTCCTCCATGAACCTTAATTTCACACCATTCGGTCGTCTTCTGTACAGGGTGTCATCGACAAACTGGTACATACTTGACCGACGGGCTACTCTTTGGGCTTCCTCTTGCCCTTCGGGGAGTTCTCCTGTTTGAAGGAAACGGACTATATGATGCGCCCAGGTTGGATCCTGCGGCTCGACAACAAGGACTAAAGGCGTCTCCTCATCCCCGGGAGCACTTGTCTCAACCGCGAGAACCTGAGGTCCTGTGGGAGGGAGCTGCTCGTCAACCGGAACAGGATTTTCCCCGGCAGCTTCTCTACTAGCGGCTTCGGGAAGCTCCGCCGGGAAATGCTTGCCGGAGTTCAGCTTCCTTCTCTTCTTGGACATCGCTGATGGTTGAGCGAGGCGGAGAACGGAAGTCCCTGGTTCCACAGGAAGCTTCTGCGCAGCGCACTTCGATAGATGGTCAGTAATGCAGTTTTCGGCTCGTGCCACGTGCTCTGTTTGCAGTCCATCAAAATGCTCCTCCAACTTCCTCACTTCTTCCATGTATGCCTCCATCAGCGGGCTCTGGTAATCCTTGTTGACTTGCTTCACCACAAGCTGAGAATCTCCTCGGATGATCAGCCTCTTTATTCCCAACTCCATCGTGATTCTAAGTCCGGCAAGGAGCCCCTCGTACTTAGCGGTATTGTTGGTGGCTTCCTCCCGGGGAAAGTGCATTTGGACGACGTACTTGAGGTGCTCTCCGGTAGGGGCAATTAGGAGCATGCCTGCTCCACCGCCCTGGAGTGAGAAAGCACCGTGAAAGTACATGATCCAATCCTTGGGTGCTTCTTTAACGGGGAGGATTGTCTCCGGAGCTTCATCATCTGGCGTGGGTGTCCATTCTGCAATAAACTCCACCAACGCCCTGCTTTGAATGGTGGAAGTGCTCTCATACTTCAATCCGAAACTTGACAATTCTAATGCCCACCCAACTATCCTGCCAGTGGCTTCGGGGTTCCTCAGTATGCGTTGCAACGGGAAACGGGTAACAATTGTTATATCATGGGCTTGGAAGTAGTGGCGCAGCTTCCTCGAGGCCATGATGAGGCCAAAGATCAGCTTTTGTACTCCAGAGTACCTTGATCTAGCCCCCTATAGCAGGGAACTGACAAAGTACACGGACCACTGCACCATTTTCTTCTTTACCACCTCTTTGGATCCGCTGTCGATCATTTGCTGAGGTCCCCCTTGATCTGTATCGAGTCCTGCCGCGGATGCTTCTTTCTCGTCCCCGGTAGCATCAGCAACAGCCGCTGAATCTCCATCCACTTCCCGTTGCGCCACCAGCGCTGCACTTACCACTTGATTCGTCGGTGCCAAATATAGCAGTAACGGCTCTTGCGGTTTAGGAGCGACCAAGGTGGGAGCAGCGGATAGGTAATTCTTCAGGTCTTGCAGCGCTGCATCTGCCTCCGGGGTCCACTTCATCGGGCCGGCCTTCTTCAAGATCTTGAAGAACGGCAAGGCGCGCGCAATAGACTTGGAGATAAACCTACTCAACGCGGCAACACATCCGGTCAAGCGTCTGATATCCTTGATAGTCTTGGGTGCCTGTATCTGTTCAATCGCCTTGATCTTGTCGGGATTGGCTTCTATTCCTCGCTGAGATACAAAGAACCCAGGCGGCTTGCCAGATGGGACACCGAACACGCACTTTTCAGGGTTGAGCTTCAGGTTGATCTTGCGCAATTTCGCAAAAGTTTCTTCCAGATCTTGTATGAGATTGGCTTCATCCTTGGTCTTGACCATGATGTCATCCATGTAGGCTTCCACATTTCTGTGCAGCTGAGGTCCAAAACCAAGCTGAACAGCTCTGGCAAAGGTTGAACCAGCACTCTTTAACCCGAAGTTCATACGCACAAAACAGTACGTGCCACAGGGAGTTATGAATGCGGTCTTCTCCTCGTCTTCTTTAGTCATAAATATCTAGTGGTATCCGGAGTAGGCATCCAAAAAGGAGAGCAAGTCACATCCGGAGGTGGAATCAACGATCTGATCTATGCGCGGCAAGGGGAAATGGTCCTTCGGGCAAGCTTTATTCAAGTCAGTGAAGTCTATGCAAATCGTCCATTTCCCATTTGCCTTACATACCACCACCGGGTTTGCCAGCCAACTTGGATTTAGCACCCCTCTGACCAAACCAGCTGCTTCAAGCTTCTTGATTTCCTCGGCAATGAACTGCTGCCGCTCTAGGGCTTGCTTCCTAACCTTTTGCTTGACGGGCCGGGCATGAGGACAAACAACAAGGTGGTGCTCAATTACCTCCCTGGGAACACCGGGGATGTCAGATGGTTACCAGGCAAACAAATCAACATTCTCCCACAAGAAGGTAACGAGCGCGCTTTCCTATTTGTCAGTAAGGGTAGCACTGATGGTGAACGTGCCACCAGTGCCATCCAGCCTTGCCGGGATTTTCTTCGTCTCAGGATAGGTGGCCTTGGTCTTCTTGCTAGTGGAACTCCCCGGCAGGTCATCGTCGGATGCGGCGCACTCCGAAGAGGCACGCTTCCCGGAGTCCTTGCCGGTGTTCCTGCTAGCCTTCTTCATTTCTCTGTGTCCTTGGCGGGAGCTGGGATTTCTGTGGCTTCAGCTGCTAGCGCGTCACGGTACATCTGGTCCACACAGACAACTGCGTTCTTCTTGTCGGATGGAATGGAAATGAAAACAATGGGCCCTAGCATCTTTAGGGTATTGTAGGCATAGTGGGATGCCGCCATGAACTTTGCCAGAGCTGGTCGGCCGAAGATTCCGTTGTAAGGCAGCGGGATCTCGGCGACGTCGACCACTATCCTCTCTGTCCGGAAGTTTAGTTCCCCGCCAAATGTCACAGGCAGAGTGATCTTTCCCTTGGGTCGGCTCCTGCCAGGGTTGATTCCTTGGAATGTACCCGTCGCTTCGAGCTCTTCATCAAGGATCTGCAATTTCTCAGCCACTTGGGGGAGATTAAGTTCAATCCCGCCCCGCCGTCAACTAACATCTTGGACACTTTGAGGATGCGGATTGTCGGAGAAACCAACAATGGAAAACACCCGACCGTAGTGGTACGGTCGAGATGATCCTAGTCGTCAAAGATGATAGGCGTGCCGGACCATTTGAGTGGCTTCTTAGATTCTGCAGTTGATTCCACAACAATGACCTCGCGTGCCCACTGCTTGAGCTGGCGGTGAGAGGAATGCAAGGATGCACCCCCGTCAATGCACATGGCTTCGATTGTTTTCTAAAACTCCCTGTCACTGGAATCCTCATCATCACCCTCATCCTCACTCATATCGTCTGTTTCCTTCTTCTCTCGGCCTCTGGCGTGTTTTTCCTTTTGCTGCGGGGTTTTGCCGCAGCGACTTCCTCTGCCGCCACGGCCTTTCCCGGCAACACCGTCCTGGACTTTTTCCTTGTCGCGCTTCTCGTACTTGGCCCTTTGCTTCTCAACAAGTTGCTCGACCTGTCGGCATTCTTGGAGATCATGGCCCTTGGTGTGGTGAATTTCGCAGTACGGCCCGTCGGACTTCCTGGTCTTCTCAGCGGCAGCGGCTTCCCGGCAATCAGCGCACGCGACAGCTCCCTTGCCGGGGGTTTCGGCTTTCGCCTTCTTGCCTACACCGAGGTCTCCGGAGCTCACGACAGCCAATACTACTTTTCCCTTACGCTTCCTGTTGCACTTCCTGCTTCTTCCCTTCGGGTCAGGGGCGTCATCGTCGTCATCGGAGTCCAGTTCGACGCCCGCCTCCTCCCCGGGAAGTCGCCTTCCTTCTTCAGCTCGAGCACATTTATCCGCCAAGGTGTAAAGCTCATTAACAGTCTTGGGGAGCTTGACATTCATCTTGGCTCGCATCCTCCTGTTGCGCACGTTCGAATGGAACGCGGCAATCACCGCTGCGGGATGTATCTCTGGGATGTTGCGGTGCACTCGGCTGAATCTCTGGATATACTTCCTCAAGGTTTCTCCCTCCTTTTGCGGGAGGACTTGGAGATCACTGGGCTGGCCTGGTTCTTGATGACCACCGGTGAAGGCGCCAACGAACTCGTTGCATAGATCAGCCCATGCCGAAATTGAGTTTTTCGGCAGATGCATTATCCACGATCTCACGTTCGGCTTAAGTGCCAAAGGGAAATAGTTGGCGAGCACCTTTTCATCTCCTCCTCCCGCAGCTTGAACAGCTATCGTGTATATGTCCAAGAACTCTGCCGAGCAAGGTTGTCAGAATCGCGATTCTGTTATACGATTCTACGACTTTACGATCCAAATTAACCCCTCTGATTGTATGATTTTAGTTCATAGAATCTATGTTTCTACGATCCTGATAGTGAAGATTCTACGATTTGCGATCCTACCATCGGAGTTCCGATTCGATTCAGAATCGCGATTCTGACAACCTTGCTGCCGGGTTCAGCTTCCCGTCGTATTTCTCAGGCAGCTAAGGTTTGAAAGCTCGGGTCGATGGCCAGCGGACCCGTCGCAGCTCGCTAGTGAAGGCAGGGCAACTAACCTCGTAGGGAAGGTATCCGCCAGCACTGGGCGCAGGGTCACCGACGTCTGGACCGTTGCGCTTGTCTGATTTATGGTGCGCTTCCCGGCGTCGCTCGATGGTGATGCGCGCGTCTTCTTTCCGCCGGTCTTCAAGGACACGCCGTTGATCCCGGCAGTCGCGCGGGCCAGACGAGACTATGGACGCCTCGTCGTGCTCATCAGCATGCGAAGCTTGTTGTGGCTGCCTCTGGGCCTGTTGTCGCGGAGGGGATTGCACCGTTGGGGTGACCCTTCGACGCGCTCGCCGGCCCGGGCTGCTGCTGCTGTTCGCGTACGTCGCGCCGGCTCTGCATACTGGGGCTTGTTGGCTTCAATGAAAGAAATCAAACTCTGAATGGTGGCTCTCCATTCATCCATCTTATCAGCCGTTGGCATAAAGTTGAGCAGCATCTGGACTCGCGCCATGGCTTCCTCTGCGGTGCTCGGCATGGCGAAAGAGGCGGACCGTGATGTCGCTTGACTCCTGGTAGGACCAAGCGAAGCGTCGCCGCGTTCTTGATGCCGTGTGCCGCTCGTCGGGGCTGTATGGCGTGCAGGGGGGAGAACCTACGTGGCTATGGCCCCGCTTGGCGCTCCGTCTCGTTCCGCATGAGGTGTACGCCCAACAGTTTTGCCAGCGACGGGCGCGGCCAAAGGGTCACGGCTCGCACCAGACTGGGCGCCGCCGAGGCGGCCGCGGCCATCCGCGCGGCGGGGAGGTGATGAACGGTTGTTTCCCTTGCCCGTGGCGCCGGGGCCGAGCTCGCCAAGTTGTTGTTGTAGTCGCTCCCCTCCGGCGTCTCCTGCTCCATTTCCGGCCGTGAATGACTGGACGGGGGTGCCGCCTGCGCCGACCACGTCGTCCACGATGCCCGTCCCACCCGCAGCCGTCGCGGCATCGACGGCGCCGGCGGCCGCGTGTGAGGGAGCCTTCGAATTGGAGGGATGCGTGGCCGCACCGGATTTCTTCTTGGGAGCCATTGTTTGGGGAAGATGATGATGAAGACCGACTCGCCGTTCACGAACTCGGGTTCGCGCAAATGGTGCACACCCCCCTACCTGGCGCGCCAAAGATGTCGGGGCATGGATGCTCACGATCACCTATGGGACCCGGAGGCCCCTTGTGGTTCAGCAAGGGGGGGGGGGTCACGTTGCACGAAGAGCGGAGAGCATGAGACAGCGCGACGATCACGACACAAGCATTTTACCCAGGTTCGGGCCGCTGCTAAGCGTAAAACCTTACTCCTGCTTTTTGATGGATTTGATTGGAAGAACACGAGTGGTGCCTCACGCTCTACCCCGGCAAGGATTGCCTTCGGGGAAAGAGCTGCTAGGCGAGTACAAATGTTTGGGGGTCCGAATTCTGAGCTAAGTAGCCTTGGGCCTCCTTTTATCTACTACCCCTATAAAAGGAAGAGAGGGCTAATCGAACTTAAAATATGGACCATCTAATTGGATAATCAAGGTAGCCTTCGTTAACACTGCGAAGCCCCACGAGCGGCTACGCACGTTCTCGACTAAACCGCTCAGCCCCACGAGCGGCTACGCACTCCTCCTCTCCCCTCCCCTCCCCTCTCCGCAACTCTCAGCCCCGCCCGCCGCCGCCTCCCCCGCGCTCGCCCCGCCCGCCGCCTCCCCACCGCTCGCCCCGCCCTTCGCCCACTGCCCCTCCGTTCCCCGCCGCCCCACCGTTCCCTGCCCGCACGCAGTCCCCGCCGTCCGCCGCGCCTCCCACGCCGTCCGACGCAGCCCCCTTCCCCTGCCAATCCGTCCGCCCCAGCCGCCCGCCGGCCCTTCGCCCCCGCCAGCCGCCCCCGCCGCCCGCCGCCAGCCGGCCCTCCGCTCACGATGCAGGCCCCCTCCCCCCGCCGCCAGGCCCCATGCACCCGACGGGGATGCCGGACGACGACGGCGCAGAGGCCGCATGCACCCGACGGGGAGGCCAGACGACGACGGCGCGCAGAGGCCGCACGCACCCGGCCGGGAAGCCGGACGGCGACGGCGGAGGTCGCACCTGTAGATGCGGACGGGTACGCCCGTGGCGGCTCATCCTCCTCTGTCGCTTTCTCGCCGACCCCCGCATCCCATCCCGCATGCGTCCTCGCCGTCTCGGGTGCTTGCCGTCGCACGGTCGCCGCACGGTATGTCAGCGCTGCCATCCCGTCGTTCGACTTCGACATCGCCGTCTACAAGAGAAGATCTCCCCCACCGGCCACGATGAGGTCCGCACCCGCACCCCGCTGGCATTGCTTCTCCCTCCCCCGATTTGGTTTCTGATGATTTTTGTTTTGCGTGTGCCACTGCAGTATATCGTGACGGGCGGACGGAACCTCTTCCCACTGTTCTCGGAGGCGTTCAATGGCGTCAAGTAGATCAGCGTCATCGGATGGGACTCCCAGATTCATTCCAAGCTTCACTTTGCTCCTTCACTACATAATTTCTCTCCTATCCATCGAGATTTACCATGGCTGCCCACTCAACTTCGATTCAACCGAATACTGTTCTTGGATAAACACATCAATCAGTGTGTGGTTGGACAGAGCGATCGATGTCACAAAGATTTTTTTCTGTTGTGCTACTTGGGTTTAGAGTTTACTACCGTGGTGGCTGAAAACAGAGTTTTCTCATGGTCATTTTTTGCCGGGTTCGGCACAAGCCCAGAACCCGAGAAACTAATCTGCTCTTAATTATTCACATCATCATTTCTTAATTCATCATGAGAGGTTTAGAGTTTACTGCCGTGGTGGCTGAACAGAGTTTTCTCATGGTCATTTTTTGCAGGGTTCGGCACAAGCCCAGAACCCGAGAAACTAAACTGCTCTTAATTATTCACATCATCATTTCTTAATTCATCACGAGAAGATGATCTATGACAATCTGTGATGATGATTTAGTTTATCTTAATGTTATCAGACTGATAGAGAAGAACTAAAAACTAACTATAGTGCGGATGTAACAGCGTACACGGCAGAGAGAGACAACACACAGAACTCATGACGGCGCCCCACGTCGCCTGGGTTGAATTCAAGTTTTGCGGCCATTTGATCCAGACCCCTCCTATTACGGTGAGGTTTTTGATATTAGAGTTGTTGTATCTATTCAACTGAAGAGTACTCCATCTAATTTTGATTGCAGAACAAACAACATGTTGTAACTGCATGCTTTCACTTCCTGGAGGAGTGTGAGCCCATTAGTCACCGATTAGTGCCTTCACTAATGTTGAATAAACTGGCTTGAGCTCTGATGCATGTGAACTGTGAGGTGTTTGTCGTCTATAGGATTGATGAGATTCTGAACGTCTGTACCTGATTGCCAGGTTTGGATATCAATTAAATTGTCAATTTGGTATTTTATCTTCTATGAATTTAGGCATTGTTCACATGTCATTTCGGTCCAACATAGATATGGTTCTGAAATACTCTTAGTAGGGAACAAATTTGTGATTTTTTACATTTTGAGAAGGTTTTTTATTTGGTATTCATCAGGTTATGATAAAGCAGACGACATCATGCTGACATTTTGTAAGTACAACTTGATTTTGCTATGTGGTTCTTCACTGTTTTCCCTGGCACAAACAACAAACACTATTCATATGTCTTACTTAGAAGCAACGGTGCATTAATTACAAACTGGTTAATGTATGTTGCATGGTGGGTGGCGTAGAAAACAAAGCTTCTACGACGTTAGATGTTCTGTTACTAGCTAAAGAAGCGTTAGAATTTAGAAGTATTGATTCAAAGAAAAAGAATCTGTCTGGAGAACGGTACTGTTTGGTTCCGCCATTCCTTTCAAGTTAAGGCAAGTCATATTGACATGTAACTTGTGCTCCTGCAGAGTTTTTTGTTTCTTTTGCTTTTCTGCAACGCTAAAGGCATCTTGACTAATTCAATTGCTACAATTGTGATCCCTAGGCCCGACAAAAAATCAGACGAGATTAATCGGTGGTGGCAGGTATTGGTCCGAAGACTGGGAGGTAAACCGAGTGGTAGCCTTAGTATCTTAATACACAACTGTAAGCTATGGGAATTGCATTTCTGTTGTTATAAGAACTATGGAGTTATGATCTAAAAGAAGTAAAAAACTATGAAGTTATGATCTAAAAAAGAACTATGGGTTGTGTGCAAAGATAGAGAAGTACATATTGTTTCTCAATCTCCCCTTTGATTTGTATGTTTCACATTATATCAAAGGCACAATTAGTTTAGTTCTCAAGCCAAGCTTTTCAGCATTATTACACTTACGGTGCCTTGCAAGAATTGTGAAGAAGGAAAAATATTTTTACCATGACAACCCGAGGCTCACTAGCCGTGGAGTCTGTTGTTTATCATGGTAGGGTGACACCCTGTTTTTTTCTATGTTCGCTGGACGAATAACTGCGGGGACAAGGAGTCACCCTGTCGAAGATTCAGTCAGTTACTTCCAGATTTCCAGTTATATGTAGGTATTAAAAGTAAATAGTTTTTTTTTGTACAATTCTAATTAGATATGTATCCACTAAGATATATTTAATTGTATTAGTAGCACTCTCTTGAACTTTCAAATGCTTGGATGACGGTAGTAATATATTTTCTTTATTGCAGGATGGTTGAGATTCTTTTCAATGTACCATGCTTCTCATTTAGTCCTTAACTACTTAATTACATAATGTATTCATTTTCCTGAGGAACTACAAAGTAGTGTGCAAGGTGTTTTGATCATAGGTGCGTATACAAATTATTTGTATGTCTATGTAGAAGAAGGGAGCCTACTGTATATGCACAGGGTGCATCATATCTTTTGTGAACAAGCTACAGTGAATGCAATGTTGTAAATTCTAGATTTTCTTCAAAGCGAAATTTTGCTTTTGTTGGAGTTTCTCATTGTTTCCAAGTTTTTGTGTAATCAGTTGTCTCTTTAAGGTTGTGAATTAGTTCCATCCTCAAATATGTATGCTTCCTTATTCTGTATTTACATATATGCCAATGAAGCTGTCTGGGACTTTTCTTTGCAATTAGAAAACATTGTCTTCTTAATTTGTCGCAATGAACACAACAAGTTATTCTGGCTAAATTATACTTTGTTTTGGAAGTCGATAAGCCAAGCCTTCAACTTTATTTCTGTTTTCAAAGTTTTAGCCTTGGAATACATTCTAAATTGGCGATGTTGATATGTGCTTAAATTGTTAGCTTGCTCTTGTAAGTGCATACTCCATCAGAGGCTGGTACCACTTATCATGTTATCAATTGCGAACCAACGGAGTTGGACTGTAGCTTAATGAGTATCTTCATTTTTATTGTGAGTAGATTCTTTTTCCTACTATTAGGACTATGCATTTCTATAGCCATTTTTCTCCTCTTGCTGTCAGAGTTGTGGCAGTCTAGAGACACTTAAAGTTTGTTGTCCTTTAGATCTAGCATGATGATGATTGATGAGCCATACTGATCATAGGAATACCTTCATATTTTAAGAGCTTGATTTTTCTATAAGTATAGATACTTGTGAGCATGAAAAATGATGGTCTGCATGTATATTTGATGGTTTAATCTCCTTCTTGCATTGTGATGCGTGACATCTCAGTCATTTTCAGTTTGTAGCTGATGCTCACACGCTGTTGTGCAATGTTTTTATTGCTATGGATCTCGGGAACGACCAGTTTAAATCTTTCTAATTTCAGTATTGCTTGTGAATGGCTCATGTTGATGCTTACATGTTGTTGGACACATTCGAGCCAGGAAAGGACAAAATCCTTGAACATAGCTACTGAATTTTCTTATGATGATCAAATGTGTTATCTGTCCAATTTTTTATGTTTAGAACATGGTTTCCTAAGTTTTCTGGTTCATGTTGAGTAAATTGGCAATTTTTTGAGTAAATTAATCCAAGAATAAATCATGAACAACAGCGTGTGAGCATTAGTAGTAAACACATACTGATATTTATTCATATTATCGCGTACTAGGCAGATAGTAGAAGGATCTACGTATATCACTAAATCATGGAAGGAGTACATAGTCGCTTGATTACAAAATCATGGTGGGCATTAGATGATTTCCTCACTAATTTCTGTACGGATTTACAATGTTCAGGTTCTGACCTCATTCACCGTGTTGTTTGGATTTTTCAGTTTGGACGAGGAAAATACTCAACGAATGATACCCCCAAACTTTGATCTCTTGGTTGTCGAATCATGGTGTTGATTGCATATTTTATTCACTATTTGCAGATGCATATCCATTGTTCAGGACTTGAGGCTCAGATTTCACTTTCTGGGTTTTTCTTTTAAAGAAAAAAATACTTAATATTGGTATATCCTAGACCTTTTCATTTGAATTCCATGCTTTTCATTTGAACTCCATGCTGCCCACATAGATATAACAATTATCTTGTTTCAGTAAGGAGAAAAAAATGAATTTGTTTGTCTAACCTTACATAATCTCTAAATATTGCAGTCGTGTCTTATATCCTATCTTTTAGTTTCTCTTTGCCACTTCGCACAACATTTTTTGTAGGCTACCAAGCACTGGCATACTACTTATAATTAATCTTCCTATCTGGTTATGCAAAAGGTGAATCTGTACTCATTAAACTTTGTTAAATAGTAGGTCCTCCTAGCAGTATGCCTAAAACTAATTGTTTCTCTGTGTCTATAGTATGTTAGTCCTGCAGAATGGATGTTCTTGACTAGGAAATTTTGCTGCTGATTAAGATTTGATGTATAGTTATTAGTAGCATTTCAGTTAGGTGTAGTTCTTGCTAAGTTTTTTTACACGATTCTGAATTGATATTAGACTACAACTATTGTATATAATGACTCGTGTTATGATAATGCAAGATAGATTAGAAAGAGAGTACATGAATCATTGCCATGGAATATTAAAAACTTACATATGCACCTGTTCATATGATGGTATCCACACGGACCTACCTTGTGTGTGTATGTGTGTGTGAACGGGTCACTGATAGTATCAGCATGCAGGTTTGATTGCACCTCGAGTTGAGTTCGGGTTCTTATTCAACATGCAGGCACGCCTTAGCCTGGAGCCCAACAAGAAGATCGTCGGGAGCTTCGGGGTATTTGAGACGTCCATATGCAATTTAAGCTGACATATTTTTTCAGCTGCTATTCTCGTACTGCTACTGGATTAGTATCATTGCATGAAAAACTAAAATTTCTTTCCGTGGGAATCTTTGACTCATCTACTACCCCCCTATAAAAGCACGAAGTGCCGAGATCATGGAGAATGAATGACATCTTCATGTAACATGGTTGAGTATCAGCTTTAGCTTAGTACTCATGCAGGTTCAAAATGAGTTGAAGACAGCATATGAGAAGCGAGTATAGGAGCTTTAATATTAGAGCAACAGTGGAGGAGCAAATGATTGAAGGGGCTATCAGTCGTGTAAAAGAAAACTGAGGATAACGTCACCATGTGAAAAAACTATATTTGATTGACATCATAACACTAGCAAGGTGAATAACGATGTAACATTAACGTCATTAGTTCATCCATTCTACTTTTGTTTGACATGACTGGCATGTTATTTGGATAGGAAATTTATTTGTTAACTTCGTGCCATTTTTATGTGTAAGCTAATAATTATGCACTATGCATTTGCCTGAAATTTACTAGAAGTTCTCCATACTTTCCAAAGAAATTGTTTTGTGAAGTATAGTTTCTGAAGAAAAATAAAACTTGCTTGTAGTAGTTTTTTCCTAAAGTTTTGTCATCTTGTAGAATGATTGACAATGGGCTCCCAGTAAATAAATACGATAGGAGAAGTTGGTAGTTGAAGTTAGTATAACTGTCAGTTAGCATTGTTTTCATTCAGTAGGATTGACATTGGAGCTGAGGAAATATGTGATATGGAGTAATTTGGTCAATAAAGGGACATTTGACTTTTGAAGTATCTTTAACACATTTTGCAAAATGAATGAGGATGGAATATTAGACTATTTTTCTAGGCATCTCATGATAATAGACGTGCGTTGCATGTGCACGTTTACTAGTAGTGCAAGGGGTTACCACAATGGCAAAATAGTCATTATCTATTGATTGGATAGCTTAGCAAAGCTCTCATACCTAACTCTGGCATTTAGGACAAAATACCATGATTACCAGCCTAGGTGGCGCTCGGGGAGCATCGCCGACAAGCTTTTACCACCGCTTGGCCGGTCGTTGCTTACGGTCTTGACACGCTGCAGGGCGGGTGTCAACTGAGGATAACTTGCCTCCCGGTGTGTCGCCACATGTTTAGCGAGAGCTGATTAGCCTCTTAAGGGCTCGACACTACATTGATAAGTGACTGACGTAGCGATGTGGTGGAGCGGTGGCCGATCAGCTCGTGCCTGTCGGGGGATGGCTTGCCGGGTCTTCAGGAAGGCGCATATGTCTTGGTCCCCGGCAAGCGCCAGGGACGTGCTTGGCTCGTTGCAGTCCAGGCTTGGGCTGCCCCGTCGGGCTTGTTGGAGTCTGGTCTTGATCATTCGTCGGGTTTGTACGAACGTTGAAGGGTTCAGCTACTACCGCTTGTGCATAAGTCAGGGGCACTCGGTACCCCTATACTAGTTTACCGACAGATGATCATACAAAAAATTTATGCGGGATTGAATTTTGTCTCTAGAAATCTTTTAGATTCCGCTGTGGGTGGTACTTTTATGGAAATTACTTTGGGTGAAGCTACTAAATTGCTAGATAATATCATGGAAAATTATTCAGAATGGCATACCGAAAGAGCACCTACTAGTAAAAAAGTTAATTCGGTTGAAGAAATTAGTACTTTGAGTAATAAGGTTGATGCATGCTTTGATGAAGTTGGTTGCTAGTAAGAATAGTCCTATTGATCTTAATGATGTGCCTTTGTCTACCTTGATTGAGCAAAACAGTGATTCCATAGATGTGAACTTTGTCTCACGAAACAACTTCAATAACAATGCTTATAGATGTAATTTTAATCCTAGGTCTTTTCCTGGAAATTCCTCTAACAATTATGGTAATTCCTATGGTAATTCCTCTTACAATAATAATAGGAACACCTCTGATCTTGAGAGTAATATTAAAGAATTTATCAATGCGCAAAAAGCTTTCAATACTACGATAGAAGAAAAGTTTAATAAGATTGATGATATGTCTAGAAGCATTGATAGAATTTCTGATGATGTGGAAAATCTCAAGTTGAAAGCTTTTGTGCCTAAGATTGATGAATCAATTAAAGCTTTATATGTCTCTATGGATGAAAGTAAGAAAAGAACCGCTATGCTTAGAGCTAAAAGAGAAATCTTAGAAAAATCGTTTTCTAGTGATTGCCTTCATAAAAATGATGAAGATCTTAAAGTGATTGGTGTTTCTTCTATTGATTCCTTGTTTAGTAATATTAAGATTGATGATAAAGGGACTGAAGTAGAGTTAACTTTAGCTAGAAGGCGTCCCAATAATTTGGAGGGTGAAAATCTTGATGAAAAATTTGATGAAAGTGGTTTTGAAGAGGTCAAAACTTTAACTAGTGATGTGCCCACTATTTTGGATTGCAAAGAAATTAATTATGATAGTTGCTCTTTGATTGAATGTATTTCTTTGCTGCAATCCATGTTGAATTCATCCCATGCTTATGAAAAAAATAAAGCTTTCACTAAACATATCGTTGATGCCATGATGAAATCTTTTGAAGAAAAGTTGGAGTTGGATATTTCTATTCCTAGAAAATTACATGATGAGTGGAAATCTACCATTAAGGTCAAGATAAAAAATTATGAGTGATTTGCTTTATGTGATTTGGGTGCTAGTGTTTCCACGATTCCGAAATCTTTATGTGATGTGCTGAAAGCACATTTGCTCCCTTCGTGGTTTTGGTAATTAATAACAACATATAAGTCATTGAACTAATGTTTCCACTAAGTATATTTCAGGAAAAGTTCAATGATAGGATTGGCAAAAGGATTGTGGAGATTGTGGAATTACCCCAAGATGCAAGGAAATGGATTGGCAAAGCTTCAAGCAAGAGGACTCTACATTTTACATTTGTGAGAAATCACTTTGAGTCCATAGGAAAGCCAATACTATTAAAAGGGGGTAAGGTACTGTTGGTGAACAAAATGCTCATACGTGCACAAGTGATAGTCACCAAAAACACCCACAAGCTCTTCCACAAAAGTCTGTCAAAGTCAAATATCCAAAATCGGTGCAACCAACACTTTCCACTCGGTGCCACCGATTCCCATACTCAGACAGACCCATGCCAAACCCTACCTTTTCGGTGCAACCGATTCTACTTCGGTGCCTCCGAGTTTAGGTTGACAACTCTCTGTTTAGCCATCTTTAGTCTTCGGTACCACCGAGATTTGCCTTTCGGTCTCACCGAGTTTCTGGACCAACTCTCTGGATAGCCATTCACCTGATCGGTAACACCGAGAAGTGTGGATCGGCGCCACCGAGTTTCTGGACCAACTCTCTGGTAAGCCTTGGTCAATAATCGGTACCACCGAGATGTAAATATCGGCGTCACCGAGTTCGCGCAATCTGACCGTTGGTCACCTTATCGGTGCAACCGAGAGTTATATATCGGTCTCACCGAGATTCAAAAGTTGCCACCTTTTGGTCACTTTGGTACCACCGAGATTAACACATCGGTGTCACCGAGTTGGTCATTTTGTGTGTAACGGTTGGATTTTTGGGGATGCCTATATATACCCCTTCACCATCACCTACTCGAAAGAGAAGCACTCAGAACTATTCCATACTTGCCCCATCCAGTTTTCTGAGAGAGAGCCACCTACCCTTGTGTTGAGGTCAAGATCATCCACTCCAACCATATGGATCTTGATTTCTAGCCTCCCCAAGTTGCTTTCCACCAATCCCATCTCTTCCACCAAGCCAAATCTGTGAGAGAGTGATTGTGTGTTGAGGAGTCTATCATCTTGAAGCACAAGAGCAAGGAGTTCATCATCATTGCCGAGCCTATTACCTTTTGGAGGGTGGTGCCTCCTAGATTGGTTAGGTGTCGCTTGGGAGCCTCCTACTTCGTGTTGTGGAGTTGAACCAAGAAGTTTGTAAGGGCAAGGAGATCACCTACTTCGTGAAGATCTACCCATAGTGAGGCTAGTCCTTCGTGGACGGAAGCCGTTATGGAATAGTCAAGGTTGCTACTTCATGGACCCTTATGGGTGGAGCCCTCCATGGACTCTCGCGACCGTTACCCTCCGTGGGTTGAAGACTCCATAAACGTGGATGTACGATAGCACCACCTATCGGAACCACGGGAAAAATCATCGTGTCTACAATTGCGTTTGATCCTCCTACCCTTCCTTTACTACTCATGCTTGTTGTTACTTTCCGCTGCTATACTCTTAGACATGCATGTGTAGGGTGTACTTGACTTGCCATGAATGCTAAAATCTGCCCACACTAAAAATTGGGAAAAGGCTAGATTTTTATTTGGTCAAGTAGTCTAACCACCCCCCCTCTAGACATACTTTCGGTCCTACAAGTGGTATCAGAGCTTTGGTCTCCATTGGATTGGTCTCACAACCTAGGAGAGTATGGCGTCTAGTGAGGGAAATTATCACCGTAGAGGTCCGTACTTTAATGGCACTAATTTTGCTAGTTGGAAGCACAAAATGAAAATGCATATTCTTGGTCATAACCCCGCCGTATGGGCTGTTGTTCGTGTTGGCTTGCAAAGTGAATTCTTTACTGATGGAAAGGAACCGGATCGTGAAGCGACCGCGGATGAGTTAAAGATGTTACAATACAACGCTCAAGCATGTGACATTCTCTTCAACTGCCTATGCCCCGAAGAATTCAACAAAATCAGCCGTCTTGAGAAAGCAAAAGAGATTTGGGATACTTTGGTTGATATGCACGAAGGAACCGAGTCCATGAGAGAATCCAAGTTAGATGTTCTTCAAAGTCAGCTTGACAAGTTCAAGATGAAGGATGGTGAAGGAGTCGCAGAGATGTACTCTAGGCTAGCTCTCATCACCAATGAGATTGCCGGCTTAGGAAGCGAAGAAATGACCGACAAATTCATCATCAAGAAGATACTTAGAGCTTTGGATGAGAGATACGACACCGTGTGCACATTGATCCAAATGATGCCCAACTACAAAGATCTCAAGCCTACGGAAGTCATTGGAAGGATTGTTGCTCATGAGATGACACTCAAAGACAAAGAAGAGCTTCACAACAAGTCTAGCGGTGCTTACAAAGCCACAAGTGATGCTCCCACAACTTCAAGTGACAACCTTGTCACCAATGAAGAGATAAGCCTCATGGTCAAGAAATTCAACAAGTTCTACAAGAAGAGAGGCAAAGAAAGAAGCTCCAACTCAAGATATGAAGAGAAGCGTTCGTCAAGTCGTGACCGCAATTGCTACAATTGTGGGAAGCCCGGACACTACTCCAATGAGTGCACAGCTCCCTACAAACGAAGAGAAGAGTCACCTCGAAGACGAAGCTCAAGGAATGAATCACCTCAAAGAGAGAGAAGGAGTAGAGATGATCGTTATGAACGAAGACCCTCAAGGAGAAGTAGAGATTCGGAGAAGAAGGACAAGTACACCAAGAGCTACACAAGAAGAAAACATCAAGCTCATGTTGGTGAATGGGTTTCCGGCTCCGACTCCGACAACAACTCCGAGAGAAGCTATCACTCCGACTCCGACTATAATCAAGATGATGGTGTTGCCGGTATTGCTATAGTGACTACCAACTCCTATGATCTATTTTATTCACCAAACGAAGGGAGTGGAAGTTGCTTCATGGCTAAAGGCCCCAAGGTATCACATCCCGAGTATCTTGATTTCAATAGTGATGAAGATGATTTGCTTTGTGATGATGACTTGCTCTTTGATAAAACTAGTGATGTTAGTCAAAATGAACTTGATAATTCTCATGCTAGTCAAGATAAGTCAATTGATGATGATAAGATGAAAATAGAACAACTAACTAAAGAACTAAACACTCTTAAGTTAGCTCATGAATCTACTCTTGAAGATCATAGAGAGCTTGTGAGAACTCATGAGAAGCTACGCTTCGAGAAGCTCAACTTGGAGCAAGAGCATGAGTTTCTTAAAGATATCAATGACGATATCCGAAAGAAGACTTCATCTTATCTAGCCAAACGACTACTCTTGTCTACATTCATGCCACAAGTTAAATCTAAGAAAACTAGTAACAAAGGCAAGAAAGGTTCTTCATCTAGTAGCAACAATAAAAATGCTAAACCTAATGATGTTGCTTCTAGTAGTTCTATTGATTCCACTAATGATGATTCTCTTAGCCAAGTTATACTTGAGCAAGAAAACGCTTTATTGAAAGGAATTATAGAGAAAGGTATCTACAAGAGTCTTGCCGGATGTAAGCAATTTGAGGAACTCGGTGACACCGAAAATTTAGAATCGGTGACACCGACAGTGAGGGGTATATATGCTGTGGACCCGATGCTTCGAAATTCAATCTTCAAATCGTCGCGCCCCAAAACCCTAAGCTGCCGCAAAGGACCCCCTGGTCGTCGCCCTTGTCTCCCCGCGCTCCTCCGCCGCTGGGATCCTCGCCGTCGACAGGCATCTTCGCCGCTGTCGCCACCGTAGCGGATCCGTCGCCAAGTTAGGGTACGGATTCGATTCTTCTTGCGCTCCCCGTCCGATTCTTGCACAATGAAGTTGATTTTATCTATAAGCCACCGTTTGCACATCTCTCTATCCTCTAAAACCTCCAGTAGATAGCGAATGATTGATTTTCTAGGGTTTACCGTCCGCCCGATGGAACTCGGTGGAACCAAAGCAAACAAATCGGTGTCACCGATTTGCCAATCTGTGCTGCTGAGAAATATCTCGGTAAAACTGAGTACTCCTTTTTGGTCTCACCGAAAGGAGTGCCAAGTTTCTGTTAAAGAGAAAGTCAGTCTCGGTAGCACCGAAAACTTTGCTTCGGCTGTACCGATTTTCATATGACAGAATGTAAACCTTGAGAATCTTTTGTTCAAACTTTCAAAAAATAGCTGCATTTTGTGATGACTCATCTTCTTCTGCTCCTCTATATTCTATTCACAGGGTCAGAGATGTCTGCTTCAGATGCTGAGGACAGTGAGAACAACTTCAGAGAGCAGAGTGTTGAATTGGATTCAGGCACTAGTCCCGAGTCCAGTTCCTCTTCAGATCCAGGCACCCCCAGTTCTCATGGGTTTCCCAAGGCTGCTACTAGGGCCAGGAAGAAGCTGATTTCAGATGAGGAGGATTCAGATTTTGTGCCAGAGGAGATTCTTGCCAAGAAGCAAGAGAAAGCTGCTAAGAAGTCTGCTAATGAAGCCACTTCTTCCAGGAGAGCTGTCAGGAAGGAGTATGCTAGCTCTGAGGCTATGAGAGCACCTGAGAGCTCCAGAGCTACCATGACCATTGAGCCCCCAAGGAAGTCTTTGCCTAAGAAGGCAGGGGAGAAGAAGAGAGTGAGGACAAAATCTGTCAAGGCTAAAGTTCTCCCATCCACTCCTGAGTATCTAGATGAGGAAGAAGAGGAGGAGGAAGAACATGTTGAGAAGGCCCCTCCCAAGAAGAAAAATAAGCTTATGGCTGATGCTATGTCAAAGACTGGCACATCCAAGAGCACCAAGTCTGCCCCCAAGAAGGCTGCTACTGAAAACCCCAAGAGGTTGTCCAGACAAATTCCAGCTTCTGAAAAGAACAAGGGAACTACCTCCAGAGTTGAGGATGAGGATGCTATGTCTGCTTTGATGAAGCTTAGACCACACCTTCCAGAACATAATGCCAGACATCTACTTGCTGAAGACATGAAGAAGAGGAAGGATTCTGGTTTGAGGGCATGGAGAGATGTTGACCCATATGCCCAAAGGAGGAAGACAGCTGTGGATTACATATTCTACACCAAGGAGCAACAAGATTTCTATGAGACTGTGCTGCTTGACAAGAGTCCAGCTGTGAGTGACATGAGATACGTTGACTGGAAGTTCATCAAGGAGAATGAAGATTACTTTCCAAATGTTCAAGACAACTTTCACTGCATTGGTTTGGATGAGTTTGTTGGCAGAGAGTTTACAGCATGGAATGATGAGATGATCATGCAATTCTACTCCACTGCTCATTTCTATGGAGATGGTAGAATTGTATGGATGACTGAAGGAGCTAGATATGAGTCCACTATTGATGATTGGGCTGCAATCTTAGGAGTCCCAGAGGTACAGGATGGTGACTTGGATGTCTACTCTGAATCCAAGGAGAGCCACAATGCTATGGCCAACATGTACAATGAGATTCCTGCTGCTCATGTGAAGTCTCACATGCTAGGTTCTATCTATTTCCTCCAGGCTGGCCTCCATACCATGAACACTATTTTGAGGCATACCTTGATGCCCAAGTCAGGAGATGAGAAGATGATCCGAGGCTACTCCATCAACATGCTGATCCATCTTGACAGACACACCAGGATTAGAGTTATGGACTTGATTGTTGAGACAGTGAAGAGGGTTGCTGCTGATCAGAAGCGCTCTTGCTGCTATGCACCCTACATCCAGATGCTCATTAACTCCAAGCTGGAGAAGCACATCTTTGCTTTGGACATACCCCACTTGCCCCTACAGCCAGATTTAGAGGACAACATTGTGGTGATGGACCCAGAACATCCCACATCTGCTGCAGCTCAAGCACAGGCAGAGGCAGAGGCAGCTAGAGCCACTAGTGCTCAAGTCCCTAGATCTAGGAATGAGCAAATGGATCTTTTGATCTCATCAGTTCAAGGCATGCAGAAGGACATTAGGGACATTTTGAACAATCAAAACAGTCTTGTCAGGATCTTTGAGAACAGGATCAAGACCTTGAATGACAAGGTGGATGGGCTGACCAAGACAGTCAATGAGCTCAAGAAGGAAGTTGACTCTGTGCCTCTTCCTCAGTCTTCTTCTTCTTCTGATGATGATGAGGATGACTCACCTCTCAGGCCAGGCACACACTTCACTACCCAGGCCAGATCAGCCACAGTGCCAGCTCCAGATTTGAGGCCCTCTTCATCAGCTCCATCAGCTCCAGTTCCTCCAGTTGCCACACCAACTCCATCCACGACATCTGCTGAGATCTTCGCCGACGCACATTTGCTCCCTTGGTGGTTTTGGTAATTAATAACAACATATAAGTCATTGAACTAATGTTTCCACTAAGTATATTTCAGGAAAAGTTCAATGATAGGATTGGCAAAAGGATTGTGGAGATTGTGGAATTACCCCAAGATGCAAGGAAATTGATTGGCAAAGCTTCAAGCAAGAGGACTCTACATTTTACATTTGTGAGAAATCACTTTGAGTCCATAGGAAAGCCAATACTATTAAAAGGGGGTAAGGTACTGTTGGTGAACAAAATGCTCATACGTGCACAAGTGATAGTCACCAAAAACACCCACAAGCTCTTCCACAAAAGTCTGTCAAAGTCAAATATCCAAAATCGGTGCAACCAACACTTTCCACTCGGTGCCACCGATTCCCATACTCAGACAGACCCATGCCAAACCCTACCTTTTCGGTGCAACCGATTCTACTTCGGTGCCTCCGAGTTTAGGTTGCCAACTCTCTGTTTAGCCATCTTTAGTCTTCGGTACCACCGAGATTTGCCTTTCGGTCTCACCGAGTTTCTGGACCAACTCTCTGGATAGCAATTCACCTGATCGGTAACACCGAGAAGTGTGGATCGGCGCCACCGAGTTTCTGGACCAACTCTCTGGTAAGCCTTGGTCAATAATCGGTACCACCGAGATGTAAATATCGGCGTCACCGAGTTCGCGTAATCTGACCGTTGGTCACCTTATCGGTGCAACCGAGAGTTATATATCGGTCTCACCGAGATTCAAAAGTTGCCACCTTTTGGTCACTTCGGTACCACCGAGATTAACACATCGGTGTCACCGAGTTGGTCATTTTGTGTGTAACGATTGGATTTTTGGGGATGCCTATATATACCCCTTCACCACCACCTACTCGAAAGAGAAGCACTCAGAACTATTCCATACTTGCCCCATCCAGTTTTCTGAGAGAGAGCCACCTACCCTTGTGCTGAGGTCAAGATCATCCACTCCAACCATATGGATCTTGATTTCTAGCCTCCCCAAGTTGCTTTCCACCAATCCCATCTCTTCCACCAAGCCAAATCTGTGAGAGAGTGATTGTGTGTTGAGGAGTCTATCATCTTGAAGCACAAGAGCAAGGAGTTCATCATCATTGCCGAGCCTATTACCTTTTGTAGGGTGGTGCCTCCTAGATTGGTTAGGTGTCGCTTGGGAGCCTCCTACTTCGTGTTGTGGAGTTGAACCAAGAAGTTTGTAAGGGCAAGGAGATCGCCTACTTCGTGAAGATCTACCCATAGTGAGGCTAGTCCTTCGTGGACGGAAGCCGTTATGGAATAGTCAAGGTTGCTACTTCGTGGACCCTTATGGGTGGAGCCCTCCGTGGACTCTCACGACCGTTACCCTCCGTGGGTTGAAGACTCCATAAACGTGGATGTACGATAGCACCACCTATCGGAACCACGGGAAAAATCATCGTGTCTACAATTGCGTTTGATCCTCCTACCCTTCCTTTACTACTCATGCTTGTTGTTACTTTCCGCTGCTATACTCTTAGACATGCATGTGTAGGGTGTACTTGACTTGCCATGAATGCTAAAATCTGCCCACACTAAAAATTGGGAAAAGGCTAGATTTTTATTTGGTCAAGTAGTCTAATCACGCCCCTCTAGACATACTTTCGGTCCTACATGTGCTTGGTCTTACCAATATTGAAGAATGTTCCCTTAATTTGCAATATGCGTATTCTACTATTAAAAAGCCTTTGGGAATAAATAATGATGTTCTTATTCTTGCAAATAGGAACTATGTGCCCATAGATTTTATTGTTCTTGATATTGATTGCAAACCGTCTTGTCCCATTATACTTGGTAGACCGTTCTTACGCACTATAGGTGCCATGATTGATATGAAGAGGGCAATATTAGATTTCAGTTTCCACTAAGAAAGGGTATGGAACACTTCCCTAGAACAATAATTAAGCCACCATATGAATCAATCATGAGGGGATCCTATGGATCCAAAACCAAAGATGACAATACTTGAATCTATGCGTTATGCCTAGCTATGGGCGTAAAACGATAGTGCTTGTTGGGAGGCAACTCAATGAATAAATTTATTTTTGCCTTTTCCTTTCTATTTTTGAGTGCTGACACAATTATGCCTCTGTTATGATTGTGTTTTTATGTTTTATTGAGTGTTTGTGCCAAGTAGAGCCTTTAGGATGATTTATAAGATGAGTAGAAGCGATGCTGAATCTGAAACAGAAACTTTGCCTCCACTGTTCGAATTGTAATTTTTTACCGGAACATGATATTGAGCTGAAATTTTAAAACAGTGTTGCTATACAAATTCTATACGTTTTCCTAATTTTTATGAATTTTTAGAGTTACAGAAGTATGGTTAGAGTACAGATTACTACACACTGTTCTGTTTAAGACAGATTCTATTTTCGTTGCATTGTGTGCTTGTTTTGATGAATCTATGGGTTGTATTGAAGGGTATGAGCCGTGGTAAAGTTAAAATACAGTAGGTATAATGCAATAATAAAATATGAATGGGTTTGCAACAACATCTAAAGTAGTGATTCGCTTTATTATACTAACGGATCTCACGAAGATTTTGTTGAGTTTTGTGTGATTGAAGTTTTCAAGTTTTGGGTGAGATCACGATGGATGAAGGAATAAGGAGTGAAAAGAGCCTAAGCTTGGGGATGCTACAGCACCCCCAAGATATATCCAAAGAGAAACAAGCAACTAAGCTTGGGGATGCCCCCGAGTGGCATCCCCTCTTTTTTCTAACAACCATCGGTATTTTATTTGGAGCTATATTTTTATTCGTCACATATCATGAGTTTTGCTTGGAGCATCTTGTATCATTTGAGTCTTTGCTAGCTTTGCTTGTTAGTTTTTCATTTGTATCCTTGCTGTACACACCTATTTGAGAGAGCCAAAATTATGCTATCATTTGTTAGAATCGCTCTATATGCTTCACTTAAACTTTTTGAGCTATAGGATTGCTCTATTGCTTCACTTATATCTTTTTTAGCACGGTGTGCTTGGAAACTTTTCAAGAAATACTCTCATGCTTCACTTAGATTATTATGAGAGTTAGTAAATTTTGAAGAAATCCTCTCATGCTTCACTTATACTATTTTGAGAGATGAAATATTTATGCTCATGTGCTTCACTTAAATTTGTTTGAGCTTGTCAAAAAGCAATGGCAATATATGAAACTAGTCCCAAAGTGATAGATATCCAAGGAGGATATAATAAAAACTATCATGAAGATCATTGGAAAAATTAAACTTGATTCCTTGTAATAGGTTTGAGACATGATGATAGAAATATGTGAGTCATGTTAGTGAGTAATTATGCTTTAGTAGGAATATTGGTGTTAAGGTTTGTGATTCCCTATGCATGCACGAAAGTCAATAGTTATGCAATGAAGTGACATCCTACTTATGGTGCATTATTCGGTGTTAGTTATGCCCAATGCTTGCTTATGTGAATTTTCATTTCTTGGTTGGTTGCTTCTCAATCTATTTGCTAGCCTCCATTTGTACTAAGTAGAAACACTACTTGTGCATCCAAAATCCTTAAACCAAGTTTTGCCTTATGAGTCCACCATACCTACCTATATGCGGTATTTCCATGCCGTTCTAAGAAAATTTGTATGTGCCACCTCTACTTTTCAAAATAAATTTCCTTTTTGTGTACTCGTACTGCTCATGAAACGGTAGGGAGTGTCCAATATTTTTCCATGCTAGATGTGTTATTCTCAAGATGAGTGTTTATTCACTTGTCATTGCACGAGAGTGCGGTGGTAATAGGGATGCCCATTCCCGAAATGAAAAAAAGAATAAAATATTTACTTCATGTTGTTAAATAATAAATTCCTTGGAAAGTGTTGGTATGGAAGGCAACCGTGGATACTGCCAGCCATGGAATGTGAAAGAATGGTGGAAAAAGGAACAAACTTTATTTTCTATTTGGGAACCGCCTATGATGTATCTAGCATGGAAAGTATTGTGAACTACTTTGTCGTTTTCGTTGACACGAAAGGCATGCCACTCAAAATATTTTTCTCTCTCAATTTAAATCTTGAGCTCTGGCACCTCTACAAGTCCCTACTTCCCTCTGCGAAGGGCCTTTCTATTTACTTTAAGCAATTTTTATTTTTACTTTGAGTCTCCATCTTCTCTTATAAAGCACCAACTAGGGGGCACTATGATCGTACTTGAGCATTGGGTGTAGCTAATATTTGAGTGTGTTTCATGAATGGATCAATGATTGACCATGATGGGCGAGGGATAACTTTCTTTAGTGTTGATCTTTTGAAAGACATGGTTGCTTGTTGGCATGCTAGAGTATTGAAGTCATTATGTTAAAACTAGACTATTGCTTTGAATAATCTAAAAGTCCAAATGTCCATGCTACAAAAGAAAAGAATATGTGATGAACATGTTAGGCAACATTCCACATCAAAATTTCTATTTTTATCATTTACCTACTCGAGGATGAGTAGGAATTAAGCTTAGGGATGCTGATACGTCTCCAACGTATCTATAATTTTTGCTTGTTCCATGCTGTTATATTATCATTCTTGGATGTTTTACAATCACTTTATAGCAACTTTATATCATTTTTTGGGACTAACCTATTGACATAGTGCCAAAGTGCCAGTTGTTGTTTTTCCTTGTTTTTTACTTCGCGGAATATCAGTACCAAACGGAGTCCAATCGCGACGAAACTTTTTGGAGATTTTTTTGGGACCAGAAGACACCCAGTGGGCCAAAGAAGTGCCAGAGAGGTGGGCCGTGGAGACCACAACCCACCAGGGCGCGCCAGGGGGCCCCCGGCGCGCCCTGATGGGTTGTGCCCTCCTCAGGGCCCCTCTCCAATGCCTCTGATGGCTATAAATTCCCAAATGTTACAGAAACCCTAAGGGAGTCGAAGAAAAACACATCCAGCCGCCGCAAGTTCCAGAACCTCGAGATCAAAATCTAACAGCATCACAGAGGGGTTCATCATCCTCATTGGTGCCTCTCCGATGATGCGTGAGCAGTCCACCATAGACCTACAGGTCCGTAGGCAGTAGCTAGATGGCTTCCTCTCAATACAATGGTCTCTTGGAGATATATTTGATGTAAACTTTTGTGGTGTGTTTATTGGGATCCGATTAATTTTGAGTTCATGATCAGTTTCTATCCATGAATATTATTTGAGTCTTCTTTGATCTCTTATATGCATGATTACTTATAGCCTCGTATTTCTTCTTCGAATCTTTGGTTTAGTTAGGCCAACTAGATCGATTTTTCTTGCCATGGGAAGAGGTGATTTGTATGGGTTCGATCTTGCGATGTCCTTTCCCAGTGAGAGAAGGGGCAACAAGGCACGCATGTATCGTTGCCATTAAGGATACCAAGATGGGGTCTATTCCTACATGAATAGATCTTGTCTACATCATGTCATCGTTCTTATTGCATTACTCCGTTTTTCCATGAACTTAATACACTAGATGCATGCTGGATAGCGGTCATGTGTGGAGTAATAGTGGTAGATGCAGGCAGGAGTCGGTGTACTTATCTTGGACGTGATGCCTATATAATGATAATCGCCTTGGATATCGTCATGATTATTTGATCTTCTATCAATTGCCCAACAGTAATTTGTTCACCCACCGTGCGCTATAATCATGAGACAAGCCACTAGTGAAACCTACTTCCCCCGGGTCTACTTTTCTAACATATTGCTTTCCAATCTATCTTTTTGCCTCTCTTTTTTCAGATCTATTATTCCAAAAACCCAAAAATACCTTGCTTCACTTTTTATTTGCTCTTTTTATTTTGTGTTCTTGAGAGATCCATCTCTCCAATCTATCACTACCTAATCTATCTTTTTACCGTAGAGAGATTGACAACCTCTCTTTCGCGTCAGGTTGCAAGTATTGGTTCTTCGTGTGCAGGTGCTTCTTATTAGGTGGTGGTGATCCTCCAACTGGTTCGATACCTTGGTTTCATAACTGAGGGAAATACTTACCGTCGCTGTGCTGCATCATCCCTTCTTCTTTGGGGAAATACCGACGCAGTCTCAAACCACGTCACTTAGTTGCTTGTTTCTCTTTGGATGTATCTTGGGGGTGCTGTGGCATCCCCAAGCTTAGGCTCTTTTCACTCCTTATTCCTTCATCCATCGTGATCTCACCCAAAACTTGAAAACTTCAATCACACAAAACTCAACAAAATCTCGTGAGATCCGTTAGTATAATAAAGCAAATCACTGTTTTAGGTACCGTTGCAAACCCATTCAAATTTTATTATTGCATTATACCTACTGTATTTTAACTTCACCATGGCTCAGACCCTTCAATACAACCCATAGATTCATCAAAACAAGCACACAATGCAACGAAACAGAATCTGTCTTAAACAGAACAGTCTGTAGTAATATGTACTCTAACCATACTTATGTAACTCTAAAAATTCTGAAATATTAGTACGACGTAAATAATTTGAGTCGCAATATTGTTTTAAATTTTTTAGCTCAATATCATGCTCCAGTAAAAAATGAAAATTCGAACACTGGAGGCAAAGTTTCTGTTTCAGATTCAGCATTGTTTCTACTCATCTTATGAATCATCCTAAAGGTTTTACTTGGCACAAACACTAAATAAAAAATAAAAACACAATTATAACGGAGGCATAATTGTGTCAACACTCAAAAACAGAAAGAAAAAGATGAAAATAAATTTCATTCTTTGGGTTGCCTCTCAACAAGCGCTATCGTTTTACGCCCCTAGCTAGGCATAATGATTTCGATGATGCTCACATAAAAAGTAGTAATTGAAATATGCAAAAGAGCATCATGAATAGCATGAAAAACACATTTAAGTCTAACTCACTTCCTATGCATAGGGATTTTGTGAGCACACAATTTATGGGAACAAGAATCAACAAGCATAGGAAGGCAAAACTAGCATAACTTCAAAACTTTGAACACATAGAGAGGAAACTTGATATTATTGCAATTTCTACAAGCATATGTTCCTCCCTCATAATAAATTTCAGTAGCATCATGAAGGAATTCAACAATATAACTATCACATAAATCATTCTTTTCATGATGCACAAGCATAGAATTTTCATTACTCTTCACATAAGCAAATTCCTTTTCATCCATGGTAGTGGGAGAAAACTCAACAAAATAACTATCATGAGACACTTGATTGCCATAACCATATTGCAAATTAAAACCATGATGATAAGTTTCATGGTTATCATTACTCATTATAGCATACGTGTCATCACCATCATCATAAATAGGAGGCATGCAATCATCATAATAAATTTGCTCATGAAAACTTGGGGGACTAGAAATATCATCACCATCAAACATAGCATCCCCAAGCTTGTGGCTTTGCATATCATTAGCATAATTGACATTCATAGAATTTATAGTAACATCATTGCAATCATGCTTTTCAATCAAGGAGCTATCATGAATCACCTTATAAATTTCTTCTTTCAACACTTCATCAAAATTTTCAGATTCATGATTTTCAAGCAAAACTTCATAGAGATAATAAAGTGCACTCAACTCACTAGCAATTGGTTCATCATAATTTGGTCTTTTGAAAAGATTAGCAAGTGGATGAGGGTCCATATCAATAGATTTTTAGCAAGCAAAGTGTCGGTGCACTAGGGATGGGGTACCCAGTGCCCTTGACTTATGCACAGGCAGTAGTAGCACAACCGCGTCAAGACCAGCCCAAGCCAGGGAAGCCGCTCTTCATAAGATCAAGGAGCGCATCGAGAAGACAAATCCAACATCCAAGACCCCGGTAGGAGCAGCCTACGCTGGCTAGCTACGCCGGCAAGATCGACTTAACGGCCCAGAACGGGCCCAAACCGCGCCAGTCGCGTCCCCGATGCCTGCCGGGGACCGAAGCGCACGCACCTTCAAGAAGACATGGCAAGCCATCTCCCCTGGCAAGCGCGAGCCGATCAGCCACCGCTCCCCCGCATCGCAATGCCAGTCAGTTATCGATGCGGTGTTGAGCCCTCGGGTGGCTAAGTGGCTCTCGCTAAGCACGTGGCAACGCACCAGAAGACAGATTACCTCCATTTGACATCCGTACAGAGGCGTGTCAAGACACTAAGCAACAGCCAGCTAAGCGGTGGTAAGAGCTTGTCGGGGATGCACCCCCGCTCGCCACCTAGGCTAGCATTTATGGCATTTTGTCCTAAGTGCCAGAGTTAGGTATCATAGCACTATTAGTTATCTAATTGCTAGATAATGTCTGTTTTGCCACTGTGGTTGCCCCTTGTCCTATAAAAGGAGGCCCAAGGCAACCTAGCTCAAGATTCGGACCTTTGGACACTGGTACTCGCGTAGCAGCTCCCCCGAAGGTGACCTTGCTGGGTTTGAGCGCTGCGTGTGCTTTGTGTTCCTCTGATCAATCCACCAAAGCACGAGTAGGGTTTTACGTTTCTTAGGGGACCGAACCTGGGTAAAACACCAGCGTCCCATCGTCGTGTTGTCTCATGACCTCTGCTCTTTGTGCAACTTGACCTCACCCCTACCGAACCACAAAGGGACCCTTGGTCCCATAGGTGATCATGTGCATCCTGCCCCGACATCTTTGGCGCGCCAGGTAGGGGGCGTGCTTCATTTGCACGAACCTGAGATCGTGAGCAGCGCGCCGATCTTCATCACCGTCTTCTTCACCCATGGCTCCCAAGAAGAAGGCCAGCGCGACCGCGCATCCCTTCACTTTGAAGGCCTCCTCGCATGAAGCCACGGACGCCATGCGCACTGCGGCGGCGGTAAATGAGGTGGGCATCGGGGGGCGACGCGACTGCCGCAGGCGGCGCCACCGTCGTGCCCCCCGCGGCCGAAGCTGGAGCGAGGAACGCCGAAGAAGAGCAACAACAACAACATTCTGGCGAGCTCGAGCCTAGTGCCGCGGGAGGAGGAAACGTTCGGTCCCCACCTCCCCGCCGCGATGGTGGCCGCGGACGCAACGGCGGAGCCCACTCCGGTGCAAGCCTTGATCCTCCAGCTGCGCCCGTCACAAGTGCGGCTGCTGGGCGCGTGCCTCGCCCGGAGCAAGACGGAGCGTCAAGCGAGACCATAGACCCACAAGTTCGGCCTCCTCCATGTCAGACCGCCTCGGCGACCGGTGCACGACGGCGAGAATGCAGCGACGCTCCTCTTGGTTCCACCATGATATTTTTAGTCCCCCCAAATTTTGATGAGCAAAATTATTATGATGATTACATGCCTACTATTTATGATGATGGTGATGACACGTATGCTATAATGAGTAATGATAACCATGAAACTTATCAGCATGGTTTTAATTTGCAATGTGGTTATGACAATCAAGTGTCTCATGATAGTTATTTTGTTGAGTTTGCTCCCACTACCATGGATGATAAGGAATTTGCTTATGTGAAGAGTAATGAAAATTCTATGCTTGTGCATCATGAAAAGAATGATTTATGTGATAGTTATATTGTTGAATTCCTTGATGATGCTAATGAAATTTATTATGAGGGAGGAACATATGCTTGTAGGAATTGCAATAATATCAAGTTTCCTCCTTATGTGTTCAAAGTTTTGAAGTTATGCTTGTTTTGCCTTCCTATGATAGTTGATTCTTGTTTCCATAAATTATTTGCTCACAAAATCCCCATGCATAGGAAGTGGGTTAGAATTAAATGTGCTTGTCATGAGATTCATTGTGCTCTCTTGCATATTTCAATTACTACTTTTTATGTGAGCATCATTGGAATCATTATGCCTAGCTAGGGGCGTAAAATGATAGCGCTTGTTGGGAGGCAACCCAATGAATAAATAAATTTTTGCTTTTTCCTTTCTGTCTTTGAGTGTTGACACAATTTTGCCTATGTTATGATTGTTTTTTATGGTTTATTTAGTGTTTGTGCCAAGTAGAGCCTTTAGGATGATTCATAAGATGAGTAGCAGCGATGCTGAATCTGAAACAGAAACTTTGCGTCCAGTATATGAATTGTCATTTTTTGCTGGAACATGATCTTGAGCTGAAATTTTAACACAGTGTTGCTATAAAAATTCTTTACGTTGTCCATATTTTCAGAATTTTTAGAGTTAGAGAAGTATGGTTAGAGTACAGATTACTACAGACTGTTCTGTTTAAGACAGATTCTGTTTTCGTTGCATTGTGTGCTTGTTTTGATGAATCTATGGGTTATATTGAACGGTATGAGCCATGGTAAAATTAAAATACAGTAGGTATAATGCAATAATAAAATATGAATGGGTTTGCAACAACACCTAAAGTAGTGATTTACTTTATTATACTAACGGATCTCACGAATATTTTATTGAGTTTTGTGTGATTGAAGTTTTCAAGTTTTGGGTGAGATCACGATGGATGAAGGAATAATGAGTGAAAAGAGCCAAAGCTTGGGAATGCTACAGCACCCCCAAGATATATCCAAAGAGAAACAAGCAACTAAGCTTGGGGATGCCCCCGAGTAGCATCCCCTCTTTCTTCTAACAACCATCGGTATTTTACTTGGAGCTATATTTTTATTCGTCACATATCATGAGTTTTGCTTGGAGCGTCTTGTATCTTTTTTTGCTTTGCTTGTTAGTTTGTCATTTGTATCCTTGCTGTACACACGTATCTGTGAGATCCAAAATTATGCTATGATTTGTTAGAATCGCTCTCTATGCTTCACTTAAACTTTTTGAGCTATATAATTGCTCTAGTGCTTCACTTATATTTTTTTGAGCACGGTGTGCTTGGATATTTTGTTAGAAATACTCTAATGCTTCACTTAGATTAATTTGAGAGCTAGTAAATTTTGAAGAAATCCTCTCATACTTTACTTATACCTTTTTGAGAGATGAAATCCTTATGCTCATGTGCTTCACTTAAATTTGTTTGAGCTTGTCAAAAAGCAATGACAATATATGAAACTAGTCCTAAAGTGATAGAGATATCCAAGGAGGATATAATAAAAAAAATCATGAAGATCATTGGGCAAATTAAACTTGATTCCTTGTAATAGTTTTGAAACATGATGATAGTAATATGTGAGTCATGTTAGTGAGTAATTATGCTTTAGTAGGAATATTGGTGTTAAGGTTTGTGATTCCCTATGCAAGTACGAAAGTCAATAGTTGTGCAATGAAATTACATCCTACTTGTGGTGCATTATTCGGTGTTAGTTATGCTCAATGCTCACTTATGTGAATTTTCATTTCTTGGTTTGGTTGCTTCTCAATCTATTTGCTAGCATCCATTTGTACTAAGTAGAAATACTACTTGTGCATTCAAAATCCTTAAACCAAGTTTGGCCTTATGAGTCCACCATACCTACCTATATGCGGTATTTCCATGCCGTTCCAAGCAAATTTGTATGTTCCATCTCTAAATTTTCAAAATAAATTTTCTCTTTTGTGTGCTCGTACCGCTCATGAAACGGTGGGGAGTGTCCAATATTTTTCCATGCTAGATGTGTTATTCTCAAGATGAGTGTTTATTCACTTGTCATCGCACGAAAGTGCGGTGGTATTAGGGATGCCCATTCCCGAAATGAAAAAAAAAATTTACTTTACGTTGTCAAATAATATATTCCTTGGAAAGTGTTGGTATGGAAGGCAACCGTGGATACGGCCCGCCATGGAAAGTGAAAGTTTGGTGGAAAAAGGAATACACTTTATTTTCTGTTTGGGGACCGCCTATGATGTATCTAGCATGGAAAGTATTGTGAGCTTCTTTGTCATTTTCGTTGACAGGAAAGGCATGCCACCCAAAATATTTTTCTCTCTCAATTTAAAACTTTGAGCTCTGGCACCTCTACAAATCCCTACTTCCCTCTGCGAAGGGCCTATCTATTTACTTTATACAATTTTTATTTTTTACTTTGAGTCACCATCTTATCTTATAAAGCACCAACTAGGGGGCACTATGATCGTACTTGAGCATTGGGTATAGCTAATATTTGAGTGTGTTTCATGAATGGATCAATGATTGAGCATGATTGGCTAGGGATAACTTTATTTAGTGTTGATATTTTGAAAGATATGGTTGCTTGTTGGCATGCTTGAGTATTGAAATCATTGTGTTAAAACTAGACTATTGTTTTGAATCATCTATGAGTCCAAATGTCCATGTTATACAAAAGAAAAGAATATGAGATGAACATGATATGCAGCATTCCACATCAAACATTCTGTTTTTATCATTTACCTACTCGAGGACGAGTAGGAATTAAGCTTGGGGATGTTGATACGTCTCCAACGTATCTATAATTTTTGCTTGTTCCATACTGTTATATTATCATTCTTGGATGTTTTACAATCACTTTATAGCTACTTTGTATCATTTTTTGGGACTAACCTATTGACATAGTGCCAAAGTGCCATTTCTTGTTTTTGTTTTTTTTATTTCGCAGAATATCAGTACCAAACGGAGTCCAATCGCGACGAAACTAATTGGAGATTTTTTCTAGACCAGAAGACACCCAGTGGGTCAAAGAAGAGCAAGTAAGGTGGGCTGTGGAGAGCACAACCCATCAGGGCGCGCCGGGGGCCCCCGGCGCGCCCTGATGGGTTGTGCCCTCCACAGGGCCCCGTTCCACTGCCTCTGATGCCTATAAATTCTCAAATATTCGGAAAACCCTAGGGGAGTCGACGAAACACAATTCCAGCCGCCACAAGTTCTAGAACCTCGAGATCCAATCTAAACACCATCACAAAGGGGTTCATCTTCTTTATAGGTGCCTCTCCGATCATGCGTGAGTAGTCCACCATAGACCTATGGGTCCGTAGGCGGTAGCTAGATGGCTTCCTCTCTCTCTCTCTCTCTCTCTTATGATTCTCAATACAATGGTCTCTTGGAGATCTATTTGATGTAAACTTTTGCGGTGTGTTTGTTGGGATCCGATGAATTTTGAGTTCATGATCAGTTTCTATCCATGAATATTATTTGAGTCTTCTTTGATCTCTTATATGCATGATTACTTATAGCCTCGTATTTCTTCTTTGAATCTTTGGTTTAGTTAGGCCAACTAGATCGATTTTCCTTGCCATGGGAAGAGGTGCTTTGCGATGGGTTCGATCTTGCGGTGTCCTTTCCCAGTGACAGAAGGGGGAGCAAGGCATGCATGTATCGTTGCCATTAAGGATAACAAGATGGGGTCTATTCCTACATGAATAGATCTTGTCTACATCATGTCATCGTTCTTATTGCATTACTCCGTTTTTCCATGAACTTAATACACTAGATGCATGCTGGATAGCGGTCGATGTGTGGAGTAATAGTGGTAGATGCAGGAAGGAGTCGGTCTACTTATCTTGGACGTGATGCCTATATAATGATCATCGCCTTGGATATCGTCATGATTATTTGATCTTCTATTAATTGCCCAACAGTAATTTGTTCACCCACCGTGCGCTATACTCATGAGAGAAGCCACTAGTGAATCCTACGGCCCCCGGGTCTACTTTTCCAACATATTGCTTTCCGATCTATCTTGTTACCTCTTTGTTTTCAATTCGACTAAACCAAAAACCCAAAAATATATTGCTGCACTTTTTATTTGCCCTTTTTATTTTGTGTTCTTGAGAGATCTATCTCTCATATCTATCACTACCTAATCTATCTTTTTACCATAGAGAGATTGACAACCTCTCTTTCACGTCGGGTTGCAAGTATTTGTTATGTGTGTGCAGGTGCTGCTTATTGGGTGGTGGTGATCCTCCTACTGGTTCGATAACCTTGGTTTCATAACTGAGGGAAATACTTACCGTCGCTGTGCTGCATCATCCCTTCCTCTTTGGGGAAATACCGACGCAGTCTCAAGCCACGTCATCGACTGCGGGTTCTGTGCTCCTTCTTTAAGGCAATGGCGAAAGATCATCCGTATGCCATTGGCTGTGCGTGAGTGATCGCGACAATGGTTCTTCATGGGTCGCAGCGTAGTCCCCCACCCATGGCGCTGCGTATCCTGCACATGGGTGGGAGCCTTTCGCCTGCGCGCACACCTTAAGGGAAGGGAGTCTTCTCTGCACCGAGCTGTTGGGGACGACCAAGCTCTCTATGAGGCTCCTCGGCTGCCGCGTCGGGAGTTCGGACGATGGCGGAGGCGTTTCCTCGAGCGGTGGCGATGAGGAATACGATGGCGGTCGGCGATCCACGATGCTTCAGGAGCGTGGATGATGGCTCCGATGCGTCGCGCTTGCCGGCAGCACCATCATCACCAGCTGGGCTCTGGCAGCGCCACCATCTACACTCGCCCTCCGCCTTCTTCCCCCTTGTCGGCTTTGTCCGCCCCACCGGCTTCGTCGGTCCTGCCTGGGGGCAGGGGCCTTCCGCTCCTCGGACGCGTCCCTCTGGTCCTGGCGGGGAAGCGCCGAATCCCAGCCAGGCGCTCCTTTTGCCCTCTATTTCTTCTCCACCTAATCCCTAGGAGGAGAGGGACAAGAAAGGCATTACGGGGCACTTATATTTTTATAAGTCAAAAGATGTAGGCACTTGCCAAGTTTTAGCTAATCATAATGTAATGTTTATCCAATTTGTATCAAAAAATGAATGAATGAATGCTATTTTTTCTTCCTTAAGTACTATGCTTTCCTTCCTTCTCGTTTATACTGCGCCAGTATGTTTGTCCTTGCTGCATGGAACTACTTGCCGGGTCAGTACTAACCGCGAGCGCCAAAAGGGTAGCGAGCCCCCGGCAGCAGGCCGGTATCGTTCCTGAGCAAAGCTCCTTGTCGGTATCGTCGCCCCCCCCCTAGAGCTGATGATCAACAGGAACTAAGAGGCTTCTCTTCCCGACAAGGGTTTCCGTTGCGTGACGAACTTTGTGGCATGCAGTCAAAAAGGAACAAGGAGGTGTTTCCTTAAAGGAAGTAAATAGCACCGAACTTGGGATACACGATTAGACTTATCTTTTCAGGCAGTATCCCTTTATGGAGTACGACGAGCTGCCGTCCTCGTTCCCTTGCCCTTCTTCTTTGTTTTCCTGGAGGTAAAACATGTAAGGCAATAGGTCTCTGTCCTCTGGGGAGAGAATACAATGACAAGTATTACAGGATCATCAAGTACTCTAGTAGATCTCTAAAACCTAAAAGCGATAACATTGCAACATAAGAAAATGCATAGTAAACATGCAATTTGATGATATGCTGCAATGCCTAGCTTTATTATTGCGTGCACAGGGTCTATGCCTGGTTTGTACATAGGGTTACATGCAACTGCGGCAAGGCTTGTACAAAAGGTGGCTGCCGGGGACTAAGCCCAACAACCGCGCCTTACGGGTAGAACTTACGAAGATGCTCAATGTTCCATGAGTTAAGCACTTTGATGCCATCTTCGGTCTCCAGACATACTGCGCCAGGTCTGGTGACTCGTGCTACCCGGTAAGGGCCTTCCCACTTCGGCGTCAACTTGTTGGTACCCTTGGCGGACTGAACGCGCCTAAGGACAAGGTCGCCTTCCTCAAGGCTCCGGGCGTGGACCCTGCGGCTATGGTAGCGGCACAGGGCTTGCTGGTAGCATGCAACACGCACAGCAGCCCGGAGACGATCTTCCGTGAGGAGCAAGGCATAGTCATGTCGTAGCTGCTTTTGCTCTACTTCATCGTAGGAAAGTACTCGAGGTGACCCGTATATGAGTTTCGTGGGGAGAACTGGCTCTGCCCCCGTATACCAGGGAGAAGGGTGTTTGGTCGGTAGCTCGATTTAGTGTCGTTCTGAGGGACCAAAGAACCAGCGGCAGCTCATCTAACCAATGCTTGCCGCATCTTCGTAGTCTATCGAAAGTTCTTGTCTTGAGTCCACACAACACTTCAGCGTTCATCCTCTCGACTTGCCCGTTGCTCCTTGGGTGGGCAATAGAGGCAAAGGAGACCTTGCTTCCAAGGCTTTGGATGTACTGCATAAAGGTGCGGCTCGTGAACTGGGTGCCATTGTCGGTGATCACCCAGTTGGGCACTCCAAAACGGCACACCAGTCCTTTCATGAACTTGACAGCTGACTGCGCAGTCACCTTCCTCACTGGTTCCACCTCAGGCCACTTTGTAAACTTGTCAATTGCTACGAACAAGAATTCAAAGCCCCCGACAGCGCGGGGAAAGGGGCCCAAAATATCGAGCCCCCAGACCGAGAATGGCCAGGATAAAGGGATCGTCTAGAGAGCTTGTGCTGGTTGATGGATGTTCTTTGAATGCAATTGGCAAGCTTCACACTTGGTGACTAGCTCAGTTGCATCTTGGAGGGTGGTGGGCCAATAGAAACCCTGCCAGAAGGCTTTCCCGGCAAGGGCTCTTGATCCAATATGAGACCCACACACACCTCCGTGAATCTCTGCCAACAGCTTCAGTCCATCTTCCCGGCAAATGCACCTCAATTTCACACCGTTTGGTATCTTTCTATACAGAGTGTCATCGACAATCTGGTACATACATGACTGATGAGTTACTTTTTCGGCCTCTTCTTGTTCTTCGGTAAGTTCTCCTGTTTGAAGGAAATGGACTATGTGTTGTGCCCAAGCTGGAGCCTGGGGCTCGACAACTAGGACTAATGGCATCTCCTCGTCCGTGGGAGTGCTTGTCTCGACTTCAAGAAGCCGGGGTTCCGCAGGAGGGAGCTGCTCACCAGGCAAAACGAGACTGTCCCCGACAGCTTCTCTACCAGCGGCTTCGGGAAGCTCTGCCGGGAAATGCTTGCCGGAGTTCAGCTTTCTTCTTTTCCTGGTCATCGTTGACGGGGATACTGATGGCTGAGTGAGGTGAAGGACAAAGGTTCCTAGTTCCACGGGGAGCTTTTGCACATCGCACTTTGACAGATGTCCAGCGACGTTTTTTTCCGCATGTGGCACGTGCTCTATTTGTAATCCATCAAAGTGCTCCTCCAGTTTCCTCACTTCCTCCACATATGCTTCCATCAATGGACTTTGATAGTCTTTATTGACTTGTCTCACCACGAGTTGAGAATCTCCTCGGATGATCAGCTTTTTAATTCCCAATTCCACTACGATCCTGAGCCCGTCAAGGAGCCCCTCATATTCAGCAGTGTTGTTGGTGGCCTCCTCCCGGGGAAAGTGCATTTGGACTACGTACTTGAGGTGCTCTCCGGTGGGGGCGATGAGGAGCACGCCTGCTCCGGTACCCTGAAGTGAGAAAGCACTGTCAAAGTACATGATCCATTCTTTTGGCGCTTCCTTGTCAGGGAGGAGTGTCTTTGGAACCTCTTCGTCTGGCGTGGGTGTCCATTCTGTAACGAATTCTGCCAATGCCCTGCTCTGGATAGTGGAAGTGCTCTCATATTTCAAACCAAAACTTGAAACCTCTTGCGCCCACTCAACTATCCTACCAGTGGCTTCGGTGTTCCTCAATATGCGCTGCAGCGGAAAGCGATTGACAACAGTGATCTCGTGGGCTTGGAAGTAGTGGCGCAGCTTCCTCGAGGCCATGAGAAGGCCGAAGATCAGCTTTTGCACTCCAGAGTACCTTGATCTAGCCCCTTGTAACAAGGAGCTGACAAAGTACACTGGCCGCTGCACCACCTTCTTCTTCGCCACTTCCTTGAAACTGCCTTCGCTTGCTTGCTTAGGTTCCCCTTGGCCTTCGTCAAGTCCTGCTGCAAGTGCTTCGGTTCCACCCCTGGTGATATCAGTTGCAGCGGCTACGTCTTCATCCACTTCCCGCTGCGCCACTAGTGTCGCACTAACCACTTGATTTGTTGCCGCCAGGTACAGCAGCAACGGTTCTTGTGGTTTAGGTGCGACCAAGGTGGTCGCGGAGGACATGTAAGCTTTCAGATCTTGCAGTGCTGCTTCTGCTTCCGGGGTCCACTTCATCGGGCCGGCCTTTTTCAGAACCTTGAAAAATGGCAAGGTGCGCTCAGTGGATTTGGAGATGAACCTACTGAACGCTGCAATGCATCCGGCCAAACGCCTTACGTCCTTGACGGACTTGGGTGCTTGTATCTGCTCGATCGCTTTGATCTTGTCGGGATTGGCTTCTAATCCTCGCTAAGACACAAAGAACCCAAGCAGCTTGCCGGATGGGACGCCAAACACACACTTCTCAGGGTTGAGCTTTAGATTGATCTTACGCAGGTTGATAAAAGTTTCTTCTAAGTCTTGTATGAGAGTCACTTCATCCTTGGATTTGACTACTATGTCATCCATGTAAGCTTCCACATTCCTGTGCAGCTGAGGTTCAAATCCAATCTGCATGGCCCTTGCAAAGGTGGAACCGGCGCTCTTTAACCCGAAGGGCATTCGTACAAAGCAGTACGTGCCGCATGGAGTTATGAACGCGGTCTTTTCCTCATCTTCCTTGGCCATGAATATCTGGTGGTATCCGGAGTATGTGTCCAAGAAGGAAAGCAAGTCACACCCGGAAGTAGAGTCAACAATCTGATCGATGCACGACAAGGGATAAGGGTCCTTCGGGCATGCTTTGTTTAAGTCAGTGAAATCAATGCAAAGCCTTGATACGTCCATTTTGCATCATGATTTTCTACTGTTATTTACTTTGTTTTGTTGAATAATAATGCTTTGGGGAGTGATTCCCTTTTCTCTCATAATATACAAGGTTTACACAAAGAGGGAGAATACCGGCAGCTGAATTCTGGACCTAAGAAAAGCACATCAGAGATACCTATTCTGCACAACTCCAATGAAGCTGAAATTTTACGGAGATTATTTTTGCATTTAATAAAAAATACTGGAGCAGAAAACTACCAGAGGGGGCCTGCCAGGTGGGCACAACCCACCAGGACGCGCCCTGATGGGTTGTGGCCATCTCGGCCCACCTCCGGTGCCCATCTTCTGCTATATATTCACATTTTCCCTAGAAAAAATCAGAGGAGGACTTTCGGGACGAAGTGCCGCCGCGTCTAGACGGAACTTGGTCAGGAGCACTTTTGCCCTCCGGCGGAGCGATTCCGCTGGGGGAACTTCCCTCCCGGACGGGGAAATCGAAGCTATCGTCATCACCAACACCCCTCTCATCTTTGGGAGGCCAATCTTCATCAATATCTTCAACAACACCATCTCCTCTCAAACCCTAGTTCATCTCTTGTGTTCAATCTTTGTACCGAAACCTCAGATTGGTACCTGTGGGTGACTAGTAGTGTTGATTACCTTGCGTAGTTGATTACTATATGGTTTATTTGGTGGAAGATTATATGTTCAGATCCATTATGGTATTCAATACCTCTCTGATCTTGAGCATGTTTATTATTTGTGAGTAGTTACCTTTGTTCTTGAGGTCACGGGAGAAGTCATGTTGCAAGTAATCATGTGAATTTGATATGTGTTCGATATTTTGATGATATGTATGTTGTGATTCCCTTAGTGGTGTCATGTGAACGTCGACTACATGACACTTCACCATTCATGGGCCTAAGGGGATGCATTGTGGAGTAGTTATTAGATGATGGGTTGCTAGAGTGACAGAATCTTAAACCCTAGTTTATGCGCTACTTCGTAAGGGGCTGATTTGGATCGAAACGTTTAATGCTATGGTTAGATTTTATCTTAATACTTTTCTTGTAGTTGCGGATGCTTGCGAGGGGGTTAATCATAAGTGGGAGGTTTTTCAAGTAATAACAGCACCCAAGCACCGGTCCACCCACATATCAAATTATCAAAGTAGCGAACACGAATCAAACCAACATGATAAAAGTGAGTAGACAAAATTCATGTGTACCCTCAAGAACACTTTGCCTATTACTAGTGATTGTTCTGGCCTGTCCTTTTCCTCAAAAGGTTTGGGCTACCTTTCTGCACCTTGTTTACCGTTACCATTACTTGCTTGCTACCAATTATCTTGCTATCAAACTATCTATTACCTACAATTTCAGTGCTTGCAGAACTTACCTTGCTGAAAACCGCTTGTCATTTCCTTTTGCTCCTCGTTGGGTTCGACACTCTTACTTATCGAAAGGACTACGATTGATCCCCTATACTAGTGGGTCATCAAGACTCTTTTCTGGCACCGTTGCGGGGGAGTGAAGCGCTCTTGGTAAGTGAAAATCGGTAAGGAAAAAATTATACTACGTGCTGAAATTTATTTCTACTTGCTACTATGGAGAACAATCCTTTGAGGGGTTTGTTCGGGATATCTTCACCTCGACCGGAACCACAATTAGTTGCCCCTCAACATACAACACCTACTGAAAATGTTGCTTATGAAATTCCTTCGGGTATGGTAGAACAACTGCTTGCTAAACCTTATGCAGGAGATGGAACTGAACATCCTGATATGCATCTTTTATATGTGAACGAAATATGTGGATTATTTAAGCTTGCAGGTTTACCTGGAGATGAAGTTAAGAAGAAGGTTTTCCCTTTATCTTTGGAGGAAAAATCATTGACATGGTATAGGCTATGTGATGATCTTGGATCGTGGAACTGGAATCGTTTGCAATTGGAATTTCACCAAAAGTTTTATCCCATGCATCTAGTTCATCGTAATCGGAATTATATATATAATTTTTTGCCTCATGAAGGAGAAAGTATTGCTCTAGCTTGGGGAGGCTTAAGTCAATGTTATATTCATGCCCCAATCATGACATCCCGAGAGAAGTTATCATTCAGAATTTTTATGCTCGGCTTTCTCATAATTATCAATCCATGCTCGATACTTCTTGTGCTGGTTCTTATATGAAGAAGACTATTGAATTCAAGTGGGATCTCTTAGAAAGAATTAAACGCAACTCTGAAGATTAGGAACTCGACGAAGGTAATGAGTCAGGTATAAAGCTTGAGTATGATTGTGTTAAATCTTTTATGAATACATATACTTTTCACAAGTTTAGCACTATATATGGACTTGACTCTGAGATAGTAGCCTCTTTCTGCGAAGCATTTTCTACTCACGTTGACCTCCCTAAGGAGAAGTGGTTTAAATATCATCCCCCTATTAAAGAAGAAATTAAAGAACCGGTCATAGCTAAAGAAGAAACCATCATTTACAATGTTGATCCAGTTGTGCCTACCGCTTATATTGAAAAACCACCTTTCCCTGTTAGGATAAAGGAACATGCTAAGGTATCAACTGTGGTTCGTATAAGTAATATAAGAGCACCTAAACACCCTGAGAAAATTAAAGTAGAACCTAGTGTTGCTATGGTTAAAAATCTCTTGGTAGAAAATATTGATGGGCATGTTATCTACTTCTATGATGAAGCTGCTAGAATTGTTAAACCCGATGAAAAAGATAAACATAGACCCGTAGAAGGCATGCCTGTTGTCTCGGTCAAAATAGGAGATCATTGCTATCATGGTTTATTTGATTTGGGTGCTAGTGTGAGTGCTATCCCATTTACACTATACCAAGAAATTATGGATGAAATAGCACCTGCTGAAATGGAAGACATTGATGTTACTATTAAACTTGCTAATAGAGACACTATCACACCACTTGGGATTGTTAGGGATGTTGAAGTCTTGTGCGGGAAAGTAAAATACCCTACTGATTTTCTAGTCCTTGGTTCCCCACAAGATGACTTTTGTCCCATTATCTTTCGTAGACCTTTCTTGAATACCGTCAATGCTAAGATAGATTGTGAGAAACAAACTGTCGGTGTCAGTTTTGGTAATGTGTCTCATGAGTTTAATTTTTCCAAGTTTAGTTGACAACCCCGTGATAAAGCGCTATCTAGTAAGGATGAAATAATTGGTCTTGCTTCTATTGCTGTGCCTCCTACTGATCCATTAGAACAATATTTGCTTGACCATGAAAATGATCTGCACTCTCGTGAAAGAAATGAGATTGATAAAATTTTCTTCGAAGAACAACCTCCCCTGAAACACAGTTTGCCTATTGAAACTCTTGGAGGACCTCCTCCACCTAAAGGTGATCCTGTGTTTGAATTGAAACAATTTCCTTACACTTTGAAGTATGCTTATCTTGATGAGAAAAAGATATATCTTGTTATTATTAGTGCTAACCTTTCAGAACATGAAGAAGAGAGATTATTGAAAGTTCTAAGGAAGCACCGGGCTTCTATTGGATATACTCTTCATGATCTTAAGGGCATTAGTCCCACTCTATGTCAGCACAAGATTAATATGCTACCTGATGCTAAACCCGTTGTTGATCACCAACGGCGATTGAATCCTAAGATGAAAGAAGTGGTAAGAATTGAAATATTAAAGCTTTTGGAAGCAGGTATAATCTATCCCATAGCTGATAGCAGATGGGTAAGTCCCGTTCATTGTGTCCCTAAGAAAGGAGGTATTACCGTTGTTCCTAATGATAAGAATGAACTCATTCCACAAAGAATTGTCACTGGCTATAGAATGGTAATTGATTTTAGAAAAATAAATAAAGCTACTAGGAAGGATCATTATCCTTTGCCTTTCATTGATCAAATGCTAGAAAGATTATCTAAGCACACACACTTTTGTTTCCTAGATGGATATTCTGGTTTCTCTCAAATACCCGTGTCACAATCCGATCACGAGAAAACCACCTTTACTTGTCCTTTTGGAACCTATGCTTATAGACGTATGCCTTTTGGTTTATGTAATGCACCTTCTACCTTTCAAAGATGTATGACTGCTATAATCTCTGATTTTTGTGAAAAGATTGTGCAGGTTTTCATGGATGATTTTTCCGTTTACGGAACTTCTTTTGATGATTGCTTAAGCAACCTTGATCAAGTTTTGCAGAGATGTGAACAAACTAATCTTGTCTTGAATTGGGAGAAGTGCCACTTTATGGTTAATGAAGGCACTGTCTTGGGGCATAAAATATCCGAACGAGGTATTGAGGTGGATAAAGCTAAAGTTGATTGAGAAAATGCCATGTCCTAAAGATATTAAAGGTATTCGAAGTTTCCTTGGTCATGTTGGTTTTTATAGGAGGTTCATTAAAGACTTCTGTAAAATTTCTAGGCCTCTTACTAATCTTTTGCAAAAGGATATTCCTTTTGTTTTTGATGATGATTGTGTGGAAGCCTTTGAAACACTCAAGAAAGCCTTAACCTCTGCACCTATCTTTCAACCACCTGATTGGAACTTGCCTTTTGAAATTATGTGTGATGCTAGTGATTATGTTGTTGGTGCTGTTCTAGGACAAAGAGTAGATAAGAAATTGAATTTTATCCATTATGCTAGTAAAACTCTAGACAGTGCTCAACGAAATTAGGCTACCACTGAAAAAGAATTTTTAGCTGTTGTGTTTGCTTGTGATAAATTTAGATCCTATATTGTTGATTCCAAAGTTATTGTTCACACCGATCATGCTCCTATAAAATACCTTATGGAAAAGAAAGATGCTAAACCTAGACTCATTAGGTGGATTCTCTTGCTTCAAGAATTTGACTTGCACATCATTGATAGGAAGGGAGCTGAGAACCCCATAGCCGATAAGTTGTCTAGGTTAGAAAATATACTTGATGACCCACTACCTATTGATGATAGTTTCCCTGACGAACAGTTAGTCGCAATAAGTGTTTCTCACAACACACCCTGGTATGCTGATTATGCTAATTACATTGTCTCTAAATATATAGCACCTAGCTTCACATACCAACAAAATAAAAAATCTTCTATGACTTGAGACATTACTTTTCGGATGACCCACATCTTTATAAAGAAGGAGTAGATGGTATTATTAGACGTTGTGTACCTGAGCATGAACAGGAACAAATCCTACGGAAGTTTCATTCCGAAGCTTATGGAGGACATCATGCGGGAGATAGAACTGCTCATAAGGTATTGCAATCTGGTTTTTATTGGCCTACTCTCTTCAAAGATGCTCGTAAGTTTGTCTTGTCTTGTGATGAATGTCCAAGAATTGGTAATATCGATAAGCGTCAGGAAATGCCTATGAATTATTCACTTGTTGTTGAACCATTTGACGTTTGGGGTTTTGATTATATGGAGCCTTTTCCTTCCTCCAACGGGTACACTCATATTTTGGTTGATGTTGATTATGTCACTAAGTGTGTAGAAGCTATTCCAACTAGTAGTGCTGATCACCACACCTCCATTAAAATGCTTAAAGAGGTTATGTTCTCGAGGTTTGGAGTCCCTAGATATTTAATGACCGATGGTGGTTCACACTTTATCCATGGTGCTTTCCGTAAGATGCTTGCTAAATATGATGTTAACCATAGAATTGCATCACCCTATCATCCTCAATCTAGTGGTCAAGTTGAACTTAGCAATAGAGAAATAAAATTAATATTACAAAAAACTGTCAATAGGTCTCGTAAGAATTGGTCTAAGAAATTAGATGATGCACTTTGGGCCTATACAACAGCTTATAAAAATCCTATGGGTATGTCTCCATACAAAATGGTATATGGTAAAGCTTGTCATTTGCCTCTAGAATTAGAACACAAAGCATTTTGGGCAATTAAAAAACTTAACTATGATTTCAAAGTTGCCGGTGAGAAGAGGCTATTTGTCATTAGCTCACTAGATGAATGGAGAACCCAAGCATATGAAAATGCTTGGCTATTCAAAGAAAAGGTAAAAGGATGGCATGACAAAAGAATCCAAAAGCGGGAATTCAAAATAGGAGACTATGTTCTTTTGTTCAACTCTCGTTTAAGATTTTTTGCAGGAAAGCTTCTCTCCAAATGGGAAGCACCTTATATTATCGAAGAGGTTTATCGTTCTGGAGCTATCAAGATTAATAACGCCGAAGATACTAACCCGAAGGTGGTCCATGGACAAAGAATTAAGCATTATATCTCAGGTACGCCTATTAACATTAAAAGCAATGTTATCCAAACCATGACACCGGAGGAACACATAAAAGAAGCCTTCCGGAATACTCCAGAATTCTTAAAAACAGGAGGTACGTGATACGGTAAGTAAACGGACTCCAGAAAGTCCGCAAAAATATTTTTGTCCGTTTTGGAATATTTTAAAATTTTGGAAACAAAGAAATAAACCGGAAGGTGATCGAGGTGAGCACGATACACCAGGGCGCGCCAGGCACCCCTGGGCACGCCCTGGTGGGTTGTGCCCACCTCGGATGCCTTCCCGACTCCGTTTTCCTTCCATATGCTTGTTTTCCAAGAATAAAAATTCTCTATATATACCCCCGACTGTTTTGATGACTGCATCGCAGAAAAATCCTCTGTTCTTGTTTCATGTTATTTTCCTGGTAGATCTGAAAATATGTCATCTCAAGGTTCAGAGGGGGATCACTATGTTGCAGACCCAAAGATCTTTAGAGAAATTTTCCCCTGCCTTTGGGCCTCTGAAGAAGAAGAAGATACATATTTGGAGGAGATAGTGGATGCTTGTCTGGACGCCAACTCTGAGGAAGAGGATGTCCCTCTGCCTCAGCCGGGAGACATGCATGGGGAATTCAAGAAGTCAAGCCTCCCCAAAAGATACAATCCTGAGGTCCAATTTATTCCATCTCGTTTTCTGCAGGAGAGCAAGGCTGCACTATGCAAAAAGATATTAAAGCACGAGTTGGAGAACGACGATCTAAAGGAGGAAAATTTTATGCTTAAATATAAGTTGAAGAAGAAGGCTTAATCTCCACCACCTTCTTCATCACCACCACCAAAGGAAACTTGAGCACACGGGTATGGGCACTCCCCATGGCTTGAGCCAAGCTTGGGGGAGGTGCCCCGGTATCATATCACCACCACTTTTATTCACCTTTACCTATTTTAATTCAATCTTTAGTTTCCCTTTGCTTTAGTTGAATAAAAGTTTAGCATGATCTATTTTCGTGTGTTAGTTTCGTGGCCTAGCTATCTATGTGATCATGTGAGAGCTATATAATAAAGTTTAGTTTGAGTTTTTGTCTCTCTACTTTCTTGTTGCAATCAAAATAAAAGGAAAGAAACATAAATGAAAAGAATCATATGCTAATCTTATAGTGAGTGATGACATCACATAATGAAAAGTATAAGTAGTAATTTTTTTGGAGATTGACAAACATAGCATTAGTCAATGATGCAATTCATGAAAGAATTAATAAGGGAAGAGAAGATTCACATGCAAATACACTATCTTGGACTTTGTGATTGTGAGCCCCCATCAAATATTATATGTCAAAATTGTTGACGTTGGACAAGGAAGACAACGTAATGATTTATGTTTATTCATATCCACATAGAAGTTATATTGTCATAGATCCTTTAACATGTGGTGCTTGCTCAATATCTTTGCTAGCCAAAATTCCGCACTAAGTAGAGATACTACTTGTGCATCCAAAAACCCAAACCCAAACTCTTTCTTTGATTGTCCACCATACCTACCTATGGATCGAGAAGGATCCTTCAAGTAAGTTGTCATCGGTGCAATAAGGCAATAAAAATTGCTTCTAAAAGTGTTTTGATCAATTAGTGTAAGAGAAAATTGAGCGCTATACGAACTTATGATGGCAAACTAATAAAAGCGACGGACTGCATAATAAAGGTTGCTATCATAGGGGGCAATATAGCATGACGTTCTTTTACATTAAGGGAATGGGCATACAAACCAATAAGCGCATGACAACCTGTGCTTCCCTCTACGAAGGGCCTATCGTTTACTTTCATGTATTTACTTTTATGCAAAGAGTCAAAATATTCTTCCCCATTCCTTTTTATTGTTTTTCTCTTTTGCAAGCATCATGTGGTGAGGAAAGATCTAGGCACATATATCCAGTTGGATATGGGTGGCATGAGTTATTATTGTTGACATCACCCTTGAGGTGAATACGTTGGGTGGCGAAACTATAAGCCCCTATCTTCTTATGTGTCCGGTTGAATCTTTTTGTTCATGGGTATGCCGTGAGTGTTAGCAATCATAGAAGACTAAATGATGGTTGAGTATGTGGACTTGCCAAAAGGCTCCGATATGAGACCCTTCCTGATAATATGATGAATTGTAGTTGCAAAGTTGACTGAGAACATAGTTTGTTGGTTCCCAATAAGGTTTATGCTTTATACTTCTATGTTGTGATGAATTGTTTCTTGCTCATGAGAAGTTATATGATAAATATGTACTGAAATAAGCTTTTATGATAGAGTTTGTTGCTGTTATGATAATAAGCATAATGCTACTATGTCCGTATTTTGTTTTTATCGATACCTCTCTCTAAAACCATGTGGACATGCTTTTCAATATCGGCTTTCGCTTGAGGACAAGCGAGGTCTAAGCTTGGGGGAGTTGATACGTCCATTTTGCATCATGATTTCCTACTGTTATTTACTTTGTTTTGTTGAATAATAATGCTTTGGGGAGTGATTATAATGCCTTTTCTCTCATAATATGCAAGGTTTACACAAAGAGGGAGAATACCGGCAGCTAGAATTCTGGACCCAAGAAAAGCGCGTTAGAGATACCTATTCTGCACAACTCCAATGAAGCTGAAATTTTACGGAGATTATTTTTGGATTTAATAAAAAATACTGGAGCAGAAAACTACCGGAGGGGGCCTCCCAAGTGGGCACAACCCACCAGGGCGCGCCAGGCCCCCCTGGGCGCGCCCTGATGGGTTGTGGCCACCTCGGCCCACCTCCGGTGCCCATCTTCTGGTATATGGTCACACTTGACCTAGAAAAAATCAGAGGAGGACTTTCGGGACGAAGCGCCGCCGCCCCGAGGCGGAACTTGGGCAGGAGCACTTTTGCCCTTCGGCAGAGCGATTCCGTCGGGGGAACTTCCCTCCCAGAGGGGGAAATCGAAGCTATCGTCATCACAAACACCCCTCTCATCTTTGGGAGGCCAATCTTCATCAACAACTTCAACAGCACCATCTCCTCTCAAACCCTAGTTCATCTCTTGTGTTCAATCTTTGTACCGGAACCTCAGATTGGTACCTGTGGCTGACTAGTAGTGTTGATTACCTTGCGTAGTTGATTACTATATGGTTTATTTGGTGGAAGATTATATGTTCAGATCCATTATGATATTCAATACTCCTCTCATCTTGAGCATGATTATTATTTGTGAGTAGTTACCTTTGTTCTTGAGGTCACGGGAGAAGTCATGTTGTGAGTAATCATGTAAATTTGATATGTGTTTGATATTTTGATGATATGTATGTTGTGATCCCTTAGTGGTGTCATGTGAACGTCGACTACATGACACTTCACCATTCATGGGCCTAAGGGAATGCATTGTGGAGTAGTTATTAGATGATGGGTTGTGTCGGCATCCTGGGAACGGGGGTACCCAGACTTGCCTGCCTGCGGCCCAGGGCATGGCCCACTTCGACAACTAGCACGGCCCGACGCGGCTTACCTCAAGGCAAGGACCTCGCGAGAGCCCCGCCCTCGCGAGGAAGACGACATCAAGACCCCTGGAGAGAGGAGGCCACCCCAGGCTACCTCCCGAGGAGCGGAGATCTCTATGCAGCACCCGGCCTCGCGAGGTCGGGAGTGACGCAAGTCAAGCCTGGCGAGCACCAGCGCGCACAGAGAAGACAGTTTCCTCTTTGGTGCAAAGGAGGCAAGGACGTACGCAGGTTCCCGAGGCGTCCCACCAAAGGTTTCCATTCTGGTGTAACAAGAACAGGCTAACGGGGACGGCAGGGCGGATGTCACCGCCGAGCCCACCTCCGCGTCACTGCCAGCTACTTTGCTGGCGAAGACCACCTTTCGTCAGGATAAGATGTACCTCTTGTTCCCTTTCGAATTTGGCCGTTGTGGGATCCCTTCCAGCCAGTGCGATAAGGGAAGAGGACCCCTTCCATCGTTCCAGCTACTGGGTCGTCCTCCCACGCTCGCCCCGCGCAGGCACGCGGGTCGGCCGCACTACTCATGGCGCGCGAGTTGCTGCGCTACCGCCCTACACCCAACCGCTACGGCGACTGGCTCGGCCGCATCGCGGATCTCGTCAGTGCTGGCGACGACGCCCCGGTGCTCTCCTACTCGCTCCGTCCCCCGCCCTCTCTGGCGGGCGACGTGGCCCATGGTGCTCCACCTCCTCCTCCGCAGCGCGGCGCGGACCCCGAGCCCAGGCATGAAGCACACCTGCGCGGCCTGATGAGTCGCGTATCCCCCATGTGAAGTCGAGTCCGTATGATGGTTCTGATAGAACCATGATTGGGTGTTGCTTGTTTTTGCTTGTTTGTGCTTTGGTGTAAGTCGCACTTTTGCCCCAGGCAACAAGTACGCGACTAAGCACCCACCTTATCTTAATAAGTGTGTTTTGCCTTTTCGGCACTTGTTTGATTGCACTTGCACTATACCACCCCCTTAGGCACACTACTCTATGCTACTTTCCCCCTCCCCCTTCTCGTCAACTGAAGACCGGCAAGACAAGATGCACCAAGGATCCACCTCGACGGACAGCTAGCGTTGAAGACTAATACTATAACGTACTCAACCAGACGCAACCCCGTAGGGTTAGGCTCTTCCCTCAAGACTGGAAACCCCTCCCCAGACCAACCTAGACCTCACAAACTCCCCTAGCTCAAACCCCTGACCACGTGTTTAGCACACATATTTGCCAGGGCACCTGTTGAGCTTCAATAGCCCCTGCTTAGCACTGGGTTCATTATGGGACTAGTGATCATAGTGAACAAACACCTTTTGTCCCTAAGCCAGCACTTGAACTGATGATGCCATAGGGAAGATTGTTTGGGGATACATAATTAGTAGGCTGATGATTTGACGAGGTTGTAGTAGATATCTTGAGGAAGCAGTTGAGACCCTTTGGTGGATCATAAGACCCTTATGTTGGTAGACGAACTTGGTGGATCAAATTAATAGAGTTGCGTAAATTCTCCCTTGAGTAAATTGGATTTAGTAGGACAAATATGACCACAAGCTGAAATTCTCGGTGGATTAATGACTTGACTTTGGCAAGTAATATTGATAGTGGATTGATGGTGAAATGATAGTGACTGGAGTAACTAGTAGGGAATTCTTACTAGATGTAAACCTTGGATTTAATGGGTGATTCTAATAGGTGCTCAGGATCAATCAAACTACATGGTTCGGAGTAATTTGGATTTAGTCAGATGATCTTGATCTTAATACCATGTTTCTCGGTAGAAGACCAACCATGAATATTGGATGGTTGTCAGAATTTATTCTAGGATCCATATGCACCTAACATCGGAGTTTACTAAGCAATCATGATGGGAATTGCTGGTTAGACTATGATGAGATAGTTCTTTCTGGGATTTGGGGATTTAGGAAACCTGGAGATATATGGAACGTCACCGGTATTGGATTTGTAGCAGTAATGGATCATGTAATAGTGGATGGTATTCATGGATCGGTTAACTGGATTCATAGGAAGGAAACGAGCTCTTGGATTGTTATGTTACGTGTTTCCTTAGCAGAGAGATGCAACACCTTAGGCCTTAGATATATTAGCTAAATACTTGGATTTGTAGTATCACAATCAAGCTTAGCAGCTTGTATGCTTCCCGAGGATTTTTACATTGGGATATACATAAGAGTTAGCTGTAGCACATATGAGGTTTTGGATTAGTCCTTCTCTCAAACCTTGGAGTTGAATAGCATGAGTGATGTGGAGTTGACTTATATAAGATGATACCTTCGATGGTACAGGATGATTTTATTTGGAGCAATAGGTAGGACTATTGGCATCTAAGAACTGTGCTCAAGGATAAGATGATAGACGTTCACTCACATCCTAAGCTCCTTGAGCCCCAAAGCTTTACCGAACCATGACACAGTCGGTATATGACCATAGTCCTAGGCTCTAAGTCAAAAGACTAAGGTCGATACCTCACCTCGACCACCACCAATCATGTCCATAAGGAAGGTGGACACAAAGAACTAGATTTCAATGGACCCCAAACCCTTGGACTAGTGACCATCCGAAGCAAAAGCCCGCTCCTCTCACATATCCCACGAGCAATGTGCTTGTGTGATACTTGGGGGAATATGTTGTTGTCCTCACGGATGACATACTTATTTACCCAATGAGAGAAAGGAACACCTTAGTCCTATTTGGATAAGCCCCAGAAACACCAACTACCTTGCCTCCCAAAGTGTGAGATTATACCTTAAGGAAGTTGGACTCCTCGAAGCACCCTCCCTGCAGCCGAAGACAACCTTACCCAAGTAAGACGAAGAACCAATGTGGTTGGGAATCCACAAAGACGAAGAAGAAGAAGAAGAAGCAAAAGAAGTCAACCACCACTCCTCTGCCGGCTACGTCAACGAGACTATATCAAGAAGCACCGACGATCAAGCCAAATGAAGACCATGTACATCAAGAGAAATTAGAGAGCCCCTTGTTTTAAGTTGTCACCTATCAGTTCCTGACTAGGAAGGAACCGAGAAGTTGATAGCACGCTCACTCCACCACCTTGATGATGTACGATAAGCATGACGTCCTTACTCCCTTCAGATGCCTGGAACGGAGTGGAACGACTGTCATGACTTTGTTACTAGTCCCTTTTTGGTCCAATCATGGGCATGACCCTGACTGGATCACGGTAAACCACTGTCAAAGCTAGTTCACCCCGCTTGCCAAGACTCAGACCTTGGGGACTAGGTGACTGTTCTATACTTCTGGATAGTCAGCTTATTTAAAACCCCTCAGAGACCCTCTCACATGGAAGGAACCATTTTGCCATCAAATCTCTAAGCTAGTCTTAGGGACGAGACTCAACCAAACCTTCCCACAAATAGCTACGGAGAGACCAGTAGACCGAACACTCGAAGCCCCGCCAGAGACGTGCGTCCGCGACGATGAAGACAAACGGCCAAGGATGAATGAAGAACGTACCTGGACAACTCACTCAAGCAGAAGATCTTGACGAGAAGCCTACGTTGACAAACTTCGACATCCTTATTGTTGAAGACCACGAGCACCGGAAGATCAACTGCTCCAACGAAGTCAATGATTCCCCACTAACGGGGAGCTACACCCAAAACCTTGACCCTTCTATTCTAACACGAGACATCTAGATGTCACTGACCAACGTGAGCAGTCCCAGGACTAGCACGCGAACACACTATTTTGCCCCATATTCCGACTTTGGAGTACACACGCAAGCCAGGCCCTTGCCAAAACCTCGCTCACCAAACCCTTAACCATTAGGCAAGCCTAGCATATTGCAAGAACCCCGTTCACCCTTAGAAGAAGTCAATGATGCGCCTGAAGCTATATCATCAAGCGCTTCAAGATCCAATGGAGCAATCACATCGAAGAATTACCCACATGGGAATGTGAAGACTACCTCACCTCTGAATTCCTACATCGTCTCTATGCCTAGCCTAGGAATCTCGAGGACGAGATTCTTGTAAGGGGGGTAGGTCTGTCACACCCTGTGTTTTGCCTCATGAATAAGTTAGCATGACTCAAAAATTAGGGCCAATTAAAACTTTTTGCGTGCTTGTGATGCTTGACTTGATTGCTGAATGCTTGTTTGTTTGCTTGTTCTCTAATTCATAAAATTCCTCCTACTCTCTAGACTCACCTCCTTGATCCAAATCTTTGCCCAATGATCATGCCATGTGTATAGTACCAAAAACTATTTTTATCAAATATTATTTTGGCCAAAAAGCATTTAATTAAGTTAGGTTTTCAAAAACCCCTGAGTTGAGGATTTAACTACAAGTCCCCAAATTGGGTGGATTGTTTTGCCACAAAGACTTTATTTGGAACCTACTATATATAAGACTTCTCAAAACCACCAAATACTAATTTTAAAGATCATTTCCCTATTTTATTTAAAGGCTTTTATTTAAGGCCAGAAATGGTCTTTCCTAGGGAAAAATTATTTTTATGCTTTAAAAATATTTGAGAAAATTTAGGGAAACTTAGTGCACATATATTTTCCATATATATGAGTTTCAACACATGGTCATGTTCAAAATAGTGGACAAAACCCTTTCTGCCTATTTCAAGCTTTTGAAATATTTCTACAAGAAATATTCTCATATAATTCCAGGAAAATTCTAGCATGACACACATGGTATATGTGATGATCATGCAAAGATTCATCTCAATCCTCAATGTTTTGATTCACCAAAATATCCCAAAACCCTCTCTGTCCAGAATCAAATTTGAACAACTTTACATTGTGAAGTTTCTCGTATTGAACCCAAACTTTGTGGACATGTTATGATCCCCAAATAATGCCACCACACCAAGTGATGCATCAAGGAGAATAGTTTTGCATGACTAGATCTACAAAAACCTGATTCTGTTGATTTCTAGGGTTTACCAAGTTTGCATTATCAACTTTCTTAAAATCATCTCAAAACTTGTGATCAGGACCAAATGGACTTACCATTTACCTCTGGTAAATATCAGGGCCAATGGATACCCCTAGATGCCCTAGGACAACATCAAACACCTTTAGCCAAAAACTTGTGGGCAAGCATAGTTGACCCAAAAAGATTCTCCTTATCCCCAATTTTTTACCACAACATATTCTAACCCCCTTCTACCTCCAGTAACTTTTCCATGGCCTCTTCTCAATTATTTGGGGGTAACTCCCTCATTTTCCCCTCTTTTTACCATGGCAGCACCCCTTCTTCCTCTCCCCCACAATTCTGTTCATTCAAATGCCCCCAAATCTTTCCACAACCTCATTTGCATATTGATGAATCTATCCAAGCCCAAAGGTGGCATGCTCATATGGAAAATGTGAGCAGTTCATCTAAACCTCCATTTTGGTAGCAAATGAGGTTTTGAACTACAAGTACCCTGTAAACTCATCTCCCTAAGCTGCAATTTGGTGTACCTGTAGTCCTTCCACACCTAAGCCACCCAGACAACAATTCACCTCTTGAGCACTCCAGTAAAAACCCTTTTTCTAAGCCCCTATTATTCTGTTGCAAACTTACTCTCAGTAGAAACCAATTCCAACGAGCCTCATATGGGACCAAACCTCTCCAGAAAGCTTTACCATGTGTGCCTCACACGCTAGAAACCTTTGGCCGACAAACAAATCATCATGGACAAGCATTGGCATGGTGACCACGCAACCGACATGCAGAAACGGCGCTCTGCCGCTTGTCATTGTCATGTAGCTCGCACACGGTTGCGGTAGGATGTCCACACGCGCCGGGCATCTCCCCTTGACCTCGCACGCCCCTCCCCGATGCTCAGAAACCTCCAAGGCACCTCTAGCGCGCGTGCTTACCGCGCCCGAGGCGCATCCGAGGCCACCCGAGCTCTCTCTGGTCGCCCCCGCCTACAAGACCGTTCCCAAGCCCCCCCCCATTTGCCTCCTCTTGCCCGCCTTCCTCCCAGAGGCCTCCCTGGATGAGCCACTCGAGCCCCCGAGCTCGGCTCCCTCCCCTGTGGTCGCCATAGCGCTGCCTCGGCCTCGCTCGAATTCAGGCAGGCGAGCCCTCCCGCGCCTCGGCTCTCCCCTCCAGAAGAACCCCCGCGGTAGTTCCATCTTCCCCGGCACCCAAACCCTTGTCCCCCGCCGTTGTAGCGTGCTGCCCATTGGTGCCCGACGCCGCCGTCTGCCGCTCCCGACAGATGCATGGTCCCGGCTGTCGTCGCGACCAGCAAGGCCGCCACCGAGCGCAGCTAGGAGCGGGGCACCCGTCTCGGCCGCTGGCTCGGCGTTTGAGGCGGCAAGATGGCCGAAGCCGCAGCGGCCGGCCTCCTCTCTGCCTTCTGTCGGGAGGTAGGAGAAGGGGGGGGGGGGTAGGAGAGAGAGAGGACCGGTGGGCCCCGTGCGTCAGCGACCCAGCTGGCCGGGCCCGCGCATAAGTGGAAGCGCCATCCCATCACAGCGCCTTCCCGCGAAGAAGACGTAATCCAAGGAATATGCCTTCGACGTGGCTCTGTGCATGCGCGCGGCTGAGCCGCTGGGCCGGCCCAATGTGCTGCGGAGCTAAGTTGCGCTCAGTGCACAACTTAGGCCCATTGAGGTATAAATCCTTTTCCTTTTTTTTCCAGAGAGACTAAATTAATTCTAGAGAATTCATTGCCACTCCAAATTTGACGATTCAAATTTCTACAATCTCCTAAAAATGCCACCTATCATTTGGTGAAACTTCCATAACTTTTCTCAGCAAGTTTCTTTCCTGTTCAAATTTGAATTCAAATTTGAATTCAAATTTGAACTATTGGGAGCCACCTAGTAAATTCCCTAGAGAATTAAAATCAATTCCAAATGGAGTGATTCAAATTTCCAGTAACTCCTAAAATCTTGCTAGCTATGGTCAACATTTTTCCTATGCTATATTCTGCTAGACCAAATAAATGGCCCATTTCCCCTTCATTTCATCTTAGGAAAATCATAGGAAAAACATCACATCTCCAAATCCAGTGAGACCAATTTGTAAAAGCTTCTAAAATCATTCCCTACTTGATGAGTGCATCCACTCATTTTTACAAAAATATTTTCTGTAGACTTCTCATGAGACCATTAATCCCTTCACTTCCACCATTCAAAAAGCCTCGTTGATCCAACTTCAGTAGAGATAGTTTTGGTATTTTTCTTATGACCAGAGATGTCCAAGAAAAATCAAACTCCTATTTATAGAGCACTTTCATTGTCTGCTTGTTGTGTTGCTTATTGCGGTTGTTTCCGGCGATAGTTGACGAGGTAGACGAAGTGCTCGGAGTGGATGGGAAGCGTGTGAAGACCTCGAAGACGTTGCTAAGCCAGGAAAGCAGCCCTTTGACCATTTTAAGAAACCATTTTCATGCATGTCATATAGCACTTTATTTCTTGATGTTGATCATGTTGATGTGGTGACCACTACGGTGGGATGCCTCCGATACTTTTACCGTTGATACTTGCATCGTGCATGACCCTACCTCCTTATGAGGGTTGTGCGGGTGGGAGTAGATAGGATGCTTAGTAGATGCTACGCAAATTGGGACGGGAATATGCATGGTGATGGAGACGAAAGTGATTTCAAAGACTTTTCGAAAACCCCGTCGGGTGCCACTATGCCCGAGGGAGATGATGTTGAGTTAGGTAACCACTTGAGAAAGAAGTGGTCTACCAGAGCAAGTGAGTGTGTGTGTTTTCGAAAACGGATTAGATTTAAGATTTGTCGACCGTCCCAACCTTACATGTACAACCACGATACCCGACGGGGCTTTGTTGATTACCTTGGTGGGTACTAGCATAGAGCCCGCATTACTAGTGGCGGGAGTGACGAGGTCACTCTCGATACGGGGTCGTGCCTGGTAGGGCGACCATGCGCTGTCTTTACAGGCACCGGGCACACCGTTGCGTGCCCTCATGGATGATACATGTGATGTATATCATGAGGGATGGCACCAACGAGTGGACTCTTTGTTTAGTATCGCTAGGGGAAAGGCATTGTTTGGGTGCTTACCTCGGGTATGAAATATACCGCGAGTCGTGGATGACACGGAAGTTCCCCGAGTCTTGTGGGTAAAGTGTGCAACCTCTGCAAAGTGTAAAACTATTCAAATAGCCGTGTCCACGGTCAAGGACAGTTGGGTGGTGCTGCTTAAACTACGTCCAGATGTTTTCACAAAACTTGGTGTGTGTGTGTGACAAAGAGATACTTGAGCTAAGTTGGAAGACTTGATGAAATGATTGAACATGTGATGTTCAAACCCTGCTTATGATGATATCTGTAACTGGTTCATATGGATATCCGCAACTTGTTGATGCATGCTTTTACAAGTTGATTGAACATGTCATTGCACTCAAATTAGCTTTCCGCAAAAATTACCTATTAGTGCTATATCATGCTCTGCTGAACCTTGTTCCAAACATGGGTTGCTTGCGAATACATTCAAAGTACTCATTGGCTTGCCACTGGTTATTTTATTGGCCAGGCATGAAAGATCAGATTATGATGAAGATTACCTTGGTGACGAACATGCGAGCTAGGATGCTTCCCAGTCAAAATGCCTGTAGGGTTAAGGCAGATGGCATGGGTTCACGCTATCGTTGAAGATTTCCGCTGCAAGTTTATGAAGACTTGGTCATAAAGGCCATATTTGAGTACAAACGGTATGTGATGGATGTAAGACTCTTGTTATTCAGTTTCTGTGTGTTCAGTGAGCATTGATCTCTAGGATCACTGTGCACGTACATTCGGTGATCACGACTTATGAGTCGGGGTCCCCACACATCGAGAGGTCCTAGAGAACAAGAAAGCAAGGGGAAGGAAGGTGCGGCGCTGAGATCTGGAGGAATTCTTGCAGAAGATAGGGATCTGGACGAAGGAGCAAGAGCACAGGGAAGGAAAGCAATAATGGCTTGGCACCGGGCGTCAGGCTTTTGTCGGTTCGGGCAGTTGCCGAGGAGACACGGGAGCGGAGACGACCGCACCCGACCGCGCACCACTAGCCAGGCCTGGCCCGCAGGCAATTGGGGCCCATGGCGCTTCGGGCCATCTTCTTCGGCTTCGCCCCGAAGCCAACTCGAGGGCACCTTGGGCCCGGGGCTACTGTCGGCGTCCTGAGAACATGGGTACCCAGACTTGCCTGCCTGCGGCCCAGGGCATGGCCCACTTCGACAACTAGCACGGCCCAGGGCAGCTTCACTCAAGGCAAGGCCCTCGCGAGAGCCCCGCCCTCGCGAGGAAGACGGCGCTAAGACCCCAGGAGAGAGGAGGCAACCCCAGGCTGCCTCCCGAGGAGCGGAGATCTCTATGCAACACCCGGCCTCGCAAGGTCGGGAGTGACGCAAGTCAAGCCTGGCGAGCACCAGCGCGCACAGAGAAGACAGTTTCCTCTTTGGTGCAAAGGAGGCCAGGACGTACGCAGGTTCCCGAGGAGTCCCACCAAAGGTTTCCATTCTGGTGTAACAAGACTAGGCCAACGGGCACGGCAGGGCGGATGTCACCGCCGAGCCCACCTCCGCGTCACTGCCAGCTACTTTGCAGGCGAAGACCACCTTTCGTCAGGATAAGATGTACCTCTTGTCCCCTTTCAAATTTGGCCTTTGTGGGATCCCTTCCCGCCAGTGCGATAAGGGAAGAGGACCCGGGCCATTATAAATAGAGGCTAGGCTGCACCTTAGAGGGGGACGGATCCGAATCCACCCGAGAGCCCTCGCGAGGCAACTCACCACTGTACCAGTTCATCCACAAACCTCCTCGTGAGGCAATCCACCAAAAGGCAGGAGTAGGGTTTTACGCTTCGCAGGGGCCCGAACCTGGGTAAATCCTCGCGTGTTAGTCTCCTTCCTCGAGATTGAGTGAGTTTCGATTGGGGCCGAAGCTAGTAGGGATCCTCGCACACGCTCCTGAGTTCGAACCTCTTTTTGTTTTGCGGAGCCCGAAATCCGACAGGTTGCTAGAGTGACAAAAGCTTAAACCCTAGTTTATGCGCTACTTCGTAAGGGGCTGATTTGGATCCACACGTTTAATGCTATGGTTAGACTTTGTCTTAATACTTTTCTCGTAGTTGCAGATGCTTGCGAGGGGGTTAATCATAAGTAGGTTGTTAGTTCAAGTAAGAACAGCACCTTAGCACCGGTCCACCGACATATCAAATTATCAAAGTAGCGAACACGAATCAAACCAACATGATAAAAGTGACTAGACAAAATTCCCGTGTACCCTCAGGAACACTTTGCCTATTACTAGTGATTGTTTTGGCCTGTCCTTTGCCTCAAAGGATTGGGCTACCTTGCTGCACCTTGTTTACCGTTACTGTTACTTGCTTGTTACCAATTATCTTGCTATCAAACTATATGTTGCCTACAATTTTAGTGCTTGCAGAAATTACCTTGCTGAAAACCGCTTGTCATTTCCTTCTGCTCCTCGTTGGGTTTGACACTCTTACTTATCGAAAGGACTACGATTGATCCCCTATACTTGTGGGTCATCAAGACTCTTTTCTGGCGCCGTTGCCGGGGAGTGAAGTGCTATTGGTAAGTGGAAATCGGTAAGGAAAAAACTTATACCATGTGCTGAAATTTATTACTACTTGCTACTATGGAGAACAATCCTTTGAGGGGTTTGTTCAGGGTATCTTCACCTCGACCGGAACCACAATTAGTTGCCCCTCAACCTACAGCACCTACTGAAAATGATACTTATGAAATTCCTTTGGGTATGTTAGAACAACTGCTTGCTAAACCTTATGTAGGAGATGGAACTGAACATCCTGAGATGCACCACTTATATGTGAACGAAATTTGTGGATTATTTAAGCTTGCGGGTTTACCCGGAGATGAAGTTAAGAAGAAGGTTTTCCCTTTATCTTTGGATGGAAAAGCATTGACATGGTATAGGCTATGTGATGATCTTGGATCGTGGAACTGGAATCGTTTGCAATTGGAATTCCACCAAAAGTTTTATCCCATGCATCTAGTTCATCGTGATCGAAATTATATATATAATTTTTGGCCTCGTGAAGGAGAAAATATCGCTCTTGCTTGGGGGAGGCTTAAGTAAATGTTATATTCATGCCCCAATCATGACAGCCCGAGAGAAGTTATCATTCATAATTTTTATGCTCGGCTTTCTCATAATGATCAATCCATGCTCGATACTTCTTGTGCTGGTTCTTATATGAAGAAGATATTGAATTCAAGTGGAATCTCTTAGAAAGAATTAAACGCAACTTTGAAGATTGGGAACTCGACGAAGGTAATGAGTCAGGTATAAAGCTTGAGTTTGATTGTGTTAAATCTTTTATGAATACCGATACTTTTCACAAGTTTAGCACTAAATATGGACTTGACTCTGAGATAGTACCCTCTTTCTATGAAGTATTTTCTACTCACGTTGACCTCCCTAAGGAGAAGTGGTTTAAATATCATCCCCCTATTAAAGAAGAAATTAAAGAACCAGTCATAGCTAAAGAAGAGACCATCATTTACAATGTTGATCCAGTTGTGCCTACCGCTTATATTGAAAAACCACCTTTCCCTGTTAGGATAAAGGAACATGCTAAGGTATCAACTGTGGTTCGTAAAAGTAATATAAGAGCACCTAAACCACCTGAGCAAATTAAAGTAGAACCTAGTGTTGCTATGGTTAAAGATCTCTTGGTAGAAAATATTGATGGGCATGTTATCTACTTCTGTGATGAAGCTGCTAGAATTGCTAAACCCGATGAAAAAGATAAACATAGACCCATAGAAGGCATGCCTGTTGTCTCAGTCAAAATAGGAGATCATTGCTATCATGGTTTATGTGATTTGGGTGCTAGTGTTAGTGCTATACCTTTTACTCTATACCAAGAAATTATGGATGAAATAGCACCTGCTGAAATGGAAGACATTGATGTTACTATTAAACTTGCTAATAGAGACACTATCACACCACATGGGATTGTTAGAGATGTTGAAGTCTTGTGTGGGAAGATAAAATACCCTACTGATTTTCTAGTCCTTAGTTCCCCACAAGATGACTTTTGTCCCATAATATTTGGTAGACCTTTCTTGAGCACCGTCAATGCTAAGATAGATTGTGAAAAACAAATTGTCGGTGTCAGGTTTGGTAATGTGTCTCATGAGTTTTATTTTTCCAAGTTTAGTAGACAACCTCGCGATAAAATGTTATCTAGTAAGGATGAAATAATTGGTCTTGCTTCTATTGTTGTGCGTCCTACTGATCCATTAGAACAATATTTGCTTGACCATGAAAATGAAATAGATCAAATTTTCTTCGAAAAACAAGCTCTCTTGAAACACAATTTTCCTATTGAAACTCTTGGAGGTCCTCCTCCACCTAAAGGTGATCCTATGTTTGAATTGAAACAATTGCCGGACACTTTGAAGTATGCTTATCTTGATGAGAAAAAGATATATCCTGTTATTATTAGTGCTAACCTTTCAGAACATGAAGAAGAGAGATTATTAAAAGTTCTAAGGAAGCATCGGGCTGCTATTGGATATACTCTTGATGATCTTAAGGGCATTAGTCCCACTCTATGTCAGCACAAGATTAATATGGAACCTGATGCTAAACCCATTGTTGATCACCAACGACGATTGAATCCTAAGATGAAAGATGTGGTAAGAACTGAAATATTAAAGCTTCTGGAAGCAGGTATAATCTATCCCATAGCTGATAGTAGATGGGTAAGTCCTGTTCATTGTGTCCCTAAGAAAGGAGGTATTACCGTTGTTCCTAATGACAAGAATGAACTCATTTCACAAAGAATTGTCACTAGCTATAGAATGGTAATTGATTTCAGAAAATTAAATAAAGCTACTACGAAAGATCATTAGCATCTACCGTTCATTGATCAAATGCTTGAAAGACTATCTAAGCACACACACTTTTGTTTCTTAGATGGATATTCTGGTTTCTCTCAAATACCCGTGTCACAGTCCGATCAAGAGAAAGCCACCTTTACCTCCCTTTTGGAACCTATGCTTACAGACATATACCTTTTGGTTTATGCAACGCACCTGCTACCTTTCAAAGATGTATGACTGCTATATTCTCTGATTTTTGTGAAAAGATTGTGCAGGTTTTCATGGATGATTTTTCCGTTTACGGGACTTCTTTTGATGATTGCTTAAGCAACCTTGATCGAGTTTTGCAGAGATGTGAACAAACTAATCTTGTCTTGAATTGGGAGAAGTGCCACTTTATGGTTAATGAAGGCATTGTCTTGGGGCATAAAATATATGAACGAGGTATTGAGGTGGATAAAGCTAAAGTTGATGCAATTGAGAAAATGCCATGTCCTAAAGATATTAAAGGTATTCGAAGTTTCCTTGGTCATGCTGGTTTTTATAGGAGGTTCATTAAAGACTTCTCTAAAATTTCTAGGCCTCTTACTAATCTTTTGCAAAAGGATATTCCTTTTGTTTTTGATGATGATTGTGTGGAAGCCTTTGAAACACTCAAGAAAGACTTAACTTCTGCACCTATCGTTCAACCACTTGATTGGAACTTGCCTTTCGAAATTATGTGTGATGCTAGTGATTATGCTGTTGGTGCCGTCCTAGGACCAAGAGTTGATAAGAAATTGAATGTTATCCATTATGCTAGTAAAACTCTAGACAGTGCCCAACGAAACTATGCTACCATTGAAAAAGAATTTTTAGCAGTTGTGTTTGCTTGTGATAAATTTAGATCCTATATTGTTGATTCCAAAGTTATTGTTCACACCGATCATGCTGCTATAAAATACCTTATGGAAAAGAAAGATGCTAAACCTAGACTCATTAGGTGGGTTCTCTTGCTCCAAGAATTTGACTTACACATCGTTGATAGGAAGGGAGTTGAGAACCCCGTAGCTGATAACTTGTCTATGTTAGAAAATATTATTGATGACCCACTACCTATTGATGATAGTTTCCCTGACGAACAGTTAGCTGCAATAAATGTTTCTCAAAACACAACTTGGTATGCTGATTATGCTAATTGCATTGTCGCTAAATATATACCACCTACCTTCACTTACCAACAAAAGAGAAAAAAATTCCATGACTTAAGACATTACTTTTGGGATGACCCACATCTTTATAAAGAAGGAGTAGATGGTATTATTATACGTTGTGTACCTGAGCATGAACAGGAACAAATCCTACAGAAATGTCATTCCGAAGCTTATGGAGGACATCATGCGGGAGATAGAACTGCTCATAAGGTATTGCAATCTGGTTTTTATTGGCCTACTCTCTTCAAAGATGCCCGTAAGTTTGTCTTGTCTTGTGATGAATGTCAAAGAATTGGTAATATCGGTAAGCGTCAGGAAATGCCTATGAATTATTCACTTGTTGTTGAACCATTTGACGTTTGATGTTTTGACTATATGGGACCTTTTCCTTCCTCCAATGGGTACACTCATATTTGATATTAGCTCACTAGATGAATGGAGAACCCAAGCCTATGAAAATGCCAAGCTATTCAAAGAAAAAGTAAAAAGGTGTCATGACAAAAGTATCCAAAAGCGGGAATTCAAAATAGGAGATTATATTCTTTTGTTCAACTCTCGTTTAAGATTTTTTGTAGGAAAGCTTCTCTCCAAATGGGAAGGACCATCTATTATCGAAGAGGTTTATCGTTCTGGAGCTATCAAGATTAATAATGCCGAAGGTACTAACCCGAAGGTGGTCAATGGACAAAGAATTAAGCATTATATCTCAGGTACGCCTATTAACGTTGAAAACAATGTTATCCAAACCATGACACCAGAGGAACACATAAAAGAAATCTTCCGGAACACTCCAGAATTCTTAAAAATAGGAGGTACGTGATATGGTAAGTAAACGTACTCCGAAAAATCCGCAAAAATATTTTTTTGTCAGTTTTGGAATGTTTTAAAATTTTGGAAATAAAGAGATAAATCGGAAGGTGATCGAGGTGAGCACGATACACCAGGGCGCGCCAGGCACCCCTGGGCGCGCCCTCGTGGGTTGTGCCCACCTCGGATGCCTTCCCAACTCTGTTTTCCTTCCATATGCTTGTTTCCCAAGAATAAAAATTCTCTATATATACCCCCGACTGTTTTGACGACCGCATCGCAGAAAAATCCTCTGTTCTTGCTTCTTGCTGTTTTCTCATCAGATGTAGATCTCCATGGCTCCACCAAGCTCCTCCAAGGACAAGTTCTTCGAGAAGGTCATCAACCCGTACTTGCCATAGGTGATGAAGCACCCTCAAGCCATTGAGATGCATGAGGGGGTGCTCCACATCCGCGATGTTCAGGGACCCAAGAAGACCGGAAGCGTGGAGGCTAGGCTCGAGGCAGTGGAACGGGAAATCTTCAAGTCCCATAAGATGGTGGAGCGTGGACATAGTGCCAATCACTCCATTATCACGGAATTCACCCGTGATCAGACGGTGGATGGCCGGTCCGTGAAGGACATCATCTCCACCCTCAACGAGCAAATTAATTTTCTGCAGAGCCAAGTTTATGATCTTCAAAACCAAGTCTTCGAATATGAAGCGAGATTTAAAGGTATGAGTTTAGCTGCTAGTTGCAGGACTCAGGGGACTCTCGCGTCAACCTTTGATGGGGAGCCCTTGCCCTGGAAGCTGGAGGACAAGCTTACTACATCATCATCGCCACCTACGTCTACACCACCACCATCTTCATCACCACCACCGAAGGAGACTTGAGCTCACGGGTATGGGCACTCCCCTTGGCTTGAGCCAAGCTTTGGGGAGGTGCCCCGGTATCGTATCACCATCACTTTTATTCACCTTTACCTATTTTAGTTCGATCTTTAGATTCCCTTTGCTTTAGTTGAATAAAAGTTTAGCATGATCTATTTTCGTGTGTTAGTTCCGTGGCCTACCTATCAATGTAATCGAGTGGGAGTTATATAATAAAGTTTAGTTTGAGTTTTGCTCTGTACTTTCTTGTTGCAATCAAAATAAAGAGAAGAAAAAAATGAAAAAGAATCATATGCTAATCTTATGGTGAGTAATGACATCACATAAGGAAAAGTATAAGTAGTAAAATTTATTGGAGATTGACAAACATAGCATTGGTCAATGATGTAACTCATGAAAGAATTAATAAGGGAAGAGAAGATTCACATGCAAATACACTATCTTGGACATCTTTTATGATTGTGAGCCCCCATCAAATATTATATGTCAAAATTGTTGATGTTGGACAAGGAAGACAACGTAATGATTTATGTTTGCTCATATCCACATAGAAGTTATATTGTCATAGATCCTTTAACATGTGGTACTTGCTCAATATCTTCGCTAGCCAAAAATTCCGCACTAAGTAGAGATACTACTTGTGCATCCAAAAACCCAAACCCAAGTTCTTTCTTTGAATGTCCACCATACCTACCTATGGATCGAGAAAGATCCTTCAAGTAAGTTGTCATCGGTGCAATAAGGCAATAAAAATTGCTTCTAAAAGTGTTTTGATTAATTAGTGTAAGAGAAAATTGAGCGCTATACGAACTTATGATGGCAAAGTAATAAAAGCGACGGACTGCATAATAAAGGTTGCTATCATAGGGGGCAATATAGCGTGACGTTCTTTTACAATAAGGGATTGGGCATACCAACCAATAAGCGCATGAAAACCTCTGCTTCCCTCTGCGAAGGGCCTTTCTTTTACTTTTATGTATTTACTTTTATGCAAGAGTCAAAGTATTTTCCCCTATTCCTTTTTACTTTTTCTTTTGCAAGCATCATGTGGTGAGGAAAGATCTAGGCACATATATCTAGTTGGATATGGGTGGGCATGAGTTATTATTGTTGACATCACCCTTTAGGTGAGTAAGTTGGGAGGCGAAACTATAAGCCCCTATCTTCTTATGTGTCTGGTTGAAACTTTTTGTTCATGGGTATGCCGTGAGCGTTAGCAATCATAGAAGACTAAATGATGGTTGAGTATGTGGACTTGCCAAAAGGCTCCGACACGAGTCTCTTCCTGAAAATATGATGAATTGTAGTTGCAAAGTTGACTGAGAACATAGTTTGTTGGTTCCCAATAATGTTTATGCTTCATACTTCTATGGTGTGATGAATTTTTACTTGTGCGTAAGAAGTTATATGATGAAATTATGTTGAAATAAGTTTTTATGTTAGAGTTTGTTGCTGTTATATTAACTAGCAAAGTGGCCCGCTCGATGCGCAGGCTAGGATTTTACGAAGCTGAATTAGAATATTTTTTATTTGTTATATTTTGAAGTAAAATTGAAAGCAAGTGTGAGACATTCTTTAAGCATTACAATGTTAAAAAAATTATTCTTTGATTTCTTTATTGATACCTGAATATATTTGTTGTCCGTTCATCCTTTATCTGGTAATTATTCATGACATCCTAACTGTACTTTTCTGGTCGACTGCATTTCTAAAATTGTATTTTAAATTGTAGTCTTATTATCGACTACATTCTTCAAACTATATTTGCATACTTTTGCGAACATTTTTATCATGTTGTATGTTTTTTGTCTAAACAGAAATCTGATAACAGTATGTAGGATTGGGATGTTTATTTGTGTTTGCCGTAATTGTTTTTTATATTGAGAAAAAAACATCTTACATTTTGAGATGGATTTAGTATTTGTTTACATAGACATGCAGCACAGTAGCAAGGGTGATCTTTTGTCTAAAAAAACAGTACTTGTATGTAGACATATTTCATTGTTAGATACATTTGTTTGAACATCAGTTAATATGGAATGGAGCAGTACCTTGGCAATGTTTTTTTTTAGAATAGTATCATGCCCATGGTTGTAGCCATACATATATTCTCTTGTGTTATTCTCCTATTAGCTAACCAATCATCATCAGGTAATGTGGATATGACGGGGATAAACATATGACTCTATTTGGAGAATAAACAAATTAATGCTGGTAATTATGCATGCCATCTAACATTAGTTTTATGTTCGGTTGAATTCTTCAAATTATATTTGTACTTTTTCTAACAGTTTTATCTTTTTTTGTGTAAAATTATTCTTGTTGTTTTCGTGTAGTCATAGATTAATTAACTAACACTATGCAATATTGGCATGTTTTATTAATTCTTTTTGGTAGTGTATAAATGATTTATCTTTTAATAATATATACCTACCTACTAATAAAGAGGCTATTGCTTCTTACCACCGTAATTTCGTCCGTTTTTCGTCCGTCCACCTCCTTCATATTATATTTTTTATATTCGAGGTGGTACTAATCTATATACCACCCGTCAAAAGCACTACGTTCCTACTGGTACTAGGGCGTGCAGGCTGTCCGTTGGCCAGCTCGGCCCAATGCAACGCGAGGAGGTACTTGGGCCTGCAGGTTGTTCGTTGGCTAGCTTGGCCCAGCTCCAGTGCAACGCGAGGAAGAAAAAAATACACGCTTGGAAATCACCGTAATAAGTCAGCTTGGAAATTGGTGATTGGAGGATGACGAGTGGGTGCCCAGAAAGGATGTATTAAAGCAAGGAAGGATTCTCGAAAAAAGAAGAAAACATGAAGAATAAATATGGTGGGCAATTAAACAGGGCAAGGAGGAATCAGTACTACCATATGTGGGATAATTAAGAGAGGGGATTCCCTAATGAATGCTTGAGAAATATGGTGGGCAATTAAAAGGGGAAACTAAGAGATATTCCTTCCTAAGACACACTTGCATGGGCAAATAAACAACGCTATTAAAAGAGATGCCTCCTACGTGGGATAATTAAGAAAGGGATTGATGCATATTTGAAGTGCACGATTGTGTATAATATGTGGACTAAATAAATGGAATTCAGGCTAAATAAAGTCTTGGGAAGATTTTGTGTGCTAGCTGATTAAATTTTTATGTGTGCAATGACCACGTTATGTGCTCTCCTTCTATCCCTTCTAAGAAGGCAACGTACACGGCGAAACATCACATTCAACTGAAGGGTGCATTAATGAAAGCGAAGAAGCTCGCTACCTGGGGACATGATGGACCACTAGAGACGGGGAAGGAGATGTTAATAACAAACTCGGAAGAGGAGACGAGAACAGACGAAAATAAGTTGAAGCATGAGACATGTAACAATGTCTCCCGTTGCAACGCACGGTCATTTGTGCTAGTAATATATAATATACATGTATCCACAAAAGGTTTGTTGGTATTTGCTTTCAACACGTGCACTCAGCGGTATAAGTTATGTAAAAAAAAGAAAGCTCAGCAGTACGAAGGGTGACTTATATTTTGACGTTACATTGTTTTCTCTCACAGTTTCCACAATACGTAATTGGTGTCATGGGTCCCACCAGTATTACTCCTCACTTTACCCATGCTGTAGTCTTCTGGACTCCTTCGTTCTTCTTTCCTCACAAAAGTGAGAATGTTCTTGGCTGATCCCCTTTCTCCTCTCCTCTTATTTTTTTTTTCTTCTCAGTTAAAATTTGCTGATGTTGGAGAGCTCCCATCAGGTTGCTCTCTTGATTCTCTGCATTCAGGATGCTCGGCCTAACCTGAAGCCATCCCCGCACCTGGTTCTTCGACAGGGTGACCATCGGCGGCGATTGAGGGTTAGCAGGGCCCAAGGATCTGCTGCACCAGGGAGGAGGCGAGATCATCGATCTGGACGCTTCCGTTGATGTTGTCGTCCGTGCAGTTCATTTGGTCGTGGATTCCATCTCCCGCAGGCCTGCAACGGCAACAGTGTTCCAAGTTGAACTGCAGGTCCTTATTTTTCCTTTTCCCGACTCTGTAATATTTCCCCTTTTTCTTAGCCTTTTCCTGTCATTGTGCCATTCAACCAATATAACGTAATTAAGAAAATTCTTGTTAGCTGTAAATATTTCATATTTTTTTCTGAATTTTCTTAATAACATGTGTTTCTTTTTTAAGTGATCTATAAGTGTTGAATGAGGTACAGAGTAGATACTAATAAGTTATTGTACATTTTAAAATGTACGTATATGTTTTAGCAGACATACGAATGCAAAATAGTACTATATATATTCATTGTATCATTGTGTATACTGGCTCCTCTTGTTTTTGATTTGGTTGATGATAGTAAGTTGTGTATGCTCACAGCCTCACATATTGGAGGTAACAACATCTTGTATTATGGGACAGAGCGAGTACACGCTATGGTGTTGTTTTAATTTGTTTATGCCCCCTCCACTTTTTCTAGGGTTGGAACTGGCATTGGCAGTGTTAGGCCCCACTACCCCTATTAATATTCAACAAAGTTAAGAAACAATTAGTACAGTTGTGATTAGCTATAGTTTATATATTTCGTAGAGAAGAATGAATATATAATAATTGAATATGAAAACAGGTTTGACTGCATTGTACATATGAATTATAATAATTTCCCCATGTCCTCGCTATTGGTTTGCATGAAATACTAAGCTCGTAGAATAAAACATGAGATAGTATATTTTGTCGATGTTTCTTAGTATTAAACTATTTCCAATTGTTGATGCATTTTTGTAATATTTCGCCAACAAAAATTAATAGATAATAGCTTAATATGAAAACAGGTCTGATAGCATTGTACATGCAATATAACAACGTCCCGATGCTTTCACTATTGGTTTTTATTAACTAATAAGCTTATAAAATCAACTATCACATAATATAGATTTGAAGCCTTTCCACCTGTTGATGCATGTTTGCATTACTTTGGCAGGGTAAGTACACCATATTCGACCTGTCAGATCATGCTAGCATAGTTAAGTCAGACTTTTTTTTTGTGGAGGAAGTCAGACTTTACTTGTAAGAGATTTGCAGTGTAGTAGGTTCCTATATATGTACTCCCTCCGTCCCATAATGTAAGACGTTTTTGACACTAGTGTAGTGTTAAAAAACGTCTTACATTAATTCATATGTTTCATCTTGTTCTTGTGAAAGAAACATCATGCTGAAATTCTGTTATTTGTTCATACCTTTAGAATATTTCTGTATAGACTATGTTCTTGACCACATCATCCTCATTGCTATCTTCATCATCTACCATTACGCGCAGTCCCTCGCTTTTTGTTTCTCTTGAGAAGGCTACGTATAACTGTCCATGTGTGAAAACTTGTTTAGGTAGATATAGTCCTACCTTGTTAAGAGATTGGCCCTGGCTTTTGTTGATAGCGCCCATGCTGATTCAGTTGGTGACATGACTATTCTTGGAATATATGCCTTTTCTCCCACATGTGTTCCAGTTATTTTCTGTGCTTCGATGAATCTTCTTCCAAGTTGAATAATTTCAGCTCGTGATATTGCGTAACCCAACACTTTGGTTGATATGATATGCCAACTTTTAATTACAGCTCGTGATTTGGGATTCCAGTAAATGGTAAGCTGTTCAGGAATTCCGTTGGATATAACAATTTTGTTTCTGCATTAAAGGTAGTTGCTTTGCATACTGTGTCATTTGATCCATTATATACTCACTTATATCCCGAACTATTTCATTTCGTGGACATAATATTGCTCTTTCTTCTAAGTATTCTCGTTGGCGATACCTGTCCTGCAAATTGGGATATATGCTCTCCACAATTGTTTTTTTGGGTCATTCCCTTTCTTGAGAGGTATGTCATTTGGTATTTTTATCAATTCCTCACCTTCTGATGATGTATTTTTTTTCATCGCCGATATTGAGAATCCACTCTGCAAATTCTGTTACCCTTTGTTTCTCTGATTCATCATTTGTTGTGCTGTTCAGCCGCATGTTCTTTGTTAGCTTCATTACATGAAAGTTCTTCCAAAGATAAGACCTTTTAATGGATGCAGTGACTATGTTGTGTCTTCCAGCAAGCAATCCCATTTCTTTCGATTATAGTTGTATGATTCTAGACTTCTATTGTATATTATCTTAACGTGAAAACACTGGAAGCAACATCCATGGTATTAGCCTTCTGTAGATGAGTCTATATGAAATCATAGTAGATGATCAATACAATTTTATTGACAATTGGTCTTAATTTTTGTTTCAGATGGAGCTACTGGCATTACGACAGGAACCAAGTATAGCATCTGAGGTTGACCAAATACGGAAGCCATCTATGTATGTATAGATGAGTCTATATGAAATCATAGTAGATGAATCAATATAACTTTATTGACAGTTGGTCTTTATTTTTGTTTCAGATGGAGCTGCTGGCATTATGACAGGAAACCACTAATAGCATCTGAGATTGATCAAACATGGAAACCATTTATGTATGTTTCTCTATATCTGTTTGTACATAATGAAACTTGTGAGCTAACATGTCAAATATTTTTAGATTAACATTGCCTACAGTATAAGCTAAGTATTATTGATCCATTAATAGGTCTGATCTATAAGAATAAGTCTGATCTATAATATGAACACCATCTGACGCACCATATATGTTTCTCTATATCGCAGCAAGCAACATCCACGGCATTAGCCTTCTGTAGATGAGTAAAAAGTATGAACCTCACACCATTAAGACATGAACCCACACCTATAGGATTCTACGTAATCAACATTCTGAGGTAACATGTCAAATATTTTTAGATGAGGACTGCGTAGAGCATGATTGAACCATTATTCACCCATTAATCGGTCTAATTTATAATTTCATGCAGATGGAACTTACTTGATGTTGCCTGATTGCTTGACGGAGCTGTCCTGTGGCCGCTGGAGGCAGACAATTTCAAAGTGCTAATTCTGAAGTTGATCTCGAAGTTTTGGTCGCCAGAGGAAGATGATGAACTTACTTGATGTTGCCTGATTGCTTCTTGTGGCCGCTGGAGGCAGACAATTCCGAAGTGCTAATTCTGAAGTTGATTTCGAAGTTTTGGTCGCCGGAGGAAGATTATGTGGGAGTTGTAACCTAAAATCTAGAGGATAATGAACCTATGAGGTCGTGGGGAAGGCCTTGTATGAATGGCTAGGTTTCTCATGTTTGCACGATGGAAAGAAAGGTTCTTTGGATTCGGTTTGGACATATTATCTGTTTGGAGAGATTTGACAGTTTGGATTTGATTAGGGACATTGGACCTTTTTTCTGGAATGTCCTCATTGCTCATGGCATGGTCCATCCTGCTGCATGCGTGTGATGGCCCAACCTATTGGGGTTGTGGTTGGGATCGTGAAATTCAACGTGAAGCCGTATGGACCCACCTCGTTTACGAAGATCTAATGGTTGGACTTATCTTTATTCTGGTCCACCTGATTTACGTAGATCTATAATGGTTGGACTTTGAGACGGTTGGACTTTGTTGTCTCACGACATGGACCCACCTGGTTTACAAAGATCTAATGGTTGGACTTTGTTGTCTCACAAAATTAAAGGTCGGATATTTCTAATTATTGTGGGATTTACTAAGCTATTATCTTTATTCTGGTGACCCCGTCAAGTAATTTTTATATATAATAGATAGCACAAATGTCCGTGCGTTGCAACGGGAAACAACAATGATTTCTGTTAATCAAAGTTGGCGGGGTCGAGGAACTATGTAGTGGAATAATGGTCGCTACCGACAAAAACTAATTGACTGGACACCATTAACTTTAGATTATTAGTTCTACTGACAAATTATGCATAATAGCTCAAATTTTCTGTGCGATAACACAATCTCCAAAACATAAATAGCTACGTCTTTTATATGTGAACAGAGCGATGTAAAAATTCTTTACAAAGAATGCATATTGGTACTTTTGGATTTTTGGATAAATAGATGCTTATGATGGCCGGCCGATACATGCACATAAGATGATTCTACGTAGCCGATGTAAAAAATAGTTACAAAGAACACATAGGTAATTTTGGGTTTTTGGATAAACAGATGTTTATGATGGCATGGCCGATACGTGCACATAAGATGATCCTACGTAGCTAATTGTCTAGTCAAACCATGAAGTGTTATTGCATATAACTCATGATGAAAATCTGACATGAAAAATATTAAAATTAAAGATATTTTATGTGAACTAAAAGGGCATCTCAGCATGATCTATCATTTTCCAATTAAGACCTTATAGGTAAATTATAAAATAAAAAAATACTTCCAACGGCGGAGATAACTAATTGGAGCAATGGATGCCAGATGATTAGAAGTTGTATCTAAGGCCATTGTCATGCGTTCATGTCTAAATCAGATGGCGCAGCCAAAGCTGTACGCACTCGCGCAATGGGTGAGAGACGGGCGTGCATTTGCAATGGTGGCCAGCCATCACTCGATCACGAGCTTGCTGGATCGCTCGCCAGCCAAACCCCATACGATCCCTTCCCTTCACTAATCTACATGTCTGGCTTGGTGGCCGGCCATCACTTGAAATCCTGAAGCTAGCTCTACTCTAATCCATCCGACGAGTCCTTTAAATTAAGGCCAGCCAACCATCCGTGCATGTCCCTCCTCCCACACCCAGCCTTCATGTGGTCTTTTCTTTCTTTTTGAGTTGGACTCAATGGGTCTCCTTTGGCTTGTTGATTCTACTACAACACACGTGTGTATATAAGTTGGTGGAATTTGATTTAAATGAGCGAGGTGGGACTAATACATGCCGAATCACTTCTTTAACACAATCTGATTATAGGCCGATTGGCTGTGGTCTTCTTGGACCAACCAAGAGGTTGGGAGTTCGACACTCACACAAAACATATTTTGTCTCTTTTTACATAAGGTGACAGGAGCAGGCCCATCAGAGGAAGGCTGAGGCCCAGCCGGTTCGGGCGCAACGTCTTCCGATTATGTTTTCTCAACGCACGAAAAGATGGTCAGAAATTTCAGGTGAATAGTACCACCTCGTGAGATAATAAAAAATTAAAAATAATAAAATCAGCTAAGCGGGACGAAACCAAGAATATCACCTTGCTTTATTAGTAAATAAATAAATAAATAAATAAATATATATATATATATAAATAATAAAAAAAGGTATAGATAAGCATGATGCTTCTATGTCCGTATTTTGTTTTTATCGACACCTCTCTCTCAAACCATGTGGACATGCTTTTCAATATCGGCTTTCGCTTGAGGACAAGCGAGGTCTAAGCTTGGGGGAGTTGATACGTCCATTTTGCATCATGATTTCCTACTGTTATTTACTTTGTTTTGTTGAATAATAATGCTTTGGGGAGTGATTCTAATGCCTTTTCTCTCATAATATGCAAGGTTTACACAAAGAGGGAGAATACCGGCAGCTGGAATTCTCGACCCAAGAAAAGCACGTTAGAGATACCTATTCTGCACAACTCCAATGAAACTGAAATTTTACGGAGATTATTTTTGCATTTATAAAAAATACTGGAGCAGAAAACTACCGGAGGGGGCCTCCCAGGTGGGCACAACCCACCAGGGCGTGCCAGGCCCCCTGGGCGCGCCCTGATGGGTTGTGGCCACCTCGGCCCACCTCCGGTGCCCATCTTCTGGTATATGGTCACACTTGACCTAGAAAAAATCAGAGGAGGAATTTAGGGATGAAGCGCCGCCGCCTCGAGGCTGAACTTGGGCAGGAGCACTTTTGCCCTCCGGCGGAGCGATTCCGCCGGTGGAACTTCCCTCCCGGAGGGGGAAATCGAAGCTATCGTCATCACCAACACCCCTCTCATCTTTGGGAGGCCAATCTTCATCAACATCTTCAACAACACCATCTCCTCTCAAACCCTAGTTCATCTCTTGTGTTCAATCTTTGTACCGGAACCTCAGATTGGTACCTGTGGGTGACTAGTAGTGTGGATTACCTTGCGTAGTTGATAACTATATGGTTTATTTGGTGGAAGATTATATGTTCAGATCCATTATGCTATTCAATACTCCTCTGATCTTGAGCATGATTATTATTTGTGAGTAGTTACCTTTGTTCTTGAGGTCACGGGAGAAGTCATGTTGCGAGTAATCATGTGAATTTGATATGTGTTCGATATTTTGATGATATGTATGTTGTCATTTCCTTAGTGGTGTCATGTGAATGTCGATTACATGACACTTCACCATTCATGGGCCTAAGGGAATGCATTGTGGAGTAGTTATTAGATGATGGGTTGCTAGAGTGATAGAAGCTTAAACCCTAGTTTTTGCGCTACTTCGTAAGGGGCTGATTTGGATCCACACGTTTAATGCTATGGTTAGACTTTGTCTTAATACTTTTCTCGTAGTTGCGGATGCTTGCGAGGGGGTTAATCATAAGTAGGTTGTTAGTTCAAGTAAGAACAACACCTTAGCACCGGTCCACCCACATATCAAATTATCAAAGTAGCGAACACGAATCAAACCAACATGATAAAAGTGACTAGACGAAATTCCCGTGTACCCTCAAGAACACTTTGCCTATTACAAGTGATTGTTTTGGCCTGTCCTTTGCCTCAAAAGGATTGGGCTACCATGGTGCACCTTGTTTACCGTTACCGTTACTTTCTTGTTACCAATTATCTTGCTATCAAACTATCTGTTACCTACAATTTCAGTGCTTATAGAAATTACCTTGCTGAAAAACACTTGTCATTTCCTTCTGCTCCTCGTTGGGTTCGACACTCTTACTTATCGAAAGGACTACGATTGATCCCCTATACTTGTGGGTCATCGTGCGCTCATGTAACCTGGGACATAGGGGTGATGCGCGTCGGACGGCCGTCCTGAGGCCGCCGTATGGACAGGTTGGACACCGAGGACCCACTTAGGTGACGTGTGCGGGTCTGGCCTGCCAGACAGAGCTCGGTCACTCAGGTTTAGCGACGCTGCAGGGACGGACCCGAGCACAGACGCCGTGTCAAGTTCCTCCATAGGATGACCAAGGGAGAGGTCGCCAGACGCGTGGCGCCCGAGGTGGCGAAACACCTCACTGGCAGTCATACAATATCGGGTCACGCCCTTACTTGCTTGTTCGCGGCGGTTCCATGAAAGGGCGAGACACCAAGGACCTCTGTGAGGTGACGTGCATGGGAGCAGGCCCGCGAGACAGAGCTCGATCGCTTGGATTTATCAATGCTGCAGGGACGGACCCGAGCACAGATGCTGTGTCCAACCCCTGTCATGGGACGGCCGAGAGAAGGGTCGCGAAGGCACAACAAATGCAGGCGGTGACGAAGCACCAGGCGCAAGACTTAAGAAAGCGCCATGAATTCATCGAAGGATAACCAAATTCGCTACACAAACAAATAGGCCGGATGCTACAGGGGGGAACCCTTGTCCGCTTGAGGATAATGCAGCCCAAAGGGCGCCCTCAATTTGAACAAACCAAAAAGTCACCTGGCAATCATGCTGCTGCGGAAGCGTCTGGTCTCTTGGGGGAGCGCGCCGTGGGGGTTCACCTCTGAGGGGCTGATACGTCTCCAACGTATCTATAATTTTTGCTTGTTCCATGCTATTATATTATCATTCTTGGATGTTTTACAATCATTTTATAGCAACTTTATATCATTTCTTGGGACTAACCTATTGACATAGTGCCAAAGTGCCAGTTGCTGTTTTGCTTGTTTTTTACTTCGCGGAATATCAGTACCAAACGGAGTCCAATCACGATGAAACTTTTTGGAGATTTTTTTGGGACCAGAAGACACCTAGTGGGCCAAAGAAGTGCCAGAGAGGTGGGCCGTGAAGACCACAACCCACTAGGGCGCGCCAGGGGGCCCCCGGCACGCCCTGATGGGTTGTGCCCTCCTCGGGGCCCCTCTCCACCTCCTCTGATGCCTATAAATTTCCAAATATTCCAGAAACCCTAAGGGAGTCGACGAAAAACACATCCAGCCGCCGCAAGTACCAGAACCTCGAGATCCAAATCTAACACCATCATAGAGGGGTTCATCATCCTCATTGGTGCCTCTCCGATGATGCGTGAGCAGTACACCATAGACCTACAGGTCCGTAGGCAGTAGCTAGATGGCTTCCTCTCTCTCTCTTTTTATTCTCAATACAATGGTCTCTTAGAGATCTATTTGATGTAAACTTTTGCGGTGTGTTTGTTGGGATCCGATGAATTTTGAGTTCATGATCAGTTTCTATCCATGAATATTATTCGAGTCTTCTTTGATCTCTTATATGCATGATTACTTATAGCCTCGTATTTCTTCTTTGAATCTTTGGTTTAGTTAGGCCAACTAGATCGATTTTTGTTGCCATGGGAAGAGGTGCTTTGTGATGGGTTCGATCTTGCAGTGTCCTTTCCTGGTGACAGAAGGGGCAGCAAGGCATGCATGTATCATTGCCATTAAGGATAACAAGATGGGGTCTATTCCTACATGAATAGATCTTGTTTACATCATGTCATTGTTCTTATTGCATTACTCCGTTTTTCCATGAACTTAATACACTAGATGCATGCTGGATAGCGGTCGATGTGTGGAGTAATAGTGGTAGATGCAGGCAGGAGTCGGTCTACGTATCTTGGACGTGATACCTATATAATGATCATCGCCTTGGATATCGTCATGTTTATTTGATCTTCTATCAATTGCCCAATAGTAATTTGTTCACCCACCATGTGCTATACTCATGAGAGAAGCCACTAGTGAAACCTACGGCCCCCGGGTCTACTTTTCCAACATATTGCTTTCCGATCAATCTTTTTGCCGCTTTTGTTTTTAGATCTATTATTCGAAAAAAGACAAAAATATATTGCTGCACTTTTTATTTGCCCTTTTAATTTTGTGTTCTTGAGAGATCTATCTCGCCAATCTATCACTACCTAATCTATCTTTTTACCGTAGAGAGATTGACAACCTCTCTTTCGCGTCGAGTTGCAAGTATTTGTTCTTTGTGTGCAGGTGCTGCTTATTAGGTGGTGGTGATCCTCCTACTAGTTCGATGCCTTGATTTCATAACTTAGAGAAATACTTACCATCACTGTGCTGCATCATCCCTTCCTCTTTGGGGAAATACCGACGCAGTCTCAAGCCACGTCAAAGGAATTTCTGGCACCGTTGCTGGGGAGGAAGCGGTCTCTTCTACGTGCCAATCTCTGGCGCCGAGGAGACACCATCATCATCTACCAAGTTCCTAATCACAAATATCATCTCCTTGCAATTACATTATTTGCCATTTGCCTCTCATTTTCCTCTCCCCACTTCACCCAATTTGCCGTTTTATTCGCCCTTTTTTTTTCTCGTTCGCCTTTTTCTCGCCGGATCTCTTTTTGTTTGCTTGTGTTGCCATGTGCCTTCTATTTGCTTGCATCTTCGCTTGCTAAAAATCTATTGTTATGGATCCTCATCCACTTGCTAATCTTTTCAAAAGACCAAATTATGATGAACCAATTGCTAGTGAGTTGAGTGCACTTGATTATCTCTATGAAGTTTTGTTTGAAAATCATGAATCTGAAAATTTTGATGAAGTGTTGAAAGAAGAAATTTATAAGGTGATTCATGATAGTTCCTTGAATGATGAGCATGATTGCTATGTTGCTAGTAAGAATTCTCTAAATATCCATGATGCTAATGATATGCAAAGCCACAAGCTTGGGGATGCTATGTTTGATGAAGATGATATTTCTAGTCCCCCATGTTTTGATGAGCAAATTTATTATGATGATTGCATGCCTCCTATTTATGATGATGGTGATGACACGTATGCTATAATGAGTAATGATAACCATGAAACTTATCATCATGGTTTTAATTTGCAATGTGGTTATGTCAATCAACTGTCTCATGATAGTTATTTTGTTGAGTTTGCTCCCACTACCATGGATGAAAAGGAATTTGCTTATGTGGAGAGTAATGAAAATTCTATGCTTGTGCATCATGAAAAGAATGATTTATGTGGTCGTTATATTGTTGAATTCCTTAATGATGCTACTGAAATTTATTATGAGGGAGGAACATATACTGGTAGGAATTGCAATAATATCAAGTTTCCTCTCTATGTGTTCAAAGTTTTGAAGTTATGCTTGTTTTGCCTTCCTATGCTAGTTGATTCTTGTTCCCATAAATTGTTTGCTCACAAAATCCCTATGAATAGGAAGTGGGTTAGACTTAAATGTGCTTGTAATGAGATTCATGATGCTCCCTTGCATATTTCAGTTACTACTTTTTATGTGAGCATCATTGAAATCATCATGCCTAGCTAGGGGTGTAAAACGATAGCGCTTGTTGGGAGGCAACCCAATGAATAAATTTATTTTTGTCTTTTCCTTTATGTTTTTGAGTGTTTACACAATTATGCCTCTGTTATGATTGTGTTTTTATGTTTTATTTAGTGTTTGTGCCAAGTAGAGCCTTTAGGATGATTCATAAGATGAGTAGAAACAATGCTGAATCTGAAACAGAAACTTTGCCTCCAGTGTTCGAATTTTCATTTTTTACTGGAACGTGATATTGAGCTGAAATTTTAACACAGTGTTTATATTCAAATTCTTTACGTTTTCCTAATTTTTCAGAATTTTTAGACTTACAGAATTATGGTTAGAGTACAGATTACTACAGACTGTTCTGTTTAAGACAGATTCTGTTTTCGTTGCATTGTGTGCTTGTTTCGATGAATCTATGGGTTGTATTGAAGGGTATGAGCCATGGTAAAGTTAAAATACAGTAGGTATAATGCAATAATAAAATATGAATGGGTTTGCAACAGTACTTAAAGTATTGATTTGCTTTATTATACTAACGGATCTCACGAAGATTTTGTTGAGTTTTGTGTGATTGAAGTTTTCAAGTTTTGGGTGAGATCACGATGGATGAAGGAATAAGGAGTGAAAAGAGCCTAAGATTGGGGATGCTACAGCACCCCCAAGATATATCCAAAGAGAAACAAATAAATAAGCTTGGGGATGCCCCGAGTGGCATCCCCTCTTTCTTCTAAAGACCATCGGTATTTTAATTGGAGCTATATTTTTATTCGTCACATACCATGCGTTTTGCTTGGAGCATCTTGTATCATTTGAGTCTTTGCTTGCTTTGCTTGTAAGTTTGTCACTTGTATATTTTCTGGAGACACCAATTTGAGAGAGCCAAAATTATGCTATGATTTGTTAGAATTGCTCTATATGCTTCACTTCAACTTTTTGAGCTATAGAATTGCTCTAGTGCTTCACTTATATCTTGTTGAGCTCGGTGTGCTTGGAAACTTTTGAAGAAATACTCTCTTGCTTCACTTATATTAATTTGAGACTTAGTAAATTTTGAAGAAATCCTCTCATGCTTCACTTATAGTATTTTGAGAGATGAAAACTCTATGCTCATGTGCTTCACTTAAATTTGTTTGACCTTGTCAAAAGTAATGACAATATATGAAACTAGTCCCAAAGTGATAGATATCCAAGGAGGATATAATTAAAACTTTCACGAAGATCATTGGAAAAATTAAACTTGATTCCTTGTAATAGTTTTGAGACATGATGATAGTAATATGTCAGTCATGTTAGTGAGTAATTATTCTTTAGTAAGAATATTGGTGTTAAGGTTTGTGATTCCCTATGCATGCACGAAAGTCAATAGTTATGCAATGAAGTTACATCCTACTTATGGTACATTATTCGGTGTTAGTTATGCTCAATGCTCGCTTATGTGAATTTTCGTTTCTTGGTTGGTTGCTTCTCAATCTATTTGCAAGCCTCCATTTGTACTAAGTAGAAATACTACTTGTGCATCCAAAATCCTTAAACCAAGTTTTGCCTTATAAGTCCACCATACCTACCTATATGCGGCATTTCCATGCCGTTCTAAGCAAATTTGTATGTGCCATCTCTAATTTTCAAAATAAATTTTCTCTTTTGTGTGCTCGTATCGCTCATGAAACGATAGGGGGTGTCCAATATTTTTCCATGCTAGATGTGTTATTCTCAAGATGAGTGTTTATTCACTTGTCATTGCACGAGAGTGCGGCAGTAATAGGGATGCCCATTCCTGAAATGAAAAAGAATTTTTTTACTTTATGTTGACAAATAATAAATTCCTTGGAAAGTGTTGGTATGGAAAGCAACCGTGGATATGGCCAGCCATGGAATGTGAAAGAATGGTGGAAAAGGGAATAAACTTTATTTTCTGTTTGGGAACCGCCTATGATGTATCTAGCATGGAAAGTATTGCGAACTACTTTGTCGTTTTCGTTGACAGGAAAGGCATGCCACCCAAAATATTTTTCTCTCTCAATTTAAACTTTGAGCTCTGGCACCTCTACAAATCCCTACTTCCCTCTGCGAAGGGCCTATCTATTTACTTTATGCAATTTTTTTTACTTTGAGTCTCCATCTTCTCTTATAAAGCACCAACTAGGGGGCACTATGATCGTACTTGAGCATTGGGTGTAGCTAATATTTGAGTGTGTTTCATGAATGGATCAATGATTGAGCATGATGGGCTAGGGATAACTTTCTTTAGTGTTGATATTTTGAAAGACATGGTTGCTTGTTGGTATGCTTGAGTATTGAAGTCATTATGTTAAAACTAGTCTATTGCTTTGAATCATCTAAAAGTCCAAATGTCCATGCTACAAAAGAAAAGAATATGAGATGAACATGTTAGGCAGCATTCCACATCAAAAATTCTGTTTTTATCATTTACTTACTCGAGGACGAGTAGGAATTCAGCTTGGGGATGCTGATACGTCTCCAACGTATCTATAATTTTTGCTTGTTCCATGCTGTTATATTATCATTCTTGGATGTTTTACAATCATTTTATAGCAACTTTATTTCATTTTTTGGGACTAACCTATTGACATAGTGCCAAAGTGCCAGTTGCTGTTTTTGCTTGTTTTTTACTTCGCAGAATATCAGTACCAAACGGAGTCCAATCGCGACGAAACTTTTGGATATTTATTTTGGACCAGAAGACACCCAGTGGGCCAAAGAAGTGCCAGAGAGGTGGGCCGTGGAGACCACATCCCACCGGGGCGTGCCAGGGGGCCCCCAGCGCGCCCTGATGTGTTGCACCCTCCTCGGGGCCCCTCTCCACCGCCTCTGATGTCTATAAATTCCCAAATATTGCAGAAACCCTAAGGGAGTCGACGAAAAAGACATCCAGCCGCCACAAGTTCCAGAACCTCGACATCCAATCTAACACCATCACAGAGGGGTTCATCATCCTCATTGGTGCCTCTCCGATGATGCGTGAGTAGTCCACCATAGACCTACGGGTCCGTAGGCAGTAGCTAGATGGCTTCCTCTCTCTCTCTCTTTTGATTCTCAATACAATGGTCTCTTGGAGATCTATTTGATGTAAACTTTTGCGATGTGTTTGTTGGGATCCGATTAATTTTGAGTTCATGATCAGTTGCTATCCATGAATATTATTTGAGTCTTATTTGATCTCTTATATGCATGATTACTTATAGCCTCGTATTTCTTCTTCGAATCTTTGGTTTAGTTAGGCCAACTAGATTGATTTTTCTTGCCATGGGAAGAGGTGCTTTGTGATGGGTTCGATCTTGCGGTGTCCTTTCCCAGTGACAGAAGGGGCAGCAAGGCACGCATGTATCGTTGCCATTAAGGATAACAAGATGGGGTCTATTCCAACATGAATAGATCTTGTCTACATCATGTCATCGTTCTTATTGCATTACTCTATTTTTCCATGAACTTAATACACTAGATGCATGCTGGATAGCTGTCGATGTGTGGTGTAATAGTGGTAGATGCAGGCAGGAGTCGGTCTACTTATCTTGGACGTGATGCCTATATAATGATCATCGCCTTGGATATCGTCATGATTATTTGATCTTCTATCAATTGCCCAACAGTAATTTGTTCACCCACCGTGTGCTATACTCATGAGAGAAGCCACTAGTGAAACCTACGGCCCCCGGGTCTACTTTTCCAACATATTGCTTTCCGATCTATCTTTTTGCCGCTTTTGTTTTCAGATCTATTATTCCAAAATCCCAAAAATATATTGCTGCACTTTTTATTTGCTCTTTTTATTTTGTGTTCTTGAGAGATCTATCTCGCCAATCTATCAATACCTAATCTATCTTTTTTACCATAGAGAGATTGACAACCTCTCTTTCGCGTTGGGTTGCATGTATTTGTTCTGTGTGCAGGTGCTGCTTATTAGGTGGTGGTGATCCTCCTACTGGTTCGATACCTTGATTTCATAACTGATGGAAATACTTACCGTCGCTGTGCTGCATCATTGATAACCAACAAGTATAGGGGATTGCAACAGTTTTCGAGGGTAGAGTATTCAACCCAAATTTATAGATTCGACACAAGGGGAGCCAAAGAATACTTGAGAGTATTAGCAGTTGAGTTGTCAATTCAACCACACCTGGAGATTAGATATCTATGGCAAAGTAATCAGTAGCACAGTAGTATGATAGTTTGATAGCAGTAGTGACAGTAACAATAGCGGTAACAGTAGTAGCAGTAGTTTTGTAGCAGTTGGAATAGCCGCAACATTAATAGTAACTTTAGCAAGAGCAATAACTGGAAATGTCGTAGGCACTGGATCGGTAACTCATTGGATGATATTCGTCATGTAACAGTCATAACCTAGGGTGATACAGAACTAGCTCAGTTCATCAATGTAATGTAGGCATGTATTCCGTAAATAGTCATACGTGCTTATGGAAAAGAACTTGCATGACATCTTTTGTCCTACCCTCCCGTGGCAACGGGGTCCATAAGGAAACTAAGGGATATTAAGGCCTCCTTTTAATAGAGAACCGGAACAGCATTAACACATGGTGAATACATGAACTCCTCAAACAACGGTCATCACCGCGAAGTATCCCAAATATTGTCACTATGGGGTTGACGGATCATAACACGTAATAGGTGCATATGACTAGGCAAGATCGGATCAAGAACATAGATATAGAGATGATAACATAAACGGTTCAGATCTAAAATCATGGCACTCGGGACCTAGTGACAAGCATTAGGCATAGCAAAGTCATAGCAACATCAATCTCAGAACATAATGGATACTAGTGATCAAGCCCTAACAAAACTAACTCGATTACATGATGAATCTCATCCAACTCCTCACCGACCAGCAAGCCTACGAAGGAATTACTCACTCCCGGTGGGGAGCATCATGGAATTGGTGATGGAGAAAGGTTTGTGATGACGAAGACCGAAGATTCCCCTCTCCGGAGCCCCAAACGGGCTCCAGATCTGGCCTCCCGATGAAGAACAGGAGGTCGCGGCGGCTCCGTATCGTGAAACGCGATAATTCTTTCTCTCTGATTTTTTCTCTCCGAATTTAGGAATTTATAGTGGCGGAGTTAGGGAAAGTGGGGCCACGAGGTGGGCACAACCCACCAGGGCATGCCCAGGGGGCCTGGCGCACCCTGGTGGGTGATGCTCACCCTGGCCCCCCTCTGCGGTGTATTTTGGCTCCAATAATTCTTATTTATTCTGAAATAAATCTCCAAAAAGTTTCGTTCCATTCCGAGAAATTTTATTTCTGCACAAAAACAACACCATGGTAATTCTGCTGAAAACAACGTCAGTCCGGGTTAGTTCCATTCAAATCATGCAAATTAGAGTCCAAAACAAGGGCAAAAGAGTGAGGAAAAGTATATACGTTGGAGATGTATCAACTCCCCCAAGCTTAAACTTTGCTTGTCCTCAAGCAATTCAGTTGACAAACTGAAAGTGATAAAGAAAAACTTTTATGAACTCTTTTGTTCTTGTTTACATATATATGCTTAAGGAGCACCCAGGTTTTCAGCAAAGATTATGACTAACCATGTCAACAATAACTCTTAGGAATTGTATTTACCCATAACAATAACATAAGCAACTAGCGGGCAATAATAAGATATCTCAAGCGCCAACACTTTGTCAAAACAATCATGATACAATATGACAATAGTGGTATCTCGATAGCCCTTTCCGAGACCGCAAAACATAAATGCAGAGCACCTCCAAAGTTCAAGCAGCGGCTAAACATTGTAATTCATGGTAGAAAAGATCCAGTCATGCTGCACCCAACATCAACTATACACAATCCATGAGGACGACAATAGTGCTCTCAAGTCTGGCGCTTATTTGAGAAGGTGATGACTCAACATAAAAGTAAATAGATAGTCCCTTCGCAGAGGGACGCATGGATTTGCAGCGGTGGCAGAGCTCAAAATTTAAAACAGAGATAGATATAATTTTCAAAGGTACACCCTTCCTGTCAACGTCACGACCAAGAGTTATCAATATCTTCCATGCTAAACAAATTTGCGGCGGTTCCCAAGCGGTAAAAGTAAAGGTTTACTTCCCCTCCACCAACAATCACACTCCACGGCGAGCCGCATCCACGGGTACCGTCCAAACCAACAACATTCCTGGGGGAGTTTTGTTTAATTATTTTTGATTTTTGATTTCGGCACTAGGAATCCCTATTATCGCCCCTCTCGTGTAAGGACAAGTGAATAAACACTCGTCATGAGAATAACCCGCTTAGCATGGAAGATACTGACCGCCCCCTGTCGCTTCATGAGCGGTCTAGGCACACAAAACAGATGTTCATTTGAATTTTTAGAGGTGGCACATGCAAATTTACTTGGAATGGCAGGGTAATACCGCATATAGGTAGATATGGTGGACTCATCTGGCATAACTTGGTTTAAGGGTTTTGATGCACAAGCAGTATTTCCACTTAGTACGGGCGAAGGCTAGCCATTAGATTGAGAAGCGGCCAGCTAGAGAGCGAAAACGGTCATGAACATGCATTACATATAATCAACATTGAATACTAGCATGAGTAGGATATGGACACCATGAACATAAATATCATGAAGGCTATGTTCGTTTTGATTCAACTACATGCGTGAACATGTGCCAAGTCAAGCCACTTGAAACATTCAGAGGAGGATACCATATCATCATACCGCATCACAACCATTTTAATGCATGTTGACACCCAAGATAAATCATTATCCACTCCTAGCTACTTAAGCATGGGATGAACAACTATAATCTCTAATGGTCATTGCAAACATGTTTGATCATAATGAGCTGAATCATGGGATACTAGGTTAAACATATTTACAAAAACAAAAACAAGTGGAGTTCATACCCGCTTTTCTCTGCCACAGTCAATTCATCAAATATCGTCATTATTGCCTTTCACTTGCATGATCGAACGATAAGAAGATAATAATAGTGCAAGAGTGCCATGGACTAAGCTGGAATCTGCAAACATTTTATTCAAGAGGAGAACACAAAGTAACATGGGCTCTTTGTTAGATAAACGATAATGCAGATGAGAACCACTCAATGATTTCATTGTGGTCTTCTCCTCGGTATGACTCAAGTAAAACGTAAACAATTTCAGAGAAACACACTGAAATATTTTTGGAGTTTTTGTTTTTTCATGAAGAAAGCAAATTAAAGAAGAAATACAAAAATGAGAAAAACTCTTTACACGGGAAAGCTCCCAACAAGTAAAAGAAGAAGCGAGAAATCTTTTTGGGTTTTCTTTTGATGCTACAATTAAACTAAGCTAGAAAGAAAAACTAAAAAGAAGTAGGAAATATTTTTTTGGGTTTTCTCAAAGTTTTTCAAACACACAAGAAGAAAGCGAGAAAACAAATCAAGCATGGATAATACAATGAAAGAGTGTGAACACCGACAACTGGAATGAAATGTGTGAACATGAATGTAATGTCGGTGGAAATACATACTCCCCCAAGCTTAGGCTTGTGGCCTAGCTTGGTAATCACCATCCGTAGTAGCCATCCGGTCCCAAGTCGTAGTGAGCCGGAGGCGGCACCTGAGCATCCCACCCCTGGGGCTCTTCCTCAGTGGCTGCTAGGTTGTTCCGGTAAGCTATAATGTCATCTGGCATAATCCTGTATCCGTTCCTAGCAATAGGATCAAACAAAGCAGGTGCAGGCAATGGAATAACATCACGTGTTTCCTTGCTAAATACTAGGTTATAATGAATATCACGTGGTGGGTCAGTTACATCAAGGAATTGGTGAGCCTGCAATGTCTTATGATCAAGGTAAACTCGGGATAAGAGGTAATCATGTGGGCAAAATGGGATTCTAAAGTGGTCCGCTCGAGTAGCATAAATACCACCGTGTATATTTCCCTTAGTTTTGTTAAAATGTAAGCGTCGAGCAATAATAGATCCCATACTAAAGGTGTGATCATCATAAAGCGCACGACGTAAAATAGCAAGGTCAGGGGCACTGAGTGCGCCGACCTTCTCCCTAGCGGTTAAACACTTCGTGATGACCAAAGCGAAATAATGTACTGAGGGAAACTGTAAACTAGTAGTAGTGGCACTCGACACGCCTCTATCCTCACCCACGGTTAACGCGAGGAGAAAATCCTCAAACTCAGATGGCCTAGGTTCTCTCAGGTCCCCATCAGAAGGAATCAAGCATATGTTACAGAAGTCGGTTAGCGACATTCTGTAAGTTTCAGCATAAAGATTAAACTCCACTTCAGGAGGATTGTTTCTCCCTAAATAATTAAAGCTTTGCACAAAGGAATTCGTAAGGATGTGATATTGGTCACACTTAGCTCCGAGGAACTTGGTTAACCCGGCATTTGCGACAAACTGAGCGAACTCTTGATGGAACCCGGCCTCTTCCATGAAGGCATCATGCGGCCATTCACACGGCCGCACCTCAACCTTTCTTGGGGTGTGAAGGTCATTGTCCAATGATTCTCCAATGAATACCTTGGCATTTTTCTTGGAGGAGAACTTTCTAAAGATTTGCATTTTATTCCTATAAAAATTTTGAAATTTTTTAGTCCACAAAAATTTTGTCAACAAAACTTTGTAAGATTGTTAGCAACTACCCCTAAGCATGCATAGAGGCCATATTGAGCATTCAAACTACTTAGAACTCTAAGAATTCAACATGCAAGCTCATCTACAGCAGCACCAAGAGTAGCTAATTACTCTAAAAATAACCCACAAAAACAAAAACTAATTGGAGCAATGGAGGAGTCACATACCAAGAAGCAATCCCTCCAAACAGTTTTGGAAACGGAGCTTCGAGCAAAGAGATCGAAATCCGCGGGTTTGAGAGCAAGAACATGAAAATGGTGGCTGTGGTGATTTTTTGCTGGAGATAGGTGGTGATGTGGGCTAAAGAGATAAGTGAGGGGTCCCATGTGGGGGCCATAACCCACCAGGGCGTGCCTGGGGGTGCTGGCGCACCCTGGTGTCTTGTGGGCACCGGGTGCACCCCCCTCTGGTGTTATTTGCACCAAAAATTCTTAAATATTCGGGAAAAAATCGTGTTAAATTTTCAGGGTATTCTGAGAATTTTTATTTTTGGGCTATAATTTTTTTATTGCACGAAGAAAATAGAAAACAGGATAATCATGGCATTTTATTTTATTTGACTAACTAAAACAGAAAATAAAAGGTGGGAGCAGAGAGTTGTGCTCACTAGATTCCTCAACTCCATACCTCTAAAAAATGATCCATTAATAAGGTTGATCAAGTCTTATTAACAACCACTTCCGATTAGCATGAAACCGAAGAACTTTCGTAAAACACTAAGTTACCTCAATGGGGATGTGCATATCCCCAACAATAAGTATATCATATTTCTTTTTGGCAGTAGGTAGAGGTAATTGAAAACTTCCAATAGTGATAGTCGGAGATTCTTTAATAACATTTATACCATTCACTTGGAATTGTTTCTTCGGAAAGTGCACCGTGTGCTCATTACCATTAATATGAAAAGTGACTTTGCTTTTATTGCAATCAATAACAGCCCCTGCAGTATTCAAAAAGGGTCTACCAAGGATAATCGACATGTTGTCGTCCTCGGGCATCTCAAGAATAACAAAGTCCGTTAAGATAGTAACATTTGCAACAATAACGGGCACGTCGTCACAAATACCGATAGGTATGGCCGTAGATTTGTCAGCCATTTGCAATGATATCTCAGTAGGTGTGAGTTTATTCAAATCAAGTCTTTTATATTAGGAGAAAGGCATAACACTAACACCAGCTCCCAAATCACACAAGGCAGTTTGACATGGTTTCTTTTAATGGAGCAAGGTATAGTTGGTATTCCAGGATATCCAAGTTTTTTAAGTACTCCATCCTTAAAAGAATAATTAGCAAGCATGGTGGAGATTTCAACTTCCGGTATCTTTCTTTTATTAGTGATGATGTCTTTCATATACTTAGCGTAAGGGGCCATCTTCAAAATATCAGTTAAACGAGTACGCAAAAAGACTGGCCTAATCATTTCAGCAAAGCGCTCAAATTCTTCATCATATTTTTTCTTAGATGGCTTAGGTGGAAATGGCATGGGTTTAGATGGCTCTCTTTCTTTACCATGTTTCCTAGCCACAAAGTCTCTTTATCATACCGTTTATGTTTAGGTTGTGGGTTATCAAGATCAGGAGCAGGCTGTATTTCAACATCATTATCTGGTTCCACATCATTACTAGGTTGAGCATCATCATGAACATCATCATTATCATTTTCATTATCAGTAGGTGAATGTTCACTACCAGATTGAGTTTCAGCATCAGAAATAGAGACATCATTATTATCAGGAGGTTTTTGTGTCTCAGGTTCACTAGAGGTATGCAAAGTCCTATTATTTTTCTTTTTCTTTTTCTTCTTAGAAGGATTAGGTGCATCACTATTAATTCTCTGAGAGTCTTGTTCAATTTTTTTAGGATGACCCTGAGGATAAAGTGGTTCTTGGGTCATTCTACCTCCTCTAGTTACTACTCTAGCAGCAAAATCATGCATATTATTATTCATTTCATCAAGCAATTCTTTTTGAGATTTAGCAACTTGTTCTAACTGAGTTTGAACCATAGAGGCATGCTTTCCTACACCTCTAACATCATTATTGATTCTAAATAGCAAGTCACTCAAGCGAGCAATCATAACAGAATTATATTTCAATTGTTTCAGAACATGGGCATTGAAATGCTCTTTCTTCATAATATAGTTGTCAAACTCATATAAGCATTGACTAGGATGTTTATTTTGAGGGATGTCACTTTCATTGAACTTTAATAAAGAATTTACCTCTACCACCTGTGGAGATGGTGGTGTGTCAAGGCCATGTATTTCTTCAATAGGTGGCAAATTCTTAACATCCTCAGCTTTAATACCTTTTTCCTTCATAGATTTCTTTGCCTCTTGCATATCTTCAGGACTGAGAAATAAGATACCCCTCTTCTTCGGAGTGGGTTTAGGCGGTGTTTCAGGAAGAGTCCAATCATCATAATTCTTCAATATGTTATTCAATAATTCCTCAACTTGTTCAACAGTTCGTTCCCTAAAAACACAACCAGCACAACTATCTAGGAAGTCCCTCGAAGCATCGGTTAGTCCATTGTAAAAGATATCAAGTATTTCATTTTTCTTGAGAGGATGATCAGGCAAAGCATTAAGCAATTGGAGAAGCCTCCCCCAAGCTTGTGGGAGGCTCTCTTCTTCAATTTGCACAAAGTTAAATATTTCATGTAAGGCAGCTTGTTTCTTGTGAGCAGGAAAATATTTTTTAGAGAAGTAGTAGATCATATCCTGGGGACTACGCACACAACCAGGAGTAAGAGTATTGTACCATGTCTTAGCATCACCCTTTAATGAGAACAAAAATAAGTTAAGGATATAATAGTAGCGATTCTTCTCATCATGAGCAAAGAGGGTGGCTATATCATTCAGCTTAGTAAGGTGTGACACTACAGTTTCAGTTTCATAGCCATGGAAAGGATCAGATTCAACCAAAGTAATTAACTATGGGTCGACAGAGAACTCATAATCCTTATCGGTAACAAAGATAGGTGAAGTAGCAAACGTAGGATCACATTTCATTCTAGCATTCAAAGTCTTTTCCTTATACTTGCATAGTAATTTCTTAAGATCGTCTCTATCCTTGCAAGAAAGAATTTCTCTAGTTATCTCTTCGTCCATAACATAACCTCAGGTATCTTAGGCATTTCAAACTTAGGAGATCTAGGACTAATAGGAGTTTCATAATTATCATTAGTTTCATAAGCTTCATCAGTTTCAGCAATCTCAACAATTTCAATAGAGCTCTAGCAATTTGTTCATCACGAAATTCTCCTAGTGACACAATATCATCAAGCATGGTACTAGCATCATCAATAGCATAATTCATAGCCGAGGTAGCATCATCAATAATTTGCGACATATCAGGATTACTAGCATGTGGTGGTGTTGCAAGCTTACTCATAACAGAAGGTGAATCAAGTGCAGAGTGCGATGGCAGTTCCTTACCTCCCCTCGTGGTAGAGGGAAAAATCTTGGTCTTAGTATCCTTCAGATTCTTCATAGTGATAGATTGATATAAATCCCAAGTGAATCAACAAATATTGCTATGCTCCCTGGCAACGGCACCACAAAAAGGTCTTGATAACCCACAAGTATAGGGGATCGCAACAGTTTTCGAGGGTAGAGTATTCAACCCAAATTTATAGATTCGATACAAGGGGAGCCAAAGAATACTTGAGAGTATTAGCAGTTGAGTTGTCAATTCAACCACACCTGGAGATTAGATATCTGTGGCAAAGTAATCAGTAGCACAGTAGTATGATAGTTTGATAGCAGTAGTGACAGTAACAATAGCGGTAACAGTAGTACCAGTAGTTTTGTAGGAGTTGGAACAGCAGCAACAGTAATAGTAACTTTAGCAAGAGCAATAAATGGAAAGGTCGTAGGCACTGGATCGGTAACTCGTTGGATGATATTCGTCATGTAACAGTCATAACCTAGGGCGATGATGACCCACAAGTATAGGGGATTAATCATAGTCCTTTCGATAAGTAAGAGTGTCGAACCCAACGTGGAGCAGAAGGAAATGACAAGCGGTTTTCAGCAAGGTAATATCTGCAAGCACTGAAATTGTAGGTAACAGATAGTTTGATAGCAAGGTAATTTGTAACGACCAAGTAACGGTAATGGTAAACAAGGTGCAGCAAGGTAGCCCAATCCTTTTGAGGCAAAGGACAGGCCAGAACAATCACTAGTATTAGGCAAAGTGTTCTTGAGGGTACACGGGAATTTCGTCTAGTCACTTTTATCATGTTGGTTTGATTCGTCTTCACTACTTTGATAATTTGATATGTGGGTGGACCGGTGCTAAGGTGCTGTTCTTACTTGAACTAACAACCTACTTATGATTAACCCCCTCGCAAGCATCCGCAACTACGAGAAAAGTATTAAGACAAAGTCTAACCATAGCATTAAACATGTGGATCCAAATCAGCCCCTTACGAAGTAGCGCATAAACTAGGGTTTAAGCTTCTCTCGCTCTAGCAGCCCATCATCTAATAAATACTCCACTGTCGGCGTTCTGGGAACGGGGGTACCCAGACCTGCCTGCCTGCGGCCCAGGGCATGGCCCACTTCATCAACCAAACACAGCCAGGCACGGCCCCACTCAAGGCAAAGCCCTCGCGAGGGCCCTAGGCTCGCGAGGAGGAGCAGCATCAAGACCGGCAAGGGATGGGCCTCCTCAGGCCCCCTCCGGAGCGGCGAAGATCTCTATGCAAGGCCCGGCCTCAGGAGTCAAAGGTGACGCAAGGAAGGACAGGCGGGCGCCAGCGCGCCAGGCGGCATAGTTTCCCCTTTAGTGCAAAGGGAGCACAGACGTACGCGGGTTCCCAAAGCACCCCCCAAAGGTTTCCATTCCGGCGCAACAAGACCACAACCACGGGCCCCGTAGGGAGGATGTCATCACTGAGCCCATCCCTACGCTGTCGACAGCTACTTTGCAGGCGAAGACCGCCTTTGGGCAGGGCGGGCACGTACTCCTGTCCCCCTTCAAAATTGGCCGTTGTGGGATCCCTTCCCGCCAGTGCGATAAGGGAAGAGGACCGGAGCCACCGCTATATATAGAGGGTAGGCTGCGCCGTGGAGAGGGATCCGGAATCCATTCCACCACCCATCCATCGCCAAGCCACAGAGGGCCCCGAACACCTCTGGGGAGCCCTCGTGAGGCCCTGAAACACTGTACTTGTTCATCCACCTCACCTCCTCGAGAGGCAATCCACCAAAGCAGGAGTAGGGTATTACGCTTCGCAGCGGCCCGAACCTGGGTAAACTGTCGTGTTCATCTTCTTCCTCGTCATCGCGCGGGTTTGTTGCTGTGTTCGTCGAGTAGCGAGCTAGGTTGGGCGGAGCCGCTGGGGACCTTCGCACATGCCCCTGTGTTCAAATCTTAAGGGTTTTGCAGAGCCCGAAATCCGACATTTGGCGTGCCAGGTAGGGGGCGTGTCGAAACCTCCCTCAGGTCTCGCCTCGCATTCGCTCGTCGCACTCATGGCGAAAGGACATCGAGCCCGCGCTGGGCGGCGGGCTGCCCGCGTTGCGCGGCCGGCGCCGGCGGGCCATGGCACCCCGCGACGTTCTGCCACACCGCCAGCAGGCACCGTCACCGGCCAGACTCTCGACGGGCGCTGGGGGCTGTCACCTTCACTAGCCACACGACACGCCCCCGTCGCCCCGACCCTTCCTTGCGTTCGGACTGCGCCGCCACCTTACCGAGTCTGCCAAGACCCAACGCACAGGCACGTCGCGCTCCTCGTGGCGCACGAGCTATGGCGCCAACACGCTACCCAGCGCCACCAGTCGCAGCCGCCGTCATTGGCATGGTCGACTAGCCGCGCATCTGCGTCAACGCGCTCGTGATCAACAGTGCCGCGGCCCAGGGCCCCTTCTGGCGAGGCGCGACGAGGAGTTGGAGGAGATGCTCGGACCAAGCGAAGGTTCTGAGCCTCAGGAGACGACGGACCCATGAAGGTCGTGCTCGTGGAGGCGGGAGATCAGGCTATGACGGTAGCCTCGGCTCTTCAGCGGCATGGCCGCCAGGTGACTTTTTGTTGGCTGTTGCCAGGTAATTTTTTGGTTTGCTCTGTTCGAGGGCGCCCACCGGGCCGCATGATCCTCAGGTGATTAGGGCACGCCCCTGCTGTCGCCTCGTTTATGCATATTTAAATATTTTCCCATGCATCTAGTCTGTTTCCTAACGTTCTACCTTGCTTGCATGGCTCCTTGCCGGCGTGAATGCCGCCTTCACTGCCCTCTCTAAGTTGGTGTTTCGCAAGGGGCTGTGCGTCGCGGCCCTTCTCGGGGCACCACAGAACTGGGATGCAAGGCCCTATCGCCTCAGGGACTCGCATCTTTGGGCGGTCGACCCCCCGCTCGGGGGCTCCGGCCGCAGTGCGTCGCCTCAGCATGGAGTCTCGGGAGGCCCCATGGCCTCCTGAGGCCGCAACCGATAGGGTGGAACGGGGGTCGCTCGAGCGTCAAAGGGGGCTCCTGAGCATTGAGCCTTAGGAGCCCTACCGGTCATAAGGCCACTCGCCCCCCTGATGTCGTCCTTGGTTTCCGGTCGGCATCAGGAGTGGCAGGGCCTCGCCCCATGAAGTGCGTCCTTGGTTTCTGGTCATACCTAACGGTGGTGGGGAAATGTGCGGGACCGGGACCTGCCGACGTAGAGCCACTTGAGCGTCAAAGTGGGCCCCTCAGGAGCCTTACTGGTCATAAAGCCACTCGCCCCTTGATGTCGTCCTTGGTGATCCGGTCGGCGTCAAGGGTGCCGGGGCCTAACCCCGTAGTTGCGTCCTTGGTGATCCGGTCGTACACTACGGTGGTCGGGAAATGTGCGGGACCGGGACCTGTAGACGTAGAGTGCCAAAAGGACCCCCAACCTGCCTCACTCATGAAGAAGAAGAAGTCAGCAGGGCTTCAAATGGCCCCATCTACAAGAAGACTCAGGCGCAAACCGCCTTTGAGGTAGGGACATCGCGAGGCCAAAGCGCCCTCGCGACCTCCCAGATACAACTCCCAGTTCTACTGTGCCAGCCACGCATACGAACTCAATGGGCTATACACGCCCGGGGCCCCCCGAGGACGCGGAGGGGTCCCTTCCCACGCAATGTGGCAGCCACAGCCCAGCGCTGGCGGAGAAGTCAACACGGTCCACCAATGACTATGCCCACACAATGTGGAAGCCACAGCTCCGTGCTGGCGGTCAACACGGTCCACCAATGACTATGCCCACGCAAGGTGGAAGCCCCACGCCCGGTGCGGGGGGATAAACAACTAAGGGCGCCCCAGCGGCTGCATCCAACCTCAGGAGGGTCCCTGGTGGCCCCTTTCTCGCTGCGTTCCCCAGGGATGCACGCGTGAGGGGGCTGCACGGGGCTACTACCCGGCCAAGCCTAGTACACGCCACCTTCCCAGGTCTGCCAAACCTGGTCTTCACGCGCCCATCTCCGGAAAAGCTGGCGAGGAAAGGTACGGGAGACGCTCGTACGTCAAGGGGGACTCCTGAGCATCGCGACTCAGGAGCCTAACTGGACCCGTAGCCCCTCACCCCTTGGACCATCCTTGGTGATCCGGTCGGCCCAACGGCGATTGAGGTATGCGCGGGCTGGGCCCTACCGACGCAGAGCTCGAAGCGCTCAAAAACTGCTCATAAACCCTTAAGGAGGACGCTGGGGCTCGCACGTCAAGGGGGACTCCTGAGCATCGCGACTCAGGAGCCTAACTGGACCCGTAGCCCCTCACCCCTTGGACCGTCCTTGGTGATCCAGTCGGCCCAACGGCGGTTGAGGTATGCGCGGGCCGGGCCCTGCCAACGCAGAGTGCTAAAGGTGTTCGAAAATTTCAAGTTAAACCAATCTCCACCGTGTTCCCTTCATGAGGGCTGCTCGCACGTCAAGGGGGACTCCTGAGCATCGCGACTCAGGAGCCTAACTGGACCCGTAGCCCCTCACCCCTTGGACCGTCCTTGGTGATCCGGTCGGCCCAACGGCGGCTGAGGTATGCGCGGGCCAGGCCCTGCCGACGCAGAGCATCACAGCAAGCAAGAAGGAAACAAGGCGAAGAAAGCAAGCACGCAGTCCAACAGTTATTACAGGCATTAAAATTTTCTCAAACACAAACGAGTTTAACACCTCCATGAGGCACGATGTGCATTGCAGGAAAGGAGCCGGAGGAAGGAATCAGGAGGAACCGCCGCCACCATTCGTCCCGCCCTCGGGGGACTCGTCGTCGACATCGCTGGCGTCGTCTTCTTCGCCAGCAGCATTCGGAGGCTGAGAAACCGTGACGTGGGTGAACCTCTTCACCAGCGCCTCCACGGTGCCCTTCACCGCCGCCGCAGCGCTGACGCGGACCTTAGGGGCGACCGGGCGGATCACGGAGTCGAAGTCGAACCCCGGCTCACGAAGATGAAGATGGCTGAAGACGTGCGTCACGGCTTCAGAAAAGAGGTCGCGGCACTCAGTATCCAAGACCCTCTCCACCTTGACGATGGCGCCCTCCAGCGCCTCGACGAGCTTCGAAGCGAGCACCGCGAAGCCACTCTCCGGAGCAGCCAGGGGCTCCGCGAACCCATCTCAGCAAAGGGCATGGAGCGCCTGGCGAAGCTTGAACTCGACGGTAGGGAAGGCGCTCAGCTCCGCGGCCTTTTTCTCCTCGGCCGCGGCAAGAGTTCCCTCCCTGGTGTCAAGAAGGGCCTTCTTCGAAGCAATTTCCTTCTCCAGCGCGTCCAGGCGCACCCGCTCCGCGTCCTGGCGGGTCGCCACCTGGGACAGCTCAGAGTCCCGAGCGGCAAGCTTGGCCTCGCGGGCCTCGAGGCCTTCCTCCCGCTGACGAAGCTGCCCCGCAAGCTTGGCCTTCTCCTCATGGAAGGCCTTCAGACGGGCTTCCGCCTCTTCGCAACGCTTGGCAGCAGACGCGGCCTCAATCAGCGCCTCTTCGTGCGCTGCCCGGGCGGCCGTGGCTTCCTTCTCGCTCTTAGCCGTGGCAGCCTTGGCCTGACCCCAAATCGCCACGGCGGAGGCGTCGGCCTGGAGCCACCCCGAGAGGAGCTCTAGGCGCCCACTCGCGAGGCGTCATCGGCACCCCCGAGGCCGCCACGATCCTGACCCAGAGCAGCGAAGGCCCCGTCCAGGACGTCGTGGCCACGCACCAGAGGCATCAAGGTCTCCTCCTTAGGAGTCCCCTGCGCGGTCGCGGGTGGCGTCCTCGGGGAGGCAGTAGCACGGAGAACATGAGGCTCCGGAGGCCGCTCGGCGACCACGGACACGGACGAATCGGCGGGCGGCTGGCCCTCAGGGGTTGGCCCTCCTGACATCGGCGTCACCACGCCCTCGAGGGCAGGAGTGATCACGTCAACAAGCATTGGGGGCTCAGGGGGCTCGGCGATGATGGCCTGAGGGGTCGCCTCGCGAGCCCTCTCTTCTTCAGCAGCAGGCGGCGGCGTGTCAGCAAGGGTAGGTGGCGCATCGGAAGTCGCCTTCGGCTTAACGCCCGCTTTGTTCTTCCTCATCTTCAACATAGCGGCATCTCTGGTCACCAAGCAAAGGAAGGTCATCAATGCACAAGCCATAGGCATGCGTGCCAAGCCAAGTCGGGTCGCTTACTCCTCAATGTCGACCCATTTCCTCTTCCTTTCCGTTCCGGCAACGACGGGGGCACCCAAGCTTCCCATGGAGAGGGGACCATCGCGCGGGGGAGCAGAGGCGCTGACTGCAGGGGCGGCCGCAGAAGGAATCACCACGGCCCCGCCCTCGCCCACCTTGCCTGCGAGTGGCAATTCGGGCGGGGGCGAGGCCAGCGCTTCAACCGCCTTGCTGGCAGAGGCAGGGCGCACCGGAGGAGACTCAGCTCCGCGCTTCCTGGGAGGAGACACGCACGCGGACCGCGTGGCACGGGGGGCTGGCCCTAGCCCCCTAGAGGCCTTGGCGGCGCGTGAGGAGCCCGCGGCAGAAACTTCACCAACATCGTCGTCATCCTCAAGCTCGCGCAGAAGGGTGCCCTGCGACGGGGGGGACGCCCCCGCCGGGCCGTCGTCGTCGGTCTTCTCCGAGTCCTCCCCGCACGTGGTGTCGCCGGAGGATACCATCACCGGACCAGGGCCCTTGGCTGGGAAAAGCCCCAGTTCGTTGAAGACAGGCATCGCACCAACCAGATCAGCCCCGTCGTCGCGGCAGTACAGCGGATCATGAGCCTCGGGGAGGTCACCAGGGTCGCCGTTGAGCAGGGTCGCCACGGCCCTGCTCAGTTCCCCGGGGGTTATGTGCGCGGACCAAAGCCTGAGGTTGTCGCCGTTGCCCTGATAGTCCCACAGGGGCCTAGAGTGGGCCTGGAGGGGCGCCAGGCGCTGCGCCAGGAACTCCTTCACTATCATCCCCCCAGTCAGCTTCCTGGCGCTGATATCGCGAGCGAAGCGCTCCAGGACGGGCCCGGTCCGGGGGTCGGAAAGCTCCAAGCAGAGGTCTTCTCCGGCAGCCCTTTCGGCAGATCCAACCGAGGGTTGGTGTCCTTGAGATACATGAGGACCCAGCGGTGCCTGAAGTTCTCCACCTTCTTCCTGGCCTTCAGGAGCATGTTGCCGCTCTGGACCGCGACGAAGGAGACGCACGCCGACCGTTGAGCGCCGTCGTGCAAGCGCAAGCTGAAGAAATGGCGGAAGAGGGCCACCGAAGGCCACACGCCCACGAAGGCCTCGCAATAGAAGGCGAAGACTGACAGGAGCAAGATGGAGTTAGGTTGGAGGTGAAGGGCCTGGATCCCGTAGTGGTTGAGGATGGCGGTGAAGAACGCAGAAAAGGGCAGGATGAGCCCGGCGAAGACGCTATGGAGGAAGAAGGGGTAGACCGCCTTGGACGAGGGCCGCTTCGCCGAGGAGCCGCCCCATATCAAGGTCCGCCCCCGCTCGTTGGACCCATCCGCCGTCCATGGGAGCACCGGGAGGAGGTCCTCGTCCTTGGCGATGGTCGACCCCAAGAGCGCCGGCGAGATGGGAGCGGAGGCAGAGCTCTGCGCCTCTGGCTTCTGTTTGCCGGCGGGAGCCATCACGGAGCTCGCGGGGCCGAAGCAGCAAGGAGGAGGACGGAGCGACGCCGGATCTGGAGAGGCGCCTGCTAGGGTGGGAGACCTGGAAAGTACGAGCGGGTGCGCTAGAAGGGAAAGCAATAATGGCCCAACGCTAGAAGTCAGGCTCTTGGCAATTCGAGCGGTGGCTGAAAGGACGAAGGGCGCCCGACATCGGCCGCACAACGCTTGCCAGTCCTGGCCCGCAGGCATATGGGGCCCGCGGCGCTCCGGGCCGCCCTCAGGGCTCCACCCAGAGGCCGGCTCGAGCGCGCCTTGGGCCAGGGGGCTACTGTCGGTGTTCTGGGAATGGGGGTACCCAGACCTGCCTGCCTGCGGCCCAGGGCATGGCCCACTTCATCAACCAAACACAGCCAGGCACGGCCCCACTCAAGGCAAAGCCCTCGCGAGGGCCCTAGGCTCGCGAGGAGGAGCAGCATCAAGACCGGCAAGGGATGGGCCTCCTCAGGCCCCCTCCGGAGCGGCGAAGATCTCTATGCAAGGCCCGGCCTCAGGAGTCAAAGGTGACGCAAGGAAGGACAGGCGGGCGCCAGCGCGCCAGGCGGCATAGTTTCCCCTTTAGTGCAAAGGGAGCACAGACGTACGCGGGTTCCCAAAGCACCCCCCAAAGGTTTCCATTCCGGTGCAACAAGACCACAACCACGGGCCCCGTAGGGAGGATGTCATCACTGAGCCCATCCCTACGCTGTCGACAGCTACTTTGCAGGCGAAGACCGCCTTTGGGCAGGGCGGGCACGTACTCCTGTCCCCCTTCAAAATTGGCCGTTGTGGGATCCCTTCCCGCCAGTGCGATAAGGGAAGAGGACCGGAGCCACCGCTATATATAGAGGGTAGGCTGCGCCGTGGAGAGGGATCTGGAATCCATTCCACCACCCATCCATCGCCAAGCCACAGAGGGCCCCGAACACCTCTGGGGAGCCCTCGTGAGGCCCTGAAACACTGTACTTGTTCATCCACCTCACCTCCTCGAGAGGCAATCCACCAAAGCAGGAGTAGGGTATTACGCTTCGCAGCGGCCCGAACCTGGGTAAACTGTCGTGTTCATCTTCTTCCTCGTCATCGCGCGGGTTTGTTGCTGTGTTCGTCGAGTAGCGAGCTAGGTTGGGCGGAGCCGCTGGGGACCTTCACACACGCCCCTGTGTTCGAATCTTAAGGGTTTTGCGGAGCCCGAAATCCGACATCCACAATGCATTCCCTTAGGCCCATGAATGGTGAAGTGTCATGTAGTCGACGTTCACATGACACCACTAAGGGAATCACAACATACATATCATCAAAATATCGAACACATATCAAATTCACATGATTACTCGCAACATGACTTGTCCCGTGACCTCAAGAACAAAGGTAACTACTCACAAATAATAATCATGCTCAAGATCAGAGGAGTAATGAATAACATAATGGATCTGAGCATTCCTCCGGTAGTTTTCAACTCTAGTAATTTTTATTAAATACAAAAATAATCCCCGTAAATTTCCAGCTTCATTGGAGTTGTGCAGAATAGGTATCTCTGACGTGCTTTTCTTGGGTCCAGAATTCCAGCTGCCGGTATTCTCCCTCTTTGTGTAAACCTTGCATATTATGAGAGAAAAGGCATTAGAATCACTCCCCAAAGCATTATTATTCAACAAAACAAAGTAAATAACAGTAGGAAATCATGATGCAAAATGGACGTATCAACTCCCCCAAGCTTAGACCTCGCTTGTCCTCAAGCGAAAGCCGATATTGAAAAGCATGTCAACATGATTTGAGAGAGAGGTGTCGATAAAAACAATATACGGACATAGAAGCATCATGCTTATTATCATAACAGCAATAAACTCTAACATAGGAACTTATTTCAATACATTTTTATCATATAGCTCCTAATGAACAAGTAACAATTCATCACATCATAGAAGTATGAAGCATAAACCTTATTGGGAACAAACAAACTATGTTCCCAGTCAACTTTGCAACTACAATTCATCATATTTTCAGGAAGGGTCTCATGTAGGAGCCTTTTGGCAAGTCCACATACTCAACTATCATTTAGTCTTCTATGATTGCTAACGCTCACGGCATACCCATGAACAAAAAGTTTCAACCGGACACGTAGGAAGATAGGGGCTTATAGTTTTGCCTCCCAACTTACTCACCTCAAGGGTGATGTCAACAATAATAACTCATGCCCACCCATATCCAACTAGATATATGTGCCTAGATCTTTCCTCACCACATGATGCTTGCAAAAGAAAAAGTAAAAAGGAATAGGGAAGAATACTTTGACTCTAGCATAAAAGTAATTGCATAAAAGTAAAAGATAGGCCCTTCGCAAATGGAAGCAGAGGTTGTCATGCGCTTATTGGTTTGTATGCCCAATCCCTTAATGTAAAAGAACGTCATGCTATATTGCCCCCTATGATAGCAACCTTTATTATGCAGTCCGTCGCTTTTATTACTTTGCCATCATAAGTTCGTATAACGCTCAATTTTCTCTTACACTAATTGATCAAAACATTTTTAGAAGCAATTTTTATTGCCTTGTTGCACCGATGACAATTTACTTGAAGGATCTTTCTCGATCCATAGGTAGGTATGGTGGACACTAAAGGAAATATTTTGGGTTTGGGTTTTTGGATGCACAAGTAGTATCTCTACTTAGTGCGGAATTTTTGGCTAGCAAAGATATTGGGCAAGCACCACATGTTAAAGGATCTATGACAATATAACTTCTATGTGGATATGAACAAACATAAATGATTACGTTGTCTTCCTTGTCCAATATCAACAATTTTGACATATAATATTTAATGGGGGCTCACAATCATAAAGGATGTCCAAGATAGTGTATTTGCATGTGAATCTTCTCTTCCCTAATTAGTTCTTTCATGAATTGCATCATTGACCAATGCTATGTTTGTCAATCTCCAATAAATTTTACTACTTATTCTTTTCCTTATGTGATGTCATTACTCACCATAAGATTAGCATATGATTCTTTTCATTTATTTGTCTTTCTTTTATTTGATTGCAACCAGAAAGTAGAGAAGCAAAAACTCAAACTAAACTTTATTATATAACTTTCACTCGATTACATAGATAGGTTGGCCACGAAACTAACACACGAAAATAGATCACGCTAAACTTTTCTTCGACTAAGGCAAAGGGAAACTAAAGATAGAACTAAAATAGGTAAAGGTGAATAAAAGTGATGGTGATACGATACCGGGGCACCTCCCCCAAGCTTGGCTCAAGCCAAGGGGAGTGCCCATACCCATGTGCTCAAGTCTCCTTTGGTGGTGATGATGAAGAAGGTGGAGGTGTTGATGTAGGTGGTGGTGATGTGATGTCACACTTTAGCTTCAGAAGATGCTCCAATTTGCGGATGACTCTCCTAAGGTTGTCGATGTGTTCTTGCAACAAGATATTTTCACGGATGAGAAATTTATTCTGAACACGAACCGCTTCGAAGGTTCTAAAGGCTTCGATTTCAATAGGGGTGAGATGACTGTAATAAGGTTGAAGGATATCTTCTTCCTCTCCCTCCTTTGCTGGCTTGAATTGATCTCCTTCAGGGAGATAATCCACCTTAGCTTCATTGTCCTTCTCCACCTTGTAGGCTTCTTCCGGCTCCTCCCTCTTCAACTCTATCTTCATTAGCCAGGCATCTTCTTCCACATTGTTAGGAAAGGGAGAAGACATGATGCCTGACTTGATAGATCTGATAGGAAAACAACAAGAAACAAGAACAGAGGATTTTTCTGCGATGCGGTCATCAAAATAGTCGGGGGGTATATATAGATAATTTTTATTCTTGGGAAACAAGTATTTGGAAGGAAATCGGAGTCGGGAAGGCATCCGAGGTGGGCACAACCCACCAGGGCGCGCCCAGGGGTGCCTGGCGCACCCTGGTGTATCGTGCTCACCTCGATCACCTTCTGGTTTAATTTTTTATTTCCAAAATTCTAAAATATTCCAAAACTGACAAAAAATATTTTTACGGATTTTTCGGAGTCCGTTTACTTACCGTATCACGTACCTCCTATTTTCAAGTATTCTGGAGTGTTCCGGAAGATTTCTTTTATGTGTTCCTCCGGTGTCATGGTTTGGATAACATTGCTTTCAACGTTAATTGGCGTACCTGAGATATAATGCTTAATTCTTTGTGCATTGACTACCTCCGGATTAGTACCTTCGGCGTTATTAATCTTGATAGCTCCAGAACGATAGACCTCTTCAATAATATATGGTCCTTCCCATTTCGAGAGAAGCTTTCCTGCAAAAAATCTTAAACGAGAGTTGAACAAAAGAACATAATCTCCTATTTTGAATTCCCGCTTTTGGATTCTCTTGTCATGCCATCTCTTTACTTTTTCTTTGAATAGCTTGGCATTTTCATACGCTTGGGTTCTCCATTCATCTATTGAGCTGATATCAAATAGCCTCTTCTCACCGGCAAGTTTGAAATCATAGTTGAGCTCTTTAATTGCCCAAAATGCTTTGTGTTCTAGTTCTAGGGGCAACTGACAGGCTTTTCCATACACCATTTTATATGGAGACATACCCATAGGATTTTTATAAGCTGTTCTATAGGCCCAAAGTGCATCATCGAATTTCTTATACCAATTTTTACGAGACCTATTGACAGTTTTTTGTAACATTAATTTTATTTCTCTATTGCTAAGTTCTACTTGACCACTAGATTGAGGATGATAGGGTGATGCAATTCTATGGTTAACATCGTATTTAGCAAGCATCTTACGGAAAGCACCATGAATAAAGTGTGAACCACCATCGGTCATTAAATATCTAGGGACTCCAAACCTCGGAAAGATAACCTCTTTAAGCATTTTAATGGAGGTGTGGTCATCAGCACTACTCACTTAGTGACATAATCAACCGCAACTAAAATATGAGTGTACCCGTTAGAGGAAGGAAAAGGCCCCATATAATCAAAATCCCACACGTCAAATGGTTCAACAACAAGTGAATAATTCATAGGCATTTCTTGACGCTTACCGATATTACCAATTCTTTGACATTCATCACAAGACAATACAAACTTACGGGCATCCTTGAAGAGAGTAGGCCAATAAAAACCAGATTGCAATACCTTGTGAGCAGTTGTATCTCCCGCATGATGTCCTCCATAAGCTTCGGAATGACATTTCCTTAGGATTTGTTCCTGTTCATGCTCAGGTACACAACGTCTAATAATACCATATACTCCTTCTTTATAAAGATGTGGGTCATCCCAAAAGTAATGTCTGAAGTCATAAAATAATTTTTTCTTTTGTTGATATGTAAGGCTAGGTGGTATATATTTAGCGACAATGTAATTAGCATAATCAGCATACCAAGGTGTGTTGTGTGAGACACTTATTGCAGCTAGCTGTTCGTCAGGGAAACTATCATCAACAGGTAGTGGGTCATCAAGAATATTTTCTAACCTAGATAAGTTATCAGCTATGGGGTTCTCAGCATACCAAGGGGGGCCTGGCGCGCCCTGGTGGGTTGTGCCCACCTGGGGGCCCTCCTCCGGTAGTTTTCAGCTCCAGTAATTTTTATTAAATACAAAAATAATCTCCGTAAATTTTCAGCTTCATTGGAGCTGTGCAGAATAGGTATCTCTGACGTGCTTTTCTTGGGTCCAGAATTCCAGCTGCCGGTATTCTCCCTCTTTGTGCAAACCTTGCATATTATGAGAGAAAAGGCATTAGAATCACTCCCCAAAGCATTATTATTCAACAAAACAAAGTAAATAACAGTAGGAAATCATGATGCAAAATGGACGTATCAGGCGATACAGAACTAGCTCAGTTCATCAATGTAATGTAGGCATGTATTCCGTAAATAGTCATACGTGCTTATGGAAAAGAACTTGCATGCCATCTTTTGTCCTACCCTCCCGTGGCAGTGGGGTCCATAAGGAAACTAAGGGATATTAAGGCCTCCTTTTAACAGAGAACCGAAACAAACCATTAACACATGTTGAATAAATGAACTCCTCAAACTACGGTCATCACCGCGAAGTATCCCAAATATTGTCATATGGGGTTGACGGATCATAACATGTAATAGGTGCATATGACTAGGCAAGATCGGATCAAGAACATAGATATAGAGATGATAACATAAACGGTTCAGATCTGAAATCATGGCACTCGGGCCCTAGTGACAAGCATTAGGCATAGCAAAGTCGTAGCAACATCAATCTCAGAACATAATGGTTACTAGTGATCAAGCCCTAACAAAACTAACTCGATTACATGATGAATCTCATCCAACTCCTCACCGACCAGCAAGCCTATGAAGGAATTACTCACTCCCGGTGGGGAGCATCATGGAATTGGGGATGGAGAAAGGTTGGTGATGATGAAGACCGAAGATTCCCCTCTCCGGAGCCACAAACGGGCTCCAGATCTGGCCTCCCGATGAAGAACAGGAGGTGGCGGCGGCTCCGTATCGTGAAATGCGATAATTCTTTCTCTCTGATTTTTCTCTCCAAATTTAGGAATTTATAGTGGCGGAGTTAGGGCAAGTGGGGCCACGAGGTGGGCACAACCCACCAGGGCGCACCCAGGGGGCCTTGCGCGCCCTGGTGGGTGATGCTCACCCTGCCCCCCCTCTGCGGTGTATTTTGGCTCCAATAATTCTTATTTATTCTGAAATAAATCTCCAAAAAGTTTCATTCCATTCCGAGAACTTTTATTTCTGCACGAAAACAACACCATGGTAGTTCTGCTGAAAAGAGCGTCAGTCCGGGTTAGTTCCATTCAAATCATGCAAATTAGAGTCCAAAACAAGGGCAAAAGAGTGAGGAAAAGTAGATACATTGGAGATGTATCAATCATCCCTTCCTCTTAGGGGAAATACCGACGCTGTCTCAAGCCACGTCAGGGGCCGGCTGACTCCTGAGGCCTTGAGGGCGCACGAGAGCCTGGCGCCGCATGCGGCGCCAACGCGAGCTGCGCCAGCCTGCGGAAGGTAGCGCTAGCGTTCTCCAGGCCAAAGGGCAGGCGAGCATAGTTGGTGGCGATGCCACTGCTCAGGCCAACACGCGAGGGCCAGAAGAGGTCTTGGGAGCTGGCCTTGTTGAGGCCCGTGATGTCGATGCACATGCGCACCTTGCTGTCCTCCCCGGGGAAATCGGCCGGGTTGGTAGGCGCCTTGGGTGATCCTCACCGCGCATGGCCCGTGCCTCGCGCAGCTCGCTCGTCTCTTGGGTAATGAACTCTTGTGGTCCCGACGCCTGGCGCCGTACTCCTTGCTTGCGGGGGCGTGCGTCTAGGCACGCCTCTAGGTGGTGCCCGAGCACCTCCCTCGTCATGCAAGTCAGGTCGGATGCTTTCCAGTTGGAAGCCCCTGAGCCTGGCCTGAGGGTGGCTCCGGGCATGTATGCTGGAGGGAGGCGGGCGCTGGCAGCGGGCACGGGGCTCGCGTCGTTGGTACCGGGCGCGACATCCTTCGTCTTGGCGGGGCCCTGGGCGGGTAGCAACTGCTTCTTCGTTGGGGGCGCGACCTCGCGAGGTCCAGCACCTCCCTCGTCATCTGAATGCTTGATCGTGGCAGCTTGTGAGGCGCGCTCAAGGGAGCAAACCGCGTCCTTCTCTTCGCAGGCGATGGTGATGACGCCACTGCAGCCAGGCATCTTGAGGACATTGTAGCCATGGTGGGTTGCCGCCATAAATTTGGCCAACGTCGGGTACCCCAGGAATTCGATGTACGGGAGGCCAATGTCTGCCATGTCGAAGTTGATGAGTTCGGTGTGGTAGTTGCCGCGCGTGCCGAAGGTTACAGGGAGGAAGACTTGCCCTAGGGGGATGGTGGAACCATTGGTCACCCCATAGAATGGCCTGGTGGGCATCAGCTGGTCGTAAGGCACCCGAATCGTCTCGAAGGTCTCGACAAAGAGCACGTTGAGGCCGGCGCCTCCGCCAATGAGGGTCTTGGTGACCAAGACGTTGCTGAGGGTGGGGGTGCACAACATGGGAAGCGTGCCTACAACTGCCGTGGACCTTAAGCTATCTCTAGCATCGAAGGAGATGGCGTACTGCGACCATTTGAGGGGCTGCACGGCTTCCAGCTTTGGGAGAGCGGCGTTCACCTCTCGAGAGAACTGTTTGAACATGCGGTTCGACGTGGGGCATCGGCTCCACCAAGTATGCATGCTACCGCTCGAGGCTCCTGATAGTCCCCAGTCCCCTCGTCACGTTGGTTGTTGTCGTTCCTCCTTGGTGGCAGCGGCAGCGGAGGGAGAGCGGTGTTGTCCTGAGGGCGTGCCTCACGAGGCTGTTCACGCCAGGTGTCCTCACGAGGTTGCTCACGCCATCCCTCGCGGGGATTACTGTTGCGAGTGTCCCATCTGCCACCGTCGCGGCCGCCTCCACGGCCGGTGCCGCGGTCGTTGCGGTCCGGGCACCGGTCGAGACATTCGTCACAGAGGGCTTTGAGCTTCTAGCAGTCTTCGGTATTGTCGGTGCGCACGTTGTGGTAGATGCAGAGCGGGCAGCAGTCCTTCTCAGGCACGTCGTGGTCGCGATCGCACTTCTGCTCAGGCTCTGCCGCGAGCACGGCAGGGCCCTTGCGCTTGACCTCCTTGCCTTTTGCCTTGCTGTCGTGGGGCGCGGCATCTGGGTCATCGTGGATGAACATGCGACCCTCTTCGGCCTTGGCGCATTTGTCAGCGAAGTTGAATAGCTCCAGAGCCGAGCTGAGGCTGTCGTTGATGGCGAGCTTCTCTCACATCCGGACGTCTTTGATGCCGTTGGTGAATGCCATGATGATGCCCTCGTTCGAGGCATGCGGGATCTTGTTGCGCACCTGGCTGAAGCGTTCGATGTACTTGCGTAAGGTCTCCCCGAGACACTGCTTCACGCGCCGCAGGTCGTTGACGGAGAGAGGGCGGTCGTGCGTGCCCCAGAAGGTGGCGATGAACTTCTCGCAGAGCTCGCTCCATGAAGAGATCGACTCCTCTGGAAGGTTCATGAGCCAGGAGCGTACGCCATCCTTGAGGGCCATGGGAAACTGATGACCCACAAGTATAGGGGATCAATCGTAGTCCTTTCGATAAGTAAGAGTGTCAAACCCAATGAGGAGCAGAAGGAAATGACAAGCGGTTTTCAGCAAGGTAATTTCTACAAGCACTGAAATTGTAGGTAATAGATAGTTTGATAGCAAGATAATTGGTAACAAGCAAGTAACGGTAACGGTAAATAAAGTGCAGCAAGGTAGCCCAATCCTTTTGTGGCAAAGGACAGTCCAGAACAGTCTCTAGTAATAGGCAAAGTGTTCTTGAGGGTACACGGGTATTTCATCTAGTCACTTTCATCATGTTGGTTTGATTCGTGTTCGCTACTTTGATAATTTGATATGTGGGTGGACGGTGCTTGGGTGCTGTTCTTACTTGAACAACCTCCCACTTATGATTAACCCCCTCGCAAGCATCCGCAACTAAGAGAAAACTATTAAGATAAAATCTAACCATAGCATTAAACCTTTGGATCCAAATCAGCCCCTTACGAAGTAGCGTATAAACTAGGGTTTAATCTACTGTCACTCTAGCAACCCATCATCTAATAACTACTCCACAATGCATTCCCTTAGGCCCAAGGATGGTGAAGTGTCATGTAGTCGACGTTCACATGACACCACTAAGGGAATCACAACATACATATCATCAAAATATCGAACACATATCAAATTCACATGATTACATGCAACATGACTTCTCCCGTGACCTCAAGAACAAAGGTAACTACTCACAAATAATATTCATGCTCAAGATCAGAGGGGTATTGAATAACATAATGTATTTGAACATATAATCTCCCACCAAATAAACCATATACCAATCAACTACAAGATGTAATCAACACTACTATTACCCACAGGTACCAATCTGAGGTTCTGGTACAAAGATTGAACACAAGAGATGAACTATGGTTTGAGAGGAGATGGTGCTGTTGAAGATGTTGATGAAGATTGGCATCCCAAAGATGAGATGGGTGTTGGTGATGACGATGACTTCGATTTCCCCCTCCGAGAGGGAAGTTCCCCCAGCGGAATCGCTCCGCCGGAGGGCAAAAGTGCTCCTGCCCAACTTCCACCTCGAGACAGCGGCGTTCCGTCCTGAAAGTCTTGTCCTTATTTTTTATAGTTCAAAAGACCTTATATACCAGAAGATGGGCACCATAGGTGGGCCGAGGTGGGCACAACCCACCAGGGCACGCCTGGGGGGCCTGGCGCGCCCTGGTGTCATGTGCTCACCAAGGTGGCCCCCTCCGATAGTTATTTGCTCCAATATTTGTAATATAATCCAAAAATAATCTCCGTAAAGTTTCAGCTTATTTGGAGATGTGCAGAATAGGTATATCTGATGTGCTTTTTCAGGTCTAGAATCCCAGCTGCCGGTATTCTCCCTCTTTGTGTAAACCTTGCATATTATGAGAGAAAAGGCATTAGAATCACTCCCTAAAGCATTATTATTCAACAAAACATAATAAATAACAACATGAAATCATGATGCAAAATCGCCGTATCAGGAACCAGTTCAACATGACCTTGTCGTCGCCGTTCGCCGCCTCGATGCTCACCGCGAAAAGCTGGATGAACTTCGTGGGGTTAGGGATGCCGTCGTAGCACGGGGGAGCTTGTTGGAAATATGCCCTAGAGGCAATAATAAATTGGTTATTATTATATTTCCTTGTTCATGATAATCGTTTATTATCCATGCTATAATTGTATTGATTGGAAACTCAAATACATGTGTGGGTACATAGACAACACTGTGTCCCTAGTAAGCCTCTAGTTGACTAGCTTGTTGATCAAAGATGGTTAAGGTTTCCTAACCATGGACATGAGATGTCATTTGATAACGGGATCACATCATTAGGAGAATGATGTGATGGACAAGACCCAAACTGTAAACGTAGCATTTGATCGTGTCAGTTTATTGCTATTGTTTTCTGCATGTCAAGTATCTGTTCCTTTGACCATGAGATCATGCAACTCACTGACACCGGAGGAATACCTTGTGTGTATCAAACGTCGCAACGTAACTGGGTGACTATAAAGGTGCTCTACAGGTATCTCCGAGGGTGTCTGTTGGGTTGGCATGGATCAAGACTGGGATTTGTTACTCCGTATGACGGAGAGGTATCTCAGGGCCCACTCGGTAATACAACATCACAATGAGCCTTGCAAGCAATGTGACTAAAGTGTTAGCCACGAGATCTTGTATTACGGAACGAGTAAAGAGACTTGCCGGTAACGAGATTGAACTAGGTATAGTGATACCGACGATCGAATCTCGGGCAAGTAACATACCGAAGAACAAAGGGAACAGCATACGGGATTAACTGAATCCTTGACATAGAGGTTCGACCGATAAAGATCTTCGTAGAATATGTAGGAGCCAATATGGGCATCCAGGTCCCGCTATTGGTTATTGGCCGTAGAGGTGTCTCGGTCATGTCTACATAGTTCTCGAACCCGCAGGGTCTACACACTTAACGTTTGGTGACGATTAGTATAATTGAGTTATTATGTTGGTGACCGAAAGTTGTTCGGAGTCCCGGATAAGATCCCGGACATGACGAGGATCTCCGGAATAGTCCGGAGGTAAAGATTGATATATGTGATAATAGTGTTTTGATCTCTGGAAGGGTTCCGGAGTTCACCGGAAGGGGTTCCGGATGTTTACCGAAGTGTTCGGGTGCAGCAACACTTTATATGAGCCAAAGGGATAAAGCCCACAAGGTATTGGAAAGTGCAAAAGTAGTTTTGCTGCCGCGTAAGCGGTACTACCGCTTGGTGAAGCGGTACTACCGCCGGAGCGGTACTACCGCTTGTGTGAAGCGGTACTACCGCCCGAGCGGTACTACCGCTTGTGTGAAGCGGTACTACCGCCCAAGCGGTACTACCGCTTGTGTGAAGCGGTACTACCGCTTGTGCGCGGCTGTGCACGGTTCGGCAGGGATCCGAGTTGGACTCTTTCCCTGCGGGCCAAACCGACCTTGTGCGGGCAAAACCGACCCGGAGGAGGCTTTTACTCCAAGTTTAGACCCCAAGGCTCAACATATAAATAGAGGGGCAGGGCTAGCACACGGGACACATCAGGATTTCCCAAGCCGTGTGCCGGCAACCCTAGCCCTCTAGTTCCTCCGTCATAATCTCCGTAGTGCTTGGCGAAGCCCTGCAGAGATTGTTCCTCACCACCATCACCACGCCGTCGTGCTGCTGGAACTCAACCACTACTTCACCATCGCTCGCTGGATCGAGGAGGTGAAGGCGTCATCAAGCCGTACGTGTGTTGAACGCGGAGGTGCCGTCCGTTCGGCACTAGTTCGTGATCGGATCGAGGGACGACGTGCGATTTGGATCGCGGAGACGTTCGACTACATCAACCGCGTTTCTTAAACGCTTCCGCTTAGCGATCTACAAGGGTATGTAGATTCACTCTCCCTCTCGTAGATGCTCATCACCATGGATAGATCTTGTGTGTGCGTAGGAAAATTTTTGTTTCCCATGCAACGTTCCCCAACAGTGGCATCATGAGCTAGGTCTATGCGTAGATGAGATCTCGAGTAGAACACAAACGAGTTGTGGGCGTGGGTGTATACATATTGCTTGCCGTTACTAGTTGATATTTGATTCGGCGGTACTGTGAGATGAAGCGGCCCGGACCGACATTACGCGTACACTTACGCGAGACAGGTTCCTTCAACTAACATGTAACTTCGTTGCATAAAGATGGCTAGCGGGTGTCTGTCTCTCTCACTTTAGTTGAATCGATTTCAATGAAGAGGGTTCTTTTAGAAGATCAAAAAGCAATCACTACACCACGTTGTGGTTTTGCGTAGGTAAGAACGGTTCTTGCAAACCCGTAGCAGCCACGTAAAATTTGCAACAACAATTAGAGGACGTCTAACTTGTTTTTGCAGGGTATGTTGTGATGTGATATGGCCAATTACATGATGAGATATATGTGATGTATGAGATGATCATGTTTTGTATAGAATATCACGACTTGCATGTCGATGAGTACGGCAACTGGCAGGAGCCATAGAGTTGTCTTTAATTATTGTATGACCTGCGTGTCAATCATTAAGCGCTATGTAATGCTTTACTTTATCGCTAAACGTTAGCTATAGTCGTGGAAGCAACAGTCAGCGCGACAACCTTATGGCGACACGTTGATGGAGATCAAGATGATGGAGATCATGGTGTCATGCCGGTGACGATGGAGATCATGCCGGTGCTTTGGAGATGGAGATCAAAAGCACAAGTTCATGGCCATATCATGTCACTTATGATTTGCATGTGATGTTAATCCTTTTATGCATCTTATTTTGCTTAGGACGACGGTAGCATTATAAGGTGATCCCTCATTTAAATTTCAAGATAAATTGTGTTCTCCCCAAGTGTGCACCGTTGCGAAAGTTCGTCGTTTCGAGACACGCCGTGATGATCGGGTGTGATAGACTCTACGTTCGCATACAACGGGTGTAAGCCATGTTACACGTGCGGAACACTCGGGTTAAACTTGACGAGCCTAGCATGTACAGACATGGCCTCGGAACACAAGAGACCAAAAGGTCGAACATGAGTCATATAGTAGATATGATCAACATGAAGATGTTCACCATTGAAACCACCTCAACTCACGTGATGATCGGACTTGAGTTGGTGGATTTGGATCATGTTACACTCGAATGATCGGAGGGATGTCAATTTGAGTGGGAGTTTTTTAAATATGATTAACTAAACTCATTATCTAAGAACAATAGTCTAAGTTGTCTTTGCTATATTTATGTTGTAGATCATGGCTCGCGCAGTAGCACCCCTGAATTTTAATGCGTTCCTAGAGAAAGCTAAGTTGAAAGATGATGGAAGTAACTTTGTGGACTGGGCCCGTAATCTAAGGATTATCCTTACGGCTTCCCAGAAGGCTTATGTCCTTGATGCACCGCTTGGTGATCCACCCGCTCCAGTTGAGTCTCTAGACGTTGTGAACGCCTGGCAGGCTCGTTCTGATGATTACTCAATAGTTCAATGTGCAATGTTGTATGGCTTAGAACCGGGACTTCAAAGACGTTTTGAACGTCATGGAGCATATGAGATGTTCCAGGAGTTGAAGTTTATCTTTCAGAAGAATGCCCGGATCGAGAGATATGAGATCTCCGATAAGTTCTATGCTTGCAAGATGGAGGAGAACGGGTCTATCAGTGATCACGTGCTCAGAATGTCTGGGTACTCCACCCGTCTGGCTGAGTTAGGGATGCCCCTTCCGCCAGAGGCTATCACTGACAGAGTTCTTCAATCATTGCCACCTAGCTACAAGAGCTTCGTGTTGAACTATAACATGCACGGGATGAACAAGTCAGTCGCCGAGCTGTTTGCGATGCTGAAAGCCGCTGAGTCTGAAATTCAGAAGGAGCATCAAGTGTTGATGGTCAATAAAACCACTAGTTTCAAGAAAAATGGCAAGGGTAAGAAGGGTAACTCCAAGAAGAGTGGCAAAGCAGTTGCTCCTCTCGTGAAGAAACCCAAGGCTGGACCCAAACCAGAAACTGTGTGTTTTCATTGCAAGGGAACTGGACACTGGAAGCGGAATTACCCCAAGTATTTGGCTGACAAGAAGGCGGCCAACAACAAACAAGGTATATATGATATACATGTTATTGATGTGTACCTTACCAACTCTCGTTGTAGTGCCTGGGTATTTGATACCGGTGCGGTTGCTCATATTTGCAACTCAAAACAGGAACTGCGGAATAGACGGAGGCTGGCAAAGGACGAAGTGACGATGCGCGTGGGAAATGGTTCCAAGGTTGATGTGATCGCCGTCGGCACGCTCGCTCTTCGATTACCGTCGGGATTAGTGATGAACCTAAATAAGTGTTATTTGGTGCCTGCGTTAAGCATGAACATTATATCTGGATCTTGTTTATTGCGAGACGGTTACTCATTTAAATCAGAGAATAATGGTTGTTCTATTTATATGAGTAATATCTTTTATGGTCATGCACCCGATGTGAGGGGTTTATTCTTATTGAATCTCGATAGTAATGATACACATGTTCATAACATTGATGCCAAAAGATGTAGAATTGATAATGATAATACCACTTTCTTGTGGCACTGCCGTTTAGGTCATATTGGCGTAAAACGCATGAGGAAGCTCCATGCTGATGGACTTTTGGAGTCACTTGATTTTGAATCACTTGACACATGTGAGCCATGCCTCATGGGCAAGATGACTAAAACGCCGTTCTCTGGAACAATGGAACGGGCAAGTGACTTATTGGAAATCATACATACTGATGTGTGCGGTCCGATGAGTATTGAGGCGCGCGGTGGTTATCGTTACTTTCTCACCTTCACTGATGACTTAAGTAGATATGGGTATATTTACTTAATGAAACACAAGTCTGAAACATTTGAAAAGTTCAAACAATTTCAGAGTGAAGTTGAGAATCATCGTAACAAGAAGATTAAACTCCTACAATCTGATCGAGGAGGAGAATATCTGAGTTATGAGTTTGGCAGTCACTTAAGACAGTGTGGAATTGTTTCACAATTAACACCGCCTGGAACACCACAGCGTAATGGTGTGTCCGAACGTCGTAATCGAACTTTATTGGATATGGTGCGATCTATGATGTCTCTTGCCGATTTGCCACTATCGTTTTGGGGTTATGCATTAGAGACAGCTGCATTCACTTTAAATAGGGCACCATCGAAATCCGTTGAGACAACGCCATATGAACTTTGGTTTGACAAGAAGCCAAAGCTGTCGTTTCTTAAAGTTTGGGGATGTGATGCTTATGTCAAAAAGCTTCAGCCTGAAAAGCTGGAACCCAAAGCGGAGAAATGCGTCTTCATAGGATACCCAAAAGAGACAGTTGGGTATACCTTCTACCTCGGATCCGAGGGCAAAGTGTTTGTCGCTAAAAACGGAACATTTCTTGAGAAAGAGTTTCTCTCGAAAGAATTGAGTGGGAGGAAGATAGAACTTGATGAGGTTGTTGAACCTTTACTTCAACCTGAGAGTAGCGCAGCGCAGAAAGTTGTTTCTGTGGAGCCTACATTAGCTGAAGAGGAAGTTAATGATGATGATCATGAAGCTTTGGATCAAGTTGCTATCAAACCTCGTAGGTCGACAAGGACGCGTACTGCTCCCGAGTGGTACGGCAACCCTGTCTTAGACATCATGTTGTTAGACAACGATGAACCTACGAGCTATGGAGAAGCGATGATGAGCCCGGATTCCGAGAAGTGGTTAGAGGCCATGAAATCCGAGATGGGATCCATGTATGAAAACAAAGTATGGACTTTGGAAGTATTACCTGAAGGGCGTAAGGCCATTCAGAACAAATGGATCTTTAAGAGGAAGACGGACGCGGACGGCAATGTCACCGTCTATAAAGCTCGACTTGTGGCAAAGGGTTTTTCACAAGTTCAAGGAGTTGACTACGATGAGACCTTCTCACCCGTAGCGATGCTTAAGTCCGTCAGAATCATGTTAGCAATAGCTGCCTTTTTCGATTATGAAATTTGGCAGATGGATGTCAAAACAGCGTTCCTTAACGGTTACCTTAAGGAAGAGTTGTATATGATGCAACCAGAAGGTTTTGTCGATCCAGAGAATGCTGACAAAGTTTGCAAACTCCAGCGATCCATTTATGGACTGGTGCAAGCATCTCGGAGTTGGAATCTTCGTTTTGATGAGGTGATCAAAGCGTTCGAGTTTATACAAGTTTACGGAGAAGCTTGTATTTACAAGAAAGTGAGTGGGAGCTCTATAGCGTTTCTAATATTATATGTGGATGACATATTGCTGATTGGAAACAATATAGAAATGCTGGAAAGTGTAAAGGAATATTTGAACAAGAGTTTTTCAATGAAGGACCTAGGAGAAGCTGCTTTCATATTAGGCATCAAGATCTATAGAGATAGATCAAGACGCTTAATAGGACTTTCACAAAGCACATACCTTGATAAAATTTTGAAGAAGTTCAAAATGGATCAGTCCAAGAAGGGGTTCTTGCCTGTTTTGCAAGGTGTGAAGTTGAGTAAGACTCAATGCCCAGTGACTGCAGGAGATAGAGAAAAGATGAGTGTCATCCCCTATGCTTCAGCCATAGGCTCTATCATGTATGCAATGCTGTGCACAAGACCCGATGTCAGCCTTGCCATAAGTATGGTCGGAAGGTTTCAAAGTGATCCAGGAATGGAACACTGGACGGCGGTCAAGAATATCCTGAAGTACCTGAAAAGGACTAAGGACATGTTTCTCGTTTATGGAGGTGATCAAGAGCTCGTCGTAAAGGGTTACGTCGATGCAAGCTTTGACACTGATCCGGATGACTCTAAGTCGCAAACCGGATACGTATTTATTCTTAATGGGGGTGCGGTTAGCTGGTGCAGTTCCAAGCAAAGCGTGGTAGCAGATTCTACATGCGAAGTGGAGTACATCGCTGCCTCGGAGGCGGCGAAGGAAGGTGTCTGGATGAAGGAGTTCATGACAGATCTTGGAGTAGTGCCTAGTGCGCTTAACCCAATGACTCTGTTTTGTGATAATACTGGTGCCATTGCTCTAGCCAAGGAACCAAGATTTCACAAGAGGACCAGACACATAAAACGACGTTTCAATTCCATCCGCGATTACATCAAGGAGGACGACATAAATATTTGCAAAGTACACACGGATCTAAATGTTGCAGATCCGATGACTAAACCTCTTCCAAGGGCTAAACATGAACAACACCAGAACTGCATAGGTGTTCGATTCATTACAATGTAAATCACATAGTGATGTGAACTAGATTATTGACTCTAGTGCAAGTGGGAGACTGTTGGAAATATGCCCTAGAGGCAATAATAAATTGGTTATTATTATATTTCCTTGTTCATGATAATCGTTTATTATCCATGCTATAATTGTATTGATTGGAAACTCAAATACATGTGTGGGTACATAGACAACACTGTGTCCCTAGTAAGCCTCTAGTTGACTAGCTTGTTGATCAAAGATGGTTAAGGTTTCCTAACCATGGACATGAGATGTCATTTGATAACGGGATCACATCATTAGGAGAATGATGTGATGGACAAGACCCAAACTGTAAACGTAGCATTTGATCGTGTCAGTTTATTGCTATTGTTTTCTGCATGTCAAGTATCTGTTCCTTTGACCATGAGATCATGCAACTCACTGACACCGGAGGAATACCTTGTGTGTATCAAACGTCGCAACGTAACTGGGTGACTATAAAGGTGCTCTACAGGTATCTCCGAGGGTGTCTGTTGGGTTGGCATGGATCAAGACTGGGATTTGTTACTCCGTATGACGGAGAGGTATCTCAGGGCCCACTCGGTAATACAACATCACAATGAGCCTTGCAAGCAATGTGACTAAAGTGTTAGCCACGAGATCTTGTATTACGGAACGAGTAAAGAGACTTGCCGGTAACGAGATTGAACTAGGTATAGTGATACCGACGATCGAATCTCGGGCAAGTAACATACCGAAGAACAAAGGGAACAGCATACGGGATTAACTGAATCCTTGACATAGAGGTTCGACCGATAAAGATCTTCGTAGAATATGTAGGAGCCAATATGGGCATCCAGGTCCCGCTATTGGTTATTGGCCGTAGAGGTGTCTCGGTCATGTCTACATAGTTCTCGAACCCGCAGGGTCTACACACTTAACGTTTGGTGACGATTAGTATAATTGAGTTATTATGTTGGTGACCGAAAGTTGTTCGGAGTCCCGGATAAGATCCCGGACATGACGAGGATCTCCGGAATAGTCCGGAGGTAAAGATTGATATATGTGATAATAGTGTTTTGATCTCTGGAAGGGTTCCGGAGTTCACCGGAAGGGGTTCCGGATGTTTACCGAAGTGTTCGGGTGCAGCAACACTTTATATGAGCCAAAGGGATAAAGCCCACAAGGTATTGGAAAGTGCAAAAGTAGTTTTGCTGCCGCGTAAGCGGTACTACCGCTTGGTGAAGCGGTACTACCGCCGGAGCGGTACTACCGCTTGTGTGAAGCGGTACTACCGCCCGAGCGGTACTACCGCTTGTGTGAAGCGGTACTACCGCCCAAGCGGTACTACCGCTTGTGTGAAGCGGTACTACCGCTTGTGCGCGGCTGTGCACGGTTCGGCAGGGATCCGAGTTGGACTCTTTCCCTGCGGGCCAAACCGACCTTGTGCGGGCAAAACCGACCCGGAGGAGGCTTTTACTCCAAGTTTAGACCCCAAGGCTCAACATATAAATAGAGGGGCAGGGCTAGCACACGGGACACATCAGGATTTCCCAAGCCGTGTGCCGGCAACCCTAGCCCTCTAGTTCCTCCGTCATAATCTCCGTAGTGCTTGGCGAAGCCCTGCAGAGATTGTTCCTCACCACCATCACCACGCCGTCGTGCTGCTGGAACTCAACCACTACTTCACCATCGCTCGCTGAATCGAGGAGGTGAAGGCGTCATCAAGCCGTACGTGTGTTGAACGCGGAGGTGCCGTCCGTTCGGCACTAGTTCGTGATCGGATCGAGGGACGACGTGCGATTTGGATCGCGGAGACGTTCGACTACATCAACCGCGTTTCTTAAACGCTTCCGCTTAGCGATCTACAAGGGTATGTAGATTCACTCTCCCTCTCGTAGATGCTCATCACCATGGATAGATCTTGTGTGTGCGTAGGAAAATTTTTGTTTCCCATGCAACGTTCCCCAACAGAGCTCAGGCTTGAACTTGACGGGACAAACCACCCGACGCAACTCACGAGTAAAGGCTCGGCACCCCATGCTGCTTGAGGGGACTTCGTGCGCGAGGGCAGCCCGGTTCTGGCTCCCGGCCGCCGCGACATCCTCGACGATCCGGTCCTGACACTGGCGCTGATGCTCAAGGATCACACGAGCGTCGGGCGGCGCACGGCGGACGATCTTGCAACTGGCTTCATCCTGGGCCTGCGGTAGTGCCCCGCGGGGCTGGTCACGTGGGCGCGCGTCGCGCCGAGGATCGACTGTGTCGTTGTGTAGGGGAGGTGGTGGACGCGCTCCGTGCGCCACGTCCCCAGCGTGTGACGGTGGAGGACGAAGCGAGCAAGAGGGTGCTGGGGCTTCTCTGGCCGCGGTGACAAGATCGGTGATACGGCCCAGCCAGGCGTCATAGCCAGCGTCTGCTGGGCGGTAGCGCAGCAGCTCACGCGCCATGAGCAACGCGGCTTGCGCGTTCACCTGCCCAAGGCTGGCATGGAAGGAGGAAGCCGTGGCGGTGCGGCCGTCCTGCTGCACGGAGGGGTGCATGGAGTAGTCCTGCTTCTCGCGGGCGGCGGGGTCAGTAGCGGCGGCGGCTTCGGCGCTGGCAGAGTGGCGGCGACATTCATGGCCAGCGGGCGCGGGCGACGCGGGCCACCCGGCGCTCGGCTCGCTGATGTCTACTACGCAACTTTATTCTTGTAGACTTTGTTGGGCCTCCAAGCGCAGAGTTTTGCAGGACAATAGCAATTTTCCCTTAAGTGGATGACCTAAGGTTTATCAATCCGTGGGAGGTGTAGGATGAAGATGGTCTATCTCTTAAACAACCCTACAATCAAATACAAGAAATCTCTTGTGTCCCCAACGAACACAATACAATGGCAAATTGTATAGGTGCACTAGTTCGGCGAAGAGATGATGATACAAGTGCAATATGGATGGCAGATATAGGATTTTGTAATCTGAAAATATAAAAAACAGCAAGGTAACAAGTGTAAAACAATGAGCAAAATGTTGTATAAATGCTTGAAAATAAGGCCTAGGGTTCATACTTTCACTAGTGCGATCTCCCAACAATGCTAACATAGTTGAATCATATGATCATCCCTCAACGTGCAACAAAGAATCACTCCAAAGTTCCTATCTAGCGGAGAACAATAAGATGAAATTGGTGTAAGTAGTAGAACCACCTCAAAGTTATTCTTTCCGATCAATCTTTTGGGCTATTCCTATAAGTGTCTCAAACAGCCCTAGAGTTCGTACTAGAACAACACCAATGATACATATCAATCAACCCTAATGTCACCTAGATACTTCAATGTCACCTCAAGTATCCGTGGGTAAATTATGCGACATGCATCAAAAAATTTCAGGTCTATCATATTCAATCCAACACAAAGAACTTCAAGGAGCACCCCAAGATTTCTATCGGAGAACGTGGTATGAAAACATGAAATCAACCCCTATGCATAGATCCCCAAGGTCACCGGAATCCACAAGCTGATGCCTCAACATATATCAAGCGAATCAATAGAATATCCCAATGTCACTACGTGTATCCCACACAAGACATACATCAAGTGTTCTCAAACCAAAATATTCAATCCAAATTAACGAGATCTCATAGTTAAAGATTCAATTCATCACAGCAGGGTAGCAAGGGAATAACATCATATCATCCGACTATATTAACTAAGACTGTGATACATCAAGATCATGACATCTCAAGAACACGAGAGAGAGAGAGAGAGAGAGAGAGAGAGGTTGAATACATAGGTACTGGTACATACCCTCAGCCCCGAGGGTGAACTACTCCCTCCTCGTCATGGCCTCCGCTGGGATGATGAAGATGGCCACCGGTGATGGTTTCCTCTCTCCGGCAGGGTACTGGAAAGTCTATAGATTGGTTTTCCGTCAATACAGAGAGTTGTGGTGGTGGAATGGAGAGTCTCTGTTTATTTCTAGGGTTTCTTGGATTTATAGGATTTTTGAGCGTTGGATTCACGCGCAACGGAGCCACGTGGGCCCCACCACATATCAGGGTGCGCCCTACGGGGGGCGGGGGCGCCTTGTTGGCTTGTGCCCCACAGGTGGCTCGCCTCCAGTGGTTCATCACTCCAATATTTCTTATTTTCTGCAGAAAAAATCATAAAAAAGTTCCGGGCAATTCCGAGAACTTTCATTTTCTGCACAAAAAACAACACCACGGTAATTCTGCTAAAAACAGTGTCAGTCCGGGTTAGTTCTAAATAAATCATATAAAGTGCATCATAACCATATAAAAGTATTGTAAACATAGGAAAATATGGCATGAATACTTCAAAAATTATCGATACGTTGGAGACGTATCAGCTTCCCCAAGCTTAATTCCTACTCGCCCTCGAGTAGGTAAAAGATAAAATAAGTAAATTATGAAGTGTGAATGCTAGCATAGTGAATAGTTTTGATCATTGATAATTTCAATCACTTTTCTAGCATCATAACCAGCAACTTGTTCTCATAAAAATCATCATGATAGAGTAGCAATCAATTCACATGTCATGGTTCAAACAATTCATTCACTTGAAACTTAACAATCTATGTTTTTGGTCACCAAACAATTTCAACGCATCATCAAGTCTAGTAAGAGCTCCACGTACTCAATTATCATATAGTCTTTTATGATAGCTAATACTCAAATCATATTTTTAGAACAAACAATATCCACCGAACACATAGAAAGATAGGGGCTTAATGTTTCGCCTCCCAACATACTTATCATAATGATAATTGTCAACAATAATGAATCATGATCAAATATATTTGAGTGGGTATATATGTTTGGATCTTTCCCCACCACATGGTGCTTGCCAACTAATAGATTGAGGTTGGCATAAGAAGTCGACTTAATATGAAAGTAAGTAATCATGAAAATAAATAGATTGTCCCTGCGCAGAGGGAAGCAGGGATTTACACAGGTGTTAGAACTTATTGCTTAAAAATAGAGATGAATAAGTAATTTTGATTGGTGTGCCTTTCCTGTCAACATCACAACAGAATTTTCAATATCTTCCATGCTAATCACATTATTGGTGGTTCCCAATCAGAATTGAAATTTTACTCCCCCTCCACCATTCAAACACATTCCATGGCTAGCCGAATCCACGGTTGCCCTCCAAACAATCAACTTTCTAGGGGGAGTTTTTGTTTATTTTTTTTGTGTTATGCAGGACTGGGCATCCTTTTTACTGGCCTCTCTCATGCAATGAGAAGTAAATAAACACTTATCTTGAGAATAACCCGCTTAGCATGGAAGATAATGACCGCCCCATCGCTCCATTAGCGGTACGAACACACAAAACGACTGTTTATTTGAAGGTTTTAGAGGTGGCACATGCAAATTTACTTGGAATGGCAGTGAAATACCATATATAGGTAGGTATGGTGGACTCTCATGCAAGAAACTTGGCTCAAGGATTTGGATGCAGAAGTAGTATCTCTATTTAGTACGAAGTTTTGGCTAGCAAAAGGTTCTAAACAAGCACCACATGTTAGAGGATCCATAGCAATATAACTTCTATGCAAATACACCCAAACATAACCATTACGTTGTCTTCCTTGTCCAACTTCAACTATTTTATCAAGTTTGAAAATAATTAATGGGTATTCACAATCATAAAAGATGTCCAAGATAATATATTTGTATGTGAAAGTTCTCTTTCTTATACTAATCATTCATGAATTGCTCATATGACCAATACAGTGATTCTTAAACTTCAATAGATTTTACTTTCTAAACCAAATGTGAACTTGCTACTAAGAACATAGCACATTGATAATTTCAGATTTATGATATTTCATTCATTCACAATTTACTCTTAGGATATAAGTGAAGCACAAGAGTAAACATCAAACTACTCTCAAAAGATATAAGTGAATATCAATGAGTAGTCAAACAATAAAGTAGCTATGTGAGGAATCTCTCTCTCTCAATAAAGATTTTCAGATCTGATTATTTTATTCAAGCAGCAAACAAAACAAAAATACACTCCAAGAATAGCACATATCATGTGAATGAATAAATATTTAGGCTCAACACAGGCTAACCGATATTTGTTTGTTGAAGAGAGATGGGATGCGTAGCATCCCCAAGCTTAGATGCTTGGGACTTCTTGTAATATTTACATGGGGTTCCTTGGGTATCCCCAAGCTTGAGCTTATGCATCTCGTTCAATCCTCTCATATCCCGGTTTCACCTAGGTCTCAAAACTTCATCCACACAAAACTTGGAAAGAACTCGTGAGATAGGTTAGTACACATAAGAATAAATCAACACTTTATGTACTGCCTAGACAAGTTGCAAAATCAATTTTCAAATGTTATCTACTGTATACTATCATTTCCACAATTTATACCTACCAATATAAGTAATGAAAACCATCGGAGAAGTAGATAACAAAACTATGACAGCAATCTGTCTAAACAGGACAGTTCGTAGCAATTAATTTAAAAAGTGCACTTCTGTACCTATAAAAATTAGGGAAACTTAGGAGATGTCAAAGATTTTATTTCACAATACTGTGTAGAAGTTTCAGAAACTTTCCACGTTCTAGTAAAATATGAAAATTCAAACACTACAGGAAAAGTTTCTGTTTTTACACATCACACATCAAACATGCAATTCAAGCATCCTAAAGGCAATTCTTGGAACTTTTTATTGAAAAACAAGGTTATAAATAACAGCAAACAAATACTAACAAAATAAAATGACGCTCCAAGCAAAACACATATTATGTGACGAATAAAAATATAGCTCCAAGTAAGATATACCGATAGTATTGAAGAGAAAAGAGGGGATGCTTTCCGGGGCATCCCCAAGCTTAGGCACTTGAGTATTCCTTGGATATTACCTTGGGGGTGCCTTGGGAATACCCAAGATTAGGTTCTTGTCACTCCTTATTCTCCTAATATCGGTATCTCACCCAAAACTTGAAAACTTCAATCACACAAAACTTAACGGAACTTTGTGAGATGGGTTAGTATAATAAATAAAGATCATTCAATTAGGTGCTGTCAATACAAGATTCATAATTGTTCTCTCATAATTACTACTGTATTATACCATTTACATAATTTATATCACCGAATATAAGCTATGGAAACGCTAAAACAATCAAACTATGCATGCAAAAGAGAATCTGTCAAAAACAGAACATTCTGTGAATATCTGTAGTATAACCATACTTCCATGTTTCTAAAAATTCTGAAAAATTAGTAAATCCCAGATAATTTGCATATAAATGCTGTGTAAAAATTTCAGAATTTTTTGACACTCCAGTAAAATCAGAGAAATTCATTACTGGAGGTAGAAGTTTCTGTTTTTGCACAGAATCAAATCAACAAGTATCCATACTATCCCAAAGGCTTTACTTGGCACATTATTGAAATAGAAGGCAGACACCATGAATACTACTGTAGCTTAATCATGTGAACACACAAAAACAGAGGAAAAGTGTTGGGTTGTCTCCCAACAAGCGCTTTTCTTTAAAGCCTTTTAGCTAGGCATGATGATTTCAATGATGCTCACATAAAAAAGTAGTAATTGAAACATGCAAGAGAGCATCATGAATCTCATGACAAGCACATTTAAGTCTAACCCACTTCCTATGCATAGGGATTTTGTGAGCAAACAATTTATGGGAGAGGGAATAAACAAGCATAGGAAGGCAAAACAAGCATATCTTCAAGAGTTTCAACACATAGAGAGGAAACTTGATATTATTGCAATTCCTACAAGCATATGTTCCTTCCTCATAATAAATTTCAGTATCATCATAAAGGAATTCAACAATATAACTATAACATAAATCATTCTTTTCATGATGCACAAGATTAGAATTTTCATTACTCTCCACATAAGCAAATTCCTTTTCATCCATGGTAGTGGGAGCAAACTCAACAAAATAACTATCATGAGACACTTGATTGACATAACCACATTCAATATTAAAATCATGATGACAAGTTTCATGGTTACCATCACTATTTATAGCATACGTGCCATCATCATAATCATCATAGATAGGAGGCATATCATCTTCATCAAACATAGCATCCCCAAGCTTGTGGCTTTGCATATCATTAGCATCATGGATATTCAAAGAATTCATAATAGCAACATTGCAATCATGCTCATCATTCAAGGAATTCTCATTAAGTATTTTTATAATTTCTTCCTCTACCAATTGAGCACAATTTTCTGAATTCCATTTTTTGTAGTTTTCTTTTATAAAACCAAACTAGTGAAAAAAAGAAACTAAAAGATTTAATTGCAATATCTAAAGATATAACTTCAAGCACTCACCTCCCTGGCAACGGCGCCAGAAAACGGCTTGATGTCTACTATGCAACTTTATTCTTATAGACTTTGTTGGGCCTCCAAGTGCAGAGTTTTGTAGGAGAGTGGCAATTTTCCCTCAAGTGGATGACCTAAGGTTTATCAATCAGTGGGAGGTGTAGGATGAAGATGGTCTCTCTCAAACAACCCTGCAATCAAATACAAGAAATCTCTTGTGTCCCCAACACACCCAATACAATGGCAAATTGTATAGGTGCACTAGTTCGGCGAAGAGATGGTGATACAAGTGCAATATGGATGGTAGATATAGGTTTTTGTAATCTTAAAATATAAAAACAGCAAGGTAACAATTTAAAACAGTGAGCAAAACGGTGCATAAATGCTTGGAAATAAGGACTAGGGTCCATACTTTCAATAGTGCAATCTCCCAACAATGCTAAGATAGTTGAATCATATGATCATCCCTCAACATGCAACAAAGAATCACTGCAAAGTTCCTACCTAGCGGAGAACAATAGTTTGAAATTGGTGTAGGTAGTAGAACCACCTCAAAGTTTTCTTTCCGATCAATCTTTTGGGCTATTCCTATAAGTGTCTCAAACAGCCCTAGAGTTCGTACTAGAACAACACCAATGATACATATCAATCAACCGTAATGTCACCTAGATACTCCAATGTCACCTCAAGTATCTGTGGGTAAATTATCCGACATGCATCAAACAATTTCAGGTCTATCATATTCAATCCAACACAAAGAACTTCAAGGAGCACTCAAAGATTTCTATTGGAGAACGTGGTATGAAAACGTGCAATCAACCCCTATGCATAGATCTACAAGGTCACCGGAATCCGCAAGTTGATGCCTCAACATATATCAAGTGAATCAATAGAATACCCCAATGTCACTACGGGTATCCCACGCAAGACGTACATCAAGTGTTCTCAAACCAAAATATTCAATCCAACATAATGGGATCTCATAGGTAAAGATTCAATTCATCACAACAAGGTAGCAAGGGAATAACATCATAGTCAAGTCATCGCTGACAAGCACGCTTCATCCCATCGTGGAGGCAAAAGTGAGAGAACGACCCACCTTAAAGAGAGTGAGCACCACAAGCCAAATTTGAGTGACTCCACGATGAGGGACATGAGTGATATAGTTGTTTTAGCCACCAAAAGAGATTTGAGGGATGTGAGTGAGAGCCCATCGACCGTTCTTCACTATGTACTTGTGTGCAACGATGACGTCGTACGGACTAACCCTTCACAACATCTTCCTTTTGTGTTATCTAACTTGTTACAGGAATTCCAAGATGTTTTCCCCGATGAGCTACCTCCGGGACTACCACCAAAACGAGGGATCGAACACCGCATCGACCTCATCCCCGGAGCACCGCTTCCTAACAAGGCACCCTACCGCATCTACCCCGAAGAAACAAAGGAAATACAAAGGCAACTCCAAAAACTCCTAGATAAAGGGCATGTACATAAGAGTTTGAGTCCTTGTGTGGTTCCGGTGATACTAGTACCTCAGCAAGATGGTAGTATGCGCATGTGTTCCGATTGCCGCCCTATCAACGCTATAACCATTAGATATCAACATCCCATTCCTCGCCTCGACGATATGCTACATGAACTTAGTGGTACCACTATATTTTCCAAGATTGACTTAAAAAGTTGTTACTATCAAATATGCATACAAGAGGGTGATGAGTGGAAAACGATGTTCAAGACTAAGTTTGGTTTCTATGAATGGCTAGTGATGCCTATGGGCTTATCCGAAGCACCGGGTACTTTTATGCATGTTATGCATTATGTTTTGCGACCTGTCGGTGTCGAAACCGGCGGATCTCGGGTAGGGGGTCCCGAACTGTGAATCTAGAAACGATGGTAACAAGGGACAAGGGGGATAGTGTTAACCCAGGTTCGGGCCCTCGTGAGTAGCTAAAACCCTACGTCCTGCTTGATTATATTGATGAATGAGATGGTTACAGAGTTGATCTACCTCGAGATCAAAAGAGCTAAACCCTAATGTCTTCAGTCATCCCTCTGTGAACTAGGACCCCGGTGTCGGTGTCAAAACCGGCGAATCTCGGGTAGGGGGTCCCGAGCTGTGAGATTAGGATCGATGGATAACAGGGGACAAAGGAGACGATGTTTACCCACCTTCGGGCCCTCCTATGGAGGTAAAACCCTACGTTCTACTTGGTTGTATTGATGTGTATGAATATTACAGAGTCGATCTACCTCGAGATCAAGTAGCCAAAACCCTAGATGAGCTTGTCTGCCCTCTACAATCTAAACCCTCCGGTTTATATAGACACCAGGGGTACCTAGGGTTTACACATGGTAAGTCTCCAGCCAGAAATAAAGACGTCGATCCTCTTATCTTGACTTGGAGTGCACGCCCCATCTTCGGAGGATTCCTTCTAGAATATGGGGTCACCGCATATCCGGCCATTCCTGTGACAATCAAAGAGCGGCCTACCAAGCCGGCCTGTGAGAGATAGGCCGGCGGCCCGAGGACCCCTGAGTCCAGGACTCCCTCAGTAGCCCCCGAACTAGCCTCCAACGCCAGGTGTCATGACACCAGTAGCTTCGCGTGATCAGATTCTTCGGCTTGCGGGGCGAGTTCTTTTCCCTCTTTAAGATCGGCTGGCTCTAGTCTGGCCACCGATGATACGTAGTTATCCGAACATGTAATTATCCGGACGCCATAAGTTGCTTAACCTCGAAGGCCAAACGTCAAAGTGTGAATAGTATTTCTTGACAACCTTTCTGACGAAGGGTCGTGACCAACCACGACCGCCGAGCCAGTTACAAAAACTCGATTCGCAGTTCGAGGCAGTTTCTCCATTGGCACGTCGTATCAATGTGCAGATCATGTTCCGTTTCTTACGGGACATGATTAATCCTTTGGGTTATCCCACGCGTGCATAACGGCATGATTGTTTCGGGAAGTGGCGAGGCGTACGGCGCGGTAGAAGGGAGGCTCTTGGTATGACGGCACCCATAAAAGGGAGAAAACCCCCAAGGCCGGGTCACGCTCCCAATTCGCAACCTCTGCTTCCTCAACCTTCCCAAGCTCCGAGAGTCCAGATCTATTTCTTCCTCCATCACCCCTCCGAGCTCGGTCATGGCCGGTTCAGGTTCCGTGGGCAAGTGGGAGGCCTCCTCTGTCACCGACAACAATATACGGGAGTTAAAGCGCGCCGGCTACCTCTCTGCCGACATCGCCCACCGCGCCCCAGAGGCGAATCAGGTGGTTCCCACACCGAGGCAGGGCGAGAGGGTGGTGTTCGTCCCCCATTTCCTCCGGGGACTGGGCTTTCCGCTCCACCCCTTCGTCTGGGCCTCATGTTCTTTTACGGGTTAGACTTCCACGACCTCCCCCCGAACTCCATCATGCACATCTCGGTGTTCATCCTTGTCTGCGAAGCCTTCCTGCGGGTACAGCCGCACTTCGGCCTGTGACTCAAAGGGTTCAATGTCAAGCCGAAGACAGTTGCGGGTGCACATGCGGATTGCGGAGGGGCGGTAATCAGCAAGCTCCCCCGTGTCGAGTGGCTGGAGGGCACCTTTATCGACACGATCAAGATCTGGCAGAAGGAATGGTTCTATATCACTGAACCAAGGAGCGCGGCCGGGATGGCACCTGCCGAGTTCAGATCCAAACCCCCTCTGAGGCTAACCTCGTGGCTCAAGAAAGGCCTTAAGTAGGGGTCGGCCGAAGAGGTGAAATCGCTGCAGAAGCGCATCTCCTCGGTGCTCGAGACCAACATCAAGCTGACCAACGTGATCCAAGTCATGCTCCGCCGCCGTCTCCTCCCCTGCCAGCATCGGGCCTCCCCAATGTGGGATTACCAGCTCGAAGACCCGGCCACCGTGAGGCAATTCTTCCGCACTACCCACGAGAAATTGTGGAAGGTGCTATTCAAGCCACAGGAGAGCTGGCCGGCCGAGGAAGAGGATACCGGACTCTACGCCGCAAACCCTCCCACCAAGGTAAGGTAGAACTTTTAATTCTGCGGCTCTGTTTTTTAAGAAAGAGCTGAACCCCTCTCCCTCATCTTCATAGAAATGGCTGAGGAAGGCCGTGAAAATCCACTGTCCGGCCCTGCAACCTGAAGACCCTCGATCAGATCTGCTGACGGAGATGCTCGTCGTGGCACTGTATTCGGCGCCAGAGAAGAAGGAGAAGAAGAAAGGGGAGAAGAAGGGAGCCCGAGAGGGTCTCCGCCCAAGGGGTCTCCCAGACACTAAATCCGAGGAGACCCACGGCTCTTCCGCTCACGAGGAAGAGCACGAGGACGAGGGGGAGTGCGACTCCCCCCTCACAAGGAAAAGGGCGGCGTCAGCGGACGTTGCGGAGGACCTAACTCCTCCTGCCCCAAAGAGGACCTGCCGAACAAAGGTAGTCCTAGCCGACGATAGCTCGGACTCCAATGAGGAGTTTGAGGCTTCCGGAAAGGTTCCCCAAAGGAACCCCAGGGTTAAGCCCCCAACCTAGAGGTATGAATCTGAAGACCTTCTGGGTTACTTATATAGAGTTTTTAATGTTAAATGGGCGAACATATTTCAATTTGCAGCCCACCGCGCGATCTCCCCACCGACCAACTCTCAGACGGGGAGCCTCTGCCCGCCGATCTGGCAGAAAGCGGGACTGCGTCGCATCCGACGCCTCTTGAGGCCTCGAAGGAGGCCGCGGAGGTGTTATCGCGCCAGGCTCCTTCTGAGCCGAACACCGGCGGCGGCGGCGACGACGTTATGGCTGAGGGTAACACCTCAGCCGCCGAACACCAGGAGGAAGAACATCTCCTGGCAACTAAAGAGGGGGGACGAAGTCCGGTCCGTCCCTCTTCGAAGACATCTCCGGAGCGCTCTACGCCCCCGGAGCAGGCTGCCCAATCCCCCACCAGAGGGAGGGCTGGCAGGCCCCCACCAGTGCTGCCCATGACTGGGTGGCCGGCGCAGATGGAGGAAGCTTTATCCGGCTCCTCCATCGCCGAGGATCACCGCGCCCTTATGGGTGCGGTTTTGCAAGGCATTCAGTCCGTAGATAGCGGTCTGAAAGAGGCCTTCAACGGTGAGCCACGTAATACTTTTTTTCTTAGACAAAGTTAATTTTCCTTGTTTATGCAATCCTTATAAGTGTAGTAGCCCCCGAGCCTTGGGTGAGTTTGAAAAACTCACCCTGGGGTCAAACGCCCGAATAGTAAAAACGATGCTCAAGGCATCCTTTGTCCTTTATTATTCTAAGAGCTCCGGAGAGTACTTAGAAGAGGGTCGGAATCCGATAGCTCGGGAGTTTAAATGCACATAATTTATTTTGTAGGCTTCGTCATCGGCGGTGGCCGCCAACGCAATGGAGCTTGCCGAGCTAAACCGGAGGCTCAAGAGCTCTGATGAGGAGCTCGATCGTCTGAACAAGAGATTCGACGAGACGCAAGGTCAGTCCGAATTGTACCATTCTGGCTATTGTATATCCTCATTGATTGAGATATTCAAATTATCCAGAAGTTTGTATTTACTCATTGTTACCACAGCTATGGCTGCGGAGGTCGAGAACCTCAAGGCCGAGTTGGCCAGGGCGAGGCAGGAGGCCGCAGATGAGAAGGCGGCGGCCGAACCGGCGGCAGCCGACCTGTCGGCCTTAAAAGCCGTGAACAACAAGCATGAGGCCCAGGTGGTGGAGCTGCATCTGGAGCTCAAGGATGCCAGCACAAAGTGTGAGGCCCTTGAGCAGAAGAACGGAGACCAGGCCACCGAGCTATTCACGCTTAAATCCGAGCTCAAATCAGAGCGTGTTGATAGGCGGTTCTTTGAAGAAGAACTCCGCCAAGTCAAGGCGATCGCGGATGGTAAGCCGTACTTACTGCAATGTGCCTTTGGTGGTAACAGGTTTGCCTTGCTCACCCGGGTGTGGCGTTCCTTAGGCGCCTTTGCGGACCTCCTGAAGAGTGCAGCGGACGCGAACAAATACTTCGCCTCCCGGGATGGGGAAGTTGAGCAACGGTTGTTTTGGGCTCAATTTGAAGCCCCCGAGCACCCTCCCCTCCTGAGCAAGCAAATGAAACAGTTGATGGAGCTCCACAGGATGGCGGAGCCGGCCATGAGGGACCTCTGCATCCGGCTATGGCCTGCAGAGCCGATGCCGAGCAGTTACTTCGGCTTGGTGCAGAAACTGTGCGACGCTGTGCCTCGGATTGACGCTCTGAAGTGTTCTACGTGCATCGAGGGAGCTCGGATGGCCTTTGCAAGAACCATGGTGCACCTGCCGGGGCTCAAGCTAACCGAAATGGCCACCGCACGTCCACCCCTTGGGAAGGAGCATAGGCGCCCCGAGAAATACTTTTCCGCCGTGATGGACGGTGCTCGGGCGATAGAAGCCCAATGCCCGAAAGATGTAATTTATGAATGAATGTTTTGTCATGTATCCGATGACTGTTCCACTTTATAATGCGGTTGCATGGTTTATCATGTCTTTAAGCTTTGTATTATTTTGACTCTTGTGTGGCCGTTTTATCTGAAAGTTGCTTGTCGTCAGCTTCGGCCCCCATGTAGATACTACACGAGGTGTTTCTACCTCCGCACTATGACCCTTAGCCGAAGTATCGGTGCCCGAAGGCGGTAGTGCGAGGGGAACAAGGCAATCGGACTATGATGCTTTAGTGCTTTCACTTAGCCGGAGGAGCTTGACTGCGGGGGCTGATGACGAGCCCCCAGTGTTTTGTGATATTCGGATACACCGAGGTTGAAACCAGCATCACATGGTTTGCAATAGTACAAACCCCTCGTATAACACGGAATAACCTCTATCAATTTTTAGATTGACAATTATGCTCGGATTGCAGACCGGTTCTCGCTTATTATGACAGTCAGTTTTTGGCTTTCTCCACTGAGGTGCTTGACCAGGCGAGCCAGAAGCACAATCGCAGCGGTTCTTCCTTTACCCTTTTAGCCAAACGAGCGGAACATAAGAGGGCAAGCACAGGAGCCGGGCATATAACGCAACATCCGAGACACCGAACATGTAAATAGTAGTGCTGGGGTGATGCTTTTGGGCAATTTTTATATTCGATCCCCCGGTGTATTAGCCGGTCGCATCGTAGTATGTACCGAACAGCTTTTGCTATAGGCGTCAGCGAGTAGAGAATGGAGTATGTGACATAAAATACCTCAAGGAGGCCGTAAAGGATGCTCTTTATTTCAGATGAATTCTTACAACTCATACTGCCGAAGCAACTGTTACAGGTATTTTGGAAAAAATAAGATGTACAAAGGAGAGGCTTTACCCGGGGTCTTCGATGGGTGGATTGACGTCCTTGATGTGCCGTGTCGCATGTCTGCTCCTTTTCCCCTGAGGGGGTTGCATTCCTTTAAAGGTAATTGCTATCGGTGAACGGACCTTGGGAAGAAGATCTTGAGAGGTCGCCGCAGTGTGAATGAGCCTTACGCTTGGCAGGTCCTAGATAGTACCTGTAATCTGTCCGAAGACATGTGTTGGCAATGGTTCGGTCCAGCCGAACACTTTCCCTTTGATAGTGGGTCCCCATAGCTGCCCATGGTATTTTGAGCACGAAGTTGTGCCTTCTTGGCACATATTTGACAGGAACTAGGGCTGTGCTGTGGGGGGCGTATCCCTATTTTTGTTGTGCGGAAGGTGATTCCAGAAGTTCGGGTTGAGGCCGAACTCGTTTTTTTATCATGACGTGCCTTTATGGCTGATTTTGGCGTCAGCCTATCATCGTTGTAGTGGAATTCGGCTGCCAAGGCTGCCGTGTGCTCCTCAGTTCAGAGAGAGCACTCTGTGTTGCCGTTGACAGTAATGACCCCCCTGGGCCTGGGCATCTTGAGCTTCAGGTACACGTAATGAGGGACGGCGTTAAAGCGAGCGAATGCTGTGCGGCCGAGAAGGGCGTGATAACCGCTGCGAAAAGGGACAATGTCGAAGATCAAGTCTTCGTTGCGGAAGTTGTCGGGCGAGCCGAACACTACTTCCAGATTTACGGTGCCCGAGCAGTGGGCTTCAACGCCTGGGATCACTCCTTTAAAGGTAGTGTTGCTAGGTTTGATCCTTGACGGATCTATACCCGTCTTGTTCACCGTGTCTGAGTATATTAGATTAAGGCTGCTTCCTCCATCCATTAGGACTCTAGTGAGTTCAAACCCATCGATAATTGGGTCTAGGACGAGGCTGCCGAGCCCCCGTGACGGATACTGGCCGGATGATCCCGTCGGTCAAAAGTGATCGGGCAAGCCGACCATGGGTTATACTTCGGGGCTACGGGCTCCACGGCATAGACCTCCCGAAGGGCCCGCTTCCTCTCCTTTTTTGGCATGTGAGTGGCATATATCATATTCACGGTTTTCACCTCTGGAGGGAACTGCTTTTGTCCTCCATTGCTTGGACCGCGGGGCTCATCATCGTCCTCGCTGCATGGGCTCTTGCTTTGCTCCTCGGCTGCGAGCTTGCCAGCTTGTTTGAATACCCAACAATTACGGTTGGTGTGATTAGCGGGTTTGTCTTGGGTGCCGTTGATCTGGCAGGGCCTATCCATAATTTTGTCCAGCGTGGTAGGTCCGTCTCTATTTCCTTTAGAGGGTTTCTTCCGCTATCCGGATTTCGGGTTGCGGAAGCCGGCATTGACGGCCGTGTCCTCCGCATCGCCGTTGCTGTGGCGGCGTTTGTTTTTGTTACGTCATGGTTTCCCATTTCCGTCTCGGACTTCAGAGGTGCCGGGGTCTTTGGGGTTATGGCTTCGCCGAGCTAGCCAGTTGTCCTCACCTTGCAAAAGCGGGTCATTAGTGAAGTTAGGGCGGACATTGTCCTCGGCTTGTCCTGGCCGAGCTGACGAGCTAGCCATTCGTCCTGGATATTATGTCTGAAGGAGGCTATTGCCTCAGCATCCGGGCAGTCAATGATCTGGTTTTTCTTTGTCAGGAACCGATTCCAGAATTGCCGAGCCGGTTCTCCTGCTTTCTGGACAACATTGCTCAGGTCGGAGGAGTCCGGTGGCCGGACATAAGTGCCCTGGAAGTTAGATCGGAAAGCGTCCTCGAGCTCTTCCTAGGTCCCGATGGAGTTCTCGGGGAGACTGTTTAACCAGTGTCGAGCTGGCCCCATAAGTTTTAGGGGTAGATATTTGATGGCGTGGAGGTCATCTCCTCGTGCCATATGGATGTGGAGGAGGAAGTCCTCAATCCACACGGCTGGGTCTGTTGTCCCATCGTATTTCTCTATGTTAACGGGTTTAAACCCTTCAGGGAACTGATGCTACATCACCTCGTCTGTGAAGCACAGTGGGTGGGCGGCGCCTCTGACCCAAGCTATGTCATGCCTACGATCGGCGGTAGGCCGGGCTCGGTATTGTTCCCGACCTCTATTGTTGCGGTCCAGCCAAGACCGGTATCCGTCCCGTCTAGCGGGGGGGAGTACCCTCTAGATCCGTAGATGGATCTTGTGTGGCCTGCTCTGTAGTCCAGGTCCTGTCGTAAGTCGTGCCTGTCCTCGTGCCCTGCTGGTTCTTTTCCTCTCCTGCGGGGTGCTTCAGGCCTGTACTCGGCCTTGCCGGCCATTCTATCCCGTCCTCGGGGAGGGCGGCCGGGCCGGTCGTACGGAGTATGCGTGGGAGGCGATGTTTTGAAGGCCTCGTCATCGAACTGTGGCAGCAGCCGCCGGCGAGGGTAGCTCTTGGGTTGGTCCGGTAGATCGGAACCGTACCCTTCTTCGGCTGCCAAGACCCTCGTCCATCTATCATTGAGGGTGTCTTGTTTGGCTTTGAGCTGTTGTTGTTTTGCCTTCAGGCTTCGGGCGGTGGCTAAAAGCTGCCGCGTGAACTGTTCCTGATCCGCAGGGTTATTGGGGACGGTGAAGTCTTTGGCTTCCAGGTCGTCCTCCTCCTCGACGCGGGGGGGGGGGGGGAGGTAGTTATCATCCTCGGAATTGTTAGGATCCTCGGTGTCGTGCCGATCTTCGGACTTTTCATGGTCCTCCAGTGGCTGTTCGGGGACTTCAGGGTCGCCGAAGGGGGGCGATTCGCCGTTTGAGGAATTCCCTCATGACCATTGTTGCCGTCACTCCCGCTGCCCTTAGGTCGGCCAGCCTCTTCATCACTCGCGACAGCCTCGGGTCGCTGAACCTCTCGTGCCCCCACCCGGAGCACGACACTGCCGGGGACGATGGAGTCAATAGTAGGGGACTGTACTGTGCCGCGTCCACATACACCCACTACTGCCTGAAGCCCCCCGCTTCATGGTTGATCTCCATGTCAATGCAGTCACCCGTCGTCGCGTCCACGGCGTGGAACGACACGCAACCAGAAGACTGGCTGACTGCGATTAGACGAAGAAGGAAGAAATGTCGAAGCAGCGCCACCGAGGGGGTTACGCCCAGGAAAGCCTCGCACAGGAAGGCGAAGGCCGAAAGGAGGATAACGGATTTTGGCTCATAGTGCAGCGCATGAATCTAGTAATGCGAGAGCACGACGTTGAAGAAATCCGAGAATGGGGGCAGTAAATCGCAGAAGAGCGAGGGAAGGTGAATGGCGACTGTGGTGGCATCCAGCTCGGCGAGAGGTCGCGAGGCCGACCAAATCTTGGTCAGCCCCCACTCATTGGAATCGGCGGCGGTCACCGGGAGGACTTTATCGAGCCCTTCACAATTGAGCACCATGGACCTGCCCAGGGTGGGCTCTAGCCCGCCCGTTCGTTCATCGCAGCCGTCGCCCTATTTCTCCTGCTAGGGGGCGCCATGGCGACACAGTGGGATGGAAGGCGGCGAAGGTCTGGCAAAAGAGAGGCAGTCTTGCGTGAGAGGGAAGGCGCATAAGGATGGATGCAAGGCATGGAAGAGCAATGATGGGCCCGCGCCGCGTGCAGGCTTTATGTCAGCATGGGCAGTTGCCGAGGCGTTGTGGGGAAGTGGGGGCATCCCACGCCCCGTCGTGCACCACGCGTCACGCCTGGCCCGTAGGTGGTTGGGGCCCGCACCGTTTCACCCCTCCAACTCGTGGAATCATGCACGCCGTGGGCCCGAGGGCTACTGTCGGTCCCGTGGGACTTGGGGTACCCAGGCCCATCTGCCTGCGGCCCGAGACGCGGTGCTCGCCTAGGTCCAGCATAGCCCATTGATGACCCACAAGTATAGTGGATCAATCGTAGTCCTTTCGATAAGTAAGAGTGTCGAACCCAACGAGGAGCAGAAGAAAATGACAAGCGGTTTTCAGCAAGGTAATTTCTGCAAGCATTGAAATTGTAGGTAATAGATAGTTTGATAGCAAGATAATTGGTAACGAGCAAGTAACGGTAACGGTAAATAAGGTGCAGCAAGGTAGCCCAATGCTTTTGTGGCAAAGGACATGCCAGAACAGTCTCTAGTAATAGGCAAAGTGTTCTCGAGGGTACATGAGAATTTCATCTAGTCACTTTTATCATGTTGGTTTGATTTGTGTTCGCTACTTTGATAATTTGATATATGGGTGGACCGGTCCTTGGGTGTTGTTCTTACTTGAACAAACTCCCACTTATGATTAACCCCCTCGCAAGCATCCGCAACTACGGGAAAAGTATTAAGATAAAATCTAACCATAGCATTAAACGTTTGGATCCAAATCAGCCCCTTACGAAGTAGCGCATAAACTAGAGTTTAAGCTTCTGTCACTCTAGCAACCCATAATCTAATAACTACTCCACAATGCATTCCCTTAGGCCCAAGAATGGTGAAGTGTCATGTATTCGACGTTCATAGGACACCACTAAGGGAATCACAACATACATATCATCAAAATATCGAACACATATCAAATTCACATGATTACTTGCAACATGACTTCTCCCGTGACCTCAAGAACAAAGGTAACTACTCACAAATAATAATCATGCTCAAGACCAGAGGGGTATTGAATAGCATAATGGATCTGAACATATAATCTTCCACCATATAAACCATATAGTAATCAACTACAAGATGTAATCAACACTACTAGTCACCCACAGGTACCAATCTGAGGTTCCGGTACAAAGATTGAACACAAGAGATGAACTAGGGTTTGAGGGGAGATGGTGTTGTTGAAGATGTTGATGAAGATTGGCCTCCCAAAGATGAGAGGGGTGTTGGTGATGACGATGGCTTCGATTTCCACCTCCGAGAGGGAAGTTGCCCCGGCGGAATCGCTTCCTGGAGGGCAAAAGTGCTCTTGCCCAAGTTCCGCCTCGAGACAGCGGCGCTCCGTCCCGAAAGTCCTCTCCCTATTTTTTGTAGGTCAAAAGACCCTATATACTAGAAGATGGGCACCGGAGGTGGGCCGAGGAGGGCACAACCCACCAGGGTGCGCTTGGGGGGGCCTGGCGCGCCCTAGTGTCTTGTGCCCACTAGGGTGGCCCCCTCCGGTAGTTCTTTGCTCCGGTATTTTTTATTAATTCCCAAAATATTCTCCGTAAATTTTCAGCTTCACTGGAGATGTGCAGAATAAGTATCTCTGATGTGCTTTTTCAGGTCTAGAATTCCAGCTGCCGGTATTCTCCCTCTTTGTGTAAACCTTGCATAATATGAGAGAAAAGGCATTAGAATCACTCCCTAAAGCATTATTAATCAACAAAACATAATAAATAACAGTAGGAAATCATGATGCAAACTGGACGTATCAACTCCCACAAGCTTAGACCTTGCTTGTCCTCAAGCAAAAAGGCGAAATTGAAAAGCACGTCCACATGGTTTGAGAGAGAGGTGTCGATAAAAACAAAATACGGACATAGAAGCATCATGCTTATTATCATAACAGCAACAAACTCTATCATAAAACTTATTTATATACTTTCATCATATAGCTTCTCATGAACAAGTAATAATTCATCACAACATAGAAGTACAAAGCATAAACCTTATTGAAAAACAACAAACTATGTTCTCAGTCAACTTTGCAACTAGAATTCATTATATTTTCAGGAAGGATCTCATGTCGGAGCCTTTTGGCAAGTCCACATACTCAACCATCATTTAGTCTTCTATGATTGCTAACGCTCACAGCATACCTTTGAGCAAAAAATTTCAACCGGACACATAGAAAGATAGGGGCTTATAGTTTCGCCTCCCAACGTATTCACCTCAAGGGTGATGTCAACAATAATAACTCATGCCCACTCACATCCAACTGGATATATGTGCCTAGATCTTTCCTCATCACATGATGCTTGCAAAATAAAAATTAAAAAGGGAATATGGAAGAATACTTGACTCTTGCATAAAAGTAAATACATGAAAGTAAAAGATAGTCCATTCGCAGAGGGAAGCTGAGGTTGTCATGCACTTTTTGGTTTGTATGCCCAATCCCTTAATGTAAAAGAACGTCACGCTATATTGCCCCCTATGATAGCAACCTTTATTATGCAGTCTGTCGCTTTTATTACTTTGCCATCATAAGTTCGTATAGCGCTCAATTTTCTCTTACACTAATTGATCAAAACACTTTTAGAAGCAATTTTTATTGCCTTATTGCACCGATGACAACTTACTTGAAGGATCTTACTCGATCCATAGGTAGGTATGGTGGACTCTAAAAGAATGAATTTGGGTTTGGGTTTTTGGATGCACAAGTAGTATCTCTACTTAGTGCGGAATTTTTGGCTAGCAAAGATATTAAGCAAGCACCACATGTTGAAGGATCTATGACAATATAACTTCTATGTGGATATGAACAAACATAAATCATTATGTTCTCTTCCTTGTCCAACGTCAACCATTTTGACATATAATATTTAATGGGGGCTCACAATCATAAAAGATGTCCAAGATGGTGTATTTGCATGTGAATCTTCTCTTCCCTTATTAATCCTTTCATGAACTGCATCATTGACCAATGCTATGTTTGCAGTCTCCAATTAATTTTACTACTTATACTTTTCCTTATGTGATGTCATTACTCACCATAAGATTAGCATATGATTATTTTCATTTATTTCTTTTTCCTTTATTATATAACTCTCACTCGATTACATAGATAGATAGACCACGAAACTAACACACGAAAATAGATCATGCTAAATTTTGATTCAACTAAATCAAAAGGAAACTAAAGATCGAACTAGGATAGGTAAAGGTTAATAAAAGTGATGGTGATACGATACCGGGGCACCTCCCCCAAGCTTGGCTCAAGCCAAGGGGAGTGCCCATACCCGTGTGCTCAAGTCTCCTTTGGTGGTGGTGATGAAGAAGGTGGCAATGATGATGTGGTAGGCTTATCCTCCAGCTTCCAAGCCAAAGGCTCAGCATCAAAAGTTGATGCAAGAGTCCCCTGAGTCATGCAACTGGTAGCTAAACTGATACCTTTAAATCATGCTTCATATTCAAAAACTTGGTTTTGAAGATCATAAACTTGGCTTTGCAGAAAATTGATTTGCTCGTTGAGGGTGGAGATGGTGTCCTTCACAGACCGGCCATCCACCATCTGATCACGGGTGAATTCCATGATCATGGAGTGATTGGCACTAAGTCCACGCTCCACCAACCTTTGGCACTTGAAGATGTCTTGTCCCACCGCCTCGAGCCTAGCCTCCACGCTTCCGGTCCTCTTGGGTCCCTGCACATCGCGGATGTGGAGCACCCCCTCACAAATCTCAATGGCTTGAGGGTGCTTCATCACCTACGGCAAGTACGGGTTGATGACCTTCTCGAAGAACTTGTCCTTGGAGGAGCTTGGTGGAGCCATGGAGATCTAGATCTACGAGAAAATAGCACGAAACAAGAACAGAGGATTTTTCTGCGATGCGGTCGTCAAAACAGTCGGGGGTATATATACATAATTTTTTATTCTTGGGAAACAAGCATATGGAAGGAAAACGGAGTCGGGAAGGTGTCCGAGGTGGGCACAACCCACCAGGGCGCGTCTGGAAGGGCTGCCATGCCCTGGTGTATCGTGCTCACCTCGACAGCCTTCCAGTTTATTTCTTAATTTCCAAACTTTTCTAAAATTCCAAAACTGACAAAAAATATTTTTGCAGATTTTTCGGAGTCCGTTTACTTACCGTATCACGTACCTACTATTTTTTAGAATTCTCGAGTGTTCCGGAAGGTTTCTTTTATGTGTTCCTCCGGTGTCATGGTTTGGATAACATTGCTTTCAACGTTAATAGGCGTACCTGGGATATAATGCTTAATTCTTTGTCCATTGACCACCTTCGGGTTAGTACCTTCAGCATTATTAATCTCGATAGCTCCAGAACGATAAACCTCTTCGATAATATATGGTCCTTCCCATTTGGAGAGAAGCTTACCTGCAAAAAATCTTAAATGAGAGTTGAACAAAAGAACATAGTCTCCTATTTTGAATTCCCGCTTTTGGATTCTTTTGTCATACCATCTTTTTTACTTTTTCTTTGAATAGTTTGGCATTTTCATATGCTTGGGTTCTCCATTCATCTAGTGACCTAATATCAAATAGCCTCTTCTCATCGGCAAGTTTGAAATCATAATTGAGTTGTTTAATTGCCCAAAATGCTTTATTTTCTAATTCTAGAGGCAAATGACAAGCTTTTCCATATACTATTTTGTATGGAGACATGTCCATAGGATTTTTATAAGCTGTTCTATAGGCCCAAAGTACATAATCTAGTTTCTTAGACAAATTCTTTCGAGACCTATTTACAATTTTTTGGAATATCAATTTTATTTCCCTATTGCTAAGTTCAACTTGACCACTAGATTGAGGATGATAGGGTGATGCAATTATATGGTTAACATCATATTTAGAAAGCATCTTACAGAAAGCACCTTGAATAAAGTGTGAACCACCATCAGCCATTAAGTATCTAGGGACTCCAAACATCGGGAACATAACCACTTTAAGCATCTTAATGGAGGCGTGGTGGTCAGCACTACTAGTTGGAATAGCTTCTACCCACTTAGTGACATAATAAACAGCAACCAAAATATGAGTATACCCGTTAGAGGAAGGAAAAGGTCCCATATAATCAAAACCCCAAACGTCAAATGGTTTGACAACAAGTGAATAGTTCATAGGTATTTCCTGACGCTTACCGATATTACCAATTCTTTGACATTCATCACAAGAAAAGACAAACTTACGGGCATCCTTGAAGAGAGTAGGCCAATAAAAACTAGATTGCAATACCTTGTGAGCAGTTCTATCTCCTGCATGATGTCCTCCATAAGCTTCGGAATGACATTTCCGTAGGATTTGTTCATGTTCATGCTCAGGTACACAACGTCTAATAGTACCATCTACTCCTTCTTTATAAAGATATGGGTCATCCCAAAAGTAATGTCTCAAATCATAGAAGAATTGTTTCTTTTGTTGGTATGTGAAGCTAGGAGGTATATATTTAGCGACAATGTAATTAGCATAATCAGCATACCAAGGGATGTTTTGAGAGACACTTATTGCAGCTAAATGTACTTCAGGAAACTATCATCAATAGGTAGTGGGTCATCAAGAATATTTTCTAACCTAGACAAGTTGTCGGCTACGGGGTTCTCAGCTCCCTTCCTATCAACGATATGTATGCCAAATTCTTGAAGCAAGAGAACCCACCTAATAAGTCTAGGTTTAGCATCTTTCTTTTCCATAAGATATTTTATAGCAGCATGTTCGGTGTGAACGATAACCTTGGAATCAACAATATAGGATCTAAATTTATCACAGGCAAACACAACTACTAAAAATTCTTTTTCAGTAGTAGCACAATTTCGTTGGGCACTGTCTAGAGTTTTGCTAGCAAAATGGATAACATTCAATTTCTTATCAACTCTTTGTCCTACAACAGCACCAACAACATAATCACTAGCATCACACATAATTTCAAAAGGCAAGTTCCAATCAGGTGGTTGGACGATAGGTGTAGAGGTTAAGGCTTTCTTGAGTGTTTCAAAGGTTTCCACACAATCATCATCAAAGACAAAAGGAATAGCCCTTTGTAAGAGATTAGTAAGAGGCCTAGAAATTTTAGAGAAGTCTTTAATGAACCTCCTATAGAAACCAGCATGACCAAGGAAAATTCGAATACCTTTAATATCATTAATTAGGACATGGCATTTTCTCAATTGGATCAACTTTAGCTTTATCCACCTCAATACCTCGTTCAGATATTTTATGCCCTAAGACAATACCTTCATTAACCATAAAGTGGCACTTCTGTTATTTCAAGACGAGATTAGTTTGTTCACATCTCTGCAAAACTCGATCAAGGTTGCTTAAGTAATCATCAAAAGAAGTCCCGTAAACGGAAAAATCATCCATGAAAACCTCCACAATCTTTTCACAAAAATCAGAGAATATAGCAGTCATACATCTTTGAAAGGTAGCAGGTGCATTGCATAAACCAAAAGGCATACGTCTATAAGCATAGGTTCCAAAAGGTCAAGTAAAGGTGGTTTTCTCTTGATCAGATTGTGACACAGGTATTTGAGAGAAACCAGAATATCCATGCAGGAAACAAAAGTGTGTGTGCTTAGATAATCTTTCTAGCATTTGATCAATGAAAGGAGGAGGGTAATGATCTTTTCTAGTAGCTTTATTTAATTTCCTAAAATCAATTACCATTCTATAGCCAGTAACAATTCTTTGTGGAATGAGTTCATTCTTATCATTAGGAACAATGGTAATACCTCCTTTCTTAGGGACACAATGAACGGGACTTACCCATCTACTATCAGCAATGGGATAGATTATACCTGCTTCCAGAAGCTTTAATATTTTAGTTCTTACCACTTCTTTCATCTTAGGATCTAATCGCCGTTGATGATCAACAACGGGTTTAGCATCAGGTTCCATATTAATCGTGTGCTGACATAGAGTGGGACTAATGCCCTTAAGATCATCAAGAGTATATCCAATAGCAGCCCGGTGCTTCCTTTGAACTTTTAATAATCTTTCTTCTTCATGTTCTGAAAGGTTAGCACTAATAATAACATGATATATCTTTTTCTCATCAAGATAAGCATACTTCAAAGTGTCAGGCAATTGCTTTAATTCAAACACAGGATCACCTTTAGGTGGAGGAGGACCTCCAAGAGTTTCAATAGGCAAATTGTGTTTCAGGAGAGGTTGTTGTTCAATGAAAATTTTATCTATTTCATTTCTTTCACGCAAGTGCATATCATTTTCATGGTCAAGCAAATATTGTTCTAAGGGATCAGTAGGAGGCATGACAATTGAAGCAAGACCAATTATTTCATCCTTACTAGATAACGCTCTATCACGAGGTTGTCTACTAAACTTGAAAAAATTAAACTCTTGAGACACACCACCAAAACTGACACCGACAGTTTGTTTTTTGCAATCTATCTTAGCATTAACGGTGCTCAAGAAAGGTCTACCAAAGATAATGGGACAAAAGTCATCTTATGGGGGGCCAAGAACTAGAAAATCAGTAGGGTATTTTACTTTCCGACACAAGACTTCAACATCTCTAACAATCCCAAGTGGTGTGATGGTGTCTCTATTAGCAAGTTTAATAGCAACATCAATGTCTTCTATTTCAGCAGGTGCTATTTGATTCATAATTTCTTGGTATAAGGTAATAGGGATAGCACTCACACTAGCACCCAAATCACATAAACCATGATAGCAATGATCTCCTATTTTGACTGAGACAACAGGCATGCCCTCTATGGGTCTATGTTTATCTTTTTCATTAGGCTTGGCGATTCAATCAGCTTCATCACAGAAGTAGATAACATGCCCATCAATATTTTCTACCAAGAGATCTTTAACCATAGCAACACTAGGTTCTACTTTAATTTTCTCACGGGGCTTAGGTGCTCTTATATTACTCTTACGAACCACAGTTGATATCTTAGCATGTTCTTTTATCCTAACAGGGAAAGGTGGTTTTTCAATATAAGCGGTAGGCACAACTGGATCAACATTGTAAATGATGGTTTCATCTTTAGGTATGACCGGTTCTTTAATTTCTTCTTTAATAGGGGGATGATATTTAAACCACTTCTCTTTAGGTAGATCAACATGAGTAGCAAATGCTTCACAGAAAGAGGCTACTATCTCAGAGTCAAGTCCATATTTAGTGCTAACCTTGTGAAAAGCATCGGTATTCATAAAAGATTTAACACAATCAAACTCAAGATTCATATCTGGATCATTACCTTCGCCGAGTTCCCAATCTTCAGAGTTTCGTTTAATTCTTTCTAAGAGATCCCACTTGAATTCAATAGTCTTCTTCATAAAAGAACCGGCACAAGAAGTATCGAGCATGGATTGATCATTATGAGAAAGCCGAGCATAAAAATTCTGAATAATAACTTCTCTCGGGATATCATGATTGGGGCATGTATATAACATTGACTTAATCCTCCCCCAAGCTAGAGCGATGCTTTCTCCTTCACGATGCCAAAAATTATATATATAATTCCGATCACGATGAACTAGATGCATGGGATAAAACTTTCGGTGGAATTCCAATTGCAAACGATTCCAGTTCCATGATCCAATATCATCACATAGCATATACCATGTCAATGCTTTTCCCTTCAAAGATAAAGGGAAAACCATCTTCATAGCTTCATCTCCGGGTAAACCTGCAAGCTTAAATAATCCACAAATTTGGTTCACATATAATAGGTGCATATCAGGATGTTCAGTTTTATCTCCTGCATAAGGTTTAGCAAGCAGTTGTTCTACCATACCCGAAGGAATTTCATAACCAACATTTTCAGTAGGTGCAGTAGGTTGAGGGGCAACTAATTGTGGTTCCAGTCGAGGTGAAGATACCCTGAACAAACCCCTCAAATGATTGTTTTCCATAGTAGCAAGTAACAATAAATTTCAACACGTAGTATAAGTTTTTCCTTACCGATTTCCACTTACCAAGAGCGCTTCACTCCCCGGCAACGACGCCAGAAAAGAGTGTTGATGACCTACAAGTATAGGGGATCAATCGTAGTCCTTTCGATAAGTAAGAGTGTCGAACCCAACGAGGAGCAAAAGGAAATGACAAGCGGTTTTCCGTAAGGTAATTTCTGCAAGCATTGAACTTGTAGGTAATAGATAGTTTCATCTAGTCACTTTTATCATGTTGGTTTGATTTGTGTTCACTACTTTAATAATTTGATATGTGGGTGGACCGGTGCTTGGGTGCTGTTCTTACTTGAACAACCTCCCACTTATGATTAACCCCCTCGCAAGCATCCGCAACAACGAGAAAAGTATTAAGATAAAATCTAACCATAGCATTAAACGTTTGGATCCAAATCAGCCCCTTACGAAGTAGCGCATAAACTAGGATTTAAGATTATGTCACGCTAGCAACCCATCATCTAATAACTATTCCACAATGAATTCCCTTAGGCCCAAGAATGGTGAAGTGTCATGTAGTCGACGTTCACATGACACCACTAAGGGAATCACAACATACATATCGTCAAAATACCGAACACATATCAAATTCACATGATTACTTGCAACATGACTTCACCCGTGACCTCAAGAACAAAGGTAACTACTCACAAATAATAATCATGCTCAAGATCAGAGTGGTATTGAATAGCATAATGGATCTGAACATATAATCTTCCACCAAATAAACCATATAGTAATCATCTACAAGATGTAATCAACACTACTAGTCACCCACGGGTACCAATTTGAGGTTCCGGTACAAAGATTGAACACAAGAGGTGAACTAGGGTTTGAGAGGAGTTGGTGTTGTTGAATATGTTGATGAAGATTGGCCTCCCAAAGATGAGAGGGGTGTTGGTGATGACGATGGCTTCGATTTCCCCCTCCGGGAGGGAAGTTCCCCCGGCGGAATCGCTCCACCGGACGGCAAAAGTGCTCCTGCCCAAGTTCCGCCTCGAGACAGCGGCGCTCCATCCCAAAAGTCCTCTCCTTATTTTTTCTAGGTCAAAAGAGCCTATATACCAGAAGATGGGCACCGGAGGTGGGCCGAGGAGGGGACAACCCACCAGGGCGCGCCTGGGGGGGCGGGGGGCTGGCGCACCCTGGTGTCTTGTGCCCACCAGGGTGGACCCCTCCGGTAGTTCTTTGCTCTAGTATTTTTTATTAATTCCAAAAATATTCTCCGTAAAGTTTCAGCTTCATTGGAGATGTGCAGAATAGGTATCTTTGATGTGCTTTTTCAGGTCCAGAATTCCAGCTGCTGGTATTCTCCCTCTTTGTGTAAACCTTGCATAATATGAGAGAAAAGGCATTACAATCACTCCCTAAAGCATTATTAATCAACAAAACATAATAAATAACAGTAGGAAATCATGATGCAAAATGGACGTATCACCCACTACTGGACTTCACGAGCAAGGTCCTCGCGAAGGCCCCCGCCTCGCGAGGCATACGCCAGCCAGCATCGCCAAGAGCCTTGCGAAGCCACCCCGCCCACGAGGCCACCTCCCGAGGCTGCCCCTGGAGCCTTTGTGGGATGTACTAACTTAGGACGACTCTGCAGGGCCACGCGATCCTGCACCTTCATGTGGGCGACGCGCGCCGTGCCTAGCGGCGCCAGGAGCCGTGCCAGCAGGCACGGATGAGGAGGATTTCCTCTTCTGTGCTAAGGGAGCAGTGATACGTCCATTTTGCATCATGATTTCCTATTCATATTTACATTATTCTTGTCCATTATTCCCTATTATCATACAATTTTTATGCCCTTTCTCTCTGAATATGCAAGGTACATCACAAAGAGGGAATTATCTGGAAACTGGAATTCTGGATCAGAAAACCAAGAAAAAGGCAGAAAAATCACCAGACTCCAAATGACCTGAAACTTCACGAGGAATTTTTATTGAATATATGTGAATTTATGGGCCAAAACTATACCAGAGGGGGACCACGACCCAGGCACAAGCCATCAGGGCGCCCCCCCAGGCCGCGCCCTGATGTGTGGTGGGGCCTTGGCTGCACTACTGCAGGATGGTCCAAAGATGACACATAAATAAAAGACCCTTCGACGAAACTGTGTGTGATCCATCAATCGCAAACGCGATAGTTCAAGCTCCGCTGATAACGAAGAAAACCATGTGCGATGGAGGAACCATCAAATACGATTCAAAAAATAGTTGTGTGTGTGATGCGTCGCATACAGTTTGTTCTTCTGAACTGTTTGTGATTATGGAATATAACAGAAACGGTTAACAAACTACATACGTGTGCGTAGTGTGGCATACAGTTCACTCGGACAAACTATTTGCGCTGATCCAGCAGAACACAATCGAGTTAGCCTAAGAAAGCGTGTGTGATACTTGACAAATAGTTCATTCATCAGAATTGTTTGGGAAGACCAATAATAACCCAAACAATTCATCCTGACAACTGTGTGTGTTGTGGGTACCCGGCAAATAGTTCATTCATCAGAATTGTGTGGGAAGACCAAAAATAAGCCAAACGATTCATCCTCACAACCTGTGTGTGTTGTGGGCAGACGATTGCTGCTAATAATTTTATGAGATGTGATTTGCTATGTTTGCACAACATCTATATGCTCTATCTACAGAACGCCAACATTATTGTTGCATAACCAACTTGAACACCCAGTTACATAAGTGACTACACAACACATGTACATATTCCTCAATATAAATTTACAAGAAGTAGACGATCACCAAATCATACCGTTCTTCTGACGACGGTTGCCGACACTGCTGTGCTTGTGTCTATCCCTCGCCGTCTATAGGAAGGAGGCACTTCCTCATGTCAATGATCCTCCTGTACATCTCGTAGTTTGTGTACGCATTCTTGGCCGCGTACTTGATGTGTACTTCATCCGGTTCGTTCACCCAGGCCCTGTGCCAGGCAGACTTGTCCTTGTGGCACCCATCCTTCATGTCTTTGTAGTAGGGGTCGATGATGGCCGCGGCGAGGTCAACCAGGGAGTCCTTCTGCTTCTTCTTCTCGCAGCCCCAGATCCTGTACTTACCCTGGATGTTGACAACCTTCTGGCAGGACAAGCCCGAAGTCTTGAGAACCTTTAGATCGTTGGTGGTGTCCACCCTTGCGAACCTGTAGTAGAGGCTGTTGACAAACCTGGAGAAACACTCGCAAGGACTTGTGGCTAGGCATTAGTGGTAGACGAGCACGTGATGGCACACACACAACTGGGTGACGGCAACCTTTTGATCATGCCCGGCATGACCGCCGGTGTACTCGAGGTCGAAGCCGACGACTTTGTACTTGTCATCCTCAGCAAGCAGCTGCTCCAACGTGTTGATGGAGTTCACCACCACGACTGGGTCATTGGTGTACACCGCCGAGAGGTCCGTCTTCCTGATGTGGGTGTCCAGTTTAACAATTTTGGCGAATTGCCGCTCGGCACCGGCAGACGCCATTGGATCCGCACGGGAAGGTTGAAGCGATGAAGAGCTTGTGGGTGTGCTTCTTGTGTTGTGTGGCGCGACCGGAAGGTGGAGGAGACAAAGGTAAATGGCCGCGGGAATAAATTGCGCCAGACGGCCTGAAATTTCAGCACGTCCGCACAGCAGTTTTTGTAGCGCTTAACTACATGGTGGCGCTGGGAGCGGCACAACCACACGCATATGGTGCCCTGAACGTACGTGACCATTCGCGCATGGACGCCGGCAGAGCAAGCGCGCACGGACGCGAGCATAGCGCCTCGCGGCCGCATCAACCGCCTCATGCGTCAATTAATTCGTGACGGTGCATATAGAATGACAGTTTGCTTTGTAGTAAAACGCAAACGGTTTGTGTACTTGTCATTTCTCCCACCTCTGTCCCGTCTTGTCACCGCGTTGCCGCCTGAGGACTCTAGTGCACGCTTTGGGAGCGCACATGTTCCCGCGCAGGTTCTCGCGCAAGCTTCCCATCCGGCTCGCTAAAATCCCCCAGTCACCCAATGCTTCGGGAGCGCGCAACGTTTCTTTCGGGCTTCCTGTTCCCGCCCAACCGCGTAGGAACGCACGCAAGCTTTCCACCCGGCTCGCCTTGACAGCCTGCTTTATAAACCCTCACGGCCGGTGCCTCCACATCCCCTCCCTGCCTGTAGCTTCCCAAGTTTGCTTCTCCCCCAATCGCCAATGGCACCTGTCCATCGTCGTCGCTCCGCCTCTCCGCCAGAGGGCAGCTCCAGCTAGGAGGCTGTACCACGTCGGCGGCGCAGTACCCGAAATCGTGTAGTGCGTGTGGCGTCCTTGTTGGCTTTGCGCACGACACCCACCACACGCTCCTCCACATTTGCCCGAAGGCAGCTGCTACCAGCGACCGCCGTGGCCCCCACCCCATCGTCGGCCGCCATTTTTGCCACCCCACCAGCTACCTCCTTGGCCGCCACCACACCAGCGTTCGCCTTGGCAGCCACCCCATGGTCAGCCGCCGGGGCCATCACATGCTCCGCTACCGTGGCCCGAAGGCGGGGGGAGGAGTCCGCCGCCGAAGCATAGTTGCTCGACTTTTGCGTCAGTGGCCTAGCGCGCTACATCAACTTCCTACATGAGGAGGAGGAGCGCCAGGTTGAGCACGCAAAGAGGCTCACCACCACCATGGCCGCAGCTATGGCGCGGAATGAGGAGATCTATGCCGAGTCCCACCGCTTTGAGGAGGCATGTTAGGAGTGGTAGAGGGCAGCACCGACAGCCGACGAATTCGACTCCTCCAGCTCGTTGGTAGGCTTCTCCTCCTCTACCTCTTAATGAATGCGCTCGGGAGAGGAGAAGGCTGCTGGCAGTAGTACGAAGCCCCTCCCGAGTAGTATTTAGGGGCTATTTTGTTCAGTTCATCTAACTATAGACATGGTTGAACTGTCCCACCTACTTTAAATTAGCTAGTACATATAGTTGAACTAGCTATTTCAGTATGTTGTTGGCAACAAATGGGGAAAAGTTTGTTCGATTCAGCTGTCGAGTTGAACTATTTTGTACAAAGACCAACGGTTGATCTTTGAATGAAATCTATGTTTACTGAATTTCAGTTGCAAAATTGCACCGTAATAGTGATGTTTTTGCTGCAAAATTGGACAAATCTCAGTGTATCCAATTTGACAAATGAAAATTTACCCAATATGACAGATTCGAATCTTACCTGACTCCTGCTGCCAATGCATCGATCGGTGCTTACATGAGGTGCTTAGTGTATTAAATGTCTTAGCAACTCAAGTACACAATGCATTGTTGCTAAGGTCCTTTCATTTAATGATTTAGCAACTAAACTCTTGGATGCATTGGTGAGTTTCCTTCATTTAAGTGTTTTGCCAAGGTTCAAGCGCTTGGCATTGTTTCCTCATGTTGTCACCAAACTCATATCTCTCCTTAATTACCTTCCCACATCAGATTTTTTTGCATACATGGCAACCTCAGCAGTTAGCACCAGTACAATGTGTAACATCGGGAAGGGCACAGGGCTTATCATTCACAACCGTTTGCGATGACGCAATGAAAAAATTCCTTCGCGCCAGATTTTCACTTGGCCTAGTATGGAAGGAACAATTGCCCTCGGTTTGCATACGGGTATTCATTCTGAAACGTCTTTGACGGCTGGCAAAGGACACGCCACCCCGCTGAGCGTGCACAGTACACTGCTTGCACACCACCCGTCTACTCAAACACCTGTCTGAACGCTACCTCCTTGCCAATACAGATAGCAACACGTGGCCCGCACGTAAATGGTCTGTAGAACGTCCACGAATTATAAATAATACGCCCGTTTGCGATGGTAACGTGACAAGTTTTGTTCCAAAATGCCTTTGTTGGTTATTCATAATGCTTGCTCTTTCTCTCAAAGTGGACACTAAAAATACCACAACATATTTGTGCTTTATATGATGAGGCCCTACCCAACATAAACCTTGTGACTCTAATTCATATTTGAATTATGTAAATTAAATGCACATAAAACTCAATTAATTTATAAAAAAATCATACAAACCCTTAATAATTTCATATTTTTGCAGTACACACCTAGTGCTTTATGTTGTTTCTAGAAAAAAATCAAGGAGAGAAGCGGCATCGGATGTCGTTTCACTCGCAGATGTGGCTTGCATATGTTCCCTAACGGAACCACTGGACGTAGCTTATTGTGTGAGAACCTCCGATTTGTAAGTGGCTTGTGACAAAACATGTCGAAGTTGGTATTTTTTTTACCACGATGTGTGCCTTGTCACGACACCATTCCATGTTTCATGAATTTCTGACGGAGTTTTGGATTTACGAGAATTTGGAAACGAAGTTTCTCAATGTTTGTGGTCGAGCCAACATGCTTAAATGTTTGAAATTCGTTCTCATTTCTTGCATGTGACCTAACACATGCATCCAAGGACACATATAAGATTTTTCAACCCATTTTTCTGCCCCGGACCTTGTGATTCTAGATCAAATTTGAATTATGCACATTAAATAATGCATCTAAAACTCAATTAATCTATTTAAAAGCCACATGATCCCTTAATTTATTCATATTTTTGCAATTCGCACCTACATGTCTATGTTGTTTCTATAAAGAAAATCAAGGAGAGAAGAGGCATCAGATGTCTTTTCGCCCGCATATGTGACATGCATATATAAAGTTCCCTATCGAAACCGCAAAGCTTCTTGTGAGGCGATCCGATTTGTAAGGGGATTGTGCAAGAACATGTCCAATTTGAATTTTTTTTACCACGGCATATGTGTGCCCTTGTCACGACACCATGCCAAGTTTCATGAATTTATCATGAGTTTTGGATTTATGGGAATTTGAAAACCAAGTATCTCAATGTTTGCGGCCGAGCCAACAGTCAGTGAGATGTTAGAAATCCATTCCCATTTCTTGCATGGGACCTAAACATGCATCCGCGGAAAGGCATATATTTTTTCAACCTATTTTTCATGTGTTGGACCTTGTGATTGTAGTTCAAATTTGAATTATGCACATTAAATGGTTAGAAAACTCAATTAATGTGTTAAATAGGTCTCATGAACCCTAGAAAAAATCCACAGTTTAGCATGACGGTCATGTGTTGCTCTATGGTGACTCCAGAAATAAATTCAAGGCGAGAAGAGACAACGTATGTTGTTTCACACATAAAATGTGAACTTTTCCTATCGAAACACATGCCTTTATTGTGAGAACCTTCGGTTTCTAAGAGGTTTGTTCAAAAACTTGTCCAAAATTGGGGATTTTTTTTACCAAAACACACACGACAGGGTAATTGATGGCACCATGCCCAAATTTCATGAATTTCTGTCGAGGTTTGCATTTACATGAATTTAAAAACTAAGTTTCCCGATGTTTGCGGTCGAGCCAAGATGATTATATGTTTGAAATTCATTCCCATTTCTTGTTTGGGACCTAAACATGCAGCCAGGGAAACGTATATGGTTTTTCGACATATTTTCATGAGCTGGACCGTGTGATTGTAGTTCAAATTTGAATTATGCACATTGAATGCCTAGAAAACTCAATTAATGTACTTAAAAGGTCAAACGAACTTTGTATGATTCCATTGTTTCGCACGACACATTCATGTTACTCTATGGAGACTCTAGAAATAAATTCAAGGCGAGAAGAGACATCGGATGTTGTTTCGCACATAAAATGTTAACTTTCCCTATCGGAACCACATGACTTCTAGTGAGAATCTTTGGTTTGTAAGAGGTTTGTGCCAAAACTTGTATCAAACTAGGCATTGTTTTTACCACAACACACATGTGCCATGACATGACACCATGCCAAGTTTCATGAATTTCCCACGATCTTTGGATTTACTGGAATTTTAAAACATGGCTTCTCAATGTCTATGACCAAGCCAAAATACCGAGAGGTTTGGAATTCGTTTAATTTCCATTTCTTGCATGGGACCAACACATGTATCAAGTGACAAATAGATGATTTTCAACCCATTCAGGTGCACTCTAGTATGTGCTTAACTGTAGTTCAAATTTGAACTATGCACATGAAATGTCTAAAAAACTCTTTAAATGTGTAAAAGGGCCTAAACAACCCTGAATAATTCCATATTTAACACACAGTCCTATAGTTGCAAGTTCACTGTAGATAAATGTTATTGCCATCCAAACACCTTCAATTGCCAATGTAACTTCATTTTTCGTTTCAAAGCAATATGAAAATCAAATACATCGCAAACAGTTCTTGATCATGAAACGTGTGTGATGTGGTATAAAAATATCTTGGGCCGATCCTCATATATGGCTTAGGCTGGAAGCTTCAGTCCACCGCCGGCGCATCAACCACACAGTCACACTTGTTCCCAAGACCACTCTACTATTCAAGCATCGCTGGTGATAAATGGGGACGTGGATCCGCATCATGAGGGCAACTTCGGCGACCCACTCCGGCCCGAGCGTGGCTGCATCAGCCATGAACGCGCTCACAACATCCTTGAGCGCGGCCGCACTCTCCGACAGGGCAGCTGCGGCCGCCGAAAGGGCAGCTGTTGCATCTGAGATGGCGGCAGCAACATCCGCGAACGGGATAGCAAATGGTGAGAACGGCCCAATAGTTGTCCGCTCCTTGGCAGCCGCCATAGCCCTGATGGCCGCTACCCATGCCTATGCCGATGCCGCCCACGCCCAGCTCGTGTCGGTCACCGCACAAATAGCAGCGGCCTTCTCCGATAACGGTCGGCAACCTATGTCCGAAGAGTTGGCCATCGCAGAGAGCGCTCGAGCGGTCGTCCATTCGTCGGCAGCTTCCCTTGCCAAGATGGAGGCCGTCAATGCCTGGACCGTGGCCGCCCACACCAAACTCGTGGCCGCTTTTTCCAAAGAGATGGCGGACACGGACAGCGAGATGCTTGCAGAGTATGTTGCGATGGATGCCATGGATCCCCTTCCCCTGGAGATCGTCGGGCACGAGCTGGTCATGGAGGATGCGGTGGAGATCGACGAGCGTCAGGCGGAACATTAGTCTTTGTTTAGAGTGCTGGTCTATTGTTAGAGTAATGTTTAGGTCAACCTGCTATATTTAATTGCTCGATTAAGTAAGTGCGGGCTATGGTGTAGGCTCTTTTGTGCAGTACCCAAATTAGCAATTGATGTTAAATTATGCGATGACATGGATGACCACTATAACCAGGGAAATTCGGACCAAAAAATTGCCGCCATATCCCCATTCCTTCTTCCAATTGAAAATGAAATTGAAGTTCATCACACACAATTTTTTGGAATGAATCGTGTGCAATGTAGTACCCAATCTTACGTTGGAAGCTTGGACACAAACATTTGCACGTCCAAGTTCATCACACACGGGGTATAGCACAGGCTTCGTTTGTGATGTGTTGATATCGAGAACTATTCTGCACCAAATGAAAATTTTGGGCTGCCGCGGAAATATCTATCTCCCTCGCCCCCCGGTACCTATCAAAAGCCACATTTCGCCCTTTTCCTCTACCTTTCCTAGTTCAAACCTTCACTGCTTGCTTGCAGCGCTGCCTCCTCGCCGGCGATGTTCCTTCCTGCTGCTCGGCCTCCTCCATCTAGTCAGGTAATCCACACCTCCCCAATAGCCCCTCACCCCCTCCTCCTCCATCCCACATGGCCCGACCGGTGCGAAACCTTACACCCAAATTACCGCCCCATCCTCCAAATAATCGCCGCCGAAAGCCATGGTGCATGTAGTATAGCAAGGATCTCAAAGAGCATTTTGCTGCGTTGAAGCAAATCGCGGTTGCACGCGCAAAGAGGCAGCTATGGCTTCCATGCGTGTCGACCCCCAGATATTGGAGGAGCACCTCGCCGTCGAGGCCACCGTCGACGCCTCGCGTGCTGACGCCGCCACGCGGTTGGCTGCTATAAACGACAACTCGTGGTCTTTTCTCAAGGGCACAGCCGGTGCGTTCGACGAAGACTTCGATGTATTTTCTCAGCGTGCCCGTGCTTACCTCAACTCCAGAGCTGGCATGTTAGTGCCGGGGCGGGATCAGGCCACTAACCACTACAAGGGGTGCACCCATGGTGTGGAGGCCTTGACCTCTTCCAAGTTGAAGGAGCCCACCATCATCGATATCTCCGACATTGAGGAATAGCTTGTTTTTCTTAGCTTTATCACTAAGGACCTATGTTAACCTAGCTATGCCGGTTAAGCATGTTTAGTTTACCTATTGTGTGTGCCACTACTGCCTTTCATTTAGAAATTCTAGTGAAATGTCCAATGTAATGCTACTGCAACCTGACCTTCTAGTATGTTCTATAGTCCAATGTGGTGCTTAGTTAACTGATTCATTCATTTGTTGTAGTGATCATTTAACTATTTAATTCAATTCTGAAATGTGATATACGATTGTTGTTGGTACAATTTTGTATTGGTATGCATGTGACGAATAAATTGAATTTAGATGTACTAAATACATGCGAAACATATATAATTGCTATATTTCCTAGTTCTTAGCACGCTTGGTTTAGATAACTGGCTTTTCCATGTGGCTCGAACTAATCTGTTGGATCCACAATGTGTTTATTTTCCATTAACATATTTCACTGATACTATGCCAAATATCACTTGTAACCTGATCAATATTTGTCTTCAATATGTTGAAGGGGGAAACAATGGGGGGCACTGAAGTTTACCATCGAGGTTTGCACATCCATGGTTGTTTGGCTAATACTCCCTCCGTTCCTAAATACAAGTCTTTTTAGAGGATTCACTAGGGGACTACATACGGAGCAAAATGGATGAATCTACACTTTAAAGTATGTCTATATACATCCGTATGTAGTCTTCTAATGGAATCTCTAGAAAGACTTACATTTAGGAACGGAGGGAGTAGCACATTATTGTGCAATTGTAGAAACCATTGTAATATTAATGTTTTAAATAATTTTTCTTGCACATGTAGGTCCTGCTATAAGAGGTTTAGACCCACTGTTTGACCCTTTTTGCATGTGGGAAAATGCGGTGTCCTTGAATATCAGTCAAATCAAGAAACTCAGAAAGATTGTTAAGATAAATAAACTAGCTACGAAAAACAACAAGATGTTTGTCTGCACAATGAAGAAGACATTAGTCAACTATAGGATGGTACCATCTCTTTCACCTTGTCCTTTTCCCTTTGCGCCATTTCAAATTTTAGAAAAGATATTTATGCGTATGTTTCTTTTCAGTCCTTCTCAAGGCAGTTCATCGATGATTACGTCTTAAACCACTTGTATGATCAAGAGGCGATGAAGGTATTCATACACCACCCACGGTATAATCTTGAAGTCTTCCTTAATTGGACGAAGGATAGGCGGGCAATCATCCACAGGCACTGCCTAAAGTTGCGAGGACCTTCAACATCATTGAAGGCTCAATATTCTCCTTCCGCTTTCACATTTTTTAGATGAGATTCATCTATCTATTTACCTTCTATGATGATACTTAATGTCCAAAGGTTTTAGATGTTGCATTTGAAACTTTGTCTTGTTGTGCAATTGGGTAGCTAGGCAGTATATGCCTATATGATGTTGTAGCCTGATGTAATTAGATTATGAAATCCTGGTTGCCGTACTACGAATAAGAAATATATTCTGTGGTTGATATGAAATGTTAATTTGATTACTAAATGGATTATAAATAATAGAGCAATCAGGCTGATTATTGGGGTTCTCATTTCTGACGGTTTCTAAGACAACACCGTGGGCGATGACCTGAACAAACCCACACGGTTTCTAGAAACTTGGCGTGTTGGACCGATGAGCAATCACACACGAATTCTGGTCGACAACTGTGTGCATTAGGACACCCAATCACAAACATTTTCACATAGCTAGTGTATGTGATGGGCAGCCCAATGCCAAACAGTTTCTTCTAGACACCGTGAGTGATGTTTTGATTAACTCAAATGACAGAATTATAACTATCGTGTGTGATAACCACCCCTATCACCAACGATGTTATGTAGAAAATTGTGTGTGATCTGCAATATGAAAGGAAATGTAACCTTGGGATTCCCTGTGTGGGATGCTAAGCTAATCTCACACGTCTTCCCCAATATGTCTGTTTGTGGTGGCCCTTCCAATCGCAAACGATATATTTTTGCCCATCATGTGTGACCAGGTGCAGGCATCGCCGACGGGTTTTCCCTCTCGTGTGGGATAGCCCCCCTATCGCCCACACATGCAAGGCGACGGTTTAAGACTACGTCACGGAAAGGGGTTAAAAACCGTTTGTATAGCACACGACTGCACTAGTGCTAGCCTCCCGACGCCCATCTTCTCCTATATGGTGTGTTTTACCATAGAAAAATTCATAAGAAACCTTTCGGGACAAAGCGCCGCCGTGTCGAGGCGGAAACGTGGGCAGAGGCCCGTTTGCACTCCGACAGTCAGATTCTGCCAGGGAAATCCCGCTCCGGGAGGGGGAGATCGAAACCATCGCTATCACCAACGCTTCCTCCTTCGTGGGAGGACAAATCTTCATCAACATCTTCACCAGCACCATCTCATCTCCAACCCTAGTTCATCTCTTGTATTCAATCTTTGTCCCAAAACCTCAGATTGGTACATGTGGGTTACTAGTTGTGTTAATTACATCTTGTAGTTGATGCTTGATGGATTACTTGGTGGAAGATATTATGTTTAGATCCTTAATTATTATTATTACACCTCTAATCTTGAACATGTTGATGAGGTGCGAGTAGTTACTATTGTTGTTGAGGACATGGTAGAAGTCTTGTTATAAGTAATCATGTAAAGTTGGTATTCGTTCGATATTTTGATGATGTGTATGTTGTTACTTCTCTTAGTGGTGTCGTGTGAACGTCGACTACATGACACTTCTTTGTTTATAATTCCTAGAAGACGTAGAAAAGTTTGAGAAAAATTACTAAATTTTAACATGTTTATTTTGTCAAAAGTAATTGGGTAAACAAACACAAATTTATTGCTGATTTTCTATTGGTTGGAACCTCGTTCCCCTGGATCGATGACGTGGCAGGGCATCCACACCCAACACGCATCGCCCTCGCATGCAACAGCACCCCACGGCCCCACCATCGCATGCACTATCGCATGACCATTCAACCCCATCGCGCGCGGTGCCCTCTCCTTTATATCCTAAATTCCTCCTCCCACGTGGGCAGCAGCAGCACCATGTCTGGCGAGCAACGCGCCAACCGCAGCAGCGCCGCCTCCTGCGGCCGCCCGCCTGCGCTTTCGAGCAAGCCGCGCCACTCACCTGACTCGCTCGTTGTTGCCCCTCGCAGGACCACGCCGCGTTGCCCTTCATAGGATCACGCCGCGCCGCCCCATGACTACATGACAACAAATTTCATATTTTCCATGCCAAATTTTACACTTAGCTATGGGCCTAAGGGAAGTCATTGTGGAGTAACAAGTAGATGATGGGTTGCTAGAGTGACAGAAGCTTAAACACCAGTTTATGCATTGCTTCATAAGGGGCTGATTTGGATCCACATGTTTCATGCTATGGTTAGATTTATCTTAATTCTTCTTTCGTAGTTGCGGATCCTTGCGAGAGGGGGTAATCATAAGTAGGTTGTTAGTTCAAGTAAGAACATCACCTTAGCACCGGTCCACCCACATACCAAATTATCAAAATAGTGAACACGAATCAACCCAACATGATGAACATGACTAGACAGGATTCCCATGTGTCCTTGGGAGCGCTTGCTTAATATAAGAGTACCTCCAGGCCTGTCCTTTGCTACAAAAAGGATTGGGCTACCTAGCTACACCTTTTCTACTATTGTTACTTGTCACTTGTTACGATTTATCTTTCTACAAAACTATCTACTATCGTTACTTACAGCACTTGCAGAGAATACCTTGCTGAAAATTGCTTATCATTTCCTTCTGCTCCTCGTTAGGTTCGACACTCTTAGTTATCGAAAGGACTACGATTGATCCCCTATGCTTGTGCGTCATCAATACTCTTTTATGGCGCCGTTGCCGGGGAGTGAAGCGCCTTTGGTAAGTGGAAATTGGTAAGGTAACATTTTCTATACGTGGTGAATTTTACTGTTGCTTGTCACTATGAACGGTCACCCTTTGAGTGGCTTGTTCGGGGCATCTTCGCCCCAAACTGAAGATGAGGAAATTTCTCCTCAACCTTCTGAACCTACTGAAAATGTTTATTATGATTATTCCTTTTGGTATGCTTGAAAAACTCTTATCACACCCATATGATGGGACGACTCATCTTGATTATCATTTGATATTTGTAGATGAAGTTTGTGGATTATTTCAGCTTGCAGGGTTGTCCGGAGGCAAATTTAAGAAGAAATTTTTCCCTTTATCTTTGGAGGGAAAGGAATTAATGTGCTTCAGGTTATTGGGTGATATTGGATCATGGGACTGGAATCATTTGAAGTTGGAATTTCATCAGAAGTTTTATCCTATGCATCTAGTTCATCGTGATCGGAATTTTATTTATAATTGCTGGCCTCGTAAAGGAGAAAGTATCGCTCAAGCTTGGGGGGGCTTAAATCTATGATGCACACTTGTCCCAACCATGATGTCTCAAGAGATACTATTATGCAAAAATTATTATGCTTGGCTTTCTCATGATGATCAAAGCCTACTCGGTTCTTCCTCTATTGGTTCCTTCATGAATAGAACTAATGAATTCAAATGGGATCTCCTGGAAAGAATTAAGCGCAACTCTGAAGACTGGGAACTCGACAAAGGTAAAGAGTCAGGTATAAAGCTCAAGTTTGATTGTGTAAAATCTTTTATAGAAACTGATGCCTACTATAAGTTGAGTAATAAATATGGCTTTGACTCAGAGATAGTAGCTTCTTTCTGCCAATCATTTGCTACTCATGTTGATCTCCCTAAGGATAAGTTGTTTAGGTACCATCCACCCATTGAAGAACAATTACAGAAACCTATTAAACTTGAGAAGGAAGAAATAATTGTTAGCCATGTTGGTCCAATTGTTCCTACTACTTACATTGAGAAACAACCCTTCCCTGTTAGAATTAAGGAACACGCTAAAGCTACAACTATGTTTAATAAAAGTCATGCTAGGACACCTACACCTCCTGAACAAATAAATTTTGAGCCTAAAGTTGCTATGGTTAAATATCTGCTAGTTGACAACATTGACAGTCAAGTCATTTACTTCTGTGGGGAAGCTGCTAGAATTGCAAAACCTTCTAGAAACTGCGAGACGAACTTGATAAAAATAAACCAGTTGTTGGCATGCTTGTGGTTTCCGTTAAAATTGGAGATCATTGTTGTCATGGTTTGTGTGACCTTGGTGCTAGTGTCAGTGCTATAACTTTTACGTTATATCAAGAAATTATGAATGACATAGCACCATCTGAACTTGAGGACATTGATGTTACTATTAAACTTGCAAACAGAGATACTATTACACCACTTGGGATTGTTAGACATGTTGAAGTCTTGTGTGGAAAGCTCAAGTACCCCACTGATTTTCTAGTACTTTGTTCAAAACAAGATAACTTTTCCCCATTATATTTGGTAGACCTTTCTTGAATACTGTTAATGCTAAAATTAATTGTGTTACTGATAAGGTTAAAGTAAGCTTTGGCGATGTGTCTCATGAATTTAATTTCTCCAAGTTTAGTAACCAACCTCATGAGAAAGAATTATCAAGCAAAGATGAGATTATTGGTCTAGCTTCTCTTGTTGTACCTCCTACCGACCCGTTAGAACTATATTTACTAGACCATGAAAATGATATGCATATGAATGAGAGAAATGAGATAGATGACATATTTTTGAAACAAATGCCTGTTCTTTAACACAACTTACCGGTTGATATTTTATGGGATCCCCCTCCACCCAAGGGAGATCCCGTGTTTGAGCTAAAGACTTTACCCGATACTTTGAAATATGTTTATCTTGATGAAAAGAAGATATATCATGTTATTATTAGTGATAACGTTTCCGATCATGAAGAAAAGAGATTATTTAAAACTCTGAAGAAGCACCATGCTGCTATTGGATATACTCTTGATAATCTTAAGGGCACTAGTCCCACTCTATGTCATCACAAGATTAATATGGAACCGGATGCTAAATCTGTCGTTGATCATCAACGCCGCTTAAACCCTAAGATGAAGGAAGTGGTAAGAACTGAAATATTAAAGCTTTCGGAGGCAGGTATAATTTATCCTATTGCTGATAGTAGGTGGGTAAGTCTTGTTCATTGTGTTCCCAAGAAAGGAGGTATAACTGTTGTTCCTAATGATAAAAAAGAACTTATCCCACAAAGAATAGTAACTGGTTATAGGATGGTGATTGATTTCAGGAAATTAAACAAAGCTACTAGGAAAGATCATTATCCTTTACCTTTTATTGATCAAATGCTAGAAAGATTATCTAAGCACACACACTTTGGCTTTCTTGATGGATATTCCGGATTTTCTCAAATACCTGTGTCAAAAGAGGATCAAGAGAAAACTACTTTCACTTGCCCTTTTGGAATGTATGCTTATATACGTATGCCTTTTGGTTTATGCAATGCACCTGCCACCTTTCAAACATGTATGATGGCTATATTCTCTATTTTTTGTGAAAAGATTGTTGAGGTTTTCATGGATGATTTTTCTGTTTATGGAATTTATTTTGATGATTGCTTGAGCAACCTTGATCGAGTTTTGCAGAGATGTGAAGAAACTAATCTTGTTTTGACTTGGGAGAAGTGCCATTTTATGGTGAATGAAGGCATAGTACTTGGGCACAAAATTTCTGAACGGGGTATTGAAGTGGATAAAGCTAAAGTTGACGCCATTGAGAAGATGCCATGCCCCAAAGATATCAAAGGTATAAGAAGCTTCCTTGGTCATGCTGGTTTTTATAGGCATTTCATTAAAGATTTCTCAAAGATTTCTAGGCCGCTAACTAATCTTCTTCAAAACGATATTCCTTTTGTTTTTTATGATGATTGTGTAGAAGCTTTTGAAATACTTAAGAAAGCTTTGATTTCTGCACCTATTGTTCAACCACCTGACTGGAACGTACCATTCGAGATTATATGTGATGCTAGTGATTATGATGTTGGGGTTGTTCTAGGGCAAAGAGTAGACAAGAAATTGAATGATATCCATTATGCTAGTAAAACTCTAGATGTTGCTCAAAGAAATTATGCCACCGTACTAAAAAGGAATTTTTAGCAGTTGTCTTTGCATGTGATAAGTTTAGACTTTATATTGTTGATTCCAAAGTAACTATTCACACAGATCATGCTTCTATTAAATACCTTATGGAAAAGAAAGATGCTAAACCTAGACTTATTCGGTGGGTGCTTTTGCTTCAAGAATTTGATTTGCATATTGTTGATATAAAAGGAGCTGAAAACCCCATAGCAGATAACTTGTGTACAATGGAGAATGTTCTTGATGACCCACTGGCTATTGATGATAATTTTCCTGATGAATAACTTGTTGCTATGAACTTTATGTAGTACTCCTTGGTATGCTGATTATGCTAATTACATTGTTGCTAAATATATCCCACATAGTTTCACCTATCAATAGAAGAAAAAATTCTTTTATGATTTACGACATTACTTTTGGGATGACCCACATCTTTATAAAGAGGGAGTAGTTGGTATTATTAGACGTTGTATACCTGAGCATGAACATGAATAAATCTTAAGGAAGTGTCATTCTGAACCTTACGGAGGACATCATGTTGGAGACAGAACTGCACACAAGGTATTACAATCTACCCAATGCATGTTATACTATCCAGCGCTCATTCTTGTTGGCCTAGCTTAGCTCGGATTCGGACCATGTAGTGCTTTTTCCTATCTGACGAATTTCCCAATTAAACCAAGACATGCATATTTATAGGAATGCCACTATTTTAAAATGTTAATAATTAAATAACCGTGTATCATAATAAAACATGTCATATATGTAAAATGGGTAGGATTTCATGTAGATTCACAATATCCAACTTTCAGCCATGATAAAAATGTTTAAAACTTCTGTTTGCTTTCATTTGCATAAGTTCCATGCTAAAATGGTTTATTTCATAACTAACTAACTGTAGCTCCTAATTAAATAAATTATATATGTAACTTGACTAGAAAAACATGTAGAATAACAAGGTGCACTTGTTGTTTAATAAGTCTAAAAATTGTGTTTAGGGAAGAACAAAACCAAATTCGAAAATTGCATATGGGGATTTTTCGTAATTGTTGTATGTTGTTTCCAGCCTCATTGAAAATGTCTAGATAGGTAGTTTCTTTATGTTCCAACTCTTGCCATGATAAAAAACATTTAAACTTGTTGGGTACCTAAACGAGAGTGAACTAAATAATTTGAATGTGGAGTTGCATATTGAGCTTCACTTTATTTGTAGTGTTTGATTGTTGCATCCTGCCATGCCATGCATCTTTAAATGGACATACATCATACTTTGTCATGCATCATGACACGATTATGCTTGTTTGTTTACTGTGTGTCATTTTCTTGTTTCCGGTTTCGCTTCTTCTCGTTAGAGTTCTGGTAATCGTCCAAAGTGCGAGGATTCATTCGACTATGCCAGTTCGTCTACTTCATGGATTCGATCTTCTTCCAAGCGGGATTCCAGGCAAGATGATCATTACCTTGGTTATCACTACTATCTTTTTTATGCTAGTTGGCTCGTTGCTATTGCTATGTCCCGTTACCTAGCAATTGTTTGTCAAGCCTCCCAAAATGCCATGATAAGCCTCTAAACATCCACATCCTAGCAAACCCTTGTTTGGCTAAGTTACCGCTTGCTCAGCCCCTCTCACAGCATTGCTAGTTGTAGGTGCAGGTTGTTCCATGTGGAAACATGGTTATCTTGGTATATCACATTATTCTTGCTATTTCATTAATCCATCTATATACTTGGTAAAGGGTGGAAGGCTTGGCCTCTTGCTTGGTGTTTTGCTCCACTCTTGCCGCCTTAGTTTCCTATTAGCGGTGTTATGTTCCATATTGAGAGCTCCTAACATGCTTGGGGTTGTTATGAGGGGGCCATTGATAATTCATTTTAGGATAGAACTCTTCCGGAAAGGCCCAACTTTGGTACTACATTTGCCTAATAACAATTCAAACTTGCATAGGGAATGATCAACCCGTTGGCTAATTAATCAACAAACCGGGCCAATGCTCCTCATGAGTGTTGGTCCAAAACCGGCTGCCTGCGGGGCCGCCACAGGGAAACCCGATGATTGGTTTTACTCGTAGCTAGTCCCATCCGGTTGTGCCCTGAGAACGAGATATGTGTGGCTCCTATCAGGATCTGGCCTGCCAAGAGGTCTTGCCTTTGACGAATGTCTTGTGCATCGGGATTCCGAGGATACTTCGGGCTATCCCACGGTTGAGGTTTTCCAATGCATCTTGTGGTTAATTTGTGAAGGATGAGTTGGGGCACCCCTAGAGGGTTAAATCTTTTTGAAAGTCGTGCCCATAGTTATGTGGCAACTTGGAAACTTTATAATACCCGGTTATAGAAAACTTGAAGTAAACTCAATTAAAATACACCAACTGTGTGCATAACTGTGACCGTCTCTTTTCTAGGGAGTTCGGGAAGAGAACACGGTGGGGTTATGTTTGACTTGTAAGTAGGAGTTCAGGATCACTTCTTGATCAGTACTAACTCATGTCCATTTATGCGTAGACCACTCTTCTTATTCTTGTACTCGTAAGTTAGCCAGACAAAAATGCTTAGTGTCGATGCAACCTCACCACTTAACCATTCCTCGCCCATTAAGCTTTGTTACACTTGATACCCTTGGTAATGAGATTGTTGAGTCCCTGTGGCTCACAGATTCCTACAACAACAGGTGCAGGTACAAATGCGATGGTTTGATGTGAGAGTGATGATTGTTCTATTTGGAGTTCTTCTTCTTCGATGATCATAGGATGGGTTCCAGGTCGGCAGTCTGGGATTAGCAGGGCGCACATCGTCTTCTTTTCGTTTGATTTCATCCGTATTCTGACCCTGCTCTTCTATATGATGATTGTTATGTATTGATGTATTGAGATATTCATGTTGTAGCTTGTGGCAAGTGTAAGCCAAATCTTGTATACTCTTATATTTAGTACATTTTTTTGTGACAATGTCCATCTTGTAAAAGTGTCTCTGATATGTGCTTCTATCCTTGTTGAGACTTCCAAGTTTCCGCGAGGATAGGACCGCATATTGGGCGTGACAACAGATGATTGAGGATGTGCTAATGCACTTAACTCACATAGTATTCCGGCGGGGTGGAATGAGACAGCGGTGATTCTTATTAAAAAGGTGGATTAGCCTGAACTTCCCTCCCGGTTCAGGCCAATAAGTTTATGTAATGTCGTCTACAAGGCAATTTCAAAGGTCTTATCCAATAGATTGAATATTTTACTACCAGAGATAATATCCTTGAACCAAAGTGTGTTTGTTCTGGGCAGACCTTTTACTAATTAGCATAGTGTTAGTTGCATATGAGGGCTTTCATGCTATAAAAAACAAGAGATAAGGATAAACTGGTTTATGTGCTGTCAAGTTGGATATGCACAAAGCATATAGTTGAGTAGAGTAGAATGTCCTTCACGATATGATGATTAAACTTGGATTTGATACTTCTTGGGTGGAAATGATTATGGCACGTATCACAAGTGTCGCCTATAGAGTTTGGTTTAACTCTGAAGAGACAAATTTGTTTACCCTACGAGGGGGCTCCGACAAGGGGATCCACTTTCGCCTTATATATTTTTCATCTGTGAAGACAGTTTGTCAAGTCTTCTAGCATATGAGGAAGACATCGATGGTATCCAAGGGGCCAGGTTGTGCCGTAGTGCACCATTAGTTTCACACTAGTTATATGCTGATGATTCTGTGATCTTGATGAATTTGTATACGTCGAAAGCCACGACCCTTCAAAATGCACTAGCTATGTACTGTGCATGCTTAGGACAATTGGTGAGTGATTCAAAGTCGAGTATTTTTTCAGTCCTAATACACATGTGGATGTTCGAGCAGAGGTGTGTGGGTTGCTTAATATTGTCTCAGGAGCTCTTTCTGAGAAGTACTTAGGCCTACCTTCGATGGTAGGTATGGGCAGAAGTGATAACTTTCAGTATCTGGTGGATAGAGTTTACGCTCTAATTGATGGATGGATGTCGAAAATGTTATCTGTTAACGGGAAGGAGACGCTTCTGAAGGACATGGATCAGGCTATTCCAGTTTATGCCATGTCAGTTTTTAATATACCAAAGAAAATATGTAAGGCCGTCGGCGATGCAATTGCTACATTTTCGTGGGGTGGATCTAGGGGGAGATGAAAATAAATTCGCATGCATGGTTGAAGATGTGTGTCCCAAAATCTGAAGGGGCATGGGTTAAGACACTTACATTGTTTTAGCAAGGCAATGTTGGCAAAACAGTGTTGGAGACTATTATCTGAGCCAGAAACCTTATGTGCTCAGGTGCTACGAGTGAAATACTTTCAAGATGGGAAACTATTGACATCAACCTTGAAGAAAGGTTCATCTTTCACCTGGCAGAGTTTTGTGGCGGGTTTAAAAAGTTTAGCCAAGGGGCTATTTGGCGACCAGGAGATGGAGCTACAATTAACATTTGGGAGGATCAATGGATACCAGGAACTTGTGATCGAAAGGTCATGATCCCATGAGGACAGTGCTTATTAGCGACGGTTCAGGACTTAGTTGACCCACTCGCAGGAAGGTGGGCTGAACAATTGATTTCTAAGAATTTTTGGCCTATTGACTCAGCAAGAATCTTGTGCATCCCATTGCCATCACATGGGCAATCCAATTTCATTGCTTGGACATTCACCAAGACAGGGTGCTTTACGGTTAACTCTACATATCGGGAAGTGTGGCGTTCGGAGTACAGAACAGGGGCACATCTTAATGATGGCGTGGGAAAAACTGAGCCACACCCAGTTTGGAAGTTTTTGTGGGGGAGACCGGTGCCTCCAAAATTTCACATTTTCACTTGAAGGGCTTTGCATGGATTTATTCCTTGCTTATGTGTGCTAGCTAATAGACATATGAAAACTCATGTGATATGTCCAGTTTGTGGCAACGAACCAGAGGACATACGCCATATGTTATTTTCATGTGATAGAGCAAAGGAGGTGTGGCATGCTTTGGGGCTACAAGTGTACATTCACCCGTTGTTACAGATGGAACAGTCGGGTTCTGCGATCCTTGAGGAACTGCTATGCACACAGATGCAAGCATGTTGTTAGCTACCAATTGCAAATGGAGTAGAAACAATAATGGTGTCCGGGTGGTACCTATGGTGGGATTGGCGCAAGAAATCACATGATGAGGCTATAGGTTCGCCTGAGAGAAGAACTCTGAGTATAAGGGGAATAGTGGAGAATTCGTTGGCTCTAAAAATGAAGAAACTTGAAAGAAAATTCAGATGGGTACGAACAGCGTCAGGAGTGGTAAAATTGAATGTCGATAGCAGCTTCTACCTAGACTCGGGCGATGGGGCAATAGGGGCCCTACTAAGGGACTCGACTGGTGGATTTATAGCAGCGCGCGTGTTGGTGCACTAGGAATGGGGTACCCAGTGCCCCTAACTTATGCACAGGCAGCAATAGCATGACCCCGTCAAGACCAACCCAAGACGAAGAAGCCGCTCTACGTGAGATCAAGGAGCGCATCAAGAAGATGAAGCCAACATCCAAGACCCCGACAGAGGCAGCCTGCGCTGGCTAGCTACGCCGGCAAGGACGATGCAACGGCCCAAGATGGGACCGAGCCACGCCAACCACGTCCCCGGTGCCTGTCGGGGACCGAGGCGCGCACACCCAGAAGACCCGGCAAGCCATCCCCCGCCAGGCGCGAGCCGATCAACCACCGCTCCACTGCATCGCAACACCAGTCAGTTATCTATGCGGTGTCGAGCCCTCAGGAGGCTAAGTGGCTCTCACTAAGCATGTGGCAACGCGCCGGAAGACCGATTACCTCTATTTGACACCCGTCCAGAGGCGTGTCAAGACACTAAGCAACGGCCATCTAATCGGTGGTAAGAGCTTGCCGGGGAGGCATCCCCGCGTGCCACCTAGACTAGCATTTATGGCATTTTGTCCTAAGTGCCAGAGTTAGGTATGATAGCACTGTTAGCTATCTAATCACTAGATAATGTCTGTTTTGCCACTGTGGTTGCCCCTTGTCCTATAAAAGGAGGCCCAAGGAAACCTAGCTCAAGATTCGGACCCTTGGACAATTATACTCGCGTAGCAGCTCTTCCGAAGGCGACCTTGCCGGGTTTGAGCGCTGCGTGTGCTTCGTGCTCTTCTGATCAATCCACCAAAGCAGGAGTAGGGTTTTACGCTTCTCATCTTCGTGCAGATTCGAACCTGGGTAAAAACACCAGCGTCCCATCGTCGTGCTGTCTCATGACCTCTGCTCTTTGTGCAGCTTGACCTCACCCTTGCCGAACCACAAAGGGGCCCTTGGTGCCATAGGTGATCATGTGCATCCTGCCCCAACATCTTTGGCACGCCAGGTAGGGGCCTGCTTCATTTTGCGTGAACCTAAGAACGTGAGCAGCGCGTCGATCTTCATCGCCTACTTCTTAACCCATGGCTCCCAAGAAGAAGGTCAGCGCGACCGCGTGTCCCTCCACTTTGAAGGCCCCCTCGCATCCAGCCGCGGACACCGTGCGCACCGCGGCGGTGGCAAATGAGGCAGGCGTCGTGGGCGGAGCCACCGTGGTGTCCCCCGCGGCCGAAGCTGGAGCAAGGAACGCCGAAGAAGAGCAACAACAACAACATTCTGGCGAGCTCGACCCTAGCACCGCGGGAGGAGGAAACGTTCGGTCTCCACCTCCCTGACGCGCTGGTGGCCGCGGCCGCAACAACGGCGCCCAATATGGGGGTAGCCGTGATCCTACAGCAGCGCCTGTCGCAGGCGGGGCTGCTAGGCACGCGCCTCGGCCAGAGCAAGACGGAGTGCCAAGCGGAGCTGTATACTGATACGTCCATTTTGCATCATGCTTTTATATTGATATTTATTGCATTATGGGCTGTTATTACACATTATGGTACAATGCTTATGCCTTTTCTCTCTTATTTTACCAGGTTTACATGAAGAGGGAGAATGCCGGCAGCTGGAATTCTAGACTGGAAAAGGAGCAAATATGAGAGACCTACTATGCACAACTCAAATAGTCCTGAAAAGTTACGGAGAATTATTTTGGAATATATAAAAAATTTTGGGCGAAAGAAATACCAGAGGGGACCCACCAGGAGGCCACAATCCTGGGGGGCGCGCCCTACCACCCAGGGCGCGCCCCTGTGGCTTGTGGGCCCCCTCGCAGCCCTCTGGTGAACATCTTCTACTATATGGAGGGTTTTGGCCTGGAAAAAATCATAAGAGAGCTTTCGGGACGAAGCGCCGCCGTCTCGAGGCGGAACTTGGGCAGAACCAATCTAGAGCTCCGGCGGAGCTGTTCTGCCGGGGAAACTTCCCTCCCGGAGGGGGAAATCGAAGCCATCGTCATCACCAACGATCCTCTCATCGAGAGGGGGTCAATCTCCATCAACATCTTCACCAGCACCATCTCCTCTCCAAACCCTAGTTCATCTCTTGTATCCGATCTTTGTCTCAAAACCTCAGATTGGTACCTGTGGGTTGCTAGTAGTGTTGATTACTCCTTGTAGTTGATGCTAGTTGGTTTACTTGGTGGAAGATCATATGTTCAGATCCTTAATGATAATTAATACTCCTCTGATTATGAACATGAATATGCTTTGTGAGTAGTTACGTTTGTTCCTGAGGACATGGGATAAGTCTTGTTATAAGTAATCATGTGAATTTGGTATTCGTTCGATATTTTGATAAGATGTATGTTGTCTCTCCTCTAGTGAAGTTATGTGAACGTCGACTACATGACACTTCACCATTATTTAGGACTAGGGGAAGGCATTGGGAAGTAATAAGTAGATGATGGGTTGCTAGAGTGACAGAAGCTTAAACCCTAGTTTATGCGTTGCTTCGTAAGGGGCTGATTTGGATCCATATGTTTCATGCTATGGTTAGATTTATCTTAATTCTTCTTTTGCAGTTGTGGATGCTTGCGAGAGAGGTTAATCATAAGTGGGAGGCTTGTCCAAGTAAGGGAAGCACCCAAGCACCGGTCCACCCACATATCAAATTATCAAAGTAACGAACGCGAATCATATGAGCATGATGAAAACTAGCTTGACAGAAATTCCCATGTGTCCTCGGGAGCGCTTTGCTTTATATAAGATTTTGTCCAGGCTTGTCCTTTGCTACAAAAAGTATTGGGCCACCTTGCTGCACCTTTGCTACATTTGTTACTTGCTACCCGTTACGAATTATCTTATCACAATACTATCTGTTATCGATAATTTCAGTGCTTGGAGAGAATACCTTACTGAAAACCGCTTGTCATTTCCTTCTGCTCCTCGTTGGGTTCGACACTCTTACTTATTGAAAGGACTACGATAGATACCCTATACTTGTGGGTCAGCAAGACTCTTTTCAGTAAGAGTAGATGGTGTTATTAGACGTGTGTACCTGAGCATGAACAGGAACAGATCCTACACAAGCGTCACTCCGAGGCCTACGGAGGACGCCACGCTGGAGATAGAACTGCACACAAGGTATTACAATCTGGTTTTTATTGGCCTACTCTCTTCAAGGATGCTCGTAAGTTTGTCTTGTCTTGTGAGGAATGTCAAAGAATTGGTAATATTAGTAGACGTCAGGAAATGCCTATGAATTACTCTCTTGTTATTGAACCATTTGATGTTTGGGGTTTTGATTATATGGGACCTTTTCCAAAGTTCAACGGGTATACTCATATTCTAGTTGCTGTTGATTATGTTACTAAGTGGGTAAAAGCTATTCCAACTAGTAGTGTTGATCATAACACTTCTATTAAAATGCTTAAAGAAGTTATTTTCCCTAGATTTGGAGTCCCTAGATATTTAATGACTGATGGTGGTTCACACTTTATTCATGGTGCTTTCCGTAAATTGTTTGCTAAGTATGATGTTAATCATAGAATTGCATCTCCATATCATCCTCAGTCTAGTGGTCAAGTAGAGTTAAGCAATAGAGAAATTAAATTGATCTTGCAAAAGACTGTTAATAGATCTAGAAAGAATTGGTCTAAGAAACTTGATGATGCATTATGGGCTTATAGAACTGCTTACAAAAACCCTATGGGTATGTATCCGTATTAAATGGTTTATGGTAAAGCATGTCACTTACCTCTATAACTAGAACATAAAGCTTATTGGGCAACCGAAGAGCTCAACATGAATGGAGAACCCAGGTCTATGAGAATGCCAAGTTGTTTAAAGAAAAAGTTAAGAGATGGCATGATAAAAGGATACAAAAGCGTGAATTCAATGTAGGTGACCATGTCTTGCTATACAGTTCTCGTTTAAGATTTTTTGCAGGAAAACTTCTCTCTAAATGGGAAGGGCCTTACATTGTCGAGGAAGTATATCGTTCCGGTGCCATCAAGATCAACAACGCCGAAGGCACTAACCCAAAGGTGGTAAATGGGAAAAGAATCAAACATTATATCTCAGGTACTCCCATAAATGTTGAAACCAATATTATCAATACCATAACTCTGGAGGAGTACATTAGGGAGAACTACCAGAACGTTTCAGACTCCGAAAAGGAATAGGTATGTGGTACGGTAAGCAAACCGACTCCAAAACTTTTCCAATAGAAATTTTTCTCTGTTTTGGAATATTTAATAAATTAGGAAAATTTAAAGTAGTCTGAAAAGTGCACGAGGAGGCGACAAGCCAGGGGGGCGCGCCCTACCCCCCAGGGCGCCCCCCTGTGGCTTGTGGCCACCCCATGTACCCTCCGGACTCCGTTTTCTTGTGGTATACTCCTTTAGGTCGGTAAAAATTCATTATATAATCTCCCGAAGGTTTGGACCTTCGTATCACGACAATACCTCCTGTTTTCGTTTTGAGCTGTTTTCTGCAGCAGATTTAGAGCAAGATGTCTTCGCAAGAGTTGGTCGGGGAGAGCCGTGTCTCTCACCTGACACCGGGGCCCAGAGCATACAGCGAAGCCAACTACTTCGGGCATGCCACGGAGGAAGAAATGGAGGATGACTTGAAAAGGGTGGATTCCATGGAGGAAGACCAAGAAGTTAACTCTAATCTACAACCTGGAGCCATGTTGGAAGAACTTCAGAGCTCAGCAATTCCGAATTCGGTCATCCCTCCCAATGCTAAATTTCTTACTTACGAAATATGAAAAAGAGTGTTGTTTCTTCCCCCGCAGCAATGAAACATCCATGGGTGATGGGAGCTCTAACCGTCACTGGAAAACTTCGCAAGGAAATAATGGATCTTAGACAGCAAAATAACAAGCTTGAGGAGGAGAATCACATTCTGAGGGGCATCATCGCCAAGAATATAACATCACCACCTCCGAAGAAAGACAACTAAACACATGGGTATGGGCACTCCCCTTGGCTTGTGCCAAGCTTGGGGGAGGTGCCCCGGTATCGTATCTCCATCACATCTTTTACTTTTATCGTTATTTCTCAGTTCGATCCTTTTGGGTATATCTTGATCTAGTAGAATAAAGTTTTATAGTGTGATCTAGTTTTGAGTTTTGCTTTATGTTCCCCCTATGTAAGCGAGTCCGAGAGTTATATAATAAAAAGTAGTTTTAAGTTGAGGGCTTTGCTTGCTTGCTATGATCTTGAGAAAAAGAAATAGAAAGAAGTATAGAATAAAAAGAAAGAGTATATATGATGATCTTATGGGGAGTGATGACTTCACATATAAGAAGTATGTCGGTTGAAATTTGTTGTGAGTTGACAAACATAGCTATTGGTCATTGCTGCAATTAAAAGGAAGTAATAAAGAAAGAGAGGTTCAGATATAAATATATTATCTTGGACATCTTTTATGATTGTGAGCACTCATTAAAATATTATATGCTAAGAACTTGATGTTGGACAAGGAAGACAACATAATGGGTTATGTTTGCTTATTTCCGAATAGAAGTTATATGGTTATAGATCCTTTAACATGTGACGCTTGCTTCCACCCCATATCAGCCAAAACTTCCGCACCAAGTAGAGATACTACTTGTGCATCCAAACACCCTCAACCCAGTTTTGCCATGAGAGTCCACCATACCTACCTATGGATTGAGTAAAATCCTTCAAGTAAGTTGTCATCGGTGCAAGCAATAAAAATTGCTTCTAGATATGTATGATCTATTAGTGTGAGGAAAATAAACTTTATACGAACTTGTGATATGGAAGAAATAAAAGCGACAGATTGCATAATAAAGTTCTTTATCACAAGCGGCAATATAAAGTGACATTCTTTTGCATTAAGAGATTGCGCATCCAACTATAAAAGCGCATGACAACCTCTGCTTCCCTCTGCGAAGGGCCTATCTGTTACTTTTACTTTCTAGTACTTACCTTTATGCAAGAGTCATGGTGATCTTCACCACTTCCTTTTTTTCGCCTTTCTCTCTTGGCAAGCGTCATGTGTTAGGGAATGATCTAGACACATATATCCACTCGGATCTGGGTGATCATGAGCTATTTCTGTTGACATTACCCTTGAGGTAAACAGTTGGGAGGCAAAACTATAAGCCCCTATCTTTCTCTGTGTCCAATTAAAAGCTTTGACCTCATAAGTACCGCGTGAGTGTTAGTAATTATGAAAGACTAAAAGATGATTGAGTATGTGGATTTGCTTTACAAGCTCTTATATTGACTCTTTCCGATGTTATGATAAATTGCAATTGCTTCAATGACTGAGATCATAGTTTGTTGGTTCTCAATAGAGTTCTTGATTCATACTTTACCTTGTGAATGAATTGTTACTCTAGTATAAGAAATTATATATCAATAAGTATTGCTGTTCTAAAGATGATCATGATGCTCTCATGTCCGTATTGTATTTTATCGACACCTCTATCTCTAAACATGTGGACATATTTATCGATTTTGGCTTTCGCTTGAGGACAAGCGAGGTCTAAGCTTGGGGGAGTTGATACGTCCATTTTGCATCATGCTTTTATATTGATATTTATTGCATTATCGGCTGTTATTACACATTATGGTACAATACTTATGCCTTTTCTCTCTTATTTTACAAGGTTTACAAGAAGAGGGAGAATGCCGGCAGCTGGAATTCTGGACTGGAAAACGAGCAAATATGAGAGACCTATTCTGCACAACTCCAAAAGTCCTGAAATGTTACGGAGAATTATTTTTGAATATATAAAAAATATTGGGCGAAAGAAATACCAGAGGGGACCCACATGGAGGCCACAACCCTGGGGGGCGCGCCCTACCCCCCAGGGCGCACCCCTGTGGCTTGTGGGCCCCCTGGCAGCCCTCCGGTGCCCATCTTCTGCTATATGGAGAGTTTTGGCCTGGAAAAAAAATCATAAGAGAGCTTTCGGGATGAAGCGCCGCCGTCTCGAGGCGGAACTTGGGCAGAACCAATCTAGGGCTCCGGCGGAGCTGTTCTGCCGGCGAAACTTCCCTCCCGGAGGGGAAAATCGAAGCCATCGTCATCACCAACGGTCCTCTCATCGAGAGGGGGTCAATCTCCATCAACATCTTCACCAGCACCATCTCCTCTCCAAACCCTAGTTCATCTCTTGTATCCGATCTTTGTCTCAAAACCTCAGATTGGTACCTGTGGGTTGCTAGTAGTGTTGATTACCTCTTGTAGTTGATGCTAGTTGGTTTACTTGGTGGAAGATCATATGTTTAGATCCTTAATGATAATTAATACTCCTCTGATTATGAACATGAATATGCTTTGTGAGTAGTTACGTTTGTTCCTGAGGACATGGGATAAGTCTTGTTATAAGTAATCATGTGAATTTGGTATTCGTTCGATATTTTGATAAGATGTATGTTGTCTCTCCTCTAGTGGTGTTATGTGAACGTCAACTACATGACACTTCACCATTATTTGGGCCTAGGGGAAGGCATTGGGAAGTAATAAGTAGATGATGGGTTGCTAGAGTGACAGAAGCTTAAACCCTAGTTTATACGTTGCTTCGTAAGGGGCTGATTTGGATCCATATGTTTCATGCTATGGTTAGATTTATCTTAATTCTTCTTTCGTAGTTGCGGATGCTTGCGAGAGAGGTTAATCATAAGTGTGAGGCTTATCCAAGTAAGGGCAGCACCCAAGCACCGGTCCACCCACATATCAAATTATCAAAGTAACGAACGCGAATCATATGAGCATGATGAAAACTAGCTTGACAGAAATTCCCATGTGTCCTCGGGAGCGCTTTGCTTTATATAAGAGTTTGTCCAGGCTTGTCCTTTGCTACAAAAAGGATTGGGCCACCTTGCTGCACCTTTGCTACATTTGTTACTTGCTACCCGTTACGAATTATCTTATCACAAAACTATCTGTTATCGATAATTTCAGTGCTTGCAGAGAATACCTTACTAAAAACCGCTTGTCATTTCCTTCTGCTCCTCGTTGGGTTCCACACTCTTACTTATCGAAAGGACTACGATAGATCCCCTATACTTGTGCGTCATCATATACCCACAAGCTCGACCTCCTCCACGTCAGACCGCCTCGGCAACCAGTGCACGGCGACAGGGACGCAGCGACGCTCCTCTTGGTTCCACCAGGAGTCGAGCGACGTCGCGGTCCGCCTCCTTAGCCATGCCAGCCACGGCAGCAAAAGCAATGACGCGTGCCCAACTACTACTAAACTTCCCACCGGCGGCTGACAAGATGGACGAGTGGAGAGCCACCATCCTGAGTTTGATCGTTTCGTCGAAGCCAGCAAGTCACAGCATGGAGAGCCGCCGAGATACCCGCGGACGGCAACGGCAGCCCGGACTGACGGTCGCGTCGAGGGGGCTGCGCCAATGGTGCAATCCCCTCCGCAACAACAGGCCCAGAGGCAGCCACAACAAGTTCGATGTGCCGACGAGCCCGACGAGGCATCCATGGTCTCGTCTGGCTCGCACGATCACCGGGACCAGCGGCGTGTCCTCAACGACCGGCGGAGGGAAGACACATGCATCACCTTAGAGCGACGCCGGGAAGCACACCGCCAATCCGACAGGCGCAACCGCCCAGATGCCGGCGACCTCGCGTCCAGTGTTGGCGAGTACCTGCCTTATGAGGTTGGGTGCCCTGCCTTCACTCGCAAGTTGCGACAGGTCCGCTGGCCATCAACCCGAGCCTTCAAGCCTGAGCTGACGGAGAAATACGACAGGAAGCTGAACCCGGCAGAGTTCCTGGGCATCTATACGATAGCCGTTCAAGCCGCTGGAGGAAGAGATGACAAGGTGCTCGCCAACTATTTCCCTTTGGCCCTCAAGCCAAATGTGATGTCATGGCTGATGCACCTGCCGGAGAACTCTATCTCATCATGGGCTGATTTGTGCAAAGAGTTCGTCGGTGCCTTCACATGTGGCCACCAGGAGCCAGGACAGCCCGGCGACCTGCAAGTCCTTTCGCAAAAGGAAGGAGAGACCCTGCGGAATTACATCCAGAGATTCAGTCGAGTGCACCGCAATATTCCGGAGATACACCCCGCTGCCGTGATTGCCGCGTTCCACTCGAACGTGCACAACAGGAGGATGCGGGCCAAGATGAATGTCAAACTCCCCAAGACCGTCAATGAGCTGTACACGTTGGCGGACAAGTGTGCTCGTGCTGAGGAGGGAAGGCGACTCCCCGGAGAGGAGGCTGGCGTCAAGGTCGACTCAGATGATGGCGACGATGCCCCTGGCTCGAAAGGGAGAAACCAAAGGCGCAACAAGAAGCGCAAAGGGAAAGCAGTGTTGGCCGTTGAGAGCTCTGGTAATCTCGCTGCCGGCAAGAACGCCAAGGCCGAGGCCCCCGGCAAGGGAGCTACCATGTGCATTGATTGTTGGGAGGCCGCAGCAGCAGAGAAAACCGGAAAGTTCGACGGGCCATACTACAAGATCCACCGCACCAAGGGCCATGATCTCCAAGAATGCCGCCAAGTTGAGTAGCTTGCTGAGAAGCAGAAGGCTGAGTACGAGAAGCGTGACAAGGAGAAAGGCCAAGATGGTGCTGCCGGGAAGGGCCATGGTGGTAGAGGAGGCCGCCGCGGCAAGGCCCCGCAGCAGAAGGAAAAACCTGCTAGAGGCCGTGAGAGGAAAGAAGAAGATGATATGAGTGATGATAGGGATGATGAAGAGTCCAGTGATCGAGAATTCCAGAGGGCAACTGAAGCCATGTGTGTTGATGGGGATGCGTCCTTGCATTCCTCTCACCGCCAGCTCAAGTAGTGGGCATGTGAGATCAACGCCATGGAGCCAGCTGCAGAATCCAGAAGGCCACTCAAATGGTCCCACGCGCCTATCATCTTTGATGAAGAGGATCATCCTGATCTCACCACTGCAGTCGGATGTTTGCCGTTGTTGGTCTCCCCAATAATCCGCAACCTCAAAGTAACCAAGATGTTAGTTGACGGCGGGGCAGGGTTGAACTTGATCTCCCCTAAAGTGGTTGAAAGGCTACAGATCCCTGACGGAGAGCTCAAGGCTATGGGTACATTCCAAGGAGTCAACCCCGGCAGGAGCCGGCCCAAGGGAAAGATCACTTTGCCTGTGACGTTTGGCGGGGAATTGAACTACTGGACTGAGAAAGTGGTGTTTGATGTGGTCGAACTCCCTCTGCCTTACAACAGAATTCTTGGTCACCCAGCTCTGGCGAAATTCATGGCAGCATCCCACTATGCTTACAACACTTTGAAGATGCCAGGGCCCATCGGGATCATCTCCATCCCATATGACAAGAAAGATGCAGTTATCTACGTGGACCAGATGTATAGAGACGCGGTAGCAGCTAAAATCGCGGAATCACCAGTTCCCGCCAAGGAATCAAAGAAGAATCCTAGCAGAGACGCTGACAAGGACTCCGGGAAGCGTGCCTCTTCGGAGTGCGCTGCACCCGTCGATGACCTGCCAGAAAGTTCCACTAGCAAGAGATCCAAGGTCACCTATCCTACAATGAAGAAGGTTCCGGCAGGGCAGGATGGCGTTCATGGTACATTAACCATCAGTGCCACCCTCACTGACAAATAGGAAAGCACGCTCGTTGCCTTCCTGCGGGCGAATGTCGATGTGTTTGCTTGGCAACCATCTGACATCCCTGGTGTTCCCAGGGAGGTAATTAAGCATCACCTTGCTGTCTGCCCTCATGCCAAGCCCGTCAAGCAAAAGGTTAGAAAGCAAGCCTTGGAGCGGCAGCAGTTCATCATCGAAGAAATCAAGAAGCTCAAAGCAGCTGGTTTGGTTAGAGGAGTGTTGCATCCGACATGGTTAGCTAACCCGGTAGTGGTGCGCAAGGCGAATGGGAAATGGAGGCTTTGTATTGATTTCACTGACTAAAACAAAGCATGCCCGAAGGACCCTTTTCCCTTGCCGTGCATCGATTAGATTGTTGATCCACTTCCGGGTGTGACTTGCATTCCTTCTTGGACGCATACTCCGGATACCACCAGATATTCTTGGCCACGGAAGACGAGGAGAAGACCGCGTTCATAACTCCGTGTGGCACGTACTGCTTTGTACGTATGCCCTTCGGGTTAAAGAGCGCTGGTTCTACCTTTGCAATGGTCGTGCAGATTGGATTTGAACCTCAGTTGTACAGGAACGTGGAAGCTTACATGGATGACATAGTAGTCAAAACCAAGGATGAAGCAACTCTCATACGAGACTTGGAAGAAACTTTTGTGAACTTGCGCAAGATCAATTTGAAGCTCAACCCTAAGAAATGTGTGTTTGGTGTCCCATCCGGCAAGCTACTTGGGTTCTTTGTGTCTCACCGAGGAATAGAATCCAATCGCGACAAGATCAAAGCGATCGAGCAGATACAAGCACCCAAGTCCATCAAGGATGTAAGGCGCTTGGCCGGATGCATTGCCGCATTGAGTAGGTTCATCTCCAAATCCGCTGAGCGCGCTCTACCGTTTTTCAAAGTTCTGAAAAAGGCCGGCCCGATGAAGTGGACCACGGAGCAGAAGCAGCACTGCAAGACCTGAAAACTTACCTGTCCTCCGCTCCCACCTTGGTCGCACCTAAACCGCAAGAGTCATTGCTGCTATACCAGGCGGCAAGGAATCAAGTGGTTAGTGCAGCATTCGTGGCGCAGGGAGAAGTGGATGAAGATGCAGCCGCTGCGACTAACGTCACCGGGGGTGGAACCGAAACATCCGCGGCAAGACCAGATACAAGCCAAAGGAAACCTAAGCCGGCAAGCGAGGGCAGTTTCAAGGAAGTGGCGAAGAAGAAGGTGGTGCAGCGGCCAGTGTACTTTGTTAGCTCCTTGTTACAAGGGGCTAGGTCAAGGTACTCTGGAGTGCAAAAGCTGATCTTCGGCCTTCTCATGGCCTCGAGGAAGCTGTGCCGCTACTTCCAAGCCCACAAGATCACTGTTGTCACTCGCTTTCCGCTGCAGCGCATCTTGAGGAACCCCGAAGCCACTGGCGGGATAGTTGAGTGGGCGCTAGAGCTGTCAAGTTTTGGCCTGAAGTATGAGAGCACTTCCACTATCCAGAGCAAGGCGTTGGTGGAATTCATTGCAGAATGGACACCCACGCCAGACGAAGAGGTTCCAGAGACAGTTCTTCCCGGCAAAGAAGCACCTAAAGAATGGATCATGTACTTTGATGGTGCTTTCTCACTTCAGGGCGCCGGAGCAGGCGTTCTCCTCATCGCCCCTACCGGAGAGCATCTCAAATATGTGGTCGAAATGCACATTCCCCGGGAGGAAGCCACCAACAACACTGCTGAGTATGAGGGGCTCCTTGCCGGACTCAGGATCGCGGTGGAGTTGGGAATCAAGAAGCTGATCATCCGAGGAGATTCTCAACTCGTGGTGAGGCAAGTCAATAAGGACTACCAGAGTCCTTTGCTGGAAGCATACATGGAAGAGGTGAGGAAGCCGGAGGAGCACTTTGATGGATTACAAACAGAGTACGTGCCGCATGCGGAAAACAGCATCATTGATCATATATCAAAGTGCGTTGCGCAAAAGCTCCTTGTGGAACCAGGAACCTTTGTCCTCCACCTCACTCAGCCATCAGTATCCCCGTCAACGATGACCAAAAAAAGAAGAAAGTTGAATTTCGGCAAGCATTTCCCGACAGAGCTTCCCGAACCATTGGTAGAGAGGCTGTTGGGGTCAGTCCCGCTTCGCTTGGTGATCAGCTCCCTCCTGCAGGACCCCAGGTCCTCGCGGTCGATGTAAGCGCTCCCACGAACGAGGAAATGCCTTTAGTCCTCGTTGTCGAGCCACATGCTCCAACTTGGGCACAGCGCATAGTCCACTTCCTTCAAATAGGAGAACTTCCCGAAGAACAAGAAGAAGCGGAAAAAGTAGCCCGACAGTCAAGTATGCACCAGTTTGTTGATAACACTCTGTACAGAAAAAGACCAAACGGTGTGAAATTAAGGTGCATTTGCCAGGAAGATGGACTGAAGCTGTTGGCAGAGATTCACGGTGGCGTATGTCGGTCTCACATTGGATCAATGGCCCTTGCCGGGAAAGCCTTCCGGCAGGGTTTCTATTGGCGCACCGCCCTCCAAGATGCAACTGAGCTAGTAACCAAGTGTGAGGCCTGCCAGTTCCATTCCAAGAACATTCATCAACCAGCGCAAGCTCTCCAGACGATCCCTTTATCCCGGCCATTCTCGGTCTGGGGGCTCGATATTTTGGGCCCCTTTCCCCACGCTGTCGGGGGCTTTGAGTTCTTGTTCATAGTTATTGACAAGTTTACAAAGTGGCCTGAGGTAGAACCAGTGAGGAAGGTGACCGCGCAGTCAGCTGTCAAGTTCATGAAAGGACTGGTGTGCCGTTTTGGGGTGCCCAACAGGGTGATCACCGATAATGGCACCCAGTTCACGAGCCGCGCCTTTATGCAGTACATCCAAAGCCTTGGAAGCAAGGTCTCCTTCGCCTCTGTTGCCCACCCAAGGAGCAACGGGAAAGTCGAGAGCATGAACGCTGAAGTGTTGCCTGGACTCAAGACAAGAACTTTCGATAGACTGCAGAGATGTGGCAAGCGTTGGATAGATGAGCTGCCGGTGGTTCTTTGGTCCCACAGAACGACACCAAATCGAGCTACCGGCCAGACACCCTTCTCCCTGGTATACGGGGCGGAAGCAGTTCTCCCCACGGAACTCATATACGGGTCACCTCGAGTACTTGCCTACGACGAAGTAGAGCAATAGTAGCTACGGCATGACGATGCCTTGCTCCTCGAGGAAGATCGTCTCTGGGCTACTATGCATGCTGCACGGTACCAGCAAGCCCTGCGCCGCTATCATAGCCGCTGGGTCCATGCCCGGAGCCTTGAGGAAGGCGACCTTGTGCTTAGGCGCGTTCAGTCCGCCAAGGGTACAAACAAATTTACGCCGAAGTGGGAAGGCCCTTACCGGGTAGCACGAGTCACCAGGCCTGGTGCAACCCGTGTGGAGACCGAAGATGGCATCAAAATGCTTAACTCATGGAATATTGAGCATCTTCGTAAGTTCTACCCGTAAGGCGCGGTTGCCGGGCTCAGTCCCCAGCAGCCACATTTTGTAAAAGCCTTGCCGCAGTTGCATCTAACCGTTTGTACAAAGCCAGGCGCAGACCCTGTGCATGCAATTATAAAGCTAGGCATTGCATCATATCATCAAATTGCATGTTTACTATGGATTTTCTTATGTTGCAATGTTATTGCTTTTAAGTTTTAGAAATCTACTAAGAGTACTTGATGAGCCTGTGATCCTTTTCGCTGTATTCTCTCCAAAGGACAAAGACCTATTGCCTTACATGTTTTACCGCCAGGAAAACAAATAAGAAGGGCAAGGGAACAAGGACGGTGGCTCATCGTACTCCAGAAAGGGATACTTCCTGAAAAGATAAGTCTAATCGCGTATCCCAAGATCGGTGCTATTCACTTCCTTAAGGAAGCACCTCCTTGTTCCTTTTGACTGCGTGCCACGAAGTTCATCACACAACAGAAACCCTTGTTGGGACGAGCCGCCTCCCAGCTCATCTTGATCATCAGCTCTGGGGGGGGCGACGATACCGACAAGGAGCTTTGCCGAGGGACGATACTAGCATGCTGCCGGGGACTCGCTACCCTTTTGGCATTCACGGTTAGTACTGACACGGCAAGTAGTTCCGTGCGGCAAGGACAAACATACTGGCACAGTATAAACAAGAAGGAAGAAAAGGACAATACTTAAGGAAGAGAAATAGCATTATTTCATTCATTTTTTGATACAAAATGGATAAAGATACATTGGAAGGCAACTTTCTAATAAATCTTTATTTGACTTTCTCCCCTAGGAGCGAGCTACAAAAAGAAAAAGGGTGGAAGGAGGACCTAAGCAGAAGCCCAGCCTGACCCCGTCAGGGCTGACGGGGTATGGCTCGGCAGGACCACCGGCAAGGAAGACGAAGCCGAAGTCCACGAGCCTGCCAACGTCCAAATGAGGGGAGGAGGCGGTGCCCAAGTCAAGAACCCCCGGCAAATCGCTCTGCCAGGGGGGGCTCGCTGACGGTGATGGTACGACCGGCGGTCAGCTGGAGTCCAGGTCGTCGTACTCCGACTTGACGGCCTGGAGCTCGCTATCGCCGTCTTCACTGACACTATCCTCCTCGTCGCTATTGCTCGAGGAGGAGCTTTCGTCGTCACTCGAGCTCTCTTCGCAGCAGTCGAGACGAGCGCCCGAACGCCCATAAATCTTGATGGAGAGTGTATCGGCCTCCACCAGCTTGAAGCGGAGGACGTACCCACCCATGAAGTTGTGAGTACGTGCAAAGGTTTTCCACCCGCGCCTGAGGAACATGACGCGGGGCACCGGGAACTCAACGTCGGCCCGCACGGCGCCGTTACAGCAGCCATGCACGCGCAACCACATCGCGTGCGGCTTGTCGACTTCCATCACCCTAACGAAAGGACGAGGGAGTTGCAAGCGGCTACGAGGAGGGCCACGCAGCCCGATGACGAACTCCAGTGCCATGCCTTCAGTATGTTCCGTTGCTGGGGAAGGAACCGCCGCCGGAGGAGGGTCGGGTACGGCGCTCTGCCTCCCCCGGCCAGGAGCCCTGCACTGGCCCCGGCTTCTTCCAGCGCTCCCACCGCGCGCGCTGGAACCGCCTCCCGTCGCCACGGCTGAGGCAGCGGCACGATCCCGAAGGGAAGCTCTCGTCGCCGCGGCAGAAGCTGAGAGTCGTCCTTGCCCCCTCGTCATGGTGAAGACTAGCGCATCCAAAGACAAACCAGAGAAGAAAGGCAAGCAATGTGGACTTGGGGTTGAGGCGGAGAAGGAGATGGATGAGCATCGCCACCGTGACCCCCTAATTTACAGGGAAGGGCACAAAGGCTGGCTCTCCTCCACTCCAAGGCGTCCGCCCATCTCCACCAATCCCACTGTCCGCGATCACGGGAGAACAGGTAACCGCCCCATTACTCCAATATTGGGCGCTGCAGTTTCTGCCACTCCCACGCCTGTGGGCCATGCGCATCCACCGCAAACTCCCCGCAATGCATGCGGCGCGCGTGGCGGAAATGGCCTGAGGTAGCAAGTAAGTGATGGCTTAAAAGACGGCAGTTACTCCCTCATATTGCGTGCCTATGCATAAATTTTGGGCCTGACCCAACGGCAGTGTGCGAGCGCGTTTGGGCCAGACCAGGGGGCTCTTGTCGGTGCACTAGGAATGGGGTACCCAGTGCCCCTGACTTATGCACAGGCAGCAATAGCATGACCCCGTCAAGGCCAACCCAAGACGAAGAAGCCGCTCTACGTGAGATGAAGGAGCGCATCAAGAAGATGAAGCCAACATCCAAGACCCCGGCAGAGGCAGCCTACACTGGCTAGCTACACTGGCAAGGACGATGCAATGGCCCAAGATGGGCCCGAGACGCGCCAGCCACGTCCCCGGTGCCTGCCGGGGACCGAGGCGCGCACACCTTTAGAAGACCCAGCAAGCCATCCCCCGCCAGGCGCGAGCCGATCAGCAACCGCTCCACCGCATTCCAACACCAGTCAGTTATCTATGCGGTGTCGAGCCCTAAGGAGGCTAAGTGGCTCTAGCGAAGCACGTGGCGATGCGCCGGAAGATAGATTACCTCTATTTGACACCCGTCCAGAGGCGTGTCAAGACACTAAGCAACGGCCAGCTAAGCGGTGGTAAGAACTTGCAGGGGATGCATCCCCGCGCGCCACCTAGACTAGCATTTATGGTATTTTGTCCTAAGTGCCAGAGTTAGGTATGATATAACTGTTAGCTATCTAATCACTAGATAATGTCTGTTTTGCCACTCTGGTTGCCCCTTGTCCTATAAAAGGAGGCCCAAGTCAACCTAGCTCAAGATTCGGACCCTTGGACACTTATACTCGCGTAACAGCTCTCCTGAAGGCGACCTGGCCGGGTTTGAGCGATGGGTGTGCTTCATGCTCCTCTGATCACTCCACCAAAGCAGGAATAGGGTTTTACGCTTCTCAGTGGCCCGAACCTGGGTAAAAACATCAGCGTCCCATCGTCGTGTTGTCTCATGACCTCTGCTCTTTGTGCAACTTGACCTCACCCCTGCCGAACAACAAAGGGGACCTTGGTCCCATAGGTGATCATGTGCATCCTGCCCCGACAACGCGTGATGTCTACTATGCAACATTATACTTGTAGACACTGTTGGGCCTCCAAGCGCAGAGTTTTGTAGGACAGTAGCAATTTTCCCTCAAGTCAATGACCTAAGGTTTATCAATCCATGGGAGGTGTAGGATGAAGATGGTCTCTCTCAAGCAACCCTGCAATCAAATACAAGAAATCTCTTGTGTCCCCAACACACCCAATACAATGGTAAATTGTATAGGTGCACTAGTTCGGCTAAGAGATGGTGATACAAGTGCAATATGGAAGGTTGATATAGGTTTTTGTAATCTGAAAATATAAAAACAGCAAGGTAGCAAATAGTAAACAACGACCAACACGGTATATTAATGCTTGGAAACAATGCCTAGGGTTCATACTTTCACTAGTGTAATCTCCCAACAATGCTAACATAGTTGGATCATATGATCATCCCTCAACGTGTAACAAAGAATCACTCCAAAGTTCCTATTTAGCGGAGAACAATAAGATGAAATTGGTATAGGTAGTAGAACTACCTCAAAGCTATTCTTTCCGGTCAATCTTTTGGGCTATTCCTATAAGTATCACAAACAGCCCTAGAGTTCGTACTAGAAAAACACCAATGATACATATCAATCAACCCTAAAGTCACCTAGATACTCCAATGTCACCTCAAGTATCCGTGGGTAAATTATGCGACATGCATAAAAAAATTTCAGGTCTATCATATTCAATCCAAGACAAAGAACTTCAAGGAGCACCCCAAGAATTCTACCGGAGAACGTGGTATGAAAACATGCAATCAACCCCTATGCATAGATCCCCAAGGTCACCGGAATCCGCAAGTTGATGCCTCAACATATTTCAAGTGAATCAATAGAATATCCCAATGTCACTACGGATATCCCACGCAAGACATACATCAAGTGATCTCAAACCAAAATATTCAATCCAACATAACGAGATCACATAGGTAAAGATTCAATTCATCACAAGGTAGCAAGGGAATAACATCATATGATCCGACAATATTAACAAAGCCCGTGATACATCAAGATCGTGACATCTCAAGAACACGAGAGAGAGAGAGATTGAACACATAGCTACTGGTACATACCCTCAGCCCCGAGGCTGAACTACTCCCTCCTCGTCATGGCCTCTGCCGGGATGATGAAGATGGCCACCGGATGATGATTTCCCTCTCCGGCGGGGTACTGGAAAGGCTCCAGATTGGTTTTTCGTCAATACAGGGAGTTGCGGTGGCAGAACGGAGAGTCTTTGTTTATTTCTAGGGTTTCTAGGATTTATAGGATTTTTCAGCGTAGGAATCACGCGCAACGGAGCCACGTGGGCCCCACAAGCTATCAGGGCACGACCTAGGGGGCCGCGCCCTGATGGCTTGTGCCCCACCGGTGGCTCCCCTCTGGTGGTTCTTTGCTCCAATATTTCTTATTTCCTCCAGAAAAAACATAAAAAAGTTTCGGGCGATTCCGAGAACTTTCATTTTCTGCACAAAAAACAACACCACGGTAATTCTGCTTAAAACGGCGTCAGTCCGGGTTAGTTCTAAATAAATCATATAAAGGGCATCAAAACCATACAAAAGTATTGTAGACATAGGCAATCATGGCATGAATACTTCATAAATTATCGATACGTTGGAGACGTATCAGCATCCCCAAGCTTAATGCCTGCTTGTCCTCGAGTAGATAAATGATAAAAGAAATCATTTATGAAGTGTGAATGCTCGAATAATATATAAGTTTGATCATTGATAATTTCTGTCACTTTTCTAGCATCATAGCCAGCAACTTTTTCTCATAAAAATCATCATGATAGAGTAGCTGTCAATTCACATGTCGTGGTTAAAACAATTTATTCACTTGAAACTTAACAATCTATGTTCTTGGTCACCCAACAATTTCAATGCATCAATCAGTCTAAGTAAGAGCTCCACATACTCAATTTACTTGGAATGGCAGTGAAATACAATATATTGGTACCTATGGTGGACTCTCATGGAAGAAACTTGACTCAAGGATTTGGATGCACAAGTAGTATCTCTACTTAGTACGAAGTTTTGGCTAGCAAAAGGTTCTAAACAAGGACCACATGTTAGAGGATCCATGACAATATAACTTCTATGCAAATATACCCAAACATAACCATTACGTTGTCTTCCTTGTCCAACTTCAAATATTTGATCATGTTTGAAAATAATTAATGGGTATTCACAATCATAAAAGATGTCCAAGATAATATATTTCTATGTGAAAGTTATCTTTCTTATAATAATCATTCATGAATTGCTCATATGACCAATACAGTGATTGTTAAACTTCAATAGATTTTACATTCTAAACCAAATGTGAACTTTCTACTAAGAATATAGCACATTGATAATTTCAGATTTATGATATTTCATTCATTCACAATTTACTCTTAGGATATAAGTGAAGATCAATGAGTAGTCAAACAATAAATTAGCTATGTGATGACTCTATCTCAATAAAGATTTTCAGATCTGAGTATTTTATTCAAACAGCAAACTAAATAAAATTCATTCCAAGAATATCACATATCATGTGGGCAAATAAAAATTTAGGCTCAACATAGGCTAACCGATATTTGTTTGATGAAGAGAGGTGGTGGGATGCGTAGCATCCCTAAGCTTAGATGCTTGAGACTTCTTGAAGTATTTACTTGGGGTGACTTGGGCATCCCCAAGCTTGAGCTTTTGTATCTCGTTCAATCCTCTCATATCCCGGTTTCATCTAAGTCTCAAAAACTTCATCCACACAAAACTTGGAAAGAACTCGTGAGATAGGTTAGTGCACATAATAATAAATCAACACTTTATGTGCTGCCAAGACAAGTTGTACAATAATTTTCAAACATTATCTACTGTATATTATCATTTCCACAATTTATATCTACCAATATAAGTCATGAAAATCATCGGAGAAGTAGATAACAAAACTATGACAACAAGCTGTCTAAACAGGAGAGTTTGTAGCAATCAATTAAACCAGTGTAGTTCTGTAACTCAAAAAATTATGAAAATTTAGGAAAGGATAAATAATTTATATGCCAATACTGTGTAAAAATTTCAGAAACTTTCTATGTTCCAGTAAAATATGAAAGTTCAATCACTAAATTAAAAGTTTCTGTTTTTACTCAGCACACATCAAACATGCAATTCAAGCATCCTAATGGCAATTCTTGGAACTTTTTATTGAAAAACAAGATTATAAATAGAAGCAAGAAAATACTAACAAAATAAAATGACGCTCCAAGAAAAACACATATTATGTGACGAATAAAAATATAGCTCCAAGTAAGATATACCGATAATGTCGAAGACGAAAGACGGGATGCCTTCCCGGGCATCCCCAAGCTTAGGCGCTTGAGTCTTCCTTGGATATTACCTTTCGGGTGCCTTGGGCATCCCCAAGATTTGGTTCTTGTCACTCCTTATTCTCCTCATATCGGTGTCTCACCCAAAACTTGAAAACTTCAATCACACAAAACTTAACGGAACTTTGTGAGATGGGTTAGTATAGTAAATATAGATCATTCACTTAGGTACTGTTAAGACAAGATTCATAATTGTTACCACATGATACCTACTGTATTCTACCATTCACATAATTTATATCACTCAATATAAGATATGGGAACACTAAAACAAGCAAACTATGCATGCAAAACAGAATCGGTCAAAAACAGAACAGTCTGTGAAGATCTGTAGTATACCCATACTTCCCTATCACTAAAAATTCTGAAAAATTAGGACAACTTATATAATTTGCATATAAATATTGTTTCAAAAGTTCAGAATTTTTTGACGCTCGAGTGAAATCTGAGAAATTGTTTACTGGAGGCAAAAGTTTCTGTTTTTGCACAGAATCAAATCAACAGGTATCCAAACTATCACAAAGGATTTACTTGGTAAATTATTGAAATAAAAGGCACAAACCATGCTTACTACAGTATCTTAATCATGTGAACACACAAAAACAGAAAGGAAAAGTGTTGGGTTGTCTCCCAACAAGCACTTTTCTTTAAAGTGTTTTAGCTAAGCATGATGATTTCAATGATGCTCACATAAAAAGTAGTAATTGAAACATGCAAGAGAGCATCATGAATCTCATGACAAGCACATTTAAGACTAACCCACTTCCTATGCATAGGAATTTTGTGAGCAAACAATTTATGGGAGCAAGAATCAACTGGCATAGGAAGGCAAAACAAGCATAACTTCAAAAATTTGAACACATATAGAGGAAACTTGATATTATTGCAATTCCTACAAGCATATGTTCCTCACTCATAATAAATTTCAGTAGCATCATGAAGGAATTCAACAATATAACTATCACATAAATCATTCTTTTCATGATGCACAAGCATAGAATTTTAATTACTCTCCACATAAGCAAATTCCTTTTAATCCATGGTAGTGGGAGCAAACTCAACAAAATAACTATCATGCGACACTTGATTGACATAACCACATTCTATATTAAAATCATGATGACAAGTTTCATGGTTACTATCACTCTTTATAGCATACATGTCATCATCATAATCATCATAGATAGGAGGCATGCCATCATCATAATAAATTTGCTCATCAAAACATGGGGGACTAAAAATGTCATCTTCATCAAACATAGCATCCCCAAGCTTGTGGCTTTGCATATCATTAGCATCATGCATATTCAGAGAACTCGTACTAACAATATTGCTATCATGCTCATCATTCAAGTAATTCTCATTAAGTATTTTCATAAACTCTTCCTCTACCAATTGAGCACCATTTTCCGAACCATCATTTTCATGAAAGACATTAAAAAGACGAAGCAATTGAGGCAACCTAAACTCCATTCATTTGTAGTTTTCTTTTATAAAATCAAACTAGTGAAAAACAAGAAAATAAAAGATTTAATTGCAAGATCTAAAGATATACCTTCAAGCACTCACCTCCTTGGCAACGGCGCCAGAAAACGGCTTGATGTCTACTACGTAACTTTATTCTTGTAGACTGTGTTGGGCCTCCAAACGAAGAGTTTTGTAGGACAATAGCAATTTTCCCTCAAGTGTATGACCTAAGGTTTATCAATCCGTGGGAGGTGTAGGATGAAGATGGTCTCTCTCAAGCAACCCTGCAATCAAATACAAGAAATCTCTTGTGTCCCCAACACACCCAATACAATGGTAAATTGTATAGGTGCACTAGTTCAGCGAAGAGATGGTGATACAAGTGCAATATGGAAGGTAGATATAGGTTTTTGTAATCTGAAAATATAAAAACAGCAAGGTAGCAAATGGTAAACAGTGAGCAAAATGGTATATTAATGCTTGGAAACAAGGCCTAGGGTTCATACTTTCACTAGTGCAATCTCCCAACAATGCTAACATAGTTGGATCATGTGATCATCCCTCGATGTGCAACAAAGAATCACTCCAAAGTTCCTATCTAGCAGAGAACAATAAGATGAAATCGGTGTAGGTAGTAGAACTACCTCAAAGTTATTCTTTCCTATCAATCTTTTGGGCTATTCCTATAAGTGTCACAAACAGCCCTAGAGTTCGTACTTGAACAACACCAATGATACATATCAATCAACCCTAATGTCACCTAGAAACTCCATAGTCACCTCAAGTATCCGTTGGTAATTTATGTGACATGCATCAAACAATTTCAGGTCTATCATATTCAACCCAACACAAAGAACTTCAAGGATCACCCCAAGAATTCTATCGGAGAACGTGGTATGAAAATGTGGAATCAACCCCTATGCATAGATCCCCAAGGTCCCCGGAATCCGTAAGTTGATGCCTCAACATATATCAAGTGAATTCATAGAATACCCCAATGAAACTACGGATATTCCACACAAGATGTACATCAAGTGTTCTCAAACCAAAATATTCAATCCAACATAACGAGATCTCATAGGTAAAGATTCAATTCATCACAACAAGGTAGCAAGGGAATAACATCATATGATCTGACTATATTAACAAAGACCGTGATACATCAAGATTGTGCCATCTCAAGAACATAAGAGAGAGAGATTGAACACATAGCTACTGGTACATACCCTCAGCCCTGAGGGTGAACTACTCTCTCCTCGTCATGGCCTCTGCCGGGATGATGAAGATGGCCACCGAATGATGATTGCCCTCTCCGGTAGGGTACTGGAAAGGCTCCAGATTGGTTTTTTGTCGACATGGAGAGTTGCGGCGGCAGAACGGAGAGTCTCTGTTTATTTCTGGGGTTTCTGGAATTTATAGGATTTTCCAGCGGTGGAATCACGCGCAACGGAGCCACGTGGGCCTCACAAGCTATCAGGGTGCGGCCTAGGGGGGGCGCGCCCTGATGGCTTGTGCCCCGCGGGTGGCTCCCCTCCGGTGGTTCTTCGCTCCAATATTGCTTATTTCCTCCATAAAAAATCATAAAAAAGTTTCGGGCGATTCCGAGAACTTTCATTTTCTGCACAAAAAACAACAACACGGTAATTCTGCACAAAACAGCGTCAATCCGGGTTAGTTCTAAATAAATCATATAAAGTGCATCAAAACCATGTAAAAGTATTGTAAACATAGGCAGTCATGGCATGAATACTTCATAAATTATCGATACGTTGGAGACGTATCAACGCGTCCTGCACATACTGGGAGGTGGCCATTGAAGCGTCGTCCATGGACGCGAGAATTGTGCTAGAAGGACTTCGACGCGTTGAAGACCTTGGATATTCTTGCTAGTGGTGGAATGTGATTGTACAGAAATCGTTAATGCAATACTTCATCCCGAAGATTACCGAGCTTCGGGTGCGGTGATCACTGATGAGTGTCAAGACATGATGACTTCTTTTGGCAGGGCGATAATTTTGCATTGTGCATGGGAGAGCAATGCCGCAGCACATGCGCTAGCCCAAACTAGCTTTAGAAGGAAATGTACTTGTCGAGCCTTTGGGACCGGGGTACCCAGGCCCGTCTGCCCGCGGCCCAGGACGCGGCGCCTGCCTTAAGCATTGCAGGGCCCACCGATGAGCTTCGCGATCAGGCCCCTCGTGAAGGCCCGCGCCTCGTGAGATGCACGACTGCGGCATCTTCAAGGATCTCCCGAGACACCTTTGCGGGGCCACCTCCCGAGGCCCTCGCGGGGCGGATCCATCGAGGTTGGCGCGGCGGGGTCGTACGGCCCTGTGCAATCGCATGGATGACGTGCGCCATGCCTAGTGGCGCTAGGAGTCGTGCCAGCAAGCACGGATGAGGAGGTTTCCCCCTTTGGTGTTAAGGGGGGAGGGTCCGCCCCCCGGTCCCCGAAGTGAGCTCCAAAGTTTTCCTATTTGGTGTAAGAAGACAGAAGTCGAGGGCTCGCTAGGACGGAGGTCACCACTGAGTCCACCCGCGTGTCATGACAGGAGGCTTTTACAGGCGAAGACTACTTTTGTCACGATAGGATGCGGTCCTGTCCCCCGTGAAAACTGGCGATTGTGGCAACTCTTCCCGCCGTGTGCTTTTGAGGGGAAGAGAACCGAAGCCAAGATAAAAGGGGGGAAGGCAGCAACGATGGGGAGATCGACCCCCCTTTGTATTCACTCTCACCTCTAAGAGATCCAAACAAGCAGGAGTAGGGTTTTACACCGCAAGGTGGCCCGAACCTGGGTAAATGGCCATGTTCATTGTTCTTCCCCCCAAGCTCAAGCACGCCGGAGCACCGCCATAGGTTAGCGAGAGAGAGCGAGGTTGTAGAGGCAGCACACCCCAGAGTTCGAACCTCTCTTGGGTACCCGGAGACCCGATTCTGACATTTGGCGTGCCAGGTAGGGGTGCGCCATTGTTATTCAGCCCCATCTCGGCTCCGTCCTTGCCGACCCCATGGCTGAAGCCCGTTGCGTGCGTGTGCTACTTCTTGAGCTTGCGTTGGTTTTCCCTTGAAGAGGAAAGGGTGATGAAGCAAAGTAGATAAGTATTTCCCTCAGTTGTTGAGAACCAAGGTATCAATCCAGTAGGAGATACAAGCAAGTCCCCAATAGATGTACCTACACAAATAATCAAACAGTTGCACCCAACGCTATAAAGGGGTTGTCAATCCCTTCATGGTTACTTGCAAGGATGAGATCTGATAGAGATAGATATAGAAGATTATTAAAACGGAAAGTAAAACAAAATTAAAAAGATTGCAGCAAAGTATTTTTGGTAGTTTTGGTTTATAGATCTGAAAATATAATATGGAAAATAGACCCCGGGGCCATAGGTTTCACTAGAGGCTTCTCTCTTGAAGGAAAATAATACGGTGGGTGAACAAATTATTGTCGAGCAATTGATAGAAAAGCGCATAGTTATGACGATATCCAAGGCAATGATTATGCATATAGGCATCACGTCCTTGTCAAGTAGACCGAAACGATTCTGCATCTACTAATATTACTCCACACATCGACCGACTCCTGCCTGCATCTAGAGTATTAAGTTCATGAAGAACAGAGTAACGCATTAAGTAAGATGACATGATGTAGAGGGATAAACTCAAGCAATATGATGAAAACCCCATATTTTTATCCTCGATGGCAACAATACAAATACGTGCCTCGCTACCCCTACTTCGTCACTGGGTGAGGACACCGCAAGATTGAACCCAAAACCAAGCACTTCTCCCATTGCAAGAATTACCAATCTAGTTGGCCAAACCAAACCATTAACTCGAAGAGACTTGCAAGGATATGAAATCATGCATATAAGAATTCAGAGAAGATTCAAATAATATTCATAGATAATCTGATCATAAACCCACAATTCATCGGATCTCGACAAACACACCGCAAAAGAGCATTACATCGGATAGATCTCCATGAAGATCATGAAGAACATGGTATTGAAGAACAAAGAGAGAGAAGAAGCCATCTAGCTACTAGCTATGGACCCAAAGGTCTGTGGTGGACTACTCACGCATCATCGGAAGGGCAATGGAGTTGATGTAGATGCCCTCCGTGATCGAATCCCCCTCCGGCAGATTACAGGAAAAGTCTCCAAGATGGGATCTCACGGGAACAGAGGGTTCCAGCGGCGGAAAAGTGTTTTCGTGGCTCTTTTTGGTATTGGGGGAATATTTGGGAATTTATAGGCCGAAGAATAGGGTTAGGAGATTTGCCGTGGGGCCACAAGCCAGGGGGCTCCCCCCCCTAGGGCGCGCCCTGCAGGCTTGTGACCTCACGGCAGGTCTCCTACCTTCGTCTCCAAGTCTGGCAGGTTTCTTCTGGTCCAAGAAAAATCATTCCGAAGATTTTATTCCATTTGGACTCCGTTTAATATTCCTTATCTCCAATACTCAAAAACAAGGAAAAAACAGAAACTGGCACTAGGCACTAGGTTAATAGGTTAGTCCCAAAAATAATATAAAATAGCATATTAATGCATATAAAACATCCAAAATAGATAATATAATAGCATGGAACAATCAAAAATTATAGATATGTTGGAGACGTATCAAGCATCCCCAAGCTTAATTCCTGCTCGTCCTCGAGTAGGTAAATGATAAAAACAGAATTTTTGATGTGGAATGCTACCTAACATATTTATCCATGTAATATTCTTTATTGTGGCATGAATATTCAGATCCATAAGATTCAAAACAAAAGCTCAATATTGACATAAAAACAGTAATACTTCAAGCATACTAACAAACAATTGTGTCCTTTCAAAATAACATGGCCTTAGAAAGTTTATCCCTACAAAATCATATAGTCTGGCTATGCTCCATCTTCCCCACACAAAGTATCTAAATCATGCACACCCCCGATGACAAGTCAAGCAATTGTTTCACCCCTTTTATGTTCTCAAACCTTTTCAACTTTCACGCAATACATGAGCGTGAGCCATGGATATAACACTATGGGTGGAATAGAATATGGTGGAGGTTCTATGGAAAAAGGAGAAGATAGTCTCACATCAACTAGGCGTATCAACGGGCTATGGAGATGCCCATCAATAGATATCAATGTGAGTGAGTAGGGATTGCCATGCAACGGATGCACTAGAGCTATAAGTGTATGAAAGCTCAAAAAGAAACAAAGTGGGTGCGCATCCAACTTGCTTGCTCATGAAAACCTAGGGCAATTTGAGGAAGCCCATCATTGGAATATACAAGCCAAGTTATATAATGAAAAATTCCCACTAGTATATGAAAGTGACAAAATAGGAGACTCTCTATCATGAAGATCAAGGTGCTACTTTGAAGCACAAGTGTGGAAACAAAACATAGTAACATTGTCCCTTCTCTCTTTTCTCTCATATTTTTTATTATTTTGGTGGGCATCTTTGGCCTCTATTTTTTTTATTTGGGCTTCATTGGCCTCTTTTATTATTTGTAAAGTCTGGAGACTCATCCCTTCTTGTGAGGGAATCATAGCTTCCATCATCCTTTCCTCACATGGGACAATGCTCTAATAATGAAGATCATCACACTTTTATTTACTTACAACTCGATACCTACAACAAGATATGACTCTATATGAATGCTTCCGGTGGTGGACCGGGATGTGCAATGATCTAGCATAGCAAATGACATCAAAAAACGGACGAGCCATGAAAACATCATGCTAGCTGTCTTACGATCATGCAAAGCAATATGACAATGATGGTGTGTGTCATAAAAAAACGGAACGGTGGAAGTTGCATGGCAATATATCTCGGAATGGCTATGGAAATGCCATAATAGGAAGGTATGGTGGCTGTTTTGAGGAAGGTGTGTGGTGGCTGTTTTGAGGAAGGTGGGTTTAATGTACCGGCGAAAGTTGTGCGGTACTAGAGAGGCTAGCAAAGGTGGAAGGGTGAGAGTACATATAATCCATGGACTCACATTAGTCATAAAGAACTCACATATTTATTGCAAAAATCTATTATCTATCGAAGCAAAGTGTTAGACGCATGCTCCTAGGGGAGAGGTTGGTAGGAGTAAACCATCGCGCGCTCCCGACCCTCACACAAAGGATGACAATCATTAAACAAATCATGCTCCGACTTTGTTACATAATGGTTCACCATACATGCATGCTACGGGAGTCACAAACTTCAACACAAGTATTTTTACCATTCCACAATTACTCACTAGCATGACTCTAACATCACCATCTTTATATCTCAAAACTATATGCAAGGAATCCAACTTCTCATAGTATTCCATGCACTTTATATGAAAGTTTTTATTATATCCCTCTTGGATGCCCATTATATTAGGACTAAATTCATAACCTAAACCAATTACCATGCTGTTTAAAGACTCTCAAAATAATATAAGTGAGGTACGAGAGTTCAATTATTTCTATAAAATAAAACACCGCCATGCTCTAAAAAGATATAAGTGAAGCACTGGAGCAACATTGCCTAGCTCAAAAGATATAAGTGGAGCACATAGAGTATTCTAATAAATTCACGATTAGTGCGTGTCCTTCTCAAAAGATGTGTGCAGCAAGGATGATTGTGGCAAACTAAAAAGCAAAGACTCGTATCATACAAGACGCTCCAAGCAAAACACATATCATGTGGTGAATAAAAATATAGCCTCAAGTAAATTTACCGATGGATTGAAGACGAAAGAGGGGATGCCTTCTGGGGCATCCCCAAGCTTAGGCTCTTTGGCATCCTTGAATATGGCTTGGGGTGCCTTGGGCATCGCCAAGCTTAGGCTCTTGCCACTCCTTATTCCATAGTCCATCAAATCTTTACCCAAAACTTGAAAACTTCACAACACAAAACTCAACAGAAAACTCATGAGATCCGTTAGTATAAGAAAAATAAATCACCACTTTAGGTACTGTTGTGAACTCATTCTTTATTTATATTGGTGTAATATCTACTGTATTCTAACTTCTCCATGGTTCATACCCCCCGATACAACCCATAGATACATCAAAATAAGCAAACAACACAAAGAAAACAGAATCTGTCAAAAACAGAACAGTCTGTAGCAATCTGTAGACTTCGAATACTTATCTAACTTCAAAAATTCTGAAAAATTAGGAAAATCAGGGAAATTTGTATATCAATCTTGTGTAAAAAATTCAGATCCAATTGACGCTCTGGTGAATTTATAAAATTCCTGGACTGAGCGCAAAAGTTTCTGTTTTTCAGCAAAACCAAATCAACAATCACCGTAAACCATCCCAAAGGTCTTACTTGGCACAAACACTAATTAAAACAATAAAACACAATTACTACAGAGGTAATAATGTGCAAAACACTCAAGAACAGAAACAAAAAACAGAAACATAAAATAAAATTGGGTTGCCTCCCAACAAGCGCTATTGTTTAACGCCCCTAGCTAGGCATAACGCAATAGATCTAGGTATTGTCATCTTTGGTATTGGCAACTTTTGTGGGGGCCTTCTCAAATCCGGGGGGCTCTTTCCGCTTCCCCAAATTTTCAGGGGTAGAAACCATCTTAAGATCCAAAATATCCAAACGCTTATTGCAAAGGGTAATCAAAGTGTTCAAGCGACTGAGGTTCCCACTAATATGTTTGAGGGGTTCGTGGTGTTTTTGTAACTCGACTAGATGCTTATGCAAGTCATCCAATTTGTCGAGGATTTGAACTCCCTCTTGTGAAAAGGTAAGCCCCTTTTTGTGTGGGGGAACCCCCAAAATCCCTTCCAAAACTTCATAAGCGGCATTTGTATCAAGTTCGATAAAATCGCCCTTTGAGGCAAAATCCAAAAGCTTTCTATGATGCAAAGCCAATCCAATGTAAAAATTTCTAAGCAAGACTTTTACGTCTCCTTTTAGATTGGAAATACGATAGGATTCCATTAGCCTATCCCAGACATCTTTCAGATTTTCCCCTTGTTTTTGTTTGAAGTATTGGACTTCAAAGTTTGCTAACAAAAGGGGGTAGTAACGCTAGTCATGAGTTTAAGCGTTCTAACACACGAGCAGACAAAAAGCAAACGAAAAGACGAACGGAAGAAGGGCGAATAAAAAGGCAAATATTTTCTAAAAAATTGTTTTAGAAGTGGGGGAGAGGAAAACGAGAGGCAAATGGCAAATAATGTAAATGCAAGAGATGAGTTTGTGATGGGTACTTGGTAGACTTGATGTAGATCTCCCCGGCAATGGCGCCAGAAATCCTTCTTGCTACTTCCTGAGCTTGTGTTGGTTTTCCCTTGAAGAGGAAAGGGTGATGCAGCAAAGTAGATAAGTATTTCCCTCAGTTGTTGAGAACCAAGGTATCAATCCAGTAGGAGATACAAGCAAGTCCCCAATAGATGTACCTACACAAATAATCAAACACTTGCACCCAACGCTATAAAGGGGTTGTCAATCCCTTCACGGTTACTTGCAAGGATGAGATCTGATAGAGATAGATATAGAAGATTACTAAAATGGAAAGTAAAACAAAAGTAAAAAGATTGCAGCAAAGTATTTTTGGTATTTTTGGTTTATAGATCTGAAAATATAATATGGAAAATAGACCCGGGGGCCATAGGTTTCACTAGAGGCTTCTCTCTTGAAGGAAAATAATACGGTGGGTGAACAAATTACTGTCGAGCAATTGATAGAAAAGCGCATAGTTATGACGATGTCCAAGGCAATGATTATGCATATAGGCATCACGTCCGTGTCAAGTAGACCGAAACGATTCTGCATCTACTACTATTACTCCACACATCGACCGACTCCTGCCTGCATCTAGAGTATTAAGTTCATGAAGAACAAAGTAACGCATTAAGTAAGATGACATGATGTAGAGGGATAAACTCAAGCAATATGATGAAAACCCCATCTTTTTATCCTCGATGGCAAAAATAGAAATACATGCCTCGCTACCCCTACTTTGTCACTGGGTGAGGACACCGCAAGATTGAACCCAAAACCAGGCACTTCTCCCATTGCAAGAATTACCAATCTAGTTGGCCAAACCAAACCAATAACTCGAAGAGACTTGCAAGGATACGAAATCATGCATATAAGAATTCAGAGAAGATTCAAATAATATTCATAGATAATCTGATCATAAACCCACAATTCATCGGATCTCGACAAACACACCGCAAAAGAGCATTACATCGGATAGATCTCCATGAAGATCATGAAGAACATGGTATTGAAGAACAAAGAGAGAGAAGAAGCCATCTAGCTACTAGCTATGGACCCGAAGGTCTGTGGTGGACTACTCACGGATCATCGGAAGGGCAATGGAGTTGATGTACATGCCCTCCGTGATCGAATCCCCCTCCGACAGATTACCGGAAAAGGCTCCAAGATGGAATCTCACGGGAACATAGGGTTTTGGCGGCAGAAAAGTGTTTTCATGGCTCTTTTTGGTATTGGGGGAATATTTTGGAATTTATAGGCCGAAGAATAGGGTTAGGAGATTTGTCGTGGGGCCACAAGCCAGGGGGCGCGCCGCCCCCTAGGGCGCGCCCTGAAGGCTTGTGACCTCATGGCAGGTCTCCTGCCTTCGTCTCCAAGTCTGGCAGGTTTCTTCTGGTCCAAGAAAAATCATTCTGAAGATTTTATTCCGTTTGGACTCCGTTTAATATTCCTTATCTGCAATACTCAAAAACAAGGAAAAAACAGAAATTGGCACTAGGCACTAGGTTAGTCCCAAAAGTAATATAAAATAGCATATTAATGCATCTAAAACATCCAAAACAGATAATATAATAGCATGGAAGAATCAAAAATTATAGATACGTTGGAGACGTATCAGCGTGCTGGGCGCCAGGCTGCGGACGGCCGTCACCGCCCAGCCAACGCCGCAGCCGCCACCATCGCCAACCATGCTTCCCACGAGCAGTGAGGCACTTCCCGCCCTCTCGTGTGGCGAGGCGGCCATTCCGCCGCGACCCCTTCCACTCACGTCCACTTTGGGGAAATTAACAGGAAAGACGCGTCGCTCATGGCGAGCGAACTGCTTCGCCACCGCCGAACAGACGGTGGCCACAATGCTTGGGCGGACCACATCGCCGAGCTTGTCGCCGTCGCCAGAACGGCCCTGGCGCCCTACCGCCCGCTCCAGCCCCTGGCACATAGTGCTGGGAGCACGGCACGCGAGGCGACCCCGCCACCGTGCGGCAACCCAGGCGGGCTTCAGCCCAACAAGCCCCCACGTGATCATCCCCGAGCCCTCCTCCTCCTTTCCGGGTCCCAGTGGCGGGGCTTGGGCCAGGACCTGGCCCCGACCATGGCGCGCCTGAGGGGACCGGCCGCTTGTTCTGCACCTTCCACAATGTGCGCACCCACAACACCGAGGACTACCGGGTGCTCGAGCCCCCCGGGGGCGAGCGCGTTGGCCTGCGTTCAGGTCGCTGCGGACTTAGCGCCGGCCACGGAGATGGCCGGCTCGGCGGCTTGTTGGACCATGACGGGTGTGGGAATCCTCGCAAGGCGCGCTCCCATGGTGACGTGGTCATCCTGCATCAGCCGTCGCCGCCTCAAGGAGCTGGCAACGGCCGGCCAGGCGAAGAGGCCGGGGACCACTAGGGGACTCAACCGGTAGAGTGTACCCTTGGCGGCACCTATACACCTTCGCCGGGCCTCTATATCAAGCAAGACCCTCGCGAGCGAGGTGTTACCCCCCCTGGGGGGCTGTAGACCGTGCCCCATCTCATTCGATTCGAGGGACAACCTCGGGCGCACAGCCGTCACAGGCTTGCTACCCATCCTGTGTACTCCCATCATCAATGACGCCTCTATCCCCAAGAACATCATCGACGGAGGCGCCGGCCTGAACATGCTCTCTGTTGAGACCTTCGAGAAGCTCCGGGTGCTCTGCAATCAGCTGGCACCGACCAGGTCGTTCTTTGGAGTGACAGGTGGCCCTACCGCTCCTCTGGGGCGGGTCAGCCTCCCCGTCACCTTTGGTCCGCACGACAACTACCGCGTCGAGCTCATCGATTTCGACGTGGCACGTATTTGCCTCCCGTACAATGATATCCTGGGATAACCGACGCTGGCCAAGTTCATGGCGGTAGTCCACTACGGCTACAACATCCTCAAGATGCTGGGCTACAGCGGTGTCATTATTGTCGCCTGCGACGAGAAGGATGTGGCCTGTTCCCTTGAGCGTGCTCATCGAGCTGCCGCAATTGGGTACTTAGATGACGCAGAGGGTGCCAGGCATCGCGAAGCATCGGCCTCGGGTTCGTTGCCCATTCAAGGCTCCGCCGAGCAGGAGTCAAAGCGCCATTGTCAGGATCGGACACTCCAAGATGTTGCGGCGGCCGGGCACCGCTCACGCGCGCAGAGCTCCCTCAGGTGGCGTGAGCTACCGACCTTTCACCCGCGAGCTGCACGGGGTAGTTTGGCCCGACAAGTTCGAGCCCGAGCTGCCCCCACGCTATGATGGAGTCCCAAATCCCACGGAGTTCCTCCGGCTCTACACGCTGAGCATCAAGGCGATGAGTGATGATAACAAAGTCATGGCGAACTGGTTCCCTATGGCCCTCAAGGATGGCGCGTGCTCGTGGCTCATGGGCTTGCCCGAGGAGTCGGTCTCCTCGTGGAGCAAGCTCTGCGAGATGTTCATCGCCAATTTCAAGGACACGCATGGCCGCAACCGCACCGATGCCTCCCCCACCGATCATGGCCTGCGGCGGGAGAGGCACCTGCCCTGGGAGACTTTGCACGAGTACATTTTGCGCCTCAGGCGGGGGCGCGACTAGACCCCGTGAGGCCCCCTGGCGCTCCCGAAGAGCCCCCGCCACCTGCTGCGGTTAGCGTCCTACGCCCCCACAGGGGCACGAGCGCCAGGTGATTTTTTTGGTTCATTTCAAGTCAACCGTCCGCCTCCCATTTCCTGCATTACCCTCGAGCTGGTACTTCCTCGTCATGTAATGAACCTGATTGACCTGCATAGAGTTTATGTCGCTTGTTTGAACCGTGATTTTCGATGCCTCGCCGTCGCCTGGGATTGTTGCACCCCCGCAACCACCCCTTCGATGGTTCTGTGGCTGGGGGCTAGACACACCGTCTGCACCAGGATCAGTCCTTGCAGTGCCGAGAAATCTAAGTGATCGAGCTCTAGCTCACGGGCTGCCCCCCCCGTGCACGTCACCTCACCAGGGTCCTTGGTGTCTCGCCCTCCCGGAGAACCGTCACGAATGGATAGTTGGAATGTGGCTCGGCTCACGCTGCTACTGAGTAGGCGCTTCGCCGCCCCGGACGCCGCACTCCGGTGGCCGCACGACACGCGTCGCGCCCATGTTATGGGTCGCAAGAGCGTGCAATCGCGCCAAAAACTAGGCGCAAACCGCCTAGAGACCGGGGGAGGAGCTCCTGAGCCTAGCGCTTGGGTCGCTCGACCCCTCCCTTATCGCCCCCCGTGACCCTCTCACATAAGAATGAGGTGGGGCTGTACACGCCACGGAGCTTCCCGGCATGCCACCCCTCGGCCCCGGGAGAACTCCTGTCCACGCCCATGTGGAAGCCCCATTGTCGGTGTCAAAACCATCAGATCTCGGGTAGGGGGTCCCGAACTATGAATCTAGGATTGATGGTAACAGGGGACGAAGGAGACTGTGTTTACCCAGGTTCGGGCCCTCGGGGGGAGGTAAAACCCTACGTCCTGCTTGATTGTATTGATGAGTATGAAGGTTATAGAGTTGATCTACCTCGAGATCGGATGAGCTAAACCCTATATGAGTTCACTTGTCCCTCTACAAACTAAGCCTCCTCGTTTATATAGACACCAGGGGTACCTAGGGTTACACATGGTCAGTTTCCATCCGGGCATAGATACGCACATTCTGACTTGGAGGACACACCAAGTCTTCGGAATATTCCCCCCTCATCCTAGGGCCATTCTGTAGTCCGGCCTTCCCGAAGATGCCACAAGGCGGCCCACCGGGCTGGACCATAAAAGATAAGCCAACAGCCCGAGGACCCCTTAATCCCAGACTCCCTCAGTAGCCCCCGAACTAGCCTCCAACGCCGGTTTTCAGGACGCTGCTCCGCACGTCCAGAGTGTTCGGCTTGCGGGGTGAGTTCCTTTCTTCCCTTCATGCTTCGGCCACCCTTAGCTCGGCCACCGATGACACCCTGCTGTCCGAACATACCTTGCTTAACCTCGAAGGCCAAATGCCCGAGTGTGAATAGTACCCTTCCTGACGAAAGGCTGAGACGGGTCGTGGCCACTTAACCAGTTACAAAAACTCGATTCGCGGTTCGAGGCCACCTCTTTATTGGCACATTTAATCGACATGAAGATCGTCCTCCATTTTTTACGGGATATGATCAATGATTTGGGCTATTCCATGCGTGCATAATGGGACGGTCGCTTCAGAAACTGGCGCAGTTCGCGGCGCAGTAAGGGGACGCTTGGTGTTACGGCCTTCCATAAAAGGGAGGAAAACATCTTCATAGCCTTTCCACGCTCCCCAGAATCGCTCTCTCAAACCTTCCTCGCTTCGAGCGCGTAGATCTAGTCTTTCTCCAGCCCCTCCCTAGACACCCATCCTTCTTGCCCGAGCACGGTCATGGCTGGTTTAGGCTCGCAAGGCATGTGGGAGGCGTCGTGCGTCACCAAGAACGACATCCAGGAACTGAAGCGCACCGGTTACCTCCCGGTCGATGTCGCCCACCGCGCCCCCGAAGAGGGTCAAGTAGTCCCTACGCCAAAGCCCGGGGAGAGGGTGTTGTTCATTCCCCATTTCATCTGGGGACTGAGCTTCCCGCTGCACCCCTTTGTAAGGGGCCTGATGTTCTTTTACCGGTTGGACTTCCACGACCTTCCCCCAAACTCCATCATGCACATTTCGGCCTTCATCATCGTCTGCAAGGCCTTTCTATGGGTCCAGCCGCACTTCGGCTTATGGCTGAAGGTCTTCAACATCAAGCCAAAGACTGTAAGCAGCTAGCAGGCGGACTGTGGGGGGCGGTGATCAGCAAGATCCCTCGGGTCCAGTGGACGGAGGGCACCTTCATCTACACCATCAAGACCTGGCAAAAGGAGTGGTTCTATATTACTGAACCACATGCCGCAGATTGGGCGGCCCCTCCCGGATTCAGATCTGGACCTCCCGCGAGGCTGATCTCGTGGATCGGGAAAGGGTTGGACTAGGGATCTGCCACAGAGCTAAAGGCACTGCAAGATCACATCGGAAAGATGCTGGAGGCGAACGTCGGCCTGACCAATGTGGTTCAGGTCATGCTTCGACGTCTCCTCCTCGCTTGCCAGCTCCGGGCCACATCGATGTGGGCCTATAGGTCCAACGACCCACCCACCGTGCGCAAGCTCTACCGCACTACTCGGGAGAAGCTGTGGAAGTCACTGTTCAAGCCTCAGGAGGAGTGGTCAGCCAAGGAGGAAAACACCGGCCTAGATGCCGAACACCCTCTGCTTAAGGTAAAGCTTCAATGTTTATCTTCAGGTTCAATCTTTTAGCAAGGGTTTTAACCTCTCCTTTCCTGGTTTCCATAGGGATGGCTAGCTAAGGCCATGCGGATCAACGGCCCTACCCCGCTGCCCGAAGCCCCCAGGTCGACCCTGTTGACGGCGATGCTGGTCGAGGCGCCGTATTTGGTGCCAGAGAAGAAGGACAAGAAGAAGAAGGGCGAGAAGAAGGAGACCCGAGATGGTCTTCTCCCAGGAGGCCCTCCGGACGCTAGGTCCGGGGAGACCCAAGCCTCCTACGCTCACGAGGAGGAGCAGACGAAGGAAGAGGGGGAATCGATTCCCCTAGCCAAGGAAGAGGGCGGCATCTGTGGATGTCGAGGAGGACCCAGCTCCCCCCTCCCCGAAGAGACCTTGCAGGGCCAAGGTGACCCTGCCCGACGTCAGCCCGGATTCCGATGAAGAATCTGAGGTGTTCGAGAGGATCCCTCGGAGGACCCCCAGGACTAAGCCCGCGGCCCAGAGGTACCGATTCCGAATATATTGCTTATACAAGGTTTCTGTTACTGACCGGGCAAATGTCTTCCATATCGTAGCCCGGCCCGCGATCTCCCGACCGAACAGGTCTCAGAGGGAGATCCCCCGCCAGCCGAGCTGGCGGAAAGCGGAACTGCGTCCCGAACTTCTCCTTCCTAGGCCACTGAAGAGGCCATGAAGGCGATATCCCAACGGGCCACTCCTCGGTCGAATACTGAGGGTGAGGAGTTCATGACCGAGCCCAAACCTCAGTGACCTAAGACCAGGAGGACGAGACCCTCCTAGTAAACAAAGAGGGAGCTCGTGAGTCATCGGAGATCCCTCCAAAGACGGCTTCGGAGACTTCCAAGTCTCCGATATCGGCGACTCTACCTTCTCAAGAAGGAGGAGCCGCGGTGCCGCCACCGGTGCCGCCCGTGACGGGGCAGGCCACAACCGATTGGCCAGCTATGATGGAGGAGGCCTTGCGTAGCTCCTCCACCGTCGAAGACCATCGCATCCTTATGGGTGCGGTTCGGCAAGGCATTTAGTCCATTGATAGAGGACTGAAGGAGGCCTTCGGAGGTCTTTTGACGGGCTTCAAGGTAAGCCATGTAATGTTCCTTTCCCTAAACGAAATTTACCTGTCAGGTTTATATATTCCATATAGGTATAGTAGCCCCCGAGCCATGGGTAAGTTTAAGAAACTTACCCGGGGATCAGAGGACCTCGGGTTCTGAGAAAAAACAATCTGAGTTCCTGGGAATTTTCTTGTTTCCGGAGATGGTATGGCGAAAAAGGGTCTAGGATCAACAGCTCGGAGGTGTGTCTCACACGAGCTTGATTTGCAGGCCTCATCATCGGCAACTGTTGTCCATGATGTGGAGCTGGACGAGCTCAACCGGAATCTCAAGAGCTCCGACGAGGAGCTTGACCGTCTGAACAAGCGGTTTGATGAAATGCAAAGTAAGTTGGAATTTTATCTCCGACACCCTGTCTAATCCTCATTGGCGGAGGTTCTTGAGTGTTTCAATTCCTGAAATTTGGCTTTTCATTGTATTTGCAGCCATTAATTCCGAGGTCAAGAGCCTCAAGGCCGAGATGGAGAGGGCCAAGCAAGAGGCCGCCGATCATAAGATGGCGGCCGAGCAAGTGGTTGTCGAGATAAGCTTCCTGAAGGTTGCCAGTGACAAGCACGAGGCTTGGGTGGCCGAGGTGCAGCAAGAGCTCCAAGACGCAAGCACTAATTGCGAGGCTCTTGAGCAGAAGAACAAGGACCAGGCGGCCGAGCTATCCACGTTGTCTTCCGATCTTAAATCGGAGCGTGTGGATAGACGGTCCTATGAGGAAGAACTCCGCCAAGTCAGGATGATCGCGGATGGTAAGCCGTACTTACTGCAATGTGCCTTTGGTGGTAACAGGTTTGCTCGTCTTACACGGCTATGGCGTTCCTCAAGCACCTTTACGGATCTTCCGAGGAGTGCAGCGGACGCGGCCAAGTATTTTGCGGCGCGGGATGGGGATGCGGAACAAAGGCTGTTCTGGGTGCAATTTCAGACCCCTGAGCCCCGCCCCCTTCTCAGCTATCAGATGAAGTAGCTGATGGAGCTGCGTCGGATGGCAGAGCCGGCCTTAAAGGACCTCTGCGTTCGGTTGTGGCCTTCCGAGCCACTGCAGAGCAGTTACTTCGGCCTAGTGCAGAAACTTTGCGATGCTTCCTTCCGCATTGAGGTCCTGAAGCGCTCTGTATGTATTGAGGGAGCGTGGATGGCCTTTGCGAGGACTATGATGCATTGGCCTGGGATGAAGCCGCTCGAGATGGCTACAGTGCCCCCACCGCCTGGGAAGGAGCATAGGCGCCCCGAACTGTACTTCATCACAGCGATGGAGGGTGCTCGATCGGTAGAGACCCAATGCCCGAAGGATGTAATTTACGAATGAACATATTAATGTATGTCCGATGAATACTGTATTTTATAATGCATATGCATGGTTTATCATGCTTTGGTGTTTGGATTATTTTGACTCATATGTGGCCGTTTTGGAACTGAAAGTTGCCAGTCGTCGGCTTTAGCCCCATGTAATTATTACAAGAGGTGTTCGGTCATCCGCAGTATTATCCTTAGACAAATTATCGGAACCCAGAGGCGGTGGTGCGAGAGATGGAAATGAGGCAATCAGACTATGTGGCTTTAGTGCTTTCACTTAGCCGAAGGAGCTTGACTGCGGGGGCTGGTCACTAGCCCCAAGTGTTGTGTGATATTTGGGGGTACCGAGGTAAAAAACCATTACCACATGGCTTGCGAAAATGCAAACCCCTCGTATGACACGGAATAATATCTATCGATTTTTAGTTTGACACTTTTGCTCGGATTGCAGACCGGTTCGCGCTTATTATGACTGTCGATTTTCGGCTTTCTCCACTGAGGTACTTGACCAGGCAAGCTGGAAATACAATCGAAGTGGTTCTCCCTTTACCCTTTTAGTCGAACGAGAGGAACGTAAGAGGGTAAGCACAAGACCCGGGGAACCTAACCTTTGACCCAAGACATAATTCGGAACCGATGCATATAACGCAAAAATCCAAGACGCCGAACATAAAAAGGGATAATGCCGGGACGATGCTTGGGACGAGCTTTATGGCTAAGCCCCCCGGTCCATTGGCCGATTGCATCAAACATATACCGAATAGTATTGTTTCTGGAGGTGGGGATTTAGAAAACACTTTATAAAATGCCATAACCGGACCATAAAAGGTGATCTTTATATATGATGAATTTTTACAATTCATACTGCAGACAGAACTGTTACAGGTAATTTGTTTTAGAAACAAATGTATATAAAGGGGAGGTTCGTTCGGGGTTCTTGATGGGCGGCTTGATGTCCTTGAAGTATCCCGGTGTGCCTCCGCTCCTTTGCTCTTGAAGAGTAATGTGCTCCTTTAAAGGTGGTTATAGTCGGCGACCGGATCTTTGAGAGAGGTACATGTTTAATTGCCGAGACATGCATGAGCTTGACGCCTGTTGTGTTGAGAGTAGTTCGGTCAAACCAACCACTCTGTTTTGGTAAGGTGTCACCCCCCAGCTGCCCATGGTATTTTAAGAGCGAAATTGTGCCTTCTCGGTATGTACCTGACGGGTAGCGGGGCCGTGCTGTGGGGGGCGCGTCCCTATTTGTGATGAATAGGAGATTGCTCTGGGAGATCAGGTCGTCCTCGGACCCGCTTGCTCGCCTGTCGCAGCTTGTTGCCTGGTTGGGGTCTTGGTGCCTCGATGTCAGACTGGAATTCGGCCGCTAGAGCCGTTGTGTGTTCCTCAGTCCGGAGGGAGCGTTCTGTATTGCCATTGACGGTGATGACCCCCTTTGGCCCAGGCTTCTTGAGCTTCAGGTATGCGTAGTAGGGATTGACATTAAAGCAAGCGAACACTGTACGGTCGAGCAGTGCATGATATCCACTGCGGAATGGCACGATATCGAAGATCAAGTCTTCGCTACGAAAGTTATCGGGCAAGCCGAACACTACTTCCAACATCACGGTACCCGAGCAGCGTGCTTCGACACTGGGGATGACTCCCTTGAAGGTAGTGTTGCTGGGTTTAATTCTCGATGGGTCGATACCCATATTTTTTACTGTGTCTGAGTAAATCAGGTTAAGGCTGCATCCTCCGTCCATAAGGACTCTAGTGAGGTGGTACCCATCTATGATGGGATCCAGGACGAGGGTGGCCAGGCCTCCATGACGGATACTGGTCGGGTGATCCTTACGATCGAAGGTGATCGGGCAAGCCGACCATGGGTTAACTTCGGGGCTATGGGCTCTACGGCGTAGACCTCCCGAAGTGCGTGTTTCCTCTCCTTCTTGGGTATATGTGTGACATATATCATGTTCACAGTTTTGACCTCGGGAGGGAATTTCTTCTGCCCGCCATTGCTCGGCCCGCGAGGTTCTTCGTCATCCTTGTTGTGCGAGCTCTTGCTCTGTTCCTTGGCTGCGAGCTTGCTGGCTTGTCTTGTGTGTTGTGGATCTGGTAGGGCCTATCCATGATTTTGTCCAAATCGGTAAGTCCATCCATGTTCCCTTTAGAGGGCTTCTTGCATTGTCCTGGTTTGGAATTGCGGAAACCGGCGTTTACGGCCGTGTCTTCCGAGTCGCCATTGCTATGGCGGCGTTTATTTTTGTTACGCCTTGGCTTTCCGTTACCGTCCCGCACTTCAGAGGTGGCGGGGTCTTCGGGATTGTTGCTTCGGCGAGCTAGCCAATTGTCTTCGCCCGCGCAAAAGTGGGTCATAAGTGAGGTGAGGGCGGACATTGTTCGCGTCTTATCCTGGCCGAGCTGGCAAGCTAGCCATTCGTCCCGGATGTTGTGTCTGAACGAGGCTATCCTCGGCGTTCAGACAGTCGACGATCTGGTTCTTCTTAGTCAGGAACCGATTCCAGAATTGCCTGGCTGATTCGCCAGCCTTCTGGATGACGTTGCTTAGGACAGAAGAGTCTGAGGGCTGGACGTAAGTGCCTTGGAAGTTAGACCAGAAGGCGTCTTCGAGGTCCTCCCAACTCCCAATGGAGTTCTCGGGGAGACTGTTTAACCAGTGCCGAGCTGGTCCCTTCAGTTTGAGTGGTAGGTATTTGATGGCATGGAGATCGTCTCCTCTGTCCATATGGATGTGAAGGAGGAAGTCCTCGATCCATACGGCCGGGTCCGTCATTCCGTCGTATGATTCTATGTTTACGGGTTTAAACCCTTCGGGAAACTGGTGCTGGATGACCTCGTCTATGAAACACAGTGGGTGTGTGGCACCTCTGATCCGGGCTACGTCACGCCGGAAGTCGGTTGTTGGTTGGGCCAGGTATTGTTCCCGGCTTCTGTGGTTGCGGCCGAGCCACGATTGGTATCCATGACGTCTAGCGGGGGAGCGTCCCCAAGATACGTAAATGGATCTAGTGTGACCTGCCCTATAGTCCAGGTCCTGCCTTAGATCGTATCGATCCTCAGGCGATGCTGGCCCCTTTCCCCTCCTACGAGGTGACATGGACCAGTATTCGGTGTCTCTAGCCACCCTGTCCCGTCCTCGAGGGGGGCGGTCCAGCTGGTCATACTGGCCGCGCCTGGGAGATTCGGGCTCAAGGGCCTCGTCATCGAATTGCGGCAGCAGGCGCCGGCGCGGGTAACTCTTGTTTTGGTCTGGCTGCTCAATGCCGAACCCTTCTATGGCTGCCAGGACTTTTGTCCATCTATTGTTGATGGTGTCTTTTTTGGCTTCGAGCTGCTGCTGCTTTGCCTTTAAGCTCCGAGCGATGGCTATGAGCTGTTGCCTGAATCGTTCTTGGTCCTCGGGGTTTTCGGGGACAATGAAGTCTTCGGCTTCGAGGCTTTCCCCCTCCTCAGCAGGTGGGAGGTAGTTATCATCCTTGGAATCATTGAGGTTCTCGGCGTCCTGTTGATCTGTTAGCCTTTCCGGGTCCTCTAGCGGCTCATCGCGGGCTTCAAGGTCGCCGAGGTCCTCTGGGGTGTCAATTTCCCCGATGCCTGTGATGGCTTCCCTTCCCTTGTTGGTTTGGATCGCTTGCGTTGTTTCTGGCGCTTTGACGCTTCGCCGGATTTTTTGCCGTTCCTCCTGGGGGTGTGGTTGTCCCTATCGTTAGGGGTATCCACCATATAGACATCATAGGTCGAGGTGGCTGTCCACCGCCCAATGGTCACGGGGGCGGGGTCGCCAATCTCTTCGTCCATGTGTTCTGCCTCCTTGGAGGCGTAGTCCAACATGTTTGTTAAGTCTTCGACAGTGGCTACTAAGTGGGCGGTGGGTGGGCCGTAAAATTCCCCGTAACCGGCCTCTAGGTTGACCGGAACGTGGGTCGAGGTACGATCATCCTCGATTGCCATCGACTGGATCCGGTCTAGGGCCTAGTTCAGCCATGAGGGGACGACCAGATCAGTTTCCTGAGAGCCCTTGGAGTTAAGCTCCAAGGTGTCTTCGGGATGGGCGTGTTAGGCACAGGCCGAATCCTGATATTCAGGTTCTATCAACGAGCCCGGGCTCAAGGCCGGACCTCTAGTGGAGATAGATCTGAGGGTCAAGCCGGATAAGGGACCCGAAGTTAAAGCTCCGGGGTTTTCGGGTCCGTCGGACGAAACCGAGGTCTCCGCAATGAACAGATCGCCACGGGAGTCGGCGGTGAATTCTAGGTTCCCGAACCTGATCTCCTGACCGTGGGCAAAATTTTCTATCTGGCCTAGATGGACGGTCGAGTCAGCATGCAGTACAACACCGCCGAATGTGAAGACCTGTCCGGGGACGAAGACGTCCTCGTTATGGGCCTGTTCGCTGATGATTAAGCGAGCCATCAATGCACGGATGATCTCACAGCAGAACTCTCAATGAAAGCACTAATGTCGGTGTCAAAACAGGCAGATCTCGGGTAGGGGGTCCCGAACTATGAATCTAGGATCGATGGTAACAGGGGACGAAGAAGACGGTGTTTACCCAGGTTTGGGCCCTCAGGAGGAGGTAAAACCCTATGTCCTTCTTGATTGTATTGAAGAGTATGAAGGTTACAGAGCTGATCTACCTCGAGATCGGATGAGCTAAACCCTATATGAGTTGACTTGTCCCTCTACGAACTAAGCCACCTGGTTTATATAGACACCAGGGGTACCTAGGTTTACACATGGTCGGTTTCCATCCGGGCATAGTTACGCCCATTCTGACTTGGAGGACACACCAAGTCTTCAGAATATTCCCCCCTAAGCCTAGGGTCATTCTGTAGTCCGGCCTTCCCGAAGGTGCCACAAGGCGGCCCACCGGGCTGGACCATAAAAGATAAGCCAACAGCCCGAGGACCCCTTAATCCAGGACTCCCTCACCATGCTCCGCGCTGGCAGAATAACTATCGAACCGCGACTATGCCCACGCCCAAGTGGAATCCCCATGGTCCACACTGGCAGAATAACTGTCGAACAGCGACTATGCCCACGCCCCAGTGTAAGCCCCATGCCCCACGCTGGCAGAATGATCAAGCTATGGCCACGCCCCCGCCCCAGGGGAAGCCCCACGCTCCGCGTGGGTGGAGAAGTCTGCTAGGCCACACCGTCCCTAGGGCGGATCGCACCTGGCGCGGCAGTCGCCGGACCCTCTCCGGCAGCACACGCTCGCAAGCTCCCCTTGGAACTCACGTGACCGGGGGCTGGGCATGGTGCTCATGCTCGGTTGGCCCCGAGGGACAGGCCCTGGCCTATGAGCCTATCCCCGTGCATGTCGCCTCACCAAAGCCTTTGGTGATCGGCCTCCTCACACGACGCCCAAACACATGCTGGCGAGCGTGTGGCCTTCGGAACGGAGCATCCTACAGAGGGTCCTCCTCACGAAGCATCGCTCGAAGGGTCCCCCAAGGTACGCCTGGCAAAAGGCAATGCCTTGGCTGTATAGCGGCTAGGCACTAAAGCCCCTCGAAGGCTGCCGTTCCGGGGCCCCCTCGCGCGTCGAAGGTGGGGGCAGCTTCGGAAGCCCCCTCTCCCTGGCAACCGTCTGCCTGCTGATAGCAAATGCCTTTCCTGTCGGCTGGCAGACGGCAAAGTTCCTATATTACCCCTTTTTAATTTGTTTTATGTTATTTCTCTGCATTTTCACAACACATATACGATATATATATAGTTCAAGCAGTCACATAGGCCATCAAATGAACCAACACATATTAAAAGAACTAAAGCCCCTCGAAGGCTGCCGTCCTGGGGCCCCCTCGCGCGTCGAAGGTGCGGGCAGCTCCTGAAGCCCCCGCTCCCTGGGACCCGGGGCTCATGCAAGGGCGGGGCCTTGTCGATGATGCGAGGCTAGCTCGGGGGATGGGTCCCAGCGACGCGGAGCATGAGGGCAGCATAAAGGAAAGCAGAAAGGCCTCGCGGAAGGAGCAAAGACGCATCAAGCATGACAAGTAACTACTCCCTCCGTTCCTAAATATAAGACCTTTTAGAGATTTCACTATGGACTACATACAAAGATAAATGAGTGAATATACACTCTAAAATTTGTCTATATACATCCGTATGTAGTCTATAGTGAAATGTCTAAAAGGTCTTATATTTTGGAACGGACGGAGTACCACTTAAAACAAAACCATCCTACGAAGTCTTCACGCCCCCACAGGGCCGGGTGGTTCATAATGCAACAGGAAGAAAACATAAAAACTTAGGCGGAGGAGGCGCCGTCTTCGTCGTGGCTACTGGGGAGGTCTGCGCCAAGGCTGCCGCTCTCCTCAGAAGGCGCGGCCTGAGCGAACCACCCGACCAAAGACTCCACGTGTCTGCGCACCTCGTCCCTGAGGGAGCTCCGGAGCTCCGCTGGCACCGGCTCCACCACGCGGGAGAAGTCGAAAGCAGGGTCGAAGCGCTGGAGGTTGAAGAAGACGCGCGTCAGTGCGCAGTCCAGGAGATCGCGGGCGCTAGACTCGATGGCCTCGAGGTAGCCCCCGTCACCGTGCGCACGGGGTAGCTCCGGGATGTCCCCGACGAAGCGGCCAAGCGCGCCGCCAGCTCTGCCTCGACGTCACCCTTGCTCCCGAGGGCGGCCTAGAGATCGGCCTCGGCGCTCCGCAGCTGGGCCTTGAGCTCGCCCAACTCCTCCAGGAGCGCGTCGCGTCGGAGCTGGAAGCGAGTTTCCTGTTATGCCACCTTACCGCGGTACTCCTCCAGAGCGGCCTCCCGCTCCCGAGCCACCCTTGCATCGGTATCAGCTCTGTCTGCGGACTCCCTCCTCTCGAGCTGGGCGAGGGCCTCGTCGCGCGTCGCCTCGAAGACGGCCTTGTCGGCAAGGAACTAACCCTCCAGGGTCTCGAGACGCTCGTGCTCTGCCTCCTGGTCAAAGGCGGTTCGGTCGGCCTCTCATGCACGGACGGCCACATCGGCCTCCCGCTCGACGATGGACGTCTCCCTACGGGCCAGCTCCACCTCGTGCGCGGCGTCTCGGGGAGTGTGCGCGGCGACAGCAACTGCACGCCCCCAGGGCTCCGCCGCGGACCCACCTGACACTGCTAAGCCGGGCGCGGGGTTGAGGCCGCGCCGGCAGGCGGCATGCGAGGGGGTGCCTCAGGCGAGGCACCTCTCCGCCTCTTGAGCGTGGGCGCCCTGCAAAAGTCGGTGATCAGGCTCGCTGACCCAAACGAGATATGCAAGGAAAGTCTGGAATGACAATGCACTTACTCGTCACCGGCGGCCCAGCACCATCGCGTCGGGGTCGGCCTTGGATGTGGGCCCCCGCTGCTCCCAGTGGAGGGGGGCGGCGCCGAAGACCCCGCCTGTGCTTCGGCGCCTATGGAGCTCCTTTTTGCCGCCATGGTAAGGGGAAGAGAGGAGGAGACGGCGCTCGCGCAAGGAAGGAGGAGCGGCGCGGGAGGGAGGCATGTGGGAGAAGCCGAGCAATGATGATTTCGCCCGGCGCGCTTGGTGGTTTTCTAGGCAGGACCGTAGTCCCCGGGGCGTCGTGGGGAAATAGAGGCGACGCACACTCCATCGTGCGCCACGGGCGGTTGGGGCCTGCATCGTTTCGCCCCCTCCAACAGGCGGAACCGTGCACGCCGCAGGCCCGGGGGATACTGTCGGGCCTTTGGGACCGGGGGTACCCAGGCCCGACTGCCCGCGGCCCAGGACATGGCGCCTGCCTTAAGCACCGCAGGGCCCACCGATGAGCCTCGCGATCAGGCCCCTCGCGAAGGCCAGCGCCTCACGAGACGCACGACGGCGGCGTCATCAAGGACCTCACGAGGCGGATCCATCGAGGTTGGCCCAGCGGGGTCGTACGGCCATGTGCCATCGCATGGATGACGTGCGCCGTGCCAAGTGGCTCCAGGAGTCGTGCCAGCAGGCACGGACGAGGAGGTTTCCCCCTTTGGTGTTAAGGGGGGAGGGTCAGCCCCTCGGTCCCCGAAGTGAGCTCCAAAGTTTTCCTATTTGGTGTAAGAAGACCGAAGTGGAGGGCTCGCCAGGACGGAGGTCACCACCGAGCCCACCCGCGCGTCACGACAGGAGGCTTTTACAGGCGAAGACTACTTTTGTCAGGATAGGTTGCGGTCCTGTCCCCCCTGAAAACTGGCGATTGTGGCAACCCTTCCCGCCATGTGCTTTCGGGGGGAAGAGGGCCGAAGCCAAGATAAAAGGGGCGAATGCCGCAACGATGGGGAGATCGACCCCCCCTGTATTCACTCTCACCCCTAAGAGATCCAGACAAGTAGTAGGGTTTTACACCGCAAGGTGGCCCGAACCTGGGTAAATGGCCGTGTTCATTGTTCTTCCCCCCAAGATCAAGCACGCCGAAGCACCACCATAGGATAGCGAGAGAGGGCAAGGTTGTAGAGCCGGCGCACCCCAGAGTTCGAACCTCTCTTGGGTCCCCCGAGCCCCGATTCCGACAGTACTAATATTTGGCATGTGAAGCCTCCTGATTTCCTAATACCCTCTATTGTAACAGACATGATTCCAGTTTAATAAAGGTTGCCGAACTTCAGAAAAAATTACAATTCCATTCACTTTCTCTATCTCTATACCTCTGTTACAAATATAAGGTGTATCGATTTCCGTGCAAGGTAAACGTGTGCATGTTTGACCAATAGTATATGTAGAATAAAATACCAACATCTACAATACAAAATAAATAAAATATGAAAATGCCTTTCTTGATGGATCTAACGGTACAAATTTGGTACTGTAGATATTGATATTTTTTTTCTAAAAACTTGTTCACACATGCACATGTGTGACTTAAAAAAAAATGATATGCCTTATATTTTGAAACAGGGGGTATATACTACTTAAATTAGATCAAGCTTGTATGCACATAAACTTTTTGTGGGGTCCTTTTCTTGTTCGATGTGGTGAACATAGTCAAATGCTACTAGAACATTGCTACATCCCTTCGTCTCTCCTCCAAGAAAAGGCGGCTAGGGTTTCTGCCTCCCGTCGGCGGCGCCGCCGATCTGCCACGTCTCATGTGGCCTTAGGGCCATGGGTGCGTGGTGGATCTCGGCCCTTGCCGATGGGAGGACTCCGTTTTTTTGTGCTTCTTCAAGTTTTGTTAGGGTTTGTGTCCGGCTCAAGAAGACGAGACGGCGGCGGCTTCTTGAAGATGGAATAAGGTCCTCCCCGTCTAGCCCCCGCCCTGGTGGTGCGTCTAGCATCGTCGGAGGGCGTGTGGAGGTGTGTCTCCGGCGGATCTCACGGGATTCGGTCGGTGGTTGTCTTTGGTGGATCTGCTCGGATCCAGTCTTTGTTCGTCTTTGTTCTTGTGTCTTCAGGTTGGATCCTTCCGATCTAAACTTATCTTCATCGGCGACGGTTGCTGTTCTGGTGTGTTGGTCCCATGGGGCCTTAGCACGATAACTTCCCGACTGTCTACTACAACAAGTTGTGCCCGGCTCCGGCGACGGAGGGGCGATGACGGCGGCGCGCCTTCGGCTCGCTTCAGTGCTTCTAGTCGTCGCTAGGTGGTCTACGAATATGGATGTAATTTTAATTATTTCTAGTGTTCGCTGTACTGCCATGATTAAACATGAATAGATTAAAAGTTTCTCGCAAAAAAAATGCTACTAGAACATTGTATGTGTCTATGTGATCATACATCCAATAATAAACGCGCTCTGCTCCGGAGAGACAATATCATCAAAAAGCGTCTCAGCCGGTTTACCAGGCATGTAGAGATGACTATATACATGACGTTAAGACTTATTGGCCTGTAATGAGTCAAACTAGTCGGGTTAGCAATTTTACGAATAAAAACGAAAGAGGTAGTCTACCCCTCTCGTCATAAGTCCCGTGAAAAGAAAATCCTTAACTGTTGCAATGGCACGTTCTTTCAGAATATGCCAATTGCTTCGGAAAAACATCATCGACAGGCCATCTGACCCTGAAGCCTTCAAGAGACCAATCTGAAATGGCGCATCGGACATACATGTATATACTAACACTTAGACATTCTGACCGGGGAAATGCGGAGGTCAACTAGCGTTTCTTATCAAAAAAATATCAGTTACTCGTAGAACAGAGCTCGTCGTCACACACCAACACACATTGTACTGCCTACGTAGCCTATATTGCCAAAGCAAGAACACTAACCATTATTTCTTCGAATATCCATTTCTAAGCCCGGCTCATCTTTATCCGATGAAGAGAAAATTTACAAAAACAACTGAAAGTTTTGAACAAAATCCGATTTTTTTCATGGAAGCTAATTTGGTGTGTGAGGTGCGCTCTAAATTTCAGATCATTTCAACATACGAGTAGCTTTCAGCAAAAAATACAAATTGGATACATTAACAATAAACTTTGTCATAGGCCCCGATTTTTTTCTTTTTTTCCGAGACCTACTCATATGTCCAAATTATCTGAAATTTAGACCGCACCTCACGCATCAAATTATCTTCCATGCAAAAAAGTATTCAGAGTTTTTTGAATATTTATAATATTTGTTTTGAATTTTCTGATCATCGCTGATGCAGCTAAGCCTGCGCACCCAATCAATTCGTCCTTTTTTTCTTTCTCACTTCGCTTATCCAAGGACCTGAAGGAAGGTGCGAGCTAGGGGGTAGCTGAGCGCCATGCACACATGGGAGACGACCTCTTCTTCGGCGCCTTAGGCGCCGGTTCGCTAAGCTGGCGCTCGCAGCCGCCTCGCGTGGGCCGGCCCAGCTAGCGTGCTGTTTCTCACTGCTTCCCTTTGTTCGACGCAAACAGGTTAGTTCGTCCCTTGATTTGACGCAAGCATGTTTGTCTAAGAAAATAGGTTTGTTTGTTCGATTCACGGTCAACCATTTAACCGGTTGACCATTGACTTGGGAAAAAACATGGATCTAAAATACGAATTTGAAAAAGTTCACGAGTTCGAAAAAATTATACAATATGGGGAACGTTCATGGATTTGAAAAGGTTCATAGTTTTTTTTTAAGTTCATGGCTTTTGCGAAATTGAAAAAATGTACATAAATTTGAAAAAAAGTTCATGAATTTAAGAAAAGTTCACGAGTTTGAAAAAGTTCATGGATTTGAAGAAGATCATGGATTTCACAGAAAAACACACAATAATGCTTCACAAAAATTGTTTAATTGATTGGAAAAAATAGAGTTTCATGCAAAGTAGTCAACGAAATTAAACTTCGTGTGATTTGCAATCTTACAAATCAAACAAATTCCACAGCAAAGTTTCAAACCGGTGAAGCCCCAATATTCAACTAAAAAGGCTGTGAACAGGCGACCAATCCATTTATAACACAAGAATTACTTTTTCTGCTAATGACTCAAATGCTCATCAAATCAATGTTTGACGTTCTTCACCTATAATTTATTATGGTTTGCTACAGAATATATTCGGTAGAACAAATCATAGACTACGCAATGTGCTGGAACAAACTATTCGTACTCCATCTCTATCTCGACAAAAATCAACCCCCAGTGTTGCATCCTTGGCATAATAAAGTAGCAAATTTGTAGCAAAGTCCATCAGACGTTCACTAACTCAACTTCGTAGATGATTGTTGAATTTCTTGATCAATCCTGTAGAAATTCCCCCCTACATTAGAACGAACAATGTTTCCATCATGATTGATATAGACCTTACAAGTGGGCTTCATTACATTTCTTCTTTGGGGTTATATACATTAAGTACTGAATGCATACTATAATTGGTGAGCATTGTTCATATTAGTATTTTTCTTTTTTTTATTGCAAAGGAGAGCTTGGCCGAGTACATTAGATATAAAATGCACAAATATAGCGTTGATGAACTGGATGATAACTCGGCAACGGAAGCTCGGGGTTACCTTATTGCCATCTGAAGAAAACCTATGCATCTCTGTTTCCGGCTGACATATCTTCTATGATCAGCACATCTTCGAAAGACAAATAATATTTAAGAACAAAAAACAAGCATAAGATAAATTACTTGCGAAAGAAATAATATTTAAGTTATGAACTACAAAGGTGCTATGATCCCAGTCCAAAATTCATAAACATCATTAAGTTTCATTAAAAGAAAATCCTACTAAAAGACGTGAGCAGAAATTTATGGACGTAATAATTCATTCAGTTGTGTACCTTGTCTGCGATCAGGTGTGGAGTACATATCACCATCATCCATAGACTCAGAAACACCATCGTTGTCGGGTATTTCGACGTCACCATTATCAAGACTGTCCGGTTCTGAACTGTCCTTGCTCACGTCCTCGCTGACATAACAATACTCCCAGTCACTATTATACTCTCCAGCATCCCCTCCATGACATTCACAAGTTTTCCTATCACTTCCATACTCTCCTCCAACATCCTCTCCGTGAGATTCTCTAGTTGCAGCATGGTTAAGAGTGAACTCTCCAATTCCATAATCAACGCCACACAGAAATGAAACAAAGAGTAAATAAGATGAAGCTAACTTCAAAAAGGATACGACGAGTCCGGGTATCTTATAGGGCAGTTGCAGCCCCTGAGGTAATATCCTGAGAGATGCACGGAGCTCGCACCAAGCACCGAGAAGTGAACCTCGCGGTCTTCTTCGTATTCCAACTCAAGATGGCACATCTCGACAAATCCAGGGTTGAGGCTACAAATGATGACTGGTGCACTGTTACCAATTACACACTGCACCATGGCCCTTTCAGTAGTGTTGTTGTTCACTAGTACAGCCTACAAACCAACAGACAATGGTAAAAAGAAGAAGAAAAAGAGATCATGTAGAGGGCTACAATTAAGACCTGAATATGCACACAAATATAGCATATTGAAATGATTGTAACCTTTGTAATGCAGAGGCGGCCGAGTGATGGTGGATGGCGGTGCACGTAGGGTTCCCCGGGCCTTAGTTCCATGCCTACACAAATCAGCCGTACGATATAGCAGATAACTGAGTAAGCAACGCCACCATTGAGGCATATCACATGTAGGACTAAGAGAGTTGAGACGGGGGTAGGGATCATGTAGAGGCTTACCCCAGAACGACATAGGTAGGGATCCGAGGGGTTCAGGGACGAACCGCTGGTGAGAGGTTCACGGATGGACGAGAATATGATGGATGTGATTTCTGCAGGTGTGCTGGCCTAAAAACTGGAGTACTAGTAGTGTGCTTGCTTGATTAAAGGGCTTGTTTGTTTTAATCTTGATTTATGTGTTTGCTTGTAGTTAGGTGTTTTTGTATCATGTTGTAGTCCGGTAAAGTGTACGTGTGATGCGTACGAAGCCGGTGAGTTTCAGCGAAGGCGCGCAAAGGAGACGAGATGCCGGGCTGCCATGCGATGAGGCGAGCATGGTGAGATGTCGATGGTGCCGTGCGATACGGCGACGCCGTGAGAAGCGGCAAAGACGTGACAATGCTGGAGCGTGATGGATTGGATCGGGTCAAGTTGGATGACACGGCAAGTCGTTCCGTTTGTTGGAGTAGCTTTGCATGCGTAGAGTTGTTAGCTACATGCATGGAGTTAAGTTGTTAGTAGTAGACGGTCAAGTTAGTGGCCGAGGCATCTGGACCTGGAGTGATTCTAGGAGAAGTGATCATATTGTTAGTGGTAAGTGGAGCGTGGCGTGAGAGCCGGCAAGTAGTGGCGTTCAGGTGTGCGTGAGTGCCTTGTCCCATGTATATATACTACTACCAGTCAATGAAAAAAAGGCCGTGAGGGCTGGGAGAAACCATGTAGTGGTTGTGTCACCAAGGAGGAGAGCCTCACGGGAAAGCTACTGGATGGCTTCTTCCTTGGCGTGTGTGTATGTGTTGAGTCTTTCACATCATGTGTGTGTGTGTGTGTTTGAGAGAAACAACCTTAGATAGAGATTGGGAGAAGAGAGAGCTGTGAGAGGCAGCGCAAGGAAGAAGAAGTAGCGCTGCGAGGAGGCAGCGCCAACAGGGCTGCCTTCCAAACTTGTCTGATCCGCGTGTAGGAAGAATGGATTCCTAATTAATGACAGTCCAAATCTCGGGATCCCCTTGCCACTTAATTGTTTTGTTTTGATTAATTGATTTTATTTGATTGATACTGTTTATTAGATCAAGCCAAAATATTAGTACTAGAAGAATATATACTACTTCTACATTCCAAAGCAGGAGATTCCCTACTAATATCTCTTATTCTAAGGGATGACCGACTATATATGTAAAATCCCTGGAATTCTTTTTTGGATTAAGTCATTTTCTTAGCCGTCTGATTTCAATCTAACGGCTCCCGTATCTTCTTCCTCTTCTAACCCTCCTTCCACCAGAACAATCCAGCACCGGACAAACCGCCTACTGCCGACATCCGCCACCAGTAGCCCACCCCGAACCGCCAAGCCTCACATTCACCTCCACGGACAACGCTGTTGCTGCGTCATCCCACCCCTCGGGTCACTCTCGGCTCGACCTCAGAGCGCCGCCTCACCTCCCTTCTCTTAGAAAGTTCATTTTTTATAGAAGTTTTCATTCAACTTCTTCTATAAAAAAAGAACTCATCAGATCTCTAATAAAAGTAGTTCAGCAGAAGTGGACCACTGAACGACCAATGCCACCGCCAGAATGAGCTAAATGCCCTCACCGTTTGTTCAATCAAATTTCATACACATGTCCTCACCCCAAAAAAAGACACGAATTCAAAACAAAGCAGATTCGTTCTTCCAAGACGAGTACAAACTTTTGAACTGATGGCAACGAGTATATCTTTAGCTTTATCTTTATCTTTATCTTTACCTAATAATAAAGAACGGATTGCTTCTGTCCGTTCACCGTCATCTAAATTATCCTTAAAGTTGGCAAGAATTACCCACCAATGTCATCTGTAAGTGCCAAAAACGGTTCGCTTTTTTCATCTTTTTTTAACTTTATCCTTGAAAAGCGGTCTCCTTCCCATCCATCCTCCTCCCGAAGAGCCCTTAACTCCCACCCGACCTCAGGCGGCTCTCCTGCACCCACCACCTCCAATCCTCCTCCCACCCCAAGCTCCTCCATGCCCCATTTAACCAATGCAAGGTCAAGCTCCCGTTCTCGTTGGTCTCTTTCCTGAGCATCCACGAGAGCACCGCCACACAACGCGAGGGGAGCAACCGAGCAAGTGGCCGAGGTGCCGATGTGGGGCATGTGAGCTCGGCCACGGATGTGCCCGTGCACCTTGCTAGAAGCCCAAGGCCAACGACGTACCCGTTCAGCTTGGTCGCTGCCGTCGATGTGCGCCTCCTTGGGAAAGAGGACGTGGGGAAGCGAAGGCCCCGATGACGAGGCGACTTCACCTCCCAGCCTGACCTCGGGCGGCGCTACTCCCGTACCAGAACCAACCCCCGCGCCACTTGGGGTCCCTACCCCATGCCATTGCAGCTTCCTGCAGCGACGTCCATCACCTTCTTGAGATCTGGCGGCCACCTGCACACCAACTGTTCAGTCAATCGACCCAACAAACAGGAGGTAATTCGCCACCTCCCTGTCGATATTCTTTGACAGCCACACGCCGCCGCCATGCTGCCATACATGTTGAGCTTCTTTAGTCAAGTGACACGTCGCTATCTCTTGACACGCCCACGCATCGCTGCCGCCGTCAATAGGTTTGTCGCCCCTCTTTCCTCAGTCATATCATAGCACACGAAATTGTACACGAGGTGCACATACGTGGACGTAGGGGAGTCTTCCTCAAGTTGGATTTCGAGAAGGCTTATGACCGGCTGGATTGGTCCTTCTTGAGGATGGTGCTTCAGCGGCGTGGGTTCGACGACAGATGGTCGTCTTGGATTATGCAACTTGTCCAGTCTGGAAAGACGGCGATTAACATAAACGGCGTGGTGGGGCCCTACTTCGCTCCGTCGACAGGAGTGAGACAGGGAGACCTGATCTCTCCCTTGCTATTCAACCTCGCCGTTGATGCCTTGGCCGGCATCCTAGACAAGGCCCGGGCGGCTGGCCATATCGCTGGGGTGGTCAGCCACCTTGTCCCTGGTGGAGGGGTCACTCATCTCCAATATGCGGACGACACCATGATCATGGTCGAGGGCTCGGACCTCGACTTAGCCCACCTGAAATTTCTACTTCTATGCTTCGAAGCTATGTCAGGGCTAAAAATAAACTTCGATAAAAGCAAAATATTCGTCCTTGGCTTCCCTCCGGATGATAGGTAGCGGAGTGCAGATAACTTAAACTGCAAGCTGTCATCGTTCCCCACCTCCTACCTGGGGATGCCATTGGCTGAGTCGAAAATCCTAGCTAGTGGATTTGACCCCCTGGTGGGCCGGATGGCCTCCCGCGCTGAACCATGGCAGGGCAGGTTCACCTCCAAAGGGAGCAAGTCAGTCCTCATTGGGGCGAACATGGCGAGTCTCCCCATGTATATGATGGGGCTCTACATCCTGTCGGAGTGCGTTCACGCTGCCTTCGATAAGGAACTCGCCAGGTTCCTTTGGCAGGCCACCGATGGGCGCCAAAAATACCATATGGTTAAGTGGGCGGATATATGCCTACCTAAGGATCGGGGAGGGCTGGGCATCTCGGCCTCCCGCACCATGACACTAGTAGAAAACAGGCCATTAGTCCCGGTTGGGAAGGGCCTTTAGTCCCGGTTCCCCAACCGGGACTAAAGTATAGAGACTAAAGGGTCCAAGCCTTTAGTCCCGGTTGGCTACGAACCGGGACTAAACCCTGGCCACGTGGCCGGCAGCGCGCGCCAGGGCATGGGGACCTTTGGTCCCGGTTGGTAACACCAACCGGGACTAAAGGTTTAGCGGTTAAGGCTTCATTGTTTATTTTTCCTTTTCATTTTGTGTTTTCCATTTAATTTTTTCCTCTAATTCAACATGATCACTTGCATCCATCCACTTTAATCAAATATATGTCATATAACTCATCATCATCTTACTCATCTAACAACTCATCATCATCTTAATCATACCAAGTTAAAATCTCATAAAACAAAAAAACATCATAATAATAATCATCCTAATCGATCATGCAAGTTAATATAAACCAGAAAAACTTCTCTCTCATAGGACCTAGTCCTCCCTCCTAGGTAAAATGACATAAAACAGAATAACACCTATGTCTCCATGATGAAGCAAAGAGATCCAACGGTCTCCAACTTGTGGCTTGCGATCCTTCTTTATTTGTCCCCATGTTTCAATTTGGAGCCGTCTTGGTGGTTTGCGCTCAGTCGAGTATGCAAAAGAGAACTCGGGCTGGAAGGGGCTTTTAATTGTCATATTACCTTCGGCTTGCATCAACGGAGGCACAACTTCATTTGGCAATTTCTGTTGAAGAACATAATAGTAGCCTAGTTAGCAATGTAATCAATACCATTTACGCAACAGTAGTGTATACTTAATTAGCAACTCTTACCAAGATATTTTGGCGAATGTCATCCGCCCCCAACCTATGCACTAGTGTCCTGTACAATGTATAATTTGGGCCAGTTCCCAAATTATACGGGAAGATCTCCCTACCAACTAGGACACCAATAACAAAGTTGATAAGATCATCCTTCTCCTCCCAAGTTAGATGTGATCCATAAGTGTAGTGTGTCGTGTCAATTATGTTCTGTGTTTCACTCGAGGAAACGAAATAAGTTGTAAATTATAAATTACCAATTTAGTATGGATGAACACCAACTATTTTTAAATATAGAATGCAAATTATTTGACAAATACGCATGGTTGATAAACTCACATGGAGGTAAAACAGGAAGCATATCGACATCCACCCAAATGTCGATGTTACCTTCAATATGATCTTCAGGACGAAGATCGAAGGTTATTTCCATATCCTCCTGAAATCCATATGCCTTGCAAAGAGCTTCCCAATTTGAGCACCCTAATTCTGTGTTATTAACTGCATTCATTACTTTGACCAGAAATGTGTGACCATGTTTAGTCCTCAGGTTGGCTCTCCTCGTCTCGAAACTCTCGTGCTCTTCGAAACCGAGCCTCTCCAAGAAATATCGTCTTGCATGACAGGGGATGAACTAGTCGAATTGTATAAAACAGAAATTACAGTAAAGAAACAGAAGTCATGCTTAATTACGAAAAAACAGTTGTCATCGTTGCGTACCATAGAAATATCAAAGTCCTCGTAAAGCTTCATGGTGAAGAACCTGCCGTCTCGCAGCCCAGGCTGGTCGCAAAGACCCTTATCTTTGCCGCAGAGTTCACACGCTTGGATCCTATCGTCGTCATCAGACGACGACATTTCCTGTGTTCATGATTCAAAAATTACGGTATGACCATTGCTAATGTAAGACATATTGAGCGCCTAAAATTTGCCGGAACGGAAATAAATCAACATTCCGGCAAAAGATAGGCACAAGGAGGTGTTCCCTGCAATAACATACGCACATGACCAAATAGACCTAATTGCAATAACATACGCACATGACATATAAATTGATTATTACTTTCGGTCTGTCGAGGCTTTCCTTAAATAACTCTCATATCTCATGGTGTGTTGGTGCGCACTCTCTCACCGGCGATCATCGGGGACTCCTCACCGATGATCGTCGGGGACTCTCTCTCACCGACGATCGTCGGGGACTCCTCGATATCGCGTCACCGACGACCGACGATACTACATTATTTCCAACTAAAACAACTAAAACATAAAAAAACTAAACAACTAAAACATAAAACAACTAAAACAACTAAATTAACTAAAACATAAAAAAACTAAACAACTAAAACATAAAACAACTAAATTAACTAAAACAATATGAACACTTAATTACCTAAAACAACTAAAACTAAAACATGAAAAGCATCATAATTTAACAAAATCATCTAACAATATAAATCTACTTATCCATCTACTACAGTTTTCTTAACACATTGTTTAATAAAAAAATGTTGCATACCAACCACAAAAATTTTCATAACACTAAAAAGATGTTCTAACAATTAGAAAATATTTGCACGTTTTTAAACACAATATGTGTGTGTGTGTGTGTGTGTTTGCGGCACCGGCGGGGATCCTACGTCGAAGATGGACGGGGCGGCGGGGCTCCTACGCCGGAGATGGGCGGCCATGGCGGCAATGCATGGCGGACGGGGAGGGGGGCTTCAGGACGAGAGGGAGGAGAGGGAGGAGAGTGGCTCACAGCGGTCTCGGCGGCGAGGTCGAGGCGACAGCGGGCTCGACGGCGAGGTCGAGGCGACGGCGAGGTCGAGGGAGAAGAGGGGTCGGAGCGAGCGGGTCGGGGACGGCGATCTCCGGCGGGAGGTTGAAGACGGGCAACCTGGCAGCGCGACGGCGAGGTCGATGGAGAAGAGGCGTGCGGGGAGCTCCGGCAACCTGGCGGCGTCGGGGCAGGGGCGGCGTCGGGGGGCAGAATGGGAGAGGTTGGGGCAGAAACGCCAAAGTCCTGCATATATAGAGGGACTCTTTAGTCCCGGTTGGTGGCTCCAACCGGGACTAAAGACCCTTTAGTCCCGGTTGGTGGCTCCAACCGGGACTAAAGACCCTTTAGTCCCGGTTGGAGCCACCAACCGGGACTAAAGGCCCATCTTTTCGGCGGCCCAAATTCCGCGCGGGAAGGGAACTTTAGTCCCGGTTGGTAGGACCAACCGGGACTAAAGGTGTATTTTCTCTTTTTTGTTTTGTTTTGTTTTTCTAATTTCTGTTTTTAGATTTGGAATAACTGTTAGAATATTTATAGTTTTTTAATGAATCTTTTTGCTTTAGGTCAAAACAATTACAAAATTTCTGTTAGTGCCAGTAGTTTTAAAATTTAAATAGTTTAAATTTGAATTCATTTGAAATTTGTGTGAAACAGTAATTTGTGAATAACTTTAGTTTAAAAATAGATTTTTGAGTGATTGTTTTTCCTGTTGTTTAATATTAGTATGTTTTATCATTATGTTAAAGTTGGGAATTTTTAGGATAATTTAAATAGGTGTTTTAATCAAAACCAGATTCTGTTTAACTCTTTTAGTTTTATACCTTCATTTGTTTTTATCCAAATCACCCAAATGAACTCCAGACTTTTTGTGCATTCAATATGCACCATTCTAAGCCACATCTTCAAATTTCAACCCTATCTAACTTCATTTGCTATTTTTCATGCATTTAATGATTGTTTTGAGCTAAATGACCCTGAAATTAAAAAGCACTACAAATGAACTCTGAAAAGGTTGAAACTTGGCATGATATCATCATTTCTCCCACATAGCATGTGCTAAAAAGTTGAGAGGGTTACGGCAAAAACTGGATGCACTTCGTGTACAAACTAGACCATCTCCTTCGAAGTATGAGGGTTTCGGACGAAAACTCATCTGTTACAAAGGCATTTCATTTTTTTAAACTAGTTTCAACTCCAGACTTTTTGTGCATTCAATATGCACCATTCTAAGCCACATCTTCAAATTTCAACCCTTTCTAACTTCATTTGCCATTTTTCATCCATTTAATGATTTTTTTGAGCTAAACAACCCTGAAATTAAAAAGCACTACAAATTAACTCTGAAAAGGTTGAAACTTGGCATGGTATCATCATTTCACCCACATAGCATGTGCTAAAAAGTTGAGAGGGTTACGGCAATAAATGGATGCACTTCGTGTACAAACTAGATCATCTCCTTCGAAGTATGAGGGTTTCGGACGAAAACTCATCTGTTACAAAGGCATTTCATTTTTTTTAATCTAGTTTCAACTCCAGACTTTTTGTGCATTCAATATGCACCATTCTAAGCCACATCTTCAAATTTCAACCCTATCTAACTTCATTTGCCATTTTTCATGCATTTAATGATTTTTTTGAGCTAAACGACCCTGAAATTAAAAAGCACCACAAATGAACTCTGAAAAGGTTGAAACTTGGCATGGTATCATCATTTCACCCACATAGCATGTGCTAAAAAGTTGAGAGGGTTACGGCAAAAACTGGATGCACTTCGTGTACAAACTAGACCATCTCCTTCGAAGTATGAGGGTTTCGGACGAAAACTCATCTGTTACAAAGGCATTTCATTTTTTTAAACTAGTTTCAACTCCAGACTTTTTGTGCATTCAATATGCACCATTCTAAGCCACATCTTCAAATTTCAACCCTATCTAACTTCATTTGCTATTTTTCATGCATTTAATGATTTTTTTGAGCTAAACGACCCTGAAATTTAAAAGCACCACAAATGAACTCTGAAAAGGTTGAAACTTGGCATGGTATCATCATTTCACCCACATAGCATGTGCTAAAAAGTTGAGAGGTTTACGGCAAAAACTGGATGCACTTCGTGTACAAACTAGACCATCTCCTTCGAAGTATGAGGGTTTCGTACGAAAACTCATCTGTTACAAAGGCATTTCATTTTTTTAAACTAGTTTCAACTCCAGACTTTTTGTGCATTCAATATGCACCATTCTAAGCCACATCTTCAAATTTCAACCCTATCTAACTTCATTTGCTATTTTTCATGCATTTAATGATTTTTTTGAGCTAAACGACCCTGAAATTAAAAAGCACCACAAATGAACTCTGAAAAGGTTGAAACTTGGCATGGTATCATCATTTCACCCACATAGCATGTGCTAAAAAGTTGAGAGGTTTACGGCAAAAACTGGATGCACTTCGTGTACAAACTAGACCATCTCCTTCGAAGTATGAGGGTTTCGTACGAAAACTCATCTGTTACAAAGGCATTTCATTTTTTTAAACTAGTTTCAACTCCAGACTTTTTGTGCATTCAATATGCACCATTCTAAGCCACATCTTCAAATTTCAACCCTATCTAACTTCATTTGCTATTTTTCATGCATTTAATGATTTTTTTGAGCTAAACGACCCTGAAATTAAAAAGCACCACAAATGAACTCTGAAAAGGTTGAAACTTGGCATGGTATCATCATTTCACCCACATAGCATGTGCTAAAAAGTTGAGAGGTTTACGGCAAAAACTGGATGCACTTCGTGTACAAACTAGACCATCTCCTTCGAAGTATGAGGGTTTCGTACGAAAACTCATCTGTTACAAAGGCATTTCATTTTTTTTAAACTAGTTTCAACTCTAGACTTTTTGTGCATTCAATATGCACCATTCTAAGCCACATCTTCAAATTTCAACCATATCTAACTTCATTTGCTATTTTTCATGCATTTAATGATTTTTTTGAGCTAAACGACCCTGAAATTAAAAAGCACCACAAATGAACTCTGAAAAGGTTGAAAGTTGGCATGGTATCATCATTTCACCCACATAGCATGTGCTGAAAAGTTGAGAGGGTTACAACAAAAACTGGATGCACTTCGTGTACAAACTAGACCATCCCGGCTACTCACTAGAGAAGAAAAGTGATGACGGTGCAGCCAATCACATCCCAGAGTGGGATCTTGGGGTATAATTTTTTTTCTTCGCGTGTGTCCCTTGATTATTGCACCGTAACCATGGACAATCTTCATCATTTAACAGGATGCTTGGGTCAGTCTTCACTGCGAAGGAGGAATTTCATCAAACTTTTCATAATCTTGTGACATGTCTGTCTTGTCCTCCACTCCCACGATGTTTCTTTTCCCAGAAAGCAGTATGTGGCGCTTTGGCTCATCGTATGATGTATCCGCTTTCTTATCTTTCCTTTTTCTCGGTTTGGTAGACATGTCCTTCACATAGAAAACTTGCGCCACATCATTGGCTAGAACGAATGGTTCGTCTGTGTGCCCAAGATTGTTGAGATCCACTGTTGTCATTCCGTACTACGGGTCTACCATTACCCCTCCTCCAGTCAGATTGGCCCATTTGCACCGGAACAAAGGGACCTTCAAATCACCTCCATAGTCAAGTTCCCATATCTCCTCTATGTAACCATAATATGTGTCCTTCTCCTTGCTGTTTGCCGCATCGTCAAAGCGGACACCACTGTTTTGGTTGTTGCTCTTTTTATCTTGGGCGATCGTGTAAAATGTATTCCCATTTATCTCGTACCCTTGGAAAGTCAATATAGTCGAAGATGGTCTCTTGGCCAACAAGTAAAAGTCATCTTCAACATTGTCGTCATTCATGAGATGTGTTCGCAACCAACCGCCGAAAGCCTCAATGTGTGTACGTTGAATCCAGGGGTCAGACTTCTCCAGGTTCTTCGAGCGTATAATATCCATGTGTTTCTCGATATACGGGGTCACCAAGGTAGAATTCTGTAGAACTGTGTAGTGTGCTTGCGCCCAAGAATGCCCGTCCCTACATATTAATGATTTTGGTCCAAGCATGTCTTTTCCACGCAGTCTCCCCTCATGCCGCGATTGAGGAACACCAATCGGCTTAATGTCAGGAATAAAGTCAATACAAAACTCAATAACCTCCTCTGTTTCATGGCCCTTGGAGATGCTTCCTTCTGGCCTAGCACGGTTACGAACATATTTCTTTAAGACTCCCATGAACCTCTCAAAGGGGAACATATTGTGTAGAAATATAGGACCCAGAATGGCAATCTCTTCAACTAGGTGAACTAGGACGTGCGTCATAATAATTAAGAAGGATGGTGGGAACACCAACTCAAAACTGACAAGACATTGGACCAAATCATTCTGTAAGCTTGGTAGGATTTCCGGATCGATTACCTTCTGAGAAATTTCATTGAGGAATGAACATAGCTTCACAATGGCTAATCGAACATTTTCTGGTAGAAGCCCCCTCAACGCAACCGGAAGCAATTGCGTCATGATCACGTGGCAGTCATGAGACTTTAGGTTCTGGAATTTTTTCTCTGCCATATTTATTATTCCCTTTATATTCGACGAGAAGCCAGACGGGACCTTCATACTGAGCAGGCATTCAAAGAAGATTTCCTTCTCTGCTTTGGTAAGAGTGTAGCTGGCAGGACCTTGATACTGCTTTGGATGCATGCCGTCATTTTCGTGCACACGTTGCTGGTCCTCCCGTGCCTCCGGTGTATCTTTTGTCTTCCCATACACGCCCAGGAAGCCTAGCAGGTTCACGCAAAGATTCTTCGTCACGTGCATCACGTCGATTGCAGAGCGGACCTCTAGGACTTTCCAATATTCTAGCTCCCAAAATATAGATTTCTTCTTCCACATGGGTGCGCGTCCCTCAGCGTCAGTCGGAACAGATTGTCCGCCAGGACCCTTTCCAAATATTACTTGTAAATCCTTGACCATATCAAGTATGTCATCACCTGTACGGAGCATGGGCTTCTTCCGGTGTTCTGCCTCACCTTTGAAATGCTTGCCTTTCTTTCTTAAGGCATGCTTGGTCGGAAGAAATCGACGATGTCCCAGGTACACATTCTTCTTGCATTTGTCCAAATATATACTTTCAGTCTCATCTAAACAGTGCGTGCATGCATGGTATCCCTTGTTTGTCTGTCCTGAAAGGTTACTAAGAGCAGGCCAATCATTGATGGTTACAAATAGCAACGCTCGCAGGTCAAATTCCTGCTGTTTGTGCTCATCCCACGCACATACACCTTTTTTATTCCACAGCTATAAAAGTTCATCAACTAATGGCCTTAGGTACACATCAATGTCGTTGCCGGGTTGCTTAGGGCCTTGGATGAGCACTGGCATCATAATGAACTTCCGCTTCATGCACAACCAAGGAGGAAGGTTATAGATACATAGAGTCACAGGCCATGTGCTATGCTTGCTGCTCTACTCCCCAAATGGATTAATGTCATCTGCACTTAAACCAAACCATAAGTTCCTTGGGTCATCTGCAAAGTCCGGCCACTCTCTCTCGATTTTTCTCCACTGCGACCCATCAGCGGGTACTCTCAACTTCCCGTCTTTCTTACGGTCTTCTATGTGCCATCGCAACGACTTGGCATGCTCTTTGTTTTGGAACAAACATTTCAACCGTGGTATTATAGGAGCATACCACATCACCTTGGCAGGAATCCTCTTCCTGGGGCGCTCGCCCTGAACATCATCACCAGGGTCATCGCGACCGATCTTATATCGCAATGCATTGCATACCGGGCATGCATTCAAATTCTCGTACTCACCGCGGTAGAGGATGCAGTCATTAGGGCATGCATGTATCTTCTGCACCTCCAATCCTAGAGGGCAGACAACCTTCTTTGCTTCGTATGTACTATCGGGCAATTCGTTGTCCTTTGGAAGCTTATTCTTCATTATTTTCAGCAACTTTTCAAATGCCTTGTCAGGTACACCATTCTCTGCCTTCCATTGCAGCAATTCCAGTGTGGTACCGAGCTTTGTGTTGTCATCTTCGCAATTTGGGTACAACCCTTTTTTGTGATCCTCTAACATGCGCTGCAACTTCAACTTCTCCTTTTCACTTTCGCAGTTTCTCTTTGCATCAGCAATGGCCCGACCAAGATCATCAGCGGGCTCATATGATGCCTCAGCTTCTTCTTCTTCATTCTCTTCCCCCATTGTAGTACCATCATATTCAGGACACCCAGGATAGTTGTCGTCATCCTCTTCTTCTTCATTCTCTTCCATCAGAACCCCTCTTTCTCCGTGCTTGGTCCAACAATTATAGCCGGACATGAAACCGGACGTAAACAGGTGGACGTGAATCTGTTTTGAGCTAGAGTAAGTCTTATCATTCTTACACACACCACATGGACAACACATAAAACCATCCCACTTGTTTGCCTCAGCCGCATGCAAAAAACTCTGCACGCCATTAATGAACTGGGGAGAGCGTCGGTCATCGTACATCCATTGCCGATTCATCTTCATTACACAACACCGAAAAGACCAAATTAATACAAGTTCATACATAAAGTTCATACACACTTATTTTCTCATAAAACAACATACAACTATCTAAATAAAACATTTAAATGCAACAACAAATGCGATCAAAATCGTAACTAAGGTAGCAATTGATCCAACAGCATAATGATACCAAGCCTCTTTATTAATGGCATATTTTCTAATCTTTCTAATCTTCAAGCGCATTGCATCCATCTTGATCTTGTGATCATCGACGACATCAGCAACGTACAACTCCAATTTCATCTTCTCTTCTTCAACTCTTTTCAATTTTCCTTTCAAATCCTCGTTTTGTTTTTCAACTAAATTTAACTTCTCGACAATAGGGTCGGTTGGCATTTCCGGTTCAACTACCTCCTAGATAAAAATATCTATGTCAACTTGATGGGCATAATTGTCATTAACACAAAATGCAACAAATAGTTATAAAAGAGAATATACCACATCCGAATCGTAAACCGGACGAGGGCCGACGGGCACGGATATCATAACCATGGCACTATATATAACAACAATCATACAAGTAAGAAAATTATGCAAGTAACTATCTAAATCATACAAATAAGATTTTTTTAATAAAAATGATAAGAACACAAGAAGAGGCTCACCAAGGTGGTGCCGGCGACGGGACGGTGAGGGCGATCGACGGTGGTTAGGACGGGGACAGGAAGGCACACTAAGTAAACCACACCTACACATATGCAAACTAAGGAGTTAATTTGAGCTCAAATTGCATATAAATCAAAAAAGCTACCACATAATTACACCCAAACTAAAACCCACAAATCACTATACTTATAAAGCATTGCACGAGCTAATCTAGCAATAAGAAATGAAAGGACAAAGTTGCTAACCTTTGTGGACACTTGGATGGATTGGGGTGCCTTAAATCTTGACAAATCTTGGCAAAAATGCAGGGAGGAGCTCGAGCTAGGGGAAGAACAGAGAGGGGAATTTGAATGGAGAAAACAGAGAAATGGAGTCGGGCTCGACGAAGGGTTTATATAGGGAAAGCTTTAGTCCCGGTTGGTTATACAAACCGGGACTAAAGGTCCACCTATAGTCCCGGTTTGTATAACCAACCGGGACTAAAAGGGCTCGTGGGGGCCCCAGGCTGACACCAGCCTGCCACCACCCCTTTTGTCCTGGTTTGTGATACAAACCGGGACTATAGGTCCCAAATGAACCGGGACTAATGGTGCCCCTGCCCCCCGACCGCTCCTAGCCGTTGGAACCGGGACTAATGGTCACATTAGTCCCGGGCCAAAGCCAAACCGGGACTAAAGGGTTAAACGGAAGGCCTGTTTTCTACTAGTGTGAATATGGCACTTATGCTTCGATGGATCTGGCGGATCCTCCGCCGGGACAGGGGACTCTGGTTACAGCTCATTCAGGCGAAATACTTGAGGGGCGAGCCCCTCTTAGCTTGTTCCCGCAACGGAGGATCCCAATTCTGGCGCGCGATACAGAAGATCAAGGAGGGAAATTCGACTTGGAATTTCCTTCTCTATTGGCAATGGCGACGGGACCCTCTTTTGGTTAGATCCTTGGTTGGGGGATGAAGCTCTCAGGGTTCGGTTCCCAGCCCTGTTCTCCATCTGTGATGAACCCGCCCTCATTGTCTCCTCGGCGGTTCACCTTGGACAATGGGACATTAAGTTCAGAAGGAACTTCGGTGAGGAAGAAACAACGGAGTGGAACCGGCTGTTGGATTCCTTACCCCAGGAGCCAGCCTATCCGGATACAGTGACCTGGCGACTAGCACCGTCGGGGGACTTCTCTGTCAGCTCGGCCTACCAGGCCCTCTGTCGGTCCCCCGTCATCCCATGGGAAGCTCACCTGTGGAAAGCTCCTATTCCCCTGAAGATCAAGATCTTTGTCTGGCAGCTTCTCCGGAACCGCCTTCCCTCGGGGACTGAGGTTCGCAAGAGGCACGGCCCCGGCGACGGCTTGTGTCCCCTTTGCTTGGTTCCGGAAACCGCAGCCCATATCATCTTCTCTTGCACGGCGGCGAGGGCCATGTGGGAATTCTTCCGTGAGGATCTTGGGCACGACTGGGAGGCCCAAGACCTCACGGAATTTCTCGAGTATAGGGCTAATCAACCTAATCGCCGGCGACGCCTCTTCTGGCTGGCCTTTGCCGCCTTAGCCTGGATCCTGTGGACTACTCGCAATAAGATGTTGATTGAGAGGATCTTCCCGCGACAAGCGTCTGACTCTTCTTGAAACTCCTTGCTTTTATGCAGCACTGGCATCCCCTCTCTAGGCAGCGAGACCGGGAGTGGCTGGACACTATGTTGGACGCATTGCAGGCTACGGCGCGTCGTCTGGCCTCCCGTCGTGGATGAGCCTTCCCCGCCACTAGGTGGCTTTTTTCCTCTTTCTCTCCCTTTTTTTGGGCGTACTTGTGCCTGTGCCCAGGAGAACTTATGGATTGGACCTCGTCCAGATGCTTTGTTGGTTCGTTGCTTTATCTATAAAGCGGGGCAAAAGCCTATTTCGTGTGATATCATAGCACACTGCGGTTAATCACTTATGATCCTCGTGTATATTCGTCACCCAGTGTTAGCAGGTCAGGAGTTAGTGTAACTCTGTCAAAATTGGCAGTAACAGCCTGGTGCTTATCCTGGATAGAGTTTCAGGTTTCTGCAGATTTTGCAGTTTATTGCAAAGCAGATCAATGTAAATCTTCAGAACATGTTTAGTTTGATATAGTGTTAACTCTCACTTCTCCTTATGTCAATCTTATTCCTGGTTAGGTAGTGTGCCTGATAGTGTCGCGGGATGTATGTGAATGAGTATGGACGTGCTTGATGTTGATGTGTAAGCACATGTTCCTACAAAAAGAAAAAAACAACGACATTGCTATTAATATTTAATAGTGTGATATCCACGGTCTTGCTACCGACTGTTCTACCTGGATTTAGTTTCTAGCTTAGTTGAAGTTGTCAGGTAATAGCCTATACTGGTAACCGGGATTCATGTATAAATCTCTATGTCTTTATGACTCACATAACTACAACTGAAGTAGAACAACTTAGCAAGGAAAGAAATAGGTACTCCCTCTGTAAACTCTAAACGCTCTTATATTAGTTTACAGAGGGAGTAGATGAGAAATTGAGTGGTCTCCACGCTGCTTCTGCTGCTGCTACTGGTCGCAATATTAATGCATTCATCAGGGTTTGGTGTCTTGGCGTTTCCTGAAATTTGGTTACCCAGAGCAGGCTGCTGTGGTGGGGTTCTGAATCCAGAAAGTGAAGAGCAAGCTTGATGGATAAATCTGAAGATGACATACAGCATGGTATTCCCATGTTTGTTTTGTTTTAATTTCAATAAACAACACATTCCGAAAGAACATATTGTTTTTTTAGATCAAGAGAATGCATAGGATCACATTGAACCCCAGCATCCAGGGATAGAGATGCTAATTGAAATGATGGAGATGAACCTTGATAATAGAGAAGACGCCATGATAGGGATCACAATATACACCATGATGAGGACTGTCACCATGACCGTGACCGAAACAGAGATTTATCCAATTACATCAAGTCTACTTGCATGCCTGTAAATTCATTTGCCGGGCTTGATACGTTTTACCATGGAATTACAAAGAACATAAGATTTATATGATTTTGATTTCAAACTCTTTTTATGGGCATTGGCCAAACTGATAATTGTTTTGGTTTTCATGCACAATGATAGATACAATATGTTGCTCCATGTTTGTCTTATTTGAAGCAATTTGCTTCCTACATGACAGTTATTGGTACTTCTGTAAATTATTAACTTTTGCTTTGTACTAGAGAAAGGGACCATTGTAATGCCTTTGTTGCTACAGTGGTGCGTGCAATGTCTTGCGTGCTCTGCATATTTTCCTTCATCTGATCGTAATGTGTTGTGTATGTAGATCTTTAGTGGCAAGTGAAGTGTTTCCAGGGCTAATTTCTCGGCACTCACATGTAACGGAAAGCTTAGTACACACTCTTGGACGACCCTGGCTTTTGGGCCTGAGATCATGCTATCACTTTAACTAGGAGTGTGTCTCCTTCTGCTTGACCATGGTGATCTTGAACCATAATTAGCACAGTTTGTAGAGCTCCACAAAGTGAACATTCGACGGACACTAGAATGATGTCTGGTATGAAAAATTAGTGCAAGAGAAGGCACACACAAAAAAAAATACTAATCCCCTTTTCCTTTAGTTTTATTAGTCAGCTCGTGGAAATTTTATACTATTAATTTATATCTATTTGCTGATTTTAATTGCTCAGTTTATCAAAGTAAACTGTCTACGACATGCCAAGTATGTGGAATGATTTCATGTGAACCGACCAAGTGGATGATTTGGTTCCTTTTTGCTAAACTGGATATACGGTAGCTTTGCACAATTATTTCCAAGTACTATCAGAAACTTTCTGCTAACTTTGAAAAAAAGTACTTATATGTTCCACTGTATTAATATCACATGGAGTACTAACTGAACAAATGTTTCCTCAAAGAACATTCATTTTCACATTGTTTGGCCTGCGTTAGGTCATCCTGTTTATTACCATTGCTGAAAGTCGTACTTCTGCATGCTACTACTTCTAAAATGAAGTGTCATGTGAAAATAGAGGATGTGGAGTTATGTGTGTGTGTGTGTGCGTGCTTGGGGGGGGATGCTTATTAGTATAGGTGTGGGAGGTGTTTTTGTTCTCCCGTTACAAAGCACGGGCATGTTTGATAGTATATCAAAAAGCGATGAATCAGTACCAACCATTGAACAACTGCAAACATAACTCGTTGCATCCATCAAGTGTGCTTGTCAGGTAATATCATCTCAAGCTTAACACTAATCTAAGGGAGCAGAGTATCCAAGGTACATGAACCACACAAAACTAACCCCAGTCACACAAAATCAACCCCAGTTACACTAATCCAAGTGAGTAGGACTGCATGGCGTCATTCACATCTGCTTCCCCTCTTCATCACTGAACTAATCCATCTACTAGGAAATGAGAAATAGGATTGAGTCATGTATGTCAAGTAACCATGTTGTACTATTCAGTACGGAAATGTAGCATTGATGTAAATTTCAAACTAACAATCTCAATCATATGGGGTAACCGTTGGGCGCTGGTTTATATATGTTAATTTCTGCTGAACCTTTTGTTATCGAGGGATCCGTTGAATGAAATGAAATTGGGATTCTGCTGTGGGAATACACAAGTTGGCTGTAAAAGCCAAACCAAACTGGCCCTCAAATGACCAGGGGGATATACCACCGCTTCACGTACTAAACTCAAATTAGCATGCAACACACATGACCACAGAGTATGTTGTTAACAGCAATGGTGCAAATAGACACAAAATCCTACCTAGGATGACTATCCAAGAACAGGGAATGAAACGCAATTTGTGGATTTTACTTTGTTTTATGGGAATTGCTTCAATGCACCGGTGCTACCTGAAGCCTTTACGAATTCACAACAAATCAACCCCCCTACAACATAATAATTATCTTTAAATAGGGTCATATCGTCGAATCATGTCAAGATTATGCCCTCCAGATCAGTAAAGCCCAAAAGCCCCATCATGTATTCGGTTATGTGCATGCTGGAAGTTTCGATCTTAAGCTACTGCACCAACGCTGCCTTCTCAGTTACCACTATAGATGATACTACCAGTAGCTAGATGCCCTCACCGTTCTCACAGATGGAGTTACTTGTTTGACAGCCTCGTACCCGTAAACATTTATGGAGAACAAACACATAGTTTTCAACGACACTATAAAATTGTTGCAGATCTTGAAAAATCAGGATGACAGGCCTTGGGTGCATTTCATGGATTTGAACTGTTGATTGGCCGTGAACAGCAAAGTGGAGCACCCAGTGCTAGTACGTATATGAAGAAGTTCAGAAAAGCTCATGATTAGCATCTCACAAAGCCATGAAACTGTAAAATGTAAGTTCAGAGCAATTCGTTAAAATTGATGTGTTGAGAATACTACCTGTGCCATGGGCAACTCAAAGCAGACATAATTCCAGTAATCAACTAACTTGTGATCATCAGGTACCACCTCCCTCGCCCTACCCGCACAAAATATTGCATAAGCATCAGCTGCATACCTGCAGTAAGAATAACTTCTAGCTACTAATCAGACTGAAAAAGAAACAACATTGTACAAATACTCCATACATCCAACACAAGAATTGAGAGGGCAGCACTCACTTGCCGACGCCACAAAGCTGCGTAACATGGGTCCATTCATTTCCAACATACTGTCAGGTTAACCTCGACGTATCTGTAGTTTGCTGCTTATTTCCTTCAGTAGTTAAATAAGTTCAGTTCAGTTACATGTGTTGCTATACATGTTAACTGAATAAGCCTGAAGCGAGCTGCGTTCTCGCTGTGGCCCGGTCCACTTTTTAGTTCAGTTAGTTAGCTGTAGACCCGGCACGATCCAAGCTCGTGGGATGGCGCGCGCAACTATTGGATCGTGGCAGGATTTTCGCTGTTTCTGTTATGCAATGGAATAAAAGGAAAGAAAGAAAAGACGCACGATTTACGCGTCGCAAAACAACTCATCTCTCTCTGTGACTGCGTTTCCTCTGTTTTCAATCTACCTTCAGTGCGTGTAGGTTCTTCAGAGAAAAAAATTCAGATCGAGAGAGAGAGCAGATCACAGCCTCAAAACTAACAATTGGTATCAGAGCCTTAGGTTAGGACCTTGGGCGTTTGGCGGCGGTGATCGGAGGAGTTTTGGCGGTGGCGATGGGGGACACGTCTCCTAAGAAGAGCGACGACAAGAGCGGCAGTGGTGGCGGAAAGTACACGCCGCCGCCGGCCAGGAGGTCGAGCACCGGAGGCGAAGAAGGCGCCGTGGTGCTGGCTGCTCCGTCGAGAGCCACCAACGTGCCCGTGCAGTACCCGATGCTGACGGACACGAACTACTCTTTGTGGGCCATCAAGATGAAAGTGCTGATGAAGGCGCTACGCGTCTGGTTGGCTATTGACGGCTCCGGCGAGTACGACCAAGCGGCGGACGAGGGGGCCTTCGCGGCGCTCTCCCAGTCCGTCCCGGATCATGTCATGCTGCAGGTTGCAGACTGCGGCACCGCGCAGGAGGCGTGGGAGATGATCCGATGTGCGCGTGTCGGCGAGGACCGCGTGAAGAAGGCGCGCGGGCGACAACTGAAGAGGTAGTTCGACCGCCTCGACATGGCGGACGGGGAGTCGATCCCGGAGTTCGCTAGGAAGCTCACCACGTTGGTGGGCGAGATCCGCTCCCTCGGCGTCACTCTTGATGAGGAGGCCATGGTGGAGCGTCTGTTTAGCGCCATCCCGGACCGCTTCGCCGACATCGTCAACACCATTGAGCAGTGGGGCGACGTGTCGACAATGACACTGCAGGAGGCGGTTGGGCGCCTCACGGCGTTTGAGGAGAACCAGCGCGGGCGTCGGCAGAACCGCGGCGACAAGGATGAGCAGCTGATGCTTGTCACACGTGCCCTAGAGTCGCTGATGAAAGGAAAGAAAGTGGCTGACAGCGGCGGCGCCTCTGGTTCCGGTGCAAGGAAAGGTGGAGGTCAAGGCGGCGACCAGGACAACGGTCGTGGTGACCGTGGCCAGAACAATGGGAAGGGGAAGCAGAAAAAGCACCGTAAGTTTGATATTTCAAAAGTTAAGTGTTTTAACTGCAATGTCCATGGTCATTTCGCCTCTGATTGCCCGGAGCCAAAGCGAGAGAAGGCCAATCTTGTGCAGAAGCAGGTCGATGAGGATCCAGCACTGTTGTTGACAGAGGTGTGCACTCTGGCTGAGGTGACAGAGACGGTGAGTGAAACTGTGATGCTGCACGAGGACAAAGTACAACCCAAGCTGCAGGGAACCATGGATAAGGGCTGGTATTTGGACACTGGGGCTAGCAACCATATGACTGGGTGCTTAAACAAATTTGCAGAGATCGATCACTCCATTCGTGGTTCAGTTAAATTTGGAGATGGCTCCACTGTTGAGATCGAGGGTCGAGGCTCAGTTTTGTTTGAGGCATACACTGGTGATCACCGTATCTTGACTGAGGTGTATTACATACCGAGGCTGAGAAACAATATCATTAGCCTCGGCCAGCTTGACGAGATAGGCTGCAAATATTCAGTTGAGGATGGAGTGATGGTGGTGCAAGACCGAGAGCGCAAGGTGCTAGCTAAAGTGAGAAGAACCAAAAACCGGCTGTATGTGTTTCATATTGACATCACATTGCCAGAGTGTTTGCTGTCCAAGTCAGGTGATGACGCATGGCTTTGGCATGCAAGATATGGTCATGTGAGCTTCTCAGCGCTAAGAACTTTGGGTCAGAAGAAGATGGTGAGAGGTTTACCATTGATAGATCAAGGTGATCGGTTTTGTGATGGCTGTTTGGTCGCTAAGCAGCGTCGTAGACCATTTCCTGCTGAAGCTAACTTTCGCGCCGATGAAGCTCTGCAGCTATTGCACGGAGATCTTTGTGGCCCAATTTCTCCGGCAACTTTTGGCGGGAAAAAGTACTTCTTGTTGATAGTGGACGATTGCACTCGCTATATGTGGGTTGTGCTCATCAAAAGCAAGGATGAGGCACTAGGTGCAGTAAAGAAGATCAAGGCATCAGTTGAGACTGAACTGAAACTCACTGTAAGGGCACTTCGAACAGACAGGGGAGGTGAATTCACCTCAAGGGAGTTTGTTCAGTTCTGTGAAGATTTGGGGATCAAGCACCATCTCACTGCTCCGTACTCGCCGCAACAAAACGGTGTGGTTGAACGCCGAAACCAAACAGTCGTGGGGATGGCGCGGAGCCTGTTGAAGAACAAACATCTTCCGGGTACTTTCTGGGGTGAAGCTGTAGCCACTGCAGTTTTCCTGCTCAACCGTGCACCAACTAAGAGTGTCCCAGGTATGACCCCATATGAGGCTTTGTACAAGAAGAAACCGGATGTGCATTTTCTGCGCACATTTGGATGCCTTGGACATGTAAAGAAAATTGGTGCACATCTTCCCAAGCTGGCTGATCGTAGTTCGGTTATGATCTTCATTGGGTATGAGCCAAATTCAAAGGCATATAGAATGTATGATCCAAAGACAAACAAACTGCACATCTCTCGTGAAGTAGTATTTGAAGAAGATGGACAGTGGGATTGGGGTTCAGAGAAGACAGAACCGACACAGCCGAGCAGTGTTACCTTCACAGTTCAGTATGGTGCACATCTGGACGTTGGCGTGCCCATGCCATCTCCAACACCTGGGAAATTGCAGGTTGACCACGAGGCGAGAAGTTCTGAAGGTACAGCTGAACCAGAGACCCCGATAATAGCGGTGCAGTCACCCTCAAACTTTGTATCACCACCAACAAATGCTTCACAACCAACAGCGTCAGAAGGACCGCGAAGGTACCGGTTGCTCGACGATATTTATGATGAAACTCTTGAGGTTGATGGTGATGAGGATAGCTTGTGTATGTTGGGAATGGCTGAACCAACTTCGTACCTGGAGGCAAGCAAAGATGCATGCTGGAGGCGTGCAATGCAGGACGAGTTGAGCTCCATTGAAGAAAACAAGACTTGGAAGCTCACGCATCTACCACCAGGTACAAAACCAATTGGTCTTAAGTGGGTTTTTAAATTGAAAAAGGACTCACATGGTAACATAGTGAAGCACAAGGCCAGATTAGTAGCCAAGGGATATGTTCAGAGGCATGGAATTGACTTTGAGGATGTGTATGCACCTGTTGCTCGGTTGGAAACCATCAGACTTATCATTGCACTTGCAGCTCAGGAGGGTTGGGAAATACATCATATGGATGTAAAGTCAGCATTTTTAAATGGTGAACTTGCTGAGGAAGTGTTTGTGTCACAGCCACCAGGGTTTGAAGTGAATGGAGAGGAAGGAAAAGTTCTGAAACTGAGCAAAGCTTTGTACGGTCTGAAGCAGGCCCCAAGGGCATGGAACTCAAAGTTGGATCAAACTTTAGTGCAGCTGGGTTTTGAAAAATGTCCTTTGGAACACGCCTTGTACAAGAAGTGTCATGGTACATCCAGGTTGCTTGTTGGAGTATATGTAGATGATTTAATCATTACTGGAACAAGCACCAAAGAAGTGGCTTCTTTCAAAAAGCAAATGAAAGACAGATTCAGTATGAGTGATCTGGGGTTGCTGTCATATTATCTTGGAATAGAGGTACGTCAAAGTCCAAGGAACATCTTTCTCTGTCAGTCGGGCTATGCTACAAAAATTCTTGAGAAGACAGGAATGATGGACTGTTACCCAGCACCGGTGCCGATGGAACCCAAACTGAAATTGAGAAAAACTAGTACAGCTCCACCAGTAGATGCTACTGAATACCGTAGCATTATTGGAAGTCTCAGATATCTAGTTCATACACGACCGGATATTGCTTTCCCTGTCGGTGTTGTCAGTAGGTTCATGGAGAAACCAACCAGTGAACACTTGGCTGCTGTCAAGCACATCCTTAGATATGTGAAGGGGTCACTGAATTATGGGTGCTGCTATGAGAGGAAGGAAGGAACAGCATTGCGCCTGTATGGCTACAGCGACAGTGATATGGCTGGAGACGTTGATGATCGGAAAAGCACAAGTGGAGTTATGTTCTATCTTGGTTCTTGTCCGATCACTTGGTTCTCACAGAAACAGAAAGTCGTTGCTATCTCGTCATGTGAAGCTGAATACATGGCGGGCGCATCTGCTGCTTGTCAAGGAATATGGTTGGTGAGGCTATTAGCTGATGTGCTCGGGCAAGAGGTTGATCAAGTCTTGCTGAAAATTGATAACCAGTCAGCTATAGCTCTCTGCAAAAACCCGGTCTACCACGACAGGAGTAAACATATTGATATTAAATATCATTTCATCCGCGACATGGTGGAGTCGGGATCAGTGTCCGTGGAGCATGTCCGTAGTGGTGATCAGTTGGCTGACATACTCACAAAGCCTCTTGGAAGAATAAAATTTCAGGAGCTAAGAGAGAGGATCGGTGTGTGTATGGAAGAGCAGATACATCAAACTTAAGGAGGTGAATGTCAGGTTAACCTCGACGTATCTGTAGTTTGCTGCTTATTTCCTTCAGTAGTTAAATAAGTTCAGTTCAGTTACATGTGTTGCTGTACATGTTAACTGAATAAGCCTGAAGCGAGCTGCGTTCTCGCTGTGGCCCGGTCCACTTTTTAGTTCAGTTAGTTAGCTGTAGACCCGGCACGATCCAAGCTCGTGGGATGGCGCGCGCAACTATTGGATCGTGGCAGGATTTTCGCTGTTTCTGTTATGCAATGGAATAAAAGGAAAGAAAGAAAAGACGCACGATTTACGCGTCGCAAAACAACTCATCTCTCTCTGTGACTGTGTTTCCTCTGTTTTCAATCTACCTTCAGTGCGTGTAGGTTCTTCAGAGAAAAAAATTCAGATCGAGAGAGAGAGCAGATCACAGCCTCAAAACTAACACATACTGCTTGGACAATTTCTTGATATTGCGTGTCCTCACATCAGAACTCTCGTTAGTCAAATTAGTTGGCAGGAATTCAGTTCAATGGTTTGGTTTCCACAAGTTCACGGGGGAAGATAATTAAACAAACAATCTAGGAGCTTACCTGTATACACTGTCACTACAGGAATGAGCTTCTTTGTCGTCTGCCATAGCGGACGGCAAATGTTCATACCACTGACGGCAAAGACAGCCAACTGACGGCCCCACTTTCGGCGCTGAAAGTACCGGTAAACAGCTTCTTTACCGTCTGCAAAGAAGTAGCGGACGGCAAAGCTCTTTACCGTCGGGTTTGCCAGCCGGGCAGACGGCAAAGATCCTTGACGGCAAAGTGAAGGTGTTAGCCCTGTTAGGTGGCTAACGGCAGACTTTGCCGTCCGCCAGCTGACGGCAAACTTTGCCGTCTGCCCATTTACGTAAGCAGTCCTACTGTTGCACGTCACTGCCGTCCGCCGTCTTTGTCGTCTGCCTGCTCACTCTTTGCCTTCTGCCAGCTGACGGCAAAATGGCCAAATGGTTCAGACCTGGTGCTCCCAGGTTGCACAGGTTGCTGCCACGTGACAGCTTTGCCGTCTGCCTGCTGATAGCAAATGCCTTTCCTGTCGGCTGGCAGACGGCAAAGTTCCTATATTACCCCTTTTTAATTTGTTTTATGTTATTTCTCTGCATTTTCACAACACATATACGATATATATAGTTCAAGCAGTCACATAGGCCATCAAATGAACCAACACATATTAAAAGAACTAAAGCCCCTCGAAGGCTGCCGTCCTGGGGCCCCCTCGCGCGTCGAAGGTGCGGGCAGCTCCTGAAGCCCCCGCTCCCTGGGACCCGGGGCTCATGCAAGGGCGGGGCCTTGTCGATGATGCGAGGCTAGCTCGGGGGATGGGTCCCAGCGACGCGGAGCATGAGGGCAGCATAAAGGAAAGCAAAAAGGCCTCGCGGAAGGAGCAAAGACGCATCAACCATGACAAGTAACTACTCCCTCCGTTCCTAAATATAAGACCTTTTAGAGATTTCACTATGGACTACATACGAAGATAAATGAGTGAATCTACACTCTAAAATATGTCTATATACATCCGTATGTAGTCTATAGTGAAATCTCTATAAGGTCTTATATTTTGGAACGGAGGGAGTACCACTTAAAACAAAACCATCCTACGAAGTCTTCACGACCCCAGAGGGCCGGGTGGTTCATAATGCAACAGGAAGGAAACATAAAAACTTAGGAGGAGGAGGCACCGTCTTCGTCGTGGCTACTGGGGAGGTCTTCGCCAAGGTTGCCGCTCTCCTCGGAAGGCGCAGCCTGAGCGAACCGCCCGACCAAAGACTCCACGTCTCTGCGCACCTCGTCCCCGAGGGGGCTCCGGAGCTCCGCTGGCACCGTCTCCACCACGTGGGTGCTCGACTCGATGTCCTCGTCCACCTTGGAAACGCCCGACTCCAGCACCTCCACTACCTTGAAGAAGAAGAAGTCGAGGTAGCCCCCGTCGCCGTGCGCACGGGGCAGCTCCGGGATGTCCCCGACGAAGCGGCGAAGCGCGCCGCCAGCATGCTGGGCAAGGTCCAAGAACTGCCTGGCGCGTTGCGCCTCCATCATCTGCGCTCGTGCCTCGTCGTCCTTAGCCCTCCACACAGCGTCAACGCCTTCGCCAACTTAGGTTTGCAGCGACGCCAGCTCTGCCTCGACGTCACCCTTGCTCCCGAGAGCGGCCTGGATATCGGCCTCGGTGCTCCGCAGCTGGGCCTTGAGCTCTTCCACCTACTCCAGGAGTGCGTCGCGTCGGAGCTGGAAGGGAGTTTCCTATTGTGCCACCTTACCGCGGTACTCCTCTAGAGCGGCCTCCCGCTCCCGAGCCACCCTTGCATCGGCATCGGCTGGACCAAAGGCCCTCCACGTGGCGCTGCCTGGGGCGGGGGAGGGAGGACCTTTAGTCCCGGTTGGTGTTACCAACCGGGACTAAAGGCGTAGTCCCGGTTGGTAACACCAACCGGGACTAAAGGTCCTTGCCGGGGGGGGGGGGGGGAATTGAAAAAAAAAATTGAATTTTTTTTAATTTGTTTTTAAATTTTATTCCGAATTTCAAATCTTTGAATTATTTGACAATTTAATCTCTAGAGTCTCTAATCAGCACTCATTCCAATCGTCTAACTTCCCGGCCGGTCACCCATCCACTCACTACTCCAGCCCGAGCACGCTTAACTTTCAGGTTCTATCTCCCCTAGTTTCCAAGTCTGCACTTGTTGTTTTCCTGACAATCTTAAGCTATCAATCCTGTTAACCCTTAGGTCTTGATGTCACATGATTTAATTTTTTGAATTCTAAATAATTATTAAAATAAACAAAATAAGTACTAATAATATTGAATTTCAATGAAAATAAAATAAGTAATAATATTATTTTATTCATTTTTTTGCCATTTATTCATTTAATATGACATAATTAATATCTTTAAATCTCTAAATCAAAATTCGACAAATAATATATCCATTATTATCAGAAAAATGTGAGGAATCCAAATATGACATCATTTTATTTTTTTTAAATAAAATTAATTTTTAAAATTATTAAAATTATTTTTTTTGATTTGAAATAACTTTTTTTACTTTTGGAATTTTGAAAATCTGAGAAACTTCACCCGGGTGAAATCGAGTCCCAATTTTTCTCTAGTTTTTTTTGATATATTAAACTTTTTTTTTCGACGTCGTATGCAAAAGTTATGGCCGTTTTACATTTTTTTTTCGTTTTTTTGCAAAAAAGGTCAAAATTCATATTTCAAAATTTCTATACCAACTAGACACTAAAACCTAACTACATCTCGAAGGATTTTTTTTTTTGAAGATTTTATCATTTTTGTTTATTTTCTACAAAACTAAAAAAGGCGATCCACAGGGGGGGGGTAGAGTTTGAAAATTTCAGAACCCCTTTAGTCCGGGTTGGTGTCTATCCAATCATACCGTCGACTACACATCTGCTAGCACCGTCCCAGCCAGAGTCACAGCTAAGGTTAACCAAGTCAGAAAGGTATGCGGCCGTCGGCTTCGAAGTATCAGGGTTTCAGACGAAAACTCGTCTGTTACAAAGACATTTCATTTTTTTAAACTTATTTCAACTCCAGACTTTTTGTGTGTGCACCATTCGAAGCCACGCCATCACTTTTCAACCCTTTCTGACTTCATTTGCTATTTTTCATGCATTTACTGATTTTTTGAGCTAAATGACCCTGAAATTGAAAAGCACTACAAATGAACTCTGAAAAGGTTGAAAGTTGGCATGGTATCATCATTTCACCCACATAGCATGTGCTAAAAAGTTGAGAGGGTTACGGCAAAAACTGGATGCACTTCGTGTACAAACTGGACCATCTCATTCGAAGTATCAAGGTTTCGGACGAAAACTCGTCTGTTACAAATGCATTTCATTTTTTTAAACTTATTTCAACTCCAGACTTTTTGTGCATTCAATATGCACCATACTACAACATTTTAAAATCTACAGAAAGAACTAACTAAAAATAATAAAAAACAACAATTAAATGACTAAAATAACTATATAAGCAAAACAGTATTGTTTTAATTAAAATCCTAATTTAAATTATTCTAAAAATAACCAAATAAATCTTACTGTGACAACAATCTAACACGTGACTAGGAGTAAAAAGAATTAAATTAAAAACTATTTGTAAACTCAAGTTATTCACAATCTAGGGTTTGAAGCAAATTTGAACAAATTCAAATTTAAACCATTCAAATTTGAAAACTAATGGCAAAAACAGAAACTAGACAAAATTTTGAATCTAATGCAAAAAGAATCACTCAAGAACATCAAATATCTTAAAAGATATAAGCAATTTAAAACAGAAACTAAAAACAGAAAACAAATGTAAAAACAGGAAAAAAAAAACTTTCAGAACCCCTTTAGTCCCGGTTGGTGTCTCCATCCGGGACTAAAGGTCCAACCTTTAGTCCCGGTTGGTAACACCAACCGGGACTAAAGCCTCAACCCCTTTAGTCCCGGTTGGTGTTACCAACCGGGACTAAAGCCTCAACCCCTTTAGTCCCGGTTGGTGTTACCAACCGGGACTAAAGCCTCACCATTTGGTCCCGGTTCCAGCCGCAAACCGGGACCAATGGCCCACGAGGCGCATTGGTCTTGGTTCGTGTCTGGAACCGGGACCAAAGGGGTCAGACGAGGCCCGGCCGGCGCCCCGGCCTCACGAACCGGGACCGATGCTCCCATGGGTCCCGGTTCGTGAGTGAACCGGGACTAATGGGCTTTTCAGGGTGGACCAAAGCCCTGTTTTGTACTAGTGATGGTAAGGGGAAGAGAGGAGGAGACGACACTTGCGCAAGGAAGGAGGAGAGGTGCAGGAGGGAGGCATGTGGGAGAAGCCGAGCAATGATGATTTCGCCCGGCGCGCATGGTGGTTTTCTAGGCAGGAGCGCAGTCCCCGGGGCGTCGTGGGGAAATAGAGGCGACGCATGCTCCATCGACAGGATAGGTTGCGGTCCTGCCCCCTGAAAACTAGCGATTGTGGCAACCCTTCCTGCCATGTGCTTTCGGGGGGAAGAGGACCGAAGCCAAGATAAAAGGGGCGAATGCAACAACGATGGGGAGATCGACCCCCCTGTATTCACTCTCACCCCTAAGAGATCCAGACAAGCAGGAGTAGGGTTTTACACCGCAAGGTGGCCCGAACCTGGGTAAATGGCCGTGTTCATTGTTCTTCCCCCCAATATCAAGCACGCCGGAGTACCGCCGTAGGTTAGCGAGAGAGGGCGAGGTTGTAGAGCCGGCGCACCCCAGAGTTCGAACCTCTCTTGGCTCCCCCGAGCCCCGATTTCGACAGTTCTAATATTTGGCATGTGAAGCCTCCTGATTTCCTAATACCCTCTATTGTAACAGACATGATTCTAGTTTAATAAAGGTTGCCGAACTTCAAAATAAATTGCAATTCCATTCACTTTCTCTATCTCTATACCTCTGTTCCAATTATAAGGTGTATCGATTTCCATGCAAGTTAAACGTGTGCATGTTTGACCAATAGTATATGTAGAATAAAATACCAACATCTACAATACAAAATAAATAAAATATGAAAATACCTTACTTGATGGATCTAACGGTACAAATTTGGTATTGTAGATATTGGTATTTTTTTTCTAAAAACTTGTTCATACATGCACATGTGTGACTTCAAAAAAAATTGATACGCCTTATATTTTGAAACAGGGGTATATCCTACTTAAATTAGATCAAGCTTGTATGCACATAAACTTTTCGTGGGGTCCTTTTCTTGTTTGATGTGGTGAACACACTCAAATGCTACTAGAACATTGTATGTGTCTATGTGATCATACATCCAATAATAAACGCGCTCTGCTCCGGAGAGACAATATCATCAAGAAGCGGTCTCAGCCGGTTTACCAGGCACGTGGAGATGACTATATACATGACGTTAAGACTTATTGGCCTGTAATGAGTCAAACTAGTCGGGTTAGCAATTTTACGAATAAGAACGAAAGAGGTAGTCTACCCCTCTCGTCATAAGTCCCGTGAAAAGAAAATCCTTAACCGTTGCAATGGCACGTTCTTTCAGAATATGCCAATTGCTTCAAAAAAACATCGTCGACAGGCCATCTGGCCCTGGAGCCTTCAAGAGACCAATCTAAAATGGCGCATCGGACATACATGTATATACTAACACTTAGACATTCTAACCAGGGAAATGCGAAGGTCAACTAGCGTTTCTTATCAACAAAATATCAGTTACTCGTAGAACAGAGCTCATCGTCACACACAAACACACATTGTACTTCCTACATAGCCTATATAGCCAAAGCAAGAACACTAACCATTTTTTCTTCGAATATCCATTTCTAAGCCCGGCTCATCTTTATCCGATGAAGAGAAAATTTACAAAAACTACTGAAAGTTTTGAACAAAATACATTTTTTTTCATGGAAGATAATTTGGTGCGTGAGGTGCGCTCCAAATTTCAGATCATTTGAACATACGAGTAGATTTCAGCAAAAAATACAAATTGGATACATTAACAATAAACTTTGTCATAGACCCCGACTTTTTCTTTTTTTCCGAGACCTACTCACATGTCCAAATTATCTGAAATTTAGACCACACCTCACGCATCAAATTATCTTCGATGCAAAAAAGTATTCATAGTTTTTTGAATATTTATAATATTTGTTTTGAATTTTCTGATCATCGCGGATGCAGCTAAGCCTGCGCACCCAATCACTTCGTCCTTTTTTTCTTTCTCATTTCGCTTATACAAGGACCAGAAGGAAGGTGCGAGCTAGGGGGTAGCTGAGCGCCATGCACACATGGGAGATGACCTCTTCTTCGGCGCCTTAGGCCCCGGTTCGCTAAGCTGGCGCTCGCAGCCGCCTCGTGTGGGCCGGCCCAGCTAGCGCGTTGGTTTCTCACTGCTTCCCTTTGTTCGACGCAAACAGGTTAGTTCGTCCCTTGATTTGACGCAAGCATGTTTGTCTAAGAAAATAGGTTTGTTAGTTCGATTCACGGTCAACCATTTAACCGGTTGACCATTGACTTGGGAAAAAATATGGATCTAAAATACGAATTTGAAAAAGTTCACGAGTTCAAAAAAATTATACAATATGGGGAACGTTCATGGATTTGAAAAGGTTCATATTTTTTTTTAAGTTCATGAATTTTGCGAAATTGAAAAAATGTACATAAATTTGAAAAAAAGTTCATGAATTTAAGAAAAGTTCACGAGTTTGAAAAAGTTCATGGATTTGAAGAAGATCATGGATTTCACAGAAAAACACACAATAATGCTTCACAAAAATTGTTTAATTGATTGGAAAAAATAGAGTTTCATGCAAAGTAGTCAACGAAATTAAACTTCGTGTTATTTGCAATCTTACAAATCAAACAAATTCCACAGCAAAGTTTCAAACCGGTGAAGCCCCAATATTCAACTAAAAAGGCCGTGAACAGGCGACCAATCCATTTATAACACAAGAACAAATTACTTTTTCTGCTAATAACTCAAATGCTCATCAAATGAATGTTTGACATTCTTCACCTATAATTTATTATGGTTTGCTACAGAATATATTCGGTAGAACAAATCATAGACTACGCAATGTGCTGGAACAAACTATTTGTACTCCATCTCTATCTCGACAAAAATCAACCCCCAGTGTTGCATCCTTGGCATAATAAAGTAGCAAATTTGTAGCAAAGTCCATCAGACGTTCACTAACTCAACTTCGTAGATGATTGTTGAATTTCTTGATCAATCCTGTAGAAATTCCCCCCTACATTAGAACGAACAATTTTTCCATCATGATTGATATAGACCTTACAAGTGGGCTTCATTACATTTCTTCTTTGGGGGTATATACATTAAGTACTGAATGCATACTATAATTGGTGAGCATTGTTCATATTATTATTTTTCTTTTTTTATTGCAAAGGAGAGCTTGGCCGAGTACATTAGATATAAAATGCACAAATATAGCGTTCATGAACTGAATGATAACTAGGCAACGGAAGCTCGGGGTTACCTTATTGCCATCTGAAGAAAACCTATGCATCTCTGTTTCCGGCTGACATATCTTCTATGATCAGCACATCTTCGAAAGACATATAATATTTAAGAACAAAAAACAAGCATAAGATAAATTACTTGCGAAAGAAATAATATTTAAGTTATGAACTACAAAGTTGCTATGATCCCAGTCCAAAATTCATAAACATCATTAAGTTTCATTAAAAGAAAATCCTACTAAAAGACATGAGCAGAAATTTATGGACGTAATTAATCATTCAGTTGTGTACCTTGTCTGCGATCAGGTGTGGAGTACATATCACCATCATCCATAGACTCAGAAACACCATCGTTGTCGGGTATTTCGACATCACCATCATCAAGACTGTCCGGTTCTGAACTGTCCTTGCTCACGTCCTCGCTGACATAACAATACTCCCAGTCACTATTATACTCTCCAGCATCCCCTCCATGACATTCACAAGTTTTCCTATCACTTCCATACTCTCCTCCAACATCCTCTCCATGAGATTCTCTAGTTGCAGCATGGTTAAGAGTGAACTCTCCAATTCCATAATCAACGCCACACAGAAATGAAACAAAGAGTAAATAAGACGAAGCTAATTTCAAAAAGGATACTACGAGTCCGGGTATCTTCTAGGGCAGTTGCAGCCCCTGAGGTAATATCCTGAGAGATGCACGGAGCTCGCACCAAGCACCGAGAAGTGAACCTCGCGGTCTTCTTCGTATTCCAACTCAAGATGGCACACCTCGACAAATCCAGGGTTGAGGCTACAAATGATGACTGGTGCACTGTTGCCAATTACACACTGCACCATGGCCCTTTCAGTAGTGTTGTTGTTCACTAGTACAGCCTACAAACCAACAGACAATGGCAAAAAGAAGAAAAAAAGAGATCATGTAGAGGGCTACAATTAAGACCTGAATATGCACACAAATATAGCATATTGAAGTGATTGTAACCTTTGTAATGCAGAGGCGGCCGAGTGATGGTGGGTGGCGGTGCACGTAGGGTTCCCCGGGCCTTAGTTCCACGCCTGCACAAATCAGCCGTACGATATAGCAGATAACTGAGTAAGCAACGCCACCATTGAGGCATATCACATGTAGGACTAAGAGAGTTGAGACGGGGGTAGGGATCATGTAGAGGCTTACCCCAGAACGACATAGGTAGGGATCCGAGGGGTTCAGGGACGAACCGCTGGTGAGAGGTTCACGGATGGACGAGAATATGATGGATGTGATTTATGCAGGTGTGCTGGCCTAAAAACTGGAGTACTAGTAGTGTGCTTGCTTGATTAAAGGGCTGCCTTCCAAACTTGTCTGATCCGCGTGTAGGAAGAATGGATTCCTAATTAATGACAATCCAAATCTCGGATCCCCTTGCCACTTAATTGTTTTGTTTTGATTAATTGATTTTATTTGATTGATACTACTAGAACAATATATACTACTTCTACATTCCAAAGCAGGAGATTCCCTACTAATATCTCTTATTCTAAGGGATGACCGACTATATATGTAAGTTCCCTGGAATTCTTTTTTGGATTAAGTCATTTTCTTAGCCGTCCGATTTCAATCTAACGGCTCCCGTATCTTCTTGCTCTTCTAACCCTCCTTCCACCAGAACAATCCTGCACCGGACAAACCGCCTACTGCCGACATCCGCCACCAGTAGCCAACCCCGCACCCGAACCGCCAAGCCTCACATTCACCTCCACGGACAACGCTGTTGCCGCGTCATCCCACCCCTCGGGTCACTCTCGGCGCGACCTCAGAGCGCCGCCTCACCTCCCTTCTCTTAGAAAGTTCGTTTTTTATAGAAGTTTTTCAATCAACATCTTCTATAAAAAAAGAAGAGTAAATACACTTGTGGTAATTGTATTTGAAGCCAAAGCACGATACGGTCACTAGATTTTGGAATACACTCGTTAGGGTCACTATATACGCGAAGCGGTGATTATACGGTCACCGACTTAACGTATAGCACCGTATTACACTGTTGACCAGTCAAATGTATCTGTTGACCAATCAAATAACCTACATGGCAGTGGGCCCGCTCGTCGTCGCTCGCCCCGCGCCGCGCCCGCTCCCGAGCCGTTGCTACCGCAGCTCGCCTACGCCTCGCACCCCCGTCGCCTCGCCGCTCGCGCCTTGCTCGTCGCCGTTTGCCCCGCTCCACGCCGCGCCCGCTGTGAAGCTCGCCTGCGCCCCACCGCCTCGCCGCTCGCGCCCTTCTCGACGCAGCTCGCCCCGCTCCGCGTCGCGTCCTCTACCTAACCGCAGCTGCCGCCGCTCGCCCGTGACCGTCGCCGCAACTCGCCCGAGCAAGGCTGGTCCGACCTGGGCGCCGGAGGGCCGCGCTACTCCCGTCGTCCGTGTGGCCAGGTCGCCTGAGAAGTTGCACGTCGCGCTAGAGGGGCGCAAGACTCGAGACGCTCCCGTCGCCCCTGTGGCCAGGTCGCCGGAGCAGCTGTATGCCTCGCCGGAGGATCGCACGTTTGGGAGGCCCCCGTCGCCACCATGGCTAGGCCTCCGGAGCCGCGGACGGGGCCGTACTACGTGCCGGGGGGCGGTGCGGCGGCTCCCGTCGTTACCGTAGACAGGCCGCAGGAGCCGAGCCCGAGCCCGTGGTCATACCCGTACTACTACAAGCCGGAGCGCCCCGCGCGGCGACGCACCTTCGCCCTGGCGTCCTGCCTTATGGCGGCGGCCTTCCTCCTGTTCGCGGCCGGCGGGGCGGCGATGACGCTGTTCCTCCTCTTCCGACCGCAGCCGCCCGAGATCGCCATCGCGGGGTGCGCCTGCCGTCCTTCGCGGCCGCCAACGGCATGGTGGCCTTGACCTTCGAGCAGGTGTCCTCCGTGCGCAACCCCAACCACGTGCCGCTCGCGCACTTCGACAGCTCGCTCCGCGTCGCCTACGCCGGCGGCGAGATCGGCTCCATCTACATCCCCGTGGGCCTCATCGACAGCGGCAGCACCAAGCACGGGTCCACCACATTGGCCGTGCCGGCCTTCCCCGCGGCCACCCCGCCGCCGCTGGACAATGCCGGCGGCCGCGGCTGCCGTGATGGAGGTGGACTCTCTACTGGTGGTCAAGGGCAAGGTGATGGTGCTGCGGGTTCTGACGCACCGGATGCAGGCGTCCAAGGTGTGCCGCGTCGGCGTCTCGCCGATCGACGGTAGGGTGCTTGGCTTCCGTTGCTGACCCGCAGCCACTGCTAGTTCAGGGCAGAGTTTTGGATTTCGTCCGAAAAAAACGAATTTCGGACGAAATCAGCCCATCTCGTTCAGGCCCGGTATACTTGATTGCCGGCCCAAAAAATTCGGCCATATTTGAATTTTGGGCCCAACACAGCCTCTGGCCCAATCTGCCTTGGTCTGCCGGTGATATAAAAGCCCCGAACAAAGCTTCAAGCCCTAGAAAACGTCAAATTCCCCATCCCTGCTCAGTATGCGCCGCCGCCGTCCTCGAGCTCGGTCTGCTCGGGCCGCCGCCGTCCTCGAGCTCGGTCTGCTCGTGCCGCCGCCTCGTCCTGGAGCCCATCGTCCTCGCCATCGATCTTCCATGGCGCGGCGCGCTGGTGGTTGGGCCACGAGTGCTCTTGTCCGGGCGGCCGGAACTGAAGCGGATGAAGCAGCGGGAGCGCGTGCCTGGGCGCAGCGTGGCACTCTGATTCCATCTAGTCTAACTATTTCTGATCCAAGTGTATCATATCAATCAGCCTTGCTCTGCTTTGTTATCGTTGCTGCAAGATTTCGAATTTTTGGCACAATTTCGGCCATTTTTCGTCCAAAATTCGCTGAGTTTTCGTTCACGGATTCAAATTTTCAATGGTTCTTTTCGTCCGGAATTTTCCGAAAAAAATCCGAAAAAATGAGTTTCGTCAATTTCGCTAGGGGGCGGTATATTTTGCAAAACGAAATCCAAAATTCTGGTTCAGGGTCGGGGGTTCGACTGTAAGAAATTAATCAAGGCAGTATTTTACAGGAAACAAGGCAATGTCAACTAGAATCATGCGAAATTGCCAACTACAGTAGTAGAATCGTGTGAATTTTCCGTGTCAAAACCAGGCGAGCTGCGACAGCGGGCGCGGCGCGGAGCTGGGCAAACGGCGACGAGGAGGGCGCGAGCGGCGAGGCGGCTGGGGTGCGGGGCGTAGGCGAGCTGCGGCAGCATCGGCTTGGGAGCGGGCGTGGCACGGGGCGAGCGACGGCGAGCGGGCCCACTGCCATGTAGGTAGTTTGACTTGTCAACGGTTCCATTTAACTGGTCAACGGAGTCTAATACGGTGCTATACGTGGACCGTATAATCACCGCTTCGCGTATATAGTGACCGTATAATCAGCGCTTTGCGTATATAGTGACCGTAACGAGCGTATTCCGAAGTCTAGTGACCGTATCGTGCTTTGGCTTCAAATACAATGACCACGAGTGTATTTATCTCAAAAAAGAACTCATCAGATCTCTAATAAAAATAGTTCAGCAGAAGTGGACCACTGAACGACCAATGCCACCGTCAGAATGAGCTAAATGCCCTCACCGTTTGTTCAATCAAATTTCGTACACGTCCTCACCCCAAAAAAAGACATGAATTCAAAACAAAGCAGATTCGTTCTTCCAAGACGAGTACAAACTTTTGAACTGATGGCAACGAGTATATCTTTACCTTTGTCATTATCTTTATCTTTACCTAATAATAAAGAACGGATTGCTTCTGTCCGTTCACTGTCATCTAAATTATCCTTAAAGGTGGCAAGAATTACCCACCAATGCCATCCGTAAGTGCCAAAAACGGTTCGCTTTTTTTTTCATCTTTTTTAACTTTATCCCTGAAAAGCGCTCTCCTTCCCATCCACCCTCCTCCGGAAGAGCCCTTAACTCCCACCCGACCTCAGAACATCTCCACTCGCCCCCCCCCCAACAGCCCCTCAGGCCACTTTTTTATCGCCGGCTGAGGGAAATCGGCCCAGTCGCGCCCCCAGGAGCCCAATTTTCGCCGGTTAGGGCCGAAATTGGCGCCAGCGGACCCAGGCCGAACCCGGCGCGCTGGGGGGCGCCCCGGGGGAAACTTTTTTGGCGCGAAAACGGGTGGGTCCGCCGAGTCAGCGACCAGGCGCTTCGTCGTCGTCATCGCCTCGGTTTCCCGCGGGAATCAATGCGAAGGCTGCCGCCCGTCAGCCTTCCATTGATTTCTCACGGGCGGCACAGTGAATGCGCGCCGACCCGCGTCCAGCCCTCTCCCGTCACGCGGCCACACGGTGTCGCCTGCTCGCCGCTATAAAAGCCGCCCTCCTCGCCGGTGGCTGGGCACTTCTCGCCATAGCTTCTCTCCCAATCTCGCCGCCGACGCCCTTCTCTCCCTCTTCCCCGGCGACCTTTCTTCTCCCCAACGCGCGCCATGGCTGAGCGCTTCCCAGGCGACGGCGCCGTGGCCAACGGCTTCGGCCGCCGCCACCTGCACGAGGATGAAGCTCGCCTCCTGTACGAGTCGGAGTACCCAGCGTCGCCCGACATGCGGGGCCGGGCTCTTGGAGGCTCAGCGCCGGCGGGGTCCAGGTGCCTCGGCCGGCCACCGGTGCTGAGCGGTGCGTCGAGATCGCCAGGATCCGGTCGTCGCTGTCGGAGACGGTGAGGCAGTAGCCGAGGTACGCCCCGGACAGCCACAACCTCTGGACGACGTACTTCGAGCACCGCCACGAGGAGCAGCTCGCGTCCACGAACGGTGCTCCGCCCAGCCGCGGGCGCCACAAACTCCGAGGGGCGGCGGCGGTGGTGGGGCGTCTCCGGGCGCAGCCTTGAAGCCGTCCTCGAGCACATCGAGGGCGGCAACTCGCCGCGGCTTGCCTACCTAGCGCTGTCCTTCTCGCGCCGGAGCGGCTCCTCGTGGCAGCCGAGGCGCATGGCCGGGTCGTCGTCGTCGTCGTCCGGCTCCCAGTCCAACTCCTCCGGCGCACGGACGCCCCTCGTCGCCGTGAAAACCGAGCCCGGCAAGACGCCGCTCCGGCGCAGTGGTCGCCGCCAGCCTTCCCCCCCTTCCCGCGGCCACCTCCGCCTTGTCAGGCCGAAGACGGAGCCGGACGCGGTGGCGACGCCGGTCGCCATCAATCAGGAGCACCTCGACATGTCCGCCGCCGACGAGACCGCCCTCAAATGGGCTCGGGACGACTACGTCCGCGAGGAAATGGTGCGTCAGCGCCGCGCCCTCGAGGAGATCGCCGCTCGCCGCCGTGGACGCGAGGAGGGCGGCGTCGTCATCCTCTACGACAACGACGAGGATGCGCCCGGGCCATCCAACCCCGAGCGGCATCGCCTCGGCGACCCAGGACAGGGTTGCAGCAGGGACGGCGGCGGCATGCAGGACGGCGACGATGACGGCGGCGATGACGACGGCGGCGACGACAACGGCGACGATGACGACGACGGCGGCGACTACACAGCCTTTTACAGCCTCCTCGACATGTAGAAGGCGGCGGCGACGGCAGCGGCGTAGTTTGGTTTTTTACTATGTATTTTATGTTTTTATTTTACTTTTTGTACAAATATCAACTGAATCGCCTGAACTTTGTCCAAACATGTGTCGTTTTGGCTGAAATTTGACATTTTTTGTTAAAAAGCGCCGTCGGGGCCCAGCTTGAGGGACGACTGGGAACCAGACCGCCCCCATGCCTTTTTTTTATGTCGGTTGACCCTAGGCGGCCCTATTTCTGTCGCTGGGGCACCGAACGGCTGGAGATGCTCTCAGGCGGCTCTCCTGCGCCCATCACCTCCAATCCTCCTCCCACCCCAAGCTCCTCCGTGCCCCATTTAACCAAGGTCAAGCTCCCGTTCTCGTTGGTCTCTTTCCTGAGCATCCACGAGAGCGCCGTGTCGGTGTACTAAAGTATGGGTCTTTTTAGTACCCCTTACTTGTGCACGGGCAGTTGTAGTCGTACCGCGGCAAGCCTTGCCGGGGGATAGCTAGGAGTAATCACAAGACTAAGATGCCAAGAAGGCGTTCAAGTCAACGATCAGACAGAAGACCAAAGGGTTGCGGAGGCCCGGCAAGACCCTTGCCGGCAAGGCCTCGCACCCGGCAAGGCCTCGCACCCGGCAAGGCCCGGTCCCGGCAAGCCTCGGGTCCGGCAAGGATTCAGCCCCGGCAAGGCTCTGCACAGTGCAGCGCTATCGCTCCAGTGCAGCGGCCGGCCTTGTCGTTTAGGGCTTGTCCTCATGGTGACGTGGCGTAATGCTGGCCACGAGATGCTTAAGCGGTGCTGATGGGATGGCTGCTTTTCCCATCCCCCGTAAAGCTTTTCCAAGCCCAAGACGCTAAGGAACACCTTGACGGACACCTCACGGTGCATTTAATGAGTTTGTCCCAGGCTGTCAGGGTTAGGTATGATAACACTGTAGCTACTTTCCACCTCATGCCTTATCTCGTACGCCACTGTGGTAGCCCCTTTGACTCATATATAAGGAGGCCCGAGGTGTACAGAGAAGGGGAGATTGGACCCATTCTGCATGCGCAGCTACCGAGCACTGTATCTCCCAGAACTTAGCAACAACATCCACTGTAATACAATCAAAGCAGGAGTAGGGTTTTACGCATCCGTGCGGCCCGAACCTGGGTAAAATCCCCCGTGTGCTGTTCGTTAGATCTGCTCTTTGTGCAATCCTCTCCCCTTGCCGAACCGTAAAGGGATCTCCTTGATCCCATAGGTGTCCGTTTCCCACGACATCTTTGGCGCGCCAGGTAGGGGGTGATCGAGGTTGTGCGAACCTGATCTAGCGATCACCGCGTCAGATCTTTGATCATCTTCACCACCATGGCTCCCAAGAAGAAGGGTTTCACGGCGGTTGGTCCATCTGCATCCGTCGTCCCTGATGCTGCGCGCACAGGCGACGGGGTAGACGCGGGTGGAGGAGGTGGAGGCTCCGAGCTTCCACGGCGTTCCGACGATCCGAGCCGGACGAGCAACAGGTCCAAGGATGGAGCTGCGCAACCCGCGGGTGGTGCAGCGACTTCCAAGGATGGAGCGGCGCCTTCCAGGACGACCACGCTGGCGCATGCACCGCGACCTTCTCAGGACGCGCATGACGTGCAGCACCGTGACGTCGGTGGATCCAAGCATCCCCATGGGAAAACCCCTGCGCATCACTCTCAAGATGCGCGGGGCCAAGATCCGCGCTAGCGCGCTGGTGGAAGCCGCGCGCGGGTGCAGAGTCGTGATGATGCTCCTTCTAACCCTGTTAGGAGTTTGAGCACCTCACGTTCTTCGCACCTGTCGCCGCCGCCTACGCCAGCGGAGGCGTTGGCACGAGCTCAGCTGCTCCTAGACTTCCCTCCTGCCACGGAGAAGCTAGATGAGTGGCGAGCCACTATCCAGAGCCTCCTCAGCCTAGCTGACAACGGCAGACCGCAGCAGGGTGAACCCTCATAGCTGCAGTCGTCTAGGCTGGTGCGTGGCGATGGTGAGAGGACCGGAGCTGGAACGGCTACGTTGCGTTCCCCTCCGCTGCATCAAGAGCGGTCGTTAACTCGACGGACCAGCGCCCGTGAGGATGATTCCACGGCGTCATCTGATCCGTGGGTTCGCCGCGACCAACGTCACGTTCTTCGGGAACGGAAGAAGGAGGACGCTCGAACCACCATCGAGCGCCGAAGGGAAGCGTGTCGCCAGTCCGACAAGCGCGCTGGGACCGCTGTTGACGAGCCCGCGCCAGGGTACCCTGGCTGCCTACCTTACGAGGTAGGTTGCCCAGCGTTTACTCGTGAGCTGCGGCAAGTCCAGTGGCCTAGCTCCCGCTCCTTCAGGTCGGAAGTACCGGAGAAGTATGACGGCAAGACCCATCCGTCCGAGTTCTTGAGCATCTACACCATCGCGGTGCGGGCTGCCGGGGCTCATGACGATAAGGTGCTGGCCAACTACTTTCCGTTGGTGCTGAAGCCCAACGTTAGATCGTGGTTGATGCACCTGCCCGAGAATTCCATTTCTTCTTGGGCCGACCTGTGCCACCAGTTTGTTGGCGCCTTCACCGGCGGCCATCAAGCTCCTCGCCAGGAGAGTGATCTGCATATCATCCCCCAGAAAGAGGGAAAAAGTTTGCGCAAGTATATCCAAAGGTTCAGCCGCGTCCAGCACAACATTCCTGACGTTCATCCCGCCGCCGTCATCAGCGCCTTTCATCAGAATGTGCGCAATCGTAAAATGCGGGAGGAGCTGGCGATGAACAAAGTCAGAGACGTCGCCGAGCTCTATGCTTTGGCCGACAAGTGTGCACGGGCAGAGGAAGGAAGAAGACTCCCCGGCGAGAACGCTGGCGCTGGAGTCGACTCCGAGAGCGAAGACGCTCCTGCCCCGGCAAGGAAGGGACAGCGGAAGAACAGGAAGCGCAAAGGCAAGGCCGTGCTTGCCGTTGAAGGTTCCGGCAACACCGGCACCGCCAAGAAGTCCAAGACCGACGACCCCGGCAAGGAGGTTGCCGGGTGTGCGGCGTGTCAGGCCTTGACGGCTGCCGACAAGCCAGAAGGATCCGGCAAGCAGTACTGCAAGATCCACCGTACCAAGGGCCATGATCTCCAAGACTGCCGGCAAGTGGAGGAGCTTGTCGAGAAGCAGCGCGCCGAGTACGAAAGGCGCGACAAGGAGAGAACCCAAGATGGTGCCGGAGGGTCTGGCAGGAAATGCGGTCGAGGAGGTCGCCGCGGCAAGCCCAGGCGGCAGCAAGAGAAGCCTGCCCGGGGCCGTGACAAGAAGGAAGGGGATGAAGATGAAGAGGAAGATGATGGCGAATCTAGTGAGCGAGAGTTCCAGAAGGCAATGAAGGTTATGTGTGTCGATGGAGGCGCTTCGTTGCATTTCTCTCACCGCCAACTCAAGCGGTGGGCACGTGAGATTAATGCGGCAGAACCCTCTATTGGTGCCCAGAAGCCACTGAAGTGGTCCCACACGCCCATCATTTTTGATGCCGAGGACCACCCAGACCGCACAACCGTGGTCGGGTGCCTGCCGCTTTTGGTCTCACCAACAGTTCGCAACCTCAAGGTAACAAAAATGTTGGTTGACGGTGGGGCCGGCCTGAACTTGATCTCGCCGGACGTCATCAAGAGGCTGCAGATTCCTGACGAGGACCTTGAGGAGACAGGCTCTTTCCAAGGGGTCAATCCGGGAAGGAACCAGCCGAAAGGCAAGATCACGCTGCCGGTAATATTTGGCAGCGAGCTGAACTTTAGGACGGAGAAGGTCGTTTTCGACGTCGCCAAGATTCCGTTACCTTATAATGGAATCCTTGGCCGCCCAGCGCTGGCTAAGTTCATGGCGGCCTCGCACTACGCCTACAACGTCTTGAAGATGCCCGGCCCAATGAGCGTCATCACTGTCCACTCCGACAAGAAAGACGTGCTCATTTGCACCGACAAGCTTTACCGGGAAGCAGTTGCAGCGTCCGCCGCCAAGGCGCATGCTCCTGCCGCTCAAGATCCCGTCAAGAAGAAGAAGCCCGGCAAGACCTCTGGTACAAACTCCGGCAAGCGCGCCTCTCCGGAGTGCTGCGCTACCGTCGAGGATGCACCAGAGAGCTCTGCCGGCCAGACCAAGAAACCCAAGGCTGCTCCGCCTGAGACCAAGAAGGTGCCCGCCAAGGAGGACGGGACGGGAGGAACTTTCACCATAAGTTCCACCCTTAATGACAAATAGGAAAGCACGCTCGTTGCTTTCCTGTGGGCGAATGTCGATGTGTTTGCATGGCAACCATCTGACATCCCTGGTGTTCCCAGGGAAGTAATTGAGCACCACCTAGCTGTCTGTCCCCACGCGCAGCCCGTCAAGCAGAAGGTGCGGAAGCAAGCTTTGGAGCGGCAAGAATTCATTGCCGAAGAGATTAAGAAGCTTGAGGCGGCAGGCCTGGTTAGAGGAGTCCTCCATCCTACATGGTTGGCCAATCCAGTTGTTGTGCGCAAGGCGAACGGTAAATGGAGGCTATGTATTGACTTTACAGATATCAATAAAGCCTATCCGAAAGATCCCTTTCCCTTGCCGCGCATCGACCAGATTGTGGATTCCACTGCCGGCTGCGATTTGCTGTCATTTCTTGACGCATACTCAGGCTACCACCAGATCTTTATGGCGAGAGAAGACGAAGAGAAGACCACATTTATCACCCCATGTGGCACATACTGCTTCTTGCGTATGCCTTTCGGGTTGAAAAGTGCTCGGTCGACCTTCGCAAGAGCCGTCCAGATTGGTTTCGAGACCCAGCTCCATAGAAATATGGAAGCTTACATGGATGATATAGTGGTCAAAACCAAGGACAAGGCAACGCTCATTCAAGATCTGGAGGAGACTTTTGCAAATCTGCGAAGGATCAAACTGAAGCTCAACCCCGAGAAGTGCGTGTTCGGTGTCCCATCCGGCAAGCTTCTCGGGTTCTTCGTATCCCAGCGTGGAATTGAAGCCAATCCCGACAAGATCAAGGCAATTGAGCAAATTGAAGCACCAAGACGAGTTAAGGATGTGCGCCGCCTTGCCGGCTGCGTCGCTGCTTTGAGTAGGTTCATCTCAAAGTCCGCTGAGCGCGCCCTGCCATTTTTCAAAATTTTGAAGAAGGCAGGTCCAATGAAATGGACTCCAGAAGCGGAGGCAGCGCTGCAGGATTTGAAGAAGTACCTCTCCTCTCCGCCAATACTAGTCGCACCTAGGCCACAAGAGCCGTTGCTACTATATCTAGCGGCAACGAATCAAGTGGTTAGTGCTGCGCTGGTGGCAGAGAGAGAAGCAGAGGAGGATGCAGCGGCAACGGCAGGTCCGCCAAGTGACTTGCCGGGGCCAGCCCCGGCAGAGTCTGGTGCCGACAATGAAAGATCCGCACAGTCAAGTCAAGCAGTGCAGAAGAAGAAGATGGTGCAGCGCCCAGTCTATTTCGTCAGCTCCCTGTTGCAGGGAGCTAGGTCGAGATATTCTGGTGTGCAGAAGTTGCTCTTCGGCCTTCTCATGGCCTCGAGGGAGCTGCGCCATTACTTCCAAGCACATGAGATCACCGTCGTCACTCGCTTTCCGCTGCAATGGATTCTCCGGAACCCAGAAGCAACCGGCAGGATTGTCGAGTGGGCGTTGGAGCTGTCATGCTTTGGTCTCAAGTTTGAAAGTTCTTCAACTATCCAGAGCAGAGCCTTGGTAGAGTTCATTGCAGAATGGACCCCAACGCCAGACAACGAAGTTCAAGAATCAGCGATTCCCGGCAAGGAAACAGATCGCGAATGGATTATGTACTTTGATGGGGCTTTTTCGCTGCAAGGCGCTGGTGCCGGCGTACTGCTTGTCGCACCCACCGGAGAGCACCTCAAGTACGTCATCCAGATGCATTTTCCCCGGGAGAGATCGACCAACAACACGGCAGAGTATGAAGGACTGCTTGCCGGTCTCAGGATCGCGGCAGACCTTGGGATCAAGAAGCTCATCGTCAGAGGTGACTCCTAGCTCGTCGTGAGGCAGGTCAACAAAGATTATCAGAGCCCGTTAATGGAAGCTTACGTCGATGAAGTGAGGAAGCTGGAGGAGCGCTTTGACGGTCTTCAGACAGAGCATGTTCCTCGATCAGAGAACAGCATTGCCGACGACCTGTCGAAGCGTGCCGCACTCAAGCTACATGTGGAACCAGGGACTTTTGTGCTTCGCTTGACTCAACCATCCTTGTCGCCATCGACAAGGCCTGATAAGAGAAGAAAGTTAAGTACCGGCGAGTACTTCCCGGCAGGGCTTCTCGAAGCCCCCGGCAAGAATCTTGTCGGGAACGACACGGTTGCCGGTAAGCAGCGGCTTCGCGCAGAACCTCAGGTTCTTGCCGCTGAAGCAAGCGCCCCTGCTGCCGAAGAAATACCAATTGCCGGTGAGCAGCTGCTCTGCCAAGAACCTCAGGTTCTTGCCGTAGAAGCAAATGCTCCCGCAGCTGAAGAGTCGCCTTTAGTCCTTGTCGTCGAGCCACAAGCTCCGGCATGGGCACAGCAAATAGTCCGTTTCCTTCAGACAGGAGAACTCCCCGAAGAGCAGGAAGAAGCTGAAAAAGTAGCCCGTCAGTCAAGTATGTACCAGTTCGTCGATGACGTTCTGTACAGAAAGAGACCGAACGGGGTGAAATTGAAGTGTATTCCTCGGGAGGATGGACTAGAGTTGTTGACAGAGATTCATGGGGGCATATGTGGATCCCACATAGGCTCGAGAGCCCTTGTCGGCAAGGCATTTCGGCAAGGATTCTTCTGGCCTACTGCCCTCCAGGATGCAACGGCACTAGTAACCAAGTGTGAAGCGTGCCAGTTTCATTCGAAGCAACTTCATCAGCCAGCTCAAGCTCTCCAGACGATCCCTCTCTCCTGGCCCTTCTCGGTCTGGGGGCTCGACATACTGGGTCCCTTCCCCCGCGCTGCCGGGGGCTTCGAGTACTTGTACGTTGCCATCGACAAGTTCACGAAGTGGCCAGAAGTGGAAGCAGTGAGGAAAGTGACAGCACAGTCAGCAGTCAAGTTCTTCAAGGGGATTGTGTGCCGTTTTGGTGTGCCGAACAGGATCATCACCGACAACGGTACGTAGTTCACAAGTTGCACCTTCATGCAGTATGTCCAAGACCTTGGCGGCAAGATCTGTTTTGCCTCTGTTGCTCACCCGAGAAGCAATGGCCAAGCGGAAAGGGCGAACGCTGAAGTGCTGCGTGGTCTCCGGACCAGAACTTTCGACAAGCTGCACAAGCATGGAAGACGCTGGATTGATGAACTGCCGGTGATTCTTTGGTCGATCAGGACGACGCCGAATCGAGCCACTGGCCAGACACCCTTCGCTCTGGTCTACGGAGCGGAAGCAGTTCTCCCCACGGAACTCATATACGGGGCACCTCGAGTGCTCGCTTATGATGAGCTCGAGCAAGAACAGCTGCGGCAAGATGACGCGCTGCTCCTTGAGGAGAACCGTCTTCAGGCTGCTGTGCGAGCCGCTCGCTACCAGCAAGCTTTGCGCCGCTACCATAGCCGCAAGGTTCATGCTCGGAGTCTTGAGGAAGGCGACCTTGTTCTTCGGCGCGTTCAGTCGGCCAAGAATTCCAACAAGTTGACGCCGAAGTGGGAAGGCCCTTACCGGGTAGTGCGAGTCACCAGGCCTGGCGCTGTCCGCCTGGAGACCGAAGAGGGCTTGCCAGTGAGCAACTCCTGGAACATCTAGCACCTTCGCAAGTTCTACCCGTAAGGCGCAGTTGTTCGGGTTTCTTGCTGTGATAGCGATACGGCCAGCAGACTGCTGACGACCCGAATCCAGTGCTCGCGGCAGCGTAACGCTCCGGCAAGATCCCGGCGACGCCATTCTGTACAAGTGTTGCCGATGGCATGTAATCCTTTGTACCGAGCAGGCACATCCTTTGTGCATATTTAATAAGATCTGTGTGCTTTACGTTTCTTGTTGATTCCATGTCATTTTATATGCATGTGTTATCTGAGATGTGTATTGCACTCGATCCCGGTAAGAGCTAACAAACCGTCAAGGTTCCATACTTTTATTTTCTCTTCTTTCTTTTTCTCAAGAGACAGAAGATTCCCTCGCGCGCAAGTTTGCCGGGGGGGGGGGGGGAAGGAGAATGGTGGTATGGATACCAGACGACGTTCAAGGTTGGCGCCTTGCCGGGAGAAGAAGAATAGCGACGAAAGCAGAGCTAAGTTGCTGGACCCCTTAAGCAGATTTTGATTTTTGTAAGGCTGTATTCCCTTGAACGATTTCGGCTTTGTATGGAAAACCTGCACGCGATGGAATCTTGTCGTGATCGGCTGCGCCCTTACTCTGTTTCGAGTCCGCTCAACAGACTAGGTGGCCGCGCTGAAAGCATCAAGATTTCTTGCCGTGAGCAGCACCGCCCGCAAGCTGCTGACGACCCGAATCCAGCGCTCGCGACGGGGTTATGCTCCGGCAAGTTCCCAGCAAAGTGTAGGGTATACGCCATACAGAAAGAAATTGAACAAAGGGAATAGCATGCCTTAATTCAAAGAGAGCAAGTTATATTACATCCAGTGTTTGCCGCGTTTTTGACATAAAAGCAATTTTGTCTTTTACATGTGACGCCGGCGGCAAGATGGAGAAGATATAGGAGGCTACAGCTAATCCCGGCGATCGCCCTCGACCCTCTTCACCTGGCTCACCCGATCGACGATGGGCGCGACAAGCTCTTTGAGAGCCTTGACGTCCGCATCCTTCGGCAAGCTCTTCGAGGCTTCGGAGAGGTCGATGCCAGGGTTCCTATACGCCACCTTCATCAACACCTTACGGAGGACGAGCTGGCAGAGTTTCCGGGATTCGTCGGCCAGCTTGCTTGTTTGGTTCTGTTGGGGAACGTCGCATGCGAAACAAAAATTTTCCTACGCACACGCAAGATCTATCCATGGTGATGAGCATCTACGAGAGGGAGAGTGAATCTACATACCCTTGTAGATCGCTAAGCTGAAGCATTAAAAACGCGGTTGATGTAGTCGAACGTTTCCGCGATCCAAATCACAAGTCGTCCCTTGATCCGATCACGAACTAGTGCCGAACGGACGGCACCTCCGCGTTCAACACACGTACGGCTTGATGACGCCTTCACCTCCTCGATCCAGCGAGCGATGATGAAGTAGTAGATGAGTTCCGGCAGCACGACGGCGTGGTGATGGTGGTGAGGAACAATCTCTGCAGGGCTTCGCCAAGCACTATGGAGATTATGACGGGAGGAACTAGAGGGTTAGGGTTGCCGGCACACGGCTTGGGAAATCTTGATGTGTCCCGTGTGCTAGCCCTTCCCCTCTATTTATATGTTGAGCCTTGGGGTCTAAACTTGGAGTAAAAGCCTCCTCCAAGTCGGTTTTTCCCGCACAAGGTCGGTTTGGCCCGCAGGGAAAGAGTCCAACTCGGATCCCAGCAGTCCCGCGTACAAGCGGTAGTACCGCTCACGAGCGGTAGTACCGCTTCACAGCGGTAGTACCGCTTACGCGGTAGTACTGCCTTACCAGCGGTAGTACCGCTTAAGGCAGCAGCAAAACTTCCTTTTGCACTTTCCAATACCTCGTGGGCTTTACCCCTTTGGCCTATATAAAGTGTTGCTGCACCCGAACACTTTGGTAAACATCCGGAACCCCTTCCGGTGAATTCCGGAACCCATCCGGAGATCAAAACACTATTATCACATATATCAATCTTTACCTCCGGACTCTTCCGGAGACCCTCGTCATGTCCGGGATCTTATCCGGGACTCCGAACAACCTTCGGTCACCAACACAATAACTCAACTATACTAACCGTCACCAAACGGTAAGTGTGTAGACCCTGCGGGTTCGAGAACTATGTAGACATGACCGAGACACCTCTACGATCAATAACCAATAGCGGGACCTGGATGCCCATATTGGCTCCTACATATTCTACGAAGATCATTATCGGTCGAACCTCTATGTCAAGGATTCAGTTAATCCCGTATGCTGTTCCCTTTGTTCTTCGGTATGTTACTTGCCCGAGATTCGATCGTCGGTATCTCTATACCTAGTTCAATCCCGTTACCGGTAAGTCTCTTTACTCGTTCCGTAATACAAGATCTCGTGGCTAACACTTTAGTCACATTGCTTGCAAGGCTCATTGTGATGTTGTATTACCGAGTGGGCCCTGAGATACCTCTCCGTCATACGGAGTAACAAATCCCAGTCTTGATCCATGCCAACCCAACAGACACCCTCGGAGATACCTGTAGAGCATCTTTATAGTCACCCAGTTACGTTGCGACGTTTGATACACACAAGGTATTCCTCCGGTGTCAGTGAGTTGCATGATCTCATGGTCATAGGAACAGATACTTGACATGCAGAAAACAATAGCAATAAACTGACACGATCATATGCTACGTTTATAGTTTGGGTCTTGTCCATCACATCATTCTCCTAATGATGTGATCCCGTTATCAAATGACATCCCATGTCCATGGCTAGGAAACCTTCACCATCTTTTGATCAACGAGCTAGTTTAACTAGAGGCTTACTAGGGACACAGTGTTGTCTATGTACCCACACATGTATTTAAGTTTCCAATTAATACAATTATAGCATGGATAATAAACGATTATCATGAACAAGGAAATATAATAATAACCAATTTATTATTGCCTCTAGGGCATATTTCCAACAGGTTCACCTGGAGTAGCTTGAGGGCGTCGACGAGCTTCTCGAAGAACATGGTTAGCCCGGCGCTTGAGGATACATTGTCATCGGCAGAGTATCCGAAGCCCGGCAAGCCCATGGCCTCCAGCTCCGCGCCAAGCTTCTCGGCGACGACCGCTAGCCTGGCAGTCCAGAGCTTCACGCTAGAAGTGTACTCGTTGTGTGTGGCGGCGGCGTTCTGGAGCAGCTCCTGTTCGTCGTGGAGGTCTTTGATAAGAGTCTTCTCGCGAACTCGGGCAGCCTTAAGAGACTCCTCCAGCGTGGATAGCTTCAGCTTCAGATCTTCAATGGAGTTCTTGACAGAGGAAAGCTGCTGGACTTTCTCGGATACGGCAACCTGCGTCTCCATCAGGTTGTGGAGAGCCTTATCTCTCTCGACCTCGAGTGTTGAGACCTTCTTGCCGTGGTCCTCGAGAGCGGCCTCCAGCTGCTTCGTCTTCTCCTCCAGCAAGTTCTTGGCGGCCTCTGCAGCTTCGGCAGCGTCGAGGGCCTCTTTGAGCTTGCCGGCGTGGTCTTCAGTTAGAGCTCTGAGCGTCTTCAAGTGTTTCTGCTCAAGCTCCTGGACCCGCCGCACGACAAGATTTTCGAGCTCTTCATCCTTGTTGCGAAGCTTGGCGGCAAGCGCCGCCTCGCGCGCGGCAAGGTCCTCTTCTTGGGCGTCAAGGCCGATGCGGCGCTGCGTCAAGAGGGCTCCTGCCGCGGCGGCTTGCTGGGCGGCCTCCTCCTGCGCTTTCTCGATGTCTGATTGCTTCAGCAGGAGGGCGTTCCGCTCTTCCACCAGCTGCTCCCGATAAACATTCAACTCTTGGAGGGCCTCGCCGTACCAAGCCTCTAGGGCATATTTCCAACAGTCTCCCACTTGCACTAGAGTCAATAATCTAGTTCACATCACTATGTGATTTACATTGTAATGAATCGAACACCCATGCAGTTCTGGTGTTGTTCATGTTTAGCCCTTGGAAGAGGTTTAGTCATCGGATCTGCAACATTCAGATCCGTGTGTACTTTGCAAATATTTATGTCATCCTCCTTGATGTAATCGCGGATGGAATTGAAACGTCGCTTTATGTGCCTGGTCCTCTTGTGAAATCTTGGTTCCTTGGCTAGAGCAATGGCACCAGTATTATCACAAAACAGAGTCATTGGGTTAAGCGCACTAGGCACTACTCCAAGATCTGTCATGAACTCCTTCATCCAGACACCTTCCTTCGCCGCCTCCGAGGCAGCGATGTACTCCGCTTCGCATGTAGAATCAGCTACCACGCTTTGCTTGGAACTGCACCAGCTAACCGCACCCCCGTTAAGAATAAATACGTATCCGGTTTGTGACTTAGAGTCATCCGGATCAGTGTCAAAGCTTGCATCGACGTAACCCTTTACGACGAGCTCTTGATCACCTCCATAAACGAGAAACATGTCCTTAGTCCTTTTCAGGTACTTCAGGATATTCTTGACCGCCGCCCAGTGTTCCACTCCTGGATCACTTTGAAACCTTCCGGCCATACTTATGGCAAGGCTGACATCGGGTCTTGTGCACATCATTGCATACATGATAGAGCCTATGGCTGAAGCATAGGGGATGACACTCATCTTTTCTCTATCTTCTGCAGTCACTGGGCATTGAGTCTTACTCAACTTCACACCTTGCAATACAGGCAAGAACCCCTTCTTGGATTGATCCATTTTGAACTTCTTCAAAACATTGTCAAGGTATGTGCTTTGTGAAAGTCCTATTAAGCGTCTTGATCTATCTCTATAGATCTTGATGCCTAATATGAAAGCAGCTTCTCCTAGGTCCTTCATTGAAAAACTCTTGTTCAAATATTCCTTCACGCTTTCCAACATTTCTATATTGTTTCCAATCAGTAATATGTCATCCACATATAATATTAGAAACGCTATAGAGCTCCCACTCACTTTCTTGTAAATACAAGCTTCTCCGTAAACTTGTACAAACTCGAACGCTTTGATCACCTCATCAAAGCGAAGATTCCAACTCCGAGATGCTTGCACCAGTCCATAAATGGATCGTTGGAGTTTGCAAACTTTGTCAGCATTCTCTGGATCGACAAAACCTTCTGGTTGCATCATATACAACTCTTCCTTAAGGAAACCGTTAAGGAACGCTGTTTTGACATCCATCTGCCAAATTTCATAATCGAAAAAGGCAGCTATTGCTAACATGATTCTGACGGACTTAAGCATCGCTACGGGTGAGAAGGTCTCATCGTAGTCAACTCCTTGAACTTGTGAAAAACCCTTTGCCACAAGTCGAGCTTTATAGACGGTGACATTACCGTCCACGTCCGTCTTCCTCTTAAAGATCCATTTGTTTTGAATGGCCTTACGCCCTTCAGGTAATACTTCCAAAGTCCACACTTTGTTTTCATACATGTATCCCATCTCGGATTTCATGGCCTCTAACCACTTCTTGGAATCCGGGCTCATCATCGCTTCCCCATAGCTCGTAGGTTCATCGTTGTCCAACAACATGACCTCTAAGACAGGGTTGCCGTACCACTCAGGAGCAGTACGCGTCCTTGTCGACCTACGAGGTTCGATAGCAACTTGATCCAAAGCTTCATGATCATCATCATTAACTTCCTCTTCAGCTGATGTAGGCTCTACAGAAACATCTTTCTGCGCTGCACTACTTTCAGGTTGAAGTAAAGGTTCAACAACCTCATCAAGTTCTATCTTCCTCCCACTCAATTCTTTCGAGAGAAACTCTTTCTCAAGAAATGTTCCGTTTTAGCGACAAACACTTTGCCTTCGGATCTGAGGTAGAAGGTATACCCAACTGTCTCTTTTGGGTATCCTATGAAGACGCATTTCTCCGCTTTGGGTTCCAGCTTTTCAGGCTGAAGCTTTTTAACATAAGCATCACATCCCCAAACTTTAAGAAACGACAGTTTTGGCTTCTTGCCAAACCAAAGTTCATATGGCGTTGTCTCAACGGATTTCGATGGTGCCCTATTTAAAGTGAATGCAGCTGTCTCTAATGCATAACCCCAAAATGATAGTGGCAAATCGGCAAGAGACATCATAGATCGCACCATATCCAATAAGGTTCGATTACGACGTTCGGACACACCATTACGCTGTGGTGTTCCAGGCGATGTCAGTTGTGAAACAATTCCACATTGTCTTAAGTGACTGCCAAACTCATAACTCAGATATTCTCCTCCTCGATCAGATCGTAGGAATTTAATCTTCTTGTTACGATGATTCTCAACTTCACTCTGAAATTGTTTGAACTTTTCAAATGTTTCAGACTTGTGTTTTATTAAGTAAATATACCCATATCTACTTAAGTCATCAGTGAAGGTGAGAAAGTAACGATAACCACCGCGCGCCTCAATGCTCATCGGACCGCACACATCAGTATGTATGATTTCCAACAAGTCACTTGCCCGTTCCATTGTTCCAGAGAACGGCGTTTTAGTCATCTTGCCCATGAGGCATGGCTCACATGTGTCAAGTGATTCAAAATCAAGTGACTCCAAAAGTCCATCAGCATGGAGCTTCCTCATGCGTTTTACGCCAATATGACCTAAATGGCAGTGCCACAAGAGAGTGGTATTATCATTATCAATTCTACATCTTTTGGCATCAATGTTATGAACATGTGTATCATTACTATCGAGATTCAATAAGAATAAACCCCTCACATCGGGTGCATGACCATAAAAGATATTACTCATATAAATAGAACAACCATTATTCTCTGATTTAAATGAGTAACCGTCTCGCAATAAACAAGATCCAGATATAATGTTCATGCTTAACGCAGGCACCAAATAACATTTATTTAGGTTCATCACTAACCCCGATGGTAATCGAAGAGCGAGCGTGCCGATGGCGATCACATCAACCTTGGAACCATTTCCCATGCGCATCGTCACTTCATCCTTTGCCAGCCTCCGTCTATTCCGCAGTTCCTGTTTAGAGTTGCAAATGTGAGCAACCGCACCGGTATCAAATACCCAGGCACTACAACGAGAGTTGGTAAGGTACACATCAATAACATATATATCATATATACCTTGTTTGTTGTTGGCCGCCTTCTTGTCAGCCAAATACTTGGGGCAGTTCCGCTTCCAGTGTCCAGTTCCCTTGCAATGAAAGCACACAGTTTCTGGTTTGGGTCCAGCCTTGGGTTTCTTCACGGGAGGAGCAACTGCTTTGCCACTCTTCTTGGAGTTACCCTTCTTACCCTTGCCATTTTTCTTGAAACTAGTGGTTTTATTGACCATCAACACTTGATGCTCCTTCTGAATTTCAGACTCAACGGCTTTCAGCATCGCAAACAGCTCGGCGACTGACTTGTTCATCCCGTGCATGTTATAGTTCAACACGAAGCTCTTGTAGCTAGGTGGCAATGATTGAAGAACTCTGTCAGTGATAGCCTCTGGCGGAAGGGGCATCCCCAATTCAGCCAGACGGGTGGAGTACCCAGACATTCTGAGTACGTGATCACTGATAGACCCGTTCTCCTCCATCTTGCAAGCATAGAACTTATCGGAGATCTCATACCTCTCGATCCGGGCATTCTTCTGAAAGATAAACTTCAACTCCTGGAACATCTCATATGCTCCATGACGTTAAAAACGTCTTTGAAGTCCCGGTTCTAAGCCATACAATATTGCACATTGAACTATTGAGTAATCTTCAGAACGAGCCTGCTAGGCGTTCACAACGTCTAGAGACTCAACTGGAGCGGGTGGATCACCAAGCGGTGCATCAAGGACATAAGCCTTCTGGGAAGCTGTAAGGATAATCCTTAGATTACGGGCCCAGTCCACAAAATTACTTCCATCATCTTTCAACTTAGCTTTCTCTAGGAACGCATTAAAATTCAGGGGTGCTACTGCGCGAGCCATGATCTACAACATAAATATAGCAAAGACAACTTAGACTATTATTCAAGATAATGAGTTTAGTTAATCATATTACTTAAAACTCCCACTCAGATTGACATCCCTCCGGTCATTCGAGTGTAACATGATCCAAATCCACCAACTCAAGTCCGATCATCACGTGAGTTGAGGTGGTTTCAATGGTGAACATCTTCATGTTGATCATATCTACTATATGACTCATGTTCGACCTTTCGGTCTCTTGTGTTCCGAGGCCATGTCTGTACATGCTAGGATCGTCAAGTTTAACCCGAGTGTTCCGCATGTGCAACACTGGCTTGCACCCGTTGTATGTGAACGTAGAGTCTATCACACCCGATCATCACGTGGTGTCTCGAAACGACGAACTTTCGCAACGGTGCACACTCGGGGAGAACACAATTTATCTTGAAATTTAAGTGAGGGATCACCTTATAATGCTACCGTCGTCCTAAGCAAAATAAGATGCATAAAAGGATTAACATCACATGCAAATCATAAGTGACATGATATGGCCATGAACTTGTGCTTTTGATCTCCATCTCCAAAGCACCAGCATGATCTCCATCGTCACCGGCATGACACCATGATCTTCATCATCTTGATCTCCATCAACGTGTCGCCATAAGGTTGTTGCGCCGACTGTTGCTTCCACGACTATTGCTAACTCATAGCGATAAAGTAAAGCAAAACGGCAAAAATAATAAAAGACAACTCTATGGCTCCTGCCAGTTGCCGTACTCATTGACATGCAAGTCATGATATTCTATACAACACATGATCATCTCATACATCACATATATCTCATCATGTAATTGGCCATATCACATCACAACATACCCTGCAAAAACAAGTTAGACGTCCTCTAATTGTTGTTGCAAGTTTTACGTGGCTGCTACAGGTTTGCTAGAACCGTTCTTACCTACGCAAAACCACAACGTGGTGTAGTGATTGCTTTTTGATCTTCTAAAAGAACCCTCTTCATTGAAATCGATTCAACTAAAGTGAGAGAGACAGACACCCGCTAGCCATCTTTATGCAACGAAGTTACATGTCAGTTGAAGGAACCGGTCTCTCGTAAGCGTACGAGTAATGTTGGTCCGGGCCGCTTCATCTCACAATACCGCCGAATCAAGTATCAACTAGTAACGGCAAGCAATATGTATACACCCACGCCCACAACTCGTTTGTGTTCTACTCGAGATCTCATCTACGCATAGACCTAGCAATGATACCACTGTTGGGGAACGTCGCATGGGAAACAAAAAATTTCCTACGCACACGTAAGATCTATCCATGGTGATGAGCATCTACGAGAGGGAGAGTGAATCTACATACCCTTGTAGATCGCTAAGCGGAAGCGTTAAGAAACGCGGTTGATGTAGTCGAACGTTTCCGCGATCCAAATCGCAAGTCGTCCCTCGATCCGATCACGAACTAGTGCCGAACGGACGGCACCTCCACGTTCAACACACGTATGGCTTGATGACGCCTTCACCTCCTCGATTCAGCGAGCGATGATGAAGTAGTAGATGAGTTCCGGCAGCACGACGGCGTGGTGATGGTGGTGAGGAACAATCTCTGCAGGGCTTCGCCAAGCACTACGGAGATTATGACGGGAGGAACTAGAGGGTTAGGGTTGCCGGCACACGGCTTGGGAAATCTTGATGTGTCCCATGTGCTAGCCCTTCCCCTCTATTTATATGTTGAGCCTTGGGGTCTAAACTTGGAGTAAAAGCCTCCTCCAGGTCGGTTTTGCCCGCACAAGGTCAGTTTGGCCCGCAGGGAAAGAGTCCAACTCGGATCCCAGCAGTCCCGCATACAAGCGGTAGTACCGCTCACGAGCGGTAGTACCGCTTCACAGCGGTAGTACCGCTTAAGGCAGCAGCAAAACTTCCTTTTGCACTTTCCAATACCTTGTGGGCTTTACTCCTTTGGCCTATATAAAGTGTTGCTGCACCCGAACACTTTGGTAAACATCCGAAACCCCTTCCGGGGAATTCCGGAACCCTTCCGGAGATCAAAACACTATTATCACATATATCAATCTTTACCTCCGGACTCTTCCGGAGACCCTCGTCATGTCCGGGATCTTATCCGGGACTCCGAACAACCTTCGGTCACCAACACAATAACTCAACTATACTAACCGTCACCAAACGTTAAGTGTGTAGACCCTGCGGGTTCGAGAACTATGTAGACATGACCGACACACCTCTACGATCAATAACCAATAGTGGGACCTGGATGCCCATATTGGCTCCTACATATTCTACGAAGATCTTTATCGGTCAAACCTCTATGTCAAGGATTCAGTTAATCCCATATGCTGTTCCCTTTGTTCTTCGGTATGTTACTTGCCCGAGATTCGATCGTCGGTATCTCTATACCTAGTTCAATCCCGTTACCGGCAAGTCTCTTTACTCGTTCCGTAATACAAGATCTCGTGGCTAACACTTTAGTCACATTGCTTGCAATGCTCATTGTGATGTTGTATTACCGAGTGGGCCCTGAGATACCTCTCCGTCATACGGAGTAACAAATCCCAGTCTTGATCCATGCCAACCCAACAGACACCCTCGGAGATACCTGTAGAGCATCTTTATAGTCACCCAGTTACGTTGCGACGTTTGATACACACAAGGTATTCCTCCGGTGTCAGTGAGTTGCATGATCTCATGGTCATAGGAACAGATACTTGACATGCAGAAAACAATAGCAATAAACTGACACGATCATATGCTACGTTTATAGTTTGGGTCTTGTCCATCACATCATTCTCCTAATGATGTGATCCCGTTATCAAATGACATCCCATGTCCATGGCTAGGAAACCTTCACCATCTTTTGATCAACGAGCTAGTTTAACTAGAGGCTTACTAGGGACACAGTGTTGTCTATGTACCCACACATGTATTTAAGTTTCCAATTAATACAATTATAGCATGGATAATAAACGATTATCATGAACAAGGAAATATAATAATAACCAATTTATTATTGCCTCTAGGGCATATTTCCAACAGGTTCACCTGGAGTAGCTTGAGGGCGTCGACGAGCTTCTCGAAGAACATGGTTAGCCCGGCGCTTGAGGATACATTGTCATCGGCAGAGTATCCGAAGCCCGGCAAGCCCATGGCCTCCAGCTCCGCGCCAAGCTTCTCGGCGACGTCCGCTAGCCTGGCAGTCCAGAGCTTCACGCTAGAAGTGTACTCGTTGTGTGTGGCGGCGGCGTTCTGGAGCAGCTCCTGTTCGTCGTGGAGGTCTTTGATAAGAGTCTTCTCGCGAACTCGGGCAGCCTCAAGAGACTCCTCCAGCGTGGATAGCTTCAGCTTCAGATCTTCAATGGAGTTCTTGACGGAGGAAAGCTGCTGGACTTTCTCGGATACGGCAACCTGCGTCTCCATCAGGTTGTGGAGAGCCTTATCTCTCTCGACCTCGAGGGTTGAGACCTTCTTGCCGTGGTCCTCGAGAGCGGCCTCCAGCTGCTTCGTCTTCTCCTCCAGCAAGTTCTTGGCAGCCTCTGCAGCTCCGGCAGCGTCGAGGGCCTCTTTGAGCTTGCCGGCGTGGTCTTCAGTTAGAGCTCTGAGCGTCTTCAAGTGTTTCTGCTCAAGCTCCTGGACCCGCCGCGCGACAAGATTTTCGAGCTCTTCATCCTTGTTGCGAAGCTTGGCGGCAAGCGCCGCCTCGCGCGCGGCAAGGTCCTCTTCTTGGGCGTCAAGGCCGATGCGGCGCTGGGTTAAGAGGGCTCCTGCCGCGGCGGCTTGCTGGGCGGCCTCCTCCTGCGCTTTCTCGATGTCTGATTGCTTCAGCAGGAGGGCGTTCCACTCTTCCGCCAGCTGCTCCCGATAAACATTCAGCTCTTGGAGGGCCTCGCCGTACCAAGCCTGTGTCTCCGTGACGCGTTGTTGGAAGTCTCCTTCCGCTGCCTCGACGAGCGCTGCCCGGGAGTCCAGTTTCTCCTTCCGGGCGCGGTAGAGCGTTTGGAGCTTCCGATAGTTGTCATTCATGGCTTGGAGTAGCTGCTCCTCCTTGAGCTCGCTGGCGGCGGCGACGATGATTTCCCCGTCAAGATGTTCTCCTTCAACCAGCTCTTCGATGATTGCCGACCCCGGCATGCTCACAACGTTTTTGCCGGCCCTGATGTATTGGCTTGAGGAAGGGGCCTTGGACGACGAGGGTTGGTCTTCGGCAGTTGAGGGCCCCGTGGCAGTAGAAGCGCCTGGCGCTCCTGCAGCGGAAGCGCCGTCAGTATGGCCACGGGTCTCCTCGCCGGCTCCCTCGGCGGGCGTCTTGGCGGCCTCCTCTTGTGCGGCCTTGGCGGCCTCAGCGGCAGCGGCCTCGGCGGCAGCAGCTTTGGCGGCCTCGGCGGCGGCATGCTTGGCGGCCTCCTCAGCGGTAACCTTGTCGGCTTCAGTGGCGGCATCCTTGGCAGTCTCTTCAATGACAACGTCATTGTCCATGAGCTCTGTCAGAAGAAGATCGAAAGCCAAGGAGTTGATTAAGATGAAGCTGGGAAGGAAGTTCAAGAAGACAAAAAGAAGAAAAACCAAAGCGACAAGTTCTTTGGGGCAAGTAACTTTACCTGCGTCAAGGAAGGGGTTGCCAGAGCCTGCACTTGCCGGCCCCTCCCCTTCGTCGCGATAGGGCTCGCTCGAAGATTCCTTCCTGGGCGGTGTGGTCGATGGAGGCGGCACGGCAAATGCAGCTCCCGATGTTGCCTCTTGTTGTTGCTCCACTCCTGCACGCCCGGAGATGTCAGCTGAGAAGATGCACACCCCGGCACGCGCCAGTGGGTAGTGAGTAGAAGACTCACGCTGGGGGCTGCGCCGGGGGCTGCGTCGAGGGCTGCATCGAGGGTTGCGTTCTGGGCTTGACTCCGAGCTGACGAGAACCATTTCCGGCATGCCCGAGGTGCTTGCCGGCGGCTTGACGCTTGTTGAGGTCTTGGCCCTCTTCGCCATCCTCTGCGCCAAGGTCTCCATTTCCCTGTGGAGATGGGAACAGAGCAAGTTAATCAAGCAAAACTAGAAAGATAAGGATCGAAGCTGTGGCGGGACTCTTACTCTTCTTCTTCTTCCTCGGAGCTGATGGCGGAGAGGTCGAAGCCGACCCCCGCCGCGGTACCTGACGGAGGAGGAGGAGTGGTTCTGGGCCGCTTGGCAGCGGCAGGTTGCGGTGCGGCCTCGCTGGCCGCCCCTTTTCCGGAAGCCTCGCTGCTCGAGGAAGGTTGGCGGGCTGGAGCACCAGTGGTGTTCTTCCGGAGGCCGCGCCTCTTCCTGTGTTGAAGAGCTGGGGGCTCTTCCTCCTCCTCTACTTCCTCTTCGGCGACGCCTCCGGCAGAAGGGCTCCCGGCAGCGGCTCCGCTCGGCTCCCCGGCAGCCTTATCTCGCCCGGCAAGATCTTCCCACAGTGGGTCCTCGCCTTCGCTGGACTCAGCGCTGCCGGCTTCTTCGACAAGGTTCGCCTCTTCCGCCCTGCTGGCGATGTAGGCGAGCTCCTCCTCCGTGGTGGCGCGGACAAGGTTCTCCTCACGGATGGCCTTCTCCATCAAGTTGTCGAAGAACGCCAGCGCCTGCTCCGCGGACGGATCGATCCACCTCTCGTCGATGCTATGGACATTGAACACCGGCATCATGGCGATGATGGAGGTCAGCGACGAGTTGTTGCACAGTGGGACGACGCCTGCCGGCAACTCTCCCACTGCGCCGGATTTGAACAGCTGTTGGCAGAGGGCTGCGTGCCCCATGGCTGTCAGATCATTATCCAGCCCAGGCCGCACCCTCATGACGTCGGCAGCGTTCGTGTACTCCCAGGCAGGGCGCCCCTTGTTCTGCAGTGGGGCGATGCGCCGGCGAAGGAAATCTGAAGCAATCATCTCCACCTTCAACCCGGCAGCCCCGAGGCGCTGTATCCTGGTGATGGCGATGGTGAGCTTGCTGTCGTCAGGGTCCGCGGCGCTCCAATCCTTGCCGCGGACCACCTTCTGCTTCCGCACCTCGCAGAACGGTTGGGGCTCCTTTTCCCAGACCCAGCACCACTTGCCGCGCCACTCATCCCATCTCTCGCGGTAGAGCCCCTCTGGGTACGTCTCCTTGGTTGCCGTCCTCGGAATCCAAGTGATGCTGTCGGAGAGGGCGTCGCCCTTTTGGATGCGGGGGTGAAGTAGTGCCGGAAAAGTGCAGTGCTCGGGATGACCCCGACAAAATTCTCGCAAAGGTGCGCGAAGACGGACATGCAAGTCACGGCATTCGGCGTGAAATCTAGCAGCTGGAAGCCGTAGGTGAGCATGATATCTACGAAGAAATCCGAGTACGGAGGACAGAGGCCGCACCAGAAGTAATCAGCAAAGAAGGGATAATCTCCTGGCTCTGCCCTACGAGAAGCTACACTCACTCTGGTGGCTGGATGCGCCGTGGTCTCCTTCGCCCATGCGAACTGGTACCTCTTCTTCAAGGTCTCCGCGTCAAGCGTCGAGGGGAAGACAGCGCGTTCCTTCCGCATCTTCGCCAACTTGCTCTCCGCGGCGGCCGCTTCCGCCGCCTTGCCCTTGCTCGGCTTGGGCGGCATGATGGCTATGGAAGTGGGCGCTAAAGGCGTCGAGAGCGCGGTGGAGGCGGGTGGAGGGAGAAAAGCTCTGCTTTGGGCGCGAGGAAGAAGACGATGGCGACGGCTCTAAGATTGAGATTGGAAAGGCGGAGGGGGTAAATGAGCAGTGCCCTCTGCGATTCCCTTGTTTATGGGGAAGGCGCGAGGCAGGCTCTTTACCGCCCGCTTTTGCAGTGGAGTTTCCGCCCACGTCTCCCACTTCGCACGATTAATGCGCGTAGTGGAGGGGCGTGGTAAAAGAGATAATGATTGCGAGCAGTTATTCCCTGCCATGCGTGCCCGTGCACTGTTTTGGGCCTAGCCCAACAGGCCTGGCACCCGTGTATGGCCTAGGCCCGGGGGCTCCTGTCGGTGTACTAAAGTATGGGTCTTTTTAGTACCCCTTACTTGTGCACGGGCAGTTGTAGCCGTACCGCAGCAAGCCTTGCCGGGGGATAGCTAGGAGTAATCACAAGACTAAGATGCCAAGAAGGCGTTCAAGTCAACGATCAGACAGAAGACCAAAGGGTTGCGGAGGCCCGGCAAGACCCTTGCCGGCAAGGCCTCGCACCCGGCAAGGCCCGGTCCCGGCAAGCCCCGGGTCCGGCAAGGATTCAGCCCCGGCAAGGCTCTGCACAGTGCAGCGCTATCGCTCCAGTGCAGCGGCCAGCCTTGTCGTTTAGGGCTTGTCCTCATGGTGACGTGGCGTAATGCTGGCCACGAGATGCTTAAGCGGTGCTGATGGGATGGCTGCTTTTCCCATCCCCCGTAAAGCTTTTCCAAGCCCAAGACGCTAAGGGACACCTTGACGGACACCTCACGGTGCATTTAATGAGTTTGTCCCAGGCTGTCAGGGTTAGGTATGATAACACTGTAGCTACTTTCCACCTCATGCCTTATCTCGTACGCCACTGTGGTAGCCCCTTTGACTCATATATAAGGAGGCCCGAGGTGTACAGAGAAGGGGAGATTGGACCCGTTCTGCATGCGCAGCTACCGAGCACTGTAGCTCCCAGAACTTAGCCAAGAACATCCACTGTAATACAATCAAAGCAGGAGTAGGGTTTTACGCATCCGTGCGGCCCGAACCTGGGTAAAATCCCCCGTGTGCTGTTTGTTAGATCTGCTCTTTGTGCAATCCTCTCCCCTTGCTGAACCGTAAATGGATCTCCTTGATCCCATAGGTGTCCGTTTCCCACGACACGCCGCGACACAGCGCGAGGGGAGCAACCGAGCAAGTGGCCAGGTGCCGCTGTGAGGCATGTGAGCTCGGCCACGGATGCGCCCGTGCACCTTGCTAGAAGCCCAAGGCCGGCGGCGTACCCGTTCGGCGTGGTCGCTGCCGTCGATGTGCGCCTCCTTGGGAAAGAGGACATGGGGAAGCGAAGGCCCCGACGACGAGGCGACCTCACCTCCCAGCCTGACCTCGGGCGGCGCTAAAACCCGGACCAGAACCAACCCCCGCGCCACTTGGGGTCCCTCCCCCATGCCATTGCAGCTTCCTGCTGCGACGTCCATCACTTTCTTGAGATCCGGCGGCCACCTGCACACCAACTGTTCAGTCAATCGACCCAACAAAGAGGAGATAATTCGCCACCTCCCCGTCGATATTCATTGACGGCCACATGCCGCCGCCATGCTTCCATCCCTGTCGAGCTTCTTTGGTCAACTGACACGTCGCTATCTCTTGACATGCCCACGCACCGCTGCCGCCGTCAATAGGTTTGCCGCCCCTCTTTCCTCAGTCATATCATAGCACACTGCGGTTAATCACTTATGATCCTCGTGTATATTCGTCACCCAGTGTTAGCAGCTCAGGAGTTAGTGTAACTGCGTCAAAATTGGCATTAACAGCCTGGTGCTTATCCTGGCTAGAGTTTCAGGTTTCTGCAGATTTTGCATGTTATTGCAAAGCAGATCAATGTAAATCTTCAGAACATGTTTAGTTTGATATAGTGTTAACTCTCACTTCGCTTTATGTCAATCTTATTCCTGGTTAGGTAGTGTGCCTGATAGTGTCGCGCGATGTATGTGAATGAGTATGGACGTGCTTGATGTTGATGTGTAAGCACCTGTTCCTGCAAAAAGAAAAAAACAACGACATTGCTATTAATATTTAATAGTGTGATATCCACGGTGCTGCTACCGACTGTTCTACCTGGATTTAGTTTCTAGTTTAGTTGAAGTTGTCAGGTAATAGCCTATACTGGTAACCGGGATTCATGTATAAATCTCTCTGTCTTTATTGTTAAACATGTTGTGTTGCCACGTATTAGACGCCATCTTGTGTATCAAGTCAGGAGGTTAGGTAGTTAGGAGATATAGTTGTTTAAGTTTGTTTATCTCTTATCTTCTCTCCAATCTCCTGTAATCTCTCTCTGGTCGGTTGACCTGGCTTGTGCCGCACTCTGTAAACCTCCCGTCAATCAATATATACTAGTAGAGTGCCCGTGCGTTGCCACGGGCTCTTGAAATAGTTTGCAAGAGTTACATGTTAAATTTCACATGTACAAACAATATAACACAAACACAATTATTGAATAATTGAAGTCCATTTTTGCAATGTAAATTGATAACAAAAAGAAAGATTAACGACATGTCCATGTAACAAACTGAGCGATGTTCGAACTAAACATCTATTACAAAACTATCAATATCTAGATGATGCGCTTAAGAAATTCTTTCACAATATCAAGAAAGTTGTCTTTAGCTTCATTCCCACGATGTTTTAACAAGTATAATAAAAGCTGCTTCCTCAATGAAAACTGAGCGGTATTTATCGATGCAGCAGTCCTCCTTAGCCACTAATAAATCTCAACGCTGCTCTAACTTGCTCTGGAATGTTATCCTTTGCTTCACTCTCCCTGACCATCAGCATCTGGACCATGAGTCGCTTCCTGAGCCATTCTGGATCCTTGAAATTATGCATAAACAAAGTCAGAAGATATATTTAGCAAATTTATGGCACATGGAACCTCATTACATATGCACTTACGTCAGTCATAGGCATGTTATGAACCATATCATTCCCGATAGTTTCATACAGGTGGGCCATCTCCTGTAAGACTTTGAATCCTGAGTCCATGCTGTCACAAAAAAACACCATATTTTAATAGCTATATTAGCGCAGGCACTAATGTGCATGACCAATTTAAAATAGTACCGCCAAGGTGAAACATGAATGTTCTCTTGTTCGGGCCATTCCAAAAGTTGGGTGTCCCTATCAGGGGCCGCCTGTTGCAAGACAAAGCTGAATTCTTGCTTCACTAAAAGGGCTTCCCTCTGAAGTTCTGTGTCATGGAAGTCCTCCTCAAAATGAAATAATGCCTGGTTCGAATAATCAATAACGAGAGTCCTGTTCATTTCCATTTTCACTGCTAATAGCCCGTAGGACGAATCCACGAGTGCCAGTGGGAGAAGATACTGCATTTGGTAGACAAAGGTAAATGGCAAACAAAGTAACCAAACTAATTTATAAGAATGAGAACACTTACAATTGTAGGGGTGTGGAACACGTCGTATTTTGGAAAAGGCTCGAGCACGACAGTGTTAATCAGCGCATTGGTGCGCAGTTCTTGGGTTAACCAAGTCTGTCTTAGCGCCTGTGCTTGCTCATGGAATTGCAAATTGAAAAAGTGTGTCTTTCCAACAGAGTTAGCGCCTGCGCTCCTCTCTGCTGCGTCGCTAGTAATCTTACGCACTGCAAGATTGAAGCATAACGGATGGACGACTCCATCTTCTCGGATGGTGTCTCGGATGCTCCGGAGGCTAATCTCGATCGGGAATGGGCGGGAGCTCTTAATCCATATTGTGCTGTAAAAAGGCAGAAGAAGGTTCAGAACAATCATGACTTTAAATAAACGTAAATTCAAACGGGACAACTGTCTTGGTGTCTATAATATATGAATATTTTCACAATAGTATATCTCACATCAAATGAACTAAAAGAGTTTGTAATCTCTATAAAGTTAAGTATTTTTATATTATGAACGGGCAAAAACTTATACGATTTACAGTGTTTTCATAGTAGTACATCGCCTTGCATTCAAATTGGTGCAGATTTTGGATGCATCTGGCAGCATAGTAGTTTATCACTTGTTCAACATTATTGTAGAAGGTGTTAGACACCATAGTTTTCGACCATAGTTCCTTACGTATTTCGTATGAATACGCAGGAAAGTTTGATAAATAAACACATTCATAATATCATAGTAACCCATGTTTTTTGAAAAACAAGTCCTGGATTGTTTTTCTGTTAGACAGAGAAAAAAACTGTGGTTCTAGCCATAATTTACTAATACAATATAATATTTGTTAATACTCATTGGATATGTATTAATATACTGGTTTTAGAAAAAAAAAACTACACAAACAGCTTTTGTAACAACCGTCTGAACTTAGACAGGACCGCGCGATCTTGACCAGTGCTTAATACTACGCAAAACAGCTTTTCAACGGGCCTAACTCATTGGCATGGAAGATTTTTACTGGGGTCTAAAATAAGAACTCGATACTACAAACTATAATGGAAGTCGACTGCAGTGGACTTATACGATCAAGTGCAAATAAAGTATAGATGTACAGGGCAGTGGACTTAGACGATGAAGTGCAAATAAAGTATAGATGTAGAGGGCTGTCAGAACTAACTCTAGTTGTTCTTCGCCTGAGGAAAGCGTGATGAAATTGTACATGTAGTCGACTGCGTGTTGCACTCCACCAAAATTCGCCATTGCATCCATTACCGCGGGCACAACGTCGTCAAAGCACCAGGTAGAGCGAGCGAGGGGGCAGTGGACGACGGTGTACTCACAGCCGGACCGTAGGATTTTATTGAGTAGAGATGAGGGCAGGAGGGAATCGTGCGACACCAGGTCGGAAGGTGCCCCATATCCTTCCTTATTTGCATGTTTCCATAACAAAAACAATCAAATAATATGTCAAAAGCTCTATTTTGATTGCATGCTCCACGCGGCAAATAAATCAGCGCCGGATTATATAGTTCCTAATATATGTCTCCCTTTCCCCTAACTTTCCCAAGCGAAACATAGAAAGAAACAACACATATATTTCCTAATCTATGGCAAAACCGTCGTCCGAAATATAGAAAGAAACACCACATTTTTTTTCTGTTTTTTTTCCTCCTCACCGTGATCCTCTGGCTGATGCATATGGCAATGCCTGATTCCGTGGACAAAAGTAAAATATCTTTTCTTTGGAAAATCATAATTCCTGATTGCATGCGATGACATCTATCTATATAGCATTACTAACGTCATCCATCGTCAAGGTCAACTGGATCGGACCCATCAGGATCGATCTATATGGCCCATCATTTTTCCTTTTTTCCCTGCACTGTATATTAAATATATTTGAACCCATGAGGATGTTTGACAGATCACACCCGATCAGATGTTTCAAAATATTTTCCATTTCTATTATAATTATATATAAAAAAACAGATTTATTCTTTGAACACGATGAACGAGCAACGACTTTATTGTTAAAGAAGGGCTGCTACGTTCTAAATAATATACTAAAACTTAGGGCTGTTTGAGCGTCCTTGTGGCTGCTGTTGGATGTGTCTGCCCATTGTTTGCATTATAATTTTTTGAATGGTATAACGACGGTACCGTGGCAAATTCATATCATCTTGCATCACGACCCGTAACCAAAATGTGCATGCCTACATAATGCCTCCTACCAGTTATCAACTGGGGCTCAATGATCATTCATGGCAGACAAACAAAAAACAATAAATCTACTGACAACGTTGCAACAAAATCAATTAATAATCCAACAATATGGTAGCGTAACGAAAGCTTAATAATACCAAAACACAATAAAGTTTTTAAATGTACGTACATAGAAGACAAAATATTATCTAATTATTTGTATCAAAAAATAGATAATTATCGTTTCCATCCCTAAAAAGCTGATGTATATGAATTTTTTATTGATGTTTCTGCATGCATCGGTCCATCTTCAGTTGCTTAAAACCCTCAAGTTCGCTCTGATTTCTTGTGGGATGTTTCCAGCTGCTTTATTGTCATTCACCATCATCATCTGGACCGTCAGTTGGCTCCTGAGCTGTATTGGATCCTAGGAAAGATGCAACACCTCAATCATTTAATGATGAAGTGGTTGGATAATAAATGGCACACCGAAACTCATCGTATATGTACTTACGGTAGTGTTCATCCAGGTCATGCTACGCAAACAACCAAGCTGGTGGGCCATCTCCTGTAGGACAAAGAAACCAGAGTCTTTGCTGTGACATAAAAAAAAAATATTAAAACTTTATAACGGTCTGCATCTTATGTATATGATCAATTTAGTAGATTACCGGCGAGCATTAGATAACATGCTATCTTGTCGCCAATCCATGAGTGGGGTATTCCAACCCGGGATCCTAGCCTGCAACACATCGTTGAATTCTTGCTTCAACAATGTGATTTCCTTCATCATCTCTTTGTTATGAGTGCTCTCTCCAACTCGCCTGACGTCTCGTGATGGATCCAGTACGACAACCCTCCTTCTCATCCGGTTTACTACAAGTAGCCCGTAGGAGGAATCCGGGATAGACAACGGTAGTAGATACTGCAGCAGGTCGACACATGTTAATTGCTATTATAATATTAAAATAAAGTTTAAGAATGAGCGTCTCTTACAACTATAGAGTTGAACACATCATATTTAGGAAAGGGCTGGACAACAACATTGTTAATCAGCGTCGTGGTGCGCTGTCCTTGCGGCATCCAGGAATACCTCAAAGCCCGTGACTGAGCATGAACTGCAAGTCAAAAAAATGTTTGCTTCCAACCAAGTTGATGCCTGCGTGCCTCTCTTCTTCCGCGCTCGCAAGCTTACGAACAACAAGATTGAAGCATGCGGGATGAAGACTTGCTGACGTTAAAAATAGGGTGTCCTGTATCATCCGGAGGCTGATTTCGATCCGGTATGGTGTATCGCTTCTTATCCAGATTGTGCTGCAACAAAAAAAAATGCACAACAACCTTTAGCAACAAACATCCATCAACCAGTGAGGTATATTGGAACAAGAGTTTGTTAAAATGGCGACTTTTTTTAAATAATCTGATAGCTGTGAGCAAACAATAATCTGATAGCTGAGGTATATGGACTTAAAATATGTATGCCGATATATTTAGAAGTGAACGAAATACATCATGGGGTTCAACTCCGTTTTTATTTTAGTTGGTGCAACGCCGTCGCACTACATCATGAAAATATGTATTGTTGGGAACCGTATTGTTGATGGTTCAACCCCATTAGGAGTAGAGATACTCCGTATTGTTGATAATTTAAAATACTTAAATATGAAAAACTCTCAATATCGCTTTGCCATCAGACAAAGATACATTACTATGGTTTTTAGAATACTTTGCTGCCAAACACAGCCTTACTGACATAAAAAAAGGCTGACTACAGAAACATTTCATCATATATTCAACGACATCAAGGCATCATTGTCTAGGTTCGACACACGAACAACGGGCGGTGGCACACAATTATTTCAACTTATGTTCACAATTTCACAAAAAGAAACACATAGTATATCTATGGTAGAGGAAAATAAACTTTTCTTATTCACGCATGAGAGATAACTGAAAATTACGTGATGGCAAAAGATATATATCACGTGATGGCAAAAGATCCAGGAGGCTCGCCTTCATTATAATATCACAATCCGAATTTATTGTGTTACTAAAACTAAATAAACAATATCTATTAGAAAACCGAATATTGCCAAAATGATGCTGCGATTTGCGTGCCAAATGGAAACCAAGCTCGTTGACGGATACTGACCTTGATTACAAGGAGATCCTGATTTGTTTGGTTACTATAAATAATAATCAATGTTTATTATGTTGCCAAAGATTGATCAATGTTTATTACGTTGCCAAAGATTGATCTACCTTAGTTCTGAAAGAGGGCAGCGGATCGGGATCGCACGAGGGGATCGGGAATACGGGATTGGTCGAGCGTGCGGGGTGTTTTTTTGTCCATGCGGGTGGGGGGCGGGGTGGGGGGTTGGGAGGGGACAAAAAAAACCTGTCGAAATAAACCGGTTGAAAGGTGGGGGTACGATCCTACCAACTAAGACATTAGGAGTAGAGACTCGCGGGTCTCCATGTATGGAGATTGAGACGCTTCCAGAATCGCTTACATGGTATACAGAGCAGGCCTTTTCCATAGCATCTAGCTTACCTCCTTCCATCCTCTTCGATCTCCAAAACTACCATGTCGCAGCCATGTCCTCCTCCACTGCCAACTTCTCCTCTGGCCTCAACTACAACACCTCCGAACCCCTCACCCGGACGAACTACGTTCTCTGGAGAGCCCAAGCTCGATCCCAGATAATGGGCGCCGGCTTGTTTGGCTATTTAGATCAATCTATCGAGAAGCCTCCCAAAACTATCTCCACCAAAGACAAAGATGGTAAGGATCAGGAAGTTTTCAATCCTGCCTACAATCCCTGGCTAGTCCAGGATCAACAAATCGTAGCATATCTCCTCCGCAATCTGTCCAAAGAAGTGCTTGTCCAAGTAGCCTCACTTGAATCCTCCCATGAAATCTGGACTGCACTTGCCACCATGTTCTCTGCAGTCTCTCTATCCCGAGTCAACAATATTCGCTCCGCCCTCACCAACGGGCAAAAAGGCTCACAGTCCGCCTCCGCCTACTTCGGGCACATGCGATCCCTCTCCGATGAGCTCACGGCGGCGGGCAAACCACTTGGGGAAGGGGAGCTTATCTCGTTCATCGTTGCCGGGCTTGATATGGACTATCAGCCGATCATCTCTGCCCTCGACGTCCGCACCGAGCCCATCACCATCGACGCCCTCTTCTCTCTTGTGGCCAACTTCGACCAACGGGTTGAGCTGTTCCACGGGAACGGTGCCGGTGGCTTCAAGTCATCGGCGAACACTGCCTCGAGGGGCCGTGGCGGTGGCGGCAGAGGAGGCTACCGCAACCAGAAAAGTGGTGGCCGTGGCGGCGGCTACTCTGGTGGCGGTGGCTACAACACCAATGGCGGCGGTGGTCACCCTGGAGGTGGTGGCTACGGTCCTGGTGGCGGCGGCTACAACGGCGGCGGCAACAACGGCTACAACAATGGTGGTGGTTCTGGTGGTGGCTATCACCAGAACACCAACGGAGGAGGATCCCAAGGTGGTGGTGGTGGACACTACTACCATCAAAACAACACGGGCAACAGCAACAACTTTTGGCACCCCCCCAACAACAACAACAGGGGGCGCAACAACTTCCAAGGGTATGATGGCTATGAGGGAAAGTGTCAAATCTGTAAAAAAACTAACCACATAGCTAAAGATTGTGATTGGCGCTACGCCGATGATAACTCCCAAAAAAGAAAAGTTGCAGCTGCAGCCGATGCGCCCTATGGTGTCGATACCAATTGGTACATGGACACAGGGGCCACAAACCACATCACCGGTGAATTGGATAAGTTGACAATGCATGAAAAGTATCGTGGCCATGATCAAGTCTACACCGCAGCAAATGGTGCAGGTATGGAGATAAGTCATATTGGTCCTTCAGTTATTAAAACCCCACACAAAAACCTTGAACTCAATGAAATCTTGCATGTACCAAATGCTTCCAAAACCCTATTATCTGTTCATCGTATTGCTCTTGACAACAATGTATTTCTAGAGTTTCACCCATTCTTCTTTTTGATCAAGGATCAGGTCACGAAGAGAGTTCTTCATAGAGGGGTTTGTGTGCAAGGTCTCTATGCACTGCTTCCTCAATATTGCCGAGTCAATAAACAAGTGTATGGTGCCATCAAGCTCTCTGCTGAACGATGGCACAATCGCTTAGGGCATCCATCATTTGCTACTGTTCATCAAATTCTTAGTAGAAATAATCTCCCAGTTGTTGGTGAGAGAAATCCAGAAACTATTTGTGATTCATGTCAAAAAGCAAAAAGTCATCAGTTACCTTATCCCGTGTCTACTAGTATTTCCACCAAACCCTTACAACTTATCTTTTCTGATGTATGGGGTCCTGCACCCACTTCTGTTGGTAGACACAATTATTATGTGAGCTTTGTTGATGATTTTAGCAAATACACTTGGATCTATCTTCTCAAGAAACGTGCTGATGTGTTTCAAGTATTTCATAACTTTCAAGCTCTTGTTGAGCGCAAATTTGACACTAAAATCATTGCCATGCAGTCAGACTGGGGTGGTGAGTATGAAAAACTGAACTCTTTTTTTCAAAAGATAGGTATCTCTCACCATGTGTCATGTCCCCATGCAAATCAACAGAATGGCTCCGCTGAACGCAAGCATCGCCATATTGTTGAAGTAGGCTTAGCCATTCTTGCGAACGCCTCCATGCCCCTCAAATTTTGGGATGAAGCCTTTTTGACTGCTGTCCATCTTATAAACATGTGGCCCAGTCGCACAATTTCCAATGAAACTCCCACTGAACGTCTCCTTCATGTCATGCCTGATTACACTACTCTTCGAGTTTTTGGCTGCGCTTGTTGGCCAAACCTCCGTCCCTATAACACTCGCAAACTCATGTATCGCTCCAAACAATGTGTTTTTCTTGGATATAGTGCCCAACACAAAGGGGTCAAGTGTCTTGATGTCTCGACCGGTCGGGTCTATATTTCACGAGATGTCGTTTTTGATGAAACTCACTTTCCCTTTGCAACGCTACATCCCAATGCCGGTGCCCTTCTCCGAAAAGAAATTCTCTTATTGCCATCTCATCTTTCCGGGATTCCTTGTGTGGGTAATGATAACTGTACTAACCAAGATTTGACTAATATCTCCTCTGAGTTTGTGGTTTCAGGCCGAATCACCGAAGAAAACAGTGCATCAGGTGTTCCTCTGCTGGCTTCAGGTGCTCCGGCAGGGTCCTCCTCGGGATCGATGCCCCTGACTGCGTCAGGTTCGACTGGAGCTGCCTCGGGATCCGTCTCGCGCCAGGATGCTCGGGGCTCTTCATCACCCCCCGCCCCGCGCCTCTCCTCGCCCGCCACATCGCGCCCCGTGAGCGCGTCGGGCACCGTGGGCGCTGCGCACCAACCAGGTGCGGGGGACCAACCGACCGAGCCGACTGCGCGGTACAGTCTCGTCCCGCATGTCTACGTCAAGCGCCGCACGGGCGCTGCTGCCCCTGCGACAAACGGGATCGACGCGGGGTTCGCTCAAGATCTGCTCTGCAGTCCCGGATCTTCTGCGGTCACGCCTGCATCGTCGCCCTCTGCTTCTGCCACAGAAGATCTCGTACCAGCAGAGTCCAACTCGGAATTGGCGGGATCCCCCGCGCAGCTGCATGCAAATGCTCCTGGATCCCCTGTGCATGCAATATCACCCCCTCGCACACGTCTTCGCACCGGTGTCATTCCTTCTGTTAACTATAAAACTAAGTATGGCTTAGTTTCGGCTGTTTCTACAGGTGAACCACGCACTGTTGGTGAAGCTTTGGCTGACCCCAAGTGGAAAAAGGCAATGGATGAAGAATTTCAGGCTCTTCAGAAAAATCACACCTGGCATCTGGTTCCTTCACACCCAGGTAAAAATGTGATTGGTTGCAAATGGGTGTTTAGAATTAAACAAAAATCTGATGGTACCATAGACCGTTATAAGGCTAGACTTGTTGCAAAAGGATTCAAGCAGAGGTATGGTCTGGATTATGAGGATACCTTTAGTCATGTTGTTAAAGCTGCCACAATTCGCCTTGTTTTGTCAATTGCTGTATCCAGAGGATGGAGTCTCCGACAGCTAGATGTGCAGAATGCGTTTCTTCATGGTGTTCTGGAAGAGGAAGTCTACATGCAGCAACCTCCTGGGTTTGAGGACAAGTGTCAACCCTCTCACATCTGCAGGCTTGATAAATCTCTCTATGGATTGAAACAAGCTCCCAGGGCATGGTATTCTCGTCTCAGCTCTAAGTTACAAATGCTTGGTTTTGTTCCTTCCAAGTCTGATACATCCCTGTTCATTTACAATAAGTCACACACATCTATCTTTGTACTTATCTATGTGGATGACATTATTGTTACTAGCTCCTCTAATGAGGCCATCACAGCTCTTTTGCAAGATCTGAACTCAGAGTTTGCTCTCAAGGATCTCGGAGATCTTCATTTCTTCCTTGGCATTGAGGTAAAGAGAAACAGAGAAGGTGGTCTTCACCTCTCTCAGGAGAAATATGCAACTGATCTTTTGAACAAGGCAGGGTTGCAAGGCTGTAAACCATCTCCAACACCACTCTCTAGTTCTGAACAATTGTCTCTTGCAGTTGGAGTACCTCTAAGTGCAGAGGATGGCAGCAGGTACAGGAGCCTGGTCGGTGCACTTCAATATCTGACACTCACCAGGCCTGATATTTCCTTTGCAGTCAACAAAGTGTGTCAGTATCTTCATGCACCCACCTCAGATCATTGGACTGCTGCTAACCGCATCTTGAGATATGTGAAAAATACTTTGAGTACTGGTCTCACCTTCAGCAAGTCATCTTCTACTCTTGTGAGTGCATTTTCTGATTCTGACTGGGCAGGTTGCTTGGATGATCGACGATCAACAGGTGGTTTTGCAGTTTTCTTTGGATCCAATTTAATTTCATGGTGTGCAAAGAAACAAGCAACAGTGTCACGATCCAGCACTGAGGCAGAATATAAGGCACTGGCCAATGCAACAGCAGAAATTATATGGGTTAAAGCTATGCTCAAGGAACTTGGGATACATCGTATACAAACACCCTGTCTTTGGTGTGACAATCTTGGTGCCACATATCTTTCAGCAAATCCTGTTTTCCATGCGAGAACCAAACACATTGAAATTGATTATCACTTTGTCAGAGAGAGGGTTGCTAGTAAGGAGTTGGAGATTCGGTTTGTTCCTTCAAAGGATCAAGTTGCAGATGGCTTTACAAAGGCATTGTCAACCAGAAAATATGAAGAGTTTAAGCGTAATCTAAACTTGAGATGTTCAGATTAAGGGAGGGTGTTAAACGTGTTGTGTTGCCACGTATTAGACGCCATCTTGTTTAAGTTTGTTTATCTCTTATCTTCTCTCCAATCTCCTGTAATCTCTCTCTGGTCGGTTGACCTGGCTTGTGCCGCACTCTGTAAACCTCCCGTCAATCAATATATACTCGCGGGTCTCCATGTATGGAGATTGAGACGCTTCCATAATCGCTTACATTTATGACTCACATAACTACAACTGAAGTAGAACAACTTAGCAAGGAAAGTAATAGGTACTCCCTCTGTAAACTAATATAAGAGCGTTTAGATTACTAAGGTAATCTAAACGCTCTTATATTAGTTTACAGATGGAGTAGATGAGAAATTGAGTGGTCTCCACGCTGCTTCTGCTCCTACTACTGGCCGCAATATTAATGCATTCATCAGGGTTTGGTGTCTTGGGGTTTCCTGAAATTTGGTAACCCAGAGCAGGCTGCTGTGGTGGGGTTCTGAATCCAGAAAGTGAAGAGCAAGCTTGATGGATAAATCTGAAGATGACATACAACATGGTATTCCCATGTTTGTTTTGTTTTAATTTCAATAAACAACACATTCCGAAAGAACATATTGTTTTTATAGATCAAGAGAATGCATAGGATCACATTGAACCCCAGCATCCAGGGATAGAGATGCTAATTGAAAGGATGGAGATGAACCTTGATAAAAGAGAAGACGCCATGATAGGGATCACAATATACACCATGATCAGGACTGTCACCAAGACCGTGACCGAAACAGAGAGCATCAGCATGCATGTTACCATGATTCGCAGAGAAGAAACCGTTCTCAATATTGTGAGTAAAGCATGTATTACTGAGGGCCTCTTTTGCATTTGCTTTCTTTTATCCAATTACATCAAGTCTCCTTGCATGCCTGTAAATTCATTTGCCGGGCTTGATACGTTTTACCATGGCATGACAAAGAACATAAGATTTATATGATTTTGATTTCAAACTCTTTTTATGGGCATTGGCCAAACTAATAGTTGTTTTGGTTTTCATGCACAATGATAGATACAATATGTTGCTCCATGTTTGTCTTATTTGAAGCAATTTGCTTTCCTACATGACAGTTATTGGTACTTTTGTAAATTATTAACTTTTGCTTTGTACTGGAGAAAGGGAACATTGTAATGCCTTTGTTGCTATAGTGGTGCATGCAATGTCTTGCGTGCTCTGCATATTTTCCTTCATCTGATCGTCATGTGTTGTGTATGTAGATCTTTAGTGGCAAGTCAAGTTTTTCTAGGGCTAATTTCTCGCCACTCACATGTAACGGAAAGCTTAGTACTCACTCTTGGACGACCCTGGCTTTTGGGCCTAAGATCATGCTATCACTTAGGAGTGTGTCTCCTTCTGCTTGACCATGGTGATCTTGAACCATAATTAGCACAGTTTGTAGAGCTCCACAAAGCGAACATTCACGGACACTGGAATGATGTCAGGTATGAAATATTAGTGCAAGAGAAGGCACACACAAAAAAAACACTAATCCTTTTTTCCTTTAGTTTTATTAGTCAGCTCGTGGAAATTTTATACTATTAATTTATATCTATTTGCTGATGTTAATTGCTTAGTTTATCAAAGTAAGCTGTCTACAAATCATGGTCTTGCCCCACTGCCACCCCTCCTCCGGCAGCTTGTTCTTTATGACCAAGTTCACCTGTCTCGCGATGGCAATCGGCTTGAGCCGCTTCATGGAGAGCCGGCACGGGTCGTGCCGCCCGCCCATCTGACAGATGATGTGTGGGCGGCGCTGCAACGGCGCCACCCGGCGCTCCACCATGGTGATAATGAGGTCGACGGGTTTGAGTCCTCTGAGTCGGTTAGCTCGGTGAGTTGGCTGCAGATCTGGTTCACGATCTGGACCGACTGCCGCAGGTTCATCCCCCAGTTCAGCTGCTCGCGGGGTGGCCGGTTGACCAAGGGCGGCAAGTTTATGAAGTCCATCTCCTCCGTCGCGTTCTTCACATAGAAGAGCCCCTTCTGCCAGTTCTTCACTGAATCCTGCAGCGGGAGCGAGGGGCAGCCGGCTCCCTTCCGGTGGTAGACGAGGGCCGCCCCACAGGCGGTCATGTCTCTCTCCCCCGTCCTCGCGTCTTCGATCGTCTGCTGCTTAAGGAAGAACAACCGGCACCACAAATCTAGGAGCGGCAGGATTCTGAGATATCCCTCACACAGGGTGACGAATGTGGCCTGCTGCAAGATGACATTGGCACCGAGGTGGTGCAGTTGCAGCCCGAAGTGGGTCAGGAACTGGCGAAAGAAAGTGCTCGGCGAAGACGACGACCTCACCGGCTCGAGGGGTCGGGACGCACTACCCCTCGGCGAGGCGTGCCTCCATGATCCCCTGCGGCGGCAGCTTCCGGCGGTAGCGGAGGTGCTCGATGTAGCTCTCATCAACGTCACTTCCTCCCCATGCGCCCTTGCTCCCCATAGCCAAGTTCGGCACAGGCTCGGGTTCGGCAGCGGGGCGGGCGGCGCGGGAGAAGAGGCCTCCCAGAGAGGCTGCGAAGGTCGACGGTGGCGCGCGGCGGCGCGACCTACTCAAGACGCTCGAGCTCTCTTGCTCTGTCTACGGGCAGGAGGGGCAGCAGAGATGGCAAGGGGCGGGGGCGTGGGAAGCGAATGAGCCGCACCACGCCCCTTCACCTCCATTTAAACCCCCTGTGCGGGGCAGGGGAGAGGCGGATTTGCTACGCACGATCCCCACTATCCCCACTCCGCGGGGCGACGTTACAGCGCGTGGGAAGCCTAACCGACGGCCTGGGCCACATAGGATCCTCGCGCGTGGGCCGAGGAAGCGGCTGGGCGGGCCCCACCCCCCGTACCGGTCTTGTCGCCCGCGGGGCCTGGCGGGCCCCATCCCGTGCCCGGCGAGGCATGGCCTTCCCAATCGACGCGTCGGGGATGCCGAGGCGCTCCGGCGAGGGCTAGTGCGCGGGCCCCGCTGCCAACGAGCGCGGGCCTCCCCGCCTTCGGGGACTACTGTCGGGGGGATAACCCCGGGATAGGCTCAAACGGGCCACAGTCACTTTGAAAAACATTACGGGGCGAGCGCCCCTGGAAGGCCGGCTCCCCGTGTTGGACCGGCTCCCAGTCTAGGGCCGGCTCCCCGCTGTGGACCGACTCAGGACAGGGGGGCACGCGTTCCGACTCCAAGGCGGCCCGCCAGTCGGTGGGTCAACGCCTTTCCCATCAACGTGTATGACAAGACGGTGACGCATCGGCAAAGCATGGCAACAGTGCTTCTAGTACCACTCACCAAAGCACGCGTGGCTAAAGTGGGGTTAGCCGTACAGCTGACCTCGGCCGACTATGACCGGGCGAGGAGGCACAGTGGCGGCACGCCTCCAACCACTCCATGACCCGACCCCGCGTGGCTACAGTGGAGCCGGCCATACCGCTGACCGCGACCGTCTGTGGCTAGGCGACACAGCACAGTGCGGCCCATACCGCGGCGTGACGGGCACGCACCAATGGCGACGGCTAGCCGGGCGGGCCCCCACTTCCGATGGGACCCCGCAGCCGGCGGGCCCCGCGCACGACAAGACTCCCCAGCCGGTGGGCCCCCTGGCTGGCTCGAGAGGCTGCTAGTCAGGTGCCACCCGCACTATACATGCATATTGTAAGCCAGGGGGGCTGACCTATGAAACCCCCCTGGTATCCCCCCATGCGAGTTGCGACGCAGAATGCTACACACTCTCACACACACACCAAGGGAGATGAAGCTAGCAAGCTCCTTCTTCCTCCTCTAGCAAACAGCTCAAGGAGCAATCTTGTTGTCAGCAAGACAGGCAGGACTAGGGTGTTACCTCCCACGGAGGGCCCTGAAGCTGGATACATCGCGTGTCTCGCACCACTTGTCCCTGATCCCGTTTCCGGAGCCCGTCGACATCCATTCGGCCCCAACCATGTTCGATAAGACACCCCATGGCATCTGTCGTGACAAAACAACGACACCAAGGTCTATGTTCGCTGATGCTTGTGGTTGCGATTCTTTGTCCTGGTCCGTGATGTATTGATGCTCATTGTGAGCTATGGGATAATAACAGGAAACTTTTCAGCGCTCAGTCATACCGGATGAATCCTTATTAGTAATCTCTTTTCCCTACCCTTTCTTATATTTACAGAAAATTCAAGTGTGGTACACATGCTAATATGCTCTTCGTCCATCTGTTATAAACTTGTGGTCATTTATTCAGGGCCGTCTCCAGGAATTCGGGGCCCCGGTGCGAAAAGCAAAATGGGCCCTAACATTTTAAAAAACATACCATAACGCTAGCATGATTACCTAATTATGTAACTAAAATTTATGTTATTTCATACAATGCTTAGAAAATTCTCAAGTATCAATGCAAAATACTAAAACCAATAAATTGACCTCATGCTCTATTGAAAAGTGTCATCCGTCTTGTGTTCCTTGAAATGAAATCTCCAATTATATCTTCATAGTTAATCTTCTCCAAGACATCATTTTCAAGTGCTATTGTTGCCAAACCATTGAGCCTTTCTTGTGTCATAATAGAACGCAAGTAGGATTTCAACAACTTGAGTTTAGAGAAGCTCCTTTCCGCAGTTGCAATAGTTACAGGAATGGTTAACAAAATCCTATACGCAATAATAGCATTAGGATAGAAGGGACGCTTCATCAGAATCTCAAGAAAATCAATAGGCCCCATGGATTTCTTAACTAAATCCTGGATGAGAATTAACTCATAAAACAATTTACCTCCATCAATGTCTTTGTGTTCTCCATTCTTAAGTGCATCCTCAAGATTAACACAAGCAGCAAGCAAACTCTTATCATCCAAAGATCAAAGCCTATCTGAAGTAAATAAGAAATCAAAAGTTTTTTCATACCCCTGATATTGCTCAAACCTCCTGGTAAGTGAAACTATAGCTTGATCAACCACTTGCAAAAAAATAATTGACCCTAAATGAATCCTCTCTAGATTGTGAGACAATAGATCCCTCATATGCGCCCTCATCGAATTGTCTTTTTCTTCTGATTTTACGCTTGGTGCGGAACTATGGATGAATATCCAACTCAAGTGCAATTTGTTTTGTAGCTTGCAATGCTTTTGAAAAGCCATTTTCTCTATACTTACTGAAAAAAGGAAAGTAGACCCTGTATAGACTCAATTGCAATATCAATGAGCATGTCCTTTGATTGTAGCTGCTTGCTGATCAAATTAACTGTGGATAATATATCATGCACTACTAGGAAAAATCTTATAGGTAGAATATTACCAGTAGCGACGGAGAAAGTGCAAGCGCTACTGTTAATTAGTAGTAGCGTTGGTCTAAAACAAACGCTACTGGTAATATATAGCAGTAGCACGCGACCAGGAAACAAGCGCTACTAATAGAAGTAGCACGCGAGGCATACCGTACGCACACGGGCTAATTAGCAGTAGCACTGGGCATGGGCCAGCGCTGCTACTGTGGCTATCCCAGGCCCACCTCTCCCTTGCCCAGTATAGCAGTAGCGTCTTTTCCCTACAGGCACTACTGCTAAGTCATACCTTATCCACACGCTTTTCTTCTTCCCCGTGCCCCTCACTCTCCTCACTCTCTCCCTCTCCACTCTCTCCCTCGCGCCGGTGCTCTCGCATCCCGGCCGTCCTCCCCGCGCGGCGGCCCTCCCCATCCAGGCCATCCCCACGCGGAGGCCCACCCCATCTCGGCCCTCCCCCGTCCCGGCCCTCCCCACGCGGCGGCCCTTCCCCGTCCGGCCCGGCCGTCCACTGGTGCCGCGAGGCCCCGCTGTCTCTCTCCGTCGTCGACCCGCTCCGCCATTCCAAGTCCCCTTCACCGTAGGTAGCCTCAGTCCTCTACCTCTCTTCTTCTTTATTTTGTTTCTAGGGTTCATATGGTAGATAGTTTATAAGTAGGATTATAATGGCAGCAAAGGTGACCACTTTCTAGGGTTCATATGGTTAGATGGATAGATGTATTTAGATGGATCTTAGTACTTCACTGTGGTAATATTGCTATGGAAAATATTTGCGGCAGCATCCGTCATTTTCTTAGTTCATTATTCGATATATGTAATGTTAAACGATGATGGTTCGGGTTGTCTTTCAGTGTGTTGGGGCTACTTGTGTGACTTTCAGTGAGGGAGAAGACCGAATCCCGACTGTTATAGTGGGGGTCGCTTGTCCTTCGTTCCCATGTGCCAAACATTTTTGTAATTCACTTGGGGACGAATGGATGAGCGACCATCACTGACGGTCGTAATATCAATGTGAGGGAGTGGCAATCATATATACACCACCTGAGATGAGAGTTTTCCAAGGGAGACTCGATGGACTGAAAGACAACCCGTGTTGAACACTGATCAATTTTTAATCTAAGGGAGGGCCCATCATATATACACCGCCTGAGAAGAAAATGTTAAGCGAGTTTTTGATAAATGAAAATGTGAAGCTAGTTATTTTCTGAAATGCAAATGTGAATTTGCAGAAACACCTCCGGGTGGCCTATGTTTTTCCAGAATGTTGATTCATTTCTGTTCCCGCAAATTTCTGGCGCTCGATATGTCCTCTTTTAGCAATGGTCATGCCGAATTGTTTTATTGATTTCAGCAGGACTTTTACTATAAAGTAGGAAATATGAAGCTCCTTTGATTTGCCGTCGATTTTTAATATTTGAATCATGAACATAGGAAATGTCGTCTGACGACGAGGGGAGGATCCCCGAGTGTCGTTTGTGCTTAGGCGACAGGGGTATATGCGACCGTTATCCTGACCAAGACAACGATACGTCCTTCACCGTCAAGCTAAAGGATGACTTTGATATTATTACGGTATGTAAAGACGGCATGTATTTTTTGTTAATGAAGTATGATGTGTGATTTTTTGCTTTAATTAATATTTAATTTTCTTTTGTACAACTCGACTAGTGCGTTCCCTTCCATGCAAGATTCGCTGTCTTGGACAAGTTCCATTTCAAAGAGAAGGATAGTACGGAGCCTAAGATAACCCACCTAAGAACGGAGCATTACACTTTTGTTGTTAAGGTAAAAAATGAAGAAGATCACACACAATTTCGTTGTTCTAATTGGAGAGCATTTTACAAGGCGTATGGGTTGGATGAGGATGTGAACATTACCTTTGATCTTGCACTACAGGAATCAGAGAATTTGCCATCAGTCCGTTCTTTGCTGTCTGCTAGCGGACAGCAAAGATGATGTGCGCCGTCTGTTTTCGAAAAGCGGACGGCAAAGAATGGCCTCATGGCAAACATGGAATTTGCCGTCAGTCCTTTCTTTGCCGTCTGCTAGCGGACGGCAAAGAAACCAAAAGCGGACGGCAAAGACAGGCGGATGGCAAAGACTGTCAGTGTTTTTTTTACAGACGACGGAGAAAAAACACACCACGCGGATCGATCCCATGGATCGATGACATGGCATGATCCGTTCCACACATCACAATCTCCCACACCGACCATCCTCTCTCTCCCACGCCCGACCCCACCACTCTCTCTCTCCCACGCCCGACCCCACCACTCTGTCTCTCACGTGCATGTCGCCATCCCCTCGATCTCTTTCTCTCCTCTCTGCCCGAGAGGAGAAGCGTAGCAGCCGTGGCCAAAATTCCCCAGCGGCTCCATCTCCGCTCCTCGTCGGATGCCGCCTTTCCGCCCATCACCGGCTCTGCCGTGGCCGCCCATCATCGGACCCGGCCGCGGGCTAGCCTCCCAGACCTCCTCTTCTACATCCCTTGCCGAACCTCACCGCGGGCGAGCCTCCCCAGCCTCCTCCTCTAGGCACCTCGCCGCGGGCGAGCCTCCCCGACCTCCACCTCTACGCACCTCGCCACGGGCGAGCCTCTCCGGCCTCCTCCTCTACGCACCTCGCCGGACTACACCGTCGACACCACTCGCTGTCCTCCTCTCTGCCCCGAGCGCCAGATCTACGCCAGTCCGGCAACCACCGAAGCAGCAGCCGCCCTCCGGAGCCAGCTCGCGTTTGCACGCCGCCCGTGTCCGCGCGCAGCCCGCCGGAGCCCATCCATGGCTGTCGTCGGCTGCTGCTGCTCCAGCCATGGCCGCCGTCGTCTGCTGCTATTCCAGCCATGGCCGCCGGCGTCCACTACTACTCAGGCCACACTGCTCAAGGGACTCCAGACACACTGCTTAAAGGACACCAGACACGCCGCTGGCCGGACACCGGACATTGGACACGCTGCTGGCCGGACGCCGAATGATTTTTTTAATGTTTAGCAAAATTCTTTGCCATCTGTGAATGTACCAGGCATATGGCAAAGGACTTGTTTGGCTGACGGCAAAGAGGCTTTTCCTTTGCTGTCAGCTTTGCCATCTTTGCCATCCGCTATGTGATAGCAAACGGCAAAGTAGCTCTTTACCTTGACTTTCAGTGCCGAAAGAGGGGCCGTCAGCCAGTAGACGGCAAAGGTGTTTGCCGTCCGTGACCTGGTCCTTTGCCGCCTGCTATGGCAGACGGCAAAGAAGCTGATTCCTGTAGTGTTGGTAATGATGATGTTCGTGATAATAATATAGAAATTTGGGTGCATGCGGATGACTTGATTCCAGTTATACCTCGAGGTGAGTTTGTCAACAGATTTGTTAGGTAATTTATATTGATTATTGAGAAGTATTTGGTACTCATCCCGACTAAACTTCTTTATTTTTAATTATCAGCTTATTTCTCTGCTCCAAAAACTAAATGGCAGATAGTAGATCAGACGTACTACAGTTATGACTCCGAGCTTACTTGGTTGGAGAAAAATCATTTGATCTCATTTATTCATGATGTTGAGCAATATAAGAACAATTACAAGATTGGCAATAGTTATCATGGATATGTGCCACTAGTGCACAAGTTGAACCATTATAACATCACTTCAAACTACTTTGTAAGAATTTTTTTACTATTGTGTCACTAATACATCTTTTTCATACATTCTTCTTAAGAAAAACTAGTTTGCTAACTATGTTATTACTACTTATGTTCTTCAACAGGTACTCCCACCAGAGACCATGCATAAATTGATGTTTATCAAAGGTGATTTGCATATGGTTAGCTTACGGCAATCTCGATAAGTTACCATGGTAAATACACGACATGTCAAAGTGAAGAAACCCTTATAACGCCCAAGATGCGGTCCTATCCTTATTTTGGCTCGAGGGACTCGACAAGGATAGAAGTGCATCTCGTCGTTTCACAAGAATGGATATCGTTACAAGTACATGTAAAGAGGAGATGAGTATATGGAATTAGCTTACACTCGCCACAAGCTAAATCATGATCACATCAATACATCAATACATTCAGTCACCATACAGAAGAGCAGGGTCCGACTATGAATGAAATCAAACGTTAAAAGCGACATCCATCCTTGCTATCCCAGGCTGCCAGCCAGGGACCCATCCTATGATCGAGGAAGAAGAAGAAGAAGAACTCCAAATCAAGCAAGCATCACACTCACGTCAAAGCATCGCATTACCTGTACCTGCAACTGTTGTTGTAGTAATCTGTGAGCCACGGGGACTCAGCAATCTCATTTCCAAGGGTATCAATACTAGCAAATCTTGATGGGTGAGGTATGGTTAAGTGGTGAGGCTGCAGCAAGCACTAAGCATTTATTTGACTAGCTAACTTACGAGTACAAGAATTTTGGGGGTGATCGTCGCATAAACAGACATGAACTAGTAATGATCACTAAGTGATCCTGAACACCTATTTACGAGTAAAACATAACCCCACCGTGTTCTCTCTCGGTTCAGAACTCCCGAGTAGAGACAGTCATGGTTACGCACACGGTTGGTGTATTTTATTTGAGTTTACTTAAAGTTTTTCCATAACTGGATGTTAAACAAATTTCCAAGTTGCCACATAACCGCGGACACGGCTTCTAGAAAAGATTTAACCCTGCAGGGGTGCTCCAACTCATCCATCACAAACTAACCACACGCTGCATGGAAAACCTCCACCACGAGATAGCTCGCAGTATCCTCAGAATCCTGGTGGAAAATTTCAACCTCGAGATAGCCCAAAGTATCCTCGGAATCCCGTGCACAAGACGTTTGAGAAAGGTAAAACAAATCCAGCAAGGCCACCCGGTGTGTCGACGAACCCGATAGGAGCCGCGTATCTTGTTCTCAAGACACGACCAGATGAGCTAGTGTACAATGGCCTGATAGAAATCACCCGAGTTGCCCCGGGGTGGCCCCGCACAGTGCTCTAGTTTGGACCAACACTCATGAGGAGCACTGGCCCTTGGGTTGATTAATTATCCACGGGGTGATCATGCCCTATGCATATTTTAGTTGTTATTAAGCAAATACACTACTAGGAAAAAGCCTAGTAGTAGCGCGGGTAAAACGGCTAGTAGTAGCGCAGGTGCCCGCGCTACTACTACGGTGCTACAGCTAACTGGTAGTAGTAGCGTGGTGCATCCCGCGCTACTAGTACATGTGTTAGTAGTAGCGCGGGTGCCACACGCACTACTACTAACTATCTGTAGCGCGTGTCTGTGATCCGCACTACTACTATTAATTTCAAAAACCAAAAAAAATCATGACCCATGCTGGAGAAGAAGGCCGCTTCGAGGAGTATACTACTTGGAGAAAGCCTACTAGTAGCGCTTGAAATACCTATAGTAGTAGCGCTGGGTCCAGCGCTACTGCTATCGCGCTATAGCTAAGTGGTAGTAGTAGCGCTGGTTAGTGCAGCGCTACTGCTAAGCATTGTTACCAGTAGCGCTGCACTGACCAGCGCTACTGCTAACTATCTGTAGCACTACAGAATGGCAAGCGCTGCTGTTAATCCAGCGCTGCCGCTAGATGCCTTCCAGCGCTGCTGCTTGTATTCCTGCTTTCACAAATTACATTCCCCTCTACGTATTTGTGCATGCTTTATACAGTAATAATTATTGTGCCAACAACTACATTTAGATTAAAGTGCATGGATGCAAGTGATCATGTTGAGTTAGAGGAAAATATGATGTTGCGATGCAACATCATATTTTCCTGTAACTCAACATGATCACTTGCATCCATCCACCTTAATCAAATATATGTCATATAACTCAACATCATCTTACTCATCTCACAACTCATCATCATCTTAATCATATCAAGTTAAAATCTCATAAAACAGAAAAACATCATAATAGTAATCATCCTAATCGATCATACAAGTTAACTAAACTTCTCTCTCATAGGACCTAGTCATCCCTCCTAGGTAAAATGACATAAAACAGAATAACACCTATGTCTCCATGATGAAGCAAAGAGATCCAACGGTCTCCAACTTGTGGCTTGCGATCCTTCTTTATTTGTCCCCATGCTTCAATTTGGAGCCGTCTTGGTGGTTTGCGCTCAGTCGAGTATACAAAAGAGAACTCGGGCTGGTAGGGGATTTTAATTGTCATATTACCTTCGGGTTGCATCAACACAGGCACAACTTCATTTGGCAGTTTCTGTTGAAGAACATAATAGTAGCCTAGTTAGCAATGTAATCAATACCATTTATGCAATAGTAGTGTGCTTAATTAGCAACTCTTACCAAGATATTTCAGCGAATGTCATCTGCCCTCAACCTATGCACTAGTGTCCTGTACAATGTATAATTTGGGCCAGTTCCCAAATTATACGGGAAGATCTCCCTACCAACTAGGACACCAATAACAAAGTTGATAAGATCACCCTTCTCCTCCCAAGTTAGTTGTGATCCATAAGTGTAGTATGTCGTGTCAATTATTTTCTGTGTTTCACTCGAAGAAACGAAATAAGCTATAAATTATAAATTAACAAATTTAGTATGGATGAACACCAACTATTTTTAAATATAGAATGCAAATTACTTGACAAATATGCATGGTTGATAAACTCACATGGAGGTAAAACAGGAAGCATATCGACATCCACCCAAATGTCGATGTTACCTTCAATATGATCTTCAGGACGAAGATCAAAGGTTATTTCCATATCCTCTTTAAATCCATATGCCTTGCAAAGAGCTTCCCAATTTGACCATCCTAATTCTGTGTTATTCTCTGCATTCATTACTTTGACCAGAAATGTGTGACCATGTTTAGTCCTCAGGTCGGCTGTCCTCGTCTCGAAACTCTCGTGCTCTTCGAAACCGAGCCTCTCCAAGAAATACCGTCTTGCATGACAGGGGATGAACTAGTCGAATTGTATAAAACAAAAATTACACGTTGAAGCAAAGAAACAGAAGTCATGCTTAATTACGAAAAAACAGTTGTCATCGTTGTGTACCGTAGAAATATCGAAGTCCTCATAAAGCTTCATGGTGAAGAACCTGCCGTCTCGCAGCCCAGGCTGGTCGCAAAGACCCTTATCTTTGCCGCAGAGTTCACACACTTGGATCCTATCATCGTCATCAGACGACGACATTTCCTGTGTTCATGATTCAAAAAGTATGGCATGACCATTGCTAATGTAAGACATATTGAGCAATAACATACACACATGTCCAAATAGGCCTAATTCAATATCGGTTGACTTTCGGTCCGTCGAGGCTTTCCTTAAATAACTCTCATGTCTCATGGTGTGTTGGTCCGCACTCTCTCACACTGATATGGTGGTGTATATATGTTGGTGGACACTCTCTCACACTAATAGTTCGCCCGTCGGTGATGGGCGCTTCTCCTCTTCTCTCCTTGCGCATTATACCGAGGTATATATCGCAAGAAGAGAAGAGGAAGAAACGCCCCCCACTACAATAGTTGGGATTCCTCCATCAAGAACACACATGAAAGTCATACAAGGAGCAACGACAGACCGAAAGTCACACACGCATTATAACAATATAATATCACTAATACAATTATAATGAACTCGAATATAATATCACTGATACATTTATAATGAACTCGAATATAATATCACTAATCCAGTTAATAATGCATCATCAAATATTAACTAATACATCTCGAATATTATCATATAAGATCACTAATACAGATCGAATATCGTAGAATCCAAAGTGGAGGACGGTGAACTCGGTTCACTAGCGGTCTCTAAGTCGCTGACGGTGGACACCCAAAGATAAGGAACCATCACCGGATCATAACTCGGGTGAGATCCCTGAAGAACCTGCCAGGTATTGGAGAACCTGGCGTCCAACGCCGCCATGTAGCGACGGACGTGCTCGTCCTCCTCCCTGACACGGCGACGTACCACCTCCGCGGGGGCCCACTGCCTCTACACCAAAAGTAGCCCACACGACCGCCACCAAAGAAGCTCCGGGTCGACGACAAGACCAGGATTCCTCACCAAGCTCCGAGCCCGGGAAGGTAGCACCTCCCAGTGCTAGCCCAGCGGAGCCCAGTCCTGGACATCGCGCCTCTCAAGGATGTCGACGCCGACTCGACGACAACGAGGGTGCGGGCCAGGCATCGTCGACGTCGAGACAAATTCCTATGAGAACATTTTCTTATCGTTTAATGTTTTGCTATTTCAGAAATGCTTAATTTCTTAAACTCATTTTAGACTCATTTTTGACTCGGTTTTCCGGAATGCCGTTTCCCAGCAAATCCTGGCACTCGATATGCCTACTTTCTAGCACAAGTCATGCCAAAATTTCGACATGAACTTTGCTAAAAAGTGGACATATCGAGCGCCTGAAATTCACCGGAATGGAAATGAATCAACATTCCGGCGAAACATAGGCCACTCAGATCATTTGGCACTTGGGCACAATTATATAGGGCCAGTTTTCATTTGAAAAAAAATCCTATTTCACATTTTCATTTCAAAAAAATCCTATTTCACATTTTCATTTCAAAAAAATACTAAAACTATCCTAGTTCTAACACTAACATCTATCCATCCATCCTAGTTCTAACCCTAGCTAGTTACTAAAACTAAATTCAATGCAATAGGGGAGGGAGGGAGGGATGGAGGGAGAGGGTCAGAGGAAGAGGGTGGGAGGGAGGGAGGGAGGGATGGATGGAGGGAGGAGGGAGGGAGGGAAGTGGCCGGAGGAGGAGAAGGGGCGGTGGCCGGAGGAGGAGGCGGTGGCCGAAGGAAGGAGGGTGAGGGCCGGGGGAGGAGGGCGAGACGAGGGTGTGGGCGAGGAGGAGGCCTACCACAATGGAGGAGATGGCGGCACGGCAACGGGGGCGATGGCGTGGCGAGCGAGAGAGAGAGAGAGTGTGTGTGTGCAGGGGAGAGTGAGCAATGCGGGCGAGGGGAAGAGGATAGGGTACATTAGCTGTAGCGCTTTTAGTAAAAGCGCGCTACCGATAAGATTTTATCAGTAGCGCTTTTTTGCGGGGAGCGCTGCTACTACAAATAGTGGCGGTGGGCTCATCGGGTCCCGCTTAGCAGTAGCGCTCTTTCTGTTTCCAGCGCTACTGCTAAGATTTTAGCAGTAGCGCTTTTTTGCGGCGAGCGCTGCTACTACAAATAGTGTCAGTGGGCTCGTCGGGTCCCACTTAGCAGTAGCGCTCTTTATGTTTCCAGCGCTACTGCTAAGCATTTACTTGTAGCGCTTCCACAAGACAGCGCTACTGCTTATTACCAGCAGCGATTGTTATTTTCCAGCGCTACTAATAGTGTCCTGCCTATAAGGTTTTTCCTAGTAGTGAAGGAAGGGAAGGGAAGAGCAAATCGGAGATGGGCGAGAGAGTACCTAGCTTGACGAGCAGCGACGCCCGTGCGAGAAGAAGCACATGGAGAGGAGGAGCTCCATGGGGAGCGCACGTACGTCCCGACGCGCGAATGTCGGGACAAGTTGGAGCTCCAGGTCGAAGCCCATGGCGGACTGCGGGTGGGCACCATGGCTGCCATCTGACCTTCTTGTAGTTGCAGGGGAGGGGAGGGTACGGGATGGGAGGAGGAGAGGGTGGAGGCGGCAGCGGCGGTGGAGGAGAGAGCGGGGGCCATTGCCGGCGGCGGCAAGGTCAGGAGGAGATGGGACGGCGTTGGGTGGCAGCGCCAATGCATGAGGAGATGGGACGGGACGAATGAATCGGAGAGAGGGGGAGAGTGACGGTTGATATGAGGGATTCGGGGGAGGATATGGGGACTTCGGGGCTGTTAACATACCTTGTAACCCCTCGCTACTACTATGGCATGTCCTGGTGGGGGCATGGTAGAGACCACTTAGTAGTAGCGAGGGGTATAAACCCGCGCTACTACTATGGCATGGCCCCGGAGGGCACGGTAGAGACCACTAGTAGTAGCGAGGGGTATAAACCCGCGCTACTACTATCAACTTAGTATTAGCGAGGGGTATAAACCCGCGCTACTAGTAAGTAGTAGTAGCGAGGGGTATAAACCCGCGCTACTAGTAAGCGTGTACCTATAAGCTTTTCCCTAGTAGTGATAGTACCAATGTTGGGACTTGCCAGAAGAGTAATATCCCAAAACGAAAATCAAGGGGGTCCCCATAACAACCCCAAGCATGTTAGGAGTGCTCAATATGGAACAAAACACCGGTACACAAGTAACTAGGGCGACAAAAGTGGAACAAAACACGGAGCAAAAGGCCAAGCCTTCCACCTTTTACCAAGTATATATGTGCATTAGATTAAATTAGCAATAATATTGTGATATCTCAAAAAAATATCCATGTTGGCACATGGAAACAACTTGCACCTGCAACTGGCAATGCTATAAGAAGACCTGAGCAAGCGGTAACATAGCCAAACAATGGTTTGCTGGGATGTGGAGGGTTAGAGGCTTATCATGGCGTTTTTACAGGCTTGACAAACCAGTGGTAAGTAGCGAGACATAGCGATAGAAACGAGACAACTAGCATGGCAATGATAGTAGTGGTATCCATGGAAATGTTCATCTTGCCTGAGATCCCGCTCGGACGAAGAACAAATCCATGAAGAAGACGATCCAACGTAGTCGAACAAATCCTCACACTCCGAACACTTTCAGAACTCTATCGAGAAGAAGCAATCCGGAAACAAACAATCAATATACGATAAACACCACAACATGTTCATGACATGATGCATGAACGAATATGATGCATGTCCATACAACAATGCAAGGCATGACAAAGCACAACAATCAAATGCTACACATTAAGTGAAGTTCAATATGCAACGGGTTGCATATTGACGAAACACCACGTTCAATTCTTATGCTCGATCTCATTTAGCTACTCATAAATATTAAATGTTGTTAATCATGGCAAGAGGTGAATCATAAGTAAACCAGATATCTAGGCATATTAAATGAGGTCGGAAACAACGTATAGCATTTCCGAAACGAACCCGTGTGTTAATTTCAAAATTGGTCCAGACCTGAACTAATTATGTTTTATATTTGTTAAACAGCAAAAAAATGCACCATGTGATTTTACACGTCATTCCAAGTGATTACATATGTAGATCATTTAAAACGGAGCTACGGCCTAAAAGATATGACCAACACAAGATGAATATGCCATGAATGCAAAATGCATGCAAACGACAACCACAAACATTCCAAATCGTAGATGCAGCAAGATATTATGAAACTACATGAGATTCTAAGCAAGTTTCATATATGGCATGTTAAAAACGGAGCAACGGTTCAACCACAACAACAAACACAAGTTTTAGCTATAATCTGCCCAAAACAGCAACATGGCATTTTTCACACCTCAAACTAACATGCTACAAGAATCCAAAATGCACAAACAAGACATGGGGCTGTAGCTTACATGATGCACAACAACTCATCTCATAGCAGCAAGTTGAATGAAGCATGTATCTATAGCAAATGAGCTCACAAGATGGCATTAAAATATAGCAGTTTAGGACTTAGTGAAAATAACAGTTTTCAACAGAGCAATTTTTCACGAAGGCATATTGGCAGCAACAAAACTACATGCTACAAGGCATATATTGGCATGAAACTTAACCGCATGGTAGAGACATGATGCACTACAATCCATTCCATTATGGCAACATCAAATTATGCACAGATTCATGGCAAACATCAACACAACATGGCATTCTGAAATAACCAGATTCTCAGACTTAGTGAAAATTAGAGTAGACAAGAGTAGCAGTTTTTAACAGATTGACATCTTTGACAGCAGAATTAATTAGGATGCCAAACCTCTACATGAGAACAAATGGCACAACATGTCAGAGCATAACATGCTTAACAAAATACTCCTTGGTGGCAACAACAAAAGAGTCCTAAAACACTAGCAAATCACATGGCAACATGACAACAAAATAACAGTTTCAGACTTTGGTGAAATTTAACAATCTCCCAAAACTGCAGTTTGACTAGGCATGTTGACATGGCAATAACAGTAGCATAGCAATCATTTATAGGCATGGCAAGGACTCTAACAGCAAGTAGACATGACACACCCCAAAATACTCCATTGGCACATGTTCAAAGGATGCATGGTTGGCTTAATATGATGCTCACAAAACGGAACCTTTCAATAACAGATTACAGTTTTTAACACGATAGCAACTTGAGAGCAAGAAATAGACATGTTAATGATGTTCTACCTAGCAACCAGAGGCATGTAATCAAAGTATACATAACATAGGGAAATTCTCACGAGACACCACATGCAAAGACCTACGGATTAGATGCAATCTTCCACGCAAGTTCGAATACAATAACAGAATTGCAAACTACGATGGGAAGCACTTTTGCAACGCAATTTACAGCAACTAGATGAATTCTAATGTGCATCCAAATTATTTCATGATGTAGAGCACAATGAGTAGATACTTCTACATATATAATACATTGAAATCCGATGCACGGTTCACTAGTTACAAGCAGTTTACTATGCCATCATGATGAATTTTGAACAAACGCAAAGACTTCGTGAAAAAAATACCCTCGTGGAACCGGGACGGGATGGACTGGCATGGGGCAGGATCCCGTTTGTTTGCAGGGTCGTGGCAGATCTGGGACGAGGGAGAACGGGCTCGTCCAGGCGGTTGGACGGCCGGAGGCGAAGTCCGGCGGCCATGGGAGGACGGCGGGGCGGCGAGGAAGGCTAGGGGAGCCGGCCCTCGCCGGATCCGGAGGTTGACGACGGCGGAGCGGCGAGATCCGGCTGTCGAGGGCGAGCTGAGCTCGGACGCGCTCGGGGTCGGTCATGGTAGCACCGGCGGAGTCCGGCGGCAGCGCGGCGCAGCAGGGCATGGGGGGCGCGAAAATTGAGGAGGAGGGAGGCTAGAGGTTGGTGGAGGGCTAGGGAGTCCAAAATGGCAGGGTAGGGGGTGTTTAAATAGGGAAGGGGGCTAGGTTTAGGGGTTTTGCTACGTTTTCGAGCCGTTCGATCTCGATCGAACGGCTCCGGACGTGGGGTGGTGTAGGAGGGCTAGATGGGCTGTGGAGAGGGGTTGTAGGCTGAGGAGAGAGGAAGATTTGGTCCCGTGACATGTTTTAAAATACCAAAAACGTCCGCTAATAAACCAATAACGATGCCACCACAGTTGAACGTTGGGGGTATCAAACGACCTGTGATTGCGATGGAATTTGGCAGGCGGTCTACCTACACTATAATAAGACCGCTCGCCAAGTTTTGACCCCTTCCAAGAACATTTGATACACACTTTTAAAAACAATATTTTAAAGATGTCGCGGGTGCGTGCGTGTGTGGTTGTGCTCGAAACGGTCGACGACACGAACGGAGAGAACCGGCAACTACGAACGGACGCAAATTTGAAAAAAAAGACGGCAACGGAGTACCGAGCTATGCAGATGATGCGAATGATGCGATGATGAATGCGACAGGCAAACGGATCACATGACGACAATGGAATAAAACGGGAATCTTCTGGAGCGTCGGTCTTAGGCTGTTACAGCCCTGAAAATCAAAGGGTGGAGAAATGCAATAAAAGCATCCACGCTACCACTTGGAGACGAGTACTTGCGCATCCCACAAGTTGGAGATATGTTGATGTGTATTCTTCAATGGGTAGATGCAGGAGTTCACCTTTTTAATGCTATTTTACCTACGACAAAGCAGTAGTTAGTGTTGGTCACTTTTGATAATTTGGTCACTTGCTAGTTTGTTGCTAGAATGATGAAGAGTTGTGTCGTGGATTTGTCACGGCAAGATGTTCTCGTGAGAGAACTTAGGTGTGAGGCCATCGCAACTATGTGGCGGCTTGAGAGGGGTTGGTCGGAATCGAGAGACGCGAGTTTACCCAGGTTCGGCCCCTCCGATGGAGGTAAAAGCCTACGTCCTGCTTTGTGTCTATATTGATGACGAGGATGATCTCGATTACAAGGGTGCGGGATCTCTACCTCTAATCTCGAGAGCCTCTAATCTGTCTATCTCTCATGACTTGTCTATCTAAGACCTGTCTATTGAGACGTCTAAAAAACCTGACCCTCTTGGGGTGACCCGCCCCTCCTTATATAAGCTGAAGGGGTGGTTTACATGTAGAGTCTAAGTCGGATTGAGACTTAACTTATTATGACTTCCCATCGCGGGCTTCTCCTCATGGGCTTCTGAGTCCCGGGCTTCTTATCTCCGACAGGCGGCTTACAACCGGGCGGCTTACAACCGGCGGCTTACAACCGGGCTTATCTTCAAGACTCATCTTCAGGGACTCGTCTTCGGGACTTAACTGTCTGCCGGGTCATAACAGTCTGACGGGTCATAACTGTCTGCCGGGTTATAACTGTCTGCCAGGCTGCTTACAACCGGCGGCTTACAACCGGGCTTATCTTCAAGACTCATCTTCAGGGACTCGTCTCCGGGACTTAACTGTCTGCCGGGTCATAACAGTCTGACGGGTTATAACTGTCTGCCGGGTTATAACTGTCTGCCGGGTCATAACTGTCTGTCGGGTCATAACTGTCACCGGGTTATAACTGTCTGCCGGGTTACAACTGTCTGCCGGGTCATAACTGTCACCGGGTTATAACTGTCTGCCGGCTCACAAGTGTCTGGCGGCTTATATCTCTCTGCCGGCTCACAAGTGTCTGCCGGCTTATAACTGTCCCCGGGTCATACCGCGGGGTATATCCCCGACATTATCCCCCAGGTTAGCTTGAATTTATTCATGGTAACCTCCTGAAATAAGAATATGTAAAGGAACCGGCTCACCCAAAAAGACCAGTTGACCAGCTCCTGAAAATTCTGAAACTCTGTCATACTAATAAACTGACACTTGCTCCTTGGAGAAAAAATAACCCTTATTATCAACTGCCTTGGCTTGATAAATTCATCTGGTTCCCTCATAACTGAGAATTTTGAAGGCATATCTTCCTCATATCCATATTACCTGTAGCCCCCAAGTCTTAAGAAGGGAAACGTAGTGATAGCCTTAAGACTTGCTTCAACATAGTGCAAACCTAGAGAAATCCAGATTGTTTATCTGAGTCACCAGTCATAAGTTGAATGTTCCACATATGTAGCTGAAAACCTTGCATATCAATGTCCAGATGATGTTTGCTGAAAACCTTGCATATCAATGTTGAACCATGCTTCTTGGTGTAAGCTGGTATTTTTGGGATGAAGGAATAATAGCCATTACCCTGAAGGGGCTTTGAAAACCTCAATCATCCAATGCTGGTTATGACAACCATAATGAAAAATCTAGCCATGTTGGCTATTTAAGATTTGAATAATATAATCCGGTTTGAAAAAACCAGGTTCCTGCAATGTAGACCAGGATATCCATGCATATATGATGCATGTTAAGATGATGCAATGTATGATGCAACGTATGATGTTCTTGCTTTGAAGGCACAACCAGAAGAGATCAACTCTTGTATATGTTCTTGCTTTTTCTTTTTCGAAAACTCATATGCCGGCTCTCCTGGCATGAACTCGTTGTTTGAACTCTTAACAGTACAGGGTCTCTAGTGAGAGTGACCGTCAACTCCTTTGAGTGGCTTAGGGTCTCTAGGCGAGATTAACTGGCAAGAGCACAACGAACCATAGAGAGGCGCAGCAGGGCATGAGTACCCCCCGGGCCCATAAGCTACTTCTCACGTGACATAAATCCGTCGTTTGAACCTTAAACAGTGCAGGGTCTTTAAAAGAGTAACTGTTTAAGAGTACAAACGGGCCACATAGCGGAGAGTATGCAGCAGATGGGTGAGTTTATCCTCGCTTTCCGTAAGCCGGTCCTCACGTGACAAGAGCCGCCGGTTTAACCTTGACCAGTACAGGGTCTCTAGTGAGAGTGACTGTCAAATACTTTGAACAGCTCAGGGTCTCTAGCTGAGATTAACTGGTAAGAGTTCGGCGGGTCACCTAGCGGAGCAGCAGCAGCATACAGGCAGGTTTAACTCGAACTTGCGGTGGCTGAAGAGCCGATCAAGAGGGTGTGTAAGCTAAACCCGGTGGGTTGGAAGCCCCCAAATGACCTTGTTGACGGAGTCAACTTTTTGGGTATACAACCCGGCCTTACGGTGGCTGAAGAGCCGATCAAGAGGGTGTGTAAGCTAAACCCGGCGGGTTGGAAGCCCCCAAATGACCTTGTCGACGGAGTCAACTTTTTGCACCATCTTGTAAGCCGCCATCTTGTATAAAGAAACGGCAGAAGCCTCCAAGTGACTTTATGATGATCCAATAAATCCGGGCACCCATGTTTGAATGGTGCATCATGGCGGTTCGTCCTCTTGGACGACTTTTAATTGTTCCGCCAATAATGTAGTAGCCCCTGGGATCGGGTTAACTTCCTTGCAATGACCCGGGGTTCTTGTTGAAAACGACCAAATGTGTCGAGCCATGTCTGTAACCCCCGAGTCTTAAGTCGACTCGAAGAGGCGGCTTGAGAGTCTTCATAATTGACTGTGGCATAAGCCGGCATATGATTGACGGCTGATAACTGAAATTTATTGAAGCCAAAAGCTTGTGGCGAGTTGATGACCTCCGCGACACTCATTGTATGTCCCTGGTGTTGATAACGCAACATGAACCCGTGGAAGGTTGAGATGGCGGGTTATAAATGATTCCATATGAGTTTTGCCAGTAATCCGACCAGCGGTTCATCCCAGCTGGTTGTTGAAATTAACCAAAACGCAGTGGCGGCGACTTGCACGCCTATCCATTGAACCATCCGGCGGAGGTAGAGGCTGATAATATATCATGACTTGCTTCAGAATTGTTGAAAATAGACCGGATCGCAGGGCGGCGACTCATGAGCGTCCATTGGGCGGCTTGAACGAGCAAGCACAGCACCAGCATGTCGATGTAGACCGGACCGCAGGGCGGCGACTCATGAGCGTCCGTTGGGCGGCTTGAACGAGCAAGCACAGCACCAGCATGTCGATGTAGATGTAGAAGTCAGCCGCGTGTTTGAAGATGGCGCGGTTGTGAGAGACGGCCGCGGCGTTGTAAGCTGGTGCGGTCGCGAGAGACGGCCGCGGCGTTGTAAGCCGATGTGGACGGCGAGTCGGCCATGGCGTTGTTGGTGAAAACCATACCGCGGATACGGCGGCTTGCCGCGTCCATTGGGCGGCCCATACTGGCGGGTGATCGTGCGCGGTACCGACGTGTTGATGTAAACCGGGCGGCGGCGGCGGCGGCTTGCGCGCGTCTATTGAGCAACGCGCCACAGACGAACACCAGTATATAACGACGCTGTCGTGCATTCCATCTCCGCGGTATAATGGCACTTGAATAATTGTCCTGCGTACAAATATTGCAGGCCAAAATAATGTTCTCAAAGAAATTATCATGTGATAATAAAATAGGTGGAACAGACAGCACCTGGCATTTTATGCGAACACTGATGTTGGTAGTCAGACGCAAATGTACGTTCTTGATCTGTATATGTCCTACTACTTGTAGTACCAGGCCTCCTCGTAAACTTCTCCTCCTTTGTCTTTTATGATCTCTACGTGGATAGAGGGGCTATATACCGAACATCAATTAATGTGACACATCAAATGACGTGGCGTCTTTTATCTGTTTTGGCTTGACCGCGAGTTCCTTCGCATGACCAGCGGTAACAATGATCGAGCAAGGAAACATGTGAGTAGCAGCAGTGGCAACTCCGTTTGATTCCCTTGGAACTTGAAGCTGGTATCTGGACGCGAAGATGTGGTTGCAATTTTGACTAGGCGATGCTCGGCTTCAACAACTCGTACAGCAGGCTGCATGAGTCGCTTGTTCTTGTGCACGTACATGATGAGTTGAGGGACTGCATGAGTCGCTTGTTGTTGTGCTTGCTTCTCTAGCTCAGCCGGCTGCTTAAGGAGGTCGACGTCATTCTGCAACACCAAGTGTACACTCCACTGCACTCCCCTGGCAACTCATCCTCCAATGATGGAACGCACACATAGGACGGGCACCATGACACCATTGTTTCAGTTGATGACACCAACATGGCGTACGAGCCCTTTTTCCCAAAGGAGACAAAGAATTTTTTTTAACTCCGTGACAGAAAACAGCCTGCCAATGAGTCGTTTTTGTGGCATCATCTCTGCTATGAAGCCGACCAAGTCACTCAGTTTTGTAGCATGCGACACACTGAACACCACGCTCACCAAACCTCACCACCCAAAGAGAAATGCGGCCGCGGGTGGCCACATCAGGCACCGTGCACACGCAATTAAGTGGGATGGCTGTCAGGAAGCTATGGCCGGTGACGGGGACCGGACCAGGCGCCCGCAAGGGCTCGGACGTGGGCGAGGTGGCCTGCAGGGGCGCGTGCGCGGGTGATCAGAGGCGAGGTAGGCGCAGGCCGGCTTGAACGCGGCGAGGCGACCCGAGGTCCCGGCGGCGTCAGAGGCGAAGTGGAGACGGGCGAGGCCGGCTCGGAGGAGCGGCAAGACGGCCGGGCGCGGGAGGAGCGGAAAAACCGGTCGGGCGGTTCGAGGCGACGGAGGCCGTGCGCAGGGGCGCGGCAGCGGCCATGGGGCAAGCCGGCTGGGCGGTTTGAGGCGAGCCATGGCGGCCGGGCGGCTCGGCGAGGCGAGGAGGCGAGCCACGGCGGCCGGGCGGCTCGGCGAGGCGAGGAGGCGAGCCACGGCGGCCGGGCGGCTCAGCGAGGTGGAGCTGCGGGGGCCACGGCGGCCGGGCGGCGTGCCGGTGAAGTCCGAGTCTGCGTCCATGTCAACCTCCGGGTCGGGGTCGTGGCCCTTTTCCTTTTTTTTTTCTTTTTCTAACCCGATGTGTCAGATTCTCTTGGTCCTTTGGTATTTTCCTCGGTATGAAATTGCCTTAGCAGATACGGTCTGTCAGCTTTCTCATGTAACTAAGGGAACCGGCTCCTCTACCGTGCCTCTGAGCACGGCACGGCTGCCGTGCCTCCTTCAGACATGCCCAAGGACCCACTTATATGGGCCAGCAGTAAAAAACAATTTGCCAAGCCCAGCCCAGCCCTGAGATGTAACACACGCCTGAACTAATTAACTAATTTACTATAAAAAGTTAATTAGCTATAATTAATATATGACCAACACTTCAAAACGAAAATAATCTCATATAAGAAAGTTAGTGTTGCAAAATATTAGGCAAATTTACGCGGAGTGGATTTTGTACGTTTTCTATTTTCATTTATTATTTTAATTAGTACTAATATTTTGTCTTTTTTCCACACGGTTCGTCGACCACACACAACTATAGTTGTATGCAAACTAAACGTGTGCAACTGGAGTGGTACGTTCGTGTACAACAGGGATGCAAGCGAACGACGTCGGTGCACCAACGTGGCCAACACATATGGTCTGCGCGGTCATTTAGCAAAAAAGAAAAAAACTAAAACATTTAAAATAAAACACATGCATATTAGAACCCCATCAAAGTCCACTTAAGACATAATTAAATATAAAACATGAAAAAACGACACATTCGCCCCAGCCTGCCGCCCCGTTGTCCTTGTCGTCGTCGCGGTCCATGATGAGGTCGACGAACTCCGGCGGCGGTGGAGGACGGGCGTCGATCTGGACGGCACCGTGGCGGCGCACGTCGTGCCCCGTCACGAACCAGATATCCCGGTTCTATAAGTCGACGCGTATGATCGCGGTGTTTCCCCGGCGTGAGGAGAGCACGCTTGACCCGGAGTTGCGCTCGCACTCGGACTGCGGTACTCCCGTGTGCCCGTGCCCTCCTCCCTCCCCGTGGCGCCAACGTGAAGTTAACCGGCCCGCGCGATGAGCTGACCTCATGGTCATGGACGGTTGCGGACATGCGGATGCGGTATGCTTGGTGCACATGCTTGCAAAGTTAAATGTCCATTGATCATAGTTAACTACGATGATGTTGATGAAGACAACGGAGGCTAGAGGGATCTAGGGCGGCGGTGCTAGACGTAATAAAATAATAAATAGAAAGTAGGAAAAGTATGAATTCCGCTATGCGTAAAATATGAATAATATTTTGCGAAACTATTTTTCTTATATCAGTTATTAATTTTCGTTTAAAAATGATTGGTCGTGTACTAATTACAGTTAATTAATTTTGTATGGTTTATTTTTTGATGGAAATTTTGTACTTGTTAATTAGCTAATCAGTTCCGCTTAAAAAATAACTAGTTAATCAGTTCAGCGTGTGTGATGATACATCTAACGGCTGGGCTGATTGTCATTTGCTAATTTTCTCCTCGTATCAGTGCGTCCGAAGAAGGCACGGTAGCTGTGCCGTGCTCAATGGCACGGTAGAGGAGCCGGTTCCGTAACTAAGGTGTAATCTCTCCTCATAACCATGGAAAAGTAGTACTGCCTTGGTTGGATTACTTCCAAGAAGGCCAGCTCCGATTCGTATTGTAACACAATGAGCAGCGATTGATTTTCTCGGGAGATGTGATACGTGCCTCGGTTGATGTAGAAACGACCGCAGCACCTGCCTCGGTTGATGTAGAAACGACCGCAGCACCGCTGCCAAAATTTTCTTCTTCCTTGTAAACAGACCGGCCGCCGGATACACCAGCTGGATACATGCTAAAACATGGGAATCGTTGATTTTCTTCTGAACGCGGTAGGCATCTTCTGGGGTTCGGCGGATTTTGTTGGATTAGACGTGTGACCGCCGCGCCGATGAACTCAAAGCCTGAAGTAGATCCTTCCGCGATGAACTTCTCAATTCCTGGAAATTCCCTTCAAGATCATAACACCACCGTGCGCCGGCCGCCGTGGCTCGCCTCAAACCGCCCAGCCGGCTCGCCCCACGGTGGGCGCCAACTGTCGTGGATTTGTCACGGCAAGATGTTCTCGTGAGAGAACTTAGGTGTGAGGCCATCGCAACTATGTGGCGGCTTGAGAGGGGTTGGTCGGAATCGAGAGACGCGAGTTTACCCAGGTTCGGCCCCTCCGATGAAGGTAAAAGCCTACGTCCTGCTATGTGTCTATATTGATGATGAGGATGATCTCGATTACAAGGGTGCGGGATCGCTACCTCTAATCTCGAGAGCCTCTAATCTGTCTATCTCTCATGACTTGTCTATCTAAGACCTGTCTATTGAGACGTCTAAAAAACTTGACCCTCTTGGGGTGACCCGCCCCTCCTTATATAAGCTGAAGGGGCGGTTTACATGTAGAGTCTAAGTCGGATTGAGATTTAACTTATTATGACTTTCCATCGCGGGTTTCTCCTCATGGGCTTCTGAGTCCCGGGCTTCTTATCTCCGACAGGCGGCTTACAACCGGGCGGCTTACAACCGGGCGGCTTACAACCGGGCTTATCTTCAAAACTCATCTTCAGGGACTCGTCTCCGGGACTTAACTGTCTGCCGGGTCATAACTGTCTGCCGGGTTATAACTGTCTGCCGGGTCATAACTGTCTGCCGGGTCATAATTGTCACCGGGTTATAACTGTCTGCCGGGTTACAACTGTCTGCCGGGTCATAACTGTCACCGGGTTATAACTGTCTGCCGGCTCACAAGTGTCTGCCGGCTGATAACTGTCTGCCGGTTCACAAGTGTCTGCCGGCTTATAACTGTCCCCGGGTCATACCGCGGGGTATATCCCCGACAAGTTGTTTAACTAGTATGATAAAAACTAGAATGATGAGGAGTTGTTTTTTTGTTTTATGACATTTTAACTTGGCATGATTAAGATCATGATGAGTTTTTATATGACATATATTAGATTAAAGTAGATGGATGCAAGAGTCCAAGTTGAATTAGAGGAAAATACGATGTTGCGATTCGCAACATCGTATTTTCCTCTAATTCAACTTAGTCTCTTGCATCTATCTAATTTAATCTAAATGTTGTTTCTTCCATTATTTTTACTGATGTTGTATATTAATATGTATAACCGTGTGAAAATACAATACAAATATAAAAAAAGAATTATGCGTGATTAGTAGTAGCTCTGGTTACATACACACGCTGCTAACAGTTAGCAGTAGCGCGTTTAGAGAAACACGCTACTGATAGTTTAGTTGCTAGTAGTGTTGGTTGACCCACGCTACTACTAACAGTTAGTTTTAGCACCATAGTAGTAGCACGCCTACCAGCGCTACTGGTAGCTAAAAACCCAGCGCTACTAGTAGGGTTTTCCCTAGTAGTGATACCAGATAATTATCGACACTACAAATTCAAACCCACCAAGTTCATTTTCTACCAATGATTGAGCTTCACTACTTGTCATTGGATATTTGTCAGTTTTATCCACTTGTAGTAAAGCCTCCCTTATTTGTGGCATTTGAATACGTATAGCCTTAACACTCTCAACAAGACTCTCCCAACGAGAAGATGACAATGACTTGACAGTCAACTTCTTTAAGTTATCTTTGAGAAATTGCCATCGTTTAGTAGAATTAGCAAATATTGTATATATGGGTTGTTTAACTCCAAAAAGTCTATTGCTTTACGGCAAGACTTTGCCATATCGCATAGCGCAAGATTTAGACTATGACAACCACAAGCTGAATAAAATGCCCTTGGATGTTTTTCCAAAAATTTCTTTTGTACCCCCTTATTGGTTTCTTTCATATTTGACCCATTATCATAAACCTGTCCTCTCACATTGTCCAAATCAAGGCTAAGATTATTTAACTCCTCTTCTAGAAGATTAAACATGCCTTGCCCAGTGGTATCATTCACCTCCAAAAATCCTAAGAAAGATTCTTTGATGCAAACAGAAGCAAAAGATGTATCAACATACCTAATTATGAAAGACATCTGTTCTTGGTGGCTTGCATCCGGAGTACAATCAAGAATAACTGAGAAATATTTTTCTTCCTTTACCTTTTCAATGATTCTAGACCTGATGGCAGTAGCGAGGTTATTTATTAACTCATTCTGGATAGAAGGGCCAAGGTAGTGATCACGAATCTTATCATTGGTGATGCGGTCAACATGCTCTTTAATAACTGGGTCAAAGTCAGCCAACATTTCAATTAGTCCTAGGAAATTCTCATTGCTCTCTTGGTACAACTTTCTATTGCTGCCACGAAATGCTATATTATGTTCTGCAAGAAAATTTATGATCAACAAAATTTTGAGCAAAACTTTTCTCCAATGCTCCTTTTTCTTTTTCAAGTTCTCGCTGTGCAACTTTGTCTATTGTTTGATTCTTCCGCATCCTGAGAAGACGGAAGTCATACCATGCAGTCACATTTGTGTTATGCTCTCTACTTGATTCATGCTCTTTAAGTCTAGCCCCAAGATGAATCCAGTCACTTAAACCCTCATTTGCTAGCTTTCCTCTCACATTGTCTCTTTTCAATATTTTGCAACAAAAACAAAATGCTCTATTGAGGTCCCTGCTGTATACACGCCACTCTCTGTCAAACTTTTCTACATTTGAAAGAATTCTACTAAACGATAATGCAGAAAACCTTCTAGAGAACTTGTCATAAGGAGCATACTCAATATTTGCTCTTTTAGGACCCATTTGCAGCAAGATATCAATCTATTTAGGATCAAGTCCATCCCAATTGCTAGGATCAAATATATCTGGCTGAACAGAATTATTCATGTCATCCGAAATATTAGGGTCATGATCTTTATCGGAAATATTGACATCATTACCTTCATCAATTTCTGTAGTGGTAGCCTAAACCTCTTTCGCATTATCACTGATGAGGTCACCTACCATAGGTAGGGGTCGGGGTACACAATCAGGGGTGTTTATTTCCCCCTTGACTTGTGCATGGACGAAATGCCTCCGACCCGATGGCCTAAGTTTGCCGGGGAAAGCTACTACCCCGTAAAAACCGGTCCAAACCAGGGAAGCCGTTTACGTGAAATCAAGGAGCGCATCAAGAAGACGAAACCAGCATTCAAGACCAAGACTCCGACAGAAGCAACTTACGCTGGCTAAGCAACGCCAGCAAGGTCGATGCAACAGCCCAGAACGGGCCCGAACCACGCCAGTCGTGTCCTCGGTGCTTGCCGGGGACCGAGGCGCACACATATTCTGGAACACCCGGCAAGCCATCCCCCGGCAGGTGCGAGCCGATCGGCCACCGCTCCACCGCTCCACCGCATCACAATGCCAGTCATTTGTCGATGCGGTGTCGAGCCCTCGGGTGGCTAAGTGGCTCTCGCTAAGCACGTGGCAACTCGCTGGGAGACAAATTATGCCCATTTGACACCCATCCAGAGGTGTGTCAAGATACTGAGCAATAGTTAGCTAAAGCGGTGATAAAAGCCTGCCGGGGATGCATCCCCGCACGCCACCTAGGCTAGCATTTATGGCATTTTGTCCTAAGTGCCAGAGTTAGGTATGATAGCACCGTTGGCTATCTAATCACTAGATAATGTCTGTTTTGCCAATGTGGTTGCCCCTTGAGATATAAAAGGAGGCCCAAGGCAACCTCGCTGAAGATTCGGACCTTTGGACACTTGTACTCGCGTAGCAGCTCTCCCGAGGGCAACCTTGCCGGGTTTGAGCACTACGTGTGCTTCGTGTTCCCCCGATCAATCCACCAAAGCATGAGTAGGGTTTTGTGCTTCCCAGCGGCCCGAACCTGGGTAAAACACCAGCGTCTCGTCGTCGTGCTGCCTCACCACCTCTGCTCTTTGTGCAACGTGACCTCACCCCTGTCGAACCACAAAGGGGCCCGTGGCCCCATAGGTGATCGTGTGCATCGTGACCCGATAGTAGGGTTATAGACCTTACATCTAGGGCCCACCTGTGGCCCCGCATTATCATTAATGTCCCTGGATTAGAGATGCACTCGGATGCACACGGAAGATCCACTCGAATTCATCAAGTCACTCGGAGGACGTTCCACCAGTCGGACCAGTAACAACACTCAGGAGAGGAGAAGCTGGGACGGCGTGGGAGCTGCAACGTTCGAGGGACTTAATATTACACATGAAGTGCTGTGAAGACAGACGTTACGTGTAACGCTCATAGTTAAAGCAGCAGTTTCTAGTAACGCCTGCAGTTACTGATATTAATTACCCTTGTAATGGCGTTTGGCCAGCGATGGCGCACTCTATATAAGCCACCTCCGGCCTCCTAAGCAAGGGTTCTGCACTCTACTGTATTCCTACCCCCTAAGAAAACACAAAGCCCCTAGGCACGAGACGTAGTGTCTTTACCTCCTTCGAGAGAGGCCTGAACTCGCTAAATCCGAGTGATACACTTGCATCGTAGCTAGGCTCCGCCCCTCATTCGTACCCCTGGTATTATTGTCAGGCTTGTTCCCTCAACATTTGGCGCCCACCGTGGGATTGCGCATCTAGGGAATTCTGGCGTAGGTGGAGTTTTTCCGGTCATCATGATGACACTCGGCGGAGAAATCCTCTTTCGTTCCTTCAGCTTCGTCGCCAACGATTCGGCGTGGTTGCAGGCGGCTTCACTCGACACGGATGCGCTGCCCGCCCGCGGTGCAACGCATTTTCGTGCCGCTTCGTTCGGAGTTCTACTCCGGCAACCATCGGTTCCATACCAGTCGGTACCCCTTCGCGTCGCTGGTGGTCGTCGCAAGCGCTCTGGACGCTCGTGACTCCAGCGATGGATCAAGCACGCTGTGGCTCTTCAAGCCGCGGCTGGTCAAGTGGGGATGCTCGACTCCGACGAGCCGACCCTTGATTTGTTCCCCACCTCATATGAGGACTTTTCCGATGAGTCCACACTAGTGCAGAAATGGCTAGCCACAACTCTTGTTCGTGGCGCGCCATTTCTCACCAACGCTAGCACTAATATTTTCAAATAGTGTTGGCGTTGGCTAAATTGAAACGCCATATCTATTCGATTTGTGCTGGCTGATACATCCATTTTGCATCATGATTTCCTACTGTTATTTACTTTGTTTTGTTGAATAATAATGCTTTGGGGAGTGATTCTAATGCCTTTTCTCTCATAATATGCAAGGTTTACACAAAGAGGGAGAATACCGGCAGCTGGAATTCTGGACCCAAGAAAAGCACGTTAGAGATACCTATTCTGCACAACTCCAATGAAGCTGAAATTTTACGGAGATTATTTTTGCATTTAATAAAAAATACTGGAGCAGAAAACTGCCGGAGGGGGACTCCCAGGTGGGCACAACCCACCAGGGCGCGCGAGGCCCCCCTGGGCACGCCCTGATGGGTTGAGGCCACCTCGGCTCACCTCCGGTGCCCATCTTCTGGTATATGGTCACACTTGACCTAGAAAAAATCAGGGAGGACTTTCGGGACGAAGCGCTGCCGCCTCGAGGCAGAACTCGGGCAGGAGCACTTTTGCCCTCCGGCGGAGCGATTCCGTCGGGGGAACTTCCCTCCCGGAGGGGGAAATCGAAGCTATCGTCATCACCAACACCCCTCTCGTCTTTGCGAGGCCAATCTTCATCAACATCTTCAACAACACCATCTCCTCTCAAACCCTAGTTCATCTCTTGTGTTAAATCTTTGTACCGGAACCTCAGATTGGTACATGTGGGTGACTAGTAGTGTTGATTACCTTGGGTAGTTGATTACTATATGGTTTATTTGGTGGAAGATTATATGTTCAGATCCATTAGGCCATTCAATACTCCTCTGATCTTGAGCATGATTATTATTTGTGAGTATTTACCTTTGTTCTTGAGGTCACGGGAGAAGCCATGTTGCGAGTAATCATGTGAATTTGATATGTGTTCGATATTTTGATGATATGTATGTTGTGATTCCCTTAGTAGTGTCATGTGAACGTCGACTACATGACACTTCACCATTCATGGGCCTAAGGGGATGCATTGTGGAGTAGTTATTAGCTAATGGGTTGCTAGAGTTACAGAAGCTTAAACCCTAGTTTATGCGCTGCTTCGTAAGGGGCTGATTTGGATCCAAACGTTTAATGCTATGGTTAGATTTTATCTTAATACTTTTCTCGTAGTTGCGGATGCTTGCGAGGGGGTTAATCATAAGTGGGAGGTTGTTCAAGTAAGAACAGCACCCAAGCACCGCTCCACCCACATATCAAATTATCAAAGTAGCGAACACGAATCAAACCAACATGATAAAAGTGAAATTCCCGTGTACCCTCAAGAACACTTTGCCTATTACTAGTGATTGTTCTGGCCTGTCCTTTGCCACAAAAGGATTGGAATACCTTGCTGCACCTTGTTTACCGTTACCGTTACTTGCTTGTTACCAATTATCTTGCTATCAAACTATCTGTTACCTACAATTTTAGTGCTTGCAGAAATTACCTTGCTGAAAACCGCTTGTCATTTCCTTCTGCTCCTCGTTGGGTTCGACACTCTTACTTATCGAAAGGACTACGATTGAGCCCCTATACTTGTGGGTCATCAAGACTCTTTTCTGGTGCTGTTACCAGGGAGTGAAGCGCTCTTGGTAAGTGGAAATAGGTAAGGAAAAACTTATACTACGTGCTGAAATTTATCTCTACTTGCTACTATGGAAAACAATCCTTTGAGGGGTTTGTTCGGGGTATCTTCACCTCGATCGGAACTACAATTAGTTGCCCCTCAACTAGAGCACCTACTGAAAATGTTACTTATGAAATTCCTTCGGGTATGTTAGAACAACTGCTTGCTAAACCTTATGCAGAAGATGGAACTGAACATCCTGATATGCACCTCTTATATGTGAACGAAATTTGTGTTTTATTTAAGCTTGCAGGTTTACCCGAAGATGAAGTTAATAAGAAGGTTTTCCCTTTATCTTTGGAGGGAAAAGAATTGACATGGTATAGGCTATGTGATGATCTTGGATCGTGGAACTGGAATCGTTTGCAATTGGAATTTCACCAAATGTTTTATCCCATTCATCTAGTTCATCGTGATCGGAATTATATATATAATTTTTGGCCTCGTGAAGGAGAAATTATCGCTCTAGCTTGGGGGAGGCTTAAATAAATGTTATATTCATGCCCCAATCATGACATTCCAAGAGAAGTTATCATTCAGAATTTTTATGCTCGGCTTTCTCATAATGATCAATCCATGCTCGATACTTCTTGTGCTGGTTCTTATATGAACAAGACTATTGAATTCAAGTGGGATCTCTTGGAAATAATTAAACGCAACTCTGAAGATTGGGAGCTTGACGAAGGTAATGAGTCAGGTATAAAGCTTGAATTTGATTGTGTTAAATCTTTTATGAATACCGATACTTTTCACAAGTTTAGCACTAAATATGGACTTGACTCTGAGATAGTAGCCTCTTTCTGTGAAGCATTTGCTACTCACGTTGACCTCCCCAAGGAGAAGTGGTTTAAATATCATCCGCCTATTAAAGAAGAAATTAAAGAACCGGTCATAGCTAAAGAAGAAACCATCTTTTACAATGTTGATCCAGTTGTGCCTACCGCTTATATTGAAAAACCACCTTTCCCTATTAGGATAAAGGAACATGCTAAGGTATCAACTGTGGTTCGTAAAAGTAATATAAGAGCACCTAAACCCCCAGAGAAAATTAAAGTAGAACCTAGTGTTGCTATGGTTAAAGATCTCTTGGTGGAAAATATTGATGGGCATGTTATCTACTTTTGTGATGAAGCTGCTAGAGTTGCTAAACCCGATGAAAAAGATAAACATAGACACATAGAAGGCATGCCTGTTGTCTCAGTCAAAATAGGAAATCATTGCTATCATGGTTTATGTGATTTGGGTGCTAGTGTGAGTGCTATACCTTTCACTCTATACCAAGAAATAATGGATGAAATAGCACCTGCTGAAATGGAAGACATTGATGTCACTATTAAACTTGCTTATAGAGACACTATCACACCAGTTGGGATTGTTAGAGATGTTGAAGTCTTGTGCAGGAAGATAAAATACCGTACTGATTTTCTAGTCCTTGGTTCCCCACAAGATGACTTTTGTCCCATTATCTTTGGTAGACCTTTCTTGAGCACTGTCAATGCTAAGATAGATTGTGAAAAACAAACTGTCGGTTTGAGTTTTGGTAATGTGTCTCATGAGTTTAATTTTTCCATGTTTAGTAGACAACCTCGCGATAAAGCGCTATCTAGTAAGGATGAAATAATTGGTCTTTCTTCTATTGCTGTGCCTCCTACTGATCCATTAGAACAATATTTGCTCCATCATGAAAATGATATGCATCTGCGTGAATGAAATGAAATAGATCAAATTTCTTCGAACAACAACCTCTCTTGAAACACAATTTGCCTATTGAAACTCTTGGAGGTCCTCCTCCACCTAAAGGTGATCCTGTGTTTGAATTGAAACAATTGCCTGACACTTTGAAGTATGCTTATCTTGATGAGAAAAAGATATATCCTGTTATTATTAGTGCTAACCTTTCAGAACGTGAAGAAGAAAGATTATTAAAAGTTCTAAGGAAGCACCGGGCTGCTATTGGATATACTCTTGATGATCTTAAGGGCATTAGTCCCACTCTATGCCAGCACAAGATTAATATGGAACCTGATGCTAAACCCGTTGTTGATCACCAACGGTGATTGAATCCTAAGTTGAAAGAAGTGGTAAGAACCGACATATTAAAGCTTCTGGAAGCAGGTATAATCTATCCCACAGCTAATAGTTGATGGGTAAGTCCTGTTCATTGTGTCCCTAAGAAAGGAGGTATTACCGTTATTCCTAATGATAAGAATGAACTCATTCCACAAAGAATTGTCACTGGCTATAGAATGGTAATTGATTTTAGAAAATTAAATAAAGCTACTAGGAAAGATCATTACCCTCTACCGTTCATTGATCAAATGCTTGAAAGACTATCTAAGCATACACACTTTTGTTTCCTAGATGGATATTCTGGTTTCTCTCAAATACCTGTGTCACAATCGGATCAGGAGAAAACTACCTTTACTTGTCCTTTTGAAACCTATGCTTATAGACGTATGCCTTTTGGTTTATGCAATGCACCTGCTACCTTTCAAAGATGTATGACTGCCATATTCTCTGATTTTTGTGAAAAGATTGTGGAGGTTTTCATGGATGATTTTTCTGTTTACGAAACTTCTTTTGATGATTGCTTAAGCAAGCTTGATCGAGTTTTGTAGAGATGTAAACAAACTAATCTCGTCTTGAATTGGGAGAAGTGCCACTTTATGGTTAATGAAGGCATTGTCTTGGGGCATAAAATATCTGAACGAGGTATTGAGGTGGATAAAGCTAAAGTTGATGCAATTTAGAAAATGCCATGTCCTAAAGATATTAAAGGTATCCGAAGTTTCCTTGGTCATGCTGGTTTTTCTAGGAGGTTCATTAAAGACTTTTCTAAAATTTCTAGGCCTCTTACTAATCTTTTGCAAAATGATATTCCTTTTGTTTTTGATGATGATTGTGTCTAAACCTTTGAAACACTCAAGAAAGCCTTAAGCTCTGCACCTATCATACAACCACCTGATTGGAACTTGCCTTTTGAAATTATGTGTGATGCTAGTGATTATGTTGTTGGTGCTGTTCTAGGACAGAGAGTTGATAAGAAATTGAATGTTATCCATTATGCTAGTAAAACTCTAGACAGTGCCCAACGAAACTATGCTACTACTGAAAAAGAATTTTTAGCAGTTGTGTTTGCTTGTGACAAATTTAGATCCTATATTGTTGAGTCCAAAGTTATTGTTCACACCGATCATGCTGCTATAAAATACCTTATGGAAAAGAAAGATGCTAAACCTAGACTCATTAGGTGGGTTCTCTTGCTTCAAGAATTTGACTTACACATCGTTGATACGAAAGGAGCTCAGAACCCCGTAGCTGATAACTTGTCTAGGTTAGAAAATATTCTTGATGACCCACAACCTATTGATGATAGTTTCCCTGACGAACAGTTAGCTGCAATAAGTATTTCTCAGAACACACCTTGGTATGCTGATTATGCTAACTACATTGTCGCTAAATATATACCACCTAACTTCACTTACCAACAAAAGAGAAAAAAATTCTATGACTTGAGACATTACTTTTGGGATGACCCACATCTTTATAAAGAAGGAGTAGATGATATTATTAGACATTGTGTACCTGAGCATGAACATGAACAAATCCTATGGAAATGTCATTCCGAAGCTTATGGAGGACATCATGCGGGAGATAGAACTGCTCATAAGGTACTGCAATCTGGTTTTTATTGGCCTACTCTCTTCAAGGATGCCCGTAAGTTTGTCTTGTCTTGTGATGAATGTCAAAGAATTGGTAATATCGGTAACTGATAACCCACAAGTATAGGGGATCGCAATAGTTTTCGAGGGTAGAGTATTCAACCCAAATTTATAGATTCGACACAAGGGGAGCCAAAGAATACTTGAGAGTATTAGCTGTTGAGTTGTCAATTCAACCACACCTAGAGATAAATATCTGCAGCAAGGTGATCAGTAGCACAGTAATATGATAGGTTTGATAGCAGTAGCAATAGTAACAGTAGCGGTAACAGTCGTAGTAGTAGTTTTGTAGCAGTTGGAACAGCAGCAACAACAGTAGTAACTTAGCAAGAGCAATAAGTGTAAAGTCGTAGGAACTGTATCGGTAACTCGTTGGATGATATTCATCATATAACAGTCATAACCTAGGGCGATACAGAACTAGCTCAGTTCGTTAATGTAATGTAAGCATGTATTCCATAAATAGTCATCCGTGCTTATGGAAAAGAACTTGCATGACATCTTTTGTCCTACCCTCCCGTGGCAGAGGGGTCCATAAGGAAACTAAGGGATATTAAGGCCTCCTTTTAATAGAGAACCGGAACAAAGCATTAACACATGGTGAATACATGAACTCCTCAAACTATGGTCATCACCGCGAAGTATCCCAAATATTGTCACTATGGGGTTGACGGATCATAACACGTAATAGGTGCATATGACTAGGCAAGATCGGATCAAGAACATAGATATAGAGATGATAACATAAACAGTTCAGATCTGAAATCATGGCACTCGGGCCCTAGTGACAAGCATTAGGCATAGCACAGTCATAGCAACATCAATCTCAGAACATAATGGGTACTAGTGATCAAGCCCTAACAAAACTAACTCGATTACATGATGAATCTCATCCAACTCCTCACCGACCAGCAAGCCTACGAAGGAATTACTCACTCCCGGTGGGGAGCATCATGGAATTGGCGATGGAGAAAGGTTGATGATGACAAACACCGAAGATTCCCCTCTTCGGAGCCCCAAACGGGCTCCAGATCTGGCCTCCCGATGAAGAACAGGAGGTGGCAGCGACTCCGTCTCGTGAAACGCGATAATTCTTTCTCTCCTATTTTTCTCCAAATTTAGGAATTTATAGTGGCGGAGATAGGTCAAGTGGGGCCACGAGGTGCCCACCACCCACCAGGGCGCGCTAGGAGGGGGCTGGCGCGCCCTGGTGGGTGCTGCGCATCCTGGGCCCCCTCTCTGGTGGTTTCTGGCTCCAGTATTTTTTATATTTTACAAAATAAATCGTCGAAAAGTTTCGTTCCATTCCGAGAACTTTTATTTCTGCACAAAAACAACACCATGGCAATTCTGTTGAAAACAGCGTCAGTCCGGGTTAGTTCCATTCAAATCATGCAAATTAGAGTCCAAAACAAGGACAAAAGAGTGAGGAAAAGTAGATATGTTGGAGACGTATCAACTCCCCCAAGCTTAAACCTTTGCTTGTCCTCAAGCAATTCAGTTGATAAACTGAAAGTGATAAAGAAGAATTTTATGAACTCTTTTGTTCTTGTTTACATATATATGCTTAAGTAGCACCGAGATTTTCAGCAAAGATTATGACTAACCATGTTAACAATAACTCTTAGGAATTATATTTACTCATATGAATAACGTAAGCAACTAGCGAGCAATAATAAGATATCTCAAGCGCCAACAATTTGTCAAAACAATCATGATACAATATGACAATAGTGGTATCTCGCTAGCCCTTCCTGAGACCGCAAAACGTAAATGCAGAGCACCTCCAAAGTTCAAGCAGCGACTAAACATTTATAATTCATGGTAGAAAAGATCCAGTCATGCTGCACCCAACATCAACTATACACAATGCATGAGGATGACAATAGTGCTCTCAGGTCTGGCGCTTATTTGTGAAGGTGATGACTCAACATAAAAGTAAATAGATAGTCCCTTCGCAGAGGGAAGCATGGATTTGCAGGGGTGCTAGAGCTCAAAGTTTAAAACAGAGATAGATATAATTTTGGGAGGTACACCCTTCCTGTCAACGTCACGACCAAGAGTTATCAATATCTTCCATGCTAAACAAATTAGCGGCGGTTCCCAAACGGTAAAAGTAAAGGTTTACTCCCCCTCCACCAACAATCACACTCCACGGCGAGCCGCATCCACGGGTACCGTCCAAACCAACAACATTCCTGGGGGAGTTTTGTTTAATTATTTTTGATTTTTCATTTCGGGACTGGGAATCCCTATTACCGCCCCTCTCGTGTAAGGACAAGTGAATAAACACTCGTCTTGAGAATAACCCGCTTAGCATGGAAGATACTGACCGCCCTCTGTCGCTCCATGAGCGGTCCAGGCACACAAAACAGATGTTTATTTGAAATTTTAGAGGTGGCACATGCGAATTTACTTTGGAATGGCAGGGTAATACCGCATATAGGTAGGTATGGTGGACTCATCTGGCATAACTTGGTTTAAGGGTTTTGATGCACAAGCAGTATTTCCGCTTAGTACAGGCGAAGGCTAGCAATTAGATTGAGAAGCGGCCAGCTAGAGAGCGAAGATGGTCATGAACATGCATTACATATAATCAACACTGAATACTAGGATGAGTAGGATATGGACACCATGAACATAAATATCATGAAGGCTATGTTGGTTTCGATTCAACTACATGCGTGAACATGTGCCAAGTCAAGCCACTTGAAACATTCGGAGGAGGATACCATATCATCATACCGCATCACAACCATTTTAATGCATGTTGACACCCAAGGTAAATCATTATCCACTCCTAGCTACTTAAGCATGGCATGAACAACTATAATCTCTAATGGTCATTGCAAACATGTTTGATCATAATGAGCTGAATCAAGGGATACTAGGTTAAACATTTTTACAAAAACAAAAACAAGTTGAGTTCATTGAGGGAGTCCGGGATTAAGGGGTCCTCGGACTACCAGCCTAGTTCTCATGTGCTAGATTCATGGGCCGCTCGCTGAGGATGGGATCGATCAAAGGCCCCGTCGCCAGGGAGGAGACCTCAGGAGCCGTGGCGTGCCTATCAAGTTTGAGATAGTAGATTAGGCATGTTTTTTCCCTCCGGTGAACAACCGACTATGTGTAACCCTAATGACCCCCGGCGTCTATATAAGCCAGAGGGTTTTAGATTGAAGGACAGAGAAACTCATCTAGGGTTTTAGCTAGCCGATCTCGAGGTAGATCAACTCTGTAACCTTCATACCATCAATATAATCGAGCAGGACGTAGGGTTTTACCTCCATAGGAGGGCCCGAACCTGGGTAAACATCGTCTCCTTCATCCCCTTGTTACCATCAATCCTAGACTCACAGCTCGGGACCCCCTACCCGAGATCCGCTGGTTTTGACACCGACATTGGTGCTTTCATTGAGAGTTCCGCTGTGATCACCAAAAGAATCGATGGCTCATCTTCTCAGAAGCCATGGAGTCTGCAGCCAGGATGCCTCCGTCCCTGGATTGACCCCCGCAAGCGGCAGCGCCCTGTCGCATGCCGATCCGACTGACCATCTTGGCCAGATCGGAAGCTTCTTCCCCGATCAAGAAATCAGATTTGGGAACCTAGAGTCCGCTGCTGATTCACGGGGAGAACTTGTTTGGATGAGGCCCTCAACTCCCATGGAGGAGCCCGCAGAGTCTGACGCCTTGACGCCGGAAGCATCGGGCATCGCCTCTGAGGTGGCCTCTACCCTCTGTCCGTCTAGAACGCCCAACCCCGTTGATATGCCCGGATCCGCCGCGGCCGAACATGACCTGGATTCGCCTTCGAGCGATCCCGGGACCACGGCGCTGCGGATCGACCCCGTGCGCTTTGGCGACACGTACTCCGCTGACGTCTTGTCCCTGAACGAGCTACTGGATCGGATTCGAACCATGGGCCTGGCCGACGACCACCAGACCCCGGTGTATGACCGGATTGGGCTTAAATCCGATGACAGGGAGATTCGCACCCCCTCGGTCACTCACTTAGTCGCCACTGTCGAGTGTCCGGCTGGAGGCTCGTCCCCACAACAACCGAAACTAAAAACAGTTTATATCCCAATCTTCGATCATCAAGATCTCTCTGGTAACCCAGATTCGGGAGTTCGTTCCAGAAATAGTTTGGGATCGATCCCCGATCTAGCGCGCAACTCGAACCCCGCGCCGAACGGTCCTGCGGACAAGGCGGACTCCAATTCCCCCGCGCCGAACCCCGTGATTCTGGACTCACATCGTGGCGTGGAACTAATTTTTTTCCCACCCACCACCCAAGTCGAGCACTCAAGCATCGCAGGAGAGTCCAAGTCTTCGGACTTACGGGATGTCAAACAATTACCAGGGGAGTCGGTTCACCACTTTTGGGCTAGACTCCTCCTCGTTAGAGACAGAGTACCAGGCTCTAGTGACCAGGAGATATTGGAAACTTTCAGTCGCAATTGTCATGATGAAGGGATCCTCAATGCCCTATCCCGTCGACACGTTCGCGGCTTCACCGAGCTATCGAACCTGGTACAAAAATACTGTGCCATGGAGAGCACCTGGCAAGCCGAACGGCTACTTTCGGAACCAGACTTTACCGAACACCCTAGAGGAGATCGGAAAAAGCAAATACCTCCGAAGCGGCTAGCAAACACGAACCCGCCGAAAAAAGAAATAGACCCCCTACGGGGGCCAGAACTGTCCTTGACGGACTATTGGACAAGCCATGCCCTATACATTCTGTATTGCTGAACACAAGCCCGACTCACATCCTCAGAGCTTGCTGGGTCGTCAGGCAGGTCGCAAAAAGTGGAGAGGCCATCCTCGAGGCACTACCGCTGAACAGGCGCTCCACAACGCCACCAGAATACAATGCGGAAGTCCTGACGAACTACGAAACGTTCCCCTCTAGGAACAGGAGGAAAAGAGCTCTTAGAGAACTCGAACATGTCTACCATGTGGCGGCAACAAGTTCATGGGCAGACACACCAATCACCTTCGGAGACACTGACCAACCAACCATCCGTCCTGGTCAAACACCGGCCGCACTGGTCCTAAACCCCATCGTCGAAGGTTTCAGGCTACAGAAGGTACTAATGGATGGTGGCAGTGGTTTAAACCTCATCTACGAAGACACCCTGGAAAAATGCAGTTCGACCGATCTCGCATCGAGCAAAGCAACACAACCTTCCGGGGGATCATCCCTGGGAAAGAGGCGCGTTGTTCAGGACGTATCACCCTGGACGTAGTGTTCGGCATGCCCGAAAACTACCGATCTAAAGAACTTCTCTTCCATATCGTGCCCTTCCCCAGTGGCTACCACGCCCTGTTGGGGCGTGAAGCCTTCACAAAATTCGAGGCTATACCCCATTACGGATATATGAAGCTCAAGATGCCAGGCCCAAACGGGGTAATCACAATCGCCAGTGATCCGAATATAGCCCTTCGAGCCGAAAACAAAACAGCAGCGCTCGCCCTCCAGGCACTAGCTGAGACCTTTGCTGCAGAGGAATTGACCGCACTCCGGTCAACAGTGGACAAGGACGATGTGATCCTTAGCAAAATGCCCAAACCCACGTCCTTTAAACCTGCAAAATAAATTGTTAAATTTCAGGTACACCCAACGGACCCTAATAAGACAGCGTCCATCGGAGCTCAGCTGGACCCCATGGTGGACGAGGCGCTGCGAGCATTCTTACGAGAAAACTGGGACATCGTCGCCTGGCATCCTTCCGATATGCCAGGAATCCCACGGCGGCTGGCAGAACATAGTCTGAATATAATCCCAGGCTTCAAGCCCGTCAAACAGACTCTACGCTGCTTTTCCAAGCCTAAACGACAAGCTATGGGTGAAGAACTAGCCAAATTACTAGAGGCCGGATTCATACGGGAGATCAAACACCCCGAATGGTTGGCAAACCTGGTGATGGTACCGAAGAAAGACAAATCCTGGCGACTGTGCGTCGACTTCAAAGACCTTAACAAGGCCTACCCTAAGGATCCTTTCCCCTTACCACGCATAGACTAGATTATTGACGCCACAGCAGGACACGATTCACTGTGCTTCCTCGACGCTTACTCCGGATACCATCAGATCAAAATGAACGAATCCGATCAAGCTGCAACTGCATTCATCACCCCCTACGGGATATTCTGCTTCAACACAATGCCTTTCGGGGTAAAAACGCTGGGGCTACATACCAGCGCATGATCCAAACCTGTCTGAAAAAACAGGTTGGTAAAACAGTCGAGGCATACGTGGACGACATGGTCATTAAAACCAAACATGTCAGCCAGTTGATCGACGACCTAAGGCAAACCTTTGCCAGCTGACGCGAGTAAGATATACGACTCAATCCGGAGAAATGTGTCTTCGGAGTTCCTGCTGGTAAACTGCTCGGATTCATTGTTTCCCATAGAGGAATAGAAGCAAATCCGGCTAAGATCTGCGCCCTATCGGAATTTGCAATTCCCACAGAGCTAAAGCATGTCCAAAAGTTGGCGGGTTGCGTGGCGGCGTTAAGCCACTTTATTTCCCGTCTCGGTGAAAAGGCTTTACCGCTCTACAGGTTGCTGAAACGGACCAACAATTTCGAATGGAGCGATGAAGCAGCTGCTGCGTTAGAGGAAATTAAAACACTGCTGGCAAGCAACCCCATACTCCCAGCACCAGGCGCCGGTGAACCAATGTTATTGTACATATCGGCCACCAACCAAGTGGTTAGCGCAGTGCTCGTCGTCGAACGAGAGGAGGAGGGCCACAAATTCCAGATACAGAAGCTGGTCTACTATGTGTCAGAAGTAGTAACGCAATGCAAGTCCAGATACCCGCATTACCAGAAGATAGCCTATACAGTATTTATGGCATCACGGAAACTAAGACACTACTTTCAAGAGTGTTTGGTCACGGTGGCATCCGAAGTACCCCTGAACGATATAATCAATAACAGGGACGCCACCGGCCGCATAGCCAAATGGGCCATTGAACTCCTTCCTTTCGAAATCGCCTATAAGTCATGACGAGCTATTAAATCTCAGGTGTTGGCAAATTTCCTCGCTGAATGGACGGAGGCCGAGCTCCCCAGGGAATATAGTACATACTCCCATTGGACGATGTACTTCGACGGATCCAAAACACTGGCCGGACTGGGGGCTGGAGTTATTCTCACATCTCCCACAGGCGACAACGTCCGATACGTGTTACAAATCATGTACGCCGATTCCAACAATGCAGCCGAGTATGAAGCACTTTTGCACGGTCTTCGGATGGCAGCTTCAATGGGTATACAACGGCTGGAGGTACGGGGAGACTCCAACTTGGCCATCTCTTAAATCAACGGCAAATTCGATGCCAAAAACCCGAAGATGGCGGCATATAGAAACGCCGTCCTTAAAATATCCGCACGGTTCGAGGGGCTGGAATTCCATCATGTCACTAGAGACAACAACCAGGCCGCTGCCATACTGACCCGCATGGGGGCCAAACGCGACCCTGTCCCAAAAAACACTTTCCTTGAACGGCTCTTCAAGCCATCGGTGGTTTGGCAGGACGACAATAAGGGCGCCGGATCCATCAGCGTGGAAGAGGTTGTTCCCCCTATAAATGAACTAGACGACCAAATCATCGGCGGCTCCATAATGGACGAAACGCCTTCAGCTCTTGAGGTCATGGCAGTAATTGCACCAAGGACCGAGCCCTTCCTCGCTTACCTTCTTCGCCAAGAACTCCCCGACGATCAGACAGAGGCGAGACGCATAATTCAGCGATCCAAGGCCTATAAAGTCCATGAGGGTGAGTTATACAAGAAAAGCACCACCGGAGTACTCCAGCGGTGCATATCTAAGGAAGAAGGAAGGCAGCTCTTGGCCGAAGTCCACGCAGGAATGGGCGGCCATCACACCGCGGCAAGGGCCTTAGTAACCAAGGCCTTTCGGGCTGGTTTTTTCTGGCCCACCGCTCGAGCAGACGCCCAGTCACTTGTCCAGCATTGCGTGGGCTGTCAACTTTTTGCAAGTCAAAGCCACATGCCCCCAACAGCTCTCCGGATGATTCTGATTACCTGGCCTTTCGCGGTCTGGGGGCTGGATATGGTCGGACCACTTATAGGGGGGACCAAAAAGAATAAATATCTGCTGGTCATGGTTGACAAGTTCACCAAATGGATCGAAGCAAAACCTGTCAAATCAGCCAAGTCCGGACCAGTGGTCGACTTTATATCCAGCGTGGTACACCGTTACGGCGTCCCCCACAGTATAATAACGGACAATGGATCCAACTTCACCGCCCAAGAGGTGAAAGATTGGTGTACAAAGATGGGCATCAAGCTCGATTACGCATCGGTGTATCACCCGCAGACTAATGGACAAGTCGAACGGGCCAACGGCCTCATCATGAGTGGTATTAAACCACGTCTGGTCCGATCTCTTCATGAGTCCGACTGCCATTGGGTGGAGGAGCTTGACTCCATCCTGTGGGGCCTGCATACCACCCCGAATCGATCAACGGGATACACACCGTTCTTCATGGTCTACGGGGCAGAAGCAGTCCTTCCTTGTGATATTATTCACGATGCACCAAGGGTGCGCATGTACGAAGAAAAGGAGGCCGAGTTAGATCGGCAGGACGACTTGGACGCCTTAGAAGGAGAGCGCGACATAGCTCGGGCTCGCTCTACTTTTTATCAACAGCAGGCCCGGCGTTACCAGAGCAGGGAGGTCAGGGCAAAAGAGTATAATGTGGGTAAACTCATCTTACGGCTCCTCGAGAAGCAGAAGCATAAACTCAATCCCAAATGGGAGGGCCCCTTCATAATCGACGAAGTACTCGCAGGAGGGGCTTATCGTCTTCGAAGCCCGCCAGATAACCGCCTCGAACCACACCCATGGAACGCAGCTCGTCTTCGGCGTTTTTACGGCTAGACCGGTGTCATCATACTTTTTACCCTCCTTTTTCTGTTTTTTCTTTTTCTTTTTCCTTCCCTTCCACCTTGATTTTTGGCAGGTTTGGATTTTATTTCTCTCCCCAAAGTCTATGTTCGGCTATACCAAGCTTGTGTTAAGTCTTTCAGCATACATCCTCAGATGTTAGACCCGAATAAAACACCTGGGGGCTTCTTCCCGAAGCCGATGATTATATATTTTAAGCATCTATTCACATTTCCTGTGTATGCATGTTTCCCTTGTCGATTTTTAAGCCATTATATGCATCAATTTGAACTAAGATTTTTGCCAAGCTGGGTTGCCTCGCTCCTGTGTTTACCCTCTACATTCCCGAATGTTCGGCTAGAGGGTAAAGGGAGCACCTCTGCGATTGCTACGACCGGGTTATCCGGATACGTACCTCAGACGGGTGAAGCCAAAAGCTAGCTATCTTTAGCAGAAAATTGGTCGGCTACGATGGAAGCAACAAATAAAATTATGGTTGTCATTACCATCACTCAGGCTTCTTTTCTCAAAAAGGCCATTGGTCGCATACTAGCAGTATACGGCCTTACTATCCACGATTTACGTAGCAACCTAAAGGAAGGCACCGATAGAGGTACTATTTTATTTGGAAGTTGTTTCTTACGCTAAGCAGTAATATAACATATCTCCCTGTGCATCTTCTATCAGTTCGCACCAAATGGCTGGATTGCCTGGTTCCTCGAAAGAATTCCCTCTTATCAAGGGATATTTTATAAGGAACACTCCCAAGCTCTTATCGTGGGAGGTCGAAGCCGATGGCCAGTTAAGACAAAGTTTACAACACAGACGGAGCAAATTTTTATTTATTTAAAGTACATAGTTACATAAAATCACACATCTGGCTGCCGGTAAAGATTGCCTATTAAGGCATCCAGGGCGCATCAGGCCCTGCTGGCCCAACCCGAGCCATAAAATTATGGAGGGGCATCTTCCTGCGAGGGATGAGCGGCAGGCATCACTTGGTCGTACACCAAGTGAAGCGGCACTTCTTGCCCATCAGGCCCTGCTGGCCCAACCCGAGCCATATGCTCGGGGTTAAGACCGGTATAACGAGTCTTGATCATCGCCCACGCCTCTCGTGCTCCCTCCTGGCAGGCCGATGTTTTCCATAGCTCGAACTGACTCCGGGCTTCCTTGAACCGCTCAGCCAGTTCGGTCATCCCTTCCGGAGGCTTCTCGGCAGGCCATAGCGCTTTTATCATGCTCCTCATAGCCTTCCGAGCCCGCTCATGCATGGCGGACAGTTCCTTCAGAAGGCTCCCCCGGTAGGATCCGATCTCTTCTTCAGGCCGCCCGGTTAGGAGACCTATACATGAGACAAGGCATGCACATTACACTTCATGTAGAAGAGATACCCTTCGACGTTATAATCACACTTACCGAACATGCCCCTCTGTAATTTCTGGTTCTCTTCTTGGGTCTGGGCCAATTGAGTCTTTAAACTCTCAATTTCGTCGGCCTGCTGCTTGTTTTCTGCCTGGAGGCGTTTCTTCTCCTCCAGGTTTCGTTGCAACGAAAGGCAGCCGGCCTCATACTGGGACTCAGCGTACCTCTGAGATTCTCAGGCTGCATCTAAATCTTTTTGCAACTGCCCTATAGATTCAGCTGCTAAAAAGTACGCTCGCGTCAGCATGGGATTATATACTAAGATCAGCAGAATGGATATACTCACCATGCGCCTCCCGGGTAAAATTCTTCACTTGTTCAAGTTTGGCCTTCACGGCTTCCACCTGTGTTCGGCTCGCCTCCAATTCATTGGCCAATTGCTCGTTCTGCTGCCTTGAGGCCTGTATCATCCATAAAACAATATGCGGATCCTTAACTCGGTCGTCCCGACCAATTCAAGGCTCAGGGGCTACTGGGTTTACATATGTGTCCGGATTCTCAAAATCAATCACTCACCTTCAGGCTGGATGATACCAGTTTCACGGCTTCTCCAAGCCCAGCTCAGGCAGATCCGATGTGCGCGTCTGCCAAGCACAGAGCATTGAACTCTTGTTCGGAAAACACTGGGTGGCGCAGGGCTTCTCGTCGCCGCCGGTGGTTCATCGCACTCTCTACTTCGGATTTAGTGACTGATACCGCATCCCCGAAATCCTCAGGGGCCGGATTGACCACAGGGGCCTCCGCGGCAGGTTCGGCATGAGCGGAAGATCTTGATTCATGAGTGTTGTCAAGCATCCCGGCAACGCCCTCAGCAGAAGATGGTTGTACTCGTTTCCTGAGTATTTCGACATGAGATCTTCTGGGAGATCCTATCGATCATAATAACAATGGATTAAGCGGCCGAACGAAGTAACTTTTGGTTGATTGAGTGGTTGGCGTCGTCTCCACGGCCAGCTCACATGAAGGACTCCTATTGATGCCCGGTTCGGGCATTGCTGCTGCAACCAACGTTCGTCGCGAGGACCGACGACGCTTGGGAGCAGAAACCGGCACATTTGGTCGACGGAGGATGTTTTCCTTTTACGGGAAGGATTTTTATTCTTGCCTATGGTGGAGGAAGGGAGTGATCTGGGGTGATCGGCAATGATAGCCACCTTGGATCGATCAAGGCTCTCATGGTAAAAGACCCCGTCTTCATACTCAATTGACAGCTCCGGATCGTCATGGAATCCTGGATCGTCATCACGAGAGTAGTTCTCTGGTTGGGGGGCCGGACAGTTGACTGTCTCGACAAAGCTCCTCCATTCCTGTTTAGGCAGATTGAAAGCTTTGGTCAAAAAGGGCAAATAAAAAACCCGAACTGAGGTCGCAATGTCGAAAGGCATACCCATTCGATGGGGTTGTAACTCGAGTAGCCCTCCTTAACCGGTAGCCGAACAAAGTCTTCTTTTTCTCCTTTCTACAGGACGGCAGGTGCGGCTGCCAATGCCGCTTGATTGGCAGGGCCCAGCCGTCGGGAGCGAGTGGTGTCACTTGTTCCGTTGTAACGCCACAAAGGATGTATCCTTTGCTGAAGAGGTTGAATGCATCGGGTGGTGGCGGCAACCATCACGTCAATCATGGTCAGCTTGTGATGAGCCAGTATCCTTACGTGGGTAGCCAAGCGTTGCACTTCAGCATCGTCCTCTTGGGATGAACTCTTCGGTCGCCAGTTGTACCTTTTCTTCAAAGGGGCGTCGGAATATTCGGGCAAACCCCTTCGAGCTGGATCGAATAGGGGGACGTCCTCAATATAAAACCTTTCCGAAGACCACTCTTCGGACTGCTTCTTCGGTGTCCCCATTGGATACCCCGTCCCGGCTATGCGACATACTTCGGCTCCTCCAACTTCCCGAATTGTCTCACCACGAGTGCGGGGGACGATGCAGAAGTACTTCCTCCATAGTCCAAAGTAAGCCTCGCAGCCCAAAAACATCTCGCAAAGGGCGACAAAGCCCGAGATATGCAGAATGGATCCGGGGGTAAGATGATGGAGCTGGATCCCGTAGAACTACAATAACCCCCTCAGGAAAGGATGAATGGGGAACCCTAGGCCCCGCAAGAGGAAAGTCACGAAGCATACCTGCTCTCCCTTGTGGGGATTCTAGAAGTTCTCCGCGAAGGCTTCGTGGTTATAAGATGTCAAACCGGCGCGGGTAGCCGCCAGATCCGAGGAAGGAAGATAACCTTGGGTCTCGAGGTCACGCAGCCGAAGGAGGGATACGGAGCAACTTGCCCAATCCTCGGGAAGGGTGCCGTAAGGACGCGAGGAAGAGCCAGGGATGCTCGCCATGTTTTTTGGTGATCTCTCGCTTGAAGTTTTCTCTGATGGGGAAGAAGAGGAAGGTGTGGCCGAGACCACGATTCCGCTTGTTTAAATGGGTGGTGCCTCCTTTGTGGGAAGGGCAGTCTTGTAAAAAGCTGCCGCACCGCTCGTCTCCCCTCGGTCTCAAGGATCGAGAAGCGCTGAGAGTTACAATCGGTCCCGCAAGTTCTCAATGTTTGAGAATTCACCGATGACGGAATGGTTGCCGAGCAAGAAGGGATAGAGGGACTCGCCTCGCAAGCCGAAGACTTCGACGCGCAAGATTGTCCAGATAATATACCTCAGCATTGGAGGCTAGTCAGGGGATACTAAGGGAATCCGGGATTAAGGGGTCCTCGGACTGCCGGCCTATTTCCCATGGGCCGGATTCATGGGCCGCTCGCTGAGGATGGGATTGATCGAAGGCCCCGTCGCCAGGGAGGAGACCTCAGGAGACGTGGCGTGCTTGTAAAGTTTGAGATAGTAGATTAGGCATGTTTTTCCCTCCGGTGAACAACCGACTATGTGTAACCCTAATGACCCCCGGCGTATATATAAGCCACAGGGTTTTAGATTGTAGGACAGAGAAACTCATCTAGGGTTTTAGCTAGCCGATCTCGAGGTAGATCGACTCTGTAACCTTCATACCATCAATATAATCCAGCAGGACGTAAGGTTTTACCTCCATAGGAGGGCCCGAACCTGGTTAAACATCATCTCCCTCGTCCCCTTGTTACCATCGATCCTAGACTCACAGCTCGGGACCCCCTACCCGAGATCCGCCAGTTTTGACACCGACATTCATACCTGCCTTTCTCTGCCACAGTCAATTCATCAAATGTCATCATTATTGCCTTTCACTTGCACGACCGAATGATAAGAAGATAATAATAGTGCAAGGATGCCGTGGACTAAGCTGGAATCTGCAAAAAATTTATTCAAGAGGAGAAGACAAGGTAACATGGGTTTAGGTAAACGATAATGCATATGAGAACCACTCAACAATTTCATCTTGGTCTTCTCCTCGGTATGACTCAAGTAAAAAGAAAAGAGTTTCAGAAAAACACACTGAAATATTTTTGGAGTTTTTGGTTTCTCTTGAAGGAAGCAAATCAAAGAAGAAAAACTAAAATGAGAAAAACTATTTACACGGGATAGCTCCCAACAGGCAAAAGAAGAAACGAGAAATCTTTTTGGGTTTTCTTTTAATGCAGCAATTAAACTAAGCTAGAAAGAAAAACTAAAAAGAAGTGGAAAATATTTTTGGGTTTTCTCAAAGTTTTTCAAACACACAAGAAGAAAGTGAGAAAACAAATCTAACATGGATATTACAATGAAAAAGTATGAACACCGACAACTGGAATGAAATATGCGGACATGAATGTAATGTCGGTGGAAATACGTACTCCCCCAAGCTTAGGCTTTTGGCCTAGCTTGGTAATCACCATCCATTGTAGTCGTCCGGTCCCAGGCCGTAGTGAGGCTGAGGCGGCACCTGAGCGTCCCACCCCTGGTGCTCCTCCTCAGCAGCTGCTAGGTTGTTCCAGTAAGCTGTAATGTCATCTGGCATAATCATGTATCCGTTCCTGGCAATAGGGTCAAACAAAGCAGGTACAGGCAATGGGATAACATCATGTGTTTCCTTGCTAAATACTAAGTTATAGTGAATATCACGTGGAGAGTCAGTTACATCAAGAAAATGGTGAGCCTGCAGAGCCTTATGATCAAGGTAAACTCGGGGTAAGAGGTAATCATGTGAGCGAAAGGGGATTCTAAAGTGGTTCGCTAAGCGAGTAGCATAAATACCACCATGTATCTTTGCCTTAGTTTTATTGAGCTGTAAGCACCGGGCAATAATAGCCCCCATACTAAAGGTGTGATCATCATAAAGTGCACGACGTAAAATAGCGAGGTCAGGAGCACTGAGTGAGCTGACCTTCTCCGTAGCGGTTAAACACTTAGTGATGACTAAGGCGAAATAATGTACTGAGGGAAACTGTAAGCTAATAGCAGTGGCCTCTATCCTCACCCACGGTTAATGCGAGGAGAAAATCCTCAAACTCAGATGGCCTAGGTTCTCTCAAGTCCCCATCAGCAGGAATCAAGCATATGTTACAGAAGTCGGTTAGTGACATTATGTGAGGTTCAGCATAAAGGTTAAACTCTACTTCAGGAGGATTGTTTCTCCCTAAATAATTAAAACTTTGTGCAAACAAATTTGTAAGGATGTGATATTGGTCACACTTATCTGGGAGGAACTCGGTGAACCCAGCGTTTGCGACAAACTGAGCGAACTCTTGATGGATCCCGGCCTCCTCCAGGAAGGCATCATGCGGCCATTCACACGGCCGCACCTCCACCTTTCTTGGAATGTGAAGGTCATTGTCAGATGATTCCCCAATGACTCCCTTGGCACTTTTCTTGGAGGAGAACTTCCTAAAGATATTCATTTTATTCCTATAGAAATTCTGAAAAAATTTAGTCCACAAAAATTTGTCAACAAAACTTTGTAAGATTGTTAGCAACTACTCCCAAGCATGCATAGAGGCCATATTGAGCATTCAAACTACTTAGAACTCTAAGAATTCAACATGCAAGCTCATCTACAGCAGCACCAAGAGTAGCTAATTACTCTAAAAATAACCAACTAAAACAAAAATTAATTGGAGCAATGGAGGAGTCACATACGAAGTAGCAATTCCTCCAAACAGTTTTGGAAATGGAGCTTCGAGCAAAGAGATCGAAATCCACGGGTTTGAGAGCAAGAACACCAAAATGATGGCTGTGGTGATTTTTTGTTAGAGGTAGGTGACAATGTGGGCTAAAGGGATAAGTGAGGGGGCCCTACGTGGGGGCCACCACCCAACAGGGCGCGCCCTGGTGGGTGCTGTGCACCCTGTGCACTCCCCTCAGGTGTTATTTGCTCCAGAAATTCTTAAATATTCGGAAAATATTCGTGTTAAATTTTCAGGGCATTCTGAGAACTTTTATTTTTGGGTCATTTTTTTATTGCACGGAGAAAACAGAAAACAGGATAAACATGGCATTTTATTTCATTCGACTAACTAAAACAGAAAATAAAAGGTGGGAGCAGAAAGTTGTGCTTACTAGATTCATCGATGTCATACCTCTAAAAAATGATTCATTAATAAGGTTGATCAAGTCTTATTAACAACCACTCCCGATTAGCATGAAACCGAAGAACTTTCATAAAACACTAAGTTACCTCAATGGGGATGTGCATATCCCCTACAATAACTATATCATATTTCTTTTTGGCAGTAGGTAGAGGTAATTGGAAACTTCCAATAGTGATGGTCGGAGATTCTTCAATAACATTTATACCATTCACTTGAAATTTTTTCTTCGGAAAGTGCACCGTGTGCTCATTACCATTGATATGAAAAGTGACTTTGCTTTTATGGCAATCAATAACAGCCCCTGTAGTATTCAAAAAGGGTCTACCAAGGATAATCGACATGTTGTCGTCCTCGGGCATCTCAAGAATAACAAAGTCCGTTAAGATAGTAACATTTGCAACAACAACGGGCACATCCTCACAAATACCGATAGGTATGGCCGTTGATTTGTCAGCCATTTGCAATGATATCTTGGTGGGTGTGAGTTTATTCAAATCAAGTCTTTTATATAAGGAGAAAGGCATAACACTAACACCGGCTCCCAAATCACACAAATCAGTTTTAACATAGTTTCTTTTGATGGAGCAAGGTATAGTTGGTATTCCAGGATCTCCAAGTTTTTTAGGTACTCCATCCTTAAAAGAATAATTAGCAAGCATCGTGGAGATTTCAACTTCTGGTATTTTTCTTTTATTAGTGATGATGTCTTTCATATACTTTGCATAAGGGGCCATCTTCAAAATATCAGTCAAACGGGTATGCAAAAAGACTGGCCTAATCATTTCAGCAAAGCGCTCAAATTCTTCATCATCTTTTTTGTTAGTTGGCTTAGGTGGAAATGGCATGGGTTTCTGAACCCATGGCTCTCTTTATCTACCGTGTTTCCTAGCCACAAAGTCTTTCTTATCATACCGTTTATTTTTAGGTTGTGGGTTATCAAGATCAGGCGCAGGCTCTATTTCAACATCATTATCTGGTTCTCTATCATTACTAGGTTGAGCATCATCGTGAACATCATCATTATCATTATCATTATCACTAGGTTGATGTTCACTACCAGACTGAGTTTCAGCATCGGAAATAGAGACGTCATTATTATCAGGAGGTTTTTGTGTCTCAGGTTCACTAGAGGTATGCAAACTCCTATCATTTTTCTTTTTCCTCTTAGAAGGACTAGGTGCATCAAGATTAATTCTCTGAGAGTCTTGTTCAATTCTTTTAGGATGACCCTCAGGATAAAGTGGTTCTTGGGTCATTCTTCCTCCTCTTGTTACTACTCTAGTAGCAAGGTCATGCATATTACTATTCATTTCATCAAGCAATTCCTTTTGAGACTTAGCAACTTGTTCTAATTGAGTTTGAACCATAGAGGCATGCTTTCCTACACCTCTAACATCATTATTGATTCTAAATAGCAAGTCACTCAAGCGAGCAATCATATCACAATTATATTTCAATTGTTTCAGAACATGGGCATTGAAATGATCTTGCTTCATAATATAGTTGTCAAACTCATATAAGTACTGACTAGGAGGTTTATTGTGAGGGATGTCACTTTCATTAAACTTTAATAAAGAATTTACCTCTACCACCTGTGGAAGTGGTGGTGTGTCCAGGACATGTATTTCTTCAATAGGTGGCAAATTCTTAACATCCTCAGCTTTAATACCTTTTTCCTTCATAGATTTCTTTGCCTCTTGCATATCTTCAGGACTGAGAAATAAGATACCCCTGTTCTTCGGAGTAGGTTTAGCTGGTGGTTCAGGAAGAATCCAATCATCATAATTCTTCAATACATTATTCAATAATTCCTTAGCTTGTTCAACAGTTCGCTCCCTGAAAACACAACCAGCACAACTATCTAGGAAGTCCCTAGAAGCATCGGTTAGTCCATTATAAAAGATATCAAGTATTTCATTCTTCTTAAGAGGATGATCATGCAAAGTATTAAGCAGCTGGAGAAGCCTCCCCCAAGCTTGTGGGAGACTCTCTTCTTCAATTTGCACAAAGTTAAATATTTCCTGTAAGGCAGCTTATTTCTTATGAGCAGGAAAATATTTTTTAGAGAAGTAGTAGATCATATCCTGGGGACTACGCACACAACCAGGAGTAAGAGTATTGTACCATGTCTTAGCATCACCCTTTAATGAGAACAGAAATAACTTAAGGATATAATAGTAGCGAATCTTCTCATCATGAGCAAAGAGGGTGGCTATATCATTCAGTTTAATAAGGTGTGCCACTACAGTTTCAGTTTCATAGCCATGGAAAAGATCAGATTCAACCAAAGTAGTTAACTCTGGGTCGACAGAGAACTCATAATCCTTATCGATAACACAGATAGGCGAAGTAGCAAAATTAGGATCACATTTCATTCTAGCATTCAAAGTCTTTTCTTTATACTTGCATAGCAGTTTATTAAGATCGTCTCTATCCTTGCAAGAAAGAATTTCTCTGCTTATCTCTTCGTCCATAACATAACCTTCAGGTATCTTAGGCATTTCAAACTTAGGAGAGCTAGGATTAATAGGAGTTTCATAATCATAATCAGTTTCATAAGCTTCATCAGTTTCAACAATTTCATTCTCTCTAGCTCTAGCAATTTGTTCATCAAGAAATTCTCCTAGTGGCACATGATCATCAAGCATGGTACTAGCATCATCATAAGCATCATTCATAGCAGAGGCAGCATCATCAATAACTTGCAACATATCAGGATTACTAGGATGTGGTGGTGTTGCAAGCTTACTCATAATAGAAGGTGAATCAAGTGCAGAGCTAGATGGCAGTTCCTTACCTCCCCTCGTAGTAGAGGGAAAAATCTTGGTCCTTGGATCCTTCAAATTCTTCATAGTGATAAATTCATATAAATCCCAAGTGACTCAACAAATATTGCTATGCTCCCCGACAACGGCGCAAGAAAAAAGGTCTTGATAACCCACAAGTACAGGGGATCGCAACCGTTTTCGAGGGTAGAGTATTCAACCCAAATTTATAGATTAGACACAAGGGGAGCCAAAGAATACTTGAGAGTATTAGCAGTTGAGTTGTCAATTCAACCACACCTGGAGATAAATATCTGCAGCAAGGTGATCAATAGCACAGTAATATGATAGGTTTGATAGCAGTAGCAATAGTAACAGTAGCGGTAACAGCAGTAGCAGTAGTTTTGTAGCAGTTGGAACAGCAGCAACATCAGTAGTAACTTAGCAAGAGCAATAAGTGGAAAGTCGTAGGCACTGGATCGGTAACATGTTGGATGATATACATCATATAACAGTTATAACCTAGGGCGATACAGAACTAGCTTAGTTCATCAATGTAATGTAGGTGGCGGCGTCGTGGGAACGGGGGTACCCAGACTTGCCTGCCTGTGGCCCAGGGCATGGCCCACTTCGACAACTAGCATGGCCCGGCGCGGCTTCACTCAAGGCAAGGCCCTCGCGAGAGCCCCGCCCTCGCGAGGAAGACGGCGCCAAGACCCCTGGAGAGAGGAGGCCACCCCAGGCTGCCTCCCTAGGAGCGGAGATCTCTATGGAGCACCCGGCCTCGCGAGGTCGGGAGTGACGCAAGTCAAGCCTGGCGAGCACCAGCGCGCACGGAGAAGACAATTTCCTCTTTGGTGCAAAGGAGGCAAGGACGTACGCAGGTTCCCGAGGCGTCCCACCAAAGGTTTCCATTCTAGTGTAACAAGACCAGGCCAACGGGCACGACAGGGCAGACGTCACCGTCGAGCCCACCTCCGTGTCACTGCCAGCTACATTGCAGGCGAAGACCACCTTTCGTCAGGATAAGATGTACCTCTTGTCCCCTTTCGAATTTGGCCGTTGTGGGATCCCTTCCCGCCAGTGCGATAAGGGAAGAGGACCCGGGCCATTATAAATAGAGTCTGGGCTGCACCATAGAGGGGGACGGATCCGAATCCACCCGAGATCCCTCGCGAGCCAGCTCACCACTGTACCAGTTCATCCACAAACCTCCTCGTGAGGCAATCCACCAAAAGGCAGGAGTAGGGTTTTACGCTTCGCGGTGGCTCGAACCTGGGTAAATCCTTGCGTGTTAGTCTCCTTCCTCGAGATTGAGTGAGTTTCAATTGGGGCCGAAGCTGGTTGGGATTTTCGCACACGCCCCTGAGTCCGAACCTCTTTGGGTTTTGCGGAGTCCGAAATCCGACATTTGGCGTGCCAGGTAGGGGACGTGTCGAAGTCTCTCTTCAAGATTCGCTTCCTCTCCGCTCACCGCTCCGATGGCTGACGCTCGCCGTGCCCGCGCGGAGCACCGGGCTGCTTGTGTCGCCCAGACAGCGCGAGTGGGCCGCACCGCCGCACGTCGATCCCCCTCTCCCGCGGCCGACGCCGCCACGGGCCGAGATGCCCACGAGCAGCAGGACTCGTCGGAGCCGGTCACCGCATGGCGCGACGGCCGCACTGCCACCCCGTCCATCGTTCCAGCTACTGGGTCGTCCTCCCACGCTCGCCCCGCGCAGGCACGCGGGTCGGCCGCACTGCTCATGGTGCGTGAGTTGCTGCGGTACCGCCCTGCACCCAACTGCTACGACGACTGGCTCGGCCGCATCGCGGAGCTCGTCAGTGCTGCCGACAACTCCCCGGCGCTCTCCTACTCGCTCTGTCCCCCGCCCTCTCTGGCGGGCGATGTGGCCCATGGTGCTCCCCCTCCTCCTCCTCAGCGCGGCGCCGACCCCAAGCCTAGGCATGAAGCACACCCGCGCGGCCAGCCGCGCGGGCCCCCGGCAAGGGCGGGGGATGAAGTAAGCTACCAGGTGGTGCCCCGGCCGCGCGCTCCCTATGCCGCTGCACCAGCGTCGCGATCGAGCGCCCCTGGAGTCAGCTGCGGAGGAACACCAAGACCGCCCCCTCCCCGTGCGCGCAGCACCCGCGGGTCCAGTGGGTTGCCATGCCATCGCCCCGGAGCTGCATCCGATCGCGTGGCCCGGCAAGTTCAAGCCCGACCTGCCTCCTCGCTACGACGGCACCCCAGATCCCGCCGAGTTCTTACAGCTCTACTCGCTGAGCATCCAGGAGGCCGGTGGAGACGACAAGGTCATGGCAAGCTGGTTCCCTATGGCCCTCAAGGCTGGTGCGCTCTCCTGGCTCCTCAACCTCCCGGTGGGGTCAATCACCTCCTGGGACAAGCTTCGCGAGCATTTCGTCGCCAACTTCCAGGGCACCCATGACCGCGCCCTCGCTGTGGCTGACCTGCGCCGCATGAAGCAACAGCCGGGCGAGACCTTGCACAAGTACATACAGCGTTTCACGACTGTCCGCCTCAAGATCCCGAGGGCGTCGGATGAGGCCATCATCTCGGCGTTCACCGACGGCATCAGGGACCTCAGGATGAGGGAAGAGCTCGCCATCCACGACGACCTGTGCTCTGCTCTGGAGATGTTCAACCTGGCGAACAAGTGCGCAAAGGCCGAAGAGGGCCGCCTCTCCCTCCTCGAGATTCCGGAGGCGGAACCCGAAGACAAGATGATCAAGGCCAAGTAAACGAAGCGTAAGGCCCCCACGGTGCTGGCGGCGGAACCTGAAGCAAAGCGCAATCGAGATGAGGAACCCCCCAGGGGTGGACGACCATTATGCATTTTCCACTGCTCCAACAGCCACAACACCAACGACTGAGAGGAGCTCAGGGTGCTCTGCGAAGAGCATTTCGGTCATCGTCCTGGGCGCGGCGACCGTGGCTTCGGTCACGTTGGAGGCCACGGTGGAGGCCGCTGGGACGGTCGCGACCCGCGTCAGGAGTGGTGCGACCAGTCTCGGGAGGACCGTTGGCGCGACGAGCCTCATGAGGGACCCCGCCGCAACTAGCCTCGTGAGGCTCGCCCTCGTGAGGCCGGCCTCCCCCCGCTGTCACCGCCACCCAGGAGGAAGTTGGAAGACAGGCTGAACGACGGGACTGGGGGCTTCCAGGAAGCCAGGGCGATCGCTTGCATCCTGGGCGGCGCTCAGGCCCCTACGTCGAACAGGATCTTCAAGCAATTCTCGTGGGAGGTGAACGCGGCTCTCCCAAAGCTTGAGGCCGTGCGTCCCCTCAAGTGGTCACAGTGCGCCATCACCTTCGATTCCAAGGATCAACTCAGGTGCTCGGCCGCAGTAGGCACTCTCCCCATGCTGTGCACGCCAACCATCAGCAACGTCCTCGTCACCAAGACCCTCATCGACGGTGGCGCTGGGCTCAATGTCCTCTCCATCGAGATGTTCGAGACGCTTCAAGTGCCCTATGACCAGCTCATGCCAACCAAGCCTTTCTTAGGGGTCACCGATGGCTCCACTGTCCCCATCGGGCAAGTGCGCCTGCCGGTCACCTTCGGCGGGCGTAGGAACTACCACACCGAGCTCATCGACTTTGACGTCGCTCACATCCACCTCCCGTACAACGCGATCCTTGGGTACCCTGACCTCGCCAAGTTCATGGTGGTGACTCACCATGGCTACAACGTCCTCAAGATGCCGGGGAGTGGTGGCGTCATCACTGTCGCCTGCAATGAGAAGGACGCCGTTTGCTCCCTCGAGCGCGCTTACCGGGCCGCAGCGGCGGAGAACTCTGATGACGAAGGTGGCATCCTGCTTCCCGAGGATGTTCCCAGGAAGAAGAAGCAACTCCTCTCTAAGGGGCGTGAGGGGGCGGAGGCCTCCAAGGATGGTGCCTCAGGCTCCGCGCCTGGAGCCAAGGCCCCTTCCCCTCTCGCATTGGAAGGCGCGCTCGATGCCCCCCTCGGGTCAGGCTCGGGGGCTTCCATCTGGAAGGCCTCCGACCTGACCACTAAGACGAGGGAGGTGCTCGAGCACAATATGGAGGTGTGCTTTGACGCGCGCCCACTCAAGCAAGGAGTACTGCGCGAGGCACCAAGTTCGCGGGAGTTCATCGCCAATGCAATCGAGGAGCTTCAGGAGGCACAGGCCGTGCGAGGCGAGAGTCGCCCTTCATCGCGTGGCGCAGCCGCTGTTCTTGGCCCGGGCGGCATGCTGCGCGTCTGCGTCGACGTACCAGGCATCAACAGGGCCGCGTCCCAGGACCTCTTCTAGCTGTCGTGCGTCGACCGCGGTGGGGTCTATCCATGCAACTACATCTGCATGCCCTTCGGCCTGGCGAATGCGGGAGTCACGTTCCAGCGCCTCGCCCAGGCCATGCTCGCACCCTACGTGCCCCGACGCCGCGCGGTCCTGGAGGAGGTGCCAGGTCCTAGCGAGGACCCCGAGCCTCCGGAGGCGTCGGGAGCATGAAGGCCAGGGTCCAATGACTACCTCGACGCTTCAGCGATACTGCTGCCAGGAGACTTTTTGGTACGTACCAGGTAAATTTTTGGTTTGTTCAGATTGAGGGTGCCCATCGGGCTGCATTATCCTTAGGCTGTTAGGGCCCGTCCCTGCAGCCGCGTCGTTTGCGCATGTATCGGAACATCACATGCATTTGATAAATTTCCTATGTATTCCAACCTGCATGATCGGTGCTTCGCCACCATGAATGTCGCCGCGCCCTAACAATCCTGCTTTCGACCGCCTCATGATTAAGGGCTGGCACGGCGTTTGTGCTCGTGTCCGTCCCTGCAGCGTTGGTAAACCCAAGCGGTCAAGCTCTGTCTCGCGGGCCAGCCCCGTGCACGTCACCTCCCGTGGCCCTTGGTGCTTCATCCTCGCATGAGCTAATCGGAAGTTGGTGAGTCAGGGCGTGCGGCACTGCTCCTGCCACCACAGTCGGCATTTCGCCGGCATGGGAGCGGCGCGCCGGGTGTTTCCTCCTCGGGTTTGTCGCATGAGAAGTCTGGGCACGACGTCTGTGCTCGGGTCCGTCCTTGCAGCATCGACAAATCCAATGGCTAAGCTCTGTCTGGCAGGCCGGCCCCGCTCACGTCACCTCCAGGGGTCCTTGGTGTTTGGCCTTCTCATGTGATGGCCCTCGGAAATTCACTCGGCGCAGGTTCTCCAAAAATGTACAGGGATTGCAATGGCGCCTCCTACCAGAAGATTCAGGCGCAACCCTCCTTTGAGGTAGGGCTCTTGGGTGCCCAGATATGCCTCCCAGTTCTACCGTGTAGGCCACACGTGTGAACTTAATGGGCTGTACACGCCCGGGGGGGGGGGGGGGGGGCTCAGGAGCCGAGCCCCCCTTCCCACGTCCAGGTGGAAGCCCCATGCTCCGTGCTGGCGGACGACACTGTCGCTCAGCGGCTATGCCCACGCAACGTGGAAGCCCCATGCTCCGCGCTTGTGGATAAACAACTGAGGGCGCCCTAGCGGCTGCATCCAACCTCAGGATGGCCTCTCACGGCCCCGTCTCGCAGTATTCCCCTGGGATGCCCACGCGAGGGGCTGCACGGGGGCTACTCTCAGGCCGGGCCTGGCGCGCTCCACCTCCCCAGGTCCCCGATACCTGGTCTTCACGCGTCCCTCTCAGGCGAAAGCTGGCGAGGAAAGGTATGTCAGCCTCTCATACGTCAAGGGGGACCCCTGAGCATCGCGACTCAGGGGCCTCACTAGTCACGTAGCCCCTCACCCCTTGGTCTCGTCCTGGTGATCCGGACGCCCCAACGGCGGTTGAGGTATGCGTGAGACCGGGCCCTGCCGACGTAGAGCTCAAGGCGCACCAAATCTCCAAATTAACCCCGTCGTCGCCATGTTCCCTTCATGAGGGCTGCTCATACGTCAAGGGGGACCCCTGAGCATCGCGACTCAGGGGCCTCACTGGTCACGTAGCCCCTCACCCCTTGGTCTCGTCCTTGCGATCCGGACGCCCCAACGGCGGTTGAGGTATGCGCGGGATCGGGCCCTGCCGACGCAAAGCACTACAGAAAACAGGAAGGAAACTAGGCGAGGAAGGAAACCACACAATTTAAACAGTCATTACAAACATTGAATGTCTCCAAAAACGCAAACAAGTCTAACGCCTCCACGAGGCATGATAAATGTTGCAGGAAAGGACTTAGGAGGAGGAGCTGACGCCGCTGCATGCCCCAACCGCGGGGAGCTCGTCATTGGCATCGCTGCCGCTGTCGTCGTCGTCGTTGTTAACCTTCGCAGTCGTAGGAGGCGAGGGAACAGCGACGCAGGCGAACTTCTTCATCAGCGCCTCCACGGCGCCCTCCACGGCCGTCGCTGTAGCGGCGGGAACCCCAGGATCAACCGGGCAGATCACGGAGTCGAAGTCGAATTCCGGATTGCGAAGGTGGAGGTGGCTGAAGACGCGGGTCGCGGCCACGGAGAAGAGGTCGCGGCACTCACTCTCCAAGACGGTCTCCACCCTGGCAACGAGACCCTCGAGCACCTCGGCGAGCTTTGAAGAGAGCCCCGTGAAGCTGCTCTCAGGAGCTACCAGGGGATCCGCGAATCCCCCCATGGCAGATGGAGTGTAGCGCCTGGCGGAGCCTGAACTCGACGGAGAGGAGGGCATCGCACTACGCAGCCTTTCTCTCCTCAGCCGCCCCAAGGGCCATCTCCCTGGCATCGAGCCGAGCCTTCTCAGCAGCTACTTCCTCCTTCAGCTTGTCCAGATGCTCATGCTCCGTGGCTTGGTCCGCGAGCGCAGTCGTCTCCTCCAGAAGAGCCTTGCAGATCTTGAGGTCTTCCTCCTGCTGGCAGAGCTGTTCTGCGAGCACAGTCGTCTCCTCCTGAAGAGCCTTCAGGCTGACCTCCGCTTCACCGCAGCGCTTCACAGCAGACATGGCATCGACCAGTGCCGCGTCGCGAGCCGCATTGGCTATCGTGGCTTCCTTCCTGCTCTTAGCAGCGGTGGCCTCGGCTTGGCTCCAAACTGCCATGGTGGCGGCATCAACCTGGAGCCACCTAGAAAGGAGCCCCAAGTGCTCCTTCACGAGGTGACCGTCGGCAATCCGGAGGACGTCCCGGACCTGATCCAGAGCGGCGTAGGCCCCCTCCAGTGTGCCTGACTTGACTAGAAGACCACGACTCGGAGGTGGCATCTGTGCAGCGGTGGGCGCTGCCTCCAGGGAGGAAGGAGCGTTGCGGGTTGAGGGCGCCGAAGGCTGCGGAACCACCTCAGACAAGGCAAGGACAGACGGCCCCTCGGCCAGCCGGCCCTCGGGGGTTGGCCTCTCAGGCAGCAGCGCAGACGTACCCCCTGGGACGGAAGCAGCCTCTCCAACAGGCGTCGGGGGCTCCGCGGCCGCGACAAGGAGAGTCGCGACGTGAGCCTCCTCGCCCACGACATCCGGCTCCTCATCAGGCGTCGGCAGGGCACCAGGAACGGGCGTCACGTCGGAAGGCACCTTCGGCTTGACGCCCGCCTTCTTCTTCTTCACCTTCAGCACGGCGGCGCTCCTGGTTACCAAGCAAATAAGGGACCGTGAGCACGCGAGCCACCAACGGGCGGCCGACAACCAAGCAGGGCTACTTACTCTTTGACGTCGACCCACTTCCTCTTCTTTTCCACCTTGGCGAAGGCGTCGCCCGCAAGGGCTGCGGCCAGAGAAGCCATACCCGCCCCGGACGCGGCCACTTCGCCCACAGTCTGCAGCTCGGGCAGGGGCGAGGTGGGTGCCTCAGTCGTCTTACTGGCGCGAGGGGGGTGCTCCCGAGGAGGCCCAGCCTCGCGCTTCCTTGAGGTCGCCCGGCCGGCGGTCTGCGCGGCCCGAGGAGTGGGTCCTGGCCCCCTGAGGAACCTGGCGAGTCGCGGAGGACTTGCAGCCAGGTGGTCACCAGCATCGTCGTCGTCTTCAAAGCCGTGGAAGAGCGCGCTCCGCGAGGGAGAGGACATCTCCTCTAGATCGTCACCTGCTGTCTCCTCCGAGTCTTCCTCACCCACGATGTCGTCGAAGGACACCGTCACTTGGGAGCCTGGGCACTCGGCTGGAGAGAGCCCCAGCTCGTCGAAGGTGGGCATGGCGGCGACCAAATCGGCCTTGTCATCGCAGCAATACAGCGGGGCGTAGGCCTCGGGGAGGTCCCCTGGGTCGCCGTTGAGCAGGGTTGCCATAGCCCTGTTCAGCTCCCCGGTGGTCAGGCGTGTGGATCGAAGCCTGATGCCGTCTCCACCGGTTTGGTAGTCCCACATGTGCTTCGAGTGAGCCTGGAGCGGCGCCAGGCGTTGCGCCCAAAACTCCTTCACTATCACCCCCCCGATCAACTTCCTGGCGCTGATGTCGTGGGAAATCCGCTCCACAAACGGCTTGGCTCGGGGGTCGGTGAGCTTCGCGGAGCCCCACGCAGGAGTCTTCTCCGGCAGCCCACTCGGAAGCTCCATGCGGGAGTTGAGGCCCTTGACATCCAAGAAGACCCAGCGGTGCCTGAAGTTCTCCACCTTCTTCCCGACCTTCAAGAGCATGTTCCCGCTCTGGACCGCGACGAAGGGGACGCATGCTGACCACTGAGCGTCGTCGTGAAGCCGCAAGCTGAAGAAATGGCGGAAGAGGTCCACTGAAGGCTTCACGCCAATGAAGGCCTCACAGTAAAAGGCGAAGACGGAGAAGAGCAGGATGGAGTTGGGTTGGAGATGGAGGGCCTGGATCCCATAGTGCTCGAGGATGGCGGTGAAGAACTCTGAGAAGGGTGGAACGAGCCTGGAGAAGATGCTATGGAGGAAGAAAGGGTTGGCTGACTTAGCCAGGCTGTGCCGCTCCGCGGAGCCGCACCATATCAAAGTTGGCCCACACTCATTGGTGCTGTCCGCCGTCGACGGAAGCACCGGGGCGAGATCCCCGTCCTTGGCTGTGGCGGACTCCGAAAGTGCCAGCGAGGCGGAAGCAGAGGCAGAGCCTTGAGCTTCGGTTTCCGACTTGCCGGCACGCGCCATCGAGAGGTCCTAGAGAGCAAGAAAGCAAGGGGAAGGAAGGTGCGGCGCTGAGATCTGGAGGAATTCTCGCAGAAGATAGGGATCTGGACGAAAGAGAAAGAGCACAGAGAAGGAAATTAATAAAGGCTTGGCACCGGGCGTCAGGCTTTTGTCGGTTCGGGCAGTTGCCGAGGAGACACAGGAGCGGAGACGACCGCACCCGACCGCGCACCACTCGCCAGACGTGGCCCATAGGAAATTGGGGCCCACGGCGCTTTGGGCCATCTTCTTCGGCTTCGCTCTGAAGCCAACTCGAGCGCACCTTGGTCCCGGGGGCTACTGTTGGCGTCCTGGGAATGGGGGTACCCAGACTTGCCTGCCTGCGGCCTAGGGCATGGCCCACTTCGACAACTAGCACGGCCCGGCGCCGCTTCACTCAAGGCAAGGCCCTCGCGAGAGCCTCGCCCTCGTGAGGAAGACGGCGCCAAGACCCCTGTAGAAAGGAGGCCACCCCAAGCTGCCTCCCGAGGAGCGGAGATCTCTATGCAGCACCCGGCCTCGCGAGGTCGGGAGTGACGCAAGTCAAGCCTGGCGAGCACCAGCGCGCACAGAGAAGACAATTTCCTCTTTGGTGCAAAGGAGGCAAGGACGTACGCAGGTTCCCGAGGCGTCCCACCAAAGGTTTCCATTCTGGTGTAACAAGACCTAGCCAACGGGCACGGCAGGGCGGATGTCACCGCCAAGCGAACCTCCGCGTCACTGCCAGCTACTTTGCAGGCGAAGACCGCCTTTCGTCAAGATAAGATGTACCTCTTGTCCCCTTTCAAATTTGGCCGCAGTGGGATCCCTTCGCCCCAGTGCGATAAGGGAAGAGGACCCGGGCCATTATAAATAGAGGCTAGGCTGGACCGTAGAGGGGGACGGATCCGAATCCACCTGAGAGCCCTCGCGAGGCACCTCACCACTGTACCAGTTCATCCACAAACCTCCTCTTGAGGCAATCCACCAAAAGGCAGGAGTAGGGTTTTATGCTTCACAGCGGCCCGAACCTGGGTAAATCCTCGCATGTTAGTCTCCTTCCTCGAGATTGAGTGAGTTTTGATTGGGGTCGAAGCTGGTCGGGATCTTCGCACACGGCCCTGGGTTCGAACCTCTTTGGGTTTTGCGGAGCCCGAAAACCGATAGTAGGCATGTATTCCGTAAATAGTCATACATGCTTGTGGAAAGAACTTGCATGACATCTTTTGTCCTACCCTCCTGTGGCAGCGGGGCCCATAAGGAAACTAAGGGATATTAAGGCCTCCTTTTAATAGAGAACCGGAACAAAGCATTAACACATGGTGAATACATGAACTCCTCAAACTACGGTCATCCCCGAGAAGTATCCCAAATATTGTCACTATGGAGTTGATGGATCATAACACGTAATAGGTGCATATGACTAGGCAAGATCGGATCAAGAACATAGATATAGAGATGATAACGTAAACGGTTCAGATCTGAAATCATGGCACTCGGGCCCTAGTGACAAGCATTAGGCATATCACAGTCATAGCAACATCAATCTCTGAACATAATGGGTACTAGTGATCAAGCCCTAACAAAACTAACTCGATTACATGATGAATCTCATCCAACTCCTCACCGACCAGCAAGCCGACGAAGGAATTACTCACTCTCGGTGGGGATCATCATGGAATTGGCAATGGAGAAAGGTTGATGATGACGAAGACATAAGATTCCCCTCTCCGGAGCCCCAAACGGGCTCAAGATCTGGCCTCCCGATGAAGAACAGGAGGTGGTGGCGGCTCCGTCATGTGAAACGCGATAATTCTTTCTCTCCTATGTTCTCCAAATTTAGGAATTTATAGTGGCGGAGATAGGTCAAGTGGGGCCACGAGGTGCCCACCACCCACGAGGGCGCGCAGGGTGGGGGCTGGCGTGCCCTGGGCCCCCTCTCCGGTGGTTTCTGGCTCCAGTATTTTTTATATTTTCCAAAATAAATCTCCAAAAAGTTTCGTTCCATTCCGAGAACTTTAATTTCTGCACAAAAACAACACCATGGAAATTCTGCTGAAAACAGCGTCAGTCCGGGTTAGTTCCATTCAAATCATGCAAATTAGAGTCCAAAACAAGGGAAAAAGAGTTAGGAAAAGTAGATACGTTGGAGACGTATCAGTAAGCGTCAGGAAATGCTTATGAATTATTCACTTGTTGTTGAACCATTAGACGTTTGGGGTTTTGATTATATGGGGCCTTTTCCTTCCTCCAATGGGTACACTCATATTTTGGTTGCGGTTGATTATGTCACAAAGTGGGTAGAAGCTATTCCAACTAGTAGTGCTGATCACCACACCTCCATTAAAATGATTAAAGAGGTTATCTTTCCGAGGTTTGGAGTCCCTAGATATTTAATGACCGATGGTGGTTCACATTTTATTCATGGTGCTTTCCGTAAGATGCTTGCTAAATATGAAGTTAACCAAAGAATTGCATCACCGTATCATCCTCAATCTAGTGGTCAAGTTGAACTTAGCAATAGAGAAATAAAATTAATATTACAAAAAACTGTCAATAGGTCTCGTAAGAATTGGTCTAAGAAATTAGATGATGCACTTTGGGCGTATAGAACAGCTTATAAAAATCCTATGGGTATGTCTCCATATAAAATGGTGTATGGGAAGGCTTGTCATTTGCCTCTAGAATTAGAACACAAAGCATTTTGGGCAATTAAAGAACTCAATTATGATTTCAAACTTGCCGGTGAGAAGAGGTTATTTGATGTTAGCTCACTAGATGAATGGAGAACCCAAGCGTATGAAAATGCTAGGCTATTCAAAGGAAAAGTAAAAAGATGGCATGACAAAAGAATCCAAAAGTGGGTATTAAAAATAGGAGATTATGTTCTTTTGTTCAACTCTCGTTTAAGATTTTTTTGCAGGAAAGCTTCTCTCCAAATGGGAAGGACCATATATTTTCGAAGAAGTTTATCGTTCTGGAGCTATCAAGATTAATAAAGCCAAAGGTACTAACCCGAAGGTGGTCAATGGACAAAGAATTAAGCATTATATCTCAGGTACGCCTATTAACGTTGAAAGCAATGTTATCCAAACCATGACACTAGAGGAACACATAAAAGAAACCTTTCGGAACACTCCAGAATTCTTAAAATTAGGAGGTACATGATACGGTAAGTAAACGGACTCCGAAAAATCCGCAAAAATATTTTTTGTCAGTTTTAGAATATTTTATAAGTTTGGAAATAAATAAATAAACCGGAAGGTGATCGGGGTGAGCACGATACACCAGGGCGAGTCAGGCACACCTAGGCGCGCCCTGGTGGGTTGTGCCCACCTCGGATGCCTTCCCGACTCTGTTTTCCTTCCGTATACTTGTTTATCAAGAATAAAAAAATCACTATATATACCCTCGACTATTTTGACGACCGCATCGAAGAAATATCCGTAGTTCTTGTTTCGTGCTGTTTTCCTGTCAGATCTGTCAAGTTAGGCATCATGTCTTCCCCCTCTTCTAATAACATGGAAGAAGATGCCTGGCTAATGAAGATAGAGCTGAAGAGGGAGGAGCCGGAAGAAGCCAACAAGGAAGACAAGGGCAAGCATGCTATGGTGGATCAGCCCCTTGAAGGAGATCAATCCATGTCAACAAAGGAGGGAGAGGAAGAAGATATCCTTCAACCTTATTACAATCATCTCACCCACTATTGAAATCGAAGCTAGCACACGGGTATGGGCACTCCCCTTTGAGGGAGTCCGGGATTAAGGGGTCCTCGGACTGCCGACCTATTTCTCATAGGTCGGGCTAATGGGCCACTCGCTGAGGATGAGATTGATCGAAGGCCTCGTCGCTATGGAGAAGACCTCAGGAGCCGTGGCGTGTCGGTCAAGTTGAAGATAGTAGATTAGGCATGTTTTTTCCCTCCGGTGGGAAACCGACCATATGTAAACCTAATGATCCCTGGTGTCTATATAAGCCAGAGGCTTTTAGATCATACGACACAGAAACTCGTCTAGGGTTTTAGCTAGTCGATCTCGAGGTAGATCAACTCTGTAACCTTCATACCGTCAATATAATCAAGCAGGACATAGGGTTTTACCTCCATAGGAGGGCCCAAACCAGGGTAAACATCGTCTCCTTCGTCCCCTTGTTAGCATTGATCCTAGACTCACAACTCGGGACCCCCTACCCGAGATCAGCCGGTTTTGACGCCGACATTGGTGCTTTCATTGAGAGTTCTGCTGTGATCACCAAAGGAATCAATAGATCACCCCGTCGTAAGCAATGAGATCTGTAGCCCGGATGTTCCCATCTCTCATCAGATCTTCGCTGGCGGCGACGTCTTGTTGCACGCCGACCCGACTGTCCATCATGGCCAGATCGGAAGTTTCCTCCCCGATCAAGAAATCAGATTTGGGAACCTAGAGTTCGCTGCTCATTCACGAGGAAGACTTGTTTGGATTAGGCCCTCAGCTCCCATGGAGGAGCCCGCAGAGCTCGACGCCTCGACACCGGAAGCCTCTGGCATCGCCTCTAAGGTGTCCCCTACCTTCGGGCCGTCTAGAACGCCCAGCCCAGTCGTCATGCCCGGACGTAATCGGCCTTCGCTGTCAAGCGGCTCCGGAACCGCGACGCTACAGATCAACCCCGAGCATTTTGGCAACACGTGCTCCGCTGACGTCTCGCCCTTGAACGAGCTACTGGATCGGATCCGAGCCATGGGCATGACCGACGACCAGACCCCGGTCTATGAACGGATCAGGCTTAAACCCGATGACAGGGAGATTCGCACCCCCTCGGTCACTCACCTAGTCGCCACCGTCGAGGGTTCGGATGGAGGCTCATCCCTCCAACAATCGGAACTAAGGACGGTTTATATCCCAATCTTCGATCATCAAGATCCCTCTTTTAACCCGGACTCTGGAGTTCGCTCCAGAAAAAGTTCGGGATCGATGCCCGATTTAGCGCGCAATCCGAATCCCACGCCGAACCCTGTGATTCCGGACTCATGTCAGGGCATGGAACTAAAAAAATTGCCACCGACCACCCAAGTCGAGCACTCGAGCATCGCAGGGGAGTCTAAGTCTTCGGACTCACGGGATGTCAAACAACTACCAGGGGAGTCGGTCCATCATTATTGGGCTAGACTCCTCCTCGTTAGACACAAAGTACAAGGCTCTAGTGACCAGGAGATAATGGCAACCTTCAGCCACAATTGTCATAATGAAGGGATCCTTAACGCCCTATCCCGATGACACATTCACGGTTTCACCGAGCTATCGGATCTGGTACAAAAATACTGTACCATGGAGAGCACCTGGCAAGCCGAACGGTTACTTTCGGAGCCAGATCTTACCGAACACCCTATAGGAGATCGAAAAAAGTGGACACCTCCGAAGTGGCTAACTGAACACGAGCCCACCGAAAAGAGAAATAGACCTCCTACGGGGGCCAGAACTGTTCTCGACGGAATATTGGACAAGCCATGCCCTATACATTTCGTATTGCTGAACACAAGCCCGACTCACAGCCTTAGAGCTTGCTAGGTCGTCAGATAGGTAGCAAAAAGTGGAGAGGCCATCCTCGAGACACGGCCGCCGAACGAGCGCTCCACAACACCACCAGAATACAGTGCTAAAGTGCTGACGATCTACGAAACATTCCCCTCTAGGAACAGGAGGAAAAGAGCTCTTAGAGAGCTCGAACAAGTCTACATTGTGGCGGCAACAAGTTTATGGGCAGACATGGCCATCACCTTCGGAGATGCTGATCAACCAACCATCTGTCCCGGTCAAACATCGGCCACACTAGTCCTAAACCCCATCGTCGATGGCTTCAGGCTACATAAGGTGCTAATTGATGGTGGCAATGGTTTAAACCTCATCTACGAAGACACCCTGGAACAAATGCAGTTCGACCGATCTCGGATCGAACCTAGCAACACAACCTTTCGCGGGATAATCCCTGGGAAAGAGGCACATTGTTCAGGACGTATCACCCTGGACGTAGTGTTCAGCACGTCCGAAAACTACCGATCTGAAGAACTTCTCTTCCACATCGTGCCCTTCCGCAGTGGGTATCACGCCCTTTTAGGGCGCGACGCCTTCACAAAATTTCAGGCCATACCCCATTACGGGTATATGAAGCTCAAGATGCCAGGCCCCAACGGGGTGATCACAATCAACAATGATCCGAATACAGCCCTTCGAGCCGAGAACAAAATGGCAGCGCTCGCCCTCGAGGCACTAGCTGAGACCTTTGCTGTAGAAGAATTGACCGCACTTCGGTCAACAGTGGACAGGGATGATGTGATCCTTAGTAAAAGGCCCAAACCCACATCATTTAAACCTGTAGAAGAAATTATCAGATTTTAGGTAGACCCAACGGACCCTAATAAGACAGCGTGCATCGAAGCTCAGCGGGACCCCATGGTGGACGTGTCGCTGCGAGCATTCTTATGAGAAAACTGGGACATCTTCGCCTGGCATCCTTCCGATATGCCAGGAATACCACGGCGGCTGGCAGAACATAGTCTGAATATAATCCCAGGCTTCAAGCCCGTCAAACAGACTCTACGCCGTTTCTCCGAGCCTAAACGACAAGCTATGGGTGAAGAACTAGCTAAATTGCTAGAGGCCGGATTCATACGGGAGATCAAGCACCCCGAATGGTTGGCAAACCTGGTGATGGTACCAAAGAAAGACAAATCCTAGCGGCTGTGCGTCAATTTCAAAGACCTCAACAAGGCCTGCCCTAAGGACCCTTTCCCCCTACCGCGTATACACCAGATTATTGATGCCACAGCCGGACACGATTCCTTGTGCTTCCTCGATGCTTATTCCGGATACCATCAGATCAAAATGAAGGAATCCGATCAAGATGCAACAGCATTCATCACCCCCTACGGGCCATTTTGCTTCAACACAATGCCTTTCGGGCTAAAAAACACTGGGCCTACATACCGGCGCCTGATCCAGACCTGTTCTGAGAAACAGGTTGGCAAAACAGTCGAGGCATACGTGGACGACGTGGTCATTAAAACCAAACACGTAAGCCAGTTGATCGACGACCTAAGGCAAACCTTTGCTAGCTTACGTGAGTATGATATACGAGTCAATCCGGAGAAATGTGTCTTCGGAGTTCCCGCTGGTAAACTACTCGGATTCATTGTTTACCATAGAGGAATAGAGGCGAATCCGGCTAAGATCCGCGCCCTATCGGAACTCGCAATTCCTATAGAGCTAAAGCATGTCCAAAAATTGGCGGATTGCGTAGCGGCGTTAAGCCGCTTTATTTCCCGTCTCGGCGAAAAGGCTTTACCGCTCTACAGGTTGCTAAAACGGACCAACAATTTCCAATGGACCGATGAAGCAGCTGCCGCGTTAGAGGAAATTAAAACACTGCTGGCAAGCAACCCCATACTCACAGCACCAGGCGCTGGTGAACCAATGTTATTATACATATCGGCCACCAACCAAGTGGTTAGCGCAGTGCTCGTCGTCGAACGAGAGGGGGAGGGTCACAAATTCCGGATACAGAAGCCGGTCTACTATGTGTCAGAAGTACTAACGCAGTGCAAGTCCGGATACCCGTATTACCAGAAGATAGCCTATACAGTATTTATGGCCTCGCAAAAACTAAGACACTACTTTCAAGAGTGTTCAGTCAAGGTGGCCTCCGAAGTACCCCTGAATGATATAATCAATAACAGGGATGCCACCGGCCGCATAGCTAAATGGGCCATCGAACTCTTTCCTTTCGAAATCGCCTATAAGCCACGATGAGCTATTAAATCTCAGGTGTTGGTAGATTTCCTCGCCGAATGGACAGAGGCCGAGCTCCCCCGGGAATATAGTACATACTCCCATTGGACGATGTACTTCGACGGATCCAAGACACTGGCCTGACTGGGGGCTGGAGTTATCCTCACATCCCCCACAGGCGACAACGTCCGATATGTGCTGCAAATCATGTATGCCGATTCCAACAATGCAGCCGAGTATGAAGCACTCTTGCATGGTCTTCGGATGGCAGCCTCGATGGGTATACAACGGCTGGAGGTACGGGGAGAATCTAACTTGGCCATCTCCCAAATCAATGGCGAGTTCGATGCCAAAAACCCGAATATGGCGGCATAAAGAAACACCATCATGTCGCTAGAGACAACAACCAGACCGCTGATATATTGGCTCGTATGGGGGCCAAACGCGACCCCGTCCCAAAAAACACCTTCCTTGAACGGCTCTTCAAGCCATCGGTGGTTTGGCAGGACAACGATACGGGCGCCGGACCGATCAGCACGGAAGAGGTTGTTCACCCTATAAACGAACCAGATGAAAAGCACCACTAGAGTACTCCAGCGGTGCATATCGGAGGAAGAAGGAAAATAGCTTCTGGCCGAAATCGACGCAGGAATGGGCGGCCACCACGCTGTGGCAAGGGCCCTAGTAAGCAAGGCCTTTCGGGCCGGTTTCTTCTAGCCCACCGCTCGAGCGGACGCCCAGTCTCTTGTCCAATATTGCGTGTGATGCCAACTTTTTGCAGATCAAAGTCACATGCCCCCAACGGCTCTTCGGACTATTCCGATTACCTGGCCTTTTGCGGTCTGGGGGCTGGACATGGTCGGACCACTTAAAGGGGGGTCCAAGAAGAATAAATATCTACTGGTCAAGGTGGACAAGTTCACCAAATGGATCGAAGCAAAACCTGTTAAGTCAGCCAAGTCCGGACCAGTAATCGACTTTATATCTGGCGTGGAACACCGTTACGGCGTCCCGCACAATATAATAACGGACAATGGATCCAACTTCACCGCCCAGGAAGTAAAGGACTGGTGCGCAAAAATGGGCATTAAGCTCGATTATGCATCGGTGTATCACCCACAGACCAATGGACAGGTCGAACGGGCCATCGGCCTCATTATGAGTGGTATTAAGCCACGTTTGGTCCGGTCTCTTCATGAGTCCGACTATCATTGGGTGGAGGAGCTTGATTCCGTTTTGTGGGGCCTGTGCACCACCCCGAATCGATCAACGGGATACACACCGTTCTTCATGGTCTATGGGGCAGAAGCAGTCCTTCCTTGTGATATTATTCACGATGCACCTAGGGTGCGCATGTACGAAGAAAAGGAGGCCGAGCTAGATCGGCAGGACGACTTGGATACCCTAGAAGGAGAGCACGACATAGCTCGGGCTCGCTCTACTTTTTATCAATAGCAGGCCCGACGTTACCAGAGCAGGGTGGTCAGGGCAAAAGCATATAATGTGGGGGAACTCGTCTTACGGCTCCCTGAGAAGCAGAAGCATAAGCTCAATCCCAAATGGGAGGGCCCCTTCATAATCGACGAAGTACTCGTAGGAGGGGCTTATCGTCTTCGAAACCCGGCAGATAACCACCTCGAACCAAACCCATGGAACACAGCTCGTCTTCGGCGTTTTTATGGCTAGACCGGTGTCGTCATTCTTTTTACTCTCCTTTTTCTTTTTTCTCTTTTTCTTTTCATTTTCCTTCCCTTCCACCTTGATTTTTGGCAGGTTCGGACCCTTTTTTTTCTCTCCCCAAGTCTATGTTCGGCTAAACCGAGCTAGTGTTTCTTATTCGGCATACATCGTCAAATGTTAAATCCGAATAAAACACCTGGGGGCATCTTCCCGAAGCCGACGAGTTTACCTTTTAAGCTTCTATTGTAATTTATTATGCATCCATGTTTCCTTCGTCGATTGTAAAGCCATTATATGCATCAATTCGAACTAAGATTTTTGCCAAGCTGGGTTGCCTCGCTCCTGTGTTTACCCTCTACGTTCCCGATTGTTCGGCTAGAGAGTAAAGGGAGCACCTCTGCGGTTGATACGGTCGGGTCATCCGGATACGTACCTTAGACGGGTGAAGCCAAAAGCTAGCTATCTTTAGCAGAAAATTGGTCGGCTATGACAGAAGCAGCAAATAAAATTATGGTTATTATTACCACTGCACGGTTTTCTCAAAAAGGCCATTAGTCGCACACTAGCAGTATGCGGCCTTATTATCTACGATTTACGTAGCAACCTAAAGGAAGGCACCGATAGAGGTACTATTTTCTTTCGAAGATGTTTCTTACGCTAAGCAGTAATATAACATGTCTCCCTGTGTACATTCTGTCTATTCGTACCAAATGGCCGGATTACCGGGTTCCTCGAAAGAATTCCCTCTTATCAAGGGATATTTTATATGGAACACTCCCAAGACCTCAGCGCGGGGGGTCGAAGCCGATGGCCGGTTAAGACAAAGTTTGCAACACAGATGGAGCAACTTTTCGATTTAAGTTACATAGATACATAGAATCACACATCTGGCTGTTGGTCAAGATTGTCTATTAAGGCATCCAGGGCGCAATCTTCCTGCGAGAGACAAGCAGCAGGCATCACTTGGTCGTACACCAAGTGAAGCGGCAATTCTTGCCCATCAGGTCCTACTGGCCCAACCAGAGCCATATGCTCGGGGTTTAGACCAGTATAATGGGTCTTGATCATTGCCCACGCTTCACGTGATCCCTCCCGGCAAGCGGATGTCTTCCATAGCTCGAACCGACTCCGGGCTTCTTTGAACCGATCTGTTAATTCAGTCATCCTTTCCGGAGGCTTCTTGGCAGGCCATAGCGCTTTTATCATGCCCCTATAGCCTTCCGAGCCCGCTCATGCACGGCGGACAGTTCCTTCAGGAGGCTCCCCGGAAGGAGCCGATCTCTTCTTCAGGCCGCCCGATTAGGAGACCTATACATGAGACAAGGCATGTCCATTACACCTTATGAAGGGGAGATACCTCTCGATGTTATAATCACACTTACCGAACATGCCCCTCTGTAGTTTCTGGTTCTCTTCTTGGGCATGGGCCAATTGAGTCTTTAAACTCTCAATATCTTCGGCCTGCTGTTTGTTTTCCACCTGGAGGCATTTCTTTTCTTCCAGGTTGCGCTGCAGCGAAAGGCAGCCGGCTTCATACTGGGATTCGGCGTACCTCTGAGATTCTCGGGCTGCATCTAAATCTTTTTGCAATTGCCCTATTAATTTAGCAGCTAAAAAGTACCATCGCATCAGCATGGGATTATACGCTAAGATCAGCAGAATAGATATACTCACCATGCGCCTCCCGGGTAAACTTCTTCACTTGTTCAAGCTCGGCCTTCACGGTTTCCACCTGTGTTCGGCTCGCTTCCAATTCATTGGGCAATTGCTCGTTCTGCTGCCTTAAGGCCAGCATCATCCACAAAATCAATTTGCGGATCCTTAATTCGGTCGTCGCGACCAATTCAAGGCTCGGGGGCTACTGGGTTTACGTTTATGTCCGGATTTTTAATCACTCACCTTCAGGCTGGACGATATCAGTTTCACAGCTTCCCCACGCCCGGCTCGGGCAGCTCCAAGGTATACGTCCGCCGAGCATAGAGCGTTGAACTCTTGTTCGGAAAACGCCAGGTCGCGCAGAATTTCTCGCCGCCGCCGGTGTTTCATCGCGCTCTCTGCTTCGGATTTAGTGACTGATACCTCGTCCCCGGAGTCTTCAGGGGCCGGATTGACCACAGGGACCTCCGCGGAGGGTTCGGCGTGAGCAGAAGATCTTGATTCATGCGTGTTGCCGGGCGTCCCGGCAATGTCTTCGGCAGAAGATGGTTGTACTCGCTTCCTGAGTATTCCGACATAAGATCTTCTATAAGACCCTACCGATCATAACAACAATGGATTACGCGACCGAACAAAGTACCTTTTGGTTGGAGGAGTGTTCGTTGCCGTCTCCACGACCGGCTCACATGAAGGACTCCTGTTGGTGCCTGGCCTGGGCATTGCTGCTGTGGCCGACGTTCGTCGCGAGGACCGATGACACTCTGGAGTGGGAGCCGGCATATTTGGGTCGACGGAGGACGTCTGCCTTTTCCGGGAAGAATTTTTCTTCTTGCCCGCAGTGGAGGAGGGGAGTGATCCGGGGTGATCAGCTATGATAGCCACCTTGGATCGATCGAGGCTCTCCTGGTAAAAGACCCCGTCTTCATACTCCAGTGACAGCTTCGAATTGTCATGGAATCCTGGATCATCATCACGAGAGTAGCTCTCTGGTTGGGGGGCCGGACAGTTGATTGTCTCGGCAAAGCTCTGCCATTCCTGTTTGCGCACATTAAAAGCGTTAGTCAAAAAGGGCGAATAAACACTCGAACTCAGATCGCAGAGTTGAAGGGTTTACCCATTCAATGGGGTTGTAACTCGAGTAGCCCTCCTTGACCGACAACCGAACAAAGTCTTCTTTTTCTCCTTTGTATAGGTCCGCAAGTGCGGCTACCAATGCCGCCTGATTGGCCGGGCCCAGCCGTCGGGAGCGAGTGGTGTCACTCGTGCCGTTGTAACGCCACAAAGGATGTATCCTTTGTTGAAGAGGTTGAACGCATCGGGTGATGGCGGCGGCCATCACGTCAATCATGGTCAGCTTGTGATGAGCCAGTACCCTTACGTGGGCGGCCAAGCGTTGAACTTCAGCGCTGTCCTCTTGGGACGAACTCTTTGGTCGCCAATTATACCTTTTCTTCGGAAGGGCGTCGGAGTATTCGGGCAAGCCCCTCCGAGCTGGGTCGAATAGGGGAACATCCTCGATGTAGAACCATTCCGAAGACCATTCTTCGGATTCCTTCTTCGGTGTTCCCGTCGGGTATCCTGTTCCCGCTATGCTACATACTTTGGCTCCTCCGACTTCTCGAATTGTCTCACCCCGAGTTCGGGGGACGAGGCAGAAGTACTTCCTCCATAATTCGAAGTGCGCCTCGCAGCCCAGGAACATTTCGCAAAGAGCGACAAAACCCGAAATGTGCAGAATGGATCCGGGGGTAAGATGATGGAGCTGGATCCCATAGAACTCTAGTAACCCCCTCGGGAAAGGATGAATGGGGAACCCTAGGCCTTGTAAGAGGAAAGGCACGAAGCATACCCGCTCACCCTTGTTAGGATTGGGGAAGTTCTCCGCGAAGGCTTTGCCGTCAAAGGAAGTCAAGCCGGCACGGGTAGCCGCCAGATCTGATGAAGGAAGATACGCTTGGGTCTCGAGGTCACGCAGCCGAAGGAGGGATACGGAGCAACTTGTCAAATCCCCGGGACGGGAGCCGTAAGGGCGCGAGGAAGAGCTGGGGGCGGTCGCCATGTTTTTGCGGTGATCTCTCGCTTGAAGTTTTTTCTAACGGGGAAGAAGAGGAAGATGTGACCCAGACCGCAATTTAACTTGTTTAAATGAGTGGTGCCTCCCTTGGGGGAGGGGCAGTCTTGTAAAAAGCTGTCGGGCCGCTCGTCTCCCCTCGGCGCACAAGGATCGAGAAGCGCCGAAGGTTACTGCACTGGGTCCCGCAAGTTCTCAGCGATCGAGGATTCTCCGATGACGGGATGGTTGCCGAGTAAGAAGAGGTAGAGGGACTCGCCTCGCAAGCCGAAGACGTTGGAGGCTAGTCCGGGGGCTACTGAGGGAGTCCGGGATTAAGGGGTCCTCGGACTGCCGACCTATATCTCATAGGTCGGGCTAATGGGCCGCTCGCTGAGGATGAGATTGATCGAAGGCCTCGTCGCTATGGAGAAGACCTTAGGAGCCGTGGCGTGTTGGTCAAGTTGAAGATAGTAGATTAGGCATGTTTTTTCCCTCCGGTGGGCAACCGACCATATGTAACCCTAATGACCCCTGGTGTCTATATAAGCCAGAGGGTTCTAGATCATACGACACAGAAACTCATCTAGGGTTTTAGCTAGTCGATCTCAAGGTAGATCAACTCTATAACCTTCATACCATCAATATAATCAAGCAGGACGTAGGGTTTTACCTCCATAGGAGGGCCCGAACCTGGGTAAACATCGTCTCCTTCGTCCCCTTGTTACCATTGATCCTAGACTCACAGCTCGGGACCCCTACCCGAGGTCCGCCGGTTTTGACACCGACACCCTTGGCTTGAGCCAAGCTTGGGGGAGGTGCCCCGGTATCGTATCACCATCACTTTTATTCACCTTTACCTATTTTAGTTCGATCTTTAGTTTCCCTTTGCTTTAGTTGAATAACAGTTTACATGATCTATTTTCGTGTGTTAGTTCCGTGGCCTACCCATCTATGTAATCGAGTGAGAGTTATATAATAAAGTTTAGTATGAGTTTTTGCCTCTCTACTTTCTTGTTGCAATCAAAATAAAGAGAAGAATCAAATGAAAAAGATCATATGCTAATCTTATGGTGAGTAATGACATCACATAAGGAAAAGTATAAGTAGTAAAATTTATTGCAGATTGACAAACATAGCATTGGTCAATGATGCAACTCATGAAAGAATTAATAAGGGAAGAGAAGATTCACATGCAAATACACTATCCTGGACATCTTTTATGATTGTGAGCCCCCATCAAATATTATATGTCAAAATTGTTGACGTTGGTCAAGGAAGAGAACGTAATGATTTAAGTCTGTTCATATCCACATAGAAGTTATATTGTCATAGATCCTTTAACATGTGGTGCTTGATCAATATCTTTGCTAGCCAAAAATTCCGAACTAAGTAGAGATACTACTTGTGCATCCAAAAACCCAAACCCAAATTCTTTCTTTGAGTGTCCACCATATCTACCTATGGATCGAGAAAGATTGTCAGGACCGGTTTTCCAGGATATTAAATTCCCAGTAATTGGTCCTTGTGCTCACCAGCCCCAGGATTACTGTTAGCTGATGAGACACAATCTTGATACAGAAATTCCAAGCAAAATTACAAGATCTGAAGTACAAGACCATTGTGGTCTATGAGTACAACAGAAGGTTTCTAGTGGTTGATGGCGGAAGCGGTCTGCGGTTCATCAGCGTCTATGGGACTCCATTTCCCACAGGAACAGCTGACCTGGATAACTCCTATCTTCGCGTGGCTGCGGTCTCCGTTGCCTAGGTTCTGGGGCTGTCGTCAATGCGCTCCTCCAGAAATCTGGCCAAGACAATAGCCAGGGACAAGCCAGTGAGTACTTTGAATGTACTCGCAAACATCATGAAACCAGGTATAATATAACAGATGAAAATCATGCACTGAAATAATTCATGATCATTAAGTCAGTCATGAAACAAAAATTCATTAAGCACGCAAGCAGGTCATTCATATTAAACAAGAATAAGCAATCAGAAAATAAAAATAAAATAAACCAATCGAGTGTCTGAAGCGACGCCTCGAAAAGAATAAAAATAACAAGCATGCCTCAGTCGGGCGTCTGAGCGACACCACAGAAAGGGCTTATATAAGGAAAATAAATAACAACAATGCCACAGGCGGACGTCTGCGCGACATCACAGCGAGGGCTTATATCAAAAGTAAATAACAACAATGCCACAGGCGGACGTCTGCGCGACATCACAGCGAGGGCTTATATCAAAAGTAAATAACAACAATGCCACAGGCGGACGTCTGCGCGACATCACAGCGAGGGCTTATATCAAAAGTAAATAACAACAATGCCACAGGCGGACGTCTGCGCGACATCACAGCGAGGGCTTATATCAAAAGTAAATAACAACAGTGCCACAGGCGGACGTCTGCGCGACATCACAGCAAGGGCTTATATCAAAAGTAAATAACAACAATGCCACAGGCGGACGTCTGCGCGACATCACAGCGAGGGCTTATAAGGAAAATAAATAATAACGAGTATCCAGGAGGTAGGACTATCCCAGGGATACTCAGTAATATAAATGGTTAGTCTACAATAATAATAATCATAATCATCATTCCTCACACATCATGGTCAATATTTTGGTTTAGAAGTTTATCCTCCGAAGACCGACACTAAGACCGACACTTGACCCATCCCAGACTGTAGTCCTTAACCGCGGACACGGCTATTCGAATAGATATAGACTCTGCAGAGGGTGTACTCTTTACCCACAAGTAACGGATTCCGTTAGTCCATCGGGACTAATTCCGTTTACGGCCTTTGAATTGAAAACACACCTAACCCGCACACACCAGCTTAACTTACCAAAGCCAGGAATCACCCAAGGCGATGATAGAGTAAAACTCTAAGTGGGAAAGGCCTCATTCAACGGCCTCCAATAGCATGGGATCAAAATATTTATATCGGCGCGCAAACAGGGGTGCGACCCCACTCCGACTACAATCGGAGACACCCATGCCCCCGGACCAAGTGACATGCCTACCAGGGGCCACTGGTATCTTTCACTATGGCTTCTCTGTACGGTGTGTGCCAAGAAAGGGGTTGACAATTTACTGAACCGCACCCTGCCTGCGGCAGGGACCAGTGGTAGTACGGAACAAGTATGGGGGTTACTGGAACAAGACTCGATCTATGGTCGACTCAGGAGGTTTAAGGGTTCCCTGCATGGTTAGTATAACAATTATATTTCAAACCAACAGACAGCAACACCACTCATCATGCCCCACTATGCCCTACTGAGTATATTCATCCCAACGAAATACCAGTATCAGCTCATGTCTACTCAAGACAAGAGGCTTTTCCGGATTCCTTCCGGTAGGCATAAGAAGCATACGAGGGTGAATACTGCCACAAGCATAACAAACAGCAAGTTATCTCCATCATGCACTCATGAGCATGATCATATCTCCACATGAAATAATACTTACTTCATGTAAATATGGAAATGAAGTTCTTCTTTGACACATCAAACAACACACAACAAATATTATGCCAGGGTTCAGAATGCTTGCCTTCTAGGTGCATGAATATGAGGTGCACTCCAAAACTTTTTGAAAGTCTTTATCTTCACTCCAAAATCCTATTTTTGAAAATATTCTAATTAACACATAATTTAAAAACAGTACAAAAAGTTGTCTTGGAAAATTTTCAAATAAATATTAAAATAAACTAGATGAAATTTGAGAGAGGTAAGAAAAAGAATCAAATCAATCGGAGTTTTATTTTAAAAGATATGCCCAGTCAAAGTTTGGTCAAAGTCCTGTTTTAATAAAAACCAGAAAAAGGAAAACGCATCGGTCCAGAATACGTTTCCAGAGAAGGGAAGACGCTTTAAAGAGAAATACGCTTGCGCGAACAGAAAATGTTTTGGGCCAGAAAACGCTATTGAGAGGGGAAAGACGTACTCTGGGGCTTTACGCTTCCACTTAACCGGCTGATCCGCAGCCTCAGGTCACTGACAGTGGGCCCGCCTAGCCCACTGGTCAGGTTTGACCTTTCTCCTCTTCCTCCCTCTCTCTGGGACAGAGACGGGCGCGTCTCCGGTGATCGCCGCCGGCGAACGGCGGCCTATCACGGGGTCTCGATGGCAGGGATGGATCCGCCGCTCAAGGGCGGTCCTCGCGGTGGTCTTCAGGGGCACGGAGGTTGACGGAGTTGCTGGTGACAAGACCTCCGGCGGTGGCGGTTCGGGAGCGGTTTGGGTCTCGGGCTATGGTGGTTCCTAGTTGAGGCTGAGGGGTGAGGTGGCTTCGCAAGGTCGAGGGGGAGGGGATGGTAGCGATAGCGAAGGCTGGGGCGCTCTGGCTGCGGGGAATTTTAACTGGAGTGCGGCGGCGACCGTGGCTACCGGAGTTGGGGAAGACGGTGGCTACTAGCTAAATTGGAGCTAGGAGCGGCTGGCTACGGTGTCGAGGAGGACCATGGAGATGCGTTGCGGCCTCGGGGTCCTATTTATAGCTCGGGGAGGTCGGTTCCCGCGGCGGCAATGGATAAGAACGGCGACGGCAATGGATAAGAACGGCGGGCTGCCTTGCTGCGGCTTGCAGGACGTCGGCGCTAGCGGACGAGCTCGCGGATAAGCTCGGGCTGCTCTAGAGGGCAGCTGGCGGGCGCTGGTGGCTCGGACGGCGCCGACCTGACAGAAACCCGCTGCGGTTGCCGGCGTGCTGCCAAAGGAGCTCTGACGGCGGCGCTGTAGAGAGCCAGGGAGCGGTTGAGTCTTCTGGCACGACGCGGCTACAGGGAGAAGATCAGGACGAGCTCAGGAAGAGCTATCTAGGAACGTGCGGGCTCGGGCGCTAGCACGTGCAAAACGCGCGCTCTGCTCGCGCTCTGGGCGTGCACGGGAGGCGTTCGACGAAATGCCAAGATGAGCCAGGAGGCTCCTCCGCCCACGGGGCTCTACTAGGATGGATTGCTAGCCAAGGCAAAGCTAGAGGACAAGCTGAGATTGCCAGATGAGCTAACTTCCAATGCAAAGCAAAGATCATGTCAAAACAGTTCATGCACTCCAGCTGTTCGACAAAATGCTAGGGGCATCCAGAAGGTTTTGCTGGTGACCAAACTTTCCAGATCAGAGTCTCTTTAGATGGTAAAGAGGATGGCAAGGTTAGTTTGAGAAAAACAGAAACTAGTTAGTGCAAGTTTTGCAAAACTACAGTTCTGGACAGCAACTTCTGGCTAAGATTGCATGTGTCAAAAGTATCCCAATGGGTCCAAACTCCTGGACTTAAGGGTTTTATAGGGTGGACTATGAGCAGGAAAAATCTCAAGGGAAATAGAGAAAATTAAAATGGGGTTGCAGTACAAACTACCAAACTGGACCAGAATGAAGATGAGGATGGTTTGATCAAATATTCCAAAGAAGCCAAATGGATTTTTGCATAAACCTGAGTTATATAGCTCTACTGACATCCCCAAATTTTTATGGAATTTTTAAAGAAATATTTAAATAGGTTGTAGTGCAAACTACAAACTGAACCAGATTTGAAAGCTTGAAGTGGAGCTCAAAATTTACAAATGGCCAAGTTGGGTTTTTGCATAAAAGTGATCCAGGGGCATCACATGACTTCTACAAATTTTTGTGGAATTTATAAATGGAGTTATAAAATAGTTGCAGTGCAAAAGAGGCTCTAAAAAGGGGTAAAATGCTATTTAATGAATTAAATCTTGACAAATTTTATTATAAAAATTATTCCACTGGTTTTAATGAATGAAATAAAATGATTAAATAAAACACTCAAGCCACACAACAATATTCAAAAGTTTTCAGATAGAATAGAAGAATTTTTGAAATTCAGACAAAAGGAGTGGCTCTGAGATCACAAGAAAATCCAGAAAGATTTTTTTTTTAATTTCCTGGCAAAATTTTAATTAACAAAATATGGTTAAAATTTTGGGGTGTTACAACACTACCCCCCTTAAGAAAAATCTCGTCCTCGAGATTTGCTAAGGACGGTTTCAAAAAATAATTCTCACACATAATTGAAATTAAACAATTTATTCATTGCACAAACTTAGGATACAACGCATAAGCTACAACACATAAATAAACGCTAGGCTAACAAACATAGTAGTGGCGTCTATGGCGCAAATGTAAAATATGCTGGGTCCTGAGAAAATGTCTCCGGCACTGGGACACATTCTTCTTCTATCGGAGTAAGCGGATTGACAAGTCGAAGAACGTGCCTTTCCTGGTCTGGCCTCAAGGGTCCGCCAATGGCGATCTGAGGATTTAAATCAGCGAGTCTCTGGAGATAACTCATTACTCGCTGGGTCAAATGCTCTTGAGCGATGACGTACTGGGCAAGATTGGCCAGTACTGGGTCCCTCTCTATTCGTCCACCGGGAAAAGAGGCTACTTCTCCGGGTGCTGCACGACTCGGAAAGTAAATATACCCCCTTTCGCTGGCATAGGGTATTGCGAAGCGAAGACGAGTAATTGCTTCGTACGCAGCAGCTTCTATGGCCATCTGCGGAGTCGGCATGGATTTCCCCACGAAGGAGACTTCCGTTGGGTCATGGTCTGGGTTCACAGGAGGGATGTGAACTACTCCCCAGTATTTTGAGGCAATAGGGGTGATCCTCGTTTTGAACAGCTCGTACTGGGGTGGATGGGTAGAACTCATGGTACTGCAGGTAAAGTCCCACAATATCTTAACAAAACTGCCTAGGGTTGCATCTGGAGTTCTCAGATGAATACTAGGGCTTGGCATGGCAAAAATGGCTGTGAGGGCTGTGCACAAAGTGGGGGATGCTTGGTAAGGTCACGGAGTGGCCTCTTATATAACATCAGGGCTGGGTTACCGATTGCGGTGTTGGGGCGATCTAGGTTGACAATTCTGCCCTATGGGGTCGGGTCAAAGCCACAGATACACACATCTCACAAAAGTGACGTATTACTGTGGTTGTCGTCAGGGGTGGTTTTTGGTAGCTGCGCCTGAAATTTAATATGCAATCACACGCCAACGTACTTATATGCGGGAAAAAAAAATGGGATGCAACCAAACTGCATTTATTTCATGGCGATTACAAGGTCACACTATTACAAGGCGTAGAATACTAAGACTCGGTACTACTCGAGTAACTTAGTCTACCTCGTTAATATCTAAACGAGCGTGCCTTGTGGATGTCGAGGCTTCTCCATGGGCTTCTCCGTCGGGGTTTGCTGGCTGGGGTTGAGGATCTGCAGGGTCGGGGTAGCGATGATGGCCATCGCGGGGGTTGGCGGTCACAATCCCGTCGGAGCGTGTCCCCAAAATGCGACGGAGCTCCTCCGGGGATACAAATGCGTTATGGTCGGTTGCAGGGGCAGACCTCAAGGATTCAATTGGCTGTCCGAACAGCACGACTGGGTTGTCGGCGTCGGACGCATCTTCTCCTCTTGCCGGGGCTCGACGGGCAAGTTCTCCACGAGCTGCGAGCAGATCAAGAGTGACCTGATCGAACAATACCTCTAGTGCGCCTATATAGCGCACCAGACGCAGCAAGGCAGGGTCCGTCTCGTGGTCTTCATTGGCAACCTGGGGTGGCCTACTATACCCGTCACGGCTGGGGTAGTAGTAGAACGAGCGGTAGTTAACTCTTGGCGACAGGTGCCGGAGTTGAACTATAGCCTCTCGAGCTGCTAGCTGGATGGCTTGTGGTTCAAAGGAAGTTGTCCTTCCGGCGAACCTGTAGGGGCGTTCTGGCGCCATACCCCTGCCATAGATGTGTACTGTGGCCCAGAATTGACGGCTTTCACCGCTCCTGAGCCCTTGGTACACCACATATTCTGGGGGCTCTTCTATCGCAAACGCACGACGGGTGAGGTTTGCTAGCACGGTCACAAAACCTCCAAGGTTGGTTGCTGTGGTCTCATTGTGAACAATGGGACCAGGCATCTTGGCTTGGTTTTGAGGGGTAGAGGGTGTGCTGTGCTGGGTTGGGGCTAATGTTCCTTTTTATAGAAAAAGAAACGGAGTCTTCCTTCGCACACCTTGCGAATGAGACAAATTAGGTGTCGGTCACTGGCGCGTGATCGACGGGCTAGGTTGATAGGTTGGGCACCGACTGCCAAAAGGTGTCGGGGTCACTGTGTGGTTATCGTGCACGAGAAGCTTGGCTGGGGTTTAAGTTAAGGTCTGGTGGGTGGTTAACCTAGGTTTTATTGACCCGGCTAAGATAGGATTAGCCAATGGTCAGCCTGGCTCTGATACCAAGGTTGTCAGGACCGGTTTTCCAGGATATTAAATTCCCAGTAATTGGTCCTTGTGCTCACCAGCCCCAGGATTACTGTTAGCTGATGAGACACAATCTTGATACAGAAATGCCAAGCAAAATTACAAGATCTGAAGTACAAGACCATTGTGGTCTATGAGTACAACAGAAGGTTTCTAGTGGTTGATGGCGGAAGCGGTCTGCGGTTCATCAGCGTCTATGGGACTCCATTTCCCACAGGAACAGCTGACCTGGATAACTCCTATCTTCGCGTGGCTGCGGTCTCCGTTACCTAGGTTCTGGGGCTGTCGTCAATGCGCTCCTCCAGAAATCTGGCCAAGACAATAGCCAGGGACAAGCCAGTGAGTACTTTGAATGTACTCGCAAACATCATGAAACCAGGTATAATATAACAGATGAAAATCATGCACTGAAATAATTCATGATCATTAAGTCAGTCATGAAACAAAAATTCATTAAGCACGCAAGCAGGTCATTCATATTAAACAAGAATAAGCAATCAGAAAATAAAAATAAAATAAACCAATCGAGTGTCTGAAGCGACGCCTCGAAAAGAATAAAAATAACAAGCATGCCTCAGTCGGGCGTCTGAGCGACACCACAGAAAGGGCTTATATAAGGAAAATAAATAACAACAATGCCACAGGCGGACGTCTGCGCGACATCACAGCGAGGGCTTATATCAAAAGTAAATAACAACAATGCCACAGGCGGACGTCTGCGCGACATCACAGCGAGGGCTTATATCAAAAGTAAATAACAACAATGCTACAGGCGGACGTCTACGCGACATCACAGCGAGGGCTTATATCAAAAGTAAATAACAACAATGCCACAGGCGGACATCTGCGCGACATCACAGCGAGGGCTTATATCAAAAGTAAATAATAACAGTGCCACAGGCGGACGTCTGCGCGACATCACAGCGAGGGCTTATATCAAAAGTAAATAACAACAATGCCACAGGCGGACGTCTGCGTGACATCACAGCGAGGGCTTATAAGGAAAATAAATAATAACGAGTATCCAGGAGGTAGGACTATCCCAGGGATACTCAGTAATATAAATGGTTAGTCTACAATAATAATAATCATAATCATCATTCCTCACACATCATGGTCAATATTTTGGTTTAGAAGTTTATCCTCCGAAGACCGACACTAAGACCGACACTTGACCCATCCCAGACTGTAGTCCTTAACCGCGGACACGGCTATTCGAATAGACATAGACTCTGCAGAGGGTGTACTCTTTACCCACAAGTAACGGATTCCGTTAGTCCATCGGGACTAATTCCGTTTACGGCCTTTGAATTGAAAACACACCTAACCCGCACACACCAGCTTAACTTACCAAAGCCAGGAATCACCCAAGGCGATGATAGAGTAAAACTCTAAGTGGGAAAGGCCTCATTCAACGGCCTCCAATAGCATGGGATCAAAATATTTATATCGGCGCGCAAACAGGGGTGCGACCCCACTCCGACTACAATCGGAGACACCCATGCCCCCGGACCAAGTGACATGCCTACCAGGGGCCACTGGTATCTTTCACTATGGCCTCTCTGTACGGTGTGTGCCAAGAAAGGGGTTGACAATTTACTGAACCGCCCCCTGCCTGCGGTAGGGACCAGTGGTAGTACGGAACAAGTATGGGGGTTACTGGAACAAGACTCGATCTATGGTCGACTCAGGAGGTTTAAGGGTTCCCTGCATGGTTGGTATAACAATTATATTTCAAACCAACAGACAGCAACACCACTCATGATGCCCCACTATGCCCTACTGAGTATATTCGTCCCAACGAAATACCAGTATCAGCTCATGTCTACTCAAGACAAGAGGCTTTTCTGGATTCCTTCCGGTAGGCATAAGAAGCATACGAGGGTGAATACTGCCACAAGCATAACAAACAGCAAGTTATCTCCATCATGCACTCATGAGCATGATCATATCTCCACATGAAATAATACTTACTTCATGTAAATATGGAAATGAAGTTCTTCTTTGACACATCAAACAACACACAACAAATATTATGCCAGGGTTCAGAATGCTTGCCTTCAAGGTGCATGAATATGAGGTGCACTCCAAAACTTTTTGAAAGTCTTTATCTTCACTCCAAAATCCTATTTTTGAAAATATTCTAATTAACACATAATTTAAAAACAGTACAAAAATTTGTCTTGGAAAATTTTCAAATAAATATTAAAATAAACTAGATGAAATTTGAGAGAGGTAAGAAAAAGAGTCAAATCAATCGGAGTTTTATTTTAAAAGATATGCCCAGTCAAAGTTTTGTCAAAGTCCTGTTTTAATAAAAACCAGAAAAAGGAAAACGCATCGGTCCAGAATACGTTTCCAGAGAAGGGAAGACGCTTTAGAGAGAAATACGCTTGCGCGAACAGAAAACGTTTCGGGCCAGAAAACGCTATTGAGAGGGGAAAGACGTACTCTGGGGCTTTACGCTTCCACTTAACCGGCTGATCCGCAGCCTCAGGTCACTGACAGTGGGCCCGCCTGGCCCACTGGTCAGGTTTGACCTTTCTCCTCTTCCTCCCTCTCTCTGGGACAGATACGGGCGCGTCTCCGGTGATCGCCGCCGGCGAACGGAGGCCTCTCACGGGGTCCCGATGGCAGGGATGGATCCGCCGCTCAAGGGCGGTCCTCCCGGTGGTCTTCAGGGGCACGGACGTTGACGGAGTTGCTGGTGACAAGACCTCCGGCGGATGGCGGTTCGGGAGCGGTTTGGGTCTCGGGCTATGGTGGTTCCTAGTTGAGGCTGAGGGGTGAGGTGGCTTCGCAAGGTCGAGGGGGAGGGGATGGTAGCGATAGCGAAGGCTGGGGCGCTCTGGCTGCGGGGAATTTTAACCGGAGTGCGGCGGCGACCGTGGCTACCGGAGTTGGGGAAGACGGTGGCTACTAGCTAAATTGGAGCTAGGAGCGGCTGGCTACGGTGTCGAGGAGGACCATGGAGATGCGTTGCGGCCTCGGGGTCCTATTTATAGCTCGGGGAGGTCGGTTCCCGCGGTGGCAATGGATAAGAACGGCGACGGCAATGGATAAGAACGGCGGGCTGCCTTGCTGTGGCTTGCAGGACGTCGGCGCTAGCGGACGAGCTCGCTGATAAGCTCGGGCTGCTCTAGAGGGCAGCTGGCGTGCGCTGGTGGCTCGGACGGCGCCGACCTGACAGAAACCCGCTGCGGTCGCCGGCGTGCTGCCAAAGGAGCTCTGACGGCGGCGCTGTAGAGAGCCAGGGAGCGGTTGAGTCTTCTGGCACGACGCGGCTACAGGGAGAAGATCAGGACGAGCTCGGGAAGAGCTATCTAGGAACGTGCGGGCTCGGGCGCTAGCACGTGCAAAACGCGCACTCTGCTCGCGCTCCGCGCGTGCACGGGAGGCGTTCGACGAAACGCCAAGATGAGCCAGGAGGCTCCTCCACCCACGGGGCTCTACCAGGATGGATTGCTAGCCAAGGCAAAGCTAGAGGACAAGCTGAGATGGCCAGATGAGCTAACTTCCAATGCAAAGCAAAGATCATGTCAAAACAGTTCATGCACTCCAGCTGTTCGACAAAATGCTAGGGGCATCCAGAAGGTTTTGCTGGTGACCAAACTTTCCAGATCAGAGTCTCTTTAGATGGTAAAGAGGATGGCAAGGTTAGTTTGAGAAAAACAGAAACTAGTTAGTGCAAGTTTTGCAAAACTACAGTTCTGGACAGCAACTTCTGGCTAAGATTGCATGTGTCAAAAGTATCCCAATGGGTCCAAACTCCTGGACTTAAGGGTTTTATAGGGTGGACTATGAGCAGGAAAAATCTCAAGGGAAATAGAGAAAATTAAAATGGGGTTGCAGTACAAACTACCAAACTGGACCAGAATGAAGATGAGGATGGTTTGATCAAATATTCCAAAGAACCCAAATGGATTTTTGCATAAACCTGAGTTATATACCTCTACTGACATCCCCAAATTTTTATGGAATTTTTAAAGAAATATTTAAATAGGTTGTAGTGCAAACTACAAACTGAACCAGATTTGAAAGCTTGAAGTGGAGCTCAAAATTTACAAATGGCCAAGTTGGGTTTTTGCATAAAAGTGATCCAGGGGCATCACATGACTTCTACAAATTTTTGTGGAATTTATAAATGGAGTTATAAAATAGTTGCAGTGCAAAAGAGGCTCTAAAAAGGGGTAAAATGCTATTTATTGAATTAAATCTTGACAAATTTTATTATAAAAATTATTCCACTGGTTTTAATGAATGAAATAAAATGATTAAATAAAACACTCAAGCCACACAACAGTATTCAAAAGTTTTCAGATAGAATAGAAGAATATTTGAAATTCAGACAAAAGGAGTGGCTCTGAGATCACAAGAAAATCCAGAAAGAATTTTTTTTTTAATTTCCTGGCAAAATTTTAATTAACAAAATGTGGTTAAAATTTTGGGGTGTTACAAATATTGTTCAAGTAAGTTTGTCATCGGTGCAATAAGGCAATAAAAATTGCTTCTAAAAGTGTTTTGATCAATTAGTGTAAGAGAAAATTGAGCGCTATACGAACTTATGATAGCAAAGTAATAAAAGCGACGGACTGCATAATAAAGGTTGCTATCATGGGGGGCAATATAGCGTGATGTTCTTTTACATTAAGGGATTGGTCATACCAACCAATAAGCGCACGACCACCTCTGCTCCCCTCTGCGAAGGGCCTATCTTTTACTTCTATGTATTTACTTTTATGCAAGAGTCAAAGTATTTTCCCCTATTCCTTTTTACTTTTTCTTTTGCAAGCATCATGTGGTGAGGAAAGATCTAGGCACATATATCCAGTTGGATATGGGTGGGCATGAGTTATTTTTGTTGACATCACCCTTGAGGTGAGTAAGTTGGGAGGCGAAACTGTCGGTGCACTAGTACAGGGGTACCCAGTGCCCCTGACTTATGCACAGGCGGTAGTAGCTGAACCCCTCAATGTGCATACAAACCTGAAGGATAATCAAGACCAAACTCCAACAAGCCCAACGCGGCAGCCCTAGCCTAGACTGCAACATGCCAAGCACGTCCCCGGCGCTTGCCGGGGACCAAGACATGCACACCTTCCTGAAGACCCGGCAAGCCATCCCCAGGCAGGCGCGAGCTGATCGGCCACCGCTCCACCGCATTGCTACACCAGTCACTTGTCAATGCGGTGTCGAGCCCTCAAGCAGCTAATCAGCTCTCGCTAAACACATCGCGACATGCCGGGAGGTAAGTTCTACTCAGTTGACACCCGCCCTGCAGCGTGTCAAGACCGTAAGCAATGGCTAGCCAGGTGGTGGCAAGAGCTTGCCGGGGATGCACCCCCGAGCACCACCTAGGCTGGTAATCATGGTATTTTGTCCTAAATGCCAGAGTTAGGTATGATAGCTCTGCTAAGCTATGCAATCAATAGATAATGACTGTTTTGCCATTGTGGTAACCCCTTGCACTATAAAAGGAGGCCCAAGGCTACCTAACTCAGGATTCACACCCCCGAACATTTGTACTTGCCTAGCAGCTCTTTCCCCGAAGGCAACCCTTGCCGGGATAGAGCACGAGGCACCACTTGTGTTCTTCCAATCAAATACACCAAAAAGCAGGAGTAGGGTTTAACGCTTAGCAGCGGCCCAAACGTGGGTAAAATGCCTGTGTCCTGATCGTTGTGCCGTCTCATGTTCTCCGCTCTTCGTGCAACATGACCCCCCTTGCCGAACCACAAGGGGCCTTTGGCCCCATAGGTGATTGTGAGCATCCGTGCCCTGACATCTTTGGCGCGCCAGGTAGGGGGCGTACATCATTTGCACGAACCAGAGTTCGTGAACGGCGAATTGATCTTCATCGCCATCTTCCCCAACAAAGGCTCCCAAGAAGAAATCCGGTGCGGCCATGCATCCCTCCACTTCGAAGGCTCCCTCACACGCGATCGCTGGCACCGTCGACGACGCGGCGGCTGCGGGCGAGGCGGGCATATTGGACGACACGGTCGGCGCAGGCGGCACCCTCATCCAGTCCTTCACGGGAGGAGATGGAGCAGGAGATGCCGAAAGGGAGCGACTACAACAACAACTTGGCGAGATAGGCCACGGCGCAGCGGGCGAGGGATACAACCATCCGCCACCTCCCCGCCGCGCAGATGGCCATGGCCGCCTCGGCGGCGCCCGGTCCGGTGCGAGTCGTGACCCTCCGGCCGCACCCGTCGCCGGCGAGACTACTGGGCGTGCACCTCATGCGGAACGAGACATGGCACCGAGCGGGGCCGCAGCCCCGCAGGATCGCCCCCCTGCACACCAGATAGCCTCGGCGAGTGGCGCACAGCATCAAGAATGCGACGACGCTTCTCTTAGTCCTACCAGGAGTCGAGCGACGTCACGGTCCGCCTCTTTGGCCATGCCAAGTACCGCAGAAGAAACCATGGCGCGAGTCCAGATGCTGCTCAACTTTATGCCAACATCTGATAAGATGGATGAATGGAGAGCCACCATTCAGAGTTTGGTTTCTTTCATCAAAGCGAACAAGCCCCAGCATGCAGAGCCGTCGCGACATACACGAACATCAGTAGCAGCCCGGGCCGGCGAGCGTGTCGAGGGTGCCACCCCAACGGTGCAATCCGCTTCGCGACAACAGGGTCAGAGGCAGCCGCAACAAGCCTCACATGCTGATGAGCATGACGAGGCGTCCATAGTCTCGTCTGGGCCACGCGACCACCGGGATCAACGGCGTGTCCTTGAAGACGGGCGGAAAAAAGATGCGCGCATCACCAACGAGCGACGCCGGGAAGCGCACCATCAATCCGACGAGCGCAATGGTCCAGACATCGGTGACCCCGTGCCCAGTGCTACCGGATACCTTCCCTACGAGGTTGGTTGCCCTTCCTTCACTAGCGAGCTACGACGGGTCCGCTGGCCGTCGACCCGAGCTTTCAAACCTGAGCTGTTTGAGAAATACGACGGGAAGCTGAACCCGGCAGAGTTCTTGGGCATATACACGATAGTTGTTCAAGCTGCGGGAGGAAGAGATGAAAAGGTGCTCGCCAACTATTTCCCTTTGGCACTTAAGCCAAACGTGAGATCGTGGCTGATGCATCTGCTGGAAAATTCAATTTCGTCATGGGCTGATCTATGCAACGAGTTCGTTGGCGCCTTCACCGGTGGTCATCAAGAACTAGGCCAGCCCAGCGATCTCCAAGTTCTCCCGCAAAAGGAGGGAGAAACCTTGCGGAAGTTAATCCAGAGATTCAGCCGAGTGCACTGCAACATCCCAGAGATCCATCCCGCAGCGGTGATTGCCGCGTTCCATTCGAACGTGCGCAACAGGAGGATGCGAGCCAAGATGAATGTCAAGCTCCCCAAGACTGTTAATGAGCTTTATACCTTGGCGGATAAATATCCTCGAGCTGAAGAAGGAAGGCCACTTCCCGGGGAGGAGGCGAACGTCGAAATGGACTCCGATGACGATGACGACGCCCCTGACCCGAAGGGAAGAAGCAGGAAGCGCAACATGAAGCGTAAGGGAAAAGCAGTATTGGCTGTCGAGAGCTCCGGAGACCTCAGTGCAAGCAATATGGCGAAAGACGAAACCCCCGGCAAGGGAGCTGCCACATGCGCTGATTGCCGGGAGGCTGCTGCCGCTGAGAAGACTGGGAAGTCCAACGGGCCGTACTGCAAAATTCACCGCACCAAGGGCCATGATCTCCAAGAATGCCGACAGGTCGAGCAACTTGTTGAGAAGCAGAGGGCCTAGTACGAGAAGTGCGACAAAGAAAAAGGCCATGACGGTCCTGTCGGGAAAGGCCATGGCGGTTGAGGAGGTCACCGCGGCAAAACCCCGCAGCAAAAGGAAAAACCCGCCAGAGGCCGAGAGAAGAAGGAAACAGACAATATGAGTGAGGATGAGGATGATGATGAGGATTCCACCGACAGGGAGTTTCAGAAAGCAACCGAAGACATGTGCGTTGATGGGGGTGCGTCCTTGCATTCCTCTCACTGCCAGCTCAAGCAGTGGGCATGCGAGGTCAATGTTGTGGAACCAACTGCAGAATCTAGGAAGCCACTCAAATGGTCCCGCATGCCTATCATCTTTGACGAAGAGGATCAGCCCGACCGTACCACTACGGTCGGCTGTTTGCCATTGTTGGTTTCTCCGACAATATGCAACCTCAAGGTGTCCAAGATGTGAGTTGACGGCGGGGCGGGATTGAACTTAATCTCCCCTAAAGTGGCTGCGAAACTGCAGATCCTTGATGAAGAGCTCGAGGCTACCGGTACATTCCAAGGAATCAACCCCGGCAGGAGCCGACCCAAGGGAAAGCTCACTCTGCCTGTGACATTTGGCGGGGAACTGAACTTCCGGACAGAGAGGATAGTGTTCGACGTCGTTGAGATCCTGCTGCCTTACAACGGAATCCTCGGTCGCCCAGCTTTGGCAAAGTTCATGGCGGCATCTCACAATGCCTACAATACCTTGAAGATGCCAGGGCCCATTGGGGTCATTTCCATCCCATCCGACAAGAAGAACGCAGTTATCTGCGTGGACCAGATGTATCGTGACGCGGTAGCAGCTGAAACCACAGAAATCCCAGATCCCGCCAAGGACACAGAGAAATTGAAGAAGGCTAGAAGGAACACCGTCAAGGACTCCGGGAAGCGAGCCTCTTCGGAGTGCGCTGCACCCGACGATGACCTGCCGGGGAGTTCCGCTAGCAAGAAGACCAAGGCCACCTATCCTGAGACGAAGAAAATCCCGGCAAGGCTGGACGGCACTCGTGGCACGTTCACCATCAGTGCTACCCTTACTGATAAATAGGAAAGCGCGCTCGTTACCTTCCTGTGGGAGAATGTCGATGTGTTTGCCTGGCAACCATCTGACATCCCCGGTGTTCCCAGGGAGGTAATTGAGCACCACCTTGCTGTCTGTCCTCATGCTCGGCCCGTCAAGCAAAAGGTTAGGAAGCTAGCCCTGGAGCGGTAGGAGTTCATTGCCGAGGAAATCAAGAAGCTTGAAGCAGCTGGTTTGGTCAGAGGGTTGTTGCATCCAACTTGGCTGGCAAACCAGGTAGTGGTACGTAAGGCAAATGGGAAATGAATACTTTGCATAGACTTCACTGACTTGAACAAAGCTTCCCCGAAGGACCCTTTCCCCTTGCCGTGGATAGATCAAATGGTTGATTCCACCTCCAGATTTGACTTGCTCTCCTTTTTGGATGCCTACTCCGGATACCACCAGATATTTATGACTAAAGAAGATGACGAGAAGACCACATTCATAACTCCCTGTGGCACGTACTGTTTTGTGCGTATGCCTTTCGGGTTAAAGAGTGCTGGTTCAACCTTTGCCAGAGCTGTTCAGATTGGTTTTGGACCCCAGCTGCACAGAAATGTGGAAGCCTACATGGATGACATCGTGGTCAAGACCAAGGATGAAGCCACTCTCATACAAGATCTGGAAGAAACTTTTGCGAACTTGCGCAAAATCAACCTGAAGCTCAACCCTGAAAAGTGTGTGTTCGGTGTCCCATCTGGCAAGCTGCTTGGGTTCTTTGTATCTCAACGAGGAATAGAAGCCAATCCCGACAAGATCAAGGCGATTGAACAGATACATGAACCCAAGACTATCAAGGATATCAGGCGCTTGACCGGATGTGTTGCCGTGTTGTGTAGGTTCATCTCCAAGTCTGCTGAGTGCGCCTTGCCATTATTCAAGATCTTGAAGAAGGTCGGCCCGATGAAGTGGACCCCAGAGGTAGATGCAACGCTGCAAGACCTGAAGAATTACCTATCCTCTGCTCCCACATTGGTCGCTCCTAAACCGCATGAGCCGTTACTACCATATTTAGCAGCGGCGAATCAAGTGGTTAGTGCAGCGCTGGTGACGCAGCGAGAAATGGAGAGAGATTCAGCAGCTGCTGCTGATGCTACCGGGGGCGAGAAAGAAGCATCTGCGGCAGGACTCGATACAGATCAAGGGGACCTCAGCAAATGATCTACAACGGATCCAAAGAGGTGGCAAAGAAGAAAATGGTGCAGCGGCTCATGTACTTTGTCAGTTCCCTGCTACAGGGGGCTAGATCAAGGTACTCTAGAGTACAGAAGCTAATCTTCGGCCTCATCATGGCCTCGAGGAAGCTACGCCACTACTTCCAAGCCCATGAGATAACAGTTGTTACCCGTTTCCCGTTGCAACACATACTGAGGAACCCCGAAGCCACTGGCGGGATAGTTGAGTGGGCATTAGAATTGTCAAGTTTTGGATTGATGTATGAGAGAACTTCCACCATTCAAAGCAGGGCGTTGGTGGAGTTTATTGTAGAATGGACGCCCACGCCAGCTGATGAAGCTTCGGAGACGATCCTCCCCGGCAAAGAAGCGCCGAAGGATTGGATCATGTACTTTGATGGCGCTTTCTCACTCCAGGGCGCAGGAGCAGGCGTGCTCCTCATTGCCTCTACAGGAGAGCACCTCAAGTACATCGTCCAAATGCACTTTCCTTGGGAGGAAGTGTCGGATTTTGGGATCCGCAAAACCCAAAGAAGTTCGAACACAGGGGCGTGTGCGAAGATCTCCACCAGCTTCGCCCTCAAGCTCACAGCTCGACAGCCTAGCCCGATGAACTCGCACAACCGAGGGGGAACGAGATTAGCACACAAGGATTTACCCAGGTTCGGGCCGCTACGAAGCGTAAAACCATAATCCTGCTTTTGGTGGATTGCCTCACGAGGAGGTTTGTGGATGAACTAGTACAGTGGTCAGTTGCCTCGCGAGGGTGCTTGGGTGGTCTTTTTTTATCCTCCCCGCTATGGAGTGGTCTAGCCTCTATTTATAGCGGCCCGGGTCCTCTTCCCTTATCGCAATGGAGGGAAGGGATCCCACAACGGCCAAATTCGAAGGGGACAAGGAGTACGCCTTATCCTGATGAAAAGGTGGTCTTCGCCTGCAAAGTAGCCGATGGTGATGCAGTGGTGGGCTCGGTGATGACGTTCGTCCTGCTGGGCTCGTGGTCTTGGTCTCGTTGTACCGGAGTGGAAACCTTTGGGGGGACGCCTTGGGAACCTGCGCTCGCCCCTGCCTCCTTTGCACCAAAGGGGAAATTGTCTCCTCTGGCGCGCTGGTGCCCGCCTGGCCTGCCTTGCGTCATCCTTGACCTCCCGAGGCCGAGCATTGCATAGAGATCTCTGCCGCTCAGGAGGGGGCCTGGGGAGGCCTCTTCTCTCCGGGTGCCTTGGCGCCGTCTCCCTCGCGAGCACGGGGCTCTCGCGAGGGCCTTGTCTTCAGTTACGCCGCATTGGGCCATACCGAGCCTCCGTAGTGGGCCACACTCTAGGTCGCAGGATGGCAGTTCTGGGTACCCCCGTTCACAGGACGCTGACAGTAGCCCCGAGGCCCAAGGTGCGCTCGATCTGGCTTCGGGGCGCTACCGGAGAAGATGGCCCGAAGCACCGTGGGCCCCAAAGGCCTGCGAGCCCAGCATGTTGCATGGTAAACGACGAACCGCGGACGCCTCCGCTTCTCCATGGTGCCTCAGCAACCGCTCCGTCTGACTGGCAACCAGCACACGTCGCAGGGCCATCATTGCCCGGGACAGCGGAAGGTGCCGGTTGGCCTTCACCCGGCTATAAATGGGCGGGGGGAATGGAGCCCCCGGCCCATTCCTGCTCCTTGCTCCCCCGCCTTCGTCCTTCGTCTCCTCTATCATGACACCGGTGAGGAGGTTTTCCACTGCCGAGAAGGGGAAAACCTGCCAGGGGGTGCCGGACCAACACCTTCCCAAGAGGAGCCGGGGTCGTCAATGTAAATATGCTGAGGCGTCGGCGGCGGCGCCCCGTGGGCGTGGGCGTTCCTCCACGAGGACCGGTGCTTCTGCTGGCGCAGCCGGAGGCGGTGGGCGCGGCGGCCATGGCCGAGGAGGGAGACCCGCAGTTGGTGCTCAGCCACCGCGCCCGCATGCCTGCACGGATGACACGGACCATGAGTTCCTGGTGCTGGTGGAGAGGCCGGCGAGCACCTGGTTGTAGCTCCCGCGCTTCTTCACGGAGACGTTGCGGGTTAACAAGCCAGCAGGTCTGTGGCTGCAGGCCGATGGTTGTAGCAGCGGCGCGGTGTGGGTGGAGGTCGAGGTTACCCCCGTAGGCAACGCCTTTCGGAGCCATGGGTGGCAGACCTTCGCCCGCGCCCATGGCTTGGAGGTGAGGCCCATGCTCCATTTCAAGCACGACGGCGCCGCGGCGCTTTTCGTCAAGATCTTCGGGGAGGACGGTAAGCGCTTGGGGTGCTGCCCGGAGGGCGGCGGCAGCGGCGATCTTGGAGGCGACCTTGCCCTTGGTGACTGCCGCCATGCTTCCAGCAGTAGCGACACCTCCTCTGAGGAGACCCCAAGCGACGACAGCTACGACGCCCCGCCGCGCCGGCGTGCTCGGACTTCGGGGGGTAGCCAGCCGCGACGACGCCGCTCCCCCGCCTGGGAAGCGGTTACGCCATCATGCCACCACGGCCCCATCAAGGAGGAGGAGGACTCCGACTGAGCGCTGGCGCGCCGGGGCTGGGGCCTCAGGAGCGGTAGCCCCCGGGGGGGCTCCTTCGCCTTCTTTTTCTTTTCCTCTTCGTGTAACCAAAAAATCATGGGGGGCCCTTCTGGGCGTGTAATGAACTTTGGCGCTTGCGCCCTTTTATTAGCACTCTCATTATGTATTGCGGTCCCTGTATTAGTGTTAACTGTGACTTCCTGTTGGTCGTGGTAAGAGGTACTTAGCTCGATGCATCCGCGGTGGGTTTCTGCATCGTGAGGTCTAGCAGTGGCACCTGGGGAGCTTGGGGGGTTCCTTCTTCCTGCGAGTGAGGCGGTTTGAGGGGCCCCTTTCGACACTCTGCGTCTGCGGGGCCCAATCCCGTGCATGCCCCGACCACCGTTGGGGCGTCCGGATCACCAGGACGAGACCAAGGGGCGAGGCCTCGACCGCCGTTGGGGCGTCCGGATCACCGGGACGAGACCAAGGGGCGAGGAGCCACGCGATCAGTGAGGCTCCTGAGGCGCGATGTTTAGGAGCGCCCCTTGACGCTCAAGCAGCGCATTACGTCTGCGGGGCCCAATCCTGTGTATGCCCCGACCACCGTTGGGGCGTCCGGATCACCAGGACAAGACCAAGGGGTGAGGCCTCGACCGCCGTTGGGGCGTCCGGATCTCCAAGACGAGACCAAGGGGCGAGGAGCAACGCGATCAGTTAGGCTCCTGAGGCGCGATGCTCAGGAGCCCCCCTTGACGCTCAAGTGGCGACCGTTCCATTCCGACGGTTCTTGCCCCAGGAGGCGTGAGCCTCCAGAGGCTCTAAGAAAGTGTGCCGGGGAAGCGACTGAGCCCCGGAGCGAGGGTGAGGCGGCACATGCCTGCTAGCTTGCTCAGGAGCGCCACGCGAGGACCAGGACGCCAAGGCCATGCGGGGACCAGGACGCCAAGGCCTTGGCGAGGTGTGCGCACCGTGCCCCATAGCCCCTGCTCGCGGGGCGCGAGAGGGGGAGGCTGGCATGCGTTAACCCGGAGAGAGAAACTTCAAGATGGAAAACTGCAAGGAGAAAAAGTTCCTGCCCTTTTCTTTAAATAGAGTCGAAAATTCTTGAGTTTCATTCCAGAAAAATGGCAAATCGAATACAAAAAGGAACAAGCAACAGCCGCCTCCGGCACCTAGGCTAGTCTTCGTCTTCCCCCAGCGCGGAGCATAGGGCTTCCACGTTGTGTGGGCATAGTCATTCGAGGACAGTGTTGTTCGCCAGCGCGGAGCATGGGGCTTCCACTTGTGCGTGGGATGGAAACCCACTGCGTCCTCGGGGGGCTCCGGGCGTATACAGCCCACTCATTATTACGTGAGAGTGTCATGGCCAGAGATAGCTGGGCAAGCCCCCAGGCGCAAGGCCCAGGTGCTTCCAACTCAGTCAAGAGCCAACCCATGCATTTTTGCGTGGTTGCGGGCCCCTACAGCCCAAACCTGAGCACATTGTTCCCCGCGTAGCTGCGGGAATGCGCTCCCGCGGCCCAAACATGAGCACAATGCACCCAACGCAGCCATAGGGGTGTTGTGTCGGTGAAGCTGCCTTGTGAGGCGTCGGGGCGCCGGCCAGGCTGCGACTTGAGGACCTCATGAGGCCCTGCCTCCTGAGGGCCGCGCCGGTGCCCCATTTCCGTGGATGGCCTGCGTTGTTCGTATCCTGCCGATCCCCCCAGGCGGTTGCCCCTGTGGCCAGGAGGGCTCGGCTGCATGTTGCTTGACTACGAGGGCGGCGGCTGCGCCGCGCCCCCGTGCATCCCGTGATGCCCCCTCTCGCTAGCACCAACCTGGCCTGGTGCCCCCTCAGTGGAAGCCCCCAGGCCCGGCTTTGAGAGGGCGTCCGGGATATCTCCCTACTCCGGGAGGATGCTGGCACCCGCGGGGGGCGCGTGATCCACCGCGCCATCCACAGGTACGACATAGCTCGGGAACATAGGCCTCTGTGTAAAGGCCTTGGCTTCCTCCTGAACTGTCTCTGCGCGCCCCATGGGCAGCCTCCCCGGGTGGCAAGGCGACGCCGCCTTGGGCGCGTGGCCCACAGGCCCTCCTGCGACGAGCCTCCACCCGAAGTTGCTTACCTTTACCGTCGCCGCGGGGTTGGTCGCGCGTGTCTTGATGTGGGTTGCCTCCCAGGTTATCTGCCTGCCCAGAACCCTGAGCCGCCTGGTCCCTGCGCCGGTTGGCGCGCTCCCGCCGAGACGATCCAGGCTGTTGAAGATCCAACGGGGCATGAGTGCGCGCGTTGACGCGCGTGCGGAGCGCCCCATCACCTCCTTCGAAGGCGGCACTGACAGGGCCAGACGGTGCCCCGAAGCCGGTCACCGGGATTCGGAGGAGAAGGAGCACGGCATGCGGCGGCCCTGCCCGGTCTCGCCCGGGCATGGGGCGGGCACACCGTCTGCAGATGAGGTGAGAGGCACGGCGAGCGAGCCCCCGGCGCCTAGCATCGATTGTCGAGAAGAGGGGTGTGGAACCCAGGCCTAGCCCGATGAACTCGCACAACCGAGGGTGAAAGAGATTAGCACACAAGGATTTACCCAGGTTTGGGCCGCTGCGAAGCGTAAAACCCTACTCCTGCTTTTGGTGGATTGCCTCATGAGGAGGTTTGTGGATGAACTAGTACAGTGGTCAGTTGCCTCGCGAGGGCGCTCGGGTGGTCTTTTTCTATCCTCCCCGCTACGGAATGGTCTAGCCTCTATTTATAGCGGCCCGGGTCCTCTTACCTTATCGCAATGGCGGGAAGGGATCCCACAACGGCCAAATTCGAAGGGGGACAAGGAGTACGCCTTATCCTGACAAAAAGGTGGTCTTCGCCTGCAAAGTAGCCGATGGTGATGCAGAGGTGGGCTCGGTGATGACGTTCGTCTTGCTGGGCTCGTGGTCTTGGTCTCATTGCACCGGAGTGGAAACCTTTGGGGGGACGCCTTGGGAACCTGCGCTCGCCCCTGGCTCCTTTGCACCAAAGGGGAAACTGTCTCCTCTGGCGCGTTGGTGCCCGCCTGGCCCGCCTTGCGTCATCCTTGACATCCCGATGCCGAGCATTGCATAGAGATCTCCGCCGCTCAGGAGGGGGCCTGGGGAGGCCTCTTCTCTCCGGGGGCCTTGGCACCGTTTCCCTCGTGAGCGTGGGGCTCTCGCGAGGGCCTTGTCTTGAGTTACGTCGCATTGGGCCGTACCGAGCCTCCGTAGTGGGCCACACCCTGGGTCGCAGGCTGGCAGTTCTGGGTACCCCCGTTCCCAGGACGCCGATAGGAAGCCCCCAACAATACCGCTGAATACGAGGGCCTCCTTGCCGGACATAGAATCGCGGTGGAGTTGGGAATAAAGAGGTTGATCGTCCGAGGAGATTCTCAGCTTGTGGTGAAGCAAGTCAATGATAACCCACAAGTATAGGGGATCGCAACAGTTTTCGAGGGTAGAGTATTCAACCCAAATTTATTGATTCGACACAAGGGAAGCCAAAGAATATTCTTGAGTTTTAGCAGCTGAGTTGTCAATTCAACCACACATGAAAGACTTAATATCTGCAGCAAAGTATTTAGTAGCAGTGTAGTATGGAAGTAAAGGTAACGATGGCAAAAGTGCAGTAGCAGTTTCGTAGTGATTGTAACAGTAGCAACGGAAAAGTAACTTAGCAAAGATCAATATGTGAAAATCTCGTAGGCAATGGATCAGTGATGGATAATTATGTCGGATGGCATTCATCATGCAATGGTTATAACATAGGGTGACACAAAACTAGCTCCAATTCATCAATATAATGTAGGCATGTATTCCATATATAGTCATACGTGCTTATGGAAAAGAACTTGCATGACATCTTTTGTCCTACCCTCCCGTGGCAGCGGGGTCCTAATGGAAACTAAGGGATATTAAGGCCTCCTTTTAATAGAGAACCAGACCAAAGCTTTAGCACTTAGTGAATACATGAACTCCTCAAACTACGGTAATCACCGGAAAGAATCCCAGTTATTGTCACCCTGGGGGATGCGGATCATAACTCGTAATAGGTGTCTACAACTTGTAAGATAGGATCAAGAACACATATATATTCATGAAAACATAATAGGTTCAGATCTGAAATCATGGCACTCGGGCCCTAGTGACAAGCATTAAGCATAGCAAAGTCATAGCAACATCAATCTCAGAACATAGTGGATACTAGGGATCAAACCCTAACCAAACTAACTCGATTACATGGTAAATCTCATCCAACCCATCACTGTCCAGCAAGCCCACGATGTAATTACTCATGAACGGTGGAGAGCATCATGAAATTGGTGATGAAGCATGGTTGGTGATGACGGCGGCGTCGATTTCCCCTCTCCGGAGCCCAAAACAGACTCCAAATCTGCCCTCCCGAGGAAGAACAAGAGGTGGCGGCGGCTCCGTATCGTGAAACGCGATGAACTCTTCTCCCTGATTTTTTTCTCCCCAAATAGGGTTATATGGAGTTGGAGTTGAGGTCGGAGGAGTTGCAGGGGGCCCACAAGCCACCTGGGCGCGCCCTAGGGGGGGGCGCCCCCTGGCTTGTGGCCAATGGGTGGACCCCCTCCGGTTGATTCTTTCGCCAGTATTTTTTATTAATTCCAAAAATATTCTCCGTAAATTTTCAAGTCAATCCGAGAACTTCTATTTCTGCACAAAAATAACACCAAGGCAATTCTGCTGAAAACAGCGTCAGTCCGGGTTAGTTCCATTCAAATCATGCAAATTAGAGTCCAAAACAAGGGCAAAAGAGTTTGGAAAAGTAGATACGATGGAGACGTATCAGTCAACAAGGCTTACCAGAGCCCGCGGATGGAGGCATACGTGGAAGAAGTGAGGAAGTTGGAGGAGCATTTTGATGGACTGTAAACAGAGCACGTGCCACAACCGAGAGATCTCGGTATCTTCCATGCTAGATACAGTATAGGCGGTTCCCAAACAAAATGGTAAATTTTTTACTCCCCCTCCACCAATCAATCACACTGCATGGCGAGCCGAATCCACGGGTACCGTCCATACAAACAACAATCCTGGGGGAGTTTTGTTTTCATTATATTATGATTTGATTTTTGAGCATGGAACTGGGCATCCCGAATACCAGCCACTTTCTCGTGAATGATAGTGAATCAACACATATCATGAGAATAACCCACCTAGCATGGAAGATACTGACAGCTCCTAGTCACTATATGAGCGATTCGGGCATACAAAATAGAATATTATTTGAAGGTTTAGATCTTGGCACATGCAGATTTACTTGGAATGGCAGGTAAATACCGCATATAGGTAGGTATGGTGGACTCATATGGAACAACTTTGGGTTTATGGAAATGGATGCACAAGCAGTATTCCCGCTTAGTACAAGTGAAGGCTAGCAAGAGACTGGGAAGCGACCAACTAGAGAGCGACAACAGTCATAAACATGCATTGAGATTAACCAACATTGAATGCAAGCATGAGTAGGATATAAATCACCATGAACATAAATATCGTGGAGGCTATGTTGATTCTGTTTCAACTACATGCTTGAACATGTGCCAAGTCAAGCCACTTGAATCATTCAGAGGAGGATACCATTCTATCATACTACATCACAACCATTTTAAAATGCATGTTGGCACTCAAGACAAACCATTATACACTCTTAGCTAATTAAGCACGGCATGAGTAACTATAATCTCTAATTGTCATTGCAAACATGTTCCATCCATAATGAGCTGAATTCAGAACGATGAGCTAATCATATTTACATAAACAAAATAGGTCGAGTTCATACCAGCTTTTCTCCATCTCAATCACTTCATCATATATTGTCATTATTGCCTTTCACTTGCACGACCGAACGGTGTAAATAATAATAAGAGTGCACGTGCATTGGACTAAGCTGGAATCTGCAAACAATAACTCACAGGAGAAGGCAAGGTAATATGGGCTCTCTGATAGATAAACAATAATGCATATGAGAGCCACTCAACATTTTCATTGTGGTCTTCTCCTTACGACCCAAAGAAAAGAAATTTCAAAACAAGAACGAGAAAAACTATTTACACGGGAAAGCTCCCAACAAGCAAAAGAAGAACAAGAAATCTTTTTGGGTTTTCTTTTAATGATACAACTAAACAAACTAAAAGGTAAAGCTAGAACTAATTTTTTTTGGATTTTCTCAAGGTTAATTAAGCACGCAAGAAGAGAGCGGAAAGAAGAAATAAAATACCATGGATGATACAATGAAAAAGTACAAGCACCGACTACTAAGATGAGTGTGTCAACATGAATGTAATGTCAGTGAGAAATACGTACTCCCCCAAGCTTAGGCTTTTGGCCTAAGTTGGTCTAGGGCCACAGCTGGCCTGGTTAATATCCAAAGTCATGGTTGGGGTTGTACTGGGCTGCGGCGGTTACCGCCTGAATGGTTGCAGCGTGGAGGCAAGCGGATTCCGCCTCTCTCTCGTACTCGCTTGCCTCCTCTCTGGTTATAAAGTGTCTCTGTTTTTCCTGAAAGTTAAAGAAGGCAGGAGCAGGAAGGGTAATATGGACAGCATGCTGTCTATCAAAAATTAGTCGGTACAGGAAGGACTGTTCGTTCCTCTCAAGAAACTGGTAGCGCACCATAGCCTCATATTCAAGAAAAGCAGGTGGTAACTCAATATCATTCCCCCTTATGGGTACCCCAAGATAATTAGCTACATGAGTGGCATAAATCCCACCAAAGAAATCTCCATCCTTAGCATTTTTTATGTAGCCTCCTAGCAATAATATCCCCCAAGTTATATCGTCTATCACCCATTACCGCACTCTTAAGAATACTAAGATCAGGTACACAAAGGTGGCTATGATCAGGTTTACCGTTAATACATCTACCTATGAAGAGAGCAAAGTAATGTATAGCAGGAAAGTGAATGCTCCCTAAGGTAGCCTGTGTAATGTTTCTAGTTTCTCCCACAGTGATGCTAGCAAGAAAATCATTATATTCAGTTTTGTGAGGATCACTATGGCTGCCCCATTGTGGAATTTTGCATGCATGGTTAAAATCTTCTAGGTCCATAGTATAAGATTCATCATAAAGATTTACTAGAACAGAATGCGTATTACATCTGGATGAAAATTCAAACCTCCGCACAAAGGAATCAGTGAGTTGATAATATTGCTTGCATTGGTCTGAAACAAAATCTTCAAGGCCAGCATTTCGTGTGTAAGCGTAAAATTCTTCCTTGAAACCGGCATGAACCATGAATTGATCCGACGACCATTCACAAGGCCGCACTTGAGCTTCCCTCGGTGGTTCAAAGTCGGGCTCACGTATCGCGAGTCTCGGGGCCTTCTTTCTTGAGGAACCACCTTGGTATATTCTCCTCAACATCTTTCTTTCTCTGAAAAATTTCTGAAATTTTTAGTGACTCAAAATAAAGGTGAACAAAACTCAGCAAAACTTATAGCAACTACTCCCACAAGTGCCTAGAGACTATATCATGCATCAAAACTACTTGGGACCATACAAATTTGACATGCAAGCTCAAGAACAAGGTCACCACAGCAGCCAAACTTTGCAATATATAGAGCACTAAAACAAAAACTAATTGGACCATTGGAGGAGTCACATACCAAAGATCAGTCCCCCAAAACAGTTTTGCAAATGGAGATTTGCAAAAGGAGATCAAAAATGGCAGCAAAATGAGCTAGAACACGGGTTTGAGCAATGGTGGGATTTTTTATGGAGGAAGACGAAGTGGATGGGTGCTGGAATAAGTGAGGGGGGCCTACGTGGGACCCACAAGCCAGGGGGCGCGCCCAGGGGGGTGGGCGCGCCCTGTGGGCTTGTGGCCCACTGGTGCATCCCCTGATGTGTTCTCAGTGCCAGAAATTCTTAAATATTCCAGAAAAAATCATACTACATTTTCAAGGCATTTGGAGAACTTTTATTTTCAGGTCATTTTTTATTGCACGGATAATTCAGAAAACAGAAAATAAATAGCCTTTTTACTTTATTTAATCTAAATAACAGAAAGAAAAGTTGGGTACAGAAGGTTGTGCCTCCTAAATTCACCCATCTCATGTTCATCAAAAATAATCCATCAATAAGGTTGATCAAGTCTTATTGACAAACTTTTTTCGAATGACACGGAACCATAGAATTTTCGAATAACACGAGGTTACCTCAATGGGGATATGCATGTCCCCAATAATAAGTATATCATATTTCTTTTTGGCAATAGGGAGAGGGAATTCAAAATATCCAATAATAATCGTTGAAATTTTTCCAATGGAGTTGATACTATGAACTTGAGGTTGTTTCTTTGGAAAGTGTACCGTATGCTCATTACCATTAACATGAAAAGTGACATTGCCCTTGTTGCAATCAATAACAGCCCCTGCAGTATTCAAAAAAGGTCTACCAAGGATGATCGACATACTGTCGTCCTCGGGAATATCAAGAATAACAAAGTCTGTTAGGATAGTAACATTTGCAACTACGACAGGCATATCCTCACAAATACCGATGGGTAAAGCAGTAGATTTATCAGCCATTTGCAAAGAGATTTCAGTAGGTGTCAGCTTATTCAAATCAAGTCTACGATACAAAGAGAAAGGCATAACACTAACACCAGCTCCAAGGTCACATAAAGCAGTTTTAACATAGTTTCTTTTAATAGAGCATGGTATAGTAGGTACTCCGGGATCTCCTAGTTTCTTTGGTATTCCACCCTTAAAGGTATAATTAGCAAGCATGGTGGAAATCTCAGCTTCCGGTATCTTTCTTTTATTAGTCACAATATCCTTCATATACTTAGCATAAGGAGACATTTTCAAAATATCAGTCAAGCGCATACGCAAAAAGACAGGTCTAAGCATTTCAACAAAGCGCTTAAAATTCTCATCATCCTTTTTCCTGGATGGTTTAGGAGGAAAGGGCATGGGTTTCTGAACCCATGGTTCTCTTTCTTTACCATGCTTCCTAGCAACAAAGTCCCTTTTATCATATCTTTTATTCTTAGGTTGTGGGTTATCAAGATCAACAGCAGGTTCAATCTCCACATCATTATCATTACTAGGTTGAGCATCAACATGAACATCATCATTAATATTATCACTAGGCTCATGTTCATTACCAGATTGTGTCTCAGCATCAGAAATAGAAATATCATTTGGATTCTCAGGTGTATCTATAACAGGTTCACTAGCAGCATGCAAAGTCCTATCATCATTCTTTTTCCTTTTATTACTGGGACTTGCTCAATTCTCTGAGAATCTTGCTCAATATTAATTCTCTGAGAATCTTGCTCAATTCTCTTAGGATGGCCCTCAGGATACAAAGGTTCGTGAGTCATTTTACCACCTCCAGTCACAACTCTAACAGAATGATCATTATTTTTACCATTCATCTCATTAAGCAAATCATTTTGTGCCTTAAGTACTTGTTCTACTTGAGTAGGTACCATGGAAGCATGTTTACTAATAAGCTTAAGATCATTGATAGTTCTACTCATATAATCACCTAAGCGATCAAGCATGTACGCATTATGTTTCAATTGTCTACTAACATAAGCATTGAAATTTTCTTGCTTAACAATAAAGTTATCAAACTCATCCGAGCATTGGGTAGCAGACTTATTATAAGGAATATCACCTTCATCAAATCTACGGAGAGAATTTACCTCTACTACCTGTGTCGGGGTATCAAGACCATGTATTTCTTCAATATGAAGTAAATTCTTAACATCTTCAGCTTTAATACCTTTTTCTTTCATAGTTTTCTTTGCCTCTTGCATATCTTCAGGACTGAGAAATAGAATACCTCTTTTCTTCGGAGTTGGCTTTGGAGGTGGTTCGGGAATAGTCCAATCATTATCGTTGCTCAATATATTATTCAATAGTAGTTCAGCTTGTTCAACAGTTCGTTCCCTGAAAACACAACCGGCACAACTATCTAGGTGGTCCCTAGAAGCAACGGTTAGTCCATTATAAAAGATATCAAATATTTCGTTTTTCTTGAGAGGATGATCAGGCAAAGCATTAAGTAATTGGAGAAGCCTCCCCCAAGCTTGTGGGAGACTCTCTTCTTCAATTTGCACAAAGTTAAATATTTCCTGCAAGGCAGCTTGTTTCTTATGGGCAGGAAAATATTTTTCAGAGAAGTAATATATCAAATCCTGGGGACTACGCACACAACCAGGAGCAAGAGAATTAAACCATAGCTTAGCATCACCCTTTAATGAGAAAGGAAACAACTTAAGAATATACTAATAACGAATTGTTTCCTCATGAGTAAATAGGGTGGCTATATCATTCAATTTAGTAAGATGTGCCACAACAGTTTCAGATTCATAGCCATGGAAAGGATCAGATTCAACCAAAGTAATTAACTTAGGATCGACAGAGAATTCATAATCCTTATCAGTGACAAAGGTAGGTGAAGTAGCAAACTTAGGATCATATTGTATTCTAGCATTCAAAGATTTTTCCTTCCACTTGCATAGCAGTTTCTTAAGATCATCTCTATCCTTACAAGCAAGAAAGTCCCTAGCTACTTCTCCCTCCATAACATAACCCGTATGTATATTAGGCAATTCATATCTAGGAGAGCTAGGTCTAGCAGGTGTCTCATAGTGTTCAGTTTCAATAATTTCATCAGTTTCAGAAATATCATCAGTTTCAGCATTGACTCTAGCAATTTGTTCATCCAGAAATTCACCTAGTGGCACAGTATTATCAAGCAAAGTATCATCATAAGCATCAAGCATAGCAGAAGTGGCATCATCAATTACTTGCGACACATCAGAATTAGCAGCAGGTGGCGGTGTCGCAAATTTACTCATAACAGAAGGTGAATCAAGTGCAGAGCTAGATGGCAGTTCCTTACCTCCCCTCATAGTAGGGGGATAGATCTTGGTTTTTGGGTCTTTTAGATTCTTCATAGTGATCAACAAATATAAATACCAAGTGACTCAGAGAATAGAGCTTTGCTCCCCGGCAACTGCGCCAGAAAATGGTCTTGATATCCCACAAGTATAGGGGATCGCAACAGTTTTCGAGGGTAGAGTATTCAACCCAAATTTATTGATTCGACACAAGGGGAGCCAAACAATATTCTCGAGTATTAGCAGCTGAGTTGTCAATTCGACCACACCTGAAAGACTTAATATCTGCAGCAAAGTATTTAGTGGCAAGGTAGGATGGAAGTAACGGTAACGATGGCAAAAGTGCAGTAGCAGTTTCGTAGTGATTGTAACAGTAGCAACGGAAAAGTAACTTAGCAAAGATCAATATGTGAAAAGCTCGTAGGCAATGGATCAGTGATGGATAATTATGTCGGATGGCATTCATCATGCAATGGTTATAACATAGGGTGACACAGAACTAGCTCCAATTCATCAATATAATGTAGGCATGTATTCCATATATAGTCATACGTGCTTATGGAAAAGAACTTGCATGACATCTTTTGTCCTACCATCCCGTGGCAGCGGGGTCCTAATGGAAACTAAGGGATATTAAGGCCTCCTTTTAATAGGGAACCGGACCAAAGCATTAGCACTTAGTGAATACATGTACTCCTCAAACTACGGTAATCACTGGAAAGAATCCCAGTTATTGTCACCCTGGGGGATGAGGATCATAACTCATAATAGGTGTCTCCAACTTGCAAGATAGGATCAAGAACACATATATATTCATGAAAACATAATAGGTTCAGATCTGAAATCATGGCACTCGGGCCCTAGTGACAAGCATTAAGCATAGCAAAGTCATAGCAACATCAATCTCAGAACATAGTGGATACTAGGGATCAAACCCTAACCAAACTAACTCGATTACATGGTAAATCTCATCCAACCCATCACCGTCCAGCAAGCCTACGATGGAATTACTCATGAACGGCGGAGAGCATCATGAAATTGGTGATGCAGGATGGTTGGTGATGACGACGGCGTCAATTTCCCCTCTCTGGAGCCCAAAACAGACTCCAGATCTGCCCTCCCGAGGAAGAACAGGAGGTGGCGGCGGCTCCGTATCGTGAAACGCGATGAACTCTTCTCCTTAATTTTTTTCTCCCCGAATAGGGTTATATGGAGTTGGAGTTGAGGTCGGAGTTGTAGGGGGCCCACAAGCCACCTGGGCACGCCCTAGGGGGGGGGTGCCCCCTGGCTTGTGGCCAATGGGTGGACCCCCTCCGGTTGATTCTTTCGCCAGTATTTTTTATTAATTCCAAAAATATTCTCCGTAAATTTTCAGGACAATCCGAGAACTTCTATTTCTACACAAAAATAACACCAAGGCAATTGTGCTGAAAACAGCGTCAGTCCGGGTTAGTTCCATTCAAATCATGCAAATTAGAGTCCAAAACAAGGGCAAAAGTGTTTGGAAAAGTAGATACGATGGAGACGTATCAGTCAACAAGGATTACCAGAGCCCGCTGATGGACGCACACGTGGAAGAAGTGATGAAGTTGGAGGAGCATTTTGATGGACTGTAAACAGAGCTCGTGCCACGAGCCGAAAACTTCATTGCCGACCATCTATCGAAGTGCGCTGCGCAGAAGCTTCCTGTGGAACCCAGGACTTTCGTTCTCCGCCTCGCTCAACCATCAGTATCCCCATCAGCGATGTCCCAGAAGAGAAGGAAGCTGAACTCCGGCAAGCATTTCCCGGAGGTGCTTCTGGAAGCCGCTGGTAGAGAAGCTGCCAGGGAAAATCCCGTTCCGGTTGACGAGCAGCTCCCTCCCGCAGGACCTTTGGTTCTCGCGGTTGAGACAAGCACTCCCGGAGATGAGGAGACACATTTAGTCCTTGTTGTCGAGCCGTAGGCTCCAACCTAGGCGCAACATATAGTCCATTTCCTTCAAAGAGGAGAACTCCCCGAAGAGCAAGAGGAAGCAGAAAGAGTAGCCCGTCGGTCAAGTATGTATCAGCTTGTCGATGACACCCTGTACAGAAGACGACCGAACGGTATGAAATTGAGGTATATCTGCCGGGAGGATGGACTGAAGCTGTTGGCGGAGATTCATGGAGGAGTATGTGGTTCCCACAATTGATCAAGGGTCCTTGCCCGGAAAGCTTTCCGACAGGGTTTCTATTGGCCCACTGCTCTCCAGGACGCTAATGAGCTGGTCACCAAGTGTGAAGCCTGCCAGTTCCATTCCAAGAACATCCATCAACCAGCACAAGCCCTGCAAACAATCCCTCTATCCTGGCCATTCTCGGTCTGGTGGCTCGATATCCTGGGCCCCTTCCCCCGTGCTGTCGGGGGCTTTGAGTTCTTGTTCATGGCAACCGACAAGTTCACAAAGTGGCCTGAGGTGGAACCAGTGACAAAGGTGACCGCGCAGTCAGCTATCAAGTTCATGAAAGGACTGATGTGCGGCTTTGGAGTGCCTAACAGAGTGATCAACGACAACGGCGCCCAGTTCACGAGCCGCGCCTTCATGCAATATATCCAAAACCTTGGAAGCAAGGTCTCCTTCGCCTCTGTTGCCCACCCAAGAAGCAACGGGAAAGTCGAGAGGATGAATGCTGAAGTGCTGCGAGGGATCAAGACAAGGAGTTTTGATAAGCTGCAGAAGAGCGGCAGGCGCTGGATAGATGAGCTGTCGGTGGTTCTTTGGTCCCTCAGAACGACACCAAATCGAGCTACTAGCCAGACGCCCTTCTCCCTAGTGTACGGGGCGGAAGCAGTACTCCCCACGGAAGTCATATACGGGTCACCTCGAGTGCTTCCCTACGATGAAGTAGGAAAATAGAAGCTACAGCATGACGATGCCATGCTCCTCGAGGAAGACCGTCTCCGGGTTGCGGTGCGTGCTGCATGTTACCAGCAAGCCCTGCGCCTCTACCATAGCCGTAGGGTCCACGCCTAGAGCCTTGAGTAAGGCGACCTTGTCCTTAGGCGTGTTCAGTCCGCCAAGAGTGCTAACAAGTTGACGCCGAAGTGGGAAGGCCCTTACCAGGAAGTACGAGTCACCAGACCTGGTGCAGTCCGTCTGGAGACCGAAGATGGCACCAAGGTGCTTAACTCATGGAACATTGAGAATCTTCATAAGTTATACCCGTAAGGCGCGGCTGCTGGGTTCAATCCCCGGCAGCCACCTTCTGTACAAGCCTTGCCCGACGTTGCATGTAACCCTTTGTACAAAGCCAGGCCTAGACCCTGTGCAACAATAATAAAGCTAGGCATTGCATCATATCATCATTCTTACATGCTCAATTACGCATTTTTTATGACTGCAATGTTATCGCATTTAAATTATAAAGATTTGCTAGAATACTCGATGAACCCATAATCTTTGTTACTGTTCTCACCCTACATGTCTTGACCGTCGGGAAAACAGGGAAGGGAAACAAAGAAAAAAGGATGGCGACCCATCACACCCGAAAGGGGGGATACTGCATGGAAAAGATAAGTATAACACATATCCCAAGTTCAGCACCTTTCGATTCCTCAAGGTGATCCTTAGTATCTTCCTTACTGTGAGTGGTGGAGTCATCCACGTGGTGAAAACCCTTGTCGGGACGAGCCGTCCCCCTATCCCTGTTTAATGACTGTAGGGGGGGTGGCGGCGCCGACACCGACAAGGAGCTCTACCGGGGAACAACGCAAATCTGCTGCCTGGGGCTCGTTTCCCCTTTTTGGCACTCGTGGCTTGAATGATGACCCGGCAAGTAGCTCCGTGTAGCAAGGACAAAACATACTGATACAATATAAATAAGGAAGGGAAAGGGATAGTACTTGCGAAAGAAAGACAACACCTTTTCTCAATCATTTCCGATACAAAGTGGATAAGAAATTACAATCTGATCAGCTTAAATTTGGCAAACACCTACATTTTTGGCTTACAAAAAGATAAATGCCCCGTAATGCCTTTCTTGTCCCTCTCGTCTCAGGGATTACGTGAAGAAGGAACAGAGGGCAAAAGGAGTGCCTGGCCGGGATTCGTCGTTTCCTAGCCAGGGCCAGACGGACGCGTCCGGCGAGCAGAAGGGCCCTGTCCCCAGGCAGGGTGGACGAAGCCGATGCAGTGGACAAGACCGACAAGGGGAAAGACGGCGGAGGGCAGGTGCAGATGGTGGCGCTGCCGGAGCCCAGCTGGTGATGATGGTGCTGCCAGGGAACGCGACGAGTCGGAGACATCATCCGTGCTCCCGATGCGTCGTAGGTTCCCGACCACCATCATCTTCCTCATCGCCACCGCTCGAGGAGACACCCCTGCCATCGCCCAAGCTCCAGGTGCGGCAACCCGGGGACCCCACAAAGAGCATGGTCGTCCCCGGTGGCCAAAGGCAGGGAATTCCATCCCCCGCCTTAGAAGAGCACGCGGATATGAAGGACTCCCTCTTGTACGCTCCTTCCAAAATGCTGCGGGAGGAGAGCTTCACCGCGATAAACAACGACTCATGACTGCAACCGTAGTGACGCCCGTGATGGCCATGTGGGTGGTTTTTCTCCATCACCTTGAAGAAGGAATGCGGGAACCGCGGACCGCCGCGATGCTGCACCTCCATCATAGATCCCGGCGCAATGTCAACCGCATGGCGCTCCGTCAAAGCTGTCCCCAACACGGCCACAGGCATGCCGCCGCAGCTGTCCCCAACACGGCCACCACGCTGCCCGCTCCCCCATCCAAGACTTCTCCGACCAGCCTTCAACTCAGAGTCGTCTATCCATGATGAGGACTGAGCATTGGTCCAAGGGGAAGGCTCTGCAAACACGCTCGCTAGGCCCCTCCCCCTAAGCATCGGGAGGGGGAACGCAGCTCAAGACAAGGAAGCAGAAGGGCGAGCTCTGTGGATTCGGACTCAAGGAGGAAGAAAGGATGGATGAGCATCGCCCCTCGCGACCCCCAATTTATAGGGAGCACGGGGGCTGGCTCTCCTCCGCTCCAAGGGTCGCCGCCCATATCCACCAATTCCATTGCCCACGATCACAGGCGAACAGGTAACCACCCCGTTGCTCCAATCCATGGCGCTGTAGTTTCTGCCATGACCAAGGCTTTAAGTCACGCGCGCCCGTCGCTAACTCCCTGCTATGCATGTGGTGCACGTGGCGGAAACGGCCTGAGGTGGTGGGTCAGTGCTGACCAATAAATTGGCGGTTACTCCCTCCCATAGCGCTTGTGCATACATTTTGGGCCAGACCCAACGGCACTTGGCGAGCGTGTGTGGGCCAGACCCAGGGGCTCCTGTCGGTTTTCTAGTACAGGGGTACCCAGTGCCCCTGACTTATGCATAGGTGGTAGTAGCTAAACCCCTCAATGTTCATACAAACCCGAAGGATGATTAAGACCAAACTCCAACAAACCCAACGCGGCAGCCCAAGCCTGGACTACAACGCGCCAAGCACGTCCCCGTTGCTTGCCGGGCACCAAGACATGCACACCTTCCTGAAGACCTGGCAAGCCATCCCCCGGTAGGCGCGAGCTGATCGGCCACCGCTCCACCGCATCGCTACACCAGTCACTTGTCAATGCGGTGTCGAGCCATCAAGCAGCTAATCAGTTCTCGCTAAACACATGGCGACACGCCGGGAGGCAAGTTATACTCAGTAGACACCCGCCCTGCAGCGTGTCAAGACCGTAAGAAACGGCTAGCCAGGCGGTGGCAAGAGCTTGCTGGGGATGCACCCCCGAGCGCCACCTAGGCTAGTAATCATGGTATTTTGTCCTAAATGCCAGAGTTAGGTATGATAGCTCTGCTAAGCTATCCAATCGATAGATAATGATAGTTTTGCCATTGTGCTAACCCCTTGCACTATAAAAGGAGGCCCAAGGTTACCTATCTCAGGATTCGCACCCCCGAACATTTGTACTCACCTAGCAGCTCTTTCCCCGAAGGCAACCCTTGCCGGGATAGAGCGCGAGGCACCACTTGTGTTCTTCCAATCAAATCCACCAAAAAGCAGGAGTAGGGTTTTACGCTTAGCAGCGGCCCGAACCTGGGTAAAATGCCTGTGTCCTGATCGTTGCGCCGTCTCATGCTCTCCGCTCTTTGTGCAACGTGACCCCCCTTGCCGAACCACAAGGGGCCTCTGGCCCCATAGGTGATCATGAGCATCCGTGCCCCGACAGAAACTATAAGCCCCTATCTTCTTATGTGTCCGGTTGAAACTTTTTGTTCATGGGTATGCCGTGAGCGTTAGCAATCATCGAAGACTAAATGATGGTTGAATATGTGGACTTGCCAAAAGGCTCCGACATGAGACCCTTCATGAAAATATGATGAATTGTAGTTGCAAAATTGACTGAGAACATAGTTTGTTGGTTCCCAATGATGTTTATGCTTCATACTTCTATGTTGTGATGAATTGTTACTTGTGCATAAGAAGTTATATGATGCAATTACGTTGAATAAATTTTATGTTAGAGTTTGTTGCTGTTATATTAATAAGAATGATGCTTCTATGTCCGTATTTTGTTTTTATCGACACCTCTCTCTCAAACCATGTGGACATGCTTTTCAATATCGGCTTTTGCTTGAGGACAAGCGAGGTCTAAGCTTGGGAGAGTTGATACGTCCATTTTGCATCATGATTTCCTACTGTTATTTACTTTATTTTGTTGAATAATAATGCTTTGGGGTGTGATTCTAATGCCTTTTCTCTCATAATATGCAAGGTTTACACAAAGAGGGAGAATACCGGCAGCTGGAATTCTGGACCCAAGAAAAGCACGTTAGAGATACCTATTCTGCACAACTCCAATGAAAGTGAAATTTTACGGAGATTATTTTTGCATTTAATAAAAAATACTGGAGAAGAAAAGTATCGGAGGGGGCCTCCCAGGTGAGCACAACCCACCAGGGCGCGCCAGGCCCCCTGATACGTCTCCAATGTATCTATAATTTTTGATTGTTCCATGCTATTATATTATCTGTTTTGGATGTTTTATATGCATTAATATGCTATTTTATATTATTTGTGGGTCTAACCTATTAATCTAGAGCCTAATGCCAGTTTCTGTTTTTTCCTTGTTTTTGAGTATTGCAGATAAGGAATATTAAACGGAGTCCAGACGGAATAAAATCTTCGGAATGATTTTTCTTGGACCAGAAGCAAGGTACCAGACTTGGAGGTGAAGGCAAGAGAGCCGCCGTGTGGCGACAAGCCACAGGGGCTCGCCCTAGTTGGGGGGGGCACGCCCCCTGGCTTATGGCCCCACGACAGCTCTCCTAACCCTATTCTTCGGCCTATAAATTCCCAAATATTCCCTGGATACCAAAAAGAGCCACGAAAAATACTTTTCCACCGCCGGAACACTCTGTTCCCGTGAGATCCCATCTTGGAGCCTTTTCCGGTAATCTGCCGGAGGGGGATTTGATCACGGAGGGCATCTACATCAACTCCATTGCCCCTCCGATGATGCATGAGTAGTTCTCCACAGACCTTCGGGTCCATAGCTAGTAGCTAGATGGCTTCTTCTCTCTCTTTGTTCTTCATTACCATGTTCTTCATGATCTTCATGGAGATCTGTCCGATGTAATACTCTTTTGCAGCGTGTTTGTCGAGATCCGATGAATTGTGGGTTTATGATCAGCTTATCTATGAATATTATTTGAATCTTCTCTGAATTCTTATATGCATGATTCCATATCTTTGCAGGTCTCTTCGAGTTATTGGTTTGGTTTGGCCAACTAGATTGGTAATTCTTGCAATGGGAGAAGTGCTTAGTTTTGGGTTCAATCTTGCGGTGTCCTCACCCAGTGACAAAGTAGGTGTAGCGAGGCACGTATTGTATTGTTGCCATCGAGGATAAAAAGATGGGGTTTTCATCATATTGCTTGAGTTTATCCCTCTACATCATGTCATCTTACCTAATGCGTTACTCTGTTCTTCATGAACTTAATACTCTAGATGCAGGCAAGAGTCGGTCGATGTGTGGAGTAATAGTAGTAGATGCGGAATCGTTTCGGTCTACTTGACACGGACGTGATGCCTATATGCATAATCATTGCCTTGGATATCTTCATAATTATTCGCTTTTCTATCAATTGCTCGACAGTAATTTGTTCACCCACCGTATTATTTTCCTTAATGAGAGAAGCCTCTAGTGAAACCTATGGCCCCCGGGTCTATTTTCCATAATATATTTTCAGATCTACAAACCAAAAACACCAAAAATATCTCGCTGCATTCTTTTTACTTTTAGTTTACTTTTTGTTTTAGCAATCTTATCTATCTATCTCTATCAGATCTCATCCTTGCAAGTAACCGTGAAGGGATTGACAACCCCTTTATAGCGTTGGGTGCAAGTGTTTGATTATTTGTGTAGGTACATCTATTGGGGACTTGCTTGTATCTCCTACTAGATTGATACCTTGGTTCTCAACAACTGAGGGAAATACTTATCTACTTTGCCGCATCACCCTTTCCTCTTCAAGGGAAAACCAACGCATGCTCAAGAAGTAGCAAGAAGGATTTCTGGCGCCGTTGTCGGGGAGATCTACATCAAGCCTACCAAGTACCCGTCACAAACTCATCTCTTGAATTTACATTATTTGCCATTTGCCTCTCGTTTTCCTCTCCCCCACTTCACCAATTTGCCGTTTTATTCGCCCTCTTTGTCGTTTGCCTTTTTCTCGCCGGATCTCTTTTTGTTTGCTTGTGTTGCCATGTGCCTCCTATTTGCTTGCATCTTCGCTTGCTAAAAATCTATTGTTATGGATCCTCATCCACATGCTAATCTTTTCAAAAGGCCAAATTATGATGAACTAATTGCTAGTGAGTTGAGTGCAGTTGATTATCTCTACGAAGTTTTGTTTGAAAATCATGAATCTGGAAATTTTGATGAAGTGTTGAAAGAAGAAATTTATAAGGTGATTCATGATAGCTCCTTGATTGAAAAGCATGATTGCAATGATGTTACTATAAATTCTATTAATGCCAATTATGTTAATGATATGCAAAACTACAAGCTTGGGGATGATAATTTTGTCATGACCACTTCTTATTGCAATGATCATGATTGGGGTGATAATGCTTCTTATGATCTTGAAAATTTATTTAAGCCTCATGTTGAATATGTTTGCAATAGTATCAAAAGTAGGTTTGGGAGAGCGTCAACTTTAGGTAAAAAGAATCCCACATATTTGGAGACTGTTCAATCTTATGGATTTTTTGATAAAAGTGGGTTTGGAGAGGTCATAACTTTAGTTGATGATAATCCCGCTATTTTGGAAGATGATAAAAACTTTATGCATGTTGATCATAAATAAAGTATTGTTTATGATAGCTATATTGTTGAATTTTATTATGATTCTACTGAAATTTATTATGAGGGAGGAACATATGCTTGTAGGAATTGCAATAATATCAAGTTTCCTCTTCATGTGTCCAAAGTTTTGAAGTTATGCTTGTTTTGCCTTCCTATGCTAATTGATTCTTGTTCCCATAACTTGTTTGGTCACAAAATCCATATGCATAGGAAGTGGGTTAGACTTAAATGTGTTTTTCATGCTATTCATGATGCTCTTTTGCATATCTCAATTACTACTTTTTATGTGAGCATCATTGAAATCGTTATGCCTAGCTAGGGGCGTAAAACGATAGCGCTTGTTGGGAGGCAACCCAATTTTATTTTTGTTTTTGCTTCTGTTTTTGAGTTATCCACACATTATTACCTCTGTAGTAATTGTGTTTTCCTGTTTAAATTAGGGTTTGAGCCAAGTAAGACCTTTGGGATGGTCTACGGTGTTTGTGATTTGATTTTGCTGAAAATCAGAAACTTTTGATCTGAGTCCAGGAATTTTGTAAATTTACTGGAACGTGATTTTGATCTGAAATTTTTACAAAATATTGATATATAAATTTCCCTGATTTTCCTTGTTTTTAAGAATTTTTGGAGTTACAGAAGTATTCAAAGTCTATAGATTGCTACAGACTGTTCTGTTTTAGACAGATTCTGTTTTCTTTGTGTTGTTTGCTTATTTTGATGTATCTATGGGTTGTATCGGGGGGTACGAACCATGGAGAAGTTAGAATACAGTAGATATTACACCAATATAAATAAAGAATGAGTTCACAACAGTACCTAAAGTGGTGATTTATTTTTCTTATACTAACGGATCTCATGAGTTTTCTGTTGAGTTTTGTGTTGTGAAGTTTTCAAGTTTTGGGTAAAGATTTGATGGACTATGGAATAAGGAGTGGAAGGAGCCTAAGCTTGGGGATGCCCAAGGCATCCCAAGCCATATTCAAGGATACCAAAAAGCCTAAGCTTGGGGATGCCCCGGAAGGCATCCCCTCTTTCGTCTTCAATCCATCGATAAATTTACTTGAGGCTATATTTTTATTCACCACATGATATGTGTTTTGCTTGGAGTGTCTTGTATGATATGAGTCTTTGCTTTTTAGTTTGCCACAATCATTCTTGCTGCACACATCTTTTGAGAGAGACACGCGTTCATCGTGAATTTATTAGAATACTCTATGTGCTTCACTTATATCTTTTGAGCTAGGCAATGTTGCTCTAGTGCTTCACTTATATCTTTTTAGAGCACGGTGGTGTTTTATTTTATAGAAATTATTGAACTCTCGTACCTCTCTTATATTATTTTGAGAGTTTCTCTAAACAGCATGGTAATTGGTTTAGGTTATGAATTTAGTCCTAATATAATGGGCATCCAAAAGGGATATAATAAAAAACTTTCATATAAAGTGCATTGAATACTATGAGAAGTTTGATTCCTTGCATATAGTTTTGAGATATAGAGATGGTAATATGAGAGTCATGCTAGTGAGTAGTTGTGAATTGGAAGAAATACTTGTGTTAAAGTTTGTGATTCCCGTAGCATGCACGTATGGTGAACCGTTATGTAATGAAGTCAGAGCATGATTTTTTTAATGATTGTCAACCTTTGTGTGAGGGTCGGGAGCGCGCGATGGTTAACTCCTACCAACCTCTCCCCTAGGAGCATGCATCTAATACTTTGCTTCGATAACTAATAGACTTTTGCAATAAGTATGTGAGTTCTTTATGACTAATGTTGAGTCCATGGATTATACGCACTCTCACCCTTCCACCTTTGCTAGCCTCTGTAGTACCGCGCAACTTTCGCCGGTGCACCAAACCCACCTTCCTCAAAACAGCCACCATATATTTTCCTCAAAACAGCCACCATACCTACCTATTATGGCATTTCCATAGCCATTCCGAGATATATTGCCATGCAACTTCCACCGTTCCGTTTTTCATGACATGCACCATCATTTTCATATTGCCTTGCATTCGTAAGCATTCATATAGAGTCATATTTTGTTCTAGGTATCGAGTTGTAAGTAAATAAAAGTGTGATGATTTTCATTATTAGAGCATTTGTCCCGTGAGAGAAAAGGATGATGGAGACTATGAATCCCTCACAAGTTGGGATGAGTATCCGGACTTTATAAATAATAAAAGAGGCCTATGAAGCCCAAATAAAAAAAAGAGGCCAAAGATGCCCACCAAAATAAATAAATAAAAAAAGAAAAAAATGAGAGAAAGAGAGAAGGGACAATGCTACTATCTTTTTCCACACTTGTGCTTCAAAGTAGCACCATGATCTTCATGATAGAGAGTCTCCTATTTTGTCACTTTCATATAGCTAGTGGAATTTTTCAACATATGCACAACCACTTAGTTTCTTTTTGAGCTTTCATACACTTATCGCTCTAGTGCATCCGTTGCATGGCAATACCTACTCACTCACATTGATATCTATTGATGGGCATCTCCATAGCCCGTTGATACGCCTAGTTGATGTGAGACTATCTTCTCCTTTTTCCTCACAACCTCCACCATATTCTATTCCACCCATAGTGCTATATCCATGGCTCACGCTCATGTATTGCGTGAGAGTTGAAAAGGTTTGAGAACATAAAAGGTGTGAAACAATTGCTTGACTTGTCATCGGGGTTGTGCATGATTTAGATACTTTGTGTGGGGAAGATGGAGCATAGCCAGACCATATGATTTTGTAGGGATAACTTTCTAAGGCCATGTTATTTCGAAAGGACACAATTGCCTTGTTGGTATGATTGAAGTATTACTGTTTTTATGTCAATATTAGACTTTTGCTTTGAATCTTATGGATCTGAATATCCATGCCACAATAAAGAATATTACATGGATAAATATGTTAGGTAGCATTCCACATCAAAAATTTTGTTTTTATCATTTACCTACTCGAGGACGAGCAGGAATTAAGCTTGGGGATGCTTGATACGTCTCCAACGTATCTATAATTTTTGATTGTTCCATGGTATTATATTATCTGTTTTGGATGTTTTATATGCATTAATATGCTATTTTATATTATTTTTGGGTCTAACCTATTAATCTAGAGCCTAGTGCCTGTTTCTGTTTTTTCCTTGTTTTTGAGAATTGCAGATAAGGAATATTAAACGGAGTCCAAACGGAATAAAATCTTCGGAATGATTTTTCTTGGACAAGAAGCAATGTACCAGACTTGGAGGTGAAGGCAAGAGAGCCGCCGTGTGGCGACAAGCCACAGGGGCGCGCCCTAGGGGGGCGCCCCCCTGGGTTGTGGCCCCACGGCAGCTCTCCTAACCCTATTCTTCGGCGTATAAATTACCAAATATTCCCTGGATACCAAAAAGAGCCACGAAAAATAATTTTCCGCCGCCGGAACCCTCTGTTCCCGTGAGATCACATCTTGGAGCCTTTTCCGGTAATCTGCCGGAGGGGGATTCGATCACGAAGGGCATCTACATCAACTCCATTGCCCCTCCGATGATGCGTGAGTAGTTCACCACATACCTTCGGGTCCATAGCTAGTAGCTAGATGGCTTCTTCTCTCTCTTTGTTCTTCAATACCATGTTCTTCATGATCTTCATGGAGATCTATTCGATGTAATACTCTTTTGCGATGTGTTTGTCGAGATCCGATGAATTGTGGGTTTATGATCAGCTTATCTATGAATATTATTTGAATCTTCTCTGAATTCTTATATGCATGATTTCATATCTTTGCTAGTCTCTTCGAGTTATTGGTTTGGTTTGGCCAACTAGATTGGTAATTCTTGCAATGGGAGAAGTCCTTAGTTTTGGGTTCAATCTTGTAGTGTCCTCACCCAGTAACAAAGTAGGGGTAGCGAGGCACGTATTGTATTGTTGCCATCGAGGATAAAAAGATGGGGTTTTCATCATATTGCTGGAGTTTATCCCTCTACATCATGTCATCTTACCTAATGCGTTACTCTGTTCTTCATGAACTTAATACTCTAGATGCAGGCAGGAGTCGGTCGATGTGTGGAGTAATAGTAGTAGATGAAGAATCGTTTCGGTCTACTTGACACGGACATGATGCCTATATGCATAATCATTGCCTTGGATATCTTCATAATTATTCGCTTTTCTATCAATTGCTCGACAGTAATTTGTTCACCCACCGTATTATTTTCTTCATGAGAGAAGCCTCTAGTGAAACCTATGGCCCCCGGGTCTATTTTCCATAATATATTTTTTCAGATCTATAAACCAAAAATATCTTGATGCATTCTTTTTACTTTTAGTTTACTTTTCGTTTTAGCAATCTTATCTATCTATCTCTATCAGATCTCATCCTTGCAAGTAACCGTGAAGGGATTGACAACCGCTTTATAGCGTTGGCTGCAAGTGTTTGATTATTTGTGTAGGTACATCTATTGGGGACTTGCTTGTATCTCCTACTGGATTGATACCTTGGTTGTCAACAACTGAGGGAAATACTTATCTACTTTGCAGCATCACCCTTTCCTCTTCAAGGGAAAACCAACGCATGCTGAAGAAGTAGCACCCCCCTGGGTGCGCCGTGATGGGTTGTGGCCACCTCGGCCCACCTCCGGTGCCCATCTTCTGGTATATGGTCACACTTGACCTAGAAAAAATCAGGGAGGACTTTCCGGACGAAGCGCCACCGCCTCGAGGCGGAACTTGGGCAGGAGCATTTTTGCCCTCCGACAGAGCGATTCCGCCGGGGGAACATCCCTCGCGGAGGTGGAAATCGAAGCTATCGTCATCACCAACACCCCTCTCATCTTTGGGAGGCCAATCTTCAGCAACACCTTCAACAACACCCCTCTCATCTCTTTGTACCGAAACCTCAGATTGGTACATGTGGGTGACTAGTAGTGTTGATTACCTTGCGTAGTTGATTACTATATGGTTTATTTGGTGGAAGATTATATGTTCAGATCCATTATGCCATTCAATAATCCTCTGATCTTGAGCATGATTATTATTTGTGAGTAGTTACCTTTGTTCTTGAGGTCACGGGAGAAGTCATGTTGCGAGTAATCATGTGAATTTGATATGTGTTCGATATTTTGATGATATGTATGTTGTGATTCCCTTAGTGGTGTCATGTGAACGTCGACTACATGACACTTCACCATTCATGGGCCTATGGGGATGCATTGTGGAGTAGTTATTAGATGATGGGTTGCTAGAGTGACAGAAGCTTAAACCCTAGTTTATGCGCTGTTTCGTAAGGGTCTGATTTGGATCCAAACGTTTAATGCTATGGTTAGATTTTATCTTAATACTTTTCTCATAGTTGTGGTTGCTTGCGAGGTTGTTAATCATAAGTGGGAGGTTGTTCAAGTAAGAATAGCACCCAAGCACCGGTCCACCCACATATCAAATTATCAAAGTAGCGAACACGAATCAAACCAACATGATAAAAGTGACTAGACGAAATTCCTGTGTACCCTCAAGAACACTTTGCCTATTACTAGTGATTGTTCTGGCCTGTCCTTTGCCACAAAAGGATTGGGCTATCTTGCTGCACCTTGTTTACCGTTACCGTTACTTGCTTGTTACCAATTATCTTGCTATCAAACTATTTGTTACCTACAATTTCAGTGCTTGCAGAAATTACCTTGCTGAAAACCGCTTGTCATTTTCTTCTGCTCCTCGTTGGGTTCGACAATCTTAGTTATCGAAAGGACTACGACTGATCCCCTATACTTGTGGGTCATCACTGGCATTGCACATTAGCCCCGGCGTTGCAAATTAGTCCCATTAGGCCCACACCAGCACTAATCTGTCTAATCCCCGCCCCGCGCCCGGCCTACTCTCCACTCTCTCGAGCCCCAACTCCCTCGTCCTCCTCTCGATACCCGCCGCTGCCCTCGTCGCCACCCGTTGCCGCCCCGTTCGACGCTGTTCGTCGCCGCCCCACCCGCCACCCCGCTCGCCGCCCTGCCCGTCCCCGCGTCCGACGCAACCAGTCCCCGCCCCGCCCGCCGCCCGACCCGACGACACCCCGTCCGACGCCGCCCGACCCGACGACACCCCATCCGACGCCGCCCGTAGACCCTCCTCACCGCCGAGCACCTCCTCATCTCCGTCACTGTTATTTTGCTATTTCTGCTTTTTTTATGCAAAGAAAAAACTAGAATGCTACAACGCTAGAAAGAACTGGTATTCGTTATTGTTATCTCTTGATGTTGAGTATTGGGGGTATTGGGTATTTTGCTGTTTGACTCTTATTACATGCTGTAGAAAAAACTAGAATGCTACAATGATAGAAAGAACCGTTATGCTGCATATCTCATTCATTTTTTATGTGGTTCAATGTAGCCTTATATGGCACTCGACTATTGTAAAGAAGATATAGTTATAATTAAACCTCTAGCATTTTATGGCAGATATGGTAAATGTAAGCTATCTATGCATTAGAACAATAATAATAAGGCTCCAAGCACCACCTTTAACAATACAAATCGACTATTGTAAAGAAGATGTAGTTATAATTAAACTTATAGCATATATAGCTTACGTTAAATTTGTATTGTTAAATTTGGTTCTTGGAGCCTTATTATTATTGTTCTAGTGCATACATGGCTTACGTTTACCATATCTTCCATACCATGCTATAAGTTTAATTATAACTACATCGTCTTTACAATAGTCGAGTGCCATATAAGGCTACATTCAGCATAAGTGCTTAAACTTTTGGTCTCTATTAGTCATTGCCAAAATGCATAAACTTTCAATTTTTCCATTTATTAAACACAGCCTAAGAAATTTATTATGTATGCAACCTGTTTCTATCAAACACAACCTAAGTAATTTCTTATGTATGACACAACCTGTTTCCATTTTGGTAGGCTCCTTCATTTCATTCTTTATGCATTAAACACTCTTTTCATTCTTTAGTCAAATAGCATGGCTGACTCTAGCCTGTGGGTAGGCTCCTCTGATCATTGGTCAGGGTTTTCTAAAGATGAAGGTGAAGTGAGCACCAACCAGGTAATTAAGGTTACAAAAACAAGCATTAGCATTGCAAACATCCATATATATACGTATCTAACCACTAATTAATTGTTCATGATTTGAAACCCTTGGCAGGCATACTTGGGAGGTCCGTCTTCGCCGGCTGTCGTTGTGTAGTCTTCAGGTGATGTCGACATGCACAATCACGAGCTGATCGCGTCGCGTGAGAGTACCCTCATGGCCCTGCGGGAGTTGAATGACTCCCTGATGAAGGAGAAGGACAAAATTATCGATGGCAATGCTATTGTCTACGATAAGATTTTTAGTCTCGAAGGTCAGATCATGGCACTGAACCTCGAGATAACCGAGATCAATAAGGACATAGAAGTCCTGAAGGCCTAGAGGACTCAACTGAAGATGGAGAAAGCGCATTACATCAAGGAGGGGCAGACGAATAGGAATAAGCTTCATGAGATGAAGTTAGTCCTTAGGAAAAAACTAGCAAGGTAGTGTCGATCAAGAGAAGGGAAGATTGATATATACATTGTCGGAAGTAATTGGTACTTTCCTTCTATGAATTTGGTATCTTTTGTGAATGAAATGTTTGGTATCTTTGGTGAATGAAATGTTTAGAATCTTTTTTGAAGCTGGTATTTTTTATTAGCTAAATATGACAGTGTCGGCGTGCAACTCTATCCAATGCCAACAGGTATTCAAAATACTGTTGGAATCGTCTCCAACGCCACCACTAGATTTTCACAGTGGCACCATATTGGTGGCGTCGGGTGTCTAAGCCAGCAGGGCCATATTTGCCATGCCATAGCTAGGCTTTTCTGCACTAGTGCCAAGTGCGAGAGCAGCGAGCCCATAGCACCAGTCCTGATGGCTGACACGGAGAGCGGGCCACCAGGGTTTTCCACTGACAACCCCCGCGGTCACGTTCGCGTCTAGGATGGCGACGACGTGGACGACTACGTTCCCCAACCTCTCAGTCGGGAGCAGCGGGAGGAGCTCAGGCGACGGAACAAGCATGCCCTGCTCACCCCGATTACAGGGACTACCCTGGAAGAGATTGCCTTTGAGGCCACACGGCAGGCCACCTTGGCCGAACATGAGCAGCTCGAGCGACTCCAGAAGTCACTCGACGACCGCACGGCCTGGGACCAACCTAGTTCCATCCACAACCACAGGTGGTTGTTCCGGAACGACCGCCCGGGCAACTACCATGTGATGCATACTCCGCTGAAGAATTTGGCGGCTGCCACTCGGATAGCTGACTCCATTCAGCCACCCGATTCAGCGGCCGGAGAAGGCATACGGCACATAAAGATGTTGTTGAAGACTGCTTTGGAGCAGAATTCCACGGTATCGCAATCGCATAACCAAATTCACAACAAATCCATTCGTGCGGATACGGTTCAGTCGGCCCAATAGCCCACTCGCGCCAGGAAGGAACCGGCGAATTCCTACTCCTCCGAGAGGCCTGTACAGATAGCGCTGGAGTGACGACCATGACGTCAGTCGGACTCCCCCTCTGAGGGGCGGTTTGTACGGATAACGACCCATTGATGGCGGCCGACCTCACGAGGAAGACTGCAAGTGAAGCCGCTTTTGATGCAGGGGCTACGGAGAAGATGACCGACGTCCTCCTTGTCCCAACGCCAGGTCCATCATTACCCGGAATGTGGTTGACAGGAACATGCAAGACAGGGACCGAATGAGCAGCTGGAGAAATTCCGGTCTCGAGAGCTTCTGTAGGTACATCCGAGAAGCTGAGATCCCCTCCAACTATAGGTTGGCAACAGGAATCGGAATGTTTAACAGCGAAACAAAGCCGGAAACTTGGCTCAAGGATTACCGAGTGGCCGTCCAGATCGATGGCGGCGATGATTTTGTTGCAATGAAACATCTTCCTCTTATGCTGCAAGGCTCTGCGCGAGCATGGTTGAACCAGCTACCCGCTAGTAGCATATACTTCTCGGAGGACATGGACCGAGTGTTCGTCAAGACATTCGAGGGCAAATATGAAACGTCTCCAATGTATCTATAATTTTTGATTGTTCCATGCTGATATATTATCATTCTAGGATACTTTTTGGGTCTATATTTACCAATTTATAATATTTTTGAGCACTAACCTATGGACCCAGTGCCCAGTGCCAGTTGTTGTTTTCTGCATGTTTTTCACTTCTCAGGTTTACAGTACCAAATGAAGTCCAATTTCCATGAAACTTTTTAATGATTTTTTCTGGACCAAAAGAAGACTTGGGAGATTCGGAAGAAGGCTGGGGTCCGCGCCAGGGCCCCACAAGCCAACAGGGCACTCCCTGGGGGGGCACTCCCAGATGGCTTGTGGCCCCCTGGCGTCTCTCCCGACCTCCTTCTCTGGCCTATAAATTCTTATATATCTCAAAAACTCTAGAGGCAGTCCCGAAACTATTTTTACACCGGAGCAAGTCTCTGTTCCGTTGCGAGGCCATCTGGAGCTCCATTCCGGCACCCTGCCGAAGGGGGGGTCGATCACGGAGGGCTTGTTCGTCAACCTTGCTGCCCTCATGATGATGCGTGCGTAGTTCACCACAGACCTACGGGTCCATAGCTAGTACCTAGATGGCAATCTCTCGATCTCTTGATCTTCAATACAATTGTCATCGCATCCTCACTTTGATCTATCGAATGTAATCCTACTATGCGGTGTGTTTGTTGGGATCCGATGAATTGTGGGTTTATGTTCAGATTATTCATGAAAAGTATTTGAGTCACCTCTGAATATTAAGATTCTTATTTGCATGATCATTATACCTTCATAATGCTCTTCGATTTATTGATATGCTTTGGCCAAGTAGATTGACCTATCTTCAGTGGGAGTGGTGCGTTGTGGTAGGTTCAACCTGACGAATTTCTATATCCCAATGACAAAGTAGGGCACAAGATGCGTCTTAGTGTTGTTGCTACTAAGGATAACATGATGGGGTTTATTCATATTGCTTGAGTTTACTGTGTCTACATCATGTCATCGTTCTCCATGCATTGCTCTGTTTGTCATGAACTTACTACGTAGAGAGGCAAGCATAGAAGCGCTCTTGAAGTGGAGTAATAGTAATAGGTGCAGGTAGGAGTCGGCCTATTTGTTTATGGACATGATGCCTATATACACATGATCATTGCCGCGAATATCGCATAGCTATCCGCTTTTCTATCAATTGCCCAACAGTAATTTTTTACCCATCGTATGCTGCCTACATGAGAGATGCCACTAGGGAAAACTATGGTCCTCGGGTTTATTCACTTATCAATTTACAAACTCTACTATTACCTTGCTGCCTTTATTTACTTTTTATTTTATTTTTCAATTTACAATTATCTACACAACTCATTTGCTTGCAAATAACGAGATCGAGGGGATTGACAATCCTCTTGCCCGCGTTGGGTGCAAGTCATTTGTTCTTTTGTGTGCAGCCGCTGAAGACGGTTGAGGATTGATATTCCTATTGGTTCTATAAACCTTGGTTTCATAACTTAGGGAAATACTTACCCACTTTGTGCTGCAATAACCCGTTCCTTTTCACGGAAAATCCAACACAGATCACAAGTATCAGGAAGGATTTCTGGCGCCGTTACCGGGGAGTATCATCATCAACTATCAAGTAACTTCACACAAATTATCATTCACTTTTTTATCGTTTTATTTGCTTTTGTAGTTAGTTTTTTTCATAAAAGAAAAAATACGGAAATATTTACTTTACTAGTTTGCTTGTTTCGTCTCTGGTTTGCTTGCTTGCCTAGCTATTATATCTTTATCTTTATCACACTCAAACAGAAAGTAAAAGGTAAAAATAAAGATAAATGGATCCTCATCCACTTCCTAATATTTTCAAAAGACCCTATTTGTTGAACCAATTGCTAGTGAGTTGAGTGCACTAGATTTTCCTTATGAGGTCTTGCTTGAAAATCATGAATCTAAAAATTGTGATGAAGTGCTAAAAGAAATTTATAAAGTGCTTCATGATAGTTCCTTGAATGAAAAGCATGATTGGCATGTTGCTAGTATAAATTCTACGAATATGAATTGTGCTACTGATCATGATTGGGGTGATAATCATGATGTTCCTTGTGATGTTGATAATTCTAGCCTTCATGATGAATCTATTATTGAGTATGATATTCTCAACACTACTAAAACTGGGGTTGGAAGAGTGTCAACTTTAGGTGATAATGATCCCACTACTTTGGAGAATGATCAACATTATGTAAGTTATATTGTTGAGTTTGATCATGATCCTACATATAATGAGAGAGGCAAACATGGTTATAAGAATTTGCATGTTACTCAATTACCTCTCTTTGTGTTGAAATTATTAATGCTTCATTCTTCCTACTTGCATATTCTAGATTTCACTTGTATTGAGAATTTATTTTCCTATAAAATTCCTATGCATAGGAAGTATGTTAGACTTAGATGTGTTTTTCACATGCTTTATGATGCTCACTTTGTGCTTCAATTCTTGTCTATTATGTTAGCATCATTTAAATCTCAAGCCTCTCTTAATGGCTATAAAGAAATAGATTCTTGCATGATGATATATTATCATTCTAGGATACTTTTGGGTCTTTATTTACCAATTTATAATATTTTTGAGCACTAAACTATTGACCCAGTGCCCAGTGCCAGTTGCCGTTTTCTGCATGTTTTTCACTTCTCAGGTTACAGTACCAAACGATGTCGAATTGCCATGAAACTTTTTGATGATTTTTCTAGGCCAAAAGAAGACCTGGTAGATTCGGAAGAGGGCCGCAGGCCGCACCAGGGCCCCACAAGCCAACAGGGTGCGCCCTGGGGGCACCCTGATGGCTTGTGGCCCCCTGGTGGCTCTCCCGACCCCGTTCTCTGGCTATAAATTCTCATATATCTTAAAAATCCTAGAGGCAGTTCCGAAACTCTCTTTACGCCGCCGCAAGTCTCTATCCCTTTGTCGAGGCCATCTGGACCTCCGTTCTGGCACGCTGCCGGAGGGGGCATCAATCGCAGAGGGACTCTTCATCAACTTTGCTGCCCTCATGATGATGTGTGAGTAGTTCACCATAGACCTACGGGTCCATAGCTAGTACCTAGATGGCAATCTCTCTATCTCTTGATCTTCAATACAATTGTCATCGCGTCTTCGCATGTAATCCTATTGTGCGGTGTGTTTGTTGGGATCCGTTGAATTGCGGGTTTATGTTCAGATTATTCATGAAAAGTATTTGAGTCACCTCTAAATATTAAGATTCTTATTTGCATGAACATTATAGCTTCGTAATGCTCTCCGATTTATTGATGTGCTTTAGCCAAGTAGATTGATCTATCTTCAGTGGGAGTGGTGCCTTGTGGTAGGTTCAACCTGACGACTTTCTATATCCCAGTGATAAAGTAGGGGACAAGATGCGTCTTTGCGTTGTTGCTACTAAGGATACCACGATGGAATTTATTCATATTCCTTGAGTTTACTTTGTATACATCATGTCATCGTTCTCCATGCACTACTCTGTTTGTCATGAACTTAATACATAGAGAGGCAAGCATAGAAGCGCTCTTGAAGTGGAGTAATAGTAATAGGTGCTGGCAGGAGTCATCCTACTTGTTTATGTACGTGATGCCTATATACACATGGTCATTGCCCTGAAAATCACATAACTATCCGATTTTCTATCAATTGACCAACAGTAATTTGTTACCCACCGTATGCTGCCTACATGAGAGATGCCACTAGGGAAAACTATGGCCCCCTGGTATATTCACTTATAAATTTACAAACGCTACTATTACCTTGCTGCCTCTATTTACTTTTTATTTTATTTTGAAATTTACAATTATCTACAATTATCTATAGAACTCATCTGCTTGCAAATAACGAGATCAAGGGGATTGACAACCCTCTTGCCCGCGTTGGGTGCAAGTTGTTTGTTCTTTTGTGTGCTGCCGCTGAAGACGGTTGATGATTGATATTCCTATTGGTTTGATAAACCTTGGTTTCATAACTGAGGTAAATACTTACACACTTTCTGCTGCAATAACCCGTTCCTCTTCACGCAAAACCCAACGCATATCACAAGTATCAGGAAGGATTTCTGGCGCCGTTGCCGGGGAGTATCATCATCAACTATCAAGTAACTTCACACAAATTATCATTCACTTGTTTATCTTTTTATTTTCTGTTATATTTAGTTTGTTTCAAAGAAATAAAAAATACAAAAATATTTACTTTACTAGTTTGTTAGTTTACTTGTTTCGTCTCTAGTTTGATTGCTTGCCTAGCTATGTTATCTTTATCTTTATCACACTCAAACATAAAGTGGAAGGTAAAAATAAAGATAAATGGATCCTCATCTACTTGCTAATATTTTCAAAAGACCCGATTATGTTGAACCAATTGCTAGTGAGTTGAGTGCACTAGATTTTCATTATGAGGTCTTGCTTGAAAATCATAAATCTAAAAATTGTGATGAGGTGCTGAAAGAAATTTATAAAGTGATTCATGATAGTTCCTTGAATGAAAAGCATGATTGCCATGTTGCTAGTATAAATTCTATGAATATCAATTGTGCTAATGATCATGATTGGTGTGATAATCATGATGTTCCTTTTGATCTTGATAATTCTAGCCTTCATGATGAATCTATTATTGAGTATGATATTCGCAACACTACCTAAACTGGGGTTGGAAGAGTGTCAACTTTAGGTGATAATGATCCCACTACTTTGGAGAATGATCAATATTATGAAATTTATATTGTTGAGTTTGATCATGATCCTACATATAATGAGAGAGGCAAACATGGTTAAAAGAAATTGCATGTTACTCAATTACCTCTCTTCGTGTTGAAATTATTAATTCTTCATTCTTCCTATTTGCATATTCTTGATTTCACTTGTCTTGAGAATTTGTTTTCCTATAAAATGCCTATGCATAGGAAGTATGTTAGACTTAGATGTGTTTTTCTTATGCTTTATGATGCTCTCTCTACGCTTAAATTATTGTCTGTTATGTGAGCATCATTGGAATCTCAAGCCTATCTTCATGGCTATAAAGAAAGAGCTTGTTGGTAGACAACCCAATACTTTCTGTTTGTTTTTGATAACATGATAATTGCCTCTATAATGATTATTTTCTTGTGTTTAAATTAGTGTTTGTGCAAAGTAAAGCCTTTGGGATGACTCACCAGATGAGTAGAATCGATGCTGAAACAAAACAGAAACTTTTGACTCCAGTACAGGAATTTTCATTTTTTACCAGAGCGTGATAATGATCTGAATTTTTTACATCGTATTTCTACACAAATTTTCGAGGTTTTACTAATTTTGCAGAATGTTTAGAGTTACAGAAGTATAGGTGTCAAGGCACGGATGCTCACGATCACCTATGGGACCCGGAGGCCCCTTGTGGTTCGGCAAGGGGGGTAACGTTGCACGAAGAGCGGAGAGCATGAGACGGCGCGACGATCACGACATAGGCATTTTACCCAGGTTTGGGCCGTTGCTAAGCGTAAAACCCTACTCCTGCTTTTTGGTGGATTTGATTAGAAGAACACGAGTGGTGCCTCACGCTCTACCCCGGCAAGGGTTGCCTTCGGGGAAAGGGCTGCTAGGCGAGTACAAATGTTCGGGGGTCCGAATCCTGAGCTAAGTAGCCTTGGGCCTCCTTTTATAGTGCAAGGGGTTACCACAATGGCAAAACAGTCATTATCTATCGATTGGATAGCTTAGCAGAGCTATCATACCTAACTCTCGCATTTAGGACAAAATACCATGATTACCAGCCTAGGTGGCGCTCGGGGGAGCATCCCCGGCAAGCTTTTACCACCGCTTGGCCGGTCGTTGCTTACGGTCTTGCCACGCTGCAGGGCGGGTGTCAGCTGAGTATAACTTGCCTCCCTGTGTGTCGCCACGTGTTTAGCGAGAGCTGATTAGCCGCTTGAGGGCTCGACACCGCATTGATAAGTGACTGACGTAGCGATGCGGTGGAGCTGTGGCCGATCAGCTCGCGCCTGCCGGGGGATGGCTTGCCGGGTCTTCAGGAAGGCGCGTATGTCTTGGTCCCCGACAAGCTCCAGGGACGTGCTTGGCTCGTTGCAATCCAGGCTTGGGATGCCACGTCAGGCTTGTTGGAGTCTGGTCTTGATCATTCGTCGGGTTTGTACGAACATTGAAGGGTTCAGCTACTACCGCTTGTGCATAAGTAAGGGGCACTGGGTACCCCTGTACTAGTGCACCGACAGGAGCCCCCTGGTCTGGCCCACACGCGCTCGCCAAGTGCCGTTGGGTCAGGCCCAAAATCTATGCACATGCGCGCAACGGGAGAGAGAAACTGCCAATTTATTGATCAGCACTGACTCACCACCTTAGGCCGTTTCCGCCACGCGCGACGCATGCATAGCGGGGGGTTAGCAATGGGCGCGCGTGACATAAATCCCTGGTTGTGGCAGAAACCTCAGCGCCATGGATTGGAGCAATGGGGCGGTTACTTGTTCGCCCGTGATCGTGGGTGGTGGAGTTGGTGGAGATGTGCGTCGACCTTTGGAGCGGAGGAGAGCCAGCCCCCACGCCCTCCCCTATAAATTGCGGGTTGCGAGGGGCGATGATCATCCATCCTTTCCTCCTCCCTGAGTTCGAATCCACAGAGCTCGCCCTTCCGCTTCCTTGTCTTGAGCCGCGTTCCTCCTCCCGATGCTCAGGGGGAGGGACCTAGCGAGCGATTTTGCAGGGCCTTCCCTTTGGACCTATGTTCAGTGCCCGTCATGGATAGACGACTTTGAGCTGATGGCTGGACGGGGAAGTCTTGGATGGGGGAGCGGGTAACGTGGTGGCCGTGTTGGGGACAGCTGCGGCGGCACACCTGCCGCCGCACACCTGCCGCCGCACTGCCCGCTTCTTTAGCCTCGACGGAGCGCCATGCGATTGACATCGCGCCGGGATCTATATTGGAGGTGCAGCGTCGCGGCGGTCCGTCGTTCCCGCATTCCTTCTTCAAGGTGATGGAGAAAAACCGTCCACACGGCCGCCACGGGCGTGCGTACGGTTGCAGCCGTGATTCGTCGTTTATCGCGGTGAAGCTCTCCTCCCGCAACGTTTTGGATGGAGCGTACGGGAGGGAGCCCTTCATCTTTGCGTGCTCTTCTAAGGCGGGGGATGGAATTCCCCGCCCTTGGCCACCGGGGACGACCGTGCTCTCTGTGGGGTCCCCGGGTTGCCGCGCCTGTTGCTTGGGTGACAGCGGGGGCGTCCCCTCGAGCGGTGGCGATGAGGAAGACGATGGCGCTCGGGGACCTACGACGCATCAGGAGCATTAATGAGGTCTCTGATGCGTTGCATTCCCCGACAGCACCATCATCACCAGCTGAGCTCCGGCAGTGCCACCATCTGCACCTGCCCTCCGCCTTCTTTCCCCTTGTCAGTCTTGTCCGCTCCGTCGGCTTCGTCCGCCCTGCCTGGGGACAAGGCCCTTCTGCTCGCCGGGCGTCCTTCTGGTCCTGGCTGGGAAGCGTCGAATACCGGCCAGGTGCTCCTTTTGCCCTCTGTTCCTTCTTCACCTAATCCCTGAGAGGTGAGGGACAAGAAAGGCATTACGGGGCATTTATCTTTTTGTAAGCCAAAAATGTAGGCGTTTGCCAAATTTTAGCTGATCAGAATGTAATTTCTTATCCACTTTGTATCGAAAATAAATGAGAAAAGGTGCCGTCTTTCTTTCGCAAGTACTATCCCTGTTCCTTCCTTGTTTATACTGTATCAGTATGTTTTGTCTTTGCTACACGGAGCTGCTTGCTGGGTCATCATTCAAGCCACGAGTGCCAAATAGGGAAAACGAGCCCCCGGCAGCAGGTTAGGGTTGTTCCCCGGCAGAGCTCCTTGTCGGTGTCAGCGCCGCCACCCCCCCTCAGCCGTTAAACAAGGACAGGGGGACAGCTCATCCCGACAAGGGTTTTCACCACGTGGATGACTCCACCACCCACAGTAAGGAAGATACTAAGGGTTTCCTTGAGGAATCGAAAGATGCTAAACTTGGGATATGTGATACACTTATATTTTCCAAGCAGTATCCCCTTTTAGAGCGTGATGGGCCGCCATCCTTCTTTCTTTGTTTCCCTTCCCTGTTTTTCCGATGGTCAAACATGTAGGCTGAGAACAGTAACAAAGATTACGGGTTCATCAAGTATTCTAGCAAATCTTTATAACTTAAAAGCGATAACATTGCAGTCATAAAAAATGCATAATGAGCATGTAAAAATGATGATATGATGCTATGTCTAGCTTTATTATTGTTGCATGGGGTCTGCGCCTGACTTTGTACAAATGGTTACATGCAACATCGGCAAGGCTTGTACAGAAGGTGGCTGCCGGGGACTGAACCCGGTAGCCGCGCCTTACGAGTAGAACTTATGAAGATGCTCAATGTTCCATGAGTTAAGCACCTTGGTGCCATCTTCGGTCTCCAGATGGACTGCGCCATGTCTGGTGACTCGTGCTACCCAGTAAGGGCCTTCCCACTTCGGTTTCAACTTGTTAGCACCCTTGGCGGACTGAACACGCGCAAGGACAAGGTTGCCTTCCTCAAGGCTCCGGGTGTGGACCCTACGGCTATGGTAGTGGCGCAGGGCTTGCTAGTAACGTGCAGCACGCACCGCAGCCTGGAGACGGTCTTCCTCGAGGAGCATGGCATCGTCATGCCGTAGCTGCTGTTGCTCTACTTCATCGTAGGCAAGCACTCGAGGTGACCCGTATATGAGTTCCGTGGGGAGTACTGCTTCCACCCTGTACACTAGGGAGAAGGGCGTCTGGCCAGTAGCTCGATTTGGTGTTGTCCTGAGGGAGCAAAGAACCACCGGCAGTTCGTCTATCCAGTGCGTGCTGCTCTTCCGCAGCTTATCAAAAGTCCTTGTCTTGAGCCCTCGTAGCACTTTAGCATTCATCCTCTCGACTTGCCCGTTGCTTCTTGGGTGGGCAACAGAGGCGAAGGAGACCTTGCTTCCAAGGCTTTGGATATATTGCATGAAGGCGCGGCTCGTGAACTGGGTGCCGTTGTCAGTGATCACTCTGTTAGGCACTCCAAAGCGGCAAACTAGTCCTTTCATGAACTTGATAGCTGACTGCGCGGTCACCTTTGTCACTGGTTCCACCTCAGGACACTTTTTGAACTTGTCGGTTGCCACGAACAAGAACTCAAAGCCCCTGACAGCACGGGGGAAGGGGCCCAGAATATCGAGCCCCAGACCGAGAATGGCCAGGATAGAGGGATTGTTTGCAGGGCTTGTGCTGGTTGATGGATGTTCTTGGAATGGAACTGGCAGGCTTCACACTTGGTGACCAGCTCAGTAGCGTCTTGGAGAGCAGTGGGCCAATAGAAACATTGTCGGAAAGCTTTCCCAGCAAGGGCCCTTGATCCAATGTGGGAACCACATACTCCTCCATGAATCTCCGCCAACATCTTCACTCCATCCTCCCGGCAGATACACCTTAATTTCACACCATTCGGTCGTCTTCTGTACAGGGTGTCTTCGACAAACTGGTACATACTTGATCGGTGGGCTACTCTTTCGGCTTCCTCTTGCTCTTCCGGGAGTTCTCCTGTTTGAAGGAAACGAACTATATGTTGCGCCCAGGTTGGAGCATGCAGCTCGACAACAAGGACTAAAGGCGTCTCCTCGTCCCCGGGAGCGCTTATCTCACCCGCGAGAACCTGAGGTCCTGCGGGAGGGAGCTGCTCGTCAACCGGAATGGGATTTTCCCCGACAGCTTCTCTACCAGCGGCTTCGGGAAGCTCCGCCGGTGAATGTTTGCCGGAGTCCAGCTTCCTTCTCTTCTTGGACATCTCTGATGGGGATACTGATGGTTGAGCGAGGTGGAGAACAAAAGTCCCTGGTTCCATAGGAAGCTTCTACGCAGCCCACTTCGATAGATGGTCGACAATGAAGTTTTTGGCTCGTGGCACGTGCTCTATATGGAGAACATCAAAATGCTCCTCCAACTTCCTCACTTCTTCCACGTATGCCTCCATCAGCGGGCTCTGGTAATCCTTGTTGACTTGCTTCACCACAAGCCGAGAATCTCCTCGGACGATCCGCCCCTTTATTCCCAACTCCACCGCTATTCTAAGTCCGGCAAGGAGCCCCTCATACTCAGCGGTATTGTTGGTGGCTTCCTCCTGGGGAAAGTGCATTTGGACGACGTACTTGAGGTGCTCTCCGGTAGGGGCAATGAGGAGCACGCCCGCTCTAGTGCCCTGGAGTGAGAAAGCGCTGTCAAAGTACATGATCCAATCCTTGGGTGCTTCTTTGCTGGGGAGGATTGTCTCCAGAGCTTCATCATCTAGCGTGGGTGTCCATTCTGCAATAAACTCCGCCAATGCCCTACTTTGAATGGTGGAAATGCTCTCATACTTCAATCCGAAACTTGACAATTCTAATGCCCATTCAACTATCCTGCCAGTGGCTTCGGGGTTCCTCAGTATGCGTTGCAACGGGAAACGGGTAACAACTGTTATCTCATGGGCTTGGAAGTATTGGCGCAGCTTCCTCGAGGCCATGATGAGGCCGAAGATCAGCTTTTGTACTCCAGAGTACCTTGATCTAGCCCCTGTAGCAGGGAACTGACAAAGTACACGGGCCACTGCAACATTTTGTTCTTTGCCACATCTTTGGATCCGCTGTCGATCATTTGCTGAGGTCCCCCTTGATCTGTATCGAGTCCTCCCGCGGATGCTTCATTCTTGTCCCCGGTAGCATCAGCAACAGCCGATGAATCTACATCCACTTCCAGTTGTGCCACCAGCGCTGCACTAACAACTTGATTCGTCGCTGCCAAATATAGCAGTAACTGCTCTTGCGGTTTAGGAGCGACCAAGGTGGGAGCAGAGGATAGGTAATTCTTCCGGTCTTGCAGCACTTCATCTGCCTCCGGGGTCCACTTCATCGGGCCGGCCTTCTTCAAGATCTTGAAGAACGGCAAGGGGCGCTCAGCAGACTTGGAGATGAACCTACTCAACGTGGCAACACATCCGGTCAAGCGTCTGATATCCTTGATATTCTTGGGTGCCTGTATCTGTTCAATCGCCTTGATCTTGTCGGGATTGGCTTATATTCCTCGCTGAGATACAAACAACCCAACCAGCTTGCCGGATGGGACAACGAACACACACTTTTCAGGGTTGAGCTTCAGGTTGATCTTGCGTAAGTTTGCAAAAGTTTCTTCCAGATCTTGTATGAGAGTGGCTTCATCCTTGGTCTTAACCACGATGTCATCCATGTAGGCTTCCACATTTCTCTGCAGCTGAGGTCCAAAACCAATCTGAACAGCTCTGGTGAAGGTTGAACCAGCACTCTATAACCCGAAGGGCATACGCACAAAACAGTACGTGCCACAGGGAGTTATGAAGGCGGTCTTCTCCTCGTCTTCTTTAGTCATAAATATCTGGTGGTATCCAGAGTAGGCATCCAAAAAGGAAAGCAAGTCACATCCGGAGGTGGAATCAACGATCTAATCTATGCGCGTCAAGGGGAAAGGGTCCTTCGGGCAAGCTTTGTTGAAGTTAGTGAAGTCTATGCAAAGCCTCCATTTCCCATTTGCCTTACGTACCACCACCGGGTTTGCCAGCCAAGTTGGATGTAGCACCCCTCTGACCAAACCAGCTGCTTCAAGCATCTTGATTTCCTCGGCAATGAACTGCTGCCGCTCCAGGGCTTGCTTCCTTACCTTTTGCTTGACGGGCCAGGCATGAGGACAGACAGCAAGGTGGTGCTCAATTACCTCCCTGGGAACACCGAGGATGTCAGATGGTTGCTAGGCAAACACATCAACATTCTCCCGCAGGAAGGTAACGAGCGCGCTTTCCTATTTGTCAGTAAGGGTAGCACTGATGGTGAATGTGCCACCAGTGCCATCCAGCCTTGTCGGGATTTTCTTCGTCTCAGGATAGGTGGCCTTAGTCTTCTTGCTAGTGGAACTCCCCGGGAGGTCATCGTCAGGTGCGGCGCACTCCGAAGAGGCATGCTTCCCGGAGTCCTTGCTGGTGTTCCTGCTAGCCTTCTTCGATTTCTCTGTGTCCTTGGCGGGAGCTGGGATTTCTGTGGCTTCAGCTGCTACTGCGTCACGGTACATCTGGTTCACGCAGACAACTGCATTCTTCTTGTTGGATGGGATGGAAATGACTCCAATAGGCCCTGGCAACTTTAGGGTATTGTAGGCATAGTGGGATGCCGCCATGAACTTTGCCAGAGCTGGTCGACCAATGATTCCGTTGTAAGGCAGCGGGATCTCGGCGACATCGAACACTATCCTCTCTGTCCGGAAGTTCAGTTCCCCGCCAAATGTCACAGGCAGAGTGATCTTTCCCTTGGGTCGGCTCCTGCTAGGGTTGATTCCTTGGAATGTACCCGTAGCTTCGAGCTCTTCATCAAGGATCTGCAGTTTCTCAGCCACTTTGGGGGAGATTAAGTTCAATCCCGCCCCGCCGTCAACTAACATCTTGGACACCTTGAGGTTGCGGATTGTCGGAGAAACCAACAATGGCAAACACCCGACCGTAGTGGTACGGTCGGGATGATCCCTTCGTCAAAGATGATAGGCATGCGGGACCATTTGAGTGGCTTCTTAGATTCTGCAGTTGGTTCAACATCATTGACCTCGTGTGCCCACTGCTTGAGCTGGCGGTGAGAGGAATGCAAGGATGCACCCCCGTCAACGCACATGCCTTCAGTTGCTTTCTGAAACTCCCTGTCGCAGGAATCCTCATCATTATCCTCATCCTCACTCATATCGTCTGTTTCCTTCTTCTCTCGACCTCTGGCGGGTTTTTCCTTTTGCTGCGGGGTTTTGCCGCGGCGACCTCCTTTGCTGCCACGGCCTTTCCCGGCAGCACCGTCCTGGCCTTTTTCTTTGTCGCGCTTCTCGTACTCGGCCCTCTGCTTCTCAACAAGTTGCTCAACCTGTCGGCATTCTTGGAGATCATGGCCCTTGGTGCGGTGAATTTTGAAGTACGGCCCATCGGACTTCCTGGTCTTCTCAGCGACAGCAGTCTCCCGGCAATCAGCGCACGTGGCAGCTCCCTTGCCGGGGGTTTCGCCTTTCGCCTTCTTGCCTGCACCGAGGTCTCCGGAGCTCTCGACAGCCAATACTGCTTTTCCCTTACGCTTCCTGTTGCGCTTCCTGCTTCTTCCCTTCGGGTCGGGGGCGTCGTCGTCGTCATCGGAGTCCACTTCGACGCCCGCCTCCACCCGAGAAGTCGCCTTCCGTCTTCAGCTCGAGCAAATTTATCCACCAAGGTGTAACGCTCATTAACAGTCTTGGGGAGCTTGACATTCATCTTGGCTCGCATCCTCCTGTTGTGCACGTTCGAATGGAACGCGGCAATCACCGCTGCGGGATGTATCTCTGGGATGTTGCGGTGCACTCGGCTGAATCTCTGGATATACTTCCTCAAGGTTTCCCCCTCCTTTTGCGGGAGGACTTGGAGATCGCTGGGCTAGCTTGGTTCTTAATGACCACCGGTGAAGGTGCCAACGAACTCGTTGCATAGATCAGCCCATGACGAAATTGAGTTTTCCGGCAGATGCATTAGCCATGATCTCACATTCGGCTTAAGTGCCAAAGGGAAATAGTTGGCGAGCACCTTTTCATCTCTTCCTCCAGCAGCTTGAACAACTATCGTTTGAAAGCTTGGGTCGATAGCCAGCGGACGCGTCGCAGCTCGCTAGTCAAGGCAGGGCAACCAACCTCGTAGGGAAGGTACCCGCCAGCACTGGGCACGGGGTCGCCGACGTCTGGACCGTTGCGCTTGTCTGATTGACGGTGCGCTTCCCGGCATCGCTCGATGGTGATGCGCGCGTCTTATTTCTGCCGGTCTTCAAGGACACGCCGTTGATCCCGGTGGTCATGCGGGACAGACGGGACTATGGACGCCTCGTCGTGCTCATCAGCATGCGAAGCTTGTTGCGTCTGCCTCTGGGCCTGTTGTCGCGGAGGGGATTGCACCGTTGGGGTGGCCCCTTCGACGCCCTCGCCGGCCCGGGCTTCTACTGCTGTTCGCGTACGTCGCGACAGCTCTGCATGTTGTGGCTTGTTGGCTTCAATGAAAGAAATCAAACTCTGAATGGTGGATCTCCATTCATCCATGTTATCAGCCGTTGGCATAAAGTTGAGCAGCATCTGGACTCGCGCCATGGCTTCCTCTGCGCTGCTCGGCATGGCGAAAGAGGCGGACTGTGACGTCGCTCGACTCCTGGTAGGACTAACAGAAGCGTCACCGCGTTCTTGATGCCGTGTGCCACTCGCCGAGGCTGTCTGGCGTGCAGGGGGCCGAACCTGCGTGGCTGTGGCCCCTCTTGGCACTCTGTCTCGTTCCGCACGAGGTGTACGCCCAGCAGTTTCGCCGGCGACGGGCGCGGCCGAAGGTTCACAGCTCGCACCAGACCGGGCGCCGCCGAGGCGGCCGCGGCCACTCGCGCGGCGGGGAGGTGATGGACGGTTGTTTCCCTCGCCCGTGGCGCCGGGGCCGAGCTCGCCAAGTTGTTGTTGTAGTCGCTCCCCTCTGGCGTCTCCTGCTCCATCTCCGGCCGTGAAGGGCTGGACGGGGGCACCGCCTGGGCCGACCACGTCATCCGTGATGCCTGCCTCACCCGCAGCCGCCGCGGCGTCTATGGCGCCCGCGGCCGCATGTGAGGTTTCCTTCGAAGTGGAGGGATGCGTGGCCGCACCGAATTTCTTCTAGGGAGCCATGGCTGAAGAAGATGATGATGAAGATCGATTTGCCGTTCAAGAACTCGGGTTCACGCAAAATGATGCACGCCCCCTACCTGGCGCGCCAAAGATGTCGGGGCACAGATGCTCACGATCACCTATGGGACCCGGAGGTCCCTTGTGGTTATGCAAGGGGGGTCACATTGCACGAAGAGTGGAGAGCATGAGACGGCGCGACGATCACGACACAGGCATTTTACCCAGGTTCGGGCCGCTGCTAAGCGTAAAACCCTACTCCTGCTTTTTGGTGGATTTGATTGGAAGAACACGAGTGGTGCCTGACGCTCTACCCCGGCAATAGTTGCCTTCGGGGAAAGGGCTGCTAGGTGAGTACAAATGTTCGGGGGTCCTAATCCTGAGCTAAGTAGCCTTGGGCCTCCTTTTATAGTGCAAGGGGTTACCACAATGGCAAAACAGTCATTATCTATCGATTGGATAGCTTAGCAGAGCTATCATACCTAACTCTGGCATTTAGGACAAAATACCACGATTACCAGCCTAGGTGGTGCTCGGGGGAGCATGCCCGACAAGCTTTTACCACCGCTTGGCCGGTCGTTGCTTACGGTCTTGACACGATGCATGGCCGAAGTCAACTGAGTATAACTTGCCTCCCGGTGTGTCTCCACGTGTTTAGCGAGAGCTGATTAGCCGCTTGAGGGCTCAACGCCGCATTGATAAGTGACTGACGTAGCAATGCGGTGGAGCGGTGGCCGATCAGCTTGCGCCTGCCGGGGGATGGCTTGCCGGGTCTTTAGGAAGGCGTGTATGTCTTGGTCCCCGGCAAGCGCTAGGGACGTGCTTGGCTCGTTGCAGTCCAGGCTAGGGCTGGCGGGTCGGGCTTGTTGGAGTCTGGTCTTGATCATTCGTCGGGTTGGTATGAACTTTGAAGGGTTCAGCTACTACCGCCTGTGCATAAGTCAGGGGCACTCGCTACCCCTGTACTAGTGCACCGACAATAGATTATCTATAGATTCCTACAGACTGTTCTGGTTTAGATAGATTCTGTTATTGCTTGCATAGTTGCTTGTTTTGATTATGCCATGGATAGTATCGGGGGTATAAGCCATGGAGAAGTTAGAATACAGTACCTATTATGCAAATATGAAATAAAAATCAATTTATAATAGTAACTGAAGTATTTAATATGTTGCTTATACTAACGATCTCACGAAGTTTTGTTGAGTTTTGTGTGATTGAAGTTTTCAAGTTTTGGGTGTTATCACGATGGACAAAGGAATAAGGAGTGGCAAGAGCCTCAAGGCACCCCAAGGTAATATTCTAAGGAAGAATCAAGCATCTAAGCTTGGGGATGCCCCGGAAGGCATCCCCTCTTTCGTCTCAATCCATCGATATGTTACTTGAAGCTATATTTTTATTCATCACATGATATGAGTTTTGCTTGGAGCGTCGTTTTTTTTTCTTTGCTTTTACTTTCAGTTTGCCACAATCATTGTTTGCTGGACACATCTATTAAAGAGAGATACACCTTCATCATAATTTGTTAGAATACTCTATGTGCTTCACTTATATCTTTTGAGCTTAGCAGTTGCTCTAGTACTTCACTTATATCTTTTTGAGCACGGTAGCGTGTAGATTTTATAAAAATAATTTCAGTCTCGTTCTTCACTTATATTTGTTTGAGAGTTAATAAATAGTGACGGTAATTTGCATGGGTCATAATACTAGTCCAAAAATATTAGGTATTCAATGAGTGATAATAAAAACCATCATGTAGCACATATAGAGAAATTTTGAGTTAATGATATTGATGTGGTAATATGAAAAAAGGTGTGAGTTCATAATTGTTGATTCATGGAAGTTTTGATATTAAGAGAGGTTAAATTTTTTTTCATCTAAAAATTAAAGAGGCATGGTGATGATGTGTGTGCATTTCTATTCCTCGTTGAAATCCTAGTGTTGTTTCGGGTCGGAAGCGCGCGATGGTTAACTACTACCAACCTCTTCCCTCGGGACATGCGAGTAGTACTTTGATTTATGATAAAACTAATAAAACTTTGCAATAAGTATATGATTTCTTTATGACTAATGTGAAACTATGGACATACACAATCTCACCTTCTCATATTTGCTAGCCTCTTCGGTACCGTGCATAGCCCACTCTCACGTTGAGGATCCACGCAACTTTCGCCAGTGCATCCAAACCCCGTGAAATGATATGCTCTGTTGCACATAAGCCTCATTATATCTTCCTCAAAACAGCCACCATACCTACCTATCATGGCAATTCCATAGCCATTCCGAGATATAATTCCATGCAAATTCCATCGTCATTTCACATGACTAGTTCGTTCATCATCATATCGCTTTATATGATCATATAGAGATTACATATTATTTGTGGCAAAGCCACCATTCATCATATTTTTGATACATGTCACGCTAGATCATTGCACATCCAACTACACTGCTAGAGGCATTCATATAGAGTCATATCTTCATATCGGTTCTTCATATCAAGTTGTAAGTAAATAAAAGTGTTATGATCATCATTGCTAGAGCATTGTCCCAGAGAGGAAATAAAGATGGGGGAGGCCAAATGAGCCCACCATTCTGAAAAAATGAGAGAAAATGAGAGAAGGGACTTTGCTACTATCTTTTACCGCACTTGTGCCTCAAAGTGGCACTTTGTTCCTCGTGTAGAGAGTCTCATGATATGCCATTTTCATATGCTAGTGGGAATTACTTTTTCATTATTACAAACTTGGCTTGTATATTCCTACGACGGGCTTCCTCAAATGCCCGAGGTCTTCATGAGCAAGCAAGTTGGATGCACACCCACTTAGCTTCATTTGAGCTTTCATACACTTATAGCTCTAGTGCATCATTTGCATGGCAATCCATACTCCTTGCATTGACATCTATCGATGGGCATCTCCATAGCCCGTTTGTACGCCTAGTTGATGTGAGACTATCTTCTCCACTTTTTGCCCCTTTGATATCTACCACCATATTCTATTCAACCTAAATGCTATGTCCAATGACTCACGCTCATGTATTGCATGAAGAATAAAAATTGACGCATATTGAAAAAGTACGATCCAATTGCCAGACTTGGACACCGTTGTGCTTGACATTTGTATTAATGAGGTGAAGATGGAGCCATGCCTTGCTAATATAATAACTAGATAATACCCCGCGCGTTGCTGTGGGAATTAGTTATAATATATTTTGATGACATTTTTTTAGAACATGAATATTTGATTGGTAATACGAGAGTTGATGGTAATTGAGGAGGTCTCAGTAGCCTACTTATCAACTCTGCCAACCACCCCTTGGTAGGCAGCATGAGAACACATCAATACAATCCCAGAAAAAAAGCATGAGAAAATTAGGCATGTATTAGCAATCAAACACTTGTCCAAGAAAACTGAAAAGAAAATGAAATGGCATTTTAATATATGAGGAGCATGAGAACCTATACGTAGATAAGCATTGAGATCTAAATTTTCCATGTAGTTAAAAATGATAATTACATGCAAGCAACAGACCAATAATCATAGAAGGTATTATTTTGACGTAATTTTAGTTAAGCAGATGATTTTATTTTGAGAAAGGACAAATAGCAGCAGAATGGACTCTGTGCATAATATTCATGAAAAGAATGAACTAATTCATGCAATGATTCTGACCGTCAAGGGGGCAGTCTTGGATGCCTTTGCAGAACTTAAATTAATCTTCTGCTTCATCCATAGATACGAAAGAGATCGACCAGTTGACTGCTCCTAAAAGTATAGATACAACTTCTCTCAACAAAACCAAATGCATAGATATGTATAAAATGCAGCATAACAGATCATTCAATCATAATATGTGAAGATTAATTGGTTAGTAATTCAAGATCAAGTGTAGTATATATCAATATTAAAATTATTCACCTTTAGATTTCATAATGAAATAATGAATTAGGGAAAGAGTCATGCATTACCCTTGCACACGGGAACATTGGCGCCGATGATAGGGAGGAATTCAATTTTCACACTGCAATATAATCTCACGTGCTTAATGTGGCGCTGGCTATGTTGAGAAGACATAAGAGACATGAGTAAGGGAAGTACTTCGTATACATGTGAGCAGATCCCAACAGCAAATAGGCATTCTTCTTCCTCTCCTACCACACACCATGTCGATCGGCTCGCCATGCTCCAAACCGGCAGAAAAGGAGGTACTAAGGGTTGTACGATGGCCGGCGGCAAGATTCTTGGTGATGCCACGATGGTGCGGGGTGCCGAGCAGCCAGGGCGGTGAAGCCCATGCGGACAGTCGATGGTGCTCGGCCGAGAGAAGGCTGTGAGGGAGCCAGTGACCAACTATACGGGCATGCGACAGTTCCGTCAAGGCATGGTGCGGTGACGCTGCATCGGACCCCGTATTGGCATCGAGGTCGCTCACACCATAGCTCGGTTCTGAGATAGCCACAATTGGAGAGGAAATAGATGGGAAGATGAGATGTGTCCGGAAGTCCTCTAGTTACAAAAGGGATGCATCGTCCGTTACGAATAGGAAAGGATGGATTGCTTCGTTAATGGGACTGCATCGCATCAAATAAAAACTGAATCCTAAGTAAATGCCATATCGGTTTAGTGACCAGGATGGGTGCACACTAATAAAAAATCATGTGGTAACAACGGGCCGCTTTGGTGACCAGGCGTTCTAATGAAAACTGAGTCTCGTGATTAGTTGATGGAATTGTTTGGGCACGGGCTGTAGGGTTAGTGATGATGTGGCTGCAAATCAAATCAGTTTTTGCTTAGATGGCATGGTTGCTGATGTGGACAACTTGCATGTTTAGATAAATAAGATAGTGGGGTTGATCTTCTTAGGTATATAGGATATGAATGGGGGGTTGATACGTCTCCAATGTATTTATAATTTCTTATTGTTCCATGCTGATATATTATCATTCTAGGATACTTTTTGGGTCTTTATTTACCAATTTATAATATTTTTGAGCACTAACCTATTGACCCAGTGCCCAGTGCCAGTTGCTGTTTTCTGCATGTTTTTGCCTTTTCAGGTTTACAGTACCAAACGAATTCCAATTGCCGCGAAACTATTTGATGATTTTTTCTGGACCAAAAGAAGACCTAGAAGCTTCGGAAGGAGGTCGGGAGGCACACGAGGGCCCCACCACACATCAGGGCGCGCCTCGTGCCTCTCCCGACGTCCCTCTTCGGCCTATTAATTCTCTAATATCGTAAATACCCTGGAAGCAGTCCCGAAACCCTTTTTTCGCCGCCGCAAGTCTTTGTTCCGTCACGAGGCCATCTGGAGCTCCGTTCCGGCACCCTGCCGGAGGGGGAATCGATCACGGAGGGCCTCTTCATCAACCTTGCTGGCCTCATGATGATGTGTTAGTAGTTCACCATAGACCTATGGGTCCCTAGCTAGTACCTAGATGGCAATCTCTCCCTATTATGCTCTTCAATACAATTGTCATCGCATCTTCGCTTTTATCTATCCGATGTAATCATATTGTGCGGTGTGTTTGTTGGGATCCGATGAATTGTGGGTTTATGTTCAGATTATTCATGAAAAGTATTTGAGATGCCTCTGATATATATTATCTCTTAATTGCATGATCATTATAGCTTCGTAATGCTCTCTGATCTATTGATGTGCCTTGGCCAAGTAGATTGATATTTCATCGATGGGAGTGGTGCGTTGTGGTAGGTTCCACCTGGCAAGTTTCTATTTCCCAGTGACAAAGTAGGGGACAAGATGCGTCTTTGTGTTGTTGCAACTAAGGATAAAATGATGGGGTTCATTAATATTGTTTGAGTTTACTTTATCTACATCATGTCTTCTAACAACTATGGAAACTCTTATGGTAATTCTTCTACAAATACTAATAGGATACCCTCTGATCTTCAGAACACAATTAAAGAATTTATTAATTCTCAAAAGGTTTTCAACACTATGGTAGAAAAAAATTGCATGTATTTGACACTTTGGCTAGAAACATGGATAGAATTGCTCTTGATGTGGAAACTCTTAAAAATATAGCTTTGCCACCCAAGCATGATTTCAATGATGCTATTAAATCTATCCAAATATATATCAATGAAAGTACGGAGGGGACCGCTAAGTTGCAAGCTAAGCGGCAATTCTTAGAAAAAGCTCTTCCACCCGGTTTTTACCAGAATCATGATGAAGATCTTAAAATGATTGGTGTTTCTCCTACTGAATATTTGTTTACTTATTTGAATATAAATGATAATGGGACTGGAGATGAGTCAACTTTAGTAGAGGAGCGTCCCGTTTGCTTGGAGGGTGATAATTTTAATGCTAAAAATGAAAATTGTGGGTTTGGAGAGGTCAAAACTTTAACTAGTGATGCACCAACTATCTTGGATTACAAGGACTTTAATTATTATAATTGCTCTTGAGTAGAATGTATTTCCTTGTTGCAATCCGTTATTAGCACACCCAATGCTTATGAGAAAAACAAAGCTTTTACCGAACATATAGTAGAAGCTATGATAAGAGCTTATGATCAGAAACTTGAGCTTGAAGTTTCTATTCCTAGAAAATTGCATGATGAGTGGGAACCTACTATCAAAATAAATATCAATAAATATGAGTGCAATGCTTTGTGTGACCTTGGTGCTAGTGTTTCAACTATTCCTAAAACTCCTTGTGATGTACTCGGTCTCACTAATATTGAAGATTGTTCTCTCAACTTGCATCTTGCAGATTCTACCATCAAGAAACATTTAGATAGAATTAATTATGTGCTTATAATTCCAAATAATAATTGTGTGCCTGTAGATTTTATTGTGCTTGATATTGATTGCTATCCGTCTTGTCCCATAATACTTGGAAGACCCTTCTTACGAACTATAGGTGCAATCATTGACATGAAAGAGGGAAACATAAGGTTACAATTTCCATTGAATAAAGGGATGGAACACTTCCCTAGAAAGATAATAAAACCACCTTATGAATCAATTATAAGAGCCACTTATGGGTGGAGTGTCAAATATGACAATACTTGAAACAATGCATTATGCCTAGCTAGGGGCATAAAACAATAGCGCTTGTTGGGAGGCAACCCAATAGTTATTTTTAAATTTTTGCTTAGAAATTTCTGTTTGTTTTTAATAGCATGATTATTACCTCTGTAATGATTATGTTTTTCTGTTTAAATTAGTGTTTGTGCCAAGTAAAGCCTTTGGGATGACTCACAAGATTAGTAGAATCGATGCTGAAACAAAACAGACACTTTTGACTCCAGTATAAAAATTTCATTTTTTGCTGGAGCATGAAAATGATTTGAAATTTTTACATTGTGTTTCTATAAACACTTTCGAGGTTGTCCTAATTTTTCAGAACTTTTAGAGTTACGCACATATAGGGTCTCCACAGATTGCTACGGACTATTCTGTTTTAGACAGATTCTGTTTTTGCTTGTATAGTTGCTTATTTTAATTAGACTATGGATTGTATCGGGGGGTGTAAGCCATGGAGAAGTTAGAATACAGTACCTATTATACATTTATGAAATTTTAATCAATTTAGAACAGTCCTTAAAATATGCAATATGTTTCTTATACTAATGGATCTCACGAGGTTTTGTTGAGTTTTGTGTGATTGAAGTTTTCAAATTTGGGGTGCTATCTTGATGGACAAAGGAATAAGGAGTAGCAAGAGCCTAAGCTTGGGGATGCCCAAGGCACCCAAGGTAATATTGTAAAGGAGACTCAAGCGTCTAAGCTTGGGGATGCCCCAGAAGGCTTCCCCTCTTTCGTCTCAAATCCATTGGTATGTCACTCGAAGCTATATTTTTATTCGTCACATCATATGATTTTTGCTTGGAGCGTTGTTTGCTTTTGTTTGATTTTACTTTCAGTTTGCCACAATCATTGTTTGATGGACACACCTATTTAATAGAGACACACCTTCATCACAATTTGTTAGAATACTCTATGTTCTTCACTTATATCTTTTGAGCTTAGCAGTTGCTCTAGTACTTCACTTATATCTTTTTGAGCACGGTGGCTTGTAGATTTTAAAGAAATGATTTCACTCTCGTTCTTCACTTACATTTTTTTGAGAGTTAATAAATAGTGATGGTAATTTGCATGGGTTATACCGACTAGTCCAAAAATATTAGGTATTCAAAGAGTGATAATAAAAACCATCATGCAGCACATATAAAGAAATTGGGGGTTAATGATATTGATGTAGTAATGTGAAATAGGTGTGATTTCATAATTGATAATTCTTAGAAGTGTCGATATTAAGAGGGGTTGTTGTTTTTTCTCATCTAAAAATTAAAGAGACATTGTGATGATGTGTGAGAATTTCAATTCCCCGTTGAAATCCTAGTGTTATTTCGGGTCGGAAGCACGCGATGGTTCACTCCTACCAACCTCTTCCCTCGGGGCATATGATCAGTACTTTGTTTTATGATAAACTAATAAAACTTTGCAATAAGTATATGAATTCTTTATGACAAATGTGAAAACATGGACATACACAATCTCAACTTTTCAAAATTTGCTAGCCTCTTCGGTACCGTGCATAGCCCGTTCTCACCTCGAGGATCGGTGCAACTTTTCGCCGGTGCATCCAAACCCCGTGACATGATATGCTCTATTGCACATAAGCCTTATTATATCTTTCTCAAAATAGCCACCATACCTACCTATCATGGCATTTCCATAGCCATTCCGAGATATATTGCCATGCAAATTCCATCGTCACTTCACATGACTAGTTCGTTCATTGTCATATTGCTTTGCATGATCATATAGATCTGGCACGGTATTTTTGGCAAAGCCACCTTGATAATGTTTTTGATACATGTCATGCTAGATCATTGCACATCCTGGTACACTGCTAGAGGTATTCATACAGAGTCATATCATCATATCAGTTCTCCATGTTGAGTTGTAAGTAAATAAAAGTGTGATGATCATCATTGTTAGAGGATTGTCCTAGTGAGGAAAGAATGATAGAGACGATGATTCTCCCGTAAGTCGAGATGAGACTCCGGACGAAAATAAAGATAGGGGAGGCCAAATGAGCCCCCCATCCATTCAAAAAACGTGAGAGAAAATGAGAGAAGGGACTTTGCTACTATCTCTTACCACACTTGTGCCTCAAAGTGGCACCATACTCTTCATGTAGAGAGTCTCATGATATATCACTTTCATATGCTAGTGGGAATTACCTATTCATTATTTCAAACTTGGCTTGTATATTCCTATGACGGGCTTCCTCAAATGCCCGAGGTCTTCATGATCAAGCAAGTTGGATGCACAACCCACTTAGCTTCATTTGAGCTTTCATACACTTATAGCTCTAGTGCATCATTTTCATGGCAATCCCGACTCCTTGCATTGACATCTATCGATGGGCATCTCCATGGTCGGTTGGTACGCGTAGCTGATGTTAGACTATCTTCTCCACTTCTTACCCCTTTGATATCTACCACCATACTCTATTCCACCTAAATGCTATGTCCAATGGCTCACGCTCATGTATTGCGTGAAGAATAAAAAGTTGATGCATACTGAACAAGTACGATCCAATTTCCTGACTTGGGCACCATGGTGCTTAACATTTGTATTAATGTTGTGAAGATGGAGCCATGCCTTGCTAATACAATAAGATGAATGGGGGGGGTAAACATTTCTTAAGGATCGTATACTTTTAAGAATTAGCAATTCCGGTTCTTACACTTTAATTATTACTATCTTAATATATTTTTATTCATCTTTTCTCAAGGAGCATACATGCATAAGATTACATAGTGGATAGCATGTCACATCAAAAATTCTGTTTTTATCATTTACCTACTCGAGGACGAGCATGAATTAAGCTTGGGGGTGCTTGATACGTCTCCAACGTATCTATAATTTTTTATTGTTCCATGCTGATATAATATCATTCTAGGATACTTTTTGGGTCATTATTTACCAATTTATAATATTTTTGAGCACTAACCTATTGACCCAGTGCCGAGTGCCAGTTGTTGTTTTATGCATGTTTTTGCCTTTCCAGGTTTACAGTACCAAACAAAGTCCAATTGCTACAAAACTTTTTGATGATTTTTCCTGGACCAAAGGAAGACTGAGAAGCTTCGGAAGGAGGTCAGGAGGCACACGAGGGCCCTGATACTTGTGATCTACATTGGGTTTTCCGTGAAGAGGAACGGGTAATTGCAGCACAAAGCGAATAAGTATTTCCCTCAGTTATGAAACCAAGGTTTATCGAACCAATAGAAATATCAATCCTCAACCATCTTCAGCGGCTGCACGCAAATGAACAAACGACTTGCACCAACGCGGGCAAGAGGGTTGTCAATCCCCTTGATCTCGTTATTTGCAAGAAAATTAGTTGTGTAGATAATTGTTGATAAATATAGATTGCAAAATAAATAAAAAGTAAATATATAGGTGAATAGACCCGGGGGCCATAGTGTTCCCTAGTGACATCTCTCATGTAGGCAGCATGCGGTGGGTAAACAAATTACTGTTGGTCAATTGATAGAAAAGCGGATAGTTATGCGATGTTCACGGTAATGATCATGTATATATAGGCATCACGTACATAAGCAAATAGGACGACTCCTACCTACACCTATTACTATTACTCCACTCATCGACCGCTATCCACCATGTATCTAGAGTATTAAGTAAAACAAAGTAATGCTTGGAAAATGATGACATGATGTAGACAAAGTAAACTCAAACAATATGAATGAACCCCATCGTTTTATCCTTAGTAGCAACAACACAAACACGCATCTTGTCCCCTACTTTGTCACTGGGATATAGAAACTCGCCAGGTTGAACCTACCATAACGCACCACTCCCAACGATGAAATATCAATCAACTTGGCCAAAACATATCAATAGATCGGAGAGCATTATGAAGCTATAATGATCATGCACTTAAGTGATAATATAATTCAGAGGCATCTCAAACAATTTTCATGAATAATCTGAACATAAACCCACAATTCATAAGATCCCAACAAACACAACGCACAGTAGGATTACATCGGATGGATGAAAGTGAAGATGCGATGACCATTGTACTGAAGATCATAAGAGAGAGAGAGAGAGATTGCCATCTAGGTACTAGCTATGGACCCGTAGGTTTGTGGTGAACTACTCACACATCATCATGAGGGCAGCAAGGTTGATGAAGAGACCCTCCGTGATCGATCCCCCCTCTGGCAGGGTGCCGGAACAGAGCTCCAGATGGCCTCACGACGGAACAGAGACTTGCGGTGGAGGAAAAAGGGTTTCAGGACTGCCTCCGGGGTTTTCAGAATATTAGAGAATTTATAGGCCGAAGAGGGATGTCGAGAGGTGCCCGAGGGGGCCACCACATATCAGGGCGCCCACCCAGGGCGCGCCCTGATGTGTGGTGGGGCCCTCGTGTGCCTCCCGGCTCCCTTCCGAAGCTTCTAGGTCTTCAGATAGTCCAGAAAAAATCATCAAAAAGTTTCGTGGCAATTGGACTTCGTTTGGTACAGTAAACGTGCAAAGGCAAAAACACGCAGAAAACAACAACTGGCACTGGGACCTGGGTCAATAGGTTAGTGCTAAAAAATATTATAAATTGCTAAATAATGACCCAAAAATTATCCTAGAATGATAATATATCAACATGGAACAATCAAAAATTATAGATACGTTGGAGACGTATCAAGCATCCCCAAGCTGAATTCCTGCTCATCCTTGAGTAGGTAAATGATAAAAATAGAATTTTTGATGTGACTTGCTATCCACTATGTAATCTATTCAGGTATGCTCATTGAGAAAAGATGAATCAACAAATATTAACATAGCAATATTCAAAGTGTAAGAAACAGAATTGTTAATTCCTAAAAGTATACGATCGTTAAGAAATGTTTACCCCCCCCCCCCCCCACATACATCTTATTGTATTAGCAAGGCATGGTTCCATCTTCACCACATTAATACAAATGTTAAGCACCATGGTGACCAAGTTAGGCAATTGGTTCACAATTTTTCAATATGCATCAACTTTTTATTCTTCATGCAATACATGAGCATGAGCCATTGGATATAGCATTTTGATGGAATAGAGTATGGTGGTAGATATCAAAGGGGTAGGAAGTGGAGAAGATAGTCTCACATCAACTAGGCATGCCAACGGGCTATGGAGATGCCCATCAGTAGATGTCAATGCAAGGAGTAGGGATGCAATGCAAATGATGCACTAGAGCTATAAGTGTATGAAATCTCAAATGAAGCTAAGTGGGGTGTGCATCCAACTTGCTTGCTTATGAAGACCTCGGTCATTCGAGTAAGCCCGTCGTAGGAATATACAAGCCAAGTTTGAAATAATGAATAGGTAATTCCCACTATAATATGAAAGTGATATATCATGAGACTCTGTACATGAGGAACATGGTGCCACTTTGAGGCACAAGTGTGGTAGAAGATAGTAGCAAAGTCCCTTCTTTCATTTTCTCTCTTTTTTTGAATGGATGATGGGCTCATTTGGCCTCCCCCATATTTATTTTCGTCAGGAGTCTCATCTCGAATTATGGGAGAATCATCGTCTCCATCATTCTTTCCTCACTAGGACAATCCTCTAACAATGATGATCATCACACTTTTATTTACTTACAACTCAACATGCAGAACTGATATGAAGATATGACTCTGTATGAATGCCTTTGGCAGTGTACCGGGATGTGCAATGATCTAGCGTGACATGTATCAAAAAATATAATGAACGGTGGCTTTGCCACAAATACTATGTCAGCTCTATATGATCATGCAAAGCAATATGACGATGAACGAACTAGTCATGTGAAGTGACGATGGAATTTGCATGGCACTATATCTCAGAATGGCGATGATAATGCCATGATAGGTAGGTATGGTGGCTGTTTTGAGGAAGATATAATAAGGCTTATGTGCAACAGAGCGTATCATGTCATGGGGTTTGGATGCACCGGCAAAAGTTGCACCGATCCTCGAGGTGAGAACGGGCTATGCACGGCACCGAAGAGGCTAGCAAATTATGAGAAGGTGAGATTGCATATGTCCATGGTTTCACATTAGTCATAAATAACTCACAAGCTTATTGCAAAGTTTTATTAGTTTATCATAGATCAAAGTACTACTCGCATGCCCCGAGGGAAGAGGTTGGTAGGAGTTAACCATCGCGTGCTTCCGACCCGAAACAACACTAGGGTTTCAACTAGGTATAGAAATGCTCACACACCATCACCATGGCTCTTTAATTTTTAGATGAACAAAAAGGTCAACCTTTCTTAATATCGACACTTCTACGGTTTAACAATTATGAACTCGCATCTATTTCATATTACTACATCAATATCATTAACCCGCAATTTCTCTATATGTGCTACATGATGGTTTTGATTATCACTCATTGAATACGTAATATTTTTGGACTAGTCTTTATGGCCCATGAAGCGAAGGATTTATTATGCTCATAATGTGAAGTCATAAATGTTTTCATAGAATTCTATATTTTCGACATTCTTTGGTAATAAGAGATATTGTGGAATCTATCTTGAGACATGGTGACCGAGCAAGCGAAGTAACAAGCAAGACAAGTAAACTAGCAAGCGAAGAAGTAAACTAGCAACATGCAAAGATAAATATTTTTGTATTTTTTATTTTTATGAGACAAGCTAAATATAAAAAAATAAAAATAAGAACAAGTGAAAGATTCTCTCTGGCCTCCTCAGCCGCCTGCCGACGTCCCTCTCTGGCCTATAAATTCTCATGTAATCCAAAAAACCCAGGAGAGATCCCGAAACCCTTTTTCCGCCGCCACAATTGTTTGTTCCGCTGTGATCCCATCTAGAGACCTTTTCCGTTACTGTGCTGGAGGGGGAATCCATCACGGAGGCCATCTTCATCAACCTCACTGCCTCCATGGGGATGTGTGAGTAGTTCACCACAGACCCACTGGTCCATAGTTAGTATCTAGATGGCTATCTCTCTCTCTCTCTCTCTTAATCTTCAATACAAAGATCATCGCATCTTCGCTTTGATCTATCCGATGTAATGCCTTTGTGTGGTGTGTTTGTTGCGATCTGATGAATTGTGGGTTTATGTTCAGATTATTAGTGATAAAATATTGGAGTCTTCTCTGAGTTCTTAAATTGATTCTTATTGCATGATCATTATAGCTTAGTAAATCTCTCTGATATATTGATGTTCTTTGGCCATGTAGATTGATCTTTCTTCAGTGAGAGGGGTGCGTTGTGGTAGGTTCAACCTGATGGGTTTCTATATCCCAGTGACAAAACGGGAGAAGATACATAATTGTGTTGTTGCTACTAAGGATAAAACTATGGGGTTCATTCATATTGATCGAGTTTACTTTCTCAACAGCATGTCATCTTTCTCCATGCATTACTCTGTTTTACTTAATACTCTAGATGCATGTTGGATAGCGGTCGATGAGTGGAGTAATAGTAATAGGTGCAGGCAGGAGTCGGCCTATTTGTTTATGGACGTGATGCCTATACACACATTATCATTGACGTGAATATGAACATAATTATTTGCTTTTCTATCAATTGCACAACAGTAATTTGTTTACCCACCGTATGTTTCCTACACGAGAGATGCCACTAGAGAACAGTACGGCCCCCAGGTCTTTTCACTTACAATTTACAAAAATCTTTCAATACCTTGCTGCCTTTATTATTATTTATTTTATTTTGCAATTATCCTCTAATATCTACTTGTTTCACTTGCTTGCAAATAATGAGTCCGAAGGGATTGACAACCCTCTTGCCCGCGTTGGGTGCAAGTGTTTGTTCTTTTGTGTGCAGTCGCTGAAGACGGCGTTGCGTGTTAGTCCTATTTGTTCGATAAACCTTGGTTCTTAAATTTGGGAAATAATTACTCGTTTGTGCTGCAATAACCCGTTCCTCTTCACGGAAAACCCAACGCTGATCACAGATATCAACGGGGTTCGTCCCGAGCTCCTCCGGGTGCATTCGGGTGGGGTCACTCGGCCATGAATACATCCACATGGGATGGGCTCTGGCCTGCAGTGGCTAGATACTACGCTGGAAGAAGACCTCCAGCGGGTCCAAGCCGTTGATACCCTTCCGTAAAAAAGCTACCAGCGCAATCACGAGGATGTCCACCTCCGTTTTCTCTTCCTTGGACATAGTCAGCGAAGGGACCGGCCGAATGCGTTCCGCCGAGTACGGCGGAAGGCCCGACTGACCTTCGACGACGGGGACATCTTGGCAGTAAAACCAAGAGTCCTGCCAACCCTTCACCGAGTCCGGGAACATCATCTGCGGGAAACTACCCTTTCCCCTCAACTGAATTCCTAAGCATGCGCATAATGGCGCTACATTTGTCTTCTTCCCTGCCTGAGTGGACTTCTTCATGGTCATCACTCGGCACGTGAAGAGGTTTTTGAACAACCCCCAATGGGGATGACAGCCGAGGAAGTTTTCGCAGAGAAACAAAAGCGGCCAAATAGGAAACGACATTGGGAGGAAGGTGGTGGAGCTGAGCACCGTAGAAATCTAAAAACGAGCAAAAAATGGATGTGATGGCAAGGAGAAACCTTGCTCGATGTGAGTCGTGAGGAGGACTCGCTCGTCCCCTCGCGGTGCAGGCTCGACCTTGCCCGCTTCCGGCGCCCGCAAACTCCCGGCGGCCAGGAGCCCCTGGCTCTCCAGCTCCTTCAGCCGACAGTGGTAGTCCGTGGTGGCAACCAGTCCCCCTAGATGAACCCCGCTGGCACGCCAGCGCTCAAGGAAAATCCACGCGACCCATTCTTTGCCGGCTCAACCTTCACGGTTGCACTCTTCATCATCTCTGGTGGATTGGGTGGTGGGTCGGAGGTTGAGCAGGGGAGATATGCATTCGACGGAGCGGCGGAGAAGCTGCGAATGCGGGGAATGGGACCTGCCCCTCTCTCTCACCGCCAGATCGACCTTTATACTCCGATACGGCGCATCTACAGTCGTTGTATTCACGGGCAGTGCAAGATCTGCGAGATCTCCTGTAAAGAACCGCGGGGACGAGTGGCGGTATTCATGGCGCAAAAATCGAGGTGCTGAGCCCACTTGCCATGCTTCCGCAGCGCAACTGTCCACACGCGCGTGCGCGTTGAAAGCACAACTTCTCCCTAGTTGGTTTTGGTAATTAATAACAAGATATATTTCATTGGACTAATGTTTCCACTAAGTATTATCTCAGGAAAAATTTCAACGATAGGTTGGCAAATTGATGTGTTTGGTGAATCCCCAAGGAGATGAAGCAAAGAAGAAGCAATAGGATTGGCCAAGCTTCAAGCATTGAGACTCTACATTTTACATTTTGTGAGAATTCACTTTGAGTCCATAGGAAAGCAATACTATTAAAAGGGGGTGAGGAAATATGATGATCTGGTTGCTCAAGTGCGTAGAGATAGCCACCAAAAATACTAACTCATTTTTCACACAAAATCTTCTGTCCAAAGCTAAACTTGCAAAATTGGTCCCACCAACTATTTCCACTCGGCCCTACCGATTTTCAACTCATACAGAACCCTGCCAAACCCTATCTTCTTGGTGTAACCAATTTCTCATTTTCAGTCTCACCGAAGTCGTGACCAACTCTCTATTAGGTCGATTTTCAGAACCGGTCCCATCGAGTTCCGCAAATCGGTCAAAACCGAGTTGATGGCCAAGTCTCTGGTTGGCCGTTACCCCATTGTCGGTACCACCGAGATTTATATATCGATCTCACCGAAAACGCCAAAGTTGCCACATTTTGCACTAGTCGGTGCAACCGAGTTTTTGCTTCAGTTCCACCGAGTTGGGCAATAATGTTGTAACAGTTGGATTTTTGGAGATGCCTATATATACCCCTCCATCACCTATCACTCGTAAGATAAGCACTCAGAACCATTCCACACTTGTCATATCCAATTTTCTCAGAGAGAACCACCTTCCCTTGTGTTGTGGTCAAGATCATCCACTCCAACCATCTGGATCTTGATTTCTAGCCTCCCCAAGTTGCTTTCCACTTAATCAACCTCTTTTACCCAAGCCAAATCTATGAGAGAGTGATTGAGTGTTGAGGAGACCATCTTTTGAAGCACAAGGTCTAGGAGTTCATCATAATACCACATCTATTACCTTTTGGAGGGTGGTTCATCCTAGATTGGTTAGGTGTTACTTGGGAGCCTCCTTCTTCGTGATTGTGGAGTTTAACCAAGGAGTTTGTAAGGGCAAGGAGATCGCCTAGTTCGTGAAGATCTACCCCGAGTAAGGCTAATCCTCCGTGGACGTAGGCCACATGGAATAGACAAGGTTTATACTTCGTGGACCCTTCATGGGTGGATCCCACCGTGTACTCTCGCGACCGTTACCCTCCGTGGGTTGAAGTCTCCATAAACGTGGATGTACGATTGCGCCACCTATCGGAACCATGGGAAAAATCTTCATGTCTCCAATTGCATTTGATCTCCTCTCCCTCCTTTACATACATGTGTTTGTCTTTACTTTCCGCTGCTATACTCTTAGACATGCATGAGTCGGGTGAACTTGACTTGTGCAAATTGCTAAAATCTACCCACGACTAAAATTGGGAAGAGGATAGATTTTTATTTGGTCAAGTAGTCTAATCACCCCCCCCCTCTAGACATACTTTGGATCCTACAAGTGGTATCAGAGCTTTGGTATCCATTACATTGGTCTCACAACCAACGAGAGTATGGCGTCTAGTGAGGGAAACTATCACCGTAGAGGTCCATATTTTGATGGTACAAATTTTGCTAGTTGGAAGCATAAGATGAAAATGCATATTCTTGGTCATAACCCCGCCGTATGGCTGTTGTTCGTGTTGGCATGCAAGGTGAATTCTTTGGTGACGGAAAGGAACCAGATCGTGAAGCGACCGCGGAAGAATTGAAGATGTTGCAATGCAACGCTCAAGCATGTGAAATTCTATTCAACTGCCTATGTCGTGAAGAATTCAACAAAATCAGCCGTCTTGAGAATGCAAAGGAAATTTGGGATACTTTGGTTCACATGCACGAAGGTACCGAGTCCGTCAGGGAATCTAAGTTGGATGTGCTACAAAGTCAACTTGACAAGTTCAATATGAAGGATGGTGAAAGAGTTGCGGAAATGTACTCTAGGCTTGCTCTCATCACCAATGAGATTGCCGGCTTAGGAAGCGAAGAAATGACCGACAAATTCATCATCAAGAAGATCCTTAGAGCCTTGGATGGAAAGTACGACATAGTGTGCACGTTGATCCAAATGATGCCCAACTACAAAGATCTCAGGCCCACAGAAGTCATTGGAAGGATTGTTGCTCATGAGATGTCCCTCAAAGACAAAGAAGAGCTTCACACCAAGTCAAGCGGTGTATACAAAGCCACAAGTGACACTCCCACTACATGAAGTGACAACCTTGTAACCAATGAAGAGATAAGCCTCATGGTCAAGAAATTCAACAAGTTCTACAAGAGTAGAGGCAAATAGAAAAGCTCCAATTCAAGATATGATGAGAAGCGTTCCTCTAGTCATGACTGGAATTGCTACAATTGTGGAAGGCCCGGACACTATTCCAATGAGTGCACGCCCCCCCACAAGACAAGAGATGAATCACCTCGAAGAGAGAGAAGGAGTAGAGAAGATCGTTACGAACGAAGACCCTCTCGGAGAAGCAAAGGCTCAGAGAAGAAGGACAAGTACACCAAGAGCTACACAAGAAGACGACATCAAGATCATGTTGGTGAATGGGGTTCCGGCTCCGAATCCAACAACCAATCTGAGAGAAGCTACCACTCCGACTCCGAATATAGTCAAGATGAAGGTGTTGCCGGACTTGCTGTCGTAACCTCCAACTCCTACGACATATTTGACTCACCAAATGAAGGAAGTGGAAGTTGCTTCATGGCCAAAGGCCAAAATGTATCACACCCCGAATACCTTGACTTTAATAGTGATGAGGATGATTTATTAGGAGATGATGACTTGCTCTTTGATAAAACTAGTGACATTAGCCAAAATGAACTTGATGATATCCATGCTAACCAAGATAAATCGTATGATGATGATAAGAATGAGATTGAGCGTCTAAATAAAGAATTAAACACTCTTAAGTTAGCTCATGAATCTACTCTAGAAGATCATAGAGAGCTTGTTAGAACTCATGAGAAGCTACGCTTCGAGAAGCTCAACTTAGAGCAAGAGCATGAATTTCTTAAAGCTATCAATGACGATCTTCGAAGGAAGAGTTCTTATTATCTTGCCAAACGACTACTCTTGTCTACATTTACTCCACAAGTTAAATCCAAGCAAACTAGTAACAAAGGCAAGAAAGGTTCTTCATCTAGTAACAACAAAGCTAATGCTAAATCAAATGATGTTGTTTCTAGCAGCTCTATCGATTCCACTAATGATTCTCTTAGCCAAGTTACACTTGAGCAAGAAAACAATTTATTGAAAGGAATTATAGAGAAAGGTGTCTACAAATGTCTTGCCGGATGTAAGAAATTTGAAGAGATTGTACGCAAGCATGGAGGATACCGGAAGAACCATGGCATTGGCTACTTCAACGCCAATGGACTCGAATGGGAAGAAGGTCAATACTCCAAGCCTAAGTTTGTTCTTGAAAGGGAGAAGCATGAACCTACTCCTCCCAAGGGAACAAGCTCTCAAGATGACCTTCCTCCACAAGACCACAAGGGCAAGGGCAAGCTTCATGATGACATGGACACACTTAAAATGAGTCCCTAGCCATGGTGAACTGGGTTCCCACGGCTGCTCCAAGTTCTACTTCAACACCAAGGATCCCCATCAACTTGATGTGGGTCCCCAAGAAGAAGAATTAGATAAGTTCTTAAGGGGTGACTCTGCCAATGAAATTCACTCATATTCATTATTGGCAAGGGCTATATGCAATCAACTCCAACTCTATGCAATAGTTCAAGGAGTCACACATTCCCTCAATGGTAAGCAAGGGACGAGGTAATTAATGAATCCATGGACATCATCTTATATGCTTTGCACTCCATGTCCATAGATATCCTTGTATTGGACTCTTGTGTGTGGGACTAACCCATATAGGTGAGGACAGTAAGGAAACAACGAGGATTGCTCCAAACTCAGGATGATCTTCATCAACATTGAGCATCCACCACTACATCACCTACATGAAGTCTTCTATGACAAAACCCAAGGTTAGTTTATCCCTCTTAGGGGGGATGTCACATCAAGGGGGAGCTTTACTTTAAGACTTGAGTTAGAGCATCTCTTAAGAATGTGACAACATTAAATGCTTTATGTACAATTGGTAACCCCACTTGTGCTTAAACAATGAGTATGACCTATGATCAAGTATTCTAACTTAACTCCTAAGTCAATATACTCATATATAGATGACTCCATCATCGCCAAAGTGCTTGTTAGATGCTAGAGTGGTTTTTCATGTTTGCCATGATTTCATTGGACATATCATTGTGTGAGCATATTGGTATGCATATTTTTCTCATTCGAGGACATCCAATTGTTGATATTTGGTTTTGTTTTTCTTTTGCCAATTGGATGTACAAGAATGCCTAGGACCCCTCTCTAGCTATCTATGCTTTATTCTCTCAAGTTCTATTCTTGCTTCATCACAGAACATGAACAAGCACTTCTCGAACCCTCTGTGTGAGGAGCACTCGGAGTTCCGTTTCGTCAAGGCTGACTTGCAAAACCTCCCTAAAGTGCATCTCGGTGTAACCAATCAAAAATTCTCGGTTTCACCGAATGCTCAGGGTTGATCTGTTTTTGCACCTCGGTAGCACCGATCCCATAATCTCGGCTTCACCGAGTTTCCCTGTCAACTGCCAGTAGTGGAACTCGGTGGCACGAAAATTTTGGTATCAGCGTCACTGACAGTAAAGGGTACTTAATCCATGTGGACCCGACGTTTTGAAATCCATTTTCAAAAGCTCGAGTCTCCATCCCTAAGCTGCCGCACCGGACCCCTTTGTCATTGCCCTTTTCTCCCCGAGCGCCTTCGCCGTTGGGATCCTCGCCGTCAACGGAAATCATCACCGCCGTCGTCGCCGTAGTCAGACCATCGCCAAGTTAGGGTATGGTTTCGATACCCTCCTGCGTTCCAAAGTCTAATTCAAGCGCATTCTGTTTTCTTCGTATTATTGCCACAAATTGAAAGCTTCCTATCCCACCAAATACTTAAATATATTAGAGAACGAATAAATTTTGGATCTGACCTCCCGCAACATGCATCTCAGTGACACCGAGTTGATAAAACCGGTTCTACCGATTTAGTTTTTAGGGTTTTTGAGAACTTACGTGGCTTGATGCTGCGTCGATATTTCCCCAAAGAGGAAGGGATGATGCAGCACAGCGACGGTAAGTATTTCCCTTGGTTATGAAACCAAGGTATCGAACTAGTAGGAGGATCACCACCACCTAATAAACAGCACCTGCACACAAAGAACAAATACTTGCAACCCGACGCTGAAGAGAGGTTGTCAATCTCTCTACGGTAAAAATATAGATTAGGTAGTGATAGATTGGAGAGATAGATCTCTCAAGAACACAAAATAAGAAGAGCAAATAAAAAGTGCAGCAATATATTTTTGGGTTTTTGGAATAATAGATCTAAAAACAAAAACGGCAAAAAGATAGATCGGAAAGCAATATGTTGGAAAAGTAGACCCGGGGGCCGCATGTTTCACTAGTGGCTTCTCTCATGAGTATAGCACACGGTGGGTGAACAAATTACTGTTGGACAATTGATAGAAGATCATATAATCATGACAATATCCAAGGCGATGATCATTATATAGGCATCACGTACAAGATAAGTAGAACGACTCCTGCCTGCATCTACCACTATTACTCCACACATCGACCGCTATCTAGCATGCATCTAGTGTATTAAGTTCATGGAAAAATGGAGTAATGCAATAAGAACGATGACATGTTGTAGAAAAGATATATTCATCTAGGAATAGACCCCATCTTGGTATACTTAATAGCAATGATACATGTGTGCCTCGCTGCCCCTTCTCTCACTGGGAGAGGACACCGCAAGATCGAACCCATCACAAAGCACCTCTTCCCGTGGCAAGAAAAATCGATCTAGTTGGCCTAACTAAACCAAAGATTCGAAGAAGAAATACGAGGCTATAAGTAATCATGCATATAAGAGATGAAAGAAGACTCAAATAATATTCATGGATAGAAGCTGATCATGAACTCAAAATTCATCGGATCCCAACAAACACACCGCTAAAGTTTACATCAAATAGATCTCCAAGAGACCATTGTATTGAGAATCAAAAGAGAGAGAGAGGAAGCCATCTAGCTACTGCCTATGGACCCGTAGGTCTATGGTGGACTACTCACGCATCATCGGAGAGGCACCAATGAGGATGATGAACCCCTCCGTGATGGTGTTAGATTGGATCTCGAGGCTCTGGAACTTGCAGCGGCTGGATGTGTTTTTCGTCGAATCCCCTAGGGTTTCTGGAATATTTGGGAATTTATAGGCATCAGAGGCGGTGGAGAGGGGCCCCGAGGAGGGCACAAACCATCAGGGCGCGCCTAGGGCCTCTAGCGCGCCCTGGTGGGTTGTGGTCTCCACGGCCCACCTCGCTGGCACTTCTTTGTCCCACTAGGTGTCTTCTGGTCCAAAAACATCTCCAATTTTTTTTGTCGCGATTGGACTCTGTTTGGTACTGATATTCTGCGAAGTAAAAAACAACTAAAAATAGCAACCGTCACTTTGGCACTATGTCAATAGGTTAGTCCCAAAAAATGATATAAAGTTGCTATAAAGTGATTGTAAAACATCCAAGAATGATAATATAACATCATGGAACAAGCAAAGATTATAGATACGTTGGAGACGTATCAGCATCCCCAAGCTTAATTCCTACTCGTCCTCGAGTAGGTAAATGATAACAACAGAATTTTTGATGTGGAATGTTGCCTAACATGTTCATCTCATATTGTTTTCTTTGTAGCATGGACATTTGGACTTTATATGATTCAAAGCAATAGTCTAGTTTTAACATAATGACTTCAATACTCAGTCATACCAACAAGCAACCATGTCTTTCAAAATATCAATACTAAAGAAAGTTATCCCTAGCCCGTCATGCTGAATCATTGATCCATTCATGAAACACACTCAAATATTAGCTACACCCAATGCTCAAGTACGATCATAGTGCCCCCTAGTTGGTGCTTTATAAGAGAAGATGGAGACTCAAAGTAAAAATAAAAATTGCATAAAGTAAATAGATAGGCCCTTCGCAGAGGGAAGTAGGGATTTGTAGAGGTGCAAGAGCTCAAAGTTTTAAATTGAGAGAGAAAAATATTTTGAGTGGCATGCCTTTCCTGTCAACGAAAATGACAAAGTAGTTCACAATACTTTCCATGCTAGATATATCATAGGCGGTTCCCAAACAAAAAATAAATTTTATTCCTTTTTTCACCATTCTTTCACATTCCATGGCTGGTCGTATCCATGGTTTCCTTCCATACGAACACTTTCCAAGGAATTTATTATTTGACAACAGAAAGTAATTTTTTTTTCTTTTTCATTTCGGGAATGAGCATCCCTATTACCGCATATAGGTAGGTATGGTGGACTCATTAGGCAAAACTGGGTTTAAGGATTTTGGATGCACAAGTAGTATTTCTACTTAGTACAAATGGAGGCTAGCAAATAGATTGAGAAGCAACCAACCAAGAAACGAAAATTCACATAAGCGAGCATTGAGCATAACTTACACCGAATAATGCACCATAAGTAGGATGTAATTTCATTGCATAACTATTGACTTTCGTGCATACATAGGGAATCACAAAACATAACACCAATATTCTTACTAAAGCATAATTACTCACTAACACGACTCACATATTACTATCATCATGTCTCAAAACTATTACAAGGAATCAAGTTTAATTTGTGCAATGATCTTCATGAAAGTTTTTATTATATCCTCCTTGGATATCTATCACTTTGGGACTAGTTTCATATATTGCCATTGCTTTTGACAAGCTCAAACAAATTTAAGTGAAGCACATGAGCATAAAGATTTCATCTCTCAAAATAGTATAAGTGAAGCATGAGAGGATTTCTTCAAAATTTACTAACTCTCAAATGAATATAAGTGAAGCATGAGAGTATTTCGACAAAAAAATCCAAGCACACCGTGCTCAAAAAGAAATAAGTGAAGCAATAGAGCAATTCTATAGCTCAAAAAGTTTAAGTGAAGCATATAGAGCAATTCTAACAAATCATAGCATAATTTTGGCTCTCTCAAATAGGTGTGTACAGCAAGGATACAAGTGACAAACTAACAAGCAAAGCAAGAAAATACTCAAATGATACAAGACGCTCCAAGCAAAACTCATGATATGTGACGAATAAAAATATAGCTCCAAGTAAAATACCGATGGTCGTTAGAAGAAAGAGAAGATGCCACTCGGGGCATCCCCAAGCTTAGTTGCTTGTTTCTATTTGGATATATCTTGGGGGTGCTGTAGCATCCCCAAGGTTAGGCTATTTTCACTCCGTATTCCTTCATCCATCGTGATCTCACTCAAAACTTGAAAACTTCAATCACACAAAACACAACAAAATCTTCGCGAGATCCGTTAGTGTAGTAAAGCAAATCACTACTTTAGGTGCTGTTGGAAAACCATTCATATTTTATTATTGCATTATACCTACTGTATTTCAACTTTACCATGGATCATATCCTTCAATATAACCCATAGATTCATCAAAAAAAAGCACACAATGCAACGAAAACAGAATCTGTCTTAAACAGAACTGTCTGTAGTAATTTCTACTCTAACCATACTTATGTAACTCTAAAAATTCTGAAAAATTAGGACTATGTAAATAATTTGTATAGAAACACTGTGTTAAAATTTCAGCTCAATAACTGGTTGCAGTAAAAAATGAAAATTCGAACACTGGAGGCAAAGTTTCTGTTTCAGATTCAGCATCGCTTCTACTCATCTTATGAATCATCCTAAAGGCTCTACTTGGCACAAACACTAAATAAAACATAAAAAACACTATCATAACAGAGGCATAATTTTGTCAACACTCAAAAACATAAAGATAAAGAAGAAAATAAATTGATTCATTGGGTTGCCTCCCAACAAGCGCTATCGTTTTACGCCGCTAGCTAGGCATGATGATTTCAATGATGCTCACTTAAAAAGTAGTAATTGAAATATGCAAAAGAGCATCATGAATCTCATGACAAACACATTTAAGTCTAACCCACTTCCTATGCATAGGGATTTTGTGAGCAAACATTTTATGGGAACAAGAATCAACTAGCATAGGAAGGCGAAACAAGCATAACTTCAAGACTTTGAACACATAGAGAGGAAACTTGATATTATTGCAATTCCTACAAGAATATATTCCACCCTCATAATAAATTTCAGTACCATCATGAAGGAATTCAACAATATAACTATCACATAAATCATTCTTTTCATGATGCACAAGTATAGAATTTTCATTATTCTCCACATAAGCAAATTCATTTTCATCCATGGTAGTAGGAGCAAACTCAACAAAATAACTATCATGAGACACATGATTGACATAACCACATTGCAAATTAAAAACATGATGATAAGTTTCATGGTTATCATTACTCATTATATCATACGTGTCATCACCATCATCATGAATAGGAGGCATGCAATCATCATAATAAATTTGCTCATCAAAACTTGGGGGACTAAAAATATCATCTTCATCAAACATAGCATCCCCAAGCTTGTGGCTTTGCATATCAATAGCACAATTAACATTAATATAATTTATAGTAACATCAATGAATTCATGCTTTTCAATCAAGGAGCTATCCTGAATCACCTTATAAATTTCTTCTTTCAACACTTCATCAAAAATTTCAAATTCATGATTTTCAAGCAAAACTTCATAGAGATAATCAAGTGCACTCAACTCACTAGCAATTGGTTCATCATAATTTGGTCTTTTGAAAGGATTAGCAAGTGGATGAGGATCCATATCAATAGATTTTTAGCAAGCAAAGATGTAAGCAAATAGAAGGCACATGGCAAAGCGAAGATAGCAAACAAGCAAACAACAATAGATCCGGCGAGAAAAAGGCGAACGAAAAAGAGGGCGAATAAAACGGCAAATTGGGTGAAGTGGGGGAGAGGAAAAATAGAGGCAAATGGCAAATAATGTAATTGCAAGGAGATGTGATTTGTTATTAGGAACCTGGTAGATGATGATGGTGTCTCCTCGGCGCCAGAGATTGGCACGTAGAAGAGACCGCTTCCTCCCTGGCAACGGCGCCATAAATTCCTTTGTCGTGGCTTGAGACTGCGTCCGTATTTCCCCAAAGAGGAAGGGATGATGCAGCACAGCAATGGTAAGTATTTCCCTCAGTTATGAAACCAAGGTATCGAACCAGTAGAAGGATCACCACCACCTAATAAACAACACCTGCACACAAAGAACAAATACTTGCAACCCGACGCGAAAGAGAGGTTGTCAATCTCTCTACGGTAAAAAGATAGATTAGGTAGTGATAGATTGGAGAGATAGATCTCTCAAGAACACAAAATAAGAAGAGCAAATAAAAAGTGCAGCAATATATTTTTGGGTTTTTGGAATAATAGATCTGAAAACAAAAGCGGCAAAAAGATAAAATCAGAAAGCAATATGTTGGAAAAGTAGACCCGGGGGCCGTAGGTTTCTGTCGGGGGGATGATCCCCGGGTAGGCAACGGAGCCCGAATCCCTTTCGGAAAATCATCAGAGCAAGACAAGTCTCTCTGGCCGGCTTGCCAGGCACGCCGGCTCCCCAGCGCGAGCCGGCTCGGCGTGGCAACCCGGCCTGGCCGGCTGGCCCATGCCGGCTGGCCGCGAGGCGGCGAAGCCTTAGCGACGAAGCAAGCGGTGCTACAACGCTCCTCCCTTTACCCTGACAGAGCAGGTGAGGCTGCAGCTTTCCTTGCGCCCCCGCCCGAGGCGGGCGGTGTCAGTGAGGCGCGGTCCTGTAGAAACGGCGGCGCCGACCTCCCTCTGACGATGGACAAGACGCGCCACAGTGCCTCGAACCCAGACTGACGAGACAAGACCCGTCACGATGCCCGCGCCAGGCAGGTGCGGCGCACCTGGCGACCCGGCACCCGGCGACCCGGCATCCCGGCATCTGGCGACCAGGCGACCCGGCCACCGAATCCTGGTCAATGACACCAGGGGCCCGCGCCTCTGGTACGTTACCGTTGTAACCCTGGGGGTCGGCCTATAAGACCCCCAGGGAGGCCTCCGTGCAGGGGGATCGGGGTTTTAGTGGCTGAGAGTTCGAGTTAGTGCGGTAAGGTCAGTTCTCACCCTAGCTAGCTCTCTCCAGATCACGAACACTCGCACAGGAGAGGCAGAACGGTGGCTCAGCCCCTTCTCCCTCCTCCGTCCAAGCAGCTCTAGGAGCGACTCTGTAACCTCTGTGCTTATCAGCTCACACGGCAGGAGTAGGGGTGTTACCTTTCCAGAGGGCCCTGAACCTGGGTACGTCTTGTGTCCCGCACTCGCTCGTGCCAACCTCGCCTCCGGAACCCACCGGCGTCCTATCGTATCCCCACCTCATAAGCCATCTCATGGCATCTGCCGTGAATCACGCACCCCCAGCGAGAATACCACGACAGTTGGCGCCCACCGTGGGGCTGCTCGCGGCGTCGGCCAGAGTCAAGTTCCGGACGAGGCCCTTCACCAGCTCCGGCGAGCGCATCGTGCACGGTTTGGTCCGTGCGCCCCGCACGGCCAAACTGGCCGGCTGCAGCGCTACGCTGGGCGCGGACGTCGCCGCCCCCGCAGGCTGCTTCATCGTCCCCTTCGGCGCGCTGCGCGTTTTCATCGTGCTCGTCCCCGACGTGTTTCCTAGCGAAGTGTGCAACTGCGCCGACTCACCTGTCCCCGTTAGCCGCGCCGTCCCCGACGACGTCGCTGCTCTCTGCGTTCACGCGGAGGTGCTCACCATCGGCACCAGTTCCGGCTCCCCGCGCGCCAAGGAGAAGGCTGCCGCGGCCGCCGCCTTGGCTGCGGTTCCGCCTCGCCGAACTGACCCGCTCCACGACACGATCCGGAGTCTGCAAGCCCCCATCACACCAGACGCCGACGCGGCTGCTGCAGCGGCCCAGCTCAACGAGGGCCGCCAGCATCTGCTGCTCGAGGCCACGGAGCTTGCGGCAACCCAGCGCCGGCTGGAGTCCACCCAGCGAGAATTCGACAGCGCGCATGGCCTCACTCCGCCTGCCGTCGAGCCCAGCCGGGTCGCGGAGGTGCGGATCCGCGGGGGCGCACTCGGCCGTGCGCTAGGCGCAGGCCGACCCGTCTATGACACCCCCGTCAAGAACATGTGTGCGGCGCAGGCCGCGATTGTTGATCTCGAGTTCCTAGAGGGCGAGGAGCTGCTGCAGCAGCAGCAGGGCATCCGCAACCTCATCACCGCGGCGAACGAGCAGCGGCGGCATTTCGACCCGGCCCAGCCATCCGGCTCCGCCTCAAGAAGAACCGGGGACCCGGAGAGGGCTCTCCGGGATGCATGGCAGACGTCTTCGCACGCCGCTAGCGCAAGCCGCTCTAGCCGGCACCGGTCCGGCCGGAGCCGGCACAACCGCGCCACCACCGCTGGAGACGGCAACGCTGGCGAAACGGCCGGCGACGGCCGGGTTCAGCAGCCGGAGCCTCCCATGCGGCAGGCTCGGCGGCCCTAGCCGGCCCCGGAAGCTCCTGCTCCCCGGGGTCCCGTGACCGACCGAATCGGCCTTCGCGTTCCCGTGGCTGACCGGCTCAGCCCCCGCGAGCCCTACGACGAAAGCGACGCCCGTCACCGCATCGACCGGCTGGCGCGCTCCACGGCCCTGGAGGAGGAAAGCTCTGTTGGCCCGGCGTGCTTCGGCCCCCGCATTCCCGAAGAACCCTTCCCCAAAGGCTTCTCGCTGCCCCGCGACTCGCCAAAATACACCGGCGCCACCAAGCCGGAGGACTGGCTAACCGACTACACCACAGCTGTCAGCATAGCCGGCAGCAACCGGCGTGTGGCTATCCGTTACGTCCGCCTCATGCTGCTCGGTTTGGCCCGGACGTGGCTCAACAGCCTCCGTGCCGGCAGCGTGAACTCCTGGCTGGATTTCGAAGACGCGTTCGTCCGCAACTTCACCAGCACCTACACGCGACCCGGCAAGCCTCGCCAGCTCTCCATGTGCGTCCAGAAGCCGGGCGAGCCCCTGCGCGACTTCCTCACGCGGTGGACGGAGCTTCACAACTCCGGCGAAGGGGTCCACGAGGTCCAGGCCGTCCAATACTTCATCGACGGATGCCTAGACGGCACTCTGGTCAAACACCGGCTGGTGTGCGACGAGGCGGAGACCCTGGCGGAGCTCATGGCCGTGGCGGACAAGTACGCTACGGCCGACCCCCCAAGCCGGCTGGCGACAACAGCCAACGCCGGCAAGACGGCAACAACAATGGCAAGCGCCGGAGCGACCAGCTGGCGCCTCGCTACGACCACCGGCAAGTCGCTGCCGTGGAGAGGGAGCAGCCGGCCGAGCAAGGCCCCAGCCAGCGCCCGCGCACCGGCAAGGCCGTCTGGCAGCCCAAGCTGACCTTCGAGCAGATGCTCGATGCCCCCTGCAAAAACCACAGCGGCGCGAAGCCATCGACGCACACGCTCCGGCAGTGCAGCTTCACGCAGCGCTTCTTGAAGGGCAACCTTCCACCCCCGCCGCCTGGACCCGGCTCGCAGCAGCCGCCACTGCCGCCGCCTCCGCCGCCACCCGGCGCCCTCGCCGACAACCCTTTCCCGCGCTCGGACGCATCCTACGTCGTCTCCACCAGTGAGGGGGATGACAAGCACGTCAAGCGCAAGCACGCAGCCGAGGTGAACGCCGTCGTCCCTCCGGTTCCCCATTACATGCACTGGTCCGACCGACCGGTGAGCTGGACCCGGGAGGATCACCCGGCCGTCATGCCCACGCCGGGCGGCTACGCCCTCGTGCTCGACCCCACCTTCGTCTCCGAGAAGCGCACCTGCCGCTTTTCGCGGGTGCTGATCGACGGCGGCAGCAGCATCGACATCCTCTAGCGCGACACGATGACCAAGCTCGGCATCGAAGCGCGACAGCTGGAGCCGACCCGGACAGTGTTCCACGGCATCGTGCCGGGACACTCCTGCTCCCCGATCGGCCGGCTCCGGCTCGACGTCCTTTTCGGCTCCAGTAGCCATTTCCGCCGCGAGCCGATCTGGTTCGAGGTGGTCGACCTGGCTAGCCCCTACCACGCGCTGCTGGGCCGGCCCGCGATGGCCAAGTTCATGGCGGTCCCCCACTACGCCTACCTGAAGTTGAAGATGCCGGGTCCCAAGGGCCTCATCACCATCATCGGCGACTACAAGAAGTCCCTCGAGTGCGCCAAAGCCGGCTCCCAGCTGGCCGAGTCGCTGGTCATCGCCGAGGAGAGGCGCCAGCTTGATAGGATCGTGGCGCTGGTTAACGCGCAGTCGGCTGTGCCGGCTCCGCCCAAGCCGGCCGATGAAGCCTCCTTCAAGCCGGCCAAGGACACGAAGCGGGTCCCGCTCGACCCGGCCGACCCCAGCTCCAGCAAGTACGTCGTCGACAGCAAATAGAAGGCGAGCTCGTCGATTTCCTCCGTGAGAATCTGGACATCTTCGCATGGTCTCCCAAAGACATGCCGGGTGTCCCGAGGGAATTCGCCGAGCACAAACTTCACGTCCGCAAGGACGCCAAGCCCGTCCGGCAGCCACTGCGCCGTTTCTCCGAGGAGAAGCGAAGAACCATCGGCGAAGAGATCGCCCGGCTGCTCAAAGCCGGGTTCATCATGGAAGTATTCCACCCCGAATGGCTGGCCAACCTGGTCCTCATCCGGAAGAAAAATGGTACTTGGCGCATGTGTATCGACTACACCAGCCTGAACAAGGCATGCCCCAAGGACCCGTTCGCTCTGCCGCGGATTGACCAAGTCATCGACTCCACAGCCGGCTGCAAGCTCCTGTCCTTCCTGGACGCCTACTCCGGCTACCACCAGATCAAGCTGGACCCGGCCGACGCCGTCAAGACGTCCTTCATCACGCCCTTCGGGGCGTACAGCTACATCACCATGTCGTTCGGGCTGAAGAACGCCGGCGCCACCTTCCAGCGCTGCATGCAGAAATGCCTGCTGCCCCAGCTCGGTAGAAATGTGCACGTCTACGTCGACGACATCGTGGTGAAGACCAAGCAGCACCTCACGCTCCTGGCTGACCTCAAGGAAACCTTCGCCAATCTGCGCCGGTTCCGGATCAAGCTCAACCCGGAGAAATGCGTCTTCTGCGTGCCGGCTAGCCAGCTCCTCGGCTTCCTCGTCTCGGCGCACGGCATCGAAGCCAACCCGGAGAAGATCAAGGCAATCGAGCGCATGCGCAAGCCGACCCGGCTGCGCGACGTCCAGAAGTTCACCGGCTGCCTGGCCTCTCTCAGCCGGTTCGTCAGCCGGCTGGGAGAGAGGGCCCTGCCCCTGTATCAGCTGATGAAGAAGACGACGTCGTTCGAGTGGAGCGACCAGGCGGACGAAGCCTTCTGCGACCTCAAGCGCATGCTGTCAATCGCGCCCGTCCTGGCCGCGCCGGCTGAGAAAGAGCCACTCCTGCTATACATCGCCGCCACCTCTCGCGCGGTCAGCACGGTCTTGGTCGTCGAGCGCCCGGAGGAGGGCAAGGTGCAGCCGGTCCAGCGTCCGGTGTACTACGTCAGCGAGGTGTTCTCCGCCTCCAAGCAGAATTATCCCCACTACCAGAAGATGTGCTACGGCGTGTACCTTGCCGCCAAGAAGCTGAGGCAGTACTTCCAAGAGCACGCCATTACCGTGGTGAGCACGGCCCCCATTGGCGAGATCGTGGGCTGCCGGCATGCCTCTGGCCGGGTGGCCAAGTGGGCCCTCGAGCTACCCGACCACACAATCCTCTACGAGCCGCGCACCACCATCAAGTCCCAAGCGCTGGCCGACTTCCTCATCGACTGGACCAAGACGCAATACCTGCCGCCGGCGCCGGAGTCGACTCACTGGCGCATGCACTTTGACGGCTCCAAGATGCGCAATGGCTTGGGAGCCGGCATCGTGCTGTCCTCCCCCAAGAACGACCGGCTGCGGTACGTGCTCCAGATCCATTTCGCCGCCTCCAACAATGTCGCCGAGTACGAAGCTCTCGTGCACGACCTCCGGCTAGCCAGGGAGATCGGCATCCGGCGCATCCTTTGCTACGGCGACTCGGACCTGGTGGTGTAGCAAGTTTCCGGCGATTGGGACGCCAAAGACGCCAACATGGCCAGCTACCGTTTCTGGTCCAGCAACTCTCCGGCGGGTTCGATGGTTGCGAGTTCCTCCACGTCCCACGCGCCGACAACGAAGGAGCCGACGTCTTGGCCAAAGTAGGCTCCACCCGGCAGGCCATCCCGTCCGGCGTCTCCCTCGAGCACTTGCGGAAGCCGTCCATCAAGTCATCTCCCGAGTCGGAGTCCATCTTCGTCCCGGGCGACCCCAGCGCGCCCCCACCCGGCCCTGGGATTCCCGGCCCAAGCTCGAGGACTACCAACACCAGCCCGGGGACTGCCGTCTCCAGCTCGGGGGCTGCCGTCCCTGGCTTGGGGGCTGCCGGCTCCAGCCCGGAGACTGCCGGCTCCGGCTCGGGGGCTGCCATCCCGGGTCCCATCCCGGCGACCGTCCTCACGGTGGTCACGGCGCCCTCCTGGGCTCAGCCAATCCTTGCCTTCTTGGAAGACGGCGAACTTCCCATCGACGAAACTGAAGCCCGGCAAGTGCAGCGGCGCGCGTCCGCCTACGGCATCATCAACCACGAGCTCGTCAAGCGCAGCACGACGGGCGTGTTCCAGCGCTGCATCGAGCAGAGCAAAGGGATCGAGATCCTCCTCGACATCCACCAGGGCGAGTGCGGGCACCACGCCGCCTCGAGATCCCTGGTGGCAAAAGCATTCCGGCACGGTTTCTACTAGCCCACGGCCCTGCAAGACGCCGAGGAACTGGTCCTCAAGTGCGAGGGCTGCCAATGCTTCTGCAAGCGTAGTCGCCAGCCGGTTTCGGCCCTCCGAACCATCCCGATCACATGGCCCTTTGCCATCTGGGGACTCGACATGGTGGTGCCCTTCAAGACCGCCCGAGGCGGCATGACGCATCTCCTCGTCGCCATCGACAAATTCACCAAGTGGATCGAGGCCAGGCCGATCAAGAAGCTCGACGGGCCCACGGCCGTCCGATTCATCAAGGATATCGCGGTTCGCTACGGCATGCCGCACAGCATCATCACCGACAACGGCACCAACTTCGCCAAGGGCGCGCTGGCTCACTACTGCTCTGCATCCGGCATCCGGCTCGACTTGGCCTCCGTCGCCCATCCCCAGTCGAACGGCCAGGTCGAGCGGGAAAACGGCCTCATCCTAGCCGGCATCAAGCCGCGACTCGTCGAGCCGCTCGTGCGCTCACCCGGCAGCTGGCTCAACGAGCTGCCGGCCGTCCTCTGGAGCCTCCGGACGACGCCGAACCGCTCCACTGGGTTCACCCCGTTCTTCCTCGTCTACGGAGCTGAAGCCATCATTCCAACCAACGTCGAGTTCGACTCACCCCGGGTGGCGATGTACACCGAAGCCGAAGCAAAAGAAGCACGCGAAGACGGCGTCGATCTGCTCAAGGAGGCGCGCCTCCTGACCCTCAGCCGGTCCGCCATCTACCAACAAGGCCTGCGCCACTACCACAGCAAGAAGATCAAGCCCCTCGCGTTTCGCTAAGGCGACCTCGTACTCCGGCTCGTCCAGCGAACAGCCGGGCAGCACAAGCTGGCCTCCCCCTGGGAAGGCCCCTTCATCGTCAGCAAGGCTCTCTGCGACCGGAGCGCATACTACCTCATCGACGCGCAGAAGCCGAACAAGCGCAAGCGAGATGCAGCCGGCGAGGAGTCCAGCCGGCCCTGGAACGCGGAGCTCCTCCGTCCGTTTTACAGTTAAACCCATGTATGTATGCATCACCATCTTTTGGACTTAATCAAAGCAGGCAGCTCCCCCGTTCTTATGTTTCCTGCCGAGTCGACGCAGCCGGCTCGGGGGCTCCCTTTTTCCCGGTTTATTCCGTGTCTACACACAACCATGTTTTTTCTAATTCCCCCACCGAGTCGGCATAGCCGGCTCGGGGGCTCGGGGGCTAGCCGGCTAGACCACGCCCCGTCTTTTTTCCCTTAGTCCGTCTCGGAGTGTACGATCCGCCAAAGCCCTCTCTTCGCCAGCCACAGCCGGCTCCCGGCTGTCCGGCCGGCAAGAGCCAAAGGCCGGAAGCATCGTTACGCAAGAACGACTAAGGAGACAGCCCGGCACGGCCAACCCGGCTTAAGCCGTTTTATCTCGCCTGTTCGCCGCACGACCGGCTGTGCGCCAGGCGGCCTCGCTGCCTGCCGCCAGCCGGCCCAGTGGGTGTTTCGCTTGCGCTCAACGTCCGAAAAAGCCTAATTACTGCGCGTTCGCTCTCAAAGCCGAGTTCCCGTCCTAGCCACAATCCGCAACCCGGCTGTCCGGCTAGCAGGAAGGAAGCCCAGAGAAACAACAAACAGGAAAAGGCCCAAGGCCGAACAGCAAAAAGTGAAATCACCACGACAGTTGGCGCCAAATCAGATGCCAAATTTATATATAGCATGGGCCTTCGGCCACGAGTTCATTACATTGAACTACACCCCCAGTGGGTGGACCTGCTACCTAACAAAAGTTTGAGCACAGAAAAAACAAAGGCCCTAAGCGGCACCCGCGTCGTCTCCGGCTGGCGTCGGCCCAGCCAAGGCGGACGCAGCCGCCGGGTTGGGTCTAGCGCTCTCCGCCGTCCTCTCCGCCGTGGCGTCATCGTCCGCGTCAGTCTCGTCGTCGGCATAGGCGCCCGTCTCGGCCGAGCTGCCGTCCAGGTCGTCGAGCAGAGGGCCGAGCGTGTCGGCAAGGAGCTCCTCGCCATCTTCCGTCCGCTCGACGACGAACTCGTCGTGCGGGGCGAACGCTGCCAAGTAGCTGGCCCGCCCGGCGATCCGCTGCGCCCGCGCCGCCAAGTCCTCCTCCGCGCCGGCCCGCTGCGCCGCCAGACGGTCGAGGTCCACGCCTGGATACCACGACACGATGAAGCACAGCGCCATCTCCGCGCCGGCCCGGGCCGCGGAGGCCCTCCACGCACCGAGTCGCTCCACGCCGGCCTCCAGCCACCGCGCCAGCCGGGTGACGCTGTTCGGCGCCACCGCGCTCGGCCAGAGGCCGCTCGCCATGCCCAAGCCGGCCTCGAACAGGCGGCACATCTGCTCCTCCACGGCCCGAAGACGGGCCTCGCCGGCAAGAACAAGCGCCGAGAAGGACCAGGCGGCGTACGCGTCGATCTCCGCCCCCAGCTCGCGCTGCTCGGCCCGGTGGGCGTACACGGCCGCATCGGCCGCCTCCTGTGTCTCCGGGAAGACTCCTGGCAAAGGAAAGAAACAAGTCAGTCAAAGAAGGCAACTTGCCGGCTTCGCCAGCCGGCTAGAAGAAAGAGATGATACTTATGGGCGAAGGTCTCGTCAAGGTGCTGCGCCTCGCCCAGCATCCCGCTCTCCCAGATCTCCGACGCACGAGCCTGGGCCTCGAGATCCTTCTCGAGCTGGGCGATCTTCCTGCCGGCGTCCGCCAGCTCCTCGGCCGCCTTGCCGCGCTCCTCCGCCAACCGGCCCAGCTCCGCCTGATGGGCCTCCTCCGCCCTGGCCTTCTCGGCCACCATCCGGTCCACCTCGGCCTGGAGCCGGCCGCGGTCGCCGACGGCGAGGTCGCGCTGCTGGCAGGCTTCCGCAAGCCGGCCTCGAAGGCCTAGCACCTCGGCCGCATCGGCTGCGCGACAAGATTCCCGGTTAGATGCCGGAAGCAAGGATTAGAAGAAAAAGTCAAGGCTCTAAGATTCGACCTGGCTGCTCCGCAGTCCGGCCCGAATCTCGGGGGCTACACCCAGTGGGTGCGCTGGTGCGCACCCACTGAAGGCACGAAGGCATACCTTGGACCCGATGCAGCTCCTCCTCCGAGGCGGCGAGCCGGGTTCTGGCCTCGCGGTACCGTTCCCGGAGCCGGTTGAACGCGCTGGCCCGCAGGTCGTACAGATGCTGCGTGCAGACAGAAGATTAAGATAATGCAAAAGAAGGCAATAAGATTCGACACGGCTGCTCCGCAGCCCGGACGAACCTCGGGGGCTAGACCCAGTGGGTGCGCTGGCGCGCCCCCACTGATTCAACAATCAAGATAGAAGAAAAAGCTCACCGCGATCACCTGCTCCAGCTGCCGTGCTCGGTCCAGCTCCTCCCGGAGGAAGGCCTGCAGGCGCTCGTCCCGGCCGCGAAGTTGCGAGCGCAAGGCATCCGCCGCATCGTCCTCCCGGGTTCGCGGCCCCACCACGGCCTCGCTGGAGCTCGCCCACGGAAGCTGAAGCGCCGGATCCACTTCCACCCGGCCGCTCGGGGTCCATGGCGGCTTGGGGCGGCACGACCACCAGGGTGCCGGTGCCTCCTGCCGCGGCCCCCGCGGCCGGCGTCGGCTGCGCTTGGCCGGATGGCGCGGATTCCGCCTCGCGCCTCTCCCCACCGTCCTCGCCTCCCTCCGCCGGGTTGGCTCGGTGCGGCGTGTCCACGACGATCTCCTCGTCAACGTCCGACCCGCCGCCGGCCGACTCCGCCCTCGTCTCCGGATCGCCTGCTCCCGCCGGCTGCGGCTCAATGACCGTCATAGCCGGCGCCGAGCCCGTCTTCATCTCCGGCCAAGCCGGATCCGCGGTAGGCCTGGCCCGCGTCGCGGAGGCCCTCTCCCACGCCTGGGCCGAGGCCTCCCGCATCGCCTTCTCGGCCTCAGCCCGGTTCAGCCAGGCGGCACGCGTCGCCGCCTCAAGATCCTGGCCGGACTGGCGGGCCTCGAGTTCTTCCTCCCCGGACCGACTCGGCGGAGGGTCGACGACGCTGCTCCTGGTCTTCCTCCAGGTGACCTCGCCCGCCGCGGCCTCCGTCGCCGCCACCGCCAAGTCAAGAGCCGACCTGTGCACGGCGGGTTCGTCACAGCGAAGGCATAAGGAAGAAAAAAGATAATCCACAAGACGACAGTTGGCGCCCCACAAATAAGGCAAGGAGCACTTACCCGATGACCGTCGGGGGCTCCCGCCTCGGCCCTACGGACGGGGCGAGCCGGCGCTTCTTCTTCACAACGGCCCTCGCGCGAGCCGGCTCCGCCGCCGGGTGTTTCGCGGCCGGTCTCGCCTCGACCACCTCCTTCCCGTGCGGCCGGCTGGCGGTCGCCGCCGCGCGAGCCGGCCCGGCACCAGCCGCCTTCCCCAGCCGTCTTGGGGGGTCGACGCTGACGTCCTCCCCAGCCGACGGCGCTGCACCGTGGGCGTCGGTCAGGCTCTCCTCGTCGTCATCTGGCCAGTCCCGCAGTAGATCTGGAGGCGGAGACTTACCTGCGACCCGGGACCCGCCGGCTGCGGCGTCGGCCAGGCGCGCCTCGACCGCCCCCTCCTCCACCTCGGCACCAGCCTCCTCCACATCCGAGTCGGGCAGGTCAGCCAGCAGGATCTGGGCGTTCGGCCCGTCGTGGTTCCGCTGGCTGGCGAATAGCTGCGGCCATCCCGCGGCGTCAGGACGCAATAATAACGTCGAAGCGGCAAAATATAAAGACCAGGGACTCACCGCAGGCGCCGGGTTCTCCCGGTGATAAGGCGCCTTCCCGAAGCTCCACTCCCCCTCCTTGAGCACGGCCTTGGAGATGTAGTTGACCCGCTGGACGATCCCAGCCGGCGTCAGCTCTTTGGTCGACATCCGGGTCGGGTCGTGCCGGCCGCTCATGTCGCCAATCCGGTGTGCCCGGCGCTGCAGCGGCAGAACCCGGCGGGCGATGAATTCCGCGATGAGATCAGCCGGCTTCAGCCCTTCGTTCTTCGTCAGCTCCTTGACCCGGCCGCAGATCTTCTCCATCTCCGTCGACGGCTCCTTGGGGCGGTACCCCCAATTCGGCTTCTCGAGCGGCGGCGCATCAAAGAACGGCGGAAGGTTGATGACATCGACAGCCGGGTCGGCGTTCCGGACGTAGAAAAACGTCGACTGCCACTTCTTGGCCGAGTACTCAAGCGGCAGCTTGGGAAACGGCCCGTTTGGCCGGCCGGTGACCACCGCTGCGCCGCAGTCGGACATGGCGCCGGCTGACACTCCCTGCTGCTTGAGGAAGTACATCATCGCCCACAGCTCCACAGTCGGCAGCATCCCGAGATAGCCTGCGCAGAGCGTGGCAAAGCCGGCTACCTGCAACACAGCGTTGTGGCTGCAGCCCGAAGAAATCGAGCCAGGCGCGAAAGAAGAGACTCGCGGGGAGGCCGAGTCCGCGCTCGAAGTGCGAGAAGAAGACCACATGCTCGCCCTCCTACGGCACCGGCACCCTCTCCGGGCCCGGCGCGCGCGCGAGCAGCGCCTCCGCCGGCGGCAGCCGCCTCGTGCGGCGAAGGTACCGGATGTTTTGCTCCGTCATGATGGAGCCCTCCCAAGAGCCTTTCGGTAGCGCCATTGGGGAGGGTTTTCCGCGGGCGGCGAGATTCGGCGATGGAGAGGAGGAAGAGAGGAGGAGGGCGGCGCGCTGCGGGCTTCGGGTCGCGGCGTGCAGGAGGCGTGGGCGAGGCGACGACGGCGGCAGCACTTCGCTCGGGCACAGCGGAGAAGGAGAGGAAGCAGAGGAGGAGCAAGGGGCAGGGGTGCGAGTGTGGGCGTCTCCGTCACACTCCCCCCTTCTCGTTTATAACCACGCGAAATCGTGGGGGAGTGGGATCGGCTGCGCCCAAAATCCCCACTCCCCGGCACTGCGCGCGCGCGTTCCCCACGCGTAGTAACTACGGGGGGAAGCGCAATCGCCAACGGTCGCCGCAGTAAATCCCCCGCGCGCGGGCCAAGCTCGTGTAGTGGCGGGCCCGAGCCGCGGTCACGTCCCGTCGCGCGCGTGGGCTGGCAGGCCTCGCCCACCGCAAGGCCGCACGTGGCAGCCCGTCGAGCTGCGGCGGGCGCAAATCGGCGTACGAAGCAAGACCCATCTGGCGGCCGTTTCCGTTTACCGCTCAGGTCGGGGTGCCGCGACCCAGCCCCCGGAGGCCGGCCCCCCAGCGGGTGTTCCCGGCGTCCGCTGCCGCGAAGCCGGCAAACTGCCAGGCGAAGCCGCCCGGCCGAACTCAAGCGCTTCATCAACAGAACCGGCTCCTCAGGTTGGTAAGCTGCAAAGGCTCCCCTGCCTGAAGCCGGCAAACCTTCACAGCTTCGGGGACTACTGTCGGGGGGATGACCCCCGGGTAGGCAACGGAGCCCGAATCCCTTTCGGAAAATCATCAGAGCAAGACAAGTCCCTCTGGCCGGCTTGCCAGGCACGCCGGCTCCCCACCGCGAGCCGGCTCGGCGTGGCAACCCGGCCTGGCCGGCTGGCCCATGCCGGCTAGCCGCGAGGCGGCGAAGCCTTAGCGACGAAGCAAGCGGTGCTACAACGCTTCTCCCTTTACCCTGACAGAGCAGGTGAGGCTACAGCTTTCCTTGCGCCCCCGCCCGAGGCGGGCGGTGTCAGTGAGGCGCGGTCCTGTAGAAACGGTGGCGCCGACCTTCCTCTGACGATGGACAAGACGCGCCACAGTGCCTCGAACCTAGACTGACGAGATAAGACCCGTCACGATGCCCGCGCCAGGCAGGTGCGGCGCACCTGGCGACCCGGCACCCGGCGACCACTCATCCCGGCATCTGGCGACCCGGCGACCTGGCCATCGGATCCTGGTCAATGACACCAGGGGCCCGCGCCTCTGGTACATTACCGTTGTAACCCTGGGGGTCGGCCTATAAGACCCCCAGGGAGGCCTCCGTGCAGGGGGATCGGGGTTTTAGTGGTTGAGAGTTCGAGTTAGTGCGGTAAGGTCAGTTCTCACCCTAGCTAGCTCTCTCCAGATCACGAACACTCGCACAGGAGAGGCAGAACGGTGGCTCAGCCCCTTCTCCCTCCTCCGTCCAAGCAGCTCCAGGAGCGACTCTGTAACCTCTGTGCTTATCAGCTCACACGGCAGGAGTAGGGGTGTTACCTCTCCAGAGGGCCCCGAACCTGGGTACGTCTTGTGTCCCGCACTCGCTCGTGCCAACCTCGCCTCCGGAACCCACCGGCGTCCTATCGTAGCCCCACCTAATAAGCCATCTCGTGGCATCTACCGTGAATCACGCACCCCCAGCGAGAATACCACGATAGTTCCACTAGTGGCTTCTCTCATGAGTATAGCACACGGTGGGTGAACAAATTATTGTTGGGCAATTGATAGAAGATCAAATAATCATGACGATATCCAAGGCGATGATCATTATATAGGCATCACGTCCAAGATAAGTAGACCGACTCCACACATCGACTGCTATCCAGCATGCATCTAGTGTATTAAGTTCATGGAAAAATGGAGTAATGCAATAAGAACGATGACATGATGTAGATAAGATCTTTTCATGTAGGAATAGACCCCATCTTGTTATCCTTAATAGCAACGATACATGCGTGCCTCGCTGCCTCTTCTGTCACTAGGAGAGGACATCGCAAGATCGAACCCATAACAAAGCACCTCTTCCTATGGCAAGAAAAATCTATCTAGTTGGCCTAACTAAACCAAATACGAATACGAGGCTATAAGTAATCATGCATATAAGAGATCGAAGAAGACTCAAATAATATTCATGGATATAAACTGATCATGAACTGAAAATTCATCGGATCCCAACAAACACACCGCAAAAGTTTACACCAAATAGATCTCCAAGAGACCATTGTATTGAGAATCAAAAGAGAGGGAGAGAGAGAGGAAGCCGTCTTGCTACTGCCTACGGACCCGTAGGTCTATGGTGGACTACTCACGCATCATCGGAGAGGCACAAATGAGGATGATGAACCCCTCCGTGATGGTGTTAGATTGGATCTCGAGGCTTTGGAACTTGCGGCGGCTGGAGGTGTTTTTCGTCGACTCAACTAAGGTTTGTGGAATATTTGGGAATTTATAGGAATCAGAGGCGGTGGAGAGGGGCCCCGAGGAGGGCACAACCCATCAGGGCACGCCTGGAGCCTATGGCGCGCCCTGGTGGGTTGTGGTCTCCACAGCCCACCACTCTAGCACTTCTTTGGCCCACTGGGTGTCTTCTGGTCCAAAAAAATCTCCAAAAAGTTTCGTCGCAATTGGACTCCTTTTGGTACTGATATTCTGCGAAGAAAAAACAAGCAAAAACAACAACTGGCACTTTGGCACTATGTCAATAGGTTAGTCCCAAAAAATGATATAAAGTTGCTATAAAGTGATTGTAAAACATCCAAGAATGATAATATAACAGCATGGAACAAGAAAAAATTATAGATACGTTGGAGACGTATCAAGAACCGCTTCGGTGAGACCAAGCAGTTCTTTTCGGTGACACCGAAAAGACTGCCCAAGTCTATATTAATGCAAGTGGTCTGTCTCGGTGACTCCGAAAATTTCAACCTTGTGCAACCGAAATACATTTTGCAGGAGATCAAACCCAAGTTTCTAAGTTCAAGTTTTTGAAAATCTCTAGTATTTTGTGATGTTCAACCTCTCTTATCTTCTATACTCTATTCACAGGGTCAGCATGTCAGGTTCTGATGACGGCCAAAACAACTTCAGAGAAAGAGATGTGGACATGAGTTCAGGCACTAGCCCTGAGGCTAGTTCATCTTCTTATGATGATGTGCCCGGTTCTCCTGACCTGCCCAAGGCTGCCACAAGGGCAAGGAAGAAGTTGAACTCAGATGAGGAAGATGCTGATTTTGTGCCAGTGGTGGAATTAGCCAAGAAGCAGAAAGAGAAAGCTGCCAAGAGCACAACTGGAGAGGTTACTTCAGCAAAGAGGACTGTCAAAAAGGAATATGCTAGCACTGATGCTAGGAGAGCACCAGAGAGTGCGAGAGGAAAAATGACTTTGTCTCTTGAATCTCCAACCAAGAACAAGTCCATGCCTAGGAAGGCAAGAGAGAAGAAGAGGATCAGGAATAGAATTATACTTTGTTAGCAGAGAGTTTTTAGCTTGGAATGATGAGATTATCATGCAGTTCTATTCCACTGCACACTTTTATTTGGATGGCAGGATTATTTGGATGACTGAAGGAGTGAGGTACCAAGAGAGGGAAGGGGAGGCGCGGCACTGCGCCAATTTAGGAGGAAGTAGCCGGCGGCCACGGTGGCATAGGGTGGCGAGGAGAGCCCCTCGAGCTTGGGTGAGAGGTTGGGGAGGGAGATGGGGTGGAGGAGAGGCCGCGGGAGAGGTGTGGATGCTCGGGGAGGGCTCCGGCCATGGCTATTTATAGCCGGCCGCAGCGAGTGGGGGAGGACGACCGCCGTGGAGGCCTTATCGGCGTACTGGAGCTCGGGGGGACATGGCTGGCTGCTTGCGGCGTCGGGAGGAGTCTCGGGCGGATGGTCGAGGCCAGCTGGAGCTACGGGAAGGATCGAGGTGGAAGAAGACATGGGTCACGGGCGGCACAGAGCTCAGGCGACGCTTGCCGTGGCGTGAGGAGAAAGAATGAGGAGGGGGAAGCTATGGGAGAAGGTGCACGCGGCGACTACGGAGACGATGGACATGGCTAGCCGGACGGAGACGGACCAGAGGGGGCCGACCGTGATGGACAGTGCGCAGAGCGCTGTTTTGGTCGTGCTCGCTGCGCGGTCACCACCGGCACTGCGTGTCCAGAGCATTAAATGTCCCTGGAACCTTGTCAAACAGAGGCACCAGAGATCAGTGAGTGCCAAAGTGCAAAGTAACAAGCATAGTGATCAAGGAGGTGACTGGAGGAAGCTTGAAGACAAAGCAACAGCAAGCTGTTTGTACTGAGGTGGCGGAGGTCCATCTGGGGATAGATGTTGATCTTTTCCTTGCTGTGATCCTACACTAGAATGAGTATTTTGGATAAGTTTCAGACCAAATGGAGGCTTGTAGCAAGCACTTGCTGTACAAACCACCATATTGGAGAGAAATACAAAGTAGGAAGTGGCACTAACATATCAAATGGGATTGAGCTGAAATTTGGAGGAGATGAATAATTTGGACATATGAAGCCACTGTAAAAGTTTAATACCATTTGGTTAAACCAAAATGGTACTTCCTTCACACAGCATCCCACTGGACAGAATCTTAGGAAAATTCTAGGGCATTATTAGGTAGATGAAATGAGCCCAAATTTTGTGGAGAGGTTTTATATAAGCAAGAGAATGTCCTGGTAAAATTTCGAAAATTATGGAGAAAAATAAAATATAGTTGCTTCATAATCCAAAATAATGACCAGAAACAAAGATTTGATGCTGTGGTCACATAGTTGCTGGGATGATGCTCAAATTTGGTGGAGAGTGATGATTTGAGCATATGAAGATGCTTGAAAAATTTAAACTCATTTGGACAATCCTAGCTGGCACTTGCTTCACAAAGCTTCCAGTTGATCAGAAACTTTGGAAATTTGCCAAGGAAGATTTACTAGCCAAATGAGGTTGAATTTTGGTATGTGGCAATGTTATGGATAGGAAAGAGTGCCCAAAAAGGTTTAGAGCAAGAAAGCACATATAAAGGGTACTAGCTTCACAACTTGACAGCTAGGGCAGAATCAGAAAAGGAATATTTGTGAAATATTTTTGAACATGGCAAGAAAGTAGTTTGACATATCTGAGGAAGATATGACCCAAACAATTTATGAGAATTATTTGGGAATTTTTGGAATGATAGAAATGTGGGTTGCTTCACAACCCAAGGCAACAGGTTTATTCCTTTAATAGGAAAAAGGAATATTCCCAAGAAAAAGATTATTGGGATTGGTTGAAGATGGAAATGACAAGGTCTTGGGATGGTGTAGAGGTTGGCAAGCCACCAGGGAAGAGGAATCAAGGGTGATCCCTCCAGGTTCCAAGACTACCAAGCCATAGAAAAGCAAAACCAGAGCAAAATCAAAAGAAAAAGAAATGGGCAAAATCCAGGGTGTTACAAACCTACCCCCCTTAAAGAAATCTCGTCCTCAAGATTTGGTTGCTCAGGGGTTAAACATAAATATACCCACTTGAGGAAACTGTTTCCAACTCGGGTTTCCTTTTTGCCTTTGTACAATCTCCCGCTGGATTTTATCTGACGCACTGCCTGGCTTCAGTGTGGTTTGCTTTACTGGATCCTTTTTCGGGCAAATCTTAACTCATATGTTACTCCGACTTCACTCCTTTTATGTCTGTTGACTTATCTGGGTGCAATGGCTTATCCTGACTGAAATACCTGTCCTTCTCGCAAGTCCGGGAGTTGTTCCTCATGGACTGGTTGTGATGAAGTTCAATACGGACGACCGTCCATTGAGTTGTGAACATATTCTTTCGGTGGACACAAAAATCTTTTACTCATTGCATTGGGCTGCTTCAAAAAGGGGTATGTGTTCCCCAGGTTTTAAACAGTACTGTGAATCATACCGTTTTCCTGGCGGAATCTGACTTCTCTCATGGTTTGCTGAGTCATCTTGGATATCTTCACTGTCTCGGGTATAAAATTCCTACCAAATATTTGACTGTCACCTGTCGTGATCAGCACAAAGGTGTATGCCCTTATAATGGTATTTTCTGCAGACTTGACTGATGGTGGTTTTGGCAGACGGATCTTGTTCCCGGGAGGCTGTCCTTTAACTGATTCCCACATGTGAGGATACATGCTCCAAGGTTGTTGTCCAACATTCTGATCGTTCCGTCTGTTGGCACCTTTAAGTGAATAGTAGGCCGTGTAATGCTTTGACACGGTTGCCGAAATCCAACTGCCGAATTGACCTGACAGATTCGAATATTCTCCTTCTAACGATTCTGTGCACATCTGGGTGGGCTGAGCGGGTTGACTCGATATGGGGTCCTTGCAGATGGAATAGACCCCGTGGGTGTGTACCCATGGTGATCGGTACCGATCCAAACTGTCCGGAATATCTATACCAGGCATCCACTACCATACCTATATGGACGATCTTGCTCTTTAATTATGGTTCTCTCTGCCTGAATCCTTGGCTGAAAGAACTTGGCCTTGTACGTTCTTGATTCTTCAGGTGACCATAGGTGCTATGAGGTGCAATATTCTAGCAGGCATATCTTATCCTGATCCCCCTGACAGGGTATCTTTGCTCACATGACCAGCTTTCTCATCTTCCACGCTTTATTCGTAGGACAATGATCATCCGAACCCAGGTTCATAGCTCCAGGCTATCGTCAACCTTGCAAACACTGACAAAGGTTAATGATATCACTTTGTCGGGCGTGAGGAGACTAGCCTTGATAATCACTGCAAAAATTGTTGTCTCAACTTTGTCTGGCTTTTTATCTTGCATCATACTGAGGTGTATAACTGTCTTTCTCTTTCTTGCATAACTCAGGTGATAGCCAGATTCTCATCGGGGTGACATCATTGTATGATTGACTCGTATGACCTTGGTAGCATGTCCACCATATCTATTGAGTATATGCAGCTGAGCATTTGGTTTTTGAAACGGGCCTGTGTCCAGACTGATTCTTGCATTCAGACCAACGGTTGCGGATCTGACTCTGAGGATGCATGTTCATATGCTACCAACTGTCGGTGGAGTAGCTTGTACTTGTGAGGATGTAATGCCTTACTGGCGATGGTTGCTTAGCTTGTGTTGGAAGCCAACGAGAGTGTCTTGTTGAGGAAGTCTGAATAGCTTGCGCTTGAAGCTTCTGCTGGGATATCGTGCTGAAGAAGACTAGGTACCGTACCTCAGACACTTCCCCCCCTAAAGGCTTGCTGGGAAAAACTTGGTACCTTATGCCAGAAGCTTGTTGTGATAGCCTACTGGAGAAGCATGGGTGTCTGGTATGGGCAAATATCCATGTGTCGTATCGAGGAAGACACAGGAACCTTGCGTTGTAAGCTTCTCTGGTAGCTTGCGGAGAAAGACTGGGTTGCTTACACCTGAAGCTTTCTTTTTGCCATATGCAAGCTAAATGCATATATATATATATCCCTTAATGTTTCTGCTGTCGTTTACTTGTTGTATGAAGAAAGTTGTTCGACTATTCTTCTTGCTGAGCACTAAGTTCATAGCACATTCTGGCTTGATTCCAGGACATAGCAGGGTTCAAATTGTGCTCATAGCAGACTCAACCGCGTATATGAATCATACCTTTGACTCGAAATGTGCTGTTGATTATGCACACACTTTGCCTTGCTGATTCGATGATTACTGATGTGAAGGTTGCACTGGTGTATACTTTGATGCTGATAATCAATCCAGCCAGGATATCATTTATTTTCATGCCCGATATTCCCGATATAATGCAGTCTGCTGAAAATTCTATATTGCTGAACTGAGCTTCCAAATGGCTGTCTCTTCACTGATTTCTTTGAGTCCAGTGTCGGTGAGCAACTTCCATAAGGGGAAAATAAGGTAACACCAAGGGCCCAAAGGAAGAAGCAAAAGAAACGACTAAAGCAAAAGCACACAAGATCACACAAAAGCAATATCATAATTTTACAGCTACTCTCAGCAATAATATGCATGCCTACTTAAGCACATAAATCTCACAAGAACTCCGGTGTTATGGTCTAACATGTTGTGGCGGTGTGCACGAAAGTGAATCAATGTGTGGAAGGAAGTTGGTGTAAACAAGGCTACACCAAACACGGACTTAACACTGGTTCCATCTGAACAGACACGGTGGCGAGGACGAACTTGGTGATCGTGGGTTGGAACACGGGGGTCACGACCACATCATCATCAAGCGGACGGAAGAAAACCGTACTTGTCCAGAGGATGGGTGGCAGGGAGGGATGGCAATGGAAAGAAGGGCTTGCGGGCATTGCCCTTTTCCGATAAGCAAGATCAGTAAGGGTTGCCAACGCGGATAGAGGGATGGGCAAGATCCGGGATAGAAACATGTCTATCACCGAAACAATAGGGTCTCGGAAGAGAATATATTGGTGTGGTACCGGTGCATCAGTCCTGCAAGGGATCAACACTACCAGGTACCTTGGTGTCACTCCGCTGGGACGAAGATAACACCGCACCAAGAAACCAGTATGCAAACTGGAGAGTGCAAGTAGTGAATCGAAACTGATGCGACCTACACTCACCAGATCCATCGTTAGTGATAAAATAAATAGTCTATATGCATGCTATGCACAAACAAATGCAACAAACAAGTGCAGCAAACCAACTAGACCCTATACTACCGGTTACTAACACACGCGCGGTCTAGGGCGTCCTACAGCCAGACCTGCTCTGATACCAACGCTTGTGGCACCCCGGCTCAGAGGAGACCGAAACGGCCTGTATTCCAGCCCAGGGACAATTCTTCTGGAATCCGGCACTGCTGGCATAGAACAAATCAGCTCTTTATTACCATGGATGTGGCTACAAGGGTACAAGTAGTACATTAGCACGGCGACACTACGCCTGCCCAGGGTAGCCCTATGCTAGCAGCGGGACAACCTGAGGAAGCAGAGTAACTCTCGGCAGCGGAAAAGAGACGGCGGTGATGGTCTCCACTCCGCAGGGACTCTGGCTGGGACGCATATCCTTGCTCGCAAACTCGGGATCCTTGACAAGCAAGCAATCATGGCATGACCTGCAAACTGGCATGACACGCCAGGTGAGTACTTTGAATGTACTCGCAAGCTCACAACAAACACCAGCATTAAGGCAAGACAACATCATAGCAGTCAAGATTAGGTCAAGATTTATAGTTATCGAAGGGATGGTTGAACACAACAATAACAGGCTATTCTCCCTGTACTCTGGTGACCAACTCGTGAGCACTCCAAGCGCACCCAACGATTATCCTCGGGATTGTTACCAAGACTTGTCAATAGCATGATGCCCAACTGCTACCATATTCAGACGAGTTCTTCCATCATTATGGTCACTGATGTGGTTGACCACCTAGTGAGGCTTGGACGGACCATCCAATACCGTGGACGCGGCTATTCGAATAGATTTTACACTCTGCAGAGGTTGCGCACTTTACCCACACCATGGAGCACCTGGCCTCGTGATCCCATTCGGGTGGACCAGCGTTTCTCTAACAAAACCCGCCTGACCCGTGACTCCTCTACCGTACCACCAACAATCATTCTCCGTCGGAGTCATGCCCTGGGTGGCCCCTGTGTCACCTCGTGACACCTGCCACCGTCGTGGCCAAACAAACTGTCCCAAACGGGGACCTGGATCCAAATAACTCAACTGGGCTCACAAGGTTATCGCCGCCTACCGGGCCAGGGTAGCACGCGCGCATAACCTTCCCTATTTGGTGGTACCGATAAAAGAGCACGAAGCCAGACCAAGTCAAGGCCATCCTATACCGGCAAATGTGGCTGCACGGATAAGTCCGGACAAGTGACTCTCGATCAATCCTGAAGTATCCTATCCCCGAGTAGTCATTCCGTCATAGCTGACACTCCGATATCATAGTAATCCAATAACCAATAAGCTCAAGCCACTGCTACTGATTCATATCCACAAACTACCGGATGAAACCCAAAATAATCATAGACAGTATTCTCTTAGTCCAACCACTTCATGGGATCATCAAGGGGGAAAACTACTAACAATCCAATCCTCAAGATGGTAGTCACCCATTCAAGAATTTACTCAAACATTGCATAAACTAATCCATATTACAAATAACCATACTTGCGGTTAAAGTAATTGGTTTAACTATGATAATGCAATGCAATTATGTAGATGAGGGTTGTGGCTTGCCTGGGGGTGACGGAATCACCGGGAAGAAGTGCAGAGAGTCCGCGGAAATGATTGCCGGTAACAGTTCTCTCTCAGAGGGGGCTGTTTATGGCCAAGGGTAAAATGGTCATTTTCATAGTGTCAAAACAGTATGAAAATGGTACCAACAAGACGGGCTCGAAGATACGAAGAAGTAGGCTTTGGAGTCACCTCATTTGGAGTTGTGGTTGCGAAGATACGGTCGTTTGTTCGTTAGCATAAAAACAAACAAAATAGTCTCTGTTTTATCTGCTAACTAGCAAACGCCCGCAATGTAAGGGTTTTGGCGGTAGCTGAGTTAAAACAGAGTGCGTACTTCTGAAAATACACTTTTGAGAGGGGAAGACGTATTCCGAAGAATACACCTCCACTTAAGTGACGTGGCAGGGGCGGGGTCAGCGGCTGAGTGGCTGACATGTGGGCCCCAGCCCAGCTCTTCTCTCTCCTCCCTCCTGCTCTTCTTCCTCCCTCCTCCTCCTCGACAGAAACAGAGGAGGCCAGGGCAGGGCGCGACCGGCGAGGGCCTCGTCGCCTCCGGCCCACTCCAGCCACGGCGAGGACTCCAGCGGGACCAGGGGACGGTGCCGCACGCGCCTGGCTAGGGAACGATCGCCGAGGAGGCCGGGTCGACGGCGACATGCGGGTCTGTGGATGCGTATAGGGGCAAACTTCGGCGAGGGCTCGCCGGCGCTATAGGGGACCTCTGGATGGGCTCCGGCTACTGGCACGCTCAGGAAGACGGCGCGCATCCGTCCCGGTGGTGCCCGGACGCCGAGGAGGACCGTGTCGGTGGCTGCTCGCGGTGGCCGAATACACGGGCGGCAGCCGCCGTGGGTACGCAGCCACACTGACTCTGGCGATGAGGGGGAAGGCTGGGGAGGTTCACCGGACCACGGGGCATCTTTTGGTGGTGAGGAGAGGGAAGGGGAGGCGCGGCACTGCGCCAATTTAGGAGGAAGTCGCCGGCGGCCACGGCGGCATAGGGCGGCAAGGAGAGCCCCTCGAGCTTGGGTGAGTGGTTGGGGAGGGAGCTGGGGTGGAGGAGAGGCCGCGGGTGAGGTGTGGGTGCTCGGGGAAGGCTCCGGCCATGGCTATTTATAGCCGTCCGCAGCGAGTGGGTGAGGACGGCCGCCGTGGAGGCCTTATCGGCGTACTGGAGCTCAGGGGGGACGTGGCTGGTTGCTTGCGGCGTCGGGAGGAGTCTCGGGCGGACGGTGGAGGCCAGCTGGAGCTACGGGAAGGATCGAGGAGGAAGAAGACACGGGTCACGGGCGGCACAGAGCTCCGGCGAGGCTTGCCGTGGCATGAGGAGAAAGAATGAGGAGGGGGAAGCTACGGGAGAAGGTGCACGCGGCGACTACGGAGACGATGGACATGGCTAGCCGGACGGAGACGGACCAGAGGGGGCCGGCCGTGATGGACAGTGCGCAGAGCGCTGTTTTGGCCGTGCTCGCTGCGCGGTCACCACCGGCACCGCGTGTCCAGGGCATTAAATGTCCCTGGAACCTTGTCAAACAGAGGCACCAGAGATCAGTGAGTGCCAAAGTGCAAAGTAACAAGCATAGTGATCAAGGAGGTGACTGGAGGAAGCTTGAAGACAAAGCAACAGCATGCTGTTTGTACTGAGGTGGGGGAGGTCCAGCTGGGGATAGATGTTGATCTTTTCCTTGGTGTCATCCTACACTAGAATGAGTATTGTGGATAAGTTTCAGACCAAATGGAGGCTTGTAGCAAGCACTTGCTGTACAAACCACCATACTGGACAGAAATACAAAGTAGGAAGTGGCACTAACATATCAAATGGGATTGAGCTGAAATTTGGAGGAGATGAATAATTTGGACATATGAAGCCACTGTAAAAGTTTAATACCATTTGGATAAACCAAAATGGTACTTCCTTCACACCGCATCCCACTGGACAGAATCTTAGGAGAATTCTAGGGCATTATTAGGTAAATGAAATGAGCCCAAATTTGGTGGAGAGGTGTTATATAATCAAGAGAATGTCCTGGTAAAATTTCGGAAATTATGGAGCAACATAAAATATAGTTGCTTCATAATCCAAAATAATGACCAGAAACAAAGGTTTGATGCTGTGGTCACATAGTTGCTGGGATGATGCTCAAATTTGATGGAGAGTCATGATTTGAGCATATGAAGATGCTTGCAAAATTTAAACTCATTTGGATCATCCTAGCTGGCACTTGCTTCACAAAGCTTCCAGTTGATCAGAAACTTTGGAAATTTGCCAAGGAAGATTTACTAGCCAAATGAGGTTGAATTTTGGTATGTGGCAATGTTATGGATAGGAAAGAGTGCCCAAAAAGTTTTAGAGCAAGAAAGCACATATAAAGGGTACTTTCTTCACAACTTGACAGCTAGGCCAGAATTAGAAAAGGAATATTTGTGAAATATTCTTGAACATGGCAAGAAAGTAGTTTGACATATCTGAGGAAGATATGACCCAAACAATTTATGATAATTATTTGGGAATTTTTGGAATGATAGAAATGTGGGTTGCTTCACAACCCAAGGCAATAGGTTTATTCCTTTAATAGGAAAAAGGAATATTCCCAAGAAAAAGATTATTGGGATTGGTTCAAGATGGAAATGACAAGGTCTTGGGATGGTGTAGAGGTTGGAAAGCCACTAGGGAAGAGGAATCAAGGGTGATCCCTCCAGGTTCCAAGACTACCAAGCCACAGAAAAGCAAAACCAGACCAAAATCAAAAGAAAAAGAAATGGGCAAAATCCAGGGTGTTACAAACCTACCCTCCTTAAAGAAATCTCGTCCTCGAGATTTGGTTGCTCAGGGGTTAAACATAAATATCCCCACTTTGGTAAACAGTTTCCAACTCGGGTTTCCTTTTTGCCTTTGTACAATGCTCCCGCTGGATTTTATCTGACGCACTGCCTGGCTTCAGTGTGGTTTGCTTTACTGGATCCTTTTTCGGGCAAATCTTAACTCATATGTTACTCCGACTGGTGCGCCCCCGCTGGAAGCAGCCAGCTGATAGACTCCGCGTCCTAGCCCAACAGGGCCCCGCGCCCACCAGCCAGCGGACCCCGCGTCTACGCCCGACAGGGCTCTGTGCCCACCAGCCGGCCCATCCCGTGTCCTCGCCCGGTAGGGCCCCGCGCCCACCAGCCGACGGACCCCGCGTCCATGCCCGGCACGGCCTCGTGCACATAAGTCGGCGGACTCCGCGTCCGCGCCCGACATCCTCGACGGCATCATCTGCTTTAGCAACAATGAAGACCCTTCGCCCGACTCTTCGAGTCGCCCGGAGGCTCGGAGGCTACACCCAGTGGGTGCGCTGGCGAGCCCCCATGATATGTCTCCATCGTATCTATAATTTTTGATTGTTTCATGCTAATATTATACAACTTTCACATATTTTTGGCAACATTTTATATGATTTATTGGACTAAGCTATTGATCCAGTGCCTAGTGCCAGTTCCTATTTGTTGCATGTTTTTTGTTTCGCACAATATCCATATCAAAGGAAGTCTAAACGCGATAAAAACTTACCGTTATTTTTTTGGAATATTTTTGAATTTTGAGAAGTGGAATCAATGCAAACGGAGGCCCACAACCCCCACAAGACACCAGGGCGCGGCCAGTGGGCCCAGGCGCGCCCTGGTGGGTTATGCCCACCTCGTAAGTTAGTTGTAACTCTCCTTAGGTTGCAAGGAAGCTAATTTTTGGATAAAAATCCCCTCAAAATTTCAGCCCGATCGGAGTTATGGATCTCTGGGAATATAAGAAACGGTTTTTGGCCAGAAAACAAGAACGCGAAACAGAAGAGAACAGAGAGGGAGATCCAATCTAGGAGGGTCTCCTGCCCCTCCGCCGCCATGGAGGCCATGGACCAGAGGGGGAACTCTCCTCCCATCTAGGGGGGAGGCCAAGGAATAAGAATAAGGAGGGGGGCTCTCTCCCCCTCTCTCCCGGTGGCGCCGGAATGCCGCCGGGGCAATCATCGTGACGGCGATCTACACCAATAACTTTGCCGCCGTTAACACCAACTCTCTCCCCCTCTATGCAGCGGTGTAACACCTCTCTTCCCCGCTGTAATCTCTACTGAAACATGGTGCTCAACTCCATATATTATTTCCCAATGATATTTGGCTATCCTATGATGTTTGAGTAGATCTCTTTTGTCCTATGGGTTAATTGTGATATGATGTTATGGATGTGAGTGTATGTTGATATGATGCTGTCCTATGGTGTCCTCCATGTCGCGCAAACGTGAGGGATCCTCGATGTAGGGTGTTGCAATATGTTCATGATTTGCCTATGGTGGGTTGCTTGAGTGAAAGAAGCATAAACCCGAGTAGGTGGGTTGTTGCGTATTGGAGTAAAGAGGACTTGTTACTTAATGCTATGGTTAGGTTTTACCTTAATAAACTTTGGTAGTTGCGGATGCTTGCTAGAGTTCCAATCATAAGTGCACATGATCCAAGTTCGGAAAGTGTGTTAGCGTATGCCTCTCCCTCATTGCATATAACAAGTATCTATCATATTATATTCAATTGCCTAGGGACAATCTTTCTCTTGCGTTACACAAAAAGCTTTCTACTAAGTTATTTAATTTTATTGTTCTTTTATTAAAACAGCACCTAATTTTTATTTCCACGTTCTTTATTATCTTGCAAAGTACTTCTAGTTTTATTCCCGCAAAGTAGTTTCATACTTGTTCTAGGTAAAGCAAGCATTAGCATGTGTAGAGTTGTATCGATGGTCGATAGAACTGGAGGGAATATTTGTTCTACCTTTAGCTCCTCGTTGGGTTCGACACTCTTACTTATCGAAAAAGGCTACAAACGATCCCCTACACTTGTTGGTTATCAAGACCTTTTTCTGGCGCCGTTGCCGGGGAGCAATAGCGTGGGGTGAATATTCTCATGTGTGCTTGTTTGCTTTATCACTAAGTAATTTTTATTTTCTGCTATTAGTTGTTTTATATCTTTAGTTATGGATATGGAACACGAAACACCAAAAAAATTAGTGGTACTTGCTACTCATGGAGATGGGGAACCTCCTAAAACCCTCGATGCTAGTTATGTGCAAAGTATTAAATACTACTTTGATAATACTGAGAAGACCCCATTCAACTTGATAATGGGAGTAATGTTGGATCAACGTGAATACTTTAGATATTATCGCTTGACTCAAAAAGGGAAATTAATATCGGATCAAATTCATATGTTGCATTGGTATGCTCGGGAGCTATGCTTGAGATATGATATTACTTGTTGCTCTAGGATGAACACTCCACACCTTCCCTTTTCATGCAACTTTAATGATAATGAAACCTTAGCTTCTTATGCTAAAGGTATTTATGATTACTATGATGTGGAACGAATAGAAGAATTTGTTGCTTTTAAAGGAGCTTATGAAGTTGCTTCTTTGATGGAAAAGTATGATGATGTTTCTTACAAATCTTATAATTTTGCCATACTTAAATATTTCTATGAGAATTATGATTGCAATGCTGATATTATTGAATATATGAAGAGAATGACCGCTGCCTTGGAAGAGACTAATATTTTGCAGGAATCTATGGAAGAAGAAATTGTTGAAACTGTGAGCTCATTAGATGAAAAAGATGAGGAGGAGAGCGAATAACAAAAGGAGGAAGAGCGGATTAGCTACCCGTGCCCACCTTCTAATGAGAGTAACTCTTCAAATCATGCATTGTTTAATTACCCTTCATGGTTACCGAAGGATGAATGCCATGATGATTGCTATGATCCCTTGGATTCTTTTGAAATATCTCTTTTTGATGAACTTGATGCTTGCTATGCTCGTGGCCATGATGCCAATATGAATTATGCTTATAAAGATGAACTTGATATAGTTCCTTATGTTAAGCATGAAATTGTTGTTATTGCACCCACACATGATAGTCCTATTATATTTTTGAATTCTCATAACTACACTATATCGGAGAAGTTTGCTCTTATTAAGGGTTACATTAATGGGTTGCGTTTTACCACTACACATGATGATTTTGATGAATATAATATGCATGTGCTTGCTGCTCCTACTTGCAATTATTATGAGAGAGGAACTACATCTTCACCTCTCTATGTTTCCAATACTATGAAATTGCAAGAAACTATTTATACTGTGCATTGGCCTTTACTTAATGTGCATGAATTATTCTTGTATGACATGTCGATGCAAAGGAAGAGGGTTAGACTTTGTTATCACATGATATATATCACTTTGTGCTCACTACTAAATTACAAATCATTATTAATTAAAATTGGCTTTGATATACCTTGGGATCCGAGTGGATCCATTACTTGAGCACTTTATGCCTAGCTTAATGGCTTTAAAGAAAGCGCTGTCAGGGAGACAACCCGGAAGTTTTAGAGAGTCATTTATTTCTGTTGTGTGCTTTTATAAAGTTTACAAACAAAAAAATATAGAGGGGAACCTAAAACTTCACAAAAGGAAAGGTGAAAGTAAGAGAGATGATGAGCATCGTTGAAGTGGGGGATATCCTTGAACTTTGTTCATGCCCATGGAAACTTGGGGAATCTTGAATCACGTAAACTTTTCCTACAATAATAATTACCCCCTTGTACAAATCCATTGTATAATAAAAATAATCTGCAAAGATTTGCCTTTAGGATGATTAGATTGCTTGTTGGTATGTGCGGTGTAAAAACAGAAACTTTGGCTGTAGTGCGTGAATTTTCATTTTTTACTGGAACGTCAAAAGTTTCTGAAATTTTTACACCGTATTGATATACAAAATTTTTATTTCTTACTAATTTTTCAGAATTTTTGGAGTTAGGGAATTATGGTCAAAGATCAGATTACTATAGGCTGTCCTGTTTAAGACAGATTCTATTTTTGATGCATTGTTTTGCTTGTGAAACTATCGATTTTATCGGTGGTATAAGCCATGGAAAAGTTATAATACAGCAGGGATATTGCAAATATAAAATATGAATGGGTTTTCAACAGAACTTAAAGTAGGAATTTTCTTTATTATACTAACGGATCTCACCAGTCTTCTGTTAAGTTTTGTGTGGATGAAGTGTTCGAACATCGAGGAGGTCTCGATATGAGGAGAAGGAGGAGAGGCAAGATTTAAAGCTTGGGGATGCCCAAGGAACCCTAAGTAAATATCCAAGGAGACTCAAGCGTCTAAGCTTGTGGATGCCCCGGAAGGCATCCCATCTTTCTTCATCAAGTATCGGTATGTTTTCGTTTTTGTTTCGTTCATGTGATATGTGTAAATCTTGGAGCGTCTTTTGTGTTTAGTTTTCACTTTTATTTTATGCACCATGCTGGTATGAGATAGTCAAAGGTTGATTTATAGAATGCTCATTGCACTTCACTTATATCTTTTGAGTATGGCTTGATAGAATGCTTCATGTGCTTCACTTATATCATTTGAAGTTTGGATTGCCTGTTTATCTTCACATAGAAAACCGTTATTCGTAGAATGCTCTTTTGCTTCACTTATATTTATTAGAGCATGGTCTTTTGTAGAAAGAATTAAACTCTCTTGCTTCACTTATATCTATTTAGAGAGTCAACAGGAATTCGTCATTCACATGGTTAGTCATAAAATCCTACATAAAACTTAGGGATCACTGAATATGATATGTTTGATTCCTTGCAATAGTTTTGCGATATAGAGATGATAATATGTGGGAGGTACTAGTGGATGATCGTGTTTAGTAAGATATTAGTGTTAAGGTTTGTGATTCCCGAAGCATGCATGTATAGTCTCCCGTTATGCTAGGAAGTTGGAGCACAATTTATTCTTGATTGTCTATCTTTGTGTGAAGGTCGGGGGTGCGCGATGGTTAACTCCTACCAACCTCCCCCCCTAGGAGCATGCGTAGTAATACTTTGCTTCGAGGGCTAAAATTTTTTTGCAATAAGTATATGAGTTCTTTATGACTAATGTGAGTCCATGGATTATACGCACTCCTACCTTTCCGCAATTTGCTAGCCTCTACGGTACCGTGCATTGCCCTTTCTCACCTCGAGAGTCAGTGCAAACTTTGCTGGTGCATCCAAACCCCGTGATTAGGGGTGTTATCTCTCCACGAGAGCACCGAACCTGGGTAAACCACCGAGTGCTACTACATTATCCCGTCCCGGATCTCCACGGCAGCCTTGCTCTCACCTCGATTAGCCACCCCCTGGCATCTGTTGTGAGAAAACGACGATAGTTTTACACTTGCTACCTTGCTGTTTTTATATTTTCAGATTACAAAAGCCTATATCTGTCATCCATATTGCAGTTGTATCACCATCTCTTCGCCGAACTACTGCACCTGTACAATTTGCCATTGTATTGGGTGTGTTGGGGACACAAGAGATTTCTTGTATTTGATTGCAGGGTTGGTTGAGAGAGACCATCTTCATCCTACACCTCCCACGGATGGATAAACCTTAGGTCATCCACTTGAGGGAAAATTGCTACTGTCCTACAAAACTCTGCGCTTGGAGGCCCAACACGAGTCTACAAGAATAAAGTTGCATAGTAGACATCAAGCTCTTTTGTGGCGCCGTTGCCGGGGAGGTGAGTGCTTGAAGGTATATCTTTAGATCTTGCAATTAAATCTTTTTTTCTCTTTTTTCAATAGTTTTGTTTTATAAAAGAAAACTACAAAATAAATATAAATGGATCCTCACCCACTTCCTAATCTTTTCAAAAGACCTGATTATGTTGGAACAATTGCTAGTGACAGTTCACTAGATTATCTTTATGAGGTCTTGCTTGAAAATCATGAATCTAAAAATTGTGAAATTTATGAAGTGATTCATGATAGTTCCTTGAATGAAAAGCATTATAGCAATATTGTTAGTATGAATTCTATGAATATTCGTGATGCTAATGATATGCAGAACCACAAGCTTGGGGATGCTATGTTTGATGAGGATGATATTTTTAGTCCCCCAAGTTATGATGAGCAAATTTATTATGATGATGGCATGCCACCTATCTATGATGATTATGATGATGACATGTATGATATAAAGAATAATTATAACTATGAAACTTTTCATCATGATTTTAATTTTCAATTTGGTTATGTCAATCATGTATCTCATGATAGTTATTTTCTTGAGTTTGCTCCCACTATTATGAATGAGAAGAAACATGCTTAAGAGAGTAATAAGTTTTCTATGCTTGAGAATCATGAAAAGAATGCTTTATGTAATAGTTATATTGTGTAATTCCTTCATGATGCTACTGAAAGCCATTATGAGGGAGGAACTTATGCTTGTAGGAATTGCAATAATATCAAGTTTCCTCTCTATGTGTTCAAATTTTTGAAGATATGCTTGTTTGTCCTTCCTATGCTAGTTGATTCTTATTACCATAAATTGTTTGATCACAAAATCCCTATGCATAGGAAGTGGGTTAGACTTAAATGTGCTTGTCATGATTTTCATGATGCTCTCTTGCATGTTTCAATTACTACTTTTTATGTGAGCATCATTGAAATCATCATGCCTAGCTAAAAGGCATTAAAGAAAAGTGCTCCAACACTTTTTATTTTTGTTTTTGTGTGTTCACATGATTAATATACTGTAATAATCATGTTTTGTGTGTTTTATTTCAATAAAGTGCCAAGTAAAGCCTTTGGGATAGTGTGGAAACTTGTTAGTTTGACTCTGTGCAAAAACAGAAACTTTTGCCTCCAGTAAATAATTTCTCTGATTTTATTGGAGCGTCAAAAAATTCTAAAACTTTCACAAACAATTTCTATGCAAATTCTCTGCATTGTCCTAATTTTTTAGAATTTTTAAAGTCAGGGAAGTATGGTGTTCACTCAGATCTTCACAAACTGTTCTGTTTTGGACAGATTCTGTTTTGCATGCATAGTTTGCTTGTTTCAAGTGTTTCTATAGCTTATATTGAGTGACATAAATTATGGGAATGTTGGAATACAGTAGGTATTATGTGAGAACAATTATGAATCTTTTCTTAACAGTACCTAAGTGAATGATCTATATTTACTATACTAACCCATCTCACGAAGTTCCGTTAAGTTTTGTGTGATTGAAGTTTTCAAGTTTTGGGTGAGACACCGATATAAGAAGAATAAGGAGTGACAAGAACCTAAGCTTGGGGATGCCCAAGGCACCCCCAAGGTAATATCCAAGGAAGACTCAAGCACCTAAGCTTGGGGATGCCCCGGAAGGCATCCCCCCTTTCGTCTTCAACAATATCAGTACATCTTACTTGGAGCTATATTTTTATTTGTCACATGATATGTGTTTTGCTTGGAGCGTCATTATATTTTGTTATTTTATGTTAGGTGTTATTTATAATCTTGTTTTTTAATAAAAAGCATTGTTCAAAAATTCTTCCGATTAATCTGTTAACTTGCCAGTTAATCACTACTCGTAGGGTGCCCAAATCGAATAGCACATATTCATCGCGTTAACTTGCCAAGCCGATTAATTGGCATGTTAGACCGATTAATCAATTATCATACTGATTAATCAGTTGCCAGACCGATTAATCGCTACTGGCTCGTTAACTATTGGGCAAACAAATCCCAAAATTTTGGCAAATAACCCCTCCCACTCTGTATTGCTACTAAATTGATAGGGTTTGGTCCTCCTCCGCTCCCTCGTGCTCCTTTCATCCCCTCCTAAGATGGTTGGTGGCTAGCCAGGTCCTCATCGGCGCCAGCCACCACACTACACCTCCAAGATCCAGCTGCTCCGCCACTCTGGTTGCCTTCCTGCACCCCCATCCCCGCATTGACTACTGCCCATCCTCTCCCATGGGCTGCTCCCCATCGCCTAACCCTTGGGATGCTCCCCCGTCTCTTCATCCATGGTGTCACCAGCAGGCAAGGTACTACCATCTTCTTCCCCTATCTTAGTGGAGAATCCCCAACTCATATATTAGTAGATTGTAGATTACAATTTTGTAGATTAGTGGACGGAACTGTTGGTTTTGGTTGTTATTTCTTGTATATTGCGTGATGTATGTTAGCAACTATATGGACAAGTTTAAGTGTTTAATTGATAATTTCAATTTTGAGATTTTGTAGCTTTGGATGCATAAATATTAGTGATTTTACCTCTTGTCTCTTTTTTTAGATTCCTATAATAGAATATTCTGGTATATTATGTAGCTAGGTGCATAGAAGTATGGTGTCATAGATAAAAAATATAGATATAAGTTGGCAAGTTCCTATTTAATTTACCGATTAATAGTCGACCGATAAATCCAGCTAATAGGGCGATTCACTGATTAATCGCTACTCCCAACCCGACCGAGCAGCTACCAGTTACCGATTTCGTATACATTGATAAAAAGTTCCAAGAATTTCCTCTTAGGATGCTTGAGTTACATGTTTGATATGTGCTGTGTAAAAATAGAAACTTTTGCTATAGTGTTTGATTTTTCATATTTTACTGGAATGAGGAAAGTTTCAGAAATTTGTACACAGTGTTGTCATATAAATTCTTTATCACGTCCTAAATTTTCATAATATTTTGAGTTACAAAAGTACACTGTTTTCATAAATTGCTACAGACTATTCTGTTTGGACATATTGCTGTCATAGTTTTGTTATCTAGTCATCCTATAATTTCCATAGCCTATATTGGTAGATATAAATTGTGGAAATGATAGTATACAGTAGATAAGGTTTAAAAATTATTGTGCAACTTGTCTTGGCAGTACATAAAGTGTTGATTTATTCTTATATGTACTAACCTATCTCACGACTTCTTTTTGAGTTTTGTGTGGATGAAGTTTTTGAGAATAGGTCAAACCATGATATGAGAGGATTGAACGAGATACAAAAGCTCAAGCTTGGGGATGCCCAAGGCACCCCAAGTAAATATTTCAAGAAGTCTCAAGCATCTAAGCTTGGGTATGCTACGCATTCCACCTCTCTTCATAAACAATTATTGGTTAGCCTATGTTGAGCCTAAATTTTTATTTTTCCACATGATATGTGCTATTCTTGGAGTGCTATTTTTGTTTTGCTCGTTGTTTAAATAAAATACTTAGATCTGAAAATCTTTATTGAGAGAGAGTCCTCACATAGCTACTTTATTGTTTGACTGCTCATTGATCTTCACTTATATTTTTTCAAGAGTAGTTTGATGTTTACTCTTGTGCTTCACTTATAACCTATGAGTAAATTGTGAATCAATTAAATATCATAAATATGAAGTTATAATTGTGCTTTATGCTTAGTAGTAGCTTCACATCTGGTTTATAAAGTAAAATCTATTGAAGTTTGACAATCATCAAATTGGTCATACAAGCAATTCATGAATGATTAGTATAAGAAAGAGAACTTTCACATATAAATATTTTATCTTGGATACCTTTTATGATTCTGAATACCCATCCATTCATTTCAACCTTGATCAAATAGTTGAAGTTGAACAAGGAAGACAACGTAATGGTTATGTTTGGATATATTTCCATAGAAGTTATATTGTTATGGATCCTCCAACATGTGGTGCTTGTTTAGAACCTTTTGCTAGCCAACATTTCGTACCAAGTAGAGATACTACTTGTGCAACCAAATCCTTGAGCCAAGTTTCTTCCATGAGAGTCCACCATACCTACCTATATATGGTATTTCACAGCCATTCCAAGTAAATTTGCATGTGCCACCTCTAAGCATTCAAATAAACATCTGTTTTGTGTGCTCGTACCGCTCATGGAGCGATGGGGTAGTCATTATCTTCCATGCTAAGCGGGTTATTCTCAAGATGAGTGTTTATTCACTTGTCATTGCCCGAGAGAGGCTGGTAAAAAGGATTCCCAGTCCTGCATAACACAAAGATAAATAAACAAAACTCCCCCTGGAATGTTGATTGTTGGAGGGCAACCAAGGATTCGGCCAGCCATGGAATGTTTTTGAATGGTGGGGGGGTGTAAAATTTCCATTCTGTTTGGGAACCGCCAATAATGTGATTAGCATGGAAGATATTGAAATCTCTTGTCGTGACGTTGACAAGAAAGGCACACCACCCAAAATATATTCATCTCTGTTTTAAGCAATGAGCTTTGGCACCTTTGCAAATCCCTGGTTCCCTCTGTGAAGGGACAATCTATTTACGTTCATGCTATTTACTATTCATGTTGAGTCAACTTCTTATTCCAACCTCAATCTATTAGTTGACAAGCATAATGTGGTGGGGAAAGATCCAAACACATATATCCAGTCAAATATATTTGATCATGATTCATTATTGTTGACAATTATCTTTATGATAAGTATGTTGGGAGGCGAAACTTTAAGCCCCTATCTTTCTCTGTGTTCAACGGATGTTGTTTGTTCTAAAAATATGCCTTGAGTATTAGCAATCATAAAAGACCATATGATAATTGAGTATGTGGAGCTCTTACTTAGACTTGATGATGTATTGAAATTGTTTGGTGACCAAGAACATAGATTGTTAAGTTTCAATAGAATGCATTGTTTGAACCATGACATGTGAATTGATTGCTACTCTATGATGATGATTTTTATGAGAAAAAGTTGCTTGTTATGATGCTTGAAAAGTGACTGAAATTATCAATGATCAAAACTATTCACTAAGCTAGCATTCACACCTCATAAATTATTTATTTTATCATTTACCTACTCGAGGACGAGCAAGAATTAAGCTTGGGGATGCTGATACGTCTCCAACGTATCGATAATTCATGAAGTATTCATGCCATATTCACCTATGTTTACAATACTTTTATATGGTTTTGATGCACTATATATGATTTATTTAGAACTAACCTGGACTGACGCTGTTTTCAGCAGAATTACCGTGGTGGTGTTTTTGTGCAGAAAATGAAAGTTCTCGGAATCGCCCGAAACTTTTTTGTGATTTTTTCTAAAGGAAATAAGCAACATTGGAGCAAAGACCTGCTCGAGGGGGTGGACCAGAAGGCCACCATGCAACCGGCCGCGCCCTGCTACTTCTCGAGCATGCGTTGGTTTTCCCTTGAAGAGGAAAGGGTAATGCAGCAAAGTAGATAAGTATTTCCCTCAGTTGTTGAGAACCAAGGTATCATTCCAGTACGAGATACAAGCAAGTCACCGATGGATGTACCTACACAAATAATCAAACACTTGCACCCAACGCTATAAAGGGGTTGTCAATCCCTTCACGGTTACTTGCAAGGATGAGATCTGATAGAGATAGATAGATATGATTGCTAAAACAAAAAGTAAAAAAAAGTAAAAAGATTGCAGCAAGATATTTTTGGTATTTTTGGTAATATAATATGGAAAATAGACCCGGGGGCCATAGGTTTCACTAGAGGCTTCTCTCATGAAGGAAAATAATACGGTGGGTGAACAAATTACTGTCGAGCAATTGATAGAAAAGCAAATAATTATGAAGATATCCAAGGCAATGATTATGCATATAGGCATCACGTCCGTGTCAAGTAGACCGAAACGATTCTGCATCTACTACTATTACTCCACACATCGACCGACTCCTGACTGCATCTAGAGTATTAAGTTCATGAAGAACAGAGTAACGCATTAGGTAAGATGACATGATGTAGAGGGATAAACTCAAGCAATATGATGAAAACCCCATCTTTTTATCCTCGATGGCAACAATACAATACGTGCCTCGCTACCCCTACTTTGTCACTGGGTGAGGACACCGCAAGATTGAACCCAAAACTAAGCACTTCTCCCATTGCAAGAATTACCAATCTAGTTAGCCAAACCAAACCAATAACTCGAAGAGACTAGCAAAGATATAAAATCATGCATATAAGAATTCAGAGAATATTCAAATAATATTCATAGATAATCTGAACATAAACCCACAATTCATCGGATCTCGACAAACACACCGCAAAAGAGTATTACATCGGATAGATCTCCATGAAGATCATGAAGAACATGGTATTGAAGAACAAAGAGAGAGAAGAAGCCATCTAGTTACTAGCTATGGACCCGAAGGTCTGTGGTAAACTACTCACGCATCATCGGAGGGGCAATGGAGTTGATGTATATGCCCTCCGTGATTGATTCCCCCTCCGGCAGATTACCGGAAAAGGCTCCAAGATGGGATCTCACGGGAACAGAGGCTTCCGGCGGCGGAAAAGTATTTTCGTGGCTCTCTTTAGTATCCAGGGAATATTTGGGAATTTATAGGCCGAAGAATAGGGTTAGGAGGGCTGCCGTGGGGCCACAAGCCAGGGGGCGCCCCTCCCCCCCTAGGGCGCGCCCCTGTGGCTTGTCGCCACACGGCGGCTCTCCTGCCTTCATCTCCAAGTTTGGTACGTTTCTTCTGGTCCAAGAAAAATCATTCCGAAGATTTTATTCCGTTTGGACTCCGTTTAATATTACTTATCTGGAATACTCAAAAACATGGAAAAAAACAGAAACTGGCACTAGGCTCTAGATTAATAGGTTAGTCCCAAAAATAATATAAAATAGCATATTAATGCATATAAAACATCCAAAACAGATAATATAATAGCATGGAACAATCAAAAATTATAGATACGTTGGAGACGTATGACGCCCCCTAGGGGCGCGGCCAGATGGCTTGTGGGGCCCTCGTGGCTCCGGTTGGCGTGATTCCAACGCTGAAAATCCCATAAATACCAGAAACCCCAGAAATAAAGACAGACTCTTCGTTCCACCGCGGCAACTCTCTGTATCGACGAAAAACCAATCTGGAGGCGTTCCAGTACCCTGTCGGAGAGGGTAGATCATCTCCGGTGGCCATCTTCATCATCCCGGCGGAGGCCATGATGAGGAGGGAGTAGTCCACCACTAGTAGATAAATGGCTAGCCACAACTCTTGTTGGTGGCGCGCCATTTTCACACAACGCCGACACTATTTTTTTCAAATAGTGCTGGCGTCAGCTAAATTGGTACGCCAGCTGTATATGGTTAGTGCTGGTGTGGTTTTTTGGTCACGTTACAAATTTGTTGGCCCACCCGTACTTACCGTTCGGAACATAGTGGTGGCGTTGAGTTTGTGTGCACGCCGTCGCTAAATAAATAGTGATGGCGTGCCAAATTTGTTTACGCCAGAGATAATTATGTTTACTCTTTCATTAAACTTAATTAGTGTTTTTTATTCAGCTTGTTATTAGCTATGGCGTTGTAGTTTAGGCCCATGCCAGCAGCGGGCCGCCTGAGTCAACTACCAGGCCTTAGTAAAAGACCTAGTCACCGCCCTTTCATTTCAACTCCCCCTCGACCAGCCGCCACCCGTCGCCTCCTGTCGCCGCCCGTGGCCGCCCCGTCGCGCCCCTTCGCGCCCATCATGGTTCACTCCTCTTCGTCCTCTGCATCTCCTTCCTCGGCACTCACACCTCCTCTGTTCATGCATAATCCATATGTGGGATTCATCCATAAGTTGATTTAGGATTGCTATGTGTAGAAATTTTAGTACATAGTTTATGTGATAATGGATTGCTTTATGTGATGTAGAATCGAAATTTGATTCCATGGATTGTTTGTGTAGAAATGTTAGTCATAATCCGATGTAAAATCCGATTTATTAGTGTAGTTTAGTCTGGAATGCCAGGGGAATAAATATAATGAACCCCTAGTGTAGCATTTTGAGTAGATTTTGCTTATTTGTGTCTCCCTCCGTGGATTTTGTTTACTTGTGTATACATGTTACTAGTGTAGAATTATACACATGTTACTTTGTGTCAGTTCACTAGTCTAGAATCCGATTATATACTTAGTTTTCAATATGTTTTGTATAGTATGGTGCAACCAACACCATGTCGAGTGTGCAAGTCAAGGTGCGCAACCAGCCTTGCAACTGCCACCTTGTTGGGCATTTACTTCCAGCCGTGTTTTGTTCCTGCAGCGGTAACAAATTATATGACCATTCTAATAGTTTGTTCTTTTGATTTTGTTGATATTTCCACTAATGCATTGTGTGTGTGTGTTTTTGTTTTTTCTTACACAGATCGTCCCTTGCAATATGAGATTGGATTTCAATAAGTTCATTACTGGAGACATGTAACAGCCGGAACCGACGCTCCAGAAGATTCCCCTTTTATTCCTTTGTCGTCGTGTGATTCGTTTGGTTGTCACATTCATCATCGCATCATTCGCATCATCTGCATAGCATCGGCATTCCATCGACATGAGTTTTCAAACTTGCATCCGTTTGTAGTTGCCTCTTCTCTCCGTTTTCGTTGTCAACCGTTTTGTGACCAACCACACACACGCGCGCCCGCGGCATTGTAAAAAACATGTTTTTAATGTGCACGAAAAATATTCTCGGATTGGGTCGAAACTTGGCGTGCGGTCTTGTTTTATTGTAGGTAGGTCGCCTGCCAAATTTCGTCGCAATTGGAGGTCATTTGATACCCGAACGGTCATCCGTAGCGGCACCGTCAACGGTTTATTCGTCGGACGTTTGTGGTCTTTGGAAAACATGTCACGGGCCAAAAACCACCCTCTTATCCCCACCTAACCCCCTCTACATAGCCCACTAAAGCCCAGTCAACCCACCTCTCCGACTTGATCGTCGGATCGCGATCGCGCCGACGAGATTCGCCCCCAAATCCCCCAAACCCTAGCTAAAACTGCTATATATGGACACCCCCACGTCCATTTTCGGCCAACCCTAGCCCCTGCATCAATATCCGTGCCGCCCATAGCCTCCTCCCACCTCTGAGCAGTCTCCCACCTCATTCTCTGCGCCCACCACAGCCGAGCCGCCACTTGGCGCCGCCTAGCCAGCCAGCCGCCACCGCGCCGTCACCCTCCACCCAACCCGTGCGCGCCACGTCACCCCAGCCGGCATCCCACCACCGCAGCCTGCCCGAGCCCGCATCCGGCCTGCTCCGGGCCGAACCGGGCCCGAGCGCCGCCGCAGAGATCACCCGCCCGGATCCCGCGAGCTACTGCCTCAGTGCTTCGGATCCCGTCGCCGGAGCTCGCCCTCGCCCACCGCCGCCTCGCCGGAGCTCGCTGGTGGACGCCGCCCTCGCCGGATCTGCCCAGCGCCGCCCCAACCGCGCCGTTCCTCCGCAGCCACGAGCTCCGCCATCTCACCATGGCCGCCGCCGCCCCTTGAAGCTCCGTCCGCTGACGCCGTTCGCCGGATCCGGCCCCTTCTCGCCGGATCTGTCCATCCCCGCCGGCCTAGCTTGTCCCCGTCGCCATTTGAGCCGTCCCCTCGTCGGAAGCCCCGGGCCGCCGTCTTGCCTCCCTGCTCGTGCGGGAGTAGGAGGACGGCGAAGCTCCTCCCCAGGTCACCTTGCATGGGCCGGCCTTGCTCCAAGGCCCAACCGGCGCGCCTCCTCCAGCCCAACGCCTTGGATCTGTTGGCCCACGAGGTCCAGCACGAGGTGAGCGCCCAGCCGCCCAAACTCTCGCCCATGAGCGCTGTATAGTTTGTGTCGCCCTCTGTTAATCTGTTGGGCTAGCCAGATTCGGCCCATGACCTCTTTTTTTCAGCTCTATGATTTTGTCAATTAACCAGTGAATTACCTATTTACAGAAAAAAAAACCCGAACTTCTTGCATATAATAACTCACGAACCATGCATTATATGTAAAAACTTTACATATGTAAAATGACTAGAATTTCGTGTAGATTCACAATATCCAACTCTCACATGTGTTTAAAATGTTTAACTTGCTGTTATTATGTATTTTGCATAATTGCCATGCTAAAATGATTTATTTCATAACTACATAACCGTAGCTCCGATAAAAATGTTCCACATATGTAACTTGACTAGAAAACGTGTAGAATCTCATGGCACACTTTATTTTCCTTTTTAATAAGTACAAAATGTGTTTAGGACAGATCTGGACCAAACTTATAATTTGCATAGGGGGTCGCTTCGGAAACACTATAAGTGGTTTTCGACCTCATTTAAGATGCCTAGATAGTGTAGTTTCATTATGCTTCACCTCTTGCCATGTTTAACAACATTTAATATTGTCGTGTACCTAACGAGAGTGAACTAAATAATTCGAAAGTGGAGTTTCGTCAATATGCAACTCGCTGCATATTGAGCTTCACTTAATGTGTAGTATTTGTTTGTTGTGATTGCCATGCCTTGCATAATTAAACCGGACATGCATCATGTTTGTTTGCGCATCATGTCATGCATATGTTGTGGTGTTGATCGTGTGTTGATTGTTGTTTCCGATTTGCTTCCTCTCGATAGAGTTCCGAAAGCGTTCGGGGTGTGAGGATTCGTTCGACTACGTTGGTTTGTCTTCTTCATGGACTCGATCTTCTTCCAAGCGGGATCTCAGGCAAGATGACCATTTCCCTGGATACCATTACTATCATTGCCATGCTAGTTGTCTCGTTTCTATCGCTGTCTTGCTACCTACCACCTGTTTGTCAAGCCTCCTAAAAAGCCATGATAAGCCTCTAACCCCTCCACATCCCAGCAAACCATTGTTTGGATATGTTACCGCTTGCTCAGCCCTTCTTATAGCGTTCCTAGTTGCAGGTGCAATTGTTTCCATGTGCCAACATGGATATTTTTGATATATCACAATATTATTGCTATTTAATTTAATGCACATATATACTTGGTAAAGGTGGAAGGCTTGGCCTTTTGCTTGGTGTTTTGTTCCACTTTTGCCGTCCTAGTTACTTGTGTACCGGTGCTATGTTCCATATTTTGTAGTCCTAACATGCTCGGGGTTGTTATGGGACCCCCTTGACTTTCGTTTTGGGATAAAACTCGTCTGGCAAGGACCAACATTGGTTTTACTATTTGCTTAATAACATCTAAAATTTGCATAGGGCATTGATCACCCCGTGGATAATTAATCAACCCCCGGGCCAGTGCTCGTCATGAGTGTTCGTCCACCTACCTAGCAGTCGGCGGTGCCACCTCGGGGCAACTCGAGGCATTTTCAGGCTACCGTCCACTTCGCATAGACGGATGATGCTCGTAGATAGAGAGCGCGCGGCTCTAGATGCGGATCTGGCTCACCGGGAGGCCTTGCTGGATTTGTTTTACCTTTCTCGAACGTCTTGTGCATAGGATTTCGACGACACTTCGGGCTATCTCGAAGTTGAGATTTTCCATCGGGATTCCGCGAATACTACGGGTGATTCCGCGGTTGAGGAATTCCAATGCAGCTTGTGGTAGTTTGTGATGGACTAGTTGGAGCACCCCTGCAGGGTTAAATCTTTCGGAAAGCCATGCCCGCGGTTACGTGGCAACTTGGAAACTTTGTTTAACACCCGGTCATAGCAAACTTGAAGTAAACTCAAACAAAATACACCAACCGTGTGCGTAACCGTGATTGTCTCTTCTCGTGAATTTCTGATCCGAGAGAGAACACGGCGGGGTTATGTTTGATCATAAGTAGGTGTTCAGGCTCACTTAGTGATAATTATTAGTTCACGTCGTTTATTCGACAATCATCCCCCTTTATTTTTGTACTAGTAAGTTAGCCACTCAAATAAATGCTTAGTACTTGCTGCAGCCTCACCACTTAACCTTACCTCACCCATTAAGCTTTAATAGTCTTGATACCCTGGGAAATGAGATTGATGAGTCCCCGTGGCTCACAGATTACTACAACAATAGTTGCATGTATAGGTAATGCGATGCTTTGATGTGAGCGCGATGCTTGTTTGATTTGGAGTTCTTCTTCTTCTTCTTCATCGATCTAGGATGGGTTCCAGGCGGCAGCCTGGGATAGCAAGGATGGATGTCATTTTATCATTTGTTTTCGTCCGTATTCGGACCCTATTCTTCTGTATGATGTTTGGATATGTTGTTGTATTGATGTGATATTGATGTAGCTTGTGGCGAGTGTAAGCCAATTCCATATACTCATCTCTTCTTTATATGTACTTGTAATGATATCCATTCTTGCGAAACGACGAGATGCGCTTCTATCCCTGTCGAGGCCCTCGTGCCAAAATAAGGATAGGATCGCATCTTGGGCGTTACAAGTTGGTATCAGAGCCTGTACCGACCTAGGAGCCCCCTTGATTGATTGAACTTGGCCGATTCGAGTCTAGTGAAAAATTATTTTGAGTCTAGTTATATACCGGAGAGTAGGATTCTTTTTACTCCTCTTCTATGCTTTGGTGAGGAATTACGACTTAGGAATTTTAATTCTAACCCTCTTCTCACTCAAATTTTTTTGGATCACGCGGGTATTTTGGATCCTCTATGATGTTGATGTGACCGGAACTCTGTTCTTGGTGCCTCCCGTACGTATGGATTGGACCCGGAGAGTTGAGCTCCAAGGGGTTCTTGACACATCGCTATCGTTCAGTTTCCATAGTATCTCAGGACGCGGATGTTCGAAATTGCTTCAATACTATTCGTGGTGCGAAGAGTGTGGCGGCACCCAGTACTAGGGAGCGGGATCACATGTACTGCCATCTTTAGTATTGTTGTGATTACGAGGGTCTGAGGTAGATGAGTTTCTGAGACCTTCGGTTGTGTGTTGAGGGATGTGATACACTGGAGAGTAGTATTACTGCTAGGAGTTGAGTGATGGATAAAAACTTCGTGTATCTATGTACCCGATTGCATAACCAAAGATTTCGGAAGTTCTTAGGTGGGAATTCAAGTAGTTACCTAGGCTATCTTCCAACAGATCATGATGTGAGGTTGGGGTTTGACATCTAGTGGTTCATTTGTTCACGGTCTTTCTTACAGTGGTTCTCGTTGGGTCTTAAAAAGTCCTTGTAGCTTGCTACGACTCGGGGACGCTTCGTATGTCGTGTGCACTGCCTTGTACATGCTGGCTACTGTAAGATCGAGCCTGTGCGAGCCTTACCACAAAAATATCGGACGGAATCTTTGTCATGTATTTGTTTCCGGCTTAATTCGAAAGCCTCATCCTTTGGTTTTGTTGGAGTATGGTAATTCGAGTTGCTTCGATGTCAAGTGGTGATTTCATATCTTTTCTAAGTGTTGTTCTCATATTTCTATGGGAGTGCTAATTCTTTTGATCAATCAAATTGTCATGTCAATTCTTTCCAACCGGTGTGCTTCTCTTCAAGATATTTCAACCCTCTCAAATATTTGCAAGATCAATCCTCATATTTCTCTCCGGAGTTCGTTTCATCTGTCCCAAGTTTTATTTGTTTTTTCCCACCCTCCCGCCCTTTTTATTCAATGATTAAATTCTCATCTAGTGCCTTTCTATTCATGTGATGCTTCCGCTATCTTTTCTTCCATATTGTATCCGACGATTCCTTGTGAAGATTCTCAAGAGTTTCAAGTTCATCATTCTTTGTTCTCGTTCTTCTCCAGTGGATTCAATCCAATCTCTTGGTGCTCATCATATCCTTTGATCTGTCAAATGTTTTCCCGTGTTGGAAATTCTTATCTAAGACTCTCTTGTTTATTCCCCTCTCTCTATTCTATCCAGAGTGGCAAGATATCTCAAAAGACTTTCATTCCCATTCATATCCTCTTAAATTATTTCAAGGCTCTCATATCATCAAGTTCTTAATTTGTACCGGTGCAATCTCCTCTTCTAAGCAATCATTTCAACTGAGTTTTTTTGAGTGGGCCCATAACCCACAGGTTTTCCCCCAGGATCTTACCTAACTCTTCTAATCTTCCCAGTGATGTCCTCAAGTTCTTTTCAAATATGACGTAAGATTGGCCTGACTAAGATTAATTATTCCTTTACATGCACCAATGCAGCAACAGGTATGCAAAAAGTACTTCAGTCTCGGCGGTTGCTTTATCCTCGGCGGCACGCGGCAGCCAAGAAAGCCAAGGGCGCCGTGCTGGAGGCCGGCAAGACGGCAGTGAGGCATTCGCAGTATACAGCGGTGACAGCAGGGATGACTGTATGAATCGAGCACCGCACCCGCGGTACCCTTTGTGGCGAAGGCTCGAGGGTTGGCTCTTCGCCGCACGATGTGGCACTCCCTTTCGGGCACACGACTCTTGCTGCCGTCCTGCTCTGTCTGCCCACGCTGCCGGCAAGCCCAAGGCCCGGCAAACCGCAAGCTCTCTTGCGTCATCATCAGCGTACAGTTAAAAAGTCATGAGTGACGGTTACTTCTCGCCGCGCATGTACCGGTGCATGTTTTTGGGCCTAGCCTAGACAAACACGGTGCATGCTTGTCTGGCCTAAGCCCGGGGGCTCCTGTCGGTGTAGTGAACAGGGGGTGTTCATTACCCCTGGACACGCACCGGCAAGTTGCAGCCTCCAGGCGGGAAGGGCATGGCAGAGAAGAAATCCACTTATAGGACACATCTAAGATCAAGGTTTCCGGCAAAGATTACTTGCCGGGAACAGGCCTACGCATCACCGGCGAGCTCAAATGCCGGCAAGATCAGGATAGAATTTCTGGGAAGCGAGCCTTCCTGGGAGAAGACCTCCAGACAGGTCGCCGAGAAGACCCGATGTTGGACTCATGACAAGATGCTTGCCGGGGGACAACTGGGAACAAGCACAAGACTATCAAGAAGGCAGTCAAGCCGATGATCAGAACACAGAAGACCGAAGGCTGGGATCCCGGCAAGATGCTTGCCGGGATGGCTAGCGAGGACCCGGCAAGATCCCGCCACCCTGCCATCGCTCCAGCGCAGCGACCAGCCTATCAGACGGGGTTTGTCCTCCTGGATGCGTGTCATGGCATTAGCGGCGGATGGGGTTAAGCGGTGCTGATGGGACGGGCTCTTTTTCCGTCCCCAAGAAAGTTAGGGACACCTCAACGGAGCATTTAATGCGTTTGTCCTAAGACGTCAGTGATAATCATGAAACACTGTAGCAACTTTACACCTCTTGTATGTACTGTGTGCCACTGTTGGTGACCCCTTCGACATATAAAAGGAGGCCCAAGGCGCAGCTACAGGGGGGAGGACCTTCTGGCCCAGATAGATGCATAGCGGCTGTGTACTGTTCATCACATAGCGCTCCTGGAGCCAGAGTTCAATAACTCACAATACACTAATGCATGAGTAGGGTTTTACGCTTCTCAGCGGCCCGAACCTGGGTAAAAATCCCTCTCGTTGATCGTTGGATCTGCTCTTTGTGCACGCCCTTTTCCCTGCCGAACCGTAAAAGGGATCCACGCGATCCCATAGGTGTCGTACGCCGACATCTTTGGCGCGCCAGGTAGGGGGAAAGGTTGCGCGAACCTGATCTAGCGGTCAGCGCATCAGCTTCATCGTCGATGGCGACTTCGCTCTACTTACGGAAAGCTAAGTCCTAAAACTTTGATTGCTTTTTGTTGTGTAGCCTTATCCTTGATGGTAGTTTTGTATAACCTGTGCGCGAGGGAGCGCTCTAGAAACACTCTGCACTCCTGGTTGTTCTGGGTCCGCCCAACAACACAGATGCAGCTGCGGTTGTCTCTAGAGCATTAAGCTCCTGAAGAGGCGGTGTTCTCGATAGGCTGCTAGACAGGACACGATCCTAAGCGCCACCGACTAGAACGTGCGCATTCGGGGAGTATCCCAGCAAGCGTAGGGATTCATTGTACAAAAATGCAATTGTTCAAGGAAAAGGCTCGATAAGTTTTATTTTCAGATTTCTGCGTAAACCCGTATGCTGAGGAGCCTCCCCGGGGCTAGTTGCACTCCTAGTCGCCTTGAGTCCGCTCGGCGATGTGAGCAGCTGCGCTAAAGTTGGGAAGGTAGACCTTTTCAGGAGGCGGCGTTCCCGGCAAGCCGCTAAGGACCCGTTCCTCAAAGCCCTGCTGACTGGATCGTGCGCACCGGAAAGCGTTCCGGCAAGCAAGGGAACATTCGACAGAAGTCAAAATTACAACAAATTAATCATAGACCAGAAGCTAATTAACTTGTTGTGCTAAAACACTGTCGTGGCATTACATGTCCAATCTGTGTTGCAAGAATACGCATGGAAGGCGGGCTCGGGGGCTGGCAGCGCCCTAGAGAGCAACTTTCTAGGGAGCTACCGGTCATCACCACGATCGCGGCCTCACTATGCGAGATGAACAGCAGGAAAAGCTAAGTTACAAAGACTTGTGACAATTACATTTCTTTTGCTATCCTCACTTGCTCCTTACACCTACACGCGAAGGAGCCTTCCCGGGGCCAATAGCGCCCCTAGTTGTCTTGAGTCCGCTCGACAACTTAGGCGGCTGCACAGGCACCGGGAAGGTAAACCTTTTCGGGAGGCGGCGTTCCCGGCAAGCCGCTAAGGACCCGTTACTCCAAGCGCTGCCGACTGGAGAGTGCGCACCAGAAAGCTTTCCGGCAAGCATAGGTCGTCTTGATTGATTTTTCGTCCTTGTACGTTAATCTGCATGCGAAGGAACCTTGTCGTGGTGAGCCCGTGCTCTAGTTTCACCTCGAGTCCGCTCGGCAGGCTTAGCAGCCGCGTTCTAACCCAGCAAGTCGCCTCGCCGGCGGCAGCGTTTCCAGCAGGCTGCTAGGGACCTGTTCCTCAAAGTGCTCGCGGCAAACGTGCGCACCGGCAAGGTTTCCAAACAGCGTAGGATATAAGATATATGCAAGGACGGAATTAATCAAGAGGGAAGCAAACATTCATTTAGCATAAAGAAACATGTCTTGCATACATAAATATTGGCCTGACTAAGATTAATTATTCCTTTACATGCGCCAACGCAACAACAGGTATGCAAAAAGTACTTCAGTCTCGGCGGTTGCTTTATCCTCGGCCGCACGCGACAGCCAAGAAAGCCAAGGGCGCCGTGCTGGAGGCCGGCAAGACGGTAGTGAGGCATTCACAGTATACAGCGGTGACAGCAGGGATGAGTGTATGAATCGAGCACCGCACCCGCGGTACCCTTTGTGGGGAAGGCTCGAGGTTTGGCTCTTCGCCGCATGATGTGGCACTCCCTTTCGGGCACACGACTCCTGCTGCCGTCCTGCTCTGTCTGCCCACGCTGCCGGCAAGCCCAAGGCCCGGCAAACCGCAAGCTCTCTTGCGTCATCATCAGCGTACAGTTAAAACGTCATGAGTGACGGTTACTTCTCGCCACGCATGTACCGGTGCATGTTTTTGGACCTAGCCTAGACAAACACGGTGCATGCTTGTCCAGCCCAGGCCCGGGGGCTCCTGTCGGTGTAGTGAACAGGGGGTGTTCATTACCCCTGGACACGCACCAGCAAGTTGCAGCCTCCAGGCGGGAAGGGCATGGCAGAGAAGAAATCCACTTATAGGACACATCTAGGATCCAGATTTCCGGCAAAGATTACTTGCCGGGAACAGGCCTACGCATCACCGGTGAGCTCAAAGGCCGGCAAGATCAGGATAGAATTTCCGGGAAGCGAGCCTTCCTGGGAGAAGACTTCCAGGCAGGTCGCCGAGAAGACCCGATGTTGGACTCCTGACAAGATGCTTGCCGGGGGACAACTGGGAACAAGCACAAGACTATCAAGAAGGCATTCAAGACGATGATCAGAACACAGAAGACCGATGGCTGGGATCCCGGCAAGATGCTTGCCGGGATGGCTAGCGAGGACCCGGCAAGATTCGCGCCCGGCAAGATCCCGCCACCGTGCCACCGCTCCAGCGCAGCGACCAGCCTGTCAGACGGGGTTTGTCCTCCTGGATGCGTGTCATGACATTAGCGGCGGATGGGGTTAAGCGGTGCTGATGGGACGGGCTCTTTTTCCGTCCCCAAGAAAGTTAGGGACACCTCAACGGAACATTTAATGCATTTGTCCTAAGACGTTAGTGATAATCATGAAACACTGTAGCAACTTTACACCTCTTGTATGTACTGTGCGCCACTGTTGGTGACCCCTTCGACATATAAAAGGAGGCCCAAGGTGTAGCTACAGGGGGGAGGACCTTCTGGCCCAGATAGATGCGTAGCGGCTGTGTACTGTTCATCACATACCGCTCCTGGAGCCAGAGTTCAAAGACTCAAAATACACTAAAGCAGGAGTAGGGTTTTAGACTTCTCAGCGGCCCGAACCTGGGTAAAAATCCCTCACGTTGATCATTGGATCTGCTCTTTGTGCATGCCCTTTTCCCTGCCGAACCGTAAAAGGGATCCACGCGATCCCATAGGTGTCGTACGCCGACACACGGATACTTGAGGTGACATTGGAGTATCTAGGTGACATTAAGGTTGATTGATATGCATCATTGGTGTTATTCTAGTAGGAACTCTAGGGCTATTTGTGACACTTATAGGAATAGCCCAATAGATTGCTCGGAAAGAATAACTTTGAGGTGGTTCTACTACCTAAAACAATTTCATCTTATTGTTCTCCGCTAGATAGGAACTTTGGAGTGATTCTTTGTTGCACGTTGAGGGATGATCATATGATTCAACTATGTTAGCAGTGTTGGGAGATTGCACTAGCGAAAGTATGAACCCTAGGCCTTATTTCCAAGCATTTATACACCGTTTTGCTCGCTGTTTTACAATTGCTACCTTGTTATTTTTATATTTTCAGATTATAAAAAGATATATCTATCATCCATATTGCACTTGTATCACCATCTCTTCACCGAACTAGTGCACCTATACAATTTGCCATTGTATTGGGTGTGTTGGGGACACAAGAGATTTCTTGTATTTGATTGCAGGGTTGTTTGAGAGAGACCATCTTCATCCTACACCTCCCACGGATTGATAAACCTTAGGTCATCCGCTTGAGGGAAAATTGCTACTGTCCTACAAAACTCTGCGCTTGGAGGCCCAACACGAGTCTACAAGAATAAAGTTGCATAGTAGACATCATGCATGAGGTCAGAATTATGTCTTGGGTCAAAAGTTGGGTTGCTCGGCTCTTGTGCTTCCCCGTTCGGCTAAAAGGGGAAAGGGAGCACCACTGCGATTGTACTTCTAGTTCGTCTGGTTAAGTACCTCAGTGGAGAAAGCCGAAAACTGACTGGCATAATAAGCATGAATTGATCTGGGATCCAATGACAAGTATTAAACTAAGAATCGCTGGAGATTCACCGTGTTAAAACGAAGGGTTTGGAATAACAAAAGCCAAGTGATAAAGGGTTTTCAAACATTGTTAACACCGAATATCACAAATTAAGGGGTGGCTGGTACTTACTTCCAACATTTCAAGCTCCTATGATTAAGTGAAAGCAATAAAGATGCATAGTCTGATTGCCTCATTTTCTTTTGAACTATCGCCTCCAGGTACCAAGACATTGGCTAAGGGTAACAGTTCGGATATCGAAAACACCTCCTTTAGTATCTATAGGGGGGCTAAAGCCGACGACTGGCAACTTTCAAAATTAAAAACAACCGCACTAGAGTCAAAATCGACAAAAGCACAAATATTATATATACTATGCAACATAATAAAAGCATCAAGACACAATTAAAGTTTCAACCATCAAATGGAGGATAGTACTTTTACTCAAATAACTACATCCTTGGGGCATAAAGCTTCTACTGCCCGAGCACCCTCCATAACGACGGGAAAATACTGCTCGGGGCGTCTATGTCCCTTCCCAGGCGGCGGAGGACCGATGGATATTTCAGTGGGCTTCAGCTTTGGCCAATGCACCATCGTCTTCGCGAACGCCATCCGGGCTCCCTCGGTGCAGTCACAGCGAATCAGGGAATCAACCCGGGGCGTAGCAGCAACCAACCTCTGCACCAAGCCAAAGTAGCTGCTTGGCAGCGGCTCTATAGGCCATAGCCGGATATAGAGGTCCTTCATTGCCGGTTCAGCTATACAGTGCAATTCCATTAGCTGTTTTAGCTGATCGGAAGCGAGGAGTGGTTTCCCAGAATAGTCGTTGGTCAGCATCCCCTTCCCGAGAGGCATAATGTCGCGCCGCATCAGCCACACTCTTTGGTAGGTCTACAAACGCGCCTGGAGAACGCCACACTCGAGTGAGCAACAAAAACCTTTTTCCACCAGTAGGGCATTGCAGTAAGTATCGCTTACCATTTGCAATCTGCCTTATCTGATGCAAGTCCTTCTCATGGCTTTGCGCCTCCATGCGTACCTCCTGGAAGGTTGCAGAGCCCAAGGATAGCTCGGTCGCTTGCTCCTTGTTGTTATGTTCAAGGGCCTCACACTTACAGATGGCATCCCTGAGCTCTTGTTGTACTTCTGCAACCCTGGCCTCATTCTTGTCACATTGAGACTTTGCCAATAACATATCAGCAGCCGCTCGTTCGACCGCCGCCTTATGTTCGGTGGTCTCCCGCTTTGCCTTCGACAGTTCGGCCATGAGATTCTCGATCTCCGTGGCAACAACTGCATTGGGTACCAATACACTCCATTTTTTCTAATGCAAGTATACAAATTTCTTCTGTGTATGAAGAGAATAATGAAAACAGTCTAGTTCAGACTTACCTTGGACATCGTCAAACCGCCTGTTAAGGCGGACGAGCTCGTTTTTGGAGCTTTTCAGCTTCCGATTCATCTCTGCCACCTCCACGGCACTGGGGGTTGTGTTCAGCGACGCAGCCTGTGTAGACAACTAAAACATGTCAAATTCCCGAGTATTGGATCCTAAAATCCTCTGTTCGAAAGTTTTTCACATCCCAACAGAATCTTGGGGCTACCGCTAAATTTCAATAACCAAAGACTTTTTTTCGTGTCGCTATTCAATTCGACCCCCGCATGAGTTCTTTCCAAACTCACACATGGCTCGGGGGCTACTAAGTATGGCAATTGCATATAAAACCAAACATACTTTTAAAAAAATAGTGTCATGCTATGAAAATTACCTTGAAGCCTGTTAGCAGGCTGCTGAAGGCTTCCTTAAATCCGCTGTCAACGGATTGAATACCTTGTAGTGTCGCTCCCAGGAGGACGCGGTGCTCTTCGGTGATGGAAGAATCATTCAAACCCTCCTCCATCATGGCCGTTCACTCGGACCGAATCCCCCTCTTACAGGCAATTCCAAGTGCGGCATCTCGGTCTCCCCACTGGAGAAACTTGAGCAGATGACTCCGGAGCTTTTGAGGGTTCTGGAGTTAACTTCGGGAAAGGCTCGGGTTGACCGAGCTCTCCCTCCTTGTGTGACAGGCGGGATTCTCCCTCTTGTTCTTCGACGGCCGAGGTATTAACCCCGGCCATAGTATCGTCTCCCTCGCCCCTCACCTCCTCGGTGACTTGGGGAAGGGAGTTATGGGACATAGTCCCGCTCTCCGCCGATGCGGCTAGCAGAAATTATCCCTCCGAGTTTTGATTGGTAGGGAGCTCGCGCATAGGACTGCAATTAGAAAAAGCACATACAGTCTGTCGTGAAACTTTTATAAAGGATGAAAATGCTGGATTATGTAAATTCGTAGCTTTGCGCCTAGGGTTTGACCCTGAGGGTCCTTCGAGGGACTACCTCGAAATTCTTGGACTCCTCTTCGGAGTCCGGCTCATCATCGAATAAGGCCACCTTGGGCATGCACGGTCTTTTAGGGGGAGGGGCTGGATCACCTTCAGATTCCTCGGACATCGTCCTCTTCTTGGCGTGGGAAGAATCGCTCTCCTCCCTGTCCTGCCCCATCTCTCCTTCGAGAGTTGAGGGAGCGTGGGTCTATTCGGACGTAGTGTCCAGGGAGCCCTTTCATCGGAGACCCCCCCCCCCGGGTTTCCTTTTTGTCTCCTCTCTTCTCTTCTCTCCTCTTCAGGACCGCATATGGCTTTTCAGCCAACATGGTCATCAGAAGGGGCGTTCGTGGGTCCTCGGGCAGCAGAGCCGGGCAGTTGATCTGTTGGGACTTCGCTAGCCAGATCTGTCAAAACAAGGAGAAGAAGTTAGTAGAGCCTTCAAAATGGGGAAAGATCCGAACATAAGCAATAAGAATATTACCGGTCCGGGAGGGGTCGAGGCATCCATGCCAAGGTCCTCCTCTTCAGCGAGCCAGCTTTGTCGCGGCTTGAACAACACCTTCCACAGTTTCTTGTGGGAGATACGGAAGAAATCATGCACAGTAACAGGGGCGTCCGGACTATAATCCCACATGGGGACGGCCCGATGTTGACAAGGGAGGAGGAGGCGGCGGCGGAGCATAACTTGAACTACATTCGGTAGTTCGATATTTTTCTTCTCCACCAGGGTGGTGATGCACCTCTGTAGGGTCTTCATCTCTGTCACACTCCCCGAATCGAGCCCCTTCTTCATCCATGATGATAGTCTGGTGGGCGGTCCAGATCTAAATCTGGGGGGCGCCACCCATCCCTCCTCGCGTGGTTCGGTGATGTAAAACCATTCCCGCTGCCAGACCTTGACGGTGTCTATAAAAGAACCGTCCGGCCATTGAACTAGGGGAAGTTTGCTAATCATCACGCCCCCGCAGTCGGCATGCTTGCCGCTAACTACTTTAGGCTTGATGTTGAACACTTTCAACCACAAGCCGAAGTGGGGTTGGACCAGAAGAAAGGCCTCGCAAAAAGTGATAAAAGAAGAAATATGCATAACAAAGTTCAGGGGGGGGGAGATCGTGAAAGTCCAGCCTATAATAAAACATGATACCCCTCACAAAGGGGTGGAGGGGGAAACCTAGGCCCCGGAGAAAATGGGGAATGAACACTACCCTCTCACCCTCTCTAGGTGAGGGTATGACCTGGTTCTCCTCCGGGGGGCGGTGGACGATATTCACTGACAAGTAGCCGGCGAGCTTCAACTCCGTGATGTCCTTCTCAGTGACACAAGAGACTTCCCACTTGCCTTTGGAACCCGAACCGGCAATGGCCGAGCTTGGGGCAAGCAGCTTAGAGAGAACTAGAGAAGGATTGGATCTGGGCGCTTGGAGCATAGGGGAGTGAGAGGGCGAGGATGAGTCTAAGAAACGTGTGGAGGCCTTGGGGATTACCTCCCTTTTATGGGATGCCGTAATATCAAGAGCCCCTTTTACTGCGATGCAGGCCTTGTCACTTTCCGAAATAATCATGTCGTTATGCACGCATGGGATAATCCAGATCCTTAATCATATCCCATAAAAAACGGAGCACGATATTCACTTTGATGAGACGTGCCAGTGGAGGATCTTCCTTGAACCGCAAATCGAGTTTTCATAACTGGCTAAGTGGTTGTGGCCTGCCGTGACCTTTTAGTAGAAAAGTTGTCAGGCAAGGCACTGTTCACACTCAGGCGTTTGGTCTTCGAGATTAAGCGACGTATGATTGTTTGGAAAACAGGGAGTCATCGGCGGCCGAACTGGAGTCAGCCAAACATAAAGAGGGAAAAGAACTCACCCCGCAAGTCAGAGACTTTGGACGCGCGAAGCTACTAGGTGTCATGTACCCCGGCGTTGGAGGCTAGTTCGGGGGCTACTGAGGGAGTCCAGGACTAAGGGTCCTCGGGCTGTCGGCTTATCCATCATGGGCCGGCTTGGTGGGCCGCTCTGTGACTATCGCGGGAAGGCCAAACCCTAAGGCGACCCTGTATTCGGGAGGAAACTTCAAAGACTTGGTGTGTCCTCCAAGGCTCGAAGAAAGGATCGGCCTATCTATCCCCGATGGGAAACATGTCATTTATAACCCTAGATACCCCTGGTGTCTATATAAACTGGGGGTTTAGTTCGTAGAGGTCAGAAAAAGACATCTTGGGTTTTAGCTCATCGGATCTCGAGGTAGATCAACTCTGTAATCGTCATACACATCAATACAACCAAGCAGGACGTAGGGTTTTACCTCCTCAAGAGGGCCTGAGCCTGGGTAAACATCGTTCGCTTCGTCTCCTGTTACCCATCGATCCAAGATCCACAGCTTGGGACCCCCTACCCGAGATCTGCCGGTTTTGACACCGACAATGACACCATATGCATTATGGTTTGGCAAGAAACCTAAGCTGTCGTTTCTTAAGGTTTGGGGCTGCGACAATTATGTCAAGAGGCTTCAGCCTGATAAGCTCGAACCCAAAGCGGAGAAGTGCGTCTTCATAGGATACCCTAACGAAACAATTGGGTATACCTTCTATCACAGATCCAAAGGCAAGTCTTGTTGACAAGAATGGATCCTTTCTAGAGAAGGAGTTTCTCTCGAAAGAAGTGAGTGAGAGGAAAGTAGAACTTGATGAGGTTATCGAACCTTCACTTCAATAGGAAAGTACCGCAACATACAAAGATGTTTCTGTGATGCCTACACCAGTTGAAGAGGAAGCTAATGATAGTGATGATGAAAATTGGGATCAAGTTACTACCGAGATTCGTAGGTCGACAAGGTCTCGTCCTGCCCGTGAGTGGTACGGTAATCCTGTCTTGGAGGTCATGTTGTTAGACAACGGTGAACCTATGAGGAAGCGATGGTGGGCCAGGATTCCGACAAATGGCTAGAGACCATGAAATCCGAGATAGGATCCATGTACGAAAACCAAGTATGGACTTTGGTAGACTTGCCCGATGATCGATAGGCCATTAAGTACAAATGGATCTGTAAAAGGAAGACATATGCTGATGGTAATGTCACCGTCTATAAAGCTCGACTTGTCTCAAAGGGTTTCCGAGAAGTTCAAGGAGTTGACTACGATAAGACTTTCTCACCCATAGCGATGCTAAATTCTGTTCGGATTATGTTGGCAATTGTTGCATTTTTCGATTATGAAATTTGGCAGATGGACGTCAAAACTGCGTTCTTTAACAATTTTCTTAAGGAAGAGTTGTATATGATGCAGCCAAAGGGTTTTGCCGATCCTAAAAAGGCTGACAAAGTGTGCAAGCTCCAGTGTTCCATTTGGGCTGGTGCAAGCATCTCGGAGTTGGAATCTTCACTTGATGAGGTGATCAAAGCTTATGGGTTTATACAGGTTTGGAGAAGCTTGTATTTACAAGAAAGTGAGTGGGAGGTCTATAAAATTTCTGATAAGTATATGTGAATGACATATTGTTGATTGGAAATGATGTAAAAAATTTAGAAAGCATAAAGGGTCATTTGAAAGGAGTTTTTCAAAGGAAGACCTGAGAAAAGTTGCTTACATATTGGGCATCAAGATCTATAGAGATAGATCAAGACACCTGATAAGTCTTTCATAGAGCACATACCTTGACAAGATTTTGAAAGAGTTCAAGATGGATCAATCAAAAAAGGAGTTCTTGCCTGTACTGTAAGGTGTGAAGTTGAGTAAGACTCAAAGCTCGACCGCGGCAGAAGAAAGAGAAAGGACGAAGGTCATCTCCTATGCCTCAGCCATAGACTCTATACTGTATGCCATGATGTGTACCACACCTGATTTGTGCCTTGCCATGAGTCTGGCAAGGGGGTACAAGAGTGATCTAGGAGTGGATCACTGGACAGCGGTCAAAATTATCCTTAGAGGACTAAGGAAATATTTCTCGGTTATGGAGGTGATAAAGAGTTCGTCGTAAGGGGTTACGTCGATGCAAGCTTTGACACCGATCCAGATGACTCTGAGTAGCCAACCAGATACGCATAATGGAGCAGTCATTTGGAATAGCTCCAAGTGGAGCGTGATAGCAGCATCTACAATATGACATAAGGATTTGCAAAGTACACAGGGATCTAAATGTTGCAGACCCGTTGACTAAAACCTCTCTCACAAGCAAAAATGATCAAACCCCAGAACTCATTGGGTGTGTATCACATGGCAATGTGAACTAGATTATTGACTCTAGTGCAAGTGGGAGACTGTTGGAAATATGCCCTAGAGGCAATAATAAAGTTGTAATTATTATATTTCCTTGTTCATGATAATCGTTCATTATCCATGCTAGAATTGTACTGACCGGAAACTTAAATGCATGTGTGGATATATGAACACCACTGTGTCCCTAGTGAGCCTCTACTAGACTAGCTCGTTGATCAAAGATGGTTAAGGTTTCCTAACCATAGACATGAGTTGTCATTTGATAACGGGATCACATCATTAGGAGAATGATGTGATGGACCAGACCCAACCGTAAGCATAACATTTGATCGTATCACTAAGTTTATTACTACTGCTTTCTTCATGTCAAGTATCTGTTCCTAAGACCATGAGATCATGCAACTCCCTGACACCGGAGGAATGCCTTGTGTGTATCAAACATCACTTTGTAACTGGGTGATCATAAAGGTGCTCTACAGGTATCTCTGAGGGTGTCTGTTGGGTTGGCATGGATCGAGATTGGGATTTGTCACTCCGTTTGACGAAGAGGTATGTCTCGGCCCTCTCGGTAATACAACATCACAAGAAGCTTGCAAGCAATGTGACTAAGGATTTAGTCACGGGATCTTGTATTACGAAACGAGTAAAGAGACTTGCCGGTAACGAGATTGCACTAGGTATGGAGATACCGACGATTGAATCTCGGGCAAGTAATATACCTATGGACAAAGGGAACTGCATACGGGATTGACTGAATCCTTGACATTGTGGTTCGACTGATAAAGATCTTTGTGGAATATGTACTAACCAATATGGGCATCTAGTTCCCGCTATTGGTTATTGACCGAAGAGGAGTCTCGGTCATGTCTACATGATTCTCGAACCCGTAGGGTCCGCACACTTAACGTTCGGTGATGCTAGAGTAGTTTTGGGATATGTACGTTGGTGACCGAATGTTGTTCGGAGTCCCTGATGAGATCCCAGATATCACGAGGAGCCCTGGAATGGTCCGGAGGTGAAGATTTATATACGGGAAGTCATATTTTGGCTACCAGAAAAGTTTCGGGTTTTACCGGTATTGTACCGGGAAGCTTCCGGAGGAGTACGAAAGGGTCCCTCCAGCACCTAGGGCGTGCATGGGCTGTAGGGGGGCGACCTAGCCTTATTGGGCCAGGCACACCAGCCCCCTTAAGGCCCATGCGCCTAGGGGAAGGGAAACCCTAAGGGGGAGGGCCCTCAACTTGGCTTGGAGGGCACACCTCGCCCTTTGGCCGCCTCCCCTCCTTGGAGGAGGGGCTAGGGCTGTGCCCCAAGCCCTCCAACACCCCTATATATAGTGAGGAGGAGGCGCAAGGGCTGGATAAAACAATCCCCATGCCCTGCGGCCTCCCCTCTCTTCCGTTCTTCCTCGTTCGTAGTTCCGGAGGCGCTTGGCGAAGCCCTGCTAGCACTGCTCCACCACCATCTCCACCATGTCGTTGTGCTGGTCAAGATCCCATCTACTACTCCACCTTAGCTTGCTGGATCGAGGAGGCAGAGACGTCATTGAGCCGCACATGTGCTAAACACGGAGGTGCCGTCCGTTCGGCGCTGGATCGGATTGGATCACGATTGGATCGTGAAGAGTACGACTACGTCAACCGTGTTATATACGCTTCCGCTTAACGGTCTACGAGGGTTAGACACACTCTCCCTCTCGTAGCTATTCGTCTCCATGGATAGATCTTGCATGTGCGTAGGAATTTTTTTGTTTCCCATGCAACGTTCCCCAACACTTACTTGGTTATTTACGAAGATTCAACAAGAAGGCACGTAATAAGGTATACAAGTTTCAGTAACCTCAACAAACTAGATCATGGTTTGTCTTGAAATGTTGTCAGCTTTAGAGTGTCTAAAGTTTTGTTTTTCTTATGTTTAAGTTGTTCCTCCGCTCCCCTCAAACTCCCAATGCCTTTTTATTCAAAGGCTTATCTTAGAATAACTGAGTGTATAAGTTGTTCCTTCACTCCTCTCAAACTTCCAATTTCTTTTTATTCAAAGATTTTCCCAGAAAATTTGAAGGATTTCAATTTTTAGGAGTACTCTCTACTTATGTTAACATATTAACACTTCAAGAAAAAACTTTATTCTATGAATTTTGTCATAAAGATCCCTTTGCATTATACTTCAGTCTCTAGGGTGCGGAGAAATGTCCCAATCTGATAGGCTCGGTAGCACCATAATTATATATTGGTGGCAATTATGGCACTATGGAAATTTGTTTTAAACTCTATGAAGGGGTAATCCCAAGTGCTCGGTAGTAACAAAAGAATAACTTCGTAGGTATCGAGGTTTTGAGTTATTAAGAATTGAGGTGGCTAGAATGAATATTTGAGGACTTTGGCTTTAGGTTCTTTGATGGGGTTTCATTCCAAAGTACATGTACCTTTTGCTTGTACACCTCTTGATAGTACGACCCTCGTACATTTAGTGTGAATCTTGGACTTAGCAAAAGCCTATGAAATACATTGTAAGAGCCTCGGAAGACGACATCATCAAAAGTTGTTGCCAGAGGTCAACATTGACGTCCCACTTTTAAGCAACGATAAAAAATATGAAATAAACTCAATAGAAACATTAGTCCCTTAAATGGTTGTGTCATAATTAACAAAATCCAGTTAGGGGTATCGAAAGAGATGCACTTTCAAAGTTCTATCAAGTGGCTTTTCTTTGCTTGTTACTATTTTAGTGTGTGCGCCTCTTAGACGATTAGGAGTCACTTAAGAGCCTTCATCCACCATCTTGTGAATGAATCAAGGGTTTCTAAAGGTATGGAGACCACCTACTTCGTGAAGATTTCCCACTTAGGAGGGTCAATAAGCAACCCCGTAGGGATCCGGGTTGGCAGAGGTGTTGGCCGCTGCTATCATCAGGCTTCGCGGGATGACAGTGTTGTGTTCCTACCATTTGCCGTTGTAGCTACCAATGCTTTGAATGGCCGCCTCGCCATGGGCCCTCGACCATAATTACTTCCATACCATGATCACTTGGAGACCATTCATGAGAAACATCCTTCAGGTAGTTCACCTAAATTTTTGGTTGTATTAGTTGCTTTGCTTCTTGGTTGCAGATGGTATTTGCATCGGGGGCTGCAACTTGTCTCTTCAAATAGTTCACTTAACTTGCAATTTATGTTTCAAATAGTTCACTTAATTTCCGGGTTGCAGTTGGTCTGGAGTAAAAATAGTGTGTGAAAGGTTTGGGGTGAGTCTCGGCGGAGAACATCAAAAGGTAGAAGTGTTTACTTATTCAGGATTTAACAAAATGGCAAAATAAAATATCCCAAAGTAATTTATTTAATTAATGCAATATGGTGCCGATGCAGTGCTTATGATGTAATGATGATGAAAATAAAATAAAATAATCAAATTATGATTTGGGTAAACCCCGAGCTATTACAGAAGGTGTGATGCTTGGTATGACTGTTGGTAGGAGTGGTACCACACGGTGTCTTCTCTTTTCGATAGCTAAACGCAACACAGTTTCTTCTCACATGTTCATCTATTTGTATGGAAGGGTTTTATAGTGTCCAATTGACATGTTTTCTATCAACAATAGTGTGTTCCCATGAATGCTTAAAAAACCCTGATTTTAGGATCATGGTGAAATTAGAAAGAAAACAAATAGGTGAGTGATCGCGGTAAAATGCACAAAAAACTCTGCATGTACGATGCAAAGGCACTAAGTAAAACATGATGCAAAATGCACTCATCAACTATCATCTCCGTGGACCCCGCCAACTGCCCTCTCTACTAAGACATCCTTGAGACGACAAACCACCTCATCCTTGGTGTGTTTTTATTCGTCATTTATGGGCAGCAGGCGACTGGGCTTACCAACAGTGCGGACAATTTTCCGTCTTCTTCACTTGCTAAATGCCTCGCGTGTAGTGCTCTAACTCTCAACAATGACGCTCATGTCCCTTTGTTGTTGTTGGTTGTGGAAGACCCGTAATGCAGTCGTGTTCCGTGGCCGTGGAACCTCCACTCCCTTATACTCAAAATCTTTGTAAAGACGGTGTTATCCTTCGATATCCGGCCGCACCTACGCAAGGAGGGCAGGGGCAACTAGCTCTCATGTAGTGGAGGCGGTTCCTAGCCTCCTTTTTTGATGCTTGTGCCCGACCGATGGGCTGAAACTTCGGTCAGTCACGCGCGGCGCGTACGATACAACATGATTGAAACATTCCCTATCCTTCTTCGCGCGACACATTAGCACATGGGCCTCGTGCAACAGTTCGCTCACCTGCTCGCACAACCTTATCTCCTCCTTCATGGGACTCTTAGCCATTCGTTCCCCACCACCTCTTTCTCTCTCCCTCTCTCTCCCCCTCCCTCTCTCTTTCTCTCTATCTCTCTCTCTATCTCTTTCTTTCTCAATCCAATCCAAGCATCAACGACCACGAGATAGGCCACCCAATCCGATGGGAGCGAGGCTAGTTTCTGAGTTCCCGACGATGATACTGGGGTGCATGCGGTGGTGGTGTTGCAACACCAGGCGAAGGTGACGACGGTCCATTGGTGATGCAGGGGACGCATCCATGATGCTAGTGAGTGCTACAACCATGAAGGTCACATGCTGGAATCAACACAAAATTCTGCTTCCATCGACGTTTTGGTTTGCTGGAACCAACGCCATTTTTGCATTTTGCTACCTCTGTTTTTTGGTTTATTGGAACCAGCGTCAATTTTGCTACCATCGCCTTTTTGATTTTTCTGGAACCAGCGCTCAACTTTGTATCTTTTCTACCACCAACATTTTGGTTTGCTAAAACAAACTCAAATTTTTGCCACCACCGGGATTTAAGTTTGATGGAACAGTGCCCGATTTCCCAATTTTTGCTAGCACCCATTATTTGGTTTGCTGGAACCATGGTTAGTGTTTTATTACGCTCATCACACCCAAGATTAGACTGGGTAATTTCATAAAATCGAGATATCTGAAAGCACAATATGCTCCCTTGGTGGTTTTGATAATTCATGACAACATACATTGTCTCTTGGACTAATACTTTTAACTAGTGTATTTCAGATAAAGTCCACAGAGAGGGTTGGCAAAAGGATTGTGGAGATTGTGGAATACCCCAAGATGCAAGGAAATAGGTTGGCAAAGCTTCAAGGAAGAGGACTCTACATTTTACATTTGTGAGAAATCACTTTGAGTCCATAGGAAAGCCAATACTATTAAAAGGGGGTAAGGTTTTGTTGGTGAACAAAATGCTCATACGTGCACAAGTGATAGTCACCAAAAACACCCACAAGCTCTCCCACCAAAGTCTGTCCAAAGCCAAAATACTCAAAATCGGTGCAACCAACATTTCCATCCCGGTGCCACCGATTCTCAACCTCAGACAGACTCAGCCAAACCCTAGCCACTTCGGTGCAACCGATTCCATACCGGTGCCACCGAGTTTAGGTTGCCAACTTTCTGTTACGCTAATTCACAATATCGGTACCACCGAGATTGTTGGATCGGCGTCACCGAGATTGGGAATCTGACCGTTGGTCATCTTATCGGTGCAACCGAGTTTCCTATATCGGTCTCACCGAGATTCAAAAGTTGCCGCCTTTTGGTCACTTCGGTACCACCGAGATCTACACATCGGTGTCACCGAGTTGGTCATTTTGTGTGTAACTGTTGGATTTTTGGGGATGCCTATATATACCCCTCCACCACCACCTACTCGAGAGAGAAGCACTCAGAACTATTCCATACTTGCCCCATCCAATTTTCTGAGAGAGAACCACCTATTCTTGTGTTGAGGTCAAGATCTTCCACTCCAACCATATGGATCTTGATTTCTAGCCTCCCCAAGTTGCTTTCCACCAATCCCATCTCTTCCACCAAGCCAAATCTGTGAGAGAGTGATTGTGTGTTGAGGAGTCTATCATCTTGAAGCACAAGAGCAAGGAGTTCATCGACATTACCGAGCCTATTACCTTTTGGAGGGTGGTGCCTCCTAGATTGGTTAGGTGTCGCTTGGGAACCTCCTACTTCGTGTTGTGGAGTTGAACCAAGAAGTTTGTAAGGGCAAGGAGATCGCCTACTTCGTGAAGATCTACCCATAGTGAGGCTAGTCCTTCGTGGACGGAAGCCGTTATGGAATAGTCAAGGTTGCTACTTCGTGGACCCTTATGGGTGGAGCCCTCCGTGGACTCTCGCGACCGTTACCCTCCGTGGGTTGAAGACTCCATAAACGTGGACGTACGATAGCACCACCTATCGGAACCACGGGAAAAATCCCTGCATCTCCAACTGTGTTTGATATCCATATCTCTAATCTTTACTTCATGTGCAATGTCTTTACTTTCCGCTGCCATATTTGTTGACATGCATGTGTAGGGCTGTTAGACTTGCTATAACTGTTAAAATCTGCCAACCAATTAACTTGGGAAAAGGTTAGGTTTTAAATTCCTGCTAGTAGTCTATTCACCCCCCCCCTCTAGACACTCTTCTAGTGATCCCTCAATTGGTATCAGAGCTTTGGTCTCCATTGCTTCGGTCTAATCACCGAGGAGGAAGATGGATGTGTCTAGTATAGGGAGTTTGAGTTGTAGAGTGCCTATTCTTGATGGAGAGTACTATAGTCAATGGAAAACTTTGATGCTTGAGCTGTTTAATGAATTTAAATTGAGCAAATTTGTTAAGAGCCCCTATGTGCCTCCCATTGATCCCTTGCATCCCACACACAAAGAGGAAGTTGATATGTTATGTAATCTTAGAACTGTCAATGTCATTGTTAGAGCTTTGCCTAGAAATGTGCTCAATCAAATGAAGAATTTTGTATGTGCTTACACTTTGTGGAATGACTTGGAGAAACGATATCCAAGTTATTCATTGAGTAATCTTGATGAAATTCTACATAAAACTATTGCCTTCCACAAAATGACGCCTAGTGATCCTAAATTTGATGATTGTCTATTTGAGCTTAGAGACCTCATGCGTGCTAAAGGAGATGTCACAACTATCAACAATATCATTATAGAAGTCCTTCGCATTCATAAACTTGAACATTGTCATGATCACCATCCTAACGAATCTCTTGTTCTTTATGACGAGGATTTCCCACTTGACGATGACAATGTGGAACATGGCTACTATGATGAAGATGAGTTGTTCGACATCGAGTATGAGAAGATCATGAAGAATCTAAGTCTCATGGCAAACTTCAAGGATTACATGTCCGGAGGAAAAGAGTGGATTCTCGATAGCGGATGTACCGATCATATGACCGGAGATAGAGAGATGTTTGAAGAGATCACACCAAACCATGGACCACGAAGGTACGTAACGTTTGGAGGCAACTCCAAGGGTAAGGTACTTGGTCTTGGTAAGGTGGCCATATCCCATGATAGCTCTATCCAAAATGTTATGCTTGGTGAATCTCTTGGCTACAATCTTCTTTCCGTATCTAGACTTGCTGACTTTGGTTTTAATGTGCTATTCACGAAAGTAGATTGCCAAGTGTTTCGTCAAGATAATCATAAAATGGTCTTTACCGGTTTCCGTAGAGGTGATCTATACATTGTTGACTTCACTAAGAGATCCAAACCTCGCACTTGTTTAATTGCTAAATCCTCTAAAGGTTGGCTTTGGCATAGAAGACTAGGACATGTTGGCATGCGTAATTTAGACAAGCTTATCAAAGGTGATCATATACTTGGTGTTAAAGATGTTATCTTTGACAAAGATAGACTTTGTAGTGCTTGTCAAGCTGGAAAGCAAGTAGGTGGAAGTTATCCCGTTAAGAATATCATGACTACTAGGAGACCGCTCGAGTTACTTCACATGGATCTTTTTGGTCCCAACGCTTACAAGTCTCGGTGGAAATTCCTATGGTCTAGTTATAGTTGATGATTTTTCCAGATTTACGTGGGTATTCTTTCTTGATGATAAGTCGCAGGTTCAAAAGATCTTCAAGAACTTCGCTCGCAAAGCGCAAAATCAGTTTGAAGTGAAGATCAAGAAGGTTCGGAGCGATAACGGATCGGAGTTCAAGAACACCCATGTGGATACCTTCCTTGACGAAGAAGGTGTCTCACATGAGTTCTCGGCTACGTACACGCCTCAACAAAATGGAGTTGCTGAGAGGAAGAACCGGACGCTCATTGAGATGGCAAGAACGATGCTTGACGAATACAAGACGCCAAGACACTTTTGAGCAGAAGCCGTGGAAATAGCATGTCATGCCACAAACCGACTTTACTTGCACAAGCTTCTCGGTAAAACGGCATACGAGCTACTCACCGGTAACAAACCCCAAGTTGGATACTTTCGGGTATTCGGCTCAAAGTGCTACATTCTTGATAAGCATCGCCGTACTAAATTTGCTCCTAAATCTCATGAAGGATTCCTACTTGGTTACGGATCGAACTCTCACACTTACCGTGTCTACAACAACTTCACTCGAAAAGTTGAAGAGACGGTAGAGTTGAAGTTTGATGAATCTAATGGTTCGCAAGTCGTACAATTGCCAAATGATCTAGGTGATAAGGACCCTTCGGAAGCTATCCAAGATTTCCCCATCGGCAAGATTCGTCCCACGGAGGTGAAGGAAAGTACTTCATCAACACAAGTGGATGCCCCTACTTCACGTCAAGGTGAACCACAACATGACATGGAGGCATCCACAAGCGGTACACGACAAGATGATGAAGAGGAGGAAGTGCATCATGAAGATCCACCACAACCACCTTCACCACCACCTCAAGGGAACGACACCATCAACAACAACGAAGATGAAGGAGATGATGATGAAGAAAAAGAAGCTCCACCATCTAACAAGCCCAAGCTACCCCGAGTTCGAGCACAAGTGACCAAGAACCATCCCCTAAACCAAATCTTTGGTGACATCCAAAACGGGAGAATCACTCGCTCTAAAACTCGTCTAGCTAACTTTTGTGAGCATTATTCTTTCATATCTAGCATTGAGCCCTTGAAGGTAGAACAAGATCTTGAAGACGCGGATTGGGTGAACGCGATGCATGAAGAGCTTCACAACTTCGAGAGGAACGAAGTGTGGACACTCGTGGAGAAGCCCAAGGATGAGCAAAACATCATCGGAACCAAATGAGTGTTTCGGAACAAGCAAGACGAAGACGGTCAAGTCGTGCGCAACAAGGCTCGTCTCGTAGCCCAAGGATATCGCAAGTCGAAGGTATGGACTATGGTGAGACCTACGCCCCCGTTACTAGACTTGAAGCTATTCGCATTCTTCTTGCCAATGCTAATCACCATGATATCACGCTTTATCAAATGGACATTAAAAGTGCCTTTTTGAATGGTGAGATTGAAGAAGAAGTCTATGTTAAGCAACCACCTGGCTTTGTGAATCCTAAGAAACCTAATCATGTTTACAAGCTTCGTAAAGCCCTCTATGGTCTTAAGCAAGCCCCTCGTGCTTGGTACAAATGCTTAACGAAGTTTCTCATTGAAAAAGGTTTTGAAATTGGTAAAATTGATGCAACCTTGTTCACTAAGAGAGTTAATGCTGAATTATTTGTATGCCAAATCTATGTGGATGATATTATCTTTGGATCTACTAACCCACAATTTAGTGAAAGATTTGGAAGGTTGATGTCCGAGAAGTATGAGATGTCTATGATGTGTGAGCTGAAATTCTTTCTTGGTTTGCAAATCAAGCAAATGAAAGAAGGAACTTTCATCTCTCAAACTAAGTATACCAAGGACTTGATCAAGAAGTTCAACATGCAAGAGTGCAAAGGTATGAAAACCCCCATGCCTACTAGCGGACATGTTGATCTTACCAAGGAGGATGAACCAGTTGATCAAAAGGTTTATCGATCTATGATTGGTTCATTGCTATATCTATGTGCCTCTCGTCCTGATATTATGCTTAGTGTTTGCATGTGTGCTAGATATCAAGCTGCACCTAAAGAGTGTCATCCTTTGGCCGTGAAACGTATTGTGAGATATTTGATACAAACACCAAACTTTGGCATTTGGTATCCCAAAGGATCTTCGTTTAACCTTGTTGGCTATTCCGATTCGGATTATGCCGGTGACAAGGTTGATAGAAAATCCACCTCAGGTACTTGTCAATTTTTGGGTAGATCTCTTGTGTCTTGGTCCTCCAAGAAACAAAACTCAGTATATTTATCCACTGCCGAAGCTGAGTATATCGCTGCTGGATCTTGTTGTGCACAATTACTATGGATGACACAAACGCTTAAGGATTATGGAATCCAAGTTAAAAATGTTCCATTACTTTGTGACAATGAAAGTGCTATTAAAATTGGTCATAATCCTGTGCAACATTCTCGAACAAAACATATTCAAGTTCGACATCATTTCATTCGTGATCATGTTGCCAAAGGAGATATTAATCTTAAGCATGTTCGCACCAACAAGCAATTGGCCGATATCTTTACCAAGCCACTTGATGAGAAAACATTTTGTTATTTGAGGAGTGAGTTGAACATCATTGATGCTTCAAACTTGAGCTAGTCTCACTCGGTTGCATGCAAGGGCATGAGCTTTCTTGATACTTCCATGATATTTCTAACATGTTATCTTATGCCATGGAATTCTATGCTCCCTTGTATTGCATCTAACCCCTTTGTAGGTACTTGGGAGAATCTCATTCCACAAGATTGCCATCAATTCAACTCTTAAGCAATCTTGTCATTATCAAGTATCCACAACCCCTCTTGATGATGGAAGGAAGAAGACACCTCAATCATATCCTTGACATACATTTATAATTCTTAATTTGGTATCATGTCAAATGGATATATCTATTGCCCTTCCTTGCATGACTAACCTTTGTAGGTGACAAGTGTACTAAAACGAGAAGGATTGCTCCCAACTCAAGATGATCTTCATCAACCTCGAGCATCCTCAACAAGTTCACCTACGAGCAACGTCATCAACATCACTCAAAGGTATGTACTCATATCCTTGAAAAGGCTTTGCTCCAAGTCATGAGCTAAAAGCAACTCAAGTGATATGAAGACATTAAAATGCTTAATCGAAAAATGGTAACCCCATTTTGAGCTTAACGTAGAGTATGACCTATGATCAAGTATTCTTACTTGGCTCCTAAGTCAATATACTCTAATATAGGTGACCTAGTCACCGCCCATCATCTAGTTAAGTATCTTGTTTGGTTCATTCTCTATTTTGCAAAGATTTATTAAAACCACTCAAATCTTCTCTAGTTGATATTTTTCTGTAAAAACTTTTGCATTCCCTTTGAAAAAGTTCTCTGTTGACGCCTTGAAAACAGAAACTTGGTCCCTTATTTCTGTTGCTGTTTTAGCCTCGGAGCCGCCGATACATATTTCTCGGTTCTACCGAAATTGCAGATAAACTGCACTACAAAACTTCGGTACCACCGATTGATCTGTCTCGGAGTCACCGATTTTTTTCTTCTTTTTCTTATTTGTGTTTTTTTTGCAAATCTATGTTTCTTTTGCAATCCTACAAGCAATACTTTTGTTACTTCGATGATCCCGTTTAAAAAAAAATTGGGGGAGAATAACAAAAGATAATCTTAGGGAGAGAATTTCTTTATTCAAGGATCCCTACCTTAACGGAAGAAGGGGGAGAATAACAAAATCTTACAACATCCCAAAGGGAGAGAAACTATTTTCCATGATTCCCTCAGTTTTCATTTCTATGAACCCTACATTCAGTGACCCTTGTTCTCAAGGATCCCTTCTCAGTCAATGATCCCTGTATCTATCCCTGTTTTTGACCTTTTTGGAAATTAATGTCAAAGGGGCAGAAGAACAAAGCTTCATGCTAAAGGGGAGATACATGCTTATGCAAAGGAGGAGATATGATCGGGGGAGAGCTAATATCAGTATTCATACTCACTTAAACAAGGGGAGAATATCAAAGTAGGGGGAGAAGACAAATTTGGAAGTTTACCCTTCTCACCCTATCCAATCCCAATATCTACATACTGAGATTCAGGGGGAGAGGATGTTCTACTATTGTCATATCTAAGGGGAGAAAGAAATAATTTCGGAGACATATCAATCTTAAGAAATGCTATCTTCTATATGTTCTCCATATCTTGGTACTGTTGAGTTCTATTGCCTTGTTGTTTGGTAGAATACTCTTGTGTTTTCTAACATTGTTTTCTCAAGTGTGTTTCTACTACAAGAATGCTCAAGAACTCAAGGTAAGTATATGCATCATACCCTTGATCAAGATGATCTCTTGCTTCTTGCACATATTGTTTGCAAGAGTGAAGTCTTGAACAAGGATACATCCCATTCATATATGTTTGATGCATATGGCCAAGATATACATGACTTATTATATCCCTTCATCCATATGTGTGCCCATGCATTCCAAAGCAACTATCCTTTAAAGGACTGCACACATTTAGGGGGAGCAAATCTAAGTCATGTGTCTCTCAAAGTCTTCATTATATCCATGCATATCTTTATTTGAAGCTTTGATTGTATGTTGTCATCAATTACCAAAAAGGGGGAGATTGAAAGCACAATATGCTCCCTTGGTGGTTTTGATAATTCATGACAACATACATTGTCTCTTGGACTAATACTTTTACCTAGTGTATTTCAGATAAAGTCCACAGAGAGGGTTGGCAAAAGGATTGTGGAGATTGTGGAATACCCCAAGATGCAAGGAAATAGGTTGGCAAAGCTTCAAGGAAGAGGACTCTACATTTTACATTTGTGAGAAATCACTTTGAGTCCATAGGAAAGACAATACTATTAAAAGGGGGTAAGGTTTTGTTGGTGAACAAAATGCTCATACGTGCACAAGTGATAGTCCCCAAAAACACCCACAAGCTCTCCCACCAAAGTCTGTCCAAAGCCAAAATACTCAAAATCGGTGAAACCAACATTTCCATCCCGGTGCCACCGATTCTCAACCTCAGACAGACTCAGCCAAACCCTAGCCACTTCGGTGCAACCGATTCCATACCGGTGCCACCGAGTTTTCATCTCTTTTATTTTGTTTTCATGGGAAATGGGGATAAACATGGACGAAATCAATCATATACTTGGAAAGGGGAAAAGAGGAGATCAAGAGGACCAAGTGGGAGGCGCATCAATGGCAACAAAGTGCAAGACAGTGTGTCATACGAGAGCATGCGCTCGTATGCATGGTGGCATGAGGCACTGGCAGCTTCGTCCCATCCACCACTACAAATATCTTGAAGGGACAACACCAAACATGCAACATAACATCGTCGAAAACCTCCATCTTCGTCATCAACCATATTGTAACGCCCAAGATGCGGTCCAATCCTTATTTTGGATCGAGGGCCTCAATAGGGATAGAAGCGCATCTCATCGTTTCGCAAGAATGGATATCGTTACAAGTACATGTAAAGAGGAGATGAGTATATGGAATTGTCTTACACTCGCCACAAGCTAAATCATGATCATCTCAAATACAATCATCCACAACAATCATCATTCATAAAAGCAGGGTCCGACTACGGACGAAATCAAACGATAAAAGCGACATCCATCCTAGCTAATCCCAGGCTGCCGGCCTGGAACCCATCCTATGATCGACGATGAAGAAGAAACTCCAAATAGAACAAGCATCGCTCTGACGTCCAAGCATCGCATTACTTGTACCTACACCTGTTGTTGTAGTAATCTATGAGCCATGGGGACTCAACAATATCATTTCCAAGGGTATCAAGACTAGCAAAGCTTAATGGGTGAGGTATGGTTAAGTGGTCAGGCTGCAGCAAGCGCTAAGCATTTCATATCTGGCCAAATTACGAGTAAAAGAATAAGAAGAGTGATCGACGCATAAACGGACGTGAACTAGTAATGATCAAGAAGTGATCCTGAACACCTACTTACGAGTCAATCATAACCCCACCGTGTTCCCTTCTTGGTTCAAACCTCACAAGAAGAGACGGTCACGGTTACGCACACAGTTGGTGTATTTTAATTGAGTTTACTTCAAGTTTTCTATAACCGGGTGTTAAACAAATTTTCAAGTTGCCACATAACCGCGGGCATGGCTCCGAGAAAGATTTAACCCTACAGGGGTCCTCCAACTCATCCATCACAAACTAACCACAAGTTGTGATGGAAAACCTCAACCTCGAGATAGCCCAAAGTATCCTCGGAATCCCGCTGCACAAGACATTCGCGAAGGGTAAAACAAATCCAGCAAGACCGCCCAGCAGGCCAGATCCCAATAGGAGCCGCGCGTATCTCTTTCTCGGGGCATTACCAGATGAGCAGTACGTACGGTGGCTTGATAGAAATCACCCGAGTTGCCCCGGGGTGGCCCCGCAAGTGGCTCTATTTTGGACCAACACCATCAGCACTGCCCCCCTGTATTATGTTGAAATAATCCACGGGTAGCGCTAACTCCCTATGCATTACTAATAGCTAGTCGTCAACCCGTGCATCTGCACGGGCTAGCTTTATACAGAGTTATACTTACCAAACATGAGTTTGTGGGAAACATTGATTATACTTGAACTGTTGGGAACTGGAAATATGTAAGGACAAATTAAGTGTACTAAAACTTGTTAATATCATGTAATTGCTTTCCTCGTGTATATGAAACATGAATAGTATTCCTACAAAAGTAAATGATTAGGTGATTAAATGCAAGCAAAGAATTTCAAGGTCTACCGTGTATTATAATCATGTTATATTTACTCATAGCTCAAATGTTAGATTGTGTGTGTGCAATAAAACTGTAGAAGCATGACAATATTGATTATGAATGCTACTTAAACTGAATTGATGTCCAAAAGAACTTAGATGCGAGGCAACTGAAGCTATAGTTGCAAAAAAATTACCTTGTTCGAACATTGTCATGTGGGAAACACCAGATTGTTGAAGTCGGTAAACAACAATCAATTATGTTGCACAGAAGATCAACCTTATCTTTTTCACATGCATCAATAATGAAAGGAAGCTTATTACATTGAGTTACAATATGTACCTTATAAAGAAGATTGCGTTGTCTGTTCAACTAATTATATGAAATACATCTAGAATCAACATGATCAACATTAGATATGACGCTAGTAGAGACACCCCAAAACCTTAGCTATTCCTAAAGTATATCAAAAGAATTTATTAAACTTGCAACCGAAATAGTAATAAGTATCTATGAGTGGCAGTACTGCAGTTATTTTATAATTACTAATTACTACAGGGAGGTACTACTGCTGTTTTTTTCTACATGCATATTCAGCGAGTCTTATAGGTGATGTATTTCAAGCTGCTCACTTGCCCCCGAGCTTATCCAGATAATATATCGATCCTGGTGCATATAAACCTGCACTCTAGTGCTTCGGCATAATTTCTATAGAAGGGGTTAAATGCTGGATTAAGTTTTGATGCTTGGAACTGAACTTCCATTTTATAATACCCAGGATATAAAATTGTGACTTACTTGGGCGAGCTAGATAGATGCAATACCTGCCAGATAATGGGTAAGATAATGTAGGTAGTTCTTTTTTTTTCTAAAAAGTTCTATAGAATCAGAATATGCAATGAAAATAAATATCGATCTTGTACACATTGGTGACAAACTTTATGTGTAATTTCCATTATATCACGTGTGTTTACTTCTATAACATCTGCAACGCAAAAGGGTTGACATTGCCATGTAATATTTGCTACATCATGAACTTACCGGATTGATTTAAGCAAACTAGTAAGCTTGCACGTGCAACGCACGTCTCGATTTACACGTGCCTTAGTAAATCATGACAAACATGCATTTAAAGTACGATTGGTAAAGTACGATTAGATCAACAATCAGTAAAGGGTCCATATTTTGCTCATGAAACAAACTATGAGCATGACTTATATGTATTAAAATATGCATACGATTGGTAAAAAGACATATAACCACAAATAAAGGGCCAATTGTGATTTAAAAAATCGAACATAATGTTTTGGACAACATGGTCAACCATCTTTTGACTTATTTAGACTCACTTCAAATCTGAGATGTCTTCTATAACAAGGCGCTAATGCATAATGACAAAACGGAAAGGTGATATAGAAACCAACCAATAAATCCACTTGTACAACACTATTGCATCTCCGTCGAAATGTCTTCACCAAGATTTTGTTCTCCAAAGGTATTAAGCTGCTCATTGGTACACACATAATATTGAAGAGCAATACTTTAATAGTAAATCACAGTAATAGAAAACACATCACAAGCGTGTCTCATATTGCCATATACATTTAGTATTTAGTGCCAGTGTAAGTAAATTATAACGACAAAAACCAGGCAAGATTACATTCATATATAATACGAATGGTTAGTCTACCAACCCAAGAACCTATTTATCCATGTTGACACGAACCAGCAAAAAAGGTTGCTAACCCCTGAAAAATAAGTGAATTGTTCTTCCAATATATTTAAATCACATATTTGCTCCATTCTATTAATGAAACTTTGGAGAAGCTCAATTTTCAGGTCTAAAGTTCCAAGCGTAATGATAAAAAAATGCATAGACATACCGGAACAATGGTTGCATGATGGTTGGTTAAATTAGCCAACCAGTTTCTACAAAACGGTTTGGATTCAACATATTCTACATGAACATTTGTACTCAGTGCCCAAGTATTAAAGAACGAATTTGAGTTTTGCTACTATACAGTTTCATTCCAATAATATCATTTGTACCAATAAGAAACTTAGTTTGTTTCTTGTAGTGATTCCACCAGATGGGTGAAAAGATCTAGAAATGACTTCACCAATGGTTAAACCAAAAAAATACTTTATGTGCCACATATAACCTGCTTCCCTGGTAAGCACAAACTTAGTAAATAGAAGATATTTAATCTGGAGCATCATGAATTGTCGTCTTGATGCATTCCAAAAAATTAAGAACAAATGAAGGATAGAACACCATGCCTTGAAAGTTGAAATAGATGCAACCTATGCTGACCAGCAAAAGAGATATAATCTATGGCCAAAGAATTAGTGAGAAGGGCGAGATAGTGAGTTACTATGACAATCTATTTTGAAACACGTTGTTCAAGATAATCACAAGCTAAATGTGTAGTCAACTAACACCATACCACTTGCCATCGAGCATGATTGTCCACCATATTATACTTCTGTGAGCATAAATGTTTCCAACAAAATACTATACATGAGAGTCTAGAAACACATAGCTTTTGTCCATTACAATGAAGACCACGGATATAATGATCATTTTATTTGTAGGGTGACCTCAATCAAATTTAAGCAACATCATGTAAATCAACCAATGAGGGCTAGGATTATGAGGTAAAACTGGCAAACGACGTACACCATGTTTAGTACAAATATTTAGTGGCAAAATTCAAGATTTAACCATGCATGCTGTTAGTTTGGAGAGAGGAGATTGTGTGCATCGATAATTCTCATTGATCGTGCAACAGGCACATATATAAGTACAAGGGGTGCGACCGGTGTCTTGTCTCCCAAGAAACAAGTAAATACAGGAGGGAGAGAGACACTACAGGTACGACATACAAACCCAGACCTACATACGTACATACATGTTCAACACCCCCCCGCAGTCGAAGCGTTGCCGGTGACGCAAAGACTGGACTGAAAGCCCTCGAAAGTCGAGGTAGGGAGTCCCTTCGTCATCACATCGGCGAACTGCTGATCGGTGGGCACATGCAAAACTCGAACACGACCAAGTGCGACGTGCTCCCGAACGAAGTGGATGTCGAGCTCAATATGCTTCGTCCGGCGATGATGAACAGGGTTGGCAGAGAGGTACACCGCGGAGACGTTGTCACAGTAGACAATCGTGGCCTTGGGAACCTCACATAGCAACTCCTGGAGCAGCTGTCGTAGCCAGGAACACTCCGCGACGACGTTAGCCACAGCCCTGTACTCGGCCTCAGCGCTCGATCATGAAACCGTGGGCTGTCGTTTAGACGACCACGAGATCAGAGAGGGGCCGAGGTAGAACAGTAGCCGGAGGTGGAGCGTCTGGTGTCGGGACACCCAGCCCAGTCGGCGACGGAGTAGGCGACAAGGCTGGTGTCGGAGGACGCCGTCAGGGTGAGACCCATAGCCATGGTTCCACGTATGTACCGGAGGATACGTTTCACCAGAGCCCAATGGGTGTCACGTGGGGCGTGCATGTGAAGGCACACCTGCTGAACAGCATACTGAAGATCTGGCCGCGTCAGCGTGAGGTACTGAAGAGCACCGATGATGGAGCGGTAGAAAGGAGCGTCGGACGCCGGAGAGCCCTCGACGGCGGACACCTTAGCCTTTGTGTCGACAGGCGTGGAAGCGGGCTTGCAATTAAGCATGCCTGCTCGCTCCAGTAGCTCGTAAGCGTACTTCTGCTGATGCAGAAAGAAGCCAGTGGCACGGCGAACGACCTCGATGCCGAGGAAGTAGTGGAGAGCCCCCAAGTCCTTGAGGGCGAACTCCGTGCCAAGACAAGCGGTGATCTGCTGCAGTAGCGCTGGCGAGGACGCAGTCAGGATGATGTCGTCGACGTACAGGAGAAGGTACGCAGTGGCGGCTCCCTAGTGATAAACAAACAGGGAGGCATCGGACCGTGTGGACCGGAACCCCTTCTGCTGAAGGAAGGCCGCAATCCGCTGGTACCAGGCCCGAGGAGCCTGCTTCAACCCGTAAAGAGAACGGGAGAGCAGGCACACATGGTCCGGATAAGCGGTGTCGACGAAACCAATAGGCTGCTGACAAAACACCTGCTCGTCGAGATGGCCATGCAAGAAAGCATTGGACACGTCGAGCTGGTGAACTGGCCAGGCGCGAGAGACAGCTAGCTGGAGAACTGCGCGAATCGTCCCCGGTTTGACAACCGGGGCGAAGGTGTCGGTGAAGTCCAGGCCGGCGCGCTGTCGGAAACCGCGCACCACCCAACGCGCCTTATAGCACTCGAGAGAACCGTCAGGGCGAGTCTTGTGGCGAAAAACCCACTTGCCAGTGATAACATTGGCATGGGGAGGTCGCGGGACAAGCTGCCACGCGCGGTTACGCTATAGGGCATCGAACTCCTCACGCATGGCAGCAAGCCAGTTCGGATCCCGAAGGGCTGCGCGAGCGGAGGTGGGCAGTGGAGACGGAGCCGAGGTAGACGCGGCACATGCGTACTCGTCGGCGGTGTAGCGCGTGCTAGGACGAAAAGTCCCAGTCCGAGCCCGAGTGACCACACCGGTGAGAGGTGCAGCCGCTGCTGGCGGAGCCGAAGGGGAGACCGGCGAGGAGGATGTCGAGCCGGGCTCCGAGGGGTCCGTGGCAGCGCCTGGCTGGACCGAGCCGGAGGCCTCGGCGACGGGGGCACCCGAGGGGGCGCCGGAGACGGCGGCAGCAGGGGCGTCCGAGAGGACAGCCGCACCCGAAGTGCCGCGGGAGGGGGCATCCGGACCCGGGGTGGCTAAAAGGCTCCCGGAGGAGGCGGCCACGGCGGAGGGCGCGGAGCGCGCAGGCGCAGTCAGGGCCGTGGCGCTGCTCGGCGGCGAAGGGGGCGGCCCGCCGGAGGTGGTGGCAGGGGCGAGCCGCACCGCAGAAGGCGCCGAAGATTGCACGGGTGGTGACGGTACCTGCTGAAACGGGAACACGAACTCATCAAAGTAAACGTGCCGCGATGTATAAACGCGGTGGGACACTGGATCATAGCACCGGTAACCTTTGGTGTTAGGAGGGTAACCGAGAAAGATGCAAGGAACAGACCGTGGAGCGAGTTTATGAGGGGTGGTGGACGCGGTGCTAGGGTAACAGAGACACCCGAAAATGCGAAGACCATCATAAGATGGGGCCGCACCGAAGAGGAGTTGGTGAGGAGCATAGTTCCAGCGAGGGCGACACGGGCGGATGTTAATGAGGAGGCTGGCGGTGGCGAGAGCATACGGCCAGAACCGAGGGGGCACGTTGGAGTGGAATAGCAACGTGCCGACACAGTCGTTAAGGGTGCGAATGACGCGCTCGGCACGGCCATTTTGCTGGGACGTGTAAGGACAAGTGAGACGAAAAACGGTGCCGTGAGACGCTAGAAGGTTTCGGACGGCGGCGTTGTCAAACTCTTTTCCGTTGTCAGTTTGCAATGCAAGAATGGGACGACCGAACTGTGTGGTGACGTAGGAATAAAAGGTGGTGAGTGTGGCGAGGGCGTCGGATTTACGACGGAGAGGGAATGTCCACACATAATGAGAGAAATCATCCAATATCACCAAATAGTATAGATAGCCCGTGTTGCTTGCAACCGGGGACGTCCAAACATCACTATGCAATAACTGAAACGGAAAAGTGGAAATATTTGTAGACTCGCTAAAGGGAAGACGAACATGCTTGCCGAGACGGCATGCCTCACAAGTATGGTTGTCAACCTTATTACATGAGAAGGAAAAACTCTGAAGAATCTGATGTAAAACTGTGGAGTTGGGATGACCGAGACGAGCATGCCAAAGATCGACGCTAGCGGCGAGGACGGCTGGACGGGTGGCGGTGGTGGTGGAGGAATGCACCGGGTAGAGCTCGTCGGGGCTATCACATCGGTGGAGAACCATCCGTGTACGGGCGTCCTTCACAGAAAAACCAACAACATCAAATTCGACAGTAAGAGGATTCTCACGAGCAAGACAACGAACAGAAACGAGGTTTGTGACTAAGTCAGGAGAGACAAGAACATTAGACATGTTAATAGAAGTAGAAGTAGATTGAAACGACATATGACCGACATGTGTAATGGGTAAGGAGGAACCGTTACCAACGGTGATGCGAGTTGGGGTATGAACGGGAGTGGAAGACGTGAGGTTACCGGGATGAGATGTCATATGAGCGGTGGCGCCCGAGTCCATGTACCAGTCACCGCCACCACCGTAGTTGCTAGGTGTCGGAGCCGAGTGCAAGGCGGCGAGTAGGGAGGGATCCCACGGAGGCGGCACCTGGGGCGGGTAGAACCTGCCATAAGGTGGCGCGGGGGCGGCGCCGTAGCCACCCGAGGCCGGCGATGCAGGGAGGGCCGGGTAGGGTGCGGCGTGGGGCGCGGCGCCGGGCCCGGCGAGATAGGCCTGGTGGCTCGTCGGATGAGGCCCAAGGAGGCTCGGGACGGGGGCCCGGGGCACCGGCATCGAGTATGCATGGACAATTTCCCATCCATGGGTTGGTGCCGTAGGTCCACGGCGGGGAGGGCTGGTGCTGACGAGGAGCCCCCCCCGAACGCCGGGCCGCCCCCGTGCACCTGCTGTTGCTGCTTACGGCCACCCCCACGGCGGTTGCCGCGCCGCCCGCCGCCTTGCTGCTGCTGTTGGGGAGCAGCGGGAGGGGCGGGGGGGGGGGGGGGGGGGCGGCTGCTGCCGCGGCGCAGGCGGGGCGGGTGGTGGCGGGGCGCCACTAGAGGTGCCGGCAGCGAGGGCCTGGTGCTGCACGCGTTTCTTCACCCCTTTCATCCGACGCTCCTCCAACTTCAAGTATGCCACAAACTTGGGGAAGGAGGGGTCCGGCATCAAGGTGAGGTTGCCGGCGGCGTTGCCGAAGTCCTCGTTGAGCCCGACGGTGAGCGTGCTGAGAAGAAGGTCATCATCAATCTTGGCGCCGATGTCACGGAGCTCATCCGACAACTGCTTGAGGCGGCGGCAGTAGTCATCGATGGACTGGTCATCCTGATGACAGTCAAAAAATTCCTGCTGCAGAAAAACGTGACGCTAAAGCTTGTTGTCGGTGAAGAGACCGTTTAGCTTGACCCACACGGCGCGTGCATCATCCCCATCACTCACGACCGTGTGAAACAGGTCCTTGGAGATGGTGGTGAAGAACCACCGGATGAGCGTAGCTTCGATCGCGGTCCACTCGGGGTCGTCCCCCATGGCGCGCGAGTCGACGGTGCCATCGATGTGATCCACGAGATTCTCCTCGCGGAAGAGAAGCGAGAAGTAGGTCTTCCACGTGTAGTACGTGGAGTTGGTGGCGTCGAGGATCACGGGAACGCGGTCTTGGATGGTGATGTCGCGGATGACAGCAGGATCTGGACCGGCGAAGGGGTTGGTGCGGGACGAGGCGATGGACATGGTGGCGGCGCGTGAGGGGAGGGGCGGCGGCTAGGGTTTAGGGAGAGAGAGCAACGACGCGGCAGGAGAGGCGGCGCGACGGCTGGTGGGTGGCGCGGCTGCGAGGGAGGGGCAGCGGTGCGGGGAGGTAGTGGCGGCGGCTCGGGGCGGCGGCGGCGGCGGCAGCAGCAGATGGCGGTGGCCCGGGGCGGCGGCTAGGGTTGCGGAAGCTGTTTAGGCAAGGATCGATACGGTGAATGATACCATGTTAGTTTGGAGAGAGGAGATTGTGTGCATCGATAATTCTCATTGATCGTGCAACAGGCACATATATAGGTACAAGGGGTGCGACCGGTGTCTTGTCTCCCAAGAAACAAGTAAATACAGGAGGGAGAGAGACACTACAGGTACAACATACAAACCCGGACCTACATACGTACATACATGTTCAACACATGCCATATGATTTCCGATGAAATACCTTATTTAAACAAAACCATGCGCAATGCCCCGAGAACAAAGTTGAGAAAAAGCCTGCAAAATAACATAAATAGAACTAATAAACATATTTTGCTTAGAACAAAGGCTACTATGAAGTAACATTGGAGATCAACATTTAGCCATATGTATTTTCAAAATTAACTTATACCCGGATAAACTATCAAAGGAACATCTTGCGCCGTTGCGATCTGCGGTAATAAAAAATAGAATTCAACTCCATATTCCTTTCTGACATGCTGAAAAATTATCATTTATCTAAGGCGATGTATCAGGTGAAAACGCGCATTCAGTGAAAATCTGGAAACTATTGTTCCGGGGCGTGAGATCGGCAACGTACGGCTGACAGATCACAGGTGGGATTGCCTCCAGATCCACTTAAAAGTGTTTTGCAGATAACCCCTCTCTCCTTAAATGTAGGCAAATAATCTGGGTCCCGCGTCGTTCTCCTTCGGTCAGTGCCCGTCCGTTTCTATTCCATAGGGAGTCGCCGCCGCGGCTAATGGCCGCCCTTAGGAGCCGATGCCGCCGCAGCCGCCGGCACTTACACATGGAGCTACGCCGCCGACGCTGCTCGATGGAGAACCCCGCCGCCGCAGGGAGTTGCCCTGAGTGAGAAGGGTGAGTTGGTCGCGGACGTTGATGCGAGAACGGACCCGCTGCCCCGACGCAACGGCGGCTCGACGGGCATGACTCTGCCTCACGTGATGGTGTGTGCTCACTCGCACAGGGAGCCGCTTCGACCTCGATGATTAAATTTCTGTCTTGAACTGAATTTGTTTGTTCCCTAAAATCTCGTGCGATCCATGCTTTCGTCCTGTAATCCGTCCATGTTTGGTGCCGTCAAAGTTGAACTCCTGATTCTCTATTTTGAGTCGTTGTGAACCGGTGGAATGCATAAGAGATGAAGTTTCTGAATAAAAGCTTCTGAACTTGTACGCATTCAACGAGCGAGCACGGCAGAACTGCGTCGCGTCGATTCAGCGGCGTTGTCGTTGGCTCTAAAGTCGGCGACCGGCTCGCCCTCCTCGGCCGTCGGGGGAATCTTTCTGTGGCGTTAAGACGTGGTGTTCGCCATCGAGCAGTGGCCGTGGAAGTGCAGCCCTATGCGGCAGTGGCGGCAGGAGCTTTCATCGGCGGCGACAGCAGATCCCTACGAATAGAAACAGGTTCGAGGAGAACGACGCAGGACCTCCCAAATAATTTGCCTACAATTAAGGAGGGAGGGGTTATCCGCAAAACACTCTTAAGTGATCTGGAGGCAATCCCACCTGTGATCTGTCACCGTACGTTGCCGATCTCACGCCCAGAACAATAGTTTCCAGATTTTCACTGAATATACGTTTTCACCTGATACATCGCCTTTATCTAAACCAGTAGGCTAGTCTCCCATGTACAATCAATCCAAAAATGTAGAGAGCCAACTCAGCTAAATGCCGACATCTAACAAGGGAGAACATTCATTCAAATCAATATACTCTGAGAACACATCATGCGTTGTATCATGTCCTTGGCCAGCGGCAAAACCCCAGCGAACACTTGGGCGGGAACCAAGGGCTCCCACGGAGCACGGCCGAGAGCATGTCGGAAGCCGTCTTGCCACTAAAGGGCAGCGCGCCGCCGGTGAGGAGCATGTACAGGACCGCTGTGGTGCTCCAAACGTCAGCCTTACCTCGGGTGACATGTAGTGCGGCGTGCCCACGAGCCCCGTGGACCGGAGCGCAAGTCCCCGCTGTCGACCAACGCCGAAAATTTTACTGAGTCGGGCACGCATGTGCCCGTCGCCGCCGTCCTAGGCGTCGAGGAGCACATTATCCGGCTTGACGTCAAGGAATATTACACATTCTGTTGTTGCTTCTACCAATAATTCATTACCGTTTTCAGAGATTGTCGATGCAGAGCACAAACCAACAACAGGTGGAATTGAATATACAACAATGATACCTTGATTGCACAGACAAACTGGGGACTTGAAAGTACGTACTTGGATAACTTCACCAACCATCTGCGCTTGGCTTGTGAAAATGAGTTTTGAACAAATGCAGTAATATGAGAATTCAGTTCATCCCTGTGACCACTGCTCTTGTTTGAGCCACCCCCAGATTGTAAACTATCATCGACAGACACAATTGGTGGCCGCAATGCTGGCAGTGTAGCCGTGGAGGTTTGAAGACCTCGAGAGCCTCGGCAGCAACATGGGGCTCTAGGATGGACGCACCGTGCCGGAGGCGGACCCAGTCGAGCAGGTCCGGCCCGACGCAGAGGTCGATCACCATGTGCATCCTTGCACACTGCGTGCACCTGAACGACGGGGTTCCCTGCAGAGGCCAGCTGCGCCAGCTTGGGCTCCTGCCCGGCCAGGCCGCAGTCCAGGTCGTCGGCCAGGCGCGACCGGTCAACCCTCTTGATGGCGTAGTGGTCGTCGGTGGAGCGGGACGTGCAGCGGCGGACCATGCCTAAGCGGCCGCGGCCAATCTCCATGCCGATCTCGCGGGCGGATTGGTAACTCCTGCCGTCCTGCGTCCCCGAGCGTAGTGCAGCGGCCGCAGGGCGCGGCATATCCCACTTCGACGATGAGACGCGGGGAGCAGGCCGAGCACGGCGGCGTGCGGCGGGGAAGAGGATCGGCGGGCCGGTGGCAGGATGCGTGCAGCGTGCGGCGGAGGAGGATCAACGGGCGGGCGGGCGGCAGGACGCGTGCAGCGTGCGGCGGAGGAGGATCAACGGGCGGGCGGCGGAGGAGAGGATCGGCGGGCGGGCGGCGCGCAGCGTGCAGCGAGCGGCGAAGGATCAACAGGCGGGCGGCGGGCGACGGCAGATCGACAGGCGAGCACCGTCCCGTGCTGGCGTACGTTCGGAGGAGGAGTGGAGGGCGAAACGTCGTGGCCGGTTCCTCGTGCGTGCGTGGCGGTTTAGATGATCGAGAATTAGTGGCCTAATCCGTGGCTTGTTGTGTTAAACATGGAAGGATTTTGGACCGTTAGATCTTGTCGATGGACGGGCATGATTACTTGGATCTCCGCCTCTCTTGCTTTTATAGGGACTAGTAAGTTTGCACGTCTCACTCAAGTACAAAATTCAAATACACAAATCTTCCTATTTCAATCCACATATACTACTTGTACTTTTATTTTTTAAATAGACAAGTTATGCTTATTGGAATAACATGCAAGCAAACAATGAAATCAGAAAGAAGAAAATGCTGGCCTTTACCATGCTTCATGTTGCTGCCCAAAATCCAAAAGGCATACTTCTTATTTTAAACTGGAACTTGGAAGTCATCATTGAAGGTCGTATGTAAACTGGAACTTAGCAATCATTGCGGCTTTGAGGACACTGATAAAAACGGGAAGTGACCTTATGTATATCGAATGTGATTAGCAGTGCAACCCTAAAACAGAAGGTAATAATAAAATCGTAAAAGCACTAAACTGAAATTAAGTTAATTACACTAACTTGACAAGCGTAGGAGTTCTTGGCATGGGTTGATGGACAAATTGGTACTTCTTTTGCTCTTTCTGAAGAAGCAAAGACGTACTTCTAATCTCATAGAGACCATATATGGGGCTTTCCTGTAGGCGGGACACTATGTAGTCATCGTCCTGCAATTTGGAAAATGCACTCGGAAACTTGGACTGGTTCACAGCTCTGAATCTGGGTGTGCCTCATTGGTGCCGAAAATCCATTAAATTCTGTTCTTATTCATATGGTCGATCTTCCTCTTATATACCGCCCAAAAAAATCTAAAAAGTTCAGATAACATGAACATCATTTAGCAAAATATATAAGGCACTACAGAATGTGCGTGCAATATTCATATCAAAGAATGAACAACTACTGCTACAATCTGTTCTGAAAGTAAGGACGGGTCATTGTTGATGATGCGCAGCTGCACCTTTTCTGACATAGTCGAAACTGCACCATAACAAGTACATAGAAAAGTTTATGGCACTGCATTGTTTACCTCTGGACTGAAGACTCTACAATACAGTTCACCTCTTGTCAATGACCAAACTAAGTAATTAGATAGTTTGAACAGGAAGTCTCTGAGATGTCTTTACTTTTAGTATAACTTGGAATTCTCTGAGATGAGGCCCTGCCTTTCAATATAAGGTTCTACATAAAAACAGAAATTAGATAGTTTGAACAGAACAATAACTAATTGCATGCAGTCTTAAACAACAAAGGTTAAATTTAGATGTTCTTTTTGGGTCCAACAAATTATGCCATAGAGACAGTAAAGGGGAGAAGAAGACATTACTTCTGGGCATGGCAGTTCGATCCCATGTAACAACGTCGTAGCCACGCTGCCAAGAGGATGTGAACTGGCGAGGAGTACCTGGAGGTAGGGGGAGGCCCATGAGCAAGAGGAGATCTGGAGGTAGGAGAAGGAACCAGACATGGGGATCCTTACCTTTTAACTTGGCCATAGTTCGTGCCGAGGGCCAACGTCCCAGCAGCCACTCCGGTCCAGGCTGCTGCCCACCTTCCACATAAAGGTCGCCTTAACCATCATCGGTGGCTGCGTGTTTGAAGGTGACGCGTTCCCTGCCCGTGCGAGATGACGGGGAGATGCGAACTGACGGCGTCGCCGACGGCCGAGGCCAGGCGGTTTAGGCGGCGTCCTTGACGGCCGGCCAAGCAGTTTAGGCGGCGTCCTCGACGGCCGGTCAGGCAGTTAGACGGCGTCCCTGACGGCCGGCCATGCAGTTTAGGCGGCGTCGCTGACGGTCGAGGCCAGGCGAGGGATGGGTGGGGGCGACGTCCCTGAAGGTGTGGCGGCTCGAGGCGATGGGGACAGCTTCCTGAAGGTGCAGCGGCTTGAGGCGATTGGGGCGGCGCGAGGCGGCATCCACGATGGTGCGGCGGTTCCTTTTCTGTCCTGTAGGTGCGGCAGTTTTCTTTCGTGCGAAAGGATTCTTTAGCGCTAAACATGTTTAGTCGCTCACCATCAGGACAATAAGGACGGTTGGATTAACTCGAACGGATGACCGAGATTTGTTGGATCTGCCCCACTGGGTCTTTTTATATTGGTATAGATAGTAGATTAACACTCCACTTATCTAGGTCGATTTTGATAACTATTCGATGTGGCGAAAACTCCGATGAACGATGCCATTGCTACATGAGAAACCACAAACGGAACCTCACCGAATATATTTTACCTATTAAGAAATGACTGCATATTTAACATCCCCTACTCTATATATGTTAATATTCTAAAATTGATTTAGTGCCAAGTTTGCAGCAATAATCACTTCCCTTTGTAGCAAAAAGGGATGTTGAGCAGACCCTACTTATTTTGTGTTATAATATTGTTACATCTGGGCATGTTAACGATTGCATGAAGAAAACAATTGGTGTAGCTTGTGTGTATGCACGTTCTGACCAGATCCTATAATGCTCTTATGCTTCTTTTTTAGGGGACATAATGCTCTTATGCTTCTTTTTTAGGGGACATAATGCTCTTATGCTTATACTATTCTCTTATACTGAACATATTTAATATCAGTCAAAGTCACTCACAATCCGACCTTCCAATTAAGGATCCATTAGTTGTGTTATAGGCATAAGCACAACTTGTGCACATAACATGCATGCCTCCTAGTAGGTTTGGAGTATATCACCAAATAGTAGCAGGTTCAGCAGTAGTACCCAACTCTAGTAGTAGTAGTATACCAAATAGTATTGTTTGCTAACAGTGGGTAAGATACTTGCCAGTGCCAATCCAGTTCAATTCGTGATTCCGGCCGGCAGCAGAACCAATCAGCAAAGGTTATTATCTACGTGTGTGTTCGGATTATTAGAGCCAGCTCTGTGCCAGGATTGATCAGCCAAATATTGAACATGAAGTCTGAGTAAGTTGCATGTTGCTGTTTCACAAAGCACATGCTAGAAGTAATGAAGAGTGGAAGTCAGCTTGCTTCATCGATTCGTGGTCTCATTGTCGCCTATAATACGCAGTGTCATGAGGATATTGTAAATAAAAATTACGCATACACTAATTTCCTCTGCTAATTACCAAATATCTTTCAAAAATGTTTTGCATTGAACCGATGAAGAACGAAACATTAACCTGAGTTTGGAGGGGCTGGATTTGGTGGGAGCTACAGATTACTTCCGATCCTGCATAAAGCTGGCTCCATAAGCTCAATTTCTTCGGACGGAAACCAAGCACACGCAGTTACACAGCAGCCCGCCTGCTGGAAACACAAACGCGCGGATGCGACAATAGCTAGATTGCAACACGTCTGGTGAGCCAATGCCTCTCGTCCCCCTGATAGCTGTGTTGGTGGAAGCGTCTCCTTCCTTCAGCCAGATGTGAGTTCGGTTAGTAGGTACAGCAAGCAAATCCTCTCCTCCTCGATCCATAATAACCCGGTTACTCACCAACCTGTGATTTCTCATGGGCTAGTTGGGCAAGCTGCTGTTTCAATTTGACCTAAGTGTTGTTTGCGTTGGTCTAGCCAGAGATAACACAGGTCTCAGCGACAGCGCTTCGACCAAAGGTGAGGATGCGAGGAGACTGTCTTCCTGTCGTCGGAGACGTCTATGGGTGCACTTGATCATGGAATCTCAGGTCTATGAGTTCACAAATGATCATGGAATCTCCCGTAAGTATCATGATCAATGTAATTGGAAACCCTAGCTAGTTAGAAATCACACAGGGAGAGGTTACCAACGAAAGAAAAACTATTTTTTTACCCACCACGTGGAAGTATATTGGCTAAAGAGACATGTGTGGGAAAGCCGTGGAGGACTCTACGGAAGAAACAAAAACATTTTTTTCTTGCCCAGCCCGTGAAAGCAATAGCTAAGGAGGCATGTGTGGCCGTGTGGGACAACCGTGGAGGACTCCTTTGGTGCTTCATCCAACAGTTCTAGATAGCTAATCTAAAGGTTGTATGGACAAATTTGTTTAGTCTCTCAGGATTAACGTGGAGCCTCGTATGGTGCATCCAATTAGTAAATATAAGATAAGATGTTCAGTATTATTACGTTGGGAAAATATAGTACCAATGTTGGGCCTTGCCGGAAGAGTTTTATCCCGAAACGAATAATCATGGGGGTCCCCATAACAACCCCGAGTATGCTAGGAGCGCTCAGTATGGAACATAACACCGGTAAACGGAAACTAGGGCGGCAAAGGTGGAACAAAACACCGAGCAAAAGACCAAGCCTTTCACCTTGTGCCAAGTGTATAGGTGCATTAAATTAAATAGCAAGAATATTGTCATATCCCAAGATATCCATGTTAACACATGGAACAACCTACACCTGCAACTAGCAACGCTATAAAAAGCGCCGAGCAAGCGGTAACTTAGTCAAACAATGGTTTGCTGGGAAGGTGGAGGTTAGAACCTTATCATGGCATTTTGGGAGGCTTGACAAACAAGTGGTAGGAAGCGAGACATAGCGATAGAAACAAGATAACTAGCATGGCAATGATAGTAGTGGTATCCAGGGAAATGTTCATTTTGCTGGAGATCCCGCTTAGAAGAAGAACGAATCCATGAAGAAGATGAACCAACGTAGACGAACGAATCCTCACACTCTGAATTGGTTACTCTAGCAAGGAGAGGCAAATCCGGAAACAAACAAATGACACAGTAAACACCATAACATATTCATGACATGATGCACAAACAAGGATGATGAATTTCAATTTTAAATATGCAAGGCATGGCAACGCATAACAATCAAATACTACACATTAAGTGAAGTTCAATATGCAATGGATTGCATATTGACGAAACTCCACATTCGAATAATTTAGTTCACTCTCGTTTATTTACACGGCAAGTTTGAATGTTGGTTAACATGGCAAGAGGTGAAGCATAATTAAACTAGCTATCTAGGAAATTTAAATGAGGCCGGAAACAACATATAGTATTTACGAAACGACCCTATATGCTAATTTAGAATTGGATCCAGATCTGTTCTAAACATATTTTTATATTTATTAAACAAGAAAATAAAGTGCACCACGTGATTGTACATGTTTTTCTAAGCAAGTTACATATGCCAATCCCAGGCCAGCCTACAACAACCCCAACAACAACAATGGTGGCAACAACAACAACGGCTCAAGCCAAGTCACTTGCTTTGGATGTAGTCAGCCAGGACACATCTCTAGGCAGTGCCCCAACAAGAAGCCAGATGCACCGCGCCCCAATGCTCCAAACCAAGGACAAGGCCGTGGAGCGCCACCAAGGAACCAAGCTCCCCGCAACCAGCCCAAGAATGGCAAAGGTCGTGTGAATCACGTCACCGCTGAGGAAGCCCAGGAAGACCCGGACGTCATACTGGGTACGTTCCTTGTCAACTCAACCCCAGCAACCGTACTGTTTGATTGTGGAGCTTCACATTCTTTTGTTACCCAAAAGTTTGCACTAGAGAGTGGTATGAAGCCTACACCCCTGGGTAGTCAAATGTTGGTACAAACCCCGGGTTCAGTTATGAGGACCAAGATATGATGTAAAGGAGTTGGGATTGTTATCAATGGAGTAGAATTCCTAGCAGACCTTATCATCCTGAAGTCACAAGGCTTGGATGTGATCCTATGCATGGATTGGTTAACCAAGAACCAAGGCTTGCTAGACTGCTCCAAGCGGATTTTTACCATGACCAATAGCCAAGGAGTTGAAGTCAAGTATGATCCCAACCCTATCTCCGCTCAAGCCCATCAGGTCAATTGTCTGTCAAGAATTGAGTTGGACCAAGTGCCAGTGGTCTGTGAATACCCTGATGTATTTCCTGATGAGCTGCCCGGAATGCATCCTGACCGTGACATAGAGTTCATCATTGAGCTAATGCCCGGAGCAGGACCCATCTATAAGAAGCCTTATAGAATGGGAACCGAAGAGTTGGCTGAACTGAAGAAGCAACTGGCAGAGTAGCGCTGTAAATGATTTATTCGCCCTAGTGCCTCTCCTTGGGGAACACCTGTTCTGTTTGTAGAAAATAGGGATGGTACTATTCGACTTTGTGTCGATTATCGATCTCTCAATGAAGTCACAATCAAGAACAAGTATCCACTCCCCAAGATTGAATACATGTTCGATCAGTTGAATGGTGCCAAGGTGTTTTCCAAGATCGACCTCAGGTTTGTGTACTATCAACTGAAGATCAGACCTCAAGACATTCTGAAGACGGCATTCGTAACCCGGTATGGCCTGTACGAGTACACGGTCATGTCATTTGGGTTAACCAATGCCCCTGCCTACTTCATGTACCTCATGAACAAAGTTTTCATGGAGTACTTGGACAAGTTTGTTGACATCTTCATCGATGACATACTTATCTTTTCCAAGTCTGAAGAAGAGCATGCGCAACATTTGAGGATGGTCCTGGATAAGCTTCGAGAGCACCAGCTTTATGCCAAATTCAGCAAGTGCGAGTTTTGGCTGCATGAAGTTGGATTCTTGGGTCATGTGTTGACTGCAGACGGATTGTCAGTAGATCCTTCCAAGATTGAAGTTGTGACTGAATGGCAATCCCCAAGCAATGTGAAGGAAGTCTGGAGCTTCCTCGGACTCGGGGGATATTACCGCAAGTTCGTCGAAGGCTTCTCGAGCATTGCCAGACCCATGACTCAGCTCTTGAAGAAGGACAAGAAGTTCGAATGGACGCCGAAGTGCGAGGAAAGTTTCCAAGAGCTCAAGAAGAGATTGACGACAGCTCCAGTTCTGGCGACCCCCGATATTCACAAGGAGTTTGTGATATATTGTGATGCATCAAGGACCGGGCTTGGAAGTGTTCTGATGCAGGAAGGCAGAGTCATAGCATATCTATCCAGACAGCTACGCCCTCACGAGGCGAACTATGCTACTCATGATCTTGAGTTGGCAGCAGTAGTTCATGCCTTGAAAACATGGCGACATTACCTTCTAGGGAAGCGATGTGAGATATACACAGACCATAAGAGTTTGAAGTATATTTTCACTCAAAAGGAATTGAACATGAGGTAGCGAAGATGGTTGGAGTTGACCAAGGACTATGACCTCAGTGTTCAATATCACCCTAGAAAGGCTAACGTGGTAGCAGACGCCTTAAGCAGAAAGGCTTGTTCCTTGAATGCTCTGGTTAAGGAAAGGCTACCCGCCCTGTATGAGGAGCTTGAATGCTTTGGCTTGGAACTAGTTACACCTGGGTTCCTAGCCAACCTTGAAGCAAAGCCTACCTTGATGGATGATATCAAGGAAGCTTAGAAGGGACACGAGAGCATCGAAGGCATCAAGAGGAAGATCAAGGCAGGCAAGGCCCCAGGATTCTTAGTGGATGAACAAGGAGTTGTATGGTTTGGGAATCGCATTTGCATACCCAACAATGTTGATCTCAAGAACTTGATCTTGCAAGAATCTCATGACACTCCGTATTCCATCCATCCTAGAGGAACCAAGATGTACCAAGACCTCAAAGCAAGATTCTGGTGGCATAGCATGAAGAGATAGATAGCCACTTTTGTCGCCAAGTGTGACATATGCCACATAGTCAAAGCTGAGCATCAGCGACCCGCTGGACTGTTACAACCTCTCAAAGTGCCTGAATGGAAATGAGACAAAGTTGGGATGGACTTCATTACCGGGTTGCCTAGGTCAAACAAGAGACACTATTCCATTGGGTCATTGTCGATCACCTAACCAAAGTAGCTCCCTTTATTCCCGTCAAGACCACCTACAATGGGACCCAACTGGCCAACCTCTACATCAACCGGATCGTGAGCCACCACGGAGGTCATAAGGAAATTGTGTCGGACCGAGGAACCCAGTTCAGCTCGAGATTCTGGAATAGATTTTAAGAATCTATGGGAACCAAGTTATCCTTCAGCATTGCCTTTCACCCCCAGACCGGAGGACAAATGGAGCGAGTGAATCAGATACTCGAAGATATGCTTTGTTCTTGTGTTCTCGCGTATGGAACCAAATGGGAAGATTGCTTACCATTCGCCGAGTTCTCCTACAACAACTGCTACCAATCCAATCTTCAGATGGCACCGTTTGAGGTGTTGTATGGACGCAAGTGCCGCATTCCCCTCAATTGGTCAGAAACCGAAGAAGGACTAGTCTTTGGACCAGATATCCTCCGCGAAGCAGAAGAGAAAGTTCAACTTGTCATAGAGCGTCTAGAGACCGCCAAGTCAAGACAGAAGAGCTACACAGACTCACACCGCCGAGACATGAGTTTCCTTGTTGGGAACTATGTCTATCTCCGAGTCACATCTCTCAAGGGAAACCAGCGCTTCCACGTCAAAGGAAAGCTCGCACCAAGATATATCGGCCCCTTCAAGATCACCGACAGACCAAGAGAAGTTGCCTACCAGCTAGATCTACCTTCCGAGTTATCCGATGTGCACAACGTTTTCCACGTGTCACAGCTCCGAAAGTGTCTCCAAGTTCCCAACCGCCCCGACTTCTACAAGGACATCAATCATCAAGACATCAACCTTCAGCCAGACCTCACTTATCGTGAGAGACCAGTTCGCATCTTGGATGAAGCCGAGCGTTGCACTCGAAGCTGCACCATCAAATACTTCATGGTCCAATGGAGCAACCACACGGAAGCAGAAGCAACCTGGGAGCATGAAGACTATCTTAGATCTGAGTTTCCTTATCTTTTTAGCGCCTAGCCTAGGAATCTCGGGGACGAGATTCTTGTAAGGGGGGTAGGTCTTTCACACCCTGTGTTTGTGCCACTTTGCTATGCTATGAGTTATAAAATTTGGACCCATTTAAAACTTTTTGAGTGCTTGTGATGATTGACTTGAGTGCTATTTGCTTAAGTGCTTGCTTGAGTTTTAATTCACCAAAGATTCTTCTTCTCTCAAAACTCACCTACTTCATCCAAACCTCTGCCCAATGACCATGCCATGTGTATAGTACCTAAAACTATTTTTATAAAATATTATTTTGGGCAAAAAGCATTTATTCAATTTAAGTTTTCAAAAACCCCTGAATTGAGGTTTGTACTACAAGTCCTCAAATTAGGGAAACTTTTCTTCCCCAATTAATTTATTTGGAACCTACTATATATAAGACTTCCCAAAACCACCAAATATTATTTTTAAAGATTATTTTCATATTTTATTTAAACACTTCCCAATTAATTATTTTTATGCTTTCAAAATATTTGAGAAAATTTAGGAAAACTCAGTGGACATATATTTTCCATATATATGAGTTTCAACACATGGTCATGTTCAAAATATTGGACAAAACCCTCCAAAACCCTTTCTGCCTACTTCAAGCATTTGAAATATTTCTAAAATAAATCAAGGAAAATTCTAGCATGTCACATATGCCATATTTGATGATCTTGCCAAGTTTCAATTCTATCCAAATTGTTTTGGTTCACAAAAGTTCCCCAAAACCCTCTTTGTCCAGATCCAAATTTGATCAACTCTACATTGCCAACTTTCTCCAATTGATCTAAAACTTTGTGGGCATGCTCAAATCCCCAAATAATGCCACCACACCAAGTAGTGCATTAAGGGGAATAGATTAGCATGATTGGATCTAAGAAAATCAGTTTCTGCTCATTTCTAGGGTTTACAATGTTTGCATTGTCAACTTTTCTCAAATGATCTCCAAATTGATGATCAAGCTTAATTCTTCCCACCATTTCATCATGTTAAGTTTAATATCCAGTAGATCACCAGAGGTAACCCAACCAGAGATCAAACACCTTCTGCGAGAATGCAAGGATCAATAATTAAGCCCCTTCCACAATTCTCCTTCACCCCTATTTTTACCACAACACCATGCAGCCCCTCCCCACCTCCAGTAAAGTTCCTGGAGCCCAGAAGCATGATTGCATGGGTGAAAACCCCTCTCCCCCTCTCTGGACAGCCCCATTTCTCTCTTCTCTCACTTCTCTCTCTCACTCATGGCCATTCCAGAGCATCCAAGGCTCATTACTATTGTTTACTCCCCCTCTCCTAAAGTCGGACATAATTGGACACGCCAGAGTGCGTCAAAAGCCCTGGCATGTCGGCCAAAGTCGCGCTCTCGAGCGCGCTGCCGCGCTCCAAAAGGTTGACCTCTCGTCCCTGACCACCTCAGGCCTTCCCCGCGCGCCAGTTGAGGTCCCTCGGCATTCAGGACACGCAACGCCCCTGCCCCCCTCCTCTCTCTCCCTGCAATGGCTCTCCCCAGCGCGTGCCCGACGCCGCCCGAGCCGGCCAATGCGTGAGCTCGCACGCGCGATACCCCTGACCTCTCCTGCTTTCTCTCTCTCTCTTCTCTCCCGCGGGCCTATACCAACCCCAGGAACACCCCGGACACGCTCCCGCGGCTCCCTATGCGCTCCAGCGACGACGACGACCTCGCCGGCGCACGCGCTCTTGGTGGACCGCGGGCCGCCTATTTAAGGTCACCCCAGGCTCCTCTCTCCCCACTGCTGACCCTCTCTCCCTCCTAATCGAACACCAGAGCCCCCCCTACCCAGCTCCCCGTGCCTCAGCGCTCGGGATCGATGGAGTTCTGCCTCGTCGGGTCCGCCACCGTCCGGCTAGTGTGAGCCTCCTTCGCCCCTCCTCTCGCTCGATCTGGAACCGCACCGGACCCCTGACGCCATCCCCCCTCTCTCCCGCTGCTATTGCAACCTGGGGCGTCGACGATGACCTCCTCTCGAAGCTCCTCCGTCGTGGGTCCTCGTCGCCGGCGAACCGCTGCTCCCCTCCGGCCATCTCCTCCACCACCCGATCGGCGACAGCACCCCAAGTCCATTCCTTCCCCTAGACTTCCTCGTCGTGCCCTGCATCGTCGCCTGTGAGCTCGCCAAGCCTCTGGACGGGGGTTGACAACGGCCTGCCAGTGGGGACCGTCTGTCAGCCTTTCATCTCTCTCTCTCTCGCCCCCCTCCTCTCGCTGACCAGTGGGCCCCGTCCGTCAGGTTTGAAACTTAGCGCGTGCGGGAGGCCTTGGCTCGCCTGAGCTAATTTAGCCGACTGGGCCGGCTCGGGCAACCGTTTTGGCCCAGTAGGCATAATGCCATTTTTCTTTTTCTATTTTCTGACATTTTCCAAAAATTCCACACAATTAAATAATTTTCCAAATCCAATAATTCCAAAACCACAAATCTTGTTATATTATGTACTATTTAATGATACCACTTATGCATCTTTTTGAAAGTAATTTCTATACTGTTTGTATTTAAAACCTTGTTTTGAATATTCAAAACCACTTCTAAAATGCCTTTCACCACTTTTGACACTTAAAAACCAGAAACTAATAATTTTGGTATTATTAGTTTCACCCTAATATTTTACAAAAATGGTTTGACATTTTTCTGAGTGCTTTTACTTTCCTGTTTTGTGCTATTGTCTTATTGAGCGCCCGTTACTTGCGACGTTAGATTACGAAGTTGACGAAGGAGCTGGACCAGAGGCATTTGAAGACCCTGAGGACATTGTTGAGCCAGGCAAGCAACCCCTTGACCATGTCTAAGAAACCTTTTTATGCATGTCATATACCACTTGATATTGTTGCATCAGAATCATGATGATCATAGTGACCACCTCTATGGGTTGCCTCCGTTACTGTCTCTCGTTGATACTTGCATGACATGACTCTACCTTATGCTTAGAGTCGTGTGGGTGGGATGTAGATAGGTTGCTAAAGTAGTCGCTACGCGAGTGGGACGGGAATATGCATGGTGGTGGAAACAAAGTACTTTCAAAGGCTTTTCGAAAACCCCGTCGGTTGACACTAATGCCCGAGGGAGATGTTGAGCTAGGTGACCTCTTGATAAAGAAGTGGTGCACCGAGGCATATATGTGTGTTGTTTTCGAAAACGGATTGGTTTAAGTTGTGACCATTACTCCAACCTTACATGTACAACCACGATACCCCTTATGGGATGGGGCTTTGTTGATTACCTTGGTCGGTACTAGCAGAGAGCCCGCATTACTAGTGGCGGGAGTGACGCGGTCACTCTCGATACGGGGTCGTGCCTGAAAGGATGACCATGGGCTGTTTTCACAGACACCGGGCACACCGTCGGTCCCTTCATGGATGTTACTTGTGATGTACATCATGCGGGCTGTGTGCCAACAAGTGGACTCTTTGTTTAGTGTCGTCAAGGGAAAGGCGTTGTTCGGGTGCTTACCTCGGGTATGTGATATACCGCGAGTCGTGGCTTGACACGGAAGTTCCCCAAGTCTTGTGGGTAAAGTGTGCAACCTCAGCAGAGTGTAAAACTATTCGAATAGCCGTGTCCACGGTCAAGGACAGTTGGATGACCACTCTTGGGCTACGTCCATTGTTTACAAAACTATGTGTGTGTGGAGAAACGAAGATACTTGGGTTGAGTCGGATGACCCGACGTGATGAATGAACATGGGATGTTCAAAACTTGTTTATATTGATATCTGTAATCTATTCTTATGGATACTTGTGACCTCATGATGCATGCTTACAAGATGATAGGACATGTCATTGTATTCCAAAATTTTCTTTCCGCAAAATTACCCAATTAGTGCTATATCATGCTTTGTTATACCTTGTTCCACACATGGGTTGCTTGCGAGTACATTCAAAGTACTCATTGGCTTGCCACTGGTTATTTAATTGGCCAGGCATGGAAGAGCACGAATATGGTGAAGATTTCGTTGGAGACGAACATGCGAATTAGGAGGCTTCCCAGTCAGAATGCCTGTAGGTTTAAGGAAGATGGCATGGGTCTACGCTATCTTTCAAGATTTCCACTGCGAGTTTATGTTTGTTGTTTGGCCTTCATGGCCCTATCCATGTAAGACTTGACCTTGATGGTCTTTATTTGAGTAAGACGGTATGTATGGATGTAAGACTCTTGTTATTCAGCTTTTGTGTGTTCAGTGAGCATTGATCTCTGGGATCACTGTACACGTGCATTCGGTGATCACGACTTATGAGTAGGGGTCCCCAAAGGAAAAGTGTTGGTTTGTCTCCCAACAAGCTCTTTTTTTAAAGCCTTTTAGCTAGGCATGATGATTTCAATGATGCTCACAAGGAAATAGTATTTTAAACATGCAAAAGAGCATCATGGATCACATGACAAGCACATTTAAGTCTAACCCACTTCCCGTGCATAGGGATTTTGCAAGCAAACAACTTACTGTAGCAAGAATCAACTTGCATAGGAAGGTAAAACAAGCACAACTTCAAAACATTGAACACATCAGGAGGAAACTTGATATTACTGCAATTCCTACAAGCATATGTTCCTCCCTCATAATAATTTTCAGTAGCATCATGAAGAAATTCCACAATATAACTATCACATAAAGCATTCTTTTCATGATCCACAAGCATAGAAAATTTATTACTCTTCCCACAAGCAAACTTCTCATACATAATTGTGGGAGTATCATAGGGGACTCGAATGCCATAAATTGTTTCCACATTAAAAGAATAATGTTCAGAAAAAGGGTATTCATAATTGTGACAAGTTTTATAATAATACTCATCACTAATTTTATAACATAAGTATCATCACAATAATCATCATAAATAGGAGGCATGGAATCATTATAACAAATTTGATCATTGAAAGTGGGGGAACTAAAAATATCATCTTCATTATGCATAGCATCCCCAAACTTGGGACACACATCAATTGCAGCAAATATATTCTCAAATATGTCATTCTCATCAAGCATAGCATCCCCAAGCTTTTGGGTTTGCATATCATTAGCATAATCATCAATAGTGTAACAATTTTTATCATCATACTTTTCGAAGTTGGTGCCAAAAAGATTTTCAATGTTATAAGGAGTATCATTATCTTCGCAATCATCCTCATCACAACAAGTAGTAGGTATAACAAAATAATCATCAAGTGTATCATCGTCCACACTACTTTCATATTTATTTTCAACGATTATAGGAGCAACATTGTTTGGAAGGGATACCTTTTTAACTCTACTTTTCCTTCTTTTCTTCCTCTTCACCACCTTATGTGTGGGTTTAAGTGATTTTTTCGAGCTTCTTATTGAAGAGATTGGTTCGATGGAAAGCTCTTCCTTGCAACCTGATTCATCACTAGAAACAATAGGAGGGTATTGGGAGACCTTTACCCTTACATTAGTAGTCGTTTTATATCCTATTGGTTTCTCATTCTTTTTATAGTTGGCAATATAAGCATTCTCATTGCAATTCACTACGCAAAACATATTGATTTCTTGTAGATTAGTTTCATTATAATTAGTGATAAGGAAATATATCAAACCAATCATCTTTATGTGACAATTATGCACACCCCAAAAATAAACAAAGTTCATTACAGAGTTCATGGGAGATCAAATTATCACAATATTTGGAAACTGTTCTATCATGAAAATGCCTGCATTGGAAGTTAAGATGACCAACCCTATTGCAAAGTTCACAAGTAATGGGATGGAGAGAGCATAATCTTGTGGCAAATTCATCTATCACTTTAAGCCACAAATTGGTTTTATCATGTTTATGCTTCTTACAAAATCTATCATCCCTATATGGCATGTCTTCACAAATTTTATTCACTCCATAAAAATTGCCATGCTTACAGGAAATCTTTTTATCATGACTAGTACAATCATCATTGGCACCATGGGTATTCAGAGAATTCATACTAACAATATAGCTATCATGCTCATCATTCAAGGATTTAATGCCAAACATTTTATTGAACTCTTCTTCTAACACTTTGGCACAATTTTTTCGATCCATCATTTTCAAGAAAAACATCATAAAGGTAAAGAACTTGATGCAACAACAATTCCATTTTTTGTAATTTTCTTTTATAAACCAAACTAGTGATAAACAAGAAACTAAAATATTTAATTGCAAGATCTAAAGATATACCTTCAATCACTCACCTCCCCGGCAACGGCGCCAGAAAATAGCTTGATGTGTACTACACAACTTTATTCTTGTAGACTCTGTTGGGCCTCCAAGTGCAGAGTTTTGTAGGACAGTAGCAACTTTCCCTCAAGTGGATGACCTAAGGTTTATCAATCCGTGGGAGGTTTAGGACGAAGATGGTCTCTCTCAAACAACCTTGCAATCAAATACAAGAAATCGCTTCTATCCCCAACACACCCAATACAATGGTAAATTGTATAGGTGCACTAGTTCGGCGAAGAGATGGTGTTAGAAGTGCAATATGGATGGTAGATATAGGATTTTGTAATCTGAAAATATAAAAACAGCAAGGTATCAAGTGGCAAAAGGTGAGCAAAATGTTATATTAATGCTTGGAAACAAGGCCTAGGGTTCATACTTTCACTAGTGCAATCTCTCCACAATGCTAACATAATGGAATCATATGATCATCCCTCAACGTGCAACAAAGGATCACTCCATTCATATCTAGCAGAGAACATAAGTTGAAATTTTTGTAGGTAGTAAGAACCACCTCAAAGTTACCCTTTCCGATCAATCTATTGGGCTATTCCTATAGATGTCACAAACAGCCCTAGAGTTCGTACTAAAATAACACCAATGATACATATCAATCAACCCTAATGCCACCTAGATACTCCAATGTCACCACAAGTATCTGTGGGTTAATTATTCGACACGCATCAAACAATTTCAGATTCATCATATTCCATCCAACACAAAGAACTTCAAGGAGTACCCCAAGATTTCCATCGGAGAAGGTAGGACAAGAACGTGCAATCAACCTCTATGCATAGATCACCAAGGTCACCGGAATCCGCAAGTTGATGCCATAACATATATCAAGTGAATCAATAGAATACCCCATTGTCAGTACGGGTATCTGCATGCAAGACATACATCAAGTGTTCAAATCCAATATTCAATCCGACATAACAAAATCTCAAAGGGAAAGATTCAATTCATCACAACAAGATAGCAAGGGAAGAACACCATATGATCCAACTATATTAACAAAGCCTGTGATACATCAAGATCGTGCCATCTCAAGAACACGAGAGAGAGAGAGAGAGAGAGATTAAACACATAGATACTGGTACATACCCTCGGCCCTGAGGGTGAACTTCTCCCTCCTCGTCAGGGCCTCCGCCGGGATGATGAAGATGGCCACCGGTGTTGGTTGTCCCCCTCCGGCATGGTACTGGAAATGCTCCAGATGGGTTTTTCTTCCATACAAAGAGTTGTAGCGGCGAAGCGGAAGTTCTAGGTTAACTTCTAGGGGTTTTGGTATTTATAGGATTTTTCAGCATTGGAATCACGTCTACCGGAGCCACTAGGGACCCACGAGCTAACAGGGCGCGACCAGGGACTGGGCTACGCCCTGTTGCCTTGTGGTCCCTGATACGTCTCCGATGTATCTATAATTTATGAAGTATTCATGCCATGTTTACAATAATTTTATATGATTTTGGTATGATTTGATTAGAACTAACCCGGACTGGCACTGTTTTCAGCAGAGCTACCATGGTGTCGTTTTTTGTGCAGAAATAAAAGTTCTCGGAATGGGCTGAAAATTTACGGAGAATATTTTTGGAAAATATAAAAAATACTAGAGCAAAAAGATACCGGAGAGGAGTCCCGAGGAGGCCACAAGCCTAGGGGGCGCCCCCCTCCCCCCCTAGGGCGCGCCCCCCTGGCTTGTGGGCCCCTTGAGCAACCCCCTGACGTGATTCCAACGACAAGTACTCCTATAAATCGAGAAACCCCCAGAAAGAAACCTAGATCGGGAGTTCCGCCGCTGCAAGCCTCTGTAGACATGAAAAACCATTCGGGAGCCCGTTCCGGCACCCTGCCAGAGGGGGAAACCATCACCGGAGGCCATCTTCATCATCCCGGCGGTCTCCATGACGAGGAGGGAGTAGTTCACCCTCGGTGCTGAGAATATGTACCAGTAGCTATGTGTTTGATCTCTCTCTCTCTCGTGTTCTTGAGATGACACGATCTTGATGTACCGCGAGCTTTATCAATATAGATGAATCATATGGAGTTTTCCCCTCTCTATCTTCTTGTGATGAATTGAGTTTTCCCTTTGAAGTTTACTTATCGGATTGAGTCTTTAAGGATTTGAGAACACTTGATGTATGTCTTGCGATGGGATATCGGTGGTGACAATGGGATGTTCTATTGATCCACTTGATGTATGTTTTGGTGATCAACTTGCGGGTTCCGTGACCTTGGGAATCTATGCATAGGGGTTGGCACATGTTTTCGTCTTGACTCTCCGGTAGAAACTTTGGGGCACTCTTTGAAGTTCCTTGTGTTGGATTGAACATGATGAATCTGAAATTGTGTGATGCATATCGTATAATCAAGCCTATGGGTACTCGTGGTGACATTGGAGTATCTAGGTGACATTAGGGTTTTGGTTGATGTGTATCTTAAGGTGTTATTTTAGTACGAACTCTAGGGCTGTTCGTGACACTTATAGGGATAGCTCATAAGATTGATCGAAAAAGATAACTTTGAGGTGGTTTCGTACCCTACAATAATTTCTTCGTTTGTTCTCCGCTATTTGTGACTTTGGAGTGAACTCTTTGTCGCACGTGAGGGGTTTACATATGATTCAACTATGTCAGTATTGTTGAGAGAACTTGCACTAGTGAAAGTATGAACCCTAGGCCTTGTTTCTAATCTTTGCAATACCGTTTGTGCTCACTTTTATCATTAGTTACCTTGCTGTTTTTATATTTTCAGATTACAAAAACCTATATCTACCATCCATATTACAGTTGTATCACCATCTCTTCGCCGAACTAGTGCACCTATACAATTTACCATTGTATTGGGTGTGTTGGGGACACAAGAGACTCTTTGTTATTTGGTTGCAGGGTTGTTTGAGAGAGACCATCTTCATCCTACGCCTCCCACAGATTGATAAACCTTAGGTCATCCACTTGAGGGAAATTTGCTACTGTCCTACAAAACTCTGCGCTTGGAGGCCCAACACGAGTCTACAAGAAGAAGGTTGCGTAGTAGACATCAAGCTCTTTTCTGGCGCCGTTGCCGGGGAGGTGAGTGCTTGAAGGTATATCTTTAGATCTTGTAATTGAATCTTTTATTTTCTTATTTTATCACTAGTTTAGTCTATAAAAGAAAACTACAAAAAAATGGAATTGAGGTTGCCTCATATGCTTCATCTTTTTAATGTCTTTCGTGAAAATGATGGAAAAGAAAATTGTGCTCAAGTGTTAGAAGAAGAAGTTATTAAAATGTTTGGCACTAAATCTTTGTATGATGAGTATGATTGCAATGTTGTTAGTATGAATTCCTTGAATATTCATGATGCTAATGATATGCAAAGCTAAAAGCTTGGGGATGCTATGTTTGATGAAGATGATATGTTTAGTCCCCCAAGTTTTGATGAGCAAATTTATTATGATGAAAGCATGCCTCCTATTTATGATGATTATTGTGATGACATGTATGCTATAAAGAATAATGATAACCATGAAACTTGTCATCATGATTTTAGTTTTCAATTGGATTATGCTTCACATGATAGTTATTTTGTTGAGTTTGCTCCCACTACTATTGATGAGAATAAATTTGCTTATGTGGTGAGTAGTAAAATTTCTATTCTTGTAGATCATGAAAAGAATGCTTTATGTGCTGGTTATGTTGTGAAATTCATTCATGATGCTACTGAAAATTATTATGAGGGAGGAATATATGCCTGTAGGAATTGCAAAAATATCAAGTTTCCTCTCTATGTGTTGAAAATCTTGAAGTTTTGCTTGTTTTACCTTCCTATGCTAGTTGATTCTTGTTCCCATAAGTTGTTTGCTCACAAAATCCCTATGCATAGGAAGTGGGTTAGGCTTAAATGTGCTAGTCATATGCTTCATGATGCTCTCTTGCATGTTTCAATTCTAATCTTTTATGTGAGCATCATTGAAATCATCATGCCTAGCTAAAAGGCATTAAAGAAAAGTGCTTGTTGGGAGACAACCCAACACTTTTACCTTCTGTTTTTGTGTGTGCACATGATTAATCTACTGTAGTAATCATTTTTTGTGCCTTTTATTTCAATTAAGTGCCAAGTAAATCCTTTGAGATGACTCACAAGATGAGTAGAATTGATGCTGAACCAAAACAGAAACTTTTGACTCCAGTACAGGAATTTAATTTTTTACTGGAGCGTGATAATGATCTGAAATTTTTACACAGTCTTTATATACAAATTCTTCAGGTTTTCCTAATTTTTCAGAATTTGTCGAGACAGAGAAGTATGGATATACTACAAATCTTTACAGACTGTTCTGTTTTTGACAGATTCTGTTTTGCATGCATAGTTTGCTTGTTTTAGTGTTCCCATAGCTTATATTCAGTGATATAAATTATGGGAATGGTAGGATAAAGTAGGTATCATGTGGGAACAATTATGAATCTTTTCTTGACAGTACCTAAGTGAATGATCTATCTTTATTATACTAACCCATCTCACGAAGTTCCGTTAAGTTTTGTGTGATTGAAGTTTTCAAGTTTTGGGTGAGACACCGATGTGAGGAGAATAAGGAGTGACAAGAACCTAAGCTTGGGTATGCCCAAGGCACCCCCAAGGTAATATGTAAGGATGACTCAAGCGCCTAAGCTTGGGGATGCCCCGGAAGGCATCCCCTATTTCGTCTTCAACATTATCGGTATATCTTACTTGGAGCTATATTTTTATTCGTCACATAATATGAGTTTTGCTTGGAGCATCATTTTATTTTCTTGTTCTATGTTAGGTGTTATTTACAATCTTGTTTTTCAATAAAAAGTTCCATGAATTGCCTTAGGATGCTTGCATTGCATGTTTTGATGAGTGCTGTGTAAAAACAGAAACTTTGGCTGTAGTGTTTGAATTTTCATATTTTACTGAAATGTGGAAAGTTTCTGAAATTTTTACATAGTGTTTTCATATAAATTTTATATCATGTCCTAAATTTTCATAATTTTTGGAGTTACATAAGTACACTGGTTTAATAGATTGCTACAGACTGTTCTGTTTAGACAGATTGCTGTCATAGTTTTGTTATCTACTTATCCTATAGTTTCCATAGCCTATATTGGTAGATATAAATTGTGGAAATGATAGTATACAGTACCTAATGTTTGAAAATTATTGTGCAACTTGTCTTGGCAGTACATAAAGAGTTGATTTATTATTATGTGTACTAACCTATTTCACGAGTTCTTTTCGAGTTTTGTGTGGATGAAGTTTTTGAGAATAGGTGAAACCATGATATGAGAGGATTGAACGAGATACAAAAGGTCAAGATTGGGGATGCCCAAGGCACCCCAAGTAAATATTTCAAGAAGTCTCAAGCATCTAAGCTTGGGGATGCTACGCATCCCACCTCTCTTCATCAACAATTATCGGTTAGCCTATGTTGAGCCTAAATTTTTATTCGTTCACATGATGCGTGCTATTCTTGGAGTGCTATTTTTCTTTTGCTTGCTGTTGAATAAAGTACTTAATATCTGAAATTCTTAGATGAGAGATTCTTCACATAGTTATTTAATTGTTGGCTATGCATTGATCTTCACTTATATCTTTTCGGAGTAGTTTGACATTCACTCTCGTGCTTCACTTATATCCTATGAGTAAATGGTTGAATGAATTGAATATCATAAATCTGAAATTAAATATGCTTCATATACTTATCCCATGGGGAGTAATGACTTCACACATAATAATTATATGTGGTAAAATTTATTGAAAGTTAGCAAACACCGCATTGGTCACTTGAACAATTCATGAAAGAATATTGAAGGAAGAGAGATTCCACATATAAATATACTATCTTGGACATCTTCTATGATTGTGAGCTCATTAATTATTTTCAAACTCGAGCAAATTAGTTAAAATTGGACAAGGAAGACAACTTAATGAGTTATGTTTGGGTATATTTGTATAGAAGTTATATTGTTATGGATCCTCCAACATGTGGTGCTTGCTTCCACCTCATACTAGCCAAAACTTCCGCACCAAGTAGAAATACTAATTGTGCATCCAAACACCCTTAAACCCAAAGTTGTTCCATATGAGTCCACCATACCTACCTATATGCGGTATTTACCTGTCGTTCCAAGTAAATTTGCATGTGCCAAACTCTAAACCTTCAAATAATATTCTGTTTTGTATGCCCGAATCGCTCATATAGTGACTAGGGGCTGTCAGTATCTTCCATGCTAGGTGGGTTATTCTCACGATATGTGTTGATTCACTATCATTCACGAGAAAGTGGCTGGTATTCGGGATGCCCAGTTCCATGCTCAAAAAAATCAAATCCAAATATAATGAAACAAAACTCCCCCAAGATTGTTGTTTGTATGGACGGTACCCGTGGACTCGGCTCGCCGTGGAGTGTGATTGATTGGTGGAGGGGGAGTAAAAACTTTACCATTCTGTTTGGGAACCGCCTATAATGTATCTAGCATGGAAGATACCGAGATCTCTCGGTTATTATGTTGACAATGAAAGCATACCACTCAAAATTATTATTCATCTCTGTTTTAAAAGCTTGAGCTCTGGCACCTTTGCAAATCAATGCTTCCCTCTGTGAAGGGCTTATCTTTTACTTTCTAGTACTTACCTTTATGCAAGAGTCATGGTGATCTTCACCACTTCCTATATTTCACTTTTTTCTCTTGGCAAGCGTCATGTGTTGGGGAATGATCTAAACATATATATCCACACAAATATATTTGATCATGAATTATTATTGTTGACAATTATCTATATGATAAATAAGTTGGGAGGCAAAACATTAAGCCCCTATCTTTCTCTGTGTTCGATGGATGCTATTTGTTCTAAAAATATGCTTTGAGTGTCAATAATCATGGAAGACTATATGATAGTTGAGTATGTGGAATTTGCTAAATTAAAGCTCTTACATAGACCCTTCCTGAAAATAAGATGAATTGCAATTGTTCGATGACTAGGAATGTGGTTTGTTAGTTTTCAAGAAACTTTCTGGTCTATACTTTAACATGTGAATAGCTTGTTACTTGATCATGAGAAGTTTTATGAGATGAGCTACTGTTTATGGTTTATATTGATGCTAGAAAAAGTGATTGGAATTATCATTGATCAAACTTGTGCACTTGCTAGCATTCACACTTCATAAATTATTTCTTTTATCATTTACCTACTCGAGGACGAGCAGGAATTAAGCTTGGGGATGCTGATACGTCTCCAACGTATCTATAATTTATGAAGTATTCATGCCATGTTTACAATAATTTTATATGATTTGATTAGAACTAACCCGGACTGACGCTGTTTTCAGCAGAGCTACCATGGTGTCGTTTTTTGTGCAGAAATAAAAGTTCTCGGAATGGGCTGAAAATTTACGGAGAATATTTTTGGAAAATATAAAAAATACTGGAGCAAAAAGATACCGGAGAGGAGTCCCGAGGAGGCCACAAGCCTGGGGGGCGCCCCCCTCCTAGGGCGCGCCCCCCTGGCTTGTGGGCCCCTCGAGCACCCCCCCTGACGTGATTCCAACACCAAGTACTCCTATAAATCGAGAAACCCCCAGAAAGAAACCTAGATCGGGAGTTCCGCCGCCGCAATCCTCTGTAGCCATGAAAAACCAATCGGGAGCCCGTTCCGGCACCCTGCCAGAGGGGGAAACCATCACCGGAGGCCATCTTCATCATCCCGGCGGTCTCCATGACGAGGAGGGAGTAGTTCACCCTCAGGGCTGAGGGTATGTACTAGTAGCTATGTGTTTGATCTCTCTCTCTCTCGTGTTCTTGAGATGACACGATCTTGATGTACCGCGAGCTTTATCAATATAGATGAATCATATGGAGTTTTCCCCTCTCTATCTTCTTGTGATGAATTGAGTTTTCCCTTTGAAGTTTACTTATCGGATTGAGTCTTTAAGGATTTGAGAACACTTAATGTATGTCTTGCGATGGGATATCGGTGGTGACAATGGGATGTTCTATTGATCCACTTGATGTATGTTTTGGTGATCAACTTGCGGGTTCCGTGACCTTGGGAATCTATGCATAGGGGTTGGCACATGTTTTCGTCTTGACTCTCCGGTAGAAACTTTGGGGCACTCTTTGAAGTTCCTTGTGTTGGATTGAACATGATGAATCTGAAATTGTGTGATGCATATCGTATAATCAAGCCCATGGGTACTCATGGTGACATTGGAGTATCTAGGTGACATTAGGGTTTTGGTTGATGTGTATCTTAAGGTGTTATTTTAGTACGAACTCTAGGGCTGTTCGTGACACTTATAGGGATAGCTCATAAGATTGATCGGAAAAGATAACTTTGAGGTGGTTTCGTACCCTACAATAATTTCTTCGTTTGTTCTCCGCTATTTGTGACTTTGGAGTGAACTCTTTGTCGCACGTGAGGGGTTTACATATGATTCAACTATGTCAGTATTGTTGAGAGAACTTGCACTAGTGAAAGTATGAACCCTAGGCCTTGTTTCTAAGCATTGCAATACCGTTTGTGCTCACTTTTATCATTAGTTACCTTGCTGTTTTTATATTTTCATATTACAAAAACCTATATCTACCATCCATATTACACTTGTATCACCATCTCTTCGCCGAACTAGTGCACCTATACAATTTACCATTGTATTGGGTGTGTTGGGGACACAAGAGACTCTTTGTTATTTGGTTGCAGGGTTGTTTGAGAGAGACCATCTTCATCCTACGCCTCCCATGGATTGATAAACCTTAGGTCATCCACCTTAGGGAAATTTGCTACTGTCCTACAAAACTCTGCGCTTGGAGGCCCAACACGAGTCTACAAGAAGAAGGTTGCATAGTAGACATCAGTCCCCTGGCAGCCCTTCTCTAGTGGTTCTTCACTCCGGTATTTCTTATTTTCCCAGAAAAAATTATCAAAAAGTTTCGGGCGATTCCGAGAACTTCCATTTTCTGCACACAAAAACAACACCACGGTAATTTTCCTGAAAACAGCGTCACTCCGGGTTAGTTCTAAATAAATCATATGAAGTGCATCAAGACCATATATAAGTATTGTAAACATGGGCAAATATGGCATGAATACTTCATAAATTATTGATACGTTGCAGACGTATCACTTATAGAGAGCAAGGATAAACCATGGGCTATCACGCCAGCTTCATTGAGGCAAGACTTGAGCCTCGAAAGCCAGTCTCAATACCGAGCTTCAAAAGCCGGCTTATAAATTATGCAATTTTCTTCAAAAATATATATCTCTCTTTTGATATATCCTGATTTGCGGGTATAATTCTCCCTTTATCCGGGTTATTTTTTTGCCTATCAAAATGATGGCACTCGATCATATGATTACCAGTTATTTTACTTATTACGATTATCAAGGCTCTTTGTTAATATAAGATTTACCTCATCTAGCCCGGCTTATGGCAAGATGCCATAGTCGGCTTATTGAAGATGAACCAAAGTAAAGACAGGCATATAAAAACAGCTGCAACAGCCGGCTCATCACATTCATTGAATAAAACCTTCATCAGTATCAAGTGCACGATGGCACCACAGCTAATTTAGTATTTTAACTACTCCTATCACAAGCCCAAAGATGGGCCACAAAATATTGAAAGTTTTTTCTCCTTCAAGACGAGCATGAGTCCCCTCGCAAGCTGGCTCTTCACTCCTTCGGGTCGGCGTCCCTCCACTGATATTCGGGGTCGCTTTGATGCGCCGGCTCATCATGTTCGGTCTGGAGGTCCCTTCGCATCCACTGGATGGTTGTCAAGGCTTTGAAATTTGAGTCGTCATGGATGATAAGAGACGGGTCAACATCAGGGGCAAAGGTTTGCTTACGGCGAGGAGGAACAAGCTCGAAGGGTTATCTTCAGGTGGGTTGAGACGTTTGTTCTCCTTCGAATAGCTGGATTGATATTTTGATAGATCCAGCTCGTTAGCAAGTTGAGTTGCCAACATACGGGTTTCCTTCACACAGTTGGCATAATCAGCTTCAGAAAATTCTGAGTTGTCAATTTTGAATTCAGGAAAGCCGCCTTCCATTGCCGCTGGCTCCATCTCTGGCAAGTACGCCTTTGCACGAGCAAGTGCCATATTAGCACCAGCATGAGCCGCTGACCGTTTGACCTCTTTGATCCATTGCGGCATGTTGATAGATCATTTAGCATGTCCTTTATCCTTAGAGGAGGATTCTTGAGGTTCCTCACTGCCATTATTGAATAAACACATCCTGTGAACATTTGTTCCAGGTATGTGAATATCACCTTCAGCTTGACTATCGGCTATTGAATAGCGTTCTTACTCCTTTTCCATGCACAAAGTAAAAACACATCGATAAGCTGGCTTAAAGTTTAACCCGGATTATGACTATGAAGATGATATACACTTACCGAAAATGGCCAAAGTCATATTAGTAATCTGCTGCTTCAGAGTGGTCAGAGATTGGTTCGATGGAAAGCTCTTCCTTGCAACCTGATTCATCACGAGAAACAATATGAGGGTATTGGGATACCTTTACCATTTCATTAATATTCCTTCTATATTCTATTGGTTTCTCATTCTTTCTATAGTTGGCAATATAAGCATTCTCATTGCAATTCACCACGCAAAACATATAGATTTCTTGTAGTTAGTTTCATTATCATTAGTGATATATAAGGAATATATCAAACTGATCATTTTTATGTGACAATTCTTCACACCCCAAAAATAAACAAAGTTCATTATAGATTTCACCGGAGATCAAATTATCACAATATTTGTGAAAATGCATGCATTGGAAATTAAGATGACCAACCTTGTTGCAAAGTTCACAAGTAAGGGGATGAAGAGAGCATAATCTTGTGGCAAATTCAGCTATCACATTAAGCCACCAATTAGTTTGGTCATGTTTATGCTTCTTCCAAAATCTATCGTCCCTATATGGCATGTCTTCACAAATTCTATTCACTCCACAAAAACTGACATGGTTATAGGAAATCTTCTTATCATGACTAGTGCAATCATCATTAGCATCATGGATATTCAGAGAATTCATACTAGCAATGTTGCAATCTTGCTCGTCATTCAAGGAATTCTCATTAAGTATTTTCATAAATTTTCCTCTACCATTTGAGCACAATTATTCGAACCATCATTTTCACGAAAGACCTTATGAAGACGAAACAACTGAGTTAACCTAAACTCCATTTTTTTGTAGTTTTCCTTTTATAATCCAAACTAGTGATAAACAGGAAACTAAAATATTTAATTCCAAGATCTAAAGATATACCTTCAAGCACTCACCTCCCCGGCAAGGACGCTAGAAAATAGCTTGATGTCTACTACACAACTTATTCTTGTAGACTCCTGTTGGGCCTCCAAGCGCAGAGTTTTGTAGGACAGTAGCAATTTTCCCTCAAGCGGATGACCTAAGGTTTATCAGTCCATGGGAGGTGTACGATGAAGATGGTCTCTCTCAAGCAACCCTGCAATCAAATACAAGAAATCTCTTGTGTCCCCAACACACCCAATACAATGGCAAATTGTATAGGTGCACTAGTTCGGCGAAGAGACGGTGATACAAGTGCAATGAGAGAAGATTTCCTATGCATGGTGGTAACTACACAACCTTTGGTATCAGTGCCTTTTCTGATATATGAGGTGTTGGTTTTCAATGGCATTGGCACAAGTGCATTTTTGATGTATAGAAATGACTTTCTCTCACTTATCTTTGTCTTTTTATTACCTTTTTGACACAAGTGTCTTTTTGTTGTGTAGAAAGGGCGTTTTCTCATTTCTCTTAGTCTATTTGCTTGTCTTTTTGGCATAATTACATGTTTCCTTACCTGGCTGGTCCAAAGTCACAATATTTTCGTTATAGAGTTATTTTTCATAGTCCATAATAATTTATCAAATTAATTTGGGATAAAAGTTGAGGCCGTGTGTAGCTACCACCATGGGTAGCAAATTATTTCCGCAAGTGCAATATGGATGGTAGATATAGGTCTTTGTAACCTGAAAATATAAAAATAGCAAGGTAACAAGTAGTAAACAGCGAGCAAAACGATGTATAATTAATTGGAAATAAGGCCTTGGGTTCATACTTTCACTAGTGCAATCTCTCAACAATGCTAACATAATAGGATCATATGATCATCCCTCAACGTGCAACAAAGAATCACTCCAAAGTTCATATCTAGCGGAGAACATAATATGAAAATTTTGTAGGTAGTAGAACCACCTCAAAGTTATCCCTTCCGATCAATATATTGGGCTATTCCTATAGGTGTCACAAACAGCCCTTGAGTTCCTACTAAAATAACACATATGATACATATCAATCAACCCTAATGTCACCTAGATACTCCAATGTCACCTCACGTATCCGTGATTTAATTATTCGACATGCATCAAACAATTTCTGATTCATCATATTGAATTCAACACAAAGAACTTAAAGAGTACCCCAAGATTTCTATAGGAGAACATAGTATGAAAACGTGCAATCAACCCCTATGCATAGATCCCCAAGGTCACAGGAATCCGCAAGTTGATGCCATAACATATATCAAGTGAATCAATAGAATACCCCATTGTCACCACGGGTATCCACATGCAAGACATACATCAAGTGTTCTCAAATCCGACATAACTAAATCTCAAAGGGAAAGATTCAATTCATCACAACAAGATAGCAAGGGAAGAACACCATATGATCCAACTATATTAACAAAGCCCGTGATACATCAAGATTGTGCCATCTCAAGAACACAAGAGAGAGAGAGAGATTAAACACATAGCTACTGGTACATACCCTCTGCCCCGAGGGTGAACTACTCCCTACTCGCCATGGAATCCACCGGGATGATGAAGATGGCCACCGTGATGATTTTCCCTCTTCGGCAGGGTACTGGAAAGGCTCCAGATGAGGTTTTCTTCGATACAGAGAGTTGCGGCGGCAGAGCGGAAGTTCTAGGTTAACTTTCAGAGGTTTATGTATGTATAAGATTTTTCAGCGTTGGAATCACGTCAACCGGAGCCACATGGGCCCCACAAGCCATCAGGGCGCGCCTAGGGGGTGGACGCGCCCTGTTGGCTTGTGTCCCACAGGTGGCTCCCCTCCGGTGGTTCTTCGCTCTGGTATTTCTTATTTCCTCCAGAAAAAATTATAAAATAGTTTCGGGCGTTTCTGAGAACTTTTATTTTCTCCACAAAAAACAACAGCACGGTAATTCTGCTAAAAACAGTGTCAGTCCAGGTTAGTTCTAAATAAATCATATAAAGTTGCATCAAAACTATATAAAAGTATTTTAAATATAGGAAAATATGGCATGAATACTTCATAAATTATCGATACATTGGAGACGTATCAATCATCTTAAATCCTGAACTCTTGTTGGGTCACAGTTGTTCACCTTGTGTTCAGGCTTTGAAGCGTGAGCAGAGCTTGGTGGGTCAGCATGCGGGCCCGGGTCATCAGCCGCAGCTTGTTCTTGTACTAGACTTTCCGTTATGACCGGCTCTTCAATATGAACCGGCTCATTTTTATGAGCCGCCTCAACCTCTAAATCTGGGTTACGCTGGTCGGCTGGGTCAGCTTGGATTTCTGGATCGGCTAATGCGGGTCTTGAACGTCAAGACTAGCAGTAGCAGAAGATGACCCGCCAGCTTTCTTCTATGCGAAAGCATTCGCTCTACAATCATGAAGGCATTATTGGGTCAAGGAAACAATAATAACAACAACAACAAAAAAAGATCAGCAAAGCCTACCCGCGATTAATGGTGAAAGTAGGGAGCTGAGTTGCAGATGACTCGCCAGAAGAGGGCGACGATTCCTGATAATTTGAGTCATGAGGATTGAGTGGTTGTTTAAAAAGACCGGCTCGATGACGAGATGGGGTTGGACTATGAGGCACCTCAACTCGCACGCTGCTTATGGGCGGCTGGCTCCAGGGGTAAGCCGAAAGATAATTCCCCAGAGCTTCTTCGGTTCTTGCGCTTTGACATGTTGACGTATTGAGTTTTCTTCAAAAGAAATTTGGGATCTAAATGAGCGTCTGGATGCGAAAACTTAACCTTTCGGATGGCTCGTCTCGTTCTCTTCGGGAGATATGTTTCTGATGAGTTGGATGAAATCGAAAATTACCTCAATATTGCCGGCTTGGCTGATCTCAGTGTTATCCTAGGAAGAAGGAGCGTCAGCAAGTTCAATAAAGAGGTGGCCAAGTGAGTCAAGCTCTGCCTCAGATTCTTCTCCAGTCTCATCTACCGGCTCACCCGTTTGACCAACTTGGGGAAGGGTAGGAGTTCTGGCTCTAGCCTTCAACCAATCAGCATCCATCTACAAGTATGGTAAAGCCAGAGAATAAGTATGATAAATGAGACAAGTTATGATAAAAAACATGAATGAACCAAGTCTAAGAACGCTACTGGAGGAACCGGGTTGGTCAGGCAAAACAAAGGCAGTCTAGTCACGCTGCATTTCTCCTTTGACTCACCAAAAAACTTCTTGGTGGCCTTGGCAACATCATCTTCAGACAAATTGACTTGACTAAATAGTTGCACATCTTTCAACTCACCTGTATAATTACACATCAAGTCACCCCTTACGCCGAGGGGCTGAATTCGCCAGCTTATCTAGCACTGAGTTAAATCAATCCTGGTGAGGCCGTGAGCTGTCAGCGCTCTTAACTTCAGGCAGTAAGGCGCCATATGTTTCCTCACTTCGTCAGATGGCCAACCCGGAAGAGCAATTGTAGCATCAAGACGTTCTGGTCTATAGCCCGGCAAGGGATTTTTCTCCTTGAGGGGCAGTGTTCTTGCAATAAAACCAAGTTTTTGCCCAACCCTTGGGATGACTCGCCAATTTGGCTTCACGGAAAGAACTATTCTGTCGTTTATGGATTGAAATCCCACCAAGTTCTACGTTGGGTCCATCTTTGCATTCGTTTTGGTGGTTGATATAGAAAAACTCCTAGAAGAGGGATGCGGTTGGCTCGATCTAGAGATACACCTCGTAGAGAACTTGGAAATGGAAGATGTTTGTCATAGAGTTAGGGTCGATGTCTTGTGGTCTGAGAAGGAAAAAATGGAGCATATCTCTGAAGAATTTTGACTCGGGTAGTTGAAAACCTCTATGCAAATGATCCGAAAAAACGACCACTTCCCCTTGGTCAGGTTGGGGGAACGTTCTTCTTCAGGAGCTCTCCTACCAATCTCCTCTTGAGTCGGCAAAAGACCCTGGCTCACAAGGTCGTCCAATGTGAGTGATGATTCCTGGGACCTAACCCAACCGACAAGTTTGCTGGTCTTTGGGGCCATCAGGTTTCTCACAGTTTAGCTACAAGGTGACAATGGAAAGGGAATAAGCCGGTGTATGACTAAAACTAGATATAGGTGTTTAAGTCACCAGAATTAATAAACAAGCAGGATAAGACGGCTAAATCGAGCCGGCCTAGAAGATAAAAAATTCAGCCTTATTATCATATGGATCTAAGATGGTTGACTAAATATGGGACACCCCGATAAGCCAGCGAGTGAGCCAAATCAAAATTAGATGAGTTGACATGAAAAAAATGAGACGATACAATAATGCAAGGCGACAATTTGAGCCAGAGTTTGCATGAGTCGGACGATGGTAAACACAGGATTTAAAAGACTTGGCAGTTTTTCATAAGCACAAACAAGTTTCCTCATGGAATAGAAGAGTAGATGGATCTTGTAAATTTGGGAAAAGGGAAAGTAAATGTCCTAAAGACCGGCGCAGGTATCGAAAGTGGAACATTTGTGGAACCTTGAAGGTAAACTATTTCGGATCTAACACATTACGAGAATGCAGCGGAGTTAAAACCGAAGCCATGCATATCCGTCAAGAAGCATGGAATTACTAGATCTACAACTACGATAAGATGGAACTCGATGAACACCGACGAACTACGAAGAACACTCAAACCCTAATGGGGGAAATGGGATTTACCAGAGTCAGAGAAGGAGGAGATGCAGAGGTGCTGCATTTCTTGAGACGGTCGCGGGTGATCCAGACAAGCTCCGACGGTGACGACGGCGTGTTTGATCGTCTTCAGGCAATTTGGACTCCGGCGAGTTCAGGCAGCATTTGGCGGGCGAGAGGAAGAAGACGATGTAAAAAGTGAAAAGGAGGGCTGAATGGAATATTTATAAGGGAGGAAACCTGAAGCGGCACGGTGGAAACGCGGACCGTTGCAGTAATTTGTGGCTACAAAGACGCCTCGATTCCTGCGCCTAACCAGATTTGACGCATTTTGAAAAAGGTTCGCAATGATGACACATAAAACATCAGAGGATAGCATGATGACATCTTGATGGTGATGGTCGAAAAGAAGCAAAGTCTTGGACGAGGAAAAAATGACCCGATAGAGTATTGACCCGGACGAGCATTCAGAAGTAATGCTTGAAGGAAGGAGAAATGCCAGCTCAAAGATAGATCCAAACTCTAACCTCCATATTTTAGCTTGTCTATTTCAGGATGGAGTTTAACATGGATAAATCCAAGTCAAACTAGGGGCTAACGTTGGGGATATACCCCACGGAATGACCCGCACAAAGTATGACCCGGCTGTTTGATGGCGGCTCATGAACAGGGTCGTTTTGTGTGGGCCGCGAAAGCCCTAAGCTCAAGGCCCAGGAGGCGGCTCATCAAAGAAGGACGGCTCATGGGCCAGTACTCGGTGGGCCGGCTCATGGAAGAGGTATGTGATGCCCCCATTTTGATCGTACGCTAATCATACACGCAACGCATGATCAAGATTAGGGACTCACTGGAAGATATCACAACACAACACTAGACACAAATTAAAGTCATACAAGCTTCATATTACAAGACAGGGCCTCGAGGGCTCGAATACATAAGCTCGAATACAAACGAGTCAGCGGAAACAAATAATATCTGAGTACAAACATAAGTAAACAATTTTTGCCTTAAGAGGGCTAGAACAAATATAACACGGATCAAAAAGGCAAGGCCTACTGCCTGGGAACCTCCTATCCTACTGCTGGTCGGGGGTAGCCTCCACGTAGTAGTAAGCCCCGTCAGTGTAGTAGTAGTCGTCGGTGGGATCATACGCCTCCTGGGCTCCATCATCTGATCGCGGTAACGTATCAAGGGGAAAAGGGGAGCAAAGCAGCGGTGAGTACTCATCCAAAGTACTCGCAAGACTTACATCAGAACTATGCATTAGTATCAAAGGAATGGGGTTATATCTTTGGACTAACTGCAGAAATGCCAAAATAGAGGGGGAAGGCCTAGTCCTATCGAAGACTAGCATCTTCAGGGTCTTGCGGCATTAGAAGAGTGCAGACTAGCATAATTAAAGTAGTAAGTTTTTATTTAACCACGCCCAGAGATTCTTCCTCGACTCCCTATGAGAAAGCAATCCCGGAGCCAACATTCATTTCAAAAACTCCATTCTAGTTGTATTAAATCAGGATACTCTTTGAGCGTCCGTTACCATGGACACGGCTATTCGAATAGATATACTTCCCTGCAGGGATGCACCAACTTGCACAACACGTTCGATTAACTCTGGCCGGACACAATTTCCAGGTCATGCCCGACCACGACTGATCGACACGCCGTAGTCCTACCCAAGCTCAACAAAGAGGCCACGCGTCGGTCTACATCCTAAAAGCGAAGGGGTCATGGGCGAATCGCCCTTCGCAATCCTGCGTGTTGCGATGACGGCCGGTGTCAGTCCTCGCACCTCTTAATACAAAGACGGTACTTACGCGGGCCACCCGGGCGCGTGCCGCTCAACTGTGACATCTGAAGAACTTTCGGGCGAATGTACGACGCAGAGTGCCCATACTTATTCCCGCGTGGTGATTAGTGCGAAACAGGCCAGAGGCCTTCTCAGATCACATATCCAAACCCATTAATGTTTTGTTAACTGTGGTGACGATCGATGATCCACGATATGTGGTACCGTCGCCCCGTCTCGAAGACTTGCAGCAAGGGCCAAGAATGCCCGGCCACGCCTCGTCATTATTACATCAACACCCTCCAGGTCATCCTAACCTCAACATGTTTCAGTAGTCAAGTAAATGTAACCGTGTCTCTATAACACCAAGGGGGCAACCCGAGGAGTCACCCTCGATAGATCCCACCCGATGTAATCGTCAAGGTGACCAGAGAGGAATCACCCTTGATGGTTCATGCTTGAGGAGTTGCATGACAGAGTCGTTCTCGGGAGTGGCGAAGCAGGAATCACCCTCCAAGATCCACAACCGACTAGCTACACTACAGAGTTATCATCATGAGTATGTTACGAAGTATCACCCTCGGTACTCGATAGTAGCTCTGTAGAGTCAAACAACTAAGGGGGTGTGTGGGGTGATGTGACGGGCATGGCTTGTCGATCGATTGATCGAGTATTCGAGTCGTCGATGATGAAGCAGGGGCAACAGGAACCAAGTGGGGTCACCGGGGATTGATGTCTACTACGCAACTTTATTCTTGTAGACTCGTGTTGGGCCTCCAAGCGCAGAGTTTTGTAGGACAGTAGCATTTCTCCCTCAAGTGGATGACCTAAGGTTTATCAATCCGTGGGAGGTGTAGGATGAAGATGGTCTCTCTCAAACAACCCTGCAATCAAATACAAGAAATCTCTTGTGTCCCCAACACACCCAATACAATGGCAAATTGTATAGGTGCACTAGTTCGGTGAAGAGATGGTGATACAAGTGCAATATGGATAAAAAATATAGGTTTTTGTAATCTGAAAATATAAAAACACCAAGGTAGCAAGTGTAGAACAACACGCAAAACGGTGTATAAATGCTTGGGAATAAGGCCTAGGGTTCATACTTTTGCTAGTGCAATCTCCCAACAATGCTAACATAGTTGAATCATATGATCATCCCTCAACGTGCAACAAAGAATCACTCCAAAGTTCCTATCTAGCGGAGAACAATAAGAAGAAATTGGTGTAGGTATTAGAACCACCTCAAAGTTATTCTTTCTGATCAATCTATTGGGCTATTCCGATAAGTGTCACAAACAGCCCTAGAGTTCCTACTAGAATAACACCAATGATACATATCAATCAACCCTAATGTCACCTAGATACTCCAATGTCACCTCAAGTATCCGTGGGTAAATTATGCGACATGCATCAAAAAAATTTAGATCTATAATATTCAATCCAACACAAAGTACTTCAAGGAGCACCCCAAGATTTCCATCGGAGAATGTGGTATGAAAACGTGCAATCAACCCCTATGCATAGATCCCCTAGGTCACCGGAATCCACAAGTTGATGCCTCAACATATATCAAGTGAAACAATAGAATACCCCAATGTCACTATGGGTATCCCACGCAAGACGTACATCAAGTGTTCTCAAACCATAATATTCAATCCAACATAACGAGATCTCAAAGGTAAAGATTCAATTCATCACAACAAGGTAGCAAGGGAATAACATCATATGATCCGACTATATTAACAAAGCCCGTGATACATCATGATCGTGCCATCTCAAGAACACAAGAGAGAGAGACATTGAACACATAGCTACTGGTACAAACTGTCAGCCCCGAGGGTGGACTACTCCCTCCTTGTCATGGCCTCCGCCGGGATGATGAAGATGGCCACCGGAGATGATCTACCATGTCCGGCAGGGTACTAGAACGCCTCCAGACTGGTTTTTCATTGATACAAAGAGTTGCGGCAGTGGAACGAGGAGTCTCTCTTTATTTCTGGAGTTTTTGGTATTTATGGGATTTTTCAGCGTTGGAATCACACCAAACGGAGCTACGAGGGCCCCACAAGGCATCTGGCCACGCCCCCTCTGGGGGCGCGGCCGGTTGCGTGGTGGCCTTATGGTCCACCCCCTCCGGTGGTTCTTCGCTCCAATATTGCTTATTTGGTCCTGAAAAAATCACCAAAAAGTTTCGGGTGATTCCGAGAACTTTCATTTTCTGCACAAAAACAACACCACGGTAATTCTGTCGAAAACAACGTCAGTCCGGGTTAGTTCTAAATAAATCATATAAAGTGCATCCAAACCATATAAAAGTATTGTAAACATATTTGAATATGGCATGAATACTTCATAAATTATCGATACGTTGGAGACGTATCAGCATCCCCAAGCTTAATTCCTGCTCGTCCTAGAGTAAGTAAATGAAAATCACCATGATGGAGTGAATAGTTTTGATCATTGATAATTTCAGTCACTTTTCTAGCATCATCACCAGCAACTTTTCTCATAAAAATCATCATGATAGAGTAGCAATCAATTCACATGTCATGGTTCAAACAATGCATTCTATTGAAACTTAACAATCTATGTTCTTGGTTACCAAACAATTTCAATACATCATCAAGTCTAAGTAAGAGCTCCACATACTCAATTATCATATAGTCTTTTATGATTGCTAATACTCAAGGCATATTTTTAGAACAAATAACATCCATCAAACAAAGAGAAAGATAGGGGCTTAATGTTTCGCCTCCCAACATACTTATCATAAAGATAACTGTCAACAATAATGAATCATGATAAAATATATTTGAGTGGATATATATGTTTGGGTCTTTCCCCACCACATGGTGCTTGCCAACTAATAGATTGAGGTTGGAATAAGAAGTTGACTCAACATGAAAGTAAGTAACATGAAAGTAAATAGATTGTCCCTTCGCAGAGGGAAGCATGGATTTGCATATGTGCCAGAGCTCATTGTTTAAAACAGAGATGAATATGTAATTTTGAGTGGTGTGCCTTTCCTGTCAACGTCACAACAGAGTATTCAATATCTTCCATGCTAATCACATTATTGGCGGTTCCCAAACAAAATTTAAATTTGTACTCCCCCTCCACCATTCAAACACATTCCATGGTTGGCCGAATCCACGGTTGCCCTCCAAACAATCAACTTTCTAGGTGGAGTTTTTGTTTATTTATTTTTGTGTTATTCAGGACTGGGAATCCTTTTTACCAGCCTCTCTCGTGCAATGACAAGTGAATAAACACTCACCTTGAGAATAAATAGCTTAACATGGAAGATAATGACCGCCCAATCGCTCCATGAGCGGTACGAGGACACAAAAAGGATGTTTATTTGAATGTTTAGAGGTGGCATGTGCAAATTTACTTGGAATGGCAGTGAAATACCATATATATGTAGGTATGGTGGACTCTTATGGAAGAAACTTGGCTCAAGGATTTGGATGCACAAGTAGTATCACTACTTAGTACGAAGTTTTGGCTAGCAAAAGGTTCTAAACAAGCACCACATGTTAGAGGATCCATAACAATACAACTTCTATGCAAATATACCCAAACATAACCATTACGTTGTCTTCCTTGTCCAACTTCAATTATTTTATCAAGGTTTAAAATAATTGATGGGTATTCACAATCATAAAAGATGTCCAAGGTAATATATTTGTATGTGAAAGTTCTCTTTCTTGTACTAATCATTCATGAATTGCTTGTACGACCAATTTATAAACCAGGTGTGAAGCCACTACTAAGCATAAAGCACATTGATAATTTCATATTTATGATATTCAATTCATTCACAATTTACTCTCCGGATATAAGTGAAGCACATCAGTAAACCTCAAACTACTCTCAAAAGATATAAGTGAAGATCAATGAGTAGGTAAACAATCAACTAGCTATGTGAGGACTCTCTCTCAATAAATATTTTCAGACCTGAATGTTTTATTTAAACAGCGAGCAAAAGAAAAATAGCACTCCAAGAATAGCACATATCATGTGGACAAATAAGAATTTAGGCTCAACATAGGCTAACCGATAATTGTTGATGAAGAGAGGTGGGATGCGTAGCATCCCCAAGCTTAGATGCTTGAGACTTTTTGAAATATTTACTTGGGGTGCCTTGGGCATCCCCAAGCTTGAGCGTTTGTATCTCGTTCAATCCTCTCATATCCCGATTTCACCTAGGTCTCAAAAACCTCATCCACACAAAACTTGAAAAGAACTTGTGAGATAGGTTAGTGCATAAAAACAAATCAACACTTTATGTACTTCCAAAACAAGTTGCATAATAATTTCCAAATATTAGGTATTGTATACTATCATTTCCACAATTTATATCTACCAATATAGGCTATGGAAACTATAGGATAAGTAGATAACAAAACTATGACAGCAAACTGTCCAAACAGAACAGTATGTAGAAATATATGAAAACAGTGTATTTCCGTAACTGAAAAAATTATGAACATTTAGGATGTGATAAAGAATTTATATGAAAACACTGTGTAAAATTTTTAGAAACTTTCCACGTTCCAGTAAAATATGAAAATTCAAACACTACAGCAAAAGTTTTTGTTTTTACAAAGCACATATCAAACATGTAACTCAAGCATGCTAAGAGGCAATTCTTGGAAGTTTTTATTGAAAAACAAGATTATAAATAACACCTAACAGAAAATAACAAAATATAATGATGATCCAAACAAAGCCCATATTATGTGATGAATAAAAATATAGCTCTAAGTAAGATATACCGATAATGTTGAAGACGAAAGAGGGGATGCCATTCGGGGCATCCCCAAGCTTAGGCGCTTGAGTCTTCCTTGGATATTACCTTGGGGGTGCCTTGGGCATACCCAAGCTTAGGGTCTTACCACTCCTTATTCTTATTATATCGGTGTCTCACCCAAAACTTAAAAACTTCAATCACACAAAACTTAACGGAACTTCGTGAGATGGGTTTGTATAGTAAATATAGATCATTCACTTAGGTACTGTTAAGAAAAGATTCATAATTCTTCTCACATAATACCTACCATATTCCAACATTTCCATAATTTATATCACTCAATATAAGCTATAGAAACACTTGAAACAGGCAAACTATGCAAGCAAAACAGAATCTGTCAAAAACGGAACAGTATGTGAAGATCTAAGTGAACACCATACTTACCTGACTCTAAAAATTCTGCAAAATTAGGACAACCTGAAGAATTAGTATATAAATAGTGGGTAAACATTTCAGGATTTTTAACGCTCCAGTAAAATCATAGAAATTCTTTATTGGAGGCAAAAGTTTCTGTTTTTGCACATAATCAAATCAACAAGTATCCACACTATCCCAAAGGCTTTACTTGGCACAAAAAATGATTACTACAGTAGCTTAATCATGTGAACACACAAAAACAGAAAGTAAAAGTGTTGGGTTGTCTCCCAACAAACGCTTTTCTTTAATGCCTTTTAGCTAGGCGTGATGATTTCAATGATGCTCACATAGGAATAGTAATTGAAACATGCAATAGAGCATCATGAATCTCATGACAAGCACATTTAAGTCTATCCCACTTCCTATGCATAGGGATTTTGTGAGCAAACAATTTATGGGAGCAAGAATCAACCATCATAGGAAAGATGATATTATTGCAATTCCTACAAGCATAAGTTCCTCCCTCATAATAGTTTTCAGTAGCATCATGAAGGAATTCCACAATATAACTATCACATAAAGCATTCTTTTCATGATCTACAAGCATAGAAAATTTATTACTCTCCACATAAGCAATTTTCTTCTCATTCATTGTGGTGGGAGAAAACTCAACAAAATAGCTATCATGAGACACTTGATTGGCATAACCATATTAAATATTGAAATCATGATGACAAGTTTCATAGTCATAATTATTCCTTATAGCATACATGTCATCATCATAATCATCATAGATAGGAGGCATGCCATCGTCATAATAAATTTTCTCATCAAAACATGGGGGACTAAAAATATCATCTTCCTCAAACATAGCATCCCTAAGTTTGTGGCTTTGCATATCATTAGCATCATGGATATTCAAAGAACTCATACTAACAATATTGCTATCATGCTCATCATTCAAGGAATTATCATTAAGTATTTTCATAATTTCTTCCTCTACCAATTGAGCCCAATTTTCTGAATCCTTATTTTCACGAAAAACATTATAAAGATGATACAAATGATGCAACCAAAACTCCATTTTTTGTAGTTTTCTTTTATAAAACCAAACTAGTGAAAAACAAGAAACTAAAAGATTTAATTGCAAGATCTAAAGATATACCTTCAAGCACTCACCTCCCCGGCAACGGCGCCAGAAAAGAGCTTGATGTCTACTACGCAACTTTATTCTTGTAGACTCGTGTTGGGCCTCCAAGCACAGAGTTTTGTAGGACAGTAGCGATTTTCCCTCAAGTGGATGACTTAAGGTTTATCAATCAGTGGGAGGTGTATGATGAAGATGGTCTCTCTCAAACAACCCTGCAATCAAATACAACAAATCTCTTGTGTCCCCAACACACCCAATACAATGGCAAATTGTACAGGTGCACTAGATCGGCAAAGAGATGGTGATACAAGTGCAATATGGATGATAGATATAGGTTTTTGTAATATGAAAATATAAAAACAGCAAGGTAGCAAGTGTAAAATAGCGAGCAAAACGGTGTATAAATGCTTAGGGAATAAGGCCTAGGGTTCATACTTTCGCTAGTGCAATCTCCCAACAATGGTAACATAGTTGAATCATATGATCACCCCTCAACGTGCAACAACGAATCACTCCAAAGTTCCTATCTAGCTGAGAACAATAAAATGAAATTGGTGTAGGTAGTAGAACCACCTCAAAGTTATTCTTTCCGATCAATCTATGTGACGCCCCCAATTTCGACCGTACGCTAATCATACACGCAATGCGTACGACCAAGATTAGGGACTCACTGATCGATATCACAACACAACACTAGACACCAATTAAAGTCATACAAGCTTCATATTACAAGCCAAGGGCCTCGAGGGCTCGAATACAAAGCTCGACAAGCATGAGTCAGTGGAAGCAAATAATATCTGAGTAAAGACATGAGTTAAACAAGTTTTGCCTTAAGAAGGCTAGAACAAACATAACAACAGATCGAACGAGGCGAGGCCCCCCTGCCTGGGAACCTCCTATCCTACTGCTGGTCGGGGGCCGCCCCCACGTAGTAGTAGGCTCCTGCGGTGGTGTAGTAGTCGTCTCCGGCGTACTCCTTCTCCTGGGCTCCATCGTCTGAACGCAGCAATCGAATCGAGGGGGAAAGAGAAAGCAAAGCAGCGGTGAGTACTCATCCAAAGTACTCGCAAGACTGACATCAGAACTATGCTAAGTATGCATTAGTATCAAGGAATGGGGTTATATCTAGGCTGACTGCAGAAAGCAAGAATAGGGGGAAGGCCTAGTCCTATCGAAGACTAGCATCTTCAGCATCTTGCAGCATTAGAAGAGAGTAGACTGGTATCTCGTATATAGCAATATTATTGTAGCAAATTTTTATTAGGTATCCACGCCCAGAGATTCTTCCTCGACTCCCTGTGAGGAAGCAATCTCGGAGCCAACATTTATTTCAATTTTAAGTCACAATTTTAATTGTAGTAGATCGAGGTACAACTCCAAGTCGTCCTGTTACCGTGGACACGGCTATTCGAATAGTTGAATTCATCCCTGCAGGGGTGCATCGCATTTCCAACACGCTTGATCACCTCCAGCCGGACACACTTTCCTGGGTCATGCCCGGCCTTGGGATATCAACACGTTGTTGCCCCACCTAGGCTCAACAGAGAGGCCAGCCCGCCGGTCTAAATCCTAAGCGCGCAGGGGTCATGGTCCCACTCGCCCTTTGCGCTCCTGCATGATGCGTACGCGGCCGAGGTCAGTCCTAGCACACTATAATCCAAGATCTGTGCCTTCCAGACCACTCGGGCGCGCGCCGCTCCATTGCTAACGTCCGAAGAGATTCGGCTGATAGAACGATGCTGAGTACCCATAACTTGTCCCACGTGAAGGTTTGGTGCGTAAAAGGTCCAATCGACCAACTCAGATCAAATACCCAACCCATTAGCATTTTATTAATGCGGGGCAAGCGTGACCCATGAAGTACGGTCCCGTCGCCCCGTCTCGAGGATGTGTGGCAAGGGCCTCACCTAACCGGCCACGCCTCGTCATCATGAAACTGTGGGTACCCCTCAGGGCCGACCCATCACCAACATGTTTCTGTAACCAGGTCATAGTAACTATGTGTATAAAACATCAAGACGGAACCTGAGGAACCACCCTCAAAGGGTCCCGCTCGATGAAACCGTCAAGGTGGACTTAGAGGAATCACCCTCGAGGGTCCCACACTTGAGGGGTTGCACGACAGAGTCATCGTCGGGAGTGGTGAAGGAGGAATCACCCTCGATAACCACGACCGACTAGCTGCACTACAGCGTTAGCATCATGAGTACTTCACGAGGTGTCACCCTCGGTACTCAATAGTAGCTCTGCAGAGTCGTACAACTAAGGGGTGTGCGGTGAATGTGACGGGCATGGCTTGTCGGTCGGTTGACCGAGTCTTCGAGTCGTCGAGTCGTCAATGAAGAAGCAGGGGCAACTGGCACTAAGGGGGTCACAGGGGATTCATTGATCAACCTATACTAAGCTGTTGATATAACAACATGTATAGTAGCAGTTTATCAAAAACAGGCTATGCATCAGAAATAGGAGCTAGCTAATACAGTAGCAAAATCTAATGCAAGAGTGAGAGGGAAAGAAAATGGGCGATATCGGAGTGCTCAAGGGGGGTTGCTTGCCTTGCTGCTCTGCGGCAAATGCCTGATCGTCAGTGCTGTAGTCGTACCTGGCAGCAGCGTCAGTCTCGGGTTCTACCAGTAAGAAGAGGGAGGAGAAACAATAAATATAAAGCACATATGCAATCACGATGCATGACATGGTAATATGCAGAGCTAGGCATGCACTAACGCAGTACCACACTTCGCAGACAGGTCGGAAGAATATTTGACGATATTTTCCGGGTCTCGGGCTACTACCGGACAGCTGAAAACGATGGAAAAGTTCCACGTTCGTTATGATAGGAGCACGTGACAGACGAACGGACTGCGTATTCGGATTCGTGGGATTTGTCTGAGCAACTTGCATGTAAAAAACTTTTTCATCCGAGCTACGGATTATTTTATATGATTTTATAAAGTTTAAACAATATTCTGAAAATATTTATTAATTCGAATTAAATGAGAAAAAGCTATGTGTACCAAAGTGTGTACCCTGCAGAGAGGTTTACAGGTGGGTCCAGGAGGTGTTGGTTGACTGCTTGACCAGTCAAAGTTTGACTGGTCAACTGTGTTGGGGGGGACCCACATGTCATTGTTACCGATTTTAATAAAATGTTTAGTTAGCAGTAGGGCCCGACAATGTAATAGACTAATTAGTTGGGGTTAGTCTAAGGAGGGGTTAGCACCTAAACTAAACAAGGGCCGGCCCGTACGTGAAGTGCCCTTGGGCCATGGCTGGGGCGCGCACGCGCTCACGCACACAGACACGGCGCGGCCGGCCGGTAGCAGCAGTATGCAGCAGCGGCACTGGGCGGAGCAAACAGCAGCAGTAATTAGCAGCGCAGACGCAAGGCAGCAAGTAGAGCAAGCAGCGCAGAGCAGCGGAAGGGAGCAATAGTGAGCAGCGCCAGCAGCTAAAGCAGCAGCAACGGCAGCGACGAAAGCAGCAGGCAGCAGGGGCGCGGCCAGGCGAAGGCGAGCTCGACCAGGCGCAGCGGAGCACACGCGCGGGCGCGGCGAGCGTCAGGCAGCGGTGGCCAACGCAACCAGCAGCAGCACGCACGCACGTACGTACGTACGCATACGCGTACGCCTACGTTCGGATGTGTTCGGGAACGGCAGCTATGGCGACAGATCGAGGACGGGAACGACGGGGATCAGAAGAGGAGCTCACCCCGGTTCTCGTGGACGAGGTGAGGAGGCCGGGGGCGACCTGGAGCAGCGGGGACCGGCGACGAGATGCTGCTGCTAAACGAAGAAGACGAAGACGGCGACGGCTTGAGGGCTTCCTAGCTTGAGCTGGTCACCGGGACAGATGGAGCCAGCCGCGACGGACCTCCTGGACGTGCTCCCACCCGTCGGAGGCGTCGGTGGCCGCGACAACGACAGCGGGGCAGCGGTGATCACGCGAGCTTGCGAGCTCGAATTCGAGCAGACGAGGAGGGGACTCGATGGGGAAAGATGGGGAAAAGGAAGAGGGCGATCTAGGGTTCGCGTTGGTGCAGTTATAGGCCGGAGGGATCAACGTGGAGGCCATCCATGGCCATGGCGGCCGTGGATGCACGACACGCACGCCCTCTGCCTCCTGTAGCGAGAGGTAGAGGAAGGCCCAGTTGGGCTGGGCTGTGCACTTTGGCCACTACAGCCCAGTGACACAGTAAGCCTTTCTCTTTTTACTAATCCTTTTCTGTTTTGTAAATATCTTTCATCACTATTTTGTATTTCCTTGGGATATTAAATAAATTTAGTTGAGAAAGAAACTTGGCACACAAATACTAGGCCTTATTGTGGGCTAACACAAAAAGTTTGAGGCCAATTGGAAAGGTTTAAATATTTTTAGAATTTAAAATGATCAAGTTATTTGCGGCTGGAGCAATAAAATATTTGCTAGGTCAAAATAGGGATTCAAATGAAGTTTCTGATATTTTTATAATTGCTTGGGTAATATTTAAAATACTACCAACATTTTTTGTTTTACTGTTTGAAGAAATAATTTACCTGACTTTATTTTAAATTTGAAATTGGTTTTGATTTTCATTAATTGGAAATTTGGCTTAGTTAACTAGATGACATGGCATCATTAGTGTGAGGTCATTGTAGCATGACACTGGGGGTGTTACAAATCTCCTCCACTACAAGAAATCTCGTCCCGAGATTTAAGAGGTAGAGTAAGGGAGAAAGTTCTGGTTACGAAATTCTAACAAATCTTCTCGTTCTTGGTTGCTCTTCTCGAAGAAGTTGATCCCTTTCGTTCATGTGTTCATTTTTCTGCTTCAGGTCATCATGATGAAGTCGTCATCCTTTCTTCGGGATCTTCATCGTCCTACGAATGAGATTAGAGGGAAAACTCTAGAAGAATGTAGCTACACAAGGCTGGGCACCTGACGATGAACTTAGGGAAGAAGACAGGAATTATTTCTCGAGTTGTAACTTAGGGAATTCATTGAGAGCAATATGCGATGGTACAAAAGTTTCAACAGGTAGGAAATCATTCGATGCCTGATCAGAAGGTGAAAGGGTGTCTAGAGCAACAAGAATGAATATTGCGCCTGATATTAGAATAGATCATCCCTTGGACAGTGGCTCGGGAATTACATACGAAGCCAAGTGCAAGGGATACTTTAAAATCAAAGATGTACAGGAGATTCAGGTTTCGATTCTGTGGAACTGTGGGTTATGGGCCCACCATGTGGGTTAAGAGTAGGAAGAGCGGTGATGTCTTGCACGGTCATGGTAGCAAGACATGTCAGAGGATAGCTTGTCAGTTATGTTGGCAACAACGCCGGTACCAAGGGCAGGGGACGAATAGAACCATTTTCCTGCTCGTTGAAACGAGGCGGACCAATAGGCAAGGTTCTTGTCCACCGGTGGTTACCAGAATGTCAACAACAATAGCAATAGGGTCTTACTGACAAAGTTGTACACCGAGATGTTTACCTAAGCAGGAAATTGTTACTGCTTAGATCATATAAACCTCAAGAAAGGTTAAACAGACCAATGGAAAGGAAAATGTGATCATCCACCAGTAACAGGAGTGCATCCTTCACAAGAACAATCAGAGCATGATATACATGACAGGATAACAAGTAGATAATCATTTAGGTAATGGGGCGAGGAAATTCATGATAATACCCATACAATGGTGTTTGGTTAATTGATCAAGAAACATTTAGCATTGCGCTTCCAATGCTCTTGTTGATGATCGAAGTACCACATACATGCTTCGGGATAGCATTGACGTGGTCATCAGGTAAGGTCAAACTTTGGATACACAAAGGATCCATCAGGAACAACTTATAAATTAAGTCTTACAATTTCCTCGTGGGAGAATTGGTCAATCTTGCTGAACAAGATACTATAACAATAGGTCCTTCGGCCAAGTGTGGTAGCCATAACATCACCTAACCGAGTCACGTAGGGACCAATGTTATACCCTTTTGGAAAAGTTCCAACCATCACATCTGATTGAGATTCAGTTCTAGTTGGTGTTAGGATTCTCAGACTCAGGATGCGTGGGAAGACAAGGGATCCAACACAAATTGACGAGATGACATTGCAAGATTGTCAGAAATGAACGACAGAAGCAAGCCTTGAATCATTAGCCAGACTGCAAGACATATGAACACAATGTCAAGACATTCGTGCCCAGATGGAAGTTTCTAGAATGGAATGCAATCAAGTTCTGGTTGGGGACCATCATAGAGGATATCAAAGTTCCATGTGTAAGTCTGGATTAGCTCTTACGAGGAACTTCTTTTTCCAGATCAAATCAATCAGTGGCTTGGCATGCTAGGAAATACATATGGAGTGAAGGTAGCAAATCTAGCAAACCATAGAATGCTTCGCACATGCATGAATGAATTGGAACGATTCCAGAGGAAGCGAAGCAAAACTTTCTCATAATCACAACGGCAAGATGCACGTGATCTTAGAGAAAAACACTTCTCTTAACAAACATATTCTTCATGAGCTAGGCACAAAGATAATGATTTCAAGGTTCCAACACTAATTTAAATGTCCAACATGAACCACGAAGAAGATGAGGATGTGGCTGATGGGCTCAGCAACAATTCGTCGAGACTCCCACAAAGATGGATCTCCCCGATTGAGTGAACAAGGTGATAGCATTGGTCAAACCAGATGATATATTGAGATATGCCAGAGGGAAACATCCACAATTAATCATTAATCGAAAGGTGCACCCGAAATACAGACTAAGTATCACGACCAATGTTAGAAGTTGACTCAATAGCCAATACCCTAAGAATGGGCTTATTGTTCAATAACTCCAAGGTAATAGAGTTGGTATGCCATAAGTGTTGAATTTACACATCACAGTCCATTTGTCAGTATTCCGGTTAGAAACAACACGGGAACTAAGAAATGAAAGGTGATGGCAAGGATGTCGCCAACGACAACACCAATTACCAAGGACAAGGATGCTACTCTCATCATGAATCAAATTGATATCCTAAAAGAGCCCGGAATGCTGATGAGGATCACGACACATTTGTCGAGAAGTTTCATGAAGATGTAATCGATCAGCGACGACATCAAGCAAAGGAATGGTGAAGCGAAGGTTGTCGGAACCACAGATAAGATTGTTAGCTCAGAATCAAAATTGCCTTTCAAGACAACCAACATGATGTTGAAAGCTCGATGTAAGCTTAGTGCACTATTGGAATGGTGTTCCGGGGATGAAGGACATAAATAGCATGGTCAAGCTTTAGCATGACGATGATGTTTGTAGCCAATCAACTGGGAATGACTTGATCGAGTACAAACTCGTAAGCAAGAAGATTACTAAGAGTTGTTGAATTGCAGTGCGGACTCGATTCATTTAATGGTGTCCTTGAGCGTCTATCAAATCAAAACCGGAGGAAAATTGGAATCAGAGAAAAATCATAGTTGATGAAGAGCTCGTAAGAAGTTATATAGCTCTGTGATATCCTCGAGATACTAGGGGGTAATATTTAGAGGTAGAGCAAAATTAAAGGTTGGACTAGTGTATTGATCTGTGGAAGACAAGCACTTTAACTTGTCTGAGAATGAAATCGAAGTAGAACAACATGGTCGGAACCACGTTTTGCAAAGGACAAGATCACAGATACTAGATCAAATTATACCAAGGGAATTTTATTGTTACGAGAAGCTTCCATGATAAGTCATACACTGGGCCCATGGGCATGAACACAAAGTTCAAGGTCGACTCCCACTTCTTCAAGGCATAACCTTTCATTCGCTCCTCGCTTTCGATGAAGTTGTAGTGTTGAAATTTTAATTGGCAAGCACCAATAGGGTATGACCCATAGAAATTTCCGGGCTCACACAGATTAGGGAAGGCATTGGTTCAACCCATCGGGGCATCTTAGGAACATATACCACCAACTTCAAGAGTAATTGACACATGCTTGAAAACAGAGCATGGCTGACAAAAGCGTAGGATACAGCTTATCAGGGGGAGAAAACACAAAGTACCAAAGGCATTATGTATCATGGGAAGAACTCACAAGAATTTTTAATGTTAAGGATGCTATCGGATAATAACCCAACAATGGGTTTCGCGGTCCATAAAGGACCTGATGTGAGAATCAGTACTCAATCAGAGAAGGAAAGTAGGCAAGGCATCGGATTATAGAACATCTGGATAATTTTGATGCTTAAATACCAAAGGAATTATGATTTCCAGTTTGGTGTATCAAAATCAGATGCTCCGATCAAATACAAGTGAGTTGAATAGACTTAGATGGACAATCAATCAAGGTTGATTTGTCGAGAACAAACTCGAGTTTGGAAAGACGTCTGAGCCGGAGAGATAATTTATGAGGAACAACTGATGATTGTGTGCATTCACACACATGTTGAATCAATAAAATCAAATGACAACCACCAAGGATTTAAAAAATATTGCTAGACATATGGAATTAACCATAATGCAAGCAGGTGAGAAAGGTCAAGAGTCAAAGGCTATTGAGGATTTTGGAAGATCGAGTAGCAATTCGAAGGATTTTTTTGAAACCCATGACAACTGAGGATGAACGAATCCCTGGTAAGCATAGGGGGGTTGATGGTAGAAGGGAATCGCAAGAGCAATGAACACAAGTTCTCGAGAGAACATCGGAGAGTATCTTTGGAGTCTTCTGATGAATCAAGCCATCATCTGGAATGAGGGGCTCTCCGAGAGGAAGTAGTTACAAGGACCTAGAGTTAGAGTTAGCAAAATCTTTAACCCGAAAGAGAAGAGAGATCAGAACCCAGAGTATAGACGTTGAGTAAAAGATCCTAATACCACCCAATTAAGATGTGGGCCCGTAAGCCACACAACAATGTTAGTAAAAGTTTTTCAAGTACTAGACTCAATTTCGGCCAAGGAGTTGGAAAGGGGGCTACCTACAGGCAATCGGCTCTGATACCAACTTGTGACGCCCCCAATTTCGACCGTACGCTAATCATACACGCATTGCGTACGACCAAGATTAGGGACTCACTGATCGATATCACAACACAACACTAGACACCAATTAAAGTCATACAAACTTCATATTACAAGCCAGGGGCCTCGAGGGCTCGAATACAAAGCTCGACAAGCACGAGTCAGCGGAAGCAAATAATATCTGAGTACAGACATAAGTTAAACAAGTTTTGCCTTAAGAAGGCTAGCACAAACATAACAACGGATCGAACAAGGCGAGGCCTCCTGCCTGGGAACCTCTTATCCTACTATTGGTCGGGGGCCGCCCCCACGTAGTAGTAGGCTCCTGTGGTGGTGTAGTAGTTGTCTCCGACGTACTCCATCTCCTGGGCTCCATCGTCTGAACGCAGCAATGGAATCGAGGGGGAAAGAGAAAGCAAAGCAGCGGTGATTACTCATCCAAAGTAATCGCAAGACTAACATCAGAACTATGCTAAGTATGTATCAGTATCAAGGAATGGGGTTATATCTGGGCTGACTGCAGAAAGCAAGAATAGGGGGGAGGCCTAGTCCTATCGAAGACTAGCATCTTCAGCATCTTGCAGCATTAGAAGAGAGTAGACTGGTATCTCATATAGAGCAATATTATTGTAGCAAATTTTTATTAAGTATCCACGCCCAGAGATTCTTCCTCGACTCCCTGTGAGGAAGCAATCTCGGAGCCAACATTCATTTCAATTTTAAGTCACAATTTTAATTGTAGTAGATCGAGGTACAACTCCAAGTCGTCCTGTTACCGTGGACACGGCTATTCGAATAGTTGAATTCATCCTTGCAGGGGTGCACCGCATTTCTAACACGCTTGATCACCTCCGGCCGGACACACTTTCCTGGGTCATGCCCGGCCTCAGGATATCAACACGTCGTCGCCCCACCTAGGCTCAACAGAGAGGCCAGCCCACCGGTCTAAATCCTAAACGCGCAGGGGTTATGGGCCCACTCTCCCTTTGCGCTCCTGCACGATGCGTACGCGGCCGAGGTCAGTCCTAGCACACTCTAATCCAAGATCTGTGCCTTCCAGACCACTCGGGCGCGCGCCGCTCCATTGCTGACGTCCGAAGAGCTTCGGCTGATACAACGATGCTGAGTACCCATAACTTGTCCCACGTGAAGGTTTGGTGCGTAAAAGGTCCAATCGACCAACTCCGATCAAATACCCAACCCATTAGCATTTTATTAATGTGGGGCAAGCGCGGCCCATGAAGTGCGGCCCCATCGCCCCGTCTCGAGGATGTGTGGCAAGGGCCTCACCTGCCCGGCCACGCCTCGTCATCATCAAACCGTGGGTACCCCTCAGGGCTGACCCATCACTAACATGTTTCTGTAACCAGGTCATAGTAACTGTGTGTATAAAACATCAAGACGGAACCTGAGGAACCACCCTCAAAGGGTCCCGCTCGATGAAACCGTCAAGGTGGACTTAGAGGAATCACCCTCGAGGGTCCCACACTTGAGGGGTTGCACGACAGAGTCATCGTCGGGAGTGGTGAAGGAGGAATCACCCTCGATAACCACGACCGACTAGCTGCACTACAGAGTTAGCATCATGAGTACTTCACGAGGTGTCACCCTCGGTACTCGATAGTAGCTCTGTAGAGTCATACAACTAAGGGGTGTGCGGTGAATGTGACGGGCATGGCTTGTCAGTCGGTTGACCGAGTCTTCGAATCGTTGAGTCGTCGATGAAGAAGCAGGGGCAACTGGGACTAAGGGGGTAACAAGGGATTCATTGATCAACCTATACTAAGCAGTTGATATAACAACAAGTATAGTAGCAGTTTATCAAAAACTGGCTATGCATCAGAAATAGGAGCTAGCTAATACAGTAGCAAAATCTAATGCAAGAGTGAGAGGGAAAGAAAATGGGCGATATCGGAATGCTCAAGGGGGGGGGTTGCTTGCCTTGCTGCTTTGCGGCAAATGCCTGATCGTCAGCGGTGTAGTTGTACCCGGCAGCAGCGTCAGTATCGAGCTCTACCGGTAAGAAGAGGGGGGAGAAACAATAAATATAAAGCACAGATGCAATCACGATTCATGACATGGCAATATGCAGAGCTAGGCATGCACTAACGCAGTACCACCCGTCGCAGACGGGTCGGAAGAATATCTGACGATATTTTCCGGGTCTCGGGCTACTACCGGACAAATGAAAATGATGGAAAAGTTCCACGTTCGTTATGATAGGAGCACGTGACAGACGAACAGACTGCGTATTCCGATTTATGGGATTTTTCTGAGCAACTTTCATGTATAAAACTTTTTCATCCGAGCTACGGATTATTTTATATGATTTTATAAAGTTTAAACAATATTCTGAAAATATTTATTAATTCGAATTAAATGAGAAAAAGCTATATGTACCAAAGTGTGTACCATGCAGAGAGGTTTACAGGTGGGTCCAGGAGGTGTTGGTTGACTGCTTGACCAGTCAAAGTTTGACTGGTCAACTGTGTTGGGGGGACCCACATATCATTGTTACCGATTTTAATAAAATGTTTAGTTAGCAGTAGGGCCCCACATGTAATAGACTAATTTGTGGGGGTTAGTATAAGGAGGGGTTAGCACCTAAACTAAACAAGGGCCGGCCCGTACGTGAAGTGGCCTTGGGCCATGGCTGGGGCGCGCACGCGCTCACGCACACAGACACGGCGCGGCCGGCCGGTAGCAGCAGTATGCTGCAGCGGCACTGGGCGGAGCAAACAGCAGCAGTAATTAGCAGCGCAGACACAAGGCGGCAAGCAGAGCAAGCAGCGCAGAGCAGCGGAAGGGAGCAACAGCGAGCAGCGCCAGCAGCTAAAGCAGCATCAACGGCAGCGACGGAAGTAGCAGGCAGCAGGGGCGCAGCCAGGCGAAGGCGAGCTCGACCAGGCACAGCGGAGCACACGCGCGGGCGCGGCGAGCGTCAGGCACCGGCGGCCAAGGCAACCAGCAGCAGCACGCACGCACGTACGTACGTACGCATACGCGTACGCCTACGTTCGGATGTGTTCGGGAACGGCAGCTACGGCGACGGATCGAGGACGGGAACGACGAGGATTAGAAGAGGAGCTCACCCCGGTTCTCGTGGACGAGGTTAGGAGGCCGGGGGCGACCCGGAGCAGCGGGGATCGGCGACGAGATGCGGCTGCCGAACGAAGAAGACAAAGACGGCGACGGCTCGAGGGCTTCCCTGCTTGAGCTGGTCAATGGGACGGATGGAGCCGGCCGCGACGGACCTCCTGGACGTGCTCCCACCCGTCGGAGGCGTCGGTGGCCGCGACAACGACGGCGGGGCAGCGGTGATCGCGCAAGCTTGCAAGCTCGAATTCGAGCAGACGAGGAGGGAACTCGATGGGGAAAGAGGGGGAAAAGGAAGAGGGCGATCTAGGGTTCGCGTTGGTGCAGTTATAGGCCGGAGGGATCGACGTGGAGGCCATCCATGGCCATGGCGGCCCTGGATGCACGACACGCACGCCCTCTGCCTCCTGTAGCGATAGGTAGAGGAAGGCCCAGTTGAGCTGGGCTGTGCACTCTGGCCACTACGGCCCAGTGACACAGTAAGCATTTCTCTTTTTACTAATTCTTTTCTGTTTTGTAAATATCTTTCATCACTATTTTGTATTTCCTTGGGATATTAAATAAATATAGTTGAGAAAGAAACTTGGCACACAAATACTAGGCCTTATTGTGGGCTACAAAAAAAGTTTGAGGCCAATTGGAAAGGTTAAATATTTTTAGAATTTAAAATGATCAAGTTATTTGCGGCTGGAGCAATAAAATTTTTGCTAGGTCAAAATAGGGATTCAAATGAAGTTTCTGATATTTTTATAATTGCTTGGGTAATATTTAAAATACTACCAACATTTTTTTTTGTTTTACTGTTTGAAGAAATAATTTACCTGACTTTATTTTAAATTTGAAATTGGTTTTGATTTTCATTAATTGGAAATTTCGCTTAGTTAACTAGATGACATGGCATCATTAGTGTGAGGTCACTGTAGCATGACACTGGGGGTGTTACAATCTATTGGGATATTCCTATAATTATCACAAACAGCCCTAGAGTTCCTACTAGAATAACACCAATGATACATATCAATCAACCCTAATGTCACCTAGATACTCCAATGTCACCTCAAGTATCCGTGTGTAAATTATGCGACATGCATCAAACAATTTCAGATCTATCATATTCAATCCAACACAAAGAACTTTAAGGAGCATCCCAAGATTTCTATCAGAGAACGTGGTATGAAAACGTGCAATCAACCCCTATGCATAGATCCCCTAGGTCACTGGAATCCGCAAGTTAATGCATCAACATATATCAAGTGAATCAATAGAATACTCCAATGTCACTATGGGTATCCCACGCAAGACGTACATCAATTGTTCTCAAACCATAAAATTCAATCCAACATAACGAGATCTCAAAGGTAAAGATTCAATTCATCACAACAAGGTAGCAAGGGAATAACATCATATGATCCGACTATATTAACAAAGCCCATGATACATCAAGATCGTGCCATCTCAAGAACATGAGAGAGAGAGAGATTGAACACATAACTACTGGTACCGTCGGGATGATGAAGATGGCCACCGGAGATGATCTACCCTCTCCGGCAGGGTACAGGAACGCCTCCAGATTGGTTTTTCATCGATACAGAGAGTTATGGCAGCAGAACGAGGAGTCTCTCTTTATTTCTAGGGATTCTGGTATTTATGGGATTTTTCAGTGTTGGAATCACGCCAAACGGAGCTACGAGGGCCCCCACAAGCCATCTGGTCGCCCCTGGGGTCGTGGCCGGTTGCACGGTGGCCTTCTGATCTACCCCTCCGGTGGTTCTTCGCTCCAATATTGCTTATTTGGTCCAGAAAAAATCACCAAAAAGTTTCAGGCGATTCCGAGAACTTTCATTTTCTGCACAAAAACAACACCACGGTAATTCTGCTAAAAACAATGTCAGTCCGGGTTAGTTCTAAATAAATCATATAAAGTGCATCAAAACCATATAAAAGTATTGTAAACATAGGTGAATATGGCATGAATACCTCATAAATTATCGATACGTTGGAGACGTATCAGGGATCACTAATCCACCTATACTAAGCATTTAGTATAACAGTAGGTATAACAGCAGTTTAACAAAAACATGCTATGCATCAGAATAGGATCTATCTACAACAATAGCAAAATCTAATGCAAGCATGAGAGAGAAAGAGTTGGGCGATATCGGAATGATCAAGGGGGTTGCTTGCCTTGTTGCTCTACTGCAAAAGGCTGATCGTTAGTGTAGTCGTACCCTGTAGCAGCGTCGGTCTCGGTGTCTACCAGAGAGAAGTGGGGGAATAAACAATAAATACAAGCAAGCAGATGCAACATGATGCATGACATGGCAATATGCAGTGCGAGGGATGAGCTAACGCAATACTACATGTCACAGACGGAGCGGGAAATTATCTGACGATATTTCCTGGGTCTTTGGCTATTACCGGACAGATGAACTGGACGGAAAAGTTCCACGTTCATCATTCTAGGGGCATGTGACAGATGAACGGACAGTGTATTCGGATTCGTTGGATTTTTCGGATCAACTTTCATGTATAATACTTTTTCATCCGAGCTACAGATTGTTTTATTTGATTTTACAAAGTTTTAATAGTATTCTGAAATTTCTTTTATTTATAAAATCAAATTATATAAAATAGTGTAAATCCATTTTATACTCAGGGCCACCTAGCCCATTAGGATGACAGGTGGGGCCAATGCTGAGTCACCAGGCTGACTCGGCAGGCCTTATCCATAGAAACAGTAACTGGGGGGTCCCACTTGTCATACTCAGTTCATTTAACAGTGTGTTTAAATTAATCTAATTGGGGGTGGGACCCCACATGTCATAGTCTATTATAACTAACCTAATGTTAATTAAGTTAATTAACTAATTCACTAATTAATTAATTTATTTATATAATTATTTTTAAAAATCTTTTTTATATAAACTAACTTTTTTTTGCTAGGGGGCGGCCCCACAGGCAGTGGCACAGCCAGCCCCTTCTGACAGTGCCCACGGAGCACGCACGGGTAGTGGCGCCAGCGGCTGGGGCTGGCCGCTAGCGACGGGGCGAGGCCAGCCACGGCGGGGCGACAGCGGGCCGGCGAGACGGGCGCGGCTGCAGCACCAGCCGGTTGGCAGCAGCAGGGGTGCAGCTGCGGGCGGCGCGGGGAGCAGGGAGCAGCGGCGGCGAGCGCAGGCGAGTGCGGGGCGCGGGCAGCGCTGGTGAGGGTGAGGCCGGGCGCGCCAAGGGACTCGCGGGCGTGCGGTTGGACACGACGAGCGGGCGAGCATGGCGAGGCGACGGCGCGACGGTCATGCGCACGGGCATGATGGGGGCAGACCCCGGGGACGGCGAGCCATTGCGGGAGAGAGGGGGAGAGTCCAGTCCTCACCGGCGTTGCCGAGTAGAGGGGTCAGCGAGGCACGGTGGAGCCATCGGAGTAGCGACCAGTGGCGACGGCAACGGGTGGCTCGGGCGGGGGCGAACTTGAACTCGAGCTCGAGCGGGAAGAGCTCGGGGTGCGATGGCGGCAGGCTAGGGTCAGGTCAGCGAGAGTGGTCGCTGACGACTTTAAAGGGGGGCGGCTAGGGGATGGCGGCCAGGGCGCCTGGATGGCCGCCACACCCCCCTCTGTGCCTCCTGTAGCAGGAGGAAGGGAAGACCTAGGTGGGCTGGGCCTGGGGGATACGGGGTTTTGGGCCTTTCTTTTCTTAAAAAAACCTTATGTTTTATTTAAAAGCTCCTGCTTGAAAAACTTCAAAGCCAAAATGACTTTTGTAAAAATTGCCACTTGACCAATTATTAGTATTGTAATATTTGACAAAGCCATAAAGAGATTTGGGCATTTTTAAAATGTTTGGAATTTGCATAATTCAAAAGGGCAAATAAACAATATTTTGACCTCTGTTATTACTTTTTTAGAGGCACTCAAATACTTTATAATATGCTGGTTACATTTTTATAAATACAAGGGGATTATTTGCAACCAAAACATGATTTTAGTTTTCAGGTTTGCAAAACTATTTAAACCACTTATTGAATGAATTTTGAATTTCAAAAAGAATTTGACATGAGATATGATTCCAAAATGATCAACCATTGATTAGCATAATAACTTGGCTTAAGCAAAAGAGGTTACTGTAGCTTAACCACAGAGGTTACTGTTGATTAATGACAGGGGTTACTGTAGCTGTTAACCAGGGGTGTTATAGGGTCGTAAGAAATTTCCTTTGTTTGAAGACAAGGCATGTAGAATTGGAATAGGTCACTGGTTGTATTACGACCCGGATTGTGTTGTAACCTCAGGGCCTCAACCTAAATATAAAGGGGATCGATCCCCTGAGGTAGAGGGATCAAGGAAGAAATCCTCGAGAGCTAGGTTAGTTATTCCGCACCCTTGTGATCGAGATCATCTTCATCAATAAACACACAAAGCAGGATGTAGGCTTTTACCTCCATTGGAGGGGCCGAACCTGGGTAAACCCTTGTTTCTCGTTCCCGATCAACCCCATCCAAGCGATCACCTAGTTGTGATGGCTCCCAGACTTAGTCCTATTGCTAGGACATCTGCCGTGACAAAACCACGATATCTATCGTGTTATATTCAATTGCCCATGGACAATCTTTCTCTTTGCATTACAAAAAGCTTTCTACTAAATAAATTAACATCTATTATTCCCGCAAATTACTCCTAGTTTTATTCTCGCAAAGTAATCCTAGTTTTGTTCTCGCAAAGTAGTTTTATTCTTGTTCTAGGTAAAGTAAGCATTAGTGTGCGTAGAGTTGTATCAGTGGTCAATAGAACTTGAGAGAATATTTATTCTACCTTTAGCTCCTCATTGGGTCCAAAACTCTTACTTATCAAAAAAGGCTACAAATGATCCCCTATACTTGTGGGTTATCAGTGCAAAAGGTGGACAAGGGAGATGCGGCACCGGTGAAAGAAGTCTGATGGTTAAAAAAGGAGTCGAAATGAGCAGAGGTGGATGGAACCGAAACCCCTCCATTTCCCTCCTCTTATAAACGCCAAAAAATGAAGCGTCAGTCCACGTAGGCAAGATAAGACAATCTTCCTTTTTATGATTTCCTTTTTTCACAGAGGGGCGGTACGAGAGTTGCGGGGTCTTCACGACCATGCTCTAGGGATCACGGAATGCCCAACGAGCATCGTTTCACGTGGCAATATTGACCATCAGAGCCCGAGGCTTCTCACAGAGCCACAAACAAGCATCGACTTGATATCCTACCTCACTCCAAGAGAAGGCCAAGATAACACATGCGGGGATACGAGAACCCGCTAGAGATCATAGAGGTCTCCCTTGCAACGTCCTCCATGCTCGGGGGCTACTGACAGTGTCCTGCATTGGGGTGTCCCATTCAGAGAGGCCTAGCCTCCAGGTCAGCGAGGGGCCCGTCAGGCCCAATACAAAGAGAAAATCCCTAGGGAAGCATTGGAGACCTCCATGGCCTCCAAGACTTAGGGCGGCGCCGCCGAGATTGCATCTAACGCCATGTAAATCCTAAAGCTCCCTGCCCATATAAAGGGAGGTCGGGGACCCCTCTAGATCATCTATTCCCATATAGGAAACACACAATAGCAATCTCATACACCATTGTAACCCCTTGCACAAGGTGTCCATCCACCATGACTAACAAAAACAAGCAAGACAAAGAGTATTACTCTTCGGAGGCCTGAACTTGGATAAACCCTTCATGCGACCTCCAACCTAAGACCTCGAGTTGCGCTTGGACCCCTACCGAGGAATCTGATGGTATTTCACATCGTCACTAAGTGCATCTGTTGCATGGCAATCCCTACTCCTCACATTAACATCGATTGTAAGGCCTCTTCATTGCCTAAAGATCTATCGTTAATGTGAGACTTTCCTATACCTTTTGTCTTCTCATACAAACCCCAATCATCATTATCTTTGCCATCCTATTGCTAAGACCTTGGTTCACACTCAAGTGTTGCGTGAAAGTTTAAAAAGTAGAAGCGAGAATAGTATGATTTAACTACTTGGTTTGGCATCGGGGTTTGATACGTCTCAAACGTATCTACTTTTCCAAACACTTTTGCTCTGGTTTTGTCCTCTAATTTGCATGATTGGAATGAAACTAACCCGGACTAACGTTGTTTTTAGCAGAACTACATTCACTAGTAGAAAACAGGCCATTAGTCCCGGTTGGGAAGGGCCTTTATTCCCGGTTCCCCAACCGGGACTAATGTATAGGGACTAAAGGGTCCAAACCTTTAGTCCCGGTTGGCTACGAACCGGGAGTAAACCTGCCACGTGGTCGGCAGCGCGCACCAGGGGATTGGGACCTTTAGTCCCGGTTGGTAACACCAACCGGGACTAAAGATTTAGGGGCTTTGGGGTTTATGGGTTTAGGTTTTATTGTTTATTTTTCCTTTTCATTTTGTGTATTCCATTTAATTCTTTTTCATTTCAAACATATTATACGCTACTACATACTGTACACGTTATGCATATATAATAGAATTTCTCGTAGAACCAATCATATACATAGAACTTTTCGTACGACCATGCATACACATATGTACAATTTGGTATATACAATTTCTTCTACAATTTGCAAATCATTACATGCAGGCATTAGGTGTAATGGTATTCTCCATCAGGAGATATGACCTGCTCAAGCAAAAATCCCACCATTTCCTCTTGAATTGCTCGTATGCGGTCCTTTGGTAGGAGCTTATCCCGCATCTTGTTCATCTTTAAAGAAAGAGATCAATATGAACATGTTAGTTGTGTGTATATATATTAGATCATGATAAAAAATGTGAATGGTGTTTACGTACCCAAAGATCTCTTGCAGTTTTGGTCCTTTCGGTCAGAAAGCGAATGTTCTCGTAAACGTAGAATGCACATAAATTAGTCCCATGTTCCTGCCTCATGCACTTTACGAGAATATAATTCAATCAGATAATAATCAAGCATGATAATGGTATTGAAACTATAATTAAAGAGATGCGCGGACATAGCTAGTACTACTTAAATACCTTGGACTTTCGCCATTTCAGCTCTGGTTTCCATTCACCTCTAACCTCTTTGATGAACTTTTTCTAAACCCTGCCCGACAAAGAAAATGAATAAAGGAGTTATTACTTACTTGATATCAGGAAGCGAACTAAAGAGGCCGACATAGTGCGTTAATGATTGAAATTACCTGTCAAGCATCGAATACAGGCTTCTGTATTCTTCAGGGTCTTTACGTAGTGATTCCAGTACTTCAACAGTTCCATCGTCAATTGTAATGATTAGCAGGATCCAGTGGAAGCCGCGGACACGATTTGTATAAGCGGGCATGCATAACTCATCAACTACACTTAACATCAAGTATATATATATAAGCAAAAAAGAGAATTTGTAGTACAAGACAGTAACACTCACTTGAAGTTGTAAGGTAAAAGTATTTCTAGTTTGGTATTTAGGGCCTTCAAAAACCTTAGCAAGGCTTTCTCCGTATCTTTAGAGTAACTAGTTAACACAGTTTCATTAACGTTATTTGGGTCAATGAACCCAATGCCATAGACTCCATCTCTTTTCAATTCAAAAATCTTCATTCTACATAATACCACACAAAAGAATATAGTGAGGATAATTATATTACGGGCAATGAACGAGCTGAGCTAGAGACTTAAATTACAGAAAGAAATCACTTACAGACAGTAGCAACTGACGAGAGATTTGTCGAGTGCTTTTTGATTGAATAACTGAAAAATTCTTCATTTTCAATCCACAAATCTTTTTCATGGATGTAATGCTCTCGCTTGACTTTCACCATGAGGCTCTGTCGGCTGCTCTTTAGTTCTCTCATGTACCAGTCATGCAAGTTGTGCATTTGCGTTGATAGAAGCTTCTCCTCGTCCGGACTCACGAGAGGGTTCCCGGGACATATTTCCATGCTAGTTCCTTCGGATCCGTCGGTGGGAATTCCTCGATCACTAGGAGTTGTTCAACAGTGATACCGATCTCTCTAGCCTTCTCTCTATCAGCGTCGGTTATTACCACCTTATCGGTACTCACCTTGAGCGGGATGATCGATTGCACTGCCTGTTCTCCGAGCTGGGGAACAGTTTTCCCGCATTTACTACTACCTCTCGACTTCTGTTTTTTTGTTGATGATAGGACTTGCTAATAGAGCGTTCATAGTCTGATAGCGGCCTTTTCTCCGCCGGTTTAGCTGCATTCAAAAAGTGTTGTACGACTTTCTCAGGTATTTTCTCCTTTGGCGGCGGGGGTAGTTTCAGTCCAAAATGGGTCTGCAATTCCTTAGCCACTTGTTCATCGGTTTCCTCGTCAGTCTTCTCGTAAGCTAACTTCTTTTTGACAGGAGGCCCAGGTTTCTTCTTTTCTGCTCTCTTCTGCTTTGGAGACGGCGGAGATCGATATCGCGGACTCGCACTAGGCTCCGTCTCGGATGGATTATGCTGACGTGGCGGAGATCGATATGGCGGACTCGCCCCGCGCTCCATCTCGAGGTGGGTTGGAGTCTGCTGACGCGGTGGACTTGGAGGAGGAGTCGGTGGCCTTGGCACCGACTTTGGAAACACGATGCGTTGCTTTTTCCATAAAATGAGACAACGCATGGCTTCTCCTAGTGTCCGCTCCCCTTCACCTCCAAGGTAGTCAAGATCTAGTGATTCATATGCCGACACAACTTCATCCACCCCGACACGAGCATAAGCAGGTGGAATCAGATTGCCGTGGAAGGTTGCGTCAGGTGCACTAGGTAAAGCAAAGCCATCCGCCACCTTCATGGATATGTTCTTTAGTTTCACGTGTAGCTCACAAACTGTCGACTCTAGGATATCATCCACGAGGTAGCGAGCCAGTAGTGCATCATCGGCCGGGACCCCCGTGGAACCCACGCTACTTTTTGGCATAGATGATGGAATGGTACCATCCAATGCTACATCTGGTTGCTCCTGCTGCTGAGACGCGCCTTGCTGGCTAAGTTTGTTGATTTGCTCCTGCTGCAGCATGTATTTGCGTTCCAAGTCCGCGTTCTTTGATTCTACCATTTGAATCCGATCTACTTCATGCTTCTTCTTTCTCTCACGGCTTCTGTAACTGTCGTTCCAATCCGCAAACCCCAGAAGCCACAGAACAAGGCCTTTGCCTCGTGTTCGTCTCGGGTGTTCAGGATTCTTGAGGGCATGTGTAAGCTCGTCGTTCTCTCTCTCGGGCTGGTACACACCCATTCAAGCTTCTTTTATTGCTTTAAGTAACTCATCCGTGGCTTCTTTAAGACTTGCCTGTTCAAGAACCTCCCCTATCTTTGGGTCCAACTTTCCCCCATGTGCATAAAACCAAGTCCTGCACCTGTCGGGCCAAGTCTCTGTTTCTGGAGTGACCCCTGCAGCCTTCATGTTTCTCTCGGATTCATCCCACTTAGGCAACCCAAACTTGTAGCCACCTGGCCCCAGATGATGGTGCCACATTTTTTTGTCGGCATTTATCTTGTTTACTCTCGACTGTTCCTTAGCTGCTTCTGATTCCTTGAACTCCACAAATTTGCCCCAGTCATCTTTTAACTTCATTAGTTCTCCTTTGAATTCCGGAGTCTTCTTTCCTCCTTTCACGTAATTGTTCCATAATCTTTTCTTCCAAGTCTAGAATTGTGTGGCCATCTTCTTAAGAGCACACTTCTTGACTTTCTCCCGTTGGAGATCTGTGAGACCCTCTGGTAGGGTGAAATGTTTCATGAGCGCCTCCCAAAGCAGATTTTTTGCTCTTTCGCTGACAAAAGGAACTCCGGGATCTTTTGGCTGATTCCATTCTTGAGCGGTGATCAGGATTTGGTCCCTAACGATAACTCCGCATTGATGTATAAATTTGTCTGCATTCATTTTAGGAGCAATCGGTTCGCCATCTGCTCTGATTTGATCGATGTTGTACTTTATGCCTTCTTTCAACTTTTTTGTCGGGCCACATTTAACCCTTGTAGAAGATTTGCTCGATCCGGAGGGCTAAAAGAAGAAAGATTCGTTAATATATACAAATCAATCAATACTTCTGATGATCACCACAGGGCAAATTAATACCTCGCCGCACTTTGTTAAATGGAGAAAAATTTCTTCGCCATCATTGTCAACTAGTTCCCCTTCGTCTCTTGATTGTTCTTCCTCAATTCCCTCACCGGATGGGTTAAGGTATTGTGAGCCATCATCTACTTCTTCATTCTCTTCATTTCCGGAGCGTATCATGTCGTACATGACATTCTCTTGATCACGGTCTCTGTCTCTACCATCCATGGCTTAACTAATCCAGAACAAATATAAAACAATTAGAATGCATTCAATAAGCAAAACCGGAGATATCCAAATAGATACAAGGCAATGTAACAATATGATTATATAATATCACTAATACATCATCGAATAGTATCACTAATACATCTCGAATATTATTATATAATATCACTAATACATTATCGAATATTATCACTAATACATCTCGAATATTATTATATAATATCACTAATACAGATCCAGTTGATGTCTCGCGGCGCAGGCGGTGGACACCCAAAGAGAAGGAACCATGACAGGATCATAGCTCGGGTGAGATCCCTGGAGAACCTGCCATGTATTGGAGAACCTGGCGTCCAACGCCGCCATGTAGCGTCGGACGTGCTCGTCCTCCTCCCTGACACGGCGATGTACCACCTCCGCGGGGGCCGGCTCCCTCTGCACCGACAGTGGTCCACGCGGCCGCCAGCAAAGAACCTCCGGGTCGACAACGGAACCTGATTCCTCACCAAGCTGCGCGCCCCGGAAGGCAGCACCTCCCAGTGCCAGCTCTGCGGAGCCCAGTCTCGGACATGGCGCCTCTCAAGCAGGTTGTTGCCACCGAATCGACGACGAGGATGCTGGCCGGGCATCGTCGACTCAACGGCTACGCTATGCAACTAAACATTTAAACATCTAAACATTTAAACACATGCATCTAAACATCTAAAAATGAACAAAATTCGAGGAGGCTAATCATCATCGATCGATCATCATCTAACTAATCATCATCATCATCTATCATCATCATCTAATTAACAATCATCATTATCTAAAAATCATCATCTATTTGCCTAATATAAAATACCTAATGCCTAATAAGAAGTCTCATTTACTAAAACATATTATTTACTCCTCACCGGCGATCGTCGGGGACTCCTCCGGCAATCGTCGGGGACTCCTCACAGACGATCGTCGGGGACTCCTCCGGCGATCGTCCGGGACTCCACACATGCGATTGTCCCGGACTCCTCCGGCGATCGTATCTAAAAAAATACAAAGTGGCGGCCGGGTCTCACCGGCGGGCGGGGCGAGGCAGTGCTGGGGTAGAGGAGGCGGCGGCGAGGACGGGCTCGGTCGACGTCCACGACGGCGGCGGCGTGGACGACGGCGGCAAGGACGAGGGAGCGGGCGGCGACGATGACGGTGGCGAGGACGGGCTCGGGGGCGACGGCGACGACGGGCTCGGGGGCGGCGGCGACGACGGGCTCGGGGGCGGCGACGACGACGAGGACGGGCTCGGGGGCAGCGACAACAATGAGGAGGGGCTCGGGGGTAGTGGCTAGCTCCGGCAGCCTGGCGGCGTCGGGGCAGGGCGTCATCGTCGGGGGAGAATGGGAGAGGTTGGGGGAGAATTCGACAAGTCCCGCCTTATATTCCCACTACCTTTAGTCCCGGGACTAAAGACCCTTTAGTCCTGGTTGGTTCTACCAACCGGGACTAAAGTTACTCCCTTTAGTCCCGGTTGGAGCCACCAACCGGGACTAAAGCTCTCCTTTTCAGCGGCCCAAATTCCGCGCGGGAAGGGACCTTTAGTCCCGGTTGGTGGATCCAACCGGGACTAAAGGTCTATTTTTTTTTTCTAATTTCTGTTTTTAGATTTGGAATAACTGTTAGAATATTTATAGTGTTTTAATGAATCTTTTTGCTTTAGGTCAAAACAATTACAAACTTTCTGTTAGTGACAGTAGTTTTCAAATTTAAATAGTTTAAATTTGAATTCTTTTGAAATTTGTGTGAATCACTAGTTTGTGAATAACTTTAGTTTAAAAATAGATTTTTGAGTGATTGTTTTTCCTGTTGTTTAATATTAGTATATTATATCATTATGTTAAATTTGGGAATTTTTAGGATAATTTAAATAGGTGTTTTAATCAAAACCAGATTCTGCTTAACTCTTTTAGTTTTATACCTTCATTGGTTTTAATCAAAATCACCCAAATGAACTCCAGACTTTTTGTGCATTCAATATGCACCATTGTAAGCCACATCTTCAAATTTCAACCCTTTGTAACTTCATTTGCTATTTTTCATGCATTTAATGATTTTTTTTTAGCTAAATGACCCTGAAATTAAAAAGCAATACAAATGAACTCTGAAAAGGTAGAAACTAGGCATGGTATCATCATTTCACCCACATATGTGCTAAAAGGTTGAGAGGGTTACGGCAAAAACTGGATGCACTTCGTGTACAAACTGGATGCACTTCGTGCAAAAATTGGATGCACTTCGTGTACAAAACTGGATGCACTTCGTGTACAAAATTGGACCATCTCGGCTACTCACTAGAGAAGAAAAGTGATGACGGTGAAGCCAATCACATCCGAGAGTGGGATCTTGGGGTGTAAAACTTTTTCTTCGCGTGTGTCCCTTGCTTATTGCGCCGTAACCATGGATAATCTTCATCATTTAACATGATGCTTGGGTCAATCTTCACTGTGAAGGGAGGAATCTCATCAAACTTTTCATAATCTTTTGACATGTCTGTCTTGTCCTCCACTCCCACGATGTTTCTTTTCCCTGAAAGAACTATGTGGCGCTTTGGCTCATCGTATGATGTATCTGCTTTCTTATCTTTTCTTTTTCTCGGTTTGGTAGACATGTCCTTCACATAGAAAACTTGCGCCACATCATTGGCTAGGACGAATGGTTCCTCTGTGTACCCAAGATTGTTGAGATCCACTATTGTCATTCCGTACTGCGGGTCTACCATTACCCCTCCTCCAGTCAGATTGACCCATTTGCACCGAAACAAAGGGACCTTCAAATCACCTCCATAGTGAAGTTCCCATATCTCCTCTATGTAACCATAATATGTGTCCTTTTCCCTATTGGTGTTTGCTGCATCGTCAAAGCGGACACCACTGTTTCGGTTGGTGCTCTTTTTATCTTGGGCGATCGTGTAAAATGTATTCCCATTTATCTCGTACCCTTGGAAAGTCAATAGTCGAAGATGGTCTCTTGGCCAACAAGTACAACTCATCTTCAACAATGTCATCATTCATGAGATGTGTTTGCAACCAACCGCCGAAAGCCTCAATGTGTGTACGTTTAATCCAGGGGTCAGACTGCTCCGGGTTCTTGGAGCGTATAATATCCATGTTTTTCTCGATATACGGGGTCACCAAGGTAGAATTTTGTAGAACCACGTAGTGTGCTTGCGCCCAAGAATGCTTGTCCCTACATATTATTGATTTTGGTCCAAGCGTGCCTTTTACATGCAGTCTCTCCTCATGCCGCGATTGAGGAACACCAATCGGCTTAAGGTCAAGAATAAAGTCAACACAAAACTCAATAACCTCCTCTGTTTCATGGCCCTTGGAGATGCTTCCTTCTGGCCTAGCACGGTTACGAACATATTTCTTTAAGACTCCCAAGAACCTCTCAAAGGGGAACATATTGTGTAGAAATACAGGACCCAGAATGGCAATCTCTTTGACAAGGTGAACTAGGACGTGCGTCATAATATTGAAGAAGGATGGTGGGAACACCAACTCGAAACTGACAAGACATTGGACCAAATCATTATGTAAGCTTGGTAGGATTTTTGGATCGATTACCTTCTGAGAAATTGCATTGAGGAATGAACATAGCTTCACAATGGCTAATCGAACATTTTCTGGTAGAAGCCCCCTCAACGCAACCGGAAGAAATTGCATCATGATCACGTGGCAGTCATGAGACTTTAGGTTCTGGAATTTTTTCTCTGCCATATTTATTATTCCCTTTATATTCAACAAGAAGCCAGACGGGACCTTCATACTGAGCAGGCATTCAAAAAATATTTCCTTCTCTGCTGTGGTAAGAGTGTAGCTGGCAGGACCTTCATACTGCTTTGGATGCATGCTGTCTTTTGCGTTCATACGTTGCTGGTTCTGCCGTGCCTCCGGTGTATCTTTGGTCTTCCCACACACGCCCAGGAAGCCTAGCGGGTTCACGCAAAGATTCTTCGTGATGTGCATCACGTCAATTGCAGAGTGGACCTCTAGGACTTTCCAATATTCTAGCTCCCAAAATATAGATTTCTTCTTCCACATGGGGGCATGTCCGTCAGCGTTAATCGGAACAGATTGTCCGCCAAGACCCTTTCCAAAGATTACTTGTAAATCCTTGACCATATCAAGTATATCATCACCATTACGGAGGACAGGCTTCTTTCGGTGATGTGCCTCACCTTTGAAATGCTTGCCTTTCTTTCTTAAGGCATGCTTGGTCGGAAGAAATCGACGATGTCCCAGGTACACATTCTTCTTGCATTTGTCCAAATATATACTTTGAGTCTCATCTAAACAGTGTGTGCATGCAAGGTATCCCTTGTTTGTCTGTCCTGAAAGGTTACTAAGAGCAAGACAATCATTGATGGTTACAAACAGCAACGCTCGCAGGTCAAATTCTTGCTGTTTGTGCTCATCCCACACACGTACACCTTTTTTATTCCACAGCTGTAAAAGTTCATCAACTAATGGCCTTAGGTACACATCAATGTCGTTACCGGGTTGCTTAGGGCCTTGGATGAGCACTGGCATCATAATGAACTTCCGCTTCATGCACAACCAAGGAGGAAGGTTATAGATGCATAGAGTCACAGGCCATGTGCTATGCTTGTTGCTCTGCTCCAGAAAACGATTAATGCCATCTGCACTTAAACCAAACCATAAGTTCCTTGGGTCATCTGCAAAGTCCAGCCACTTTCTCTCGATTTTTCTCCACTGCGACCCAGCAGTGGGTACTCTCAACTTCCCATCTTTCTTACGGTCTTCTTTGTGCCATCGCCACGACTTGGCTTGCTCTTTGTTTTGGAACAAATGTTTCAACCGTGGTATTATAGGAGCATACCACATCACCTTGGCAGGTATCCTCTTCCTCAGGCGCTCGCCCTCAACATCATCACCAGGGTCATCGCGACTGATCTTATATCGCAATGCACCGCATACCGGGCATGCATTCAAATTATCGTACTCCTCACCATGGTAGAGGATACAGTCATTAGGGCATGCATGTATCTTCTGCACCTCTAATCCTAGAGGGCAGACAACCTTCTTTGCTTCGTATGTATTGTTGGGCAATTCGTTGTCCATTGGAAGCTTCTTCTTCATTATTTTCAGCAACTTTTCAAATCCCTTGTCAGATACACCATTCTCTGCCTTCCATTCTAGCAATTCCAGTGTGGTACCGAGCTTTGTGTTGTCATCTTCGCAATTTGGGTACAACCCTTTTTTGTGATCCTCTAACATGCGCTGCAACTTCAACTTCTCCTTTTCACTTTCGCAGTTTCTCTTTGCATCAGCAATGGCCCGACCAAGATCATCAGCGGGCTCATCTGATGCCTCAGCTTCTTCTTCTTCATTCTCTTCCCCCATTGTAGTACCATCATATTCAGGAAACTCAGGATAGTTGTCATCATCCTCTTCTTCTTCATTCTCTTCCATTAGAACCCCTCTTTCTCCGTGCTTGGTCCAACAATTATAGCCGGACATGAAACCGGACATAAACAGGTGGACGTGAATGTGTTTTGCGCTAGGGTAAGTCTTATCATTCTTACACACACCACATGGACAACACATAAAACCATCCCGCTTGTTTGCCTCAGCCGCACGCAAAAAACTATGCACGCCATTAATGAACTGGGGAGAGCGTCGGTCATCGTACATCCATTGCCGGTTCATCTTCATTACACAACACCAAAAAGACCAAATTAATACAAGTTCATACATAAAGTTCATACACACTTATTCTCATAAAACAACATACAACTATCTAGCTAAAACATTTAAATGCAACAACAAATGCGATCAAAATCGCAACTAAGGTAACAATTGATCCAACGGCATAATGATACCAAGCCTCTTTATTAATGGCATATTTTCTAATCTTTCTAATCTTCAAGCGCATTGCATCCATCTTGACCTTGTGATCATCGACAACATCGGCAACTACAACTCCAATTTCATCTTGTCTTCTTCAACTCTTTTCAATTTTCCTTTCAAATCCTCATTTTCTTTTTCAACTAAATTTAACTTCTCGACAATAGGGTCGGTTGGAATTTCCGGTTCAACTACCTCCTAGATAAAAATATCTATGTCAACTTGATGGGCATAATTTTCATTAACACGAAATGCAACAAATAGTTATAAAAGAGAATATACCACATCCGAATCGTAAACCGGACAAGGGCCGATGGGCACGGATATCAAAACCATGGCACTATATATAACAAACAATCATACAAGTAAGAAAATTATGCAAGTAACTATCTAAATCATACAAATACGATTTTTTTATAAAAAGGATAAGAACAAGAAGAGGCTCACCGAGGTGGTGCCGGCGACGGGATGGTGCGGGCGATCGACGCTGGTTAGGACGGGGACGGGAAGGCACTAAGTAAACCACACCTACACACATATGCAAACTAAGAAGTTAATTTGATCTCAAATTGCATATAAATCAAAAAACTCCCACATAATTACACCCAAACTAAAACCCACAAATCACTATACTTATAAAGCATTGCACGAGATGATCTAGCAATGAGAGATGAAAGGACAAAGTTGCTAACCTTTGTGAACACTTGGATGGATTGGGGTGCCTCAAATCTTGACAAATCTTGGCAAAATGGAGGGATGAGCTCGAGAAGAGGAAGAGAAAACAGAGAATGGAGAGGATGAACTTAGGCTGGAAGAACCATCTATATATAGGGATACATTTAGTCCCGGTTGGTTATACAAACCGGGACTAGAGGTCCATCTCTAGTCCCGGTTGGTGTTACAAACCGGGACTAAAGGGTCTCGCGGGGCCCCCAGCCTGACGCAACCCTGCCACCACCCCTTTAATCCCGGTTGGTAACACCAACCGGGACTAAAGGTTCCTCATGAACCGGGACTAATGCCTAGCCTAATGAACTGGGACTAGTGGTAGCATTAGTCCCGGTCCAGAAGCCAACCGGGACTAATGCTTCGATCCAAAGGCATGTTTTCTACTAGTGCTTGGTGTTATTTTTGTGCAGATACAAAAGTTCTCGGAATTGGACGAAACTTTTTGTGGATTTTTTCTGGAATATATAAAGAATTTTGGAGCGAAGAACTGCCGGAGGGGGTGGACCAGAAGGCCACCACGCAACCGGCCGCGCCCCCTAGGGGCACGGCCAGATGGCTTGTGGGGCCCTCGTGGCCCCTCCGACCCTAATTCCAACTCTATAAATTCACATCCGCGGAGAAAAAAATCAGAGAGAAGATTTCATCGCATTTCACGAGACGGAGCCGCCGCCACCTCCTGTTCTTCCTCCGGAGGGCTGATCTGGAGCCTGTTTTGGGCTCCGGAGAGGGGATATCGTCGTCGTCATCATCACCAACCCTTCTCCATCAACACCGCCATGATGCTCACCACCGGGAGTGAGTAATTCCTTTGTAGGCTTTCTGGATGGTGGTGGGATTGGATGGAATTGATCATGTAATCAAGTTAAGTTTGATAGGGCTTGATCCCTAGTATCCACTATGTTCTGAGATTGATGTTACTATGACTTTGCTATGCTTAATGCTTGTCACTAGGGCCCGAGTGCCATGATTTCAGATCTGAACCTATTATGTTTTCATTAATATAAGAGTGATTTGGATCCTATCTTGCAAGTTATATGTACCTATTACGTGTCATGATCCGCGTACCCCAAGGTGACAATAATTGGGATTCTTTCCGGTGATTGTCGTAGTTTGAGGAGTTCATGTACTCACCATGTGTTAATGCTTTGTTCCGGTTCTCTATTAAAAGGAGGCCTTAATATCCCTTAGTTTCCAATAGGACCCCGCTACCATGGGAGGGTAGGACAAAAGATGTCATGCAAGTGATTATCGCAAGCACGTATGACTATATACGGAATACATGTCTACATTACATTTATGAATTGGAGCTAGTTCTGTGTCGCCCTAGTGTGTAATTGTTATATGATCAATGTCATCTAAATCATTATCCATCACCGATCAACGTGCCTACGCATTACATATACTGAATCTTGCCAAGTTACTATTGCTATTGTTACTGTCACACTTGCTACAAAACTACTACTGTCACTATTACTTTTAATTTTGCTACTACTATCTGCCGTGCTACTAAATCTTTGCTGTAGAGAGATATCCTTGGTGCGGCTGAATTGACAACTCAACTGTCAAGGCCAATAAATATTTTTTGGCTCCCCTTGTGTCGAATCAATAAATTAGGGTGAAATACTACCTGTGAAGACAGTTGCGATCCCCTACACTTGCGGGTTATCAAGACCTTTTTCTGGCGCCGTTGCCGGGGAGCATAGCTCTATTTATTGTGTTAACTTGAGGATATCCAATTGCTACTATGAAGAATCTGAAAGATACTCGAACTAAGATCGTCCCCTCTCGCACGAGAGGAGGTAAGGAACTGCCATCTAGCTCTGCTTTTGATTCACCTATTGTTTTGAATTAGCTTGTTACACCACCACCTGTTGATCGTCCTGATAGGTCACATGAACTTGATGAAGATACTTCTGAAATTAATGATGAAACTATTGCTATACATGTTGAAACTGAACCGTGCCACTGAATGAATTACTTGATGCTCATATTGCTAAAGCTAGAGAACTTGAGAATGCTGAAATTGAGGAAGACTTTGAATCACCTATTACCCCACGCTCACCTAATAGATATGAATTGCCTTTTGTACCTGAAGGTTATGTTATGGATGATGAGGTAGCTAGGAACACTCTTGCTTGTGAAAATAGAGATGATGTGAAGAAACTATTATGCAAACTAAAATAAAAAAACTATGATGTAGAAAATGAAACGTGATCCTAAATTTGCTACTTCTCCTATATTTGTTATTCATAGGGATTATGAGTTCTCGGTAGACCCCGAGTTAATTCCTATAGTAGAGTCTGATCCTTTCCATGGTTATGAAAATAAAACTGTTGTTGAATACCTTATGAAACTTAATGATATTGCTGCTCTATTCACCAATGAAGAAAATATTCGCTACTATTATATTCTTAAGCTTTTTCCATTCTTGCTAAAAGGCGAGGCCAAGGAATGGTTCTAATCACTTACTCCTGGTTGCATACGTAGTCCCCAGGATATGCTTCAACACTTTTCTGCAAAATATTTTCCTGTTCATAAGAAACAAGCTGCCTTACAGGAAATATTTAACTTTGCTCAAATTGATGAAGAGAATCTCCCTCAAGCTTGGGGGAGGCTTCTTCGGTTACTACGAGCTTTGCCTGATTGTCCACTTGAGAGGAATGAAATACTTGATATTTTTCATAATGGGCTAACTGATGGTTCTAGGGATTTCCTAGATAGTTGTGCTGGTTGTGTTTTTAGAGAAAGAGCTGTTGGACAAGCTGAAGAATTATTGAACAACATAATGCAAAATGCCGATGATTGGACACTCCCTGAACCACCTTTAGAACCTATTCAAAAGAAGAGAGGTATTCTATTTCTCAGTCTCGAAGATATGCAAGAAGCAAAAAGATCTATGAAAGAAAAAGGTATTAAAACTGAGGATGTCAAGAAATTACCACCTATTGAAGAAATACATGGACTTGATACCCCGACACAGGTAGTAAAGGTAAACTGGACTCTTGAACAATGCTTGGATGAATTTGATAATTACGTTGTTAAGCAAGAACATTTCAACAAATATGTTAAGAATCAATTGCAACGTAATGCTATGATGATGGATCGCTTAAGTGACTTGATGTTTGAATTGCAAATGATGTGAAAGGTTTAGGCAAACATGCTTCTATGGTTCACACTCAACTAGACCAAGTCGCTAAATCACAAAATGATTTGCTTGCTGAAATGAATAATATAAATGATCATGCTATTAGAGTAGTGACTAGAGGAGGTAGAATGACCCAATAACCTCTTTATCCTGAAGGTCACCCTAAAAGAATTGAACAAGATTCTCAGAAAATTAATGAAGATACACCTAGTTCATCTAAGAAGAAGAAGAAAAAGAAAAATGATAGGAACTTGCATGCCTCTATTGAACCTGTCATAGAAAAACCTGTTGAGAAAAACAATGAAGTTTCTGTTTCTGATGCTGAGACTCAGTCTGGTAGTGAGCATACACATAGTGATAATGAAAATGATAATAATGATGATGATGCTCATATAGATGCTCAACCAGATAATAACAAAGAAAATGATAATGAGGTAGAAATTGAACCTGCTGGGGATCTTGATAACCCACCTTCTAAAAATAGACGTTATGATAAGAGAGACTTTGTTGCTAGGAAACATGGAAGTGAAAGAGAGCCATGGTTTCAAAAACCTATGTCATTCCCTCGTAAAGCCACTAAAAGTAAAGATGAGGAAGATTTTGAGCACTTTGCTGAAATGATTAGACCTGTCCATTTAAGCACTCGCTTGACTGATATATTGAAAATGCCTCCATATGCTAAGTATATGAAAGATATTATCACTAATAAAAGAAAGATACCTGAAACTGAAATTGCCACCATGCTTGCTAATTATTCTTTTGATTGTGGAGTACCTAAGAAGTTGGGGGATCCGGGTATACCCACAATACCTTGCTCTATTAAAAGGAATTATGTTAAAACTGCTTTATGTGATTTAGGGGCCGGTGTTAGTGTTATGCCTTTCTCCCTTTATAAAAGACTTGAATTGAGTAAACTCACACCTACTGAGATATCTTTGCAAATGGCCGATAAATCCACTGCTTTACCTATTGGAATTTGCGAGGACGTTCCCGTCGTGGTTGCAAATGTTACTATCTTAACAGACTTTGTTATTCTTGATATGCCGGAGGACGACAATATGTCGATCATCCTTGGTAGACCTTTTCTAAATACTGCAAGGGTTGTTATACATTGCAATAAAAGCAAGGTCACCTTTCATATCAATGGCAAGCAACATACCGTGCATTTTCCGAGGAAGCAAACTTTGGTTAATAATATTAATGTCATTGATCCTCTGCCTACGATTATCATTGGAGACATTACAATTCCTCTCCCTACTTCCAAGAAGAAGAAATATTATAATCTTATTTTTGGTGAGATACAAATCCCAATTGAGGTAACCTAGTGGCATATGAAGATTCTTCGGTTTCATGTTAATCGGAAACGTTTATTAATAAAACTTGATCAACCTTATTAATGAATTTTTTTCGAAAGACATGAGATTGATGAATTGAATATTCACAACTCTCTGTATCACAAGTTTATATTCGGTTTTCTGAGTAAAAATAAAAATAAAATTCCATGAAATTCCTGTTTTTTGTTTTTCCCGTGCATGAAAAATACCTCAAAAATAAAAAGTCTCAGATTTCCACGAAATTTTAACATGAATTTTTTTGGAATAAATAAAAAATTTTGGTGTAAAAATTACTACAGGGGGCATGCCAGTGGGCCACCATGCAACAGGTGCCCCCCTAGGGGCGCGGCCGATTGGCTTGTGGGGCCCATAGGGCCCCCCTGCCTTATCTCTTCCTCCCACTCCTTTTCCTACCTCTAGAAAAAATTATCTAGCCATCTCTCTCGCATGTTCTTCACCCAAAAAGCGAAATTTTCGATCTCTTTGCTCGGAACTTCGTTTTCGAAACTGTTTTGAGGAATTGTTCCTTGGTATGTGACTCTCCCATTCCTTCAATTAGTTTTTGTTTTAGTGGTTTATATTTTGCATAAGTTGCTGCACTTGGTGCTACAGAAAATAAGCTTGCATGTCTAATTCTTTGAGTTCCAAGTAGTGGGAATGCTTGATATGTCCTCTAGGCATCCATATGAGTAGTTCTACCATTCTTGCAAAGTTTTGTTGACATTAATTTGTGACTCAAAAAATTCAGAAATTTTTGTTCGGGAAAGATGAGTTTCATTAGGAGGAGCGCTTCAAGGAGGCATTCATCAGGAGAGTCGTCGAGCGGAAGCTCTGTTCGACGGGGCTACATAGAGCCCATAGCTGATCAAATAGTCATGGCCGATGCAAAATCCTGTCGGTGGCCAAGCGATGAGTTCATGATAAATGCGGGAATCAAAGAGGAATTTGATCATTTCATTGAAAATACTGGCCTGACCGACTTCCTTGCAGATAAGTGTGTCCAACATTATAACCTTACCCGTACTTTCATAGATGGATTTCGCTTTCAAGAGAGTAACTCTAGGGTGTTATTTAAATTATATGACGAATCTTTTAGCATGGACCTAGAAGAGTTCTCGATTCCTTGCAAACTTCCACTTTGGGGTTCAATTGAGAACTATCAACAATTGCTTATAATATGTTTCTCAAAAGTCTTTGTATGGGGGAAGACAGGGAAGTATCGCAGGCTAGAATTAAGAGTATACAATTTCCCTTTATCCGTTACTTTGCATTGTTCAATGGGAAATGCGTAGTAGGAAAATAGGAGTGCAGTGCACTGTGTGCCCATGATCTAAGCCTTATACATACTGCTGTGATGGGTGAGCGACATTTTAACCTCGGTGCAATTGTTGCCCGAAGGCTGCACTCCAACTCGAGTAATGGAGAACTATATGGAGGCATTTATGCATCCCGCGTATCTACACATTTGAGAGTGGCACCCCAACCTAATGATCCCATTTTGCCTGGATGATATTTAGATTATGAAGCTATGCGTTCTCACGAATTTCTTGTGAAACGTCCTAGAGGCTATGAGTACAACTTAATATTTAGAAAATACATGCCCATGCCTGTCTTTTTGCCTGCGCCTGCCCTTTTTGACTTTCAGGCTCGACAAATATTATGTTCTTGAAGACGAGGTGCGAGAGCACAATGCTACGGTAGAGGCTGCTCGCTTGGCAGCGGAGGATGCTCGTCTGGCAGAGGAGGAGGCCAAGAATGCCTCCACGAGCTACCATTTCAACTATTACTCAGATCGCCAGTGGTGATTACCAAGCTAGGCAAAAGCCTAAGCTTGGGGGAGTACGTATTTCTCACCGACATTACATTCATGTTCTCACACTTCATACAAATTGCCGGTGTTCATCCTGTTTCTTTGTATATCCATGTTAGCTTTATTTTCCGCTTTCATCTTGTGTGTTTGAAAAACTTTTAAAATCCAAAAAAATGTCTCGCTTCTTTTCGGTTCTTTTCTTTTCCTCGTTTCTTTAGCTGTAGTACTAAAAGAAAACCCTAAAAGATTTCCTTTGCTTGTTGGGAGCTTTCCCGTGTAAATAATTTTTTCTTGTTCTTGTTTTTCCCTTAGTTCCTTTGCTTGCTTAATAAAAAACAAAAACTCCAAAAATATTTTAGTGTGTTTCTCTGAATTACTTTTCTTTTGTTGAGTTGTCGAAAGGAGAAGACCACAATGAAAATGTTGAGTGGCTCTCATATGCTTTATAGATGATCTAACAGAGAGCCAATTTTACCTTGTCTTCTCCTTTGTCTTAAACTACCCTGCAGATTTTAGCTTAGTCCACAGCATTCTTGCACTATTATTATTATAACACCGTTCAATCGTGCAAGTGAAAGGCAATAATGACGATATTTGCTGAAGTGACTGTGGCAAAGGAAGCGGGTATGAACTCTTCTTGTTCTCTGTTTTTGTAAATATGTTTAGCCAGTTTGATCATGATTTAGTATATCATGAGTAAACATGTTCGTGATGACAATTAGAGATTATAGCTTCTCATGCCATGCCTAAATAGCTAGGAGTTAATAATGATTTATCTTGTGTGGCAGCTTGCATTAAAATGGCACTAGTGCAGCCGCGCGCTATACAAACGGTTTTTAACCCCTTTCCGTGACGTACTTTGAAACCATTGCCTTGCATGTGTGGGCAATGGGGGGGCTATCCCACACGATGCCTGCACCCAGTCACACACATGGGCAAAAATATATCGTTTGCGATTTGAAGGGCCATCACAAACAGACATATTGGCAAAGACGTGTGAGATGAGCTTATCATCCCACACAGGGAATTCCAAGGTTATGTCTCTATTCGTATTGCAGATCACACACAATTTTCTGCATAACATCGTTTGTGATAGGGCTGGTCACCACACACGATAATTATAATTCTGTCGTTTGCGTTATTCAAAACATCACTCATGGTGTCTAGATGAAACTGTTTGGCATTGGGCTGCCCATCATACACACATGCTTAAGAAAACGTTTGTGATTGGGTGTCCTAACACACACAGTTGTCGAGCAGAATTTGTGTGTGATTCCTCACCGATCCAACACGCCAACTTTGTAGAAACCGTGTGGGTTTGTTGTGGTCATCGCCCACGGTGTAGTCCTAGAAACCGTCTGGAATGGGAACCCCCATAATATGCCTGATTGCTCTATTATTTATAATCCATTTAGCAATCAAATTAACATTTCATATCAAGCACAAAATATATTTCTTATTCTTAGTACAGCAACCAGGATTTCATAATTGAATTACATCAGGGTACAACATCATATAGGCATATACTGCCTAGCTACCCAATTGCACAACATGGCAATGTTTCAAATGCAACATCTAAAACCTTTGGAAATTGAGTATCATCATAGACGGTAAATAGACAGATGAGTCTAATCTAGAAAACTGTTAAAGTGGAAGGCAAATATTGAGCCTTCAATGATGTTGAAGGTCCTCGCAACTTTAGGCCAGTGTCTGTGGATGATTGCCCGCCCATCCTTCGTCCTCTTGAGGAAGACTTCAAGATTATACCGTGGGTGCTGTATGAATACCTTCCTCGCCTCATGATCATACAGGTGGTTTGAGACATAATCATCGATTAACTGCCTTGAGAATGACAGAAAACAAACATACGCATAAATATTTTTTCTAAAATTTGAAATGACTCAAAGGGAAAAGGACAAGGTGAAAGAGATGGTACCATCCTATAGTTGATTGATGTCTTCTTCATTGTGCAGACAAACATCTTGTTGTTTTTCGTAGCTAGTTTCTTTATCTTAACAATCTTTCTGAGTTTCTTGATTTGACTGATATTCAAGGACACCTCATTTCCCCCACATGCAAAAAGGGTCGAACAGTGGGTCTAAACCTCTTACAGCAGGACCTACATGTGCAAGAACAAATTATTAAAAACATTAATATTACAATGGTTTCTGCAAATTGCACAATAATGTGCTATTAGCCAAACGATCATGGATCTGCAAACCTCGATGGTAAACTTCAGTGTCCCCCATTGTTTGCCCCTGCAACATATTTAAGACAAATATTGATCAGGTTACAAGTGATATTTGCAATACTATCAGTGAAATATGTTAATGGAAAATAAACACATTGCGGATCCAACATATTAGTTCGAGCCACATGGAAAAGCCAGTTATCTAAACCAAGCGTGCTAAGAACTAGGAAATATAGCAATCCTATATGTTTCACATGTATTTAGTACATCTAAATTCGATTTATTCGTCACATGCATAACAATACAAAATTGTACCAACAACAATCGTACATCACATTTCAGAATTGAATTAAATAGTTAAATGATCACCACAACAAATGAACAAAATAGTTAACTAAGCACCACATTACACAATAGAACATACTAGAAGGTCAGGTTGCGGTAGCATTACATTGGACATTTCACTAGAATTTCTAAATGAAAGACAGTAGCGGCACACGCAATAGGTAAACGAAACATGCTTAACTGGCGTAGCAGGTGATATGGGGTGTCCCGATCTTCTCAGTAAGCGGCGGTGGTGATGATGATGGTGTAGGATAACTTGTATGTCGCCGATGAACTCTCCCTCGCTTGATCCCTGATGCCAATGCAAAAGGTCTCAACCCTTTGGATATTCACAACGTCACACACTTGCGCACGCAGCCGTCGACCACGAACGGTATAATTGCAATATACTAATTCCCAATGGAACAGCAGATCACACTTGACTTGCAGTATATAATCACCAGATCGATACGAATTGGTGATGAGGATTCAAGATGAATGCTTACAAGCAATCTCATGAACTAGGGTTTATCTTTAACGTGGTCTGCCTCTAACTAACCCTAAGGAAGAGTATTTATATCCTAAGATAGATCGAAGGGGTACACGGGCCGTCAGCCCCAAAGTCTGCGCGCAGGCAGCACTAGCGGTAGTACCGCTCTGAGAATTCTAACTGCCGCTTTAGTACCGCTTGGGTCGCTTTGATTCCAGAAGAAAATTGTTAAGCGGTACTTGGGCGGTAGTGCTGGGCCGGTAGTACCGCCTAAGCGGTACTACCGCTCGGGCAGGCGGTACTACCGCCTGGGAACTGCAGAATCCTCTTGCTCCCTTGTGCCATGCCTTCCTCCTTGCTCCCTTGTGCCGCGCCTTCCTCTCCATTGTACCTAATGACACATACACACAAGGATTTAGGCAGTATAAAGCTCTCATTAAAATAAATAGCATTATCAACTAAGAGAGAATTCACCTGTTGTTCTAGTAACTTAGCACGATCTCTTGTAGTTGGTCCAATCCTGATTTCATCATTGGACGTCTTCTTTGCAGCAACAGGTTGTTCATCTTCAAGGGATGGAACCATAGTAGGGATGTCATCATCATCCTCCCCCCCCTTCAAAAGGCGTCGACCCCGATGCTCCAAGGTCATCGACGTCACATGGGGACAAATCAGCAACGTTGAAACTGTTGCTAATGCCACCAAAGTCAGCAATAGGAATATCAATCGAGTAGGCATTGTCATTTATCTTGGCTAACACCTTGTAAGGACCAGCACCACTCGGCCGAAGTTTAGAACGTCGCAACTGTGGAAACCTGTCCTTGCGAAGATGTACCCATACCATATCGCCAGGCTGAAACAAAACTTTCTTTCGTGATTGGTTGCGTGCAGCAGCAATGTTCTTGCCTTGCTTCTCAATAGCCTCTCGTGTCTTCTCATGAATCTGCTTCACATAATCTGCTCTGTTTGATGCCTCCATATTAACCCTCTCATGCAATGGAAGAGGCAGCAAATCTAGTGGTGTAATTGGTTTGAAGCCATACACCACCACAAAAGGACAAAACTGGGTGGTAGTGTGCACAGCCCTGTTATAGGCGAACTCAACATGTGGCAAACACTCCTCCCACTCACGCAGATTTTTCTTGATCATAACGCGCAGCAATTGGGACAATGTTCAATTCACCACCTCCGTTTGACCATCAGTTTGTGGGTGATAGGTAGTACTGAACAGCAACTTCGTTCCTAGCTTTCCCCACAATGTCTTCCAGAAGTAGCTCATAAACTTCACGTCCCTGTCAGAAACAATTGTTTTTGGCACTCCATGCAAGCGTACAATGTCCCTGAAAAACAGGTTAGCAATATGCGACGCATCGTCGCTTTTGTGGCTTGCAATAAAATGTGCCATCTTAGAAAATCTATCCACTACCACAAATATAGAATCATGACCTCTTTTAGTGCGTGGCAAACCTAACACAAAATCCATACTTATATCTTCCCATGGTGTGGTAGGTGTAGGTAGTGGCGTATACAAACCGTGAGGCTTCAGTTTTGACTTGGACTTGTTACATGTAATGCAGCGCCGAACAAACCTGTCCACGTCGCGCCTCATCTTGGGACAATAAAAGTGATCAGCCAGCATGAGCAGCGTCTTCTCACGCCCAAAGTGACCCATCAATCCGCCTGCATGTGATTCCTGCAACAATAGCAAACGGGCGGACGATTCTGGAACACACAGTTTGTTAGCTCGAAACAAGTATCTATCATGGATGTGGTATTTCTCCCATGCATTTCGAAGCAAACATAAACGATATGGTTCAGCAAAACCATGATCAGTTGCATACAAATCACACAAACTCTCTAAACCAGGAATTTGAACATCGAGATGTGTCAAGAGCATGTTCTTCCTAGATAGAGCATCAGCAACAATGTTATCTTTTCCCTTCTTATGCTTAATGATATACGGAAAAGACTCAATAAACTCAACCCATTTAGCTAAGCGGCGATGCAGATTTGATTGAGCTTTCAAATACTTCAATGCTTCATGATCAGAATGTATGATAAATTCTTTTGGCCATAGATAATGCTGCCAAATCTCAAGAACTCTAACAAGCGCATACAATTCTTTATCATAAACAGGATAATTCAGTCTAGCACCAGAAAGTTTCTCGCTGAAATAAGCAATAGGTCTACCTTCTTGCATCAACACACCACCAATACCTATACCACTAGCATCACATTCAACTTCAAATTGTTTGGAAAAATCTGGTAGTGCAAGTAATGGTGCAGAAGTAAGCAAACGTTTCAGCTCGTCAAAAGCATGATCTTGGGCTGCGCCCCACACAAAAGGCACACCTTTCTTCGTTAATTCATTCAATGGTGCAGCAATAGTACTAAAGTCTTTCACAAAACGGTGATAGAAACCAGCAAGACCGTGAAAACTTCGTACTTGACTAACATTCATGGGAGTAGGCCAATCTTGAATTGCTTCAATCTTAGATGAATCTACTTCTACCCCCTGCTTAGATACAACGTATCCCAGAAATATCACTTTATCTTTTGCAAATGTGCACTTCTCAAGATTAGCATACAATTTATTATCACGCAACACTTGCAAAACCTGTCTAATATGATCACAATGTTCAGATTCATTGCGGCTGTAAATAAGTATATCATCAAAATATACGACCACAAAACGACCAATAAACTTTCTCAAAACATGATTCATTAATCGCATGAAGGTACTAGGTGCATTAGTAAGACCAAAAGGCATAACTAACCACTCATATAAACCAAATTTAGTTTTGAAAGTAGTTTTCCATTCATCCCCTTCCTTCATCCGAATTTGATGGTAACCACTACGCAAATCAATCTTAGAGAAAACAGCACACCACTCAATTCATCTAGCATATCCTCTAAGCGTGGAATAGGATGACGATATCGAATAGTGATGTTGTTAATAGCTCTACAATCTACGCACATGCGCCATGTACCATCTTTCTTAGGCACCAAAATAACAAGAACAGCACAAGGACTAAGAGAAACACGAATATACCCTTTGTCTAGTAGCGCTTGCACTTGCTTCTGTATTTCCTTCGTTTCTTCGGGATTGGTCCTGTATGGCGCTCGGTTGGGGAGGGTAGCGCCGGGTATGAGATCAATTTGGTGCTCAATTCCACGCAATGGTGGCAGCCCCGATGGTACCTCCTCCGGAAACACATCGCCATATTCCTGCAAAACAATAGACACAGCAAGAGAAACAGATTGCGTATCATTAGAAACTAAAACCTCGCCTTTGTACATAAGCACAAGAGGCAGGGCTGTAGGATCCTCTCGAAATTCTCTCATGTCTTCTTTGGTGGCTAATATAAGCAAACTAGGCTCTCTCGCACTTTTCGTTATATCATCACTCACGGCTTTTACATTGTTTTCTCGTGCAGGTGGCTGTTCGATATTCACTTCTGTTTTCTGACGAGACTCATTGACAATTTGCTGTGGTGACATAGGCTGCAGATTTATTTTCCTGCCCTTGAACTCCAAGTGATAAGTATTGGAACGGCCATTGTGTTGCACATGGCGGTCATAGAGCCATGGCCAACCCAATAAAAGATGGCAAACTGTCATAGGTACCACATCAAATTCAATGGAATCCTTGTATGGTCCTATCTCAAAATTTACGCGCACCATATGATTCACCTTCATCTCACCATTGTCACTCGACCATTGTACGTAATATGGATTGGGGTGAGGTAAATATTTCAGATTCAGCTTGGAACATAACTCCTTGCTTGCAAGATTGCGGCAGCTACCTCCATCAATGATCACTCTGCAAGCTTTGTTGGGGCCAACTAGTGCTTTTGTTTGGAACAAATTGCAGTGCTGTGAATCAACATGTGGCTGCACACTAAGAGCACGCTGCGAGACAACAATAGTAGGTGCTGGAGAGGCGAAAGCATCTATGTTGTCGTCACGTGTGTACCCATCATCATCTGAAGCATATGGATCAGCATCATCTCCAGTCTCATACTCATTGTCATCGTTTACAATCATCACTTTTCTATTGGGGCACTCTCTCTTGAAGTGTCCCTTGCCTCCACATGTATGACATAACATATCTCTATTACGGGCTGTAGACATATTGGAACCTGAGCTAGCAGCAGGAGCAGCAGGTTGCTTTGATTGTGGAACTGTGAAGGCTGGTTTAGTTGCAGAAGAAGAGGGGCGGCTAGCAGCGCCCTCAATAGGGGGCGGCGGTGTTCTGTTAGAGAACCGCCCAGCTGTAGTACAACGTCCTTTAATTTGAGCTTCTTCGGCCAACTAGGACTCAGCTTCTCTTGCATGATGGAGTAGCTCATTCATGGTATTGTATTGGTGATGCCGAACAATACCCTTAATGTTATATTTCAGCCCATGGAGAAAACGTTGCATAGTCATCTCAACAGATTCTCGCACTCGAGCACGCTGCATCAACATCTCCATCTCCATGTAATATGCATCAACCGTCAGGGAACCTTGCCTCAATTGTGTCAATTTATCATAAACTGTGCGCAAGTAATTAGTGGGAACAAAACGAGCTTTCATAACCGCCTTCATCTCACGCCATGTACAAACAAGAAGCTCATTGTCATCGCGACGGGTACTCACAACGCTATCCCACCAACGCAATGCATAGCCATCAAATTCAGAAGAAGCAAGCTTGACCTTCCTATCTTCAGTATAATCATGCAAACGCCATAATTTCTCCATCTTAATCTCCCAAGTGAGATACTCTTCGACATCAGTGGAGCCTTCAAATCTAGGAATCGTGAACTTGGGCTTGCCCAAAACATCATCCTCCTGAAACGGTACACGCCGAGCACCAAGTGGTGGTGGTAGGCGACCATGCCCTTGAAAGCCACGCCCACGGCCATGATTGCCCACCATGTTGTCATTGTCGTCATGGACACTATCAGCATCGTCATGGTCGTCATGTTGGCGTTGCTCAATCGCGACACGTAACCCATTGACTGAAGTTGTCAACTGTTGTATACTTGTTTGGAGAGCATTGACTTGTGTTTGCATAGCATTGACGGTAGTGTCAGTTGCGTCCACTTTCATTTGTATAACTTGAATATCAGCCTCAATTTTTTCAGCGGATCGATCAATAACCCCTGTCAAATGAACGCGGAGAGCTTCATGGTCCTTCCATGAAACACACTCGTCATCAGCCTTTTTCTGCAGCACATCAACATCACTAGAAGACATGATTAGTAGGTTAGTGCAAAAATCAAAATCTGTGTGGTGGCACACTCACAACTCACTCAAAACTGACAAGAAAAGGAAATCTTACCGTTCCAAAGTGAATAGTAATGCTTACCCGTTCAGATGGATGACTAATGCACGGATGTGATGAAGTGAATACCCGGGTATGAGAACAATCACACGACAGAGCAGGATTATATGGTGGAGCTAGGTATGATATCCTATCTACACCGAAGACAAGTCCTAGTGCTGATCGTGTGAGCCAACAACCAAGGAAAACACACACGGTGGAGAAAAATGTGGCAGAGCAACTATCAAAACAGGATGTGTTGTAATGCACTCGAGAGACACTAGCAATGCTCAATGTAAACAGGCACAAGATTGCTCAAGTCTACTAGTGCACAATCGCAAGAATCCAACAGTGCAATAGATAGCAACCACGTCCAGCCATTGGTTTTTTTTTGAGGCCACAATAGATCGCAAGCAGCGGCAACTGTTCTTGGATCACGTCCAGAAATTGCAAAGCACCAAAACCTATATGAGCAGCCTGTAGAGCGGAAACTAGTCTCGTGGGTAAGTTCCTAACACCTTTTGTGTAGACAGGCTGTGGCTATGGATTGGAATTTGCAAAACAGGATAGCTGATCGAACAACAATCCAATCTACGATGCAATCTACGATGGAAACTAAAAACCAATGGATTCGAAGGAACAAGCTACGCAAAAAGAAAGACACAACGACCAACAACTAAAACCAATCTACGATGCAATCTAGGCTATGACAAAAACCCTAACCCGAATCTTTTTGTGAGGCTTTTTCTGGATAGGATGAAAAACACAACTAATCTACGGATAATTTGGTGGATGCTTACCGAGGCAACGCTGGATATCTGATACCAAGATGATATGGGGTGTCCCGATCTTCTCAGTAAGCGGCGGTGGTGATGATGATGGTGTAGGATAACTTGTATGTCGCCGATGAACTCTCCCTCGCTTGATCCCTGATGCCAATGCAAAAGGTCTCAACCCTTTGGATATTCACAACGTCACACACTTGTGCACGCAGCCGTCGACCACGAACGGTATAATTGCAATATACTAATTCCCAATGGAACAGCAGATCACACTTGACTTGCAGTATATAATCACCAGATCGATACGAATTGGTAATGAGGATTCAAGATGAATGCTTACAAGCAATCTCATGAACTAGGGTTTATCTTAAACGTGGTCTGCCTCTAACTAACCCTAAGGAAGAGTATTTATATCCTAAGATAGATCGAAGGGGTACACGGGCCGTCAGCCCCAAAGTCTGCGCGCAGGCAGCACGGTAGTACCGCTCACAGCAAGCGGTACTACCGCTAGAAGCGGTATTACCGCTCTGAGAATTCTAACTGCCGCTTTAGTACCGCTTGGGTCGCTTTGATTCCAGAAGAAAATTGTTAAGCGGTACTTGGGCGGTAGTGCTGGGCCGGTAGTACCGCCTAAGCGGTACTACCGCTCGGGCAGGCGGTACTACCGCCTGGGAACTGCAGAATCCTCTTGCTCCCTTGTGCCATGCCTTCCTCCTTGCTCCCTTGTGCCGCGCCTTCCTCTCCATTGTACCTAATGACACATACACACAAGGATTTAGGCAGTATAAATCTCTCATTAAAAGAAATAGCATTATCAACTAAGAGAGAATTCACCTGTTGTTCTAGTAACTTAGCACGAGCTCTTGTAGTTGGTCCAATCCTGATTTCATCATTGGACGTCTTCTTTGCAGCAACAGGTTGTTCATCTTCAAGGGATGGAACCATAGTAGGGATGTCCTCATCAGCAGGTGAACATAGGTCCTTAGTGATAAAGCTAAGAAAATCAAGCTATTCCTCATCATCGGAGATATCGATGATGATGGGCTCCTTCAACTTGGAAGAGGACGAGGCCTCCACACCGTGGGTGCACCCCTCGTAGTGGTGAGTGGCCTGATCCTACCCCGGCACCAACATGTCGGCTCTGGAGTTGAGGTAAGCACGGGCACGCTAAGAAAACACACCAAAGTCTTCGTCGAACGCACCGGCGGTGCCCTCGAGAAAACACCACGAGCTTTCGTTTATAGCAGCCAACCGCGTGGCGGCGTCAGCGCACGAGGCGTCGACGGTGGCCTCGACGACGAGGTGCTCCTCCAAGATCTGGGGGTCGGCACACATGGAAGCCATAGCTACCTCATATGCGCATGCAAACGCGATTTGCTTCTCCACAGCCAAATGCTCTTTGAGATCCTGGCTATACTGCATGCACCATGCCTTTCGGCGGCGATTATTTGGAGGATGGGGCGGTGATTTGGGTGGAAGGTGTCGCGCCGGTCGGGCCATGTGGGATGGAGGAGGAGGGGGTGAGGGGGTATTGGGGAGCTGCGGATTACCTGACTAGATGGAGGAGGCCGAGCAGCAGGAAGGAGCGTCGCTGGCAAGGAGGCGGCGCTGCAAGCAAGCAGTGAAGGTTTGAACTAGGAAAGGTAGAGGAAAAGGGGGAAATGTGGCTTTTGATTGGTATCGGGGGGCGAGGGAGGTAGATATTTCCGCGGCAGCCCAAAATTTTCATTTGGTGCAGAATAGTTCTCGATATCAACACATCACAAACGAAGCGTGTGCTATACCCCATGTGTGATGCACTTGGACGTGAAAATGTTTGTCTCCAAGATTCCGACGTAAGATTGGGTACTACATTGCACACGGTTCATTCCAAAAAATTGTGTGTGATGAACTTCAATTTCATTTTCAATTGGAAGATGGAATGGGGATATGGCGGCAAATTTTTGGTCCGAATTTCCCTGGTTACAGTGGTCATCCACGTCGTCGCATAATTTAACATCAATTGCTAATTTGGGTACTGCACAAAAGAGCCTACACCGCAGCCCGCACTTACTTAATCGAGCAATTAAACAGAGCTGGTTGACCTAAACATTACTCTAACAAAAGACCAGCGCTCTAAACAAAGACTAATGTTCCTCCTAACGCTCGGCAATCTCCGCCGCATCCTCCATGACCAGCTTGCGCTCGACGACCTCCAAGGGAAGGGGTTCCATGGCATCCATCGCCACATACTCTGTAAGCATCTCGCTGTCCGCGTCCACCACCTCTTTGGAAAAAGCCGCCACAAGTTTGGTGTGGGCGGCCGCGGTCCGGGCATTGACGGCCTCCATCTTGGCACGGGAGGCTGCCGACGAATGGACGGCTGCCCGAGCGCTCTCAGCGATTGCCAACTCTTCGGATGTAGGTTGCCGACCGTTGTCGGAGAAGGCCGCTGCTATTTGTGCGGTGACCAACACGAGCTGGGCATGGGTGGCATCGGCATAGGCGTGGACAGCCGCCATCAGCGCTACGGCGGCCACCGAGGAACGGACAGCTGTTGTGCCGTTGTCGCCATTTGCTATCCCGGTCACGGATGTTGCTACCGCCATCTCAGATGCAGCAGCTGCCCTTTCGGCGGCCGCAGCTGCCCTGTCGGAGAGTGCGGCCGTGCTCAAGGATGTTGTGAGCGCGTTCATGGCTGATGCAGCCGCGCTCGGGCCGGAGTGGGTCGCCGAAGTTGCCCTCATGACGCGGATCCACGTCCCCATCTTTCACCGGCGACGATTGAACAATACAGTGGTCTTGGGGAACTAGTGTGACAGTGTGGTTGACGCGCCAGCGGTGGACTGAAGCTTCCGGCCTAAGCCATATATGAGGATTGGCCCAAGATATTTTTATACCACATCACACATGTTTCATGATCAAGAACTGTTTGCGATGTTTTTGATTTTCATATTGCTTTGAAACGAAAAATGAAGTTACATTGGCAATTGAAGGTGTTTGGATGGCAATAACATTTATCTGCAGTGAACTTGCAACTATAGGACTGTGTGTTAAATATGGAATTATTCAGGTTTGTCTAGGCCCTTTTAAACATTTAAAGAGTTTTTTAGACATTTCATGTGCATAGTTCAAATTTGAACTGCAATTAAGCACATACTAGAGTGCACCTGAATGGGTTGAAAATCATCTATTTGTCACTAGATACATGGTTTGGTCCCATGCAAGAAATGGAAATTAAACAAATTCCAAACCTTTCGGTATTTTGGCTTGGCCGTAAACTTTGAGAAGACGTGTTTTCAAATTCCAGTAAAGCCAAATATCGTGAGAAATTCATAAAACTTGGCATGGTGTCATGTCATGGCGCATGTGTGTTGTGGTAAAAACAATGTCTAGTTCGGGACAAGTTTTGGCACAAACCTCTTACAAACCGAAGATTCTCACAAGAAGTCATGTGGTTTCGGTATGGAAAGTTCACATTTTATGTGCGAAACAACATCCGATGTCTCTTCTCGCCTTGAATTTATTTCTAGTCTCCATAGAGTAACATGAATGTGTCGTGCGAAACAATGGAATCTTACAGAGTTCGTTTGGCCTTTTAAGTACATTAATTGAGTTTTCTAGGCATTCAATGTGCATAATTCAAATTTGATCTACAATCACACGGTCCAGCTCATGAAAATATGTCGAAAACCATATACATTTCCCTGGGTGCATGTTTAGGTCCCACACAAGAAATGGGAATGAATTTCAAACATTTCCTCGTCTTGGCTCGACCGCAAACATCGGGAAACTTAGTTTTTAAATTCATGTAAATGCAAACCTCGACAGAAATTCACGAAATTTGGGGGTGCCATCAATTGCCCTGTTCTGTGTGTTGTGGTACAAAAATTGCCCAATTTTGGACAAGTTTTGGCACAAAGCCTCTTACAAATTAAACCGAAGGTTATCACAAAGAAAGTCGTGTGTGCCGATAGGGAAAGTTCACATTTTATGTGGGAAACAACATCTGTTGTCTTTTCTCGCCTTGAATTTATTTCTGGAGTCACCATAGAGCAACACATGACAGTCATGATAAACTGTGTATTTTTCCAGGGTTCGTGAGACCTATTTAACACATTAATTGAGTTTTCTAGCCATTTAATGTGCATATAATTCAAATTTGAACTACAATCACAAGGTCCAACACATGAAAAATAGGTTGACAAAATATATGCCTTTCCCTAGATGCATGTTTAGGTCCCACGCAAGAAATGGGAATGGATTTCTAACATCTCATTGACTGTTGGCTCGGTTGCAAACATTGAGATACTTGGTTTTCAAATTCCCGTAAATCCAAAACTCGTCAGAAATTCATGAAACTTGGCATGGTGTGGTGACAAGCTTAAGGGCACACATATGCCGTGCTAAAAATTTTGTCCAAATTGGACATGTTCTTGCACAATACCCTTACAAATCGGAGCTCCTCACAAGAAGCTTTGTGGTTTCAATAGGGAACATTACATATGCATGTCACATATGCGGGCGTAAAGACATCTGATGCCTCTTCTCTCCTTGATTTTCTTTGTAGAAACAACACAGACATGTTGGTGCAAAGTGCAAAAATATGAATAAATTAAGGGATCATCTGGCTTTTAAATACATTAATTAAATTTTCAATGCATTATTTAATGTGCATAATTCAAATTTGATCTACAATCACAAGGTCCGGGGCAGCAAAATGGGTTGAAAAATCATATATATATGTGTCCTTGGATGCATGTGTTAGGTCACATGCAAGAAATGAGAATGAATTTCAAACACTTAAGCATGTTGCCTCGACCACAAACATCGAGAAACTTGGTTTCCAAATTCTCGTAAATCCAAAACTCCGTCAAAAATTCATGAAACTTAGAATGGTGTCATGACAAGGCACGCATATGCCGTGGTAAAAAAATACCAACTTGGACATGTTTCGTCACAAGCCTCTTACAAACCGGAGGTTCTCACACAATAAGCTACGTCCAGTGGTTTCGTAATGTCACATATGCATGCCACATCTGCGGGTGAAACGACATCCGATGCCTCTTCTCTCCTTCATTTTTTTCTAGAAACAACATAAAGAAATAGGTGTGTACTGCAAAAATATAAAATTATTAAGGGTTCGTATGGCTTTTTTATACATTAATTGAGTTTTATGTGCATTTAATGTACATAATTCAAATATGAACTAGAGTCACAAGGTCTATGTTGGGCAGGGCCTCATCATATAAAGCAAAAATATGTTGTGGTACTTGTAGTGTCCACTTTGAGAGAAAGAGCAAGCATTATTAATAGCCAACAAAGGCATTTTGGAACAAAAATCTGTCACGTTACCATCGCAAACGGGCGTATTATTTATAATTCGTGGACATTCTATAGACCATTTACATGCGGGCCACGTGTCGCTATCTGTATTGGCAAGGAGGTAGCGTGCGGACAGGTGTTTGAGTAGACGGGTGGCGTGTGAGCAGTGTCCTGCGCACACTCATTAGGGTGACGTGTCCTTTGCCAGTCGTTAAAGGCGTTTCGGACTGAATACCCGTATGCAAACCGAGGGCAATTGTTCCTTCCCTACTAAGCCAAGCGAAAATCTGGCGCGAAGGAATTTTTTTCATTGCGTCATCGCACACGGTTGTGAATGATGACCCGTGTGCCCTTCCCGATGCTACACCTTGTACTGGTGCTAACTGGTGAGGTTGCCATGCATGAAAAAAAATCTGATGTGGGAAGGTAATTAAGGAGAGATATGAGTTTGGTGACCACATGAAGAAACAATGCCAAGCGCGTGAACCTTGGGAAAACATTTAATGAAGGAAACTCACCAATGCATGCAAGAGTTTAGTTGCTAAATCATTAAATGAAGGGACCTCAACAACAATGCTTTGTGGACTTGAGTTGCTAAGACATTTAATATACTAAGCACCCCAAGTAAGCATCGATCGATGCATTGGCAGCAGGAGTCAGGTAAGATTCGAATCTGTCATATTGGGTAAATTTGCATTTGTCAAATTGGAAACACTGAGATTTGCCCAATTTTGCAGGAACAAAATCACTATTACGGTGCAATTTTGTAACTGAAATTCAGTAAACATAGATTTCATTCATAGATCAAGCATTGGTCTTTGTACAAAATAGTTCAACTCGACAGCCGAATCGAACAAATTTTTCCCAATTTGTTGCCAACCACGTACTGAAATAGTTAGTTCGACTATATATACTAGCTAATTTAAAGTAGGTGGGACAGTTCAATCATATCTATAGTTAGAGGAACTGAACAAAATAGCCCCTAAATACTACTCCGGAGGGGCTTCGTGCTACTGCCAGCAGCCTTCTCCTCTGTCGAGCGTGTTCAGTAAGAGGCAGAGGAGGAGAAGCCTACCAACGAGCTGGAGGAGTCGAATTCATTGGCTACCGCTGCTGCCCTCCGCCGCTCCTGACGTGCCTCCTCGAAGCGGCGGGACTCGGCGTAGATCTCCTCATTCTGCGCCATAGCTGCGGCGTCTGCTGCAGCCACGGTGGCGGTGAGCCTCTTTGCGTCCTCGACCTGGTGCTCCTCCTCCTAATGTAGGAAGTTGATGTAGCGCGCTAGGCCACTGACGCAAAAGCCAAGAGGGTGTGCTTCGGCGGCGGCCTCCTCCCGCCTTCGGGCCGTGGTGGCGGAGTGGGTGATGGCCCCGGCGGCTGACCGTGGGGTGGCTGCCAAGGCGGACGCTGGTGTGGTGGCGGCCAAGGAGGCAGCTGGTGGGGTGGCTAAAACGGCGGCCGGCGATGGGGTGGGGGCAACGGCGGTCGCCGGCAGCAGCTGCCTTCGGGCAAATGTGGAGGAGCGTGTGGTGGGTGCCATGCGCATAGCCAACAAGGACGTCACACGCACTACACGCTTCCGGGTATTGCGCCGCTGACGTGGTGCAGCCTCCCAGCTAAAGCTGCCCTCTGGCGGAGTAGCGGAGCGACGATGACGGACAGGTGCCATTTGCGATTGGGGCAGAAGCAAACTTGGGAAGCTACGGGCAAGGAGGGGATGAATGCGATATGGAGGCGCCGGCCGCGAGGGTTTATAAAGAAGGAGGCCAAGGCGAGCCGGGCGGGTGATACGTCTCCAACGTATCGATAATTTATGAAGTATTCATGCCATATTCACCTATGTTTACAATACTTTTATATGGTTTTTATGCACTTTATATGATTTATTTAGAACTAACCCGGACTGACGATGTTTTCAGCAGAACTACCGTGGTGTTGTTTTTGTGCAGAAAATGAAAGTTCTCGGAATCGTCCGAAACTTTTTGACGATTTTTTTTGGAACAAAAGAGGTACTAGACGCTTCGTGGGAGGGCCAGAAGAGCCACGAGGTGGGCACAACCCACCAGGGCGCGCCAGGCCCCCCGACGCGCCCTGGTGTATCGTGCCCTCCTCGTGGCCCACCTTCGCGTGAAACCAACGCCAAAAATTCCTATAAATATAGAAACCATCAGAAATAACCCTAGAGTCTCCGCTTCGCTGCCGCAAATCTCTATATCGACGAAAAACCAATCTAGAGACGTTACAGTACCCTACCGGAGAGGGGAATCCATCTCCGGTGGCCATCTTCATCATCCCGGCGGAGGCCATGACGAGGAGGGAGTAGTCCACCCTCGGGGCTGAGGGTATGTACCAGTAGCTATGTGTTCAATCTCTCTCTCTCTCTCTCGTGTTCTTGAGATGTCACGATCTTGATGTATCACGGGCTTTGTCAATAGTCACATCGTATGATGTTATTCCCTTGCTATCATGTTGTGATGAATTGAATCTTTCCCTTTGAGATATCGTTATGTTGGATTGAATATTGGATTTGAGAACACTTGATATATGTCTTGCATATGGATACCCGTGGTGACAATGGGGTGTTCTCTTGATTCACTTGATATATGTTCTGGTACTGAACTTGCGGATTCCCGAGGTGATATTGGGGTAATCTATGCATCGGGGGTTGATGCACGTTCTTGTCCTACGTTCTCCGATAGAAATCCTTGGGCACTCTTTGAGGTTCTTTTTGTCGGATTGAGTATTATGAATCTGAAATTGTTTGATGCGTATCGTATAATTAACTCATGGATACTTGTGGTGACATTGGAGTATCTAGGTGACATTAGAGTTGGTTGATGCGTATCATATGGTGTTATTTTAGTACGAACTCTAGATATATTGATCGGAAAGGATAACTTGGTGTTATTTTAGTACGAACGCTTGGATAGATCGATCGGAAAGGATAAATTTAAGGTGGTTTCGTAACCTACAAACAATTTCTTCTTATGTTCTCCGCTAGATAAGAACTTTGGAGTGATTCTGTGTTGCACCTTGAGGGATGGTTATGTGATCCAATTATATTAGGATTGTTGAGAGATTGCACTAGCGAAAGTACGGACCCTAGGCCTTGTTTTCAAGCATTGAAATACCATTTGTGCTCACTTTTGTTACTTGCTACCTTGCTGTTTTTATATTTTCAGATACAAAAACCTTTATCTACCATCCATATTGCACTTGTATCACCATCTCTTCGCCGAACTAGTGCACCTATACAATTTGCCATTGTATTGGGTGTGTTGGGGCACAAGAGACTTTTTATTATTTGGTTGCATGGTTGCTTGAGAGAGACCATCTTCATCCTACACCTCCCTCGGATTAATAAACCTTAGGTCATCCACTTGAGGGAAATTTGCTACTGTCCTACAAAACTTTGCGCTTGGAGGCCCAACAAAGTCTACAAGAATAAGTTGCGTAGTAGACATCAAGCTCTTTTCTGGCGCCGTTGCCGGGGAGGTGAGTGCTTGAAGGTATATCTTTAGATCTTGCAATTAAATATTTTAGTTTCTTGTTTTTCACTAGTTTGGTTTTATAAAAGAAAACTACAAAAAATGGAATTTAGGTTGCCTCAATTGCTTCGTATTTTTTATGTCTTTCGTGAAAATGATGGTTTGGAAAATTGTGCTCAATTGGTAGAGGAAGAGTTTATGAAAATACTTAATGAGAATTCCTTGAATGATGAGCATGATTGCAATGTTGCTAGTATGAATTCTCTGAATATCCATGATGCTAATAATATGCAAAGCCACAAGCTTGGGGATGCTATGTTTGATGAATAAGATATTTTTAGTCCCCCAAGTTTTGATGAGAAAATTTATTATGATGATGGCATGCCTCCTATCTATGATGATTATGATGATGACATGTATGCTATAAAGAGTGATAGTAACCATGAAACTTGTCATCATGATTGTAATATTGAATGTGGTTATGTCAATCATGTATCTCATCTTAGTTATTTTGTTGAGTTTGCTCCCACTACTTTGAATGAGAAGAATTTTGCTTATGTGGAGAGTAATGAAAATTCCATGCTTGTGCATCATGAAAAGAATGATTTATGTGATATTTATATTGTTAAATTCCTTCATGATGCTACTGAAATTTATTATGAGGGAGGAACGTATGCTTGTAGGAATTGCAATAATATCAAGTTTCCTCTATGTGTTCAAAGTTTTGAAGTTATGCTTGTTTTGCCTTCCTATGCTAGTTGATTCTTGCTCCCATAAATTGTTTGCTCACAAAATCCCTATGCATAGGAAGTGGGGTAGAATTAAAGGTTCTTGTCATGTGATTCATGATGCTCTCTTGCATGTTCGAATTACTACTTTTTACGTGAGCATCATTGAAATCATCACGCCTAGCTAAAAGGCTTTAAAGAAAAGCGCTTGTTGGGAGACAACCCAACACTTTTACTTTCTGTTTTTGTGTTTTCACATGATTAATATACTGTAGTAATCATGTTTTGTGTTTTTTATTTCAATAAAGTGCCAAGTAAAGCCTTTTGGATGACTCACAAGAGGAGTAGAATTGATGTTGAACCAAAACAGAAACTTTTGACTCCAGTACAGGAATTTTCATTTTTTACTGGAGCGTCATAATGATCTGAAATTTTTACACGACGTTTATATACAAATTATTCAGGTTGTCTAATTTTTCAAAAAAAAATAGATACATGGAAGTATGGCTATACTACATATCTTCACAGACTGTTCTGTTTTTGACAAATTATGTTTTGCATGCATAGTTTGCTTGTTTGAGTGTTCCCATAGCTTATATTCACTGATATAAATTATGGGAATGGTATAATACAGTAGCTATTATGTGAGAACAATTATGAATCTTGTCTTGACAGTACCTAAGTGAATGATCTTTATTTATTATACTAACCCATCTCACGAAGTTCCGTTAAGTTTTGTGTGATTGAAATTTTCAAGTTTTGGGTGAAACATCGATATGAGGAGAATAAGGAGTGAAAAGAATCTAAGCTTGGGGATGCCCAAGGCACCCCCAAGGTAATATCCAAGGAAGACTCAAGCCTCTAAGCTTGGGGATGCTCTAAGCTTGGGGACTCTTCAACATTATCGGTATATCTTACTTAGAGCTATATTTTTATTCATCACATAATATGAGTTTTGCTTGGAGCATCATTTTATTTATTTTTCTCTGTTAGGTGTTATTTATAATCTTGTTTTTCAATAAAAAGTTCCAAGAATTGCCTTAGGATGCTTGCATTGCATGTTTGATGTGTGCTGTGTAAAAACAGAAACTTTCTCTGTAGTGTTTGAATTTTCATATTTTACTGGAACATGGAAAGTTTCTGAGATTTTTTCACAGTGTTGTCATATAAATTATTTAGCCTGTACTAAATTTTCATAATTTTTTGAGTTACAGAAGTACACTGTTTTCATAAATTGCTACAGACTGTTCTGTTTGGACAGATTGCTGTCATAGTTTTGTTATCTACTTATCCTGTAGTTTCCATAGCTTAAATTGGTACATATAAATTGTGGAAATAATAGTAAACAGTAGATGATGTTTGAAAATTATTGTGCAACTTGTCTTGGCAGTACATGAAGAAATGATTTATTATTATGTGCACTAACCTATCTCACGAGTTCTTTTCGAGTTTTTGTGGATGACGTTTTTTGAGAATAGGTGAAACCGTGATATGAGAGGATTGAACGAGACACAAAAGCTCAAGCTTGGGGATGCCCAAGGCACCCCAAGTAAATATTTCAAGAAGTCTCAAGCATCTAAGCTTGGGGATGCTACGCATCCCACCTCTCTTCATCAACAATTATCGGTTAGCCTATGTTGAGCCTAAATTTTTATTTGTCCACATGATATGTACTATTCTTGGAATGCATATTTACTTAGTTTGCTGTTTGAATAAAATACTCAGATCTGAAAATCTTGAATGAGAGAGAGATCTCACATAGCTACTTAATTGTTTGGCTACTCGCTTAATCTTCACTTATATCTTTTTGAGAGTAGTTTGATGCTTACTCTTATGCTTCACTTATATCCTATGAGTAAATTGTGAATCAATCAAATATCATAAATATGAAATTGCCAATGTGCTTTATGCTAGGTAGTAGCTTCACATCTGATTTAGAAATTAAAATCTATTGAAGTTTGACAATCACAATATTAGTCATACAAGCAATTCATGAATGATTAGTATAAGAAAGAGAAATTTCACATACAAATATGTTATCTTGGACATCTTCTATGATTGTGAATACCCATTAATTATTTTCAAACTTGAGCAAATTAGTTGAAGTTGGACAAGGAAGACAACGTAATGAGTTATGGTTGTGTATATTTGCATAGAAGTTATATTGTTATGGATCCTCCAACATGTGGTGCTTGTTTAAAACCTTTTGCTAGCCAACACTTCGTACTAAGTAGAGAAACTACTTGTGCATCCAAATTCTTGAGCCAAGTTTATTCCATAAGAGTCCATCATACCTACCTATATATGGTATTTCACTGCCATTCCAAGTAAATTTGCATGTGCCACCTCTAAACATTCAAATAAACATATGTTTTGTGTGCCTGGACCGCTCATGGAGCGACGGGGGGCGGTCAGTATCTTCCATGTTAAGCGGGTTATTCTCATGATGAGTGTTTGTTCATTCATCTTTGCACGAGAGGGGCGGTAATAGGGATTCCCAGTCCCAAAAAAAATGCAAATAATTAAACAAAACTCCCCCAGGAATGTTGTTGGTATGGACGGTACCCGTGGATTCGGCTAGCCGTGGAGTGTGTTTGTTGGTGGAGGGGGAGTAAACTGATACGTCTCCAATGTATCTATAATTTTTGATTGTTCCATGCTATTATATTATCTGTTTTGGATGTTTTATAAGCATTAATATGCTATTTTATATTATTTTTTGGACTAACCTATTAATCTAGAGCCTAGTGCCAGCTTCTGTTTTTTCCATGTTTTTGAGTATTGCAGATAAGGAATATTAAACGGAGTCCAAACGGAATAAAATCTTCGGAATGATTTTTCTTGGACCAGAAGAAACGTACCAAACTTGGAGATGAAGGCAGGAGAGCTGTCGTGTGGCGACAAGCCACAGGGGCGCGCCCTAGGGGGGGGGGGCTGGCTTGTGGCCCCACGGCAGCCCTCCTAACCCTATTCTTCGGCCTATAAATTCCCAAATATTCCCTGGATACTAAAGAGAGCCACGAAAATACTTTTCCACCGCCGGAAGCCTCTGTTCCCGTGAGATCCCATCTTGGAGCCTTTTCCGGTAATCTGCCGGAGGGGGAATCGGTCACGGAGGGCATCTACATCAACTCCATTGCCCCTCCGATGATGCGTGAGTAGTTTACCACAGACCTTCCGGTCCATAGCTAGTAGCTAGATGGCTTCTTCTCTCTCTTTGTTCTTCAATACCATGTTCTTCATGATCTTCATGGAGATCTATCCGATGTAATACTCTTTTGCGGTGTGTTTGTCGAGATCCGATGAATTGTGGGTTTATGTTCAGATTATCTATGAATATTATTTGAATCTTCTCTGAATTCTTATATGCATGATTTCATATCTTTGCAAGTCTCTTCGAGTTATTGGTTTGGTTTGGCCAACTAGATTGGTAATTCTTGCAATGGGAGAAGTGCTTAGTTTTGGGTTCAATCTTGCGGTGTCCTCACCCAGTGACAAAGTAGGGGTAGCGAGGCACGTATTGTATTGTTGCCATCGAGGATAAAAAGATGGGGTTTTCATCATATTGCTTGGGTTTATCCCTCTACATCATGTCATCTTAGCTAATGCGTTACTCTGTTCTTCATCAACTTAATACTCTAGATGCAGGCAGGAATCGGTCGATGTGTGGAGTAATAGTAGTAGATCCAGAATCGTTTCGGTCTACTTGACACGGACGTGATGCCTATATGCATAATCATTGCCTTGGATATCTTCATAATTATTCGCTTTTCTATCAATTGCTCGACAGTAATTTGTTCACCCACCGTATTATTTTCCTTCATGAGAGAAGCCTCTAGTGAAACCTATGGCCCCCGGGTCTATTTTCCATATTATATTTTCAGATCTATAAACCAAAAATACCAAAAATATCTTGCTGCAATCTTTTTACTTTTGTTTTACTTTTCGTTTTAGCAATCATATCTATCTATCTCTATCAGATCTCATCCTTGCAAGTAACCGTGAAGGGATTGACAACCCCTTTATAGCGTTGGGTGCAAGTGTTTGATTATTCGTGTAGGTACATCCATTGGTGACTTGCTTGTATCTCCTACTGGATTGATACCTTGGTTCTCAACAACTGAGGGAAATACTTATCTACTTTGGTGCATCGCCCTTTCCTCTTCAAGGGAAAACCAACGCATGCTCGAGAAGTAGCAAGAAGGATTTCTGGCGCCGTTGCCGGGGAGATCTACATCAAGCCTACCAAGTACCCATCACAAACTCATCTCTTGCATTTACATTAGTTGCCATTTTCCTCTCGTTTTCCTCTCCCCCACTTCTAAAACGATTTTCAGAAAATACCAAAAAGATTTGCCTTTTTATTCGCCCTTCTTCCGTTCGTCTTTTCGTTTGCGTTTTGCTTGCTTGTGTGTTAAAACGGTTGCTCGTCTTTATGGCTCGACCGAAAAGCTTTGATCCTTATCTCAAGAAGTTGGAAGATATTGAGGATAATGTTAAAAGTTTCATGTCCCTCCAATTTGACCACAATAGTTTCTTTAGGAACGAGCTTAAAGAACAAAAGACTATGTGGGAATTCATGAATAAGGAACTTGATGATATGTCTAAGGAATTTTATGTTTTGAAATCTCAGTTTGCTCACCTTGAAAACTTAGTAGGCCAAATTTCTGATAAACAAGCCACCTTAGTCAACAAAATGGCCGCGAAGCCAGAATCTTTAAATAATGATGAAGATCTTAAAGTGATTGATGTGACTCCTATTGAATCTTTGTTTTCTAATATAAATCTTGATAAAGATGGGACTGGAGATAAGTCAACTTTAGTTAAAAGGCGTCCCAATGATTCGGAGTTTATAGATCTTGATGCTAAGATTGATAAAAGTTGGATTGAAGAGGTCAAAACTTTAGATAGCAATGAACCCACTCTTTTGGATTTCAAGGACTTTAGTTATAAGAGTTGTTCTTTGATTGATTGTGTTTCCTTGTTGCACTCCATGTTGAATTCTCCGCATGCTTATAATCAAAATAAGGCTTTTACTAAACATATCGTTGATGCTATGATGAAATCTTTTGAAGAAAAACTTGAGTTGGAAGTTTCTATACCTAGGAAGATTTATGATGAGTGGGAACCTACTATTAAGATTAAAATTAAAGATTATGAGTGCCATGCTTTGTGTGATTTGGGTGCTAGCATTTCCACGATTCCAAAAACTTTATGTGATGTGCTAGGTTTTCGTGAATTTGATGATTGCTCTTTAAATTTGCATCTTGCGGATTCCACTATAAAGAAACCTATGGGAAGGATTAATGATGTTCTTATTTTTGCAAATAGGAATTATGTGCCCGTAGATTTCATTGTTCATGATATAGATTGCAATCCTACTTGTCCTATTATTCTTGGTAGACCTTTCCTTAGAACGATTGGTGCAATTATTGATACGAAGGAAGGAAATATTAGATTCCAATTTCCATTAAGGAAAGGCATGGAGCACTTTCCTAGAAAGAAAATAAAATTACCTTATGAATCTATTATGAGAGCTACTTATGGATTGCATACCAAAGATGACAATACTTAGATCTATTGTGTTATGCCTAGCTAGGGGCGTTAAACAATAGCGCTTGTTGGGAGGCAACCCAATTTTATTTTTATTCTTTTGTTTTTGATTCTGTTTTTGAGTGTTTTGCACATTATTACTTCTGTAATAATTGTGTTTTCTTGTTTAAATTAGTGTTTGAGCCAAGTAATACCTTTGGGATGGTCTACGGTGTTTGTGATTTGATTTTGCTTAAAAACAGAAACTTTTGTTCTCAGTCCAGGAATTTTTTACATTCACTGGAATGTGATTTTGATCTAAGATTTTTACACAAGATTGATATACAAATTTCCCTGATTTTCCTAATTTTTCAGAATTTTTGGAGTTACAGAAGTATTCGAAGTCTATAGATTGCTACAGACTGTTCTGTTTTAGACAGATTCTGTTTTCTTTGTGTTGTTTGCTTATTTTGATGTATCTATGGGTTGTATCGGGGGGTGTGAACCATGGAGAAGTTGGAATACAGTAGATATTACACCAATATAAATAAAGAATGAGTTCACAACAGTACCTAAAGTGGTGATTTATTTTTCTTATACTAACGGATCTCATGAGTTTTCTGTTGAGTTTTGTGTTGTGAAGTTTTCAAGTTTTGGGTAAAAATTTGATGGACTATGGAATAAGGAGTGGCAAGAGCCTAAGCTTGGGAATGCCCAAGGAAAACCAAGCCATATTCAAGGATACCAAAAAGCCTAAGCTTGGGGATGCCCCGGAAGGCATCCCCTCTTTCGTCTTCAATCCATCGGTAAATTTACTTGAGGCTATATTTTTATTCACCACATGATATGTGTTTTGCTTGGAGCGCCTTGTATGATATGAGTCTTTGCTTTTGAGTTTGCCACAATCATCCTTGCTGCACACATCTTTTTGAGAGAGACACGCTGAATCGTGAATTTATTAGAATACTCTATGTGTTTCACTTATATCTTTTGAGCTAGGCAATGTTGCTCTAAGTGCTTCACTTATATCTTTTTAGAGCACGGTGGTGTTTTATTTTATAGAAATATTGAACTCTTGTACCTCACTTATATTATTTTGAGAGTCTTTAAACAGCATGGTAATTGGTTTAGGTTACGAATTTGGTCCTAATATAATGGGCATCCAAGAGGGATATAATAAAAACTTTCATATTAAGTGCATTGAATACTATGAGAAGTTTGATTCCTTGCATATAGTTTTGAGATATGAAGATGGTAATATGAGAGTCATGCTAGTGAGTAATTGTGAATTGGATGAAATACTTGTGTTAAAGTTTGTGATTCCCGTAGCATGCACGTATGGTGAACTGTTATGTAACGAAGTCGGAGCATGATTTGTTTAATGATTGTCAACCTTTGTGTGAGGGTCGGGAGCGCGCGATGGTTAACTCCTACCAACCTCTCCCCTAGGAGCATGCGTCTAATGCTTTGCTTCGATAACTAATAGACTTTTGCAATAAGTATGTGAGTTCTTTATGACTAATGTTGAGTCCATGGATTATACGCACTCTCACCCTTCCACCCTTGCTAGCCTCTCTAGTACCGCGCAACTTTCGCCGGTGCATTAAACCCACCTTCCTCAAAACAGCCACCATATACTTTCCTCAAAACAGCCACCATACCTACCTATTATGGCATTTCCATAGCCATTCCGAGATATATTGCCATGCAACTTCCACCGTTCCGTTTTTCATGACATGCACCATAACTTTCATATTGCATATAGAGTCATATTTTGTTCTAGGTATCGAGTTGTAAGTAAATAAAAGTGTGATGATTTCCATTATTAGAGCATTTGTCCCGTGTGAGAAAAGGATGATGGAAGCTATGAATCCCTCACAAGTTGGGATGAGTCTCCGGACTTTACAAAAAATAAAAGAGGCCAGCGAAGCCCATATAAAAAAATAAAAGAGGCCAAAGATGCCCACCAAAATAAAAAAAGAGAGAAAAAAAAGAAAGAAAAAAAATGAGAGAAAGAGAGAAGGGACAATTTTACTATCTTTTTCCACACTTGTGTTTCAAAGTAGCACCATGATCTTCATGATAGAGAGTCTCCTATTTTGTCACTTTCATATAGCTAGTGGAATTTTTCATCATATGCACAACCACTTAGTTTTCTTTTTGAGCTTTCATACACTTATAGCTCTAGTGCATTTGTTGCATGGCAATCCCTACTCACTCACATTGATATCTATTGATGGGCATCTCCATAGCCCGTTGATACGCCTAGTTGATGTGAGACTATCTTCTCCTTTTTCCTTCCAACCTCCACCATATTCTATTCCACCTATAGTGCTATATCCATGGCTCACGCTCATGTATTGCGTGAGAGTTGAAAAGGCTTGAGAACATAAAAAGTGTGAAACAATTGCTTGACTTGTCATCGGGGTTGTGCATGATTTAGATACTTTGTGTGGGGAAGATGGAGCATAGCCAGACCATATGATTTTGTAGGGATAACTTTCTAAGGCCATGTTATTTTGAAAGGACACAATTGCCTTGTTGGTATGCTCAAAGTATTACTGTTTTTATGTCAATATTAGACTTTTGTTTTGAATCTTATGGATCTGAATATTCATGCCACAATAAAGAATATTACATGGATAAATATGTTAGGTAGCATTCCACATCAAAAATTCTGGTTTTATCAATTACCTACTCGAGGACGAGCAGGAATTAAGCTTGGGGATGCTTGATACGTCTCCAACGTATCTATAATTTTTGATTGTTCCATGCAATTATATTATCTGTTTTGGATGTCTTATATGCATTAATATGCTATTTTATATTATTTTTGGGACTAACCTATTAATCTAGAGCCTAGTGCCAGTTTCTGTTTTTTCCATGTTTTTGAGTATTGCAGATAAGGAATATTAAACGGAGTCCAAACGGAATAAAATCTTCAGAATGATTTTTCTTGGACCAGAAGAAACGTACCAAACTTGGAGATGAAGGCAGGAGAGCCGCCGTGTGGCGACAAGCCACAGGAGCGCGCCCTAGGGGGGGCGCCCCCCTGGCTTGTGGCCCCACGGCAGCCCTCCTAACCCTATTCTTCAGCCTATAAATTCCCAAATATTCCCTGGATACTAAAGAGAGCCACGAAAATACTTTTCCGCCGCCGGAAGCCTCTGTTCCCGTGAGATCCCATCTTGGAGCCTTTTCCGGTAATCTGCCAGAGGGGGAATCGATCACGGAGGGCATCTACATCAACTCCATTGCCCCTCCGATGATGCGTGAGTAGTTTACCACAGACCTTCCGGTCCATAGCTAGTAGCTAGATGGCTTCTTCTCTCTCTTTGTTCTTCAATACCATGTTCTTCATGATCTTCATGGAGATCTATCCGATGTAATACTCTTTTGCGGTGTGTTTGTCGAGATCCGATGAATTGTGGGTTTATGTTCAGATTATCTATGAATATTATTTGAATCTTCTCTGAATTCTTATATGCATGATTTCATATCTTTGCAAGTCTCTTCGAGTTATTGGTTTGGTTTGGCCAACTAGATTGGTAATTCTTGCAATGGGAGAAGTGCTTAGTTTTGGGTTCAATCTTGCGGTGTCCTCACCCAGTGACAAAGTAGGGGTAGCGAGGCACGTATTGTATTGTTGCCATCGAGGATAAAAATATGGGGTTTTCATCATATTGCTTGAGTTTATCCCTCTACATCATGTCATCTTACCTAATGCGTTACTCTGTTCTTCATGAACTTAATACTCTAGATGCAGGCAGGAGTCGGTCGATGTGTGGAGTAATAGTAGTAGATGCAGAATCGTTTCGGTCTACTTGACACGGACATGATGCGTATATGCACAATCATTGCCTTGGATATCTTCATAATTATTCGCTTTTCTATCAATTGCTCGACAGTAATTTGTTCACCCACCGTATTATTTTCCTTCATGAGAGAAGCCTCTAGTGAAACCTATGGCCCCCAGGTCTATTTTCCATATTATATTTTCAGATCTATAAACCAAAAATACCAAAAATATCTTGTTGCAATCTTTTTACTTTTTTTTTACTTTTCGTTTTAGCAATCATATCTATCTATCTCTATCAGATCTCATCCTTGCAAGTAACCGTGAAGGGATTGACAACCCATTTATAGCGTTGGGTGCAAGTGTTTGATTATTCGTGTAGGTACATCCATTGGTGACTTGCTTGTATCTCCTACTGGATTGATACCTTGGTTCTCAACAACTGAGGGAAATGCTTATCCACTTTGCTGCATCACCCTTTCCTCTTCAAGGGAAAACCAACGCATGCTCGAGAAGTAGCATAAACCTTTACTTTTACCGCTTGGGAACCGCCACTAATGTGTTTAACATGGAAGATATTGATAACTCTTGGTCATAACGTTGACAGGAAGGGTGCACCTCCCAAAACTATATTCATCTCTGTTTTTAAACAATGAGCTCTGGCACCTTTGCAAATCCCTGCTTCCCTCTACGAAGGGACAATCTATTTACTTTCATGTTATTTACTTTTCATGTTGAGTCAACTTCTTATTTCAACCTCAATTATTCTCTAGTTGGCAAGCATCATGTGGTGGGGAAAGATCTAGGCACATATGGCCAGTCAAATATATTTGATCATGACTTATTATTGTTGACAATTATCTCTATGATAAATGAGTTGGGAGGCGAGACATTAAGCCCCTATCTTTCTCTGTGTTCGATGGATGCCATTTGTTCTAAAAATTTGCTTTGAGTACTAGCAATCATAGAAGACTATATGATGATTGAGTATGTGGAGCTCTTACTTAGACTTTGTTGAGAATAAGTTGAATTGCAATTGTTTGGTGACTAAGAACATAGGTTGTTAAGTTTCAAGAGAATTCATTATTTGAACCATGACATGTGAATTGATTGCTCTATCATGATAATTTTTATGAGAAAAAGTTGCTGGTTATGATGCTAGAAAATTGACTGAAATTATCAATGATCAAACTTATATATTATGCTAGCATTCACACTTCATAAATTAGTTCTTTTATCATTTACCTACTCGAGGACGAGCATGAATTAAGCTTGGGGATGCTGATACGTCTCCAACGTATCGATAATTTATGAAGTATTCATGCCATATTCACCTATGTTTACAATACTTTTATATGGTTTTGATGCACTTTATATGATTTATTTAGAACTAACCCGGACTGACGCTGTTTTCAGCAGAACTACCGTGGTGTTGTTTTTGTGCTGAAAATGAAAGTTCTCGGAATCGCCCGAAACTTTTTGACGATTTTTTTGGAACAAAAGAGGTACTAGATGCTTCGTGGGAGGGCTAGAAGAGCCACGAGGTGGGCACAACCCACCAGGGCGCGCCAGGCCCCCCTGGCGCGCCCTGGTGTATCGTGCCCTCCTCTTGGCCCACCTTCGCGTGAAACCAACGCCAAAAATTCCTATAAATATAGAAACCATCAGAAATAACCCTAGACTCTCCGCTCTGCTGCCGCAACTCTCTGTATCAATGAAAAACCAATCTGGAGACGTTCCAGCACCCTGCCGGAGAGGGGAATCCATCTCCAGTGGCCATCTTCATCATCCCGGCGGAGGCCATGACGAGGACGGAGTAGTCCACCCTCGGGCTGAGGGTATGTACCAGTAGCTATGTGTTCAATCTCTCTCTCTCTCTCTCGTGTTCTTGAGATGTCACGATCTTGATGTATCACGGGCTTTGTTAATGTAATCGGACCATATGATGTTATTCCCTTGCTATCATGTTGTGATGAATTGAATCTTTCCCTTTGAGATATCGTTACGTTGGATTGAATATTGGATTTGAGAACACTTGATATATGTCTTGCATATGGATACCCGTGGTGACAATGGGGTGTTCTCTTGATTCACTTGATATATGTTTTGGTACTCAACTTGCGGATTCCCGAGGTGACATTGGGGTAATTTATGCATAGGGGTTGATGCACGTTCTTGTCCTACGTTCTTCGATAGAAATCTTGGGGCACTCTTTGAGGTTCTTTTTGTTGGATTGAGTATTATGAATCTGAAATTGTTTGATGCGTATCGTATAATTAACTCATGGATACTTGTGGTGACATTGGAGTATCTAGGTGACATTAGAGTTGGTTGATGCGTATCATATGGTGTTATTTTAGTACGAACTCTAGATAGATTGATCGGAAAGGATAACTTTTTGTTATTTTAGTATGAACTCTTGGATAGATCGATCGGAAAGGATAAATTTAAGGTGGCTTCGTACCCTACAAACAATTTCTTCTTATGTTCTCCGCTAGATAAGAACTTTGGAGTGATTCTTCGTTGCACGTTGAGGGATGGTTATGTGATCCAATTATATTAGCATTGTTGAGAGATTGCACTAGCGAAAGTACGGACCCTAGGCCTTGTTTTCAAGCGTTGCAATACAGTTTGTGCTCACTTTTGTTACTTGATACCTTGCTGTTTTTATATTTTCAGATTACAAAATCCTTTATCTACCATCCATATTGCACTTGTATCACCATCTCTTCGCCGAACTAGTGCACCTATACAATTTGCCATTGTATTGGGTGTGTTGGGGACACAACAGACTTTTTATTATTTGGTTGCAGGGTTGCTTGAGAGAGACCATCTTCATCCTACACCTCCCACGGATTGATAAACCTTAGGTCATCCACTTGAGGGAAAATTGCTACTGTCCTACAAAACTCTGCGCTTGGAGGCCCAACAAAGTCTACAAGAATAAGTTGCGTAGTAGACATCAGCGGGAAGCTAGCGCGCGTTCCTGCGCGGTTGCGCGGGAACGGGAAGCCCAAAAGAAACGTTGCGCGCTCCCGAAGCATTGGGTGATTGGGGGATTTCAGCGAGCCGGGCGGGAAGCTTGCGCGGGAACCTGCGCGCTCCCGAAGCATGCACTGGAATCCTCGGGCGGCAACGCGGTGACAAGATGGGATGGAGGTGGGAGAAATGACAAGTACACAAACGGTTAATAAACGTTTGCGCTTTACTACAAAGCAAACGGTCGTTCTGTACGCACCGTCGCGAATTAATCTACGCATGAGGCGGTTGATGCGGCCGCGGCGCGCTGTGCTCGCGTCCGTGCGCGCTCGCTCTACAGGCATCCACGCGTGAACGGTCACGTACATTCGAGGCGCCATATGCATGCGGGCGCGGTTGTGCCGCTCCCGGCGCCGCCATGCAGTTAAGCACTGCAAAAACTGCCATGCGGACGTGCCGAAATTCCAAGCCGTCCGGCGCAATTTATTCCCGCGGCCATTTACCTTCGTCTCTTCCACCTTCCGATCGCGCCACACAACACAAGAAGCACACCCACGATCTCTTCATCGCTTCAACCTTCCCATGCGGATCCAATGGCGGCTGCAGGCGCCGAGCGGCAGTTCGCCAAAATTGTCAAAGTGGACACCCACATTAGGAAGACGGACCTCTCGGTGGTGTACACCAATGACCTGGTCGTGGTGGTGAACTCCATCAACACGTTGGAGCAGCTGCTTGCTGAGCATGACAAGTACAAAGTGGTCGGCTTCGACCTCGAGTACACCGGCGGTCGTGCCGGGCATGATCAGAAGGTTGCCGCCGCCCAGTTGTTTGTGTGCCATCACGTGCTCGTCTACCACTACTGCCTGGCCACAAGTCCTTGCGAGCGTTTCGCCAGGTTTGTCAACAGCCCCGACTACAGGTTCGCAATGGTGGACACCACGAACGATCTAAAGGTGCTCAAGACTACGAGTTTGTCCTGCCAGAAGCTTGTCAACATCCAAGGTCAGTACAGGGTCTGGGGCGGCGAGAAGAAGAAGCAGAAGGACTCCCTAGTTGACCTCGCCGCGGCCATCATCGACCCCTACTACAAAGACATGAAGGCTGAGTGCCACAAGGACAAGTCTGCCTGGCACAAGGCCTGGGTGAACGAACTGGATGAAGAACACATCAAGTACGCGGCAAAGGACGCGTACACAAGCTACGAGATGTACAGGAGGATCATTGACATGAGGAAGTGCCTCCTTCCTGCAGACGGCGAGGGATAGCCACAAGCAGAGCAGTGTGGGCAACCGTCGTCAGAAGAACAGTATGATTTGCTGATCGTCTACTTCTTGTAACTTTATATTGAGGAATGTACATGTGTTGTGTAGTCACTTATGTAACTGGATGTTCAAGTTGGTTATGCAACATTAATGTAGGTGTTCTATAGACAGAGCATAACAGAGCAAATCACATCTCATACAATTATTAGCAGCAACCGTCTGCCCACAACACACACAGGTTGTCAGGATGAATCGTTTGGGTTATTTTTGGTCTTCCCACACAATTCTGATGAATGAACTATTTGTCGGGTACCCACAACACACAGGGTTCTCAGGATGAATCGTTTGGGTTATTATTGGTCTTCCCAAACAATTTTGATGAATGAACTGTTTGCCGGGTATCACACACGCCTTCTTAGGCTAACTCGATTGCGTTCTGCTTGATCAGCGCAAACAGTTTGCCCGAGTAAACTTTATGCCGCACTACGCACACGTATGTAGTTTGTTAACCATTTCTGTTATGTTCCATAATCACAAACAGTTCATAAGAACAAACTGTCTGCTGTAGTCGCACACACAACTATTTTCAGAATCGTATTTGATGGATCCTCTATCGCGCACGGTTTTCGTCATTGGCGGCGGAGCTTGAACTATACCGTTTGCGATTGATGGATCGCACACAGTTTCGTCGAAGGGTCTCTGATTGATGTGTCGTCTTTGAACCATCCTGCAGTAGTGTGGTTATAATATGGTATGGTAGTATGGTATCTCCCTATGAGAAATTCAAGCAGTTTGACTTGGCCCACGTGCAAACATGTAATTGAATCAAAACCAATATAGCCTTCATGATGTTTAAATTCAAAGTGTTCATATCCTATTCATGCTACATCCAATGTTAAGTATTCAAAATGCATGTTCATGACAGTTGTTGCTCTCTAGCTGGTCGCTTCTCAACCTATTGCTAGCCTTCACCTGTACTAAGCGGAAATGCTGCTTGTGCATCCAAATCCTTAAACTAAGTTATTCCACATGAGTCCACCATACCTACCTATATGTGGTATTACCCTGCCGTTCCAAGTAAATTTGCATGTGCCATCTCTAAATATTCAAATAAACATCCATTTTTGTGCACTCGTCTCTCTCATGGAGCGACGGGGCGGTCAATAGTTTTCATGCGAAGCAAGTTATTCTCAGGACGGTCGTTTATTTGCCGTCATTGCACGAGAGAGACTGGTAAGAGGGATGCCCAGTCCCACATAATCGAAAAAATTACACCAACTCCTTGGAACAGTTGATTGTTTGGAGGGCAACCGTGGATTCGGCCAGCCATGAAATGTGTTTGGTTGGTGGATAGGAGTAAACTTTACTATTCTGTTTGGGAACCGCCAATAATGAGTTTAGCATGGAAAATGTTGAAAACCTTTGTCGTAACGTTGACAAGAAAAGTGCACCGCTCAAAAATCATACTTCCACCCTTATTTTAAGCTTCGAGCTCTGGCACCTCTGCAAATCAATGCTTCCCTCTACGAAGGGCCTGCATTTAGTTTAGCTAATGTTGGATATGAGCATGATTGGATCTTTTCTACCCTGAATTATAATGTTTAGTCACTGCTTGGATCTCAGAGGTGCTCTGCATTTATGTTTTGCGGTCTCAGAAAGGGCTAGCGAAATACCATGTCACCATATTGTATTATGAGTGTTTTGACAAATTGTTGTCATAGGAGATGTTTTATTATTGCTTTCTAGCTGGTTATGTTTTGCCATGAGTTAACATAATATCTATTTGTTGTCATGGATGTGTCTATCTATGATTTATGCTGAAAACTTGAGCACTAGCTAAGCATGTGTATAATAACGAGAACAAAAGAGTTTGTAAAAGTTTTCTTTATCACTTTCAGTTTATCAACTGAATTGCTTGAGGACAAGCAATGAGTTAAGCTTGGGGGAGTTGATACGTCTCAATTGTATCTACTTTTCCAAACACTTTTGCTCTGGTTTTGTCCTCTAATTTGCATGATTAGAATGAAACTAACCCGGACTGACGTTGTTTTCAGTAGAACTACCTTGGAGTTATTTTTGTGCAGAAATAAAACTTCTTGGAATTGGACGAAACTTTTTGTGGACTTTTTATAGAATATATAAGGAATTTTGGAGTGAAGAACTGCCGGAGGGGGTGGACCAGAAGGCCACCACGCAACCGGCCGCGCCTCCCTAGGGGCGCGGCCAGATGGCTTGTGGGGCCCTCGTGGTCCCTCCGACCCTAATTCCAACTCTATAAATTCACATCCGCGGAGAAAAAAATCATAGAGAAGATTTCATCGCGTTTCACGAGACGAAGCCGCCGCCACCTCCTATTCTTCCTCCGGAGGGCAGATCTGGAGCCTGTTTTGGGCTCCGAAGAGGGGAATCGTCGCCGTCGTCATCACCAACCCTTCTCCATCAACACCGCCATGATGCTCACCACCGGGAGTGAGTAATTCCTTTGTAGGATTGCTGGACGGTGGTGGGATTGGATGGAATTGATCATGCAATTGAGTTAAGTTTGATAGGGCTTGATCCCTAGTATCCACTATGTTCTGAGATTGATGTTACTATGACTTTGCTATGCTTAATGCTTGTCACTAGGGCCCGAGTACCATGATTTCATATCTGAACCTATTATGTTTTCATGAATATAAGAGTGATGTGGATCCTATCTTGCAAGTTATATATACCTATTACGTGTCATGATCCACATACCCCAAGGTGACAATAATTGGGATTCTTTCCGGTGATTGCCGTAGTTTGAGGTGTTCATGTATTCACCATGTGTTAACGCTTTCATCCGGTTCTCTAATAAAAGGGGGCCTTAATATCCCTTAGTTTCCAATAGGACCCCGCTGCCACGGGAGGGTAGGACAAAAGATGTCATGCAAGTTCTTATCGCAAGCATGTATGACTATATACGGAATACATGCCTACATTACATTGATGAATTGGAGCTAGTTCTGTGTCGCCCTAGTGTGTAACTGTTATATGATCAATGTCATATAAGACATAATCCATCACCGATCCACGTGCCTACGTGTTACATATAGTGAATCTTGCCAAGTTACTATTGCTATTGTTACTGTCACACTTGCTACAAAACTGCTACTGTCACTATTACTGTTACTTTTGCTACTACTATTTGCCATGCTACTAAATCTTTACTGCAGAGAGATATCCTCGGTGCGATTGAATTGACAACTCAACTGTCAAGGCCAATAAATATTCTTTGGCTCCCCTTGTGTCGAATCAATAAATTATGGTGAAATACTACCCGTGAAGACTGTTGCGATCCCCTACACTTGTGGGTTATCAGGATTTATTATTAATTTGATATCTCTATACAAGGAAGACTAAGCGTGACATTATTATCGTGATTAAGTGTGTAGGGGTCATTTTCTTTAACATCATTATTTCGAAAGGCAATAAATTCTTTACTTGCATATTTATGTATTATTGTTTTAGTGTCAAATTGATATATTATTGTCTTGAATCATTCGTATTCCAATATTCATATCCTAGTTACATTGTTGATCAGGAACATGTTTGGTTCGGTGTCATTTCACATCAAAAATCTTTTCATCATTTACCAACTCGAGAATGAGTAGGCTCGAGGATGAGTAGGAATTAAGCTTGGGGTTGCTGATATGTCTTCATTGTATCTATAATTTTTGATTGTTTCATGCTATTATATTATCACTTTTGTATGCTTTACATGTCATTTTATATTTTTTATGGACAAACCTAATAACTTAGTGCATAGTGCGAGTTCTTGTTTTCTGCATGCTTTTTATTTCGTAGAAAAACCATACCTACTGAAGTCCAGACACGATGAAACTTTGTTGCGATTTTTTCTGGAACATAAGAGACCCTAGAAGCTTCGGGGAGAGACTAGAAGTCACGCGAGGGGGCTACAAGCCCTGACGGCGGGCCCCGGGGGGAGCGTGTCGGCTAAGCTTGTGGGCCCCCTGGCTATCTGTAAACTCTAGCCTATAAATTCCCTAATACCCCAAACCCTCGAAGCGAGGCCTGAATTTGTTTTATCGCCGCCGCAAGACTATATTACCGTGATCCCATCTAGAGGCCTTTTCCGGTAATTTGTCGGGGGGGGGGGCATTGGGGACGCCATTTTCATCAACCTTGCTGCCTCCCTGATGATTTGTGAGTAGTTCCTACAAGACCTGCGGGTCCATAATAGTAGCTAGATGGCTTTCTCTCTATTTTGATCTTCAATACAATGATCTTCTTTAAGATCTATCCGATGTAATCTTTTGCGATGTGTTTGTTGGGATCCGATGAATTATGGGTTTATGATCAAATTATTTATTGATGTTTTATGAGTTCTTGGGCCTACCTATTTGTGTAATCTTATAGCTTGGTATTTCTCTCCGATCTATCAGTCCACATTGGCCAAGTTTGATTGATTTATCTTCAGCGGGAGAGATGCTTTGTAGTGGGTTCAACCTTACGGTGATCCTGTGAAGTGACAGAAAGGATAAGAGCACGTATTTGTGTTGTTGCCACTAAATTAAAACAATGAGGGTCATATTGTGGTCTTATTTTGTCTATATTATGTCATCTTACTTATTGCGTCAATCTCTTTGTCATGAACTTAATACTTTGAGATGCATGCTGGATAGCGGTCTTGGGGTGGAGTAATAGTAGTAGATATCTGTAAGTTTAATGATCTACGTATCATGGATGTAATGCCTATATAATGATTATAACATGGATGGTCTTCATAACTATGCGCAATTCTGTCAAATGCCCAACAATAATTTGTTTACCCTTCGCTATTCTGCTCTCTCGAGAGATGCCTCTAGTGAACCTATGGCCCCCGGGTCCATCCTCCATATATTTACTAGTTCCTACAAGTGCTACCAATTTTCTATCATTATCCTAGTTAATATTATTTGCTATCATTACTATTTTTTGCTTTTAACCTTGTGGCTATCAAGAATAGGGCGGTGATGACCCCTTGCCTTTGTTGGGTGCAAGCAACTATTTTGTTTGTGTGCATGTGCTGCTAACATTGTATGTGTGTTGCCTCCTACTGGTTCGATAAACCTTGGTTCTTAACAGAGGGAAATACTTTTGATGTTGTGCTACATCACCCTTCCTCTTCACAGAAATCCAACAACTCCTACGGGAGTAGCAGGACCAACTTCCCAGTCGGTCACCCATCTTGAAATTGCACCAAACTGAGCATGCTTAACTTTGGAGTTCTTTCTGAATGGGCTCCCGGAAAAGATGGAATTCCTTATTGCTATGAGTAGTCTATCATTCCTATTAAGTCAGGCTATCACATACACCCCTACTCAAAGGAACTGATGTCCTCATCGGACCACATAAACGTTCCCTCTTGGCACATGACCGTGCGTCCAGTCAGGCACATGTGCCATGCCGCGTGCCACGACGAGCCACAAAAGTCATGCACAACATGACCACACACCTGACCCGCAAACATCATGTAACCGCAAGGGTCAGCTCTGATATCATCTTATAACGCCCCGGACACACCCACCGGTTACTGACCGTTACTCCTGGCGAGATCTAGAGTGCCCCTAGATCAACATTAGTCTTTCCTGCGCACTCTGTCCTCACTCGTACGTACTTGGGACCAACTTTCCAGTCGATCACCCATCCTAAAATTGCCCCAAGCTGAGTAGGCTAAACTTTGAAGTTCTTTCTGAATGGGATCCAAGAAAAGAAGGAATTCCTCATTGATATGAGTAGTCTATCATCCATATTAAGCCTATGCACTTGGTGCATCGTGATCAGAATTATATCTATAACTAGAAGGACTGGACACACTTTGCTGAAAAGGAGGGAAACCGATACTCAATTTAAAGTGAGTAAAAAAAATCATTGTATCGTTGGGTCGGAGCGGAGGTTTGGTCCAGAAAAAATAGGAACAAAACGTCTACTCTACCACATTGAAGTCCATAGCGCTGTATTTCCATGAAAGTATAATTCTTATCATCAGGATACGATCCTTTCTTTTGAACTAAACGTCTCTACAATGGGTCCAGGTTCTATGTCCAATCCCAAATCAAATCGCTGCTAGATTATTTCGTTCGATGTGTGATGGAGATGACATAGTATGTTTTAATTTTATTTATAATTCGGTAATTTGATGGGCATTTCGTGGTGTGATTCTATATTTATGCTAACCAACCTTATATATGTGGGAAAATTTCTACGTCGATGGCTTCATGGGTGTGATTGATATGTTTTTATAGGCCGGTTGATGTTGATTGATTTGAAAAACTGTTGGTTCGGTCAAAATCGTAAACCAAACCCATTAGGAAGCATAGTGTATTTGTCTAAAGAATTGAACGAGTGAGTTTTGAGAAATTGTTGACCCGGACAAAATCAGGTGACCCAATTCTAATTGGAGTCTTAGAGACCTTAATTGAATATGGACTCTTTAAAACTAAGAAGTATAGTGTAATAGATATATAAATAAAATAATTAAATGAGAGAGTTTTGAGAAATTGTTGACCAGGTCAAAATTGGGTGTCACAATGTTAGTTGGAGACCTCAATTGAATGTGGGCTCTCCAGTTCTAGGGAGATTAGTGTTATAGTATAGTTTTGGCCGCATGAAGGAGAAAGTATCGCTCAAGCTTGGGGGAGGCTTAAGGACTTAATGCTCAAATGCCCCAATCATGAGCTCTCGAGAGATATTATTGTTCATAATTTTTATGCTAGGCTTTCTCTTCATGATAAAAAAATGCTTGATTCTTCTTCTCTGGAATGGCCACTCCACTCCACTCCACTCCCCTCCACCCCAAGCTCACTTCCAGCGAAATCCGGCCTTCTCCGGCATGGCGGGCAGCGGATCCGAGTCCTCCGTCAGCTTATCTTCCAACTAGGACCTCATCCCAGTCGGGCCCGGGGAGGAGATGACCTTTTGCATTGTTCTTCTCTGCACCCGCGAGGAGAATGCCTCACAAAGGCCAGACTTGATTCGCCGGGAATCCATTGCCTCCGCCCAAATGGCGCGTGAATCCGGCGCACGATGCGTTGTTGGTTCCTTGCCGGAGGCGGTGCACTCCGTCTAGCATCCGAACGCCCTATCGCACGGGCAACCCCTACGTTGATGCGGCGAGGACGAGAACATGTGTGGCCCGTCCGCTGAGTGTATGCCGCGGAGTGCCCGCCTTGCGAGGTAGAGGGTGCGGGAAGCCGCGATGTCCGACGTCGGCGAGGCGCCTGAGCATATGGCTTTCAACCCTGGGCGGCTCAACAACGTCATGGTGTACGTGCCGGTCTCTCCCAAACACAATAGATCCATCGTCGACCTCACATCGACCGACACCGTGAAAGCTCCGGACTCCGGCGAGAAAAAGTGGGGCAAGGGGAGACGATGACGCCTCGAGTCTCGTGAGCCAGTGCGTGTCATATATCCTACTCTACCTCGTCGGCGACCGGAGCAACACTTCGAGGGGCGCAGCCGACCGCCTGGCATGGGCATGATGGAGGCGGACGGGCTCCGCTTAGATTAGGTTTCACATTGCATGTAATAGTATGGATTTGAGGTTCCGTAATTCAGGTATCCGGTTGTGAATTTTTTTAAGATGTGACCGGTCATTGTCTCCAGGGTGAAAACCTAAGATGTTTGATCGGGCAATGATGATGCTTAGGCACTGTTTTCTTCTTGGAGTTGTTGCTTTTGAAGACTTTTTATGTTTTTCGGGTGTTTGTTGATGGGTTGTGTGAGCCTGCTGGGAGAAGTTAATCACTGTGACGGAAACTTTGTTTTTTCAAAAAAAAAATTTAGCTGTGTGCATCCTAGATGTAGTTGGGACATCTTGTAGGTGCATAAGTTGGATGGTTATCCACGAGATATTAATATATTCCTAAAAAGCAAAACCAAAAATACGCGGGAGCGTCCGCATGTTTTTTTTAACACAGTACAGACGCAAGCGCTCATATACACGCACATACCCTCACCCCTATGAATGCACACACGCACACCCTACCCTTGTGAGCACCTTCGAGAGACCGAGTCGGCATATCATCTTGAAATTTACGAAGTCACCGTAGGCACCTTGTCGTCGACGGGAACATCTTGCATCGTCGGAAATCCTGAAATAAAATTCAGGAATAAATGCGAGCATCAGGATTTGAACCCTGATGGGCTATGGATACCACAGTTCCTTTAACCATCCAACCATAGATTAGTTCCCTGTCCACATGTGTTTGAGGGATCAGATTTGGTGTATGGGTAGATGCTCTCTGAATCGATCCGTGGGCTCGTGCCACATTCCTTTGGTCCACACAACGCAACAGAATGGAGTAATAATCGTCCAAAGGATAGAACTGCGATCTCCAAGGAGTCATCGCCTTCGTCGTCAAAATTGGCAGCTGGGCCGCCATGGCCATGGACGGGCACGACGGCAGTCTCCTTGCCTGCCACGAAACCTCGCACCATATATTTCCGAGCCTGGACCATTTCCAGTTCGTTCAAACTGTGCGGGCCTCGATGGCTGACACCGCGGACTACAGACTGCTCGGCCCGCCGGAGGCTCGCCATGCCGCGATGATCACGGCATTGGCGCCGACCGACGAGGCGTTCTCTGACCCGAAAGATCGCAACGTGAAGAAGGAGAGTGGCGCGCTGGGGCCAGCGGGGAAGACGCGCACGAAGAAACGGTCGCCGACGTTCCCGTCCTCGGGGGACCCCTGCCTCGACTTCTTCTTCCGCGTGTTACCCGCCACGCCGGCCGCCACCGTGGCCAGACTCCTCACTGCTGCGTGGGCCGCCGACCCGTCCACCGCGCTCCGCCTGGTCGCCAACCTCCGCGGCGTGCGTGGCTCCGGCAAGTCCGACCGCGAAAGCTTCTACGCGGCCGCGCTCTGGCTGCACGCCCACCACCCCGCCACGCTCGCGCGCAACGCCGCCTCCGTGGCCGCCTTCGGGTACCTCAAGGATCTCCCCGAGCTGCTCCACCGGATCGTGCGCGGCGGCCTCTCCAACAAAGCAGAAAGGAGGACGGCCAACCTTGCCACCGGCCGCCGCGGCCCCTTTGGCCTCGGGCGCTACCGCGACTCACTCGGGCGCACCCGCAACTTCCGCAAGCGCAGGCCGCGCCCCAATGTGGACCGTGCTACGCGCGTCGGCACGGCGGAGGAGCGCCTCGCGGCAAAGCTGCGGCACGACCGGGAGCTCTCGGCTGCGGCGGCCGTGTCGCGCCGGAGCAAGAAAGTGGATACCGCTGCGACGGCGATTCGGCGTTACCGACGCGACCCCACGTACCGGTTCCTGCACGATCGCACGGCCGACCTGTTCGCCGGCCTCCTCGTGGAGGACATGCGCAAGCTCGCCAACGGAGACGTCCGGCAGCTCTCCCTTGCGGCGAAGTGGTGCCCGTCGCTAGGCCCATCGTACGACCGCTCCACTCTACTCTGCGAGGCCGTTGCGCGACGCCTCTTCCCAAGAGGCTCGTCGCCGGAGCTTGCCAATGATCTCCCGGATGAGCATTACGCTTATCGTGGGCGCGAGCGCCTCCGTAGTACGGCGATCGTGCCGCTACGCCGCGCGCTACAGCTCCCCGATGTCTTCATGTCGGCGCGCACGTGGGAGTCCGTCGTGTACACGCGCGTGGCCTCCGTGGCCATGAAGAACTACCAGGCCGTCTTCCTCAAGCACTACCCGGAGCGCTTCAACGCTTACCTCGCCGATGTCAAGTCCGGCAGGAGGCGGATAGCTGCGGGCGCGCTGCTCCCTCACCAGATCATCGAGTCCCTCGGTGAGGACGGCGACGGTGCCGGCGCCGGCGTGGCCGATCTGCAGTGGCGGCGCATGGTCGACGACATGCGCGCCCTCGGCAAGCTCACCAACTGCGTGGCCGTGTGCGACGTGTCCGGCAGCATGTCCGGCCTGCCCATGGACGTCTGCGTCGCCCTCGGCCTCCTCGTGTCCGAGCTCACGGACGAGCCGTGGCGCGGCCGCGTGATCACCTTCAGCGAGCGCCCGGAGATCCACTTGATCACCGGCGACACCCTCTCCGAGAAGGTGGGCTTCATGCGCGCCATGGAGTGGGGCATGAACACAAACTTCCAGGCGGTGTTCGACAAGATCCTCGAGGTGGCCGTGGGCGCCGGCCTGCCGCCGGAGAGGATGGTGCGGCGGGTGTTCGTGTTCAGCGACATGGAGTTCGACCAAGCGTCGGCTCATCCGTGGGAGACAGACTACGAGGCGATCGTGAGGAAGTTCTCGGAAGCCGGCTACGGCTCCGCCGTGCCAGAGATAGTGTTCTGGAACCTGGCGTACTCCAAGGCCGTGCCGGTGATGTCCGGCCAGAAAGGGGTGGCGCTCGTCAGCGGGTTCTCCAAGAACTTGCTCAAGCTGTTCCTCGACGGCGGCGGCATCGTCACCCCGAGGACCATCATGGAGAAGGCCATCGTCGGCCCGGAGTACGACAAGCTCACCGTATTTGATTGAAGAAGACGGGGTGGCAAAACAAAAAACTTTCATATTTGTATGAATCTGGATGCACTAAAGAGCGGCGCAATCTCATCAACTGTATTGCATTCGCATATGTCAAACCACAAGTTCACACGCTGCCACTAAATTAAGCACGTTGCTACTACTAGCTCACTACTACATACGAATTGTCCAATGATTCTCGAATGACACCACTTACAATTTAATTTCTTGTTCCAAGGTCCAGCAAGCCGCCTACGACGTCATGCCGCCGCACGAGACGGCCGCCTTCTCCCGCCAGTCGAGCAGCACAGCGACGGCGACGTAGTGCGTGATGGCACCGACGAGCACGAAGACGTGGAAGATCTGGTGGCTGTGGCCGACGACGTCGAAGACGCCGGGGCGCCACTTCTCTGGCACGCGGCTGACGTAGAACCAGGCGCCGACTGCGTAGGCGAGCCCCATGGCCACCTCCAGCCCGAGGGCCAGGTAGCACGCGGCGTGGCCCCAGTTGATCCAGAGCGCGTGCACCGCCGGGATGACGCCGGACATCCCCATGGCGAGGAACAGCGTGGCGCGGAGGCGGCGGTACCGCGGCGAGGAGCACGACGGCGAGAGCAGCACGGCAACGACAAGCGCGCCGAGGACGGTGATGGCGGAGAGGTAGGCGACGCGCGCGGGCGGGTGGCAGAGGAACGCGTAATACACGGGCGGGACGAAGGAGGCGACGATCATGATGGAGATGCCGGCATAGTCCAGCTGCCAGAAGACGACGGTGGCGCGGCGCGAGTGGCAAGCGAGGAGGTGCGCCGTCGCGCTGATGGCCAAGCACGCCATGGCGCCCACGAGGAACACCATCCGTGGCCACAGCGGCACTCCGTGCCCGCCCACGACCGTCGCCGCCGCGTCATGGGTCGGCAGGCCCTGCACGCAAAACACCAACGCCACTGTTAGCGCGCGCTAATCATGTGCCAGCACCAAACCTGCAAGCGGCACTAACTAACCGTGCTGCAAACGTAACAGTGAACAAAAATCTCAGTTTGGCATGTAAAACTATCGCATTTTGGCGAGAGATTATTTCGAGTAGTGTTTGCGGGTAAAATGGTAAATGGCACGGACAGATTCGTCGCTGCACGCAGAAATCAACGATAAGATGACTAGAAAGATTTGCCACTTGGTCTTGTCTGCTCAACAGAACCAATTTGAGTTCAAATTGAGGAAGTGGCTGAAAGCAACACCGCTTCTTGCAGGTGAGCAAACGTGAAAATGCTGCAAAAGAATCGTCTAGTTTCTCTTGCATGCAAAGTGAATGGGAAAGAGGAAGCGAGATTTTGTGTAAACGGAACACACAGAGGCGGCGTGTTTGTTCGGAACAAGACGACTGCACGTGATGTTACGTTGGAGCAGAAGGTGAACTAGATTCGAAGTGCACAACTACACATGGCTTCTTGGTTTTGGTCGGTTGGTCAGGTCGCCCTGGACCAACAGAGTGATCGGGAGAGGACTCACGAGTTGTCCTTAGCACACAAGAACCTATCGGAAGATGGAGCCGATTAGTACCTCTACCCTCCTGCATTCATCTTTCTCTAATGTCATTTTGCACCTTATATAAAAAAGAATATGTCATTGTTTGCTTCACGCTCCTTCTAATAAGTATCCACGCAAATTATTGGCCGGTACTATTTCAGAACTAAGACTCAAATGGAAGGTCCATTTTGTCGATTTCCTCCGGTAACTGCCTCAACCTATGAGCTTTCTTAATCTATGTGCTTGGTCAAGATACGCCTTACAAAATGGAGGCATACACTTCTTTGGTTTTAATTAACTCCACGGTTCATGAATTAGAGTTGGTTAGAGAGAAGTGGAAGGGTATGCAATACACGATCTTTTGCTCGCTTTCAAAATAAAATAAAACATGTAGAACATGATCTTGGGGACGGGCTCATCGCCAACGGCAGTTTCCAAACAATACACGGAGTTATCTAGAGGACATGGTTGCTTTGACCCGTTGCTCGTACTGTCGTATATAGTTGCTTGAACACGGATCAAAGGATGATCATGTGGGCAGCTCATGTACACAGCTGTCCATGCATGTCTCTTTCTGCGTGGTGGGGAACTGCATGATCACATTATTACATAGGACTCACTCGGTGCAGTTATATTTAAATCATTGGTGGCACTACGCTACTGCTAACTGAATAATTATAGCCACCTTGATAGAACTCGTCTCAGTTAATTAATCATGCTAGTATCTAGCACCATCTGTCCCAGAATCTTGGAGACTAGATATAGGAGAGAAAAATATGCAGTGCAGGAAAATAATCCAGAAAGAAGATAAGTTTTTCTTAGATGCGTTTCTCACCGAGTGGTCGCTCTTCCACGACGAATTGGCTGATCCCACCACGAACCTGCGACGAAAATAAATGGCATAGAATTAAAGGGCACTTTCATAACGGTAATGTTATTCAGCTCACGTTCCTCAAAGGGGATGTCAAAAACATTTTTTATGGCAATTTAAGTAGTCACTAGAATGACAAATTTAATTTGTCAGCACGGCAATCCTAAAAAAGACTGAACTAATGTAAAATTGCCGTCCTCACCGGCGTAAATTGCCTTGCAAATCGTTCGCAATGGTACCTCGCCAGCAATCGTTCGTTGGCTAAAGTGGTCCTTTTCATAAACAAGGACTAGGTTGCCATGCCATGCCACCTTGGTGGAAAAGAAACATCAAAGAAAAAGGACCATTTATATCTTAAGAAGAACAACTCAGCCGCCGCCTCCTCTCCTGAGAAAAACTTAGGGTTCGTCTGCCTTCCATCGAGGCCATGGTCGGTCCGCCTCATCTCCGATGGCCTTAGCGCCATGGGACGTGTTGGATCCCGGCCTTCATCGGCGGTAGGGCTCTGTTTTTAGTTTTTTCTTTGAGTTTTGTTAGGGTTTGTTGTCTGCTTAGGAAGGCAAGACGGCGGCGGCTCACTGAAGATGAAATAAGGTTCTTTCCGCCTACCCACCATTCTGATGGTGCATGTAGCATCGTTGGTGAGCGTGTGGAATTGTGTCTCTGGTGGATCTGCCTTTGATGGATCTAGTCGGATCTACGTTATTCTTCGTCCACGGCGATTGTTGTTATGGTGGGCTGGTCTGTGGGGCATTAACATGACGACTTCCCGACTGTCTACTAAAACAAGTTTTGTCCGGCTCCCAGGAGCGATGACTCCGGCGTACTTTCGACTCGCTTTGGTATTAATAGTCGTCGCTAGGTGATCTACGGATCTGGATGTAATTCTTATTATTCTGATGTTCGTTGTAGATGAATAGATTGAAAGTTCTCTTTAAAAAATAAGTAATGTTCCAGACTTGGAACCACCAACAATTTGCGCTAACCGACCAAAGCCAGCGCTGCATTTGCAAAGTGCCGACTTCACGATAAGACGTGTGAGGCGGATAATGCACGTAGACTACCGCACGGGTAGGTCATGCCCTTGTGCGCGAACCTCGTTCGTTTGGTGTGGCTCTCACGCACTTTCTGCGTAGGACTGTGTGTTCTTGTGATATTGTGACGTCTCACATGGGCAGCATCTAACATAATCTTGCATTTAGAATTAAAGTGTAGTACTCGGAGCCAGTTGGAGACTTGGAGCTAGCATCGATAACCGGCAATGCAGAAGGAGTCGGTACTGAACAAACATGTGATTGATGGAACAAACGGACACACGTTGGGCGTGAGCGGGTTGTGTGCGACGTGCGCGCTCTTCCGAACTGCCCAGTAAAACACCAACTGCCCGCGAAACAAATTCGAGGCCTCCCGTGTGACGTGTAGTATAAGCTGCGGTGGTGAATTAATTCGCATTTGGAAGACCGTTTCAAGTTTCGAAGCTGGGGGCGCCCGGCCGCTAATCACGCGGAAGGGAGTGGGAATCAGAGGCAATCAAATCATTACTACTCCCTCTGTTCACTTTTATAAGTGACATTTCAGACATAGTGCAAAACAGTTCAATTTGAGTTGTCTTAAAGGACTTATAAAAGTGAACGGAGGGAGTATTAAAGTTTGAACGAAAGCAATCATTTTGTTATTGTTCCAAAGGATGCAGAGAGAAAAGGAAAGTCAAGTGGTGTGTTCTGTGGTGTAGGTGCGTACCTCATGATCCCCGGCGCAACCTCGTGGGCGGCCTCCGGGCGGCCACCGGCGACGGCGAGCGCCAGGAACAGCAGGAACCCGCCCAAATGCCTGCGAAAGCCAAACGGCGGCGGATCAAATCGGCCGGTTCCTCGATGGATGGATGGATGGATTCAAGGGGGGGGGGGGGGGGGGGGGGGGGGGGGGGGGGGCACGCACGTCCAGACGTTGAGCGTCTCGTTGTGCCAGGAGAAGGCGCAGAGGAGGGCGTCGCGGATGGGCCACTCCACGCGGTAGTGCCCGCGGATGTACTCGTTGTCCTTGAGGTACTCGGGGAGCTCCTCGTAGCCCACCAGCCGCGGCGGGGCCCTGCCGCGCCTGCCGCCCGCCTCCACGCCGCCCAACGACGGCGCCATGGCTCCCTTCTTCTTGCTGCCCCGCCTCGCCACCGCCTCCCCCGTGGTCGCCGTCGACCGCGCTCCCATGCGATGGGGCCGGTGCCTCTTTCTCTCTCCCTCTCTCCGGCTCTGTGCGCGCGCGCGGCTGCGCGGGGTTGTCTGTGTCTGGTCCGCGGTTCGTGCGGGGGAGCCCGGGAGGTGGGGTGGTGGTGGTGTTATAGGCGGACCATAGGGAGGCTATAGGGGGATGGGAGGAGACGAGGCCGCCTGGCGAATCTTGGCGGGGAGCGCGCGGCGCGGGCGTGCTACGGTGTGGTGCGGTGATGTTGGTGGCGTTGGCAGGGGCGAGCCACCCACATGGATTTCCTCTCTCGCACACGCTTGTCAGGGCATGTACAATGGTTGATAAAATAGTCTTATTTTAAGTCTTGTATGTAATTTAGAGATGAATAAAAAATGTCTACACTGGGTCATCTCTTAGCCTTATCTTCAATAACTAGCAATTCCTAAAAACGTGGTGAGACATATTGTGCTAAGAGATCATCTCTTGTCTTCTCTTAAATAAGAGAAGACAAACCTTTTTTTATAAGTTCTCTCTCCTCCACATCATCATTTATCCTACGTGGCACTTCTAAGATAGTACCATTGTACATGCCCTCAAAGCTACGGAGGTTACCCGGTGCTTTTGGGCGCAGCGACTCTCCTGACCGTCGGATTCCAGGGAAAAAGAAAGGGATGCCACCCCCGCGTGTCTCCCTGGCAGGTGGGTCCTAGCGCCACGTGTACGAAAGGGATATATGCCGCCCGTGCGTGTCTCGCTGGCATGTGGGTCCTAGCGCCATGTGTACTTGGTAGGGAAAGAAAACATGAAAGCATTGTTCTTTGGAACGTTAAGGCATCTTCAACGCTGACCAGCAAAATTCCTCAACAGAGGGACCAGTCCACATACATTGATGTCGAAGTCCGACATCCAAAGTTAGTTGCATACATTTCAACAATTATTAGAACTAAACTGACGAAATTCATGTAAACCGGACGGATTTTCAAGTAAACCGAAATAGATTCATGCAAACACGGCGGGTTTCATATAAACATGACAAAATTCATTTCATTTCGAACATACTTCAACCAAAAGCGGAATTCGTCCGGGTCTGAAGATATAATTCCTAATCTAAATGATTGCCGGCGTCCGTTCCCCCACCGAACTGTTGGAACACGCGGTACGCTACGCTAGCACCAAATAAAAATTTCTACCGCGCACCCAAGAAATACTGCTGGAAATAGATCACGGGATCGGGTTTATCACTAGACGCGCAGTCACCGCAGCGGTTGGTGATGCGTGTAGTCGATCAGCCGATTCGTCTCCTCCTCCTGTAGCCGATCTCCCACGAGCAATGATCTCCCACGAACAGCTCCTCGCGTATCCCTCGAATGGTCCGTCCAAGCACCGCAGATGCGATGCCTCCAAGGTATCCACATGTACGGGGGCAGCGTCGGGTGAGGGAGTCCTGGACTAGGGGTTCCTCGGGCCGCTGGCCTATCTCTCAATAGGCCGGCTTGATGGGCCGCTCTCTGGCCATCACGGGAAGGGCTGAATGTATCGAAGACCCCACATTCCAGAAGGAAGCCCCGAAGGCGCGTCGTGCACTCCAAGTCAGGATGAGGACATCGGCATTCCCATCCTCGGTAGGAGACCTTTCATGTGTAAACCCTAGGTACCCCCCGGTGTCTATATAAACCGGGAGGGTTTTAGAATATAGGACAGAAAAACTCATCTAGGGTTTTAGCTAGTCGATCTCGAGGTAGATCAACTCTGTAACCTTCATACCATCAATATAATCGAGCAGGACGTAGGGTTTTACCTCCATAGGAGGGCCCGAACCTGGGTAAACATAGTCTCCTTCGTCCCTTTGTTACCATCGCTCCTAGACTCACAGCTCGGGACCCCCTACCCGAGATCCGCCGGTTTTGACACCGACATTGGTGCTTTCATTGAGAGTTCCGCTGTGATCACCAAAGGAATCGATGGCTCGTGTTGTCATCAACGAAGAAGTCCGTAGCATGGACTCCTTTGTCCCTGGACAGATCTTCGCTTTCGGCAGCATTGTGCTGCACGCTGACCCGACCGGCCATCTGGGCCGGGTCGGGAGTTTCGCCCCCAATCAAGGGGTCAGATTCGGGAACCTAGAGTTCTCCGTAGACTCTCGGGGCGATCTTTCGCTCGCCGGGCTCGCAGTCTTACCCGACGCGCCCGAGGACTCCGAGGCCTCAACCTCGGATTTCACTTCCTATCCCGTCCACGGGACCCGCCACGATGATAATCTGGACTTCAATCCGGATCCGGCTATAGCGCCAGATGGCCGGGCATCAACTCCTGCCAAATACACTTCTCGTGCGGACGCGTCGGAGGTTAACTCCGAACACGCCGGGCAGATTGACCCGATCGAGCTCTCGACACTCGACGAAGCTCTAGATCAGATCTTATCGATGAAAATTACTGACGACCCAACCCCGATCCACGCTCAGATCGGCCTTGAGGCGGGTCAAGAAGAATTTTTCGTCCCACCCACCACCCACTTCGTAGTCACTATCGAAGACTTAACCGATATGTTGGACTACGCCTCCGAGGAGGCAGAAGACATGGAGGAGGAGGATCGCGCTCCCACCCCCGTCAACACCGGGCGATGGACTGCCACCTCCACCTACGACGTCTACATGGTAGATACTCCAGCCGAGAACGGCGAGCGCACACCCGCAAATAATGGTGATGAATCGGGTGAGGCGCCATCAAGGCGCCGGAAAACCGCGTAAGCGATCAAAGACGAAAAAGGGAAGGGAAGCTATTGCTGGCACCGGGGAAAACGATACCCCGGACAACCTCGGCGATCCCGATATCCGCGAGTATCCGTTAGAGGACCAGGAAAAGCCAGAGGACCAGCGCGACCCCGAAGACCCGAACGACTCCGAGGATGACAACTACCTCCCCCCTGTAGAGGAGGAGGATAGCCCGGAAGACGAAGACTTCACCGTCCCCGAAAACATTGAGGATCAGGAACGGTTTAGGTAGCAGCTTTTAGCCACTGCCCGAAGCCTAAAGGCAAAAGCACGGCAGCTCAAGGCCGAACAAGACACCCTCAACGACAGATGGACAAGGGTCCTATCAGCCGAGGTCTATTGGACCAACCCAAGAGCTATCCATGCCGGCGGCTGCTGCCACAATTCGATGACGAGCTCCCTAATACGCCGTCCCCCAAGCACGCTCCATACGACCAGCCGGACCGCCCTCCCCGAGGACGAGATAGGATGGCTGGCGATGCCGGTTATAGGCTGGCGATACCCCGCAGAAGGGGAAAGGAGCCAATGGAGCCTGAGGACAGGTACGACCTGCAACACGACCTGGATTATAGAACAGGTTGCACGAGATCCATCTACGGATCTAGAGGGTACTCCCCCGATAGACGGGATGAGTACCGACCCTGGCTCGACCGAAACAATAGAGTTCGGGACCAAAACCGGGCCAGAACAGACGCCGACTACCGGCGTGATATAGCCCTGGTCAGAGGCGCTGCCCACCCACTGTGCTTCACCGACGAGGTGATGCCTCATCAGTTCCCGGAAGGGTTCAAACCCGTGAACATCGAGTAATACGACGGCACAACTGACCCAGCAGTGTGGATCGAGGATTTCCTCCTCCACATTCACATGGCACGAGGAGATGATCTCCATGCCATCAAGTACCTCCCCCTTAAACTTAAGGGACCAGCTCGGCACTGGTTAAATAGTCTCCCCGAAAATTCTATCGCGAGCTGGGAGGACCTCGAGGATGCATTCCGATCTAACTTCCAGGGAACCTATGTGCGGCCTCCGGACTCCTCCGACCTAAGCAATGTCGTCCAAAAGGAAGGAGAGTCCGCTCGACAATTCTGGAATCGGTTCTTGACCAAGAAAAACCAGATCATCGATTGCCCAGATGCCGAGGCTATAGCCTCCTTCAGGCACAATATTCGGGACGAATGGCTGGCTCGCCAGCTCGGTCAGGATAAACCTAGGACCATGTCCGCCCTTACATCACTCATGACCCGCTTTTACGCGGGCGGGGATAACTGGCTAACGAGACGAAGCCACAACCCCGAAGACCCCGGCACCTCCGAAGTCCGGGATGGAAACGGGAAACCACGACGCAACAAAAACAAACGCCGGCACAGCGCTAGCGACGCCGACGACACGGCCGTTAACGCCAGCTTCCGCAACCCTCGATCTGGGCAGCGGAAGAAGCCTCCTAAAGGCAACCGCGACGGACCCACCCCGCTGGACAAAATCATGGAGAGGCCTTGCCAGATCCATGGCACTCCAGACAAGCCTGCCAACCACACCAACCGTAACTGTTGGGTGTTCAAACAGGCCGGCAAACTTGCAGCCGAGGAGCAGGGCAAAGGCCCACGCAGCGAGGACGATGAAGAGCCCCGCGGTCCGAGGAATGGAGGTCAGAAGCAATTCCCTCCAGAGGTAAAAACTGTGAACATGATATACGCCACTCATATACCGAAAAAGGAGAGGAAGCACGCCCTTCGAGAGGTCTACCCCGTAGAGCCTGTAGCCCCAAAGTTTAACCCATGGTCGGCCTACCCGATCACTTTTGATCGGCGAGATCACCCGACCAGTATCCGTCATGGAGGTTCGGCGGCCCTCGTCTTAGACCCCATTATCGATGGGTATCACCTCACTAAAGTCCTAATGGACGGAGGAAGTAGCCTAAATCTGATTTACTCAGATACTGTGCAAAAGATGGGTATAGATCCATCAAGGATCAAACCCAGCAACACTACCTTTAAAGGAGTGATCCCAGGCGTCGAGGCCCGGTGCACGGGCTCTGTGAGCCTGGAAGTGGTGTTCGGCTCGCCCGATAACTTCCGTAGCGAGGACTTGATCTTCGACATCGTACCTTTCCGCAGCGGCTATCACGCCCTGCTGTGCCGTACAGCGTTCGCTCGCTTTAATGCCGTCCCACACTACGCATACCTCAAGCTCAAGATGCCTGGGCCCAAGGGGGTCATCACCGTCAACGGCAACACAGAGCGTTCCCTCCGAACTGAGGAACATGCATTGGCCCTCGCGGCCGAATTCCATTATAAGGACGGTCGGTAAACACCTAAATCTGCCATAAAGGCCCGTAAGGTCAACAAACGAGTTCGGTTTCAATCCGAACTCCCGGATTCTACTTCTCCCCAGAAATAGGGACACGCCCCCCATTGCACAGCCCTAACGACCGTCAAACACGTGCCAAGAAGGCACAACTTCGCACTCAAGATTCCATGGGCAGCAGTGGGGAACAACCATCAAAGGGTAAGTGTTCGGCCGGACCGAACCATTACCAGTACAAGTCCTCGGACAAAACACAGGTACCATCAAGGACCTGCTAAAGCGTAAAGCTCATCCACACTTCGGCGACTTTTCAAGACCTTCTTCCCAAGGTCCGCTCGGCGACAGCATCACCCTTAAAGGGATGCAACCCCCACAGAGGAATATGAACGGACAGGCGACAGGGCACATCGAGGACGTCATGCCACCAATCGAAGACCCCTGGTACAACCTCCCCTGTGTAAATTTTATATTTCACCCTCAAATACCTGTAAACAGTTGCTTCGGCAAACGGAGCTATAAGAATTATTGAGCAAATACAAGACCATTATACATGGCCACTTTGTTGTATTTTATATTTCCTCTGTTCTTCCCTCATCAACTCTTCTTGCGACAACTGTTCGGTATACATCATGAGGCAACCGGCTAATAGACCGGGGACTTGAAATTAAAAAAATCGCCTTGAGCGTCACCCCAACACAGCGGATCGTGTGCTCGGCGTCTTGGATTTTGCGTTATATGCATCGGATCCGAACTATGTCTTGGGTCAATAGTAGGGTTGCCCGGCTCCTGTGATTGCCCCTTTACGTTCCGCTCGTTCGGCTAAAGGGGCAAAGGGAGAACCACTGCGATTGTGTTTCCAGTTCACCTGGTCAAGCACCTCAGGGGAGAAAGCCGAAAACTGACCGTCATAGTAAGCGAGAACCGGTCTACAAATCAGAGCATAAGTGTCATACTAAAAGATCGATAGAGGTTATGCCGTGTTATACGATGGGTTTCGTTCTTGTACAAACCATGTGATGCTGGCTTCGGCCCCGGTACATCTGAACATCACACCACACTGGGGGCTGGTCATCAGCCCCCGCATTTTTTCTACGCTCCCACGGCTAAGTGAAAGCGATAAAGCATCATAGTCCGATTGCCTTGTCTCCCTCACACTACCGCCTTCGGGCACCAATACCTCGGCTAAGGGTCACAGTGCGGATACAGAGACACCCCGCGTAGTATCTACGCGGGGGCTGAAGCCGACGACTCGCAACTTTCAGTTAAACCGGCCACATAGGAGGCAAAATAAAAGTTAAATACTTATAAGACATGATAAACCATGCAACACTGATTATAAGGCGTTAAAATCCTTGGACATATTACAATGCGCTCATTCATACAAAACATCTTTGGAGCATTGGGCCTCTATTGCCCGATCACCCTCCATCACTTCGGGGAAGTATAGCGCGGGGCGCCTATGCCCCTTGTCAGGAGGCGGAGGTGCGGTGGCCATCTTGGTCGGCTGGAGCTTCGGCCAGTGCACCATGGTCTTTGCAAAGGCCATCCGAGCTCCCTCGATGCATGTAGAGCGCTTCAGCACATCAACCCGAGGCGCAGCATCGCATAGTTTCTGCACCAGACCGAAGTAGCTGCTCGACAACGGCTCCCCAGGCCACAGCCGGATGCAGAGGTCCTTCATGGCCGGCTCCGCCATCCTGTCCAGCTCCATCAGTTGCTTCATTTGCTCGATGAGGAGAGGAGAGCGCTCGGGGGACTCAAATTGTGCCCAGAACAGCCGAGCCTGATCATCCTCCTCCCGCGAAGCATAGAACCTGTTCGCGTCCGCTGCACTCTTCTGGAGATCCGCACAGACGCCTGAGGAACGCCACACCTGGGTGAGCAAAGCAAACCTGCTACCATCAAAGGCGCATTGTAGTGAATACGGCTTACCATCTGTGATAGCCTTGACTTGTCGAACCTCCTCTTCAAAAGACCGCCTATCCACCCGCTCCTTCTGGAGCTCGGATTTTAGCATGGCTAGCTCGGTGGCTTGTTCTTTGCCTTTCTGCTCAAGGGCCTCGCACTTCGTGCCGGCATCCTTGAGCTCTTGCTGCACCTCCTCCACCCGGGCCTCATGCTTGGCACTTGCAGCATTCAAAGCGGAAAGCGCGGCTGCTGCTTGTTCGGCGGCGGCCTTCTCATCCGCGGCCCCTTGCTTCATTTTCTGGACCTCGGCCTTGAGTTTTTCAACCTCCAAAGCGGAAGCTGTAGAAGCAATAACTAACTAATTACACTGGGTCACCAGTACGGATCATTAAACAGCCCGGATATTAGAATTCGGCTTACCTTGTGCCTCGTCGAACCTCTTGTTCAGGCTATCAAGCTCCTCTTTGGAGATCTTGAGCTTCCGATTTAGCTCGGTCAGCTCAACGGCATTAACGACCGCCGCCAATGACGAGGCCTACAAAAAACAAAAAATATGCATCCAGTTATGTGCATTCCAACCTCCGAACTGTCAAGGATATGACTCTCTGTTCGGTCCTCTTAAGGGCTTTTAGAACATTGCAGGACTAAATGGTGCCTTGTGCATCATTGTTCATTCCTTATTATTTGACCCCCGGATGCGTTTTTGCAAACCCATCCAGGGCTCGGGGGCTACTACATATATAAACATAGCACAAACTTAAAATTAACGTTGTTCGGGAAAAGGGTATTACGTGACTCACCTTGAAGCCCGCCAAGAGACCATTGAAGGCCTCTTTCAGTCCGTTATCAACGGACTGAATTCCTTGTAAAACCGCACCCATAAGAGTGCGGTGATCCTCGGAGATGGGGGCGCTTGCTAGCGCCTCCTCCATAACCGGCCACCCAGCCGTCGGTGGCATCGGTGGTGACCGGACAGTCCGATTTCTGACCGGGGACTGAGCCGGTAGCTCCGGAGGCATAGCGTGCTCCGAAGACGTCCTCGGAGGGGACTGGGCATCTCTTCACCCTTCCTCTTCGGCGGCCGGGGGAATATTCTCCCCCTGGTCCTCAGCAGCCTAGGGAGTTTCCTCTCCCTGGCCTTCGGCGGCCGCGGTGTCAACCTCGGCCATGGCATGGTCACCCCCACCGCCCGTGTTCGGCTCCAACGGAGCTTGGCTAGATGACACCTCCGCGGCATCCTTCGCGGCCCCTGGAGGTGTGGGGTGCGATGCAGTCCCACTCTCCACCAGATCGGCGGGTGGAGACTCCCCATCCGATATTTGGTCGGTAGGGAGAACGCGCGGTGGGCTGCATATCAAAAGACGTTCTTGTATTTAAAACATTGAAAACTTTGCACAAATAACCCGGGAGTCTTCGGATTCATACCTTTGAGCGGGGGGCTTGACCCTTAAGTTCCTTCAGGGAACCCTCTCAAATTCCTCGGATTCTGCGTCAGAATCCGAGCTGTCATCGGGCAGGATCAACCTCGCCCGGCGTGCCCTCTTCAGGGCAGGAGGAGCTGCATCCTCCGCGGCGTCCGATGACGCCGCCTTCTTTCTTGTGAGGGGGGAAACGCCTCCCCCCCATCTTCATGCTCTTCCTCATGACTAGAGGAGGCATGGGTTTCCTCGGACGCGGCGTCTGGCTGGTCCTTTATGCGGAGACCCTCTCTGGCCTTCTTTTTCTTCTCCTTCTTCTCGGGCGCCGAGTACGGCGCCGCAACGAGCATCGCCGTCAACAACTCCGACCTGGGGTCTTCGGGTTGTGGAGCCGGGCAGTTCACTCTCGCGGTTTTACTCAGCCACTTCTGCGAAAGTAAGGGAGAAGGCGTTCAGTCTTTTGGTCGCAGAAGCAGAGTCAGCGGATTAAAATTATGCCATACCTTGGTGGGGGGGTTATCGGTGCTTAGGCCCGAATCCTCTTCCTTGGCCGGCCAGCTTTTCCGAGGCTTGAAAAAAGCCTTCCACAGCTTCTCAGGGGTGGTGCGGAAGAGTTGGCGCACGGTAGGCTCGTCCTCAGGCCGGTAAGCCCACATGGGGGAAGCCCGGCGCTGGCAAGGGAGAATACGGCGGTGGAGCATAACCTGGACTACGTTAACCAGCTCCACCTTGGCCTCGATCACCGAGGTAATGCGCTTCTGCAGCAGCTTCACCTCAGCATCCGACCCCCAGTCAAGGCCCTTCCTGAGCCACGAGGTCAACCTCGTGGGGGGTCCGGATCTGAACTCGGCAGGCGCCGCCCAGCTCTCATCCCTTGGCTCGGTGATGTAGAACCACTCCTTCTGCCAAATCTTGATTGTGTCGATGAAGGTGCCGGTTGGCCACTCGACGCGGGGGAGCTTGCTGATTACCGCCCCTTCGCAGTCTGCGTGCTCGCCTGCCACGGTCTTCGGCTTGACGTTGAAGACCTTGAGCCACAGGCCGAAGTGCGTCTCGACCCGCAGAAAGGCTTCGCAGAGGATGATGAAAGCCGAAATATGCATAAAAGAATTTGGAGGAAGATCGTGGAAGTCCAACCCGTAGAAGAACATAAGGCCCCTGACGAAGGGGTGGAGCGGGAAGCTCAGTCCCCGGATGAAATGGGGGACAAAGACTACCCTTTCGCCTGGCTTGGGGGTGGGTACGACCTGTTTCGCCTCTGGGGCGCGGTGGAAGACATTGGCGGGGAGGTACCCGGCGAGCTTTAGCTCCCGGATATCCTGGTCGGTGACCGTGTAGGCCTCCCACTTGCCCATGGAGCCTGAATCCGCCATGACTAAGCTCGGAGGGGAAGTTGAGGAGAAACTAGATCTGGGCTCTTGGAGCTTGGGAAGATTGGGAAAGCAGAGGAGGCGAATGAGAAAGCGTGAGCAATCCTTGGGGTTTTCTCCCTTTTATGAGGCGTCACGCCAATTAGCCTCCCTTTACCGCGCCACGAGTCTCTCCGCTTCCCAAGGCGTGCGTGCCGTTATAAACGCGCAAAATAAGCCCGGAGTTATGATTACCTCCCGTATGAAACGGAGCACAATCTATACATTGATGGGTCATGTCAATGTGAAAATAGCCTCTAACCGCGAATCGAGTTGTCATAACTGGTTCAGCAGTCGTGGTAGGCCACGACCCTTCGTCAGAAGGGGGCCTCAGAAAAAACTGTTTACACTTTGACGATTGGCCTTCGGGGCTAAGCTATTCATGGTGTTCGGACGATCGTATGATCGGATGGAAGACATGTCATCGGGAGCCGGGTTGGACTCGGCCGATCATTTACGAGAAGAAGAACTCACCCCGCAAGCCGAAGACTCCAGTCACAGAAGCTGCTAGAGCTGAGACTTTTGGCGTTGGGGGCTAGTTCGGGGGCTACTGAGGGAGTCCTGGACTAGGGGGTCCTCGGGCCGCTGGCCTATCTCTCAATAGGCCGGCTCGATGGGCCGCTCTCTGGCTATCACGGGAAGGGCCGAATGTATCGAAGACCCCACGTTACAGAAGGAAGCCCCGAAGGCGCGTCGTGCACTCCAAGTCAGGATGAGGAGATCGGCATTCCCATCCTCGGTAGGAGACCTTTCATGTGTAAACCCTAGGTACCCCCCGGTGTCTATATAAACCGGGAGGGTTTTAGAATATAGGACAGAGAAACTCATCTAGGGTTTTAGCTAGTCGATCTCGAGGTAGATCAACTCTGTAACCTTCATACCATCAATATAATCGAGCAGGACGTAGGGTTTTACCTCCATAGGAGGGCCCGAACCTGGGTAAACATCGTCTCCTTCGTCCCTTTGTTACCATCGCTCCTAGACTCACAGCTTGGGACCCCCTACCCGAGATCCGCCGGTTTTGACACCGACATCGGGCGACGGACTGCTAGGTCCGATCGCATGGCATGGTGGCATGGGGAGTGACGGTGGTTGTCAAGGGGAGAAAAAGATCAACCCTGAAAGGTGCGCCCACTCCCCTTTATATAGACCTCCGAGGTGGGCTCAACACTTGAGGCCCACGACGAGTCTAGTCTCGTTTTCCATTCAAATCCAATCCGAATGGGCTGCAATCCCTTAAGTGTGTGACCCTATAGGTTCACGTACACATGGATACGACCCGAGTCGATAGTCGGTAGCGACTCCTAGCAGAACGTGCCAACTCCCATGTGTGTGCAAAGTCGTTAGACGAACCTCGACAATGTGTCATATACAACATTCCTTTTGCCTCATGATATAGGTTGCCGAGCTCAAGGCGAGTACTTGTCACCCTTGTGGTAGCTCGACATCTCTTCTCGAAACTGTGATGCAGATTCTCGGACTGGGTTAACACTTAAACCATGTCGCATGGCCATGCTTTCTGAATCTGATCACTCGAAAGGGCCCAAAGAATATCTCTCCTTACGGGGGGGGGGGGCTGAGGGAGTCCGGGACTAAGGGATCCTCGGGCCGTCGGCTCATTCCTCGTGGGCTGACCTGTTGGGCTGATCTGCTGAAGGCCGAACTACGGATGATTCCGTGTCCGGGAAGGAAGGCTCTGGAGAATGGCGTGGCTTCCAAGTTACGAAGTTAGAATCTATGTATCTATCCCTTGTGTTAGGTTGGTTGTGTGTAACCCTAGGGACCCCCGGTTCTATATAAACCGGAGGATCCTCATTTGTCGAGGACAGGTGAACTCATCTAGGGTTTAGCTTAGACGATCTCGAGGTAGATCAACTCTGTAATCTGCATACACATCAATACAATCAAGCAGGACGTAGGGTTTTACCTCCTCACGAGGGCCCGAACCTGGGTAAACATTGTCTCCATCGTCCCTTGTTACCCATCGATCTAAGGTCCACAGTTTGGGACCCCCTACCCGAGATCTGCCAGTTTTGACACCAACATTGGTGCTTTCATTGAGAGTTTCCATTGTGAGATCGCTAGAAAGGTCGATGGGGCATCTAGTCATCGGTGAAGAAGTCTGCGGCGAGGGCATCCAACTCCCTGCATAGATTATCGCACTCGATGGCATCGACCACCACACCAACCCGACCGGGCCCCTCGGTCAGATCGAGGGCTTCGCCCCTGGCCAGGAGCTCAGGTTAGGGAGCCTTGACTTCACGGCCGACCCCCACGGGAACTTAGCGCCCACGAAACCCCTGGCTCTTTTTGCATAGTACATAGGTCCTAAGGTGCCCGATGCAGGGCCTACAAGCCCCGATACCAGGAGGGGCATCATCCCCGGTCCGGCCCTCAAGTCTGGCCCGTCCAGCATACCCCGATCTGCCCCGGCCGAACTTAACTCGGAGGTGCCCTCGAGGAACCCCGGGGGAATAGTATCGCAGAACGACACCAAGTATTGGAACAACGAAGACCCCGCTGGGATCCCGCTCTTGCGTGGGCTGCTCGGCCAGATCCAAGCCATGAGCATGGCCAATGACCAGGCTACGATCTATGATCGGGTCGGACTTAGATCCGATGAGCATGGCCTGAGTCGAGTGCCCGGCTGGGGGCTATCCGCCCCAGTCGTCGGAGCTAAGAACGGTTTACACCCCAATCGCCGATCACCCGTGCCCTCCCGGGAGCCCAGAAGCTGGAGCTGGCCCCGATATTCAATCGGCACATAATTCAGAACCATCGCTACCAAATCCTATGGAGGCCTCGGATCCCGAGCCAGCCGCATTAAAACCCACTAGGACACGGTGCGCAACCGCCGAAATCGCGGATTTACGTCCGGGAGGAATACAAAATTCTAGCCCGCCCACCACCCAACTCAGGCGCCCTTCGATAGACGCTGCAAGGTCCGGCTCAAGGTGCCTCCTAGAGATCAAACAGCGGCCGGGGGAATCAGTCCATCACTTCTGGGCCAGATTCCTTCTTAAGAAGAACACGGCACGGGATTGCAGTGAACAGGACATAATCAATGCCTTCCAACACAACTGTTGTGATGAGGGGATCCTTAACGCCCTAGCCCGGCGCCAAACTCATACTTTCGTCGCGCTATCTGACATGGTGCACAAAATTGCACCATGGAGAGCACTTGGCAGCTATAGCGATTGAGCACGGAGTCATTCCGGTCCGAACAACATGAAGGAATCCGGAGAAGCCGCGTACCTCCGCGATGGCCGACAACATACGAGCCCGCCGATAAAAGGAATAAAACCCAGACACGAGTTAGAACGGTCCTCGACGGGCTACTGGAAAGGCCATGCCCAATACACTCGGTCCGGTTAAACAAAAACCCAACCCACAACCTTCGGGAATGTTGGGTTGTCAGACAAATCGCGAGGAGCGGAGAAAGCATACTAAGGGCTGCAATTCCGAACACTAGGTCGGCAGCATTACCCGAGCATAACGCGGAGGTCCTGACAATCTACGAAACATTCTCTTCGAAGAATCAACGGAAAAGGGCTCTTCGAGAGCTCCACCATATTCACCATGTGGCGGCCGCAAACTCATGGGCCAATACTCCAATTACCTTCGGTGCAGCAGACTAACCAATATCCAACATAGACCGGACACCTGCCGCCCTGGTTTTAAACTCCATAGTAGACGGGTTTAGGTTGAACAAAGTACTAATGGATGGCGGCAGCGGCCTAAAACTCATCTATGAGGACACGTTGGACAAAATGCGGTTCGATAGATCATGCATCGAACGCAGCAACACCACCTTCCAAGGGATTGTCCCGGGAAGGGAAGCACGTTGTACCGAACGAGTATCACTCGATGTAGTGTTCGGCTCACCCGAAAACTACAGGTCCGAGGAACTTCTTTTTCATATCGTGCCTTTTCACAGCAGCTACCACGCCCTCCTAGGACGTGACGCCTTCACAAGATTTCATCCAGTACCACATTACGGGTACATAAAAATTAAAATGCCAGGACCCAACGGCGTGCTCACAGTCTCCAGCGACCCCAATAGAGCTCTCCGGGCTGAAAATAAAACAGCATCCCTCGCCCTCGAGGTACTAGCCGAGACCCTCGCCGCAGAAGAGCTAACCACGCTCCGCTCCATCGTGGACAAGGACAACGTGGTCCTCGATAAGCGGCCGAAGTCTACCTCCTTTAGGCCGGCGGACGAAATCATCAAATTCCAGGTCCATCCAACGGATCCCAACAAAACAGCGTCCATTGGAGCTCAGCTAGACCCCGTAATCGACGAAGCTCTACGCACATTCCTTTGCGAAAACTGGGACATATTCGCCTGGCATCCCTCAGATATGTCGGGGATCCCACGGGGGCTAGCAAAACATAGCCTGAACATAATGGAAGGTTTCAAGCTTGTCAAACAGACCCTGCGCCGATTCTCCGAACCAAAGCGTCAAGCTATGGGCAAAGAACTCGCCAAATTACTCGAAGCCGGATTTATCAGGGAAATCAAACATCCCGAGTGGCTAGCAAACCTGGTCATGGTGCCCAAGAAGGACAAATCTTGGTAGCTATGCGTCGATTTCAAAGACCTCAATAAAGCCTGCCCTAAAGATCCCTTCCCGTTGCCCCGCATAGACTAGATCATCGATGCAACGGCCGGACATGACCCGATGTGTTTCCTCGACGCCTATTCCGGATACCATCAGATAAAAATAAAGGAATCCGATCAAGCTGCAACCGCGTTCATCACTCCCTATGGACCATTCTATTTTAACACAATGCCTTTCGGGTTAAAGAACGCAGGCGCGACATACCAGTGGATGATTCAAACATGCTTGGCAAAGCAAATTGGAAAAACAGTTGAAGCCTACGTGGACGACATGGTCATCAAGACCAAACACGCCGATCAATTGGTCGACGACCTCAGACAAACATTCACCAGTCTACGGGAATACGACATATGACTTAATCCAGACAAATGTGTCTTCGGAGTCCCGGCCGGTAGACTACTCGGATTTATCGTCTCACATAGGGGAATAGAGGCCAACCCCGCTAAAATTTGAGCCCTATCCCAACTCGTTGTCCCAATAGAGCTAAAGAATGTCCAAAGATTAGCAGGATGCGTCGCGGCCTTGAGCCGCTTCATATCCCGACTTGGAGAAAAAGCCCTGGCCCTCTATAGGCTGCTCAAACGGACAAAGAACTTAGAATGGACCGACGAAGCAGCAAACGCCCTGGAGGAAATCAAAACGCTGCTCGCCAGCAACCCCACCCTAGCAGCACCTGGCGCCGGGGAACCGATGTTATTATACATCTCGGCCACCAACCAGGTGGTTAGCGCGGTCCTCGTCGTAGAACGGGAAGCCGAGGATCACAAGCTCCGAGTACAAAAGCGGGTCTACTACGTATCCGAGGTGCTCACTCCGTGCAAATGCAGATATCCGCACTATCAGAAGATAGCATACACAGTATTCATGGCATCACGCAAGCTCCGCCACTATTTTCAAGATTGCGCGGTCCCCGTGACATCCGAGGTACCCCTCAATGACATAATCAACAACAGAGACGCCACCGGACGTATAGCCAAATGGGCCATCGAACTTCTTCCGTTCAAAATCACCTACAAGCCATGCCGAGCTATTAAATCCCAGGTGTTGGCCGACTTCCTCGCCGAGTGGACAGAAGCCAAACTCCCTCGAGAGTACATCACTTACGCCCACTGGACAATGTACTTCGACGGATCTAAAACCCTGGTAGGACTGGGGGCTGGAATTATCCTCACATCCCCCACCGGAGACAACATCCGATACGTGCTTCAAATCATGTACGCGGACTCAAACAACGCGTTAGAATACGAAGCACTGCTGCATGTATTACGTATGGCGGTGTCAATGGGGATACAGCGTCTTGAAGTACGAGGAGACTCAAACCTCGCTATATCACAAATCAATGGCGAATTTGACGCTAAAAATCCCAAAATGGCGGCATATAGAAACGCCGTACTAAAATTTTTGGCATGATTCGAGGGACTAGAGTTCCATCACGTCTCCAGAGACAGCAATCAAGCCGCCGACGTCCTCGCCTATCTGGGCGCAAAACGCGACCCCGTCCCCAAGAACATATTCCTAGAGAGGCTCTTCAAGCCATCCATGGTATGGCAGGACGGGAATACCAGCACAGGGACAAACGGTGTGGAACAGGTGGCCCCTCCCACTCCCGAATTGGACGAGCAAATAATCGATGGGTCTACCGTCGAAGAAACACCTTCGGCTCATGAGGTCATGGCCGTAATCGCACCATGGACCGAGCCCTTCCTGGCCTACCTTCTGCGTAAAGAACTCCCCGACGACCAACTGAGGCATGACGTATAATTCGTCGATCGAAGGCCTACAAAGTGTTGGAAATATGCCCTAGAGGCAATAATAAATTGGTTATTATTATATTTCCTTGTTCATGATAATCGTTTATTATCCATGCTATAATTGTATTGATTGGAAACTCAAATACATGTGTGGGTACATAGACAACACTGTGTCCCTAGTAAGCCTCTAGTTGACTAGCTTGTTGATCAAAGATGGTTAAGGTTTCCTAGCCATGGACATGAGATGTCATTTGATAACGGGATCACATCATTAGGAGAATGATGTGATGGACAAGACCCAAACTGTAAACGTAGCATTTGATCGTGTCAGTTTATTGCTATTGTTTTCTGCATTTCAAGTATCTGTTCCTTTGACCATGAGATCATGCAACTCACTAACACCGGAGGAATACCTTGTGTGTATCAAACGTCGCAACGTAACTGGGTGACTATAAAGGTGCTCTACAGGTATCTCCGAGGGTGTCTGTTGGGTTGGCATGGATCAAGACTGGGATTTGTTACTCCGTATGACGGAGAGGTATCTCAGGGCCCACTCGGTAATACAACATCACAATGAGCCTTGCAAGCAATGTGACTAAAGTGTTAGCCACGAGATCTTGTATTACGGAACGAGTAAAGAGACTTGCCGGTAACGAGATTGAACTAGGTATAGTGATACCGACGATCGAATCTCGGGCAAGTAACATACCGAAGAACAAAGGGAACAGCATACGGGATTAACTGAATCCTTGACATAGAGGTTCGACCGATAAAGATCTTCGTAGAATATGTAGGAGCCAATATGGGCATCCAGGTCCCGCTACTGGTTATTGGCCGTAGAGGTGTCTCGGTCATGTCTACATAGTTCTCGAACCCGCAGGGTCTACACACTTAACGTTTGGTGACGATTAGTATAATTGAGTTATTATGTTGGTGACCGAAAGTTGTTCGGAGTCCCGGATAAGATCCCGGACATGACGAGGATCTCCGGAATAGTCCGGAGGTAAAGATTGATATATGTGATAATAGTGTTTTGATCTCTGGAAGGGTTCCGGAGTTCACCGGAAGGGGTTCCGGATGTTTACCGAAGTGTTCGGGTGCAGCAACACTTTATATGGGCCAAGGGATAAAAGCCCACGAGGTATTGGAAAGTGCAAAAGTAGTTTTGCTGCCGCGTAAGCGGTACTACCGCTTGTGTGAAGCGGTACTACCGCCCGAGCGGTACTACCGCTTGTGTGAAGCGGTACTACCGCCCAAGCGGTACTACCGCTTGTGTGAAGCGGTACTACCGCTTGTGTGCGGCTGTGCACGGTTCGGCAGGGATCCGAGTTGGACTCTTTCCCTGCGGGCCAAACCGACCTTGTGCGGGCAAAACCGACCTGGAGGAGGCTTTTACTCCAAGTTTAGACCCCAAGGCTCAACATATAAATAGAGGGGCAGGGCTAGCACACGGGACACATCAGGATTTCCCAAGCCGTGTGCCGGCAACCCTAGCCCTCTAGTTCCTCCGTCATAATCTCCGTAGTGCTTGGCGAAGCCCTGCAGAGATTGTTCCTCACCACCATCACCACGCCGTCGTGCTGCTGGAACTCAACCACTACTTCACCATCGCTCGCTGGATCGAGGAGGTGAAGGCGTCATCAAGCCGTACGTGTGTTGAACGCGGAGGCGCCGTCCGTTCGGCGCTAGCTCGTGATCGGATCGAGGGACGACTTGCGATTTGGATCGCGGAGACGTTCGACTACATCAACCGCGTTTCTTAAACGCTTCCGCTTAGCGATCTACAAGGGTATGTAGATTCACTCTCCCTCTCGTAGATGCTCATCACCATGGATAGATCTTGTGTGTGCGTAGGAAAATTTTTGTTTCCCATGCAACGTTCCCCAACACAAAGTGCACGAGGGTGAGCTATACAAGAAAAGCACCATGAGGGTACTCCAACGGTGCATCTCCAAAGAAGAAGAGAAGGAGGTTCTAGCCGAGGTACATGCTGGCATGCGAGGCCACCACACGGCAGCAAGGGCCCTGGTAAGCAAGGCCTTTCGTGCTGGGTTCTTCTGGCCCACTGCCCGAGCAGACGCCCGAACGCTCGTCCAGCGTTGCGTGGGTTGTCAGCTATTCGCAAACCAAAGTCACATGCCCCCAACAGCTCTTCGGACAATTCCGATCACCTGGCCTTTCGCGGTCTGGGGGCTGGACATGGTCGGACCACTTAAAGGGGGGGCCAAGAAAAAGAAATACCTCCTGGTAATGGTCAACAAGTTCACCAAATGGGTTGAAGCAAAACCAGTAAGCTCGGCCAAATCCGGACCAGTCGTCGACTTTATATCCGGAGTGATACATCGATACGGTGTACCCCACAGCATAATAACAGACAACGGGTCAAACTTCACAGCCCAGGAGGTAAAGGACTGGTGTGCTAACCTGGGCATCAAGCTCGACTATGCCTCAGTGTATCATCCGCAGACCAATGGGCAAATCGAACGGGCCAACGGTCTCATCATGAGTGGCATCAAACCCTGCCTGGTCAGATCTCTTGAAGAATCCGACTGCCATTGGGTGGAGGAGCTAGACTTCGTACTATGCGGATTACGCACAACCCCGAACAGATCAATTGGGTACACGCCGTTCTTCTTGGTCTACGGCGCCGAAGTGGTCCTACCGTGTGACATCATTCACGACGCTCCTAGGGTGCGCATGTACGAAGAAAAGGAGGCCGAGCTAGATCGGCAGGACGACCTGGACACCCTAGAGGGGGAGCGCGACATAGCCCGAGCTCGGTCTGCCTTTTACTAGCAGCAAGCTCGGCGATATCAAAGCAGGGAGGTACGGGCGAAGACATATAACGTGGGCGAACTGGTGTTACGACTTCCCGAGAAGCAGAAGCACAAGCTCAAACCCAAATGGGAGGGACACTTCGTAATCGACGAAGTGTTGACAGGAGGGCCTTACCGCCTCCGCAACCCGCAGGATAGCCGCCTCGAGCCAAACCCATGGAATGCAGCTCGTCTTTGACGCTTCTACGAATATACCGACGTCGCCACCACCCCCCTTCACAAAAACCCCTATACCTGCATTTTTATGAGTTTTTCTGTTTTCTTCTCATAGGGTTGCTTAGATTCTCCTAAGTTATGATCAGCTTAACCAAACTATAACTAATTCTCTGTTGATGCATGACTATCACACCCGGCAATGCCTGGGGGCTTCTTTAAAAAGCCAACTAGTTATATTTTTACGCCATACGCGTTCTTCCATGATCGTCCGTACGCCACTGTATGCAGCAATTGTACTTAAGTTTCTTGCCAAACTGGGTTGCCTCGCTCCTGTGATTACCTTCTACGTTCCCGAATGTTCGGCTAGAGGGTAAAGGGAGCACCTCTGCGATTGTTATGACCGGGTCATCCGGGCACGTACCTCAGACGGGTGAAGCCAAAGGTTAGCACTCTTAAGAAGCAACTTGATCGGCTACGACGAGGAAAGCTGCGATAAGCGGTCTCCACCGCCAATCTCGATTTCTCTCATGATACAGGTCCTACCTGCCCGGTTTCGGGTACATAGCTAGGACACCTGCGGTCAACGCGGAAACCGGAAGAAAGGAACCCATTAAGGAACTATTTTCTCCAGAAGATGTTTCTTACGTTAAACAGTAATATAACATACCCCTCCAGTGTGCGTTTCGTCTGTTCAAATGACATGGCCAGATTGCCTAGTTCCCTACCAAAAAACAATCTCCTGCTACTCTGGGACATACAACAAGGAACACTCCCCAGTCATTGACAGGGGAGGCAGAAGCCGATGGCCAGGTCAACACAACGTTTATAACACGGACGAAACTAATAAAGGTGTTAAGTACATAGGTACGTAGAACCAACATATTAAGCAGTTCGGTCGAGACCGTCTATAAGGACGTCCAAAGAACAGTCCTCTTGAGAGAGATGAGCAGCTGGCATGACTTGATCATAGACCAGGTGACGGGGAATTTCCTGCCCGTCGGGCCCTGCTGGCCCAACCCGGGCCAGGTGTTCTGGGTTGAGCTTGGTGAAGCAGGTCTTCACCATGGCCCACGCCTCCCGAGCTCCCTCTCGACAGGCGGACGTCTTCCACAGCTCAAAATGGCCTCGGGCTGCCCTGAATCGCTCCGCGAGTTCAAGCATCCCTTGTGGAGGTGTCTCTGCTGGCCAGAGCGCCCTTATCATGCACCTCATGGCCTTCCTAGCTTGCTCGTGCACTACGGCCAGCTCCTTCAACAGATCCCCACCAAAGGAACCGATCTCTTCTTTCGGACGACCAGTTAAGAGGCCTATGCATGACAACGGGCACATTACTCACACGCCACATTAAAGGATAAATTGTCACTCTAGGTTAGCGATTTACTTACAGAACATGCCGCCTTTCAGTCTCTGGTTTTCCTCTTGGGTCTGTGCCAATTGATTCTTCAGGCTCTGAACTTCTTGGGCTTGGCGTTGGTTTCCCCTTTGAGCTGGCGCGTTTCCTCACGACATCGCTCCAACACGAGGACATTCGCCTCAAGCTGAGACTCGGCATACCGCTGAGCCTCACGAGACGCATCAAGATCCTTTTGCATCTGGCCTAGGGATTCAGCTACTACACCGCAAAACGTCGTTAGAGATGGCATTCCTATATTTATCAGCACTTAACAAAGCACACATTTTACTTACAATGTGCTTCTCTGGTGAAAATTTTCACCTCCTCGAGTTCGGCTTTCACAGCCCTCAGCTCCGTCCGACTGGATTCTACATCCTGGGACAAATTCTCGTTTTGCTGTCTTAAAACCTGCACAAAGCAGCACAACGCTTAGACCCTTAATTCGGCCGCGCTGACCAAATCAAGGTCCCGGGGCTATAGGGTTGGGACCTGTATTCGATTGTCAAAACCAACCACTTACTTGCATATTGGAAGACATTATTTGGGGAGCTCGGCGGCTCCGAGGTGAGCATCCACAGAACTGAGAGCGTTGAACTCTTGATCAGAAAATGCCGTATGTCGCAGGGACTCTTTCCGATGCCGATGATTCATCGCACTCTCGACCTCGGAATTGGTAACCGAGACTCCCCCGGAGTCTTCGGGAAGTTGATCTGCTACAGGGACTTCCGCTTCAGCTCCTGCGAGGACCGAGGGTTCGGGGGAATTATGGCAGTCCGCCACCCCGATGACGTCTTTAGGCTGATCCGCTTGCCTCCTCAGTATCCAGTTGAAAGAAATTATAATTAATTATGACAACAATAGCGAAAAGATGGAGCCGGATCAAATACCTTTTGGTGGGGGGCGTGGGAGAGGCATTTTCCGACGCCACCCCCCGTTTAGGCCTCCCGCCCGCGTTTGGCACGTGCCGTGCAGGGGCGGTCTGGGAAGATGTCCGGCGTGTATCACCTTGGGGGTAGTGGTCAGCATGATTGGAGTAGCAAGAGGCTTGCGTCCCTTCTAGGATGAAGATTTCTTCTTGGTCGTGGTCGAAGGGGCAAGGCTCCGGGGGTAATCGGCCATAAGGGCCACTTTGTGTTCTTCAACGCTCTCCTGATAATAGACCCCGTCCTCAAAGATCATTGAAGTCTCCGGGTCATCATGGAATCCGGGATCATCATCCCGATCATAATTCTCTGGCTGGGGAGCGGGACAATTGACTGTATCGACCCAATGCCTCCAACTTTGTTAAGGAAAAACGGAAGGTTTCCGATGCTAGAATCAAGAATGAGCGTCTGGAATTCATAGGTTTAAGTATAGCTTACCCATTCGATGGGGTTGTGACTGGAAAAGCCTTCTTTGGTTGTCAGGCAAGTGAATTCTTCTTTCTCCCCTTTAAAGGGATCGGCTAGGATGGCGGCCAGGGCCTCCTGATTGTCCGGTCCTTTCCGACGGCAACGGGTGGTATCGTTGGTTCCATTGTAACACCACAAGGGGTGCGTTCGCTGTTGGAGTGGCTGAACGCATCAAGAAATTGTCGTGGCCATCACGTCGATGATGGTCAGCTTGTTGTGCGCTAGCAGCTTCACCTTGGTTGACATGCGTTTTACTTCGGCGCTTTCCTCTTGATAGGAACTCCTAGGCCGCCAGTTGAATCACTTCTTTAAGGGGGCCTCAGAGTACTCGGGTAAATCCCTTCGAGCTGGATCAAATAAAGGCACGTCCTCGATATAAAACCACTCCGAAGATCACTCGTCGGACTCTTTCTTCGGGGTCCCAATGGGGTACCCCATCCCGGCTATGCGCCATACCTCGGCTCCGCCAACTTCCCGGATAGTCCCTCCCCTAGTTCGGGGAATGAGGCAAAAATATTTCCGCCACAAATCAAAGTGAGGCTCGCATCCCAGAAACATCTCACAGAGGGCCACGAAGCCTGAGATATGGAGGATTGAGCCAGGGGTGAGATGATGGAGCTGAAGACCGTAGAACTCTAGCAGGCCCCTCAAGAAGGGGTGAATGGGGAATCCTAGGCCTCGCAAAAGGAAAGAGAGGAAACAGACTCTCTCGTCCCCTTGAGGGGTGGGGAAATTTTCCGCGAAAGCCTCGCCGTTTGCGGAAGTTAACTCCGCACGGGTGGGTGTCAGATCTGAGTGAGGAAGGTACCCATGCACCTCGAGGCCGCGCAGTTGAAGACGGGAAACGGAGCAGCTCGCCCAGTCCCGTGGGAGGGGACCGAAAGGATGCGAAGATGAGCCTGGAGCGCTCGCCATATCTCTGAGCTCACGAGCTTTGGGGTTTCGCGGTGGAGATATGAGGGAGGATGTCACCTATGAAGAACACGGTCTGTTTAAATAAAGGCTTTTCTGGTCTGCTCGAGGCGGTTTCGTAAAGGATTGCTGGGTCGCCTTTCTTTATTCTGCGCGGGAATCGAGGGCTGTCATTGGACTCCGTGAAGAAAAACTAATGCCGTGGGCCCTATGACGTTTCGACAGCGAGAGGTTATCGGCGGCCGTGTTGTTGTCCTACCATACCGCCAAAGTTAAAATCTGCCGAACATAGAAGGAACTCACCTTTCAAGAAGAATACCGTAGACACGTGAAGCTATCGAAGACTGCGTTCCTCGGTGTTGAAGGCTAGTTCAGGGGCTACTGAGGGACTAAGGGGTCCTCGGGCCGTCGGCTCATTCCTCGTGGGCCGACTTGTTGGGCTGATCTGCGGAAGGCCGAACTACGGATGATCCCGTGTCCGGGAAGGAAGGCTCTAGAGAATGGCGTGGCTTCCAAGTTACAAAGTTAGAATCTATGTATCTATCCCTTGTGTTAGGTCGGTTGTGTGTAACCCTAGGGACCCCCGGTGTCTATATAAACCGAAGGATCCTCATTTGTAGAGGACAGGTGAACTCATCTAGGGTTTAGCTTAGACGATCTCGAGGTAGACCAACTCTGTAATCTCCATACACATCAATACAATCAAGCATGACGTAGGGTTTTACCTCCTCACGAGGGCCCGAACCTGGGTAAACACTGTCTCCATCGTCCCTTGTTACCCATCGATCTAAGGTCCACAGTTCGGAACCCCCTACCCGAGATCTGCCTGTTTTGACACCGACAGGGGCAAATCCCATCTTGGTCAACCATGTCTCGCGACATGTCTCACGAATCACCTGAAAACTACCTTTATAACTACCCAGTTATAGAGTAGCGTTTGATAGACCCTAAGTGAGTCGATCCTCATCCCGAGAACATGCGAGGACCTCAAGTCTAGGACATGGCATATACATTGTACTTGAGACTAACAGATGACTTTATCTCGATGTGTCTCAAAGTGGGTCTGTTCGACTCGGTGAGCTCAATCCCCAAGTCCATACTATCAATTTAGCATCTCTATGCACATGACTTGTGAAACATAGTCATCAACTGAATCGTATACTAGTAAGGGATATGTGTCTGCATAACCTTAACAACTAGGGACTATTAGAACAATCATCATACAATATATAGTCTCACAAATAAGTCACATACTTATTGATACATATCATTGATGATGTTCAAGGACAATACAAAATACTCATGAATACATATGAAATCAAATCATCACATGATTGCCTCTAGGGCATATCTCCAACACGAACTGTGATGAACCCCGAGAATTAAAGCTCCGACACTTGCTTCCGCCTTCTGCAGCTCTGCCTCCGCAGCCTCCACCACCACAGCTTGAGCGGCTAATCAGCCGATGATTATCAGCCCGCCAAGCTTGGCTTCAGGCGGAGGGGAAAAGCGGTGGCCTTCCTGGGACCCAAGCGGCGGTGACCTACCATGTAATACTCTTCCTCGCTGTCGGCGACGCTTGCGTACGTGCCGGTTTCATGGTCCTGGCGGCGGGCAGCGGCCTTGGCGGAGCCGGCGATGTCCTCCTCGTCGTCGCTCTTGCCCCACACCTCGTCCATCGCCTCATCGAACTCCTAGTAGATGGCCTCCAGTTCCGCCTGACGTTGGCGGTACCGCCAGCGGTCGAGGTGAACCTTGTGGGCGGAGCGGTAGGACTCGAGTAACGTCGCCTGCTCCACCACGTCCTTCGCCTGTCTGTGCTCCTCGAGGAGATGGAGGTTGTAGACCATGTCAGCCTGCGCCTCCCAAAATTGCCCCCCCCCGCTCATCCCGCACCATGTCCATGTAATAGGCACGGGCCTCACCGATGGTCATGGTGCAATGCATCAGCGAGGGTGGCACCGACGAGGAGGGTGGCATCGACCTGTCCTCGGACGCGTCCTCCGGTTGCCTGCCGGCCTGCCAGCTGATAGCAACGGCGGCCATCTCCTTCTCTAGAGACAGCCCATCCGAGAGAGCTTTGGAGCGCAAGAAGGCCATGGTGGGAATGGTGCGGAGAGGAGAAAGGGACCGAAGGAGGATGACCATCGGCTATGGTCGGGGCTGGAATTTATATAGCGGGGCGACTAGCAATGGTGGGCGGACGGGTGGCACCCGAGTAGGTTCCTCGGCAACCGCGTGTGATTAATGTGGGCGGTAGAGGACGGACAGGTGGCCGTGGTGTCGTTTGAACATGGAGCAGACGCGTGCACCGGGAATCGGTGCGAGCGGTGCTCTCTCGGACGACGTACCGCTTCAATGCCGACGCTAGCGAGAGGTCGTGCCTGCTCTTGTCGAGCACGAATGCGGCCACTGTTGCTTTGGAGTGGCGTTGACCATTTCGCGCGGGAAGTGCGCGGACGAGGGAGGAGTTTTTGGTGGGCCGGGGTGGTCAGAAGCGGACACGGCAACAGTCCGGACGCCGACAACGCCCCCTAGTTTGTCTTTGGTTTACGAGAAAAAGTGCGCTCAGACCACTCGTCGGACCACGTTGGATAGCACAGCACATTCGGACCGAGCTGGTCCGGACATATGCGGGTGGTTTGAGGGTAGGCATTGGAGATGCCTGAAAGCACAACTTCTCCCTAGGTGGTTTTGGTAATTAATAACAACATATATTTCATCGAACTAATGTTTCCACTAAGTATATTTCAGGAAAGTTCAATGAATGGATTGGCAAAAGGATTGTGAGGAGATCCCCTAGATGCAAGGAACATCTATTGGCAACAAGCTTGAAGACTCTACATTTTACATTTTGTGAGAAATCACTTTGAGTCCATAGGAAATCCAATACTATTAAAAGGGGATGACATGTCTATGATGATCTAGTTGCTCAAGTGCTTAGAGATTAGCCACCAAAAATACACATGAAATTCTCCCACAAATATTCTGTCCAAACCTAAATATCCAAAATCGGTTCCACCAACATTTCCCATTCGGTCACACCGAGTTCAAACGCTAGACAGATCCTAAGCCAAACCCATGTGTCGGTACTACCAAGTTTTCCATTCGGTGCCATCGAGAATCAGTGACCAACTCTCTGGTATCTCTTTTTCTAGAATCAGAATTTCCGAGAATTGGAAATCGGTACCACCGAGTAGTGTAATTGCCTAGGTCATCCATATCGGTACCACCGAGATTCATATATCGGTACCACCGAAAAGCCTAAAGTTACCACATTTTGCACTAGTCGGTGCAACCGAGTTTTTACTCTGGTTTCACCGAGTTGGGCAATAATGTTGTAACGGTTGGATTTTTGGAGATGCCTATATATACCCCTCCACTACCTCTCAATCGCAAGATAAGCACTCAGAACACACATACACTTGTCCTATCCATTTTTCTGAGAGAGAACCACCTGCTGATGTATTGAGATCAAGACATTCCACTCCAACCATATGAATCTTGATTTCTAGCCTCCCCAAAAATTTTCCACCCAATCAACCTCTTCTATCAAGCCAAATCTGTGAGAGAGTGACTGTATGTTGAGGAGACTATCTTTTGAAGCACAATAGCAAGGAGTTCATCATTGTTACCCCATCTATTACCTTTTGTAGGGTGGTGCCTCCTAGATTGGTTAGGTGTCGCTTGGGAGCCTCCTTCTTCGTGTTGTGGAGTTGAACCAAGAAGTTTGTACGGGTAAGGAGATCGCCTACTTCGTGAAGATCTACCCATAGTGAGGCTAGTCCTTCATGGACGGAAGTCGTGATGGAATAGACGAGGTTGCTACTTTGTGGACCCTAACGGGTGGAGCCCTCCATGGACTCTCGCGGCTGCTACCCTCCGTGGGTTTAGTCTCCATCAGCGTGGACGTACGATAGCACCACCTATCAAAACCACGGGAAAAATCTTCGTGTCATCAATTGCGTTTGATTCTCCTACCCCTACATTTACTTTCATGTGCATGTCTTTACTTTCCGCTGCTATACTCTTAGACTTGCATGTGTAGGGTGTACTTGACTTGCTACAATTGCTAAAACGTGCCAAGACTTAAAATTGGGAAAGGGCTAGATTTTTATTTCGTCAAGTAGTCTAATCAGCCCCCTCTAGGCATACTTCGAATCCTACAAGTGGTATCAGAGAATTGGTCTCCATTGCATTGGTTTCATGACCTAGGAGAGTATGGCGTCTAGTGAGGGAAGTTATCATCGTAGACATCCATATTTTGATGGTACAAACTTTGCTAGTTGGAAGCACAAAATGAAAATGCATATTCTTGCTCATAACCCTGCCGTATGGGATGTTGTTCGTGTTGGCTTGCAAGGTGAATTCTTTGGTGATGGAAAGGAACCGGATCGTGAAGTGACCGCGGAAGAATTGAATATGTTGCAATACAACGCTCAAGCATGTGACATTCTATTCAACTGCCTCTGCCCCGAAAAATTCATCAAGATTAGCCGTCTTGAGAATGCAAAGGAAATTTGGGATACTTTGGTTGATATGCATGAAGGTACCGAATCCGTCAGGGAATCTAAGTTGGATGTGCTACAAAGTCAACTTGACAAGTTCAAGACGAAGGATGGTGAAGGAGTCGCGGAAATGTACTCTAGGCTTGCTCTCATCACAAATGAGTTTGCCGGCTTAGGAAGCGAAGAGATGGCCGACAAATTCATCATCAAGAAGATCCTTAGAGCCTTGAATGGAAAGTGTGACACCGTGTGCACATTGATCCAAATGATGCCTAACTACAAAGATCTCTGATGACCCACAAGTATAGGGGGTCAATCGTAGTCCTTTCGATAAGTAAGAATGTCGAACCTAACGAGGAGCAGAAGGAAATGACAAGGGGTTTTCAGCATGGTAATTTCTGCAAGCACTGAAATTGTAGGTAACAAGTAGTTTGATAGCAAGATAATTGGTAACGAGCAAGTAACGGTAATGATAAATAAAGTGCAGCAAGATAAGCCAATCCTTTTGTGGCAAAGGACTGGCCAAAACGGTCTCTTATAATAAGCAAGCGTTCTTGAGGGTACACGGGAATTTCATCTAGTCACTTTCATCATGTTGGTTTGATTTGCGTTCGTGTAACAGCCCGGGACCGACGCTCGAGAAGATTCCCCTTTTATTCCCATTCTCGTCGTGCGATTCGTTTGTTTGTCGCATTCATCATCGCATCATTCGCATCATCTGCATTGCATCAGCACGTTGTCGGTGTCAAAACCGGCGGACTCGTGAAGAGATCGGACCAAACGTGGCTTAATACCACTCATAATGAGGCCGTTGGCTCGTTCAACCTGTCCATTGGTCTGCGGGTGATACACCGATGCGTAATCAAGCTTAATGCCCATTTTTGCGCACCAGTCTTTTACTTCCTGGGCGGTGAAGTTGGATCCATTGTCCGTTATGATACTGTGCGGGACACCATAACGGTGTACCACGCCGGATATAAAGTCGATGACTGGTCCGGACTTGACTGATTTGACAGGTTTTGCTTCGATCCATTTGGTGAATTTGTCCACCATGACCAATAGGTATTTATTTTTCTTGGTCCCCCCTTTAAGTGGTCCGACCATGTCCAGCCCCCAGACCGCAAAAGCCAAGTGATCGGGATAGTCCGAAGAGCCGTTGGGGACATGTGGCTTTGATTTGCAAAAAGTTGGCATCCCACGCAATGCCGGACAAGCGACTGGGCGTACACTCGAGCAGTGGGCCAGAAGAAACCAGCCCGAAAGGCTTTGCTTACCAAGGCCCTTGCGGCGGCGTGATGGACGCCCATGCCTGCGTGGACTTCGGCCAAGAGCTGCCGCCCTTCTTCCTTAGATATGCACCGTTGGAGTTCTTTGCGAAGAAGGAAAGCAAGGAAGGGCTCGGTTGTAACAGCCTGGGACCGACGCTCCAGAAGATTCCCCTTTTATTTCCTTTGTCGTCGTGGGATTCGTTTTATCGTCGCATTCATCATCGCATCATTCGCATCATCTTGCATAGCATCGTCATTCGTTTTTGAAAACTTGCATCCGATCGTAGTTGCCGGTTCTCTAAGTTCGTGTCATCGACCGTTTTGAGACCAACCACACACGCACGCGCCCGCGGCATCGATAAAATATTGTTTTTCAATGTGCGTACAAAATGTTCTCGGATTGGGTTGAAACTTAGCGTGCGGTCTTGTTATATTGTCGGTAGACCGCGTGCCAAATTTCGTCGCAATCGGAGGTCGTTTGATACCCGAACGGTCGACCGCAGCGGCACCGTCATCGGGTTATTCGTCGGACGTTTCAGTATTTCAAAATCATGCCACGGGCCACCAACCACCCTCTCTCCTCAGCCCACACCGCCTCTACACAGCCCACATGGCCCTGCTAGCCCCCTCTCCATTTCCAGACGTCCGATCGAGATCGAACGGTCCGAAAACGGACGAGAAACCCTTCTCCTAGCCATCCCTACTATATATAGATGCCCTCCCTGCCATTTTTAGCCAAACCCTAGCCGCCTAGGGATCCGCGCCGCCGCTAGCCGCCTCCCACAATTTTCCCGCAGCCACTTGGCGCCCTGTCTCCCTCCTCAGCCGCCAGGGCCGCCCGGGCCCGAACCAAGCCCGCCGAAGCCCATCTGGCCGAACCGTAGCCGCCGCCCGAGCGCCCTGCAGCCTCCCCCAAGCTCCTCCCAGTAGCTCCCATGGCCGCCCGAGCCGCGCGCCCGACCCCGCCACCCGGCCGGCCACAGGAGCTCCGGCGAGCCCCGACGCCGGCGACCTCCAGGCCCGGACCCGCGCCCTCAAGCTCCTCTCCTCTGGCCTCTCTTTTCTCTCTCTCACCCCGGCTCTCTTCCTCTGTCCCATGTAGGAGCTCCGCCCCGCCGGACCCCGGCGAACTCGGAGCACGCCGCCAACCGCCGGATCCGGTTGCCCGCCTCCGGATCTACTAGTTCCTGGTCATCCCGCGCCTCGCCGTCGCTTGGAGAGCCGCCGCCATCGCCTTCGCCTTGTCCCCGCTCGGGAGAATGACGACCAGGAGCGCCTGGACCCGAGCGCTCGCTCGCCTCGCTGGGCCACAACCGCCGCATGGTCCAGCCGGCCCAAGCCTCCCAGGCCCAGCGCTGCCCCAGCCCCAGGCCAGCTTCTGGCTCGCCTCTGCCTCCTCACCGAGCCGGCCTTAGGCCCAAGGTGAGGCCCAGCAACCCCTGTTCCCCGCCGTGCGCCATTTTTCTATGCAGCGCCCTGCCCTGTTAGGCCATATGATTTTCTTTAAATATCAGAAAAATTGCATGTTTTAGAAAATTGTCAATTAATTAACCGTGCGCCGAAATAAAATGTTTTATATATGTAAATTGCTCAGAAAAATGTGTAGATCAACAACATGCCATTTTCATCCATGATAAAAATACCTAAGCTTGCTGTTTTGCATCATTTTGCATAAATGCCATTATTTTGCATTGACATATTTATTCAACGTGCATCGGGATTTAATCCAACAATATATTAAAAATGTTCGTATTATCGGCATCGCATTTTCATGCATGACAAACCTGTTCATTGAAATTTTTGCATTTAACTTGCATTTATAATTGCTAAAAGGGGATTAGGCCATAAACTTGCATAATTAATTGTGACATATTTCCCTACATGAACCTACGCATATTATATGTGTTTTCGGGGTAGAAAGATCCATAGAATTTAACTGTGCACTTAGTTTTGTCATTGGAGGAAGTTCGGGTGCATGTCATTTTTGCCATGATGCCCGTTTGTCTATTTTGTGGGATTTAATCCGTGCATCATATGAAATAATTTCGAACATGAGATATGCCCTTGGACATGTGTGCTAGGCCCTAGTATTTTTGGTTGTCATAGAAATGCATGTTTAGGTGTTGTTTTCTTGTTGCCAACATGCTATAAAAATCTGATGTTTTGAGGGTCCAAAATATTTGTAAGTCTGGAATATGTTATCTTGTTGCTGTCTTGCCATGTGATTGGCTAGTGTTCTAGGAGTCTTTTGGTGATGCCACCATGGAGTCTTTTGTTAAGCATGTTATGCTCTATCATGTTGTGCCAATAGTTTGCATGAATAGGTTTTGCATCATAATTAAACCAACTGTCCAATATGTCAATCTGTTAAAAAACTGCTGCACATGTCTACTCTAAATTTCACTAAGTCTGAGAATCTGTTTTCTTCATAATGCCATGTTGTGATGATGCTAGTCATGTTTCTAGGCATAATCAGACCTTGCCACCATGGAGTAAATTGTAGTGCATCATGTCTAATACCATGCTGTTAATTTTTATGTCAATATATGAACTGTAGCATATAGTTTTACTGCTGCCAATACGCCTCTGTGATAATCTGCTATGCAAAAACCTGTTATTTTCACTAAGTCCTAATCTGCTATATTTTGTTGCCATGTTATGAGCTTCCTACCCTGTGTTCTATGATTCTTTCGAGTATGAAAGGTGAAGATGAAATGAAGTGTGTGTTATATGCTGCTGCTCCATGCTTAGTTTGTGCATTTTAGAATAGTGTAACTTGTTGTTTTCATGTGTGCAAAATGCAATCTTGCTGTTTTGGATAGATTTGCACTAAAACTTGTGTTGCTTGTTATTGTTGAACCGTAGCTCCGTTTTGGACATGCCACATATGTAACTTGCTTAGATTTTCATGTAGTATCATAATATCTTGCTGCATTCATGATTTGAAATGTTTGTGGTTGTCATTTTCATGCATTTGCATTCATGGCATATAATCTTGTGAAGGTCATATCTTTGAGACCGTAGCTCCGTTTGAGATGTTCTATATATGTAAATCGACTAGAATGACGAGTAGAATCGCATTGTGCACTTTATTTTCCTGTTTAACAAATACAAAACATGATTAGTTCAGATCTGGACCAATTTCGAAATTAACATATGGGGTCGTTTCGGAAATGCTATATGTTGTTTCCGGCCTCATTTAAACTTGCCTAGATGTGTAGTTTACTTATGCTTCACCTCTTGCCATGTTTAACAACATTTAATATTGTCGTGTACCTAAACGAGAGTGAACTAAATATTCGAATATGGAGTTTCGTCAATATGCAACTCGTTGCATATTGAGCTTCACTTAATGTGTAGTATTTGTTTGTTGTGATTGCCATGCCTTGCATAATTAAACCGGACATGCATCATATTTGTTTGCGCATCATGTCATGCATACATTGTGGTGATTTCATGTGTTGATTGTTGTTTCTGGATTGCTTCTTCTCGATAGAGTTCCGAAAGCGTTCGGAGTGTGAGGATTCGTTCGACTACGTCCCGTTCGTCTACTTCACGGATCGCCTGCTTCACGAATTCGTTCTTCTTCCAAGCGGGATCTCAGGCAAGATGATCATTCCCTGGATACCATTACTATCATTGCCATTCTAGATATCTCGTTTCTATCGCTGTCCCGCTACCTACCACTTGTATGTCAAGCCTCCCAAATTGCCATGAAAAGCCTCTAACCCCTCCACATCCCAGCAAACATTGTTTGGCTATGTTACTGCTTGCTCAGCCCTTCTTATAGCGTTGCTAGTTGCAGGTGCAATTGTTTTCCATGTGCCAACATGGATATTTTGTTATATCACAATATTATTGCTATTTAATTTAATGCACATATATACTTGGTAAAGGGTGGAAGGCTTGGCCTTTTGCTCGGTGTTTTGTTCCACTCTTGCCGCCCCTAGTTACTTGTGAACCGGTGTTATGTTCCATAATTGAGCGCTCCTAACATGCTCGGGGTTGTTATGGGGACCCCCTTGATTTTCGTTTTAGGATAAAACTTGTCTGGCAAGGCCCAACATTGGTACTACATTTGCTCAACATAATAATATTGAACACCGTTAGTAATGCATAGGGCGTCATGAACCCGTGGATTAATATAACATAATACAGGGGGGCCAGTGCTGATGGTGTTGGTCCCAAATGGGCTGCCTGCGGGGCCGCCTCGAGGAAACTCGAGGATTGGTTTTCCCCGTAGCTTGTCCCATCCGGTCGTGTCCTGAGAACGAGATACGCGGCTCCTATCGGGTTCATCGACACGTCGGGCGGCCTTGCTGGATTTGTTTTACCTTTCTCGAACGTCTTGTGCGAGGAATTCCGATACTTTGGGCTATCTCGAGGTTGAGGTTTTCCAATGGAATTGCCTAGGAAGATCACGAGATTCGTGGTCGAGGTTATTTCCGCTGCGTGTGGTTAGTTTGTGATGGATGAGTTGGAGCACCCCTGCAGGGTTAAATCTTTCGGAAAGCCGTGCCCGCGGTTACGTGGCAACTTGGAAACATTGTTTAACACCCGGTCATAGCAAACTTGAAGTAAACTCAAATAAAATACACCAACCGTGTGCGTAACCGTGACTGTCTCTTCTCGTGAGTCCTTATCCGAGAAAGAACACGGTGGGGTTATGTTTGACGTAGGTAGGTGTTCAGGATCTCTTAGAGATCACTACTAATTGACGACCGTTTATGCGACAATCATTCCCCCTTTTTCTTGTACTCGTAAGTTAGCCACTCAAATAATGCTTAGTGCTTGCTGCAGCCTCACCACTTAACCATACCTCACCCATAAAGCTTTAATAGTCTTGATACCCTTGGAAATGAGATTGCTGAGTCCCCGTGGCTCACAGATTACTACAACAACAGTTGCAGGTACAGGTAATGCGATGATATGATGTGAGCGCGATGTTTGTTTGATTTGGAGTTCTTCTTCTTCTTCATCGATCTAGGTTGGGTTCCAGGCGACAGCCTGGGATAGCAAGGATGGACGTCATTTTATCATTTGTTTTCGTCTGTAGTCGGACCCTGCTCTTCTGTATGATGTTTGGATATGTTGTTGTATTGATGTGTTCTTGATTTAGCTTGTGGCGAGTGTAAGCCAATTCCATATACTCTTCTCTTCTTTACATGTACTTGTAATGATATCCATTCTTGCAAAACGACGAGATGCACTTCTATCCCTGTCGAGGCCCTCGTGCCAAAATAAGGATAGGATCGCATCTTAGGCGTGACAAGTTGGTATCAGAGCATGTACCGACCTAGGAGCCCCCTTGATTGATCGAACTTTGGCCGAGTCGAGTCTAGTGAAAAACTATTTTGAGTCTAGTTATATCGGAGAGTAGGATTCTTTTTACTCCTCTTCTATGCTCTGGTGAGGAATTACGACTTAGGAATTTTAATTCTACTCCTCTTCTCGCTCAAATTTTTTTTAGGATCACGCGGATATTTTGGAATCTATATGATACCGATGTGACAGAGTTCTGTCTTGGTGCCTCCTGTCTGACTTGATTTCTTCCGGGGAGTTGAGCTCCAGGGGATTCTTGACACATCGTTATCATTCAGTTTCCTTAGTATCTCAGGACGGAGGATGTTCGAAATTGCTTCAATAATTTTCGTGGCGAGATAAGGCTGGAGTCGCCCAGTACTGGGGAGGCGTCCGGGGTACTGCCATGTTTAGTATCTTTGTGTTTTCGAGTGTCTGAGGTAGACAAGTTGGCGGAGTTTCTTGGATTATGGTGTGGAAGGATGCGGGTGCAGTTGTAGCTAATTACCTTGGGTACGTTCCTGGGTCCGCAACCCGAATCGCATAAACAAGAAAGACTTCGGAAATTCTTAGGTGGGAATTCAAGTAGTTTACCTAGGATTATCCTTCCAACAAATGCAGATGGGTTTGTATTTGTTTTCGGCTTAATTCTCAAGCCTTATCCTTTGGTTGTGTTAGAGTATGGTAATTCGAGTTGCTTCGATGTCAAGTGCTGAATTCATATCTTTCCTAACCTATGTGTTTCTCATCAAGCTAATTCAACCCTCTCCAATATTTGCAAGATCAATCCTCGTAATTCTTTCCGGAGTTCTTTGCATCCGCCCCAAGTTTTCTTTGTTTTTCCCCACCCTCCCGCCCTTTTTCTTCAAGGATTAAATTCTCATTCAAGTGCCTTTTCTATTCATGTGATGCTTCCGCTATCTTCTCCTCCGTGATGTATCCGATGATTCATGTGGAGATGCTCAAGTGATTCAAAGTTCATCGTTCTTCATTCTCATTTTCTTTCCCGGTGGATTCAATTCAAGCTCTCGGTGTTCATCATATCCTTGTCATTCTCTTAATGCCTTCTCGTGTTGGAATTCTTTATCAAGCCTTTCTTGGTTTTCATATTTCTCTTTTCTATCTGGAGTGCTGAAGATATCTCAGAAGATTCGTGTTTTCATTCAATCCTTTCAAATTCGAGGCTCTCAACCTCGTCAAGTTTGCATTTCTACCGGTGCAATCTCTATTCCTAAGCATTCGTTTCAACGGTGTTCTCTTTGAGTGGGCTCATAACCCACAGGTTTCTTCCCAGGATCTTACCTGGCTCTTTTAATCTATCCGGAGATGTCCTCAAGTTCTTTTCAATATGACGTAAGAATGAATTCCATCAGTCATATTCCTTCTCCAAGATCGCTTTGAATTGTTTTCATCGTTGGCTCAACCTTTCTTATTCATTATTCCGGAGTGTCTCAGTAATTCTTGGTGGTGTTTCTCGTCATCATTCTCAGCATTGAAGACCGAAGGAGAGTTCTCTTAAATCTTGTTCCATTCTCGGAGATCCATGGTTTCAGCTTCGTGTTATCCTATTAAATTGTTTTCGATCATGAGTAATTCTTTTCATATCTATCTGGAGCATTTCAGAGTTGTTTTCATTTCTCGATCCTCTGAAGGCCATCATTTCAGAAGATTTCTTCGTTCTCAGCTTTCAGCTTCCATTCTCAAATTCTTCTCAATTGTGTCTCTTCGTTCATCTCTCAATTATTCCGGTGTTTCTTTGAAGACTTCTTTAAGTTTGTGCTCTATCTCTCTCTTCAATTCTTTTCAAGAAGAATAAGTGGTATGCTAAATCCGTTGCTTGTCATCAATTTAACTTGATGAAGGATAAGCATAACATAATTCTTATTCTTGTTGGTTAAGGTGATTTCAATCCTTCTTCCGGAGTTGTTCATGATATCAAATTCTTGGTTCTAAGTTGTTTATCTTTTCTTTCCCGGAGTTCAAGTTTTCTCAAGTATCTCGAAGCTTCATCTAAGCCATTGCAAGGCTTCAACTCTTGTTCTTTCAATCTTCATTTGTTTTCTATTATCATTGTCTACCCGGAGTTCTTCATGGAGGCTCTACATGGTGGTTCATCAAGTTTTCTCTTATTCTCAAATATTCTTCAAGATTTTGTTGGAGATCCTCAAGTATTCTTTATCTTGCATTTCGAAGTGCATTCATTCTCCCTTATCTTTTGAGGTGGTGTTATAGCATTCTTGATTCATGAGGAGTCTCGAAGAGAATTTGTCAAGAATGAGATATGTAAACCCATCTTTTCTTTGTTGGAGTTTGTATTTCACCTAAAGCTTTCCTAAGGATTGTTACTATCATGGTGTTCATCATGATCCAAGTTCTCAAGGTATTCTCTTGGTGAAAGAAGTTTTGCATCTCTTGTTGCTCGCAATCAATCATTGTTTTCCATTTGTGGCCGGTTGTCACCTCATAATTTTGAGTTGTTTTCCATAAGCCCACAACAAGCTCATTCTTTTCGTTGTTGATTTTTCAACAACTCCGTGCAATCCTTCTTTGTAAGGTTGTTTTTCAATTCAATTATGGTAGAAGTTGTCATTTCCTTCTCCGTTCTTTTCTTTCCAAAGAGCTAGCTTCTATTCTTTTGTTCCGGAGGCAGTGTGATGTTGCTCTCTTCGATTCATCATCTCGTTTTGTCAAGATCATCTTCTTTCCATGCTTATTCTTTTAACCAGAGTGTTGTGTCCTCTCTTCAAGTTCATTTCGTCATATCAAGTTTCTCTTCTTTTCTACCGAAGTGTTGCCCAAATTTCTTTGAATTCTTGCTTGTTTCTCATATCATTCTTCATCTCTTTGCAGCCTTCAAGAATCGTTGGTTTCACTCGTTCGTCAAAGAAGCAACTAAGTTTTACCTCTTCTTCTTCCTCTTCCCCTTATCATTCTAAGATCTCGGGTCGAGATCTCTTGTAAGTGGAGGAGAGTTGTAACAGCCCGGAACCGACGCTCCAGAAGATTCCCCTTTATTTCCTTTGTCGTCGTGGGATTCATTTTATCGTCGCATTCATCATCACATCATCTTGCATAGCATCGTCATTCGTTTTTGAAAAGTTGCATCCGATCGTAGTTGCCGGTTCTCTAAGTTCATGTCATCGACCGTTTTGAGACCAACCACACACGCACGCGCCCGCGGCATCGATAAAATATTGTTTTTAAAAGTGCGTATAAAATGTTCTCGGATTGGGTTGAAACTTGGCGTGCGGTCTTGTTATATTGTAGGTAGACTGCCTGCCAAATTTCGTCGCAATCGGAGGTCGTTTGATACCCGAACGGTCGACCGCAGCGGCACCGTCATCGGGTTATTCGTCGGACGTTTTAGTATTTCAAAATCATGCCACGGGCCACCAACCTCCCTCTCTCCTCAGCCCACACCACCTCTACACAGTCCACATGGCCCTGCTAGCCCCCTCTCCGTTTCCAGACGTCCGATCGAGATCGAACGGTCCGAAAACGGAGGAGAAACCCCTCTCCTAGCCATCCCTGCTATATATAGATGCCCTTCCTACCATTTTTAGCCAAACCCTAGCCGCCTAGGGATCCGCGCCGCCGCCAGCCGCCTCCCACCTCTATCCCGCAGCCACTTGGCGCCCTGTCTTCCTCCTCAGCCGCCAGGGCCGCCCGGGCCCGAACCAAGCCCGCCGAAGCCCATCTGGCCGAACCGCAGCCGCCGCCCGAGCACCCTGCAGCTTCCCCCGAGCTCCTCCCAGTAGCTCCCATGGCCGCCCGAGCCGCGCGCCCGACCCCGCCACCCGGCCGGCCACCGGAGCTCCGGCGAGCCCCGACGCCGGCGACCTCCAGGCCCGGACCCGCGCCCTCAAGCTCCTCTCCTCCGGCCTTTCTTTTCTCTCTCTCACCTCGGCTCTCTTCCTCTGTCCCGTGTAGGAGCTCCGCCCCGCCGGACCCCGGCGAACTCGGAGCACGCCGCCAACCGCCGGATCCGGTTGCCCGCCTTTGGATCTACTCGTTCCTGGTCATCCCGCGCCTGGCCGTCGCTTGGAGAGCCGCCGCCATCGCCTTCGCCTTGTCCCGGCTCGGGAGAATGACGACCAGGAGCGCCTAGACCCGAGCGCTCGCTCGCCTCGCTGGGCCACAACCGCCGCCTGGTCCAGCCGGCCCAAGCCTCCCAGGCCCAGCGCTGCCCCAGCCCCAGGCCGGCCTCTGGCTTGCCTCTGCCTCCTCACCGAGCCGGCCTTAGGCCCAAGGTGAGGCCCAGCAGCCCCTGTTCCCCGCCGTGCGCCGTTTTGCTATGCAGCGCCCTGCCCTGTTAGGCCATATGATTTTTTTTAAATATCAGAAAAACTGCATGTTTTAGAAAATTGTCAATTAATTAACCGTGCGCCGAAATAAAATGTTTTATATATGTAAATTGCTCAGAAAAATGTGTAGATCAACAATATGCCATTTTCATCCATGATAAAAATACCTAAGCTTGTTGTTTTGCATCATTTTGCGTAAATGCCATTATTTTGCATTGACATATTTATTTAACGTGCATCGGGATTTAATCCAACAATATATTAAAAATGTTCGTATTATCGGCATCGCATTTTCATGCATGACAAACCTGTTCATTGAAATTTTTGCATTTAACTTGCATTTATAATTTCTAAAAGGGGATTAGGACATAAATTTGCATAATTAATTGTGACATATTTCCCTACATGAACCTACGCATATTATATGTGTTTTCGGGGTAGAAAAATCCATAGAATTTAACTGTGCACTTAGTTTTATCATTGGAGGAAGTTCGGGTGCATGTCATTTTTGCCATGATGCCCGTTTGTCTATTTTGTGGGATTTAATCCGTGCATCATATGAAATAATTTCGAACATGAGATATGCCCTTGGACATGTGTGCTAGGCCCTGGTATTTTTGGTTGTCATAGAAATGCATGTTTAGGTGTTGTTTTCTTGTTGCCAACATGCTATAAAAATCTGATGTTTTGAGGGTCCAAAATATTTGTAAGTCTGGAATATGTTATCTTGTTGCTGTCTTGCCATGTGATTGGCTAGTGTTCTAGGAGTCTTTTGGTGATGCCACCATGGAGTCTTTTGTTAAGCATGTTATGCTCTATCATGTTGTGCCAATAGTTTGCATGAATAGGTTTTGCATCATAATTAAACCAACTGTCCAATATGTCAATCTGTTAAAAAACTGCTGCACATGTCTACTCTAAATTTCACTAAGTCTGAGAATCTGTTTTCTTCATAATGCCATGTTGTGATGATGCTAGTCATGTTTCTAGGCATAATCAGACCTTGCCACCATGGAGTAAATTGTAGTGCATCATGTCTAATACCATGCTGTTAATTTTTATGTCAATATATGAACTGTAGCATATAGTTTTACTGCTGCCAATACGCCTCTGTGATAATCTGCTATGCAAAAACCTGTTATTTTCACTAAGTCCTAATCTGCTATATTTTGTTGCCATGTTATGAGCTTCCTACCCTGTGTTCTATGATTCTTTCGAGTATGAAAGGTGAAGATGAAATGAAGTGTGTGTTATATGCTGCTGCTCCATGCTTAGTTTGTGCATTTTAGAATAGTGTAACTTGTTGTTTTCATGTGTGCAAAATGCAATCTTGCTGTTTTGGATAGATTTGCACTAAAACTTGTGTTGCTTGTTATTGTTGAACCGTAGCTCCGTTTTGGACATGCCACATATGTAACTTGCTTAGATTTTCATGTAGTATCATAATATCTTGCTGCATTCATGATTTGAAATGTTTGTGGTTGCCATTTTCATGCATTTGCATTCATGGCATATAATCTTGTGAAGGTCATATCTTTGAGACCGTAGCTCCGTTTGAGATGTTCTATATATGTAAATCGACTAGAATGACGAGTAGAATCGCATTGTGCACTTTATTTTCCTGTTTAACAAATACAAAACATGATTAGTTCAGATCTGGACCAATTTCGAAATTAACATATGGGGTCGTTTCGGAAATGCTATATGTTGTTTCCGGCCTCATTTAAACTTGCCTAGATGTGTAGTTTACTTATGCTTCACCTCTTGCCATGTTTAACAACATTTAATATTGTCGTGTACCTAAACGAGAGTGAACTAAATATTCGAATATGGAGTTTCGTCAATATGCAACTCGTTGCATATTGAGCTTCACTTAATGTGTAGTATTTGTTTGTTGTGATTGCCATGCCTTGCATAATTAAACCGGACATGCATCATATTTGTTTGCGCATCATGTCATGCATACATTGTGGTGATTTCATGTGTTGATTGTTGTTTCTGGATTGCTTCTTCTCGATAGAGTTCCGAAAGCGTTCGGAGTGTGAGGATTCGTTCGACTACGTCCCGTTCGTCTACTTCACGGACCGCCTGCTTCACGAATTCGTTCTTCTTCCAAGCGGGATCTCAGGCAAGATGATCATTCCCTGGATACCATTACTATCATTGCCATGCTAGATATCTCGTTTCTATCGCTGTCCCGCTACCTACCACTTGTATGTCAAGCCTCCCAAATTGCCATGAAAAGCCTCTAACCCCTCCACATCCCAGCAAACATTGTTTGGCTATGTTACTGCTTGCTCAGCCCTTCTTATAGCGTTGCTAGTTGCAGGTGCAATTGTTTTCCATGTGCCAACATGGATATTTTGTTATATCACAATATTATTGCTATTTAATTTAATGCACATATATACTTGGTAAAGGGTGGAAGGCTTGGCCTTTTGCTCGGTGTTTTGTTCCACTCTTGCCGCCCCTAGTTACTTGTGAACCGGTGTTATGTTCCATAATTGAGCGCTCCTAACATGCTCGGGGTTGTTATGGGGACCCCCTTGATTTTCGTTTTAGGATAAAACTTGTCTGGCAAGGCCCAACATTGGTACTACATTTGCTCAACATAATAATATTGAACACCGTTAGTAATGCATAGGGCGTCATGAACCCGTGGATTAATATAACATAATACAGGGGGGCCAGTGCTGATGGTGTTGGTCCCAAATGGGCTGCCTGCGGGGCCGCCTCGAGGAAACTCGAGGATTGGTTTTCCCCGTAGCTTGTCCCATCCGGTCGTGTCCTGAGAACGAGATACGCGGCTCCTATCGGGTTCGTCGACACGTCGGGCGGCCTTGCTAGATTTGTTTTACCTTTCTCGAACGTCTTGTGCGAGGAATTCCGATACTTTGGGCTATCTCGAGGTTGAGGTTTTCCAATGGAATTGCCTAGGAAGATCACGAGATTCGTGGTTGAGGTTATTCCCGCTGCGTGTGGTTAGTTTGTGATGGATGAGTTGGAGCACCCCTGCAGGGTTAAATCTTTCAGAAAGCCGTGCCCGCGGTTACGTGGCAACTTGGAAACATTGTTTAACACCCGGTCATAGTAAACTTGAAGTTAACTCATATAAAATACACCAACCGTGTGCGTAACCGTGACTGTCTCTTCTCGTGAGTCCTTATCCGAGAGAGAACACGATGGGGTTATGTTTGACGTAGGTAGGTGTTCAGGATCTCTTAGAGATCACTACTAGTTGACGACCGTTTATGCGACAATCATTCCCCCTTTTTCTTGTACTCGTAAGTTAGCCACTCAAATAATGCTTAGTGCTTGCTGCAGCCTCACCACTTAACCATACCTCACCCATAAAGCTTTAATAGTCTTGATACCCTTGGAAATGAGATTGCTGAGTCCCCGTGGCTCACAGATTACTACAACAACAGTTGCAGGTACAGGTAATGCGATGATATGACGTGAGCACGATGTTTGTTTGATTTGGAGTTCTTCTTCTTCTTCATCGATCTAGGATGGGTTCCAGGCGGCAGCCAGGGATAGCAAGGATGGACGTCATTTTATCGTTTGTTTTCGTCCGTAGTCGGACCCTGCTCTTCTGTATGATGTTTGGATATGTTGTTGTATTGATGTGTTCTTGATTTAGCTTGTGGCGAGTGTAAGCCAATTCCATATACTCTTCTCTTCTTTACATGTACTTGTAATGATATCCATTCTTGCAAAACGATGAGATGCGCTTCTATCCCTGTCGAGGCCCTCGTGCCAAAATAAGGATAGGATCGCATCTTGGGCGTGACATCGGTCCATGGTGCGATTACTGCCATGACCTCATGAGCCGAAGGCGTCTCGTCCATTACGGAGCCGCCGATGATTTGGTCGTCTGGTTCGTTTATAGGGGGAACAACCTCTTCCGCACTGCTGGGTCCGGTGCCCTTATCATCATCCTGCCAAACCACTGATGGCTTAAAGAGCCGTTCCAGGAAAGTGTTTTTCAGGACGGGGTCACGCTTGGCCCCCATGCGGGCCAATATATCAGCGGCCTGGTTGTTGTCTCTAGCGACATGATGGAATTCTAGCCCCTCGAACCGCGCGGATATTTTAAGGACATCGTTTCTATATGCCGCCATCTTCGGGTTTTTGGCATCGAATTCGCCGTTGATTTGAGAGATGGCCAGGTTGGAGTCTCCCCGTACCTCCAGCCGTTGTATGCCCATTGAGGCTGCCATCCGAAGACCATGCAAGAGTGCTTCGTATTCGACTGCATTGTTGGAGTCGGCATACATGATCTGCAACACGTATCGAACGTTGTCGCCTGTGGGGGATGTGAGAATAACTCCAGCCCCCAGTCCAGCCAAAGTTTTGGATCCATCGAAGTACATCGTCCAATGGGAGTATATACTATATTCCCTGGGGAGCTCGGCCTCTGTCCATTCGGCGAGGAAATCTGCCAGCACCTGAGATTTGATAGCGCGTCGTGGCGTGTAGACTATTTCAAAGGGAAGGAGCTCAATAGCCCATTTGGCTATGCGGCCGGTGGCGTCCCTGTTGTTGATTATATCGTTCAGGGGTACTTCGGATGCCACCGTGACCGAACACTCTTTGAAAGTAGTGTCTAAGTTTCCGTGATGCCATGAATATTGTATAGGCTATCTTCTGGTAGTGCGGGTATCTAGACTTGTACTGCGTTAGTACTTCTGACACGTAGTAGACCGGCTTCTGTATCCGGAATTTGTGTCCCTCCTCTTCTCGTTTGACGACGAGCACCGCGCTAACGACTTGGTTGGTGGCCGATATGTATAATAACATGGGCTCACCAGCGCCTGGTGCGGTGAGTATGGGATTACTTGCCAGCAGTGTTTTAATTTCTTCTAACGCAGCCGCTGCTTCGTCGGTCCATTCGAAATTGTTGGTCCGTTTCAGCAATCTGTAGAGCGGTAAAGCCTTTTCACCGAGGCAGGAGATAAAGCGACTTAGCGCCGCCACGCAACCGGCCAACTTTGGACATGCTTTAGCTCTATGGGAACTGCAAGTTCTGATAGGGCATGGATCTTGGCCGGATTCGCTTCTATTCCTCTATGGGAAACGATGAATCCGAGCAGTTTACCAGCGGGAACTCCGAATACACACTTCTCCGGATTGAGTCGTATATCATACTCACGTAGGCTGGCAAAGGTTTGCCTTAGGTCTTCAATCAGTTGGCTGACGTGTTTGGTTTTGACTACCACGTCGTCTACGTATGCTTCGACTGTTTTACCGACTAGTTTGGAGAGACAAGTCTGGATCATGCGCTGGTACGTAGCCCCAGCGTTTTTTAGCCCGAAAGGCATCGTGTTGAAGCAGAATGGCCCGTAAGGGGAGATGAATGCGGTTGCAGCTTGATTGGATTCCTTCATTTTAATCTGATGGTATCCGGAATAAGCGTCGAGGAAACACAACGAGTCGTGTCCGGCTGTGGCGTCAATAATCTGGTCTATACGTGGTAAGGGGAAAGGGTCCTTGGGGCAGGCCTTGTTGAGGTCTTTAAAGTCGACACACAGCCGCCAGGATTTGACTTTCTTTGGTACCATCACCAGGTTTGCCAACCATTCGGGGTGTTTAATCTCCCGACTGAATCCGGCCTCTAGTAGTTTGGCTAATTCTTCACCCATAGCTTGTCGTTTGGGCTCGGAAAAGCGGCGCAGAGTCTGCTTGACGGCCTTGAAGCTTGCGATGATGTTCAGACTATGTTCTGCTAGCCGCCGTGAGATTCCAGGCATATCGGAAGGGTGCCAAGCGAAGATGTCCCAGTTTTCTCGTAAGAATGCTCGCAGTGCTTCATCCACTATGGGGTCCAGCTGAGCTCCGATGGACGCTGTCTTATTGGGGTCCGTCGGGTGTACCTGAAACTTAACGATTTCATCTGCAGGTTTAAAGGACGTGGATTTGGGCCTTTTGCTAAGGATCACATCGTCCTTGTCTACTGTTGACTGGAGTGTGGCCAGTTCTTCTGCAGCAAAGGTCTCATCTAGTGCCTCAAGGGCGAGCGCTGCTGTTTTGTTTTCAGCTCGAAGGGCTATGTTCGGATCGCTGGCGATTGTGATTACTCCATTTGGGCCTGGCATCTTGAGCTTCATATACCCGTAATGTGGTATAGCCTGGAATTTTGTGAAGGCGTCACGCCCCAGCAGGGCATGGTAGCCGCTGGGGAAGGGCACGATATGGAAGAGAAGTTCTTCAGATCGGTAGTTTTCGGGCGTGCCGAACACTACGTCCAGGGTGATACGTCCTGAACAACGCGCCTCTCTCCCAGGAATGATCCCCCGGAATGTTGTGTTGCTATGCTCGATGCGAGATCGGTCGAATTGCATTTTTTCCAGGGTATCTTCGTAGATAAGGTTTAAACCATTGCCGCCATCCATTAGCACTTTATGCAGCCTGAAGCCATCGACGATGGGGTTTAAGACCAGTGCGGCCGGTGTATGATCGGGACGGATGGTTGGTCGGTCAGTATCTCCGAAGGTGATAGGTATGTCTGCCCATGAACTTGTTGCTGCCACATGATAGATCTGTTCGAGTTCTCTAAGAGCTCTTTTCCTCCTGTTCCTTGAGGGGAACGTTTCGTAGATCGTCAGGACTTCGGCATTATATTCTGGTGGCGATGTGGAGCGCTTGTTCGGCGGTAGTGCCTCAAGGATTGCTTCACCACTTTTTGCAACCTGCCTGACGACCCAACAGGCTCTAAGGCTGTGAGTTGGGCTTGTGTTCAGCAATACGGAATGTATCAGGCATGGTTTATCCAATAGCCCGTCAAGGACAGTTCTGACCCCTGCAGGGGGCCGATTTCTTTTTTCGGCGGGCTCGAGCTCGGCTAGCCGCTTCGAAGGTATCCTCTTTTTCCGGTCTCCTCTAGGGTACTCGGTGAAGGTTGATTTTGAAAGTAGCCTCTCGGCTTGCCAGGTGCTCTCCATGGCACAATATTTTTGCACCAAGTCAGACAGCTCGGTGAAGTTGCGAATGTGCCGACGAGCCAGGGCGTTGAGAATCCCTTCGTCGTGGCAATTGCGTTGGAAGGTTGCCATTATCTCCTGATCACTGAGACCTCGTACTTTGTTTCTAGCGAGGAGGAGTCTAACCCAAAAATGATGAACCGAATGTCCTGGTAGCTGTTTAAAATCCCGCTTGGGCTTTGCTGCGATGCCTGAGTGATCGGCATGGGTGGTGGGTGGGAAAATTTTCGACTCCACACCACTATGTGAATCCGGAATTACGGGCTCTGAATTGTGGGTTAGATCAGGGACCGATACCGATCTATCTCAGGAGCGAACTCCAGGGTCCGGGTTGCAAGTGAGGGCTCGATTATCGGGGATTGGGGTATAAACCATTTTTAATTCCGGTCGTTGAAGGGACGAGCCTCCCGCCGGACACTCGACGGTGGCGACTAAGTGAGTGACCATGGGGATGAGAATCTCCCTATCGTCGGGTTTAAGCCCGAGCCGGTCGTAGACCGGGGTCTGGTCGTCGGTCATGCGCATGGTCTGGATCCGATCAAATAGCTCGTTTAGAAATGAGGCGACGGCAGGATGTGTGTCGCTGAAGCGAGTGGAGTCGATATGTGGCGTCACGGTTCCGGAGTCGCATGAAAGCGGCTACGGGTCCTGTTCGGCCACAGCGGATCCGGCCACAACGACTAGATTGGGTGTTCTAGACAGCCCGAGGGTGAAGGCCGCCTCTGAGGCGAGGCCCGATGTCTTCGACGTCAAGGCGTCGGGATCTGCGGGCTCCTCCATGAGAGTTGAGGGTTTTATCAACACAAGTTTTCCCCGCGAATCAACGACGAACTCTAGGGGTCCAAATCTGATTCCTTGATCGGGGGCAAAGTTTCCGATCTGGCCAGGATGGCCGGTCGGGACGGTGTGCGACGAGACATCGTCGCCCGTGAAGATCTGAGCAGGGACGAGAATATCCTGGCTGCAGATCTCGTTGCTCATGACAAGGCGAGCCATCAATTCCTCTGACGATCACAGCGGAACTCTCAATGAAAGCACCAATGTCGGTGTCAAAACCGGCGGATCTCGGGTATGGGGTCCCGAGCTATGAGACTAGTATCGATGGTAACAAAGGGACGAAGGAGACAGTGTTTACCCAGGTTCGGGCCCTCCTATGGAGGTAAAACCCTATGTCCTGCTTGATTATATTGATGATATGAAGGTTACAGAGTTGATCTACCTCGAGATCGACTAGTTAAAACCGTAGATGAGTTTCTGTGTCCTATGATCTAAAACCCTCTGGCTTATATAGACGCCAGGGGGTCATTAGGGTTACATATGGTCGGTTGCCCACCGGAGGGGAAAAAACATGCCTAAACTACCACCTTCAACTTGACGGACACGTCACGGCTCCTGAGGTCTCCTGCCCAGCGACGAGGCCTTCGATCAAGCTTATCTTCAACAAGTGGCCCATTAACCCGACCTATGAGAAATAGGTTGGCAGTCCGAGGACCCCTTAATCCCGGACTCCCTCACACGTCATTTTTGAAAAACCACATCCGTTCGTAGTTGCCGGGTTCTCTCCATTCTTGTCGTTAACCGTTTTGAGACCAACCACACACATGCGCGCCCGCGGCATCGTTTTGAAAAATGCTTTTAAAACCTCACGAAAAATATTCTCGGATTGGTTCGAAAGTTGGCGTGCGGTCTTATTTTATTGTGGGTAGACCGCTTGCCAAATTTCGTCGCAATCGGAGGTCGTTTGATACCCCAACGGACGACTTTAGCTACACTATCATCGGTTTATTATAGGGTGTTTTGGGTTTTAAAACTTCGTTGCCGGGCCACAACCTCCCTCTCTTCTCAGCCCAACCCATCTAGCACAGCCCACCAGCCCACCATCACATAACCCTAAACCCCTCCGCTTCCGGACCGTCCGATCGGGATCGAACGGTCCGAATTCGGGCAAAAACCCTCACCCCTAGCCCTCACTTGCTATATATGGACACCCTAGCATCCAAATCGGGAACCCTAGCCACCTTGCCTCAATTTCCGTGCGCAGCCCCTCCACCACCGCCACTTGTCCACCCAGCCTCCTCCCACCTCACATCAGGCCCGCCCGGGCCCGAGGGAGACCCGCCGAGCCCATCCAGGCCCGCGCAAGCCCGCGCCCGGAGCCGCCGCCGCCGACTGCGAGCGAGCCCGCATCGCCAACCGCAGGAGCTCGCCCGAGTCTTCCCGGGCGCCCGCCGTAGCCGCCGCCTCACCGGACGCCGCCCCTCCGGGTCGCCGCCGTGCCTCCCCTCTCCATCTCTTCCTCCCCTCATCCCCCATCGCATCTCTCTTTTGTCCCCGTTCTGTAGGACGCCATGAATAGCCCGTGTAGGAGCCGCCGCCGGCCATCTTCACGCCGTGCCCGACCAAATCCGCCCACCGGTTGCCCAGATCCGGCAAGCCATGCCCGGAGCCGCCCGTCCCCGTCACCCCAAGCTCCGTCCGGCCATCTTCACCGCCCGTCCGGATCAGCGCCATGTTCTGCCTCCGCCATGGCCCCTGCTCGACCTCTTTGCAGCGAGCGGGAGGGCGAGACGCTGGCTTGGGCCATGACCGCCCACGGGGCTCACCCCAGCCCAGCCCCGCCATGGCCAAAGGCCCAGCCGCGCCATCCTACCTCAGCCCCACCGAACGGGCCATGGCCCGCTAAGGTGAGGACGCCCCAGCTAAACCTCGCCCTGGGCATAATATAGTGTCCTGTGCTCATAGATGCGGCCCATATTGTTTTTTTTGCCTTTCGAATTTCCCCAATTAACCAGTGCATTTATAATTACAGAAAAAGGCATCATTTTGCATTGCTCATAAATTAAATAACCGTGCATCGGATGCAAATATTTTATATATGCAAAACGTGTAGAATTTCGTGTAGATTCGCAATATCCCGCTTTCGCAAATGATAAAAAATGTTTAACATGTCATTTTCTGTTAATTTCCATAGTTGTCATAATTTGCATTGCGCATAAATATTTAAGCGTGCATCCGAATTAATCAAACCATATATGTAAAATGTGTAGATTATTTATATCGCATTTTCATGTATTATAAAAATGTTTGATGTGATGTTTGCATTTAATTTATATAAATGACTTGCTAAAACGGTTTATGTCATAATCTCGCATAATTGTTGTGTCATTGTTTCTTTAATAAAAACCCACATATTATATATGTTTTCGGGGTAGAAAAATCCATAGAATTTATCTGTGCAATTAGTTTTGTCATTTGAGCAATTTTGTGTGCATGTTATTTCGCTATGATGCACTTTTGTTTATTTTGTCTGATTTAATCCATGCATGATATGTACTATTGTTGAACATGAAATATGCCCTTGGACATGTGTGCTAGGCCCTGGTATTTTTGGTTTCTATAGACATCCATGTGTAGGTGTTATTTTCTTGTTGCCAACATACTATATAAGGTGGCTGTTTTGAGGGGTCTAAAATAATTCTAAGTATGAAACTGTTATTTTATTGCCATGTTGCCATGTGATTTGCTATTGATCTAGGAGAGTCTTTTGTGGTTGCTCCAAAGGAGTATTTTGTTAAGCATGTTGTTGTCTACCAGGTTTTGTCTTTTGTTGCCATATATAGGAATTGAATCATATTTATTTCTGCTGTCCAACATGCCAATCTGTTAAAAACTGTTGCTCTTGTCTACTCTAATTTTCACTAAGTCTGAGAATCTGGTTATTTCACAATGCCATGTTGTGTTGATGTTTGCCATGAATCTGTGCATAATTTGATATTGCCATAATGGAATGAATTGTAGTGCATCATGTACTCTACCATGCTGTAAATTTTCATGCCATGATATGCCATGTAGCATATAGTTTTATAGCTGTCAATATGCCTCCGTGATAAAACTGCTCTGCTAAAAACTGTGATTTTCACCAAGTCCTAAACTGTTATATTTTATTGCCATGTTGTGAGCTTCCTACCATGTGATCCATGACTCTTTTGAGTATGAAATGTGAAGATGAAATGAAGTCTGTGTTATATGCTACTGTCCCATGCTTAGTTTGTGCATTTTAGAATCTTGTAGCTTGTTGTTTTCATGTGTGCAATATGCTATGTTGCTGTTTTGGGCAGATTTTAAATGAAACTTGTGTTGATTGTTGTGGTTGAACCGTAGCTCCGTTTAAAACATGCCATATATGAAACTTGACTAAAATTCCATGTAGTTTCATAATATCTTGATGCATCCATTATTTAACATGCTTGTGGTGGTTGTTTGCATGCATTTTGCATTCATGACATATGCATCTTGTGTTGGTCATATCTTTTAGGCCGTAGCTCCGTTTTATATGATCTATATATGTAAATCGACTAGAATGACGAGTAGAATATCATTGTGCACTTTATTTTCCTGTTTAATAAATATAAAATATGGTTAGTTCAGATCTGGACCAAAATCATAATTTGCATATGGGGTCGTTTCGGAAACACTATATGTTGTTTCCGGCTTCATTTAATATGCATAGATTGTCAGGGATATTACCCCGCGGTATAACCCGGCCGAAAGTATGACCCGGCCAGGACTTGGCGACTCACTGGTGACCCGGTCGAGACGTGACGGTTCATTGGTGACCCGGCAGGCGGGTCAGACGAGCAACAAGGCCCAAGGCCCAGCGTGTAAGTCGGCGCAAGGCGGCTCACAAGAGAAGGCCCAAAGGAGAGAAAGGATTCCCTTACAAGAGAAACAAGACCCGGATTAGGAGTCAAGAGAGGCTAGTCCTAATCCTACTCCTAGTAGGACTCTACATATAAACCTACCCTTCCACTTATATAAGGAGGGGTAGAGCACACCTGGAGGGACAAGTTGACAACTTCAAGTCATTAGAGATAGACAGATTAGAGGCTCTCGAGATTAGAGGTAGCAAGACAGCACCCTTGTAATCGATACACAAATCAATACACACAAAGCAGGACGTAGGCTTTTACCTCCATCGGAGGGGCCGAACCTGGGTAAACTCGTGTCTCTCGATTCCGACCAACCCCTCTCAAGCCGCCACCTAGTTACAATGGCCTCACACCTAAGTTCTCTCTCCGAGGACATCTTGCCGTGACAAAACCACGACAGTTGGCGCCCACCGTGGGGCAAGCGCACGGTGGTGTTATGTTCTTGAAGGGATCTCTCAGGGGATCGAGAAGCTCGCGATATGCCGGATGAAGAAGAGCAGGCATAGAAGAATCTACGTCGACTCCAAGTTCATAAGTCAAGATCGAAAAATTTGGTGGTACTCCACGCCTGGCGAGAAGTAACCCGATCTGTCCAGGCATGAATTCGGCGGATTACCGAACATCATGTTTCATCTAAATATTGGCTACAGGATCGAGGCAGTAAGTATTACGTTCGGTAGCAACGACAACAAAAAACGCAGTAGCAGAACGGCCGGTCTACCTCTACAAGTTGCTATTATCTTTCGCAAGGTCAAGCGTGACAAAGATGTAGTATATCCGTGGACTGGAAAAGGAAATAAAAAAAGAGATGTGCGGCAGCCGCTGGCGGACAGCTGTAGCGTTGGATAAAGCACTAAGGCACCACCCCGAGGCGTGCAAGCAATCTGACCAGCTAGCTACAGAGTTCCCTAGGGCTAGCTTGCTGGAAGGAAAAAGGCCCATATGGAGTCGTACGCGGAATCAAGCTTTTTTGATGCTTTTGTCTATCGTGAGAAGGAGGTCTCCGAGGCTGATCAATAAACAATTAGTATTGCTACACTCCCATAAAGGCACAAAGCCCAATATTTGGTTGACCTTTAGGATGAGCCCAAACGATCTAAATAAAGGGGCTGTTTGGTTCTAGGCCTAGCATTACCACACTTTGTCACACATTTTTGCCAAGCTTGCCTAAGGTTAGTTCTACAAAATGAGAGCCACAAGTTGGCAAGCCTAAGGAAATCTTGCCACACTTTTTGTGTGTATGTAATGTGGGGCCCTAGTGTGGCTTGCCAAATGTGTGGCTTGAACCAAACACCCGCCTAAGTTGGTCAAACTTGCCTAAGCTTAGGTGTGGCAACCTTTGACAAACTTAGTCACATTCCAAACAGCCCCAAAGTCTCGTACACGTTCTGATTAAAACAGGCACGACAGGGCAGCGGCCGGGTGCACCACGTACAGGTCAGCCGCATACTACTGCTCACCGCAAGATCAGGGTCTGCCATACGATGAACAGTCACAGTTTCCAGGAGGTCAATACTTGGATAACGACATAATCCGTCGGAAGAAAGGTCGCAGAGACAAAGCAGTATAGCGGTCGGAGCAGCTTTTTAATAGAAAAACAAATCATGGTGGAGTGCAGACGTTGGGCATATTTACTTGCGCTCATGTTCTTGCCAGAGAAAACTTCTACTCCAAATCCCATCACGTGAAGGAGTTCCAAGCATCAATGGGTCCACATCAAGTGTGGAAAATTCTAATTGACATCAAGCGAAGCTGTCCCTTTTTAGATTAGATAATAGATCAACTGCTACTTCGAGTATGGTGTCAAACAGACACGACATCGACGTCCTCATGGTCTCCGGAGTTGCGCTCAGGCGCAAAAAAAGAAAAAGAAAACTACTACTCCCTCCGTCCAAGTGTGACCTAGCGTGTCTGCACGCGAGATAAAGGAACAAGAAAAACTTCTCCTGCTCGCCACGCAAAGCAAAGCAATCAGCTGCGCCAGAGTCCGCACCAGCGATCTCACTACACGGCATTGTCCGGCGGACATGCGGGTAACCCGTCGGCCATACGGCCCGGTCTACATCAGAAACAAATCAGGTGCTATCAGTTCCATCTGTTATATCAGCACATATCAATTTCTTTGAGATCAGTCAATCTGGCCCGCGATATTTTTTCTACGCAGGATAATTGTTTACTGCAAAAGTGACCGTCCTACGGTGACTCTCGGAGGAGGGCGTTCGTCCGTGCAAACGGCGTCTGTCCGGCTGACAGTCGCGCAGGCCACCGCCCCCTTGGTCCATTTACAACTACACCCGAAGGATACAACAGTGTTCGCCAGCACAGGTTGTCCGACGAATGCATGCATGGCCCGCCGCCCTACAGTCCGTCCTGCCTCAATATGCAAGACAAAGGAAAAAAAAGGGGCGGGGGATGGATTGTCCGTGCCGGTTTCCAAAATTCCGGCTGAAAATGTCCGTGACGTTCGTCCATGATGCGTCGTCCAACAGACACGCGGTCCATCACCACTACGATCCGGCTAGGAGTTGTGCAAAATTCATCAATTAGAATTTTTGGGAGTGGATCGATCTGCATGTCTAAACTTCCGAGAAAAAATACCAGGTGCTATCCGCCTTATTTATTTTATCAGTACACTTTAAATTTCTTCGAGAACAATTACTTTGGTCTGCAATATTTTTACGCAGGACTATTATTCAAGTGGCATTATACCACGGAGACGGAGGCGCGCCAACATCAGTCTGGACCAGTGTTCGTCCGTCTCCCGTCGGCGCCGGCTGACAACGCCGCGGCCGTCTCTCGCGACCGCACCGGCCTACAATGCCGCGGCCGTCTCTCACGACCGCACCGGCTTACAACGCCGCGGCCGTCTCTCGCGACCGCACCGGCCTACAATGCTACGGCCGTCTCTCGCGACCGCACCGGCTTACAACGCCGCGGCCGTCTCTCACGACAGCACCGGCTCACAACGCCGTGGCCGTCTCTCGCGACCGCACCGGATTATAACGCCGCGGTCGTCTCTCGCGTCCGAACCGGCTTACAACGTCGCGGCTGACTTCTACATCTACATCAACACGCCAGGGGCCGCACACACCAGTACGAGCCGCCCAACTGACGGTCCTGAATCGCCGCCCTGCGGTCCAATCTATATTGACATATCGGTGCAGTGTTCGTCTATACGAGCCGCCCAAATGGACAGGCGCACAAGTCACCGCCACTGCAGTTTGGTTAACTTCAACAACCAGCCAGGACGAACCATCGACCGGATTATTGAAACAACTCATACGGGATCATCTATAACCCGCCACGGTCAAACTCAACCTTCAGTGGAGACTTTCAAGCCGCCTCTTCGAGTCAACTTAAGACTCGGGGGTTACAGACATGGCTCGACACATTTGGTCATTTTCAACGAGAACCCCGGGTCATTGCAAGGAAGTTAACCCGATCCCGGGGGCTACTACATTATTGGTGGAAGAATTAAAAGTTGCCCAAGAGGACGAGCCGCCGTGATGCACCGTTCAAACATGGGTGCCCTGAGTTATTGGATCATCATAAAGTCACTTGGAGTTTCTGTCGTTTCTTCAAAAAAGATGGCGGCTTACAAGATGGTGGCTTACAAGATGGTGGCTTACAAGATGGCGGCTTACAAGATGGTGCAACAATGTTGATACTTCAACAAGGTCATTTGGAGGCTTCCAACCCACCGGGTTTAGCTTACACACCCTCTTGATCGGCTCTTCAGCCACTATAAGGCCGGGTTGTATACCCAAAAGTTGACTCGGTCAACAAGGTCATTTGGGGGCTTCCAACCCACTGGGTTTAGCTTACACACCCTCTTGATCGGCTCTTCAGCCACCGCAAGTTCGAGTTAAACCTGCCTGTATGCTGCTGCTACTCCGTTAGGTGGCCCGCCAAACTCTTACCAGTTAATCTCGACTAGAGACCGTGAGCTGTTCAAAGCATTTGACAGTCACTCTCACTAGAGACCCTGTACTGGTCAAGGTTAAACCGGCGGCTCTTGTCACGTGAGGGCCGGCGTACGGAAAGCGAGGATAAACTCACCCATCTGCTGCCGACTCTCCGCTATGTGGCCCGTTCGTACTCTTAAATAATTACTCTTTTAAAAGACCTTGCACTGTTTAAAGGTTCAAACGACGGATTTATGTCACGTGAGAGGTAGCTTATGGGCCCCGGGGGTACTCATGCCCTGCTGCGCCTCTCTATGGTTCGTTGTACTCTTACCAGTTAATCTCGACTAGAGACCCTGAGCCGCTCGAAGGAGTTGACGGTCACTCTCACTAGAGACCCTGTACTGTTAAGAGTTCAAACAACGAGTTCATGCCAGGAGAGCCGGCATATGGGTTTTCGAAAACAAAAAAGAAAATGCAAGGTCATAAAGGATTTAACATCTTTGGGTTGTGCTTCTCAAGCCGCCCTCAAAACGATACAGGATATACTCTGTCTTGTTTGTTTTTGCAGGTCTTGTCTCCTAAGATAAGCCGCCATTAAGTGTGAAGAAAGATGGTTATGGCCATACATTGCATCTTGCATTACATCATCCTGCATTGCATCATCATATCATGCATCATCATATATGCATATCGATATTTGTTTATGCTGCGGAAAGCCAGTCACCAAACCGGGTTACATCGTACCCTCTGCAAGGAACAAATAGATCTTTCATAGCCAACATGGCTGGATCTTCGTCATTGTTTATCATAACCAGTATTAAATGATTGGGGTTTTTCAAGCCAGCTTGGAAAATTGATTATTCTTGAAGAGTCGCCCTATCAGATATAATGCCGTGTCATTTAATTGACCGATTCTTGGTTTTCTTCAACCTGTGCTCCGTAGTATACTACAACACTCATGGATTTCTCAGACATATATTTGCCGGGTTGCACCGCAACCACGAGCAGGGATTTTCATTTTCAAGGGTAAAGGCATTATTCTAGGATATTCGACAAAATACCGGGTTACAACCACGGTCAAGGATTCATTCAACAAATTATGATGAGTCATATTATTCTCACACAGTCCCGAATCGCTGCAGGCAGACAACCCGGCACTTGGGGGCTAATACAAGTTGCTTTTCAAATCATTACATGGTCAACAGATCCTGTTGTCTCAAGGAGATGAGCCAACCTTTCTGTATTTTTCTAAGTCCCAGCCCAGTACTTCTTACTGACCCGGCACTTGGGGGATACAGTATTCAGCTGTCTAAACAGATTATGAGGTCCAAATTGAAGACCCGGCCCATCACACACTGATGAGCCGGCCCTTGGGGGCTACACATGTGAAATTCAAGTCATTCAACCACATCGGGCGACTTAGATGACAACCCAGATTTTCTCCAAAGCTATATATCTACAACATTCAACACCAAGTTCAAAGTCCCAGGTTGTTGCAAGCAAAGCAACCCGGCACTTGGGGGCTACACCGGCTGAAGTTTTATAAGTATAAGATAATTACAAGTCCCAGGCTGCTGCAGGCAAGACAACCCGGAACTTGGGGGCTACACAGTCCAATATATTATTTCAAAGCATCAAGTCATCATGGATAAACTTGGAGCTTGGGGGCTACAGGTAATATGGAGATAAAAAAATAGAAGAACATCTTCAAGCTATCAATTTTGAGTGAGCTAGGTCTCATGTTTTGGTGGAGCTAAAGCATTGAAAGCCGGCTCAGCATCACCCGGGTTTCTTTATTCCCAATAATGTTATCAAGTCAACTGGAGTCCGCTTGTTTTGACCCGGCGTCACCAGCGATCATGACCCGGCATTGTCAAAAATCATGACCCGGCAGATTCTATATAAGCAACCCGGCTTCACAAGTTGAAGAGTATTGGAGGCCGACTCAATGGCATATGGGTGTTGTATTCCCAATATTTTACTTCAAAGGACACTGACAAGCAAGATGATTGAGAAGACCGCTCGTTCATATGAAGAAGAAACCCGGATTTTCAAGGAGCTACTTCATTAAGCCGGCCAGTGGAGTGAGCCGGTCACTTAACATATTTATTCTTATTTCAGGAGCTTAGCATGAATAAATTCAAGCTAACCTGGGAGCTAATGTCAGGGATATTACCCCGCGGTATAACCCGGCCGAAAGTATGACCCGGCCAGGACTTGGCGACTCACTGGTGACCCGGTCGAGACGTGGCAGTTCATTGGTGACCCGGCAGGCGGGTCAGACGAGCAACAAGGCCCAAGGCCCAGCGTGTAAGCCGGCGCAAGGCGGCTCACAAGAGAAGGCCCAAAGGATAGAAAGGATTCCCTTACAAGAGAAACAAGACCCGGATTAGGACTCAAGAGAGGCTAGTCCTAATCCTACTCCTAGTAGGACTCTACTTATAAACCTACCCCTTCCACTTATATAAGGAGGGGTAGAGCACCCCTGGAGGGACAAGTTGACAACTTCAAGTCATTAGAGATAGACAGATTAGAGGCTCTCGAGATTAGAGGTAGCAAGACAGCACCCTTGTAATCGATACACCAATCAATACACACAAAGCAGGACGTAGGCTTTTACCTCCATCGGAGGGGCCGAACCTGGGTAAACTCGTGTCTCTCGATTCCGACCAACCCCTCTCAAGCCGCCACCTAGTTACAATGGCCTCACACCTAACTTCTCTCTCCGAGGACATCTTGCCGTGACAAAACCACGACATAGATGAATAGTTTACTTATGCTTCACCTATTGCCATGTTAAATAACATTTAAATTTGCCATGTAAATAAACGAGAGAGAACTAAATGATTCAAACGTGGAGTTTCGTCAATATGCAACCCGTTGCATATTGAACTTCACTTAATGTGTAGTAATCGATTGTTGTGATTTGTCATGCCTTGCATATTTAAAGTTGTCATGCATCATATTTGTTTGTGCATCATGTCATGCATATGTTGTGGTGTTTATCATGTGTTGATTGTTGTTTCCGGTTTGCTTCTTCTCGATAGAGTTCCGAAAGTGTTCGAAGTGTGAGGATTCGTTCGACTACGTTGGCTCGTCTTCTTGAAGAATTCGTTCTTCTTCCAAGCGGGAGCTCAGGCAAGATGACCATTTCCTTGGATACCATTACTATCATTGCCATGCTAGATGTCTCGTTTCTATCATTGTCTCGCTACCTACCACTTGTATGTTAAGCCTCCCAAAATGCCCTGAAAAGCCTCTAACCCCTCCACATCCCAGCAAACCATTGTTTGGCTATGTTACCGCTTGCTCAGCCTTTCTTATAGCGTTGCTAGTTGCAGGTGCAAGTTCTTTCCATGTGCAACATGGATATTTTTTTGATATATCACAATATTATTGCTATTTAATTTAATGCACATATATACTTGGTAAAAGGTGGAAGGCTTGGCCTTTTGCTCGGTGTTTTGTTCCACTTTTGCCGCCCTAGTTACTTGTGTACCGGTGTTATGTTCCATATTGAGCACTCCTAACATGCTCGGGGTTGTTATGGGGACCCCCTTGACTTTCGTTTTCAGATAAAACTCTTCTGGCAAGGCCCAACATTGGTTTTACCATTTGCCTAATAACAATTAAAATTGCATAGGGACCCGCCGGCACCCGCGGATAATTAATCAACAACCCGGGCCAGTGCTCCTCATGAGTGTTGGTCCAAACTAGAGTCGTGTGCGGGGCCAACCCGGGGCAACTCGGGAGATGCCTATCAGGCCATCGTACGCTACACTCATCTGTTCGTGTCCTGAGAACGAGATACGCGGCTCCTATCGGGTTCGTCGACATGCCGGGCGGCCTTGCTGGATTTGTTTTACCTTTCTCGAACGTCTTGTGCGAGAAATTCCGAGAATACTTTGGGCTATCTCGAGGTTGAGGTTTTCCAATGGAATTGCCTTGGAAATCACGGGATTCGTGGTCGAGGTTATTCCCGCGGCGTGTGGTTAGTTTGTGATGGATGAGTTGGAGCACCCCTGCAGGGTTAAATCTTTCAGAAAGCCGTGCCCACGGTTATGTGGCAACTTGGAAACTTTGTTTAACACCCGGTCATAGCAAACTTAAAGTAAACTCAAATAAAATACACCAACCGTGTGCGTAACCGTGACTGCCTCTTCTCGAGAATTTCTGATCCGAGAGAGAACACGGTGAGGTTATGTTTGACCGTAAGTAGGTGTTCATGATCACTTAGTGATCATTACTAGTTCACGTCCGTTTATGCGACAATCATCCCCCTTATTCTTGTACTCGTAAGTTAGCCACTCAAATAAATGCTTAGTGCTTGCTGCAGCCTCACCACTTAACCATACCTCACCCATTAAGCTTTAATAGTCTTGATACCCTTGGAAATGAGATTGCACAGTCCCTGTGGCTCACAGATTACTACAACAACAGTTGCAGGTACATGTAATGCGATGATTTGCCGTGAGCGCGATGCTTGTTTCTTTTGGAATTCTTCTTCTTCTTCGATCTAGGATGGGTTCCAGGCCGGCAGCCTGGGATAGCAAGGATGGATGTCATTTTATCGTTTGATTTCGTCCGTAGTCGGACCCTGCTCTTCTGTATGATGATTGTTATGTTGTTGTATTGATGTGATATTGATGTAGCTTGTGGCGAGTGTAAGCCAATTCCATATACTCATCTCTTCTTTATATGTACTTGTAATGATATCCATTCTTGCGAAATGACGAGATGCGCTTCTATCCCTGTCGAGGCCCTCGTGCCAAAATAAGGATAGGATCGCATCTTGGGCGTTACAAGTTGGTATCGGAGCCAGTACCGACCTAGGAGCCCCCTTGATTGATCGAACTTTGGCCGAGTCGAGTCTAGTGAAAAAATATTTTGAGTCTAGTTATATATCGGAGAGTAGGATTCTTTTTACTCCTCTTCTTTGCTCTTGTGAGGAATCGTGCCATATGAATTTTAATTCTACCCTCTTCTCACTCAAAAAAAATTTAGTATGACGCGGGTATTTTGGAACCTCTATGATGCCGATGTGACCGGAACTCTATTCTTGGTTCCTCACGTACGTATGGATTGGACCCGGGGAGTTGAGCTCCTAGGGGTTCTTGACACATCCCTATCGTTCAGCTTCCTTAGTATCTCAGGACGTGGATGTTCGAAATTGCTTCAATACTATTCGTGGTGCGAAGAGTGTGGCGGCATCCAGTACTGGCGAGCGGGATCACATGCACTGCCATGTTTAGTATCGTTGTGATTACGAGGGTCTAAGGTAGATGAGTTTCCGAGGTTTCTCTGGTTGTGTGTTGACGGATGTGATACACGGTGGGTAGTATTATTGCTAGGAGTTGAGTGTTTATTCAGTAATTTATCCGTGTATCCGTTGGACCAGATTGAATAACCAGAAAGATTTCGGGAGTTCTTAGGTGGGAATTCAAGTAGTTACCTAGGATTATCCTTCCAATAAATGCATAAGGGGTTATGTATTTGTTTCCGACTTAATTTGCAATCTACACCCTTTGTTTTGTTTTGGAGTATGGTAATTCGAGTTGCTTCGATGTCAAGTGGTGATTTCATATCGTTTCTAAGCAGTGTTCTCATATTTCTGTGGCAGTGCCAATACTTTTGATCAATCAGATTGTCATGTCAAATTTCTTTCTACCCGGAGTGCTTCTCTTCAAGATAATTCAATCCTCTCAAATATTTGCAAGCTCAACCCTTATATTTCTTTCCGGAGTTCTTTCATCCGTCTTAAATTGTCTTTGTTTTCCCCACCCTCCCGCCCTTTTTCTTCAACGATTAAATTATCACCCAAGTGTCGTTCTTTTCATTGATGCTTCCGCTATATTTTCTTCCATATTCTATCCGCTGATTCATTGTGAAGATGCTCAAGTGCTCAAGTTCATCATTCTAGTTCTCGTTCTCTTCTCCGGTGGATTCAATTCAACCTCTCGGTGTTCATCATATTCTTTTCATTCGTTAAATGTTTTTCATGTGAAAATTCTTATCCCAACCTTTCATCTTTATTCATCTCTCATTATTCCATCTGGAGTGCTGAAGATATCTTAGAAGACTCCTGATTCTCTCCAATCCTTTTAATTATTTCGAGGTTCTCACCTCATCAAGTTTTCAATTGTACCGGTGCAATCTCTCTTCATAAGCAATCATTTCAACGGTGGTCTCTTTGAGTGGGCTCATAACCCACAGGTTTTTCCCAGGATCTTACCTAACTCTTTTATCTTTCTCCGGAGATCTCAAGTTCTTTTCAAATGTGGCGTAAGAATGATTTTCATCAGTCATATTCCTTCTCCAAGATCGCTTCGAAGTAATTTTCATCCTTGGCTCAACCTTTCCTTATTCATTGTTCTGGAGTGTCTCAGTAATTCTTGGTGTTGTTTCTCATCATCATTATCAGCATTGAAGACCGAAGGAGAGTTTCACTTAAATCTTGTTCCATTCTCGGCGATTCAAGGTTTCAACTTCGTGCTATCCTCTTAAATTGTTTTCGATCATGAGTAATTCCTTTCATATCTATCCGGAGCATTGGAGTGTTGTTTTCATTCCTCGATCCTCCGAAGGCCATCATTTCAAAAGATTTCTTCGTTCTCAGCTTTCAGCTTTCGTTCTCAAATTCTTCTGAATTGTTCCCTCTTCGTTCGTATCTCAATTATGGCAAGATACGCATAACATAATTAGTATGCCAATACGTTGCTTGTCATCAATTTAACTTGATGAAGGATATGCATAACATAATTCTTATTCTTGTTTCATCAACGTGGTTTCAGTCCTTCTTCCGGAGTTGTTCATGATATCTAATTCTCGATTCTAATTTGTTCATCTTTTATTTCCGGAGTTCATAGTTTTTCTCAAGTATCTCTTTGCGAAGCTTCATCTAAATCATGGCAAGATCATAATCTTATTCTTTTCAACCTTCATTTCCTTTTGATCATTCTTTCGCATTCGGAGGTTCTTCAAGTATTTAATTCATTCTTGAAGTATTCTTCAAGATTCTTGTTGGAGGAGCTCAAGTATTCTTTATCTTGAATTTCAAAGTGCATTCTTTCTCCTTGTCCATTGAGATGGTGTTATAGCATTCTTGATTTATGAGGAGTCTTCAAGAGAATTTATCAAGAGTGACATAATTAAACCCATCATTCTCTTCCTTGAAATTATCTTGGATTGGATTTCACCTAAAGCATTTCCTAAGGATTGTTGCTATCATGGTGCTTATCAATGATCCAAGTTCTCAAGAAATGCTCTCGATGAAAGGATTTTGCATCTTTGTTGATCTCAATCAATCAATTGTTTTCCATTTGTGGCAGGTTGTCACCTCTTTATGTTGGGATGTTTTCCATAACCCACAACAAGCTTATTCTTTTCGTTGTTGATTTTTCAACAACTCCGTGCAATCCTTCTTTGTAATGTTGTTTTTCATATTCAATTGTGGTAGAAGTTGTCATTTTCTTCTCCGTTTTCTTCTCTCCAAGACCTAGTTCCTATTCTTTCGTTCCGGAGGCATTGTGATGGTATTCCCTTCAGTCCATCTTCTCATTTGGTTAAGATCATGTTCTTTCCATGTTTATCCATTTAACCGGTGTGTTGTGTCATCGTTTCATGTCATTCCATCGTATCATGTTTGCTTCTCTTTTCTACCGAAGTGCTGCCCAAATTTCTTGTGAATTCTTGCTTGTTCCTCATGTTATTCTTCATCTCTTTCCAACCTTCATGTTTCATTGGTTTCACTCGTTGTCGAAGAAGCAACTAAGTTACCTCTTCTCTTCCTCTTCCCCTTTTCATTCTAAGATCTCGGGTCGACATTTTTTGTAAGTGGAGGAGAGTTGTAACAGCCCGGGACCGACGCTCCAGAAGATTCCCCTTTTATTCCCATTCTCGTCATGCGATTCGTTTGTTTGTCGCATTTATCATCGCATCATTCGCATCATCCGCATTGCATCAGCACGTCATTTTTGAAAAACCGCATCCGTTCATAGTTGCCGGGTTCTCTCCATTCTTGTCATTAACTGTTTTGAGACCAACCACACACACACACGCCCGCGACATCGTTTTGAAAAAATGCTTTTAAAAGCGCACGAAAAATATTCTCGGATTGTGTCAAAAGTTGGCGTGCGGTCTTGTTTTATTGTGGGTAGACCGCCTACCAAATTTCGTCGCAATCGGAGGTTGTTTGATACCCCAACGGACGACTTTAGCGACACTGTCGCCGGTTTATTATCGGGTGTTTTGGGTTTTAAAACTTCGTTGCCGGGCCGCAACCTCTCTCTCTTCTCAGCCCAACCCCTCTAGCACAGCCCACCAGCCCACCATCACCTAACCCTAAACCCCTCCGCTTCCGGACCGTCCGATCGGGATCGAACGGTCCGAATTCGGGCAAAAACCCTCACCCCTAGCACTCACTTGCTATATATGGACACCCTAGCATCCAAATCTGGAACCCTAGCGACCTTGCCTCGATTTCCATGCGCATCCCCTCAACCACCGCCACTTGTCCACCTAGCCTCCTCCCACCTCGCGTCAGGCCCGCCCGGGCCCGAGGGAGGCCCGCCGAGCCCATCCATGCCCGCGCGAACCCGTGCCCTGAGCCGCGGCCGCCAACCGCGAGCGGCCCGCGTCGCCAACTGCAGGAGCTCGCCCGAGCCTTCCCGGCTGCCCGTCGCAGCCGCCGCCTCGCCGGACGCCGCCCCTCCGGGTCGCCGCCGTGCCTCCCCCTCTCCATCTCTTCCTCCCCTCATCCCCCATCTCATCTCTCTTTTGTCCCCGTTCTGCAGGACGCCATGAATAGCCCGTGTAGGAGCCGTCGCCGGCCATCTTCACGCCATGCCCGGCCAAATCCGCCCACCCGTTGCCCAGATCCGGCAAGCCATGCCCGGATCCGCCCGTCCCCGTCACCCAAGATCCGTCCGGCCATCTTCAGCGCCCGTCCGGATCAGCGCCATGTTCTGCCTCCGCCATGGCCCCTGCTCGACCTCTCTGCAGCGAGCGAGAGGGTGAGACGCTGGCTTGGGCCACGACCGCCCACGGGGCTCACCCCAGCAAAGCCCCGCCACGGCCAAAGGCCCAGCCGCGCCATCCTACCTCAACGTCACCGAACGGGTCATGGCCCGCTAAGGTGAGGACACCCCGGCTAAACCTTGCCCTGGGCGTAATATAGTGTCCTGTGCTCATAGATGCGGCCCATATTGTTTTTTTTTTGCCCTGCGAATTTCCCCAATTAACCAGTGCATTTATAATTACAGAAAAATGCATCATTTTGCATTGCTCATAAATTAAATAACCGTGCATCGGATGCAAATATTTTATATATGCAAAATGTGTAGAATTTCGTGTAGATTCGCAATATCCCGCTTTTGCAAATGATAAAAAATGTTTAACATGCCATTTTCTGTTAATTTGCATAGTTGTCATAATTTGCATTGCGCATAAATATTTAAGCGTGCATCCGAATTAATCAAACCATATATGTAAAATGTTTAGATTATTTATATCGCATTTTCATGTATTATAAAAATCCTTGATGTGATGTTTGCATTTAATTTACATAAATGACTTGCTAAAACGGTTTATGTCCTAATCTCGCATAATTGTTGTGTCATTGGTTTTTAATAAAAACCCACATATTATATATGTTTTCGGGTAGAAAAATGCATAAAATTTATCTGTGCAATTAGTTTTGTCATTTGAGCAATTTTGTGTGCATGTTATTTCGCTATGATGCCCTTTTGTTTATTTTGTGTGATTTAATCCATGCATGATATGAATTATTGTTGAACATGAAATATGCCCTTGGACATGTGTGCTAGGCCCTGGTATTTTTGGTTGCTATAGACATCCATGTGTAGGTGTTATTTTCTTGTTGCAACATGCTATATAAGGTGGCTGTTTTGAGGGGTCTAAAATAATTCTAAGTCTGAAACTGTTATTTTATTGTCATGTTGCCATGTGATTTGCTATTGATCTAGGAGTCTTTTGTGGTTGCTCCATAGGAGTCTTTTGTTAAGCATGTTGTTGTCTACCAGGTTGTGTCTTTTGTTGCCATATATAGGAATTGAATCATATTTATTTCTGCTGTCCAACATGCCAATCTGTTAAAAACTGCTGCTCTTGTCTACTCTAATTTTCACTAAGTCTGAGAATCTGGTTATTTCACAATGCCATGTTGTGTTGATGTTTGCCATAAATCTGTGCATAATTTGATGTTGCCATAATGGAATGAATTGTAGTGCATCATGTACTCTATCATGCTGTAAATTTTCATGCCATGATATGCCCTATAGCACATAGTTTTATAGATGCCAATATGCCTCCGTGATAAAACTGCTCTGCTAAAAACTGTGATTTTTACAAAGTCCTAAACTGTTATATTTTATGGCCATGTTGTGAGCTTCCTACCATGTGATGCATGACTCTTTTGAGTATGAAATGTGAATCTGAAATGAAGTGTGTGTTATATGTTACTGCCCCATACTCAGTTTGTGCATTTTAGAATCTTGTAGCTTGTTGTTTTCATGTGTGCAATATGCTATGTTGCTGTTTTGGGCAGATTTTAAATAAAACTTGTGTTGGTTGTTGTGGTTGAACCGTAGCTCCGTTTAAAACTTGCCATATATGAAACTTGACTAGAATTCCATGTAGTTTCATAATATCTTGCTGCATCCATGATTTAACATGCTTGTGGTGGTTGTGTGCATGCATTTTGCATTCATGACATATGCATCTTGTGTTGGTCATATCTTTTAGGCCGTAGCTCCATTTTATATGATCTATATATGTAAATCGAGTAGAATATCATTGTGCACTTTATTTTCCTGTTTAATAAATATAAAATATGGTTAGTTAAGATCTGGACCAAAATCATAATTTGCATATGGGGCCGTTTCGGAAACACTATATGTTGTTTCCGGCTTCATTTAATATGCCTAGATGACTAGTTTACTTATGCTTCACCTCTTGCCATGTTAAATAACATTTAAACTTGCCATGTAAATAAAAGAGAGTGAACTAAATGATTCGAACGTGGATTTTCATCAATATGCAACCCGTTGCATATTGAACCTCACTTAATGTGTAGTAATCGGTTGTTGTGATTTGCCATGCGTTGCATATTTAAACTTGTCATGCATCATATTTGTTTGTGCATCATGTCATGCATATGTTGTGGTGTTTATCATGTGTTGATTGTTGTTTCCGGTTTGCTTCTTCTCGATAGAGTTCCGAATACGTTCGGACTGTGAGGATTCGTTCGACTACGTTGCTCGTCTTCTTCACAAATTCGTTCTTCTTCCAAGCGGGATCTCAGGCAAGATGACCATTTCCTTGGATACAATTACTATCATTGCCATGCTAGATGTCTCGTTTCTATCGTTGTCTCGCTACCTACCACTTGTATGTTAAGCCTCCCAAAATTCCATGAAAAGCCTCTAACCCCTCCACATCCCAGCAAACCATTGTTTGGCTATGTTACTGCTTGCTCAGCCTTTCTTATAGCGTTGCTAGTTGCAGGTGCAAGTTCTTTCCATATGCAACATGGATATTTTTTTGATATATCACAATATTATTGCTATTTAATTTAATGCACATATATACTTGGTAAAAGGTGGAAGGCTTGGCCATTTGCTCGGTGTATTGTTCCACTTTTGATGCCCTAGTTACTTGTGTACCGGTGTTATGTTCCATATTGAGCGCTCCTAACATGCTCGGGGTTGTTATGGGGACCCCCTTGACTTTCGTTTTTGGATAAAACTCTTCTGGCAAGGCCCAACATTGGTTTTACCATTTGCCTAATAACAACTAAAATTGCATAGGGACCCGCCGGCAACCGCGGATAATTAATCAACAACCCGGGCCAGTGCTCCTCATGAGTGTTGGTCCAAACTAGAGTCGTGTGCGGGGCCAACCCGGGGCAACTCGGGAGATGTCTATCAGGCCACCATACGCTGCGCTCATCTGTTCATGTCCTGAGAACGAGATACGCGGCTCCTATCGGGTTCGTCGACACGCCGGGCGACCTTGCTGGATTTGTTTTACCTTCCTCGAACGTCTTGTGCGAGGAATTCCGAGAATACTTTGGGCTATCTCGAGGTTGAGGTTTTCCAATGGAATTGCCTAGGAAATCACTGGATTCGTGGTCGAGGTTATTCCCGCGGCGTGTGGTTAGTTTGTGATGGATGAGTTGGAGCACCCCTGCAGGGTTAAATCTTTCGGAAAGCCATGCCCGCGGTTATGTGGCAACTTGGAAACTTTGTTTAACACCCGGTCATAGCAAACTTAAAGTAAACTCAAATGAAATACACCAACCGTGTGCGCAACCGTGACTGTCTCTTCTCGTGAATTTCTGATCCGAGAGAGAACACGGTGGGGTTATGTTTGACCGTAAGTAGGTGTTCAGGATCACTTAGTGATCATTACTAGTTCACGTTCATTTATGCGACAATCATCCCCCTTATTCTTGTACTCGTAAGTTAGCCACTCAAATAAATGCTTAGTTCTTGCTGCAGCCTCACCACTTAACCATACCTCACCCATTAAGCTTGACTAGTCTTGATACCCTTGGAAATGAGATTGCTGAGTCCCTGTGGCTCACAGATTACTACAACAACAGTTGCAGGTACAGGTAATGCAATGATTTCACGTGAGCGTGATGCTTGTTTCTTTTGGAGTTCTTCTTCTTCTTCGATCTAGGATGGGTTCCAGGACGGCAGCCTGGGATAGCAAGGATGGATGTCATTTTATCATTTGATTTAGTCCGTAGTCGGACCCTGCTCTTCTGTATGATGATTGTTATGTTGTTGTATTGATGTGATATTGATGTAGCTTGTGGCGAGTGTAAGCCAATTCCATATACTCATCTATTCTTTACATGTACTTGTAATGATATCCATTCTTGTGAAACGACGAGATGCGCTTCTATCCCTGTCGAGGCCCTCGTGCCAAAATAAGGATAGGATCGCATCTTGGGCGTTACAGTTCGCTACTTTGATAATTTGATATGTGGGTGGACCGGTGCTTGGGTGTTGTTCTTACTTGAACAAACCTCCCACTTATGATTAAACCCCTCGCAAGCATCCGCAACTACGAGAAATTATTTAGATAAAATCTAACCATAGCATTAAACATTTGGATCCAAATCAGCCCCTTACGAAATAGCGCATAAACTAGGGTTTAAGCTTCTGTCACTCTAGCGATACATCATCTAGTAACTACTCCACAATGCATTCCCTTAGGCCCAAAGATGGTGAAGTGCCATGTAGTCGATGTTCATATGACACCACTAAGGGAATCACAACATTCATATCATCAAAATATCGAACACATATCAACTTCACATGATTACTTGCAACATGGCTTCTCCCGTGACCTCAAGAACAAAGGTAACTACTCACAAATGATATTCATGCTCAAGATCAGAGGGTTATTAAATAGCATAATGGATCTGAACTTATAATCTTCCACCAAATAAACTACATAGTAATCAACTACGAGATGTAATCAACACTACTAGTCACCCACAGGTACCAATCTGAGGTTCCGGTACAAAGATTAAACACAAGAGATGAACTAGGGTTTGAGAGGAGATGGTGTTGTTGAAGATGTTGATGAAGATTGGCCTCCCAAAGATGAGAGGGTTGTTGGTGATGACGATGGCTTCGATTTCCCCCTCCGGGAGGGAAGTTCCCCCGGCTGAATCGCTCCGCCGGAGGGCAAAAGTGCTCCTGCCCAAGTTCCGCCTCGAGATGGCGACGTTCCATCCCGAAAGTCCCCCCTTGATTTTTTCTAGGTCAAAAGACCTTAAGTACCAGAAGATGGGCACCGGAGGTGGGCCGGGCTATCCACAACCCACCAGGGCACGCCCAGGGGCCTGGCGCGCCCTCGTGTCTTGTGGTCACCAGGTGGCCACCTCCGGTAGTTATTTGCTCTAGTATTTTTTATATATTCCAAAATAATTTTCCGTGAAGTTTCAGCTTATTTGGAGATGTGCAGAATAGGTGTCTCTGATATGCTTTTTCAGGTCCAGAATTCCAGCTGCCGGTATTCTCCCTCTTTGCACTACTAGGGAAAAGCCTAGCAGTAGCGCGGTTTTTAGGTGTATCAGTAGCGCGGGTACCCGCGCTACTGATACGGCGCTACAGCTAACTTGTAGCAGTAGCACTTGTCGACCCACGCTACTGCTATACATGGGTAGCAGTAGCGTGCTTTACCGGGACGCGCTGCTGCTAATAGCTGTAGCGCTCTAGAGTAAGACGCGCTACTGCTAAACATGGGTAGCAGTAGCGAACTGTACCGGGACGCGAAGCCGCGCTACTGCTAGTTTTATTAGTTTCTGATTTTTTTCCTGCATATTTGTTTTGTATTTGTACAGGCTTTATACAATAATATCTAGCATATCATACACATACAAATGTAATCATAGCATACACATACAAATAGTCTTATCAATTCATGTCATCATTGTAATCATCATCCAACACAAAGTGGTCTCTCGTCATCATCTCTCGAAAATAGTGATACAAGTCTCGAATACTTGCAACTACATCGTCATCCATCTAAACAATGATATACACGAGAAGAGCTATCACTATGAGTGAGAGCGAAACTATGCAGTACATGAGGCGGCGGTTATGAGTCCTCTCTCGCGCTAGTGTGAGCCTCCTCAAGTAACTAGCTTCTGCTTCTTGTCTGCTTTTGAAGCCTTTATGGCTGGCGCCCGAGACCCCCTCCACTTGCGCCTGACACTCGGACCACTCGTCGTATACTCCCGGAACCTTCCCTTTGTACACGACATAGCACCGGTACTTCGCCATCAAGAATCTAGGTACCTGTTAGAGATGCATCTTCATCAAGAGAATGTACAATCATATGCAACAAAATATACTTGAGCAACACGAAAAAGAAAGGGTTAGCAACTAGATGCAAGATATAGTAAACATAAATAATCAACGTAGTTTCATCGTACACAAACTAATTAACTAGAGGTACGCAGGTCATCGTACCCAAACTAACAAAGTAGCGTTACGCAAGTTCGGTAGGGACCGTGGACATCATAAAGTTTCATCGCTACAGAAAGTATACAAGTTCAACCGACACATATCATCATCATCGGCATCGTAAATCACTAGAACTTCCATCCTTCCAGATCATCGACGATGCACCCTAGGTTCTTGAACGGCGTGAGGTCCTGACGTTGCATGCCTATGCGAGTTCGGACGTCAGCTCGCGATATAGGGCCGTGGTGGAACATCCCCTTCTCTTCGACGACTTCTTTCATGATGATCGTCGCAATGTCCCTCTGGATGCGAAAGAAGTCATCTCTAAGTTCATAATCCGCTTCTCCTTGAGATTCTACCCACTTGCGGATATGAGCATCGTTTCTGGTTGTCATGCGAAGCTTTTGGTGATCCCTTCTGAACTCCATCATGAGATGGAGGAGGTAGAATCCATCGTTCCTACTTGATTTTGGGACATGGATGCAGCAGAAGTTGGTTTTATGTGAGAAACCCGTCTTGCGGTTCCTTTGTTTCCTGATCTGCATGTGGCCACCCCTCAAACTGAAGCCTTGGAGAGCATCATCTAGAATATTTATTACGTGGGTGTAGTCCTTCTTCTCGTAGTTTCTGGTAGGGTCAAAATACACGGCATGGGAGACTCGCGGGTAAAGAACGATAAGGATGGCGCGCCCGTTGCTGCGGGGAAAAGAACACCTCAAATTATTCTCCATATGAGCGAGAAGGAATGATTGAAATGTATGAAAGGGTTGTCCGGCACTGACTTACTTTGGATGATAAGGCAGGAGGACAATTTCCTGGTCCTTATTCTGTACCATGAAGTTTTCGAGGTACTCCCTAGCAGTTTTACTCTCAAAGTCGCCGAGACTCAAGAAGGACGCATGCATGTAGTATGGATCCGCCACACTGATTTGCGAGACGACTTCTCTCTTCATGGCAGAGCTCATATGTAGCGCAAAAAGGCGGACGATTGTAAAATCGAGCCGCCTTGTCAGAAACATCTCGAAGATATGGTCAAACCGCAGGAAGAACACCTCCGCGGGCCGTGTGTCGACGTAGCACTTCCCCTCGGGCACACGAGCCACGTATGTCGGATATCCTGGATCCTTCGAGGCTAGTAGGCTTTTCTCAGTCGACAGCACATGGTCGTGCAGTCTCTTGAGATCCCTTGATATTGCCTCCAGCAGTTTGGGCGGTAGGATCGGCTCGCCCGTGACATGGATCATTGCCGCACCTTTGACGGGTACACGCTCTTCAAAATCCGCCGTCTGGCTGCTATGTGCTCTGGCTTCTTTGTAGGCAACAGAGCCTTTCTTCGGCGGTCTCCTCCTCTCCTTTTTCTGCTTGGTCTGACCATCCAGACTCTCCTTTTTCTTGGGCTGATCTTCTAGACCCTTGGTTAACCCCTGCCATAGTGTTGTCGGGCTAAGCACTGTACGACCCTCGGCTAGTTGAGCCTGTGTTGAGGCGGCATCTTCAGGCGTGTCCTGTGAGGATTGCATGAAGAGAGACTTCTTGCAATCAACCCTGCTAGGACGTTCCTGCCCGGGCAGATCATCCATCTCCGCATCAGCATGCTGATAGCCCGAGTCGTCATATGGCTGACTCATCAACAATTCCAAGTCATCGTCATAGGCGCCTGTATTGAGGAACTGAAGAGGGTCCTCGTCCATCTCATCATCCATTCTTTGTTCTACGGGGGCGATTACATCAGCCACTATTGGACCCCCTTCCTTGCGTCGTCCGCCGCTCTCACCCGGCACTACTACAGGCGCTGGTAATTGCGTAAGCGGGGTGGTGGTGTTCATACCTGCTTGCTGATGTGTGGTTATTGGTGTGCTCTCGGCCGGCTCCAGACAAAGAAGATTCTTCAGCCATAGCAGCACCCAACCCTTGCAGTTTCCAAGACGCGTCGGGGTCTCATCGTCCTCTCCCCCTAGCCGTACTGGAGGAGGCAAATCCTCATGCCCTGATTTCACACTCGACAAGGTAACCCTGAAGTGCCCACCGGGCATCGGCTGGCCGTGGAACGTGAGTTCCAAGGGCTTCGTTATCACCGCCTTTCCCACGTCCACCTTCTGGCCTTTGATCAAGTAGAGTACGGTGCACGGGGTTTCGTCGGCCTGGAAAGACATGTCTGCGGCGTAAAACATCTGAAAGGCAACAAAAAACGGAATATTCTAGATATATGTTGGTGCGACAAGTAATTACCGTGAGGGCGTCGAGCTCAGCCAAAGACAAAGGCCCGCCTAGCACGCCAGAGACTGAGGACGGGCTGCTATGAGCGGGTGCGGGTGCGGGAGCAGGCGCGGTTGCGTGAGCAGGTGATGGTGCGGTTGTGTTGTTCACCGAGTTGCTCCCGACGAAGCTGGGCATGGGGAAATCATCTACCGTCTTGTCTGGATTTTCCTTTGTCCAGTTGATGATAGCCGGGACCAAGTTAGTAGCGAAATCATTTCTGCAGGCATCTACAGGTGCAACGACTGCCTGCTGTAGCAACTCATTTTTCTCCTCGGCTGCTTTTTTCGCATCCTCAGCTGCTTTTTTCTCGAACGCAAGCTTCACCTTCTCGTCAATGTCCGCCTGACTGAACTTCTTTTTCTGCTTCTTGGCCTCCGGGCCCTCGTTGTAAAAGACCTTCCATGTGGCGCCGTCTCCGGCGCCGTGCACACGTCCATATTGCGGCCGCTGGTCCAAAGGGAGTCCCTTAAGTTCGTTCAAGGCCCGGTTGATAGGGGTGTCCCACTTGGGCCTCATCGACGAAGACTGGCTTTCGGCTGCAAGCTTGTGTTGCTTGTCCTGCAGAAGGAACGTGAACCGTTTATGAATGTGTAGTCGACTTGATCAGAAGCTAAATGTAAGGTGGTAAAAGAATAATTACCAGTATTCTAATCAATTTCCTCATGATCGGCTCCGTGTAAAAAACCTTCTTTTCCTTGTCCCACTTGTAGCGGGCCCTGATGAAGTCACGCTCCAAGGGGTTGGTGAACTTTGTGAAGGGGTCTGGGAGACCCACGGCTTCACATTCCGCGTCCTCCTTATCCCATATGGGCCTTTTGCCAAGGTAGCCACGGCTTCCGAGGCGTTGGTTCCCCGTGTTCCTTTGCTGAAGGCTCTTGAATTTCGTAGCCTTAGCCTTGGTTGCCTCGGTAGCGCAAGTGTCCTTGAACTTTTGGAACTCCTCTTCCGTAAGTGTTGGATTTTCCTCCAGAATCTTGGACAGGGGTTCCTCAGCCTCAATAGCTTGTTTCACCCTCCCTTTCCAGGAGGCCAAATCATTGCTGAACATGCCCAGGGTGTGATTGTTAATCTTTTTCATCTTCTTATCATCCCACGGGTGTTCTATGGTGTCATCCCGGTCGGGGAACTTGAATCTCTTGTGCAGCTTCGTCAGGAGCAACTGCAGCAAATGTTTTTTACCCCTTATGTCATCGTCGTTGATGCTCGCGCATTCCCGTAGGATGCATTCGACTTGGTTCCCGTAGCAATTGCGAGGTTCTTCCGACTCTAATGGCTCAAACTTGCCAGGGGCCATCTTTGTGATCACCAGTCGTCCGATGCCGAGTTTGTTAGGTTTTCGTATCCTCTACTTCTTCTGCTTCTTCTTTTTGGTAGCGGCTTCGGCGCCGGTACCTTCCCCGCCGGTATCTTCCCCGCTGGTACCTTCCCCGCCGGTATCTTCCTCGCCGGTACCTTCCCCGCCGGTGCCGGCGCCGCCATCGGTGCCGGCGCCGCCATCGGTGCCGGCGCCGTCGGTGTCGATGTCGGCGTCAGTACCATCAACGAGGCCGTCCTGCAAACCTTGACTGTGCTTAGCAGACAAAAAGTCGAGGTACTGTTGTTCACCCTCATAATCCACCTCGTCTGCATCGTGGTCAGAAGGCCCTGTTTCTTCGTTGTTCGACGTGTTTCCTACAATTAAGTCTCCTTGTTTAATTCTTAAACTATAATAAAAATGAGTAATGAAATAAAAAAAGGTCTATGGTTTGCCAGAATGCCGTTTCCCAGCAAATCTCGGCACTCGATATGCCTACTTTCTAGCACAAGTCATGCCGAAATTCACGGGAAATTTCGGCATGACCTTTGCTAAAAAGTGGACATATCGAGCGCCTGAAATTCACCGGAACGGAAATGAATCAACATTTCGGCGAAACATAGGCCACTCAGATCATTTACCCTGCACATAACCATCATTGTTCAAATCACATGTCCAAATCACATGTCCACATATCATATAGGGTTCATATAGCAACAATAGCTTTAACTAAAAAAATCAAATAGCAACAATTCTGTTTTTTCTTTAAATACCAATAAAAATTAGATGCATAAAATTTGATACCTAGCTAGGGTTCATAACTAAATTCATCACCGCAAAAAAAATAACTACCTAGGGTTCATAACTAAATTTGATTCCTAGGGTTCATAACTAAGTAAATTAACCTAAGAACCTAATTAACCTACTGCCCTAACTAAATAGATAACCTAATTAACCTACTGCCCTAACTAAAACCTAACTAAATTAACCTAAGAACCCTAGCTAGAACCCTAATGGCATAGACAGAGGAGTGGTGGGGGGCTTACAGATGGTGCAGGGCGAGGAGGCAGGCCCGATGACGGGGGAGGGAGGCGTGTCGCGTCAGGGTCAGGGCTGGGGCCGGGCAACGGCGACGAAGGCGTGAGGCGTCGGGGTCGGGGCCGGGCGATGGCGAGGGAGGCGTGCGACGTCGGGGTTGGCATCGGCGCTCAGGCTCCGGCGAGGGCAAGGGCGAGGGCAGGGGCTCCGGCGACGAGGGGGAGAAGAGAGTGGGGGAATTGGGGGAGGAAGCAGAGGAGGGAAGCCCGCGCGGGGGGTTATGTGGAAGTAGCAGTAGCGAGTTTTTGTAAAACGCGCTATAGATATATCAAGTAGCAGTAGCGCCTTTTACGGAAACGCGCTACTACTACTTGATATAGCTATAGCGCGTTTTACAAAAACTCGCTACTGCTATCACTCCTCTATTTTCTTTTCTTTTCTTTTCCTGTTTGTTTCTTCTATTTTCTTTTCCTTTTCTTTTCTTTTCCTGTTTGTTTCTTCTATTTTCTTTTCCTTTTCTTTTCTTCTTTTTCTTTTTTTTCCGAGAGCAGGAACGAAGGGAAGGTGATACAATGTATATAACTAAGGCGATATATATTGCATCATTTGACGGTTAAGTGTGTATACAATATAGGAACATATATATTACATCATTTGACCCATGCATGACGGTTAAGTGTGTACACAAAATAGGAACATATATATTACATCATTGGACCGATAACGGTTTCTCGATCAGCGTCGACGTTTTCGTTTTTGAGTGAGCTTCTTTCCCTTAAGCTTCTTGTTCGTTGACGAATAATTGAGCCCCTCGTTGTGACTTTTCCTTTTCCATGGAGTACGATCTTTCTTAGGTAATGTAGTATTGATTTTTCTTTTGACGTATACTTCATCGTCATTGTCATCTTCCCTCATCGGGTTGCCGTACTGGTCGTAGTCTTCCTCGTTGGCGACTCTATCCATTCCAATGATGTTCCTTTTGCCTCTCCTCACGACAACACGGCTGGGATTTCTCGGGTCGGTTATGAAGAAGCATTGTGTCACGTGCTTAGCGTGTACCCATGGCTCGTTTTGCGATGGCGTTCACGATAGCGCTCTTGGCGTCGGGTATAGTCATGGTAGTGAAATTCCGGTTTTCTCTTTCGACATTCTTAGCCCATCTGACACGGAACATCATTGCGCTGTGCAGTCCAGAGTAGTCAAGCTCCCAGATCTCCTCGACCCTTCCATAAAATCTCTCAGTTCCGCCGTTGTCGCTTCCAGTCATGCATTCCATTATCACCCCTGAGTTCTGCAAACCACTGTTCATATCTTTGGCCTCCGTGTAGAACGTGTATCCGTTGATATCGTATGCCTGATAGGTCACGAGCTTGGCCGAGGGGCCATGTGCTAAGGCGTATATGAGCAATCTGTCCTTAGAGCCCTGTTCCGGGGGATTAGCAAGAATATGCTCTTTGAACCAATGCAGGAAAGTGGAGTTGTGCTCTCTAGTAACTTCGGCGTCCGTCCTGCATACCCCCCGGTCACGATACTTCTTTGCGATGGTTTCTTTGTGCAGTGTCACGAAAGGATCTACCTGGTCTAGGTGTTGTAGCACTACTAAGTTTGCTCTGTCAAAGTCATTGTGTCGATCTGAGTAGGCCACATGCACTTCCCTGCGACCGTTGGAGTGACCTTGTCCTTTGAGCCTCCCAACGTGCTTCTTAACGGGCAAACCAACACCAGGAAGGTCTCCGCCATATAGATAATTCTTGCAGAAAGAGATGCACTCTTGTGTCAGATAGCCCTGGACGATGCTTCCATCCGGACGGGACATGTTACGAACGAATCCTTTGATGACCCCACTCATCCTCTCGAACAACATCATGTTATGCAGGAATGACGGCCCCAGGTCTATTATGTCGTCCACAATATGGACACACAGATGCACCATGACGTCAAAGAACGCGGGCAGGAAGTACATCTCAAGCTCATTTAGTATCACAAGGATCTCTTCCTGTAGCCTTCGGAGCTGCTTCACACTGATCGACTTTCGAGAGATGACGTCAAAAAAGTTGCAGAGACCAATAAGCGTCTCACGGACGTGCTTGTCCATTATCCCTCTAAGGGCAACAAGTAGTATCTGCATCATCATCACATGACAGTCATGGGACTTCATCGCGCTGAACCTTTTCTTCTTCGTGTCTAGAAATCTGCTTATCTTCCCACAGTAACCGGAACTAACTTTGATTCCGGTAAGGCACTTGAAGAATTGATCGATCTCAGCCGGACTTAAGGTGAAGCAAGAAGGGGGGCAATAATCCTCTTCCTTCACTTTTTTGCCCTTGTTCTCCCACGCCTCCGTCTCCATCTCTGTCTCCTCTGACTTTTTACGGGGCGGCATGTGCAGATCTGCCCTGATATTCAAATCTTGCAAGTCCCTTATTGCCTTCGGCCCATCCTTGGTCTTATCCGGCATGTTCATCAGTGTTGCAAGCAAGCTCTCAAGGACATTCTTACAGATATGCATTTGATCAAGGCAATGTGGCGTGTCGAGTTTGTGCCAGTACTCCAAGTCCCAGAAAATAGACCTCGTCTTCCATACCTTCAGCAGCGGCTCCGGTGCCTTTTTCATCGTCTTTCCCGGCACGGGGCACTGTTCCTAGTTTTTCAAGAGCTCATCGATTTCGGCGCCGCTCCGCTTACGTGGAGGTCCTCGATGCTCAGCCTCACCATTGAATAGATCTCCACGGTCTCTCCACGGGTCATCCTTCTCGAGCCATCTTCGATGCCCCATGTACACGATTTTCCCAGACCCGCCATCTTTCATTGACGTTAGCTGTTGAGACGTCGTATCATCCATGCACCGCGTGCATCCGCAATATCCGTGGCACACCTGGCCTGCGACATATCCGTAACCGAGATAGTCGTGCACCGTCGTCATCAGCGCGGCTCTCATATAGAAATACTCGCCTTTGCTGGCGTCCCATGTCTTGGCCGGTGTCTTCCATAACGTGTCTAACTCCTCTTGAAGTAGCCCCAGATACAGATTAATATTATTTCCCGGTTGTTTCGGCCCTTGAATCAGCATGCTCATGTGTATGTACTTCGACTTCATGCACAACCAGGGGGGATGTTGTACAAACATACAAACACGGGCCATGTGCTATGGTTGGTGTTCTGGTTGGCAAACGGATTCATGCCATCGGTACACGCGCCAAACACGATGTTCCTTGCATCACATGCGAAATATCGATATTCGTCGTTGAACGCTCTCCACTGGCTTCCATCCACGATGTGTCTTAGCTTCAGATCATCTCCATCATCGGGCTTTGTCCTCTCCGCGTGCCAACGCATGAGCTTTGCTTCCTTGGGATCTACAAAATAACGTTGCAGACGAGGAGTGATCGGTAAGTACCATACAACTTTCTGGGGAGATTTCTTCCCGGCCTTCTTGTATCGAGAAGCATTGCACACCGGACAGCTGGTTTTTTCCGCGTGCTCCTTCCGATAAATTATGCAATCATTGATGCATGCATGGTATCTAATGTGCGGTAGATCAAAAGGGCACATGATCTTCTTGGCCTCATCCACACTAGTAGGACATAGATTCCCCGCGGGAAGAACATCCTTTAGGTACTTGAGAAGCTCATCGAGGCTAGTGTCGGTCCATTTGTTTTTGGCCTTCGTCTTCAGAAGTCCGAGCGTGAAACTCAAGTGGGTCACCTCGGGATCGCAACCATCATACAATGGAGTGTTCTAGTCAACCAGCAGTTGCTGCAGCTTGGCCTCCTCTCTAGAAGCAGCTCTGTCAGTACTCGTCTCCTTGCGTAGCAGTTCTCGAACATGAGGGTCCCGCACGATTGAACTTAGTACCGACGAAGTGTGCGGCATGGAGTCCACATTTTCTTCGCCGCCATGTCCGGGCTCTTCTCCGCCGCCATGTCCGGCCTCTTCCCCGCCGCCATTATCGGTCATCTCTTCGTCTTCCCTTGTGTCGTCATTGCCTACCCCGTCGGCGTCCTCCTCCTCATCATCATCATCATCTTCAATTATCCACCGAGTATTGCCATCCATGAAACCAGTCAAGAGCAGGTGCGCCATCACACAACCATCCTCATAGGGGTCGAGCCAAACTCCTCCTTTGCATCTTCGACATGGACATATAATCTCTTTCCGGTTATTTTCATTCATGTCCTGCACCGCCGACCGCCGCCACCTTTCCACCATCGTTCCACTGACCATCATGAACACATTCATGGTAATAATAAACAAATTGATTATAAAAATGCATGCATGCATCAAAGTTATACAAAAATTCAGCATGGCCTTCCCTAAAAATAGGACATATAGAGTTTGCCCGAAATTCGTCGAAACGGAAATAAATCGACATTTCGGCAAAACATAGGCAACTCAAGCACAATTCGGCAGCAACTCATGCCACACACACAATTTCCATCATATCGCCCGATTATGTCATATCGCACACATACACATATTTCCATTCTTGCAAAAGCACAAATTTTTAATCACCTATCTCGAGATCGAGCACGGTGATGATGATGTCGATCGGTGTCGCCACACCACCTAGGGGAATGATCAAAAGTGGACAAAGCTTACTTCCATGCCATGGCTAGATCTAGTTAGGGAGGTACATAGGTCACTTCATTAAATGCTAGATCTACCTAGCTAGTTTGGGAAGGAGATGAGTTCAACTACCTAGTAGAGGGGGAAGGAAAAAGAGAAAGGAGATGCATTAATGGAGGTGGTGTAGTTATCTAGGAGCAATAAAGAGAGAGAGAGGGAGGTAGAAGAAGGAGAGTAATGGGGGGAGAAGTAGTGAGGAAGAAGCAAAGTGAGGGAGAGAGGAGGTGGGAGCTAGGGGAAAGTGAAGGAAGAGAGGATGATGGGGAGGGGGGATGGGGGGAGGAAAAAGGTGGTGGCTTGGCAGAAAACGCGCTGCTGCTAAAAAGATAGCAGTAGCGCGCCTCAGGGAGAGGCGCTACTGCTAAGAGGGGCCTGCCATGTGGCCAGGTACAAACTTAGCAGTAGCGCCTTAAGCTGGAAACGCGCTACTACTATACTTTTAGCAGTAGCGCGTTTCTCCGGTGCGCGCTACTACTAAACCTAGCCTGGCGGCAACGGTGCGGCAATATTAGTAGTAGCGCGTTTTTGAAAAATGCACTACTGATAACTTTTTAGCAGTAGCGCCCGTTATGCACGCGCACTATGGCTAAGTAGCAGTAGCGCCTCTTTTTAGCCAGCGCGATTACTAAGTTTCTGCGTATAAGGTTTTCCCTAGTAGTGTTGTGTAAACCTTCCATATTATGAGAGAAAAGGCATTATATTATTCCATAAAGCATTATTATGCATAAAAACATTATAAATAACAGTAGCAAATCATGATGCAAAATGGACGTATCAACTCCCCCAAGCTTAGACCTTGCAAGTCCTCAAGCGAAAGCCGATATCGAAAAACATGTCCACATGGTTTGAGAGAGAGGTGTCGATAAAAAAAAATACGGACATAGTATGTGGGGACCCCGACTCATAAGTTGTGATCACCGAATGCACGTGTACAGTGATCCCAGAGATCAATGCTCACTGAACACACAGAAGCTGAATAACAAGAGTCTTACATCCATACATACCGTCTTACACAAATAAAGACCATCGAGGTCAAGTCCTACATAGATAGGGCCATGAAGGTCAAATAGATAACACAAACTCGCAGCGGAAATCTTGAAAGGTAGCATAGACCCATGCCATCTGCCTTAACCCTACATGCATTCTGACTGGGAAGCGTCCTAGTTCGCATGTTCGTCACCAACGAATTCTTCACCATATTCCTACTCTTCCATGCCTGGCCAATTAAATAACCAGTAGCAAGCCAATGAGTACTTTGAATGTACTCGCAAGCAACCCATGTTTTGGAACAAGATGTAACAATGCATGATATAGCACTAAGTAGGTAAGTTTTGCAGAAAGCTAATTTTAAGTGCAATGACATGTCCTATCAACTTGTAAGCATGCATCAAATGGATACAAGAAACCGTATGAACAGGTTACAGGTATCAATATAAACAAGGTTTGAACATCTCATGTTCAATCATCACGTCAAGTCATCCGACTTAACTCGAGTAATCCATCTTTCTCCCCCCCCCCCCCCCACACACACCAAGTTTGTGAAAACAATGGACGTAGCCCTAGAGCGGTCATCCAACTGTCCTTGACCGTGGACACGGCTATTCGAATAGTTTTACACTCTGCAGAGGTCGCACACTTTACCCACAAGACTCGGGGAACTTCCATGTCATCCACGACTCGCAGTATATTATATACCCGAGGTAAGCTGCCGAACAATGCCTTTCCCCTGGCGATACTAAACAAAGAGTCCACTCGTTGGTGACATCCCTCATGATATACAACACACATATCATCCATGAGGGCACGCAATGGTCTGCCCGTTGTCTGTGAAAACAGCACATGATCGTACATTCCGGTACAACCCCGTATCGAGAGTGAACACGTCACTCCTGCCACTAGTAATGCGGGCTCTTTGCTAGTACCCACCAAAGTAATTAACAAACCCCGTCCCATAAGGGGTATCATGGTTGTACATGTAAGGGCTGAATAACGGTCGCAACTTACACCAATCCGTTTTTGAAAACCACACACTCATTTGCTCCGGTACACCACTTCTTTATCAAGTGGTTACCTAGCTCACATCATCTCCCTCGGGCATTAGTGGCACCCGACGGGGTTTTCGAAATATCTTTTGAAAACACTTTGTTTCCAACTCCATGCATAAGCCCGTCCCACTTTGTGTAGCAACTACTTAGCAACCTAACTACTCCCACCCGCATAACCCTCATAAGGAGGTAGGGTCATGCACGATGCAAGTATCAAGTGTAAAAGTATCGGAGGCAACCCACCGAAGTGGTCACCATATCATCATGATCAATTCATCGGAACATAATGGTGCTATATGACATGCATGAAAAAGTTTCTTAGGCATGGTCAAGGGGCTGCTTTCCTGGCTCAACAAAGTCCTCGGGGTCTTCAAAGTCTTCGGGTCCAACTCCCTCGTCAACAACGCAATCTATCGTTGCAATATTAACGGACAAAAATAAGAACACAACAAAAACAGAGCACATAATCCACTTCTAAAATATTACATCACTCTGTAAAGTACTATACTAACACCTAAAAATATGTGTCTCTGGTTTTGAAGTGAAAAAGGTTTTGAAAACTATTTTAACAGAGGTTTAAAATATTCAAAACTAGGTTTCAAATAAAACCACTACATAAAATGTTTTCAAAAAAATTCACAAGTGGCATCATTAAATACTACAGAATATTACAAGATTTTAAGTGGAGGAACATTTGGATTTAGAGGAATATTTTATTTTGTGGAATTTTTGCAAAAGAAAAAGAAAAAGAAAAAGGAAAGGCTACTGTGCCTTCGGGCCAAACGGCCAACCGAGCCGGCCCAACCAGCAGGGCGGCCCAGGCGGTTCGGTACCCCCGCGCGCGTCAGGTTTAAACCTGACGGGTGGGGCCCGTAGGCCAGAGAGAAGGGGCGAGAGAGGTGTGGGGATGACAGGGAGTCCCACCTGTCATCTCCCACCTCGGGACAGAGGGGCGGCAATGCTCACCGGCGGCGAAGGAGGGCACGCCAGGTGAGCTGGCTACGGGGATGAATTCAGGGGACCGCCGCCATCTCGGAGGAGGTAGAACGAGTCGCCGGAGAGCAGGGAGTCGCCGGCGACAAGGTAGCCGCAGCAGAGGGGCTTCGGACGAGCTCCAACCCGTCGCCTCAGGCTGCAAAATGATCGGGAGAAGGGGGGAAACGGGTCAGGAGGGAGCTGGGGTTCCATATTGAGCGAAAACGGGACTGGAGGCGGCCTCTCACCGCGTGGACGCCGGTGACTAGCGACGGCAGCGCTCGGTTCGATTCCGAGCACAGGGAGTGGGAGGAGAGCTGGGGCTCTGCTGGGGGTCGATTAGGAGCGGGATAGAGGTAACAGAGGGTGAGAGGGTCTCGGGGCGTCTTCTTATAGGTGGCCCATGGTCCACCGAGCTCGGGTGCGCCCGCGAGGTTCTAGCCGACGCCAGAGGGTGCGGGGGCTCGAGGGGGCGTGTCTGGGGTCTTCCTGGGATCGGTCTAGGGCTAGTGGGAGCAAGAGGGGGAGCAGGGGGTGCGCGCGTGTGAGACCCGCGGTTGGCCGAACCAGGCGGCGTCGGGCACGCGTGCCGGAGGTCGCCGGAGAGAGAATGGAGAGGGGGCTGGCACTTTGGAGGGTTGCTGTTGGGGATATAACCCCGTGGTAAGACCCGCCCAGGCGGGGCCGGGTCACACCAGGCGGCTCGTGAGCCCAATACCTGTAAGGTGGGCCGGAAGATGAAGGAAGGCCGCATGGCGGCTTACTAGATGGGCCGTTGACAGAGGTCCAGAGACAGAAGTTGGCTTGAAGACCTGGGTGGCTAAGCCGCCCGGAGGCGGCTTACCTACGATGGTAAGGCGGCTTAGAGACAGAGTAGAACACGTTGTGTGGGTCGGTTTATGACTCGTGTAACCCGGGGCCTTAACCTCGTATATAAAGGTTAGACCCCGGGGCGGCTTAGGACAGGAAAAAAGCTATCGAGAACTAGGTCAAGCAATCCGCTCCCTTGTAATCGATATTCCGATCAATACAGCACAAGCAGGACGTAGGCTTTTACCTCTACTTGAGGGGCCGAACCTGGGTAAACTCGTGTCCTTCGTCCCGATCAACCCCTTTGAGTCCACTACCATGGCGCTGGCCTCGAACCTAAGTCTTCGGACATCTGCCGTGTTAAAACCACGACAGTTGGCGCCCACCGTGGGGCTAGCGCTCGGTGGTGTTGAGTTCTCAAAGGGCTCTCTCCCAGGGATCGAGGGGTACGCGGTTGGCAGGATGACCAAGAGTCGCCGCGGCCGGCTCTACATCGACGACGTCGGCTGGGGACCCGAGGCTGACTCCATTGAGTAAGGTTTCCGGGTCCCCTTCGGCGGGATTCACGTCTTCATCGGTAAGATCGGCAGATCTGAACCCGGGCCGGACACCTGCACCGACATCGTCGAGCCGGCCCGACGCGTGCAACCCGCCCGACGCGTGCAACCCGCCCGTGCTAAACCGGGCAGGAAGCATGTCTTCATCGGCTTCACTCAGGGCATGGATCTCGAGGGGTCCATGTCGCAGGAGGAAACTCTCATCTGCTCCGAGGATGGATCTTCGAGCGGAGAGACGGAATCAATCTACCAGCTCCACAATGGCGGGCTCGGGGGCTACGTCGAGCCTTACCCCGAGTCGGAGTTCCATGAGCCGGAGGAGTATGAGCCGTTGAACCGCGCTGCCGTCTTCATGGCGGGTACAGCGGCGGCTCATGGCAGCTCAGCCGCCGAGGCAACCGGATCTGGGGCTGGCAGGCCACCGACTCAGGTTCTTCTGGATCTGATGGGTGAGCTTACAACCCTGATGGCGACTGAAGTCACGGCTGAAAACCAAGCAGCCCGTAATACGGAGATCGTGAGGTTGAAGAACCAGATGACTGAGGTCCAGCAGGAGATTAATGAATTGAAGGCTCAGATGGATGCTGAGGCGGAGCGCCTTAGGGCGGACGCTTTCCGTCTTGAGCTGGAACAGCAATCAGCAGGGGCGGTTCAACGGATGAGGCATCAATCCCGCTTGCCGGATCAGTATGAAGCAAGGAATCTTTTTAACATGCCAGGAACGGGACAGAACGTGCCTTTGGCCGTAACCCGGACGGCGGAAGTACCTGGAAGCCGGGCGGCGGTTCAGCATCAGCAGATTAACCCACCCCGGCGGAACCAGGTTACGACAACTTCTTTTCCTACACCGCCGGGCCATTATTCTAACCCGGCGGAGAACATGGTGGTGGCGGCAACCCGGCTTGCTGCTATCCCGATCCCCGACGAGTCGCGTTTCGCGGAAGAGGTGCGGAACGCTGTTGGATACCTGCGAACGGCGGTGGCCCAGCAGGAGAAGTATGCTTACAGCCGGAGTCGCGTGCACTCAACCCCCATCCCCAGTCGCAGCTACAGCCGGCGTTATGAGTCGCCGGCGGTTTCTAGCAGTGAACGACATCGGAACCCGCCTCGAGCTGACCCGGCGGCTCTGGATGCTCAGGCACTGGTGGATCGAGCGAGAGCACAGCGAGAGGCGGCGGCTCTAGCGGCAGCAGCGGTTTATCAGGAACCCACAGTCGCACCCTCCATCTCAGCCGGAGCGGGGTTAACTTCCAGGGCTGTGGGGGTGCCATGCTTAGCGCCGGCTTTGCGGAATGAGCGCCTGCCGAAGGATTTCAAGGGCCCTCGCAAGGTGCCCAATTACACAGCTGACCTACCTCCAGAGGCTTGGGTCGAAAGCTATGAGCTGGCCATGGAGATGTTGGATGTTAGTGATGCAGTATGTGCGAAGTATATCATCATGATGCAGGAAGGGCCGGCTCGCACGTGGTTGAAGGGATTGCCACCCAACACCATTACGTCCTGGGCCGAGTTGAAGGCGAAATTTATCAAAAATTTTAAAGGGACATGCAAGCAGCCCATGACGATCGTGGATTTGGATCATTGTGTGCAACAGGCGGATGAGTCAGCCCATCATTGGGTCCGGCGGGTCTCGACCATCATCCACTCTTCAGAACAGATCACGCCGGCTCAAGCAGTTTTGATTCTAGAGAAGAATTGTCACTTTACACCTTTGAAGCAGAAGCTTGGCCGGCTCAAGCGCACGTGTCAAGACATGGGGGAGCTCATGGCGGCTCTCACCAAATATGCAGACTCTGACAACACGAAAGACCCGGGCTCTGATGATGAAAAATCAGGTCAGGGGAAGAAGGGTAACAATGGAAAGGGTCAGCAGCAGAACGCGGCTGGAAACGGAAATTCTGGCAAGCGGAAACACCCGGACGGCGGGTCAGAACTGGTGGCGAACACCAGCGCTGGAAACAACCGTGCTAAGGGCAACGGGAACTTCAGGCAGCATTTTAACAAGGGTAAAGCTCCTTTCAACTTGGAAGCGATGCTCAATAAACCTTGTCCAGAGCATAGTCAGCCCGATACGGCAGGCCATACATGGAGGAATTGCAGCATTATGCGGCAGTTTCGAGACTACAGCCTTCAACAACATCATAACAACGGCAATGGTCCGTCCGGCGGCTCAGGGCCAGGCGGGTCAGGAACCGGCTTTGGTCCCGGCGGTTCAGGGTCCGGTTACCAGGGTCAAGGCAATCAAGGAGGTCATCATCAACAGTCTGGCGGTAGCGGCCAGCAGCAGCATAACCAGTTGGGTTTTCAAAGCAACCCGAAGCAGCTTAGCGGGGGTCAATATCATGTTTTCACAACCAGCCTTGACAAGCGAGACCAGAAGGTGCGCAAGCGGGCGGTTAATGCGGTCATGCCGGCTCTCCCGCAGTATTTGAAGTGGTCTGAGTATGACATCACTTGGAGCAGGGCGGATCACCCGCCGCGGGTTGACAACCCGGGGCAGCTAGCTTTGGTGGTTGCCCCCCAAGTAGGTGGATATGTGTTCACTAAGGTGCTTATGGATGGTGGCAGCAGCATCAACATCCTGTACTACGACACTTTCAGCCGGATGGGTTTGCTTGACAAGGATCTTAAGCCCTCTTCCACAGTGTTTCATGGTGTGGTGCCTGGCAAGTCGGCTTATCCAGTGGGCAAGATTTCTCTGGAGGTAGCTTTTGGTGATGAATACAACTACAGGGTGGAGTCCTTGTGGTTTGAGGTGGTCAAAATTAAAAGTCCCTATCATGCTTTATTTGGACGGCCGGGTTATGCCAAGTTCATGGCTAGGCCTTGTTATGTCTACTTACAGCTCAAGATGCCCGGGTTAAGAGGAACGATTACCGTGCATGGTGATCGGAAAACGGCTCTTGAGTGTGAGGAAGGTGATGCAGCTTACGCAGAGTCAAGTTGTGCAGAGGCAGAGCTCAAGTTTTACAAAGAGAATGTCGACCCGGAGGATATGACTCCGTTGAAGAAGCCCACTATAGAATCAGAGCCGCCCCTCAAGTTTGTGGCGGATGATACCAAGCAGGTGGATTTCACCGAGGGCGACTCATCTCAGCAGTTTACTATTGGGGCTAACATGGACCCCGCATAGGAAAGCGCGCTCATCAAATTCATCCGTGAGAATCAGGACATCTTTGCATGGAAGCCGTCTGACATGCCGGGTGTACCGAGAGAATTTGCTGAGCACCATCTTAATGTGGATCCTAAGTTCAAGCCGATCAAGCAATTCCTTCGTCGTTTCAATGAAGAGCGGCGCAAGGCTATTGGAGAAGAGGTGGCCCGGCTCTTAGCGGCAGGGTTCATCGTGGAGGTCTTTCACCCGGAGTGGTTAGCTAACCCGATGCTAGTGCTTAAGAACAACGGCACTTGGCGTATGTGCGTGGATTACACGGATCTTAACAAAGCCTGTCCAGTTGACCCGTTTGCTCTCCCCCGGATTGATCAGATCATTGATGCAACGGCGGGTTGCGAGAGTTTATGCTTCCTGGACGCCTATTCAGGTTATCACCAGATCAAGATGGCAGTCAAAGACCAAGAGAAGACGGCTTTCATCACGCCTTTTGGTGCTTTCTGCTACGTATCTATGCCTTTTGGACTCAAGAGTGCCCAGGCAACTTATCAGCATTGTGTGCAGAACTGTCTTCACAGTCAAATTGGACGTAATGTTCATGCTTATGTGGATGATATTGTGGTCAAGTCAAGGAAGAAGGAAACTTTGCTGGACGACCTGAAGGAAACTTTCGATAACTTACGGATTTACAAGATGATGCTTAACCAGGCCAAGTGTGTTTTTGGAGTTCCTGCAGGCAAGCTTTTGGGATTTCTGGTCTCTGAGCGTGGAATTGAAGCTAACCCGGACAAGATAAAAGCGATTACTTCTTTGTCTGAGCCGGCGTGCATAAACCTTGTCCACTTGCGACAGTTGCGGACGTCGAGGGGAATCCAGGGGACACGAGGGGTGTCCCAAAGCTATCGGGAGAGGTGATTGGGGGGGCGGCTACAGTGCGGGAGCGCACTATTGCGCGCTCCAGAGCATGCGTTTTGCATGCCATGGCATGCAACATGCGCTCTGGCATGTCCCACCTTGTCCACTTGCTCTTGGGGGATGCAGGGATGCTCCTAGGATGCTCTGGTAGAGGAGGGATGGGGTAGAAGCAAGAGGAGAGGTAGAAATGGGGCTGTCAAGGCTGACCAGAGAGGTAAAAATAGGTTTTTACCCTAGCAATCATTGAGCTGCTGAGGAGAGGGAGTTACTGGGGGTAGAGGATAACAATTCGGGGCTCTGGTAAAAAGTTGAGGACATGGAAAACCCATTTGGTGCTCCGATCATTGATCACAAGATTAACGCACAAGGTGTTTGATGATGGTTTGGCCAAGTAAAAAGGCTCCACTTACTGTGAGATTTAACAGGATGGAATGGAAGCTAAAAATGAGGTTGTTCACCAAGTTTGAGGTCATTAGAGAAAAGTTGGCAATGCAAACTTGGTAAACCCTAGAAATTAACAGAAACAGCTTTCTGTAGATCTAGGCATGCTAAGCTAATCTCCTAAATGCACCACTTGGTGTAGTATTATTATTTGGGGATTATAACATTTCCACAAATTTTGGGGTCAATAGGACAAACTGCACAATGTAAAGTTGTCCAAATTTGATTCTGGACAGAGAGGGTTTTGGGATATTTTGGTGAAGCAAAATAATTGGGATTGAGATGAAACTTTGCAAGATCATCACATTAGGCATATGTGACTTTCTAGAATTTTCCTGGATTTATTTGAGAATATTTCCTATAGAAATATTTCAAAAGCTTAAAACAGACAGAAAGGGTTTTGGAAGGTTTTGTCCAATATTTTGAACATGACATGTTTTGAAACTCATATATATGGAAAATATATGTCCTCTGAGTTTCCCTAAATTTTCTCAAATATTTTGAAAGCATAAAAATAAATTTTCCCTATGAAAGACCATTTCTGGCCTCAAGAAAAAGCCTTTAAATAAAATAGGAAAATAATATTTAAAATTAATATTTGGTGGTTTTGGGAAGTCTTGGATATAGTAGGTTCCAAATAAAGTCTTTGTGGAAAAACAATCCACCCAATTTGAGGACTTGTAGTACAAACCTCAATTTAGGGGTTTTTGAAAACCTAATTTGAATAAATTCTTTTTGGCCAAAATAATATTTGATAAAAAATAGTTTTAGGTACTATGCACATGGCATGATTATTGGGCAAAGGGTTAGGGTCAAGGAAGTGAGTGTTGAGAGAGGAAGGGTCTTTGGGTGCCAAAACACAATCAACCAAACAAGCAACATCAAGCAATTCAAACAAGCTCTTGCACTCAAAAAGTTTTAAATGGGTCCAAATTTTATAAATCCATAGCATAGCAAGGTATACAAACACATGGTGTGACAGACCTCCCCCCTTACAAGAATCTCGTCCCCTAGATTCCTAGGCTAAGCACTAAAAAGATATGGGAACTCGGATCTAAGATAGTTTTCGCGCTCCCATGTTGCTTCTGCCTCAGTGTGGTTGCTCCATTGGACCTTGAAGTACTTGACGGTGCGTCTTTAGGTGCAACGCTCGGCTTCATCCAAAATGTGAACTGGTCTCTCACGATAAGCGAGGTCTGGCAGAAGGTTGATGGCTTGATGATCGATGTCCTTGTAGAGGTCGGGGCGGTTAGGGACTTGGAGACACTTCCGGAGTTGTGACACGTGGAAGACGTTGTGCACATCTGATAGCTCGGAGGGTAGCTCTAGTTGGTAGGCAACTTCTCCTCGTCCGTCGGTGATCCTGAAGGGGCCTATATATCTTGGTGCGAGCTTTTCCTTGACGTGGAAATGCTTGGTTCCCTTGAGAGGCGTGACTCGGAGATACACATAGTCTCCAACAAGGAAACTCATGTCCCGACGGTGGAAGTCGGCGTAGCTCTTCTGTCTTGACTTGGTGGTCTCTAGGCATTCTCAAACGATTTGAACTTGCTCTTCTGCTTCACGGAGGATGTCTGGTCCAAAGACTAATCCTTCTCCGGTCTCTGACCAGTTGAGGGGAGTACGACACTTGCATCCATACAACACCTCAAATGGTGCCATTTGAAGACTTGTATGATAGCTGTTGTTGTAGGAGAATTCGGCAAAGGGTAAGGAATCTTCCCACTTGGCTCCGTACGCCAGAACACAAGAATGGAGCATATCCTCGAGTATCTGGTTTACTCATTCCGTCTGGCCTCCGGTCTGAGGATGAAAAGCAGTGCTGAAGGACAACTTGGTTCCCAAGGCTTCTTGGAATCTATTCCAGAATCTCGAGGTAAACTGAGTACCTCGGTCTGACACGATCTCCTTAGGAACTCCGTGGAGGCTCACGATCCGGTTGATGTAGAGGTTGGCTAGCTAGTTCCCATTATAGGTGGTTCTAACGGGAATGAAGTGGGCTACCTTGGTCAGGTGGTCGACGATGACCCAAATGGAATCATGTCCTTTGCTTGACCTGGGCAAACCGGTGATGAAGTCCATCCCGACTTTGTCCCACTTCCATTCAGGCACTTTGAGAGGTTGTAATAGTCCAGCGGGTCGCTGATGCTCTGCTTTGACTCTGGCATATGTCACACTTAGCGATAAAAGTGGCAATATCTCTTTTCATGACATGCCACCAGAACCTTGCTTTGAGGTCTTGGTACATCTTGGTTCCTCCAGGGTGAATGGAATATGGAGTGTCGTGGGCTTCTTGCAAGATCAGATTCTTGAGCTCAACTTTGTTGGGTACGCAGATGCGATTCCCGAACCATACTACTCCTTGTTCATCCACTGAGAATCCTGGGGCCTTGACTCTCTTAATCTTCCTCTTGATGCCTTCAATGCTATCATAACCCCTCTGAGCTTCCTTAATATCATCCATCAAGGTAGGCCTCGCTTCGAGGTTGGCTAGGAAACCAGGTGCAACTAGTTCCAGGCCAAAGTTTTTAAGCTCTTCATACAAGGCGAGTAGCCTTTCCTTAGTTATAGCATTCAAGGAACAAGCCTTTCTACTTAAGGCGTCTGCTACCACATTAACCTTTCCAGGATGGTATTGAACACTAAGGTCGTAATCCTTGATCAACTCCAACCATCTTCGTTGCCTAATGTTCAACTCCCTTTGAGTGAAAATATATTTCAAACTCTTGTGGTCTGTGTATATCTCACATCGCTTCCCCAGAAGGTAATGTCGCCATGTCTTCAATGCATGAACTACAGCTGCCAACTCAAGATCATGAGTGGTGTAGTTCTCTTCATGAGGACATAGCTGTCTGGATAGATATGCTACGACTCTGCCTTCTTGCATTAGAACACCACCAAGCCCGATTCTTGATGCATCACAATATATCACAAATTCCTTGTGAATATTGGGGGTGGCCAAAACTGGGGTTGTTGTCAATCTCTTCTTGAGCTCTTGGAAGCTTTCTTTGCACTTCGGTGTCCATTCGAACTTCTTGTCCTTCTTCAAGAGTTGAGTCATGGGTCAGGCAATGTTCGACAATTCTTCGACGAACTTGCGGTAATATCCCACGAGTCCGAGGAAGCTTCTGACTTCCTTCACAATGCTTGGGGATTGCCATTCAGTCACAGCTTCGATCTTGGAAGGATCCACTGACAATCCTTCTGCGGTCAACACATGATCCAAGAATCCAACTTCATGCAGCCAGAATTCGCATTTGCTGAATTTGGCATAAAGCTGGTGCTCTTGAAGCTTGTCTAGGACCAATCTCAAGTGTTGCGCATGCTCCTCTTCAGACTTGGAGAAGACGAGTATGTCGTCGATGAAGACAATGACAAACTTGTCCAAATACTCCATGAAGACTGTGTGCATGAGGTACATGAAGTAGGCAGGGGCATTGGTCAACCCAGATGACAAGACCGTGTATTCATACAGGCCATACCAGGTTACAAACGCCGTCTTCGGAATGTCTTGGGGTCTGATCTTCAACTGGTAGTACCCGGACCTGAGATCGATCTTGGAAAACACCTTGGCACCATTTAGCTGATCGAACAGGTCTTCAATCTTGGGAAGTGGGTACTTGTTCTTTATTGTGACCTCATTGAGGGAACGGTAATCAACACAGAGTCGGATAGTTCCATCCCTCTTTGACACAAATAGAACATGAGATCCCCAAGGAGAGGCACTAGGGCGAATAAATCCCTTTCTGAGCTGCTCAGCCAGTTGCTTCTTCAACTCAGCCAACTCTTCAGATCCCATTCTATAGGGCTTCTTATAGATGGGTCCTGCTCCGGGCATTAGCTCAATGATGAACTCGATGTCGCGGTCAGGAGGCATTCTGGGCAGCTCATCAGGAAATACATCTGGGTATTCACATACCACCGGCACTTGATCCAACTCACTTTCCGACAGACAGTTAACCTGAGGGGCTTGAGCGGAGACAGGGTTGGGAACATACTTGACTTCCACTCCTTGGCTATTGGTCATGGTAACAGTCCTCTTGGCACACTCTAACAAGCCTTGGTGCTTGGTTAACCAGTCCATGCCTAGGATCACATCCAAGCCTTGCGACTTCAGGATGATAAGGTCTGCTAGGAAGTCTACCCCGTTGATGTTAATATCAACTCCTTTACACCCTATCCTGGACTTCATAACTGATCCTGGGGTTTGTATCAACATATGACTACCCAGGGGTGTAGGCTTCATACCACTCTCTAGTGCAAACTTTTGAGTAACAAAAGAATGCGAAGCTCCACAATCAAACAGTATAGTTGCTGGGGTTGAGTTGACAAGGAACGTACCCAGTATGACGTTCGGGTCTTCTTGGGCTCCCTCGGCGGTGACGTGATTCACACAACCCTTTCCATTGTTGGGCTGGTTATGGGGAGCTGGTTTCCTTGGTGGCGCTCCATGGCCTTGATCTTGGTTTGGCGCATTGGGGCGCGGTGCATCCGGCTTCTTTTTGGGGCACTACTTAGAGATGTGTCCAGGCTGACCACATCCAAAGCACGTGATCTGACCAGAGTTGTCATTGTTGTTCCTGCCGCCATTGTTGTTATTGGGGTTGTTGTAAACTGGCCTGGGATTGGCATACTACTGAGGCTGGTAGCTCAGACGAGGTGCAGGAGGCCTAGCCTGCTGAGGCTGATAGGTTGGCTTGGCTGGGGTTGGCTGCCAGGGGCGAGGCTTCTGGTTGCTGGAACTACCCTTGCTGATCATCTTGCGCTTGCGAGTGTCTTCCATGGCACGGCGCTTGCCTTCGAGCATGAGGGCCTTGTTCAACAGGTCAAAGAAGGTCCGGCAGTCGCAGACAATGAGTTGATACTGCAGGGCTTGCTGGAGTCCTTCCATGAAGCATTCCATCATAGCGGCCTCAGTGTTGATGTCTTCAGGGGCATACCTCGACAGGAGGTTGAACTTCTGCATATACTCCTTGACAGAGCCACTTCCTTGCTTCAGCGCTCGGAATTCTCTCTTCTTGATAGCCATGATCCCAAAAGGAATGTGGGCGGTGCGGAATCCTTCCTTGAAATCAGCCTAGGTGATCACACGGTCGCCTTGCATAACCTTGAATCCATCCCACCAAGCTCTGGCGGTACCTCCGAGGCAATGAGAGGCGTAAAGCACCTTCTCACGATCCTCATTGCAGTTGACCAGTGCAAGGAGGTGCTCGATGGTGCGGATCCAGTCATCGGCATCCAGAGGTTCAACAGTCTCAGTGAAGGTTGGGAGCGAATTTTTCATGAACTCAGACAGAGTGGAGAGGCCATTGTCATTCCTGCCTTGCTGCTGGTTGTTCACAAGGACTTGAGCCATCTGCTGGATAGCGGCAGTGTTGGCTTAGCGTTCCTCCCGAAGAACTTGGAGAAACTGGGCTATGGTCATGTTCTCCGGTGGAGGTGGTGGCGGGGGGATGTCGCCATGTGGCTGCTCCGGGTGCTCTCCAGCGTGAGCAGCCCCATGATGTGGCTTGAGACTGCATTGGTATTTCCCCAAAGAGGAAGGGATGATGCAGCACAGCGACGGTAAGTATTTCCCTCAGTTATGAAACCAAGGTTATCGAACCAGTAGGAGGATCACCAACACCCAATAAGCAGCACCTGCACACAAACATCAAATACTTGCAACCCGAAGCGAAAGAGAGGTTGTCAATCTCTCTATGGTAATAAGATAGATTAGGTAGTGATAGATAGGAGAGATAGATCTCTCAAGAACACAAATAAAAAGAGTAAATATGCAGCAATATATTTTTGGGTTTTTGGTTTTGTAGATCTGAAAACAAAGATTGAAAACGTAGATCGGAAAGCAATATGATGGAAAAGTAGACCCGGGGGCCGTAGGGTTCACTAGTGGCTTCTCTCATGAGTATAGCGCACGGTGGGTGAACAAATTACTGTTGGGCAATTGATAGAAAATCAAATTGTAATAACGATATCCAAGGCGATGATCATTATATAGGCATCACGTCCAAGATAGATAGACCGACTCCTGCCTGCATCTACCTTTATTACTCCACACATCGACCGCTATCCAGCATGCATCTAGTGTATTAAGTTCATGGAAAAACGGAGTAATGCAATAAGAACGATGAAATGATGTAGATAAGATCTATTCATGTAGGAATAAACCCCATCTTGTTATCCTTAATAGCAACGATACATGCGTGTCTTGCTACCCCTTCTGTCACTGGGAAAGACCACCGCAAGATCGAACCCATCACAAAGCACCTCTTCCCATGGCAAGAAAAATCGATCTAGTCGGCCTACCTAAACCAAAGATTCGGAGAAGAAATACGAGGCTATAAGTAATCATGCATATAAGAGATCAAAGAAGACTCAAATAATATTCATGGATAGAAACTGATCATGAACTCAAAATTCATCGGATCCCAACAAACACACCGCAAAAGTTTACATCAAATAGATCTCCAAGAGACCATTGTATTGAGAATCATAAGAGAGAGAGGAAGCCATCTAGCTACTGCCTACGGACCCGTAGGTCTATGGTGGACTACTCACGCATCATCGGAGAGGCACCTATGAGGAAGATGAACCCCTCTGTGATGGTGCTTAGATTGGATCTCGCGGTTGTGGAACTTGCGGCGGCTGGAATTGTGTTTCGTCGACTCCCCTAGGGTTTTTGGAATATTTGGGAATTTATAGGCATCAGAGGCGGTGCGGAAGGGGGCTGAGGAGGGCACAACCGATTTGGGCACGTCGGGACCCCCCTGGCACGCCCTGGTGGGTTGTGGTCTCCACGGCCCACCTCTCCGGCAGTTCTTCGGCCCACTGGGTGTCTTCTGGTCCAGAAAAAATCTCCAAAAAGTTTCGTTGCGATTGGACTCCGTTTGGTATTCATTTTCTGCGAAGTAAAAAACAAGCAAAAACAGCAACTGGCACTTTGGCACTATGTCAATAGGTTAGTCCCAAAAAATGATATAAAGTTGTTATAAAATGATTGTAAAACATCCAAGAATGATAATATAACAGCATGGAACAAGCAAAAATTATAGATACGTTGGAGACGTATCACCCCACCACCCCCCTGTTGCTGGCTGGAGTTGCCGGCTTCAAGGTTGGTGAAGGAGCTATTGCAGGTTGCAGTCACCATCCTGTTTGGAGTAGCCAAGTCAAACAACTTGGACAAAAGAGAGGGAAAAGCAGCAATAGAGAAAGCGCGCCTAAGGGGGTTGGTCTAGTGCAGGTGTGATCAAACAGAGGTCGAAAGACCAAAGACATATATTAAGACAAGATATATGATGGAGTCGCTTACATGTTGCCTAAGGCAAAAGCGCGACTTGCATCAAAAGACAAACAACAAAACAGGCAACAAGCACACATGGTTTCATATGAACCATTACACGAAATCGACCTCACATAGGGGATACATGACTTGTCCTACCCTAGGGGTTCTCGGACTCAGGTGGTGGAGTGCTCTGCTTCCTTTCCAAGAGGAAAGAAGACTCGGTTGCTTGTTGGGACTCCTTCGGGCATGATGCCCATGTTCGCCACACCCGAAACATGTAACAAAAATCCAGAGGTCGGTACTCGGCCTTGGGTTAAGATGTCAGTGGTTTGGCGAAGTAGCTCTTGAGTGTGGTGAAGTTCTTGGCGGAGCTTCACAGACTCCTTATTCAGGTTGTGAGCCAGACTGCCGGCGGAGAGGCTGAAGTAAGTCTGGAATCTAAGGTGTATGCCATCCTCCTTGGATGGAACCAATGTATGACTCTCGCCACTGTCGTCCTTTCTGAAGGGTAGGTAGCGAGTAGCTGGCTCGTCAGCCATCTCTGGAATGATGTCTCGAAGGTGGATAAGTGATGTCGGCGTACGACACCTATGGGATCACGTGGATCCCTTCTACGATTCGGCAGGGAAAAAGGCGTGCACAAAGAGTAGATCTAGCGATCAACGCGAGGGATTTTTACCCAGGTTCGGGCCACTGAGAAGCGTAAAACCCTACTCCTGCTTTAGTGTATTGTGAGTCTTTGAACTCTGGCTCCAGGAGCGCTATGTGATAAACAGTACACAGCCGCTATGCATGCTATCTGGGCTAGAAGGTCCTCTCCCTGTAGCTATGCCTTGGGCCTCCTTTTATATGTCGAAGGGGTCACCAACAGTGGCGCACAGTACATACAAGAGGTGTAAAGTTGCTACAGTGTTTACATGATTATCACTGACGTCTTAGGAAAAACGCATTAAATGCTCCGTTGAGGTGTCCCTAAGTTTCTTGGGGACGGAAAAAGAGCCCGTCCCATCAGCACCGCTTAACCCCATCCGCCGTTAGCGCCTTGACACGCACCCAGGAGGACAAAACCTAAATGACAGGCTGGTCGCTGCGCTGGAGCGGTGACAAGGTGGCGAGGTCTTGCCGGGTGCGAATCTTGCCGGGGCTACGCAAGCCATCCCGGCAAAAATCTTGCCGGGATCCCAGCCTTTGGTCTTCTGTCTTCTGATTATTGACTTGAATGCTTTCTTGACATTCTGGCACTTGCATTCAGCTGTCCCCCGGCAGGCCTTGCCGCTGATGTGGCTACAACCGTCCGTGCACAAGTATGGGGTACTAAAAGACCCAAACTTTAGTACACCGACAGGATCCCCCGGGCCTAGGCCATACACGGGTGCGAGGCATTGTTGGGCAAGGCCCAAACAGTGCACGGGCACACGTGGCAGGAGTCAGCTGTTATAATCATTCCGCTTACTGCGCCCCCCCCCCCCCCACGACGCACATTGAATGCGTGACGTGGGATACAAGTTGCCGGCTAGCGTAATTCCTCTGTGCAACAACTCCGCCTTGGCCTCAATCATCGCCATGATGCTGGTGTGTAATGCTCACAGCCTCGACGGAACTTGGGACGAACCATCCACAGAGCAGGCACAAGAGTTCTTTGATAACTTGTCGGAGAGGGCCATCTGGGAAGAAACGAACCTCATCCGCCCCACCACTGATGAAGAGGTGGCGTATATCGTTAGCAGGGTGGAAGAGGCGAATCTTGCCGCGGAGGCCGGCGGCGTTGGCTTCATGGAAGGGGAAGCCAGTGAAGAAGAAGTGATATCAGAGGGAAAACTTGCCGGGCAGGGCGAGGTTGCTGGAGAGCAGGGTGGCACAGCTGTCGGGGATCCTTCTGCCGAGGATACAGCCGAGGAGCAGCTGCACGAGGAGCCCCCAGCTCCCGAGAAGAAGAAGCGTGTTCTTCGGAAAGCCACCTCTGGTGCCTCAGCCCACCAACCTTCCTCTTCTGCCATAGCCAAACGACCCAGGACTACTCCTTCACCTCCTCACACGGACACCGTGGCGGAAGTTGACTTCGACCTCTCTGCCTTTAGCCCGGAAAGAGAAGAGTAAGGGTCCTGTCACATCTTTTAACTTCTGAATTTTTGGTTTTGCTTAACTTGTTTGCCTTGCTTTGGCCTGTCCCCGCAGAGATACGGAAACGCTGGCGCAAAGGATGGCGAAGAAGGCGAAGACTTCAACGGGCGATGAGCCGCCAGCAAGCACCACAGGTGCGCCAGAGCCGATCACCATCAGCCCGGAGCCCAGCCCACGACGCAGTCCTCAACATAGCCCCCAGCGTGAGTTCATTACTCATTTCCCACTGGCGAGCGTTGAGACGTATATCTTCGCCACTGACGCCGTCGAGCTTGGAGGAGAAGAACAGCAACAAGGAGAGTCATTGGTGGCCGTCCCTGATGCGCCGCCTCCGTCAACTACGTCGCCCAGAGACGGATCTTCGGCAAGGGCTTCCGCTGGCGAGCCCATTCTTGTTGAGGAGGAGCCGGCAAGCACAGGTACCGGCAGTCCTACATCGGCAACCAATGTTGCCAGGAAAGGAGAACCACCTCTCAACAGCTTGTCATAGGGACTAGCTGCTTCACTTCTTTTTGTCGCCACCATTCCATGCCAAGACAATTTTATCTTAAGTTAGAATCGCGGCAACTATTAATGTAATATAACTGGCTGTGTTTTGAATGAATGCACGCTATTCCTTTTGTCTGATTTCTTTCTGTATGGTACACGCCCTACGCTTTATTGGAAACTTGCCGGTGCGCGCAGCCTTGCCGCGAGCGCTTTGAGGACGGATCCTTAGCAGCCTGCTGGAGGTGCCGCTGCCGGCAAGATACCTTGGTGTTTTCGGTGCAGCCACTTAAGCTATTGAGCGGACTCGAAACAAAGTAAGGGTGCAACCGATCATGACAAGGTTCCTTCGCGTGCAGGTTTTCCATACAAAAGTCGAAATCGTCCAAGGAAAATAACTTTATAGTGAAAAATTTACTTAGAGTTTTGCAACTTATCTTTTCGTTGCTGTACTCCATTCTGCAAGATATCAATTTTGAACATCGCCTGTTGGTATCCATACCATCATCCCCCCGACAAACTTGTACGCGAGGGAACCTTCTATCCTTTAAGAAAAAGAAAGAAGAGAAAATAGGGATATGGAACCTTGGCGGTTCGTTAATACTTACTGGAAATAAGCGTAATACAACATCTCAGACAAACATGCATATAAGTAAACATGAAAATCGACAAGAATTGTAAAACACTTAATCTTATTCAACTATGCACAGGGTATGCGCCTGGCTTTGTACAAAGGATTACATGCCTTGCCGGCAAAACTTGTACAAAAGATGGTTGCTGGGAGACCCGGCAACTGCGCCTTATGGATAGAACTTACGAAGATGTTCGATATTCCAGGAATTGCTCACTGGAACGCCATCTTCGGTCTCCAGGCGGACTGCACCAGGCCTGGTGACTCGTACTACCCGATAAGGGCCTTCCCACTTCGGCGTCAACTTGTTAGAATTCTTGGCCGACTGAACGCGCCGAAGAACAAGGTCGCCTTCCTCACGACTTCGGGCATGAACCTTGCGGCTATGGTAGCGGCGCAAGGTTTGCTGGTAGCGTGCAGCTCGCACAGCAGCCTGAAGACGATCTTCCTCAAGGAGCGTAACGTCATCTTGGCGCCACTGCTCTTGCTCAAGCTCATCATAGGCGAGCACTCGAGGTGACCCGTATGTGAGTTCCGTGGGGAGAACTGCTTCCGCCCCGTATACTAGGGAGCAGTTGTGCTCGCGCCAATGCTTCTGCTGGTGTAGGCGGCGGCGAAAGGTGCGAGGAACGTGAGGAGCTCTGACTCCTAACCGTGTTAGAAGGAGCTCCATCACGGTCCCGCGACCGCGCGCCGCTTCCTCCAGCATTTTGGCATGTATGCTGGCCCCACGCATCTCGAGAGTGATGCTCAGGGGTCTTTCCTTGGGGACACTTAGAACCACCAACGTCGCGGCGCTGTTCATCGCGTGCGACCTGAGAAGGCCGCGGCGCATGCGCCGGCGTGGGTGTCTTAGAAGGCGCCCTTCCGTCCTTGGAGTTCACTACGCCGCCCGTAGGCAGCACAGCTCCATCCTTAGATCTAGCGGCGCGCGGGTTGCCGTCGCCGCTGCGAACGACGCCGCTCGCTTGGCTTTGATCACCAGAACGTCGTGGAGGCTCAAGACCTCGGCCCCCTCCACTCGCGTCCACACCGTCGCCCGTCCGTGTACCTACAGGCATACCGGACGCGGATGGATCAACCGCCGTAAAACCCTTTTTCTTGGGAGCCATGGCGATGAAGATGATGAAGAAACTAGCGCGCTGATCGCTAGATCAGGTTCATGCACCCCCAATCCCCTTACCTGGCACGCCAAAGATGTCGGCGTACGACACCTATGGGATCACGTGGATCCCTTCTACGGTTCGGCAGGGCAAAAGGCGTGCACAAAGAGCAGATCCAATGATCAACGCGAGGGATTTTTACCCAGGTTCGGGCCGCTGAGAAGCGTAAAACCCTACTCCTGCTTTAGTGTATTGTGAGTCTTTGAACTCTGGCTCCAGAAGCGCTATGTGATAAACAGTACACAGCCGCTATGCATGCTATCTGGGCCAGAAGGTCCTCTCCCTGTAGCTACACCTTGGGCCTCCTTTTATATGTCGAAGGGGTCACCAACAGTGGCGCACAGTACATACAAGAGGTGTAAAGTTGCTACAGTGTTTACATGATTATCACTGACGTCTTAGGACAAACGCATTAAATGCTCCGTTGAGGTGTCCCTAACTTTCTTGGGGACGGAAAAAGAGCCCATCCCATCAGCACCGCTTAACCCCATCCGCCGTTAGCGCCTTGACACGCACCCAGGAGGACAAAACCTAAATGACAGGTTGGTCGCTGCGCTGGAGCGGTGACAAGGTGGCGAGGTCTTGTCGGGTGTGAATCTTGCCGGGGCTCTGCAAGCCATCCCGGCAAAAGTCTTGCTGGGATCCCAGCCTTTGGTCTTCTGTCTTCTGATTATTGACTTGAATGCTTTCTTGACATTCTGGCACTTGCATTCAGCTATCCCCCGGCAGGCCTTGCCGCTGGTGTGGCTACAACCGTCCGTGCACAAGTATGGGGTACTAAAAGACCCAAACTTTAGTACACCGACAAGTGCCTTGCGTGCTTCTGTCTCAACTGCGATTGCCAGGGTCTCCATTTGTGGTCCTTCAAAGAACCAACTCGTCAGGGAGTCGTTTGCCTTCACGAACACATCAACGTGGTACTCCTTCGTGATGGCATCGACCCAGTGCTCGTGATAGAAGAAAACGGGTGGTCGGCGGAACTGGCACTTCTCCAGGCTATCCTCAAGGAGTAGGGGAAAGCCGGATGCTAGGAGGGCTTCGGGTACGACGGCCATCCACAAGGTTTGAAGGGAGGAGAGTCAGTAGAGTGTTGAAAGAAGACTAGAAGAGATAAGAAGTGCAGAAACTCCTAAGTATGGGTACTAGGTATAGTTTTGAAAATGGATTTATCCTAACTAACGTCCATGCGAACTAAGGCTTCCTACCGTCAACCTGGCTCTCATACCAGCTCTATGGGGACCCCTACTCATAAGTCGTGATCACTGAATGCACGTGTACAGTGATCCCAAAGATCAATGCTCACTGAAAACACAGAAGCCGAATAACAAGAGTCTTACATCCATACATACCGTCTTACATAAATAAAGACCATCGAGGTCAAGTCATACATAGATAGGGCCATGAAGACCAAATAGCAAACACAAACTCACAGTGGAAATCTTGAAAGATAGCGTAGACCCATGCCATCTGCCTTAACCCTACAGGAATTCTGACTGGGAAGCGTCCTAATTCGCATGTTCGTCACCAACGAATTCTTCACCATATTCCTGCTCTTCCATGCCAGGTCAATTAAATAATTAGTGGCAAGCCAATGAGTACTTTGAATGTACTCGCAAGCAAACCATGTTTTGGAACAAGATGTAACAATGCATGATATAGCACTAAGTAGGTAAGTTTTGCAGAAAGCTAATTTTAAGTGCAATGACATGTCCTATCTACTTTTCAGCATGCATCAAATGGATACAAGAAACCGTATGAACAGGTTACAGGTGTCAATATAAACAAGGTTTGAACATCTCATGTTCAATCATCTCGTCAAGTCATCTGACTTAACTCGAGTAATCCATCTTTCTCCCCCGCACCCACACACACACACACACCAAGTTTGTGAAAACAATGGACGTAGCCCAAGAGCGGTCATCCAACTGTCCTTGACCGTGGACACGGCTATTCGAATAGTTTTACACTCTGCAGAGGTTGCACACTTTACCCACAAGACTCGGGGAACTTTCGTGTCATCCATGACTCGCAGTATATTACATACCCGAGGTAAGCTCCCGAACAATGCCTTTCCCCTTGCGATACTAAACAAAGAGTCCACTCGTTGGTGACATCCCTCATGATATACATCACACGTATCATCCATGAGGGCACGCAACGGTGTGCCCGTTGTTTGTGAAAACAGCCCATGATCGTCCATTCCGGTACGACCCTGTATCGAGAGTGAACACGTCACTCCCGCCACTAGTAATGCATGCTCTTTGCTAGTAACCACCAAAGTAATCAACAAAGCCCCGTCCCATAAGGGGTATCGTGGTTGTACATGTAAGGTTGGAATAACGGTCGCAACTTACACCAATCCGTTTTCGAAAACCACACACTCACTTGCTCCGGTACACCACTTCTTTATCACGTGGTTACCTAGCTCACATCATCTCCCTCATGCATTAGTGGCACCCGACGGGGTTTTCGAAAAGTCTTTTGAAAACACTTTGTTTCCAACTCCATGCATAAGCCCGTCCCACTTTGCGTAGCAACTACTTAGCAACCTAACTACTCCCACCCGCATAACCCTCATAAGGAGGAAGGGTCATGCACGATGCAAGTATCAAGTGTAAAAGTATCGGAGGCAACCCACCGAAGTGGTCACCATATCATCATGATCAATTCATCGGAACTTAATGGTGCTATATGGCATGCATGAAAAAGTTTCTTAGGCATGGTCAAGGGGCTGTTTGCCTGGCTCAACAAAGTCCTCAGGGTCTTCAAAGTCTTCGGGTCCAACTCCCTTGTCAACAACGCAATCTATCGTCGCAATATTAACGGGCAAAAATAAGAACACGGCAAAAACAGAGCACATAATCCACTTCTAAAATGTTACATCACTCTATAAAGTACTATACTAACACCTAAAAATATTTGTCTCTGGTTTTGAAGTGAAAAAGGTTTTGAAAACTATTTTAACAGAGGTTTAAAATATTCAAAACTAGGTTTCAAATAAAACCACTACATAAAATGTTTTCAAAAAAATTCACAAGTAGCATCATTAAATACTACAGAATTACAATATTTTTGGTGGAGGAATATTTGGATTTAGAGGAATATTTTATTATGTGAAATTTTTGCAAAACAGAGACAAAATGAAAAAGAAAAGGCTACTGTGCCTTTGGGCCAAACGGCCAGCCGAGTCGGCCCAGCCAGCAGGGCGACCCAGGCGGCTCGGTGCCCCCACGTGTGTCAGGCCTGACGGGCGGTGCCCGTAGGCCAGAGAGAGGGGGGCGAGAGAGGTGTGGGGATGATAGGGGGGTCCCACCTGTCATCTCCCACCTCGGGACAGAGGGACGGCGACGCTCACCGGTGGCGAAGGAGGGCACGGCAGGTGAGCTGGCTACGGGGATGAATTCAGGGTACCGCCGCCATCTCGGAGCAGGTGGAACGAGTCCCCGGAGAGCAGGGAGTCGCCGGCGATGAGGTAGCTGAGGTGGAGGGGCTTCGGATGAGCTCCAACCCGTCGCCTCAGGCTGCAAAATGATCGGGAGAAGGGGTAAAATGGGTCAGGAGGGAGCTGGGGTTCCAGATTGAGCGAAAACAGGGCTGGAGGAGGCCTCTCACCGCGTGGATGTCGGTGACTAGCGACGACATCGCTCGGCTCGATTCCGAGCACAGGGAGTGGGAGGAGAGCTAGGGCTCTGCTGGGGGTCGATTAGGAGCGGGATAGAGCTAACAAAGGGGAGAGAGGGTCTCGGGGCGCCTTCTTATAGGTGGCCCCTGGTCCACCGAGCTTGGGTGCGTCGGCAAGGTTCTAGCTGAGGCCAGAGGGCGCGGAGGCTCGAGGGGGCGTGTTTAGGGTCTTCCTAGGGTCGGTCTAGGGCCAGTGGGAGCAAGAGGGGGAGCGGGGGGGTGCGCGTGTGAGGCCTGCGGTTGGCCGAATCGGGCGGCGTCGGGCACGCGTGCTGGAGGTCGCCGGAGAGAGAATGGAGAGGGGGCCGACACTTTGGAGGATTGCGGACGTCGAGGCGAATCCAGGGGACACGAGGGGGAGTCCCAAAGCTATCAGGAGAGGTGATTGGGGGGCTACAGTGCGGGAGCCCACTGTAGCGCGCTCCAGAGCATGCGTTTTGCATGCCATGGCATGCAGCACGCACTCTGGCATGTCCCACCTTGTCCACTTGCTCTTGGGAGATGCAGGGATGCTCCTAGGATGCTCTGGTAGAGGAGGGATGGGGTAGAAGCAAGAGGAGAGGTAGAAATGGGGCTGTCCAGGCTGACCAGAGAGGTAAAAATAGGTTTTTACCCTAGTAATCATTGAGCTGCTGAGGAGAGGGAGTTACTGGGGGTAGAGGGTAACAATTAGGGGATGTGGTAAAAAGTTGAGGGCATGGAGAACCCATTTGGTGATCCAATCATTGATCACAAGATTAATGCAGAAGGTGTTTGATGATGGTTTGGTCAAGTAACAAGGCTCCACTTACTGTGAGATTTAACAGGATGGAATGGAAGGTAAAAATGAGGTTGTTCACCAAGTTTGAGCTCATTAGAGAAAAGTTGGCAATGCAAACTTGGTAAACCCTAGAAATTAACAGAAACAGATTACTGTAGATGTAGGCATGCTAAAATAATCTCCTAAATGCACCACTTGGTGTAGTATCATTATTTGGGGATTATAACATGTCCACAAATTTTGGGCTTAATAGGAGAAACTTCACATTGTAAAGTTGTTCAAATTTGATTCTGGACAGAGAGGGCTTTGGGATATTTTGGTGAAGCAAAACAATTGGGATTGAGATGAAACTTTCCAAGATCATCACATTAGGCATATGTGACTTGCTAGAATTTTCCTGGATTTATTTGAGAATATTTCCTATAGAAATATTTCAAAAGCTTAAAACAGACAGAAAGGGTTTTGGAAGGTTTTGTCCAATATTTTGAACATGACCATGTGTTGAAACTCATATATATGGAAAATATATGTCCTCTGAGTTTCCCTAAATTTTCTCAAATATTTTGAAAGCATAAAACTAAATTTTCCCTATGAAAGACCATTTCTGGCCTCAAGAAAAGGCCTTTAAATAAAATAGGAAAATAATATTTAAAATTAATATTTGGTGGTTTTGGGAAGTCTTAGATATAGTAAGGTTCCAAATAAAGTTTTTGTGGAAAAACAATCCACCCAATTTGAGGACTTGTAGTTCAAACCTCAATTTAGGGGGTTTTGAAAACCTAATTTGAATAAATCCTTTTTGGCCAAAATAATATTTGATAAAAAAATAGTTTTAGGTACTATGCACATAGCATGATCATTGGGCAAAGGGTTTGGGTCAAGGAAGTGAGTGTTGAGAGAGGAAGGGTCTTTGGGTGCCAAAACACAATCAACCAAACAAGCAACATCAAGCAATTCAAACAAGCTCTTGCACTCAAAAAGTTTTAAATGGGTCCAAATTTTATAAATCCATAGCATAGCAAGTGATACAAACACAGGGTGTGACATAGTAGCATCATGTTTATTATCATAGCAGCAGCAAACTTTGTCATAGGACTTTTTCATATAACTTTTATTATATAACTTCATCATATAACTTCTCATGAACAAGTAACAATTCATCACAACATAGAAGTAAAAGCATAAACCTTATTGAAAACCAACAAACTATGTTCTCAGTCAACTTTGCAACTACAATTCATCATATTTTCAAGAAGGGTCTCGTGTCGGAGCCTTTTGGCAAGTCCACATACTCAACCATCATTTAATCTTCTATGATTGATAACACTCACATCATACCCATGAGCAAAAGGTTTCAACCGGACACATAGAAAGATAGGGACTTATAGTTTCACCTCCCAACGTATTCACCTCAAGGGTGATGTCAACAATAATAACTCATGCTCACTCATATCCAACTGGATATATGTGCCTAGATCTTTCCTCACCACATGATGCTTGCAAAAATAAAAAGTAAAAAGAAATAGGGAAGAATACTTTGACTCTTGCATAAAAGTAAATACATAAAAGTAAAAGATAGGCCTTCGCAGAGGGAAGCAGAGGCTGTCATGCACTTTTTGGTTTGTATGCCAAATCCCTTAATGCAAAAGAACGTCACGTTATATTGCCCCTTATGATAGCAACCTTTATTATGCAGTTCAATGCTTTTATTACTTTGCCATCACAAGTTCGTACAACACTCAATTTTCTCTTACACTAATTGATCAAACACATTTAGAAGCAATTTTTATTGCCTTAGTGCACCGATGACAACTTACTTGAAGGATCTTACTCAATCCATAGGTAGGTATGGTGGACTCTCAAAACATGAGTTTGGGTTTAGGGTTTTTGGATGCGCAAGTAGTATCACTACTTAGTGCGGAATTTTTGGCTAGCAAAGATATTGAGCAAGCACCACATGTTGAAGGATGACAATATAACTTCTATGTGAATATGAAAAAAGATAAATCATTACGTTGTCTTCCTTGTCCAACGTCAACAATTTTGGCATATAATATTTAATGGGGGCTCACAATCATAAAAGATGTCCAAGATAGTGTATTTGCGTGTGAATCTTCTCTTCCCTTATTAATTCTTTCATGAATTGCATCATTGACCAATGCTATGTTTGTCAATTTCCAATAAATTTTACCACTTATACTTTTCCTTATGTGATGTCATTACTTACCATAAGATGAGCATATGATCCTTTTCATTTATTTCCTTTTTATTTTGATTGCAACAAGAAAGTAAAGAAGCAAAAGCTCAAACTAAACTTTATTATATAACTCTCACTCGATTACATAGATAGATAGATCACGAAACTAGCACTCAAAAATAGACTATACTAAAAATTTATTCAACTAGATCATGAAAGAGCTAAGGATCGAACTAAAATAGGTAAAGGTAGATAAAAGTGATGGTGACATGATACCAGGGCATCTCCCCCAAGCTTGTGCCCATACCCGTGTACTCAAGTCTCCTTTGGTGGTGAAGATGATGACGGTGGTGATGAAGTGGTAGCGTTCTTTTTCAGCTTATACTCGAGCATAAAGTTTTCCTCCCTTTGATCCTCATTCTCTAACTCAAGCTTTAATATCTTCTTGCATAATGTTGCCTTGCTATCCCAGAGAAAACGAGAAGGGATAGATTGGGTCTTAGTTTTGTTAGGGAGGCTTGACTTCTTGAACTCTACGTGCATATCCCCGGGTTGAGATAGTGGGACTTCTTCATCATCAAAGCTTGCCTCTTCCTTTCCCTTCAAGTCATAATCTTCTTCTTCCTCCGAGGTCCAGCCATGGCGCTCCACATCCCCATAGACCTTGGGGTCTGCGATATAGTTAGCGACATAGCTCTCACCATCTGAATCTTCAGACGACATATTTTCAGACATGTCAGGAAAATAGCACGAAACAAGAACAGGGGATTTTTCTGCGATGCGGTGGTCAAAACAATCGAGGGTATATATAAAGATTTTTTTAATCTTGGGAAGCAAGAATATGGAAGGAAAACGGAGTCGGGAAGGTGCCCGAGGGAGGCACAACCCACTAGGGCGCGCCAGGGAGGGCCGGCGCGCCCTGGTGTATCGTGCTCACCTCGGTTGCTTTCCTGTTTATTTCTTATTTTCCTAATTTTTGTAATATTCCAAAACTAACAGAAAATATTTTTGCGGATTTTTCGGAGTCCGTTTACTTACCGTATCATGTACCTCCTCTTTTTCAGGATTCTGGAGTGTTCCGAAAGGTTTCTTTTATGTGTTCCTCCGATGTCATGGTTTGGATAATATTGCTTTCAACATTAATAGGCGTACCTGAGATATAGTGTTTAATTCTTTGTCCATTGACCACTGACGTGGCTTGAGACTGCGTCGGTATTTCCCCAAAGAGGAAGGGATGATGCAACACAGCTACGGTAAGTATTTCCCTCAGTTATGAAACCAAGGTTATCGAACCAGTAGGAGAACCAAGCAACACTATGTAAATGGTACCTGCACACAAAGAACAAATACTTGCAACCCGACGCGTAAGAGGGGTTGTCAATCTCTCCACGGTAAAAAGATAGATTGGTTTGTATGAGATTGGATAAATAGATTGCACAAGAACACAAAATAAAAGATGCAAATAAAAAGTGCAGCAAGGTATTTTTGGGTTTTTGGAATAATAGATCTGAAAACAAATGCGGAAAAGGATAGATCGGAAAGCAAAATATTAAAAGAATAGACCCGGGGGCCATAGATTTCACTAGTGGCTTCTCTCAAGAAAATAGCACACGGTGGGTAAACAAATTACTGTTGGGCAATTGATAGAAGATCAAATAATCATGATGATATCCAAGGCAACGATCAATATATAGGCATCACGTCCAGGATTAGTAGACCGAAACGATTCTGCATCTACTACTATTACTCCACACATCGACCTCTATCCAGCATGCATCTGGTGTATTAAGTTCATGGAGAAACAGAGTAATGCAATAAGAACGATGACATGATGTAGACAAGATATATTCATGTAGGAATAGACCCCATCTTGTCATCCATAATAGCAACTATACATGCGTGCCTCGCTGCCCCTTCTGTCACTGGGAGAGGACACCGCAAGATCGAACCCATCACAAAGCACCTCTTCCCATGGCAAGAAAAATCGATCTAGTTTGCCTAACTAAACCAAAGATTCGAAGAAGAAATATGAGGCTATAAATAATCATGCATATAAGATATCAAAGAAGACTCAAATAACATTCATGGATAGAAACTGATCATGAACTCAAACTTCATCGGATCCCAACAAACACACCGCAAAAGTTTACATCAAATAGATCTCCAAGAGACCATTGTATTGAGAATCATATGATAGAGAGAGAGAGAGAGGAAGCCATCTAGCTACTGCCTACGGCCCGTAGGTCTATGGTGGACTACTCACGCATCATCGGAGAGGCACCCATGAGGATGATGAACCCCTCCGTGATGGTGTTAGATTGGATCTCGTGGTTCTGGAACTTGCGGCGGCTGGAATTGTGTTTCGTCGACTCCTTTAGGGTTTTTGGAATTTCTGAGGATTTATAGAGCTGAGAGGCAATGGAAAAGACCTCCGTGGGGCCCACGATACATCGAGGCGTGTCGGGGGCTTCTGGCGCGCTCTGGTGTATCGTGGGCCCCACGGGCCTCCCCCAGGTGCTTCCTTGGCTCCCAAGTTGTCTTCTGGTCCAAAAAAACTCTAAAAAGTTTCGTTGCAATTGGACTCCTGTTGGTACTGATATTCTGTGAAGTAAAAAACAAGCAAAAAACAGCAACTTGCACTGGGCACTATGTCAATAGGTTAGTCCCAAAAAATGATATAAAGTTGCTATAAAATGATTATAAAACATCCAAGAATGATAATATAACATCATGGAAAAATCAAAAATTATAGATACCTTGGAGACGTATCAGCATCCTTAAGCTTAATTCCTGCTCGTCCTCAAGTAGGTAAATGATAAAAACAGAATTTTTGATGTGGAATGTTGCCTAACAAGTTCATCACATATTCTTTTCTTTGGTAGCATGGACATTTGGACTTTTTAGATGGTTCAAAGCAATAGTCTAGTTTTGACATGAAGACTTTAATACTCAAGCATACCAACAAGCAACCATGTCTTTCAAAATATCAACACTAAAGAAAGTTATCCCTAGCCCATCATGCTCAATCATTGATCCATTCATGAAACACACTCGAATATTAGCTACACCCAATGCACAAGTATGATTATAGTGCCCCCTAGTTGGTGCTTTATAATAGAAGATGGAGACTCGAATTAAAAATAAAAATTTCATAAAGTAAATACATAGGCCCTTCGCAGAGGGAAGTAGGGATTTGTAGAGGTGCCAGAGCTCAAAGCTTAAATTGAGAGAGAAAAATATTTTGCATGGCATGCCTTTCCTGTCAATGAAAACGACCAACTAGTTCTCAATACTTTCCATGCTAGATACATCATAGGAGGTTCCCAAACATAAAATAAAGTTTATTCCTTTTTCCACCATTTTTTCACAATCCATGGCTAGCCGTATCCACGGATGCCATCCATACCAACACTTTCCAAGGAATTTATTATTTGACAACATAAAGTAAAAAAAAATCATTTTGGGACTGGGCATCCCTATTACCGTCGTGGTCTTGTGCAATGACAAGTGAATAAACACTCATCTTGAGAATAACACATCTAGCATGGAAAAACATTGGCCACCCAAAAGGAAATTCATTTTGAAAATTAGAGATGGCACATATAAATTTGCTTGGAACGGCACGAAAATACCACGTATAGGTAGGTATGGTGGACTCATATGGCAAAACTGGGTTTAAGGATTTTGGATGCACAAGTAGTATTTCTACTTAGTACAAGTGGAGGCTAGCAAATAGATTGAGAAGCAACCAACCAAGAAACGAAAATTCACATAAACGGGCATTAAGCATAACTAACACCGAATAATACACCACAAGTAGGATGTAATTTCATTGCATAACTATTGACTTTCGTGCTTGCATAGGGAATCACAAACCTTAACATCAATATTCTTACTAAAGCATAATTACTCACCAAAATGACTCACATATTACTATCATCATGTCTCAAAACTATTAAAAGGAATCAAGTTTAATTTGTCCAATGATCTTCATGAAAGTTTTTATTATATCCCTCGTGAATATCTATCACTTTGGGACTAGTTTCATATATTGTCATTGCTTTTGACAAGCTCAAATAAATTTAAGTGAACAACATGAGCATAAAAATTTCATCTCTCAAAAATAATATAAGTGAAGCATGAGAGAATTTCTTCAAAATTTACTAACTCTCAAATTAATCTAAGTGAAGCATGAGAGTATTTCTTCAAAAATTTAAAGCACACCGTGCTCAAAAAGATATAAGTGAAGCACTAGATCATAGAGCAATTAAGTGAAGCATATAGAGCAATTCTAACAAATCATAGCATAATTTTGGCTCTCTCAAATAGGTGTGTCCAGCAAGGATAATTGTGACAAACTAAAAATCAAATAAAGCAAACACTCATATAATACAAGACGCTCCAAGCAAAACTCATGATATGTGACGAATAAAAATATAGCTCCAAGTAAAATACTGATGGTCGTTAGAAGAAAGAGGGGATGCCACTCGGGGCATCCCCAAGCTTAGTTGCTTGTTTCTCCTTGGATATTATCTTGGGGTGCCATAGCATCCCAAGCTTAGGCTCTTTTCACTCCTTATTCCTTCATCCATCATGATCTCACCCAAAACTTGAAAACTTCAATCACACAAAACTTAACAAAACCTTCGTGAGATCCGTTAGTATAATAAAGCAAATCACCACTCTAAGTACTGTTGAAAACCCATTAATATTTTATTATTGCATTATATATACTGTATTCTAACTTTACCATGGCTTATACCCTCCAATACAAGCCATAGATTCATCAAAATAAGCACACAATGCAACGAAAACAGAATCTGTCAATAACAGAAGAGTCTGTAGTAATATGTACTCTAACCATATTTCCGTAACTCCAAAAATTCTGAAAAACTAGGACAACGTCAGAAATTTGTATATAAATCTTGTGTAAAAAATTCAGAATTTTTCGTCACTTCTGTAATTTTCGAAAATTCTGCTACTGGACGCAAAAGTTTCTGTTTTTCAACAAGATCAAATCAACTATCACCCAACATGATCCCAAAGGCTTTACTTGGCACAAACACTAATTTAAACATAAAAACACAATCATAACAGTATCATAATTGTGTCAACACTCAAGAACATAAAGAAAAAGGTAAAAATAAATTTTATTCATTGGGTTGCCTCCCAACAAGCGCTATCGTTTTATGCCCCTAGCTAGGCATAATGCATAGATTCAAGTGTTGTCATATTTAGTTTTTGCTCCATAGGATGCTCTCATGATTGATTCATATGGTGGATTAATTCTTGTTCTAGGGAAGTTCTCCATCCCCTTTCTTAGTGGAAATTGAAATTTAATATTGCCTTCTTTCATATCTATCACGGCACCTATAGTGCGTAAAACGGTCTACCAAGTATAATGGGACAAGACGGATTGCAATCAATATCAAGAACAATAAATTCTATGGGCACATAGTTCCTATTTTCAAGAATAAGAACATCATTAATTCTTCCCATAGTCTTTTTAATAGTAGAACCCCCCAAGTGCAAATTAAGAGAACATTCTTCAGTATTGGTAAGACCAAGCACATCACATAGAGATTTCGGAATTGTGGAAACACTAGCACCCAAATCACATAAAGCAAATCACTCATAATTTTTAATCTTGACTTTAATGGTAGGTTCCCACTCATCATGTAATTTTCTAGGAATTGAAATCTCTAACTCCAACTTTTCTTCAAAAGATTTCATCATGGCATCAACAATATGTTTAGTAAAAGCTTTATTTTGTTCATAAGCATGGGGTGAATTTATCATGGATTGTAACAAAGAAATACATTCAATCAAAGAGCAACTATCATAATTCAAGTCTTTGCAATCCAAAATAGTGGGCACATCACTAGTTAAAGTTTTAACCTCTCCAAACCCACTTTCATCAAAAAAAATCATCAAGATTTTCACCCTCCAAATCATTGGGACGCCTTCTAGCTAAACTTGACTCTTCTTCAATCCATTTATCATCAATTTTAATTTTACTAAACAAGGAATCAATAGAAGAAACACCAATCACTTTAAGATCGTCATCATTTTTATCCTCTAGAGAGACTGGTTTAGCGGCCATTTGATTTACTAAAGTAGCTTGTGCGTCAGATATTTTACCTAGTAGATTTTCAGCATGAGCATACTTAGATTGGAGATTAGAAACTTCTCTACCAATATCATCAAGTTGTTTTGTTATGGCATCTAGTATGGTAGAGTGTTCTTTAAGCTCCTCGGTAAAATACTTATTATGCTCAAATTGTGTAGTCATATATTCCTTGGTACTTTTCTCAATCTCAAGCAAAATATTGGGGTAAGGAACATCATAATACTTTCATTGAGGCATCATGACTGCGCAAACAAGATTGCAAGCAAACAAGAGATCTGATGAGAAAAAGGCAAACGAAAAAGAGGGCGAATAAAACGACAAATTTTTGTGAAGTGGGGGAGATGAAAACGAGAGGCAACTGGCAAATAATGTAAATTGCAAGGAGATGAGATTTACGATTAGGAACCTGATAGATGTTGATGATGTCTCCCCGGCAACGGCGCCATAAATTCCTTTGACGTGGCTTGAGATTGCGTCGGTATTTCCCCAAAGATGAAGGGATGATGCAGCACAGCTACGGTAAGTATTTCCCTCAGTTATGAAACCAAGGTTATCGAACCAGTAGGAGAACCAAGAAACACTATGTAAACGGTACCTGCACACAAAGAACAAATACTTGCAACCTGACGCGTAAGAGGGGTTGTCAATCTCTCCACGGTAAAAAGATAGATTGGTTTGTATGAGATTGGATAAATAGATCGCACAAGAACACAAAATAAAAGATGCAAATAAAAAGTGCAGCAAGGTATTTTTGGGTTTTGGGAGTAATAGATCTGAAAACAAATGCGGAAAAAGATAGATCGGAAAGCAAAATATTAAAAGAATAGACCCGGGGGCCGTAGATTTCACTAGTGGATTCTCTCAAGAAAATAGCACACGGTGGGTAAACAAATTACTGTTGGGCAATTGATAGAAGATCAAATAATCATGACGATATCAAAGGCAATGATCAATATATAGGCATCACGTCCAAAATTAGTAGACCAAAACGATTCTGCATCTACTACTATTACTCCACACATCGACCGCTATCCAGCATGCATCTAGTGTATTAAGTTCATGGAGTGTAACGCCCAAGATGCGGTCCTATACTTATTTTGGCTCGAGGGCCTCTATAGGGATAGAAGCGCATCTCGTCCTGTCGCAAGAATGGATATCGTTACAAGTATATCGAATTGGCTTACACTCGCCACAAGCTAAATCATGATCACATCAAATACAACAATACATTCATTCACCATACAGAAGAGCAGGGTCTGACTACGGACGAAATCAAAATGATAAAAGCGACATCCATCCTTGCTATCCCAGGCTGCCGGCCTGGAACCCATCCTAGATCAATGATGAAGAAGAAGAAGAAGAACTCCAATTCAAACAAGCATCGCGCTCACGGCAAAGCATCGCATTACCTGTACCTACAACTGTTGTTGTAGTAATCTGTGACCACAGGGACTCAGCAATCTCATTTCCAAGGGTATCAAGACTAGCAAAGCTTAATGGGTAAGGTATGGTTAAGTGGTGAGGCCGTAGCAAGCACTAAGCATTTATTTGAGTGGCTAACTTACGATTACAAGAATAGGGGGGTGATCGTCGCATAAACGGCGTGAACTAGTAATGATCACTAAGTGATCCTGAACACCTACCTATGAGTCAAACATAACCCCACCGTGTTCTCTCTCGGTTCAGAAATTCACGAGAAGAGACAGTCATGGTTACGCACATGGTTGGTGTATTTTATTTGAGTTTACTTTAAGTTTTCTCTGACCGGATGTTAAACAAATTTCCAAGTTGCCACATAACCGCGGGCACGGCTTCTCGAAAAGATTTAACCCTGCAGGGGTGCTCCAACTCATCCATCACAAACTAACCACAAGCTGCGTTGGAACTACTCAACCACGGGATGGCCCGTAGTATTCGCGGAATTCCGATGGAAAATCTCAACCTCGAGATAGCCCGAAGTGTCCTCGAAATCCCGTGCACAAGACGTTCAAGAAAGGTAAAACAAATCCAGCAAGACCGCACGATGTGTCGACGAACCCGATAGGAGCCCCGTGTCTCGTTCTCAGGACACGACCGGATGAGCACAGCGTACAGTGGCCTGATAGAAATCTCCCGAGTTGCCCCGGGTTGGCCCCGCACACGACTCTAGTTTGGACCAACACTCATGATGAGCACTGGCCCGGGTTGTTGATTAATTATCTGCGGGTGCCGGCAGGTCCCTATGCAATTTTATTAGTTATTAGGCAAATGGAGTACCAATGTTGGGCCTTGCCAGAAGAGTTTTATCCCAAAACGAAAGTCAAGGGGGTCCCCATAACAACCCCGAGCATGTTAGGAGCGCTCAATATGGAACATAACACCGGTACACAAGTAACTAGGGCGGCAAAAGTGGAACAAAACACCGAGTAAAAGGCCAAGCCTTCCACCTTTTACCAAGTATATATGTGCATTAAATTAAATAGCAATAATATTGTGATATCTCAAAAGGACATCCATGTTGGCACATGGAACAACTTGCACTTGCAACTAGCAACGCTATAAGAAGGGATGAGCAAGCGGTAACATAGCCAAACAATGGTTTGCTGGGATGTGGAGGGGTTAGAAGCTTTTCATGGCATTTTGGGAGACTTGACAAACAAGTGGTAGGTAGCAAGACATAGCGATAGAAACGAGACAACTAGCATGGCAATGATAGTAGTGGTATCCAGGGAAATGGTCATCTTGCCTGAGATCCCGCTTGGAAGAAGAACGAATCCGTGAAGAAGACGATCCAGCGTAGTTGAATGAATCCTCACACACCGAACGCTTTCGGTACTCTATCGAGAAGAAGCAATCCGGAAACAACAATCAACAAATGATAGACACCACAACATATGCATGACTGATACGTCCATTTTGCATCATGATTTCCTACTGTTATTTAATTTGTTTTGTTGAATAATAATGCTTTGGGGAGTGATTCTAATGCCTTTTCTCTCATAATATGCAAGGTTTACACAAAGAGGGAGAATACCGGCAGCTGGAATTCTGGACCCAAGAAAAGCACATCAAAGATACCTATTTTGCACAACTCCAATGAAGCTGAAACTTTACGGAGATTATTTTTGGAATTAATAAAAAATACTGGAGCAAAAATCTACCAGAGGGGGTCCACCTAGTGAGGAGCACCCACCAGGGCACGCCAGGCACCCCTTGGCGCGGCCTGGTGGGTGGTGCTCACCCTGGCCCACCTCCGGAGCCCATCTTCTGGTATATATTCCCAAAAAACCTGAAAAATGAGGAGGAGGACTTTCAGGACGAAGCGCCGCCGCCTCGAGGTGGAACTTGGGCAGGAGCACTTTTGCCCTCCGGCGGAGCGATTCCGCCGGAGGAACTTCCCTCCCAGAGGGGAATATCGAAGCTATCGTCATCACCAACACCACTCTCATCTTTGGGAGGCCAATCTTCATCAACATCTTCAACAACACCATATCCTCTCAAACCCTAGTTCATCTCTTGTGTTCAATCTTTGTACCAGAACCTCAGATTGGTACCTGTGGGTGACTAGTAGTGTTAATTACCTTGCGTAGTTGATTACTATATGGTTTATTTGGTGGAAGATTATATGTTCAGATCCATTATGCTATTCATTACCCCTCTGATCTTGAGCATTATTATTATTTGTGAGTAGTTACCTTTGTTCTTGAGGTCACGGGAGAAGTCATGTTGCGAGTAATCATGTGAATTTGATATGTGTCCGATATTTTTATGATATGTATGTTGTGATTCCCTTAGTGGTGTCATGTGAACGTCGACTACATGACACTTCACCATTCATGGGCCTAAGGGAATGCATTGTGGAGTAGTTATTAGATGATGGGTTGCTAGAGTGACAGAAGCTTAAACCCTAGTTTATGCGCTACTTCGTAAGGGGCTGATTTGGATCCACATGTTTAATGCTATGGTTAGACTTTGTCTTAATACTTTTCTCGTAGTTGCGGATGCTTGCGAGGGGGTTAATAATAAGTAGGTTGTTAGTTCAAGTAAGAACAGCACCTTAGCACTGGTCCACCCACATATCAAATTATCAAAGTAGCGAACACGAATCAAACCAACATGATAAAAGTGACTAGACGAAATTCCCGTGTACCCTCAAGAACACTTTGCCTATTACTAGTGATTGTTCTGGCCTGTCCTTTGCCTCAAAAGGATTGGGCTACCTTGCTGCACCTTGTTTACCGTTACCGTTACTTGCTCGTTACAAATTACCTTGCTATCAAACTATCTGTTACCTACAATTCCAGTGCTTGCAGAGATTACCTTGCTGAAAACTGCTTGTCATTTCCTTCTGCTCCTCGTTGGGTTCGACACTCTTACTTATCGAAAGGACTACGATTGATCCCCTATACTAGTGGGTCATCAAGACTCTTTTCTGGCGCCGTTTCCGGGGAGTGAAGCGCTCTTGGTAAGTGGAAGTCTATAAGGAAAAACTTATACTACGTGCTGAAATTTATTGCTACTTGCTACTATGGAGAACAATCCTTTGAGGGGTTTGTTCGGGGTATCTTCACCTCGGCCGGAACCACAATTAGTTACCCCTCAACCTACAGCACCTACTGAAAATGTTTCTTATGAAATTCCTTCGGGTATGGTAGAACACTTGCTTGCTAAACCTTATGCAGGAGATGGAACTGAACATCCTGATATGCATCTCTTAAATGTGAACGAAATATGTGGATTATTTAAGCTTGCAGGTTTACCCGGAGATGAAGTTAAGAAGAAGGTTTTCCCTTTATATTTGGAGGGAAAATCATTGACATGGTATAGGCTATGTGATGACCTTGGATCTTGGAACTGGAATCGTTTGCAATTGGAATTCCATCAAAAGTTTTATCCTATGCATCTAGTTCATCGTGATCGGAATTATATATATAATTTTTGGCCTCGTGAAGGAGAAAGTATCACTCTAGCTTGGGGGAGGCTTAAGTCAATGTTATATTCATGCCCCAATCATGACATTCCGAGGGAAGTTATCATTCAGAATTTTTATGCTCGGCTTTCTCATAATGATCAATCCATGCTCGATACTTGTTGTGTTGGTTCTTATATGAAGAAGACTATTGATTTCAAGTGGGATCTCTTGGAAAGAATTAAACGCAACTCTGAAGATTGGGAACTCGACAAAGGTAATGAGTCGGGTATAAAGCTTGAATTTGATTGTGTTAAATCTTTTATGAGTACCGATACTTTTCACAAGTTTAGCACTAAATATGGACTTGACTCTGAGATAGTAGCCTCTTTCTGCGAAGTATTTGCTACTCACGTTGATCTCCCTAAGGAGAAGTGGTTTAAATATCATCCCCCTGTTAAAGAAGAAATTAAAGAGCCAGTCATAGCTAAAGAAGAAACCATCTTTTACAATGTTGATCCAGTTGTGCCTACTGCTTATATTGAAAAACCACCTTTCCCTGTTAGGATAAAGGAACATGTTAAGGTATCAACCGTGGTTCGTAAGAGTAATATAAGAGCACCTAAACACCCTGAGCAAATTAAAGTAGAACCTAGTGTTGCTATGGTTAAAGATCTCTTGGAAGAAAATATTGATGGGCATGTCATTTACCTTTGTGATGAGGCTGCTAGAATTGCTAAGCATGTTAAGAAAGATAAACATAGACTTATAGAAGGCTTGCCCGTTGTCTCAGTTAAAATAGGAGATAATTGCTACCATGGTTTATGTGATTTAGGTGCTAGTGTGTGTGCTATCCCTTTTACCTTATACCAAGAAATTATGAATGAAATAGCACCTGTTGAAATGGAAGATATTGATGTTACTATTAAACTTGCTAATAGAGATACTATCACACCACTTGGGATTGTTAGAGATGTTGAAGTCTTGTGTGGGAAAGTAAAATACCCTACTGATTTTCTAGTTCTTGGTTCCCCACAAGATGACTTTTGTCCCATTATCTTTGGTAGACCTTTCTTGAGCACCGTCAATGCTAAGATAGATTGTGAAAAACAAACTGTCGGTGTCAGTTTGGTAATGTGTCTCATGAGTTTAATTTTTCCAAGTTTAGTAGACAACCTCGTGATAAAGCGTTACCTAGTGAAGATGAAATAATTGGTCTTGCTTATATTGTTGTGCCTCCTACTGATCCCTTAGAACAATATTTGCTCGACCATGAAAATGATATGCACATGCATGAAAGAAATGAAATAGATCAAATTTTCTTCGAACAACAACCTCTCTTAAAACACAATTTGCCTATTGAAACTCTTGGAGATCTTCCTCCACCTAAAGGTGATCCCGTGTTTGAATTGAAACAATTGCCTGACACTTTGAAGTATGCTTATCTTGATGAGAAAAAGATATATCCTGTTATTATTAGTGCTAACCTTTCAGAACATGAAGAAGAAAGATTATTGAAAGTTCTAAGGAAGCACCGGGCTGCTATTGGATATACTCTTGATGATCTTCAGGGCATTAGTCCCACTCTATGTCAACACAAGATCAATATGGAACCAGATGCTAAACCCGTTGTTGATCACCAACGGCGATTGAATCCTAAGATGAAAGAAGTGGTAAGAACTGAAATATTAAAGCTTATGGAAGCAGGTATAATCTATCCCATAGCTGATAGTAGATGGGTAAGTCCCGTTCATTGTGTCCCTAAGAAAGGAGGTATTACCGTTGTTCCTAATGATAAGAATGAACTCATTCCACAAAGAGTTGTCACTGGCTATAGAATGGTAATCGATTTTCAAAAATTAAATAAAGCTACTAGAAAAGATCATTACCCTTTGCCTTTCACTGATCAAATGCTAGAGAGACTATCTAAGCACACACACTTTTGTTTCCTAGATGGATATTCTGGTTTCTCTCAAATACATGTGTCACAATCTGATCAAGAGAAAACCACCTTTACTTGCCCTTTTAGAACCTATGCTTATAGACGTATGCCTTTTGCTTTATGCAATGCACCTGCTACCTTTCAAAGATGTATGACTGCTATATTCTCTGATTTTTTCCGTTTACGGAACTTCTTTTGATGATTGCTTAAGCAACCTTGATCGAGTTTTGCAGAGATGTGAACAAACTAATCTTGTCTTGAATTGGGAGAAGTGACACTTTATGGTTAATGAAGGTATTGTCTTGGGGCATAAAATATCTGAGCGAGGTATTGAGGTGGATAAAGCTAAAGTTGATGCAATTGAGAAAATGCCATGTCCTAAAGATATTAAAGGTATTCGAAGTTTCCTTGGTCATGCTGGTTTTTATAGGAGGTTCATTAAAGACTTCTCTAAAATTTCTAGGCCTCTTACTAATATTTTGCAAAAGGATATTCCTTTTGTCTTTGATGATGATTGTGTGGAAGCCTTTGAAACACTCAAGAAAGCCTTAACCTCTGCACCTATCGTTCAACCACCTGATTGGAACTTGCCTTTTGAAATTATGTGTGATGCTAGTGATTATATTGTTGGTGCTGTCCTAGGACAAAGAGTTTATAAGAAATTGAATGTTATCCATTATGCTAGTAAAACTCTAGATAGTGCCCAACGAAATTAACCGATGACGGTGCCGCTACAGTCAACCGTTGGGGTATCAAATGACCTCCGATTGCGACGAAATTTGGTAGGCGGTCTACCTACATTAAAACAAGACCGCATGCCAACTTTCGACCCAATCCGAAAATATTTCATACCCACTTTTAAAAACAATATTTTATCGATGTCGCGGGCGCGTGCGAGTGTGGTTGGTCTCGAAACGGTCGTCGACAAGAAGCGGGGAACCGACAACTACGGACGGATGAAAGTTCTGGAAAAAAAAGATGACAACGGAGTGCCGATGCAATGCAAGATGATGCGAACGATGCGATGATGAATGTGAAAAACAATTAAATCACACAGCGATAATGAAATAAAAGGGGAATCTTTTGGGCGTCGGTCTCGGGCTGTTACATGGTGAAACGGAGTAATGCAATAAGAACGATGACATGATGTAGACAAGATCTATTCATGTAGGAATAGACCCCATCTTTTTATCCTTAATAGCAACGATACATGCGTGCCTCGCTGCCCCTTCTGTCACTGAGAGAGGACACCGCAAGATCGAATCCATTACAAAGCACCTCTTCCCATGGCAAGAAAAATCGATCTAGTTGGCCTAACTAAACCAAAGATTCAAAGAAGAAATACGAGGCTATAAATAATCATGCATATAAGAGATCAAAGAAGACTCAAATAATATTCATGGATAGAAACTGATCATGAACTCAAACTTCATCGGATCCCAATAAACACACCGCAAAAAGTCATTACATCAAATAGATCTCCAAGAGACCATTGTATTGAGAATCAAAAGAGAGAGAGAAAGACATCTAGCTACTGCCTACGGACCCATAGGTCTATGGTGGACTACTCACGCAACATCGGAGAGGCACCCATGAGGATGATGAACCCCTCCGTGATGGTGTTAGATTGGATCTCGTGGTTCTGGAACTTGCGGCGGCTGGGATTGTGTTTCGTCAACTCCTTTAGGGTTTCTGGAATTTCTGAGGATTTATAGAGCTGATAGGCGGTGGAAAAGACCTCCGTGGGCCCCACAATACATCAGGGTGTGCCGGGGGCCACTGGCGCGCCCTAGTGTATCGTGGGCCCCATGGGCCTCCCCCCAGGTGCTTCCTTGGCTCCCAAGTTGTCTTCTGGTCCAAAAAAATCTCCAAAAAGTTTCGTGGCAATTGGACTCCGTTTGGTACTGATATTCTATGAAGTAAAAAACAAGCAAAAATAGCAACTTGCACCGGGCACTATGTCAATAGGTTAGTCCCAAAAAATGATATAAAGTTGCTATAAAAATGATTATAAAACATCCAAGAATAATAATATAACAGCATGGAAGAATCAAAAATTATAGATACATTGGAGACGTATCAACCACCTTCGGGTTAGTACCATCGGCATTATTAATCTTGATAGCTCCAGAACGATAAACCTCTTCGATAATATATGGTCCTTCCCATTTGGAAAGAAGTTTTCCTGCAAAAAATCTAAAACGAGAGTTGTACAAAAGAACATATTCTCCAACTTTGAATTCCTACTTTTGGATTCTTTTGTCATGCCATCTTTTAACTTTTTCTTTGAATAGTTTGGCATTTTCATAAGCTTGGGTTCTCCATTCATCTAGTGAGCTAATATCAAATAACCTCTTTTCACCGTCAAGTTTGAAATCATAATTGAGTTCTTTAATTGCCCGAAATGCTTTATGTTCTAACTCTAGAGGCAAATGACAAGCTTTTCCATATACCATTTTGTATGGAGACATACGCATAGGATGTTTATAAGTTGTTCTATAGGCCCAAAGTGCATCATCTAGTTTCTTAGACCAATTCTTTCGGGACCTATTGACAGTTTTTTGTAATATTAAATTTATTTCTCTATTGCTAAGTTCAACTTGACCACTAGATTGAGGATGATAGGGTGATGCAATTCTATGGTTAACATCTTATTTAGCAAGCATTTTACGGAAAGCACCATGAATAAAGTGTGAACCACCATCAGTCATTAAATAACTAGGGACTCCGAACCTCGGGAAAATAACTTCTTTAAGCATTTTAATGGAGGTGTTATGATCAGCACTACTAGTTGGAATAGCTTCTACCCACTTAGTAACATAATCAACAGCAACCAAAATATGAGTATACCCATTAGAGGAAGGAAAAGGTCCCATATAGTCAAAACCCCAAACATCAAATGGTTCAACAACAAGTAAATAATTCATAGGCATTTCCTGACGCTTGCCGATATTACCAATTCTTTGACATTCATCACAAGACAAGACAAACTTACGGGCATCCTTGAAGAGAGTAGGCCAATAAAAACCAGATTGCAATACCTTGTGAGCAGTTCTATCTCCCGCATGATGTCCTCCATAGGCTTTGGAATGACATTTCCTTAGGATTTGTTCATGTTCATGCTCAGGTACACAATGTCTAATAATACCATCTACCCCTTCTTTATAAAGACGTGGGTCATCCCAAAAGTAATGTCTTAAATCATAGAAGAATTTTTTTTATTGGTATGTGAAACTAGGTGGTATATATTTAGCAACAATGTAGTTAGCATAATCAGCATACCAAGGAGTGTTTTGAGAAACATTTATTGCAGCTAACTGTTCATCAGGAAAACAATCATCAATAGGTAGTGGGTCATCAAGAATATTTTCTAACCTAGACAAGTTATCACCTACGGGGTTCTCAGCTCCAGTGATATGTAAATCAAATTCTTGAACCAAGAGAACCCACCTAATGAGTCTAGGTTTAGCATCTTTCTTTTCCATAAGATATTTTATAGCAGCATGATCAGTGTGAACAATAACTTTGGAATCAACAATGTAAGATCTAAATTTATCACAAGCAAACACAACTGCTAAAAATTCTTTTTCAGTAGTAGCATAATTTCTTTGGGCAATGTCTAGGGTTTTGTTAGCATAATGGATAACATTTAATTTCTTATCAACTCTTTGTCCTAGAACAACACCAACAACATAATCACTAGCATCACACATAATTTCAAAAGGCAAGTTCCAATCAGGTGGTTGAACAATAGGTGCAGAAGTTAAGGCTTTCTTAAGTGTTTCAAAGGCTTCTACACAATCATCATTAAAAACAAATGGAATATCCTTTTGTAAAAGATTAGTAAGAGGCCTAGAAATTTTATAAAAGTCTTCAATAAACCTCCTGTAGAAACCAGCATGACCAAGGAAACTCCAAATACCTTTAATATCTTTAGGACATGGCATTTTCTCAATTGCATCAACTTTAGCTTTATCCACCTCAATACCTCATTCAGATATTTTGTGTCCCAAGACAATACCTTCATTAACCATAAAGTGGCACTTCTCCCAATACAAGACGAGATTAGTTTGTTCACATCTCTGCAAAAATCGATCCAGGTTGCTTAAGCAATCATCAAAAGAAGTTCCGTAAACGGAAATATCATCCATGAAAACCTCCACAATCTTTTCACAAAAATTAGAGAATATAGTAGTCATACATCTTTGAAAGGTAGCAGGTGCATTGCATAAACCAAAAGGCATACGTCTACAAGCATAGGTTCCAAAAGGACAAGTAAAGGTGGTTTTCTCTTAATCAGGTTGTGATACAGGTATTTGAGAGAAACCAGAATATCCATCCGGAAAACAATAGTGTGTGTGCTTAGATAATCTTTCTAGCATTTGATCAATGAAAGGCAGAGGGTAATGATCTTTTTGTAACGCCCAAGATGCGGTCCTATCCCTATTAAGGCATGAGGGCCTCGACGGGGATAGAAGCGCATCTAGTCGTATATGAGTTGGCTTACACTCGCCACAAGCTATCTTACAAATCCACACAATTATTCATACATTCATCCAGAAGACAGGGTCCGACTACGGACGAAATCAAACGATAAAACAAAGCAATGAAACTGTCTTGCTATCCCAGGAACACCACCACGAAGCTCCCCTACTCATCAGGATACGTAACGTACATACGCCTACGTTCTTCATCGTACTCCCACTGGAGCTGAGACACATCATCTGGCACGAACTCGCCAACACCTGTACCTGTATTGTTGTAATATGTGAGCCACGGGGACTCAGCAATCTCATAACCCGGGTACCGAAACTATGTAAGCCAATAGGTGAGGAATGGTTAAGTGGTGAGGCTGCAGCAAGCACTAAGCATGTATTTGGTGGCTAACTTACGAGAACAAGAATTAAATATGGTGACCTACGCATAACGGTCGTGGACTAGAATGATCACTAAGTGATCCTGAACACCTGCTTACGTCAAACATAACCCCACCGTGTTCTCTCTCGGTTCATGTTCACGAGCAGAGACAGTCACGGTTACGCACACAGTTGGTATATTTTATTTGAGTTTACTTCAAGTTTATTATAACCGGGTGTTAACAAATTTCCAAGTTGCCCCATAACCGCGGGCACGGCTTCTCGAAAAGATTTAACCCTGCAGGGGTGCTCCAACTCATCCATCCCAAACTAACCACATGCCGCGGGAATAACCTCGACCACGAATCTCGTGATGTCCTAGGAAATTCCGTTGGAAAACCTCAACCTCGAGATAGCCCAAAGTATCCTCGGAATTCCTCGCGCAAGACATTCAAGAAAGGTAAAACAAGTCCAGCAAGACCGCCTGACGTGTCGATGAACCCGATAGGAGCCACGTATCTCGCTCTCAAGACACGACCGGATGAGCGCAGCGTACGGTGGCCTGATAGACATCTCCCGACTTGCCCCGGGTTGGCCCCGCACACGACTCTAGTTTGGACCAACACTCATGAGGAGCACTGGACCGGGGGGGTGATTAATTATCCACGGGGTAGCTAAGCCCTATGCATTTTAATTAAGTTGTTTAGCAAATGTAGTACCAAAGTTAGGTCTTGCCAGACAAGTTTTAATCTAAAATGAATGGTCAAGGGGGTCCCCATAACAACCCCGAGCATGTTAGGAGCGCAAAATATGGAACATAACACCGGTACTCGGAACTAGTGCGGCAAAAGTGGAACAAAACACCGGGCAAAAGGCCAAGCCTTCCACCGTTGCCAGATATATATGTGCATTAATTTAAATAACAGTAAATAAAGGTGATTTCTCCAGATATCCATGTAAGCACACGGAAACAATTTGCACCTGCAACTAGCAACGCTATAAGATAAGGGCTGAGCAGCGGTAACGTAGCCAAACAATGTTTGCTAGGAAGTGGAGGGATTAGAGGTTTTCATGGCAATTTGGGAGGCTGACAATATAAGTGGTAGGCAACGAGACATAACGGTAAAAGCGACACGTCTAACATAGCAAAAATATTGTCGGGGTCCGGGTACGATCATCTTACCTATTGGGTCTTCAGAGGGACAAAGAGTTGGGTCCTCATAGTTGTTCTCGTCAGGATCCTCATACTCAGGCTCGACACTCGGGTCTACCCAAAGAGAAACAACACCAAATAAACATAAAAACAAGGTGCAATGCGCAACCAAAGATGATGCATGACCAATTTGAAGTATTTAACATGGCAACCCTATGCTAGTCATGTTTCTCATGCAATTATTGAGTTCTTTAGTATTCTAGACAGAATCTCAAGATTAGTTATTTGAACATGCATGATCATGGCAAATTTGAATGCTCCATGTAAAAACAATGCAAATGCATATGTAGAACGTTGCAAACGGAGTAACGAAGCTCGCGGTACACTCACGTCAAGGTACGAACGTTAACGGAGACAAATGCAAAGATGAGGGAGGCCATGGGCTATTCCTTGGTATTCCAAGGATGCCACTGGATTGGGAATGAAAATCTAGCAAGAATAGAGCTAAAGATCATGCAAAACAATGGAGTATAGCTCCCACAAGTCACAAAACATTCAAACACACAATTTGTCCACAAACAGCAACATGTCAACTTGTAACACACATAACCAGAGCTACAGCAAGTTTCAACTCACAACCAAGGCATGGACATGAAGTATACAGCATGCTTAACAATTCATCTATTAACAGGAACATGAAAGGAAGCATGGATCATTGGCAAATGAGCTCACAAGATGGCATGTTGAAACAGTTTTCAGGGACTTAGTGAAAATTACCAGTCTTACAAATCTGAGTTAACATGATGGCATCTTGATAGCAACAATTACATATGCTAGAGGAACTTTCATGGCATGAAAATTAACAGGTTGATAGAGGGCAACATGTACTTCAATTAACTACATTATGGCAACATCAAAATATGCATGTATCAATGCCTACCATCCTCACAATATGACATATTGAGAATAGCAGATTCACAGACTTAGTGAAATTCAACAAGGGGCAAACAGGGCACTTGTTAACAGAATGGCATGTTGACACCTAGTTTTGAAGAAGATGCAATAGCTCTACCTACAAGTATTTGGCGCAAAAAAACAGAGGATGACAAGCACAACAATGCATTCCATTGTGCCAACTCCAAAGGAGCAACATATGCATGGGAATCATCTAGATAACATGGCAACAAAATAACAGATTTCAACACTTAGAAATAATTGGGCATTCGGAAACATTATTTTGGTGACATGTTGGCAGCAAGAATGCCACTCATAACATGATCTACCATGGCAAGCAAAATACCAGGGGCTAGAGCACACACTACTGAACATCTTTCATGTTGACAAGTTTATCATATGATGCAAGAATTAATTCATGTAAAAATGACAAAATGACATGATATCACAAAGTAACATTTCACAAACTTGCCCAAATGGTAAATCCAATGTCACCATTGGATTCACTGGATTTTTCTACCCCAAAATCATCTATCACATGCCTATGTTACTGCTGATAAAACTCACACAATTGCATTCACAAAATTGACATAACCACTTAATACAAGTTATATGCCAAATTTGGCATGTCCCATAAATATTGACAGATCTGGAAAATGCCAAATCAGGCAAATTTCCTTAAAAGGAAATAACCTCTGAAATGCACAGAAACAAATAAAAGAAAACAAAACAATATATATATAAAAAAGAAAGGGGCCACTTGGCAGTGGCTCTAGGCCATGTGGATGACATGTGGCCCCTCGGGCCCACTGTCAGTGGCCCGGAAATTGGAAGAAAAAAGGGGGGAGCCGGGGATCGAACCCGCGACCTCTCGGTCGTCTCCCCGGCACGCTACCACTGCGCCACTGCATGATTACTGACTGAAGAGGGGAGTTAGCCCATATTAAGCTATTAAAGGCAGAGCCTTTGCTCTTCCCCTGGGCCAGAGCAAAGGATCTCGTCGCCGGCAGCAACGACGGCGGTCTCCGGCGAGGATGACCACCGGCGGGGCTCTGATTCGAGCGGGGGGTCCATTCCATGGCTCGGGAGGGAGATCTACGTGCGCGGAGGCAGGGCTCGAGCTCGAGCTCGCGCTCGGCTCGGGCATGGCGTTGCGCTCTCTGACATGACGAGGACGACGGCGATCGGGAGAAGAAATGAGCAGGGAAGGGACAGAGACGAACGGGGCTCACCAAGGACCTCGACGAACAGGGCGAGGCGCCGAGGAGGTGAAGAAGTGGCGGAGCAGCCTGACGAAGCGGAGCACCTAGACCGCGACGAAGACGACGACCGGCCGAAGGCGATGGAGGACCTTCCGGCCAGCTAGCACCGGGAATCGGACGCGGGCGGCACCAAGGATCTTCCCGGCATCCTGGACGGAGTGGAGGACGCCACCGGAGGCGTCGACGACGACGGAGAAGGCCGGCGCGCTCTGTTATCTCTCTGAAACTCTGAATCTCTCTCTGCTTTCTCTGCTTTCGACCCGAGGAGAAGTAGGCGATGGGGGGAGAAGAGAGGTGGCGGCGCGAAGGGGACGATGGGGAACCCTAGGAACGCGGGCCGGCTATATAGGGGGAGATGACGGCGCCTCGACGTCCATGACGAGCTCACGACATCGCTCTTCTCTGTCCCTGGCTCTGCAGGAGACGACGGCATCAGGAAGGAGCAAGTAGCCGTCGGGGACGCTGGATGGGCTTGCGGGAGCGATGAGATGGGCCAGGAAGGAGGAGGCCACGGCCCAAGCGGGTTGCACTCTCTCTCTGCTGATAAATACTCAAAATGATAGGCCGATTGGGAAGAGATTTTGAGAAAAACAAAAATAGATTTGCACTCAAGAAAATAAGCTCTATCTAATAAAAATGGTTTTTGCATTTTTAGAGTAAGCAAAATAATCACATATATTTAATATCGGGATCTATTTTGCAAAGATCTAGAAGACAAAATCTTTCAAACAAGAATAAGAGCTTATTTACAATTCTAATCAGGATATTTAGAAGAGGTGCAACATTTTAAATGAGATGAACAGCAAGCAAAATATTCACATAGCTAGCATAGCAATTAGAAGGGTTTTTAGGCATAGATGATAAAGAATTTAAGGAGGGTTTCACAAACCCAACACCCCACTTGCAAGCACCATTGCTCCACCCATACACTCACACCACAACAAGCACAACAAGCTAATGATGCAACAAATGATTTATGTGATGATGCCATGATGCATGAGGAATGTCATGAAGCAAAATACTATAACTCAAACCACATAATGGCATTCATAGAAGGTTCACACATGACACATTACAAATATGGCAAGGGGTGCACTTGGGCTGTTACACTTTTCTAGTAGCTTTATTTAATTTTTTAAAATCAGTTACCATTCTATAGCCAGTGACAATTCTCTGTGGGATAAGTTCCTTTTTATCATTAGGAACAACAGTAATACCTCCCTTCTTAGGGACACAATGAACGAGACTTACCCATCTACTACCAGCTATGCGATAAATTATACCTGCTTACAGAAGCTTTAATATTTCAGTTATTACCACTTCTTTCATCTTAGGATTCAATCGTCGTTGGTGATCAACAACGGGTTTAGCATAAGGTTCCATATTAATCTTGTGCTGACATAGAGTGGGACTAATGCCCTTAAGATCATCAAGAGTATATCCAATAGCAGCCCGGTGCTTCCTCGGAATTTTTAATAATCTTTCTTCTTCATGTTCTGAAAGGTTGGCACTAATAATAACAGGATATATCTTTTTCTCATCAAGATAAGCATACTTCAAAGTGTCAGGCAATTGTTTTAATTCGAACACAGGATCACCTTTAGGTGGAGGAGGACCTCCTAGAGTTTCAATAGGCAAATTGTGTTTTAGGAGAGGTTGTTGTTCAAAGAAAATTTTATCTATTTCATTTCTTTCGGGCAAGTGCACATCATTTTCATGGTCTAGCAAATATTGTTCTAGTAGATCAGTAGGAGGTACGGCAATAGAAGCAAGACCAATTATTTCATCCTTACTAGATAATTCTTTATTACGGGGTTGTCTACTAAACTTGGAAAAGTTAAACTCATGAGACACATCACCAAAACTAACACCGATGGTTTGTTTTTTACAATCTATCTTAGCATTAACAGTGTTCAAGAAAGGTCTACCAAAGATAATTGGACAAAAGTCATCTTGTGGGGAACCAAGAACTAGAAAATCAGTAGGATATTTTATTTTCCCACACAAGACTTCAACATCTCTAACAATCCCAAGTGGTGTGATGGTGTCTCTATTAGCAAGTTTAATAGTAACATCAATGTCTTCTATTTCGGCGGGTGATATATCATTCATAATTTCTTTGTATAAGGTAAAAGGAATAGCACTCACACTAGCACCCACATCAGATAAACCATGATAGCAATGATCTCCTATTTTAACCGAGACAACAGGCATGCCAACTACGGGTCTATGTTTATCTTTTTCATCGGGTTTGGCAATTCTAACAGCTTCATCACAGAAGTAAATAACATGCCCATCAATATTTTCTACCAAGAGATCTTTAACCATAGCAACACTAGGTTCTACTTTAATTTGTTCAGAGGGCTTAGGTGCTTTAATATTATTTTGCGAACCATAGTTGATACCTTAGCATGTTCCTTTATCCTAACAGGGAAAGGTGGTTTTTCAATATAAGCAGCAGGCACAACTGGATCAACATTGTAAATGTGGTTTCATCTTTAGCTTTTACTGGTTCTTTAATTTCTTCTTTAATAGGGGGATGATATTTAAACCACTTCTCCTTAGGGAGGTCAACATGAGTATCAAATGATTCATAGAAATAGGCTACTATCTCAGAGTCAAGTCCACATTTAGTGCTAAACTTGTGAAAAGCATCGGTATTCATAAAAGATTTAACACAATCAAACTTAACCTTATACCTGACTCATTACCTTTGTCGAGTTCCCAATCTTCAGAGTTGCGTTTAATTCTTTCTAAGAGATCCCACTTGAATTCAATAGTCTTCTTCATAAAAGAACCAGTACAAGAAGTATCGAGCATGGATCGATCATTATGAGAAAGCCGAGCATAAAAATCTGAATAATAATTTCTCTCGAGAGCTCATGATTGGGGTATGAATATAACATTGACTTAAGCCTCCCCCAAGCTAGAGCGATGCTTTCTCCTTCACGAGGCCAAAAATTATATATATAATTCCGATCACGATGAACTAGATGTATAGGATAAAACTTTTGGTGGAATTCTAATTTCAATCGATTCCAGTTCCATGATCCAATATCATCACATAGCCTATACCATGTCAATGCTTTTCCCTTCAAAGATAAAGGGAAAACCTTCTTGTTAACTTCATCTCCGGATAAACCTGCAAGCTTAAATCATCCACATGTATTAGATGCATATCAGGATGTTCAGTTCCGTCTTCTGCATAAGGATTAGCTAGCAGTTGTTCTATCATACCCGAAGGAATTTCATAACCAATATTTTCAGTAGGTGCAGTAGGTTGAGGGGAAACTAATTGTGGTTCCGGTCGAGGTGAAGATACCCCGGACAAACCCCTCAAAGGATTGTTTTCCATATTAGCAAGTGACAATAAATTTCAGCACGTAGTATAAATTTTTCCTTACCGATTTCCACTTACCAAGAGCGCTTCACTCCCCGGCAACGGCGCCAGAAAAGATCCTTGATGACCCACAAGTATAGGGGGTCAATCGTAGTCTTTTCGATAAGTAAGAGTGTCGAACCCAACGAGGAGCAGAAGGAAATGACAAGAGGTTTTCAACAAGGTAATTTCTGCAAGCACTGCAATTGTAGGTAACAGGTAGTTTGATAGCAAGATAATTGGTAACGAGCAAGTAACGGTAACGGTAAATAAAGTGCAGCAAGATAGCCCAATCCTTTTGTGGCAAAGGACAGGCCAAAACGGTCTCTTATAATAAGCAAGCGTTCTTGAGGGTACACGGGAATTTCATCTAGTCACTTTCATCATGTTGGTTTGATTTGCGTTTGCTACTTTGATAATTTGATATGTGGGTGGACCAGTCCTTGGGTGCTGTTCTTACTTGTACAAACCTCCCACTTATGATTAACCCCCTCGCAAGCATCCGAAACTACGAGAAAAGTATTAAGATAAAATCTAACCATAGCTTTAAACATTTGGATCCAAATCAGCCCCTTACGAATAGCGCATAAACTAGGGTTTAAGCTTCTGTCACTCTAGCAACCCATCATCTAATAACTACAACACAATGCATTCCCTTAGGCCCAAAGATGGTGAAGTGACATGTAGTCGACGTTCACATGACACCACTAAGGGAATCACAACATTCATATCATCAAAATATCGAACACATATCAACTTCACATGATTACTTGCAACATGACTTCTCCCGTGACCTCAAGAACAAAGGTAACTACTCACAAATGATATTCATTCTCAAGATCAGAGGGGTATCAAATAGCATAATGGATCTGAACATATAATCTTCCACCAAATAAACCATATAGTAACCAACTACGAGATGTAATCAACACTACTAGTCACCCACAGGTACCAATCTAAGGTTCCGGTACAAAGATTGAACACAAGAGATGAACTAGGGTTTGAGAGGAGATGGTGTTGTTGAAGATGTTGATGAAGATTGGCCTCCCAAAGATGAGAGGGTTGTTGGTGATGACGATGGCTTCGATTTCCCCCTCCGGGAGGGAAGTTCCCCCGGCGGAATCGCTTCGCTGGAGGGCAAAAGTGCTCCTGCCCAAGTTCCGCCTCGAGACGGCGGCGTTCCGTCCTGAAAGTACCCCCTTGATTTTTTTTCTAGGTCAAAAGACCTGAAGTACCAGAAGATGGGCACCAGAGGTGGGCCGGGCTGGCCACAACCCACCAGGGCGTGCCTAGGGGGCCTGGTGCGCCCTGGTGTCTTGTGGTCAACAGGTGCCCCCCCCCCCTCCGGTAGTTATTTGCTCCAGTATTTTTTATATATTCCAAAATAATTCTCCGTGAAGTTTCAGCTTGTTTGGAGATGTGCAGAATAGGTGTCTCTGATATGCTTTTTCAGGTCCAGAATTTCAGCTGCCGGCATTCTCCCTCTTTGTGTAAACCTTGCATATTATGAGAGAAAAGGCATTAGAATTACTCCATAAAGCATTATTATGCATAAAAACATTATAAATAACAGTAGGAAATCATGATGCAAAATGGACGTATCAATCTCAAGCCTACGGAAGTCATTGGAAGGATTGTTGCTCATGAGATGTCACTCAAGGACAAAGAAGAACTTCACACCAAGTCAAGCGGTGCATATAAAGCTACAAGTGACACTCCCGCTACTTCAAGTGAAAACCTTGTTACCAATGAAGAAATAAGCCTCATGGTCAAGAAATTCAACAAGTTCTACAAGAGTAGAGGCAAAGAGAGAAGCTCCAATTCAAGATATGAAGAGAAGCGTTCCTCTAGTCGTGACCGGAATTGTTACAATTGTGGAAGGCCCGGACACTACTCCAATGAGTGCACGACAGCCCACAAAAGGAGAGAAGAGTCACCTAGAAGACGAAGCTCAAGAGATGAATCACCTCGTAGAGAAATTCAACTCTCCCTCTCCCTATCTCTCTCCCTCTCTCTCGCTCTCTCTCTCTCTATCTCTCTCTCTCTCTAGACATCAAAACTTCTTGATTCTCTAGGGTTTGGAGGAAAGGGCCTCAATCTACACTTCCACCAAGAGAAATCTAATCCCCCCACTAATCCCTTGCAGATCTTGTTACTCTGGGTTGTTTGGGCATCCTAGACGAAAGAGGTCACCTCGAAGCGACAATCCATTGTGGTGAAGCTTCGTGCTGGTGTTGGGAGCCTCCAATTAAGTTGTGAGAGATCCCCAACCTTGTTTGTAAAGGTTTAGTTGCCGCCTTCAAGGGCACCACTAGTGGAACTACGGCATCTTGCATTGTTCAAGGATGTGAGGAGAATACGGTGGCCCTAGTGGCTTTTTGGTGAGCATTGTGCCTCCACACCGCTCCAACGGAGACCTACCTCCCCATAAAATAAGGGAAATTCGGTAACACGTCCTCGTCTCCATCAACTCCACTTGTGGTTACTTCTAACCTTTACTTTGAGCAAGCTTATATTCCGTTAGTATCTTGTGCTTGCTTGTGTCGTTATGGTTGAGCTCATCATATAGATTGTCCACCTAGTTGGATATCTAGACAACTTATTTTTTTTTGTTAATCCTAAATTGTTAAAAGAAGTGAAACATTGTTAGTCGCCTATCCCCCCTCTAGCCGACCATATCGATCCTTTTCAACGGGCACAGCAGCGGCTCGAGCGTGCCCATTCTCTGGCGATGTTCGTCCTCATCATGGAACTCATCGTCCGCATCTCGTTTGGCCACCCCATGGAGGAGGGGCTGGTGTCCATGCCCGTCTCGTCGATGAGTCCTTGCTCCCTTGGCTCTTGCTAGGAATAGCAGAATTCATGCATATGATATAGTACACATGACGACATTTTTTGTATAGGATCTTATGGCAATTCACATGGACTCAAATAGATTATACTCAATGTTTCTGCCATGGAAAATTCGCTCTTCCCATGATTCCAATGTTCAAATTAACATAACCATGTCAATTTTGTGTAGCATCACATAGTACATTCATACATGGCTGAATAGATGCTACTGAATGTGTTTGCCATGGCAATTTCCATGTATCATGTACAATTTTCACATGGCAAATGTAGAATTGTTCTTTATCTAAAAGCACAACATTTTCTTAAAACGTGGCAACATGTCAAACTTACTTCAAGTAACATGGCAAACTGAATGTTGGAACAAAAGTTACCATGACAGATTTCGTTATGAGTAGTTGTCATCGACATAATTGCTATGAGTTGTAGCCATGGAAAAATTCTGGAGTAATTGCCATGGCAAAATTATGTAGTAGTTTCCATGGCAAAAAAAATTACAAGCAATTGCCATGGGCAAGAATTTCTATGAGCTTTTGCCATGGCAAAATTATGTAGTAGTTGCCATGGCATATTTTTTTTGGAATTCATCACGCGGCAAATTTGTAGGCAATAACATCATTTGACTAAGCTCACGGAGCATGAAAACTTAATTTCATGGACCATGACAATTTTTTCTTTTTTGCAAATTAGGCAAAAATAATAATATGATAATGGCAACTTAAGTTTATGGAGCATGGCAAATGTAGATTTTGTGTCATGGCATTTTGTACTACATTCATACATTCATGGCAAAATTTTCGTCACACAAAGCAAGATAATTATAATTAATCACCATGGGAAATCTTAATATGTGTTTGCCATAGCAATTTGTTTTGTGTGCTTTTTTACATGTACGAAAATTTATCAAGTATCACACCAAACATGACAATTAACTATTTTTTGGCATGGTTAATTTACCTATATTGCCATGGCAGTTTTACTTTAACATGCATCGCAATTTTAACTATAAAATCCCATGTCAAAAAATTTACTTTTATTTTCTGCCATGATAAATTTACTCCATTTGGGCAATATGGCAAATGTAGTTTATACAATATTGCAATTTCCAAAAAAATTGGACCATGATTCATTGATTTTCAAACATGGCATATTTACTTTTTATTTTCCCATTTTGGCAAATTTACCTTCATTTTGCCATGGCATTTTTACTTTATCATACATGGAAAATTTAATTAAACGCCCATGGCAAAAAAAATGAATCTACCATGGCAATTCTTTGCTCATATTTATTCTTTTTTTTCACGCACAACATTTTTCTCATACAAAAATGGAAATTTACTTAAAATACCATGGCATTTTTTTATGAACTTGCCATGGAAATTACCCGTTCATAATTTGTTCTTTTTTTACACACACGAAAAATTATCTTATACAAACATATAAATTTTAATTCAAATACCATAGCAATTTCTTATTAAGTTTGAAATTTATTTTTCCCAAAACTTGTCATGTTGTCAGATGTCTAACTCGAAGCATTTTTTTCATGTGATTTTGCCATGTTTTAGTATGTTTTACTAAGCACGTGGTTTTGCCTCTACTTTTCCTCGGAGGCAATTTATCGTGCATAATATTTAGGTATCCCTGATTTTTTGTGCGTGTGTGTGTGTGTGCGCGCGTGTGTTGAGTACAAAAACGCCATAGCACATGCAATAGATTTTGCCATAATACATGGCAATTTCTTTTTGCGAACTATGGCAAATTAATTCATGAAGCATGCCAAATTTAATGTTACATTTTTTCATATTATTTTATCATGGCGAATGTTGTTTCTTTTTTCATTTCAGAAAAACCATGTGTTTTCTTGCCATGGACTTATGTGATCAGTACAAAAATGGCATAGCACATGGAATAGATTTTGCATTTGATATAAACAAAAAATTGCCACGTAGTTTTTCTACTTTTTGCCGCACCATTTGCCATGTCTTTTTTGTAATATATTTTTTCTCTATTTTTCCGTAGAAATATTATTTTTTGTAATATGTTTTTTCTCTCCAGCCGTGGCCTTTTTCTGATTTTTTTGGGCCGTCTGTGTTTGTGCCTATTGGGCTAATAGATATAGATAGCAAGAAGAAATCCGAGATCAGTAATTGACGATTACACTTTTTAAAGATCACTCCCACCTCCCCAGGTTGCAACAAGTGACGCACTGCATGTATGCCACTTGTCGCAACCTGAGAGTTTTTCCTTTTTTCGTAATCCGTATTTTCAAAATGTTTTATCTTTTAAACCGTGCGTCCAAATCTCGAACCGTTTTCACCGTTGGGTTCCTCGCGTCGAGATCTTCAAAACTAGATCCCATGTTGATAGATTTTGACGGACTTTTTTTCAGAAAAAACCTGACGAAAAAATGGTGCTTCTCGCGATAGACAAAAAAACAAAAAACGCGTATTTTTTCACTTTCCAAGAGGCACGACCGTGCCCCTCAAATCCCCAATATTGAACAGTGATTTCTTAGTTTCGTCTGCTGTGAATGGAGTCGGGAGACTCTCATTCATCTGCTGCGTGACGCGGGTATTCTAGGGATATGCTCATCCGCTGCCCGCGTAAGGTTCATATCTGTCCAAGGACAATGGTATAAGGTTCGCATCTTTCCAAAACCGAAGAACTTCTTTGAACTACACTACAGCCAAGGCAAATCTCTAGTATTGGTATCGGGGGGCGGTGCCTCTCGCGAAGGCAAAACCGTGCCTCTCGCGGAAGCAAAACCGTGCCTCTCGTGAAACAAAACCGTGTTTTTTTCCCTTTTCGAGAGGCACGACCGTGCCTCTCGCGAAGGCAAAATCGTGCCTCTCGCGAAAGCAAAACCGTGCCTCTCGCGAAAAGAAAAAAAAACAGAAAACACGTTTTTTTCCTTTCCAAGAAGCACGGCCGTGCCTCTCGCGAAAGCAAAACCGTGCCTCTCGCGGAAGCAAAACCGCGCCTCTCACGAAAAAAAAACAGAAAACATGTTTTTCCTTCCCGAGAGGCACGGCCGTGCCTCTCGCGAAAAAAAACAAAAAACGCATTTTTTTCACACAATTTTTTTCCGTCCAAAAGCTAAAAAAGACCGATGAAAAACCGGAACACCAAAAAATAAAAAAACAATCTAAAAAGCCAAAAACGTGTGTGAAAAAAAAACCGAAAAAAACGCTCACAGCACAACACGTGACGGCGGCTGAGAATGCGCCAAGTGACGGCGCATGAGAGTGATCGTTGAAAGGCTTCCGAAGGAGTGCTCCCTAATTAGTTGCTCTCGAAGAAATCGTTCGGCACAATCGTTCCACCGAACGTCGGGTAGATATCAGCGTCCTAATATTAAAGTTCGCACAAACGAAAGTATACACCATGTTTGAACTTTGGTCTTTGGATGAATTAAATAGTTTCAAACAAGTCGCTACGGAAAATTGAACAAACAAGGCGGGCACGGTGCTGCTTCCAAAGGTGACCTGCTCGTACTTCCCCATTTAAACAACGCAGCTCAGGATCTACGGTAGTTAAAAAAAAAATGCAGCTTAGAGTTGGAGTAGTACTACTGACACATATGCAAGCTGTCACTCGAGAGTAAAAGCCGTCGTCACCCATGAAGCGTCAACGTTACGGTCCCGCTTGCTCTCCATCTGTGATCTGTCCTGCTCGCCTCGTATCGCTCCCGACGCTTCATTTATTTCCACTGATGATCGCTTCCTGTTTTCCTGCCAAAAACTGCAAGCAAAAAAGCAAGCAGAGCCGCAGCAGCGGCTCATTTAAATCTCCCTCCAAACAAACCACCATCAACGACGCCATACAGGGAGTAGTGTTTTTCAAACTCGGTCACGGTCTATCTCATTCTCAAGTCGGGAAGTCCAAGAGCAAAATTCCAACAAAGTCCAAAAGCAAATCACATCACTACAGAAAATCGGTCCAGTTCCCGATACGGCGACCGTTAGCACTCGCCACTCATCAGAGCGTTTCAAATTTAAATCCGCCCTCCAAACCTCCAAACCACCGTCCACAGCGCCATTTGGTCCATAGATTAAGCAGCAGCCAGCCTCGCACTAACACGCACGCAGACGAGCTCCGCGCATAACGAAACGAAACCCCCGTCCCCGTCCACCTCCCATCGCGCGCGCACCAATGGCAGCCACGCCGCCCAAGAGGGAGCCCCTGGCCGCCCTCAGCTGCAACGCGGCCGCACACACGCCTGTCGCCGCCGCGCGGCCGCGCGCGCCGGCGGTCTCTGCCGAGAAGGAGAACCTGGGCGCGACCAACCTCGGCCCTGGCAAGGAGGAGAAGAAGAAGGCGACGCCTGCTGCTGCGAAGGCGCCGCCGCTGAAGCCGTCGTCGCTGCAGGCCCGCATGGAGGGCGAGGAGGCGCCGTTGGCGACCGCCACGGCGGCGGGGCTGCCCGTGTTCGTGGGGCCGAGGGGGAGGGAGCTGCTGCCGCCGCCGCCGCCCCCGCCGGCGTCGTCGTCCTACGAGGCGTGGGATCTCTCCGACAACGAGGCGGCGCCGGCCGCGTCCTGGGCCACCCTGCCCAACAGGGCGCTGCTGTGCCGCCCGCTGCCGCTGGACGTCGGGAGGTGCACCTGCGTCGTCGTCAGGGAGAAGGCCACCGGGGCCAGAGGGGTGGCGCTCTACTCGCTCTACACCAACGTGAGCTAGCTAACCCCGTCCTCCCTCCTTCGCTTTCTTTCTGGGCTTCAAAACTTCAAATCCAGGGGAGAGTGGTGTGATTGGTGTCATAAGGATTCGTGCCCGTCTCTCTGTTGTGCGATTGCAGGAGGGGCAGGGGCGGCAGGACCGGAAGCTGGCGGTGGCCCGGCACCGGAGGAGGAGAGGGAGGTCGGAGTTCATCGTGGCGCAGAACCAGGACGGCGTCTTCTGCAGCTCCGACAAGAACTTCCTCGGGACTATGGGTGCCAATCTTGTTGGATCCAAGTACCAGATTTGGGGCCAGGTACGTCAAGTTCCCTTTCCTGAATCTTGATGTCACTCTCCTGGATTCGAGGCCGGTTACCGTGGTGGACATGAACCAATGATGCGTATTAATGGCTGCCGATGTAGGGGAACCGGGCCGATGAGCTGAAGAGCCAGTCCAAGCGGCTTCTGGGTGTTATCGCGTAAGATTCAATCTCCTTCTGTGACCTGTTCAGGAATTGTATGTCCTTTCTTGACCAAATTTTGGTTTATGCAGGTTTGCCCCTACTATTACTACACTCACGGGGAATTTCAGAAGCATGAGAGCATGGATCCCCAAGAACCAGTCAATGCAACTGAGGTCCAACAGTTCTGCTCAGGTACCCGTCAAATTGCAACACCATGAGATTCATCGATGGACTGATTAATGGATTTGTTTTAAAACAAAGAGTTGTGCATATTGTCATTAGCTGTGGAAATGTTGATGCAGATACAGCACGTCAGTGGGCTTCCAAAGGATTGGCAGGAGAAGAGGAGCAGAGCTGAACAACTCTGCTCAAGATCACCTTTCTACAACAATGTAAGCATCTTCTCTCGACAAACTAATTGGATCTTTGGATCGACGTGTCGAGAATCGGGAGTTAAGCTGATAGATGTATTTGTTCATCGTTGTCTAAAAAGCAGTTTGAATGTTTGTTTTCTGCACTCGCAACAGATGACAAAGCGGTACGAACTAGATTTCAGAGAGCGGGTAGGGAGGATGGGATACAAGGTGCAGACATCAGTGAAGAACTTCCAGATGACTTCCGAGGTAAGATTTCTGCTCCAGCTTTCAATTGGGTTAGATCAGGCTGAACAACAATAGATCATCATGATATCGACAACTTGTGCTCGACAGGAGAACGGAAGGCAGACGATCCTGCAGCTCGGTAGGGTCGGGAAGTCCAAGTACATAATGGATTTCAGGTAAGCCCTAATTGATCATCGTCATCCATTTGTGACGACCGTATGTAAATGGTACTAACATTTTCTGATGGGAAAATGTCATTTGCAGGTACCCCTTGACTGGCTACCAAGCATTCTGCATCTGCTTGGCGTCCATGGACTCCAAGCTGTGCTGCACGCTGTGACCATGAAACGGAGATGCGACGGAGTTTTTGTTTAGCTCGAATGTTGTTTTTGCCCTGCCCCCCTGTGATTTCCTTTGGTCGATTTTGTGTAAATGCAGTCTTCTCGCCTCGAGAAGGGGTTAATAATTAGATGTATCATAAGAGAGCAAATTGATCGTGTGTTTACACTCTTGTCACTCAAGGCTATGCTTGTCTGACTAAAAACGAATTCGCAACGAGTACTCCCTCCCTTCCAAAATAAGTGTCGTGATTTTAGTTCTAACAGTTGAACCGTGATTTCATTTCTAACTGTTGAACTAAAACCATGAACTTTATTTTGGAACAGATGTTCTAACCGATTTTGATGAACTGATGGACCGTGAAAACTCGTCCTTGCGCTGCTAGAGCTGGTCATGCCCCGCCGCTCCGTTCCGTTCCGGGAAACTGTCAGTGCCAAAGAGAGAGGCGCCAGTCAGGAGAGATTTGGAAGAGGGGAGGGGGAGGGGGGGGGGGGGGGGGGGGGAGGGGGGGGGGGTGTCGGAGGACAGCACATCTAACTGATGGCAGGAGATGCTTGGTGCTATTTCAGATAAGCAGCTCGTAGTAGGATAGGTATTTGTTATTACGCGGTTATTTTGTGCAGCATCCATCCATCCACTACGTTTTGGACCAAGGGTTCTGGCCGCAGTATATGCAAAATCACTCGTATCGCTCGCTTTTGCATAGACAAAATTAGATGTCCGTATCAACATGGTCATCTCAATGTTGATTGGGATCAACCCTTTCTTGCCTTGATTAACCATGACACACAGTATAACCCAAGCTATTGATGACCGGTGTATCATCAGAACTGATGTTTACCATTAATATATATCACCGGATAATGATCACACGAGAAAAGGAAACAACATTTCAGGAGCACTCCTCCGATAGCTCCCAATAAATTTTGCTCCTGCTACAAGTTTTTTCAAATTCGCAATGCAAGTAACCTAGGTGTTGTGCATACGGATAAAATCTAGCTCCATCTCAACTTGTGTAGCCACTCAGAACAGTCACCATCAATCTGGGTCAGATGTGCATAACAAGCACTGTCATGGTCCCACAAAGAAAAACATCGTTAGTGCATGACACTATGCGTTCCTCCAGAGCCAAAACATCGAGGAAGAACTCTCACCCAATGTGAACTAAATTTTTTGCTCTATTCTTCGTCGCCAGCATGCTCAAGAAGATAGTTTGCAGCGAGTTGCTCATTCCTGTCGCAGGCGAAGAATGCTTCGATGACACGTGCTCTCTCAAACCCCATGGCTTCCAGCTGAAGAATGAAAACAAAAATCCATCCAACCAACATGAGTATGTGAGATGCAGTGTGTTTATGCAGCAAAAGGCCATTTAAGGTAATTATGACACATACCCTCCCAATTGCCTCTTGCTCTTCTGGTGTCACACTGATAGCATGAGGCATCTCATCCTGGTCAGCCTGGTCTAAGAAGTCCCTGGAAATGTCATGCAAGTATGATTTAGTAGATATATCGCGTAACCTCTACTCAAATTGAAAGGAATTGTGAGGATGAAGCACCATACTTGATTGTCTAAGGAAAAAGAACATGCAAGTACGGGGAAAGGATGCTGCAGCTATTAGATATCTTTAGATAAAGTAGCACACAGGTTCTCTAAGGTGCTACTTAGCAAGGTACATCCAATACTTGAACCAACATAAGCCTTAAAAACAACATATATTACAAGTTACTGGTGTGAAATAGGCCTCAATCAAAACAAAATTGACAGTGATAGGTTGACAAGATAGAATTGAAGTTCAAAACCACCTGCCACGAAAGCTACAGCGGCTGGCAAGTGGCAGTCAGCAGATATTCCAGTTCATAACTAAGAAAGCAAAATCAGCACTATGAATCATATAGCTTATTTAAATAAGACCAGAATATATAAACCCAGCAAATAAAGAAACCTACCCATCGCCGCCTTCAAACGTCTCATTTAGTAACTGAAGGAACTCATCATTGTTCTCCTGAATCAATCTCAGAAGTTGAGGATTCTGCTTGCTCAATTCCTGGAGCATAGGCTGTAGCGAAATACCAGCAGACAGCTTAGACAGAGAATGCAGGTGAATCATAACATAAACAAGACGTTGATAGAAAACCTGTAAAATTTGTGGATTTGTATGGACCATTTCCCGAAGTGCTTGAAACTGCAAGTGATAATAGCAATACACTATCACTTCAAAATTAGAATAACACACGGTAGGGTACTGAAGGGAAGTTCATACAATCAAACTATATTAATCAGTAATGCTCTACTAAATGGAGCATTGCACACTTTTAGTGTATATACATAGAAAATGACAGTTCGTTCGGGTTGCAAGTGCAATGATATGTGCAGGATAATACATTTTTTAGCCCAATATTATGCACAAAAGTATCCAAAGTAGCGATAAACACTTGTATGCTACAGTATTGTTCGATGGACATGGACCAACTAATAACTGCTTCCACCACAGCATTCTATTTCTCTTGTACAAAGAACAAATTATACTGAACGCAGTATATGCTCCGACCACAGAATTCTACTTTCCACATGCTTAACATATCTACAAGTAATCCACACAAACTCCTTAAGAAAGATGTGAACCATAAATTATAATTCCTCTGTCCCAACATGTCCGAAATTTTGAATTGTTAAGACGAGATTTTGATCAATAGTTACTCAATTAATGTGGTCTATGTATACAAAATCGCAATAAAAAAAATTAGTACAAATCTAATGACACCAATTTTATCTCACATAAACCACGTACTAACAAAGTAATATTTTGGTAAAAACCTTGTCTTAACGAATCAATGATACCTCATATTTTGAGATGGAAGGGGGTATAGATTTGAATGGACAAACTACCAGCATTCACATGACCAAAGAAGTACTGGCTACCATCACAACATCAAATTATAAGTTCACGCTTCACACACATGTCCATCTCTGTTACTAGTACATTCGATCATCAGAAAGTTTGACGAGCAATGATAGTAAACAGAATGGTTGGCTTGAACCCATGTGCATCATTGTTCTGTACCTCGTCTTTTCTCGATCAGAGAGATCATAGGAAGCAAAAGGAGTGGAGTAACTGACAATACATAAAGACAAGAACCTGTTGGTTATTTCGAAGAAAATCAAGTGATCCACCACCACCAGCACCTCCAGCATGGGAAGCCCCCTGTTACATCGTTCAATTAGTCAAAAGATACTCAAATAGGCAACAGCGCACCAGCACTACAATGACAAAGGTGGAAAGTAAACCTGTGGGAAAAGATCTAATGGTGCTGTGTTCGGGATTCCAGAGAGGCCGGTTTCTCCAGGAGCTGCATCAGTGGTATTTGCCCTTTGACCAACCACCGGAACAGCAACTTCGGCTGTAACGGGAATACCCTAATGTTTGAGCAAACAAATATCATCTATTAGCATCAGAAAATCGATCCAAATTCAAAATTCAGATGGGGAGAGATACGCACAGAGTACAGATAGTCAATGGCACGTTCTGGATTGTTATAAGCTGCACGGAGAGCTCTTTGGACCTTATCTCTGTCCCAACTGCCACCCCCCATCTCCATTATCTGGTTAATCATTGTGTCCAGATTGCTTCCTGACAGTAAATCCGATGCTGCAAGATCAACTGTGCTTGAAGGGGTCCTAACAAAAAAGGGAAAACAGTTTTACATGGCAGAACTAGTAAATTTAAAGGGAAATGGTTAGGTTGATATTCACATGGCCAAGACTGCGAGACAGATTGTAGGATCATGCAAACTATTATACAACCATTTCAGATCTATATTCAATGCAGTTACAGCAATCCCAAAAATTCCAGATTGGGGCCTAACTTCCCATGACCATCGCTGTTTCAATGGCTTTGGATTTTCATGCAGTCCAGAAATACACCTAGTTATGTTCAGTGCCTCTAACTTCATATCTAGTTTTGATGTTCATTGACCATTGTGCTTAAGTAAGAAAGTTGCTGATCTTAACCCTATTGACTCATGTTACATGTTCACGGAGAAGTTAAAAACACTCTCCTCGCAAACTGCAATCTATTAGTTGATGCATCTACTTGTGTTTGTTGTCACTCTTCACAATGAACTTTTGCAGCTATGAGGTCGTTTATGCAACGCTGCATGATTTAAAGCTGAAACAAGCATAAGAAGGGCATGCCTCTGAAAGTTAAGAACACCAGTTTTCCCTTGGGAGGGATACATGCAGAAACATGAAATTTAAGTGGTAAAAAGGACCCTAATGCAAATATCAATTGGCAGACTTCAAACATACTCTGCAGGTGGTCTTTCAGGCTGAGAAGTCGTAGTTGATGGGAGCCTGCAGAAAGATGGCACATACGTTTAGTTTGAGCAAGACCCTATGTACATGCAGTAAAATGCAATGAGGAACGCTAGCAAGGGACTCACTGGGGCTGAGAAGCTTGTGGTTGAGCAACTGGAGGCGCTTGACTGGTAACAGGAGTGCTTGAAGGCTAGTAATGGTTCATGCGTCAGTACAGATACTTAATATTGTGTTTTCGTCCGCAAAAGAAGAATTTTACCTGGGCAGATGAAGCTCCACTGGAAGCAGAAGCTTTACTCTGCAGAAAATAATTAAATAGATATACGTTTAAGAGAAGAAGAACAAGGCCGATGAATAATGTGGAAATAGTGTTGTGAGTGTCAAGTACTTTCTTTATGTTGATATAAATGGACATTGTACAGCATAGCTGCTATATACTCCCTCCGTTCCTAAATATAAGTCTTTTTAGAGATTCCACTACGGACTACATACGGATGTATATAGACATATTTTAGAGTGTAGATTCACTCATTTTGCTCCGTATGTAGGTCTCTAAAAAGACTTATATTTAGGAACGGAGGGAGTAGAAAGGAGCAAATATAGATGGACTATGGCAGGATGCCAACAAAGTAGCGCATCAAGTAAGGCTAAAAAGTATACAGGCATATTCTTTATTAGTGAATAGTAACAGTCAAGTGCCATATCTGAATCTAATTTTTCACATGTAACCGCTTATGTTCACTCCTTAATAATTCATGTTGTTACAATTGTTACACCAAGCATATGACAGAACTGAAATAATCCATATTGTATAGGGCATAAGCAGCCTACCTTACTAAGCATTACAACTAGAAATCCATCTTCGCTAACTTGATTCTCATCCAATGTGCTTTCATCTTTCAAAACCTTGCCATTGTGAATCAGCAGCTGTTGACCCCATGGATAATTATCCTTTCCTTGAATCTCTTCGATGTTCTTCTTGACAGCCATAATCTGATTCAAAACAAATATTTAGCAAGATGTTGAAGTAATTACTCCCACTGATTTTTTTTACTATTCATAGTTCAAAAGTCTTCGAGATGCTACTTTGACAAAAAAAAGTACAACTATACATTAAGTATAATACTATGAACAACAAATTAACAGCTAATATCATCGCAAAGGGACACAGGTGGGGAAGAACGGTGGATAACAAGGCGTCCAAAGGACCTAAATCCTCGCCAACTCCAGCTTTCCATCCTCCCAAAACCACAACCCCTGGAACAAGCTATTAGCACAGCATATCCACAAAATTAAAGTTGCGTAAACAGAGCATCATGCCTCTACCAATCATGTCCATTTGGAATACTGCCAATATATATTTTTAAACAGTCTACCATCAACAACACGTTCACCATCCTTCCTGCAAACTCACTCGCACTGTTCTTCCCCTAAGACGATCCCGGGCACTCACAGGTAAATGAGAGGACGCGGTGCCAACAGCTCGGCTAAAAAACCTAATCGGCAGTAGCACACCCAAATCTAACGAGCTAATCCCTTCCGTATATCTAGTTCACCGCCACATCATCTGCATTGATCAAAATGCTAGAAAACTCCCCAGACAAAATCGCTGTCCAGCTGTACATCCAGCGAAGATCACGGGTCCTGTTTGAATCAAAAAAAAAAAAATCGGGGAAATTTGAAACAAAATGAGGGGAGCGGGTGGGGGAATCTCACGGAGTCATTGTGCTGGACCCGGATCTCGAAGTGGGTGCCCTTGAGAGTCTTCACCGTCAGCTTCATGGCGGCGCCGCGGTGGTCACGGCCGGGGGATCGGAGTTCCTTCTTTCCCTTCCCTTCCCGCTGCTCGCGCTAGGGTTTTAGCAGGTCATGTGCTGTTGACGCAACCCTCCGCGAACAACGACTCGAGAAGTTCGCGGATCGACCTCGCTGCCCTCGCCCCCTCCGTCACCGGCTCCGCGCCGCCGCAGTCGCTCGATGCGCCGCCGCCTGCTTCGCCTTCGCTACTAGCTGAGTGCCTCGAGTGGCTGGGCCAGCTCGTGTATGTTTGCGGCGGCTGTCTTCTTCACAGCTTGTTAGGATTTTCTTCTTTGTTATGGGCCGTGGAAGTGAAACGGCCACTAGAAGCCCAAAGGCGCGGGTGCATAAGAGCATCTACAAGCGGACTTGTTTATCTCAACAACAAAAAAATCTACAAGCGGACATGATTTCAACCCCTCAAAAAAAAATGCGGACTTGATTTCTCAAAAAAATAATCTACAAAGCGGACTTTTGTCTCAAAAAAAAAATCTACAAGCGGACTTGACAAATCTGGTCCCTCAAATTCAAATCGCGTTGTATCTTATATCCGATCCCCTATATTCATATTAAATCATGCAACATCAATCAAACTATGTGGATCATAAAACGGACATAGAAACGGACATACAAATTCATCAAAATATCACCAACGTATCTTCAAAAGATGGTCAAAGTTCACATAACACACATAAACGACGGACAAGTTTAAACTACATCTGAAAACTAGAAATTAAAGTGGAGAAAGCGGATCTTCGCCACTTCCTCGCCGGCCCTTTCCCCTTCCGGTCGTCGACGCAGCTGCAGGCGTCGGCAGCTGGTGGAGGATCGTCCGAGTCGTCAGACGAGGCGTCGTGGTTGCCGTCGTCGTAGGACGAGGAGGACGAGCAGGAGGAGGAGGAGAGGATGATGAGCCCTTTGAGCCGCCGGGCGGCCCTGTCCTGCTGCTGCTTGAGCTTCGTCAGCCGAGCCGCCTCACTCGCTTTCTTCTTTGCCTCGCACTCGAGCTGCTCAATGGCAAGCCGGAGCACCTTGGCATTCTTCCGGCGGAGCCCCCGAGCGTCCATCTCTGTCGTCGTAAGCAACCGGCGGTAGACCCAAGCGAGGAGTCACTCCTACTCGTCGGGCTTCGCTGGAAACTCGCGGCGGCGCATAGATTTTTCCAACTCGTCCCTCTCCCTTGTCTGTTGCCTCTCGTGGCTGCTGGCGCGCGCCTCCGATCCCGGCATGCACGTCCGGGCCGACTGGGTGGGCACAAGCACCCACCGGTGCCCACGTGGGGGAGCAGCAGCCGACAAAGGTAGGGGACTACGTGGGGGAGGCCCGGACCACGCAACCCTCGCGGAGTTGCGCACGTGACGGGAGGGGCCAGCGTCAGCGTCCTCGCTGCGCCTGCGGGGGAGAGGCTAAATGGCAGATCCGTAACTGACCCTCGTGTCCACCTTGGACCTCTTGAGGAAAATGTGGAGGGTCAGCTCCTCGTCGGCATTGAGGTCAGAGTCGAAGCGGCTGTCAGAGCTTGACATGGTCGTCGGAGTCGTTGGACTGGATCAGAATCGGAGAAATCGAAGGAGGAGGAGGAGGAGAAGAGACGGAGCGAGAGCGGAGTGAGGTAGGGTTTTCGAATTGGGGATATTTATGGGGACGGAGTGGAGTCGGGGTGGGTCGACATGACGTGGGGGACGCGTCCGGGCATGCCCGTGCCGCCCCATATCGTCCCTGGATTTGGGCAAGATATGAGAGGCGTCGAACAGCCTGGTCGTTTGAGGACCGTTTGAGACGCCCGTCTGGGTCACATTTTTGTGACCGGTTAGTGACCGGGTCGTCCGCTCAGGCGTTTAAGACGGGTTTGGGGTGCCATGATGTCGATGCTCTAAGGTCCGGCCAGGGCCCCACAGTGCAAAAATTAGGTATTCGGTAGCCTAGCGTGCATTGGAATCTACACGCATGATGTTTAAGGCATTTCCCAACCAAGACCATTAGGAATGCTTGATTCGTCCATTTACAATGAGTCAGGCTCGAGCGATGCAAAAGAGCACACACTAGTGCAGGCGAGTCCGATACAAACAGTTTATACCCCCTTTTGTTCGACGTAGTTTTAAATCGTCACCTTGCCTGTGTGCGATCGGAGGGGCTATCCCATGCTACTTGTGAGTTGCATTGTGTTTTCCCCCGAAGAGGAAGGGTGAAGCAATATAGTAGAGATAAGTATTTCCCTCCGTGAGAACCAAGGTTATCAAACTAGTAGGAGAATCATGACAACTTTGTGTCAACAATACATGCACACACAAAACCAAACACTTGCACCCAACACGAGCAAGAGGGTTGTCAAGCCCCTTGAACTCGTTACTTGCAAGGATTACTTATGATAGTGATACATAGATAAATATAAAAGTAAAATGAAAACAAAGTAAATAAATTGCAGGAAGGTTTTAGGGTTTTAGCAATATGATTTGAATAGACCCAGGGGCCATAGTTTTCACTAGAGGCTTTTCTCTCGAACACATAGCATACGGTGGGTAGACAAATTACTGTTGTGCAATTGATAGAAAAGCGCATAGTTATGATGTTATTCATGTCAATGATCATGTATATAGGCATCACGTCCGTGACAAGTAGACCGAAACGATTCTGCATCTACTACTATTACTCCACCAATCAGCCGCTATCCGGCATGCATCTATGGTATTAAGTTCATGACAAAAAGAGTAACGCTTTAAGCAAGTTGACATGATGTAGACAAAGTAAGACCAATCAATATGTTCAAACCCCGTCGTTTTATCCTTAGTAGCAACAATACAGTATGTGTCTTGTCCCATTTTGTCACTGGGATATAGAGCACCGCAAGATTGAACCCACTACAATGCACTCCTTCCACTGAAGATAAATCAATCTAGTTAGCCAAACCAAACGGATATATCAGAGAGACTTGCAAAGCTATAAAAATCATGCATAATAGAATTCAGAGAAGACTCAATTACTTTCATGAATAATCTGATCATAAACCCACAATTCATCGGATCCCAATAAATGCACCACAAAAGAAGATTACATCAGATAGATCATCGCGAGAATCGGGAAGAACATTGTATTGAAGATCAAAGAGAGAGAAGAAGCCATCTAGCTACTGGCTATGGACCCGTAGGTCTGTGGTGGACTACTGTAACAACCCAAGACCAAGACCTACTCTATTTGTTAAGATTTGTTCATATCACATGTTAGGATGATGTTTGTTCATTTTCATTTTTGCATCATGTCATCATCTTGCATATATTGTGGTGTTTGTTTTTTCTTTTACTTGTGCACTCCGTCTTCTCCTCCTCCATTCTGCATCATTGTATCTTGATCTTCCCAAACTAAACCCTCATCAAGTGCAAAACCCCATCACCTAGCTTACGTCCTTCAAAATTATCCAATTATTGCAAGTGACATTTTTCTGTCTCAGAAAAATGTCCACTATTTTTCTTAAGCCCTTAAACCATGCCAATATCCCCTCCACACAATTTCAGCCCATTTGGGTTTGGTTTGGTTAGGTGATACGTCTCCAACGTATCTACTTTTCCAAACACTTTTGCTCTTGTTTTGGACTCTAATTTGCATGATTTGAATGAAACTAACCCAGACTGACGCTGTTTTTAGCAAAACTACCATGGTGTTGTTTTTGTGCAGAAATAAAAGTTCTCGGAATCGAACGAAACTTTTTGGAGAATTTTTCTGGAATATAAAAAAAATACTGGAGCGAAGACCTGTCGGAGGGGGGCCACCAGTTGCCCACAAGGCAGCAGGGCACGGCCACCCCCTCGACGCGCCCTGGTGCCTTGTGGAGCCCACGTGGCTCCGCAGACCTTAATTCCAAGCCTATAAATTCATATTCTCTGAGAAAAAAAGAGAGAAGTTTTCATCGTGATCTACGAGATGGAGCCGCCGCCACCTCCTGTTCTTCCTCGGGAGGGCTGATCTGGAGTCTGTATGGGGCTCCGGAGAGTGGAATCTGTCGCCATCATCATCACCAATCCTTCTCCATCGACAATTCCATGATGCTCACCACCGGGAGTGAGTAATTCCTTTGTAGGCCTGCTAGATGGTGATGGGATTGGATGATATTTATCATGAAATCGAGTTATTTTGATAGGGTTTGATCCCTAGTATCCACTATGTTCTAAGAATTGATGTTGCTATGACTTTGCTATGCTTAATGCTTGTCACTAGGGCCCGAGTGCCATGATTTCAGATCTGAACCTATTATGTTTCCATGAATATAAGAGTGTTTTAGATCCTATCTTGCAAGTTGTATGCACGTACTATGTGTTATGATCCGCATACCCCAAGGTGACAATAATTGGGATTCTTTCCGGTGATGACTGTAGTTTGAGGAGTTCATGTATTCACCATGTGTTAATGCTTTGTTCTAGTTCTCTATTAAAAGAAGGCCATAATATCCCTTAGTTTCCACATGGACCCTGCTGCCACGGAGGGTGGGACAAAAGATGTCATGCAAGTTCTTATTATAAGCATGTATGACTATATACGGAATACATGCCTACATTATATTGATGAATTGGAGCTAGTTCTGTGTCGCTCTAGTGTGTAACTGTTACATGATGAATGCCATCTAAATCAATCCATCATTGATCCATGGCCTATGCTTTTTTGCTTATTGGTTTTCGTTAAGTTACTTTGGTTACTATTGTTGTTACAATCAATACAAATCTGCTTCTATTATTGTTCCTATTGCTTTTATTACTGTGCTACTGAAATTCCAGGTGTGGTTGAATTGACAACTCAACTGCTAAGACCAATAAATATTCTTTGGTTGCCCTTGTGTCGAATCAATAAATTTGGGTGAAATACTACCCTCGAAGACTGTTGCGATCCCCTACTTGTGGGTTATCAAGACCTTTTTCTCGTGCCATTGCCGGGGAGCATAGCTCTATTTATTGTGTTTACCAGGGATTTCCAATTGTTACCGTGAAGAATCTGAAAGATGCTAAAACCAAGATCATACCCTCTAGGACGAGGGCAGGTAAGGAATTGCCATCTAGCTCGGCACTTGATTTGCCTTCTGTTTTGAGTAAGATTGCGACACCACCACTTGCTATTCTATGTGATATGCCGCAAATAATTGATGATGCTACTTCTGCTTTGAATGAAAATTATGATGATGATACTACTATGCAAGATGAAACTGAACATGTGCCACTAGGTGATTTGCTTGATGCTCATATTGCTAAATCTAGAGAACTTGAGAATACTGAAATTGTTGAAAACTATGATTCACCTATTTTGTCTAGATATCTGCCTATAATTGAAATGTCTGAAGTACCTGAAGGTTATGTTATGGATGGGGAGATAGCTAGAGACTTTCATGCTTCTAATGATAGAGAAGATCTTAAGAAATTGTTGAGTAAACTAAAAGAAAAATCTATGAAGGAGAAAATGAAATATGATCCTAAATTTGCTACTTCTCTTATATTTGTTACTGATAAGGATTATGAATTCTATGTTGATCCTTAGCTAATTACTTTGGTAGAATCTGATCCTTTCCATGGTTATGAATCTGAAGCTGTTGTGGCACACCTTACCAAATTGAATGATATTGCCCCCCTATTTGCTAATGAGAAAAAAAATGCTATTACTATATCCTTAACCTTTTTCCTTTCTCACTAGGGTGATGCTAAGAAGTGGTTCCTGATACTTGTAAACTGCGTTGGGATTTCCCCGAAGAGGAGGGGATGATGCAATACAATAGAGGTAAGTATTTCCCACAGTGAGAACCAATGTTATCGAACCAATGGGAGAACCACACAAACTCCCGTCTTCAGCGCCTACACACAAAATAGCAAACACTTACAACCAATGTGGGCAAGAGGGTTGTCAATCCCCTTGAACTCGTTACTTGCAAGCGATAAGTAGTGATAGATAGATAATTTGATAAATATAAATTGCAAATAAAAAGAAAGTAAATAATGACAATAAGGTATTTAGAGTTTTTGTAAATATATTTGTGAAGAGACCCGAGGGCCATAGTGTTCGCTAGAGGCTTCTCTCTCGAAGAAAGCATACGGTGGGTGGACAAATTACTGTTGGGCAATTGATAGAAAAGCGCATAGTTATGTAATATTTATTCACGACAATGATCATGTATATAGGCATCACGTCCATAAGCAAGTAGACTGGCTCCTGCCTGCATCTACTATTATTACTCCACCCATCAACCGCTATCCAACATGCATCTAGAGTATTAAGTAAAAACAAAGTAATGCTTGGAGGATGATGACATGATGTAGACAAAGTAAATCCAATTAATATGAATGAACCCCATCATTTTACCCTTAGTGTTAGCAATACAATACGTGTCATGTCCCTTTCTGTCACTGGGATTGAGCATCGCAAGATTAAACCCACTACAACACACCACTCCCACTTAAAGATAAATCAATCTAGTTGGCCAAACCAAACCGATAGATCGGAGAGCATTACGAAGCTATAACAATCATGCATATAAATAACCGGCAAGGATCAATATATTCTAATGAATAATCTGAACATAAACCCACAATTCATCGGATCCCAACAAACACACCGCAAATATGATTACATAGGATAGATCACCGCGAGAATCGCAATGATCTTTGCATTGAAGAACACAGAGAGAGATAACCATTGATGTCTACTACGCAACTTTATTCTTGTAGACTTTGTTGGGCCTCCAAGCGCAGAGTTTTGTAGGATAGTAGCAATTTTCCCTCAAGTGGATGACCTAAGGTTTATCAATCCGTGGAAGGTGTAGGATGAAGATGGTCTCTCTCAAACAACCCTGCAATCAAATACAAGAAATCTCTTGTGTCCCCAACACACCCAATACAATGGCAAATTGTATAGGTGCGCTAGTTCGGTGAAGAGATGGTGATACAAGTGCAATATGGATGGTAGATATAGGTTTTTGTAATCTGAAAATATAAAAACAGCAAGGTAGCAAGTAACAAAAGTGAGAACAAACGGTATTGCAATGCTTGAAAACAAGGCCTAGGGTCCGTACTTTCGCTAGTGCAATCTCTCAACAATGCTAATATAATTGGATCACATAACCATCCCTCATTGTGCAACGAAGAATCACTCCAAGGTTCTCATCTAGCGGAGAACATAAGAAGAAATTGTTTGTAGGGTATGAAACCACCTTAAAGTTATTCTTTCCGATCGATCTATCCAAGAGTTCGTACTAAGATAACACCGAGTTATCCTTTCCGTTCGATCTATCTAAGAGTTCGTACTAGAATAACACCATATGATACGCATCAACCAACTCTAATGTCACCGAGATACTCCAATGTCACCACAAGTATCCATGAGTTAATTATATGATACGCATCAAACAATTTCAGATTCATAATACTCAATCCACACAAAGAACCTCAAAGAGTGCTCCAAGATTTCTATCGGAGAAAGTAGGACAAGAACGTGTATCAACCCCTATGCATAGATTACCCCAATGTCACCGCGGGAATCCGCAAGTTGAGTACCAAAACATATATCAAGTGAATCAATAGAACACCCCATTGTCACCACGGGTATCCACATGCAAGACATATATCAAGTGTTCTCAAATCCAATATTCAATCCAACATAACGATATCTCAAAGGGAAAGATTCAATTCATCCCAACAAGATAGTAAGGGAAACACACCATATGATCCGACTATATTAACAAAGCCCGTGATACATCAATATCGTGACATCTCAAGAACACGAGAGAGAGAGAGAGAGAGATTGAACACATAGCTACTGGTACATACCCTCAGCCCCGAGGGTGGACTACTCCCTCCTCGTCATGGCCTCCGCCAGGATGATGAAGATGGCCACCGGAGATGGATTCCCCTCTCCGGCAGGGTACTGGAACGTCTCCAGATTGGTTTTTCGTCGTTACAGAGAGTTGCGGTGGCGGAGCGGAGAGTCTAGGGTTATTTCTGATGGTTTCTATATTTATAGGATTTTTGGGCGTCGGTTTCACGCCAAGATGGGCCACGAGGAGGGCACGATACACCAGGGCGCACTTGGGCCCTCTGGCGCGCCCTGGTGGGTTGTGCCCACCTCGTGGCTCTTCTCCGGTGGTTCTTCGCTCCAATATTGCTTATTTGGTCCAGAAAAAATCACCAAAAAATTTCGAGCGATTCCGAGAACTTTCATTTTCTGCACAAAAACAACACCACGGTAATTCTGCTGAAAACAGCGTCAGTCCGGGTTAGTTCTAAATAAATCATATAAAGTGCATCAAAACCATATAAAAGTATTGTAAACATAGGTGAATATGGCATGAATACTTCATAAATTATCGATAAGTTGGAGACGTATCAGCATCCCCCAAGCTTAATTCCTACTCATCCTCGAGTAGGTAAATGATAAAAGAACTAATTTATGAAGTGTGAATGCTAGCATAATATATAAGTTTGATCATTGATAATTTCAGTCAATTTTTCTAGCATCATAACCAGCAACTTTTTCTCATAAAAATCATCATGATAGAGCAATCAATTCACATGTCATGGTTCAAATAATGAATTCTCTTGAAACTTAACAACCTATGTTCTTAGTCACGAAACAATTGCAATTCCACTTATTCTCAACAAATTCTAAGTAAGAGCTCCACATACTCAATCATCATATAGTCTTCTATGATTGCTAGTACTCAAAGCATATTTTTAGAACAAAAGGCTTCCATCGAACACAGAGAAAGATAGGGGCTTAATGTTTCGCCTCCCAACATACTTACCATAAAGATAATTGTCAACAATAATGAATCATGATCAAATATATTTGACTGGCCATATGTGCCTAGATCTTTCCCCACCACATGGTGCTTGCCAACTAATAGATTGAGGTTGGAATAAGAAGTTGACTCAACATGAAAGTAAGTAACATGAAAGTAAATAGATTGTCCCTTCGCAGAGGGAAGCAGGGATTTGCATAGGTGCTAGAGCTCATTGTTTAAAAACAAAGATGAATATAGTTTTGGGAGGTGCACCCTTCCTGTCAACGTTATGACCAAGAGCTATCAATATCTTCCATGTTAAACACATTAGTGGCGGTTCCCAAGCAGTAAAAGTAAAGGTTTACTCCCCCTCCACCAACAAACACACTCCACGGCTAGCCGAATCCACGGGTACCGTCCATACCAACAACATTCCTGGGGGAGTTTTGTTTAATTATTTGCATTTTTTTATTTCGTGACTGGGAATCCCTATTACCGCCCCTCTCGTGCAAGGACGAGTGAATAAACACTCATCATGAGAATAACCCGCTTAACATGGAAGATACTAACCGCCCCCCGTCGCTCCATGAGCGGTCCAGGCACACAAAACAGATGTTTATTTGAATGTTTAGAGGTGGCACATGCAAATTTACTTGGAATGGCAGTGAAATACCATATATAGGTAGGTATGGTGGACTCTTATGGAAGAAACTTGGCTCAGGTATTTGGATGCACAAGTAATATTTCTACTTAGTACGAAGTGTTGGCTAGCAAAAGGTTCTAAACAAGCACCACGTGTTGGAGGATCCATAACAATATAACTTCTATGCAAATATACACGACCATAACTCATTACGTTGTCTTCCTTGTCCAACTTCAACTAATTTGCTCAAGTTTGAAAATAATTAATGGGTATTCACAATCATAGAAGATGTCCAAGATAATATATTTGTATGTGAAAGTTCTCTTCCTTATACTAATCATTCATGAATTGCTTGTATGACCAATATTGTGATTGTCAAACTTCAATAGATTTTACTTTCTAAACCAGATGTGAAACTACTACTAAGCATAAAGCACATTGATAATTTCATATTTATGATATTCAATTCATTCATGGTTTACTCTTAGGATATAAGTGAAGCACATGAGTAAACATCAAACTACTCTCAAAAGATATAAGTGAGGATCAATGAGTAGTCAAACAATTAAGTAGCTATGTGAGGACTCTCTCTCAATAAATATTTTCAGATCTGAGTATTTTATTCAAACAGCAAACTAAACAAAATATCACTCCAAGAATAGCACATGTCATGTGAACGAATAAAAATTTAGGCTCAACATAGGCTAACCGATAGTTGTTTGATGAAGAGAGGTGGGATGCGTAGCATCCCCAAGCTTAGATGCTTGAGACTTCTTGAAATATTTACTTGGGGTGCCTTGGGCATGCCCAAGCTTGAGCTTTTGTATCTCGTTCAATCCTCTCATATCCCGGTTTCACCTATTCTCAAAAACTTCATCCACTCAAAACTTGAAAAGAACTCGTGAGATAGGTTAGTGCACATAATAATAAATCAACTCTTTATGTACTGCCAAGACAAGTTGCATAATAATTTCCAAACATTATCTACTGTATACTATCATTTCCACAATTTATATCTACCAATATAGGTTGTGGAAACTATAGGATAAGTAGATAACAAAACCATGACAGCAATCTGTCCAAACAGAACAGTCTGTAGCAATCTATTAAACCAGTGTACTTCTATAACTCAAAAAATTATGAAAATTTAGGACAGGCTAAAATATTTAAATGGAAATACTGTGTAAAAATTTCAGAAACTTTCCACGCTCCAGTAAAATATGAAAATTCAAACACTACAGAGAAAGTTTCTGTTTTTACACAACACACATCAAGCATGCAATGCAGGCATCCTAAAGCAATTCTTGGAACTTTTATTGAAAAACAAGATTATAAATAACAGCAAGCAAATACTAACAAAATAAAATGACACTCCAAGCAAAACACATATTATGTGACGAATAAAAATATATCTCCAAGTAAGATATACCGATAGTGTTGAAGACGAAAGAGGGGATGCCTTCCAGGGCATCTCCAAGCTTAGGCGCTTGAGTATTCCTTGGATATTACCTTGGGGGTGCCTTGGGCATCCCCAAGCTTAGGTTCTTTTCACTCCTTATTCTCCTCATATCGGTGTCTCACCCAAAACTTGAAAACTTCAATCACACAAAACTTAACGGAACTTTCTGAGAAGGGTTAGTGTAATAAAGATAAATCATTCACTTAGGTACTGTCAAGACAAGATTCATAATTGTTACCACATGATACCTACTGTATTATATCATTCCCATAATTTATACCACTAAATATAAGCTACGAAAACACTAAAACAAGCATACTATGCATGCAAAATAGAATCTGTCAAAAACAGAACAGTCTGTGAAGATCTGTAGTGTAACCATACTTCCCTGTATCTAAAAATTCTGACAAATTAGGATACCTGAAGAATTTGTATATCAAGACTGTGTAAAAATTTCAGATCATTATCACGCTCCAAGAAAAAAATGAAAATTCATGTACTGGAGTCAAAAGTTTCTGTTTTGGCTCAGCATCAATTCTACTCATCTTGTGAGTCATCCAAAAAGCTTTACTTGGCACTTTATTGAAATAAAAGGCAAAAAACATGATTACTACAATATCTTAATCATGTGAACACACAAAAATAGAAAGTAAAAGTGTTGCGTTGTCTCCCAACAAGCGCTTTTCTCTATTGCCTTTTAGCTAGGCCTGATGATTTCAATGATGCTCACGTAGGAATAGTATTTGAAACATGTAAAAAGTACCATGAATCACATGGCAAGCACATTTAAGTCTAACCCACTTCCTATGCATAGGGATTTTGTGAGCAAAAATTTTATGGGGGCAAGAATCAACTAGCATAGGAAGGCAAAACAAGCATAACTTCAAAACTTTGAACACATAGAGAGGAAACTTGATATTATTGCAATTCCTACAAGCATATGTTCCTCCCTCATAATAATTTTCAGTAGCATCATGAAGGAATTTCACAACATAACTATCACATAAAGCATTATCTTCATGATCCACAAGCATAGAAAATTTGTCACTCTCCACATAAGCAATTTTCTTCTCATTCATAATAGTGGGAGCAAACTCAATAAAATAACTATCATGAGATACTTGATTGACATAACCACTTTGAATATTAAAATCATGATGAAAAGTTTCATGGTTACTATCACTCTTTATAGCATACATGTCATCATTATAATCATCATAGATAGTAGGCATGTCATTATCATAACAAATTTGCTCATCAAAACTTGGGGGACTAAAAATATCATCTTCACCAAACATAGCATCCCCAAGCTTGTGGCTTTGCATATCATTAGCATCATGGATATTCAGAGAATTCATACTAGCAATATTGCAATCATGCTCATCATTTAAGGAATTCTCATTAAGTATTTTCATAAATTCTTCCTCTACCAATTGAGCACAATTTTCCAAACCATCATTTTCACGAAAGACATTAAAAAGACGAACCAATTGATGCAACCTAAACTCCATTTTTTTTGTAGTTTTCTTTTATAAAACCAAACTAGTGATAAAACAAGAAACTAAAAGATTCAATTGCAAGATCTAAAGATATACCTTCAAGCACTCACCTCCCCGGCAACGACGCCAGAAAAGAACTTGATGTCTACTACGCAACTTTATTCTTGTAGACTTTGTTGGGCCTCCAAGCGCAGAGTTTTGTAGGACAGTAGCAATTTCCCCTCAAGTGGATGACCTAAGGTTTATCAATTCGTGGGAGGTGTAGGATAAAGATGGTCTCTCTCAAACAACCCTGCAATCAAATACAAGAAATCTCTTGTGTCCCCAACACACCCAATACAATGGCAAATTGTATAGGTGCACTAGTTCGGCGAAGAGATGGTGATACAAGTGCAATATGGATGGTAGATATAGGTTTTTGTAATCTGAAAATATAAAAACAGCAAGGTAGCAAGTAACAAAAGTGAGCACAAACGGTATTGCAATGCTTGAAAACAAGGCCTAGGGTCCGTACTTTCGCTAGTGTAATCTCTCAACAATGCTAATATAATTGGATCACATAACCATCCCTCAATGTGCAAAGAAGAATCACTCCAAGGTTCTTATCTAGCGGAGAACATAAGAAGAAATTGTTTGTAGGGTACGAAACCACCTTAAAGTTATTCTTTCCGATCGATCTATCCAAGAGTTCGTACTAAGATAACACCGAGTTATCCTTTCCGTTCGATCTATCTAAGAGTTCGTACTAGAATAACACAATATGATACGCATCAACCAACTCTAATGTCACCTAGATACTCCAATGTCACCACAAGTATCCATGAGTTAATTATACGATACGCATCAAACAATTTCAGATTCATAATACTCAATCCACACAAAGAACCTCAAAGAGTGCCCCAAGATTTCTATCGAAGAAAGTAGGACAAGAATGTGTATCAACCCCTATGCATAGATTACCCCAATGTCACTGCGGGAATCCGCAAGTTGAGTACCAAAACATATATCAAGTGAATCAATAGAACACCCCATTGTTACCACGGGTATCCACATGCAAGACATATATCAAGTGTTCTCGAATCAAATATTCAATCCAACATAACGATATCTCAAAGGGAAAGATTCAATTCATCACAACAAGATAGTAAGGGAAACACACCATATGATTCGACTATATTAACAAAGCCTGTGATATATCAAGATCGTGACATCTCAAGAACACGAGAGAGAGAGAGAGAGAGAGAGATTGAATACATAGCTACTGGTACATACCCTCAGCCCCGAGGGTGGACTACTCCCTCCTCGTCATGGCCTCCGCCGGGATGATGAAGATGGCCACCGGAGATGGATTCCCCTCTCCGACAGGGTACTGGAATGTCTCCAGATTGGTTTTTCGTCGATACAGAGAGTTGCGGCAGCGGAGCGGAGAGTCTAGGGTTATTTCTGATGGTTTCTATATTTATAGGATTGGGCGTCGGTTTCACGCCAAGATGGGCCACGAGGAGGGCACGATACACCAGGGCGCGCCTGGGCCCTCTGGCGCGCCCTGGTGGGTTGTGCCCACCTCGTGGCTCTTCTCCAGTGGTTCTTCGCTCCAATATTGCTTAATCGGTCCAGAAAAAATCACCAAAAAGTTTTGGGCGATTCCGAGAACTTTCATTTTCTGCACAAAAACAACACCACGGTAATTCTGCTGAAAACAGCGTCAGTCCGGGTCAGTTCTAAATAAATCATATAAAGTGCATCAAAACCATATAAAAGTATTATAAACATAGGTGAATATGGCATGAATACTTCATAAATTATCGATACGTTGGAGACGTATCAACCATCTAGGTACTAACCACGGACCCGTAGGTCTGTGGTGAACTACTCACACATCACCATGGGAGTAGCAAGGTTGGTGTATAGGCCCTCCGTGATCGATCCCCCCTCCGGCAGGGCACCGAAAGAGTGCTCCGGATGGGCACACGGCGGAACAGAGACTTGTGGTGCCGGAAAAAGTGTTTCGGGAGGCTCTCTAGGGTTTTGGGGACATTAGAGAATTTATAGGCCAGAGAATAGGTCGGAAGGCCGTGGGAGGTCGCCCCAAGCCATCAGGGAGCGGCCACCCCCTGGGCGCGCCCTGTTGGCTTGGCGCCACCCCGTGTGGCCTCCGGTCTCCCTCTGAAGCTTCCAGGTCTTATTTTTGTCCAGAAAAAATCATTAAAAAGTTTTGGGGTATTTGGACTTCCTTTGGTACAGTATTCCTAAAAGGCCACAAACAAGCAGAAAACAGCAACTGGCACTGGGTTAATAGGTTAGTGCTCAAAAATAATATAAATCAGCAAGTAAATGCCTAAGAAGTATCCTAGAATGATAATATAACAACATGGAACAATAAAAAATTATAGATACGTTGGACACATATCACCATCCTGATACGTCTCCGCCATATCTATAATTTTTGATTGTTTCATGCAATATTCTACAACTTTCATATACTTTTGGTAACATTTTATATTAGTTTTTGGGACTAACTTACTTATCCAGTGCCTAGTGCCAGTTCCTGTTTTTTGTGTGTTTTTTGTTTCGTAGAAAATCCATATCAAACGAGGTCCAAATGTGATAAAAATTTACGGAGAATTTTTTGGAATATATGTGAATTTTGGGAAGAAGAATCAACGTAACATGATGTCCTAGGGCCCCACAAGACAACATGGCACGACTAGGGGGATTGCCGCGCCCTGATAGCTTGTGGCCACCCCTTAAGTCGGTTGGATCCCTTCTTTCGCCGCGAGAAAGATAATTTCGTGATAAAAATCCCCTCAATATTTCAACCCAATCGGAGTTACGGATCTCCAGATATTTAAGAAACGGTGAAGGGGTCAGAAAACAGTCGCGAAAACAGGAGAGAAACAAAGAGAGAGATCCAATCTCGGAGGGGCTCTTGCCCTCCGGGAGCCATGGCATCCATGGACCAGAGGGGAAACTCTCCTCCCATCTAGGGGGTAGACCAAGGAAGAAGAAGAAGAAGGACGGGGGCTCTCTCCCCCTCTCCCCCGGTGACGTCGGAGCGCTGCCGGGGCAACCATGATGACGACAATCTGCACCAACAACTTCGCTGCCGTCACCACCAATTCTCTCCCCCTCTATGCAGGGGTGTAAAACCTCTCTTCCCCGTTGTAATATCTACTTAAACATGGTGCTTAATGCGATATATTATTATCCAATGATGTGTGGCTATCCTATGATGTTTGAGTAGATTTATTTTGTCCTATGGGTTGATTAATGATCGTGATTGGTTTGAGTTGTATGTTTTATTTTGGTGTTGTCCTATGGTGCCTTCCGTGCCACACACATGTGGAGGATTCCCGTTGTAGGGTGTTGCAATATGTTCATGACTCGCTTATAGTGGGTGGCTAGAGTGACAGAAGCTTACACCCGAGTAAGGGGGTTGTTGCGTATGGGAGTAAAGGGGACTTGAAGTGTTAATGCTATGGTTGGGTTTACCTTAATGATATCTAGTAGTTGCGGATTCTTTCTAGAGGTCCAATCATAAGTTCATATGATCCAAGTACGGAAAGTATATTAGTGTATGCCTCTCCCTCATATAAAACTGCAATAATGATTACCGATCTAGTTATCGATTGCCTAGTGATAAATCCTTCTGTTGTGTTACAAAAAAGGTTTCTACTAAACAACTAACTTAATTAATCTTTATCTAAAATAGCCCTTAACTTTTATTTACTTGTTCTTTATTTTCTTGCAAAACTATCTATTACTCCTACTAAGTACTTCTAGTTTCCTTCCCGCAAAGTAGTTTCATACTTGTTCTAGGTAAAGTAAGTGTTAGCATGCATAGAGTTGTATCGATGGTCGATAGAACTTGAGAGAATATTGATTATACCTTTCTCCTCGTTGGGTTCGACACTCTTACTTATCAAAAAAGGCTACAAATGACCCCCTACACTTGTGGGTTATCAAGACCTTTTTCTGGCGCCGTCGCCGGGGAGCAATAGCATAGCAGTTGATATTCACGTGTGTGCTTGTTTGCTTTATCACTAAGTAATTTTTATTTTCTGTTATAAGTTGATTTATATCTTTAGTTATGGATATGGAACACGAAACACCAAAAAAAAATAGCTTTACTTGTTGCTCATTGATACGTCTCCAACGTATCTACTTTTCCTCACACTTTTGCCCTTGTTTTGGACTCTAATTTGCATGATTTGAATGGAACTAACCCGGACTGACGCTGTTTTCAGCAGAATTGCCATGGTGTTGTTTTTGTGCAGAAATAAAAGTTCTCAAAATGGAATGAAACTTTCTGGGGATTTATTTTGGAAAATATAAAAAATACTGGAGCCAGGAACCACCGGAGAGGGGGGCCAGGGTGCGTAACACCCACCAGGGCGCGCCAGCCCCCTCCCGGCGTGCCCTGGTGGGTGCTGGGCACCTCGTGGCCCCACTTGCCCTATCTTCGCCACTATAAATTCCTAAATTTGGAGAGAAAAATAGGAGAGAAAGAATTATCATGTTTCACGAGACGGAGCCGCCGCCACCTCCTGTTCTTCATCGGGCGGCCAGATCTGGAGCCCGTTTGGGGCTCCAGAGAGGGGAATCTTCAGTCTTCGTCATCATCAACCTTTCTCCATCGCCAATTCCATGATGCTCCCCACCGGGAGTGACTAATTCCTTCGTAGGCTTGCTGGTCGGTGAGGAGTTGGATGAGATTCATCATGTAATCGAGTTAGTTTTGTTAGGGCTTGATCCCTAGTATCCATTATGTTCTGAGATTGATGTTGCTATGACTTTGCTATGCCTAATGCTTGTCACTAGGGCCCGAGTGCCATGATTTTAGATCTGAACCGTTTATGTTATCATCTCTATATCTATGTTCTTGATCCGATTTTGCCTAGTCATATGCACCTATTACGTGTTATGATCCGTCAACCCCATAGTGACAATATTTGGGATACTTCGCGGTGATGACCGTAGTTTGAGGAGTTCATGTATTCACCATGTGTTAATGCTTTGTTCCAGTTCTCTATTAAAAGGAGGCCTTAATATCCCTTAGTTTCCTTATGGACCCCGCTGCCATGGGAGGGTTGGACAAAAGATGTCATGCAAGTTCTTTTCCATAAGCACGTATGACTATTTACGGAATACATGCCTACATTACATTGACGAACTGGAGCTAGTTCTGTATCGCCCTAGGTTATGATTATTATATGATGAATATCATCCAACGAGTTACCAATCCAGTGCCTATGACCTTTCCACTTATTTCTCTTGCTAAGTTACTACTGTTGTTGCTGCTGTTCCAACTACTACAAAACTATTGCTACTACCGTTACTGCTACCATTGCTATTGCTACTGCTATCAAAACTATCATATTACTGTGCTACTGATCACTCTGCTGTAGATATTTAATCTCCAGGTGTGGTTGAATTGACAACTCATTACTAATACTCTCAATTATTCTTTGGCTCCCCTTGTGTCCAATCTATAAATTTGGGTTGAATACTCTACCCTCGAAAACTGTTGCGATCCCCTATACTTGTGGGTTATCAAGACCTTTTTCTGGCGCTGTTGCCGGGGAGCATAGCAATATTTGTTGAGTCACTTGGGATTTATATCAATTTATCACTATGAAGAATCTGAAGGATCCAAGGACCAAGATTTTTCCCTCTACTACGAGGGGAGGTAAGGAACTGCCATCTAGCTCCGTACTTGATTCACCTTCTGTTATGAGTAAGCTTGCAACACCACCACATGCTAGTAATCCTGATATGTCGCAAGTTATTGATGATGCTACCTCTGCTATGAATGATGCTTATGATGATGCTAGTACCATGCTTGATGATAATGTGCCACTAGGAGAATTTCTTGATGAACAAATTGCTAGAGCTAAAGAAAATGAAATTGCTGAAACTTATTATGATTATGAAACTCCTATTAGTCCTAGCTCTCCTAAGTTTGAAATGCCTAAGATACCTGAAGGTTATGTTATGGACGAGGAGATATCTAGAGAAATTCTCTCTTGCAAGGATAGAGACGATCTTAAGAAACTGCTATGCAAGTATAAGGAAAAGACTTTGAATGCTAGAATGAAATGTGATCCTAAGTTTGCTACTTCACCTATCTATGTTACCGATAAGGATTATGAGTTCTCTGTCGACCCAGAGTTAATTACTTTGGTTGAATCTGATCCTTTCCATGGTTATGAAACTGAAACTGTAGTGGCACACCTTACTAAGCTGAATGATATAGCCACCCTCTTTACTCATGATGACAAGATTCGCTACTATTACATCCTTAAGTTGTTTCCGTTCTCATTAAAGGGTGATGCTAAGACATGGTACAATACCCTTGCTCCTGGTTGTGTGCGTAGTCCCCAGGATATGATTTACTACTTCTCTGAAAAATATTTTCCTGCTCATAAGAAACAAGCTGCCTTACAGGAAATATTTAACTTTGTGCAAATTGAAGAAGAGAGTCTCCCACAAGCTTGGGGGAGGCTTCTCCAGTTGCTTAATGCTTTGCCTGATCATCCTCTCAAGAAAAATGAAATACTTGATATCTTTTATAATGGACTAACCGATGCTTCTAGGGACTTCCTAGATAGTTATGCGCGTTGTGTTTTCAGGGAACGAACTGTTGAACAAGCGGAAGAATTATTGAATAATGTAGTGAAAAATTATGATGATTGGACCCTTCCTGAACCACCGCCTAAACCCACTCCAAAGAAGAGGGGTATCTTATTTCTCAGTCCTGAAGATATGCAAGAGGCAAATAAATCTATGAAGGTAAAAGGTATTAAAGCTGAGGATGTTAAGAATTTGCCACCTATTGAAGAAATACATGGCCTTGACACATCACCACCTCCACAGGTGGTAGAGGGAAATTCTTTATTAAAGTTTAATGAAAGTGACATCCCTCACAATAAACCTCCTAGTCAATGCTTATATGAGTTTGATAACTATATTATGAAGCAAGATCATTCCAATGCTCATGTTCTGAAACAATTGAAATACAATTGTGATATGATTGCTCGCTTGAGTGATTTGCTATTTAGAATCAGTAATGATGTTAGAGGTTTTGGAAAGCATGCCTCTATGGTTCAAACTCAGTTAGAACAAGTAGCTAAGTCTCAAAAAGAATTGCTTGATGAAATGAATAGTAATATGCATGACTTTGCTGCTAGAGTAGTAACTAGAGGAGGTAGAATGACCCAAGAACCACTCTATCCTGAGGGTCATCCTAAAAGAATTGAACAAGACTCTCAGAGAATTAATCTTGATGCACCTAGTCCTTCTAAGGAGAAAATGAAAAAGAAAAATGATAGGACTTTGCATACCTCTAGTGAACCTGAGACACAAAAACCTCGTGATAATAATGATGTCTCTATTTCCGATGCCGAAACTCAGTCTGGTAGTGAACATCAACCTAGTGATAATCAAAATGATAATGATGATGTTCACGATGATGCTCAACCTAGTAATGATAGAGAACCAGATAATGATGTTGAAATAGAGCCTGCTCCTGATCTTGATAACCCACAACCTAAAAATAAACGGTATGATAAGAAAGACTTTGTGGCTAGGAAACATGGTAAAGAAAGAGAGCCATGGGTTCAGAAACCCATGCCATTTCCACCTAAGCCATCTAAGAAAAAGGATGATGAAGAATTTGAGCGCTTTGCTGAAATGATTAGGCGAGTCTTTTTGCGTACCCGTTTGACTGATATTTTGAAGATGGCCCCTTATGCAAAGTATATGAAAGACATCATCACTAATAAAAGAAAAATACCTGAAGATGAAATCTCCACCATGCTTGCTAATTATTCTTTTAAGGATGGAGTACCTAAAAAACTTGGAGATCCTGGAATACCAACTATACCTTGCTCCATCAAACGAAACTATGTTAAAACTGCTTTGTGTGATTTGGGAGCCAGTGTTAGTGTTATGCCTTTGTCCTTATATAAAAGACTTGATTTGAATAAACTCACACCTACCGAGATATCATTGCAAATGGCTGACAAATCAACAGCCATACCTATTGGTATTTGTGAGGATGTGCCCGTTGTTGTTGCAAATGTTACAATCTTAACGGACTTTGTTATTCTTGAGATGCCCGAGGACGACAACATGTCGATTATCCTTGGTAGACCCTTTTTGAATACTACAGGGGCTGTTATTGTTTGCAATAAAAGCAAAGTCACTTTTCATATTAATGGTAATGAGCACACGGTGCACTTTCCGAAGAAACAATTTCAAGTGAATGGTATAAATGTTATTGAAGAATCTCCGACCATCACTATTGGAAGTTTCTAATTACCTCTACGTACTCCGAAAAAGAAATATGATATACTTATTGTAGGGGATATGCACATCCCCATTGAGGTAACTTAGTGTTTTTACGAAAGTTCTTCGGTTTCATGCTAATCGGAAGTGGTTGTTAATAAGACTTGATCAACCTTATTAACGAATCATTTTTGAGAGGTATGACGTCGATGAATCTAGTAAGCACAACTTTCTGCTCCCACCTTTTATTTTCTGTTTTAGTTAGTTGAATAAAATAAAATGCCATGTTTATCCTGTTTTCTGTTTTCTCCATGCAATAAAAAATGACTCAAAAATAAAAATTCTCAGAATGCCCTGAAAATTTAACACGAATTTTTCCTGAATATTTAAGAATTTTTGGTGCAAATAACACCTGAGGGGAGTGCACAGGGTGCTCAGCACCCAGCAGGGCGCGCCAGCACCCCCCAGGCGCGCCCTGGTGGGTGGTGGCCCCCACGTAGGCCCCCTCACTTATCTCTTTAGCCCACTTTGTCACCTACCTCCAGCAAAAAATCACCACAGCCACCATTTTCGAGTTCTTGCTCTCAAACCCGCGGATTTCGATCTCTTTGCTCGAAGCTCCGTTTCCGAAACTGTTTGGAGGGATTGCTACTTGGTATGTGACTCCTCCATTGCTCCAATTAGTTTTTGTTTTAGTGGGTTATTTTTAGATTAATTAGCTACTCTTGGTGCTGCTGTAGATGAGCTTGCATGTTGAATTCTTAGAGTTCTAAGTAGTTTGAATGCTCAATATGGCCTCTATGCATGCTTGGGAGTAGTTGCTAACAATCTTACAAAGTTTTGTTGACAAATTTTATTGGACTAATTATTTTTTAGAATTTTTATAGGAATAAAAATGCAATTCTTTAGGAGTTCTTCGAGGAGGAGATCCTCGGGAGCCTCGTCAAGTGGAAGCTCAGTTCGACAGTCTTATGTTGTACCAAGCAAAAGCTCGATGCAAGATGCCGCTACCAAATCATGCTTGTGGCCCTGCGACGAGTTCATGGAAGGTGCGGGTATTAAGGAGGAATTTTATCAATTTATCCACAACACAGGGCTTGCTTCCTTCATCGCAGATAAGTGCCCCCAACGCCTCGAACTCACGAAAACCTTCACAAAGAAATTTAAATATTTTCCTCGTGAGTCTAGAGTCTCATTCAACCCGTACGCTCATTCCTTTACCATTCCATTAGAAATGTTTCGCGATGCATGCAAACTTCCATATGAGGGTCACTACAAGAAATATGTCAACTTGTGACCTTCTGTCAGTGACCCTGGAAGAAATGGTCGTAAATCTACGACCATTTGAGACCAATTGGTCGTAAGCTGTTCGGAGGTCTCCAAACCCTCAACTATAACGACCATTTTGGTCAGAAAGGTCGTAATTTCCTTACACGAAATGGTCGTAAAGCAGACAGCACTGGTCCGCTGCCTTATTTCTAGCTGATCACGACCAATATAGATGGTCATAACCTTGTGAATTGTGGTGGGTTGCGATGACTAGGCGCCACCTCATCAGTTTTGCCTATGTGTCATGTCCATGTGTCAATTTTTGCCCTAGGTTGTGAAGCAACCTATATTTCTGTTATTCCCAAAATTCCCAAACAATTCTCATAAATTCTTTGGATTATATCTTCGTCAAATATGTCAAAAACCTTCCTTGCCTAGTTCAAAAATAATTCAACAATATCCATTTTCCTATTCTGTTCAGAACAGCACTTTGTGAAGGAAGTGATATTTATATATTCTTGATTGCCCTAAAAAATTTTGGGCACTCTTTCCTATCCAAATCATTGCCTCATGACAAAATTCAGCTCCATTTGCCTAGTAAATCTTCCTCGGCAAATTTCCAAAGTTTTTGTTCAGCTAGAAGCTTTGCGAAGGAAGTACTAGCTATGCATATCCTAATGAGTTGAATTTTTCCACATCTTCTATGTGCCCATATCATAGCTCTCCAAAAAAATTTAGCCCCATCTAACAATCCATGAGAGCTCACCATCCAATCTTTGTTTCTGGTAATATTTTCAGTTTGTGAAGCAACTATATTTTATATTATTTTATAATTGCTGCAAATTTACCAGGACATGACCCTGCCCATAGAACCTCCCTCCACCAAATTTTAGCTCATTTAATTTAACCACTTTCCCTCAATATTTTCCCAATTTTCTGTTCAGTGGAGAGCATTGTGAAGGAAGTACCATTTTTATATATCCAAATGGCATGAAATTTATACAGTGACTTCATATGCTCAAATTATCACCCTCCTCCAAATTACAGCTCAATCAAATCAACTATGTGAGCCCAGGTTCAATTTCTATTTTATGGCCAGATTGGCACATTGCAAAGCAAGTGCTATCTAGACCCCTCCTATTACCCTCAAACTTTTTGGGCACTCTTCCATACCCAGATCATTGCCACATGATAATATTCAGCTCAATTTTCCTAGTAAATCTTCCTCAGAAAATTTCCAAAGTTTCTATCCAGAGAGAAGCTTTGTGAAGAAACTATATTATATATTGCTTCATTATTTCTGAAAATTTACCAGGGCATGACCATACCTATGTAACTTACCTACACCAAATTTGAGCTCATTTCATTTATCCAGTTTCTCTCACTAATTTTCCCAAGTTTCTGTCCAGAGAAGAGCATTGTGAAGGAAATACCACTTTGGCATGTCCAAATGGCATCAATTTTCTACAGTTCTTTCCTATGCCCAAATAACCATCCTCCACCAAATTTCAGCTCAATCCATTCATTATTTTGAGCCCAGCTTCAACATTCATATTTCTGTCCAGTGTGGTACTTTGCAAAGCAAGTACCACCTAGGCTCCTCCATTTGAGCTGGAAATTTGTGAAGACAGTCTTCTTAGTAGATGATCATCCTCAGCCAAAACTCATGCCCATTGTCCATGTGCATTTCCTGTACCGCTAATCAAACACTTGGTTGCTAATTCATGTTTGAGCATAGTTCGGTCTCCTCGTGAGAATCTTCTGTTGTCATTTTCTTCCTAGCACCTACCTGGGGAGTGCCCAACCCACTAGACATGCCTAGGCCGCCCAGAATGTAAAGCAACGCCACGGTCACGCGGTGACCACGTGGCGGGCATGCGAGTTTACGCGCTCTGGAGTTGGGGCACTCAGCCACCGTCCAAACCTCGACGTATCGCCACCAAACCATGTATTTCTGATTAAATAGATACTTATGTAACTAGAAATGATTTTTTGAAAAAATAAAGAGCAAACTATAAGGCAGCTGCAGTTCAAATTTGTCTTGGTTCCTATTGAATCGGCAGAGTTTTGTCTTTTTCACTAGAGATGGATTGAAAGCTTTTGGCACCCAAATATTTTGTCAATTGTGCATTAAATATGGCCTAATATTTTATAAAAATGATTTTGTCCAATTTTGCAACAAATATTTGGTAGGTCCTTCACAAAAAAACTCATTTTGGGCACTTGGAAAAAGGAAAATGAATTTTTTGTGCAAAGAAAATGAAATCTCCCTTCGGCAACATTGTTTGTCATTCCAACATGCACCCTTCTTCAAAATATGAGATCATTTGAACAAACTATGGCATGAATGTGGCCATGAGATTGATCATTTGGCTTGAAAGCCATGAATCTTCACACATGATAGCTCATTTCTGAGAACACTTTTTTAAAATAATTACCATATTGCAAGTTTATTATTTTTCCTGGTAACTTGGTCACATATTATGACACAACGCGAAGGTTTTGCATTTTTTTGATTTTTTCTGAATTTGTTATGCACGTTTCAAAATGCGGTCAAAACGCCGGGCATGACCGTTCATAGCTAGGGGTTGAATCTTGCCAAAATTTTGTTGGATCTATGATTAAATAGATACTTATTTACCTAAAAATGATTTTTTGAAAAAATCATGAGCAAACTATGAGGCAGCTGCAGTTCAAATTTGTCTCGGTTCCTGCTGAATCGGCAGAGTTTTGTCTTTTTCACTAGAGGTGGATCGAAAGCTTTTGGCACCCAAATATTTTGTCAATTGTGCATTAAATACATCCTAATATTTTATAAAAATTATTTTGTCCAATTTTGCAACAAATATTTGGTAGGTCCTTCACAAAAAAACTCATTTTGGGCACTCGGAAAAAGGAAAATGAATTTTTTGTGCAAAGAAAATGAAATCTCCCTTTGGAAACATTGTTTGTCATTCCAACATGCACCCTTCTGCAAAATATGAGGTCATTTGAACAAACTATGGCATGAATGTGGCCATGAGATTAATCATTTGGCTTGAAAGCCATGAATCTTCACACATGATGACTCATTTTTGAGAACACTTTTTTAAAATAATTACCATAGTACAAGTTTATTATTTTTCCTGGTAACTTGGTCACATATGATGACACAACGCGAAGGTTTTGCATTTTTTTGATTTTTTTGAATTTGTTATGCCCGTTTCAAAATGCGGTCAAAACGCCGGGCATGACCGTTCATATCTAGGGGTTGAATCTTGCCAAAATTTTGTTGGATCTCTGATTAAATAGATACTTATTTACCTAAAAATGATTTTTTGAAAAAAATCATGAGCAAACTATGAGGCAGCTGCAGTTCAAATTTGTCTCGGTTCCTGCTGAATCGGCAGAGTTTTGTCTTTTTCACTAGAGATGGATCAAAAGCTTTTGGCACCCAATTTTTTTGTCAATTGTGCATTAAATATGGCCTAATATTTTATAATTTGTTTTTCCAATTTTGCAATAAATATTTGGTAGGTCCTTCACAAAAAAACTCATTTTGGGCACTCGGAAAAAGGAAAATGAATTTTTTGTGCAAAGAAAATGAAATCTCCCTTTGGCAACATTGTTTGTCATTCCAACATGCACCCTTCTGCAAAATATGAGATCATTTGAACAAACTATGGCATGAATGTGGCCATGAGATTGATTATTTGGCCTGAAAGCCATGAATCTTCACACATGATAGCTCATTTCTGAGAACACTTTTTAAAAATAATTACCATATTACAAGTTTATTATTTTTCCTGGTAACTTGGTCACATATGATGACACAACGCGAAGGTTTTGCATTTTTTTGATTTTTTTTGAATTTGTTATGCCCGTTTCAAAATGCGGTCAAAACGCCGGGCATGACCGTTCATATCTAGGGGTTGAATCTTGCCAACTATGAGGCAGCTGCAGTTCAAATTTGTCTCGGTTCCTACTAAATCATCAGAGTTTTGTCTTTTTCACTAGAGGTGGATCGAAAGCTTTTGGCACCCAACTATTTTGTCAATTGTGCATTGAATATGGCCTAATATTTTATAAAAAATATTTTGTCCAATTTTGCAACAAATATTTGGTAGGTCCTTCACAAAAAAACTCATTTTGCGCACTCGAAAAAAGGAAAATGAATTTTTTGTGCAAAGAAAATGAAAACTCCCTTTGGCAACATTGTTTGTCATTCCAACATGCACCCTTCTACAAAATATGAGATCATTTGAACAAACTATGGCATGAATGTGGCCATTAGATTGATCATTTGGCTTGAAAGCCATGAATCTTCACACATGATAGCTCATTTCTGAGAACACTTTTTTAAAATAATTACCGTATTACAAGTTTATTATTTTTCCTGGTAACTTGATCACATATGATGACACAACGCGAAGGTTTTGCATTTTTTTGATTTTTTTTGAATTTGTTATGCCCGTTTCAAAATGCGGCCAAAACGCCGGGCATGACCGTTCATATCTAGGGGTTGAATCTTGCCAAAATTTTGTTGGATCTCTGATTAAATAGATGCTTCTTTACCTAAAAATGATTTTTGAAAAAAATCATGAGCAAACTATGAGGCACCTCTAGTTCAAATTTGTCTCGGTTCCTGCTGAATCGGCAGGGTTTTGTCTTTTTCACTAGAGGTGGATCGAAAGCTTTTGGCACCCAACCATTTGATTAATTGTACATTAAATATGGCCTAATATTTTAGAAAATTAATTTGGTCCAATTTTGCAACAAATATATGGTAGGTTCTTCACAAAAATGCTCATTTTGCGCACTCGAAAAATGGAAAAATAATTTTGTTGTGCAAAGAAAATGAAAGCTCTATTTGGCAACATTGTTTACCATTCCAAGATGCACACTTATGCAAAATACGAGATCTTTTTGACAAACTATGCCATTGTTATGTTTTGTTGAAAAAAAATCAGAGATTTGAGTTCAATTTTTTGAGATTCAAGCGTGGGACAGCCGGCCAATAAGACGCGAGGAACCGCCTTCACGCGGATCACCAAATTGGAGCAATCTGAGCCATACATCGCGCATCCATCCAACGGTGGAGCTTCTCCCGAGAAAAAAAAACCCTAACCTACCTACCCACCCTCCCCTCGATCCCCCGCCGCCACCCACCCACCGCTGACCCACCCTCTCGTCCTCTCCCCCTCCCCTCGATCCCCCAGATCCGATCAAGGCAAGCCCCGCCGCCACCCCCACCCACCGCTGATCCACCCTCACGCTCGATCGCGCCGCCCTCCTCCTTCTCTCTGCACTCCATGGCCGGCACCGCAGCCTCGTCTCCACAGCCTCCTCCACGCTTGCTCCGCAGCGCCTCTGACGACCGCGCCCGGAGCACGACGGCGCCGCCGTTCCAAGCACTTGACGCCACGCTCCGCCGCTGGACTCTACCCCTCCAAGTTGCCCGGACGCCTCCCCAACTCTCCCTCCACCCCGACAAGGCCGCTGCCGTCCTGGCGGCGTGCCTCGCCCCCGCGGCGGCGTCCAGCCCAGGTAGGTGCCCCTCGTCCCCGCTCGTTTTTCCTCTCTGATCCGATCGATCGGCAGGAGGCTGTAACTGACCCCCTCTCTCACCTCGCCTTGTGGATGCAGATCCGTGAGGGATACACCATCGCCGGATAAACGGGGACGATGGATGTGGTGAACGGCGTGCTCAACTGGGCGGCGATGCCCGCCATGGTCGCCACCCTCCTGCTCTTCTACCCGCCCTACTACCTCTTCAAGCTCTGCTACTCCTTCCTCTCCTACCTCTTTCCTGACGACCTCAAGCGCAAGGTCGTCCTCATCACCGGCGCCTCCTCCGGCATCGGCGAGGTCACTACACAGGACAACTCAGTTTCTTAGCATGTGTATAACCATCTTCTTCTCGTGTTTGTGCACATCAGGGATGGCTCAGATCTGACGTTTTTGGTGTCTTACTGGTTTTTAGGGCGGGGGTGGTGCAGTGGCGAGGTGGATGCTGCCCACCCAGACGGTCTGCAACATGGGGGAGTCCATCTCCGGCCGTCCCAAGCACGACCACGATAGACCCATAGCGGCAGGTATCATCTCCATCTCCATCTCCCTCCCCCTCTTCCTCGAAGTAGTAGCACAACATCAGGTAGTAGTAGGACGGTCAATACATGTCTACGGTAGCTTGTTCTGTAAGACTGTAACTTGTTCAAATGATAAGAGAGGTTCCCATACAGCATCAGAGAGGTTCTGTAGCTTGTTGTGTAACTTGTGTCTCAGATTGTTCAAATGATAAGAGAGGTTCCCATTGTGGTTACAACTGACAATGGTGTGATCCTAGCTATAAAATATAAGGGACAGTCTGAACATTCGTCTAGAACTCTGAACTAGCTTGAACAAGCAATCGAGGGAGAAATGCCAGTTTCTTTTGTATGGCATACATGTTGAATGTCATTAGATGATGATCTAACCATTTTTCTCATCACAAAGTATGCATCGGCAATATAATTTGCAGCATTAGTTAGGTACTGCTGTAGTCTTTTTTAGACTTCTCTTGTATGAGTAAAATGCTATGAGTAAATTCAGATTTCCTTACTTGCTTTAGGCATAAGAATAAGCTGATAAGAACAGAATATTGATACTTTGCATGCTATGAGTAAAATTCTCTATTTTCTTTCGTCACCTTTCTTGTATGAATGAGTATCTCATTTTAACTAGCTGGAGAATGAAAGCATTGTACTAGCTGAATTTGTCTTATCATTCTAAAGAACTTGTTAGTTTTTTGATTGGTTTATTCATAATATATTGGCCCCAGATTTTTTGATTCTTCTCTTCTGGTTCATGTAACAGGGCGACCGTGGAAGGCATGATGATAATTCATATTGTCATTCTGTTAGTCCAGTGTAATGAAGGTCATGGCCTGGTCGAGTATGGTCTACCATTGAGTCCTGCATATGTTTCATATGATTGGAGCAGGAGCCCAGTTTGTGCCGATTGTCACTGCATATGTTTAACAGTGATTCTACTTGTATATGTGTTATTACACTAGTAGAATTTGTACCTGTGTCATATGATGACTGGAGCAGGATCCCAATGTACACTTGTAGAGCTTGTAACATTGATTGTCACTGTATACAGATTGATTCTGGCTGCTGTTACTTGAAGTATTTCTTATGTTTTATGTCTGTGTTGATTTAAATATTGATTATTTATTTACTGTCAAATCGAAATCAGAAGAAAAAGGCATTGACAAAAGGGGCCCACTTACTAGAACTTGACCACTGGGACCCATCTAACTAGAGAACTTTTTTGAAAAAAGAAAAATAAAACTGTCTAGCCAAAAAGGCCATGGCCCAAAAATGAGAAGGCTTAATTGTTGGGCTTGGCCCATCTACCTGACCAAAATTAATAGAAAAAAATATAAAAAGGCTGAATTGTTGGGCTCGGCCCATGTAGAACACCGAATTGGACCGGGCTGATTCTTATCAACAACCTTCTCATTTGGTCGTAATTCTGCCACGTCAGCTTGCCACGGTGGATCTGGCGTGGCGTGGGCCGTAATTTTTGGTCATAAACGTCTACGACCTTTTCAGAAGAAAGGTCCTTAATTTCCATTAACGACGGTCAGCTTTTGACCATCTGTTTTTGGTCACAAAAAGGTCGCAAATGAAAAACAATGACCTTTCAGTGACCAATATTGATGGTCGAAAGTTAGCATATTTCTTGTAGTGGGTTCCTTAGATGAACCCACAAAATCTGAGTACGCGTCATTTTTAGTTAATCTTTGCTTTGGCGAAGATAGAGGGGTTACACAAGGGAGAATTAACAGCATCCATTTTCCCTCACTCCAATATTTTGCGCTCTTTAATGGTAAATGTATTGTAGGCAAACAAGACTATAGCACCTTATGTGCTCATGATTTGAGTCTCTTACAAACTGCCATAACTGGGAATAAGGATTATAATCTTGGTGCAATTGTTGCACGGAGGTTGCAGCTTAATGCTGCTAATGGTAATTTTTATGGAGGAATTTATGCCTCCCGTGTAGCTGAGAGATTGAATGTTTCACCTTGGCCTAATGACCCCATCCTACCCACTCAGTATTTAGACTTTGATGCTATGAAGCGTCATAAGTTCCTTACGGGCACGGCCACCAACTACACCTATAACTTGAGATTTAATAAAAAACCTGTTGTGCCTGTTGTTTTGCCTGCTCCTGCTCTCTTTGATTTTCACACTAGGGGAAGATATTATGTTGTTGAGAGCGAAGCTTATGAGTACAACGCGGAGGTTGAAGCTGCCAGGAGGGCCGCGGAGTCTGCTCCGAGGTTCTCGATGAGCCATCGCTTAGATTATTATTCATACGGATGGTGATCACCAAGCTAGTCCAAAAGCCTAAGCTTGGGGGAGTACGTATTTCCACCGACATTACATTCATGTTCGCATATTTTATTTCAGTTGTCGGTGTTCATACTTTTTCATTCTAATATCCATGTTAGATTTATTTTCTTGCTTTCTTCTTGTATGTTTGAAAAACCTTGAGAAAACCCAAAAACATTTCCCACTTCTTTTTAGTTTTTCTTTCTAGCTTAGTTTAATTGTAGCATTAAAAGAAAACCCAAAAAGATTTCTCGCTTCTTCTTTTACTTGTTGGGAGCTTTCCCGTGTAAATAGTTTTTCTCGTTTTTGTTTTGATTGTTTCTTGAAAAATCAAAAAAACTCCAAAAATATTTCAGTGTGTTTCTCTGAATTTCTTTTCTTTTTTACTTGAGTCGTATCGAGGAGAAGACCACGATGAAATTGTTGAGTGGTTCTCATCTGCATTATCGTTCACCTAACAAAGAACCCGTATTACCTTGTCTTCTCCTCTTGAATAAAATGTTTGCAGATTCCAGCTTAGTCCACGGCATTCTTGCACTATTATTATTCTCTTATCATTCGGTCGTGCAAGTGAAAGGCAATAATGACAACATTTGATGAATTGACTGTGGCAGAGAAAGGCGGGTATGAACTCAACTTGTTTTTGTTTTTGTAAATATGTTTAACCTAGTATCCCTTGATTCAGCTCATTATGATCAAACATGTTTGCAATGACCATTAGAGATTATAGGTGTTCATGCCATGCTTAAGTAGCTAGGAGTGGATAATGATTTATCTTGGGTATCAACATGCATTAAAATGGTTGTGATGCGGTATGATGATATGGTATCCTCCTCTGAATGTTTCAAGTGGCTTGACTTGGCACATGTTCACGCATGTAGTTGAATCAAAACCAACATAGCCTCCATGATATTTATGTTCATGGTGTCCATATCCTACTCATGCTAGTATTCAATGTTGATTATATGTAATGCATGTTCATGACCATCTTCGCTCTCTAGCTGGTCGCTTCTCAATCTAATTGCTAGCCTTCGCCTGTACTAAGCAGGAATACTGCTTGTGCATCAAAACCCTTAAACCAAGTTATGCCAGATGAGTCCACCATACCTACCTATATGCGGTATTACCCTGCCGTTCCAAAGTAAATTTGCATGTGCCACCTCTAAAATTTCAAATAAACATCTGTTTTGTGTGCCTGGACCGCTCATGGAGCGACAGGCGGTGGTCAGTATCTTCCATGCTAAGCGGGTTATTCTCATGACGAGTGTTTATTCACTTGTCCTTACACGAGAGGGGCGGTAATAGGGATTCCCAGTCCCGAAATCAAAAATCAAAAATAATTAAACAAAACTCCCCCAGGAATGTTGTTGGTTTGGACAGTACCCGTGGATGCGGCTCGCCGTGGAGTGTGATTGTTGGTGGAGGGGGAGTAAACCTTTACTTTTACAGCTTGGGAACCGCCGCTAATTTTTTTAGCATGGAAGATATTGATAACTCTTGGTCGTGACGTTGACAAGAAGGGTGTACCTCCCAAAATTATATCTATCTCTGTTTTAAACTTTGAGCTCTGGCACCGCTGCAAATCCATGCTTCCCTCTGCGAAGGGACTATTTATTTACTTTTATTTTGAGTCATCACCTTCTCAAATAAGCGCCAGACCTGAGAGCACTATTGTCATCCTCATGCATTGTGTATAGTTGATGTTGGGTGCAGCATGACTGGATCTTTTCTACCATGAATCACAATGTTTAGTCGCTGCTTGAACTTTGGAGGTGCTCTGCATTTAAGTTTTGCGATCTCAGAAAGGGCTAGCGAGATACCACTATTGTCATATTGTATCACGATTGTTTTGACAAAATGTTGCCGCTTGAGATATCTTATTATTGCTCGCTAGTTGCTTATGTTATTGATATGAGTAAATATAATTCCTAAGAGTTATTGTTGACATGGTTAGTCATAATCTTTGATGAAAACCTGGGTGCTACTTAAGCATATATATATATATATGTAAACAAGAACAAAAGAGTTCATAAAAGTTTTTCTTTATCACTTTCAGTTTATCAACTGAATTGCTTGAGGACAAGCAAAGGTTTAAGCTTGGGGGAGTTGATACGTCTCCAATGTATCTACTTTTTCTCACTATTTTGCCCTTGTTTTGGACTCTAATTTGCATGATTTGAATGGAACTAACCCGGACTGATGCTGTTTTCAGCAGAATTGCCATGGTGTTGTTTTTGTGAAAAAATAAAAGTTCTCGGAATGGAACGAAACTTTCTGGGGATTTATTTTGGAAAATATAAAAAATACTAGAGCCAGGAACCACCGGAGAGGGGGCCCAGGGTGCGCAGCACCAACCAGGGCGCGCCAACCCCCTCCCGGTGCGCCCTGGTGGGTGCTGGGCACCTCGTGGCCCCACTTGCCCTATCTCCGCCACTATAAATTCCTAAATTTGGAGAAAAAAATAGTAGAGAAAAAATTATCGCGTTTCACGAGACGGAGCCGCCGCCACCTCCTGTTCTTCATCGGGAGGCCAGATCTGGAGCCCGTTTGGGGCTTCGGAGAGGGGAATCTTCGGTCTTCGTCATCATCAACCTTTCTCCATTGCCAATTCCTTGATGCTCCCCACCGGGAGTGAGTAATTCCTTCGTAGGCTTGCTGGTCGGTGAGGAGTTGGAAGAGATTCATCATGTAATCGAGTTAGTTTTGTTAGGGCTTGATCCCTAGTATCCATTATGTTCTGAGATTGATGTTGCTATGACTTTGCTATGCCTAATGCTTGTCACTAGGGCCCGAGTGCCATGATTTCAGATCTGAACCATTTATGTTATCATCTCTATATCTATATTCTTGATCCGATCTTGCCTAGTCATATGCACCTATTACGTGTTATGATCCGTCAACCCATAGTGACAATATTTGGGATACTTCGCGGTGATGACCGTAGTTTGAGGAGTTCATGTATTCACCACGTGTTAATGCTTTGTTCCGGTTCTCTATTAAAAGGAGGCCTTAATATCCCTTAGTTTCCTTATGGACCCTGCTGCCACGGGATGGTAGGACAAAAGATGTCATGCAAGTTCTTTTCCATAAGCACGTATGACTATTTACGGAATACATGCCTACATTACATTGACGAACTGGAGCTAGTTCTGTATCGCCCTAGGTTATGACTGTTAAATGATGAATATCATCCAATGAGTTACCAATCCAGTGCCTACGACCTTTCCACTTATAGCTCTTGCTAAGTTACTCCTGCTGTTGCTGCTGTTCCAACTACTACAAAACTATTGCTACTACTGTTACCGCTACCATTGCTATTGCTACTGCTATCAAAACTATCATATTACTGTGCTACTGATCACTCTGCTGCAGATATTTAATCTCCAGGTGTGGTTGAATTGACAACTCAACTACTAATACTCTCAAGTATTCTTTGGCTCCCCTTGTGTCGAATCTATAAATTTAGGTTGAATACTCTACCCTCGAAAACTGTTGTGATCCCCTATACTTGTGGGTTATCACTCATGGAGATGGGGAACCTCCTAAAACCCTTGATGCTGCTTATGTGGGAAACATTAAATACTACTTTGATAATCCTGAGAAATCCCCATTGAACTTGATAATGGGAGTCACGTTGGATCAACGTGAGTACTTTAGGGATTATCGCTTGACTCAAAAAGAAAAGCACTTACGGGATCAAATTAAAATGTTGTAGTGGTATGCTTGGAATTTGTGCTTGAGATGTGATTATACTTGTTGCTCTAAGATGGAAGCTCCACACCTTCCTTTTCTATGTGAATTTAATGATAATGAAACCTTGGCTTCTTATGCTAATGGTATATATGATTACTATGATGTGGAACAAACAAAAGAATTTGTTGCTTTTAAGGGTGCTTATGAATTTGCTTCTTTGATTGAAAAGTATGATGCTATTCTTTACAAATCTGAAAAGTTTGCCATACTTAAATATTGCTATGAAAATTATGAATACAATGCCTATGTTAATGAATTTATTGAGAAAATGTCTGCTGACTTGGAAGAGACTAATATTTTGTAGGAATCTATGGAAGAAGAAATTGTTGAAACTGTGAGCTCATTAGATGAAAAAGGTAAGGAGGAGAGCGAAGAACAAAAGAAGGAAGAGCAGATTAGCTACCCGTGCCCACCTTCTAATGAGAGTAACTCTTCAACTCATACATTATTTAATTTCCCTTCGCACATATTGAAGGATGAATGTTATGATAATTTTTATGATCCCCTGGATTCATTTGAAATACCCCTTTTTGATGAACTTGATGCTTACTATGGTTGTGGCTATGATGCTAATATGAATTATGCTTATGGAGATGACCTTGCTATAGTTCCTTATGCCAATCATGAAATTGTTGCTATTGCACCCACACATGATAGTCCTATTATCTTTTTGAATTCTCCCAATTACACTATGTTGGAGAAGTTTGCACTTATTAGGGACTATGTTGATGGGTTACGTTTTAATATTACACATGATGATTTTGATGAATATAATATGCATGTGCTTGGTGCTCCTACTTGCAATTACTATGAGAGAGGAATCAAATCTTCACCTCTCTATGTTTCAAATACGATAAAATTGCAAGAAACTACTTATGCTATGTATTGGCCTTTACTTGATGTGCATGAATTGTTCTTTTATGACATGCCAATGCATAGGAATAGAGTTAGACTTTGTTGGTATGTGATATATGTTACTTTGTGCTCACTACTAAATTACAAGTCATTGTTAATTAAAATTGGCTTTGATATACCTTGGGATCCGGGTGGATCAATTACTTGAGCACTATATGCCTAGCTTAATGGCTTCAAAGAAGCGCTGCCAGGGAGACAACCCGGAAGTTTTAGAGAGTCACTTATTTTTGTTGTGTGCTTTTAAAATAATTAAACAACAAAAAAATAAAGTGGAGAACGTAAATCCTTTTCAAAAAGAAAAGTGAAAGTGAGAAAGACGAGCATCGTTGAAGTGGGGGACGTCCTTGAACTTTTGTTCATGCCCATGGAAACTTTGTGAATCTTGATTACAACAACTTTTCAAAAAATATAATTATCCACTTGTACAAATCCATTGTATTATAAAAATAATGTGCCAAGATTTAACCTTAGGATGTTTGAATTGCTTGTTTGATATGTGCTGTGCAAAAACAGAAACTTTTGCTATAATGTTTGAATTTTCATATTTTACTAGAGCGTGAAAAAATTCTGAAATTTTTACAAACTACTCTTATGCAAAAAAAATATTACGTCCTAATTTTTCAGAATGTTTTGAGTTATGGAAGTATAGGTTTCATCTGCATATTTACAGACTGTTCTATTTTTCACAGATTGATGTTATAGTTGCTTTGTCTACTTATGTTTGAGTTCTTGTTGAGCCCCATTGACTTGGGAGCCATAGAATTGTGATAGCATACAATAGGTAATGTTAGATTATAATTATACAATAATGTTATGGCAGGACATGATGGGATTTGATGATTATATGTACTAACATGTCTAATAAAAGTTTTGTTAAGTTTTGTGTGGATGAATTGTTCAAAGATCGAGCAGGCATCGATATGAGAGGAACAAGGAGAGGCAAGAGTTCAAGCTTGGGAATTCCCAAGGCACCCCAAGTAAACATTCAAGGATACTCAAGCATCTAAGCTTGGGGATGCCCCGGAAGGCATCCAATCTTTCTGCTTCAACAATTGTCGGTATGTCTTTGTTTTTGTTTTGTTCAATGATATGCGTAAATTCTTGGAGTGTCACGTGCCTTTTATTTTTATTTTAGCAATGCACCATGCTGGTATGGGAAAGTCCATGGTTGATTTATAGAATGCTCTTTGCACTTCACTTATATCTTTTGAGTATGGCTTTATAAATGCTTCATGTGCTTCACTTATATCATTTGAAGTTGGATGCTTGTTTCTCTACACATTGAAAACTGTTATTCGTATAATGCTCTCTTGCTTCACTTAAATTTATTAGAGTGTGTCCATGCCTCTTGTAGAAAGAATTAAACTCACATGCTTCACTTATACCTATTTAGAGAGTCAACATGAATTGGTCATTCACATGGTTAGTCATAAAATCCTACATAAAACTTGTAGATCACAGAATATGATACGTTTGATTCCTTGCAATAGTTTTGCGACATTAAGATAGTAATATGTGGGGGTACTAGTGGATGGTAATGGATTAGTAAGAATATTGGTGTTAATGTTTGTGATTCCTGAAGCATGCACGTATAGTCTCTAGTTATGCAATGAAGTTGGAGCATAATTTATCCTTGATTGAACTCCTTTGTGTTGTTGAATCGGGGGCGCGTGATGGTTAACTCCTCCCAACCTCCTCCCTAGGGGCATGCGAGTAGTACTTTGCTTCGAGAGAGCTAATAAAACCTTGCAATAAGTATGTGAGTTCTTTACGACTAATGTGAATCCATGGGTGTACGCACTCTCACCACCTCATATTTGCTAGCCTCTTCGGTGCCGTGCATTGCCCATTCTCACCTCGAAGATTGGTGTGCAGCCTTCACCGGTGCATCCAAACCCCATGGTATGATACACTCTAGCACACATAAGCCACCTTATATCTTCCTCAAAACAGCCACCATACCTACCTATCATGACATTTCCATAACCATTCCAAGATACATTGCCATGCAACTTCCACCGTTACATCATATGACCAGTACACTTATTGTCATGTTGCTTTGCATGATCGTAATATAGCTAGCATGATATTTCCATGGCTTGTCCGTTTTTTGATATCTTCCGCTACGCTAGATCATTGCACATCCTGGTACACTGCGAGAGTCATTCATATAGAGTCATATTGTTTAGTTTTTCATATCGAGTTGTAAGTAAATAAAAGTGTGATCATCATAATTATTAGAGCATTGTCCAAGTGAGGAAAGGATGATGGAGACTATGATTCCCCCACAAGTCAGAATGAGACTCCGGACGAAAAATAAAAAAACTGGGGGAGGCCAAATGAGCCCACCAAGAAAAAACAAAAAGGAAGAAAGAAAAAAAAGAAAAAAAAGAAAGAAAAAAAGAAAAAATAAATGAGAGAAAAAGAGAGAAGGGACTTTCTACTATCCTTTACCACACTTGTGCTTCAAAGTAGAACCATGTTCTTCATATAGAGAGTCTCCTGATTTGTCATTTTCATATACTAGTGGGAATTTTTCATTATAGAACTTGGCTTGTATATTCCGATGATGGGCTTCCTCAAATGCCCGAGGTCTTCATGAGCAAGCAAGTTGGATGCACACCCACTTAGTTTCATTTGAGCTTTCATACAGTTATAGCTCTTAGTGCATCCGTTGCATGGCAATCCCTACTCCTCGCATCGATATCGATTGATGGGCATCTCCATAGCTCGTTGATCCACCTAGTTGATGCGAGCCTTTCTGTTCACTTTTAATCCTTTGAAACCAACCACCATACTCTATTCCAACTATATGTTATGTCCATGGTTCACGCTCATGTATTGAGTGAGGTATAAAATGCAGAAGCGCGTAAAAAAGCATGATCCAATTGCTTGGTTTGACATCGGGATGCTCATGATTTATACTTTATGATAGGAAGACCGAGCATGATAGGCTATATGATTTTGCAGGGATAGCATTCTTTAGCATTGTTATTTTGAAAGGACATGATTATTTGCTTGTAAACCTGAGTGTTGATGTCTTTATGTCAGATGATAGACTATTGCCTTGAATCACTTGTATCTTAATATTCATGCCATCAAAAATCATGTTTTTATCATTTACCTACTTGAGGACGAGCATGAATTAAGCTTGGGGATGCTGATACGTCTCCGTCGTATCTATAATTTTTGATTGTTTCATGCCAATATTCTACAACTTTCATATACTTTTGGCAACATTTTATATTATTTTTTTGGGACTAACTTACTTATCAAGTGCCCAATGCCAGTTCCTGTTTTTTGTGTATTTACTGTTTCGCAAAAAATCCATATCAAACGAAGTCCAAACGCGATAAAAATTTATAGATTTTTTTGGAATATATTTGAATTTTGGGAAGAAGAATCGACGCAACACGATGCCTGAGGGCCCCACAAGCCAACAGGGCGCGACCATGGGGGTGCTCGTGCCCTGATAGCTTGTGGCCACCCCTTAAGTTGGTTGAAGCCCTTCTTTCGCCGAAAGAAAGATAATTTTGCGATAAAAATCTCCTCAAAATTTCAGCCCAAACGGAGTTACGGATCTCCGGATATTTAAGAAACAGTGAAGGCATTAGAAAACAGTCGCGAAAACAGGAGAGAAACACACACACACACACACACACACACACACACACACACAGATCCAATCTCGGAGAGGTTCTTGCCCTCCAGGAGCCATGGAGGCCATGGACCAGAGGGAAAATTCTCCTCCCATCTACGGGGGAGACCAAGGAAGAAGAAGGAGGAGGGGGGCTCTCTCCCCCTCTCTCCTGGTGGCGCCGGAGTGCCACTTGGGCAACCATTGTGATGACGATCTACACCAACAACTTCACCGCCGTCACCACCAACTCTCTCCCATCTATGCAGCGGTGTAAAACCTCTCTTCCCCGCTGCAATATCTACTTAAACATGGTGCTTAATGCTATATATTATTATCCAATGATGTGTGGCTATCCTATGACGTTTGAGTAGATTTCTTTTGTCCTATGGGTTGATTGATGATCGTGATTGGTTTGAGATGTATGTTTTATTTTGGTGTTGTCCTATGGTGCCTTCCATGCCGCGCACACGTGGAGGATTCCCGTTGTAGGGTGTTGCAATACGTTCATGACTCGCTTATAGTGTGTGGCTAGAGTGATAGATGCTTACACCCGAGTAAGGGGGTTGTTGCGTATGTAAAGGGGACTTGAAGTGTTAATGCTATGGTTGGGTTTACCTTAATGATCTCTAGTAGTTGCAGATGCTTGCTAGAGGTCCAGTCATAAGTTCATATCATCCAAGTACTGAAAGTATGTTAGTGTATGCCTCTCCCTCACATAAAACTGCAGTAATGATTACCGATCTAGTTATCGATTGGCTAGGGACAAATCCTTCTCTTGTGTTACAAAAAAGCTTTCTACTAAACAACTAACTTAATTAATCTTTATCTAAAACAGCCCTTAACTTTTATTTACTTGTTCTTTATTTTCTTGCAAAACTATCTATTACTCCTACTAAGTACTTCTAGTTTCCTTCCCGCAAAGTAGTTTCATACTTGTTTTAGGTAAAGTAAGCATTAGCGTGCATAGAGTTGTATCGGTGGTCAATTGAACTTGAGAGAATGTTGATTATACCTTTAGCTCCTCGTTGAGTTCAACATTCTTACTTATCAAAAAAGGCTACAAACGATCCCCTACACTTGTGGGTTATCATATCCCCAAGCTTAATTCCTGCTCGTCATCGAGTAGGTAAGTGATAAAAACAGAATTTTTGATGTGACATGCTACCCAACATGTAATCTCTTTTATATATGATCATTGAGAAACGATGAACTAAAAAACATTAACATAGTAATATCCATAAACATAAGTAACACAATCATTAACTTTCAAAATATACGATCCTTAAAGAATGTTTACTCCCCATTCATTTTATCATATTAGCATGGCATGGCTCCGTCTTCACCACATAAATACAAATGTCAAGCACCGCGGTGTTAAACCAAGCAATTAGATCGTACTTCTTAACGCGGTTCAGCTTTTTATACCTCACTCAATACATGAGCGTGAACCATGGACATAATATAGAGGTGGAATAGAATATGGTGGTAGATATCAAAGGAGTAAAAGTGGAGAAGAAAGTCTCACATTAACTAGGCGGATCAATGGGGTATGGAGATGCCCATCAATCGATATCAATGCGAGGAGTAGGGACTGCCATGCAACGGATGCACTAGAGCTATAAGTGTATGAAAGCTCAACGGAAGCTAAGTGGGTGTGCATCCAACTTGCTTGCCCATGAAGACCTCAAGCATTTGAGGAAGCCCATCATTGGAATATACAAGCCAAGTTCTAAAATGAAAAATTCCCACTAGCATATGAAAATGACAAAACATGAGACTCTCTATATGAAAACATGGTGCTTTTTCTAAGCACAAGTTTGGAAAAAGAGGTAGTACACTGTCCCTTCTTTCTTTTCTCTCATTTTTTCCTTTTTCTTTTTTTTCTTTCTCTTTCTTTCTCTTTCTTTTTTCTTTTTTTCTTTTCTCTTTTTTTCCTTTTTTTCGTCCGGAGTCTCATCCCGACTTGTGGGGGAATCATTGTCTCCATCATCCTTTCCTCACTGAGACAGTGCTCTAATAATGATAGTCATCACACTTTTATTTACTTACAACTCGATATGAACAAGATGACTCTATATGAATGCCTCTGGCAGTGTACCAGGATGTGCAATGATCTAGCATAACATGTAAACAATGATGAACAATGGATTTGCCACAAATACTATGTCAGCTACATGATCATAGGTTAGTCCCAAAAAATGATATAAAGTTGCTATAAAATGATTATAAAACATCCAAGAATGATAATATAACAGCATGGAACAATCAAAAATTATAGATACGTTGGAGACGTATCAGCATCCCCAAGCTTAATTCCTGCTCGTCCTCGAGTAGGTAAATGATAAAAACATAATATTTGATGTGGAATGCTGCCTAACATGTTCATCACATATTCTTTTCTTTTGTAGCATGGACATTTGGACTTTTAGATGGTTCAAAGCAATAGTCTAGTTTTGACATGAAGACTTTAATACTCAAGCATACCAACAAGCAACCATGTCTTTCAAAATATCAACACTAAAGAAAGTTATCCCTAGCCCATCATGCTCAATCATTAATCCATTCATGAAACACACTCGAATATTAGCTACACCCAATGCACAAGTATGATCATAGCGCCCCCTAGTTGGTGCTTTATAAGAGAAGATGGAGACTCAAATAAAAGTAAAAATTGCATAAAGTAAATAGATAGGCCCTTCGCAGAGGGAAGTAGGGATTTGTAGAGGTGCCAGAGCTCAAAGCTTATATTGAGAGATAAAAAAATTGAGAGGCATGCTTTTCCTGTCAACGAAAACGACCGAGTAGTTCTCAATACTTTCCATGCTAGATATATCATAGGCGGTTCCCAAACAGGAAATAAAGTTTATTCATTTTTCCACCATTCTTTCACAATCCATGGCTAGCCGTATACACGGATGCCTTCCATACCAACACTTTCCAAGGAATTTATTATTTCACAACATAAAGTAAATTTCTTTTTCATTTCGGGACTGGGCATCCCTATTACCGCCGTACTCTCATGCAATGACAAGTGAATAAACACTCATCTTGAGAATAACACATCTAGCATGGAAAAATATTGGCCACCCCCTGCCGCTTCATGAGCGGTACGAGCACACAAAAAGGAAATTCATTTTGAAAATTAGAGATGGCACATACAAATTTGCTTGGAACGGCATGGAAATACCGCATATAGGTAGGTATGGTGGACTCATATGGAAAAACTGGGTTTAAGGATTTTGGATGCACAAGTAGTATTTCTACTTAGTACAAGTGGAGGCTAGCAAATAGATTGAGAAACAACCAACCAAGAAACGAAAATTCACATAAATGGGCATTAAGCATAACTAACACCGAATAAAGCACCACAAGTAGGATGTAATTTCATTGCATAACTATTGACTTCGTGCTTGCATAGGGAATCACAAACCTTAACACCAATATTCTTACTAAAGCATAATTACTCACCAACATGACTCACATATTACTATCATCATGTCTCAAAACTATTACAAGGAATCAAGTTTAATTTGTCCAATGATCTTCATGAAAGTTTTTATTATATCCCTCTTGAATATCTATCACTTTGGGACTAGTTTCATATATTGCCATTGCTTTTGACAAGCTCAAATAAATTTAAGTGAAGAACATGAGCATAAAAATTTCATCTCTCAAAATAATATAAGTGAAGCATGAGAGAGTTTCTTAAAAATTTACTAAATCTAAAATTAATCTAAGTGAAGCATGAGAGTATTTGTTCAAAAATTTAAAGCACACCATGCTCAAAAAGATATAAGTGAAGCACTAGAGCAGTTCCATAGCTCAAAAAAATTTAAGTGAAGCATATAGAGCAATTCTAACTAATCATAGCATAATTTTGTCTCTCTCAAATAGGTGTGTCCAGCAAGGATACTTGTGACAAACTAAAAATCAAATCAAGCAAAGACTCATATAATACAAGATGCTCCAAGCAAAACTCATGATATGCGACGAATAAAAATATAGCTCCAAGTAAAATACCGATGGTCGTTAGAAGAAAGAGGGGATGCCACTCAGGGCATCCCCAAGCTTAGTTGCTTGTTTCTCCTTGGATATTACCTTGGGGTGCCGTGGGCATCCCCAAGCTTAGGCTCTTTTCACTCCTTATTCCTTCATCCATCGTGATCTCACCCAAAACTAGGAAAACTTCAATCACACAAAACTCAACAAAACCTTCGTGAGATCCGTTAGTATAATAAAGCAAATCACCACTCTAAGTACTGTTCCAAACCCATTCATATTTTATTATTGCATTATATCTACTATATTCTAACTTTACCATTGCTTATACCCCCCCGATATAATCCATAGAGTCATCAAAATAAGCACACAATGCTACGAAAACAGAATCTGTCAAAAACAGAACAGTCTGGAGTAATCTGTACTCTAACCATACTTCTGTAACTCCAAAAATTCTGAAAAAGTAGGACAACGTAGGAAATTTATATATAAATCGTGTGTGAAAAATTCAGTATTTTTCGTCACTTCTGTGATTTTTGAAAATTCTGCTACTGGACGCAAAAGTTTCTGTTTTTCAACAAGATCAAATCAACTATCACCCAACATGATCCCAAAGGCTTTACTTGGCACAAACACTAATTAAAACATAAAAAACACAATCATAATAGTAGCATAATTGTGCAAACACTCAAGAACAGAAAGCAAAAGGCAAAAATAAAATTTATTCATTGGGTTGCCTCCCAACAAGCGCTATCATTTTATGCCCCTAGCTAGGCATAATGCATAGATTCAAGTGTTGTCATCTTTAGTTTTTGCTCCATAGGATGCTCTCATAATTGATTCATATGGTGGCTTAATTCTTGTTCTAGGGAAGTGTTCCATACCCTTTCTTAGTGGAAATTGAAATTTAATATTGCCTTCTTTCATATCAATCACGACACCTATAGTGCGTAAAAAAGGTCTACCAAGTATTATGGGACAACACGGATTGCAATCAATATCAAGAACAATAAAATCTATGGCACATAGTTCCTATTTGCAAGAATAAGAGCATCATTAATTCTTCCCAAAGGCTTTTTAATAGTAGAATCCGCCAAGTGCAAATTAAGAGAACATTCTTCAATATTGGTAAGACCAAGCACATCACATAGAGATTTCGGAATTGTGGAAACACTAGCACCCAAATCACATAAAGCAAAGCACTCATAAGTTTTAATCTTGACTTTAATGGTAGGTTCCCACTGATCATGTAATTTTCTAGGAATTGAAATCTCTAACTCCAACTTTTCTTCAAAAGATTTCATCATGGCATCAACAATATGTTTAGTAAAAGCTTTATTTTGTTCATAAGCATGGGGTGAATTTATCATGGATTGTAACAAAGAAATACATTCAATCAAAGATCAACTATCATAATTGAAGTCTTTGTAATCCAAAATAGTGGGCACATCACTAGTTAAAGTTTTGACCTCTCCAAACCCACTTTCATCAATTTTTTCATCAAGATTTTCACCCTCCAAATCATTGGGACGCCTTCTAGCTAAAGTTGACTCTTCTTCAGTACCTTTATCATCAATTTTAATATTACTAAACAAGGAATCAATAGAAGAAACACCAATCACTTTAAGATCTTCATCATTTTTATGAAACAATCACTAGAAAACGCTTTTTCTAAAAATTCTCTTTTAGCTCTAAGCATAGCGGTTCTTTTCTTACTTTCATCCATAGAAACATATAAAGCTTTAACTGATTCATCAATCTTAGGTGGAAAAGGTTTCAACTTGAGATTTTCTACATCATGGGAAATTCTATCAATGCTTCTAGACATATCATCAATCTTATTCAACTTTTCTTCTATCATAGTATTAAAAACTTTTTGAGCATTGATAAATTTTTTAATATTACTCTCAAGATCAGAGGGGTTCCTATTATTATTGTAAGAAGAATCACCATAGGAATTACCATAATTATTAGAGGAATTTCCAGGAAAAGTCCTATGATTAAAATTACCTCTATAAGCATTGTTATTAAAATTGTTTCGCGAGATGAAATTCACATCTACAGAATCACTATTTTGCTCAATCAAAGTAGACAAAGGCACATCATTAAGATCAATAGGAGCATTTTTACTAGCAACCAACTTCATAAGAGCATCAACTTTTTCACTCAAAGTACTAATTTCTTCAACCGAATTACCTTTTTTACTAGTAGGTGCTCTTTCAGTATGCCATTGTCAATAATTTGCCATAATATTATCTAGCAATTTAGTAGCTTCACCCAAAGTAATTTCCATAAAAGTACCACCCGCGGCGGAATCTAAAAGATTTCTAGAGACAAAATTCAATCCCGCATATTTTTTTGTATGATCATCCAAAGATTTAAACCATGAGTAGGACAATTTCTTAGCATCAATTTCATTCTTTCCCAAGATTGTGAAACATGTTCATGCTCAAGTTGCTTAAAATTCATGATTTGAGTTCTAAGGGAAATAATTTTCGCGGACGGAAAATACTTAGTAATAAAAGCATCCTTGCACTTATCCCAAGAATCGATACTATTGCGAGGCAAAGAAGAAAACCAAATTTTTGCACGATCCCGCAAGGAGAAAGGAAATAATTTCAACTTCACTGTATCATTGTACACATCTTTTTTCTTTTGCATATCACACAATTCTATGAATGTGTTTAGATGGGACACGACATCCTCATTAGGAGTACCGAAAAATTGATCTTTCATGACAAGATTCAACAAAGCGGCATTAATATCACAAGACTCCGTACTAGTGGCGGGAGGAGCAATCGGAGTACTAATAAAACCATTATTATTGGTATTGGAAAAATCACACAATTTGGTATTTTCTTGAGTCATCGTGACTACGCAAACAAGATTGCAAGCAGACAAGAGATCTGAAGAGAAAAAGGCAAACGAAAAAGAGGGCGAATAAAACGGCAAATTTTTGTGAAGTGGGGGAGATGAAAATGAGAGGCAAATGGCAAAGAATGTAAATTGCAAGGAGATGAGATTTGCGATTAGGAACCTGATAGATGTTGATGATGTTTCCCCGGCAACGGCGCCAGAAAGTCCTTTGACGTGGCTTGAGACAGCGTCGGTATTTCCCCAAAGAGGAAGGGATGATGCAGCACAGCTATGGTAAGTATTTCCCTCAGTTATGAAACCAAGGTTATCGAACCAGTAGGAGAACCAAGCAACACTATGTAAATGTTACCTGCACACAAAGAACAAATACTTGCAACCCGACGCGTAAGAGAGGTTGTCAATCTCTCCACGGTAAAAAGATAGTTTGGTTTGTATTAGATTGGATAAATAGATCACAAAACAACACAAAATAAAAGATGCAAATAAAAAGTGCAGCAAGGTATTTTTGGGTTGTTGAAATAATAGATCTGAAAACAAATGCGGAAAAAGATAGATCAGAAAGCAATATATTAAAAGAATAGACCCGGGGGCCGTAGATTTCACTAGCTGCTTCTCTCAAGAAAAAATAGGACACGGTGGGTAAACAAATTACTGTTGGGCAATTGATAGACAAAGATCAAATAATCATGATGATATCCAAGGCAATAATCAATATATAGGCATCACGTCCAAGATTAGTAGACCGAAATGATTCTGCATCTACTACTATTACGCCACACATTGACCGCTATCCAGCATGCATCTAGTGTATTAAGTTCATGGAGAAACAGAGTAATGCAATAAGAACGATGACATGATGTAGACAAGATCTATTCATGTAGGAATAGACCCCATCTTGTTATCCTTAATAGCAACGATACATGCGTGCCTCGCTGCCCCTTCTGTCACTGGGAGAGGACACCACAAGATCGAACCCATCACAAAGCACCTCTTCCCATGGTAAGAAAAATCGATCTAGTTGGCCTAACTAAACCAAAGATTCGAAGAAGAAATACGAGGCTATAAATAATCATGCATATAAGAGATCAAAGAAGACTCAAATAATATTCATGGATAGAAACTGATCATGAACTCAAACTTCATCGGATCCCAACAAACACACCGCAAAAAGTCATTAGATCAAATAGATCTCCAAGAGACCATTGTATTAAGAATCAAAAGAGAGAGAGAGGAAGCCATCTAGCTACTGCCTACGGACTCGTAGGTCTATGGTGGACTACTCACGCATCATCGGAGAGGCACCAATGAGGATGATGAGCCCCTCCGTGATGGTGTTAGATTAGATCTCGTGGTTCTGGAACTTGCGGCGGCTGGAATTGTGTTTCGTCTCCTCCTCTAGGGTTTCTGGAATTTTTGAGGATTTATAGAGCTGAGAGGCGGTGGAAAGACCTCCGTGGGCCCCATGATACATCAGGGCATGCTAGGGGCCCTTAGCGCGCCCTGGTGTATCGTGGGCCCCACGGGCCTCCCCCCAGGTGCTTCCTTGGCTACCAAGTTGTCTTCTGGTCCAAAAAAATTCTCCAAAAAGTTTCGTGGCATTTGGACTCCGTTTGGTACTGATATTCTGCGAAGTAAAAAACAAGCAAAAAAACAGCAACTGGCACTAGGCACTATGTCAATAGGTTAGTCCCAAAAATGATATAAAGTTGCTATAAAATGATTATAAAACATCCAAGAATGATAATGTAACAGCTTGGAACAATAAAAAATTATAGATACATTGGAGACGTATCAAGCAACAGCTTAGCTCAAAAGATATAAGTGAAGCACATACAATATTCTAACAAATTATGGTGAACATGTGCCTCTCTCAAGTAGGTCTGTCCAGCAAAAAATTATTGTGGAAAACTAAAACAAAAGCAAACTATAACACACGACTCTCCAAGCAAAACACATATCATGATGAGTAAAAATATAGCTCCAAGTGACATACCGATGGATTGAGACGAAAGAGGGGATGCCTTCCGAGGCATCCCCAAGCTTAGACTCTTGAGTCTTCCTAGAATTTTACCTTGGGGTGCCTTGGGAATACCCAAGCTTAGGCTCTTGCCACTCCTTATTCCTTCATCCATCATGATCGCACCCAACACTTGAAAGCTTCAGCACACAAAACTCAACAGAAAACTCGTGAGCTCCGTTAGTATGATAGAGAAATTAAAAATTTAGGTATTATAATAAATTTATTAATATTTTATTATTGCATAAGTTAGTGTATTCTAACTTCTCCATGGCTTATACCCACCGATACAATCCATAGCATCATCAAAACAAGCAAACTATGCAAGCAAAAAACAGAATCTGTCTAAAACAGAACTGTCTGTAATGATCTGCACAAACACCATAGATATGTAACTCCAAAAATTCTGAAAAGTTAGGAAAACCTGGGTAATTTGTATACCAACACTGTGTAAAAAAATTCAGATCAAAAATACATTCCATTAAAATCAGAGAAATTATGCTCTGGATGCAAAACTTTCTGTTTTTGCACCGTATCAATTCTACTTATCATACAAGTCATCCCAAAGGCTTTACTTGGCACAAACACTAATTTAAACATAAAAACACAATAATTATAGTATAAATAATGATGTTATCACACTAATATATAAAGTAAAAGAAAAAATTAAAGACACTATTGAGTTGCCTCCCAACAAGCGCTATCGTTTTATGCCCCTAGCTAGGCATAATGCATAGTGTCAAGTGTTGTCATCTTTGAAGCTCAATCCATTGGTGGCCATCATGATAGATTCATAAGGTGGTTTAATTATATTTTTGGGGAAGTGTTCCATCCCTTTCATTAGTGGGAATTGGAATCTTATGTTTCCCTCCTTCATATCAATAATAGCACCTATAGTTCGTAGGAAAGGCCTACCAACACTAGTGAAGAAATGGCTAGCCACAACTCTTGTTCGTGGCGTGTCATTTCTCACCAACGCCAGCACTAATATTTTCAAATAGTGCTGAAGTTGGCTAAATTCGAATGCCATAGCTATTTTCTTAGTGCTGGCGTTGCATATTAGGCCCGGTGTTGCACATTAGGCTGATTAGGCCTACACCAGCACTAGTCGGTTTTAACAGTTCTCCCGGCGCAGTAAAAAAACTTATTCTTTTGTCCTCACTTTCGATCCCCAACTCCACCCGTCCTCCTCTCGATCCCCGACGCCGCCCCGCCCGACGCCACCCCGCCCGTCTCCGCCTGACGCCGCCCGACGCTGCCCGCATAGCTCCTCGTCCCCGAGCACCTAAGCGGTAAGTCTGACGCCCCTCCCTCTCTCATTTTTCTTAGGGTTAGGGTTAGGTAATGTATGCAGGATTAGTAGTCACATTGATACGTCTCCAACGTATCTATAATTTTTGATTTTTCCATGCTATTATATTATCGGTTTTGGATGTTTTATATGCATTTATATTCTATTTTATATTATTTTTGGGATTAACCTATTAACCTAGAGCCCAGTGCCAGTTTCTGTTTTTTCCTTGTTTTTGATTTTTACAGAAAAGGAATATCAAACGGAGTCCAAACGGAATAAAAATTTACGGTGATTTTTTATGGACCAGAAGAGACCCACGGGGCATCGGAGTTGGGCCAGAAGAGCCACGAGGCATCCACAAGCCTAAGGGGCGCCCCCCTAGGGCGCGGCCCCTGGCTTGTCGTCGCCTCGTGGCCCCCCTTGATGTGAGACCGACGCCAAAAATTCTTATAAATACCCAAACCTCCGAAAAGAACCCTAGATCGGGAGTTCCGCCGCCGCAAGCCTCTGTAGCCACAAAAAACCAATCGGGAGCCCGTTTCGGCACCCTGCCGGAGGGGGAAACCATCACCGGAGGCCATCTTCATCATCCCGGCGGTCTCCATGATGAGGAGGGAGTAGTTCACCCTCGGGGCTGAGGGTATGTACCAGTAGCTATGTGTTTGATCTCTCTCTCTCTCTCTCGTGTTCTTGAGATGACACGATCTTGATGTACCGCGAGGTTTATTAATATAGATGAATCATATGGAGTTTTCCCCTCTCTATCTTCTTGTGATGAATTGAGTTTTCCCTTTGAAGTTTTCTTATCGGATTGAGTCTTTAAAGGATTTGAGAACACTTGATGTATGTCTTGCGATGGGATATCCGTGGTGACAATGGGATGTTCTATTGATCCACTTGATGTATGTTTTGGTGATCAACTTGCGGGTTCCGTGACCTTGGGAATTTATGCATAGGGCTTGGCACACGTTTTCGTCTTGACTTTCCAGTAGAAACTTTGGGGCACTCTTTGAAGTTCTTTGTGTTGGATTGAACATGATGAATCTGAAATTGTGTGATGCATATCGTATAATCAAGCCCATGGGTACTCGTGGTGACATTGGAGTATCTAGGTGACATTAGGTTTTTGGTTGACGTGTATCTTAAGGTGTTATTTTAGTATGAACTCTAGGGCTGTTCGTGACACTTATAGGGATAGCTCATACGATTGATCGGAAAAGATAACTTTGAGGTGGTTTCGTACCCTACAATAATTTCTTCGTTTGTTCTCCGCTATTTGTGACTTTGGAGTGAACTCTTTGTCGCACGTGAGGGATTTACATATGATTCAACTATGTCAGTATTGTTGAGAGAACTTGCACTAGTGAAAGTATGAACCCTAGGCCTTGTTTTCAAGCATTGCAATACCGTTTGTGCTCACTTTTGTTACTTGCTACCTTGCTATTTTTATATTTTCAGATTACAAAAATCTATATCTACCATCCATATTGCACTTGTATCACCATCTCTTCGCCGAACTAGTGCACCTATACAATTTACCATTGTATTGGGTGTGTTGGGGACACAAGAGATTTCTTGTATTTGATTGCAGGGTTGTTTGAGAGAGACCATCTTCATCCTACGCCTCCCACGGATTGATAAACCTTAGGTCATCCACTTGAGGGAAATTTGCTACTGTCCTACAAAACTCTGCGCTTGGAGGCCCAACACGAGTCTACAAGAAGAAGGTTGCGTAGTAGACATCAAGCTCTTTTCTGGCGCCGTTGCCGGGGAGGTGAGTGCTTGAAGGTATATCTTTAGATCTTGCAATTGAATCTTTTAGTTTCTTGTTTTATCACTAGTTTAGTCTATAAAATAAAACTACAAAAAAAATGGAATTGAGGTTGCCTCATATACTTCATCTTTATTATGTCTTTCGTGAAAATGATGGAAAGGAAAATGGTGCCAAAGTGTTAGAAGAAGAAGTCAATAAAATGTTTGGCACTAAATCTTTGAATGATGAGCATGATTGCAATGTTGTTAGTATAAATTCTTTGAATATCCATAATACTAATGATGATTGCACTAGTCATGATAATGATGTCTCCTATAAGGATGTCAATTTTTGTGGAGTGAATTGGGAGTGCGAATACTCACCGAAGAAAAAGGAAAATAGATCTTGTAAGAGGCATAAATATTTAGAAACCAAACGGTTACTTAAGATGTTAGATATTTGTGCTAAAAAGTTATATCCTCTTCTTCTTCGCATTACTTGTGAACTTTGCAATGAAAGTGGTCATTTTAATTTCCAATGTGAATTATTTCATGATCGAATTATGTCCAAAAATTGTGATAACCTCATTACCCTTGAGCATTATAATGAACTTAGTCTATTTTTGGGTTATGAAGAAATGAAACATAAAACTAACGAGGTTCCAGATTGGGTTCTCATAAAAATGATTGATTTTGATCTAAATGAAATCTATATGTATTGCGTGGTAAATTGCATTGAGAATCCTTATATTGACAATTATTTAAAAATAAGAAAACAAATAGAAGATGAAGAGAATACTAATGAAGGGGAAGAGACTTCCCAATATCTTCCTATTTTCTCTTATGATGAATCAGGTGACGAGGGGGAGCTTCCTATTCTACCAATCTCATCAATAAGAAGCTCGGAAAAATTGATTAAACCCACACATGATATGGTGAAGAAGAAGAAAAGAAGAAAAAGTAGAGGTAAAAAGGTATCTCTCCCAAATAATGATACCCCTTATAATCTTGAAAATCTTTTTGGCACCAACTTAGAAAATTGTGATGATAATAATTGTTATACTATTGGTGCTATTCATACTATTAATAATGAGAGTGATTATGCTTATGTTATGCAAAGCCACAAGCTTGGGGATGCTATGTTTAATGAAGATGATATTTTTAGTCCCCCAAGCTTTGATGAGAAAATTTATTATGATGATAGCATGCCTCCTATTTATGATGATTATGTTGATGAAAGTGGATTTGGAGAGGTCATGACTTTATTTAGTGATGAATCCACTATTTTGGAAGAGGTTCCAATTGATTATGAGAACAAAGTTGCTATCTATGATGACTATTGTGATGACATGTATGCTATAAAGAATAATGATAATCATGAAACTTGTTATCATGATTTTAATTTTCAATTGGATCATGTATCTCATGATAGTTATTTTGTTGAGTTTGCTCCCACTATTATGAATGAGAAGAAAATTGCTTATGTGGAGAATGGCAAATTTTCTATGCTTGTGGATCATGAAGATAATGCTTTACGTGATAGTTATGTTGTGAAATTCATTCATGATGCTACTGAAAATTATTATGAGGGAGGAACATATGCTTGTAGGAATTGCAATAATACCAAGTTTCCTCTCTATGTGTTCAAAGTTTTGAAGTTATGCTTGTTTTGCCTTCCTATGCTAGTTGATTCTTGCTCCCATAAATTGTTTGCTCACAAAATCCCTATGCATAGGAAGTGGGTTAGACTTAAATGTGCTTGTCATGAGATTCATGATGCTCTTTTGCATGTTATAATTATTATTCCTATGTGAGCATCATTGAAATCATCATGCCTAGCTAAAAGGCATTCAAGAAAAGCGCTTGTTGGGAGACAACCCAACACTTTTACTTTCTGTTTTTGTGTGTTCACATGATTAAGCTACTGTAGTAATCATGTTTTGTGTCTTTTATTTCAATAAAGTGCCAAGTAAAGCCTTTGGGATGACTCACAAGATGAGTAGAATTGATGCTGAACCAAAACAGAAACTTTTGACTCCAGTACAGGAATTTTCATTTTTTACTGGAGCGTGATAATGATCTGAAATTTTTACACAGTCTTTATATACAAATTATTCAGGTTTTCCTAATTTTTCAGAATTTTTAGAGACATGGAAGTATAGCAACACTACAGATCTTCACAGACTGTTCTGTTTTTGACAGATTCTGTTTTGCATGCATAGTTTGCTTGTTTTAGTGTTTCCATAGCTTATATTTAGTGGTATAAATTATGGAAATGATAGAATACAGTAGGTATCATGTGGGAACAACTATGAATCTTGTCTTGACAGTACCTAAGTGAATGATTTATCTTTATTACACTAACCCTTCTCACGAAGTTCCGTTAAGTTTTGTGTGATTGAAGTTTTCAAGTTTTGGGTGAGATACCGATATGAGAAGAATAAGGAGTGACCAGAACCTAAACTTGGGGATTCCCAAGGCACCCCCAAGGTAATATCCAAGGAAGACTCAAGCGCCTAAGCTTGGGGATGCCCCGGAAGGCATCCCCTCTTTCGTCTTCAACATTATCGGTATATCTTACTTATAGCTATATTTTTATTCGTCACATAATATGTGTTTTGCTTGGAGCGTCATTTTATTTTGTTATTTTCTGTTAGGTGTTATTTATAATCTTGTTTTTCAATAAAAAGTTCCAAGAATTGCCTTTAGGATGCTTGCATTGCATGTTTGATGTGTGCTGTGTAAAAACAGAAACTTTTTCTGTAGTGTTTGAATTTTCATATTTTACTGGAACGTGGAAAGTTTCTGAATTTTTTACACAGAATTTTCATACAAATTATTTAGCGTGTCTTAAATTGTCATAATTTTTTGAGTTACAGAAGTACACTGGTTTAATAGATTGCTACAGACTGTTCTGTTTGGATAGATTGCTGTCATAGTTTTGTTATCTAATTATCCTATGGTTTTCATAGCCTATATTGGTAGACATAAATTGTGGAAACGATAGTAAACAGTAGATGATGTTTGAAAATTATTGTGCAACTTGTCTTTGTAGTACATGAAGTGTTGATTTGTTCTTATGTGTACAAACCTATCTCACGAGTTCTTTTTGAGTTTTGTGTGGATGAAGTTTTTGAGAATAGGTGAAACCATGGTATGAGAGGATTGAACGAGATACAAAAGCTCAAGCTTGGGGATGCCCAAGGCACCCCAAGTAAATATTTCAAGAAGTCTCAAGCATCTAAGCTTGGGGATGCTACGCATGCCACCTTCCTTCTTCAACAATTATCGGTTAGTATCGGTTGAACCTAAGTTTTTGCTTCTTCACATGATATGTGCTATCCTTGGAATGTCATTTTATTTTGTTTTGCTGTTTGAATAAATTACTTAATGTCTGAAATTCTTAGATGGGAGAGTCTTCACATAGTTAATTTTGACTACTCATTGATCTTCACTTATATCTTTTTGGAGTAGTTTGTCAATTTGCTCTAGTACTTCACTTATATCTTTTTAGAGCACGGCGGTGGTTTTATTTTATAGAAATTGTTGAACTCTCATGCTTCACTTATATTATTTTGAGAGTCTCTAAACAGCATGGTAATTTTCTTAGGTTATAAATTTAGTCCTAATATAATGGGCATCCAAGAGGGATATAATAAAAACTTTCATATAAAGTGCATTGAATACTATGAGAAGTTTGATTCCTTATGATTGTTTTGAGATATAAAGATGGTAATATTAGAGACATGCTAGTGAGTAATTGTGGATTGGTAGAAATACTTGTGTTAAAGGTTGTGACTCCCGTAGCATGCACGTATGGTGAACCGTTATGTGACGAAGTCGGAGCATGATTTATTTATTGATTGCCCTCCTTTGTGTGGAGGTCGGGATCGTGCGATGGTTAACTCCTACCAACCCTTCCCCTAGGAGCATGCATGTAGTACTTTGTTTTGATAACTAATAGATTTTTGCAATAAGTATGTGAGTTCTTTATGACTAATGTTGAGTCCATGGATTATACGCACTCTCACCCTTCCACCCTTGCTAGCCTCTCTAGTACCGCGCAACTTTCGCCGGTGCATTAAACCCACCTTCCTCAAAACAGCCACCATACCTACCTATTATGGCATTTCCATAGCCATTCCGAGATATATTGCCATGCAACTTCCACTGTTCCGTTTATCATGACACGCACCATCATTGTCATATTGCTTAGCATGATCGTAAGATAGCTAGCATGATGTTTCATGGCTACGCTAGATCATTGCACATCCCGGTACACCACCGGAGGCATTCATATAGAGTCATATCTTGTTCAAGTATCGAGTTGTAATTCTTGAGTTGTAAGTAAATAAAAGTGTGATGATCATCATTATAGAGCATTGTCCCATGTGAGGAAAGGATTATGGAAGCTATGATTCCCTCACAAGTTGGGATGAGTCTCCGGACTTTACAAAAAAAAAGAGGCCAAAGAAGCCCAAATAAAAAAAAGAGGCCAAAGAAGCCCACCAAAAAAAGGAAAAAAAAGAGGAAAAAATGAGAGAAAATAGAGAAGGGGCAATGCTACTATCCTTTTCCACACTTGTGCTTCAAAGTAGCACCATGATCTTCATGATAGAGAGTCTCCTATATTGTCACTTTCATATACTAGTGGGAATTTTTCATTATAGAACTTGGCTTGTATATTCCAATGATGGGCTTCCTCAAATTGCCCTAGGTCTTCGTGAGCAAGCGAGTTGGATGCACACCCACTTAGTTTGTTTTTGAGCTTTCATACACTTATAGCTCTAGCGCATCCGTTGCATGGCAATACCTACTTACTCACATTGATATCTATTGATGGGCATCTCCATAGCCCGTTGATACGCCTAGTTGATGTGAGACTATCTCCTTCTTTTTGTCTTCTCCACAACCACCATATTCTATTCCACCTATAGTGCTATATCCATGGCTCACGCTCATGTATTGCGTGAAAGTTGAAAAAGTTTGAGAACACTAAAGTATGAAACAATTGCTTGGCTAAAACCGGGGTTGTTCATGATTTAATACTTTGTGTGATGAAGATGGAGCATAGCCAGACTATATGATTTTGTAGGGATAACTTTCTTTGGCCATGTTATTTTGAGAAGACATGATTGCTTTATTAGTATGCTTGAAGTATTATTGTTTTTATGTCAACATTAAACTTTTGTTTTGAATCTTATGGATTTGAATATTCTTGCCACAATAAAGAAAATTACATGGATGAGTATGTTAGGTAGCATTCCACATCAAAAATTCTGTTTTTATCATTTACCTACTCGAGGACGAGCAGTAATTAAGCTTGGGGATGCTTGATACGTCTCAAACGTATCTATAATTTTTGATTGTTCCATGCTATTATATTATCGGTTTTGGATGTTTTATATGCATTTATATGCTATTTTATATTATTTTTGGGACTAACCTATTAACCTAGAGCCCAGTGCCAGCTTCTGTTTTTTCCTTGTTTTTGAGATTTACAGAAAAGGAATATCAAACGGAATAAAAATTTACGGTGTTTTTTATGGACCAGAAGAGACCCACGGGGCATCGGAGTTGGGCCAGAAGAGCCACGAGGCAGCCACAAGCCTAGGGGGCGCGTCCCCCTAGGACGCGCCCCCTGGCTTGTCGTCACCTCGTGGCCCCCCTTGACATGAGACCGACGCCAAAAATTCTTATAAATACCCAAACCTCCGAAAAGAACCCTAGATCAGGAGTTCCGCCGCCGCAAGCCTCTGTAGCCATGAAAAACCAATCGGGAGCCCGTTCCGGCACCTTGCCGGAGGGGGAAACCGTCACCGGAGGCCATCTTCATCATCCCGGAGGTCTCCATGACGAGGAGGGAGTAGTTCACCCTCGGGGCTGAGGGTATGTACCAGTAGCTATGTGTTTGATCTCTCTCTCTCGTGTTCTTGAGATGACACGATCTTGATGTACCGCGAGCTTTATTAATATAGATGAATCATATGGAGTTTTCCCCTCTCTATCTTCTTGTGATGAATTGAGTTTTCCCTTTGAAGTTTTCTTATCGGATTGAGTCTTTAAAGGATTTGAGAACACTTGATGTATGTCTTGCGATGGGATATCCGTGGTGACAATGGGATGTTCTATTGATCCACTTGATGTATGTTTTGGTGATCAACTTGCGGGTTCCGTGACCTTGGGAATCTATGCATAGGGCTTGGCACACGTTTTCGTCTTGACTCTCCGGTAGAAACTTTGGGGCACTCTTTGAAGTTCTTTGTGTTGGATTGAACATGATGAATCTGAAATTGTGTGATGCATATCGTACAATCAAGCCCATGGGTACTCGTGGTGACATTGGAGTATCTAGGTGACATTAGGGTTTTGGTTGATGTGTATCTTAAGGTGTTATTTTAGTATGAACCCTAGGGCTGTTCGTGACACTTATAGGGATAGCTCATACGATTGATCGGAAAAGATAACTTTGAGGTGGTTTCGTACCCTACAATAATTTCTTCGTTTGTTCTCCGCTATTTGTGACTTTGGAGTGAACTCTTTGTCGCACGTGAGGGATTTACATATGATTCAACTATGTCAGTATTGTTGAGAGAACTTGCACTAGTGAAAGTATGAACCCTAGGCCTTGTTTTCAAGCATTGCAATACCGTTTGTGCTCACTTTTGTTACTTGCTACCTTGCTGTTTTTATATTTTACAATAATCTATATCTACCATCCATATTGCACTTGTATCACCATCTCTTCGCCGAACTAGTGCACCTATACAATTTACCATTGTATTGGGTGTGTTGGGGACACAAGAGATTTCTTGTATTTGATTGCAGGGTTGTTTGAGAGAGACCATCTTCATCCTACGCCTCCCACGGATTGATAAACCTTAGGTCATCCACTTGTGGGAAATTTGCTACTGTCTTACAAAACTCTGCGCTTGGAGGCCCAACACGAGTCTACAAGAAGAAGGTTGCGTAGTAGACATCACACATCTCCTAAGCTCAGTATCCAGTGGCGAAGCCACGTTTTGTCTCTGTGGTTGCTTGACTACACAGGAATTTCACAGGTCAAATACACCAATGATAATTATAATTACCCATAATAATAAAATATCCATGCAAAATTATATGTTTATAGAACATTGGTCTAAATATATGAAATATTGAGGAAATGCACACGTATTTTTGATACTTGAAGATATGCAATAGCACTGAAGTCTATTCTCCATTGCACAAAATCTTGCAAAATAAGAATTGTTTCTATCGGTTTCTAGCTTCTTCTTTTCAACTCACGCAATCGCTAAGAATTAAAACTAAAAATCATCAGCTCTTACATAAATCATGTGTTTTCTTTCTCAACATGGTGCTCCTCTAGTTAAATCTATACTTGTTTTATTTAATCTATGCCATGAGCATTGTCTCCGAAGGCCAGATTCTCTACGCGTGCCATTTCATATACCTCAAATCTATGTATGAGCAAAAAGAAGAAAACATCGTGAACATGGTTAAGGATAATAAGCTATGCTGATAGAGCTTGCAAATGTATACCTTTTCAAAGATACATTTATAATAATATATTCAAAATAGCTAAAAAATGTATTTAAAGAAACATTGATCATACACTCTAAATAATAAACTATATTAAAAAAAGAATTACAATCGTTTGTGTTTCTATTTCATTTGTTTGATGCTTCTTCCTGTTAATTTTAGAAGATACTTCTTCTTTTCATGCATTAAACACTCCCATGGTCTTTATTCTTTAGCCAAATTTTTCTGTTTTATAATCTAAATAATAATTCTGAATGTTGGCACTTGCTCCCTCAGATTGTTCAATTTTTCACGGCATGGATTCTAGCATCTGGGAAGGCTCCTCTGATCACTTCTCGGGGTATGCCAAACAGAAAGGCGGAGTGAGCACCAACCAGGTATTTAAGGTTATAAAAAACATGCATGAGCATTGCAAACATCCATATATCTAACCATTAATTAATTTTTGATGATTTAAAACCCTTGCCAGGCATACGCACGAGGTCCTCCTTCTCCAGCACCCGTTGTGCAGCAGACATGTGACGTGGACGTACTCAATCACGAGCTGACCGCGTCCCATAAGAGTACCGTCAAGGCCCTGGAGGAGTTGAATGACTCCCTAAAGAAGGAGAGGGATACGATATCAATGACAATGCTATTGTCTATGATAAGATTATTAGTCTGGAAGGTCAGATCGCGTCGCTGAACCTCGAGATAAGTGTGATCAAGAAGGACATACAAGTCCTGAAGTTCGATAGGACTCAACTGAAGACGGAGAAAGCCCATTACATCATGGAGGGGCAGATGCATAGGAATAAGCTTCGTGAGCTTAAGTTAGTCCTTAGAAGCTAGGTACTATCGAGAGGGGCAGATCGATCCATTGTGAAGTTGGTACTTTCTTTTGTGAATTGGTGAAACGTTTAGTTTGTGAAGTTGGCAGTATCTTTTGTGAATTGCTGAAATGTTTAGTTTGTGAAGTTTCCACTGTTGTGTTTTTTTATTAGCTAAATATGATAGTGACGGCATGCAACTCTGTCCAATGCCATAGGTATTCAAAATACTGCTGGCGTCGTCTCCATCGCCATCACTAAATTCTAACAGTGGCACCATATTGTGGCGTCAGGTGTTCATGCCAGCAAGTCCATTTTTGCCACGCCATAGGTAGGCTTTTCTGCAATAATGCAAGTATTATTTGACAAGATGAATTGCATTCCATAAAAAGTGCAGTGAAATCTAGGGGCCCATAATGTCTATTAGCAAGAATGAGCACATCATTTATTCTACCCAATGGTTTCTTAATAGTGGAATCCGCCAAGTGCAAGTTATGGGAACATTCATTTATCTCGGTGAGCCCCAACACATCACATAAAGTCTTCGGTATAGTAGACACGCTAGCACCAAGATCACACAAAGAATTGCATTCATATTCCTTAATTTTTATTTGAATAGTAGGTTCCCACTCATCATGCAACTTTCTAGGAATAGAAACTTCTAACTCAATTTTTCTTCATGAGCTTTTAGCATAGCTTCTACGATATGTTTACTAAAAGCCTTATTTTGTTCGTAAGCATTGGGTGAGATAATAATGGATTGAAGCAAGGAAATACATTCTACTAAAGAGCAATTATCATAATTAAAGTCCTTTTGATCCAAGATAGTGGGTACATCACTAGTTAAAGTTTTGCTATCTCCAAACCCACTTTTATCATTTTTATCATTAAGGTCATCTCCCTCCGAACAAATGGGATGCCTTCTACTTAAAGTTGACTCATCTCCAGTCCCTTTATCATCTATTTTCATATTAGTAAACAAAGGTTCAATGGGAGAAGTACCAATGGTTTTAATATCTTCATCATGATTAGGGTAAAAACCATGTGGAAAAGCCTTTTCTAAGAATTCTCGCTTAGCTCTCAACCTAGCGGTACTCTCCTTACTTTCATTAATAGATATTTAGATGGATTTAATAGACTCATTAATATCATGCCTGGGCGGCAAAGTTTTAATTTTAAGAGTTTCCACATCATGAGCAATCCTATCCACGTTTCTAGCCATATCGTCAACTTTATGCAATTTTTCTTCTACCATAGTGTTGAAAATCTTTTGAGAACTAATAAATTATTTAATGGTGTTCTCAAGATCAGTACGTATCCTATTATTATTATTATTATTATTATTATTAGATAAATTTCCATAGGAATTACCATAAGAATTGTAGAGGAATTATCGGGTTACGACCTAGCCTTGAAATTACCTCTATAAGCATTATTGTTGAAGTTATTTCGTGAGAGAAAGTTCACACAAATAGCATCATTATTTTGCTCAATAAAAGTAGACAATGGCATATCATTAGGATCAACTTGAGCATTCTTGTTGGAAATCATATTCATAAGAGCATCCATTTTATCACTCAAAGTAGTAATTTCTTCGACGGAATTTATCTTCTTACCAGTTGGAGCTCGCTCGGTGTGCCATTGAGAATAATTTGTCATAATGTTGTCCATGTTGAAAGGGAGAGAGGGATTTGGTGGAATCATTGTTGTATTGCTTGAGCCTCGTGGGCATATATATAGGAGTACAATGACCAACTTGGAGTAAAAGACAAGGCAAGACAAATCCTAGTCTATCTCATATTTCCTAACTAATCAATATACTCAACATCCCCCGCAGTCACAATGGTAGCGGCACAGACGGTGAGACTGGAGAAGAATCCGAAGGTAAGCCGACGGTCACCCCCCCCATAGTCGTAACGGTCGATGCATCACAGAAGTCGTGGCTGGAGTAGAAACCGACGAGTTTGCTCAAGCAATGCGGTAGCCCTTTGTGCCGATGTCGAAGTAGCCGAGAGCGTAGGGTGGTGTAGCTGTGGTTGAGTTAGCCATGCGAAGAACGCCGTGGTCGATGTCGAGTCGGGGTAGCCGGTGTCGGGGAAGTCGCCATGAAGCCGCGGGCGCAAGGAGGCGCCGAGTTAGCATGGGCGCAGTGGTGTCGAAGTAGTGGTGCGCCCGGAAGAAGACGTAGTTGACGACGTGTCGCGTCGAGATTGCCAAGCCCGGGGACACATCGTGGACGAAGGCACGCATCGGTGTTGCCAGCACCGGGCACGCGTAGACGGAGGAAGTCGATGTTGACGATACGCCGGTCTAGGCTTGCCAGGCCTGGGAACACATCGGGGACAAAGGCACACGTCGGTGTTGCCAGCACCGGGCATGCATAGATAGGGACTTGCACGAGCTGTACGCCATGTCGGAGTAGTCGGAGGGGCCAGCAGAGAAGAACTCGACGATGATTGCGGCGTCCATCGACGCGGGACCAATGTCACCAACGGTGGTCGGAGTAGATGATACTTGTGATCTGCGTTGGGTTTTCTGTGAAGAGGAACAGGTTATTGCAGCACAAAGTGGGTAAGTATTTCCCTTAGTTATAAAACCAAGGTTTATCGAACCAATAGGAATATCAATCCTCAACCGTCTTCAGTGGCTGCACACAAAAGAGCAAACAACTTGCACCCAACGCGGGCAAGAGGGTTGTCAATCCCCTTGATCTCGTTATTTCCAAGCAAATGAGTTGTGTAGATAATTTTAGATAATTGTAAATTGTAAAATAAAATAATAGGTAAATAAAGGCAGCAAATTAGCAATAGCCTTTGTGAATATATAAGTGAATAGACCCGGGGGCCATAGTTTTCCCTAGCGACATCTCTCATGTAGGCAACATACGGTGGGTAAACAAATTACTGTTGGGCAATTAATAGAAAAGCGGATAGTTATGTGATTTTCACGTCAATGGTCATGTACATATAAGCATCACGTCCATAAGAAAATAGGTTGACTCCTGCCTGCACCTATTACTATTACTCCACCCATCGACCGCTATCCAGCACGCATCTAGAGTATTAAGTAAAATAGAGTAATGCTTGGAGAACGATGACATGATGTAGACAAAGTATACTCAATCAATATGAATAAACCCCATCGTGTTATCCTTAGTAGCAACAACACAAAGATGCATCTTCTCCCTTTCTGTCACTGGGATATAGAGCACCGCAGATTGAACCCACTACAACGCACCCCTCTCACAGAAGAGATATCAATCTAGTTGGCCAAACTATGTCAATAGATCAGAGAGAATTACGAAGCTATTATGATCATGCAAATAAGAATCTTAATATTCAAAGGTGACTCAAATACTTTTCATGAATAATCTGAACATAAACCCACAATTCATCGGATCCCAACAAACACACCGCACAAAAGAATTACATCGGATAGATCAAAGCGAAGATGCGATGATCATTGTATTGAAGATCAAGAGAGAGAGAGATTGCCATATAGATACTAACTACAAACCCGTAGGTCTGTGGTGAACTACTCACACATCATCATGAGGGCAATACGGTTGATGAAGAGGCCCTCCATGATCGATCCCCCCTCCGAAAGGGTGCCGAAACGGAGCTCCAGACGGCTGATATGTCTCCAACGTATTTATAATTTTTGCTTGTTCCATGCTGTTATATCATCATTTTTGGATGTTTTACAATCATTTTATAACAACTTTATATCATTTTTTGGGACTAACCTATTGACATAGTGCCAAAGTGCCAGTTGCTGTTTTTGCTTGTTTGTTACATCGCAGAATATCAGTACCAAACGGAGTCCAATCACGACAAAACTTTTTGGAGATTTTTTTGGACCAGAAGACACCCAGTGGGCCAAAGAAGTGCCGGAGAGGTGGGCCGTGGTGACCACAACCCACCAGGGCGCGCCAGGGGGCCCCCGGCGCGCCCTGATGGGTCGTGCCCTCCTCGGGGCCCCTCTCCACCGCCTCTGATGCCTATAAATTCCCAAATATCCAGAAAACCCTAGGGGAGTCAACGAAACACAATTCCAGCCGCCGCAAGTTCCTGAACCTCGAGATCCAATCTAAACACCATCACGGAGGGGTTCGTCTTCTTGATAGGTGCCTCTCCGATGATGCGTGAGTAGTCCACCATAGACCTACGGGTCCGTAGGCAGTAGCTAGATGGCTTCCTCTCTCTCTCTCTCTCTCTCTCTCTCTCTTATGATTCTCAATACAATGGTCTCTTGGAGATCTATTTGATGTAAACTTTTGCGGTGTGTCTATTGGGATCCGATGAATTTTGAGTTCATGATCAGTTTCTATCCATGAATATTATTTGAGTCTTCTTTGATCTCTTATATGCATGATTACTTATAGCCTCGTATTTCTTCTTCAAATCTTTGGTTTAGTTAGGCCGACTAGACCGATCTTTCTTGCCATGGGAAGAGGTGCTTTGTGATGGGTTCGATCTTGCGGTGTCCGTTCCCAGTGACAGAAGGGACAGCAAGGCACGCATGTATCGTTGCCATTAAGGATAACAAGATGGGGTCTATTCCTAATGAATAGATCTTGTCTACATCATGTCATCGTTCTTATTGCATTACTCTGTTTTTCCATGAACTTAATACACTAGATGCATGCTGGATAGCGGTCGATGTGTGGAGTAATAGTGGTAGATGCAGGCAGGAGTCGGTCTACTTATCTTGGACGTGATGCCTATATAATGATCATCGCCTTGGATATCGTCATGATTATTTGATCTTCTATCAATCGCCCAACAGTAATTTGTTCACCCACCGTGCGCTATACTCATGCGAGAAGCCACTAGTGAATCCTACGGCCCCCGGGTCTACTTTTCCAACATATTGCTTTCCGATCTATCTTTTTGCCTCTTTGTTTTCAGATCTACAAAACCAACAACCCAAAAATATATTGCTGCACCTTTTATTTGCCCTTTCTATTTTATTTTCTTGAGAGATCTATCGCTCCTATCTATCACTACCTAATCTATCTTTTTACCGTAGAGAGATTGACAACCTCTCTTTCGCGTTGGGTTGCAAGTATTTGTTGTTTGTGTGCAGGTGCTGCTTATTGGGTGGTGGTGATCCTCCTATTGGTTCGATAACCTTGGTTTCATAACTGAGGGAGATACTTACCGTCACTGTGCTGCATCATCCCTTCCTCTTTGGGGAAATACCGACGCAGTGTCAAGCCACGTCTAAGGAATTTCTAGCGCCGTTGCCGGGGAGGAAGCAGTCTCTTCTACATGCCAATCTCTGGCGCCGAGGAGACACCATCATCATCTACCAGGTTCCTAATCACAAATCTCATCTCCTTGCAATTACATTATTTGCCATTTGCCTCTCGTTTTCCTCTCCCCCACTTCACCAATTTTCTGTTTTATTCGCCCTCTTTTTTGTTTGCCTTTTTCTCGCCGGTTCTCTTCCTTGCTTGCAATCTTGTTTGCATAGTCACAATAATTTAAGAAAACACCAAGTTGTGTGATTTTTCCAATACTAATAACAATGATTTTATTAGTACTCCGATTGCTCCTGCCGCCACTAGTGCGGAGTCTTGTGATATTAATGCCGCTTTGTTGAATCTTGCCATGAAAGATCAATATGCTGGTAATCCTAATGAGGATGCCGCGTCCCATCTAAACACGTTCGTAGAATTGTGTGATATGCAAAAGAAAAAAGATGTGGACAATGATATAGTGAAATTGAAATTATTTCCTTTTTCCTTGCGGGATCGTGCAAATATTTGGTTTTCTTCTTTGCCTCGCAATAGTATTGATTCTTGGAATATGTGCAAGGATGCTTTTATCACTAAGTATTTTCCGCCCGCGAAAATTATTTCCCTTAGGACATAAATCATGAATTTTAAGCAACTTGAGCCTGAACATGTTGCACAACCTTGGGAAAGAATGAAGTTGATGCTAAGAAATTGTCTTACTCATGGTTTAAATCTTTGAATGATCATACAAAAATTTTATGCGGGGTTGAATTTTGTCTCTAGAAATCTTTTAGATTCCGCTGCGGGTGGTACTTTTATGGAGATTACTTTGGGTGAATGTCGGAGAAACGACACCTATGGGATCGTGAGGACCCCTTTAAGATTCGGCAGGGAGTAGGTTTGCACAAAGAGCAGATCTAACGATCAACACGGGGAGTTTTACCCAGGTTCGGGCCGCTGAGAAGCGTAAAACCCTACTCCTGCTTTAGTATATTGGATGTGTTTAATCCCTGGTTCTAGGAGCGCTTGTGATGAATAGTACACAGCAGCTACACATGCAGAACGAGCCGGAGCCGATCCCCCCCTACGACGCTCGACGCAGCGCTAGAGCGCCATGGGCAGCTCGGCGCGAAGCGCCTCTCCCTCTGTAGCTATGCCTTGGGCCTCCTTTTATACGTCGAAGGGGTCACCAACAGTGGCGAAGTACAAGAGGTGTAAAGTTCCTACAGTATTATCATACCTAATACTGACAACTTAGGACAAACGCATTAAATGCTCTGTTGAGGTGTCCCTTAGCTTCTTGGGGACGGAAAAAGGGGCCGTCCCATCAGCACCGCTTAAGCCCATTCACCGCTAGCACCTGACACGTACCCAGGAGGACAATAGCTAAACGACAAGCTGGTCGCTACGCTGGAGCGGTGGCAGGGTGGCGAGGTCTTGCCGGGGCCGCGAGCCATCCCGGCAAGATCTTGCCGGGGCTCCAGCCTTCGGTCTTTTGTCTTCTGATTATTGGTTTGAATGCTTCCTTGATATTCTTGTGCTTGTTCCCAGTTGTCCTCCGGCAAGCATTTTGTCGGGAGTCCAACATCGGGTCTTCTCGGTGACCTGCCTGGAGGTCTTCTCCCAGGAAGGCTTGCTTCCCGGGGATTCTATCCTGATCTTGCCGGCCTTTGAGCTTGTCGGTGACGCGTAGGCCCGTTCCCGGCAAATAATCCTTGCCGGAAACCTGGGATAAGTGGATTTCTTCTCAGCCATGCCCTTCCCGCCCGGAGGCTGCAACTTGCCAGTGCATGTCCAAGGGTAATGAACACCCCCTGTTCAGTACACCGACAGGAGCCCCCGGGCCTGGGCCGGACAAGCGCACACAGTGTTGTCCGGGCTAGGCCCAAAAACATGCACCGGTACACGCGCGGCGAGAAGTAACCGTCACCCATGACTTTAATTGCACGCTGATGATGACGCAAGAGAGCTTGCGGTTTGCCGGGCCTTGGGCTTGCCGGCAGCGTGGGCAGACAGAGCAGGATGGCAGCAGGAATCGTGTGCCCGAAAGGGAGTGCCACACCGTGCAATGAAGAGCCAGCCTCCGAGTCTTCCCCATAAGGGGTACTGTGGGTCCGGTGCTCGATTCATACAGTCATCCCTGCCGTCGCCGTCGTCTACTGCGAATGCCTCACTGCCGTCTTGCCGGCCTCCAGCACGGCGCCCTTGGCCTTCTCAGCTGCCGCGTGCCGCCGAGAATAAAGCCGCCACCGAGACTGAGGTACTTTTTGCATACCTATTGCTGCAATGGCGCATGTAAAGAAATAATTAATCTTAGTCAGGCCAGTCTTTATGTATGCAAGACATGTTTCTTTATGGTAAATGAATGTCGCTTCCCTCTTGATTAATTCCGTCCTTGCACATATCTTATATCCTACGCTATTTGGAAACCTTGCCGGTGCGCACGTTTGCCGCGAGCGCTAGATGCAGGACTTTAGCAGCCTGCTGGAAACGCCGCCGCCGGCAAGGCGACTTGCCGGGTCAGAACGCGGCTGCTAAGCTTGCCGAGCGGACTCGAGGCGAAACTAGAGCGCGAGCTCACCACGACAAGGCTCCTTCGCGTGCAGATTGATGTACAAGGACGAAAGATCAATCAAGACGACCCATGCTTGCCGGAAAGCTTTCCGGTGCGCACGCTCCAGTCGGCAGCGCTTGGAGGAACGGGTCCTTAGCGGCTTGCCGGGAACGCCGCCTCCCGAAAAGGTTTACCTTCCCGGTTCTAGCGCAGCTGCTCACATCGCCGAGCGGACTCGAGGCGACTAGGAGCGCAACTAGCCCCGGGGAGGCTCCTTTGCATGTAGGTGTAAGGAGCAAGTGAGGACAGCAAAAGAAATGTAGCGGTCACAAGTTTTGGTAACTCAGCTTTTCCTGCTGTGCATCTCGCATATCGAGGCCGCGCTCGTGGTGATGACCGGCAGGCTCTCTAGAAGGTTACTCTCTAGGGCGCCGCCAGCCCCCGAGCCCGCCTTCCATGCGTATTCCTGTAACACTAATTGGGCATGTAATGCCACGACAATGTTTTAGCACAACAAGTTAATTAGCTCCTGGTTTATGGTTAATCTGCAGAAATCTCGACTTCTATCGAATGTTCCCTTGCTTGCTGGAACACTTTCCGGTGCGCACGATCCAGTCAGCAGCGCTTTGAGGAACGGGTCCTTAGCGGCTTGCCGAGAACGCCACCTCCCGAAAAGGTTAACCTTCCCAGCTTTAGTGCAGCTGCTCACATCGCCGAGCGGACTCGAGGCGACTAGGAGCGCAACTAGCCCCGGGGAGGCTCCTCAGCATACGGGTTGACGCAAAAATCTGAAAAACTTATCGAGCCTTTCCTTGAACAATTGCATTTTTGTACGATTAATCCCTACGCTTGCTGGAATACTCCCCGAATGCGCACGTTCCGGTCGATGGCGCTTAGGATCGGGTCCTGTCTAGCAGCCTATCGAGAACGCCGCCTCTTCAGGAGCTTAACGTTCTAGAGACAAACGCAGCTACATCTGTGTTGTTGGGCGGACCCAGAACAAACAGGAGTGCAGAGTGTTTCTAGAGCACTCCCTTGCGCACAGGTTATACAAAACTGCCATCAAGGATAAGGCTACACAACAAAAAGCAATCAAAGTTTTAGGACTTAGCTTTCTATAAGTAGAGCGAAGTCGCCATGGATGATGAAGCTAATGCGCTGACCGCTAGATCAGGTTTGCGCAACCTTTCCCCCTACCTGGCGCGCCAAAGATGTCGGAGAAACGACACCTATGGGATCGTGAGGAACCCTTTACGATTCGGCAGGGAGTAGGTTTGCACAAAGAGCAGATCTAACGATCAACACGGGGAGTTTTACCCAGGTTCGGGCCGCTGAGAAGCGTAAAACCCTACTCCTGCTTTAGTATATTGGATGTGTTTAAGCCCTGGTTCTAGGAGCGCTTGTGATGAACAGTACACAACATGCAGAACGAGCCGGAGCCGATCCCCCCTGCGGCGCTCGACGCAGCGCTAGAGCGCCATGGGCGGCTCGGCGCGAAGTGCCTCTCCCTCTATAGCTACGCCTTGGGCCTCCTTTTATACGTCGAAGGGGTCACCAACAGTGGCGAAGTACAAGAGGTGTAAAGTTACTACAGTATTATCATACCTAATACTGACAACTTAGGACAAACGCATTAAATGCTCTGTTGAGGTGTCCCTTAGCTTCTTGGGGACGGAAAAAGGGGCCGTCCCATCAGCACCGCTTAAGCCCATTCACCGCTAGCACCTGACACATACCCAGGAGGACAATAGCTAAACGACAAGCTTGTCGCTGCGCTGGAGCGGTGGCAGGGTGGCGAGGTCTTGCCGGGGCCGCGAGCCATCCCGGCAAGATCTTGCCGGGGCTCCAGCCTTCGGTCTTCTGTCTTCTGATTATTGGTTTGAATGCTTCCTTGATATTCTTGTGCTTGTTCCCAGTTGTCCTCCGGCAAGCATTTTGTCGGGAGTCCAACATCGGGTCTTCTCGGTGACCTGCCTGGAGGTCTTCTCCCAGGAAGGCTTGCTTCCCGGGGATTCTATCCTGATCTTGCCGGCCTTTGAGCTTGTCGGTGACGCGTAGGCCCGTTCCCGGCAAATAATCCTTGCCGGAAACCTGGGATAAGTGGATTTCTTCTCAGCCATGCCCTTCCCGCCCGGAGGCTGCAACTTGCCGGTGCATGTCCAAGGGTAATGAACACCCCCTGTTCAGTACATCGACAGTGAAGCTACTATATTGCTAGATAATATCATGGCAAATTATTCACAATGGCATACCAAAAGAGCACCTACTAGTAAAAAGGTTAATTCGGTTGAAGAAATTAGTACTTTGAGTGATAAGGTTGATGCTTTGATGAAATTGGTTGCTAGTAAAAATGCTCCTATTGATCTTAATGATGTGCCTTTATCTACCTTGATTGAGCAAAATAGTGATTCCGTAGATGTGAACTTTGTCTCGCGAAACAATTTCAGTAAAAATGCTTATAGAGGTAATTTTAATCCTAGGCCTTTTCCTGGAAATTCCTCTAATAATTATGGTAATTCCTATGGTAATTCTTCTTACAATAATAATAGGAACACCTCTGATCTTGAGAGTAATATTAAAAAATTTATCAATGCGCAAAAGGCTTTCAATACTACGATAGAAGAAAAGTTGAATAAGATTGATGATATGTCTAGAAGCATTGATATAATTTCTCATGATGTTGAAAATCTCAAGTTGAAATCTTTTGTGCCTAAGATTGATGAATCAATTAAAGCTTTATATGTTTCTATGGATTAAAGTAAGAAAAGAACCGCTATGCTTAGAGCTAAAAGAGAAATCTTAGAAAAATCGTTTTCTAGTGATTGCCTTCATAAAAAAGATGAAGATCTTAAAGTGATTGGTGTTTCTACTATTGATTCCTTGTTTAGTAATATTAAGATTGATAATAAAGGGACTGAAGTAGAGTCAACTTTAGCTAGACGGCGTCCCAATAATTTGGAGGGTGAAAATCTTGATGAAAAAATTGATAAAAGTGGGTTTGAAGAGGTCAAAACTTTAACTAGTGATGTGCCCACTATTTTGGATTGCAAAGACTTTAATTATGATAGTTGTTCTTTGCTTGAATGTATTTCTTTGCTGCAATCCATGTTGAATTCACCCCATGCTTATGAGCAAAATAAAGCTTTTACTAAACATATCGTTGCTGCCATGATATAATCTTTTGAAGAAAAGTTGGAGTTGGAGATTTCTATTCCTAGAAAATTACATGATGAGTGGGAACCTACCATTAAGGTCAAGATTAAAAATTATGAGTGCTTTGCTTTATGTGATTTGGGTGCTAGTGTTTCCACGATTCTGAAATCTCTATGTGATGTGCTTGGTCTTACCAATATTGAGGAATGTTCTCTTAATTTGCACTTGGCAGATTCTACTATTAAAAGCCTTTGGGAAGAATTAGTGATGTTCTTATTCTTGCAAATAGGAACTATGTGCCCATAGATTTTATTGTGCTTGATATTGATTGCAATCCGTCTTGTCCCATTATACTTGGCAGACCGTTTTTACGCACTATAGGTGCCGTGATTGATATGAAAGAAGGCAATATTCGTTTTCAATTTCCCTTGAGAAAGGGTATGGAACACTTCCCTAGAACAAGAATTAAGCCACCATATGAATCAATCATGAGGGCATCCTATGGATCCAAAACCAAAGATGACAATACTTGAATCTATGCGTTATGCCTAGCTAGGGGCGTAAAACGATAGTGCTTGTTGGGAGGCAACCCAATGAATAAATAATTTTTGCTTTTCCCTTTATGTTTTTGAGTGTTGACACAATTATGCCTCTGTTATGATTGTGTTTTTATGGTTTATTTAGTGTTTGTGCCAAGTAGAGCCTTTAGGATGATTCATAAGATGAGTAGAAGCGATGCTGAATCTGAAACAGAAACTTTGCGTCCAGTATATGAATTTTCATTTTTTACTGGAACATGATGTTGAGCTGAAATTTAACACAATGTTGCTATACAAATTCCTTACGTTGTCCTAATTGTTCAGAATTTTTAGAGTTCACAAGTATGCTTAGAGTACAGATTACTTTAGACTATTCTGTTTAAGACAGATTCTGTTTTTGTTGCATTGTGTGCTTGTTTTGATGAATCTATGGGTTATATTGAAGGGTATGAGCCATGGTAAAGTTAAAATATAGTAGGTATAATGCAATAATAAAATATGAATAGGTTTGCAACAGCACCTAAAGTAGTGATTTGCTTTATTATACCAATGGATCTTACGAAGATTTTGTTGAGTTTTGTGTGATTGAAGTTTTCAAGTTTTGGGTGAGATCACGATGGATGAACGAATAAGGAGTGAAAAGAGCCTAAGCTTGGGGATGCTACAACACCCCCCAAGATATATCCAAAGATAAACAAGCAACTAAGATTGGGGATGCCCCCGAGTGGCATCCCCTGTTTCTTCTAACAACCATCGGTATTTTACTTGGAGCTATATTTTTATTCGTCACATATCATGAGTTTTGCTTGGACCGTCTTGTATCATTTGAGTCTTTGCTTCCTTTGCTTGTTAGTTTGTCACATGTATCCTGGCTGGACACACCTATTTGAGAGATCCAAAATTATGCTATGATTTATTAGAATTGCTATATGTGCTTCACTTAAACTTTTTGAGCTATAGAATTGCTCTAGTGCTTCACTTATATCTTTTTGAGCACGGTGTGCTTGGAATTTTTTGTAGGAATACTCTCATGCTTCACTTAGATTAATTTGAGAGTTAGTAAATTTTGAAGAAATCCTCTCATGCTTCACTTATACTATTTTGAGAGATGAATTTTTTATGCTCATGTGCTTCACTTAAATTTGTTTGAGATTGTCAAAAAAGCAATGGCAATATATGAAACTAGTCCCAAAGTGATAGATATCCAAGGAGTATATAATAAAAACTTTCATGAAGATCCTTGGACAAATTAAACTTGATTCTTTGTAATAGTTTTGAAACATGATGATAGTAATATGTGAGTCATGTTAGTGAGTAATTATGCTTTAGTAGGAATATTGGTTTTAAGGTTTGTGATTCCCTATGCATGCACGAAAGTCAATAGTTATGCAATGAAGTTACATCCTACTTATGGTGCATTATTCGGAGTTAGTTATGCTCAATGCTCGCTTATGTGAATTTTCGTTTCTTGGTTTGGTTGCTTCTCAATCTAGTTGCTAGCCTCCATTTGTACTAAGTAGAAATACTACTTGTGCATCCAAAATCCTTAAACCAAGTTTTGCCTTATGAGTCCACCATACCTGCCTATATGTGGTATTTCCATGCCGTTCCAAGCAAATTTGTATGTGCCATCTCTAAATTTTCAAAATAAATTTTCTCTTTTGTGTGCTCGTACCGCTCATGAAACGGTGGGGAGTGTCCAATATTTTTCCATGCTAGATGTGTTATTCTCAAGATGAGTGTTTATTCACTTGTCATTGCACGAGAGTGCGGCGGTAATAGGGATGCCCATTCCCGAAATGAAAAAGAAAAAAAATATATTTACTTTATGTTATCAAATAATAAATTCCTTGGAAAGTGTTGGTATGGAAGGCAACCGTGGATACGGCCCGCCATGGAAAGTGAAAGTTTGGTGGAAAAAGGAATAAACTTTATTTTCTGTTTGGGAACTGCCTATGATATATCTAGCATGGAAAGTATTGTGAGCTACATTGTCGTTTTCATTGACAGGAAAGGCATGCCACCCAAAATATTTTTCTCTCTCAATTTAAACCTTGAGTTGTGGCACCTCTACCAATCCCTACTTCCCTCTGCGAAGGGCCTATCTAATTACTTTATGCAATTTTTATTTTTACTTTGAGTCTCCATCTTCTCTTATAAAGCACCAACTAGGGGGCACCATGATCGTACTTGAGCATTAGACATAGCTAATATTTGAGTGTGTCTCATGAATGGATAGCATGATGGGCTAAGGATAATTTTCTTTAGTGTTGATATTTTGAAAGACATGGTTGCTTGTTGGCATGCTTGAGTATTGAAGTCATTATGTTAAAACTAGACTATTGCTTTGAATCATTTACAAGTCCAAATGTCCATGCTATACAAAAGAAAAGAATATGAGATGAACATGTTAGGCATCATTCCACATCAAAAATTCTGTTTTTATCATTTACCTACTTGAGGACGAGTAGGAATTAAGCTTGGGGATGCTGATACGTCTCCAACGTATCTATAATTTTTGATTGTTCCATGCTGTTATATTATCATTCTTGGATGTTTTACAATCATTTTATAACAACTTTATATCATTTTTTGGGACTAACCTATTGACATAGTGCCAAAGTGCCAGTAGCTGTTTTTGCTTGTTTTTTACTTCGCAGAATATTAATACCAAATAGTGTCCAATCGCGACGAAACTTTTTGGAGATTTTTTTGGACTAGAAGACACCCAGTGGGCCAAAGAAGTGCCGGAGAGGTGGGCCGTGGAGACCACAACCCACCAGGGCGCGCCAGGGGGGCCCCGGCGTGCCCTGATGGGTTGTGCCCTCCTCGGGACCCCTCTCCACCGCCTCTGATGCCTATAAATTCCCAAATATTCAGAAAACCCTAGGGGAGTCGACGAAACACAATTCCAGCCTTCGCAAGTTGCAGAACCTTGAGATCCAATCTAAACACCATCATAGAGGGGTTCATCTTCTTCATAGGCGCCTCTCCGATGATGCATGAGTAGTCCACCATAGACCTACGGGTCCGTAGGCAGTAGCTAGATGGCTTCCTCGCTCTCTCTCTCTTATGATTCTCAATACAATGGTATCTTGGAGATCTATTTGATGTGAACTTTTGCGATGTGTTTGTTGGGATCCGATGAATTTTGAGTTCATGATCAGTTTCTATCCATGAATATTATTTGAGTCTTCTTTGATTTATTATATGCATGATTACTTATAGCCTCGTATTTCTTCTTCGAATCTTTGGTTTAGTTAGGCCGACTTGATCGATCTTTCTTGCCATGGGAAGAGGTGCTTTGTGATGGGTTCGATCTTGCAGTGTCCTTTCCTAGTGACAGAAGGGGCAGCAAGGCACGCATGTATCGTTGGCATTAAGGATAACAAGATGGAGTCTATTCCTACATGAATAGATCTTGTCTACATCATGTCATCGTTCTTATTGTATTACTCCATTTTTCCATGAACTTAATACACTAGATGCATGCTGGATAGCGGTCGATGTGTGGAGTAATAGTGGTAGATGCAGGCAGGAGTCGGTCTACTTATCTTGGACATGATGCCTATATAATGATCATCGCCTTGGATATCATCATGATTATTTGATCTTCTATCAATCGCCCAAAAGTAATTTGTTCACCCACCGTGCGCTATACTCATGAGAGAGTCCACTAGTGAATCCTACGGCCCCCGGGTCTACTTTTCCAACATATTGCTTTCCGATCTATCTTTTTGCCTCTTTGTTTTCAGATCTACAAAACCCAAAACCCAAAAATATATTGCTGCACTTTTTATTTGCCCTTTCTATTTTGTGTTCTTGAGAGATCTATCTCTCCTATCTATCACTACCTAATCTATCTTTTTACTGTAGAGAGATTGACAACCTCTCTTTCGCGTCGGGTTGCAAGTATTTGTTGTTTGTGTGCAGGTGCTGCTTATTGGGTGGTGGCGATCCTCCTACTGGTTCGATAACCTTGGTTTCATAACTGAGGGAAATACTTACCGTCGCTGTGCTGCATCATCCCTTCCTCTTTGGGGAAATACCGACGCAGTCCCAAGCCACGTCAATGGCCTCCCATCGGAACAGAGACTTGCAGCGTAGTAAAAATGGTTTCGGGACTGCCTCCAGGGTTTTCACGATATTAGAGAATTTATAGGCCAGAGAAAGAGGCCGTGGGAGCCGCCAGGGGCCCACAAGGGGCGCGCCCTATTTGCTTGTGGGGCCCTGGTGTGGCTCCCGGCTTCCTTCCGAATCTCCCAGGCCTTCTTTTGGTCCAGAAAAATCATCAAAAAGTTTCGTGGCAATTGGACTTCGTTTGGTACTGTAAACCTGAAAAGTGAAAAACATGCAGAAAACAACAACTGGCACTGGGCAGTGGGTCAATAGGTTAGTGCTAAAAAATAATATAAATTGGTAAATAAAGACCCAAAAAGTATCCTAGAATGATAATATATCAGCATGGAACAATAAAAAATTATAGATACGTTGGAGACGTTTCAAGCATCCCCAAGCTTAATTCCTGCTCGTCCTCGAGTAGGTAAATGATAAAAACAGAATTTTTTGATGTTACATGCTATCCGTTATGTAATCTTTTGCATGTATGTTCATTGAGAAATGATTAATCAACAAATATTAACATAGCAATACTTATAAGTATAAGCAACAAAATCATTATTTTTTCAACGTATACGATCCTCAAAGAATGTTTACCCCTTTTCATCTTATTATATTAGCGAGGCATGGCTCCATCTTCACCACATTAATACAAATGTTAAGCACCACGGTGTCCAAGTCAGGCAATTGGATCGCACTTTTTCAATGTAAAACAACTTTTTATTCTTCACGCAATACGTGAGCGTGAATCATTGGACAAAGCATAAAGGTGGAATAGAATATGGTGGTAGGTATCAAAGGGGTAAAAAGTGGAGAAGATAGTCTCACATCAGCTGGGCGTACCAACGGGCTATGAAGATGCCCATCGATAGATGTCAATGCAAGGAGTAGTGATTGCCATGCAAATGATGCACTAGAGCTATAAGTGTATGAAAGCTCAACTGAAGCTAAGTGGGGTGTGCATACAACTTGCTTGCTCATGAAGACCTTGTGCATTTGAGGAAGCCCGTCATCGGAATATACAAGCCAAGTTTATAATAATGAAAAAGTGATTCCCACTAGCATATGAAAATGACATAACATGAGACTCTCTATATGAAGAACAAGGTGCCACTTTGAGGCACACGTGTGGTAAAGGATAGTAGCAAAGTCCCTTCTCTCATTTTCTCTCATTTTTTAATGGTGGGCTCATTTGCCCTCTCCCATTTTTATTTCCTCACCGGGACAATGCTCTAACAATGATGATCATCACACTTTTATTTACTTACAACTCGATATGAAGAACTAATAGAAGGATATGACTCTATATGAATGCCTCTGGCAGTGTATTAGGATGTGCAAAGATCTAGCATGACATGTATAAAAATATGATGAACGGTAGCAGCCACAAATACTATGTCAGCTCTATATGGTCATGCAAAGCAATATGATGATAAACGAACAAGTCTTGTGAAGTGACGATGGAATTTGCATGACAATATATCTCGGAATGGCTATGGAAATGCCATGATAGGTAGGTATGGTGGCTGTTTTGAGGAAGATATAACAAGGCTTATGTGCAACAGAGCGTATCATGTCACGGGGTTTGGATGCACCGGTGAGGTTTGCACCAATCCTCAAGGTGAGAATAGGCAATGCACGGTACCGAAGAGGCTAGCAAAATATGAGGAGGTGTGGTTGCGTATGTCCATGGTTTCACATTAGTCATAAAGAACTCATATACTTATTGCAAAGTTTTATTAGTTTCATCACATGTCAAAGTACTCCTCGCATGCCCCAAGGGAGGAGGTTGGTAGGAGTTAACCATCGCGTGCCCCCGACTCGAAACATCACTAGGATTTCAATGAGGAATAGAAATGCTCAAACATCCTCACCATGCCTTTTAAATTATTAGACAAACAAGAAGTTAACCTCTCTGAATATTTATACTTCTCTGAATCAATAATTTTGAACTCACACCTTTTTATATTACTACATCAATATCATTAACCAACAACTTCTCTATATGTGCTACATGATGGTTTTGATTATCAAACATTGAATACCTATTATTTTTGGACTAGTCTTATGACCCATGCAAATTACTATCACTATTTATTAACTCTCAAACAAATATAACTGAAGGACGAGAGTGCAATTATTTCTATAAAATATGCACGCCATTGTGCTCAAAAAGATATAAGTGAAGTACTAGAGCAACTCCGAAGCTCAAAAGATATAAGTGAAGCACATAGAGTATTCTAATAAATTATGATGAAGGTGTGCCTCTCTCAAATAGGTGTGTCCAGCAAATGATGATTGTGGCAAACTGAAAGTAAAAGCAAACGATGCTCCAAGCAAAACTCATATCACGTGACGAATAAAAATGTAGCTACAAGTGACATACCGATGGATTGAGACAAAAGAGGGGATGCCTTCCTGAAAGCACATTTGCTCCCTTGGTGGTTTTGGTAATTAATAACAACATATAAGTCATTGAACTAATGTTTTCCATCAAGTATATTTCAGGAAATGCTCAATGATAGGATTGGCAAAAGGATTGTGGAGATTGTAGAATACCCCAAGACGCAAGGAAATAGGTTGGCAAAGCTTCAAGGAAGAGGACTCTACATTTTACATTTGTGATAAATCACTTTGAGTCCATAGGAAAGCCAATACTATTAAAAGGGGGTAAGGTTTTGTTGGTGAACAAAATGCTCATATGTGCACAAGTGATAGTCACCAAAAACACCCACAAACTCTCCCACCAAAGTCTGTCCAAAGCCATATACTCAACATCGGTGCAACCAACATTTCCATCCCGGTGCCACTGATTCTCAACCATAGACAGACTCAGCCAAACCCTAGCCACTTCGGTGCAACCGATTCCATACCGGTGCCACCGAGTTTAGGTTGCCAACTTTCTGTTACGCAAATTCACAATATCGGTACCACCGAGATTGTTGGATCGGCGTCACCGAGATTGGGAATCTGACCGTTGGTCACCTTATTGGTGCAACCGAGTTTCCTATATCGGTCTCACCGAGATTCAAAAGTTGCCACCTTTTGGTCACTTCGGTACCACCGAGATTAACACATCGGTGTCACCGAGTTGGTCATTTTGTGTGTAACGGTTGGATTTTTGGGGATGCCTATATATACCCCTCCACCACCACCTACTCGAGAGAGAAGCACTCAGAACTATTCCATACTTGCCCCATCCAGTTTTCTGAGAGAGAACCACCTATCCTTGTGTTGAGGTCAAGATCTTCCACTCCAACCATATGGATCTTGATTTCTAGCATCCCCAAGTTGCTTTCCACCAATCCCATCTCTTCCACCAAGCCAAATCTATGAGAGAGTGATTGTCTGTTGAGGAGTCTATCATCTTGAAGCACAAGAGCAAGGAGTTCATCGTCTTTACCGAGCCTATTACCTTTTGGAGGGTGGTGCCTCCAAGATTGGTTAGGTGTCGCTTGGGAGCCTCCTACTTCGTGTTGTGGAGTTGAACCAAGAAGTTTGTACGGGCAAGGAGATCGCCTACTTCGTGAAGATCTACCCATAGTGAGGCTAGTCCTTCGTGGACGGAAGCAGTTATGGAATAGTCAAGGTTGCTACTTCGTGGACCCTTATGGGTGGAGTCCTCCGTGGAATCTCGCGACCGTTACCCTCCGTGGGTTGAAGAATCCATAAACGTGGACGTACGATAGCACCACCTATCGGAACCACGGGAAAAATCATCATGTCTACAATTGCGTTTGATCTTCCTACCCTATCCTTTCTACTCATGCTTGTTGTTACTTTCCGCTGCTATACTCTTAGACTTGCATGTGTAGGGTGTCGGGGATATTACCCCATGGTATAACCCGGCCGGAAGTATGACCCGGCCAGGACTTGGCGACTCATTGGTGACCCGGTCGAAACTTGGCGGATCATTGATGACCCGGCAGGAGAGTCAGACGAGCGACAAGGCCCAGGGCCCAGCGAGCAAGCCGGCGCAAGGCGGCTCGTGGACGGGCCTGGAGGGGCGGCTCACAAGAGAAGGCCCAAAGGAGAGAAAGGATTCCCCCACAAAGGAAACAAGACCCGGATTAGGATTCAAGAGAGACTAGTCCTAATCCTACTCCTAGTAGGACTCTACATGTAAACCTACCCTTTCCACCTATATAAGGAGGGGTAAGGCGCCCCAAGAGGGAGAGGTTAAGACAGACACAAGTCATTAGAGATAGACAGATTAGAGGCTCTCGAGATTAGAGGTAGCGATTAGCACCCTTGTAACTGAGAGATCTTCCTCATCATCAATATAGACACAAAGCAGGACGTAGGCTTTTACCTCCATCGGAGGGGCCGAACCTGGGTAAACTCGCATCTCTCGATTCCGATCAACCCCTCTCAAGTCGCCACATAGTTGCGATGGCCTCACACCTAAGTCCGTTAACCCGGACATCTTGCCGTGATAAATCCACGACAGTTGGCGCCCACCGTGGGGCACGCACGGTGGTTTTGAGTTCTTGAAGGGAATTCTATAGGGATCGAGAAGCTCGCACTTGGGTGGATGAAGAAAAGCCGGTACGACACAATCCCGCGAGATAACCCGACATGGAACAACTCCAAGTAGAGCTGGGTTGCGTATGCACCCGCCTCACGCAACAAGTCGATCCGTCAAGTCGGATCAATTTCCGCCGCACCACCGCAAGGAGTCAAGTGCAAAGCACGAAGTTGAGCCGTCAACAGGGATCGCAAGTACCAGTGCGTCTTCGACTACATCATCCGAAGACAAATCAGTTATTTCCTTTGTCAACCCCAATTGGTACACGCGCACAAGGAAACTAACCGGGAAGCTGATTCAAAAATTATGGAAGGAAACATTACTACGTGGCTCTGACCCGTGATTACCAAGGAAACAGGAAGCGATGTATTAAAGGAAAAAAAGGGGAGAAGAAGAGACGACCGAGAAACAGATACGGCCACGATCTGGACTCTGCCATCGCTGCTTGCGCAGCTCCACGTCCGCTGTCCGCCACAGAGTCTTCCCGGCCCCGAGCCACCTCCGAGTTGGAGCCGCCACGGCCTCGTTCCGCCTCGAACCGGACTCCGCCCTGCGGCCGCGAGTCTCCGTCGCCGGCGAGTCTCCTCCTCCTTTGGATTCTGCCTTCACCGGTTTGCCGCCTCACCTTCATCGTAGTTCACCTCCATAGCCACTCGCCACCACGGCCCGCCGAGTCACCGGAGCGGCCTTCATCGCCGCAGCCGCGCCAGGCCGACCTCTGCCTTGAGCAGCCCGGCTGCCATTCGCCTCCACCTTCCTCGACTCGCCCGACCGGCTCGCTACGAACACCTTCGTGTTGTTTTCCTCTGAAGCTCAGCACCGGTGTCCGTATTTCGCCCAACAGAAAGAATCAGGTCGATTAGCTCATGGCCAGAGTACGGTCTGATCCTCGCGCGCCTTCATCGGAGGCCGCGTCCGCATATGTGCTACGACAAGCTATCGGACGGACATATACAACCCGCCGTTCATATGGCCGGGTCTACATCAATACACCGGCTTACAACGCCGCGGCCGTCTTTCGCGACCGCGCCGTCATCACACGCCGCGGCTGGCTTCTACGTCTACATTGACATATCCGGTGCGGTGTTCGTCTATACGAGCCGCCCGACGGACAGGTGCACAAGTCGCCGCCACTGCAGTTTGGTTAACTTCAACAACCAGCCGGGACGAACCATCGACCGGATTATTGAAACAATTCATACGGGGTCGTCTATAACCCGCCACGGTCAACTTCAACCTTCAGTGGAGACTCTCAAGCCGCCTCTTCGAGTCAACTTAAGACTCGGGGGCTACAGACATGGCTCGACACACTTGGTCATTTTCAACGAGAGCCCCGGGTCATTGCAAGATTGTGCAAAGGTGGATACTTCAACAAAGGTCATTTGGGGGCTTCCAACCCGCCGGGTTTAGCTCGCTCACCCTCTTGATCAGCTCTTCAGCCACAATAGTAAACAATACGGCGGCTTACAAGTTGGCGGTCCACAAGACGGCGGCTTACAAGATGGTGCACAAGTTGATGTCGTCGACAAGGTCGTTTGGGGGCTTCAAACCCACCGGGTTAAGCTTCAACCCTCTCGATCAGGCTCTTCAGCCACTGTAAGGTGACCCGCCGAACGTTTATCAGTTAATCCCGCCAGGAGACCCTGAGCACTGGTTAAGGTTCAAACGGCGGACTGTGTCACATGAGAGGGGGCTTTTGAGCCCTAGGGATACTCATGCCCTGCTGTGTCTCTTGCTGGGACGCTGCGCTCATCAATCCTCGCCTGGAAACCGAGTATTGGTATGAGTTCAAGTAGCGAGTCCACCCAGCGGAACCAGCGTCCGTGTCTCTTTCTGGGACGTTGCGCTCAGCAATCCTCACCTACCGAGTATTGTTATAAGTTCGAGCAATGAGTCCACCCAGCAGAACCGGCAGATGTGTCTCTTTCTGGTTCGTTGCGCTCTTATCAGTTAATCTCGCCTAGAGACCCTGAGCCACTCAAAGGAGTTTACGGTCACTCTCGTTAGAGACCCTGCACTGGTATGAGTTCAAGCATCGAGTCCAGCCAGGAAGAACCATCATATGAGTTTTTTGAAAAGAAAAGCAAGAACATCATACATTGCATCATACATTGCATCGTGCATTCCATCATACATTACATCATCATACTTACATATCATGCCGGTTTGCCAAACCGGGTTAGAGCAAGACTATGAAAGAAGAAGCAAGGCTATAAAAGATTTTAACATCTCCGGGTTGTGCTTTTTCAAGCCGCCCTTACAATAATGCAGAATATATTCTGTCTTGTTTTGGCAGGTCTTGTCTCTTAAGATGAGCCGCCGTTAAGTATGATGAAAAAACTAATGCAGGAACAAATAGATCTTTAATAGCCAACATGGCTGGATCTTCATCATGGTTTATCATAACCAGTATCAAATGATTGGGGTTTTTTCAAGCCAGCTTGGAAAATTGATTATTTTTGAAGAGCCGCCCTATCAGATATACTGCCGTGTCATTTAATTGACCGACTATTGGATTTCTTCAACCTGTGCTCTGTAGTATACTACAACACTCATGGATTTCTCAAATATATATTTGCCGGGTTGCACCGCAACCACGAGCAGGGATTTCATTTCAAAGACAGGAATTATTCCAGGATATTCATTCCGGGTTATATTACAATCACGGTCAAAGATTCATTCAAATCAGATCAATATCAGTTCAAAGAGAACTTTTGAAGTGCATTATGATGAGTCATATTACTTTCACACAGTCCCGAGTCGCCGCAGGCAGACGACCCGACACTTGGGGGCTACATTATTCAAGTCCAGTTTATATCAAGTATGCAAAGTCCCATGTTACTGCAAGCATGCATCACGGCACTTGGGGGCTAATGCAAGTTCCTTTTCAAATCATTACATGGTCAACAGATCCTGTTGTCTCAAGGAGATGAGCTAGCCTTTCTATATTTTTCTAAGTCCCAGCCCAGTACTTCTTACTGACCCGGCACTTGGGGGCTACAGTATTCAGCTGTTCAAACAGATTATGAGGTTCAAATTGAAGACCCGGCCCATCACACACTGATGAGCCGGCCCTTGGGGGCTACACCAGTTGAAGCTTTATAAGGTATAAGACAGTTACAAGTCCCAGGCTGCTGCAGGCAAGACAACCTGGCACTTGGGGGCTACCCAATCAAAGATATTATTGCAAAGAACCAAGTCATCATGGATAAACTTGGAGCTTGGGGGCTACAGGTAATATGGATATATCAAAAAATTGAAGAGAGTTTTCAAGATGTCAATTGTTAGTGAGACCGGCTCAACAGATTTTTATTTAGCCGAAGCATTAAAAGACCGGTTCTACATCAGATGGATTTTTATCCCAATATTTTTATCAAGTCAGCTGGAGTCTAGTTATTTGACCCGGCGTCACCAACAATCATGACCCGACATCATCAATGATTATGACCCGGCGGTGATGACCCGCCAAGGGTATTGGAGGCCGACTCAACGGCATATGGGTGTTGTATTCCCAATATTTTACTTCAAAGGACATTGACAAGCAAGACGATTGAGAAGACGGCTAGTTCATATGAAGAAGAAACCCGGATTTTCAAGGAGCTACTTCATTAAGCCGGCCAGTGGAGCGAGCCGGTCACTTAACATATTTATTCTTATTTCAGGAGCTTAGCATGAATAAATTCAAGCTAACCTGGGGGCTAATGTCGGGGATATTACCCCGCGGTATAACCCGGCCGGAAGTATGACCCGGCCAGGACTTGGCGACTCATTGGTGACCCGGTCGAGACTTGGCAGATCATTGATGACCCGGCAGGTGAGTCAGACGAGCGACAAGGCCCAGGGCCCAGCGAGCAAGCCGGCGCAAGGCGGCTCGTGGACGGGCCTGGAGGGGCGGCTCACAAGAGAAGGCCCAAAGGAGAGAAAGGATTCCCCCACAAAGGAAACAAGACCCGGATTAGGATTCAAGAGAGACTAGTCCTAATCCTACTCCTAGTAGGACTCTACATGTAAACCTACCCTTTCCACCTATATAAGGAGGGGTAAGGCGCCCCAAGAGGGAGAGGTTAAGACAGACACAAGTCATTAGAGATAGACAGATTAGAGGCTCTCGAGATTAGAGGTAGCGATTAGCACCCTTGTAACCGAGAGATCTTCCTCATCATCAATATAGACACAAAGTAGGACGTAGGCTTTTACCTCCATCGGAGGGGCCGAACCTGGGTAAACTCGCGTCTCTCGATTCCGATCAACCCCTCTCAAGCCGCCACATAGTTGCGATGGCCTCACACCTAAGTCCGTTAACCCGGACATCTTGCCGTGATAAATCCACGACATAGGGTGTACTTGACTTGCCATGAAATGCTAAAAACTGCCAACTCTAAAATTTGGTATAGGCAAAACTTTTATTTGGTCAAGTAGTCTAATCACCCGCCTCTAGACATACTTTCGGTCCTACAAGTGGTATCAGAGCTTTGGTCTCCATTGCATTGGTCTCATAACCTAGGAGAGTATGGCGTCTAGTGAGGGAAATTATCACCGTAGAGGTCCATACTTTGATGGCACTAATTTTGCTAGTTGGAAGCACAAAATGAAAATGCATATTCTTGGTCATAACCCCGCCGTTTGGGCTGTTGTTCGTGTTGGCTTGCAAGGTGAATTCTTTGGTGATGGAAAGGAACCGGATCGTGAAGCGACCGCGGATGAATTGAAGATGGTGCAATACAACGCTCAAGCATGCGACATTCTATTCAACTGCCTATGCCCAGAAGAATTCAACAAAATCAGCCGTCTTGAGAATGCAAAAGAGATTTGGGATACTTTGGTTGATATGCACGAAGGAACCGAGTCCATGAGAGAATCCAAGTTGGATGTTCTTCAAGGTTAGCTTGACAAGTTCAAGATGAAGGATGGTGAAGGAGTCGCTGAGATGTATTCTAGGCTAGCTCTCATCAACAATGAGATTGCCGGCTTAGGAAGCGAAGAGATGACTGACAAATTCATCATCAAGAAGATACTTAGAGCTTTGGATGAGAGATACGACACCGTGTGCACATTGATCCAAATGATGCCCAACTACAAAGATCTCAAGCCTACGGAAGTCATTGGAAGGATTGTTGCTCATGAGATGACACTCAAAGACAAAGAAGAGCTTCACCACAAGTCTAGCGGTGCTTACAAAGCCACAAGTGATGCTCCCGCAACTTCAAGAAACAACCTTGTCACCAATGAAGAGATAAGCCTCATGGTCAAGAAATTCAACAAGTTCTACAAGAATAGAGGCAAAGAAAGAAGCTCCAACTCAAGATATGATGAGAAGCGTTCGTCAAGTCGTGACCGCAATTGCTACAATTGTGGGAAGCCCGGACACTACTCCAATGAGTGCATGGCTCCCTACAAACGAAGAGAAGAGTCACCTTGAAGACGAAGCTCAAGAAATGAATCACCTCAAAGAGAGAAAAGTAGTAGAGATGATCGTTATGAACGAAGACCCTCAAGGAGAAGTAGAGATTCGGAGAAGAAGGACAAGTACACCAAGAGCTATACAAGAAGAAAACATCAAGCTCATGTTGGTGAATGGGTTTCCGGCTCCGACTCCGACAACAACTCCGAGAGAAGCTATCACTCCGACTCCGACTATAGCCAAGATGATGGTGTTGCCGGAATTGCTCTAGTGACTACCAACTCCCATGATTTATTTGATTCACCAAACGAAGGGAGTGGAAGTTGCTTCATGGCTAAAGGCCCCAAGGTATCACACCCCGAGTATCTTGATTTCAATAGTGATGAAGACGACTTGCTTTGTGATGATGACTTGCTATTTTATAAAACTAGTGATGTTATTTAAAATGAACTTGATAATTCTCATGCTAGTCAAGATAAGTCAATTGATGATGATAAGATGAAAAATAGAAGAACTAACTAAAGAACTAAAAACTCTTAAGTTAGCTCATGAATCTACTCTTGAAGATCATAGAGAGCTTGTGAGAACTCATGAGAAGCTACGCTTCGAGAAGCTCAATTTGGAGCAAGAGCATGAGTTTCTTAAAGCTATCAATGACGATCTCCGAAAGAAGACTTCATCTTATCTAGCCAAATGACTACTCTTGTCTACATTCATGCCTCAAGTTAAAACTAAGCAATCTAGTAACAAAGGCAAGAAAGGTTCTTCATCTAGTAGCAACAATAAAAATGCAAAACCCAATGATGTTGCTTCTAGTAGTTCAATTGATTCCACTAATGATGTTTCTCTTAGCCAAGTTACACTTGAGCAAGAAAATGCTTTATTGAAAGGAATTATAGAGAATGGTATCTACAAGAGTCTTGCCGGGTGTAAGCAATTTGAGGAAATTGTACGCAAGCACGGAGGATACCGGAAGAATCGTGGTGTTGGCTATTTCAACGCAAATGGAGTTGAATGGGAAGAAGGTCAATATCCCGAGCCCAAGTTTGTTCCTCAAAAGGAGAAGTATGAAAATACTCTTCCCAAGGGGACAAGCACTCAAGATGATCTTCCACCACAAGACCATAAGCTCAAGGGCAAGAACAAGCTTCAAGAGGACACTGACTCATATGAAGATGAATCCCTAGCTATGGTGGAGTGGGTTCCCAAGGCTACTTCAAGCTCAACCTCTACAAAGGCTACAACAACACCAAGGATCCCCATCAACTTGATGTGGGTCCCCAAGAAGAAGAACTAGAGAGTTCTTGAGGGGTGACTCCGCCAATGAAATTCACTCACATTCATTATTGGCAAGAATTATTTGCAATCAACATCAACTCTATGCAATAGTTCAAGGAGTCACACATTCCCTCAAAGGTAAGCAAGGGACAAGGTAATCAACCAATCAATGGACATCATTACACATGCTTTGCACTCCATGTCCATAGATATCCTTGTATTTGTCTCTTGTGTGTTGGCACTAACCCATGTAGGTGAGAAGAGTAAGGAAACAACAAGGATGCTCCCAACTCTTGGTGATCTTCATCAACCTTGAGCATCCACCACTACCTCACCAACATTAAGTCTTCTTTGACAAAACCCAAGGTTAGTCTATCCCTCTTATGGGGGGATGTCACATCAAGGGGGAGCTTTACTCTAAGACTTGAGTTAAAGCATCTCTTAGTATGTGACAACATTAAATGCTTTATGTAAAAGTGGTAACCCCACTTGTGCTTAAATGATGAGTATGACCTATGATCAAGTATTCTTACTTGGCTCCTAAGTCAATATACTCATATATAGATGACTTCGTCATCGCCCAAGTGCTTGTTAGATGCTAGTGTGTATGTGCATGTTTGTCATGATTTCTTTTGACATCTTATTGTGTGAGCATGTTGGTCTGCATTTATTTTCTCATTCAAGGACATCCAATTGTTGCTACTTGGTTTTTGATTTATCTTTTGCCAATTGGATGGACAAGAATGCCTAGGATCACTCTTTAGCTATCTATGCTTTCTCACCTCATATTCCATTCATGCTGCATCACAAAATTTGAACAAGTACTTTTCGATCCCTCTGTGTGTGGAGCACTCGGAGTTCCGTATCGACAAGGACTGACCATTAAAACCTCCCAAGTGCATCTCGGTGGAACCAACCCACAATTCTCGGTCTCACCGAATGCCTAGGGTTGATCTGGTTTTCTATCTCGGTACTATCGATTCCATATTCTCGGTTACACCGAGTTTCCCTGTCAGCTGACAATTGAGGAACTCGGTGACACCGAAAATTTAGAACCGGTATCACCGACAGTGAAGGGTATATAAGCTGTGGTCCCGACGATTCGAAATTTCAATCTTCAATCGTCGCGCCCCAAACCCTAAGCTGCCGCAAAAGGACCCCCTGATCATCGCCTTGCCTCCCCGTGTGTCTTCACCGCTAGGAATCCTCGTCGTCGACGGGCATCTTCGCCGCCGTCGCCGCCGTAGCGGATCTGTCACCGAGCTAGGGTACGGATTCGATCTTTCTTGCGTTCCTTGCCTGATTCTTGCGCAATAAAGTTGATTTTCTCTATAAGCCGCAGTTTGCACATCTTTCTATCCACGAGAAAACTCCGTAGATTAGAGAACCATCGATTTTCTAGGGTTTGCCTTCCGCCCGATGGAACTCGGTAGAACCGAAGTGAACTAATCGGTATCACCGATTTGCCTGTCTGTGTTGCTGAGAACTGTCTGAAGTTGTTCTCACCGAAAGGAGTGCCAAGTTTCTGTTAATGAGATAGTCAGTGTCGGTAGCACCGAAAACTTTGCTTCGGCTGTACCGATTTTCATTTGACAGAATGTAAAACTTTGAAAATCTTTTGTTCAAACTTTCAAAAACCAGCCACATTTTGTGATGACTTATCCTTTTCTGCTCCTCTATACTCTATTCACAGGGTCAGTATGTCAAGTGCTGAGGACAGTGAGAACAACTTCAGAGAGCAGAGTGTTGAATTGGATTCTGGCACTAGTCCTGAGTCTAGTTCATCTTTAGATCCAGGCACTCCCAGTTCCCATGGGTTGCCCAAGGCTACTACAAGGGCTAGGAAGAAGCTGAATTCAGATGAGGAGGATTCAGACTTCGTTCCAGAAGAGGTTCTTGCTAAGAAGCAAGAGAAGGCTGCAAATGAAGCTACCTCTTCAAGGTGAGCTATCAGGAAAGAGTATGCTAGCTCTGAGGCTATGAGAGCACCTGAGGGTGCTAGGGCAAAAATGCCTCTTCACCTTGAGTCACCCCCAAACAAATCTATGCCTAAGAAGGCAGGGGAGAAGAAGAGAGCTAGAAAGAGGATAGTCTATGTCACTGGCAGGCAGACCTCCATGTTTGAGGATCCTGAGGAGGCTGCTGCTGCTGAGGAGGAAGAACATGTTGAGAAGGCCCCTCCCAAGAAGAAAAAGAAGCTTATGTCTGATGCTATGCCAAAGACTGGCACTTCCAAGAGCACCAAGTCTGCCCCCAAGAAGCCTGCTGCTGAGAAGCCCAAGAGGACTTCCAGGCAAATTCCAGCATCTGAGAAGAAAAAAGGGACTGCCTCCAGAGTTGAGGATGAGGATGCTATGTCTGCCTTAATGAAGCTTAGGCCACACCTTCCAGTACATAATGCCAGCTACTCACTTGCTGAGGATATAAAGAAGAGGAAGGATTCTGGTTTGAGGGCTTGGAGAGCTGCTGATCCATATGCCCAAAGGAGAAAGACAGCTGTGGACTATAGATTTTACACCAAAGAGCAATAAGATTTCTATGAGACTGTGCTTTTTGACAAAAGTCCAGCTGTGAGTGATATGAGGTATGTGTACTGGAAATTCATCAAGGAGAATGAAGACTATTTTCCAAGTGTCCAAGACAATTTCCACTGCATTGGTTTGGATGAGTTTGTTGGCAGAGAGTTCACAGCTTGGAATGATGAGATGATCATACAATTCTACTCCACTGCACATTTCTATGGAGATGGTAGAATTGTATGGATGACTGAAGGTGCAAGATTTGAGTCCAGTGTTGAGGAGTGGGCTGCCATCTTAGGAGTTCCAGAAGTTCAGGATGGAGATTTGGATGTCTACTCAGAATCCAAGGAGAGCCACAATGCTATGGCTAACATGTATAAAGAGATCCCTGCTGCTAACGTGAAGTCTCACAGCCTAGGATCTATTTACTTTCTTCAGGCTGGCCTCCGCACCATGAACACCATTCTGAGGCATACCTTAATGCCCAAGTCAGGAGATGACAAGATGATCCGAGGCTACTCCATCAACATGCTAATTCATCTTGACAGACACACCAGGATTAGAGTCATGGACTTAATTGTTGAGACAGTTAAGAGGGTTGCTGCTGATCAGAAGCGCTCTTGCTGCTATGCACCCTATATCCAGATGCTCATCAACTCTAAGTTGGAGAAGCACATATTTGCTCTAGACCGTCCCCACTTGCCCCTACAGCCAGATCTCGAGGACAACATTGTGGTGATGAACCCGGATCATCCCACTTCAGCTGCAGCACAGGCAGAAGCAGAGGCAGCTGGAGCCACTAGTGCTCAGGTCCCTAGATCCAGGAACGAGCAAATGGATCTTTTGATCTCATCAGTACAGGGCATGCAGAAGGACATTAAGGGGATTCTGGACAACCAAAACAGTCTTGTGAGGATCTTCGAGAACAGGATCAAGACCCTTAATGATAAGGTGGATGGGCTGACCAAGACAGTCAATGAGCTCAAGAAGGAAGTTGACTCAGTGCCTCTTCCTCAGACTTCTTCAGATGATGATGATGATGAGGATGGATCACCTCTCAGGCCAGGCACACAGTTTACTACTCAGGCCAGATCAGCCACTGTGCCAGCTCCAGACTTGAGGCCCTCTTCATCAGCTCCTGCTACTGTCACCTCAGCTCCTGCTCCATCAGCTTTAGTTTCTCCTGTTGCCACACCAACTCCATCCATGACATCTGCAGAGATCTTCGCCGACGTTGTTCTCTCGACTCCTTCATCAACAACCGGAGGAGATCAGCCCAAGAACGCTTAGATATATGCCTTTGAACTTTTTGGTAACTTGTTGCCAAAGGGGGAGAAGTGTATATAGATCTTTAGGCTTCGAGTGAGAGAGCGTTTGGTTTTTATTGCTTTTTCAAAAACACACATGGTTCATTTACTTTTGGGTACGCTTTGTGTTTTGATCATACACTTTATGTGTGTTGTGTTACAATTTCCTATCATCTTAATGCTTATGAGATGATCATTATCTTTGTTTGGTTGTGTTGTGCTATGATGTTCACTCTAATTATTCTCGCACACCACCAAGATGTATGTGACATGGAAGAAGTGCCCCATGTACCTAATCGATTGTGCATTTGCATTAAAACGCAAATTCAAAATAATGCACATATTTAGGGGGAGCTCTTGCTTATCACATACTTCTCAAAGCGACGATTATATTCATTGATTATATCATATGTCGAAGCTTTGATCTATATGTTGTCATCAATTACCAAAAAGGGGGAGATTGAAAGCACATTTGCTCCCTTGGTGGTTTTGGTAATTAATAACAACATATAAGTCATTGAACTAATGTTTTCCATCAAGTATATTTTATGAAATGCTCAATGATAGGATTGGCAAAAGGATTGTGGAGATTGTAGAATACCCCACGATGCAAGGAAATAGGTTGGCAAAGCTTCAAGGAAGAGGACTCTACATTTTACATTTGTGAGAAATCACTTTGAGTCCATAGGAAAGCCAATACTATTAAAAGGGGGTAAGGTTTTGTTGGTGAACAAAATGCTCATACGTGCACAAGTGATAGTCACCAAAAACACCCACAAACTCTCCCACCAAAGTCTGTCCAAAGCCATATACTCAACATCGGTGCAACCAACATTTCCAACCCGGTGCCACCGATTCTCAACCATAGACAGACTCAGCCAAACCCTAGCCACTTCGGTGCAACCGATTCCATACCGGTGCCACCGAGTTTAGGTTGCCAACTTTCTGTTACGCAAATTCACAATATCGGTACCACCGAGATTGTTGGATCGGCGTCACCGAGATTGGGAATCTGACCGTTGGTCACCTTATCGGTGCAACCGAGTTTCCTATATCGGTCTCACCGAGATTCAAAAGTTGCCACCTTTTGGTCACTTTGGTACCACCGAGATTAACACATCGGTGTCACCGAGTTGGTCATTTTGTGTGTAACGGTTGGATTTTTGGGGATGCCTATATATACCCCTCCACCACCACCTACTTGAGAGAGAAGCACTCAGAACTATTCCATACTTGCCCCATCCAGTTTTCTGAGAGAGAACCACCTATCCTTGTGTTGAGGTCAAGATCTTCCACTCCAACCATATGGATCTTGATTTCTAGCCTCCCCAAGTTGCTTTCCACCAATCCCATCTCTTCCACCAAGCCAAATCTGTGAGAGAGTGATTGTGTGTTGAGGAGTCTATCATCTTGAAGCACAAGAGCAAGGAGTTCATCGTCTTTACCGAGCCTATTACCTTTTGGAGGGTGGTGCCTCCAAGATTGGTTAGGTGTCGCTTGGGAGCCTCCTGCTTCATGTTGTGGAGTTGAACCAAGAAGTTTGTACGGGCAAGGAGATCGCCTACTTCGTGAAGATCTACCCATAGTGAGGCTAGTCCTTCGTGGACGGAAGCCGTTATGGAATAGTCAAGGTTGCTACTTCGTGGACCCTTATGGGTGGAGCCCTCCGTGAACTATCGCGACCGTTATCCTCCGTGGGTTGAAGACTCCATAAACGTGGACGTAAGATAGCACCACCTATCGGAACCACGGGAAAAATCATCGTGTCTACAATTGCGTTTGATCTTCCTACCCTATCCTTTCTACTCATGCTTGTTGTTACTTTCCGCTGCTATACTCTTAGACTTGCATGTGTAGGGTGTACTTGACTTTCCATGAAATGCTAAAAACTGCCAACTCTAAAATTTGGTATAGGCAAAACTTTTATTTGGTCAAGTAGTCTAATCACCCCCCCTCTAGACATACTTTCGGTCCTACACTTCCGGGGCATCCCCAAGCTTAGACGCTTGAGTCTTCCTAGAATATTACCTTGGGGTGACTTGGGCATCCCCAAGATTAGGCTCTTGGCGCTCCTTATTCCTTTGTCCATCGTGATAATACCCAAAACTTGAAAAGTTCAATCACATAAAACTCAACAAAACTTCGTGAGATCCGTTAGTATAAGCAACATATCAAATACTTTAGGTACTGTTATAAATTGATTATTATTTCATTATTGCATAATAGGTACTGTATTCTAACTTCTCCATGGCTTATACCCCCTGATACAATCCATAGCATCATCAAAACAAGCAAACTATGCAAGCAAAAACAGAATCTCTCTAAAACAGAACAGTATGTAAAGATTTATATACACGTATATTTATGTAACTCTAAAAATTCTGAAATATTAGGACGGTTTGAAGAATTTGTAAAGAAATACTGTGTAAAAAATTCAGACCATTATTATGTTCCAGTAAAGAAATGAAAATTCCTGTACTGGACGCTAAAGTTTCTATTTTTTCACCGTATCAATTCTACTCATCATGTGAGTCATGCCAAAGGATTTACTTGGCACAAACACTAATTAAAACATAAAAACACAATCATTACAGAGGCAATAATCATGTTATCAAAAACAAACAGAAAGTAAAAACTTAAAATAAAGATAACTATTGGGTTGCCTCCCAACAAGCGCTATTGTTTTACTCCCCTAGCTAGGCATAATGCATAGTTTCAAGTATTGTCATCTTTGACATACAGATCCTTAATAACACAAGCATGCTTCTTAGGAATACTAGGAGACTTGATGATGGGGTCCTTTATAATGTTTATGAAATCGGTGTGCACATGAATCATTTTAAGATCCTCATTTCTTTTGATAGAGGAAACACTATTATTTTTGGGAACATACGTAACCTTAAAACTTCCCCCTTGAGGTGTGCTAGGATTAGTCTTAGAAGGAGAAAAAGCGGAAACCATCTTATCAATGACCTCCTCCATTTTATCAATTCTACTAAAACCTAGTTCTATCTTTTCATTAAATGTTGTATCTTTCCCTTTTAGTTCTTTCAAAGTGTTTCCTACCTTTGATCCAAATTTAGTGATATGATTGTGAGTCTTTTTATCTAACTCCTCAATTTGTTCTTTAGTTGCTATTTTATTTTCTAGAGCATCTAGCCTCCGCATAACATCTTCCAATGTCAAAACGGTTCCATTAATAATGATGGGAGGTGATCCTACAAGATTTTCAATAGCATTATAAGCATCCAAAGTGTGACACGTTAAGAAATTACCACCGGTAATGGTGTCAAGAACAAATCTATACCAAGTTGTCACACCCGCATAAAAATTGCAAAGCAAGGTTGTAGTGGATTGCTTACGAGTTGAATTATTTTGAGCATTGCAAATCCTATACCAAGCATCTTTTAAATTTTCTCCTCCCCTTAATTTAAAATTGAACACTTCATTCTCGGGAGCAACGTGAACACTAGAAGAACTAGACATAGTAACAAGCAACAAGCAAAGATAATTTTTTTTGTTTTTTTGTTTTTTATGAGACAAGGTAAATATAACAGCAAATAAAAAAAAGAACAAGTGAAAGAAATTTTGTCTGAAGTTACTTGCTAGTTGGTGATGATATTCCCCGGCAACGGTGCCAAAAATCCTTCCTGATACTTGTGATCTGCGTTGGGTTATCCATGAAGAGGAACGGGTTATTGCAGCACAAAGTGGGTAAGTATTTCCCTCAGTTATGAAACCAAGGTTTATCGAACCAATAGGAATATCAATCCTTAACCGTCTTCAGCGGCTGCACACAAAAGAGCAAACAACTTGCACCCAACGTGGGCAATAGGGTTGTCAATCCCCTTGACCTCGTTATTTGCAAGCAAATGAGTTGTGTAGATAATTGTCGATAATTGTAAATTGCAAAATAAAATAAAAGGTAAATAAAGGCAGCAAGGTAGCAATAGTGTTTGTGAATATATAAGTGAATAGACCGGGGGCCATAGTGTTCCCTAGCGGCATCTCTCATGTAGGCAACATACGGTGGGTAAACAAATTACTGTTGGGTAATTGATAGAAAAGTGGATAGTTATGCGATTTTCATGGCAATGATCATGTGTATATAGGCATCACATCCATAAAAAATAGGTCGACTCCTGCCTGCACCTATTACTATTACTCCACTCATCGACCGCTATCCAGCATGCATCTAGAGTATTAAGTAAAACAGAGTAATGCAAGGAGAACGTTGACATGATGTAGACAAAGTAAACTCAAGCAATATGAATAAACCCCATCATGTTATCATTAGTAGAAACAACACAAAGACTCAACTTGTCCCCTTCTGTCACTGGGATATAGAAACTCTCAGGTTGAACCTACTACAACACACTCTCTCACCAAAGAAATATCAATCTAGTTGGCCAAACTATTTCAATAAATCAGAGAGAATTACGAAGCTATAATGATGTGCAAATAAGAATCTTAATATTCAGAGGTGACTCAAATACTTTACATGAATAATCTAAACATAAACCCACAATTCATCGGATCCCAACAAATGCACCGCACAAAAGAATTACATCGGATAGATCAAAGCGAAGATGCGATGATCATTGTATTGAAGATCAAGAGAGAGAGAGAGAGAGATTGCCATCTAGGTACTAACTACGGACCCGTAGGTCTGTGGCGAACTACTCACACATCATCATGAGGGCAACGAGGTTAATGAAGAGGCCTTCCGTGATCGACCCCCCCTCCGACAGGGTGCCGGAACGGAGCTCCAAACGGCCTCCCATCGGAACAGAGACTTGCGCCGGCATAAAAAGGGTTTCGGGACTTCCTCCAGGGTTTTCACGATATTAGAGAATTTATAGGCCAGAGAACGAGGTCAGGGGAGCCGCCAGGGGCCCATAAGCCATCAGGGCCCCCCCCTATGAAAGCACAACTTCTCCCTAGGTGGTTTTGGTAATTAATAACATCATATATTTCATTGGACTAATGTTTCCACTAAGTATGTTTCAGGAAAAAGTTCAATGTTTGATTGGCTAAAGATTGCGAGGAGACCCCAAGATGCAACGAATAGAATTGGCTAAGCTACAAGCATGACGACTCTACATTTCACTTTGTGAGAAATCACTTTGAGTCCATAGGAAAGCCAATACTATCAAAAGGGGGTGAGGTAATGATGGTGAATGAAATGCTCAAGTTATCAAGTGTTAGTCACCAAAAACACCCACAAGCTCTCCGAAAAATATTCTGTCATAGAGCCTAACACTCAAAATCGGTGCCACCAACATTTCCATATTGACTACACAGAGTCTAAAATCCACACAAAAACCCTAGCCAAGACCCACTACTCGGTACTACCAACATTCACTTTTGGTGCCACCCAAACCAGTGACCAACTTCCTGGTTAGCCATTTTCTTGATTCGGTCCCACCGAGTTTTGCAAATCGGTCTCACCAAGAAGTTAGGCCAACTCTCTGTTAACCCATTTCTCCAAATCGGTCTCACCGAGATTTGGCAACTGCCTAGGTCGCCCATATCGGTACCACCGAGTAATCCATATTGGTCTCACCGAAAAGCCTAAAGTTGCCACATTTTGAACAAGTCGGTGCCACCAAGTTTCACTTCGGTTCCACCGAGTTGGGCAATAATGTTGTAATAGTTGGATTTTTGGAGATGCCTATATATACCCCTCCACCACATCCCACGCGTAAGAGAAGCACTCAGAACACACACCCACTTGCCATATCCAATTTTCTGAGAGAGAACCACCTACCCTTGTGTTGAGGTCAAGATCATCCACTCCAACCATATGGATCTTGATTTCTAGCCTCCCCAAGTTGCTTTCCATCCAATCAATCTCTTAACCCAAGCCAAATCTGTGAGAGAATGATTGAGTGTTGATGAGACTATCATTTGAAACACAAGAGCAGGGAGTTCATCATTACTATCGAGCCTATTACCTTTTGGAGGGTGGTGCCTCCTAGATTGGTTAGGTGTTGCTTGCGAGCCTCCTACTTCGTGTTGTGGAGTTGAACCAAGAAGTTAGTACGGGCAAGGAGATCGCCTACTTCGTGAAGATCTACCCATAGTGAGGTTAGTCCTTTGTGGACGGAAGCCGTTATGGAATAGTCAAGGTTGCTACTTCGTGGAGCCTTTTGGGTGGAGCCCTCCATGGACTCTAGCGACTGCTACCCTCCGTGGGTTGAAGACTCCATAAACGTGGACGTACGATAGCACCACCTATCGGAACCACGGAAAAAATCTTCGTGTCTTCAAATTGCGTTTGATCTTCCTACCCTTATCCTTTTACATATGCTTGTTCTTATTTTCCGCTGCAATACTCGTAGACATGCATGTGTAGGGTGAACTTGACTTGTGCGAATTGCTAAAATCTGCCCACAATTAAAACTGGGAAAATGATAGATTTTTATTTGGTCAAGTTGTCTAATCACCCCCCTCTAGACATACTTTGGATCCTACAAGTGGTATCAGAGCTTTGGTCTCCATTGCATTGGTTTCACAACCTAGGAGAGTATGGAGTCTAGTGAGGGAAACTATCACCGTAGAGGTCCATATTTCGATGGTACAAACTTTGCTAGTTGGAAGCATAAGATGAAAATGCATATTCTTGGTCATAACCCCGTCGTACGGGCTGTTGTTCGTGTTGGCTTGCAAGGTGAATTCTTTGGTGATGGAAAGGAACCGGATCGTGAAGCGACTGCAGAAGAATTGAAGATGTTGCAATACAACGCTCAAGCATGTGACATTCTATTCAACTGCCTATGCCCCGAAGAATTCAACAAAATCAGCCGTCTTGAGAATGCAAAGGAAATTTGGGACACTTTGGTTGATATGCACAAAGGTACCGAATCCGTCAGGGAATCTAAGTTGGATGTGCTTCAAAGTCAACTTGACAAGTTCAAGATGAAGGATGGTGAAGGAGTTGCGGAAATGTACTCTAGGCTTGCTCTCATCGAAAATGAGATTGCCGGCTTAGGAAGCGAAGAAATGACCGACAAATTCATCATCAAGAAGATCCTTAGAGCCTTGGATGGAAAGTATGACACCGTGTGCACATTGATCCAAATGATGCCAAACTACATAGATCTCAAGCCTACAGAAGTCATTGGAAGGATTGTTGCTCATGAGATGTCACTCAAAGACAAGGAAGAATTTCACACCAAGTCAAGCGGTGCTTACAAAGCTACAAGCGACACTCCCGCTACATCAAGTGATAACCTTGTAACCAATGAAGAGATAAGCCTCATGGTCAAGAAATTCAACAATCTCTACAAGAGTAGAGGCAAAGAGAGAAGCTCCAATTCAATATATGAAGAGAAGCGTTCATCTAGTCGTGATTGAAATTGCTACAATTGTGGAAGGCCCGGACACTACTCAAATGAGTGCACGCCCCCCACAAGAGAAGAGAAGAATCACCTAGAAGACGAAGTTCTAGAGATGAGTCACCTCGAAGAGAGAGAAGGAGTAGAGATGATCGTTATGAACGAAGACCCTCAAGGAGAAGTAGGGACTCGGAGAAGAAGGACAAGTACACCAAGAGCTACACAACAAGAAGACATCAAGCTCATGTTGGTGAATGGGTTTCCGGCTCCGAATCCGACAACCAATCCGAGAGAAGCTATCACTCTAACTCCGACTATAGTCAAGATGAAGGTGTTGCCAGACTTGTACTCGTGACGTCCAACTCCTACGACATATTTGATTCACCAAATGAAGGGAGTGGAAGTTGCTTCATGGCTAAAGGCCCCAAGGTATGACACCCCGAATACATTGACTTCAATAGTGATGAGGATGACTTACTTGGATATGATGACTTGCTATTTTATAAAACTAGTGATATTAGTCAAAATGAGCTTGACTATGATCATGCTAGTCAAGATAAGTTGTGTGATGATGATAAGAAGGAAATAGAATGACTAACTAAAGAATTAAACACACTTAAGTTAGCTCATGAATCTACTTTAGAAGATCATAGAGAGCTTGTAAGAACTCATGAGAAGCTACGCTTCGAGAAGCTCAATTTAGAGCAAGAACATGAGTTTCTTAAAGCAATCAATGACGATCTCCGAAAGAAGACTTCTTCAAATCTATCCAAACGACTACTCTTGTCTACATTTATTCCACAACTTAAGACTAAACAATCTAGTAACAAAGGCAAGAAAGGTTCTTCATCTAGTAACAACAAAGCTAATGATAAATCAAATGATGTTGTTTCTAGTAGCTCTATTGATTCCACTAACAATTCTCTTAGCCAAGTTACACTCGAGCAAGAAAACAATTTATTGAAAGGAATTATAGACAAAGGTGTCAACAAAAGTCTTGCCGGATGTAAGCAATTCGAAGAGATTGTACGCAAGCATGGGGGATACCGGAAGAACCATGGCATTGGCTACTTCAACGCAAATGGAGTCGAATGGGAAGAAGGTCAATACCCCAAGCCTAAGTTTGTTCCTCAAAGGGGGAAGTATGAACCTACTCCTCCCAAGGGAACAAGCTCTCAAGATGACCTTCCTCCACAAGACCACAAGGGCAAGGGCAAGCTTCATGATGACATTGACACACTTGAAGATGAGTCCATAGCCATGGTGAAGTGGGTTCCCAAGGCTACTCCAAGTTCTACTTCAACTAACAGTACTTCAACACCAAGGATCCAACTTGATGTGGGTCCCCAAGAAGAAGAACTAGAGAAGTTCTTGAGGGGTGACTCCGCCAATGAAATTCACTCATATTCATTATTGGCAAGAGCTATTTGCAAACAACTCCAACTCTATGCAATAGTTCAAGGAGTCACACATTCCCTCAAAGGTAAGCAAGAGACAAGGTAATGAATGAATCCAAGGTCATCATCATGTATACATTGCACTCCATGTCCATAGATATCCTTGCATGTATCTCTTGTTTGGGACTAACCCATGTAGGTGAGAAGAGAAAGAAACAATGAGGATTGCTCCCAACTTAAGATGATCTTCATCAACTATGAGCATCCACCACTACATCACCCACATGAAGTCTTCTACGACAAAACCCAAGGTTAGTTTATCCCTCTTAGGGGGATGTCACATCAAGGGGGAGCTTTACTCTAAGACTTGAGTTAAAGCATCTCTTAAGAATGTGACAACATTAAATGCTTTATGTAAAAGTGGTAACCCCACTTGTGCTTAAACGATGAGTATGACCTATGATCAAGTATTCTTACTTGACTCCTAAGTCAATATACTCATATATAGATGACCCCGTCATCGCCAAAGTGCTTGTTAGATGCTAGAGTGGTTTTGCATGTTAGCCATGATTTCACTGGACATCTTATTGTGTGAGCATGTTGGTATGCATATCTTTTCTCATTGGAGGACATCCAATTGTTGCTATTTGGTTCTTGTTTTCTTTGACCAATTGGATGTACAAGAATACCTAGGACCCCTGTCTAGCTATCTATGCTTTCTTGTCTCAAGCTCTATTCTTGCTTCATCACAAAACTTGAACAAGCACTTCTCGAACCCTCTGTGTGAGGAGCACTCGGAGTTCCGTTTCGTCAAGAGCTGACCACCAAAACCTCCCAAGTGCAACTCGGTGGAACCAACACAAAAATCTCGGTCTCACCGTTGCCTAGGGTTGATCTGATTTTCCCATCTCAGTAACACCGATTCCATATTCTCGGCTTCACCGAGTTTCCCTGTCAACTGACATTTGAGGAACTCGGTGGCACCGATAATTTTGAACCGGTGTCACCGACAGCCAATGGTATATATTCTGGCGGACCCGACTTTTGAAATGAAACCTTCAAACGTCCGATTCCTCCAAACCCTAGCTGCCGCTCGTGGACTCCTGGTCATCGCCCTTGACTCCCTGTGCGCCCTCGCCGTTGGGATCTTCGCCGTCGACGGAATCTTCACTGCCATCATCGCCGTAGCGGAATCCTCGCCGAGTTAGGGTGAGATTCCGATCCCCTCTTGCGCTCCACCGTCTAATTCTTGTGCATTAGGATCGTTCCATCTGCATGCCACTGTTTGAGATTGATCCATCCTCGAAGAACCTCCATTAGAATAGGCGAACGATTTTAGGTTGAGTTTCCGCCAAGTGTGTCTCGGTGACAACGAGTTGGAAATATCGGTCGTACCGATATTTGGTTTAGGGCAACCGAGAACACTCTCGGTGAAACCGAGTATCTCTTTTGAGTCCCACCGAAAAGGTGAGAGTGTCAGTCTCCGTGGCTCCAAATTTTCTAACTTGGTTGTACCGAAACCCACTTAGCAGAAATTCAGAACTAAGAGTTTGAGTTCAAATTTTGAGAAAAACTCCAATATTTTGTGATGCTCAACCTATCTGCTCTTCTATACTATATTCACAGGGTCAGCATGTGTCGTGGTTTTATCACGACAAATGTCCTAGTGCAAGGACTTGGGGGAGAAGCCATCGCTACGGTGGTTAACTCGAAGGGGTTGATCGGGACGAAAGACACGGGTTTACCCAGGTTCGGCCCCTCTCAAAGGAGGTAATAGCCTACGTCATGCTTTGAGTTGTATTGATTGGGTATCGATTACAAGGGAGCGGAATACGCTTGACCTAGTACTCGATCAAAGGTTTCGTGCCTAAGCCGCCCAGGGAACCCGCCTTTATATACACAGGTCGAGGCCCTAGGCTTACAAGAGTCCGGGCGGGTACATCTAGTAACCGACCTTATCTCTAACTATCCTTGCCTTGTCTGGCAAGCCATCTCCCGGCGGCTTACGCCTCCGGGTCACACATTGCCTTCCGGCTCTGGGCCTCCGCCAAGCCCGTCTGGCGAGTCACTTCCAGGCCTTGTCTGGATCTTCCAGCCTGCTTAGGCCTCATTGCTAAGCCGCCAACCTGATGACCCGGCCCCTCCTGGGCGGGTCTCACCACGGGGTTATATCCCCAACATTAGGACCCAGATTGATTTGAACTTGTTCATGTCAATCTTCAAGTCTTCTAGTTGGCGAGTCTTGCAATCTTCATAATCACCTGACCTGCAATAAATCTTCCTGACCCGCCATGTGAAAATGGATGACGTCATCTCTGATAAATCCCAAAGATCTTAATGACATCACAACGGATCTTTGCATTAACTAGTCAACCCAAGAATCGAGGCATTTTCTTGGTCAATCATCATTTTGTCTCCTCGATTCCCATGCCAGACTGTTGCTGTTCCATCCCCCTTATAAATAGGCGCGTGGGGTCCTATCCTTTTCACTTTCCCTCGTCGCCGCCTCTCTCTTCTTCTTCCTCCAGATGCTCACGCAGCCGAGGCTCCTCCGCGCCGTCCGGACCTCGCCGTCGTCCCCAACAAGGGCCGCTGCATCACCCTGACTGTGTCCAGAGCTCTCCGGCGCTCGCCCACTCCTTCTGCATCCTCCAGGTTCCATCTTCTTCCCCCTTTAGATTTGCATTAGTTCATTGGGTTTCTTCGAGCCCGCCGCCGCTCGTCGGAGCACTTGCTTTAGATCATAAAGGAAATACTCCTCTTCGGTTCCGAGACCATAGGTCAAAATGCGCAACCGTTTAGTACCTATTCTGCACTCAGCGTAGATTGTTTCTTCACCGGAATCCTTATATGAACTTGCCTGTTCTTCGCTGTCGTTTTTTGGTTTAGGAAATATTTTCCTTTTTTCTTCGTCCGTAGATCTTGTAACTGCAACCGTAATTGATGGAACTTGTTTGTCCACACTTAGCAATATTTTCAATATCTTACTGTCAATTTGACCAGCCATCATGCTGCCGGCTCTCCTTGTAGCGATGTAATCGTGTAGGACCGAAAGTATGTCTAGAGGGGGGGGGGGTGATTAGACTACTTGACCAAATAAAAGTTTTGCCTTTTCCCAAATTTTAGAGTTGGCAGTTTTAGCATTTCATGGCAAGTCAAGTACACCCTACACATGCAAGTCTAAGAGTATAGCAGCGGAAAGTAACAACAAGCATGAGTAGAAAGGATAGGGTAGGAAGATCAAACGCAATTGTAGACACGATGATTTTTCCCGTGGTTCCGATAGGTGGTGCTATCGTACATCCACGTTTATGGAGTCTTCAACCCACGGAGGGTAACGGTCGCGAGAGTCCACGAAGGGCTCCACCCATAAGGGTCCACGAAGTAGCAACCTTGACTATTCCATAACGGCTTCCGTCCACGAAGGACTAGCCTCACTATGGGTAGATCTTCACGAGGTAGGCGATCTCCTTGCCCTTACAAACTTCTTGGTTCACTCCACAACACGAAGTAGGAGGCTCCCAAGCGACACCTAACCAATCTAGGAGGCACCACCCTCCAAAAGGTAATAGGCTCGGTAATGACGATGAACTCCTTGCTCTTGTGTTCAAGATGATAGACTCCTCAACACACAATCACCCTCTCACAGATTTGGCTTGGTGGAAGAGATGGGATTTGTGGAAAGCAACTTGGGGAGGCTAGAAATCAAGATCCATATGGTTGGAGTGGAAAATCTTGACCTCAACACAAGGGTAGGTGGTTCTCTCTCAGAAAACTGGATGTGGCAAGTATGGAATAGTTCTGAGTGCTTCACTTTCGAGTAGGTGGTGGTGAAGGGGTATATATAGGCATCCCCAAAAATCCAACCGTTACGCACAAAATGACCAACTCGGTGACCCCGATGTGTTAATCTCGGTGGTACCGAAGTGACCAAAAGGTGGCAACTTTTGAATCTCGGTGAGACCGATATAGGAAACTCGGTTGCACCGATAAGGTGACCAACGGTCAGATTCCCAATCTCGGTGACGCCGATCCAACAATCTCGGTGGTACCGATATTGTGAATTTGCGTAACAGAAAGTTGGCAACCTAAACTCGGTGGCACCGGTATGGAATCGGTTGCACCGAAGTGGCTAGGGTTTGGCTGAGTCTGTCTATGGTTGAGAATCGGTGGCACCGGGATGGAAATGTTGGTTGCACCGATGTTGAGAATGTGGCTATGGACAAACTTTGGTGGAAGAGTTTGTGGGTGTATTTGGTGACTATCACTTGTGCACGTATGAGCATTTTGTTCACCAATCAAAACCTTACCCCCTTTTAATAGTATTGGCTTTCCTATGGACTCAAAGTGATTTCTCACAAATGTAAAATGTAGAGTCCTCTTGCTTGAAGCTTTGCCAACCTATTTCCTTGCATCTTGGGGTATTTCCAGAATCTTCACAATCCTTTTGCCATCCCTATCATTGAACTTTTCCTGAAATATACTTAGTGGAAAACATTAGTTCAATGACTTATATGTTGTTATAAATTACCAAAACCACCAAGGGAGCAAATGTGCTTTCAATCTCCCCCTTTTTGGTAATTGATGACAACATATAGATCAAAGCTTCGACAAAGATATAATCAATGAATATAATCGTTGCTTTGAGAAGTATGTGATAAGCAAGAGCTCCCCCTAAATTTGTGCATTATTTTAAATTTGCGTTTGAATGCAAATGCACAATCGATTAGGTACATTGGGCACTTCTTCCATGTCACATACATCTTGGTGGTGTGCGATAATAATAAGAGTGAACAACATAGCACAACACAACCAGACAAAGATAATGATCATCTCAAAAGCATTAAGATGATAGGAAATAGTAGCACAACACACATAAAGTGTATGATCAAAACACAAAGCGTAGCCAAAAGTACCATGTGTGTTTTTGAAAAAGCAATAAAAACCAAACGCTCTCTCACACGAAGCCTAAAGATCTATATACACTTCTCCCCCTTTGGCAACAAGTTACCAAAAAGTTCAAAGGCATATGTCTAAGCGTTCTTGGGCTGATCTCCTCCGGTTGTTGATGAAGGAGTCGAGAGAACAACGTCGGCGAAGATCTCTGCAGATGTCGTGGATGGAGTTGGTGTGGCAACAGGAGGAACTGAAGCTGATGGAGCAGGAGCTGAGGTGATAGTAGCAGGAGCTGATGAAGAGGGCCTCAAGTCTGGAGCTGGCATAGTGGCTGATCTGGCCTGAGTAGTAAACTGTGTGCCTGGCCTGAGAGGTGATCCATCCTCCTCCTCATCATCATCTGAAGAAGTCCGAGGAAGAGGCACTGAGTCAACTTCCTTCTTGAGCTCATTGACTGTCTTAGTCAGCCCATCCACCTTATCATTAAGGGTCTTGATCCTGTTCTCGAAGATCCTCACAAGACTGTTCTGGTTGTCTAGAATCCCCTTAATGTCCTTCTGCATGCCCTGTACTGATGAGATCAAAAGATCCATTTGCTCGTTCCTGGATCTAGGGACTTGAGCACTAGTGGCTCTGGCTGCCTCTGCCTCTGCCTGAGCTGCAGCAGATGTGGGATGTTCTGGGTTCATCTCCACGACGTTGTTCTCGAGATCTTGCTGTAGGGGCAAGTGGGGACGGTCTAGAGCAAATATGTGCTTCTCCAACTTAGAGTTGATGAGCATCTGGATGTAGGGTGCATAGTAGCAAGAGCGCTTCTGATCAGCAGCAACCCTCTTAACCGTCTCAACAATTAAGTCCATGACTCTAATCCTGGTGTGTCTATCAAGATGAATCTGCATGTTGATGGAGTAGCCTCGGATCATCTTGTCATCTCCTGACTTGGGCATTAAGGTATGCCTCAGAATGGTGTTCATGGTGCGGAGGCCAGCCTGAAGAAAGTAAATAGATCCTAGCCTGTGAGACTTCACGTTAGCAGCAGGGATCTCTTTATACATGTTAGCCATAGCATTGTGGCTCTCCTTGGATTCTGAGTAGACATCCAAATCTCCATCCTGAACTTCTGGAACTCCTAAGATGGCAGCCCACTCCTCAATAGTGGACTCATATCTAGCACCTTCAGTCATCCATACAATTCTACCATCTCCATAGAAATGTGTAGTGGAGTAGAATTGCATGATCATCTCATCATTCCAAGCAGTGAACTCTTTGCCAACAAACTCATCCAAACCAATGCAGTGGAAATTGTCTTGGACACTTGGAAAATAGTCTTCATTCTCCTTGATGAATTTCCAGTCCACATACCTCATATCACTCACAGCTGGACTTTTGTCAAAAAGCACAGTCTCATAGAAATCCTGTTGCTCTTTGGTGTAAAATCTGTAGTCCACGGCTGTCTTTCTCCTTTGGGCATATGGATCAGCAGCTCTCCAAGCCCTCAAACCAGAATCCTTCCTCTTCTTCGTATCCTCAGCAAGTGGGTAGCTGACATTATGTACTGGAAGGTGTGGCCTAAGCTTCATTAAGGCAGACATAGCATCCTCATCCTCAACTCTGGAGGCAGTCCCTTTGTTCTTCTCAGATGCTGGAATTTGCCTGGAAGTCCTCTTGGGCTTTTCAGCAGCAGCCTTCTTGGGGGCAGACTTGGTGCTCTTGGAAGTGCCAGTCTTTGGCATAGCATCAGACATAAGCTTCTTTTTCTTCTTGGGAGGGGCCTTCTCAACATGTTCTTCCTCCTCCTCAGCAGCAGCGGCCTCCTCAGGATTCTCAAACATGGAGGTCTGCCTGCCAGTGACATAGACTATCCTTTTCCTAGCTCTCTTCTTCTCCCCTGCCTTCTTAGGCATAGATTTCTTTGGGGGGGACTCAAGGTGAAGAGCCATTTTTGCCCTAGCACCCTCAGGTGCTCTCATAGCCTCAGAGCTAGCATACTCTTTCCTGACAGCTCTCCTTGAAGAGGTAGCTTCATTTGCAGCTTTCTTGGCAGCCTTCTCTCGCTTCTTAGCAAGAACCTCCTCTGGAACGAAGTCTGAATCCTCCTCATCTGAATTCAGCTTCTTCCTAGCCCTTGTAGCAGCCTTGGGCAACCCATGGGAACTGGGAGTGCCTGGATCTGAAGATGAACTAGACTCAGGACTAGTGCCAGAATCCAATTCAACACTCTGCTCTCTGAAGTTGTTCTCACTGTCCTCAGCACTTGACATACTGACCCTGTGAATAGAGTATAGAGGAGCAGAAAAGGATAAGTCATCACAAAATGTGGCTGGTTTTTGAAAGTTTGAACAAAAGATTTTCAAAGTTTTACATTCTGTCAAATGAAAATCGGTACAGCCGAAGCAAAGTTTTCGGTGTTACCGAGACTGACTATCTCATTAACAGAAACTTGGCACTCCTTTCGGTGAGACCGAAAGGAAGTACTCGGTTTCACCGAGACAGTTCTCAATAACACAGACAGGCAAATCGGTGATACCGATTAGTTCACTTCGGTTCTACCGAGTTCCATCGGGCGGAAGGCAAACCCTAGAAAATCGATGGTTCTCTAATCTACGGAGTTTTCTTGTGGATAGAAAGATGTGCAAACTGTGGCTTATAGAGAAAAACAACTTTATTGCGCAAGAATAAGACGGGGAGCGCAAGAAAGATCGAATCCGTACCCTAGCTTGGTGACGGATCCGCTACGGCGGCGACGGCGGCAAAGGTGCCCGTCGACAGCGAGGATTCCCAGTGGCGAAGACACACGGGGAGGCAAGGCGATGACCAGGGGGTCCTTTCGCGGCAGCTTAGGGTTTGGGGCGTGACGATTGAAGATTGAAATTTCGAACCATCGGGACCACAGCTTATATACCCTTCACTGTCGGTGATACCGGTTCTAAATTTTCGGTGTCACTGAGTTCCTCAACTGTCAGCTGACAGGGAAACTCGGTGTAACCGAGAATATGGAATCGGTAGTACCGAGATAGAAAACCAGATCAACCCTAGGCACTCGGTGTGACCGAGAATTGTGGGTTGGTTCCACCGAGATGCACTTGGGAGGTTTTAATGGTCAGTCCTTGTCGATATGGAACTCCGAGTGCTCCACACACAGAGGGATCGAAAAGTACTTGTTCAAATTTTGTGATGCAGCATGAATGGAATATGAGGTGAGAAAGCATAGATAGCTAAAGAGTGGTCCTAGGCATTCTTGTCCATCCAATTGGCGAAAGAGAAAATCAAGAGCCAAATAGCAACAATTGGATGTCCTCGAATAAGAAAATAAATGCAGACCAACATGCTCACACAAAGAGATGTCAAATGAAATCATGGCAAACATGCACATACACACTAGCATCTAACAAGCACTTGGGCGATGACGAAGTCATCTATATATGAGTATATTGACTTAGGAGCCAAGTAAGAATACTTGATCATAGGTCATACTCATCGTTTAAGCACAAGTGGGGTTACCACTTTTTCATAAAGCATTTAATGTTGTCACATACTAAGAGATGCTTTAACTCAAGTCTTAGAGTAAAGCTCCCCCTTGATGTGACATCCCCCCATAAGAGGGATAGACTAACCTTGGGTTTTGTCGATGAAGACTTCATGTTGGTGAGGTAGTGGTGGATGCTCAAGGTTGATGAAGATCACCAAGAGTTGGGAGCATCCTTGTTGTTTCCTTACTCTTCTCACCTACATGGGTTAGTCCCAACACACAAGAGACAAATACAAGGATATCTATGGACATGGAGTGCAAGGCATGTGTAATGATGTCCATTGATTTGTTGATTACCTTGTCCCTTGCTTACCTTTGAGGGAATGTGTGACTCCTTGAACTATTGCATAGAGTTGATGTTGATTGCAAATAATTCTTGCCAATAATGAATGTGAGTGAATTTCATTGGCGGAGTCACCCCTCAAGAACTCTCTAGTTCTTCTTCTTAGGGACCCACATCAAGTTGATGGGGATCCTTGGTGTTGTAGTAGCCTTTGTAGAAGTTGAGCTTGACGTAGCCTTGGGAACCCACTCCACCATAGCTAGGGATTCATCTTCATATGAGTCAATGTCCTCTTGAAGCTTGTTCTTGCCCTTGAGCTTGTGGTCTTATGGTGGAAGATCATCTTGAGTGCTTGTCCCCTTGGGAAGAGTATTTTCATACTTCTCCTTTTGAGGAACAAACTTGGGCTCGGGATATTGACCTTCTTCCCATTCAACTCCATTTGCATTGAAATAGCCAACACCATGGTTCTTTCGGTATCCTCTGTGCTTGCGTACAATTTCCTCAAATTGCTTACACCTGGCAAGACTCTTGTAGATACCTTTCTCTATAATTCCTTTCAATAAAGCATTTTCTTGCTCAAGTGTAACTTGGATAAGAGAAACATCATTAGTGGAATCAATAGAACTACTAGAAGCAACATCATTGGGTTTAGCATTTTTATTGTTGCTACTAGATGAAGAACCATTCTTGCCTTTGTTACTAGATTGCTTAGTTTTAACTTGAGGCATGAATGTAGACAAGAGTAGTCGTTTGGCTAGATAAGATGAAGTCTTCTTTCGGAGATCGTCATTGATAGCTTTAAGAAACTCATGCTCTTGCTCCAAGTTGAGCTTCTCGAAGCGTAGCTTCTCATGAGTTCTCACAAGCTCTCTATGATCTTCAAGAGTATATTCATGAGCTAACTTAAGAGTGTTTAGTTCTTTAGTTAGTTCTTCTATTTTCATCTTATCATCATCAATTGACTTATCTTGACTAGCATGAGAATCATCAAGTTCATTTTGACTAACATCACTAGTTTTATCAAATAGCAAGTCATCATCACAAAGCAAGTCATCTTCATCACTATTGAAATCAAGATACTCGGGGTGTGATACCTTGGGGCCTTTAGCCATGAAGCAACTTCCACTCCCTTTGTTGGGTGAATCAAATAAATCATGGGAGTTGGTAGTCACTAGAGCAATCCCGGCAACACCATCATCTTGACTATAGTCGGAGTCGGAGTGATAGCTTCTCTCGGATTTGTTGTCGGAGTCGGAGCGGGAAACCCATTCACCAACATGAGCTTGATGTTTTCTTCTTGTATATCTCTTGGTGTACTTGTCCTTCTTCTCCGAATCTCTACTTCTCCTTGAGGGTCTTCGTTCATAACGATCATCTCTACTCCTTCTCTCTCTTTGACGTGATTCATTCCTTGAGCTTCGTCTTCGAGGTGACTCTTCTCTTCGTTTGTAGGGAGCTGTGCACTCATTGGAATAGTGTCCGGGCTTCCCACAATTGTAGCAATTGCGGTCACGACTTGACGAACGCTTCTCATCATATCTTGAGTTGGAGCTTCTTTCTTTGCCTCTATTCTTGTAGAACTTGTTGAATTTCTTGACCATGAGGCTTATCTCTTCATTGGTGACAAGGTTGTTGCTTGAAGTTGCGGGAGCATCACTTGTGGCTTTGTAAGCACCGCTAGACTTGTGGTGAAGCTCTTCTTTGTCTTTGAGTGTCATCTCATGAGCAACAATCCTTCCAATGACTTCCGTAGGCTTGAGATCTTTGTAGTTGGGCATCATTTGGATCAATGTGCACACGGTGTCGTATCTCTCATCCAAAGCTCTAAGTATCTTCTTGATGATGAATTTGTCGGTCATCTCTTCGCTTCCTAAGCCGGCAATCTCATTGGTGATGAGAGCTAGCCTAGAGTACATCTCAGCGACTCCTTCACCATCCTTCATCTTGAACTTGTCAAGCTGACCTTGAAGAACATCTAACTTGGATTCTCTCACGGACTCGGTTCCTTCGTGCATATCAACCAAAGTATCCCAAATCTCTTTTGCATTCTCAAGACGGCTGATTTTGTTGAATTCTTCTGGGCATAGGCAGTTGAAAAGAATGTCGCATGCTTGAGCGTTGTATTGCAACATCTTCAATTCATCCGCGGTCGCTTCACGATCCGGTTCCTTTCCATCACCAAAGAATTCACCTTGCAAGCCAACAAGAACAACAACCCAAACGGCGGGATTATGACCAAGAATATGCATTTTCATTTTGTGCTTCCAACTAGCAAAATTAGTGCCATCAAAGTACGGACCTCTACGGTGATAACTTCCCTCACTAGACGCCATACTCTCCTAGGTTGTGAGACCAATGCAATGGAGACCAAAGCTCTGATACCACTTGTAGGACCGAAAGTATGTCTAGAGGGGGGTGATTAGACTACTTGACCAAATAAAAGTTTTGCCTTTTCCCTAATTTTAGAGTTGGCAGTTTTAGCATTTCATGGCAAGTCAAGTACACCCTACACATGCAAGTCTAAGAGTATAGCAGCGGAAAGTAACAACAAGCATGAGTAGAAAGGATAGGGTAGGAAGATCAAACGCAATTGTAGACACGATGATTTTTCCTGTGGTTCCGATAGGTGGTGCTATCGTACATCCACGTTTATGGAGTCTTCAACCCACGGAGGGTAACGGTCGCGAGAGTCCATGGAGGGCTCCACCCATAAGGGTCCACGAAGTAGCAACCTTGACTATTCCATAACGGCTTCCGTCCATGAAGGACTAGCCTCACTATGGGTAGATCTTCACGGAGTAGGCGATCTCCTTGCCCTTACAAACTTCTTGGTTCCCTCCACAACACAAAGTAGGAGGCTCCCAAGCGACACCTAACCAATCTAGGAGGCACCACCCTCCAAAAGGTAATAGGCTCGGTAATGACGATGAACTCCTTGCTCTTGTGCTTCAAGATGATAGACTCCTCAACACACAATCACTCTCTCACAAATTTGGCTTGGTGGAAGAGATGGGATTTGTGGAAAGCAACTTGGGGAGGCTAGAAATCAAGATCCATATGGTTGGAGTGGAAAATCTTGACCTCAACACAAGGGTAGGTGGTTCTCTCTCAGAAAACTGAATGGGGAAAGTATGGAATAGTTCTGAGTGCTTCACTTTCGAGTAGGTGGTGGTGAAGGGGGTATATATAGGCATCCCCAAAAATCCAACCGTTACACACAAAATGACCAACTCGGTGACACCGATGTGTTAATCTCGGTGGTACCGAAGTGACCAAAAGGTGGCAACTTTTGAATCTCGGTGAGACCGATATAGGAAACTCGGTTGCACCGATAAGGTGACCAACGGTCAAATTCCCAATCTCGGTGATGCCGATCCAGCAATCTCGGTGGTACCGATATTGTGAATTTGCATAATAGAAAGTTGGCAACCTAAACTCGGTGGCACCGGTATGGAATCGGTTGCACCGAAGTGGCTAGGGTTTGCCTGAGTCTGTCTATGGTTGAGAATCGGTGGCACCGGGATGGAAATGTTGGTTGCACCGATGTTGAGAATGTGGCTATGGACAGACTTTGGTGGAAGAGTTTGTGGGTGTATTTGGTGACTATCACTTGTGCACGTATGAGCATTTTGTTCACCAATCAAAACCTTACCCCCTTTTAATAGTATTGGCTTTCCTATGGACTCAAAGTGATTTCTCACAAATGTAAAATGTAGAGTCCTCTTCCTTGAAGCTTTGCCAACCTATTTCCTTGCATCTTGGGGTATTTCCACAATCTTCACAATCCTTTTGCCATCCCTATCATTGAACTTTTCCTGAAATATACTTAGTGGAAAACATTAGTTCAATGACTTATATGTTGTTATAAATTACCAAAACCACCAAGGGAGCAAATGTGCTTTCAAATTGTCCTCATTCCTGTAGTCGGCGGCGGCTCATAACTTAGTAGTGACCCGCCAAGTAACATTGTCGTTTTAGAGTCATAGCTGTTTTGGTCATGCATCATTTTTAACCCGCCACATTTTCATGCCCTTCCACAGCCTTTTAACCCGCCATCATGGCTAAAGCCCCTGCTTCTTGCGATTGGGTAGGCTTCGGGGTTACCGAGGAAATGCTCAACGATTTTGTAGTCATGGGAGTTTTGCCGGCTCAGGATGTTATCCATTGGCGGGTTCCCGACAACGAAATTACTGCCGAACCCAAGGACGGGGAGGTTATTGTCTTCACAGACCATCTTCTCCGTGGCTTCTCACCGCCCGGATCAAAGTTCTTCCGGGATGCACTGCACTTTTACAAGCTGCACCCTCAAGACATTGGCCCCAACTCTGTTACCAATTTGTGCCAGTTCCAGATTTTCTGTGAAGCATATCTGCAAGAAGAGTCGTCTGTTGACCTCTTCAGGGATTTTTTCTATATCAACCGCCAAACTGAAATTGCTGATGGGCCAAGCCTTGCACTCGGTGGTGTTTCTATTCAGAGGCAGAGGGATGTGTCCTTTCCTACGGCGGCTCTGCCTAGCCACCCCAAAGACTGGAATTATACTTGGTTTTACTTCAAAGACACTTCTCCAGCCGGAGAGAACCCACTGCCGGGTTATCGTCCCTACCGGCTTTGCATGGACAGTGAACTTCCAGACCGGCTAACTGCCGCTGAGCGCACCCAATACGCTCCAACGTTTTCAAAGATAAGGGCCCTGTTAGCCAATGGGTTAACTGGCGTTGATCTAACCCGCTGCTGGGTTTCTTGGAGAATTCTACCGCTGAGCCGCCGTAGCGGCTTAATGTGTCAATACACTGGTGAGGTGAATGACCCTTAACGCTTCAGCCAGACACCCCTGACAGACAAGGACCTCAACCTGATTGTCAAATCATTGTTGGGAGAACCCCAAGAAGTTTGCAACAAGACGGGGTTAAGTCCTTTCTATGCTCTTAACCCGGCTCCTAAGGTAAAACTTTTTATTTCAATCTTCACTCTTTTCCTTTAGATTTCACACTTTACTTCATTTAACCTCTCTGCCAATGCATATATTATATGCAGGCCGGCTCTTCTTTCTGGAACAAAAGACTAAACTCTACCTCCAAGAAGAAGAAAAGCAAGGCAACCAAAGCCCGAGCTCCGGCTCGTAAAAAGAAACAAACAATTGAGGAGCTGTTTGGGCTGGATGACTCAGAGGTAGAACTTGATTCCCTTGGCCTTCTTTTCATGCAACTTATTGACACTGACTCCTCTTAGGGTGACGTGGAGGCAAGTGAAGCCGGTGCTGCAGAGGTAACTATCATCTCCTCCGACTCAGAACCTCTGCCAACAGAGAAAATCCGGCGGGTCATCCGGAAAGTAAAGTTTTCACATCCTCTTGCTCACTTGGATCCCGACTTTCTTTTGAAGAAGCAGCAACATGACGCTAGACGTCAGACCCAGAGCGGCGGCTCTAAAGACCTGGTGGCCGGCTTACCTGACACTCCAGCTCTTTGGAAACGTCGCAACGAGGTATTTCATAACTTATATTTTCACTTCTTCTGCATATTAGTCTTGTGCTGTCACTTGCTCATACTGCTTAATTTAACTGTGTCAGGAGTCACCTCCTTCGTCTGGCGACTCAACCGCCTCCAAACTGCCTCCCCTTGTTATCAACCTGGGGTAAATTTCTTTGCATCCCCTTTCTGTTTATTAATATGCTGTCCTTGCATATAAATGAGAATGAAATCTTTGTTCACAGGGCCCAGGCTAAGAAGAGGAAATTGAGCGGGTCATCTTCCCGTCCGGATGTCTCAGAGCCGGAGAACCCGAAACTTAGCACTCCTGAAATTCAGGTCGAGCCCTCCGAAGCTGACCAAGGCGCCCATGATGACACTCCCCAGCCTGCTGAGCCGGCGGATGCCGATGTTATGATTCCTGAGGCCAATCTGGAAACGGATCCTAAGCCGGCCAGCCCTTTGCCAACAACTGCTGAGATGACTTATCACGAGGAAGAGGTTACTATCACTGGGACGGCTTTCACAGCTCCAGTTCCTTCCAACGTGCTGACCAAACACATCAGCAAGGATGAGGCGCCTTCACCTGAAAAGGAGAAAGCTAAGCTTGATCTGCCCAATCTAGAGAAACTTACAGCTGATGAACTGCACTCCAGCTATCTAAGTCGCCTTGCCGCAAGCCGGGACATGGAGGCCAATTTAGTTGGCATGATGAAGAGAAAATACGAGGTACTCAATCTTCCCTACTCTCCGTTTATCCTTACGTAGCCCCCAAGAGCCGGCTTATTTTCTCGAAGATAAGCCGGGTCTTCAGTAATATGTAGATTTCAACAGATCAACATGTAGCCCCCAAGGGTTGGGTCCTTATGTAAATAATGAGCCGACACTTACTGCTTTGATAGAAGCCAAATTGCCAAGTGTAGCCCCAAGGGCCGGGTCATTATGTAAATAATGAATCGGGACTTTTTGTAGATTTGATCATATAAACTTGAGGAGCAATGTGTAGCCCCCAAGGGCCGAGTTATCTTCGTGAAGATGATTCGGGTCTTATTTATACTGTAGACTTTGAAAGAACTGATACACATTAGACCCCAAGTGTCAAGTATATTGCTTGCAATCTGCTTGAGACTTGTAACAACCCTCTGCGATGCCTCCAAGTACTATTATAAACCGGACCAGCGGCTTAAAATTGATAAATTTGCTGTTGACAATTGTCTTGTGCAGGGGGCTTTAAATGTGGCCGAGTCTAGTATGGCCGATCTTAGGAAGAACCTGGCATTGCAAGAAGACGCCCGAGCTGAGGCTGACACAAAGTGGCGACTGTCCTCGACGGAACTAGAAAAAATCAAGGCAGACTTTGAGGCATACAAACAATCTGCTGAAGCCAACCAAGCCGCCTTGACCAAATGTGCAGAAGACGCCGAGGGCCGACTTAAGCCTGTTACCGAAGAGTTGTCCAGCTTGAAACACCATATAGCCAGAATGACTGAAGCTGTCTTTGGTAAGCATTGCTGACTATGTTATGAGTATTCTTTCTCAAATATTCTTATAGAGACTCACCTGGCGGCTTACAAATTTGATCTGTTTGCAGGCCAATGAACTCGCCAGCTGCCGGATGACAGCTTGCTGAAGCTGAAGGCTTTATATGCCTTCACTGAATAGCTGTACTCTGGAAGCCTTTTCACCATCATGGCTGTTTTTGGTGAAAAAGGGGTTCCAAAACTGATCAAGGATGTGCTGAAGTGCCTCTCCACCGTCCCCAGACATTTTGAAGAGATGAAGAAATTAGCCGCCCATAAGGGCGCAATATCTGCTTTGAGCCGGGCTTTGGCGTATGAGCCAGAGCTTAACCCGGAGGAGATAGTGGGAGGTTTCCCGCAGCTGAAGGCCGACAGGTCAAAATTCACTCAAGATGACTACGCTCATTGCTTTAGAGCGCCTCGAGTATTGGCTAGCCAATTAGCCGCAGAATCTGATCTGAAGACATATCAGGCGGCTTATGATGACAACAATGCGCGAGTCCGGGCGCCCACATTTGAGCCGAAGGATCTGACTCCTCAATGTCGTAAGCACATCTTTGCCCCTGATGTTGACCCATCTCCAATCTTGCATGACGAAGCTGAATTTGAAGCTTTAATCAATTGCAACTGGGATGTGGACAACCTTCAGATCCAGGAAAACGAAGGCCCGGCGTGGGATGACCCATCGACGAGCTAGGCGAGGAGCTGGTCTCCAATGAAGTTAACCTGGGAAATGCTGAGCCGCCGGGTTATAACTTGTGCGAAAACTTGAATCACACATTTTGGTCCCTCTAGAGCCTTGTAATAGCCGTAGCAAAAACTTGATTGCCTGTGCCATGCCTTCGTGCACGTTTTGAGCTTTAACAACTCATATACCGGCAACTTTGGCGCTTCAAATTTTTTCCATCGTGAATGTCTTGATATGATTATATGCCTTAGTATCAATTCATCCATTCCCACTAGCGGGTTATACTCCATGAGCAATACTACGACAGGATTACCGAAAAACTTAGAATCTTATCATGAAAAACTCCTGCAAAATAACAAGCAGAAAATACATGTATAGTTTAGGCGGCTTTGAAGGCACAGCCCAAAGAGATCAACTCTTATATTTTAGAAAAAATTCAATTTTTTTGCTTCAAAGTAGCTAGGCATGAGTGCCCAAAATCCCATAAGCCGGCTCTCACGTGACATAAATCCGTTGTTTTAACCTTAACCAGTTCAGGGTCTTTTAAAAAAGATTGACTGTTAAGAGTACGAACAGGCCACATAGCGGAGAGACTACAGCAGATAGGCGAGTTTATCCTTGCTCTCTGTAAGCCGACTCTCACATGACATAAGCCGCCGGTTTAACTTTGACAAGTTCAGGGTCTTGAAAAAGATTAACTGTCAAACGTTCGGCGGGTCATCTGGCGGAGTAGCAAGTTGCAAACAGGCAGGTTTAACTCAAATATGGCATATAAAGCCGGTCAAGAGGGTATGAAAGCTAAACCGAGTGGGTTGGAAGCCCCCAAGTGACCTTATGAATAATCAACTCTTTGCACAATGCAACTGTTGCATGAAAACGACAGAGGCCCTGAATTACGGGGATGCCGACTTTATTATATTATAAAAAGTGGTATATACAATGACAGAAGTATGTACATTGATGAGAGCCGGTGGCTCAAGTGTAGTAAGGCCGAAGATGAGCAATGTTCCACGGCCTGGCAGTCTCCTCCCCAGAAGTGCGTGACTTGTCACGCTCCCGTATATCAATGAGATAATAGGAACCATTGTTGAGATTTCTGCTGATCACAAAAGGTCCTTCCCAGGGGGTGATAACTTATGCATATCTGTTTGGTCTTGAACCAGACGAAGCACTAAGTCGCCCTCTTGAAACGTCCGGGTCTTGACTCTGCGGCTATGATAGCGGCGCAGATCTTGTTGATAAATCGCCGAACGTGCGGCTGCAAGATCCAGTTCTTCATCCAAGGCATCTAGTGCGTCCTGACACGCCGTCTCATTATCAGTTTCAACGTAAGCCGCCACTCTGGGCGAGTCATGACGGATATCACTAGGGAGAACGGCTTCTGCACCATAAACCATGAAGAAAGGCGTATAGCCTGTTGATCTGTTGGGGGTGGTTCTAATGCTCCAAAGGATTGAAGGTAACTCCTCCACCCAACAACCCGGCGTTCGTTCCAAAGGAACCATAAGTTGAGGTTTTATCCCTCTCAGAATTTCCTGGTTAGCACGCTCTGCTTGACCATTAGACTGTGGATGAGCCACAGAGGAGACATCAAGGCAGATGTGTTCACTATCACAGAACTCTTTCATAGCCCCCTTGGACAGATTTGTACCATTGTTAGTAATGATACTGTGAGGGTAACCAAACCGAAAAATCAGTTTTTTGACGAACTGAACTGCTGTTGCTGCGTCACACTTACTGACCGGCTCTGCCTAAACCCACTGAGTAAATTTATCAACCGCCACCAAGAGGTGGGTCTTCTTATCTTTAGACCTTTTAAACGGTCCAACCATATCAAGCCCCTAGACCGCAAACGGCCAGGTGATTGGAATCATCCGCAATTCTTGAGCCACCACATGGGCATGTTGTCTAAATTTCTGACACCCATCACATCTACTGGCCAAATACTCTGCGTCCGCATGAGCGGTCAACCAGTAAAAACCATGTTGAAAGGCTTTGGCCACCAAGGATTTTGACCCGGCGTGATGACCACAATCGCCGACATGTATCTCTTGCAAGAATTCATGGCCCTCCTCAGGAGAAACGCAGCGTTGAAAAACACCAGTCACACTGCATCTGTGCAACTCGCCATTGAAAATAGTCATGGACTTAGATTGCCTTATGATCTTCCGTGCCAAAGTCTCATCCTCGGGTAACTCACCACGAGTCAGATATGCCAGGTAAGGCAGCATCCAATCAGGGGTAGCGCAGAGAGCCACCACCAATTGTCCTTCCGGGTCAGGTATAGCAAGATCCTCCTCAGAAGGTAACTTAACCGACGGGTGATGCAGTACATCCAGAAACACATTAGGTGGTACCGGCTTACGCTGAGACCCCAGTCGTGATAATGCATCAGCCGCCTCGTTCTTCCGACAATCAATATGATCCACCTGATAGCCCTTAAAATGACCAGCGATGACATCAACCGCCTGACGATAAGCCGCCATGCGGGGATCTTTAGAATCCCACGTGCCAGAAACTTACTGGGCCACAAGATCAGAGTCGCCGAGACATCTGACCCGGCTCAAATTCATCTCCTTGGCCACACGAAGCCCATGAAGCAAAGCTTCATACTCAGTTGCATTGTTAGTACAAGGAAACATTAGCCTCAACACATAACATAACTTGTTACCTCTAGGGGAAGTTAGAACAACTCCAGCCCCCGATCCCTCCAACTGCCTGGATCCATCAAAGTGAATTGTCCAATAGGTATTGTCCGGCTTCTCTTCGGGTGCTTGACACTCCGTCCAGTCATTGATAAAATCCACCAGGGCCTGAGACTTGATAGCTGTTCAAGGCACATACTTCAAATTAAGAGGCCCAAGCTCAATCGCCCACTTAGCAATCCTGCTGGTGGCTTCTCTATTCTGAATAATATCTCCCAAAGGAGCAGAGATGACCACCGTGATTGGATGTCCAAGTAAATAATGCTTCAATTTGCGATTTGCCATGAACACTCCAAACACCAACTTTTGCCAATGCGGATACCTTTGCTTGGACTCTGTCAAAACCTCACTGGCATAATAAACCGTCCGCTGGACTAGATACTCTTTGCCAGTCTCCTTGCGCTCCACAACGACTGTAGCACTGACGGCTTTATTATTAGCCGCCACGTATAGGAGCAAAGGCTCTTTTTCCACGGGAGCAGCCAAGACAGGCGGCTCAACCAACTGTTTTTTGAGCGCCTCAAACGCATCATTTGCCGCATCACTCCAGACAAAATAATCTGTCTTCTTCATCATTTGATACAAAGGAATAGCCTTCTTGCCCAGGCGGCTTATGAACCAGCTTAAGGCGGCAATACGAACCGCCAAGCACTGGACATCATTAATGCACGCCGGCTTAGATAATGAAGTGATGGCCTTTATTTTATCCGGGTTAGCTTCAATGCCCCGCTCTGAAACCAAAAAACCCAGAAGCTTGCCTGCAGGTACGCCAAAAACACATTTAGCCGGGTTAAGCATCATCTTGTAAACCCGCAGGTTATCAAAAGTTTCTTTCAAGTCGTCAAGCAGAGTCTCATTCTTCCTTGACTTGACCACAATATCATCCACATAAGCATGAACATTGCATCCAATTTGACTATGAAGACAGTTCTGCACACAACGTTGATAAGTCGCTTGCGCGCTTTTGAGCCCAAAAGGCATAGACACGTAGCAGAAAGCTCCAAAAGGCGTGATGAAAGACGTCTTCTCTTGGTCTTTTACTGCCATCTTGATCTGATGATAACCCGAATAAGCGTCCAGGAAACATAAACTCTCACAACCCGCCGTTGCATCAATGATCTGGTCGATACGGGGGAGAGCAAATGGATCAACCGGACATGCCTTGTTGAGATATGTGTAATCTACACACATGCGCCACGTGCCATTCTTCTTAAGTACCAGCACGGGGTTAGCGAACCACTCCGGGTGAAAAACCTCCACGATAAACCCTGCTGCTAAGAGCCGGGCTACCTCTTCCCCAATAGCTTTACGCCGCTCTTCATTGAAACGACGGAGGAATTGCTTGACCGGCTTATACTTAGGATCCACATTAAGGTGGTGCTCAACGAATTCTCTTGGTACAACCGGCATGTTAGAAGGCTTCCATGCAAAGATGTCCCGATTCTCACGGATGAATTCGATGAGCGCGCTTTCCTATTTGGGGTCCATATTGGCCCCGATAGTGAACTGCTGCGATGAGTCGCCAGGAACAAAGTCCACCAACTTGGTATCTTCTACCACAAACTTTAGGGGCGGCTCAGATTCTGTGCTGGGCTTCTTCAACGGGGTCATATCCGCCGGGTCAACATTGTCTTTATAAAACTTGAGCTCCGCCTCAGCACAACTTGACTCTGTATATGCAGCATCGCCTTCCTCGCACTCAAGAGCAATCTTCCGATCACCATGCACTGTAATCGTCCCATTCAGACCAGGCATCTTGAGCTGCAAGTAAACATAACAGGGCCTAGCCATGAACTTGGCATAAGCCGGCCTCCCAAATAGAGCATGATATGGGCTCTTGACTTTAACCACCTCAAACCATAAGGTCTCCACCCTGTAGTTGAACTCATCACCAAAAGCTACCTCAAAGGCAATTTTCCCTACTGGATAAGCTGATTTCCCGGGCACCACACCGTGAAAAACTGTGGACGACGGCTTGAGATCCTTGTCAACCAGGTTCATCCGACGAAAAGTGTCATAGTACAGGATGTTGATGCTGCTGCCACCATCCATCAGCACCTTGGTGAACATGTAGCCTCCTACCTGAGGGGCTACCACAAGGGCCAAATGCCCCGGGTTATCAACTCGCGGCGGGTGATCCTCCATGCTCCATGATATTGTGTATTCAGACCACTTTAAGTACTGCGGAAGAGTCGGCATGTCTGCGTTAACTGCCCGCTTGCGCACTTTCTGATCACGCTTATCAAGGCTTGTTGTGAAAACATGATACCGGCCTCCATTAAGCTGCTTTGGGTTACTCTGATACCCTGATTGGTTGTTTTGCTGCTGACCACCATTGCCAGACTCCTGATTATGACCTCCATGGTTACCTTGACCTTGATAACCAGAGCTTGAGCCGCCTGCACCAAAGCCTGACCCATGAGAGCCGGATCCTGACCCGCCGGGCGGTCCATTGCCATTACCATGATGCTGGTTAAGGCTGTAGTTCCGGAACTCCCGCATGATATAACAATCTTTCCAAGCATGAGTGGACGACTTGTTAGGTAGACTATGCTTTGGGCAGGGGTCGTTAAGCATTGCCTCCATATTGAAAGGCTTGCCCTTGCCAAAAGGCGGTTTTTCGTTGCCCTTGCCGCGGTTGTTCCCGGTGTTGGTATTGGCCAGCAGATCTGATCCGCCGTCCGGATGCTTCCGTTTACCACCATTGCCTGGGTTGCCGTTCCCTGCTTCGTTCTGCTGCTGACCCTTGTCGTTGCCGTTCTTCTTACCCTTAGCCGATTTCTCATCATCCGACCCAGGATCCTTCGTGCTGTCCGAATCTGCATACTTAGTGAGAGCCTCCATGAGCTCACCCATGTACTGACAAGAGCGCTTGAGCCGCCCAAGCTTCTGCTTAAGGGGCAAAAAGTGACAATTCTTCTCTAGAATTAGAACCGCCTGAGCCGCCGTGATATTGTCAGATGACTGGATAATGGTTGAGACCCACCGGACCCAATGATGGGCCGACTCATCCTCACGCTGCACAGAATGATCCAAATCAACGATCGTCATAGGCTTCTTGCATGTCCCTTGAAAATTCTTGATGAACCTCGCCTTCAACTCGGCCCAGGAATTAATGGTGTTGCGTGGCAAACCCTTTAACCATGTACGAGCCGGTCCTTCCAACATCATGATGAAGTACTTGGCACAGACTGCATCACCGACATCCAACATCTCCATGGCGAGCTCATAACTCTCGATCCATGCTTCTGGAGGCAGATCAGTTGTATAATTAGGTACCTTTCATGGGCCCTTAAAATCCTTCGGCAGGCGCTCGTTCCGCAGAGCCGGTGCTAAACACGGCACTCCCACAGCTCTGGAGGTCACTCCGGCTCCCACCAAAGCTGAAGGTGTTACTGGGGGCGGGTCTTGGTAGGCCGCCGCGGCCGCTGCCGCCTCACGCTGAGCTCTGGCATGATCTACAATTGCCCGAGCATTGACAACGGGCGGGTCATCACGGGGCGGGTTCCGACGTCGCTCACTGCTAGAGATCGCCGGTGACTCCAAGCGCCGGCTATAACTACGGCTTGGGATGGGGGTTGAGTGCACACGACTCCGGCTGTAAGTATACTTCTCCTGTCGAGCCACCGCTGTCTGCAAGTACCCAATGGCATTCCGCGTTTCTTCGGCGAAGGGCGTTCCATCAGTGAGGGCGAGCGCATTGAGCCTGGCAGCCGCCACCACCATGTTCTCCACCGGGTTAGAGTAATGACCAGGCGGTGTTAGAAAACGCTGCGGCGGGGTCTGATTCCTGCGGGGCGGGTCTGGCTGCCGATGCTAAGTTGCCGCCCTGTTCCCAGGAACCTCCGCCGTCCGGGTCATGGCAAGCGGCGCGTTCGGCCCTGCTCCCGGGGTGTTAAAAAGATTTCTAGGCTCATACTGATCAGGCAGGCGGGTCTGATGCCTCATCCGAAAAGCTGCATCTGAGGCTTGTTGATCCAGATTAAGGCGAAAAGCTTCAGCCCTGAGACGCTCCGACTCAGCATCCATCTGAGCCTGCAACGTGTTGATTTCCTCCTGGGCCCTGGTCATCTGGTCCTTCAACCTCGCGATCTCCGCGTTACGGTTTGCTTGGTTTTCCGCTGTGACCTCGTTTCCCATCAGAGTTGTAAGTTCGTTCATCAGATCCAGCAAAACTTGAGCCGGTGGCCTGGTTTACCCGGATCCTGTTGCGCCAGCGGCCGCTGTCCCAGCCGCCATGCTGCCAGAAGCCGGTGCCGATCCAGCCATGAATACGGCGGCTTGGCTCGGCGGCTCATAGGGCTCCGGGTCATGGTAACCCTCAAAGTAGCCCCCAAGCCCGCCGTTGTGAAGCTGGTAGATTGATTCCGCCTCTCAGCTCGAGGATCCATCCTCGGAGCAGATGAGGGTTTCCTCCCGCGACATAGAGCCTTCCTCAAGCACCGCGCCTTGGGTGAAGCCGACGAAGACGTGCTTCCGGCCCAGGTTGATTCGGGCGGGTTGCGCGCGCCGAGCTGACTCGACGAGGTTGGTGCAGATGTCCGTCCCGGGCTTAGATCCGCCGATTTTGCCGATGAAAACATGAATTCCACCGAAGGGGACCCGGTACCCGTACTCGATTGAGTCGGCCTCGGGGCCCCAGCCAGCATCGTCGATGTAGAGCTTGCCGCGGCGACTCTTGGTCATCCTGCCAATGGCGTATCCCTCGATCCCTGGGACAGAGCCCTTCGATACTCCAAACCACCGAGCATCTACCCCATGGTGGGCGCCAACTGCCGTGGTTTTATCATGACAGATGTCCTAGTGCAAGGACTTGGGGGTGAAGCCATCGCTATGGTGGTTAACTCGAAGGGGTTGATCGGGACGAAAGACACGGGTTTACCTAGGTTCGGCCCCTCTCCAAGGAGGTAATAGCCTACGTCCTGCTTTGAGTTGTATTGATTGGGTATCGATTAGAAGGGAGCGGAATACGCTTGACCTAGTACTCGATCAAAGGTTTCGTGCCTAAGCCGCCCAAGGAACCCGCCTTTATATACACAGGTCGAGGCCCTAGGCTTACAAGAGTCTGGGCCGGGTACATCTAGTAACCGACCTTATGTCTAACTATCCTTGCCTTGTCTGGCAAGCCATCTCCCGGCGGCTTACGCCTCCGGGTCACACGTTGCCTTCCGGCTCTGGGCCTCAGCCAGGCCCGTCTGGCGAGTCACTTCCAGGCCTTGTCTTGATCTTCCGGCCTGCTTAGGCCTCACTGCTAAGCCGCCAACCTCATGACCCGGCCCCTCCTGGGCGGGTCTCACCATGGGGTTATATCCCCAACAACATGTCTGGTTCAGATGACAGTTAGAACAACTTCAGAGAAGGTGATGTGAACATGAGTGAAGGCACAAGTCCTGAAGGAAGTTCATCCTCTTATGATGATGTGCCTAGTTCTCCTGACCTGCCCAAGGCCACCACCAGGGCAAGGAAGAAGTTGAACTCAGATGAGGAAGATGCTGATTTTGTGCCAAAAGAAGTATTAGCCAAGAAGCAGAAAGAAAAAGCTGCCGAAAGCACAACTGCAGAGACTACATCTATAAAGAGAGCTATAAGAAAGGAATATGCTAGCACTGTTGCTAGGAGAGCTCCTAAAGGTGTCAAGGCTAACACCTCTGTCTCTGCTGAACCATCAAAGAGCTCTATGCCTAAGAAGGCAGGTGACAAGAAGAGGATCAGGAAGAGAATCATACATGTTACTGGCAGACCAACTTCTATTTATGAAGATCCAGCAGAAGCTGAGGAACAAGAGGAGGAGGAGGAACCAGCTGCCAAAGCCCCTCCAGCTAAGAAGAAGAAATTGATGGCAGATGCTATGCCCAAGGATGTTCTAGCAAAGAACACCAAGTCTGCTCCCAAGAAGACTGCTGCAGCCTCCAAGTCAAAGAAGTCCACTAGAGACATTCCTAGTGCTGCTAAGAACAAGAAGTCCACCATGATAGAAGAAGAGGAGGACATATCTGTTTTGAGGAAGCTGAGGCCCCACTTGCCTATTCATAATGATGATCACCTAGTTGCAGAAGATATGAAGAAGAGGAAAGATTCAGGTCTGAGGAAGTGGTGAGTTGTTGATCCCTATGCCTCTAGGAGAAGGACTACTGTGGATGCCAGATTTCACACCAAGGAACAGAAGGACTTTTATGAGACTGTCCTATTGGACAAGAGCCTAACAGCCAGTGAAATGAGATATGTTGACTGGGCATATATCAAGGAAAATGAAGATTTCTTTCCATGTGTACAAGATAACTTCAAGTGCATTGATCTTGCAAACTTTGTTGGCAGAGAATTTTCAGCATGAGATGATAAGATGATAAGGGGGTTCTCCATCAACATGTTGCATCACATAGACTCCCATACCAGGATAAGAGTGATGGCCTTGATTGTAGAGATAGTGAGAAGGACATCCGCAGACCAAAAGAGATCTTGTGGATATGCACCATACGTTCAGATGCTCATTAACTCCAAGTTAGAGAAGAATGTGTATGCACTTGATCGTCCCCATTTGCCACTCCAGCCAGAGTTAGAGGATAATGTCGTGGTGATGGACCCTAGTCATCCCACTTCATCTACTGCACAGGCAGAGGCTGAAGCAGCTAGAGCCACCAGTGCTCAGGCTCCTAGAACTAGGAATGAGGAAATGGATCTTCTTATTAGCACCATTAAGAGCATGCAGAAGGACATCAGGACCATTCATCTCAATCAAGATAGTCTTGTGAGGATTGTGGAGGATAAGTTTTCCACGCTGAACAACAAAGTGGATGGGCTGACTAAGACTGTAGATGAACTTAAGAAGGAAGTGGATGAAGCTCCCATTCCCCACTCCACAGATTCTGATGACGACGACGGTCCACCTCTCCGGACCAGCACTCAGTTCAAGACTCAAGCCAGAACTCCTACAGTGTTTGCTCCTGAGATGAGGCCATCTTCTTCAGCACCTGCTACAGCTCCATCAGTTCCATCAGCTCCAGTGTCTACTCCACCACCTCAGAGGACTTCAGCTGAAGACTTCGCGGATGCTCTTCTCTTGACTACATCAGTATTGGGTGTGTTGGGGACACAAGAGATTTCTTGTATTTGATTGCAGGGTTGTTTGAGAGAGACCATCTTCATCCTATAGCTCCCACAGATTGATAAACCTTAGGTCATCCACTTGAGGGAAATTTGCCGCTGTCCTACAAAACTCTGCACTTGAAGGCCCGACAACGTCAACAAGAATAAAGTTGCATAGTAGGCATCAATCTCTTTTCTCGCGCCGTTGCCGGGGAGGTGAGTGCTTGAAGGTATATCTTTAGATCTTGCAATTAAATCTTTTAGGCTCTTGTTTATCACTAGTTTGGTTTATAAAAGAAAACTACAAAAGAATTGAGTTTAGGTTGCCTCAATTATTTCATATTTATCATTTCAAAAAAAATTATTTCATCTTTATAATGTCTTCCGTGAAAATAAGGATTCAGAAAATTGTGCTCAATTGGTAGAGGAAGAAATTATGAAAATACTTAATGAGAATTCCATGAATGATGAGCATGATACGTCTCCAACGTATCTATAATTTTTGATTGTTCCATGCTGATATATTATCATTCTTAGATACTTTTTGGGTCATTATTTACCAATTTATAATATTTTTGATCACTAACCTATTGACCCACTGCCAAGTGCCAGTTACTGTTTTCTGCGTGTTTTTTAGTTTGCAGATTTCCTTTACCAAACGAAGTCCAATTGCCACGAAACTTTTTGATGATTTTTTCTGGACAAAAACAAGACCTAGAAGCTTCAGAGGATGGCCGAGAGCCGCACGAGGGCTCCACAAGCCATCAGGGCGCGCCCAGGGGTGCGCCCTGATGGCTTGTGGCCCCCCTGTGGCTCCTCCGACCTCGTTCTCCGGCCTATAAATTCTTATTAATCCTGAAAACCCTTAGGAGAGCCTCGAAAACCTTTTTCCGCCACCGCAAGTCTCTGTTCCATCACGATCCCATCCGAAGCTCTATTCTGGCACCCTGTCGGAGGGGGGATCGATCACGGAGGACCTCTTCATCAACCTTGCTGCCCTCATGATGATGTGTGAGTAGTTCACCACAGACCTACGGGTCCATAGCTAGTACCTAGATGGCTATCTCTCTCTCATATAATCTTCAATACAATGATCATCGCATCTTCGCTTTGATCTATCCGATGTAATCCTATTGTGCGGCGTGTTTGTTGGGATCCGATGAATTATGGGTTTATGTTTAGATTATTCATGAAAAGTACTTGAGATACCTCTGATATATATTGTCTCTTAATTGTATGATCATTATAGCTTCATAATGCTCTCCTATTTATTGATGTGCTTTGGCCAAGTAGATTGATATTTCATCGGTGGGAGTAGTGCATTGTAGTAGGTTCAACCTGACGAGTTTCTATATCCCAGTGACAGAAAGGGAGAAGATACGTCTTTGTGTTGCTGCTACTAAGGATAAAACGATGGGGTTTATTCATATTGATTGAGTTTACTTTGTCTACATCATGTCATTGTTCTCCAAGCATTAATCTGTTTTACTTAATACTCTAGATGCATGCTGGATAGGGGTCGATGGGTGGAGTAATAGTAATAGGTGCAGGCTGGATTCGGCCTATTTTCTTTTGATATGATGCCTATATATACATGATTATTGCCGTGAACATCGCATAACTATCCGCTTTTCTATCAATTTCCCAACAATAATTTGTTACCCTCCGTACGTTGCCTACATGAGAGATGCCGCTAGGGAACACTATGCCCCCCGGGTCTATTCACTTATATATTCGCAAAAACTATTGCTACCTTGCTACCTTTATTTACCTTTTATTTTATTTTGCAATTTATATTTATCAACAATTATCTACACAATTCGTTGGCTTGCAAATAATGATATCAAGGGGATTGACAACCCTCTTGCCCGCGTTGGGTGCAAGTCGTTTGTTCTTTTGTGTGCAGTCGTTGAAGACGGTTGAGAAGTGATATTCCTATTGGTTCGATAAACCTTGGTTTCATAAATGAGGGAAATACTTACCCACCTTGTGCTGCAACTACCCGTTCCTCTTCACGGAAAACCCAAGGCAGATCACAAGTATCAGGAAGGATTTCTGGCGCCGTTGCCGGGGAATATCATCATCAACTATCAAGTAGCTTCTCACAAATTTTCATTCACTTGTTTATCTTTTTATTTGCTGTTATATTTAGTGTGTCTCATAAAAATCAAAAATACAAAAATATTTATCTTTGCTTGTTACTAGTTTGCTTGCTTTGCTCGTTTGAAAGTTGCTATCATGTCTGACTTTGAAATTAGTGGTGCTTCCGTCTCTAGCACGGAAGCTCTTGCATACCCAACTTCACCTAGTGGTAAAAATGCTAAATGAAATTTTTATGAAGTTGCTAAGGAAAAACTTGATAACCTTGCGGACGATGATCCTTGTAAAAATAAACCTATCATGCAAACGAAGAAACTCCACATAGGTAGTGGTAACATTATTGGAAAGAGTGTGATTCAAGAATTTTTCACTTGTGTGGGATTGTTTCCCTTGATAGGAGGTTCTATTGTTACTAGAACTATAAGTTATGCGGATGCTATATCTATGCTCATAGCACAATTGGAAAGACAATTTGGTCATTTGCATCCTTTCATACAATGCTTGTTCCTAGAGTTCTCAAATATTCAGGAAGCTTCTATTAATCGTTTAGCCACTATATTTCTTCTCAAGAATTTAATGAAATCATGCAAGAGGCTAGAAATATATTTGATTATTATAGGATCAATGGTGAGTGCCCACCTATAGAAGGAATTCTTTCTGATTTGGAAGAAATAAGGAAGTTAAGATCCTTGGACTATGTTGCTTATGATGAAAACCTTAGAAAAAAAGTTCCGCCTAATATCCTAATTGATAATTTTTTTGAGCATAATGATCAATTTACTGTACCAAAACTTGGATTGGGTTATGAGCTTGAGAGAAAATTGAGGAAACACCTCTACCGAAACCTATACAATGATGAGTTGAGCATCACCTATGGAAAACCTAAGGAGGAGCCTTCCACTCCTCCCGAGATAGACCACACGGATCCTTGTGTTGTGAAATTTAGTCTCTTTAATTACTTTTGCCTACCAATTATAAAACTTTCTGCTTAAACAAGGGAATATGATTATAGCATGACGGATCGTTTCCAAGGTTACTACAATACTTGAAACTATGCATTATGCCTAGCTAGGGGCATAAAACAATAGCGTTTGTTGGGAGGCAACCCAATAGTTATCTTACTTTCTGTTTGGTTGTGATAGAATGATTATTTCCTCTGTAATGATTGTGTTTTTATGTTTTAATTAGTGTTTGTGCCAAGTAAAGCCTTTGGGATGACCCACATGATGAGTAGAATTGATGTGGTGCAAAAACAGAAACTTTAGCGTTAAGTACAGGAATTTTCATTTTTTACTGGAACGTGATATTTATCTGAAATTTTTACACAGTATTTATATACAAATTATTCAGGCTTTCCTAAATTTTCAGAATTTTTAGAGTTACATAAGTATGTGTGTCTACAGATCATTACAGACTGTTCTGTTTTAAACAGATTCTGTTTTACTTGCATAGTTTGCTTGTTTTGATGATGCTATGAATTGTATTGGGGGGGTATAAGCCATGGAGAAGTTAGAACACAGTACCTATTATGAAAAATTGAAAATTTAATCAATTTATAACAGTACCTAAAGTATTTGATATGTTGCTTATACTAACGGATCTCACGAAGTTTTGTTGAGTTTTGTGTGATTGGGTGTTATCATGATGAACTAAAGAATGAAGAGAGGCAAGAGCCTAAGCTTGGGGATGCCCAAGGAACCCCAAGTTTATATTCTAAGGAAGACTCAAGGATCTAATCTTGGGGATGCCCCGAAAGGCATCCCCTCTTTCTTCTCAATTCATCGGTATGTCACTTGGAGCTATATTTTTATTCGTCACATGATATGAGTTTTGCTTGGAGCGTCGTTTGCTTTTGTTTGCTTTTACTTTCAGTTTACACAATCATTGTTTTCTGGACACACCTATTTAAGAGAGACACACCTTCATCATAATTTTCTAGAATACTCTATGTGCTTCACTTATATCTTTTGAGCTTGACAGTTGCTCTAGTACTTCACTTATATCTTTAAGAGCACGGTGGCGTGCAGATTTTATAGAAATAATTTCACTCTTGTTCTTCACTTATATTTGTTTGAGAGTTATAAATAGTGACGGTAATTTGCATGGGTCATAAGACTAGTCAAAAAATATTAGGTATCCAATGAGTGATAATCAAAAGCATCATGTAGCACATAAAGAGAATGAGGATTGATAATATTGATGTAGTAATCTGAAAAGGTGTGAGTTCAAATTTTTTAATTTGTAGAAGTGTCGATATTCATAGAGGTTAATTTCTTATTTGTCTAAAAATTAAAAGGGCATGGTGATGATGTGTGAGCATTTCTATTCCTCGTTGAAATCCTAGTGTTGTTTCGGGTCAGAAGCGCGCGATAGTTAACTCCTCCCAACCTCTTCCCTCGGGCATGCGGAGAGTACTTTGATGTGTGATAAAACTAATAAAACTTTACAATAAGTATGTGAGTTCTTTATGACTAATAAGAAATCATGAACATACGCAATCACACCTCCTCATATTTGCTAGCCTCTTCGGTACCGTGCATAGCCCATTCTCACCTCGAGGATCGGTGCAACTCTCGCCGGTGCATCCAAACCCCGTGACATGATACGCTGTGTCACACATAAGGCTTATTATATCTTCCTCAAAACAGCCACCATACCTACCTATGATGTCATTTCCATAGCCATTCCGAGATATATTGCCATGCAAATGCCATCGTCACTTCACATGACTAGTTCGTTCATCATCATATTGCTTTGCATGATCATATAGAGCTGACATAGTATTTGTGGCAAAGCCACTGCATCATACATTTTTGATACATGTCACACTAGATCATTGCACATCCTGGTACACTGCCAGAGGCATTCGTATAGAGTCATATCTTCATATCAGTTCTCCATATTGAGTTGTAAGTAAATAAAAGTGTTATGATCATCATTGTTAGAGCATTGTCCCAGTGAGGAAAGGATGATGGAGACCATGATTCCCCCACAAGTCGGGAAGAGTCTCTGGACGAAAATAAAAATGGGGGAGGCCAAATGAGCCCACCATTCAAAAAAATGAAAACAATGAATGAGAGAAAATGAGAGAAGGGACTTTGCTACTATCCTTTACCACACTTGTGCCTCAAAGTGGCACCTTGTTCCTCATATGTCGAGAGTATCATGTTATGTCACTTCCATATTTCTATCGGGAATTTCATTATTTTAAACTTGGCTTGTATATTCCTATGACGGGCTTCCTCAAATGCCTGAGGTCTTCATGAGCAAGCAAGTTGGATGCACACCCACTTAGCCTAATTTGAGCTTTCATACACTTATACCTCCAGTGCATCATATTTACATGGCATTCCCTACTCCTTGCATTGACATCTTGATACGTCTCCAATGTATCTATAATTTTTGCTTGTTCCATGCTGTTATATTATCATTCTTGGATGTTTTACAATCATTTTATAACAACTTTTTATCATTTTTTGGGATTAACCTATTGACATAGTGCCAAAGTGCCAGTTGTTGTTTTTGCTTGTTTTTTACTTCGCAGAAAATCAATACCAAACGGAGTCCAATAGCGATGAAACTTTTTGGAGATTTTTTCTGGACCAGAAGACACCCAGTGGGCCAAATAACTGCCGGAGAGGTGGGCTGTGGAAAGCACAACCCACCAGGGCGCGCCAGGGGAGCCCCGACGCGCCCTGATGGGTTGTGCCCTCCTCGCCCCCCTTCCGCACCGCCTCTGATGCCTATAAATTCCCAAATATTCCAAAAACCCTAGGGGAGTCGACGAAACGCAATTCCAGCCGCCGCAAGTTCCAGATCCGCGAGATCCAATCTAAACAACATCATGGAGGGGTTCATCTTCCTCATAAGTGCCTCTCGGATGATGCGTGAGTAGTCCACCATAGACCTACGGGTCCGTAGGCAGTAGCTAGATGGCTTCTTCCCTCTCTCTTATGATTCTCAATACAATGGTCTCTTGGAGATCTATTTGATGTAAACTTTTGCGGTGTGTTTGTTGGGATCCGATGAATTTTGAGTTCATGATCAGTTTCTATGCATGAATATTATTTGAGTCTTCTTTGATCTCTTATATGCATGATTACTTATAGCCTCGTATTTCTTCTCCGAATCTTTGGTTTAGTTAGGCCGACTAGATCGATTTTTCTTGCCATGGGAAGAGGTGCTTTGTGATGGGTTCGATCTTGCGGTGTTCTTTCCCAGTGACAGAAGGGGCAGCAAGACACGCATGTATCGTTGCTATTAAGGATAACAAGATGGAGTCTATTCCTACATGAATAGATCTTTTCTACATCATGTCATCGTTCTTATTGCATTACTCCGTTTTTCCATGAACTTAATACACTAGATGCATGTTGGATAGCGGTCGATGTGTGGAGTAATAGAGGTAGATGCAGGCAGGAGTCGGTCTATCTATCTTGGACGTGATGCCTATATAATGATCATCGACTTGGATATCGTCATGACTATTTGATTTTCTATCAATTGCCCAACAGTAATTTGTTCACCCACCGTGCGCTATTCTCATGAGAGAAGCCACTAGTGAACCCTACAGCCCCCGGGTCTACTTTTCCATCATATTGCTTTCCGATCTACGTTTTTGCACTCTTTGTTTTCAGATCTACAAAACCAAAAACCCAAAAATATATTGCTGCATATTTACTCTTTTTAGTTTGTGTTCTTGAGAGATCTATCTCTCCTATCTATCACTACCTAATCTATCTTATTACCGTAGAGAGATTGACAACCTCTCTTTGGCGTCGGGTTGCAAGTATTTGTTGTTTGTGTGCAGGTGCTGCTTATTGGGTGGCGGTGATCCTCCTACTGGTTCGATAACCTTGGTTTCATATCTGAGGGAAATACTTACCGTCGCTGTGCTGCATCATCCCTTTCTCTTTGGGGAAATACCGACGCAGTCTCAAGCCACGTCAATGGAATTTCTGGCGCCGTTGCCGGGGATGAAGCGATCTCTTCTACGTGCCTATCGTAGGCACCGAGGGGACTCCACCATCATCTACCAGGTTCCTAATCACAAATCTCATCTCCTTGCAATTACATTATTTGCCATTTGCCTCTCGTTTTCCTCTCCCAACTTCACCAATTTGCCGTTTTATTCGCCCTGTTTTTCGTTTTCCCTTTTTCTTGCCGGATCTCTTCCTTGCTTGCAATCGTGTTTGCATAGTCACGATGACTCAAGAGAACACCAAGTTGTGTCATTTTTCCAATACTAATAACAATGCTTTTATTAGTACTCCTATTGCTCCTCCTGCCACTAGTGCGGAGTCTTGTGATATTAATGCCGCTTTGTTGAATCTTGTCATGAAAGATCAATTTGCCGGTAATCCTAATGAGGATGCCGCGTCCCATCTAAACACGTTCGTAGAATTGTGTTATATGCAAAAGAAAAAATATGTGGACAATGATATTGTTAAGTTGAAACTATTTCCTTTCTCCTTGCAGGATCATGCAAAAATTTGGTTTTCCTCTTTGCCTCGCAATAGTATCGATTCTTGGAATAAGTGCAAGGATGCTTTTATCACTAAGTATTTTCCGCCCGTGAAAAGTATTTCCCTTAGGATGCAAATCATGAATTTTAAGCAACTTGAGCATGAACATGTTGCACAATCTTGGGAAAGAATGAAGTTGATGCTAAGAAATTGTCCTACTCATGGTTTAAATCTTTGGATTATCATACACAATTTTTATGCGGGATTCAATTTTGTCTCTAGAAATCTTTTAGATTCCGCCGCGGGTGGTACTTTTATGGAGATTACTTTGGGTGAAGCTACTAAATTGCTAGATAATATCATGGCTGATTATTCTCAATGGCATGCCGAAAGAGCACCTACTAGTAAAAAAGTTAATTCGGTAGAGGAAATTAGTACGTTGAGTGATAAAGTTGACGCTTTGATGAAATTGGTTGCTAGTAAAAATGCTCCTATTGATCTTAATGATGTGCCTTTGTCTACTTTGATTGAGCAAAATAGTGATTCCGTAGATGTGAATTTTGTCTCGCGAAAAATTTCAATAATAATGCTTATAGAGGTACTTTTAATCCAAGGCCTTTTCCTGGAAATTCCTCTAATAATTATGGTAATTCCTATGGCAATTCTTCCTACAATAATAATAGGAACACCTCTGATCTTGAGAGTAATATTAAATAATTTATCAATTGGCAAAAGGCTTTCAATACTACGATAGAGGAAAAGTTGAATAAGGTTGATGATATGTCTAGAAGCATTGATAGAATTTCTCATGATGTTGAAAATCTCAAGTTGAAAGCTTTTGTGCCTAAGATTTATGAATCTATTAAAGCTTTATATGTCTCTATGGATGAAAGAAAGAAAAGAACCGCTATGCTTAGAGCTAAAAGAGAAATCTTAGAAAGATCATTTTCTAGTGATTGCCTTCGTAAGAAAGATGAAGATCTTAAAGTGATTGGTGTTTCTTCTATTGATTACTTGTTTAGTAATGTTAAAATTGATAATGAAGGGACTGAAGTAGAGTCAACTTTAGCTAGAAGGCGTCCCAATAATTTGGAGGGTGAAAATCTTGATGAAAATTTTGATAAAAGTGGTTTGAAGAGGTCAAAACTTTAACTAGTGATGTGCCCACTATCTTGGATTGCAAAGATTTTAATTATGATAGTTGCTCTTTGATTGAATGTATTTCTTTGTTGCAATCCATGTTGAATTCAACCCATGCTTATGAGCAAAATAAAGCTTTTACTAAACATATCGTTGATGCCATGATGAAATCTTTTGAAGAAAAGTTGGAGTTGGAGATTTCTATTCCTAGCAAATTACATGATGAGTGGGAACCTACCATTGAGGTCAAGATTAAAAATTATGAATGCTTTGCTTTGTGTGATTTGGGTGCTAGTGTTTCCACGATTCCGAAATCTCTATGTGATGTGCTTGGTCTCACCAATATTGAAGAATGTTCTCTTAATTTGCACTTGGCGGATTCTACTATTAAAAAGCCTTTGGGAAGAATTAATGATGTTCTTATTCTTGCAAATAGGAACTATGTGCCTATTGATTTTATTGTGATTGATATTGATTGCAATCCGTCTTGTCCCATTATACTCGGTAGACCGTTTTTACGCACTATAGGTGCCGTGATTGATATGAAAGAAGGCAATATTCGTTTTATATTTTCCTTGAGAAAGGTTATGGAACAATTCCCTAGAACAAGAATTAAGCCACCATATGAATCAATCATGAGGGCATCCTATGGATCCAAAACCAATGATGACAATACTTGAATCTATGTGTTATGCCTAGCTAGGGGCGTTAAACGATAGCGCTTGTTGGGAGGCAACCCAATGAATAAATAAATTTTTGCCTTTTCCTTTCTGTTTTTGTGTGTTGACACAATTATGCCTCTGTTATGATTGTGTTTTTTGGTTTATTTAGTGTTTGTGCCAAGTAAAGCCTTTAGGATGATTCATAGGATGAGTAGAAGCGATGCTGAATCTGAAACAGAAATTTTGCGTCCAGTATATGAATTTTTTTTTTACTGGAACGTGATCTTGAGCTGAAATTTTAACACAGTGTTCTATACAAATTCCTTACATTGTCCTAATGTTTCAGAATTTTTAGAGTTACGGAAGTATGGGTAGAGTACAGATTACTACAGACTGTTCTTTTTAAGACAAATTATGTTTTCGTTGCATTGTGTGCTTGTTTTGATGAATCTATGGGTTATATTGAAGGGTATGAACCATGGTAAAGTTAAAATACAGTAGGTATAATGCAATAATAAAATATGAATGGGTTTGCAATAGTACCTAAAGTAGTGATTTGCTTTCTTATACTAACGGATCTCACGAAGATTTTGTTGAGTTTTGTGTGATTGTAGTTTTCAAGTTTTGGGTGAGATCACGATGGATGAAGGAATAAGGAGTGATAAAAGCCTAAGCTTGGGGATGCTACCGCACCCCCAAGATATATCCAAAGATAAACAAGCAACTAAGCTTGGGGATGCCCCCCGAGTGGCATCCCCTCTTTCTTCTAACGACCATCGGTATTTTACTTGGAGCTATATTTTTATTCGTCACATATCATGAGTTTTCCTTGGAGCGTCTTGTATATTTGCTTGCTTTGTTTGTTAGTTTTTCCTTTGTATCCTTGATGGACAAACCTATTTGAGAAAGGCAAAATCATGCTATGATTTGTTAGAACTGCTCTATGTGCTTCACTTAAACTTTTTGAGCTATAGAATTGCTCTAGTGCTTCACTTATATCTTTTTGAGCACGGCGTGCTTGGAATTTTTTGTAGAAATACTCTCATGCTTCACTTAGATTAATTTGAGAGTTAGTAATTTTGAAGAAATCCTCTCATGCTTCACTTATACCTTTTTGAGAGATGAAATCTTTATGCTCATGTGCTTCACTTCAATTTGTTTGAGCTTGCCAAAAAGCAATGGCAATATGTGAAACAAGTCCCAAAGTGATAGATATCCAAGGAGGATATAATAAAAACTTTCATGAAGATCATTGGACAAATTAAACTTGATTCCTTGTAATAGTTTTGAAACATGATGATAGTAATATGTGAGTCATGTTAGTGAGTAATTATGCTTAGTAGGAATATTGGTGTTAAGGTTTGTGATTCCCTATGCATGCACGAAAGTCAATAGTTATGCAATGAAGTTACATCCTACTTGTGGTGCATTATTTGGTGTTAGTTATGTTCAATGCTCACCTATGTGAATTTTCGTTTCTTGGTTTGGTTGCTTCCCAATCTATTTGCGAGCCTCCATTTGTACTAAGTAGAAATACTACTTGTGCATCCAAAATCCTTAAACCAAGTTTTGCCTCATGAGTCCACCATACCTACCTATATGCGGTATTTCCATGCCGTTCCAAGAAAATTTGTATGTGCCATCTCAAAATTTTCAAAATAAATTTTCTCTTTTGTGTGCCCGTACTGCTCATGAAACGGTGGGGAGTGTCCAATATTTTTCCATGCTAGATGTGTTATTCTCAAGATGAGTGTTTATTCACTTGTCATTGCACGAGAGTGCGGCGGTAAGAGGGATGCCCATTCCCGAAATGAAAAAGAAAAAATAATATTTACCTTATGTTGTCAAATAATAAATTCCTTGGAAAGTGTTTGTATGGAAGGCAACCGTGGATACGGCCCGCCAAGGAAAGTGAAAGTTTGGTGGAAAAATGAATAAACTTTATTTTCTGTTTGGGAACTGCCTATGATATATCTAGCATGGAAAGTATTGTGAGCTACTTTGTCATTTTCGTTGAAAGGAAAAGCATGCCACCCAAAATATTTTTCTCTCTCAATTTAAACCTTGAGCTCTGGCACCTCTACAAATCCCTACTTCCCTCTGCGAAGGGCCTATATATTTACTTTATGCAATTTTTATTTTTGCTTTGAGTCTCCATCTTCTCTTATAAGCACCAACTAGGGGGCACTATGATCGTACTTGAGCATTGGGCATAGCTAATATTTGAGTGTGTTTTATGAATGGATCAATGATTGAGCATGATGGGCTAGGGATAACTTTCTTTAGTGTTAATATTTTGAAAGACATGGTTGCTTGTTGACATGCTTGAGTATTGAAGTCATTATGTTAAAACTAGACTATTGCTTTGAATTATTATAAGTCCAAATGTCCATGCTACACAAAAGAAAAGAATGTGATGAATATGTTAGGCAGCATTCCACATCAAAAATTCTATTTTTATCATTTACCTACTCGAGGACGAGTAGGAATTAAGCTTGGGGATGCTTGATACGTCTCCAACGTATCTATAATTTTTGCTTGTTCCATGATGTTATATTATCATTCTTGGATGTTTTACAATCATTTTATAACAACTTTTTATCATTTTTTTGGGACTAACCTATTGACATAGTGCCAAAGTGCCAGTTGCTGTTTTTGCTTGTTTTTTACTTCGCAAAAAATCAATACCAAACGGAGTCCAATCGCGACGAAACTTTTTGGAGATTTTTTCTGGACCAGAAGACACCCAGTGGGCCAAATAACTGCCGGAGAGGTGGGCTGTGGAGAGCACAACCCACCAGGGCGCGCCAGGGGGGCCTCGGCGTGCCCTAATGGGTTGTGCCCTCCTCGCCCCCCTTCCGCACCGCCTCTGATGCCTATAAATTCCCAAATATTCCAAAAACCCTAGGGGAGTCGACGAAACGCAATTCCAGCCGCCGCAAGTTCCAGAACCGCGAGATCCAATCTAAACACCATCATGGAGGGGTTCATCTTCCTCATAAGTGCCTCTCGGATGATGCGTGAGTAGTCCACCATAGACCTACGGGTCCGTAGGCAGTAGCTAGATGGCTTCTTCTCTCTCTCTTATGATTCTCAATACAATGGTCTCTTGAAGATTTATTTGATGTAAACTTTTGTCGTGTGTTGTTTGGGATCCGATGAATTTTGAGTTCATGATCAGTTTCTATCCATGAATATTATTTGAGTCTTCTTTGATCTCTTATATGCATGATTACATATAGCCTCATATTTCTTCTCCGAATCTTTGGTTTAGTTAGGCCGACTAGATCGATTTTTCTTGCCATAGGAAGAGGTGCTTTGTGATGGGTTCGATCTTGCGTTGTTCTTTCCCAGTGACAGAAGGGGCAGCAAGACACGCATGTATCGTTGCTATTAAGGATAACAAGATGGGGTCTATTCCTACATGAATAGATCTTGTCTACATCATGTCATCGTTCTTACTGCATTACTCTGTTTTTCCATGAACTTCATACACTAGATGCATGCTGGATATCGGTCGATGTGTGGAGTAATAGAGGTAGATGCAGGCAGGAGTCGGTCTATCTATCTTGGACGTGATGCCTATATAATGATCCTCGCCTTGGATATCGTCATGACTATTCGATTTTCTATCAATTGCCCAACAGTAATTTGTTCACCCACCGTGCGCTATACTCATGAGAGAAGCCACTAGTGAACCCTACGGCCCCCGGGTCTACTTTTCCATCATATTGCTTTCCGATCTACGTTTTTGCACTCTTTGTTTTCAGATCTACAAAACCAAAAACCCAAAAATATATTGGTTCATATTTACTCTTTTTATTTTGTGTTCTTGAGAGATCTATCTCTCCTATCTATCACTACCTAATCTATCTTATTACCGTAGAGAGATTGACAACCTCTCTTTCGCGCCGGGTTGCAAGTATTTGTTGTTTGTGTGTAGGTGCTGCTTATTGGGTGGCGGTGATCCTCCTACTGGTTCGATAACCTAGGTTTAATAACTGAGGGAAATACTTACCGTCGCTGTGCTGCATCATCCCTTCCTCTTTGGGGAAATACCGACGCAGTCTCAAGCCACGTCACATCTATCGATGGGCATCTCCATAGCCCGTTGGTACGCCTAGTTGATGCGAGACTATCTTCTCCACTTTTTACCCTATATATATCTACCACCATACTCTATTCCACCTAAATGCTATGTCCAATGGCTCACGCTCATGTATTGGATAAATAATAAAAAGTTTATGCACCTTGAAAAAGTACGATCCAATTGCCTAACTTGGGCACCGTGGTGCTTGACATTTGTATTAATGTGGTGAAGATGGAGCCATGCCTTGCTAATTAAATAAGATGGATAAGGGGTAGACATCTTTTGAGGATCGTATGCTTTGAAAAAATTAATGATTTTGCTTCTTATACTTATAGGTATTACTATGTTAATGTATATTGATTCATCATTTCTCAATGAGCATACATGCAAAAGATTACATAGTGGATAGCATGTCACATCAAAAATTCCATTTTTATCATTTACCTACTCGAGGACGAGCAGGAATTAAGCTTGGGGATGCTTGATACGTTTCCAACGTATCTATATTTTTTGATTGTTCCATGTTGACATATTATCATTCTTAGATACTTTTTGGGTCATTATTTACCAATTTATAATATTTTTGAGCACTAACCTATTGACCCACTGCCAAGTGCCAGTGCTGTTTTTCGCGTGTTTTTTACTTTGCAGATTTCCTTTACCAAATGAAGTCCAATTGCCATGAAACTTTTTGATGATTTTTTCTGGACAAAACACGACCTAGAAGCTTCGAAGGATGGTCGGGAGCCGCACGAGGGCTCCACAAGCCATCAGGGCACGCCCCGGGGGGGGGGGGGGGCATTGGCATTTGGGCCCCCTGTGGCTCCTCCGACCTCGTTCTACGGCCTATAAATTCTTAATAATCCTGAAAACCCTCAGGAGAGCCTCAAAAGCCTTTTTCCGCCGCCGCAAGTCTCTGTTCCGCTGCAATCCCATCTGGAGCTCCGTTCCGGCACCCTGCCGGAGGGGGGATCGATCACGGAGGTCCCCTTTATCAACCTTGCTGCCCTCATGATGATGTGTGAGTAGTTCACCACAGACCTACGGGTCCATAGCTAGTACCTAGATGGCTATCTCTCTCTCTCATATGATCTTCAATACAATGATCATCGCATCTTCGCTTTGATCTATCCGATGTAATCCTATTGTGCGGTGTGTTTGTTGGGATCCGATGAATTGTGGGTTTATGTTCAGATTATTCATGAAAAGTATTTGAGGTACCTCTGATATATATTGTCTCTTAATTGCATGATCATTATAGCTTCGTAATGCTCTCCAATTTATTGATGCGCTTTGGCCAAGTAGATTGATATTTCATTGGTGGGAGTAGTGCGTTGTAGTAGGTTCAACCTGACGAGTTTCTATATCCCAGTGACAGAAAAGGAGAAGATACATCTTTGTGTTGCTGCTACTAAGGATAAAACGATGGGGTTTATTCATATTGATTGAGTTTACTTTGTCTACATCATGTCATTGTTCTCCAAGCATTACTCTGTTTTACTTAATACTCTAGATGCATGCTGGATAGCGGTCGATGGGTGGAGTAATAGTAATAGGTGTAAGCAGGAGTCGGCCTATTTTCTTATGGATGTGATGCCTATATAGACATGATCATTGCCGTGAACAACGCATAACTATCCATTTTTCTATCAATTGCCCAACAATAATTTGTTACCCTCCGTACGTTGCCTACATGAGAGATACAGCTAGGGAACACTATGGCCCCCGGGTCTATTCACTTATATATTCTTAAACGCTATTGCTACCTTGCTGCCTTTATTTACCTTTTATTTTATTTTTCAATTTATATTTATCAACAATTATCTACACAATTCATTTGCTTGCAAATAACGAGATCAATGGGATTGACAACCCTCTTGCCCACGTTGGGTGCAAGTCGTTTGTTCTTTTGTGTGCAGTCGCTGAAGACGGTTGAGAAGTGATATTCCTATTGGTTCGATAAACCTTGGTTTCATAATTGAGGGAAATACTTACCCACCTTGTGCTGCAACTACCCGTTCCTCTTCAGGGAAAACCCAATGCAGATCACAAGTATTAGAGCATGGTAGCAATATTTTTAGTATGAGTTCTCTGAATATCCATGATGCTAACGATATGCAAAGCCACAAGCTTGGGGATGCTATGTTTGATGAAGATGATATTTTTTGTCCCCCAAGTTTTGATGAGCAAATTTATTATGATGATGGCATGCCTCCTATCGATGATGATTATTGTGATGAAATGTATGCTATAAAGAGTGCTAGTAACCATGAAACTTGTCATCATGATTTTAATATTCAAAGTGGTTATGTCAATCAAGTGTCTCATGATAGTTATTTTGTTGAGTTTGCTCCCACTACCATGAATGATAAGAAATATGCTTATATGGAGAGTGATAAATTTTCTATGTTTGTAGATCATGAAAAGAATGCTTTATGTGATAGTTATTTTGTTGAATTCCTTCATGATGCTACTGAAAATTATTATGAGAGAGGAACATATGCTTGTAGGAGTTGCAATAATATCAAGTTTCCTCTTGATAACCCACAAGTATAGGGGATCAATTGTAGCCTTTCTCGATAAGTAAGAGTGTCGAACCCAACGAGGAGCTAAAGGTAGAACAAATATTCCCTCAAGTTCTATCGACCACCGATACAACTCTACGCACGCTTAACGTTCGCTTTACCTAGAACAAGTATGAAACTAGAAGTACTTTGTAGGTGTGATAGGATAGGTTTGCAAGATAATAAAGAGCACGTAAATAAAAACTAGGGGCTGTTTAGATGAAGAAACAATTAAGTTAGTTTAACGAGTGTGGAAAAGTGGTGGTAGGAGTTGTGGAATTGTCCCTAAGCAATTGACTACGTTACTAGACCGATAGCAAGTTTTATGTGGGAGAGGCCACTGCTAGCATGTCATCCCTTACTTGGAATTCTATGCACTTATGATTGGAACTATTAGCAAGCATCCGCAACTACTAACGTTCATTAAGGTAAAACCCAACCATAGCATTAAGATATATTGGTCCCCCTTCAATCCTGTAGGCATCAATTTCTATGCTAGGCTGAAGCTGCTATCACCCTTGCCCTCCAATACATAGTCCTATCAACATACAACTAACCCTATGGTGTGATCCACGCGCGCGCTCATATGATGGGCACCAAAGGACAGAAACATAACCACAAGCAAATTAAACCAATCATAGCAATTCACCAATCACCGATAGGACAACAAAAATCTACTCAGACATCATAGGATGGCAACACATCATTGGATAATAATATGAAGCATAAAGCACCATGTTCAAGTAGAGGGTACAGCGGGCTGCGGGAGAGTGGACCGCTGTAGATAGATGGGGGAAGGTGATGGAGGTGTTGGTGAAGATGACGGAGTTGTTGGAGTAGATCGCCGTCACACGATGATTGCCCCGGCGGCGTTCCGGCGCCACCGGGAGAGAGGGGGAGAGAGCCCCCCCTCCTTCTTCTTCTTCCTTGATCTCCCCCCTAGATGGGAGGAGGGTTTCCCCTCTGGTTCTTGGCCTCCATGGCAGCGGAGGGGCGGGAGCCCCTCCGAGATTGGATCTCTCTCTGTTTCCTTCTGTTTCTGCCTTCCCAGATTCTGGCCTTTCACCGTTTCTTAAATTCCCCGAGATCCGTAACTCCGATTGGGCTGAAATTTTAACACAATTTTTATCCAGATATTAGATTTCTTGCGGCGAAAGAAGGGCACCAACCGCCTTACGGGGTGACCACAAGGGTCCAGGGCGTGCCCCTATGGCTTGTGGGCCCCTCGGGTATCGTCTCGCGTTGATTCTTTTTCCCAAAAATCACATATATTCCAAAAAAAATCTCCGTAAGTTTTTATCGCGTTTGGACTTTGTTTGGTATGGATATTCTGCGAAACAAAAAACATGCAACAAACAGGAACTGGAACTGGGCACTGGATCAATATGTTAGTCTCAAAAATAGTATAAAAAGTTGCCAAAAGTATATGAAAGTTGTAGAATATTGGCATGAAACAATCAAAAATTATAGATATGACGGAGATGTATCAGCATCCCCAAGCTTAATTCCTGCTCGTCCTCGAGCAGGTAAATGATAAAAAAGATAATTTTTGATGTGGAATGTTATCTAGCATAATCTTGATCATATAATCTAATCATAGCATGAATATTAAGACACGAGTGATTCAAAGCAATAGTCTATCATTTGACATTAAGACAATAATACTTCAAGCATACTAGTAAAGCAATCATGTCTTCTCAAAATATCATGGCTAAAAGAAAGTTATCCCTACAAAATCATATAGTCTGGCTATGCTCCATCTTCATCACACAAAGTATTAAATCATGCACAACCCCGGTTTTAGCCAAGCAAAGATTTCATACTTTAGTATTCTCAAACTTTTTCAACTTTCATGCAATACATGAGCGTGAGCCATGGATATAGCACTATAGGTGGAATAGAATATGGTGGAGGTTGTGGAGAAGACAAAAAGAAGGAGATAGTCCCACATCAACTAGGCAAATTAATGGGCTATGGAGATGCCCATCAATCGATATCGATGCAAGTGAGTAGGGATTGCCATGCAACGGATGCACTAGAGCTATAAGTGTATGAAAGCTCAAACTGAAAACTAAGTGGGTGTGTATCCAACTGGCTTGCTCACGAAGACCTAGGGCAATTTGAGGAAGCCCATCATTGGAATATACAAGCCAAGTTCTATAATGAAAAATTCCCACTAGTATATGAAAGTGACAATATAGGAGACTCTCTATCATGAAGATCATGGTGCTACTTAGAAGCACAAGTGTGGAAAAAGGAATAGTAGCATTCCCCTTCTCTCTTTTCTTTCATTTTTTTTTGTTTTTTTTTGTTTTTTTTTTGTTTTTTTGGTGGGCTTCTTTGGCCTCTTTTATTTTTTTGTAAAGTCTGGAGACTCATCCCAACTTGTGAGGGAATCATTGCTTCCATCATCCTTTCCTCACATGGGACAATGATCTAATAATGATGATCATCACACTTTTATTTACTTACAACTCAAGAATTACAACTCGATACTAGAAAAAAATATGACTCTATATGAATGCCTCCGGCGGTGTACCGGGATGTGCAATGATCTAGCGTAGCAATGACATCAAAACGGACAAGCCATGAAAACATCATGCTAGCTATCTTACGATCATGCAAAGCAATATGACAATGATGGTGCGTGTCATAATAAACGGAACGGTGGAAGTTGCATGGCAATATATCTCGGAATGGCTATGGAAATGCCATAATAGGTAGGTATGGTGGCTGTTTTGAGGAAGGATATATGGTGGGTGTAATGCACCGGCGAAAGTTGCGCGGTACTAGAGAGGCTAGCAATGGTGGAAGGGTGAGAGTGCGTATAATCCATGGACTCAACATTAGTCATAAAGAACTCACATACTTATTGCAAAAATTTATTAGTCATCGAAACAAGGTAATACACGCATGCTCATAGGGGAAGGGTTGGTAGGAGTTAACCATCGCGCGATCCCGACCTCCACACAAAGGATGACAATCAATAAATAAATCATACTCCGACTTCATCACATAACGGTTCACCATACGTGCATGCTACGGGAATCACAAACTTTAACACAAGTATTTCTACCAATCCACAATTACTTACTAGCATGACTCTAGTATCACCATCTTTATATCGCAAAACTATTGCAAGGAATCAAACATTTCATATTCAGTGATCTACAAGTTTTATGTAGGATTTTATGACTAACCTTGTGAATGACCAATTCCTGTTGACTCTCTAAATAGATATAAGTGAAGCATGAGAGTTTAATTCTTTCTACAAAAGATATGCCCACGCTCTAACAAATATAAGTGAAGCAAAAGAGCAATCTACAAATGGCGGTTTTCTATGTGTAGAGAAACAGGCAATCCAAACTTCAAATGATATAAGTGAAGCACATGAAGCATTCTATAAAGCCATACTCAAAAGATATAAGTGAGGTCCAAAGAGCCTTCTATAAATCAACCAAGGACTTTCTCATACCAGCATGGTGCATTATTAAAAGAAAAATAAAAAGCACACGACGCTCCAAGATTTACGCATATCATGTGACGAATAAAAATATAGCTCCAAGTAAAATTACCGATGGTTGTTAGAAGAAAGAGGGGATGCCTTCTGGGGCATCCCCAAGCTTAGTTTCTTGGGAGTCCTTGAATATTACCTTGGGGTGCCTCGGGCATCCCCAAGCTTAGTCTCTTTCCACTCCTTATTCCTTCATCCATCGTGATCTCACCCAAAACTTAAAAACTTCAATCACACAAAACTTAACAAAACCCTCGTGAGATTCGTTAGTATAATAAAGTAAATCACCACTTTAAGTACTGTTATGAACACATTCCAAATTCATAATAGCATTATATCTACTGTAGTCCAACTTCACCATGGTTCATACCCCCCGATACTACCCATAGATCCATCAAAATAAGAGAACAATGCATAGAAAACAGAATCTGTCAAAAACAGAACAGTCTGTAGTAATCTGAACATCTACCATACTTCTGTAACTCCAAAAATTCTGAAAAATTAGGAAAAAATAAAAAATTTGCATAGCAGTACTGTTTAAAAATTTCAGAAACTTTTGACATTCCTGTAAAAAATGTAAATTCATGCACTACAACCAAAGTTTCTGTTTTTGCACTGCACACACCAAACAAGCAATCTAATCATCCTAAGGGCAAATCTTGGCACATTATTTTTATAATACAATGGATTTATACAAGGGGATAATTATTTTTGTTGAAAATTTTCTGTAATTAAGATTCACAAAGTTTCCGTGAGCATGAACAAAGTTCAAGGAGCTCCCCCACTTCAACGGTGCTCGTCTTTCTTACTTTCACTTCCCTTTTTGAAAAGTTTTAGGTTCCCCACTTTATTTTTTTGTTTTTAAACTATATAAAAGCACACAACAGAATAAAATGACTCTATAAAACTTCCGGGTTGTCTCCCTGGCAGCGCTTTCTTTAAAGCCATTAAGCTAGGCATAAAGTGCTCAAGTAATGGATCCACCCGGATCCCAAGGTATATCAAAGCCAATTTTAATTAACAATGATTTGTAATTTAGTAGTGAGCACAAAGTAACATATATCATGCAACAACGAAGTCTAACTCTCTTCCTATTGTCGGTGTACTAAAGTTTGGGTCCTTTAGTACCCCATACTTGTGCACGGACAGTTGTAGCCACACCAGCGGCAAGGCCTGCCAGGGGACAGCTGAATACAAGTACAACAATGTCAAGAAGACATTCAAGTCAACAATCAGAAGATAGAAGACCGAAGGCTGGGCGCCCGGCAAGATCTGGCTGGGCTGGCCTGCAGAGCCCCGGCAAGACTCGCACCCGGCAAGACCTCGCCACCCTGTCACCGCTCCAGTGCAGCGACCAGCTTGTCTTTTAGCTGTTGTCCTCCTGGTAACGTGTCAGGCGCTAACGACGGAGGGGGGTTAAGCGGTGCTGATGGGACGGGCTCTTTTTCAGTCCCCAAGATGCTAAGGGACACCTCGACGGAGCATTTAATGCGTTTGTCCTAAATCGTCAGTATTAGGTATGATAACACTGTAGCAGCTTTACACCTCATGTATGTACTGTACGCCACTGTTGGTGACCCCTTCGAACGTATAAAAGGAGGCCCAAGGCGTAGCTACAGAAGGAGGATCCTCTGGCCCATTCTGCATGCTTAGCTGCTGCTTGAACGTACTGTTCATTGCAAGCGCTCCTTGAGCTTGGGCTTAAACACATCCGATACAACTAAAGCAGGAGTAGGGTTTTACGCTTCTGAGCGGCCCGAACCTGGGTAAAAATCCCCCGTGTTGATCGTTGGATCTGCTCTTTATGCAAGCCTTTCTCCCTGCCGAACCATAAAGGGATCCTCTCGATCCCATAGGGGTCATTCCCCGACATCTTTGGCGCGCCAGGTAGGGGGAAGAGGTTGCGTGAACCTGATCTAGTGATCAACGCGCCAGTTTCTTCATCATCTTCATCGCCATGGCCCCCAAGAAGAAGGGTTTTACGGCGGTTGGTCCATCCGCGTCCGGTGTCCCTGAAGCTACACAGACGGGCGACGGTGTGGACGTAGGTGGAGGAGGCAGAGATCCTGAGCTTCCACGACGTTCTGGAGATCATAGCCAGGCGAGCGGCATCGTTCGCGCCGCTAGATCTAAGGACGGAGCTGTGCTGCCAACAGGCGGTGTAGCGAACTCCAGGGATGGAAGGGCGCCTTCCAAGACACCCACGCCGGCGCATGCGCCGCGGCCTTCTCAGGTCGCGCGTGATGAACAGCGCCGCGACGTTGGTGGTTCCAAGCGTCCCCATGGAAAGGCCCCTGAGCATCACTCTCGAGATGCGCGGGACCAGCATGCACTCCAACATGCAGGTGGAAGCGGCGTGCGGTCGCGGGAGCGTGACGGAGCTCCTTCTAACACGGTTAGGAGTCAAAGCACCTCACGTTCCTCACACCTTTCGCCGCCGCCTACACCAGCAGAAGCACTGGCGCGGGCACAGCTGCTCCTGAATTTTCTTCCTGCTGCAGACAAGCTCGAAGAGTGGAGAGCTGCTATTCAGAGCCTCGTCGGCCTCGCTAATGATGATAGGCTGCAGCAGGCAGAGCCTTCGCGGCGGGAGTCCATCGAGCCGGCACGCGCCGGTGGCGAAAAGACCGGAGGTGGTACGACCACGGTGCACTCTCTTCCACGGCGGCAACAGCGGTCGCTGACTCGACGGATCGACGTCTGTGATGATGATTCAACAGCGTCGTCTAATCCGCGAACTCGCCGTGATCAACGTCAAGTTCTTCGGGAATGAGGCAAAGAAGACGCTCAGACTACCATCGAGCGGCGGCGGGAAGCGCGCCATCAGTCTGATAGGCGCGCAGGTCCCACTGTAGACAAGCCTGCGCCAGGGTATTATGATGATCTACCTTATGAGGTGGGTTGTCCAGCTTTTACCCGTGGGCTGCGGCGAGTCCAGTGGCCCAACTCCTGCATGTTCAAACCAGAGGTCCCAGAGAAATATGACGGCAAGACTCGCCCGTCGGAGTTCCTGAGCATCTACACCATTGTGGTACAGGCTGCCGAGGCTCGCAACGACAAGATACTCGCCAACTACTTCCCGTTTGTTGGGGATATAACCCCGTGGTAAGACCCGCCCAGGAGGGGCCGGGTCATACCAGGCGGCTCATAGCCAAGACCCTTAAGGTGGGCCGGAAGATGAAGGCCAGGCCGCATGGCAGCTTACCAGACGGGCCAAGACGAAGGCCCAGAGACAGAAGATGGTGAGAGACCCGGGCGGTTAAGCTGCCCGGAGACGGCTTGCCCAAGGTGGCCAGGCAGCTTAGAGGCAGGGTCGATTACGTTGTATGAGTCGGTTTGAGACTCGTGTAACCCAGGGCCTCGACCTCCTATATAAAGGTGAGACCCTGGGGCGGCTTAGACAGAAACCAATCGATCGAGAGCTAGGTCAAGCGAATCCGCTCCCTTGTAATCGATACTCCAATCAATACAACACAAGCAGGACGTAGGCTTTTACCTCTTCTTGAGGGGCCGAACCAGGGTAAACTCGTGTCCCTCGTCTCGACCAACCCCTTTGAGTCCACCGCCTCAGTGATGGCCTCGAACCTAAGTCTTCGGACATCTGCCGTGACAAAACCACGACAGTTGGCGCCCACCGTGGGGCTAGCGCTCGGTGGTGTTGAGTTCTCAAAGGGTTCTCTCCCAGGGATCGAGGGGTACGCCGTTGGCAGGATGACCAAGAGTCGCCGCGGCAAGCTCTACATCGACGACGCCGGCTGGGGCCCTGAGGCCGACTCAATCGAGTACGGGTTCCGGGTCCCCTTCGGCGGAATCCACGTTTTCATCGGCAAGATTGACGGATCTGAACCCGGTCCGGACGTCTGCACCAACATCGTCGAGCCGGCCCGGCGCGGGCAACCAGCCCGGCGTGTGCGACCCGCCCGTGTTAACCCGGGCAGGAAGCATGTCTTCGCCGGCTTCACCCAGGGCATGGAGCTTGAAGGTTCTATGTCACAGGAAGATACCCTCATCTGCTCAGAGGATGGATCCTCGAGCGGAGAGATGGAGTCAATCTATCAGCTTCACAATGGTGGGCTTGGGGGCTACGTCGAGCATTACCCCGAGTCAGAATATCATGAGCCGGAGGAATATGAGCCGCCGAACCGCGCTGCCTCCGTGTCACGCCCAAAATGCGATCCTATCCTTATTTTGGGACGAGGGCCTCGACAGGGATAGAAGCGCATCTCGTCGTTTCGCAAGAATGGATATCATTACAAGTACATGTAAAGAAGAGATGAGTATATGGAATTGGCTTACACTCGCCACAAGCTACATCAATATCACATCAATACATCAACATATCCAAAACAACATACAGAAGAGCAGGGTCCGACTACGGACGAAATCAAACGATAAAATGACATCCATCCTTGCTATCCCAGGCTGCCGCCTGGAACCCATCCTAGATCGATGAATAAGAAGAAGAACTCCAAATCAAACAAAGCATCGCGCTCACGTCATATCATCACATTACCTGTACCTGCAACTGTTGTTGTAGTAATCTGTGAGCCACGGGGACTCAGCAATCTCATTTCCAAGGGTATCAAGACTATTAAAGCTTAATGGGTGAGGTAGGGTTGAGTGGTGAGGCTGCAGCAAGCGACTAAGCATTTATTTGAGTGGCTAACTTACGAGTACAAGAATAAAGGGGGGTGATTGTCGCATAAACGGTCGTGAAGTAGTAATGATCTCTAAGAGATCCTGAACACCTACTTACGTCAAACATAACCCCACCGTGTTCTCTCTCGGATAAGGACTCACGAGAAGAGACAGTCACGGTTATGCACACAGTTGGTATATTTTATTTGAGTTTACTTCAAGTTTGCTATGACCGGGTGTTAAACAAAGTTTCCAAGTTGCCACGTAACCGTGGGCACGGCTTTCCGAAAGATTTAACCCTGCAGGGGTGCTCCAACTCATCCATCACAAATTAACCACACGCCGCGGGAATAACCTCGACCACGAATCTCATGATCTTCCTAGGTAGTTCCACTGGAAAACCGCAACCTCGAGATAGCCCGAAGTATTATCGGAATTCCTCGCGCAAGACATTCGAGAAAGGTAAAACAAATTCAGCAAGGCCGCCCGGCAGGCCAGATCCCGATAGGAGCCCCGCGTATCTCGTTCTCAGGGCACTACCAGATGGGCAAGACGTCGGGTTGGCTGAAACCCCGATTGACCCGGGGGCGCCGGACATCGCCCGGTTTGGACCAACACTCATGAGGAGCACTGGCCCGGGTTGTTGATTAAATTATCCGCGGGTGCCGGCGGGTCCCTATGCAATTTTAGTTGTTATTAGGCAAATATAGTACCAATGTTGGGCCTTGCCAGACAAGTTTTATCCTAAAACGAAAATCAAGGGGGTCCCCATAACAACCCCGAGCATGTTAGGAGCGCTCAATTATGGAACATAACACCGGTACACAAGTAACTAGGGGCGGCAAGAGTGGAACAAAACACCGAGCAAAATGCCAAGCCTTCCACCCTTTACCAAGTATATATGTGAATTAAATTAAATAGCAATAATATTGTGATATAGCAAAAATATACATGTTTCACATGGAAAACATCTTGCACCTGCAACTAGCAACGCTATAAGAAGGGCCGAGCAAGCGGTAACATGGCCAAACAGTGGTTTGCTGGGATGTTAAGGGGTTAGAGGCCTTTCATGGCATTTTGGGAGGCTTGACATACAAGTGGTAGGTAGCGAGGCAGCGATAGAAACAAGACATCTAGCATGGCAATGATAGTAATGGTATCCAGGGAAATGATCATCTTGCCTGAGATCCCGCTTGGAAGAAGAACGCGTCCATGAAGAAGACGAAGCAACGTTGTCGAACGAATCCTCACACTCCGAAGCGGTTTCGGAACTCTATCGAGATGAAGCAAATCGGAAACAACAATCAACACACGATAAACACCACAACCTATGCATGACATGATGCACTTCAAATATGATGCATGTTATGCATGACATGACAGAGCACAACAATCAACTCCTACACATTAAGTGAAGCTCAATATGCAACGAGTTGCATATTGACGAAACTCCACATTCGAATATTTAGTTCATTCTCGTTTAGGTACACGACAATATTAAATGTTGTCAAACATGGCAAGAGGTGAAGCATAAGTAAACTGCACTGCTAGGCAAGTTTAAATGAGGCCGGAAACAACATATAGCATTTCTGAAACGACCCCATATGTTAATTTCGAAATTGGTCCAGATCTGAACTAATCATGTTTTATATTTGTTAAACAGCAAAATAAAGTGAACCATGCAATTCTACATGTCATTCTAGTCGATTTACATATATGGAACATCTCAAACGGAGCTACGGTCTAAAAGATATGACATTCGCAAGATGCATATGACATGAATGCAAAATGCATGCAAACACCCACCACAAACATGTTAAATCATATATGTAGCAAGATATTATGAAACTCCATGAGATTCTAAGCAAGTTTCATGTGCAACATGTTCAAAACGGAGCTACGGTTCAACCACAACAACCAACACAAGTTTTAGTGCAATTCTGTCCAAAACAGCAACATGGCATATTGCACGCATGAAAACAACAAGCTACAAGATTCTAAAATGCACAAACTAAGCGTGGGGCAGTAGCATATACTACACACTTCATTTCATCTTCACATATCATGCTCAAAAGAGTCATGGATCACATGGTACGAAGCTCACAACATGGCAACAAAATATAGCAGATTAGGACTTAGTGAAAATAAAAGTTTTTAGCAGATCAGTTTTCACGGAGGCATATTGGCAGCAGTAAAACTATATGCTACAGGGCATATTATGACTTGAAAATCTACAGCATGGTAGAGGACATGATGCATAACAAATCATTACTTTATGGCAACATCAAATTATGCTCAGATTCATGGCAACTATCAACACAACATGGCATATTGAAGAAAAAAGATTCTCAGACTTAGTAAAAATTAGGCTAGTCATGAGCAGCAGTTTGTAACAGATTGACATATTGGACAGCAGGTTTAATTATGATGCAAAACCTATTCATGCAAACTATTCACACAACATGGTAGGGCATAACATGCTTAACAAAAGACTCCATGGTGGCCTCACCAAAAGACTCCTAGATCACTAGCAAATCACATGGCAAGTCAGCAATAAAATAACAAATTTCCAGACTTCGAAATATTTTGGACCCTCAAAACAACAGATTTTTATAGCATATTGGCAACAAGAAAACAACACCTAAACATGCATTTCTATGACAACCAAAAATACCAGGGCCTAGCACACATGTCCAAGGGAATATCTCATGTTCAAAATTATTTCATATGATGCACGGATTAAATCCCACAAAATAGACAAACGGGCATCATGGCAAAAATGACATGCACACGAGCCTCCTCCAATGACAAAACTAAATGCACAGATAAATTCTATGGATTTTTCTACCCCGAAAACACATGTAATATGCGTAGGTTCATGTAGGGAAATATGTCACACTTAATTATGCAAGTTTATGGAATAACCCATTTTGGCAATAATACGTGCAAATTGAATGCAAATAAAACATCACACATATTTGCCATGCATGAAAATACGATACAAATAATGTGAACATTTATATACATGGTTGGATTAATTCGAATGCATGATTAAATAAATGTGTGCAATGCAAATTAATGGTATTTATGCAAAATGATGTAAACAGCAAGTTTAAGCATTTTTGACATGGATGAAAATGGCCTATAATTAATCTACACATTTTTTCTGATCATTTTAAAATCATGGCAAAATCTGTAATTATGCAATGGCATGACTAATTGATAAATTTGCCGAAGGAAAAATAAATGCATGGGCTAAATCTGAATCTGGGCGCCGGTTAGCTAAAATGCACACAGGCGGGGGATTGTGGGCGCTCACCATGGGCCAGATCGGGCCGGTGGAGAGGAGGCCACACAGGCCGGCTTCGGGCGGGCAAGGGCAACGCCCATCGTCCTGCTCCTCCCGACCCCGATCGGGATCGAGGGAAGTGGCACGGCGGCGGTTGCCAGGCGACGCGGGCGAGGTCCGGCGAGCATGGGGAGGCGGATCTGGGTGGATCTGAGGCGGAGGGCCGCGTTCCCGGCGACGGCGCGCTGCGGGCCCGGCGGCGGACTTCGGGCGCTCCATGGCGATGCGGACGGCGAGCTCACCCGAGGTCGGGCGAGATCCGACGAGGGCCGGTTCCGACGGGGTCGAGCACGGGAGAGGCGGCGAGGGAGCGGCTCAGAGGCCGTGGCTCGGGTCCAGCAGGGCAACGCCCGCCGGCGGCGGCCGGAGATGCAGGCGCGGTCGATGCGGGCGAGGGCAAAGCTGCAGAGGAGCTCGGGCGCGGGGACGGCTGGTGTGGGCGGCTGCGGGCTCGCCGGGGCCCGGTTCGTCCGGGGCGGGCCCGATCTGGGCTGCTGCGCGCTGCGGCGGTGGGAGGCTGCGCGGGGACAGGTGGCAGCCCCTGAGTGGCTGCAGGCGGCGGCGCGGGTGGTGACTGGCGGCGACAAGTGGCGGAGGGAGGCTGGCCGGCACGGAAAACGAGGCAGAGGTGGGAGAGGGCTATTTTTGGACATGGGGGGTGTCCATATATAGCAGTTTTGGCTAGGGTTTGGGTTTAGTGGTTTCTCGACCCTCCGATCGCGATCGGACGGTCCGATCTGAGAGGTGGGTTTGCTGGGCTTAGAGGGCTGTGTAGAGGGGGTGTGGGCTGAGAAAAGAGGGAGGTTGGTGGCCCGTGGCATGATTTTGAATTACCGAAACGTCCGACGAATAAACCGATGACGGTGCCGCTGCGGTCGACCCTTCGGGTATCAAACGACCTCTGATTGCGACGAAACTTGGCAGGTGGTCTACCTACAATATAACAAGACCGCATGCCAACTTTCGACCCAATCCGAGAATATTTTCGCGCACTTTTAAAAAACAATATGTTCGATGCCGCAGGCGCGTGCGTGTGTGGTTGGTCTCGAAACGGTCGACGACATGAACGGAGAGAACCGACAACTACGAACGGATGCAAGTTTTCGAAAACAAGTGACGATTCTATGAAGATGATGCGAATGATGTGATGATGAATGCGACAATAAAACGAATCACATGACGAGAATGGAAATAAAAGGGGAATCTTCTGGAGCGTCGGTCCCGGGCTGTTACACTCCGCCTCAGCCGCCTCGCCATTCCCGGCTCTTCTGCCGACGACGCCGCCTGCGCCGTTTCACCTCACCACCGCGGCCTCCAACCCGTGAGCTGCCGCCGCCGCCATCCGGCTCTCCCACGCCCGCCAGCCGTCGCTGCCTCCGGCTCCACCCCACTGCTCCGCTTCCCCTCTGACACAACCTCGCCCCGACCTGCTCGCTACGCCGTGTCCTAGCCTCTATGCGGTCGGTTAGGCAAGGAGTAAGGGAAAGGGAGAGGGGGGGACAAGTTCGAAAAAAAAAGTGGTTAGCTCAAAAGTCATTGAAGTACACACCAATTATCGCGGGTATCTTCGACTCGCCCACGGGTGACTTCAACTCCATCGCGGTCATCATCAACCCCGTTACTGATAACTTCCGACAAAGCATATCAGGTGAAGTCCAGCCAGTCTATTTTCATTGGCACATTTTTATTCTTTCGAGAACAATTACTCTGGCTGGAGATATTTTTTATGCAGGATAATTATTCACTGCGAGAGCGGTCGTCGTGCCACAGATGTAGAGCTCGTGCAAACATCGTTTTGCGCCAGCACCCGCCCGTATGAGCCGCCCAACGGATGCGGCAAGCCGCTGTATCCGCGGTATGGTCTGCATCTACAACACCGTGGTGGACTCGCGCATCTGCACCAGTTTCCAATGCCGCGGCCAACTCTCGCATCCGTGCGACCAAGACGGCTTACAACGCCGCAATGGACTCTCGCGTTTGTACCAAGTCACCAGACAGCTCTCGCATTCAATTCAACACGCTAGGGGCGCATACACTAGTACGAACCGCCCAACGGACGCTTATGAGCTACCGCCCTGTGGTCTGATCTACATCAACATACCGGTGCGGTGCTCGCCTATACGAGCCGCCCAACGGACGTACGCAAGACGCAGCCCCCGTGGTCTGGTCTACATCAACACGCCGGTGCCGCGCCTGCTCACTTGAACCGCCCAACGGACGCGCGCAAGCCGCCGTGCCCGCAGTCCGGTTTACATCGACTCATCGGTGCAGGGCTCGCCTATCTGAGCCGCCCAACAGACGCGCCTTCAGCACGTTCAAGTGTTTCCAGTGTCAACTATATGCCGGTTTATGCCACGGTCAAGTATGGAGAATCTCAAGCCAACTCTTCGAGTCGACTTAAAACTCGGGGGCTACAGACATGGCTCGACACATTTGGTCGTTTTCAACAAGAACCCCGGATCATTGCAAGAAAGTTAACCCGACCCCAGGGGCTACTACATTATTGGCGGAACAATTAAAAGTCGCCCAAGAGGACGAACCGCCATGATGCACCATTCAAACATGGGTGCCCGGATTTATTGGATCATCATAAAGTCACTTGGAGGCTTCTGCCGTTTCTTCATACAAGATGGCGGCTAACAAGATGGTGCAAAAAGTTGACTCCATCGACAAGGTCATTTGGGGGCTTCCAACCCGCCGGGTTTAGCTTACACACCCTCTTGATCGTCTCTTCAGCCACCGTAAGGCCGGGTTGTATACCCAAAAAGTTTTCTCCGTCAACAAGGTCATTTGGGGGCTTCCAACCCACCGGGTTTAGCTTACACACCCTCTTGATCGGCTCTTCAGCCACCGCTAGTTCGAGTTAAACCTGCCTGTATGCTGCTGCTGCTCCGCTAGGTGACCCGCTGAACTCTTACCAGTTAATCTCGACTAGAGACCCTGAGCTGTTCAAAGTATTTGACAGTCACTCTCACTAGAGACCCTGTACTGGTCAAGGTTAAACCGGCGGCTCTTGTCACGTGAGGGCCGGCTTACGGAAAGCGAGGATAAACTCACCCATCTGCTGCATACTCTCCGCTATGTGGCCCGTTAGTACTCTTAAACAGTTACTCTTTTAAAGACCCTGCACTGTTTAAGGTTCAAACGACGGATTTATGTCACGTGAGAAGTAGCTTATGGGCCCTGAGGGTACTCATGCCCTGCTGCGCCTCTTTATGGTTTGTTGTTGCTCTTACCAGTTAATCTCGCCTAGGGACCCTGAGCCGTTCAAAGGATTTGACGGTCACTCTCACTAGAGACCCTGTACTGTTAAGAGTTCAAACAACAAGTTCATGCCATAAGAGTTGGCATATGAGTTTTCGGAAAAGAAACAAGCAAGGTCATAAAAGATTTAACATCTCCGGGTTGTGCTTTTCAAGCCGCCCTCACAACAATACAGAACATATTTTGTCTTGTTTATTCTTTGCAGGTTTTGTCTCCTGAGGCAAGCCGCCGTTAAGGTGAGACGAAAGATATCTTGGGCAGCATATAAAGGCAGATAAAAGTGCGTCAAAGTGGCACGACTGAGGCAATCAATTTTTTCTACGCCTATTACAAAGCTCTCCAGGGCGCCCAAAATACAACGGACTTAAAGTTTTTTACACACTTCTAGTTTCTGGCGGCTCAGAAAGCCGGGTTATCAATTTCAGGAGTAACGTATTCAGCTTGACGGCGGGTCATCCTGCGTCGGGTCTTCGACCTCTTCGATCTGAAGATTGTCCACATCCCAGTTGCAGTTTGGTAAAGCTTCAAACTGGGCCTCGTCAAAGAGGGGAGACGGGTCAATTTCAGGAGCAAAGAGTGGCTTACGGCGTGCAGGAGTTAAGTCCCTGGCTTCAAAAGTTGGACAACGCACTTGTTTGCTGTCTTCGCCGTAAGCCGCCTGGTATGAAGTCAGATCAATTTCATTGACAAGCGTTGATGCGAGTACTCGGGAGGCCTTCATACATTTGGCGTAATCAGCTTCAGTAAAGTCTGAGCCGTCATCTTTTTTGGATGGAAAGCCGTCCATCATCTCTTCCGCGGTCAGTTCAGGGGCAAAAGCCAAAGACCGGCTTAGCGCGGCCATTGCTCCCTTTCTGGCGGCTGATCGTTTGAGTTCATCAATTTTCTTGGGCAGAGTAGACAAGACCTCTATTACTCCCTTCATGAATTTGGGGATGCCTTTTTCACTCAACATTGCTTTGATGGTGCAAAGGGTCCCGCAGTATAGTTGTTCTGTCAAGGTATATATTTCTTTCAACTTCAACAAGCTGTCAGAAGATAGTTGGCGGCTTCTTTGACCTGCAAGAAAAGAAGCGTTATAAGCCGCTCGCGCAGTATTTCAAACAAGGCAAGGAAATTTTCTAAGTATTCAGTACTTACCAAAGATAGCAGAAGTAATCCTGGATATATGACGCTTGAGGGTTTGTAGCTCTTCTGACACAAGCTTGAGCCGATGGTCAGCATCGTCTGCGCGCTTGGTCAGGGCGGTTTGTTTAGACTCAGCAGTCTTTTTGAAGGCAGTAAAGTCAGCTTGAACCTTCTCAAGCTTTTTAACGGCAACCCGCCATTTTTCTTCCGCCTCAGACCGGGCGGTTTGTTGCGAAGCAACATTTTCCTTTAGCCTGGTCAGATCAGACTCGGCCGCATCCAAAGCTTCCTGCATCGTACAAAAACAAAAAGTTCAGGAGGTCTAAGTCGCCAGGATGAGATACTAATCGACAAGTGATGAGGCTGTTATGATACAAGTCTCAAGCAGATTGCAAGCAATATACTTGACACTTGGGGGCTAATGTCAGTGTTTTCTCTCACAATTTACAAACAAGTTCCGGCTCATCTTCGTAAAGTTAAGCCGGCACTTGGGGGCTACACACGGCGCTTCTAAACAATGCAGTCTTCTCCAGCTCATTTTTTAAGCCGGAGTTTGGGAGTTAAGATTCATGAGTTCTTTAGCAGTGAAGCTCCGGCTCATCATTACTATAATGACCCGGACTTGGGGGCTACACCCGGATCTAATTTTCAAGTAAGTACCGGTATTTATCTATATTAACCCGATACTTGGGGGCTACAAGCTAAGCTATTTGGAGTATGACAAAAATTGGAAGACCCGGTCTACTATTTGCAATACTAAACCAGCTCTTGGGGGCTACATAAGGGTATAAGGAAAAAGCAAGAGAAGAGGAGTACCTCATATTTCTTCTTCATCAGTCCAACAAGCTTTAATTCCATGTTACGGCTTGTGGAGAGGCGGTTCAGATAACCAGCATGTAACTCGTCCGCAGTCAGTTTTTCCAACACGGGGAATTCAAAATCAAGTTTTTCAGGTGAGAATGCTTCAGCCTTGCTGGTGTGCTTTGTCAGTACATGAGGTTCAGGAGAGTGATAACCCGTCCCAGTGACGATAACTTCTGGATGAGCTGTGTCTTCGGTGGCTGTTGAAGGGCTGGGCGGTTTAGGATCAGACTTTGACGGACTCTCAGGGGTGGCCATGTTATCGTCGGCCGGCTCAGAGGGCTGAGGAGCATCTTCAGGTGCATCTTTCCTAACCTCAGTAGGCTCAACATAAGTTGCAGGGGAGTCCGGCTTAGCAGTCTCCGGCTCTTGGGCAGCAGGAGCAGCGGTAGACCCGCCTGTCTTCCTTCGTTTTGCTTGAGCCCTGGAAACAAAAAGATTGTCACATAAGGGACAAGGATGGTAAAAAGGTATGGTGCAAATATAAAGGTACGCACTCCGGGTTAATCTTCAGAGGAGGCAGCTTGGATGCAGTGGAATCACCAGACGAAGGGGGCGTCTCCTGAAAAAGTTAAGACGATAAAAAACAGAGTAAGGTTACAATGCAAGACTGTTAAAAATTGGACTTGGCTAAAAGAGTACCTCAGCAGGCCGTTTCCGAGGAGCCGGAGAGTTTGGTAAGCCGGTCAAAAGCTCTTCAGAGCCGGTGCTCCGGGTCTGACGTCTGGAGTTGTGCTGTTGCTTTTTCAAAAGAAAGTTGGGGTCTAAATAAGCAAGAGGATGAGAAAATGGAACTTTCCAGATGACCCACCGTGTTTTCTCTTGTGGAAAGTTTTTTGAATCAGAGGAAATGTAAGTTACCTCAGGGGCGTCCACGTGGCTTGTCTCCATTTCCTCCTGTGAATAATTGTTGTCAATAAATTGCATAAAGAGACGTCCAAGGGAGTCAAGTTCTACTTCCGAGTCGTCAGGCTCAGGCAGTTCCTGAGAAGAAGTTTTCTTCTTATGGGCGCGGGTTTTACCCGCCTTAGGCCTCCTCACAGGAGGATTATATTTCTTCTTCCAGAAAGTAGAGCCGACCTGTGCATAAGCCGCCAAAAAAGATTAAAAGGAGCAAGGCAAAAGGTCAAGACAAAGAATGACCAGTTTTTTGGAAAAGGGTTTCTTACAGCTGGAGCCGGGTTCTTGACGCAAGAAGGTTTCAGCCCAATTTTGTTGCAAGTCTCTTGTTTTTCGCCAAGAAGTGATTTGACGGAAGAGTTGATGTCTTGTTCTGTCAGAGGGGTGGCGTTGAAATAGAGAGGGTCATTTCGCTCACCCGTAAATTCGCACATGAGTCGGTCACGCCGGCTCAGTGGCAAGATTTTCCAAGTAACCCAGCAGCGGGTTAAGTTGATGCCAGTCAAGCCGTTCGCCATTAAAGCCCTGATCTTCGCGAAGGCCGGAGCATATTTTGCTCGCTCTGCGGCGGACATCCGGTCTGGGAGTTCTCCGGAGGTGCAAAGCCGGGTAGGACGGTAACCCGGCAGCGGATTTTATTCTTTGGGAGAAGTATCCTTGCAGTAAAACCAAGTCTTGTTCCAATCTTTGGGGTGACTTGGTAAGACGGCTGCTTGGTAGGGAAAATCTCTCCGTCTCTGGATAGATATGCCGCCAAGCTCCAAACTTGGTCCAGCCGCCACTTCAGTTTGGTGGTTGACGTAAAAGTAGTCACGGAAGAGGTCAACAGACGGCTCTTCTTGCAGGTAAACTTCGCATAAGACTTGAAACTGACACATATTTGTGACAGAGTTTGGTCCTATATCTTGAGGGTGAAGCTTGAAGGAGTGAAGAATGTCCCGGAAATTTTTTGACCCGGGCGGGCTAAAACCACGGAGGAGGTGATCAGTGAATACGACAACCTCTCCTTCCTGAGGAGTAGGTCTTATTTCTGGCCCTGGAACCCGCCAATGTATAACATCCTAAGCCGGCAAGATACCCGATTCTACGAAGTCAAGCAGAAGCTGCTCGGTGACTCCGGAGCCATCCCAATCGCAAGACGCGGGCGCTCTTGACATGGTGGCGGGTTAAACTGTGAGAAGGTGCAGAATAAGGCGGGTTAGAAAAAATGTCAAATAAATGACGACAGTCGGTTATGGTCAATATGATGATGAGGCGTTAAGCCGCTGACATATGTTGTCAGAGAGCCGGCAATGCAATGGCGGGTTAAGTGGACAAGGCGGTACTAGAAATAGTGTTAAGTATGGATAAACAGGTTTCACATATTGCAACTGTGGCAGCAAGATCTACGGGTGGAGATAAATGAAATATATTCAAAACCTAAAAAGGGGAGTGGAAGAACAGGCGGACAACACGCGAAGAAGATTGGTATGCAGATTTAAAACAAGCGGACATTGACATTAAAAGGACGACCGCAACGGATAGACAGCGCTATGAGATTCAAGGGGATACTTGGTGGTCTGCACTACGAAGAACACTCTGACGAACAGCGAAGAACACTAGAGAAACCCGATGAACTCGGGGAGATCCTAATCGGGATGAATACAGATTCAACAAAGGTTGAGAATGGTACCTTGCGGATGCGGACGGGCTGGCGAGTTTCTAGTCCGAATCAGGTTGATGCAGCGGCCGGTGTTGGGGACGACAGTGAGGTCCGGTCGGTGCGGCGGAACTCTGGAGGCGCGGGTCTGAAGGAGGAAGAAGAAGACAGCAGCAGCAGAGAAAGGAAAGAGGGCACCTCGAATCCCTATTTATGAGATGGGATGGCAACAGTGCGCGCGAAAATCGAAGAGGTGCAGTGATGATTGACCGGAGGGGGCGCCTCGATTTTCAGGCCGACCGTTTAATGAGAGGATCCGTTGCGAACGTCACAGAATCTTTTTAGCATATTCGACGTGACGTCATGGCGGGTTAGGAGTTTTCTTTTTCAGGTGTGAAAGCACAACATGCTCCCTTGGTGGTTTTGATAATTCATGACAACATACATTGTCTCTTGGACTAACACCTTTACCTAGTGTATTTCAGATATAGTACACAGAGAGGGCTGGCAAAAGGATTGTGGAGATTGTGGAAATACCCCAAGATGCAAGGAAATGGATTGGCAAAGCTTCAAGCAAGAGGACTCTACATTTTACATTTGTCAGAAATCACTTTGAGTCCATAGGAAAGCCAATACTATTAAAAGGGGGTAAGGTTTTGATTGGTGAACAAAATGCTCATACGTGCACAAGTTATAGTCACCAAAAACACCCACAAGCTCTTCCACAAAGTCTGTCCATAGCCAAATATTCAAAATCGGTGCAACCAACACTTTCCACTCGGTGCCACCGATTCCCAAACTCAGACAGACTCAGCCAAACCCTAGCCACTTCGGTGCAACCGATTCCATTCCGGTGCCACCGAGTTTAGGTTGCCAACTTTCTGTTACGCAAATTCACAATATCGGTACCACCGAGATTGTTGGATCGGCGTCACCGAGAATGTCAATCTGACCGTTGGTCACCTTATCGGTGCAACCGAGTTTCCTATATCGGTCTCACCGAGATTCAAAAGTTGCCACCTTTTGGTCACTTCGGTACCACCGAGATTAACACATCGGTGTCACCGAGTTGGTCATTTTGTGTGTAACGATTGGATTTTTGGGGATGCCTATATATACCCCTTCACCACCACCTACTCGAAAGAGAAGCACTCAGAACTATTCCATACTTGCCCCATCCAGTTTTCTGAGAGAGAGCCACCTACCCTTGTGTTGAGGTCAAGATCTTCCACTCCAACCATATGGATCTTGATTTCTAGCCTCCCCAAGTTGCTTTCCACCAATCCCATATCTTCCACCAAGCCAAATCTGTGAGAGAGTGATTGTGTGTTGAGGAGTCTATCATCTTGAAGCACAAGATCAAGGAGTTTATCGTCATTACCGAGCCTATTACCTTTTGGAGGGTGGTGCCTCCTAGATTGGTTAGGTGTCGCTTGGGAGCCTCCTACTTCGTGTTGTGGAGTTGAACCAAGAAGTTTGTAAGGGCAAGGAGATCGCCTACTTCGTGAAGATCTACCCATAGTGAGGCTAGTCCTTCGTGGACGGAAGCCATTATGGAATAGTCAAGGTTGCTACTTCGTGGACCCTTATGGGTGGAGCCCTCCGTGGACTCTCGCGACCGTTACCCTCCGTGGGTTGAAGACTCCATAAACGTGGACGTACGATAGCACCACCTATCGGAACCACGGGAAAAATCTTTGCGTCTCCAATTGCGTTTGATCTCCATATCTCTACTCTTTACTTCATGTGCAATGTCTTTACTTTCCGCTGCCATATTTGTTGACATGCATGTGTAGGGCTGTTAGACTTGCTAGACTTGCTATAACTGTTAAAATCTGCCAACCAATTAACTTGGGAAAAGGTTAGGTTTTAAATTCCTGCTAGTAGTCTATTCACCCCCCCTCTAGACACTCTTCTAGTGATCCCTCAATTGGTATCAGAGCCAGGTTTCCATTGCTTCGGTTTAATCACCGTGGAGGAAGATGGATGTGTCTAGTATAGGGAGTTTGAGTTGTAGAGTGCCTATTCTTGATGGAGAGTACTATAGTCAATGGAAAACCTTGATGCTTGAGCTGTTTAATGAATTTCAATTGAGCAAATATGTTAAGTGCCCTTATGTACCTCCCATTGATCCTTTACATCCCACACATGAAGAGGAAATTGATATGCTATGCAATCTTAGAGCTGTTAATCTCATTGTTAGAGCATTGCCTAGAAATGTGCTTAATCAAATGAAGAATTTTGAATGTGCTTACACTTTGTGGAATGACTTGGAGAAACGATATCCAAGTTATTCATTGAGTAATCTTGATGAAATTCTTCATAAAACTATTGCCTTCCACAAAATGACGCCTAGTGATCCCAAGTTTGATGATTGTCTATTTGAGCTTAGAGACCTCATGCGTGCTAAAGGAGATGTCACAACTATCAACAATATCATTATAGAGGCCCTTCGCATTCATAAACTTGAACATTGTCATGATCACCATCCTAACGAATCTCTTGTTCTTTATGACGAGGATTTCCCACTTGATGATGACAATGTGGAACATGGCTACTATGATGAAGATGAGCTGTTCGACATCGAGTATGAGAAGATCATGAAGAATCTAAGTCTCATGGCAAACTTCAAGGATTACATGTCTGGAGGAAAAGAGTGGATTCTCGATAGCGGATGTACCGATCATATGACCGGAGATAGAGAAATGTTTGAAGAGATCACACCAAACCATGGACCGCGAAGGTACGTAACGTTTGGAGACAACTCCAAGGGTAAGGTACTTGGTCTTGGTAAGGTGGCCATATCCCATGATAGCTCTATCCAAAATGTTATGCTTGTTGAATCTCTTGGCTACAATCTTCTTTCCGTATCTAGACTTGCCGACTTTGGTTTTAATGTGCTATTCACGAAAGTAGATTGCCAAGTGTTTCGTCAAGATAATCATAAAATGGTCTTTACCGGTTTCCGTAGAGGTGATCTATACATTGTCGATTTCACTAAGAGATCCAAACCTCGTACTTGTCTTATTGCAAAATCTTCTAAAGGTTGGCTTTGGCATAGAAGACTAGGACATGTTGGCATGCGTAACTTGTTGGAAATATGCCCTAGAGGCAATAATAAATTGGTTATTATTATATTTCCTTGTTCATGATAATCGTTTATTATCCATGCTATAATTGTATTGATTGGAAACTCAAATACATGTGTGGGTACATAGACAACACTGTGTCCCTAGTAAGCCTCTAGTTGACTAGCTCGTTGATCAAAGATGGTTAAGGTTTCCTAGCCATTGACATGAGATGTCATTTGATAACGGGATCACATCATTAGGAGAATGATGTGATGGACAAGACCCAAACTGTAAACGTAGCATTTGATCGTGTCAGTTTATTGCTATTGTTTTCTGCATGTCAAGTATCTGTTCCTTTGACCATGAGATCATGCAACTCACTAACACCGGAGGAATACCTTGTGTGTATCAAACGTCGCAACGTAACTGGGTGACTATAAAGGTGCTCTACAGGTATCTCCGAGGGTGTCTGTTGGGTTGGCATGGATCAAGACTGGGATTTGTTACTCCGTATGACGGAGAGGTATCTCAGGGCCCACTCGGTAATACAACATCACAATGAGCCTTGCAAGCAATGTGACTAAAAGTGTTAGCCACGAGATCTTGTATTACGGAACGAGTAAAGAGACTTGCCGGTAACGAGATTGAACTAGGTATAGTGATACCGACGATCGAATCTCGGGCAAGTAACATACCGAAGAACAAAGGGAACAGCATACGGGATTAACTGAATCCTTGACATAGAGGTTCGACCGATAAAGATCTTCGTAGAATATGTAGGAGCCAATATGGGCATCCAGGTCCCGCTATTGGTTATTGGCCGTAGAGGTGTCTCGGTCATGTCTACATAGTTCTCGAACCCGCAGGGTCTACACACTTAACGTTTGGTGACGATTAGTATAATTGAGTTATTATGTTGGTGACCGAAAGTTGTTCGGAGTCCCGGATAAGATCCCGGACATGACGAGGATCTCCGGAATAGTCCGGAGGTAAAGATTGATATATGTGATAATAGTGTTTTGATCTCCGGAAGAGTTCCGAAGTTCACCGGAAGAGGTTCCGGATGTTTACCGAAGTGTTCGGGTGCAGCAACACTTTATATGAGCCAAAGGGATAAAGCCCACAAGGTATTGGAAAGTGCAAAAGTAGTTTTGCTGCCGCGTAAGCGGTACTACCGCTTGTTGAAGCGGTACTACCGCCCGAGCGGTACTACCGCTTGTGTGAAGCGGTACTACCGCCCAAGCGGTACTACCGCTTGTGTGAAGCGGTACTACCGCTTGTGCGCGGCTGTGCACGATTCGGCAGGGTCCGAATTGGACTCTTTTCCTGCGGGCCAAACCGACCTTGTGCGGGCAAAACCGACCCGGAGGAGGCTTTTACTCCAAGTTTAGACCCCAAGGCTCAACATATAAATAGAGGGGCAGGGCTAGCACACGGGACACATCAGGATTTCCCAAGCCGTGTGCCGGCAACCCTAGCCCTCTAGTTCCTCCGTCATAATCTCCGTAGTGCTTGGCGAAGCCCTGCAGAGATTGTTCCTCACCACCATCACCACGCCGTCGTGCTGCTGGAACTCAACCACTACTTCACCATCGCTCGCTGGATCGAGGAGGTGAAGGCGTCATCAAGCCGTACGTGTGTTGAACGCGGAGGTGCCGTCCGTTCGGCACTAGATCGGAAGGATCGTGATTGGATCGCGGGACGCTCGGTGATTTGGATCGTGAAGACGTTCGACTACATCAACCGCGTTTATTAACGCTTCCGCTTAGCGATCTACAAGGGTATGTAGATTCACTCTCCCTCTCGTAGATGCTCATCACCATGGATAGATCTTGCGTGTGCGTAGGAAAATTTTTGTTTCCCATGCAACGTTCCCCAACAGTGGCATCTGAGCTAGGTCTATGCGTAGATGAGATCTCGAGTAGAACACAAACGAGTTGTGGGCGTGGGTGTATACATATTGCTTGCCGTTACTAGTTGATACTTGATTCCGCGGTATTGTGAGATGAAGCGGCCCGGACCGACATTACGCGTACGCTTACGCGAGACTGGTTTCACCGCTGCGTGCACTTGTTGCATAAAGGTGACTGGCGGGTGTCTGTCTCTCTCACTTTAGTTGAATCGGTTCAATGAAGAGGGTTCTTTTAGAAGCTCAAAAAGCAATCACTACACCACGTTGTGGTTTTGCGTAGGTAAGAATCGTTCTTGCTAGATACCCGTAGCAGCCACGTAAAATTTGCAACAACAATTAGAGGACGTCTAACTTGTTTTTGCAGGGTATGTTGTGATGTGATATGGCCAATTACATGATGAGATATATGTGATGTATGAGATGATCATGTATTGTATAGAATATCACGACTTGCATGTCGATGAGTACGGCAACTGGCAGGAGCCATAGAGTTGTCTTTAATTATTGTATGACCTGCGTGTCAATCATTAAGCGCTATGTAATGCTTTACTTTATCGCTAAACGTTAGCAATAGTCGTGGAAGCAACAGTCGGCGCGACAACCTTATGGCGACACGTTGATGGAGATCAAGATGATGGAGATCATGGTGTCATGCCGGTGACGATGGAGATCATGCCGGTGCTTTGGAGATGGAGATCAAAAGCACAAGTTCATGGCCATATCATGTCACTTATGATTTGCATGTGATGTTAATCCTTTTATGCATCTTATTTTGCTTAGGACGACGGTAGCATTATAAGGTGATCCCTCACTTAAATTTCAAGATAAATTGTGTTCTCCCCAAGTGTGCACCGTTGCGAAAGTTCGTCGTTTCGAGACACGCCGTGATGATCGGGTGTGATAGACTCTACGTTCGCATACAACGGGTGTAAGCCATGTTACACGTGCGGAACACTCGGGTTAAACTTGACGAGCCTAGCATGTACAGACATGGCCTCGGAACACAAGAGACCGAAAGGTCGAACATGAGTCATATAGTAGATATGATCAACATGAAGATGTTCACCATTGAAACCACCTCAACTCACGTGATGATCGGACTTGAGTTGGTGGATTTGGATCATGTTACACTCGAATGATCGGAGGGATGTCAATTTGAGTGGGAGTTTTTAAGTAATATGATTAACTAAACTCATTATCTAAGAACAATAGTCTAAGTTGTCTTTGCTATATTTATGTTGTAGATCATGGCTCGCGCAGTAGCACCCCTGAATTTTAATGCGTTCCTAGAGAAAGCTAAGTTGAAAGATGATGGAAGTAACTTTGTGGACTGGGCCCGTAATCTAAGGATTATCCTTACGGCTTCCCAGAAGGCTTATGTCCTTGATGCACCGCTTGGTGATCCACCCGCTCCAGTTGAGTCTCTAGACGTTGTGAACGCCTGGCAGGCTCGTTCTGATGATTACTCAATAGTTCAATGTGCAATGTTGTATGGCTTAGAACCGGGACTTCAAAGACGTTTTGAACGTCATGGAGCATATGAGATGTTCCAGGAGTTGAAGTTTATCTTTCAGAAGAATGCCCGGATCGAGAGATATGAGATCTCCGATAAGTTCTATGCTTGCAAGATGGAGGAGAACGGGTCTATCAGTGATCACGTGCTCAGAATGTCTGGGTACTCCACCCGTCTGGCTGAGTTAGGGATGCCCCTTCCGCCAGAGGCTATCACTGACAGAGTTCTTCAATCATTGCCACCTAGCTACAAGAGCTTCGTGTTGAACTATAACATGCACGGGATGAACAAGTCAGTCGTCGAGCTGTTTGCGATGCTGAAAGCCGCTGAGTCTGAAATTCAGAAGGAGCATCAAGTGTTGATGGTCAATAAAACCACTAGTTTCAAGAAAAATGGCAAGGGTAAGAAGGGTAACTCCAAGCAGAGTGGCAAAGCAGTTGCTCCTCTCGTGAAGAAACCCAAGGCTGGACCCAAACCAGAAACTGTGTGTTTTCATTGCAAGGGAACTGGACACTGGAAGCGGAATTGCCCCAAGTATTTGGCTGACAAGAAGGCGGCCAACAACAAACAAGGTATATATGATATACATGTTATTGATGTGTACCTTACCAACTCTCGTTGTAGTGCCTGGGTATTTGATACCGGTGCGGTTGCTCATATTTGCAACTCAAAACAGGAACTGCGGAATAGACGGAGGCTGGCAAAGGACGAAGTGACGATGCGCGTGGGAAATGGTTCCAAGGTTGATGTGATCGCCGTCGGCACGCTCGCTCTTCGATTACCGTCGGGATTAGTGATGAACCTAAATAAGTGTTATTTGGTGCCTGCGTTAAGCATGAACATTATATCTGGATCTTGTTTATTGCGAGACGGTTACTCATTTAAATCAGAGAATAATGGTTGTTCTATTTATATGAGTAATATCTTTTATGGTCATGCACCCGATGTGAAGGGTTTATTCTTGTTGAATCTCGATAGTAATGATACACATGTTCATAACATTGATGCCAAAAGATGTAGAATTGATAATGATAATACCACTTTCTTGTGGCACTGCCGTTTAGGTCATATTGGCGTAAAACACATGAAGAAGCTCCATGCTGATGGACTTTTGGAGTCACTTGATTTTGAATCACTTGACACATGTGAACCATGCCTCATGGGCAAGATGACTAAAACGCCGTTCTCTGGAATAATGGAACGGGCAAGTGACTTATTGGAAATCATACATACTGATGTGTGCGGTCCAATGAGTATTGAGGCGCGCGGTGGTTATCGTTACTTTCTCACCTTCACTGATGACTTAAGTAGATATGGGTATATTTACTTAATGAAACACAAGTCTGAAACATTTGAAAAGTTCAAACAATTTCAGAGTGAAGTTGAGAATCATCGTAACAAGAAGATTAAATTCCTACGATCTGATCGAGGGGGAGAATATCTGAGTTATGAGTTTGGCAGTCACTTAAGACAGTGTGGAATTGTTTCACAATTGACACCGCCTGGAACACCACAGCGTAATGGTGTGTCCGAACGTCGTAATCGAACTTTATTGGATATGGTGCGATCTATGATGTCTCTTGCCGATTTGCCACTATCGTTTTGGGGTTATGCATTAGAGACAGCTGCATTCACTTTAAATAGGGCACCATCGAAATCCGTTGAGACGACGCCATATGAACTTTGGTTTGGCAAGAAGCCAAAGCTGTCGTTTCTTAAAGTTTGGGGATGTGATGCTTATGTCAAAAAGCTTCAGCCTGAAAAGCTGGAACCCAAAGCGGAGAAATGCGTCTTCATAGGATACCCAAAAGAGACAGTTGGGTATACCTTCTACCTCAGATCCGAAGGCAAAGTGTTTGTCGCTAAAAACGGAACATTTCTTGAGAAAGAGTTTCTCTCGAAAGAATTGAGTGGGAGGAAGATAGAACTTGATGAGGTTGTTGAACCTTTACTTCAACCTGAGAGTAGCGCAGCGCAGAAAGTTGTTTCTGTGGAGCCTACATTAGCTGAAGAGGAAGTTAATGATGATGATCATGAAGCTTTGGATCAAGTTGCTATCGAACCTCGTAGGTCGACAAGGACGCGTACTGCTCCTGAGTGGTACGGCAACCCTGTCTTAGAGGTCATGTTGTTAGACAACGATGAACCTACGAGCTATGGAGAAGCGATGATGAGCCCGGATTCCGAGAAGTGGTTAGAGGCCATGAAATCCGAGATGGGATCCATGTATGAAAACAAAGTATGGACTTTGGAAGTATTACCTGAAGGGCGTAAGGCCATTCAGAACAAATGGATCTTTAAGAGGAAGACGGACGCGGACGGTAATGTCACCGTCTATAAAGCTCGACTTGTGGCAAAGGGTTTTTCACAAGTTCAAGGAGTTGACTACGATGAGACCTTCTCACCCGTAGCGATGCTTAAGTCCGTCAGAATCATGTTAGCAATAGCTGCCTTTTTCGATTATGAAATTTGGCAGATGGATGTCAAAACAGCGTTCCTTAACGGTTTCCTTAAGGAAGAGTTGTATATGATGCAACCAGAAGGTTTTGTCGATCCAGAGAATGCTGACAAAGTTTGCAAACTCCAGCGATCCATTTATGGACTGGTGCAAGCATCTCGGAGTTGGAATCTTCGTTTTGATGAGGTGATCAAAGCGTTCGAGTTTATACAAGTTTACGGAGAAGCTTGTATTTACAAGAAAGTGAGTGGGAGCTCTATAGCGTTTCTAATATTATATGTGGATGACATATTGCTGATTGGAAACAATATAGAAATGCTGGAAAGCGTAAAGGAATATTTGAACAAGAGTTTTTCAATGAAGGACCTAGGAGAAGCTGCTTTCATATTAGGCATCAAGATCTATAGAGATAGATCAAGACGCTTAATAGGACTTTCACAAAGCACATACCTTGATAAGATTTTGAAGAAGTTCAAAATGGATCAGTCCAAGAAGGGGTTCTTGCCTGTTTTGCAAGGTGTGAAGTTGAGTAAGACTCAATGCCCAGTGACTGCAGAAGATAGAGAAAAGATGAGTGTCATCCCCTATGCTTCAGCCATAGGCTCTATCATGTATGCAATGCTGTGCACAAGACCCGATGTCAGCCTTGCCATAAGTATGGCCGGAAGGTTTCAAAGTGATCCAGGAATGGAACACTGGACGGCGGTCAAGAATATCCTGAAGTACCTGAAAAGGACTAAGGACATGTTTCTCGTTTATGGAGGTGATCAAGAGCTCGTCGTAAAGGGTTACGTCGATGCAAGCTTTGACACTGATCCGGATGACTCTAAGTCGCAAACCGGATACGTATTTATTCTTAATGGGGGTGCGGTTAGCTGGTGCAGTTCCAAGCAAAGCGTGGTAGCAGATTCTACATGCGAAGCGGAGTACATCGCAGCCTCGGAGGCGGCGAAGGTAGGTGTCTGGATGAAGGAGTTCATGACAGATCTTGGAGTAGTGCCTAGTGCACTTAACCCAATGACTCTGTTTTGTGATAATACTGGTGCCATTGCTCTAGCCAAGGAACCAAGATTTCACAAGAGGACCAGACACATAAAGCGACGTTTCAATTCCATCCGCGATTACATCAAGGAGGACGACATAAATATTTGCAAAGTACACACGGATCTAAATGTTGCAGATCCGATGACTAAACCTCTTCCAAGGGCTAAACATGAACAACACCAGAACTGCATGGGTGTTCGATTCATTACAATGTAAATCACATAGTGATGTGAACTAGATTATTGACTCTAGTGCAAGTGGGAGACTGTTGGAAATATGCCCTAGAGGCAATAATAAATTGGTTATTATTATATTTCCTTGTTCATGATAATCGTTTATTATCCATGCTATAATTGTATTGATTGGAAACTCAAATACATGTGTGGGTACATAGACAACACTGTGTCCCTAGTAAGCCTCTAGTTGACTAGCTCGTTGATCAAAGATGGTTAAGGTTTCCTAGCCATTGACATGAGATGTCATTTGATAACGGGATCACATCATTAGGAGAATGATGTGATGGACAAGACCCAAACTGTAAACGTAGCATTTGATCGTGTCAGTTTATTGCTATTGTTTTCTGCATGTCAAGTATCTGTTCCTTTGACCATGAGATCATGCAACTCACTAACACCGGAGGAATACCTTGTGTGTATCAAACGTCGCAACGTAACTGGGTGACTATAAAGGTGCTCTACAGGTATCTCCGAGGGTGTCTGTTGGGTTGGCATGGATCAAGACTGGGATTTGTTACTCCGTATGACGGAGAGGTATCTCAGGGCCCACTCGGTAATACAACATCACAATGAGCCTTGCAAGCAATGTGACTAAAAGTGTTAGCCACGAGATCTTGTATTACGGAACGAGTAAAGAGACTTGCTGGTAACGAGATTGAACTAGGTATAGTGATACCGACGATCGAATCTCGGGCAAGTAACATACCGAAGAACAAAGGGAACAGCATACGGGATTAACTGAATCCTTGACATAGAGGTTCGACCGATAAAGATCTTCGTAGAATATGTAGGAGCCAATATGGGCATCCAGGTCCCGCTATTGGTTATTGGCCGTAGAGGTGTCTCGGTCATGTCTACATAGTTCTCGAACCCGCAGGGTCTACACACTTAACGTTTGGTGACGATTAGTATAATTGAGTTATTATGTTGGTGACCGAAAGTTGTTCGGAGTCCCGGATAAGATCCCGGACATGACGAGGATCTCCGGAATAGTCCGGAGGTAAAGATTGATATATGTGATAATAGTGTTTTGATCTCCGGAAGAGTTCCGAAGTTCACCGGAAGAGGTTCCGGATGTTTACCGAAGTGTTCGGGTGCAGCAACACTTTATATGAGCCAAAGGGATAAAGCCCACAAGGTATTGGAAAGTGCAAAAGTAGTTTTGCTGCCGCGTAAGCGGTACTACCGCTTGTTGAAGCGGTACTACCGCCCGAGCGGTACTACCGCTTGTGTGAAGCGGTACTACCGCCCAAGCGGTACTACCGCTTGTGTGAAGCGGTACTACCGCTTGTGCGCGGCTGTGCACGATTCGGCAGGGTCCGAATTGGACTCTTTTCCTGCGGGCCAAACCGACCTTGTGCGGGCAAAACCGACCCGGAGGAGGCTTTTACTCCAAGTTTAGACCCCAAGGCTCAACATATAAATAGAGGGGCAGGGCTAGCACACGGGACACATCAGGATTTCCCAAGCCGTGTGCCGGCAACCCTAGCCCTCTAGTTCCTCCGTCATAATCTCCGTAGTGCTTGGCGAAGCCCTGCAGAGATTGTTCCTCACCACCATCACCACGCCGTCGTGCTGCTGGAACTCAACCACTACTTCACCATCGCTCGCTGGATCGAGGAGGTGAAGGCGTCATCAAGCCGTACGTGTGTTGAACGCGGAGGTGCCGTCCGTTCGGCACTAGATCGGAAGGATCGTGATTGGATCGCGGGACGCTCGGCGATTTGGATCGTGAAGACGTTCGACTACATCAACCGCGTTTATTAACGCTTCCGCTTAGCGATCTACAAGGGTATGTAGATTCACTCTCCCTCTCGTAGATGCTCATCACCATGGATAGATCTTGCGTGTGCGTAGGAAAATTTTTGTTTCCCATGCAACGTTCCCCAACATAACTTAGACAAGCTTATCAAAGGTGATCATATACTTGGTGTTAAAGATGTTATCTTTGACAAAGATAGACTTTGTAGTGCTTGTCAAGCTGGAAAGCAAGTAGGTGGAAGTCATCCCGTTAAGAATATCATGACTACTAGGAGACCACTCGAGTTACTTCACATGGATCTTTTTGGTCCCAATGCTTACAAGAGTCTCGGTGGAAATTCCTATGGTCTAGTTATAGTTGATGATTTTTCCAGATTTACGTGGGTATTCTTTCTTGATGATAAGTCGCAGGTTCAAAAGATCTTCAAGAACTTCGCTCGCAAAGCGCAAAACCAGTTTGAAGTGAAGATCAAGAAGGTTCGGAGCGATAATGGATCGGAGTTCAAGAACACCCATGTGGATACCTTTCTTGACGAAGAAGGTGTCTCACATGAGTTCTCAGCTACGTACACGCCTCAACAAAATGGAGTTGTTGAGAGGAAGAACCGAACGCTTATTGAGATGGCAAGAATGATGCTTGACGAATACAAGATGCCAAGACACTTTTGGGCAGAAGCCGTGGAAACAGCATGTCATGCCACGAACCGACTTTACTTGCACAAGGTTCTCGGTAAAACGGCATACGAGCTACTCACCGGTAACAAACCCCAAGTTGGATACTTCCGGGTATTCGGCTCAAAGTGCTACATTCTTGATAAGCATCGTCGTACTAAATTTGCTCCTAAATCTCATGAAGGATTCCTACTTGGTTACGGATCGAACTCTCACACTTACCGTGTCTACAACAACTTCACTCGAAAGGTTGAAGAGACGGTAGATGTGAAGTTTGATGAATCTAATGGTTCGCAAGTCGAACAATTGCCAAATGATGTAGGTGATAAGGACCCTCCAGAAGCTATCCTAGATTTGCCCATCGGCAAGAGTCGTCCCATGGAGGTGAAGGAAAGTACTTCATCAACTCAAGTGGAAGCTCCTACTTCACGTCAAGGTGAACCACAACATGACATGGAGGCATCCACAAGCGGTACACGACACGATGATGAAGAGGAGGAAGTACATCATGAAGTTCCACCACAACCTCCTTCGCCACCACCTCAAGGGAACGACACCTTCAACAACAATGAAGATGAAGGAGATGATGATGAAGAAGAAGCTCCACCATCCAACAATCGGAAGCTGACCCGAGTTCGAGCACAAGTGACCAAGAACCATCCCCTAAACCAAATCTTTGGTGATATACAAACAGGGAGAATCACTTGCTCTAAAACTCGCCTAGCTAACTTTTGTGAGCATTATTCTTTCATCTATAGCATTGAGCCCTTGAAGGTAGAACAAGCTCTAGAAGATGCTGATTGGGTGAACGTGATGCATGAAGAGCTTCACAACTTCAAGAGGAACGAAGTGTGGACACTCGTGGAGAAGCCCAAGGATGAGCAAAACATCATCGGAACCAAATGGGTGTTTCGAAACAAGCAAGATGAAGACGGTCAAGTCGTACGGAACAAGGCTCATCTCGTAGCCCAAGGATATACTCAAGTCGAAGGTATGGACTACGGTGAGACCTACGCCCCCGTCGCTAGACTTGAAGCTATTCGCATTCTTCTTGCTTATGCTAATCACCATGATATCACGCTTTATCAAATGGACATTAAAAGTGCCTTTTTAAATGGTGAGATTGAAGAAGAAGTCTATGTTAAGCAACCGCCTGGTTTTGTGAATCCTAAGAAACCTAATCATATTTACAAGCTTCGTAAAGCCCTTTATGGTCTTAAGCAAGCCCCCCGTGCTTGGTACAAATGCTTAACGAAGTTTCTCATTGAAAAAGGTTTTGAAATTGGTAAAATTGATGCAACCTTGTTCACTAAGAGAGTTAATGGTGAATTATTTGTGTGCCAAATCTATGTGGATGATATTATCTTTGTATCTACTAACCCACAATTCAGTGAAAGATTTGGAAGGTTGATGTCTGAGAAGTATGAGATGTACATGATGTGTGAGCTGAAATTCTTTCTTGGTTTGCAAATCAAGCAAACGAAAGAAGGAACTTTCATCTCTCAAACTAAGTATACAAAGGACTTGATCAAGAAGTTCAACATGCAAGAGTGCAAAGGTATGAAAACTCCTATGCCTACTAGTGGTCATGTTGATCTTACCAAGGAGGACGAACCGGTTGATCAAAAGGTTTATCGATCTATGATTGGTTCATTGCTATATCTATGTGCCTCTCGTCCCGATATTATGCTTAGCGTTTGCATGTGTGTTAGATATCAAGCTGCACCTAAAGAGTGTCATCTTTTGGCCGTGAAACGTATTGTGAGATATTTGATACAAACACCAAACTTTGGCATTTGGTATCCCAAAGGATCTTCCTTTAACCTTGTTGGCTATTCTGATTCGGATTATGCTGGTGACAAGGTTGATAGAAAATCCACCTCGGGCACTTGTCAATTTTTGGGTAGATCTATTGTATCTTGGTCCTCCAAGAAACAAAACTCGGTATCTCTATCTACTGCCGAAGCTGAATATATTGCTGCTGGAACTTGTTGTGCACAATTATTATGGATGACACAAACGCTTAAGGATTACGGAATCCATGTTAGAAATGTTCCATTACTTTGTGACAATGAAAGTGCTATTAAAATTGGTCATAATCCTGTGTAACATTCTCGAACAAAACATATTCAAGTTAGACATCATTTCATTCGTGATCATATTGCCAAAGGAGATATCAATCTTAAGCATGTTCGCACTAACAAGCAATTGGCCGATATCTTTACCAAACCACTGGATGAGAAAACATTTTGCTATTTGAGGAGTGAGTTGAACATCATTGATGCTTCAAACTTGAGCTAGACTCACTCGGATGCATGCAAGGGCATGAGCCTTCTTGACATTTCCATGAAGCACTAACATGTTATCTTATGCCATGGAATTCTATGCTCCCTTGTATTGCATCTAATCTTTTGTAGGTACTTGGAAGAACTTCATTCCACAAGATTGCCCTCAACTCAAATCATAAGCAATCTTGTCATGACCAAGTATCCACAATCCCTCTTGGTAATGGAAGGAAGAAGATAACTCAACCATATCCTTGACATATACTTGATGTGATCCTTGCTAAGTCTCTATTGGTATCATGTCAAATGGATATATCTATTGCTCTTCCTTGCATGACTAACCTATGTAGGTGACAAGTGTACTCAAACGAGAAGGTTTGCCCCCAACTCAAGATGATGTTCATCAACCTCGAGCATCCTCAACAAGTTCACCTACAAGCCTCGTCATCAACATCACTCAAAGGTATGCACTCATATCCTTGAAAAGGCTTTACTCCAAGTCATGAGCTAAAGCAACTCAAGTGATTTGAAGACATTAAAATGCTTAATTGAAAAATGGTAACCCCATTTTGAGCTTAATGTAGAGTATGACCTATGATCAAGTATTCTTGCTTGGCTCCTATGTCAATATACTCTAATATAGGTGACCTAGTCACCGCCCATCATCTAGTTAAGTATTTTGGATGGTTCACTTTCTATTTTGCGAAGACTTCTTGGAACCACTCAAATCTTCTCTAGTTGATATCCCTTTGTTAAAACTTTCACATTTCCTTTGAATTTTTTTTAAAACAGAAACTTGGTCTCTTATTTCTTTTCTGTTTTAGTCGCTTTTGCCTCGGAGCCGCCGATACATATATCTCGGTTCTACCGACATTGCAGATAAGCTGCACCACAAAATCTCGGTACCACCGATTTATCTGTCTCGGAGTCACCGATTTGTTATTTATGTTCGCAGTTGTGAATTTATGTTTCTTTTGTAATCTTTTAAGAAATAATTCTGTTACTTCGATGATCCCGTTTCAAAAAAAAAATCGGGGGAGAATAACAAAAGATAATCTTAGGGAGAGAAATTCTTCTCAATGATTCCCTCAGTTTTCATTTCCATGAACCCTACATTCAATGACCCTTGTTCTCAAGGATCCCTTCCTATCAATGATCCCTGTATCTATTCCTGTGTTTGACCTTTTTGGAAATTAATGCCAAAGGGGGAGAATACCAAAGCTTCATGCTAAAGAGGAAGATGCATGCTTATGCAAAGGGGGAGATATGATCAAGGGGGAGAGCCAATATCATAAACAAGGGGAGAATATCAAAGTAGGGGGAGAAAAAATTCAACATCTAAGATGAGTTGGAACTTTACTTTTCTCACCCTATCCAATCCCAATATCTACATGCTGAGATTCAGGGGGAGAGGATGTTCTAATATTGTCATATCTAAGGGGAGAAAGAAATAATTTCGGAGACATATCAATCTTAAGAAATACTATCTTCTATATGTTCTCCATATCTTGGTATTTTTGAGTTCTATTGCCTTGTTGATTGGTTGAATACTCTTGTGTTTCCTAACATTGTTTTCTCAAGTGTATTTCTACTACAAGAATGCTCAAGAACTCAAGGTAAGTATTTGCATCACATCTTTGGTCAAGATGATCACTTGCTTCTTACACATATTGTTTGCAAGAGTGAAGTCTTGAACAAAGATACATCCCATTCCTATATATTTGATGCATATAGCCAAGATACATATGACTTACTATATCCCTTCCACTACATGTGTGTCTATGCATTCCAAAGCAACTATCCTTTAAAGGAATCACACATTTAGGGGGAGAAAATCTAAGTCATGTGTCTCTCAAAGTCTTCACTATATTCATGTATATCTTTATTTGAAGCTTTGATTGTATGTTGTCATCAATTACCAAAAAGGGGGAGATTGAAAGCACAACATGCTCCCTTGGTGGTTTTGATAATTCATGACAACATACATTGTCTCTTGGACTAACACCTTTACCTAGTGTATTTCAGATATAGTCCACAGAGAGGGCTGGCAAAAGGATTGTGGAGATTGTGGAAATACCCCAAGATGCAAGGAAATGGATTGGCAAAGCTTCAAGCAAGAGGACTCTACATTTTACATTTGTCAGAAATCACTTTGAGTCCATAGGAAAGCCAATACTATTAAAAGGGGGTAAGGTTTTGATTGGTGAACAAAATGCTCATACGTGCACAAGTGATAGTCACCAAAAACACCCACAAGCTCTTCCACAAAGTTTGTCCATAGCCAAATATACAAAATCGGTGCAACCAACACTTTCCACTCGGTGCCACCGATTCCCAAACTCAGACAGACTCAGCCAAACCCTAGCCACTTCGGTGCAACCGATTCCATTCCGGTGCCACCGAGTTTAGGTTGCCAACTTTCTGTTACGCAAATTCACAATATCGGTACCACCGAGATTGTTGGATCGGCGTCACCGAGAATGTCAATCTGACCGTTGGTCACCTTATCGGTGCAACCGAGTTTCCTATATCGGTCTCACCGAGATTCAAAAGTTGCCACCTTTTGGTCACTTCGGTACCACCGAGATTAACACATCGGTGTCACCGAGTTGGTCATTTTGTGTGTAACGGTTGGATTTTTGGGGATGCCTATATATACCCCTTCACCACCACCTACTCGAAAAAGAAGCACTCAGAACTATTCCATACTTGCCCCATCCAGTTTTCTGAGAGAGAGCCACCTACCCTTGTGTTGAGGTCAAGATCTTCCACTCCAACCATATGGATCTTGATTTCTAGTCTCCCCAAGTTGCTTTCCACCAATCCCATCTCTTCCACCAAGCCAAATCTGTGAGAGAGTGATTGTGTATTGAGGAGTCTATCATCTTGAAGCACAAGAGCAAGGAGTTCATCGTCATTACCGAGCCTATTACCTTTTGGAGGGTGGTGCCTCCTAGATTGGTTAGGTGTCGCTTGGGAGCCTCCTACTTCGTGTTGTGGAGTTGAACCAAGAAGTTTGTAAGGGCAAGGAGATCGCCTACTTTGTGAAGATCTACCCATAGTGAGGCTAGTCCTTCGTGGACGGAAGCCGTTATGGAATAGTCAAGGTTGCTACTTCGTGGACCCTTATGGGTGGAGCCCTCCGTGGACCCTTTGTATGAAAAACCTGCACGCGAAGGAACCTTGTCGTGATTGGTCGCGCCTTTGCTCTGTTTTGGGTCCGCTCAACAGTTTAAGTGGCTGCACTGAGAACGTCAAGGTTTCTTGCCGGTAGCGGTACCTCCAGCAGGCTGCTAAAGTCCCGCACCTAGTGCTCGCGGCAAGGGTGCACGCGCCGGCAAGTTCCCAATAAAGCGTAGGGTGTATACCATACATAAAGAAATTGAGGAAGGGGAATAGCATACATTCATCCAGAGCATAGCAAGTTATATTACATCAATAGTTGCCGCATTTCTAACTTAAGATAAATTGTCTTTGGCATGGAATGGTGGCGACGAAGAGAAATGAAGCAGCTAGTCCCTGCGCTGGCCTTCGATCCTCTTGACTTGGCCCACCTTGTCGACGATGGGCGCGACGAGTTCTTCAAGTGCCTTGAGGTCCGCATCCTTCGGCAGGCGATCAAGAACGTTGATGAGGTTGATGCCGGGGTTCTTGTACGCCACCTTGATGAGCACCTTGCTGAGGACGGCCCGGCAGAGTTTGCGGGATTCGTTGGCCAAATGGGTTGCTCGATCAGAATGGAGCAGCTTCAGGGAGTCAACCATGCCGTCAAAGAACATGGTCAACTTGGCGCTCGTAGACACCCTGTCATCGGAAGAATAGCTGAAGCCTTGCAGGCCCATGGTGGACAGTTGTGCTGCAAGCCTCTCCGCGACGTCGATAAGGCGCTCAGTCCAGATCTGCGTACCTGCCACATAGTCGTTATGGGTGACGGCGGCGCTCTCGAGCAGGTCCTTCTCATTCTGGAGATCCTTGATCAGGGCCTTCTCGCGAGCCTCCACGACCTCAAGAGTCTCTTTCAGCGTGGTCAACTTTAGCTCTAGGTCGGCAATGGATTCCTTGGCTGAGGAGAGCTGCTTGATCTTGTCGGATATGGCGGTTTGCATCTCCATCAGGTTGTGAAGAGTTTTCTCTCTTTCGGTTTTGAGCGTCGAGTTCTCCTTGCCGTGATCCTCAAGGTCCACCTCCAGCTTCTTCACCTTGTTGGCAAGCTCGTTCTTGGCGGCCACTGCAGCTTCGGCAGCATTGATGGCTTCCTTCAGCTTGCCGGCGTGGTCTGTGACCAGAGCTTCAAGTGCTTCCTTGTGCTTCTACTCCAGCTTTTGGGTCCGCTGCGTGACAAGCTTTTCGATTTCTTCATCCTTGTCGTGAAGCTTGTCGGCAAGTGCCTTCTCGCGAGTGGTAAGGTCCTCTTCATAGGCGTCGAGCCCGACGCGGCGCTCTGTCAAGTGGGCTTCATCTGCAACGTCCTGTTGTTTAGCCTCCTCTTGCGCCTTCTCAACATCAGACTGCTTCATGAGGAGCTCGTTCCAGCTTTGGCTTAGCTGCTCTTGACTCGTCCTCAGCTCCTGAAAAGCCTCAGCATACCAGGTTTGGGTTTCCTCAACGCGCTTCTAGAAATCTGCCTCCGCTGCTTCGACAACTGCTGCCCTAGAGTACAGCTTCTCTTTCCGGGCGCGGTGAAGTGCTTGGAGCTTTTGGAAGTTGCTGCTCATGGCCTGGAGGAGCTTTTCTTCTTCGGATTTGCTACTGCTGGTGCGTGGTTCGTCGACAATCTCGAGCCCGGTAGCGGCGATGGCGTCCTCGTCAAAGATTTCCTCTTCAGCTGGCATCCCAATGCTTGTCGTTCCTGGTATGCTGACAAATAGGTTGTCGCCAACCTTGAGGTATCTGCTTGCAGAAGGGGCTTCGGATGTTGACGGCTAGTCCTGAACAGCCGTCTCACCGGCAACTGGGGGCTTCGTGGCCGGTGTAGCGCTTGGCGCTCCTGTGGTAGGAATGCCGTCAGTATGGTCACCAGTCTCCTTGCCGGCCCTCTCAGCAGGCTCCTTGGCGGCAGCATCCTTGGCGGCCTCGGCGGCAGCACTCTTGGTGGCCTCGTCAGCGGCAATTCTGTCGGCCTCGGCGGCAGCATCCCTGGCGGTCTCCTCGATGACAGCATCAACATCCATATGTTCCGTCGAGGGAAGATCTGAAGGCCAAGAAAATAAACAAGATAAGGCTGAGGAGGAAGTTCAAGAAGACAAAAAGAAAGACAGAATGACAAGTACCCTGAGGCAAACGGTTTACCTGTGTCAAGCTGTTGAGAGGTGGCTTCTCCTTTCCCGGCAACACTGATTGCCGAAGTAGGACCACCAGAGCCCGCGCTTGCCGGCTCCTCTTCATCGCGATAGAGCTCACTAGAGGAAGCCTTTGCCAGAGATCCGTCTCTGGATGGCGTAGTTGACGGAGGCGGCGCATCAGGGGCAGCCTTCAATGGCTCTCCTCGTTGCCGTTCTTCTCCTACATGCCCAGTGATGTCAGCAGTAAAGATACAAACCCCGACGCTTGCCAGCGGAAAGTGAGTAAACTCACGCTGGGGGCTGCGTCGAGGGCTTGACTCCGGGCTGGTGGTGGTCGATTCTGGCGCACCTGTGGTGCTTGCCGGTGGCTCATCGCCCGTTGAAGTTTTCGCCCTCTTCGCCATCATTTGCGCCAACGTTTCCGTATCTCTACGGGGACAGGCCAAGGCAAGACAAATCAGTTAAGCAAAATTAGAAGTCCAGAAGATAAGAGATGTTACAGGACCCTTACTCTTCCTCTTCTCCTTCCGAGCTAAAGGCGGAGAGGTCAAAGTCGACTTACGCCACGGTGTCCGTGAGAGGAGGTGAAGGGATGGTCCTGGGTCGTTTGGCTGCAGCCTTGCCGGCCGCCCCCCCTGCTGGGGACTGTACCACTCGAGGAAGGTTGGTGGACTGAGTCACCAGAGGCAGCTCTCCGAAGAACGCGCTTCGCCTTCCTCTCAGGAGCTGGGGGCTCCTCGTGCAGCTGCTCCTCGACTGTACCTTCGGTAGAAGGGGCCCCGGCAGATGTGCCGCCCTGCTCTTCGACAACCTCGCCCTGCCCGGCAAGTTTTCCCTCCGACACCACTTCTTCTTCACTGGCTTCCCCTTCCATGAAACCAGCGCTGCCGGCCTCCTCGGCAAGATTCGCCTCTTCTGCCCTGCTGGCGATATACGCCACTTCTTCTTCAGTTGTGGGGTGAATGAGGTTTGTTTCTTCCCGAATGGCCTTCTCCGACAAGTTGTCAAAGAATTCTTGTGCCTGTTCCGCGGATGGCTCATCCCAAGTCCCGTCAAGGCTGTGAGCGTTGCACACCGGCATCATGGCGATGATTGATGCCAAAGCGGAGTTGTTGCACAGAGGAATTATGCTGGCCGACAACTTGAGTTTTGCATCAGTTCTGAACAGCTTATGGCAGAGAGCCGTGTGCTGCATGACCGTCAAGTTGTTGTTCAATCCAGGGCGCAGCCTCATGATGTCTGCCGCATTCCGGAACTCCCAAGCTGGCCTCCCCTTGTTCTGCAGAGGGGCGATGCGCTGGCAAAGGAAGTCAGCGCCAACCATCTCTATTGTCAGTCCGGCAGCTTTGAGGCGGTGGATTCTGGTAACTGCAATTGTGAGCTTCTCGTCTTGAAGATCGAAGGCGCTCCAATCAGTACCGCGTGCCATCTTTGTTTGCCGAAGCGAACAAAAGGGCTGAGGGTCTGTTTCTTGAATCCAGCACCACTTGGCTCGCCATTCTTCCCACTTCTCGCGGTAGACCCCATCTGGGTATATCTCCTTGTTCCACGCCCTTGGAATCCAGGCAATAGAACCAGAAAGGGCGTCTCCCTTTTGGATGCGGGCAATGAAGTAATGGCGGAAGAGGGCTGTGCTAGGAACTACTCCGGCAAAATTTTCGCAAAGATGAGCAAAGGTTGACATGCATGTCACGGCATTGGGCGTAAAATCCAAGAGTTGTAAGCCGTATGTGTACATGATGTCGACGAAGAAATCAGAAAATGGGGGACAGAGCCCACAGTAAAGGTAATCGGCGAAGAAGTGGAATTTATCTGGGCCACCCTTGGAAGAACCTGGGCTCACGTGAGTTGCAGGATGAGCTTTCGTCTCCTTCGCCCACATGCACTGGTATCGTTCCCTCAGTGCGCTCGCATCGAGCGCCGGAGCGAAGACGGCATGCTCCCTCCGCATCTTTGCCAAATCGCTCTCCGAGACGGCGGCTTTCGCCCCCTTGCCCTTGCTCGCCTTGGGCGGCATGGCGGCTATGGGAGCAGAGGCTGAGGACGGTGAGGGCGTGGAGGCGGTGGATGAATGGGAGGGGTTCTGTTTCTGGCTCGAGGAAGGAGACGACGGCGGTTCCCAGATTGGAAGAGACAGGAGGTAAATGAGCAGCGCCTCTGTGGATTCCTTTTTATGGGGAAGGTGCGGGGCTGCCTCTTTACTAGTCAATATGAAAACGCTTTTACGAGCGTGCTGCAGTTACAGCCGCTCCGCGCACGTATCCCACGTCCCGCATTCGATGGGCGTCGTGGGGGGGCACAGTAAGCGGAGTAATTACAGCAGTTAACTCCTGCCACGCGTGCCCATGCACTATTTGGGCCTAGCCCAACAACGCCTCGCACCCGTGTATGGCCTAGGCCCGGGGGCTCCTGTCGGTGTACTAAAGTTTGCGTCCTTTAGTACCCCATACTTGTGCATGGACAGTTGTAGCCACACCAGCAGCAAGGCCTGCCGGGGGACAGCTGAATACAAGTACAACAATGTCAAGAAGACATTCAAGTCAACAATCAGAAGATAGAAGACCGAAGGCTGGGCGCCCGGCAAGATCTTGCCGGGCTGGCCTGCAGAGCCCCGGCAAGACTCGCACCCGGCAAGACCTCGCCACCCTGTCACCGCTCCAGTGCAACGACCAGCTTGTCTTTTAGCTGTTGTCCTCCTAGTAACGTGTCAGGCGCTAACGACGGAGGGGGGTTAAGCGGTGCTGATGGGACGGGCTCTTTTTCCATCCCCAAGACGCTAAGGGACACCTCGATGGAGCATTTAATGCGTTTGTCCTAAATCATCAGTATTAGGTATGATAACACTATAGCAGCTTTACACCTCATGTATGTACTGTACGCCACTGTTGGTGACCCCTTCGAACGTATAAAAGGAGGCCCAAGGCGTAGCTACAGAAGGAGGATCCTCTGGCCCATTCTGCATGCGTAGCTACTGCTTGAACGTACTGTTCATTGCAAGCGCTCCTTGAGCTTGGGCTTAAACACATCCAATACAACTAAAGTAGGAGTAGGGTTTTACGCTTCTCAGCGGCCCGAACCTGGGTAAAAATCCCCCGTGTTGATCATTGGATCTGCTCTTTGTGCAAGCCTTTCTCCCTGCCGAACCGTAAAGGGATCCTCTCGATCCCATAGGTGTCGTTCCCCGACACCTATGCATCGGCATGTCATAAAAGAACAATTCATGCACACAAAGTAAAGGCCAATGCATAGTATAAACAATTTCTTGCAATTTTATCATATTGGAAACATAGAGAGGCGGAGATGTAGTTCCTCTCTCATAATAATTGCAAGTAGGAGCAGCAAGCACATGCATATTATATTTATCAAAATTATCATGTGCAATAGTAGAACGCAACCCATCAATATAATCCTTAATAAGCGCAAACTTCTCCGATATAGTGTAGTTGGGAGAATTCAAAAAGATAATAGGACTATCATGCGTGGGTGCAATAGCAACAATTTCATTCTTAACATAAGAAACTCTAGCAAGTTCATATCCATAAGCATAATTCATATTGGCATCATGGCCACAAGCATAACAAGCATCAATTTCATCAAAAAGGGATATTTCAAACGAATCCAAGGGATCATAGCAATCATCATAGCATTCATCCTTCAGTAAGCACGAAGGGAAATTAAACAATGTATGAGTTGAAGAGTTACTCTCATTAGAAGGTGGGCACGGGTAGCTAGTCCGCTCTTCCTCCTTTTGTTCTTCACTCTCCTCGTCATCTTTTTCATCAAATGAGCTCACAGTGTCATCATTTTCTTCTTCCATAGTTTCCTGCAAAATATTAGTCTCCTCTTGGACAGTGGAGGATTCCTCAATATATGGCTTAACATAAGCATTAGAAGCATGGTTTTCATAGCAATATTTAAGTATGGCAAAACTTTTAGATTTGTAAAGAGTAGCATCATACTTTTGAATCAAAGAAGCAATTTCATAGGCACCCTTAAAAGCAACAAATTCTTCAATTTGCTCAATATCATAGTAATTATAAACACCCTTGGCATAAGAAGATACGATTCCATTATCCTTAAACTCACATTGATAGGGAAGGTGTTTTTTAGGGTCTTCAGAACAACAAGTAAAATCATAAATTTCGCATAAATTCCAAGCATAGCATTGCAAAGTATTAATATGATGCCATAAAAGTTTCCCTTTTTGAGATAAGCGGTGTCGCACATAATAAGCATGCTCATTTAATGATTTGCCCTCAACTAATCTAGTTGGGGTTTCAGCACGAGCACAAACGGATCGAAGATGATCCAAGTAAAAAGCTTCAACAGTGTGATAGATTTTGGGTGGTTCTTCAACCATTGGTGTAGTAGGTTCAACTAATTTTTTTGGTATTTCGTGTTCCATATCCATAACTAAAGATAGAGAACAACTTAGAACAACAAATAAAATCTACTTAGTGATAAAGCAAACAAGCACACACGAGAATATTCACCCCACGCTATTGCTCCCCGGCAACGGCGCCAGAAAAAGGTCTTGATAACCCACAAGTATAGGGGATCAATTGTAGCCTTTCTCGATAAGTAAGAGTGTCGAACCCAACAAGGAGCTAAAGGTAGTACAAATATTCCCTAAAGTTCTATCGACCACCGATACAACTCTACGCACGCTTAACGTTCGCTTTACCTAGAACAAGTATGAAACTAGAAGTACTTTGTAGGTGTGATAGGATAGGTTTGCAAGATAATAAAGAGCACGTAAATAAAAACCAGGGTCTGTTTAGATGAAGAAACAATTAAGTTAGTTTAACGAGTGTGGAAAAGTGGTGGTAGGAGTTGCGGAATTGTCCCTAAGCAATTGACTACGTTACTAGACCGATAGCAAGTTTTATGTGGGAGAGGCCACTGCTAGCATGATCCCTTACTTGGAATTCTATGCACTTATGATTGGAACTATTAGCAAGCATCCGCAACTACTAACGTTCATTAAGGTAAAACACAACCATAGCATTAAGATATATTGGTCCCCCTTCAATCCCGTATGTATCAATTTCTATGCTAGGCTGAAGCTGCTATCACCCTTGCCCTCCAATACATAGTCCTATCAACATACAACTAACCCTATGGTGTGATCCACGCACGCGCTCATATGATGGGCACCAAAGGACAGAAACATAACCACAAGCAAATTAAACCAATCATAGCAATTCACCAATCACCGATAGGACAACAAAAATCTACTCAGACATCATAGGATGGCAACACATCATTGGATAATAATATGAAGCATAAAGCACCATGTTCAAGTAGAGGGTACAGCGGGTTGCGGGAGAGTGGACCGTTGTAGATAGATGGGGGAAGGTAATGGAGGTGTTGGTGAAGATGACGGAGTTGTTGGAGTAGATCGCCGTCACACGATGATAGCCCCGGCGGCGTTCCGGTGCCACCGGGAGAGAGGGGGAGAGAGCCCCCCTCCTTCTTCTTCTTCCTTGACCTCCCCCCTAGATGGGAGGAGGGTTTCCCCTCTGGTTCTTGGCCCCCATGGCAGCGGAGGGGCGGGAGCCCCTCCGAGATTGGATCTCTCTCTCTGTTTCCTTCTGTTTCTGCCTTCCCAGATTCTGGCCTTTCACCGTTTCTTAAATTCCCCGAGATCCGTAACTCCGATTGGGCTGACATTTTAACACGATTTTTATCCGGATATTAGCTTTCTTGCGGAGAAATAAGGGCACAAACCGCCTTACGGGGTGACCACAAGGGTCCAGGGCGCGCCCTACCCCCTGGGGCGCGCCCCTATGGCTTGTGGGCCCCTCGGGTATCGTATTGCGTTGATTCTTTTTCCCAAAAATCACATATATTCCAAAAAGAAACCCCGTAAGTTTTTATCGCGTTTGGACTTCGTTTGGTATGGATATTGTGCGAAACAAAAAACATGCAACAAACAGGAACTGGCACTCGGCACTGGATCAATATGTTAGTCCCAAAAATAGTATAAAAAGTTGCCAAAAGTATATGAAAGTTGTAGAATATTGGCATGAAACAATAAAAAATTATAGATACGACAGAGACGTATCACCTCTTTATGTGTTGAAAATCTTGAAGTTATGCTTGTTTTGCCTTCCTATGGTAGTAGATTCTTGCTCCCATAAATTGTTTGCTCACAAAATCACTATGCATAGGAAGTGGGTTAGACTTAAATGTGCTTGTCATGAGATCCATGATGCTCTCTAGCATGTTTCAATTATTATTCTTATGTGTGCATCATTGAAATCATCATGCCTAGCTAAAATGCATTAAAGAAAAGCGCTTGTTAGGAGACAACCCAACACTTTTACTTTCTATTTTTCAATGTTCACATGATTTAACTACCATAGTAATCATGTTTGTGTCTTTTATTTCAATAATGTGCCAAGTAAAGCCTTTGGGATAGTGTGGATACTTGTTGATTTGATTCTGTGTAAAAACAATTTTTTTGCCTCCAGTAAAGAAATTCTATGATTTTACTGGAGCGTGAAAAATTCTATTTTTTTACACAGTATTGCTATGCAAACTCTCCGCATTGTCCTAAATTTTTAGAATTTTTGGAGTCAGGTAAGTATGGTGTTCATTCAGATCTTCACAGACAGTTCTGTTTTTGACAGATTTTGTTTTGCACGTATGGTTTGCTTGTTTTAGTGTTTCCATAGCTTATATTGAGTGATATAAATCATGGGAATGATAGATTATAGTAGGTATCATGTGATAACAATTATGAATCTTGTCTTGACAGTACCTAACTGAATGATCTATATTTACTATACCAACCCATCTCATGAAGTTCCGTTAAGTTTTGTGTGATTGAAGTTTTCATGTTTTGGGTGAGACACCGATATGAGGAGAATAAGGAGTGGAAAGACCCTAAGCTTGGGGATGCCCAATGCACCCCAAAGCAATATCCAAGGAAGACTCAAGCGTCTAAGCTTGGGGATGCCCCGAAAGGCATCCCATCTTTCGTTTTCAGCATTATCGGTATATCTTACTTAAAATTATATTTTTATTCATCACATGATATGAGTTTTGCTTGGAGTGTCATTTTATTTTGTTAGTATTTTCTTGCCGTTCTTTATAATCTTATTTTTCAATAAAATAACTCCAAATCCCGTCCAAATCTTTCCAAAATTAACCAAACTCAGATTTAGGTAAGTCAAAGACATCAATTCGGTTTTCGGACCTCACAGGCCGCAAACTACCTCAGATGAAGATGAGACCAAAAGCAAATTCAACCGTTTTGACGAGACGAACAACTTTCCTGTTGAATGTCTAATTGGGCGCCACTTTTTGCCTGGTGGTAGGGCCGCACTCGAATTGCTCTAACTTTTGCATACGACCTCGGATTGAGATGATTTTTATATCAAAATCGATCGTTTCGACGAGACGAAGACAATCTGTGTAGAACATGTTTTCATTTGAGGTCGTCTTAGGGGCTTAATCGGCCGAACAGTACTCTGAATATAAGATCTTAAGTACTTTGAGCATAGTTTTGGCCTTCGAGGTGAAATCGGACGGCGATAGCCCAAACTTCAAAGATGTTCATGTCAATACTGTGGAACTTTTTCATGTAGAGAACTTCTTCATTTGAATCCATATTAATAATGTTTTCTTCCGTGAAGTGTTGATTTATTTCTTATGTGTACTAACCTATATCACGAGTTCTTTTCGAGTTTTATGTGGATGAAGTTTTTGAGACTTAGGTGAAACCGGGATACGAGAAGATTGAACGAGATACAAAAGCTCAAGCTTGGGGATGCCCAAGGCACCTCAAGTAAATATTTCAAGAAGTTTCAAGCATCATAGTTTGGGGATGCTACGCATCCCGCCTCTCTTCGTCCACAACTATCGGTTAGCCTATGTTGAGCCTAAATTTTTATTCGTTCACATGATATGTGCTATTCTTGGTGTGCCATTATTCTTTTGTTTGCTGTTTGGATAAAATACTCAGATCTGAAAAAATTTATTGAGAGAGAGAGAGAGAGTCCTCACATAGCTACTTGATTGTTTGACTACTCATTGATCTTCACTCATATCTTTTTAGAGTAGTTTGAGGTTTACTCATGTGCTTCACTTATATCCTAAGAGTAAATCGTGAATGAATGAAATATCATAAATCTGAAATTAGCAATGTGCTATACTTTTAGGAGCAGGTTCACATTTGGTTTACAAAGTAAAATCTGTTGAAGTTTGACAATAATAATATTGGTCATACAAGCAATTCATGAATGATTAGTATAAGAAAGAGAACTTTCACATACAAATATATTATCTTGGACATCTCTTATGATTGTGAATACCCATTAATTATTTTCAACCTTGATCAAATAGTTGAAGTTGGACAAGGAAGACAACGTAATGGTTATGTTTGGGTATATTTGCATAGAAGTTATATTATTATGGATCCTCCAACGTGTGGTGCTTGTTTAGAACCTTTTGCTAGCCAAAACTTCATACTAAGTAGAGATACTACTTGTGCATCCAAATCCTTGAGCCAAGTTTCTTCCAGAAGATTCCACCATACCTACATATATATGGTATTTCACTGCCATTCCAAGTAAATTTGCATGTGCCACCTCCAAAACCTTCAAATAAACATTCATTTTGTGTGCTCGTACCGCTCATGGAGCAACGGGGCGGTCATTATCTTCCATGCAAAGTAGGTTATTCTCAAGATGAGTGTTTATTCACTTGTCATTGCACTAGAGAGGCTGGTGATATGTCTCCAACGTATCTACTTTGCCAAACACTTTTGCTCTAGTTTTGTCCTCTAATTTGCATGATTTGAATGAAACTAACCATGACTGGCGCTATTTTCAGCAGAACTACCTTGGTGTTATTTTTGTGCAGAAATAATAGTTCTCAGAATTGGACGAAACTTTTTATGGATTTTTTTGGGAATTATAATGAATTATGGAGCGAAGACCTGCCGGAGGGAGGCCACCTGTGGGCCACAAGCCAATAGGGCGCGCCCTGATGGCTTGTGGAGCCCACGTGGCTCTCCCGACCCTAATTCCAGTCCTATACATTCCTATTTGCGGAGAAAAAAATAGGAGAGAAGATTTCATAGCGTTTCACGAGACGGAGCCGCCGCCACCTCCTGTTCTTCCTTGGGAGGGCTGATCTGGAGTCCGTTTGGGGCTCCGAAGAGGGGAAATCATCGCCGTCGGCATCACCAACCCTTCTCCCTTAACACCGCTATGATGCTCACCACCGTGAGTGAGTAATTCCTTTGCAGGCTTGCTGGTCGGTGGTGGGATTGGATGGAATTGATCATGTAATCGAGTTAAGTTTGATAGGGCTTTATCCCTAGTATCCACTATGTTTTGAGATTGATGTGCTATGACTTTGCTATGCGTAATGCTTGTCACTAGGGCCCGAGTACAATGATTTCAGATCTGAACATATTATATTATCTTTGAATAGAAGATTGATTTGGATCCTATCTTGCAAGTTGTATGCACCTATTACGTGTCTTGATCCGCATACCCTAAGGTGACAATAATTGGGATTATTTCCGGTGATTGCCGTAGTTTGAGGAGTTCATGTATTCACCATGTGTTAATGCTTTGTTTCAGTTCTCTATTAAAAGGAGGCCTTAATATCCCTTAGTTTCCAATAGGACCCCGCTGCCATGGGAGGGTAGGACAAAAGATGTCATGCCAGTTCTTATCGCAAGCACGTATGACTATATACGGAATACATGCCTACATTATATTGATGAACTGGAGCTAGTTCTGTGTCGCCCTAGTGTGTAACTGTTACATGATCAATGTCATCCAAATATTTCCATCGCGGTACCATGTGCCTATTGTCACGCCCAAGATGCGGTCCTATCCCTATTAAGGCTCGCGGCCTCGACGGGGATAGAAGCGCATCTCGTCGTTCGCAAGAACAGTAATACATTGCATACATGTAGGAAGAGATGAGTATATGAGTTGGCTTACACTCGCCACAAGCTATCTTACAAGTCCACACAAATTAATTCATACATCATTCAGAAGGCAGGGTCCGGCTACGGACGAAATAAAATGATAAAAGAAACAATGTAAAACTGCCTTGCTATTCCAGGATCACCACCACGTAGCTCCCTACTCGTCTGGATAAGTAACATACATACGTCTACTCTCTTCGTCGTACTCCCACTGGAGCTAGGTCACATCTTCTGGCACGTTCTCATCAACACCTGCACCTGTATTGTTGTAATCTGTGAGCCACAGGGACTCAGCAATCTCATAACCCGGGTACCGAAACTATGTAAGCCATTGGGTAAGGAATTGGTTAAGTGGTGAGCCTGCAGCAAGCACTAAGCATATATTTGGTGGCTAACTTACGAGAACATGAATGTAAATATGGTGGCAAACGTATGACGATCGTGAATTAGCATGATCACTAAGTGATCCTGAACACCTACTTACGTCAATCATAACCCCACTATGTTCTCTCTCGGTTCATGTTCACGAGCAGAAACAGTCATGGTTACGCACACGGTTGGTGTATTTTATTGGAGTTTACTTAAAGTTAACTATAACCGGATGTTAAACAAATTTCCAAGTTGCCACGTAACCGCGGGCACGGCTTTCCGAAAAGATTAAACCCTGCAGGGGTGCTCCGACTCATCCATCACAAACTAACCACACGCCGCGGAAATAACCTCGACCATGAATCTCATGATCTTCATAGGCAATTCCACTGGAAAACCGCAACCTCGAGATAGCCCAAAGAAAAACCGGAATTCCTCGCGCAAGACATTCAAGAAAGGTAAAACAAGTCCAGCAAGACCGCCCGACGTGTCGACGAACCCGATAAGAGCCACGTATCTCGTTCTCAGGACACGACCAGATGAGCAGTACGTACGGTGGCCTGATAGAAATCCCTGAGTTGGCCCGGGTGGCCCCGCAAGTGGCTCTGTTATGGACCAACACTCATGAGGAGCACTGGCCCGGGTTTTTGATTAGTTATCCACGGGGTAGCTATGCCCTATGCAATCTTATTAAGTTGTTTAGCAAATGTAGACCAAAGTTGGGTCTTGCCAGACAAGTTTTAATCTAAAACGAATGGTCAAGGGGGTCCCCATAACAACCCCGAGCATGTTAGGAGCGCAAAAATATGGAATATAACACCGGTACTCGGAACTAGTGCGGCAAAAGCGGAACAAAACACAGAGCAAAAGGCCAAGCCTTCCACCATTGCCAGATATATATGTGCATTAATTTAAATAACAATAAATAGAGTGATATAAACAAAATCCATGTTGACACATGGAAAGCTTGCACCTGCAACTAGCAACGCTATAAGATAAGAGCTGAGCAGCGGTAACATAGCCAATCAATGTTTGGTAGGTAGTGGAGGGGGTTAGAGGCTTTCATGGCAATTTAGGAGGCTGACAGTTTAAGTGGTAGGTAACGTAACATAACGGTAAAAACGAGACATCTAGCAAGGCAAAAATAGTGTCGGGATCCGGGTATGATCATCTTGCCTGTTGGTTCTTCAAAGGGACAAAGAGCTGGGTCCTCGTAGTTGTACTCTCCGGGGTCCTCGTACTCAGGCTCAACACTCGCGTCTACCCAGAGAGAACAGCAACCAATAAACAAACAGCGAGGTGCAATGCACAAACAAGATGATGCATGGTCATATTAAGAAATATAGCATGGCAAGCCTATGCTAGTCATGTTTCACATGCATTTATTAAGTTGTTTAGTATTCTGGACATAACCTCAATATTACTTATTTGAACATGCATGCTCATGGCAAATATGGATTCTTCATGCAAAATCGATGTAAATGCATATGTAGAACGTTGCAAACGGAGTAACGTAGCTCACGGTATGCTCACGGCAAGGTACGAACGTTAACGGAGACAAAACACAACATGAGGCAATCTCTGGGCTATACCTTGGTGTTTCAAGGATGCCACTGGATAGGAAATGAAAATCTAGTAAGAATAGAGCTAAATATCAAGCAAAACAATGGAGTATAGCTCCCACAAGTCACCAAACATTCAAACACACAATCTGTCCACAAACAGCAACATGTCACCTTGCAACACACATAACAAGAGCTACATCAAGTTTTGAATCACAACCAAGGCATGTACAGAAACTATACAGCATGCTTAACAAATCATCCATCTACACAAACTTGAAAGGAAGCATGGATCAATAGCAAATGAAGCTCAGAAGATGGCATGTTGAAACAGATTTCAGGGACTTGGTGAAAATCCCAGTTTTATAGAATCTGAGTTAACCAGATGGCATATTGACAACACTATTTATATATGCTAGAGGGCATTTCATGGCATGAAAATTAACAGGATGGTAGAGGGAAACATCCACTACAATTCATTAGCACTGAGCATGACCTAGAACACAACATATCACTTGGTAGCATCCTCTAAACATGGCATAAAAGTAACAACAGATTCTCAGACTTAGACAATTTTGCAAGGGCAAAACTGGACACATGTTAACAGAATAGCAACTTGACAGCAGGTTTTAAATATGATGCAAGGGTTTAATGCTCAAGTTCTTAGCACAGTTAGGTAGAGCATGAAGAGCTCAACAAAACATGTTTAAGGCCCCAAACTCAAGGAACACTACATTCATGGGAACCATCATCTAATCATAGCAAGAAAATAACAGCTTCTAACACTTAGCAACATTTGAGGCATGCAACCAGTGTTATTTCTTAGCATGTTAACAGCAAGAAACCCACTTATCCACAAGTTTATCATGCCAAACAAAAATACCAGGGCCTAGTACCCACAAAACACGAGCATATTCATGTTGACAAGTTTCACATATGTTGCATAGGTTAATTCATATGAAAACGACAAAATGGCATGTTGGGACAAAAATGACATTTTGCAAACTTGCTCAAATGACAGAACAAATTGCACCATTGGATTCCTTGGGAAATTCTACCCCAAAATCCTATATCATACTCATATATTCATGTCAATAAATTGCCCAAAACTCAATTCGAAAATTAGCATATACTCTTATAAGTCATTTCATACCCTATTTGGACATGGCCAAATATGGCAGTGACCTGAATTGGCAACCTTTCCAAAAACAGATAAAACAAACATGGAATTCAAAACACCAAAAAAAAGGAAGGGGAGGGGTCCCACTGGCAGTGAGCCAGGCCCCTCCCTGAGTATGACAAGGTGGCCCCACAGGGTACACCTGTCACACACACTCACACACAGCACACACACCACAGTGCACATAACACACAGGATCACCACGTAGCCACACGGGATCACACACATAGAGCCACAGAGATACACACACGCACAGAGCCATGAAAAAAATAAAAGGGCGGGGGGGGATTCGATCCCTGGACCTCTCGGTCCTCCCCCTGAGTCGATGCCACAACGCTAGGCGGGGGCGTCTGCTAGGAGAGGGGTGCCTGTTCTTTTGAACAGACCCCTGCTGATGCTGCACTCCTACTAGCGACCAAAAACAGAGGAGGACGCCGGCGAGCGCACAGGCGACCACTGGGCTAGCTGACCACCGGCGGGGCTTGCGGACACGACCGGGGATCCATTCCCGCGGTCCTCTAACGGCTACGCGCGCGGCATCGAGGAGCTCGAGCACGAGCTCATGCTCGGCTCGGGCATGGCGGAGACGGCGATGCTACGGCGACGGGGAGCGGCTGTGGCATACCGACAGCAAAGGTGCGAGGCGAGGGGATCTCTGAGGCTCACCAGAGGGCTAGATAGCCAGGGCGCGCGAAGAAGAAGCGAAGAGGGGCGTCGCTCCCTGACGGAGCAGAGGGAGGCGACGAGCGCGACGACGGGCCGACGGTGCGGAGACGCTCCGGTCCTCCTAACGTCGGGAACCGAACACGGGTGGCACCAGGGACCACCTCGGCATCCTGGACGGGGGGGGGGGGGGGAGAATGCCACCGGAGGCGATGGACGTGGCGACGACGACCGATGGTCCTGCTCTCTCCCTCTGAACTTCTCTGAATCCCTCTCTCTGCTCTCTGAACTTACCAGAGAAGAAGGGGAAGGGAAGGAGTGGCGGCGGCGCAGAGAGAAAGGGGGAAACCCTAGGAGAGAGGGCATGGACGCCGAGGCTTTATAGGCCGGGCGCTGGGCGTCGTGGCTGCCACGGCGGCCATGTCCTCGCACTCAGCTCAGACGCTGTGAGAGGGAGGTGGAAAGGAGGAGGAGGACGTCGACAGGCGGGACCGGCTCGGTCCACGCTGGAAAGGAGCGACGCGCGAGGCTAGCAGGCTACGGGGCTGAGCTGGTTGGGCCAAGAGAGGCCCAACTCGCTGGATTCTCTCTCTCTGAGTAAAAAATAAAACATAGCGCCTTATTATTTAAATAAAACAGCACAAGAGAAAAAATAATCAGGCATGTTTGAAAAAGAATTTGGGAGGAGGAAAATATGTTTTGGATTCACCAAATTGTACCCTATTTAAATAAAATGGAGTTGGCATTTTTAGAGCAACAAAATAAATGCATATTTTTTAATAAAATGCAATCTGTTTAGGGGATAGAGGGTGGATGCACTTCAAACATGGATAGGGGCTGGTTTAGCACACCTGTTAGATTTTTTCTAAAATGACCAACATTTTTAATATGTGAAAACAGCAAGTAAAATGTTATCATGTGGAATATTTGAATGAGAGTGAAGAGGTGATGGTTTTGAAATGGAAAAGAGGTAGAACCTTAACCACACACCATCACATCCACAACACCAACACTCACATCACAACAATCACAAGCACAAGCATGGCAATGAATAGGATGCACTTGATAAAATGAGCATGATGCCATGATGCATGAAATGACAAGAAGCAATTATATTGACAAGCAAACCACAAAGGCAAAACATGAAGGTCCACATGAGAATTATATTACAAATGGCAAAGGAATGCTCTTGGGCTGTTACAACTCTCCCCCACTATATGAGGTTCTCGTCCCGAGATCTAGGAACGGAAGAATTCTGGAAATTCGGAACGGAGATGGTCCTCACGTTCCCAAGTGGCTTCTTTGTCGGAGTGATGTGACCACTTCACCTTTAGAAACTTGATTGACTTGTTGCGAGTCTTACGCTCAGTTTCTTCAAGGATAGCAACTGGATGCTCATGATAGGATAGGTCTTCTTGGAGATCAACGGTGCGCTCAGGAGTCTTGAAACACTTCCGGAGCTGAGAGACGTGAAACACATCATGCACATTTGAGAAATTGGGAGGAAGCTCGAGTTGGTAGGCAAGGTCACCCCTCTTGCCCACAATCTTGAAAGGACCCACAAAGCATGGAGCAAGCTTCCCTTTGATGCCAAAGCGTTGAGTGCCCTTCATGGGAGACACTCTGAGATAGACAAAATCATCGATCTGGAAGGTCATTTCACGATGCTTGCTATCATAATAACTCTTCTGACAGGATTGAGCTGCTTTGAGATTTGCACGAATGACACGGCACATTTCTTCTGCTTCAGTGATCATGTCATTACCAAGGATTTGACGCTCACCGGTTTCAGACCAATTGAGCGGGGTACGGCACTTCCTGCCATAGAGAATCTCGAAAGGAGCTTTGCTGGAACTTGCTTGGAAGCTATTGTTGTATGAGAACTCAACAAACGGGAGGCAATCTTCCCACTTCATGCCAAAAGAAATCACACAAGCTCTGAGCATATGTTCGAGGATTTGATTGACTCTCTCAACTTGACCACTAGTCCGAGGATGGAAAGCTGTGCTGTAATGGAGATTGGTTCCCATTGCAGTCTGGAAGGAATCCCAAAACTTGGAAGTGAAGATGCTTCTACGATCTGAGGATATGAGCTTAGGAACACCGTGCAAAGAAACTATCCTTGACGTGTACAGCTCTGCTAGCTGAGCTGTCGAGATAGATTCTTTGACCGGAAGGAAGTGGGCAACTTTGGTGAGCTTGTCGATGACCACAAAGATGGCATCATTACCTCTCTTGGACTTAGGAAACCCAGTGACGAAATCCATTTCCACATGATCGAATTTCCACTCTGGGATGGGCAAAGGCTGAAGGAGGCCTGCTGGACGTTGATGTTCCGCCTTCACTCTGCGACAAACATCACACTCGTTCACGAACTGAGCAATCTCGCGTTTCATACGAGTCCACCAGAAGGTTTGCTTGAGGTCCTGATACATTTTGGAACTGCCTGGATGAATTGAGAGGAGGGAATTATGTGCTTCATCCATGATAACCTTCCTGAGATCACCTTTAGGAACCACCAGACGGTCCTCGAAGAACAAGGTATCTTTGTCATCAACACGGAAGCACTTATACTTTGGAATGCTCTTGGCCACACCTTTCTTCACTTTCTTCACCATAGCATCAAGAAGCTGAGCTTGGTGAACCTGATCTTCGAGAGTCGGAGAGACTTGAATATTGGCGAGAAAACCTTGAGGAACAATTTGGAGATTGAGCTTGCGGAATGCTTCACAAAGCTCGGGTTGAAGAGGCTTGAGAATAAGACTGTTGCAGTACGCCTTTCTGCTCAGCGCGTCTGCAATGACATTTACTTTTCCCGGAGTATATTCGATGCTTGGATTGAAGTCCTCGATCATTTCCACCCAACGTGACTGCCAAAGATTGAGATTGGGTTGGGTGAAAATATACTTCAAGCTCTTGTGGTCGGTGAACACCTCAACTGGTCTTCCCAACAATAGATGTCTCCACGTCATCAGAGCATGCACAACTGCCGCCAGCTCAAGATCATGAGTGGGGTAGTTCTTCTCGCTAGGCCTCAGCTGCCGCGAGGTATAAGCCACAACTTTCTTATCTTGCATGAGAACGCCACCGAGACCTTGGAGAGAAGCATCACAAAATACTTGGAAAGGCTTGGATTGCTCGGGAGGAACAAGAACTGGAGCCGAAGTCAGCTTCTATTTGAGTGTATTGAACGCCACAGCACACTCAGGAGACCACACAAACTTGACATTTTTCTGAAGGAGGTTGGACAGAGGCTTAGCAATTTGAGAGAAGTTCTCGACGAATCTTCTGCAATAGCTTGCAAGGCCGAGGAAGCTCCGAAGCTGCTTGACATTCTGAGGAGGCTCCCACTTCACAATTGCCTCAACTTTCTCAGGGTGCACTTTAATGCCCTCGGTAGAGATGACATGCCCAAGGTACACCACTTCATTGAGCCAAAACTCACACTTCAAGAACTTACCGATGTTCTCTTAGCTTGTCAAGCACAAGCCTGAGATGCTCTGCATGCTCTTCTTTAGTCTCTGAGAACACGAGAATATCATCCAAATACACCAGGACGAACTCATTCTTGAAAGGAGAGAATATGAAGTTCATCATTCTGGAGAAGGTCGGAGGCGCATTTGCTAGACCAAAAGACATGACGATGTGCTCATAAGAGCCAAAACTCGTCCTGAAAGCAGTCTTTGGAATATCTTCTTCACGGATGCGGATTTGATGATAGCCCATATGGAGATCTAACTTCGAGAAAACCTTGGCACCTTTCAATTGCACCTTTCAATTGCTCAAACAACTCATTGATGTTGGGAAGTGGGTACTTGTTCCTGATTGTCTTCTTATTCAATGGACGGTAATCAACACATAGTCGGTCCGTGCCATCCTTCTTCTTGACAAACAGAACACCACAACCCCAAGGTGAAGAACTTGGTCTGATCAGACCCAGACGCTCTTGTTCATCTAGCTGCTTCTTCAACTCTTTCAGCTCTTCGGGGCCAAGCTTATAAGGACGCTTGCACACCGGTTCAGTTCCAGGCTCGAGTTCAATCACAAACTCAACTGTCCTGTGAGGAGGCATTCCTGGCAACTCTTCTGGAAAGACATCTTCATACTCTGAGACAACGGGAATTTGAGAAATGGCAGAAATCTCACCCTTCTCGTTGAGAGAAAATAGACGAATCGTGTCATCGCGAGCAGCAAAAATGATCACATCTTCAGAAGGATGAGTCAATTGGACTTCTTTAGCTTTGCAATCAACATAAGCCTTGTTCATCGCCAGAAAATCCATGCCAAGAATAAGATCAATATCGGAATTGCCGAGCACAATTGGAGAGGCCAGAAGGAATAATTTCCCATCTCGATAGAGGCATCCCGAACCATCACACGAGAAGTCATTTGCAAACCCGGAGAAACAATCTTTAGAGGTCTAGGAGTCACTTCTGTCACTATATCATGCTTAGCAACGAAAGGCCTAGATATGAATGAATGCACCAGTGTCAAACAGAACTTTTGCAGGAATAGAATTAACCAAGAGGTTACCCATAATCACTTGAGAAGAATCCTCTGCTTCAGCTGCATTCACCATGTTCACTCTTGCTGACTTGGGATTGTGCTTCACCATAGCACTGCCTGGGGACCTGATAGGAGGAGAAGGTGGGAGACACCGCTGGTTGTTGCACTTGTTAGAGTGGTGGCCCTTCTGACCACACTTGTGACAAGTAACCTCTGAGAGCGGACGGAAGTTGCCTGGAGGAGGAGCATTTGCTGACTTGGGAGCCTGAGGCCTCTGCTGAAAAGCTGGGTTGGGTGGGTGGGAAGGACCACGACCACCGTGCTGCCTCTGCTGCTGAGGGGGACGAAACGGAGGTGGAGGAGGAACCCAATACTTCTGCTGCTTAGGAACAATCTGAGAGTTGGAAGAAGAAGAATAGGATTCCCTGGATCGCTTCCTTGAGTTCTCTAACCCGAGCTGAGTTGCCTCGACCTTTAGAGCCATGTTGTAGAACTGATCAAACTCACGAGGCTCTTGCAGGACTAGACCCGGCTGAAGTTCATCCTTGAGACCACCTCTGAATTGGTAAATCATTGACTTCTCATCGGGAACATCTTGCTTAGCATAGCGGGCCAGATTCTGAAACTCGATGTTATACTGATAGTCATACTTGCTCCCCTGCTTCAAATTCCTGAACTTCTCACACATCTCCTCGACAAAGCTCGTCGGGATATGATGAGCTCTGAAGTCACGATAGAAATCATCCCAGATAATTGCACGACCACCTCTAGAATCCTTGTACTGCTGCCACCAATCTGCTACCTGACCCTTGAGCTGGAAAGTCGCAAACTTGACATAGTCCGCAGGTCTGACATTGCTGCACTCAAAATGCTTGTTCATGTCACGGAGCCAATCGTCTGCATCGAGAGGCTGCTCACAACAGGTGAAGGACTTGGGCTGATTTGCGAGGAACTGGTTCAGAGTTGCGAACTGAGGCTGATTCTGAAAATTCCCTTGATGACCTTGTTGTCCCTGCTCCCTTTCCTGCAGCAACCTAAGCAACATCTGGGTATTCACATTGGTTGCGGCCATCACTGCTTGCCAAGCCTCCGGAGGTGGAGGTGGTGGTGGGGGTGGTGGGGTATCAGACTGCTCCCCCTCACGACCTGGGTTCCCACGAGTTGCCGAAGCCATCCTGAAGATGGACAGAATTATCAGCAAACCATTGATAAGATGATTGAAATAAGCTGAATCAACGGCTTGAAGGAAATTGCAACAGAATATCATCAATTGCATTCAAACTGCAAATAGTAAGAACGCTTTCTGCAGGATCTTGATAACATCATTAGAACATGGAGCCACTAGAAATAACACAACAAGTATTGAGCTAAGGTTGCTCGAAACACATGTATAACCTTATACATCTGTCGGAAGATGATCCTAAGAACTACTGGAATTCCCACCTAAGAATTTCCGAAGTTTTTCTTGTTTATGCGATTCGGGTTGCGGACCCAGGAACGTACCCAAGGTAATCAGCTACAACTTCACCCGCAACCTTTCACACCATAATTCAAGAAACTCCGCAAACTCGTCTACCTCAGACACTCGTAATCACAACGATACTAAACATGGCAGTACCCCAGACGCCTCCCCAGTACTGGGCGACTCCGATCTTATCTCGCCACGAGAAGTATTGAAGCAATTTCGAACAACCTCCGTACTGAGATACTAAGGAAACTGAACGATAACGATGTGTCAACAATCCCCTGGAGCTCAACTCCCCGGAAGAAATCAAGTCAGACAGGAGGCACCAAGACAGAACTCCGTCACATCGGCATCATATAGTTTCCAAAATATCCGCGTGATCCTAAAAATTTTTTGAGCGAGAAGAGGAGTAGAATGAAAATTCCTAAGTCGAATACCTCACCAGAGTATAGAAGAGGAGTAAAAGAATCCTACTCTCCGATATAACTAGACTCAAAATAGTTTTTCACTAGACTCGACTCGGCCAAGTTCGATCAAGCAAGGGCCTCCTATGGTCGGTATGGCTCTGATTACCAACTTGTCACGCCCAAGATGCGGTCCTATCCCTATTAAGGCTTACGGCCTCGACGGGGATAGAAGCGCATCTCGTCGTTCGCAAGAACAGTAATACATTGCATACATGTAGGAAGAGATGAGTATATGAGTTGGCTTACACTCGCCACAAGCTATCTTACAAGTCCACACAAATTAATTCATACATCATTCAGAAGGCAGGGTCCGGCTACGGACGAAATAAAACGATAAAAGAAACAATGTAAAACTGCCTTGCTATTCCAGGATCACCACCACGAAGCTCCCTACTCGTCTGGATAAGTAACATACATATGTCTACTCTCTTCGTCGTACTCCCACTGGAGTTGGGTCACAACTTCTGGCACGTTCTCATCAACACCTGCACCTGTATTGTTGTAATCTGTGAGCCACAGGGACTCAGCAATCTCATAACCCGGGTACCGAAACTATGTAAGCCATTGGGTAAGGAATTGGTTAAGTGGTGAGGCTGCAGCAAGCACTAAGCATATATTTGGTGGCTAACTTACGAGAACATGAATGTAAATATGGTGGCAAACGTATGACGATCGTGAATTAGCATGATCACTAAGTGATCCTGGACACCTACTTATGTCAATCATAACCCCACCGTGTTCTCTCTCGGTTCATGTTCATGAGCAGAGACAGTCACGGTTACGCACACGGTTGGTGTATTTTTTTGGAGTTTACTTCAAGTTAACTATAACCGGGTGTTAAACAAATTTCCAAGTTGCCACGTAACCACGGGCACGGCTTTCCGAAAAGATTAAACCCTACAGGGGTGCTCCAACTCATCCATCACAAACTAACCACACGCTGCGGGAATAACCTCGACCACGAATCTCATGATCTTCATAGGCAATTCCACTGGAAAACCGCAACCTCGAGATAGCCCGAAGAAAAACCGGAATTCCTCATGCAAGACATTCGAGAAAGGTAAAACAAGTCCAGCAAGACCGCCCGACGTGTCGATGAACCCGATAAGAGCCGCGTATCTCGTTCTCAGGACACGACCGGATGAGCAGTACGTACGGTGGCCTGATAGAAATCCCTGAGTTGCCCCGGGTGGCCCCGCAAGTGGCTCTATTTTGGACCAACACTCATGAGGAGCACTGGCCCGGGTTGTTGATTAGTTATCCACGGGGTAGCTATGCCCTATGCAATTTTATTAAGTTGTTTAGCAAATGTAGTACCAAAGTTGGGTCTTGCCAGACAAGTTTTAATCTAAAACGAATGGTTAAGGGGGTCCCCATAACAACCCCGAGCATGTTAGGAGCGCAAAAATATGGAATATAACACCGGTACTCGGAACTAGTGCGGCAAAAGCGGAACAAAACACTGAGCAAAAGGCCAAGCCTTCCACCATTGCCATATATATATGTGCATTAATTTAAATAACAATAAATAGAGTGATATAAACAAAATCCATGTTGAAACATGGAAAGCTTGCACCTGCAACTAGCAACGCTATAAGATAAGGGCTGAGCAGCGGTAACATAGCCAATCAATGTTTGGTAGGTAGTGGAGGGGGTTAGAGGCTTTCATGGCAATTTAGGAGGCTGACAGTTTAAGTGGTAGGTAACGTAACATAACGGTAAAAACGAAACATCTAGCAAGGCAAAAATAGTGTCGGGATCCGGGTATGATCATCTTGCCTGTTGGTTCTTCAGAGGGACAAAGAGCTGGGTCCTCGTAGTTATACTCTCCGGGGTCCTCGTACTCAGGCTCAACACTCGCGTCTACCTAGAGAGAACAGCAACCAATAAACAAACAGCGAGGTGCAATGCACAAACAAGATGATGCATGGTCATATTAAGAAATATAGCATGGCAAGCCTATGCTAGTCATGTTTCACATGCATTTCTTAAGTTGTTTAGTATTCTGGACAGAACCTCGATATTACTTATTTGAACATGCATGCTCATGGCAAATATGGATTCTTCATGCAAAATCGATGTAAATGCATATGTAGAACGTTGCAAACGGAGTAATGTAGCTCACGGTACGCTCACGGCAAGGTACGAACGTTAACGGAGACAAAACACAACATGAGGCAATCTCTGGGCTATACCTTGGTGTTCCAAGGATGCCACTGGATAGGAAATGAAAATCTAGTAAGAATAGAGCTAAAGATCAAGCAAAACAATGGAGTATGGCTCCCACAAGTCACAAAACATTCAAACATACAATCTGTCCACAAACAGCAACATGTCACCTTGCAACACACATAACAAGAGCTACAGCAAGTTTTGAATCACAACCAAGGCATGTACAGAAACTATACAGCATGCTTAACAAATCATCCATCTACACAAACTTGAAAGGAAGCATGGATCAATAGCAAATGAAGCTCATAAGATGTCATGTTGAAACAGATTTCAGGGACTTGGTGAAAATCCCAGTTTTATAGAATCTGAGTTAACCAGATGGCATATTGACAGCACTATTTATATATGCTAGACGGCATTTCATGGCATGAAAATTAACAGGATGGTAGAGGGAAACATCCACTACAATTCATTAGCACTGAGCATGACCTAGAACACAACATATCACTTGGTAGCATTCTCTAAACATGGCATAAAAGTAACAACTGATTCTCAGACTTAGACAATTTTGCAAGGGCAAAACTGGACACATGTTAACAGAATAGCAACTTGACAGCAGGTTTTAAATATGATGCAAGGGCTTAATGCTCAAGTTCTTAGCACAGTTAGGTAGAGCATGAAGAGCTCAACAAAACATGTTAAGGCCCCAAACTCAAGGAACACTACATTCATGGGAACCATCATCTAATCATAGCAAGAAAATAACAGCTTCTAACACTTAGCAACATTTGAGGCATGCAACCAGTGTTATTTCTTAGCATGTTAACAGCAAGAAACCCACTTATCCACAAGTTTATCATGCCAAACAAAAATACCAGGGCCTAGTACCCACAAAACACTAGCATATTCATGTTGACAAGTTTCACATATGTTGCATAGGTTAATTCATATGAAAAAGACAAAATGGCATGTTGGGACAAAAATGACATTTCGCAAGCTTGCTCAAATGACAAAAAAAATTGCACCATTGGATTCCTTGGGAAATTCTACCCCAAAATCATATATCATACTCATATAGTCATGTCAATAAATTGCCCAAAACTCAATTCGAAAATTAGCATATACTCTTATAAGTCATTTCATACCCTATTTGGACATGGCAAAATATGGCAGTGACCTGAATTGGCAACCTTCCCAAAAACAGATAAAACAAATAGGGAATTCAAAACACCAAAAAAAAGGAAGGGGAGGGGTCCCTGAGTATGACAAGGTGGCCCCACAGGTTCCACCTGTCACACACACTCACACACAGCACACACACCACAGTGCACATAACACACAGGATCACCACGTAGCCACACGGGATCACACACACAGAGCCACAGAGATACACACACGCACAGTACACACACAGAGCCACGAACAAAAATAAAAGGGCAGGGGGGGATTCGATCCCTGGACCTCTAGGTCCTCCTCCCCCTGAGTCGATGCCACTACGCTAGGCAGGGGCGTCTGCTAGGAGAGGGGTGCCTGTTCTTTTGAACAGAACCCTGCTGCTGCTGCACTCCTACCGGTGACCAAAAACAGAGGAGGACGCCGGCGAGCGCACAGGCGACCACTGGGCCAGCTGACCACCGGCGGGGCTTGCGGACATGACCGGGGATCCATTCCCGCGGTCCTCTAACGGCTACGTGCGCGGCAGTGAGGAGCTCGAGCACGAGCTCATGCTCAGCTCGGGCATGGCGGAGACGGTGATGCTACGGCGACGGGGAGCGGCTGCGGCATACCGACAGCAAAGGGGCGAGGCGAGGGGATCTCTGAGGCTCACCAGAGGGCTAGATAGCCAGGGCGCGCGAAGAAGAAGCGAAGAGGGGCTTCGCTGCCTGACGGAGCAAAGGGAGGCGACGAGCGCGACGACGGGCCGACGGTGCGGAGACGCTCCGGTCCTCCTAACGCCGGGAACCGAACGCGGGCGGCACCAGGGACCACCTCAGCTTCCTGGACGGGGGAGGGGGGGGGGGGGGGGGGGGGAGAAGGCCACCGGAGGCGATGGACGCGACGACGACGACCGGTGGTCCTGCTCTCTCTCTCTGAACTTCTCTGAATTTCTCTCTCTGCTCTCTGAACTTACCGGGGAAGAAGGGGAAGGGAAGGGGTGGCGGCGGCGCGGAGAGAAAGGGGGAAACCCTAGGGGAGAGGGCACGGACGCCGAGGCTTTATAGGCCGGGCGCTGGGCGTCGTGGCTGCCACAGCGGCCATGTCCTCGCACTCAGCTCAGACGCTGTGAGAGGGAGGTGGAAAGGAGGAGGAAGAAAGCGAGGAGGAGGACGCCGACAGGCAGGACCGGCTCGGTCCACGCTGGAAAGGAGAGACGCACGCGGCTAGCAGGCTGCGGGGCTGAGCTAGTTGGGCCAAGAGAGGCCCAACTCGCTGGATTCTCTCTCTCTGAGTAAAAAATAAAACACAGGGCCTTATTATTTAAATAAAACAGCACAAGAAAAATAATAATCAGGCATGTTTGAAAAAGAATTTGGGAGGAAGAAAATATGTTTTGGATTCACCAAATTGTACCCTATTTAAATAAAATGGAGTTGGCATTTTTAGAGCAACAAAATAAATGCATATTTTTAATAAAATGCAATCTGTTTAGGGGATAGAGGGTGGATGCACTTCAAACATGGATAGGGGCTGGTTTAGCACACCTGTTAGATTATTTCTAAAATGACCAACATTTTTAATATGTGAAAACAGCAAGTAAAATGTTATCATGTGGAATATTTGAATGAGAGAGAAGAGGTGATGGTTTTGAAATGGAAAAGAGGTAGAACCTTAACCACACACCATCACATCCACAACACCAACACTCACATCACAACAATCACAAGCACAAGCATGGCAATGAATAGGATGCACTTGATAAAATGAGCATGATGCCATGATGCATGAAATGACAAGAAGCAATTATATTGACAAGCAAACCACAAAGGCAAAACATGAAGGTCCACATGAGAATTATATTACAAATGGCAAAGGAATGCTCTTGGGCTGTTACACCTATGCTTTACATATATCGAACCTTGTCAAGTTACTATTGTTACTGCTACTGTCACAACTGCTACAAAATTGCTGCTGTCACTACTACTATTACTTTTGCTACTACTATTTGCTATGCTACTAAATCTTTGTTGCAGATAGATATCCCAGGTGCGATTGAATTGACAACTCAATTGTCAAGGCCAATAAATATTCTTTGGCTCCCCTTGTGTCGAATCAATAAATTAGGGTGAAATACTACCCGTGAAGACCATCGCGATCCCCTATACTTTGGGTTATCAAGACCTTTTTCTAGCACCGTTGTCAGGGAGCATAGCTCTATTTATTGTGTTAACTTGAGGATATCCAATTGCCATTATGAAGAATCTGAAAGATAATCGAACTAAGATCGTCCCCTCTCGCACGAGAGGAGGTAAGGAACTGCCATCTAGCTCTGGTTTAGATTCGCCTACTGTTATGAATCAGCTTGCTACACCACCATCTGTTGCTAGTCCTGATATGTCACATGAATTTGATGATGCTACCTCTGAAATTAATGATGATACTAGTGCTACACATGTTGAAATAGAAATTGTGCCACTGAATGAATTGCTTGATGCTCATATTGCTAAAGCTAGAGAACTTGAAAATGCTGAAACTGAGGAGGACTTTGAATCACCTATTACCCCTCGCTCTCCTAATAGATATGAATTTCCTCATGTACCTGATGGTTATGTCATGGATTGTCGGTGTACTAAAGTTTGGGTCTTTTAGTACCCCATACTTGTGCACGGACGGTTGTGGCCACACCAGCGGCAAGGCCTGCCAGGGGACAGCTGAATACAAGTACAAGGATATCAAGAAGGCATTCAAGTCAACAATCAGAAGACAGAAGACCGAAGGCTGGGCTCCCGGCAAGATTTTGCCATGATGGCCTGTGGAGCCCCGGCAAGACTCGCACCCGGCAAGACCTCGCCACCATGTCACCGCTCCAGCGCAGTGACCAACTTGTCTTTTAGCTGTTGTCCTACTAGTAACGTGTCAGGAACTAACAGCGGATGGGGTTAAGCGGTGCTGATGGGACGGGCTCTTTTTCCGTCCCCAAGAAGCTAAGGGACACCTCAACGGAGCATTTAATGCATTTGTCCTAAGTCGTCAGTATTAGGTATGATAACACTGTAGCAACTTTACACCTCTTGTACTTCGCCACTGTTGGTGACCCCTTCGACGTATAAAAGGAGGCCCAAGGCGGAGCTACAGGGGAGAGGACCTTCTGGCCCATTCTGCATGCGTAGCGGCTGTGTACTGTTCATCACATAGCGCTCCTAGAGCTTGGGATTAAACACATCTAATACAACCAAAGCAGGAGTAGGGTTTTACGCTCCTCAGCGGGCCGAACCTGGGTAAAAATCCCTCGTGTTGATCGTTGGATCTGCTCTTTGTGCAAGCCTTTTTCCTTGCCGAACCATACAAGGGATCCACGCGATCCCATAGGTGTCGTACGCCGACATCTTTGGCGCGCCAGGTAGGGGGAAAGGTTGCGTGAACCTGATCTAGCGATCAGCGCGCCAGTTTCTTCATCATCTTCATCGCCATGGCTCCCAAGAAGAAGGGTTTTACGGCGATGGATCCATCCGCGTCCGGTGTGCCCGTAGCTACACGGACGGGGGACGGTGTGAACGCAGGCGGAGGAGGCGTAGCTTCTGAGCTTCCACGACGTTCTGGTGATCATAGCCAGGCGAGCGGCGTCGTTCGCGGCGGCGACGGCAACCCGCGCGCCGCTAGATCTAAGAACGGAGCTGAGCTTCCTACGGGCAGCGTGGCAAACTCCAGGGACGGAAGGGCGCCTTCCAAGACACCCACGCCGGCGCATGCGCCGCGGCCTTCTCAGGTTGCGCGCGATGAACAGCGCCGCGACGTTGGTGGTTCCAAGCGTCCCCATGGAAAGACTCCTGAGCATCACTCTCGAGATGCGTGAGACCAGCATGCACGTCAACATGTTGGTGGAAGCGGCGTGCGGTCGCGGGACCGTGATGGAGCTCCTTTTAGCACGGTTAGGAGTCAGAGCACCTCACGTTCCTCGCACCTTTCGCCGCCGCCTACACCAGCAGAAGCATTGGCGCGAGCACAACTACTCCGGAATTTTCCTCCTGCTGCGGACAAGCTCGAGGAATGGAGAGCTGCTATTCAGAGCCTCGTCGGCCTCGCTAATGATGATAGGCCGCAGCTGGCGGAGCCTTCGTGGCGGCAGTCCATCGAGCCGGCGCGCGCCGACAGCGAAAAGACTGGAGGCGGTACGACCATGGTGCACTCTCCTTCATGGAGGCAACAGCGGTCGTTGACCCGACGGATCGACGCCTGTGATGACGATTCAACGGCGTCATCTGATCCGCGAACTCGCCGCGATCAACGTCAAGTTCTTCGGGAACGAAGCAAAGAAGACGCTCGGACTACCATCGAGTGGCGGCGGGAAGCGCGCCATCAATCTGATAAGCGCGCAGGACCCACTGTAGACAAGCCTGCGCCGGGGTATTATGATGACCTACCTTATGAGGTGGGTTGTCGAGCTTTTACCCGTGAGCTGCGGCGAGTCCAGTGGCCCAATTCCCGCACGTTCAAACCAGAGGTCCCGGAGAAGTACGACGGCAAGACTTACCCGTCGGAGTTCTTGAGCATCTACACCATTGCGGTGCAGGCTGCCGGGCTCGCGACGACAAGATACTCGCCAACTACTTCCCGTTGGTACTCAAGCCCAACGTCAGGTCGTGGTTGATGCATCTGCCGGAAAATTCCATTTCTTCCTGGGCAGATCTGTGTCATGAGTTTGTTGGCGCCTTTACCGGCGTCCACCAAGCTCCTGGCCAGGAAAGTGATTTGCATCTCATCCCCCAGAAAGAGGGTGAAACTTTGCGCAAGTACATACAGAGATTCAGCCGTGTACATCACAACATCCCAGACGTTCATCCTGCCGCTGTTGTCAGCGCGTTCCATCAGAACGTGCGCAACCGCAGGATGCACGAAGAGCTGGCGATGAACAAAGTCAGGGATGTTGCCGAGCTTTATGCTTTGGCTGATAAGTGTGCTCGAGCTGAAGAAGGGAGGAGATTCCCCGGCAAGGATGCTGGTGCAGGAGTCGACTCCGAAGACGAAGACGCTGCCACCCCGGCAAAGAAGGGCCGGCGGCGTAACAGGAAGCGCAAGGGCAAGGCCGTGCTTGCCGTTGAGGGATCCGGCAACCCCGACACCACCAAGAAGGTCAAAGTTGACGGCCCCAGCAAGGATGTTGCCGGGTGCGCCTCCTATCAGGCCTTGGCGGCTGCCGACAAGCCGGAGGGCTCCGACAAGCAGTACTGCAAGATCCATCGCACCAAGGGCCACGATCTCCAAAACTGCCGGCAAGTTGAGCAGCTTGTCGAGAAGCAGAAGGCTGAGTATGAAAGGCGAGATAAGGAGAAGGCTCAGGATGGTGCAGAGGGGTCCGGCAAGAAACGCGGTGGCCAAGGAGGTCGCCGCGGCAAGGCCAAGCAACAGAAGGACAGGCCCGCTCGAGGCCGCGACAAGACAGAGGGGGTGACAATGACAACGAGGAGGACGACGAGTCCAGCGAGTAGGAATTCCAGAAAGCTACAGACATGATGTGCATTGACGGGGGCGCCTCATTGCCTTCTTCTCACCGCCGACTCAAATAGTGGGCGCGCGATATTAATGCGACACAGCCATCTGTCGGTGCCCGAAAACCATTGAAATGGTCCAACACGCCTATCATTTTTGACGCTGAGGATCACCCTGATCGCACAACTGCGGTCGGGTGTCTGCCATTGTTGGTTTCACCAACGATTCGCAACCTCAAGGTGACGAAAATGTTAGTTGACGGTGGGGCCAGTTTGAATTTGATCTCACCCGATGTGATCAAAAGGTTGCAAATTCCTGATGAAGATCTAGATGAGACGGGCATGTTTCAAGGGGTCAATCCAGGAAGGAGCCAGCCGAAGGGTAAGATCACACTACTAGTAACATTTGGTAGTGACCTGAACTTCAGAACAGAAAAGATTGTCTTTGACGTTGCCAAGATTCCATTGCCATATAATGGGATCCTTGGCCGTCCAACACTGGCCAAGTTCATGGCGGCATCGCACTACGCCTATAATACATTGAAGATGCCCGGGCCGATCAGCGTCATCACTATCAACTCTGACAAGAAGGATGCACTTATCTGCATCGACCAACTTTACCAGGAGGCAGTTGCAGCATCTACCGCCAAGGCACTTGCTCCTGCCGCTGAAGCTCCCGGGGGGAAGAAGACCGGCAAGACCTCTCGCACACACTCCAGCAAGCGCGCCTCCTCGGAGTGCTGCGCTCCTATTGAGGATGTGCCAGAGAGCTCCACCGGCAAGAGCAAGAAATCCAAGGCAGCTCCACCAGAAACTAAGAAGGTGCACGCCAAGGAGGATGGTATGGGAGGAACCTTCACCATAAGTTCCACCCTCGACGACAAATAGGAAAGCGCGCTCATTGCTTTCCTGCGGGCGAATATCGATGTGTTTGCATGGCAACCATCTGATATCCCCGGTGTTCCCAGGGAAGTAATTGAGCACCACCTTGCTGTCTGTCCTCACGCACAGCCCGTCAAGCAGAAGGTTAGGAAGCAGTCTTTGGAGCGGCACTAATTTATTGCCGAGGAAATCAAGAAGTTGGAAGCGGCAGGTTTGGTTAGAGGAGTACTCCATCCAACGTGGTTGGCCAATCCAGTTGTAGTGCGCAAGGCGAATGGGAAATGGAGGCTGTGTATTGACTATACAGATATCAATAAAGCTTGTCCAAAAGATCCTTTTCCCTTGCCGCACATCGACTAGATTGTGGACTCCACTGCCGGCTGCGATTTGCTTTCATTTCTTGACGCCTATTCAGGATATCATCAGATCTTCATGGCAAAGTAAGACGAAGAGAAGACCGCATTTATCACCCCATGTGGTACGTATTGCTTCTGATGTATGCCTTTCGGGTTGAAAAGTGCTGGTTCGACATTTGCAAGAGCGGTCCAGATCAATTTAAAGCTCAATCCTGAGAAGTGTGTGTTTGGCGTTCCATCCAGCAAGCTTCTCGGGTTCTTTGTATCTCAACGTGGAATCGAAGCAAATCCCGACAAGATCAAGGCGATTGAGCAGATTGAAGCGCCAAGACGCGTCAAGGATGTGCGTCGTCTTGCCGGCTGCGTTGCTGCTCTGAGTAGGTTCATCTCCAAATCTGCTGAGCGTGCCCTGCCCTTTTTCAAAATCTTGAAAAAGGAAGGTCCAATGAAATGGACTCCAGAAGCGGAGGCAGCGCTGCAGGATTTGGAGAGGTACCTCTCCTCTCCACCAGTACTAGTCGCGCCAAAACCACAAGAGCCGTTGGTGCTATATCTAGCGGCAACGAATCAAGTGGTGAGTGTTGCGTTAGTGGCAGAGAGAGAAGTTGATGAAGAAGCAGCGGCAGCGGCAAGACCGCCAAGCGATGAGCTGGGATCTTCCCCGACAGAGTCTGGTGCTGATAAAGTAGGATCTGCGCACTCAAGTGAAGCAATACAGAAGAAGAAGAAGATGGTGCAGCGCCCAGTTTATTTTGTCAGCTCCCTTTTGTAGGGGGCTAGGTCAAGATATTCTGGCGTGCAGAAGTTGCTCTTCAGCCTCCTTATGGCCTCGAGGAAGCTGTGCCATTATTTTCAGGCACATGAGATCACCGTTGTCACTCGCTTTCCGTTGCAGCGGATTCTGCGAAATCCAGATGCAACCGGCAGGATTGTGGAGTGGGCTTTGGAACTGTCAAGTTTTGGTCTCAAGTTTGAAAGTACTTCAACCATTCAGAGCAGAGCTTTGGCGGAGTTCATTGTAGAGTGGACCCCAACGCCAGACGAAGAGATTCCGGAGACATCTCTCCCCGGCAAGGAAACAAGCCGAGAATGGATTATGTATTTTGATGGCGCTTTTTCGCTGCAAGGCGCCGGTGCTGGCGTGCTGCTTGTCGCACCCACCGGAGAGCACCTCAAGTACGTGATTCAGATGCACTTTTCCCGGGAGAGATCGACAAACAACACTGCAGAGTATGAAGGGCTGCTTGCCGGTCTCAGGATCGCGGCGGACCTTGGAATTAAGAAGCTCATCGTCAGAGGTGATTCATAGCTTGTCGTCAAGCAAGTCAACAAAGATTATCAGAGCCCATTGATGGAGGCTTATGTCGATGAGGTGAGGAAATTGGAAGAGCGCTTTGACGGACTAGAAATGGAGCACGTTCCTCGTGCGGAAAACAGCATTGCTGATGGCCTGTCAAAGTGCGCTGCCCTTAAGTTACCTGTGGAACCAGGAACTTTTTGTGCTCCAATTGACTCATCCATCCGTAACACCATTGATGGGAGAAGATAAGAGAAGGAAGTTGAGTTCTGGCAAGTATTTTCCGGCAGAGCTTCCAGAGGCCGCCGGCAAAGAAGTTGCCGGGAACAACACCAAGCTTGCCGGTGAGCGACAGGCTCCGGCAGGGCCTCAAGCTCTTGCCATAGAGACAAACGCTCCCGCCGAGCTTGCCGGGGAGCAACGGGCTCCGGCAGGGCCTCGAGCCTTTGCTGTCGAGACAAACGCTCCCACGGCAGAGGACATGCCTTTAGTCCTTGTTGTCGAGCCCCAGGCTCCAGCATGGGCACAGCACATCATCCATTTCCTTCAAACAGGAGAACTCCCCGAAGAACAGGAAGAAGCGGAGAAAGTAGCCCGTCAGTCTAATATGTACTAGTTTGTGATCAGTGTCCTGTACAGAAAAAGACCGAACGGTGCGAAATTGCAGTGCATTCCACGGGAAGATGGACTGGAGCTGTTGGCAGAGATACATGGAGGCATATGTGGCTCCCACATAGGATCAAGAGCTCTTGTTGGTAAGGCATTCCGGCAAGGTTTCTTTTGGCCCACTGCTCTCCAGGATGCAACTGCACTAGTAACCAAGTGTGAAGCATGCCAGTTTCATTCAAAGAAATTGCATCAACCAGCTCAAGCTCTTCAGACAATCCCTCTCTCCTAGCCGTTTTTGGTCTGGGGGCTTGACATTTTGGGCCCTTTCCCCCGTGCTACCGGGGGCTTTGAGTACTTGTACGTCGCAATCGACAAGTTCACAAAGTGGCCGGAAGTGGAAGCAGTGAGGAAGGTGACAGCACAATTAGCCGTCAAGTTCTTCAAAGGACTGGTTTGCCGTTTTGGTGTACCAAACAGGAACATTACTAACAATGGCACACAGTTCACAAGTCGCACCTTCATGCAGTACGTCCAAGACCTTGGCAGCAAGATCTGTTTTGCTTCTGTTGCTCATCCAAGGAGCAACGGCCAGGCGGAAAGGGTAAATGCTGAAGTGTTGCGAGGCCTTAAGACAAGAACTTTTGACAAGCTGCGCAAGTGCGGAAGACGCTGGATTGATGAGCTGCCGGCAGTTCTTTGGTCAATCAGGATGACACTAAATCGAGCCACCGGCGAGACACCCTTCTCCCTAGTATTTAGGGCGGAAGCAGTTCTCCCCACGGAACTCACATACGGGTCACCTCGAGTGCTCGCTTATGATGAGCTTGAGCAAGAGCAGTTGCGGCAAGATGACGTTACGCTCCTTGAGGAAGATCGTCTTCAGGCTGCTGTGGGAGCTGCACGCTACCAGCAAGCCTTGCGCCGCTACCATAGCCGCAAGGTTCATGCCCGAAGTCTTGAGGAAGGCGACCTTCTTCTTCGGCGCGTTTAGTCGGCCAAGAATTCCAACAAGTTGACGCCAAAGTGGGAAGGCCCTTATCGGGTAGTACGAGTCACCAGGCCTGGCGCAGTCCGCCTGGAGACCGAAGATGGCGTACCAGTGAGTAATTCATGGAATATCGAACATCTTCGTAAGTTCTATCCATAAGGCGCGGTTGCCGGGTCTCCCGGCAACCACCTTTTGTATGAGTCTTGCCGCCAAGGCATGTAATCCTTTGTACAAAGCCAGGCGCAGACCCTGTGCATAGTTGAATAAGATTAAGTGTTTTACAATTCTTGTCAATTTTCATGTTTATCTATATGCATGCTTATTTGAGACATTGTATTACACCTGCTTCCGGTAAGCATTAACGAACCGCCAAGGTTCCATATCTCTATTTTCTCTTCTTTCTTTTTCTCAAAGGACAGAAGGTTCCCTCGCATGCAAGTTGCCGGGGGGGAATGATGGTATGGATACCGACAGGCGACGTTCAAGGTTGACATCTTGCCGGAAGGAGTACAGCAACGAAAAGCTAAGTTGCAGAAACTTTAAACAAATTTTTGTTTTGAAAGGTTATTCTCCTTGAACGATTTCGGCCTATGTATGGAAAACCTGCACGCGAAAGAACCTTGTCACGATCGTTTGCGCCCTTACTCTGTTTCGAGTCCGCTCAACAGTTTAGGTGGCTGCACTGAAAACGTCAAGGTTTCTTGCCGGTAACGGCACCTCCAGCAGGCTGCTAAAGTCCCGCACCTAGCGCTCGCGGAAAGGGTGCGCGCGCCAGCAAGTTCCCAATAAGCATAGGCTTTTTTTCCATACAGAAAGAAATCAGACAAGGGAAATAGCATACATTCGTCCAGAGCATAGCAAGTTATATTACATCAATAGTTGCCGCGATTCTAACTTAAGATAAAATTGTCTTTGGCATGGAATGGTGGAGACGAAAAGAAGTGAAGCAGCTAGTCTCTGCGCTGGCCTTCGACCCTCTTGACTTGGTTCACCTTGTCAACGATGGGCGCGACAAGTTCTTCAAGTGCCTTGATGTCCGCATCCTTCGACAAGCGGTCAAGAACGTTGGTGAGGTTGATGCCAGGGTTCTTGTGCACCACTTTGATGAGCACCTTGAGGAGGACGGCCCGGCAGAGTTTGCGGGATTCGTTGGCCAGACGGGTTGCTCGATCAGATTGGAGCTGCTTCAGGGCGTCAATCATGCCCTCGAAGAACATGGTCAACTTGGCACTCGTAGACACCCTATCATCGGAAGAATAGTTGAAGCCTTGCAGGCCCATGGTGGACAGTTGTGCTGCAAGCCTCTCTGCGACGTCGATAAGGCGCTCAGTCCAGATCTACGCACCTGCCACATAGTCGTTATGAGTGACGGCGGCGCTCTTGAGCAGGTCCTTCTCATTCTGGAGATCTTTGATCAAGACCTTCTCACGAGCCCTGCTGTTCTCAAGAGTCTCCTCCAGCGTGCTTAGCTTCAGCTTCAGATCGGCAATGGAGTCATTGGCTGAGGGGAGCTCCTTGATCTTGTCGGACATAGCAACTTGTATCTCCACCAAGTTGTAGAGAGTCTTCTCTCTTTCGGTTTTGAGTGTCGAGAGCTCCTTGCCGTGATCCTCAAGATCTGCTTCCAGCTTCTTCACCTTCTGCTCCAGTTCATTCTTGGCGGCCTCTACAGCTTCGGCAGCATTGACGGCCTCCTTCAGTTTGCCAGCGTGGTCTGTGACCAGAGCCTCGAGGGCCTCCTTGTGTTTCTGCTCCAGCTCTTGGGTCCGCTGCGCGACAAGCTTTTCGATTTCTTCATCCTTGCCGCGAAGCTTGTCGGCAAGCGCCTTCTCGCGAGCGGTAAGGTCCTCTTCATAGGCGTCGAGCCCGACGCGGCGCTCTGTTAGGCGAGCTTCCTCTGCAGTGGCCTGTTGTTTAGCCTCCTCTTGTGCCTTCTCAACATCAGACTACTTCATGAGGAGCTCATTCCAGCTTTGATTCAGCTGCTCTTGACTCGCCCTCAGCTCCTGAAAGGCCTCAGCGTACCAGGTTTGTGTTTCCTCGACGCGCTTCTGGAAATCTACCTCCGCTGCTTCGACAACTGCTGCCCTGGAGTCCAGCTTCTCTTTCCGGGCGCGGTGAAGTGCTTGGAGCTTCTGAAAGTTGCTGCTCATGGCCTGGAGGAGCTTTTCTTCTTTGGATTTGCTGCTGCTGGTGCATGGCTCGTCGACAATCTCGAGCCCGGCAGCGGCTATGACGTCCTCGTCAAAGGTTTCCCCTTCAGTTGGCACCCCAATGCTTGCCGTCCCTGGTATGTTGACGGATAGATTGTCGCCAACCTTGAGGTATCTGCTTGAAGAGGGGGCTTCGGATGTTGACGGCTGATCCTCAACAGCCGCCTCACCGGCAACCGGGGGCTCCGTGGCCGGCGTAGCGCCTGGCGCTCCTGCGGCAGGAATGCCGTCAGTATGGTCACCGGTCTCCTTGCCGGCCCTCTCAGCAGACTCCTTAGTGGCCTTTTCTTGTGCGGCCTTGGCGGCCTCGGCGGCAGCATCCTTGGCGGCCCCGGCGGCAGCACTCTTGGCGGCCTCGTCAGCGGCAACTCTGTCGGCCTCGGCGGCAGCATCCCTGGCGGTCTCCTCGATGACGGCATCAACGTCCATGTGTTCTGTCGAGGGAAGATCTGAAGGCCAAGAAAGCAAACAAGATAAGGCTGAGGTGGAAGTTCAAGAAGACAAAAAGAAGAAAGACAGAATGACAAGTATTCTGAAACAAACGGTTAACAGCGCCAGGCTGTTGAGGGGTGGCTTCTCCTTTCCCGGCAACACCAGTTGCCGAAGTAGGACCACCGGAGCCCGCGCTTGCCGTGCTCGTGCTTGCCGGCTCCTCTTCAATGCGGATGGGCTCGCTAGTGGAAACCCTTGCCGGAGATTCATCCCTGGGCGGCATGGTTGACGGCGGCGGCGTGGCTCTAGATGGTGCTCCTTGTTGTCGCTCCTCTCCTACATGCCCGGAGATGTCAGCAGTGAAGATACACACCCCGACACTTGCCAGCGGAAAGTGAGTAGTGGACTCACGCTGGGGGCTGCGTCGGGGGCTGCGTTAAGGGCTTGACTCCGGGCTGATGGTGGTCGACTCTGGCGCACCTGTGGTGCTTGCCGGCGGCTCATCGCCCATTGAAGTCTTCGCCTTAGATGAGCAAAGATTGACATGCATGTCACGGCATTCAGCGTAAAATCCAAGAGTTGGAAGCCGTATGTGTACATGATGTCGATGAAGAAATCAGAAAATGGGGGACAGAGCCCGCAGTAAAAATAGTCGGCAAAGAAGTGGAATTTATCCGGGCCACCCTTGGAGGAACCTGGGCTCACGCGAGTAGCAGGATGAGCCTTCGTCTCCCTCGCCCACATGCACTGGTATCGCTCCCTCAGGGCATTCACATCAAGCGCCGGAGTGAAGACGGCGTGCTTCCTCCGCATCTTCGCCAGTTCGCTCTCTGTGGGGGCGGCTTTCACCTCTTTGCCCTTGCTCGCCTTGGGCGGCATGGCGGCTGTGAGAGCAGAGGCCGAGGACGGTGAGGGCGTGGAGGCGGCGGATGAGTGGGAGGTGCTCTGTTTGGGGCTCGAGGAAGGAGACAACGGCGGTTTCCAGATTGGAAAGGACAACAGGTAAATGAGCAGCGCCTCTGTGGATTCCTTTTTACGGGGAAGACGCGAGCTTGCCTCTTTACTAGTCAATATGAAAACGCTTTTGCGAGCGCACTGCTGTAACGGCCGCTCCGCGCACGTATCCCACGTCCCGCATTCAATGGCGTCGTGGGGGGGCGCAGTAAGCGGAATGATTACAACAGTTAACTCCTGCCACGCGTGCCCGTGCACTGTTTGGGCCTAGCCCAACAACGCCTCGCACCCGTGTATGGCCTAGGCCCTGGGGCTCCTGTCGGTGTACTAAAGTTTGGGTCTTTTAGTACCCCGTACTTGTGCATGGACGGTTGTAGCCACACCAGCGGCAAGGCCTGCCGAGGGACAGCTGAATACAAGTACAAGGATATCAAGAAGGCATTCAAGTCAACAATCAGAAGACAGAAGACCGAAGGCTGGGCTCCCGGCAAGATTTTGCCGGGATGGCCTGTGGAGCCCCGGCAAGACTCACACCCGGCAAGACCTCGCCACCATGTCACCGCTCCAGCGCAGCGACCCGCTTGTCTTTTAGCTGTTATCCTCCTGGTAACGTCTCAGGCGCTAACAGCGGATGGGGTTAAGCGGTGCTGATGGGACGGGCTCTTTTTCCGTCCCCAAGAAGCTAAGGGACACCTCAACGGAGCATTTAATGCATTTGTCCTAAGTCGTCAGTATTAGGTATGATAACACTGTAGCAACTTTACACCTCTTGTACTTCGCCACTGTTGGTGACCCCTTCGACGTATAAAAGGAGGCCCAAGGCGGAGCTACAGGGGAGAGGACCTTCTGGCCCATTCTGCATGCGTAGCGGCTGTGTACTGTTCATCACATAGCGCTCCTAGAGCTTGGGCTTAAACACATCTAATACAACCAAATCAGGAGTAGGGTTTTACGCTCCTCAGCGACCCAAACCTGGGTAAAAATTCCTCGTGTTGATCGTTGGATCTGCTCTTTGTGCAAGCCTTTTTCCCTGCCGAACCATACAAGGGATCCACGCGATCCCATAGGTGGCATACGCCGACATGGATAAATAAATAGCTAAGGATTTCTTTGCTTGTGAAAATAGAGAGGACTTGAAGAAACTGCTACGCAAACTGAAAGAAAAATCTATGAAGGAGAAAATGAAATATGACCCTAAATTTGCTACATCTCCCATATTAGTTATTGATAAAGGTTATGAATTCTTTGTGGACCCTGAGCTTATTCCTATAGTTGAATCTGATCCTTTCCATAGTTATGAAAATGAAACTGTTGTCAAACATCTTATGAAACTAAACGACATTGCTGCTCTGTTTACCAATGATGAAAAGATACGCTACTATTATATACTCAAGCCTTTTTCCTTTCTCGCTGAAAGGCGAGGCCAAGGAATGGTTTCTTTCTCTTGCACCTGGTTGTATGCGTAGTCCCCAGGATATGCTTCGTTACTTCTCTGAAAAATATTTTCCTGCTCATAAGAAAGAAGCTGCCTTACGGGAAATATTTAACTTTGCTCAAATTGAAGAAGAGAATCTCCCTCAAGCTTGGGGGAGGCTTCTCCGGTTACTTAGAGCTTTGCCTGATTGTCCTCTTAAGAAAAATGAAATTCTTGATATCTTTTATAATGGGCGAACCGATGCTTCTAGGGATTTCCTAGATAGTTGTGCCGGTTGTGTTTTCAGGGAGAGAACTGTCAGTCAGGCTGAAGAATTATTGAACAACATATTGCAAAAATGCTGATGATTGGACACTTCCCGAACCACCTCCGGAACCTATTTAAAAGAAGAGAGGTATTATATTCCTTAACCCTGAAGATATGCAAGAAGCAAAATGATCTATTAAAGAGAAAGGTATTAAAATCGAAGATGTCAAGAAACTACCACCTATTGAAGAAATACATGGTCTTGATAACCCGACACAGGTACTAGAGGTAAACTCTCTCCGTTCCTTCAATGAAAATGATATACCTTACACTAACACGCCTGAACAATGCATGAATGAATTTGACAATTACATTGTTAAGCAAGAGCACTTCAACCGCTATGTTAAGGATCAACTGAGACATAATGCTATGATGATAGATCACTTAAGTGACTTGATGTTTAGAATTGCTAATGATGTAAAAGGTCTAGGTAAACATGCTTCTATGGTTAATACCCAACTAGACCAAGTCACTAAGTCACAAAATGATTTGCTTGCTGAAATCAATAAAAATGCAAATGATCATGCTACCAGAGTAATGAATAGGGGAGGTCGTATGACCCAAGAACCTCTCTACCCAGAAGGTCATCCAAAAATGGTAGAGCAAGATTCTCAGAGAATTAATGTTGATGCACCTAATTCCTCTAATAAGAAAAAGAAGAAGAAAAATGATAGGAACGTGCAAGCCTCTAGTGAACCTGTTATAGAAGCACCTAGTAAGAAACATAATGATGTTTCTATCTCTGACGCCGAGACACAATCTGGTAGTGAGCATTCACCTAGTGATAATGATAATGACAATAATGATGCTCATGTAGATGCTCAACCTGACAATAATAAGGAACCTGATAATGATGTGGAAATAGAACCTGCTGAAAATCTTCATAACCCACATCCTAAAAATAAACATTATGATAAGAGAGACTTCGTTGCTAGAAAGCATGGAAGGGAAAGAGAGCCATGGGTTCAAAAACCCATGCCATTCCCTCGTAAGCCTTCTAAAAATAAGGACGAGGAAGATTGAGCGCTTTGCTGAAATTATTAGAGCTGTCTTTTTGCACACTCGTTTGACTGATATATTGAAAATGTCTCCGTATGCTAAGCATATGAAAGATATTATCTCCAACAAAAGAAAAATACCTGAAACTGAAATTGCAACTATGCTTGCTAATTATTCTTTTGATGGTGGGATACCTAAGAAGCTAGGAGACCCTGGCATACCCACAATACCTTGCTCCATAAAAAAACAATTGTGTTAAAACTGCTTTATGTGATTTAGGGGCTGGTGTTAATGTTATGCCTTTCCCTTTATATAAAAGACTTGATTTGAGTAAGCTTACACCTACTGAGATATCTTTGCAAATGGCTGATAAATCCACTGCTTTACCTATTGGAATTTGTGAGGATCTTCCTGTTGTGGTTGCAAATGTTACTATCTTAACCGACTTTGTTATTCTCGATACGCCCGAGGACGACAATATGTCGATCATCCTTGGTAGACCTTTCTTAAATACTGCAGGGGCTGTTATTGATTGCAACAAAAGCAAGGTCACATTCCATGTCAATGGCAAACAACATACCGTGCATTTTCCAAGGAAGCAAATTCTGGTTAACAGTATTAATGCCATTGAACTTAATGATACGGTTATTATCGAAATCTTTGAAATACCTCTACCTACTGCCAAGAAGAAATATTATTATCTTATGGTTAGGGATATGCAAATCCCCATTGAGGTAACCTAGTGATATACAAAAATTCTTCGAATACATGTTAATCGGAAACGGTTGTTAATAAGACTTGATCAACCTTATTAATGCATCCTTTTCGGAAGACATGTGATTGATGAATTCAGTAATCACAACTCTCTGTATCAAAAGTTTATCTTCTGTTATATTCAGTTTAGATAAAATAAATTAGTTTGATTTTCTGTTTTTGCCATGCGTAGAAAAATGCCAGAAAATAAAAACTCTCACATTGCCACCAAATTTTAACATGAATTTTTCTGGAATATAATAAAATTTGTGGAGTAAAAACAATAGCAGGGAGATGCACCTGTGGGCCACAAGATAACAGGGTGCGGCCCCCCTAGGGGCGCGCCCTGATGGCTTGTGGGGCCCACATGGCCCACCTGCCTTATCCCTTCGTCGCACACTTCCTCCTACCTCTAGCAAAAAAATTCTACCACTCTCTCTCTCTCTCTCTCGTGTTCAAGCTCTCAAACCTGAAATTTTCGATCTATTTGCTCGGAACTTCGTTTCCGAAACTGTTTTGAACAATCATTCTTGGTAAGCGACTCGCCCATTCCTCCAATTAATTTTTGCTTTAGTGTTTTATATTTTGCATATTTTGTTGCACTTGGTGCTACTGAAAATGAGCTTGCATGTTTGATTCTTTGAGTTCCAAGTAGTATGAATGCTTGATATGACCTCTAGGTACCAATATGAGTAGTTGCTATCAATCTTATAAAGTTTTGTTGACATAAATTTGTGGCTCAAAAATTTCAGAAATTTGTGCTTGGAAAAATGAACTTCTTGAGGAGGGGCTCTTCTAGCCGGAGCCCCAAGGGAGTTGCCGGTAGAACTCAAGATCGCGACATCAACATTGTTCACAACACGGAAGTTAGGCCTTGTGAATGGCCACATACACCCTTCATGAATGAAGCCAGTTTCTATGAAGAATTTATGCAATTCATTGCAAATGCCGGGCTGACCGACTTCCTCGCAGATGAGTGTGACCAATATTATCTCCTTACTAATTCATTCGTGCAAAACATTCACTTCATAAACACGCCTGGTGCAACCAAAGTACGCTTTGCTTTATATGAAATAAATTATGAATTGCCTCTACATGAATTTTGTGGGATATGCTTGCTTCCCTTTGACGGGGGAATGCAAGAGCCTAAACCTGAGGAATTTGAGGACTTCCTTTTTACCTTAACTGTGGGAGAAACCAAAGGCGTATCCGGCGCTAGGGCCACTAGTTTGCATTTTTCATTTGTGCACTATTTTTCTCTCTTTATAGGAAAATGCATAACTGCTATGGAGCATGGTGGTGGCCTTAGTGCTCCCACCCTTGCCATTTTGTGCCACACACTTTATGGTGATAATACTTACAACTTAGGAGCTATTGTCGCGCGCCACTTGCACCTTAACCGAACCAGAGGCAAGATTCATGGTGGCATTTATGCCACGCGCTTGGCAAAGCGTTTTGAAGTTGCTATTTGCCCTACTGATTACTTATTGCCTAAGATTTATCTTGATCACCAGTCTATGTTTGAACACCATTTCATTGAGGAACCTTAGCCACCGCAACACATTCGTTATAGCCTAGTATAAAGTGAAGATACCTATGATATCATTGTGCTGCCTGCACCCTCTTTGTTTAATCATCATGCCAGGAACGGATATCAAATAATGCCATCAGATATAATTGCTTACCCGAACGAGTTGGCCGAGGCGGAGGCCGCAGCCCAGGAGTGGGATGCTCAAGTGCCTCAGCCCAACTACGTTCCTCTAGGACCAGATGGATATTTCAGATGGTGATCACCAAGCTAGGCAAACACCTAAGCTTGGGGGAGTACGTATTTCTCACCGACATTACATTCATGTTCACACACTTCATACAAATTGTCGGTGATCATCCTCTTTCATTGTATATCCATGTTAGCTTTATTTTTCCGCTTTCTTCTTGTGTGTTTGAAGAAACTTTGAAAAACCAAAAATATTTCCCGCGTCTTTTCAGTTTTTCTTTTTCTTTTAATTAGTTGCAGTCTTATGAAGAAAACCCAAAAAGATTTCCTTTACTTGTCGGGAGCTTTCCCGTGTAAATAATTTTTCTCATTCTTGTTTCCCCTTAGTTTATTTGCTTTCTCAATAAAAAAAACTCCAAAAATATTTTAGTGTGTTTCTCTGAATTTCTTTTTCTTTTTTTTGAGTCGTAAAAAGGAGAAGACTTTAATTAAAACGTTGAATGGCTCCCATAGGTCTTATTGTTTATCTAACAGAGAGCCAATATTACCTTGTCTTCTCCTTTGTTTTAAACCGCACTACAGATTCCAACTTAGTCCACGGCATTTTTGCACTATTATTATTATCACATCATTCAGTCATGCAAGTGAAAGGTAATAATGGCGATATTTGATGAAGTGATCATGCCAAAGGTAGCTGGTATGAACTCTTCTTGTTTTCCGTTTTGTAAATATGTTTAGCTCGGCCGATCTTGATTCAATATATCATGGGTAAACATGTTTATGATGACAATTAGAGATTATAGTTTCTCATGCCATGCTTAAATATCCAGGAGTGAATAATGATTTATCTTGTTTGCCCACATGCATTAAAATGGTTATGATGTGGTATGGTAGTATGGTATTTCCCTCTGAGTAATTCAAGCAGCTTGACTTGGCCCATGTGCAAACATGTAGTTGATTCAAAACCATTGCAGCCTTCATGATGTTTAAATTCAGAGTGCTCATATCCTACTCATGCTACTATTCAATGTTAATTATTCACAACGCATGCTTATGACCGTTTTCGCTCTCTTGCTGGTCGCTTTTCAATCTATTGCTAGTCTTCAACTGTACTAAGCGGAAATGCTGCTTGTGCATTGATATGTCTCCAACGTATCTACTTTTCCTCACTATTTTATCCTTGTTTTGGACTCTAATTTGCATGATTTGAATGGAACTAACCCGGACTAACGCTGTTTTCAGCAGAACTACCATGGTGTTGTTTTTGTGCAGAAATAAAATGTCTCATAATGGAATGGAACTTTTTGGAGAATTATTTCAGAATATATAAGAATTATTGGAGCCAAAATCCACCGAAGAGGGGGGCCAGGGTGAGTAGCAACCACCAGGGCGCGCCAGGCCCCCTCGGCGTGCCCTGGTGGGTTGTGCCCACCTCATGGCCCCACTGACCCTAATTCCGCCATTATAAATTCCTATTTTCGGAGAAAAAAATCAGAGAGAAAGTTTCATCGCGTTTTACGATACGGAGCCGCCGCCACCTCCTGTTCTTCATTGGGAGGCCAGATCTGGAGCCCGTTTGGGGCTCCGGAGAGGGGAATCTTCGGTCTTCGTCATCACCAACCTTCTCCATCGCCAATTCCATGATGCTCCCCACCAGGAGTGAGTAATTCCTTCGTAGGCTTGCTGGTCGGTGAGGAGTTGGATGAGATTCATCATGTAATCGAGTTAGTTTTGTTAGGGCTTGATCCCTAGTATCCATTACATTCTAAGATTGATGTTGCTATGACTTTGCTATGCCTAATGCTTGTCACTAGGGCCCGAGTGCCATGATTTCAGATCTGAACCATTTATGTTATCATCTCTATATCTATGTTCTTGATCCGATCTTGCCTAGTCATATGCACCTATTACGTGTTATGATCCGTCAACCCCATAGTGACAATATTTGGGATACTTCACGGTGATGACCGTAGTTTGAGGAGTTCATGTATTCACTATGTGTTAATGCTTTGTTCCGGTTCTCTATTAAAAGGAGGCCTTAATATCCCTTAGTTTCCTTATGGACCCCGCTGCCACGGGAGGGTAGGACAAAAGATGTCATGCAAGTTCTTTTCCATAAGCACGTATGACTATTTACGGAATACATGCGTACATTACATTGATGAACTGGAGCTAGTTCTGTGTCGCCCTAGGTTATGACTGTTATATGATGAATATCATCCAACGAGTTCACCGATCCAATGCCTACGAGCTTTCCACTTATTGCTCTTGCTAAGTTACTATTGCTGCTGTTACTGTTCCAACTGCTACAAAACTATTGCTACTACGGTTACCGCTACTGTTACTGTTGCTACTGCTATCAAACTATCATATTACTGTGCTACTGATCCCCTTGTTGCAGATATTTAATCTCCAGGTGTGGTTGAATTGACAACTAAACTGCTAATACTCTCAAGTATTCTTTGGCTCCCCTTGTGTCGAATCTATAAATTTGGGTTGAATACTCTACCCTCGAAAACTGTTGCGATCCCCTATACTCGTGGGTTATCATGCATCCAAAATCCCGAAACCAAGTTATCCCATATGAGTCCACCATATCTACCTATATGCGGCATTACCCCGCCGTTCCAAGTAAATTTGCATGTGCTATCTCTAAATATTCAAACAAACTTTCTTTTGTGTACTCATACAGCTCATTGAGCTATAGAGCGGTCGATATCTTGCATGTCAAGCAAGTTACTCTTAGGATGAGTGTTTATTCACTTTTTTATTGCGAGAGAGAGGCTGGTAAATGGGGTGCCAAGCCCGGCATAACACAAAAATAAATAAACAAAACTCCCCTTGAAAAGTTGATTGTTTGGAGAGCAACCGTGGATTCGGCCAACTCTGGAGTGTGTTTGCATGGTGGAGGGGGAGTAAAATTTAAATTCTGTTTGGGAACCACCAACAATTTGTTTAACATGGAAGATATCGAAAACTTTATCGTGACGTTGACAGTAGAAGAACACCACTCAAAACTATATTGTCAATCTTATTTTGAGCTCTGGCACCTCTGTAAATCAATGCTTCCCTCTGCGAAGGGCCTTTCATGTTATTTATTTTTGAGTCATTGATATGTCCATTTTTCATCATGATTTCCTACTATTATTTATAATGTTTTTATGCATAATAATGCTTTACGGAGTAATTCTAATGCCTTTTCTCTCATAATATGCAAGGTTTACACAAAGAGGGAGAATGCCGGCAGCTGGAATTCTGGACCTGAAAAAGCATGTCAGAGACACCTATTCTGCACATCTCCAAATAAGCTGAAACTTCATGGAGAATTATTTTGGAATAAAAAAAATACTGGAGCAAATAACTACCGAAGGGGGGCCACCTGGTGAGCACAAGACACCAGGGTCACCCAGGCCCCCCAGGCGCGCCCTGGTGGGTTGTGCTCAGCCCAGCCCACCTCCGGTGCCCATCTTCCGGTACTTAAGGTCTTTTGACCTAGAAAAAATAAGGAGAGTACTTTCGCGACGGAACGCCGCCGTCTCGAGGCGGAACTTGGGCAGGAGCACTTTTGCCATCCGGCGGAGCAATTCCGTCGGGGGAACTTCCCTCCCGGAGGGGGAAATCGAAGCCATCGTCATCACCAAAAACCCTCTCATCTTTGGGAGGCCAATGTTCGTAAACATCTTCAACAACACCATCTCCTCTCAAACCCTAGTTCATCTCTTGTGTTCAATCTTTGTACTGGAACCTCAAATTGGTACCTGTGGGTGACTAGTAGTGTTGATTAGATCTTGTAGTTGATTCCTATATGGTTTATTTGGTGGCAAATTATATGTTCAGATCCATTATGCTATTTAATACCCCTCTGATCTTGAGCATGAATATTTTTTGTAAGTAGTTACCTTTGTTCTTGAGGTCACGAGAGAAGTCATGTTGCAAGTAATCATGTGAATTTGATATGTGTTCGATATTTTGATGATATGTATGTTGTGATTCCCTTAGTGGTGTCATGTGAACGTCGACTACATGACACTTCACCATCCTTGGGCCTAAGGGAATGCATTGTGGAGTAGTTATTAGATGATGGGTTGCTAGAGTGACAGAAGCTTAAACCTTAGTTTATGCGCTACTTCGTAAGGGGCTGATTTGGATCGAAACGTTTAATGCTATGGTTAGATTTTATCTTAATACTTTTCTCGTAGTTGCGGATGCTTGCGAGGGGATTAATCATAAGTGGGAGGTTTGTTCAAGTAAAAATAGCACCCAAGCACCGGTCCACTCACATATCAAATTATCAAACTAGCAAACGCAAATCAAACCAACATGATAAAAGTGACTAGATGAAATTCCCATGTACCCACAAGAACAATTTGCCTATTATAAGAGACTATTCTGACCAGTCCTTTGCCACAAAAGGATTGGGCTACCTTGCTGCACTTTAGTTACCACTACCGTTACTTGCTCGTTACCAATTATCTTGCTATCAAACTATCTGTTACCTACAATTTTAGTGCTTGCAGAAATTACCTTGCTGAAAACCGCTTGTCATTTCCTTCTACTCCTCGTTGGGTTCGACACTCTTACTTATCGAAAGGACTACGATTTACCCCCTATACTTGTGGGTCATCAAGACTCTTTTCTAGCGCCATTGCCGGGTAGTGAAGCGCTCTTGGTAAGTGGAAATCGGTAAGGAAAAACTTATACTACGTGCTGAAATTTATTATCACTTGCTACTAGGGAAAACAATCCTTTGAGGGGTTTGATCGGGGTATCTTCACCTCGACCGGAACCACAATTAGTTGCCTCTCAACCCACTGCACCTACTGAAAATATTTGTTATGAAATTCCTTTGGGTATGGTAGAACAACTGCTAGCTAATCCATATGCAGGAGACAGAACTGAACATCCCGATATGCATCTAATACATGTGGATGAAATTTGTGGATTATTTAAGCTTGCAGGTTTATCCGGAGATGAAGTTAAAAAGGAGGTTTTCCCTTTATATTTGAAGGGAAAAGCATTGACATGGTATAGGCTATGTGATGATATTGGATCATGGAACTGGAATTGGTTGCAATTAGAATTCCACCAAAAGTTTTATCCTATGCATCTAGTTCATCATGATCGGCATTATATATATAATTTTTGGCCTCGTGAAGGAGAAAGCATCACTCTAGCTTGGGGGAGGCTTAAGTCAATGTTATATTCATGCCCCAATCATGATATCCCGAAAGAAACAATTATTCAGAACTTTTATGCTCGGCTTTCTCATAATGATCGATCCATGCTCGATACTTCTTGTACTAGTTCTTTTATGAAGAAGACTATTGAATTCAAGTGGGATCTCTTAGAAAGAATTAAACGCAACTCTGAAGATTGGGAACTCGACGAAGGTAATGAGTCAGGTGACGTGGCTTGAGACTGCGTCGGTATTTCCCCAAAGAGGAAGGGATGATGCAGCATAGCGATGGTAAGTATTTCCCTCAGTTATGAAACCAAGGTTATCGAACCAGTAGGAGGATCACCACCACCCAATAAGTAGCACCTGCACACACATAACAAATACTTGCAACCCGACGCGAAAGAGCGGTTGTCAATCTCTCTACGGCAAAAAGATAGATTAGGTAGTGATAGATAGCAGGGATATCTCTCTCAAGAACACAAAATAAAAATAGCAAACAAAAAGTGCAGCAATATATTTTTGGGTTTTTGGTTTAGTAGATCTGAAAACAAAGAGGCAAAAAGATAGATCGGAAAGCAATATGTTGGAAAAGTAGACCCGGGGGCCGTAGGTTTCACTAGTGGCTTCTCTCATGAGTATAGCACACGGTGGGTGAACAAATAACTATTGGGCAATTGATAGAAGATCAAATAATAATGACGATATCGAAGGCGATGATCATTATATAGGCATCACGTCCAAGATAAGTAGACCGACTCATGCCTGCATCTACCACTATTGCTCCACACATCGACCGCTATCCAGCATGCATCTAGTGTATTAAGTTCATGGAAAAACAGAGTAATGCAATAAGAAAGATGACATGATGTAGACAAGATCTATTCATGTAGGAATAGACCCCATCTTGTTATCCTTAATGGAAACGATACATGCGTGCCTTGCTGCCCCTTCTGTCACTAGGAAAGGACACCGCAAGATCGAACCCATCACAAAGCACCTCTTCCCATGGCAAGAAAAATCGATCTAGTTGGCCTAACTAAACAAAAGATTCGAAGAAGAAATACGAGGCTATAAGTAATCATGCATATAGGAGATCAAAGAAGACTCAAATAATATTCATGGATAGAAACTGATCATGAACTCAAAATTCATCGGATCCCAACAAACACACCGCAAAAGTTTACATCAAATTGATCTCCAAGAGACCATTGTATTGAGAATCAAAAGAGAGAGAGAGGAAGCCATCTAGCTATTGCCTACGGACCCGTAGGTCTATGGTGGACTACTCACGCATCATCGGAGAGGCACCTATGAAGAAGATGAACCCCTCCGTGATGGTGTTAGATTGGATCTCGAGGTTCTGGAACTTGCGGCGGCTGGAATTATGTTTCGTCGACTCCCCTAGGTTTTTCTAAATATTTGGGAATTTATAGGTGTTAGAGGCGGTGGAGAGGGGCCCTGTGGAGGGCACAACCCACCAGGGCGCGCCGAGGGCCCCCTGGCGCGCCCATGTGGGTTGTGGCCTCCACAGCCCACCTCTCTGGCACTTCTTTGGCCCGCTGGGTGTCTTCTGGTCCGGAAAAAATCTCCAAAAAGTTTCGTCGCGATTGGACTCCGTTTGGTACTGATATTCTGCGAAGTAAAAAACAAGCAAAAACTGCAAGTGGCACTTTGGCACTATTTCAATAGGTTAGTCCCAAAAAATGATATAAAGTTGTTATAAAATGATTGTAAAACATCCAAGAATGGTAATATAACAAAACGGAACAAGAAAAAATTATAAATACGTTGGAGACGTATCAGCATCCCCAAGCTTAATTCCTACTCGTCCTCGAGTAGGTAAATGATAAAAACAGAATTTTTGATGTGGAATGCTGCCTAACATGTTCATCTCATATTCTTTTTCTTTGTAGCATGGATATTTGGACTTTTAGTTAATTCAAAGCACTAGTCTAGTTTTAGCATAATGACTTCAATACTCAAGCATGCCAACAAGCAACCATGTCTTTCAAAATATCAACACTAAAGAAAGTTATCCCTAGCTCATCATGCTCAATCATTCATCCATTCATGAAACACACTCAAATATTAGCTACACCCAATGCTCAAGTACGATCATAGTGCCCCCTAATTGGTGCTTTATAAGAGAAGATGGAGACTCAAAGTAAAAAATAAAAATTGCATAAAGTAAATAGATAGGCCCTTCGCAGAGGGAAGTAGGGATTTGTAGAGGTGCCAAATCTCAAAGTTTTAAATTGAGAGAGAAAAATATTTTGGGTGGCATGCCTTTCCTGTCAACGAAAACGACAAAGTAGCTCACAATACTTTCCATGCTAGATACATCATAGGCGGTTCCCAAACAGAAAATAAAGTTTATTCCTTTTTCCACCATTCTTTCACATTCCATGGCGGGCCGTATCCACGGTTGCCTTCGATACCAACACTTTCCAAGGAATTTATTATTTAACAACATAAAGTAAATATTTTTTTGTTTTTCATTTCGGGAATGGGCATCCCTATTACCGCCGTACTCTCATGCAATGATAAGTGAATAAACACTCATCTTGAGAATAACACATCTAGCATGGAAAAATATTGGACACTCCCCACCGTTTCATGAGCGGTACGAGCAAACAAAAGAGAAAAATTATTTTGAAAATTTAGAGATGGCACATAAAAATTTGCTGGGAACGGCATGGAAATGCCGCATATAGGTAGGTATGGTGGACTCATAAGGCAAAACTTGGTTTAAGGATTTTGGATGCACAAGTAGTATTTCTACTTAGTACAAATGGAGGCTTGCAAATAGATTGAGAAGCAACCAAACCAAGAAACGAAAATTCACATAAGTGAGCATTGAGCATAACTAACACCGAATAATGCACCATAAGTAGGATGTAACTTCATTGCATAACTATTGACTTTCGTGCATCCATAGGGAATCACAAACCTTAACACCAATATTCCTACTAAAGCATAATTACTCACTAACATGACTCACATATTACTATCATCATGTCTCAAAACTATTACAAGGAATCACGTTTAATTTGTCTAATGATCTTCATGAAAGTTTTTATTATATCCTCCTTGGATATCTATCACTTTGGGACTAGTTTCATATATTGCCATTGCTTTTTTTGACAAGCTCAAACAAATTTAAGTGAAGCACATGAGCATAGAGATTTTATCTCTCAAAAAGGTATAAGTGAAGCATGAGAGGATTTCTTAAAAATTTACTAACTATCAAATTAATCTAAGTGAAGCATGAGAGTATTTCTACAAAATTTTCCAAGCACACCGTGCTCAAAAAGATATAAGTGAAGCACTAGAGCAATCCTATAGCTCAAAAAGTTTAAGTGAAGCACATAGAGCAGTTCTAACAAATCATAGCATAAATTTGGCTCTCTCAAATAGGTGTGTCCAGCAAGGATACAAGTGACAAACTAAAAAGCAAAGCAAGCAAAGACTCAAATGATACAAGACGCTCCAAGCAAAACTCATGATTGTGACGAATAAAAATATAGCTCCAAGTAAAATACCGATGGTCGTTAGAAGAAAGAGGGGATGCCACTCGGGGGCATCCCCAAGCTTAGTTGCTTGTTTCTCTTCGGATATATCTTGGGGCTTCTGTAGCATCCCCAAGCTTAGGCTCTTTTCACTCCTTATTCCTTCATCCATCGTGATCTCACCCAAAACTTGAAAACTTCAATCACACAAAACTCAACAAAATCTTCGTGAGATCCATTAGTATAATAAAGCAAATCACTACTTTAGGTGCTGTTGCAAACCCATTCATATTTTATTATTGCATTATACCTACTGTATTTTAACTTTACCATGGATCATATCCTTCAATATAACCCATAGATTCATCAAAACAAGCACACAATGCAACGAAAACAGAATATGTCTTAAACATAACAGTCTGTAGTAATCTGTACTCTAACCATACTTCTGTCACTCTAAAAATTCTGAAAAATTAGGACAACGTAATGAATTTGTATAGAAATACTGTGTTAACATTTCAGCTCAATATCACGTTCCAGTAAAAAATGAAAATTCAAATACTGGACGCAAAGTTTCTGTTTCAGATTCAGCATGTCTTCTACTCATCTTATGAATCATCCTAAAGGCTCTACTTGGCACAAACACTAAATAAACCATAAAAACACAATCATAACAAAGGCATATTTGTGTCAACACTCAAAAACAGAAAGGAAAAGACGAAAATAAATTTATTCATTGGGTTGCCTCCCAACAAGCGCTATCGTTTTATGCCCCTAGCTAGGCATAATGATTTCAAGGATGCTCACATAAAAAGTAGTAATTGAAATATGCAAGAGAGCATCATGAATCTCATGACAAGCACATTTAAGTCTAACCCACTTCCTATGCATAGGGATTTTGTGAGCAAACAATTTATGGGAACAAGAATCAACTAGCATAGGAAGGCAAAACAAGCATAACTTCAAAACTTCGAACACATAGATAGGAAACATGATGTTATTGCAATTACTACAAGCATATGTTCCTCCCTCATAATAAATTTCAGTAGCATCATGAAGGAATTCAACAATATAACAATCACATAAATCATTCTTTTCATGATGCACAAGCATAGAATTTTCATTACTCTCCTCGTAAGAAAATTCCTTATCATCCATGGTAGTGGGAGCAAACTCAACAAAATAACTATCATGAGACACTTGATTGACATAATCACATTGCAAATTAAAACCATGATGATAAGTTTCATGGTTATCATTACTCATTATAGCATACATGTCATCACCATCATCATAAATAGGAGGCATTAAATCATCATAATAAATTTGCTCATCAAAACTTGGGGCACTAGAAATATCATCTTCATCAGACATAATGTCAGTGCACTAGGAACCAGGGTACCTATTACCCTGACTTGTGCGCGGGCGACTGCGGCAGGATTCCTGGGGCCGGCAAGACCTTGCCGGGTGCGTGCCAGTCCCTGGCAAGCCTCTCTACTTCTAAGCTTGGAGGAAGGACCGAGTCCCCCGGCAAGGCCCCCTTGCCGGGGGCCAGAAGAACCAGTTACGAGCGCCTCCCGGCAAGACTTCCACCGTCAAGCTGTCATCCAGCCCGCACGCCTGGATAACCACGTCGTCTGGGGGCTCTGACGAGGGCAGGCTTTTGGGTGCTGATTGTCAGGCCGCGTGGCAGAGAAGATAAACACACAGCAACTTTATTGCCACCCATCTCATGGCGTGGCAACAGAATAGAAGGAAGCTAGGGACACCTCAACGGAGCATTTAATGCACTTGTCCTAAACCGTCAGTGTTAGGTATGATAACACTGTAGCTACTTTTACACCTCATGTATGCACTGTGCGCCACTGTTGGTGACCCCTTCGAACGTATAAAAGGAGGCCCAAGGCGTAGCTACAGGGGGGATCGGATCTTCTGGAGCTCATTCGGCATGTGTAGCTGCTGAGTACTGTAGCACTCCCAGGATTTGAGCTAGAACACACTTAATACAACCAAGCAGGAGTAGGGTTTTACGCATCTTTGCGGCCCGAACCTGGGTAAATTCCCGCGTGTTGATCATCAGATCTTCTCTCTGTACAAACCCTTCCCCTTGCCGAATCGTAAAGGGATCCTCGCGATCCCATAGGTGTCGTTTCTCCGACACATAACATCCCCAAGCTTGTGGCTTTGCATATCATTAGCATCATGTATATTTAGAGAATTCATACTAGCAACATTGCAATCACGCTCATCATTCAAGCAACTATCATGAATTACCTTATAAATTTCTTCTTTCAACACTTCATCAAAATTTTCAGATTCATGATTTTCAAACAAAACTTCATAGAGATAATCAAGTACACCCAAATCACTGGCAATTGGTTCATCATAATTTGGCCTTTTGAAAATATTAGCAAGTGGATGAGGATCCATATGAATAGATTTTTAGCAAGCAAATATGCAAGCAAATAGAAGGCGCATGGCGACACAAGCAAAGATAGCAAACAAGCAAAAAGGCAAACAAAAAAGAGGGTGAATAAAACGGCAAATTTGTGAAGTGGGGGAGAGGAAAACAAGAGGCAAATGGCAAATAATGTAATTGCAAGGAGATGCGATTTGTGATTAGGAACCTGGTAGATGATGATGGAGTCTCCTCGGCGCCTGAGATTGGCACGTAGAAGAGACCGCTTCCTCCCCGGTAACGGCGCCAGAAATTCCTTTGACGTGGCTTGAGACTGCGTCGGTATTTCCCCAAAGAGGAAGGGATGATGCAGCACGGCGACGGTAAGTATTTCCCTCATTTATGAAACCAAGGTTATCGATCCAGTAGGAGGATCACCACCACCCAATAAGCAGCACCTGCACACAAATAACAAATACTTGCAACCCGGCGCGAAAGAGAGGTTGTCAATCTCTCTACGGTAAAAAGATAGATTAGGTAGTGATAGATAGGAGAGATAGATCTCCCATGAACACAAAATAAAAAGAGCAAATAAAAAGTGCAGCAATATATTTTTGGGTTTTTGGTTTAGTAGATCTGAAAATAAATAGGCAAAAAGATAGATCGGGAAGCAATATGTTGGAAAAGTAGACCCGGGGGGCGTAGGTTTCACTAGTGGCTTCTCCCATGAGTATAGCACACGGTGGGTGAACAAATTACTGTTGGGCAATTGATAGAAGATCAAATAATCATGAAGATATCCAAGGCGATGATCATTATATAGGCATCACGTCCAAGATAAGTAGACTGACTCCTGCCTGCATTTACCACTATTACTCCACACATCGACCGCTATCTGATAACCCACAAGTATAGGGGATCGCAACAGTTTTCGAGGGTAGAGTATTCAACCCAAATTTATAGATTCGACACAAGGGGAGCCAAAGAATACTTGAGAGTATTAGCAGTTGAGTTGTCAATTCAACCACACCTGGAGATTAAATATCTGCAGCAAAGTGATAAGTAGCACAGTAATATGATAGTTTTGGTAGCAGAAGCAATAGTAACAGTAGCGGTAACAGTAGTAGCAATAGTTTCGTAGCAGTTGGAACAGTAGCAGCAGTAGTAGTAACTTAGCAAGAACAATAAGTGGAAAACTCGTAGGCACTGGATCGGTGAACTCGTTGGATGATATTCATCATATAATAGTCATAACCTAGGACAACACAGAACTAGCTCCAGTTCGTCAATGTAATGTAGGCATGTATTCCGTAAATAGTCATACGTGCTTATGGGAAAGAACTTGCATGACATCTTTTGTCCTACCCTCCCGTGGCAACGGGGTCCATAAGGAAACTAAGGGATATTAAGGCCTCCTTTTAATAGAGAACCGGAACAAAGCATTAACACATGGTGAATACATGAACTCCTCAAACTATGGTCATCACCGTGAAGTATCCCAAATATTGTCACTATGGGGTTGACGGATCATAACACGTAATAGGTGCATATGACTAGGCAAGATCGGATCAAGAACATGGATATAGAGATGATAACATAAACGGTTCAGATCTGAAATCATGGCACTCGGGCCCTAGTGACAAGCATTAGGCATAGCAAAGTCATAGCAACATCAATCTCAGAACATAATGGATACTAGGGATCAAGACCTAACAAAACTAACTCGATTACATGATGAATCTCATCCAACTCCTGACCGACCATCAAGCCTACGAAGGAATTACTCACTCCCGGTGGGGAGCATCATGGAATTGGCGATGGAGAAGGGTTGGTGATGACGAAGACCGAAGATTCCCCTCTCCGGAGCCCCAAACGGGCTCCAGATCTGGCCTCCCGATGAAGAACAGGAGGTGGCAGCGGCTCCGTATCGTAAAACGCGATGAAACTTTCTCCCTGATTTTTTTCTCCGAAAATAGGAATTTATAGTGGTGGAATTAGGGTCAGTGGGGCCACGAGGTGGGCACAACCCACCAGGGAGCGCCCAGGAGGCCTTGCGCGCCCTGGTGGGTGCTGCTCACCCTGGCCCCCTGATACGTCTCCAACGTATCTATAATTTTTGCTTGTTCCATGCTGTTATATTATCATTCTTGGATGTTTTCCAATCATTTTATAACAACTTTATATCATTTTTTGGGACTAACCTATCGACATAGTGCCAAAGTGCTAGTTGCTGTTTATACTTGTTTTTTACTTTGCAGAAAATCAATACCAAACGGAGTCCAATCGCGACAAAACTTTTTGGATATTTTTTCTGGACCAGAAGACACCCAGTGGGCCAAAGAAGAGCCAGGAAGGTGGGCTGTGGAGAGCACAACCCACCAGGGCGCGCCAGGGGGCCCCCTGCGCGCCCTGATGGGTTGTTCCCTCCACGGGGCCCCTCCGCACCGCCTCTGATGCCTATAAATTCCGAAATATTCCAAAAACCCGAAGGAAGTCGACGAAACACAATTCCAGCTGCCGCAAGTTCCAGAACCTCGAGATCCAATTTAAACACCATCACGGAGGGGTTCATCTTCTTCATGGGTGCCTCTCCGATGATGCGTGAGTAGTCCACCATAGACCTACGGGTCCGTAGGCAGTAGCTAGATGGCTTCCTCTCTCTCTCTTATGATTCTCAATACAATGGTCTCTTGGAGATCTATTTGATATAAACTTTTGCGGTGTGTTTGTTGGGATCTGATGAATTTTGAGTTCATGATCAGTTTCTATCCATGAATATTATTTGAGTCTTCTTTGATCTCTTATATGCATGATCACTTATAGCCTCGTATTTCTTCTCTGAATCTTTGGTTTAGTTAGGCCGACTAGATCGATTTTTCTTGCCATGGGAAGTGGTGCTTTGTGATGGGTTCGTTCTTGCGGTGTTCTTTCCCAGTGACAGAAGGGGCAGCAACACACGCATGTATCGTTGCTATTAAGGTTAACAAGATGGGGTCTATTCCTACATGAATAGATCTTGTCTACATCATGTCATCGTTCTTATTGCATTACTCTGTTTTTCCATGAACTTAATACACTAGATGCATGCTGGATAGCGGTCGATGTGTGGAGTAATAGAGGTAGATGCAGGCAGGAGTCAGTCTATCTATCTTGGACGTGATGCCTATATAATGATCATTGCCTTGGATATCGTCATGACTATTCGATTTTCTATCAATTGCCCAACAGTAATTTGTTCACCCACCGTGCGCTATACTCATGAGAGAAGCTACTAGTGAACCCTATGGCCCCCGGGTCTACTTTTCCAACATATTGCTTTCCGATCTACTTTTTTTGCAATCTTTCTTTTCAGATCTACAAAACCAAAAACCCAAAAACATATTGCTGCATATTTACTCTTTTTATTTGTGTTCTTGAGAGATCTATCTCTCCTATCTATCACTACCTAATCTATCTTATTACCGTAGAGAGATTGACAACCTCTCTTTCGCGTCGGGTTGTAAGTATTTGTTGTTTGTGTGCAGGTGCTGCTTATTGGGTGGTGGTGATCCTCCTACTGGTTCGATAACCTTGGTTTCATAACAGAGGGAAATACTTACCGTTGCTGTGCTACATCATCCCTTCCTCTTTGGGGAAATACCGACGCAGTCTCAAGCCACGTCACCCCCCTCTTCGGTGGATTTTGGCTCCAATAATTCACATATATTCTGAAATAATTCTCCAAAAAGTTTCGTTCCATTCTGAGAACTTTTATTTCTACACAAAACAACACCATGGTAGTTCTACTAAAAATAGCGTTAGTCCGGGTTAGTTCCATTCAAATCATGCAAATTAGAGTCCAAAACACGGGCAAAAGAGTGAGGAAAAGTAGATATGTTGGAGACGTATCGCTATCCAGCATGCATCTAGTGTATTAAGATCATGGAAAAACGGAATAATGCAATAAGAACGATGACATGATGTAGACAAGATCTATTCATGCAGGAATAGACCCCATCTTGTTATCCTTAATGGCAACGATACATGCGTGCCTTGCTGCCCATTCTGTCACTGGGAAAGGACACCGCAAGATTGAACCCATCACAAAGCACCTCTTCCCATGGCAAGAAAAATCGATCAAGTTGGCCTAACTAAACCAAAGATTCGAAGAAGAAATACGAGGCTATAAGTAATCATGCATATAGGAGATCAAAGAAGACTCAAATAATATTCATGGATAGAAACTGATCATGAACTCAAAATTCATCGGATCCCAACAAACACACCGCAAAAGTTTACATCAAATAGATCTCCAAGAGACCATCGTATTGAGAATCAAAAGAGAGAGAGGAAGCCATCTAGCTACTGCCTACGGACCCGTAGGTCTATGGTGGACTACTCACGCATCATCGGAGAGGCACCAATGAAGAAGATCAACCCCTCCGTGATGGTGTTAGATTGGATCTTGAGGTTTTGGAACTTGCGGTGGCTAGAATTGTGTTTCGTTGACTCCCCTAGGGTTTTTTGAATATTTGGGAATTTATAGGTGTCAGAGGCGGTGGAGAGGGGCCCCGTGGAGGGCACAACCCACCAGGGCGCGTTGGGGGCCCCCTGGCGCGCCCATGTGGGTTGTGGCCTCCACAGCCCACCTCTCTGGCACTTCTTTGGCCCACTAGGTGTCTTCTGGTCCAAAAAAAATCTCCAAAAAGTTTCATCGCAATTGGACTCCGTTTGGTACTGATATTCCGCGAAGTAAAAAACAAGCAAAAACAACAACTGGCACTTTGGCACTATGTCAATAGGTTAGTCCCAAAAAATGATATAAAGTTGTTATAAAATGATTGTAAAACATCCAATAATGATAATATAACAACATGGAACAATTAAAAATTATAGATACGTTGGAGACGTATCATCACGTGTTAAGCTTAAGTTTGATTGTGTTAAATCTTTTATGAATACCGATGCTTTTCACAAGTTCAACACTAAATATGGGCTTGACTCTGAGATAGTAGCCTCTTTCTGTGAATCATTTGCTACTCATGTCGATCTCCCTAAGGAGAAGTGGTTTAAATATCATCCCCCTATTAAAGAAGAAATTAAAGAACCGGTAAGAGTTAAGGATGAAACCATCATTTACAATGTTGATCCAGTTGTGCCTACTATTTATATTGAAAAACCACCTTTCCCTTTTAGGATAAAGGAACATGCTAAGGTATCAACTGTGGTTCACAAAAGTAATATTAAAGCACCTAAGCCCTCTGAACAAGTTAAAATAGAACCTAGTGTTGCTATGGTTAAAGATCTCTTGGCAGAAAATATTGATGGGCATGTTATTTACTTTTGTGATTAAGCCGCTAGAATTGCGAAACCTGATGAAAAAGATAAACATAGACCCGTAGTGGGCATCCCTGTTGTCTCAATCAAAATAGGAGATCATTGCTATCATGGTTTATGTGATATGGGTGCTAGTGTGAGTGCTATTCCTTTTACCTTATACCAAGAAATTATGAATGATATAACACCCGTCGAAATAGAAGACATAGATGTTACTATTAAACTTGCTACTAGAGACACCATCACACCACTTGGGATTGTTAGAGATGTTGAAGTCTTGTGTGGGAAAATAAAATATCCTACTGATTTTCTAGTTCTTGGTTCCCCACAAGATGACTTTTGTCCCATTATCTTTGATAGACCTTTCTTGAACACCGTCAATGCTAAGATAGATTGTGAAAAACAAATTGTCGATGTTAGTTTTGGTGATATGTCTCATGAATTTAATTTTTCCAAGTTTAGTAGACAACCTCGTGATACAGAATTATCTAGTAAGGTTGAAATAATTGGTCTTGCTTCTATAGCTGTACCTCCTACTGATCCACTAGAACAATATTTGCTAGACCATGAAAATGATATGCACTTGCATGAAAGAAATTAAATAGATAAAAATTTCTTTGAACAACAACCTCTCCTAAACACAATTTGCCTATTGAAACTCTAGGAGGTCCTCCTCCACCTAAAGGTGATCCTGTGTTTGAATTAAAACAATTGCCTGACACTTTGAAGTATGCTTATCTTGATGAGAAAAAAGATATATCCTGTTATTATTAGTGCTAATCTTTCAGAACATGAAGAAGAAAGATTATTAAAAATTCCGAGGTAGCATCAGGCTGCTATTGGATATACTGTTGATGATCTTAAGGGCATTAGTCCCACTCTATGTCAGCACAAGATTAATATGGAACCTGATGCCAAACCCGTTGTTGATCACCAACGACGATTGAATCCTAAGATGAAAGAAGTGGTAAGAACTGGAATATTAAAGCTTCTTGAAGCAGGTATAATCTATCCCATAGGTGATAGTAGATGGGTAAGTCCCATTCATTGTGTCCCTAAGAAGGGAGGTATTACTGTTGTTCCTAATGATAAAAATGAACTCATCCCACAGAGAATTGTCACTAGCTATAGAATGGTAATTGATTTTAGGAAATTAAATAAAGCTACTAGAAAAGATCATTACCCTCTGCCTTTCATTGATAAAATGCTAGAAAGATTATCTAAGCACACATATTTTGGTTTTCTGGATGGATATTCTGGTTTCTCTCAAATACCTGTATCACAATCTGATCAAGAGAAAACCACCTTTACTTGTCCTTTTGGAACCTATGCTTATAGACGTATGCCTTTTGGTTTATGCAATGCACCTGCTACCTTTCAAACATGCATGACTGCTATATTCTCTGATTTTTGTGAAATGATTGTGGAGGTTTTCATGGATGATTTCTCCGTTTATGGAACTTCTTTTGATGATTGCTTAAGCAACCTTGATCGAGTTTTGCAGAGATGTGAACAAACTAATCTCGTCTTGAATTGGGAGAAGTGACACTTTATGGTTAATGAAGGTATTGTCTTGGGGCATAAAATATCTGAACGAGGTATTGAGGTGGATAAAGCTAAAGTTGATGCAATTGAGAAAATGCCATGTCCTAAAGATATTAAAAGTATTCGGAGTTTCCTTGGTCATGTTGGTTTCTATAGGATGTTTATTAAAGACTTCTCTAAAATTTCTAGGCCTCTTACTAATCGTTTACAAAAGGACATTCCATTTGTTTTTGATGATGATTGTGTAGAAGCCTTTGAAACACTCAAGAAAGCCTTAACTTCTGCACCTATCGTTCAACCACCTGATTGGAACTTGCCTTTTAAAATTATGTGTGATGCTAGTGATTATGCTATTGGTGTTGTTCTAGGACAAAGAGTTGATAAAAAATTAAATGTTATCCATTATGCTAGCAAAACTCTAGACAGTGCCCAACGAAATTATGCTATGACTGAAAAAGAATTTTTAGCAATTGAGTTTGCTTGTGACAAATTTAGATCCTACATTGTTGATTCCAAAGTCATTGTTCACACCGATCATGCTGCTATAAAATATCTTATGGAAAAGAAGGATGCTAAACCTAGACTCATTAGGTGGGTTCTCTTGCTTCAAGAATTTGATTTACATATCACATCCTATGAAAGGAGCTGAGAACCCCGTAGATGATAACTTGTCTAGGTTAGAAAATATTCTTGATGACCCACTACCTATTGATGATAGTTTTCCTGATGAACAGTTAGCCGCAATAAATGTTTCTCAAAATACTCCTTGGTATGCTGATTATTCTAACTACATTGTTGCTAAATATATACCACCTAGTTTCACATACCAGCAAAAGAAAAAATTCTTCTATGATTTAAGACATTACTTTTGGGATGCCCAAATCTTTATAAAGAAGGGGTAGATGGTATAATTAGACATCGTGTACCTGAGCATGAACAGGAACAAATCCTACGGAAATGTCATTCCGAAGCTTATGGAGGACATCATGCGGGAGATAGAACTGCTCACAAGGTATTGCAATCTGGTTTTTATTGGCCTACTCTCTTCAAGGATGCCCGTAAGTTTGTCTTATCTTGTGATGAATGCCAAAGAATTGGTAATATCGGTAAGCGTCAGGAAATGGCTATGAATTATTCACTTGTTGTTGAACCATTTGATGTTTGGGGTTTTGACTATATGGGATCTTTTCCTTCCTCTAATGGGTATACTCATATTTTGGTTACTGTTGATTATGTTACTAAGTGGGTAGAAGCTATTCCAACTAGTAGTGCTGATCATAACACCTCCATTAAAATGCTTAAAGAAGTTATTTTCCCGAGGTTTGGAGTCCCTAGATATTTAATGACTGATGGTGGTTCACACTTTATTCATGGTGCTTTCCGTAAAATGCTTGCTAAATATGATGTTAACCATAGAATTGCATCACCCTGTCATCCTCAATCTAGTGGTCAAGTTGAACTTAGCTATAGAGAAGTAAATTAATATTACAAAAAACTGTCAATAGGTATCGAAAGAATTGGTCTAAGAAACTAGATGATGCACTTTGGGCCTACAGAACAGCTTATAAAAATCCTATGGGTATGTCTCCGTACAAAATGGTATATGGGAAAGCTTTTGATTTGCCTCTAGAGTTAGAACATAAAGCATTTTGGGCAATTAAAGAACTCAATTATGATTTCAAACTTGCCGGTGAGAAGAGGTTATTTGATGTTAGCTCACTAGATGAACGGAGAAGCCAAGCTTATGAAAATGCCAAACTATTCAAAGAAAAAGTTAAAAGATGGCATGACAAAAGAATCCAAAAGTGGGAATTCAAAGTTGGAGAATATGTTCCTTTGTACAACTCTTGTTTTATATTTTTTGCAGGAAAGCTTCCTTCCAAATGGGAAGGACCATATATTATCAAATAAGTTTATCGTTCTGGAGCTATCAAGATTAATAATGCCGAAGGTACTAACCCGAAGGTGGTCAATGGACAAAGAATTAAACACTATATCTCAGGTATACCTATTAATGTTGAAAGCAATGTTATCCAAACCATGAGACCGGAGGAACACATAGAAGAAACCTTCCGGAACACTGAAAGCAATGTTAAAATAGGAATTCTGAAAAAGAGGATGTACGTGATATGGTAAGTAAACGGACTCCGAAAAATCCGCAAAAATATTTTCTGTCAGTTTTTGAATATTACAAAAATTAGGAAAATAAGAAATAAACAGGAAAGCAACCGAGGTGAGCACGACCAGGGCGTGCCAGCCCTGCCAGGCGCGCCCTGGTGGGTTGTGCCCACCTCGGACACGTTCCCGACTCCGTTTTCCTTCCACATTCTTGCTTCCCAAGATAAAAAATTCTTTATATATACCCCCGATTGTTTTGACCACCGCATCGCAGAAAAATCCCCTGTTCTTGTTTCGTGCTGTTTTCCTATCAGATCTATCAAGCCAGGCATCATGTCTTCTCCCTCCTCCAATAACGTAGAAGGATATGCCTGGCTGATGAAGATGGAGCTGAAGAGAGAGGAGCCAAAAGAAGCCAATAATGAAGATAAGGGCAAGGAAGCTACGAAGGATCAAGCTCAAGAAGGAGGGCAATCCATGCCAACAGAAGAGGAGGATGAAGAAGACATCCTTCAACCTTATTACAATCATCTCACCCCCACTGAAATTGAAGCTTTTAGGGCTTTCGAAGTGGTTCGTGTTCAGAATAAATTTCTCGCTCGTGAAAATATTTTACTAGAGTAGCGCATCATCACCCTTCGAAGTGTCATCCATAAATTGGAGTACCTATTGAGTCTGAAGTGTGATACTTCATCACCACCACCTTCATCATCTTCACCACCAAAGGAGACTTGAGTACACGGGTATGGGCACTCCCCTTGGCTTGAGCCAAGCTTGGGGGAGATGCCCCGGTATCGTATCACCATCACTTTTATTTACCTTTACCTATTTAAGTTCGATCCCTAGCTCTTTCATGATTTAGTTGAATAAAAGTTTAGTATGATCTATTTTCGAGTGCTAGCTTCGTGATCTATCTATCTATGTAATCGAGTGAGAGTTATATAATAAAGTTTAGTTTGAGCTTTTGCTTCTTTAGTTTCTTGTTGCAATCAAAATAAAAAGGAAATAAATGAAAGGATCATATGCTAATATTATGCTAGGTAATGACATCACATAAGGAAAGGTATAAGTGGTAAAATTTATTGGAGATTGATAGCATTGGTCAATGATGCAATTCATGAAAGAATTAATAAGGGAAGAGAAGATTCACATGCAAATACACTATCTTGGACATCTTTTATGATTGTGATCCCCCATTAAATATTATATGCAAAAATTGTTGACGTTGGACAAGGAAGACAATGTAATGATTTATGTTTGTTCATATTCACATAGAAGTTATATTGTCATAGATCCTTCAACATATGGTGCTTGCTCAATATCTTTGCTAGCCAAAAATTCCGCACTAAGTAGAGATACTACTTGTGCATCCAAAAACCCTAAACCCAAACTCATGTTTTGAGAGTCCACCATACCTACCTATGGATCGAGTAAGATCCTTCAAGTAAGTTGTCATCGGTGCACCAAGGCAATAAAAATTGCTTCTAATTGTGTTTGATCAATTAGTGTAAGAGAAAATTGAGCGTTGTACGAACTTATGATGGCAAAGTAATAAAAGCGACGGACTGCATAATAAAGGTTGCTATCATAGGGGTAATATAACGTGACATTCTTTTACATTAAGGGATTTGGCATACATACCAAAAAGCGCATGACAACCTCTGCGTCCCTCTGCAAAGGGCCTATCTTTTACTTTTATGTATTTACTTTTATGCAAGAGTCAAAGTATTCTTCCCTATTCCTGTTCTTTTTTCTTTTTGCAAGCATCATGTGGTGAGGAAAGATCTAGGCACATATATCCATTTGGATATGAGTGAGCATAAGTTATTATTGTTGACATCACCCTTGAGGTGAATACGTTGGGAGGCGAAACTATAAGCCCCTATATTTCTATGTGTCCGGTTGAAACTTTTTGCTCATGGGTATGCTGTGAGTGTTAGCAATCATAGAAGACTAAATGATGGTTGAGTATGTGTACTTGCCAAAAGGCTCCGACACGAGACCCTTCCTGAAAATATGATGAATTGTAGTTGCAAAGTTGATTGAGAACATAGTTTGTTGGTTTTCAATAAGGTTTATGCTTTATACTTCTATGTTGTGATGAATTGTTACTTGTTCATGAGAAGTTATATGATGAAGTTATATAATAAAAGTTATATGAATAAGTTCTATGATAAAGTTTGTTGCTGCTATGATAATAAGCATGATGCTACTATGTATGTATTTTGTATTTATCGACACCTCTCTCTCAAACCATGTGGACATGTTTTTCGATATCGGCTTTCGCTCGAGGACAAGCGAGGTCTAAGCTTGGGGGAGTTGATACGTCCAGTTTGCATCATGATTTCCTACTGTTATCTATAATGTTTTTATGCATAATAATTCTTTATGGAGTAATTCTAATGCCTTTTCTCTCATAATATGCAAGTTTTACACAAAGAGGGAGAATGTCGGCAGCTGGAATTCTGGACCTGAAAAAGCATGTCAGAGACACCTATTCTGCACATCTCCAAATAAGCTGAAACTTCACGGAGAATTATTATGGAATATATTAAAAATAATGGAGCAAATAACTTCCATAGGGGGGCCACCTGGTGAGCACAAAACACCAGGGAGCGCCAGGCCCCCCAGGCGCGCCCTGGTGGGTTGTGCTCAGCCCAGCCCACCTACGGTGCCCATCTTCCGGTACTTAAGGTCTTTTGACCTAGAAAAATAAGGAGAGGACTTTCGGGACGAAACGCCGCCGTCTCGAGGCGGAAGTTGGGCAGGAGCACTTTTGCCCTCCGGCGGAGCGATTCCGTCGGGGGAACTTCCCTCCCGGAGGGGGAAATCGAAGCCATCGTCATCACCAACAATCCTCTCATCTTTGGGAGGCCAATCTTCATCAACATCTTCAACAGCACCATCTCCTCTCAAACCCTAGTTCATCTCTTGTGTTCAATCTTTGTACCGGAACCTCAGATTGGTACCTGTGGGTGACTAGTAGTGTTGATTACATCTTGTAGTTGATTACTATATGGTTTATTTGGTGGAAAATTATATGTTCAGATCCATTATGCTATTTAATACCCCTCTGATTTTGAGCATGAATATTGTTTGTGAGTAGTTACCTTTGTTCTTGAGGTCACGGGAGAAGTCATGTTGCAAGTAATCATTTGAATTTGATATGTGTTTGATATTTTGATGATATGTATGTTGTGATTCCCTTAGTGGTGTCATGTGAACATCGACTACATGACACTTCACCATCCTTGGTCCTAAGGGAATGCATTGTGGAGTAGTTATTAGATGATGGGTTGCTAGAGTGACAGAACCTTAAACACTAGTTTATGCGCTACTACGTAAGGGGCTGATTGGATCCAAATGTTTAATGCTATGGTTAGATTTTATATTAATACTTTTCTCGTAGTTGCGTGTGCTTGTGAGGGGGTTATTCATAAGTGGGAGGTTTGTTCAAGTAAGAACAGCACCCAAGCACCGGTCCACACACATATCAAATTATCAAAGTAGCGAACGCAAATCAAACCAACATGATAAAAGTGACTAGATGAAATTCCCGTGTACCCTCAAGAACACATTGCCTATTATAAGAGGCTGTTCTGGCCTGTCCTTTTCCACAAAAGTATTGGGATACCTTGCTGCACTTTATTTACCGTTATCGTTACTTGCTCGTTACCAATTATCTTGCTATCAAACTATCTGTTACCTACAATTTCAGTGCTTGCAGAAATTACCTTGCTGAAAACCGCTTGTCATTTCCTTTTGCTCCTCGTTGGGTTCGACACTCTTACTTATCGAAAGGACTACGATTGACCCCCTATACTTGTGGGTCATCAGTCATCATCCTCTTACTAAAAGCACCAGACTCGAGAGCACTATTATCATTTTTATGCATTTAGTATAGTTAATGTTGGATGTGAGCATGACTGGATCTTTTCTACCCTGAATTATAATATTTAGTCGTTGCTTGAACCTCAGAGGTGCTCTGCATTTATGTTTTGCGGTCTCAGAAAGGGCTAGGGGAATACCATGTCACCATATTATATCATGATTGTATAAATTGTTGGCATGCGAGATACTTTATTATTGCTCACTAGCTGGTTATGTATTGCCATGAGTTACTATGATTGGTATATTATTATCATGGCTGTGTTTATTTATGATTTGTGCTAAAAACTTGAGTACTAGCTAAGCATGTGTATAATGACGAGAACAAAAGAATTTGAAAAAGTTTTCTTTATCACTTTTAGTTTGTCAACTAAATTGCTTGAGGACAAGCAATGATTTAAGCTTGGGGGAGTTGATATGTCTCCAACGTATCTACTTTTCCAAACACTTTTGCTCTGGTTTTGTCCTCTAATTTGCATGATTTGAATGAAGACTGACGTTGTTTTCAGCAGAACTACATTGGTGTTATTTTTGTGCAGAAATAAAAGTTCTCGGAATTGGACAAAACTTTTTGTGGATTTTTTTGGGAATTATAACGAATTATGGAGCGAAGACCTGCCGGAGGGAGGCCACCTGTGGGCCACAAGCCAATAGGGTGTGGCCCCCCTAGGGGCGCGCCCTGATGGCTTGTGGAGCCCACTTAGCTCTGCCGACCCTAATTCCAGTCCTATAAATTCCTATTTGCGGAGAAAAAATAGGAGAGATGATTTCATCACTTTTCACGAGACGGAGCCGCCGCCACCTCCTGTTCTTCCTCGGGAGGGCTAATCTGGAGTCCGTTTGGGGCTCCGGAGAGGGGAAATCGTCACCGTCGTCATCACCAACCTTTCTCCATCAACATCGCTATGATGCTCACCACCGGGAGTGAGTAATTCCTTTGTAATCTTGCTGGTCGGTGGTGGGATTGGATGGAATTGATCATGTAATTGAGTTAAGTTTAATATGGCTTGATCCCTAGTATCCACTATGTTTTGAGATTGATGTTGCTATATGCTTAATGCCATGATTTCAGATCTGAACATTTTATATTATCTCTGAATATAAGATTGATTTGGATCCTATCTTGCAAGTTGTATGTACCTATTACGTGTCTTGATCCGCATACCCCAAGGTGACAATAATTGGGATTCTTTCCGGTGATTACCATAGTTTGAGGAGTTCATGTATTCACCATGTGTTAATGCTCTGTTCCGGTTCTCTATTAAAAGGAGGCCTTAATATCCCTAAGTTTCCAATAGGACCCCACTGCCACGGTAGGGTAGGACAAGATGTCATGCAAGTTCTTATCGCAAGCCCGTATGACTATATACGGAATACATGCCTACATTATATTGATGACTGGAGCTAGTTGTGTGTCACCCTAGTGTGCAACTCTTACATGATCAATGTCATCCAAATATTTCCATCGCTATACCATGTGCCTACACTTTACATATATTGAACCTTGCCAAGTTACTATTGTCACTGCTACTGTCACAACTGCTACAAAATTGCTGCTGTCACTACTACTGTTACTTTTGCTACTAGTATTTGTTGTGCTACTAAATCTTTGCTGAAGAGATATCCCAGGTGTGGTTGAATTGACAACTCAACTGTCAAGGCCAATAAATATTCTTTGGCTCCCCTTGTGTCGAATCAATAAATTAGGGTGAAATACTACCCGTGAAGACTATCGAGATACCCTATACTTGTGGGTTATCAGCTGGTAAAAAGGATGCCCAGTCCTGCATAATACAAAAATAAATAAACAAAAACTCCCCCCTGGAAAGTTGATTGTTTGGAGGGCAGCCGTGGATTCGGCTAGCCATGGAATGTGTTTGAATGGTGGAGGGGGAGTAAAATTTCAATTCTGTTTGGGAACCGCCAATAATGTGTTTAGCATGGAAGATATTGAAAACTCTGTTGTGACGTTGACAGGAAAAGTATACCACTCAAAATTATATATTCATCTCTGTTTTAAAACAATGGGCTCTGGCACCTCGGCAAATCCCTGCTTCCCTCTGCGAAGGGACAATCTATTTACTTTCATGTTATGTACTGTTCATGTTGAGTCAACTTCTTATTACAACCTCAATCTATTAGTTGGCAAGCATCATGTGGTGGGGAAAGATCCAAACATATATATCCAGTCAAATATATCTGATCATGATTCATTATTGTTGACAATTATCGTCATGATAATTATGTTGGGAGGCGAAACATTAAGCATCTATCTTTCGATGTGTTTGATGGATGCTGTTTGTTCTAAAAATATGCCTTGAGTATTAGCAATCATAAAAGACTATATGATAGTTGAGTATGTGGAGCTCTTACTTAGACTTGATGATGCATTGGAATTGTTTGGTGACTAAAACATATGTTGTTAAGTTTCAAGAGAATGCATCGTTTGAACCATGTCATGTGAATTGGTTGCTACTTTATCATGATGAGTTTCATGGGAAAAAGTTGCTGGTTATGATGCTAGAAAAGTGACTGAAATTATCCTTGATCAATATTATACACTATACTAGCATTCACACTTCATAAATTATTTCTTTTATCATTTACCTACTCGAGGACGAGTAGGAATTAAGCTTGGGGATGTTGATACGTCTCCAACGTATCGATAATTTATGAAGTATTCATGCCATATTTGCCTATGCTTACAATACTTTTATATGGTTTTGATGCACTTTATATGAATTATTTAGAAGTAACCCGGACTGACGTTGTTTTCAGCAGAATTACCGTGGTGTTGTTTTTGTGCAGAAAACGTAAGTCCTCGGAATCGCCCGAATCTTTTTTATATTTTTTTCTGGAGGAAATAAGAAATACTGGAGCAAAGAACCACCGGAGGGGAGCCACCTGTGGGCCAGAAGCTATCAGGCCATGACCACCCCCTCGCCGTGCCCAAATAGCTCTTGGGGCCCACGTGGCTCCATTTGACGTGATTCCTACGCTGAAAAATCCTATAAATATAGAAACCTTCGAAAGTAAACCTAGAACTTCTGCTCCGCCGCCGCAACTCTCTATATCGGTGAAAAACCCATCTGGAGCCTTTCCAGTACCTTCCCAGAGGGGGGAAATCATCTCCGGTGGCCATCTTCGTCATCCCAGCGGAGGCCATGACGAGGAGGGAGTAGTTCACCCTCGGGGTTGAGGGTATGTACCAGTAGCTATGTGTTTAATCTCTCTCTCCTGTTCTTGAGATGGCATGATCTTGATGTATCACGGGGTTTGTTAATATAGTCAAATCATATGGTGTTCTTCCCTTGCTATCTTGTTCTGATGAATTGAATCTTTCCCTTTGAGATCTCGTTATGTTGGATTGAATATTTGGTTTAAGAACACTTGATGTATGTCTTGCATGCGGATACTCGTGGTGACAATGGGGTATTTTATTGATTCACTTGATATATATTATGGCATCAACTTACGGATTCTGATGACCTTGGGGATCTATGCATAGAGGTTGATTGCACGTTTTCATACTACTTTCTCCAATAGAAATATTGGGGTGCTCCTTGAAGTTCTTTGTGTTGGATTGAATATGATAGATCTGAAATTGTTTGATGCATGTCGCATAATTTACCCACGAATACTTGAGGTGACATTGGAGTATCTAGGTGACATTAGGGTTGATTGATATGTATCATTGGTGTTATTTTACTACGAACTCTAGAGCTGTTTGTGACACTTATAGGAATAGCTCAAAAGATTGATCGGAAAGAATAACTTTGAGGTGGTTCTACTACCTACGCCAATTTCATCTTATGTTCTCCGCTAGATAGGATCTTTGGAGTGATTCTTTGTTGCACGTTGAGGGATGATCATGTGATTCAACTATGTTACCATTGTTGGGAAATTGCACTAGTGAAAGTATGAACCCTAGGCCTTGCTTCCAAGCATTATATACCGTTTTGATCGTTGTTTACTATTTGTTACCTTAATGTTTTTATATTTTCATATTACAGAAACCTATTTCTATCATCCATATTGCACTAGTATCAACATCTCTTCGCCGAACTAGTTCACCTATACAATTTGCCATTGTATTGGATGTGTTGGGGACACAAGAGATTTCTTGTATTTGATTGCAGGGTTGCTTGAGAGAGGCCATCTTCATCCTACACCTCCCACGGATTTATAAACCTCAGGTCACCCCCTTGAAGGAAATTTGCTGCTGTCCTAAAAAACTCTGCACTTGGAGGCCCAACAACGTCTACAAGAATAAAGTTGCGTAGTAGACATCAAGGGATGATCATATGATTTTTTTATGTTAGCATTATTGAGAGATTGCACTAGTGAAAGTACGAACCCCGGGCCTTATTTCCAAGCATTTATACAACATTTTGCTCGATGTTCGCCACTTGCTACCTTGCTGTTTTTATATTTTCAGATTACAAAAACCTATATCTACTGTCCATATTGCACTTGTATCACCATCTCTTCGCCGAACTAGTGCACCTATACAATTTGCCATTGTATTGGGTGTGTTGGGGAGACAAGAGATTTCTTGTATTTGATTGCAGGGTTGTTTGAGAGAGACCATCTTCATCCTACACCTCCCACAGATTGATAAACCTTAGGTCATCCACTTGAGGGAAATTTGCTGTTGTCCTACAAAACTCTGCACTTGGAGGCCCAACAATGTCTACAAGAATAAAGTTGCATAGTAGACATCAAGCTATTTTCTGGTGCCGTTGCCGGGGAGGTGAGTGCTTGCAGGTATATCTTTAGATCTTGCAATTAAATCTTTTAGTTTCTTGTTTTTCACTAGTTTGGTTTTATAAAAGAAAACTACAAAAAAATGGAATTTAGGTTGCCTCAATTGCTTCGTCTTTTTAATGTCTTTCGTGAAAATGATGGTTCGGAAAATTGTGCTCAATTGTTAGAGGAAGAATTTATAAAAATGCTTAATGTGAAATCCTTGAATGATGAGCATGATAGCAATATTTTTAGTATGATTTCTCTGAATATCCATGATGCTAATGATGATTGCACTAGTCATGATAAAAAGATTTCCTAGAAGCATGTCAATTTTGGTGCAGTGAATAAAATTTGTGATGACATGCCATATAGTGATGATAGATATTGTAAGAAGCATAAACATGATAAAAGGAAATTGGTGGCTTAAAGTGATAGATGAATTGCCACAAGATTATGCTCTCTCCATCCCATTACTTGTGAACTTTGCAATAGGGTTGGTCATCTTAATTTCTAATGCATGCATTTTCATGATCAAACCATTTCCAAATATTGTGATAATTTGATCTTCGGTGAACTCTATAATGAACTTTGTTTATTTTTGGGGTGTGAAGAATTGTCACATAAAAATGATTGGTTTGATATATTCCTTATCACTATTGATAATGAAACTAACCTACAGGAAATCTATATGTTTTGCGTAGTAAATTGCAATGAGAATGCTTATATTGCCAACTATAGAAAGATGGGAAAACCAATAGAATATAAAAGGAATACTAATGAAAGGGTAAAGGTCTAACAATACCCTCCTATTGTTTCTCGTAATGAATCAGGTTGCAAGGAGGAGCTTCCCATCGAACCAATCTCTTCAATAAGAAGCTCGAAAAAATTACTTAAACCCACACAAAATGTGGTAAAGAAGAAGAAGAGAAGAAAAGGTAAAGATAAAAAGGTATCCCTCTCAAATAATGTTGCCCCTATCATTGTTGAGAATGAATTCGAAAGTAGTATGGACGATGATACACTTGATGATTATTTTGTTATGCCTACTACTTTTTGTGATGAGTATGATTGGGAAGATAATGATACCCCTTATAATATTGAAAATCTTTTTGGCACCAACTTGGAAAATTATGATGATAATAATTGTTACACTATTGGTGCTATTCGTACTATTGATGATTATGCTAATTATATGCAAACTCACAAGCTTGGGAATGCTATTTTTGATGAAAATGACATGTTTGAGAATTTATTTTCTGAAAATAATATTTATTCAAAGCTTGAGGATGCAATATTATATGAAGATGATCTTTTCAGTTCCCCTACTTTCAATAATTTGTTATGATGATTGTTTGCCTCCTATTTATGATGACTGCAATTATTATGAAAGTGGGTTTGGAAGAGCGTAAACTTTAGATGATTATTATCCTACTATTTTGGAGGGTGTTGAACCTTATTATAATGATAATAGTGGATTTGGAGAGGTCATGAATTTATTTAGTAATGACTCCACTATCTTGGAAGAGGTTTCAATTGATTATGATGAGAACAAAGTTGCTATTTATGATGATTATTGTGATGATACTTCTGTTATAAAAAGTAGTGATTATTATTATTATTATTATTATTATTATTATTATTATTATTATTATAAAACTTGTCATAATTATGAGTACCCTTTTTCTTAACTTTACTCTTTTAATGTGGAAACAATTTATAATATTCGAGTCTCCTATGATACTCCCACTGTTATATATGAGAAGTTTGCTTGTGGGGAGAGCAATAAATTTTCTATGCTTGTGGATCATGAAAAGAATGCTTTATGTGATAGTTATATTGTTGAATTACTTCATGATGCTACTGAAAATTATTATGAGGGAGGAACATATGCTTGTAGGAATTGCAATAATATCAAGTTTCCTCTCTATGTATTCAAAGTTTGGAAGTCATGCTTGTTTTGTCTTCCTATGCAAGTTGATTCTTGCTACAATAAATTGTTTTATTGCAAAATCCCTATGCATAGAAAGTGGGTTAGACTTAAATGCGCTTATCATGTCATCCATGATTCTCTTTTGCATGTTTCAAATACCATTCCTATGTGAGCATCATTGAAATCATCATGCCTAGATAAAAGGCTTTGAAGAAAAGCGCTTGTTGGGAGACAACCCAACACTTATACTTTATGTTTATATGTGTTAACATTATTAAGCTACTATAGTAATCATGTATTGTGCCTTTTATTTCAATAATGTTCCAAGTAAAGCCTTTCGGATAGGTGAATACTTGTTAGTTTGATTCTATCCAAAAAACAGAAACTTTTACGTGCAGTGCAAAATTTATCTGATTTAACTGGAGAGTAAAAAAATTCTACAAATTTTAAAAAGTTTTTATATGCAAATGTTTTGCATTTTCCTATTTTTTTTAAAAAAAATATAGGTAGGAAAATATGCTTTAAGTTCATATCTTCACAGGCTGTTCTGTTTTTGACACGTTCTGTTTTGCATGCATGGTTTGCCTATTTTAGTGTTTCCATAGCTTATATTTAGTGGTATAAATTATGGTAATGATATAATACAGTAGGTATTATTTAAGAACAATTATTAATCTTGTCTTGACAGTACCTAAGTGAATGATCTATCTTTATTACACTAACCTATCTCACGAAGTTCTGTTAAGTTTTGTGTGATTGAAGTTTTCAAGTTTTGAGTGAGATACCGATATGAGGAGAATAAGGAGTGGCACGTTCCTAAGATTGGGTATGCCCAAGGCACCCCCAAGGTAATATCCAAGTAAGACTCAAGCGTCTAAACTTGGGGATGCACCGGAAGGCATCCCCTATTTCGTCTTCAACACTATCGGTATATCTTACTTGGAGTTATATTTTTATTGATCACATAATATGTGTTTTGCTTGGAGCGTCATTTTATTTTGTTAATACTTTCTTGATGTTATTTATAATCTTGATTTCCAATAAAAATTTCCAACAATTGCCTTTTAGGATGCTAGAATTACAAGTATGATGTGTGTTGTGTAAAAACAGAAACTTTTATTGTAGTGTTTGAATTTTCATATTTTACTCGAACGTGGAAAGTTTACGAAATGTTTACACAGTATTTTCATATAATTTTTGAAATGTTTACACAGTATTTTCATATAATTTTTTTATCATGTCCTAAATTTTCGAAATTTTTGGAGTTACAGAAGTGCACTTTTTAAATTAATTGCTATAGACTGTCCTGTTTAGACAGATTGTTGTCATAGTTTTGATATCTACTTCTCCTATAGTTTTCATGACTTATATTGGTAGATATAAATTGTGGAAATAATAGTATACAATATATAATGTTTGAAAATTATTATTCAACTTGTCTTGGCAGTACATAAAGTGTGGATTTAATTTTATGTGCACTAACCTATCTTACGAGTTCTTTTCAAGTTTTGTGTGGATGAAGTTTTTGAGACGTAGGTGAAACCGGGATATGAGAGGAATTAAGAAGACACAAAATCTAAATCTTGGGGATGACAAATGCTTCCCAAGTCAATATTACAAAAATTCTCGAGCATCTAAGCTTTGGGATGCTACGCATCCCACCTCTCTTCGTCAACAACTATCGGTTAGCCTATGTTGAGCCTAAGTCTTTATTCGTTCACATGATATGTGCTATTCTTGGAGTGTATTTTTTTCTGTTTGAATAAAATTCTTAGGTCTGAAAGTCTTTATTGAGAGAGAGTCCTCACATATCTACTTAATTGGTTGACTACTCATTGATCTTCACTTGTATCTTTTGAGAGTAGTTTGATGTTTACTCTTGTGCTTCACTTATATCCTAAGAGTAAATTGTGAATGAATGAAATATCATAAATATGAAATTATCAATGTGATTTATTCTTAGTAGTAGGTTCACATTGGGTTCAGAAAGTAAAATATTGAAGTTTGACAATCACATTATCGGTCATACAAGCAATTCCTGATTGATTATTATAAGAAGGAGAACTTTCACATACAAATATATCATCTTGGTCATCTTTTATGATTGTGAACACCCATTAATTATTTTCAAACTTGATCAAATAGTTAAAGTTGGACAAGGAAGACAACGTAATGGTTATGTTTGGGTATATTTGCATAGAAGTTATATTGTTATGGATCCTCCAACATGTGGTGCTTGTTTAGAACCTTTTGCTAGCCAAAACTTCGTACTAAGTAGATATACTACTTGTTCATCCAAATCCTTGATCCAAGTTTCTTCCATGAGAGTCCACCATACCTACTTATATATATGATATTTCACTGGTATTCCAAGTAAATTTGCACGTGCCACCTCTAAACGTTCAAATAAACATCCATTTTGTGTGCTCGTACCACTCATGGAGCGACGAGGCGGTCATTATATTCCATGCTAAGCGGTTTATTCTCAAGATGAGTGTTTATTTACTTGTCATTGCTGAGAGAATTTGGTAAAAAGGATCCCAGTCCTACATGATACAAAAGTAAATAAATAATAACTCCCCTTAGAAAGTTGATTGTTTGGATTGCACCCGTGGATTCAGTCAGCCATGGAATGTGTTTGAATGGTGGAGGGGGAGTAAAATTTCAATTCTGTTTGGGAACCGCCAATAATGTGTTTAACATGGAAGATATTGAAAACTCCGTTGTGACGTTGATAGGAAAAGTATACCACTCAAAATTACATATTCATCTCTGTTTTAAAACAATGAGCTCTGGCACCTCTGCAAATCCCCGCTTCCCTCTGCGAAGGGATAATCTATTTACTTTCATGTTCTTTACTTTTCATGTTGAGTCAACTTCTTATTCCAACCTCAATATATTACTTGGCAAGCATCATGTGGCGGGGAAAGATCCAAACATATATATCCAGTCAAATATATTTGATCATGATTCATTATTGTTAAGAATTATCTTCATGATAAGTATGTTGGGAGGCAAAACATTAAGCCCCTATCTTTCTATGTGTTCGATGAATGTCGTTTGTTCTAAAAATATGCTTTGAGTATTAACAATCATAGAAGACTATATGATGATTGGGTATGTGGAGCTCTTACTTAGACATGATGATGCATTGAAATTGTTTGATGACTAAGAACATAGGTTGTTAAGTTTCAAGAGAATGCATTGTTTGAACCATAGCATGTGAATTGATCGCTACTTTATCATGATGATTTTTATGAGAAAAAGTTGCGCGTAATGATGATAGAAAAGTGACTGAAATTATCAAGGATCAAAACTATTCACTATGCTAGCATTCAGACTTCAAAAATTATTTCTTTTATCATTTACCTACTCGAGGACGAGTAGGAATTAAGTTGGGGATGGTGATACGTCTCCAATGTATCAATAATTTATGAAGTATTCATGCCATATTTTCCTATGTTCACAATACTTTTATATGGTTTTGATGCACTCTATATGATTTGATTAGAACTAACCCGGACTGACGTTGTTTTTAGCAGAATTACCGTGGTGTTGTTTTTTGTGTAGAAAATAAAAGTTCCCGGAATCGCCTAAAACTTTTTTATGATTTTTTTTGGAGAAAATAAGAAATACCGAAGCGAAGAAACGCCGAAGGGGAGTCACCTGTGGGCCACGAGCCAATAGGGCGTGCCCTGTTAGCTCGCGGGGCCCACGTGGCTCCATTTAGCGTGATTCCAATGCCAAAAAATCCTATATATACACAAACCCTCAGAAATAAACAGAGGACTTCCACTCCGCCGTCGCAACTCTATGTATCGAAGAAAAACCCAACTGGAGCTTTTCCAGTACCCTGCCAGAGGGGGAAATCATCACCGGTGGCCATCTTCATCATCCCGGCGGAGGCCATGACGGGGAAGGAGTAGTTCACCCTCAGGGCTGAGGGTATGTACCAGTAGCTCTATGTGTTCAATCTCTCTCTCTCTCTCTCTCTCTCTCTCTCTCTCTCTCTCTCTCTCTCTCTCTCTCTCTCTCTCTCTCTCGTGTTCTTAAGACGACACGATCTTGATGTATCGCGGGCTTTGTTAATATAGTTTGATCATGTGGTGTTTGTCCCTTGCTATCTTGATGCGATGAATTGAATCTTTCCCTTTGAGATTTTGTTATGTCGGATTGAATATTGGATTTGAGATCACTTGATGTATGTCTTGGTACTCAACTTGCGGATTCCCATGGTGAAAATGGGGTAATCTATGCATAGGGGTTGATACACGTTCTTGTCTTACTTTCTCCGACAGAAATCTTGGGGCACTCTTTGAAGTTCTTTGTGTTGGATTGAATATGACGAATCTGAAATTGTTTCATGCATGTTAAATTATTAATCCGCGGATACTTGTGGTGACATTGAAGTATCTAGTTGACATTAGGGTTGATTGACATGTATCATTGGTCTTATTTTAGTACGAACTCTAGAGCTGTTTGTGACACCTACAAGAATAGCTCAAAAGATTGATCGGAAAAGGTAATTTTGAGGTGGTTCTACTACCTACAACAATTTCATCTCATATTCTCCGCTATATATGAACTTTGTAATGATTCTTTGTTGGACGTTGAGGGACGAGCATATGATTCTATTATGTTAGCATTGTTGAGAGATTGCACTAGTGAAAGTATGAACCCTAGGCCTTATTTCCAAGCATTTAGACAACATTTTTCTCGCTGTTTGCCACTTGCTACCTTGCTGTTTTTATATTTTCAGAATACAAAAACCTATATCTATAATCCATATTGCACTTGTATCACCATCTCTTCACCGAACTAGTGCACCTATACAATTTGCCATTGTATTTGGGGTGTTGGGGACAAAAGAGATTTCTTGTATTTGATTGCAGGGTTGTTTGAGAGAGACCATCTTCATCCTACACCTCCCACGGATTGATAAACCTTAGGTCATCCACTTGAGGGAAATTTTCTATTGTACTACAAAACTCTGCACTTGGAGGCCCAACAACGTCTACAAGAATAAAGTTGCATAGTAGACATCAGTACGTCTCCTTTGGAGCGGTGTGGAGGCACAATGCTCCCCAAGAAGCCACTAGGGCCATCGTATTGTCCTAACTCCCTCACACAATGCGAGATGCCATGATTCCACTAGTGGTGCCCTTGAAGGTGGCGACCGAACCTTTACAAACAAGGTTGGGGTAATCTCCACAACTTAATTGGAGGCTCTCAACACCACCACGAAGGTTCACCACAATGGATTGTGGCTTCGTGGTGACCTCAACCGTCTAGGGTGCTCAAACACCCAAGAGTAACAAGATCCGCAAGGCATTTGTGGGGGTAATAAAATTTCTCTTGGTGGAAGTGTAGATCGGGGCCCTCTCAACCGAAACCTAGAAGATCAACAACTTTTGTTGGCTAGGGAGACAGATCATGCGAAAATGGAGCTTGGAGCAACAATGGAGCTTGGAAATGGAAGATGTGGTGTTCTTGGGGAAGAAGACCACCTTTATACAGTGGGGGAATGTAACAGCCCGAGACCGACGCTCGAGATGCCCTCCATTTATTTCGTTTCGTCGTGTGTTCCATTTGGTTGTCGCATTCATCATTGCATCATTTGCATCATCTGCATAGCATCGGCACTCAGTTGCTGTCATTTTTAAAAACTTGCATCCATCCATAGTTGTCGTTTCTCACCGTTCTTGTCATTGACCATTTCGTGACCAACCACACATGCACGCGCCCGCGGCATCGTCAAAATATTATTTTTAAAGTGTGTTTATAACATTGTCGGAATGGGGTGAAAGTTGGCGAGCGGTCTTGGTTTATTGTAGGTAGACCGCCGGCCAAACTTCATTGCATTCAGAGTCCGTTTGATACCCCAACGGATAAACATATATCGACACTATAGCCGGTTAAAAATCATGGACGTTTTCGGTTTTAAAAATTGATGCCGGGATGCCCGTTTTTCTTCTTATCTCCGCATAGCCTGTCTGAACGGTGCACCGATCCACTCGCAACCTAGTCCGACCCCCCCCCCCCCTCCCCCGAGCCAAACTCGGCGGTCGCGACCAGTGGGTTCGGATCAACCCCGAAATACCCCAAGCATTTTCCGTTTCTTCATTGAACTCCATAACCCGTTTTATTCTCAACCATCCGATCTAATAGGAGGGTCCAAACCCTATCTATTTTGCTATATATAGACCTCTCTAGTCGAAATCTGTCCAAACCCTAAAAACTAGGACATTTGTCCCCTAGCCGTCGCCACCTACAACCGCATTCCCTTGGGATCCCTCCCGATTCACCCACCTGGTCTCCTCCTCTATTTCCCCTCCTACCCAATCGCGGCGCACCTCCTCCATCCTGCCCAAGTGGACGGCCTCACTTGGATCCCCGCGTCTCATGCCCATGCAAGCCATTGATCTCGAGCACACACAACCCAATGACGCCTCTCCTTGCTCTGCCTCCGACCGACCTCGTCCCGTGCCACTCCTCACGCCGGCCACCCCAGCTCCGCCCCATCTTCTCTGGCCGATGAGCTACCGGAGCCGCACTCCAGGCCAGTCCCGCGCTCCGTGCCTCATCCTATCTCTCCCTGACCCTTCCATCACCTCCTAACCTCTTTTTTTTTCTGTCCCGAGGAGAACCTCCATGGATGGCTGCACGAAGCTCCGTCACCGCCTATAGCTCTCCTCCGGCCACGTCCTCAACTGGATTCGTCGGATCTTTCCGTCCCCATTCCATTCCCGGCCACCCCTTGCCGTTTTCGCGCCGCCGGACGTCCTCCCAAGCCATGCCGCCATGGATTCGCGCCAAGATCCTCCTCCGCTGGTCGTCTCCGCCCCACTGGAGCTCCTCCATGTCAGATTCGCGCCGAGCTCTGCCATCCCCATGCTCCGACCGCCCTTGTTCGCCTGCTCCTCCCGAAGTCCATCGACATCGGCCACGGGAACAAGTGCCGCTGGTGCCTCTGCTTCTTCATGAAGAACGAGTGACTCCCACACCCGTGCATTGACCGCACACTCCTGTACATTCTCACTTATCCAGAAACACCAACTTAGAAGAAAATCTATACTGCTAGTTTCTCAGAATTTCACGTAGTGAAATACATATGTAAGGTATATTTATTTAAATACATATAAAATTGAAAAACTATTTATATAGGATATTTATACATAGTTGACTAACCGTGATCTTGGATAATTGAAATTAGGGTGGCAAGAGTGGAACAAAACACTAGGCAAAAGGTCGAGCCTTCCACCCTTTACCAAGTGTATAGATACATTAATTAAATAGCAAGAATAATGTGATATCCCAAGATATTCATGTCCCAACATGGAACAAACTGCACCTACAACTAGCAACGCTATAAGAGGGACTGAGCAAGCAGTAACATAGCCAATTAACAGTTTGCTAGGAAGGTGGAGGTTAGAGGCTTATCATGGCATTTTGGGAGGCTTGACAAAGAAGTGGTAGGTAGAGAGACATAGCAACAGAATTGAGACAACTATCATAGCAATGATAGTAGTGGTATCCAGGGTAATGATCATCTTACCTAAAATTCCGCTTGGAAGAAGATCGAATCCATGAAGTAGACGAACAAGCATAGTCGGACGAATCCTCACACTCTGAATCGTTATCGTAACTCTAGCGAGAAGAAGCAATCCGAAAACAAACAAATGACAAGGTAAACACCACAATTTATTTATTACATAATGCACAAACAAATATGATGCATGTCCATTTAATTATGCATGACATGGCAAGAGTGCAACAAACAAATACTACACATTAAGTGAAGCTCAATATGCAATGAGTTGCATATAGACGAAACTCCACATTTGTATTATTTAGTTCACTCTTGTTTAGGTACCCAACAAGTTTAAATGTTATTATCATGGCAAGAGGTGAAGAATAATTAAACTAGCTATCTAGGTATTTTAAATGAGGCCAGAAACAACATATAACATTTCCGAGAAGGACACAATATGCAAATTTCAAAATTTGTACAGGTCAGTCCTAAACATATTTTATATTTATTAAACAGGGAAACAAAGTGCACCATGTTATTACACGTTATTCTAGACGATTTACATATATAGATCATTTAAAACGGAGCTACGGCCTAAAAGATATGACCAACACAAGATTAACATGGCATGAATGCACAATGCATGCAAACAACAACCACAAACATTTTAATTATGAATGCAACATGATATTATGAAACTACATGCAATCCTAAACAAGTTTCATGTATTACATGCTCAAAACGGAGCCACGGTTCACAATATTTAAACAACACAGGTTTTAGTTAGAATCTCCCAAAATTAGTGAGATGCCTACTTTGGAGTAGTAAATCATGATGCTACAGGATGTTAACATGAAAATAAATGACATGATGTTGTATTATAGTTAAAATGTGTCACAAGTCATATAAAGATCATTTTCATAGGCATGATGTATGAATTGATATGATTTTGACAAGATGCAAAGTTTCTGTCCAGATTAACGACTTAAGTGAAAATCACAATTTTAAGCAAGCAGAAACATTGGAATGACATGTTTAGGGCAACGTTTAAATATGATACTGGACGTTTTCATGACAAGAAAATGTATGGGGTAATAGCATATATGATGAAGATCAAAACATGTTTACTGAACATCCACATATGACCTCTAGATCAATGGCAATTATCAAGGCAAGTTGACAAGTTTTAAAAACATTAGTTTCAGACTTGGTAAAAATCTAGGATGCAAAACAGTTATATCAGAATGCTATTTTGGGATGCACAAAACAATAGCTTAGGCAATTTTAGTATTTATGAAAATTATATATCCTGGAAGTAGACATCGCAATCTTCCAATTACTCCATTGGCACAAATTCATATGATGCATGGATCATTTACTATGATTTTGGCAAAACAGTACTTTTTGTTAGCAGCAAAACAGTTTTATCATGAAGGCCACTTAAGTGCAAGAAATTGACATGATATAGATGTTTTACATGTTAACCAAAGGCAAGGCATTGTAGTACACATTGCATAGAGAAAATCTCATGAAGAAATTATATGCATATCAGCTATATATTTGATGTAATCATCAACAAATGATGGCAAGTTTTAACAATTTCCGCAGTTTACTTCATAATGCTTTTTTTGCAACAGATATTTAGGCATGTAGATTGATGCTATCATGCATGCAAATGACACAATCAGGTAGATCACAACTTGTAGATCATTACATATAAAGTTCACCACTATCGGATCAACATGCACAAAGTTAGGACCATCAGAACATGCATATATGATATGAATTTCTGAGGACTTAGTCGAAATTTCACCTATTGGGACGAAGCGGAGTGGGATGAGACGGTTCAACAGGTCCGCTTGGTTCAGGGGAGGAGGCCATCAAGGGACATGCCGGTCCCGGCGCGTGGTTGCAGAGGCCATGGCGGGGCTGCGCTGGCAGGCGGCGAGGACGACGTGGGGCGACACCGCGAGGCGGGGATCCAGCATGGACGACGGGATCCGGGGCCGGCGATGCGGAGGAGAGGGCCGGATCGGTCAAATCCCGGTGGCTCCGGTCCTGATCCGGTGAAGGCGCGGGGCTCCGGCGGCGGCAATCATGTGACGCCCCCAATTTCGACCGTACGCTAAACATACACGCAATGCGTACGACCAAGATTAGGGACTCACTGATCGATATCACAACACAACACTAGACACAAATTAAAGTCATACAGGTTCATATTACAAGCCAGGGGCCTCGAGGGCTCGAATACAAAGCTCGACAAGCACGAGTCAGCGGAAGCAAAAATATCTGAGTACAGACATAAGTTAAACAAGTTTTGCCTTAAGAAGGCTAGCACAAACATAAGCAGCGGATCGAAAGAGGCGAGGCCTCCTGCCTTGGAACCTCCTAACTACTCCTGAGCGTTGGCACTCTCCATGTAGTAGTAGGCTCCAGCGGTGGTGTAGTAGTCGTCTCCGGCGTACTCCATCTTCTGGGCTCCGCCATCTGAACGCGGTAACCGTATCGAGGGGGAAAGAGAATGCAAAGCAGCGGTGAGTACTCATCCAAAGTACTCGCAAGACTGACATCAGAACTATGCTAGGTATGCATCAGTATCAAGGAATGGGGTTATATCTGGACTGGCTGCAGAAAGCAGGAATGAGGGGGAAGGCCTAGTCCTATCGAAGACTAGCATCTTCAGTATCTTGAAGCATTAGAAGAGAGTAGACTGGTATCTCATATATAGTCATATTATTGTAGCAATTTTATTAAGTAACGACGCCAGAGATTCTTTCTCGACTCCCTGCGAGAAAGCAATCTCGGAGCCAACATTCATTTCAATTTAAAAATCACAATTATAGTTGTATAAGGTCAAGGTACAACTCCAAGTCGTCCTGTTACCGTGGACATGGCTATTCGAATAGATTATTCATCCCTGCAGGGGTGCACCGCATTTCCAATACGCCTGATCACCTCCGGCCGGACACACTTTCCTGGGTCATGCCCGGCCTCGGGATAGCAGCACGTCGTCGCCCCACCTAGGCTCAACGAAGAGGCCAGCCCGCCGGTCTAAATCCTAAGCACACAGGGGTCGTGGGCCCACTTGCCCTACGCGCTCCTGCACGATGCGTACGCAGCCGGAAGCAGACCTAGCACACTCCAGTCCAAGAGCTGTATCGTCCAGTCCAATCCGGCGCGCGCCGCTCCATTGCTGACGTCCGAAGAGCTTCGGCTGATACAACGACGCTGAGTACCCATAACTTCTCCCACGCGATGGTTTGGTGCGTAAAAAGGCCAACGACCCAACTCAGATCAAATACCCAACCCATTAGCATTTTATTAATGCGGGGCAAGCGCGACCCATAAAGTGCGGTCCCGTCACCCCGACTCGAGGATGTGTGGCAAGGGCCTCTCCTGCCCGTCCACGCCTCAACATAACCCTTTGGATGCCTTACCGGCGCATGCCACCACATCTCACACACGGGTACCCTTGGGGCCGACCCGTCTCAAGACTGTCGGGAACTCAGGTCCACCTCAACCAGGGTGGTACCGCCTGTCCCTCCCGTCTTTCACATGTAAACAAAGTCAAGTTGAAGTAACTGTGTGTTTATACACCAAGTGGATATCCGAGGAATCACCCTCGATGGATCCCACTCGAGGTATGTGTATGACAAGAGTCGCTATCGATAAATCGGAAGGAGGAATCACCCTCGATACCCACGACCGATTAGCTACGCTACAGAATTAACATCGGGAGTGCTAAGTGAGGTATCACCCTCGGCACTCGATAGTAGCTCTGCAGTGCCATACTTAAAGGGGTGTGCGGTGATGTGAGGGGCCTGGCTCGTCGGTCGGTTGACCGAGTCTTCGGGTCTTCGAGTCGTCGAGTCGTCGATGAAGAAGCAGGGGCAACTGGGACTAAGGGGGTCACTGGGGATTCATTGATCAACCTATACTAAGCAGTTGATATTATTACAGGTATAGTAACAGTTTATCAAAAACAGGCTATGCATCAGAATAGGAGCTAACTAATACAGTAGCAAAAATCTAATGCAAGAATAAGAGGGAAAGAAATGGGCGATATCGGAATGCTCAAGGGGGGGTTGCTTGCCTTGCTGCTCTGCTGCAAAAGGCTGATCGTCAATGGTGTAGTCGTACCCGGCAGCAGCGTCAGTCTCGGGGTCTACCGGAGAGAAGAGGGGGAAGAAACAATAAATATAAAGCAAGCATATGCAACACAATGCATGACATGGCAATAAGCATAGCTAGGCATGCACTAACGCAGTACTACACGTCGCAGACGGGTCGGAAGAATATCTGACGATATTTCCCGGGTCTCTGGCTATTACCGGAGAGATGATCCTAACGCCAAAATGTCCATGTTCATCATGCTAGGAGCATGTGACAGATGAACGAACAGCGTATTCGGATTCGTGGGATTTTTCTGAACAACTTTCATGTTCAAAACTTTTTCATCCGAGTTACGGATTATTTTATATGAATTTTCAAAGTTTGAAAGATTTTCTGGAATATTATTAATCCGAAATTATTATAAATATAAACGCTATGGGTACACAGAGAGTGTACCCAGTGATGTGCATGTGTGGCTGACAGATGAGGCAGTGTGGCTGAGTCAACAGTACAGTCAGCGTTGACTGGGTCAAAGTTGACTAGTCAAACTGGTGGTGGGTCCCAGATTTCATTGACTCAATGTTAAAATAATGCCTGGTTAAGCTAATTAATGGACCCACATGTCATCTGTACATAGGCTAATTTAACTAGTAACTATTACTATCTAAACTAGTCCTAATTAGATCTAGCCTAATCTAACCAAGGGCTTGCCCACGTGCAGGGAGCCAGCCAGCCACACCGTGGCTGTGCACGCACGCACAAGCCCACGATGGCCACGGCCAGGAGGCGCCGGTGTCCTTAACCACCACCACCACCACCAGCAGCTAAGGGCATCAGCTAAGGGTAGCAGCAGCGGCGGCAGAGCAGCAGCAGCTGGAGCAAGTAGCAGCATAGCAGCGGCACGCAGCAACGCGGAATAGCAGCGAGCAGCAGCAGCGAACGGCAAAGCAGGAGCAGCAGTACTAGCAGCAGCCAGCGAACTGGGCAGGTGCGGTGGCTCGAGCCGCTAGCAGGAGAAACAGCAGCTGCGGGCGGGGATGGCGCGGCAGGGGAACAACCACGCACGGGCAGGCGCACGCACGGGTGCGGCCAGGACGCGAGCAAGTGCAGGCGTGCGCGTACGCGTACGCAGGAGCTCAGGCGAGCTTCGGGACGACGGCTACGGCGACGGATCGAGAGCAGGGTGAGGGGGAGACAGAGGAGGAGCTCACCACGGTCCCAACGGAGGCGACGGGGAGGCCAGAGGTGGACCGGAGACGAAGCAATCGACGACGGCGGCCGGCGATGTACGCAGGGAAGACGAGCCCGATGGCGAGCTTGCGGTCTGCCTCGGCTCTATTTGGTGCTCTGAATGGATGGAGCCGGACGCGGCGGAGCTTCTGGACATGCTCCCGGACGCCGAGCTGTACCGTCCAGTCCAATCGAGCGCGCGTTCGCTCCCTGTTCGACAGCCAGCCAGGGGAGCAGTGCGTGAGGTGGGAGACGACCGCGGGTGGGCTGGGCCGCACACTGTAGCACCAGGCCTAAGTGCACAGTGCCCTTTTTCATTTTCCTTTCTTTTTCTTTTCTGATTTCTTTTACAGCTTTGGTTTTATTTATTTTTAGCCATAATTCTTCACAGCAAAAATGTGCCACTTGTTCCAAATAATACTTGGCAATATTTTGCAATACCTCACCAAGTTTGAGGAATTTTCAAATCTGTTTGAATTTTCCACAGAATTAAAGAGCACTTTTAAAATGCAAATTGGCTCTGTTTTGAATGGTGGGTCCACACCAACATCACGGTGATGTTGTTTTCCTCAACAACATTTGTTTTGATATTTATAAAAAATGTGTAACAATTTTCTTTTGCTGTTTGCAACTTTATTTTATCACAATAAAATTCTATGGCTTTTGAAGTGGAATTTGAGATGAGGTATGACTTTCAACTTGATCATATCCTATTTAGCAAAAAGATTTGTTGCTGATCATGGTCATCACTGTAGCTTAATTACAATCATTACTGTAGCAGAGATCCAGGGTGTCACAACTCTCCCCTACTAACAAGAATTCTCGTCCCGAGAATTAAGAGGTAGAGGTAAGGGGGCAAGTTTAGGTTACGAAACTCTAACGAGTCTTCTTGTTCTTGTTGCTCTCATCGAAGAGGTTGATCCCCTTATGTTGAAGTCTTCAATTCGCTGTTCCAGGTCATCCTGATGAAGTCGTCATCCTTTCTTCGGGATCTTCGTCGTCCTACAAATGCGATTAGAGGGAGAAACTCTGGTAGAACGTATCTCCACCAAGTTGGGCACCTGACAGTGAACTCAAGGAAGAAGAAATGAATTATTTCTCGAGTTGTCACTCAGGGAAATCATTGAGAGCAATATGCGATGGTTCAAAAGTTTCAAACGGGTAGGCAATCATTCGATGCCCGATCAGAAGGTGAAAAGGGGTTCAGAGCAACGAAATAAATATTGCGTCTGACACAAAAATAGATCATCCCTTAGGCGGTGGCTCGGGAATTACATACGAAGCCAAGTGCAAAAGATACCTTGGAATCAAAGTGGTACAGGAGAGTCAGGTTTCGATCCTGTGGAACTATGGGTTATGGGCCCATCATGTGGATTAAGAGTAGGAAGAGCGGTGACATCTTGCACGGTCATATAGCAGAACATGTCAGGGGAAAGTCTGTCAACTATGTCGGCAACAAAATCGGTACCAAGGGCGGGGGACGAAGAGAACCAGCTTCCTGCTCGTCGAAACGAGGCGGACCAATAGGCAAAGTTCTCGTCCACCGGCGGTTACCGAAATGTTAACAACAATAGTAACAGGGTCGTACTGACAGAGTTGTACACCGAGGTGTTTACCTAAGCAGGGAATTATCACTGCTCAGATCAAATAAATCTCAAGAAATGTTAAACAGACCAATGGAAAGGAAAATGTGATTATCACATTAAACAGACCAATGGAAAGGAAAATGTGTATACACGAGCATTAGGTGTATATCCTTTCCAAGAGCAAGCAGAGCGAGATAATCATGACAAGGCTCCGTGTAGGTAACCATTAAGACAAAAGGGCAAGGAATTTATGAAGTTTACCCGTACAACGGTGTTAGGAAAATTGATCAAGAAACATTTTAGCATTATGCCCCCAATGTCCTTGATGAAATTCGGAATACCACAGTCATGCTTTGAGGTAGCATCGACATGGTCATCAGGTAAGGGCCGGAGTTTGGGAACAAAATGATCTATTAGGAACAACTTATAAAAATAAGTCATACAATTTTTCTCATGGAAGAATGGCTAATCTTGCTGAACAAGATACTATAACCATAGGCCCTGATCCGGTGAAGGCGCGGGCCTCCGGCGGCGGCAATCAAGCTCGGGGATCGGCTCGGGAGGCAGTGGCGATGACGGGGCGGAGCGACAAGCGGCGGCGGCAGATCCGGCGCGTGCGGGGTCTGGCATGGGGGATCGTCGCCAATGGGGACGACGTGAGGCGGCGGGCAGCAAGATCCGACTCGGGAGCTGTCGGTCCATTGGAATCAGGTGACCACGACCCATTTACTACCGGCCAAGCCAACTGTGCGAAGAAGGCCCAGCCTGGCCGGCGGCCCATTTCCTGACTCCAGAATCACCCCGCTAGGCTCCGGCTCCGCGAGGCTCCTTATCTCTCTAAGAGGGCCCCCCAGGACACGTGTCCACAAGTTGTGAGAGGCCCCGCGAGGCCTTCCCCACAAGGCAACTTCCCGCGAAGCCCTTCGTCTGGAGGGGCCGTGCTATGCTGATCACACAGTCACGCGCCCACCACGTGGGTGACGTGGCAGGGCGGTAGAGGCTGCAAGGACAACGCCAGCTGGCGCATGCAGAGAATCTTTCCCGTTTGTGATAAAAGGGCAGGGAGCAGCTGTCCTCCTCCAAGATGAGTCCCAATGCTTACCTCTTTGGTGTAAGGAGACCAACGTGACGCTGGTCACTAGGACGAGCGTCATCAGCGAGCCCACGAGCGTGGCCTGGACGGCCCCTTTGCAGGATGAAGACCAACTTTGTCAAGGAAGACTGGGCGCTTGTACCCCTTCGAATTGCTGCTATGTGGTCGCCCTTTTCCGGCTAATGTTTTGGGGAAAGAGGCTCGAGGCAAGGATAAGAGGCTATGTGGTCACCCATGGTTTGTATACTCTCTCGAGTTTACATCCTTTTTCGCCTTTAATAATTTCCCATAATAATCATGAGAGAGTATACAAGACCAAGAAACGTGTGATCATATGGTCATGTGTTTGTTGTCCTTGTAAATACAAACTCGACAAAAAAAGTTTAGCAATATTGTTTCAAGAAGATAAAATTACACATTACAACCCTGAATTTGCCTCTAGGTTTAAGATTCAACTCGAACTTCAAAACCTGTCGTCCCACACCCTGAACTAACTACCCGGTTCAAGAATCAACCTGACGCTCAGTTTTGACTTAGCTAAGTGTTTTTACCTTGTTGACTGCTGAGTGGGCAAGCCATGTTAGCTTGACCCCTTCTTACATGTGGGGTCCACCTGGAGAAAAGGAAAACTAAAAAAACTTCATCTCCCTTCTTTCCGTGCCGGTAGCAATAGATCTTTACTAGTGGACCCGTTGCGCCAAATGCCGTAGAGGCCCGCTAAAGCCATGCCCGCGATGAAAAAAAATCCACGGTTAAATCCCCTCTAATAGGAAACACGGTGGATTGTTGTGCTCAATGCTATGAATATACATATTTTAACTTAATAGTATAGTCTTATTTAAAACAAAATATATACCTGGACAAGCACGCATGATAATAAATGAAATATCCTTTAGCCAAAAAATAATGTGTTGTTGTGTACAATGAGATATATACCCGGGCAAGTCCCATTTTAAATCATGTTTCCGGCCGCTGCTGTCGATCCCATGTTTCCTGACCGGTGCTCGGTGTTAGGCAGCGGGGAAGTGGAAGAAGAAGGATCTAGGAGTGGATCGAGATGCCACCAACCACCAGGTTGCACCTAACCACGCCGGCGGGGAAGTGGAAGAAGAAGTATCCATGAGTGGATCGAGCCACCACCAACCACTATGTCACACCTAACCTCGTCGGCTCCGGCCGGTGACCCTCTCTCGTCCGTCGTCGGGTCTCTAGTGGACCCGTTGCGCCAAATGGCGCAGAGACCCATTAAATCTATGTGCACATTGAAAAGAAAATTCATGATTTAGTTGGTTTAATTGTGGGCAAGCATATATGATAACAAATTGAACTCCCTTTAATACAAAAAATGGTGGCGAGTCTATATTGTTTCCGTTCTTAGGGGTCTACCTAGAATCATACAATCCGTGTGATCTATGTTGTTTCCGTCATCGTGTTATATTATCATCATTCAATCTCAAGTCCACTAAAATAATAATAGCTACTTTTGTTACAAAATCTGTCATATGATCCTGTAACGTAATAGTCAGAGTTAGTTTTGAAATAATGATACATTATAGAATAAGTGTAATGATAATATCTGTGTGGAAGTGTTAGACAAAATACCTCCTATGAAGTACTCCACAAAATTTAATGTGCACAAACCACAACATGACCTACATGATTACGAAACTTAAATATATTCAATAATTCCTTTTATCGTTTTTTATAGATGCTTATTATATAAAAAATCTTTAAAACTCATAATATGATCATAACAAAGGCCTGATGTTAAAAAATATCACACCCACGTAGGTGAATGGAAAATGTCCGATAAAAAATAACGATTATTTTAGAAGAAAAAAAGAATTCTTTTTATTTAGTACACCTTTTTAGTGATCTAAACGCTCTTATATTTCTCAATGTTCAGGAAATCGGTAACTCGTAGCTGCTCGGCCGGCTAGGGAGTAGAGATTAATCGGTGAATCGGCCTATTAACTGGATTAATCGGTCGACCATTAATCGGTAGTTTAAATATAAAATTGCCAACTTATATATATATTTCTTATGTATTATACCATACTTCCTTGCTAGCTATGTAATATACCAAAATATTATATTGTAGGCATATAAAAATATAGACAAGAGGTAAAATTAATAATCGTTATACATCCAAATCTACGAAATCTCAAAATTCAAAAGTATCAATTAAATAGTTAAACTTGCCCATATACTTTCTAACATACATCACACAATATACTACATATTACAACCAAAACAATAAGTTCCATCCACTAATCTACAAGATTGTAATTTATAATCTACTAATATATGAATGCTAGATTCTCCACTAAGATAGGGAAAAAAGATGGTAGTCTTGCCTGCTTGTGACGCCGTGGACGAAGATATTGGGGAGCATCCCATGGGAGAGGATGGGGAGTAGCCAAGGGGGGGGGGGGGGGGGGGGGCTAGGGTCCAGGCAGGTGACCAGAGTGGCAGAGCAGCTGGATCTTGGAGGTGTATTCTGGTGGCTAGCACCGGCGAGTACCTGGCTAGCCACCATCTAGGTTAGGAGGGGATGAAAGGAGCATGAGGGAGTGGGGGGAGGGCCAAACCGAAGGTATTTAGTAGCAAGAGGGGTGGGAGTGGTTATGTGCCAATTTTTTGGGATTTGTTTGCCCACCAGTTAACGGTCCAGTAGCGATTAATCGGTCTGGCAACTGATTAATCGGTATGACGACTGATTAATCGGTCTAACTGGCCAACTAATAGGCGTGACAAGTTAACGCGATGAATAGGTGCTATTCGATTCGGTCACCCTGTGAGTAGCGATTAACTGGCAAGTTAACTGGTTAATCGGACGAATTCTTGAACAATGATATTTCTTTACGGTGGGAGTAGAAGGTAAAAAGAATTGGTTTGGGTCCAGCCGTCCATGTATGAATCCATTACCACCGCCTAAAGCAACTTTAGTGGTCACTGCCTAGCACTATAGTATTGAGAAAACACCAGTCATCCTCCCCATCGCCCCGTCACATCTCTCCCATTCCCCATTCAACCATCGCCAACCCCCTCCCTCCATAGACGGCGGTCCCATGTCAGGCCACCCCTCCCGTTTGTCACCATAGCCAGTCCGAGCTTCACAGCTACTGACCTTGCTCCCCTTCATGTCGAATCTGACCACGGAAGTGGCCAAGGAGGCCCTCGAGCTCGTCATGCTCGCACCAGCTCTAGGCGCTGTCGGAGGTGGACGCGGAGGCGCGTGACCGGCACACCCCTCCTCTGCCCTGCTCCTTCTTTGAATCCAGTCACCGAACTACTCGATGAGGCGCTCGCCGGCGACGCTTGGCCCCTCCTTCCTCCGGATGCCCTCACCGTCCCAGCCATGAGCCTGTCCACCCTCTCCCTCGCGATCGCGCAGGTCCAGATAAGTCTCTCTATCCGATCCCGCTATTTGGTTCGTCACAGGTGCGTCGCCTCTGAGAAATCACCATGAATGTTCCATTTGAAGACTGCATAATTTGTTTTGTTATAGGGCTTTGTTAGATAAGCTAATTTAACTGAGTATTATTCTTCTCTAGATAGCTGCATCTTATGGTTGTGAGTGGATCCAAAAGTTAACATGGTACAATATCTTTTCGACAGATGATATATTCTTCATGAAAGAAAGGATGTTGGAGAAGTCATTATTGAAGAGGAATTCAGTCTCATGTGATTCTCAAGAGCTAAAATGGAACAAAAAATGAGGCCTCTCATGCCTACACTAACTAATTAGGTAGCATATGCAAATTTTTAAGTAAACTACATTCAGATATGACAGTTGAATATAAAAACTGGCAATTATGTACGACAGACAGTTTCTAAATTTCTGCATCAGAGGCTTGCAGCTTCAATTCTTCTTTCTAAGAATTAACTGATAAGAACTCTGATGTAAATAGCCTGAGGTCACATCGACATCATTCTTCTTTCATGCTTATTATATAGTGCGATCTAACAGGGCGGGCCGGCAAAATTCAGGGCCCTGTGCGAAACTAAAAACTGGGGCCCTATCTCATTAACAATAAGCTAACGAGCAATTATACGAACCAGACAAATGTTTCCCATGATGAATCAAATCTGTATTATTAAAACACAAGACAAAAAAGCTAAATAAAATAAATTTGAAGTTATAAAGTAGCACATATCAATTGGATTTCATGTGTCAATGTTTGGATATTAGACAACCCGTCTAACTCACCTAATTTTGCATCTTGTCTGGTTGAACTGCTACACTAAGAACCGAGGAGGTAAAAACCGATCTCTAACGAAGAGCGATCCCTGCCAAATGTTAACTAGGAAATTCGGAATTAGGAGTAGGAACCAAAATTAATCAGAAAGAATGACTCGCTAAGCACCCTCAGGCTAGAGCCGGTCATGGATCGATCCGACGAGATGATGACTCTGAAATTTGGAAGAGGAAGCTACAAAGGCAACAACGGGAGCGGCCTGAATCCGATTGATCTGATGAGGCGAAGTCGACGAGATGATCATGTTTTCTATTGCGAAGTCGACGCGACTGCTGTTGCGGCCTCTAGATCGAGAGACGAGACGATCCCGATAGACTTATGTAGCAATCCCTTTTTAGACCGACGGTAGCATTTCCATATTATCGAACGAGTGATTTTTTTTGAGAAATATCGATCGAGCACCAGCGCTCCTGCGCTTGATGGCCTCAACTCAGGCCCAGCTTCAGCATGTAGGATTTTTTTTTGAGAAATACTACAAGGCCTATATACAAAATTTTGGGCCCCCAAATTTTTTGGCCTTGTGCGGGCCGCACATTTTGTACCACTATTGGCCTGGCCCTGTGATCTAATCAAAACCTACAAATAAAAAAAGAAAGGTGTTAGGTCCAGAATTAGTTATATATAGTGGTAGTTCATCACCATGATGTCGGCCCACTCGGTAGGATTCAAAATCAACATCTGGAAAAGAATGGGCAATTGCATTAATTAAATGTCTTGCACAAACTTAACCTCCCTAAAGCATGAACCGGACCTGCTCTTAGGCTGTTATATATAATACTGGTGGTGGTCGAATGTAACAATGCTAGCAATTACTCTCTAACTTACTGAAACTTAACCTCCCTAACGCAGGAACATGACCTGCTCTTAGGGTGTGTTTGGTTTGAGAACCAAGTGGCATGGAATGTCATGGTTACATTCTAGAGGAACGGGTCGGTTCCATTCTTGTGTTTAGTTGGAGCCAAAAATGGTATGGGTTGGTTCCGTTCATATGTTTGGTTTGAGAGAGGGAATATCAAGAATCTGATTCAGCTAACCTCCGGGTGAGATTACCTCAAATGCATATATAGATGTATAAACCAAATACATGTAGCTCTTTGCATTAGAAAACACATTGTCTCAATTTTTAGTAGCATTTCCTTCGCAAATTTTAGCATTAAAAATTATATATATATATATATATATATATATATATATATATATATATATATATATATATATATATATATATTATTTATTTATCTGGCTCTTATAATAAAGAGGAGATGGAACATAGTAATTATATAGTTATCATTGTTTTCTAATGAACAAAGAAGTTGTACAATTTGACAAACATAGCCAAATTAGCAGATCACTTTGCAAATCAAATCCGATCGATTGTATACCCCAATGTACGCATGGGAAAATGACGCAAGCACAACTAGCATCACACTCTGCAAACCCGATCGTGGCTTCGGTGGAAGGGTGATCGAGCGGTGAGGGGAGGGGTTATCCTTTTTTTAAGCGAGAAACAGAGGAATAACGAGGTGATTCCTACGATTCTGTGGAATGGCTTGCTAAAGCATATGAAGGGAATATTTTGTTCGTGAGGATCACTAGGTTCCAGCACCATCCCCAACTGAACACTCGAACGAGAGGCTACAGACGGAACCAACCCGTCTCATTCCACTACATCCTCAAACTGAACACACCCTTAGGCTGTTATATATGATACTGGTGGTGGTCAAATGTAACAATACTTGCAACTACTCTCTGACTTACTGAAACTTAACCTCCCTAAAGCATAAACCAAACCTGCTCTAAGGTGCAAGCTTTGTTGGCCGACCAAGTGGAAAAACCTATCAACAGATAATCTGATGCCTAATCCAATGGAACCCAAATGATCAAGCTAGATCCAAGCATGGAAAGAAGCAGTTCAACATTATCACCTATTTTTTTACATTGCATGCCAGAGAAGAACAATCATATTTCTTTACATTCATCCTTTAGTTTAATACTTGTAGCGACCCGACCTGAAACGGTAAAGCCTCTATGTGTTCTGTGCCATCCCTGGATCAGTATGCTGGCACACACAGTACATCAATGTATATATCAAAGTTCAATCACATGTAAATAACGTAAAACTGATATATACCTTAAAATCTCAGCGGAAACAGTCAACGGGAGTGGAGTCCTAATAAACACCAACGGCAGGTTGAGTGTAGACCGTAACCCTGAATCGTACTCTTACTCGTCGTAGAAAAGTATCTGTAACAAAAGATGTTGCAGCCGTGTAGGTCAGCATATTGAATATGCCGGCAAGTCACAAAAGAGAGGGTGAAAATATCATCTATACTATATGCATATATGGCAGGTGGGGCTGTAAGTTTAAGTTTTGCGTAAAGCAAATTTTTCCTACAACAAGAGAGGGGCAAAGCAAAAATTATTACTACAATGTTGGTTGTTAATGTGAAGGTTCCACCAACCATTTCTCATACCCAAGTTAACAATAATTCCCACCTCATTAATATTACTTGTGTTGAGAGTTCCTGATAGTTTCAGTTCCTTTGGCTCAAGTTGTCCATGACCGTGGACTCGGCTAATCGATTAGGTTCGGTACTCTGCAGAGTTTTGCACACGTTCCCCACAAGATTTGATCGCCTCCGTTGAAGTCCTCGCACTGCAGGGTGTTTGAGAACCAGATGATCACAACATGGTCTTCCAAAGGGTTCCTCTGAGCCACTGTCGGTGCCATCCATTCCTACCATTCTTCTACATCTCGTAGCACCGCCCGTCCAGAGTCGCCACGATGTCCAACCAAGCTAGAGCCCATAATGGCTTGTGGCTGTGCAGGTAAGCCTCGGGTCTTGAAGTATCCATCCATCTCTTTGTGCTTGGGTGGAACTTTCCGCGTGAATACTGGCATTTCTCCAGCAACACCTAGGCTAACCACTGGTTTCTCCAGGGCGCCTTTCATACCAACATCCACCCAGAGGTATATTGCATCATGAGGTCTTGAAAATAATTCTTGAAGTCTTGAGGTCTTGATCATCAATTAGTTTCTCACAACTCTCATGATAAACACTCAACCAAAACCCCGTCTACTAAAAGCATAGAAAAATAAAAATAACGTCCCGGGCCAAAGTAACAAGGGTTTATGGGTGCCTGCCACATGATACTACTCAAGAACGAAGTTTCCAAGTACCTACTTTGCATGCAATGGTGGAAGGGTTGAACTGATGCAATAAAAATCATAGGTAAAAACATGATCAATGTGAACTTGCCTGGTGAGGTTGAAGAAGATAATACCGCTCTCAGAAAAAATAACTTGATAGAACTATTCGTCACTCTCTGATGAAATCTATATAATCAAACATTGCAATCATAAGCAAACATTTCTAGCAGTCAATACTATCAATTAAAAAGCAACACAAAAACCAAACACAAAAGTGTTGTGACGAAGGAAATACATAAGACAAAAGTTAAAACAACAAAACTTCATCAAAACAACCAAGGGTAGTTTTCCTATAAATAATCCTATTTTCAATAGCAACAAGACACAACAAACTAAAATCTAACAAAAGTATTTTAGCAAATATTTTACTAGCAAAAAGAATTACTTTTGAAGAACAACTAAGAACAATGAAAACAACACACTAACAACATAAGTGTTTGTCTAATAAACTTAACAACAAGAAAAACAATAGAATACTAAAATAAGAGAAAAACAAAATATAAAACAACTAAGCTAATAGAAAGTAAAACTTATAAAACAATTTATAGAAAAATATTTTCAAATAGGAACTCAAACTAGCAATGAAATCAATTTGCAAGTTATAATTGAACTAGAATTGATTTCATGCAATCAAAAATAACAAATAAGAATAAAAATAATCTTTGTTGAAATACTACTGCTAACTAACAGAAAATAATGTAAAACTTGTCCACGAATATAAAAGAAAACATTTTAAAAACAATTAAAACAAAAGAAATAGAAATAAACCTAAAAAAACTAAAACAGAATCTGTTTTGCTTGAAACCCTAATTTAAAATATTCTAAAAATTCTCAAATTCTTCCTAATGATAAATAAGGCCACTAGTGATTAGTAGCAAAAGGAATCAACTCAAAATCTGTTTATAAACTCAAGATATAAGCAATTTAGTGTTTGAAGCAAATCTGTTTGAATTCAAATTTAAAATTTTCAAAAATGGTCAAACTTGATACCTACAGAAACTAGAATACATTTGTGACACAATGCAAAAAGAATCACTCAAAAATAATTAAAAATATAAAAGATAGAGCAAAAACAAAAATAGATTCTATTATGTTAAGTAAAACAAAAACAGAAAAATAAAAACTAAACTAACGAACAGGGCGCTACGTGGCAGCCTCTCATTGGCTACGGGTGTGCGTTGCGGGAGCTAGCGAGCGAACGCTCATATCTTAGAAGAAAACGGTTCTGGGTTAAGTGATCTAATCCAACGCGTCCGATTCAGATCCGACGGCTATGGGAGAGGAGGAGGTGCTCACAGAGGGGGTTGCCGGCGATGGAACTTCTCCAGCGAGGCAGAGGCGGTGAGGACGTCGGGGTGGGGTCTCTGGTGGTCTTCAGTAGCGTCTGAAAGGTCCAGGCGAACGCGGTGAAGCTTCGGGGTCGATCTATGCTGGCGGTGGAGCTCGTGGTCGACGGAGGCGAGCGAGGCAAGCTCGTAGAGCTTCGGGTGGAGCGGAACTCCGGCGAGGGTGGTGGCAGTGTTTTCTAGTGAGGGGAGCTTGTGATTTTGGGCAAAAACGAGGTGTGGGGGTCCTCCTCTATTTGTAGAGGGCCTCGGGTGCTCCAAAAGGGCAGGGGATCGGGAGATCCGTCGCTGATCAGATCGGTCTCCGGCGATGGAAGGAGGAGGAAGAAGAAAGGAAGGGGGTGAACGCGACGGTGGTTCGGTCGGGCGTGGGGCCGGGGCGGCAGAGAGAGAAAGGGGGGGGGGCGAGTGGGATCGGTGGCCGATCCGAAGGGATTCGGATCTGGCGAAGGAGATTTGGGCCGGTCCTATTCCAAATGGGCCTTTGGGTTTCCTAACGCACGCGACAAAAATTTCCTATTTAAAGCATTTTTCTAAATAAAAAATAACAGGAAAGTAAAAGTAGAAAAGGAAAATAAATATATGCTCAAATATAGAAGTTTTATATACCAAAATTATCAGAAAAATAAATGCCATAAGATGAACATTTTTTTTCACGGCCAAAATAAATACTTTAAATTTTTTTTCTTCAGAAAATGCCTAAATTGATTTTATTTCTTTTGCAAATAATTTTCAAATAACCCCCTGGGTTTTATGGTTCAAAATTTCACAAAAATACCCCTGGTTTGGAGGGTCATGTTCTTCCTCTCAATTTTTTTGAATTTGGGCAAGTGAATTTGAATTCATTCAAACCTTAAAATGGAGCCAAATATGAAATGGATTCCAACTAGAAAAATTTCAATAGTTTTTTTGCAAATACAAAATTTCAAATCCATCATTTGAAGAAGTCATGTTTTCTTCTCTCACTGACTTGTATTGGATGAAATTTGAATTCAAAAACAAGGGAAAGTCATTTTATTCCCTCTCATTCAAAAGTTTTTAAAAGTTTCAAATTTTCACTCAAATTCAATCACTCAGTTAATCAAACAATCATTTAGTTAAATAATATAACATTCCAAAGTTTGGGATGTCACAAACCTACCACACTTAAAATGAATCTCGTCCTCGAGATTCGAAGAGGCTAGAAAGAAAAGGTTAGGGTTTGGGGGTCTTCTAACAAATCCATAGACCTGAAGGTGTGGGGCTACCACACTTAAAATGGGAGTTACTTGTCCCTCAATATCATGACAATCCTTCGGGGTCCGTGGCAATATGTGTCTCTTCACATTCTCCACAGCAACTCCTTTGTTGATGTGCTTCCTTTATATTCATAGTGTTTCCTTCAAAATCCAGTGTTTCCTTGATCAATACAAAGTTCTTCCGTTACTGGGTCTCCTTAACTGACAAGTCTCGTGATCATTCTAATTAACTTACCGATGATCTCATGGTAGTCTACCATTAGTGGTCATCCTGCAGTGAAAATGGGTCTTGGCTTCATCCTCACCGTAAAATATTCCTACGTTTTGCAATAGCTGCCAAGTACAAGGGGTCTTCATCATACCATTCTAAGGCTTAAACAAAAGCTTCAAAGAATGTCGTGTCTTTACTCTGGGTAAGTCACTCAGATTTACCATTCCGAATAGCAAGAGAAATGATAAGGGTAAGTCGGCATGGTGATCAATCCATTCCGCACCCAAATCATTACCTTGTATAAGGTTTAGTGAATATCGTAGTCTAACACTTGGGCATTCTCACAAGCATTGCACAATTTTCCTTGTCCATGAACGAGTTCGGGTAAATCCATTGATTCTGCAATCTGAACAAAAACATCTATCGTTTCTTCACAACTCTCAGCTTTACGTATTCTCCTAAGAAAACGCCTGCTGATCTGTCATAGCTTCTTCCAAGTTCCTTCCTTCATAAAGGTAGGACTTAATCCTTATCAATCCTGCGGTCTATGGTTTGTGGGCCCACTTGAATACTTGTACATCTTTAACTCACCCTTAGGGTTACTAGCATTTCCAATTCCAACATTGCCTTCAATTCATTCCTCCATACCCTTGGGGTAATCAAATAATTCACAGACTTGATCTTGTCTAGGATCCACTCTGTGGAATTTCATTTTCTTTTCCATTGGTCTGTTTACCAATAAGGTATTGGTTCATCATAACAATCCCTTCATTTCATCCTTATTCTATTCAAAAAAAAAATTCCAACTTCAAAAGTACTTTATTACAAATGTTGTCATCCACATAGTTTGATATGGTCCAGCATTTCCTTCTTCTTTATTCATTTATCCAAACTCCTTGGCATGAAGTGTACATTCTTTTTCCTTGGTTCTTGTGGTCTTACTGATTACTACCACACTTAATATGAATGATACTCATGCATGCATAGACCATATTTTCTCATATCCTCGAAAATGGTCAGAGATCTTTGTTTATAGTGTAACAACTCATACCGTTCAACATAGAAAATCATGACAATAAATTCTATTGATTCATGAAGTTATTACAATCTCTGAGACTTCCGTTACATAATCCAATTTCAATTCCTCATGAATACAAAAGTGTTTACTACTATATTTGTTACATTCCTTATTACAGTACCAAAATTTGAAGTACTCCGCTTTAAGCTTTCTTCTGATTTGAGCACTCCCTAGCTCCATGTCCTACTTCCTTGCAACGTAAACAGATGACTTCAGACAACTCACAGGGCTTGTTAGTGACTACGTCTGCTCCTTGGTTTCTTGGTTCTTTTCCTAGGCACATATAGGCATAGTGACCCAAGGTCTTGCATTTAAAACATGGAATATAACTCAGGTTCTTATGTGCAGGGATTTGGCTCTTCCTGGTGTACTTTCTCTTCTTCTTGGACTTCTTCGTTCTGACCAGTTTTTCTATTTTATGTGGATCAAACTCTTCCTTTTCTATCGGGAAGTCTCCCAGACACTTTTGGCTTTCCTTCGTGCAATCCTGTGAAAAATGTCCTTCTTCTCCACATGAGTAGCAGGCATTGGAGAAAAATCTTCTTAGGCATTGTCCAACAGGGTCTTCAATATCTTCCTTTATCATAGGTTCTTCTACAATTTTCTTGGAGGTTTCCTTCATTGCTTCTTTCTGCTGTTTGACAACTTGCTGTAGCTTTGGGTAAATGTGGCACTGATCTGGGTAGTGGGTGGTTCCTTCGCACAAGAAACATGTCACCTGCCCAGTTGGGCGTTCCTCAGCTGGGTGATTTTCTTCACCATGAGGGCATCCATCCTTGTGTTCTTCCTGGGTGTGTCATATCTCTCCACAGATCTTGCATGCACAAGGCTTCTTCATCGGGTTATCACAGTGCTTCTGAATGAGACGTGATCTTAACAGAGTCTTCTTGAATTCTTTCCAAGTTTTTGCTCCATTAAATCCTTGTATGGCGTGATGAATTTTCCACCAGGTAGCAGCACTTTGGGTAAAGTACTGAAGAGCGTGTGGAACCTCATACTTCCTTGTAATCAAGTTGCTCCCGAAGTGGTTCTCCATATTCCGAATCCATATTTCAGCCTCCAGCTAGGTCATTGGTCCAGAGAATACAAGTCCAGCTTCATATGCCATCTATTGGGTCCAAGGTTTTGGGGATGAGATGGGTAAGAGAGTGAGAGGGGAAGGGAAAGGATACAAACAACTCAAAGACACAAAACATAAAAAAACTCAAGTCCACACGTTCATAAAAGTTCAATCAACACTATAGTACCGCCACCCACATAAGGTTGGTATGGTCAATCACACAAATCGCAAAAACTTTCATCTTTATTTCTCTCATGGTGGGGCCACTACTAAGCTAGTTTATCCCATGTCTTCATCGTCAGTGGGCTTCTTCTGGTCATGCTTGATCTTCTCAAGTTCTTCTGCCAGATTATCCCTGCTGACTCAGAGTTTCCGATGTCGTCCCTGTAGTTCCAGGAGTTGGTTCCTGAGCTTCTGGATTTCAACATCACCAGCATGTGCCATGGCCTGACAGTTCTTCAAGTCTTGACGAAGCTTCTGAATCTCAGGATCGTGTTTCTTCAGATTGGCTACCTTCAGCTTCTCGTCCTTGAGGTTCTCACAAAGTGCTTCGTTCTCAAATAATTCTGAGAGAAGGTCCATTTGAAGTTTCTTGATGTAGTGCTCCGGTTCTTGATTATACACCAGTACAGGTGAACACTTCCTCTTCTGTTCTTCTCTCAGGATGATGTGTGCTCCATCAGGCTTCTGCCATCCAAGCCTTCCAAAGTAGTGGGTACCTAACTCAACACGATGACGATAGCTCAAGCGTGAGATAGCATCATGGACGGTAGTGTTCATGCCCATCTCACATTCATGGTTCAATGTGCCATAGTTGATGTATTCGGTCTTGGGATCTTCTTTACGTCCAAAAACTTTAGTTCTGAAACCCCAAAATCCAGACTTCCTCTTATTCACCTTGATCTCAGGTATCGGTAGCTTCATCATCTGCACCAGCTCCATGAGGAATGGACCTCCGAGAACATCCTCGTAGTCCTCTCTTTTGTTCAAGATGTAACTCTCCATCTATAGTTTGAAATAAGGAAGGTTCAGTAAAGGAATTAAGAAGATTACGAGAGTAGTGAAAACAAAGGTTGTTCCTATCAAGGTCTTCCTATTTATAATCCATTTGCTAGGGTCACATCCTACAATCAACATGTGCCCTGATACCATTTCTGTAGCGACCCGACCTGAAACGGTCAAGCCTCTGTGTGTTATGTGCCATCCCTGGATCAGTATGCTGGCACACACAGTACATCAATGTATATATCAAAGTTCAATCACATGTAAATAACGTAAAACTGATATATACCTTAAAATCTCAGCGGAAACAGTCAACGGGAGTGGAGTCCCAATAAACACCAATGGCAGGTTGAGTGTAGACCGTAACCCTAATCGTACTCTTACTCGTTGTAGAAAAGTATCTGTAACATAAGATGTTGCAGCCGTGTAGGTCAGCATATTGAATATGCCGGCAAGTCACAAAAGAGAGGGTGAAAATATCATCTATACTATATGCATATATGGCAGGTGGGGCTGTAAGTTTAAGTTTTGCGTAAAACAAAATTTTCCTACAACAAGAGAGGGGCAAAGCAAAAATTATTACTACAATGTTGGTTGTTAATGAGAAGGTTCCACCAACCATTTCTCATACCCAAGTTAACAATATATCCCACATCATTAATTTTATTTGTGTTGAGAGTTCCTGATAGTTTCAGTTCCTTTGGCTCAAGTTGTCCATGACCGTGGACTCGGCTAATCGATTAGGTTCGGTACACTGCAGAGTTTTGCACACGTTCCCCACAAGATGTGATCGCCTCCGTTGAAGTCCTCGCACTGCAGGGTGTTTGAGAACCGGATGATCAAAACATGGTCTTCCAAAGGGTTCCTCTGAGCCACTGTCGGTGCCCATCCAATCCTACCATTCTTCTACATCTCGTAGCACCACCCATCTAGAGTCGCCACGATGTTCAACCAAGCCAGAGCCCATAATGGCTTGTGGCTGTGCAGGTAAGCCTCGGGTCTTGAAGTATCCATCCATCTCTTTGTGCCTGGGTGGACCTTTCTGCGTGAATACTGGCACTTCTCCAGCAACACCTAGGCTAACCACTAGTTTCTCCAGGGCGCCGTTCATACCAACATCCACCCAGAGATATATTGCATCATGAGGTCTTGAAAATAACTCTTGAAGTCTTGAGGTCTTGATCATCAATTAATTTCTCACAACTCTCATGATAAACACTCAACCAAAACCCCGTCTACTGAAAGCATAGCAAAATAAAAATAACATCCCGAGCCAAACTAACAAGGGTTTATGGGTGCCTACCACATGATACTACTCAAGAACCAATTTTCCAAGTACCTACTTTGCATGCAATGGTGGAAGGGTTGAAGTGATGCAATAAAAATCATGGGTAAAAACATGATCAATGTGAACTTGCCTGGTAAGGTTGATGAAGATAATATCGCTCTCAGAAAAAATAACTTGATAGAACTATTCATCACTCTCCGATGAAATCTATATAATCAAACATTGCAATCATAAGCAAAAACTTCTAGCAGTCAATACTATCAGTCAAAAAGCAACACAAAAACCAAACACAAAAGTGTTGTGATGAAGGAAATACTTAAGAGAAAAGTTAAAACAACAAAACTTCATCAAAACAACCAAGGGTAGTTTTCCTATAAATAATCCTATTTTCAATAGCAACAAGACACAATAAAGTAAAATCTAACAAAAGTATTTTAACAAATATTTTACTAGCAAAAAGAATTACTTTTGAAGAACAACTAAGAACTATGAAAACAGCACACTAACAAGATAAGTGTTTGTCTAATAAACTTAACAACAAGAAAAACTATAGAATACTAAAATAAGAGAAAAACAAAATATAAAACAACTAAGTTAACAGAAAGTAAAACTTATAAAACAATTTACAGAAAAATATTTTCAAATAGGAACTCAAACTGGCAATGAAATCAATTTGTAAGTTATAGTTGAACTACAATTGATTTCATGCAATCAAAAATAACAAATAAGAATAAAAATAATCTTTGTTGAACTACTACTCCTAACTAACAGAAAACAAAGTAAAACTTGTCCACTAATATAAAATAAAATAATTTAAATACAATTAAAACAAAAGAAATAGAAATAAACCTAAAAAGAACTAAAAAAGAATCTGTTTTGCTGAAACCCTAATTTAAAATATTATAAAATTCTTAAATTCTTCCTACTGATAAATAAGGTCACTAGTGATTAGTAGCAAAAGGAATCAACTCAAAATCTATTTTGAAACTCAAGATATAAGCAATTTAGTGTTTGAAGCAAATCTATTTGAATTGAAATTTAAAATTTTCAAACATGGTCAAACTTGATACCTACAGAAACTAGAATAAATTTGTGACACAATGCAAAAAGAATCACTCAAAAATAATTAAAAAACATAAAAGATAGAGCAAAAACAAAAACAGATTCTTTTCTATTTAGTAAAACAAAAACAGAAAAATAAAAACTAAACTAAAGAACAGGGGCGCTACGTGGCAGCCTCTCATTGGCTACGGGTGTGCGTTGCGGGAGCTAGCGAGCGAATGCTCACATCTAAGAAGAAAATGGTTTGGGGTTAAGTGATCTAATCCTACGCGTCCGATTCAGATCCGACGGCTACGGTAGTGGAGGAGGTGCTCACAGAGGGGGTTGCCGGCGATGGAGCTGCTCCGGCGAGGCAGAGGCAGCGAGGACGTCGGAGTGAGGTCTCCGATGGTTTTCGGCAGCGTCTAAAAGGTCAAGGCGAACGCAGCGAAGCTCCGGGGTCGATCTACGGTGGCGGTGGAGCTCGTGGTCGACGGAGGCGAACGAGGCAAGCTCGCAGAGCTTCGGGTGGAGCGGAACTCCAGCGAGGGTGGTGGTGGCGTTTTCTGGCGAGGGGAGCTTGGGATTTTGGGCAAAATCAAGGTGCAGGGGTCGTCCTCTATTTATAGAGGGCCTCGGGTGCTCCAAAAGGGCAGTGGATCGGGAGATCCATCGCGGATCCGATCGGTCTCCGGCAATGGAAGGAGGAGGAAGAAGAAAGGAAGGGGGTGACCGCGACGGTGGTTCGGTCAGGCGTGGGGCCGGGGTGGCACAGAGAGAAAGGGGGGACGAGTGGGATCGGTGGCCGACCTGAAGGGATTCGGATCTGGCAATGGAGATTTGGGCCGGTCCTATTCCAAATGGGCCTCGGGTTTTCCAAACGCACGCGGCAAAATTTTCCTATTTAAAGCATTTTTCCAAATAAAAAATAACAGGAAAGTGAAAGTAGAAAAGGAAAATAAATATATGCTCAAATATAGAAGTTTTATGTACCAAAATTATCAGAAAAATAAATGCCATAAGATGAACATTTTTTTTCACGGCCAAAATAAATACTTATAAAAAAATATTTTTCAGAAAATGCCTAAATTGATTTTATTTCTTTTGCAAATAATTTTCAAATAACTCCCTGGGTTTTATGGTTCAAAATTTCACAAAAATACCCCTGGTTTGGAGGGTCATGTTCTTTCTCTAAATTTTTTGAATTTGGGCAAGTGAATTTGAATTCATTCAAACCTTAAAATGGAGATAAATATGAAATTGATTCCAACTAGAAAAATTTCAATAGTATTTTGCAAATACAAAATTTCAAATCCATCATTTGAAGAAGTCATGTTATCTTCTCTCATTGATTTGTATTGGATGAAATTTGAATTCGAAATCAAGGGAAAGTCATTTCATGCCCTCTCATTCAAAAGTTTTTAAAAGTTTCAAATTTTCACTCAAATTCAATCACTGAATCAGTCAAACAATCATTTAGTTAAATAATATAACATTCCATAGTTTGGGATGTTACAATACTTGAAACTGCAAATGAAATTCCATGAATACTTTGTTCAAGAACAACTGCGATTGATCCTTGAGAAATGTGCAGGTACATATGCCAAACTACACTTACTATTTCCTATTACCTTATCCTTTATTTTGGAAAATTCCCTACATAAACTTGACCCAGCCAAATGACTAACAAACATGTGCCATGGCCAATACTGCATGAATTAGTCAGGAACTTCTCAGCACAAGGACTTACATTGGAAGGAGGCACAACGAAACCGCAGCATGCTCCGGAAGCAACTGCAAGGCGACCGAGCGGACAACAGCAGCTTGGACCGATGGACGACGACGAAAAAAGGAGGCAAAATGCAGCAGTTAGCAAGTGGGTAAATCCAAGACATAGTAGGTAAAAAATTCTCTGTGTACTAAAAAACAAACGACATGCATATATTTAGTAAGGTGTATATGCACATAAGCATGACTATCAATAACATATGAGGATTTGTCACATGGGGATACCACATCCATTTTTAAAATTTGCATACTACTTGAGAAAATAAATAATCAAACGACACTCACAGAGAAGTTGTAGAGTTCTACCATTTTCGCGTTACAAATTCATACGTCTCTGTCGTATCTACTTTTCCTAACGCTTTTGCTCTTGTTTTGGACTCTAATTTGCATGATTTGAATGAAACTAACCCGGACTAACGCTGTTTTCAGCAGAACTACCATGGTGTTGTTCTTGTGCAGAAATAAAAGTTCTCAGAACTGGACGAAACTTTTTGGAGATTTATTTTACAATAAATAAAAAACACTGGAGCCAAGAACCACCAGAGGGGGTGCCCTGGTTGGGCACGATACACCAGGGCACGCCACCCCCTCCAGGCGCGCCCTGGTGGGTTGTGCCCACCTCGTGGCCCCACTGACCCAAATTTCGGCACTATAAATTCCTATTTTCGGAGAAAAAATAGGAGAGAAAGTTTCATCACGTTTTACGATAAGGAGCCGCCGCCACCTCCTGTTCTTCATCGGGAGGCCAGATCTAGAGCCCGTTTGGGGCTCCGGGGAGGGGAATCTTCGGTCTTCGTCATCATCAACCCTTCTCCATCACCAATTCCATGATGCTCCCCACTGGGAGTGAGTAATTCCTTCGTAGGCTAGCTGGTCGGTGAGGAGTTGGATGAGATTCATTATGTAATCGAGTTAGTTTTGTTAGGGCTTGATCCCTAGTATCCACTATGTTCTGAGATTGATGTTGCTATGACTTTGCTATGCTTAATGCTTGTCACTAGAGCCCGAGTGCCATGATTTCAGATCTGAACCGTTTATGTTATCCCCATTATATCTATGTTCTTCATCCGATCTTGCTAGTCATATGCACCTGCTATGTGTTATGATCCGTAAACCCCGGAGTGACAATAGTCAGGATACTTTCCGGTGATGACCGTAGTTTGAGGAGTTCATGTATTCACTATGTGTTAATGCTTTGTTCCGGTTCTCTATTAAAAGGAGGCCTTAATATCCCTTAGTTTCCTTATGGACCCCGCTGCCACGGGAGGGTAGGACAAAAGATGTCATGCAAGTTCTTTCCATAAGCACGTATGACTATTTACGGAGTACATGCCTACATTACATTTATGAACTGGAGCTAGTTCTATGTCGCCCTAGGTTATGACTGTTATATGATGAATATTATCCAACGAGTTCAACGATCCAGTGCCTACGAGTTTTCCACATATTATTCTTGCTAAGTTACTATTACTGCTGCTACTATTACACTTGCTACAAAATTATTGCTATCACTGCTACCGTTACTGTTACTGTTACTACTGCTATCAAAACTATCATACTACCGTGCTACTGATCACTCTGTTGCAGATATTTAATCTCCAGGTGTGGTTGAATTGACAACTCAACTACTAATACTCGCAAATAATCTTTGGCTCCCCTTGTGTCGAATCTATAAATTTGGGTTGAATACTCTACCCTCGAAAACTGTTGCGATCCCCTATACTTGTGGGTTATCAAGACCATTTTCTGGCGCCGTTGCCGGGGAGCATAGCTATATTTGTTGAGTCACTTGGGATTTATATCAATTGATCACTATGAAGAATCTGAAGGATACAAGAACCAAGATTTTTCCCTCTAAAACGAGGGGAGGTAAGGAATTGCCATCTAGCTCTGTACTTGATTCACCTTCGGTTATGAGTAAACTTGCAACACCACCACATGTTATTAATCCTGATATGTCGCAAGTTATTGATGATGCTGCTTCTGCTATGAATGATGCTTATGATGATCCTAGTACCATGTTGATGATAATGTGCCACTAGGTGAATTTCTTGATGAACAAATTGCTAGAGCTAAAGTGAATGAAATTATTGAAACTGATGAGATTACTGAAACTGATGAAGTCTGTGAAACTGAGAGCTATGAAACACCTATTAGACCTAGATCTCCTAGATTTGAAATGCCTAAGATACCTGAAGGTTATGTTATGGATGCGGAGATAACTAGAGAAATCCTTTCTTGTAAGGATAGAGATGATGTTAAGAAATTATTATGCAAGTATAAGGAAAAGACTTTGAATGCTAGAGTGAAATGTGATCCCAAGTTTGCTACTTCACCTATATTTGTTACCGATAAGGATTATGAATTCTCTGTCGACCCAGAGTTAATTACTTTGGTTGAATCTGATCCTTTCCATGGCTATGAAACTGAAACTGTAGTGACACATCTTACTAAGCTGAATGACATAGCCACCCTCTTTGCTCATGATGAGAAGATTCGCTACTATTACATCCTTAAGTTATTTCCGTTCTCATTAAAGGGTGATGCTAAGATATGGTACAATACTCTTGCTCCTGGTTGTGTGCGTAGTCCCCAGGATATGATTTACTACTTCTCTGAAAAATATTTTCCTGCTCATAAGAAACAAGCTGCCTTACAGGAAATATTTAACTTCATGCAAATTGAAGAAGAGAGTCTCCCACAAGCTTTGGGAGGCTTCTCCAATTGCTTAATGCTTTTCTTGATCACCCTTTTAAGAAAAATAAAATACTTGATATCTTCTATAATGGACTAATTGATGCTTCTAGGGACTTCCTAGATAGTTGTGTTGGTTGTGTTTTCAGGGAACGAACTGTTGAACAAGCTGAGGAACTATTGAATAATATATTGAAGAATTATGATGATTGGACTCTCCCTGAACCACCACCTAAACCCACTCCGAAGAAGAGGGTTATCTTATTTCTCAGTCCTAAAGATATAAAAGAGGCAAAGAAATGTATGAAGGAAAAAGGTATTAAAGCTGAGGATGTTAAGAAATTACCACCTATTGAAGAAATACATGGCCTTGACACACCACCACCTCAACAGGTGGTAGAGGTAAATTCTTTATTAAAGTTTTTTGAAAGTGATATCCTTTACAATAAACATCCTAGTCAATGCTTATATGAGTTTGATAACTACATTAGGAAACACGATCACTTCAATGCAAATGTTCTGAAACAATTGAAATATACTTCTGATATGATTGCTCGCTTGAGTGACTTGTTATTTAGAATCAGTAATGATGTTAGAGGTGTAGGAAAACATGCCTCTATGGTTCAAACCCAGTTAGAACAAGTTGCTAAATCTCAAAGATAATTGCTTAATGAAATGAATAACAATATGAATGATCATGCTATTAGAGTAGTGACAAGAGGAGGTAGAATGACCCAAGAACCTCTTTATCCTGAAGGTCATCCTAAAATAATTGAACAAGACTCTCAAAGAATAATGTTGATGCACCTAGTCCTTCTAAAAAGAAAAATAAAAATAAAAATGATAGGACTTTGCATACATCTAGTGAACCTGAGATAGAAAAACCTCCTGATAATAATGATGTCTCTATTTCTGATGTTGAAACTCAGTCTCGTAATGAACATCCACCTAGTGATGAAAATAATAATGATGATGTTCATGAAGATACCCAACCAAACAATGATAAAGAACCAGATAATGATGTTGAAATAGATCCTGTTGTTGATCTTGATAACCCACAACCTAAAAATAAACGATATGATAAAAGAGACTTTGTGGATAGAAAACATGGTAAAGAAAGAGAGCCATGGGTTCAGAAACCCATGCCTTTTCCACCTAAACCATCTAAGAAAAAGGATGATGAAGAATTTGAATGCTTTGCTGAAATGACTTGGCCAGTCTTTTTGCGTACCCGCTTAACTGATATCTTAAAGATGGCCCCTTATGCAAAATACATGGAAGACATCATCACTAAAAAAAGAAAGATACCTCAAGATGAAATATCCACCATGCTTGCTAATTATTCTTTTAAGGATGGAGATCCTGGAATACCAACTATACCTTGCTCCATTAAAAGAAATTATGTCAAAACTGCTTTGTGTGATTTGGGAGCTGGTGTTAGTGTTATGCCTTTCTCTTTATATAAAAGACTTGATTTGAATAAACTCACACCTACTGAAATATCATTTCAAATGGCTGACAAATCAACTGCCATACCTATCGGTATTTTTGAGGATGTGCCCGTTGTTGTTGCAAATGTTACTATCTTAACAGACTTTGTTATTCTAGGGATGCCCAAGGACGACAACATGTTGATTATCCTTGGTAGACCCATTTTGAATACTGCAGGGGCTGTTATTGATTGCAATAAAAGCAAAGTCACTTTTCACATGAATGGTAATGAGCATACGGTGCACTTTCCGAAGAAACAATTCCAAGTGAATTGTATAAATGTTATTGAAGAATCTCCGACACTCACTATTGGAAGTTTTCAACTACCTCTACCTACTGCCAAAAAGAAATATGACATACTTATTGTTGGGGATATGCATATCCCATTGAGGTAACTTAGTGTTTTATGAAAGTTCTTCGGTTTCATGCTAATCGGAAGTGGTTGTTAATATGACTTGATCAACCTTATTAATGGATCATTTTTTAGAGGTATGAAGTTGATGAATCTAGTAGGCACAACCTTCTGCTTCCACCGTTTGTTTTCTATTTTACTTAGTCAAATAAAATAAAAAGCCATGTTTATCATGTTTTCTGTTTTCTCCGTGCAATAAAAAAATGACCCAAAAATAAAAGTTCTCAGAATGTCCTGAAAATTTAACACGATTTTTTTTCTGAATATTTCTGAATTTCCGGTGCAAATAACATCAGAGGGGGGTGCACCTGGTGTCCACAAGACATCAGGGCGCGCCAGCAGCCGCAGGCGCGCCAGCAGCCGCAGGCGCGCCCTGGTGGGTTGTGGTCCCCACGTGGGTCCCCTCACTTATCCCTTTAGCCCATGTCATCTCCTACCTCCTAAAAAAAGTCACCATAGCTCTCACTCTCGTGTTCTTGCTCTCAAACCCGCGGATTTCGATCTCTTTACTCGAAGCTCCGTTTTCGAAACTATTTTGGGGGATTGCTACTTGGTATTTGACTCCTCCATTGCTCCAATTAGTTTTTGATTTAGTGGTTTATTTTTAGAATAATTAGCTACTCTTGGTGCTATGGTAGATGGGCTTGCATGTTGAATTCTTAGAGTTCTAAGTAGTTTGAATGCTTAATATGGCCTCTATGCATCATTAGGAGTAGTTGTTATCAATCTTACGAAGTTTTGTTGACAAAAATTTTGTGTCCCAATTTTTTTCAGAAATTTAATTATAGGAATATATTGGATTTCTTTAGAAAGTTTTCCTCCAAGAAGAATTCTAAAGGAGTCATTGGGGAATCATCGGACAATGACCTCCACACTCCAAGAACGGCGGAGGTGCGGCCGTGCGAATGGCTGCATAATGCCTTCATGGAGGAGGCTGGGTTCCATCAAGAGTTTGCCCAATTCGTTGCAAATGCTGGGCTGACCGACTTCCTCGTAGCTAAGTGTGACCAACACCACCTCCTTACAAATTCGTTTGTGCAAAGTTTTCATTTTCTGAGTAAGAATAATCCTCCTGAGGTGCAGTTTCAGCTATATGCTGAAACCCATAAGATACCGCTCACTAACTTTTTGTGACATATGTTTGATCCCTTCTGATGGGGAATTAAGAGAGCCTAGACCAACGGAGTTTGAGGACTTTCTCCTCATTTTGATAGTGGGTGATGAAAGAGGCGTGTCAAATGGCACCGCCACCAGTTTGCAGTTTCCTTCTGTGCATTACTTTTCTTTATTCATCGCAAAGTGTTTAACCTCTAGGGATAAGGTTGGTGCACTCAGTGCCCCTGACTTTGCCATTTTATGTCGTGCACTTCACAATGATTACACCTTTAGCATGGTGAAAGCACAACGTCTCCCTAGGTGGTTTTGGTAATTAGTAACAACATATACTTCATTGGACTAATGTTTTCCACTAAGTATATCGCAGGAAAAAGTTCAATGATAGCTTGGCAAAGGATTGTGAGGAGACCCCAAGATACAAGGAATAATATTGGCAAAGCTACAAGGGTGAAGACTCTACATTTCACTTTGTGAGAAATCACTTTGAGTCCATAGGAAAGCCAATACTATCAAAAGGGGGTGAGGTATTAATGGTGAATGAAATGCTCAAGTGATCAAGTGTTAACCACCAAATACACTCACAAGATCTCCCACAAATATTCTGTCATTACGCCATCCACTCAAGAACCAGTGTCACCAACTTTCATATCGGCCACACTGAGTTCCAAGCCAAGACAGAAACCCTAGCCACTTCCCATTCTCGGTACAACCAAGATTCACATCGGTGCAACCGAGTTTCGGTGACCAACATTCTGTTGTCTCGATTTATAAAATCGGAATCTCCGAGTTTTGTAAATCGGTGCCACCGAGTTTGGAAACTGCCCTCGGCCACTCATTTCGGTACCACCGAGAATGATATATCGGTCTCACCGAGATTCCTAAAGTTGTCACATTTTGAACAAATCGGTACGACCGAGTTTTATATCGGTTTCACCGAGTTGCTCAATGAAGTTGTAACGGTTGGATTTTTGGAGATGCCTATATATACCCCTCCACCACATCCCACTCGAAAGAGAAGCACTCGGAACTATTCCACACTTGCCCCATCCAGTTTTCTAAGAGAGAACCACCTACCCTTGTGTTGAGGTCAAGATCATCCACTCCAACCATATGGATCTTGATTTCTAGCCTCCCCAAGTTGCTTTCCATCCAATCAATCTCTTCCACCCAAGCTAAATCTGTGAGAGTGATTGTGTGTTGAGGAGACTATCATTTGAAACACAAGAGCAAAGAGTTCATCATTACTATCGAGCCTATTACCTTTTGGAGGGTGGTGCCTCCTAGATTGGTTAGGTGTCGCTTGGGAGCCTCCTACTTCGTGTTGTGGAGTTGAACCAAGAAGTTTGTACGGGCAAGGAGATCGCCTACTTCGTGAAGATCTACCCATAGTGAGGCTAGTCATTCGTGGACGGAAGCCGTTATGGAATAGTCAAGGTTGCTACTTCGTGGACCCTTATGGGTGGAGCCCTCCGTGGACTCTCGCGACCGTTACCCTCTGTGGGTTGAAGACTCCATAAACGTGGACGTACGATAGCACCACCTATCGGAACCACGGGAAAAATCTTCGTGTCTCCAAAGTGCGTTTGATCTCCTCTCCCCTTCTATTTACATATGCTTGTCTTTACTTTCCGTCGCAATACTCGTAGACATGCATGTGTAGGGTCAACTTGACTTGTGCTAATTACTAAAATTTGCCCACAAATTATTTTGGGAAAAGGTTAGGTTTTTATTTGGTCAAGTCGTCTAATCACCCCCCCTCTAGACCTACTTTCGATCCCTACAAGTGGTATCAAAGCTTTGGTCTCCATTGCATTGGTCTCACAACCAAGGAGAGTATGGCATCTAGTGAGGGAAACTATCACCGTAGAGGTCCATATTTTGATGGTACAAACTTTGCTAGTTGGAAACATAAAATGAAAATGCATGTTCTTGGTCATAACCCCGCCATATGGGCTATTGTTCGTGTTGGATTGCAAGGTAAATTATTTGGTGATGGAATGGAACCGGATCGTGAAGCGACCGCGGAAGAATTGAAGATGTTGCATTACAATGCTCAAGCATGTGACATTCTTTTCAACTGCCTATGCCCCGAAGAGTTCAACAAAATCAGTCGTCTTGAGAATGCAAAAGAGAATTGGGATACTTTGGTTGACATTCACGAAGGTACCGAGTTCGTCAGGGAATCTAAGTTGGATGTGCTTCATAGTCAACTTGACAAGTTCAATATGAAGGATGGTGAAGGAGTTGCAGAAATGTACTCTAGGCTTGCTCTCATCACCAATGAGATTGCCTGCTTAGGAAGCAAAGAAATGACCGACAAATTCATCATCAAGCAGATTCTTAGAGCCTTGGATGGAAAGTATGACACCGTGTGCACGTTGATCCAAATGATGCCAAACTACAAATATCTCAAGCCTACGGAAGTGATTGGAAGGATTGTTGCTCATGAGATGTCACTCAAAGACAAGGAAGAACTTCACAACAAGTCAAGCGGTGCTTACAAAGCTACAAGTGACACTCCCGCTACTTCAAGTGACAACCTTGTTACCAATGAAGAGATAAGCCTCATGGTCAAGAAATTCAACAAGTTCTACAAGAGTAGAGGAAAAGAAAGAAGCTCCAACTCAAGATATGATGAGAAGCATTCTTCTAGTCGTGACCGAAACTGCTACAATTGTGGAAGGCTCGAACACTACTCAAATGAGTGCACGGCCCCCCACAAGAGAAGAGAAGAATCACCTGGAAAACAAAGCTCAAGAGATGAATCACCTCGTAGAGAGAGAAGGAGTAGAGAAGATCATTATGAACGAAGACCCTCTCGGAGAAGCAAAGACTCTGAGAAGAAGGACAAGTACACCAAGAGCTACTCAACAAGAAGACATCAAGCTCATGTTGGTGAATGGCTTTCCGGCTCCGAATCCGACAACCAATCCGAGAGAAGCTACCACTCCGACTCCGACTATAGTCAAGATGAAGGTGTTGCCGGACTTGCACTTGTAACCTCCAACTCCTATGACATATTTGATTCACCAAATGAAGGAAGTGGAAGTTGCTTCATGGCTAAAGGCCCCAAGGTATCACACCCCGAGTACCTTGACTTTGATAGTGATGAGGATGATTTACTAGGAGATGATGACTTGCTCTTTGGTAGAACTAGTGATGTTAGTCAAAATGAACTTGATGATATCCATGCTAACCAAGATAAATTGAACGATGATGATAAGAAGGAGATTGAGCGTCTATCTAAAGAATTAAACACTCTTAAGTTAGCTCATGAATCTACTCTAGAAGATCATAGAGAGCTTGTAAGAACTCATGAGAAGCTACGCTTCGAGAAGCTCAACTTAGAGCAAGAGCATGAATTTCTTAAAGCTATCAATGACGATCTTCGAAAGAAGAGTTCTTCTTATCTTGCCAAACAATTACTCTTGTCTACATTTATTCCACAAGTTAAATATAAGCAAGCTAGTAACAAAGGCAAGAAAGGTTCTTCATCTAGTAACAACAAAGCTAATGCAAAAGCAAATGATGTTGTTCCTAGTACCTCTATTGATTCCACTAATGATTCTCTTAGCCAAGTTACATTTGAGCAAGAAAACAATTTATTGAAAGGAATTATAGAGAAAGGTGTCTACAAAAGTCTTGCCGGATGTAAGCAATTCGAGAGATTGTGCGTAAGCATGGAGGATACCGAAAGAACCATGGCATTGGCTACTTCAACGCCAATGGAGTTGAATGGGAAGAAGGTCAATACCCCAAGCCGAAGTTTGTTCCCCAAAGGGAGAAGTATGATCCTACTCCTCCCAAGGGAACGAGCTCTCAAGATGACCTTCCTCCACAAGACCACAAGGGCAAGGGAAAGCTTCATGATGACATTGACACATTTGAAGATGAATCCCTAGCCATGGTGAAGTGGGTTCCCAAGGCTACTCCAAGATCTACTTCAACTAGTGCTACTTCAACCCCAAGGATCCCCATCAACTTGATGTGGGTCCCCAATAAGAAGAACTAGAGAAGTTCTTGAGGGGTGACTCCGCCAATGAAATTCACTCACACTCATTATTGGCAAGGACTATTTGCAAACAACTCCAACCTTATGCAATAGTTCAAGGAGTCACACATTCCCTCAAAGGTAAGCAAGGGACAAGGTAATCAAAGAATTCATGGACATCATCACATATGCTTTGCACTCCATGTCCATGTATATACTTGTATATGTCTCTTGTACTTGGGACTAACCCATGTAGGTGAGGTGAGTAAGAAACAACAAGGATTGCTCCCAACTGAAGATGATCTTCATCAACTTTGAGCATCCACCACTACATCACCCACATGAAGTCTTCTATGACAAAACCCAAGGTTAGTTTATCCCTCTTATGGGGGGATGTCACATCAAGGGGGGGCTTTACTCTAATACATGAGTTCATCTCTTAAGAATGTGACTACATTAAATGCTTTATGTAAAAGTGGTAACCCCACTTGTGCTTAAACGATAAGTATGACCTATGATCAAGTACTCTTACTTGGCTCCCAAGTCAATATACTCATATATAGATGACTACGTCATCGCCCAAGTGCTTGGTAGATAATAGAGTGGTTTTGCATGTTTGCCATGATTTCATTGGACATCTTATTGTGTGAGCATGCTGGTATGCATATTTTTCTCATCCGAGGACATCCAATTGTTGCTATTTAGACTTTGATTTTTCTTTTGCCAATTGGATGGACAAGAGTGCCTAGGACCCCTCTCTAGCTATCTATTTTCTTGTCTCATATTCTATTCATGCTACATCATAAAAAATTGAACAAGCACTTCTCAATCCCTCTGTGTGAGGAGCACTCGGAGTACCGTGTCGACAAGAGCTGCATTCCAAAACCTCTCATGTGCATCTCGGTGAAACCAATTCAGAAATCTCGGTTCCACCGAAGTACTGAGTTGATCTGGTTTTCGTATCTCGGTAACACCGATTCCTCTTTCTCGGTTACACCGAGTTTCCTAGCCACCTGATGGTTGTGAAACTCGGTGACACCGATAAATAAGAATAGGTTTCACCGACAGTGAAGGGTACTTAATCCAGGCGGACCCGACATTTGAAATTTCATCTTCAAACACCCGTGTCCCCAACCCTAAGCTGCCGCTCCTGACCCCTCTGGTCATCGCCCTTGCTTCCCTGAGCGCCTCCGCCGCTGGGATCCTCGCCGTCGACGGAAATCTCCACCGCTGTCATCGCCATAGTGCATTAGGATGTCTGATTCACCATAGTTAGGGTATGGTTCCGATCTCCTCATGCGTTCCATGTCTGATTCAAGTGCATTAGGATGTTTTTGTCTATAATCCACCATGTGAAATCGATCTACTCCACAAGAAACCTCCATAGATTAGAAAACGAAGGAATTTTGGATCTGATCTCCCGCAACATGCATCTCGGTACTACCGAATTGATAAAAACGGTTCTACCGATTTAGTTTTTAGGTTTCTGTGGCACCCTGGCTCAGAGAACCGGATTGCCAGTGTTTCCAGCCAAGAGATCATGTCCTCTGGAAACACAGAACAACTTGGAACAGAACTGAACTGACTTTATTGATAGATTTCGGATACAAGCTCATATTTTACAATGCTAGCGAGGCCAAAGGCACACTCGGTGCTATGACAGTATCTACGTTATTTATGGAACATAGCAGGGCCTCGGAACTACTAAGTACTTCTACGGCGTAGCGGATCATAGCGGCAACTCCATCCACAGGGATACTACTGTGGACACATCCTAGTTAGCGTAGCACGAACCAGCAGGACCTTCGTCCTCGGTTTCTCCTGCATCTGGCATGATACGCCAGGTGAGTACTTTGAATGTACTCGCAAGCTCATAACAACCAAGTAATGCAGCAAATAATAGCATGGCAATCAACATGTTAAATACTTAAGCAATTCACTTACTGTACCAGTTACCAACTTACTCTCATCCGGGTTGTTCCACAACCCTCGGAATACTCATAGACATGGAGTACTTCCGAATTATACGAAGAGTTCTTCCATCATTACTAACATAGTTACGGTTGACCACCTACTGAGGTCTGGACGGGCTGTCCAATTCCGTGGGCGCGGCTAATCGAATAGATTTTTCACTCTGTAGAGGTTGCGCACTTTACCCACACCATGAAGCACCTGGCCTCGTGATCCCATTCAGGTGGACCAACGTTGCTTCAACGAAACCTGCCTGACCCGTGACTCTTCCATCGTACCACCGGCATTCATCCTCCCCCGGAGTCCTGCCCTGGGTGGCCCTGTGTCCTCATGACACCTGCCACCGTCGTGGCCAAACTAATCTGTCCCAAATGGGGACGCCGGCACAATACTCAACCGGCTCACAGGGTTATCACTGACTACCTGATCAGGGTAGCACGCGCGCATAACCCTCCTTCTTTGGAGGTACAGGTGAAAGAGCACGCGATCAGACCAAGTCAAGGCCGTCCCATACCGGCAAATGTGGTTGCACGGCTAAGCCCGGACAGGTGACTCAAGATCAACCACTAGTTTAATTTCAAATAGAGTGGTTCATCACAATAGGCAACTAAGTATTTAAATTAACTACTATGAATTAACCTATAGCAAATAAGCAAGCATAATGCATGAAAATATGCAATGCTATGTAAATGGTACATAAAATTGGTATCATGGCTTGCCTTGCTCTGTTGGGTTGTTCAAACACTCCTGGTCTTCAAAACCACAAGGATCTCCTTCTGAAAGTATTTTTAAGATGCAAAGGAAAATGTCACATAATACCTTTTTGTTAACCAGAAATTCTGTCAATATGGGAAAAATACCAAAATTTGTCAGCAACTAAAGGGGTTCTATACCAACTCAATGCAAAAAGAATCAATTGAATTGGAGCTATAGATAAAAAGTTATTAATGGTCAAAGTTCCTGGTCAAACTGAATCAAATAAATAGAAATTAAAAAAATCAGAAAACCTCCAGCGGGCCACGTCGAAGGCGTAAAGTGGAGGGGCGCCTCCACTTATACCGCTTTGGGCGCGGGCCTGAGCCACTGGCAGGTGGGGCCTATTCGGTTTAAACAGAGAGGGAGAGGAGGGACCGAGACGGGGCGGAGCTCCGACGACGGTCGCCGGCGATAGAGACGGCGGCGGCGCTCGGAGTTGAGGGGAATGGATCGGGCACTCGAAGACGAACACACACGTACTCGCAGCGTGACGGGAAATGGCCGGACGGCGTCGTCCCCTTCCTCTCCGGCGGCGGCGGCGTTCGGGTGGTCGTCGGAGAAGGCGAATCCGGCGATGGATTGCTTGGACAGAAGGTTGAGGAGCACCAGGGGAATGCCCTGAGCTCGAGGGTGAGGTCAATTGGGGCTGAGGTGGAACGGAGGTGGCTAGTGGCGAGGTGGCTACAGACGGCGGAGCTCCGGTGAGATTCGAGGCCAGAGAGCCTCTCGGCCGTGGCTCGCTCCTCGGGAGGCCGATTGGAGCTGGAGGAGGAGAGGTGAGGAGCTCGGAGGGGCTGGGCGCAGCCTTAAATAGGCGGGAGGCGAAGGCAGCCGAGCGCTCTAGAACGGCCGGAGCTGTGGCCACGTCGCCAGGGCAAGGACGGCTAGCTGGCTGTCCGGGAGCGGTGACGAGACGGAAGAGGGCAGACGCATTGAATGGCGAAGCGACGGCTCGCGAGAAAGATGATGGCTAGCTTGCCCACTGTGGCTACACGGGCGCCACAGTGCCCGAGCGTCGTGGCGGCCGCCGAGGGCTATTCCGGCGAGGGAGAAGGGTCTGGAGGGTCCAGGTGGAGGGCAACGATGATGTCGGCACGCTAGGACAAGGTACGGCTACGCGGTCGTCGGCCTCCGACGAGACCCGAGCCTGCCGGCTCCCAGAGCGCGGTTTTGGCAGGCTGGCTACGCGGTCACCATGTGCACGGGCACACGCGGCGCGAGCTGGCCTGCCGGGCCATGTCTGGAGTGTTGTCCTTGCACTCTGGAACCTCCTCGTGGCACTGGCTTGCCCAGTAAGCCACTGAGATGAGAGGTAGCTTCACCAACAGTTTTCTGACAGAAACTTGGGGAAGTTCTGGAGAGGAAATGATATAGGGATAGGGCCAATGGAGATGTCTAGTGTCATCTAGGTTGGAAGGACTACAGACTGGCAAAGTTTGAGAAAGTTTGAAAAACATTTGAACATAGTTCCTTTGAAAAATGCAAATCTGGACCAGAAGCTAAATGAGCTTGTGGCATTCACATAGATGATCTGCTGAGGATGAAAATTGGTGGAAGGAAGTCATTTGGTGGTGCCCACATCCCATAAATATTTGAGAGCAAATGTGCACCTGTAGCTAGTACTTCCTTCACAAAGGTTTGGAACAGGCAGAAACTTGCCAGAGTTTTGCTGATGAAAATTTATACTAGACCAGATTATAGTTTTGGATATTGGGGTTAGATAGGATCCCTAGGATCTTGGGGAATTAATTGAGAATTTTCTGAGATAGGAAAATAGGGGTTGCTTCGCAAAGGACCAATTCTGGCCAGAGAAGAAATAATTATTCTGGCCAATATTTTATATTGGACAATTGAATATTTTTGGAGATTATGGAATCATATGATGATGGGAAGATGTGGGAAAAGTTTGGGGATTTATTGATCATCCAAACTATAGGTTGCTTCACAACCCATAGGGGTGACATAAATTCCCAAATAAAGAAAAGGGTTTATTGAAAAATATTTAATATTAGAAATTGATCCAGGAGAGATGTAGAAGGGTTTTGGCAAGATGAGGATGGCTCTGGGTTACTTGGGAAATGATTCAAAGAATCATAGGTCCAAATCAACTGGAAAGGTTTGAAAATCATCCAAATTTGCAAATAAAACCCAAATGATTTCGATAAGAAAAAGTTGCCAAAATCATGCTGTCACAAACCTACCCCCCTTAGGATGAATCTCGTCCTCGAGATTCGGTTGCTCAGGGAACAAGTACGGGTATGCGGATCTTAAGAAATCTTCTCTTTCCCAGGTAGCCTCTTCCTCAGTATGGTGTTCCCATAGCACCTTGTAAAACTTAATCACCTTACTCCGGGTAGTCCTTTCCATCTCATCCAAGATTCTGACGGGTTTCTCTTCATAGGTCAGATCCTTAGCCAGTTCTAGCTCACTCACATCCGCTTGTTTGATTGGTGGTGCAATGCACTTCCTTAACTGTGATATGTGGAATACATCGTGCACATCTGATAGCTCCGATGGTAATTCCAACTGATATGCCACTCTGCCTCTTCTAGCAACCACTGGGAAGGGACCGATATATCTTGGTGCAAGCTTTCCCCGGGTATGGAATCTCTTCACTCCCTTCATGGGGGTTACTCGGAGGTACGCATATTCTCCGGGCTCAAAGGTCACTTCCCGGTGTTTTGGGTCATAGTAGCTCTTTTGACGGGACTTGGCTACTCGGAGACACTCCTGAATATCCTTGACCTGCTTCTCAGCCTCGAGCATCAAGTCCGTGCTGAAGATATGGCTATCTCCTGTCTAAGACCAATTTAAGGGGGTGCGACACTTCCGCCCGTATAGTGCCTCAAACGGTGACATCTTCAAACTTGACTGGTAGCTGTTGTTATAGGAGAATTCCGCATAGGGTAGGCTGTCTTCCCATCTGGGTCCATGGGTGAGAGCACAGGACCGAAGCATATCTTCCAATATTTGGTTCACTCGTTCGGTCTGTCCATCTGTCTGCGGATGGTACGCCGTGCTATGCTTCAGCATGGTTCCCAAAGCTTGATGCAATCACAGCCAGAATGTTGAGGTGAATAGGGAGCCTCTATCTGAGGTGATAGACTTGGGTACTCCATGGAGGCTGACTATCCGGGACATGTAGAGCTGTGCCAGTTGATTTGCGTTGAAAGTGGTCTTTACCGGAATAAAGTGAGCCACTTTTGTGAGTATATCCACAATGACCCAGATAGCGTCATTGCCCCTTGTTGACTTGGGTAGTCCAACAATGAAGTCCATACATATATCGTCCCACTTCCACTGGGGAACCGGTAAAGGTTGCAGTAACCTAGCGGGTTTCTGGTGTTCCGCCTTGACCTTGTTGCAGATGTCACAGCAGGCGACATAGTATGCTATATCCCTTCGCATTCCTGGCCACCAAAATGTTTCTCTCAGATCCTGATACATCTTTGTACCTCCCGGGTGGATAGAGTATGCGGACTCATGGGCTTCCCTTAGTATTTTCTGCCTCAAGTTATTCTGATCGGGCACACATACCCGTTTCTCAAACCATAGGGTGCCATGTTCAACCACGCGGAAAGACTTGGCTTTCCCTTTCGGAATCAGCTCCTTGATCTCTTTTATTCCTTCATCTGGCTCTTGGGCCTTCTTAATTTCCGCCATAAGCGTTGGAGTAATTTCCAAAGTATCCAGGGAATTTGGGCCGCATAGCACCATATTGAGCTCAGCGAATTCTTCTTGTAACCTTGGATGGATACTCCCCATTAGAGCATTCACGGTGCTTTGTTTCCTGCTGAGGGCATCAGCAACCACATTGGCTTTTCCCTGATGATAGTTTATTCCAATGTCGTAGTCCTTGACTAGTTCAAGCCATCTTCGTTGCCTGAGATTCAGGTCAGGTTGGGTGAAAATATACTTGAGACTCTTATGGTCCGTGTATATTTCACAATGTTGTCCAATGAGGTAATGCCTCCAAATCTTCAAGGCATGAACCACGGCTGCTAATTCCAAATCATGCGTGGGGTAATTCTCCTCATGGGGTCGTAGTTGTCTGGATGCATACGCCACAACCTTTCCTTCTTGCATTAATACGCAGCCAATTCCTCGTCTGGAAGCATCGCAGTATATGTCGAAGCTCTTGTGGATGTCTGGAAGAACTAAGACAGGTGCTGTGGTTAACCTTGTCTTTAGCTCTAGGAAGCTGCTGTCACATTCCGTCGTCCAGAAAAACCTTTGATTTTTCTTGAGCAATTCCGTCAGTGGCTTGGCTATCTTGGAGAAGCCTTCTATGAACCGACGGTAATAGCCTGCCAATCCCAGGAAGCTACGGACTTCGGTCACCGAGGCTGGTTTCTTCCAATTCAGCACCGCAGTTACTTTGCTGGGGTCGACAGCTACTCCTTGTTCTGACAGAATGTGCCCCAGAAATCCCACCTCTTTTAGGCAAAACTCGCACTTACTGAATTTGGCATACAGGCGATGGGTTCTCAACCTTTCCAAGACAGCACGGAGGTGTTGTTTATGCTCTTCTTCATCCTTGGAATATATTAGGATATCATCGATGAACACCACCACGAATTTGTCCAGGAAATCCATGAAGACCTTGTTCATCATGCTCATGAAATAGGCTGAAGCATTTGTCAGTCCAAATGACATGACTGTAAACTCATACAGCCCATATCGGGTGGTGAAAGCTGTCTTAGGTATATCCTCTTTTCTGATTTTTAGCTGATGATGCCCGGTTTGGAGGTCAATCTTGGAGAATACCCGTGCTCCATTCAACTGGTCGAACAAGTCATCAATGCGAGGGAGCGGGTACTTATTCTTGATGGTGACCTCATTCAGCTGGCGGTAGTCTATGCACATTCACAGACTTCCGTCCTTCTTCTTGACAAATAGCACCGGTGAACCCCATGGTGAGATGCTTGGGAGAATATACCCTTTTTGCAACAATTCATCCAACTGCTTCTTTAGTTCTGCCAACTTTGGACCTGGCATGCGGTAGTATTTCTTGTAAATTGGTGCAGTACCGGGAACCACTTCGATTGCAAACTCCAATTCCCGGTCGGGTGGCATCCCTAGTAATTCTTTGGGGAATACATCCGGACATTCACAAACTACCAGAATCAAGTTCATATCCGTGACGGTAGTTTGGTATGCCATTCCCTTTCTTGCCATCATTTTGCTGGCGAGGAATTAGACTGTTTGTCTTGCCGGATTGACTAGTGTTACTGTCCTGGTGGCACAATTGATGCACACCTGATGGGGTGTCAACCAGTCCATCCCCAGTATTACGTCCAATCCCGAAGATTCAATGGCGATGAGTGCAGCTGGAAATTTAACTCCATGTATCACAATTTCCAGATCTTTGTATATCAGATTTGTTCTGGGCAGGGAGCCAGGGGATTGTACCACCATGATTTTGTCCAAAATCGAAGGAGAAAATTTGTGCAGGGTGGCAAAACTCCGCTAAATAAACGAATGGGAAGCCCCAGAATCAAATAAAATTACTGCGGGTATGTTGTTAACAGAAAACATACCGAGGACTACTTCTGGAGCTTCACAGGCTTCCTCAGCGGAGATATGATGGACGCGTCCGTGGCTGAAGTAATGATTGGGGCGGCGTCCAATAGTGTTGACCTGCGGCTTGACGTCGGAGGATGGCTTCCCGTTGTTGGCGGGGCACTGTTTAGAGTAGTGTCCGCTTTGGCCGCAGGTAAAGCAGGTGTTGTTGCGGCGGCAGTCCTCCATCACTGGCTGTTTGCCGAAGGTCTTGTTCTGGCTCACGGTCTTGTTGTTGTTGTTGCCACTGCTCCAGGTGGGCTTATATTTAGATGGACCTAGCTGCCAGGTACGTGGCTTCTTCGTAAACGGCTCACGGTGGTCCTTCTTAGGTTCAAACTTCCGCTTGCGGTCATCATACCCGGACTTATGCTCTCTTTCGGCTATGAAAGCCTTGTCCACCAAAGTCTGGAAGTCCGGAAAGTCCAACATGCAGAGCTGACAACGAAGGGTGTCGTTCAGTCCTCCCAAGAACCGATCTATCTTCCTCTCTTCAGTGGACACGTCATGGGTAGAGTACCGTGCCAAGTTGTTGAACTTATTTAGATATTCTGCCATAGACATGTTTCCTTGTGTAAGAGCAAGGAATTCCCTTTGCTTTACCTTCATTATCCCCGTAGGAATATGATACCTGCGGAATAATTCCTTGAACTTATCCTAGGAGATGTCTTCTCCAGAAGGCCATGTTGCCTTTGTATTGTCCCACCATATGGCTGCTGGCCCTTCCAGACAGTGAGTGGCAAACGGAACCTTGTCGGACTCTTCACAACGAGCTATTTCCAGCTTCTTTTCTATAGTCCTCAGCCAGTCATCCGCTTCTATAGGGTCTACAGCCTAATCGAAATTGGGTGGCTTGGTGCGCTGGAAGTCAGACAACTTGGAATGTGTTCCATTGTGGTGGTGATTCTGGCCCACCATAGTCTGCATGCTTTTCAGAAATTCCATAAGGTCCTGATTTCTCTTCTCCTCAAACATTCTCATAATCTGGTCAGTGGTCGGTGCTTGAGGTGGTGGGGGTGGTAAATCTTCTGGTGGTTGTCCTCCTTGTCTGGCGGATCGACGAACGGGGGTTCCATCGTCGCCTTGGCTACCACTTCTCTTCATCCTAAATTTGTCCCCATTGCAAAATACCGAATCGATGAGCAACATCCATAAGGGAAACATAGGAGTATGACACCATAGAGAAAATATGCGAAAAAGATGAATAAAGCAAACAGCATAATTATACAAGGTAACCCAACATCATACATGGCAAGCTAGTAGGGGGATAACATGACTAGACTGCTCATACGGCAGTTGACATATGCAACGATGCATGCACAACAACTCAAGCCTCTACTCTAGTGGCGCGGATGGCACGAACACTGGCAGACTGAAGACTCCTCGTCATCTGATCCTGAGTCGGAGTCGGAACTGATGATATGGATCTCATCCTCCGGATCAAAGGAAACACGACGACGCTGCGAGGACAATTCTCCTTCTGAGGAAGAAGAAGCACGTCGCCTCAGCATCGGAGCAGCTGGAGTGGCTAGGAGTGAGGCCCACTCTGCCGGGGTCTCATGACGGCTACCAGACGAAAAGCCTGGTGGCGCAGTAGAGCCAGAAGGAGTATCAAACCTAGGTGGAGGTGGAACTGGTGGAGGATATATAGGGGGAAAGACATGTTGAGGTGGAGGTGGAACTAAAGTCGCGGCTGCAAGTGCCGCCTGGACACGGGACAGCTCCTCAGCCAAGGATATGATCGTACGATAACTGGCGTTCGGATAACGAGACAGAATGGCAGTTGCACGATCACACACCGGGTCAACTGGAGCGAAAATGACTCGCCCTGTCGTAGGCGACAGGGTGGGATAGTGGAAGAAACTTGGATGAGTCTGCATCTCGACCTCATGGAAGCGCAAGTCAGTGAGAGCCTCCATCGCGGCAAACTAGATCGCCAGCTCCGGAGTAGAAGCCGTTCCGCCCTTGGAGGAGCGAGAATAGCTACCAAGGTCTGAGCTCGCGATCAGGTAAGCCTCTGCGTGATACTCATACACTGACTCAGCAAGCCGCTCCTGATACACCTGGTACACTGGATCTTCGCCGTGAGGATACAGTCGAAGCTAGACGTTACGGAGCAGTATAGGAAAGGTGGAGGGTGCAGGCTCATGATGGTGGAGATATGGAACTGGTGCCATCTACACTCACAATGACAATGGTTAGTAAAACAATGAACCATGATGCATGCTATGCAACAATCAAATGCAACAAGCAATATGCACACTCAAAGTCCTACACTAATCGCGGTTCTAGCGCGGGTTAACTAGGGTGTCCTACAGTCAGCCTGGCTCTGATACCAAGCGTTGTGGCACCCCGGCTCAGAGAACCGGATTACCAGTGTTTCCAGCCCAGAGATCATGTCCTCTGGAAACACACAACAACTTGGAACAGAACTGAATTGACTTTATTGATAGATTTCGGATACAAGCTCATATTTTACAATGCTAGCGAGGCCAAAGGCACACTCGGTGCTATGACAGTATCTACATTATTTATGGAACATAGCAGGGCCTCGGAACTACTAAGTACTTCTACGGCGTAGCGGATCATAGCGGCAACTCCATCCACAGGGACACTGCTGTGGACACATCCTAGTTAGCGTAGCACGAACCATCAGGACCTCCGTCCTCGGCTTCTCCTGCATCTGGCATGATACGCCACGTGAGTACTTTGAATGTACTCGCAAGCTCGCGACAACCAAGTAATGCAACAAACAATAGCATGGCAATCAACATGTTAAATACTTAAGCAATTCACTTACTGTACCAGTTACCAACTTACTCTCATCCGGGTTGTTCCACAACCCTCGGAATACTCATAGCCATCGAGTACTTCCGAATTATACGAAGAGTTCTTCCATCATTACTAACATAGTTACGGTTGACCACCTACTGAGGTCTGGACGGGCTGTCCAATTCCGTGGGCGCGGCTATTCGAATAGATTTTTCACTCTGCAGAGGTTGCGCACTTTACCCACACCATGAAGCACCTGGCCTCGTGATCCCATTCGGGTGGACCAGCGTTGCGTCAACGAAACCTGCCTGACCCGTGACTCTTCCATCGTACCACCGGCATTCATCCTCCCCCGGAGTCCTGCCCTGGGTGGCCCTGTGTCCACATGACACCTGCCACCGTCGTGGCCAAACTAATCTGTCCCAAACGGGGACGCCGACACAACACTCAACTAGCTCACAGGGTTATCGCTGCGTACCTGATCAGGGTAGCACGCGCGCATAACCCTCCATCTTTGGAGGTACCGGTGAAAGAGCACGCGATCAGACCAAGTCAAGGCCGTCCCATACCGGCAAATTTGGTTGCACAGCTAAGCCCGGACAGGTGACTCAAGATCAACCACTAGTTTAATTTCAAATATAGTGGTTCATCACAATAGGCAACTAAGTATTTAAATTAACTACTATGAATTAACCTATAGCAAATAAGCAAGCATAATGCTTGAAAATATGCAATGCTATGTAAATGGTAAATAAAATGGGTATCATGGCTTGCCATGCTCTGTTGGGTTGTTCAAACACTCCTGGTCTTCAAAACCACAAGGATCTCCTTCTGAAAGTATTTTTAAGATGCAAAGGAAAATGTCACATAATGCCTTTTTGTTAACCAGAAATTCTGTGAATATGGGAAAAATTCCAAAATTTGTCAGCAACTAAAGGGGTTCAATACCAACTCAATGGAAAAAGAATCAATTGAATTGGAGCTATAGATAAAAAAGTTATTAATGGTCAAAGTTCCTGGTCAAACTGAATCAAATAAATGGAAATTAAAAAAAAATCAGAAAACCTCCAGCGGGCCACGTCGAAGGCGTAAAGTGGAGGGGCGCCTCCACTTATACCGCTTCGGGCGCGGGCCTGAGCCGCTGGCAGGTGGGGCTTGTTCGGTTTAAACAGAGAGGGAGAGGAGGGACCGAGACGGGGTGGAGCTCCAGCGACGGTCGCCGGCGATAGAGACGGCGGCGGCGCTCGGAGTTGAGGGGAATGGATCGGGCACACGAAGACGAACACACACGTACCCGCAGCGTGACGGGAGTTGGCCGGACGACGTCGTCCCCTTCCTCTCCGGCGGCGGCGGCGTTCGGGTGGTCTTCAGAGAAGGCGAATCCGGCGATGGATTGCTTGGACAGAAGGTTGAGGAGCACCAGGGGAATGCCCTGAGCTCGAGGGTGAGGTCAATTGGGGCTGAGGTGGAACGGAGGTGGCTAGTGGCGAGGTGGCTACAGACGGCGGAGCTCCGGTGAGATTCGAGGCCAGAGGGCCTCTCGGCCGTGGCTCGCTCCTCGGGAGGCCGATTGGAGGTGGAGGAGGAGAGGTGAGGAGCTCGGAGGGGCTGGGCGCAGCCCTAAATAGGCGGCCGAGCTCTCTGGAACGGCCGGAACTGTGGCCACGTCGCCGGGGCAAGGACGGCTAGCTGGCTGTCCGGGAGCGGCGACGAGATGGAAGAGGGTAGACGCATTGAATGGCGAAGCGACAGCTCGCGAGGAAGAAGACGGCTAGCTCGCCCACTGTGGCCGCATGGGCGCCACAGTGCCAGAGCGTCGTGGCGGCCACCGAGGGCGATTCCAGCGAGGGAGAAGGGTCGGGAGGGTCCAGGTGGAGGGCAACGACGATGTCGGCACGCCAGGACAAGGTACGACTACGCGGTCGTCGGCCTCCGACGAGACCCGAGCCTGCCGGCGCCCAGAGCGCGGTATTGGTAGGCTGGCTACGCGGTCACCATGTGCACGGGCACACGCGGCGCGAGCTGGCCTGCCGGGCCGTGTCTGGAGTGTTGTCCTTGCACTCTGGAAGCTTCTCGTGGCACTGTCTTGCCCAGTAAGCCACTGAGATGAGAGGTAGCTTCACCAACAGTTTTCTGACAGAAACTTGGGGAATTTCTGGAGAGGAAATGAGATAGGGATAGGGCCAATGGAGATGTCTAGTGTCATCTAGGTTGGAAGGACTACAGACTGGCAAAGTTTGAGAAAGTTTGAAAAAGATTTGAACATAGTTCCTTTGAAAACTGCAAATCTGGACCAGAAGCTAAATGAGCTTGTGGCATTCACATAGATGATCTGCTGAGGATGAAAATTGGTGGAAGGAAGTCATTTGGTGGTGCCCACATGCCATAAAAATTTGAGAGCAAATGTGCACCTCTAGCTAGTACTTCCTTCACAAAGGTTTGGAACAGGCAGAAACTTGCCAGAGTTTTGCTGATGAAAATTTGTACTGGACCAGATTATATTTTCGGATATTGGGGTTAGATAGGATCCCTAGGATCTTGGGGAATTAATTGAGAACTTTCTGAGATAGGAAAATAGGGGTTGCTTCGCAAAGGACCAATTCTGGCAGAGAAGAAATAATTATTCTGGCCAATATTTTATATTGGACAATTGAATATTTTTGGAGATTATGGAATCATATGATGATGGGAAGATGTGGGAAAAGTTTGGGGATTTATTGATCATCCAAACTATAGGTTGCTTCACAACACATAGGGGTGACATAAATTCCCAAATAAAGAAAAGGGTTTATTGAAAAAGATTTAATATTAGAAATTGATCCAGGAGAAATGTAGAAGGGTTTTGGCTAGATGAGGATGGCTCTGGGTTACTTGGGAAAAGATTCAAAGAATCATAGGTCCAAATCAACTGGAAAGGTTTGAAAATCATCCAAATTTGCAAATAAAACCCAAATGATTTCGAAAAGAAAACGTTGCCAAAATCAGGGTGTCACAGTTTCCGAGAACCACCTCGGTGAGACCGAGCAGTTCTTTTCGGTCACACCGAAAAGGCTGCCCAAGTTTCTGTTATGCAGGTGGTCAATCTCGGCGACTCCAAAAATATCAACCCGGTGCTACCGAAATACATTCTGCAGTAGTTCATACCCAAAGTTTCTAAGTTAAAATTTTGAAAAATTCTGTGTTTCTGTGATGCTCAACTATTCTGCTCTCCTATGCTCTATTCACAGGGTCAGCATGTCAGGCTCAGATGACAGTCAGAACAATTTCAGAGAGGAGAATGTGGATATGAGCTCTGGCACTAGTCCTGAGGGCAGCTATGATGATGTGCCCAGCTCACTTGATTTGCCCAAGGCTGCTACCAGGACAAGAAGGAAGTTAAACTCAGATGAGGAGGATGAAGACTTTGTGCCAGAAGAGCCACCCAAGAAGGATAAAGTTGCAAAGAGCACAACTGCTGAATCCACATCTTCCAAGAGGCCAGCTAAAAAGGTGTATGCTAGTGCTAAGGATATGAGGGCACCTAACTATGTCAAGCAAAGCATGACTCTTCACATTGGGTCACCTCCAAGGAAGAATTCTATGCCTAAGAAGGCAGGTGAGAAGAAGAGGTCCAGGAAGAGGATTGTCCATGTTGTTGGAAGAGAGACCTCTATGTATGAGGATCCAGAAGCTGCTGCTAAAGAAGAGGAAGAGGAACTAGCTGCCAAAGCCCCTCCATCTAAGAGGAAGAAACTGTTGGTTGATGCTATGCCGAAGGATACATCATCCAAGGGCACCAAGACTGCCCCCAAGAAGGCTGCTGCTGCTTCCAAATGCAAGAAGTCTACCAGAGACATTCCTAGTGCTTCCAAGAACAAGCAATCAACCATGCCAGAAGAAGAAGAATATTTGCTAGTTTTGAGGAAACTGAGGCCACACATGCCATTGCACAATGATGATCATCTAGTTGCTGAGGACATGAAGTTGAGGAAAGACTCATGTCTGAGATTGTGGAGGTCAAAGGACCCCTATGCCTCCAGGAGAAGGACTGCTGTAGATGTCAGATTTCATACCAAGGAACAACAAGACTTCTATGAGACTGTCCTGTTGGACAAGAGCCCAGTTGTCAGTGACATGAGATATGTTGACTGGGACTTTATAAAGAAGAATGAAGATTTCTTTCCCCATGTGCAAGAGAACTTCATATGCATTGACATTGAAAAATTTGTTGGTAGAGAGTTCACTCCCTGGAATGATGAGATGATCATGCAATTCTATTCCACTACTCATTTTTATGGTGATGGCAGGATTGTCTGGATGACAGAAGGTGTCAAGTATGAATCCACTGTTGAAGAGTGGGCTACCATTTTAGGAGCCCCACAAGTACAAGATGGTGACTTGGATGTGTACACAGAGTCAAGGAAGAACAACAACTACATGGCCAATATGTACAAGGAGATCCCTATTGATTATGTGCATTCACATAAGTTTGGTTCAGTCTATTATCTACAAGCAGGTCTGCCTACCACCAACACCATCATGAGGTACACTTTGATGCCTAAGTCAGAAGATGACAAGATGATTCAAGTCTACTCAATCAACATTTTGCACCACATTGACCTTCACACCAGATTCAGAGTCATGGATCTTATTGTTGAGACTGTGAAGAGGACAGCTGCAGATCAGAAGAGATCTTGTGGTTATGCACCATACATTCAGATGCTGATCAACTCCAAGCTAGAGAAGTATGTGTATGCCCTTGATCGACCTCATATGCCACTCCAGCCAGAATTTGAGGATAATGTGGTGGTGATGAATCCAGATCATCCCACTGCAACTACAGGAAAAGAAGCAGCTAAGTCAGCTAGAGCTGCTAGTGCTCCAGTGCCAAAGTCCAGGGCTGAGCAGATGGATATGCTTTTTAGCACTGTTAAGACTATGCAGAAGGATATCAAGGACATTCTTGAAAATTAGCATAGTCTTGTGAGGATAGTGGAGAACAGAGTCAAAGAGCTAAACGACAAGGTAGATGGGCTGACTAGGACAGTCAATGAGCTCAAGAAGGAAGTAGATGATGCTCCTATCTATCACTCTACAGGTTCAGATGAGGATGTCACTTCACCTCTCAGGCCATGCACTCAGTTTAGGACCCAAGCCAGGACTCCTACAGTGACTGCTCTAGAATTGAGGCCGTCTTCTTCAGCACCTGCTATAGCTCCTTCAGCTCCATCAGCTCCAGTAGCAACTCCACCACCTCAGAGGACTTCATCTGAAGCTTTTGCAGATGATTTTCTCTCGACTCCATCGACAGCTACAGGCGCAGCGTCATCATCTCATGGAGGAGATCCAGCCCAGAGCAACGTTTAGCTCTATAGCTTTGAACTTTTTGGTAACTTGTTCCCAAAGGGGGAGAAGTTGTAGATCATAGGGTTTCGAGAGAGAGAGAGTGTTGCATTTTGATCCCTCTATGCTATTTTCAAAAACATTTGGTTTATCGTTTGTGTTGCAAACTTTTGTTGGTAGTTGATCATATACTCTTATGTGATGCTTCTATCACCTGTCTTTGAGATTTCTATGTGATGATCATTTACTATTGTTTGGTGTGTTGTGCCTGTTATTCACTCATAATAATTAGTGCACCACCAAGTTCTATGTGACATGGAAGAGTGACCCATCATCCTAATCGATTGTGCATTTGCATTCAAACGCAAATTTAAAATAATGCACAAATTTAGGGGGAGCTCTTGCTTATCACATACCTCTCAAAGCAACGATGCTATTCATATCTTATATCTCTCATCGAAGCTTTGATCTATATGTAGTCATCAATTACCAAAAAGTAGGAGATTGAAACACAACTTCTCCCTAGGTGGTTTTGCTAATTAATAACAACATATACTTCATTGGACTAATGTTTTCCACTAAGTATATCTCAGGAAAAAGTTCAATGATAGCTTGGCAAAGGATTGTGAGGAGACCCCAAGATACAAGGAATAATATTGGCAAAGCTACAAGGATGAAGACTCTACATTTCACTTTGTGACAAATCACTTTGAGTCCATAGGAAAGACAATACTATCAAAAGGGGGTGAGGTATTAATGGTGAATGAAATGCTCAAGTGATCAAGTGTTAACCACCAAATAGACTCACAAGCTCTCCCACAAATATTCTATCATTAAGCCATCCACTCAAGAATCGGTGTCACCAACTTTCATATCGGCCACACCGAGTTCCAAGCCAAGACAGAAACCCTAGCCACTTCCCATTCTCGGTACAACCAAGATTCACATCGGTGCAACCGAGTTTCGGTGACCAACATTCTGTTGTCTCGATTTATAAAATCGGAATATCCGAGTTTTGTAAATCGGTGCCATCGAGTTTGGAAACTGCCCTCGGCCACTCATTTCGGTACCACCGAGAATGATATATCGATCTCACCGAGATTCCTAAAGTTGCCACATTTTTAACAAATCGGTACGACCGAGTTTCATATCAGTTTCACCAGTTGCTCAATAATGTTGTAACGGTTGGATTTTTGGAGATGCCTATATATACCCCTCCACCACATCCCACTCGAAAGAGAAGCACTCAGAACTATTGCACACTTGCCCCATCCAGTTTTCTGAGAGAGAACCACCTACCCTTGTGTTGAGGTCAAGATCATCCACTCCAACCATATGGATCTTGATTTCTAGCCTCCCCAAGTTGCTTTCCATCCAATCAATCTCTTCAACCCAAGCCAAATCTATGAGAGAGTGATTGTGTGTTGAGGAGACTATCATTCGAAACACAAGAGCAAGGAGTTCATCGTTACTATCGAGCCTATTACCTTTTGGAGGGTGGTGCCTCCTAGATTGGTTAGGTGTCGCTTGGGAGCCTCCTACTTCGTGTTGTGGAGTTGAACCAAGAAGTTTGTACGGGCAAGGTGATCGCCTACTTCGTGAAGATCTACCCATAGTGAGGCTAGTCCTTCGTGGATGGAAGCCGTTATGGAATAGTCAAGGTTGCTACTTCGTGGACCCTTATGGGTGGAGCCCTCCATGGAGTCTCGCGACCGTTACCCTCCGTGGGTTCAAGACTCCATAAACGTGGACGTACGATGGCACCACCTATCGGAACCACGGGAAAAATCTTCGTGTCTCCAAATTGCGTTTGATCTCCTCTCCCCTTCTATTTACATATGCTTGTCTTTACTTTCCACTGCAATACTCATAGACATCCATGGAGTCTTTATTTGGTCAAGTAGTCTAATCACCCCCCTCTAGACCTACTTTCGATCCCTACACATGGGGGCTATTATTGCATGTCGCCTACACCTTAACAGGACTAAGGGCAATATACATGGTGGTATTTATGCTACTCGCTTAGCGAGACACTTTGATGTTCAGATTCGCCCACATGATTATCCCTTGTCCCAAGTTTATCTAGATCACAAGGCATTGTAGGATCATCAATTTATTGATGCAGCTGACTCTTTTCATAACATTCACTACAACTTAGTATTCAGCATCATTACCTGAGATGTTATCCCGTTGCCTGCACCTGCTTTGTTTGATTCTACTACCAGGGACGAATACAGGATCATGCCAGAGGACATTATTTTTTCTTTTTTCCATTGATCATTATTCTATTTATTCTGACCTCCGTACTTCGATCGAGATATTGGACATAGAATGCCACTCTTTAAAAAGGAAAAAAGGAGTAATCAGCTGTGACACGAAAAAAACGAATCCTTTTGTAGCTCATCATTTATTGGCAAAGATAGAACTACCGGAACAACCTGGCAGCGGCTGAGGAGGAGCCCCAGGAGTGGGACGCTCAGGTGCCATCACCACCGCACTTCGACTTAGGATCAGATGGCTATTATGGATGGTGATTACCAAGCTAGGCCAAAAGCCTAAGCTTGGTGGAGTACGTATTTCCACCGACATTATATTCATGTTTACACATTTCATTCCAGTTGTCGGTGTCCGCACTTTTTCATTGTATCATCCATGCTAGGTTTATTTTCTTGCTTTCTTCTTGCGTGTTTGAAAAAAACTTTGATAAAATCCAAAAATATTTCCTGCTTCATTTCGGTTTTTATTTCTAGTTTAAATTAATTGTAGTATCAAAAGAAAACCCAAAAAGATTTCTCGTTTCTTCTTTTACTTGTTGGGAGCTTTCCCGTGTAAATAGTTTTTCTCGTTTTTGTTTTTCCCTCTTTAATTTGCTTTCTTTAAGAAAAACCAAAAACTTTAAAAATATTTCAGTGTGCTTCTCTGAAATTGTTTTCCTTTTATTTGAGTCATACCAAGGAGAAGACCACGATAAAAATGTTGAGTGGCCCTCATATGCATCATTGTTAATCTAACAAAGAGCCCATATTAATTTGTCTTCTCCTCTTGAATAAAATGTTTGCAGATTCTAGCTTAGTCCATGGCACTCTTGCACTATTATTATTTTCATATCATTCGGTCGTGCAAGTGAAAGGCAATAATGAAGATATTTGATGAAGTGACTGTGGCAGAGAGAAGCGGGTATGAACTCAACTTGTTTTTGTTTTTGTAAATATGTTTAACCTGGTATCCATGATTTAGCATATTATGATCAAACATGTTTGCAATGACAATTAGAGATTATAGTTGTTCACGCCATGCTTAAGTAGCTAGGTGTGCATAATGATTTATCTTGGATGTCAACATGCTTTAAAATGTTTGTGATGTGGTATGATGATATGGTATCCTCCTCTGAATGTTTCAAGTGGCTTGACTTGGCACATGTTCACGCATGTAGTTGAATCAAAACCAACATAGCCTTCACGATATTTATGTTCATGGTGTCCATATCCTACTCATGCTAGTATTCAATGTTTATTATTCATAATGCATGTTCATGACCGTTTTCGCTCTCTAGCTGGCTGCTTCTCAACCTATTTGCTAGCCTTCACCTGTACTAAACGGGAATACTGTTTGTGCATCGAAATCCTTAAACCAAAGTTATTCCAGATGAGTCCACTATATTTACCTATATGCGGTATTACCCTGCCATTCCAAGTAAATTTGCATGTGCCACCTCTAAAAATTCAAATGAACATCTATTTTGTGTGCCTGGACCGCTCATGGAGCGACAGGGGGGGTCAGTATCTTCCATGTCAAGCGGGTTATTCTCATGATGAGTGTTTATTCACTCGTCCTTGCACGAGAGGGGTGGTAATAGGGATTCCCAGTCCCGAAATAAAAAATTGCAAATAATTAAACAAAACTCCCCCAGAAATGCTGTTGGTATGGACGGTACCCGTGGATTCGGCTAGCCGTGGAGTGTGTTTGTTGGTGGAGGGGGAGTAAACCTTTACTTTTACCACTTGGGAACCGCCGCTAATGTGTTTAGCATGGAAGATATTGATAACTCTTGGTTGTAACGTTGACAGGAAGGGTGTACCTCCCAAAATTATATTTATCTCTGATTTTAGCTTTGAGCTCTAGCACCTCTGGAAATCCCTGCTTCCCTCTACGAAGGAATTATCTATTTACTTTTATGTTGAGTCATCACCTTCTCAAATAAGCGCCAGACCTGAGAGCACTATTGTCATCCTCATGCATTGTGTATAGTTAATGTTGGGTGTAGCATGACTGGATCTTTTCTACCATGAATTACAATGTTTAGTCGCTGCTTCAACTTTGGAGGTGCTCTGCATTTATGTTTTGCGGTCTCAAAAAGGGCTAGCGAGATACCACTATTGTCATATTATATCACGATTGTTTTGACAAAGTGTTGGCGCTTGAGATATTTTATTATTGTTCGCTAGTTGCTTATGCCATTGATATGAGTTAATATAATTTCTAAGAGTTATTGTTGACATGGTTAGTTATAATCTTTGCCGAAAACCCGGGTGCTACTTAAGCATATATATGTAAACAAGAACAAAAGAGTTCGTAAAAGTTTTTCTTTATCACTTTCAGTTTGTCAACTAAATTTCTTGAGGACAAGCAATGGGTTCAGCTTGGGCGAGTTGATAGGTCTCCGTCGTATCTACTTTTCCTAATGCTTTTGCTCTTGTTTAGGACTCTAATTTGCAAGATTTGAATGAAACTAACCCGGACTGACGTTGTTTTCAGCAGAACTACCATGGTGTTGTTTTTGTGTAGAAATAAAAGTTCTCGGAATTGGACGAATTTTTTTGCAGATTTATTTTACAATAAATAAAAAATACTAGAGCCAAGAACCACCGGAGGGGGTGCCCTAGTTGGGCATGATACACTAGGGCACGCCACCCCCACCAGGTGCGCCCTGGTGGGTTGTGCCCACCTCGTGGCCCCACTGACCCTAATTCCAGCACTATAAATTCCTATTTTCGGAGAAAAAATAGGACAGAAAGTTTCATCGCATATTACGATACGGAGCCGCCGCCACCTCCTGTTCTTCATCGGGAGGCCTGATCTGGAGCCTGTTTGGGGCTCCGGAGAGGGGAATTTTTGGTCTTCGTCATCATCAACCCTTCTCCATCGCCAATTCCATGATGCTCCCCACTGGGAGTAAATAATCCCTTCATAGGCTTGCTGGTTGGTGAGGAGTTGGATGAGATTCATCATGTAATCGAGTTAGTTTTGTTAGGGCTTGATCCCATGTATCCACTATGTTCCGAGATTTATGTTGCTATGACTTTGCTATGCGTAATGCTTGCCACTAGGGCCCGAGTGCCATGATTTTAGATCTGAACCATTTATGTTATCACCATTATATCTATGTTCTTGATCCGATCTTGCTAGTCATATGCACCTACTATGTGCTATGATCCGTAAACCCCGGAGTGATAATAGTCGGGATACTTTCCGGTGATGACCGTAGTTTGAGGAGTTCATGTGTTCACTATGTGTTAATGCTTTCTATTAAAAGGAGGCCTAAATATCCCTTAGTTTCTTTATGGACCCCGCTGCCATGGGAGTGTAGGACAAAAGATGTCATGCAAGTTCTTTTCCATAAGCACGTATGACTATTTACGGAATACATGCCTACATTACATTTATGAACTGGAGCTAGTTCTGTGTCGCCCTAGGTTATGACTGTTATATGATGAATATTATCCAACGAGTTCACCGATCTAGTGCCTACGAGTTTTCCACATATTGTTCTTGCTAACTTACTATTACTGCTGCTACTATTACACTTGCTACAAAACTATTGCTATCACTGCTACCCTTACTGTTACTGTTACTACTGCTATCAAAACTATCATACTACTGTGCTACTGATCTCTCTGCTGCAGATATTTAATCTCCAGGTGTGGTTGAATTGACAACTCAACTGCTAATACTCGCAAATATGCTTTGGCTCCCCTTGTGTCGAATCTATAAATTTGGGTTGAATACTCTACCCTCGAAAACTGTTGACATCCCCTATACTTGTGGGTTATCACAAATCCAATAAAACAATATAGTTGTTCTACAAGCAATTACATGACATGATGGTCTACAGCTACAAGAAGGTCGGGTGGTCTATAGCTACAAGAACGCCATCAACAGGTTCGCTATGAAGCTCGCGCCCGCACAAGTCGCCGTGTTGAGGAGTGAGTTCCCCTCTTGCTGCTCTGCTCTACTCTCACACTCTAATTGAATCCTTTAGTTAGCAGTAAAACTACAATTGCAAGAGGTTTTTTTTATTGCATGATGCAGTGTCGGTGTTCTGGATACCGGGGTACCCAGACTTGCCTGCCTGCGGCCCAGGGCATGGCCCACCTCGAAGACCGAGTACGGCCCAGCGCGGCCTCGCTCAACACAAGGCCCACGCGAGACCCTGAGCTCGCGAGGGAGACAGCGCCAAGACCCGCAGGGGGTTAGGCCTCCCCAGGCCTCCTCCCGAGCGGCGGAGATCTCTATGCAACTCTAGGCCTCAGGAGGTCAATGGTGACGACAGCCAGGCCAGGCGGGCGCCAGCGTGCCAGAGGGGACAGTTTCCTCTTTGGTGCAAAGGGGACAAGGACGAGCGCAGGTTCCCAAAGCGCCCCCAAAGGTTTCCCTTCCGGTGCAACAAGACCAAGACCCCAAGCCCCGCAGGACGGACGTCATCACCGAGCCCACCTTTGCATCACCGTCAACTACTTTGCAGGCGAAGACCACCTTTTGTCAGGATAGGGTGTACCTCCTGTCCCCCTTTGAATTTGGCCGTTGTAGGATTCCTTCCCGCCTTTGTGATAAGGGAATAGGACCCGGGCCGCTATAAATAGAGGCTAGGCAGCTCGGTAGAGCAGGACGACACAACCACCCGCAAACACACCGCGAGGCAACTCACCACTGTACTAGTTCATCCACAAACCTCCTCGTGAGGCAATCCACCAAAGGCAGGAGTAGGGTTTTACGCTTTGCAGCGGCCCGAACCTGGGTAAACTCTCGTGTGCTATCTTCTTCCTTGCCATCGAGCGGGGTTATCGTGTTGTGGGTTTGGTGGGGGTGAAGCTGTTGGGGATCTTCGCACAAGCCCCTGGGTTCGAACTTCTTAGGGTTTTGCGGAGCCCGAAATCCAACATGCACAGTTGATAGTCAACTAAGGCAAACTCATTGTACAATCTTTAAGATCATGTTGGTAATTTTAGTCGGACTTGTTCTCTTCGTCAAGGTTTGTCTCTTCACTATCATTTTGCTTTCTTAAAAGATCAAGGTACCAAACAAACAAAGAAAGCCAACAAAAAAGTGTTTAGGAATATAGCTTGATCCGAGAGCATCTCCTGAGCAGGAACAAACAAATATCCACTTTGCAGATACTTAGCTGAGGTACCAAACAAACTTAAAAAGAAAATAAAATTTCTATATGGAAACCTAGCTATATCTGAGCATTTGGTCGACTGAAACAAACCAGAAAAAATCCCCTTTGTAGGAACCTAGCTGTGACACCCTGATTTTTGGCAACTTTTTCTTTTCAAAATCTTTTGGGTTTTATTTGCAAACTTGGTTGATTTTCAAATCTTTTCAATTGATTTGGATCTGTGAATCTTTGAATCTTTTCCCAAGTAACCCAAAACCCTCATCATCTTACCAAAACCTTTCTACACCTCTCCTGGATCAATTTCCAATATTTAATCTTTTTCAATAATCCTTTTCCTTATTTGGGAAATTATGTCATCACTATGGGTTGTGAAGCAACCTATAGTTTGGATGATCAATAAATTCCCAAACTTTTCCCACATCTTCTCATCATCATATGATTCCATAATCTTCAAAAATATTCAATTGCCCAATGCAAAATTTTGGCCAGAATAATTATTTCTTCTCTGGCCAGAATTGGTCCTTTGTGAAGCAACCCCTATTTTCCTGTCTCAGAAAATTCTCAATAAATTCCCCAAGCTCATAGGGATCCTATCTAGCCCCAATATCCAAAACTATCATCTGGTCCAGTACAATTTTTCAGCAGAAAAACTCTGACAAGTTTCTGCCCATTTCAAACCTTTGTGAAGGAGGTGCTAGCTAGAGGTGCTCAATTGCTCTCAAATTTTTATGGCATCTTCTATATCTCAAATAACTTCCCTCCACCAAGCTTCATCTTCAGCAGATCATTTTTGTGAGTGCCACAAGCCCAATTAGATTATGTACCAGAATTGTGGTTTACAAAGGAACTATGCTCAAATCTTTCTCAAACCCTTCCAAACTTTGCCAGTTTGTAGTCCTTCCAAAGTAGATCACTCTGGACATCTCCACTGGCTTCATCTCCAGCTCCTCTCATCTCCAGACCTCTCTCAAGTCTGCAGTCAGGAACTATAGGTGAAGCTACCCATCAAACCAGAGTGAATCTGGTCAAGGCAGTGGCACAGGGAGGCTAGATGGTCGAAGGACGACTTTGTGGACAAGGTACGACAGGCTTGCGTGGCCTCCTGGTGGCCGCACCCGTGGTGAGCACGGTGCTGGCATGCCAGGGCGCACGCTCTGCACGGCGCCCGCGTCGGATGTGCTCGCCCGATACGTCCCTCGCTGCCCCCCCTTGTGCCTTGGTGCCGACAGCGCTCCTGACCAACGCGTGGCCCCTCTCGAACCCTCCTGACCGCCAGCGAAGGTCGCCGCCGCTCCGGGCCAAGCTCTGCCATGGGCAAAACAGTGAGCTTCCGCCACTGTGGTTGTCCGCGAGCCATTAATGGCGCCGGACCCGTCCCGTCGCTTCCCCCTGCCCTCTCCCATCTCATCGACGCTCCCGGACAGCCAGCTCGCCGTCCTTGCCCCGGCGACGTGGCCACAACACCGATAGCTCCAGAGAGCTTGCCTGCCTTCGCCTCCCGCCTATATAAGGCCATGCCCCGCCCCTCCGAGCACCTCACCTCACCTCCGCCATCTCCAATCGGCCTCCCGAGCAACGAGCCACGGCCGAGAGGACCTCTGGCCTCGAATCTCACCGGAGCTCCGCCGTTGGTAGCAACCTCGCCACCAGCACTTCCTGTTTTCCCCAGCCTCAATCGACCTCACCCTTGAGCTCAGGGCATTCCCCTGGTGCTCCACGACCCTCTGCCCAAGCAAATCATCGCCGGAACCGCCGTCTCCGACCTCACCCGAACGCCGCCGCCGCCGGAGAAGAAGGGGACGACATCGTCTGACCTCCTTTAGCCAAACTACGGGTACATACTTGCTCGCCGTCGAGCGCCCGTTCCATTCCTGTAGTCGCCAGACCTCACCGCCGTCTCTCTCGCCGGCGACCATCGTCGGAGCCCTGCCCGTCTCGGTCCCTCCTCTCCCTCTCTGTTTAAATCCAACAGGCCCCACCTGTCAGTGGCCCACGCCCGCGCCCGAAGCGGTATGAGTGGAGGCGTATTCAGAGAATACGCCTTCGACGTGGCCGCTGGAGGTTTTTTGGTATTTTCTGAATTTCATTTATTTAATTCATTTTGACCAGCAACTTTGACCTTGAATAACTTTTTATCTATAGCTCCAATTCAGTTGATTCTTTTTGCATTGTGTTTGTATTGACCCCCTTTTATTTCTGACCAAGTTTGGTATTTTTCTCTTATCCACAGAATTTCTGGTTAACAAAAATGCATTATGTGACATTTCCTTTTGCATTTTAAAAATGTTTTCAGAAGGAAACTTTGGTGATTTTGAAGACCAGGAGTGTTTGAACAACCCAACAGAGCAAGGCAAGCCATGATACCCATTTCATGAAGCATCTCAATAGCATTGGATATTTTCATACATTATGCTTATTTATTTGCTATAGGTTAATTCATAGTAATTAATTTAAATGCTTAGTGATGAACCACTATACTTGCTAAATGAACTTAGTGGTTGATCTTGAGTCACCTGTCCGGGCTTAACCGTGCAACCACATTTGCCGGTATGGGACGGCCTTGACTTGGTCTGATCGCGTGCTCTTTCACCGGTACCTCCAAAGAGGGAGGGTTATGCGTGCATGCTACCCTGATCAGGTAGGCGGCGATAACCCTGTGAGGCAGTTGAGTATTGTGCCGGCGTCCCCGTTTGGGACAGTTTAGTTTGGCCACGACGGTGGCAGGTGTCATGAGGACACAGGGCCACTCAGGGCAGGACTCCGGGGGAGAATGAATGCCGGTGGTACGATGGGAGAGTCACGGGTCAGACAGGTTTCGTTGAAGCAACGCTGGTCCACCCGAATGGGATCACGAGGCCAGGTGCTCCATGGTGTGGGTAAAGTGCGCAACCTCTGCAGAGTGTAAAATCTATTCGAATAGCCGCGTCCACGGAATTGGACAGCCCGTCCAGACCTCAGTAGGTGGTCAACCGTAACAATGTTAGTAATGATGGAAGAACTCTTCGTATGATTGGAACTACTCGATGGTTTATGAGTATTCCGAGGGATGTGGGACAACCCGGAAGAGAGTAAGTTGGTAACCGATAATAGTAAGTGAATTGCTTAAACTTTTAACATGATTGCCATGCTATTGTTTGCTGCATTACTTGGTTGTCGTGAGCTTGTGAGTACATTCAAAGTACTCACCTGGCGTATCATGCCTGATGCAGGAGAAGCCGAGGACGGAGGTCCTGATGTTTCGTGCTACGATAGCTAGGATGTGTCCACAGCAGTGTCCCTGTGGATGGAGTTGCCGCTATATTCCGCTACGCCGTAGAAGTACTTAGTAGTTCCGAGGCCCTGCTATGTTCCATAAATAATGTGGATACTGTCATAGCACCGAGGGTGCCTTTGGCCTCGCTATCATTGTAAAATATAAGCTTGTACCCGACATCTATCAATAAAAGTTCAGTTCTGTTCTGTACCAAGTTGTTGTGTGTTTCCAGAAGACATGATCTCTGGGTTGGAAACACTGGTAATCCGGTTCTCTGAGCCGGGGTGCCACAACGCTTGGTATCAGAGCCGTGTTGACAGTAGGACACCCTAGTCAACCCGCGCTAGAACCACGATTAGTGTAGGGTCTTGAGTGTGCATCTTGCTTGCTGCATTTTGATTGTTGCATAGCATGCATCATGATTCATTGTGAGTGTAGATGGCACCAGTTCCATACCACTACCATTTTGAGCCTGCACCATCCACCTTTCCAGTACTGCTCCGGAACGTCTGACTTCGACTGTACCCCCACGGCGAAGATCCAGTGTACCAGGTGTTTCGGGAGCAGCTTGCTGAGTCAGTGTATGAGTATCACGTAGAGGCTTTTCTGATTGCGAGCTCGGACCTTGGTAGCTACTCCCGCTCTTCCAATGGCAGAACGGCTTCGACCCCGGAGTTGGCGATCCAGTTTGCTGTGATGGAGGCTCTCACTGACTTGCGCTTCCATGAGGTCGAGATGCACCTTCATCCAGGTTTCTTCCACTATCCCACCATGTCGCCTACGACAGGGCGAGTCATTTTCGCGCCAGTTGACCCGGCGTGTGATCGTGCGACTTCTGTTATGGCTCGTTATCTGAACGCCAGTTATCACACGATCATATCCTTAGCTGAGGAGCTATCTCGTGTCCTAGGGGCACTCGCAGCAATGGCTCCAGTTCCACCTCCACCTCAGCCTATCTTTCCACCTATGTATCCCCCACTAGTTCCACCTCCACCTAGGTTTGAGGCTCCTTCTAGCTCTACTGTGCCACCAGGCTTTTCGTCAGGTAGCCGTCGTGAGACCCCGGCAGAGTGGGCCTCACTCCTAGCCACTCCAGATGCTCCGATGCTGAGGCCTCGTGCTCCTTCTTCCCCGGAAGGAGAACCGTCCCAGCAGCGTCGGCGTGTTTCCTTTGATCCGGAGGATGAGATCCATATCATCAGTTCCGACTCCGACTCAGGATTAGATGATGAGGAGTCTTCAGTCTGTCAGTGTTCGTGCCATCCGCGCCACTAGAGTGGAGGCTTGAGCTGTAGTGCCTGCATCCTTGCATATGTCAACTGCCGTATGAGCAGTCTAGCCATGGTATCCCCCTACTAGCTTTCCATGTATGATGTGGGTTATCTTGTATAATTATGTTGTTTGCTTTATTCGCCTTTTTCACGTATTTTCCTTCTGGTGTCATATGACTGTGCTTCCCTTATGGATGTTGCTCATCGATTCGGTATTTTGCAATGGGAACAAAATTTAGGATGAAGAGAAGTTGTAGTCAAGGCGGTGATGGAACCCCCGTTCGTCGATCCGCCAGACAAGCAGGACAACCACCAGAAGATTTACCACCTCCACCACCTCAAGCACCGACCACTGATCAGATTATGAGAATGTTTGAGGAGAAAAGAAACCAGGCCATTATGGAATTTCTGAAAAGCATGCAGACTATGGTGGGCCAGAATCACCACCACAATGGAACACATTCCAAGTTGTCTGACTTCCAGCGCACCAAGCCACCCAATTTTGGTCAAGCTGTGGACCCTATAGAAGCGGATGATTGGCTAAGGACTATAGAAAAGAAGCTGCACATAGCCTGATGCGAAGAATCAGACAAGGTTCCTTTTGCCATTCACTATCTAGAAGGGCCAGCAGCTATATGGTGGGACAATACAAAGGCAACATGGCCTTCTGGAGAAGACATCTCCTAGGAGAAGTTCAAGGAGCTATTCCGCAAATATCACATCCCTACTGGCATAATGAAGGTGAAGCAAAGGGAGTTCCTTGCTCTCACACAAGGAAACATGTCTGTGGCAAAATATCTGAATAAGTTCAACAATCTGGCACGGTACTCTACCCATGACGTGTCCACTGAAGAACGGAAGATAGATCGGTTCCTGGGAGGACTAAACCACACTCTTCGTTGTCAGCTCTGCATGTTGGATTTTCCGGACTTCCAGACCTTGGTGAACAAGGCTTTCATAGCCGAAAGGGAGCATAAGTCTGGGTATGATGACCGCAAGCGGAAGTTTGAACCTAAGAAGGACAACCGTGAGCCGTTTGCGCAGAAGCCACGTACCTGGCAGCCAGGCCCATCGCAATACAAGCCTACATGGAGCAGTGGCAACAACAAGAATAAGATCTTGAGCCAGAACAAGACCTTCGGCAAACAGCCAGTGATGGAGGACTACCGCCGCAACAACACCTGCTTTACTTGCGGCCAAAGTGGACACTACTCCAAACAGTGCCCCGCCAACAATGGGAAGCCATCCTCCGACGTCAAACCGCAGGTCAACACCATTGGACGCCGCCCCAATCATAACTTCAGCCATGGACGCGTCCACCATATCTCCGCCGAGGAAGCCTGCGACGCTCCAGAAGTAGTCCTCGGTATGTTTTCTGTTAACGACATACCCGCAGTAATTTTATTTGATTTTGGGGCTTCCCATTCATTTATTTCGCGGAGTTTTGCCACCCTGCATAAATTTTCTCCTTCGATTTTGGACAAGATCATGGTGGTACAATCCCCTAGCTCCCTGCTCAGAACAAATCTGATATACAGAGATCTGGAAATTTTGATACATGGAGTTAAATTTCCAGCTGCACTCATTGCCATTGAATCTTCGGGATTGGACGTAATACTGGGGATGGACTGGTTGACACCCCATCAGGTGTGCATCAACTGTGCCACCAGGACAGTAACGCTGGTTAACCCGGCAGGACAAATAGTCCAATTCCTTGCCAGCAAGATGATGTCAAGAAAAGGAATGGCATACCAGGCTACCGGTACGGATATGAACTTGATTCCGGTAGTTTGCGAATTTCTGGATGTATTCCCCGAGGAATTACCAGGGATGCCACCCGACCGGGAATTGGAGTTTGCAATCGAAGTGGTTCCCGGTACCGCTCCAATTTACAAGAAATACTACCGTATGCCAGGTCCAGAGTTGGCGGAACTAAAGAAGCAGCTGGATGAATTGTTGCAAAAGGGGTACATTCGCCCAAGCATTTCGCCATGGGGATCACCGGTACTATTTGTCAAGAAGAAGGATGGAAGTCTACGAATGTGCATAGACTATCGCCAGCTGAATGAGGTCACCATCAAGAATAAGTACCCGCTCCCTCGCATTGATGATTTGTTTGACCAGCTGAATGGAGCACGGGTATTCTCCAAGATTGACCACCGAACCGGGTATCATCAGCTCAAAATCAGAAAAGAAGATATACCTAAGACAACTTTCACCACCCGATATGGTCTGTATGAGTTTATAGTCATGTCATTTGGACTGACAAATGCTCCAGCTTATTTCATGAGCATGATGAACAAGGTCTTCATGGATTTCCTGGACAAATTCGTGGTGGTGTTCATCGATGATATCCTGATATATTCCAAGGATGAAGAGGAGCATAAACAACACCTCCGTGCTGTATAGGAAAGGTTAAGGACTCATCGTCTGTATGCCAAATTCAGTAAATGTGAATTTTGGCTAAAAGAGGTGGGATTCCTGGGGCACATTCTGTCAGAACAAGGAGTAGCTGTCGACCCCAGCAAAGTAACTGCAGTACTGAATTGGAAGACACCAGCCTCGGTGACTGAAGTCCGTAGCTTTCTGGGATTGGCAAGCTACTACCGTCGTTTCATAGAAGGCTTCTCCAAGATAGCTAAGCCACTGACAGAATTGCTAAAGAAAAATCAAAGGTTTGTCTGGACGACGGAATGTGATAGCAGCTTTCTAGAGCTAAAGACAAGGCTAACGACAGCACCTGTCTTAGTCCTTCCAGACATTCACAAGAGCTTTGACATTTACTGCGATGCTTCCAGATGAGGAGTGGGCTGTGTACTAATGCAATAAGGAAAGGTTGTAGTGTATGCATCCAGACAGCTACGACCTCATGAGGAGAACTATCCCGCGCATGATTTGGAATTAGAAGCCGTGGTTCATGCCTTGAAGATTTGGAGGCATTACCTCATTGGACAACGTTGTGAAATATACACGGACCATAAGAGTCTCAAGTATATTTTCACTCAACCAGACCTGAATCTAAGGCAGCGAAGATGGCTTGAACTAGTCAAGGACTATGACATTGGAATAAACTATCATTCGGGAAAGGCTAACGTGGTCGCTGATGCCCTCAGCAGAAAACAGGGCACAGTAAATGCAATAATGGGAAGTCTCCATCCAAGATTACAAGAAGAATTCGCTGAGCTCAACATGGTTCTATGCGGCCCAATTACCCCGGATACCTTGGAAATTACCCCAACGCTTATGGAAGAAATTAAGAAGGCCCAAGAGCCAGATGAAGTTATAAAAGAGATCAAGGAGCTGATTCCGAAAGGGAAGGCCAAGTCCTTCCGCGTGGATGACCAAGGCACTTTATGGTTTGAGAAACGGATATGTGTGCCCGATCAGAATAACCTGAGGCAGCAAATACTCAGGGAAGCTCATGAGTCCGCATACTCTATCCACCCGGGAGGCACAAAGATGTATCAGGATCTGAGAGAGACATTTTGGTGGCCAGGAATGCGAAGAGATATAGCATACTATGTCGCCTGCTGCGACATCTGCAACAAGGTCAAGGCGGAACACCAGAAACCCGCTGGGCTACTACAACCTTTACCGGTTCCCCAGTGGAAGTGGGACGACATATGTATGGACTTCATTGTTGGACTACCCAAGTCAACAAGAGGCAATGATGCTATCTGGGTCATTGTGGATATACTCACAAAAGTGTCTCACTTTATTCCGGTAAAGACCACTTTCAACGCAAACCAGCTTGCACAACTCTACATGTCCCGGATAGTCAGCCTCCATGGAGTACCCAAGTCTATCACCTCAGATAGAGGCTCCCTATTCACCTTAGCATTCTAGCTGCGATGGCATCAAGCTTTGGGAACCATGCTGAAGCATAGCACGGCGTACCATCCGCAGACAGATGGACAGACCGAAAGAGTAAACCAGATACTGGAGGATATGCTTCGGTCCTGTGCCCTCACCCATGGACCCAAATGGGAAGACAACCTACCCTATGCGGAATTCTCCTATAACAACAGCTACCAGTCCAGTTTGAAGATGTCACCGTTTGAGGCACTCTACGGGCGGAAGTGCCGCACCCCCTTAAATTGGTCCCAGACAGGAGATAACCGTATCTTCGGCACGGACTTGATGCTCGAGGCTGAGAGACAGGTCAAGGACATTCAGGAGCGTCTTCGAGCAGCCAAGTCCCGTCAGAAGAGTTACTATGACCCAAAGCACCGGGAAGTGACCTTTGAACCCGGAGAATATGCGTACCTCCGAGTAACCCCCATGAAGGGAGTAAAGAGATTCCATACTCGGGGAAAGCTGGCATCAAGATATATCGGTCCCTTTCCAGTGGTTGCTAGAAGAGGCAGAGTGGCATATCAGTTAGAATTACCATCGGAGTTATCAGATGTGCACGATGTCTTCCACATATCACAGTTAAGGAAGTTCATTGCACCACCAATTAAGCAGGCATATATGAGTGAGCTAGAACTGGCTAAGGATCTGACCTATGAAGAGAAACCCGTCAGGATCTTGGATGAGATGGAAAGGACTACCAGGAGTAAGGTGATTAAGTTTTACAAGGTGCTATGGGAGCACCATACTGAGGTAGAGGCTACCTGGGAAAGAGAAGATTTTCTAAGATCCGCATATCCGTACTTGTTCCCTGAGCAACCGAATCTCGAGGACGAGATTCATTCTAAGGGAGGTAGGTTTGTGACACCCTGATTTTTGGCAACTTTTTCTTTTCAAAATCTTTTGGGTTTTATTTGCAAACTTGGTTGATTTTCAAATCTTTTCAATTGATTTGGATCTGTGAATCTTTGAATCTTTTCCCAAGTAACCCAAAACCCTCATCATCTTACCAAAACCTTTCTACACCTCTCCTGGATCAATTTCCAATATTTAATCTTTTTCAATAATCCTTTTCCTTATTTGGGAAATTATGTCATCACTATGGGTTATGAAGCAACCTATAGTTTGGATGATCAATAAATTCCCAAACTTTTCCCACATCTTCTCATCATCATATGATTCCATAATCTTTAAAAATATTCAATTGCCCAATGCAAAATTTTGGCCAGAATAATTATTTCTTCTCTGGCCAGAATTGGTCCTTTGTGAAGCAACCCCTATTTTCCTGTCTCAGAAAATTCTCAATAAATTCCCCAAGCTCATAGGGATCCTATCTAGCCCCAATATCCAAAAATATCATCTGGTCCAGTACAATTTTTCAGCAGAAAAACTCTGACAAGTTTCTGCCCATTTCAAACCTTTGTGAAGGAGGTGCTAGCTAGAGGTGCTCAATTGCTCTCAAATTTTTATGGCATCTTCTATATCTCAAATAACTTCCCTCCACCAAGCTTCATCTTCAGCAGATCATTTTTGTGAGTGCCACAAGCCCAATTAGATTTTGTACCAGAATTGTGGTTTACAAAGGAACTATGCTCAAATCTTTCTCAAACCCTTCCAAACTTTGCCAGTTTGTAGTCCTTCCAAAGTAGATCACTCTGGACATCTCCCCTGGCTTCATCTCCAGCTCCTCTCATCTCCAGACCTCTCTCAAGTCTACAGTCAGGAACTGTAGGTGAAGCTACCCATCAAACCAGAGTGAATCTGGTCAAGGTAGTGGCACAGGGAGGCTAGATGGTCGAAGGACGATGCTCTGGACAAGGTACGACAGGCTTGCGTGGCCTCCTGGTGGCCGCACCCGTGGTGAGCACGGTGCTGGCATGCCAGGGCGCGCGCTCTGCACGGCGCCCGCGTCGGATGTGCTCGCCCGAGCCGTCCCTCGCTGCCCCCCCTTGTCCCTTGGTGCCGACAGCGCTCCTGACCAACGTGTGGCCCCTCTCGAACCCTCCTGACTGCCGGCGATGGTCGCCGCCGCTCCCAGCCAAGCTCCGCCACGGGCAAAACAGTGAGCTTCCGCCACTGTGGTTGTCCGCGAGCCATTAATGGCGCCGGACCCGTCCCGTCGCTTCCCCCTGCCCTCTCCCATCTCATCGACGCTCCCGGACAGCCAGCTCGCCGTCCTTGCCCCGGCGACGTGGCCACAGCGCTGATAGCTCCAGAGAGCTCGCCTGCCTTCGCCTCCTGCCTATATAAGGCCATGCCCCGCCCCTCCGAGCACCTCACCTCACCTCCGCCATCTCCAATCGGCCTCCCGAGCAATGAGCCACGGCCGAGAGGCCCTCTGGCCTCGAATCTCACCGGAGCTCCGCCGTTCGTAGCAACCTCGCCACCAGCACTTCCCGTTTTCCCCAGCCTCAATCGACCTCACCCTTGAGCTCAGGGCATTCCCCTAGTGCTCCACGACCCTCTGCCCAAGCAAATCATCGCCGGAACCGCCGTCTCCGACCTCACCCGAACGCCGCCGTCGCCGGAGAAGAAGGGGACGACGTCGTCCGACCTCCTTTAGCCAAGCTACGGGTACGTACTTGCTCGCCGATGAGCGCCCGTTCCATTCCTGTAGTCGCCAGACCTCGCCGCCGTCTCTATCGCCGGTGACCATCACCGGAGCCCCACCCGTCTCGGTCCCTCCTCTCCCTCTCTGTTTAAATCCAACAGGCCCCACCTGTCAGCGGCCCACGCCCGCGCCTGAAGCGGTATGAGTGGAGGCGTATTCAGAGAATACGCCTTCGACGTGGCCGCTGGAGGTTTTCTGGTATTTTCTGAATTTCATTTATTTAATTCATTTTGACCAGCAACTTTGACCTTGAATAACTTTTTATCTATAGCTCCAATTCAGTTGATTCTTTTTGCATTGTGTTTGTATTGACCCCCTTTTATTTCTAACCAAGTTTGGTATTTTTCTCTTATCCACAGAATTTCTGGTTAACAAAAATGCATTATGTGACATTTGCTTTTGCATTTTAAAAATGTTTTCAGAAGGAAACTTTGGTGATTTTGAAGACCAGGAGTGTTTGAACAACCCAACAGAGCAAGGCAAGCCATGATACCCATTTCATGAAGCATCTCAATAGCATTGCATATTTTCATACATTATGCTTACTTATTTGCTATAGGTTAATTCATAGTAATTAATTTAAATGCTTAGTGATGAACCACTATACTTGCTAAATGACCTTAGTGGTTGATCTTGAGTCACCTGTCCGGGCTTAACCGTGCAACCACATTTGCCGGTATGGGATGGCCTTGACTTGGTCTGATCGCGTGCTCTTTCACCGGTACCTCCAAAGAGGGAGGGTTATGCGCGCGTGCTACCCTGATCAGGTAGGCGGCGATAACCCTGTGAGCCAGTTGAGTATTGTGCCGGCGTCCCCGTTTGGGACAGTTTAGTTTGGCCACGACGGTGGCAGGTGTCATGAGGACACAGGGCCACCCAGGGCAGGACTCCAGGGGAGAATGAATGCCGGTGGTATGATGGGAGAGTCATGGGTCAGACAGGTTTCGTTGAAGCAACGCTGGTCCACCCGAATGGGATCACGAGGCCAGGTGCTCCATGGTGTGGGTAAAGTGTGCAACCTCTGCAGAGTGTAAAATCTATTCGAATAGCCGCGTCCACGGAATTGGACAGCCCGTCCAGACCTCAGTAGGTGGTCAACCATAACATTGTTAGTAATGATGGAAGAACTCTTCATATGATCGGAAGTACTCGATGGTTTATGAGTATTCCGAGGGTTGTGGGACAACCTGGAAGAGAGTAAGTTGGTAACCGATAACAGTAAGTGAATTGCTTAAACTTTTAACATGATTGCCATGCTATTGTTTGCTGCATTACTTGGTTGTTGCGAGCTTGCGAGTAAATTGAAAGTACTTACCTGGCGTATCATGCCATATGCAGGAGAAGCCGAGGACGGAGCTCCGATGTTTCGTGCTACGATAGCTAGGATGTGTCCACAGTAGTGTCCCTGTGGATGGAGTTGCCGCTATATTCCGCTACGCCGTAGAAGTACTTAGTAGTTCCGAGGCCCTGCTATGTTCCATAAATAATGTGGATACTGTCATAGCACCGAGGGTGCCTTTGGCCTCGCTATCATTGTAAAATATGAGCTTGTACCCGACATCTATCAATAAAAGTTCAGTTCTGTTCTGTACCAAGTTGTTGTGTGTTTCCAGAAGACATGATCTCTGGGTTGGAAACACTGGTAATCCGGTTCTCTGAGCCGGGGTGCCACACTAGCTAGACATGAAGAACTCATTGACAAGTAAGGTGAAGAAGCTCACCCATCCTCTTTGATAAGGAATAAAAATCCACACACTTCAGAATGAAATTAATTAGAAATCTGGATGAGGGAACAAAAAAAGCTTCAGACACGTGCATTCATGGAAAAAGAAGGAATCACACACGCAGTTTGAAGGAGGAGCTCACCTGTACCTGGTGCTTCACCATAGTTGAGGGCACGACAACCCCCGATGCACTCATGAGAGGGCTTAATGGATTCGAAGTGGAGAGGAGGCTCATACGTCTCCAACGTATCTATAATTTTTGATTGTTCCATGCTGTTATATTATCATTCTTGGATGTTTTACAATCATTTTATAACAACTTTATAACATTTTTTGTGACTAACCTATTGACATCGTGCCAAGTGCTAGTTGTTGTTTTTTGCTTGTTTTTTACTTCGCAGAATTTCAGTACCAAACGGAGTCCAATCGCGATGAAACTTTTTGGAGATTTTTTTGGACCAGAAGACATCCAGGGAGTGAAAGAAGTACCTGGGAGGAGGCCCATGGGGCTTACAAGACACCAGGGCGCGCAAGAGGCCCCCGGCACGCCCTGGTGGGTTGTGGTGGCCTCAGGACCCCTCTCCACCGCCTCTGAGCTCTATAAATGCCCAAATATTCTAGAAACCCTAGATGAGTCAACGAAAAAGACTTCCAGCCACCGCAAGTTCCAGAACCGCGAGATCCAATCTAACACCATCACGGAGGGGTTCATCATCCTCATTGGTGCCTCTCCGATGATGCGTGAGTACTCCACCATAGACCTACGGGTCCGTAGGAAGTAGCTAGATGGCTTTCTCTCTCTCTCTTTTGATTCTCAATACAATGGTCTCTTGGAGATCTATTTGATGTAATGACCTTTTGCGGTGTGTTTGTTGGGATCCGATGAATTTTGAGCATGGTCTGTTTCTATCCATGAATATTATTTGAGTCTGCATTGATCTCTTATATGCATGATTACTTATAGCCTCGGATTTCTTCTTTGAATCTTTGGTTTAGTTAGGCGAACTAGATCGATTTTTCTTGCCATGGGAAGAGGTGCTTTGTGATGGGTTCGATCTTGCGGTGTCCTGTCCCAGTGACAGAAGGGGCAGCGAGGCACGCATGTATCATTGCTATTAAGGATAACAAGATGGGGTGTATTCCTACATGAATAGATCTTGTCTACATCACGTCACCATTCTTATTGCATTACTCCATTTGAACTTAATACACTAGATGCATGCTGGATAGAGGTCGATGTGTGGAGTTATAGTAGTAGATGCAGAATCGTTTCGGTCTACTAATCTTGGACGTGATACCTATATAATGATCATCGCCTTGGATATTGTCATGATTATTTGATCTTCTATCAATTGCCCAACAGTAATTTGTTCACCCACCATGTGATATACTCATGAGAGAAGCCACTAGTGAAACCTACGGCCCCCAGGTCTACTTTTCCAACATATTGCTTTCCGATCTATCTTTTGCCGCTTTTTGTTTCCAGATCTATTATTCCAAAAACCCAAAAATACCTTGCTGCACATTTTATTTGCCTCTTTTATTTTGAGTTCTTGTGCGATCTATCTATCCAATCTGTTACAATCTAATCTATCTTTTTACCGTGGAGAGATTGACAACCTCTCATACGCGTCTGGTTGCAAGTATTTGTTCTTTGTGTGCAGGTACCATTTACATAGTGTTGCATGGTTCTCCTACTGGTTTGATAACCTTGGTTTCATAACTGAGGGAAATACTTACCGTAGTTGTGCTGCATCATCCCTTCCTCTTTGGGGAAATACCAACACAATCTCAAGCCACGTCAAAGGAATTTCTGGCGCTGTTGCCGGGCAGGAGGTACGAAAGTAGTCTCCCGTCAACTTGCCAATTTCTGGCGCCATTGCCGGGGAGACATCATCAACATCTATCAGGTTCCTAATCACAAATATGATCTCCTTAAAATTTACATTATTTGCCATTTGCCTCTCGTTTTCATCTCCCCCACTTCACAAAAAATTGCTGTTTTATTCGCCCTCTTTTCCGTTTTCCTTTTTGCTTGTTTGCTATCTTTGCTTGTGTTGCCATGTGCCTTCTATTTTCTTGCATCTTCGCCAAATTATTGATATGGATCCTCATCCACTTGCTAATCTTTTCAAAAGGCCAAATTATGATGAACCAATTGCTAGTGAGTTGAGTGCACTTGATTATCTCTATGAAGTTTTGTTTGAAAATCATGAATCTAATTTTTTTATGAAGTGTTGAAGGAAGAAATTTATAAGGTCATTCATGATAGCTCCTTGATTGAAAAGCATGATTGCAATGATGTTAACATAAATTCTATTAATGTCAATTATGTTAATGATATGCAAAACTACAAGCTTGGGGATGATAATTTTTTCATGTTCACTTGTTATTGAAATGATCATGATTGGGGTGATAATGCTTCTTATGATCTTGAAAATTTATTTAAGCCTCATGTTGAATATGTTATTGATAATAATGTTTGCAATAGTATCGAAAGTGGGTTTGGGAGAGCGTAAACTTTAGGTAAAAAAATCCCACATATTTGGAGAGTGTTCAATCTTATGAATTTTTTGATAAAAGTGGGTTTGGAGAGGTCATAACTTTGGTTGATGATAATCCCACTATTTTGGAAGATGATAAAAACTTTATGCATGTTGATCATAAAGAGAGTATTTTTTATGATATCTATATTGTTGAATTTGATTATGATCCTACATGTAATTATTATGAGAGAGGAAATTATGGTTGTACAAATTTTCATGATACTAAATTACCTCTCTTCATGTTGAGCTTGCTATTGTCTCTTTCTTCTTCCTTCCATATGCTAGTTTTTGCTTGCCTTGATAATTTCTTTGCTTATAAAATGCCTATGCATAGGAAGTATGTTAGACTTAAGTGTGTTTTTCATATGCTTCATGATGATCTCCTTGTGTTGCTATTATTATCTTTCATGAGGGCATCATTGAAATCTGAAGCCTATCTTAATGGCTATAAAGAAAGAGCTTGTTGGGAGGCAACCCAATGAATAAATTTATTTTCACCTTTTTCTTTCTGTTCTAGAGTGTTGACACAATTATGCTACTGTTATGATTGTGTTTTTTATGTTTTAATTAGTGTTTGTGCCAAGTAAATCATTTAGGATGATTCACAAGATGAGTAGAAACAATGCTGAATCTGACACAGAAACTTTGACTCCAGTGCAGGAATTTTCATTTTTACTGGAGCGTGATAATGAGATGAAATTTTAACACAGTATTTCTATACAAATTCTTTATGTTGTCCTACTTTTTAAGAATTTTTAGAGTTACAAAAGTATGGTTAGAGTACAGATTACTACAAACTGTTCTTTTTTTTGACAGATTCTGTTTTCATTGCATTGTCTGCTTGTTTTGATGAATCTATGGTTTTTATAGAAGGGTATAAGCCATGGTAAAGTTAGAATACAGTAGGTATAATGCAATAATGAAATATGAATGGGTTTGCAACAGTACTTACGGTGGTGATTTGCTTTATTATACTAATGGATCTCATGAAGGTTTTGCTGAGTTTTGTGTGATTGAAGTTTTCAAGTTTTGGGTGAGATCGTGATGGATGAAGGAATAAGGAGTGAAAAGAGCCTAAGCAGGGGGATTCTACAGCACCCGAAGATAATATCCAAGGAGAAACAAGCAACTAAGCTTGGGGATGCCCATAGTGGCATCCCCTCATTCTTCTCACGACCATCGGTATTTTACTTGGAGCTATATTTTTATTCGTCACATATCATGAGTTTTGCTTGGAGCGTATTGTATTATGTGAGTCTTTGCTTGATATGCTTTTTAGTTTGTCACAAGAACCCTTGCTGGACACACCTATTTGAGAGAGCCAAAATTATGCTATGATTTGAATTGCTCTATATGCTTCACTTAAATTTTTGAGCTATGGAATTGCTCTATTGCTTCACTTATATCTTTTTGAGCACGGTGTGCTTTAATTTTTTGAAGAAATACTCTCATGCTTCACTTAGATAAATTTGGGAGTTAGTAAACTTTGAAGAAATTCTCTCATGCTTCACTTATACTATTTTGAGAGATGAAATTTTTATGCTCATGTTCCTCGCTTAAATTTATTTGAGCTTGTCAAAAGCAATGGAAATATATGAAACTAGTCCCAAAGTGATAGATATTCAAGAGGGATATAATGAAAACTTTCATGAAGATCATTGGACAAATTAAACTTGATTCCTTGTAATAGTTTTGAGACATGATGATAGTGATATGTGACTCATGTTGGTGAGTAATTATGCTTTAGTAAGAATATTGGTGTTAAGGTTTGTGATTCCCTATGCAAGCACAAAAGTCAATAGTTATGCAATGAAATTACATCCTACTTATGGTGCATTATTCGGTGTTAGTTATACTCAATGCCCGTTTATGTGAATTTTCGTTTCTTGGTTGGTAGCTTCTCAATCTATTTGCTAGCCTCCACTTGTACTAAGTAGAAATACTACTTGTGCATCCAAAATCCTTAAACCCAGTTTTGCCTTATGAGTCCACCATACCAACCTATATGCGGTATTTCCATGCAGTTCTAAGCAAATTTGTATGTGCCATCTCTAATATTCAAAATGAATTTGCTTTTTGTGTGCTCGTACCGCTCATGAAACGGTAGGGGGTGTCCAATATTTTTCCATGCTAGATGTGTTATTCTCAAGATGAGTGTTTATTCACTTGTCATTGCACGAGAGTACGGCGGTAATAGGGATGCCTAGTCCCGAAATGAAAATAAATTTACTTTATGTTGTCAAATAATAAATTCCTTGGAAAGTGTTGCTATGGAAGGCAACCGTGGACACGACTAGCCATGGATTGTGAAAGAATGATGGAAAAAGGAATAAACTTTATTTTATGTTTGGGAACCGCCTATGATGTATCTAGCATGGAAAGTATTGAGAACTACTTGGTCGTTTTCGTTAACAGGAAAGGCATGCCACCCAAAATATTTTTCTCTCTCAATTTAAGCTTTGAGCTCTGGCAGCTCTACAAATCCCTACTTCCCTCTGCAAAGGACCTATCTATTTACTTTATGCAATTTTTATTTTCAATTTGAGTCTCCATCTTCTCTTATAAAGCACCAACTAGGGGGCACTATGATCATACTTGTGAATTGGGTGTAGTTAATATTTGAGTGTGTTTCATGAATGGATCAATGATTGAGCATGATGAGCTAGGGATAACTTTCTTTAGTGTTGATATTTTGAAAGACATGGTTGCTTGTTGGCATGCTTCAGTATTAAAGTCTTTATGTCAAAACTAGACTATTGCTTTGAACCATCTAAAAATACAAATGTCCATGCTACAAAAGAAAAGAATATGTGATGAACAAGTTAGGCAACATTCCAAATCAAAAATTCTGTTTTTATCATTTACCTACTCGAGGACGAGTAGGAATTAAGCTTGGGGATGCTGATACATCTCCAACGTATCTATAATTTTTTATTGTTCCATGCTATTATATTATCATTCTTGGATGTTTTAAAATCATTTTATAGCAACTTTATATCATTTATTGGGACTAACCTATTGACATAGTGCCAAGTGCCAGTTGTTGTTTTTTGCTTGTTTTTTACTTCGCAGAATATCAGTACCAAACGGACTCCAATCGCGATGAAACTTTTTGGAGATTTTTTTTGACCAGAAGACATCCAGGGAGAGAAAGAAGTACCTGGGAGGAGGCCCGTGGGGCCCACAAGACACCAAGGCATGTCAGAGGCCCTCGTCACGCCCTGGTGGGTTGTGGTGGCCTCGGGACCCCTCTCCACTGCCTCTGAGCTCTATAAATGCCCAAATATTCCAGAAACCCTAGAGGAGTCGACCAAAATCACTTTCAGCGGCCGCAAGGTCCAGAACCGCGAGATCCAATCTAACACCATCATGGAGGGGTTCATCATCCTCATTGGTGCCTCTTCGATGATGTGTGAGTAGTCCACCATAGACCTATAGTTCCGTAAGCAGTAGCTAGATGGCTTTCACTCTCTCTTTTGATTCTCAATACAATGGTCTCTTGGAGATCTATTTGATGTAATGACTTTTTGTGGTGTGTTTGTCGGGATCCGATGAATTTTGAGTTCATGATCAGTTTCTATCCATGAATATTATTTGAGTCTTCTTTCATCTCTTATATGCATGATTACTTATAGCCTCATATTTATTCTTTGAATCTTTGGTTTAGTTAGGCCAACAAGATCGATTTTTCTTGCCATGGGAAGAGGTGTTTTGTGATGGGTTCGATCTTGCCGTGTCCTCTCCCAGTGGCAGAAGGGGCAGCGAGGCACACATGTATCGTTGCTATTAAGGATAACAATATGGGATTTGTTCCTACATGAATAGATCTTGTCTACATCATGTCACTGTTCTTATTGCATTACTCCATTTTTCCATGAACTTAATACACTAGATGCATGCTGGATAGTGTTCGATGTGTGGAGTAATAGTAGTAGATGCAGAATCATTTCGGTCTACTAATCTTGGACGTGATGCCTATATAATAATCATCGCCTTGGATATCGTCATGATTATTTGATCTTCTATCAATTGCCCAACAGTAATTTTTTCACCCACCGTGTGCTATACTCATGAGAGAAGCCACTAGTGAAACCTACGGCCCTCGGGTCTACTTTTCCAACATATTGCTTTCCAGTCTATCTTTTGCCGCTTTTTGTTTTCAGATCTATTATTCCAAAATCCCAAATATACCATGTTGTACTTTTTATTTGCCGCTTTTATTTTGTGTTCTTGTGCGATCTATCTATCCAATCTATTACAATCTAATCTATCTTTTTACCGTGGAGAGATTGACAACCTCTCTTACGCGTCGGGTTGCAAGTATTTGTTCTTTGTGTGCAGGTACCGTTTACATAGTGTTGTGTTGTTCTCCTACTGGTTCGATAACCTTGGTTTCATAACTGAAGGAAATACTTACCGTAGCTGTGCTGCATCATCCTTTCCTCTTTGGTTAAATACCGATGCAGTCTCAAGGCACGTCAGAGGCGGCGACCGCTAAACTCGCATCCAGCTACGGTGCAGCTACCCCTCTCGACTGTGCGGGCCAAAGCAAAGAAGGCGGTGCATCGGGCCAACCAGCGGCGTGCGGGCCGAAGCAGAGGAGGCGGGGCTAAGGCGGTGCATCGGGCCAACCAACGGTGTCCAGGCCGAAGCAGAGGAGGCGGGGCTGAGGCGGTGCGTCGGGCCGACCTATTAAGCTTCATGCACTAGCCAACGTAACCAACAGTCCGAACTGATGGAAAGGGCTAGGCAATCCACAGATACACTTCAACACCCCCTCTCACGTGTGATGTGGAAAGTCAACACGTGGAAAGACTCAAAGGTATGGCTCAAGATGCCTATACATGGACAAAGGGGGGCAGCAACAATTTTTTAGATAAACCACAAAAGCCAGGACTTGAACTCAAAACCATGGGCTCTGATACCATGTTAAGCTTCATGTACTAGCCAACTCAACCAAAAGTCCGAACTAATGGAAAGGGCTAGGCAATCACCATATACACTTCAACACGACCAACGGCTGCTGTTGCTCCTGCTGCTCCGGCCAGTGAGCCTACCTCCATGGCCGATCCTTCCTCTTTGGTCCAGACGGCGAGCCTCCCTCCACGGCCGACCCGGTCCTCATTTGTCGCTGCAACAACCCCCGCTGCTTTCCCCCCGCATGCATCGGCCTTGTGCCCAGACCTGACCCGTTCGCCACCAACCTAAGCGACGGGTCGATGGCGGCGTCCTTCCCTGCCTTGTACACTCCCATCGGCCATGGATCTATGGTGGCCGGTGGAGGTGTCGGGGCAATGACGAGAAAGCGGGAGGAAAGGCAGTGACGAGCACGCTCACGGAAGGGAAGGGAGAGGATTCGTGTCTTCCTGTTGTCGCGTCTGACCAAGGAGAGAGGTCGAGGAGGGAGGGAGGGGATTGGGCGAGGGGCTTTCGAGGAGACGACATGCCCACACGCACGACGCACAACGCAGCCAACTGCTTCGCAACTCCTCATGACGCAGGACGCGGGCAGCGCGTGACGTGACGCGTCAGGAGTGGTCACATGACAAAATGCAACCCAGCCAATGGAGGATCTGATGAGCGGGACCAGGAGTAGCGGCAGCCCACCCGTCATTGCGCCAACACAAAAGTGGCTGCACAAGTTGGGTGCACATGCTCCGACCCACCCCTCCACAGCTAACGCAGGACACAACAACTCCCTCGACGCATGACCCATGCAGCGCGCGACCCTCCAAAAGCGACTGACTGAGAAAATTCTAACCTACACTGTGAGACATGCAGCCGGGACAGCCGACGAGTGGGGCCAGGGCAACACCGTCCCACCAGTCATAGGCAAAGCAAAAGGCGCGGGTGCAGAAACCGGGTGCATACCCGCTGGCCAACCCCTCCGCGGCTCGCCCAGGACGCACCCTGCGGTCACCGCGGACGAGCCACATGACGTGCGAGGAGTTCTCACCCGAGATTTTTGAACCCAGCCAACGGAAGAACTCGGCGAGCCTACCAGTCATCGTATTTCACACAGGATCGCTGGGTCAAAACAGACAGTCAAAATCTAACGGCTGACACGAGCGTGTTGACCAGACCGGAGGCGATCGAACGGGCAGAACGATGGGAAGTCGAGGGATCCCTCAGATGGGAGGGTCGGCCAGTCTCCTTATATGTTAGAATGGCTGTTGTTTGCCTCACCGACTTCGTGGACATCAATGAGCTCATGTCCACCCGATGTGCTACCATATGTTCTATTTGGAGTGTATCGACCCATGGCTTGCCATTGCAGCCACACCGACCCTTCACTATCTTAGCCATTGCTGAGAGCCGTGGCTTGAGGGAGAGCCATGCAGGAGCACCCGGAGGAGCTCAATGAGTAGTGCTCGGTGGTCTCTTTCAGGGCTGAATATATATCTCAACGGGGATCAACCCGGGTGGCTAATTTTGTTCTTCCTGTCTATGTCATGGCGGTGACAGTTGGGTCGCATTCACGTCCGATGATGCCATCCCCAAGGCGATGACCTCCACATAGTAGACAGCGGAGCCCGGAATAGACAGACACCTCTTGCACGAGGTGTACGGCCAGGGTGTTGTCCGGCACCACGCATGCATGCCGTAATCAGTGGAGAGAGCAGTGTGGCTCTCCTCGGCAATGATGGTACAACATAGATGGCCGAGATGGAGAGGATGGTTGAAGGACGCATAGCGAGGTGGGGTAGAAGAGCGCGACGGATGTTGTCGGATTCGGGGCTCCGCAGACCCAAGAAGGTTCGAACACTAGGGTGCGCTCGCTCTATGGCCCTACTCTACCTCGCAACCTCACGACGACTCTCTGGTGGTTTGAGTTAGGAAGACGAACAAGAACACACAGAGTTTACCCAGGTTCAGGCCACCTCGCGGTGTAAAACCCTACTCCTGCTTGGTGAAATGCTTGAGGAGGGAGATAGATACAAGGTTTGTTCTTGCCCTACCAAAAAGTTCTCCCCTTCTGCGGGGGCTGGTTACCTCCTTATATTAGCCCCAGTCCTCTTCCCTCAAAAAATATCAGGTGGGAAGGGTTGCCACAACGGCCATTTTGAAAGGGAACAAGGTCACAGCTTATCCTGACAAAAGGTGATCTTCGTCTGCTAAAATTCCCCGCCGTGACGCGCTCGTGGGCTCGGGGGTGACATCCGTCCTGCCGAGCCCCCGGTCCTGGTCTTCTTGCATGGAAGAGGAAACCTTTGGGGATGCTTTGGGAACCCGCGGGCTGGCGCTGACCTTCTATCACCAAAGAGGAAACTCTATCCTTCGTGCCAGCTGGTGCGGCCCCGGAGGCCGCTCGGTGCGAGCCACGTCGACCACGTTGAGTGGCAGAACCACCCGCCCCCGCGAGGGCACCAGAGGTGGCTCTACGAGGGAGGGGGGTCCCCAGGAGGCTTGTGATGTCGCGGCCGTCGTGCGCCTCATGAGGCATCAGCCCTCGTGAAGGCTCCCCTCATGAGGATGATTGGTGGGCCACCCGGTCGCTCAGAACCAGTGCCTCGCCCGGGCCACGGCCAGATGGGCCTGGGTACCCCCAGTCCCAATGGCCCAACAGTAGCCCCCGGGCCCGCGGGGCTGATACGTCTCCGTCGTATATACTTTTCCTCACACTTTAGCCCTTGTTTTGGACTCTAATTTGCATGATTTGAATGAAACTAACCCGGACTAACGTTGTTTTCAGCAGAACTACCATTTTTTTGTTTTTTGTGCAGAAATAAAAGTTCTCGGAATTGGACGAAACTTTTTGGAGATTATTTTTGAATAAATAAAAAATATTGGAGCCAAGAACCACCGGAGGGGGGCCACAGGCTGGGCAGGATACACCAGGGCACGCCAGCCCCCCCCCCCTGCCATGCGCGCCCTGGTGGGTTATGCCCACCTCGTGGCCCCACTGACCCTAATTCTGGCACTATAAATTCCTATTTTCAAAGAAAAAAATCAAAGAGAAAGTTTCATCGCGTTTTACGATACGGAGCCGCTGTCACCTCCTGTTCTTCATCGGGAGGCCAGATCTGGAGCCCGTTTGGGGCTCCGAAGAGGGGAATCTTCGGTCTTCGTCAAAATCAACCATTCTCCATCGCCAAGTCCATGATGCTCCCCACCGGTACTGAGTAATTCCTTTGTAGGCTTGCTGGTCGGTGAGGAGTTGGATGAGATTCATCATGTAATCGAGTTAGTTTTGTTAGGGCTTGATCCCTAGTATCCACTATGTTCTGAGATTGATGTTGCTATGACTTTGCTATGCCTAATGCTTGTCACTAGGGCCCGGGTGCCATGATTTCAGATCTGAACCATTTATGTTATCACCATTATATCTATGTTCTCGATCCGATCTTGCCTAGTCATATGCACCTATTACGTGTTATGATCCGTCAACCCCATAGTGACAATATTTGGGATACTTCACGGTGATGGCCGTAGTTTGAGGAGTTCATGTATTCACTATGTGTTAATGCTTTGTTCCGGTTCTCTATTAAAAGGAGGCCTTAATGTCCCTTAGTTTCCTTATGGACCCCGCTGCCACGGGAGGGTAGGACAAAAGATGCCATGCAAGTTATTCTCCATAAGCACGTATGACTATTTACGGAATACATGCCTACACTACATTTATGAACTGGAGCTAGTTCTGTGTCGCCCTAGGTTATGACTGTTATATGATGAATATCATCCAACGAGTTCACCGATCCAGTGCCTACGAGTTTTTCACATATTGTTCTTGCTAAGTTACTACTGATGTTACTGTTCCAACTGCTACAAAACTATTGCTATCATTGCTACTGTTACCGTTACTGTTACTACTGCTATCAAACTATCATACTATTGTGCTACTGATCACTTTGCTATAGATATTTAATCTCCAGGTGTGGTTGAATTGACAACTCAAATGCTAATACTCTCAAATATTCTTTGGCTCCCCTTGTGTCGAATCTATAAATTTGGGTTGAATACTCTACCCTCGAAAACTGTTGCGGTGCCCTATACTTGTGGGTTATCAAGACCTTTTTCTGGTGCCGTTGCCGGGGAGCATAGCTATGTTTGTTGAGTCACTTGGGATTTATATCAATTGATCACTATGAAGAATCTGAAGGATCCAAAGACTAAGATTTTTTCCTCTAAGATGAGGGGAGTTAAGGAACTGCCATCTAGCTCTGCACTTGATTCACCTTCTGTTATGAGTAAGCTTGCAACACCACCACATGCTAGTAATCCTAATATGTCACAAGTTATTGATGATGCTACCTTTGCTATGAATGATGCTTATGATGATGCTAGTACCATGCTTGATGATAATGTGCCACTAGGAGAATTTCTTGATGAACAAATTGCTAGAGCTAAAGAGAATGAAACTACTGAAACTGATGAGATTGCTGAAACTTATGAAGCCTATGAAACTGATGATGACTACGAAACACCTATTAGTCCTAGCTCTCCTAGGTTTGAAATGCCTAAGATACCTGAAGGTTATGTTATGGACGAGGAGGTAACTAGAGAAATTCTTTCTTGCAAAGATAGAAACGATCTTAAGAAATTGCTACGCAAGTATAAGGAAAAGACTTTGGATGCTAGAATGAAATTTGATCCTAAGTTTGCTACTTCACCTATCTTTGTTACCGATAAGGATTATGAATTCTCTGTGGACCCAGAGTTAATTACTTTGGTTGAATCCGATCCTTTCCATGGCTATGAAACTGAAACTGTTGTGGCACACCTTACTAAGCTGAATGATATAGCCACCCTCTTTGCTCATGATGAGAAGATTCGCTACTATTACATCCTTAAGTTATTTCCGTTCTCATTAAAGGGTGATGCTAAGACATGGTACAATACTCTTGCTCTTGGTTGTGTGCGTAGTCCCCAAGATATGATTTACTACTTCTCTGAAAAATATTTTCCTGCTCATAAGAAACAAGCTGCCTTACAGTAAATATTTAACTTTGTGCAAATTGAAGAAGAGAGTCTCCCACAAGCTTGGGGGAGGCTTCTCCAGTTGCTTAATGCTATGCCTGATCACCCTCTGAAGAAAAATGAAATACTTGATATCTTCTATAATGGACTAACCGATGCTTCTAGGGACTTTCTAGATAGTTGTGCTGGTTGTGTTTTCAGGGAACGAACTATTGAACAAGCTGATGAATTATTGAATAACATATTGAAGAATTATGATGATTGGACTCTTCCTGAACCACCGACTAAACCCACTCCGAAGAAGAGGGGTATCTTATTTCTCAGTCCTGAAGATATGCAAGAGGCAAAGAAATCTATGAAGGAACAAGGTATTAAAGCTCAAGATGTTAAGAATTTGCCACCTATTGAAGAAATACATGGCCTTGACACACCACCACCTCCACAGGTGGAAGACGTAAATTCTTTATTAAAGTTTGATGAAGGTGATATCCCTCACAATAAACATCCTAGTCAATGCTTATATGAGTTTGAAAACTATATTATGAACCAAGATCATTTCAATGCACATGTTCTGAAACAATTGAAATATATTTCTGATATGATTGCTCGCTTGAGTGACTCGCTATTTAGAATCAGTAATGATGTTAGAGGTGTAGGAAAGCATGCCTCTATGGTTCAAACTCAATTAGAGCAAGTTGCTAAATCTCAAAAAGAATTGCTTGATGAAATGAATAATAATATGAATGATTTTGCTGCTAGAGTAGTAACTAGAGGAGGTAGAATGACCCAAGTACCACTTTATCCTGAGGGTCATCCTAAAAGAATTGAACAAGACTCTCAGAGAATTAATACTGATGCACCTAGTCCTTCTAGGAAGAAAAAGAAAAAGAAAAATGATAGGACTTTGCATACCTCTAGTGAACCTGAGATACAAAAACCTCCTGATGATAATAATGTCTCTATTTCCGATGCTGAAACTTAGTCTGATAATGAACACTCACCTAGTGATAATGAAAATGATAATGATGATGTTCATGAAGATGCTCAAGCTAACAATGATAAAGAACCAGATAATTATGTTGAAATAGAGCCTACTGTAGATCTTGATAACCCACAACCTAAGAATAAACGTTATGATAAAAGAGACTTTGTGGCTAGGAAACATGGCAAAGAAAGGGAGCCATGGGTTCAGAAATCCATGCCCTTTCCACCTAAACCATCTAAGAAAAAGGATGATGAAGAATTTGAGCGCTTTGCTGAAATGATTAGGCCAGTCTTTTTGCGTACCCGCTTAACTGATATCTTAAAGATGGCCCCTTATGCAAAGTACATGAAAGACATCATCGCTAATAAAATAAAGATACCCGAAGCTGAAATATCCACCATGCTTGCTAATTACTCTTTTATGGATGGAGTACCTAAAAAACTTGGAGATCCTGGAATACCAACTATACCTTGCTCCATTAAAAGAAACTATGTCAAAACTGCTTTGTGTGATTTGGGAGCCGGTGTTAGTGTTATGCCTGTCTTCTTATATAAAGACTTGATTTGAATAAACTCACACCTACTGAGATATCATTGCAAATTGCTGACAAATCAACTGCCATACCTATCGGTATTTGTGAGGATGTGCCCATTGTTGTTGCAAATGTTACTATCTTAACGAACTTTGTTATTCTTGAGATGCCCGAGGACGACAACATGTCGATTATCCATGGTAGACCCTTTTTTAATACTGCAGGGGCTGTTATTGATTGCAATAAAAGCAAAGTCACTTCTCATATCAATGCTAATGAGCACACGGTGCACTTTCCGAAGAAACAATTCCAAGTGAATGGTATAAATGTTATTGAAGAATCTCCGACACTCACTATTGGAAGCTTTCAATTACCTCTACCTACTTCCAAAAATAAATATGATATACTTATTGTTGGGGATATGCACATCCCCATTTTAGGTAACTTAGTGTTTTACGAAAGTGCTTCAGTTTCATGCTAATCGGAAGTGGTTGTTAATAAGACTTGATCAACCTTATTAATGGATCATTTTTGAAAGGTATGAAGTCGATGAATTTAGTAAGCACAACTCTCTGCTCCCACCTTTTATTTTCTGTTTTAGTTTGTCAAATAAAATAAAATGCCATGATTATCCTGTTTTATGTTTTCTCCATGCAATAAAAAATGACCCAAAAATAAAAGTCCTCAGAATGTTCTGAAAATTTGATACGATTTTTTTCCGAATATTTCTGAATTTCTGGTGCAAATAATACCAGAGGGGGGTGCACCTGGTGCCCACAAGACACCAGGGTTCGCCAGCAACCCCAGGCGCACCTTGGTAGGTTGTGGCCCCCACGTGGGCCCCCTCACCTATCTCTTTAGCCCACATCATCCCCTACCTCCAGAAAAAATCACCACAGACACCATTCCTGTGTTCTTGCTCTCAAACCCGCAGATTTTGATCTCTTTGCTCGAAGCTCCGTTTCCGAAACTATTTGGAGGGATTGCTACTTGGTATGTGACTCCTCCATTACTCCAATTAGTTTTTGATTTAGTGGGTTATTTTTAGAGTAATTTGCTACTCTTGGTGCTATTGTAGATGCCCTTGCATGTTGAATTCTTAGAGCTCTAAGTAGTTTGAATGCTTAATATGGCCTCTATGCATGCTTAGGAGTAGTTGCTATCAATTTCACGAAGTTTTGTTGACAAAATTTTTGTAGGCTAAAATTTTCAGAATTTTTAGTATAGGAATAAGATGGATTTCTTTAGGAAGTTTTCCTCCAAGAAAAATGCCAAAGGAGTCATTGGGGAATCATCGGATAATGACATTCACACTCCACGAAGGGTGGAGGTGCGGCCGTGCGAATGGCCGCATGATGCCTTCATCGAGGAGGCCGGGTTCCATCAAGAGTTCGCTCAATTTGTTGCAAACGCTAAGCTGACCGAGTTCCTCGCAGCTAAGTGTGACCAATATCACATCCTTACAAATTCTTTTGTGCAAAGTTTTCATTTCCTGAGAAAGAATAATCCCCCTGAGGTGTAGTTTAACCTTTATGCTAAAACTTACAAAATGTTGCTAACTGACTTTTGCGACATATGCTTGATTCCCTCTGATGGGGAATTTAGAGAACCTAGACCAGCGGAGTTTGAGGACTTTCTCCTCACTTTAACAGTGGGTGAGGATAGAGGCGTGTCAAACGCTACTCCTGCCAGTTTGCAGTTTCCCTCAGTACATTACTTTGCTTTGTTCATCACGAAGTGTTTAACTGCTAGGTGGAAGGTTGGCGCACTCAGTGCCCCCGACCTCGCTATTTTACGCCGTGCACTATATGATGACCACACCTTTAGTATGGGGGCTATTATTGCACGTCGCTTACACCTCAACAGGACTAAGGGAAAGATACATGGTGGTATTTATGCTACTTGTTTAGCGAGACACTTTAATGTTTAGATTCGCCCACATGACTATCTCTTGTCCCAAGTTTACCTGCATCACAAGTTGTTGCAAGATCATCAATTTCTTAACGTAACTGATTCTATCTGTGACATTCATTACAACCTAGTATTCAGCGTTGAAACCCGTGATGTTATTCCGTTGCCTGCACCTGCTCTGTTAGATTCTATTGCCAGGAACGGATACAGGATCATGCCAGATGACATTACAGCCTACCGGAACAACCTAGCAGCTGCTGAGGAGGAGCCCCAGGGTGGGACACTTAGGTGCCACCTCCACCTCACTTTGACTTAGGACCGGATGGCTTCTACAGATGGTGATTACCAAGCTAGGCTAAAAGCCTAAGCTTGGGGGAGTACAAATTTCCACCGACATTACATTGATGTTCACACATTTCATTTCAGTTGTCGGTGTTCACACTTTTTCATTGTAATATCCATGCTAGATTTGTTTTCTCACTTTCTTCTTGAGAAAATCCAAATATATTTCCTACTTCTTTTCATTTTTTCTTTCTAACTTAGTTTAATTGTAGTATTGAAAGAAAACCCAAAAAGATTTCTCGTTTCTTCTTTTGCTTGTTGGGAGCTTTCCCGTGTAAATAGTTTTTCTCGTTTTTGTTTTTCCTCTTTAATTTGCTTTCTTCCAGAAAAACCAAAAACTCCAAAAATATTTCCGTGTGTTTCTCTGAAATTCTTTTCTTTTTGTTTGAGTCATACCAAGGAGAAGACCATGATGAAAATGTTGAGTGGCTCTTATATGCATCATTGTTAATCTAACAAAGAGCCCATGTTACCTTGTCTTCTCCTCTTGAATAAAATGTTGCAGATTCCAGCTTAGTCCACGGCACTCTTGCACTATTATTATCTTCTTATCATTCGGTCGTGCAAGTGAAAGGCAATAATGATGATATTTGATGAAGTGACTGTGGCAGAGAGAAGCGGGTATGAACTCAACTTGTTTTTGTTGTTGTAAATATGTTTAACCTAGTATCCTTGATTGAACATATTATGATCAAACATGTTTGCAATGACCATTAGAGATTATAGCTGTTCATGCCATGCTTAAGTAGCTAGGAGTGGATAATGATTTATATTGGGTGTCAACATGCATTAAAATGGTTGTGATGCGGTATGATGACATGGTATCCTCCTCTGAATGTTTCAAGTGGCTTGACTTGGCACATGTTCATGCATGTAGTTGAATCAAAACCAACATAGCCTTCATGATATTTATGTTCATGGTGTGCATATCCTACTCATGCTAGTAGTCAATGTTTATTATATGTAATGCATGTTCATGACCGTTTTCGCTCTCTAGTTGGCCGCTTCTCAATCTATTTGCTAGCCTTCGTCTGTACTAAGCGGGAATACTGCTTGTGCATCAAAACCCTTAAACCAAGTTATGCCAGATGAGTCCACTATATCTACCTATATGCGGTATTACCCTGCCGTCCCAAAGTAAATTTGCATGTGCCATCTCTAAAAATTCACATGAACATCTGTTTTGTATGCCTGGACCGCTCATGGAGCGATAGGGGGCGGTCAGTATCTTCCATGCTAAGCGGGTTATTCTCATGATGAGTGTTTATTGGCTCATCCTTACACGAGAGGGGCGGTAATAGGGATTCCCAGTCCCGAAATCAAAAATCGAAAATAATTAAACAAAACTCCCCCAGGAATGTTGTTGGTTTGGACGGTACCTGTGGATGCGGCTAGCCGTGGAGTGTGATTGTTGGTGGAGGGGGAGTAAACCTTTACTTTTACCGCTGGGGAACCGCCGCTAATTTGTTTAGCATGGAAGATATTGATAACTCTTGGTCGTAACGTTGACAAGAAGGGTGTACCTCCCAAAATTATATCTATCTCTGTTTTAAGCATTTAGCTCTGGCACCGCAGCAAATCCATGCTTCCCTCTGCGAAGTGACTATCTACTTACTTTTATGTTGAGTCATCACCTTCTCAGTTAAGCGCCAGATCTGAGAGCACTATTGTCATCCTCATGCATTGTGTATAGTTGATGTTGGGTGCAGCATGACTGGATCTTTTCTACCATGAATTACAATGTTTAGTCGTTGCTTGAACTTTGGAGGTGCTCTGCATTTATGTTTTGCGGTCTCAGAAAGGACTAGCGAGATACCACTATTGTCATATTGTTTTGACAAAGTGTTGGCATTTGAGATATCTTATTATTGCTCGCTAGTTGCTTATGTTATTGATATGAGTTAATATTATTTCTAAGAGTTATTGTTGGCATGGTTAGTCATAATCTTTGCTGAAAACCTGGGTGCTACTTAAGCATATATATGTAAACAAGAACAAAAGAGTTTGTAAAAGTTTTTCTTTATCACTTTCAGTTTGTCAACTAAATTGCTTGAGGACAAGCAATGGGTTAAGCTTGGGGGATTTGATACGTCTCCGTCGTATCTAGTTTTCCTCACACTTTTGCCCTTGTTTTGGACTCTAATTTGCATGATTTGAATGAAAATAACCCGGACTAACGATGTTTTCAGCAAAACTACCATGGTGTTGTTTTTTGTGCAGAAATAAAAGTTCTCGGAATTGGACGAAACTTTTTGGAGATTTATTTTAGAATAACTAAAAAATATTGGAGCCAAGAACCACCGGAGGGGGGGCATAGGATATGCAGGATACACTAGGGCGCGCCACCACCCCCCCTCCCCCCCGGCACGCCCTGGTGGGTTATGCCCACCTCGTGGCCCAACTGACCCTAATTCCGGCACTATAAATTCCTATTTTCAGAGAAAAAAATGAAGGAGAAAGTTTCATCACGTTTTACGATACGGAGCCACCGCCACCTCCTATTCTTCATCGGGAGGCCAGATCTGGAGCCTGTTTGGGGCTCCGGAGAGGGGAATCTTCGGTCTTCGTCATCATCAACCCTTCTCCATCACCAATTCCATGATGCTCCCCACCGGGAGTGAGTAATTACTTCATAGGCTTGCTGATCAGCTAGGAGTTGGATGAGATTCATCATGTAATCGAGTTAGTTTTGTTAGGGCTTGATCCCTAGTATCGACTATGTTCTGAGATTGATGTTGCTATGACTTTGATATGCCTAATGCTTGTCACTAGGGTCCGAGTGCCATGATTTCAGATCTGAACCATTTATGTTATCACCATTATATCTATGTTCTTGATCCGATCTTGCCTAGTCATATGCACCTATTACGTGTTATGATCCGTCAACCCCATAGTGACAATATTTGGGATACTTCACGGTGATGACCGTAGTTTGAGGAGTTCATGTATTCACTATGTGTTAATGCTTTGTTCCGGTTCTCTATTAAAAGGAGGCCTTAATATCCCTTAGTTTCCTTATGGACCCCGCTGCCACGGGAGGGTAGGACAAAAGATGTCATGCAAGTTCTTTTCCATAAGCACGTATGACTATTTACGGAATACATGCCTACACTACATTTATGAACTGGAGCTAGTTCTGTGTCGCCCTAGGTTATGACTATTATATGATGAATAGCATCCAATGAGTTCACCGATCCAGTGCCTACGAGTTTTCCACATATTGTTCTTGCTAAGTTACTACTGTTGTTATTGTTCCAACTACTACAAAACTATTGCTATCATTGCTACTGTTACCGTTACTATCACTACTGTTATCAAACTATCGTACTATTGTGCTACTGATCACTTTTTTGTAGATATTTAATCTCCAGGTGTGGTTGAATTGACAACTCAACTGCTAATACTCTCAAATATTCTTTGGCTCCCCTTGTGTCGAATCTATAAATTTGGGTTGAATACTCTACCCTCGAAAACTGTTGCGATCCCCTATACTTGTGGGTTATCAGGTGCGCATGATCCTGCCGGTTGGTGGGGATCCCGCCGGTTGGCAGGGATGCCGTGACGTGGGCCCTAACCACCTGTGGCCGGGCACGCTAACGCCTTGGAATGCACGGCGCCCCACTTCTCTCGAGGCATTGCAGGTCGCGCAAGCCGACATAAAGCATGGGTGTGGCCGGGGGGCACCGTTGCCATTCCTCGTGTTGCCCTCGTCTTCCTGCATCTTCTTTCTCCGCGCGCAACCGCTCCAGATCCCAGCTCTCTTGAGGCGCCTTCTTTACCCTTCATATGACCCAGCGCTCAGATGGCGCCCGTCAGCAAGAAGGGGAAGGCAGCGGCTGCCACCGCGAGCCCTGCTGCCGCCGGGCAGGCACTCCTGCCCTCCCTCATCTCCAACGAAGAGGACCTGGGTCCCATGCTCCCACTGGTGGCTGACGGGCAGACTGGGAGGCAGGTGACCGGGCTCTGGCCGGGCTCATCAGCGCCGAGCGGCTTGGCAAAGTCCGCCTATCCCTTCTTTCTCCACAACATCTATGCCGGGCTGGTCCCGCCATTCTCCAGGTTCTTTTACGCCATCCTCTCCCATTATCAGATCCACGCCTTGCACCTTCAGCCCAACTCCATCCTCCTCCTAGCCATCTTCGCCTTCTACTGCAAGGTGTTCATGGGTGTGAGGCCCTCGGTGGCGCTCTTTCGCCACTTTTTCAGTCTGCGGTTCACCGCCCAGGAGCACCGCTCCGCGTGCATCTCCTTCGTAGACGTCACTGGCGTGAGCATCCGCCCGAAGGCCGGGAGGAAGGTGAAGGGTTACCGGCAGCGTTGGGTACTCATGGACGCGTGACGAGTCTGCCCGCACCTCGGGGCCCTCACGGACCATCCCGTGCAATCCCCGAGGTGGGCGCATGAGAAGCTCACCAACCTGAGGGAGGAGCCCGTCCTGGAGCACATCGCCGCGGACGGGCATGCCTCTCTGACAGGGGCGATGGTCATCAAGGAGTTCCTGGGGCAGCGCATCGCGCCACTCCAGGCACGCTTGCTCCCCGTGTGGAAGCTCACTGGCTCGGAAGATCCGATGAGGCTGCGCGTTTATGGCTTGACGCACGACGAGCTGCAGGGGGTGTCGGTGTCAAAACCGGCGGATCTCGGGTAGGGGGTCCCGAGCTGTGAGACTAGAATCGATGGTAACAGGAGACGAGGGAGACGATGTTTACCCAGGTTCGGACCCTCCTATGGAGGTAATACCCTACGTCCTGCTTGATTATATTGATGGTATAAGGGTTACAGAGTTGATCTACCTCGACATCGAATAGCTAAAACCCTAGATGAGTTCTCTTGTCTACAACCTAAAACCCTCCGGCTTATATAGACGCCGAGGGTACCTAGGGTTTACACATGGTCGGTTACACGTCGAAGGGATAAACATGCCTATTCACTACTCCAAATGTGGAGGATACGCCACGATTCCCGAAGCTTCCTTCCTGGAGACAGGGTCTTCGATCAATCCAATGCTCAGCAAGCGGCCCATATAGTCCGGCCCATAAGAAATAGGTCGGCCTCCCAAGGACCCCTTAAACCAGGACTCCCTCAGTAGCCCCCGAACTAGCCTCCAACGCCAAGGGTCCTAGCTCCAGCTGCTTCATATGATCAGAGTCTTCAGCTTGCGAGGCGAGTTCCTTTCTCCAAATAGTGATCGGCCGAGTTTAGTTCGGCCTCCGACGACGTGTAGTTTTCCCGATCATGGATCGTTCGAACACCATGAATAACTCGGCCCTGAAGGCCAAACGTCAAGGAGTAAATAGTGCTCCCTGACAACCTTTCAGATGAAAGGTCACGGCCCACCACGACCGCTGAACCAGTCGCAAAAACTCGATTCGCGGTTCGATGCCGTTTTCATTAGCACGATCCATCAATGCACAGATCGTGCTCCGTTTCACACGGGATATGTTTAATCATGCGCGTATAACGGCACGCACATCTTAGGAAGCAAAGGGATTCACGACGCAGTGAAGGGAGGCTAACCGGCAAAAAGCCCAATAAAACGGAAAGAAAACCCCAAGGCTTAACCGCACTTCCCATTCGCATCCCTGCTTCCCCAATCTCCTGAGCCTCCAGAGCTCAGATCTAGGTTTTCCACCCTTCCTCCTCCGAGCTCAGCCATGGCTGGCTCAGGCTCCAATGGCAAGTGGGAGGCTTCCACGGTCACAGACCAGGACATCCGGGACCTCAAGGACGCCGGCTACCTCCCCGCCAATGTCTTCCACCGCGCCCCGGAGGAGGGCCAGGTGATCCCCACCCCCAAACCAGGCGAGAGGGTGGTTTTCATTCCTCACTTCATCCGAGGACTGAGCTTCCCACTCCACCCCTTCGTTAGGGGCCTCATGTTCTTCTACGGACTCGACTTCCACGACCTCCCGCCGAACTCCTTCATGCACATATCGGCCTTCATCATCGTCTGCGAGGCCTTCTTGCGGGCCGAACCACACTTCGGACTATGGCTCAAGATATTCAATATCAAGCCGAAGTGTGTCGCAGGCGAACATGCAGACTGCAGCGGGGCGGTCATCAGCAAGCTTCTCCGCGTAGGATGGCCATCTGGCACCTTCATTGACACCATCAAGACTTGGAAAAAAGAGTAGTTTTACATCATCGAGCCAAGGGAGGAGGGCGGAACTGTTGCTGCCGAATTCAGATCTGGTCCCCCGACCAGATGGACCTCATGGGTCCGAAAGGGCCTTGACTGGGGGTCGGATACCGTGGTGGACGACCTGCAGAGGCGCATCGCCTCCATGATAAAGGAAAAAATCGAGCTGGCCAACGTGGTCCAGATTATGCTCCGGCGGCGCATCCTCCCCTGCCAGCGCCAGGACTCTCCTATGTGGACTTATCGGCTTGACAATGAGCCTACGATTCGTCGGCTCTTCCGCACCACTCGGGAGAAGCTGTGGAAGGTGCTGTTCAAGGCGCAGGAGAACTGGCCAGCCGAGAAGGAGGACCGGGGCATGCGCGTCGATAAACCCCCTTCCCATGTATAACATAGTTTCGCTTGATCGGCTTCGTTTCCTGAAGAAAATCTAAGCACTTTCCGATCACTTCCGCAGGAATGGTTGAGCAAGGCCACGGGCATCAAATGCCCGGCTCCACAGCCCAAAGACCCTAGGTCCTAGCTGATGTCGGAGATGCTTGTCATGGCGCCTTACAAGGCGCTAGAGAAGAAGGAGAAGAAGAATAAACCAGGACGAGAAGGCCTGCGCATCAGGGACCAGCTGGAGGCTATGTCCGAGGAAACCCATGCCTCCTCGAATCAAGAGGAGGGGCACGAGGGCGAGGGGGAAGGCGATTCCCCCCTCGCAAGAAAGAGGGCGGCATCATCGGACGCCATAGAGGATGTACATCCTCCCGCCCCGAAGAAAGCACGTCGGACACAGTTAATTCTGTCCGACGACAATTCGAACTCGGATACCGAGTCCGAGGACTTCGAGAAGGTTCCACGAAGGAACCTCAGGGTCAAGCCCCCAGCTCGAAGGTAAAGATTCGAGGACTTCCTGAGCTATTAGTGCTAAGTTTTGAATGTTATTAACATGTGAGCGCCTATTGACTTGCATCCCACCACGTGTTCTCCCGACCGATCAAGTCTCGGACGGGGAGACCCCACCCGCCGAGCTAGCGGACAGCGGGACCGCGTGGCATCCCTCTCCTCTGGGCGCCGCGAAGGATGCCGCGGAGGTGTCATCCCAACAGGCTCCTTTGGAGCCGGACACCAGCGGTGGGGGCGACGACGTCATGGTCGAGGTTAACGCCTCGGCCGCCAAAGACCGGGGGGAAAAGCCCCTCCCGGATACTGAGGAGACCGGACGAGGGGATGTCCAGTCCCTTCCGAGGTCGTCTCTGGAGCGCACCATGCCTCCGGAGACACCGGTTCAATCCCCGGTTGGAGATCGGGTTAACCGATCTCCACCGGCGCCACCGACCAATGGGTGGCCGGCTATGGGGGAGGCTCTGTCAAGCGCCTCCATCTCCGAGGAGCACCGCATCCTTATGGGTGCGGTTTTACAAAGCATTCAGTCCGTTGATAGCGTACTGAAGGAGTCCTTCAAGGGTCTCCTGACGGGCTTCCAGGTAAGCCACGTAATGTTTTGTTAATTTACTATTTTTTGTGCTATCGTTATATATATAGCAGCCCCCGAGCCCTAGGTGAGTTTGGAAAAACTCACCTGGGGGTCAATCATAGACCATTAACCGGACAATGCATGAGACAATATTTGTTCGGAATGTTCCAATAGCCCTTAAGAGGACCGAACATCTGATCATGTTTATGATAGTTCGGAGGTTTGAATCCATGTAACCTGATAGTGGTTTGTTATGTGTAGGCTTCGTCATCGGCGGCGGCTGTTAATGCCGCTGAGCTAGACGTGCTAAATCAGAAGCTCAAGACCTCCGAAGATGAGCTCGATGCTCTGAATAAGAGATTCGACGAGGCGCAAGGTAAGCCGGATTATAATATCTGAATTCTTCATCACCGTACTGTCGACGCAGTATTTTTATAAGTTCGATGCTTACGCAGCCTCGGCGAAGGAAATTGAGAAGCTCAAGGCCGAGCTTCAGAAGGCGAAACAGGAGGCCACGAGCGAGAAGGCGGCGGCCGAACGAGCGGCTTCCGCGCTCTCCGATTTAAAAGCCACCGGTGCCAAACATGAGGCTCGGGTGGAGGAAATCCAGCAGGAGCTCAAAGATGCCGGTCAAAAGTGCGAGGACCTAGAGCAGAAAGGCAAGGAGCAGGCCGCCGAACTATCCACTCTGAAATCCGATCTCCAGAAGGAGCGGGTGGATAGGCGGTTCTTTGAAGAGCAAGTCAGCCAGGTTAAGGCTATCACGGATGGTAAGCCGTATTTACTACAGTGTGTCTTCGGGGATAGCAAGTTCGCATTGCTTACCCAAGTGTGGTGTTCCTCAGGCACCTGCTCGGACCTCCAGAAGAGCACAGCGGACGCGAACCAGTTCTATGATTCGCGGGGAGAGGGAGATGAAGCTCGGCTGTTTTGGGCGCAATTTAAAGCCTCCGAGCGCTCTCCTCTCCTCGTTGAGCAGCTGAAGCAGCTGATGGAGCTACACCGGATGGCAGAGCCGGCCATGAAGGATCTCTGCATCCGGCTATGGCCCGACGAGCCGTTGCCGAGTAGCTACTAAGGCCTGGTGCAGAAGCTGAGCAACGCCTCGCCTCAGATCGATGCACTAAGGCGGTCCTCCTTTATCGAGGGAGCTTGGATGGCCTTCGCAAGGGCCAAGGTGCACTGGCCGGGTCTTGATCCGACGAAGATAGCCACTGCTCCGCCGCCCCCTGGAAAGGAGCATAGGTGCCCTGGGCGATACTTCTCCGTAGTTATGGAGGGTGCTCGGGCAATAGAGGCTCAATGTTCGAGAGAAAACATTTATGAGTAAATGCGTTGTAATATGTCCGAAGATCTTTTAACGCGTTTATATTTAAGATGCATGGTTTATCATGTCTTTCGTGTTTTGCATCCTTTATAACTCCTGTGTGGCCATTGAAACTGAAAGTTGTGAGTCGTCGGCTTCAGCCCCCATGTAGATACTACGCGGGGTGTCTCTGCCAACGCACTGTGACCCTTAGCCGAGCTATCGGTACCCGAAGGCGGTAGTGTGGGGCGAACAAGGCAATCGGACCATAATGCTTTATTACTTTCACTTAGCCGTAGGGGCGCGAGAAAGGAGTGCGGGGGGCTGATGACTAGCCCCCAGGGGTTCGTGATGTTCGGATGAACCGCGGCTAAAGCCGATATCACATTGTTTGTACGAATACCATACCCATCGCATGACACGGAATAACCTCTAACGAGGTTTATTTAAGATCGGATTCGCAGACCGGTTCTCGCATACTATGACAGTCAGTTTTCGGCTTTCTCCACTGAGGTGCTTGACCAGGCTAGCCGGAAGCACAATCGCAGTGGTTCTCCCTTTGCCCTTTTAGCCGAACGAGCGGAACGTAAAGGGGCAAGCACAGGAGCCGGGCAACCCAACTATTGACCCAAGACATAGTTCGGAACCAATGCATATAAAGCGGAATTCCAAGACGCCGAACGCAAAATTAGTTGTGCTTAGGGAGATTTTTTAAGTTCGAGCCCCCGGTCTATTAGCCGGTTGCATCGTAAGGTATACGAAACAGGTTCGCAAGAAGAGGGGGAAAATAGAGAGTGTGCCAAAAAAGACAGCGAAGCGATCACGTATGATATATCTGTATTTTATTCGGCAACCCTTATTATTCAAATTGCCGATGCAACTATTTATAGGTATTTAAAAATGAAATATAAACCTTACAGGAGGGGTTGTACCAGGGGTCTTCGATGGGTGACCTGACGTCCTCGATGTGCCCTGTAGTTTGTCCGCTCCTGCGTCTCCTAAGGAGTTGTATGCCGCTATGGGTTTTGCTGTTCGGCGAGCGGACTTTGGAGAAAAATCTTGAGAAGTCGCCGAAGTGTGAATGAGCTTTACGCCTCAGCAGGTACTTTATGGTACCTGTAGTTTGTCCGAAGACGTTTTGATGGTGATAGTTCGGTCCAGCCGAACACTTACCCTTTGATAGTTTTTCCCCACCGCTGCCCATTTTGAGCGCGAAGTTGTGCCTCCTCAGCACGTACTTTGCTGGTTCTAGGGCTGTGCGATGGGGGGCGAGTCCCTATTTATGGGGAGAAGAAGGTTCCGGTACTTCAGGTTCAAACCGAGCTCGCTTCCCAGCCTTACGTGCTTTTACGGCAGATGTCGGCGTTTGCCAATCATTAGTGTAATGGAATTCGGCCGCCAGGGCCAACACATGTTCCTCAGTTCGGAGGGAGGGCTCTATGTTGCCATTGACAGTAATGACCCCCTTGGGGCCGGGCATTTTGAGCTTGAGGTATGCGTAGTGTGGGACGGCATTAAAGCAAGCGAACGCTATACGGCCGAGCAGGGCGTGATAGCCGCTGCGGAAAGGTATAATGTCGAAGATCAAGTCCTCGCTTCGAAAGTTATCGGGCGAGCCGAACACTACTTCCAGGCTTACAGAGCCCGTGCACCGGGCTTCGACGCCTGGGATCACTCCTTTAAAGGTAGTGTTGCTGGGTTTGATCCATGACAGATCTATGACCATCTTCTTTACCGTGTCTGAGTAAATCAGATTGAGGCTACTTCCTCCGTCCATTAGGACTTTAGTGAGGTGATACCCGTCTCTGATGGGGTCTAGGACGAGGGTGGCCGAACCCCCATGACGGATACTGGACGGGTGGTCACGTCGATCGAAGGTGATCGGGTATGCCGACCATGGGTTATACTTCGGGGCTACAGGCTCTACGGCGTAGACCTCTCAAAGGGCGCTCTTCCTCTCCTTTTTGGGTATATGATTGGCGTATATCATATTTACTGTTTTTACCTCTGGAGGGAATTTCTTTTGTCCGCCACCGATCGGACCGCGGGGCTCATCCTCGTCCTCGCTGCGTGGGCTCTTGCCTTGGTCCTCGGATGCGAGCTTGCCGGCTTGTTTGAATACCCAACAGTTACGGTTGGTGTGGTTGGCGGGCTTCTCTTGAGTGCCATGGATCTGGCAAGGCCTCTCCATGATCTTGTCCAGCGGGGTGGGTCCGTCGCGATTGCCTTTAGGAGGCTTCTTCCGCTGCCCAGGCCGGGAGTTGCGGAAGGCGGCGTTAACGGCCGTGTCATCGGCATCACTATTGTTGTGCCGGCGCATATTCTTGTTGCGCTTTCGTTTCCCGTTTCCATCCCGAACTTCGGAGGTTCCGAGGTCTTCGGGGTTGTGGCTACGTCTTGCTAGCCAGTTATCCTCGCCCGCGCAAAAGCGAGTCATGAGTGATGTAAGGGCGGACATTGTCCTTGGTTTATCCTGGCCGAGCTGACGAGCCAGCCACTTATCCCGAATATTGTGCCTGAAAGAGGCTATTGCTTCGGCGTCCAGGCAGTCAACGATCTGGTTTTTCTTGGTCAAGAACCGATTCCAGAATAGCCGCGTGGATTCTCCTAGCTTCTGGACGACGTTGCTTAGGTCGGAGGAGTCCGGCAGCCAAACATAAGTGCACTGGAAGTTAGATCGGAATGCATCTTGTATATCCTCCCAGCACCCAATGGAGTTTTCGGGGAGGCTATTTAGCTAGTGCCGAGCTGGCCCCTTAAGCTTCAGGGGTCGGTACTTGATGGCGTGCAGGTCATCTCCTCGCGCCATGTGGATGTGGAGGAGGAAAACCTCGATCCATACGGTTGGGTCAGTTGTCCCATCGTATTGTTCTATGTTTACGGGTTTAAACCCTTCTGGGAACTGATGCTGCATCACCTCGTCCGTGAAGCACAGTGGGTGGGCAGCGCCTCTGACCCAAGCTATGTTGCGCCGGTGATGGGCGTCTATCCTAGCCCGGTTTCGTAACCGACCTTTATTGTTGTGGTCGAGCCAAGGCCGGTACCCTTCCCGTCTATCGGGTGAGTATCCTCTGGATCCATAGATGGATCGCGTACGACCTGCTCTGTAGTCCAGGTCGTGTCGCAGGTCGAACCGGTCATCGGGCTCTAGTGGCTCTTTTCCCCGTCTACGGGGTATCGTCGGCCTATAGCCGGTGTCGTCAGCCGTCCTGTCTCGTCCTCGAGGAGGGCGGTCTGGCTTGTCGTATGGGGTATGTTTGGGAGACGGCGTATCAGTGAGCTCGTCATCGAATTGTGGCAGCAGCCTTCCGCATGGATAGCTCTTAGGTTGGTCTGATAGACCAGTACCGTATCCTTCCTCGGGTGAGAGGACTCTCGTCCATCGATCGTTGAGTTTGTCTTGTTTGGCTTTAAGCTGCCGTTCTTTTGCTTTCAGGTTGCGGGCTGTGGCTATAAGCTGTTACCTGAACAGTTCCTGATCTTCCAGATTATCGGGGATGGCGAAGTCATCGGCTTCCGGGATGTCCTCCTCCTCGACAGGGGGGAGGTAATTATCGTCCTCGGAATTATTTAGATCGTCGGGGTTGCGCCGGTCTTCCGGCCTCTCCTGACCCTCTAACGGGTGTTCAGGGATATCGGGATCGCCGAGGTCTTCCGGGGTGTCTTCGTCCCCGGTGCCGTCGATAGCTTTTCTTCCCTTTTTTTCCTTTTGACCGTTTATGTGGCTTTCAGCGTCTTGACGGCGCTTCACCTGATTTGTCGCCATCGTTTTTCAGAGTGTCCACCATGTAGACGCCGTATGTGGAGGTGGCAGTCCACCGCCCGGTGTTAACGGGGGTGAGGGCGCGATCCTCCTCATCCATGTATTCTGCCTCCTCAGAGGCATAGTCCAACATGTCGGTTAAATCCTCGACAATGGCTACCAAGTGGGTGGTGGGTGGGACGAAAAATTCATCCTGACCCGCCTTGAGCCCGATCTGAGCACAGATCGGGGTTGGGTCGTTGGTAATATTCATCGACGAGATCCGATCTAGGGCCTCGTTGAGTATGGAGAGCTCGATCGGGTCGGCCTGCTCAGAGCTTCCAGAGTTAACCTCCGATGCGTCCGCGCGGGGGGAGTGTTCAGCAAGAACAGGTGTCTGGACATCTGGCACTATGACCGGGTCCGGACTGAGAGTCGGGTCCTCGCCGGGGTAGATCCCATGGGCGGGACCGAAAGATGGATCTGAGGTTAAAGCCTCAGAGTCTTCGGGCGTGGCAGGCGAGACCGCGAGCCCGGTTAGTGACAGGTCGCCCCGAGAGTCTACGGAGAACTCTAGGTTCCCGAATCTGACCTCTTGATGAGGGGCGAAACTTCCGACACGGCCTAGATGGCCGGTCGGGTCGGCGTGCAGCACAATGCTGCCGAAAGCGAAGATCTGTCCGGGGACGAAAGTGTCCTTATTGCGGACCTCTTCGTTGATGACGAGGCGAGCCATCGATTCCTTTGGCGATCACAGCGGACTCTCAATGAAAGCACCAATGTCGGTGTCAAAACCGGCGGATCTCGGGTAGGGGGTCCCGAGCTGTGAGACTAGAATCGATGGTAATAGGAGACGAGGGAAACGATGTTTACCCAGGTTTGGGCCCTCCTATGGAGGTAATACCCTACGTCCTACTTGATTATATTGATGGTATAAGGGTTACAGAGTTGATCTACCTCGAGATCGAATAGCTAAAACCCTAGATGAGTTCTCATGTCTACAACCTAAAACCCTACGGCTTATATAGACGCCAAGGGTACCTAGGGTTTACACATGGTCGGTTACACGTCGAATGGATAAACATGCCTATTCACTACTCCAAACGTGGAGGATACGCCATGATTCCCGAAGCTTCCTTCCTGGAGACAGGGTCTTCGATCAATCCAATGCTCGGCAAGAGGCCCATATAGTCCGGCCCATAAGAAATAGGTCGGCCTCCCGAGGACCCCTTAAACTAGGACTCCCTCAGGGGGCCCTGTTGGTCCTGCTCGGCTACACCCTTGAGGGTCCTCCGGAGGCGGCGCCGCCACTGTACGCTTGCGGCGACATGGAGGAGCTGGTCGGGGAGATGCCCGTTTTCGATGAGTGGGGTCTCGTCGGATCGTGCAGGATTCCCTCAATTGCGGTGATGTCCTCCGGCGGGAGCGGTGGCGACGAGGACTCGGAGGCAACCGAGGAAATGGGAGTGCCGGTCGGGTACCGTCGGTCAGCCTCCATTCATGCCTGCGCAGCCTCGGGGATGACGATGTTGTCTCGGATGAGCAAAACCAAGCGATTCCCCCCAGGCCCGCAGGCCCGGGAGACGGAGCGGGGTCGGACCCCGCGACCCCTCCTGTACTGGCGACGACGGTTGATGGCAGAGACGCTGGGACCACACTCCGGCGACTGCCGCGCCCCCTCCGGAGGCTCCTCAGGCCCCTACAGAAATGGAGGGATCGGCTGGTCCCGCCAAGGGCCGCGCCGATCACCCTTCAGGCATCATTGAGACAACACGCGGGGGCGGCGCCATCGCAAAGAAGAGGAAGTGGGCTGCCCGGGATGAGTAAGTTCCTCAACTCGCTCCCGCGTCATGTGCCTTTGGCTGGTTGTTCCAGCTAACTCTCTCCTTGGCACAGGTGCTCCGGCGGCAGCGGCGAGAAGAAGAAGAAGGTGACCGCCGGGGCAAAAGTTGTGCCTGCCAAGAAGGCGGCCTCAACCCTCGGCTGAAGCCTTGGCGGGCGCGGGGGTGGCCTGCGCCAGCCTAGCGCCGTGCTCGGCCATGCGGGTGCGGGCATAGGGCCCAGCACCTCCCCAGCGCATCGAGGGGGGCGCGTGCCCCGGAGTTTTGGCAGCTCAGCCCCCGGCATCAGCTGCCAAGGCTATGGCTGCTCAGCCCCCGATGCCGCCCGCCGGGGCCGCGGCCTCCCAGCCGGCGGAAGAGGGAGAGGCGACTCAGCCACCGCCGGCCGCTCCGGCTCTGGCGGCCGGCCACGACGAGGGGCGCGGCCCAAGCTGTCCTCCGGCGGTGATCACTCCAGGGGCCCCTAGCACCGGCGCGGTGGTCTCCTTAAGCGAACCGCAGGGGAGAGCTTGGAGCCCCCGGCGTTTCAAGTGCAGAGCGCTGGGGCGCTCCTTGCTCCGGCTGTGTTAGGTTCCGGGGCGCCAGCCCCCGGGCCGACTCTCGCCCTGACGGATCAGAACACCTTGCTCAGGCACGGAGCTTTGACCGACGCCCATGACGCGCTCGTTCGTCTGGGGGCATGTAACGCCCAAGATGCGGTCCTATCCCTATTAAGGCACGAGGCCTCGACGGGGATAGAAGCGCATCTAGTCGTTTCGCAGATACAGTAAACATTGCATACATGTTGGAACAGGTGAGTATATGAGTTGGCTTACACTCGCCACAAGCTATCTTACAAGTCCACACAAATTATTCATACATCATTCAGAAGACAGGGTCCGGCTACGGACGAAATCAAACGATAAAAGAAGCAATGAGAAATTGTCTTGCTACCCCAGGATCACGACCATGATGCCTCCCTACTCATTTGGATACGTAACAAACATCCGACCACGTTCTTCATCATACTCCCACTGGAGCTGCGACACATCATCTGGTACGTACTCGTCAACACCTGTACCTGTATTGTTGTAATCTGTGAGCCACAGGGACTCAGCAATCTCATAACCCGGGTACCGAAACTATGTAAGCCATTGGGTGAGGAAAGGTTAAGTGGTGAGGCTGCAGCAAGCACCTAAGCATGTATTTCGTGGCTAACTTACGGGAACATGAATGTAAATCTGGTGGCCTACGTATGACGGCCGTGAACTAGCATGATCACTAAGTGATCCTGAACACCTACTTACGTCAATCATAACCCCACCGTGTTCTCTCTCGGTTCATGTACACGAGCAGAGATAGTCATGGTTACACACACAGTTGGTGTATTTTATTTGAGTTTACTTCAAGTTTACTATAACCGGGTTTTAAACAAATTTCCAAGTTGCCACGTAACCGCGGGCACGGCTTTCTGAAAGATTTAACCCTGCAGGTGTCGGCGCAAAACCGGCGGATCTCGGGTAGGGGGTCCCGAGCTGTGAGACTTGGATCGATGGTAACAAGAGACGAAGGGGACAAGCTTTTACCCAGGTTCGGGCCCTCCTACGGAGGTAATACCCTATGTCCTGCTTGATTATATTGATGATATGAGGATTACAGAATTGATCTACCACGAGATCAAGTAGCTAAAACCTTAGATGAGTTCTGTTGTCCTACAACCTAAAACCCTCTGGCTTATATAGACGCCAGGGGTACCTAGGGTTTACACATGGTCGGTTACATGTCGAAGGGATAAACATGCCTATTCACTACTCCAAACGTTGAGGACAAGCTACGATTCTCGAAGCTTCCTTCCAGGAGACAGAGTCTTCAATCCATCTACTATTCGGCAAGTGGCCCATATAGTCCGGCCCATAAGCAACAGGTCGACCTCCCGAGGACCCCTTAAACCAGGACTCCCTCAGTAGCCTCCGAACTAGCCTCCAACGCCAAGGGTCCAAGGTCCAGCTGCTTCAAATGATCAGAGTCTTCGGCTTGCGAGGCGAGTTCCTTTCTCCGAATAATGATCGGCCGGGATAGTTCGGCCTCCGACGACGTGTAGTTTTTCCGATCATAGATCGTCCGAACACCATGAGTACCCGGCCTTGAAGGCCAAACGTCAGGGAGTAAATAATGATTTCTGACAACCTTTCAGACGAAAGGTCATGGCCCACCATGACCACTGAACCAGTCGTAAAGACTCGATTCGCGGTTCGAGGCCGTTTCCACTAGCACGATCCATCAATGCACAGATCGTGCCCCATTTCACACGGGATATGTTTAATCACGCGTGTATAACGGCACACACATCTTGGGAAGCGGAGAGATTCACGGCGCCGTGAAGGGAGGCTAATCCGCAACAAGCCCGATAAAAGGGGAAGAAAACCCCAAGACTTAACCGCACTTCCCATTCGCATCCCTGCTTCCCCAATCTTCCGAGCTTCCAGAGCCCAGATCTAGGTTTTCTATTCCTCCTCCTCCGAGCTCAGCCATGGCCAGCTCCGGCTTCAACGGCAAGTGGGAGGCATCCACGGTCACAGACCAGGACATCCGGGACTTCAAGGACGCCGGCTACCTCCCTGCCAATGTCTTCCACCGCGCTGCGGAGGAGGGCCAGGTGATCCCCACCCCCAAACCAGGTGAGAGGGTGGTCTTCCTCCCTCACTTCATCCGAGGACTGAGCTTCCCGCTCCACCCCTTCGTGAGGGGCCTCATGTTCTTCTACGGGCTCGACTTCCACGACCTTCCGCCGAACTCTTTTATGCATATATCGGCCTTCATCATCGTCTGCGAGGCTTTCTTGCGGGTCGAACCACACTTCGGACTGTGGCTCAAGATCTTTAACATCAAGCCGAAGTGTGTCACAGGCGCCCATGCGGACTGCGACGGGGCGGTCATCGGCAAGCTTCCGCGCGCGGTATGGCCATCCGGCACCTTCATCGACACCATCAAGACTTGGCGAAAAGAGTGGTTTTACATCACCGAGCCAAGGGAGGAGGGCAGAACTGTTCCTGCCGAATTCAGATCCGGCCCCCCGGCCAGATTGACCTCATGGGTCCAAAAGGGCCTTGACTGGGGGTCGGACACAGAGGTGGATGACCTGCAAAAGGGCATCGCCTCCATGATCAAGGAGGGAGTCGGGCTGACCAACGTGGTCCAGGTTATGCTTCGGCGGCGCATCCTCCCCTGCCAGCGCCGAAGCTCCCCCATGTGGAATTACCGGACTGACGACGAGCCTATGATTCGTCAACTCTTCCGCGCCACACGCGAGAAGCTGTGGAAGGCGCTGTTCAAGGCGCAGGAGAACTGGCCGGCCAAGAAGGAGGACCAGGGCTTACGCGCCGATAAGCTCCCTTCCGAGGTATGACATAGTCTTATTAGATCGGCTTTTATATTCCCGAAGAAAATCTAATTGCTTTCCGATCACTTCCGCAGGAATGGCTGAGCAAGGCCACGGGCATCAAGTGTCGGCTCCACAGCCCGAAGACACCAGGTCTCCGCTGCAGTTGGAGATGCTCGTCGTGGCGCCTTACAAGGCGCCGGAGAAGAAGGAGAAGAAGAAACCAGGCCGAGCTGGCCTGCGCATCAGGGACCAGCCGGAGGCTGTGTCCGAAGAAACCCATGCCTCCTCGAATCAAGAAGAGGACCATGAGGGTGAGGGCGAGGGTGAGGGCGGAGGCGATTCTCCCCTCGCAAGAAAGAGGGCGGCGTCATCGGACACCATAGAGGACATACCTCCCCCCGCCCCGAAGAAAGCGCGCCGGGAACAGGTGGTCCTGTCCGACGATAGTTCGGACTCGGATACCGAGTCCGAGGAGTTCGAGATGGTTCCGCGAAGGAACCTCAGGGTCAAGCCCCCACCTCGAAGGTATGGATCCGAGGGCCTCCCGAGCTACTAGCACCAAGTTTTGAATATGATTAATCATGTGAGTGCCTTTGTGACTTGCAGCCCACCACAAGTTCTCCCCACCGATCAGGCTTCGGATGGGGAGACCCCACCCGCCGAGCTAGCGGAGAGCTGGACCGCATCGCACCCCTCTCCTCCGGGCGCCGCGAAGGATGCCGCGGAGGCGTCCTCCCAACAGGCTCCTTTGGAGCCGGACACTGGAGGCGGGGGCGACGACATTATGGCCGAGGCTAACACCTCGGCCGCCGAAGACCCGGGAGAGAGGCCCCTCCCGGATACTGAGGAGACCGGACGAGAAGATGTCCAGTCGCCTCCAAGGCGGTCTCCGGAGCGCACCATGCCTCCGGAGGCACCGATTCAATCTCCGGTCGGAGATCGGATCAACCGATCCCCACCGGCGCCACCGACCAACGGGTGGCCGGCTATGGGGGAGGCTCTATCAAGCGCATCCATCTCCGGTGAGCACCGCACCCATATGGGTGCGGTATTGCAGAGCATTCAGTCCGTAGATCACGGACTGAAGGAGGCCTTCAACGGTCTCCTGATGGGTTTCCAGGTAAGCCATGTAATGCTCTGTTTTTTGAAATATTATTTTCTGTGAGTTATGATTATATACACGGCAGCACCCGAGCCCTAGGTGAGTTTGATAAAACTTACCTGGGGGTCAGACACAGATCCTAACCCGAACTGTAATATGTGTTCGGATCGTTCTATCAGCCTGTAAGAGGACCGGACAAAGGATCATTGTAGTGACAGTTCGGAGGTTGTAAACCCCTGTAACGTTATATGATTTTGTTTGTTACGGGCTTCGTCGACGGCAGCAGCAACTAACGATGCTGAGCTAGAGGAGCTAAATCGGAAGCTCAAGAGCTCTGAAGACGAGCTTGACGCTCTAAACAAGAGATTCGACGAGGCGCAAGGTAAGCCGAATTACAGTATTCAAAACTCTCCATTACCGTACTGTCAACGCAGTATTTTTTGATATGTCTAATGCTTGCGCAGCCTCGGCGAAGGAGATTGAGAAGCTCAAGGCCAAGCTTGCGAAGGCAAAGCAGGAGGCTGCGGTGGAGAAGGCGGTGGCCAAAGAAGCGGCTACCGCGCTCTCCGCCCTAAGAGCCACCAGCGATAAGCACGAGGCTCGGGTGGAGGAAATCCAACAGGAGCTCAAGGACGCCGGCCAAAAGTGCGAGGACCTAGAGCGGAAGGGCAAGGAGCAGGCCGCCGAACTATCGACCCTGAAAACCAATCTCCAAAAGGGGCAGGTGGATAGGCGGTCTTTTGAAGAGGAGGTCAGCCAGGCCAAAGCTATCATGGATGGTAAGCCGTATTCATTGCAGTGTATCTTTGGGGATAGCAAGTTCGAGTTGCTTACCCAAGTATGGCGTTCCTCAGGCGCCTGCTCAGACCTCCAGAAGAGCACAGCGGACGCGAAGCAGTTCTATGCTTCGCGGGGAGAAGGAGATGAAGCTCGGCTGTTTTGGGCGCAGTTTGAAGCCCCCGAGCGCTCTCCTCTCCTTATCGAGCAGCTGAAACAGCTGATGGAGCTACACCGGATGGCGGAGCCGGCTATGAAGGATCTCTGCATCCGGTTATGGCCCGACGAGCCACTGCCGGGCAGCTACTTCGGCCTGGTGCAGAAGCTGAGCGACGCCTCGCCCCGGATCGACGCGCTAAGGCGATCTTCCTGCATCGAGGGAGCTCGGATGACCTTTGCGAAGGCCAAGGTGCATTGGCCGGGGCTGGATCCAATGAAGATAGCCACCGCTCCTCCGCCTACCGGAAAAGAACATAGGCGCCCATAGCTATACTTCTCCGGCGTAATGGAGGGTGCTCGGGCAATAGAGGCGCAATGTTCGAGAGAAAGTGTGTATGAGTAACGTGTTGTAATATGTCCGAATACCTTTGAATGCGTATATATTGAAAATGCATGGTTTATCATGTATTGTATGTTTTGCATCCTTTATAACTCCTTTGTGGCCGTTAAACCTGAAAGCTGCGAGTCGTCGGCTTCAGCCCCCATGTAGATACTACGCGGGGTGTCTCTGCCAACGCACTGTGACCCTTAGCCGAACTATCGGTACCCGAAGGCAGTAGTGTGGGGTAGACAAGGCAATCGGACCATAATGCTTTATTGCTTTCACCTAGCCGTAGGGGCACGAGAAGGAGTGCGGGAGGCTGATGACTAGCCCCCAGGGTTCGTGATGTTCGGAATAACCGTGGCAGAAGCCTATATCACATCGTTTGTACGAATACAAAACCCATCGTATGACACGGAGTAACCTCTGATGAGATTTATTTAAGCTCGGATTTGCAGACCAGTTCTCGCATACCATGACAGTCAGTTTTCGGCTTTCTCCGCTGAGCTGCTTGACCAGGCTAGCCGGAAACACAATCTCAGCGGTTCTCCCTTTGCCCCTTTAGCCGAACGAGCGGAACATAAAGGGGCAAGCACAGGAGCCGGGCAACCCAACTATTGACCTAAGACATAGTTCGGAACCAATGCATATAAGGCGGAATTCCAAGACGCCGAACGCAAAATTCAGTTGTGCTTAAGGCGATTTTCTTTAGTTCGAGCCCCCAGTCTATTAGCCGGTTGCATCGCATAGTATACCAAACAGGTTCGCAATAAGAGAGGGAAAATAGAGAAGGCGCCAAAAAACAGCGAAACGGATCATGCATGATATATCTGTATTTTGCTCCACAACTCTTATTATTCAAATTGGTGATACAACTGTTTTACAGGTATTAGAAATAAAATATAAATCTTACAGGAGGGGGGTTGTACCAAGGGTCTTCAATAGGTGACCTGACGTCCTCGATATGCCCTGTTCCTTGTCCGCTCCTGCTTCTCCGGAAGAGTTGTACACCGTTATTGGTGTAATGTTCGGCGAGCGGACTCCGGAGAAAAAGTCTTGAGAAGTTGCCGAAATGTGAATGAGCTTTACGCCATAGCAGGTACTTTATGCTACCTGTAGTGTGTCCGAAGACATGTTGAGGGTGACAGTTCGGTCCAGCCGAACACTTACCCTTTAATACTTTTCCCCACCGCTGCCCATGGAATTTTGAGCGCAAAGTTGTGCCTCCTCGGCATGTACTTTGCCGGTACTAGGGCCGTCCGATGGGGGGCGAATCCCTATTTATGGGGAGGGGAAGGTTCTGGTACTTCGGATTGAGATCGAGCTCGCTTCCCATCCTTGGATGCCTTTACGGCGGATGTTGGCGCTTTCCAATCATCGGTGTAATGGAATTCGGCCGCCGGGGCCAACGCATGTTCCTCAGTTCGGAGGGAGCGCTCTGTGTTGCCATTGACAGTAATGACCCCCCTAGGGCCAGGCATCTTGAGCTTGAGGTATGCGTAGTGCGGGACGGCGTTAAAGCGAGCGAACGTTGTACGGCCGAGTAGGGCGTGGTAGCCGCTGCGGAAGGGTACGATGTCGAAGATCAAGTCCTTGCTTCGAAAGTTATCGGGCGAGCCGAATACAACTTCCAGGCTTACAGAGCCTGTGCACCGGGCTTCGACGCCTAGGATCACTCCCTTGAAGGTACTGTTACTGGGCTTGATCGTTGACGGATCTATGCCCATCTTTTTCACCGTATCTGAGTAAATCAGATTGAGGCTACTTCCACCGTCCATGAGGACTTTAGTGAGGTGGTACCCATCTATGATCGGGTCTAGGACGAGTGCGGCCGAACCCCCATGACGGATACTGGTTGGATGGTCACGTCGATCGAAGGTGATTGGGTATGCTGACCATGGGTTATACTTCGGGGCTACAGGCTCTATGGCGTAGACATCCCGAAGGGCGCGCTTCCTCTCCTTTTTGGGTATATGGGTGGCATATATCATGTTTACTGTTTTCACCTCTGGAGGGAATTTCTTTTGTCCGCCACCGATCGGACCACGAGGCTCATTCTCGTCCTCGCTGCGTGGGCTCTTGCCTTGGTCCTCGGTTGCGAGCTTCCCGGCCCGTTTGAAGAGCCAACAGTTACGGTTGGTGTGATTGGCGGGCTTCTCTTGAGTGTCGTGGATCTGGCAAGGCCTCTCCCGGATCTTGTCCAGCGGGGTGGGTCCGTCGTGTTTGCCTTTAGGAGGCTTCTTCCGCTGCCCAGGCCAGGAATTGCGGAAGCCGGCGTTAACAGCCGTGTCATCGGCATCACTATTATTGTGCCGGCGCTTGTTCTTATTGCGCTTCAGTTTCCCGTTTCCATCCCGAACTTCAGAGGTTCCGGGGTCTTCGGGGTTGCGGCTACGTCTAGCTAGCCAGTTATCCTCGCCCGCGCAAAAGCGGGTCATGAGTGATGTGAGGGCGTACATTGTCCTTGGTTTATCCTGGCCGAGCTGACGAGCCAGCCATTCATCCTAAATATTGTGCCTGAAAGAGGCTATTGCTTCGGCGTCCGGGCAGTCCACGATCTGGTTTTTCTTAGTCAAGAAACGATTCCAGAATAGCCGTGCGGACTCTCCTGGCTTCTGAACGACGTTGCTTAGATCGGAGGAGTCCGGCGGCCGGACATAAGTGCCCTGAAAGTTAGATCGGAATGCCTCTTCTAGGTCCTCCCAACACCCAATGGAGTTTTCGGGGAGGCTGTTTAACCAGTGCCGAGCTGGTCCCTTGAGCTTCAGGGGTAAGTACTTGATGGCGTGGAGGTCATCTCCTCGTGCCATGTGGATGTGGAGGAGGAAATCCTCGATCCATACGGTTGGGTCAGTGATCCCATCGTATTGCTCTATGTTTACTGGCTTAAACCCTTCCTGGAACTGATGCCGCATCACCTCGTCCGTGAAGCACAGTGGGTGGGCAGTGCCTCTGACCCGAGCTATGACGCGCCGGTGATTGGTGTCTGTCCTAGCTTGGGTTCATTCCCGATCTTCATTGTCGCGGTCAAACCAAGGCCGGTACCCTTCCCGTCTATCGGGTGAGTATCCTCTGGATCCGTAGATGGATCGCGTACGACCTGCTCTGTGGTCCACGTCGTGTCATAGGTCGAACATGTCATCGGGCTCTAGTGGCTCCTTTCCCCGTCTACGGGGTATCGTCGGCCTATAGCCGGTATCGTCAGCCATCCTGTCTCGTCCTCGAGGAGGGCAATCTGGCTTGTCGTATGGGGTATGCTTGGGAGACGGCGTATCAGTGAGCTCGTCATCGAATTGTGGCAGCAGCCTTCTGCATGGATAACTCATAGGTTGGTCCGATAGACCAGTGCCGTATTCTTCCTCAGCTGAGAGGACTCTCGTCCAGTGGTCGTTGAGGTCGTCTTGTTCGGCTTTGAGCTGCCGCTCTTTTGCTTTTAGGCTGTGAGCCGTGGATATGAGCTGTTGCCTGAACAGTTCCTGATCTGCAGGATTGTCGGGGATGGCGAAGTCATCGGCTTCCGCATTGTCCTCCCCCTCGATAGAGCGGAGGTAGTCGTCGTTCTCGAGATCATCTGGATCATCGGGGTTGCGACGGTCTTCGGGCCTCTCCTGACCCTCTAACGGGTGTTCGGGGTTTTCGGGATCGCCGATGTCTTCCGGGGTATCTCCGTCCCCGGTGCCATCGATGGATTTTCGCCCCTTTTTTCCTTTTGACCGTTTATGCGGCCTTCGGCGTCTTAACGGCGCTTCATCCGATTTGTCGCCGTTGTTTTTCGGAGTGTCCACCATGTAAACGTCATATGTGGAGGTGGCAGTCCACTGCCCAGTCTTAGCGGGGGTGAGGGCGTGATCCTCCTCATCCATGTACTCTGCTTCGTCGGAAGCATAGTCTAGCATGTCGGTTAAATCCTCGACAGTGGCTATCAAGTGGGTGGTGGGTGGGACGAAAAATCCGTCCTGACCCGTCTGACGCCCGATCTGAGAATAGATCGGGGTTGGGTCATCGGTAATCTTCATCGACGAGATCCGATCTAGAGCCTTGTCGAGTATCGAGAGCTCGATCGGGCCGGTCTGCCCAGAGCTTCCGGAGTGAATCTCCGATGCGTCCGCGCAGGGAGAGTGTTCGGCAAGAACAGATGTCCGGTTGTCGGGTATTATGACCTGATCCGGACTGAAAGTTGGGCCCTCGCCGGGGTAGATCCCGTGTGCAGAGCCGAAAGATGGATCTGGGGTTAAAGCCTCAGAGTCTTCGGGCATGGCAGGCGAGACTACGAGCCCGGTTAGTGATAGGTCGCCTCGAGAGTCTACGGAGAACTTTAAGTTCCCGAATCTGACCTCTTGATCAGGGGTGAAGCTTCCGACGCGGCCTAGATGGCCGGCCGGGTCGGCGTGCAGCACAATGCTGCCAAAAGCGAAGATCTGTCCAGGGACAAAAGTGCCAGTATTGCGGACCTCTTCGTTGATGACTAGGCGAGCCATCGATTCCTTCTGGCGATCACACCAGAACTCTTAATCAAAGCACCAATGTCGGTGTCAAAACCTGCGGATCTCGGGTAGGGGATCCTGTCGGGGATATACCCCGTGGTATGACCGGGGGACAGTTAACCCGGCAGACAGTTATAACCCGGCAGACAGTTATAACCCGGTAGACAGTTATGACCCGGCAGACAGTTATGACCCGTCAGATAGTTATGACCCAGCAAACAGTTAAGTCCCGGAGACGAGTCCCTGAAGATGAGTCTTGAACATAAGCCCAGGTTGTAAGCCGCCCGGTTAAGCCGCCAGGTTAAGCCGCCCGGTTAAGCTGCCCGGTTGTAAGCCGCCCGGTTAAGCCGCCTGTCTGAGATGAGAAGCCCGGGACTCAGAAGCCCATGAAGAGAAGCCCGCGATGGGAAGTCATAATAAGTTAAGTCTCAATCCGACTTAGACTCTACATGTAAACTGCCCCTTCAACTTATATAAGGAGGGGCGGGTCACCCCAAGAGGGTCACGTTTTTTTAGACGCCTTCATAGACAGGTCTTAGACAGATAAGTCATTAAAGATAGTCAGGTTAGAGATTCTCGAGATTAGAGGTAGCGACTCCGCCCCCTTGTAATCAAGATCGCCCTCATCATCAATATAGACACAAAGCAGGACGTAGGCTTTTACCTCCATCGGAGGGGCCGAACCTAGGTAAACTCGCGTCTCTCGATTCCGACCAACCCCTCTCAAGCCGCCACATAGTAGCGATGGCCTCACACCTAAGTCCGTTAACCCGGACATCTTGCCGTGACAAATCCACGACAGTTGGCGCCCACCGTGGGGCTAGCGCACGGTGGTGTTGTGTTCTTGGAGGGAGCCTTTCAGGGATCAAGAAGCTCGCGATTGACCATATGAATAATAATAGCCGGCATGGACAGTCGCGCAAGAAAAATTGGCATGAAACAACCTTGGGCAGAGCCGGCAATATGACATCAGATCGAGTTCCAATAAATTTGGGTTGCGGTCTATTCCGCCACCGTTGTCCCACGGAATCACCAAGTTGCGCTCTAATCGGCTGGATCTGTCGAAACGGTTAGACGACTACACGAGCAGTAGGCGCCAGCACCCAAGGCCAACCAGAAGGTACAAGGAGTGCTACCAGTACGTGCTTGAAGATTTGATGGGCAGATCGATAGATCAAGAACTACCACCGATTCATCTTCACATCAAGACAAAAAAAATAGAAAAAGAAGGGGAAGAAGAGAAGTTTATGACCAGGAAGTGAACACGAACTCGAGATACCAGGACGGCCACGACTTGGACACGGTGTGGATGCACCAAGCCGGCTCTCTCCCGGAAGCACCGCGCCTTGGGCCACCGCAGCACCTGCGTTTTTGAGCCGCCGCTGCTCCAGTTCACCTCGCCTCCACCACGCGATGGCTCCCGCTGCTGCGCCGCCCTGTCAACGCTGCTCCAGTTCACCTCGCATCCGCCACGCGACAACTCCCGTTGCTGTGCCACCCCATCAGCGCTGCTCCGGCTCACCCCGTCGTGTGCCCGGCCTCCGTTGCGGCCTCGCCTCTTTCGCATCCACATCTGCTTCCATTCCAAGCCTCGACGTTATGCAATCACCTCGAGCCGGCTCCCCACTGCGCTTTCGAGCCACCATGCCGCGTTGGCTCCGCCCCCGCAGCTCCACCTCGCCGGCGCCTGTCCCTCACCGTCGCGCATCGCCTCCACCACCAAGCCGGTGCGAGTCCGAGCCGGCTGGGTTGCCCCCGCGTGTTCGCTCGTCCGGGCCGCTCCCTCGCTGCGCTGGCCGGGTCGCTACGCACCCGCGCACACATCCCAGCCGCCGTGGCCTCACCTCGCCCGGAGTAGGCTATTCGCCGACGCCGCGCCTCACCTCCACCACTGAGTCGCCGCCCATCCGCGCTCCGTTCGACCAGGGCAACACCCGCCTCCAACTCACCTCCAACTAGCCTCCACTGCTTCCGCGGCCGTCTCCGAGTCGCCTGCCTTTGCTGCGCCTGCGACCCGGCCTCCCACTGTGGCTCCGCCCTCTGCCTCCGTCTCCTTAACGCCGCCGGTTGGCTCGCTGCTCCGCACCGGTTGCTCCTCCCGCGCCGGCCGGGTCACCCACACGCGTCTGCGCATCCGAGCCGGCCTCGCCCCGTCGAAGCCCGCCATCTCCAACGCCGTGGCCTCAAGCAGCTGCATTCACCTTCGCCTCCGTGCCCTGCCTCCGTCCGCGTCCGCCTCTGCCATGGCTGAGCCACCGCCGCGGACTCCGCTTCTCCCGCACATGGCTGCGCTCGGCCTCTGTCGTGGCTGAACCGCCGCCGCGGACTCCGCTTCTCCCGCAACTGGCTGCGCTCGGCCTCTGCCGTGGCTGAACCACCGCCGCGAACTCTGCTTCTCCCGCACCTGGCTGCGCTCGGCCTCTGCCGTGGCTGAACCGCCGCCGCGGACTCCGCTTCTCCCGCACCTGGCTGCGCTCGGCCTCTGCCGTGGCTGAACCGCCGCCGCGGACTCCGCTTCTCCCGCACCTGGCTGCGCCCGGCCTCTGCCGTGGCGGAGCCGCGGCCGCGCCTCTGCCTGTGTTGCACCGCTTCTCCCGCAAGTCGTCGTCTCGCCCCGCCAGCTCACACCTCGCTTGCTCGCCGAGCCGGCGCTATGAGCCGCCTGCCTCGCCTGCTTGCTGAGCCGCCCTCTGCTCCGCCTCGCCATGGCCGTGCCTCTCCAACCCGCCGGCCTCGCTCCGCCCGCGCCTTGAGCCGCCGGCTGTCTATGCCTCGCGCCGCTCAAGCCGCCGCCTTGAGCCGCTGGCCGTCTCTACCTCCGAACTCCACCGCCGCAGTGGCCGTCGCGCCTTCGGGTCGCTTCCGAGCCACCTCAGCCTCGTGCCGCCCTTGCCGGAGCAGGCCACGAGCCGCCGTCGGCCTCCTTGAGCCGGCCTTCTGTCGCAGCTCCAACCACCATCTTCGTAGCCCGCCCCGCCTCTGAACTTGTCCGCACGTGCCCGCCTCATGTGTTCCTGCTGCAGTTGTTTCGCCAGGGCAGTAAAAAAAAGTGGCAGTATCTGACAGGGTCCTATCCTTCTTATACATATAAGAATCAAAGAGAATTCAACAACAGTACTGCAAGGTAATTTATGGACGATACGATCATCTATCGTCTGAACAAATCAGGTGAAGTTCGTCCAGTTACTTTTTATTGATGCATTTTTATCCTGTCGAGAACAATTACTCTCGTCTGCGATGTCTTCTATGCAGGACTGCTAAAGTGACAGTCATACCGCGGATGCAAAGCTCACGACAACGCCCGCCTGTACGAGTTGTCCAACGGACGCGCGGAAGTCACCCATGGTCTGATCCAACGTCAACATGCCATAGCCGACTCGTGCTTCCGCGCCGCACCGGCTTACAACGTTGCGGCCGCCTCTCGCGACTGCACCGACTTACAACGTCGCGGCCGCCTCTCGCGTCGCACCGGCTTACAACGCCGCGGCCGTTTCTTATGACCGCACCGGCTTACAATGTCCCGGCCGCACTGGCTTACAACGCCGCGGCCGTCTCTCACAACCGCGCCGTCTTCAAATGCGCGGCTGACTTCTACGTCTACATCAACACGCCAAGGGCCGCATACACCCGTACGAGCCGCCCAACGGACGGTTCTGAATCGCCGCCCTGCGGTCCAATCTACATTGACATATCAGGTGTGGTGTTCGCCTGTACGAACCGCCCGACGGACAGGCGCATAAGTCGCCCTTGCTGCAGTTTGGTTAACTTCAACAACCAGCCGGGACGAACCATCAACCGGATTATTGAAACAATTCATACGTGATCGTCTATAACCCGCCACGGTCAAGTATGGAGAATCTCAAGCCAACTCTTCAAGTCGTCTTAAGACTCGGGGGCTACAGACATGATTCTGCAAATGTTGCTAGTTTCAGCAAATTCAAGAACGCCGGATCACCGATCTCGAGGGCTACTGCCACATTGGTGAAAGTTTAAAGGCTGTCAGAAAATTTCCGGCACAAGCATCTGGTTCAAAAGGAATTCATCTCTCGCAAGTTCGAGTTTTCAGAAAATTAAAAGTTGCCCAAGAGGACGAGCCGCCATGATGCACCGTTCAAACATGGGTGCCCAGATTTATTGGATCATCATAAAGTCGCTTGGAGGCTTCTGCCGTTTCTTCATACAAGTTGGCGGCTTACAAGATGGTGCAAAAAGTTGACTCCATCGACAAGGTCATTTGGGGGCTTCTAACCCGCCAGGGTTTAGCTTACACACCCTCTTGATCGGCTCTTCAGCCACCGTAAGGCCGGGTTAGATACCCAAAAGTTGACTCCGTCAACAAGGTCATTTGGGGGCTTCCAACCCATCGGGTTTAGCTTACACACCCTCTTGATCGGCTCTTCAGCCACCGCAAGTTCGAGTTAAACCTGCCTGTATGCTGCTGCTGCTCCGTTAGGTGACCCGCCGAACTCTTACCAGTTAATCTCGACTAGAGACCCTGAGCTGTTCAAAGTATTTGATAGTCACTCTCACTAGAGACCCTGTACTGGTCAAGGTTAAACCGGCGGCTCTTGTCACGTGAGTGCCGGCTTACGGAAAGCGAGGATAAACTCACCCGTCTGCTGCCGACTCTCTGCTATGTGGCCCGCTCGTACTCTTAAACAATTACTCTTTTAAAGACCCTGCACTGTTTAAGGTTCAAACGACGGATTTATGTCACGTGAGAGGTAGCTTATGGGCCCTGGGGGTACTCATGCCCTGCTGCGCCTCTCTTTGGTTCATTGTGCTCTTACCGGTTAATCTCGCCTAGAGACCCTGAGCCGCTCAAAGGAGTTGACGGTCACTCTCACTAGAGACCCTGTACTGTTAAGAGTTCAAACAACGAGTTCATGCCAGGAGAGCCGGCATATGAGTTTTTGAAAAAGAAAAAGCAAGAACATATACAAGAGTTGATCTCTTCTGGTTGTGCCTTCAAACCAAGAACATCATACATTGCATCATACATTGCATCATCTTACCATGCATCATATATGCATGGGTATCCTGGTCTACATTGCAGGAACCGGTTTTTTCAAATCGGGTTATATTATTCAAATTTTAAATAGCCAACATGGCTGGATTTTTCATTATGGTTGTCATAACCAGCATTGGATGATTGAGGTTTTCAAAACCCCTTCAGAGTAATGGCTATTATTCCTTCATCCCAAAAATACCAGCTTATAGCAAGGAGCATGGTTCAACATTGATATGCAAGGTTTTCAGCAAACATCATCTGGACAGTGGGTAAAATTTTATTCTACAATGGAAGGAATAGTCTCGAATCATTGCAGGCATACGACCGGCACTTGGGGGCTACATTATTCAAGTCCTGTTTATATCAAGTATGCAAGTCCCATGTCACTGCAAGCATGCACCACGGCACTTGGGGGCTAATGCAAGATGTTTTTCAAGTCATTATGTTGTCAACAGACCCCGTTATCTCAAAGGAGATGAGTTGGCCTCTATATCTTTTTCTAAAGTCCCAGCCCAGTATTGTCTTACTGAGCCGGCCCTTGGGGGCTACACATTGCTCCTCAAGTCTATATGATCAGATCTACAACAAGTTCCTGTTCATTATTGCATAATAACCCGGCCCTTGGGGGCTACACTGGCTGAAGTTTTATGAGCATAAGACATATACAAGTCCCAGGTTGCTGCAGGCAAGACAACCCGGTACTTGGGGGCTACATATGTGGATCATTCAACTTATGACTGGTGACTCAGACGAGCAATCCAGATTTCTCTAGAGTTGCAATATTTATATTGAAGCAAGTATTAAGGCTATCACTACGTTTCCCGTCTTAAGACTTGGGGCTACAGGTAATATGAATATGAGGAAGATATGCCTTCGAATTCTCAGTTATGAGGGAACCAGACGAATTTTTCAAACCAAGGCAGTTGATAATAAGGGTTATTTTTTCTCCAAGGAGCCAGCGTCAGTGTATTGATATGACAGAGTTTCAGAATTTTCAGGAGCTGGTCAACTGGTATTTTTGAGTGAACCGGTCCCTTTACATATTCTTATTTCAGGAGGTTACCATGAGTAAATTCAAGCTAACCTGGGGGCTAATGTCGGGGATATACCCCGCGGTATGGCCCGGGGACAGTTAACCCGGCTGACAGTTATAACCCGGCAGACAGTTATAACCCGGCAGCCAGTTATAACCCGGTAGACAGTTATGACCCGGCAGACAGTTATGACCCAGCAAACAGTTAAGTCCCAGAGATGAGTCCCTGAAGATGAGTCTTGAAGATAAGCCCTGGTTGTAAGCCGCCCGGTTAAGCCGCCAGCTTAAGCTGCCCGGTTAAGCTACCCGGTTGTAAGCCGCCCGGTTAAGCCGCCCGTCTGAGATAAGAAGCCCGGGACTCAGAAGCCCATGAAGAGAAGCCCGCGATGGGAAGTCATAATAAGTTAAGTCCCAATCCGACTTAGACTCTACATGTAAACCGCCCCTTCAACTTATATAATGAGGGGCGGGTCACCCCAAGAGGGTCAAGTTTTTATAGACGTCTTCATAGACAGGTCTTAGACAGATAAGTCATTAAAGATAGTCAGGTTAGAGATTCTCAAGATTAGAGGTAGCGACTCCGCACCCTTGTAATCGAAATCGCCCTCATCATCAATATAGACACAAAGCAGGACGTAGGCTTTTACCTCCATCGGAGGGGCCGAACCTGGGTAAACTCGCGTCTCTCGATTCCGACCAACCCCTCTCAAGCCGCCACATAGTTGTGATGGCCTCACACCTAAGTCCGTTAACCCGGACATCTTGCCGTGACAAATCCATGACAGGTCCCGAGCTGTGAGACTTGGATCGACGGTAACAAGAGACGAAGGGGACAAGGTTTTACCCAGGTTCGGGCCCTCCTACGGAGGTAATACCCTACGTCCTGCTTGATTATATTGATGATATGAGGATTACAGAGTTGATCTAGCACGAGATCAAGTAGCTAAAACCCTAGATGAGTTCTGTTGTCCTACAACCTAAAACCCTCCGGCTTATATAGACGCCAGGGGTACCTAGGGTTTACACATGGTCGGTTACACGTTGAAGGGATAAACATGCCTATTCACTACTCCAAACGTGGAGGACAAGCCACGATTCTCGAAGCTTCCTTCCTGGATACAGAGTCTTCAATCCATCTAGTATTCGGCAAGTGGCCCATATAGTCCGGCCCATAAGCAACAGGTCGACCTCCCGAGGACCCCTTAAACCAGGACTCCCTCAGCGGGGGTGCTCCAACTCATCCATCACAAACTAACCACACGCCGCGGGAATAACCTCAACCACGAATCTCGTGATCTTCCTAGGCAATTCCACAGGACAACCGCAACCTCGAGATAGCCCGAAGAAAAATCAGAATTCCTCGCGCAAGACATTCGAGAAAGGTAAAACAAGTCCAGCAAGACCGCCCGACGTGTCGACGAACCCGATAGGAGCCGCGTATCTCGTTCTCAGGACACGACGGATAAACGAAGCGTACGGTGGCCTGATAGACATCTCCCGAGTTGCCCCGGGTTAGCCCCGCACGGTGCTTTAGTTTGGACCAACACTCATGAGGAGCACTGGCCCGGGTTGTTGATTAATTATCCACGGGGTAGCTATGCCCTATGCAACTTTATTAAGTTGTTTAGCAAATGTAGTACCAAAGTTGGGTCTTGCCAGACAAGTTTTAATCTAAAACGAATGGTCAAGGGGGTCCCCATAACAACCCCGAGCATGTTAGGAGTGCATAATATGGAATATAACACCGGTACTCGGAACTAGTGCGGCAAAAGCGGAACAAAACACTGAGCAAAAGGCCAAGCCTTCCACCGTTGCCAGATATATATGTGCATTAATTTAAATAACAGTAAATAGAGTGATATAACCAAATAACCATGTTGACACATGGAAATCTTGCACCTGCAACTAGCAATGCTATAAGATAAGGCTGAGCGGCGGTAACGTAACCAATCATGTTTTGCTAGGTAGTGGAGGGGTTAGAGGCTTTCATGGCAATTTAGGAGGCTGTCGGTTTAAGTGGTAGGTAACGAAACATAACGGTAAAAGCGAGACATCTAGCAAGGCAAAAAGAGTGTCGGGATCTGGGTATGATCATCTTGCCTGTTGGGTCTTTAGAGGGACAAAGAGCTGGGTCCTCGTAGTTGTACTCTCCGGGATCCTCGTACTCAGGCTCAACACTCGCGTCTACCCAAAGATAAACAGCACCAAATAAACATACAAGCAAGGTGCAATGCACAAACAAGATGATGCATGACCAAGTTGAAGTATTTAACATGGCAACCTAAACTAGTCATGTTTCTTATGCAATTATTAAGTTCTTTAGTATTCTGGACAGAACCTCAAGTATAGTTGTTTAAGCATGCATGATCATGGAAAATATGAATGCTTCATGCAAAATCGATGCAAATGCATATGTAGAACGTTGCAAACGGAGTAACGTAGCTCACGTCACACTCCCGGCAAGGTACGAACGTTAACGGGGACAAAACACAAGATGAGGGAGTCCATGGGCTATTCCTTGGTATTCCAAGGATGCCACTGGATAGGAAATGAAAATCTAGCAAGAATAGAGCTAAAGATCAAGCAAAACAATGGAGTATAGCTCCCACAAGTCACAAAACAATCAAACACACAATCTGTCCACAAACAGCAACATGTCATCTTGTAACACACATAACCAGAGCTACAGCAAGTTTCAAATCACAACCAAGTCATGGACATGAAGTATACAGCTTGCACAACATTTCATCTATCTACAGCAACATGAAAGGAAGCATAGATCAATGGCAATGATGCCCACAAGATGGCATGTTGAATTAGTTTTTAGGGACTTTGTGAAAATTCCAGTTTTACAGAATCTGAGTTAACATGATAGCAACTTGACAGCAACTTTTATATATGCTACATGAACTTTCATGGCATGAAAATTAACAGGGTGATATAGGGCAACAACTACTACAAAACACTAGCACTGAGCATGAGCTAAAACATCACAGACCACTTGGTAGCGGGAGAAGAGGGCGTCGAGGCCCGCGAGGCAGAGCTGGCGGGCCGTGACGCTGCCCTCGCGAAGCTGGCGACAGAGCAGGCCACGGAGCGCGAATGCCTGGTGGCGTTGCCTCGCGAGGTGGCCGAGGCCCAGGAGGCTCACGCCAGGCGGATCTCCGAGGCCAACGCCAAGTTGGACGCTCGGGAGAAAGAGGTCATGACTGCTGCCGACGCGAGGGCGGCCTCAGACCACGCCGCGCTCTCCTCCCTCGAACACAGGGCCCGCGAGGCCGTGTCCTCCATTTGCAGGTCAAGCTTCGATGTCCCTCTCGTTTCACAGGGCTCCAGCTACGCCGAGTTTTACTCCAAGCTTGTGAAGGCGTTCGAGGGCACGGCCTAGGGGGTGGACGGCATCTTGGAAGAGGAAAGTCGTGGCCTCCTCTCGGTGGCAGCGACTCGCGTCTTCAACCATCTCTTCCTCAGCGACCCCAACTTCAAGTTCGACGAGGTGACGGGCCTCGTTACCGAAAATTCTCGCGGCGATACTGCGGCAGCTGTGGAGGGCCATGTGAAGGCATTGCTCGAGAAGTTCTTCTGCTTTGACACCGACAAAGAGCCCAATGGGGAGCTTCCTTTTATCACCCTGCCATAAACTGAGTCTGCCTCGAGGAGGCATGAGATGACATTTTTTATAGCCGTAGGGAATATTTTGAATTTTGTAATAATTGCTTGTGATCTACGACTTCCCTTTCTTGGCTGGGTTTCTCTCTTGCTTGTCTCAACGCTCTGCGTCGGCAGGGCCCAGCCCCGCGCATACCTCAGCCGCCGCTGGGATGCCAGGTCGTGATGCCTGAGCTAAACCAGGAGGTGAGGGGCTACGGGCGCTAGTGAAGGTTCCTGAGACGTGATGCTCAAGAAACCCCCCTTGACGCGCAAGCGACCAGCTTGAGAGTCCTCACGCTCTGCGTCGGCAGGGCCCAGCCCCGCGGATACCTCAGCCGTCGCTGGGGCACCAGGTCGCGATGCCTGAGCTAACCCAGGAGGTGAGGGGCTACGGGCGCAAGTGAAGATTCCTGAGACGCGATGCTCAAGAGCCCCCGTTGACGCGCAAGCGGCCTGCTCGAAAGTCCTTACGCTCTGTGTCGGCAGGGCCTAGCCCCGCGCATACCTCAGTCGTCTTTGGGGCGCCAGGTCGCGATGCCTGAGCAGACCCAGGAGGCGAGGGGCTACGGGCCCTAGTGAAGGTTCTCGTGAAGAAGAATCATGTGCACGGTAAACCGCGCCTGGAGCGCCGCGCCCTTGCCAGCTTACACTTGGGTGTCGCGCGATGAGACTAGACATGAAGGGCCTCAGGAGGTGACGTGCACGGGGGAAGACCCGCGAGACAGAGCTCGGTCGCTTGGGTTTATCTGTGCTACAGGGAGGAACCCGAGCACAGACACCGTGTCCAGCCCCCGCTCGCGCGAGGTACAAGTGGAAACTGGTGAACACAGAGCTCTGTCGATCATCCACCAGCGCGGAGCATGGGGCTTCCACTAGGCGTGGGCAGGAGTCCTTCCGGGGCCGAGGGGCAGCCCTTCGGGGGGCTCCGGGGCGTGTACAGCCCCAACCTCATTATTACGTGAGAAGGTCACGGGCGGCGATTTTGGGAAGAGGTGTCGGACGCCCCAGGCACGCAGCTCAGGAGCTCCTTCCTCAATCCTTTATCCACTAGCGCGGAGCATGGGGATTCCACTAGGCGTGGGCGGGAGCCCTCCCGGGGCCGAGGGGCGGCCTTCTGAGGGGCTCTGGGGTGTGTACAACCCCAACCTCATTATTACGTGAGAGGGTCACGGGCGGCAATTTAAAAGAGGTATCGGACGCTCTAGGCACAAGGCTCGGGAGTTCCTTCCTCAATTCTTCAGGCGCGTTATGCCTCACTTTTCACACGGCTGCGTGCATATGGGATCTGTGACGTGGGGGGGGCGACGCGAGCTGGGTGGCCATCCCGAGGCCACCTCACGAAGAGGTTCGACATCGAGGAACCCAGGAGGTGACATGTTCGGGGGGTGACAGTCAGTCAGAGCTCAGCCTCTCGGATTTAGCAATGCTGCAGGGACGGACCCAAGCACAGACATCGTGTCGGGTTCCTTCATGAGATGAACAAGGGATAACGACCCAATCTGTGGCGCCCGAGGTGGCGAAGCACCTCAACTAGCAATGGGGTACAACAAGCCACGCCCTCGCTCGCCTACCTTCGGCTATCCCCTGAGGGCAAGACACCAAGGACCTCAGGAGGTGTCGTACACGGGAGCGAGCCCGCGAGACAGAGCTCGGTCGCTTGGATTTACCAATGCTACAGGGACGTACCCGAGCACAGACGTCGTGCCTAACCCCGACCGGGGAATTTTCCAAAGAAGGGTCACAGGAGCGCGGCAATTTCAAGCGGTGGAAAGGCACCAAGTGCTAGGCTTAAGCCAAAATCACGAACTTCGAAAGAAATAATAAGGTTCACTACACTTCCAAAAAGTGAGAATGCTGCAGGGGCGGACACAAGCCAGCCCGGGGGTGTTGCAGCCCGTAGGGTGCCCCCAATTCAAACTGAACAACAACAAATCACCTGGCGGTTACGCTGCCACGAAGGTGTCTAGCCGCCTTGCTGGGCGCGCCGCGGAGGCCAACCCTTCAGGGGCCAACCGGCTCCTGAGGTCCTTGGGGTCCTGGGGGCTCGCGGAGCCTCGGTGCCAGGTGAGGCGCCATCGCGAACCGCGCCAGCCTCTGGAAGGCGGCGCCGACGTTTGCCAAGCCAAGGGGCATGCGAACACGGTGAGCGGCGACGTGCGGTCGGAAGAGGCCTTGGAATGCGGCCCGGTTAAGGCCCGTGATGTCGACGCACATGCGTGCCCCGCCGCGCTCTACCCAAGACACACGCCCTGGCGGCTCGGTGCTGGGCGGTCGCTACCAGGCCGCCAGTGTCGTCTCCACCGCCGTCGCTGCTCGTGCCGGCCAGGCGCGCGGCGGGCGTGCGGCGCCCACGGGACCGACATCACCCTGCACCCACGTGGGAGACCTCAACCCGCATGATGCGCTACAGATGGCAAGTGAGCTGCTTCGCCATCGTCCAACGCACGGTGGCTTCGACGCCTGGGCCGACCACATCGCCGGGTTGGTCACTGTCGCGAGGAGGGCCTGGGTTCCGCACCACTCTTCTCAACCCTCGACGCAAGGCGCCGGGGGCTCGCTCGCCGTGCCGCTCACCTCATCTGTAGACGGCGTGCCCGCCCCACGCCCGGGCGAGCCTGGGCAAGGCCGGCCACACGCCGTGCTCCTTCTCCGGATCCCGGTGACCGGCTTCGGGGCGCCATCCGGCCCCACCAGTGGCGCCTTTGAAGGAGCCGACGGGGCGCTCCGCGCGTGCCTCAATGCGCGCACTCATGTCCCGGTGGATCATCAACAGCCTGGGTCGTCCCGGCACGAGCGCGCCAACCGGCGCAGGGACCAACTGGCTCAGGCTTCCGAGCAGGCAGGTAACCATAACGGAGGTGCGGTGGATAACCAGGGAGGCAACCCACGTCAAGGCACGCGTGACCAACCCCACGGCGACGGCAGAGGTAAGCAGCTTCGGGCGGAAGCTCGCTGCAGGAGGGTTTGTGGGCCGCACGCCCAGGGCGGCGTCGCCTTGCCAGCTAGCTGCCCATGGGGCACGCGGAGACGGTTCAGGAGGAAGCCAAGGCCTTTACACGGAGGCCTATGTTCCGAGCTATGTCGTACCTACAGATGGCGCCGTGGATCACGCGCCCCCTGCGGGTGCCAGCATCCTCCCGGAGTAGGGAGACGTCCCAGACGTCCTCTCCAAGCTGGGCCTGGGGGCTTCCACTGAGGGGGGCACCGGGCCAGGTTGGTGAAAATGAGGGGGTGTCCCCAGGATGCGCGAGGGCGTGGCACAGCCGCCGCCCTCGCGAGCAAGCAGCACGCAGCCGAGCCCCCTGGGCCGCAGGGGTGACCGCCTAGGGGGATCGGCAGGATACGAGCATCGCGGGCCACCCGCGGCAACAGGGGCGCCGGCACGGCCCTCGGGAGGCAGGGCCTCGCGAGGTCCTCGGGTCGTGGTCTGGCCGGTGCCCCGACGCCTCACGAGGTGGCTTCACCGACAAAACACTCCTATAGCTGCGTTGGGTGCATTGTGCTCATGTTTGGGCCGCGGGAGCACAATCCCGTGGCTACGCGGGGAACAATGCACTCAGGTTTGGGCTGTAGGGCACGCAACCGCGCAGAAATGCATGAGATGGCTCTTGACTGAGTTGGGAGCACCCAGGCCGTGCACCCGGGGGCTTGCCCAGCTATCTTCGGCCGTGACACTCTCACGTAATAATGAGTGGGTTGTATACGCCCGGAGCCCCCCGAGGACGCGGAGGGGTTCCATCCCACGCCCAAGTGGAAGCCCCATGCTCCGCGCTGGCGGACAACACTGTCCTCCAATGACTATGCCCACGCAACGTGGATGCCCTATGCTCCGCGCTGGGGGAAGACAAAGACGAAGACTAGCCTAGGTGCCGGACGCGGCTATTGCTTGCTCCTTTTTGTATTCGAATTGCCACTTTTTGAAATGAGATTCCAAAGTTTCGTAACTCTATTTGAAAAAGGGGTGGGGATTTTCTCTCTTCGCGATTCTTTTTCTGGCCTTGAAATCTCGTTTTCTGAATCGACACCTGCCGGCCTCCCCCTCGCGCGCCACGCGGGCGGGGGCGGCACGGGCACGGTGTGCACACCTTGCCAAGGCCCTGGCACCTTGGTCCTCACGTGGCTCCTCTGGGCAAGCTGGCAAGGGCATGTTGCCTCGGAAGCACCCATCTTTTGGCAATCGACCCTCGCTCGGGGGCTTCGGTCGTAGCCCGACGCAGCATCATGGAGCCTCGGGAGGCTCAGGCACCTCTCGGGGCAAGAACCGACAAGAAAGGTATGGGAGCCGCTCGAGCGTCAAGGGGGACTCCTGAGCGACGCACCTCAGGGGCCTCACTGATCACGTAGCCCCTCGCCCCTTGGTCTCGTTCTGGTGATCCGGACGCCCCAACGGCGGTCGAGGTATGCGCGGGATTGGGCCCCGACGACGTAGAGTGCTGAAAGGGCTCCCAAGCCATTCCGCTTGCAAGGAAGAAGCCCTCCCTCGCGGGATTCTCGAGCTCCCAGGACGCCCCGGCTGCACCTCACGACGCACGAGCTCGCCACGGCCCGACAAGCTAAGTACCCCAAGCATAAAGAGCAGAAACCTTTTTGATCCGATGATAGCCAGAATGCTGGGCATGAGACAGGGACGCTAACGTGAGAATGCAGGCGCTACGGTTTACTACGTTCCCACGTCAGGCCTCTTGTGGCTCCAGGTACAGGGAAGGGCAGCGCAAGGGAAGGAATCCGGCCTCTCTAGGCGACATCGTTAAAACCCCGGCCTTCGGGCGGCACGCTCCTCCTTAGGAGGGTCCGCCTCGTGAGGCCCCGACAGGCCGTCATCGCCAAGCATAGTGCGACACCCCCGCGGACCTCTCAAGGGGCGCCGGGCGCAAGGCAGCGGCGCAGAGGGACGAGCGAAGGTGCGAGGGAGTGTGTGGCGCCGCACCAACAATAACCCAAAGCTCCGCGCAAGAGACGAGGGCGTGTCACACGAAACAAGCAACCAACAGTTTAAAAGAAGAGGGAAGAAGACGAAGGTAAAACGCAAAAGTTTAACGCCCTCAGGGGCCAAGTGCTTCTTGATGTAACATGGACCAGAGGAAGAAAACGGGGGAAGCCTAGGCGGAGGAGCCGCTGTCACCATCCAGACCCCCGCCTGCCTCTGCGCCGGAGTCGTCGCCCTCGTCGGAGGAAGGCTCTTGGACGAACCGTTCCACCAGGGACTCCACGTGCGGGCGCACCTCATCCCGGAGGGGCCTCCGGAGCTCCTCAGGCACCAGCTCCATGACGCGGGGGAGGTCGAGCTCCGGGACGTGGCGGCGCAGGTTGGAGAAGACGCGCGCCAGCGCAATGTCCAGGAGGTCGCGCGCGCTGGATATGTTGTCCTCGTCCACCCAGGAGACGCCGGTCTCTAGCGCCTCCACCACCTTGCCGAAGAAGTTAAGGTAGCCCCCGTCGCCGTGCGCGCACGGTAGCGCGGGAGCTTCCCCGACGAACCGGCTCACCGCACCAACCGCGCGGTGGGCAATATCCAGGTACTGCTTGGTGCGCTGCGCCTCCAGCATCTTCGCGTGTACCGCCTCGTCCTGGGCGGCCTGCATGGCGTCGGCTGCCCCCTTGATTTGGGCCTGGAGGGATGCCAGCTCCGCCTGGGCCTCTGCCTCGCCCCTGAGCGTGGCTTGGAGGGCGGCCTTGGCATCCGCCAGCTGGGCCCTCAGCGCGTTCGCTTCCTCCTGCAGCTCGTCGAGCCTGCGCCTCTTGGGCGCAGACGCCCTGGGAGGAGGAAACAATCAGGTCCGTCATGTCGGGCGTGATTGCAAGAGAAGGGAATGGGTGATGGAACACTTACTCGTCGATGATGGCCCAGCGCCGGCGAGCTTGGGCCGGCCTCGAAGCCCCCCGCCGCTACCTCCAGAGGCCGACGGTGCAGCCGAGGACCCCGCGCACTTCCCTGCACCTGCTGCACTCCCTCCAGACGCCATGGAAGATAAGGGAAGAGAGGAGGATGAGAAAGATATCTTTGGAAGGATGGGAAGCGGGAAGGCGTGTCAGGATGGCAAGACCCCCCCGGGGCGGGGCGGGTTTATAGGCGCAACCGCTGCCCACGGGGCGTCGTGGGGAGTGGAGGCGCCGTGCCAGACTCGGTCGGCGTGCTGCCCTGCTTCACGTCGCTTCATCTGCCCTCGTCGGGTCACATCCGCGTGGCCCGAGGTGGGGAAGACACAAGGAGACAGCCGCATTCAAGGAAGGGCAATGATGGCCGGCGCGGCACGTAGGCCTCGCGTCAGCCTGACTCGGGGCAGTTCCCGACGTCTTCGGGGAGCGGAGGCGTCCGCGCCTCATTATGCGTCACGCACCAGGGCAGGCCCGCAGGCGATTGGGGCCCGCAGCGCTCAGGTCGGTTTCTTTGGCTTCGCCCCGAAGCCAACCCAAGCGCGCCTTAGGCCCGGGGGCTGCTGTCGGCGTTCTGGGAACGGGGATAACCAGACCTGCCGGCCTGCGGCCCAGGGCGTGGCCCACTTCGATGGCCTGGTACGACCCAACGCGGCCCCACTCAAGACAAGGCCCTCACAGGAGCCCCGCACTCGTGAGGGAGATGTCGCCAAGACCCTCAGAGGGAAGAGGTCTTCCCAGGCCCCCTCCTGAGCGGCGGAGATCTCTGTGCAATGCTCGGCCTCGGGTGGTCAAGGGTGATGCAAGCCGGGCCAGACAGGCACCAGCGCGCACAGAGGAGACAGTTCCCTCTTTGGTGCAAAGGAGGCAAAGACGTACGCGGGTTCCCAAAGCACCCCTCCCCCCAAAGGTTTCCATTCCGGTGCAACGAGACCAAGACCACGAGCTCCGCAGGACGGACGTCATCGCCGAGCCCACCTCTGCATCACCACCGGCTACTTTGCAGGCGAAGACCACCTTTCGTCAGGATAAGGGTGTACTCCTTGCCCCCTTCGAATTTGGCCGTTGTGGGATCCCTTCCCGCCATGGCGATAAGGGAAGAGGACCCGGGCCGCTATAAATAGAGGCTAGACTGCTCCGTAGAGGGGGACGGATCGAAAACCACCCGAGCACCCTCGCGAGGCAACCGACCACTGTACTAGTTCTTCCACAAACCTCCTCGTGAGGCAATCCACTAAAACCAGGAGTAGGGTTTTATGCTTCGCAGCGGCCCGAACCTGGGTAAATCCTCGTGTGCTAGTCTTCTCCCCCGCGATTGAGTGAGTTCGTCGGGCTAGGTTGTCGAGCGGTGAGTTCGAGGCCGAAGCTATGGGGATCTTTGCACACGCCCCTGGGTTCGAACTTCCTTGGGTTTTGCGGAGCCCGAAATCTGACACGCGGCGTTTGGGTCGTCGTGGGCGAACATGCATCCTTCCTCTGCCTTGGCGCACTTGTCGGCGATGTTGAACAACTCCAGGGCCGAGTTTAGGTTGTGAAGGTCCGACAGCCCACGGTGCCCAGAGGACGACCGCGCGTGAGGGCGGCCCGGTTCTGGTGCCCGATCGCGGCCACATCCTGCGCGACTCGGTCTTGACGCTGGCGCTGCTGGTCATGAGCCGCGTGCGCGTCAAGCGCCGCGCGGTTGACGATCTGGTAGCTGGCCTCGTCCTGGTTCCACGGGGGTGCTTCATGGCGCCGGTCGCGGGGGTGCGTGTCGTGCCGGGGTTCGTCCCGCTCGTCGTGCATGGGAGGAGGTGGAGGCGCTCCGTGAGCCACTTCGCCCTCGCAGGATGACGGGTGGCGAAACGACCGGGAGGGTACTGGGGCCTCCCCGGCGACGATGACGAGCTCCGTGATGCGGCCCAGCCACGCATCGTAGCCGGGCCCGTCTGCAGGGCGGTAGCGGAGCAGCTCGCGCGCCATGAGCAACGCCGCCTGCGCGTTCACCCGCTCGAGGCGGGCGTGGGAGGAGGAAGCCGTGGCGGTGCGGCCCTCCCCTTGCACAGAGGGATGTGCGGAGGAATCCTGCTGCTCGCGCGCCAGGGAGGAGGAAGCCATGGCGGTGCGGCCCTCCCCTTGCACAGAGGGATGTGCGGAGGAATCCTGCTGCTCGCGCGCCAGGGAGGAGGAAGCCGTGGCGGTGCGACGGCCACCGCGGCCAACCGGGGCGGTCTGAACGACCCGGGCCGCCCTGCGCTCAGCGCGGACACGGCGAGCGTCGGCCATGGGGTTGATGAAGCCGGAGTTGTCGGAGCTGAAGAGCGTCGACGTACCCCTACCTGGCGCGCCAAATGTCGGATTCGGGGCTCCGCGGACCCAAGAAGGTTCGAACACTGGGGTGCGCTCGCTCTCCGGCCCTACTCTACCTCGCAACCTCACGACGACTCTCTGGTGGTTTGAGTTAGGAACACGAGCAAGAACACACAGAGTTTACCCAGGTTCGGTCCACCTCGCGGTGTAAAACCCTACTCCTGCTTGGTGGATTCCTTGAGGAGGGAGAGGGATACAAGGTTTGTTCTTGCCCTACCGAAAAGGTCTCCCCTTCTGCGGGGGCTGGCTCCTCCTTATATTGGCCCCGGTCCTCTTCCCCCGAAAAATATCAGGCGGGAAGGGTTACCAGAACGGCCATTTTGAAAGGGGACAAGGTCGCGGCTTATCCTGACAAAAGGTGGTCTTCGCCTACTAAAGTTCCCCGCCGTGACGCGCTCGTGGGCTCGGGGGTGACATCCGTCCTGCCGAGCCCCCAGTCCTAGTCTTCTCGCATGGAAGAGGAAACCTTTGGGAGATGCTTTGGGAACCCGCGGGCTGGCGCTGCCCTTCTATCACCAAAGAGGAAACTCTGTCCTCCATGCCAGCTGGTGCGGCCCCGGAGGCCGCTCGGTGCGAGCCACGTCGACCACGTGGAGGAGCAGAACCACCCGCCCCCGCGAGGGCACCAGAGGTGGCTCTGCGGGGGAGGGGTGTCCCCAGGAGGCTTGTGATGTCGCAGCCGTCGTGCGCCTCACGAGGCATCAGTCCTCGTGAAGGCTCCCCTCATGAGGATGATTGGTGGGCCACCCGGTCGCTCAGAACCAGCGCCTCGCCCGGGCCGCGGGCAGACGGGCCTGGGTACCCCACCAAAGGCCCGACAGATGTGTAGCGTCTTGTTCGTGGGTTGCCGGCGGTGGCCGGAGCCATTTCGTTGACGGCAGCGGCTGTGTTGGGGGAGGGCGCTCAAGGTCGGGCTTCAGAAAAATTAGAGAGAGAGAGGTGCGAGGGGGCAGTGGGCTCCAACGACTAGTCTCCCTAGCTGACGTGGCTTACCCAGTCAGCAGTTAACCAACAATCATCTAGATCAAAACCAGTGAATTGACTCAAAACTGGGCATGAATTCTTGAACCGAGTAGTTAGTTCAGGGTGTGGGGTGACCGGTTTTAAAGTTTAGCCTTAAATCTTAAAGCTAGTGGCAAGTTTGGGGTTCTAGTGTGGACTTTTCTCTTTGAGGATCGATGTTTAATTTTGTGTTGTATTCTCTCTGTCCCAAAATAAGTGTCGCTGGTCTAGAATAAAATTTGTACTAATTTGATATTAAATATGTGACACTTATTTTGGGACGGGTATAATAATGTGGTATTTGTGCAGTCACGAAATCAAATAGGACTACTCGGTTCAGGAATCAACCCGACGCTCGGCATAAAAGCATGTACCGGCGCGGCATAAAATCGATGCATGTATGATACTTCTGGTACGTATATGGAAGTAAATAATGTGGTGCCTTGATATCACCGGCCGGCTCATGCGTCCATTCAATCAATATTTTCCTTGTCGCTGATTGCTATACATCATCTTTTATTTGATTTGGTTTGATTGCCATCCTTTCCTTGTTTGCTTAATACCGAAGGAGGGAACTAGCATTTGGCGGGCAAACAGTCTGGCGCCACCACGTTTTGGTTTCCCGCCACTGTGTGTTGTATATATATATGCGCGCGTACGTCCAATCCACACACCACGGCCATCAGCCTAACACAATGCCTCCCCGTCTACCTTCTTTTGTCTCCCCTGATCCCATAGAAACTCCAGATCATCCCATAGAAATTTCAGATGATGAGAGCATCGTAGTCATCGAGGATGATCATCCTATAGAAATTTCCGATGATGAGAGCCTCGTAGTCATCGAGGACTCCCAACATGAGAACGGCAAAGGCGATGGTGGCGCCTCCTCTGCCAAGGCCGTGTCCACGGCTACCTCCAACGAAGACGGCGGCGACTCCCATGGCAGCGGTGGTGACGGTGACTCCCATAGCAACGGTGGTGGCGACGACACCCATGGCGATGACGACGACTCCGACTCCGACTCAGACTCGGACTCGGACTCCGACAACGCTCCCTTGGTCGCGCCAACTAAGCCGAAGCAAAGGGAACCGTACAGGTACTGGCATATCCAAGACACGATTAAGCTTCTGAAAGCCATTGGAAAGCTGCAGGGGGGTGACCATGAGGCGCGTGTACCAAGAGCAACACTTATGGATGAATTTTTGAAGGACGGGAAGCCTATCCGCCGTGGTGACGTCAAAGCACGCCACATCACCGATAAGGTGAAACATTTGCAGGAGAAATTCAAGAAAATGTGCAAGGAGGAGTGCAAACGTAAGTCCCGCATGGTGCGCAAATTGCTGGATGAACAAATCTTCGAATGCTGCCTAGAGGTGTGGCCCCATCTCTAGGAAGCAGCCCATGCCAAACGTGAGAAGAGGAGGAAGTCACGTACTGCTAAAAAGAAGTAGGCAGACGCACGGACACAAGCACATGGACAAGGGTCTAGTTCCTTCGGTTTCATCGTACGTCGTCGGGACAATTTAGTTTCTGCGAGTTTTCTTTCTTTCTTTTCTTTTTGCGAATAAATTTTTTGCAATACTGAGAGTTTAAATGAATAAATATTATCAGGAGTATCGGTCGAGTGAGTTTTCGTGGTCAGTGTGTTGGCCACGTAGGGGATACAATATGTAATGCTTTTGTACCTTGATCTCTCTATATATATATGAGTTTGTGTCATAGTTTCTCTCATCTTTCTCAAGTAGGAGTACTACGTAAGACTAGTTATATGCCTGTGTGCTGCCACGGACATGCAAGCAATTATTCTACTTCAGAAATGTGTTGCGCATGAAAATATGTGATTTCAAATCTGAAGATTTGCTTTCGCTCTAGCATTTTGTTCTCCTTGTTGGACTGAATAGTACTTCAAAAAAAAAAGAGCTAAAAATCTTGCTAATACAATGGTGCTGGTGCAAAATAATTAAACTCTAGGCAGCTAATGCAAAGAACAAAAAATGAAATATATTTGTTTTCAAAGTAATGGAAATAGATCTCAATAAGATCAACTATGTGTTCCTCTTCTCATATCTGGGCATGCTCCTTGCTTGCATTTCTAACTGTAGTCGTATTAAATTGAATGATCGATGTAAATGATACATCTGGCAATTTCATGTAAGGGGCTGAACTGGTGAACTGCAATTTCATGACATTGCGCTGAAATTGAAATTGAATGATCAGTGTAAATGATACATCTGGCAACATTTTCTGAGACTGGAACAATACATAGTTCTTTCATACATAAGAATGTGACTTGTGGAAAAGAAGTTCACAACTAAATTTGCATATGAAGCATCAAGATGCTAAATCTGAGATGAAACAAAGAAAGAACTTGGCAACCATTCGCTAACCAATGTTAAGAGGTTCTATGTCACACACATGTAAATTGTTCTTAAATTATATATACTCCCCACAAAAACTTAAATTAATATACTCTATTAGATATCTTCTCCCGGCACTAAGAAGCTAGCATTATTGGCCCCTTGGGTCAAACATTTAAATTATGAACAATGACATCATCTCACAGTAAATATCTGCAGTTCTTAAACATGGAAACAAGAGAAAAGGAAATATAATCACTTAAATAACATCATGCAAACAGGGGTAAATAATCATTAGCTACAAAATCTTGCATATTGGCATAAATATCAAGATTTCTTGAATGCTTCCTATCTAGCCTTTGAGAGAAAAGGCTGGGTAAGGAAAAGCCAGTGGCAGTAGGAGCCTTGAAATCATACATCAAATTTTAACTTAAGTTACTAAAAGCTAACCGTTTAAATCCTCTGGTACAGGTAATTTATTCTTTATTATGAACTAACATCAGATTGTGAAGATTGTTCTAGGGTTATTCTTATAGTTTTTCTGCGTAATAGAAAATTATCTGACAAACATGGAACTTTCCTTGAATAGTAGTCAGTTTATTTGTTGTGTAGATATCAAAACCAAAAATTTGAAGCCAGACACGGCAAAAACCATGCACTCACATTCCCAAGCTGGCCGATGATAGTAAAAATAGAATTTTGGCTGGCTATCTCTTAAGCACTGAGGAGAGGGTCATTCTGCAGTTGACACTTAACGTTCATGCAAAAAAGAAAGAGCAGAGGAGGGGAGTGGACAGGAACAGGGAGGAAAGGAAGGAGGGACTGGCCGGTGAAGTGCCAGAGAGTGGAGTCTTGATCCTATCCAGTGGGTGTGGATGGCGCCGGTGTCTGAGATGATGCCCGAGACTGTCATTGTCGATTAGGTAATAGATATGCACGATGGAGATGGGGACTGAATTGAAGTAACTGGAATGGCGGGAGGGTCAGAGGTGGATGACAAGCAGTCGAGGGCTCGAGGCCAAGGCGATCTTGGCAGCGACCTCGTCCAGATCCCCAACGGCCGGGGCTCCACCCATCTCATGCGGTCCTGCCACACCTACATGTGTGGACTACAGGACATGCCCTTACGAAAACTGAAGACGTCCTTAGTGAACAAAAAATCAAAATATGCTCTCAGTTGTTGTTGCCTTCATTACTGTTTTCACCGATAACGCAAAATATACAGCAAAAAGATTTACTCCTACTTCTTTCTGTAATGCCGACGCAGTCGTTGAACCATACAATATGAGCATCGAAAAACATTGGATAAATAAACATGCAGAGTAAATCTTTCAGGGAAAATAGGGCACCAAATTGAACAATCAGAACATGTTAAAACCACGCAAACTACTTGTTCTACTTATGTTCCACCAGCAAGAGATTACATATGGAAGCAAGTCATTTCTGGGATCAAGAAGACGAGAACAATGGATGCATTTAGCACTGAATCCAAATATGCAGTAAAGACCTGCCAAAAGCAAATGCTGCATCCGAGAATTAAACACTACCACAAGTCCACTACTACAGAATCAAATCAAACTGAACCAAATCAAACCAGTCCAAGTTCTTGTTGCAGGCAAGAATGTACAGAAGGCATATACCAATCAGCAGGATGACCTCCTCCACGAGTGGACTCTGCTCGTCGGCCGCTGCTGTCTTGACCTGAAGCTCCTCACCGGCGTCACCTCCACAACGTCTCGGTGAACCCTCCTTTGATCGGTGCCGGCCATTGACTTCCAAACAACAGTCAGTGCACAAGGTGAATTATATCTTTCTTCTTCCCATACAAGAATCTGCAAACAAGTCAATTTTATTCAAGAATTAGCAGCTCACTTTTATTCATACAACAACAACAGGTCACTTCAGACAAGGATGTAAAAAAGAAACAAGAAAGATAGAGAGGGGGGGATGAGAACCTTGCTGCTTGAGGCATGGTTCCGGTTAATGAGGCTTGCTAGCGTCGTCGTCGGATCTGTAAGTTTCGTTACCCACGTAGTCTGTGTGCTGGCTTGGTTTGGTTCGTTGAGGACGGAGTGGGAGGAGAGGGTAATGTAGAGTTCGGACGGGCGAGGCCTCCGACGAAGGTCAGGGCCAGGGCTGGGTCAAGGGACTCCTCGACCTCGTTGACGCGGCTGAAGCCATCGTTTATCCGTGGGCGGCGCTTGAGCGCTAGGAAGGCGGTGAGAGTTGCAGATCAATGGACGCCGGCGCGGTGAGCGAAGAGGAGGATGAGTCGGGCCACAGCCATGGGGGGAGGCGGGCGCGTGGTGTAGCCGTGGAGGAGGACCGAGGTGACCTCCGAGGGAAGTCCAGTGAGTGGCCGCCGGACAGTAGCGCAATGGAGAGCGGCTGCTTCGGACTGGACGGCGGTGGGGGATTTTTCTCGCGAGAGATGGGATGGGAGGAGCGATGGGTGGTTTGGTGACGAGAGTTGGGGCGTGGGGCGTGGGACGTGTATGCGTGCTTTCTTACGGAGGTTGTTTTTCTTTTTCTTTTTATTATCGTACCGGAATAGGCTGGTCGGAGCCTCTACAGCCCAACTTTGCAAATCCTGCTCCTCAAATGCCTGCGGACGCATCCGACGCGTCTGCGGACACCGACCGATCACGTCTCAAATAATGCACTCTATATCCGGACACCTTAAATCTCATATCTCAAATCCATACAAACTCGTGCAACTACTCAACTACTACGTTGATGCTTACACACATCGTCCGGCTACTCCATCACTACTAACATGCCACCGGACTATCAAAATTTGGCATGTTTGGCTATGGTGGACATCAACCACGGCTGCCCTTGCCTTTCCCGTTGCCCTTGCCGTCTGTCGTGGGACTAAGGCTGACCGTAGTACGGGGGTACGTACGAGTAAGGGCGAAGCCTACTTACAGCACAAGTGTAACACTCGGATGTACGAGTTCGGGCCCCACTCGAAAGTGGTAAAGACCCTACGTCTCGAGCCCTGAGGCTTAGTGTTTGCTTATGTGTGTATCTAATTATAGAGAGTTCGTAACCCTCGCTCTGGCGCCGGGGTGGCTTATATAGAGTGCGCCACCGCCAGCCGAGCGCCATTACTAGGGTAATTAATGATGGTAACTACTGGAGTTACTAGAAATGGCTGTGTTAACTAGGGACGTTACAGGTAACGCTGTCTTCACAGGTCTTTATGCGAGTTAAGTCCCTCGAACGTTGTAGCTCCCACGTCGCCTCTGCTTCTTCACGTCCGAGTGCCGAAGCTTGGCCGACTGGCTGATGACGTCCGAGTGACTTCCAATGATCCGAGTGGATCTAGTAAAATCATCCGAATGCTAAGGTAGTCCAGAGAGTCCCATGAATATGTAAGACCCCAGGTGGGCCCTAGATGTGAGGTCCGTGACCCTACCTTGGGTAGGTGACCTCATCAGTAGCCCCCGACTCGGTTGAGGTTTGGGGACGAGTGACCGACGTGACGCGACGTCGGTGGCGTTTCGGAAACGCCAGGAAACAAGTCGGGTCGTTTCCCACCCGGCTTTAAAACCATAACCGATTCAGGTTAAATAGATTTCGAATGTTCCAAACAGCCTGACTGTTAGAGTCACTCGGTTAGAGTCGGATTCGCTCTCGGGAGAGGCGACCCAAAGACTTGAGAGTGAGATTGTCAAAACTTCCGGTTGGCAATGTTATAAAACTGCTGACCTTTCGAATATTCCTGTGACAATCAATAATTCGTCCGAGTGCTCGACGGACCTTCTTTGCTCACTCGATGGGTTTAGGTACGTCGGAACACACCAGTGGACCCGGAGCCCATTCGGACCACGTTGTGGCGAAATCTCCGGCGGTTTCGAAATCGTGGGGAAGCGCGCGCACGTGGGCGATTGTGTTAGAGAAGTGGGGAAAGTGGATGCGGCGCCTCGATTTTTGTGCCGCAAATATCGCCACGCGTCCCCGCAATGCTGCCCCAAGGATTTCGCGGATCGGCCGCCGCCCGTTGATTGCGTGGTGCTCGCAGATGTGATGGCTGCGATTCCGCTGAGACGGGGTATAATACTTGACCGGGAGGGGGGATGAGAGAGACAGCTCTTATTCCACGCCTCCCCGCTTTCTCCTTTGCTCCACCGAGAGCTTCACCTGCGCCGCTGCTCTGCCGATTTGCCTCTCCAATCTGCCAGAGATGACGAGGAGCGCCACCGCGAAAGCCGAGAAGGCAAAGAAAGCGTCGCGCGGGTCTTCCTTGAGCGCGGGTGCGCCTGCGGGCTTCGTCCAGGGTGATTGGATGCCGCCTCGGACCATTGCCGGCCGGCTGATGGAGCTGGAAAACCAGGGCCTCCTGGTCGCCGGGAGCTGGCGGCTGCCGGCAGCGGGCGAGGTCGAGCCCGCGCCGCGTGGGGATGAGCGGGTCCTCCTCACGACCCATATGGACCGAGGTTTCTCCTTGCCTCTCCATCCATTCTTTCAGTCTTCCTTGGATTTCTACGGGGCTCAGCTCCACCACCTCCCCCCAACGCCATTTCCTATCTGACTGCCTTCATATCTCTTTGCGAAAACTTCCTCGGCTGTCATCCTCACTGGGGTCTGTTCAAACACTTGTTCACGTGCCGAGTGATGACCGTGAAGAAATCTTCTCAGACTGGGGGAAGACGAATGTAGCCCAGTTGGGCGGGGGTTTAGGCATCCAGTTGAGGGGGAAGGGTAGTTTTCCGCAAATGAATTTTCCCAACACGGTCAAGGGTTGGCAAGGGACTTGGTTTTATTGCCAAGACGTCACAGTCGGCGAAGGCCAATCGGGTCTCCCACCGTATTCGGCCGAGCGCATTCGGCGCCTTCCCAAACTTAATGTGACCAAGGAGGAGAAACTCGACGTAGATATCCTTGTGATTGCATTGGTAGCTGATACTTGTGATCTACGTTGGGTTTTCCGTGAAGAGGAACGGGTAATTGCAGCACAAAGCGGATAAGTATTTCCCTCAGTTATGAAACCAAGGTTTATCGAACCAATAGGAATATCAATCCTCAACCGTCTTCAGCGGCTGCACATAAATGAACAAACGACTTGCACCCAACGCGGGCAATAAGGTTGTCAATCCCCTTGATCTCGTTATTTGCAAGCAAATGAGTTGTGTAGATAATTGTTGATAAATGCAAAATAAATAAAAAGTGAATAAAGGCAGCGAGGTAATAATAGCGTTTGCGAATATATAAGTGAATAGACCCCGGGGCCAAAGTGTTCTCTAGTGGCATCTCTCATGTAGGCAGCATACGGTGGGTAAACAAATTACAGCTAGGCAATTGATAGAAAAGCGGATAGTTATGCGATTTTCACGGCAATGATCATGTATAGGCATTACGTCCATAAGCAAATAGGCCGACTCCTGCCTGCACCTATTACTATTACTCCACTCATTGACCGCTATCCAGCATGCATCTAGAGTATTAAGTAAAATAGAGTAATGCTTGGAGAACGATGACATGATGTAGACAAAGTAAACTCAAACAATATGAATGAACCCCATCGTTTTATCCTTAGTAGCAACAACACAAAGACGCATCTTGTCCCCTACTTTGTCACTGGGATATAGAAACTCGCCAGGTTGAACCTACAACAACGCACCACTCCCACCGATGAAATATCAATCTACTTGGCCAAAGCATATCAATAGATCGGAGAGCATTACAAAGCTATAATGATCATGCACATAAGAGATAATATAATTCAGAGGCATCTCAAATACTTTTCATGAATAATCTGAACATAAACCCACAATTCATCGGATCCCAATAACACACCGCACAATAGGATTACATCGGATAGATCAAAGCGAAGATGCAATGACCATTGTATTTGAGATCATGAGAGAGAGAGAGAGATTGCCATCTAGGTACTAGCTATGGACCCGTAGGTCTGTGGTGAACTACTCACACATCATCATCAGGGCAGCAAGGTTGATGAAGAGGCCCTCCGTGATCGATCCCCCCTCCGGCAGGGTGCCGGAACAGACCTCCAGATGTCCTCGCGACGGAACAGAGACTTGCGGCGGTGGAAAAATGGTTTCGGGACTGCTTCTGGGGTTTTCATGATATTAGAAAATTTATAGGCCAAAGAGGGACGTCGGGAGGTGCTCGAGGGGGCCACCACATATCAGAGCGCGCCCCTAGGGCGCGCCCTGATGTGTGGTGGGGCTCGTGTGCCTCCCGGCTTCCTTCCAAAGCTTCTAGGTCTTCATATAGTCCAGAAAAAATTATCAAAAAGTTTCGTGGCAATTGGACTTCGTTTGGTACAGTAAACCTGCAAAGGCAAAAACATGCAGAAAACAGCAACTGGCACTGGGCATTGCGTCAAATAGGTTAGTGCTCAAAAATATTATAAATTTGTAAATAATGCCCCAAAAAGTATCCTAGAATGATAATATATCAGCATGGAACAATCAAAAATTATTGATACATTGGAGACGTATCAAGCATCCCCAAGCTTAATTCCTGCTCGTCCTCGAGTTGGTAAATGATAAAAACAGAATTTTTGATGTGACATGCTATCTACTATGTAATCTTATTCAGGTATGCTCATTGAGAAAAGATGAATCAACAAATATTAACATAGCAATATTCAAAGTGTAAGAAACAGAATTGTTAATTCTCAAAAGTATACGATTCTTAAGAAATGTTTACCCCCCCTTCATCTTATTGTATTAGCAAGGCATGGCTCCATCTTCACCACATTAATACAAATGTTAAGCACCACGGTGTCCAAGTCAGGCAATTGGTTCGTAGTTTTTCAATATGCATCAACTTTTTATTCTTCATGCAATACATGAGCGTGAGCCATTGGACATAGCATTTAAGTGGAATAGATTATGGTGGTAGATATCAAAGGGGTAGGAAGTGGAGAAGATAGTCTCACATCAACTAGGCGTACCGACGAGCTATGGAGATGCCCATCGATAGATGTCAATGCGAGGAGTAGGGATTGCCATGCAAATGATGCACTAGAGCTATAAGTGTATGAAAGCTCAAATGAAGCTAAGTGGGGTGTGCATCCAACTTGCTTGCTCATGAAGACCTCGGGCATTTGAGGAAGCCCGTTAGAGGAATATACAAGCCAAGTTTGTAATAATGAATAGGTAATTCCCACTAGCATATGAAAGTGATATATCATGAGACTCTCTATATGAGGAACATGGTGCCACTTTGAGGCACAAGTGTGGTAAAGGATAGTAGCAAAGTCCTTTCTCTCATTTTCTCTCATTTTTTTTGAATGGATGGTGGGCTCATTTGGCCTCCCCCATCTTTATTTTCATCCGGAGTCTCATCTCGACTTATGGGAGAATCATCGTCTCCATCATTCTTTCCTCACTTGGACAATGCTCTAATAATGATGATCATCACACATTTATTTACTTACAACTCAATATGGAGAACTGATATGAAGATATGACTCTGTATGAATGCCTCTGGCAGTGTACCAGGATGTGCAATGATCTAGCGTGACATGTATCAAAAACATTATGAAAGTGGCTTTGCCACAAATACTATGTCAGCTCTATATGATCATGCAAAGCAATATGACGATGAACAAACTAGTCATGTGAAGTGACGATGGAATTTGCATGGCAATATATCTCGGAATGGCTATGGAAAAGCCATGATAGGTTGGTATGGTGGCTGTTTTGAGGAAGATATAATAAGGCTTTTGTGCAACAGAGCGTATCATGTCACGGGGTTTGGATGCACCGGCGAAAGTTGCACCAATCCTCGAGGTGAGAACGGGCTATGCACGGTACCGAAGAGGCAAGCAAATTATGAAAAGGTGAGATTGCGTATGTCCATGGTTTCACATTAGTCATAATGAACTCATATACTTATTGCAAAGTTTTATTATTTTATCATAAATCAAAGTACTAATCGCATGCCTCGAGGGAAGAGGTTGGCAGGAGTTAACCATCGCGCGCTTCCGGCCCGAAACAACACTAGGATTTCAACGAGGAATAGAAATGCTCACACATCATCACCATGCCTCTTAAATTTTTAGATGAACAATAAGGTCAACCACTCTTAATATAGACACTTCTATGGTTTAACAATTATGAAATCACACCTATTTCATATTACTACATCAATATCATTAACCCACAATTCTTTATATTTGCTACATGATGGTTTTGATTATCACTCCTTGAATACCTAATATTTTTGGACTAGTCTGTATGACCCATGCAAATTGCCGTCACTATTTATTAAATCTCAAAAAAATATAAGTGAAGAACGATAGTGAAATCATTTCTTTAAAATCTACATACCCCCGTGCTAAAAAAGATATAAGTGAAGTACTAGAGCAACTGCTAAGCTCAAAAGATATAAGTGAAGCACATAGAGTATTCTAACAAATTATGATGAAGGTGTGTCTCTCTTAAATAGGTGTGTCCAGCAAACAATGATTGTGGCAAACTGAAAGTAAAAGCAAACAAAAGCAAACGACGCTCCAAGCAAAACTCATATCATGTGACGAATAAAAATATAGATTCAAGTGACATACCGATGGATTTGAGTAGAAAGAGGGGATGCCTTCCGGGGCATCCCCAAGCTTAGACATTTGAGTCCCCTTTAAAATATTACCCTAGGGTGCCTTGGGCATCCCCAATCTTAGGCTATTGCTACTCCTTATTCCTTTGTATAGAACCACTGTGTAAGAATTTCAGATCATTATCAAGCTTCAGAAAAAATGAAAATTCATGTACTGGAGTCAAAAGTTTCTATTTTGTTTCAGCATCGATTCTACTCATCTTGTGAGTCATCCCAAAGGCTTTACTTGGCACAAATACTAATTTAAACACAAAAACATAATCATTACAGAGGCAATAATCATGCTATTAAAAATAAACAGAAAGTTCTAAGCAAAAATTTAAAGATAACTATTGGGTTGCCTCCCAATAAGCGCTATTGTTTTATGCCCCTAGCTAGGCATAATGATTTCAATGATGCTCACATGAAAGTAAAGAATTGAAACACAATGGGAGCATCATGAAGCATATGAAAAACACATTTAATCCTAACCCACTTCCTATGCATAGAAATTTTGTGAGCAAACAATTTATAAGAGCAAGAATCAACTAGCATAGGAAGGCAAAACAAGCATAACTTCGAAACTTTGAACACAAAGGGAAGAAACTAGATATTATTGCAATTCCTATACACATATGTTCCCCCCTCATAATAATTTTCAGTAGCATCATGAAGGAATTCCACAATATAACTATCACATAAAGCATTCTTTTCATGATCCACAAGCATAGAAAGTTTATTACTCTTCACATAAGCAAATTCCTTTTTATTCATGGTAGTGGGAGCAAATTCAACAAAATAACTATCATGTGACACTTGATTGTCATAACCAAATTGAAAATTAAAATAATCATGAAAAGTTTCATGGTTATCATTGCTAATTATAGCATATGTGTCATCACCACAATCATCATAATAATTTTGCTCATCAAAACTTGGGGGACAAAAAATATCATCATCATCAAACATAGCATCCCCAAGCTTGGGGTCTTGCATATCGTTAGCATCATGGATATTCAGAGAATTCATACTAAAAATATTTCTATCATTCTCATCATTAAAGGAACTCACATTAAGCATTTTATAAATTCTTCTTCTGACAATTGAGCACAATTTTCCGAATCCTTATTTTCACGAAAGACATTATAAAGACGAAGCATATGAGACAGCCTAAGCTCCATTTTTTTGTATTTTTGTTTTTTCTGAGACAAGCTAAATCTAAAAGCAAATAAAAGGAAGAACAAGTGAATGAAAATTTATGTGAAGTTACTTGGTAGTTGATGATGATATTCCCCGGCAACGGCGCCAGAAGGAACTTGTGATCTGCGTTGGGTTTTCCGTGAAGACGAATGGGTAATTGCAGCACAAAGCGGATAAGTATTTCCCTCAGTTATGAGACCAAGGTTTATTGAACCAATAGTAATATCAATCCTCAACCGTCTTCAGCGGCTGCACACAAATGAACAAACGACTTGCACCCAACACGGGCAAGAGGGTTGTCAATCCCCTTGATCTCGTTATTTGCAAGCAAATGAGTTGTGTAAATAATTGTTGATAAATGCAAAACAAATAAAAAGTAAATATAGGCGAATTGATAGAAAAGGTAATAATAGCGTTTGCGAATATATAAGTGAATAGACCCGCGGGCCATAGTGTTCTCTAGTGGCATCTCTCATGTAGGGAACATACGATGGGTAAACAAATTACTGTTGGGAAATTGATAGAAAAGCGGATAGTTATGCGATTTTCATGGCAATGATCATGTATATATAGGCATCACGTCCATAAGAAAATAGGCCGACTCCTGCCTGCACCTATTACTATTACTCCACTCATCGACCGCTATCCAACATGCATCTAGAGTATTAAGTAAAACAGAGTAATGCTTGGAGAACGATGACATGATGTAGACAAAGTAAACTCAAACAATATGAATGAACCCCATCGTTTTATCCTTAGTAGCAACAACACAAAGACGCATCTTGTCCCCTACTTTGTCACTGGGATATAGAAACTCGCCAGGTTGAACCTACAACAACGCACCACTCCCACCGATGAAATATCAATCTACTTGGCCAAGGCATATCAATAGATCGGAGAGCATTACGAAGCTATAATGATCATGCACATAATAGATAATATAATTCAGAGGCATCTCAAATACTTTTCATGAATAATCTGAACATAAACCCACAATTCATCGGATCCCAACAAACACACCGCACAATAGGATTACATCGGATAGATCAAAGTGAAGATGCGATGACCATTGTATTGAAGATCATAAGAGAGAGAGATTATCATCTAGGTACTAGCTATGGACCCGTAGGTCTATGGTGAACTACTCACACATCATCATGGGGGCAGCAAGGTTGATGAAGAGGCCCTCCGTGATCGATCCCCCCTCCGAGAGGGTGCCGAAACGGAGCTCCAGATGGCCTCGTGACGGAACAGAGACTTGCGGCGGCGGAAAAAGGGTTTCGGGACTGCTTCTTGGATTTTCACGATATTAGAGAATTTATAGGCCAAAGAGGGATGTCGGGAGGTGCCCGAGGGGGCCACCACTTATCAGGGCGCACCCTTATGTGTGGTGGGCCCCTCGTGTGCCTCTCGGCTTCCTTCCGAAGATTCTAGATCTTCATATAGTCCAGAAAAAATCATCAAAAAGTTTCGTGGCACTTGGACTTTGTTTGGTACAGTAAACCTGCAAAGGAAAAAACTTGCAGAAAATAACAACTGGCACTGGGAACTGGGTCTATAGGTTAGTGCTCAAAAATATTATAAATTGGTAAATAATGCCCCAAAATGTATCCTAGAATGATAATATATCAGCATGGAACAATAAAAAATTATAGATACATTGGAGACGTATCAGTAGCCCTCGTGAATCAAGGCATCAACGGTGTGGACCTGTTGGAAGTCTTCTTCCAAAGAAGAATCCAGCCACTACAGGCCAGAGTCCACCCCATGTGGCAGTATAACGTGGCTTGAGACTGCGTCGGTATTTCCCCAAAGAGGGAGGGATGACGCATCATAGCTACGGTAAGTATTTCCCTCACTTATGAGACCAAGGTTATCGAACTAGTAGGAGAACCACACAACAATATGTAAACGGTACCTGCACACAAAGAACAAATACTTGCAATCCGACGCGTAAGAGAGGTTGTCAATCTCTCAACGGTAAAAAGATAGATTAGATTGTAATAGATTGGATAGATAGATCGCACAAGAACACAAAATAAAAGAGGCAAATAAAAAGTGCAGCAAGGTATTTTTGGGTTTTTGGAATAATAGATATGAAAATAAAAAGCGGCAAAAGATAGATCGGAAAGCAATATGTTGGAAAATTAGACCCGGGGGCCATAGGTTTCACTAGTGGCTTCTCTCATGAGTATAGCACACGGTGGGTGAACAAATTACTTTTGGGCAATTGATAGAAGATCAAATAATCATGACGATATCCAATATAGGCATCACGTCCAAGATTAGTAGACCGAAATGATTCTGCAACTACTAGCGTTACTGCAGACATCGACCGCTATCCAGCATGTATCTAGTGTATTAATTTCATGGAGAAACGGAGTAATGCAATAAGAACGATGACATGATGTAGACAAGATCTATTCATGTAGGAATAGACCCCATCTTGTTATCCTTAATATCAACGATACATGCGTGCCTTGCTGCCCCTTCTGTCACTGGGAGAGGACACCAAATATTCGAAGAAGAAATACGAGGCTATAAGTAATCATGCATATAAGAGATCAAAGAAGACTCAAATAATATTCATGGATAGAAACTGATCATGAACTCCAAATTCATCGGATCCTAACAAACACACTGCAACAAGTCATTACATCAAATAGATCTCCAAGAGACCATTGTATTGAGAATCAAAAGAGAGAGAGAGAAAGCCATCTAGCTACTGCCTACAGACCTGTAGGTCTATGGTGGACTACTCACGCATCCTCGGAGAGGCACCAATGAGGATGATGAACCCCTCCATGATGGTGTTAGATTGGATCTCGCGGTTCTGGAACTTGTGGCGGCTGGAAGTGTTTTTCGTCGACTCCTCTAGGGTTTCTGGAATATTTTGGTATTTATAGAGCTCAGAGGCGGTGGAGAGGGGTCCCGAGGCCACCACAACCCACCAGGGCGTGTCGGGGGGCTTTGGCGCGCCCTGATGTCTTGTGAGCCCCATGGGCCTCCTCCCATGTACTTCTTTCGCTCCCTAGATGTCTTCTGGTCCAAAAACAATCTCCGAAAAGTTTCATCGCGATTGGACTCCGTTTGGTATTGATATTCTGCGAAGTAAAAAACAAGCAAAAAACAGCAACTGGCACTTGGCACTATGTCAATAGGTTAGTCCCAAAAAATGATATAAAGTTGCTATAAAATGATTGTAAAACATCCAAGAATGATAATATAACAGCATGGAACAATCAAAAATTGTATATACGTTGAAGACGTATTAGCATCCCAAGCTTAATTCCTACTCGTCCTCGAGTAGGTAAATGATAAAAACAGAATTTTTTATGTTGAATGCCGCCTAACATGTTCATCACATATTCTTTTCTTTTGTAGCATTGACATTTGGACTTTTAGATGATTCAAAGCAATAGTCTAGTTTTGACATAAAGACTTTAATACTCAAGCATGCCAACAAGAAACCATGTCTTTCAGAATATCAACACTAAAGAAAGTTATCCCTAGCCCATCATGCACAATCATCGATCCATTCATGAAACACACTCAAATATGAACTACACCCAATGCACAACTATGATCATAGCGCCCCCTAGTTGGTGCTTTATAAGCGAAGATGGAGACTCAAATTAAAAATAAAAATTGCATAAAGTAAATAGATAGGCCCTTCGTAGAGGGAAGTAGGGATTTGTAGAGGTGCCAGAGCTCAAAGCTTAAATTGAGAGAAAAAAATATTTTGGGTGGCATGCTTTTCCTGTCAACGAAAACAACCAAGTAGTTCTCAATACTTTCCATGCTAGATACATTATAGGCGGTTTCCAAACATAAAATAAAGTTTATTCCTTTTTCCACCATTCTTTCACTATCCATGGCTAGCCGTATCCACGGTTGCCTTCCATACCAACACTTTCCGAGGAATTTATTATTTGACAACATAAAGTAAATTTCTTTTCATTTCGGGACTAGGCATCCCTATTATCGCCATACTCTCGTGCAATGACAAGTGAATAAACACTCTTCTTGAGAATAACACATCTAGCATGGAAAAATATTGGACACCCCCTACCGTTTCATGAGCGGTACGGGCACACAAAACGGAAATTCATTTTGAAAATTAGAGATGGCACATACAAATTTGCTTAGAATGGCATGGAAATACCACATATAGGTAGGTATGGTGAACTCATAAGGCAAAATTGGGTTTAAGGATTTTGGATGCACAAGTAGTATTTCTACTTAGTACAAGTGGAGGCTAGCAAATAGATTGAGAAGCAACCAACCAAGAAACAAAAATTCACATAAACGGGCATTGAGCATAACTAACACCGAATAATGCACCATAAGTAGGATGTAATTTCATTGCATAACTATTCACTTTCGTGCTTGCATAGGGAATCACAAACCTTAACACCAATATTCTTACTAAAGCATAATTACTCACCAACATGACTCACATATCACTATCACCATGTATGAAAACTATTAAAAGGAATCAAGTTTAATTTTTCCAATGATCTTCATGAAAGTTTTTATTATATCCCTCTTGAATATCTATCACTTTGGGACTAGTTTCATATATTGCCATTGTTTTTGACAAGCTCAAATAAATTTAAGTGAGGAACATGAGCATAAAAATTTCATCTCTCAAAATAGTATAAGTGAAGCATGAGAGAATTTCTTCAAAGTTTACTAACTCCCAAATTTATCTAAGTGAAGCATGAGAGTATTTCTTCAAAAATTTAAAGCACACCGTGCTCAAAAAGATATAAGTGAAGCACTAGAGCAATTCCATAGCTCAATTTTTTTAAGTGAAGCATATAGAGCAATTCTAACAAATCATAGCATAATTTTGGCTCTCTCAAATAGGTGTGTCCAGCAAGGGTACTTGTGACAAACTAAAAAGAAAATCAAGCAAAGACTCAAATAATAGAAGACTCTCCAAGCAAAACTCATGATATGTGACGAATAAAAATATAGCTCCAAGTAAAATACCGATTGTCGTTAGAAGAAAGAGGGGATGCCACTCGGGGCATCCCCAAGCTTAGTTTCTTGTTTCTCCTTGGATATTATCTTGGGGGTGCTATAGCATCCCCAAGCTTAGGCTCTTTCACTCCTTATTCCTTCATCCATCCTGATCTCACCCAAAACATGAAAACTTCAATCACACAAAACTCAACAAAACCTTCGTGAGATCCGTTAGTATAATAAAGCAAATAAACACGCTAAGTACTGTTGAAAACCCATTCATATTTTATTATTGCATTATATCTACTGTATTCTAACTTTACCATGGCTTATACCCTTCAATACAAACCATATATTCATCAAAACAAGCACACAATGCAACGAAAACAGAATCTGTCAAAAACAGAACAGTTTGTAGTAATCTGTACTCTAACCATACTTCTGTAACTCTAAAAATTCTATAAACTTATGACAACGTAAAGTATTTGTATACCAATATTGTGTTAAAATTTGAGCTCATTATCACGCTCCAATAAAAAAAATGAAAATTCCAACACTGGAGTCAAAGTTTCTGTTTCAGATTCAACATTGTTTCTACTCATCTTGTGAATCATCCTAAAGGCTTTACTTGGCACAAACACTAATTAAAACATAAAAACAAAATCATAACAGTAGCATAATTGTGTCAACACTGAAGAACAGAAAGAAAAAGGTGAACATAACTTTATTCATTGGGTTGCCTCCCACCAAGCGCTATCATTTTACGCCCCTAGCTAGGCATAGTGCATAGATTCAAGTATTGTCATCTTTAGTTTTTGCTCCATAGGATGCTCTCATGATTGATTCATATGGTGGATTAGTTCTTGCTCTAGGGAAGTGTTCCATACCCTTTCTTCGTGGAAATTGAAATTTAATATTGCATTCTTTCATATCAATCACGACACCTATAGTGCGTAAAAACGGTCTACCAAGTATAATGGGACAAGACGGAGTGCAATCAATATTAAGAACAATAAAATCTATGGGCACATAGTTCCTATTTGCAAGAATAAGAAGATCATTAATTCTTCCCAAAGGCTTTTTAATTGTAGAATCCGCCAAGTGCAAATTAAGAGAACATTCTTCAATATTGGTAAGACCAAGCACATCACATAGAGATTTCGGAATTGTGGAAACACTAGCACCCCAATCACATAAAGCAAAGCACTCATAATTTTTAATATTGACCTTAATGGTAGGTTCCCACTCATCATGTAATTTTCTAGGAATTGAAATCTCTAACTCCAACTTTTCTTCAAAAGATTTCATCATGGCATCAACAATATGTTTAGTAAAAGCTTTATTTTGTTCATAGGCATGGGGTGAATTTAACATGGATTTCAACACAGAAATACATTCAATCAAAGAGAAACTATCATAATTGAAATCTTTGTAATCCCAAATAGTGGTCACATCACTAGTTAACGTTTTGACCTCTTCAAACCCACTTTCATCAATTTTTTCATCAAGATTTTCACCCTCCAAATCATTGGGACGCCTTGATACGTCTCCTACGTATCTATAATTTTTGCTTGTTCCATGCTATTATATTATCATTCTTGGATGTTTTACAATCATTTTATAGCAACTTTATATCATTTTTGGGAGTAACTTGTTGACATAGTATCAAAGTGCCAGTTGCTGTTTTCGCTTGTTTTTTACTTCGCAGAAAATCAGTACCAAACGGAGTCCAATCGCGACGAAAATTTTTGAAGATTTTTTTTGGGCCAGAAGATATCCAGTGGGCCAAAGAAGTGCCAGAGGGGAAGGTCAAGGAGACCACAACCCACCAGGGCGCGCCAGAGGCCCCAAGGGCTCCCTGATGGGTTGTGCCCTCCTCGGGACCCCTCTCCACCGCCTCTGACGCCTATAAATTCCCAAATATTCCAGAAACCTCAGGGGAGTCGACGAAAAAAACATCCAGCCGCCGCAAGTTCCAGAACATCGAGATCCAATCTAACACCATCACGGAGAGGTTCATCATCCTCATTGGTGCCTCTCCGATGATGCGTGAGTAGTCCACCATAGACCTACGGGTCCGTAGGAAGTAGCTAGATGGCTTCCTCTCTCTCTTTTGATTCTCAATACAATGGTCTCTTGGAGATCTATTTGATGTAAACTTTTGTGGTGTGTTTGTTGGGATCCGATGAATTTTGAGTTCATGATCAGTTTCTATCCATGAATATTATTTGAGTCTTCTTTGATCTCTTATATGCATGATTACTTATAGCCTCGTATTTCTTCTTCGAATCTTTGGTTTAGTTAGGCCAACTAGATCGATTTTTCTTGCCATGGGAAGAGGTGCTTTGTGATGGGTTCGATCTTGCGGTGTCCTCTCCCAGTGACAAAAGGGGCAGCGAGGCACACATGTATCATTGCTATTAAGGATAACAAGATGGGGTCTATTCCTACATGAATAGATCTTGTCTACATCATGTCACCGTTCTTATTGCATTACTCCGTTTTCCTTGAACTTAATACACTAGATGCATGCTGGATAGCGGTCGATGTGTGGAGTAATAGTAGTAGATGCAGAATCGTTTCGGTCTACTAATCTTGGACATGATGCCTATATAATGATCATCGCCTTGGATATCGTCATGATTATTTGATCTTCTATCAATTGCCCAACAGTAATTTGTTCACCCACCGTGTGCTATACTCATGAGAGAAGCCACTAGTGAAACCTATGGCCCCCGGGTCTACTTTTCCAACATATTGCTTTCCGATCTATCTTTTTGCCGCTTTTGTTTTCAGATCTATTATTCCAAAACCCTAAAATACCTTGCTGCACTTTTTACTTTCTCTTTTTATTTTGTGTTCTTGAGAGATCTATCACTCCAATCTATCACTACCTAATCTATCTTTTTACCGTAGAGAGATTGACAACCTCTCTTTCGCGACGGGTTGTGATGTCTACTACACAACTTGTTCTTGTAGACTTGTGTTGGGCCTCCAAGCGCAGAGTTTTGTAGGACAATAGCAAATTTCCCTCAAGTGGATGACCTAAGGTTTATCAATCTGTGGGAGGCCTAGGATGAAGATGGTTTCTCTCAAACAACCCTGCAACCAAATAATAAAAAGTCTCTTGTTGATGGTGTCCTGGACTAGGGGGTACTCACCACGTCGTCTCCCGGCTAGTGGGTCGGGCCGAGGACCCCCAGGGCGATTCACTAATGGGCCACTTCGGGTAGCCCATGATGCATACAAGGGAGATTCCACAAGACCTGGTGCACAAGACAAGGACTCCTCTAAACCCTAGGCCTATGGTACATTATATAAACCGAGGCCAGGCTAGTCAATAGACAACCTCAATCTCATATTCATTACTACAATCTCGTGGTAGATACCTGTACTATGTACTATCCCCCATATGAATATAATCAAAAGCAGGACGTAGGGTATTATCTCCTCGAGAGAGCCCGAACCTAGGTAAAATCATGTGTCCATGTTACCATCGTTCCAAGATGCCTAGCTTAGGACCCCTACTACGAGATATGCCGGATTAAGAACCGACATTGGTGCTTTCATTGAGAGCTCTGGTCACTTCGGGACCGGCTTGGGGGCTGGGACCTCGACCCGCTACAAGCTCTGGCCACGTCATCAACACCGCGCACATTAACCAGCTAAGTCGCTTTCATGCTCAACTTTTGTCAATTTTTAATTTTTGTTCGGTTCGACCATGCATTATATTTATGTTAAATAAAAAGGTTGTTTGTTAAAAACACTTTCTTTTCCCATGATAACTGGGGGCTTCGCCGTCACGCTGCCGAACTACTCTATCTCCTCGGCTGGACCGGGGGCTTCACCTCGCCGCAGCAATCGTGTTGTGTTGCCACTTCTTGACCCGAGCTCTTCGCTCGATTACCTCGGGCTTGGCGGCTGGGACCTCGGCCAGGACGAGGACTACGTCTCCGTCCCGCCACAACCCGGACCGCACCGAGCACATTAACCAGCTAAGTCGTTTTCATGCTCAGCTCTCTTTGAAATTTTACTTGTTGTTCGTTTCAACCGAGCGTTATGTTTTTGTCTCAAAACAAAAACTTTCTTTGTTAAAAACGTTGTTTGTTCAAAAAGCAACCTTCTTTTCCCTTGTTACCCGGGGGCTCTTTAATTTGTATGAGCCATTTTATAATAAATGTGTTTTCTTCTTGGTCGTTGCAAAGTCTTTTTCTACTACTCCTTTTTCCGACACTAGTGTGTGGTCAATAGCCGGGTAGCCTTGTTTCCTTCTAAAGCCGCTCGAGTTTAGTTCGCTAAACAGGCCTCGGAGAAACACTCTGCCTTCGGGATATGGAGGTTGAAGCCAAAGGCTGACCCGCTTGGAGTCTGGAGATCGAATGTATCATGTTAAAGCACGACCGAAGCACGTATTAATTTTAAGACCAATTTTTGGATTGGCACCAAGAAACGTGATTTAGTTCGGACGTCATAGTTTTTTGCATAATTTTTTTTGGCTTTTCGAGCTTACGACACTTTTAAGCTATTTGTATGTTTTTCTTTTAGGAGGCGGGGCACCCTCACGACTGATGTGCCCTGCGTAATAATTCAGCTCGGGAGATCTTTTCCTACCCACAACTCGGTATCTTTCCCGCCGACTTACACCTCGGTGTTGGGGAAACACATATGACATCTAGACTAGTTCCCGAGGAGATTCGATCCTTAGGTTGGTCGGTCGCACCCAACTTGAGTCTCGGGGGATACTGTGTGTCTCCAGCATAACTCTCGTAATACAACGCCAAACGCCTGCAAGGCATCGACAATATCAACAGGGGGCTGCAGCTAGAGCCGAACCCACCAAAAGTCGAGGTACTCCATGCAGTCCTCGGTAAAACATTCTCGGATATTGCTTAATATGCACTAGTTTTGAATTGTGTCTTTGGTCAATAGTTGGATTGCCTGGCTCCTGTGATTGCCTCCTACATTCCGCTTTGTTCGGCTAGGTGTGCAAAGGGAGAACCATTGCGATTGTACTTCCGATTTGAACTGGTCAAATACCTCAGTGGAGAAAGCCAAAAATTGACTGTCACAATGAGCGCAAACTGGTCAGCGATCTGATGACTCTGTCAAACTATAGACCGCTAGAGGTTACCCTGTGGGCCTTGCATAAATTTGGCCGGATTGTTAATGGCTTGACCTTGGCTGACGCCGAACACTAACCGGGGGCTAGTAACTGGCCTCCCAAACTTTAAGCTCCTATGACTAAGTGAAAGTTATAAAGCCTAGATATCTGATTGCCTCGTTTCCGCTAACACAACCGCCTCCGGGCACCGAGACGTCGGCTAAGGGTTGTCTTGTTACTGTGGAAACACCCCGCGTAGCATCTACAAAGGGGTAGAAGCCGACGATGGGCCACTCTCAAATGATAAACGGTCAAAAAGGAGTCAAAATAGCATATAGCTTAAAAGAATTTGTATTCATGCGAGTGTTGCCTTCTGTAGTCATCGTTATAAAGCCATAAATATGCATCAATGTGACTTAAGATTTTGGCCAAGCTGGGTTGCCTGGCTCCTGTGCTTATCCCCTACGTTCCCGATTGTTCGGCTAGGGGGTAAAGGGAGCACCTCTGTGATTGTTACTTCCGGATCATCCGGATTAGTACCTCAGACTGGGTGAAACCAAAAGCTAGCCATCTTAAGAATATAATTGGTCGGCAATGACGGAAGTGAAAATTTTGGTTCACTAAAGACCACAAAGTTCGGGAACATTCGCCGAACTAAATCCTCAATATTTTCCTCCCACATTGATCGGAGTTGAGGTTTCACGATCATGGTCAACATGATATCCTGGGGAAAGGAACTTATAAATGAACTATTTTTCCCAAAAGATGTTTCTTACGTTAAGTAGTAATATAACATATCTCTCTGCGTACCTTTGTTTATAAAACCGTATGGCCGGATTGCCTTGTTTGCTGTAAATCTTTGCCCTTATAAAGGCCTTATAAAGTAGGACAAACACTCCTCGACTACTGGACGAGGAGGTTGAAGCCGATGGTCGGTCAACAAAGTCTTGTACAATGCAGATCCGAGCATTAATGATGTAAAGTACTTGGATACATAGAATCATTACACATAAATTATGTCAAACGTAACAAAGTTTGTGTCAAACAAATATCGATCCTTAATTCGACCACCCGTGCCCAAATTAAGGCTCGGGGGCTACTGCATTGACGATTCAATGCAGAAAATTTAAGTGCAAAATAGTTTCTGACGAGATTACAATCCTCGGGTTGGTCGGCCGCACCAAACCTGAGTCTCGAGGACTACTGCACAAAGTATGCTGCCGAGCAAGGAATTGATCCTCAGGCCGATTTCGTGAATTGACCTGAGTCTTAGGGGCTACTGGGATTAGTGGTTTTATTTTATCCTTCACGTGCATCCTGGGTTTTAGACCGACACGCACCTTGAGGGCTACTAGATATATATATCGACGGAGAATAAATTGCACCAATCAAAAAATCAGCCCACGGTCGGGGTGGTGCACCACCTCGAAAGCAGTCCTGCATAAAGCTCGGGTGCAAGTGGCTGGCTCCATATAGGGCATTTCCGGCATTAAGCTTGGCTGAATTCCTTCAGTTTGTTAAAAAGACCAAGGTAATTTATGACACCTCGGACGCTGATCATTGTTGGAGCTCGGATACAATCCGGCCTTGGAGCTCGGAAGCAGTCCGACATAAAGCTCAAGATCGGAGACACCTCGAAAGCAGTCTGGCATAAAGCTCGGATGCGAATGGCTGGCTCCATAAAAGATTATTTCCGGCATTAAGCTGGGATAAACTCCTTCAACTTCTTCAAGACCGAGGTAATCTATGACGCCTCAGATGCAGTTCGGCGTTGGATCTCGGCTGCAAAAAGACACTTCGGATGCAGTTCGGCGTTGTAGTTCGGACGCATGAGGGCACCGCCGCACGAGAAACACTTCGAACCCGAGTTGTGGCGTAAAAAGTAACAAGTCATCAATAAAAGCCAAAAACTTAAAGGGCTCCTCAGATGCCCGACGTGTGAACTCTTCGGATTCAGTTCGGCGATCCTCAATATCGGGCATGGGAAGATTTGTTGAACCAGTTTTCAGGACCGACGACCGAAGACAAAGAACTGTGTAGAAGAATCGAGGAGTGTCCCCAACTTGAAGACCAGTTCAGGGGGCTACTGATGGTGTCCTGGACTAGGGGGTACTCACCACGTCGTCTCCTGACCAGTGGGTCGGGCTGAGGACCCCCAGGGCGATTCACTAATGGGCCACTTCGGGCAGCCCATGATGCATACAAGAGAGATTCCACAAGACCCGGCGCACAAGACAATGACTCCTCTAAATCCTAGGCCTATGGTACATTATATAAACCAAGGCCAGGCTAGTCAATAGACAACCTCAATCTCATATTCATTACTACCATCTCGTGGTAGATACCTGTACTATGTACTATCCTCCATATGAATATAATCAAAAGCAGGACGTAGGGTATTATCTCCTCGAGAGAGCCCGAACCTGTGTAAAATCCTGTGTCCATGTTACCATCGTTCCAAGATGCCTAGCTTAGGACCCCTACTACGAGATATGCCGGATTAAGAACCGACACTTGTGTCCCCAACACACCAAATACAATGGTAAATTGTATAGGTGCACTAGTTTGGCGAAGAGATAGTGATACAAGTGCAATATGGATGGTAGATATAGGTTTTTGTAATCTGAAAATATAAAAACAGCAAGGTAGCAAGTAACAAAAGTGAGCACAAACGGTATTGCAATGCTTGAAAACAAGGCCTAGGGTCCGTACTTTCGCTAGTGCAATCTCTCAACAATGCTAATATAATTGGATCACATAACCATCCCTCAATGTGCAACGAAGAATCACTCCAAAGTTCTTATATAGCGGAGAACATAAGAAGAAATTGTTTGTAGGGTACGAAGCCACCTTAAAGTTATCCTTTCTGATCGATCTATCCAAGAGTTCGTACTAAAATAACGCCAATTTATCCTTTCTGATCGATCTATCTAAGAGTTCATACTAGAATAACACCATATGAGACGCATCAACCAACTCTAATGTCACCTAGATACTCCAATGTCACCACAAGTATCCATGAGTTAATTATACGATACGCATCAAACAATTTCAGATTCATAATACTCTATCCAACACAAAAAACCTCAAAGAGTGCCCCAAGATTTTTATCGGAGAACAAGGCATGAAAATGTGCAATCAACCCCTATGCGTAGATCCCCAAGGTCACCAGAATCCGCAAGTTGACGCCATAACATATATCAAGTGAATCACTTGAATACCCCAATGTCACTACAAGTATCCGCATGCAATACATACATCAAGTGCTCTCAAATCCATAAAAGTATTCAATCCGATAATAACAAAATCTCAAAGGGAAAACTCAATTCATCACAACAAGATAGAGAGGGGAAAACACCATATGATCCAACTATATTAACAAAACCCGTGATACATCAAGATCGTGTCATCTCAAGAACACGAGAGAGAGAGATTAAACACATAGCTACCGGTACAAACCCTCAGCCCCAAGGTGGATTACTCACACATTATCATGGTGAGAAATAGAGAGTTGTTGATGGAGAGGTGCAGCCCCAAAGAGATGGAGGCGTTCTTACGCACTATAGGTGCCGTGATTGATATGAAAGAGGGCAATATTAGATTTCAATTTCCACTAAGAAAGGGTATGGAACACTTTCCTAGAACAAGAATTAAGCCACCATACGAATCAATCATGAGAGCATCCTATGGAGCAAAAACCAAAGATGACAATACTTGAATCTATGCATTATGCCTAGCTAGGGGCGTAAAACGATAGCGCTTGTTGGGAGGCAACCCAATGAATAGATTTATTTTCGCCTTTTCCATTATGTTTTTGAGTGTTGACACAATTATGCCTCTGTTATGATTGTTTTTTATGTTTTATTTAGTGTTTGTGCCAAGAAAAGCCTTTAGGATGATTCATAAAATGAGTAGAAACAATGCTGAATCTGAAACAGAAACTTTCCCTCTAGTGTCCGAATTTTCATTTTTTACTGGAAAGTGATATTGAGATGAAATTTTAACAAAGTATTGCTATACAAATTATTTATGTTGTCCTAATTTTCCAGAATTTTTAGAGTTACAGAATTGTGGTTAGAGTACAGATTACTACAGACTGTTCTGTTTAAGACAGATTCTGTTTTCGGTGCATTGTGTGCTTGTTTTGATGAATCTATGGGTTGTATTGAAGGGTATGAGCCATGTTAAAGTTAAAATACAGTAGGTATAACACAATAATAAAATTTGAATGAGTTTGCAACAATACTTAAAGTAGTGACAATACTTGAATCTATGCATTATGCCTAGCTAGGGGCGTAAAACGATAGCGCTTGTTGGGAGGCAACCCAATGAATAGATTTATTTTCGCCTTTTCCATTATGTTTTTGAGTGTTGACAAAATTATGCCTCTGTTATGATTGTGTTTTTATGTTTTATTTAGTGTTTGTGCCAAGTAAAGCCTTTAGGATGATTCATAAAATGAGTAGAAACAATGCTGAATCTGAAACAGAAACTTTCCCTCTAGTGTCCGAATTTTCATTTTTTACTGGAAAGTGATATTGAGATGAAATTTTAAAAAAGTATTTCTATACAAATTATTTATGTTTTCCTAATTTTCTAGAATTTTTAGAGTTACATAAGTGTGGTTAGAGTACAGATTACTACAGACTGTTCTGTTTAAGACAGATTCTGTTTTCGGTGCATTGTGTGCTTGTTTTGATGAATCTATGGGTTGTATTGAAGGGTATGAGCCATGGTAAAGTTAAAATACAGTAGGTATAACACAATAATAAAATTTGAATGAATTTATAACAATACTTAAAGTAGTGATTTGCTTTATTATACTAACGGATCTCACGAAGATTTTGTTGAGTTTTGTGTGATTGAAGTTTTCAAGTTTTGGGTAAGATCACGATGGATGAAGGAATAAGGAGTGAAAAGAGCCTAAGATCAGGGATGGTTCAGCACCCCCAAGATATATCCAAAGAGAAACAAGCAACTAAGCTAGGGGATGCCCCGAGTGGCATCCCCTCTTTCTTCTAACGACCATCGGTATTTTACTTGGAGCTATATTTTTATTCGTCACATATCATGAGTTTTGCTTGGAGCGTCTTGTATCACTTGAGTCTTTGCTTGCTTTGCTTTTTAGTTTGTCACTTGTATCCTTGCCGTACACACCTATTTTAGAGAGCCAAAATTATGCTATGATTTGTTAGAATTGCTCTATAAGCTTCACTTAAACTTTTTGAGCTATAGAATTGCTCTAGTGCTTCACTTATATCTTCTTGAGCACGGTGTGCTTGGAAATTCTTGTACAAATACTCTCATGCTTCACTTAGATTAATTTGAAAGTTAGTAATTTTTGAAGAAATCCTCTCATGCTTCACTTATGCTATTTTGAGAGATGAAATCTCTATGCTCATATGCTTCACTTAAATTTGTTTGAGCTTGTCAAAAGCAATGGCAATATATGAAACTAGTCCCAAAGAGATAGATATCCAAGGAGGATATAATAAAAACTTTCATGAAGATCATTGGACAAATTAAACTTGATTCCTTGTAATAGTTTTAAGACATGATGATAGTAATATGTGAGTCATGTTAGTGAGTAATTATGCTTTAGTATGAACATTGGTGTTAAGGTTTGTGATTCCCTATGAAAGTCAATAGTTATGCAATGGAATTACATCCTACTTATGGTGCATTATTCGGTGTTAGTTATGCTCAATGCTCGCTTATGTGAATTTTCGTTTCTTGGTTGGATGCTTCTCCACCTATTTGCTAGCCTCCACTTGTACTAAGTAGAAATACTACTTGTGCATCCAAAATCCTTCAACCCAGTTTTGCCTTATGAGTCCACCATACCTACCTATATGCGGTATTTCCATGCCGTTCTAAGCAAATTTGTATGTGCCATCTCTACTTTTCAAAATAAATTTCCTTTTTGTGTGCTCGTACCGCTCATGAAACGGTAGGGGGTGTCCAATATTTTTCCATGCTAGATGTGTTATTCTCAAGATGAGTGTTTATTCGCTTGTGATTGCACGAGAGTACGACGGTAATAGGGATGCCCAGTCCCGAAATGAAAAAAAGAAAAAATACTTTATGTTGTCAAATAATAAATTCCTTGGAAAGTGTTGGTATGGAAGGCAACCGTGGATACGGCCAGCCATGGATTGTGAAAGAATGGTGGAAAAAGGAATAAACTTTATTTTCTATTTGGGAACCGCCTATGATATATCTAGCATGGAAAGTACTGTGAACTACTTTGTCGTTTTCGTTGACAGGAAAGGCATGCCACTCAAAATATTTTTCTCTCTTAATTTAAACTTTGAGCTCTGGCACCTCTACAAATCCCTACTTCCCTCTGTGAAGGGCCTATCTATTTACTTTATGCAATCGTTATTTTTACTTTGAGTCTTGATCTTCTCTTATAAAGCACCAACTAGGGGGCATTATGATCATACTTGAGCATTGGGTGTAGCTAATATTTGAGTGTGTTTCATGAATGGATTAATGATTGAGCATGATGGGCTAGGGATAACTTTCTTTAGTGTTGATATTTCAAAAGACATGGTTGCTTGTTGGCATGCTTGAGTATTGAAGTCATTATGTTAAAACTAGACTATTGCTTTGACCATCTAAAATTGCAAATGTCCATGCTACAAAAGAATAGATTATGTGATGAACATGTTAGGCAGCATTCCACATCAAAAATTCTGTTTTTATCATTTACCTACTTGAGGACGAGTAGGAATTAAGCTTGGGGATGCTGATACGTCTCCAATGTATCTATAATTTTTGCTTGTTCCATGTTGTTATATTATCATTCTTGGATGTTTTACAATCATTTTATAGCAACTTTATATCATTTTTTGGGACTAACTTATTGACATTGTGCCAAAGTGCCAGTTGCTGTTTTTGCTTGTTTTTTTTTACTTCGCAGAATATCAGTACCAAACGGAGTCCAATCGCGACGAAACTATTTGGAGACTTTTTTGGGCCAGAAGACATCCAGTGGGCCAAAGAAGTGCAAGAGGGGAGGGTCGAGGAGACCAAAACCCACCAGGGCGCGCAAGAGGCCCCAAGCGTGCCCTGATGGGTTGTGCCCTCCTCGGGACCCCTCGCCACCGCCTGTGATGCCTATAAGTTCCCAAATATTCCATAAACCTTTGGGGAGTCGACGAAAAACACATCCAGCCGCCGCAAGTTCCAGAACCTCGAGATCCAATCTAACACTGTCACGGAGTGGTTCATCATCCTCATTGGTGCCTCTGCAATGATGCGTGAGTAGTCCACAATAGACCTACAGGTCCGTAGGCAGTAGCTAGATGGCTTCCTCTCTCTCTTTTGATTCTCAATACAATGGTCTCTTGGAGATCTATTTGATGTAAACTTTTGTAGTGTGTTTGTTGGGATCCGATGAATTTTGAGTTCATGATCAGTTTTTATCCATGAATATTATTTGAGTCTTCTTTGTTCTCTTATATGCATGATTACTTATAGCCTCGTATTTCTTCTTCGAATCTTTGGTTCAGTTAGGCAAACTAGATCGATTTTTCTTGCCATGGGAAGAGGTGCTTTGTGATGGGTTCGATCTTGCGGTGTCCTCTCCCAGTGACAGAAGGGGCAGCGAGGCACGCATGTATCGTTGCTATTAAGGATGACAAGATGGGATCTATTCCTACATGAATAGATCTTGTCTACATCATGTCACCGTTCTTATTGCATTACTCCGTTTTTCCATGAACTTAATACACTAGATGCATGCTGCATAGCGGTCGATGTGTGGAGTAATAGTAGTAGATGCAGAATCATTTCGGTCTACTAATCTTGGACGTGATGCCTATATAATGATCATCGTCTTGGATATCGTCATGATTATTTGATCTTCTATCAATTGCCAACAGTAATTTGTTCACCCACCGTGTGCTATACTCATGAGAGAAGCCACTAGTGAAACCTACGGCCCCCGGGTCTACTTTTCCAACATATTGCTTTCCGATCTATCTTTTTTCCACTTTTGTTTTCAGATCTATTATTCCAAAAACCCAAAAATACCTTGCTGCACTTTTTAGTTACTCTTTTTATTTTGTGTTCTTGAGAGATCTATCTCTCCAATCTATCACTACCTAATCTATCTTTTTACCGTAGAGAGATTGACAACCTCCCTTTCGCGTCGGGTTGCAAGTATTTGTTCTTCGTGTGCAGGTGCTGTTTTCGTAGTGGTGGTGCTCCTCCTACTGGTTCGATACCTTGGTTTCATAACTGAGGGAAATACTTACCGTCGTTGTGCTGCATCATCCCTTCCTCTTTGGGGAAATACCGACGCATTCTCAAGCCACATCACACCTTCTAGCTAAAGTTGACTCTACTTTAGTCCCTTTACCATCAATTTTAATATTACTAAACAAGGAATCAATAGAAGAAACACCAATCACTTTAAGATCTTCATCATTTTTATGAAAGCAATCACTAGAAAACGCTTTTTCTAAGAATTCTGTTTTAGCTCTAAGCATAGCGGTTCTTTTCTTACTTTCATACATAGTAACATATAAGGCTTTAATTGATTCATCGATCTTAGGTGCAAAAGCTTTCAACTTGATATTTTCTACATCATGGGAAATTCTATCAATGCTTCTAGACATATCATCGATTTTATTCAACTTTTCTTCTATCGTAGTATTGAATTTTTTTTAGCATTGATAAATTCTTTAATATTACTCTCAAGATCATAGGGGTTCCTGTTATTATTGTAAGAAGAATTACCATAGGAATTACCATAATTATTAGAGGAATTTCCAGGAAAAGGCCTAGGATTAAAATTACCTCTATAAGCATTGTTATTAAAATTGTCTCGATAGATGAAATTCACATCTACGGAATCACTATTTTGCTCAATCAAAGTAGACAAGGGCACATTATTATGATCAATAGGAGCATTTTTACTAGCAACCAACTTCATAAGAGCATCAAATTTTCACTCAAAGTACTAATTTCTTCAACCGAATTAGCCTTTTTACTAGTAGGTGCTCTTTCAATATGCCATTGTGAATAATTTGCCATAATATTATCTAGCAATTTAGTAGCTTCTCCCAAATTAATTTCCATAAAAGTACCACCCGCGGCGGAATCTAAAAGATTTCTAGAGACAAAATTCAATCCCGCATAATTTTTTTGTATGATCATCCAAAGATTTAAGCCATGAGTAGGACAATTTCTTAGCATCAATTTCATTCTCTCCCAAGATTGTGCAACATGTTCATGCTCAAGTTGCTTAAAATTCATGATTTGATTTCTAAGGGAAATAATTTTCGCGGGCGGAAAATACTTAGTAATAAAAGCATCCTTGCACTTATTCCAAGAATCGATACTATACGAGGTAAAGAAGAAAACCAAATTTTTGCACGATCCCGCAAGTTCAAAGGAAATAATTTCAACTTCACTATATCATTGTCCACATCTTTTTTCTTTTACATATCACACAATTCTACGAATGTGATTAGATGGGACGCGGCATCCTCATTAGGAGTACCGGAAAATTGATCTTTCATGACAAGATTCAACAAAGCGACATTAATATCATAAGACTCCGCACTATTGGCGGGATGAGCAATCAGAGTACTAATAAAAGCATTATTATTGGTATTGGAAAAATCACACAATATGGTATTTTCTTGAGTCATCGTGACTACGCAAACAAGATTGCAAGCAAACAAGAGATCTGACGAGAAAAAGGGCAAACGAAAAGAGGGAGAATGAAATGGCGAATTTGTGAAGTGCGGGAGAGGAAAATGAGAGGCAAATGACAAATAATGTAATTGCAAGGAGATGAGATTTGTGATTAGGAACCTGATAGATGTTGATGATGTCTCCCTGGCAACGGCGCTAGAAATTCCTTTGACGCGGCTTGAGACTGTGTCAGTATTTTCCCAAAGAGGAAGGGATGATGCAGCACAGCTACGGTAAGTATTGCCCTCAGTTATGTAAACGGTGCCTGCACACAAAGAACAAATACTTGCAACCCGACACGTAAGAGAGGTTGTCAACCTCTCCACGGTAAAAAAGATAGATTAGATTGTAATAGATTCGATAGATAGATCGCACAAGAACACAAAATAAAAGAGGCAAATAAAAAGTGCAGCAAGGTATTTTTGGGTTTTTGGAATAATAGACCTGAAAACAGAAAGCGACAAAAGATAGATCGAAAGCAATATGTTGGAAAAGTAGACCCGGGGGCCGTAGGTTTCACTAGTGGCTTCTCTCTTGAGTATAGCACACGGTAGGTGAACAAATTACTGTTGGGCAATTGATAGAAGATCAAATAATCATGACGATATCCAAGGCGATGATCATTATATAGGCATCATGTCCAAGATTAGTAGACCGAAACGATTCTGCATCTACTACTATTACTCCACACATCGACCGTTATCCAGCATGCATCTAGTGTATTAAGTTCATGGAAAACCGAAGTAATGCAATAAGAACGGTGACATGATGTAGACAGGATCTATTCTTGTAGGAATAGTGCCCATCTTGTTATCCTTAATAGCAACGATACATGCGTGCCTCGCTGCCCCTTCTGTCACTGGGAGAGGACACCGCAAGATCGAACCCATCACAAAGCACCTCTTCCCATGGCAAGAAAAATCGATCTAGTTGGCCTAATTAAACCAAATATTCGAAGAATAAATACGAGACTATAAGTAATCATGTATATAAGAGATCAAAGAAGACTCAAATAATATTCATGGATAGAAACTGATCATGAACTCAAAATTCATCGGATCCCAACAAACACATCGCAAAAAGTCATTACATCAAATAGATCTCCAAGAGACCATTGTATTGAGAATCAAAAGAGAGAGAGAAAGCCATCTAGCTACTGCCTACGGACCCGTAGGTCTATGGTGGACTACTCACACATCATCGGAGAGGCACCAATGAGGATGATGAACCCCTCCGTGATGGTGTTAGATTGGATCTCGCGGTTCTGGAATTTGCGGCAGCTAGAAGTGTTTTTTATCGACTCCTCTGGGGATTTTGGAATATTTGGGTATTTCTAGTGCTCAGAGGCGGTGGAGAGGGGTCCCGAGGCCACCACAACCCACCAGGGCACGCCGGGGGCCTTTGGCGCGCCCTGGTTTCTTGTGGGCCCCATGGGCCTCCTCTCAGGAACTTCTTTCGCTCCCTGGAGGTCTTCTGGTCCAAAAAAAATCTCCAAAAAGTTTCTTCGCGATTGGACTCCGTTTGGTACTGATATTCTGCGAAGTAAAAAACAAGCAAAAAACAGCGACTGGCACTTGGCACTATGTCAATAGGTTAGTCCCAAAAAATGATATAAAGTGGCTATAAAATGATTGTAAAACATCCAAGAATGATAATATAACAGCATGGAAAAATAAAAAATTATAGATACGTTGGAGACATATCACAGTACTCGGGTCTGAGTGACCCTACGCGTACGCACCCGGAGGAGCTCAGCGCCGAGGCCGTGGAGAACAAGCTCAAGGGTATCACTCCAACTCGTGACAACCCCAGGAGTATGAGGCGGGTGCCTCCGTTCTCGGTCGAGAATCCTGCGAATGAGGTAAGTTCCGAGTGTTGTTGTTAGTTTTTGAATGCTTATGATGTTTGGTGGCAGAAAACCTCGACTAATATAACTTTCACTTGGTGATACGTCTCCGTCGTATCTACTTTTCCTAACGCTTTTGCTCTTGTTTTGGACTCTAATTTGGATGATTTGAATGAAACTAACCCGGACTGACGATGTTTTCAGCAGAACTACCATGGTGTTGTTTTTGTGCAGAAATAAAAGTTCTCGGAATTGGACAAAACTTTTTGGAGAATTATTTTACAATAAAAAAAAATACTCGAGCCAAGAACCACCGGAGGGGGGGGGGCTGGGTGCCCACAAGACACCAGGGCAAGCCACCCCCTCCAGGCGCGCCCTGGTGGGTTGTGGGGCCCTCGAGGCTCCGTTGACCCTAATTCCAGCACCATAAATTCCTATTTTTGGAGAAGAAAATAGGAGAGGAAGTTTCATCGCATTTTACGATACAGAGCCGCCGCAGCCTCCTGTTCTTCATCGGGAGGCCAGATCTAGAGCCCGTTTGGGCCTCCGGAGAGGGGAATCTTCGGTCTTCGTCATCACCAACCCTCCTTCATAGCCAATTCCATGATGCTCCCCACCGGGAGTGAGTAATTCCTTCGTACGCTCGCTGGTCGGTGAGGAGTTGGATGATATTCATCATGTAATCGAGTTAGTTTTGTTAGGGCTTGATCCCTAGTATCCACTATGTTCTGAGATTGATGTTGCTATGACTTTGCCATGCTTAATGCTTGTCACTAGGGCACGAGTGCCATGATTTCAGATGTGAACCGTTTATGTTTTCACCCTTATATCTATGTTCTTGATCCGATCTTGCAAGTCATATGCACCTATTATGTGTTATGATCCGTAAACCCCAAAGTGACAATGGTTGGTATACTTTCCGGTGATGACCGTAGTTTGAGGAGTTCATGTATTCACTATGTGTTAATGCTTTGTTCCGGTTCTCTATTAAAAGGAGGCCTTAATATCCCTTAGTTTCCTTATGGACCCCGCTGCCATGGGAGGGTAGGACAAAAGATGTCATGCAAGTTCTTTTCCATAAGCACGTATGCTTATTTATGGAATACATGCCTACATTATATTTATGAACTGGAGCTAGTTCTGTGTCGCCCTAGGTTATGACTGTTATATGATGAATATCATCCAACGAATTCACCAATCCAACGCCTATGAGTTTTCTACATATTGTTCTTGCTAAGTTACTACTGCTGCTGTCACTGTTACACTTGCTACAAAACATTTACTATCACTGTTCCCGTTACTACTACTGTTACCTCTGCTATCAAACTATCATACTACTGTGCTACTGATCACTTTGCTGCTGATATTTAATCTCCAGGTGTGGTTGAATTGACAACTCAACTGCTAATACTTGCAAATATTCTTTGGCTCCCCTTCTGTCGAATCAATAAATTTGGGTTGAATACTCTACCCTCGAAAACTGTTGTGATCCCCTATACTTGTGGGTTATCAAGACCTTTTTCTAGCGCCGTTGCCGGGGAGCATAGCTATATTTGTTGAGTCACTTGGGATTTATATCAATTTATCACTATGAAGAATCTGAAGGATACTAAAACGTGGATCGTTCCCTCTAAGACGAGGGGAGGTAAGGATTTGCCATCATACTCTGCACTTGATTCACCTTCTATTTTGAGTAGACTTGCAACACCACCACATGCTATTAATCCTGATATGTCGCAAGTTATTGATGATGCTACTGCAGCTATGAATGATGCTTATGTTGATGCTAGTACCATGCCTGATGATAATGTGCCACTAGGTGAATTTCTTGATAAACAAATTGCTAGAGCTAAAGAGAATGAAATTATTGAAACTGATGAGATTACTGAAACTGACGAAGTCCTTGAAACTAAGAACTATGAAACACCTATTAGACCTAGCTCTCCTAAATTTGAATTGCCTAAGATACCTGAGGGTAATGTCATGGATGAGGAGACAGCTAGAGACTTTCTTGCTTGCAATGATAGGGATGATCTTAAGAAATTACTATGCAAAGTGAAAGAAAAAATCTTTGAATGCTAGAATGAAATGTGATCCTAAGTTTGCTACTTCACTTATATTTGTTACTGATAAGGATTATGAATTCTCTGTCGACCTAGAGTTAATTACTTTGGTTGAATCTGATCCTTTCCATGGCTATGAAACTGAAACTGTAGCGACACATCTCACTAAGCTAAATGACATAGCCACCCTTTTTGCTCATGATGAGAAAATTCCCTATTACTATATCCTCAAATTATTTCCGTTCCCATTAAAGGGTGATGCTAAGATATGGTATAATACTCTTGCTCTTGGTTGTGTGCGTAGTCCCCAGGATATGATTTATTACTTCTCTAAAAAAAAATTTCCCGCTCATAAGAAACAAGCTGCCTTACAGGAAATATTTAACTTTGTGCAAATTGAAGAAGAGAGTCTCCCACAAGCTTGGGGGAGTCTTCTCCAATTTCTTAATGCTTTGCCTGATCACCCTCTTAAGAAAAATGAAATACTTGATATCTTAATTAATTGACTAACCGATGCTTCTAGGGACTTCCTAGATAGTTGTGCGGGTTGTGTTTTCAGGGAATGAACTGTTGAACAAGCTGAGGAATTATTGAATAATATATTGAAGAATCATGATGAATGGATGCTTCCTGAACCACCGCCTAAACCCACTCCGAAGAAGAGGGGTATATTATTTCTCAGTCCTAAAGATATGCAAGAGGCAAAGAAATGTATGAAGAAAAAAGGTATTAAAGCTGAGGATGTTACGAATTTACCACCTATTGAAGAAATACATGGTCTTGACACACCACCTCCATAGGTGGTAGAGGTAAATTCTTTATTAAAGTTTGATGAAGGTGACATTCCTTACAATAAACATCCTAGTCAGTGCTTATATGAATTTGATAACTACATTAGAAAATAAGATCACTTCAATGCAAATGTTATGAAAATATTGAAATATAACTCTGATATGATTGCTCGCTAACGTGGCTTGAGACTATGTCGGTATTTCCCCAAAGAGGAAGGGATGATGCAGCACAACTACGGTAAGTATTTCCCTCAGTTATGAAACCAAGTTTATCGAACCAGTAGGAGAACCACGCAACACTATGTAAGCGGAACCTGCACACAAAGAACAAATACTTGCAACCCGACGCGTAAGAGAGGTTGTCAATCTCTCCATCGTAAAAAGATAGATTAGGTTGTATGAGATTGGATAAATAGATTGCACAAGAACACAAAATAAGAGAAGCAAATAAAAATGCAGCAAGGTATTTTTGGGTTTTTGGTATAATAGATCTGAAAACAAAAGCGGCAAAAGATAGATCGGAAAGCAAAATATTGAAAGGATAGACCCGGGGGCCGTAGGTTTCACTAGTGGCTTCTCTCATGAGTATAGCACACGGTGGGTAAACAAATTACGGTTGGGCAATTGATAGAAGATCAAATAATCATGACGATATCCAAGGTGATGATCAATATATAGGCATCACGTCCAAGATTAGTAGACCGAAACGATTCTGCAACTACTAGTATTACTCCACACATCGACCGCTATCCAGCATGCATCTAGTGTATTAAGTTCATGGAGAAACGGAGTATTGCAATAAGAACGATGACATGATGTAGACAAGATCTATTCATGTAGGAATAGACCCCATCTTGTTATCCTTAATAGCAATGATACATGCGTGCCTTGCTGCCCCTTCTGTCACTCGGAGAGGACACCGCAAGATCGAACCCATCACAAAGCGACTCTTCCCATGTCAAGAAAAATCGATCTAGTTGGCCTAACTAAACCAAAGATTCAAAGAAGAAATACGAGGCTATAAGTAATTTTGCATATAAGAGATCAAAAGAAGACTCAAATAATATTCATGGATAGAAACTGATCATGAACTCAAAATTCATCGGATCCCAACAAACACACCGTAAAAAGTCATTACATCAAATAGATCTCCAAGAGACCATTGTATTGAGAATCAAAAGAGAGATAGAGAATTCCATCTAGCTACTGCCTACGGACCGGTAGGTCTATGGTGGACTACTCACGCATCATCGGAGAGGCACCAATGAGGATGATGAACCCCTCCGTGATGGTGTTAGATTGGATCTCGCAGTTGTTGAACTTGCGGCGGCTGAAAGTATTTTTCGTCGACTCCTCTAGGGTTTTTGGAATATTTGGGTATTTATAGAGCTCAGAGGCGGTGGAGGAGACCTCCATGGGCCCCACAACCCATCAGGGCGCCAGGGGCCTCTAGCACGCCCTGGTGTCTTGTGGGCCCCACGGGCCTTCTCCCAGGTGCTTCCTTAGCTCCCAAGTTGTCTTCTGGTCCAAAAAAATCTCCAAAAAGTTTCATGGCAATTGGACTCCATTTGGTACTGATATTCCATGAAGTAAAAAACAAGCAAAAAACAGCAACTGGCCCTGACACTATGTCAATAGGTTAGTCCCAATAAATGATATAAAGTTGCTATAAAATGATTATAAAACATCCAAGAATGATAATATAAAAGCATGGAACAATAAAAAATTATAGATACTTGGAGACGTATCAGCATCCCCAAGATAGATTCCTACTCGTCCTCGAGTAGGTAAATGATAAAAACAGAATTTTTGATGTGGAATGTTGCCTAACATGTTCATCACATATTCTTTTCATTTGTAGCATGGACATTTGGACTTTTAGATGGTTCAAAGCAATAGTCTAGTTTTGACATAAATATTTTAATACTCAAGCATGCCAACAAGCAACCATATCTTTCAAAATATCAACACTAAAGAAAGTTATCCCTAGCCCATCATGCTCAATCATTGATTCATTCATGAAACACACTCAAATATTAACTACACCGAATACACAAGTATGATCGTAGTGCCCCCTAGTTGATGCTTTATAAGAGAAGATGGAGACTCAAATAAAAAAAATAAAAAATGCATAAAGTAAATTGATAGGTCGTTCGCAGAGGGAAGTAGGGATTTGTAGAGGTGCCAGAGCTCAAAGCTTAAATTGAGAGAGAAAGATTATTCTGGGTGGCATGCCTTTCCTGTCAACGAAAACGACAAAGTAGTTCTCAATACTTTCCATGCTAGATACATCATAGGCGGTTCCCAAACATAAAATAAAGTTTATTCCTTTTTCCACCATTCTTTCCCAATCCATGGCTAGCCGTATCCACGGTTGCCTTCCATACCAACACTTTCCAAGGAATTTATTATTTGAAAACATAAAGTAAATTTCTTTTCATTTCGGGACTGGGCATACCTATTACCGCCGTACTCTCGTGCAATGACAAGTGAATAAACACTCATCTTGAGAATAACACATCTAGCATGGAAAAATATTGGACACCCCCTACCGTTTCATGAGCGGTACGAGCTCACAAAAAGAAAATTCATTTTGAAAATTAGAGATGGCACATACAAATTTTCTTAGAATGGCATGGAAATACCGCATATAGGTAGGTATGGTGGACTCATAAGAAAAAACTGGGTTTAAGGATTTTGGATGCACAAGTAGTATTTCTACTTAGTACAAGTGGAGGCTAGCAAATAGATTGATAAGCAACCAACCAAGAAACAAAAATTCACATAAACGGGCATTGAGCATAACTAACACCGAATAATACACCATAAGTAGGATGTAATTTCATTGCATAACTATTGGCTTTCGTGCTTGCATAGGGAATCACAAACCTTAAGACCAATATTCTTACTAAAGCATAATTACTCACCAACATGACTCATATATTACTATCATCATGTTTCAAAACTATTACAAGGAATCAAGTTTAATTTGTCCAATGATCTTCATGGAAGTTTTTATTATATCCCTCTTGAATACCTATCACTTTGGGACTAGTTTCATATATTTTCATTGCTTTTGACAAGCTCAAATAAATTTAAGTGAAGAACATGAGCATAAAAGTTTCATCCATCAAAATAATATAAGTGAAGCATGAGATAATTTCTTCAAAATTTACTAACTCTCAAATTAATCTAAGTGAAGCATGAGAGTATTTCTTCAAAAAAATTAAAGCACACCATGCTCAAAAAGATATAAGTGAAGCACTAGAGCAATTCCATAGCTCAAAAAATTTAAGTGAAGCATATAGAGCAATTCTAACAAATCATAGCATAATTTTGGCTCTCTCAAATAGGTATGTCCAGCAAGGATACTTGTGACAAACTAAAAGCAAATCAAGCAAAGACTCAAATAATACAAGACTCTCCAAGCAAAACTCATGATATGTGACGAATAAAAATATAGCTCCAAGTAAATTACCGATGGTCGTTAGAAGAAAGAGGGGATGCCACTCGGGGCATCCTGACGTGGGTTGAGACTTGATACGTCTCCGTCGTATCTACTCTTCCTCACACTTTTCCCTTGTTTTGGACTCTAATTTGCATGATTTCAATGAAGCTAACCCGGACTAACGCTGTTTTCAACAGAACTACCATGTTGTTGTTTTTTGTGCAGAAATAAAAGTTCTCGGAATTGGACGAAACTTTTTGGAGATTTATTTTAGAGTAAATAAAAAATAATGGAGCCAAGAACAACCGGAGGGGGGCCACAGGCCGGGCAGCATACACCAGGGCGCGCCAGCCCCCCAGGCGCGCCCTGGTGGGTTGTGCCCACCTCATGGCCCCACTGACCCTAATTCCGGCACTATAAATTCCTATTTTCGAAGAAAATATCAAGGTGAAGTTCTCTAAAAAAAAATCAAGGTGAAAGTTTCATCGTGTTTTACGAAAAGGAGCCGCCGCCACCTCCTGTTCTTCATCGGGAGGCCAGATCTTGAGCCCGTTTGGGGCTCCGGAGAGGGGAATCTTCGGTCTTCGTCATCACCAACCCTTCTCCATCGCCAATTCCATGATGCTCCCCACCGAGAGTGAGTAATTCCTTTGTAGGCTTGCTGGTCGGTGATGAGTTGGATGAGATTCATCATGTAATCGATTTAGTTTTGTTAGGGCTTGATCCCTAGTATCCACTATGTTCTGAGATTGATGTTGCTATGACTTTGCTATGCCTAATGCTTGTTACTAGGGACCGAGTGCCATGATTTCAGATCCGAACTGTTTATGTTATCACCATTATACCTATGTTCTTGATCTGATATTGCCTAGTCATATGCACATATTACATGTTATGATCCGTCAACCCCATAGTGACAATATTTGGGATACTTCGCGGTGATGACTGTAGTTTGAGGAGTTCATGTATTCACCGTGTGCTAATGCTTTGTTCCGGTTCTCTATTAAAAGAAGGCCTTAATATCCCTTAGTTTCCTTATGGACCCCGCTGCCACGGGAGGGTAGGACAAAAGATGGCATGCAAGTTCTTTTCCATAAGCACGTATGACTATTTACAGAATACATGCCTACATTACATTTATGAACTGGAGCTAGTTCTGTATCGCCCTAGGTTATGACTGTTATATGATGAATATCATCCAACGATTTCACTGATCCAGTGCCTACGAGTTTTCCACTTATTGCTCTTGTTAAGTTACTACTGTTGTTACTGTTCCAACTACTACAAAACTATTGCTACTACTGTTACCGCTACTGTTACTGTCACTACTGCTATCAAACTATCATATTACTGTGCTACTAATCACTTTGCTGCAGATATTTAATCTCTAGGTGTGGTTGAATTGACAACTCAACTGCTAATACTCTCAAATATTCTTTGTCTCCCCTTGTGTCGAATCTATAAATTTGGGTTGAATACTCTACCCTCGAAAACTGTTGCGATCCCCAATACTTGTGGGTTATGAAGACCGTTTTCTGGCGCCGTTGCCGGGGAGCATAGCTATATTAGCTTAGTCACTTGGGATTTATATCAATTGATCACTATGAAGAATTTGAAGGATCCAAAGACTAAGATTTTTCCCTCTAAGATGAGGGGAGGTATGGAACTGCCATCTAGCTCTGCACTTGATTCACCTTCTGTTATGAGTAAGCTTGCAACACCACCACATGCTAGTAATCCTGATATGTCACAAGTTATTGATGATGCTACCTCTGCTATGAATGATGCTTATGATGATGCTAGTACCATGCTTGATGATAATGTGCCACTAGGAAAATGTCTTGATGAACAAATTGCTAGAGCTAAAGAGAATGAAACTACTGAAACTGATGAGATTGCTGAAACTGATGAAGCTTATGAAACTGATGATGACTATGAAACACCTATTAGTCCTAGTTCTCCTAGATTTGAAATGCCTAAGATACCTGAAGGTTATGTTATGGACGAAGAGGTAAATAGAGAAATTCTTTCTTGCAAGGATATAAACGATCTTAAGAAATTACTACGCAAGTATAAGAAATAGACTTTGAATGCTAGAATGAAATGTGATCCTAAGTTTGCTACTTCACCTATCTTTGTTACCGATAAGGATTATGAATTCTCAGTCGACCCAGAGTTAATTACTTTGGTTGAATCTGATCCTTTCCATGGCTATGAAATTGAAACTGTAGTGGCACACCTTACTAAGCTGAATGATATAGCCACCCTCTTTGCTCATGATGAGAAGATTCGCTACTATTACATCCTTAAGTTATTTCCGTTCTCATTAAAGGGTGATGCTAAGATATGGTACAATACTCTTACTCCTGGTTGTTGCGTAGTCCCCAGGATATGATTTACTATTTCTCTAAAAAATATTTTCCTGCTCATAAGAAACAAGCTGCCTTACAGGAAATATTTAACTTTGTGCAAATTGAAGAAGAGAGTCTCCCACAAGCTTGGGGGAGGCTTTTCCAGTTGCTTAATGCTTTGCCTGATCACCCTCTCAAGAAAAATGAATTACTTGGTATCTTCTATAATGGACTAACCTATGCTTCTAGGAACTTCCTAGATAGTTGTGCTGGTTGTGTTTTCAGGGAACGAACTGTTGAAGAAGCCAAGGAATTATTGAATAACATTTTGAAGAATTATGATGATTGGACTCCTCCTGAACCACCTCTTAAACCCACTCCGAAGAAGAGGGGTATCTTATTTCTCAGTCCTGAAGATATGCAAGAGGCAAAAAAATCTATGAAGGAAAAAGGTATTAAAGCTGCGGATGTTAAGAATTTTCCACCTATTGAAGAAATACATGGCCTTGACGCACCACCACCTCCACAGGTGGTAGAGGTAAATTCTTTATTAAAGTTTGATGAAGGTGATATTCCTCATAGTAAACATCCTAGTCAATGCTTATATGAGTTTGATAACTATATTATGAAGCAAGATCATTTCAATGCACATGTCTTGAAACAACTGAAATACAATTCTGATATGATTACCCGCTTGAGTGACTTGCTATTTAGAATCGGTAATGATGTTAGAGGTGTAGGAAAGCATGCCTCTATAGTTCAAACTCAGTTAGAACAAGTTGCTAAATCTCAAAAAGAATTGCTTGATGAAATGAATAATAATATGAATGATTTTGCTGCTAGAGTAGTAACTAGATGAGGTAGAATGACCCAAGAACCACTTTATCCTAAGGGTCATCCTAAAAGAATTGAACAAGACTCTTAGAGAATTAATACTGATGCACCTAGTCCTTCTAGGAAGAAAAAGAAGAAGAAAAATGATAGGACTTTGCATACCTCTAGTGAACCCGAGATACAAAAACCTCCTCATAATAATGATGTCTCTATTTCTGATGCTGAAACTCAATCTGGTAATGAACATTCACCTAGCGATAATGAAAATGGTAATGATGATGTTCATGAAGATTCTCAACCTAACAATGATAAAGAACTAGATAATGATGTTGAAATAGAGCCTGCTGCTGATCTTGATAACCCACAACCTAAAAATAAACGTTATGATAAAAGAGACTTTGTGGCTAGGAACCATGGTAAAGAAAGAGAGCCATGGGTTCAGAAACCCATGCCATTTCCACCTAAGCCATCTCAGAAAAAGGATGGTGAAGAATTTGAGCGCTTTGCTGAAATGATTAGGCCAGTCATTTTGCGTACCCGCTTAACTGATATTTTAAAGATGGCCCCTATGCAAAGTATATGAAAGACATCATAACTAATAAAAGAAAGATACCTGAAGCTGAAATCTCCACCATGCTTGCTAATTATTCTTTTAAGGATGGAGTACCTAAAAAACTTGGAGATCCTGGAATACCAACTATACCTTGCTCCATTAAAAGAAACTATGTCAAAACTGCTTTGTGTGATTTGGGAGCCGATGTTAGTGTTATGCCTTTCTCCTTATATAAAAGACTTGACTTGAATAAACTCACACTTACTAAAATATCATTGCAAATGGCTGACAAATCAACTGCCATACCTATCGGTATTTGTGAGGATATGCCCGTTGTTGTTGCAAATGTTACTATCTTAACGGACTTTGTTATTCTTGAGATGCCCGAGGACGACAACATGTCAATTATCCTTGGTAGACCCTTTTTGAATACTGTAGGGGCTATTATTGATTGCAACAAAAGCAAAGTCACTTTTCATATCAATGGTAATGAGCACACGGTGCACTTTCCGAAGAAACAATTCCAAGTGAATGGTATAAATGTTATTGAAGAATCTCCGACCATGACTATTGGAAGCTTTAAATTACCTGTACCTACTCCCAAAAAGAAATATGACATACTTATTGTTGGGGATATGCACATCCCCATTGAGGTAACTTAGTGTTTTATGAAAGTTCTTCGGTTTCATGCTAATCAAAAGTGGTTGTTAATAAGACTTGATCAACCTTATTAATGGATAATTTTTTAGAGGTATGAAGTCGATGAATCTAGTAAGCACAACTCTCTGCTCCCACCATTTATTTTCAGTTTTAGTTAGTCAAATAAAATAAAATGCCATGATTATCCTGTTTTCTGTTTTCTCCGTGCAATAAAAAATTACCCAAAAATAAAAGTTCTCAGAATGTCCTGAAAATTTGATACGATTTTTATCTGAATATTTCTGAATTTATGGTGCAAATAATACCAGAGGGGGTGCACCTGGTGCCCACAAGACACCCGGGCGCGCTAGCAGCCCCAGGTGCGCCCTGGTGGGTTGTGGCCCCTAAGTGGGCCCCCTCACTTACCTCTTTAGCCCACATCATCCCCTACCTCCAGAAAAAAATCACCACAACCACCATTCCCGTGTTCTTGCTCTCAAACCCGCGGATTTCGATCTCTTTGCTCGAAGCCCTGTTTCTGAAACTGTTTGGAGGGATTGTTATTTCGTATGTGACTCCTCCATTGCTCCAATTAGTTTTTGATTTAGTGGGTTATTTTTAGAGTAATTAGCTACTCTTGGTGCTGCTGTAGATGAGCTTGCATGTTGAATTCTTAGAGTTCTAAGTAGTTTGAATGCTCAATATGGCCTCTATGCACTCTTAGGAGTAGTTGCTATCAGTTTCACGAAGTTTTGTTGACAAAATTTTGTGTCTCAAAAATATTTCAGACATTTGTTCACAAATAAAAATGCAATTCTTTAGGAGTTCTTCGAGGAGGAGATCCTCGGAAGCCTCATCAAGTGGAAGCTCGGTTCGACAGTCTTATGTTGAGCCAAGCGAAAGCTCGATGCGAGATGCCGCCACCAAATCATGCTTGTGGCCGTGCGACGAGTTCATGGAAGGTGCAGGTATTAAGGAGGAATTTGACCAATTTATCCACAATACAGAACTTGCTCCCTTCATCGTAGATAAGTGTCTTCAACATATCGAACTCACGAAGACATTCACAAAGAAATTTAAATATTTTCCTTGTGAGTCTAGAGTTTCATTCAACCTTTATGACCGTTCTTTCACCATGCCTTTAGACTTATTCAGTGAAACATGCAAACTTCCATCTTGGGGTTCCCTTGATGAGCCAACAAAATCTGAATATGAGTCATTTTTAGTTAACCTCTGCTATGGTGAAGATAGGGGAGTAACACAAGGGAGAATTAAGAGCATTCATTTCCCATCGATACAATATTTCGTGCTTTTTAATGGTAAATGTATCGTAGGCAAACAAGATTTTAGCACACTGTGTGCTCATGATTTGAGTCTCATACACACTGTCATAACTGGAAATAAATACTATAATCTTGGTGCAATTGTTGCACGGAGACTGCAGCTCAATGCTGCTAATGGTAATTTTTATGGAGGAATCTATGCCTCCCGTGTAGCGGAGAGATTAAATGTCTTACCATGGCCTAGTGACCCCATCCTACCTACTCAGTATTTAGACTTTGAGGCTATGAAGCGCCATAAATTTCTTATAGGCACGACCACTAACTACACCTATAACTTGAGATTTAAGAAAAAAAAATCTGTTGTGCCTATCACTTTGCCTGCTCCTGCTCTCTTTGATTTTCACAGTAGGGGAAGATACTATGTCCTTGAGAGCGAGGCCCATGCGTACAATGCGGAGGTTGAAGCTGCCAGGAGGGCCGCGGAGTTTGCACCAAGGGCCTCGGTGACCCATCGCCTAGATTATTATTCATACAGATGGTGATTACCAAGCTAGGCCAAAAGCCTAAGCTTGGGGGAGTACGTATTTCCACCGACATTACATTCATGTTCACACATTTCCTTCCAGTTGTCGGTGTTCACACTTTTTCAGTGTAATATCCATGCTAGATTTGTTTTCTCGCTTTCTTCTTGTGTGTTTGAAAAACTTTGAGAAAATCCAAAAATATTTCCTATTTATTTTCAGCTTTTCTTTCTAGCTTAATTTAATTGTAGCATCAAAAGAAAACCCAAAAAGATTTCTCGCTTCTTCTTTTACTTGTTGGGAGCTTTCCCGTGTAAATAGTTTTTCTCGTTTTTGTTTTTCCCTCTTTAATTTGCTTTCTTCAGGAAAAAAAACAAAAACTCCAAAAATATTTCAGTGTGTTTCTCTGAAATTCTATTCCTTTTATTTCAGTCGTACCAAGGAGAAGACCACAATGAAAATTTTGAGTGGCTCTCATATGCATTATTGTTTATCTAACAAAGAGCCCATATTACCTTGTCTTCTCCTCTTGAATAAAATGTTTGTAGATTCCATCTTAGTCCACGACACTCTTGCACTATTATTATCTTCCTATCATTTGGTCGTGCAAGTGAAAGGCAATAATGACGATATTTGATGAATTGACTGTGGCAGAGAAAAGCGGGTATGAACTCAACTTGTTTTTGTTTTTGTAAATATGTTTAACCTAGTATCCTTGATTCAGCATATTATGATCAAACATGTTTGCAATGACCCTTAGAGATTATAGTTGTTCATGCCATGCTTAAGTAGCTAGGAGTGGATAATGATTTATCTTGGATGTCAACATGCATTAAAATGGTTGTGATGTGGTATGATGATATGGTATCCTCCTCCGAATGTTTCAAGTGGCTTGACTTGGCACATGTTCACACATGTAGTTGCATCAAAACCAACATAGCCTTCATGATATTTATGTTCATGGTGTCCATATCCTACTCATGCTAGTATTCAATGTTGATTATATGTAATGCATGTTCATGACCGTTTTCGCTCTCTAGCTGGCCGCTTCTTAATCTATTTGCTAGCCTTCGCCTGTACTAAGGGGGAATACTGCTTGTGCATCAAAATCCCTAAACCAAAGTTATGCCAGATGAGTCCACCATATCTACCTATATGCGGTATTACCCAGCCGTTCCAAAGTAAATTTGCATGTGCCATCTCTAAAAATTCAAATGAACATCTGTTTTGTGTGCCTGGGCCGCTCATGGAGCGACAGGGGGCGGTCAGTATCTTCCATGCTAAGCGGGTTATTCTCATGATGAGTGTTTATTCACTCATCCTTACATGAGAGGGGCGGTAATTGGGATTCCCAGTCCCAAAATCAAAAATCAAAAATAATTAAACAAAACTCCCCCAGGAATGTTGTTGGTTTGGACAGTACCCGTGGATGCGGCTAGCCGTGGAGTGTCATTGTTGGTGGAGGGGGAGTAAACCTTTACTTTTACCGCTTGGGAACAGCCGCTAATTTGTTTAGCATGGATGATATTGATAACTCTTGGTTGTAACATTGACAGGAAGGGTGTACCTCCCAAAACTATATCTATCTCTGTTTTAAAACTTGAGCTCTGGCACCGCTGCAAATCCACTCTTCCCTCTGCGAAGGGACTATCTATTTACGTTTATATTGAGTCATCACCTTCTCAAATAAGCGCCAGATCTGAGAGCACTATTGTCATCCTCATGCATTGTGTATAGTTGATGTTGGGTGCAGCATGATAGGATCTTTTCTACCATGAATTACAATGTTTAGTCGCTGCTTGAACTTTGGAGGTGCTCTGCATTTATGTTTTGCGGTCTCAGAAAGGGCTAGCGAGATACCACTATTGTCATATTGTATCATGATTGTTTTGACAAAGTGTTGGTATTTGAGATATCTTATCATTGCTCGCTAGTTTCTTATGCTATTGATATGAGTTAATATAGTTTCTAAGAGTTATTGTTGGCATGGTTAGTCATAATCTTTGCTAAAAACCTGGGTGCTACTTAAGCATATATATGTAAACAAGAACAAAAGAGTTCGTAAACGTTTTTCTTTATCACTTTCAGTTTGTCAACTGAATTGGTTGAGGACAAGCAATGGGTAAAGCTTGGGGGAGTTGATACATCTCCATCGTATCTAGTTTTCCTCACACTTTTGCCCTTGTTTTGGACTCTAATTTGCGTGATTTGAATGAAACTAACCTGGACTAACGCTGTTTTCAGCAGAACTATCATGGTGTTGTTTTTTGTGCAGAAATAAAAGTTCTCGAAATTGGACGAAACTTTTTGGAGATTTATTTTAGAATAAATAAAAAATACTGGAGCCAAGAACCACCGGAGGGGGGCCACAGGCTGGGCAGCATACACCAGGGCGCGCCAGCCCCCCCAAGCGCGCCTTGGCGGGATGTGCCCACCTCGTGGCCCCACTGACCCTAATTCCGGCACTATAAATTCCTATTTTCGGAGAAAAAAATCATGGAGAAAGTTTCATCGCATTTTACGATACGGAGCCGCCGCCACCTCATGTTCTTCATCGGGAGGCCAGATCTGGAGCCCGTTTGGGGCTCCGGAGAGGGGAATCTTCGGTCTTCGTCATCACCAACCCTTCTCCATCACTAATTCCATGATGCTCCCCACCGGGGGTGAGTAATTCCTTCGTAGGCTTGCTGGTCGGTGAGGAGTTGGATGAGATTCATCATGTAATCGAATTAGTTTTGTTAGGGCTTGATCCCTAGTATCCACTATGTTCTGAGATTGATGTTGCTATGACTTTGCTATGCCTAATGCCTGTCACTAGGGCCCGAGTGCCATGATTTCAGATCTGAACCGTTTATGTTATCACCATTATATCTATGTTGTTTATCCGATCTTGCCTAGTCATATGCACTCATTACGTGTTATGATCCGTCAACCCCATAGTGACAATATTTGGGATACTTCGCGGTGACGACCGTAGTTTGAGGAGTTCATGTATTCACCGTGTGTTAATGCTTTGTTCTGATTCTCTATTAAAAGGAGGCCTTAATATCCCTTAGTTTCCTGTGACGCCCTGGATTAAGTGCTACAGTAATCTCTGTAATCAAGCTACAGTAATCTGTGGATTAGGCTAATCCATTTTTTGCTAATCCCAATGTGATCACCTTGGAATCAAATGCAAATTCAAATTCTTAGGCAATTCAAAAATTGTTTGAAAAGTGAAGTTAAAAGTTTTGCAAACCTGAAAATAATAATCATGAATGGTTTCAAATAATCCCCTAGTAATATTAAAATTATAACCAACATTTTTAAAAGTATTTTGGTGCCTCAAATTAAATAAAACAGAGGCCAAAACTATTAATTAAATGCCCTTTGAATTTTGGTAAATTTCAAATAATTTCAAAAAGCCCCAAAACCTTTTGTGGCTTTGTCAAATATTACAACATTGATAATTGACTAGGTGGCACTTTTTTTTTATAAAAGTACTATGTTACTAAAAATAAATAAAAAGAAAACTGAAACTAAATAAAAACAAAAAAAATAAAAAAGCCCCCCTCTCCCCACTGGGCCGGCCCCAACCGGCCCCGGCCCAACGCGGCCCAGCCGCCCCCCAGCCTACGAGGGGGCCCACCCCTAAAAACGGTTTTCATAAAAAAAAGGATAAATAATTAATAAATAAAAATAAATAATTAGTTAAATTAATTATTTAATTAGTGAATTAATTAATTAGGTAATTAATTAGTTAATTAGATGATTAAGATTAATTAGATTAATTAATTGACCTGTTAATTAATCTGTTAATTTATTAATTTAAACAGTGACTGACACGTGGGTCCCACCACCTTTAATTAAATTGATTAATATTAATTAAACCTTAAATTAAACCTGAGAGGATGACATGTGGGGCCCACTGGTCAGTTTGACCAGTCTGGCCCTTGTTGACTGCTGATGTCAGCATGACATCATGCTGATGTCATAATGCAATTAATTGATTTAATTTAATCTGTTTTTAATTTCTGAATATTATTAAATCTTTAAAAATTAATATAAAATAATCCGTAACTCGGATGAAAATAATTTATACATGAAAGTTGACCAAAAAAATCCCACGAATCCGAATACGCTATCCGTTAGTCTGTCACATGCCTCTAGCATAGCAAACATGGAACTTTTCCATCGTTTTCATCTGTCTGGTAAAAGCCAGAGACCCGGAAAATATCGTCAGATATTCTTCCGACCCGTCTGCGACGCGTAATACTGCGTTAGTGCATGCCTAGCTCTGCATATTGCCATGCCATGCATCGTGATGCATTTGTCTACTTTATATTTATTGTTTCTCCCCCCTCTTCTTACCGGTAGACCCCGAGACTGACACTGTTGCCGGGTACGACTACACCGTTGACGATCAGCCTTTTGCCGCAGAGCAGCAAGGCAAGCAAACCCCCCTTGAGCATTCCGATATCGCCTATTCCTTTCCCTCTTATTCTTCCATTAGATTATTGCTACTGTATTAGTTAGCTCCTATTCTGATGCATAGCCTGCTTTTGATGAACTGCTACTATACCTGCAATCATACCAACTGCTTAGTACAGGTTGATCAGTGAATCCCCAGTGACCCCTTAGTCCCAGTTGCCCCTGCTTCTTTATCGACGACTCGAAGACCCGAAGACTCGGTCAACCGACCGACGAGCCAGGCCCCTCACATCACCACACCCCCCTTAAGTATGGCACTGTAGAGCTACTATCGAGTGCCGAGGGTGATACCTCACTTAGCACTCCCGATGTTAATTCTGTAGCATAGCTAATCGGTCATGGGTATCGAGGGTGATTCCTCCTTCCCATTTATCGATAGCGACTCTTGTCATACACATACCTCGAGTGGGATCCATCGAGGGTGATTCCTCGGATATCCACTTGGTGTATAAACACACGGTTACTTTAACTTGACATTGTTTACATGTGAAAGACGGGACTGGAGGGACAGGCGGTACCACCCTGGTTGATGTGGACCTGAGTTCCCGATAGTCTTGAGACGGGTCGGCCCCAATGGTACCCGTGTGTGAGATGTGGTGGGATGCGCCGGTAAGGCATCCAAAGGGGTATGTTGAGGCGTGGACGGGCAGGAGAGGCCCTTGCCACACATCCTCGAGTCGGGGTGACGGGACCGCACTTTATGGGTCGCGCTTGCCCCGCATTAATAAAATGCTAATGGGTTGGGTACTTGATCTGAGTTAGGTCGTTGGCCTTAATACGCACTAACCTTCATGTGGGAGAAGTTATGGGTACTCAGCATCGTTGTGTCAGCCGAAGCTCTTCGGACGTCAGCAATGGAGCGGCGCGCGCCGGATTGGACTGGACGGTACAGCTCTTGGACTGGAGTGTGCTAGGTCTGCTTCCGGCCGCGTTCGCATCGTGCAGGAGTGCAAGGGCAAGTGGGCCCACGAACCTGCGCGCTTAGGATTTAGACCGGCAGGCTGGCCTCTTCGTTGAGCCTAGGTGGGGCGACGACATGCTGATATCCCGAGGCCGGGCATGACCCAGGAAAGTGTGTCCAGCCGGAGATGATTCAGGCGTGTTGGGGAATATGTGGTGCACCCCTGCAGGGATGAATAATCTATTCGAATAGCCGTGTCCACAGTAACAGGATGACTTGGAGTTGTACCTTGACCTTATACAACTACAACTGTTACTTTAATTTGAGATGAATGTGGCTCCGAGGTTGCTTCCTCGCAGGGAGTCGAGGAAGAATCTCTGGGCGTGGTTACTTAATAAAATTGCTACAATAATATGACTATATATGTGATACCAGTCTACTCTCTTCCAATGCTGCAAGATGCTGAAGATTCTAGTCTTCGATAGGACTAGGCCTTCCCCTATTCTTGCTTTCTGCAGTCAGCCCAGATACAACCCCCTCCCCTTGATAATGATGCATACCTAGCATAGATCTGATGTCTGTCTTGCGAGTACTTTGGATGAGTACTCACCGCTGCTTTGCTTTCTCTTTCCCCCTCGATACGATTCTGCGTTCAGACGATGGAGCCCAGGAGATGGAGTACGCCGGAGACGACTACTACACCACCGCTGGAGCCTACTACTACGTGGAGAGTGCCGACGCTCAGGAGTAGTTAGGAGGTTCCCAGGCAGGAGGCCTCGCCTCTTTCGATCCGCTGCTTATGTTTGTGCTAGCCTTCTTAAGGAAAAACTTGTTTAACTTATGTCTGTACTCAGATATTATTTGCTTCCGCTGACTCGTGCTTGTCGAGCTTTGTATTCGAGCCCTCGAGGCCCCTGGCTTGTAATATGAAACTGTATGACTTTAATTTGTGTCTAGTGTTGTGTTGTGATATCAATCAGTGAGTCCCTAATCTTGGTCGTACGCATTGCGTGTTTGATTAGCGTACGGTCGAGATCGGGGGCGTCACATTTCCTTATGGACCCCGCTGTCACGGGAGGGTAGGACAAAATATGTCATGCAAGTTCATTTCCATAAGCACGTATGACTATTTACGGAATACATGCCTACATTACATTTATGAACTGGAGCTAGTTCTGTATCGCCCTAGGTTATGACTATTATCTGATGAATATCATCCAACGAGTTCACCAATCTAGTGCCTACAAGTTTTTCACTTATTGCTCTTGCTAAGTTACTACTGTTGTAACTGTTCCAACTACTACAAAACTATTGCTACTACTGTTACCGCTACTGTTACTGTCACTAATGCGATCAATCTATCATATTATCGTGCTACTGATCACTTTGCTGCAGATATTTAATCTCCAGGTGTGGTTGAATTGACAACTCAACTGCTAATACTCTCAAATATTCTTTGGCTCCCCTTGTGTCGAATCTATAAATTTGGGTTGAATACTCTACCCTCGAAAACTGTTGTGATCCCCTATACTTGTGGGTTATCAAGACTGCGTTGTTATTTCCCCAAAGAGGAAGGGATGATGCAGCACAATGATGGTAAGTATTTCTCTCAGTTATGAAACCACGGTTACTGAACCAAGGAGGAGGACCACGCAATGCTATGTAAACGGTACCTGCACACAAAGAACAAATACTTGCAACTCGACGCGTAAGAGAGGTTGTCAATCTCTCAATGGTAAAAAGATAAATTAGGTGTAGTATATTGGATAAATATATCTCACAAGAACACAAAATAAAAGAGGCAAATAAATAGTGCAGTGATACGTCTCCAACGTATCTATAATTTTTGCTTGTTCCATGCTGTTATATTATCATTCTTGAATGTTTTACAATCATTTTATTACAACTTTATATCATTTTTTGGAACTACCCTATTGACATAGTGCCAAAGTGCCAGTTGCTATTTTTGCTTGTTTTTTACTTCGCAGAAAATCAGTACCAAATGGAGACAAAACGCTGCGGGGATTTTTGTGGATTTTTTACGGACCAGAAGAAAGAAGATGGGCCAAAGAACACCAGAAGAGGGGGCCCAGGGTGGCTAGCACCCACATGGGCGTGCGAGACCCCCCTACCCGTGCCCTTGTGGGTGCTGAGCACCTCGTGGCCCATCTTCGCGTGAAACCGACGCTCAAAAATCCTATAAATACAGAAACCATCAGAAATAACCCTAGAATCTCTGCTCCGCCGCCGCAACTCTCTGTATCGACGAAAAACCAATCTGGAGGCGTTCCAGTACGTACCCTGCCGGAGAGGGGAATCCATCTCCGGTGGCCATCTTCATCATCCCGGCGGAGGCCATGACGAGGAGGGAGTAGTCCACCCTCGGGGCTGAGGGTATGTACCAGTAGCTATGTGTTCAATCTCTCTCTCTCTCTCTCTCTCTCTCTCTCTCTCTCTCGTGTTCTTGAGATGTCACGATCTTGATGTATCACGGGCTTTGTTAATATAGTCGCATCACATGATGTTATTCCCTCTCTATCTTGTTGTGATGAATTGAGTTTTCCCTTTGATATATCATTATGTTGGATTGAATATTGGATTTGAGAACACTTGATATATGTCTTGCATGCGGATACCCGTGGTGACAATGGGTTGTTCAATTGATTCACTTGATATTTGTTTTGGTACTCAACTTGCGGATTCCCGCGCTGACATTGGGGTAATCTATGCATAGGGGTTGATACACGTTCTCGTCCTACTTTCTCCGGTAGAAATCTTTGGGCACTCTTTGAGGTTTTTTGTGTGGATTGAGTATTATGAATCTGAAATTGTTTGATGCATATCGTATAATTAACTCATGGATACTTGTGGTGACATTGGAGTATCTAGGTGACATTAGAGTTGGTTGATGCATATCATATGGTGTTATTCTAGTACGAACTCTTAGATAGATCGAACGGAAAGGATAAATTTGTTATCTTAGTACGAACTCTTGAATAGATCGATCAGAAAGGATAAATTTAAGGTGGTTTCGTACCCTACAAACAATTTCTTCTTATGTTCTCTGCTAGATAAGAACTTTGGAGTGATTCTTCGTTGCACGTTGAGGGATGGTTATGTGATCCAATTATATTAGCATTGTTGAGAGATTGCACTAGCGAAAGTACGGACCCTAGGCCTTGTTTTCAAGCATTGCAATACCGTTTGTGCTCACTTTTGTTACTTGCTAACTTGCTGTTTTTATATTTTCAGATTACAAAAACCTATATCTACGATCCATATTGCACTTGTATCACCATCTCTTCGCCGAACTAGTGCACCTATACAATTTGCCATTGTATTGGGTGTGTTGGGGACACAAGAGACTTTTTATTATTTGATTGCAGGGTTATTTGAGAGAGACCATCTTCATCCTACACCTCCCACGAATTGATAAACCTTAGGTCATCCACTTGAGGGAAAATTGCTACTGTCCTACAAAACTCTGCGCTTGGAGGCCCAACAAAGTCTACAAGAATAAAGTTGCGTAGTAGACATCAAGCTCTTTTCTGGCGCCGTTGCCGGGGAGGTGAGTGCTTGAAGGTATATCTTTAGATCTTGTAATTAAATCTTTTAGTTTCTTGTTTTTCACTGGTTTGGTTTTATAAAAGAAAACTACAAAAAATGGAGTTTAGGTTGCATCATTTGTTTCCTCTCTATAATGTCTTTCGTGAAAATAAGGATTCCGAAAATTGTGCTCAATTGGTAGAGGAAGAAATTATGAAAATAATTAATGAGAATTCCTTGAATGATGAGCATGATTGCAATGTTGCTAGTAAGAATTCTCTGAATATCCATGATGCTAATGATATGCAAAGGCACAAGCTTGGGGATGCTATGTTTGATGAAAATGATATTTTTAGTCCCCCAAGTTTTGATGAGCAAATTTATGATGATGATTGCATGCCTCCTATCTATGATGATTATGATGATGACATGTATGCTATAAAGAGTGATAGTAACCATGAAACTTGTCATCATGATTTTAATATTGAATGTGGTTATGTCAATCATGTGTCTTATGATAGTTATTTTGTTGAGTTTGCTCCCACAACTATGAATGAGAAGAAGTATGCTTATGTGGAGAGTAATAAATTTTCTATGCTTGTAGATCATGAAAATCATGCTTTATGTGATAGTTATATTGTTGAATTCCTTCATGATGCTACTGAAAATTATTATGAGGGAGGAACATATGCTTGTAGGAATTGCAATAATATCAAGTTTCCTCTCTATGTGTTCAAAGTTTTGAAGTTATGCTTGTTTTGCCTTCCTATGCTAGTTGATTCTTGTTCCCATAAATTGTTTTCTCACAAAATCCCTATGCATAGGAAGTGGATTAGACTTAAATGTTCTTGTCATGAGATTCATGATGCTCTCTTACATGTTTCAAATACTATTCGTATGTGAGCATCATTGAAATCATCATACCTAACTAAAAGGCATTAAAGAAAAGCGCTTGTTGGGAGACAACCCAACACTTTTACTTTCTGTTTTTGTGTGTTCACATGATTAAGCTACTGTATTAATCATGTTTGTGTATTTTATTTTAATAAAGTGCCAAGTAAAGCTTTGGGATGACTCACAAGATGAGTAGAATTGATGCTGAACCAAAACATAAACTTTTTACTCCAGTACAGGAATTTGAATTTTTTACTGGAGAGTGATAATGATCTGAAATTTTTACACAGTCTTCATATACAAATTATTCAGTTGTACTATTTTTTCATATTTTTTAGAGATAGGGAAGTATGGTTATACTACAGATCTTCACAGACTGTTCTGTTTTTGACAGATTCTGTTTTGCATGCATAGTTTGCTTGTTTTAGTGTTCCCATAACTTATATTCTTAGATATAAATTATGTGAATGGTAGAATACAGTAGGTATCATGTGGGAACAATTATGAATCTTGTATTGACAGTACCTAAGTGAATGATCTATCTTTATTATACTAACCCATCTCACGAAGTTCCGTTAAGTTTTGTGTGATTGAAGTTTTCAAGTTTTGGGTGAGACACCAATATGAGGAGAATAAGGAGTGACAAGAAACTAAGCTTGGGGATGCCCAAGGCACCCACAAGGTAATATCCAAGGAATACTCAAGCGCCTAAGCTTGGGGATGCCCCGGAAGGCATCCCCTCTTTCGTCTTCAACATTATCGGTATATCTTACTTAGAGCTATATTTTTATTCGTCACATAATATGAGTTTTGCTTGGAGCATAATTTTATTTTTTTGTTCTCTGTTAGATGTTATTTATAATATTGTTTTTCAATAAAAGGTTCCAAGAATTTCCCTTTAGGATGCTTGAATTGCATGTTTGATGTGTGCTGTGTAAAAACAGAAACTTTTGCTGTAGTGTTTGAATTTTCATATTTTACTGGAACGTGTAAAGTTTCTGAAATTTTTACACAGTGTTGTCATATAAATTATTTAACATTTCCTAAATTTTCATAATTTTTTGAGTTACAGAAGTACACTGTTTTCATAAATTGCTACAGACTATTCTGTTTGGACAGATTGCGGTCATAGTTTTGTTATCTACTTATCCTATAGTTTCCATAGCCTATATTGGTAGATATAAAAAAGTGGAAACGATAGTAAACAGTAGATGATGTTTGAAAATTATTGTGCAACTTGTCTTGGCAATACATGAAGTGTTGATTTGTTCTTATGTGTACTAACCTATCTCACGAGTTCTTTTCGAGTTTTGTGTGGATGAAGTTTTTGAGAATAGGTGAAACCGGGATATGAGAGGATTGAACGAGATACAAAAGCTCAAGCTTGGGGATGCCCAAGGCACCCCAAGTAAATATTTCAAAAAGTCTCAAGCATCTAAGCTTGGGGATGCTATGCATCCCACCTCTCTTCGTCAACTATCGGTTAGCCTATGTTGAGCCGAAATTTTTATTCGTTCACATGATGCATGCTATTTTTATTTAGTTTGCTGTTTGAATAAAATACTCAGATATGAAAATCTTTATTGAGAGAGAGAGTCCTCACATAGCTACTTAATTGTTTGACTACTCATTGATCTTCACTTACATCTGTTGAGAGTAGCTTGTCATTTACTCTAGTGCTTCACTTAGATTAATTTAAGAGTTAGTAAATTTTGAAGAAATCCTCTCATGCTTCACTTATACCTTTTTGAGAGATGAAATCTTTATGCTCATGTGCTTCATTTAAATTTGTTTGAGCTTGTCAAAAAAGCAATGGCAATATATGAAACTAGTCCCAAAGTGATAGATATCCAAGGAGGATATAATAAAAACTTTCATGAAGATCATTGGACAAATTAAACTTGATTGCTTGTAATAGTTTTGAATCATGATGATAGTAATATGTGAGTCATGTTAGTGAGAAATTATGCTTGATTAGGAATATTAGTGTTAAGGTTTGTGATTCCCTATGCATGCACGAAAGTCAATAGTTATGCAATGAAGTTACGTCCTACTTGTGGTGCATGATTCGGTGTTAGTTATGTTCAATGCTCACTTATGTGATTTTTCGTTTCTGGGTTTGGTTGCTTCCCAATCTATTTGCTAGCCTTCACTTGTACTAAGTAGAAATACTACTTGTGCATCCAAAATCCTTGAACCAAGTTTTGCCTTATGAGTCCACCATACCTACCTATATGCGGTATTTCCATGCCGTTCTAAGCAAATTTGTATGTGCCATCTCTAAATTTTCAAAATAAATTTTCTCTTTTGTGTGCCCGTATCGCTCATGAAACGGTGGGGAGTATCCCATATTTTTCCATGCTAGATGTGTTATTCTCAAGATGAGTGTTTATTCACTTGTCATTGCACGAGAGTGCGGCGGTAATAGGGATGCCCATTCCCAAAATGAAAAAGAAAAAAATATTTACTTTATGTTGTCAAATAATAAATTCCTTGGAAAGTGTTGGTATGGAAGGCAACCGTGGATACGGCCCGCCATGGAAAGTGAAAGTTTGGTGGAAAAAGGAATAAACTTTATTTTCTGTTTGGGAACCGCCTATGATATATCTAGCATGGAAAGTATTGTGAGCTACTTTGTCGTTTTCGTTGACAGGAAAAGCATGCCACCCAAAATATTTTTCTCCCTGCGAAGGGCCTATCATTTTACTTTATGCATTTTTATTTTTTCTTTGAGCCTCCATCTTCTCTTATAAGCACCAACTAGGGGGCACTATGATCGTACTTGAGCATTGGGCATAGCTAATATTTGAGTGTGTTTCATGAATGGATCAATGATTGGGCATGATGGGCTAGGGATAACTTTCTTTAGTGTTGATATTTTGAAAGACGTGGTTACTTGTTGATATGCTTGAGTATTGAAGTCATTATGTTAAAACTAGACTATTGATTTGAATCATTTACAAGTCCAAATGTCCATGCTATACAAAGAACAAAAGAATATGATGAACATGTTAGGCAGCATTCCACACCAAATATTCTGTTTTTATCATTTACCTACTCGAGGACGAGTAGGAATTAAGCTTGGGGATGTTGATACTTCTCCAACGTATCTATAATTTTTGCTTGTTCCATGCTGTTATATTATCATTCTTGGATGTTTTAAAATCATTTTATTACAACTTTATATCATTTTTTGGGACTAACCTATTGACATAGTGCCAAAGTGTTAGTTGCTGTTTTTGCTTGTTTTTTACTTCGCAGAAAATCAGTACCAAATAGAGACAAAACGCTGTGGGGATTTTTGTGGATTTTTTATGGACCAGAAGAAAGAAGATGGGCCAAAGAACACCAGAAGAGGGGGCCCAGGGTAGCTAGCACCCACATGGGCGTGCCAGACCCCCCTACCAGTGCCCTTGTGGGTGCTGAGCACCTCGTGGCCCATCTTCGCGTGAAACCGACGCTCAAAATTCCTATAAATATAGAAACCATCAGAAATAACCCTAGACTCTTCGCTCCGCCGCCGCAACTCTCTGTACCGACGAAAAACCTATCTGGAGGCGTTCCAGTACGTACCCTGCCGGAGAGGGGAATCCATCTCCGGTGGCCATCTTCATCATCCCGGCGAAGGCCATGACGAGGAGGGAGTAGTCCACCCTCAGGGCTGAGGGTATGTACTAGTAGCTATGTGTTCAATCTCTCTCTCTCGTGTTCTTGAGATGTCACGATCTTGATGTATCACGGGCTTTGTTAATATAGTCGGATCACATGATGTTATTCCCTCTCTATCTTGTTGTGATGAATTGAGTTTTCCCTTTGATATATCATTATGTTGGATTGAATATTGGATTTTAGAAGACTTGATATATGTATTGCATGCGGATACCCGTGGTGACAATGGGGTGTTCAATTGATTCACCTGATATATGTTTTGGTATTCAACTTGCGGATTCCCGCGGTGACATTGGGGTAATATATGCATAGGGGTTGATACACGTTCTCATCCTACTCTCTTCGGTAGAAATCTTGGGGCACTCTTTGAGGTTCTTTGTATGGATTGAGTATTATGAATCTGGAATTGTTTGATGCATATCGTATAATTAACTCATGGATACTTGTGGTGACATTGGAGTATCTAGGTGACATTAGAGTTGGTTGATGCGTATCATATGGTGTTATTCTAGTACGAACTCTTAGATAGATCGAACGGAAATGATAACTTTGTTATCTTAGTACAAACTCTTGAATAGATCGATCGGAAAGGATAACTTTAAGGTGGTTTCGTACCCTACAAACAATTTCTTCTTATGTTCTCCGCTAGATAAGAACTTTGGAGTGATTGTTCGTTGCACGTTGAGGGATGGTTATGTGATCCAATTCTATTAGCATTGTTGAGAGATTGCACTAGCGAAAGTACGGACCCTAGGCCTTGTTTTCACGCATTGCAATACCGTTTGTGCTCACTTTTGTTACTTGCTACCTTGCTGTTTTTATATTTTCAGATTACAAAAACCTATATCTACCATCCATATTGCACTTGTATCACCATCTCTTCGCCGAACTAGTGCACCTATACCTCCCACGGATTGTTTGAGAGACTTTTTATTATTTGATTGCAGGGTTGTTTGAGAGAGACCATATTCTTCCTACACCTCCCACGGATTGATAAACCTTAGGTCATCCACTTGAGGGAAAATTGCTACTGTCCTACAAAACACTGCGCTTGGAGGCCCAACAAAGTCTACAAGAATAAAGTTGCGTAGTAGACATCATGCAGCAAGGTATTTTTTTGGTTTTTGGAATAATAGATCTAACAAAAAGCGGCAAAAGATAGATCGGAAAGCAATATGTTGGAAAAGTAGACCCGGGGGCCGTAGGTTTCACTAGTGGCTTCTCTCATGAGTATAGCACACGGTGCGTGAACAAATTACTGTTGGGCAATTGATAGAAGATCAAATAATCATGACGATATCCAAGGCGATGATCATTATATAGGCATCACGTCCAAGAATAGTAGACCGAAACGATTCTACATCTACTACTATTACTCCACACATCGACCGCTATCCAGCATGCATATAGTGTATTAAGTTCATGAAAAAACGGAGAAATGTAATAAGAACGGTGACATGATGTAGACAAGATCTATTCACGTAGGAATAGACCCCATCTTGTTATCCTTAATAGCACGATACGTGCGTGCCTTTCTGCCCCTTCTGTCACTGGGAGAGGACACCGCAAGATCGAACCCATCACACCGCACCTCTTCCCATGGCAAGAAAAATAGATCTCGTTGGCCTAACTAAACCAAAGATTCGAAGAAGAAATACGAGGCTATAAGGTATCATGCATATAAGAGATCAACAAAGACTCAAATAATATTCATGGAGAGAAACTGATCATGAACTCAAAATTCATCGGATCCCAACAAACACACCACAAAAAGTCATTAAATCAAATAGATCTCCAAGAGACAATTGTACTGAGAATCAAAAGAGAGAGAGAAAGCCATCTAGCTACTCCCTACGGACCCGTAGGTCTACGGTGGACTACTCACGCATCATCGGAGAGGCACCAATGAGGATGATGAACCCCTCCGTGATGGTGCTAGATTGGATCTCGCGGTTCTAGAACTTGCAGTGGTTGGAAGTTTTTTTTGTCGACTCCTCTAGGGTTTCTGGAATATTTGGGGTATTTATAGAGCTCAGAGGTAGTGGAGGGGGGGGGGGTCCCGAGGCCACCACAACCCACCAGGGCGCGCCGGGGGCCTCTGGCGTGCCCTGGTGTCTTGTGGGCCCCCGGCCTCCTCCCGGGGTACTTCTTTCGCTCCCTGGATGTCTTCTGGTCCAAAAAAGCTCCAAAAAGTTTCGTCGCGATTGGACTCCGTTTGGTACTGATATTCTGCGAAGTAAAAAATAAGCAAAAAACAACAACTCGCACTTGGCACTATGTCAAAGGTTAGTCCCAAAAAATGATATAAAGTTGCTATAAAATAATTGTAAAACATCCAAGAATGATAATATAACAGCATGGAACAATCAAAAATTATAGATACGTTGGAGACGTATCAGCATCCCCAAGCTTAATTCCTATTCTTCCTCGACTAGGTAAATGATAAAAACAGAATTTTTGTTGTGGAATGCTGCCTAACATGTTCATCACATATTCTTTTTTTTGTAGCATGGATATTTGGACTTTTAGACGGTTCAAAGCAATAGTCTAGTTTTGACATAAATATTTTAATACTCAAGCATGCCAACAAGCAACCATGTCTTTCAAAATATCAACACTAAAGAAAGTTATCCCTAGCCCATCATGCTCAATCATTGTTCCATTCATGAAACACACTCAAATATTAACTACACCCAATGCACAAGTATGATGGTAGTGCCCCCTAGTTGATGCTTTATAAGATAAGATGGAGACTCAAATAAAAAAATAAAAAATGCATAAAGTAAATTGATAGGTCGTTCGCGCAGGGAATTAGGGATTTGTAGAGGTGCCAGAGCTCAAAGCTTAAATTGAGAGAGAAAGATTATTCTGGGTGGCATGCCTTTCCTGTCAACGAAAACGACAAAGTAGTTCTCAATACTTTCCATGCTAGATACATCATAGGCGGTTCCCAAACATAAAGTAAAGTCTATTCCTTTTTCCACCATTCTTTCACAATCCATGGCTAGTCGTATCCACGGTTGCCTTCCATACCAACACTTTCCAAGGAATTTATTATTTGACAACATAAAGTAAATTTCTTTTCATTTCAGGACTGGGCATACCTATTACCGCCGTACTCTCGTGCAATGACAAGTGAATAAACACTCATCTTGAGATTAACACATCTAGCATGGAAAAAATATTGGACACCCCCTACCGTTTCATGAGCGGTACGAGCACACAAAAAGGAAATTCATTTTGAAAATTAGAGATGGCACATATAAATTTGCTTAGAACGGCATGGAAATACATCATATAGGTAGGTAAGGTTGACTCATAATGCAAAACTTGGTTTAAGGATTTTGGATGCACAAGTAGTATTTCTACTTAGTACAAGTGGAGGCTAGCAAATAGATTGAGAAGCAACCAACCAAGAAACAAAAATTCACATAAACGGGCATTGAGCATAACTAACACCGAATAATGCTCCATAAGTAGGATGTAATTTCATTGCATAACTATTGACTTTTGTGCTTGCATAGGGAATCACAAACCTGAACACCAATATTCTTACTTAAGCATAATTACTCACCAGCATGACTCACATATCACTCTCATCCTGTCTCAAAACTATTACAAGGAATCAAGTTTAATTTGTCCAATGATCTTCATGAAAGTTTTTATTATATCCCTCTTGAATATATATCACTTTGGGACTAGTTTCATATATTGTCATTGCTATTGACAAGCTCAAATAAATTTAAGTGAAGAACATGAGCATAAAAATTTCATATCTCAAAATAGTATAAGTGAAGCATGAGAGAATTCCTTCAAAGTGTACTAACTATAAAATCTATCTAAGTGAAGCATGAGAGTATTTTTTCAAAAATTTAAAGCACACCATCTTCAACAAGATATAAGTGAAGCACTAGAGAAATTCCATAGCTCAAAAAATTTAAGTGAAGCATATAGAACAATTCTAACAAATCATAGCATAATTTTGGCTCTCTCAAATAGGTGTGTCCAGCAAGGATACTTGTGAAAAAATCAAAAGCAAATGAAGCAAAGACTCAAATAATACAAGACTCTCCAAGCAAAACTCATGATATGTGACGAAAAAAATATAGCTCCAAGTAAAATACCGATGGTCGTTAGAAGAAAGAGGGGATGCCACTCGGGGCATCCCCAAGCTTAGTTGCTTGTTTATCATTGGATATTATCTTGGGGGTGTTGTTGCATCCCCAAGCTTAGGCTCTTTTCACTCCTTATTCCTTCATACATCGTGATCTCACCCAAAACTTGAAAACTTCAATCACACAAAACTCAAGAAAACCTTTGTGAGATCCGTTAGTATACTAAAGCAAATCACCACTCTAAGTACTGTTGCAAACCCATTCATATTTTATTATTGCATTGTATCTACTGTATTCTGACTTTACCATGGCTTATACCCTTCAATAAAAACCATAGATTCATCAAAACAAGCACACAATGGAACGAAAACAGAATCTGTCAAAAACAGAACAGTCTGTAGTAATCTGTAATCTAACCATACTTCTGTACCTCTAAAAATTCTGCAACATTAGGACAACGTAAATAATTTGTATAGAAACACTGTGTTACAATTTCAGCTCATTATTACGCTCCAGTAAAAAATGAAAATTCCTGCACTGGAGTCAAAGTTTCTGTTTCATATTCAGCATTGTTTCTACTCATCTTGTGAATCATCCTAAAGGCTTTACTTGGCACAAACACTAATTATAACATAAAAAACACAATGATAACAGTGGCATAATTGTGTCAACACTCAAAACATAAAGAAAAATATGTAAATAAATTTATTCATTTGGTTGCCTCCCAACAAGCGCCATCGTTTTACGCCCCTAGCTAGGCATAAAGCATAGATTCAAGTGTTGTCATCTTTGGTTTTTGCTCCATAGGATGCTCTCATGATTGATTCATATGGTGGATTAATTCTTGTTATAGGTAAGTGTTCCATACCCTTTCTTAGTGGAAATTGAAATTTAATATTGCCTTCTTTCATATGAACCACGGCATCTATAGTGCATAAAAACGGTCTACCAAGTATGATGGGACAAGACGGATTGCAATCAATATCAAGAACAATAAAATCTGTGGGCACATAGTCCTATTTGCAAGAATAAGAACATCATTAATTCTTCCCAAAGTCTTTTTAATAGTAGAATCCGCCAAGTGCAAATTAAGAGAACATTCCTCAATATTGGTAAGACCAAGCACATCACATAGAGATTTCGGAATTATGGAAAAACTAGCACCCAAATCACATAAAGAAAAGAACTCATAATTTTTAATCTTGAACTTAATGGTAGGTTCCCACTCATCATGTAATTTTCTAGGAATTGAAATCTCTAACTCCAACTTTTCTTCAAAAGATTTCATCATGGCATCAACAATATGTTTAGTAAAAGCTTTATTTTTTTCATAAGCATGGGCTGAATTTAACATGGATTGCAACAAAGAAATACATTCAATCAAAGAGCAACTATCATAATTAAAATATTTGCAATCCAAAATAGTGGGCACATCACTAGTTAACATTTTGACCTCTTCAAACCCACTTTCGTCAATTTTTTCATCAAGATTTTCACCCTCCAAATTATTGGGACGCCTTCTAGCTAAAGTTGACTCTACTTCAGTACCTTTAACATCAATTTTAATATTACTAAAAAGGAATCAATAGAAGAAACACCAATCACTTTAAGATCTTCATCATTTTTATGAAAGCAATCACTAGAAAACGCTTTTTTCTAAAAATTCTCTTTTAGTTCTAAGCATAGCGGTTCTTTTCTTACTTTCATACACAGAAACATATAAGGCTTTAATTGATTCATCAATCTTAGGTGCAAAAGCTTTCAACTTGAGATTTTCTACATCATGGGAAATTCTATCAATGCTTCTAGATATATCATCAATCTCATTCAACTTTTCTTCTATCGTAGTATTGAAACCTTTTTGAGCATTGATAAATTCTTTAATATTACTCTCAAGATCAGAGGGGTTCCTATTATTATTGTAAGAAGAATTACCATAGGAATTACCATAATTATTAAAGGAATTTCCAGGAAAAGGCCTAGGATTAAAATTACCTCTATAAGCATTGTTATTAAAATTGTTTCGCGAGACGAAGTTCACATCTACGGAATCACTATTTTGCTCAATCAAAGTAGAAAAAGGCACACCCTTAAGATCAATAGGAGCATTTTTACTAGCAACCAACTTCATAAGAGCATCAACTTTTTCACTCAAAGTACTAATTTCATCAACCGAATTAACTTTTTTACTATTAGGTGCTCTTTCAGTATGCCAATGTGAATAATTTGCCATAATATTATCTAGCAATTTAGTAGCTTCACCCAAAGTAATTTCCATAAAAGTACCACCCGCAGCGGAATCTAAAAGATTTCTAGAGACAAAATTCAATCCGGCATAATTTTTTTGTATGATCATCCAAAGATTTAAACCATGAGTAGGACAATTTCGTGGCATCAATTTCATTCTTTCCCAAGATTGTGCAACATGTTCATGCTCAAGTTGCTTAAAATTCATGATTTGAGTTCTAAGGGAAATAATTTTCGTGGGCGGAAAATACTTAGTAATAAAAGCATCCTTGCACTTATTCCAAGAATCGATACTATTGCGAGGCAAAGAAGAAAACCAAATTTTTGCACGATCCCGCAAGGAGAAAGGAAATAATTTTAACTTTACTATATCATTGTCCACACCTTTTTTCTTTTGCATATCACAGAATTCTATGGATGTGTTTAGATGGGACGTGACATCCTCATTAGGAGTACCGGAAAATTGATCTTTCATGACAAGATTCAACAAAACGGCATTAATATCACAAGACTCCGCACTAGTGGCGGGAGGAGCAATTGGAGTACTAATAAAATCATTATTATTAGTATTGGAAAAACCACACAACTTGGTATTTTCTTGAGTCATCGTGACTACGCAAACAAGAGATCTGACGAGAAAAAGGCAAACGGAAAAAGAGGGCGAATAAAACAGTAAATTTGTGAAGTGGAGGAGAGGAAAATGAGAGGCAAATGGCAAATAATGTAATTGCAAGGAGATGAGATTTGTGATTAGGAACCTGATAGATGTTGATGATGTCTCCCCGGCGCCAGAGATTGGCACGCTGAAGAGAGACAACTTTCGCACCTCCTTCCCGGCAATGGCGCCAGAAATTCCTTTGACGTGGCTTGAGACTGCGTCGGTATTTCCCAAAGAGGAAGGGATGATGTAGCACAACGATGGTAAGTATTTCTCTCAGTTATGAAACCAAGGTTATCGAACCTAGGAGGAGGACCACGCAACGCTATGTAAATGTTACCTGCACACAAAGAACAAATACTTGCAATCCGACGCGTAAGAGAGGTTGTCAATCTCTCAACGGTAAAAATATAGATTAGGTGTAGTAGATTGGATAAATAGATCTCACGAGAACACAAAATAAAAGAGGGAAATAAAAAGTGCAGCAAGGTATTTTTTGGTTTTTGGAATAATAGATCTGAAAACAAAAAGCGGCAAAAGATAGATCGGAAAGCAATGTGTTGGAAAAGTAGACCCGGGGGCCGTAGGTTTCACTAGTGGCTTCTCTCATGAGAATAGCACACGGTGGGTGAACAAATTACTGTTGGGCAATTGATAGAAGATCAAATAATCATGATGATATCCAAGGCGATGGTCATTATATAGGCATCACGTCCAAGATTAGTAGACCGACTCCTGCCTGCATCTACTACTATTACTCCACACATCGACCGCTATCCAGCATGCATCTGGTGTATTAAGTTCATAGAAAAACGGAGTAATGCAATAAGAACGGTGACATGATGTAGACAAGATCTATTCATGTAGGAATAGACCCCATCTTGTTATCCTTAATAGCAACGATACGTGCGTGCCTCGCGGCCCCTTCTGTCACTGGGAGAGGACACAGCAAGATCGAACCCATCACAAAGCACCTCTTCCCATGGCAAGAAAAATCGATCTAGTTGGCCTAACTAAACCAAAGATTCGAAGAAGAAATACGAGGCTATGAGTAATCATGCATATAAGATATCAAAGAACACTCAAATAATATTCATGGATAGAAACTGATCATGAACTCAAAATTCATCGGATCCCAACAAACACACCGCAAAAAGTCATTACATCAAATAGATCTCCAAGAGACCATTGTATTGAGAATAAAAAGAGAGAGAGAAAGCCATCTAGCTACTGCCTACGGACCCATAGATCTATGGTGGACTACTCACGCATCATCGGAGAGGCACCAATGAGGATGATGAACCCATCTGTGATGGTGTTAGATTGGATCTCGTGGTTCTGAAACTGGCGGCGGCTAGAATTTTTTTTCGTCGACTCCTCTAGGGTTTCTGGAATATTTGGCTATTTATAGAGCTCAGAGGCGGTGGAGGGGGGTCCCGAGGCCACCACAACCCACCAGGGTGCGGGGGCCTCTGGCGCGCCCTAGTGTCTTGTGGGCCCTCTGGGCCTCCTCCTGGGTACTTCTTTCGCTCCGTGGATGTCTTCTGGTCCAAAAAATCTCCAAAAAGTTTCATCGCGATTGGACTCCGTTTGGTACTGATATTCCGCGAAGTAAAAAACAAGCAAAAAACAGCAACTGGCACTATGTCAATAGTTTAGTACCAAAAAATGATATAAAGTTGCTATAAAATGATTGTAAAACATCCAAGAATGATAATATAACAGCATGGAACAATCAATAATTATAGATACGTTGGAGACGTATCACATCCCCAAGCTTAGTTGCTTGTTTCTCATTGGGTATTATCTTGGGGGTGTTGTAGCATCCCCAAGCTTAGGCTATTTTCACTCCTTATTCCTTCATCCATCGTGATCTCACCCAAAACTTGAAAACTTCAATCACACAAAACTCAACAAAACCTTCGTGAGATCCGTTAGTATAATAAAGCAAATCACCACTCTAAGTACTGTTGAAAACCCATTCATATTTTATTATTTCATTATATCTACTGTATTCTAACTTTACCATGGCTTATACCCTTCAATACAAACCATAGATTCATGAAAAGAAGCACACAATGCAACGAAAACAGAATCTGTCAAAAACAGAATAGTCTGTAGTAATCTATACTCTAACTATACTTCTGTAACTCTAAAAATTCTGAACTTTTAGGACAGCGTAAATAATTTGTATAGCAATACTGTGTTAAAATTTCAGCTCATTATCACGCTCCAGTAAAAAACGAAAATTCCTGCACTGGAGTCAAAGTTTCTGTTTCGGATTCAGCATTGTTTCTACTCATCTTGTGAGCCATCCTAAAGGCTTTACTTGGCACAAACACTAATTAAAAGATAAAAAACACAATCATAACAGTAGAATAATTGTGTCAACACTCAAGAACAGAAAGAAAAAAATAAACTTTATTCATTGGGTTGCTTCCCAACAAGCGTTATCGTTTTACGCCCCTAGGTAGGCATAATGCATAGATTCAAGTGTTGTCATCTTTAGTTTCCAACTCCTCAATCACACAACTAGATTTATTCAAGAATTTAGCATGCACACTTTCAATAACAATACTTCTCGAAATAAGAACGAAAAATTCATTCTTGTAAGTGGGGTCTTTCGCTATTTCAACCAAATTGGGATAAACAGTAACCATTTTAAGATCTTCCTTGTGGCTATTAGGTGTGGCACCTTTGTTCTTAGTGACTTGTGTATACTTGCCAATATTTATGGGAGTTTTTTCAATATTTTTAACAGAAGAAAAGGCCGAGCTCAAGTTACTAAAAATTTCTTCCAACTTATCAATCTAGGAGGGACTTTCCTTTATTCTTTCGTTAACTACGACTTCCTTTTCTTTTAATAATTTAAATAATCCCCCGCTTTTGACCCAATTTTATTAGCAAGATTATGAATTTTCTTATCCAAATTTTCAAGATGGTCTGTGGTAATCATATTCTTTTCAATAGCATCTAGCATTTTCATAACATATTCGAGAGTTAAGGTTGTTTCATTAATCATGAGAACTGTTGAACCCACTAGATTTCCCATAGCATTAAAAGCATCCAAAGATGGACACATCAAGAAATTCCCACCGGTAATCGTATCAAGGACGAATCTATACCAAGTGGTGATGCCCACGTAAAAACTGCGAAGAAGAACAACGGTAGATCGCTTATTAATAGATCTATTATGAGCATTGCAAATCCTATACCAAGCATCTTTTAGGTTCTCCCCTCCCCTTTGCTTAAAATTGAGAACTTAATTCTCGGGAGTACACACAATAGAGGAAGAACTAGCCATAACAACAAGGTAGGCAAACAAGAGATCTGACGAGAAAATGGCCAACGGAAAAGAGGGCGAATAAAACGGCAATTTTTTGTGAAGTGGGGGAGAGGAAAACGAGAGGCAAATGGCAAATAATGTAAATTGTAAGGAGATGAGATTTGTGATTAGGAACCTGATAGATGTTGATGATGTCTCCTCGGCAACGGCGTCAGAAATTCCTTTGACGTGGCTTGAGACTGTGTCGGTATTTCCCCAAAGAGGAAGGGATGATGCATCACAGCTACGGTAAGTATTTCCCTCAGTTATGAAACCAAGGTTATCGAACCAGTAGGAGAATCACGCAACACTATGTAAGCGGTACCTGCACACAAAGAACAAATACTTGCAACCCAACGCGTAAGAGAGGTTGTCAATCTCTCCACGGTAAAAAGATAGATTAGGTTGTATGAGATTGGATAAATAGATCGCACAAGAACAAAAAATAAGAGAAGCAAATAAGAAGTGTAGCAAGGTATTTTTGGGTTTTTGGAATAATAGATCTGAAAACAAAAGCGACAAAAGATGGATCGGAAAGCAAAATATTGAAAGGATAGACCCGGGGGCCGTAGGTTTCACTAGTGGCTTCTCTCATGAGTATAGCACACGGTGGGTAAACAAATTATTGTTGGGCAATTGATAGAAGATCAAATAATCATGACGATATCCAAGGCGATGATCATTATATAGGCATCACGTCCAAGATTAGTAGACCGAAATGAGTCTGCATCTACTACTATTACTCCACACATCGACCGCTATCCAGCATGCATCTAGTGTATTAAGTTCATGGAGAAACAGAGTAATGCAATAAGAACGATGACATGATTTAGACAAGATATATTCATGTAGGAATACACTCCATCTTGTTATCCTTAATAGCAATGATACATGCGTGCCTCGTTGCCCCTTCTGTCACTGCGAGATGACACCGCAAGATCGAACCCATAACAAAGCACCTCTTCCCATGGCAAGAAAAATTGATTTAGTTGGCCTAACTAAACCAAAGATTCAAAGAAGAAATATGAGGCTATAAGTAATCATGCATATAAGAGATCAGAAGAAGACTCAAATAATATTCATGGATAGAAACTGATCATGAACTCAAAATTCATCGGATCCCAACAAACACAACGAAAAAGTCATTACATCAAATAGATCTCCAAGAGACCATTCTATTTAGAATCAAAAGAGAGAGAGAAAGCCATCTAGCTACTGCCTACAAACCCGTAGGTCTATGGTGGACTACTCACGCATCATCGGAGAGGCACCAATGAGGATGATGAACCCTTCCATGATGGTGTTACATTGGATCTCGCGGTTCTGGAACTTGCGGCGGCTAGAAGTGTTTTTCGTCGACTCCTCTACGGTTTCTGGAATATTTGGGTATTTATAGAGCTCAGAGGCGGTGGAAGACCTCCGTGGGCCCCACAACCCATCAGGGCGCGCCAGGGGCCTCTGGCGCGCCCTGGTGTCTTGTGGGCCCCACGGGCCTCCTCCCAGTTGCTTTCTTGGCTCCCAAGTTGTCTTCTGGTCCAAAGAAAATCTCCAAAAAGTTTCGTGGCAATTGGACTCCATTTGGTACTGATATTCTGTGAAGTAAAAAACAAGCAAAAAATAGCAAGTGGCACTGGCACTATGTTAATAGGTTAGTCACAAAAAATGATATAAAGTTGTTATAAAATGATTATAAAACATCCAAGAATGATAATCTAACAGCATGGAACAATAAAAAATTATAGATAACTTGGAGACGTATCACTCGCTTGAGTGACTTGTTATTTAGAATCACTAATGATGTTAGAGGTGTAGGGAAACATACCTCTATGGTTCAAACCCAGTTAGAACAAGTTGCTAAATCTCAAAGAGAATTGCTTAATGAAATGAATAATAATATGAAAGATTTTGCTGTTAGAGTAGCAACTAGAGTAGGCAAAATGACTCAGGAACCACTTTATCCCGAGGGACACCCTAAAAGAATTGAACAAGACTCTCAAAGAATTAATGCTGATGCACCTAGTCCTCGTAAAAAGAAAAAGAAAAAGAAAAATGATGGGACTTTGCATACCTCTAGTGAACCTGTGAAAGAAAAACCTCCCGAAGATAATAATGATGTCTCTATTTCTGATGTTGAAACTCAATCTGGTAATGAACATTCACCTAGTGATAATGAAAATGATAGTTATGTTGATGAGGACACCCAACCAAATAATGATAAAGAACCAGATAATGATGTTGAAATAGAACCTGTTATTGATCTTGATAACCCACAACCTAAAAATAAACGATATGATAAAAGAGATTTTGTGGCTAGGAAACATGGTAAAGAAAGAGAGCCATGGGTTCAGAAACCCATGCCCTTTCCACCTAAACCTTCTAAGAAAAAGGATGATGAAGAATTTGAATGCTTTGCTGAAATGATTAGGCCAGTCTTTTTGCGTACCCGCTTGACTGATATCTTAAAGATGGCCCCTTATGCAAAATACATGAAAGACATCATCACTAATAAAAGAAAAATACCTGAAGCTGAAATCTCCACCATGCTTGCTAATTATTCTTTTAAGGATGGAGTACCTAAAAAACTTGGAGATCCTGGAATACCAACTATACCTTGCTCCATCAAAATAAATTATGTCAAAACTGCTTTGTGTGATTTGGGAGCTGGTGTTAGTGTCATGCCCTTCTCTTTATATAAAAGACTTGATTTGAATAAACTCACACCTACTGAAATATCTTTGCAAATGGCTGACAAATCAACTGCCATACCTATCGGTATTTGTGAGGATGTGTCCGTTGTTGTTGCAAATGTTACTATCTTAACAAACTTTGTTATATTTGAGATGCTCAAGGATGACAACATGTCGATTATCCTTGGTAGACCCTTTTTGAATATTGCAGGGCTGTTATTGATTGCAATAAAAGCAAGGTCACTTTTCATATCAATGGTAATGAGCATACGGTGCATTTTCCAAAGAAACAATTCCAAGTCAATGGTATTAATGTTATTGAAAAATCTCCGACACTCACTATTGGAAGTTTTCAACTACCTGTACCTACTGCCAAAAATAAATATGAAATACTCATTGTCGGGTATATGCATATCCCCGTTGAGGTAACTTAGTGTTTTACGAAAGTTCTTCGGCTTCATGCTAATCGAAAGTGGTTGTTAATAAGACTTGATCAACCTTATTAATGGATCATTTTTGAGAGGTATGAATTTGATGAATTTAGTAGGCACCACCTTCTGTACCCACTTTTTGTTTTCTGTTTTTCTCAGTTAAATAAAATAAAATGCCATGTTTATCCTGTTTTCCGATTTCTACGTGCAATAAAAAATGACCCAAAAATCAAAAGTTCTCAGAATGTTCTGAAATTTTAATACGATTTTTTTCTGAATATTTCTGAATTTCTGGTAAAAATAACATTAGAGGGGGTGCCCACGAGACACCAGGGTGCACCAGCAACTCCAAGCGCGCCCTGGTGGGTTGTGGGCCCCACGTGGCCCCTCTTACTTATCCCTTTAGCCCATGTCATCTCCTACCACCAGAAAAAAATCACCATAGCTCTCACTCTCGTGTTCTTGCTCTCAAACCCGTGGATTTCGATCTCTTTGCTCGAAGCTCCGTTTCCGAAACTGTTTTGGGGGATTGCTTCTTGGTATGTGACTCCCCCATTGCTCCAATTAGTTTTTGCTTTAGTGGTCTATATTTTGAATAATTAGCTACTCTTGGTGCTGCTGTAAATGGGCTTGCATGTTGAATTCTTGGAGTTCCAAGTAGTTTGAATGCTTGATATAGCCTCTAGACATCCATATGAGTAGTTGCTATCAATCTTGTGAAGTTTTGTTAACAAAATTTTGTGTCCCAATTTTTTCAGAAATTGTTCGCAAATAAAAATGCAATTCTTTAGGAGTTCTTAGAGGAGGAGGTCCTCGGAGACATCATCAAGTGGAAGCTCGGTCTGACAATCTTATGTTGAACCAAGTGCAAGCTCGATGCGGGACGCTGACATCAAATCATGCCTTTGGTCGTGTAATACATTCATGGTTGGTGCAGGTATCAAGGAAGAATTTGAACAGTATGTTCACAACACCGATCTCGCTCCCTTCATCGAAGATAAGTGCATCTAACATCTCAACCTCACAGAGACGTTTACTAAGAAATTCAAATTTCATCCTCGTGAGTCCAGAGTTTCATTTAGCCTTTATAATAATGCTTTCACCATGCCTCTAAGCTTCTGTGTTGCATGTAAAATTCCATATTGGGGTTCATTAGATGAACCACCAAAGTCTGAGTATGAGTCGTTTTTGGCTAATCTTTGTTATGGAGAGGATAGAGGAGTGACTCAAGGTATAATAAAGAGCATACACTTCCCATCAATTCACTACTTTGCACTCTTTAATGGTAAATGTATCGTGGGCAAACAAGATAGCAGCACGCTGTGTGCCCCTGACTTGAGCCTCATACACACTGCTCTAACGGGAATTAAATGTTATAATCTTGGAGCAATCGTTGCACGGAGGTTGCAACGCAATGCTGAGAGTGGCCACTTTTATGGAGGGATTTATGCCTCCCGTCTAGCTAAGGAGTTGGGTGTGTCACCTTGGCCTAATGATCCCATTTCACCTACTCACTATCTAGACTTTGAGGCAATGAAACGCCATAAGTTCATTAAGGCCAAAGCCACTGACTACATTTACAACTTGATGTTCAATAAAGACCCTATCGTGAATGTTGTAATGGCCTGCACCTGTTCTCTTTGATTATCACAGTAAAAGAAGATACTACGTCCTTGAGAGCAAGACACGCGAGTACAACGCAGCGGTCGAGGCTGCCTGACAGGCTGAGGAGGCTGCACCAAGAGCCTTGGAGAGCTACCACTCTGACTATTACCCTGGCTACGGATGGTGATTACCAAGCTAGGCCAAAAGCCTAAGCTTGGGGGAGTACGTATTTCCATCGACATTATATTCATGTTCACACATTTCATTCCAGTTGTCGGTGTCCACAGTTTTTCATTGTATTATCCATGCTAGATTTATTTTCTCTCTTTCTTTTTGTGTGTTTGAAATTTTTTGAGAAAATCCAAAAGTATTTCTTGCTTCTTTTCGGGTTTTCTTCCTAGTTTAATCAGTTGCAGTATTAAAAGAAAACCCAAAAAGATTTCTTGTTTCTTCTTTTGCTTGTTGGGAGCTCTCCCGTGTAAATAGTTTTTCTCATTTTTGTTTTTCTCTCTTTAATTTGCTTTCTTCAAGAAAAACTAAAAACTCCAAAAATATTTCAGTGTGTTTCTCTGAAATTCTCTTCCTTTTATTGAGTCATACCAAGGAGAAGACCACGATGAAAATGTTGAGTGGCTCTCATATGCACTACTATTGATCTAACAAAGAGCCCATATTACTTTGTCTTCTCCTCTTGAATAAAATGCTTGCAGACTCCAGCTTAGTCCATAGCACTCCTGCACTATTATTATTTTCATATCACTCGGTCATGCAAGTGAAAGGCAATGATGACAATATTTGATGAAGTGACTGTGGCAGAGAGAAGCAGGTATGAACTCAACTTGTTTTTGTTTTTGTAAATATGTTTAACCTAGTATCCATGATTCAGCATATTATGATCAAACATGTTTGCAATGACAATTAGAGATTATAGTTGCTCATGCCATGCTTAAGTAGCTAGGAGTGGATAATGATTTATCTTCGATGTTGTCGGTGCACTAGAACAAGGGTATCCAGTGCCCCTGACCTATGCACAGGCGGTAGTAGCAAAACCCGTTGGGAAGGTTACCACACCACCAAGCAAGCATTCAAGAACCAGCGTCCGGCAGCAATAACCTACAGAAGGCCAAGCAAGCGCCGACAACACCAGCACAACGGCCCAGGAGGGAACCAAAGCGTGACAGCCACGCCCCCGGAGCCTGCCGGGGACCGAGGCACGCACATCTCCGAAAGATCCGGCAAGCCGTCGCCCGGCAAGCACGAGCCAACCAGACACCGCTCCACCGCATTGCTACGCCAGTCACTTATCGATGCGGTGTCGAAGCCTCAAGCGGCTAAACAACTCTCGCTAAGCACGTGGTGGCGCACCGGAAGGCAAGTTATATCCAGTTGACACCCGCCCTGTAGCGTGTCAAGACCATAAGCAATGGCTAGCCAAGCGGTGGCAAGGGCTTGCCGGGGATGTACCCCCGAGCGCCACCTAGGCTAGTAATCATGGTATTTTGTCCTAAATGCCAGAGTTAGGTATGATAGCTCTGCTAAGATATCTAATCGATAGATAATGACTGTTTTGCCATTGTGGTTGCCCCTTGCACTATAAAAGGAGGCCCAAGGTAACCTAGCTTCGGATTCGGACCTTTGGACACTTGTACTCGCGTAGTAGCTCCCTCCCCCCCCCCCGATAACAACTCTTGCCGGGGTTAAGCGTTGTGTGTTCTTCATGTTCCTCTGATCAATCCACCAAAAGTAGGAGTAGGGTTTTACGCTTAGCAGCGGCCCGAACCTGGGTAAAATGCTAGTGTCCTGATCGTCGTGCCGTCTCATGCTCTCCCCTCTTCGTGCAATGTGATCCCCCTTGCCGAACCACAAAGGGGCCTCTGGTCCCATAGGTGATCGCGAGCATCTGTGTCCCGAAATCTTTGGTGTGCCAGGTAGGGGGCGTGCATCATTTGTGTGAACCCGAGTTCGTGAACGGCGAATCGATCTTCATCATCATCTTCTTCATCCATGGCTCCCAAGAAGAAGCCCAGCGCGACCACGCATCCCTCCACTTCGAAGGCTCCCTCGCATGCAGCCGCAGGCGCAGAGGGCGTCACAACGGCTGCGAGTGGGGAAGGCATCGTGGGCGACGCGGCTGGCGCAGGCGGTGCCACCGTCGTGTCCCCCACAGCCGAGGTTGGAGCAGGGAACGCGGGAGAAGAGCAACAGCAACAACACCCTGGTGAACGCGCCCCTAGTGCCGCGAACGGAGGGGACGACCGATCACCGCCTCCCCGCCGTGCGGATGGCCATGGTCGTCATGGCGGCGCACAATCTAGAGCGAGCGGCGAGCCCCCATCCGCGCCCGTTACCAACGCGGCTACTGGGTGCACGCCTCGTCCAAAACAAGAAGGAGCGCCGAGCGGAGCCGCGAACCCGCGGACTCGGCCTCCCCCACATCGGACTGCCCCAGCGAGCGGCGCACGGCATCAAGAATACGGTGATGCCCCTCTTGGTTCCACCAGGAGCCAGACGACGTCGCGGTCCGCCTCTTTCGCCATGCCGGACACAGCATCGAAAGCAATGGCACGAGCCTAGCTTCTGCTTAACTTCCCGTCGGCGGCTGACAAGATGGATGAGTGGAGAGCTACCATCCAGAGTCTGATATCTTTCGTTGAAGACAATAAATCTCTGTGCGCGGAGCCTTCACTGCACGCGCGTGCGGCCGTGGCGGCTCGGGCCGGCGATCGTGTCGAGGGGGGCACACCAACGGTGCAGTCCCCTCCGCGACAGCAAACCCAAGAGCAGCCATGGCGAGCTTCACGTGCTGAAAAGTTCGACGAAGCATCTATGGCCTCGTCTGGCCCACGCGATCGCTGGGATCAGCGGCGTGTCCTGGAGGATCGGCGGAAAGAAGACGCGCACATCACCATCGAGCGGAGTCGAGAAGCACACCGTCAGTCTGACAGGCGCAATGGCCCAGACGCTAGTGACCCCGCGCCCAGTGCTGGCGGGTACCTGCTGAGGGAGTCCGTGATTAAGGGGTCCTCGGACTATCGGCCTATTCCTTATGGGCTGGACTCATGGGCCACTTGTTGGAGGATCGGACTGACCGAATACCCCGTGACCAGGGGGGAAACCTCAAGAGCCGTGGCGTGCCCTTCAAGCTTAAGATGATAGAATAGGCATGTTTATTCCTTTGATGAGCAACCGACTATGTGTAACCCTAGGGACCCCTGGTATCTATATAAGCCAGAGGGTTTAGTTCGTAGAGGCAGGTGAACTCATCTAGGGTTTAGCTACTTGATCTCGAGGTAGATCGACTCTGTAATCTTCATACACATCAATACAACCAAGAAGGACGTAGGGTTTTACCTCCATAGGAGGGCCTGAACCTCGGTAAACATCGTCTCCTTCGTCCCCTGTTACCCATCGATTCTAGATCCACAGCTCGGGACCCCCTACCCTAGATCTGCCGGTTTTGACATCGACATTGGTGATTTCATTGAGAGTTCCGCTGCGCGATCGCTAGAGGAATCGATGGCTCGCCTTATCATCAGCAATGAAGTCTGCAGCAAGGACGTTTTTGTTTCTGGTCAGATTTTCGCGTTCGGCAGCATCGTATCGCATGCCGATCCGGCCGGCCATCTTGGCCAGGTCGGAAGTTTCATCCCCGATAAGATTTGGGAACCTTGAGTTCGTCGCCGACTCCTGGGGAGATCTCGTTTTAACGAAGCTCTCAACTCTCATGGAGAAGCCCGCAGACCCCGACGCCTTAACACCAGAGGCAGTAGGTCCCACCGTTGAGGTGGGCTCTATCCCTGGGTCGGCCATGATGCCCAACCCAGCTGATATGCCCGGATCTGCCGCGGCTGAATACAACCCGGGCACGTCGTCGAGCGACCCTGGGACAACGGCACTGCGGATCGACCCCACGCGCTCCAGCGACATGGCCCCGCCGACATCTCATCATTAAACGAGTTACTTGGTCAGATTCAAACCATGGGCGTGACCAACGGCCAAACCTCAATCTACGACCGGATCGGGTTTAAACCCGATGATAGGGAGATTCATACCCCACCGATCACTCACTTAGTCGCCACCGTCGAGTGTCCGGCCGGAGGCTCGTCCTCTCAACTACCAAAATTAAAAACAGTTTACATCCCGGTTTCCGACCATAAGGATCTCTCCTACAATCCGAAAGCCGGAACCACACCGGAAATAGTTCGGGATCGGCCGCCGATCTAGCACGCGACCTAGAACCTGTGCAGAGGGGTCCTGTTAATAATATGGACTCCGAACCCGCCACTCCGGATCCCGTGATGACACGGGAGGCAAACGCCGTGATCCCGGACTCACATCCTGGCGAGAAACTAAAATTTTCCCCGCCCACCACCCAAGTCGAGCACTCCTCAAGCAGCGCAGGAGAGGCCAAGTTATCGGGCTTATGGGAAGTTCAACAACAGCCAGGGGAATCAGTCCATCATATTTGGGCTAGACTCCTCCTTATTAAAGACAGAGTACCAGACTCTAGTGGCCAGGAGATAATAGCAACCTTCAGGCACAATTGCCACAATGAAAGAATCCTCAATGCCCTAGCCCGTCATCACATTCATGACTTCACTGAGCTATCAGACTTGGTACAAAAATATTGCGCCATGCAAAGCACCTGGAAAGCCGAACGTTTGTTTTCGGTGCCGGTCCCTGCCGAGCACCCTAGAGGAGCTCGAAAAAAGCAAATACCTCCGAAACGGCCAGCCGAACACGAACCCGCCGAGAAAAAGAATAGACCCCCTACGGGAGACAGAACTGTCCTTGACGGACTATTAGACAAGCCATGCCCTATACACTCTGTATTACTAAACACAAGCCTGACTCATAGCCTTAGAGTTTGCTGGGTCATCAGGCAGGTCACAAAAAGCGGAGAGGCCATCCTCGAGGCCCTACCTCCAAGCAGGCGTTCAACAGCGCCACTAGAATGCAACGCCGAGATCCTGACGATCTACGAAACGTTTTCCTCCAGGAATAAGAGGAAGGGAGCTCTTCGAGAACTCGAACAAATCTATCAGGTGGCAGCAACGAATTCATGGACAGACACACCGATCACCTTCGGAGAAGCCGATCAACCAATCACCCGCCCTGGTCGAACACTTGCCGCACTGGTCCTCAACCCCATCGTCGATGGTTTCAGGCTGCAAAAGGTGCTAATGGACGGCGGCAGTGGTTTAAACCTCATTTATGAGGATACCTTAGAAAAAATGCAGTTCGACCGATCCCGTATCGAACATAGCAACACAACCTTTCGTGGGATCATCCCTGGGAAAGAGGCACGTTGTTCCAGATGCGTTACCCTCGATGTGGTATTCGGCACGCCCGAGAACTACAGATTCGAAGAACTTCTCTTTCATATCGTGCCCTTTCACAGTGGTTACCACGCTCCGTTGGGGCGTGACACTTTCACAAGATTTCACGCTATACTACATTACGGGTATATGAAGCTCAAAATGCCGGGCCCAAACGGGGTGATCACAATCACAAGTGACCCGAATAGAGCCCTTCGAGCCGAAAACAGAACAGCAGCGCTCGCCCTTGAGGCACTAGCTGAGACCTTCACAGTAGAGGAATTGACCGCACTCCGGTCAACAGTGGACAAGGATGATGTGGTCTTTAGCAAGAGGCCCAAACCCACGTCCTTTAAACCTGTAGACGAAATCGTCAAATTTCAGGTACATCCAACGGACCCTAATAAAACAGCGTCCATCGGAGCTCAGCTGGACCCCATGGTGGACGAAGCACTGTGAACGTTTTTACAAGAAAATTGGGATATCTTTGCCTGGCATCCTTCGGATATGCCAGGAATCCTGCGACGGCTAGCAAAACACAGTCTGAACATAATCGCAGGCTTCAAGCCCGTCAAACAGTCTCTACGCCGATTTTCCGAACCCAAGCGACAAGCTATGGACGAAGAACTAGGAAAATTGCTGGAGGCCGCATTCATAAGAGAAATCAAACACCCCGAGTGGTTGGCAAACCTGGTGATGGTACCGAAGAAAGATAAATCCTGGCGGCTGTGTGTTGATTTCAAAGACCTTAATAAAGCTTGCCCCAAGGACCATTTCCTCTTACCACACATAGACCAGATTATTGACGCCACAGCCGGACATGACTCATTGTGCTTCCTCGACGCTTATTCCGGATACCATCAAATCAAAATGAAGGAATCCGATCAAGCTGCAATTGCATTCATCACCCCCTACGGGCCATTCTCCTTTAACACAATGCCTTTCAGGCTAAAAAACGCAGGTGCTACATACCAGCGTTGGATTCAGACATGTCTCGAAAAACAAGTCGGTAAAACAGTCGAGGCATTTGTGGACGACGTGGTCATTAAGACAAAACACGTCAGCCAGCTGATAGACGACCTCAGGCAAACCTTTGCTAGTCTATGGGAATATGATATACAGCTCAATCCGGACAAATGTGTCTTCGGAGTTCCCGCTGGTAAACTACTCGGATTCATTATTTCCCATAGAGGAATAGAAGCGAATCCTGCTAAGATCCGTGCCCTATCTCAACTTGCGATTCCTACACAGCTGAAGCACGTCCAAAGGCTGGCGGGCTGCGTGGCGGCTTTGAGCCGGTTTATCTCCCGCCTTGGTGAAAAGGCTTTACCGCTCTACAGGCTATTGAAACGGACCAAAAACTTCGAGTGGACCAATGAAGCAATGACTGCACTAGAGGAAATTAAAACACTGCTGGCCAGCAACCCCATACTCACGGCGCAGGCGCCGGTGAACCAATGTTTCTGTACATCTCGGCCATCAATCAAGTGGTTTGTGCGGTGCTCGTCATCGAACGAGAGGACGAGGGTCACAAATTCCCGATGCAAAAGCCAGTCTACTATGTGTCAGAAGTGCTAACGCCATGCAAGTCCAGATATTCGCACTACCAGAAGATAGCCTATACAGTGTTTATGGCATCATGAAAGCTCAGACACTACTTTCAAGAATGTTCGGTCACGGTGGCATCCGAAGTACCCCTGAACGATATAATCAATAACAGGGACGCCATCGGCCGCATAGCCAAATGGGCCATCGAACTCCTTCCTTTCGAAACCGCCTATAAGCCACGACGAGCTATTAAATCTCAGGTGTTGTCCGATTTCCTTGCCGAATGGACAGAGGCCGAGCTCCCCAGAGAATATAGCACATACTCCCATTGGACAATGTACTTCGACGGATCCAAGACACTGGCCAGACTGGGGGCTGGAGTTATCCTCACATCCCCCACGAGAGACAATGTCCGGTACGTTTTTTAGATCATGTACGTCGATTCCAACAATGCGGCCGAATACGAAGCACTATTGCACGGGCTTCGGATGGCATCATCGATGGGCATACAACGGCTTGAAGTACGGGGAGATTCTAATCTCGCCATCTCTCAAATGAACGATGAATTCGATGCTAAAACCCAAAGATGGCAGCATACAGAAACGCCGTTCTTAAAATATCCACACGGTTCGAGGGGCTAGAATTCCACCATGTCGCTAGATACAGCAATCAGGCTGCTGACATACTCACCCGTATGGGGGCCAAGCGCGACCCCATCCCGAAAAACACCTTCCTTGAATGGCTTTTCAAGCCATAGGTGGTATGGCAGGACGAGAATAAGGGCGCTGGAGCCATCAGTACAGAAGAGATTGTCCCTCCTATAAATGAACCAGATGAGCAAATCATCGACGGTTCCATAATTGAAGAAACGTCTTTGGCTCATGAGGTCATGGAAGTAATCGCACCATGGACCAATCCCTTCCTTGCCTACCTTCTCCGCCAAGAACTCCCCGACGACCAGACGGAGGCAAGACGCATAATTCGGCGATCCAAGGCCTATAAGGTCCACGAGGGTAGGTTATATAAGGAAAGCACTACCGGGATACTCCAACGGTGCATATCTGAGGAAGAAGGAAGGCAGCTCTTGGCCGAAGTCCACGTTGGCATGGGCGGCCACCACGCCGCAGCACGGGCCTTAGTAAGCAAAGCCTTTCGAGCCAGATTCTTTTGGCCCACCGCTCGAGCGGACGCCCAAGCACTTGTCCAACATTGTGTTGGATATCAACTATTCGCAAATCAAAGCCACATGCCCCCGACAGCTCTTCGGACTATTTCGGTCACCTGGCCTTTCGCGGTCTGGGGGCTGGATATGGTCGGACCACTTAAAGGGGGGACTAGGAAAAATAAATATCTATTGGTCATGGTCGACAAGTTCACCAAATGGATCGAAGCAAAACTAGTAAGATCAGCTAAGTCCGGACTGGTAGTCGACTTTATATCCGGCGTGGTACACCGTTATGGTGTCCCGCACAGCATAATAACGGACAATGGATCCAATTTCACCGCCTTGGAGGTGAAGGCCTGGTGCGCAAACATGGGCATCAAGCTCGATTACGCCTCGGTGTATCACCCGCAGACCAATGGACAAGTCGAACGGGCCAACGGCCTAATCATGAGTGGCATCAAACCACGTCTGGTCCGATCTCTTCATGAATCTGACTGCAATTGGGTAGAGGAGCTTGACTCCGTTCTGTGGGGTCTGCGTACCACCCCGAACCGATCAACGGGATACACACCATTTTTTATGGTCTACGGGGCAGAAGCAGTCCTTCCCTGCGATATCATTCACGACGCACCTAGGGTGCGCATGTACGAAGAAAAGGAGTCTGAGTTAGATCGGCAGGACAACTTAGACGCCTTGGAAGGAGAGCGCGATATAGCTCGGGCCCGCTCTACTTTCTATCAACAGCAGGCTCCGCGCTACCAAAGCAGGGAGGTTAGAGCGAAGGCATATAATGTGGGCGAACTCGTCTTACGACTCCCAGAGAAGCAGCGGCATAAACTCAATCCCAAGTGGGAGGGCCCTTTCATAATTGATGAAGTACTTACAGGAGGGGCTTATCGCCTCCGCAACCCGCCGGACAACCGCCTCGAACCAAACCCATGGAATGCAGCTCTGCTACTTCTTGAGCATGCGTTGGTTTTTCCTTGAAGAGGAAAGGGTGATGCAGCAAAGTAGATAAGTATTTCCCTCAGTTGTTGAGAACCATGGTATCAATCCAGTAGGAGATACAAGCAAGTCCCCAATAGATGTACCTACACAAATAATCAAACACTTGCACCCAACGCTATAAAGGGGTTGTCAATCCCTTCACGGTTACTTGCAAGGATGAGATCTGATAGAGATAGATAGATAGGATTGCTAAAACGAAAAGTAAAACAAAAGTAAAAAGATTGCAGCGAAGTATTTTTGGTATTTTTGGTTTATAGATCTGAAAATATAATGTGGAAAATAGACCCGGGAGCCATAGGTTTCACTAGAGGCTTCTCTCATGAAGGAAAATAATACGGTGGGTGAACAAATTACTGTCGAGCAATTGATAGAAAAGCGAATAATTATGAAGATATCCAAGGCAATGATTATGCATATAGGCATCATGTCCGTGTCAAGTAGACCGAAACGATTCTGCATCTACTACTATTACTCCACACATCGACCGACTCCTGCCTGCATCTAGAGTATTAAGTTCATGAAGAACAGAGTAACGCATTAGGTAAGATGACATGATGTAGAGGGATAAACTCAAGCAATATGATGAAAACCCTGCCTTTTTATCCTCGATGGCAACAACACAATACGTGCCTCGCTACCCCTACTTTGTCACCGGGTGAGGACACCGCCAGATTGAACCCAAAACTAAGCACTTCTCACATTGCAAGAATTACCAATCTAGTTGGCCAAACCAAACCAATAACACGAAGAGACTTGCAAAGATATGAAATCATGCATATAAGAATTCAGAGAAGATTCAAATAATATTCATAGATAAGCTGAACATAAACCCACAATTCATCGGATCTCGACAAACACACCGCAAAAGAGTATTACATCGGATGGATCTCCATGAAGATCATGAAGAACATGGTATTGAAGAACAAAGAGAGAGAAGAAGCCATCTAGCTACTAGCTATGGACCCGAAGGTCTATGGTGAACTACTCACGCATCATCGGAGGGGCAATGGAGTTGATGTAGATGCCCTCTGTGATCGAATCCCCCTCCGGCAGATTACCGGAAAAGGCTCCAAGATTGGATCTCACGGGAACAGAGGCTTCCGACGGCGGAAAAGTATTTTCGTGGCTCTTTTTGGTATCCAGGGAATATTTGGGAATTTATAGGCCGAAGAATAGGGTTAGGAGGGGTACCGTGGGGCCACAAGCCAGGGGGGCGCGCCCTGGTGGCTTGTGACGCCATGGCAGGTCTCCTGCCTTCATCTCCAAGTCTGCTGGGTTTCTTCTGGTCCAAGAAATATCATTCCGAAGATTTTATTCCGTTTGGACTCCGTTTAATATTCCTTATCTGCAATACTCAAAAACAAGGAAAAAACAGAAACTGGCACTAGGCTCTAGATTAATAGGTTAGTCCCAAAAATAATATAAAATAGCATACTAATGCATATAAAACATCCAAAACAGATAATATAATAGCATGGAACAATCAGAAATTATAGATACGTTGGAGACGTATCAAGCATCCCCAAGCTTAATTCCTGCTCGTCCTCGAGTAGGTAAATCATAAAAACAAATTTTTTGATGTGGAATGCTACCTAACATAATTATCCATATAATATTCTTTATTGTGGCATGAATATTCAGATCCGTAAGATTCAAAACAAAAGTCTAATATTGACATAAAAACAGGAATACTTCAAGCATACCAACAAGGCAATTGTGTCCTTTCGAAATAACATGGACTTAGAAAGTTATCCCTACAAAATCATATGGTCTGGCTATGCTCCATCTTCCCCACACAAAGTATCTAAATCATGCACAACCCCGATGACAAGTCAAGCAATTGTTTCACACTTTTTATGTTCTCAAACCTTTTCAACTCTCACGCAATACATGAGCGTGAGCCATGGATATAGCACTATGGGTGGAATAGAATATGGTGGAGGTTGCGAGGAAAAAGGAGAAGATAGTCTCACATCAACTAGGCGTATCAACGGGCTATGGAGATGCCCATCAATAGATATCAATGTGAGTGAGTAGGGATTGCCATGCAACGAATGCACTAGAGCTATAAGTGTATGAAAGCTCAAAAAGAAAACTAAGTGGTTGTGCAAATGAAAAATTCCACTAGTTATATGAAAGTGACAAAATAGGAGACTCTCTATCATGAAGATCATAGTGCTACTTTGAAGCACAAGTGTGGCAAAAGATAGTAGCATTGTCCCTTCTCTCTTTCTCTCATTTTTTTCTTTTTTTTTCTTTTTTTTTGGTGGGCATCTTTGGCCTCTTTTTTTTTATTTGGGCTTCGCTGGCCTCTTTTATTTTTTTGTAAAGTCCAGAGACTCATGCCATCTTGTGAGGGATTCATGGCTTCCATCATCCTTTTCTCTCATGGGACAAATGCTCTAATAATGGAAATCATCACACTTTTATTTACTTACAACTCAATACCTAGAACAAAATATGACTCTAGATGCAATATGAAAGTGATGGTGTGTGTCATGAAAAATGGAACGGTGGAAGTTGCATGGCAATATATCTTGGAATGGCTATGGAAATGACATAATACGTAGGTATGGTGGCTGTTTTGAGGAAAGTATATGGTGGCTGTTTTGAGGAAGGTGGGTTTAATGCACCGGCGAAAGTTGCGCGGTACTAGAGAGGCTAGCAAAGGCGGAAGGGTGAGAGTGCATATAATCCATGGACTCAACATTAGTCATAAAGAACTCACATACTTATTGCAAAAGTCTATTAGTTATCGAAGCAAAGTATTAGACGCATGCTCCTAGGGGAGAGGTTGGTACGAGTTAACCATCGCGCGCTCCCGACCCTCACACAAAGGTTGACAATCATTAAACAAATCATGCTCCGACTTCGTTACATAACGGTTCACCATATGTGCATGCTATGGGAATCACAAACTTTAACACAAGTATTTCTTCCAATTCACAATTACTCACTAGCATGACTCTCATATTACCATCTTCATATCTCAAAACTATATGCAAGGAATAAAAACTTCTCATAGTATTCAATGCACTTAATATGAAAGTTTTTATTATATCCCTCTTGGATGCCTATCATATTAGGACTAAATTCATAACCTAAACCAATTACCATGCTGTTTAAAGACTCTCAAAATAATATAAGTGAGGTACGAGAGTTCAATAATTTCTATAAAATAAAACACCACCGTGCTCTAAAAAGATATAAGTGAAGCACTAGAGCAACATTGCCTAGCTCAAAAGATATAAGTGAAGCACATAGAGTATTCTAATAAATTCACGATTCAGCGTGTCTCTCTCAAAAGATGTGTGCAGCAAGGATGATTGTGGCAAACTAAAAAGCAAAGACTCATATCATACAAGACGCTCCAAGCAAAACACATATCATGTGGTGAATAAAAATATAGCCTCAAGTAAATTTACCGATGGATTGAAGACGAAAGAGGGGATGCCTTCCGGGGCATCCCCAAGCTTAGGCTTTTTGGTATCCTTGAATATATCTTGGGTTGCCTTGGGCATCCCCAATATTAGGCTCTTTCCACTCCTTATTCCATAGTCCATCAAATCTTTACCCAAAACTTGAAAACTTCACAACACAAAACTCAACAGAAAACTCATGAGATCCGTTAGTATAAGAAAAATAAATCACCACTTTAGGTACTGTTCTGAACTCATTCTTTATTTATTTTGGTGTAATATCTACTGTATTCCAACTTCTCCATGGTTCATACCCCCCGATACAACCCATAGATACATCAAAATAAGCAAACAACACAAAGAAAACAGAATCTGTCTAAAACAGAACAGTCTGTAGCAATCTATAGACTTCGAATACTTATGTAACTCTAAAAATTCTGAAAATTAGGACAATCATGGAAATTTGTATATCAATCTTGTGTAAAAATTTCAGATCAAAAGCACGTTCCAGTAAATTTACAAAACTCCTAGACTGAGAGCAAAAGTTTCAGTTTTTCAGCAAAATCAAATCACAAACACCGTAGACCATCCCAAAGGTCTTACTTGGCTCAAACACTAATTTAAACAAGAAAACACAATTACTACAGAGGTAATAATGTGCAAAACACTCAAAAACAGAAGCAAAAACAAAAGCATAAAAATAAAATTGGCTTGCCTCCCAACAAGCGCTATTGTTTAACGCCCCTAGCTAGGCATAACGCAATAGATCCATGTATTGTCATCTTTGGTATTGGCAACTTTTGTGAGGGCCTTCTCAAATCCGGGAGGCTCTTTCCTCTTTCCTGGATTTGTAGGGGAAGAAACCATCTTAATATCCAAAATATCCAAATGTTTATTGCAAAGAGTAATCAAAGTATTTAAGCGATTGAGGTTCCCACTAATATGTTTAAGGGGTTAATGATATTGTTGTAACTCGACCAAGTGCTTATGTAAGTCACTCAATTTGTCGAGAATTTGAACTCCCTCTTCTAAGAAAACAAACCCCTTTTTTAGTGGAGGGACCCCCAAAATCCCCTCCAAAACTTCATAAGCAGCGTTCGTATCCAGTTTAATAAAATTCCCTTTTGAGGCGAAATCTAAGAGCTCTCTATGATGCAAAGCAAAGCCAATGTAAAAATTTCTAAGCAAAACCTTTGCATCTCCTTTTAGGTTGGAGATACGATAAGATTCCATTAGCCTATACCAGGCATCTTTCAAATTTTCCCCTTGTTTTTATTTGAAGTATAGAACTTCAAAATCTGGTGACAAAGGGGAAGTAGTAACGCTAGTCATAGAAACAAGTAAGAGATCCGGTAGGAAAGAGGCAAACGAAAAAGACGAACGGAAGAAGGGCGAATAAAAAGGCAAATCTTTTTGGTATTTTTTGAAAATCGTTTTAGAAGTGGGGGAGAGGAAAACGAGAGGCAAATGGCAACTAATGTAAATGCAAAAGATGAGTTTGTGATGGGTACTTGGTAGGCTTGATGTAGATCTCCCCGGCAACGGCGCCAGAAATCCTTCTTGCTACTTCTTGAGCTTGTGTTGGTTTTCCCTTGAAGAGGAAAGGGTGATGCAGCAAAGTAGATAAGTATTTCCCTCAGTTGTTGAGAACCAAGGTATCAATCCAGTAGGAGATACAAGCAAGTCCCCAATAGATGTACCTACACAAATAATCAAACACTTGCACCCAACGCTATAAAGGGGTTGTCAATCCCTTCATGGTTATTTGCAAGGATGAGATCTGATAGAGATAGATAGATAGGATTGCTAAAACGAAAAGTAAAACAAAAGTAAAAAGATTGCAGCGAAGTATTTTTTGCTATTTTTGGTTTATAGATCTGAAAATATAATGTGGAAAATAGACCCGGGGGCCATAGGTTTCACTAGAGGCTTCTCTCATGAAGGAAAATAATATGGTGGGTGAACAAATTACTGTCGAGCAATTGATAGAAAAGCGAATAATTATAAAGATATCCAAGGCAATGATTATGCATATAGGCATCACGTCCGTGTCAAGTAGACCGAAATCTTTCTGCATCTACTACTATTACTCCACACATCGACCGACTCCTGCCTGCATCTAGAGTATTAAGTTCATGAAGAACAGAGTAACGCATTAGGTAAGATGACATGATGTAGAGGGATAAACTCAAGCAATATGATGAAAACCCCATCTTTTTATCCTCGATGGCAACAACACAATACGTGCCTCTCTACCCCTACATTGTCACTGGGTGAGGACACCGCAAGATTGAACCAAAAACTAAGCACTTCTCCCATTGCCAGAATTACCAATCTAGTTGGCCAAACCAAACCAATAACTCGAAGAGACTTGCAAAGATATGAAATCATGCATATAAGAATTCAGAGAAGATTCAAATAATATTCATAGATAAGCTGAACATAAACCCACAATTCATCGGATCTCGACAAACACACCGCAAAAGAGTATTACATCGGATGGATCTCCATGAAGATCATGAAGAACGTGGTATTGAAGAACAAAGAGAGAGAAGAAGCCATCTAGCTACAAGCTATGGACCCGAAGGTCTGTGGTGAACTACTCACGCATCATCGGAGGGGCAATGGAGTTGATGTAGATGCCCTCCGTGATCGAATCCCATCCGGCAGATTACCGGAAAAGGCTCCAAGATTGGATCTCACGGGCACAGAGGCTTTTGGCAGCGGAAATGTATTTTCGTGGCTCTTTTTGGTATCCAGGGAATATTTGGGAATTTATAGGAAGAAGAATAGGGTTAGGAGGGCTGCCGTGGGGCCACAAGCCAGGGGGCGCCCCTCCTAGGGCGCGCCCTGGTGGCTTGTGACGCCACGGCAGGTCTCCTGCCTTCATCTCCAAGTCTGCTGGGTTTCTTCTGGTCCAAGAAAAATCATTCCGAAGATTTTATTCCGTTTGGACTCCGTTTAATATTCCTTATCTGCAATACTCAAAAACAAGGAAAAAATAGAAACTGGCACTAGGCTCTAGATTAATAGGTTAGTCCCAAAAATAATATAAAATAGCATATTAATGCATATAAAACATCCAAAACAGATAATATAATAGCATGGAACAATCAAAAATTATAGATACGTTGGAGACGTATCAAGCTCGTCTTCGGCGCTTTTACGGCTAGCCCGGTGTCGTCATATTTCCTACCTTTCTTTTTCTTTTTCTTTTTTTTCTTTCATATTCTTTCCCTTCCATTTTAGCTTTACAGGATTGGATATCATTTACCAGTATGTGTTCGGCTAAACCGAGCTTGTGTTAAGTTTTTCGTCATACATCTTCAAATGTCCTATCCGAACCAACACCTGGGGGCTTCTTCTCGAAGCCGATTATTATATATTCTGTGCACCGATTCACATGTATTGTGCATGCACACTTCCCTTATCGTTTTTAAGCCAGTATATGCATCAATTGGGCCTAAGATTTTGGCCAAGCTGGGCTGCCTCACTCCTATGCTTACCCTCTACGTTCCCGATTGTTCGGCTAGAGGGTAACGGGAGCACCTCTGCGATTGTTATGACCGGATCATCCGGATACGTACCTCAGACGGGTGAAGCTGAAAGCTAGCTATCTTAAGAAGAAAATTGGTCGGCTACGATGGAAGTAAAAAATTTGTGGTGGTTAGCACCATTACCTGGGATTATTTTCCCAAAGAAGCCATTATCCGCATACTAGTAGTATACGACCATGACATCTATGATCTACGTAGCAACCTGAAGGAAGGTACCGATAGAGTAACTATTTTCTTCGGAAGATGTTTCTTACGTTAAGAAGTAATATAACATATCTCCCTATGCACGTTCTTTCTGTTCGCACCGAATGGCCGGATTGCCTAGTTCCCCGAAATAAGTTCCTTTTATCGGAGGATATTCAATACGGAACACTCCCAAGCTCTTAGCGAGGGAGGTCAAAGCCGATGGCCGATTAAGACAATGTTTATAGCATAGACGGAGCAGTTTTTGATCTAAAGTACATAGTTACATAGAATCAAACACCTGGCTGCTGGTCAAGATTATCTATTAAGGTATCCAGGGTGCAATCTTCTTGCGAAAGACGAGCGGCGGGCATCACTTGGTCGTAAACCAAATGAAGTGGCACTTCTTGCCCATCCGGCCCTACTGGCCCAACCCGAGCCATATGCTTTGGGTTAAGTTTGGTAAAGCGGGTCTTGACCATTGCCCACGCCTCCCGCGCTCCCTCTCGACAAGCTGATGTCTTCCATAACTCAAAACGACATCGGGCTCCTTTAAACCGATCAGCTAGTTCAGACATCCCTTCCGGAGGTGTCTCGGCAGGCCAGAGCGCTTTGGTCATGCTCCTCATGGCTCTCCGAGCCCGCTCATGTACGACAGACAGTTCCTTCATTAGGTTCCCTTGGAATGATCCGATTTCTTCCTCGGGCTGCCCGGTCAGGAGACCTAGACACGAGACGAAGCATGTCCCTTACACTCGATATAATAAAGGTACTTTTCGGAATTGCAAAGATATAAGTGCACTTACAGAACATGCCCCTCTATAATCTCTGGTTCTCTTCTTGGGCTTGAGCCAATTGAGTTTTCAAATTCTCAAGTTTTCGGCTTGCCGCTGGTTTTCCGCCTTAAGCTGGTTCTTTTCCTCAAGACTTCGGTTCAACACACGACGGCCAGCCTCATGCTGAGATTCGGCATACCTTTGAGATTCTCAGGCTGTATCCAAATCTTTCTGCAACTTCCCTATGGACTCAGCTGCTATAAGGTACTCTCTCATCAGTACGGGAATGTCGAATAATTCGGCAAATTGACATACACACTATGCGCCTCCCGGGTGAACTTCTTCACTTGCTCAAGCTCGGCCTCCACGGTTTGTACCTGTGTTCGGCTCACCTCGAGTTCCTCGGCCAACTTCTAATTTTGCTGCCTTGAAACCTACATTATAAATAAAACAATATTCAGATCCTTAACTCGGCCGTTCCGACCAAATCAAGGCTCGGGGGCTACAAGATTAATATTTGTGTTTGGTTGTGAAAACCGATTACTCACCTCTAGGCTGGACGATATCAGTTTGGCGGCTCCCTCGAGCCCAGCTTGGGCAGCTCCGATGTATGCGTCCACCGAACTTAGGGCATTAAACTCTTGTTCGGAAAACGCTTGGTGGCGAAGGGCTTCCTTTCGCCGCCGGTGATTCATCGCACTATCTACCTCGGAGTTAGTGATCGAGACGTCCCCGGAATCTTCAGGGGGCTGATCCGTCATAGGGGCCTCCGCGTCAAGTTCAGCCTGAGCAGAAGACCTTGATTCATGATGGTTGCCTGGCACCTCGGCGACGTTCCCGGAAGAAGGTGACTGTACTCGTCTCCTGAGTATTTTGACACGAGATTTTGTGAGTACTTATTGCGATCATGACAATTGCCAAACTAAACGGTTCAATAAAGTACCTCTTGGTTGAGTGCACGGTCGAGGTGGTCCCCGCGATTGGCTCACGAGGAGGATTCCTGCTGTTGCTCGGTACAGGCCCTGCTGCCGTAGACGACGTTCGACGCGTGGACCGACGACCCTTGGGAGTAAAGATCGGCACACTCGGGTTGGCTGGGGTCGCTCGCCCTTTACGGGAAGAGACCTTCCTTTTACCAGTGGTGGAAGAAGAAAGTGGTCCGGGGTGATCGGCTAGAAGAGCCACCGTGGAGCCGTCAAGGCTCTCCTGGTAAAAGACCCCGTCCTCGTATTCAATTGATAGCTCCGGATCGTCATGGAATCCGGGATCGTCGTCGTGAGAATAACTCTCTGGTTGAGGCGCCGGACAGCTGACTGTCTCGACCCAGCGCCTCCAACTCTGTTTGGACAGATTGAAAGTTTCGATCAGAAGGATTATACATAAATATCCGAACTCAGAAAACAAAGACAAAGGCTTACCCATTCGATGGGGTTATGACTAGAATAGCCATCCTTGGCTGACAGTCGAGCAAAATCTTCTTTTTCTCCTTTGAAAAGATCGGCCAGTATGGCCGCCATTGCTGCCTGATTGGCAGGACCCTGCCGTTGGGAATGGGTGGTGTCATTTGTTCCGTTGTAACGCCACAGGGGGTGTGTCCTTTGCTGAAGGGGTTGAACGCATCGAGCAATGATGGTTGCCATCACGTCGATGATGGTTAACTTACTGTGAACTAGTAGCCTCACTTGGGTGGCTAGGTGTTTTACTTCGGCACTTTCCTCTTGGGATGGACTCTTCGGTCGCCAGTTGAACCTTTTCTTCAAAGGAGCGTCGGAGTATTCGGGCAGACCCCTCTGAGCTGGGTCGAACAGAGGAACGTCCTCAATATAGAACCATTCCGAGGTCCATTCTTCAGACTCTTTCTTTGGAGTCCCCACGGGATACCCCGTCCCGGCTATACGCCATACTTTGGCTCCACCCACTTCCCCTAATTGTCCCACCCCGAGTACGGGGGACAAGGCAGAAGTACTTCCTCCATAAACAAAAATGGGCCTCGCAGCCCAAGAACATCTTGCAGAGGGCAATAAAGCCTGAAATGTGCAGGATGGATCCAGGGGTGAGATGATGGAGTTGGATCCCATAAAATTCCAATAGTCCCCTCAAGAAGGGATGAATGGGGAATCCTAGGCCCCGTAATACGAAGGACACGAAACATACCCACTCTCCCTTGCGTGGAACAGGGAAATTCTCTGCGAATGCCTCGCCATTCGAAGAAGTCAATCCGGCGCGGGTAAACGCCAGATCCGAGGCGGGAAGATAACCCTGGGTCTCAAGGTTGTGAAGCCGGAGGAGAGATACTGAACAACTTTCCCAATCTCCGGGAAGGGGGCCGTGAGGACGCGAGGAGGAGCTAGGGATGCTCGCCATATTCTCAAGTTCTCTCGCTTGGGGCTTTTCGATGGTGAGGAAGAGGAAGGGGTTGCCTAAGCCACGATTCAGCCTGCTTAAATGGGCGGTTCCTCCCCTTCACTTGCAGGAAGGGCAGTCCTGTAAAAGGCTGCTGGGCCGCCCATCTCCCATTGGCGCACAGGGATCGAGGGGCGTCGTTAATTCTGGACGGCGAAGTTAATGCTGTGGGGCCCGTGACGTCTCGACGATCGAGAGCTCACTAATGACCGGATTATTGTTTACCGAACATAGAGGAGGAGAAGAACTCTCTTCGCAAGCTGAAGACTTTGGGAGCGCAGGACCGTCCGGACTACATACCTCGGCATTGGAGGCTAGTTCGGGGGCTACCGGGGGAGTCCGGGATTAAGGGGTCCTCGGACTACCATCCTATTCCTTATGGGCCGAACTCGTGGGCCACTCGTTGGAGGATCGGACTGATTGAATACCCCGTGACCAGGGGGAAACCTCAGGAGTCATGGCGTGCCCTTCAAGCTTAAGATGATAGAATAGGCATGTTTATTCCTTCGATGAGCAACCGACTATGTGTAACCCTTGGGACCCCTAGTATCTATATAAGCCAGAGGGTTTAGTTCGTAGAGGCAGGTGAACTCACCTAGGGTTTAGCTACTTGATCTCGAGGTAGATCGACTCTGTAATCTTCATACACATCAATACAACCAAGCAGGACATAGGGTTTTACCTCCATAGGAGGGCCTGAACCTGGGTAATCATCGTCTCCTTCGTCCCCTGTTACCCATCGATTCTAGATCCACAGCTCGGGACCACCTACCCGAGATCTGCCAGTTTTGACACCGACACCTGCCTTACGAGGTGGGATGCCCTGCCTTCACTCACGAGCTGCGGCAGGTCCGCTGGCCGTCGGCCCGAGCTTTCAAACCGGAGCTGACGGAGAAATATGATGGAAAGCTGAACCCGGCGGAATTCCTGAGCATCTATACGATAGCCGTTCAGGCTGCCGAAGGAAGAGATGACAAAGTGCTCGCCAACTACTTCCCTTTGGCACTTAAGCCAAATGTGAGGTCGTGGCTGATGCACCTACCGGAAAACTCCATTTCATCATGGGCTGATCTATGCAATGAGTTGTTCGGTACCTTCACAGGCGGCCATCAAGAGCCTGGACAGCCTAGCGATTTGCAAGTCCTGCCGCAAAAGGAAGGAGAAACCTTGCGGAAGTACATTCAGAGATTCAATCGAGTGCATCACAACATCCCAGAAATACACCCTGCGACCGTGATTACTGTCGGATTTCGGGCTCCGCAAAACCCTAAGGAATTCGAACTCAGGGGCGTGTGCGAAGATTACCCAACAGCTTCGCCCCTCCAAGCTCACAACATGATACCCCGCTCGATGGCGAGGAAGACGATGGCACACAAGAGTTTACCCAGGTTCGGGCCGCTGCGAAGCGTAAAACCCTACTCCTGCCTTTGGTGGATTGCCTCACGAGGAGGTTTGTGGATGAACTAGTACAGAGGTGTGTTGCCTTGCCGGTGTGTTTGCAGGGTGGTTGCTCCCTTTCTACCGAGCTACCTAGCCTCTATTTATAGCGGCCCGGGTCCTCTTCCCTTATCTCAATGGCGGGAAGGGATCCTACAACGGCCAAATTTGAAGGGGGACAGGGGGTACACCCTATCCTGACGAAAGGTGGTCTTCGCCTATAAAGTAGTCGGCGGTGATGCAGTGGTGGGCTCGGTGATGACGTCCGTCCTACGGGGCTTGGGGTCTTGGTCGCTTTGGGAACTCGCATGCGTCCCTGCCTCCATTGCACCAAAGGGGAAACTATCCCCTCTGGCGTACTGGCGCCCGCCTGGCCGGGCTGGTGTCACCCTTGGCCTCCTGAGGTCGTGTGTTGTATAGGAGTCTCCGCCGCTCAGGAGGGGGCCTGGGGAGGCTTATATCCCCGCGGGTTTTGGCGCTGCCTCCCTCGAGAGAACGGGGTCTCGTGAGGGCCTTGTGTCGAAAGAGGCCGCGCCGGGCCAAAATTGGTCGTTGAGGTGGGCCACGCCTGGGGCCGCAGGCATGCAAGTCTGGGTACCCTGGTATCCAGAATGCCGACGGTAGCCCCCGGGCCCGAGGCGCGCTCGAGCTAGCTTCGGGGCGAAGCCACGGTGGATGGGTCGGAGCGTCGTGGGCCCCAAACGCCTACGGGTCCGACTCGACGCGTGGCGCACCAGGAGACGTGGGCGTCTCGGCTCCCCGAAGACGTCGGGAACCGCCTCGGGTCAAACTGATGCCTGGCCTGCGCACCTCCTCGGCCATCATTATCCTTCTTTGAATGCTGTTGACCCCTCACGTCCTCTCCCACCTCAGGCCATGCGGATGTGACCCGACGGGGGCAGGGGAAGCGACGTGAGGTAGGAGAGCACGCCAGTCGAGTCTGGCACGCGCCGCCCGAGGCGGCTGGCGACTTCACTTCCCACGACGTCTCAGCAACTGCTTCAGCTGGCCTTCAACCGTCACACGTTGTGAGGCCATCAATACCCGGGATCGGGAAGACGTCGGTTGGCCTCCATCCAGCTATAAATGGGCGGGGGGGGGGGGGGGGGGGACTGAGCCCCCAGCCCATTCCTCCTTCTTGGTCCCCCGCCTTTGTCTTCCATCCCCTCCATCATGACGCCGGTGAGGAGGTTCTCCGCCGCCGAGAAGGGAAAAGCCAGCCAGGGGACGCCGGGCCAGCAACCTCCCAAGAGGGGTAGGGGTCGCCCCGGCAAGTACGCTGGGACGCCCTCGGCGGCACCCCACGGGCGCTGGCGCCTTTCCGCGGGGCCCAGAGCTTCCGCTGGCGCAGGTGGAGGCGGCGGTCATGGCGGCCGTGACAGGGCGGAGAGGCTTGCAGTCGGTGCCCGGCCACCGCGTCCGCCAGCCCGCACAGCCGACACGGGCCCGGAGTTCCTGGTGCCGGTGGAGAGGGCGGCGAGCTCCTGGTTGCAGCTCCCATGCGCCTTCGCGAAGGCGCTGCCGGCTGGCGCGCCCTCGGGCCTATGGCTGCAGGCCGACGGGTGTTACAGCGGCGCGTTGTGGGTGGAGGTCGAGGTCACCCCTGCGGGCAACACCTTCCTGGGCCGCGGGTGGCAGACCTTCGCCCGCGCCCACGACCTGAAGGGGTGGCCCATGCTCCATTTCAAGCACGATGGCGCCGCGTCGCTGTTCGTCAAGATCTTCGGTGAGGACGGGAGGCGTTTGGAGTGCTGCCCGGTGGGCGGCGGCAGCGGCGATCTTGGAGATGAGCTTGCCCTTGGCGACGGCCGCCATGTCTCCAGCAGCAGCGATACATCTTCCGAGGGGAGCCCGAGCGACGACAGCTACGACGCCCCGCCCCGCCGTCACGCCCGGACTTTGGGGGGAAGCCAGCCGCGGCGGAGCCGCTCCCCCGCCCGGGAAGCGGCCATGCCGATGCGCCACCACGGCGCCATCAAGGAGGAGGAGGGCTCCGACTGAGTGCCGGCCCATCAAGGCCAGGGCCTGAGGAGTGGCGGCCCACAGGACGGGGTCCCTTCGCCTTCTTTTCTTTTCTTCTGCCTGTAATCAAAATCATGGGGGATCCTTTCAGGTGTATGATGAACCCTGGCGCTTGCGCCCTCCTATTAGTACTTTCGTTACGCGTTATGGTCGTTGTGTTACTGTTAACTGAGGCCTCCCTTCGATTGTAGCTAGAATGCTTAGCTTGATGCGTCCGCGGCGGGCCTATTCGTCGCGAGGTTTAGCAGTGGCGTCCCGCGAGCTGATAGCGCTTGGAGAGCTTGGGGAGGTTCTTCTTTCCTGTGAATGAGGCTACTTGGGGGGGAGCCCCTTTCGGCGCTCTACGTCTGCAGGGCCTGATCCCGTGCATGCCCCACCTCCGTTGGGGCCATCCGGATCGCCAGGACGAGACCAACGAAGGTGGGGCCTCAATCGCCACCGGGGCCGTCCGGATCACCTGGACGAGACCGATGGCGAGCGAGTAGCCACGCGGTCGGTGAGGCTCCTGAGGCGCAGTGCTCAGGAGCCCCCTTTGACGCTCAAGAGGCACTCTACGTCGGCGGGGCCCGATCCCGTGCATGCCCCACCCCCGTTGGGACCGTCCGGATCGCCAGGACGAGACCAAAGAGGGCGGGGCCTCGAACACCACTGGGGCCGTCCGGATCACCAGGGCAAGACCAATGGCGAGCGAGTAGCCACGCGGTCGGTGAGGCTCCTGAGGCGCAGTGCTCAGGAGCCTCCCTTGACGTTCAAGTGGCGACCAATCCTTACTGTCGGTTCTTGTCCCCAGGGAGCGTGAGCCTCCAGGGGTTTTTAAGACAGCGCACCGAGCCGCGGAGGAGCCCCCGAGCGAGGGTGAGACGGCGCGTGCCTACTAGCTTGCTCGAGAGTGCCACGCGAGGACCAGGACGCCAAGGCCACGTGGGGACCAGGACACCGAGGCCTTGGTGAGGTGTGCACACCGTGCCAGTATAGCCCCTGCTCGCGGGGCGCGAGAGGGAGAGGCTGGCAGGCGTTATCTCGAAGAAAGAAATTTCTAGAGAGAGAGAACCGCAAGAAGAAAAATTCCCGCCCCTTTTCTTTTAGACAGAGTTAACAAAAAGTCTTGGACTTCTTTCTGGGAAAAGGAAAATTCGAACACAAGAAAGGCAGAGAAAAAGCCGCGTCCGGCACCTAGGCTAGTCTTCGTCTTCCCCCAGCGTGGAACATAGGGCATCCACGTTGCGTGGGCATAGCCATTGGCGGGCAGTGTTGTCCGCCAGCGCGGAGCATGGGGCTTCCACTTGGGCATGGGAGGGAACCCCTCCGCGTCCTCGGGGGGCTCCAGGCGTATACAGCCCACTCATTATTAAGTGAGAGTGTCACGGGTAGAATATGCGGAGGTGCTGGATGTTCCAGGCATTCTGGATGGGAATGCCGTCTTGAGTCTCTAGACGCACGGCGCCAGGTCTGGAGACGCGAGCGACCTTGAACGGGCCCTCCCACATGGGCGAGAGCTTGTGCAGGCCCTCCCTGGAGAGGACCCGCCTTAGGACGAGGTCTCCAACTTCGAGGGTCCTGGAGTGAATGTTGCGGCAATGGTAGCGTCGCAGCGCCTGCTGGTACCTAGCAGCTCGGAGCGAGGCTCGACGCCGGGCCTCCTCCCCGAGCACGAGGTCCGTCCCCTACGAGTCATCCTGACGCTCCTCGTCAAATGCCAAAACCCGCGGGGAACGGTGCTTGACTTCGTGCGGGAGGACGGCCTCGGCTCCGTAGACAAGGAAGAACGGGGTCTCGCCGGTGGGCTTAGTCGCGGTGGTGCGGATAGACCACAACACGGACTGAAGCTCATCGATCCAACCCTTGCCGCAGGCCTCAAGCTTCTTCTTGAAGCTCCTTGCCTTGAGGCCCCGTAGGACCTCTGCGTTGGCGCGCTCTGCCTGACTGTTGCTTCGGGGGTGTGCCACCGAGGCGTAGCATATCTGTGTTCCAAGGTTAGCGCAATAGGTCCTTAAAAGGTTACTTGTGAACTGCGAACCATTGTCTGTGATGATGCGGTTTGGGACGCCGAAGCGGCTCACGAGGCCCTTGACGAACTTGACGGCTGATCCGGCGGGGTTGGTGCGGACGGGATCCACCTCCGCCCACTTGGTGAACTTGTCGATGGCGACGTATATCCAGCCCCCAAACCGCAAAGGGCCAGGAAAGCGGGATGGTCTAGAGGCCCTGCGCAGGCTGATGAATTTGCTTGGCATGGAACTGACAGGCCTCGCAAGACCGGACCAGCTCGGTGGCGTCGCTAAGCGCCGATGGCCAGTAGAAGCCAGTGCGAAACGCCTTCCCTACAAGGGTGCGTGACGAGGAGTGATGTCCGCAGTCCCCCCCATGGATGTCAGCCAGCAGCTCGCACCCCTGCTCCCTGGATACGCACCGCAACGCGACGTCGTTCGGGCGCCTGCGGTACAGCTCGCCGTCTCGAAGACAGTAAGCTGTGGCCTGTCGTTCCACACGCTCCGCGTCCTCCTCCTTTTCGGGTAACGCGCCGTGAACCAGGTATGCCTTGAACTCCTGTGTCCAGTCGTCGACTTGGGGCTCCAGCGCCAGGAGCAACCGGGCTCCTGAGGCTGGACCACAAGTCGAAGCTCCTGAGGGTGGTGCTGGGGGCAACTCCTCATTTCGCGACGCCTGATCCCCAGTTGGTGGTGTCGCGGATGGCTTGGAGAGCCGCTCCTCGAAGACACCCGGCTCTTGAGGCTCACGGCGCGACGCCCTCTTGGCGATGTCATCGGCCTCCTTGTTCGCGCTGCGCGGGACGTGCTGCAACTCCAAGCCCTGGAAATGTTTTTCAATCTTACGTACCTCCGCCAAGTATGCCTCCATGTGCTCGTCCTTAGGCGTGTACTCCTTGTTGGAGAAGTTGACAAGGAGCTGGGAGTCACCCTTGATGGTGAGGCATTGAATCCCCAAGGCGGCTACGGCCCGTAGGCCAGCGATTAAGCCTTCGTACTCTTCGATGTTGTTGGAGACCTTTTCACCATGCTGGAAACAGAGCTGCATGGCGTAGTAGAGCTTGTCCCCGGTCGGGGAGATGAGCATGACTCCGGCCCCTGCTCCCCTGCGCGCGAAGGCCCCGTCGAAGTGCATGATCCAGCCGTCAGGCGCCTCATCGCCGGGGGTGAGAGACTGGCCCTCGCCCAGCCCCCGGTCGGGAGCGTCTGCCCATTCGGCTATAAAATCCGCCAGGCCCGCTCCCTTGATGACCCTGGTCGTGCTGAACTCTATATTGAAGGCCTGCATCTCAATGTTCCATTCTGCCACTCTCCCTGCCGCGTTGGGGTTGCGCAGGACCTTCTCCAAGGGGTACGCAGAGACGACCTTGATGGGATGCCCCTGGAAGTAATGGCGCAGTTTCCTTGAGGCGACGAGGAGTGCGAGCAAGAGCTTTTGCTGCATGGGGTAGCGCGAGCGCGCATCCCGCAACACGGTATTGACGTAGTACACTGGTCGTTCGACGAGAGAGAGGCCTTCCGCACCGCCTCTCTCCTCTGCGGGCTCTTGAGGCTCGGGTGCCTCGGGGGTGGCCGGGGCAGCTGGGACCTCGGGAGCGTCGTCTTGAGGGGATGGAGGTTTCTTGGTGCTTGGCAAGCCGCTCTGCCCCCCGCCTGGGGGCCCGTCCGTGCCCGAAGGCGGAACGCGCTTGTGAGCAAGCTCCTCCCTGACAGCTACAAGCGCGTCACTTGTGGAGTGCGGGGTGGCGGCCAGGTACAGCACCAGGGGCTCCCGAGGGTGAGGTGCCACCATCACTGGTGGCTCGTGAGGTACCGCTTGAGGTCCTCGAATGTCGTGTCTGCCTCCGGAGTCCACTCGAAGGGGCCCTTCCTCTTCATGAGCTTGAAGAACGGCAAGGCCCGCTCACCAAGCTTCGAGATGAAGCGCCCCAAGGAGGTCACACAGCCCGCCAGCTTCTGCATTTCCTTTAGTGTCTGAGGTGGGCTCATCTTGCTTATGGCCTTGACCTTCTCAGGGTTCGCCTCGATCCCCCGGTGCGACACCAAGAAACCGAGTAGCTTACCCGATGGGACCCCGAAGACACACTTCTCGGGGTTGAGCTTCAGGTTCACCCACCTCAAGCTGGCGAAGGTCTCCTCCAGATCGTCGATCAAGGTCTTCGCCTCTCGCGACTTGACCACGATGTCGTCGACGTAGGCTTCCGCGTTCCTCCCGAGCTGTGACCCCAGGGCGATATGCATCAGCCGCTGGAAGGTCGTGCCCGTGTTCCGCAGCCCGAAGGGCATGCATGTGTAGCAGAACACACCACACGTGGTGAGGAAGGCTGTCTTCTCAACATCCTCCACCGCCATCTTGATCTGATGGTAGCCCGAGAAGGCGTCCAGGAAGCACAGGAGGTCGCATTCGGTGGTGGAGTCCACAATCTGGTCGATGCGCGGCAACGGGAATGGGTCCTGAGGGCAAGCCTTGTTGAGGCTCGTGAAGTCGACGCATAAGCGCTCCTTCCCCCACTTCTTCGGGATGACCACTGGGTTGGCAAGCCATTCTGGTTACTGCGCCTCTCGGATGACCCATGCCTCTTTCAGTCTGCCAACCTGCTGGGCAATGAACGCCTGCTTCTCATGAGCCTGCCTCTTCGCCTTTTGCTTCACCAGTCACGCGTTGGGGCATACCATGAGATGGTGCTCGATCACATCCGTCGGTACTCCCACCAGGTCAGAAGCATTCCACGCGAACGCATCCTTGTTCACGCGGAGGAAGGCTATCAACGCCTCCTCTTGCTCCTGAGGCAGGCTGGCGCTGATGGTGAAGGTGAGGCCAGGATTCTCGTCGCCCATAGGCACCTACTTTGTCTCAGCCCGGTTCTGAGAGAACAGTTGCTTCTTCTTCATCGGCACGACGTTAGCGACGTCCTCAACGCCTTCCGAGGCCTACGCGGCGTCGCCTGCGTTTGGGCATGCCGTGGCTTCAGATTTGTAGGTGAGCTTGAGTGCGTGGACCGCGTCCTTGGTGTCTCCGGCGACGGAGAGGATGCCGCCGCTTCCAGGCATCTTGATGACGTGTGGCGCCCCGCCTGATTACCACTGTAGCCAGACGGTCGCCACGCACGCCAGCCCAGGAAATCACTCTGGCATGTGCGTTTACAACAATTATCATGAACACAGGCATTTCTATTAATGGATGTATCATTCTTACAAGATATATTACAAGAGTGATGGCAGCGGAAAAGCTCTATCTAAGGCAGCATGGTCTTGGTGTGGCTCCAATCCATAGGGATCTGACTAGGTTACTCTGCTAGCTCGCGAACGCTCCGGCTCCTCGACGACGAACGGCAGATCCTTATGTGAACCTGGCCATGTTAAAGGCCGCTGAGTACTTTTGAATGTACTCGCAAGCAAACCAACTAACATATACACTAAGCAATGCAATCCATGGCATTCAAGCATGAATTTGTTATTAGAGCAATATTAATCATCATGAAATAGTATACCTATCTAGCAATATTAATTATCATGTTGTAACGGGATTATCCAGTGTGATACTACTAGAGTAAAGTAAAGGATGGCAAGTAAATAATCCATACTCCGAACACTCTCAGGATCCAATCCAACTCTTAACCAGATCCAACTCTCTTACGGGTTGTCCCACAACCCTTGGAATACTCACGAGTCATCGAGTACTTCTGATCATAGGACAAGTTCTTCCATCATTATTATCATTGTTACAGTTGACCAACTAGCGAGGCCTGGACGCACTGTCCAATACCGTGGACGCGGCTATTCGAATAGATTCTTCACTCTGCAGAGGTTGCGCACTTTACCCACACCATGAAGCACCTGGCCTCATGATCCCATTTGGGTGGACCAGCGTTGCTCCAACGAAACCTGCCTGACCCGTTACTCCTCCACCGTACCACCGGCATTCATCCTCCCCCGGAGTCCTGCCCTCGGTGGCCCCTGTGTCACCCCGTGACACCTGCCACTGTCGTGGCCACACAAACTGTCCCAAACGGGGACTCCCGGGCTAAACAATCAACTGGGCTAACAAGGTTATCGCCGCCTACCGGGCCATGGTAGCGCGCGCGCATAACCTTCTCTGTCTGGAGGTACCGGTGAAAGAGCACGCGATCAAAGCAAGTCAAGGCCGTCCCATACCGGTAAATGTGGCTGCACGGATAAGCCCGGACAGGTGACTCTAGATCAACCGACTAGGTTTAGCCTTAGCAAGTATTTAACAAGCATGGTTGTTTATCACAGTAAATTAAAATGGCAGCAACTAAGCATTTAAATAAATTACTTTGAATTATCACATGGCAAACTAATGCAAGTAATGTAAACAGTAAGTGCAATCTAACAGAAGTTTAATTATTTCTATCACAGGCATAATCATTAATTAAACACGCAAGAATAACATAGAGAAATGCTTTAGGGCATATATCATATGGTCGGCTTGCCTGGGGGTCAAAGAATACTCCGGGAAGAAGTGCGATCACCTCACGGAAGAATTTGCCGGAAAAAATTCTCTCTCGGAGGGGCTGAGAGAAGGACAAGGGAAAAATGGTCATTTTCACAGTGTGGAAACATTATGAAAATGATACCATCGGAACGGGCTCGACGAACTGAAGACGTGAGCGTTGGTTTCACCTGAATCGGAGTTACGGTTGCGGAGATACGGCCGTTCGTTCGATAGGCAGAAATCGAATAAAAAGCTGGCCGTTTCTGTTACTAACGAACGAACGTCCACCAATTAGGAGTTTCGGCGGCTGGACTGAAACTGAAAGCACATTTCAGAGAAATACGCCTTCGCTAAGGGAAAGCGTATTCCCTGGAATACATTTCCACTTATCAGCGCGGGCTCGGGGGTTGACCTGGCTGTGCCACTGCCGTGCGGGGCCCGCCTGTCGGTTCGATGGGGCTCCTTCAACCTCGCGCCCGCCCGCGCTCGGCTAAGGGCAGAGCCGGTCCCGACAGCGATTGCCGGCGCCGCAGGCCGTCTCCGGCGACGCCTGGCCTACCGGCGTTCTCAGCGCTCCACGACGCATCCATCTAGGTAGGCCGCGAAGCTCGGGGAGGGCCGAGGTGCCCGTGGCCCTGACCACGGTGGACGGCGGCTCGGGCGCCGATGGTGGTGGTAGCAACAAGCCACCGGAGGACTTGGCGACGGGTGGAAGAGGTCCGGCGGGAGGCAGGGGTCTCTCTGGTGATGGAAAGGGAGGGAGAGAGGGCCGGACTCGGGCGAATTTGAGAGGGGGAGAGCGGTGGCCATGGCAGCCATTCGGGAGCTAGAGAGCTCCTTGAGCTCGGGGAAAAGGTTGGGGAGGGCTAGGGTGAAAGCACATTTGCTCCCTTGGTGGTTTTGGTAATTAATAACAACATATAAGTCATTGAACTAATGTTTCCACTAAGTATATTTCAGGAAAAGTTCAATGATAGGATTGGCAAAAGGATTGTGGAGATTGTGGAAATACCCCGAGATGCAGGGAAATGGATTGGCAAAGCTTCAAGCAAGAGGACTCTACATTTTACTTTGTGAGAAATCACTTTGAGTCCATAGGAAAGCCAATACTATTAAAAGGGGGTAAGGTACTATTGGTGAACAAAATGCTCATACGTGCACAAGTGATAGTCACCCAAAAACACCCACAAGCTCTTCCAAAAAAGTCTGTCCAAAGTCAAATATCCAAAATCGGTGCAACCAACACTTTCCACTCGGTGCCACCGATTCCCATACTCAGACAGACCCATGCCAAACCCTAGCTTTTCGGTGCAACCGATTCTGCATCGGTGCCTCCGAGTTTAGGTTGCCAACTTTCTGTTACGCAGTTTCACAATATCGGTACCACCGAGATTGTTGGATCGGCGTCACCGAGAATGGGCAATCTGACCGTTGGTCACCTTATCGGTGCAACCGAGAGTTATATATCGGTCTCACCGAGATTCAAAAGTTGCCACCTTTTGGTCACTTCGGTACCACCGAGATTAACACATCGGTGTCACCGAGTTGGTCATTTTGTGTGTAATGGTTGGATTTCTGGGGATGCCTATATATACCCCTTCACCACCACCCACTCGAAAGAGAAGCACTCAGAACTATTCCATACTTGCCCCATCCAGTTTTCTGAGAGAGAACCACCTACCCTTGTGTTGAGGTCAAGATCACACACTCCAACCATATGGATCTTGATTTCTAGCCTCCCCAAGTTGCTTTCCACCGATCCCATCTCTTCCACCAAGCCAAATCTGTGAGAGAGTGATTGTGTGTTGAGGAGTCTATCATCTTGAAGCACAAGATCAAGGAGTTCATCATCATTGCCGAGACTATTACCTTTTGGAGGGTGGTGCCTCCTAGATTGGTTAGGTGTCGCTTGGGAGCCTCCTACTTCGTGTTGTGGAGTTGAACCAAGAAGTTTGTAAGGGCAAGGAGATCGCCTACTTCGTGAAGATCTACCCATAGTGAGGCTAGTCCTTCGTGGACGGAAGCCGTTATGGAATAGTCAAGGTTGCTACTTCGTGGACCCTTATGGGTGGAGCCCTCCGTGGACTCTCGCGACCGTTACCCTCCGTGGGTTGAAGACTCCATAAACGTGGACGTACGATAGCACCACCTATCGGAACCACGGGAAAAATCATCGTGTCTACAATTGCGTTTGATTTTCCAACCCTTCCTCTCTACTCATGCTTGTTGTTACTTTCCGCTGCTATACTCTTAGACATGCATGTGTAGGGTGTACTTGACTTGCCATGAATGTTAAAATCTGCTAACATTAAAATTGGGAAAAGGTAGAAATTTTGTTTGGTCAAGTAGTGTAATCACCCCCCCCCCCCTCTAGACATACTTTCGGTCCTACAAGTGGTATCAGAGCTTTGGTCTCCATTGCATTGGTCTCACAACCTAGGAGAGTATGGCGTCTAGTGAGGGAAATTATCAGCGTAGAGGTCCGTACTTTGATGGTACTAATTTTTCTAGTTGGAAGCACAAAATGAAAATGCATATTCTTGGTCATAACCCCGCCGTTTGGGTTGTTGTTCGTGTTGGCTTGCAAGGTGAATTCTTTGGTGATGGAAAGGAACCGGATCGTGAAGCGACCGTGGAATAATTGAAGATGTTGCAATACAACGCTCAAGCATGCGACATTCAATTCAACTGCCTATGCCCCGAAGAATTCAACAAAATCAGCCGTCTTGAGAATGCAAAAGAGATTTGGGATACTTTGGTTGATATGCATGAAGGAACCGAGTCCGTGAGAGAATCCAAGTTAGATGTTCTTCAAAGTCAGCTTGACAAGTTCAAGATGAAGGATGGTGAAGGAGTTGCAGAGATGTACTCTAGGCTAGCTCTCATCACCAATGAGATTGCCGGCTTAGGAAGTGAAGAAATGACCGACAAATTCATCATCAAGAAGATACTTAGAGCTTTGGATGAGAGATACGACATCGTGTGCACATTGATCCAAATGATGCCAAACTACAAAGATTTCAAGCCTACGGAAGTCATTGGAAGGATTGTTGCTCATGAGATGACACTCAAAGACAAAGAAGAGCTTCACAACAAGTCTAGCGGTGCTTACAAAGCCACAAGTGATGCTCCCGCAACTTCAAGCGACAACCTTGTCACCAATGAAGAGATAAGCCTCATGGTCAAGAAATTCAACAAATTCTACAAGAATAGAAGCAAAGAACGAAGCTCCAACTCAAGATATGATGAGAAGCGTTCGTCAAGTCGTGACCGCAAGTGCTACAATTGTGGGAAGCCCGGACACTACTCCAATGAGTGCACGGGTCCCTACAAACGAAGAGAAGAGTCACCTCGAAGACGAAGCTCAAGGAATGAATCACCTCAAAGAGAGAGAAGGAGTAGAGATGATCGTTATGAACGAAGACCCTCAAGGAGAAGTAGGGATTCGGCGAAGAAGGACAAGTACACCAAGAGCTACACAAGAAGAAAACATCAAGCTCATGTTGGTGAATGGGTTTCCGGCTCCGACTCCGACTACAACTCCGAGAGAAGCTATCACTCCGACTCCGGCCATAGTCAAGATGATGGTGTTGCCGGAATTGCTCTAGTGACTACCAACTCCTATGATCTATTTGATTCACCAAACGAAGGGAGTGGAAGTTGCTTCATGGCTAAAGGCCCCAAGGTATCACACCCCGAGTATCTTGATTTTGATAGTGAAGAAGATGATTTGCTTTGTGATGATGACTTGCTCTTTGATAAAACTAGTAATGTTAGTCAAAGTGAACTTGATAATTCTCATGCTAGTCAAGATAAGTCAATTGATGATGATAATATGAAAATAGAACAACTAACTAAAGAACTAAACACTCTTAAGTTAGCTCATGAATCTACTCTTGAAGATCATAGAGAGCTTGTAAGGACTCATGAGAAGCTACGCTTCGAGAAGCTCAACTTGGAGCAAGAGCATGATTTTCTTAAAGCTATCAATGGCGATCTCCGAAACAAGACTTCATCTTATCTAGCCAAACGACTACTCTTGTCTACATTCATGCCACAAGTTAAAACTAAGCAAACTAGTAACAAAGGCAAGAAAGGTTCTTCATCTAGTAGCAACAATAAAAATGCTAAACCTAATGATGTTGCTTCTAGTAGTTCTATTGATTCCACTAATGATGATTCTCTTAGCCAAGTCACACTTGAGCAAGAAAATGCTTTATTGAAAGGAATTATAGAGAAAGGTATCTACAAGAGTCTTGCCGGGTGTAAGAAATTTGAGGAAATTGTACGCGAGCACGGAGGATACCGAAAGAACCATGGTGTTGGCTACTTCAACCCTAATGGAGTTGAATGGGAAGAAGGTCAATACCCCAAGCCCAAGTTTGTTCCTCAAAAGGAGAAGTATGAAAATACTCTTTCCAAGGGAACAAACACTCAAGATGACCTTCCACCACAAGACCACACGCTCAAGGGCAAGAACAAGCTTCAAGAGGACATTGACTCATATGAAGATGAATCCCTAGCTATGGTGGAGAGGGTTCCCAAGGCTACTTCAAGCTCAACTTCTACAAAGGCTACTTCAACACCAAGGATCCCCATCAACTTGATGTGAGTCCCCAAGAAGAAGAACTAGAGAGTTCTTGAGGGGTGACTCCGCCAATGAAATTCACTCACATTCATTATTGGCAAGAATTATTTGCAATCAACATCAACTCTATGCAATAGTTCAAGGAGTCACACATTCCCTCAAAGGTAAGCAAGGCACAAGGTAATCAACAAATCAATGGACATCATTACACAATTTTGCACTCCATGTCCATAGATATCCTTGTATTTGTCTCTTGTGTGTTGGGACTAACCCATGTAGGTGAGAAGAGTAAGGAAACAACAAGGATGCTCCCAACTCTTGGTGATCTTCATCAACCTTGAGCATCCACCACTACCTCACCAACATGAAGTCTTCATCGACAAAACCCAAGGTTAGTTTATCCCTCCTATGGGGGGATCTCACATCAAGGGGGAGCTTTACTCTAAGACTTGAGTTAAAGCATCTCTTAGTATGTGACAACATTAAATGCTTTATGTAAAAGTGGTAACCCCACTTGTGCTTAAACGATGAGTATGACCTATGATCAAGTATTCTTACTTGGCTCCTAAGTCAAAATACTCATATATAGATGACTTCGTCATCGCCAAAGTGCTTGTTAGATGCTAGTATGTTTTTGCATGTTTGTCATGATTTCATTTGACATCTTGTTGTGTGAGCATGTTGGTCTGCATTTATTTTCTCATTCGAGGACATCCAATTGTTGCTATTTGGTTTTTGATTTATCTTTTGCCAATTGGATGGACAAGAATGCCTAGGACCACTCTCTAGCTATCTATGCTTTCTCACCTCATATTCCATTCATGCTGCATCACAAAAATTGAACAAGTACTTTTCGATCCCTCTGTGTGTGGAGCACTCGGAGTTCCATATCGACAAGGACTGACCATTAAAACCTCCCAAGTGCATCTCAGTGGAACCAACCCACAATTCTTGGTCTCACCGAATGCCTAGGGTTGATCTGGTTTTCTATCTCGATACTGCCGATTCCATATTCTCGGTTACACCGAGTTTCCCTGTCAACTGATAGTTGAGGAACTCGGTGACACCAAAAATTTAGAATCGGTGACACCGACAGTGAGGGGTATATATGCTGTGGACCCGACGTTTCGAAATTCAATCTTCAAACCGTCACGCCCCAAAACCCTAAGCTGCCGCAAAAGACTCCATGGTCGTCACCCTTGTCTCCCCGCGCTCCTTCGCCGCTGGGATCCTCGCTGCCGACGGGCATCTTCGCCGTCGTCGCCGCCGTAGCGGATCTGTCGCCAAGTTAGGGTACGGATTCGATTCTTCTTGCGCTCCCCGTCCGATTCTTGCGCAATGAAGTTGATTTTATCTATAAGCCACCGTTTGCACATCTATCTATCCACAAGAAATCTCAATAGAATAGCGAATGATGGATTTTTTAGGTTTTGCCGTCCGCCTCATGTATCTCGGTAGAACCGATGCAAAATAATCGGTATCACCGATTTGGTTTTCTGGCACACTAAGAACACCTCGGTGGAACCGAGTGCCTATTTTCGGTGTAACCGAGAATGGTGCCAAGTTCCTGGAAAGCAGGTTGTTAGTCTCGGTGGGTCCAAAAATTTGTCTCGGCTGTACCGACATACATTTGGCAGAATGCAAAATTTGAGAAATTCTTAGTTCAAACTTTCAAAAACAGCTGCATTTTGTGATGACTTATCCTCTTCTACTCCTCTATATTCTATTCACAGGGCAAATATGTCAAGTGCTGAGGACAGTGAGAACAACTTCCAAGAGCAGAACATTGTCATGAGTTCAGGCACTAGTCCTGAGTCCAGTTCCTCTTCAGATCCAGGCACCCCCAGTTCTCATGGGTTGCCCAAGGCTGCTACTAGGGCCAGGAAGAAGCTGAATTCATATGAGGAGGATTCAGATTTTGTGCCAGAGGAGATTCTTGCCAAGAAGCAAGAGAAAGCTGCCAAGAAGTCTGCTAATGAAGCCACATCTTCCAGGAAAGCTATCAGGAAGGAGTATGCTAGCTCTGAGATATTGAGAGCACCTGAGAGCTCCAGAGCTACCATGACCATTGAGCCCCCAAGGAAATCTATGCCTAAGAAGGCAGGGGAGAAGAAGAGAGCCAGAAAGAGGATTGTCTATGTCACTGCCAGGCAAACTTCCATGTATGAGGACCCTGAGGAGGCGGCTGGTGCTGCTTGTGAGGAGGAGGAAGAACATGTTGAGAAGGCCCCTCCCAAGAAGAAAAAGAAGCTTATGGTTGATGCTATGCCAAAGACTGGCACATCCAAGTGCACCAAGTCTGCCCCCAAGAAGGCTGCTGCTGAAAAGCCCAAGAGGTTATCCAGACAAATTCCAGCTTCTGAAAAGAACAAGGGAACTACCTCCAGAGTTGAGGATGAAGATGCTATGTCTGCCTTGATGAAGCTTAGACCACACCTTCCTGAACATAATGCCAGCCATCTACTTGCTGAAGATATGAAGAAGAGGAAGGATTCTGGTTTGAGGGCATGGAGAGCTGTTGATCCATATGCCCAAAGGAGAAAGACAGCTGTGGACTACATATTCTACACCAAGGAGCAACAAGATTTCTATGAGACTGTGCTGCTTGACAAGAGTCCAGCTGTGAGTGACATGAGATACGTTGACTGGAAGTTCATCAAGGAGAATGAAGATTACTTTCCAAATGTTCAAGACAACTTTCACTGCATTGGTTTGGATGAGTTTGTTGGCAAAGAGTTTACAGCATGGAATGATGAGATGATCATGCAATTCTACTCCACTGCTCATTTCTATGGAGATGGTAGGATTGTATGGATGACTGAAGGAGCTAGATACGAGTCTACAGTTGATGATTGGGCTGCCATCTTAGGAGTCCCAGAGGTGCAGGATGGTGACTTGGATGTCTACTCAGAATCCAAGGAGAGCCATGATGCTATGAAGGACATGTACAATGCTATCCCTGCTGCTAACTTGAAATGTCACAAGTTAGGTTCTATCTACTTCCTCCAGGCTGGCCTCCGCACCATGAACACTATTTTGAGGCATACCTTGATGCCCAAGTCAGGAGATGAGAAGATGATCCGAGGCTACTCCATCAACATGCTGATCCATCTTGACAGACACACCAGGATTAGAGTTATGGATTTGATTGTAGAGACAGTGAAGAGGGTTGCTGCTGATCAGAAGCGCTCATGCTGCTATGCACCCTATATCCAGATGCTCATTAACTCCAAGCTAGAGAAGCACATCTTTGCTCTGGACAGACCCCATTTGCCCCTACAGCCAGATCTCAAGGACAACGTTGTGGTGATGGACCCAGATCATCCCACATCAGCTGCAGCTCAAGCACAGGCATAGGCAGCTAGAGCCACTAGTGCTCAAGTCCCTAGATCCAAGAACGAGCAAATGGATCTGTTGATCTCATCAGTTCAGGGCATGCAGAAGGACATTAAGGACATTCTGAACAATCAAAACAGTCTTGTTAGGATCTTCGAGAACAGGATCAAGACCCTTAATGACAAGGTGGATGGGCTGACCAAGACAGTCAATGAGCTCAAGAAGGAAGTTGACTCTGTGCCTCTTCCTCAGTCTTGTGATGATGATGATGATGATGAGGATGACTCACCTCTCAGGCCAGGCACACACTTCACTACCCAGGCCAGATCAGCCACCGTGCCAGCTCCAGATTTGAGGCCCTCTTCATCAGCTCCTGCTACAGTCACCTCAGCTCCATCAGCTCCAGTTCCTCCAGTTGCCACTCCAACTCCATCCACGACATCTGCAGAGATCTTCGCCGACGCAGTTCTCTCGACTCCTTCATCAACAACCAGAGGAGATCTGCGCAAGAACGCTTAGATATATGCCTTTGAACTTTTTGGTAACTTGTTGCCAAAGGGGGAGATGTGTATATAGATCTTTAGGCCTCGAGTGAGAGAGCGTTTGGTTTTTATCGCTTTTTCAAAAACATTTGATCTTTTGGTTGCTTGTGTTAAACATTTGTTGGTGTTTGATCATACGCTTAATGTGTGCTGCTACTATTTCCTATCATTATGCAACTTATGAGATGATCTTTCACCTTTGCTTGATTGTGTTGTGCTATGATGTTAACTCTTATTATTCTCCACACCACCAAGATGTATGTGACATGGAACAAGTGCCCTATGTACCTAATCGATTGTGCATTTGCATTCAAATGCAAATTTAAAATAATGCACAAATTTAGGGGGAGCTCTTGCTTATCACATACTTCTCAAAGTGACGATTATATTCATTGATTATATCTTTGTCGAAGCTTTGATCTATATGTTGTCATCAATTACCAAAAAGGGGGAGATAGAAAGCACATTTGCTCCCTTGGTGGTTTTGGTAATTAATAACAACATATAAGTCATTGAACTAATGTTTCCACTAAGTATATTTCAGGAAAAGTTCAATGATAGGATTGGCAAAAGGATTGTGGAGATTGTGGAAATACCCCAAGATGCTAGGAAATGGATTGGCAAAGCTTCAAGCAAGAGGACTCTACATTTTACTTTGTGAGAAATCACTTTGAGTCCATAGGAAAGCCAATACTATTAAAAGGGGGTAACGTACTGTTGGTGAACAAAATGCTCATACGTGCACAAGTGATAGTCACCCAAAAACACCCACAAGCTCTTCCACAAAAGTCTGTCCAAAGTCAAATATCCAAAATCGGTGCAACCAACACTTTCCACTCGGTGCCACCGATTCCCATACTCAGACAGACCCATGCCAAACCCTAGCTTTTCGGTGCAACCGATTCTGCATCGGTGCCTCCGAGTTTAGGTTGCCAACTTTCTGTTACGCAGTTTCACAATATCGGTACCACCGAGATTGTTGGATCGGCGTCACCGAGAATGGGCAATCTGACCGTTGGTCACCTTATCAGTGCAACCGAGAGTTATATATCGGTCTCACCGAGATTCAAAAGTTGCCACCTTTTGGTCACTTCGGTACCACCGAGATTAACACATCGGTGTCACCGAGTTGGTCATTTTGTGTGTAACGGTTGGATTTCTGGGGATGCCTATATATACCCCTTCACCACCACCCACTCGAAAGAGAAGCACTCAGAACTATTCCATACTTGCCCCCATCCAGTTTTCTGAGAGAGAACCACCTACCCTTGTGTTGAGGTCAAGATCATCCACTCCAACCATATGGATCTTGATTTCTAGCCTCCCCAAGTTGCTTTCCACCAATCCCATCTCTTCCACCAAGCCAAATCTGTGAGAGAGTGATTGTGTGTTGAGGAGTCTATCATCTTGAAGCACAAGAGCAAGGAGTTCATCATCATTGCCGAGGCTATTACCTTTTGGTGGGTGGTGCCTCCTAGATTGGTTAGGTGTCGCTTGGGAGCCTCCTACTTCGTGTTGTGGAGTTGAACCAAGAAGTTTGTAAGGGCAAGGAGATCGCCTACTTCGTGAACATCTACCCATAGTGAGGCTAGTCCTTCGTGGACGGAAGCCATTATGGAATAGTCAAGGTTGCTACTTCGTGGACCCTTATGGGTGGAGCCCTCCGTGGACTCTCGCGACCGTTACCCTCCGTGGGTTGAATACTCCATAAACGTGGACGTACGATAGCACCACCTATCGGAACCACGGGAAAAATCATCGTGTCTACAATTGCGTTTGATTTTCCAACCCTTCCTTTCTACTCATGCTTGTTGTTACTTTCCGCTGCTATACTCTTAGACATGCATGTATAGGGTGTACTTGACTTGCCATGAATGTTAAAATCTCCTAATATTAAAATTGGGAAAAGGTAGAAATTTTATTTGGTCAAGTAGTCTAATCACCCCCCCTCTAGACATACTTTCGGTCCTACATAGGGGAGTGGTGGACATAAATTGCAAATTGATATTGTGCTCAAAACATGCACTATGGAACTTGGGTTATTGATGGAAATGGTGACGATATGGATAGGAGAAGCTCCACAATTTATTTGGGATTTTTCCTGGCTACCAAAATGGTAGTTCCTTTAGAAACTGCCCAAAATGCAATATTGGCATTAAATAGGAAAATGCAATTTCCCCTATTTAATTATGGCCAATATTTTTATGGGAGCTCAATATGATCACAAAGAATATCTCCACAAGTTTTCATGAACTTTGGAGATGGATAGATATTTTCCTGGATTTAATTCCTTTAACTAGCAGAAAAAGGAATTAATTATAAATGAAAAATATTGCAAATGACTTGGCAATATTTTTGCATATCCAGGGTTTATAGATAAAGGATGATCACTGGGAAAAGTTTGGGAGGCAACAGATCAAAGGAAATTGAGGTTCCTTTGTAACTGAAAGGATTAGGGTTTCCCTTCCGGCAACTCGGAAGGTAGGGTTTCGACAGCAAAACCCTAAGCCAAAGATCTTGGGTGGCAAGGTTGGACTGGCGAGAATCTCTGGTTGGATAGGAAGGCAAGGCTGAATGACCATCTTCATATACCCAAGAGTGAAAGAAATCCGATAACACCGAGAAAAAGGACGGGAGTCAAATCCCGTAAAGGAAAAAAACAGGGAGCGAAAACCAGGGTGTTACAAACCTACCCCCCTTAAGAAAATCTCATCCTCGAGATTTCCGGGCTTACCTCCCAGTGAAGGGGAACTTACCTGTGTGCGACTTGGATCCATCAGCTGTCCTGTCTTCGCTGGTTCACTGGCCTTTTAACTGCCTCTTCTGATGGACCATATGTTGTCTCTGCACACAACTCTCTTGAATCCTTTTCTTTCCTGACAGGTGTACCTTTTGTTCTGATAGGGGTGTTGTTGGGTGGAATAGCGAGTAATACAGACAGCTCGATTTCCATGGCCTGGAAGTAACTGCTTCGGTTTTATTGCGATACTTCGTACCTTGACTGTCATGGGCAAGACCTCCTTTCCTGGTACAAGGCCTACGTGCTCGTATGGCCTCGAGTGGGTGGGATGACTTTCTTTTTGCCGTGTCACAATGCTTAGTCTGGCTGTGGGTTCCATACTGATGTTTCTCTCCGCCTTAGGCAATTCTGACTTTGTCCTAGGTGTTCCACAATCCAGTATGACCAGGTTATTACTGTCGCATCCCTAACTGAAATGTCAGCCATGATCACAAAGTAATCATAGACAGTAATCTCTTATTCCAATGATGTCATGATGTCTACGAGCTGTTGATGCTGTTGTGCTTTGAGTCGTTCTATCTGAATGCCTTGTTTCAAACTCTGTCGCTTGTGGAGAGAATTCGGTTATATATAGCTTCTGTAGTCCTTGCTATGACCACTGAGCTGAACATAGTATGGCTAGCATCCGGTGTATCTTTTGGAGCATAGCCTCTTATCTTGGTTGATGGCCCGTATTTAGGATGAGTATGATATACTGACTGCATTGTTGTGGCCATATATGCAAGAGCCTGACAAGGCTTGATAATACCACCCTGTTCGTGAAGCTGTATCTTGTTGACCGTCACGGAGGTTGTTTGTCCACAACTTCTTTGTGCTTGTGGACTCCTTTGATGGACCTGTAATGACCTGCCAACACGGCTCCTTGATTGTTTTCCCGGTTTGTCGGGCTTGTTCTCAGAGCTTACTCTTGCATACCTCGTAGGGGTTGATGTGCTCATATTCTTCTTTTAAACATGGGGCTAATGTTTCTCTAAACACAGTCATTCCCGTGTACGAGTGGCTCACATGAACTGATCCACTGGACTGCATGCTCACAACATACGCAGGTGTAGGATAAATCCTTTCATAACCACTGGGTTCTGAGGCGGATGTGTGTCCAGACTAGTTCGTGCTCCTGACAAGCTTGTTGTGGCACGATGGTATGTTGAAGAAGGCTGAATTCCTTATGCTGGAAGCTTCTGCCGGAGTAGCGTGCTGAAGAAGGCTGGGTATCATACCTCAAAAGCTTTCCTTCATGTGTGGCTTGCCACGGAAGGTCAGGTGCCTTATGCCGGAAGTCTTCCGCGGTAGCCTGCTGTGGAAGATGGGAGTGCCGTATCCCAGAAGGATCTCTCACCAAGTGGCGTACCGAGGAAGGTTGGGAGTCTTGCATTATAAGCTCGTCTTGATAGCTTGCGAAGGAAGGTTGGGTTCCTTATACCAGAAGCCTTTTGTACGCAGTCGGGTCTATGGCCGATTCTGGCTTCCTTCGAAGTATCCGGGATTTTACCCATAGCAGAGCCAAAACTTGATATAGGCCATACCTTGACTGAAGATATTCCATTGGTCATGCACATCGCTTGTCCTTCTGCTGGTCTGATTATTGTTGCTGTAAAGGTTGCATGACTGATGCAGACCTCATGTTCCTGAATACCATATGTTGCCGGTAGTACATAGTCGGCGGATAATTCCATTTGATTTAGCCAAGCTTCCAAGCATGTTAGGTGCTCCTTGATTCTGGCAACCGTGAACTTATCCATATTGCTCGCAAACCAGAGTTTAGTTGTTGCTCTCGGCACCTTCATATTCTTGAAATATGTCTTCTGTGGGTAATAAATGATTCTTGGGTCCATTGAGAGAAGACTCACGGCTCACTTCACTGACTGAAATAATCCTTGTATCGCGGACGGAATCATTTGCCCTTACTGGTGTTCATTCCTCATAACTCAGCTGACTGTTCCTCAGGTGTGTTCTGTTATGAGGCCAACTTCCTCATGTATATTCTGGCCTTGTCTGTTGCACATATATTCTGCTTTTGACCCATTCTTCGTTCTTGACAGATCCGAGGTTGCTGTTCTGAATACCAGGCAGTTGGCTTGGCTTGACTCTTGCTGAATTTGGATTATTGGGTATTATCCAAGTTGTATACTGGTCTTTTTTACGGCACTTGCGGATGGATCCAGTCGGAGCGAAGAACGGAATCGACAAAAGAAACAATAACCTCAAAAAAACCAAAAAGCAAATAAAGCACAAAAATTTTGCGGACCTTACACATGTGGCCAAGGATCCACTAGTATAACTATTATAGCGCACTCGATGTACCTCTAAGGATTTAGAAGCGAAACCACACAATGCTCCTGGTAGCACTGGTGTCAAGCTCCTACTACTTCCTTAGGGAGCATCACACTCGACGTAGGACCATAGCCAAAGTGGCTTAGTCAACGATCCTAGGGTTGTCGAGGAGAGATAGAATTTATAAGCGTTTCCCAAAGGAAACTAGAGTAAAAAGAGAAATGCCATGGCTAGCAAGCAGGGTAAGGATATCTGGTTTACCTAGGGATTTCAGGGCTCACGGTTCGTTGCCCGGTGCGAGCATTTCACACCAGAGGCAAGGGCACGAGAGTTAGGGTCTGATGGAGCCAAAGATCTATGGGGTTGCCTTATGATTAATAGTAGCCGTGCCAGGTGGCAAAGAAGGCTGAAATCCATCTGGGCTTTCTACTGAACACAAGACAATGAAGTCTGGCTAGGGTAACCTATAGTCAGCCTGGCTGCTCTGATACCATCCGTTGTGGCACCCCGCCTGATTACCAATGTAGCCAGACGGTTGCCACGCACGCCAGCCCAGGAAATCACTCTGGCATGCGCGTTTACAACAAGTATCATGAACACAGGCATTTCTATTAATGGATATATCAGTCTTACAAGATATATTACAAGAGTGATGGCAGCGGAAAAGCTCTATCTAAGGCAGCATGGTCTTGGTGTGGCTCCAATCCACAGGGATCTGACTAGGTTACTCTTCTAGCTCGCGAATGCTCCGGCTCCTCGATGACGAACGTTGGATCCTTATGTGAACCTGGCCATGTTAAAGGCCGCTGAGTACTTTTGAATGTACTCGCAAGCAAACCAACTAACATATACACTAAGCAATGCAATCCATGGCATTCAAGCATGCATTTGTTATTAGAGCAATATTAATCATCATGAAATAGTATACCTATCTAGCAATATTAATTATCATGTTGTAACGGGATTATCCAGTGTGATACTACTAGAGTAAAGTAAAGCATGGCAAGTAAATAATCCATACTCCGAACACTCTCAGGATCCAATCCAACTATTAACCAGATCCAACTCTCTTACGGGTTGTCCCACAACCCTTGGAATACTCACGAGTCATCGAGTACTTCTGATCATAGGACAAGTTCTTCCATCATTATTATCATTGTTACGGTTGACCACCTAGTGAGGCCCGGACGTACTGTCCAATACCGTGGATGCGGCTATTCGAATAGATTCTTCACTCTACAGAGGTTGCGCACTTTACCCACACCATGAAGCACCTGGCCTCGTGATCCCATTCGGGTGGACCAGCGTTGCTCCAACGAAACCTGCCTGACCCGTGACTCCTCCACCATACCACCGGCATTCATCCTCCCCCGGAGTCCTGCCCTGGGTGGCCCCTGTGTCACCGCGTGACACCTGCCATTGTCGTGGCCACACAAACTGTCCCAAACGGGGACTCTCGGGCTAAACAATCAACTGGGCTCACAAGGTTATTGCCGCCTACCGGGCCAGGGTAGCGCGCACGCATAACCTTCCCTGTCTGGAGGTACCGGTGAAAGAGCATGCGATCAGACCAAGTCAAGGCCGTCCCATACCGACAAATGTGGCTGCACGGATAAACCCGGACAGGTGACTCTAGATCAACCGACTAGGTTTAGCCTTAGCAAGTATTTAACAAGCATGGTTGTTTATCACAGTAACTTAAAATGGCAGCAACTAAGCATTTAAATAAATTACTTTGAATTATCACATGGCAAACTAATGCAAGTAATGTAAACAGTAAGTGCAATCTAACAGAAGTTTAATTATTTCTATCACAGGTATAATCATTAATTAAACACGCAAGAATAACACAGAGCAATGCTTTAGGGCATATATCAGATGGTCGGCTTGCCTGGGGGTCGAAGAATATTCCGGGAAGATGTGCGATCACCTCGCGGAAGAATTTGCCAGAAAAGATTCTCTCTCGGAGGGGCTGAGAGAAGGACAATGGCAAAATGGTCATTTTCACAGTGTGGAAACATTATGAAAATGATACCATCGGAACGGGCTCGACGAACTGAAGACGTGAGCGTTGGTTTCACCTGAATCGGAGTTACGGTTGCGGAGATACAGCCGTTCGTTCGATAGGCGGAAATCGAATAAAAAGCTGGCCGTTTCTGCTACTAACAGACGAACGTCCACAAATTAGGAGTTTTGGCGACTGGACTGAAATTGAAAGCGCATTTCAGAGAAATACGCCTTCGCTAAGGGAAAGCGTATTCCCTGGAATACATTTCCACATATCAGCGCGGGCTCAGGGGTTGACCTGGCTGTGTCACTGCCGCATGGGGCCCGCCTGTCGGTTCGACGGGGCTCCTTCAACCTCGCGCCCGCCCGCGCTCGGGTGAGGGCAGAGCCGGCCCCGACAGCGATTGCCGGCGCCGTAGGCCGTCTCCGGCGATGCCTGGCCTACCGGTGTTCTCAGCGCGCCACGACACATCCATCTAGGTAGGCCGCGAAGCTCGGGGAGGGCCAAGGTGCCCGTGGCCCTGACCACGGCGGACGGCGGCTCGGGCGCCGATGGTGGCGGTAGCAACAGGCCACCAGAGGACTTGGCGACGGGTGGAAGAGGTCCGGCGGGAGGCGGGGGTCTCTCTGGTGATGGAAAGGGAGGGAGAGAGGGACGGACTCGGGCGAATTTGAGAGGGGGAGAGCGGCGGCCATGGCGGCCATTCGAGAGCTAGAGAGCTCCTTGAGCTCGGGGAAAAGGTTGGGGAGGGCTAGAGGAGTGAGGAGAGGCTGGTGGGGTGGTGTGGGTGCTCGGGGAGGGGCTCGGCCGTGGCTTTTATAGCTGGCCGACCGGGAGGATAGGCACGGCGCCGCGGTGAGCTGGCCCGCGTGCGGAGGGGACTGCTCTGCCGGCCCGCGTTGCCGACCTGACGCGTGGACGAGGACGGGGCGGTGCTGGCGCGCTCGAGAAGGCTCGGGGAGGAATAGGACAGAAGAGAGGAAGGCGACGACGGCGGTCACGGGCGAGACAGTGGCCGCGGCGGCGCTCGCCGTGGCACGATGAGAGGAAAAGAGGAGGGGGAAGCTGCTGGAGGAGGGGTACGTGGACGGAGGGAAGCTTGTCGGCACAAAATGGCAAGGGTACGGCCACCGGAGCTGGCTGTCCGACGCGACGACCGCGTAGAGCACAGTTCCTGCGTGCAGTTCACACAGTCACCACGCGCATCGGCTGTTCTGGCGCGTGTCTGCTTGCCACACCTTATCCAACACGTCTCTCATTGCTCAAATAGATAAGAGAGGTGTCTGGAACTAGCTGGGTGTCTCAAAGGAAAGTGAAACTTGCAGAAGAAGGTTTTAACAGCAGACTTGTGTGGACTCTACAGAATAAATGGATGAAGGAGAGGAGTTGGCTCATTGTCACAATGACATGTGGTAGAAAGGACTAGATGCTGGCAAAATTTGGAGGCATTTGGACCAGTTGTGCATGCACTTCCTTTGGAACATGGCAATATGACCAGGAATGGATTTGAATTTGCTGGGACAAATTGGCTACATAGATTTGGCTCAAATTTGGTGGAGAGTGATGATTTGTATATATGGAGATACCGGCAAAGTTTCAGCTCATTTGGAAATGCCAAAGTGGTACTTCCTTCACAGAGCTTCCAAATGGACAGAAACTTGAGAAAATTTATGTGGATGAATGGATAGATGGATTGAGCTTATTTTTGGTTTCCATGAGTGATTTTGCAATATTAATTACCATGAAAAATTTCAACTCAAATAGATCAAGGGTTCAAGCACTTCCTTTGCAATTTGCCCAACTGGACATAAATTGCAAATTGATATTGTGCTCAAAACATGCACTATGGAAGTTGGGTTATTGATGGAAATGGTGACGATATGGATAGGACAATCTCCACAATTTATTTGGTATTTTTCCTGGCTACCAAAATGGTAGTTCCTTTAGAAACTGCCCAAAATGCAATATTGGCATTAAATAGGAAAATGCAATTTCCCCTATTTAATTATGGCCAATATTTTTATGGGAGCTCAATATGATCACAAAGAATATCTCCACAAGTTTTCATGAACTTTGGAGATTGATAGATATTTTCCTGGATTTAATTCCTTTAACTGGCAGAAAAAGGAATTAATTATAAATGAAAAATATTGCAAATGACCTGGTAATATTTTTGCATATCCAGGGTTTATAGATAAAGGATGATCACTGGGAAAAGTTTGGGAGGCAACAGATCAAAGGAAATTGAGGTTCCTTTGTAACTGAAAGGATTAGGGTTTCCCTTCCGGCAACTCGGAAGGTAGGGTTTCGACAGCAAAACCCTAAGCCAAAGATCTTGAGTGGCAAGGTTGGACTGGAGAGAATCTCTGGTTGGATAGGAAGGCAAGGCTGAATGACCATCTTCATATACCCAAGAGTGAAAGAAATCCGATAACACCGAGAAAAAGGACGAGAGTCAAATCCCATAAAGGAAAAAACAGGGAGCGAAAACCAGGGTGTTACATGATGTTATAGACCGGGTGCGTTGCCGCCATAAACTGGGCGAGGGCGGGGTAGCCGAGTATCGCATTGTAAGGGAGGTGGATGTGGGCGACATCGAAGTCGATCTGCTCAGTGCGGTAGTTGGAGCGGGTGCCGAAGGTGACGGGGAGGGGAACGCGCCCGAAGGAGGTGACGGGCCCCCCAGCCACCCCAGAGAAAGGCCTTGAAGGAGCGAGCTAACCTTGAGGCACATGTAGCGCGTTGAAGGTCTCCACGGAGAGGACGTTGAGGCCGGCCCCGCCGTCTATGAGGGTTCCGGTGACCGCCACCATTTTTATGGTTGGCGTGCACAGCATGGGGAGCGCACTGGCGGCGGCCGTTGTTCTAGGGCGATCGTCGGGGCCGAAGGTAATGTCGGTCTCCGGCCATGCTCGGTGCAGCGGGGTCTCGAACAGTGGCCGGATCGCACCTGCCTGGCGGAGGAACCGCTTGACCTGGCGGTTGGAGGCGGGTGGCTGTGATCCGCCGAGGATGCAAGCGACCGCCGGGCCTACCCTGCGAGTCGGGGCACCACCGTGCATCGTGGGCTGCCCTCCCTCAGGGGTTGCGTCAGCCATCGACACGACGGGGCGAAAAAGTGAAGCTTGCCGAAGACTCCGACACGCCCCTACCTGGCGCGCCATATGTCGGATTTCGGGCTCCGCAAAACCCTAAGGAATTCGAACCCAGGGGCGTGTGCGAAGATTCCCCAACAGCTTCGCCCCTCCAAGCTCACAACATGATACTCCACTCGATGGCGAGGAAGACGATGGCACACAAGAGATTACCCAGGTTCGGGCCACTGCGAAGCGTTAAACCCTACTCCAGCCCATTGTTGAGGAAATCGTTAACTGGTAGCTGCTCGGTTGGCTGGCGAGTAGGGGATTAATCGGCTAATCGGCAAGTTAATCGGCCATTTAATCAATTAATCGGCCGATTTATCAGTTTATCGGCTACTCGGTGACCCTACGAGTAGGGATTAATCGACATGTTAACTGGTTAATCGGATGAATTCTTGAACAGGGCTCCTGCCTTTGGTGGATTGCCTCACGAGGAGGTTTGTGGATGAACTAGTACAGAGGTGTGTTGCCTTGCCAGTGTGTTTGCGGGGTGGTTGCTCCCTTTCTACCGAGCTACCTAGCCTCCATTTATAGCGGCCCGGGTCCTCTTCCCTTATCTCAATGGCGGGAAGGGATCCTACAACGGCCAAATTTGAAGGGGGGGCAGGGGGTACACCCTATCCTGACGAAAGGTGGTCTTCGCCTGCAAAGTAGTCGGTGGTGATGCAGTGGTGGGCTCGGTGATGATGTCCATCCTGCGGGGCTTAGGGTCTTGGTCTTGTTACACCGAAGTGGAAACCTTTGGGGGCGCTTTGGGAACCCGCGTGCGTCCCTGCCTCCTTTGCACCAAAGGGGAAACTGTCCCCTCTGGCGTACTGGCGCCCGCCTGGCCGGGCTGGCCTCACCCTTGGCCTCCTGAGGTCGTGTGTTGTATAGGAGTCTCCGCCGCTCAGGAGGGGGCCTGGGGAGGCCTATATCCCCGCGGGTCTTGGCGCTGCCTCCCTCGCGAGAACGGGGTCTCGTGAGGACCTTGTGTCGAAAGAGGCCGCGCCGGGCCGAAATTGGTCGTTGAGGTGGGCCACGCCTGGGGCCGCAGGCAGGCAAGTCTGGGTACCCTGGTATCCAGAACGCCGACAATTGCCGCATTCCATTCGAACTTGCGCAACAGGAGGATGTGGACCAAGATGAATGTGAAACTCCCCAAGACTGTCAATGAGCTGTACACAATGGCGGACAAATGTGCCCGTACTGAGGAAGGAAGGCGACTCCCTGGAGAGGAGGCTGGCGTCGAAGTCAGTTCAGACGACGACGTCGACACCCCGGGCTTGAAGGGGAGGAACCGAAAGCGCAACAATAAGCACAAGGGAAAGGTAGTATTGGCTGTGGAGGGCTCTAGTAATCTCGCTGCCAGCAAGAAGGCCAAGGCCGAGACCCCCGGCAAGGAAGCTGCCACGTGCGCTGATTGCCGGGAGGCCGCAGCAGCAGAGAAAACTGGGAAGTCCGACGGGCCGTACTGCAAGATCCACCGCACCAAGGGCCATGACCTCCAAGAGTGCCGCCAGGTTGAGCAGCTTGTTGAGAAGTAGAAGGCGGAGTACGAGAAGCGTGACAAGGAGAAAGGCCAAGACGCTACTGCCAGGAAGGGCCGTGGTAGCAGAGGAGGCTGCCGCGGCAAGACCCTGCAACAGAAGGAAAGGCCAGCCAGAGGCCGTGAGAAGAAAGAAATAGAGGATATGAGTGAGGATGAGGAAGACGAAGAGGATTCCAGTGACCGAGAATTCCAGAGGGCAACCGAAGCTATGTGTGTTGACGGGGGTGCATCTTTGCACTCCTCTCATCGGCAGCTCAAGCAGTGGGCGCGTGAGGTCCACACTGTGGAACCTGCCACCGAGTCCAAAAAGCCACTCAGATGGTCCCGCACGCCTATCATCTTTGATGAAGAGGATCACCCTGATCGCACCACCGCGGTCAGGTCTTTGCCATTGTTGGTTTCTCCAACAATCCGCAACCTCAAAGTCACCAAGATGTTAGTTGACGGCAGGGCAGGATTGAATTTGATCTCCCCAAAGGTGGTCGAGAGGCTGCAAATCCCTGACGAGGAGCTCAAGGCTATGGGTACTTTCCAAGGAGTCAACCCCGACAGGAGCTGACCCAAGGGGAAGATCACTTTGCCTGTGACGTTTGGCGGGGAATTAAACTACCAGACCGAAAAAGTGGTGTTCGATGTGGTTGAGCTTCCCTTGCCTTACAACGGAATTCTTGGTCGCCCTACCCTGGCAAAATTCATGGCAGCATCCCACTATGCTTATAACACTTTGAAGATGCCAGGACCCATTGGAATCATCTTTGTCCCTTCCGACAAGAAGGATGCAGTCATGTGCGTGGATAAGATGTATCGAGACGCGGTAGCAGCTGAAGTCGCGGAAGCGCTAGCTCCCGCCAAGGAATCAAGGAAAACTAGCAGGGACACCGACACAGACTCCGGGAAGCGCACCTCTTCGGAGTGCACTGCGCCCGTCGAGGATTTGCCGGAGAGTTCCACTAGCAAGAAAGCCAAGGTCACCTATCCTAAGACAAAGAAAATCCTGGCAGGGCAGGATGGCGTTGGTGGCACGTTCACCATCAGCGCCACTCTTACTGACAAATAGGAAAGCGCGCTCGTTGCCTTCCTGCGGGCGAATGTCGATGTGTTTGCCTGGCAACCATCTGACATCCCCGGTGTTCCCAGGGAGGTAATCGAGCACCACCTTGCTGTCTGCCCCCATGCCAGGCACGTCAAACAAAAGGTTAGGAAGCAGGCCTTGGAGCGGCAGCAGTTCATTGCCAAAGAGATCAGGAAACTTGAAGCAGCTGGATTGGTCAGAGGAGTGTTGCACCCAACTTGGTTAGCCAACCCGGTGGTGGTGCGCAAGTCTTGATAAACCACAAGTATACGGGATCGCAACAGTTTTCGAGGGTAGAGTATTCAACCCAAATTTATAGATTCAACACAAGGGGAGCCAAAGAATACTTGAGAGTATTAGCAGTTGAGTTGTCAATTCAACCACACCTAGATATTAAATATCTGCAGCAGAGTGATCAGTAGCATAGTAATATGATAGTTTGATAGCAGTAGTGACAGTAACAATAGCGGTAACGGTAGTAGCAGTAGTTTTGTAGCAGTTGGAACAATAGCAGCAGCAACAGTAACTTAGCAAGAACAATAAGTGAAAAGGTCATAGGCACTGGATCATTAACTCGTTGGATGATATTCGTCATGTAATAGTCATAACCTAGGGCGATACAGAACTAGCTCAGTTCATCAATGTAATGTAGGCATGTATTCCGTAAATAGTCATACATGCTTATGAAAAGAACTTGCATGACATCTTTTGTCCTACCCTCCCGTGGCAGCGGGGTCCATAAGGAAACTAAGGGATATTAAGGCTTCCTTTTAATAGAGAACCAGAACAAAGCATTAACACATGGTGAATACATGAACTCCTCAAACTACGGTCATCACCGCGAAGTATCCCAAATATTGTCACTATGGGGTTGACGGATCATAACACGTAATAGGTGCATATGACTAGGCCAGATCGGATCAAGAACATAGATATAGACATGATAACATAAACGGTTCAGATCCAAAATCATGGCACTCGGGCCCTAGTGACAAGCATTAGGCATAGCAAAGTCATAGCAACATCAATCTCAGAACATAATGGATACTAGTGATCAAGCCCTAACAAAACTAACTCGATTACATGATGAATCTCATCCAAATCCTTACCGACCAGCAAGCCTACGAAGGAATTACTCACTCCCGATGGGGAGCATCATGGAATTGGCGATGGAGAAAGGTTGGTGATGACGAAGACCGAACATTCCCCTCTCTGGAGCCCCAAACGGGCTCCAGATCTGGCCTCCCGATGAAGAACAGGAGGTGGCGGCGGCTCCTTCTCGTGAAACGCGATAATTCTTTCTCCCTGATTTTTCTCTTCGAATTTAGGAATTTATAGTGGCGGAGTTAGGGCAAGTGGGGCCACGAGGTGGGCACAACCCACCAGGGCGCGCCTAGGGGGCCTGGCGCGCCCTGGTGGGTGATGCTCACCCTGGCCCCCCTCCGCGGTGTATTTTGGCTCCAATAATTCTCATTTATTCTGAAATAAATCTCCAAAAAGTTTTGTTCCATTCCGAGAACTTTTATTTCTGCACAAAAACAACACCATGGTAGTTCTGCTGAAAACAGCGTCAGTCTGGGTTAGTTCCATTCAAATCATGCAAATTAGAGTCCAAAACAAGGGCAAAAGAGTGAGGAAAAGTAGATACGTTGGAGACGTATCAGCAAGGCGAATGGGAAATGGAGGCTTTGCATAGACTTCCCTGACCTGAACAAGGCATGCCTGAAGGACCTTTTCCCCTTGCCGCGCATCGACCAGATTGTTGATTCCACGTCCGGGTGTGACCTGCTTTCCTTCCTGGATGCTTACTCCGGATATCAGCAGATTTTCATGGCTAAGGAAGATGAGGAAAAGACCGCGTTCATAACTCCATGCGGCACCTACTGCTTTGTACAGATGCCCTTCGGGTTACAAAGCGCTGGTTCTACCTTTGCCAGAGCCGTGCAGACCGGATTCGGACCACAATTGCACAGGAATGTAGAAGCCTACATGGACGATATAGTTGTCAAGACCAAGGATGAAGCAACTCTCATACAAGACTTGGAAGAGACTTTCGCAAACCTGCGCAAGATCAACCCGAAGCTCAACCCTGAAAAATGTGTATTTGGCGTCCCGTCCGGCAAGCTACTTGGGTTCTTTGTATCATAGCGGGGGATAGAAGCAAATCCCAACAAGATCAAGGCAATTGAACAGATACAGGCACCGAAGACCGTCAAGGATATCAAACGTTTGACTGGGTGTGTTGCCACACTAAGTAGGTTCATCTCCAAGTCCGCCGAACGTGCACTGCCGTTCTTCAAGATCCTAAAGAAGGCAGGCCCGGTAAGGTGGACCCCGGAAGCAGAAGCAGCGCTGCAAGATCTGAAAACTTACCTTTCTTCCACTCCCACCTTGGTCACACCTAAACCACAAGAACCGTTGCTGCTATACTTGGCGGCAATGAATCAAGTGGTTAGTGCAGCGCTGGTGGCACAGCGAGAAGTAGATGAGGATGCGGCCGCTGCGGCCGATGCTGCCGGGGACAAAACCGAAGCTCATGCGGCAGGACCCAATGCACAACCAGAGGGATCTCGACAAGCTGACGAAGGCAGTTCCAAGGAAGTGGCAAAAAGGAAAGTGGTGCAACGGCCGGTGTACTTTGTCAGCTCCCTATTGTAGGGGCTAGGTCAAGGTACTCTGGAGTACAAAAGCTGATCTTCGGCCTCATCATGGCCTCGAGGAAACTACGCCACTACTTCCAAGCCCATGAGATCACCGTCGTCACTCGCTTCCCGCTGTAGCACATATTGAGGAACCCCAAAGCTACCGGCAGGATAGTTGAGTGGGCCCTTGAGTTGTCAAGTTTTGTCTTAAAATATGAGAGCACTTCCATAGTTCAGAGCAGGGCATTGGCGGAGTTCATTGCAGAATGGACACCCACACCAGATGAAGAAATCCCGGAGACAGTCCTCCCCGGCAAAGAAGCACCCAAAGATTGGTTCATGTACTTTGACGGTGCTTTCTCGCTTCAGGGTGCCGGAGCAGGCGTGCTCCTCGTCACCCCCACTGCAGAACACCTCAAGTATGTGGTTCAAATGCACTTTCCCCGGGAGGAAGCTACCAACAACACCGCTGAATATGAGGGGCTCCTTGCCGGACTCAGAATTGTGGTGGAGTTGGGAATCAAGAGACTGCTCATCCGAGGGGATTCACAGCTCGTGGTGAAACAAGTCAACAAAGACTATCAGAGCCCGTTGATGGAAGCATACGTGGAAGAAGTGAGGAAACTGGAGGAGCGCTTTGATGGATTACAAGCAGAGCATGTGCTCCGTGCAGAAAATACCATCGCTAATCATCTATCAAAATGCGCTGCGCAAAAGCTCCCTGTGGAACCAGGAACCTTTATCCTTCACCTCACCAAACCTTTGGTATCCCCCTCAACGATAGCCAGGAAAAGAAGAAAACTAAACTCCGGCAAGCATTTCCCGGCAGAGCTTCCCGAAGCCGCTGGTAGAGAAGCTGCCGGAGGCGGTCTCGCTTCGCATGGTGAGCAACTGTTTCCTATGGAACCCCAGGTTCTCGTGGTCGAGACAAGCGCTCCCACGGACGAGGAGATGCCTTTAGTCCTAGTTGTCGAGCCCAAGCTCCAACTTGGGCACAGCACATAGTCTGTTTCCTTCAAACAGGAGAACTCCCCGAAGAGCAAGAAGAGGCCAAAAAAGTAGCCTCTCGGTCAAGTATGTACCAGTTTGTCGATGACACTCTGTACGGAAAAAGTCCCAATGGCGTGAAATTGAAGTGCATTTGCCGGGAGGACGGACTAGGGCTGTTGGTGGAGATTCACAGAGGTATATGCGGCTTGCACATTGGATCTAGAGCTCTTGCCGGAAAAGCCTTCTGGCAGGGTTTCTATTGGCCCACTGCCCTCCAAGATGCAACTGAATTTGTCACCAAGTACGAAGCCTATCAGTTCCACTCCAAGAACATCCATCAACCAGCGCAAGCTCTCCAGACGATCCCTTTATCCTGGCCCTTCTCGGTCTGGGGGCTCGATATTTTGGGCCCCTTTCCCCGCGTTGTTGGGGGCTTTGAGTTCTTGTTCCTGGCAACCGACAAGTTCACAAAGTGGCCTGAGGTAGAGCCAGTGAGGAAGGTGACCGCGCAGTCAGCTATCAAGTTCATGAAAGGGCTGGTGTGTCGTTTTGGAATACCCAACAGAGTGATCACCGATAATGGCACCCAGTTCACGATCCGCGCCTTCATGCAGTACATCCAAAGCCTTGGAAGCAAGGTCTCCTTCGCCTCTGTTGCCCATCCAAGGAGCAACGGGCAAGTCGAGAGGATGAATGCTAAAGTGCTACGAGGACTCAAGACAAGAACTTTCGATAGGTTGCGGAGTAGCCGCAAGCGCTGGATAAATGAGCTACCGGTGGTTCTTTGATCCCTCAGAACGACACCAAATCGAGGTACCGGCCAGACTCCCTTCTCCCTGGTTTACGGGGCGGAAGCAGTGCTCCCCACGGAACTCATATACGGGTCACCTCGAGTACTTGCCTACGACGAAGTAGAGCAAGAGCAGCTGCGGCATGATGATGCCATGCTCCTCGAGGAAGATCATCTCCAGGCTGTTGTGCATCCTGCACGCTACCAGCAAGCCCTGCGCCGCTATCATACCCGCAGGGTACATGTCCAGAGCCTTGAGGAAGGCGACCTTGTCCTTAGGCGCGTTCAGTCAGCCAAGGGTACCAACAAGTTGACGCCGAAGTGGGAAGGCCCTTACCGGGTAGCACGAGTCACCAGACCTGGCGCAGTCCGTCTGGAGACCGAAGAAGGCACCAAGGTGCTTAACTCATGCTATATTGTGCATCTTCGTAAGTTCTACCCGTAAGGCGCGGCTGCCGGGCGCAGCCCCCGGCAGCCACCTTTTGTACAAGCCTTGCTGAAGTTGCATGTAACCCTTTGTACAAAGCCAGGTGCTGACCCTGAGCAACAATAATAAAACTAGGCATTGCATCATATCATTGCATCGCACAATCATTCTGCATCCTTTATGATCGCAATATCATTGCCTATTTACTAGAGATTTGCTAGAGTACTTGTTGAGTCTTTAATCCTTGTTGCTGCACTCTCTCCTCAAGGGATAGAGACATCTTGCCCTGTGTGTTTTGGCACCAGATAAGTATGGAAGGAGGACGAAGGGACGAGGATGGCGGCCCAGCATACTCCGGAAGGGGATACTGCCTAAAACAAGATAAGTCTAATCATGTATCCCAAGTTTATGCTCCCTAAAAGAAATCCTTACCCTCTTTTCGAATATGTTTGGTGGAGTTCCCCTCACGTGGTAAAAACCTTTGTCCGGACGAGCTTCTCCTCAGCTTCTGGTACTTATCATCTCTGAGGGACCGCATCGATACCGATAAGGACCCCTGCCGGAGAACAACACCAGCCTGCTGCCGGGGTCTCGCTCCCCTTTCTAGCGCTCGCGGTTAAAAGTAACCCGGCAGGCGGTCCCGTGTGGAGAGGATGAACACATTGACATAGTAGAAACAAAGAGAGAAAAGGATAGTACTCAGGGAAGTAAAATAACATTCACTCATTCATTTGTTAATCCAAATCGGATAAGAATTACATTACGATTAACTAAAATTTGGCGAACGCCTACATCTTTTGACTTATAAAAAGATAAGTGCCTCGTAATGCCTTTCTTGTCCCTCTCCTCCTAGGAGATAGGTGGAGAAGAAGTAGAGGGCAAAAGGAGCGCCTGGTTGGGATTCGGCGCCTCCCCGCCAGGACCAGAGGGACGCGTTCGAAGAGCAGAACGGCCCCATCCCCAGGCAGGGCGGACGAAGCCGACGGAGCGGACAAGACCGACAAGGGGAAAGAAGGCGGAGGGCAGGTGCAGATGGTGGCGCTGCCGGAGCCCAGCTGGTGATGATGGTGCTGTCGGGGAACGCGACGCGTCGGAGACCTCATCCGCGCTCCTGATGCGTCCTGTGTCCCCAACCGCCATCGTCTTCCTCATCGCCACCGCTCGAGGGAACGCCTCCGCCATCGCCCAAGCTCCCGACGTGGCAGCCCGGGGACCCCACAGAGAGCATGGTCATCCCCGGTGGCCAAAGGCAGGGAATTTCCCACGCCTTTAAGAAGCACACGCAGATGAAGAACTCCCTCCCGTACGCGCCATCCAGAATGCTGCGGGTGGAGGGCTTCATCGTGATAAACAGCAACCCACGACTGCGACCATACACACGCCTGCGGCGGCCGTGAGGACGGTTTTTCTCCATCACCTTGAAGAAAGGATGCGGGAACCACGGTCCGCCATGACGCTGCCTCTCCGTTACAGACTCCGGCGTGATGTCGACCGCGCGGCGCTCCATCAAGGCTAAAGAAGCGGGCGACGAAGCTATCCCCGATGCGGCCACCACGCCGCCTGCTCCCCCATCCGAGACTCCTCCGGCCAGCCTTCAGCTCAGAGTCGTCGATCCAGAGCGGGGACTCGGCGCGGACGCAAGAGGAAGGCCCTACGAACACGCTCGCCAAGCCCTTCCCCCTAAGCATCAGGGAGGAAAGGGCGACCCAAAGACGAACCAGAAGTGAAGGACGAGTAGTCTGGACTTGGGAAAAGGGAGAAGATGGAGCTGGATGAGCATCGCCGCCATGACCCCCTAATTTATAGGGGAGAGCACGGGGGCTGGCTCTCCCCCGCTCCAGAGCGGCCGCCCATCTCGACCAATCCCACTACCCACGACTCACGGGCGAACAGGTAACCGCCCTATTGCTCCAATCCATGGCGCCGCGGTTTCTGCCACGATCAGGTCTTTAAGTCACGAGCACCCACCGCAAGCTCCTCGCTGTACATGCGACGCGCGTGGCGGAAACAGCCTCAGGTGGTGGGGCCGTGCTGACTAGTAAATTGGCAGTTACCCCCTCACATTTTGGGCCTGTGCATAAATTTTGGGCCTGACCCAACGACACTAAGCAAGCGCGTGTGGGCGAGACCCGGGGGATCCTGTCGGTGCACAAGAACAAGGGTATCCAGTGCCCCTGACCTACGCACAGGCGGTAGTAGCAAAACCCGTTGGGAAGGCTACCACGCCAACAAGCTGTAGGACCGAAAGTATGTCTAGAGGGGGGTGATTAGACTACTTGACCAAATAAAAATTCTACCTTTTCCCAATTTTAAGTGTTGGCAGATTTCAGCAATGATAGCAAGTCAAGCACACCCTACACATGCATGTCTAAGAGTATAGCAGCGGAAAGTAACAACAAGCATGTATAGTAGAGGGTAGGGAGGAAGATCAAACGCAATTTGTAGACACGAAGATTTTTCCCGTGGTTCTGATAGGTGGTGCTATCGTACGTCCATGTTTATAGAGTCTTCAACCCACGGAGGGTAATGGTCGCGAGAGTCCACGAAGGGCTCCACCCATAAGGGTCCACGAAGTAGCAACCTTGACTATTCCATAACGGCTTCCGTCCACGAAGGACTAGCCTCACTATGGGTAGATCTTCACGAAGTAGGCGATCTCCTTGCCCATACAAACTTCTTGGTTCAACTCCACAACACAAAGTAGGAGGCTCCCAAGCGACACCTAACCAATCTAGGAGGCACCACCCTCCAAAAGGTAATAGGCTCGGCAATGTCGATGAACTCCTTGCTCTTGTGCTTCAAGATGATAGACTCCTCAAAACACAATCACTCTCTCACTGATTTGGCTTTGGTGGAAGAGATTGATTTGGTGGAAAGCAACTTGGGGATGCTAAAGATCAAGATTCATATCGTAGGAATGGAATAGCTTGATCTCAACACATGAGTAGGTGGCTCTCTCTCAGAAAATAGGATGGGGCAAGTATGGAATAGTTCTGAGTGCTTCTCTTGCGAGTAGGTGGTGGTGAAGGGGTATATATAGGCATCCCCAAAAATCCAACCGTTACACCTAAAGTGACCAACTCGGTGACACCGATGTGTGAATCTCGGTGGTACTGAAGTGACCAAAAGGCAGTAACTTTTGAATCTCGGTGAGACCGATACATAACTCTCGGTGGTACCGATTAGGTGACCAACGGTCAGATTGCACAACTCGGTGACGCCAATTTTCATATCTCGGTGGTACCGATTCTTGACCATGGCTTACCAGAGAGTTGGTTCAGAAACTCGGTGGTACCGATTCACAATTCTCGGTGGTACCGATTCTTGTGAATGGTTATCCAGAGAGTTGGTCCAAGAACTCGGTGAGACTGACTGGTAAAACTCGGTGGTACCGAAGACTGAAAATAGCTAAACAGAAAGTTGGCAACTGAACTCGGTGGCACCGATGCAGAATCGGTTGCACCGACTGGCTAGGGTTTGGCATGGGTCTGTCTGAGTTTGGGAATCGGTGGCACCGAGTGGGAATTGTTGGTTGCACCGATTTTGGATATTTGGCTTTGGACAGACTTTTGTGGAAGAGCTTGTGGGCGTTTTTGGTGACTATCTCTTGTGCACGTGGAGCATCTTGTTCACCAACAGTACCTTACCCCCTTTTAATAGTATTGGCTTTCCTATGGACTCAAAGTGATTTCTCACAAAGTAAAATGTAGAGTCCTCTTGCTTGAAGCTTTGCCAGTCAATTTCCTTGCATCTTGGGGTTTTCCACAATCCTTTTGCCATCCCTATCATTGAACTTTTCCTGAAATATGCTTAGTGAAAACATTAGTTCAATGACATATATGTTGTTATTAATTACCAAAACCACCAAGGGAGCAAATGTGCTTTCAATCTCCCCCTTTTTGGTAATCGATGACAACATATAGATCAAAGCTTCGACATATGATATAATTAATGAATATAATCGTCGCTTTGAGAAGTATGTGATAAGCAAGAGCTCCCCCTAAATTTGTGCATTATTTTAAATTTGCGTTTGAATGCAAATGCACAATCGATTAGGTACATGGGGCACTCTTTCATGTCACATACAACTTGGTGGTGTGCAAGAATAATAAGAATGAATATCATAGCACAACACAATCAAGCAAAGGTGAATGATCATTTCAAAAGCATCACAAAGATAGGAAGTAGTAGCGATACACATCAAGTGTATGATCAAACACCAACAAAGTTTAACACAACCAAACCAACAGATCAAATGTTTTGTAAAGCGATAAAAACCAACGCTCTCTCACTCGAAGCCTAAAGATCTATATACATCTTCTCCCCCTTTGGCAACAAGTTACCAAAAAGTTCAAAGGTATATAGCTAATCGTTCTTCTGGGGCTGATCTCCTCTGGTAGCTGGTGAAGGAGTCGAGAGAACGGCATCGGCGAAGACTTCAGCTCATGTCATGAACGGAGTTGGAGTAGCAACTGGAGGAACTGGAGGAGCTGATGGAGCTGAAGAGGCTGTAGGAGGTGCTGATGAAGAAGGTCGCAACTCTGGAGCTGGCACTGTAGCTGATCTAGCCTGAGTAGTGAACTGAGTGCCTGGCCTGAGAGGTGAGTTATCCTCATCATTTGTAGTGTGGGGACTGGGCACGCTATCAACTTCCTTCTTGAGCTCGTTCACGGTCTTGGTCAGCCCATCCACCTTGTCATTGAGTGTCTTAATCCTGTTGTCCATGATCCTCACAAGACTATGCTGATTTGCCAAGATGTCCTTGATATCTTTCTGCATGCCCTGAACGGTACTAATCAAGAGATCCATTTGCTCGATCCTGGATCTAGGGACTTGAGCACTAGTGGCTATAGCTGCCTCTGCCTCTGCCTGTGCTGCAGCTGAGATGGGATGATCTAGGTTCATCACCACAATGTTGTCCTCTAGATCTGGCTGTAGGGGAAAATGTGGCCTGTCAAGAGCAAAGATGTGCTTCTCAAGCTTGGAGTTGATGAGCATCTGAATGTAGGGTGCATAGCAGCATGAGCGCTTCTGATCAGCAGCAACCCTCTTCACAGTCTCTACTATCAAGTCCATCACCCTTATCCTGGTGTGTGGATCAAGATGGATCAGCATGTTGATGGAGTAGCCTCTAATCATCTTTGCATCTCCAGACTTAGGCATCAAGGTGTGCCTCAAGATGGTGTTGATGGTTCGCAGACCTGCCTGGAGGAAGTAAATGGATCCTAGCTTGTGAAACTTCACATGTGCAGCAGGAATATCATTGTACATGTTCACCATAGCATTGTGGCTCTCCTTGGATTCAGAATAGACATCCAGATCTCCTTCTTCCACCTTTGGGACTCCTAAGATGGGAGCCCATTCCTCAACAGATGATTCATACCTTGCTCCTTCAGTCATCCATACAATTCTACCATCTCCATAGAAGTGAGCAGTGGAGTAGAATTGCATGATCATCTCATCGTTCCATGCAGTGAATTCCTTGCCAACAAATTCATCCAAACCAATGCAGTGAAAGTTGTCTTGAACACTTGGGAAGTAATCTTGATTCTCCTTGATATACTTCCAATCAACATATCTCATGTCACTTACAGCAGGGCTCTTATCAAGCAAGATTGTCTCGTAAAAATCTTGTTGCTCCTTGGTATAAAATCTATAGTCCACAGCTGTTTTCCTTCTCTGAGCATATGGATCAATGGCTCTCCATTCCCTCAAACCAGAGTCCTTCCTCTTCTTCATGTCCTCAGCAAGCAGGTGGCTGGCATTGTGCTCTGGAAGGTGTGGTCTTAGCTTCATCAAAGCTGTCATATCATCATCCTTAGCTTCCCTGAAAGTGGAGGTCTTGTTCTTGCTGGAAGCTAGTATCTCTCTGGAGAACCTCTTGGGTTTTTCTGCAGCAGCCTTCTTGGGGGCAGTCTTGGTGCTCTTGGAAGTGGTAGCCTTAGGCATTGCATCTGCCATAAGCTTATTCTTCTTCTTTGGAGGAGCCTTGACAACTGGCTCTTCCTCCTCCTCTTCAGCAGCTGCCTCTGCTGGATCCTCATACATAGAGGTTTGTCTACCAACAACATGAATGATCCTCTTCCTAACTCTCTTCTTCTCTCCTGCCTTCTTAGGCATGGACTTCTTGGGAGGCTCAACTGTCATAGTTGCCCTAGAGCTCTCTGGTGCTCTAGCTGACCCAGAGCTAGCATACTCCTTCCTGATGGCCTTCCTCTTCTTGGAAGTAGTGACAGCAGTGGTGCTCTTGGCAGCATCATATTTCCTGGGTAGGTCCTCAGGGATGAAATCCTCATCTTCCTAATCAGAATTGAGCTTCCTCCTTGCCCTAGTTGCAGTTTGGGCAGATCAGGACAGCTAGGAACATCATCATAGCTCCCCTCAGGACTAGTGCCTGAGCTCATGTCAACACTCTGCTCTCTGAGATCATTCTGACTGTCATCTGATCCTAACATCTCTGACCCTGTGAATAGAGTGTAGAAGAGTGGAAGGGATGAGTCATCACAAAATGCAGATGTTTTTCAAAAGATTGAACTAAAATTTCTCAAGTTTTGCATTCTGCCAAATGAATGTCGGTACAACCGAAGCAAACATTTCGGACCTACCAAGACAGACAATCTCCATAACAAAAACTTGGCACCACTGTGACACCCTGGTTTTTGGCAACTTTTTCTTTTCGAAATCATTTTGGTTTTAATTGCAATTTTGATGGTGTTTGAAGCTTTCCTATTGACTTTGGACCTTGGAAGTTCTTGAATTTTTTTCCAAGTAACCTAAAACCCTCATCACCTTGCCAAAACCTTTCCATACCTCTCCAGGATCAATTTCCAATATCTTTTCCAATAAGTCATTTTATTCCTTTGGGAAAAGATGACATCACTATGGGTTGTGAAGCAACCTATAGCTCTGATGATCAGAAAATTCCCAAACTCTAGCCACACCTTCTTATCATCATATCAATCCACAATATTCAAAAACATTTCATTCTCCAATACAAAATTTTGGCCAGAATAATTATTTTCTCTCTGGTCAGAATTTGTCAATTGTGAAGCAACTCCCATTTTCCTAGCTCAGAAAATTCTCAATAAATTCCCTGAGATACTAGGGATCCTATCTTGCCACAATATCCAAAAACATCATCTTGTCCAGTACAAAATTTTAGCAGCAAAATTCTGACAAGTTTCTGCTCATTCCAAACCTTTGTGAAGGAAGTGCTAGCTAGGAGCAATCAACTGCCATGAAATTTTTATGGCATGTGGGCACTACCAAATGACCTCCCTCCACCAAGTTTCAGCTTCAGCAGATCATCTATGGGAGTGCCACAAGCTCATTTGGTTTCTGGTCCAGTATGACAGTTTGTACATGAACCTCATTCAAATCTTTTTCAAACTCTTTCAAACTTGGTCAGATTATAGTCCTTCCAAAGTAGATCACACCAGACATCTCCACTGGCCCCATCTCCAGCTCACCCCTCCTCCAGATCTCTCCCACAGTTTCTGTCAGAAACTGTAGTTGAGGCTACCCTTCGAACCAGAGTGAATCTAGTCAAGCCAGTGGCACAGGGAGGCTAAGTGATCGAAGGTCGACGCCGTGGACAAGGTGCGCCAGGCTTGCGTGGCCTCCTGGTGGCCGCACCCGTGGTGAGCATGGCACTGACATGCCAGTACGCGCGCTCTACACGGCGCCCGCGTAGGATGTGATCGCCTGAGCCGTCCCTCGCTGCCCCCCTTGTCCCTTGGTGCCGACAGCGTTCCAGTCGCACGCGTGACCCCTCTCGAACCCTCCTGGCCGCCGGCGAAGGCCGCCGCCGCTCATGGCCAAGCTCCGCCATGGGCGAAACAGTTGTTGTCCGCAAGCCCTTAATGGCGCCGGACCCGTCCCGTCGCTCCCTCCTTCTCTCTTCCGTCCCGTCGCCGCATCCAGCCAGCCAGCGCGGCATCCTAGCACCGGCGACGTGGCCCGAGTCTCGCCGCTTCGGGAGAGCTCGCCCGTGCTCGCCTCCAGCCTATAAAAGGCCATGCCCGGCCCTCCAGAGCTCTTCACCCCACTCCTCCATCACTCAATTGCCTCCCCGAGCAGTGATCCACTGCCGAGAGGCCCTCTGGCCTCGAGCTTCGCCGGAGATCCGCCGCCGCCCAAGCTCTGCCACCCAGCCACCTCACTCCACCTCAGCTCCAACCGACCGCACCTTTGAGCTCATCTCACTCCCCTGGTCCTCCTCGACCCCTTGCCCAACCAAATCATCGCCGGAATCGTTGCTGCCGACGACGCCCGAACGCCGTCGCCGCTGGAGAAGAAAGGGTCAATGTCGTCCGGCCATCTCTCGTCACGCTGCGGGTACGTGCGTGCTCGCCGTCGTGCGCCCGATCCATTCCTGTCCTCGCCGGACGTCACCCCCGTCTCCATCGCCGGTGAGCATCGCTGGAGCCCCGCCCTCTCTCTGCTTCCCCTCTCCCTTTCTTTTAAATCAACCGGAGGCCCCACCTGTCAGCGGCTCAAGCCCGCGCCCGAAGCGGTATAAGTGGAGGCGCCGCTCCACTTTACGTCTTTGACGTGGCCCGTTGTGGGTTTTTCTATATTTAGTTTCAATCTAATTTTAAATCAGGTTTGACCAGAAACTTTGACCAGCTATATCTTTTAAACCATAAGTCTAAATCAGTTGATTCTTTTTGCATTGGGTTTGTCTTGAGCCCCTTTATTTTCTGAAAAATTTTGGTATTTTTCTCTTACTCACAGAATTTCTGGTGAACAGAAATTTGTTATGTGACATTTTCCTTTGTTATTTTAAAATGTTTTCAGAAGGAAACTTGGGTGCTTTTGAAGACCAGGAGCTTTTGAACAACCCAACAGAGCAAGGCAAGCCAGGACACCCATTTCATGAAGCATTTTAATAGCATTGCATATTTTAATGCATTATGTTCATTTACTTGCTATAGGATAATTCATAGCAATTAATTTAAATGCTTAAGTTGCCTATTGTGATAAACCACCATATTTGCTAAATGAACTTAGTGGTTGATCTTGAGTCACCTGTCCGGGCTTATCCGTGCAACCACATTTGCCGGTATGGGACGGCCTTGACTTGGTCTGGCCCCGTGCTCTTTCACCGGTACCTCCAGACAGGGAGGGTTATGCTTGCGTGCTACCCTGATCAGGTAGGCGGCGATAACCCTGTGAGCCCAGTTGAGTTTTGTGCCGGCGTCCCCGTTTGTGACAGTTTAGTTTGGCCACGACGGTGGCAGGTGTCACGAGGTGACACAGGGGCCACCCAGGGCAGGACTCCGGGGGAGGATGAATGCCGGTGGTACGATGGGAGGGTCACGGGTCAGGCAGGTTTCGTTGGAGCAACGCTGGTCCACCCGAATGGGATCACGAGGCCGGGTGCTTCATGGTGTGGGTAAAGTGCGCAACCTCTGCAGAGTGCAAAATCTATTCGAATAGCCGCGTCCACGGTATTGGACAGCCCGTCCAGACCTCACTAGGTGGTCAACCGTAATAATGATTATAATGATGGAAGAACTCGTCTTGTGTTCGGAAGTACTTAGTGGCTTGTGAGTATTCCGAGGGTTGTGAAGACAACCCGGAAGAGAGTAAGTTGATAACCGGTAACAGTAAGTGAATTTCTTAAGCATTTAACATGTTGATTGCCATGCTATTGTTTGCTGCATACTTGGTTGTCATGAGCTTGCGAGTACATTCAAAGTACTCACCTGGCGTATCATGCCAGATGCAGGAGAAGCCGAGGACGGAGGTCCCGATGGTTCGTGCTACGCTAACTAGGATGTGTCCTCAGGAGTGTCCTTGTGGATGGAGTTTCCGCTATGTTCCGCTACGCCGTAGAATTACTTAGTAGTTCCGAGGCCCTGCTATGTTTCATAAATAATGTAGATATTGTCATAGCACCAGGTGTGCCTTTGGCCTCGTTATCACTGTAAAATATGAGCTTGTACCCGAAATTTATCAATAAAGTTCAGTTCAGTTCTATTCCAAGTTGTTGTGTGTTTCCAGAGGACATGATCTCTGGGCTGGAAACACTGGTAATCCGGTTCTCTGAGCCGGGGTGCCACAACGCTTGGTATCAGAGCCGTGCTGACTGTAGGACACCCTAGTTAACCCGCGCTAGAACCATGATTAGTGTAGGGCTTTGAGTGTGCATATTGCTTGCTCCATTTGATTGTTGCATAGCATGCATCATGATTCCTTGTTTTACTAACCGTGGGCATTGTGAGTGTAGATGGCACCAGTTCCATACCACTACCATCATGAGCCAGCACCATTCACTTTTCCAGTACTGCTCTGTAACGTCTGGCTTCGACTGTACCCCAACGGCGAAGATCCAGTGTACCAGGTGTTTCGGGAGCAGCTTGCCGAGTTAGTATATGAGTATCACGCAGAGGCTTTCCTGACCGCGAGCTCGGAGATTGGTAGCTACTCTCACTCCTCCAAGGGCGGAACGGCTTCTACTCCGGAGCTGGCGATCCAGTTTGCTACGATGGAGGCTCTCACTGACTTGCGCTTCCATGAGGTCGAGATGCAGACTCATCCAGGTTTCTTCTACTACCCCACCCTGTCGCCTATGACAGGGCGAGTCATTTTCGCACCCGTTGACCCGGCGAGTGATCGTGCGACTGGTGTTTTATCTCGTTATCTGAACGCCAGTTATCGTACGATCATGTCCTTGGCTGAGGAGCTGTCTCGTGTCCAGGGGGCACTTGCAGCTGCGACCACAGTACCATCTCCACCTCAGCCTACATTTCCACTTATGTATCCACCACCAGTTCCACCTCCACGTACGCTTGATACTCCTTCTAGCTCTACTGCGCCACCAGGCTTTTCGTCTGATAGCCGTCGTGAGACCCCGGCAGAGTGGGCCTCACTCCTAGCCACTCCAGCTGCTCCGATACGAAGGCGTCGCGCTCCTTCTTCCTCGGAAGGGGAACCGTCCCAGCAGCATCGTCGTGTTTCCTTTGATCCGGAGGATGTGATCCATATCATCAGTTCCGATTCCGACTCAGGATCAGATGACGAGGAGTCTTCCGTCTGGCAGTGTTCGTGCCACCCGCGCCACTAGAGTGGAGGCTTGAGTTGTTGTGCATGCATCTTGCTTATGTCAACTGCCGTATGAGCAGTCTAGCCATGATATCTCCCTACTAGCTTGCCATGTATGATGTTGGGTTATCTTGTATAATTATGTTGTTTGCTTTATTCGCCTTTTTCGTGCATTTTCTTTCTGGTGCCATATTACTGTGTTTCCCTTATGGATGTTGCTCATCGATTCGGTATTTTGCAATGGGAACAAATTTAGGATGAAGAGAAGTTGTATCCAAGGCGGCGATGGAACCCCCATTCGTCGATCCGCCAGACAAGCAGGACAACCGCCAGAAGACTTACCACCTCCACCACCTCAAGCACCGACCACTGATCAGATCGTGAGGATGTTTGAGGAGAAAAGAAACCAGGATCTCATGGAATTTTTGAAAAGCATGCAAGCTATGGTGGGCCAGAATAACAACCACAATGGAACACACTCTAAGTTGTCTGACTTCCAGCGCACCAAGCCACCCAATTTTGGTCAAGCTGTGGACCCTATAGAAGCTGATGATTGGCTGAGGACCATGGAAAAGAAGCTAGACATAGCCCGCTGTGAAGAATCAGATAAGGTTGCTTTTGCCACTCACTATCTAGAAGGGCCAGCAGCTATATGGTGGACAACACAAAGGCAGTGTGGCCTTCTGGAGAAGATATTTCCTGGGAGAAGTTCAAGCAGCTATTCCGCAAGTACCATATCCCTACAGGCATAATGAAGGTGAAGCAAAGGGAGTTCCTTGCTCTTACACAAGGAAATATGTCCATGGGAGAGTATCTGAACAAGTTCAACAATCTGGCACGGTACTCTACCCATGACGTGTCCACCGAAGAAAGGAAGATAGATCGATTCCTGGGAGGACTGAATCACACTCTCCATTGTCAGCTCTGTATGCTGGACTTTCCAGACTTCCAGACTTTAGTAGACAAGGCTTTCATAGCTGAAAGAGAGCATAAGTCCGGATATGATGACCGCAAGCGGAAGTTTGAACCCAAGAAGGACAACCATGAGCAGTTTGCGTAGAAGCCACGCACTTAGCAGCCAGGCCCATCTGAATACAAGCCCGCATGGAACAATGGCAACAACAACAACAAGGCTGGCAATCAGAATAAGACCTTCGGCAAACAGCCAGTAATAGAGGACTGCCGCCGCAATAATACTTGCTTTACTTGCGGCCAAAGCGGACACTACTCCAAGCAGTGCCCCGCCAACAACGGGAAGCCATCCTCTGACTTCAAGCCGCAGGTCAACACTATTGGATGCCGCCCCAATCATAACTTCTGCCACGGACGCGTCCATCATATCTCCGCTGAGGAAGCATGCGAAGCTCCAGAAGTAGTCCTTGGTATGTTTTCTGTTAACGACATACCTGCAGTAATTTTATTTGATTCTGGGGCTTCCCATTCGTTTATTTCGCGGAGTTTTGCCACCTTGCACAAATTTTCTCCTTCGCTTTTGGATAACATCATGGTGGTACAATCCCCTGGCTCCCTGCTCAGAACAAATCTGATATATAAGGGTCTGGAAATTTCGATACAAGGAGTTAAATTTCCAGCTACACTTGTCGCCATTGAATCCCCTGGATTGGACATAATACTGGGGATGGATTGGTTGACACCACACCAGGTGTGTATCAACTGTGCCACCAGGACAGTGACACTAGTTAATCCGGCAGGACAAACAGTGCAATTCCTTGCCAGCAAGATGATGTCAAGAAAGGGAATGGCATACCAAACTACCGTCACGGATATGAACTTGATTCCGGTAGTTTGTGAATTTCCGGATGTATTTCCCGAGGAACTACCAGGGATGCCACCCGACCGGGAATTAGAGTTTGCAATTGAGGTGATTCCTGGTACTGCCCCAATCTACAAGAAATACTATCGTATGCCGAGCCCAGAGCTGGTGGAATTAAAGAAGCAGTTGGATGAACTGTTACAGAAAGGGTATATTCGCCCAAGCATCTCGCCATGGGGATCACCCGTACTGTTTGTCAAGAAGAAGGATGGAAGTCTACGAATGTGCGTAGAATATCGCCAGCTGAATGAGGTCACCATCAAAAATAAGTACCCGCTCCCTCGCATTGATGATTTGTTCGACCAGCTGAACGGAGCACGGGTATTCTCCAAGATTGACCTCCGAACCAGGTATCATCAGCTAAAAATCAGAAAAGAGGATATACCCAAGACAGCTTTCACCACCCGATATGGTCTGTATGAATTTACAGTCATGTCATTTGGACCGACGAATGCTCCAGCTATTTCATGAGCATGATGAACAAGGTCTTCATGGATTTCCTAGATAAATTCGTGGTGGTGTTCATCGATGGTATCCTGATATATTCCAAGGATGAAGAAGAGCATAAACAACACCTCCGTGCTATCCTGGAAAGATTAAGGACCCATTGTCTGTATGCCAAGTTCAGTAAATGCGAATTCTGGCTAAAAGAGGTGGGATTTCTGGGGCACATTCTGTCAGAGCAAGGAGTAGCCGTCGACCCCAGCAAAGTAACTGCAGTACTGAATTGGAAGACACCAGCCTCGGTGACCGAAGTCCGTAGCTTTCTGGGATTGGCAGGCTATTACCGTCGTTTCATAGAAGGCTTCTCCAAGATAGCTAAGCCACTAAAGGAATTGCTAAAGAAAAATCGAAGATTTGTCTGGACGGCGGAGTGTGACAGCAGCTTCCTAGAGCTAAACACAAGGCTAACTACAACACCTGTCTTAGTCCTTCCAGACATTCACAAGAGCTTTGATATTTACTGCGATGCTTCCAGACGAGGAATCGGCTGCGTATTGATGCAAGAAGGAAAGGTTGTAGCGTATGCATCCAGACAGCTACGACCTCATGAGGAGAACTACCCCACGCATGATTTGGAATTAGCAGCCATGGTTCATGCCTTGAAGATTTGGAGGCATTACCTCATTGGACAACGTTGTGAAATATACACAGACCATAAGAGTCTCAAGTATATTTTCACCCAACCTGACCTGAATCTCAGGCAGCGAAGATGGCTTGAACTAGTCAAGGACTATGACATTGGAATAAACTATCATCCGGGAAAGGCCAATGTGGTCGCTGATGCTCTCAGCAGAAAACAAGGCACAGTGAATGCACTAATTGGAAGTATCCATCCAAGGCTACAAGAAGAGTTCGCTAAGCTCAATATGGTGCTATGTGGCCCAATTACCCCAAATACCTTGGAAATTTCTCCAACACTTATGGAAGAAATTAAAGAAGCTCAAAAACCAGATGAAGGAATAAAAGAGATCAAAGAGCTGATTCCGAAAGGGAAGGCCAAGTCCTTCCGCGTGGATGACCAAGGCACCTTATGGTTTGAGAAACGGATATGTGTGCCCGACCAGAATAATCTAAGACAGCAAATACTCAGAGAAGCTCATGAGTCCGCATACTCTATACACCTGGGAGGCACCAAGATGTATCATGATCTGAGAGAGACATTTTGGTGGCCAGGAATGCGAAGGGATAGAGCATACTATGTCGCCTGCTGCGACATCTGCAACAAGGTCAAGGCTGAACACCAGAAACCCGCTGGGCTACTACAACCTTTACCAGTTCCCCAGTGGAAGTGGGATGACATATGCATGGACTTCATTGTTGGACTGCCTAGGTCAACCAGAGGCAATGATGCTATCTGGGTCATTGTGGATATACTCACGAAAGTGGCTCACTTTATTCCGGTAAAGACCACTTTCAATGCAAACCAGCTTGCACAACTCTACATGTCCCGGATAGTCAGTCTTCATGGAGTACCCAAGTCTATCACCTCGAATAGGGGCTCCTTATTCACCTCAGCATTCTGGTTGCGATTGCACCAAGCTTTGGGAACCATGCTGAAGCATAGCACGGCGTACCATCCGCAGACAGATGGACAGACCGAACGAGTAAACCAGATATTGGAAGATATGCTTCGGTCCTGTGCTCTCACCCATGGACCCAAATGGGAAGATAGCCTACCCTATGCGAAATTTTCTTATAACAACAATTATCAGTCAAGTCTCAAGATGTCACCATTTGAAGCACTATATGGGCGGAAGTGCCGCACCCCACTAAATTGGTCTCAGACAGGAGATAGTCATATCTTCGGCACAGACTTGATGCTCGAGACTGAGAAGCAGGTCAAGGATATTCAGGAGCGTCTTCGAGCAGCCAAGTCCCGCCAAAAGAGCTACTATGACCCAAAGCACCGAGAAGTGACTTTCGAGCTCGAAGAATATGCTTACCTTCGAGTAACCCCCATGAAGGGAGTAAAGAGGTTTCATACCCGGGGAAAGCTTGCACCAAGATATATCGGTCCCTTTCCAGTAATTGCTAGGAAAGGCAGGGTAGCCTATCAGTTGGAATTGACACCGGGACTGTCTGATGTTCATGATGTCTTCCACATATCACAGTTAAGAAAGTGCATTGCACCGCCAATCAAGCAAGCAGATATGAGTGAGCTAGAACTAGCTAAGGATCTGACCTACAAAGAGAAACCTGTCAGAATCTTGGATGAGATGGAAAGGACTACCATGAGTAAGGTAATCAAATTTTACAAGGTATTGTGGGAGCACCATACTGAGGAAGAGGCTACCTGGGAAAGAGAGGATTTCCTAAGATCTGCATACCCGTACTTGTTCCCTGAGCAACCGAATCTCGAGGACGAGATTCATCCTAAGGGGGTAGGTTTGTGACACCCTGGTTTTTGGCAACTTTTTCTTTTCGAAATCATTTTGGTTTTAATTGCAATTTTGATGGTGTTTGAAGCTTTCCTATTGACTTTGGACCTTGGAAGTTCTTGAATTTTTTCCAAGTAACCTAAAACCCTCATCACCTTGCCAAAACCTTTCCATACCTCTCCTGGATCAATTTCCAATATATTTTCCAATAAGTCATTTTCTTCCTTTGGGAAAAGATGACATCACTATGGGTTGTGAAGCAACCTATAGCTCTGATGATCAGAAAATTCCCAAACTCTAGCCACACCTTCTTATCATCATATCAATCCATAATATTCAAAAACATTTCATTGATCAATACAAAATTTTGGCCAGAATAATAATTTTCTCTCTGGTCAGAATTTGTCAATTGTGAAGCAACTCCCATTTTCCTAGCTCAGAAAATTCTCAATAAATTCCCTGAGATACTAGGGATCCTATCTTGCCACAATATCCAAAAACATCATCTTGTCCAGTAGAAAATTTCAGCAGCAAAATTCTGACAAGTTTCTGCTCATTCCAAACCTTTGTGAAGGAAGTGCCAGCTAGGAGCAATCAACTGCCATGAAATTTTTATGGCATGTGGGCACTACCAAATGACCTCCCTCCACCAAGTTTCAGCTTCAGCAGATCATCTATGGGATTGCCACAAGCTCATTTGGTTTCTGGTCCACTATGACAGTTTGTACATGAACCTCATTCAAATCTTTTTCAAACTCTTTCAAACTTGGTCAGATTATAGTCCTTCCAAAGTAGATCACACCAGACATCTCCACTGGCCCCATCTCCAGCTCACCCCTCCTCCAGATCTCTCCCAAAGTTTTTGTCAAAAACTGTAGTTGAGGCTACCCTTCGAACTAGAGTGAATCTAGTCAAGCCAGTGGCACAGGGAGGCTAAGTGATCAAAGGTCGACGCCGTGGACAAGGTGCGCCAGGATTGCGTGGCCTCTTGGTGGCCACACCCGTGGTGAGCACGGCACTGGCATGCCAGTACGCGCGCTCTACACGGCGCCCGCGTCGGATGTGATCGCATGAGTCAACCCTCTCGAACCATAAGTCGCACGCGTGGCCCCTCTCGAACCCTCCTGGCCGCCGGCGATGGCCGCCACCGCTCACGGCCAAGCTCCGCCACGGGCGAAACAGTGAGCTTGTGCCACTGTTGTTGTCCGCAAGCCCTTAATGGCGCCGGACCCGTCCCGTCGCTCCCTCCTGCTCTCTTCCGTCCCGTCGCCGCATCCGGCCAGGCAGCGCGGCATCCTAGCGCCGGCGACGTGGCCCGAGTCTCGCCGCTTCGGGAGAGCTTGCCCGTGCTCGCCTCTAGCCTATAAAAGGCCATGCCCGGCCCTCCAGAGCTCCTCACCCCACTCCTCCATCACTGAATTGCCTCCCCGAGTAGCGAGCCATGGCCGAGAGGCCCTCTGGCCTCGAGCTTCGCCGGAGATCCGCCACCGCCCAAGCTCTGCCACCCAGCAACCTCACTCCACCTCAGCTCCAACCGACCACACTTTGAGCTCATCTCACTCCCCTGGTCCTCCTCGACCCCTTGCCCAGCCAAATCATCGCCGGAATCGTTGCTGCCGATGACGCCCGAACGCCGTCGCCGCTGGAGAAGAAAGGGTCGACGCCGTCCGGCCATCTCTCGTCACGCTGCGGGTACGTGTGTGCTCGCCGTCGTGCGCCCGATCCATTCCTGTCCTCGCCGGACGTCACCCCCGTCTCCATCGCCGGTGAGCATCGCTGGAGCCCCGCCCTCTCTCTGCTTCCCCTCTCCCTTTCTTTTAAATCAACCGGAGGCCCCACCTGTCAGCGGCTCAAGCCCGCGCCCGAAGCGGTATAAGTGGAGGCGCCGCTCCACTTTACGTCTTTGACGTGGCCCGTTGTGGGTTTTTCTATATTTAGTTTAAATCTAATTTTAAATCAGGTTTGACCAGAAACTTTGACCAGCTATATCTTTTAAACCATAAGTCTAAATCAGTTTATTCTTTTTGCATTGGGTTTGTCTTGAGCCCCTTTATTTTCTGACAAATTTTGGTATTTTTCTCTTACTCACAGAATTTCTGGTGAACAGAAATGTGTTATGTGACATTTTCCTTTGTTATTTTAAAATGTTTTCAGAAGGAAACTTGGGTGCTTTTGAAGACCAGGAGCTTTTGAACAACCCAACAGAGCAAGGCAAGCCAGGACACCCATTTCATGAAGCATTTTAATAGCATTGCATATTTTAATGCATTATGTTCATTTACTTGCTATAGGATAATTCATAGCAATTAATTTAAATGCTTAAGTTGCCTATTGTGATAAACCACCATATTTGCTAAATGAACTTAGTGGTTGATCTTGAGTCACCTGTCCGGGCTTATTCGTGCAACCACATTTGCCGGTATGTGACGGCCTTGACTTGGTCTGGCCCCGTGCTCTTTCACCGGTACCTCCAGACAGGGAGGGTTATGCGTGCGTGCTACCCTGATCAGGTAGGCGGCGATAACCCTGTGAGCCCAGTTGAGTTTTGTGCTGGCGTCCCCGTTTGGGACAGTTTAGTTTGGCCACGACGGTGGCAGGTGTCACGAGTTGACACAGGGGCCACCCAGGGCAGGACTCCGGGGGAGGATGAATGCCGGTGGTACGATGGGAGGGTCACGGGTCAGACGGGTTTCGTTGGAGCAACGCTGGTCCACCCGAATGGGATCACGAGGCCGGGTGCTTCATGGTGTGGGTAAAGTGCGCAACCTCTGCAGAGTGCAAAATCTATTCGAATAGCCACGTCCACGGTATTGGACAGCCCGTCCAGACCTCACTAGGTGGTCAACCGTAATAATGATGATAATGATGGAAGAACTCGTCTTGTGTTCGGAAGTACTCAGTGGCTTGTGAGTATTCCGAGGGTTGTGAAGACAACCCGGAAGAGAGTAAGTTGATAACCGGTAACAGTAAATCAATTTCTTAAGCATTTAACATGTTGATTGCCATGCTATTGTTTGCTGCATACTTGGTTGTCGTGAGCTTGCGAGTACATTCAAAGTACTTACCTGGTGTATCATGCCAGATGCAGGAGAAGCCGAGGACGGAGGTCCCGATGGTTCCTGCTACGCTAACTAGGATGTGTCCTCAGCAGTGTCCCTGTGGATGGAGTTTCCGCTATGTTCCACTACGCCGTAGAATTACTTAGTAGTTCTGAGGCCCTGCTATGTTTCATAAATAATGTAGATATTTTCATAGCACCAGGTGTGCCTTTGGCCTCGCTATCACTGTAAAATATGAGCTTGTACCCGAAATCTATCAATAAAGTTCAGTTCAGTTCCATTCCAAGCTGTTGTGTGTTTCCAGAGGACATGATCTCTGAGCTGGAAACACTGGTAATCCGGTTCTCTGAGCCGGGGTGCCACAACCACTTTCGGTGAGACCGAAAATGGGCACTCGGTTTCACCGAGACTATTCTCAGTCGACCAGAAAAGTGAATCGGTGCTACCGATTCTTTTGCATCGGTTCCACCGAGATTCATATGGCGGACGGCAAAACTTTAGAAATCGTTCGTTCGCTATTCTATTGGAGTTTCTTGCGGATGAATCAATCTCAAACTATGGATTATTGATGGAAAAGTCCTAATGCGCGAGAATCGGAGGTTGGAGCGCATGAGGGGATTAAATCGTAACCTAGCTTGGTGACGACTTCGCTATGGCGGCGACGGGGGAGAGGATTCCGTCGACGGCGGAGACTTCCAATGGCGGAGGCGCTCGGGAAGACTAAGGCGATGACCAGGGGCCCTGGTTTGGCAGCAAGGGTTTCGGAGGGGTTGACGTTTGAGGAATAGATTTTGAAAGTCGGGTCCGCCTCTATATAAACCCATGGTTGTCGGTGACACCGGTTCTAACTTTTCGGTGTCACCGAGTTCCTCAACTGTCTGCTGACAGGGAAACTCGGTGTAACCGAGAAGATGGAATCGGTGGTACCGAGATAGAAAACCAGATCAACCCTAGGCATTCGGTGAGACCGAGATTTTGGGTTGGTTCCACCGAGATGCACTTGGGAGGTTTTAATGGTCGGTCCTTTGTCGATACAGAACTCCGAGTGCTCCTCACACAGAGAGATCGAAAAGTCCTTATTCAAATTTTGTGATGCGGCAAGAATAGAATATGAGGTAAGAAAGCATATATAGCTAGAGAGTGGTCCTAGGCATTCTTGTCCGTCCAATTGGCAAAAGAAAAGTCAAAAGCCAAATAACAACAATTGGATGTCCTTGAATGGATAAATAAATGCAGACCAACATGCTCACACAATAAGATGTCAAATGAAATCATGGAAAACATGCACATACATACTAGCATCTATAAGGCATTTTGGCGATGACGGAGTCATCTATATATGAGTATATTGACTTAGGAGCCAAGTAAGAATACTTGATCATAGGTCATACTCATCATTTAAGCACAAGTGGGGTTACCACTTTTACATAAATCATTTAATGTTGTCACATACTATGAGATGCTTTAACTCAAGTCTTAGAGTAAAGCTCGCCCTTGATGTGACATCCCCCCATAGGAGGGATAAACTAACCTTGGGTTTGTCGTAGAAGACTTCATGTTGATGAGGTAGTGGTGGATGCTCAAGGTTGATGAAGATCACCATGAGTTGGGAGCATCCTTGTTGTTTCCTTACTCTTCTCACCTACATGGGTTAGTCCCAACACACAAGAGACAAATACAAGGATATCTATGGACATGGAGTGCAAAGCATACATGATGATGTCCATGGATTTGTTGATTACCTTGTCCCTTGCTTACCTTTGAGGGAACGTGCGACTCCTTGAACTATTGCATGATGTTGACGTTGATTGCAACTAGTTCTTGCCAATAATGAATGTGAGTGAATTTCATTGGCGGAGTCACCCCTCAAGAACTTCTCTAGTTCTTCTTCTTGGGGACCCACATCAACTTGATGGGGATCCTTGGTGTTGAAGTGGCCCTTGTAGAAGTTGAGCTTGAAGTAGCCTTGGGAACCCACTCCACCAAAGCTTGGGATTCATCTTCATATGAGTCAATGTCCTCTTGAAGCTTGTTCTTGCCCTTGAGCTTGTGTTCTTGTGGTGGAAGGTCATCTTGAGTGTTTGTTCCCTTGGGAGGAGTATGTTCATACTTCTCCTTTTGAGGAACAAACTTGGGCTTGGGGTATTGACCTTCTTCCCATTCAACTCCATTAGCGTTGAAGTCGCCAATGCCATGGTTCTTCCGGTATCCTCCGTGCTTGCGTACAATCTCCTCAAATTGCTTACACCCGGCAAGACTCTTGTAGATACCTTTCTCTATAATTCCTTTCAATAAATTGTTTTCTTGCTCAAGTGTAACTTGGCTAAGAGAATCATCATTAGTGGAATCAATAGAACTACTAGAAGCAACATCATTAGATTTGGCATTTTTATTGTTGCTACTAGATGAAGAACCTTTCTTGCCTTTGTTACTAGTTTGTCTAGATTTAACTTGTGGCATGAATGTAGACAAGAGTAATCGTTTGGCTAGATAAGATGAAGTCTTCTTTCGGAGATCGTCATTGATAGCTTTAAGAAACTCATGCTCTAGCTCCAAGGTGAGCTTCTCGAAGCGTAGCTTCTCATGAGTCCTTACAAGTTCTCTATGATCTTCTAGAGTAGATTCATGGGCTAACTTAAGAGTGTTTAATTCTTTAGTTAGTTGTTCAATTTTCATCTTATCATCATCAAGCGACTTATCTTGACTAGTATGAGAATTATCAAGTTCATTTTGACTAACATCACTAGTTTTATCAAAGAGCAAGTCATCATCACAAAGTAAATCATCTTCATCACTATCGAAATCAAGATACTCCGGGTGTGATACCTTGGGGCCTTTAGCCATGAAGCAACTTCCACTCCCTTCATTTGGTGAATCAAATAGATCATAGGAGTTGGTAGTCACTAGTGCAAGTCCGGCAACACCTTCATCTTGACTATAGTCGGAGTTGGAGTGATAGCTTCTCTCGGAGTTGTTGTCGGAGTCGGAGCCGGAAACCCATTCACCAACATGAGCTTGATGTCTTCTTCTTGTGTAGCTCTTGGTGTACTTGTCCTTCTTCTCCGAGTCCCTATTTCTCCTTGAGGGTCTTCGTTCATAATGATCATCTCTACTCCTTCTCTCTCTTTGAGGTGATTCATTCCTTGAGCTTCGTCTTCTAGGTGACTCTTCTCTTCGTTTGTAGGGAGTCGTGCACTCATTGGAATATTGTCCAGGCTTCCCACAATTGTAGCAGTTTCGGTCACGACTTGACGAACGCTTCTCTTCATATCTTGACTTGGAGCTTCGTTCTTTGCCTCTATTCTTGTAGAACTTGTTGAATTTCTTGACCATGAGGCTTACCTCTTCATTGGTGACAAGGTTGTCGCTTGAAGTTGCAGGAGCATCACTTGTGGCTTTGTAAGCACCGCTAGACTTGTTGTGAAGCTCTTCTTTGTCTTTGAGTGTCATCTCATGAGCAACAATCCTTCCAATGACTTCCGTAGGCTTGAGATCTTTGTAGTTGGGCATCATTTGGATCAATGTGCACACGGTGTCGTATCTCTCATCCAAAGCTCTAAGTATCTTCTTGATGATGAATTTGTCGGTCATTTCTTCACTTCCTAAGCCGGCAATCTCATTTGTGATGAGAGCTAGCCTAGAGTACATCTCTGTGACTCCTTCACCATCCTTCATCTTGAACTTGTTGAGCTGACTTTGAAGAACGTCCAACTTGGATTCTCTCACGGATTTGGTACCTTCGTGCATATCAACCAAAGTATCCCAAATCTCTTTTGTATTCTCAAGACGGGTGATTTTGTTGAATTCTTCGGGGCATAGGCAGTTGAAGAGAATGTCACATGCCTGAGCGTTGTATTGCAACATCTTCAACTCATCCGCGGTTGCTTCACGATCCGGTTCCTTTCCATCACCAATGAATTCACCTTGCAAGCCAACACGAACAACAGCCCAAACGGCGGGGTTATGACCAAGAATATGCATTTTCATTTTGTGCTTCCAACTAGCAAAATTAGTGCCATCAAAGTACGGACCTCTACAGTGATAATTTCCCTCATTAGACGCCATACTCTCCTAGGTTGTGAGACCAATGCAATGGATACCAAAGCTCTGATACCACTTGTAGGACCGAAAGTATGTCTAGAGGGGGTTGATTAGACTACTTGACCAAATAAAAATTCTACCTTTTCCCAATTTTAAGTGTTGGCAGGTTTTAGCAATGATAGCAAGTCAAGCATACCCTGCACATGCATGTCTAAGAGTATAGCAGCGGAAAGTAACAACAAGCATGTATAGTAGAGGGTAGGGAGGAAGATCAAACGCAATTTGTAGACACGAAGATTTTTCCCGTGGTTCCGATAGGTGGTGCTATCGTACGTCCACGTTTATGGAGTCTTCAACCCACGGAGGGTAACGGTCGTGAGAGTCCACGGAGGGCTCCACCCATAAGGGTCCACGAAGTAGCAACCTTGACTATTCCATAACGGCTTCCATCCACGAAGGACTAGCCTCACTATGGGTAGATCTTCACGAAATAGGCGGTCTCCTTGCCCGTACAAACTTCTTGGTTCAACTCCACAACACGAAGTAGGACGCTCCCAAGCGACACCTAACCAATCTAGTAGGCACCACCCTCCAAAAGGTAATAGGCTCGGCAATGTCGATGAACTCCTTGCTCTTGTGCTTCAAGATGATAGACTCCTCAACACACAATCACTCTCTCACTGATTTGGCTTTGGTGGAAGAGATTGATTTGGTGGAAAGCAACTTGGGGAGGCTAGAGATCAAGATTCATATGGTAGGAATGGAATAGCTTGATCTCAACAAATGAGTAGGTGGCTCTCTCTCAGAAAATAGGATGGGGCAAGTATGGAATAGTTCTGAGTGCTTCTCTTGCGAGTAGGTGGTGGTGAAGGGGTATATATAGGCATCCCCAAAAATCCAACCGTTACACCTAAAGTGACCAACTCGGTGACACCGATATGTGAATCTCGGTGGTACCGAAGTGACCAAAAGGCAGTAACTTTTGAATCTCGGTGAGACCGATACATAACTCTCGGTGGTACCGATTAGGTGACCAATGGTCAGATTGCACAACTCGGTGACGCCGATTTTCATATCTCGGTGGTACCGATTCTTAACCATGGCTTACCAGAGAGTTGGTCCAGAAACTCGGTGGTACCGATTCACAATTCTCGGTGGTACCGATTCTTGTGAATGGCTATCCAGAGAGTTGGTCCAAGAACTCGGTGAGACCGACTGGCAAAACTCGGTGGTATCGAAGACTAAAAATAGCTAAACAGAAAGTTGGCAACCGAACTCGGTGGCACCGATGTAGAATTGGTTGCACCGACTGGCTTGGGTTTGGCATGGGTCTGTCTGAGTTTGGGAATCGGTGGCACCGAGTGGGAATTGTTGGTTGCACCAATTTTGGATATTTGGCTTTGGACAGACTTTTGTGGAAGAGCTTGTGGGTGTTTTTGGTGACTATCTCTTGTGCACGTGGAGCATCTTGTTCACCAAAAGTACCTTACCCCCTTTTAATAGTATTGGCTTTCCTATGGACTCAAAGTGATTTCTCACAAAGTAAAATGTAGAGTCCTCTTGCTTGAAGCTTTGCCAATCCATTTCCTTGCATCTTGGGGTTTTCCACAATCCTTTTGCCATCCCTATCATTGAACTTTTCCTGAAATATGCTTAGTGGAAACATTAGTTCAATGACATATATGTTGTTATTAATTACCAAAACCACCAAGGGAGCAAATGTGCTTTCACAAGCAAGCATTCAAGAACCAGCGTCCGGCAGCAACAACAGGCAGAAGGCCAAGCAAGCGCCGGCAACACCAGCACAATGGCCCAGGAGGGACCTAAAGCGCGCCAGCCACGCCCCCGGAGCCTGCCGGGGACCGAGGCACGCACATCTCCGGAAGACCCGGCAAGCCGTCCCCCGGCAAGCACGAGCTAACCAGCCACCGCTCCACCGCATCGCTATGCCAGTCACTTATCGATGCGGTGTCGAAGCCTCAATCGGCTAAACATCTCTCGCTAAGCATGTGGCGGCGCACCGGAAGGCAAGTTATACCTAGTTGACACCCGCCCTGTAGCGTGTCAAGACCATAAGCAACGGCTAGCCAAGCAGTGGCAGGAGCTTGCCGGGGATGCACCCCCGAGTGCCACCTAGGCTAGTAATCATGGTATTTTGTCCTAAATGCCAGAGTTAGGTATGATAGCTCTGCTAAGCTATCTAATCGATAGATAATGACTGTTTTGCCATTGTGGTTGCCCCTTGCACTATAAAAGGAGGCCCAAGGCAACCTAGCTCCGGATTCGGACCTTTGGACACTTGTACTCGCGTAGTAGCTCCCCCCCCCCCGGACAGCAACTCTTGCCAGGGTTAAGCGCTGCGTGTTCTTCGTGTTCCTCTGATCAATCCACCAAAAGCAGGAGTAGGGTTTTACGCTTAGCAGCGGCCCGAACCTAGGTAAAATGCTAGTGTCCTGGTCGTCGCGTTGTCTCATGCTCTCTGCTCTTCGTGCAACATGACCCCCCTTGCCGAACCACGAAGGGGCCTTTGGTCCCATAGGTGATCGCGAGCATCCGTGCCCCGACAGATGTCAACATGCATTAAAATGATTGTGATGTAGTATGATGATATGGTATCCTCCTCTGAATGTTTCAAGTGGCTTGACATGGCACATGTTCACGCATGTAGTTGAATCAAACCAACATAACCTTCACGATATTTATGTTCATGGTGTCCATATCCTACTCATGATAGTATTCAATGTTTATTAATCATAATGCATGTTCATGACCATTTTCACTCTCTAGCTGGCTGCTTCTCAACCTATTTGCTAGCCTTCGCCTGTACTAAGCGGGGATACTGCTTGTTGATACGTCTACATGGTATCTATAATTTTTGCTTGTTCCATGTTGTTATATTATCATTCTTGGATGTTTTACAATCATTTTATAGCAACTTTATATCATTTTTTGGGACTAACCTATTGACATAGTGCCAAAGTGCCGGTTGCTGTTTTTGCTTGTTTTTTACTTCGGAGAATATCAGTACCAAACGGAGTCCAATCGCGACAAAAAAATTTGGAGATTTTTTTGGGCCAAAAGACATCCAATGGGCCAAAGAAGTGCCAGAGGGGAGGGTCGAGGAGACCACAACCCACCAGGGCGCGCCAGAGGCCCCAGGCGCACCCTGATGGGTTGTGCCCTCCTCGGGACCCCTCTCCACCGCCTCTGACGCCTATAAATTCCCAAATATTCCAGAAACCCTAGGGGAGTCAACAAAAAACACATCCAGCCGCCGCAAGTTCCAGAACCTCGAGATCCAATCTAACACCATCACGGAGGGGTTCATCATCCACATTGGTGCCTCTCCGATGATGCGTGAGTAGTCCACCATAGACCTACGGGTCCATAGTCAGTAGCTAGATGGATTTCTCTCTCTCTCTCTTTTGATTCTCAATACAATGGTCTCTTGGAGATATATTTGATGTAAAATTTTGCGGTGTGTTTGTTGGGATCCGATGAATTTTGAGTTCATGATCAGTTTCTATCCATGAAAATTATTTGATTCTTCTTTGATCTCTTATATGCATGATTACTTATAGCCTCGTATTTCTTCTTTGAATCTTTGGTTTAGTTAGGCCAACTAGATCGATTTTTCTTGCCATGGGAAGAGGTGCTTTGTGATGGGTTCGATCTTGCGGTGTCCTCTCCCAGTGACAGAAGTGGCAGCGAGGCACACACATATCGTTGCTATTAAGGATAACAAGATGGGGTCTATTCCTACATGAATAGATCTTGTCTATATCATGTCACCGTTCTTATTGCATTACTCCGTTTTTCCATGAACTTAATACACTAGATGCATGCTGGATAGCGATCGATGTGTGGAGTAATAGTAGTAGATGCAGGCAGGAGTCGGTCTACTAATCTTGGACGTGATGCCTATATAATGATCATCGCCTTGGATATCGTCATGATTATTTGATCTTCTATCAATTGCCCAACAGTTATTTGTTCACCCACCGTGTGCTATACTCATGAGAGAAGCCACTAGTGAAACCTACGGCCCCCGGGTCTACTTTTCCAACATATTGCTTTCCGATCTATATTTTTGCCGCTTTTGTTTTCAGATCTATTATTCCAAAAACCCAAAAATACCTTGCTGCACTTTTTTTTTGTTCTTTTTATTTTGTGTTCTTGAGAGATCTATCTCTCCAATCTATCACTACCTAATCTGTCTTTTTACCGTAGAGAGATTGACAACCTCTCTTTCGCGTAGGGTTGCAAGTATTTGTTCTTTGTGTGCAGGTGTTGTTTACGTAGTGGTGGTGATCCTCCTACTGGTTTGATACCTTGGTTTCATAACTGAGGGAAATACTTACCGTCGTTGTGCTGCATCATCCCTTCCTCTTTGGGGAAATACCAACGCAGTCTCAAGCCATGTCACTTGTGCATCAAAAATCCTTAAACCAAAGTTATTCCAGATGAGTCCACTATATCTACCCATATGCGGTATTACCCTGCCGTTCCAAGTACATTTGCATGTGCTACCTCTAAAATTTCCAATGAACATCTGTTTTGTCTGCCTGGATTGTTCATAGAGCGAAAGGGGGTAGTCAGTATCTTCCATGCTAAGCGGGTTATTCTCATGATGAGTGTTTATTCACTCGTCCTTGCACGAGAGGGGCCGGTAATAGGGATGCCCAGTCCCGAAATCAAAAATTCCAAATAATTAAACAAAACTCCCCCAGGACTGTTGTTGGTATGGACGGTACCCGTGGATTCGGCTAGCCGTGGAATGTGTTTGTTGGTGGAGGGGGAGTAAACCTTTACTTTTATCGCTTGGGAACCGCCGCTAATGTGTTTAGCATGGCAGATATTGATAACTTTTGGTCGTGACGTAAACGGGAAGGGTGCACTTCCCAAAATTTTATTTATCTCTGATTTAAGCCTTAAGCTCTGGCACCTCTGCAAATCACTGCTTCCCTCTGCGTAGGGACTATCTATTTAATTTTATGTTGAGTCATCACCTTCTCAAACAAGCACCAGATCTGAGAGCACTATTGTCATCCTCATGCATTGTGTATAGTTAATGTTGAATGCATCATGATTGGATCTTTTCTACCATGAATTACAATGTTTATTCACTGCTTGAACTTTGGAGGTGCTCTGCATTTATGTTTTGCGGTCTCAGAAAGGGCTAGCGAGATACCATTGTTGTCATATTATATCATGATTGTTTTGACAAAGTGTTTGCATTTGAGATATTTTATTATTGCTCGCTAGTTGCTTATGTCATTGATATGAGCTAATATAATTGTTAAGAGTTATTGTTGACATGGTTAGTCATAATCTTTGCTGAAAACCTGGGTGCTACTTAAGCATATGTATGTAAACAAGAACAAAAGAGTTCATAAACGTTTTTCTTTATCACTTTCAGTTTGTCAACTGAATTGCTTGAGGACAAGCAATGGGTTAAGCTTGGGGGAGTTGATACGTCTCCGCCGTATCTACTTTTGCTCTTGTTTTGGACTCTAATTTGCATGATTTGAATGAAACTAACCCGGACTAACGCTCTTTTCAGCAGAACTACCATGGTGTTGTTTTTGTGCAGAAATAAAAGTTCTCGGAATTGGACAAAACTTTTTGGAGAATTATTTTACAATAAATAAAAAAATACTGGAGTCAAGAACCACCGGAGGGGGGCCCTGGGTGCCCACAAGACACCAGGGCGCGCCACCCCCTCCAGGCGCGCCCTGGTGGGTTGTGGGGCCCTCGGGGCTCCGTTGACCCTAATTCCAGCACTATAAATTCCTATTTTTGGAGAAAAAAATAGGAGAGGAAGTTTCATCGTGTTTTACGATACGGAGCCGCCGCAGCCTCCTGTTCTTCATCTAGAGGCCAGATCTGGAGCCCGTTTGGGGCTCCGGAGAGGGGAATCTTCGGTCTTTGTCATCCCCAACCCCCCTTCATCGCCAATTCCATGATGCTCCCCACCGGGAGTGAGTAATTCCTTTGTAGGCTCGCTGGTCGGTGAGGAGTTGGATGAGATTCATCATGTAATTGAGTTAGTTTTGTTAGGGCTTGATCCCTAGTATCCACTATGTTCTGAGATTGATGTTGCTATGACTTTGCCATGCTTAATGCTTGTCACTAGGGCCCGAGTGCCATGATTTCAGATCTGAACCGTTTATGTTTTCACCATTATATCTATGTTCTTGATCCGATCTTGCAAATCATATGCACCTATTACGTGTTATGATCCGTAAACCCCAAAGTGACAATACTTGGGATACTTTCCGGTGATGACCGTAGTTTGAGGAGTTCATGTGTTCACTATGTATTAATGCTTTGTTCCGGTTCTCTATTAAAAGGAGGCCTTAATATCCCTTAGTTTCCTTATGGACCCCGCTGCCACGGGAGGGTAGGACAAAAGATGTCATGCAAGTTCTTTTCCATAAGCACGTATGACTATTTACATAATACATGCCTACATTATATTTATGAACTGGAGCTAGTTCTGTGTCGCCCTAGGTTATGACTGTTATATGTTGAATGTCATCCAACGAATTCACTGATCCAACACCTACGAGTTTTCCACATATTGTTCTTGCTAAGTTACTACTGCTGCTATCACTGTTACACTTGCTACAAAACATTTACTATCGCTGTTGCCGTTACTACTACTGTTACCACTGCTATCAAACTATCATATTACTGTGCTACTGATCACTTTGCTGCAGATATTTAATCTCCAGGTGTGGTTGAATTGACAACTCAACTGCTAATACTTGCAAATATTCTTTGGCTCCCCTTGTGTCGAATCTATAAATTTGGGTTGAATACTCTACCCTCGAAAACTGTTGCGATCCCCTATACTTGTGGGTTATCACTTAGCAACGGGAGAAGTCATGTTGCAAGTAATCATGTGAATTTGATACGCGTTCGATATTTTGATGATATGTATGTTGTGATTCCCTTAGTGGTGTCATGTGAACGTCGACTACATGACACTTCACCATCCTTGGGCCTAAGGGAATGCATTGTGGAGTAGTTATTCGATGATGGGTTGCTAGAGTGATAGAAGCTTAAACCCTAGTTTATGCACTACTTCGTAAGGGGCTGATTTGGATCCAAACATTTAATGCTATGGTTAGATTTTATCTTAATACTTTTCTCGTAGTTGCGGATGCTTGCGATGGGGTTAATCATAAGTTGGAGGTTTGTTCAAGTAAGAACAGCACCCAAGCACCGGTCCACCCACATATCAAATTATCAAAGTAGCGAACGCGAATCAAACCAACATGATAAAATGACTAGATGAAATTCCCGTGTACCCTCAAGAACACTTTGCCTATTATAAGAAATTGTCCTGGCTTGTCCTTTGCCACAAAAGGATTGGGCTACCTTGCTGCACTTTATTTACCGTTATCGTTACTTGCTCGTTACCAATTATCTTGCTATAAAACTATCTATTACCTACAATTTTAGTGGTTGCAGAAATTACCTTGCTGAAATCGCTTGTCATTTCCTTCTGCTCCTCGTTGGGTTTGACACTCTTACTTATCGAAAGGACTACGATTGATCCCCTATACTTGTGGGTCATCAGGAGCGAGCAAGAAGGCGCTGATCCAACTGAAGTTGACGAACGACATGCTGAAAGAGGCCTACGACACCAGCGTGGCTTTGGAGAATTTTGTCTCGTAAGTACCATCTTCAGTCGAAAATTGTGTCTTTGTCTTTTATGTAGTTTCTTGAGGTCCCGAGTGGGTTTGCGTCGGGGGGCACACCCACTGGGTGTTCTCTGATTCCAGTGGGGGAGTGTTGAGCGCACCCACTGGGTGTAGTCCCCGAGACTGCCGTCGACTGAAGCAGTCAGCGGGAGTCGAAGAGTCCGTGTGACATTTGTAGAAATGAATGTAGTGATACTTGTTGAAGAGGATACGGTGACGGTCCATGGACCAGGCCTCTCGAGGTTAACCGTCGGGTTATAGAACCTGTTCTTCTCCAGTGTGGGCGTGCTGAGCGCACCCACTGGGTGTACTCCCCGAGACTGTCGTCGACTGACGGTCCATGGACATTTGGACTTTTAAATGGTTCAAAGCAATAGTCTAGTTTTAACATAATAACTTCAATACTCAAGCATGCCAACAAGCAACCATGCTTTTCAAAATATCAACACTAAAGAAATCTCTCCTTCACACGGAGTGACAAAATCCCAGTCTCGATCCATGCCAACTCAACATACACCTTCGGAGATACCTAAAAAAAACCTTTACGATCACCCAGTTACGAAGTGACGTTTGATAGATCACAAGGCTCTGGTGTTAGGGAGTTGCAAGATCTCATGGTCTAAGGAACATATACTTGACATGAAGAAAGATATAGTAATTAAACTTTAATGACACGATCATATGCTAAGCTTATGGTTGGGTCTTGTCCATCACATCATTCTTCTAATGATGTGATCCCGTTATCAAATGACAACTCATGTCTATGGTCACTACTGCAGGAAGGTCCTAAGACCACACATGCATCGGAGACCCTTCGACCAAACTGTGTGCAATGCATGAATCACAAACGGTATAGTTCTAGGTCCGTCAACAATAAAACAAATTGTGTGTGATGACTGATCCATCAAGCACAATTCACACAAGACTTGTGTGTGCGATACGTGGCATACAATTGGTCTTCATGAACTGCTTGCGATTAGCCAAAATAACAGAAATGGTTAACCAGATAAAGATGTGTGCGATAGACGGCATACATGTGACTCAGATGAACTGTTTGCGATGAGCCAAAACAACACAAACAATTCGACGTTATAAGATGTGTGTGATACCTAGCAAACAGGTCGCTCGGACGAACTATTTGCGATGATCAAAAGTAACACAAACGATTCAACGTACCAGGATGTATGTGATACCCGACAAACAGGTCAGTAATCGGAATTGTGCGGGAAGACCGAAAATACAGATGAATCCTGATAATAAGCTATGTGTGATGTGGGAAAACACTTGTCGCACCCAATTGGTTGTGATTGTTGAAATCATCACTGATGTGTTCCTTTGTTTAATCATAAGCGATGTGATTTTGCTCTGTCTGCACAATATCTATGCTCTGTCTATAGAACAACAACATATATACTTATAAAAACATGATTGCATAACCAAAATAAACAACCAATTACATTACTGACTATAGATAACATTCGCGCACCTCAATTAACAAGTACATGCATATTAAACTAGTAGTAATGATCATCAAATCTCTATACTTCTTGTGCATATTAAACAAGTACATGCATATTAACAAGTACATGGAACAAGCAGGATGGAGGCACTTCCTCATGTCAATGATCCGCCGGCATAGCTCATAGCTTACGTACGCGTCTTTGGCCGCGTACTTGATGTGATCTTCATCCAGTCTTCAGACCCAGGCGCGATGACAGGCAACCTTCTTCTTCTTGCAGACATCCTTCATGCCTCTGTATTAGGGGTCGATGATGACCACGGAGAGGTCAACCAGGGAGTCTTTCTGCTTCTTATCGTCTCCCGAGACCGTGTACTGACCTTGGATGTCAACAAGATTCCGGGAGGCCAAGCTCGTGGTCTTGAGCAACTTTTCATCATTGGTGGTGTCCACCGTAGCGAATATGTACTCGGGAATGTTGACAAACCTGGTGAAACGCTCGCAAGGCCTTGTGGCCAGGCAGTAGTGGTAGACAAGGATGTGATGAAGCACACACAGCTGGACGACGACAACCTTCTGATCATACCCGACATGACCGCCGGTGTACTCAAGGTCGAAGCCGACCACTTTATACTTGTCCTCGCACTACTACAGGAAGGTCCTAAGACGACACATCTATGAGAGACCCTTCGACCAAACTGTGTGCGATACATGAATCACAAACGATATAGTTCTAGATCCGACGCCAATAACACGAATGTGTGCAATGGCTGGTCCATCAAGCACGACCCAGATAAGACTTGTGTGTGTGATACGTGACATACATTTGGTCCTCATAAACTGTTTGTGATTAGCCAAATTAACACAAACGGTTGTACAGATACAGATGTGTGCGATAGGCGGCACATAGTTCACTCTGATAAACGGTTTGTGACGATCCAGCAGAACACAAATGATTGGGCTTAACAAGATGTGTCTGATACCCGACAAACAAGTATGTAATCAGAATTGTGTGAGAAGACCGATAATAACACAAACGATTCCTCCTAATAAGTTTTGTGCTGTGGGCAAACGGTTGCTAGTACATAATTGTCAGCGATTGATGGAAACATCACCGACGTGTTCCTTAGTTTACTCGTGTGAGATGTGATTTGCTCTGTCTGCACCACATCTAAGCTCTGCATCGTGGCGCACGTAACTGCATGGTGGCTCGAGGGACACCGGCAGCGCGCGTGGATGGACGCTGGCAGAGCGCGTCGCGGCCGCCTCAACCGCAAGCAACCACATGCATAGATCAGTTGAACACGCAGGGACTGGCCGTATACAAGCCGGCCAGCGGTTGCGAGCCGCCGCCGTCCTCGGAAAACGACGACGTCGTAATAATACGCAAATGTTTTTTATTATTAATCGTTTATGTACTCATCATTTCTTCCTCCTCTATCCCGTCTTGTCATCGCGTTGCCGCCTGAGGATTCCAGACACGCTTCGATACCGCACAGGCGTTTCGTTTAGCCACGCGTCGGTGAGCCTGTTCCCGCGTGCACATCGCAGGTTCCCTCGCACAACCGCACAAGCTTCCCGCCCGACTCGGCGAAATCCCACAAATCCCCAATGCTTGTCGACATGTATATAAACCCTCACGACCGGCGACTCCACAACGCTTTCGTCCCCTCCGTCCCTGTAGCTTATCTAGTTTGCTTCTCCCCCAATCGCCAATGGCACCGGCCTGTTGTCGTCGCTCAGCCACTCTGCCAGAGGACAACTCTAGCTGGGAGTCTTCACCTCATGGGCCCGACAGTCCTCTGAAGCGTGTAGTGCACGTGGCATCCCTGGCGGGTGTGTTCACGCCACCCACCACACGCTCAGCGACCGCTGCCCGAAGGCAGCTGCTGCCAACGACCGTCGTGGCCGGCACCCCACCGACTGCCGCTCTACCCTAGCAGTGGCCGCCTTGGTGGCCACCACACCGTCGTCTGCCTTGGATGCGACCCACCGTTAGGCACCGGGGCCATCACCCGCTCCGCCACCGCGGCCCGAATACGGGAGGTGGAGGCTGCAAAGCCCCACCGCCTGGCTTTTGTGTCAGAGACCTTGCGCTACATCTACTTCCTGAAGAAGGAGGTGGAGATCCAAGTCACGCACACAAAGAAGCTCACCGACATCATGGCTGCAGGAGAAGCCGCAGCGGCGACGCAGATTGCGAAGATCTATGCTGAGTCCCGCCGCTTCGAGGAGGCGCGTTTTGAGTGGCGGACGGCAACGGTGGCATGCAACGGATTCAACTCCACCAGCTCGTCGGTAGGCTCCTCCTCCTCTGCCTATTACTGAGCATGCTCGACAGAGGAGAGGCTGCTAGAAGTAGTACAAAGCCCCTCCGTAGTAGTATTTAGGGACTATTTTGCTCAATTCATCTAACTATTTTTTAGGGAAAAGGCATATGCCCGACTTTATAAATAAAGCCACACGGCAGAGTAACAGAACACCAAAACGACATCAGTTCCGGCCACAACCAGACCCAAAAACCAACAACTAATGGCATAGAGGCCCAACAAGAAGTTAAAGCGGCACACATGCCAATAGGTCCAATGACAGCTAGGCACACAGGCCCACAACCTACCCTAGCGAGAGCAACAAAAACCATCCTAACCCTAGGCGGCGGCAACTGGAGGAGACATCATAAGCGCAGACTCACAAACTTTAGAGATGAGCAGCTCCAGAGGGTCCCGGTCGGTAGGCTTAGTCAATAATTTCCACTGTTGCAAGAAGATAGAGATTTTAAGGAACAAGTCAGCAGATTTGTTAGGAAAGGACCCCTCAATAGTGAACTTGTTCCTAGTAGTCCAGAGCGTCCAACATAACGCACCCAGGCCGACCCCAAAAATGCGTTTAGAAATGCCTTGAAGCCCAGAAGAAAGCAACCGCAGTTCCTCAAACGAGCAGGGATCCCTGTCCAGGTTTAACCACAAACGAACGCAACTCAAGGCCAACTTGGCCAAAACACAACCAAAGAATATATGATTAGCATCTTCCAAATGAGAACATAAACACAGAATTCCTAGCCAGGCCCATTACGCTTGCGGATCTGATCCGCTGATGGAAGGTGGCCCCTAAAAGCCTACCACAGGAAGATTTTGATCTTAATTAGCGGGAATTCTAGCTCGCCAAATCTACTTGAACTTGGAAGTGGGAGACCCCAAAACAAGGCGGGAGTACAAGGACTTAACCGAAAACCTACCAGAGGCCACATGTGGCCAAGCCATAGAGTCCTCCTTCTCCGAGTGCACTAGGAACAAGGAAGCGAGATGATGTCAGTCGCCCAAAGAGAAAGCGTCCTTTGAAGGCCAAGATCCCAATTAGAAGAAGAGAGCTCAGAGATAGAGACCTCAGGGTTGGAGCAATACGAAAACAAAACAGGGAAGGAAGAAGCTGGAGGCGCATCACCGGACCACCAATCCAGCCAAATACGTGTAGAAGCCCCATTGCCAACAACAAACTTAACATGCTCCCGAAACACGTCCCTAACTTTGACCAAATCTTTCCAGAACTGTGAACCAGGGGATGCAGGAGCAAGCACTGGGCTCCCATTCGAGAAGTATTTGGCTTTTAAAAGGTCAACCCAAAGAGTATCCGGGCTGGCAGATATGGTTGAACTGTACCGCGTACAGAGGGAGTATGCTCTAACCGATTTTGATGAACTGATGGACCGTGAAAACTCGTCTTTGCGCTGCCGGAGCTGTTCATGGAAAGTTGTTACTGTCACTGCCAAAGGCGCCGGTCAGGAGAGATTTGGAGGGGAGTGATCGGTGGACAACATATCTCACTAATGGCAGGAGATGCTTGCTGCTATTTTAGCTAAGCAGCGAGTAGGATAGGTATTTGTTACACCGCGGTTCTTTAGTGCAACATCTATCCACTGCAATCTGTTGCTAGGGTTTCTAAGGAGAACCGGCTGCCGTCTACAACCAGGATCCTTTTGGGCCGGGGTTTCTCGCTGCAGTATATGCAAAATTAGATGTCCGTACCAACATGGTCATCTCAATGTTTATTGGGATTTTCTTGCCTTAACCATGATACATAACCCAGCTAGTGATGGCACATATAACCCAAGCGAGTGGATAATGATCACACAACAAAAGGGAACAACATTTCAGCAGTCCTCCGATAGCTACCAAAAAAAATTGCTCATTCTACGAGTTTTTTCAAATTCGCAATGCAAGTAACCTAAGGTGTTGTGCATACAGATAATCAGTTCAACCGAGCATTAGCTCCATCTCAACCTGTGTAGCCATTCGTCACAGTCACCATCAATTTGGGTCAGATGTTCAAAAAAGCTCTGTCATGGCCCCACAAAAGAAAACACATCGTTAGTGCACCACCCCACGCGTTCCTCCACTGCTAAAACATGGGGGAAAAGCTCTTACCCAATGTGAACTAAATGTTCTCTATTCTTCGTCACCAGCATGCTCAAGAAGAAAGTTTGCAGCGAGTTGCTCATTCCTGTCGCAGGCGAAGAATGCTTCGATGACACGTGCTCTCTCAAACCCCATGGCTTCCAACTGAAGTACGAAAACAAATCCGACCAACCAAGGTGAGTATATGAGATGCATTGTGTATTTATGCAGCGAAAGGATTTTTAAAGTAATTATGAAGCATACCCTTCCAATTGCATCTTGCTCTTCTGGTGTCACACTGATAGCATGAGGCATCTCATCCTGGTCAGCCTGGTCTAAGAAGTCCCTGGAAATGTCAGAAGTGTATGATTTAGTAGATATATCGTTGTAAACTCTACTCAAATTAGAAGTAATTGTGAGGATGAAGCACCATGATTGATTGTCTAAGGAAAAAGAACATGCAAGTACAGGGTAAAGGATGCAGCGGCTAATAGACATCTTTAGATTAAGTAGCACACAGGTTCTCTAAGGCGCTACTTTTAAGAATAGGTTATCATGTTATGTTCAGAAGCTATATTAGCAAGGTACATCCAATACTTGAACCAATATAATCCTTAAAAACAACATATATTACTAATTACTGGTGTGAAATGGGCCTGAATCAAAACAAAGTTAACAGTGATGGGTTGACAAGATAGAATTGAAGTTCAAAACCACCTGCCACGAAAGCTACAACGGCTGGCAACTGGCAGTTAGCATATATTCCAGTTCATAACTAAGAAAGCAAAATCAGCACTATGAATCCTATAGCTTATTTAAACGAGACCAGAATATATAAAACTAGGAAATAAAGAAACCTACCCATCGCCGCCTTCAAATGGCTCATTTAGTAACTGAAGGAACTCATCATTGTTCTCCTGAATCCACCTCAGAAGTTGAGGATTCTGCTTGCTCAATTCCTGGAGAATAAGCTGTAGCGAAATACCAGCAAAAAGATTAGACAGAGAATGCAGGTGAAGCATATCATAAACAAGACGTTGAGAGAAAACCTGTAGAATTTGTGGATTTGTATGTACCATTTCCCGAAGTGCTTGAAACTGTAAATGATAATAGCAATACACTATTACTTCAAAAATTGGAATAACACAGGGTAGGGTACTGAAGGGAAGTTCATTCAATCAAACTACAATAATCACTAATACTCTACTAAATGGAATGACAATCCGTTAGGAATGCAGGTGCAATGATATGTGCAGGTTAATACATTCCTATCCCAATATTATGCACAAAAGCATCCCAAGTAGCGATAAACATTTGTATGCTACAGTACTGTGTGATGGACCAACTAATAACTGCTTCCACCACAGCATTCTCTTGTACAAAGAACAAATTATACTGAACGCAGTATATGCTCCTACCAAAGAATTCTACTTTCCACATACTAAACATATCTACAAGTAATCCACATAAAATCCTCAAGAAAGATGTTAACCATAAATGATACTTCCTCTGTCCCAACATGTCCACCATATTTTGAATTGACCAATAGTTACTCAATTAATGTTTTATCTATGTATACAAACTCGCAATCAGAACTTCTAGTACAAATCTAATAAGTAATGACACCAATTTTATCTCACATAGACCACGTACTACCAAAGTAATATTTTGGTAAAAACCTTGTCTTAAGGAATAAATGATGCCTTATATTTTGAGGTGGAGGGGGGTATAGATTTGAGTGGACATACTACCAGCATTCACATGACCAAAGAAGTACTGGCTACCGTCACAACATCAATTATAAGTTCACACTTCACACACACGTCCATCTCTGTTACTAGTACATTCGATGATCAGAAAGTTTGATGAGCAATGATAGTAAACAGAATGGTTGGCTTCATCCCATGTGCACCACTGTTCCGTACCTCGTCTTTTCTCTATCAGAGAGATCACAGGAGACAAAAGGAGAGGAGTAACTGACAAAACATAAAGACAAGAACCTGTTGGTTATTTCGAAGAAAATCAAGTGATCCACCACCAGCAGCACCTCCAACATGGGAAGCCCCCTGTTACATCATTCAGTTAGTCAAAAGATACTCAAATAGGCATGACCGCACCAGCACTACAAAGAAAAAGGTGGAAAGTAAACCTGTGGGAAAAGATCTAATGGTGCTGTGTTTGGGATTCCAGAGAGGACGGTTTCTCCAGCAGCTGCATCAGTGGTGTTTGCCCCTTGACCAACCACCGGAACAGCAACTTCGGCTGTCACGGGAATACCCTAATGTTTGAGCAAGACAAATATCATCTATTAGCATCAAAAAATCGATCCAAATTCAAAATTCGGATGGGGAGAGATACGCACAGAGTACAGATAGTCAATGGCACGTTCTGGATTGTTATAAGCTGCACGGAGAGCTCTTTGGACCCTATCTCTGTCCCAACTGCCACCCCCCATCTCCATTATCTGGTTAATCATTGTGTCCAGATTGCTTCCTGACAGTAAATCTGTTGCTGCAAGATCAACTGTGCTCGAAGGGGTCCTAACAAAAAAGAAAACACAGTTTTACATAGCAGAACTAGTAAATTTAAAGGGCAATGGTTCGGTTCATATTCACATGACCAAGACTGCGAGACAGATTGTAGGATCATGCAATGCTACTATTATACAACCATTTCAGATCTATATTCCATGCAGTTACAGCAATCCCAAAAATTCCAGTTTGGGGCCTAACTTCCCATTACCCAGCTATGCAAATCGCTGTTTCAATGGCTTTGGATTTTCATGCAGTCCAGAAATACACCTAGTTATGTTCAGTGTCTCTAACTTCATATCTAGTTTTGATGTTCATTGACCATTGTGCTTAAGTCAGGAAGTCACTGATTTTAACCAAAGATTAAAATCGCCGGCGAAACTGCAGCAATCGCGGCGCAATCGCTGCTCAGGAGGCTCCCCGCGACGCGATGGCCGTAAATACGCGAACTGCCGCGAAGGCCGCGATGGTTGCGCGAAACGGCCCAATTTTGCCCCGATAGAGCAGCTCGTCCAGGAAAAACATAGCTACTCTATCCACATCCCCTTCTGTCCCTGCTTGCGGCGGCTCGGCTGTTCTTCACAGCTGCGCTCGGCCGGCCAGCGGCCGGCGGCAGTGACGGGTGAGGCGGCAACCAGGGTTTCATGTAGCAGCACCTCCGCTATGACAGCTTCACACCATGCTCTACAAGGTTGCGACCGGCGACGAGGGGCCTCTCCGCCTCCGCACGACGACATCGACGAGCCCGCGTCTCGCCTCAGTCTCACACAATTACAGCTCCCAGTACATCGCCAGCAGGTACAGCCTAGTCCTCTTATCCTGATTCAGTACAAGCAACAAAACATGGCAGGCTCTTGGGATTCCAGCTGAAAACTCTATTTTCCTGATGAAAATCCCCTGTTTTCCTGCTGAAAAGGACCTCTGTTTCTACTGAAAATGCCCATGCAATAGTTGCCGCTAAATGGCTTAGCGGCTGTAGCGTCTGGGACGGGCTGCCGCGAAATGGAATCTCCCTCGATTTAAAAGTATGATTTTAACCCTATTGACTCATGTTACATGTTCACGAAGTTAAAAAATATACTTTTCACTATCCTCGCAAACTGCAATCTATTAGTTGTTGCATCTACTTGTGTTTGTTGTCACTCTTCACAATGAACTTTTGCAGCTATGAGGGCATTTATGCAACGCTGCATGATTTAAAGCTGAAACAAGTATAGGTACGTGCCTCAGAAAGTTAAGAACACCAGTTTTCCCTTGGGAGGGATACATGCAGAAATATGAAATTTAAGTGGTAAAAAGGACCCTAATGCAAATATCAACTGGCAGACTTTGAACATACTCTGCGGGTGGTCTTTCAGGCTGAGAAGTCGTGGTTGATGGGACCCTGCAGAAAGATGGTGCATGCATTTAGTTTGAGCAAGACCCTATGTACATGCAGTAAAATGCAATGAGGAACGCTAGCAAGGGACTCACTGGGGCTGAGGAGCTTGTGGTTGAGCAATTGGAGGTGCTTGACTGGTAACAGGAGTGCTTGAAGGCTAGTAATGGTTCATGTGTCAGTACAGACACTTAATTTGTGGTTTCATCCGCAAAAGAAGAATTTTACCTGGGCAGATGAAGCTCCACTGGAAGCAGAAGCTTTGCTCTGCAGAAAATAAGTAAATAGTTATACTTTTAAGAAAAGAAGAACATGGCTGACGAATAAATGGACATTGTACACATCGAAAAAAAAGTACTGCATCAAGTAAGGCGAATAAGTATTTCATTAGTGAATAGCAACAGTCAAGTGCCATATCTGAATCTAATTTTTCACATGTAACCACTTATGTTCACTCCTTAATAATTCATGTTGTTACAATTGTTACACCAAGCATATGACAGAACTGAAATAATCCATACTGTATAGGGCATAAGCAGCCTACCTTACTAAGAATGACAACTAGAAATCCATCTTCGCTAACTTGATTCTCATCCAATGTGCTTTCATCCTTCAAAACCTTGCCATTGTGAATCAGCAGTTGTTGACCCCATGGATAACTATCCTTTCCTTGAATCTCTTCAATGTTCTTCTTGACAACCATAATCTGATTCAAAGCAAACAGTTAGCAAGATATTAAAATAATTACTCCCACTGACATTTTTTACTATTCATAGTTCAAAAGACTTTGAGGTGCTACTTTGACAAAAAAAAAATACAGCTGTACATTAAGAATAAATGCTATGAACAACAAATTAACAGCAAATCTCATGGCAAAGGGACACAGGTGGGCCAGAACAGTGGATAACAAGGCGTCCAAAGGACCTAAATCCTCACCAACTCCAGCTTTCCATCCTCCCAAAGCCACAACCCCCGGAACAAGCTATTAGCACCAGCATATCCACAAAATTAAAGTTGCGTAAACAGAGAAAGAGCATTGTGCGTCTACAAATCGTGTCCATTTGGAATACTGCCAAAATGGTCTGCCAATATCTATTTTTAAGCAGTCTGCCTACAACAACACGTTCACCATCCTTCCTGCAAACTCACCCGCACTGTTCTTCCCCTAAGACGATCCCGAGCACTCACAGGTAAATGCGAGGACACAGTGCCAACACCTCGGCAAAAAAAACCTAATCAGCAGTAGCATACCCAAATCTAACGAGCTAATCCCTTCCGTATATCAACGCATAACCACATGTCCCTAAAATCTAGTTCACCGGCACATCATCTGCATTGACCGGCAAAATCGCTGTGAAGCTGTGCATCCAGCGAAGAACACGGGCCCTGTTTGAATTTTAAGAAAATCGGGGAAATTCGAAACGAAATGATGGGAGCGGGCGGGGGAATCTCACGGTGTCATTGTGCTGGACCCGGATCTCGAAGTGGATGCCCTTGGGAGTCTTCACCGTCAGCTTCATGGCGGCGCCGCGGTGGTCACGGCCGGGGGATCGGAGTTCCTTCCTTCCCTTCCCTTCCCGCTGCTCGCGCTAGGGTTTTAGCAGGTCATGTGCTGTTGACGCAACCCCCCGCGAACAACGGCTCGAGAAGTTCGCGGATCGACCTCGCTGCCCTCGCCCCCTCCGTCACCGGCTCCGCGCCGCCGCAGTCGCTCGATGCGCCGCCGCCTGCTTCGCCTTCGCTACTACTACCTCCGTCGGGGTTTAAAAGGCCCGTGAGCCTGCTAACCTCATCCCTATTTCTAAGGCCCCCTCCCGGTTCTCTAGGATGGTTATTACGAGTAGCAAGTGTTGCATGCATGCAGTGAGAGTAATGAACAAAGGATGAGCCAATGGAAGATGGAGTACGGGGCTGCATGCATGTTTATCCAGGAGAGAGTAAAGGAAACCACCCGCTTTCAGAGAACCATTACTATTCATGTGCAGTAATTTTTGCACTCCCGTTGGTTTTTGTCACGTTCAAGAATTATCTTTTATTTTGGACCCGCCGAACAGCAGATTTCTAGGGACCGGTCGCTGGAACGAACGAACTCGTTCGATACATATCTTTTCAGTCGAGAGCAACTGGTTATGGTGCGCTCTAGAGCCTTCCAACGATCACTCTCAGCCGTCGTCACGTGTCGCGTTCTGAGCGTTTTCTTCGGATTTTTTTTTTCGCACGCGTTTTCTGCTTTTTAGGTGTGTTTTCTGGGTTTTTTCGGTGTTTTGGTTTTTCACCGGTCTTTCTTAGCTTTTGGATGCAAAAACAAAATTGTGGGAGGCACGGTTTTTCTTCCACGAGAGGCACGGTTTTGTTTTCACGAGCATGCCTCTCGGAAACGGAAAAAAAACACCTTTTCTGTTTTTTTTTCTTTCGCGAGGCACGGTTTTGCTTCTGCGAGAGGCATGATTTTGCTTTCACGAGAGGCACGGCCATGCCTCTCGGAAACGGGAAAAAACGTGTTTTCTGTTTTTTTTCTTCCACGCGAGGCACGGTTTTGCTTTCACGAGAGGCACAGTTCTGCTTTTGCGAGAGGCATGGCCGTGCCTCTCGAAAACAGAAAAAAACGTGTTTTCTGTTTTTTTTTCTTTCACGAGAGGCACAAGTTTGCATCCGCGAGCGTGCCTCTCAGAAACGAAAAAAGAACGTGTTTTCTTTTTTTTCTTCCACGAGAGGCACGGTTTTCTCGTCCATTTTTTCGTGAAAAAAAGTTCGTCAAAACCTATCAACATGCGATCTAATTTTGAAGATATCGACATGAGGAATCTAACGGTGAAAACGGTTCGAGATTTGAACACACGGTTTAAGAGATAAAACATTTTGAAAATATGGATCTACGAATAAATAAAAAAACTCCCAGGTTGCGACAAGTTACACACATACAGTGCGCCACTTGTCGTAACCTGGGAAGATGGGAGTGATCTTTGAAAGGGATACTGCTCAGTTAGTAATTTCACCTTCAGCACGAATAATTCCACGGCAACAAAATTTGTCCCTAACAGAACACAGCCAAAAATGATGGGCCAGAAAAAACCCAGAGTTGGCTCGAGAGAAAGCAAACCCTTTTCGTGCTGGGCTCCTAAAAACTTGAAACTGGAATTTGTTCCAAGGCTTACCTGGTGTTGAATATGTAAAAAACCGCCACAAATTGACAAATTACCATGTATAATCATGGGTAGCCGTGATGGAAGTATGAAAAAAACGACATATATGAAGTTGCCATACATGTTGCAAAACAGAATGAACCTAGAAGTTGCCATTGTTTCATTTGCCAAGGGGATGTACAAAGTTATTTGCCATGGTATAAAACATAATACACCATGATTTGATCAAAAAAAATGGAAAATGTTGAAAGATAATCCATAAAACAGAAATTTATGAAGGTGATTAACATGTAATAATGTTTCGTTGATTAGAAAACAAATTTGACATGGTCCAAATAACAACTTTGTCATGGTCAGAACAACATATCCGCCATGGTCCAAAATAATGAATTGCCATGGTCCAAAAAATAATTAATTTGCCATGGTCAAATAGGAAAAAAAAAAGATGACATGGTCCAAAAAAAATCAAATTTGCCATGGTCGAAAAACAAAATTTGCCGTGGTCCGAGAATAAAGTTGCCCATGGTCCAAAAATATATATATTTGCCATGACACAAAAATAAAATTTTCCATGGTGTTTTAATTAAATTTGCCATGCTTTAATTGCCATGAAAAAAGAATGAACAGTAGAAAAACAAAAAAAAATCATGTTTCCTGTGAGATATATGTTGTGTACATTTAGAATAACGCAAGGTTACGAACAAAATTGCCATGGAAGATGCATATTAAAAAATTGCCATTGTGTTTTGCTTGAAATTGCCATGCTTTATATGGAAGCGCACATGAAAAAAATAGAATGAACAGTGTAAAACACTAAATTGTCAACAAAAATTGCCATGGCAGATTTGTATTAAATTTGCCATGGCTTTTTTTTTATTAAAGTTGCCATGCTTTGTTTGGCACATTTGCCGTGCATGTTAAAAATTAACACGAATTAAGAACAAAGATGCCATGGGAGATACATATCAGAATTTGCTGCCATGGTATTTTACATAAGATTGCCATGCTTGTATTTGAGAAAATTGCCATGGGAAAATAGTATAGACAGTGCAAACATATTAAAAGTTTGCCATGGCAGATACATATTAAAAAATTTCATGCTATCTTTATTTTAAGATTGCCATTCTTGTATATGAGAAATTGCCATGGGAAATAGAATGGGTAGCGCAAACACATTATTATGAACAAATTTTTGCCATGGCAGATGCATATTAAAAAAAATCATGGTATTTTTACAAAATATGGCCATCTTTCTATGTGAGAAAATTTGCCGTGTGTATAATAAAAAAATGCCATGGGCCAACCTTTTTTTTATCAGGATTCTCTGGGACATATATTTACCATGGGACTAGTACAAAAAACAAAAAATTGCCGTCGATGATAAATAGAGTAAAATTTGCCATGGCAAAAAAATAGAGTAAAAATATGCCATGAAAACTGAAGTAAATTTGTCATGGCAATAAAAGTAAATTTACCATGCTACAGAAGTAAATTTGACATGTTCTCAAAAGGTAAAATGTTATGAAGATCAAAATTTCATACATATGTCATGTGACTATTCTAAAAAATGTTTCAAATTTTGCTATGATGTATAAGACACTTTTTTGAAAAATTTATCATATGACCAATCCACACAATTGTTTTTGCCAATGCTATGCTCAATGAACTAGAACCTGTAGGGGCTTATTAAAAAATACGAACAACAATTGCCATGACATATGCATATATTAAAAAAAATTCATTGTATTTTTATTATAAATGTCAAGATTTGTTTAAGAAAAATGTCATGTATGTAAAATAATTTTTCCACCATATGAAAAAAGGAATTTGCCATGGAACTTGAATTAAACTTGCCATGGTCCATAAATTAAGTTTGCCATGGTCTACAACGTAAGTTTGCCATGTTGGAGTAATTAAAAAATAATATACTACAAATGATTCTTTAGTAAAATTGCCATGTCACATGAGTAATATTGCCATGAGACGGAAAAGGAATTTTCCATGATATTTAAAATGAATTGCCATGGTGCATGAAGTAAATTCACCTACATTTCGCATATGACCATTACAAACTATTATCCCATAACTTTCCCTGGTTTTTAACACACAAATGTTCTCAACAATTGCCACGCGTGAGTGAACTGAAAGAATGCAAAATTGCCATGATGTAATGGCACCACTATACACCATGTTAATTCACATGAAAAAATTGCCAAGATGTGGGAATTGTCATAGACATACAATAGAAAAACAACTCTCTTAAGTTGCCATGCTTAATCTAGTTATCGTCAACCTACAAGTCGAATGGAAAACAAGCCATGGCTATTAAGTAAATTTGCCATGCTACAAAGTAAGTTTGCCATGTTCTTAAAAAGCTAAAGTGTTAGGAAGATCAAATTTTCAGAATAACAATTAGCCATGGTATTGACAAAGAGCTAATTTGCCATGATCTACATTGCTACATACTAAGAATTGCCATATTGCTGTAAAAAATGGTTAGATGGCTAAATTTTCCATGATCACTGATTCCTGAATGTATAGATCCTTTCCTCTGCTACAAGTTTCTGAGAACGTGTCGGTGTAGTGAACAGGGGGTGTTCATTACCCCTGGACATGCACCGACAAGTTGCAGCCTCCAAGCGGGAAGGGCATGGCAGAGAAGAAATCCACTTATGGGACACATCTAGGACCCAGGTTTCCGGCAAGGATTACTTGCCGGGAACAGGCCTACACATCACCGGCAAGCTCAAAGGCCGGCAAGATCAGGATAGAATTTCTGGGAAGCGAGCCTTCCTGGGAGAAGACCTCCAGGCAGATCACCGAGAAGACCCGATGTTGGGCTCCTGACAAGATGCTTGCCGAGGGACAACTAGGAACAAGCACAAGACTATCAAGAAGGCATTCAAGCTGATAATCAGAAGACAGAAGACCGAAGGCTGGGATCCCGGCAAGATCCTTGCCGGGATGGCTAGCGAAGACCCGGCAAGATTCGCACCCGGCAAGATCCCGCCACCTTGCCACCGTTCTAGTGCAGCGACCAGCCTATCAGACGGGGTTTGTCCTCCTGGATGCGTGTCATGGCATTAGCGGCGGATGGGGTTAAGCGGTGCTGATGGGACGGGCCCTTTTCCCGACCCCAAGAAGCTAAGGGACACCTAGACGAATCATTTAATGCGTTTGTCATAAGTCGTCAGTATTAGGTATGATAATACTATAGTAACTTTACACCTCTTGTACTTCGCCACTGTTGGTGACCCCTTCGACGTATAAAAGGAGGCCCAAGGCGTAGCTACAAGGGGGGGAGCTTCTGGCTCGGAGAGGACCTTCTGGCCCATTCTGTATGCGTAGCTGCTGCTCGAACGTACTGTTCATCGCAAGCGCTCCTGGAGCTTGGGCATAAACACATCCAATACAACCAAAGCAGGAATAGGGTTTTACGCTTCTCAGCGGCCCGAACCTAGGTAAAACTCCCTCGCGTTGATCGTTGGATCTGCTCTTTGTGCACGCCTTTTTCCCTGCCGAACCGTAAAAGGGATCCACGCGATCCCATAGGTGTCGTACGCCGACATCTTTGGCACGCCAGGTAGGGGGAAAGGTTGCGCGAACCTGATCTAGCGGTCAGCGCATCAGCTTCATCGTCCATGGCGACTTCGCTCTACTTATAGAAAGCTAAGTCCTAAAACTTTGATTGCTTTTTGTTATGTAGCCTTATCCTTGATGGTAGTTTTGTATAACCTGTACGCGAGGGAGCGCTCTAGAAACACTCTGCACTCCTGGTTGTTCTGGGTCCACCCAACAACACAGATGCAGCTGCGGTTGTCTCTAGAGCGTTAAGCTCCTGAAGAGGCGGCGTTCTCGATAGGCTGCTAGACAGGACCCGATCCTAAGCGCCATCGACCAGAACGTGCGCATTCGGGGAGTATTCCAGCAAGCGTAGGGATTCATTGTACAAAAATGCAATCGTTCAAGGAAAAGGCTCGATAGGTTTTATTTTCGGATTTCTGCGTAAACCCGTATGCTGAGGAGCCTCCCCGGGGCTAGTTGCGCTCCTAGTCGCCTCGAGTCCGCTCGGCGAAGTGAGCAGCTGCACTAAAGCTGGGAAGGTAAACCTTTTCGGGAGGCGGCGTTCCCGGCAAGCCGCTAAGGACCCGTTCCTCAAAGCGCTGCTGACTGGATCGTGCGCACCGGAAAGTGTTCCGGCAAGCAAGGGAACATTCGACATAAGTCATAACTTGTTGTGCTAAACGCTGTCGTGGCATTACATGTCCAATCAGTGTTGCAGGAATACGCATGGAAGGCGGGCTCGGGGGTTGGCAGTGCCCTAGAGAGTAACCTTCTAGAGAGCTGCCGGTCATCACCACGATCGCGGCCTCACTATGCGAGATGAACAACAGGAAAAGCTAAGTTACAAAAACTTGTGACAATTACATTCCTTTTGCTGTCCTCACTTGCTCCTTACACCTACACGCGAAGGAGCCTTCCCGGGGCCAATAGCGCCCCTAGTTGTCTTGAGTCCGCTCGACAACTTAGGCGGCTGCTCAAACACCGGGAAGGTAAACCTTTTCGGGAGGCGGCGTCCCGGCAAGCCGCTAAGGACCCGTTCCTCCAAGCACTACCGACTGGAACGTGCGCACCGGAAAGCTTTCCGGCAAGCATGGGTCGTCTTGATTGATTTTTCGTCCTTGTACATTAATCTGCACGCGAAGGAACCTTGTCGTGATGAGCCCGCGGTCTAGTTTCGCCTCGAGTCCGCTCGGCAGGCTTAGCAGCCGCGTTCTGACCCGGCAAGTCACCTTGCCGGCGGCGACGTTTCCAGCAGGCTGGTAAGGACCTGTTCCTCAAAGCGCTCACGGCAAACGTGCGCACCGGCAATGTTTCCAAACAGCGTAGGATATAAGATATATGCAAGGACGGAATTAATCAAGAGGGAAGCAAACATTCATTTAGCATAAAGAAACATGTCTTGCATACATAAAGATTGGCCTGACTAAGATTAATTATTTCTTTACATGCGCCATTGCAGCAGCAGGTATGCAAAAAAAGTACTTCAGTCTCGACGGCACGCGGCAGCCGAGAAAGCCAAGGGCGCCGTGCTGGAGGCCGGCAAGACGGCAGTGAGGCATTCGCAGTAGGCGGCGGTGACAGCAGGGATGACTGTATGAATCGAGCACTGCACCCGTAGTATCCTTTATGGGGAAGGCTCGGGGATTGGCTCTTCGTCGCACGATGTGACACTCCCCTTCGGGCACACGACTCCTGCTGCCGTCCTGCTCTGTCTGCCCACGCTGCCGGCAAGCCCAAGGCCCGACAAACCGCAAGTTCTCTTACGTCATCATCAGCGTGCAGTTAAAAAGTCATGAATGACGGTTACTTCTCGCCGCGCGTGTACCGGTGCATGTTTTTGGGCCTAGCCCAGACAAACAGAACGTGCAACCAGATGAAGAGCCAATGTGTAGAAAAAGTTATTTTCTGCACCATTTCCGCTACAAAATGTCTGTGAATATACAGACATACGAAAGGTGATGTGTAAAATTAGCCATTTCGGCTACAAAATTTCAGCAGAAACCCATTTCCGCACTGGGCCAGGAAACTAAAAATGAGTAGGAAAGGGTACCTAAATCCCCAAATATCACTGCAGGGTCCCATGCCGATGCTAGCGCTATACCGAAGCAAACATACTTGGTTAATGGATTCTGTCATTTTATTTGATTTTCGAGTTCAATGCTTCATGATGGCCACAGTCGCAGCAGCTTAGAATCTACATGGATAAAAACAGTAAGCAGCTAGCTGAGGCAGCAACTGCCTGACCTGGTAGGGCGCGCATAGCATAGTGGTGACGGTCTTGCGCGACTCCGCCTACTTCCCAGGCTGGAGCACAGAGACGACCATGGGGATCTGCAAAAGCATGGCCGTCGACGAACACCTCGAGCACGTCCTCCGGGTCAGGCGGCAACTCCACGCGCTCCCTGCCGACGGGCTCCGACGGTGGTGGTCGGAAAGGCTAGGGCCTGCGTCCTTGGAGGCCGGCGAAGCAAAAGGTCCGCCGGCGCTCCGTCCTCGAGCCCGCCGTGCTCGTGCCGGACTGGAGGCCGAGGGATTTGTCGTGCTCCTACTCTCGAGGTCGCCGCGGGACCTGCCGTCGATGCTCGCGGCTTAGGCGTTGGTCGTCGGCCGGAGGCAGGAAGCGGGTGCGACTGCGATGTGTGGTGGAGTAGGGAGCGGGTGCGGCAAGCGGCGAAGGCAGGGAGAGGCTGCGGCGAGCGGCGCGTGAGATGGGGAAATGGGTGGGGGAGGAGCCGAGGAGGGAGGAAAAACATTCGGTGGAGAAAGTGTGCAGGCTTCCTCCCGTGCGTAGTCATAACTGGCCAAACGGGCGGCCCGGCCCGTGCTAAACGGGCCTGGCACGGCACGGCCCGTCAAGGCATGTTTAGCAATCGGCCATGCCGTGCCGGCCCGCGTGCTGCGTCTCCAGGCCCAAGCACAGCCTGTTTACTAAATGGGTCGGCACGTTGACCTGTTTAGCACGCTGGGCTTTACATTTTTGGCCTAATGGGTTTATTTTTGGCCTATTGGGTCATATTTAATATATATATATTAAAAAAAAAATAGGAAAATACATAAAAAAAAAACGGGTCGTGTCGTGCCGGCCCGCGTGCCCAGCCTCTAGGCCTAGGCACGGCCCGATTAGCTCGTGTCGGGCCGGGCCCGTAGCGTGCCGGGCCTGCGTGCTTCTGGGCCGGCTTGATTAGCACGGCCCGTTTGGCCAGTTATAGTGCGTACCCGATCGCATCTGCTGACACCTGTACATTCTGAACATCCCACGGTATTCATCGTCTCAGCCGCTGCATGCGTTCCCCTCGGCTCGCGCGTCGACGCTCGGCTTCAACCAACCCTATCTCGACTCCTGGACGAGGTGACCAAGCAGATGAATCGGCTCAGGCGCGCTTCTTTCCTTTCTTCTCCCAAGTCGCTCGGTCCATTCGTCCGCCGCCGCCGCAATCGTCTCCGTCGGACGCCGTCGGCCCCTCTTCCGCTTTCTCAGTCGCCTCTTCCACCCCGCCCCCTCGTCCTTCATGGGGTAGAGCGACAGCAGCCGCCGGTCACACGACGCAGATGCGGTTTTCAGTTCCTTCTCCCTTCGGCTTGCCCGCTGATTCTTTTCAAGATTCATTTGGGTGCGATGTAGTTGATATATCCATGGCTAGGGTTGGTTAATTATTTTGTGTTTATGTTCTACTTCTATCGTTCTTGCTGATGAACTGCTGTTGTTGTTGTGTTGCGTCACCGTCAGGAGACAAGCATTGCCCCTGACCCGGTCGTAGGTAAACATTGGTTAATTAACATATTCATTTTTGTAGGTGATAATGAACATATACATTTGAGGAACTTCATGTGATTCTAATACTGAGCAACAAATCAGCATATAGGTTGTTGGTGTTAGTGGAATTGGCCCTTCAGGAAAGACTGTGTTTATAATTGTATCGTAAATAAAAAAGAGAGCGATTATAGATGCATTTTGAGATACCCATGAAGTATGGTTAAAATACATGAAAGAGATAATTGTCCAACTTTGACTCCCTGGTTACTTAGCATGTTACAGTTTTGAGGATCGGATTTTTATTTCACTAACATTTTCTTTTCATTTGCCCTATATAAAGTCAATTTGAGGAAAACCTTGACTAGAGTGACAAGATGTACTCCCTCCGTACCATAATATATGACGTTTTAGCAATTCAAATTGAACTGCTAAAACATCATATATTTGAACTGCTAAAACGTCATATATTATGGTACAGAGGTAGTATAAGCCTGGTTGTAAGGATATCTTCTCACTTAATCAAAGTGAGATCGAGGCCATGATATAAACGGCTTCTCAAGATTCTACTCTTTGCCCAAGTATGAAAGCATATATAATCCAATCAGGGTGGCCATCTTTGACGTTGATGACGCCCTCCCTAGAAGTGCGATCCTCGGCCACGGAAGAACAAAGGGGAGGCCTCCTTGCTGCGCAACAACAAGGCTCCACCCTTCGTCTCCTAGACGAAGGCCCTCAAGTACACAACCGTCGTGGAAACCATTGGACAAGATGGAATTATTGTTGATTCGTCAACTTTTAGATAAACTAAATGTCAAGTCTTGCAACTTTGGAGTTGAATTTAGACAAATGTTGTAGGAATCTAGAGTTGATTTCTCTCTCTGGCAATGTACAATGGATCTTTTTATCTAACATATATATGTATGATTTGAAATGTTCAATTTGATGGTAAAACGTTTGATTGTTTCTCTGATCTGCTATACATATAGAAGTACTTTTAGTATCTTTTAATCTATAGAATCAATATTTCAAATAAATACATTTTTTAGAAACTTCAAAAAATGAGCTACAACTTTATCGATGATATTATTCTTGTCTTTTGATTAAGTAGGCTTAAACTTCAAATCAAGTAAAAGAACACAATCTGTATAAAAATTCAGACAATATTTCTTCATTGTATTTGTAGCTTCCTAACCAGAAGTACAAAAAGCATACAAATTTTACTGGAGCAAGAACATTTTCATCTTATATTACTCTAAACCAGCAGTCCACAAATATTGAAACTTGATCATGTGACCCAGCCTACAAATAGCTCATTTCATACATCGTACATTGACATTTCAACCTGTCAATAAGAAATCTCTCTACATGTATAATTTGATCACTAAAAAATAAATCTCTACACTATTTGATCACTACATCAGCAGACTTGATCCACAATGTCTCCCTCTGATAGGTGAAGTTGCAACTAGTTGGTGGCATTGGAGAACCCAGACTGGACACAAGATACCTTCTACAAACCATAAGTTCGACCATTTTCTGGACCAACAGCAGTATAAATCACACCTTGAAACCATAGGAGATTTCTTCGCACTGTTCATTGCAGTGAAAAGCTGTCACTTAGAAGGAAGTTCACAAGTAAGAATATTTACATACATATTTTGGTCATGTAAATGATTAGCTTGTGCTTCTAATTGTCACCTTCTGCCATTAAGTATGGCAACTTTTTCTTTCAGTTCACAAATTATGAGACCTTGACTTTACTTGTTTACATTTCCAATAACAAAAATCATTTTCACGGTTGGGTCCATCATCAAAACTGGTCGGTACAATCAGGCCCGGCCCTGAGGAGGGGCGAGCGGGGCAGCCGCCCCGGGCCCCCAAGTCTCAAGGGGCCCCCACAGTAACGGCCAGTAGATGCGTTAACATCGGTTGTGTGCACAGGAGCAGCGAACAGGCCTGGGCCACGCATGCATGAGGGCCTAGTAGCGCTAGACCACGGATGGATCACTGATTTGCTAATTTTCCGGCAGGATCGCTAATTGCCTAATTTACTTGATCTAATCAACGGCCAGGGATGATGATTCAAGGCCTGTGCGCCGCCTCGATGACCTTATTTTATTTTTCCCATGGTTCCGACGTTCCGTTCGCCGGCGACTAAAGGAATAGGATATTATAGGAACACACAGCGCCGGCAGCAGCAGATGCTCCATCGCTGGCCTCCATACAAGAGAATGAGAGAAGGTACGTCTCACCTGTGCCTTGTACAAAAAACTTCTTGGAATACTATTCTGTGCGATTTTGCCAAGTCGAATTGATGATTTTGTCGAGATGAATTGATGCTTTTGTTAGGTTTATGTTAGTTTTAATTACTAATTGCTTCTTAAATTTTGGCATCGTCACATCATCTAGAGAGTTTGCATCCGGCAGTCAGAAAAAAGAGAGGAAATATGTACATGGGTTGATAGAATAACATAGATATTCTTTATCGAAAAAAAGAATCACGTAGATAATGTATCGATAGATTTCTTAAGAGCAACTTTATGCATTGAGGATCTTTAAAAAAAAGGTTATGCATTGAGAAAAATTATTGGATGATGTTGATATTGATACCACCACCAACAATTTTGCATCTTGGATTGTTAGATGGAAATTTCAAGATAACAATTGTAAATTAAGGACGGAGATAAGAACCAAATGTTCTAACCATGGCAAGTCGAATGTTTTTTGTGGCAATTTATATTTGTTGACCATGACAAGTTAAGTTGGTAAGCATGGCAAATCCGCCCTCAGTTTGTTTTATGTTTGGAAATTGTCGTGCTTGCCAATTAAACTTGCCATCCTCGCGTCAACTGAAATTGCCATAGAAAAACGTTCGATTTCCCATGGTCAAAGATCTGACGTTCGGATTTTATCATTTTCGTAAATTAATTGACAGGAATATTGCACTTGGATGCACCTATTACTAACATTTCATATATGTATACTATTTGATTATTAGTTTGATGTTTATATAAAGGGCCCCTAAGTTTTATTTTCGCCCCGGGCCTCCGAAATTCCAGGACCGGCCCTGGGTACAATGCACAAATACATAATAGATCTAAATCTTCCAAACATTGTATATGGTGACAAAACACTATCAATTAGTAGCAATTGAAATCCAAATCATGACGCATGATGGATATATTCCAATATACATAATCTTCCAAAATCTTGAGTAGCATTGGAATTAATGGAGGGAGTATGTACTAAATATTACAATATTTTTTGTGTGCAATTACCACTGTTGGTGCAAAAAAAAGTGCATACAGTTGAACTACAATGAGTGAAAATGAATCAAACTAAAGGTATTTGCTCTGACATGTGCTGTATGGACTACAGGCGACAGCGTAGGCGAACCCAGGCGGTGGAGGAGGCGGATCCAGGAAGTGGCAGCCGGCGGCGCGCTCGTGAACCGGTCGCCGCAGTCAGGATCGAGTCCCCACTCCCCAACGCCTGGATCCATCGATACAGTAATGTAGGAGCCGAGCCGAGCCGCGAGCCGCGAGCCGCGCAACGCTTGGGAACTGTCGCGGAGGTGACGATCCGTAGGATGCTGAGCTTGTCCACGTGGCGCGCATCGAAGGCGCGGCTGCACAGGAGGAGTTTTGGAGCGGGTCTCCACCGAATTTTTTCCCCTTATAGATCCAGGTACTTGTCCTGCTCGTTCATATTAGCAACTAGGCTACGACATGCAGTGCACGCGTTTTGTTCCATGCTTGTACTACTTGCCATCGTATATAGCACAACACACCTTTCTAGTCTTTTTTTGAGAATGACTACCCAAATACAAACCCATCTAGGTGGATCTTTCACATAGCATGAGCGAACGAAGTTCTTCCGGCACATCCGCGATGATCAGCAGGTTTCCCTCTCGCCTGCCTCTGGCCGCAAGCTCATGGGCCAGTTTGTTCATGCTTTGGTTGACGACATTGACGTGCACGATGTTGAAACTCGTCGTCGTGTTTTTAATGTCACTGACAACTGAAAAGCAGACAAAACGATTCTACCCCCAAACTGCAGTTCCTTCGCAATCGAGCTACAGTCTGTCTCAATTACTAGGTTGCCCTGGTACATGGCCGACAGTGCTGTAATCCCGGTCAGTATAGCCTGACCCTCTGCTTCCTCCACAGTTCCGCAACCATTCATCGATCTACTGATCGAAAACAGAACTGACCCCTGGTGGTCTCTTGCGACAGCCCCCGCCCAACATTCTACTGTTCCCGGCAGGAAAGCCTCGTCCGTATTTCTTTTGATCACCCCCAAGGGTGGTTTCTCCCACCAAGGGGAAGTCTCTGTACTCAACCGGTCGTGCGAGATGGATCCTTTGAAGACTGACAAAGAGCCGCAACCTTTTCCATTGGAGCCATCATTCAGTACCAGACAACGAAGCTCCTCCTCATACCCGATCAGGAATTGCACCGATCTTGACACTGACTCTTTGCCCTCATGATGCACACAGTCATCACGTAAAAACCAGGCTCGCCACAACAACAGAAGGATTTTTATCCTCGTATATGAATCATGTCTGTCTAAAAAAACCTGGAGCCAGTCTCTCCCTGTATACCTGAACTCCTGCTCCTCCGGGATTTTCCACACTTTCCTCATAGCAAACCTCAAGGCCCTGCTCTTCGTACATGCCAGGACTGCATGGAATTCATCCTCTTCCCCATGCCCGCAGATGCTGCATACGCTATGATGAACAATAGTGCGCTTGTGTTTGTTCTTCTTTGTTGCAAGAGTTCCCGTGGCAATCCTCCAGCCAAATATTTTGATTCTCTGTGGGACCTTCATTTTCCATATTACGTCCCAAATATTTCTATCTCCTGCTCCCGAGGTCGACGACGAGGCCCCCGCAGCTGTGCCCCGCTCCAGGCTAGCTGCAAGTTTATATGCACTACGCACAGTAAAAAATTCATTTTTTTCATGGTGCCAGGCAATACAATCGTCCACATCGGCAGAGGGGATCTTGATCTTGAGTATTTCTTCAGCATCAAACGGGTAGAAAATATTTTCAACCAACTCTGAATTCCAAGTTTTTGTCTCCGGGTTAATAAGTTGGTTTACCCACCGGAATCTAGACCGCCTCCTAAAATTCGCTGTTCTCAAGCCCTTCCTTCTTGGAAGCCATTGATCACGCTGAATCTGATACGTTTGCGATTCCCTACACGCCACACTAGACCTGTTTTCAGCAGGCCAAGCCCCTGTTCAATGCCTCTCCATACCGGTGAAGCGTCGGAGCAGAAAACAGTGTCAAGGAGGTCACCTTTAGAGAAATATTTGGATTTGAGCATTCTTGCACACAAACTCTCAGGTTTTTGGATGAGCCTCCATGACTGCCTCGCCAGCAGTGCCAAGTTGAACATGTGCGTGTCTCTGAATCCGATTCCCCCCGCTCTCTTTGGCTGGGTCATACGTTCCCAAGACATCCAATGAACCTTCCTATGGCCCTCCTCATCACCCCACCAAAAGTCTCTAATCATTTTTTCATACTTCTCACAAAAACCTTTCGATAACAGAAAGACTCCCATAATAAACGTGGGGAGTGCTTGCACTACCGACTTGACGTGCACCTCCTTGGCTACGTAGGACATGAACCTCTCGTACCAATTGTTGCATCTCTTTCAGTAAGAATATTTAACCTTTAACATACCTCTGCCTTAGCTTCCTTTTTATTTTTTAGGGATAGGACAATTTCGGAAAATTTTCCAAGTTTATCCATGATAGGTTGGAAATTTACATCCTTCATCCTCCCTTCCGGAGTCGGCAAACCCAGGTACTTGCTCTCAAAACTTGCAGATTCTACTTGTAACACTTCTTTAATCTCCTCTCTGATAGTTTCCGGGCACACATTGCTGAACAGAATGGAGCACTTACTCGAACTAAGGAGTTGGCAAGTGCATCTCTGAAAGGTGTTAAGCACTCTCTTCACTGACGTTGCTTGCTCCAACGTGCCCTTGAAGAACAACAGACTATCATCAGCGAAGATCAGGCTTGAGATGCCCGGGCTATTTCTTGCTACCTTGATCGACGTGATCTGCCCTCCTGCCACCTCTCTGTTCAACAGGTTAACTAAACCATCAGCGACGAATAAAAATAGATACAGGCTTAGTGGATCCCCTTGGCGGAGTCCTCTGGTTGGAGTAAAAAATTCAGATAATTCCCCATTGCATTTCACCGCAAATCTGACTGATGTGACACACTCCATGATCCACTTAATCCAATTTTCTCCAATACCCGCTGGAGGTACCCCCAGTCCACTCGGTCATAGGCCTTTGCAAGATCCAATTTGTAAGCATAGTGGGTGTCATGTTGGTTTCTGCTATGTTGTATCTCGTGGAAACATTCAAAGGCAATAATTGCATTATTCGTGATCATCCTCCCCAGAATGAAGGCACTCTGGGTTTCTGACACAATGTCATTTAGTACCGGTCTCAATCTGTTTACGACGCACTTTGAAATGACTTTGTACACAACATTGCACAAACTGATGGGCTGGAAGTCTCTCAGCGATTGTGAATCATTTCCTTTAGGTATTAGAACGATGACAGTGTCATTTATGCCCTCTGGTAGAGTACCCTTTTCAAAGAAATGTAGCACCGCTGACACCACATCCCCTTCTAGAACAGTCCAATTCCGTTGGTAGAAACGGGCTGGAAAGCCGTTCGAGCCCGGCGCTTTCAGTGGGCCTATTTGGAAGAGTGCACCCACCTCCTCCGCCGAGAATCTTTTGTTAATTGAGCATTCAGATCGTCTCCAACTTTTTTCTGCGTCAGCTCTATGAGTTCAAGAGGCACCACCCCTGGGTCCTTAGTGTACATGTTTCTAAAAAAATTGTTGCAAGTTCCTTGATCCCTTTTCTGTCCTCCACCCAGTTCCCCATATCATCCTTCAGCTTGGCTATAGCGTTCTTTTTCCTTCTCCATGTGGCCTTCCTCTGAAAATATTTTGTGTTGCGGTCTCCTTCTTTCAACTTAGTGACTCTCGACCTTTGTCTCCACATCATCTCCTCCCTCAATAGTAGTTCGTCCAGCTGCTTCGACATATTTTTGATTTTGTTTTGCTAGTTTGGGGAGGGGGGCGCCATCCAGAGATCACTCAGCTTCTTTCTAATCGCTGCAGTTTCCTTCAGAACAGAACCAAAGTCCTTCGCTGCCCATTGCCGTAGATCCGATTGCATGGTGGTCAGCTTTCCACTCAACTTCTAGAGTGTGTCTGCCTTCCCTGCTTTCTTCCAAGACATATCAATGGATTTTCTTAAAGAATAAACTCTCTCCCACATATACTCATACTGAAAAACAGGGATCCTGCTCTCGTTTTGAGGCCTCCACTCCTTCCTTGGTCCGAACCTTACCAACAGAAGAAGGTGGTCTGATCTTGAGGAGCATACATGTTCCACCGAAGCTTGTTGGAAGATGTGACTCCAAGCTGAGGACGCCACCCCTCTATCGAGGCGTCCTTTCACATTTTTTTGGCCCTCCTGTTTGTTGTCAAAAGTCCAACTTGGGCCTCTGTAACCGAGATCAAACAGTCCACACTCTGCAAGGACTTCGCGAAAGTTAGCCATATTCCATTCCGATCTGAGAGAGGAGGAGATATGTTCAGTTTGCCACATAGTCTTGTTGAAATCACCAACAACAAACCACGATGCATGAGATGCTGGTTTTATTCTTCTCAGGAGTTCCCACATGTGGTGTCGTTCGTGTGCTTTTGCCTATCCATACAATAAGATTGCACGCCATTGCTGGCCATGCGGGTTTAGTCTTATCAACACATCAATGTATCTCAAACCCACGACAAGTTTTATTACCTCCACACTTTCATCATAATACAAAGCAATGCCGGCTCCTTTTCCTATGCCAGCATGTGTAATGCAGTGCTTTAGCCCTAGTCTCCATCGTAGGTTTCTAACATATTTATTCTTTTGCCGTGTCTCAGAAAGAAAAACGTTCTTTGGCCTGTAGGTGTGCACTAGGCACACCAATTCCTGAACTGTCCGGGGCTGCCCGAGGCCCCGACAGTTCCAGCTGAGAAGCGTCATGGCTTCTGGTGGACGCTGTCATTGGCATCCATGATACGTCCATTTTGCATCATGATTTCCTATTCATATTTACATTATTCTTGTCCATTATTCCCTATTATCATACAATTCTTATGCCCTTTCTCTCTGAATATGCAAGGTACATCACAAAGAGGGAATTATCTGGAAACTGGAATTCTGGACCGGAAAACTGAGAAAAAGGGAGAAAAATCACCAGACTACAAATGACCTAAAACTTCAAAAGGAATTTTCATTGAATATATGTGAATTTATGGGCCAAAAATATACCAGAGGGGGGCCACCAACTTGGCACAAGCCAACAGGGCGCGCCCCCCAGGTCGGGCCCTGATGGCTTGTGGGGCCCTGGCTGGCCTCCCGAGGCCCTTCTTCTTCTATATGGTTTGTTTTACCCTCGAAAAAATCATAAGCAACCTTTCGGGACAAAGCGCCGCCGTCTCGAGGCGGAAACCTGGGCAGAGGCCCTTTTGCACTCCGGCAGTTAGGTTCTGCCGGGGAAATCCCTCTTCGGGAGGGGGAGATCGAAGCCATCATCATCACCAACGCTTCCTCCTTCGTGGGAGGACCAATCTTCATCAACATCTTCACCAGCACCATCTCATCTCCAACCCTAGTTCATCTCTTGTATTCAATCTTTGTCCCAAAACCTCAGATTGGTACCTGTGGGTTACTAGTTGTGTTGATTACATCTTGTAGTTGATGCTTGTTGGATTACTTGGTGGAAGAAATTATGTTCAGATCCTTAATTATTATTATTGCACCTCTGATCTTGAACATGTTGATGAGGTGTGAGTAGTTACTATTCTTCCTGAGGACATGGGAGAAGTCTGGTTATAAGTTATCATGTGAAGTTGGTATTCGTTCGATATTTTGATGATATGTATGTTGTTACTTCTCTTAGTGGTGTCATGTGAATGTCGACTACATGAAACTTCACCGTGCTATGCGCCTAAGGGAAGTCATTGTGGAGTAACAAGTAGATGATGGGTTGCTAGAGTGACAGAAGCTTAAACCCCAGTTTATGCGTTGCTTCATAAGGGGCTGATTTGGATCCACATGTTTTATGCTATGGTTAGATTTATCTTAATTCTTCTTTCGTAGTTGCGGATGCTTGCGAGAGGGGGTAATCATTAGTAGGTTGTTAGTTCAAGTAAGAACAACACCTTAGCACCGGTCCACCCACATATGAAATTATCAAAGTAGCAAACGCGAATCAACTCAACATGATGAACATGACTGGACATAATTCCCATATGTCGTCGGGAACGCTTGCTTAATATAATAGTACTTTCAGGCCTGTCCTTTGCTACAAAAAGGATTGTGCTACCTCGCTGCACCTTTGCTACTATTTTTACTTGTCACTTGTTACGATTTATCTTTCTATAAAACTATCTACTATCGTTACTTACAGCACTTGCAGAGAATACCTTGCTGAAAACTGCTTATCATTTCCTTCTGCTCCTCGTTGGGTTCGACACTCTTACTTATCGAAAGGACTACGATTGATCCCCTATAATTGTGGGTCATCAAGAATCTTTTCTGGCACCGTTGCCGGGGAGTGAAGCGTCTTTGGTAAGTGAAAATTGGTAAGGTAATATTTTCTATACGTGCTAAATTTTACTGTTGCTTGTCACTATGAACGGTCACCCTTTGAGTGGCTTGTTCGGGGCATCTTCGCCCCGAACTGGAGATGAGGAAATTGCTCCTCAACCTATTGAACCTACTAAAAATGTTTATTATGAGATTCCTTCTGGTATGCTTAAAAACTCTTATCATACCCATATGATGGAACGACTCATCCTGATTATCATTTGATATTTGTCGATGAAGTTTGTTGATTATTTCAGCTTGCAGGGTTGTCTGGAGACAAAGTTAAGAAGAAAGTTTTCCCTTTATCTTTGGAGGGAAAGGCATTAATGTGGTACAGGTTATTGGGCGACATTGGATCATGGGACCGGAATCGTTTGATGTTGGAATTTCATCAGAAGTTTTATCCTATGCATCTAGTTCATCGTGATCGGAACTTTATTTATAATTGCCGGCCTCGTGAAGGAGAAAGTATCGCTCAAGCTCGGGTGAGGCTTAAATCTATAATGCACACTTGTCCCAACCATGATATCTCAAGAGATACTATTATGCAAAAAATTTATGCTCGGCTTTCTCATGATGATCAAAACTTACTCGATTCTTCCTCTACCGGTTCCTTCATGAATAGAACTAATGAATTCAAATGGGATATCCTAGAAAGAATTAAGTGCAACTCTGAAGATTGGAAACTCGACAAAGGTAAAGAGTCAGGTATAAAGCTCAAGTTTGATTGTGTAAAATCTTTTATGGAAACTGATGCCTGCTATAAGTTGAGTAATAAATATGGCTTTGACTCTGAGATAGTAGCTTCATTCTGTGAATCATTTGCTACTCATGTTGATCTCCCTAAGGAGAAGAGGTTTAAATACCATCCACCCATTGAAGAACAATTAGAGAAACCTATTAAACTTGAGAAGGAAGAAATAATTGTTAGCCATGTTGATCCAATTGTTCCTACTGCTTACATTGAGAAACCACCCTTCCCTGTTAGAATTAAGGAACACGCTAAAGCTACGACTATGGTTAATAAGTATTATGTTAGGACACCTATACCTTCTGAACAAATAAACGTTGAGCCTAAAATAGCTATGGTAAAAGATCTTCTAGTTGATAACATTGATGGGCAGGTTATTTACTTCTATGATGAAACTACTATAATTGTAAAACCTGTTAGAAATGAGCGGGATGAGTTAGACAAAAATAAACCATTTATTGGCATGCCCATTGTTTCTGTTAAAATTGGAGACCATTGTTATCATGGCTTATGTGAGATGGGTGCTAGTGTTAGTGCCATACCTTTTACCTTATATCAAGAAATTATGAATGACATAGCACCATCTGAGCTTGAAGACATTGATGTTACCATTAAACTTGCAAACAGAGACACTATTACACCACTTGGGATTGTTAGAGATGTTGAAGTCTTGTGTGGAAAAATTAAGTACCCCACTGATTTTCTAGTACTTGGTTCAAAAGAATATAACTTTTGTCCCATTACATTTGGTAGACCTTTCTTGAATACTGTCAATGCTCAAATTAATTGTGTCACTGAGAAGGTCAAGTGTTTGAAACTAGTAGACTGCTCTCATGCGCCACCTCTTATATTGCACCCCCTTGAAGGTGGGCGGCTTCAGATGTGCAGCAAAACCACTTGGAGTAAATTGCCTATAATCAGGTTTTTGGAATGTTGAATATATGAGCAAATTACTATGAGATTTAATCCGAATAAACAGTAAATAAATCATGACGGCAATGACAGAGATTGAACTAATCATGCGAACTAGCATAGTAGATGAATAGATTAAATCTACGGCACAAACTAGACATAATAATTCTAGCATGATTTCAAAAAGAGAGGACAAGATCGCATACGGTGCAGCAGGAGAAGAAATGCCGGCATTGATGTTGTCGCCCATGTCGTTGAGGAAGAGGTTGCCGAGATCGGGGAAGAAGTCATCGTTGAGGAAATCGTCGCTGCCAGCAGTTGCGCGAGTGCGCTCCCCAAAAACCTGATCACCTCTCTCACGTACAGGATCACGAGAAGCGGGGTTCCGGAGGCCTGCTGTCCCTTCTCACGGTACACGCTGGAAGGAGGGATGGAGAAGACTTGGATGGCGGCGCAATGATCTGGAACGGTGTGAAACCATATGTTGTGATGACGACTAGGGTTGGCAGGGACCTCGCGTATATATATGCGCGTCGGGATGGAGAGACGTGGACTGGACCCACGTCCTAGTCGGTTACAACCCACTATCCGACGTCTCAGATCGTGGTGCGTCTGTTACGGACTTTCTGTTCCTACCCGGCAAAAATAAGCACGTAGGTATGAGCTCGGCTCGGCTCAATCCCGCAACCCGCGGCGCGGCGCGGCACGACGCGTCGTGACGAGGCGTGGCGTGGCAAGGCGAGCAAGGAGGAGGAGTGCGCGAGGGCCTCTTCTCTTCTCATGCTCTTACAAGTAGTATAAGAGCTCACCTTATAAGGTGGTGTAGCTCTCTCCCAACTAGCAGTATGGGACTAAACTTTAGTCCCAGTCACACCACCCACACAACCAACTCAAATGGGCCATGAGAATTTTAGATTTTAGTTGGGCTTTGGGCCAAAGGCCTACTAGCAAAATTCAACACTTCTTGCTAGAGAGGCGGCTGGCACACAAGGAGTGTGTATCTTTCTACAAAGGTAGCTGGTACACAGGGAGTTAGTCTATTCGCGAAACACGGTTTGAAACATCAGCTGCATATTGGATTTTTTTAAGCAGGTGAAAGCTGCTATTGTTTTACGATAGTTTTTTTAGATCATTATGCTTTGTGCCACGTTGTATGGACATATGAACAAAAGTAACTCCTCTAGCTATGTTATTCTGACAAACTCGATGATCTACTGAGATTAGGCGATCTATGTTTCATCGCTTAACGATGTTTGCAAATGTTACTACTTTAGAACTTCTTATTATTATATAGTATGTTCTTCAGTTAATTAGTGATGTTTCTCAATGTTTCCAAGAGATGTAATTGGTAGTATCTCTCGTATTCCTGTCACGGAACAATTCCATTTGCTTATTGGGCTAACTTTCCTATAGAACCACAAAGGAAAAATTATTGATTAATTAATCAGGTTATTACACGGTAAACATAGTGAATTTATTTGTAATTTTTATACTGCCTAATCTGAATCGCTAAGGATCATGATATTGCATTTTTAGGCTATGTTCAGTTTCTATGCTATACTAGAATTTTGAAGAATTTTTTTAAGGTGTGTCTCTGGTGTCAATATTAAAAGAAAGAGCCTTCATTTTTCTTTTCAATCAGAGTGCAGAAATTAAAGCATGTGTATCTTTTAACGAAAACATAATTACATTATCGATGAGGGTAATCTCATGTTACCTTTGTGTTATGTTAGCTTGCTAATTTCCTGTATCCAGTTAATAATATTGTGGCTATTATCATGAACTAAATAATGGTTGATAGCGTTGACATTGGCCTACGATCTACTACCAAGTAATGATCTACTACTACTTCGCTAATTACTGTCATCGGCATCTTTTTGATCATCGCTGCGGGAGGTACTCTTATTACTGGCAAGTTGGCCCTAATCATATTATAATAGTTCATTACTTGGTTCCTTAGTTGTGTTATTTTCCTGGGTGAGCACCAATAATTACCTCCAAATCTAAGCATGCTTTCCTCCAAAGTCTCAATCATTGATCTGTCTAAATCTCCATATGAGTTATTCATGTGTGGTGTGGAAAGTTATTACTGACCATTTTGTTGCTCCAGGTCCCGCCGGCATGCTCCTGCTCCCGCTCGGGAGGAAAGACAACAAACGAGACAGCTGGTTTTCGCTAGATTTTTTTGGCCGATTCAAAGGAAACGATTGAGGCACGGGCGTATGCATCCGTGGGATGTGCACCACGCACTAGTGCAGGCGCCTGCTATACAAACGGTTTTTAACCCCTTTCCATGACGTAGTCTCAAATTGTCGCCTTGCATGTGTGGGCGATAGGGGGGGGGGGGGGCTATCCCACATGACACGGAAAATCCATCGGTGATGGCTGCGCCCGGTCACACACGATGAGCAAAAATATGTCGTGTACGATTGGAAGGGCCATCACAAACAGATATTTTTGGGAAGTCATGTGAGATGTGCTTAGCATCCCACACAGTGAATCCCAAACATACGTTTCCGTTCACATTCTACATCACACACAATTTTCTGCATAACATCGTCTGTGTTAGGGGTGGCCATCACGCACGGTTCCTAGAAGAAACTGTTTGGCATAGGCCTATCCATCACACACACGTTTTATGTGAAAACGTTTGCGAATGTGTCTTCTAACGCACACAGTTTATGGCCGGAAGTCGTGTGTGATTTTTCACTGATCCAACACGCCAAATTTCCAGGAACCGTGTGGGTTTGGTGTGGTAATCGTCCACGGTGTTCTATGACAAACCGTCTGCAATATGAAACCACAATAATCAGGCTAATTGCTCTATTATTTATAATCCAGCTAGTAAACAAATTGACACTTCATATCAAGCACACAATATATTTCATTTCGTATTACGGCAACCAGGATTTCATAATTGGAATACATCAGAGTACAACATCATATAGGCATATAATACCTAGCTACCCAATTACACGACAGGACCGAGTTTCACATGCAACATCTAAAACCATTAGAAAATAGCATCATATACGGTAAATAGATAGATGAATCACGTCTAGAAAACTGTTGAAGCGAAAGGCAAATATTGACCCGTCGCTGATGTCGAAGGTCCTTGCAACTTTATGCCAATGCATGTGGATGGTTGCCCGCCCATCCTTCATCCTCTTGAGGAAAACTTCAAGATTATATCGTGGGTGTTGTATGAATACCTTCCTCGCCTCTTGACCATACAGGTGGTTTGAGACGTACTCATCGATGAACTGCTTTGGAAAGGACTACAAACAAAGATATGCATAAATTATGTTTCGAAAAATTGTAATGTCACAAAGGGAAAAAAGACAAGGTAAAAGCGATAGTACCATCCTATAGTTCACTGATGTCTTCTTCATTGTGCAGACAAACAGCTTGTTGTTTTTCGTCGCAAGTTTCTTTATCTTAACAATCTTTCAGAGTTTATTGATTTGACTGATATTCATGAACACATCATTTCCCCACATGCAAAATGGGTCGAACAGTGGGTCTAAACCTCTTACAGTAGGACCTACATGTGTAGGACCAAATTATTATTAGAAACCTAAATATTAGAATGGTTCTTGCAATTGCACAATAATGTGCTATTAGCCAAAGGATCATGAAAGTGCAAACCTCGATGGTAAACTTCAGTGTCTCCCATTGTCCCCCCTGTAACGCATTTAAGATAGATATTGATCAGGTTTTAAGTGAGATTTGGCATGCTATCAATAAAATATGTTAATGAAAAATAAACGCATTGCAGATCCAACATATTAATTCAAGCCACATGGAAAAACCAAGCGTGCTAAGAACTATGAAATATAGCAATTGTATGTTTCATATGCATAACAATACAAAATTGTACCAACAATAATCGAACATCACATTGCAGATGATCACCAAAACAAATGAACCAAATAGTTAACTGAGCATCACATTGGACAATAGAACATACTAGAAGGTCAGATTGCATAGTAGCATTACTTGCATATTTCACTAGAATTTCTTAAGGAAAGGCAGGAGCAGCACATGCAACAGGTAAAGCAAACATGCTTAACAGGCGTAGCTACCTAAACACAGGCCATTAGTAATTAAGCTAAAAAACAAGCTATTCCTCATTGTTGGAGATATCGATAATGATGGGCTTGGAAGAGGGCGAGGCCTCCACATCGTGGGTGCCCTCCTCATAGTGGTGAGTGGCCTTAGCCTGTCTGGGCACCAACCTGCCGGCTCTGGAGTTGAGGAAAGCACGGGCATGCTGAGAGAACAACTCATAGTCATCGTCGAAGGCAAAAGCGGATCTCTCGAGAAAACACAACGATTTGTTGTTCAAAGAAGACAACTGCATGGCGGCGTCCGCGCGCGAGGCGTCGATGGTGGCCTCGACGGCGATGTGCTGCTCTAAGATTTGGGGGTCGGCACGCATGGCAGCCATCGCGGCCTCATCCGCGCGTGCGGGCATGATTTGCTTCTCCGCTGCCAGGTGCTCCTTGAGATCTTGGCTATACTGCGTGCACCATGTCTTTCGGCGGCGATTATGTGGGGGGTGGGCCGGTGATTTTGGTGGAATGTGTTGCACCGGCGGTCGGGGCATGTGGAATGGAGGAGGAGGGGGAGGAGGGGGAGTGGTGTGGGGAAGGTGTGGATTACCCGACTAGATGGAGGAGGGCGAGCAGCAGGAAGGAGCGTCGCCGGTGAAGAGGCGGCGCTGCAAGCAAGTTGTGCAGGTTTGAACTTAGGAAAGGAAGGGGAAGTAGGGGGTGTGGCTTTTGGTTGGTACGAGGGGAGGGGGAGGTAGATATTTGCGTGGCAGCCCAAAATTTCGTTCGGTGCGACGAAAAAGTAGCGCGCACAGTCACATCGGACACAGTCCCTTTATCATAACAGTGTGAGATATTCAACAACACAAATGAATCCTATAGTTGATCCCGTGTGTGATGAGACTGAACATGGAAATTTTGGTCTCCAAGCTTCCGGCGTAAGATATCGGATACAACATTGCAGACTGTACTTGCATTTCATTTTCATTTGGAAGAGAAAATGGGGATACGACGACAAATTTTGGTCCGAATTTCCCTCGTTACATTGGTCATCGACGTCATTGCTTAATTTAACAACACTTGCAAATTTGAGTACTACACAAAAGAGCCTACAACACTGCCCGTACTTACTTAATCGAGCAACTAATAAACATTAGTTAGTTGACCTAAACATTACTCTAACAAAAGACCATCGTGCTAGACACAGACTAATATTCCGCCTGGCATTCATCGATCTCCGTCGCCTCCTCGATGACTGATACGTCTCCAACGTATCTATAATTTTTGCTTGCTCCATGCTGTTATATTATCATTCTTGGATGTTTTACAATCATTTTACTACAATTTTATACTATTTTTGGGACTAACCTATTAACCTAGAGCCTAGTGCCAGTTTCTGTTTTTTTTCCGTGTTTTTGAGTTTTACAGAAAAGGAATATCAAACGGAGTCCAAACGGAATAAAAATCTACGGTGATTTTTTATGGACCAGAAGAAGCCCAGGGAGCGTTGGAGTTGGGCCATAAGAGCCACGAGGCCACCACAAGCCTGGGCGCGCCCCCTGGCTTGTCGTCACCTCGTGGCCCCCCTTGACTTGTTTCTGCCGCCAAAAATTCCTATAAGTACAGAAACCCCCAGAAACAAACCTAGATCGGGAGTTCTGCCGCCGCAAGCCTCCAGAGCCACGAAAAACCAATCGGGAGCCCGTTCCGGCACCCTGCCGGAGGGGGAAACCATCACCGGAGGCCATCTTCATCATCCCGGCGGTCTCCATGACGAGGAGGGAGTAGTTCACCCTCGGGGCTGAGGGTATGTACCAGTAGCTATGTGTTTGATCTCTCTCTCTCTCTCTCTCGTGTTCTTGAGATGACACGATCTTGATGTATCGCGAGCTTTGTTAACATAGATGAATCATATGGAGTTTTCCCCTCTCTATCTTCTTGTGATGAATTGAGTTTTCCCTTTGAAGTTTTCTTATCGGATTGAGTCTTTAAGGATTTGAGAACATTTGATGTATGTCTTGCGATGGGATATGCGTGGTGACAATGGGATGTTCTATTGATCCACTTGATGTATGTTTTGGTGATCAACTTGCGGGTTTCGTGACCTTGGGAATCTATGCATAGGGGTTGGCACACGTTTTCGTCTTGACTCTCCGGTAGAATCTTTGGGGCACTCTTTAAAAGTTCTTTGTGTTGGATTGAACATGATGAATCTGAAATTATGTGATGCATATCGTATAATCATGCCCATGGGTACTTGTGGTGACATTGGAGTATCTAGGTGCCATTAGGGTTTTGGTTGATGTGTATCTTAAGGTGTTATTTTAGTACGAACTCTAGGGCTGTTCGTGACACTTATAGGGATAGCTCATAAGATTGATCAGAAAAGATAACTTTGAGGTGGTTTCGTACCCTACAATAATTTCTTCGTTTGTTCTCCGCTATTTGTGACTTTGGAGTGAACTCTTTGTCGCACGTGAGGGATTTATATATGATTCAACTATGTTAGTATTGTTGAGAGAACTTGCACTAGTGAAAATATGAACCCTAGGCCTTGTTTCTAAGCATTGCAATACCATTTGTGCTCACTTTTATCATTAGTTACCTTGCTGTTTTTATATTTTCAGATTACAAAAACCTATATCTACCATCCATATTGCACTTGTATCACCATCTCTTCACCGAACTAGTGCACCTATACAATTTACCATTGTATTGGGTGTGTTGGGGACAAAAGAGACTCTTTGTTATTTGGTTGCAGGATTGTTTGAGAGAGACCATCTTCATCCTACGCCTCCCATGGATTGATAAACCTTAGGTCATCCACTTGAGGGAAATTTGCTACTGTCCTTCAAAACTATTCGCATGGAGGCCCAACACGAGTCTACAAGAAGAAGGTTGTGTAGTAGACATCAAGCTCTTTTCTGGCGCCGTTGCCGGGGTGGCAACGTAAGCGGCACTCACATCCCGTCAACGAAGCTCTTTTCTGGCGCCATTGCCGGGGACGTGAGTGCTTGAAGCTATATCTTTAGATCTTGCATTTGAATCTTTTAGTTTCTTGTTTTATTACTAGTTTGGTTTTATAAAAGAAAACTACAAAAAAATGGAATTGAGGTTGCCTCATATGCTTCATCTTTTTAATGTCTTTCGTGAAAATGATGGAAAAGAAAATTGTGCTCAAGTGTTAGAAGAAGAAGTTATTAAAATGTTTGGCACTAAATCTTTGGGTGATGAGCATGATTGCAATGTTGTTAGTATGAATTCCTTGAATATTCATGATGCTAATGATATGCAAAGCTACAAGCTTGGGGATGATATGTTTAGTCCCCCAAGTTTTGATGAGCAAATTTATTATGATGAAAGCATGCCTCCTATTTATGATGATTATTGTGATGATATGTATGCTATAAATAATAATGATAACCATGAAACTTATCATCATGATTTTAATTTTCAATTGGATTATGCTTCACATGATAGTTATTTTGTTGAGTTTGCTCCCACTACTATTGATGAGAATAAATTTGCTTATGTGGTGAGTAGTAAAACTTCTATGCTTGTGGATCATGAAGATAATGCTTGATGTGCTGGTTATATTGTGAAATTCCTTCATGATGCTACTGAAAACTATTATGAGGGAGGAACTTATGCTTGTAGGAATTGCAAAAATATCAAGTTTCCTCTCTATGTGTTCAAAGTTTTGAAGTTATGCTTGTTTTGCCTTCCTATGCTAGATGATTCTTGTTCCCATAAATTGTTTGCTCACAAAATCCCTATGCATAGGAAGTGGGTTAGACTTAAATATACTTGTCATGAGATTCATGATGCTCTCTTACATGTTTCAATTATTATTCCTATGTGAGCATCATTGAAATCATCATGCCTAGCTAAAAGGCATTAAAGAAAAGCGCTTGTTGGGAGACAACCCAAGACTTTTACTTTCTGTTTTTGTGTGTTCACAAGATTAAGCTACTGTAGTAATCATGTTTTGTGTCTTTTATTTCAATAAAGTGCCAAGTAAAGCCTTTGGGATGACTCACAAGATGAGTAGAATTGATGCTGAACCAAAACAGAAACTTTTGACTTCAGTACAGGAATTTTATTTTTTTACTGGAGCGTGATAATTATCTGAAATTTTTAAACAGTTTTCATATACAAATTCTTCAGGTTGTCCTAATTGTTCAGAATTTTTAGAGACAGGGAAGTATGGTTACACTACAGATCTTCACAGCCTGTTCTGTTTTTGACAGATTCTGTTTTGCATGCATAGTTTACTTGTTTTAGTGTTTCTATCACTTATATTGAGTGATATAAATTATGGGAATGATAGAATACAGTATGTATCCTGTGGGAACAATTATGAATCTTGTCTTGACAGTACCTAAGTGAATGATTTATCTTTATTACACTAACCCTTCTCACGAAGTTTCGTTAAGTTTTGTGTGATTGAAGTTTTCAAGTTTTGGGTGGGACACCGATATGAGGAGAATAAGGAGTGACAAGAACCTAAGCTTGGGGATGCCTAAGGCACCCCCAAGATAATATCCAAGGAAGACTCAAGTGCCTAAGCTTGGGGATGCCCCGGAAGGCATCCCCTCTTTCGTCTTCAACATTATCGGTATATCTTACTTGGAGCTATATTTTTATTCGTCACATAATATGAGTTTTGCTTGAAGCGTCATTATATTTTGTTATTTTCTGTTAGGTGTTATTTATAATCTTGTTTTTCAATAAAAAGTTCCAAGAATTGCATTAGGATGCTTGCATTGCATGTTTTGATATGTGCTGTGTAAAAACAGAAACTTTTTCTGTAGTGTTTGAATTTTCATATTTTACTGAAACGTGGAAAGTTCCTGAAATTTTTACACAGTATTTTCATATAAATTTTATAGCATGCCCTAAATTTTCATAATTTTTTGAGTTACAGAAGTACACTGGTTTAATAGATTTCTACAGACTGTTCTGTTTGGACAGATTGCTGTCATAGTTTTGTTATCTACTTATCCTATAGTTTCCATAGCCTATATTGGTAGATATAAATTGTGGAAATGATAGTATACAGTACCTAATGTTTGAAAATTATTATGCAACTTGTCTTGGCAGTACATAAAGAGTTGATTTATTATTATGTGTACTAACCTATCTCACGAGTTCTTTTCAAGTTTTGTATGGATGAAGTTTTTGAGAATAGGTGAAACCATGATATGAGAGGATTGAACGAGATACAAAAGCTCAAGCTTGGGGATGCCCAGGGCACCCCAAGTAAATATTTCAACAAGTCTCTAGCATCTAAGCTTGGGGATGCTTCGCATCCCACCTCTCTTCATCGACAATTATCGGTTAGCCTATGTTGAGCCTAAATTTTTATTCGTTCACATGATGCGTGCTATTCTTGGAGTGCTATTTTTCTTTTGCTTGCTGTTTAAATAAAATACTCAGATCTGAAAATATTTATTGAGAGAGAGAGAGAGTCCTCACATAGCTACTTAATTGTTTGACTACTCATTGATCTTCACCTATATCTTTTGAGAATAGCTTGTCATTTCCTCGCATGCTTCACTTATACCTTTTTGAGGGATGAAATATTTATGCTCATGTGCTTCACTTAAATTTGTTTGAGCTTGCCAAAAAGAAATGGCAATATATGAAACCATCCCCAAAGTGATAGATATCCAAGGAGGATATAATAAAAACTTTCATGAAGATCATTGGACAAATTAAACTCGATTCCTTGTAATAGTTTTGAAACATGATGATAGTAATATGTGAGTCATGTTAGTGAGTAATTATGCGTTAGTAGGAATATTGGTGTTAAGGTTTGTGATTCCCTATGCATGCACGAAAGCCAATAGTTATGCAATGAAGTTACATCCTACTTGTGGTGCATTATTCGGTGTTAGTTATGATTCAATGCTCACTTATGTGATTTTTCGTCCCTTGGTTTGTTTGCTTCCCAATCTATTTGCTAGCCTTCATTTTTACTAAGTAGAAATACTACTTGTGCATCCAAAATCCTTAAACCAAGTTTTGCCTTATGAGTCCACCATACCTACCTATATGCGGTATTTCCATGCCGTTCCAAGCAAATTTGTATGTGCCATCTCTAAATCTTCAAAATAAATTTTCTCTTTTGTGTGCCCGTACCGCTCATGAAACGGTGGGGAGTATCCAATATTTTTCCATGCTAGGTGGGTTATTCTCACGATATGTGTTGATTCACAATCATTCACGAGAAAGTGGCTGGTATTTGGGATGCCCAGTTCCATGCTCAAAAATCAAATCAAAATATAATGAAACAAAACTCCCCCAGGATTGTTGTTTGTATGGACGGTACCCGTGGATTCGGCTCGCCGTGGAGTGTGATTGATTGGTGGAGGGGGAGTAAATTTTTTTACCATTCTGTTTGGGAACCGCCTATAATGTATCTAGCATGGAAAGTATTGTGAGCTACATTTTCGTTTTCGTTGACAGGAAAAGCATGCCACTCAAAATATTTTTATCTCTCAATTTAAACCTTGAGCTCTGGCACCTCTACAAATCCCTACTTCCCTCTGCGAAGGGCCTATCTATTTACTTTATGCAATTTTTATTTCTGCTTTGAGTCTCCATCTTCTCTTATAAGCACCAACTAGGGGGCACTATGATCGTACTTGAGCATTGGGCATAGCTAATATTTGAGTGTGTTTCATGAATGTATCAATGATTAAGCATGATGGGCTAGGGATAACTTTCTTTAGTGTTGATATTTTGAAAGACATGGTTGCTTGTTGACATGCTTGAGTATTGAAGTCATTATGTTAAAACTAGACTATTGCTTTGAATCATTTACAAGTCCAAATGTCCATGCTATACAAAGAAGATAAGAATATGATGAACATGTTAGGCAGCATTCCACATCAAAAATTCTGTTTTTATCATTTACCTACTCGAGGACGAGCAGGAATTACGCTTGGGGATGCTGATACGTCTCCAACGTATCTATAATTTTTGCTTGTTCCATGCTGTTATATTATCATTCTTGGATGTTTTACAATCATTTTACTACAATTTTGTACTATTTTGGGACTAACCTATTAACCTAGAGACTAGTGCCAGTTTCTGTTTTTTCCGTGTTTTTGAGTTTTACAGAAAAGGAATATCAAACGGAGTCCAAACGGAATAAAAATCTATGGTGATTTTTTATGGACCAGAAGAAGCCCAGGGAGCGTTGGAGTTGGGCCAGAAGAGCCACAAGGCCACCATAAGCCTGGGGGGCGCGCCCCATGGCTTGCCATCACCTCGTGGCCCCCCTGGACTTGTTTCCGCCGCCAAAAAATCCTATAAATATAGAAACCCCCAGAAACAAACCTAGATCGGGAGTTCCGCCGCCGCAAGCCTCCAGAGCCACGAAAAATCAATCGGGAGCCCGTTCCGGCACTCTGCTTGAGGGGGAAACCATCACCGGAGGCCATCTTCATCATCCCGGCGGTCTCCATGACGAGGAGGGAGTACTTCACCCTCGGGGCTGAGGGTATGTACCAGTAGCTATGTGTTTGATCTCTCTCTCTCTCGTGTTCTTGAGATGACACGATCTTGATGTACTGCGAGCTTTATTAACATAGATGAATCATATGGAGTTTTCCCCTCTCTATCTTCTTGTGATGAATTGAGTTTTCCCTTTGAAGTTTTCTTATCGGATTGAGTCTTTAAGGATTTGAGAACACTTGATGTATGTCTTGCGATGGGATATCCGTGGTGACAATGGGATGTTCTATTAATCCACTTGATGTATGTTTTGGTGATCAACTTGCGGGTTCCGTGACCTTGGGAATCTATGCATAGGGGTTGGCACACGTTTTCGTCTTGACTCTCCGGTAGAAACTTTGGGGCACTCTTTAAAAGTTCTTTGTGTTGGATTGAACATGATGAATCTGAAATTATGTGATGCATATCGTATAATCATGCCCATGGGTACTTGTGGTGACATTGGAGTATCTAGGTGACATTAGGGTTTTGGTTGATGTGTATCTTAAGGTGTTATTTTAGTACGAACTCTAGGGCTGTTCGTGACACTTATAGGGATAGCTCATAAGATTGATCAGAAAAGATAACTTTGAGGTGGTTTCGTACCCTACAATAATTTCTTCGTTTGTTCTCTGCTATTTGTGACTTTGGAGTGAACTCTTTGTCGCACGTGAGGGATTTGTATATGATTCAACTATGTTAGTATTGTTGAGAGAACTTGCACTATGTTGGAAATCTGCCCTAGAGGCAATAATAAATTGGTTATTATTATATTTCCTTGTTCATGATAATCGTTTATTATCCATGCTATAATTGTATTGATTGGAAACTCAAATACATGTGTGGGTACATAGACAACACTGTGTCCCTAGTAAGCCTCTAGTTAACTAGCTCGTTGATCAAAAGATGGTGAAGGTTTCCTAGCCATGGATATGAGATGTCATTTGATAACGGGATCACATCATTAGGAGAATGATGTGATGGACAAGACCCAAACTATAAACGTAGCATATGATCGTGTCAGTTTATTGCTATAGTTTTCTGCATGTCAAGTATCTGTTCCTATGACCATGAGATCATGCAACTCACTGACACCGGAGGAATACCTTGTGTGTATCAAACGTCGCAACGTTACTGGGTGACTATAAAGATGCTCTACAGGTATCTCCGAGGGTGTCTGTTGGGTTGGCATGGATCAAGACTGGGATTTGTTACTCCGTGTGACGGAGAGGTATCTCAGGGCCCACTCGGTAATACAACATCACAATGAGCCTTGCAAGCAATGTGACTAAAGTGTTAGCCACGAGATCTTGTATTACGGACCGAGTAAAGAGACTTGCCGATAACGAGATTGAACTAGGTATAGAGATACCGACGATCGAATCTCGGGCAAGTAACATACCGAAGAACAAAGGGAACAACATACGGGATTAACTGAATCCTTGACATAGAGGTTCGACCGATATTGATCTTCGTAGAATATGTAGGAACCAATATGGGCATCCAGGTCCCGCTATTGGTTATTGACCGTAGAGGTGTCTCGGTCATGTCTACATAGTTCTCGAACCCGCAGGGTCTACACACTTAACGTTTGGTGACGATTAGTATAGTTGAGTTATTGTGTTGGTGACCGAAGGTTGTTCGGAGTCCCGGATAAAATCCCGGACATGACGAGGATCTCCGGAAGAGTCCGGAGGTAAAGATTGATATATGTGATAATAGTGTTTTGATCTCCGGAAGGGTTCCGGAATTCACCGGAAGGGGTTCCGGATGTTTACCGAAGTGTTCGGGTGCAGCAACACTTTATATGGACCAAAGGGGTAAAGCCCACGAGGTATTGGAAAGTGCAAAAGGAAGTTTTGCTGCTGCCTTAAGCGGTACTACCGCTGGTAAGGCAGTACTACCGCGTAAGCGGTACTACCGCTTGTGTGAAGCGGTACTACCGCTCATGAGCGGTACTACCGCTTGTACGCGGTACTGCTGGAATCCGAGTGGGATCTTTCCGTGCGGGCCAAACCGACCTTGTGCGGGCAAAACCGACCTTGTGGAGGCTTTCTCTCCAAGTTTAGACCCCAGGGCTCAACATATAAATAGAGGGGCAGGGCTAGCACACGGGATACATCAAGATTTCCCAAGCCGTGTGCCGGCAACCCTAACCCTCTAGTTCCTCCCGTCATAATCTCCGTAGTGCTTGGCGAAGCCCTGCAGAGATTGTTCCTCACCACCATCACCACGCCGTTGTGCTGCCGGAACTCATCCACTACTTCACCATCACTCGCTGGATCGAGGAGGTGAAGGCGTCATCAAGCCGTACGTGTGTTGAACGCGGAGGTGCCGTCCGTTCGGCGCTAGATCGTGTTTGGATCGAGGGACGACTTGCGATTTGGATCGCGAAGACGTTCGACTACATCAACCGCGTTTCTTAACGCTTCCGCTTAGCGATCTACAAGGGTATGTAGATTCACTCTCCCTCTCGTAGATGCTCATCACCATGGATAGATCTTGCGTGTGCGTAGGAAATTTTTTGTTTCCCATGCGACGTTCCCCAACACACCAGTGAAAATATGAACCCTAGGCCTTGTTTCTAAGCATTGCAATACCATTTGTGCTCACTTTTATCATTAGTTACCTTGCTGTTTTTATATTTTCAGATTACAAAAACCTATATCTACCATCCATATTGCACTTGTATCACCATCTCTTCGCCGAACTAGTGCACCTATACAATTTACCATTGTAATGGGTGTGTTGGGGACACAAGAGACTCTTTGTTATTTGGTTGCAGGATTGTTTGAGAGAGACCATCTTCATCCTACGCCTCCCACGGATTGATAAACCTTAGGTCATCCACTTGAGGGAAATTTGCTACTGTCCTACAAAACTCTGCGCTTGGAGGCCCAACACGAGTCTACAAGAAGAAGGTTGTGTAGTAGACATCAAGCTCTTTTCTGGCGCCGTTGCCGGGGAGGCTACGTAAGCGGCACTCACATCCCGTCAACGAAGCTCTTTTCTGGCGCCGTTGCCGGGGAGGTGAGTGCTTGAAGGTATATCTTTAGATCTTGCAATTGAATCTTTTAGTTTCTTGTTTTATTACTAGTTTGGTTTTATAAAAGAAAACTACAAAAAAATGGAATTGAGGTTGCCTCATATGCTTCATCTTTTTAATGTCTTTCGTGAAAATGATGGAAAAGAAAATTGTGCTCAAGTGTTAGAAGAAGAAGTTATTAAAATGTTTGGCACTAAATCTTTGGGTGATGAGCATGATTGCAATGTTGTTAGTATGAATTCCTTGAATATTCATGATGCTAATGATATGCAAAGCTACAAGCTTGGGGATGATATGTTTAGTCCCCCAAGTTTTGATGAGCAAATTTATTATGATGAAAGCATGCCTCCTATTTATGATGATTATTGTGATGATATGTATGCTATAAAGAATAATGATAACCATGAAACTTGTCATCATGATTTTAATTTTCAATTGGATTATGCTTCACATGATAGTTATTTTGTTGAGTTTGCTCCCACTACTATTGATGAGAATAAATTTGCTTATGTGGTGAGTAGTAAAACTTCTATGCTTGTGGATCATGAAGATAATGCTTTATGTGATGGTTATATTGTGAAATTCCTTCATGATGCTACTGAAAACTATTATGAGTGAGGAACTTATGCTTGTAGGAATTGCAAAAATATCAAGTTTCCTCTCTATGTGTTCAAAGTTTTGAAGTTATGCTTGTTTTGCCTTCCTATGCTAGATGATTCTTGTTCCCATAAATTGTTTGCTCACAAAATCCCTATGCATAGGAAGTGGGTTAGACTTAAATATGCTTGTCATGAGATTCATGATGCTCTCTTACATGTTTCAATTATTATTCCTATGTGAGCATCATTGAAATCATCATGCCTAGCTAAAAGGCATTAAAGAAAAGCGCTTGTTGGGAGACAACCCAACACTTTTACTTTCTGTTTTTGTGTGTTCAAATGATTAAGCTACTGTATTAATCATGTTTTGTGTCTTTTATTTCAATAAAGTGCCAAGTAAAGCCTTTGGGATGACTCACAAGATGAGTAGAATTGATGCTGAACCAAAACAGAAACTTTTGACTTCAGTACAGGAATTTTAGTTTTTTACTGGAGCGTGATAATTTTCTGAAATTTTTACACAGTTTTCATATACAAATTATTCAGGTTGTCCTCATTTTTCAGAGTTTTCAGAGACAGGGAAGTATGGTTACACTACAGATCTTCACAGACTGTTCTGTTTTTGACAGATTCTGTTTTGCATGCATAGTTTACTTGGTTTAGTGTTTCTATAGCTTATATTGAGTGATATAAATTATGGGAATGATAGAATACAGTATGTATCCTGTAGGAACAATTATGAATCTTGTCTTTACAGTATCTAAGTGAATGATTTATCTTTATTACACTAACCCTTCTCACGAAGTTCCGTTAAGTTTTGTGTGATTGAAGTTTTCAAGTTTTGGGTGAGACACCGATATGAGGAGAATAAGGAGTGACAAGAACCTAAGCTTGGGGATGCATAAGGCTCCCCCAAGATAATATCCAAGGAAGACTCAAGTGCCTAAGCTTGGGGATGCCCCGGAAGGCATCCCCTCTTTCGTCTTCAACATTATCGGTATATCTTACTTGGAGCTATATTTTTATTCGTCACATAATATGAGTTTTGCTTGGAGCATCATTATATTTTGTTATTTTCTGTTAGGTGTTATTTATAATCTTGTTTTTCAATAAAAATTTCCAAGAATTCCATTAGGATGCTTGCATTGCATGTTCTGATATGTGCTGTGTAAAAACAGAAACTTTTTCGGTAGTGTTTGAATTTTCATATTTTACTGGAACGTGGAAAGTTCCTGAAATTTTTACACAGTATTGTCATAGATGAATCATATGGAGTTTTCCCCTCTCTATCTTCTTGTGATGAATTGAGTTTTCCCTTTGAAGTTTTCTTATCGGATTGAGTCTTTAATGATTTGAGAACACTTGATGTATGTCTTGCGATGGGATATCCGTGGTGACAATGGGATGTTCTATTGATCCACTTGATGTATGTTTTGGTGATCAACTTGCGGGTTCCGTGACCTTGGGAATCTATGCATAGGGGTTGGCACACGTTTTCGTCTTGACTCTCCGGTAGAAACTTTGGGGCACTCTTTAAAAGTTCTTTGTGTTGGATTGAACATGATGAATCTGAAATTATGTGATGCATATCGTATAATCAATCCCATGGGTACTCGTGGTGACATTGGAGTATCTGGGTGACATTATGGTTTTGGTTGATGTGTACCTTAAGGTGTTATTTTAGTACGAACTCTAGGGCTGTTCGTGACACTTATAAGGATAGCTCATATGATTGATCGGAAAAGATAACTTTGAGGTGGTTTCGTACCCTACAATAATTTCTTCGTTTGTTCTCCGCTATTTGTGACTTTGGAGTGAACTCTTTGTCGCACATGAGTGATTTACATATGATTCAACTATGTTAGTATTGTTGAGAGAACTTGCACTAGTGAAAGTATGAACCCTAGGCCTTTTTTCTAAGCATTGCAATACCGTTTGTGCTCACTTTTATCATTAGTTACCTTGCTGTTTTTATATTTTCAGATTACAAAAACCTATATCTATCATCCATATTACACTTGTATCACCATCTCTTCGCCGAACTAGTGCACCTATACAATTTACCATTGTATTGGGTGTGTTGGGTACACAAGAGACTCTTTGTTATTTGATTGCAGGGTTGCTTGAGAGAGACCATCTTCATCCTACGCCTCCCATGGATTGATAAACCTTAGGTCATCCACCTGAGGGAAATTTGCTACTGTCCTACAAAACTCTGCGCTTGGAGGCCCAACACGAGTCTACAAGAAGAAGGTTGCGTAGTAGACATCACCGGGTGGGAAGCTAGAGCCATAGGACGGTTTTGTGCACGGGAACCTACGCGGATGTGCGCGGGAACGTGCTCATCGAGCGGACGCATGGCCAAAAGCGGTGCCGAAGCATGCACTGGAATCCTCGGGCGGCAATGCGGTGACAAGACGCGAGAGAGGAGGACGGGGTGATGCGTAGGCACACGGGTCATAATTATAAAACGTCTGCGATATTAATACACGCTAACAGCACTTCCCAATGAAGTGTCGATAATGATTCCATCCATCGCTGACAATTGTTTGGTAGCAACCGTCTGCCAACAACCCACACAGCTTGTCAGTATGAATCGTTTGGGTTATTATTGGTCTTCCCACACAATTCTGATGAATGAACTGTTTGCCTGGTATCACACACACCTTGTTATGGTAACTCGTTTGTGTTCTAGCTCGATCAACGCAAACAGTTTGTCTGAATGAACTGTATGCCGTACTTCACAGACATATGTATTTTGAGAACTGTTTGTGTTATCTTGTCTAATCCCAAACAGTTCATAAGCACCAACTCTATGCCCAGCATCACACACACAACTATTTTCTGAATCATATTTGATGGATCCGCCATCGCACACAGTTCGTGTCATTAGTGATGGAGCTTGAACTATACCGTTTGCGATTGATGGACCGCACACATTTTCCATGAAAGGTCTTTGATTGATGTGTCATCTTTGGACCATTCTGTAGTAGTGTATTAAGATGTGACGTGGGATCCTCATTAGCACTTCTCGAAAATTGATCTTTCATGACAAGATTTAGCAATGCAGCATTAATATCAAAAGCCTCCGCACTAGTGGCGGGTGGTATAGGTGTACTAATAAAATCATTATTATTTGTATTTGACAAATCACACAACTTAGTAGTCTCTTGAGACATGGTGACTGAACAAGCAAAGTAACAAGCAAGACCAGTAAACTAGCAGACGAAGAAGTAAACTAGTAACAAGCAAAGATAAATATTTTTTGTATTTTTTATTTTTATGAGACAAGCTAAATATAACAGGAAATAAAAAGAAGAAAAAGTGTATGAAAATTTGTGTTAAGTTACTTGGTAGTTGATGATGATATTCCCTGGCAACGGCACCAGAAATCCTTCCTGATACTTGTGATCCGCGTTGGGTTTTCCGTGAAGAGGAACGGGTAATTGCAGCACAAAGCGGATAAGTATTTCCCTTAGTTATGAAACCAAGGTTTATCGAAACAATAGGAATATCAATCCCCAACCGTCTTGAGCGGTTGCACACAAATGAACAAACAACTTGCACCCAACGCGGGCATGAGGGTTGTCAATCCCCTTGATCTCACTATTTGCAACAAAATGTGTTGTGTAGATAATTGTTGATAAATATAAGTTGCAAAATAAATAAAAGTAAATAAAGGTAGCATGGTAATTGTAGCGTCTGTAAATATATAAGTGAATAGACCAAGGGGCCATAGTTTTCCCTAGCGGCATCTCTCATGTAGGCAGCATACGACGGGTAACAAATTACTGTTGGGCAATCGATAGAAAAGCGGATATTTATGCGATGTTAACATCAATGATCATGTATATATAGGCATCACGTCCATAAGCAAATAGGCCAACTCCTGCCTACACCTATTACTATTACTCCACTCATCGACCGCTATCCAGCATGCATCTAGAGTATTAAGTAAAACAGAGTAATGCTAGGAGAACGATGACATGATGTAGACAAAGTAAACTCAAACAATAGGAGAGAACCCCATAGTTTTATCCTTAGTAGCAACAACACAAAGATGCATCTTGTCCCCTACTTTGTCACTGGGATATAGAAACTTGCCAGGTTGAACCTACCACAATGCACCACTCCCACCGATGAAATATCAATCTACTTGGCCAAAGCATATCAATAGATCGGAGATCATTACGAAGCTATAATGATCATGTACTTAAGAGATAATATAATTCAGAGGCATCTCAAATACTTTTCATGAATAATCTGAACATAAACCCATAATTCATCGGATCCCGACAAACACCCCGCACAATAGGATTACATCGGATAGATCAAAGCGAAGATGCGATGATCATTGTATTGAAGATCATAAGAGAGACAGAGATTGCCATCTAGGTACTAGCTATGGACCCGTAGGTATGTGGTGAACTACTCACACGTCATCATGAGGGAAGCAATGTTGATGAAGATGCCCTTCGTGATCAATCCCCCCTCCGGCAGGGTGCCGGAACGGAGCTCTAGATGGCCTCGCGATGGAACAGAGACTTGCGGCAGCGGAAAAAGGGTTTCAGGACTGCCTCCAGGGTTTTTAGGATAATAGAGAATTTATAGGCCGAAGAGGGACGTTGGGAGGCGCCCGAGGGGGCCACCACATATTAGGCCCCCCAGGGCGCGCCCTGATGTGTGGTGGGGCCCTCGTGCACCTCCTGGCTTCCTTCCGAAGCTTGTAGGTCTACATATAGTCCAGCAAAAATCATCAAAAAGATTCGTGGCAATTGGACTTCGTTTGGTACAGTAAACCTGAAAAGGCAAAAACACGCAGAAAACAACAACTAGCACTGGGCACTGGGTCAATAGGTTAGGGCTCAAAAATATTACAAATTGGTAAATAAAGACCCAAAAAGTATCTGTAACATCCCAAATTTTGGAATGTTATATTAATAAATTGAATGATTGATTGCTTGATAGAGTGATTGAAATTGAGTGAAAATTTGAAACTTTTGAAAACATTTTTAAACTTTGGAATGAGAGGGAATATAATGACTTTCCCCGATGTTCTTGAATTCATCCAATACAAATCATAGAGAGAAGATGACATGACTTCTTCAAAAATGATGGATTTAAAATTTTGGATTTGAAAACTACTGAAAAATTCTTCTTGGAATTTATTTTATTTTTCAAAGTTTGGATGGATTCAAATGCCCTGACCAAACTTTGAAAATATGAGAGGAGGAACATGACCCTCCATGTCAGGGTTATTTTTGTGATTCTATTTGACCATTTGAACCAGGGGTTTATTTGAAAAATATTTGAAATAGAAATGAAAATCATTTTGGGCATTTTCTGAAAATATTGTTTTTTTTAATTTATTATTTTGGCCGTGGAATAATGTTAAACAGATTGTATTTATTCTCCTGATCGTTTCGATATATAACATCACTATATTTGGTGTTGTGATCATTTTCATATTTTTACTTTTCCTTTCTGTTTTAAAACAAAATAGAAATGGGGTTTTAAAAAGAATAGGCCAAAGCCACCAGGGTCACCAGGTCCATTTCACCCCGAGGCCCACCTCTCTCTCTCTCTCCCCAGCCCAGCCCTGCACGTTCCGAACCGGTATGGAATCGTTCACCCGCTTCCTTTCCATTTTACTTTGCCTACTAACACATGGGACCCATCCACCGGATCTGTTTTCGATCGGTCGTCTTCACCAGGACATCCCCTCCTTCCTTCCCGAAGTCGGCGAGAGGATTCACACCGTTTTCTCACCGGATCTGATCAACACTTACCAAAACCTCGCCACAACCTTGCCTATAAATTGAGGAGCACCCGCGGGGTTCGTTTTTGCCTTTAGTCCCGAGAACCCCTCGCCAGAGACGTCGCACCACCTCGCCGGTCTTCTACCGAGCGCCACCACACCCAAAGCCAAAGCCCCGCTCGCTACCGACACCGAGAGCCCTCCTCGTCACCACCAGAGTTCACCGAAGATCGCCCGCCGTCGATTGGAGCAACCGAACGCCACCAAGGACCAGCGCATCGACACCCGCCTCCACGCTGAGGGCCACACCACTGGAGTTCTTCCCCGCCGGCGACCTCAAGTCTCTGTAAGCCCGTTGACCTCGCCTATGCCCTCGGACCCTCTATCAACGTACGCGATTAGATCACTTACTCAGCAAAACGTTTTCTTCTACCGTGCGGCCGTTCACTCCTTTAGCCACCGCGTGCACACCCGTAGCCTATAGGAACTTGCCACGTAGCCCCGTTCATTAGTTTAGATTTTTGTTCTTTTTCTGTTTCTGTTTTAAAAACATAATAGTTCTGTTTTTGTTTTTTGCTTTATCTATTAGGATATTTAGAGTTTTTAATTGATTGTTTTTGCTTTTTGTCACAAATTTTGTGTAGATATAAAGTTTGACCATATTTGAAAATTTTAAATTTGAATTCAAACAGATTTGATTCAAACACTAATTTGCTTATAACTTGAGTTAAAAATATGTTTTGAGTTGATTCCTTTTGCTACTGGTCACTAGACACTTTATTTATGAGTGGGTAGAAATTGAGAATTTTTAGAGTATTTTAAATTAGGGTTTCAAGCAAAAACAGAATCTGTTTTAGTTCTTTTAGTTTTATTTCCATTTCTTTTGTTTAATTGTTTTTAGTTTGTTTTCTTTTATATTAGTTGACAAGTTGTACTTTGTTTTCTGTTAGTTAAATTAGTATTTCAACAAAGATTATTTTTATTTTTACTTATTATTATTTGATTTGCATGAAATCGGTTCTAGTTCAATAATAACTTAAAAATTTATTTCATTGCTAGTTTGATTTCCTATTTGAAAATACTTTCTATAAATTGTTTTATAAGCTTTATTTTCTGTTAACTTTATTTTAGATCAGAAACAATTTGTATTAAAGTTGAAATTGTTTGTGGTTTAATTCAAGGTTAACATTGTTTAGGTCATAAGATGAGTTTGATAAAACTTTTTATTAGTTCTTAGTTGTTCTTCAAAAGTAATTCTTTGTTATAGTAAAAGATTTACTAAAAATACTTTTGTTAGATTTTATTCTTGTTGTTGATTTGTTGCTTTTGAAGATAGGTTGTTTGTAGGGAAAAATATTCTTGGTTGTTTTGATGAAGTTTTGTTGTTTTAACTTTTGTCTTAAGTATTTACTTCATCACAACCTTATTATGTTTAGTTTTGTGTTGCTTTTTATTTGATAAGTATTGTTTGCTAGAAGTGTTTGCTTATGAGTGCAATGTTTGATTATATAGATTTCATCGGAGAGTGACGAATAGTTCTATCAAGTTATTTCTAAGAGCGATATTTATCTTCATCAACCTCACCAGGCAAGTTCACATTGATCATGTTTTACATATGATTTTTATTGCATTAGTTCTACCTTTCCACCATTGCATGCAAAGTAGGTACTTGGAAACTTGGTTCCTGAGTAGTATCATGTGGTAGGCACCCATAAACCCTTTTTACATTGGCCCAAGACGTTATTTTTATTTTGCTATGCTTTTAGTAGGCGGGGTTTTGGTTGAGTGTTTATCATGAGAGTTGTGAGAATTATTTATGATCAAGACTTCAAGACTTCAAGAATTTTCAAGGCTTCATGATGCAATATACCTCTGGGTGGATGTTGGTAGAACGGCACCCTGGAGAAACCAGTGGTAGCCTAGGTGATGCTGGAGAAGCGCCAGTATTCACGCGGAAAGGTCCACCCAGGCACAAAGAGATGGATGGATACTTCAAGACCCGAGGCTTACCTGCACAGCCACAAGTCATTATGGGCTCTGGCTTGGTTGGACATCGTGGTGACTCTGGACGAGCGGTGCCACAATTTGTAGAAGAATGGTAGGATTGGATGGGCACCGACAGTGGCTCAGAGGAACCCTTTGGAAGACCATGTTTTGATCACCCGGTTCTCAAACACCCTGTAGTGCGAGGACTTCAACGGAGGCGATCAAATCTTGGGGGAACATGTGCAAAACTCTGCAGAGTGCCAAACCTAATCGATTAGCCGTGTCCACGGTTACAGACAACTTGAGCCAAAGGAACTGAAACTATCAGGAATTCTCAACACAAATAATATTAATGATGTGGGTGATATTGTTAGCTTGGGTATGAGAAATGGTTGGTGGAACCTTCTCATTAAACAACCAACTTTGTAGTAATAATTTTTGCTTTAACCCCTTTGTTGTAGGGAAAATCAGCTTTACGCACAAAACTTTAACTTACAGCCCCACCTGCCATATATGCATATAGTATAGATAATATTTTCACCTTCTCTTTTGTGACTTGCCGGCATATTCAATATGCTGACCTACACGGCTGCAACGTCTTATGTTGCAGATACTTTTCTACGATGAGTAAGAGTATGATTCAGGGTTATGGTCTACACTCAACCTGCCGTTGGTGTTTATTTGGGACTCCACTCCCATTGACTGTTTCCGCTGAGATTTAAGAGGTATATATCAGTTTTACGTTAATTATATGTGATTGCACTTTGATATATATATATATATATATATATATATATATATATATATATATATATATATATATATTGATGTACTGTGTGTGCCAGCATACTGATCCAGGGATGGCACAGACACACAGAGGCTTGACCATTTCAGGTCGGGTCGCTACAATATCCTAGAAAGATAATATATCAGCACGGAACAATAAAAAATTATAGATACGTTGGAGACGTATCAGCGACCTGGCACTCCACCTCCTTCTTTAGGAAGTAGATGTAGCGTGCAAGGGTTGTGACGCAGAAGCCCGGCGGCGGGCCTTTGGCGGCCTCCACCTCCCACATTCAGGCCGCGGTGGTGGAGCGCATGATGACCCCACCGCCTGACGGCGGGGTCGTGGCAAATACGGACGACGGTGGGGTGGCGGCTCCGGCGGCTGCCGGCGTGGTGACGGCCACGGCGGCCGCTGGCAGCAGCTTCCTTCAGGCCGCGGTGGTGAAGCGTGTAGTTGGTGGCATGCGCACACCCACCAGGGACGCCACGTGCACTACATGCTTCAGAGGACTGCCGCGCCAACGCGGTGAAGCCTCCCAGCTGGAGCTGTCCTCTGCCGGAGTGGCTGAGCAACGACGAACAACCGGTGCCATTGGCGATTAGGGGAGAAGCAAACTATACAACCTACGGGAAGGGAGGGGATGAAGGCACTGTGGAGTCGCTGGCCATGAGGGTTTATATAGCAGGCCGACAAGCATTGGGGATTTGGGGATTTCACCGAGCCGGGCGGGAAGCTAGAGCCGTAGCACGGTTTTGTGCGCGGGAACCTGTGTGGTTGTGCGCGGGAATGGGCTCATCGAGCGGACGCGGTGACAAAAGCGGTACCGAAGCGTGCATTGGAATCCTCGGGTGACAACGCGGTGATGCGCAGGCACACGGGTCATAATAATAAAACGCCTACGATATTAATACAGGCAAACAACACTTCCCAACGTAGCGTCGGTAATGATTTCATCCATCGCTGACAATTGTTTGGCAGCAACTGTCTGCCCACAACACACACAGCTTGTTAGTATGAATCGTTTGGGTTATTATTGGTCTTTCCACACAATTCTGATGAATGAACTATTTGCCTGGTATCACACACATCTTGTTATGGTAACTTGTTTGTGTTCTAGCTCGATCAATGCAAACAGTTTGTCCGAATGAACTGTATGCCGTACTTCACACACATATGTGTTTTGAGAACCGTTTGTATTATCTTGTCTAATCGCAAACAGTTCATAAGCACCAACTGTATGCCCTGCATCACACACGCAACTATTTTCTGAATCGTATTTGATGGATCCACCATCCCACACAGTTCGTGTCATTAGCGATGGAGTGATGACCCACAAGTATAGGGGATCAATCGTAGTCCTTTCGATAAGTAAGAGTGTCGAACCCAACGAGGAGCAGAAGGAAATGATAAGCGGTTTTCAGCAAGGTATTCTCTGCAAGTGCTGTAAGTAACGGTAGTAGATAGTTTGGTAGCAAGATAAATCGTAACAAGTAACAATTGTAACAAAGGTGCAGCAAGGTAGCCCAATCCTTTTTGTAGCAAAGGATAGGCTTGAAAGTACTCTTATATTAAGCAAGCGCTCCCGAGGACACATGAGAATTCTGTCTAGTCATGTTCATCATGTTGAGTTAATTCGCGTTCGCTACTTTGATAATTTGATATGTGGGTGGATCAGTGCTAAGGTGTTGTTCTTACTTGAACTAACAACCTACTTATGATTACCCCCTCTCGCAAGGATCCGCAACTACGAAAGAAGACTTAAGATAAATCTAACCATAGCATTAAATATGTGGATCCAAATCAGCCCCTTATGAAGCAACACATAAACTGGGGTTTAAGCTTCTTTCACTCTAGCAACCCATCATCTATTTTTTACTCCACAATGACTTCCCTTAGGCCCATAAGATGGTGAAGTGTCAGGAAGTCGACGTTCACATGACACCACTAAGAGAAGTAACAACATACACATCATCAAAATATCGAACGAATACCAACTTCACATGATTACTTATAACAAGACTTCTCCCATGTCCTCAGGAACAATAGTAACTACTCGCACCTCATCAACATGTTCAAGACCAGAGGTGCAATAATAATAATTAAGGATCTTGTCGGCATTTTGGGAACGGGGGTACCCAGACCTGCCTGCCTGCGGCCCAGTGCGTGGCCCACCTCGACGGCTCAGTATGGCCTGGCGACAAATCCCCCAAGACAAGACCCTCATGAGGGCCCCAGCCTCACTAGGGGAACGACGCCAAGACCTCCAGGGGAGCGGCCTCCCCAGGCTGCCTCTCGAGGAGCGGAGATTCCTATGCAGTGCCCGGCATCATGAGGCTAGGATGACGTGAGCCATGATGACCAAGGCCAGGCGGGCGCTAGCCGGCGTAGAGGGGACAATTTTCTCTTTGGTGCTAAGGAGGCAAGGACGTATGCGAGTTCGCAAGGAATCCCCCAAAAGGTTTTCGTTCCGGCGCAACGAGACCAAGACCTCGAGCTCAGCAGGACAGATGTCATTGCCGAGCCCACCTCTGTGTCACGCCCTGTTGCTTTGCAGGCGAAGACCACCTTTAATCAGGATAAGCTGTACCCCTTGTCCCCTTTCAAATTTGGCCGTTGTGGGATCCCTTCCCGCCTGTGCAATAAGGGAAGAGGACCAAGGCCGCTATAAATAGGGACTAGCCACCACCGTAGTAGGGGATCGACCTTCACCCAAGAGCCCTCGCGAGGTAGCTCAACCACGGTACTAGTTCATCCACAAACCTCCTCGTGAGGCCAATCCACCAACGCAGGAGTAGGGTTTTACACCACAAGGTGGCCCGAACCTGGGTAAATCCTTGTGTCCATTCTTCTTCTTTGCTGCACGCATTCGACGAGGCCTGGCTGTGGGGTGGCGAGCTTGAGACTTGAGCTGGGAAGGATCTTCGCACACGCCCCAGATTTCGAACCTTCTTTGGTCTGCGGAGCCCGGTTTCCGACATTTGGCGCGCTAGGTAGGGGCGTGTCGAAATCCTCCCTCCAGTTCCGCTTCGTCTCCGCTTCATCGCTCCCATGGCCGATGCCCGCCGAGTTCGCGCCGAGCGCTGGGCTGCCCGTGTCGCCCAGACGGCGCTCGTTGGCCACGGCGTCCCGTGCCGCTCCGCCTCTCCTGCGGCTAATGCTGCCACTGGTCCAGCCGACCAAGAGCAGGAGGACTCGTCGCAGCCACCCACTGCACGGCACGATGGCCGCACCGCTACTCCGTCCCTCGTCCCCGCCACGGCGTCGTCCTCTCACACCCGCTACGGGCCGGTGAACGCGCAGGCGGCACTGTTCATGGCGGGCGAGCTGCTGCGCTATCGCCCTGCACACGATCGCTACGACGACTAGCTTGGTCGCATCGCCGAGGTCATTAGCGTCACTGGCGAGGTCCCGGCGCCCACCCACTCGCTCCGTCCCCCGCCCTCCCAAGCAGGCGACATGGCTCACAGCGCACCTCTGACGTGGCTTGGACTGCGTTGGTATTTCCCCAAAGAGGAAGGGATGATGCAGCACAGCGACGGTAAGTATTTCCCTCAGTTATGAAACCAAGGTTATCGAACCAGTAGGAGGATCACCACCACCCAATAAGCAGCACCTGCACACAAACAACAAATACTTGCAACCCGATGCGAAAGAGAGGTTGTCATGTTGGGGAACGTTGCATAGAAAAAAAATCCTACGCACACGCAAGATCTATCCATGGTGATGAGCATCTACGAGAGGGAGAGTGGATCTACATACCCTAGTAAAGCAAAAACGGCAAAAATAATTAAAGACAACCCTATGGCTCCTGCCGGTTGCCGTACTCATCGACATGCAAGTCATGATATTCTATACAATACATGATCATCTCATACATCACATATATCTCATCATGTAATTGGCCATATCACATCACAACATACCCTTCAAAAACAAGTTAGACGTCCTCTAATTGTTGTTGCAAGTTTTACGTGGCTGCTATGGGTATCTAGCAAGAACAATTCTTACCTACGCAAAAACCACAACGGTGATACAAAAATTGCTATTCAACCTTCTCAAGGACCGCCTTTGTCAAATCCGATCCGACTAAAGTGGGAGAAACAGACACCCGCCAGCCATCTTTATGCAACAAAGTTACAAGTCAGTTGATGGAACCGGTCTCTCGTAAGCGTACGAGTAATGTTGGTCCGGGCCGCTTCATCCCACAATACCGCCGAATCAAGAAAAGACCAAGGGAGGAAGCAATCTGAATATCAACGCCCACAAACTCCTTTGTGTTCTACTCGAGATCTCATCTACACATAGACCTAGCTCATGATGCCACTGTTGGGGAACGTTGCATAGAAAAAAAATCCTACGCACACGCAAGATCTATCCATGGTGATGAGCATCTACGAGAGGGAGAGTGGATCTACATACCCTTGTAGATCGCTAAGCGGGAAGCGTTAAGAAACGCGGTTGATGTAGTCGAACGTCTTCGCGATCCAAATCGCCGAGCGTCCTGTGATCCCATCACGATCCATCTCGCGATCCAATCTCGATCCATCCCGTGATCCCATCACGATCCATCCCGCGATCAAATCACGAATCGTCTCGCGATCCTGATCACGGTCCTTCCGATCTAGCGCCGAACGGACGGCACCTCCGCGTTCAGCACACGTACAGCTCGATGACGATCTCCGCCTTCTTGATCCAGCAAGAGGGAGCGGAGAGGTAGAAGAGTTCTCCAGCGGCGCGACGGCGCGGCGGCGATGGTGGTGGAACAATTCCGACAGGGCTTCGCCTAAGCACCGCTGAAACTAGACTAGAGGAGAAACCGATCTAGATGAAGTAGAGGGAGCACGTGGCAATTAGGGTTAGCTCTTTCCTCTAAATCCTCTAGTATATATAGGAGGGATGGAGGGGAGGAGGCAGCCTCAAACCCTCAAGGTTTGGCCGAAATTGGAGGTGGAGGAGTCCTACTCCAATCCTATTAGGAGTAGGATTCCTCCTCTCCACTTGGAAACCCTTTCCACCTTTCCTCCTTTGGATTTTTTCCACCCAAAGCCACATGGGCCTTAGTGGGGGGGGGGGGGGGGGGGTTAGGCCAGCCCACTAGGGGCTGGTTTGACTCCTCCCACAGCCCATGAGGTCCTTTGGGTCGAGACACCCCTCCCGATGGTCCCCAGTACCCCTCCCGGCACTCCCGGTACACTACTGAAATACCCGAAACTTTTCCGGTGACCAAAACAGGACTTCCTATATATCAATCTTTACCTCTGGACCATTCCGGAGCTCCTCGTGACGTCCAGGATCTCATCCGGGACTCCGAACAACCTTCGGTCACCACCATACATAACTCTACTATACCGAAACGTCATCGAACCTTAAGTGTGCAGACCCTGCGGGTTCGAGAACTATGTAGACATGACCAAGACACCTCTACGGTCAACAACCAATAGCGGGACCTGGATACCCATATTGGTTCCTACATATTCTACGAAGATCTTTATCGGTTGAACCTCTATGTCAAGGATTCAGTTAATCCCGTACGCTGTTCCCTTTGTTCTTCGGTATGTTACTTGCCCGAGATTCGATCGTCGGTATCTCTATACCTAGTTCAATCTCGTTACCGGCAAGTCTCTTTACTCGTTCTGTAATACAAGACCCCGTGGCTAACACTTAGTCACATTGCTTGCAAGGCTTATTGTGATGTTGTATTATCGAGTGGGCCCTGAGATACCTCTCCGTCACACGGAGTAACAAATCCCAGTCTTGATCCATGCCCACTCAACAGACACCCTCGGAGATACCTGTAGAGCATCTTTATAGTCACCCAGTTAAGTTGTGACGTTTGATACACACAAGGTATTCCTCCGGTGTCAGTGAGTTGCATGATCTCATGGTCATAGGAACAGATACTTGACATGCAGAAAACTATAGCAATAAACTAACACGATCATATGCTATGTTTATAGTTTGGGTCTTGTCCATCACATCATTCTCCTAATGATGTGATCCCGTTATCAAATGACATCTTATGTCTATGGCCAGGAAACCTTGATCATCTTTGATCAACGAACTAGTTAACTAGAGGCATACTAGGGACACAGTGTTGTCTATGTACCCACACATGTATTTGAGTTTCCAATCAATACAATTATAGCATGGATAATAAACGATTATCACGAACAAGGAAATATAATAATAACCAATTTATTATTGCCTCTAGGGCATATTTCCAACATGTCAATCTCTCTACGGTAATAAGATAGATTAGGTAGTGATAGATATGAGAGATAGATCTCTCAAGAACACAAATGAAAAGAGTAAATATGCAGCAAGATATTTTTTGGTTTTTGGTTTTGTAAATCTGAAAACAAAGAGTGCAAAAAACGTAGATCGGAAACCAATATGATAGGAAAAGTAGACCCGGGGGCCGTAGGGTTCACTAGTGGCTTCTCTCATGAGTATAGCGCACGGTGGGTGAACAAATTACTGTTGGGCAATTGATAGAAAATCGAATAGTCAGGACGATATCCAAGGCGATGATCATTATATAGGCATCACGTACAAGATAGATAGATCGACTCCTGCCTGCATCTACCTCTATTAGTCCACACATCGACCGCTATCTTGCATACATCTAGTGTATTAAGTTCATGTAAAAACGGAGTAATGCAATAAGAACGATGACATGATGTAGACAAGATCTATTCATGTAGGAATAGACCCCATCTTGTTATCCTTAATAGCAGCGATACATGCGTGTCTTGCTACCCCTTCTATCACTGGGAAAGAACATCGCAAGATCGAACCCATCACAAAGCACCTCTTCCATGGCAAGAAAAATCGACCTAGTTGGCCTAACTAAACCAAAGATTCGAAGAAGAAATACGAGGCTATAAGTAATCATGTATATAAGAGATCAAAGAAGACTCAAATAATATTCATGGATAGAAACTGATCATGAACTCAAAATTCATCGGATCCCAACAAACACACCGCAAAAGTTTACATCAAATAGATCTCCAAGAGACCATTGTATTGAGAATCATAAGACATAGAGAAGAAGCCATCTAGCTACTGCCTACGGACCCGTAGGTCTATGGTGGACTACTCACGCATCATCGGCGAGGCACCTATGAGGAAGATGAACCCCTCCGTGATGGTGTTTAGATTGGATCTCGCGGTTCTGGAACTTGCGGCGGCAGGAATTGTGTTTCGTCGACTCTCCTAGGGTTTTTGGATTTCCAGGGAATTTATAGGCACGATAGTCGGTTGAGGGGGTGCCGGAGGTGCCCAGCACCCACCAGGGCGCTCCAGGGGGCCTCTGGCGCGCCCATGTGGGTGCTGGCCACCCTGGGCCCCCTCTTCTGGTGTTCTTTGGCCCATCTAGTTTCTTCTGGTCCGTAAAAAATCCACAAAAATCCCCGCAACGTATTGATGTGCTGCGAAGTAAAAAACAAGCAAAAACAGCAACTGGCACTTTGGCACTATGTCAATAGGTTAGTCCCAAAAAATGATATAAAGTTGTAATAAAATGATTGTAAAACTTCCAAGAATGATAATATAACAGCATGGAACAAGCAAAAATTATAGATACGTTGGAGACGTATCAGCATCCCCAAGCTTAATTCCTACTCGTCCTCGAGTAGGTAAATGATAAAAACAGAATTTTTAATGTGGAATGCTGCCTAACATGTTCATCATATTCTTTTCTTCTTTGTATAGCATGGACATTTGGACTTGTAAGTGATTCAAAGCAATAGTCTAGTTTTAACATAATGACTTCAATACTCAAGCATGTCAGCAAGCAACCATGTCTTTCAAAATATCAACACTAAAGAAAGCTATCCCTAGCCCATCATGCTCAATCATTGATCCATTCATGAAACACACTCAAATATTAGCTATGCCCAATGCTCAAGTACGATCATAGTGCCCCCTAGTTGGTGCTTATAAGAGAAGATGGAGACTCAAAGCAAAAATAAAAATTGCATAAAGTAAATAGATAGGCCCTTCGCAGAGGGAAGTAGGGATTTGTAGAGGTGCCAGAGCTCAAAGTTTAAATTGAGAGAGGAAAAATATTTTGGGTGGCATGCTTTTCCTGTCAACGAAAACGACAAAGTAGCTCACAATACTTTCCATGCTAGATATATCATAGGCGGTTCCCAAACAGAAAATAAAGTTTATTCCTTTTTCCACCAAACTTTCACTTTCCATGGCGGGCCGTATCCACGGTTGCCTTCCATACCAACACTTTCCAAGGAATTTATTATTTGACAACATAAAGTAAATATTTTTTTCTTTTTTCATTTTGGGAATGAGCATCCCTATTACCGCCACACTCTCATGCAATGACAAGTGAATAAACACTCATCTTGAGAATAACACATCTAGCATGGAAAAATATTGGACACTCCCCACCGTTTCATGAGCGGTACGGGCACACAAAAGAGAAAATTTATTTTGAAAATTTAGAGATGGCACATACAAATTTACTTGGAACGGCATGGAAATACCGCATATAGGTAGGTATGGTGGACTCATAAGGCAAAACTTGGTATAAGGATTTTGGATGCACAAGTAGTATTTCTACTTAGTACAAGTGAAGGCTAGCAAATAGATTGGGAAGCAATTAAACGAAGAAACGAAAAATCACATAAGTGAGAATTGAACATAACTAACACCGAATAATGCACCACAAGTAGGATGTAATTTCATTGCATAACTATTGACTTTCGTGCATGCATAGGGAATCACAAACCTTAACACCAATATTCCTACTAAGCATAATTACTCACTAACACGACTCACATTTTACTATCATCATGTTTCAAAACTATTACAATGTCACAGCCCTAGTTTCACCTTGCTTGATAATGCATTCATGCATGCATTTTTAATTTTCAAATGAAATGGAAATGAGGATCTGATCAAGCCTCACAATTCAAATATTTATCAAAAGGCAATATAAAAACTGCTTCAAATGGATCCAAGAAAATGTTCCAACTATTCTGTGAAAATATTGGGATGAGGTAAAATTGCCAACCAATATTTTTAAAACACAGAAACATTTTATATTGGGCCTTTGAATTAATCAAAAAATTACTTGCAATGGAATTATATTTACTATATATATAATTTAGTTCCATACATTCTGAAAATTATTATGTGACCTTGGATGAGTCCACTTAGTCCACATAGTTGTTTTCAGGATTTTTACAACTTGGCTAGCTATTTTATTTTGAGCCACAACAAATGTCAGAAAATAGAAAACAAAAACAAAATAGGGAAAGGAATCTTACCTGGCTTACCTGAGGCCTGGCACTGTGCGGCCCATCTGCCCCAAGTGCCAGTCATCCCCCACCTCTCGCCAGGAGGACAAGGGAGTGTGGCCGCGGCACGCCGGCACGCGCCCGAGCCACCTCCTGCTTGCCGTCGTTGCCCCGCGGTGGATAGAGATGCCGCACACGTCCCCGAATCCCATTTGGCCACTCTCGCCCTCTCTCCTCGCCTCTCCTTGCTCTACCCTGCTCCCCTCTTCCCGGACCCGAAGGCCGCCGTCGCCGCCGCTCGTTTCCCCGCGGCCACCGGCCACCTAAAGCCCTGCCGTCGAGCCCACCGGAACCGCCATCGACCGCAGCCTCCCCACGCTAGAGGAGTCAAGCCCAGATGCACCGCATCGCCGACGCCGCCCCCTTCTTCAACCTTTGACCGCCGGAGCATCGCCGTCAAATTCGTCGGCCATAGGACCTCCCCGAGCCTGCCGTTGCTTCTGCTGGAATCGTGGTGAGCTGACGCGTCGATACCCTCCTCCCGTTGCTCCTCTTCCATGCCGTAGCTAGCAGGGCCACCGGCGCCGAGAGCTCCTCGACATCGGCCATGTCGCCGCTGTCACTATGGTCCTCCACCCGCACGTCCAAGCTCGTGAATGAGCTCTCGGAGCTCCGTAGAGGCCGTAGAACCCTTGAACCAGGCCGCTAGTGCTCCGTAACCTCGCGCGCGCTCCGCCCGATCTTCGGCCACCGCAGATGTTCTCGCTGGCGAGCACTCCGACGACCCCGAGCCCCCTGGCCAGCCCCACTCGATGCGGTCGAGCACGGGCTACCTCCCGGCCCTCTCAGCGCGCCAAACCGCCGCCCGTAGCGCTGTCCAGCGAGCCTCCGCCGCGTCGGATGGTCGCCGGCGGTCACACCCCGGCCGGTGCCGACGTGGCATGGTCATTAGAGCCTAACCCAGCCGCTAATTAAGAACACAGCCACTAACAGCTGGCCCCGCAACGGGTCAAACCCCCGGTCAGCGCGGGATTAACCCTGTGTCACTGACGTGTGGGCCCCGGTCGTCAGGTTTGAGCTGGACTTGGCACCGTTGACTGGCTGACGTCATGGTGATGTATTGCTGACGCAGTATTTGATTTATGGATTTATTTAATTCCAGAAAATACCTAAAACTTCTAAAATTCATAGTAATTCAACCGTAGCTCCAAATGAAATAATTTATATATGAAAATTTATCAGAAAAATGCAAGGAATCTGTTTATGCCATTCCCATGCATGTTTGAGCAAGTTAACTACATCAACTAGGACAAATGGTGATTAGGACAATTTGATAAATAGTGTTGGAGTTAAAATTTAGTATATATTTGAATTCCACTTCATTTAATAAGATTGTCTATTGCACTAGGTCAATTAAATGATTTAACATGCCATGTCATGCATCTTGATTGTTGCATTGCATTGAATGTGTTGTTTTCCTGTTTTGTCGGTGTTAGTTCCCTCTCGGTAGACGTTATCGCGATGCTGAGATTGATGCCACCGATGAAGACTCATTGCTATCTTCAGAAGTGTCAGGCAAGCAACCCCCCTTGAGCATATTCGATACAATCCCACTCTCTCGCTCTTGCTCCCATTTCAATGCATTAGGATAATGCGATTCAACTGCTACTTGTGTTGCGGTAGATGAACCCACTCCTTTGCATGACCTGTCATTGTCACAGTAAATAGCTGAACCAAGCAACCTAGCATACCTGGTAGATGCTTGAGCCATGTTGTGCTATCACCCTGTTATGCTTTGCTATGCTTAGAGTTGTGTCAGGTCTGATTCATCTGGGTGATGAACCAGAGTGAAATGATTGTGTCCTGATGATGAGGGTTAAGTGTTGAACCTGTTTTGGTAAAGGTAGCGATGAGAGGCCATGTAGGAGTACATGGTGGGTTGTCTCATTGAGACCGCTCATAGGAACTGAGTTCCGTGTTTGTGTTCCAAGACTAGATACTACCGCACATTGGGTTCCGGTAACTCGACCCCTCTCGGCCTATTAACCTACTCTGTTCTCAGTCCAGGAGCCGCAGTAGTTCGAAACGTTGATAGGCGTGGCCGGGCCTGCGAAGTGGATGAACGGCCCAATCGGGACCAGCTTGGGGCCCTGCACACAAAGTTTGAGGCCATGTTGGAAACCTCGGCCGGACTTCCATTATGGGTTCCAACTCAGATAGGCCACTGCCTTGGACTAGAGTCGTTGAAGATTAACGTCCGTGGCCGACTCCCTCGCTGGGCTTCCACTTGAAGGTTGCCGAGGTGCCTTTTTACGAGCACATGGCGATAAGTGGCAGGAGCATGTGTGACGAAGTACACCCCTGCAGGGTAAACTATCTATTCGAATAGCCGCGTCCGCGGATATGGACTACTTGGAGACTTGCATTGTTCATAGATAACCTTAAATGGATACTCTAAAATGCTCCAGATAAGTGTGAGTGCTATGGATGGCTTCTCGTAGGAAGACGAGAGAGGATCCATAGTGGTGTATTGATGTGGTGAATATGTGGACTCGTGTGTGATACGCCACCTCAAAGAAAGTACTCATAGCCGTAGTACAGGTTAGCCAAGAGTCGAAGCTGGCTTGCTGCAATAAACTCCACAACCCCCTTTGTTGACAACGATGCATATGTAGATAGTTCCGATGTAAGTCTTGCTGAGTACCTTTGTACTCACGTTTGCTTATCTATGTTTTTGCAGATGAGACCTCAGTCTCATTAGTGATTCTTACGACGTGAAGTTCGATGTTGATCGGATTAGCTTGGGAATCCCAGACTGAGGTCTGGCTCCTTTGGTAGGGTCGTTGTAGCTTTTCAGGCTCTTCCAGCCATTTTTATTAGATGTATGTACCCAGACATGTAACTTCCTCTTGTTGTTTGTATGCTCTGATTGTTGGGTCATGTGACCCCTCCTGCTTGTAACATTATACTATGTTGGCTCTTCGGAGCCCTCTAAATAAATGTTATGTTGTAGAGTTTTGTTGTGATGCCATGTTGTATCTACACATATCGTGCATATTGCGTGTATGTTTGAAATGCATTGGTATGTGTGGGATTCGACACCTAGCTGTATACCTTTAGTAGCCTGCTTTACGGGGAAATGCCTATTTGTGCTACCACCGAGCCTTGGTAGCTTGCTACTGCTCCGGACACATTGATTGACCGGCGTGTATCCTTCTTTGCTGCTATGTCTGTCCCTTCGGGGAAATGTCTCGCAGTGTAATGGAGTCCATGTAGCCTGCTATGACTCGTCTGCGCGCAGTTGATGACATTTATGTCCCACGGCGTAATGGAGTCTCTGTAGCTTGCTATGACTCGTCTACACACGCTGATGACCGACACCTGCATTGTTGGGTTATGTATGCCTGTCCCTGTACGGTTGTGCCACTTGGGTCTATAACTAGTCATGTCGACCCGGGTTCTTTGACATGTGAATGCTAGCGACATGTTCATATCCATGAGCCAAAAGACGCAAACGGTCCTGGCCAAGGTGAGGTGGCAGCCGTGGGTTACCGTGCGTGAGGCCGCAAAGTGGTGTGACATGTTACAGGCTGGATTCATATGGCTTAGGATCGGGGTCCTGACATACAAGGAATTAAGTTTAATTTGTCAAATGATCTTCATGAAAGTTTTTATTATATCCTCCTCGGATATCTATCACTTTGGGACTAGTTTCATATATTGCCATTGCTTTTTGGCAAGCTCAAACAAATCTAAGTGAAGCACATGAGCATAAAGATTTCATCTCTCAAAAAGGTATAAGTGAAGCATGCGAGGATTTCTTCAAAATTTTACCAACTCTCGATTTAATCTAAGTGAAGCATGAGAGTATTTCTACAAAAGTTTCCAAGCACACCGTGCTCAAAAAGATATAAGTGAAGCACTAGAGCAATTCCTATAGCTCAAAAAGTTTAAGTGAAGCACATAGAGAAATTCTAACAAATCATAGCATGATTGTGGCTCTCTCAAATAGGTGTGTACAGAAAGGATACAAAGGAAAAACTAACAAACAAATCAAGCAAAGATACAAGACGCTCCAAGCAAAACACATGATATGTGACGAATAAAAATATAGCTCCAAGTAAAATACCGATGGTCGTTAGAATAAAGAGGGGATGCCACTCGGGGGTATCCCCAAGCTTAGTTGCTTGTTACTCTTTGGATATATCTTGGGGGTGCGGTAGCATCCCCAAGCTTAGGCTTTTGCTACTCCTTATTCCTTCATCCATCGTGATCTCACCCAAAACTTGAAAACTTCAATCACACAAAACTCAACAAAATCTTCATGAGATCCGTTAGTATAAGAAAGCAAATCACTACTTTAGGTACTGTTGTAAACCCATTAAAATTTTATTATTGCATTATACCTACTGTATTTTAACTTTACCATGGCTCATACCATTCAATATAACCCATAGATTCATCAAAACAAGCACACAATGCAACAAAAACAGAATCTGTCTCAAACAGAACAGTCTGTAGTAATCTGTACCATACCCATACTTATGTAACTCTAAAAATTCTGAAAAATTAGGACAACGTAATTAATTTTTATAGAAACTCTGTGTTAAAATTTCAGCTCAGTATAATGTTCCAGCAAAAAACGAAAATTCATATACTGGACGCAAAGTTTCTGTTTCAGATTCAGCATCACTTCTACTCATCCTATGAATCATCCTAATGGTTCTACTTGGCACAAACACTAAATAAACCATAAAAACACAATCATAACAGAGGCATAATTGTGTCAACACTCAAAAACAGAAAGGAAAAAGCAAAATTTATTTATTCATTGGGTTGCCTCCCAACAAGCGCTATCGTTTTACGCCCCTAGCTAGGCATATTGGATAGATTCAAGTATTGTCATCTTTGGTTTTGGATCCATAGGATGCCCTCATGATTGATTCATATGGTGGCTTAATTCTTGTTCTAGGGAAGTGTTCCATACCCTTTCTCAAGGGAAATTTAAAACGAATATTGCCTTCTTTCAAATCAATCACGGCACCTATAGTGCGTAAAAACGGTCTACCAAGTATAATGGGACAAGACGGATTGCAATTAATATCAAGCACAATAAAATCAATGGGCACATAATTCCTATTTGCAAGAATAAGAACATCATTAATTCTTCCCAAAGGATTTTTAATAGTAGAATCCGCCAAGTGCAAATTAAGAGAACATTCTTCAATGTTGGTAAGACCAAGCACATCACATAGAGATTTCGGAATCGTGGAAACACTAGTACCCAAATCACACAAAGCAAAGCATTCATAATTTTTAATCTTGACCTTAATGGTAGGTTCCCACTCATCATGCAATTTTCTAGGAATAGAAATCTCCAACTCCAACTTTTCTTCAAAAGATTTCATCATGGCATCAACAATATGTTTAGTAAAAGCTTTATTTTGCTCATAAGCATGGGGTGAATTCAACATAGATCGCAACAAAGAAATAAATTCAATCAAAGAGCAGATATCATAATTAAAATCTTTACAGTCCAAGATAGTGGGCACATCACTAGTTAAAGTTTTGACCTCTTCAAACCCACTTTTAGCAAAATTTTCATCAAGATTTTCACCCTCCAAATTATTGGGACGCCTTCTAGATAAAGTTGACTCTACTTCAGTCCCTTCATTATCAATTTTAACATTACTAAACAAGGAATCAATAGAAGAAACACCAATCACTTTAAGATCTTCATCATTCTTGTAGCGGCAATCACTAGAAGATGATTTTTCTAAGATTTCTCTTTTAGCTCTAAGCACAGCGGTTCTTTTCTTACTTTCATCCATAGAGACATATAAAGCTTTAATAGATTCATCAATCTTAGGCACAAAAGCTTTCAACTTGAGATTTTCAACATCATGAGAAATTCTATCAATGCTTCTAGACATATCATCAATCTTATTCAACTTTTCTTCTATCGTAGTATTGAAAGCCTTTTGCGCATTGATAAATTCTTTAATATTACTCTCAAGATCATAGATGTTCCTATTATTATTGTAGGAAGAATTACCATAGGAATTACCATAATTATTAGACGAATTTCCAGGAAAAGGCTTAGGATTAAAATTACCTCTATAAGCATTGTTATTGAAATTGTTGCGCGAGACAAAATTCACATCTACGGATTCACTATTTTGCTCAATCAAAGTAGACAACGGCACATAATTAAGATCAATAGGAGCATTTTTACTAGCAACCAATTTCATCAAAGCATCAACTTTATCACTCAAGGTACTAATTTCCTCTACCGAATTAACTTTTTTACTAGTAGGTGCTCTTTCGGTATGCCATTGAGAATAATTAGCCATGATATTATCTACAAATTTAGTAGCTTCACCCAAAGTAATATCCATAAAATTACCACCCGCGGCGGAATCTAAAAGATTTCTAGAGACAAAATTCAATCCCGCATATTTTTTTGTATGATCATCCAAAGATTCAAACCATGTGTAGGACAATTTCTTATCATCAACTTCATTCTTTCCCAAGATTGGGCAACATGTTCATGCTCAAGTTGCTTAAAATTCATGATTTGCGTCCTAAGGGAAATAATTTTCGTGGGAGGAAAATACTTAGTGATAAAAGCATCCTTGCACTTATTCCAAGAATCGATACTATTGCGAGGCAAAGATGAAAACCAAATTTTTGCACGATCACGCAAGGAAAAAGGAAATAGTTTCAACTTGACAATATCATTGTCCACATCTTTTTTCTTTTGCATATCACACAATTCAACGAATGTGTTTAGATGGGACACGGCATCCTCATTAGGATTACCGGCAAATTGATCTTTCATGAGAAGATTCAACAAAGTGGCATTAATATCACAAGACTCCGCACTAGTGGCGGGAGGAGCAATAGGCGTACTAATAAAATCATTGTTATTAGTATTGAAAAAATCACACAACTTGGTGTTCTCTTGAGTCATCGTGACTACACAAACAAGACTGCAAACAAGGAAGAGATCCGGCAAGAAAAAGGGCAAACGAAAAAGAGGGCGAAGAAAACGGCAAATTGGTGAAGTGGGGGAGAGGAAAACGAGAGGCAAATGGCAAATAATGTAATTGCAAGGAGATGAGATCTGTGATTAGGAACCTGGTAGATGATGGTGGAGTCTCCTCGGCGCCTACGATAGGCACGTAGAAGAGACCACTTCCTCCCCGGCAACGGCGCCAGAAATTCGTTTGACGTGGCTTGGACTGCGTCGGTATTTCCCCAAAGAGGAAGGGATGATGCAGCACAGCGACGGTAAGTATTTCCCTCAGTTATGAAACCAAGGTTATCGAACCAGTAGGAGGATCACCACCACCCAATAAGCAGCACCTGCACACAAACAACAAATACTTGCAGCCCGACGCGAAAGAGAGGTTGTCAATCTCTCTACGGTAATAAGATAGATTAGGTAGTGATAGATAGGAGAGATAGATCTCTCAAGAACACAAATGAAAAGAGTAAATATGCAGCAAGATATTTTTGGGTTTTTGGTTTTGTAGATCTGAAAACAAAGAGTGCAAAAAACGTAGAAAGGAAACCAATATGATAGGAAAAGTAGACCCGGGGCCCGTAGGGTTCACTAGTGGCTTCTCTCATGAGTATAGCGCACGGTGGGTGAAATTTTTTACTATTGGACAATTGATAGAAAATCGAATAGTCATGACGATATCCAAGGCGATGATCATTATATAGGCATCACGTCCAAGATAGATAGACCGACTCCTGCCTGCATCTACCTCTATTACTCCACACATCGACCGCTATCCAGCATGCATCTAGTGTATTAAGTTCATGGAATAACGGAGTACTGCAATAAGAACGATGACATGATGTAGACAAGATCTATTCATGTAGGAATAGACCCCATCTTGTTATCCTTAATAGCAACGATACATGCGTGTCTTGCTGCCCCTTCTGTCACTGGGAAAGAACACTGCAAGATCGAACCCATCACAAAGCACCTCTACCCATGGCAAGAAAAATCGATCTAGTTGGCCTAACTAAACCAAAGATTCGAAGAAGAAATACGAGGCTATAAGTAATCATGCATATAAGAGATCAAAGAATACTCAAATAATATTCATGGATAGAAACTGATCATGAACTCAAAATTCATCGGATCCTAACAAACACACCGCAAAAGTTTACATCAAATAGATCTCCAAGAGACCATTGTATTGAGAATCATAAGAGAGAGAGAGAAGAAGCCATCTAGCTACTGCCTACGGACCCGTAGGTCTATGGTGGACTAGTCATGCATCATCGGAGAGGCACCTATGAGGAAGATGAACCCCTCCGTGATGGTGTTTAGATTGGATCTCGCGGTTCTGGAACTTGCGGCGTCTCGAATTGTGTTTCGTTGACTCTCCTAGGGTTTTTGGATTTCTAGGGAATTTATAGGCACGATAGTCGGTTGAGGGGGTGCCGGAGGTGCCCAGCACCCACCAGGGCGCGCCAGGGGGCCTCTGGCGCGCCCATGTGGGTGGTGGCCACCCCGGGCCCCCTCTTCTGGTGTTCTTTGGCCCATCTGGTTTCTTCTGGTTCGTAAAAAATCCACAAAAATCCCCGCAGCGTTTCATCTCTGTATGGTACTGATTTCCTGCGAAGTAAAAAACAAGCAAAAACAGCAACTGGCACTTTGGCACTATGCCAATATGTTAGTCCCAAAAAAGATATAAAGTTGTAGTAAAACGATTGTAAAACATCCAAGAATGATAATATAACAACATGGAACAAGCAAAATTTATAGATACGTTGGAGACGTATCAACCTCCTCCTCCTCCTTCTCTGCATGGTGCCGACCCTGAGCCCAGGCGCGAAGCGCGCCCGCGCAACCCTCCACACGGGGCGCCGGCGCTGGCACGGGATGAAGCAAGCTGCCAGGTGGTGCCGCGGCCACGAGGTGACGCGCGTGTGCTCCCCGCACCGCCGCGCCGTCATCAGAACCGTTCGCCGGACGTCAAGACCCAGCTCCCCTCGTACACGTCGCGCCTGTGAGCGGAGCAGGCTACCGCGCCTTCACCCTGGAGCTGCGCCGTGTCATCTGGCCCGACAAGTTCAAGCCGGACCTGCCTCCATGCTATGATGGCACCCCTGACCCTGCGGAGTTCCTCCAGCTCTACGCGCTGAGCATCGAGGCGGTGAGCGGAGACGACAAAGTCATGGCGAACTGGTTCCCCATGGCCCTCAAGGGTGGCGCGCTCTCCTGGCTCCTCAACCTCCCGGAAGGATCAATCTCCTCCTGGGACGAACTCTGCGAGCGCTTCGTCGCCAACTTCTAGGGCACCCGTGACCGCGCCCTGGGAGTGAACGACCTGCGGCGCGTGAAGCAGCAGCCGGGCGAGACCCTGCACAAGTACATACAACGCTTCACGAACATGCGCCTCAAGATCCCGAAGGCGTCGGACGAGGCCATGATCTCGGCGTTTACCGATGGCGTTAGGGATGTCAAGATGAAAGAGGAGCTCGCCATCCGTGACGAACTGTGCTCGGCCTTGGAGATGTTCAACCTGGTGAACAAGTGCGCAAGGGCCGAGGAGGGCCGCCTCTCCCTCCTCGAGCTTCCGGAGGCAGACCCTAAAGACAAGAAGGCCAAGGCTAAGGAGGCAAAGCGCAAGGGCCCCGCGGTGCTGGCAGCAGAACCTGAGATGAACCGCGGTCGTGACCATGATGAGCCACTCAAGAGCAGCCGCCCGTTCTGCATCTTCCACTACACCCGCAGCCACAACACCGAAGACTGCCTGGAGCTCAGGACGCTCCGTGATGAGCGCCTCGATCGCCGCCCCGAGCGCGGCGACTGCGGCTACGACCGTGGAGGGGGCCACGACGGAGGCCGCTAGGACAACCGCGACCCACGTCAAGACTGGCATGACCAGCCTCGCGAGGACCGCTAGCGTGACGAGCCTCGCGACGGGCCCCGGCGCGATCAGCCTCATGAGGGCCGTCCTCAGGGCAATGCTGGACTCCCTCCGCTGCCGCCGCCACCAAGGAGGAATGACGATAACCAGCAGGATGATGAGGCTGGGGGCTTTCAGGAACCCCGTGCGATCGCCTGCATCTTGGGTGGTGCTAAGGCCCATGCCTCCAACCGCATCTTCAAGCAGTTCGCTCGTGAGGTGAACGCAGCCCTCCTCAAGCTCGAAGCTGTGCGTCCCCTCAGATGGTCGCAGGTCGCCATCACCTTCGACTCCAAGGATCACCTCAAGTGCTCAGCCACCGCAGGCGCGCTCCCCATGCTCTGCATGCCCACCATCAGCAATGTCCTCGTCACCAAGACCCTCATCGATGGTGGTGCTGGGCTCAATGTCCTCTCCGTCGAGACGTTCGAGATGCTTCAGGTGCCCTACGATCAGCTCATGCCGACCAAGCCCTTCTCAGGAGTGACCGATGGCTCCACCACTCCCTGGGGTAGGTGCGCCTCCCGGTCACCTTCGGCAAGCGCGATAACTACCACACTGAGCTCATCGACTTAGACGTCGCCCACATCCACCTCCCGGACAACGCCATCCTCGGGTACCCCGCCCTCGCCAAGTTCATGGCAACGACCCACCATGGCTACAACATCCTCAAGATGCCAGGGAGCGGCGGTGTCATCACGGTTGCCTGCGATGAGAAGGATGCAGTCTGCTCCCTCGAATGCTCTTACCAGGCTGCAGCGGCTGAAAACTCTGACGATGAGGGCGGCATCCTGCCTCCTGAGGACACACCCAAGAAGAAGAAGCAACTCCTCCCCAAGAGCCGTCAGGTGACAGAGACCCCCAAGAATGGCACCTCAGGCCCTGTGTCCATTGCTGGGGCGCCTCTTCCTCCCGCATAGGAAGGCTGAAAGCACAATGTGCTCCCTTGGTGGTTTTGATAATTCATGACAACATACATTGTCTCTTGGACTAATACTTTTACCTAGTGTATTTCAGATAAAGTCCACAGAGATGGGTTGGCAAAAGGATTGTGCAGAAAACCCCAAGAAGCAAGGAAATGGATTGGCAAAGCTTCAAGCAAGAGGACTCTACATTTTACTTTGTGAGAAATCACTTTGAGTCCATAGGAAAGCCAATACTATTAAAAGGGGGTAAGGTATTGTTGGTGAAAAAAGATGCTCCATGTGCACAAGTGATAGTCACCAAAAACACCCACAAACTCTTCCACAAAAGTCTTTCCAAGCCACTCATGAAAATCGGTGCAACCAACAATTTCCACTCGGTGCCACCGATTCCCAAACTCAGACAGACCCATGCCAAACCCTAGCACATCGGTGCAACCGATTCCACTTCGGTGCCACCGAGTTTGGGTTGCCAACTTTCTGTTACCTCGTTTCATAAAATCGGTCTTACCGAGTTTTCTAAATTGGCGTCACCGAGTTGTGCAATCTGACCGTTGGTCACCTAATCGGTACCACCGAGAATTATATATCGGTCTCACCGAGATTCAAAAGTTACTGTCTTTTGGTCACTTTGGTACCACCAAGATTCACACATCGGTGTCACCGAGTTGGTCACTTTAGGTGTAACGGTTGGATTTTTAGGGATGCCTATATATACCCCTTCACCACCACCTACTCGAAAGAGAAGCACTCAGAACTATTCCATACTTGCCCCATCCAATTTTCTGAGAGAGAGCCACCTACTCATGTGTTGAGATCATGCCATTCCATTCCTACCATATGAATCTTGATCTCTAACCTCCCCAAGTTGCTTTCCACCATAGCCAAATCTATGAGAGAGTGACTGGTTGTTGAGGAGTCTATCATCTTGAAGCACAAGAGCAAGGAGTTCATCGAAATTACTGAGCCTATTACCTTTTGGAGGGTGGTGCCTCCTAGATTGGTTAGGTGTCACTTGGGAGCCTCCTACTTCGTGTTGTGGAGTTGAACCAAGAAGTTTGTACGGGCAAGGAGATCGCCTACTTCGTGAAGATCTACCCATAGTGAGGCTAGTCCTTCGTGGACGGAAGCCGTTATGGAATAGTCAAGGTTGCTACTTCGTGGACCCTTATGGGTGGAGCCCTCCGTGGACTCTCGCGACCGTTACCCTCCGTGGGTTGAAGACTCCATAAACGTGGACGTACGATAGCACCACCTATCGGAACCACGGGAAAAATCTTCGTGTCCCTCATGCGTTTAATCTCCCTATCTCAACTTCTTACTTCCATGTGCAATGTCTTTACTTTCCGCTGCCATACTTGTTGACTTGCATGTGTAGGGTGTGCTAGACTTGCTATAACTATTAAAATCTGCCAACCAATTAACTTGGGAAAAGGTTAGGTTTTAAATTCCTGCTAGTAGTCTATTCACCCCCCTCTAGACACACTTCTAGTGATCCCTCAATTGGTATCAGAGCATTGGCCCCATTGCTTCGGTTTCATCACCGTGGAGGAAGATGGTTGTGTCTAGTATAGGAAGTTTGAGTTGTAGAGTGCCTATTCTTGATGGGGAGTACTATAGTCAATGGAAACATATGATGCTTGAGGTATTTAATGAATTTCATTTGAGCAAGTATGTTAAGAACCCCTATGTACCTCCCATTGATCCTTTACATCCCACACACGAAGAGGAAATTGATATGCTATGCAATCTTAGAACTGTTAATCTTATCGTAAGAGGATTGCCTAGGATTGTGCTTAATCAAATGAAGAATTTTGAATGTGCTTATACTTTGTGGAATGACTTGGAGAAACGATATCCAAGTTATTCATTGAGTAATCTTGATGAAATTCTTCATAAAACTATTGTCTTTCACAAAATGATGCCTAGTGATCCCAAGTTTCATGACTATCTATTTGAGCTTAGAGACCTCATGCGTGCTAAAGGAGATGTCATAACTATCAACAACATCATTGTAGAAGCCATTCGAATTCATAATCTTGAACATTGTCATGATCACAACCCTAACGAATCTCTTGTTTCTTGTGACGAGGATTTCCCACATGATGATGACAATGTGGAACATGGCTACTATGATGAATATGAGTTGTTCGATATCGAGCATGAGAAGATCATGAAGAATCTAAGTCTCATGGAAAACTTCAAGGATTACATGTCCGGAGGAAAAGAGTGGATTCTCAATAGTGGATGCACCGATCATATGACCGGAGATAGAGAGATGTTTGAAGAGATCACACCAAACCATGGACCGCGAAGGTATGTAACTTTTGGAGACAACTCCAAGGGTAAGGTACTTGGTCTTGGTAAGGTGGCCATATCCCATGATAGCTCTATTCAAAATGTCATGCTTGTTGAATCCCGTGCCTACAATCTTCTTTCCGTATCTAGACTTGCTGACTTTGGTTTTAATGTGCTATTCACGAAAGTAGATTGCCACGTGTTTCGTCAAGATAATCATAACATGGCCTTTACCGGTTTCCGTAGAGGTGATCTATATATTGTCGATTTCACTAAGAGATCCAAACCTTGTACTTTTCTTATTGCAAAATCTTCTAAAGGTTGGCTTTGGCATAGAAGACTAGGACATGTTGGCATGCGTAATCTAGACAAGCTTATCAAAGGTGATCATATACTTGGTGTTAAAGATGTTATCTTTGACAATGATAGACTTTGTAGTGCTTGTCAAGCTGGAAAGCAAGTAGGTGGAAGTCATCCCGTTAAGAATATCATGACTACTAGGAGACCACTCGAGTTACTTCACATGGATCTTTTTTGTCCCAATGCTTACAAGAGCCTCGGTGGAAATTCCTATGGTCTAGTTATATTTGATGATTTTTCCAGATTTACGTGGGTATTCTTTCTTGATGATAAGTCGTAGGTACAAAAGATCTTCAAGAACTTCGTTCGCAAAGCGCAAAATCAGTTTGAAGTGAAGATCAAGAAGGTTCAGAGCGATAACGGATCGGAGTTCAAGAACACCCATGTAGATACCTTTCTTGACGAAGAAGGTGTTTTACATGAGTTCTCGGCTACGGACATGCCTCAACAAAATGGAGTTGTTGAGAGGAAGAACCGAACTCTTATTGAGATGGCAAGAACGATGCTTGACGAATACAAGACGCCAAGACACTTTTGGGCAGAAGCCGTGGAAACAACTTGTCATGCCACAAACCGACTCTACTTGCACAAGCTTCTCGGTAAAACGGCATACGAGCTACTCACCGGTAACAAACCCCAAGTTGGATACTTTCGGGTATTCGGCTCAAAGTGCTACAATCTTGACAAGCATCATCGTACTAAATTTGCTCCTAAATCTCATGAAGGTTTCGTACTCGGTTACGGATCGAACTCTCACACTTACCGTGTCTACAACAACTTCACTCGAAAAGTTGAAGAGATGGTAGATGTGAAGTTTGATGAATCTAATGGTTTGCAAGTCGAACAATTGCCAAATGATGTAGGAAATAAGGATCCTTCGGAAGCTATCCAAGACTTCTCCATCGGCAAGATTCGTCCCATGGAGGTGAAAGAAAGTACTTCGTCAACTCAAGTGGAAGCCCCTACTTCACGACAAGGTGAACCTGAACATGACATGGAGGCATCCACAAGCGGTACACGACAAGATGAAGAGGAGGAAGTACATCATGAAGATCCACCACAACCTCGTTCACCACCACCTCAAGGAAACGACACCTTCAACAACAACGAAGATGAAGGAGATGATGATGATGAAGAAGCTCCACCATCCAACAAGCCTAAGCTACCCCGAGTTCGAGCAAGAGTGACCAAGAACCATCCTCTAAACCAAATCTTTGGTGACATACAAACCGGGAGAATCACTCGCTCTAAAACTCGCTTAGCAAATTTTTGTGAGCATTATTCTTTCATCTCTAGCATTGAACCCTTGAAGGTTGAACAAGCTCTTGAAGACCCGGATTGGGTGAACGCCTTGCATGAAGAGCTTCACAACTTCGAGAGGAACGAAGTGTGGACACTCGTGGAGAAGCCCAAGGACGAGCACAACATCATCGGAACCAAATGGGTTTTTCGGAACAAGCAAGATGAAGACGGTCAAGTCGTACGCAACAAGGCACGTCTCGTAGCCCAAGGATATACGCAAGTCGAAGGTATGGACTACGGTGAGACCTATGCTCCCGTCGCTAGACTTGAAGCTATTCGCATTCTTCTTGCTTATGCTAATCTCCATGATATCACGCTTTATCAAATGGACATTAAAAGTGCCATTTCAAATGGTGAGATTGAAGAAGAGGTCTATGTTAAGCAACCACCTGGTTTTGTGAATCCTAAGATACCAAATCATGTTTACAAGCTTCGTAAAGCTCTTTATGGTCTTAAGCAAGCCCCTCGTGCTTGGTATAAATGCTTAACGAAGTTTCTCATTGAGAAGGGTTTTGAAATTGGTAAAATTGACGCAACCTTATTCACTAAAAGAGTTAATGGTGAATTATTTGTGTGCCAAAACTATGTGGATGATATTATCTTTGGATCTACTAACCCACAATTTAGTGAAGGATTTGGAAGGTTGATGTCCCAGAAGTATGAGATGTCCATGATGTGTGAGCTGAAATTCTTTCTTGGTTTGCAAATCAAGCAAACAAGAGAAGGAACTTTCATCTCTCAAACCAAGTATACCAAGGACTTGATCAAGAAGTTCAACATGCAAGAGTGCAAAGGTATGAAAACTCCTATGCCTACTAGTGGACATGTTGATCTTACCAAGGAGGACGAACCGGTTGATCAAAAAGTTTATCAATCTATGATTGGTTCATTGCTATATCTATGTGCCTCCCGTCCCGATATTATGCTTAGTGTTTGCATGTGTGCTAGATATCAAGCTGCACCTAAAGAGTGTCATCTTTTGGCCGTAAAACGTATTGTGAGATATTTGATACAAACACCAAACTTTGGCATTTGGTATCCGAAGGGATCTTCCTTTAACCTTGTTGGCTATTCCGATTCGGACTATGCCGGTGACAAGGTTGATAGAAAATCCACCTGAGGTACATGTCAATTTCTTGGTAGATCTCTTGTGTCTTGGTCCTCCAAGAAACAAAACTCGGTATCTCTATCTACTGCCGAAGCTGAGTATATTGTTGCCGGATCATGTTGTGCACAATTACTATGGATGACACAAACGCTTAAGGATTATGGAATACATGTGAAAAATGTTCCATTACTTTGTGACAATGAAAGTGCTATTAAAATTGGTCATAATCATGTGCAACATTCTCGAACTAAGCATATTCAAGTTCGACATCATTTCATTCGTGATCATGTTGCCAAAGGAGATATTAATCTTAAGCATGTTCGCAGTAACAAGAAATTGGCCGATATCTTTACTAAGCCACTTGATGAAAAAGTGTTTTGTCACTTGAGGAGTGAGTTGAACATCATTGATGCTTCAAACTTGAGCTAAGCTCACTCGGATGCATGCAAGGGGATGAGCTTACTTGACCATTCCATGCCATCATTACCATGAACTTCATATATATTGGAATTCCATGCTCCCTTGTATTGCAACTAACCTTTTGTAGGTACTTGGTATAACTTCATTCCACAAGATTGCCATCAACTCATATCATAAGCAATCTTGTCATGACCAAGTATCCACAACCTCTCTTTATGATGTAAGGAAGAAGACAACAAAAACATATCCTTGACACATATTTGAACTTCACAATTGGTATCGTGTCATATCATATTCTTCCTTGCATGACAAACCTATGTAGGTGATAAGTGTACTAAAACGAGAAGGATTGCTCCCAACTCAAGATGATCTTCATCAACCTCGAGCATCCTCAACAAGTTCACATACAAGCCACGTCATCAACATCACTCAAAGGTATGTAATCATATCCTTGAAAATGCTTTACTCCAAGTCATGAGTTAAAGCAACTCAAGTGTTATGAAAACATTAAAATGCTTAATCGAAAAATGGTAACCCCATTTTGAGCTTAACGATGAGTATGACCTATGATCAAGTATTCTTGCTTGGCTCCTAAGTCAATATACTCTAATATAGGTGACCTAGTCACCGCCCATCATCTAGTTAAGAATCTTGTTTGGTTCATTCTCTATTTGCAAGATTTCTTGGAACCACTCAAATCTTCTCTAGTTGATATCTCTTTGTAAAGTCTTTTGCATTTCCTTTGAAAAATCTCCTGACACTTAGTTACAAGTTTTTCAAACTCATTTGCAAGTTTCTCAACATTGCCAAGTTTCTATTTAGCCCTCGGAGCCTCCGATACAAATAACTCAGTTCTTCCGATTTAACAGATGAGCTGCATAACAACAGCTCGGTTCCACCGACTTGTTTGTCTCGGAGCCACCGATTTGATTTCTTCTCTAGTCTGTGTTCATGTTAGTAAATTTTTGTTTCCTTAGTGATCCTACGAGTGACATTTTCATTTCTTCGATGATCCCTTATTAAAAAAGGGGGGGGGGAGAAACTTTTCTAGGATCCCTAACTCAAAGAAGGAGAAGTCTTACAAGCTCTCAAAACAGCCAAAGAGGGAGAAATTATCTCAAATGATTCCCTCTGTTTTTAATGCTCTCTATAATTTTCATTTCTGTGAACCCTACATTCTATGATCCTTGTTCTCAAGAATCCCTTCTTAATCGATGATCCCTGTATCTGACCCTGTGTATGACCTTTTTGGAAATTAATGCCAAAGGGGGAGAAATACCAAAGCTTCAAAAGCTAAAGGGGGAGATACATGCATATGCAAAGGGGGGAGATATAATCAAGGGGGAGAGGAGAATATCAAAGCTTACACTTATATAGACAAGGAGAGAACACCAAAGTAGGGGGAGAAAAATATGTGTGTTTCATTTGACTACTCATGTTAGACTTTTCTCACCCTATCCAATCCCAATATCTACATGCTAAGATTCAGAGGGAGAGGATGACCTACTATTTCATATCAAGACGAGAAAGTTCTAAATGATCGTGGAGACATATCAATCTTAAGGAACACTATCTTCTATATGTTCTCCATATCTTGGAACTATTGAGCTCTATTGCTTTTTGATTGGTAGAATACTCTTGTGTTTCCTAACATTGTTTTCAAAAGTGTATTTCTACTGCAAGAATGCTCAAGAACTCAAGGTAAGTATATGCATCATATCTTTGATCAAGATGATCTCTTGCTTCTTCACATATTGTTGGCAAGAGTGAAGTCTTGAACAAGGATGTACCTCATTCATATATATTTGATGCATATAGCCAAGATACACATGACTCCTTATGTCCTTTCTACTAGATGTGTGTCCATGCATTCCAAAGCAACTATCCTTTAAAGGGATTGCACACACTTAGGCGGAGCAAGTCTAAGTCACGTGTCTCTCAAAGTCTTCATTATATCCATGCATATCTTTATTTGAAGCTTTGATTGTATGTTGTCATCAATTACCAAAAAGGGGGAGATTGAAAGCACAATGTGCTCCCTTGGTGGTTTTGATAATTCATGACAACATACATTGTCTCTTGGACTAATACTTTTACCTAGTGTATTTCAGATAAAGTCCACAAAGATGGGTTGGCAAGAGGATTGTGGAGAAAACCCCAAGATGCAAGGAAATGGATTGGCAAAGCTTCAAGCAAGAGGACTCTACATTTTACTTTGTGAGAAATCACTTTGAGTCCATAGGAATGCCAATACTATTAAAAGGGGGTAAGGTATTGTTGGTGAACAAGATGCTCCACGTGCACAAGTGATAGTCACCAAAAACACCCACAAACACTTCCACAAAAGTCTGTCCAAGCCACTCATGAAAATTGGTGCAAGCAACAATTTCCACTCGGTGCCACCGATTCCCAAACTCAGACAGACCCATGCCAAACCCTAGCACATTGGTGCAACCGATTCCACTTCGGTGCCACCGAGTTTGGGTTGCCAACTTTCTGTTACCTCGTTTCATAAAATCAGTCTTACCGAGTTTTCTAAATTGGCGTCACCGAGTTGTGCAATCTGACCGTTGGTCACCTAATCGGTACCACCGAGAATTATATATCGGTCTCACCGAGATTCAAAAGTTACTGTCTTTTGGTCACTTTGGTACCACCAAGATTCACACATCGGTGTCACCGAGTTGGTCACTTTAGGTGTAACGGTTGGATTTTTAGGGATGCCTATATATACCCCTTCACCACCGCCTACTCGAAAGAGAAGCACTCAGAACTATTCCATACTTGCCCCATCCAATTTTCTGAGAGAGAGCCACCTACTCATGTGTTGAGATCATGCCATTCCATTCCTACCATATGAATCTTGATCTCTAACCTCCCCAAGTTGCTTTCCACCATAGCCAAATCTGTGAGAGAGTGACTGGTTGTTGAGGAGTCTATCATCTTGAAGCACAAGAGCAAGGAGTTCATCGAAATTACTGAGCCTATTACCTTTTGGAGGGTGGTGCCTCCTAGATTGGTTAGGTGTCACTTGGGAGCCTCCTACTTCGTGTTGTGGAGTTGAACCAAGAAGTTTGTACGGGCAAGGAGATCGCCTACTTCGTGAAGATCTACCCATAGTGAGGCTAGTCCTTCGTGGACAGAAGCCGTTATGGAATAGTCAAGGTTGCTACTTCGTGGATCCTTATGGGTGGAGCCCTCCGTGGACTCTCGCGACCGTTACCCTCCGTGGGTTGAAGACTCCATAAACGTGGACGCACGATAGCACAACCTATCGGAACCACGGGAAAAATCTTCGTGTCCCTCATGCATTTGATCTCCCTATCTCAACTTCTTACTTCCATGAGCAATGTCTTTACTTTCCGCTGCCATACTTGTTGACTTGCATGTGTAGGGTGTGCTAGACTTGCTATAATTGTTAAAATCTGCCAACCAATTAACTTGGGAAAAGGTTAGGTTTTAAATTCCTGCTAGTAGTCTATTCACCCCCCCTCTAGACCCACTTCTAGTGATCCCTCAAAGGCGCGCCCGACGCTTCCCTCAGGGCGGGCTCGGGGACTTCAACCTGGAGAGCCTCCGACCTAACCGGTGCGACGAGGGAGGTGCTCGGGCACCACTTGGAGGCGTGCATCGACGCGCGCCCCCACAAGCAAGGAGCACGGCGCGAGGTGCCAGCCTCACGAGAGTTCATCACCAACGCGATCGAGCGGCTTGAGGAGGTGCTGGCCATGTGCGGCGAGCATCGTCCCGCACCACCCAATGCAGCCGCCACCCCCGACGTGGGTAGCAGGCTGCGTGTCTGCGTCAACATCCCGGGTCTCAACAAGGCCCATCCCAGGACCTCTTCTAGCCATCGCACGTCGGCCGCAGTGGGGGCTACCCCTACAACTACATCCGCATGCCCTTTGGCCTCGTGAACGTGGGCGCCACATAACAGCGCCTCTCACAGGCTACGCTCGCGTTTCATGAAGCCCGACGCCGAGCTGTCCTTCAAGAGTGTTGGGGTACGACACCTATAGGATCGTGTGGACCCCTTTTACGGTTTGGCCGGGAAAAAGGCTTGCACAAAGAGCAGATCCAGCGATCAACGCGAGGGATTTTTACCCAGGTTCGGGCCGCTGAGAAGCGTAAAACCCTACTCCTGCTTTAGTGTATTGGATGTGTTTAAGCCCAAGCTGCAAGGCGCTTGCGATGAACAATACGTTCAAGCAGCAGCTACGCATGCAGAATGGTCCAGAAGGTCCTCCTCCTCTGTAGCTACGCCTTGGGCCTCCTTTTATATGTCGAAGGGGTCACCAACAGTGGCGCACAGTACATACAAGAGGTGTAAAGTTGCTACAGCATTTCATGATTATCACTGACGTCTTAGGACAAACGCATTAAATGCTCTGTTTAGGTGTCCCTTACTTTCTTGGGGACGGAAAAAGAGCCCGTCCCATCAGCACCGCTTAACCCCATCCGCCGCTAATGCCATGACACGCATCCAGGAGGACAAACCCCGTATGACAGGCTGGTCGCTGCGCTAGAGCGGTGGCAGGGTGGCGGGATCTTGCCGGGTGCGAATCTTGCCGGTTCTTTGCTAGCCATCCCGGCAAACATCTTGCCGAGATCCCAGCCTTCGGTCTTCTGTGTTCTGATCATCGGCTTGAATGCCTTCTTGATAGTCTTGTGCTTGTTCCCAGTTGTCCCCCGACAAGCATCTTGTCGGGAGTCCAACATCGGGTCTTCTCGGTGACCTGCCTGGAGGTCTTCTCCCAGGAAGGGTCGCTTCCCGGAAATTCTATCCTGATCTTGCCGGCCTTTGAGCTTGCCGGTGATGCGTAGGCCTGTTCCCGGCAAGTAATCCTTCCGGAAACATGGGTCTTAGATGTGTCCTATAAGTGGATTTCTTCTCTGCCATGCCCTTCCTGCCTGGAGGCTGCAACTTGCCGGTGCGTGTCTAGGGGTAATGAACACCCCCTGTTCATCACACCGACAGGAGCCCCCGGGCCTGGGCCGGACAAGCGTGCACAGTGTTTGTCTGGGCTAGGCCCAAAAACATGCACCCGTACACGCGCGGGGAGAAGTAACCATCACTCATGACTTTTTAACTGCACGCTGATGATGACGCAAGAGAACTTGCGGTTTGCCGGGCCTTGGGCTTGCCGGCAGCGTGGGCAGACAGAGCAGGACGGCAGCAGGAGTCGTGTGCCCGAAAGGGAGTGCCACACCGTGCGACGAAGAGCCAACCCCCGAGCCTTCCCCATAAAGGATACCGCGGGTGCGGTGCTCGATTCATACAGTCATCCCTGCTATTGCCGCTGTCTACTGCGCCTCGCTGCTGTCTTGCCGGCCTCCAGCACGGCGCTCTTGGCTTTCTCGGCTGCCCCGTGCCGCCGAGAATAAAGCAACCGCCGAGACTGAAGTACTTTTTGCATACCTATTGCTGCAATGGCGCATGTAAAGAAATAATTAATCTTAGTCAGGCCAATCTTTATGTATGCAAGACATGTTTCTTTATGCTAATTGAATGTTTGCTTCCCTCTTTATTAAATCCGTCCTCGCATATATCTTATATCCTACGCTGTTTGGAAACCTTGCCGGTGCGCATGTTTGCCGTGAGCGCTTTGAGGAACAGGTCCCTAGCAGCCTGCTCGAAACGCCGCTGCCGGCAAGGCGACTTGCCGGGTCAGAACGCGGCTGCTAAGCCTGCCGAGCGGACTCGAGGCGAAACGAGAGCGCGGGCTCACCATGACAAGGTTCCTTCGCGTGCAGATTAATGTACAAGGACGAAAAAGCAATCAAGATGACCCATGCTAGCCGAAAAGCTTTCCGGTGCGCACGCTCCAGTCGGCAGCGCTTGGAGGAACGGGTCCTTAGCGGCTTGCCGGGAACGCCGCCTTCCGAAATGGTTTACCTTCCCGGTGTCTGTGCAGCCGCCTAAGTTGTCGAGCGGACTCAAGACAACTAGGGGCGCTATTGGCCCCGGGAAGGCTCCTTCGCGTGTAGGTGTAAGGAGCAAGTGAGGACAGCAAAAGAAATGTAATTGTCACAAGTTTTTGTAACTTAGCTTTTCCTGCTGTTCATCTCGCATAGCGAGGCCGCGCTCGTGGTGATGACCGGCAGCTCTCTAGAAGGTTACTCTTTAGGGCGCTGCCAGCCCCTGAGCCCGCCTTCCATGCGTATTCCTGCAACACTGATTAGACATGTAATGCCACGACAGCGTTTAAGCACAACAAGTTAATTAGCTTCTGGGTTATGATTAATTTGTTGTAATTTTGACTTCTGTCGAATGTTCCCTTGCTTTCCGGAACACTTTCCGGTGTGCACGATCCAGTCAGCAGCGCTTTGAGGAACGGGTCCTTAGCGGCTTGCCGGGAGCGCCGCCTCCCGAAAAGGTTTACCTTCCCAGCTTTGGTGCAGCTGCTCACATCGCCGAGCGGACTCGAGGCGACTAGGAGTGCAACTAGCCCCGGGAAGGCTCCTCAGCATACGGGTTTACGCAGAAATCCGAAAATAAAACTTATCGAGCCTTTTCCTTGAACAATTGCATTTTTGTACAATGAATCCCTATGCTTACCGGAATACTCCCCGAATGCGCACGTTCTGGTCGATGGCGCTTAGGATTGGGTCCTGTCTAGCAGCCTCTCGAGAACACCGCCTCTTCAGGAGCTTAATGCTCTAAAGACAACCGCAGCTGCATCTGTGTTGTTGGGCGGACCCAGAACAACCAGGAGTGCAGAGTGTTTCTAGAGCGCTCCCTCGCGCACAGGTTATACAAAACTACCATCAAGGATAAGGCTACACAACAAAAAGTAATCAAAGTTTAGGACTTAGCTTTCTGTAAGTAGAGCAAAGTCGCCATGGACGATGAAGCTAATGCGCTGACCGCTAGATCAGGTTCGCGCAACCTTTCCCCCTACCTGGCGCGCAAAAGATGTTGGGGTACGACACCTATGGGATCGCGTGGACCCATTTTACGGTTCGGCAGGGAAAAAGGCTTCCACAAAGAGCAGATCCAGCGATCACCGCGAGGGATTTTTACCCAGGTTCGGGCCGCTGAGAAGCGTAAAACCCTACTCCTTCTTTAGTGTATTGGATGTGTTTAAGCCCAAGCTCCAGGGGCGCTTGCGATGAACAGTACGTTCAAGTAGCAGCTACGCATGCAGAATGGGCCAGAAGGTCCTCCTCCTCTGTAGCTACGCCTTGGGCCTCCTTTTATATGTAGAAGGGGTCACCAACAGTGGCGCACAGTACATACAAGAGGTGTAAAGTTGCTACAGCGTTTCATGATTATCACTGACGTCTTAGGACAAACACATTAAATGCTCCGTTTAGGTGTCCCTTACTTTCTTGGGGACGGAAAAAGAGCCCGTCCCATCAGCACCACTTAACCCCATCCTCCGCTAATGCCATGACACGCATCCAGGAGGACAAACCCCATCTGACAGGCTGGTCGCTGCGCTAGAGCGGTGGCAGGGTGGCGGGATCTTGCTGGGTGCGAATCTTGCCGGTTCTTCGCTAGCCATCCCGGCAAGCATCTTGCCGAGATCCCAGCCTTCGGTCTTCTATGTTCTGATCATCGGCTTGAATGCCTTCTTGATAGTGTTGTGCTTGTTCCCAGTTGTCCCCCAGCAAGCATCTTGTCGGGAGTCCAACATCGGGTCTTCTCGGTGACCTGCCTGGAGGTCTTCTCCCAGGAAGGCTCGCTTCCCAGAAATTCTATCCTGATCTTGCCGGCCTTTGAGCTTGCCGGTGATGCGTAGGCCTGTTCCTGGCAAGTAATCCTTCCGGAAACTTGGGTCTTAGATGTGTCCTATAAGTGGATTTCTTCTCTGCCATGCCCTTCCCGCCTGGAGGCTGCAACTTGCCGGTGCGTGTCTAGGGGTAATGAACACCCCCTCCTCATCACACCGACAGGAGCCCCCGAGCCTGGGTCGGACAAGCGTGCATAGTGTTTGTCTGGGCTAGGCCCAAAAACATGCACCGGTACACGCGCGGCGAGAAGTAACCGTCACTCATGACTTTTTAACTGCACGCTGATGATGACACAAGAGAACTTGCGGTTTGCCGGCAGTGAAGCAGACAGAGTAGGACGGCAGCAGGGGTCGTGTTCCCAAAAGGGAGTGCCACACCGTGCGACAAAGAGCCAACCCCTAAGCCTTCCCCATAAAGAATACCGCGGGTGCGGTGCTCGATTCATACAATCATCCCTGCTGTTGCCGCTATCTACTGCGGCTCACTGCTGTCTTGCCGGCCTCTAGCACGGTGCCCTTGGCTTTCTCGGCTGCCGCGTGCCGCCGAGAATAAAGCAACCGCCGAGACTGAAGTACTTTTTGCATACCTGTTGCTGCAATGGCGCATGTAAAGAAATAATTAATCTTAGTCAGGCCAATCTTTATGTATGCAAGACATGTTTCTTTATGCTAAATGAATGTTTGCTTCCCTCTTGATTAATTCCGTCCTTGCATATATCTTATATCCTACGCTGTTTGGAAACCTTGCCGGTGCGCAAGTTTGCCGCGAGCGCTTTGAGGAACAGGTCCCTAGCAGCCTGCTGGAAACGCCGCCGCCGGCAAGGCGACTTGCTGGGTCAGAACGCGGCTGCTAAGCCTGCCGAGCGGACTCGAGGCGAAACTAAAGCGCGGGCTCACCACGACAAGGTTCCTTCGCGTGCAGATTAATGTACAAGGACGAAAAATCAATCAAGACGACCCATGCTTGCCGGAAAGCTTTCCGGTGCGCACGCTCCAGTCGGCAGCGCTTGGAGGAACGGGTCCTTAGCGGCTTGCCGGGAACGCCGCCTTCCGAAAAGGTTTACCTTCCCGGTGTCTGTGCAGCCGCCTAAGTTGTCGAGCGGACTCAAGACAACTAGGGGCGCTATTGGCCCCGGGAAGGCTCCTTCGTGTGTAGGTGTAAGGAGCAAGTGAGGACAGCAAAAGAAATGTAATTGTCACAAGTTTTTGTAACTTAGCTTTTCCTGCTGTTCATCTCGCATAGCGAGGCCGCGCTCGTGTGGATGACCGGCAGCTCTCTAGAAGGTTACTCTTTAGGGCGCTGCCAGCCCCCGAGCCCGCCTTCCATGCGTATTCCTGGAACACTGATTAGACATGTAATGCCACGACAACGTTTCAGCACAATAAGTTAATTAGCTTCTGGGTTATAATTAATTTGTTGTAATTTTAACTTCTGTCGAATGTTCCCTTGCTTGCCGGAACACTTTCCGGTGCACTCAATCCAGTCAGCAGCGCTTTGAGGAACGGGTCCTTAGCGGCTTGCCGGGAGCGCCGCCTCCCGAAAAGGTTTATCTTCCCAGCTTTGGTGCAGCAACTCACATCGCCGAGCGAACTCGAGGCGACTAGGAGCGCAACTAGCCCCGGGAAGGCTCGTCGGCATACTGGTTTACGCAGAAATCCGAAAATTAAACTTATCAAGCCTTTTCCTTGAACAATTGCATTTTTGTACAATGAAGCCCTACGCTTGCCAGAATACTCCCCGAATGAGCACGTTCTGGTCGATGGCGCTTAGGATCGGGTCCTGTCTAGCAGCCTATCGAGAACGCCGCCTCTTCTGGAGCTTAATGCTCTAAAGACAACCGAAGCTGCATCTGTGTTGTTGGCGGACCCAGAACAACCAGGAGTGCAGAGTGTTTCTAGAGCGCTCCCTCGCGCACAGGTTATACAAAACTACAATCAAGGATAAGGCTACACAACAAAAAGCAATCAAAGTTTAGGACTTAGCTTTCTGTAAGTAGAGCGAAGTCACCATGGACGATGAAGCTGATGCGCTGACCGCTAGATCAGGTTTGCACAACCTTTCCCCCTACCTGGCGCGCCAAAGATGTCGGGGTACGACACCTATGGGATCGCGTGGACTCCTTTTACGGTTCGGCAGGGAAAAAGGCTTGCACAAAGAGCAGATCCAGCGATCAACGCAAGGGATTTTTACCCAGGTTCGGGCCGCTGAGAAGCGTAAAACCCTACTCCTGCTTTAGTGTATTGGATGTGTTTAAGCCCAAGCTCCAGGGGCGCTTGCGATGAACAGTACGTTCTAGCAGCAGCTACGCATGCAGAATGGGCCAGAAGGTCCTCCTCCTCTGTCGCTATGCCTTGGGCCTCCTTTTATATGTCGAAGGGGTCACCAACAGTGGCGCACAGTACATACAAGAGGTGTAAAGTTGCTACAATGTTTCATGATTATCACTGACGTCTTAGGACAAACATATTAAATGCTCCGTTTAGGTGTCCCTTACTTTCTTGGGGACGGAAAAAGAGCCCGTCCCATCAGCACCGCTTAAGCCCATCCGCCGCTAATGCCATGACACTCATCCAGGAGGACAAACCCCGTCTGACAGGCTGGTCGCTGCGCTGGAGCGGTGGCAGGGTGGCGGGATCTTGCCGGGTGCGAATCTTGCCGGTACTTTGCTAGCCATCCCGGCAAGCATCTTGCCGGGATCCCAGCCTTCGGTCTTCTGTGTTCAGATCATCGGCTTGAATGCCTTCTTGATAGTCTTGTGCTTGTTCCCAGTTGTCCCCCGGCAAGCATCTTGTCGGGAGTCCAACATCGGGTCTTCTCGGTGACCTACCTGGAGGTCTTCTCCCAGGAAGGCTCGCTTCCCGGAAATTCTATCCTGATCTTGCCGGCCTTTGAGCTTGCCGGTGATGTGTAGGCCTGTTCCCGGCAAGTAATCCTTCTGGAAACCTGGGTCTTAGATGTGTCCTATAAGTGGATTTCTTCTCTGCCATGCCCTTCCCGCCTGGAGGCTGCAACTTGCCGGTGCGTGTCTAGGGGTAATGAACACCCCGTGTTCATCACACCGATAGGAGCCCCGGGCCTAGGCCGGACAAGCGTGCATAGTGTTTGTCTGGGCTAGGCCCAAAAACATGCACCGGTACACGCGCGGCGAGAAGTAACCGTCACTCATGACTTTTTAACTGCACGCTGATGATGACGCAAGAGAACTTCCGGTTTGCCGGGCCTTGGGCTTGCCGGCAGCGTGGGCAGACAGAGCAGGACGACAGCAGGAGTCGTGTGCCCGAAAGGGAGTGCCAGACCGTGCGACGAAGAGCCAACCCCCGAGCCTTCCCCATAAAGGATACCGCGGGTGCGGTGCTCGATTCATACAGTCATCCCTGCTGTTGCCGCCGTCTACTGCGCCTCACTGCTGTCTTGCCGGCCTCCAGCACGGTGCCCTTGGCTTTCTCGGCTGCCGCGTGCTGCAGAGAATAAAGCAACCGCCGAGACTGAAGTACTTTTTGCATACCTGTTGCTGCAATGGCGCATGTAAAGAAATAATTAATCTTAGTCAGGCCAATCTTTATGTATGCAAGACATGTTTCTTTATGCTAAATGAATGTTTGCTTCCCTCTTTATTAATTCCGTCCTTGCATATATCTTATATCCTACACTGTTTGGAAACCTTGCCAGTGCGCATGTTTGCCGCGAGCGCTTTGAGGAACAGGTCCCTAGCAGCCTGCTGGAAACGCCGCCGCCGGCAAGGCGACTTGCCGGGTCAGAACGCGGCTGCTAAGCCTGCCGAGCGGACTCGAGGCGAAACTAGAGCGCGGGCTCACCACGACAAGGTTCCTTCTGTCGGTGTCAAAACCGGCGGATCTCGGGTAGGGGGTCCCGAACTGTGAGACCTGGATCGATGGTAACAGGAGATGAAGGGGACAAGGTTTTACCCAGGTTCGGGCCCTCCTATGGAGGTAATACCCTACGTCCTGCTTGATTATATTGATAGTATGGGAATTACAGAATTGATCTACCTCGAGATCAAGTAACTAAACCCTAGATGAGTTCTGTTGGCCTACAACCTAAAACCCTTCGGCTTATATAGACGCCGATGGTACCTAGGGTTTACACGTCGAAGGGATAAACATGCCTATTCACTACTTTAAACTTGCAGGACACGCCACGATCCTTGAGGCTTCCATCCTAGCGACAAGACCCTCGATCCATCCAGTGTCCGGCGAACGGCCCATACAGTCCGGCCCATAGGAAATAGGTCGGCCTCCCGAGGACCCCTTAACCCAGGACTCCCTCAGTAGCCCCCGAACTAGCCTCCAACGCCAAGAGTCCTAGCTTCAGCTGCTTCATGCGATCAAAAGTCTTCGGCTTGCGAGGCGAGTTCCTTCCTCCAAATAGTGATCGGCCGAGATAATTCGGCCCCCGACGACGTGTAATTTCTCCGATCATAGATCGTCCGAACACCATAAGTAACCGGCCCTGAAGGCCAAACGTCAGGGAGTGAATAGTGATTTCTGACAACCTTTCAGACGAAAGGTCACGGCCCACCATGACCACTAAACCAGTCGTAAAGACTCGAGTCGTGGCTCGAGGCCGTTTCCATTGGCTTGATCCATCAATGCACAGATCGTGCCCCGTTTTACACGGGATGTGTTTAATCACGCGCGTATAACGGCACGCACGCCTTGGGAAGCGGAGAGATTCACGGCGCTATGAAGGGAGGCTAACCGACAACAAGCTCAATAAAAAGGGGGAGAAAACCCCAAGGCTTTATCCGCACTTCCCATTCGCACCCCTGCTTCCCCAATCTTCCGAGCTTCCAGAGCCCAGATCTAGGTTTTCCATTCTTCATCCTCCGCACTTAGCCATGGCCAGCTCCGGATCCAACGGCAAGTGGGAGGCATCCACGGTCACAGACCAAGACATCCGGGATCTCAAGGACGCCGGTTACCTCCCCGCCAATGTCTTCCACCGCGTTGCGGAGGAGGGCCAAGTGATTCCCACCCCCAAACCTGGTGAGAGGGTGGTCTTCCTTCCCCACTTCATCCGAGGATTGAGCTTCCCGCTCCACCCCTTCGTGAGGGGCCTCATGTTCTTCTACGGCCTCGACTTCCACGACCTCCCGCCGAACTCTTTCATGCATATATCGGCCTTCATCATTGTCTGCATTGCTTTCTTGCGAGTCGAACCACACTTCGGACTGTGGCTCAAGATCTTCAACATCAAGCCGAAGTGTGTCGCCGGCGCACATGCAGACTGCGGCGGGGCGGTCATCGGCAAGCTCCCGCATGCAGTATGGCCGTCCGGCACCTTCATCGACACCATCAAGACTTGGCAAAAAGAGTGGTTTTACATCACCGAGCCAAAGGAGGAGGGCGGAACTGTTCCTGCCGAATTCAAGTCCGGCTCCCCGACCAGATTGACCTCATGGGTCTGAAAGGGCCTTGATTGGGGGTCGGATACCGAGGTGGATGACCTGCAGAGGGGCATTGCCTCCCTAATCAGGGAGGGAGTCGGCCTGACCAATGTGGTCCAGGTTATGCTTCGGCGGCGCATCCTCCCCTGCCAGCGCCGGAGTTCTCCTATGTGGGATTACCGGACTGACGACGATCCTACAGTTCGTCAACTCTTCCGCACCACGCGGGAGAAGCTATGGAAGGCGCTGTTCAAGGCGCAGGATAACTGGCCAGGCAAGAAGGAGGACAAGGGCTTGAGCGCCATCAAGTCCCCACCCGAGGTATAGCATAGTTTCATTTCACCGGTCCTATCTTCCTAAAGATAGTCTAAGCATTTTCCGATCACCTTTCACAGGAATGGTTGAGCAAAGCCACGTGCATCAAGTGTCCGGCTCCACAGCCCGATGACCCCAAGTCTCCGCTACTATTGGAGATTCTCGTCGTGGGGCCTTACAAGGCACCAGAGAAGAAGGAGAAGAAGAAGCCAGGCCGAACAGGCCTGGGCAACAGGGACCAGCCAGAAGCTGCGTCCGAAGAGACCCACGCCTCCTCGAATCAAGAGGAGGAGCATGAGGGTGAGGAGGGAGGCGATTCCCCCCTTGCCGAAAAAAGGGCGGCGTCATCGGACGCTCCGGAGGACGTAGATCCTCCGGCCCTGAAGAAGACGTGCCGGACACAGGTAGCCCTGTCCGGTGATAGTACGGACTCGGATACCGAGCCCGAGGATTTTGAGAGGGTTCCGCGAAGGAACCTCAGGGTTAAGCCCCCACCTCGAAGGTAAGGATCCGAAGACCTCGCGAGCTATTAGCGCTAAGTTTTTTAATGTTACTGACGTGTGAGAGTCTTCTGGCTTGCAGCCCACCGCGCGTTCTCCCCACCGATCAAGTTTCGGACGGGGAGACCCCACTCGCCGAAATAGCGGAGAGCGGGACCGCGTCGCACCCCTCTCCTCCGGGCGCCGCGAAGGACGCCGCGGAGGTGTCCTCCCAACAGGCTCCTTTGGAGCCGGACACTGGAGGCGGGGGCGACGACGTTATGGCCGAGGCTAACACCTCGGCCGCCGAAGACTCGGTGGAGAAGCCCCTCCCGGATACTGAGGAGACCGAACAAGGTGATGTCCAGTCACCTCCAAGGTCATCTCCGAAGCGCACCATGCCTCCAGAGGCACAGGTCCAATCCTCGGTTGGCGATCAGGTCAATCGATCACCGCCGGCGCCGCCGGCCACTGGGTGGTCGGCTATGGGGGAGGCTCTGTCAAGCGCCTCCATCTCCGGAGAGCACCGCACCCTTATGGGTGCGGTACTGTAGAGCATTCAGTCCGTGGATATCGGACTGAAGGAGGCCTTCAACGGTCTCCTGACGGGCTTTCAGGTAAGCCATGTAATGCTCTACTTTGTGAAATATTGATTTCTGTAAGTTATGATTATATGCATGGCAGCCCCCGAGCCCTAGGTGAGTTTGGAAAAACTTACCTGGGGGTCAAATCATAGATCCTTATCCGAACTATGTATAGGACAATATATGTTCGTATCGTTCTGTCAGCCCTTAAGAGGACCGTACACAGGATCATTGTAGTGACAGTTCGGAGGTTGTAAACTCCTATAACGTTATATGATGTTGTTTGTTACAGGCTTCATCGACGGCAGCGGCCAATAACGCTGCCGAGCTAGAAGAGCTAAATCGGAAGCTCAAGAGCTCCGAATACGAGCTTGATGCTCTAAACAAGAGATTCGACGAGGCGCAAGGTAAGTCGAATTAGAGTAAAAAACTCTTCGTTACCGTATTGTCAATGCAGTGTTGTTTGATATGCTTAATGCTTGCGCAGCCTCGACGAAGGAGATTGAGAAGCTCAAGGCCGAGCTTGAGAAGGCCAAGCAGGAGGCTGCGGTGGAGAAGGCGGCTGCCAAAGAAGCAGCTACCGCGCTATCCGCCCTAAGAGCCACCAGCGACAAGCACGAGGCTCGGGTGGAGGAAATCCAGCAGGAGCTCAAAGACGCTGGGCGGAAGTGCGAGGACCTGGAGCGGAAGGGCAAGGAGCAGGCCGCCGAACTATCCACCCTGAAAACCAATCTCCAAAAGGAGCGGGTGGATAGGCGGTCATTTGAAGAGGAGCGAAGCCAAGCCAAAGCTATCATGGATGGTAAGCCGTATTCATTGCAGTGTATCTTCAGGGACAGCAAGTTCGAGTTGCTTACCCAAGTATGGCGTTCCTCAGGCGCCTGCTCGGACCTCCAGAAGAGCTTAGCGGACGCGAAGCAGTTCTATGCTTCGCGGGGAGAAGGAGATGAAGCTCGCCTATTCTGGGCGAAATTCGAAGCCCCCGAGCATTCTCCTCTCCTTGTGGAGCAGCTGAAGCAGCTGATGGAGCTACACCAGATGGCAGAACCGGCCATGAAGGATCTCTGTATCCGGCTCTGGCCCAACGAGCCATTGCCGGGCAGTTACTTCGGCCTGGTGCAGAAGCTCGGTGATGCCACCCCTCGGGTCGACGCACTGAGGCGGTCTTCCTGCATCGAAGGAGGCAGGATGACCTTCGCGAAGGCCAAGGTGCACTGGCCAGGGCTGGACCCGATGAAGGTAGCCACTGCCCCTCCGCCTCCTGGAAAGGGTCATAGGCGCCCCGAGCTGTACTTCTCCGGAGTTATGGAGGGCGCTCGGGCGATAGAATCACAGTGTACGAGAGAGAACGAGTATTAATAGATTGTTGTACTATGTCCGAAGACTTGTCAGCGTGTATATATTTAAAATGCATGGTTTTATCATGTCTTGTATGTTTTGCATCCTTTATAACTCCTATGTGTCCGTTAAACCTGAAAGCTGCGAGTCGTCGGCTTCAGCCCCCATGTAGATACTACGCGAGGTGTCTCTTCCAATCACACTATGACCCTTAGCCGAGCTATCGGTACCCGAAGGCGGAAGTGTGTGGCGGACAAGGCAATCAGACCATAATGCTTTATTGCTTTCACTTAGCCATAGGGGTGTGAGAAAGGAGTGCGGGGGCTGGTGACTAGCCCCCAGGCGTTTGTGATGTTCGGGTAAACTGCAGCTAAAGCCTATATCACCTGGTTTGTACTAACACCAAACCCATCGTATGACACGGAATAACCTCTGACGAGATTTAGCTTTAAGCTCGGTTCGCAGACCGGTTCTCGCATACCATGACAGTCAGTTTTTGGCTTTCTCCGCTGAGGCGCTTAACCAGGCTAGCCGGAAGCGCAATCGCAGCGCTGCTCCCTTTGCCCTTTTAGCCGAACTAGCGGAACATAAAGGGGCAAGCACATGAGCCGGGCAACCCAACTATTGACCCAAGACATAGTTCGGAACCAATGCATATAAAGCGGAATTCCAAGACGCCGAACACTAAAGCAGTTGTGATTAGGGCGATTTTTAAGGTCGAGCCCCCGGTCTTTTAGCCGGTTGCGTCGTAAAATATACCACACAGGCTCGCGAGAAGAGGGAGAGAACAGAAAGTGTTCCAAAAAGGGACAGCAAAGAGAAAATGATATATCTGTATTTTTCTCAAGAACTCTTATTATTCGAATTGCCGATGCGACTGTTTACAGGTATTTGATAAATGAAATATAAACTTTACAGGAGGGGTTGTACCGAGGGCCTTCGATGAATGACCTAACGTCCTTGATGTGCCCTGTCGCTTATCCGCTCCTGCATCTACTAAGGAGGTCTATGCCTTTATGGGCTTTACTTGTTCGGCGGACGGACCTTTGGAGAAAGAGTCTTGAGAAGTCGCCGAAGTATGGATGAGCTTGACACCTTTGGCAGGCACTTTATGGTACCTGTAGTATGTCTTAAGACGTGTTGACGGTAATAGTTCGGTCCAGCCGAACACCTACCCTCTAATAGTTGTTCCCCACCGCTGCCCATGGAATTTTGAGCGCGAAGTTGTGCCTCCTTGGCACGTACTTTGCTGGTGCTAGGGCCGTGCGATGGGGGGCGAGTCCCTATTTATGGGGAGAGGAAGGTTCTAGTACTTCGGATCGAGACCGAGCTCGCTTCCCAGCTTTGGGTGCCTTTATGGCAGATGTCGGCGCTTGCCAATCATCGGTGTAATGGAATTCGGCCGCCAGGGCCAACGCATGTTCCTTAGTTCGAAGGGAGTGCTCTGTGTTGCCGTTAACAATAATGACCCCCCTAGGGCCGAGCAGGGCGTGATAGCCGTTGCGAAAAGGTACGAAGTCGAAGATCAAGTCCTCGCTTCGGAAGTTATTGGGCGAGCCGAACACAACCTCTAGGCTTACGGAGCCAGTGCACCGGGCTTCAACACCTGGTATCACTCCTTTGAAGGTAGTGTTGCTGGGCTTGATCCTTGATGGATCTATGCCCATCTTTTTCACCATATCTGAGTAAATCCATGAGGACTTTAGTGAGGTGGTACCCATCTATGATTGGGTCTAGGACGAGTGCGGCCGAACCCCCGTGACGGATACTGGTCGGATGGTCGCGTCGATCGAAAGTGATCGGATATGCCGACCATGGGTTATACTTCGGGGCTATAGGCTCTATGGCGTAGACATCTCGAAGGGCGTGCTTCCTCTCCTTTTTGGGTATATGGGTGGCGTAGATCATGTTTACTGTCTTTACCTCTGGAGGGAATTTCTTTTGACCGCCACCGATCGGACCACGAGGCTCATCCTCATCCTCGCTGCGTGGGCTCTTGCCTTGGTCCTCGAATGCGAGCTTGCCGGCCTGTTTGAAGACCCAACAGTTACGATTGGTGTGATTGGCGGGCCTCTCTAGGATCTTGTCCAGCGGGGTTGGTCCATCGTGTTTGCCTTTAGGAGGCTTCTTCCGCTGCCCAGGCCGGGAATTGCAGAAGCCGGCATTAACAGCCGTGTCATTGGCGTCACTATTATTGTGCCGGCGCTTGTGCTTGTTGCGCTTCGGTTTCCCGTTGCCATCCCGAATTTCAGAGGTTTCGGGGTCTTCGGGGTTGTGGCTACGTCTAGCTAGCCAGTTATCCTCGCCCGTGCAAAATCGGGTCATGAATGATGTGAGGGCGGACATTGTCCTTGGTTTGTCCTGGCCGAGCTGTCGGGCCAACCATTCATCCCGAATATTATGCCTGAAGGAGGCTATAGCTTCGGCGTCCGGGTAGTCTATGATCTGGTTCTTCTTGGTCAGGAAACGATTCCAGAATAGCCGCGCGGACTCTCCTGGCTTCTGTACGACGTTGCTTAGATCGGAGGAGTCCGGTGGCCGAACATAAGTGCCCTGGAAGTTAGATCGGAATGCCTCTTCTAGGTCTTCCCAACACCCAATAGAGTTTTTGGGGAGGCTATTTAACCAGTGCCAAGCTGGCCCCTTGAGCTTCAGGGGTAAGTACTTGATGGCGTGGAGGTCATCTCCTCGCGCCATGTGGATGTGGAGGAGGAAATCCTCGATCCATACGGTTGGGTTAGTTGTCCCATCGTATTGCTCTATGTTTACGGGTTTAAACCCTTCCGGGAACTGATGCCGCATTACCTCATCCGTGAAGCACAGTGGGTGGGCAGCGCCTCTGACCCGAGCTATGGCGCGCCGGTGATCGGTGTCTGTCCTAGCTCGAGTTCGTTCCCGATCTTCATTGTCGCGGTCAAACCAAGGCCGGTACCCATCCCGTCTATCGGGTGAGTATCCTCTGGATCCGTAGATGGATCGCGTACGACCTGCTCTATGGTCCAGGTCGTGTCGCAGGTCAAACCTGCCATCGGGCTCTAGTGGCTCCTTTCCCCGTCTACGGGGTATCGTTGGCCTATAGCCGGTATCGTCAGCCGTCCTGTCGCGTCCCCGAGGAGGGCGGTCTGGCTTGTCGTATGGGGTATGCTTGGGAGACGGCGTATCAGTGAGCTCGTCGTCGAATTGTGGCAGCAGCCTTCTGCGTGGGTAGCTCTTAGGTTGGTCCGATAGACCGGTGCCGTTTCCTTCCTCAGCTGAGAGGACTCTCATCCATCGGTCGTTGAGGTCGTCATGTTTGGCTTTGAGTTGCCGCTCTTTTGCTTTCAGGCTGCGAGCCGTGGATATGAGCTGTTGCCTGAACAGTTCCTGATCTTCAGGATTGTCGGGGATGGCGAAGTCATCGGCATCCGCATTATCCTCCCCCTCGATAGAGCGGAGGTAGTCGTTGTCCTCAGGATCATCTGGATCATCGGGGTTGCGACGGCCTTCGGGTCTCTCCTGACCCTCTAACGGGTGATCAGGGATTTCAGGACCGCCGATGTCTTCCGGGGTATCTCCGTCCCCGGTGCCATCGATAGACTTTCGCCCCTTTTTTCCTTTTGACCGTTTATGCGGCTTTCGGCGTCTTGACGGCGCTTCATCCGATTTATTGCCGTTGTTTTTCGGAGTGTCCACCATGTAGACGTCGTATGTAGAGGTGGCAGTCCACTGCCTGGTCTTAGCGGGGGTGAGGGAGTGATCTTCCTCATCCATGTACTCTGCTTCCTCGGAAGCGTAGTCTAGCATGTCGGTTAAATCCTCGACAGTGGCTATCAAGTGGGTGGTGGGTGGGAAGAAAAATCTGTCCTGACCCATCTGAGGCTCGATCTGAGAATAGATCAGGGTTGGGTCGTCCTTGATCTTCATCGACGAGATCCGATCTAGAGCCTCGTCGAATATTGAGAGCTCGATCGGACCGGTCTGCTCGGAGCTTCCGGAGTGAACCTCCGATGCGTCCGTGCAGGGAGAGTGTTCGGCAAGAACTGATGTCCGGACGTCAGGCACTATGACCTGATCCGGACTGAAAGTCGGGCCCTCGCTGGGGTAGATCCCATGGGCGGAGCCGAAAGATGGGTCTGGGGTTAAAGCCTCAGAGTCTCCGGGCATGGCAGGCGAGACTGCGAGCCCGGTTAGAGATAGATCGCCTCGAGAGTCTACGGAGAACTCTAAGTTCCCGAATCTGACCTCTTGTTCGGGGGCAAAACTTCCGACGCGACCTAGATGGCCGGCCGGGTCAGTGTGCAGCACTATGCTGCCGAAAGTGAAGATCTGTCCAGGGACAAAAGTGCCTGTATTGCGGACCTCTTCGTTGAGGACTAGGCGAGCCATCGATTTCTTCTGACGATCATAGCGGAACTCTCAATGAAAGCACCAATGTCGGTGTCAAAACCGGCGGATCTCGGGTAGGGGGTCCCGAACTGTGAGACCTGGATCGATGGTAACAGGAGACGAAGGGGACAAGGTTTTACCCAGGTTTGGGCCCTCCTATGGAGGTAATACCCTACGTCCTGCTTGATTATATTGATAGTATGGGGATTACAGAGTTAATCTACCTCGAGATCAAGTAACTAAACCCTAGATGAGTTCTGTTGGCCTACAACCTAAAACCCTTCGGCTTATATAGACGCCGAGGGTACCTAGGGTTTACACATGGTCGGTTACACGTCGAAGGGATAAACATGCCTATTCACTACTTTAAATTTGGAGGACACGCCACGATCCTTGAGGCTTCCATCCTGGAGACAAGACCCTCGATCCATCCAGTGTCCGGCGAACGGCCCATATAGTCCGGCCCATAGGACATAGGTCGGCCTCCCGAGGACCCCTTAACCAAGGACTCCCTCACCTTCGCGTGGAGATTAATGTACAAGGACGAAAAATCAATCAAGACGACCCATGCTTGCTGGAAAACTTTCCGGTGCGCACGGTCCAGTCGGCAGCGCTTGGAGGAACGGTTCATTAGCGGCTTGCCGGGAATGCCGCCTTCCGAAAAGGTTTACCTTCCCGGTGTCTATGCAGCCTCCTAAGTTGTCGAGCAGACTCAAGACAACTAGGGGTGCTATTGGCCCCGGGAAGGCTCCTTCGCGTGTAGGTGTAAGGAGCAAGTGAGGACAGCAAAACAAATGTAATTGTCACAAGTTTTTGTAACTTAGCTTTTCCTGCTGTTCATCTCGCATAGCGAGGCCGCGCTCGTGGTGATGACCGGCAGCTCTCTAGAAGGTTAATCTTTAGGGCGCTGCCAGCCCCCGAGCCCGCCTTCCATGCGTATTCCTGCAACACTGATTAGACATGTAATGCCACGACAACGTTTTAGCACAACAAGTTAATTAGCTTCTGGGTTATGATTAATTTGTTGTAATTTTGACTTCTGTCGAATGTTCCCTTGCTTTCCGGAACACTTTCCGGTGCGCACGATCCAGTCAGCAGCGCTTTGAGGAATGGGTCCTTAGCGGCTTGCCGGGAGCGCCGCCTCCCGAAAAGGTTTACCTTCCCAGCTTTGGTGCAGCTGCTCACATCGCCGAGCGGACTCGAGGCGACTAGGAGCGCAACTAGCCCCGGGAAGGCTCCTCAGCATACGGGTTTACGCAGAAATCCGAAAATAAAACTTATCGAGCCTTTTCCTTGAACAATTGCATTTTTGTACAATGAATCCCTACGCTTGCCGGAATACTCCCCGAATGCGCACGTTCTGGTCGATGGCGCTTAGGATCGGGTCCTGCCTAGCAGCCTATCGAGAACGCCGCCTCTTCAGGAGCTTAATGCTCTAAAGACAACCGCAGCTGCATATGTGTTGTTGGGCGGACCCAGAACAACCTGGAGTGCAGAGTGTTTCTAGAATGCTCCCTCGTGCACAGGTTATACAAAACTACCATCAAGGATATGGCTACACTACAAAAAGAAATCAAAGTTTAGGACTTAGCTTTCTGTAAGTAGAGCGAAGTCGCCATGGATGATGAAGCTGATGCGCTGACCGCTAGATCAGGTTCGCGCAACCTTTCCCCCTACCTGGCGCGCCAAAGATGTCGGGGTACGACACCTATGGGATCGCGTGGACCCCTTTTACGGTTTGGCAGGGAAAAAGGCTTGCACAAAGAGCAGATCCAGCGATCAACGAGAGGGATTTTTAAGCCCAAGCTCCTGCTTTAGTGTATTGGATGTGTTTAAGCCCAAGCTCCAAGGGCGCTTGCGATGAACAGTACGTTCAAGCAGCAGCTACGCATGCAGAATGGGCCAGAAGGTCCTCCTCCTCTGTAGCTACGCCTTGGGCCTCCTTTTATATGTCGAAGGGGTCCCCAACAGTGGCGCACAGTACATACAAGAGGTGTAAAGTTGCTACAACGTTTCATGATTATCACTGACGTCTTAGAACAAACGCATTAAATGCTCCGTTTAGGTGTCCCTTACTTTATTGGGGACGGAAAAAGAGCCTGTCCCATCAGCACCGCTTAACCCCATCCGCCGCTAATGCCATGACCCGCATCCAGGAGGACAAACCCCGTCTTACAGGCTGGTCGCTGTGCTAGAGCGGTGGCAGGGTGGCGGGATCTTGCCGGGTGCGAATCTTGCCGGTTCTTCGCTAGCCATCCCGGCAAGCATCTTGCCGGGATCCCAGCCTTCGGTCTTCTGTGTTCTGATCATCGGCTTGAATGCCTTCTTGATAGTCTTGTGCTTGTTCCCAGTTGTCCCCCGGCAAGCATCTTGTCGGGAGTCCAACATCGGGTCTTCTCGGTGACCTGCCTGGAGGTCTTCTCCCAGGAAGGCTCGCTTCCCGGAAATTCTATCCTGATCTTGCCGGCCTTTGAGCTTGCTGGTGATGCGTAGGCCTGTTCTCGGCAAGTAATCCTTCCGGAAACCTGGGTCTTAGATGTGTCCTATAAGTGGATTTCTTCTCTGCCATGCCCTTCCCGCCTGGAGGCTGCAACTTGCCGGTGCGTGTCTAGGGGTAATGAACACCCCCTGTTCATGACACCGACAAAGAGGTCTCGGACCCTCGCGAGCCTCCTGGGCCTCGCGGGACCCTCGAGCCTGCGGAGCCCCCAGGATCATGAGGATCAAGCTTCAACAACTACCTCGACGCTCCAGCATCATTACCAGGTGACCTTTTGGTTTGTTCATTTGAGGGCGTCCCTTCGGCTGCATCATCCTCAAGCTGTTAGGGCCCGCCCCTGCAGCTGTATCGCTTTGCGCATGTATCAGAATTGGTTCTGCATTCGATGAGTTTTCTAAGTATTCCAAACTGCATGCCCGGTGCTTCGTCGCCATGAATGTCGTGTGCCCTAACAACCCTGCCCTCGACCGCCTCATGATTAAGGGCTGGCACAGCGTCTGTGCTCGGGTTCGTCCCTGCAGCGTTGATAAATCCAAGCGACCGAGCTCTGTCTCGCGGGCCAGTCCCGTGCACGTCACCTCCCGTGGTCCTTGGTGCTTTGTCCTCGCATGAGCTAATCGAGAGTGGATGAGTCAGGGCACGCGGCCCGGTTCGTATAACCGCAGTTCAGCGTTCCGCCGTCGCGGGAGCCGCGCGCCGTGTGTTTTTCCTCGGGTTTGTCGCATGAGAAGACTGGGCACGGCGTCTGTGCTCGGGTCCATCCCTGCAGCGTCGATAAACTCAATGGCTGAGTTTTGTCTGGCGGGCCGGCCCCGCTCACGTCACCTCCTGGGGTCGTTGGTGTCCGGCCATCTCATGCGATGGCCTCCAGAGATTCATTCGGCGCAGGTCGTCCCCATCACACAGGTTTTGTAAGCGCGCCCCGCGCCAGAAGACTCAGACGCAACCCACCTTGAGGTAGGGCCTCGTGAGACCCGCACTGGCTCACGGGTGCCCAGATACACCTCCTCCAGTTCTGCCGTGCCAGCCACGCGTGTGAACGAAATTGGGCTGTACACGCCCGGAGACTCTAACACAGAGCTCCCTTCCCACGCCCAAGTGGAAGCCCCATGCTCCGCATTGTCAAACGACATGGTCCTCCAATGACTATGCCCATGCCCAAGTGGAAGCCCCATGCTCTGCGCTGGCGGACGACACGGTCCTCCAATGACTATGCCCACGCCCAAGTGGAAGCCCCATGCTCCGCGTTGGCGGACGACATAGTCGCTCAGCGGCTATGCCCACGCCGAGTGGAAGCCCCATGCTCTGCGCTAGTGGATAAACAACTGAGGGCTCCCTAGCGGCTGCACCAACCTCAGGATGGCCTCTTGGCCCTTGGTCGCGCAGCGTTCCCATGGGATGCACGCGCGAGGGGGCAAGATGGGGGCTACGCTCAGGCCATGCCTGGCGCGTGCCACCTCACCAGGTCCCTGGCACCTGGTCTTTTCGCGTCCCTCCCAGGCAAAAGTTGGCGAGGAAAGGTATGGGAGCTGCTCGCACGTTAAGGGGGACTCCTGAGCATCGCGACTCAGGAGCCTCACTAGTCACGTAGCCCCTCGCCCCTTGGTCTCGTCCTAGTGATTCGGATGCCCCAACGGCAGTTGAGGTATGCGCGGGATTGGGCCCTGCGGACGCAGAGTACTAAGGCGCTCCAAATCAACTCCGTCGTCACCATGTCTCCTTCATGAGGGCTGCTCGCACGTCAAGGGGGATTCCTGAGCATCGTGACTCAGGAGCCACACTAGTCACGTAGCCCCTCGCCCCTTGGTCTCGTCCTTGTGATCTGGACGCCCCAACGGCAGTCGAGGTATGCGCGGGATTGGGCCCTACCGATGCAGAGCACAAAAGCAAGCAGGAAAGGAAACAAGGCACGAAGGAAATCACAGAGTTCAAACCGTAATAACATGCACTGAATATTTTTCGAATTCAAACAAGTCTTAAGCCTCCACGAGGCATGATAAACGTCACATGTCGAAATCTACGAGGAGGAGCCATCACTGCCACGGCCGCCGCCGCCGCTTGTGCCACTCACGGCGAGCTCGTCGTCGACGTCGCCACCGCTCGCCTCCACCGCAGGGGGCTTGGTGTTGGGGACGCATGCGAACTTCTTCACCAGCGCGTCTACGGAATCCTTCACGGCCGCCGCTGCAGCGGCGCGAGACTCAGGGGCAACTGAGGCCATCACCGCATTGAAATCGAAGCTGGGCTTGCGGAGGTAGAGGTGGCTGAAAACACGCGTCGCGGCCATGGAGAAAAGGTCGCGGCACTCGTCCTCCAGGATGGCGTCCACCCTGGCGATCGCACCTTCGAGCACCTCAGCGAGCTTGGAGGAGAACCCTGCATAGCCGCCCTCAGGAGTCGCCAGTGGCTCCTCGAATCCTCCCGTGTAGATGAAGCGCAGCGCTTGGCAAAGCCTGAGCTTGATGGAGGGGAAGGCATCGCGCTCCGCGGCCGCCTTCTTCTCAGAAGCAGCAAGGGTCTTCTCCCTGGCATCCAGCTGGGCTGTCACATCGGAGACATGCCGGGCGTGGGACGTCTGGGCTTCTGCTACCTCATCCTTCAACTTGGCCAGATGCTCGCGCTCCGCAGCTTGGTCAATAGCCGCCTGGGACAGCACATAGTCGCGATCGGCGAGCTTCGCCTCGCGAGCCTTGAGGTCCTCCTCCCGCTGGCGGAGCCGTTGCGCGTGCGCGGCTTGCTCCTCCTAAAGGGTCTTCAGGTCGGCTTCTGCCTTGCCGCAGCGCTCCGTGGCAGAAGCTGCTTTGGCCAACGCCGTGTCGTGAGCCGCCTTGGCTTCAGTGGCCTCCTTCTTGCTCTCCGCGATGGCAGCATCGGCCCGATCCCAGGTCGTCTTGGTGGCTGCATCAACCTGGAGCCACCCAGAAATAAGCCCCAGGCGTTCCCTCACCAGGGAGCGCCTGCCGGCGTCCTGAAGGTCGGCCCGGATCCGGCCGAGCGCGGTGTAGGCCTTGTCCAAGGCACCGGGCCTGATCAGTGGGTAGCGGTACGCATGCGCGAGGTCCTGACCAGGAGACGGCACCAGCGCGTCCGCGGGCGCTGCGTCTACGGGGGCAGCGGTGTGGCAGACTTGGGGCGCCGGAGGCTCTAGTTTCTCCTCAGGCGCGACGAGGGCGGATGCTTTCACAGCCTGCTGGCCCACGAGGGCTAGCTCCTCCTGCAATTGCGTTGCTACGCCCCCAGGGGCAGATTCCGTCAGGAGGGGGAAGGAAACCGCCCCCTCCAACGACGCTGGGGACGCCACGGCCGCAGCAAGGCGTGCCGCCTCGCGAGCGAATACACTACCGGCGCCCGGCCTCTCGAGCGGCGTCGGCAAGCCGTTAGGAGTAGGCATCACATCCGTGTGCCCGGGTGCAGTGTCGCCGGGGCACCCAAGGGTTGCGCTGGGTTGGCGCGATGCGCTTCCGCCCCCATCGTGTCCGCGGCCAGAGGCCGTCGGCACCCTTCAGACAGGGGGTTCCTTCAGCTCGGTCCTCACCTTCTTCTTCTTCGACACGTCGCCGCCCCTGGCCATGAAGAGGAGAAGGGACCGTGAGTATGCGCGCAGTCTACAATCAACCGAAGGCAAGGCAAGTTACTTACTCCTCGATCGCGACCCACCTCCTCTTCCTCTCCACCTCGGCGTTGGTCGGGATGCTCCCGCTCTTCTTCGGCGTGGTGTTGCCGCCAGGACGGGTGGCGAGGTCGTCCTGAGGGGCCATGGCTGGAGAAGCCACATCTGCCCCAGTGGCGGCCGCCCTGTCTTTTGCCTGCGGCCCGGACGGGGACGAGGTCGGCGTCTCAGTCGCCCAGCTGGAGCATTGGGAGTCCGCCAGAGGAGCTGCGGCCGCGCGTTTCTTCGGGGTCGCCCGGACAGATGTCTGCGCGGCCTGAGGGGCAGGCCTTGGCCTCCTGATGACCCCGGCGAAGCGCGAGGAGTCCGCGGCCAGGGGCTCGTCGGCATCGTCGTCATATTCAAGGTCACGGAGGAGCACGCTCTGCGACGGGGGGGGGGGGGGCACCTCTTCTAGGTCGTCGTCCTCAGACCCCTCCGAGTCTCCCTCACCACTGGCGTCGTCGGGGGACACCGGCACGGGGGAATTGGGGCACTCGAGCGACGTGAGCCACTGATCGTCAAAGGCGGGCATGGCAGCAACCAGCTCCTCCATGTCATCACGGCGGTACAACGGGGCGTAGGCCTCGGGGAGGTCCCCAGGATCGCTATGGAGCAGGGTAGCCATGGCCCTGCCCAGCTCCTCGCCTAACAAGCTGGCGGATCGAAGCCTGATGGCGTCCTACACACCCTCGTACTCCCACATGGGCTTCGAGTGCGACTAGAGCGGCGCCAGGCGCTGCGTCAAGAACTCCTTCACTATCATCGCCTCGGTCAGCTGCTTGGCATCCATGTCCATGGAGATCCGCTTCAAGAGGGGCCTCGCCCGGGGATCGGTGAGCTTAGCGGAGCCCCACGCGAGGGTCTTCTTGGGCAGCTCCGTCGGGAGCTCCTGGCGCGGATTGAGGCCCCGGGCGTCCAAGAAGATCCAGCGGTGCCTGAAACCTTCTACCTTCTTCCCGGCCTTCAGGAGCATGTTCCCGCTCTGGACCGCGATGAAGGAGGCACACGCCGACTGGTGTGCGCCGTCGTGGAGCCGCATGCTGAAGTAGTGGCGGAAGAGGGCCACTGAGGGCCTCATGCACACGAAGGCCTCGCAGTAGAAGGCGAAGACGGATAGGAGCAGGATGGAATTGGGCTGAAGATGGAGGGCCTGGATCCCTTAATGCTCAAGGATGGCGGTGAAGAACCCCGAGAAGGGAGGGACGAGCCCGGAGAAGACGCTGTGGAGATAGAAGGGGTAGACTATCTTCGCCAAGGTGCACTACTCCGCAGAGCCGCACCAGATCAGGGTCTGCCCCACTCGTTGGTGTCGCCCGCTGTCAACGGGAGCGCGGGGTCGAGGTCCCCCTCCTTGGCAATGGTGGATGCCATGAGCGCCGGCAAGGGGGAGGAAGAGGACGAGGCCTGAGCCTCAGGCTTCGATTTCCCAGCGGGAGCCATCTGCAGAATCCCTAAGGAAGAAGAGCAAGAGGAAGAACGACGCAGCGCCGAGATCTTGAGGAAGTTCATGCGAAGGAAAGGGGATCTGAGCAAGGAAGCAAGGCGTGAGGGAGAAGAGCAATGATGGCTCAGCAGCGGGTGCCAGGCTTTTTGTGAGCCTGGGCAGTTGCCGAGGCGACGTGGGAGCGGAGATGTCAGTGTCTTGCCACGCGCCATGCGTCGAGCTTGGCCCGCAGGCGATTGGGGGCCCGCGGCGGTTCTCCCCTCGCCCCGTGTCTTTGCCTCGAAGCCAGGACCGGCACGCCTTGGGACCGGGGGCTACTGTCGGTGTTCTGGGCACGGGGGTACCCAGACCTGCCTGCCTGCGGCCCAGCGTGGCCCACCTTGACGGCCAGTACGGCCTGGCGACAAACCCCCAAGAGAAGACCCTCACGAGGGCCCCAGCCTCGCGAGGGGAACGACGCCAAGACCTCCATGGGAGCGGCCTCCCCAGGCTGCCTCCCAAGGAGCGGAGATTCCTATGCAGTGCCCTGCCTCATGAGGCTAGGATGACGTGATCCATGACGACCAAGGCCAGGCGGGCGCCAGCCGGCGCAGAGGGGACAATTTCCTCTTTGGTGCTAAGGAGGCAAGGACGTACGCGGGTTCCCAAGGAATCCCCCAAAAGGTTTCCTTTCTGGCGCAACGAGACCAAGACCACGAGCTCAGCAGGACAGATGTCATTGCCGAGCCCACCTCTGCGTCACGCCCTGTTTCTTTGCAGGCGAAGAACACCTTTAGTCAGGATAAGCTGTACCCCTTGTCCCCTTTCAAATTTGGCCGTTGTGGGATCCCTTCCCGCCTGTGCGATAAGGGAAGAGGACCAAGGCCGCTATAAATAGGGACTAGCCACGACCGTAGTAGGGGATCGACCTTCACCCAAGAGCCCTCGCGAGGTAGCTCAACCATTGTACTAGTTCATCCACAAACCTCCTCGTGAGGCCAATCCACCAAAGCAGGAGTAGGGTTTTACACCGCAAGGTGGCCCGAACCTGGGTAAATCCTTGTGTCCATTCTTCTTCTTCGCTGCACGCATTCGACGAGGCTTGGCTGTGGGGTGGCGAGCTTGAGGCTTGAGCTGGGAAGGATCTTCGCACACGCCCCAGAGTTCGAACCTTCTTGGGTCTGCGGAGCCCGGTTTCCGATAGATCTGAAAATAATATCTTCTACCAAGTCATCCAACAAGCATCAACTACAAGATGTAATCAACACAACTACTAACCCACAGGTACCAATCTGAGGTTTTGAGACAAAGATTGAATACAAGAGATGAACTAGGGTTGGATATGAGATGGTGCTGGTGAATATGTTGATGAAGATTGGTCCTCCCACGAAGGAGGAAGCGTTGGTGATGACGATGGCTTCGATCTCCCCCTCCCGGAGAGGGATTTCCCTGGCAGAATCTGACTGTCGGAGTGCAAAAGGGCCTCTGCCTAGGTTTTCGCCTCGAGACGGCAGCGCTTCATCCCGAAAGGTTGCTTATGATTTTTTTCTAGGGTAAAACACACCATATAGGAGAAGAGGCGCCTCGGGAGGCCAGCCAGGGCCCCACCACACATCAGGGCGCGCCCTGGGGGGCGCCCTGATGGCTTGTGCCTGCCTAGTGGGCCCCCTCTGGTATATTTTTTGGCCATTAAATTCACATATATTCATTAAAAATTCCTCGTGAAGTTTCAGGTCATTTGGAGTCTAGTGATTTTCTGCCTTTATCTCGGTTTTCTGGTCCAGAATTCCAGTTTCCTGATAGTTCCCTCTTTGTGATGTACCTTGCATATTCAGAGAGAAAGGGCATAAGAATTTTATGATAATAGGGAATAATGGACAAGAATAACATAAATATGAAAAATAAATCATGATGCAAAATGGACGTATCAACTCCCCAAAGCTTAGACCTCGCTTGTCCTCAAGCGAAAGCCGAACTCGAGAGTAATGACCACATAATTTGAGAGAGAGGTGTTGATAAAAACAGAATACGGACATGGAAGCATCATGAATATAATTATAGCAGCAAGTATTTCATCATATAACTTCTCATAAGCAACTAAAGATCTCTTCACAATTATTAGAGTATGAAGCATAAACCTTATTGGCAACCAACAAACGATGCTTTTTGTCATGGTGATAATCATAATTCATCATATTCAAGAGAAGAGTCTATATAAGAGCTTTCAAAGTAGAAAACCCACATACTCAACTATCATTTAGTCATCTATGATTGTTGACACTCATTGCATATTTTTGGAGCTAATGTTTTTGCCGGACACATAGGAAGATAGGGGCTTCATTTGCCACCCAACTCATTTACCTCAAGGATAATGTCAACAATAATGAATCATGATTCCTTACATTCAACTGGATATATATACTTGGATCTTTCCTTAACATGTGATGCTTGCCACTAAGGGAGTTTATAATTTACAAGGGAAAATATTAATGACTCTTGGGTAGAAGTAAAAACGTTATGAAAGTGAAGGATAGGCCCTTCGCATAGGAAAGCAGAGGTTACCATGCGCTTTTATTTGATTAGATGTGCAATCTCTTAATGCAAAGGAACTTCACTTTATCTTACCCCTTGCAATAGCGAACTTTATTATGCACTCCGTCACTTTTATTTTCTTCACCATCACAAGATCGTACAAAGCTTACTTTCCTTTTCAATAAAAGATCATACATGATTAAAGGCAATTTTTATTGGTTATGCTCCGATGACAACTTACTTGAAGGATCTTATTCAATCCGTAGGTAGTTAAGGTGGACTCTTACAAAAAGAAACTGGGTTCAAGGGGTTATGGGTGCACAAGTAGTATCTCTACTTGGTGCGGAAATTTTGGCTAGCAAAAGATCTAAAGGAAGCATCACATGTTAAAGGATCCATGCCTATATAACTTCTATGCAAATGTAAGCAATCATGACCATTTGGTTGTCTTCCATGTCCAACTTCAACACTTGATAATTATTTAATATTTGGTGAGGGTTCGTGATCTTAGATGATGTCCAAGATAGTGTATTTGCATGTGGATCTTCTCTTCTCTATCATAATCTTGCGTAGATTATAACAATGACTAAGGCTATGTTTGTTATATTCTCAACAATTTTCATAACTCATACTTTCTTTTTATGTGAAGTCATTACTTCCCATGGGATAAGCATATGATCGTTAATTTTCTTTTCTTTTTATTGTCATGCTATGATGATTGATGATAATGAATAAAGCAAACGGGTTCAACTAATCTTTATTATATAACTCTCACACTCGATTACAAGGATAGATAGAACTCAAAGAAAAATCCATGAAATAACTAAAGATCAAACCAAAATAAAAGATGACGGTGAAAAGTGACGGTGATACGATACCGGGGCACCTCCCCCAAGCTTGGAACAAGCTAGGGGTTGTGCCCATACCCATGTGCTCAAGTGTTCTTCAGTGAAGGTGGTGTCGGAGTAGTAGCACCCTTGTTCTCCAACTTATGCCGGAGGATAAAGTTTTCCTCTCTTAAACCGTCGTTTTCTTGTTCGAGCTTCAAGATCTTCTTGCATAAAGCTGCCTTGCTTTCCTGCAGAAAACGAGACGGAACAAATTGAACCTTGGATTTGTTTGCCCTGTTAGGGAGGCTTGATTTCTTGAATTCCACATGCATATCGCCGGGTTGTGGTAGCGGAACTTCATCTTCGTCCGAGCTAGCATCTAGGCCAGCATCTTCCGTCTCCTATGGATCGGTGTCTCCCTCCTCTTCAGTGGACCATAGGTAGGGGTAAATATCCCCAAAGATCTTTGGGTCTGCCACATAGTTGGAGACATAGCTCTCTCCTTTCGAATCTTTAGACGACATATTCTCAGATCTGCCAGACAAACAATTCGAAATAAGAACAGAGGAGAAACTCACGATGCGGTGGTCAAAACATACGGGAGTATATATAATGATTTTTCTAGGTCAAAATACGTGTTCGGGAAGAAATCAGAGTCGGGAGGGTACACGAGGGCCGCACAAGCCATCAGGGCGCGGCCCCAGGGGGGCGCGCCCTGTTGGCTTGTGCCTCCCTCATGGGTCCCCTTGACTCCGTTTTATTTTTGGAATTTTTCTAAAATACTAAAACCAACAGAAATTATTATTTTTGGAATTTTTAGAGTCGGTTTACTTACCGTATCACATACCTGCCCCTTTTTCAGGTTTCTGAAGTATTCCAGAAGGCCTCCCGTATGTGTTCTTCTGGTGTTATCACTTGAATGACATTAGTCTCTTCATTAATGGGCATACCGGAAATATAATGCTTGCTTCTTTGCCCATTCACCACCCTCGGGTTTTTTCCTTCGACGTTATTAATTTTTATGGAACCGGAGCGATAGACCTCCTCGACAACATATGGGCCTTCCCATTTGGATAAAAGTTTTCCTGCAAAAAATCTGAAGCGAGAGTTGTACAAAAGCACAAGGTCTCCTACATTGAATTCCCGTTTTTGAATCTTTTTGTCATGCCATCTTTTAACTTTTTCTTTAAACAACTTAGCATTTTCATAAGCTTGTGCCCTCCATTCATCTAGTATCAAATAACCTCTTTTCACCGGCAAGTTTAAAATCATAATTAAGTTCTTTAATTGCCCAATAAGCCTTATGTTCTAGCTCAAGAGGTAAACGACAAGCTTTTCCATACACCATTTTATACTGGGACATCCCCATGGGGTTCTTATAAGCAGTTCTATAAGCCCATAGAGCATCATCTAATTTCTTAGACCAATTCTTCCTAGATATATTAACAGTATTTTGCAAGATTAATTTTAATTCTCTATTACTCAATTCAACTTGGACACTAGACTGAGGATGATATGGTGATGCAATTCTATGGTTAACATCATATTTAGCTAGAAATTTACGGAAAGCACCATGAATAAAATGTGAACCACCATCAGTCATTAAGTATCTAGGGACTCCAAACCTTGGGAAAATAATTTCCTTAAGCATTTTGATAGAGGTGTTATGATCAACACTACTAGTTGGGATAGCCTCTACCCACTTAGTAACGTAATCAACAGCAAGTAAAATATGAGTATACCCATTTGAGGAAGGAAAAGGTCCCATAAAGTCAAAAACCCCAAACATCAAATGGTTGAATGTCAAGTGAATAATTCATAGGCATTTCTTGACGTTTACCAATGTTACCAACCCTTTGACATTCATTATATGAAAGTACATACTTACGAGCATTTTTGAAGAGAGTAGGCCAATAAAAACCAGATTGTAATACCTTGTGTGTAGTTCTGTCACCAGCATGGTGTCCTCCGTATGGTTCAGAATGACACTTCCTTAAGATTTGTTCCTGTTCATGCTTAGGTATACAACGTCTAATAATACCATCTACTCCTTTATAAAGATGTGGGTCATCCCAAAAGTAATGTCGTAAATCATAATAGAATTTTTTTCTTTTGTTGATAGGTGAAACTAGGAGGGATATATTTTGCAACAATATAGTTAACATAATCAGCATACCAAGGAGTACTACGTGAAATATTTATAGTAGCAAGTTGTTCATTAGGAAAATTATCATCAAGGTAGTGTGTCATCAAGAACAATTTCCATTCTAGACAGGTTATCTGCTATGGGGTTTTCAGCTCCCTTTCTATCAACAATATGCAAATCAAATTCTTGAAGCAAAAGCACCCACCGAATAATTCTAGGCTTAGCATCTTTCTTTTCCATAAGGTACTTAATAGCAGCATGATCCGTGTGAATAGTTACTTTGGAATCGACAATATAAGGTCTAAACTTATCACATGCAAAGACAACTGTTAAAAATTCCTTTTCAGTGGTGGCATAATTTCTTTGAGCAGCATCTAGGGTTTCACTAGCATAATAAATAACATTCAATTTCATGTCTAGTCTTTGCCCTAGAACAACACCAACAACATAATCACTAGCATCACACATAATCTCAAATGGCAAGTTCCCATCAGGTGGTTGAACAATGGGTGCAGTAATCAAAGCTTTCTTAAGTATTTCAAAAGCTTCTACACAATCATCATATAAAACAAAAGGAATATCTTTTTGAAAAAGATTAGTTAATGGCCTAGAAATCTTTGAGAAATCTTTGATGAAACACCTATAAAAACCAGCATGACCAAGGAAACTTCTTATACCTTTGATATCTTTTGGGCATGGCATCTTCTCAATTGCGTCAACTTTAGCTTTGTCCACTTCAATACCCCGTTTGGAAATTTTGTGCCCAAGCACTATACCTTCATTCACCATAAAATGGCACTTCTCCCAATTCAAGACAAGATTAGTTTCTTCACATCTCTGCAAAACTCGGTCAAGGTTGCTCAAGCAATCATCAAAAGAAGTTCCATAAACGGAAAAATCATCCATGAAAATCTCAACAATCTTTTCACAAAAATCAGAGAATATAGCAGTCATGCATCTTTGAAAAGTAGCAGGTGCATTGCATAAACCAAAAGGCATACACCTATAAGCATAAGTTCCAAAAGGGCAAGTAAAAGTAGTTTTCTCTTGATCCTCTTTTGACACAGGTATTTGGGAAAAACCAAAATATCCATCAAGAAATCAAAAGTGTGTGTGCTTAGATAATCTTTCTAGCATTTAAGTGATAAAAGGTAAAGGGTAATGATCTTTCCTAGTAGCCTTGTTTAATTTCCTGAAATCAATCACCATCCTATAACCAGTTACTATTCTTTGTGGGATAAGTTCATTTTTATCATTAGGAACAACATTTAAACCTCCTTTATTAGGAACACAATGAACAAGACTTACCCATCTACTATCAGCAATAGGATAAATTATACCTGGCTCCAGAAGCTTTAGTATTTCAGTTCTTACCACTTCCTTCATCTTGGGATTTAAGCGGCATTGATGATCAACGACCGGTTTAGCACCCGGTTCGATATTAATCTTGTACTGACATAAAGTGGGACTAATGCCCTTAAGATCATCAAGTATATCCAATAGCAGCCTGGTGCTTCTTCAGAGTTTTAACTAATCTCTTTTCTTCATGCTCTGAAAGGTTAGCACTAATAATAACAGGATATATCTTCTTTTCATCAAGGTAAGCATATTTCAAAGTGTCAGGTAAAGTCTATAACTCAAACACGAGATCTCCCTTGGGTGGAGGAGGATCCCCTAAAATATCGACCAGTAAGTTGTGTTTAAGAATAGGCGTTTGTTTAAGAAATATGTCATCTATTTCATCTCTCTCATTCATATGCATATCATTTTCATGGTCTAGTAAATCTTATTCTAATGGATATGTAGGAGGTACGGCAATAGAAGCAAGACCAATAATCTCATCCTTGCTTGGTAATTCTTTATCATGTGGTTGTTTACTAAAGTTGGAGAAATTAAATTCATGAGACACATCGCCAAAGCTTACTTTAACCTTCTCAGTAGCACAATTAATTTCAGCATTAACGGTATTCAAGAAAGGTCTACCATAGTTAATGGGATAAAAGTTATCCTGTTCTGAACCAAGTATTAGAAAATCAGTGGGGTACTTGACTTTTCCACACAAGACTTCAACATCTATAAGAATCCCAAGTGGTGTAATAGTGTCTCTGTTTGCAAGTTTAATAGTAACATCAATGTCCTCAAGCTCAGAAGGTGCTATGTCATTTATAATTTCTTGGTATAGGGTAAAAGGTATAGCGCTAACACTAGCACCAATATCACACAAGCCGTGATAACAATGGTCTTCAATTTTAACTGAGACTACATGCATCCAACAACTAGTTTATTTTTATCTAATTCATCTTGCGCATTTCTAGCAGGTTTTGCAATTCTAGCAGCTTCACCACAAAAGTAAATAACTTGACCATCAATGTTATCCACTAGCAAATCTTTAACCATAGCAACTTTAGGCTCAACATTTATTTGTTCAGGAGGTGTAGATGTCCTAGAATGACTTTTATTAACCACAGTTGTAGCTTTAGCGTGTTCCTTAATTCTAACAGGAAAGGGTGGCTTCTCAATGTAAGCAGTAGGGACAATTGGATCAACATGATTAACAATTATTTCTTCCTTCTCAACTTTGATGGGTTTATCTAATTGCTGTTTAATGGGTGGATGGTGTTTAGACCACTTCTCCTTAGGGAGATCAACATGAGTAGCAAATGATTCACAAAAAGAAGCTACTATCTCAGAGTCAAGGCCATATTTATTACTCAACTTATAGCAAGCATCAGTTTCCATAAAAGATTTTACACAATCGAACTTGAGCTTTATACCTAACTTTTACCTTTGTCAAGTTCCCAGTCTTCAGAGTTGCGCTTAATTCTTTCTAGAAGATCCCATTTGAATTCATTAGTTCTACTCATGAAGGAACCAGTAGAAGAAGAATCAAGTAGTGTTTGATCATCATGAGAAAGCCGAGCATTTTTTTTTGCATAATAGTATCTCTTGAGATCTCATGGTTGGGGAAAGTGTGCATCATAGATTTAAGCCTCCCCCAAGCTTGAGCGATACGTTCTCCTTCACGAGGCTAGCAATAATAAATAATGTTCCAATCATGATGAAATAGATGCATAGGATAAACTTTTGATGAAACTCCAACTTTAAGCGATTCCAGTCCCATGATCTAATATCGCCCAATAGCGTGTACCACATTAATGCTTTTCCCTCCAAACATAGAGGGAAACCTTTCTTCTTAACTTTGTCTCTAGATAACCCTGCAAGTTGAAATAATCCACAAACTTAATTGACAAATATCAAGTGATAATCAGGATGAGTCGTTCCATCATATGGATGTGACAAGAATTTTTCAAGCATACCTGAAGGAATCTCATAATAAATATTTTCAGTACTTCTAGTAGGTTGAGGAACAATTTCCTCATCTTCAGTTCGGGGCGAAGATGCCCCGAACAAGCCACTTAAAGGGTGACCGTTCATAGCGACAAGTTACAGTAAAATTCAGCACGTATAGAAAATGTTTCCTTACCAATTCCACATACCAAAGGCACTTCACTCCCCGGCAACGATGCCAGAAAAGAGTCTTGATGACCCAAAAGTATAGGGGATCAATCGTAGTCCTTTCGATAAGTAAGAGTGTCGAACCCAACGAGGAGCAGAAGGAAATGCTAAGCGGTTTTCAGCAAGGTATTCTCTGCAAGTGTTGTAAGTAACGGTAATAGATAGTTTGGTAGCAAGATAAATCGTAACAAGTAACAAGTAACAATAGTAACAAAGGTGCAGCATGGGAGTCCAATTATTTTTGTAGCAAAGAACTGGCCTGAAAGTACTCTTATATTAAGCAAGCGCTCCCGAGGACACATGGGAATTCTTTCTAGTCATGTTCATCATGTTGAGTTAATTCTCGTTCGCTACTTTGATAATTTGATATGTGGGTGGACATGCGCTAAGGTGTTGTTCTTACTTGAACTATCAACCTACTTATGATTACCCCCTCTCGCAAGCATCCGCAACTACGAAAGAAGAATTAAGATAAATCTAACCATACCATGAAAGATGTGGATCCAAATCAGCCCCTTATGAAGCAACGCATAAACTAGGGTTTAAGCTTCTGTCACTCCAGCGATCCATCATCTATTTGTTAATCCACAATGACTTCCCTTAGGACCATAACATGGTGAAGTGTCATGTAGTCGACGTTCACATGACACGACTAAGAGAAGTAACAACATACATATCATAAAAATATCGAACGAATACCAACTTCACATGATTACTTATAACAAGACTTCTCCCATGTACTCAGGAACAGTAGTAACTACTCACACCTCATCAACATGTTCAAGATCAGAGGTGCAATAATAATAATTAAGGATCTGAACATAATATCTTCCACCAAGTAATCCAACAAGCATCAACTACAAGATGAAATCAACACAAATGTAACCCACAGGTACCAATCTGAAGTTTTGTGACAAAGATTGAATACAAGAGATGAACTAGGGCTGGAGATGAGATGGTGCTGGTGAAGATGTTGATGAAGATTGGTCCTCCCGTGAAGTAGGAAGCATTGGTGATGACGATGGCTTCGATCTCCCCCTCCCGGAGAGGGATTTCCCCGGCAGAATCTGATTGCTGGAGTGCAAAAGGGCCTCTGCCCAGGATTCCGCCTCGAGACGGTGGCGATTCATCCCGAAATGTTTCTTATGATTTTTTTTGCTAGGGTAAAACACACCATATAGGAGAAGAGGGGCCTCGGGAGGCCAGCCAGGGCCCCACCACACATCAGGGCGCGGCCTGGGGGGCGCGCCCTAATGGCTTGTGCCAGGCTGGTGGCCCCCCTCTGGTATATTTTTGGCCCATAAATTCACATATATTCATTAAAACTTCCTCGTGAAGTTTCAGGTCATTTGGAGTCTGGTGATTTTTCTGCCTTTTTCTTGGTTTTCCGGTCCAGAATTCCAGTTTCCGGTTAATTCCCTCTTTGTGATGTACCTTGCATATTCAGAGAGAAAGGGCATAAGAATTGTATGATAATATGGAATAATGGACAAGAATAACATAAATATGAATAAGAAATCATGATGCAAAATGGACGTATCATGGAGCTTGAACTATACCGTTTGCGATTCATGCATCGCACACAGTTTCGTTGAAGGGTCTCTGATTGATGTGTCGTCTTTGGACCATCCTGCAGTAGTGGCTAGTCTCATCTCAAACGTGCCTGATGGACCAGTCATTGCACACAGTTATCTTTATTGGCGATGGAGCTATAACTATATTGTTTGCGACGGCCCGATCGCACACAGTTTCGTCGAAGGGTCTCTGATTGATGTGTCGTCTTTGGACCATCCTGCAGTAGTGGATGCTCCGATTTGTTAGAGGCATTTGTGAAAGCTTATCTCGAACAAGTCGTACTTTGACCACGACATTTTGGCCCCATGTCGGGAAATCATGCAGATTTTCATGTACTCGAGAGCATGTTTTTGAATGTTTTGAATTTAAAAACCTAGATTCTCAATGCTTGTCAAACCATTACTCAAGATGTTTGGAACTCCTTCAAATTTATTGCACGTGGCATATATACGGAAGCAAGTAGTACATAAATATGATTTTTCCAGCAGTTTTTGCTTCGTCTTGCATGTCCATTTGTTTCAATTTCGAATTATGGCCATACATTTCTAGAAACTAACTTAATGTATAAAAATGCCAATTGAACCCCGAATATTTCAAATTTTTAGGATGCCATTCATGCATTGTCACGAATGGGATCTTTTTCTTAGAATTAAAACAATATCCGTTACCGCTGTACCCCAAAATAGTTTTACAATTCAATACAAAAAGTGAACTGCATACACACGGTTCCACATAGGAACCGTTTGCGATGAAAATTCACGGATCTATTTATGGCTTTCGAGGGAAGCTTCATCGGCTTCGTCTACCTCGGATTACGTTCACCCTCGATCCCCATTCCCCAACAAACCCTTTCTGCAAAGAATGACGTCGTGGGAACGCGTCGTAAGGGTGCGTAGGACCGCCCCCTCGGCCCCGAGCGCTCCCGCCTCTGCGAAGAACGCGACCACCTTGGCCGAGAGCGCAGCCTCATCCGCCTTAAGCGTGGCCGCATCCACCGAAAGAGCCTCTGCGGCGACCAAAAGGGCGTATGTAGCCGCCGAGACGGCAGCTGCAGCTGCTGCGACGGCGGCTACAAACGCCAAGACTGCTCGAGCAGCGTACCGTGCCGCGGAGGTCGTCCTGGCCCAGGTCGAGGCCGTCCATGCCAATATCGAGAACGCCCACGCCAAGATACTCCAGGCTTCCTCGGAATCCAGCATGCACCACACGTCCGAAGAGGCAGCTGCTACGGATGCCGAGATGCATGAAGACGATGCCGCGGCGGAGGCCATGGAGCCCCTTCCCCACAAGGTCTCCGAGCGAGAGCTGGAGAGGCAGGAGTTGTCCGAGAGCATCGAGCGCTGGGAGGAGTTGCACGTGGCTCATGAGGAGGTGGAGTACCAACACGAGCACTGGCGGTGCCACTACTATGAGTACTACAATGATAAGGGCGACGCCGATGACGAGGGCAACACCGAGAATAAGGACGTCGCTTTGGTCGAATTCAGCCCGGGAGACGCGAAGTCCAGCACCGGTGGAATGTCGCCCGGACAAGTCGTCGACATCTCATCGAACATCGGCGAGGCATAGGGTGGAGCCTCGTTGGCGTCTTTGTTAAAATTATGCGTAGTACTAATAGCCTTTTTTCAGAAAACCGATCTTTTATTAGAGCTATGTCTACTTCAAGAAGCTTGATTATTTAGTGAACTTGCTCGGTTTAGTAACTGTGAGCCATGTGTCCGCTAATTTGTATACCTAAGTTAGCAGTTGATGTTAAATTATGCAATGACGTGGATGTGCACTATAACCAGGGAATACGTGGGGAGGGGCAAAAAAATTGATGTTCTATATCATCACACACGATAAAAACAGAAACACCGTGTCTGATGAATCTTTGCGCGCCAAGTTTCCCTGAAACGAGTGAAAAATTTCACCAACTGCCGAAATATCTACCTTCCCCCAAGGGCCACATTTCTCCTGTTACCCCCCTCCCCCGCCGCCGCTGCCGCCACATCTCTCCCTCTAGCATCCGACCGCCACGGACACGCCATGGTCTCCTCGAATGACCCCTCAAGTGGTATCTCCGACAATGAATATCTCACCAGCCAGGTATTCGTCTCTCTTCTCTCTGGCTCAACTAGACTTATGGTTTTGGATTGGAATTGTGGATTTAAATTAAAGGGGCAGGCCGATTTGAGCCATTTCTTTCTCTTGTAGATACCGAGGACAATCACTTCTAAGGAATGGAGCAGGGTAGCTGAAGACCTGCCTGTACATGGTCAACATCAATTTCCGTCCATGAAATTATGAGCTTTTGAATCTGGGTACAATGGGTGGAAGTTTTTGTTGGAAATATGCCCTAGAGGCAATAATAAATTGGTTATTATTATATTTCCTTGTTCATGATAATCGTTTATTATCCATGCTATAATTGTATTGATTGGAAACTCAAATACATGTGTGGATACATAGACAACACTGTGTCCCTAGTAAGCCTCTAGTTGACTAGCTCGTTGATCAAAGATGGTTAAGGTTTCCTAGCCATTGACATGAGATGTCATTTGATAACGGGATCACATCATTAGGAGAATGATGTGATGGACAAGACCCAAACTGTAAACGTAGCATTTGATCGTGTCAGTTTATTGCTATTGTTTTCTGCGTGTCAAGTATCTGTTCCTTTGACCATGAGATCATGCAACTCACTGACACCGGAGGAATACCTTGTGTGTATCAAACGTCGCAACGTAACTGGGTGACTATAAAGGTGCTCTACAGGTATCTCCGAGGGTGTCTGTTGGGTTGGCATGGATCAAGACTGGGATTTGTTACTCCGTGTGACGGAGAGGTATCTCAGGGCCCACTCGGTAATACAACATCACATTGAGCCTTGCAAGCAAAGTGACTAAAGAGTTAGCCACAGGATCTTGTATTACGGAACGAGTAAAGAGACTTGCCGGTAACGAGATTGAACTAGGTATAGTGATACCGATGATCGAATCTCAGGCAAGTAACATACCGAAGAACAAAGGGAACAGCATACGGGATTAACTGAATCCTTGACATAGAGGTTCGACCGATAAAGATCTTCGTAGAATATGTAGGAGCCAATATGGGCATCCAGGTCCCGCTATTGGTTATTGGCCGTAGAGGTGTCTCGGTCATGTCTACATAGTTCTCGAACCCGCAGGGTCTACACACTTAACGTTTGGTGACGATTAGTATAATTGAGTTATTATGTTGGTGACCGAAAGTTGTTCGGAGTCCCGGATAAGATCCCGGACATGACGAGGATCTCCGGAATAGTCCGGAGGTAAAGATTGATATATGTGATAATAGTGTTTTGATCTCTGGAAGGGTTCCGGAGTTCACCGGAAGGGGTTCCGGATGTTTACCGAAGTGTTCGGGTGCAGCAACACTTTATATGAGCCAAAGGGATAAAGCCCACAAGGTATTGGAAAGTGCAAAAGTAGTTTTGCTGCCGCGTAAGCGGTACTACCGCTTGTTGAAGCGGTACTACCGCCCGAGCGGTACTACCGCTTGTGTGAAGCGGTACTACCGCCCAAGCGGTACTACCGCTTGTGTGAAGCGGTACTACCGCTTGTGCGCGGCTGTGCACGATTCGGCAGGGTCCGAATTGGACTCTTTTCCTGCGGGCCAAACCGACCTTGTGCGGGCAAAACCGACCCGGAGGAGACTTTTACTCCAAGTTTAGACCCCAAGGCTCAACATATAAATAGAGGGGCAGGGCTAGCACACGGGACACATCAGGATTTCCCAAGCCGTGTGCCGGCAACCCTAGCCCTCTAGTTCCTCCGTCATAATCTCCGTAGTGCTTGGCGAAGCCCTGCAGAGATTGTTCCTCACCACCATCACCACGCCGTCGTGCTGCTGGAACTCAACCACTACTTCACCATCGCTCGCTGGATCGAGGAGGTGAAGGCGTCATCAAGCCGTACGTGTGTTGAACGCGGAGGTGCCGTCCGTTCGGCGCTAGTTCGTGATCGGATCGAGGGACGACTTGCGATTTGGATCGCGGAGACGTTCGACTACATCAACCGCGTTTATTAACGCTTCCGCTTAGCGATCTACAAGGGTATGTAGATTCACTCTCCCTCTCGTAGATGCTCATCACCATGGATAGATCTTGCGTGTGCGTAGGAAAATTTTTGTTTCCCATGCAACGTTCACCAACAGTTTTTGGGACGTGCAAAGAAGGTTAGCCTAACTCTCGTTGTTAGAAATCATTTGTTATATTAGGTGTGATTCAGACACTTCTCGTGTGCTTTTTGATTCTGGATGTGATTAAGACACTGTCACAGTTCTACGATTGTGAGTGCCATTTTAATTGACATCAGTAGTAATACGTTGTAAATTTGTTCGGATCACATGGTAGGAATCTCAAAACATGACTATAAAACATAGCATTTAGGGACTTGGTGAAAATAACAGTTTTTCACAAACTGTTTTAACTTGAAGGCATATTGACAGAAAGAAAACTATATGCTACAGGACTTATCATGGCATGAAAATTTATAGCATGGTAGTAGACATGACGCACTTCATTTCATTCAACATGAGCAAGGTCTAATTATGCACAGAAACATGGCTAGCATCAACACAACATGGCAATCTGTAATAATCAGATTCTCAGACCTAGTGAAAATAACAGGGTGCAAGAGCTGCAGTTTCTAACATATTTGATCTCACTCAAACACTGCCGATGTGCATCATGTACTACAAAGACTGTTGCATTTATATTTAGCTTCCTGGTAAAATTGGCAATTGGTTATTACACATAACAGAATAAGAGGAGGGATGAGAACCAGAGCATCCTACTACAAAGACTCCTCCAGAAGAACCATGGCATGGCCGACGAAGACCCATGTGAAGCACGCAAGTACAAGCATGGCCAGTCATTTCTTGTTGGCGAATACTATAAGGTCTGCAGTTCCATTTGTCACAAGTTACATAAATATTGCATGGACATAATATCAGAAGGAGAAGATACTAACATTCTGCAAGTTCACTACGACAGTAGTTATTTCAATCACCGTGAGGGTACCATCAATGTGGAATTCGAGGACTTTCATCTCTTCTTCAACTTCGATGAGCTTGCTGCCACTCTTGTCAAATGCTTGATGTTGTAAGTGTTGGAGATATGCCCTAGAGGCAATCATGTATGATGATATTTCCTATGTGTTTATGAATAAAGATAGTCCTTGGACATTATCAATGATGTGTATTAACAAGTACGTGACTTGTTTGTGAGACTATGCATTGTATGATGACTGTCCTAAATGGTCCCTAGTCGTAAAGGCTGTGTGGACGCTCAGCTAGTTAGACTAGCATATGACACGGTGGATGGTCTGGTCTCATTGACCATGTACCATTGGATGCTAGCCGGATAATATGGACTCGGAAAGATCTGGTCGGATCCGACGTAGTCAGGTCCGAGTCGAGATAAGGTCTGAGTTGGACAGACCCAACTATGAGATGCATCGATAGGTCATCTGTGAGTCTCTAGTACAACATACATTCTATGTCCTAAGACCTAAGTTGACGCATGCGCTCGGGATGGTGACAGACTTGCTTTGGGCCAACCAAACGCTACTCCGTGATAGGGTAGTTATAAAGGTAGGTTTCGGGCTTGTCCAGACCCATGCCGTGAGACATGGTCGAGCAAGATGGGATTTGCCCCTCCGATGAGGAGAGATATACTCTGGGCCCCTCGGGTGATCCGACCTGGATAAGCATGGCCATGCGATGAGGATTATGAGACAATCCGAAGTGTTGGTCGGATTCACCGGAACGAGAAAGAGGTCGTGCGGCAACAAGGATGACCACGTCGCCTTGAGCATGACAACATATATCGTGTGGCAAAGGGAACGGAAGTGTGATGTACAGGTTCGCCTAACCAGCTTCATCGGACACTTGGAGTCGGCACACTTTGCTAGAGGCCGCTACCGACTATCCGAGTCGGATGTCATCTAACTCGCGACCAAGTGAACGAGAACCTAAGGGGTCACGCGCTTAAGGGAAGGAACACGTGGGCTTTAAGATCCGTGCGAGGCCAAAGAGTTGAGCCCACGCCGGATGCCTATATATAGTGGAGGTGCGGCACACCCATCTGGATAAAGCCCACAAGGTATTGGAAAGTGCAAAAGTAGTTTTGCTGCCGCGTAAGCGGTACTACCGCTTGTTGAAGCGGTACTACCGCCCGAGCGGTACTACCGCTTGTGTGAAGCGGTACTACCGCCCAAGCGGTACTACCGCTTGTGTGAAGCGGTACTACCGCTTGTGCGCGGCTGTGCACGATTCGGCAGGGTCCGAATTGGACTCTTTTCCTGCGGGCCAAACCGACCTTGTGCGGGCAAAACCGACCCGGAGGAGACTTTTACTCCAAGTTTAGACCCCAAGGCTCAACATATAAATAGAGGGGCAGGGCTAGCACACGGGACACATCAGGATTTCCCAAGCCGTGTGCCGGCAACCCTAGCCCTCTAGTTCCTCCGTCATAATCTCCGTAGTGCTTGGCAAAGCCCTGCAGAGATTGTTCCTCACCACCATCACCACGCCGTCGTGCTGCTGGAACTCAACCACTACTTCACCATCGCTCGCTGGATCGAGGAGGTGAAGGCGTCATCAAGCCGTACGTGTGTTGAACGCGGAGGTGCCGTCCGTTCGGCGCTAGTTCGTGATCGGATCGAGGGACGACTTGCGATTTGGATCGCGGAGACGTTCGACTACATCAACCGCGTTTATTAACGCTTCCGCTTAGCGATCTACAAGGGTATGTAGATTCACTCTCCCTCTCGTAGATGCTCATCACCATGGATAGATCTTGCGTGTGCGTAGGAAAATTTTTGTTTCCCATGCAACGTTCACCAACAGTGGCATCATGAGCTAGGTCTATGCGTAGATGAGATCTCGAGTAGAACACAAACGAGTTGTGGGCGTGGGTGTATACATATTGCTTGCCGTTACTAGTTGATACTTGATTCCGCGGTATTGTGAGATGAAGCGGCCCGGACCGACATTACGCGTACGCTTACGCGAGACTGGTTTCACCGCTGCGTGCACTTGTTGCATAAAGGTGACTGGCGGGTGTCTGTCTCTCTCACTTTAGTTGAATCGGTTCAATGAAGAGGGTTCTTTTAGAAGATCAAAAAGCAATCACTACACCACGTTGTGGTTTTGCGTAGGTAAGAACGGTTCTTGCAAACCCGTAGCAGCCACGTAAAATTTGCAACAACAATTAGAGGACGTCTAACTTGTTTTTGCAGGGTATGTTGTGATGTGATATGGCCAATTACATGATGAGATATATGTGATGTATGAGATGATCATGTATTGTATAGAATATCACGACTTGCATGTCGATGAGTACGGCAACTGGCAGGAGCCATAGAGTTGTCTTTAATTATTGTATGACCTGCGTGTCAATCATTAAGCGCTATGTAATGCTTTACTTTATCGCTAAACATTAGCTATAGTCGTGGAAGCAACAGTCGGCGCGACAACCTTATGGCGACACGTTGATGGAGATCAAGATGATGGAGATCATGGTGTCATGCCGGTGACGATGGAGATCATGCCGGTGCTTTGGAGATGGAGATCAAAAGCACAAGTTCATGGCCATATCATGTCACTTATGATTTGCATGTGATGTTAATCCTTTTATGCATCTTATTTTGCTTAGGACGACGGTAGCATTATAAGGTGATCCCTCACTTAAATTTCAAGATAAATTGTGTTCTCCCCAAGTGTGCACCGTTGCGAAAGTTCGTCGTTTCGAGACACGCCGTGATGATCGGGTGTGATAGACTCTACGTTCGCATACAACGGGTGTAAGCCATGTTACACGTGCGGAACACTCGGGTTAAACTTGACGAGCCTAGCATGTACAGACATGGCCTCGGAACACAAGAGACCGAAAGGTCGAACATGAGTCATATAGTAGATATGATCAACATGAAGATGTTCACCATTGAAACCACCTCAACTCACGTGATGATCGGACTTGAGTTGGTGGATTTGAATCATGTTACACTCGAATGATCGGAGGGATGTCAATTTGAGTGGGAGTTTTTAAGTAATATGATTAACTAAACTCATTATCTAAGAACAATAGTCTAAGTTGTCTTTGCTATATTTATGTTGTAGATCATGGCTCGCGCAGTAGCACCCCTGAATTTTAATGCGTTCCTAGAGAAAGCTAAGTTGAAAGATGATGGAAGTAACTTTGTGGACTGGGCCCGTAATCTAAAGATTATCCTTACGGCTTCCCAGAAGGCTTATGTCCTTGATGCACCGCTTGGTGATCCACCCGCTCCAGTTGAGTCTCTAGACGTTGTGAACGCCTGGCAGGCTCGTTCTGATGATTACTCAATAGTTCAATGTGCAATGTTGTATGGCTTAGAACCGGGACTTCAAAGACGTTTTGAACGTCATGGAGCATATGAGATGTTCCAGGAGTTGAAGTTTATCTTTCAGAAGAATGCCCGGATCGAGAGATATGAGATCTCCGATAAGTTCTATGCTTGCAAGATGGAGGAGAACGGATCTATCAGTGATCACGTGCTCAGAATGTCTGGGTACTCCACCCGTCTGGCTGAGTTAGGGATGCCCCTTCCGCCAGAGGCTATCACTGACAGAGTTCTTCAATCATTGCCACCTAGCTACAAGAGCTTCGTGTTGAACTATAACATGCACGGGATGAACAAGTCAGTCGCCGAGCTGTTTGCGATGCTGAAAGCCGCTGAGTCTGAAATTCAGAAGGAGCATCAAGTGTTGATGGTCAATAAAACCACTAGTTTCAAGAAAAATGGCAAGGGTAAGAAGGGTAACTCCAAGCAGAGTGGCAAAGCAGTTGCTCCTCTCATGAAGAAACCCAAGGCTGGACCCAAACCAGAAACTGTGTGTTTTCATTGCAAGGGAACTGGACACTGGAAGCGGAATTGCCCCAAGTATTTGGCTGACAAGAAGGCGGCCAACAACAAACAAGGTATATATGATATACATGTTATTGATGTGTACCTTACCAACTCTCGTTGTAGTGCCTGGGTATTTGATACCGGTGCGGTTGCTCATATTTGCAACTCAAAACAGGAACTGCGGAATAGACGGAGGCTGGCAAAGGACGAAGTGACGATGCGCGTGGGAAATGGTTCCAAGGTTGATGTGATCGCCGTCGGCACGCTCGCTCTTCGATTACCGTCGGGATTAGTGATGAACCTAAATAAGTGTTATTTGGTGCCTGCGTTAAGCATGAACATTATATCTGGATCTTGTTTATTGCGAGACGGTTACTCATTTAAATCAGAGAATAATGGTTGTTCTATTTATATGAGTAATATCTTTTATGGTCATGCACCCAATGTGAGGGGTTTATTCTTATTGAATCTCGATAGTAATGATACACATGTTCATAACATTGATGCCAAAAGATGTAGAATTGATAATGATAATACCACTTTCTTGTGGCACTGCCGTTTAGGTCATATTGGCGTAAAACGCATGAAGAAGCTCCATGCTGATGGACTTTTGGAGTCACTTGATTTTGAATCACTTGACACATGTGAGCCATGCCTCATGGGCAAGATGACTAAAACGCCGTTCTCTGGAACAATGGAACGGGCAAGTGACTTATTGGAAATCATACATACTGATGTGTGCGGTCCGATGAGTATTGAGGCGCGCGGTGGTTATCGTTACTTTCTCACCTTCACTGATGACTTAAGTAGATATGGGTATATTTACTTAATGAAACACAAGTCTGAAACATTTGAAAAGTTCAAACAATTTCAGAGTGAAGTTGAGAATCATCGTAACAAGAAGATTAAATTCCTACGATCTGATCGAGGAGGAGAATATCTGAGTTATGAGTTTGGCAGTCACTTAAGACAGTGTGGAATTGTTTCACAATTGACACCGCCTGGAACACCACAACGTAATGGTGTGTCCGAACGTCGTAATCGAACCTTATTGGATATGGTGCGATCTATGATGTCTCTTGCCGATTTGCCACTATCGTTTTGGGGTTATGCATTAGAGACAGCTGCATTCACTTTAAATAGGGCACCATCGAAATCCGTTGAGACGACGCCATATGAACTTTGGTTTGGCAAGAAGCCAAAGCTGTCGTTTCTTAAAGTTTGGGGATGTGATGCTTATGTCAAAAAGCTTCAGCCTGAAAAGCTGGAACCCAAAGCGGAGAAATGCGTCTTCATAGGATACCCAAAAGAGACAGTTGGGTATACCTTCTACCTCAGATCCGAAGGCAAAGTGTTTGTCGCTAAAAACGGAACATTTCTTGAGAAAGAGTTTCTCTCGAAAGAATTGAGTGGGAGGAAGATAGAACTTGATGAGGTTGTTGAACCTTTACTTCAACCTGAGAGTAGCGCAGCGCAGAAAGTTGTTTCTGTGGAGCCTACATTAGCTGAAGAGGAAGTTAATGATGATGATCATGAAGCTTTGGATCAAGTTGCTATCGAACCTCGTAGGTCGACAAGGACGCGTACTGCTCCTGAGTGGTACGGCAACCCTGTCTTAGAGGTCATGTTGTTAAACAACGATGAACCTACGAGCTATGGAGAAGCAATGATGGGCCCGGATTCCGAGAAGTGGTTAGAGGCCATGAAATCCGAGATGGGATCCATGTATGAAAACAAAGTATGGACTTTGGAAGTATTACCTGAAGGGCGTAAGGCCATTCAGAACAAATGGATCTTTAAGAGGAAGACGGACGCGGACGGTAATGTCACCGTCTATAAAGCTCGACTTGTGGCAAAGGGTTTTTCACAAGTTCAAGGAGTTGACTACGATGAGACCTTCTCACCCGTAGCGATGCTTAAGTCCGTCAGAATCATGCAAGCATCTCGGAGTTGGAATCTTCGTTTTGATGAGGTGATCAAAGCGTTCGAGTTTATACAAGTTTACGGAGAAGCTTGTATTTACAAGAAAGTGAGTGGGAGCTCTATAGCGTTTCTAATATTATATGTGGATGACATATTGCTGATTGGAAACAATATAGAAATGCTGGAAAGCGTAAAGGAATATTTGAACAAGAGTTTTTCAATGAAGGACCTAGGAGAAGCTGCTTTCATATTAGGCATCAAGATCTATAGAGATAGATCAAGACGCTTAATAGGACTTTCACAAAGCACATACCTTGATAAGATTTTGAAGAAGTTCAAAATGGATCAGTCCAAGAAGGGGTTCTTGCCTGTTTTGCAAGGTGTGAAGTTGAGTAAGACTCAATGCCCAGTGACTGCAGAAGATAGAGAAAAGATGAGTGTCATCCCCTATGCTTCAGCCATAGGCTCTATCATGTATGCAATGCTGTGCACAAGACCCGATGTCAGCCTTGCCATAAGTATGGCCGGAAGGTTTCAAAGTGATCCAGGAATGGAACACTGGACGGCGGTCAAGAATATCCTGAAGTACCTGAAAAGGACTAAGGACATGTTTCTCGTTTATGGAGGTGATCAAGAGCTCGTCGTAAAGGGTTACGTCGATGCAAGCTTTGACACTGATCCGGATGACTCTAAGTCGCAAACCGGATACGTATTTATTCTTAATGGGGGTGCGGTTAGCTGGTGCAGTTCCAAGCAAAGCGTGGTAGCTGATTCTACATGCGAAGCGGAGTACATCGCAGCCTCGGAGGCGGCGAAGGAAGGTGTCTGGATGAAGGAGTTCATGACAGATCTTGGAGTAGTGCCTAGTGCGCTTAACCCAATGACTCTGTTTTGTGATAATACTGGTGCCATTGCTCTAGCCAAGGAACCAAGATTTCACAAGAGGACCAGACACATAAAGCGACGTTTCAATTCCATCCGCGATTACATCAAGGAGGACGACATAAATATTTGCAAAGTACACACGGATCTAAATGTTGCAGATCCGATGACTAAACCTCTTCCAAGGGCTAAACATGAACAACACCAGAACTGCATGGGTGTTCGATTCATTACAATGTAAATCACATAGTGATGTGAACTAGATTATTGACTCTAGTGCAAGTGGGAGACTGTTGGAAATATGCCCTAGAGGCAATAATAAATTGGTTATTATTATATTTCCTTGTTCATGATAATCGTTTATTATCCATGCTATAATTGTATTGATTGGAAACTCAAATACATGTGTGGATACATAGACAACACTGTGTCCCTAGTAAGCCTCTAGTTGACTAGCTCGTTGATCAAAGATGGTTAAGGTTTCCTAGCCATTGACATGAGATGTCATTTGATAACGGGATCACATCATTAGGAGAATGATGTGATGGACAAGACCCAAACTGTAAACGTAGCATTTGATCGTGTCAGTTTATTGCTATTGTTTTCTGCGTGTCAAGTATCTGTTCCTTTGACCATGAGATCATGCAACTCACTGACACCGAAGGAATACCTTGTGTGTATCAAACGTCGCAACGTAACTGGGTGACTATAAAGGTGCTCTACAGGTATCTCCGAGGGTGTCTGTTGGGTTGGCATGGATCAAGACTGGGATTTGTTACTCCGTGTGACGGAGAGGTATCTCAGGGCCCACTCGGTAATACAACATCACATTGAGCCTTGCAAGCAAAGTGACTAAAGAGTTAGCCACAGGATCTTGTATTACGGAACGAGTAAAGAGACTTGCCGGTAACGAGATTGAACTAGGTATAGTGATACCGACGATCGAATCTCAGGCAAGTAACATACCGAAGAACAAAGGGAACAGCATACGGGATTAACTGAATCCTTGACATAGAGGTTCGACCGATAAAGATCTTCGTAGAATATGTAGGAGCCAATATGGGCATCCAGGTCCCGCTATTGGTTATTGGCCGTAGAGGTGTCTCGGTCATGTCTACATAGTTCTCGAACCCGCAGGGTCTACACACTTAACGTTTGGTGACGATTAGTATAATTGAGTTATTATGTTGGTGACCGAAAGTTGTTCGGAGTCCCGGATAAGATCCCGGACATGACGAGGATCTCCGGAATAGTCCGGAGGTAAAGATTGATATATGTGATAATAGTGTTTTGATCTCTGGAAGGGTTCCGGAGTTCACCGGAAGGGGTTCCGGATGTTTACCGAAGTGTTCGGGTGCAGCAACACTTTATATGAGCCAAAGGGATAAAGCCCACAAGGTATTGGAAAGTGCAAAAGTAGTTTTGCTGCCGCGTAAGCGGTACTACCGCTTGTTGAAGCGGTACTACCGCCCGAGCGGTACTACCGCTTGTGTGAAGCGGTACTACCGCCCAAGCGGTACTACCGCTTGTGTGAAGCGGTACTACCGCTTGTGCGCGGCTGTGCACGATTCGGCAGGGTCCGAATTGGACTCTTTTCCTGCGGGCCAAACCGACCTTGTGCGGGCAAAACCGACCCGGAGGAGACTTTTACTCCAAGTTTAGACCCCAAGGCTCAACATATAAATAGAGGGGCAGGGCTAGCACACGGGACACATCAGGATTTCCCAAGCCGTGTGCCGGCAACCCTAGCCCTCTAGTTCCTCCGTCATAATCTCCGTAGTGCTTGGCGAAGCCCTGCAGAGATTGTTCCTCACCACCATCACCACGCCGTCGTGCTGCTGGAACTCAACCACTACTTCACCATCGCTCGCTGGATCGAGGAGGTGAAGGCGTCATCAAGCCGTACGTGTGTTGAACGCGGAGGTGCCGTCCGTTCGGCGCTAGTTCGTGATCGGATCGAGGGACGACTTGCGATTTGGATCGCGGAGACGTTCGACTACATCAACCGCGTTTATTAACGCTTCCGCTTAGCGATCTACAAGGGTATGTAGATTCACTCTCCCTCTCGTAGATGCTCATCACCATGGATAGATCTTGCGTGTGCGTAGGAAAATTTTTGTTTCCCATGCAACGTTCACCAACAGTTTTTGGGACGTGCAAAGAAGGTTAGCCTAACTCTCGTTGTTAGAAATCATTTGTTATATTAGGTGTGATTCAGACACTTCTCGTGTGCTTTTTGATTCTGGATGTGATTAAGACACTGTCACAGTTCTACGATTGTGAGTGCCATTTTAATTGACATCAGTAGTAATACGTTGTAAATTTGTTCGGATCACATGGTAGGAATCTCAAAACATGACTATAAAACATAGCATTTAGGGACTTGGTGAAAATAACAGTTTTTCACAAACTGTTTTAACTTGAAGGCATATTGACAGAAAGAAAACTATATGCTACAGGACTTATCATGGCATGAAAATTTACAGCATGGTAGTAGACATGACGCACTTCATTTCATTCAACATGAGCAAGGTCTAATTATGCACAGAAACATGGCTAGCATCAACACAACATGGCAATCTGTAATAATCAGATTCTCAGACCTAGTGAAAATAACAGGGTGCAAGAGCTGCAGTTTCTAACATATTTGATCTCACTCAAACACTGCCGATGTGCATCATGTACTACAAAGACTGTTGCATTTATATTTAGCTTCCTGGTAAAATTGGCAATTGGTTATTACACATAACAGAATAAGAGGAGGGATGAGAACCAGAGCATCCTACTACAAAGACTCCTCCAGAAGAACCATGGCATGGCCGACGAAGACCCATGTGAAGCACGCAAGTACAAGCATGGCCAGTCATTTCTTGTTGGCGAATACTATAAGGTCTGCAGTTCCATTTGTCACAAGTTACATAAATATTGCATGGACATAATATCAGAAGGAGAAGATACTAACATTCTGCAAGTTCACTACGACAGTAGTTATTTCAATCACCGTGAGGGTACCATCAATGTGGAATTCGAGGACTTTCATCTCTTCTTCAACTTCGATGAGCTTGCTGCCACTCTTGTCAAATGCTTGATGTTGTAAGTGTTGGAGATATGCCCTAGAGGCAATCATGTATGATGATATTTCCTATGTGTTTATGAATAAAGATAGTCCTTGGACATTATCAATGATGTGTATTAACAAGTACGTGACTTGTTTGTGAGACTATGCATTGTATGATGACTGTCCTAAATGGTCCCTAGTCGTAAAGGCTGTGTGGACGCTCAGCTAGTTAGACTAGCATATGACACGGTGGATGGTCTGGTCTCATTGACCATGTACCATTGGATGCTAGCCGGATAATATGGACTCGGAAAGATCTGGTCGGATCCGACGTAGTCAGGTCCGAGTCGAGATAAGGTCTGAGTTGGACAGACCCAACTATGAGATGCATCGATAGGTCATCTGTGAGTCTCTAGTACAACATACATTCTATGTCCTAAGACCTAAGTTGACGCATGCGCTCGGGATGGTGACAGACTTGCTTTGGGCCAACCAAACGCTACTCCGTGATAGGGTAGTTATAAAGGTAGGTTTCGGGCTTGTCCAGACCCATGCCGTGAGACATGGTCGAGCAAGATGGGATTTGCCCCTCCGATGAGGAGAGATATACTCTGGGCCCCTCGGGTGATCCGACCTGGATAAGCATGGCCATGCGATGAGGATTATGAGACAATCCGAAGTGTTGGTCGGATTCACCGGAACGAGAAAGAGGTCGTGCGGCAACAAGGATGACCACGTCGCCTTGAGCATGACAACATATATCGTGTGGCAAAGGGAACGGAAGTGTGATGTACAGGTTCGCCTAACCAGCTTCATCGGACACTTGGAGTCGGCACACTTTGCTAGAGGCCGCTACCGACTATCCGAGTCGGATGTCATCTAACTCGCGACCAAGTGAACGAGAACCTAAGGGGTCACGCGCTTAAGGGAAGGAACACGTGGGCTTTAAGATCCGTGCGAGGCCAAAGAGTTGAGCCCACGCCGGATGCCTATATATAGTGGAGGTGCGGCACACCCATCTGGTTAATCGTTTCGGCGTCGTCATTAGGGCTTTGCATGTGTTGCAACTAGCCACCTCCACTTTCCGCCGCCGACTGTGTGATCGGACATAGCAGTCCGCCGCACGGTGTTCCTCCTGCACGTGCGGAAACCGTTAGAGGCGGTGCACTTGTGCCGCTCTGGCGAACCTGTACGTGGGATCCGGCGACCGGCTGTTCGAGGGAGATCGGACCGGCTGTTCGAGGGAGATCGGACGAGGAGGAGACTGACCACGCGAACGCGCTGCCCCAACTCTACTTCCTCTGAGCCCCTCGGGTGATCCGACCTGGATAAGCATGGCCATGTGATGAGGATTATGAGATAATCCGAAGTGTTGGTCAGATTCACCGGAACGAGAAAGAGGTCGTGCGGCAACAAGGATGACCACGTCGCCTTGAGCACGACAACATATATCGTGTGGCAAAGGGAACGGAAGTGTGATGTGCAGGTTCGCCTAACCAGCTTCATTGAACACTTGGAGTCGGCACGCTTTGCTAGAGGCCACTACCGACTAGACGAGTCGGATGTCATGTGACTCGCGACCAAGTGAACGAGAACCTAAGGGGTCGCGCGCTTAAGGGAAGGAACACGTGGGCTTTTGGATTCGTGCGAGGCTCAATAGTTGAGCCCACGCCGGATGCCTATATATAGTGGAGGTGCGGCACACCCATCTGGTTGATCACTTTAGCGCCGTCATTAGGGCTTTGCATGTGTTGCAACTAGCCACCTCCATTTGCCGCCGCCGACTGTGTGATCGGACCTAGCAGTCCGCCGCACGGTGTTCCTCCTACACGCGCGGATACCGTTAGAGGCGGTGCACTTGCGCCACTCCGGCGAACCTGTATGTGGGATCCGACGATCGGCTGTTTGAGGGAGATCCGACCGGCTGTTTGAGGGAGATTGGACGAGGAGACGGACCACGCGAACGCACTGCCCCAACTCTACTTTCGCTGCACGGCACTGCGCGTCTAGTGGTAACGAACTGTGATCCATCTCCATAGCATGTTCCTGGATGTTCTGCACGTAGGAAAATTTTAATTGGCATGCGATGCACCTACGATAGAACCCAACAGTAAGTAGTTCACAAACTCTAATCAACTTCTCCATACAAGGCTGTAAATGGGATACGCCAGGCTTCCATTGACCTTGTCACCAATATCTTGTTCCAGTTACACGTAGGAGAATTCTTCATGTGGTCATATCATGAACATTAAGTTAAATATACAACCACACATACATTCATCCTCTTGTAGTTTACGACATAGTTCGCAAGTTCAAGGTTTTCTTAAACTGTCGACATCACTGGATCTTGGTGGTCATTGTTGCAAAACACAACAAAGTTTACTACCTGGATTCTCTAGGAAAGTCAAATAAGCATCAGGATCTGAATGATCATCAAGATTTCATGGATAGGTATTGAATTCTTTGATGTTAATATGTTGTGTTCATATCTGGTTCAAGAATTGAGTAGGTGAAAATTCATCTTCATTTGCAGTGTATTGTCAAAGAACATAGCTTTACGAGGGAGACGGTTCGACCGCCAACTACCTCTGGAGCACGTGATCGTTTCTCCGGTAAGACAAAGAAATCCGTTATTTTCAAAAAATGCTTGTTAGATGTTCAAGTTTCTAAGTAAACCTCTTTCTATTTATCTCCAAAGAAAAAAAGCAACAATTTACACCAGTTAGGTTGTTCCAAACAGGGCAAATACATGACTAATACTGTATAAATAATTTCAATGTCCTCAACAACAACAAGGGACCAGCCTACATGGATACTACCTTTGCGCACACATGACGAACCTATGCAGACATGTTGAATGTGGTGTCGATGCTGACAAAATAGAACCAGTAAGTCTATTTCTTAATTACCATCTTCTACTCCACACGTATGTCACATTCTAATCTAAAAGTCCTGCAGTTGATCTTCGGACCGATGAACTCTAAACCGCTCGCCGCAGATGAATTGTGATAAACCACAAGTGTAGGGGATCGTTTGTAGCCTTTTTCAATAAGTAAGAGTGTCCAACCCAACGAGGAGCTAAAGGTAGAATTAATATTCTCTCAAGTTCTATCGTCCACCGATACAACTCTATGCACGCTAATGGTTACTTTAACTAGAACAAGTATGAAACTACTTTGCGGGAAGGAAACTAGAAGTACTTAGTAGGAGTAATAGATAGTTTTGCAAGGTAATAAAGGACAAGTAAATAAAAGTTAGGTGCTGTTTAGATAAAGAACAATAAAGTAAATTTTTAGTAGAAAGCTTTTTGTGTAACGCAAGAGAAAGATTGTCCATAGGCAATTGAATATAACATGATAGATACTTGTCATATGCAATGAGGGAGTGGCATACGCTAACACACTTTCTCTACTTGGATCATGTGCACTTATGATTGGACCTCTAGCAAGCATGCGCAACTACTAAAGATCATTAAGGTAAAACCCAACCATAGCATTAAACATCAAGTCCCCTTTACTCCCATACGTAAACATTACCCTTACTCGGGTGTTGATACGTCTCCAACGTATCTATAATTTTTGATTGTTCCATGCTGTTATATTACCATTCTTGGATGTTTTACAATCATTTTATAGCAAATTTATATCATTTTTTGGGACTAACCTATTGACATAGTGCCAAGTGCTAGTTGTTGTTTCTTGCTTGTTTTATTACTTCGTAGAATATCAGTACCAAACGGAGTCCAATCACGATGAAACTTTTCTGAGATTTTTTTTGACCAGAAGGAAGCAAGTGGGCCAAAGAAGTACCTAGGAGGGAGCCCAGGCCGCCCACAAGACACCAGGGCGCGCCAGAGGCCCCGGGCGCGCCCTGGTGGGTTGTGGCCGTCTCGGAAGTCCCCTCCACCGCCTATGAGCTCTATAAATACCCAAATATTCCAGAAACCATAGAGGAGTCGACGAAAAACACTTCCAACCGCCACAAGTTCCTGAACCGCGAGATCCAATCTAACACCATCACGGGGGGGTTCATCATCCTCATTGGTGCCTCTCCGATGGTGCGTGAGTAGTCCACCATAGACCTACGAGTCCATAGGCAGTAGCTAGATGGCTTTCTCTCTCTCTCTTTTGATTCTCAATACAATGGTCTCTTGGAGATCTATTTGATGTAATGACATTTTGTGGTGTGTTTGTTGGATCCGATGAATTTTGAGTTCATGATTAGTTTCTATCCATGATTATTATTTGAGTCTTCTTTGATCTCTTATATGCATGATTACTTATAGCCTTGTATTTCTTCTTCGAATCTTTGGTTTAGTTAGGCCAACTAGATCGATTTTTCTTGCCATGGGAAGAGGTGCTTTGTGACGGGTTCGATCTTGCGGTGTGCTCTCCCAGTGACAGAAGGGGCAGCGAGACACACATGTATCATTGCTATTAAGGATAACAAGATGGGGTCTATTCCTACATGAATAGATCTTGTCTACATCATGTCACCGTTCGTATTGCATTACTCCGTTTTTCAATGAACTTAATACACTAGATGCATGCTGGATAGCGGTCGATGTGTGGAGTAATAGTAGTAGATGCAGAATCGTTTCAGTCTACTAATCTTGGACGTGATACCTATATAATGATCATCGCCTTGGATATCGTCATGATTATTTGATCTTCTATCAATTGCCCAACAGTAATTTGTTTACCCACCGTGTGCTATGCTCATGAGAGAAGCCACTAGTGAAACCTACGGCCCCCGGGTCTACTTTTCCAACATATTGTTTTCCGATCTATCTTTTGTCTCTTCTTGTTTTCAGATCTATTATTCCAAAAACCCAAAAATACCTTGCTGCACTTTTATTTGCCTCTTTGATTTTTGTGTTCTTGTGCGATCTATCTATCCAATCTATTACAATCTAATCTATCTTTTTACCGTGGAGAGATTGACAACCCCTCTTATGTGTCGGGTTGCAAGTATTTGTTCTTTGTGTGCAGGTACCGTTTACATAGTGTTGCGTGGTTCTCCTACTGGTTCGATAACCTTGGTTTCATAACTAAGGGAAATACTTACCGCTGCTGTGCTGCATCATCCCTTTCTCTTTGGGGAAATACCGACGCAGTCTCAAGCCACGTCAGGTGTAAGCTTCTGTCACTCTAGCCACCCACTATAAGCGAATCATGAACATATTGCAAACCCTACAATGGGGTTCCCACACGCTTGCGCGATACGGCGGGCACCATAGGACAGCACCAAATCAACATACAACTCATATCAATTACATCATACCACAATTAACCCGTAGGACAAAAGAAATCTACTCAAACATCATAGGATAGCCACACATCATTGGATAATAACATATAGCATTAAGCACCATGTTTAAGTAGAGATTACAATGGGGAGAAGAGTTTTTACACCGCTGCATAGATGGGGAGAGAGTTGGTGGTGACGGTGGCGAAGTTGTTGGTGTAGATCGCTGTCACGATGGATGCCCCAGTGGCGCTCCGGCGCCACCGAGAGAGAGGGGGAGAGCCCCCTCCTTCTTCTTCTTCCTTGGCCTCCTCCCTAGGTGGGAGGAGGGTTTCCCCTCTGGTCCTTGGCCGCCATGGCTCCCGGAGGGGAGGAGCCCCTCCGAGATTGGATCTCTCTCTCCTTTTCTCTTTTGTTTTCGCGACCGGTTTCTGACCCCTTCACCGTTTCATAAATATCCAGAGATCCGTAACTCCAATCGGTCTGAAATTTTGACGGGATTTTTATCGCGAAAATATCTTTCTTGCGGCGGAAGGAGAGCCCCAACCGACTTAAGGGCTAGCCACCAGCCATCAGGGCGCCCCCCAGGCCGTGCCCTTTTATGTGGTGGGTCCCTCAGGCATCATCTTATGTTGATTCCGACTCCCAAATTCACATATATTCCAAAAAAATCTCCATAAATTTTTTATCGCGTTTGGACTTCGTTCGATATGGAATTTCTGCGAAACGAAAAACACACAAAAAACAAGAACTGACACTGGGCACTGGGTCAATAGGTTAGTGCTCAAAAATAATATAAATTGGTAAATAATTACTCAAAAAGTATCCTAGAATGATAATATAATAGCACTGAACAATAAAAAATTATAGATACGTTGGAGACGTATCAAGCAACCCCAAGCTTAATTCCTGCTCGTCCTCGAGTAGGTAAATGATAAAACTGATTTTTTGATGTGACATTCTACCCAATATGTAATCTTTTGTATGTATGCTCATTGAGAGAAGATGAATTAACAAACATTGACATAGTAATACTTATAATCACAAGCAAAAAAATCATTAATCTTGCAAAGTATACGATCCTCAAAGAATGTTTACACCTGTTCATCTTATTATATTAGCAAGGCATGACTCCGTCTTCACCACATTAATACAAATGTTAAGCACCACGGTGTCCAACTCAGGCAATTGGATCGTACTTTTTCAGTATGCATCAACTTTTTATTCTTCACGCAATACATGAGCGTGAACCATGGACATAGCATATAGGTGGAATAGAATGTGGTGGTAGGTTTCAAAGGGGTAAAAGTGGAGAAGAAAGTCTCGCATCAACTCGGCGTATCAACGGGCTATGGAGATGCCCATCAATAGATATCAATGCGAGGAGTAGGGATTGCCATGCAACGGATGCACTACATCTATAAGTGTATGAAAGCTCGACTGAAGCTAAGTGGGTGTGCATCCAACTTCCTTGCTCATGAAGACCTTGGGCATTTGAGGAAGCCCGTCAACGGAATATACAAGCCAAGTTCTATAATGAAAAATTCCCACTAGCATATGGAAGTGAAAAAACAATAGACTCTCTATATGAAGAACAAGGTGCCACTTTGAGGCACAAGTGTGGTAAACAATAGTAGCAAAGTCCCTTCTCTCTTTTTCTCTCATTTATTTGTTTTATTTGTTTTTTTTTCATGGTGGGATTTTTTTTTTGCCTCCCCCAATTTTTTTATGGCAATATAATAGCATGATACTATAATAGCATGGAACAATCAAAAATTTAGATACGTTGGAGACGTATCAGGGGCTAGGTTAAGGTACTCCGGCGTGCAGAAGATGCTCTTCGGCATCATCATGGCCTCGACGAAGCTGCGCCATTACTTCCAAGCACATCAAATTACCGTCGTCACTCGCTTTCCTATGCAACGCATCCCGAGGAATCCAGAGGCCACCAGCAGGATAGTGGAGTGGGTGTTGGAATTGTCAAGCTTTGATTTGAAGTTTGAGAGCACAACTACAATTCAGAGAAGAGCCTTGGCGGAGATCATTGCAGAATGGACACCAACGCAAGACGAAGAAACGCCAGAAACAACCCTCCTCGACAAGGAAGCTACACAAAAATGGATCATGTACTTTGGCAGGTCCTTTTCGCTGCAAGGCGCCAGTGTCGGCATGCTGCTTGTCGCAACCACCGGAGAGCACCTCAAGTATGTGGTCCAAATGCACTTTCCCGGGGAGGTATCGACAAACAACATGACTGAATATAAAGGATTGCTTGCCGGCCTGCAAATTGTAGTGAACCTGGGAATAAGGAAACTAATCATCCGAGGAGAGTCATAGCTTGTTGTGCGTCAAGTAAACAAGGATTACCAAAAACCTTTGATGGAAGCTTATGTTGATGAAGTAAGGAAATTGGAAGAGCACTCTGACGGTCTACAAATGGAACACGTACCCCATGTGGAAAAGAGCATTGCTGACGACTTGTCAAAACATGCCACTCAGAAGCTACCTGTGGAACCAGGGAATTTTGTGCTCCGACTGACTCGGTCATCTGTCACGCCACCAATGCGACAATCCAAGAAGAGAAAGGTCAATTCCAACCACTATTTTTGGGCAAAGCTGCTAACAGCCACCAAGATGGGTGCCGGGAACAACACGCTAATCGGTGAGTGGCAATATTCGGAAGAGCCTAAGGATCTTGCCATTGAAGCTAGCGCTCCCATGGCAGAAGAGGCGCCTTTAATCCTTGTCATCGAGACGCAGGCTCCGGCATGGGCACAACAGATAGTCCAGTACCTCTAAACAGGAGAACTTCCCGAAGAATAAGAAGAAGCTGAAAGAGTAGCCCGACAATCAAGCATGTACCAGTTTGTGGACAACACTCTATACATGAGAAGGTCAAATGGGGTGAAATTGAAGTGCATCTGCCGGGAAGACGGAGAAAAGCTATTAGCGGAGATACACGCGGGGGTGTGTGGTTCCCACATCTGGTCTCACGCGCTTGTCGGCAAAGCTTTCCGTCAAGGATTCTATTGGTTGACAGCCCTTCAAGATGCCTTGGTGGTGGTCAGAAGATGTGAAGCATGTCAGTTCCACGCCAAGGAGATACATCAACCAGCAGAAGCCCTTCAAACCATACCACTCTCCTGGCCCTTTTCAGTCTGGGGGCTCGACATTGTCGGCCCTTTCCCACATGCTACCGGGGGCTTCAAATTCTTGCTTGTTGCAATCGACAAGTTCACGAAGTGGACTGAGGTAGAGCCGGTGGGGAAGGTGACAACACAGGCAGCCGACAAGTTCTTCAAACGAATAGTTTGCCGTTTTGGTGTCCCCAACAGGATCATCACCGACAACAGAATGCAGTTCATGAGTCGCACCTTCATGTCGTACTACCAAGATCTTGGCGCCAAGATCTGCTTTGTGTCAGTTGCTCACCCGTGAAGCAATGGCCAAGTGCAGAGGGAAAATAATGAAGTGTTGTGTGGCCTCAAGACAAGGACTTTCGACAAGCTGCTGACGTGGCTTGAGACTGCATCGGTATTTCCCCAGACTAGAAGGGATGATGCAACACAGCGACGGTAAGTATTTCCCTCAGTTATGAAACCAAGGTATCGAACCAGTAGAAGGATCACCAACACTACGTAAACAACACCTGCACACAAAGAACAAATATTTGACACCCGACGCGAAAGAGAGGTTGTCAATCTCTCTACGGTAAAAAGATAGATTAGGATATGATAGATTGGATGGATAGATATCTCAAGAACACCAAATAAAAGAGGCAAATAAAAAGTGCAACAAGGTATTTTTGGGTTTTTGGAATAATAGATCTGAAAACAAAAGCGGCAAAAAGATAGATCGGAAATCAATATGTTGGAAAAGTAGACGCGGGGGCCATAGGTTTCACTAGTGGCTTCTCTCATGAGTATAGCACACGGTGGGTGAACAAATTACTGTTGGGCAATTGATAGAAGATCAAATAATCATGACGATTTCCAAGGCGATGATCATTATATAGGCATCATGTCCAATATTAGTAAACCGAAACGATTCTGCATCTACTACTATTACTCCACACATCGACCACTATCCAGCATGCATCTAGTGTATTAAGTTCATGGAAAAACGGAATAATGCAATAAGAACGGTGACATGATGTAGACAAGATCTATTCATGTAGGAATAGACCCCATCTTGTTATCCTTAATAGCAACAATACATGCGTGCCTCGCTGTCCCTTCTATCACTGGGAGAGGACACCGCAAGATCGAACCCATCACAAAGCACCTCTTCCCATGGCAAGAAAAATCGATCTAGTTGACCTAACTAAACCAAAGATTCGAAGAAGAAATATGAGGCTATCAGTAATCATGCATATAAGAGATCAAAGAAGACTCAAATAATATTCATGGATAGAAACTAATGATGAACTCAAAATTCATCGGATCCCAACAAACACACCGCAAAAGTGTACATCAAATAGATCTTCAAGAGACGATTGTATTGAGAATCAAAAGAGAGAGATGAAGCCATCTAGCTACTGCCTACGTACCCGTAGGTGTATGGTGGAATACTCACATATCATCGGAGGGGCACGAATGAGGATGATGAACCCCTTCGTGATGGTGTTAGATTGGATCTCGCGGTTCTGGAACTTGCGACGGCTGGATGTGTTTTTCGTCGACTCCCTTAGGGTTTCTGGAATATTTGGGAATTTATAGGCATCAGAGGCAGTGTAGGGGACTCCCGAGGCGGCCACAACCCATCAGGGCGCGCCCGGGGCCCCTGGCGTGCCCTGGTGGGTTGTGGGCAGCCTGGGCTCCCTCCTCGTAACTTCTTTGGCCCACTAGCCTTCCTCTGGTCCAAAAAAAATCTCCAAAAAGTTTCGTCGCGATTAGACTCCATTTGGTACGGATATTCTGCGAAGTAAAAAACAAGCAAAAACAGCAACTGGCACTTTGGCACTATGTCAATAGGTTAGTCCCAAAACATGATATAAAGTTGCTATAAAATGATTGTAAAAATCCAAGAATGATAATATAACAGCATGGAACAAGCAAAAATTATAGATACGTTGGAGACGTATCAACATCCCCAAGCTTAATTCCTACTCGTCCTCGAGTAGGTAAATGATAAAAACAGAATTTTTGATGTCAAATGCTGCCTAACATGTTCATCACATATTGTTTTCTTTTGTAGCATGAACATTTGGACTATTAGATGGTTCAAAGCAATAGTCTAGTTTTGACATAAAGACTTTAATACTCAAGCATGCCAACAAGCAACCATGTCTTTCAAAATATCAACACTAAAAAAAGTTATCCCTAGACCATCATGCTCAATCATTGACCCATTCATGAAACACACTCAAATATTAACTACATCCAATGCTCAAGTATGATCATAGTGCCCCCTAGTTGGTGCTTTATAAGAAAAGATGGAGACTCAAATAAAAATAAAAATTGCATAAAGTAAATACATAGGCCCTTCGCAGAGGGAAGTAGGGATTTATAGAGGTGCCAGAGCTCAAAGTTTAAATTGAGAGAGAAAAATATTTTGAGTGGCATGCCTTTCCTGTCAACGAAAACGACAAAGTAGTTAACAATACTTTCCATGCTAGATATATCATATGCGTTTCCCAAACATAAAGTAAAGTTTATTTCTTTTTCCACCATTCTTTCACAATCCATGGCTGGCTGTATCCACGGTTGCCTTCCATACCAACACTTTCCAAGGAATTTATTATTTGACAACATAAAGTAAAAAAATCATTTCGGGACTGGGCATCCCTATTACTGTCGTACTCTCGTGCAATGACAAGTGAATAAACACTCATCTTGAGAATAACGCATCTAGAATGGAAAAATATTGGATACCCCCTACCGTTTCATGAGCGGTACGAGCACACAAAAAGGAAATTTGTTTTGAAAAGTAGAGATGGCACATACAAATTTGCTTAGAACGGCATGGAAATACCGCATATAGGTAGGTATGGTGGACTCATACAGCAAAACTAGGTTTAAGGATTTTGGATGCACAAGTAGTATTTCTACTTAGTATAAGTGGAGGCTAGCAAATAGATTGAGAAGCAACTAACCAAGAAACGAAAATTCACATAAGCGAGCATTGAGCATAACTAACACCAAATAATGCACCATAAGTAGGGTGTAATTTTATTGCATAACTATTGACGTTTGTACTTGCATAGGGAATCACAAACCTTAACACCAATATTCTTACTAAAGCATAATTACTCACTAACACGACTCACATGTTACTATCATCATGTCTCAAAACTATTACAAGGAATCAAGTTTAATTTGTCCAATGATCTTCATGAAAGTTTTTATTATATCCTCCTTGAATATCTATCACTTTGGGACTAGTTTCATATATTGCCACTGCTTTTGACAAGCTCAAACAAATTTAAGTGAAGAACACGAGCATAGAGATTTCATCTCTCAAAATAATATAAGTGAAGCATGAGAGGATTTCTTCAAAATTTCCTAACTCTCAAACTAATCAAAGTGAAGCATGAGAGTGTTTCTTCAAAAGTTTCCAAGCACACCGTGCTCAAAAAGATATAAGTGAAGTGTAACACCCCAAAAATTTATTCATGTTTTATTAATTAAAATTTTGCCATGTAAATTAAATTTTTACTTTCCTGGATCTTTTATTGATTCCAGAACCACTCCTTTCTTCTGAAATATGGAATTTTTCCTCCAAGTAGAAACTTTTCAAAAATATTGTTGGACTTGAGTGTCTACTAAAGAGCATTTCATTTTTTATTTTACATGATCCGTGGAAACATTTTTATATTATTTTGCCAAACTTTATTTCCTTTAAAATGGCTTTTTCATACTTTTAAGAGCCTCTTTTGCACTGCGACCATTTGATAACTTCATTTATAAATCCCACAAAAATTTGTAGGAGTCATGTGATGCCCCTACATCATTTTTATGGAAAAACCCAACCTTGTGTTTTGGAAAAAATTGAGCATAACACCCCCTTTTTCATTCTGGACCAGTTTGAGGTTTTGTACTGCAACCCAGCTTTATTTTACCCTAATGCCCTTGGGATTTTTCCTACTATTAGTGAGCCCTACCAAACCCTTAAGTCCAGGAGATCAGCCACATTAGAGTGATTTAAGCCCATGCAATAATGGCCTATAGTTTCTGTCCAGAATCAGAGTTTTGTAAAACTTGCACTATGAAGTTTTTGTGTTCACCAAACTAACCATGCCATCATCACCTGCATCCAAGGAGACATTAACCTGGAAAGTTTGCTGGCCAGGGCAAACCCCTAGGTGCCCTTGGCATTCTGACGAGCACCTGGTGTGCATGAACAGAGTTGGCATGAATTTTAGTTTATATTGTGGACTTGCCCCAGTGGCGAAACCAGCATGTCACATAGCTCTGCCTTGGACTAAAACCCAACCCTGCTAAACCCCATATGCATTAGAGCCTCCTGGAGGGCCTGGTCATTTCGTCGAGCATCTGGTGGGCGTGCACTAGGCGCGCCCAGAGCGCGTCTATTGCAGACAAGCGCAACCGAGCCGCCGCGCCCCACCAACCGCGCCCCTGGTCCTTCCCCTCTTGCAAGAGCCACTCCCCCGACCCCTCCATCACCGCAGAGCCACCCCGGCCGCCCCCTGCCGCCTCGCAGCGCCGCCGTCAGAGCCTCCTTGGCTGCACACCGGTGGCCACAGCCGGCCCCTACCGCGACAGCGCCGTCCAAGCAGCCTCCGCTCGCCAGCTCGCCCAGTGAACAGCCCGAGCTCATCCTCAAGCTCGTCCGCTAGCGCCAGACGCCGTCACGTCGCCCTGCAACCCCAGGAATGGTCGGCCGCCATTCTTATCCCGGCCGGCGCCGAACCGCCATTGCCACGCTATAAATAGCACCCCCGACCGCGCCTAAGCTCGTCAGCAGCCTCATTCCAGTGGTAGGAAGCCTCCCATTTCCCCAATTTCACCAGATGCCGTCATCTTCCCCACCTCCGGCAAGTTCGGCCGCCGCCGCGCTCCGATAAAATACTCCGCAGCCAGAGCCCTGCTAGCCCCCGCTCGCTATCCCTAGTCTTGTCTTCACCTCGCAAAGCCTCCCCACCACTCTAAATCAGTCGGGAACCACCATAGGCCAAGACCCATTTGTTCCCGAAGACGCCGTCCGCCTCAGAGCTCGCCGCCGGCGACCCCCTCCGCCCCCGAGACCCTTTCGACCACCGGGAGGATCGCCCTGGAGCGGTGGATCCATTCCCGCCCGCGGAAGGCTCCTAGGAGCCGTTGTCCGCCGGCGAGGATCGCCGGAGCTCCGCCTCCGCTCGGCCATGGGAGGAGGGAGATAGGGGAGGACCGGTCAAACCTGACTGGTGGACCTGCAGGCCCACCGTCAGTGACCCCCTGGCCCCGCCGAGGCGCTTAAGTGAAAGCGTAAACGCCGAAGTACGTCTCTCCCTCTCGCAAGCGTATTTCCCTCTGAACCGTTTTTCTTTTATGATTTATTTTAAAAATCAGATTTGACCAGTCCTTGACTGCTCATAACTTTTAAAAGAAAACTCCAATTAAATTGATTCGTTTTCCCACCTCTCTCAAATTTCATCTAGTTTATTTTCATATTTATTTGAAAAAAATTCCAACAACTTTTCTGTACTATTTTTGAATTGTGTGATAATTAGAAAATTTTCAAAAATAGGAATTTGGAGTGAAGATAAGAACTTTCAAAAGTTTTGGAGTGCACCTCGACTACCTACACATTGAAGGCAAGCATTCTGAACCTTGGTATAATATATGTTGTGTGTTGTTTGATGTGACAAATAAAACTTTATCCCTTGTTGACATGAAGTAAGTAATATTTCATGTGAAGGTATGATCATGCTCATGAGTGCATGATGGAAATTCCTTGCTGTTGGAATTAAAATGCTTATGACAGTATTCATCCTCTTATACCTCTCATGCATACAGGAAGGAATCCGGAGAAGTCTCTGTCTCGGGTAGTCACGAGCTTGGTGCTGACATCTCGTTGGAGCGAGAATGGTCAGTGAGGCATGAAGGGGTATGATGAGTGGTGATTTCTGTCTGATGTCGTGAAATATATTTGTTGTGCTAATCATGCAGAGAATACATAACCTCCTGAGTCGACCGTAGATCGAGTCTTGTGCCAGTAAGCCCCATACTTGCTTCGTACTACCACTTGTCCCTGCCACAGGTAGGGTACGGTTCAGTAAGTTGTTAACCCCTGTCTTAGCACACACCGTACAAAGAGGCCATAGTGAAAGATACCAGTGGCACCTGGTAGGCATGTCACTTGGTCCGGGGGCATGGGTGTTCCGGTGAGTCCGAGGGGGTAGCTCCCCTGTTATGCGCGCGATATAAATTTTGTGATCCCATGCTAATCGAGGTTGGAGCCTCCCCACTTAGAGTTTTGCTTAACGAGTGTCGTGGGTGATTCCACGCACCGGTAAGTTAAGCTGGTGTGTGCGGGTCAGGTGTGTTTTCAATTCAAAGACCGTAAACAGAATTAGTCCCGGTGGACTAAAGGAATCCGTTACTCGTGGGTAAAGAGTACACCCTCTGCAGAGTTTATATCTATTCGAATAGCCGTGTCCGCGGTTAAGGACTACAGTCTGGGATGGGTCAAGTGTCGGTCTTAGTGTCGGTCTTCGGAGGAAAATTTCTAAACCAGAATATTGATCATGATGTGTGAGAAATGATGATTATGATTATAATTATTGTGGACTAACCAATTATATTGTTGGGATTATTGAGTATCCCTAGGATGGTTCTACCTCCTGGATACTCATGTTATTATTTTTCATATAAGCCCTTTATGTGGCGTCGCACAGACGCCCGACTGTGGCAGGCTTGTTATTTACCCTCTTTATAAGCCCTTTATGTGGTGTCGCTCAGATGCCCGACTGCGGCATGCTTGTATTTATTTTCTTTATGAGCCCTTTATGTGGCGTCGCACAAACGCCCGACTGCGGCATGTCTGTTATTTAAATTCCTTATAAGCCCTTTATGTGGCGTCGCTCAGACGCCCGACTGTGGCATGCATGTTATTTATTCCTATTCTAAGCCCTTTATGTGGCGTCGCTCACACGCCCGACTGAGGCATGCTTTATATTATTATCCTTTCGAGGCGTCGCTTTAGACACCCGATCGGTTTATTTTTATCCTCTGATTGCTTATTCACGCTTAATATGAATGACCTGCTTGCGTGCATCATGAATTTTATTTTATGACTGGTTAAGTGATCATGGATTATTTCAGTGCATGAATACCACTGCTATGTTATACCTGTTTTCATAATGTTTGCGAGTACATTCAAAGTACTCACTGGCTTGTCCCTGGCTATTGTCTTGGCCAGATTGTGCATGTGGAGAGGAGCATTGTGGCGACAACCTCGGAACCTAGGCATCGAAGATCGCAGCCACGCGAAGATAGGAGTTATCCAGGTCAGCTGTTCCTGTGGGAAATGGAGTCCCATAGACGCTGATGACCCCGAACCGCTTCCGCCACCAACCACTAGAAACCTTTTGTTGTACTCATAGACCATAATGGTCTTGTACTTCAGATTTTGTAATTTTGCTTGGAATTTCTGTATCAAGAATGTGTCTCATCAGCTAACAGTAATCCTAGGGCTGGTGAGCACAAGGACCATTTGCTGGGAAATTAATATCCTGGAAAACCGGTCCTGACATGAAGCACTAGAGCAATTCCATAGCTCAAAAAGTTTAAGTGAAGCATAAAGTGCAATTCTAACAAATCTTAGCATAATTTTGGCTCTCTCAAATAGGTGTGTCCAGCAAGGATACTGGTGACAAACTAAAAAGCAAAGCAAGCAAAGACTCAAATGATACAAGACGCTCCAAGCAAAACTCATGATATGTGATGAATAAAAATATAGCTCTAAGTAAAATACCGATGGTCGTTAGAAGAAAGAGGGGATGCCACTCGGGGCATCCCCAAACTTAGTTGCTTGTTGCTCTTTGGATATATCTTGGGGGTGTTGTAGCATCCCCAAGCTTAGGATCTTTTCACTCCTTATTCCTTCATCCATCATGATCTCACCCAAAACTTGAAAACTTCAATCACACAAATCTCAACAAAATCTTCGTGAGATCCGTTAGTATAATAAAGCAAATCACCACTTTAAGTACTGTTGCAAACCCATTCAAATTTTATTATTGCATTGTACCTACTGAATTTTACCTTTACCATGGCTCATACCGTTCAATACAACCCATAGAGTCATCAAAACAAGCACACAATGCAACGAAAACAGAATCTGTCTACAACAGAACAGTCTATAGTAATCTGTACTCTAACCATACTTCTGTAACTCTAAAAATTCTAGAAAATTAGGACAACGTAAAGAATTTGTATAGAAATACTGTGTTAAAATTTCAGCTCAATATGACGCTCCAATAAAAATGAAAATTCGCACATTGGAGGCAAAGTTTCTGTTTCAAATTCAGCATTGTTTCTACTCATCTTATGAATGATCCTAAAGGCTTTACTTGGCACAGACACAAAATAAAACATAAAAACACAATCATAACAGAGGCATAATTGTGTCAACACTCAAAAACAGAAAGAAAAAGATGAAAATAAATTTATTCATTGGGTTGCCTCCCAACAAGCGCTATCGTTTTACGCCCCTAGCTAGGCATAACACATAGATTCAAGTATTGTCATCTTTGGTTTTTGCTCCATAGGATGCTCTCATGATTGATTCATATGGTGGCTTAATTCTTGTTCTAGGGAAGTGTTCCATCCCTTTTCTTAGTGGAAACTGAAATCTAATATTGCCTTCCTTTATATCAATCACGACACCTATAGTGCGGAAGAACGGTCTACCAAGTATAATGGGACAAGATGGATTGCAATCAATATCAAGAACAATAAAATCTATGGGCATATAGTTCCTATTTGCAAGAATAAGAACATCATTAATTCCCCCCAAAGGCTTTTTAATAGTAGAATCTGCCAAGTGCAAATTAAGAGAACATTCTTCAATATTGGTGAGACCAAGCACATCACATAAAGATTTCAGAATCGTGGAAATACTAGCACCCAAATCACATAAAGCAAAGCACTCATAATTTTTAATCTTGACCTTAATGGTAGGTTCCCACTCAAAAGATTTCATCATGGCATCAACGATATGTTTAGTAAAAGCTTTATTTTGTTCATAAGCATGGGGTGAATTCAACATGGATTGCAGCAAAGAAATACATTCAATCAAAGAGCAACTATCATAATTAAATTCTTAGCAATCCAAAATTGTGGGCACATCACTAGTTAAAGTTTTGACCTCTTCAAACCCACTTTCATCAAATTTTTCATCAAGATTTTCACCATCCAAATTATTGGGACGCCTTCTAGCTAAAGTTGACTCTACTTCAGTCCCTTTATCATCAATTTTAATACTACTAAACAAGGAATCAATAGAAGAAACATCAATCACTTTAAGATCTTCATCATTTTTATCCTCTAGAGAGATTGGTTTAGTGGCCATTTGATTTATCAAAGTAGCGTGTGCATCGGAAATATTACCAAGAATATTTTCAGCATGAGCATATTTAGATTGGAGATTAGAAAATTCTCTACTAATATCATCAAGTTGTTTCGTTATGGCATCTAGTACGGTAGAGTATTTTTTAAGCTCCTCGGTAAAATACTTATTATGCTCAAACTGTGTAGTCATATAATCCTTAGTACTTTTCTCAATTTCAGGCAAAATATTGGGGTAAGGAACATCATGATACTTTTGTTGAGGCATCATGAGTACACAAGCAAGATTGCAAGCAAGCAAGAGATCTGACGGGAAAAAGGCAAACGAAAAAGAGGGCGAATAAAACGGCAAATTTGGTGAAGTGGGGGAGAGGAAAACGAGAGGGAAATGGCAAATAAGGAGATGAGATTTGTGATTAGGAACCTGGTAGATGATGATGGTGTCTCCTCGGCGCCAGAGATTGGCACGTAGAAGAGACCGCTTCCTCCATGGCAACGGCGCCAGAAATTGGCAAGTTGACGGGAGACTACTTTCGTACCTCCTCCCCGGCAATGGCGCCAGAAAAAACCTTTGACGTGGCTTGAGACTGCATCGGTATTTCCCCAAAGAGGAAGGGATGATGCAGCACAGCGACGGTAAGTATTTCCCTCAGTTATGAAACCAAGGTATCCAACCAGTAGGAGGATCATCAACACTATGTAAACAGCACCTGCACACAAAGAACAAATACTTGCAACCCGACGCGAAAGAGAGGTTGTCAATCTCTCTACAGTAAAAAGATAGATTAGGATATGATAGATTGGATGGATAGATCTCTCAAGAACACAAAATAAAAGAGGCAAATAAAAGTGCAGCAAGGTATTTTTGGGTTCTTGGAATAATAGATCTGAAAACAAAACCGGCAAAAAGATAGATCGGAAAGCAATATGTTGGAAAAGTAGACCCGGGGGCCGTAGGTTTCACTAGTGGCTTCTCTCATGAGTATAGCACACGATGGGTGAACAAATTACTTTTGGGCAATTGATAGAAGATCAAATAATCATGACGATATCCAAGGCGATGATCATTATATAGGCATCACGTCCAAGATTAGTAGACGGAAACGATTCTGCATCTACTACTATTACTCCACACATCGACCGCTATCCAGCATGCATCTAGTGTATTAAGTTCATAGAAAAACGGAGTAATGCAATAAGAATGGTGACAGGATGTAGACAAGATCTATTGATGTTGGAATAGACCCATCTTGTTATCCTTACTAGCAAAGATACATGCATGCCTCGCTGCCCCTTCTGTCACTGGGAGAGGACACCGCAAGTTTCGATCCCATCACAAAGCACCTCTTCCCATGGCAAGAATAATCAATCTAGTTGGCCTAACTAAACCAAAGATTCGAAGAAGAAATACGAGGCTATAAGCAATCATGCATATAAGAGATCAAAGAAGACTCAAATAATATTCATGGATAGAAACTGATCATGAACTCAAAATTCATCGGATCCCAACAAACACACCACAAAAGTTTACATCAAATAGATCTCCAAGTGACCATTGTATTGAGAATCAAAAGAGAGAGAGGAAGCCATCTAGCTACTGCCTACGGACCCGTAGGTCTATGGTGGACTACTCACACATCATCGGAGAGGCACCAATGAGGATGATGAACCCCTTCGTGATGGTGTTAGATTGGATCTCACGGTTCTGGAACTTGCGGCGGCTCGATGTGTTTTTCGTCGACTCCCTTAGTGTTTTTGGAATATTTGGGAATTTATAGGTATCAGAGGCGGTGGTGGGGACTCCCGAGGTGGCCACAACCCATCAGGGCGCTCCTGGGGCCCCTGGCGCGCCCTGGTGGGTTGTGGGCGGCCTGGGCTCCCTCCTGGTAAATTATTTGGCCCACTGGCCTTCTCTGGTCCAAAAAAATCTCCAAAAAGTTTCGTCGCGATTGGACTCCGTTTGGTACTGATATTCTGCGAAGTAAAAAACAAGCAAAAACAGCAACTAGCACTTTGGCACTATGTCAATAGGTTAGTCCCAAAAAATGATATAAAGTTGCTATAAAATGATTGTAAAACATCCAAGAATGATAATATAACAGCAATGAACAAGCAAAAATTATAGATATGTTGGAGACGTATCAGTTGCGCAAGTGCGGAATGCACTGGATTGATGAGTTGTTGGTTGTTCTTTGGTCGCTCAGAACAACACGAAATTGAGCGACCGACGAGATGCCCTTCTCCCTAGTTTATGGTGCACAAGCGGTGCTCCCCAAAGAACTCACATACGGGTCACCTTGAGTACAAGCTTTTGACGAAGATGAGCCAGAGCAACTGCAGCAAGATGATGTCATGCTCCTCTAGGAAGATCATCTTCAGGCTTCCCTGCGTGCCTCTCGGTACCAGCAAGCTTTGCACCGCTATCATAGCCGCAAAGTGCACGCGAGAAGCGTTGATGAAGTAGACCTTGTTCTTCGCTGGATCCAGTCTGCGAAGGGATCAAACAAGTTGACACCAAAGTGGGAAGGCCCTTACCGGGTGGTACGAGTCACCAGGACTGGCGCAGTCCGCATGGAGACCGAAGATGGCACTCTGGTGTATAACTCGTGGAATATCGACCATCTTCATAAGTTCTACCCATGAGGCGCGGTTGCCGAGCCTCCCGGCAACCCCTTTTGTACAAGTTTGCCATAAGGGCATGTAATCCTTTGTACAGAGACAGGCGCAGACCCTATGCATAATCAATAAAGATAAGTGTTCTACACCTTTTTGACAAAGTACATATTTAAATTATGTATGTTTGCATGAAATATTCTGTTCATTTTAACTTGTGTGGGATGATTGACGAACCAGTAAGGTTCCTAGCCTCCTCTTTTCTATTCTTTATTTTTCTCAAAGGTCAGAAGGGACCCTCGCGTGCAAGTTTTCCCTGGGGAAGTGATGGTATGGATACCCAAATGACGTTCAAGTTGATCATTTTATGAAAAGAAATACAACAAAAAAAATCAAAGTTATGAAACTTTAAGTTCCTTGTTGTAAATGCCTTTTTCCTTGAACGAATTTAACATTTGTATGAGAAAATCTGCATGCGCAGGACCCTTGCCGAAATCTGTCGCGCTCCTAGGTTGTTCCGAGTCCGCTCAGCAACCAAGGTAGCTGCACTGGGGATGACAAGGTTGTCTTACCGGTAGCGGCATTTCTGGCAGGCTACTAAGGACCCGTTCCTAAAGCGCTCGCGGCAAGAATGTGCGCACCGACAAGTATTTCCGGCAAGCGTAGTGATCAGAAACATAGAAGTGTGGAATCAAGCATAAGGAAAATTGACCATTCATTCAAACAGATAAAATATATTACATCCATAAAACAAAGCTGCAGTGCTAATTGAAAGATAATTGTTTTTTACACAAGCGTGACACTGGCGGCAAGGATGAAGCAGGAAGGGTTTCTACTCCTTCATCTTGATAAAACGAACCCTCTCGAAGATAGGCGCGATGAGAGCTTCAGAGGCGCTAGTGTCAACATCCTTTGGCATCTTGGAGAAGGGCTTGGACAGGTCGATTCCAGGGTTGCGAAAGGCCACCTTCACCAGGATCTTGTGGATGACGTCGCGGCAGAGCTCGCGGCACTTCTTGACGAAGTTTTCGGCCCGTTCCTCCTCATGCTTTTCCAACGCCTCGAAATCTTTGGGGGACCGGCAAAGGGCCCCTTTGCAGTTCGACTGTGAGAATCAACGTACGTAGAGAGCAGAACCAACTATAAACACGCAAGGGTTTATACAGGCCCGGGCCACCCGGAGGTGTAATACCCTACGTCATGTGATTTGTGGATTATGTGTATTGTCCGTGTTACAAGGAGCACAGCTTGACAGCAAGGATGCGCGGGAGTGCATCTACTATGTGTAAAAGACAAGGGTTCGATCCCTATAAAAGGTGCCATGACCTCCTTTTATAGATCAAGGGGTTACCATAATGCCAAAACAACAAATACACGATGCTGGTAGTGGCTACAGTACCCCATACCTAACTTTGACGGATTAGGACAAAAGCATTATGTGCGCCGTGAGGTGTTGTGCTGCCATCGTCTCCCAGCAAGGATGGCCTCCCCTTCTGTGTCGTCCGCCCGGCTACCTCTTATTCCTTCGCCACGCCACCAAGACAGGTGTTAATAAAGGTGGGATAATCCTCTGAAGCTTCCATGTGCCCCAGCAGGCTCTACCTAACCGCCTGGCCGCTCGACACCTCACATGCTATTTTAGAGATTTTCTAAAAACAAGAATATCATCAAAGTATACGACAACACAATAGGCAATAACATGTCTATGGACATACTGCATCACACGCATGAATGTTCTGGGCACTTGAGAAAGACCCATAGGCATAACTAACCATTCATAAAGGCCAAATATTGTTTTGTAAGATGTTTCCCACTCATCACCTTCTTGCATGCGAATTCGGTAATAGCCAATTTTAAGATCAATTTTAGAGAAAATGGTGGCTCCACTTATCAAGGCATGGACTGGGATGGTGATACCTAATGGTGATAGCATTAATGAGACGGCAATCGGAACACACGATCATACTACTATCTTCCTCAGGCACAAGAATGAGTAGAACCACACATGGACTTAGGCTCTCGCTTACATACCCATTTTCGAGGAGTTTCTGCACTTGCCTTTGAATTTCTTTCGCCTCCTCGGGGTTGACATGGTATTGTGCTTGATACGTCTCCAATGTATCGATAATTTATGAAGTATTCATGCCATGTTTACAAAAAAATTATATAGTTTTGATGCACTTTTATATGATTTAAATAGTACTAACCCGGACCGACGTTGTTCAGCAAAATTACTGTGGTGTTGTTTTTGTGCAGAAAATAAAAGTTCTCAGAATCGCCCAAAACTTTTTGGTCATTTTTTATAGAACATAAGAGACCCCCGAAGCTTCGAGGGAGGACTAGAAGACACATGAGGAGGTGGCAAGGCAACCCGGCGTGCCCAGGGGGGTGGGCGTGCCGGGATACCTTGTGGTCCCCTCGTAGCTCCGATTCGTGTGTTTCCAACGCTGAAAATCCTATAAATCTCAAAACCCCCAGAAATGAACCTAACACTTCAGCTCCGCTGCCACAAGCCTCTGTTCCAAAGCGATCTCATCTGGAGCCCTTTTTCGGTACTCTATCGGAGGGGGAAATCATCAACGGAGGCCATCTTCATCATCCCGGCGGTCTCCATGACGAGGAGGGAGTAGTTCACCCTAGGGGATGAGGGTATGTACAAGTAGCTATGTGTTTAATCTCTCTCCCTCGTGTTCTTTAGGTGGCACGATCTTGATGTACAATGGGCTTTGCTAATATAGTTTGATCATATGGTGTTCTTCCCTTGTTATCTTGATGTGATGAATTGAGTCTTTCCTTTGAGGTTTTGTTATGTTGGATTGAATACTTTGGATTTGAGAACACTTGATGTATGTCTTGCATGTGGATACCCGTGGTGACAATGGGGTATTCTATTGATTCATTTAAATTTTTTTTTGGCCATCAACTTGCGGATTACCGTGACATTGGGGTTATCTAGGCATGTGGGTTGATGCACGTTTTCGTCCTACTTTCTTTGATAGAAATCTTGGGGTACTCTTTGAAGTTCTTTTTGTTGGATTGAATATGATGAATCCAAAATTGTTTGATGCATGTCAAATAATTAACCTATGGATACTTGTGGTGACATTCGAGTATCTAGGTGACATTAGGGTTGATTGATGCGCATCATAGGTGTTATTCTAGTACAAATTCTAGGGCTGTTTGCGACACTTATAGAGATGGATCAATAGATTGATCGGAAAGGATAATTTTGAGGTTGTTTTACTACCTACAACAATTTCATGTTATGTTCTCCGCTAGATATGAACTTTGGAGTGATTCTTTGTCGCACGTTGAGGGATGGTTATATGATTGAATTATGTTAGCACTTTTGAGAGATTGCACTAGTGAAAGTATGAACCCTAGGCTTTGTTTTCAAGCATTGCAACACCGTTTTTACACTCTTTTGTTACTTGTTACCTTGCTGTTTTTATTTATTCAGATTACAAAAAACTATATGTACTATCCATACTACACTTGTATGACCATCTCTTCGTTGAACTAGTGCACGTGTACAATTTACCATTGTATTGGGTGTGTTGGGGACACAAGAGATTTCTTGTATTTGATTGCAGGGTTGTTTCAGAGAGAATATCTTCATCCTACAACTCCCTCGGATGGATAAACCTTAGGTCACCCACTTGAGGAAAAATTGATACTGCTCTACAAAACTCTGTGCTTGGTGGCCCAACACGAGTCTACAAGAATAAAGTTGTGTAGTAGACATCAAGCTCTTTTCTGGCACCATTGACGGGGAGGTGAGTGCTTGAAGGTATATATTTAGATCTTGCAATTGAATCTTTTAGTTTATTTTTTTATCACTAGTTTGGTTTTATAAAAAGAAAACTACAAAAAATGGAATTTAGGTTACCTCATATGCTTCGCCTCTATAATATCTTTCGTGAAAATGATGGATCGGAAAATTGTGGTCAAGTGTTAGAAGAAGAATTCAATAAAATGTTTGGCATTAAATCCTCAAAAGATGAGCATGATAGAAATGTTATTAGTGTGCCTTCTCTGAATATCCATAATGCTAATCATAATTGCACTTGTCGTGATAAAAAAGTTTCCTATAAGCATGTCAATTTTTGTGGAGTTAATAAAATTTGTGAAGACATGCCATATAGGGATGATAGAGTTTTGTAAGAAGCATAAGCATGATAAAACCAATTGGTGGCTTAAAGTGATAGATGAATTTGCTATAAAATTATTCTCTCTTTGTCCCATTACTTGTGAACTTTGCAAAAGAGTTGGTCATCTTAATTTCCAATGCATACTTTTTGATGACTAAATCGTGAAAAAATATTGTAATAACTTGATAACCCTTGAAATTTATAATGAACTTTGTTAATTTTTGGGGTGTGAAGAATTGTCACATAAAAATAGTTGGTTTGAAGCATTAAAATTAACAGACGATACTGAAACTAATCTATAGGAAATCTATATGGTGTGCGTAGTAAATTGCAACGAGAATGCTTATATTGCCAACTATAGAAAGACGGGAAAACCAATCTTTACCTAATAATAAAGCACGCATCGCTTATGCCCGCTCAACGTCATAGCATTTTTGCAAAAAAAACTCTCTGTGATTTATGTATTCAACCCGCAATCCATCGTTAATCTGCAACGCAAAACGAAAAGATGGTTCACTGGAAAAAAAATATACCCGTACGCATCGCTCCTCGCCTCGCCCCTGGCATGTGCCCAGGCCGAGACAAACCCCCCTCACCGCCGCCACACCACTCGCCATCACGGCCGACCTCAACTCGCCCGCCGCCGCGGCCGCACCTCTGCACGCCTGTCGCCTCCGCCATCCTTGTCGCGGCACTCGAGCGCAACTTCTGGATCAGACCAACGTGGCGGCTCGAGTGGCTGGGAACGAGGCATCTGCTCGATGTAGAATGGCGACGGCGCGATCCAGCGGGTGCGGTTGAAGGAGGGATGCGGCGGGGCGGTGCGAAGTCCTTGCAGGTGGAGGCGGGCCTCCATGGTTGGCAGGGAGAACTCCGAGGTCATGGCGCGGCTTCAATTTTTTTGGTAGAAAAGAGAGACAAAGGAGGATCCAGGAAGCGTCCGGTGGCAGATTGACATGAACTCCTCCTCCGGTAGGAACTCCTCATCGTATTCCCTCCTCCGGGAGGAACTCCTCATCTGGTGAGATCCCCTCCCCGTGCATCCAACCGTGCGACAAGACCAGCAAGAATTTTTTTTTGTGGGGATTTGTGTGCTGAGGAATGAATGTATTGAATGTAAGATTGCATTGTTGCAGCGATAGAGAATGGAACACCACCTTCAATTTCTCATCTGACCCCATCTTCTCGACTCCATGAATGAAATAAGATAACAGTCCATTTGTTAATTCAAGTTGCCTCTTTGTTTTGCTTTGCTTGTCCCGCTCAATTTCTCATCATGGTGGAATTAACAATGGACGGGTTGATTTCTCAATAAACTAGGATAGGACTGACTACATTATTTAGTTAGCTTATTATTTTAATAAATCAAAATGATTATATGCACCTTTCATCTTGTGAAATTACAATATTTCATCCATAAGGGAGCATGTAATTTGATGCTCTGCGTACTGAATCTAATTTCTTTTCGGAAACACGCAGGAGACCTGCACGCCTATATATTATTGAAATCACCTATATGATGTTCTTCTACCCATCTAAATTCCATATGTTATGTGAGTGGTACAACCGCATGGATTAGGTGTATGTATTTCAGCTTGGGTTTAAAGGGGCAGTTCGGTGATATGAGAATTTGAGCAAACTATCTAGGACCTCAAGTTCACATGGGTGTGCTTATTCACCTACGAACTACACATGACACCGAGTAGATCGATTAGTGCTATCTCCAGATTTCTATCATCATGTTGCTTCATTTATCTTCATATAAGTTTCAGATCTCATACTTGATTTATCTTTCTAAATATTTGGTCTCTGATTCCTAGATCTCGTACTTGAATTTTTTGGCATAAGAATAGATATCTATAAATCGCTGTTGTATGGATACAGTAGAGATGAGATACTTAATTTCACTGCTCCAAGATCACTTACATGTAATTGAACTTGCTGGGTGTCCTTATTTACCTACGAACTACAAATGACACCCAATAGATCAATTAGTGACATCTCCCAATTTCTATCATCATGTTGCTTCATTTACCTTCATATAAGTTTCAATGGGAGATGCATGCATTAAACATAGTGTTTTTTTAGTGGGCATCATATTTGGTTCAGATGGCTTTTGCTGTGAAAACAAAATATTTTTCGGAATATCTGTTCTCTAATTCCTAGATCTCATACTTGATTATTGTGGCATAAGAATAGATATCTATAGATTGCTGTTGTATGGATACAATACATATGAGATATTTGATTTCACTGCTCCAAGATCACTTACAGGTAATTGAACTTGTTGCGAAAGCATGGATCATCATGTGATCCCTGATGTGGTATTTAGCTTCTTGCATGTTGCTTCCACATACATTCCACTAGCTAGATGCCAACAATGCTACCGATGAGGTATTAAGAGCCATGTGTCTAATGAGTTTGTTGGACTTGGTTTATCATCTCATCGTGGCTGAAAAGCAACTAAGTTACAACCTCCGTACATGTGTATTTTGCCATTAAGAAAGAATAAGCACTTACTATGATGTCCAAAGTCTATAAAGTGTCCAGTTTGGCTCAATGTGACCCAACCAATTTCTGATTATATTTCAGATTATTCTCTCGATCCCATCTGAAACTACATGTATACACTGATAATGTAATGTTTGAGCCAAATTGGATCCTATTTGGAACCATGATACGTCTCCAACGAATCTATAATTTTTGATTGTTCCATGCTGATATATTATCATTCTAGGATACTTTTTGGGTCTTTATTTACCAATTTATAATATTTTTTAGCACTAACCTATGGACCCAGTGCCCAGTGCCAGTCGTTGTTTTCTGCATTTTTTTTACTTTTTGGGTTTATAGTACCAAACAAAGTCCAATTGCCACGAAACTTTTTGATGATTTTTTATGGACCAAAAGAATACTTGGAAGATTCGGGAGGAGTCAGGAGGCAACATGAGGGCACCAGCACAAAACAGGGCGCGCCCTGGGGGGTCGCGCCATGATGTGTCCTGGCCCCCTCGGGTGCCTCCCGACGCCCCTCTCTGGCCTATAAATTCTCTAATATTCCAAAAACCCTAGAGGCAGTCCTGAAACTCTTTTTATACCACCGCAAGTCTCTGTTCCATCGCGAGGCCATCTGGATCTCCGTTCCGGCACCCCGTCGGAGGGGGGATCGACCACGGAGGGCCTCTTCATCAACCTTGCTGCCCTCATGATGATGTATGAGTAGTTCACCACAGACCTACGGGTCCATAGCTAGTACCTATATGGCAATCTCTCTATCTCTTGATCTTCACTACAATGATCATCGCATCTTCGCTTTGATCTATCCGATGTAATCCTATTGTGCGGTGTGTTCATTGGGATCCGATGTATTGTGGGTTTATGTTCAGATTATTCAAAAAAAGTATTTGTGTCACCTCTGAATATTAAGATTCTTATTTGCATGATCATTATAGCTTCGTAATGCTCTCCGATTTATTGATGTGCTTTGGCCAAGTAGATTGATCTATCTTCAGTGGGAGTGGTGCGTTGTGGTAGGTTCAACCTGACAAGTTTCTATATCCTAGTGACAAAGTAGGGGACAAGATGCGTCTTTGTGTTGTTGCTACTAAGGATAACACGACGGGGTTTATTCATATTGCTTGAGTTTACTTTCTCTACATCATGTCATCGTTCTCCATGCATTACTCTGTTTGTCATGAACTTAATACAGAGAGAGGCAAGCATAGAAGCGCTCTTGAAGTGGAGTAATAGTAATAGGTGTAGGCAGGAGTCGGCCTATTTGTTTATGGACGTGATGCCTATATACACCTGATCATTGCCATGAAAATCGCATAACTATCCGCTTTTCTATCAATTGCCTAACAGTAATTTGTTACCCACGGTATGCTGCTTACATGAGAGATGCCGCTAGGGAAAACTATGGCCCCCGGGTCTATTCACTTATAAATTTACAAACGCTACCATTACCTTGCTGCCTTTATTTAATTTTTATTTCATTTTGCAATTTACAATTATCTACAATTATCTAATAACTCATTTGCTTGCAAATAACGAGATCAAGGGGATTGACAACCCCCTTGCCAGGGTTGGGTGCAAGTTGTTTGTTCTTTTGTGTGCAGTCACTGAAGACGGTTGAGGATTGATATTCTTATTGGTTCGATAAACCTTGGTTTCATAACTGAGGGAAATATTTACCCACTTTGTGCTGAAATAACCCGTTCCTCTTCACGGAAAACCCAACACAGATCAGAAGTATCCGGAAGGATTTCTTGCGCCGTTGCCAGGGAATATCATCATCAACTATCAAGTAACATCACACAAAATTTCATTCACTTGTTTATCTTTTTATTTGCTGCTATATTTAGTTTGTTTCATAAAAATCAAAAATACAAAAATATTTATCTTTGCTTGCTTGCCTAGCTATGTCATCTTTATCTTTATCACACACAAACAGAAAGTAAATGTTAAAAATAAAGATAAATGGATCCTCATCCACTTGCTAATCTTTTCAAAAGACTCGATTATGTTGAACCAATTGCTAGTGAGTTGAGTGCACTAGATTTTCCTTATGAGGTCTTGCTTGAAAATCATGAATCTAAAAATTATGATGAAGTGTTAAAAGAAATTTATAAAGTGATTCATGATAGTTCCTTGAATGAAAAGCATGATTGCCATGTTACTATTATAAATTCAATGAATATCAATTGTGCTAACGATCATGATTGGGGTGATAATCATGATGTTCCTTGTGATCTTGATAATTCTAGCCTTCATGATGAATCTATTATTGAGTATGATATTCACAACACTACTAAAAGTGGGGTTGGAAGAGTGTCAACTTTAGGTAATAATGATCCCACTACTTTGGAGAATGATCAATATTATGATAGTTATATTGTTGAGTTTGATTATGATACCACATATAATGAGAGAGGCAAACATGGTTATAAGAATTTGCATGTTACTCAATTACCTCTCTTTTTGTTGAAATTATTAATGCTTCATTCTTCCTATTTGCATACTCTAGATTCAACTTGTCCTGAGAATTTGTTTTCCATTAAAATGCCGATGCATAGGAAGTATGTTAGACTTAGATGTGTTTTTCACATGGTTTATGATGCTCTCTTTGTGCTTCAATTCTTGTTTATTATGTGAGCATCATTGAAATTTCAAGCCTATCTTAAATGGCTATAAAGAAAGAGCTTGTTGGGAGACAACCCAATACTTTATGTTTGTTTTCGATAACATGATTACTTCCTATGTAATGATTATGTTTTTATGTTTAAATTAGTGTTTGTGCCAAGTAAAGCCTTTGGTATGACTCGCAAGATGAGTAGAATCGATGCTGAAACAAAACATAAACTTTTGACTCCAGTACAGGAACTTTCATTTTTTTACTTGAGTGTGATAATGATCTGTATTTTTACACAGTATTTATATAATAATTATCGAGGTTGTCCTAATTTTTCAGAATTTTTAGAGTTACATAAGTATAGGTTCTCTACAGATTGCTACAGACTGTTCTCTTCTAGACAGATTCTTTTTTTTGCTTGCATAGTTGCTTGTTTTGATTATGCTATGGATTGTATCGGGGGTATAAGCCGTGGAGAAGTTAGAATACAGTACCTATTATGCATTTATGAAATAAGAATCAATTTATAACAGTACATAAAGTATTCAATATGTTGCTTATACTAACGGATGTCACGAAGTTTTGTTGAGTTTTGTGTGATTGAAGTTTTCAAGTTTTGGGTGTTATCATGATGGACAAAGGAATAAGGATCAGCAAGAGCCTAATCTTGGGGATGCCCAAGGCACCCCAAGGTAATATTTTAAGGAAGACTCAAGCGTCTAAGATTGGGGATGCCCCAGAAGGCATCCCCTCTTTCGTCTCAATCCATCGGTATGTCTCTTGAAGCTATATTTTTATTCATCACATGATATGAGTTTTTCTTGGAGCGTTGTTTGTTTTTGTTTGCTTTTACTTTCATTTTACAACAATAATTTTTTTATGGACACACCTATTTAATAGAGGCACACCTGCATCATAATTTGTTAGAATACTCTATGTGCTTCACTTATATCTTTTGAGCTTAGCAGTTGCTCTAGTACTTCACTTATATCTTTTTGAGCATGATGGCGTGTAGATTTTATAGAAATAATTTCACTCTTGCTCTTCACTTATATTTGTTTGAGAGTTAATAAATAGTGATGGTAATTTGCATGGGTCATAAGACTAGTCCAAAAATATTAGGTATTCAAGTAGTGATAATCAAAACCATCAGGTAGCACATATAGAGAAATTGTGGGTTAATGATATTGATGTGGTAATATGAAAAAGGTGTGAGTTCATAATTGTTGATTTGTAGAAGTGTCGATATTAAGAGAGGTTAAATTCTTGTTCATCTAAAAATTAAAGAGGCATGGTGATGATGTGTGAGCATTATTATTCCTCGTTGAAATCCTAGTGTTGTTTCGGGTCGGCAGCGCGCGATGGTTAACTCCTACCAACCTCTTCCCTTGGGGCATGTGAGTAGTACTTTGATTTATGATAAAAACTAATAAAACTTTGCAATAAGTATATGAGTTCTGTATGAATAATATGAAACTATGGACATACGCAATCTCACCTTCTCATATTTGCTAGCCTCTTTGGTACCGTGCATAGCCAATTCTCACCTTGCAGATCGGTGCAACTTTCGCCGGTGCATCCAAACCCCGTGACATGATATGCTCTGTTGCACACAAGCCTCATTATATCTTCCTCAAAACAGCCACCATACCTACCTATCATGGCATTTCCATAGCCATTCCGAGATATATTGCCATGCAAATTCCATCGTCACTTCACATGACTAGTTCGTTCATCATCATATTGCTTTGCATGATCATATAGAGCTGACAATGTATTTGTGGCAAAGCCACCTTCATCATATTTTTGATACGTGTCTTGCTAGATCATCGCCCATCCTGATACACTGCCAGAGGCATTCATATAGAGTCGTATCTTCATATCAGTTCTGTGTATCTAGTTGTAAGTAAATAAAAGCATGATGATCATCATTGTTAGAGCATTGTCCCAGTGAGGAAATAAAGACGGGGGAGGCCAAATGAGCCCACCATTCTGAATAAAAAATGAGATAAAATGAGAGAAGGGACTTTGCTACTATCCTTTACCACACTTCTGCCTCAAAGTGGCACTTTGTTCCTCATGTAGAGAGTCTCATGACAATGTCATTTTCATATGCTAGTGGGAATTACATTTCATTATTACAAACTTGGCTTGTATATTCCTATGACGGGCTTTCTCAAATGCCCGAGGTCTTCATGAGCAAGCAAGTTGGATGCACACCCCACTTAGCTTCATTTGAGCTTTCATACACTTATAGCTATAGTGCATCATTTGCATGGCAATCCCTACTCCTTGCATTGACATCTATCGATGGGCATCTCCATAGCTCGTTGGTATGCCTAGTGGATGTGAGACTATCTTCTCCACTTTTTGCCCCTTTCATATCTACCATCATATTCTATTCCACCTAAATGCTATGTCCAATGGCTCACGCTCATGTATTGCGTGAAGAATAAAAAGTTTATGCATATTGAAAAGGGTTTTTAACATATGTGCCCTTCGTTCCTTAGTTGTACGCATCCATCCCCACACTCTTAGAATTTGCTCACTTTTCCCCACTGTCTTGTCCAAAACCCTCACGAAAGGTCACAACGGAGGATGCCGTCGGGTCAATGGTTTGACCGTTAACTCTGACTAGCGGGGCCGCGTCGTAAGGGCAACTCCAAATAGTACGCCCACGTCCACTTGGGGCAAAACGGACAGACGGGCCGTCACTAGTGGCGGCGTCCAACCTACCCCCACCGCCCAAAGTAAATGCGCATGTGCGGTGGGGCCCGGTCGTTAGCGACCCACCTTCGTGTCGTCGTCCTACTTTAAGTGGAAACCCGTGGACCGGCCAGTCACACTCCACACAGTAGCTTCCGCTTCCAAAGCCAATCCTGCCACCTCCACCCCCGGCAGTTTCTAGAAACCCTAGCCCGCCGCCGTCGCCATGACCTGGCCGTGGTCCGGGAAGGGGAAGCACGGCCATGAGGCAGGCTCATCCTCTGGTAGGCGCCGCTCCGGTCGCTCTAGGAGCCCACCACCACCGCTGCCGCCGCCGCTGCCGCCTGCTCTGTACGCTCCGCTCGCATTTGCAATCGGTCTCCCGGCCGCCCCGCAGCGCACACGCCCGTACATCGACACGGAAATATGCCGGAGGTACTGGGAGACGGCCACGCCATTGCCGTGGGGAGATGCCCACCTCCCGAACAACTGGCATCTGTCCGCGGATCGGGTTCCAATCCCCTTGGTGCCGATGAGCGGCCGCGCTCGCCGTGAGGAGATCGACCGACGTCGCGCGCGCCTGCCTCCGAATCTCCTCCACGACCCAAGGGACGGCGTCAACTCGCCGCTATGGGAAACGTGGCTCCACGACGAGCACGACCTGCGGCGGTAGTCTTTTTTTGCCGGTCGTCCACCTAGCCCACGACAACGACGTGCTGCTAGCCCGCCCCAAGTGCGTGGTCGTAGGCGTGTCTATGGCCTCACCCTGACACCATCACCGTCCCCGTCACCACCACCTCTGATGACCGAGGAGGAGGAGGCTGAGCTCATTAGGCGTGTCACGGAGGAATCCGCGCGCACGCACGACGAGCGTCAATGGACGAACATGGAGAGGGCGTTGGCCCTCTCTACGGCCGGCGACGTGGCCATCCCTGAGCTGGAGATGGCCGCCGTCATCAAGGAGGAGGTGAAGGAGGAGGTGGCGGAGGAGCCGGCCCTTGCGGCGTGGAACCCCTGGCTGGTTGGCCAGTCGTGGGGATGGTCGGCCACTGCGTCGGAGATGGCCGACGCACTGGCTGTCCAGCCGTGGGCACCAACGCCGCCGCAGTCACACGAACCGGAGCAGGAGCCACGGGAGGAGGTGTTGCAAGCACCGCAAGCGCCTCCGGCCTGGCAGGGACCGCCAGCCCACCTTTGGCAGCAGCCTCCCTACGTCGACCTCACCAGCAATGACAACGAGTAGGACGGTGCTCCTAAAGACGGCGGCGGCTTCACCGACGGGCGGAATTGTCAATATTTTACATGTGTTATATTTTTATTTGTGTTTTTATATTAGTTGCTACTGGCATTGTGTATAATGCACTAGAACTATCGCTGGCCTATGTGGACGGCATTGATGTTTAATTAAAGCTAATGCATGGTGATGTGATGTGATGTGATGTGACCGGTATCACACCCGCGCCAGACTGAACAGCAGAGTTAGAACCCAATCAAATACGATTCTTGTATTATCTTACCGAAAGGTTTTATAGGGTTAGGCAGATGCCCCATTATTCGTAAACAAGAAGAAATCCAGTGAATAAATACCCGCATCTGCAATAAGATAGATGGCCATCATCTAACCACTTATATGCCGCCAATCCTATGTGATGTTTGAATATGATGTGATTTGAAGATTAATTAAGGTAAAAAATTGAATTTGAACTAACATTTAAATTATAAGCGACATGTTGAAAGAGGCCTAAGTTGTAATGATCATGTTACCCTATGTTGAAATGATCCAACAGCAAACAAAACAAAAATAGACTCCTAAACCCTAACCCCAACCCTTTATTACAAAACCCATTTATATGAAGACAGTTTAAAATTTCAAAAATGAAAAATACGTTCGGATCCTTCTTACTCACACTGAAATGGAGCTCTGGTGATTTTTTTATTTTTCGTAAACATAAACCCACTGTCGCTCTCTTCTCGAACTCTATACAACCCCGTACGTGATAGCTCATATGTGTGAAGGAGTTTTCATGGAAATGCCCATAAACCAAGATTTTTATTTTTTGCCATAACCATGTCACATACAAAGGCATTGTGAGCAGGTTTTACATTTTTTGAATTTTTTGAATTTAGTTCTGCTCATTTGAACTTGGAAATAGTAGCTCATCTCAAAAGAAGTTTTTTATTAAAAAAGTCCCTAAACCGAGGTTTATATTTTTAGGGTAACTTTGTCTTATAAAACGATGAACAGGGAAGGTTTCATATTTTTTTGAATTTTTTTGAATTAGTTAAAGTCATTTGAAAGTTGGTCAAACTTAAGATAACCCCGCTGATCGGCTCAAAACCCCGCAGCATCTCTACAAACCCTAACATTGAACTGCAGCCGTCCGATCATACCCTAGCGCCAAGCGAAAACGTCGGATATTGTCTTTTAGAAGGATACGGGCAGGCTGCGTGCAGGCTCCGCACCGTTGGATCACATGGACAACTCTGCATCATTGGATCGTTGGGCGATCCGCCAGACGTTGGTTCTGCTCACCCACTCGCCCGCGGGAAAAAATGTCCTGGTTGGTCCTTCGCTACGCGTTGACTATCGAGGGAGGAGGCACCGATCCGGCTCCCCGTCATTATCCATAGACGGCTATTTAAGACGGACGGCGTCCCCTAGCCCTAGCTCATCCGCCTGCTCCCTCTCCCCGCCGGCACCCGAGCACTCCCCTCTCCGAGCCCATCAGCCATGCCACCACGCCGCCAGTACTACACAATCAAACACCGTCTCTTCCTCCTTCGGCAGGCCCAAATCCGAAGGCAAGCGAGGCTATCTCTAGAACTGGAAGAGGATTTCAAGGAGGGGTCGGAGATGGGGGAGGAGGAGCCAGAGGAGGCGCCACCGCAGCCGGAGGACGAGGCGCCGCCGCAGGAGCCGAAGGATGAGGCACCGCCGCGGCAGCCGGAGGAGGAGGCACCACCGCGGTAGCCGGAGGAGGAGGCGCCGTAGGAGGACCCCGGAAGTGGAGGCACCGCCGGTCTACTATCTGTGGCCTGACCAGGTGGCGATCCTCAACTCCATCCGGTCGGAGCAGGCTAGGCGTCTTCGTCAGCAGCAGATGGAGGCAGCGCGGGCAGCGCAGGAGGAGGCGCAGGCGGCAGCGCATGTGGACCAGGATCCCGCGCAGGCGGATCAGACTCCAGCGCAGGTGGATCAGGCCATCTCCGATGACGAAGACGCGTAGTGCACTAGGTAGTATGTAGGATATATATTGTATGCTGCTATTATGCTCTCTGAGCTATGTTTAGCTGACTCTGGTTGCTGGTTCTATTCTATGCTTCAAAAAATATATTGCATGCTTTTGTACATGGAGGGAGTCACATATGGGTGGGTAAAAAAGGTGGGCGAAGCCCGCATGAAGTACTGCACCCTGGCCTCGGTCTGTGGCACCTAGAAGGTGGAGACGCGTGTGAGAAGAGAGGAGCCAGCGACAGCGACCATCGCTGCGTCTGTGGCAGTGTGCATCGGCGCATGCAGGCAGGCTAGCTAGATCACGTGGCATGCATAGCAGGCTTCTATATCGTGGCGGCGCATGTCGATCGGTATGCCCTAGAATTTAATTGCCACGCTGAATTGATGCTGCAGAGGTCAAAGGCTGAGACGGTGTGAACTGTGAATCGATCGAGGAGGCGCGTGCGAGAAGAGACGAACCGGCAGCAGCGACAGTCGTTGCGTTCGTGGCGGCTCACAAGAAGTCTGCGTCTGTGGCGGCTCGCATCGGCGCATGCAGGCAGGCAAGCTGGATCATGTCGCGCATGCATAGCAGGCTTACACTACTAGGGAAAAGCCAAGCAGTAGCGTGGTTTTCATGTGTATCAGTAGCTCGGGCACCCGCGCTACTGATACGGCGCTACAGCTAACTTGTAGCAATAGCGCTGTTCGACCCGCGCTACTGCTATACATGGGTAGCAGTAGCGTGCTTTACCGGAACGTGCTGCTGCTAATAGTTGTAGCGCTCTAGAGTAAGACGCGCTACTGCTAAACATGGGTAGCAGTAGCGTGCTTTACCGGGACACACTGCTGCTAATAGGTGCAGCGCGCTACAGTAAGCCGCGCTACTGCTAGTTTTATTAGTTTCTTATTTTTTTTCTGCATATTTGTTTTGTATTTGTACATATTTTATACAATAATATCTAGCATATCATACACATACAAATGTAATCATAGCATACACATACAAATAGTCTTATCAATTCATGTCATCATCATAATCATCATCCAACACATAGTTGTCTCTCGTCATCATCTCTCGAAAATAGCGATACAAGTCTCGAATACTTGCAACTACATCGTCATCCATCTAAACAATGATATACACGAGAAGAGCTATCACTATGAGTGAGAGCGAAACTATGCAGTACATGAGGCGGTGGTTATGAGTCCTCTCTCGCGCTAGCGTGAGCCTCCTTAAGTAACTAGCTTTTGCTTCTTGTCTGCTTTTGAAGCCTTTAGGGCTGGCGCCCGAGACCCCCTCCACTTGCGCCTAACACTCGGACCACTCGTCGTATACTCCCGGAACCTTCCCTTTGTACACGACATAGCACCGGTACTTCTCCATCAAGAATCTAGGTACCTGTTAGAGATGCATCTTCATCAAGAGAATGTACAATCATATGCAACAAAATATACTTGAGCAACACAAAAAAGAAAGGGTTAGCAACTAGATGCAACATATAGTAAACATAAATAATCAACGCAGTTTCATCGTACGCAAACTAATTAACTAGAGGTACGCAGGTCATTGTACCCAAACTAACAAAGTAGCGTTACGCAAGTTCGGTAGGGACCGTGGACATCACAAAGTTTCATCGCTACAGAAAGTATACAAGTTCAACCGACACATATCATCATCATCGGCATCGTAAATCACTAGAACTTCCATCCTTCCTGATCATCAAGGATGCACCCTAGCTTCTTGAACGGCGTGAGGTCCTGACGTTGCATGCCTATGCGAGTTCGGACGTCAGCTCGTGATATAAGGCCATGGTGGAACATCCCCTTCTCTTCGACGACTTCTTTCATGATGATCGTCGCAATGTCCCTCTGGATGCGAATGAAGTCATCTCTAAGTTTATAATCCGCTTCTCGTTGAGATTCTACCCACTTGCGGATATGATCATCGTTTCTGGTTGTCATGCGAAGCTTTTGGTGATCCCTTCTGAACTCCATCATGAGATGGAGGAAGTAGAATCCATCGTTCCTACTTGATTTCGGGACATGGATGCAGCAGAAGTTGGTTTTATGCGAGAAACCCGTCTTGCAGTTCCTTTGTTTCCTGATCTGCATGTGGCCACCCCTCAAGCTGAAGCCTTGGAGAGCATCATCTAGAATATTCATTACGTGGGTGTAGTCCTTCTTCTCGTAGTTTCTGGTAGGGTCGAAATACACGGCGTGGGAGACTCACGGGTAAAGAACGATAAGGATGGCGCGCCCGTTGCTGCGGGGAAAAGAACACCTCAAATTATTCTCCATATGAGCGAGAAGGAATGATTTAAATGTACGAAAGGGTTGTCCGGCACTGAGTTACTTTGGATGATAAGGCAGGAGGACAATTTCCTGGTCCTTATTCTGTACCATGAAGTTTTCGAGGTACTCCCTAGCAGTTTTATGCTCAAAGTCGCCGAGACTCAAGAAGGACTCGTGCATGTAGTATGGATCCGCCACACTGATTTGCGAGACGACTTCTCTCTTCATGACAGAGCTCATATGTAGCGCAAAAAGGCGGACGATTGTAAAATCGAGCTGCCTTGTCAGAAACATCTCGAAGATATGGTCAAACCGCAGGAGGAACACCTCCGCGGGCCGTGTGTAGATGTAGCACTTCCCCTCGGGCACACGAGCCGCGTATGTTGGATATCCTGGATCCTTCGAGGCTAGTAGGATTTTCTCAGTCAACAGCACATGGTCGTGCAGTCTCCTGAGATCCCCTGATATTGCCTCCAGCGGTTTCGGCGGTAGGATTGGCTCGCCCATGACATGGATCATTGCCGCACCTTTGATGGGTACACGCTCTTCAAAATCCGCCGTCTGTCTGCTATGTGCTCTGGCTTCTTTGTAGGCAGCAGAGCCTTTCTTCGGCGGTCTCCTCCTCTCCTTTTTCTGCTTGGGCTGACCATCCAGACTCTCCTTTCTCTTGGGCTGATCTTCCTGACCCTTGCTTAACCCCTGCCATAGTGTTGTTGGGCTAAGCACTGTACGACCCTCGGCTAGTTGAGCCTGTGTTGAGGCGGCATCTTCAGGCGTGTCCTGTGAGGATTGCATGAAGAGAGACTTCTTGCAATCAACCCTGCTAGGACGTTCCTACCCGGGCAGACCATCCATCTCCTCATCAGCATGCTGATAGCCCAAGTCGTCATATGGCTGACTCATCAACAATTCCAAGTCATTGTCATAGGCACCTGTATTGAGGAACTGAAGAGGGTCCTCGTCCATCTCATCATCCATTCTTTGTTCTACGGGGGCGATTACATCAGCCAATATTGGACCCCCTTCCTCGCGTCATCCGCCGCTCTCACCCGGCACTACTATAGGCACTAGTTATTGCGTAGGTGGGGTGGTGGTGTTCATACCTGCTTGCTGATGTGTGGTTATTGGTGTGCTCTCGGCCGGCTCCAGACGAAGAAGATTCTTCGGCCATAGCAGCACCCAACCCTTGCAGTTTCCAAGCCGCGGCGAGGTCTCGTCGTCCTCTCCCCCTAGCCGTACTAGAGGAGGCAAATCCTCGTGCCCCGATTTCACACTCGACAAGGTAACCCTGAAGTGCCCATCGGGCATCGGCTGGCCATGGAACGTGAGTTCCAAGGGCTTCGTTATCACCGCCTTTCCCACATCCACCTTCTGGCCTTTGATCAAGTAGAGTACGGTGCATGGCGTTTCATTGGCCTGCAAAGACATGTCTGCGGCATAAAACATCCGAAAGGCAACGAAAACGGAATATTCTAGATATATGTTGGTGCGACATGTAATTACCGTGAGGGCGTCGAGCTCAGCGAAAGACGAAGGCCCGCCTAGCGTGCCAGAGACTGAGGACGGGCTGCTATGAGCGGGTGCGGGTGCGGGAGCAGGCGCGGTTGCGTGAGCAGGTGATGGTGCGGTTGTGTTGTTCACCGAGTTGCTCCTGACGAAGCTGGGCATGGGGAAATCATCTACCGACTTGTCTAGATTTTCCTTCGTCCAGTTGATGATAGCCGGGACCAAGTTAGTAGCGAGATCATTTCTGCAGGCATCTACAGCTGTAGCGACTGCCTACTGTAGCAACTCATTTTTCTCCTCGGCTGCTTTTTTCGCATCCTCAGCTGCTTTTTTCTCGAACGCAAGCTTCACCTTCTAGTCGATGTCCACCTGACTGAACTTCTTTTTCTGCTTCTTAGCCTCCGGGCCCTTGTTGTAAAAGACCTTCCACGTGGCACCATCTCCGGCACCGTGCACACGTCCATATTGCGGCCGCTGGTCCAAAGGGAGTCCCTTAAGTTCGTTCAAGCCCCGGTTAAGAGGGGTGTCCCACTTGGGCCTCATCGACGAAGACTGGCTTTCGGCTTCAAGCTTGTGTTGCTTGTCCTGTAGAAGGAACGTGAACCATTTATGAATGTGTAGTCGACTTGATCATAAGCTAAATGTAAGGTGGTAAAAGAATAATTACCAGTATTCTAATCAATTTCCTCGTGATCGGGGCCGTGGAAAAAACCTTCTTTTCCTTGTCCCACTTGTAGCGGCCCTGATGAAGTCACGCTCCAAGGGGTTGGTGAACTTTGCAAAGGGGTCTGGGAGACCCGCGGCTTCACGTTCCGCGTCCTCCTTATCCCATATGGGCCTTTTGCCAAGGTAGCCATGGCTTCCAAGGCGTTGGTTTCCCGTGTTCCTTTGCTGAAGGCTCTTGAATTTCGCAGCCTTAGCCTTGGTTGACTCGGTAGCGCAAGTGTCCTTGAACTTTTGGAACTCCTCTTCCGTAAGTGTCGGATTTTCCTCCAGAATCTTGGACAGGGGTTCCTCAGCCTCAATAGCTCGTCTCACCCTCCCTTTCCAGGAGGCCAAATCATTGCCGAACATGCCCAGGGCATGATTGTTAATCTTTTTCATCTTCTTATCATCCCACAGGTGTTCTATGGCATCATCCCGGTCGGGGAACTTGAATCTCTTGTGCAGCTTCGTCAGGAGCAACTGCATCATATGTTTTTACCCCTTATGTCATCGTCATTGATGCCCGCGCATTCCCGTAGGATGCATCCGACTTGGTTCCCATAGCACTTGCGAGGTTCTTCCGGCTCTAATGGCTCAAACTTGCCAGGGGCCATCTTTGTGATCATCAGTCGTCTGATGCCGAGTTTGTTAGGTTTTTGTATCCTCTGCTTCTTCTGCTTCTTCTTTTCGGTAGCGGCTTCGGCACCGGTACCTTCCCCGCTGGTATCTTCCCCGCATGTACCTTCCCCGCCGGTATCTTCCCCGCCGGTACCTTCCCCACCGGTGTTGGCGTCGCCATCGGTGACGGCGCCGTCGGTGTCGATGTCGGCGTCAGTACCATCATCGAGGTCGTCCTACAAACCTTGACTGTGCTTAGTAGATAAAAAGTCGAGGTACTGTTGTTCACCATCATAATCCATCTCGTCTGCATCGTGGTCAGAAGGCCCTGTTTCTTCGTTGTACGACATGTTTCCTACGATTAAGTCTCCTTGTTTAATTCTTAAACTATAATAAAAATGAGTAATGACATAAAAAAAAAGGTCTATGGTTTGCCAGAATGCCATTTCCCAGCAAATCCTGGCACTTGATATGCCTACTTTCTAGCACAAGTCATGCCAAAATTCACGGGAAATTTCGACATGACCTTTGCTAAAAAGTGGACATATCGAGCGCCTGAAATTTACCGGAATGGAAATGAATCAACATTCCGGAGAAACATAGGCCACTCGGATCATTTACCCTGCACATAACCATCATTTTGCAAATATCACATGTCCACTTCAAATATAAGCTAGCTAGTGGGGGGTTGTTCTACCACGGCCCTGTTTGAATCACATGTCCAAATCACATGTCCACATATCATATAGGGTTCATATAGCAACAATAGCTTTAACTAAAAAAATCAAATAGCAACAATTCTGTTTTTCTTTAAATACCAATAAAAATTCCTTGAATAAAATTTGATACCTAGCTAGGGTTCATAACTAAATTCATCACCGCAAAAAAAATAACTACCTAGGGTTCATAACTAAATTTGATACTAGGGTTCATAACTAAGTAAATTAACCTAAGAACCTAATTAACCTACTACCCTAACTAAATAGATAACCTAATTAACCTACTGCCCTAACTAAAACCTAAGTAAATTAACCTAAGAACCCTAGCTAGAACCCTAATGGCAGAGACAGAGGAGCGGTGGGGGGCTTACAGATGGTGCAGGGTGATAACCCACAAGTATAGGGGATCACAACAGTTTTCGAGGGTAGAGTATTCAACCCAAATTTATTGATTCGACACAAGGGGAGCCAAAGAATATCATCGAGTATTAGCAGCTGAGTTGTCAATTCAACCACACTTGAAAGACTTAATATCTGCATCAAAGTATTTAGTAGCAAAGTAGTATGGAAGTAACGGTAACGGTGGCAAAAGTGACAGTAGCAGTATTGTAGTGATTGTAACAGTAGCAACGGAAAAGTAACTTAGCAAAGTTCAATATGTGAAAAGCTCGTAGGCAATGGATTAGTGATGGATAATTATGTCGGATGGTATTCATAATGCAACGGTTATAACATAGGGTGACACAGAACTAGCTCCAATTCATCAATGTAATGTAGGCATGTATTCCATATATAGTCATACGTGCTTATGGAAAAGAACTTGCATGACATCTTTTGTCCTACCCTCCAATGGCAGCGGGGTCCTAATGGAAACTAAGGTATATTAAGGCCTCCTTTTAATAGATAACCGGACCAAAGCATTAGCACTTAGTGAATACATGAACTCCTCAAACTACGGTAATCACCGGAAAGAAACCCAGTTATTGTCACCCTGGGGGATGCGGATCATAACTCGTAATAGGTGTCTACAACTTGCAAGATAGGATCAAGAACACATATATATATTCATGAAAACATACTAGGTTCAGATCTGAAATCATGGCACTCGGGCCCTAGTGACAAGCATTAAGCATAGCAAAGTCATAGCAACATCAATCTCAGAACATAGTGGATACTAGGGATCAAACCATAACAAAACTAACTCGATTACATGGTAGATCTCATCCAACCCATCACCGTCCAGCAAGCCTACGATGGAATTACTCATGAACGGAGGAGAGAATCATGAAATTGGTGATGAAGGATGGTTGGTGATGACGACGGCGTCGATTTCCCCTCTCCGGAGCCCAAATCAGACTCCAGATCTGCCCTCCTGAGGAAGAACGGGAGGTGGCGGCGGCTCCGTATCGTAAAACGCGATGAACTCTTCTCTCTGATTTTTTTCTCCCCGAATAGGAAGATATAGAGTTGGAGTTGAGGTCGGCGGAGCTCCAGGGGACCCACAAGACAGGGGGCGCGTCCTAGGGGGGGGCGCCCTGGCTTGTGGCCAGGTGGTGGACCTCCTCCGGTTGATTCTTTCTCCAGTATTTTTTATTAATTCCAAAAATATTCTCCATAAATTTTTAGGTCAATCCGAGAACTTTTATTTCTTCACAAAAATAACACCAAGGCAATTCTGCTGAAAACAGCGTAAGTCCGGGTTAGTTCCATTCAAATCATGCAAATTAGAGTCCAAAACAAGGGCAAAAGAGTTTGGAAAAGTAGATACGTTGGATACGTATCAACTCCCCCAAGCTTAACCCATTGCTTGTCCTCAAGCAATTCAGTTGACAAACTGAAAGTGATAAAGAAAAACTTTTACAAACTCTGTTTGATATAGTTGTTGTAAATATGTCTAACTGATGTTCAGATTTTCAGCAAGGATTATAGACTAACCATATTCACAATAACATTTAGGTCTCACATTTACTCATATCAATGGCATAACCAACTAGCGAGCAATAATAATAAATCTCGGATGACAACAATTTTATCAAAACAATCATGATACAATATGATATAATGGTATCTCGCTAGCCCTTTCTGAGACCGCAAAACATAAATGCAGAGCACCTCCAAAGAACAAGGACTGACTAGACATTCTAATTCATGGTAAAAGAGATCCAGTCACACTCATACCCAATATCAATTAATAACAAAGCATACAAATGACGGTGGTGCTCTCTAACTGGTGCTTTTTATAAGAAGAGGATGACTCAACAGTAAAGTAAAATAGATAGGCCCTTCGCAGAGGGAAGCATTGATTTGCAGAGGTGCCAGAGCTCGAGCTTTTAAAACAGGGATGAATAATAATTTTGAGCGATATGCTTTCATTGTCAACATAACAACCGAGAGATCTCGGTATCTTCCATGCTAGATACATTATAGGCGGTTCCCAAACAGAATAGTAAAATTTTTACTCCCCCTCCACCAATCAATCACACTCCACGGCGAGCCGAATCCACGGGTACCGTCCATACAAACAACAATCCTGGGGGAGTTTTGTTTCATTATATTTTGATTTGATTTTGAGCATGGAACTGGGCATCCCGAATACCAGCCACTTTCTCGTGAATGATAGTGAATCAACACATATCGTGAGAATAACCCACCTAGCATGGAAGATACTGACAACCCCTAGTTACTACATGAGCGATTCGGGCATGCAAAACAGAATATTATTTGAAGGTTTAGAGTTTGGCACATGCAAATTTACTTGGAACGACAGGTAAATACCGCATATAGGTAGGTATGGTGGACTCATATGGTACAACTTTGGGTTTATGGAAGTGGATGCACAAGCAGTATTCCCAGTTAGTACAAGTTAAGGCTAGCAAGAGACTGGGAAGCGACCAACTACAGAGCGACAACAGTCATGAACATGCTTTGAGATTAACCAACATTGAATGCAAGCATGAGTAGGATATAAAGCACCATGAACATAAATATCGTGGAGGATATGTTGATTTTGTTTCAACTACATGCGTGAACATGTGCCAAGTCAAGCCACTTGAATCATTCAGAGGAGGATACCATCCTATCATACCACATCACAACCATTTTAAAATGCATGTTGGCACTCAAGACAAACCATTATATACTCTTAGCTAATTAAGCATGGAATGAATAACTATAATCTCTAATTGTCATTGCAAACATGTTTCATCCATAATGAGCAGAATCCAGAACGATGAGCTAATCTCTAATTGTCATTGCTCACGTATCGCATGTCTCGGGGTCTTCCAGCTCGAGGAACCACCTTGGTATATTCTCCTCAACATCTTTCTTTCTCGAAGAACAATCCCCCAAAACAGTTTTGCAAATGGAGATTTGCACAAGGAGATCGAAAATGGCAGCAAAATGAGCTAGAACACGGGTTTGAGCAATGGTGGGATTTTTTCTGGAGGAAGACGAAGTGGATGGTGGCTAGAATAAGTGAGGGGGGCCTATGTGGGACCCACAAGCCAGGGGGCCGCGCCCAGGGGGGTTGGGCGTGCCCTGCAGGCTTGTGGCCCACTGGTGCATCCCCCTGATGTGTTTTGAGTGCCAAAAATTCTTAAATATTCCAGAAAAAATCATACTACATTTTCAGGCCATTTGGGGAACTTTTATTTTCAGGTCACTTTTTATTGCACGGATAAAACAGAAAACAGAAAAATAATAGCATTTTTACTGTAATTAACTCTAAATAACAGAAAGTAAAAGTTGGGTACAGAAGGTTGTGCTTTCTAGATTCATCCATCTCAAGTCCGTCAAAAAGAATCCATCAATAAGGTTGATCAAGTCTTATTGACAAACTTTTTTCGAATGACACGGAACCGGAGAATTTTCGAATAACACTAGGTTACCTCAATGGGGATATGCATGTCCCCAACAATAAATATATCATATTTCTTTTTGGTAGTAGGGAGAGGGAATTCAAAACCTCCAATAATAATCGTTGGAATTTTTTCAATGGAGTTGATACTATGAACTTGAGGTTGTTTCTTCGGAAAGTGTACCGTATGCTCATTACCATTAACATGAAAAGTGGCATTGCCCTTGTTGCAATCAATAACAGCCCCTGCAGTATTCAAAAAAGGTCTACCAATGATGATCGACATACTGCCGTCCTCGGGAATATCAAGAATAACAAAGTCCGTTAGAATAGTAACATTTGCAACTACGACAGGCACATCCTCGTAAATACCAATGGGTAAAGCAGTTGATTTATCAGCCATTTGCAAAGAGATTTCAGTAGGTGTCAACTTATTCAAATCAAGTCTACGATATAAAGAGAAAGGCATAACACTAAAACCAGCTCCAAGATCACATAAAGCAGTTTTAACATAGTTTCTTTTAATAGAGCATGGTATAGTAGGTACTCCGGGATCTCCTAGTTTCTTTGGTATTCCACCCTTAAAAGTATAATTAGCAAGCATGGTGGAAATCTCAGCTTTCGGTATCTTCCTCTTATTTGTCACAATATCTTTCATATACTTAGCATAAGGAGACATTTTCAGAACATCAGTCAAGCGCATACGCAAAAAGACAGGTCTAAGCATTTCAACAAAGCGCTCAAAATACTCATCATCCTTTTTCTTGGATGGCTTAGGAGGAAAGGCCATGGGTTTCTGAACCCAAGGCTCTCTTTCTTTACCATGCTTCCTAGCAACAAAGTCTCTTTTATCATATCTTTTATTCTTAGGTTGTGGGTTATCAAGATCAACATCAGGTTCAATCTCCACATCATTATCATTACAAGATTGAGCATCAACATGAACATCATCATTAATATTATTACTAGGCTCATGTTCATTACCAGATTGTGTCTTAGTATCAGAAATAGAAATATCATTTGGGTTTTCATGAGTACCTATAACAGGTTCACTAGCAGCATGCAAAGTCCTATCGTCATTCTTTTTCCCTCTTTTGCTAGATTGACTAGGTGCACCAGAATTAATTTTCTCAGAATCTTGCTCAATTCTCTTAGGGTGGCCCTCAGGATACAAAGGTTCCTGAGTCATCTTACCACCTCTACTCACAACTCTAACAGAATGATCATTGTTCTTACCATTCATCTCACTAAGCAAATCATTTTGTGCCTTAAGCACTTGTTCTACTTGAGTAGTTACCATGGAAGCATGTTTACTAATAAGCTTAAGATCATTGATAGTTCTACTCATATAATCACCTAAGCGATCAAGCATGTAAGCATTGTGTTTTACTTGTCTACTAACATAAGCATTGAAATTTTCTTTCTTAACAATAAAGTTATCAAACTCATCCAAGCATTGGCTAGCAGAATTATTATAAGGAATATCACCTTCATCAAATCTACGGAGAGAATTTACCTCTACTACCTGTGTCGGGGTATCAAGACCATGTATTTCTTCAATAGGTGGTAGATTCTTAATATCTTCGGCTTTAATACCTTCTTCTTTCATAGATTTCTTTGCCTCTTGCATATCTTCAGGACTGAGAAATAGAATACCTCTTTTCTTCGGAGTTGGCTTTGGATGTGGTTCGGGAATAGTCCAATCATTATCATTGCTCAATATATTATTCAATAGTAGTTCAGCTTGTTCAACAGTTCGTTCCCTGAAAACACAACCAGCACAACAATCTAGGTGGTCCCTAGAAGCATCGGTTAGTCCATTATAAAAGATATCAAGTATTTCGTTTTTCTTGAGAGGATGATCAGGCAAAGCATTAAGTAATTGGAGAAGCCTCCCCCAAGCTTGTGGGAGACTCTCTTCTTCAATTTGCACAAAGTTAAATACTTCCGGCAAGGCAGCTTGTTTCTTATGGGCAGGAAAATATTTTTCAGAGAAGTAATATATCATATCCTGGGGACTACGCACACAACCAGGAGCAAGAGAATTAAACCATATCTTAGCATCACCCTTTAATGAGAAAGGAAACAACCTAAGAATATAGTAATAGAGAATTTTTTTCCTCATGAGTAAATAGGGTGGCTATATCATTCAATTTAGTAAGATGTGCCACAACAGTTTCAGATTCATAGCCATGGAAAGGATCAGATTCAACCAAAGTAATTAACTCAGGATCGACAGAGAATTCATAAATCTTATCAGTAACAAAGATAGGTGAAGTAGCAAACTTAGGATCATATTGCATTCGAGCATTCAAAGATTTTTCCTTCCACTTGCATAGCAATTTCTTAAGATCATCTCTATCCTTACAAGCAAGAAAGTCCCTAGCTACCTCTCCTTCCATAACATAACCCTTAGGTATATTAGGCAATTCATATCTAGGAGAACTAGGTCTAGCAGGTGTATCATAGTGTTCAGTTTCAATAATTTCACCAGATTCAGAAATATCATCAGTTTCAGCATTGACTCTAGCAATTTGTTCATCAAGAAATTCACCTAGTGGCACAGTATTATCAAGCAAAGTATCATCATAAGCATCATGCATAGCAGAAGTGGCATCATCAATTACTTGTGACATATCAGAATTACTAGCAGGTGGTGGTGTCGCAAGTTTACTCATAACAGAAGGTGAATCAAGTGCAGAGCTAGATGGCAGTTCCTTACCTCCCCTCGTAGTAGAGGGATAGATCTTGGTTTTTTTTCTTTCAGATTCTTCATAGTGATCAACAGATATAAATCCCAAGTGACTCAGAGAATAGAGCTATGCTCCCCGGCAATGGCGCCAGAAAAAGGTCTTGATAACCCACAAGTATAGGGGATCGCAATAGTTTTCGAGGGTAGAGTATTCAACCCAAATTTATTGATTCGACACAAGGGGAGCCAAAGAATATCCTCGAGTATTAGCAGCTGAGTTGTCAATTCAACCACACCTGAAAGATATAATATCTACATCAAAATATTTAGTAGCAAAGTAGTATGGAAGTAACGGTAACGGTGGCAAAAGTGACAGTAGCAGTATTGTAGTGATTGTAACAGTAGCAACGGAAAAGTAACTTAGCAAAGATCAATATGTGAAAAGCTCGTTGAAGGTGTCAAAACCGGCGGATCTCGGGTAGGGGTCCCGAGCTGTGAGACTAGAATCGATGGTAACAGGAGACGAGGGAGACGACGTTTACTCAGGTTCGGGCCCTCCTATGGAGGTAATACCCTACGTCCTGCTTGATTATATTGATGGTATAAGGGTTACAGAGTTGATCTACCTCGAGATCGAATGACTAAAACCCTAGATGAGTTCTCTTGCCCTACAACCCAAAACCCGCCGGCTTATATAGACGCCGAGGGTACCTAGGGCTTACAAATGGTTGGTTACATGTCGAAAGGATAAACATGCCTATTCACTACTCCAAACGTGGAGGATACGCCACGATTCCCAAAGCTTCCTTCCTGGAGACAGGGTCTTTGATCAATCCAATGCTCGGCAAGCGGCCCATGTAGTCCGGCCCATAAGAAATAGGTCGGCCTCCCGAGGACCCCTTAAACCAGGACTCCCTCAGTAGCCCCTGAACTAGCCTCCAACGCCAAGGGCCCTAGCTCCAGCTGCATCACATGATCAGAGTCTTCGGCTTGTGAGGCGAGTTCCTTTCTCCAAATAGTGATTCGGCCGAGTTTAGTTTGGCCTCCGACGACGTGTAGTTTCCCCGATCATGGATCGTCCGAACACCATGAATAACTCGGCCCTGAAGGCCAAACGTCAAGGAGTACATAGTGCTCCCTGACAACCTTTCAGACGAAAGGTCACAGCCCACCACGACCACTGAACCAGTCACAAAAGCTCGATTCGCGGTTCGAGGCCATTTTCATCAGCACGACCCATCAATGCACAGATCGTGCTCCGTTTCACATGGGATATGTTTAATCATGTGCGTATAACGGCACGCACGTCTTGGGAAGCGGAGGGATTCATGGCGCAGTGAAGGGAGGCTAACCGGCGACAAGCCCAATAAAAGGGAAAGAAAACCCCAAGGCTTAACCGCGCTTCCCATTCGCATCCCTGCTTCCCCAATCTCCTGAGCCTCCAGAGCTCAGATCTAGGTTTTCCACCCTTTCTCCTCCGAGCTCAGCCATGGCCGGCTAAGGCTCCAATGGCAAGTGGGAGGCTTCCATGGTCACAGACCAGGACATCCAGGACCTCAAGGACGCCGGCTACCTCCCCGCCAACATCTTCCACCGTGCCCCGGAGGAGGGCCAGGTGATCCCCACCCCCAAACCAGGCGAGAGGGTAGTTTTCATTCCTCACTTCATCCGAGGATTGAGCTTCCCGCTCCACCCCTTCGTTAGGGGCCTCATGTTCTTCTACGGACTTGACTTCCACGACCTCCCGCCAAACTCCTTCATGCACATATCGGCCTTCATCATCGTCTGCGAGGCCTTCTTGCGGGTCGAACCACACAGACTGCGGCGAGGCGGTCATCAGCAAGCTTCGCCGCGCAGGATGGCCATCCGTCACCTTCATCGACACCATCAAGACTTGGCAAAAAGAGTAGTTTTACATCACCGAGCCAAGGGAGGAGGGCGGAACTGTTCGTGCCGAATTCAGATCCGGTCCCCCGACCAGATTGACCTCATGGGTCCAAAAGGGCCTCGACTGGGGGTCAGATACAGAGGTGGACGACCTGCAGAGGCGGATCGCCTCCATGATCAAGGACAAAATCGATCTGACCAACGTGGTCAAAATTATGTCCGGCGGCGCATCCTCCCCTGCCAGCGCCGGGGCTCTCCTATGTGGTCTTATCGGCTTGACGAGGAGCCTACGATTCTCAGCTCTTCTGCACCACTCGGGAGAAGCTATGGAAGGCGGTGTTCAAGGTGCAGGAGAACTGGCCAGCCAAGAAGGAGGACCAGGGCCTGCGCGCCGATAAACCCCCTTCCGAGGTATAACATAGTTTCGCTTGATCGGCTTCGTTTTCCTGAAGAGAATCTAAGCACTTTCCGATCACTTCCTCAGGAATGGTTGAGCAAGGCTACGGGCATCAAATGCCCGGCTCCACAGCCCGAAGACCCTAGGTCCCAGCTACTGTCGGAGATGCTCGTCGTGGCGCCTTACAAGGCACCAGAGAAGATGGAGAAGAAGAAGAAACCAGGCCAAGAAGGCCTGCGCATCAGGGACCAGCCGGGGGCTGTGTCCGAGGAAACCCATGCCTCCTCGAATCAAGAGGAGGAGCACGAGGGTGAGGGGGAAGGCGATTCCCCCTCGCAAGAAAGAGGGCGGCGTCATCGGACGCCACAGAGGATGTACCTCTTCCCGCCCTGAAGAAAGCGCGTCGGACACAGCTAGTTCTGTCCGACAACAGTTCGGACTCGGATACCGAGTCCGAGGACTTCGAGAAGGTTCCACGAAGGAACCTCAGGGTCAAGCCCCCAGCTCGAAGGTAAAGATCCGAAGACTTCCTGAGCTATTAGTGCTAAGTTTTGAATTAACATGTGAGCTCTTATTGACTTGCAGCCCACCACGTGTTCTCCCCACCGATCAAGTCTTGGACGGGGAGACCCCGCCCGCCGAGCTAGCGGCGAGTGGGACCGCGTCGCACCCCTCTCCTCCGGGCGCCGCGAAGGATGTCGCGGAGGTGTCATCCCAACATGCTCCTTTGGAGCCGGACACCAGCGGTGGGGGCGACGACGTGATGGTCGAGGCTAACGCCTCGGCCGCCGAAAGACCGGGGGGAAAATCCCCTCCCGGACACTGAGGAGACCGGACGAGGGTATGTGCAGTCCCTTCCGAGGTCGTCTCTGGAGCGCACCACGCCTCCGGAGGCACTGGTTCAGTCCCCGGTTGGAGATCGGGTTAATCGACCTCCACCGGCGCCATCGACCAATGGATGGCCGGCTATGGGGGAGGCTCTGTCAAGTGCCTCCATCTCCTAGGAGCACCGCACCCTTATGGGTGCGGTTTTACAAAGCATTCAGTCCGTTGATAGCAGACTGAAGGAGGCCTTCAAGGGTCTCCTGACGGGCTTCCAGGTAAGCCACGTAATGTTTTGTTAATTTACTATTTTGTGCTATCGTTATATATATAGCAGCCCCCGAGCCCTAGGTGAGTTTGGGAAAACTCACGTGGGGGTCAATCATAGACCATTAACCGGACAATGCATGAGACAATTGTTGTTCGGAATAGCCCTTAAGAGGACCGAACACGTGATCATGTTTATGATAGTTCGGAGGTTTGAATCCATGTAACCTGATAGTGGTTTGTTATGTGTAGGCTTCGTCATCAGCGGCGGCTGTTACTGCCGCCGAGCTAGACGAGCTAAATCTGAAGCTCAAGAGCTCCGAAGATGAGCTCGACGCTCTGAATAAGAGATTCGACGAGGCCCAAGGTAAGCTGGATTATAATATCCGAGTTCTTCATCACCGTATTGTCGACGCAGTATTTTTATATGTTTGGTGCTTACGCAGCCTCGGTGAAGGAAATTGAGAAGCTCAAGGCCGAGCTTGAGAAGTCGAAATAGGAGGCCGCGAGCGAGAAGGCGGCGGCCGAACGAGCGGCTGCCGCGCTCTCCGATTTAAAAGCCACCGGTGCCAAACATGAGACTCGGGTGGAGGAAATCTAGCAGGAGCTCAATGACGCCGGTCAAAAGTGCGAGGAGCTCGAGCAGAAAGGCAAGGAGCAGGCCACCGAACTATCCACTCTGAAATCCGATCTCCAGAAGGAGCGGGTGGATAGGCGGTCCTTTGAAGAGCAAGTCAGCCAGGCCAAGGCTATCATGGATGGTAAGCCGTATTTACTGCAGTGTGTCTTCGGGGATTGCAAGTTCGCATTGCTTACCCAAGTATGGCGTTCCTCAGGCGCCTGCTCGGACCTCCAGAAGAGCACAGCGGACGCGAACCAGTTCTATGCTTCGCGGGGAGAGGGAGATGAAGCTCGGCTATTTTGGGCGCAATTTGAAGCTTCTGAGCGCTCTCCTCTCCTCGTTGAGCAGCTGAAGCAGCTGATGGAGCTACACCGGATGGCGGAGCCGGCCATGAAGGATCTCTGCATCCGGCTATGGCCCGACGAGCCGTTGCCGAGTAGCTACTTCGGCCTGGTGCAGAAGCTGAGCAACGCCTCGCCTCGGATCGACGCATTAAGGCGGCCGTCCTGTATCGAGGGAGCTCGGATGGCCTTCGCAAGGGCCAAGGTGCACTGGCCGGGTCTTGATCCGACGAAGATAGCCACTGCTCCGCCGCCCCCTGGAAAGGAGCGTAAGTGTCCTGAGCGATACTTCTCCATAGTTATGGAGGGTGCTCGGGCAATAGAGGCTCAATGTTCGAGAGAAAGCATTTATGAGTAGATGCGTTGTAATATGTCCGAAGACCTTTTAACGTGTTTATATTTAAGATGCATGGTTTATCATGTCTTTCGTGTTTTGCATCCTTTATAACTCCTGTGTGGCCGTTGAAACTGAAAGTTGCGAGTCGTCGGCTTCAGCCCCCATGTAGATACTACGCGGGGTGTCCCTGCCAACGCACTGTTACCCTTAGCCGAGCTATCGGTACCCGAAGGCGGTTGTGTGGGGCGGACAAGGCAATCGGACCATAGTGCTTTATTGCTTTCACTTAGCCGTAGGGGCGCGAGAAAGGAGTGCGGGGGCTGATGACTAGCCCCCAGGGGTTTGTGATGTTCGGATGAACCGCAGCCAAAGCCGATATCACATGGTCTGTATGAATACCAAACCCATCGCATGACATGGAATAACCTCTAACGAGGTTTATTTAAACTCAGATTCGCAGACCGGTTCTCGCATACTATGACAGTCAGTTTTTGGCTTTCTCCACTGAGGTGCTTGACCAGGCTAGCCGGAAGCACAATCGCAGTGGTGCTCCCTTTGCCCCTTTAGCTGAACGAGTGGAACATAAAGGGGCAAGCACAGGAGCCGGGCAACCCAACTATTGACCCAAGACATAGTTCGGAACCAATGCATATAAAGCGGAATTCCAAGACGCCGAATGCGAAATCAATTGTGCTTAGGGCGATTTTTTAAGTTCGAGCCCCCGGTCTATTAGCCGGTTGCATCGTAAAGTATACCAAATTGTTCGCAAGAAGAGGGGGAAAATAGAGAGTGTGCCCAAAAAAAAGACAGTGAAGCGACCATGTATGATACATCTGTATTTTACTCAACAACTCTTATTATTCAAATTTGCCGATGCAACTGTTTACAGGTATTTAAAAATGAAATATAAACCTTACAGGAGGGGTTGTACCAGTGGTCTTCGATGGGTGACCTGACGTCCTCGATGTGCCCTGTCGTTTGTCCACTCCTGCGTCTCCATAGGAGTTGTATTCCGCTATGGGTTTTGCTGTTCGGCGAGCAGACTTTGGAGAAAAATCTTGGGAAGTCGCCAAACTGTGAATGAGCTTTACGCCTGAGCAGGTACTTTACGGTACCTGTAGTGTGTCCGAAGATGTTTTGATGGTGATAGTTCAGTCCAGCCGAACACTTACCCATTGATAGTTTTTCCCCACCACTGCCCATGGAATTTTGAGCGCGAAGTTGTGCCTCCTTGGCACGTACATTGTTGGTTCTAGGGCTGTGCGATGGGGGGGCGAGTCCCTATTTATGGGGAGAAGAAGGTTCTGGTACTTTAGGTTGAAACCGAGCTCGCTTCCCAGCATTACGTGCTTTTACAGCAGATGTCGGCGTTTGCCGATCATCAGTGTAATGGAATTCGGCCGCCAGGGACAACGCATGTTCCTCAATTCGGAGGGAGCGCTCTGTGTTGCCATTAAAAGTAATGACCCCCTTGGGGCCGGGCATTTTGAGCTTGAGGTATGCGTAGTGTGGGACAGTATTAAAGCGAGCGAACGCTATACGGCCGAGCAGGGCGTGATAGCCGCTGCAGAAAGGTACGATGTCGAAGATCAAGTCCTCGCTTCGAAAGTTATCGGGCGAGCCGAACACTACTTCCAGGCTTACAGAACCCGTGCACCGGGCCTCGACGCCTGGGATCACTCCTTTAAAGGTAGTGTTACTGGGTTTGATCCTTGACGGATCTATGCCCATCTTTTTCACCGTGTTTGAGTAAATCAGATTTAGGCTACTTCCTCTGTCCATTAGTACTTTAGTGAGGTGATACCCGTCTACGATGGGGTCTAGGACGAGGGCGGCCGAACCCCCATGACGGATACTGGTCGGGTGGTCATGTCGATCGAAGGTGATCGGGTATGCCGACCATGGGTTATACTTAGAGGCTACAGGCTCTACGGCGTAGACCTCTCGAAGGGCGCGCTTTCTCTCCTTTTTGGGTATATGAGTGGCGTATATCATATTTACTGTTTTTACCTCTGGAGGGAATTTCTTTTGTCCGCCACCGATCGGACCGCGGGGCTCATCCTCGTCCTCGCTGCGTGGGCTCTTGCCTTGGTCCTCGGATGCGAGCTTGCCGGCCTGTTTGAATACCCAACAGTTACGGTTGGTGTGGTTGGCGGGCTTCTCTTGAGTGCCATGGATCTGGCAAGGCCTCTCCATGATCTTGTCCAACGGGGTGGGTCCGTCGCTATTGCCTTTAGGAGGCTTCTTCCGCTGCCCAGGCCGGGAGTTGCGGAAGCCGGCGTTAACGGCCGTGTCATCGGCATCACTATTGTTGTGCCGACGCTTATTCTTGCTGCGCTTTGGTTTCCCGTTTCCATCCTGAACTTCGGAGGTTCCGGGGTTGTGGCTACGTCTTGCTAGCCAGTTATCCTCACCCGCGCAAAAGCGAGTCATGAGTGATGTAAGGGCGGACATTGTCCTTGGTTTATCCTGGCCGAGCTGACGAGGCAGCCACTCATCCCGAATATTGTGCCTGAAAGAGGCTATTGCTTCGGCGTCCGGGCAATCAACGATCTGGTTTTTCTTGGTCAAGAACCGATTCCAGAATAGCCGCGCGGATTCTCTTGGCTTCTGGACGACGTTGCTTAGGTCGGAGGAGTCCGGCGGCCGAACATAAGTGCCCTGGAAGTTAGATCGGAATGCATCTTCTAGATCCTCCCAGCACCCAATGGAGTTTTCGGGGATGCTATTTAACCAGTGCCGAGCTGGCCCCTTAAGCTTCAGGGGTAGGTACTTGGTGGCGTGGAGGTCATCTCCTCGCACCATGTGGATGTGGAGGAGGAAATCCTCGATCCATACGGTTGGGTCAGTTGTCCCATCGTATTGTTCTATGTTTACGGGTTTAAACCCTTCCGGGAACTGATGCTGCATCACCTCCTCCGTGATGCACAGTGGGTGGGCAGCGCCTCTGACCCGAGCTATGTCGCGCTGGTGATCGGCGTCTGTCCTAGCCCGGTTTCGTTCCCGACCTTTATTGTTGCGGTCGAGCCAAGGCCGGTACTCTTCCCGTCTATCGGGTGAGTATCCTCTGGATCCATAGATGGATCGCGTACGACCTGCTCTGTGGTGCAGGTCGTGTCGCAGGTCGAACCTGTCATCGGGCTCTAGTGGCTCTTTTCCCCATCTACGGGGTATCGTCGGCCTATAGCCGGTGTCATCAGCCGTCCTGTCTCCTCCTCGAGGAGGGCGGTCTGGCTTGTCGTATGGGGTATGTTTGGGAGACGGCGTATCAGTGAGCTCGTCCTCGAATTGTGGCTGCAACCTTCTGCGTGGATAGCTCTTAGGTTGGTCCGATAGACCGGTACCGTATCCTTCCTCAGCTGAGAGGACTCTCGTCCATCGATCGTTGAGGTTGTCTTGTTTGGCTTTAAGCTGCCGTTCTTTTGCTTTTAGGATGCGGGCCGTGGCTATAAGCTGTTGCCTGAACAGTTCCTGATCTTCAAGATTATCGGGGATGGCAAAGTCATCGGCTTCCGGGATGTCCTCCTCCTCGATAGGGAGGAGGTAATTGTCGTCCTCGGAATCATTTAGATCATCGGGGTTGCGCCGGTCTTCCGGCCTCTCCTGACCCTCTAACGGGTGTTCGGGGATTTCGGGATCGCCGAGGTCTTCCGGGGTGTCTCCGTCCCCGGTGCCGTCGATAGCTTTTCTTCCCTTTTTCCTTTTGACCGTTTATGCGGCTTTCGGCGTCTTGACGGCGCTTCATCCGATTTGTCGCCATTGTTTTTCGGAGTGTCCACCATGTAGATGTCGTATGTGGAGGTGGCAGTCCACCGCCCGGTGTTAACGGGGGTGAGAGCGCTATCCTCCTCATCCATGTATTCTGCCTCCTCAGAGGCATAGTCCAACATGTCGGTTAAATCCTCGACAGTGGCTACCAAGTGGGTGGTGGGTGGGACGAAAAATTCATCCTGACCCGCCTTGAGCCCGATCTGAGGACAGATCGGGGTTGGGTCGTCGGTAATCTTCATCGACGAGATCCGATCTAGGGCCTCGTTGAGTATCGAGAGCTCGATCGGGTCGGCCTGCTCAGAGCTTCCGGAGTTAACCTCTGATGCGTCCGCACGGGGGGAGTATTCGGCAAGAACAGGTGTCTGGACGTCTGGCGCTATGACCGGGTCCGGACTGAAAGTCGGGTCCTCTCCGGGGTAGATCCCGTGGGCGGGACCGAAAGATGGATCTGAGGTTAAAGCCACAGAGTGTTCGGGCGTGGCAGGCGAGACCGCAAGCCCGGTTAGTGACAGGTCGCCCCGAGAGTCCACGGAGAACTCTAGGTTCCCGAATCTGACCTCTTGATCAGGGGCAAAACTTCCGACACGGCCTAGATGGCCGGTCGGGTCAGCGTGCAGCACAATGCTGCCGAAAGCGAAGATCTGTCCGGGGACGAAAGTGTCCGTATTGCGGACCTCTTCGTTGATGACGAGGCGAGCCATCGATTCCTTTGGCGATCACAGCGGAACTCTCAATGAAAGCACCAATGTCGGTGTCAAAACCGGCGGATCTCGGGTAGGGGGTCCCGGGCTGTGAGACTAGACTCGATGGTAACAGGAGACGAGGGAGACGATGTTTACGCAGGTTCGGGCCCTCCTATGGAGATAATACCCTACGTCTTGCTTGATTATATTGATGGTGTAAGGGTTACAGAGTTGATCTACCTCGAGATCGAATGACTAAAACCCTAGATGAGTTCTCTTGCCCTACAACCCAAAACCCTCCGGCTTATATAGACGCCGAGGGTACCTAGGGCTTACAAATGGTCGGTTACACGTCGAAAGGATAAAAATGCCTATTCACTACTCCAAACGTGGAGGATACGCCACGATTCCCGAAGCTTCCTTCCTGGAGACAGGGTCTTTGATCAATCCAATGCTCGGCAAGCGGCCCATGTAGTCCGGCCCATATGAAATAGGTCGGCCTCCCGAGGACCCCTTAAACCAGGACTCCCTCACTCGTAGGCAATGGATCAGTGATGGATAATTATGTCGGATGGCATTCATCATGCAATGGTTATAACATAGGGTGACACAGAACTAGCTCCAATTCATCAATGTAATGTAGGCATGTATTCCATATATAGTCATACGTGCTTATGGAAAAGAACTTGCATGACATCTTTTGTCCTACCCTCCCGTTGCAGCGGGGTCCTAATGGAAACTAAGGGATATTAAGGCCTCCTTTTAATAGAGAACCGTACCAAAGCATTAGCACTTAGTGAATACATGAACTCCTCAAACTACGGTAATCACTAGAAAGAATCCCAGTTATTGTCACCCTGGGGGATGCGGAACATAACTCGTAATAGGTGTCTACAACTTGCAAGATAGGATCAAGAACACATATATATTCATGAAAACATAATAGGTTCAGATCTGAAATCATGGCACTCGGGCCCTAGTGACAAGCATTAAGCATAGCAAAGTCATAGCAACATCAATCTCAGAACATAGTGGATACTAGGGATCAAACCCTAACAAAACTAACTCAATTACATGGTAGATCTCATCCAACCCATCACCGTCTAGCAAGCCTATGATGGAATTACTCATGAACGGCGGAGAGCATCATGAAATTGGTGATGAAGGATGGTTGGTGATGACGACAGCGTCGATTTCCCCTCTCCGGAGCCCAAATCAGACTCTAGATGTGCCCTCCCGAGGAAGAACAGGAGGTGGCGGCGGCTCCGTATCGTAAAACGCGATGAACTCTTCTCTCTGATTTTTTTCTCCCCGAATAGGAATATATAGAGTTGGAGTTGAGGTCGGCGGAGCTCCAGGGGACCCACAAGACAGGGGGCGCGCCCTACGGGGGGCGCCCCCTGGCTTGTGGCTAGGTGGTGGACCTCCTCCGGTTGATTCTTTCGCCAGTATTTTTTATTAATTCCAAAAATATTCTCCGTAAATTTTCAGGTCAATCCGAGAACTTTTATTTCTACACAAAAATAACACCAAGGCAATTCTACTGAAAACAGCGTCAGTCCGGGGTAGTTCCATTCAAATCATGCAAATTAGAGTCCAAAGCAAGGGCAAAAGAGTTTGGAAAAGTAGATACGTTGCAGACGTATCACAGGGCGAGGAGGCAGGCCCGACGACGGCCGAGGTTGGGAGGGGAGGAAGCAGAGGAGGGAGGGGTGCCGCGTCGGGGTCCGGGCCGGGGCTAGGCGACGGCTACGGAGGCGTGTGGCGTCGAGGTCGGGGCTGGACGATGGCGAGGGAGGCGTTGGCGTCGGGGTCGGCGTCGGCCCTCGGGCTCTGGCGAGGGCGAGGGCGAGGGCAGGGGCTCCGGTGATGAGGGGGAGAAGAGAGTAGGGGAATTTGGGGAGGAAGCAGAGGAGGGAAGCCCGCGCGGGGTGTTATGTGGAAGTAGTAGTAGCGAGTGTCTGTAAAACGCGCTATAGCTATATCAAGTAGCAGTAGCGCGTTTTACGGAAACGCGCTACTGCTACTTGATATAGCTATAGCGCGTTTTACAGAAACTCGCTACTGCTATCACTCCTCTAGTTTCTTTTCTTTTCTTTTCCTGTTTGTTTCTTCTATTTTCTTTTCCTTTTCTTTTCTTTTCTTGTTTGTTTCTTCTATTTTCTTTTCCTTTTCTTTTCTTCTTTTTCTTTTTTCCGAGAGCAGGAACGAAGGGAAGGTGATACAATGTATATAACTAAGGCGATATATATTGCATCATTTGACGGTTAAGTGTGTATACAAAATAGGAACATGTATATTACATCATTTGACCCATGCATAACGGTTAAGTGTGTACACAAAATAGGAACATATATATTACATCATTTGGCTGATAACGGTTTCTCGATCAGCGTTGACGTTTTCGGTTTTGAGTGAGCTTCTTTCCCTTAAGGTTCTTGTTCGTTGACGAATAATTGAGCCCTCATTGTGACTTTTCCTTTTCCATGGAGTACGATCTTTCTTAGGTAATGTAGTATTGATTCTTCTTTTGACGTATACTTCATCGTCATCTTCCCTCATCGGGTTGCCGTACTGGTCGTAGTCTTCCTCGTTGGCGACTCCATCCATTCCAATGATGTTCTTTTTGCCTCTCCTCACGACAACACGGCTGGGATTTCTTGGGTCGGTTATGAAGAAGCATTGTGTCACGTGCTTAGCGTGTACCCATGACTCGTTTTTTGCGATGGCGTTCACGGTAGCGCTCTTGGCGTCGGGTATAGTCATGGTAGTGAAATACCGGTTTTCTCTTTCGACATTCTTAGCCCATCTGACACGGAACATCGTCACGCTGTGCAGTCCAGAGTAGTCAAGCTCCCAGATCTCCTCGACCCTTCTGTAAAATCTCTCAGTTGCGCTGTTGTCGCTGTCGGTCATGCATTCCATTGTCACCCCTGAGTTCTGCCAATCACTGTTCATATCTTTGGCCTCTATGTAGAACGTGTATCCGTTGATATCGTATGCCTGATAGGTCACGAGGTTGGCCGAGGGGCCATGTGCTAAGGCGTATATGAGCAATCCGTCCTTAGAGCCCTGTTCCGGGGGATTAGCAAGAATATGCTCTTTGAACCAATGCAGGAAAGTGGAGTTGTGCTCTCTAGTAACTTCGGCGTCCGTCCTGCGTACCCCCCGGTCACGATACTTCTTTGCGATGGTTTCTTTGTGCAGTGTCACGAAAGGATCTACCTGGTCTAGGTGTTGTAGCACTACTAAGTTTGCTATGTCAAAGTCGTTGCGTCCATCTGAGTAGGCCACATGCACTTCCCTGTGACCGTTAGAGTGACCTTCTCCTTCGAGCCTCCCAACGTGCTTCTTAATGGGCAAACCAACACCAGGAAGGTCTCCGCCATATAGATAATTCTCGCAGAAAGAAATGCACTCTTGTGTCAGATAGCCCTGGACGATGCTTCCATCCGGACGGGACATGTTACGAACGAATCCTTTGATGACCCCATTCATCCTCTCGAACGGCATCATGTTATGCAGGAATGACGGCCCCAGGTCTATTATGTCATCCACAATATGGACACACAGATGCACCATGACGTCAAAGAACGCGGGCGAGAAGTACATCTCAAGCTCATTTAGTATCACAACGATCTCTTCCTGTAGCCTTCGGAGCTGCTTCACACTGATGGACTTTCGAGAGATGACGTCAAAAAAGTTGCAGAGACCAATAAGCGTCTCACGGACGTGCTTGTCCATTATCCCTCTAAGGGCAACAGGTAGTATCTGCGTCATCATCACATGACAGTCATGGGACTTCATCGCGCTGAACCTTTTCCTCTTCGTGTCTAGAAATCTACTTATCTTCCCACAGTAACCGGAACTAACTTTGATTCCGGTAAGGCACTTGAAGAATTGATCGATCTCAGCCGGACTTAAGGTGAAGCAAGAAGGGGGGCAATAATCCTCTTCCTTCACTTTTTTGCCCTTCTTCTCCCGTGCCTCCGTCTCCGTCTCTGTCTCCTCTGACTTTTTACGGGGCGGCATGTGCAGATCTGCCCTGATATTCAAATCTTGCAAGTCTCTTCTTGCCTTCGGCCCATCCTTGGTCTTATCCGGCATGTTCATAAGTGTTGCAAGCAAGCTCTCAAGGACATTCTTACAGATATGCATTTGATCAAGGCAATGTGGCGTGTCGAGTTTGTGCCAGTACTCCAAGTCCCAGAAAACAGACCTCGTCTTCCATACCTTCAGCAGCGGCCCCGGCGCCTTTTTCATCGTCTTTCCCAGCACGGGGCACTATTCCCAGTTTTTCAAGAGCTCATTGATTTCGGCGCCGCTCCGCTTACGTGGAGATCCTCGATGCTCAGCCTCACCATTGAATAGATCTCCACGGTCTCTCCACGGGTCATCCTTCTCGAGCCATCTTCGATGCCCCATGTACACGATTTTCCCAGACCTGCCATCTTTCGTTGACGTTAGCTGCTGAGACGTCGTATCATCCATGCACCGCGTGCATCCGCAATATCCGTGGCACACCTGGCCTGCGACATATCCATAACCGAGATAGTCGTGCACCGTCGTCATCAGCGCGGCTCTCATATAGAAATACTCGCCTTTGCTGGCGTCCCATGTCTTGGCCGGTGTTTTGCATAACGTGTCTAACTCCTCTTGAAGTAGCCCCAGATACAGATTAATATTATTTCCCGGTTGTTTCGGCCCTTGAATCAGCATGCTCATTTGTATATACTTTGACTTCATGCACAACCAGGGGGGATGTTGTACATCCATACAAACACGGGCCATGTGCTATGGTTGGTGTTCTGGTTGCCAAACGGATTCATGTCATCGGTACACGCGCCAAGCACGATGTTCCTTGCATCACATGCGAAATATCGATATTCGGCGTTGAACGCTCTCCACTGGCTTCCATCCACGATGTATCTTAGCTTCGGATCATCTCCATCGTCGGGCTTTGTCCTCTCCGCGTGCCAAGGCATGAGCTTTGCTTCCTTGAGATCTACAAAATAATGTTGCACATGGGGAGTGATCGGTAAGTACCATACAACTTTCTGGGGAGATTTCTTCCCGGCCTTCTTGTATCAAGAAGCATTGCACACCGGACAGCTGGTTTTTTCCACGTGCTCCTTCCTATAAATTATGCAATCGTTGATGCATGCATGGTATCTAACGTGCGGCAGATCAAGAGGGCACACAATCTTCTTGGCCTCATCCACACTAGTAGGACATAGATTCCCCGCGAGAAGAACATCCTTTAGGTACTTGAGAAGCTCATCGAGGCTAGTGTCGGTCCATTTGTTTTTAGCCTTCGTCTTTAGAAGTTCGAGCATGAAACTCAAGCAGGTCACCTCGGGATCGCAACCATCATACAATGGAGTGTTCGAGTCAACCACCAGTTGCTGCAGCTTGGCCTCCTCTGTCAGTACTCGTCTCCTTGCGTAGCAGTTCTTGAACATGAGGGTCCCGCATGATTGAACTTAGTACCGACGAAGTGTGCGGAGTGGAGTCCACGTTTTCTCCGCCGCCATGTCCGGCCTCTTCTCCGCCGCCATGTCCAGCCTCTTCTCCGCCACCATGTCCGGCCTCTTCCCTGCCGCCATGTCCGGCCCCTTCTCCGCTGCCATTATCAGTCATCTCTTCGTCTTGCCCGGTGTCATCATTACCTGCCCCGTCGGCCTCCTCCTCATCATCATCATCATCATCTTCAATTATCCATCGAGTATAGCCATCCATGAAACCAGTCATGAGCAGGTGCGCCATCACACGACCATGCTCATAGGGGTCGAGCCAAACTCCTCCTTTGCATCTTCGACACGGACATATAATCTCTGTCCGGTTATTTTCATTCATGCCCCACACCGCCGACCGCAACCACCTTTCCACCATTGTTCCACTGGCCATCGTGAACGCCTGCAGGGTAATAATAAACAAATTGATTATAAAAACGCATGCATGCATCAAAGTCATACAAAAATTCGGCATGACCTTCCCTAAAAATAGGACATATAGAGTTTGCCCGAAATTCGTCGAAACGGAAATAAATCGACATTTCGGCAAAACATAGGAAACTCAAGCACAATTCGGCGGCAACTCATGCCACACACACAATTTCCATCATATCGCCCGATTATGTCATATCACACACATACACATATTTCCATTCTTGCAAAAGCACAAATGTTTAATCACCAATCTCGAGATCGAGCACAGTGATGATGATGTCGATCGGTGTCGCCACACCACCTAAGGGAATGATCAAAAGTGGACAAAGCTTACTTCCATGACATGGCTAGATCTAGTTAGGGAGGTACATAGGTCACTTCATTAAATTCTAGATCTACCTAGCTAGTTTGGGAAGGAGATGAGTTCAACTACCTAGTGGAGGGGAAGGAAAAAGAGAAAGGATATGCATTAATGGAGGTGGTGTAGTTAGCTAGGAGCAATAAAGAGAGAGACAGGGAGGTAGAAGAAGGAGAGTAATGGGGGGAGAAGTAGTGAGGAAGAAGCAAAGTGAGGGAGAGAGGAGGTGGGAGCTAGGGGAAAGTGAAGGAAGAGAGGATGATGGGGAGGGGGGAGGGGGGAGGAAAAAGGTCGTGGCTTGGCAGAAAACGCGCTGCTGCTAAAAAGATAGCAATAGCGCGCCTCAGGGAGAGGCGCTATTGCTAAGTGGGGACCGCCATGTGGCCAGGTTCAAACTTAGCAGTAGTGCCCTACCCTGAAAATGCGCTACTACTATTCTTTTAGCAGTAGCGCGTTTCTCTAGTGCGCGCTACTCCTAAACCTAGCCTGGCGGCAACGGTAGTAGCGCGTTTTTGAAAAATGTGCTACTGCTAACTTGTTAGCAGTAGTGCCTGTTCTGCACGCGCGCTATGGCTAAGTAGCAGTAGCGCCTCTTTTTAGCCAGCGCGACTGCTAAGTTTCTGTGTATAAGGTTTTCCCTAGTAGTGTTATCGTGGCGGCGTGCATCAACGCATGGACGGGGGCGTTTAATTCAACGGCCCAAATGAAATCACGGCCCAACGGTCCAACCAGCGCCATCGTCCAACGGGCGACACAGTCCAGCGCAGCCCCACACGTCAGAATGGTCAAAGGAGGGCGACACAGTCCAACGCGGCCCCACTTGGCAGGTCCAACGGGCGACACAGTCCAGCACGGCCCCACACGTCAGAGTTAACGGTCAAACCATTGACCCGATGGCATCCTCCGTTGTGACCATTTCCGAGGGTTTTGGACAAGGGAGTGGGGAAAAATGAGCAAAAGTTAAGGGCATTGGGATGAATGAGTACAACTAAGGAACCAGGGGCACAAGAATATAAATCCCTATTGAAAAAGTACAATCGAATGCCTGACTCGGACACCGTGGTTCATGAAATTTATATTAATGTGGTGAAGATGGAGCCATGCCTTGCTAATATAATAAGATGAATGGGGGGGGTAAACATTCTTCGAGGATCGTATACTTTGAAAGATTGATGATTTTATTTCTTATACTTATAAGTATTGTTATGTTAATATTTGTTGATTCATCGTTTCTCAGTGAGCATACATGCATAAGATTACATAATGGATAGCATGTCACATAAAAAATTCTGTTTTTATCATTTACCTACTCGAGGACGAGCAGGAATTAAGCTTGGGGATGCTTGATACGTCTCCAACGTATCTATAATTTTTGATTGTTCCATGCCGATATATTATCATTCTAGGATACTTTTTGGGTCTTTATTTACCAATTTAAAATAATTTTGAGCACTAACCTATTCACCCAGTGCCCAGTGCCAGTTGCTGTTTTCTGCATGTTTTTTACTTTTCAGGTTTACAGTACACTACTGCAGGATGGTCCAAAGACGACACAACAATCAGAGACCCTTCGAGGAAACTGTGTGCGATCCATCAATCGCAAACGGTATAGTTCAAGCTCCGCCGCCAATGACGAAAACCATGCGCAATAGAGGATCCATCAAATATGATTCAGAAAATAGTTGCGTGTGTGATCTACGGTAGATGGTTTGTTCTTGCGAATTGTTTGTGATTATGGAACATAACAGAAATGGTTAACAAACTACATACGTGTGCGTAGTGTGGTATACTGTTCACTCGGGCAAACTATTTGCGCTGATCCAGCAGAACACAATCGAGTTAGCCTAAGAAGGCATGTGTGATACTCGGCAAACAGTTCATTCATCAGAATTGTTTGGGAAGACCAATAATAACCCAAACGATTCATCCTGAGAACCGTGTGTGTTGTGGGTACCCGGCAAACAGTTCATTCATCAGAATTGTGTGGGAAGACCAAAAATAACCCAAACGATTCATCCTGACAACCTGTGTGTGTTGTGGGCAGACGGTTGCTGCTAATAATTGTATGAGATGTGATTTGCTCTGTTTGCACATCTATATGCTTTGTCTATAGAACACCTACATTAATGTTGCCTAACCAACTTGAACATCCAGTTACATAAGTGACTACAGAACACATGTACATTCCTCAATATAAATTTCAAGAAGTAGACGATCAGCAAATCATATTGTTCTTCTGACGACGGTTGCTGACACTGCTCTGCTTGTGGCTATCCCTCGCCGTCTGTAGGAAGGAGGCACTTCCTCATGTCAATGATCCTCCTGTACATCTCGTAGCTTGTGTACGCGTCCTTTGTCGCGTACTTGATGTGTTCTTCATCCAGTTCGTTCACCCAGGCCTTGTGCCAGACAGACTTGTCCTTGTGGCACTCAGCCTTCATGTCTTTGTAGTAGTGGTCGATCATGGCGGCGGCAAGGTCAACCAGAGAGTCCTTATGCTTCTTCTTCTCACCGCCCCAGACCCTGTACTAACCTTGGATGTTGAAGAGCTTCTGGCAGGACAAGCCCAAAGTCTTGAGCACTTTAGATCGTTCATTGTGTCCACCGTTGCGAACCTGTAGTCGGGGCTGTTGACAAACCTGGCAAAATGCTCGCAAGGACTTGTGGCCAGGCAGCAGTGGTAGACGAGCACGTGATGGCGCACACACAAATGGGCGATTCTAATCATGCCTGGCACGACCACCGGTGTACTCGAGGTCGAAGCCGACCACTTTGTACTTGTCGTCCTTAGCAAGCGGCTACTCCAACGTGTTGATGGAGTTCACCACCACGACCAGGTCGTTGGTATACACCACCGAGAGGTCCGTCTTCCTGTTGTGGGTGTCCACTTTGACAATTTTGGCGAACTGCCGCTCGGCGCCGACAGCCGCCATTGGATCCGCACGGGAAGGTTGAAGCAATGAAGAGATCGTGGGTGTGCTTCTTGTGTTGTGTGGCGCGATCGGAAGGTGGAAGAGACGAAGGTAAATGGCCGCGGAAATAAATTGCGCCGGACGGCCTGGAATTTCGGCACGTCCGCATGACAGTTTTTGCAGCGCTTAACTGCAAGGTGGCGCTGGGAGCGGCACAACCGTGTCCGCATGCATATGGCGCCCCGAACGTACGTGACCGTTCGACTGTGGACGCCGGCAGAGCGAGCTTGCACGGACGGGAGCACAGCGCGCCGCGGCCACATCAACCGCCTCATGCATAGATTAATTCGTGACGGTGCGTACAGAACGACCGTTTTCTTTGTAGTAAAATGCAAACGGTTTTTCTATTATTAACCGTATGTGTACTTGTCATTTCTCCCACCTCCGTCCCGTCTTGTCACCGCGTTGCCGCCCGAGGATTCCAGTGCACGCTTCGGGAGCGCGCAGGTTCCCACGCAAGCTTCCCGCCCGGCTCGCTAAAATCCCCCAATCACCCAATGCTTCGGGAGCGCGCAGCGTTTCTTTTGGGCTTCTCGTTCCCGCGCAACCACGCAGGAACGAACGCAAGCTTCCTGCCCGGCTCACCTTGGCCTCCTGCTTTATAAACCCTCACGGCCGGCGCCTCCACATCGCGATTATCCCCTCCCTGCCCGTAGCTTCCCAAGTTTGCTTCTCCCCCAATCGCCAATGGCACATGTCCGTCGTCGTCGCTCCGCCACTCCGCCAGAGGGCAGCTCCAGCTGGGTGGCTGTACCACGTCGGTGGCGTAGTACTCGGAAGCGTGTATTGCGTGTGGCGTCCTTGTTGGTTGTGCGCATGGCACCCACCACATGCTCCTCCACATTTGCCCGAAGGCAGCTACTGTCGGCGACCGTCGTGGCCCCCACCCCATCGCTGGTTGCCGTTATAGCCACCCCACCAGCTGCCTCCTTGGCCGCCACCACACCAGCGTCCGCCTTGGCAGCCACCCCACGGTCAGCCGCCGGGGCCATCACCCGCTCCGCCACCGCGGCCCGAAGGCGGGAGGAGGAGGCCGCCGCCGAAGCACAGCCGCTCGGATTTTGCGTTAGTGGCCTAGCACGCTACATCAACTTCCTACATGAGGAGGAGGAGCGCAAGGTTGACAACGCAAAGAGCCTCACCGACGCCGTGGCCGCAACAGACGCTGCAGCTATGGCGCGGAATGAGGAGATCTACGCCGAGACCCGCCGCTTCGAGGAGGCGCGTCAGGAGCGGCAGAGGGCAGTAGCGGCAGCCGACGAATTCGACTCCTCCAGCTTGTCGGTAGGCTTCTCCTCCTCTGCCTCTTACTGAACGCGCTCGGCAGAGGAGAAGGCTGCTAGTAGTAGCACGAAGCCCCTCCGGAGTAGTATTTAGGGGCTATTTTGTTCAGTTCATCTAACTATAGATATGGTTGAACTGTCCCACCTACTTTAAATTAGCTAGTATATATAGTTGAACTAGCTATTTCAGTACGTGGTTGGCAACAAATGGGGAAAAGTTTGTTCGATTCAGCTGTCGAGTTGAACTATTTTGTACAAAGACCAATGCTTGGTCTATGAATGAAATCTATGTTTACAGAATTTCAGTTGCAAAATTGCACCGTAAGAGTGATTTTGTTCCTACAAAATTGGATAAATCTCAGTGTTTCCAATTTGACAAATGAAAATTTACCCAATATGACAGATTCGAATCTTACCTGACTCCTACTGCCAATGCATAGATCGGTGCTTACTAGGGGTGCTTAGTGTATTAAATGCCTTAGCAACTCAAGTCCATAAAGCATTGTTGCTGAGGTCCCTTCATTTAATGATTTAGCAACTAAACTCTTGCATGCATTGGTGAGTTTCCTTCATTTAAGTGTTTTGCCAACGTTCATGCGCTTGCACTGTTTCTTCATGTGGTCAGCAAACTCATATCTCTCCTTAATTACCTTCCCACATCAGATTTTTTTTCTTGCATGGTAACCTCAGTAGTTAGCACCAGTACAAGGTGTAGCATCGGGAAGGGCACATGGGTCATCATTCACAACCGTTTGTGATGACGCAATGAAAAAAATTCCTTCGCGCCAGATTTTCGCTTGGCTTAGTAGGGAAGGAACAATTGCCCTCGGTTTGCATACGAGTATTCAGTCTGAAACGTCTTTGATGACTGGCAAAGGAAACGCCACCCCGATGAGCGTGCGCAGGACACTGCTCGCACGCCACCCATCAACTCAAACACCTGTCCGTACGCTACCTCCTTGCCAATACAGATAGCGACACATGGCCCACATGTAAATGGTCTAAAGAACGTCCATGAATTATAAATAATACGCCCGTTTGCGATGGTAACGTGATAGAGTTTTGTTCCAAAATGCCTTTGTTGGCTATTAATAATGCTTGCTCTTTCTCTCAAAGTGGACACTAAAAATACCACAACATATTTGTGCTTTATATGATGAGGCTCTGCCCAACATAGACCTTGTGACTGTAGTTCATATTTGAATTATGTACATTAAATGCACATAAAACTCAATTAATGTATAAAAAAGCCATACGAACCCTTAAGAATTTCATATTTTTGCAGTACACACCTATTGCTTTATGTTGTTTCTAGAAAAAAATGAAGGAGAGAAGAGGCATCGGATGTCGTTTCACCCGCAGATGTGGCATGCATATGTGACATTACGGAACCACTGGACGTAGCTTATTGTGTGAGAACCTCCGGTTTGTAAGAGGCTTGTGACAAAACATGTCCAAGTTTGTATTTTTTTACCACTGCATATGTGTGCCTTGTCATGACACCATTCCAAGTTTCATGAATTTCTGACGGAGTTTTGGATTTACTAGAATTTGGAAACCAAGTTTCTCGATGTTTGTGGTCGAGCCAACATGCTTAGATGTTTGAAATTCGTTCTCATTTCTTGCATGTGACCTAACACATGCGTCCAAGGACACATATATATGATTTTTCAACTCATTTTGCCGCCCCGGACCTTGTGATTGTAGATCAAATTTGAATTATGCACATTAAATAATGCACCGAAAACTTAATTAATGTATTTAAAAGCCAGATGATCCCTTAACTTATTCATATTTTTGCACTTCGCACCAACATTTCTATGTTGTTTCTATAAAGAAAATCAAGGAGAGAAGAGGCATCAGATGTCTTTTCGCCCGCATATGTGACATGCATATATAATATGTTCCCTATCGAAACCACAAAGCTTCCTGTGAGGAGCTCCGATTTGTAAGGGGATTGTGCAAGAACATGTCCAATTTGGACAAATTTTTTACCACGACATATGTTTGCCTTTGTCACCACACCATGCCAATTTCATGAATTTCTGATGAGTTTTGGATTTACGGGAATTTGGAAACCAAGTATCTCAATGTTTGCGGCCGAGCCAACAGCCAATGAGATGTCAGAAATCCATTCCCATTTCTTGCGTGGGACCTAAACATGCATCCAGGGAAAGGCATATATTTTTTCAACCTATTTTTCATGTGTTGGACCTTGTGATTGTAGTTCAAATTTGAATTATATGCACATTAAACGGCTAGAAAACTCAATTAATGTGTTAAATAGGTCTCACGAACCTTGTAAAAAATCCACAGTTTAGCATGAATGTCATGTGTTGCTCTATTGTCACACCCTGTGTTTTGCCTCATGACTAAGTTAACATGACTCAAAAATTAGGGCCAATTAAAACTTTTTGAGTGCATATGAATACTTGGCTTGTGTGCTATTTGCTTGCTTGTTTGATTGCTTGCTGGTGCTCTATATTCATAAAACTCCCTCCTACTCTCAAAACTCTTTTCCTTGATCTAAACTCTTGTCCAAAGATCATACCATGTGTATAGGACCTGAAACTATTTTTATCAAATATTATTTTGGCCAAAAAGCATTTATTCAATTTAGGTTTTCAAAAACCCCTGAATTGAGGTTTGTACTACAAGTCCACAAATTGGGTGGATCCTTTTTCCCCAAAGACTTTATTTGGAACCTACTATATATATGACTTCCCAAAACCACCAAATATGAATTGTAAAGATTATTTTGCTATTTTATTTAAAGGCTTTTTCTTAAGGCCAGAAATGGTCTTTTATAGGGAAAAATTATTTAAATGCTTTAAAAATATTTGAATTTTTTTTAGGAAAACTCAGTGGACATATATTGTCCATATATAAGAGTTTAAACACACGGTCATGTTCAAAATATTGGACAAAACCCTTCAAAACCATTTCTGCCTATTCCAAGCATTTGAAATATTTCTATAAGAAATATTCTCAATCAATCTCATGGCAAGCAAACTCCATTTGCTAGCCCAAACACTCATCAAACACCTTCTGTATGATTGGTAAAAGTCATGTTTCCACCTCCTAACTTGTTCTCCTTGCCCCCAAATTATTACCACATCTCCACCTAGATGCCCTCTACCTCCAGTAATATTTGCATGGCAACATCTCAATTATTTGGGGGGTAAATCCCCCAATTACCCCTCTGGACAGCAATGATCCACCTCTCTCTCCACTTTCCCTCTCACCTAAGGCCCCTCCAGAGCATACTATGCTCCCTCCCCCTTTGTTTAAGCCCCCTGGCACCTGTGGACAAGGGTGGTCACGACCAGGACACAGGTGGCATGCCATGGCATGCAAAGGCCGCGCTCCAGAGCGCGCTACAGTGCGCACCCACACTGTAGCCGCCGCCCAATCACTAGCCCCGACCACCTCGAGCCCCTCCCTCTCGCCAACTGGTCGGCCTCGACGTCCTCGTCACGGAAGCTTGTCGGCCCCCTCCTCTCTCTCCTCCTCCCGCGCGTGCCAAGCCGCTCGGCTCGGCCAGTGGCCGGCCTCACACGCGCGAGGCCCCCAACGCTCCCTCGCTCCCTCTCTCCTCTTCCCTGGACGTAGGACACGTCCACGAAGACCATAGACACGCCCGAGCATGCCCCTGTCAGCTCTAGCAACGGCCTTGACCCCGCCAAGCTCCCTGTCCACGGTGCTCCAGCGCTGTGGCCACTTAAGGTCTCCCCGAGCCCCCTCTCGGCTCCCCTAGACCTCTCTCCCTCCCGCTATCACCCCCGGACCACTCATTCGTCCTCCCATGCCATCTCCAGCCCCCCACAGCCGACATTGCCGCTTCGGCCTCCTCTCAAATCCGAGCTCCCTCGAGGTTCCCCTCTCTCCCTGACCACTCCGGTGCCATCGCAACGTCAAGGCGAAGCCCTCCCCTCCGCGCCATTTGTTCCAGAGCACCCCAAGCTCGTAGGCAGTGATGGCCGACGGCCGCTTCCGCCATGACCGATGTCGCCGTCAACCTCGGCCTTGCCCGGGGCTTGAGACCTCCCAGATGGATGCGGGGCTCCATCCCGATCACCCCGGTGGCCAGAGCGTCGCCGGTGGTAGCCTGTGCCGCCGGGACGACGCCGGTGAGCGCTCTGCCCCGCCTCCCCTGTCTCGCCCTAGCTCGAGCGGGAGGTGGGAGAAGACCTGCCAGGCGGGGCCCGCCGGTCAGTGACTAAAACACAGGCCCCCCTCTCGTTTAAGTGGAGGCGCCCCCGCGCTCACCCGCCTTCCCGCAGCGAAAGCGCCCTACCGCAAAGGCGCCTCCGACGTGGCCCTTCACGCACCCGGCCGAGCCGCCGGGCCGGCCCATTTGTTAAATTGCGCCCAGTGCGTGGTTTGGCCTTTCGGTAAAAATCCTTTTCCTTTTTCTTTTTCAGTGGCACTAAACTATTAATATTAAATTCATCCTAAGTCCAAATTTGATGATTCAAATTTCTATATTATCCTAAAATTGCGTCCTATTATCTAGTGCAACTTTCATATTTTTCCACCTCTCTTTTCAGTACTGTTCCAATATTAATTCAAATTTGAATTATTTAAAGCCCCCATTGCAAAATCTCTAGAGCTTTCATTATAGCTCCAAATGGAGGGATTCAAGTTCCTAGGTGTATCTAAATTCATGCACTAAGTGGTGGACATTTTTCCTTACACTTATTCTGCTATGACAAATATTGGACCATTTCTTCATGTATGATCCACTTTGAAAATCCCGAGGAAAATCATGCCAACTCCAAATCCAGTGAAACCACTTCCTAAAATCTTCTAAAATCATTGCCTATTTGTTGGGTCCATCCACTCATTTTTACAAAGATATTTTATGTGGACAAATTATAGGACCATCAATTCCTTCATTTCCACCAATTCAAGACTCCCCCTTGATCCACATCCAATGGAACCTCCTTAGTCATTTTTCTTATGACCAAAGACATCCTAGAAAAATATATTTCCTATTTATAGAGCACTTTTATTTTCTGCTTGTGGTGTTGCTTATTGCGGTTGTTTCCGGCGTTAGTTGACGAAGTAGACGAAGTGCTCGGAATGGACGAGAAGCGTGTGAATACCTCGAAGACGTTGCTAAGCCAGGCAAGCATCCCTTTGACCATGTTAAGAAACTTTTCATGCATGTCATATAGCACTTTATGTTCCGATGATGATCATGATGATGTGGTATCCCCTTCGATGGGATGCCTCCGATACCTTACCATTGATACTTGCATCGTGCATGACCCTACCATTCTTATGAGGGTTGTGCGGGTGGGAGTAGATAGGATGCTTAGTAGATGCGACGCAAGTGGGATCGGGATATGCACGGTGTCGGAAAAGAAATGATTTCAAAGACTTTTCAAAAAACCCGTCGGGTGCCACTAATGCCTGAGGGAGATGATGTTGAGTTGGGTAACCACTTGAGAAAGAAGTGGTGTACCGGAGCAAGTTGTGTGTGTGTTTTCGAAAATGAAGAGTTTTAAGATTTGCTGACCGTCCCAACCTTACATGTACAACAACGATACCCCTTATGGGACGGGGCTTTGTTGATTACCTTGGTGGGTACTAGCATAGAGCCTGCATTACTAGTGGCGGGAGTGACGAGGTCACTCTCGATACGGGGTCGTGCCTGGTAGGGCGACCATGCGCTGTCTTTACAGGCACCGGGCACACCGTTGGTCCCTTCATGGATGATACGATCTGGAGCGAGGCTCGTATGATGTACATCATGAGGGCTGGGTACCAATCGAGTGGACACTTTGTTTAGTGTTGCTAGGGGAAAGGCATTGTTCGGGTGCTTACCTCGGGTATGTAATATATACCGTGAGTCGTGGATGACACGGAAGTTCCCCGAGTCTTGTGGGTAAAGTGTGCAACCACTGCAGAGTGTAAAACTATTCGAATAGCCGTGTCCATGGTCATGGAAAGTTGGAGGTCCTGCTTAAACTGCGTCCGATGTTTTCACAAACTTGGTGTGTGTGCGTGTGTGGATGACACAGAGGTGATACTTGAGCTAAGTCCGATGACTTGGCATGATGATGAACATGAGATGTTCAACCCCTGCTTATGATGATAACTGAGACTTGTTCACATGAATACCTGTCAGCAGTTGATGCATGCTTACTCAAGTTACTTGATCATATCATTGCACTTAAAATTAGCTTTCTGCAAAACTCACCTACTTAGTGCTATAGCATGCATAGTTATGCCTTGTTCCAAAACTTGGGTTGCTTGCGAGTACATTCAAAGTACTCATTGGCTTGCCACTGGTTATTTTATTGGCCAGGCATGAAAGACCAGGTTATGATGAAGATTATCTTGGTGACGGACATGCGAGCTAGGACGCTTCCCAGTTAGAATGCCTGTAGGGTTAAGGCAGATGACATGGGTTCACGTTATCGTTGAAGATTTCCACTGCAAACATATGAAGACTTGGCCATAGAGGCTATATTTGAGTAAAACGGTATGTAATGGATGTAAGTCTTTTGTTATTCAGTTTCTGTGTGTTCAGTGAGCATTGATCTCTAGGATCACTGTGCACGTGCATTCGGTGATCACGACTTATGAGTCGGGGTCCCCACATCTATGCTGACTCCAGAAATAAATTCAAGGCAAGAAAAGACAACGAATGTTGTTTTGCACATAAAATGTGAACTTTCCTTATAGGAACACGCGACCTTCTTGTGAGAACCTTCAGTTTAATTTGTAAGAGGCTTTGTGCCCAAACTTGTCCAAAATTGGGCAATTTTTTACCACACACACAACTGGGCAATTGATGGCACCCCCAAATTTCATGAATTTATGTCGAGGTTTGCATTTACATCAATTTAAAAACTAAGTTTTGTAGGATCGATAGTATGTCTAGAGGGGGGTGATTAGACTACTTGACTAAATAAAATTTCTACCTTTTCCCAATTTTAAGTGTTGGCAGAATTTAGCAATGATAGCAAGTCAAGCACACCCTACACATGCATGTCTAAGAGTATAGCAGCAGAAAGTAAAGACAAGCATATGTAATAGAGGATAGGGAGGAAGATCAAACGTAATTTGAAGACAAGAAGATTTTTACCGTAATTCCGATAGGTGGTGCTATCGTACGTCCACGTTTATGGAGTCTTCAACCCACGGAGGGTAACGGTCGCGAGAGTCCACGGAGGGCTCCACCCATAAGAGTCCACAAAGTAGCAACCTTGACTATTCCATAATGGCTTCCGTCCACGAAGCACTAGCCTCGCTATGGGTAGATCTTCACGAAGTAGGCGATCTCCTTACCCGTACAAACTTCTTTGTTCAACTCCACAACACGAAGTAGGAGGCTCCCAAGCGACACCTAACCAATATAGGAGGCACCACCCTCCAAAAGGTAATAGGCTCGATAGTAACGTTGAACTCCTTGCTCTTGTGCTTCAAGATGATAGACTCCTCAACACACAATCACTCTCTCATAGATTTGGCTTTGGTGGAAGAGATTGATTTGGTGGAAAGCAACTTGGGGAGGCTAGAAATCAAGATTCATATGGTTGGAATGGAATGGCTTGATCTCAACACATGAGTAGGTGGCTCTCTCTCAGAAAATTGGATGGGGCAAGTATGGAATAGTTCTGAGTGCTTCTGTTACGAGTGGGTGGTGGTGAAGGGGTATATATAGGCATCTCCAAAAATCCAACCGTTACACCTATAATGACCAACTTGGTGACACCAAAGTGTAAAACTCGGTGGTACTGAGTTGCTCAAAAGGTAGCAACTTTCGAATTTCGGTGAGACCGATATATAAATCTCGGCAATACCGATCAGGTGACCAACGGTCAGATTGCAAAACTCGGTGGCACCAATCCAAACAACTCGGAAATTCCGAATTGAAGAAAAGGGGCAACAGAATGTTGGCAACCTAAACTCGGTGGCACCGTTGCAGAATCGGCTGTACATAAGACTTAGGGTTTGGCTGGGATCTGTATGATGTGAAAATCGGTAGGGCCGAGTGGGGGAATATTGGTGGCACCAATTTTGCATGATAGGCTTTTGACAGACTATTGTGGAAGAGCTTGTGGGTGTTTTTGGTGACTATCACTTGTGCACGTGGAGCATTTTGTTCACCATCAATACCTTACCCCCTTTTAATAGTATTGGCTTTCCTATAGACTCAAAGTGATTTCTCACAAAGTAAAATGTAGAGTCTTCTTGCTTGAAGCTTTGCCAATCCTATTCGTTGCATCTAGGGGTCTCTCCATAATCCTTTTGCCATCCCATCACTGAACTTTTCCTGAAATATACTTAGTGGAAACATTAGTCCAATGAGATATATGTTGTTATTAATTACCAAAACCACCAAGGGAGCAAATGTGCTTTCAATCTCCTCCTTTTTGGTAATTGATGACAACATATAGATCAAAGCTTCGACATATGATATAATCAATGAATGTAATTTTCTCTTTGAGAAGTATGTGATAAGCAAGAGCTCCCCTAAATTTGTGCACTATTTTGAATTTGCGTTTGAATGCAAATGCATAATCGATTAGGTATATGAGGCATTCTTCCATGTCACATACAACTTGGTGGTGTGCTAGAGTAATAGGAATGAACATCATAGCACAACACAACAAGCAAAAGTGAATGATCATCTCATAGGCATCATCAAGGATAGGAAATAGTAGCAGCACACATCAAGTGTATGATCAAACACAAACAAGGTTTAACACAAACAAACCAAAAGATATAAATGTTTTTGAAGAGCGATAAAAAGCAACACTCTCCCTCTCTCGAAGCCCTAATGATCTATACAACTTCTCCCCCTTTGGCAACAAGTTTCCAAAAAGTTCAAAGGTATAGAACTAAGCGTCTCTCTGGGGCTGATCCCCTCCGGTAGCTGATGAAGGAATCGAGAGAACGGCATCAGCAAAGACTTCAGCAGACATCATGGATGGAGTTGGAGTAGCAATTGGAGGTGCTGGAGTAGCTAACGGAGTTGAATGAGCTGATGGAGCTGTAGCAGGTGCTGATGAAGAAGGCCTCAACTCTGGAGCTGTCATGGTAGGAGTCCTGGCTTTAGTCCTGAACTCGGTGTCGGCTCGGAGAGGTGGACTATCCTCATCATCATCTGTGGTGTGGGGACTAGGCACGCCATCAACTTCTCTCTTGAGCTCATTTACTGTCACTGTGAGCTCATCCACCTTGTTGTTGAGAATGTGGAACTTGCTCTCAACAATCCTTCCCAAACTCTCCTGGTTCTTCAAGATATTCCTAATATCCTTCTGCATGCTGAGCACGGAACTGAGAAGAAGATCCATTTGCTCACTCCAGGTCTTTGGCACCTGAGCACTAGAGTCTCTGGCTGCCTCTGTCTCTGCCTGTGCTGTAGCTGAGGTGGGATGATCTGGATCCATCACCACAACATTGTCTTCTAGCTCTGGCAGGAGTGGCAAATGTGGTCGATCAAGTGCATACACATGCTTCTCCAGCTAGGAGTTGATAAGCATCTGAATGTATGGAGCGTATCCACATGATCTCTTCTGGTCTGCGGCAGTCCTCTTCACTGTCTCAACTATCAAGTCCATCACTCGAAATCTGGTGAGCTGTGCACATCATCATAGCTGCCCTCAGGACTAGTGCCTGAGCTCATATCAACATTCTCCTCTCTGAAACTGTTCTGGCTGTCATCTGAGCCTGACACGCTGACCCTGAGAATAGAGCATAGAGGAGTAGAAGGGTTGAGACATCACAAAATGCAGAAGTTTTCTCAAATTTGAACTTAGAATTCTTAAGGTTTGCTTTCTGCAAAGGAAATTTCGGTACCACCGAGTCACAATTTTTGGATCCACCGAGACTCACAGTCTGCTTTACAGAAACTTGGCAACCAGTTCAGTTTCACCAAAAGTGGGTGCTCAGTTTCACCGAGATTGTCCTCAGTAGACCTAGAAACCAAATCGGTACGACCGATTTTTGTGCTTCGGTGTCACCAAGATTCGGATTGCGGACGGCAAAACCTAAAAATTCATTGTTCACTATTCTAATGGAAGATTATTGAGGATAGAATGATCTCAAACGGTGGCTTATCGATGGAACGATCCTAATGCGAAAGAATTGGAAAGAGGAGCACACAAGGGGTCGGAATCGTACCCTAATTCGGTGACGAGTCCGCTACGACACCAACGGCGGTGAGGATTCCGTCGACGGCGGCGAGTTCCAACGGCGGAGGCGCTCGGGAAGACAACGGTGATGACCAGAGGTCCATGAACGGCAGCTAGGGTTTGGAGGAACCAGACGTTTGAAGAAGTAATTTCAAAAGTCGAGTCCGCCACATTAAGTACCCATCACTGTCGGTGACACTGGTTCAAAATTATCGGTGCCACTGAGTTCCTCAACTGTCAGCTGACAGGGAAACTCGGTGAAGCCAAGAAGATGGAATCGGTGCTACCGAGATTGGAAAACCAGATCAACCCTAGGCATCGGTGAGACCAAGATTTTTGTGTTGGTTCCACCGACATGCACTTGGGAGGTTTTGGTGGTCAGTCCTTGTCGATACGGAACTCCGAGTGCTCCTCACACAGAGAGATCGAGAAGTACTTGTTCAAGTTTTGTGATGTAGAATGAATAGAATATGAGACAAGAAAGCATAGATAGCTAGAGAGTGGTCCTAGGCATTCTTGTCCATCCAATTGGCAAAAGAGAAAATAAAACCAAATAGCAACAATTGGATGTCCTCGAATGATTAAAGAAATGCAGACCAACATGCTCACACAATAAGATATCAAATGAAATCATGGTAAACATGCACATACATACTAGCATCTAACAAGCACTATGGCGATGATGGTGTCATCTATATATGAGTATATTGACTTAGGAGCCAAGTAAGAATACTTGATCATAGGTCATACTCATCGTTTAAGCACAAGTGGGGTTACCACTTTTACATAAAGCATTTAATGTTGTCACATTCTAAGAGATGCTTTAACTCAAGTCTTAGAGTAAAGCTCCCCCTTGATGTGACATCCCCCCATAGAAGGGTTTGTCGTAGAAGACTTCATGTGGATGAAGTAGTGGTGGATGCTCAAAGTTGATGAAGATCATATTGAGTTGGGAGCATCCTTGTTGTTTCCTTACTCTTCTCACCTACATGGGTTAGTCCCAAGCACAAGAGACAAATACAAGGGTATCTATGGACATGGAGTGCAAAACATATAGGATGATGTCCATGGATTCATTAATTACCTTGTCCCTTGCTTACCTTTGAGGGAATGTGTGACTCCTTGTACTATTGCATAATGTTGATGTTGATTGCAACTAGTCCTTGCCAATAATGAATATGAGTGAATTTCATTGGCGGAGTCACCCCTCAAGAACTTCTTTAGTTCTTCTTCTTGGGGACCCACATCAACTTGATGGGAATCCTTGGTGTTGAAGTGGCACTTGTAGAAGTTGAGCTTGTAGGAGCTCTGGGAACCCACTTGACCAAAGCTTGGGATTCATCTTCATATGAGTCAATCTCCTCTTGAAGCTTGTCCTTGCCTTGATCTTGTGGTCGTGGTGGAAGGTCATCTTGAGATTTTGTTCCCTTGGGGAGAGTATGCTCATGCTTATCCTTTTGAGGAACAAATTTTGGCTTGGGGTATTGACCTTCTTCCCATTCAACTCCATTTGCGTTGAAGTAGACAATGCCATGGTTCTTCCGGTATCTTCCGTGCTTGCGTACAATCTCCTCAAATTGCTTACATCCGGCAAGACTTTTGTAGATACCTTTCTCTATAATTCCTTTCAATAAATTGTTTTCTTGCTCAAGCGTAACTTGGCTAAGAGAATCATCATTAGTGGAATCAATATAACTACTAGAAGCAACATCATTAGATTTAGCATTTTTATTGTTGCTACTAGATGAAGAACCTTTCTTGCCTTTGTTACTAGTTTTTCTAGGTTTAACTTGTGGCATAAATGTAGACAAGACTAATTGTTTGGCTAGATAAGATGAAATCTTCTTTCGGAGATCGTCATTGATAGCTTTAAGAAACTCATGGTCTTGCTCCAAGGTGAGCTTCTCGAAGCGTAGCTTCTCATGAGTCTTTACAAGCTCTCTATGATCTTCTATAGTAGATTCATGGGCTAACTTAAGAGTGTTTAATTCGTTAGTTAGTCGCTCTATTTCCATCTTATCATCATCAACCGACTTATCTTGACTAACATGAAGATTATCAAGTTCATTCTGACTAACATCACTAGCTTTATCAAAGAGCAAGTCATCATCTCCAAGCAAATCATCCTCATCACTATTAAAATCAAGATACTCGGGGTGTGATACCTTGGGGCCTTTAGCCATGAAGCAACTTCCACTTCCTTCATTTGGTGAATCAAATATGTCATAGGAGTTGGTAGTCACTAGTACAAGTCCGGCAACACCTTCATCTTGACTATCGGAGTTGGAGTGATAGCTTCTCTCGGAGTGGTTGTCGGATTCGGAGACGGAAACCCATTCACCATAGTGAGCTTGATGTCTTCTTCTTGAGTAGCTCTTGGTGTACTTGTCCTTCTTCTCCGAGTCCCTACTTCTCCTTGAGGGTCTTCGTTCATAACGATCATCTCTACTCTTTCTCTCTCTTCGAGATGATTCATCTCTTGAGCTTCGTCTTCTTGGTGACTCTTCTCTTCGTTTGTAGGGAGCCGTGCACTCATTGGAGTAGTGTCCGGGCTTCCCACAATTGTAGCAGTTTCGGTCACGACTTGACGAACGCTTCTCTTCATATCTTGAGTTGGAGCTTCGTTCTTTGCCTCTATTCTTGTAGAACTTGTTGAATTTCTTGACCATGAGGCTTATCTCTTCATTGGTGACAAGGTTGTCGCTAGAAGTTGCGGGAGCATCACTTGTGGCTTTGTAAGCACCGCTAGACTGGTTATGAAGCTCTTCTTTGTCTTTGAGTGTCATGTCATGAGCAACAATCCTTCCAATGACTTCCGTAGGCTTGAGATCTTTGTAGTTGGGCAACATTTGGATTAATGTGCACACGGTGTCGTATCTCTCATCCAAAGCTCTAAGTATCTTCTTGATGGTGAATTTGTCAGTCATCTCTTTGCTTCCCAAGCCGGCAATCTCATTGGTGATGAGAGCTAGCCTAGAGTATATTTCTGCGACTCCTTCACCATCCTTCATCTTGAACTTGTCAAGCTGACTTTGAAGAACATCTAACTTGGATTCACTCACGGATTTGGTACCTTCATGCATATCAACCAAAGTATCCCAAATTTCCTTGGCATTCTCAAGGCGGCTGATTTTGTTGAATTATTCGGGGCATAGGCAGTTGAAGAGAATGGCACATGCTTGAGCGTTGTATTGCAACATCTTCAATTCTTCCACGGTCGCTTCACGATCCGGTTCCTTTCCATCACCAAAGAATTCACCTTGCAAGCCAACACGAACAATAGCCCAAACGGCGGGGTTATGACCAAGAATATGCATTCATTTTGTGCTTCCAACTAGCAAAATTTGTAGCATCAAAGTATGGACCTCTATGGTGATAATTTCCCTCGCTAGATGCCATACTCTCCTAGGTTGTGAAACCAATGCAATGGCGACCAAAGCTCTGATACCACTTGTAGGATCGAAAGTATGTCTAGAGGGGAGTGATTAGACTAATTGACTAAATAAAATTTCTACCTTTTCCCAATTTTAATTGTTGGCAGAATTGGACAATGATAGCAAGTCAAGCACACCCTACACATGCATGTCTAAGAGTATAGCAGCGGAAAGTAAAGACAAGCATATGTAATAAAGGATAGGGAGGAAGATCAAACGCAATTTGAAGACACGAATATTTTTCCTGTGGTTTCGATAGGTGGTCCTACCGTACGTCCACGTTTATGGAGTCTTCAACCCACAGAGGGTAACGGTCGCGAGAGTCCATGGAGGGCTCCACCCATAAGGGTCCATGAAGTAGCAACCTTGACTATTTTATAACAGCCTCCGTCCACGAAGGACTAGCCTCACTATGGGTAGATCTTCACGAAGTAGGCGATCTCCTTGCCCGTACAAACTTCTTGGTTCAACTCCACAACACTAAGTAGGAGTCTCCCAGGCGACACCGAACCAATCTAGGAGGCACCACCCTCCAAAAGGTAATAGGCTCGATAGTAACGATGAACTCCTTGCTCTTGTGCTTCAAGATGATAGACTCCTCAACACACAATCACTCTCTCACAGATTTGGCTTTGGTGGAAGAGATTGATTGGGTGGAAAGCAACTTGGGGAGGCTAGAAATCAAGATTCATATGGTTGGAATGGAATGGCTTGATCTCAACACATGAGTAGGTGGCTCTCTCTCAGAAAATTGGATTTGGGCAAGTATGGAATAGTTCTGAGTGCTTCTTTTACGAGTGGGTGGTGGTGAAGGGGTATATATAGGCATCTCCAAAAATCCAACCGTTACACAGATAATGACCAACTCGGTGACACCGAAGTGTAAAACTTGGTGGTACTGAGTTTCTCAAAAGGTAGCAACTTTCGAATTTCGGTGAGACCGATATATAAATCTCGGCAGTACCGATCAGGTGACCAATGGTCAGATTGCAAAACTCGGTGGCACCGATCCAAACAACTCAGAAATTCCAAATTGATGAAAAGGGGCAACAATATTGGCAACCTAAACTCGGTGGCGTTGCAGAATTGGCTGTACAGAAGACTTAGGGTTTGACTGGGATCTGTATGATGTGAAAATCGGTAGGGCCGACTGGGGAATATTGGTGGCACCGATTTTGCATGATAGGCTTTTGACAGACTATTGTGGAAGAGCTTGTGGGTGTTTTTGGTGACTATCACTTGTGCACGTGGAGCATTTTGTTCACCATCAATACCTTACCCCCTTTTAATAGTATTGGCTTTCCTATAGACTCAAAGTGATTTCTCACAAAGTAAAATGTAGAGTCTTCTTGCATGAAGCTTTGCCAATCCTATTCGTTGCATCTAGGGGTCTCTCCATAATCCTTTTGCCATTCCATCACTAAACTTTTCCTGAAATATACTTAGTGGAAACATTAGTCCGATGAGATATATGTTGTTATTAATTACCAAAACCACCAAGAGAGCAAATGTGCTTTCAAGTTTCCCGATGTTTGCGATCGAGCCAAGATGATGATATGTTTGAAATTCATTCCCATTTCTTGTGTGGGACCTAAACATGCAGCCAGGGAAACGTATTGGTTTTTTGACAAATTTTCATGAGCTGGACCGTGTGATTGTAAATCAAATTTGAATTATGCACATTGAATGACTAGAAAACTCAATTAATGTACTTAAAAGGCCAAACAAACTCTGTAAGATTCCGTTGTTTCGCACGACACATTCATGTTACTCTATGGAGACTCTAGAAATAAATTCAAGGCGAGAAGAGACATTGTATGTTGTTTCGCACATAAAATGTGAACTTTCCATACCGGAACCACATGACTTCTTGTGAGAATCTTCGGTTTGTAAGAGGTTTGTGCCAAAAGTTGTCCCAAACTAGGCATTGTTTTTACCACAAAACACATGCGCCATGACATGACACCATGCCAAGTTTTATGAAATCACGTCTTCTCAAAGTCTACAGCCGAGCAAAAATACCGAGAGGTTTGGAATTCGTTTAATTTCCATTTCTTACATGGGACCAAAACATGTATCCAGTGACAAATAGATGATTTTCAACCCATTTAGGTGCACTCTAGTATGTGCTTAACTACAGTTCAAATTTGAACTATGCACATGAGATGTCTAAAAAAACTCTATAAATGTTTAAAAGGGCCTAAACAAACCTGAATAATTCCATATTTAACACACAGTCCTATAGTTGCAAGTTCACTGCAGATAAATGTTATTGCCATCCAAACACCTTCAATTGTAATGTAACTTCATTTTTCGTTTCAAAGCAATATGAAAATAAAATACATCGCAAACAGTTCTTGATCATGAAACGTGTGTGATGTGGTATAAACATATCTTGGGCCAATCCTCATATATGGCTTAGGCCGGATGCTTCAGTCCACCGCCGGCACATCAACCACACAGTCACACTAGTTCCCCAAGACCACTGTACTGTTCAAGTGTCGTCGGCAAAAGATGGGGACGTGGATCCGCGTCGTGAGGGCAACTTCGGCGACCCACTCTGGCCCAACCGCGGCTGCATCAGCCATGAACGCGCTCACAACATCCTTGAGCGCGGCCGCACTCTCCGACAGGGCAGCTGCGTTCGCCGAAAGGGCAGCTACTGCATCTGACATGGCGGCAGCAACATCCGCGACCGGGATAGCAAATGGTGACAATGACACAACAGCTGTTCGTTCCTCGCCGGCCTCCGTAGCCCTGATGGCGGCTGCCCACGCCTATGTCAATGTCGCCCACGCCCAGCTCGTGTCGGTCACCGCACAAATAGCAGCGGCCTTCTCCGACAACAGTCGGCAACCTACGTCCGAAGAGTTGGCAATCGCCGAGAGCGCTCGTGCAATCATCCATTCGTCGGCAGCCTCCCTTGCCGAGATGGAGGCCATCAATGCCCGAACTGTGGCCGCCCACACCAGACTCATGGTGGCCTTTTCCAAAGATATGGCGGACGCGGACTGCAAGATGCTTGCAGAGTATGTGGTGATGGATGCCATGGAGCCCCTTCCCCTGGAGGTCGTCGAGCGCGAGCTGGTCATGGAGGATGCGGCGGAGATCGCCAAGCGGCAGGCGGAACATTAGTCTTTGTTTAGAGCATTGGTCTTTTGTTAGATTAATGTTTAGGTCAACCAGCTCTGTTTAATTGCTCGATTAAGTAAGTGCGGGCTGCGGTGTAGGCTCTTTTGTGCAGTACCCAAATTAGCAATTGATGTTAAATTATGCGACGACGTGGATGACCACTGTAACCAGGGAAATTCAGACCAAAAATTTGCCGCCATATCCCCATTCCATCTTCCAATTGAAAATGAAATTGAAGTTCATGACACACAATTTTTTGGAACGAACCGTGTGCAATGTAGTACCCAATCTTACGTCAGAAGCTTGGAGACAAACATTTTCACGTCCAAGTTCATCACACACAGGGTATAGCACAGGCTTCATTTGTGATGTGTTGATATCTAGAACTATTCTGCACCAAATGAAAATTTTGGGCTGCCGCGGAAATATCTACCTCCCTCGCCCCCCGGTACCAATCAAAAGCCACATTTCCCCCTTTTCCTCTACCTTCCATAGTTCAAACCTTCACTGCTTGCTTGTAGTGTCGCCTCCTCGCCGGCGACGCTCCTTCCTGCTGCTCGGCCTCCTCCATCTAGTCATGTAATCCACACCTCCCCAATACCCCCTCACCCCCTCCTCCTCCATCCCACATGGCCCGACCAGCGCGACACCTTCCACCCAAATCACCGCCCCATCCTCTAAATAATCGCCATCGAAAGCCATGGTGCACGCAGTATAGCCAGGATCTCAAAGAGCATTTGGCTGCGGAGAAGCAAATCGCGTCTGGACGCGCATATGAGGCAGCTATGGCTTCCATGCGTGCCGACCCCAAGATCTTGTAGGAGAACCTCGCCGTCGAGGATACCATCGACGCCTCGCGCGCTGACGCCGCCATGCTTTTGGCTGCTATAAACGACAGCTCATGGTCTTTTCTCGAGGGCACCGCCGGTACGTTCGACAAAGACTTCGATGTGTTTTCTCAGCGTGCCCGTGCTTACCTCAACTCCAGAGCCGGCATGTTGTTGCCGGGGCAGGATCAGGCCACTCACCACTACGAGGGGTGCACCCACGGTGTGAAGGCCTCGTCCTCTTCCAAGTTGAAGGAGCCCATCATCATCGATATCTCTGTCGATGAGGAATAGCTTGTTTTTCTTAGCTTTATCACTAAGGACCTATGTTCACCTAGCTACGCCGGTTAAGCATGTTTCGTTTACCTCTTGTGTGTGCCGCTACTGCCTTTCAATTAGAAATTCTAGTGAAATGTCCAATGTAATGCTACTACAACCTGACCTTCTAGTATGTTCTATTGTGCATTGTGGTGCTTAGTTAACTATTTCGTTCATTTGTTGTGGTGATCATTTAACTATTTATAGAATAATTGGTTTTATACCCCTAGTTGGGTCACACTCGGCTGGTTTACCCCTAGTTTCTGAAAACATGCGTTCTTGTCCAAACCACTTTGCTCGTCTTATGCTTTTACCCTTTTACCGTTTGACCGTCATTTTGAAAAAAAGCATAAGAAATTCATACTAACTCAGAAAAATACAAATAAGTTATCAAAATGTTTAGAAAAACTTCACCTACATGTGCATGAAATTTGCATTCATGACAAAAGTGTTGGAAAGTCCCCATCTCAGTTTTAGCTCATATAGGCGATGGGGACTTTCTAACACTTTTGTCATGAATGCAAATGACATGCACATATAGGTGATGTTATTCTGAAAATTTTGATATCTTATTTGCATTTTTCTGAGTTAGTATGAATTTGTTACGAAGTTTTCAAAATGACGGTCAAACGGTCAAAGGGCAAAAGCATAAGACGAGCAAAGTAGTTTGGGCATGAACACGTGTTTTCGGAAACTAGGGGTAAACCAGTCGAGTGTGACCCAACTAGGGGCATAAAACCAATTATCCCAACTATTTAATTCAATTCTGAAATGTGATGTACGATTGTTGTTGGTACAATTTTGTATTGTTATGCATGTGAAAATAAATTGAATTTAGATGCACTAAATACATGTGAAACATATAGAATTGCTATATTTCCTAGTTCTTAGCATGCTTGGTTTAGATAACTGGTTTTCCATGTGGCTCGAACTAACCTGTTGGATCCGCAATGTGTTTATTTTCCATTAACATATTTCACTAATAGTATGCCAAATATCACTTGTAACCTGATCAATATTTGTCTTAAATATGTTGCAAGGGGAAACAATGGGGGACACTGAAGTTTACCATCGAGGTTTGCACATCCATGGTTGTTTGGCTAATAGCACATTATTGTGCATTTTGCAGAAACCATTGTAATATTAATGTTTTTAATAATTTGTTCTTGCACATGTAGGTCCTGCTGTAAGAGGTTTAGACCCACTGTTCGACCCTTTTTGCATGTGGGGAAATGAGGTGTCCTTGAATATTAGTCAAATCAAGAAACTCAGAAAGATTGTTAAGATAAAGAAACTAGCTACGAAAAACAACAAGATGTTTGTCTGCACAACAAAGAAGATATCAGTCAACTATAGGATGGTACCATCTCTTTCACCTTGTCCTTTTCCCTTTGCGCCATTTAAAATTTTAGAAAAAATATTTATGCGTATGTTTGTTTTCGGTCCTTCTCAAGGAAGTTCATCGATGATTACGTCTCAAACCACCTGTATGATAAAGAAGCGAGGAAGGTATTCATACTGTCGGAATCGGGGCTCCGTAGACCCAAGAAGGTCCGAACTCTGGGGCTTGTGCGAAGATCTCAACCAACTCTTGCCTCAAGCTCGCCGCTCCACAGCCAAGCCTCGCCGAATATGCACGAGCGAACGAGAAGGCAGACATAGAAATTTACCCAGGTTCGGGCCACCTTGCGGTGTAAAACCCTACTCCTGCTTTTGGTGGATTGGCCTCACGAGGAGGTTTGGGGATGAACTAGTACAGTGGCTGAGCAACCTCGCGAGGGCTCTTGGGTGAGGATGGACCGATCTATCTCCCCCCTCTACGGCGGTGGCTAGTCCCTATTTATAGCGGCCTTGGTCCTCTTCCCGCATCGCACAGGAGGGAAGGGATCCCACAACGGCCAAATTTGAAAGGGGACAAGAGGTACGTCTTATCCTGACTAAAGGTGGTCTTCGCCCGCAAAGCTTATGGGCGTGACGCAGAGGTGGGCTCGGCGATGACATCCGTCCTGCCGAGCTCGTGGTCTTGGTCTCATTGCACTGGAATGGCAACCTTTGGGGGATTCCTTGGGAACCCACGTACGTCCTTGCCTCCTTAGCACAAAAGAGGAAACTGTCCCCTCTGCGCCCGCTGGCGCCCGCCTGGCCTTGGTCGTCATGACTCACGTCATCGCAGCCTCCTGAGGCGGGGTACCTGCATAGGAATCTCCGCTCCTCGGGAGGCAGCCTGGGGAGGCCACTCCTCTGGAGGTCTTCACGTTGTTCCCCTCGCGAGGCTGGGGCTCTCGCAAGGGTCTTGTCTTGGGGAGTCTGCTGCCAGGCCGTACCAGGCCGTCGAGGTGGGCCACGCGCTGGGCCGCAGGCATGCAGGTCTAGGTACCCCCGATCCCAGAACGCCGACAGTAGCCCCCGGGCCCAAGGCATGCTCGGGTTGGTTTCGGTGCGAAGCCAAGGAAGGAAGGCCGAAGCGTCGTGGGCCCTGATACGTCTCCAACGTATCTACTTTTCCAAACTCTTTTGCCCTTGTTTTGACTCTAATTTGCATGATTTGAATGGAACTAACCCAGACTGACGCTGTTTTCAGCAGAATTGCCTTGGTGTTATTTTTGTGCAGAAATAAAAGTTCTCGGATTGACCTAAAAATTTACGGAGAATATTTTTGGAATTAATAAAAAATACTGGCGAAAGAATCAACCGGAGAAGGTCCACCACCTGGCCACAAGCCAGGGAGGCGCGCCCCCCTAGGCACGCCCTCCTGTCTTGTGGGCCCCCAGGAGCTCCTCCGACCTCGTTTCCAACTCTATATATTCCTATTCGGGGAGAAAAAATCAGAGAGAAGAGTTCATCGCGTTTTACGATATGGAGCCGCCGCCGCCTCCTGTTCTTCCTCGGGAGGGCAGATCTGGAGTCTGATTTGGGCTCCGGAGAGGGGAAATCGACGTCGTCGTCATCACCAACCATCCTTCATCACCAATTTCATGATGCTCTCTGCCGTTTGTGAGTAATTCCATCGTAGGCTTGCTGGACGGTGATGGGTTGGATGAGATTTACCATGTAATTGAGTTAGTTTTGTTAGGGTTTGATCCCTAGTATCCACTATGTTCTGAGATTGATGTTGCTATGACTTTGCTATGCTTAATGCTTGTCACTAGGGCCCGAGTGCCATGATTTCAGATCTGAACCTATTATGTTTTCATGAATATATATGTGTTCTTGATCCTGTCTTGCAAGTTATAGACACCTATTACGAGTTATGATCCGCATCCCCCAGGGTGACAATAACTGGGATTCTTTCGGGTGATTACCGTAGTTTGAGGAGTTCATGTATTCACTAAGTGCTAATGCTTTGGTCTGGTTCTCTATTAAAAGGAGGCCTTAATATCCCTTAGTTTCCGTTAGGACCCCGCTGCCACGGGAGGGTAGGACAAAAGATGGCATGCAAGTTCTTTTCCATAAGCACGTATGACTATATATGGAATACATGCCTACATTACATTGATGAATTGGAGCTAGTTCTGTGTCACCCTATGTTATAACCGTTGCATGATGAATGCCATCCGACATAATTATCCATCACCGATCCATTGCCTACGAGCTTTTCACATATTGATCTTTGCTAAGTTACTTTTTCGTTGCTACTATTACAATCATTACAACACTGCTACTTTTACTCTGCCATTGTTACCATTACTTCCATACTGCTTTGCTACTGAATACTTTGCTGCAGATACTAAGTCTTTCAGGTGTGGTTGAATTGACAACTCAACTGCTAATACTCGAGAATATTCTTTGGCTCCCCTTGTGTCGAATCAATAAATTTGGGTTGAACACTCTACCCTCGAAAACTGTTGTGATCCCCTATACTTGTGGGTTATCAGGCCCCAATCGCCTACGGGCCAGGCTCGACGTGTGGCGCACGACGGGGCGCGCACGCCTCCACTTCCCCATGTCGCCTCGGCAACCGTCCCGGCCGACAAGGGCTGGCGCGTGCCGCGGGGTCATCATTGCCCGGAATGCGGAGGGGCGCCGGTTGGCCTCCGATCGACTATAAGTGGGCGAGAAAGACAAATCCCCCAGCCCGTCTTCATCTTCTTGCCTTCAAACTCCAAGCCGATGCTTCCACAACCATGGCGCCAGTGAGGAGATTTTCCGCCACCAAGAAAGGGAAGGCCCGCCTGGAGGGACCGGACTCGCCTCCGCCCAAGGTGGGCCACGGGCGTCCCCGTAAGTACACCGCGATGCCGGCGGTGGTCCCCCGAGGGCGTGGGCACGCCCCCGTGAGGGCCGGCGCTACCTCCGGCAGTTGTGGGAGGGTTCCCTCCCGCGCAAGCGGTTGCAGTAACCGTGCCGCCCGTGGCAGAAGGGGGAAGCTTGCGACGGGCGCCCAGCCGCCCCGCCCTTGATTCCACTCAGCCGACATGGCCCAGGAGTTCGTGGTGTGGGTGGAGAAGCCGGTGATCACCTGACTTCAGCTCCCACTCTTCTTCGCGGAGGTGCTTCCAGCCGGAGGGCCTGCTGGCCTTTGGCTGCAGGCCGATGGCTGCTGCAGCGAGACCTCGTGGGTGGAGGTCTAGGTCACTCCTGCGGCCTATGTCTTCCTGAACCGCAGGTGGCAGACGTTCGCCCGTGCTCGCGGCCTGCAGGGGAGGCGTACCCTCCACTTCAAGCACGATGGGGCGGCGACGCTCTTTGTCAAGATCTTTAGGGAAGATGGCAGGCGCTTGGGGGTGCTGCTGTCGGTGTCAAAACCGGCGGATCTCGGGTAGGGGGTCCCGAGCTGTGAGACTAGAATCGATGGTAACAGGAGACGAGGGAGACGATGTTTACCCAGGTTCGGGCCCTCCTCTGGAGGTAATACCCTATGTCCTGCTTGATTATATTGATGGTATAAGGGTTACAGAGTTGATCTACCTCGAGATCGAATGACTAAAACCCTAGATGAGTTCTCTTGCCCTACAACCCAAAACCCTCCGGCTTATATAGACGCCGAGGGTACCTAGGGCTTACAAATGGTCGGTTACACGTCGAAAGGATAAACATGCCTATTCACTACTCCAAACGTGGAGGATACGCCATGATTCCCGAAGCTTCCTTAAAGGAGACAGGGTCTTTGATCAATCCAATGCTCGGCAAGCGGCCCATGTAGTCCGTCCCATAAGAAATAGGTCAGCCTCCCGAGGACCACTTAAACCAGGACTCCCTCAGTAGCCCCCGAACTAGCCTCCAACGCAAAGGGTCCTAGCTCCAGCTGCTTCACATGATAAGAGTCTTCGGCTTGCGAGGCGAGTTCCTTTCTCCAAACAGTGATTCGGTCGAGTTTAGTTCGGCCTCCGACGACGTGTAGTTTCCCCGATCATGGATCGTCCAAACACCATGAATAACTCGGCCATGAAGGCCAAACGTCAAGGAGTACACAGTGCTCCCTGACAACCTTTCAGACGAAAGGTCACGGCCCACCACGACCACTGAACCAGTCACAAAAGCTCGATTCGCGGTTCGGGGCCGTTTTCATCAACACGGCCCATCAATGCACAGATCGTGCTCTGTTTCACACGGGATATGTTTAATCATGCGCGTATAACGGCATGCACGTCTTGGGAAGCGGAGGGATTCACAGTGCAGTGAAGGGAGGCTAACCGGTGACAAGCCCAATAAAAGGGAAAGAAAACCCCAAGGCTTAACCGCGCTTCCCATTCGCATCCCTGCTTCCCCAATCTCCTGAGCCTCCAGAGCTCAGATCTAGGTTTTCCACCCTTTCTCCTCCGAGCTCAGCCAAGGCCGGCTCAGGCTCCAACGGCAAGTGGGAGGCTTCCACGGTCATAGACCAGGACATCCGGGACCTCAAGGATGCCGGCTACCTCCCCGCCAACATCTTCCACCGTGCCCCAGAGGAGGGCCAGGTGATCCCCACCCCCAAACCAGGCGAGAGGGTAGTTTTCATTCCTCACTTCATCTGAGGATTGAGCTTCCCGCTCCACCCCTTCGTTAGGGCCTCATGTTCTTCTACGGACTTGACTTCCACGACCTCCCGCCGAACTCCTTCATGCACATATCGGCCTTCATCATCGTCTGCGAGGCCTTCCTGCGGGTCGAACCACACTTCGGACTATGGCTCAAGATATTCAATGTCAAGCTGAAGTGTGTCGCAGGCGAACACGCAGACTGCGGCGGGGCGGTCATCAGCAAGCTTCCCCACGCAGGATGGCCATCCGGCACCTTCATCGACACCATCAAGACTTGGCAAAAAGAGTGGTTTTACATCACCGAGCCAAGGGAGGAGGGCGGACTTGTTCCTGCCGAATTCAGATTCGGTCCCCCGACCAGATTGACCTCATGGGTCCTAAAGGGCCTCGACTGGGGGTCAGATACAGAGGTGCACGACCTGCAGAGGAGGATCGCCTCCATGATCAAGGACAAAATCGATCTGACCAACGTGGTCCAGATTATGCTCCGGCGGCGCATCCTCCCCTACCAGCGCCGGGTCTCTCCTATGTGGACTTATCGGCTTGACGATGAGCCTACGATTCGTCAGCTCTTCCGCACCACTCGGGAGAAGCTGTGGAAGGCGTTGTTCAAGGCGCAGGAGAACTGGCCAGCCAAGAAGGAGGACCAGGGCCTGCGCGCCGATAAACCCCCTTCCGAGGTATAACATAGTTTCGCTTGATCGGCTTCGTTTTCCTGAAGAAAATCTAAGCACTTTCCGATCACTTCCGCAGGAATGGTTGAGCAAGGCTATGGGCATCAAATGCCCGGCTCCACAGCCCGAAAACCCTAGGTCCCAGCTATTGTCGGAGATGCTCGTCGTGGCGCCTTACAAGGCACCAGAGAAGAAGGAGAAGAAGAAGAAACCAGGCCGAGAAGGCCTGCGCATCAGGGACCAGCCGGGGGCTGTGTCCGAGGAAACCCATGCCTCCTCGAATCAAGAGGAGGAGCACGAGGGTGAGGGGGAAGGCGATTCCCCCCTCGCAAGAAAGAGGGCGGCGTCATCGGATGCCACAGAGGATGTACCTCCTCCCGCCCTGAAGAAAGCGCGTCGGACACAGCTAGTTCTGTCCGACGACAGTTCAGACTCGGATACCGAGTCCGAGGACTTCGAGAATGTTCCACGAAGGAACCTCAGGGTCAAGCCCCCAGCTCGAAGGTAAAGATTCGAAGACTTCCTGAGCTATTAGTGCTAAGTTTTGAATTAACATGTGAGCGCTTATTGACTTGCAGCCCACCATGTGTTCTCCCCACCGATCAAGTCTCGAACGGGGAGACCCCGCCCGCCGAGCTAGCGGAGAGCGGGACCGCGTCGCACCCCTCTCCTCCGGGCGCCGCGAAGGATGCCGCGGAGGTGTCATCCCAACAGGCTCCTTTGGAGCCGGACACCAGTGGTGGGGGCGACGACGTCATGGTCGAGGCTAACGCGTCGGCCGCCGAAGACCGGGGTGAATAGCCACTCCCGAACACTGAGGAGACCGGACGAGGGGATGTCCAGTCCCTTCCGAGGTCGTCTCCGGAGCGCACCAAGCCTCCTGAGGCACCAGTTCAGTCCCCGGTTGGAGATCGGGTTAACCGACCTCCACCGGCGCCATCGACCAATGGATGGCCAGCTATGGGGGAGGCTCTGTCAAGCGCCTCCATCTCCGAGGAGCACCGCACCCTTATGGGTGCGGTTTTACAAAGCATTCAGTCCGTTGATAGCGGACTGAAGGAGGCCTTCAAGGGTCTCCTGACGGGCTTCCAGGTAAGCCACGTAATGTTTTGTTAATTTACTATTTTGTGCTATCGTTATATATATAGCAGCCCCCGAGCCCTAGGTGAGTTTTCAAACTCACCTGGGGGTCAATCATAGACCATTAACGGAACAATGCATGAGACAATAGTTGTTCAGAATAGCCCTTAAGAGGACCGAACACGTGATCATGTTTATGATAGTTCAGAGGTTTGAATCCATTTAACCTGATAGTGGTTTGTTATGTGTAGGCTTCATCATCGGCGGCGGCTGTTAATGCCGCCGAGCTAGACGAGCTAAATCGGAAGCTCAAGAGCTCTGAAGATGAGCTCGACGCTCTGAATAAGAGATTCGACGAGGCCCAAGGTAAGCTGGATGATAATATCCGAGTTCTTCATCACCATACTGTCGACGCAGTATTTTTATATGTTTGGTGCTTACGCAGCCTCGGCGAAGGAAATTGAGAAGCTCAAGGCCGAGCTTGAGAAGTCGAAACAGGAGGCCGCGAGCGAGAAGGCGGCGGCCGAACGAGCGGCTGCCGTGCTCTCCGATTTAAAAGCCACCGGTGCCAAACATGAGGCTCGGGTGGAGGAAATCCAGCAGGAGCTCAAAGACGCCGGTCAAAAGTGCAAGGACCTCGAGCAGAAAGGCAAGGAGCAGGCCGCCGAACTATCCACTCTAAACTCCGATCTCCAGAAGGAGCGGGTGGATATGCGGTCCTTTGAAGAGCAAGTCAGCCAGGCCAAGGCTATCATGGATGGTAAGCCGTATTTACTGCAGTGTGTCTTCGGGGATAGCAAGTTCGCATTGCTTACCCAAGTATGGCGTTCCTCAGGCGCCTGCTCGGACCTCCAAGAGCACAGCGGACGCGAACCAGTTCTATGCTTCGCGGGGAGAGGGAGCTGAAGCTCGGCTGTTTTGGGCGCAATTTGAAGCTTCTGAGCGCTCTCCTCTCCTCGTTGAGCAGCTGAAGCAGCTGATGGAGCTACACCGGATGGCGGAGCTGGACATGAAGGATCTCTTCATCCGGCTATAGCCCAACGAGCCGTTGCCGAGTAGCTACTTCGGCCTGGTGCAGAAGCTGAGCAACGCCTCGCCTCGGATCGACGCATTAAGGCGGTCCTCCTGTATCGAGGGAGCTCGGATGGCCTTCGCAAGGGCCAAGGTGCACTGGCCGGGTCTTGATCCGACGAAGATAGCCACTGCTCCGCCGCCCCCTGGAAAGGAGCATAGGTGTCCTGAGCGATACTTCTCCGTAGTTATGGAGGGTGCTCGGGCAATAGAGGCTCAATGTTCGAGAGAAAACATTTATGAGTAGATGCGTTGTAATATGTCCGAAGACCTTTTAACGCGTTTATATTTAAGATGCATGGTTTATCATGTCTTTCGTGTTTTGCATCCTTTATAACTCCTATGTGGCCGTTGAAACTGAAAGTTGCGAGTCGTCGGCTTCAGCCCCCGTGTAGATACTACAGGGGGTGTCCCTGCCAACGCACTGTTACCCTTAGCCGAGCTATCGGTACCTGAAGGCGGTTGTGTGGGGCGGACAAGGCAATCGGACCATAGTGATTTATTGCTTTCACTTAGCCGTAGGGGCGCGAGAAAGGAGTGCGGCGGGCTGATGACTAGCCCCTAGGGGTTTGTGATGTTCGGATGAACCGCGGCCAAAGCCGATATCACATGGTCTATACGAATACCAAACCCATCGCATGACACGGAATAACCTCTAACGAGGTCTATTTAAACTCGGATTCGCAGACCAGTTCTCGCATACTATGACAGTCAGTTTTCGGCTTTCTCCACTGAGGTGCTTGACCAGGCTAGCCGGAAGCACAATCGTAGTGGTGCTCCCTTTGCCCCTTTAGCCAAACGAGCGGAACATAAAGGGGCAAGCACAGGAGCCGGGGAACCCAACTATTGACCCAAGACATAGTACGGAACCAATGCATATAAAGTGGAATTCCAAGACGCCGAATGCGAAATCAGTTGTGCTTAGGGCGATTTTTTAAGTTCGAGCCCCCGGTCTATTAGCCGGTTGCATCGCAAAGTATACCAAACAGGTTCGCAAGAAGAGGGGGGAAATAGAGAGTGTGCCAAAAAAAAGACAGCGAAGCGACCATGTATGATACATCTGTATTTTACTCAACAACTCTTATTATTCAAATTTGCCGATGCAACTGTTTACAGGTATTTAAAAATGAAATATAAACCTTACAGGAGGGGTTGTACCAGGGGTCTTCGATGGGTGACCTGACGTCCTCGATGTGCCCTGTCGTTTGTCCACTCCTGCGTCTCCATAGGAGTTGTATTCCGCTATGGGTTTTGCTGTTCGGCGAGCGGACTTTGGTGAAAAATCTTGAGAAGTCACCGAACTGTGAATGAGCTTTACGCCTGAGCAGGTACTTTATGGTACCTGTAGTGTGTCCGAAGACGTTTTGATGGTGATAGTTCGGTCCAGCCGAACACTTACCCTTTGATAGTTTTTCCCCACCGCTGCCCATGGAATTTTGAGCGCGAAGTTGTGCCTCCTTGGCACGTACTTTGCTGGTTCTAGGGATGTGCGATGGGGGCGAGTCCCTATTTATGGGGAGAAGAAGGTTCTGGTACTTCAGGTTGAAACCGAGCTCGCTTCCCAGCATTACGTGCTTTTACAGCAGATGTCGGCGTTTGCCGATCATCGGTGTAATGGAATTCAGCCGCCAGGGCCAACGCATGTTCCTCAGTTCGGAGGGAGCGCTCTATGTTTCCAGTAATGACCCCCTTGGGGCCGGGCATTTTGAGCTTGAGGTATGCGTAGTGTGGGACGGCATTAAAGCAAGCGAACGCTGTACGGCCGAGCAGGGCATGATAGCCGCTGCGGAAAGGTACGATGTCGAAGATCAAGTTCTCGCTTCGAAAGTTATCGGGCGAGCCGAACACTACTTCCAGGCTTACAGAGCCCGTGCACCGGGCCTCAACGCCTGGGGTCACTCCTTTAAAGGTAGTGTTACCGGGTTTGATCCTTGACGGATCTATGCCCATCTTTTTCACCGTGTCTGAGTAAATCAGATTTAGGCTACTTCCTCCGTCCATTAGGACTTTTGTGAGGTGATACCCGTCTATGATGGGGTCTAGGACGAGGGCGGCCGAACCCCCATGACGAATACTAGTCGGGTGGTCACGTCGATCGAAGGTGATCGGGTATGCCGACCATGGGTTATACTTCGGGGCTACAAGCTCTACGGCGTAGACCTCTCGAAGGGCGCGCTTTCTCTCTTTTTTGGGTATATGAGTGGCGTATATCATATTTACTGTTTTTACCTCTGGAGGGAATTTCTTTTGTCCGCCACCGATCGGACCGCGGGGCTCATCCTCGTCCTCGCTGCGTGGGCTCTTGCCTTGGTCCTCAGATGCGAGCTTGCCGGCCTGTTTGAATACCCAACAGTTACGGTTGGTGTGGTTGGCGGGCTTCTCTTGAGTGCCATGGATCTGGCAAGGCCTCTCCATGATCTTGTCCAGCGGGGTGGGTCCGTCGCGATTGCCTTTAGGAGGCTTCTTCCGCTGCCCAGGCCGGGAGTTGCGGAAGCCGGCGTTAACGGCCGTGTCATCGGCATCACTATTGTTGTGCCGGCACTTATTCTTGTCCGGGCAATCAACGATCTGGTTTTTCTTGGTCAAGAACCGATTCCAGAATAGCCGCGCGGATTCTCTTGGCTTCTGGACGACGTTGCTTAGGTCGGAGGAGTCCGGCGGCCGAACATAAGTGCCCTGGAAGTTAGATCAGAATGCATCTTCTAGATCCTCCCAACACCCAATGGAGTTTTCGGGGATGCTATTTAACCAGTGCCGAGCTGGCCCCTTAAGCTTCAGGGGTAGGTACTTGATGGCGTGGAGGTCATCTCCTCGCACCATGTGGATGTGGAGGAGGAAATCCTCGATCCATACGGTTGGGTCAGTTGTCCCATCGTATTGTTCTATGTTTACGGGTTTAAACCCTTTCGGGAACTGATGCTGCATCACCTCCTCCGTGAAGCACAGTGGGTGGGCAGCGCCTCTGACCCGAGCTATGTCGCGCCGGTGATCGGCGTCTGTCCTAGCCCGGTTTCGTTCCCGACCTTTATTGTTGCGGTCGAGCCAAGGCCGGTACTCTTCCCGTCTATCGGGTGAGTATCCTCTGGATCCGTAGATGGATCGCGTATGACCTGCTCTGTGGTCCAGGTCGTGTCGCAGGTCGAACCTGTCATCGGGCACTAGTGGCTCTTTTCCCCGTCTACGGGGTATCGTCGGCCTATAGCCGGTGTCATCAGCCGTCCTGTCTCGTCCTCGAGGAGGGCGGTCTGGCTTGTCGTATGGGGTATGTTTGGGAGATGGCGTATCAATGAGCTCGTCATCGAATTGTGGCAGCAGCCTTCTGCGTGGATAGCTCTTAGGTTTGTCCGATAGACCGGTACCGTATCCTTCCTTAGCTGAGAGGACTCTCGTCCATCGATCGTTGAGGTTGTCTTGTTCGGCTTTAAGCTGCCATTCTTTTGCTTTCAGGCTGCGGGCCGTGGCTATAAGCTATTGCCTGAACAGTTCCTGATCTTCAAGATTATCGTGGATGGCAAAGTCATCGGCTTCCGGGATGTCCTCCTCCTCGACAGGGGGGAGGTAATTGTCGTCCTCGGAATCATTTAGATCGTCGGGGTTGCCCCGGTCTTCTGGCCTCTCCTGACCCTCTAACGGGTGTTCGTGGATTTCGGGATTGCCGAGGTCTTCCGGGGTGTCTCCGTCCCCGGTGCCGTCTATAGCTTTTCTTCCCTTTTTTCCTTTTGACCGTTTATGCGGCTTTCGGTGTCTTGACGGCGCTTCATCCGATTTGTCACCATCATTTTTTGGAGTGTCCACCATGTAGACGTCGTATGTGGAGGTGGCAGTCCACCGCCCGGTGTTAATGGGGGTGAGGGCGCTATCCTCCTCATCCATGTATTCTGCCTCCTCAGAGGCATAGTCCAACATGTCGGTTAAATCCTCGACAGTGGCTACCAAGTGGGTGGTGGGTGGGATGAAAAATTCGTCCTGACCCGCCTTGAGCCCGATCTGAGCACAGATCTGGGTTGGGTCGTCGGTAATCTTCATCGACGAGATTCGATCTAGGGCCTCGTTGAGTATCGAGAGCTCGATCGGGTCGGCCTGCTCAGAGCTTCCGGAGTTAACCTCCGATGTGTCCGCGCGGGGGGAGTATTCGGCAAGAATAGGTGTCCGGACGTCTGGCGCTATGACTGGGTCCGGACTGAAAGTCGGGTCCTCGCCGGGGTAGATCCCGTGGGCGGGACCGAAAGATGGATCTGAGGTTAAAGCCTCAGAGTCTTAGGGCGTGGCAGGCGAGACCGCGAGCCCGGTTAGTGACAGGTCACCCCGAGAGTCCACGGAGAACTCTAGGTTCCCGAATCTGACCTCTTGATCAGGGGCTAAACTTCCGACACGGCCTAGATGGCCGGTCGGGTCAGCGTGCAGCACAATGTTGCCGAAAGCGAAGATCTGTCCGGGGACGAAAGTGTCCGTATTGCGGACCTCTTCGTTGATGACGAGGCGAGCCATCGATTCCTTTGGCGATCATAGCGGAACTCTCAATGAAAGCACCAATGTCGGTGTCAAAACCGGCGGATCTCGGGTAGGGGGTCCCGAGCTGTGAGACTATAATCGATGGTAATAGGAGACGAGGGAGACGATGTTTACCCAGGTTCGGGCCCTCCTATGGAGGTAATACCCTACGTCCTGCTTGATTATATTGATGGTATAAGGGTTACAGAGTTGATCTACCTCGAGATCGAATGACTAAAACCCTAGATGAGTTCTCTTGCCCTACAACCCAAAACCCTCCGGCTTATATAGACGTCGAGGGTACCTAGGGCTTACAAATGGTCGGTTACACGTCGAAAGGATAAACATGCCTATTCACTACTCCAAACGTTGAGGATACGCCATGATTCCCGAAGCTTCCTTCCTGGAGACAGGGTCTTTGATCAATCCAATGCTCGGCAAGCGGCCCATGTAGTCCGGCCCATAAGAAATAGGTCATCCTCCCGAGGACCCCTTAAACCTGGACTCCCTCAGCTGCCCGGAGGGCGACGGCGGCGACAGCGACGACCTCTCCGCCGACGATAGCCATCGCGGCAGCGGCGTCCTCGGCGGTGAACTTGCCCTTGGCGACGCCTGCAGCACTTCCAGTAGCAGCGACGCCTCCTCCGGGGGAAGCTCGAGCGACGACGACTATGACGAGCCGCCACGTCGGCGTGCCCGGACCAAGGAGGGTGGCGAGCCGCCGCGGCACCGTGCCCCTGCCCCGGAGATTGTCGAGCCGCCATGCCGCCGTGCCCCCGTCAAGGAGGAGGAGGACTCTGACTGAGCGCGGGCGGCACCGGAGCCAGGCCTCAAGAGTGGCGGCCCTCGGGAGGCCGCCTTTTGTGTTTTTTTACTTCCTGCATCAAGAACCATGGAGGGGCCCGTGGGGGCGTGTAATGAACTATGGCGCTTGCGCCTTTATGTTAGCGTTTTTCATCTCATACTCTAGTATTCATGTTGCTACCAATTGAAAGTTCATGCTTGTCATGATTAGGATAACTTACCTTGGTGTACTCGTGGCGGGTTCCTGCGTCGTGAGGTGCAGCTGGGGCACCGGGGTAGCTTAGAGATCTCGCCGAGGGGGCTTCTTCCTTGCGGACCGGGCAGCTTCGGGGCCTCGTGGGGTGCCCGCCACTCGCGAGGCCCCTGGGGGGTTGGCGAGGTCAGGGCCTCCGGAGGTGCCTCCTCAAGGCACCGCATCCCGCGGCGGTGCTGAAACGCGCTTTACATAGGGTTAGGGTTCCTTGAAAATAAGCCAAATCGTGATTTCCATTTCCTTGGTCGTCCTCCTCCCAGCGACCATTTTTGGTGGGCGCCCCCGAGCGAGGGTCGATCGTCGCTGGTATGTCGGGGCGCGATGCCTAGCAAGGCAAGGAGATGAGCGCTCCTGAGGCCGGGGGCCTCAGGCAACATGCGCGTGCTGACTCGCTCGAGAGTGTCGCATGAGGATTAGGACGCCGAAGCTTTGGCGAGGTACACACCGTGTCCAGCACCCACTCGCGGGGCGCGCGTGAGAGAGAAAACTGGCAGGTGCCGAACCTCTTAAAAAGGGACACCAAAACGGGAAACGCTGCAAGGAGAAAAATTCCCACCCCTTTTTCGAATAAAGACGCGAAAACTTCAAGTTTCATTTCGAAAAGTGGCAAATTTGGTTACAAAAGAGAGCAAAGAACAGTCACGTCCGGTACCTAAGCTGGTCTTCCCACCAGCGCAGAGCATGGGGCTTCCACTAGGCGTGGGCATAGTCATTGAAAGACCGTGTCGTCCGCCAGCGCGAAGTATGGGGCTCCCACTTGGGCGTGGGTGGGAACCCCTCCGCGTCCTCGGGGGAGTCTGGGTGTATACAACCCACTCATTATTACGTGAGAGTGTCACGGGTAGAACTTCCGGAGGTGCTGGATGTTCCAGGCATTCTGGATGGGGACCCCGTCCTGCGTCTCCAGGCGTACGGTGCCAGGACTGGAGACGCGGGCGACCTTGAATGGGCCCTCCCACATGGGCGAGAGCTTGTGCAAGCCCTCCCTGGAGAGGACCCGCCTCAGGACGAGGTCACCAACTTCGAGGGTCCTGGAGCGGATGCCGCAGCAGTGGTAACGCCACAGCGCCTGCTGGTACCTTGCTGCGCGAAGCGAGGCTTGGCGGTGGGCCTCCTCCCCGAGCACGATATCTGTTCCCCGCGAGGCATCCTGACGCTCCTCGTCGAATGCCAAGACCCGCGGGGAATGATGCTTGACCTCGTGCGGGAGGACCGCCTCAGCCTCGTAGACGAGGAAGAACGGGGTCTCACCGATGGGCTTAGTCGTGGTGGTGCGGATGGACCACAACACAGACTGAAGCTCACCGAGCCAACCCCTGTCGCAGACCTCGAGCTTCTTCTTGAAGCTCCTCGTCTTGAGGCCCCTCAGGACCTCCGCGTTGGTATGCTCAGCCTGGCCGTTGCTCCATGGGTGGGCCACCGAAGCGTAGCATATCTGCGTTCCAAGATTAGCACAATATGTCCTAAAGAGGTTGCTTGTGAACTGTGAGCCATTGTCGGTAATAATACGGTTGGGGACACTGAAGCGGCTGAGAAGGACCTTGATGAACTTGACGGCCGAGCCGGCGAGGATGGTATGCACGGGCTCCACCTCCGCCCACTTGGTGAACTTTTCGATGGCGACGTAGAGGTAGCGGTAACCGCCGGCTACCTGAGGAAAAGGCCCAGTATATCCAGCCCCCAGACCGCGAAAGGCCAGGAGAGCGGGATAGTCTGGAGACCCTGCGTGGGATGATGAATCTTCTTAGCGTGAAATTGGTAGGCCTCGCAGGATCGGGCCAGTAGAAGCCGTTGCGGAACACCTTCCCCACGAGGGTGCGAGATGAGGAGTGGTGCCCGCAATCTCCGCCGTGGATGTCAGCCAACAGCTCGCGCCCCTGCTCCTCGGATATGCACCGCAGCGAGACGTCGTTGGGGCGCCTGCGGTACAGCTCGCCGTCCTGCAAACAATAAGCAGTGGCCTAGGGGGCCACGCACTCCGCGTCCTCCTTCTCTGGCAAGGCGCCGCAGAGCAGGTACACCTTGAACTCCTCGGTCCAGTCGCCGGCCTGGGGTTCCAGCGCCAGGAGCAGTCAGGCTCCTGAGGCCGGACCACATGCCGGGGCACCTGAAGGCGGGGTCGGTGGCAGCTCCTCCTCAAGCGACGCCGGGCCTGTGGCCGGGGGTGCCGCCGATGGCTTGAAGGGCCTCTCCTCAAAGACGCCAGGCTCCTGAGGCTCGTGACGCGACGTCCTCTTGGCGATGTCGTCTGCTTCCTTGTTCGCGCCACGCGGGACGTGCTGCAATTCCATGCCCTGAAAACGCTTTTCAATTTTACGCACCTCTTCCAAGTATGCCTCCATGTGCTCATCCTTCGGCTTGTACTCCTTGTTGGAAAAGTTGACGAGGAGCTGGGAGTCACCCTTGATGGTGAGGCGCTGGACCCCTAGGGCGGCAGCAGCCCTGAGATCAGCGATCAAGCCCTCGTATTCCGCGATGTTGTTGGAGACTTTCTCGCCATGTTGGAAGCAAAGCTGCACGGCGTAGTAGAGCTTGTCCTGGGTCGGGGAGATGAGTACTACTCCAACCCCCGCGCCCCGCCGCGCCAAGGCTCTGTCGAAGTGCATGACCCAACCGTCAGGCGCCTCATCGCCAAGCGCGAGGGACTGGCTCTCATTCAGCCCCCGGTCAGGAGCGTCCGTCCACTCCGCCACGAAGTCAGCAAGGGCTACGCCCTTGATGACCCTGGTTGTGCTGAACTCCATGTGGAAGGCCTGCAATTCTATGTTCCACTCTGCAACCCTTCCGACAGCGTTGGGGCTGCGCCGCACTTTCTCCAGGGGGTATGAGGAGACGACCTTGATGGGGTGGCCCTGGAAGTAATGGCGTAGCTTCCGTGAGGCGACAAGGAGCGCGAGCAGGAGCTTCTGCTGCATTGGGTAGCGCGCACGCGCGTCGCGCAGCACGGTGCTGACGTAGTACACCGGGTGCTCAATGAGGGATGAGGTGTTGGCGTCGCCCTGCTCCGCGTGGCCCGCGAGGGGCTCTGGTGCCCCGTGGGTTGATGAAGTGACGAGGGCCTCAGGAGCGCCATCCTGAGGCGGCGAGCGTTACGCGGCCCCACACGGGCCGCCTTCCTTCGCGCCTGTGCCGGCACGCTCCTCTCGAACTGCCATGAGCACTCGGCTGGCCGAGTGGGGGGTGGCCGCCAAGTAGAGCACCAGGGGCTCACGAGGACGAGGCACCACCATGACGGGTGGGCTCGTGAGGTAACGCTTGAGGTCCTCGAAAGCTGCCTCCACTTCCGGGGTCCACTCAAAGGGGCCCTTACTCTTCATGGGCTTGAAGAAGGGGAGGGCGCGCTCGCCAAGCTTGGAGATGAAGTGCCCCAAGGAGGTCACGCAGCCCGCCAGTTTCTGCATTTCCTTGAGGGTCTGAGGCGGGCGCATTTTCCCGATTGCCTTGATCTTCTCTGGGTTGGCCTCGATCCCTCGGTGCGACACCAAGAAACCAAGTAGCTTGCCGGACGGGACCCCAAAAACGCACATCTCCGGGTTAAGCCTCAGGTTCACTCGACGCAAGCTGGCGAACGTCTCCTCCAGGTCCTCGATCAGGGTCCTCGCCTCCCGTGACTTGACCATGATGTCGTCGACGTACGCCTCTGCATTTATCCCGAGATGCGGCCCTAGGGCGATGTGCATCAGCCGCTGGAAGGTCGCGCCAGCGTTCCGCAGCCCGAAGGGCATGCAAGTGTAGCAATGCACGCCGCACGGGGAGAGGAAGGCCGTTTTCTCGACGTCCTCCACTGCCGTCTTGACTTGGTGGTAACCTAAGAAAGCATCCAGAAAGCTTAGTAGATCGCACTCGGCGGTGGAGCCCATGATCTGGTCGATGTGCGGGAGCGAGAAGGGGTCCTGAGGACAAGCCTTGTTGAGACTCATGAAGTCGACGCACATGCGCTCCTTCCCACCCTTCTTGGGGACAATGACTGGGTTGGCCAGCCAATCCGGGTACCGCACTTCCTGAATAACTCCAGCTTCCTGAAGCTTGCTGACCTCTTGGACGATGAACACTTGCTTCTCTTGTGCTTGTCGTCTTGCCTTTTGCTTCACTGGGCGCGCATTGGGGTACACCATTAAGTAGTGTTCGATCACCTCCCTCGGGACGCCCACCAGGTCGCACGCCTCCCACGCAAACACGTCCTTGTTCGCGCGGAGGAAGTCGACCAGCGCCTTCTTCAGGCCTGGGGGAAGGCTGGCGCCAATGGTGAAGGTGGGGCCCGGGCACCCGTCATCAACAAGCACCTGCTTCGTCTCAGCCCGGTCCTGAGAGAACAACTGTTTCTTCTTCACAGGCGCGGCCTCCGGAGCCTGCATGACGCTCTCGCGTCAGGGCACGAGGCTGCTGCGGCCTTGTAGAAAAGTTCGAGGGCTCGAACCGCGTCCTTGATGTCTCCGGCCCCAGTGATGATACCGCTGCTACCAGGCATCTTGATGATGTTGTAGCATGGGTGCGTTGCCGCCATGAACTTGGCGAGGGCCGGGTATCCCAGGATGGCGTTGTACGGCAGGCCGATGTGGGCCACTTCGAAGTCGATCAGCTTGGTGTGATAGTTGTCGTGAGTGCCGAAGGTGACGGGGAGGCGCACCTGCCCCAAGGGGGTGGTAGAGCCTCTGACCACCCCCAAGAAGGGCCTGGAGGGCGCGAGCTGGTCGTAGGGCACCAGGAGCATGTCGAAGGCCTCCACGGAAAGGACGTTGAGTCCAACGCCGCCGTCGATGAGGGTCTTGGTGACCGCAACGTTGCTGATGGTGGGTGTGCACAGCATGGGGAGCGCACGTGCAGCGACCGTCGTCCTCGGATGGTCCCTAGAGTCGAAGGTGATGTCAGTCTCCGCGGGCACGACCGGGCAAACCGCAGCGCCCGCAAAGGCCACGGGCTGCCAAGCCTGGGGAGCAGCACCTGCCATGGGGATGATGAGGCGAGGGCGGAGCGCGGCTGATGAAGAGGGAGCTTCGACACGCCCCTACCTGGCGCGCCAAATGTCAGAATCGGGGCTCCACAGACCCAAGAAGGTTCGAACTCTGGGGCGTGTGCGAAGATCTCAACCAAATCTTGCCTCAAGCTCGCCGCTCCACAGTCAAGCCTCGCCGAATATGCGCGAGCGAACGAGAAGGCGGACATAGAGATTTACCCAGGTTCGGGCCACCTTGCGGTGTAAAACCCTACTCCTACTTTTGGTGGATTGGCCTCATGAAGAGGTTTGGGGATGAACTAGTACAATGGCTGAGCAACCTCGCGAGCGCTCTTGGGTGAGGATGGATCGATCTGTCTCCCCCCTCTACGGCGGTGGCTAGTCCCTATTTATAGCGGCTTTGGTCCTCTTCCCTCATCGCACAGGCGGGAAGGGATCCCACACGGTCAAATTTGAAAGGGGACAAGAGGTACGTCTTATCCAGACTAAAGGTGGTCTTCGCCTGTAGAGCTTCTGGGTGTGACGCAGAGGTGGGCTCGGCGATGACATTCGTCCTGCTGAGCTCGTGGTCTTGGTCTCGTTGCACTAGAATGGCAACCTTTGGGGGATTCCTTGGTAACCCCCGTACGTCCTTGCCTCCTTAGCACAAAAGAGGAAATTGTCCCCTCTGCGCCCGCTGGCGCCCGCCTGGCCTTGGTCGTCACGGCTCACGTCATCGCAGCCTCCTGAGGCCGGGTACCTGCATAGGAATCTCCGCTCCTCGGGAGGCAGCCTGGGGAGGCCACTCCTCTGGAGGTCTTGGCGTTGTTCCCCTCGCGAGGCTGGGGCTCTCGCGAGGGTCTTGTCTTGGGGAGTCTGCTGCCAGGCCATACCGGGCCCTCGAGGTGGGCCACTGGCCTAAAGTTGCGACGACCTTCAACATCATTGAAGGCTCAATATTTGCCTTCCGCTTTAACAGTTTTCTAGATGAGACTCATCTGTCTATTTACCGTCTATGATGATACTTAATTTCCAAAGGTTTTAGATGTTGCATTTGAAACTTTGTCCTGTTGTGCAATTGGGTAGCTAGGCAGTATATGCCTATATGATGTTGTATCCTGATGTAATTCAATTATGAAATCCTGGTTGTCGTACTATGAATAAGAAATATATTTTGTGCTTGATATGAAATGTTAATTTGATTACTAAATGAATTATAAATAATAGAGCCATCATGCTTATTATGGGGGTTCCCATTCCAGACGGTTTCTTGGACTACACCGTGGGCGATGACCTCAACAAACCCACACGGTTTCTACAAAGTTGGCGTGTTGGATCGGTGAGGAATCACACACGAATTCTGCTCGACAACTGTGTGCGTTAGGACACCCAATCACAAACATTTTCTTATAGCATGTGTGTGTGATGGGCAGCCCAATGCAAAACAGTTACATCTAGACACCGTCAGTGATGTTTTGAATAACGCAAACGACAGAATTATAATTATCGTGTGTGGTGACCTGCCCTATCACAAACAATATTATGCAGAAAATTCTGTGTGATCTGCAATACGAACGGAGATGTAACCTTGGGATTCCCTGTGTGGGATGATAAGCTCATCTCACACGGCTTCCCCAATATGTCTGTTTGTGATGGCCCTTCGAATCGCAAATGATGTATTTTTGCCCATCGTGTGTGACCGGGTGCAGGCATCGCCGACGGGTTTTGCCTGTCATGTGGGATAGCCCCCCCCCCCCATCGTCCACACATGCAAGGCGACGGTTTAAGACTATGTCACGGAAAGGGGTTAAAAACCATTTGTATAGCGCGCAGCTTGACTAGTGGTACCAAACGAAGTCCAATTGACACGAAACTTTTTGATGATTTTTTATGGACCAAAAGAATACCTAAAAGCTTCGGGAGGAGTCAGGAGGCCGCACGAGGGCACCAGCACACAACAGGGCGCGCCCTAGGGGGCGCGCCCTGATGTGTGTGATACGTCTCCAACGTATCTACTTTTCCTCAGTCTTTTGCCCTTGTTTTGGATTCTAATTTGCATGATTTGAATGGAACTAACCCGGACTGACGCTGTTTTCAGCAGAACTACCATGGTGTTGTTTTTGTGCAAAAATAAAAGTTCTAGGAATGGAACGAAACTTTTTGGAGATTTATTTTGGAAAATATAAAAAATACTGGAGCCAGAAACCTTCGGAGAGGGGGCCCAGGCTGGGCACGATACACCAGGGCACGCCAGCCCCCTCCCGGCGCGCCCTGGTGGGTTGTGCCCACCTCGGGGCCCCACTTGCCCTATCTCCGCCACCGTAAATTCCTAAATTTGGAGAAAAAAATCAGAGAGAAAGAATTATCACGTTTCACGAGACGAAGCCGCCGCCACCTCCTGTTCTTCATCGGGAGGCCAGATCTGGAGCACGTTTGGGGCTCCGGAGAGGGGAATCTTCGGTCTTCGTCATCACCAACCTTTCTCCATCGCCAATTCCATGATGCTCCCCATTGGGAGTGAGTAATTCCTTCGTAGGCTTGCTGGTCGGTGAGGAGCTGGATGAGATTCATCATGTAATCGAGTTAGTTTTGTTAGGGCTTGATCCCTAGTATCCATTATGTTCTGAGATTGATGTTGCTATGACTTTGCTATGCCTAATGCTTGTCACTAGGGCCAGAGTGCCATGATTTCATATATGAATAGTTTATGTTATCATCTCTATATCCATGTTCTTGATCCGATCTTTCCTAGTCATATGCACCTAGTACGTGTTACGATCCGTCAACCCCATAGTGACAATATTTGGGATACTTCGCGGTGATGACCGTAGTTTGAGGAGCTCATGTATTCACCATGTGTTAATGCTTTGTTCCGGTTCTCTAATAAAAGGAGGCCTTAATATCCCTTAGTTTCCTTATGGACCCCGCTGCCACGGGAGGGTAGGACAAAAGATGTCATGCAAGTTCTTTTCCATAAGCACGTATGACTATTTACGGAATACATGCCTACATTACATTGCTGAACTGGAGCTAGTTCTGTATCGCCCTAGGTTATGATTGTTACATGATGATTATCATCCAACGAGTTACCGATCTAGTGCCTACGACCTTTCCACTTATTGTTCTTGCTAAGTTACTACTGCTGTTGCTGCTGTTCAAACTGCTATAAAACTATTGCTACTACTGTTACCGCTGCTGTTACTATTGCTACTACTATCAAACCTTTCATACTACTGTGCTACTGATCACTTTGCTAAAGATATTTATCTCTAGGTGTGGTTGAATTGACAACTCAACTTCTAATACTCTCAAGTATTCTTTGGCTCCCCTTGTGTCGAATCTATAAATTTGGGTTGAATACTCTACCCTTGAAAACTGTTGCGATCCCTATACTTGTGGGTTATCAAGACCTTTTTCTGGCGCCGTTGCCGGGGAGCATAGCAATATTTTTTGAGTCACTTGGGATTCATATCAATCTATCACTATGAAGAATCTGAAGGATACTAAGACCAAGATTTTTTCCCTCTACTACGAGGGGAGTTAAGGAACTGCCATCTAGCTCTGCACTTGATTCACCTTCTGTTATGAGTAAGTTTGCAACACCACCACATGCTAGTAATCCTGATATGTCGCAAGTTATTGATGATGCTACCTCTACTATGAATTATGCTATTGATGATGCTAGTACCATGCTTGATGATAATGTGCCACTAGGAGAATTTCTTGATGAACAAATTGCTAGAGCTAAAGAGAATGAAACTACTGAAATTGATGAGATTGCTGAAGCTGATGAAGCTTATGATATTGATGATGACTATGAAAAACCTATTAGTCCTAGCTCTCCTAAGTTTGAAATGCCTAAGATACCTGAAGGTTATGTTATGGACGAAGAGATAAGTAGAGAAATTCTTTCTTGCAATGATAGAGATGATCTTAAGAAATTACTATGCAAGTATAAGGAAAAGACTTTGAATGCTAGAATGAAATGTGCTCCTAAGTTTGCTACTTCACCTATCTGTGTTACCGATAAGGATTATGAATTCTCTGTCGACCCAGAGTTAATTACTTTGGTTGAATCTGATCCTTTCCATGGCTATGAAACTGAAACTATAGTGGCACACCTTACTAAGCTGAACGATATAGCCACCCTTTTTGCTCATGATGAGAAGATTCGCTACTATTATATCTTAAGTTATTTCCGTTCTCAATTAACGGTGATGCTAAGACATGGTACAATACTCTTGCTCCTGGTTGTGTGCGTAGTCCCCAGGATATGATCTACTACTTCTCTGAAAAATACTTTCCTGCTCACAAGAAACAAGCTGCCTTACAGGAAATATTTAACTTTTTGCAAATTGAAGAAGAGAGTCTCCCACAAGCTTGGGGGAGGCTTCTCCAATTGCTTAATGCTTTGCCTGATCATCCTCTCAAGAAAAATAAAATACTTGATATCTTTTATAATGGACTAACCGATGCTTCTAGGGACTTCCTAGATAGTTGTGCTGGTTGTGTTTTTAGGGAACGAACTGTTGAACAAGCTGAGGAATTATTGAATAACATATTGAAGAACTATGATGATTGGAATCTTCCTGAACCACCGCCTAAACCCACTCCGAAGAAGAGGGGTATCTTATTTCTCAGTCCTGGAGATATGCAAGAGGCAAAGAAATCTATGAAGGAAAAATGTATTAAAGCTGAGGATGTTAAGAATTTGCCACCTATTGAAGAAATACATGGCCTTGACACACCACCACCTCCACAGGTGGTAGAGGTAAATTCTTTATTAAAGTTCAATGAAAATGACATTCCTCACAATAAACATCCTAGTCAGTGCTTATATGATTTTGACAACTATATTATGAAGCAAGATCATTTCAATACCCATGTTTTGAAACAATTGAAATACAATTGTGATATGATTGCTCGCTTGAGTGACTTGCTATTTAGAATCAGTAATGATGTTAGAGGTGTAGGAAAGCATGCCTCTATGGTTCAAACTCAGTTAGAACAAGTTGCTAAGTCTCAAAAAGAATTGCTTGATGAAATGAATAGTAATATGCATGATTTTGCTGCTAGATTAGTAACTAGAGGAGGTAGAATGACCCAAGAACCACTTTATCCTGAGGGCCACCCTAAGAGAGTTGAACAAGATTCTCAGAGAATTAATAGTGATGCACCTAGTCCTTCTAAGAAGAAAAAGAAAAAGAAAAATGATAGGACTTTGCATACCTCTAGTGAACCTGAGACACAAAAACCTCCTGATGATAACGATATCTCTATTTCTGATGCTGAAACTCAATCTAGTAGTGAACATCAACCTAGTGATAATGAAAATGATGCTAATGATGTTCACAATGATACTCAACCTAGTAATGATGTAGAACCAGATAATGATGTTGAAATAGAGCCTGCTCCTGATCTTGATAACCCACAACCTAAAAATAAACGGTATGACAAAAGAGACTTTGTGGATAGGAAACATGGTATAGAAAGAGAGCCATGGGTTCAGAAACCCATGCCATTTCCATCTAAGCCATCTAAGAAAAAGGATGATGAAGAATTTGAGCTTTTTGCTGAAATGATTAGGCCAGTCTTTTTTGCGTACTCGTTTAACTGATATTTTGAAGATGGACCCTTATGCAAAGTATATGAAAGACATCATCACCAATAAAAGAAAAAATACCTGAAGCTGAAATCTCCACCATGCTTGCTAATTATTCTTTCAAGAATGGAGTACCTAAGAAACTAGGAGATCCGGGAACACCAACTATACCTTGCTCCATCAAAAGAAACTATGTTAAAACTACTTTGTGTGATTTGGGAGCCGGTGTTAGTGTTATGCCTTTCTCCTTATATAAAAGACTTGATTTGAATAAACTCACACCTACTGAGATATCATTGCAAATGGCTGACAAATCAACGGCCATACCTATTGGTATTTGTGAGGATGTGCCCGTTGTTGTTGCAAATGTTACTATCTTAACGGACTTTGTTATTCTTGAGATGCCCGAGGACGACAACATGTCGATTATCCTTGGTAGACCCTTTTTGAATACTGCAGGGGCTGTTATTGATTGCAATAAAAGCAAAGTCACTTTTCATATTAATGGTAATGAGCACACGGTGCACTTTCCGAAGAAACAATTCCAAGTGAATGGTGTAAATGTTATTGAAGAATCTCCGACCATCACTATTGGAAGTTTTCAATTACCTCTACCTACTGCCAAAAAGAAATATGATATACTTATTGTTGGGGATATGCACATCCCCATTGAGGTAACTTAGTGTTTTACGAAAGTTTTTTGGTTTCATGCCAATCGGAAGTGGTTGTTAATAAGACTTGATCAACCTTATTAATGGATCATTTTTGAGAGGTATGAAGTTGAGGAATCTAGTAAGCACCATTCTCTGTTCCCACCTTTTATTTTCTGTTTTAGTTAGTAGAATAAAATAAAATGCCATGTTTATCCTGTTTTCTGTTTTCTCCGTGCAATAAAAAATGACCCAAAAATAAAAATTCTCAGAATGCCCTGAAAATTTAACACGATTTTTTCCAAATATTTAAGAATTTCTGGTGCAAATAAGACCTGAGGGGGTGCCCCTGGTGCCCACAAGACACCAGGGCACGCCAGCAACCCCAGGGCGCGCCCTGGTGGGTTGTGGCCCCCACGTGGGCCCCCTCACTTACCTCTTTAGCCCACATTGTCACCTACCTCCAGCTAAAAATCACCACAGCCACCATTTTCGTGTTCTTGCTCTCAAACCCGCGGATTTAGATCTCTTTGCTCGAAGCTCCGTTTCTGAAACTGTTTGGAGGGATTGCTTCTTGGTATGTGACTCCTCCATTGCTCCAATTAGTTTTTGTTTTAGTGGGTTATTTTTAGAGTATTTAGCTACTCTTGGTGCTGCTGTAGATGAGCTTGCATGTTGAATTCTTAGATTTCTAAGTAGTTTAGATGCTCAATATGGCCTCTATGCATGCTTGGGAGTAGTTGCTAACAATCTTACTAACTTTTGTTGACAAATTTTTGTGGACTAAAAATTTTCAGAAATTTTTATAGGAATAAAATGAAAATCTTTAGGAAGTTTTCCTCCAAGAAAAATGCCAAGGGAGTCATTGAGGAGTCATCGGACAGTGACCATCATATTCCAAGAAAGGTGGAGGTGCGGCCGTGTGAATGGCCGCATGATGCCTTCATGGAGGAGGCCGGGTTCGATCAAGAGTTCGCTCAGTTCGTCGCAAATGCCAGGTTAACCGAGTTCTTCGCAGCTAAGTGTGACCAATATCACATCCTCAAAAATTCCTTTGTACAAAGTTTTACTTATTTAGGGAAAAACAATCCTCCTGAAGTAGAGTTTAACCTTTCTGCTAAAACTCACAGAATGTCACTAACCAACTTCTGTAACATATGCTTGATTCCTTCTGATGGGGACCTAAGAGAACCTAGGCCATCTGAGTTTGAGGATTTTCTCCTCGCATTAACCGTGGTTGAGGATAGAGGCGTGTCGAGCGCCACTGCTATTAGCTTACAGTTTCCCTTAGTACATTATTTCGCTTTGGTCATCACTAAGTGCTTAACTGCTAGGGAGAAGGTCGGCGCACTCAGTGCTCCTGACCTTGCTATTTTACGTCGTGCACTTTATGATGATCACACCTTTAGTATGGGAGCTATTATTGCTCGACGCTTACATCTTAACAAAACCAAGGGAAAGATACATGGTGGTATTTATGCTACTCGTTTGGTGGACCACTTTAGAATCCCATTTCGCCCCCATGATTATCTTTTACCCAGAGTTTACCTTGATCATAAGACACTGCAGGCTCACCAATTCCTTGACGTAACTGAGTCTCCCCATGATATTCATTATAACTTGGTATTTACTCAGGAGACACGTGATGTTATTCCATTGCCTGCACCTGCTTTGTTTGATCCTATTGCCAGGAACGGATATAGGATTATGCCAGATGACATTGTAGCTTACCGAAACAACCTAGCAGCTGCTGAGGAGGAGCCCCAGGGATGGGATGCTCAGGTGTCGCCTCCGCCTCACTACGACTTGGGACCGGATGGCTACTATGGATGGTGATTACCAAGCTAGGACAAAAGCCTAAGCTTGGGAGAGTACGTATTTCCACCGACATTACAATCATGTTCACACATTTCATTCCAGTGGTCGGTGTTTACACTTTTTCATTGTATTATCCATGCTCGATTTGTTTTCTCGCTTTCTTCTTGCGTGTTTGAAAAACTTTGAGAAAACCCAAAAATATTTCCTACTTCTTTTTCACTTTTCTTTCTAGCTTAGTTTAATTGTAGCATCAAAAGAAAACCCAAAAAGATTTCTCGCTTCTTCTTTTACTTGTTGGGAGCTTTCCTGTGTAAATAGTTTTTCTTGTTTTTGTTTTCTTTAAATTGCTTGTTTCAAGAAAAAAAAACTCCAAAAATATTTCAGTGTGTTTCTCTGAAATTCTTTTCTTTTTACTTGAGTCGTACCGAGGAGAAGACCACGATGAAATTGTTGAGTGGTTCTCATCTGCATTATTGTTTATCAAACAAAGAGCCCATATTAATTTGTCTTCTCCTCTTGAATAAAATGTTTGCAGATTCCAGCTTAGTCCACAGCACTCTTGCACTATTATTATCTTCTTATCGTTCGGTCGTGCAAGTGAAAGGCAATGATGATGACATTTGATGAATTAACTGTGGCAGAGAAAAGCAGGTATGAACTCAACTTGTTTTTGTTTTTGTAAATATGTTTAACCTAGTATCCCTTGATTCATCTCATTATGATCAAACATGTTTGCAATGACCATTAGAGATTATAGTTGTTCATGCCATGCTTAAGTAGCTAGGAGTGGATAATGATTTATCTTGGGTGTCAACATGCATTAAAATAGTTGTGATGCGGTATGATGATATGGTATCCTCCTCTGAATGTTTCAAGTGGCTTGAATTGGCACATGTTCATGCATGTAGTTGAATCAAAACCAACATAGCCTTCATGATATATATGTTCAGGGTGTCCATATCCTACTCATGCTAGTATTGAATGTTGACTATATGTAATGCATGTTCATGACCATCTTCGCTCTCTAGCTGGCCGCTTCTCAATCTAATTGCTAGCCTTCGCCTGTACTAAGCTAGAATACTGCTTGTGCATCAGAACCCTTAAACCAAGTTTTGCCAGATGAGTCCACCATATCTACCTATATGCGGTATTACCCGGCCGTTCCAAAGTAAATTTGCATGTGCCACCTCTAAAAATTCAAATGAACATCTGTTTCGTGTGCATGGACCGCTCATGAAGCGACAGGGGGCGGTCAGTATCTTCCATGCTAAGCGGGTTATTCTCATGACGATTGTTTATTCACTTGTCCTTACACGAGAGGGGCGGTAATAGGGATTCCCAGTCCCGAAATCAAAACTCAAAAATAATTAAACAAAACTCCCCCAGGAATGTTGTTGGTTTGGACGGTACCTGTCGTGGATTTGTCACGGCAGATGTCCGGGTTAACGGACTTAAGGTGTGGGGTCATCACACGTAACTGGTAGCTTGAGAGGGGTTGAGCGGGACGAGAGACGCGGAGTTTTTACCCAGGTTCGGCCCCTCCGATGGAGGTAAAAGCCTACGTCCTGCTTTGTGTCTTATATTGATGACGATGATGATCTCGGTTACAAGGGTGCAGAGTCAGCACCTCTAATCTCGAGACCCTCTAATCTGACTATCTTTCTGACCTGTCTATGAGACCTGTCTATGAGACGTCTAACCTGACCCTCTTGGGGTGACCCGCCCCTCCTTATAAAGGCTGAAGGGGCGGTTTACATGTAGAGTCTAAGTCGGATTGATGACTTCCCATCGCGGGCTTCTCTTCATGGGCTTCCGAGTCCTGGGCTTGTAACCCGTCCCGGGCGGCTTACACCGGGCGGGTTACAACCAGGGTTTATCTTCAGAGACTCGTCTCCGTGACTGTCTGATAACACTGTTCATCTCCTGGCACTGTAGCATCCGGGTTATCCTCCTGACACTGTAGCCGGGTTACCATCCCTGACACTGTAGCTGCCGGGTTAGAACTGTAACCAGGTCTGTACTGTTTGCCGGGTCAGCATGTCTGCCGGGTCAGTACTGTTCTCCGGGTCAGTACTGTTTGCCGGGTCAGCATGTCTGCCGGGTCAGTACTGTTCTCCGGGTCAGTACTGTTTGCCGGGTTATACCGGGGGGTAATATCCCCGTCATTAGCCCCCAGGTTAGCTTGAATTTATTCATGGTAAGCTCCATCATCTTGCAGGTATATGTCCTTTGAAATAAAATATTGGGAATACAACACCCATATGCCGTTGAATCAGCCTTCAATGCTCTTGGCGGGTCTCCTCCGCCGGGTTATAATCATTGATGGTGCCGGGTCATGATTGCTGGTGACGCCGGGTCAAATAACTGAACTCCCGCTGAAATTGACATCTTGAAAACTTCTCCAATTTTTTGATATATTCATACTACCTGTAGCCCCCAAGCTCCAAGTTGATCCATGATGACTTGGCGCTTTGCAATAATATCTTTGATTGTGTAGCCCCCAAGTACCAGGTTGTCTTGCCTGCAGCAGCCTGGGACTTAGAACTGTCTTATACCTTACAAAGCTTCAGCTGGTGTAGCCCCCAAGGGCCGGCTCATCAATATGTGATGCGCCGGGTCTTCAATTTGTACCTTATAATCTGTTTTGAACAACTGAATACTGTAGCCCCCAAGTGCCGGGTCGCACGCCTGTGGCGACTTGGGACTTTAGAAAATTTGATCTGAGCGGTGTAGCCCCCAAGTGCCAGGTCAGTAAGGAGTACTGGGCTGGGACTTAGAAAAATATTGAAAGGCTTGCTCATCTCCTTGAGATAATAGGGTCTTGTTGACAATGTAATGCTTTGAAAACAAGCTTGCATTAGCCCCCAAGTGCCGTGGTGCATGCTTGCAGCGACATGGGACTTTGCATACTTGATATAAACTTGACTTGAATAATGTAGCCCCCAAGTGCCGGGTCGTATGCCTGCGGCGACTTGGGACTATTGTGATAATAATATGACTCATCATAATTTGTTGGATGAATCCTTGGCCGTGGTTGTAATATAACCCGGAATGAATATCCTGGAATAATTCCTTTGTCTTTGATATGAAATCCCTGCTCGTAGTTGCGGTGCAACCCGGCGAGTATGTGAGAAATCCATGATGAAGACCCAGCCATGTTGGCTATTAAAGATCTATTTGTTCTGGCGGCTTATCTTATAAGACAAGACCTGCAAAAATAAACAAAACAGAGTATATTCTGCATTGTTGTAAGGGCGGCTTGAAAAAGCACAACCCGGAGATGTTAAAATCTCGTATAGCCTTGCTTCCTCTTTCACAATCTTGCTCTGACCCGGTTTGGCAAACCGGCATGATATGTAAATATGATGAAATGCATGATGTAATGTATGATGTATGATGCAATGTATGATGTATGATGTTCTTGCCTTGCCTTTTATTCTCAAAATTTCACATGATGGTTCTTCTGGGTGGACTCGATGCTTGAACTCATACCAGTACAGGGTCTCTAACGAGAGTGGCCGTCAACTCCTTTGAACGGCTCAGGGTCTCTAGGCGAGATTAACTGATAAGAGCGCAACGAACCAGAGAGAGACACAGCAAATGGGAGAGTTTACCTCGCCGCTGTAAGAGGCCCTTGCAGGGGGTAAGTTTTTAGAACTCGCTGCACCCCTGACAAAGCGGCATCAACTTACAGGCAGGTATAACTCGGATTTGCGGATGTAAGGGTTTGCCTCGCCGCTGTAAGAGGCCTTTGCAGAGGGTGAGTTTTAGAACTCGCTGCACCCCTGACAAAGCGCATCTACTTACAGGCAGGTATAACCCGGCCTTGCAGATCGAAAAGGAGGTAAGTTTTTAGAACTCGCTGCACCCCTAGTGATCTTTGTTGACGGAGTCAACCTTTGGGTCCATGACCCGCTTTATAGTGGCTGAAAAGCCTGATCGAGAGGGTTGAAGCTTAACCCGGTGGGTTGAAAGCCCCCAAACGACCATGTTGAAGTATCAACATAACTGCAGCATCTTGTAAGCCGCCATCTTATATGAAGAAATAGCAGAAGCCCCCAAGTTGAACGGTGCATCATGGCGACTCGTCTTCTTGGGTGACTTGTAATCCTTCCGCCAATAATGTAGTATCCCCCAAGATCGGGTTAACTTCCTTGCCATGATTTGTGGCTCTCGTTGAAAACGGCCAAGTGTGTCGAGTCATGTCTGTAGCCCCCGAGTTCTTAAGTTGACTCGAAGAGGCGGCATGAGAATCTCCACTGAAGGTTGAAGTTGACCATGGCGGGTTATAGATTATCCCGCATGAATTGTTTCCATCATCCGGTCGATGGTTCGTCCCGGCTGGTTGTTGAAGCTCCAACCACTGTAATAGTGGCGACTTGTGCGCATGTCCGTCGGGCGGCTTGTGCAGGCGATCAGTGCACCGATATGCTGATGTAGATCGTACTGCAGCCGGCGGCTTGCGCTCATCAATTAGGCGGCTCGTACAGGCGAGCATCGCACTGATATGCTGATGTAGATCAGACCACGGGCGGCGTCTTGCGCTCGTCCGCTGGGCGACTTGAACCGGCAAGCACAGCACCAGTATGTTGATGTAGATGTAGGAGTCAGCCGCGTGTTTGAAGACGACGCGGTTGCGAGAGACGGCCCCGGCGTTGTAAGCCGGTATGGTCGGGAGAGGCGGCCGCGGCATTGTAAGCCGGTGCGGACGGGTGACTCGGCCGCGGGCGTTTGTAAGCCGTCGCGGACGTATGAGTCGCCCGCGAGTTGATGTAGACCGAACCACAGGTGGTTTCCGTGCGTCCGTTGGACAACTCGTACGGGCGGGTGCTGATTTGAGCTTTGTACCCGCAGTACGCCGGTCACCTTGCCAGTCCTGCATAACGACATCACAGACGAGAGTAACTGTTCTCGAAAGAATAATAAGTGTTTCAATAAAAATTGAATGGACAGATTTCACCTGATTCGTCCGGACGACAGACGGTCTGTTCTGTGAACATGCCCCAGTAATTTCAATGGCGATTTAGCCAGTCTTTCGAGGCCACGGCAGAGGCGGCAGCGGGCCGTAGCGGCGAAAACAGCTCGAGGCGAGACTGTGGATGATGAGGCAGATGTGCCTCGCATTGAATGCGCGACGGCTCAGAAAAGCCAACAGGCGGTGGGCCAGCGCATGGTCGCAGCGGCGATGGCGGAGATGGCGATTTGAAGTACGACCGCAGCAGAGCCGAAGCTGGGCGGCTTAGAATAGACCCTCCGGGTCCCTTTTTTTTTTTTTTTTTTAGCCTCCCACTTATCTTCTCAACAAACAAAACTCCCACCTCTGGCTCTTGTCTCCCCAAAATAGCAGGCTATGGTGAGAGCGCCTGCGCGCGAGGAGCTGGGGCGGGTCAGACGCAAAGGCGAAGAGGAAAAATGGCGTGGGGTAGGTCCGGCGGCTCACGGCGGCCGGGTGATTCGCGAGACGCAGAGGCGGAGCTGCGGTGGAGACGGGAGCAGAGAGCCGGCCGGCGGCTCGGTCGTGAGACGGCTCGTCGGCGCGTGGAGAGCCGGCGCGGCAACCCACCGTGGAGGTCGGTGGTGGGCAGAGTAGCGGAGGCGGCTCAAGTGTGGGAGCGCGAAGGGAACGGCAGCGGCCGGCTCGTGGCGCGGCGGCGGTCGAGGCCATGGCGGCTCAACGCAGCAGCGAAGGCAGGAGGAGCCCGCAGCGGGGCGGAGCGGAGACGCGGCGGCGGCTCGCGAGGCGCCGGGGCGGCGCGCGGCGGCGGCTCGCGAGGCGCCGGGGCGGCGCGCGGCGGCGGCTTGGGGGTCTCCAGCGGCTCAGTGCGCGGCGGCGGCTTGGGGGGTCTCCGGCGGCTCAGTGGAGGCGGCGACGGCGCGGCCGGAGCAGCTCAGAGGCGCCGGGGCGGCGCGCGGCGGCGGCTTGGACGCGGCGGCTCAACCGCGGGGCGAGGCAGCGACGGCGCGGCCGGAGAGGCGCAACAGGCGCGGCGGGTGGAGACGGCCACGGCGGGTCGCGGCGGGTTGAAACCGCGGGGGCGATTTGGAGACGGCGGCAGCTCAGACGATGTGGGCGGCCGAGGCATCAGGCGGCTTGGCAGAGGATGAGTCCGCATCGGTGTGAGGCAGCTGGGCCGGAACCGCAATGGCGGCTCGGGGGTTCCCCGGCGACTCGTCAGCGAGGCCGCGGTCGGCTCGCAGGTTCCCTGGCAACTCGATGAGCGGCGGGACGGAGCCGTAGCAGCTATGGCGGCTCGAGGCCGTGCCACGGCAGAAGCGGGCCCTCAAACGCAGCAGCAGGTCGGAACAACAGAGGCCGGTAGGGGCGGCTCACGGCGACGGAGGCGAGCCAAGGGACCCCTGTGCAGACGCGGAACGACGGGTCGGCGATGGCGCGATAACGACGGCGGCTCGGCGCGGCCACGGAGGAGGCACGGCGAGTTGACGAGGTGAAGGCGGGCCACGGCGACTTGAAGTGACAGAAGCCGCGGCGGGTCAACGAGGTCGTCCGCGACGGCGGCGGGTTGGAGAGGCGCCGCGCGGAGGAGGACCCGCGAGGTGACTCGCCGTAGTGGAGTCCGGCGGATCGGTGTCAATAGCGACTTGTGCTGCACACGACGGCTCACAAACAGAGGCGGCGACGGCGGCTCATCGGCGGCGGCTTGGCACATCGGGCGTCGGTTCCAGCTCTGAACAAGGCCTCGGCGGCTCATTAAAGGCAGCTCGAGGGCGAAGCAAGACCGGCCTGACTCGGGCGGATGCAACCAGGAGAGGAGTGGCGTAGAGGTGGCTTGATCTGCGGCGGCCGCGGTGAGTCACGGTGGAGGCAGTCGGGCGAACCATAGCGAGACGAGGCAACCGAATCCGGGTCGCGGCTGTATCCGTTTCCGGGTCGTAGGCGTCTTTGGACAATTCACGTCTGCTTCTTCCTTTTCCTTTGACTTTTTTCTTGATTTTTCCTTTGCTTCCGATGGTTACTCGGTGAACCAAAATAAAACGGCGACTGGTTTTGGCGAGTTACTGATGAAAACTTGACACGCCGAGGGCGAAATAGGCCACAAACGAAGACTATGGTGTTGGCGACTTGTGACTTCTTCTTTTTTTTTTTTTTTTTGCAGCGGAAAATCCAGGATGACTTTTGACGGTTATTGCAACATGTTTTTGGTCGTGGTGGAAGTGCTCCTGTTGACCTTGGCGACTTCCGCAGAAGTATATCTTTTTCCTCAACTTGTAGGACGGCCGCTGTTTGGCGGACATTTAACTTGTCTGGGTTACACTCCCGCGTAACCCTAATTTTCCTTAACCTCAAATTTCACAGATTGGAACTCTGAACTCACGAACTCGAAGCTGATCCACATCCTTTCAAACCGATCTTCTTCATCCGAAAAATTTGCGAACTCCTCGGTCCCTGGGAGAGATCCCTTCAAGAACTCAACACCACCGTGCGTGGCCCCACGGTGGGCGCCAACTGTCGTGGATTTGTCACGGCAGATGTCCGGGTTAACGGACTTAAGGTGTGGGGTCATCGCACGTAACTGGTAGCTTGAGAGGGGTTGAGCGGGACGAGAGACGCGGAGTTTTTACCCAGGTTCGGCCCCTCCGATGGAGGTAAAAGCCTACGTCCTGCTTTGTGTCTTATATTGATGACGATGATGATCTCGGTTACAAGGGTGCAGAGTCAGCACCTCTAATCTCGAGACCCTCTAATCTGACTATCTTTCTGACCTGTCTATGAGACGTCTAACCTGACCCTCTTGGGGTGACCCGCCCCTCCTTATAAAGGCTGAAGGGGCGGTTTACATGTAGAGTCTAAGTCGGATTGATGACTTCCCATCGCGGGCTTCTCTTCATGGGCTTCCGAGTCCTGGGCTTGTAACCCGTCCCGGGCGGCTTACACCGGGCGGGTTACAACCAGGGTTTATCTTCAGAGACTCGTCTCCGTGACTGTCTGATAACACTGTTCATCTCCTGGCACTGTAGCATCCGGGTTATCCTCCTGACACTGTAGCCAGGTTACCATCCCTGACACTGTAGCTGCCGGGTTAGAACTGTAACCAGGTCTGTACTGTTTGCCGGGTCAGCATGTCTGCCGGGTCAGTACTGTTCTCCGGGTCAGTACTGTTTGCCGGGTCAGCATGTCTGCCGGGTCAGTACTGTTCTCCGGGTCAGTACTGTTTGCCGGGTTATACCGGGGGGTAATATCCCCATCAGTACCCGTGGATACGGCTCCCCGTGGAGTGTGATTATTGGTGGAGGGGGAGTAAACCTTTACTTTTACCGCTTGGGAACCGCCGCTAATTTGTTTAGCATGGAAGATGTTGATAACTCTTGGTCATGACGTTGACAGGAAGGGTGTACCTCTCAAAATTATATCTATCCCTGTTTTAAACTTTGAGCTCTGGCACCGCTGCAAATCCATGCTTCCCTCTGCGAAGGGCCTATCTATTTACTTTTATGTTGAGTCATCACCTTCTCAAATAAGCGCCAGAACTGAGAGCACTATTGTCATCCTCATGCATTGTGTATAGTTGATGTTGAGTGCAGCATGACTGGATCTTTTCTACCATGAATTACAATGTTTAGTCGGTACTTGAACTTTGGAGGTGCTCTGCATTTATGTTTTGCGGTCTCAGAAAGGGCTAGCGAGATACCACTATTGTCATATTGTATCATGATGGTTTTGACAAAGTGTTGGCGCTTGAGATATCTTATTATTGCTCGCTAGTTGCTTATGTTATTGATATGAGTAAATATACTTCCTAAGACTTATTGTTGACATGGTTAGTCATAATCTTTGCTGAAAACCTGGGTGCTACTTAAGCATATATATGTAAACAAGAACAAAAGAGTTCATAAAAGTTTTTCTTTATCACTTTCAGTTTGTCAACTGAATTGCTTGAGGACAAGCAAAGGTTTAAGCTTGGGGGAGTTGATACATCTCCAACGTATCTACTTTTCCTCACTCTTTTAACCTTGTTTTGGACTCTAATTTGCATGATTTGAATGGAACTAACCCGGACTGACGCTGTTTTCAGCAGAACTACCATGGTGTTGTTTTTGTGCAGAAATAAAAGTTCTCGGAATGGAACGAAACTTTTTGGAGATTTATTTTGGAAAATATAAAAAATACTGGAGCAAAAAACCACGGAGAGGGGGCCCAGACTGGGCACGATACACCAGGGCGCGCCAGCCCCCTCCCGGCGTGCCCTGGTGGGTTGTGCCCACCTCGGGGACCCACTTGCCCTATCTCCGTCACTATAAATTCCTAAATTTGGAGAAAAAAATCAGAGAGAAATAATTATCGCGTTTCACGAGACGAAGTCGCCGCCACCTCCTGCTCTTCATCGGGAGGCCAGATCTCGAGCACGTTTGGGGCTCCGGAGAGGGGAATCTTCGGTCTTCGTCGTCACCAACCTTTCTCCATCGCCAATTCCATGATGCTCCCCACCAGGAGTGAGTAATTCATCATGTAATCGAGTTAGTTTTGTTAGGGCTTGATCCCTAGTATCCATTATGTTTTGAGATTGATGTTGCTATGACTTTGCTATGTCTAATGCTTGTCACTAGGGGCCCGAGTGCCATGATTTCATATCTGAACCGTTTATGTTGTCATCTCTATATCCATGTTCTTGATCTGATCTTGCCTAGTCATATGCACCTATTATGTGTTATGATCCGTCAACCCCATAGTGACAATATTTGGGATACTTCGCAGTGATGACCGTAGTTTGAGGAGTTCATGTATTCACCATGTGTTAATGCTTTGTTCCGGTTCTCTATTAAAAGGAGGCCTTAATATCCCTTAGTTTCCTTATGGACCCCGCTGCCACGGGAGGGTAGGACAAAAGATGTCATCCAAGTTCTTTTCCATAAGCACGTATGACTATTTACGGAATACATGCCTACATTAACCTTATTAACTGGATCTAGTTCTGTATCGCCCTAGGTTATGACTGTTACATGATGAATATCATCCAACGACTTACCGATCCAGTGCCTACGACCTTTCCACTTATTGTTCTTGCTAAGTTACTACTGCTGTTGCTGCTGTTCCAACTGCTACAAAACTATTGCTACTACTGTTACCGCTACTGTTACTATTGCTACTACTATCCAACCTATCATATTACTGTGCTACTGATCACTTTGCTGCAGATATTTATCTCCAGGTGTGGTTGAATTGAAAACTCAACTACTAATACGCTCAAGTATTCTTTGGCTCCCCTTGTGTCGAATCTATAAATTTGGGTTGAATACTCTACCCTCGAAAACTGTTGCGATCCCTATACTTGTGGGTTATCAGTGTGCTGGCCCCCTTGAGTGCCTCTCTGGCCTATAAATTCTCATATATTGCAAAAAACCCTGGAGGCAGTCCCGAAACCCTTTTTACGCCACCGCAAGTCTCTGTTCCGCTCCGAGGACATCTGGAGCTCCGTTCCGGCACCCTGTCGGAGGGGGATCGATCACGGAGGGCCTCTACATCAACCTTGCTGCCCTCATGATGATTTGTGAGTAGTTCACCACACACCTACGGGTCCATAGCTAGTACCTAGATATCAATATCTCTATCTCTTGATCTTCAATACAATGAGCATCGCATCTTTGCTTTGATCTATCCGGTGTAATCCTATTGTGCGGTGTGTTTGTTGGGATCCGATGAATTGTGGGTTTATGTTCAGATTATTCATGAAAAGTATTTGAGTCACCTCTGAATATTAAGATTCTTATTTGAATGATCATTATAGCTTCGTAATGCTCTCCGATTTATTGATGTGCTTTGGCCAAGTAGATTGATCGATCTTCAGTGGGAGTGGTGCGTTGTGGTTTGTTCAACCTGACGAGTTTCTATATCCCAGTGACAAATTAGGGGACAAGATGCGTCTTTGTGTTGTTGCTACTAAGGATAACATGATGGGGTTTATTAATATTGCTTGAGTTTACTTTGTCTACATCATGGCATCGTTCTCCATGCATTACTCTGTTTGTCATGAACTTAATACGTAGAGAGCCAAGTGATACGTCTCCAACGTATCAATAATTTTTTCTTGTTCCATGCTGTTATATTATCATTCTTGGATGTTTTACAATCATTTTATAGCAACTTTATATCATTTTTTGGGACTAACCTATTGACATAGTGCCAAAGTGCCAGTTGCTGTTTTTGCTTGTTTTTTACTTCGCAGAATATCAGTACCAAACGAAGCCCAAACATTGCGAAACATTTTGGAGATTTCTTTTGGGCCAGAAGACATCCAGTGGGCCAAAGAAGTGCCAGAGGGGAGGGTCGAGGAGACCACAACCCATCAGGGCGCGCTAGAGGCCCCAGGCGCTCCCTGATGGGTTGTGCCCTCCTCGGGACCCCTCTCCACCGCCTCTGACGCCTATAAACTCCCAAACATTCCAGAAACCCTAGAGGAGTCGACGAAAAACACATCCAGCCGCCGCAAGTTCCAGAACCTTGAGATCCAATCTAACACCATCACGGAGGGGTTCATCATCCTCATTGGTGCCTCTCCGATGATGCGTGAGTAGTCCACCATAGACCTACGGGTCCGTAGGCAGTAGCTAGATGGCTTCCTCTCTCTCTTTTGATTCTCAATACAATGGTCTCTTGGAGATCTATTTGATGTAAACTTTTGCGGTGTGTTTGTTGGGATCCGATGAATTTTGAGTTCATGATCAGTTTCTATCCATGAATATTATTTGAGTCTTCTTTGATCTCTTATATGAATGATTACTTATAGCCTCGTATTTCTTCTTCGAATCTTTGGTTTAGTTAGGCCAACTAGATCGATTTTTCTTGCCATGGGAAGAGGTGCTTTGTGATGGGTTCGATCTTGCGGTGTCCTCTCCCAGTGACAGAAGGGGCAGCGAGGCACGCATGTATCGTTGCTATTAAGGATAACAAGATGGGGTCTATTCCTACATGAATAGATCTTGTCTACATCATGTCACCGTTCTTATTGCATTACTCCGTTTTTCCATGAACTTAATACACTAGATGCATGCTGGATAGCGGTCGATGTGTGGATTAATAGTAGTAGATGCAGGCAGGAGTCGGTCTACTTATCTTGGACATGATGCCTATATAATGATCATCGCCTTGGATATCTTCATGATTATTTGATCTTCTATCAATTGCCCAACGGTAATTTGTTCACCCACCGTGTGTGCTATACTCATGAGAGAAGCCACTAGTGAAACCGTGTGTGCTATACCGTGTGTGCCTATTCACTACTTTTCCAACATATTGCTTTCCGATCTATCTTTTTGCCTCTTTTTTCAGATCTACTATACCAAAAACCCAAAATATATTGCTGCACTTTTTATTTGCTCTTTTTATTTTGTGTTCTTGAGAGATCTATCTCTCCTATCTAACACTACCTAATCTATCTTTTTACCGTAGAGAGATTGACAACCTCTCTTTCACGTCGGGTTGCAAGTATTTGTTCTTTGTGTGCAGGTGTTGTTTAGGTAGTGGTGGTGATCCTCCTACTGGTTCCATACCTTGGTTTCATAACTGGGGGAAATACTTACCGTCGTTGTGCTGCATCATCCCTTCCTCTTTGGGGAAATACCGACGCAGTCTCAAGCCACGTCACCAAGCATAGAAGCGCTCTTGAAGTGGAGTAATAGTAATATGTGCAGGCAGGAGTCGGCCTATTTGATTATGGACGTGATGCATGTATACACATGATCACTGTCGTGAACTATTCGCTTTTCTATCAATTGCCCAACAGTAATTTGTTACCCACGGTATGTTGCCTACATGAGAGATACCGCTAGGGAAAACTATGGCCCCAGGGTCTATTCACTTATATATTTACAAACTCTACCATTACCTTGCTGCATTTATTTAATTTTTATTTTATTTTGCAATTTACAATTATCTACAACTATCTGCACAACTCATTTGCTTGCAAATAATGAGATCAAGGGGATTGACAACCCTCTTGCCCGCATTGGGTGCAAGTTGTTTGTTCTTTTGTGTGCAGCCGCTGAAGACGGTTGATGATTGATATTCGTATTGGTTCGATAAACCTTGGTTTCATAACTGAGGGAAATACTTACCCACTTTGTGCTGCAATAACCCGTTCCTCTTCACGGAAAACCCAACGCAGATCACAAGTATCAGGAATGATTTCTGGCGCCGTTGCCGGGGAATATCATCATCAACTATCAAGTAACTTCACACACATTTTCATTCACTTGTTTTTTGCTATTATATTTAGTTTGCCTCATAAAAAACAGAAATATAAAAATATTTATGTTTCCTTGTTACTAGTTTACTTCTTCGCTTGCTAGTTTACTTGTCTTGCTTGTTACTTTGCTTGTTCGGTCACCATCTCTAAAGATACTACTAAGTTGTGTGACTTCTCAAATACTAATAACAATGATTTTATTAGTACTCCTATACCGCCCGCCACTAATGCGGAGGCTTTTGATATTAATGATGCATTGCTAAATCTTGTCATGAAGGATCAATTTTCGGGAAGTCCTAATGAGGATCCCGCGTCACATCTTAATACCTTTGTTGAATTATGTGACATGCAAAAGAAAAAGGATATGGATAATGATATTTTGAAATTAAAATTATTTCCTTTCACTAAGAGATACAGCTAAGGCTTGGTTTTCATCTTTACCTCATAATAGTATTGGAACATGGGATAAGTGTAAATATGCTTTTATTGCCAAGTATTTTCCTCCTGCTAAGATCATCTCCCTTAGAAATCAAATAATGAATTTTAAACAGCAAGATCAAGAGCATGTTGCACAAGCTTTGGAGAGAATGAAATTGATGATAAGAAATTGTCCAACTCATGGTTTAAATTTGTGGATGATTATCCAAAACTTCTATGCTGGACTAAACTTTGTCTCTAGAAATCTTCTAGATTCTGCTACAGGTGGTACCTTTATAGACGTGACCTTAGGAGAGGCCACAAAACTTCTAGACAATATTCCGACAAATTATTCTCAATGGCATACCGAAAGAGCTCCAACCGGTAAGAAGGTAAATTTTGTTGAAGAAATCGCTACTTTGATAGAAAAAGTAGATGCTCTCATGAATATGGTTGCTAGTAAAAATGCTCATGTTGATCCCAATGATATGCCCTTGTCTACTTTTATTGAGCAAAATAATGATGCTATTGATGTGAACTTTTTCCCGCGAAAGAATTTCAACAATAATGCTTATAGAGGAAACTTCAATTCTAGACCGTATCCTGGTAATTCCTCTAACAACTATGGAAATTCTTTTACAAATTATAATAGGATACCCTCTGACCTTGATAACACAATTAAAGAATTTATTAATTCTCAAAAGGTTTTCAACACTATGGTAGAAGAAAAATTGCACGTAGTTGATGCTTTGGCTAAAATCATGGATAGAATTGCTCTTGATGTAGAAGCTCTTAAAAGTAAAGCTTTGACACCCAAGCATGATTTTAATGATGCTATTAAATCTATCCAAATATCTATTAATGAAAGTTACGAGAGGACCGCTAAGTTGAGAGCTAAGCGGGAATTCTTAGAAAAAACTCTTCAACCCGGTTTTTACCAAAATCATGATGAAGATCTTAAAATGATTGGTACTTCTCCTATTGAATCTTTATTTACTTCTCTGAATATAAATGATAAAGGGACTGGAGATGAGTCAACTCTAGTTGAGAAGCATCCCGTTTGCTTGGAGCGGGTGATGATTTTGATGCTAAAACTAAAAAACGTGGGTTTGGAGAGGTCAAAACTTTAACTAGTGATGTGTCCACTATTTTCGATTACAAGGACTTTAATTATGATAATTTCTCTTTAGTAGAATGTATTTCCTTGTTGCAATCCATTATTATCTCACCCAATGCTTATGAACAAAATAAAGCTTTCACCGAACATATAGTAGAAACTATGATAAAAGCTTATGATGAGAAACTTGAGCTTGAAGTTTCTATTCCTAGAAAATTGTATGATGAGTGGGAACCTACTACCAAGATAAAGATAAATAAATATGAATGCAATACTTTGTGTGACCTTGGTGCTAGTGTTTCAACTATTCCTAAATCACTTTGTGATGTGCTTGGTCTCACTAATATTGAAGATTTTTCCCTTAACTTGCATCTTGCGGATTCTACCATTAAGAAACCTCTAGGTAGAATTAATGATGCTCTTATTATTGCAAATAAAAATTACGTGCCTGTAGGTTTCATTGTGCTTGATATTGATTGCAATCCTACTTGTCCCATAATACTTGGAAGACCTTTCCTATGAACTATAGGTGCAATTATTGTCATGAAAGAGGGAAACATAAGGTTCCAATTCCCATTAAATAAAGGGGTGGAACACTTCCCTAGAAATAGAATTAAACCACCCTATGAATCAATCATGATATCTACTTATGGGTGGAGTGTCAAAGATGACAATACTTGAAACTATGCATTATGCCTAGCAAGGGGCATAAAACAATAGCGCTTGTTGGGAGGCAACCCAATAGTTATATTTATATTTTTGATTTTAACTTTCTATTTGTTTTTTATAAAATAATTGTTGCCTCTGTAATGATTATGTTTTTATGTTTAAATTAGTGTTTGTGCCAAGTAAATCTTTTGGGATGGCTCACAAGATGAGTAGAATCGATGCTGAAACAAAACAAAAACTTTTGACTCAAGTACAGGAATTTTCATTTTTTTTACTGGAGCGTGATAATGATCTGAATTTTTGACACAGTATTTCTATACAAATTTTAGAGGTTTTTCTATTTTTTATGAATTTTTAGAGTTAAATAAGTATAGATTCTCTATAGATTGCTACAGACTGTTCTGTTTTAGACATATTCTGTTTTTTGCTTGCATAGTTGCTTGTTTTGATTATGCTATGGATTGTATCGGGGGCTATAAGCCATGGAGAAGTTATAATGTGGTACCTATTATGAATTTATGAAATAAGAATCAATTTATAACAGTACCTAAAGTATTAATGTTGCTTATTCTACCGGATCTCACGAAGTTTTGTTGAGTTTTGTGTGATTGAAATTTTCAAGTTTTGGTTGTTATCGCGATGGACAAAGGAATAAGGAGGGCAAGATCCTAAGATTGGGGATTCCCAAGGCACCCCAAGGTAATATCTTAAGGAAGGCTCAAGCGTCTAAGCTTGGGTATGCCCCGGAAGGCATCCCCTCTTTCGTCTCAATCCATCGGTATGTCACTTGAAGCTATATTTTTATTCGTCACATGATATGAGTTTTGCTTGGAGCATCTTTTTTTTGTTTGCTTTTACTTTCAGTTTGCCACAATCATTGTTTGCTGGACACACCTATTTAAGAGAGACACACCTTCATCATAATTTGTTAGAATACTCTATGTGCTTTACTTATATCTTTTGAGCTTAGCAGCTGCTCTAGTACTTCACTTATATCTTTTTTAGCACGGTGGCATGTAGATTTTATAGAAATGATTTCACTCTTGTTCTTCACTTATATTTGTTTGAGAGTTAATAAATAGTGACGGTAATTTGCATGGGTCATAAGACTGGTCCAAAAATATTAGGTATTCAATGAGTGATAATCAAAACCATCAGCACATATAGAGAAATTGTGGGTTAATGATATTGATGTGGTAATATGAAAAAGGTATGAGTTCATAATTGTTGATTCGTAGAAGTGTCGATATTAAGAGAGGTTAACTTCTTGTTCATCTAAAAATTAAAAAGGTATGGTGATGATGTGTGAGCATTTCTATTCCTCGTTGAAATCCTAGTGTTGTTTTGGGTCGGAAGCGCGCGATGGTTAACTCCTACCAACCTCTTCCCTCGGGGCATGCGAGTAGTACTTTTATTTGTGATAAAACTAATAAAACTTTGCAATAAGTATGTGAGTTCTTTATGACTAATGTTAAACCATGGACATACGCAATCTCACCTTTTCATATTTGCTAGCCTCTTCGGTGCCGTGCATAGCCCATTCTCACCTTGAGGATCGGTGCAACTTTCGCCAGAGCATCCAAACCCCATGACATGATACGCTCTGTTGCACATAAGCATCATTATATCTTCCTCAAAACAACCACCATACCTACCTATCATGGCATTTTCATAGCCATTCCGAGATATATTGCCATGCAAATTTCATCGTCACTTCACATGACTAGTTCGTTCATCATCATATTGCTTTGCATGATCATATAGAGCTGCCATAGTATTTGTGACAAAGCCACCGTTCATCATATTTTTGATACCTGTCACGTTAGATCATTGCACATGCTGGTACACTGCCAGAGGCATTCATATAGTCATATCTTAATATCAGTTCTTCATATCGAGTTGTAAGTAAATAAAAGTGTGATTATCATCATTTTTAGAGCATTGTCCCAGTGAGGAAATAAAGATGGGGGAGGACAAATGAGCCCACCATTATGAATAAAAATGAGAGAAAATGAGAGAAGGGACTTTGCTACTATCTTTTACCACACTTGTGCCTCAAAGTGGCACCTTATTCCTCATGTAGAGAGAGTCTCATGTTATGTCATTTTCATATGCTAGTGGGAATCACTTTTTCATTATTACAAACTTGGCTTGTATATTCCTATGATGGGTGTCACGCCCAAGATGCGATCCTATCCTTATTTTGGCACGAGGGCCTCGACAGGGATAGAAGCGCATCTCGTCGTTTCGCAAGAACGGATATCATTACAAGTACATGTAAAGAAGAGATGAGTATATGGAATTGGCTTACACTCGCCACAAGCTACATCAATATTACATCAATACAACAACATAACAATCATCATACAGAAGAGGTCCGACTACGGACGAAAACAAACGATAAAATGACATCCATCCTTGCTATCCCAGGCTGCCGCCTGGAACCCATCCTAGATCGATGAAGAAGAAGAAGAAGAAGAACTCCAAATCAAAACAAGCATCGCGCTCACGTCAAACCATCGCATTACCTGTACCTGCAACTGTTGTTGTAGTAATCTGTGAGCCACAGGGACTCAGCACTCTCATTCCAAAGGTATCAAGACTATTAAAGCTTAATGGGTGAGATATGGTTAAGTGGTGAGGCTGCAGCAAGCACTAAGCATTTATTTGAGTGGCTAACTTACGAGTACAAGAGTAAAGGGGGATGATTGTCGCATAACGGACGTGATCTAGCAATGATCTCTAAGAGATCCTGAACACCTACTTACGTAAAACATAACCCCACCGTGTTCTCTTTCGGAGCAGGCCTCACGAGAAGAGACGGTCACGGTTACGCACACAGTTGGTGTATTTTATTTGAGTTTACTTCAAGTTTACTGTGACCGGGTGTTAAACAAAGTTTCCAAGTTGCCACGTAACCGCGGGCACGGCTTTCCGAAAGATTTAACCCTGCAGGGGTGCTCCAACTCATCCATCACAAACTAACCACACGCAGCGGGAATAACCTCGACCACGAATCTCGTGATCTTCCTAGGCAATTCCACTGGAAAACCGCAACCTCGAGATAGCCCGAAGTATTTTCGGAATTCCTCGCACAAGACGTTCGAGAAAGGTAAAACAAGTCCAGCAAGACCGCCCGGCGTGTCGACGAACCCGATAGGAGCCGCGTATCTCGTTCTCAGGACACGACCGGATAAGCTAGTGTACAGTGGCCTGATAGACATCACCCGAGTTGCCCCGGGGTGGCCCCGCACAGTGCTCTATTTTGGACCAACACTCATGAGGAGCACTGGCCCGGGTTGTTGATTAATTATCCGCGGGTTAATTACTCCCTATGCAGGTTTATTAATTATTAGGCAAATGTAGTACCAATGTTGGGCCTTGCCAGACAAGTTTTGTCCTAAAACGAAAATCAAGGGGGTCCTCATAACAACCCCGACCATGTTAGGGGCGCTCATTTATGGAACATAACACCGGTACACAAGTAACTAGGGCGGCAAGAGTGGAACAAAACACCGAGCAAAAGGCCAAGCCTTCCACCCTTTACCAAGTATATATGTGCATTAAATTAAATAGCAAGAATATTGTGATATATCAAAAATATCCATGTTGGCACATGGGAACATTGCACCTGCAACTAGCAACGCTATAAGAAGGGCTGAGCAAGCAGTAACATAGCCAAACAATGTTTGCTGGGATGTGGAAGGGTTAGAGGCTTATTATGGCATTTGGGAGGTTTGACAAACAAGTGGTAGGTAGCGAGACAGCGATAGAAGCGAGACATCTAGCATGGCAATGATAGTAATGGTATCCAGGAAAATGATCATCTTGCCTGAGATCCCGCTTGGAAGAAGAACGAGTCCAAGAAGAAGACGGTCCATGAAGTAGACGAACGGGACGTAGTCGAATGAATCCTCACACTCCGAACGTTTTCGGATCTCTATCGAGAAGAAGCAATCCGAAAACAAACAATCAACACACGATACACCACAACATATGCATGACATGATGCGGAAACAAGTATGATGCATGTCCGGTTTAATAGGCATGGCATGGCAATCACAACAAACAATTACTACACATTAAGTGAAGCTCAATATGCAACGAGTTGCATATTGACGAAACTCCACATTCAAATATTTAGTTCGCTCTCGTTTAGGTACTCATCAATATTAAAGGTTGTTCAACATGGATGGTCATGGCACAAGGTGAAGATGGAATTATGCAATTTTAAATGGAGAAGGAGGGCATACATATAACAAAATAGTAACTCTCCATATTAATAGAAATACAGTTAATGTTGTTTAACAAACAATTATTTTAAATGTTGTTAATCATGGAAAGAGGTGAAGCATGAACAACTACATCATCTAGGCATTTTAAATGAGGCCGGAAGCAATATATAGCATTACCGAAACAACCTCATATGCAAATTATGAATTTGGTCCAGATCTGTCCTAAGCATGTTTTATAGTTGTTAAACAGCAATATAAAGTGTGTCATGAGATTCTACACGTTTTTCTAGTCAAGTTACATATATAAAACATTTGCATCGGAGCTACGGTTATGTAGTTATGAGAGAAACCGTGTAGCAAGTCATTAGGCAATTTGTAATGCAACATATTATAAGGTTTTTAACATGCATGAGGATGACATTTACAAGTCACATGCAATTTTATGAAAATGTTGACATTAAGCACGACATGAAGCATTTGTCGGCAAGGCGGAAAGAAAGGGGTGCCATGGCGGCGAAAACGGAAACGGTGACATGGCAACATTCCGATTCCGGCAACTCATTGAGATGTCGGTGCAAATGAACAAGTGAGATGTGCGGAACATGCAAGAGGATTGGGAGTGATCCCGGATACCGGGTGTCCCATGTGTCGAAGGGTGCAAAACGAGGGGCAACGGACAATCGCAAACGGTGCAAAAACGCGGTCCATCTCATACATCACACATGCATTCGTTCACGGGCGTCGTCTCGGAGTTATACCTTCGAAGCGTGCTTTCGGAGTGGATCGAGTCGATGCAGTGTAGAGGTACATAGGTCGTCGCGGACGTCGTGGTTCTCGCGGTCTTGTCGTATCCACGTCGACGGTAGATGTACACTTGTCGGGGAGGATCTTGACGAATCCGAGATCTTCGGGGGTCATTCAAACTTTTGCAGCGTAGTCGAACAAGGGCTTGATGTCCGCGGGGTGGTCGACGATCAACACTTGGTGCTGACGGCGGTTCTCGATGTTGTGCCTCAGATTCTCAATTTCTCTGACCGGTGGTCTTGGCAAAGACACAAACAAAAGGCAGCGGTCCAGTGGTGCACGGGTCAACGCAGCGCTTGGGGGGGCTCGAAGCGGTCGATGGCCATGGGCAGCAGCGAGTTCTGACGACGCGGGAGCGCAGCTGGTGATGGAGACGGGCGGATCCAGCCGGCAGGTGCCGGACCTAGACAGAGGAGGGCGGCGGAGCCTATGGCGGCGCTACGCAGACGGCTCCGACGTGGGGCCGCGGTGGTTGGAGCACTACGGCAGGGCGAAGCTGCGGGCAAGGGCGCGGCGACTCGGAGGCGCACGGGAGCAAGCAGACCTCGAGCGGCGGCTGGCGCAGGCGCTCGCGGTGGCTGGGTCCGGTGGCGCACAAGAGGAGCGGCGAACGCGCATGAGAGAGGCAGATGGTGACCATGGCGACGGGGAACGCGGCGGCAGCGGAACGAGGCGGCGGCGCTATGCAGGCCGGCAAGGACGGCGAATGGCAGCGCAGCGGGTGGAGGGCGGCGCTTGGGAGGCTCGCCAGCAAACCAGGTCAACGACGGCTGCCAGGAGCGCCATGGGAGGCGAGGGGCACAGGGACGCCATGGGGATTGGGCGCGGCGAGCCCCTGGTGGCGCGCAGGGGAACGGGCGGCGGCGCCATGGCTAGAGGAGCGGCGGCTCGGGCGCAAGGGCGGGAGAAGGAGGGCTGGTGCGAGGGGGATCGCCCCTGTGCGTGGGACAACGGGCAGGCGGCGGCGCTGGGGAATGAGGGGAGAGGGGAACGAGGGGAGAGGGGATCGATCGGGAGGATCCCAGTCGCTAGGGTTACGGGGCACGGCTGGGCCTCTAGTGGGCTGGTTGAATGGCCAGAAAAGGTCCTACGAAAACAATTGGGCCGGCCATTTTTTTTTATAAAAGGATTTCCTATTTCTAAAACAGAAAATAGAATATGGAGGGGAAGGAAAGAAATTATTTGAAGGGTCAAATAATTTTCGAATGAGCTAAAAAAAATGACATGGCCACTTCGACATATTTCAAAGCATCACAACCTTAAAAAAAAGGAGTCAAAGGAGGATAAGAGCATTGATTTAAAATATTAGGAGTCAAAGGAATTTAAAGTGCTAGTGTGTTTTTGGTAAATTCCAAATTAATGGAATATTTATTTTAGCTCCCTAAAATATTGGAAGAATATGTTATAAAGAGAAAACACCATGTGCATTTCCCTCAATTTAAATGGACTAAAGATCCATACAATTTATTTATTTGAGTTGCAAAATTTGATGACATGATGGCATGATGACATGATGAATGCAATAAACAAATAAATCATATTGCGATCACGGATTAAAACAGAATCTTTTGGAGCGTCGGTTCCGGGCTGTTACAATGGGCTTCCTCAAATGCCCGAGGTCTTCATGAGCAAGCAAGTTGGATGCACACCCCACTTAGCTTCATTTGAGCTTTCATACACTTATAGCTCTAGTGCATCATTTGCATGGCAATCCCTGCTCCTTGCATTGACATCTATTGATGGGCATATCCATAGCCCGCTGGTACGCCTAGTTGATGCGAGACTATCTTCTCCACTTTTTGCCCCTTTGATGTCTACCACCATATTCTATTCCACCTAATGCTATGTCCAATGGCTCACGCTCATGTATTGCGTGAAGAATAAAAAGTTGATGCATATTGAAAAAGTACGATCCAATAGCCTGACTTGGACACCATGGTGCTTGACATTTGTATTAATGTGGTGAAGATGGAGCCATGGCTTGCTAATATAATAAGATGAATGGGGGTAAACATTCTTTGAGGATCGTATACTTTGAAAGATTGATGATTTTGTTTCTTATACTTGCAAGTATTGCTATATTAATATTTGTTGATTCATCGTTTCTCAATGAGCATACATGCATAAGATTACATAATGGATAGCATGTCACATCAAAAATTATGTTTTTATCATTTACCTACTCGAGGACGAGCAGGAATTAAGCTTGGGGATGCTTGATACGTCTCCAACGTATCTATAATTTTTGATTATTCCATGCTGATATATTATCATTCTAGGATACTTTTTGGGTCTTTATTTACCAGTTTATAATATTTTTGAGCACTAACCTATTGACCCAATGCCCAGTGCGAGTTGCTATTTTCTACATGTTTTTCACTTCTCAGGTTTACAGTATCAAACGAAGTCCAATTGCCATGAAACTTTTTGATGATTTTTTCTGGACCAAAAGAAGACCTGGGAGATTCGAAAGAAGGTCGGGGGCCACACCAGGGCCGCACAAGCCATAGTGCGTGCCCTGGGGGCGCGCCCTGATGGCTTGTGCCTCCCTGGCGGCCCTCCCGGCCTCGTTCTCTGGCCTATAAATTCTCATGTATTGCAAAAACCCTGGAGGAAGTCCCGAAACTCTTTTTACGCCGCCGCAAGTCTCTGTTCCGCCGCGAAGCCATCTGGAGCTCCATTCTGGCACCCTGCTGGAGGGGGGATCGATCACGGAGGGCCTCTACATCAACCTTGTTCCCCTCATGATGATGAGTGAGTAGTTCACCACAGACCTACGGGTCCATAGCTAGTACCTAGATGGCAATCTCTCTATCTCTTGATCTTCAATACAATGATCATCGCATCTTCGCTTTGATCTATCCGATGTAATCCTATTGTCCGGTGTGTTTGTTGGGATCTGATGAATTGTGGGTTTATGTTCAGATTATTCTTCAAAAGTATTTGAGTCACCTCTGAATATTAAGATTCTTATTTGCATGATCATTATAGCTTCGTAATGCTCTCCGATTTATAGATGTGCTTTAGCCAAGTAGATTGATCTATCTTCAATGGGAGTGGTGCGTTGTGGTAGGTTCAACCTGACGAGTTTCTATATCCCAGTGACAAAGTAGGGGACAAGATGAGTCTTTGTGTTGTTGCTACTAAGGATACCATGATGGGGTTTATTCATATTGCTTGAGTTTACTTTGTCTACATCATGCCATCATTCTCCATGCATTACTCTGTTTGTCATGAACTTAATACATAGAGAGGCAAGCATAGAAGCGCTCTTGATGTGGAGTAATAGTAATAGGTGCAGGCAGGATTCAGCCTATTTGTTTATGGATGTGATGCCTATATATACATGATCATTGCCGTGAAGATCGCATAACTATCCGCTTTTCTATCAATTACCCAACAGTAATTTGTTACCCACCGTATGCTGCCTACATGAGTGATGCCGCTAGGGAAAACTATGGCCCCCGGGTCTATTCACTTATAAATTTACAAACACTATGATTACCTTGCTGCCTTTATTTACTTTTTATTTTATTTTGCAATTTACAATTATCCACACACATCATTTGCTTGCAAATAACGAGATCAAGGGGATTGACAACCCTCTTGCCCGCGTTGGGTGCAAGTTGTTTGTTCTTTTGTGTGCAACCGCTGAAGACGGTTGAGGATTGATATTCATATTGGTTCGATAAACCTTGGTTTCATAACTGAGGGAAATACTTACCCACTTTGTGCTGCAATAACCCGTTTCTCTTCACAGAAAACCCATCACAGATCACAAGTATCAGAGATGCATGTTAATACTCTAGCTTTGCTCATTTTATCTTTTAATTTCTTCTTATTTGATAGAATATTGTGCCATGCGTTGCAAAATTATGTGGTCAGGTGGGTGGATTGTTTCTCCCGTTGCAACGCACGGGCATGTTTCCTAGTAGAATATAAAAGGAATACTAATGGAAGGGTAAATATTTCGACTTTCCGTCCTATTGTCTCTCGTGATGAATCAGGTATCGAGGAGGAGAAAACCAATCTCTTAAATGAGAAGCTCCAAAAATTACTTAAACCCACACATAATGTGGTGAAGAAGAAGAAAAGAAGGAAAAGTAGAGGTAAAAAGGTATCATCGTTGAGAATGAATCCGGAAGTAGTGTGGACGATGATACACTTGATGATTATTTTGTTATGCCTACTACTTGTTGCGATGATTGTGATTGGGAAGATAATAATACTCCTTATAATATTGAAAATCTTTTGGCACCAATTTGGAAAATTATGATAATAATAATTGTTATACTATTGGTGCTATTCATGCTATTGATGATTATGCTAATGATATTCAAACCCATAAGCTTGGGGATGCTATGTTTGATGAGAATGACATGTTTATAATTTATTTGCTACAAATAATGTTTGTCCCAAGCTTGGGGAGACAATGTTATATGCAGATGATCTTTCTAGTTCCCCTACTTTCAATGATCAAGTTTATGATGATGGTTGCATTCCTCCTATTTATGATTACTGCAATATTTATGAAGAGCGTCAACTTTAGGTGATTTTTATCCCACTATTTTGGAGGGTGTTGAATCTTATTATAATGATAAAAGTGGATTTGGAGAGGTCATGACTATATTTAGTAATGATTCCACTATCTTGGAAGAGGTTTCATTTGATTATAATGAGAACAAAGTTGCTACATATGATAATTATTGTGATGATACTTATGTTATAAAAAGTAGTGATAATTATTATTATAAAATTTGTCATAATTATGAATACCCTTTTTCTGAACATTACTCTGTTAATGTGGAAACAATTTATGGTATTCGAGTTTCATATGATACTCCCACTTATGTATGAGAACTTTGCTTATATGGAGAGTAGTGAAAATTCTATGCTTGTGGATCATGAAACGAATACTATATGCGATAGTTATATTGTTGAATTCCTTTGATGCTACTGACAATTATTATGAGGGAGGAACATATGGTTGTAGGTATTGGAATAATATCATGTTTCCTCTCTATGTGTTCAAAATATTGAAGTTATGCTTGTTTTGCCTTCCTATGCATGTTGATTCTTGCTAAAATAAGTTTTTTGATTGCAAAATCTCTATGCATAGGAAGTGGGTTACACTTAAATGTGCTTCTCATGTGATTCATGATGCTCTTTTTCATGTTTAATTTACTATTCCTATGTGAGCATCATTGAAATCATCATACCTAATTAAAAGGCATTAAAGAAAAACACTTTTTGGGAGACAACTCAATACATATACCTACTATTTTTTGTGTTCACATGATTAAGATACTGTAGTAATCATGTTTTGTGTCTTTGATTTCAATAATGTGCCAAGTAAAAGCCTTTGGGATAGTGTGGATACTTGTTAGTTTGATTCTGTGCAAAAACACAAACGTTTGTGTCCAGTATAAAAATTCTCAGATTTTATTGGAGTCTCAAAATATTCTGAAATATTTACACAATATTCGCTGCCAATTCTCTCGTTTTCCTAATTTTTCAGAATTTTAAGAGATAGGTAAGTATGGTTTTAGTTCAGATCTCCAGAGACTGTTCTGTTTTTGACAGATTCTGTTTTGCATGCATAGTTTGCTTGTTTCAGTGTTTCCATAGCTTATTTTCGTGATATAAATTATGGGAATGATAGAATACCGTAGGTATTACGTGGGAACAATTATGAATCTTGTCTTGACAGTACCTAAGTGAATGATCTATTTATATTATACTAATTGATCTCATCAATTCCGTTGAGTTTTGTGTGATTGCAATTTTCAAGTTTTGGGTGAGATACCGATATCAGGAGAATAAGGAGTGGCAAGACCCTATGATTGGGGATTCCCAATGCCCCAAGGTAATATTCAAGGAAGACTCAAGCGTGTAAGCTTGGGGATGCCCCAGAAGGCATCCCCTCTTTCATCTTCAACACTATCGGTATATCACACTTGGAGCTATATTTTTATTCATCACATAATATGTGTGTTGGGGAACGTTGCATGGCAAACAAAAAAATTCCTATGCACACGCAAGATCTATCCATGAATAAGCATAGCTAGGAGAGGGTGAGTGTATCTACATACCCTTTTAGATCGCTAAGTGGAAGCGTATATAACGGGGTTGATGTAGTCGTACGTCTTCATGATCCAATCGCGATCCGTCCCGATCTAGCGCCTAACGGACGGCACCTCCGCGTTCAGCACACGTGCGGCTTGATGACGTCTCCGACTCCTCAATCCAGCGAGCGAGGGTGGAGTAGTAGATGGGTTCTCAACCAGCACGACGGCGTGGTGGAGGTGGTGGTGGAGCAGTGCCAGTAGGGCTTCGCCAAGCGCTACCGGAAGCGCGAACAGAGGAGAAAACGATCTAGGGAGAGAGGGAGGCGCCAAGGGCTTGGTGTGTCCTCTTGGGGCACCCCCTCCCCTCAATATATAGGTGGAGGGGCGTGGAGATCAGCCCTTCCAAGCCCTAGGGAACAGACAAAGGGGAGGAGTTGGACTCCTAGTCCAACTCCCTCCCTTTCCATACACAGGTGGACTTTCCACCACTCCCAAGCCACATGGGCCTTGAGGGACTTGTGCGTCTGGCCCAATAAGGCCAGGGTGCCTTCCCTCAGCCCATGCAAATCCTTGGGACGTGGTGGAACCCTTGGTGGACTTCTGGACTCCTCCAGAAGTTTCCGGAACCTTCTAGAAGCTTCTCGATACAATACCGAAAAAACCCAAAACTTTTACGGTAGCCAAAGTATAACTTCCCGTATATAAATATTTACCTACGGACCATTCCGGAGCTCCACGTCATGTCCGGGATCTCATCTGGGACTCCGAACAACATTCGGTCACCAACATACATAACCCAATAATACTAAATCGTCACCGAACGTTAAGCGTGCGGACCCTACGGGTTCGAGAATCATGTGGACATGACCGAGACACCTCTTCGGTCAATAACCAATAGCGGGATGTGGATGCCCATATTGGTTCCCACATATTCCACGAAGATCTTTATCGGCCGAACCACGATGCCAAGGATTCAATCAATCCCGTATGCGGTTCCCTTTGTCCAGCGGTATGTTACTTGCCCGAGATTCGATCGTCGGTATCTCCATACCTAGTTCAATCTCATTACCGGCAAGTCTCTTTACTCGTTCTGTAATACAAGATCCCATGACTAACTCCTTAGTCACATTGCTTGCAAGCTTGTTGTGATGTTGTATTACCGAGTGGGCCCAGATACCTCTCCGTCATACGGAGTGACAAATCCCAGTCTCAATCCATGCCAACCCAACAGACACCCTCGGAGATACCTGTAAAGAACCTTTATGATCACCCAGTTACGAAGTGTCATTTGATACACACAAGGCATTCCTATGGTGTCAGGGAGTTGCATGATCTCATGGTCATAGGAACATATACTTGACATAAAGAAAGCAGTAGCAATAAACTAACACGATCAAATACTATGCTTACGGTTGGGTCTTGTCCATCACATCATTCTCCTAATGATGTGATCCCGTTATCAAATGACAACTCATGTCTATGGTTAGGAAACCATAACCATCTTTGATCAACGAGCTAGTCTAGTAGAGGCTCACTAGGGACACCGTGTTGTCTATGCATCCAGACATGTATCTGAGTTTCCGATCAATACAATTATAGCATGGATAATAAATGATTATCATGAACAAGGAAATATGATAATAACCACTTTATTATTGCCCCTAGGGCATATTTCCAACAGTCTCCCACTTGCACTAGAGTCAATAATCCAGTTCACATTGCCATGTGATTCACACCCAATGAGTTCTGAGGTTTGATCATGTTTTGCTTCTGGAAGAGGTTTTAGTCAACGGGTCTGCAACATTCAGATCTGTGTATACTTTGAAAATCTATATGTCATATCGTAGATGCTGTTACCATGCTCCACTTGGAGCTATTCCAAATGACAACTCCACTATACATATCCGGTTTATGACTCAGAGTCATCCGGATCGGTGTCAAAGCTTGCATCGACGTAACCCTTTACAACGAACTATTTTTCATCTCCATAACCGAGAAACATTTCCTTAGTCTTCTTTAGGTACCTAAGGATAATTTTGACCGTTCTCCAGTGATCCACTCCTGGATCACTCTTGTACTCCATCTACCAGACTCATAGCAAGGCACATATAAGGTGTAGTACACAGCATGGCATACATTATAGAGCCTATAGCTGAGGTATAGGGATGACCTTCGTCCTTTCTCTTTCTTCTATTGTGGTCGAGCTTTTAGTCTTACTCAACTTCACACCTTACAATACAGGCAAGAACTCCTTCTTTGACTGGTCCATTTTGAACTCCTTCAAAATCTTGTCAAGGTATGTGCTTTGTGAAAGTCTTATCAAGCGTCTTGATCTATCTCTATAGATCTTGATGCCCAATATGTAAGCAGCTTTACCAAGGTCTTCCTTTGAAAAAACTCCTTTCAAACAACCCTTTATGCTTTCCAGAAATTCTACATCATTTTCGATCAACAATATGTCATCCACATATACTTATCAGAAATGCTATAGTGCTCCCACTCACTTTCTTGTAAATACAAGTTTCTTCATAAACTTTGTATAAACACAAAAACTTTGATCACTTCATCAAAGCGTATATTCCAACTCCGAGATGCTTGCACCAGTCCATGGAAGGATCGCTGGAGCTTGCATGCCTTTTAGAATCCTTAGGATCGACAAAAACCTTCCAGTTGTATCACATACAACCGTTCCTCACGGAAATCGTTAAGAAAACTCTGTTTCACATCCATCTGCCAGATTTCGTAATCGAAAAATGCAGCAATCGCTAACATAATCCTAACGGACTTAAGCATCGCTACGGGAGAGAAAGTCTCATCGTAGTCAACTCCTTGAACTTGTGAAAACCCCTTTTGCAACAAGTCGCGCTTTTATAGACAGTGACATTACCGTCCGCGTCCGTCTTTTTCTTAAAGATCCATTCTTTCTGTATGGCCTTACGATCATATGGTAAGTCCTCCAAAGTCCACACTTTGTTCTCATACATGGATCCTATCTCGGATTTCATGGATCCAAGCCATTCGTTGGAATCCGGGCCCACCATCGCTTCTTCATAGCTCGCAGGTTCACTGCTGTCTAACAACATGACCTCCAAGACAGGATTGCCATACCACTCAGGGGCGGTACACGTCCTTGTCGACCTACGAGGCTCTGTAGTAACTTGATCTGAAGTTTCATGATAATCATCATTAGCTTCCTCTTCACCTGGCGTAGGCGCCATAGAAACATCTTTCTGCGTCGTGCTACTTTCCAACTGAAGTGACGGTTCAACAGCCTCATCAAGTTCTACCTTCCTCCCACTCACTTCTTTTGAGAGAAACTCCTTCTCTAGAAAGGATCCATTCTTGGCAACAAAGACTTTGCCTTCCGATCTGAGATAGAAGGTGTACCCAATTGTTTCCTTAGGGTATCCTATGAAGACGCACTTCTCTGATTTGGGTTCGAGCTTATCAGGCTGAAGCCTTTACACATAAGCGTCGCAGCCCCAAACTTAAGAAACGACAACTCAGGTTTCTTGCCAAACCATAATTCATACGGTGTCATCTCAACGGATTTAGATGGTGCCCTATTTAAAGTGAATGTTGTTGTCTCTAATGCATAACCCCAAAACGATAGTGGCAAATCGATAAGAGACATCACAGAACGCACCATATCCAATAGAGTGCGGTTATGATGTTCGGTCACACCATTACACTGTGGTATTCCAGGTGGCATGAGTTGTGAAACAACTTCCACAATGTCTTAAATGTATACCAAAACTCGTAACTCAGATATTCAACTCCACGATCATATCGTAGACATTCAATCTTCTTGTCATGATGATTTTCAACTTCACTCTGAAATTGCTTGAACTTTTCAAAAGTTTCAGACTTGTGATTTATCAAGTAAACATACCAGTATCTACTAAAATCATCTGTGAAGGTAAGATAATAACGATATCCACCGCGTGCTTCAATGCTCATTGGACTGCATACATCAATATGTATTATTTCCAAAAAGTCACTTGCCCGCTCCATCGTACTGGAAAACGGGGTCTTAGTCATCTTGCCCATGAGGCATGGTTCGCATGTCTCAAGCGATTCAAAATCGAGTGAGTCCAAAGATCCATCAGCATGGAGTTTCTTCATGCGCTTTACACCAATATGACCTAAGCAGCAGTGCCACAAGCATGTGGTACTATCATCATTAACTTTGTATCTTTTGGCATCAATATTATGAACATGTGTATTACTACGATCGAGATTCAATAAACCATTCACATAGGGTGCATGATCATAAAAGATATTATTCATGTAAACAGAACAACCATTGTTCTCTTAAATGAATAATTGTCTCGTGATAAACAAGATCCAAATATATTGTTCATGCTCAACGCAGGCACAAAATAACATTTATTTAGGTTTACCATTAATCCGGAAGGTAGAGGGAGCGTGCGATGGAGATCACATCAACCTTGGAAAGACTTCCAACACACATCGTCACCTTGCCCTTAGCTAGTCTCTGTTTACTCCATAGCTTTTATTTCAAGTTACCAATATTAGCGACTAAACCGGTATCTAATACCCAGGCGCTACTACGAGTACTAGTAAGGTACACATCAATAACATGTATATCAAATATACGTTTGTTGATGTTACCAGCCTTCTTATCTGCCAAGTACTTGGGGCAGTTCCGCTTCTAGTGACCGTTCCCCTTACAAAAGAAGCACTCAGTGTCGGGTTTGGGTCCAACCTTGGATTTCTTCACTAGAGCGACAACTGGCTTGCCATTCTCAAAGTTTCCCTTCTTGCCCTTGCCCTTCTTGAAACTAGTGGTTTTACTAACCATCAACACTTGATGATCCTTCTTGATTTCTACCTTCGTAGCGTAAAATAGCGCGAATAGCTCAGGGATCATTTTCTCCATCCCTTGCATGTTATAGTTCATCACAAAGCTCTAGTAGCTTGGTGGCAGTGACTTGCAGAACTCTATCAATCACTATCTTATCTGGAAGATTAACTCCCACTTGATTCAAGCAATTGAAGCACCCAGACATTCTGAGCACATGCTCACCGATTGAGCTATTCTCCTCCATCTTACAGGCAAAAAACTTGCCGGAGGTCTCATACCTCTCAACACGGGCATGAGCCTGAAATTCCAATTCCAGCTCTTGGAACATCTCATATGTTCCGTGACGTTCAAAACGTCTTTGGAGCCCCAATTCTAAGCCGTAATGCTTGACACACTGAACTATCAAGTAGTCATCAGAACGTGCCTGCCAGACATTACGCTTGAGGGGGTGTCTCACCGAGCGCTGCATCAAGGACATAAGCCTTCCGTGCAGCAATGAGGACAATCTCAAATGACGGATCTAGTCCGCATAATTGCTACCATCAATTTTCAACTTAGTTTTCTCTAGGAACGTATCAAAATACAGGGGAGCTACAGCGCGACCTATTGATCTACAACATAATTTTTAAAGACATTTTGACTATGTTCATCATAATTAGTTCAGTTAATCAAATTACTAATGAACTCCCACTCAAATCAACATCCCTCAGGTTGTCTAAGTGTGACATGATCCAAATCCACCAACCCAAGTCCGATCATCACGTGAGATGAGGTGGCTTCAATGGTGAACATCTCCATGTTGATCATATCTACTATATGACTCATGTTCGACCTTTCGGTCTCCTGTGTTCTGAGGCCATGTCTGTACATGCTAGGCTCGTCAAGTTTAGCCCAAGTATTCTGCGTGTGTAAATCTAGCTTACACCCGTTGTATGCGAACATAGAGTCTATCACACCCGATCATCATGAGGTGCTTCGAAACGACGATCCTTCGCAACGGTGCATACTCGGGAAGAACACAATTTATCTTGAAATTTTAGTGAGGGATCATCTTATACCATCGTCCTAAGCAAAATAAGATGCATAACAAGATAAACATCACATGCAAATCATAATAAGTGACATGAAATGGCCATCATCATCTTGTGCTTTTGATCTCCATCTCCAAAGCACCGGCATGACACCATGATCTCCATCATCATGATCTCCATCATCGTGTCGTCACGTGGTTGTCGCGCCAACTATTGCTTCTACAACTATTGCTAACTCATAGAGATAAAGTAAAGCAAATGGCACAGATAAATTAAAGAGAACCCTACTCCTGCTGGTTGCCGTACTCATCAACATGCAAGTCATGATAACTATTACAAAACATGATCATCTCATACATCACATATATCAAATCACGTCTTGGCCATATCACATCACAACATGCCCTGCAAAAACAAGTTACATGTCCTCTACTTTGTTGTTGCAAGTTTTACGTGGCTGCTATGGGCAACTATTAAGAACCGTTCTTACCTACGCAAAGCCACAATGGTGATGATCAAGTTGCCTTTTAACCATCTACAAGGACCGCCTCTGTCGAATCCGATTCAACTAAAGTGGGAGAGACAGACACCCGCCAGCCACCTTTATGCAACTAAGTTACATGTCAGTCGGTGGAACCGGTCTCTTGTACGTGGACAAGTAAGGTTGGTCCGGGCCGCTTCATCCCACAATACCGCCGAATCAAAATAATACTAAGGAGGTAAGCAATCTGAACATCAACTCCCACAAACTCTTTGTGTTCTACTCGTGCATATCATCTATGCATAGACCTAGCTCATGATGCCACTGTTGGGGAACGTTGCATGGGAAACAAAAATTTCCTATGCACACGCAAGATCTATCCATGTAGATGCATAGCTACGAGACGGGGAGTGTATCTACATACCCTTTTAGATCTCTAAGCGGAAGCATATATAATGCGGTTGATGTAGTCGTACGTCTTCACGATCCAATCGCGATCCGTCCCGATCTAGCGCCGAACGGACGACACCTTCGCATTCAGCACACGTGTGGCTCGATAACGTCTCCGCCTCCTCGATCCTGCGAGTGAGGGCGGAGTAGTAGATGGGTTCTCAACTAGCACGACGGCGTGGTGGAGGTGGTGGTGGAGCAGTGTCAGCAGGGCTTCGCCAAGCGCTACCGGAACCGCGAACGGAGGAGAAAACGATCTAGGGAGAGAGGGAGGCGCCAAGGGATTGGTGTGTCCTCTTGGGGTGCCCCCTCCCCTCTATATATAGGTGGCGGGGCATGGATATCAGCCCCTCCAAGCCCTAGTGCGCAGCCAAGGGGGAGGAATTGGACTGCTAGTCCAATTCCCTCCCTTTCCATACGCAAGTGGACTTTCCACAACTCCCAAGCCACATGGGCCTTGAGGGACTTGTGCGCCTGGCCCAATAAGGCCAGGGTGCCTCCCCTCAGACCATGCAAACCCTTGGGACGTGCTGGAACCCTTGGTGGACTTCCGGACTCCTCCGAAAGTTTCTGGAACCTTCTAGAAGCTTCCCGGTACAATACCGGAAAAACCCGAAACTTTTCCGGTAGCCAAAATATGACTTCCCATATATAAATCTTTACCTACGGACCATTCCGGAGGTCCTCATGACGTCCGGGATCTCATCCAGGACTATGAACAACATTTGGTCACCAACATACATAACCCAATAATACTATATCGTCACCGAACGTTAAGCTTGCGGACCCTACGGGTTTGAGAATCATGTGGACATGACCGAGACACCTCTCCGGTCAATAACCAATAGCGCGACCTGGATGCCCATATTGGTTCCCACATATTCCACGAAGATCTTTATCAGTCGAACCACGATGCCAATGATTCAATAAATCCTCTATGCAGTTCCCTTTGTGCAGCGGTATGTTACTTGCCCGAGATTTGATCATCGGTATCTCCATACCTAGTTCAATCTCGTTACCGACAAGTCTCTTTACTCGTTCCGTAATACAAGATCACGTGACTAACTCCTTAGTCACATTGCTTGCAAGCTTCTTGTGATGTTGTATTACCGAGTGGGTCCAGAGATACCTCTCCGTCATAGGGAGTGACAAATCCGAGTCTCGATCCATGCCAACCCAACAGACACCCTCGGAGATACCTGTAGCGTACCTTTATGATCACCCAGTTACGAACTGACGTTTGATACACACAAGGCATTCCTCCAGTGTCAGGGAGTTGCATGATCTCATGGTCATAGGAACAGATACTTGACATAAAGAAAGCAGTAGCAATAAACTAACATGATCAAATGTTATGCTTACGGTTCGGTCTTGTCCATCACATCATTCTCCTAATGATGCGATCCCGTTATACAATGAAAACTCATGTCTATGGTTAGGAAACCTTAACCATCTTTGATCAACGAGCTAGTCTAGTAGAGGCTCACTAGGGACACGGTGTTGTCTATGCATCCAGACATGTATCTGAGTTTTCGATCAATACAATTATAGCATGGATAATAAACGATTATCATGAACAAGGAAATATGATAATAACCACTTTATTATTGCCTCTAGGGCATATTTCCAACAATGTGTTTTGCTTGGAGCATCATTTTATTTTGTTAGGATTTGTTTGCTGTTATTTATAACCATATTTTTCAATAAAAGTACCAAGAATTTCTTTTAGGGTGCTTTATTGCATGTTTGATGTGTGCTACATAAAAACAGAAACTTTTGCTATAGTGTTGAAACTTTCATATTTTACTGGAACGAGGAAAGTTTCTGTAATTTTTACATAGTGTTTTCATACAAATTTTTATTATGTCCTAAATTTTGGAAGTGTACCTTTGGAATTGATTACTATGGACTGTCCTGTTTAGACAGTTTGATGTCATAGTTTTGTTATCTACTTGTCCTGGTGTTTTCATGGCTTATATTGGTAGATATAAATTGTGCAAATGATAGTATACAATAGATAATGGTTGAAAATTATTATGCAACTTGTCTTTGGAGTACATAAAGTGTTGATTTATTCTTATGTGCACTAACCTATCTCACGAGTTCTTTTCATGTTTTGTGTGGATGAAGATTTTGAGACTTAGGTGAGACCGGGATATGAGAGAAATTAACAAGACACAAAAGCTCAAGCTTGGGGATGCCCAAGGCTCCCCCAAGTCAATATTACAAGAAGTCTCAAGCATATAAGCTTGGGATGCTACGCATCCCACCTCTCTTCCTCAACAAATATCGGTTAGCCTATGTTCAGCCTAAGACTTTATTTGTTCACATGATATGTGCTATTCTTGGAGTGTATTTTTGTTTTTGTTTGATGTTTGAATAAAATCCGGATCTGAAATATTTATTTGGAGAGAGTCTTCACATAGCTACTTAATTGTTTAACTACTCATTGATCTTCACTTATATCTTTTGGAGTAGTTTGTCATTTACTCTTGTGCTTCACCTATATCCTAAGATTAAATTATGAATGGATGAAATATCATAAATTTGAAATCACCCATGTTCTTTATGCTTAGTAGTAGTTTCACATTTGGTTTAGAAAGTAAAATCTATTGAAGTTTGACACTCATAGTATCGGTCATATAAGCAATTTATGAATGATTAGTATAAGGAAAAAAACTTTCACATACAAATATATTATCTTGGACATCTTTTATGATTGTGAATACCCATTAATTATTTTCAACCTTGATCAAATTAGTTGAAGTTGGACAAGGAAGACAACATAATGAGTTATGTTTGGGTATATTTGCATAGAAGTTATATTGTTATGGATCCTCCAACACGCGCTGCTTGTTTAGAACCTTTTGTCAGCCAAAACTTTGTACTAAGTAGAGATACTACTTGTGCACACAAAATCCTTGAGCCAAGTTTATTCCATGAGAGTCCACCATACCTACCTATATATGTTATTTCACTGCCATTCCAAGTAAATTTGCATGTGCCACCACTAAAACCTTCAAATAAATTTATGTTTTGTGTGCCCGTACCGCTCATGGAGCGATCGGAGCGGTCAGTATCTTCCATGCTAAGCGGGTTATTCTCATGATGAGTGTTTATTCACTTGTCATTGCACGAAAGAGGCTGGTAAAAAGGATTCCCAGTCCTGCATAATATTAAAAAAATAAACAAGAACTTCCCCTAGAAAATTGATTGTTTGGAGGGCACCCGTGGATACGGCAAGCCATGGAATGTGTTTGAATGGTTGAGTGGGAGTATAATTCCATTCTGTTTGGGAACCGCCAATAATGTGATTAGCATGGAAGATATTGAAATCCTTTGTCGTTACGTTGACACTAAAGGCACACCACCCAAAATATATTCATCTCTGTTTTAAGCAATGAGCTCCAAATCCTTTTTCCCTCTGCGAAGGAACATTCTAATTACTTTAATGTTATTTATTTTCATGTTATTTACTTTTCATGTTGAGTCACCTTCTTATTCCAACCTTAGTCTCTAGTTGTCAAGCATCATGTGGTGAGGAAAGATCCAAGCGCATATATCCAGTCAAATATATTTGATCATGAGTTATTATTGTTGACAATTATCTTTATGATAAGTGTGTTGGGAGGTAAAACATTAATGTCCTATCTTTTTCTATGTTCGATGAAAATTATTTGGTCTAAAAATATGCTTCGAGTATTAGCAATCATAGAAGACTATATGATAATTGAGTATATGAATCTCTTACTTAGAAAATAAGATGAACTATAATTGTTTGGTGACTAAGAACATAGGTTGTTAAGTTTCAAGAGAATGCATAGTTTGAACCCTGACATGTGAATTGATTGATACTTTATCATGACGAGTTTTATGAGAAATAGTTGCTAGTTATGAGGCTAGAAAAGTGATTGAAATTATCATTGATCAGAATTATACACTATGCTAGCATTCACACTTCATAAATTACTTCTTTTATCATTTACCTACACGAGGACGAGTAGGAATTAAGCTTGGGGATGCCGATACGTCTCCAATGTATCAATAATTTACGAAGTATTCATGCCATGTTTACAACAATTTTATATAGTTTTGATACACTTTTATATGATTTAAATGGAACTAACCAAAACTGACGCTGTTCAGCAGAATTATCGTGGTGTTGTTTTTGTGCATAAAATAAAAGTTTTCAAAACCGCCCGAAACTTTTTGATGATTTTATATGGAACGTAAGAGACACCCGAAGCTTCGAGGGAGGACTAGAAGACACACGAGGAGGTGACAAGGCAGCCCGGCGCGCCTAGGGGGGTGGGTGCGTCGTGAACTCGTGATACCTTGTGGGCCCTCGTAGAACAGAACGCCCCGGGTCAGTAACAGTAACAGTAGGAGTTGTAACTCCTACAGGAACCGAAAGAAACAACGTAACCTCACCGACGGATGGGACCAATGGTAAGCAGGGGCCACCCACAGCGGCAAACACGAAACCAGCCACGCGTAGCAAAATGAAAAGGCCGTGGCACCACTTTACCCAGTGAGCCGAAGGGGGCTGCCCATGTCGGGGACCAATACCAAAAGGCTTATGCACCCACGAAACCGACGCATGGGCCAACCATACCTGGAGCAGAAGGGCCGCAGCCGTGTGCAAACGAGAATGGTAAAAAAAAACCACCCACGCCACGTTCAACGTGCTTGCAACCCACGATCGCCTCTGTCGACACACTCTTTTTCAACCCGGACACAACCAAGAACGCACGCCGTGGCTGTGAGATGGACCCGCGCGGAGGTGTGCCCCAGCCGTCAGCCGCTCTAGCCTGCGCACACAATGTAAAGGAAAACGAACGCCCAGATGTTGACCAAGGCGATGGAAAGTACACGGCCAGTGGACGGCCAGTGGACAGCGGCACCGTGGCTGCGAGATGGACCCGTGCGGAGGTGCGCCCCAACCGTCAACCGCTCTAGCCTGCGCACACAATGTAAAGGAAAACGAACGCCCAGATGTTGACCAGGGCGATGGAAAGTACACGACCAGTGGACAGAGGCGCAGCTTGTGCGGGCAGGATGAATTTGAAATCGCTATGCCCCATGTATGCGGGTAGTCTAGCGAGATTTATAGGTTAGACTAGCACTAGTACGTGCCTTGGCAAGGGATCATAGGTGCTAGGTTGTACGTGCGTATTTGGTGGCGAGTTTTCTACTGTGGCGGGTGGCGAGTTTTCTACGGTGTGGTGTGTCATGGCGTAAAGCAGTTCGTCAAGAGTTTGGTCAGCGGTTTGGTTCGTTGTCGTTCGTCGTTGGTTGTATCACCATCCTCGGAAGTACTCGGCGTCGCGACTGGACCAACAGGTGCATCATCTTATAATTTCGCAAAAAGTATTGCATCCATTAAATGTTTGAATTAAGATTCAAAGAACCTGGTAATAGATATGCACTTAAATTAGGACAGGTTTACCACTAAGTGTTATCACCAACAATAAACATTTTTTTGTAACAAGGATGTTGAAGAACTTAGAAGCATAAGTGCAAACTCACCTACCTGCCAACATACACATGCGCACATGCACATATGGTGCTTCCTTCTGGCCACATTCTGGAGGCCTTCATTTCATCTTCCGGGCACCAGGGATCACACGGAACAGTGGCAACAAGAACACACGCACGCAGCAGCTCCACAAGCACAAACACACACGGCAGCAAGCATTACACCCAGCAGCTAGCGGTCAGCGCCACATCACACCCACGCATGGGCATCTGCGTTAGCAGGCACACAGGCACAACAGCAGCGACAACAAGCTCCCGGGCAGCGCACCTACCTGAACCTCCCGTGCGTCCCAACTCACCCCATGCCCCTCCCGTGCCTGTCGTTCGCCGTCGTTGTCTTGCTCTAGACAGAAACAATTGCTTGCCTCCTCCGATCCTCCCTCCCGACAACGCTTGCCTTCATGCCACCATCGGCATCAGTGTTATCTACTGAACAAACATAATTTGCATCCGGTATAATAAACCCGTGGACAAACTGGACCATGAAAAAAGGGATAATTGTCACACAACGCTCCATGCATTTTTTAAATTCTAATATTTTTGAATGATTAATTACAAGAAGCATACCTGAATGTGTCTTCTCGTTAGAAGAGGTTATAATGTCACCAGGTCTCGCGTTCGGTTATTCCTAACCATATTCTAACAGGCAACAACAATAAAATGAAGGACACCACTAGGCATCAGACTACAGATAATTTACATGCTATCAGACTAGTCTTTGGCCGTCGGATCAAAAGCAGGACGTACGTCCGATCTGCTAGTTTAGGTGCGTCGTAACTGCTCCCGCAATCCACGCTCGGGTTACCAGCTCCATCTCCATCCGTTTCTACCTCCCTCACGTTGCTTCCTTGTTTGGACTAGTAAACGTGCACGTGCAACGCACGCCTAGACAAACATACATTGTATCAACATCCCAAAATTTGAAATAGATACAAAGGGCATAGTGCCTAAATTTGATAGACAAGTATAATTTGAAATATTATTCTTCGTGTATGCCACTTTTTATAAAAAAGGTAAATTGAATATGCCAAACATCACGCCATCTTTCTTTCTTACCAAAATACACACTTTTCCAATATATAGTTCCCCAAAAAATATAATCTCCCACAAGTGAATTTCGGTATATGAATGAAATGTTCAGGCTGGCTTCAGCCCATCATATTTTTCGTCAAATATACAATCGTTCAAAATTCACAAGTCATATTATTACAATATAATCCAATAGAAGCTTGAATCCCCTTGTTGGACAATGAATAATTTAAAGGGTTCATCACTATTCTGCATTTGCGCAGACACGCATGAAAATACCAGTTCAGTACCAATAAATTCAATAAATGACCATCAATATGAGAAAACCAAGCCCGTCATCCACAAATGTAAGAAGCGGCGTCATTGTCAGTCTGTAGAGCTAACAGTCTCAAAGGGACAATGAAGACTAATATCTGAAACAAACTACATAGCATCTTGTCAGTGACATTCTTCAAGAAAAAACCAACCTATCGGAAAATGCTTAACAAGACCAAAGTAGGGCCAGTCACATTTGTAATGATTATACCCTGCATCCACAATTGAATCTTAGAGTTGCTGGTTTTTAGGTGCAGCCTTGTTGCCGTTCTCACTGTTATGCGGAATCGAAAGAAGCTCCCCTACCGTTTTTGTCCAAACAAATAGTTCAGTTCTGATATTCTCTTAACAAATCCAAAAACATAAATCTTCACTTCCGAGGGAAAGAAGTATACAAATGAGTGCGATCCACATACCTCTGATCACCAAAACAGAAAGCAGGGAGGATAATATTGCGTCCTCATAGTTTTGCCATTTATTGCTAAGTTGCAGGCCAATATTGACATAGAAGTTAATTATTGGAGTTAAATACAAGTGCTAGCGGTCAGTGTCCCTTATTTGTTTTTTTTTTCGAAAAGGAGGAAGACCCCCGGCCTCTGCATCTGAACGATGCATGCAGCCACTTTATAAATTATTCACACAAGACCTTACAAAGTAATACAACAGTAAGACTAAAGCCACCGTCTAGACAACATCTGTCGCTACCCCTATCCAGTTGATGAAGGGATGCTGATAGTCTGGGCCTAATACCAAACAGACCTCGCAGCGAAACCTAACATCTAAGACCTGAGGCCCCAACCAGGACGCCTGCCGGGTATGGGGCACCCATCGGTCCGGCGCACACTCAGAGGCCGCCGCCGCCACCTGCCACCAATCCATCTTCAGAGCTGTACTGCTGCATCAACCTTGCCTGGTCTAGCTGCCGTCGACGCCACCACGACGCCAGACAGCGTCACCCTCCTGCGCGAGTCCATCATCGCACATCAGACGCCTAATCTCCAGGGCGCCATGCCATCGAGATCTGTCACCATCAATGTGTATGATGAAGCACCGCTCCACCAAAGACGTCGTCCACTTGTCCCTCGAGCCCGCGTACACCTCCAAGAAAGACGCCCCCAAGGGAGAAACGACGCAATTGCGCCGTCGTCTTCTGATCTATCGATCTAGGGTTTCCCCCGGAGGTAGTAGATAAAAGTCTAGAACTTCTCCATGGCGATCTAGTGTCCCTTATTTGTGAATAGAATATATATAAATAAATCTCATATAAATCAGAAATAACCGCATACAACTTTAGAAAAACCAACCAGACATCAACATATAATATATTAAAGTACAGTGGAAGCACCATGAAGAGTGGCATCATTAGCACGACATCCAAACACTGAATACCAACGTATCTATCATCATTTATTTACCTTCCCAACCAACCAAGCTGAACTTGAATATATTCATTGCAGTGCAGAATGATTGCCGAGAAAGACAGAAAAATTCAGATCTATACCCTCCTAATTATTACCATTTATCCACAGTACCTCCAAAAGAGCAAGAAAAAAAGTAGTGACAATGGTACATAATTTACCAGCGTCAAAAGCTTGTGCTCCCCATTGTAATGGATATCTTACACTTATCCTGCGAACTGTAAAGCCATGATCTACTCATTAGCTAATTCTATAATGGTCCCTAACAATATGTAAAAAGATGCCTAGTATTGCCAGGAAACAGAGCTATGAGGAAATGCATAAATGAATGTTCACCTTTATGGTTCTGGTGATGTGCAGGAACGCTACCTCCTCTTTTCATTGAAACTTCTTGGGCCTCGCAATCCGTCGAAGGTAAAACACGGTCTTCCTCCTCCGTCGGCGATCAAAACGGTGAGCCGCGCCACCACGCTTCCCTATTTTATTTACTCTCCTCCTTCTTTCTCTGACCACCCGTGCAGCCATACAGGAGACACCACGCCGCCAACGAAGTCGCCTGCAACCGCCGCCGCCGCTCCAGATCCGGTCGCCTCCGCCTCTTCCCAGCACCGACAGAAGCGCTAGCATCCTCCCCGAGCTCCTCCATGTCGCCTCGCTCCGCCGCAAGCCGTCGCCGTCGTCGCCCTCCACGGATCCGGCGAGATTCGCCACCGATACCTGGATTACGCATCCCCGACCGCCATGAGCCGCATCACCGGCACTCCCACACGGCCCAGTAGTCGCGGACTCTGCGCTTAAGGAGAGGCTGGTGTGCGTTAGGCGGCGGCCGAGTGGAGGAGCGCCGGGCAGCGAGCTGCTCCCAAGGACGGCAGCGTGGACGCAAATGATTTTTAGATGATCCACGATGAGGCTTCTTGTGCGTGTGATTGAGTTTAGAAGCGACATGAGGTGGGATGATGCATAGAAGGAAATCATTTGCGTGATTTCAGGATCGGGATCATTGCCTCATCAGATCACGGGGGATCCTAAAGGGACGCGGCGGAGCGGTGCAGACGTGCAGTGCGGCGAGGTCGCCGTGCAGGCAGGAGAGACGTTGTTGGTGGGTGGCGTCTGGCTCTGGCATGAGGTCGAGGTTGAGGTGGCGAGCATGGAGTTTCCTTAGTTTGTGATCAGACTTCCGCGATTGCAGGGGACGCGGGACTGGTAGTTCGAGTACTCCTCTCCTGGTGGAGTATGGTCAGTCATTCAAAATTGCTAAGTGCACACCATAGAGGTATTAGATCAAGGATGGCCGTTAGATTTAGACTTGTGGGCCTAATCGTATGGTGCTGATAGGTTCGTGCGGTTTGTGGGACTAATTACGGGATGCACGTAAGAAAGTTCTTGTTTGCTTGTTTAATAGTAGTAGAGATGCCTCCTTAAATCACGCTGGGTTACCAGATGCATGCAGCCATGCGATGGAAGCATTATTTGTGAGAACCAAATGCGTCTGGTCTTTTAGGAAACAAATCAACTAAATTCAAGGGTATAAATCCCGTAAATGATGCTTCCATAAATCTTCAAAATACTGCCTGATTGTTTCTATTCCAGCAACAAAATATGGAATGGAATGGGGGTCCACCTCGTGAGGAAAACACGGAGAGGCGATTGAGGCGATCGCAAGGCGATCGCTCTTGAGAGCTAGGGTTAAGGTTTTCACACCGTGGTGGTAAGGTAGCACGTGACGGGGCGACGACGTCTCCTAACGTGCGGATCGGCAGTCTGGGATCTCTCGCTGAGACTGGTGCCATGGCGGAGAGGCCGGGGAACGAGACGGCGGCGCCGCAGGTTTCGGCGATAGCTTCCAAAGAGGCGGCAGCACCGGGCTCGGTGACACGGATGGCGGCGGCGTCGACGGAGAAGACGACGCCACTGGGCGAAAAGTGCAGGAACTCATCGTTGTCACCTGCGGCGGGGCTGACCGCGCGCATGGGAGGCCTGGTTCTGACTGAGAAGGAGGCACCTGGATTTGTTTTCAAGGATTCCGGAAGGGATCAGCCTAGGGTACCGAAGTGGTCTGTGGTGGGGAAAGCGTTTACTCCAAGGCTGATGAATCAACGTGCGCTGGAAAAGTCGATGGAAAGGGCTTGGGGCCTCCACCGAGAAGCTAAATTTAGGATCATCAGTAGGAACATGTTCGTGGTTAATTTTGGTAGCGAAGGTGACTGGAAGCATGCCCTGAACAATGGCCCATGGCAGTTTGACTTTAACACTGGTGCTCAAGGACTATGATGGTGCTACAAGACCCTCGGAGATGACTTTTGACACGGTGGAGGTCTGGGTCAGGGTAGCAGATTTGCCGTTGGATAGAAGGTCTCACGCGTTTGGTGAAGCTCTTGGGAACTGGTTGGGCGAGATTGTTCGGGTGGATGTAGAGAAGGATGGTTTTGCCAGAGGGTCGAGCCTGCGTTTCAGAGTTAAACTCTCTGTCTTCGAGTCGCTGGTAAGAGGGTTCTATTTGAGAATGGATGAAGAGGAGCCTAACAAGAAGGATGATGATCTTGAACAAACTTGGTATGATTTTAAGTATGAACGGATACCACACTTCTGCTTTGAGTGTGGACGTCTTGTGCATGGTGCTGATGGATGTGTCCCGACGGTGAATTCTGACCAACAGTGGGGGGAATGGCTACGGGCCTCACCGGGGCACTCGTTTTCGATAAAAGATGGATCACACAAGGCGACGTCCAGCAACGCCAATAGCTATGGAAGTGTCCGATCTAGCGCGGGAGACAGGAGCATGAGGAGGAATGGATCTGTCCGTGACCTGCCAACAAAAAGAGACCTGTCTGCGGAGTTTAACACTCCAGCCACCTCCCACACTGATGGGGGTGGCAAAAGTGTTCATGGGGAAGTGTCTAGCCCAAACAAACAGCGGCATGGGCCGGCTGAATCACGGGGCAAGGACCTCAGAGATGAGTTAGAACAAAAAAGGGAGCGAGACATGAGGAACGAGCGGAGGCAGAAACAACTACTTAAGCAAGCCGAGCTGAGGTCAAACTGCAAACAAAAGGGGTCTGGCGACCCGGCTGCTCGAGGAGGCTCAAGTAACTTTGGTGGTAGGGAGAGGAAGAGGGGGTACTATGTGAAAAAGCCAAGACAGGGGTATGTGGAGCGCAGCCCCCAAGGAGCCCAATGCATGAAATATCAGGGGAGAGAAAGAGAAGGCAAAAACAGTGCTGGGTGCCAAAGGGGGATCTGCAAAGACAGGATAGTAGTGATTCTTTCATTCGCGACACGAGGCAGAAAACGTCTACAGTGTTTGATCGTATCACAGAGCATAATGATACATCAGCGGACCCTGCTGAGCGGGGCCGCCGGTCACAATGAATCTTCTAGCCTGGAACTGTCGAGGACTGGGGTTGGACTCGATAGTGGGCGAATTACGAGACCTGATACGGTCCTACAACCCAGCGGTGGTGTTTTTAAGCGAGACTAAGAAGAGAGCTAGGGCGATGGATAGACTAAAATGGAGCCTCGGGTTCACGTGTGGTGTTGCGGTGGATTGCGACGGCCGCAGTGGGGCCTAGCTCTCTGGTGGAGAGAGCATGTTCAAGTAAAGGTGAGGCCGTGGAGCCAATATTTTATCGATGCTGAGGTGGTTTGTGATGGGAAAACATGTAGAATCACTGGATTCTATGGGGAGCCAAGAACGGAGCTTCGGAAAAAATCATGGGACGCCATTCGTTACCTGCGCGCCCAAGATGATATCTCCTGGATCTGCATGGGGGACTATAATGAGGCTTTATTTAGTACGGATCAGAAGGGAGGTCGGGCGCGGAGTTTCATGCAGATGGAGGACTTTAGAGACTGTCTTGCGGACTGTGGTCTAGCCGACTTGGGTTTCTCCGGCTACCCCTATACCTGGGACAATAAACGCGAGGGTGATGAGAACATCCAAGTTCGCCTTGACCGAGCCACATGTAATGATGGGTTCTTGGCCCTGTACCCGGAGACGGTGGTGGAACATATCTAACTGAGGAATCAGACCACCAGGCTATCCTTGTCCGGGCAATGGAGACAGCTCCTTGCCGACGGCATGGTGGAAACCGACCGTTTCGATACGAAGAAGCCTGGTCCAGACATGAACAATATGACACCATGGTCACACAAGCGTGGGAAGCGGCAGCTACGGGGTAGCAAGGGCTGACGGCAGCCTGGGAGCGTCTGGGCGCGATGACGAGATCCATGCAGAAGTGGGCCAAAGAATAGGGCACTCCAAACCAGGTCCTCGCTGGAGATCCGGGACATTGAGGAGCAGCTCCGAGAGATCTATGCTAGGGAGGAGGTCATGTACCGGCAAAGGTCGAGGGTGGATTGGCTGCGTGCGGGCGACCAGAACACCAAGTACTTTCAGAACAGGGCGTCCCATAGAAAGAGGAAGAATACGGTCAAGTGTTTGCGAAGAGAAGACGACTCCAAATGTACGATCGATGAGGAGATGCGTAACATGGCTGCGAATTTTTATGAACACCTCTTCACTTCGGATGGGTCCCAAGGGGCTAATTATTTGCTGCAGAACATTGAACACTTGGTCACTGAGGAGATGAACGGAGTGCTTTTGGCTCCTATCAATGATTCTGAGATCGAGGCGGCCCTGTTTCAAATGGGCCCAACGAAGGCGCCTGGACCGGATGGACTGCCGGCCTTATTCTATCAGCGACACTGGTCGCTGGTACGAAATGATGTGTGCCGGGCGGTGAAAGATTTTCTGAATGGTGTGTCGGCGCCGGCAGCGTTTAATGCAATAGTCATTGTTATGATCCCAAAGTGTAACTCTCCAGAGTTACTATCACAATTTCGGCCGATAAGCCTATGCAATGTCCTCTATAAGATCGCAACGAAAGTCCTCGCAAATCGTTTGAAGGGTATTTTACCAGTTCTTATCTCTAAGGAGCAGAGTGCTTTCGTTCCTGGACGGCTCATTACCGACAATGTAATTGTGGCTTACGAGTGTGTTCATGCCATCCGTAAAAGAAAAAGAAAGAAGCCTCTATGTGCAGTTAAATTAGGCATGATGAAGGCATATGATAGGGTGGAGTGGATGTTTTTGCAGCAGATGATGGAGAAGATTGGCTTTGCCCAAGGATGGATTGCGATGATCATGAGGTGTGTGAGGACGGCAACCTTCTCTGTCAAGCTGAATGGAGATTATTCCAGGGGGTTTTTCTGCATCCCGTGGGCTTAGGCAGGGGGATCCACTCTCTCCTTACCTCTTTCTGTTTTGTGTTGAGGGCTTCTCTGCCTTACTCAAAAAAGCACAAATGGAGAGTCAACTGAAGGGAGTATCGTTTGGGGGCACTGGCCCTCATATTACACATCTCTTATTTGCCGATGACAGTATTGTTTTCCTTGAGGGAACTCGGGGCAATATGCAAGCTTTGAAGGAATATTGAGGAAATATGAGGAGGCCTCGGGCCAACGTGTCAACTTGCAAAAATCATCAATTTTCTTTGGCAAGGGTTGTAGTGAGGATGACAAGGTGGATCTCAAAAATGTGTTGGGGGTTCAATCTGAGGCCCTTAGTGAACGATACCTTGGGTTACCAACACTGGTTGGGAAGTCCAAAGAGGGTACTTTTAAATATGTGACGGAGAGCTCAAAGGGAAAAGTAAGTGGTTGGAAAGGACAGGGCCTGTCTAAGGCAGCAAGGGAAGTGTTGATAAAATCGGGGCTCCAAGCTGTACCTACATTCACCATGAGTTGTTTTCAGCTCACAAAGAAGATGTGCCGGAATTTGACCTCAATCTCTTCAAAATTCTGGTGGGCGGCAACTGATGGTGAATGAAAGGTACACTGGGTGTCCTGGCAAAAGATGTGTGCACCTAAACGGGAGGGCGGAATGGGTTTTCGCGACCCTGAAGCGTTCAACCAAACGCTGCTTGCAAAGCAGGCGTGGAGGATTTTGCAGACACCATCTTCCCTATGTGCACGGGTGCTTAAAGCACGCTATTTCAGTGAGGACTCGATACTATCAGCAACGGCCACGGCGTCGGCCTCATACACTTTCAGGAGTATCCTTCATGGGCATGATCTTTTGCGGGAAGGGCTAATATGGCGCATTGGCGATGGAAGCAAGGTGCATATTCATCATGATAACTAGATCCCTCGAGCTAGTTGTATAAAGCCACTTGGCCAGGTTTACATGCCGGGGGTAACCAGAGTTGTTCACTTGCTGTCCAATGACAAAAGAAGCTGGGAGATGGGTCGAGTCCGTGCCATGTTTTCTGATGATGACACGACAGATATTCAGCAGATCGCCATTGGAGGCCCAGGCACATAGGACTACCTAGCCTGGAACTACACAAAGAATGGCAACTTCTCGGTTAGGTCTGCGTATCATCTGAGGATGGCTATGAACCGGGCGAGGAACGGACAGCCGGACTCCTCTAGTTCAGTAGCCAAACATACAGGTTATATGGCACTATGGGATTCAAACGCGCCGGCCAAGGCAAAGATTCATATGTGGAGACTGATTCGCAATGGATTAGCAGTTGGGGCTGAACTTCATCGTCGTCGGATTAAACCGGGCATTTTTTGTGTTGCGTGTGGCCGTGAAGAAACTATGTTACACCGGTTTTGGTCATGTCAACATTCCGCTCAATTCTGGCAGTTACTCCGCTCAGAAAAGGGAGTCGTGGTGGCTACTCCACCAGGTCCGATTGATTCTCAGAGTGGATTGGCTGGTTGGTTACTTGGGTGGTTCACCGGGGCGTCCGAGAAGGAGAAGTCAGCAATGATACACGCAACATATGGGCTCTGGCTGGCGAGAAATGAAGCGAGAGATGGAAGGAAGATCGCTACACCACATGAAATCATGGATATGGTGGTGGCCTACATGAACGAGTGGAAGGACATACACGAGTTGCCCACGCGGCTGCCGGCTCCGCAGGTCATTCAGAGGTGGCAGGCCCCGGCTGAGGGGTGGCTCAAAATTAACTCGGATGGTGCGGTCGCTAAGCATGGGGAGAAGGAAGGTGCAGGTGCAGTTATCCGCAATCATGATGGAGCGTTCCTGGCGGGACTTTGTCATCACTTCCCAGGGATTTTCGACCCGGCAACTGTGGAGATTTTGGCGTGTCGAAGGGCTCTATAGGTGGCTCGGGAAATCAATGCGGAGAGAGTCCATGTTGAACTGGATTCTCAAGGCATTGTGCATATGCTGAACAAAACAGATAGAGAGATGTCGAGTATGGGGCCGTGGATACAAGAAATCAAGAAGTTGCTCACATCCTTCGAGGAAAGTAAAGTAACGTTGGTTCGTCGTTTTGCTAATGTTGCCGCACATAAATTAGCTAGAGTCGGTGTTGGTGATGAACTGTGTAAGGTGTGGTTTGGGGTTCCCCCTGACTGTGTGCTTGATGTAATTTCCGATGAAGTTCCAAACTTTTATGATTAAATAAAGCGGCAACAATTGATCCTAAAAAAAAACAGAATATGGAATGGAAGCATTGTTCTCATTAGAGGAAAACAATCTACGTAGACTTACGCAGCATTTGTCACATGTCATGGAAGCATTGGTGCTCATTGATGCAAACATATTTTTCTTGGACCAATGGATACAAGTTATGTTTTGTAATGGGGACATTTTCCAGTGTCAATGAAACACTTCTTCACAATGGTGGAAACACATCCCACGTCATTAGAGCTTCATACAAAATTAGTAAAGCTACCGCTACCTTGGTATGGATGTCTCAAATATATATAGTTGCTTCATACATAAATTAGTAAAGCTTCGTTGCTTATCATTTGATGCTTCGGCGCCAGTTCAAAAAAAAAAGGTGGTTAGCACGACTGCGTGAGCACGGTAGCAGGAACTAGATGGGCTCATTGGCTGGGCAGCGAGTCGAGGAGATGGAGCGTGGTGGCGGAGCAGGGGAATGAAGACCTTGCAAGTTCGACATCCTCCGACGCAAGGCTTGTCGCTCCGGCTGCTACCTGCAAAGCTCCTTCTCCATGCCGTGTGGCCAAAATGACAATGCGCGTGATTCACCTCAACTGCCATGGATGCCATAGGAGCACTATTATTGCTTCGAAAAACACTACCCCATTGCTTCCAAACTGTATCAGTATTGCTTCCAAACTTAGAACATCGAGTGTTAAGGGATTCGCTGGTGCAGGACGTCGGGACATCCAGTCCTAGAGGCCACGCTGTCGTCGAGAGGAAGCACCATCAATGCAATTGGCGGGGGAGGAAGCTGCTGGTATGGGTGCACAGGTGAATACGGCCGCATGGTGAGCCCTATTTGTCACCTGTCACGTGCTCGACTGCAGGCTGCACGTCGTTTCCATCATCGAACACAATCAACCAGTGCTGCACGCTTGGCTCCGACGTGCGCTTGCTCTTTCCGCTTCCATCATGCCCCTGCAGATCATGGCTAGCAAGTAGCATGCCATATGGACTAGCAAGTAGCAGATCATGGCTAACCACCGTGTATCAAAAAGGCATCTATACGAACTGAAAATGCAAAAACACAACATGTAGCATGCCATATGGACCAGCGATGCATCATCCTTTCGTATTTGCGAAGGGACGCCCGAGCTAGACACCGGCAACGTCGTCCTCTTCTGCAGCGTTGGTGAGGCTCCCGGCCACCTTGGTGCGCCGATGTTGAAGGCCTACACAGATGGCTAGGTTAGCAAAGGCGACGTGGCGAGATGGCGACGGAGGTGCGAAATCATACCCAGATTGGAGAGGTGCTCACCATTAAGGCCACCATGCTCGCCTTCAGGTGAGGACGCCGGCGCTGCGCTCGGTTAACATTTGAGAAAGCATAGGCTTTCCTACACCCCCTTATCAAGCCATTCATTTTTGCTTCGCGATTTGTGCAAGTACTTGTTGTCTTTTTTGTTTCTTCCAAATAAAACAACATATGAACTTCAAACTCCGGAGGACAACAAAAGGTTCTAACTAGAATGTGAGAAAAAACTTTCAGATTTTTTCGTGCATTATAAATAATAAAAATGACATTTTTTAATTAAAAAAATTCTCATTTTGTATATTTATGTTGGACAAAAAAATCTGAAAGTTTTTTCCCACATTGTAGTTAGAATGTTTGATGTCTTGCAAAGTTTGAAGTTCATATGTTGTCTTATTTGGAAGAAACAAAAAAGAGAAAATCTGATGCTGTAAGTTAGTTGTACAGCACGGATCTCAAAGCAATATTGAAGGGTGAGGATAAGGGGTGTCCGAAAGCATATGCTTTAAGAATCCACGTTCCGCTGCGCTCCACCACGATAGGCTCAGCTACGGCGGCAGGCATATCGGAGGGATCGCCGAACAAGGCAAGAACGGCGGTGAAGCGATTAGTTATGGATCGATTTTTATTTTCCTAACCGTGAGTGCATGCATGATTAACGGGTTGGTGGGCTGCTTCCGTCCTTGATTAATGGGTGCATTAAGTGGAGAGAGGGAGACGTTCTCAGCCTTTAGATGGAAAAATGAATCAGTGGTACAGGATTGGTCTGACGAAGGAAGTAAATCAGACGTCTGAGGGAAAGTGTTTGCCTAAAATGAACCAGTTAGAAAGGGAATCATTAGCAAATACACTAAAACAATAATCGAATACCGCAAGCATTAAACAGTCCAGCCATATTCTCTTCAATGTCAAACTGGACTTGTAAGGATATTCAGTATTCACAAACGTTTCAGCAGCATGGTGCAAAGGCTGGCAGGAACTACTTGTCCAGAATAATTATATATGAAAATAATAGCAAGACAAAATGATTCTTTTGGAATCTCTGTACACATAGTTCAGAAGAGCAACTCCAACGTAGCGACCCAAATCGTCCGTATGGGTCGGCGCGGACAAAAGCGACGGCCAACGCGGCGATCCAAACCCAAAAAACGTCCGTTTCGTGTCCGCGCGGACCCATTCCTAGCCCAAAAATGCGCCTGAAATGCGTCCTCGCGGACACGAAGCGGACGCGCCCCGCGTCCTCACCGCGTCAGCCTTGGGTCCACATGTCGGCCGCGCAACCACCATCCGCGGTTGTATTAAACGCGACCAGCCACCTCCGGCCCACCTGGCAGCGCCTGGAAGCTCCTGGTCGTCGTCCTTATTAATCCAAACGTGCGACAGGGCCGGCCTCATCCACTTCCCCTTCCCGTCCACATTGGCCACGTGTGCTCCCTCGCCGGCGGGGCCGCAAGGTGGACGGCTAGGGCAGCGTGCGGGCACAGACTTTTTTTTTTAGTTTTTATTAATGTTTAATTATGTGTTAAGTGGACTTTGGCCGGCAGTTGACCGGCCACTTATGTTTAATTATGCTTTAATTCGCGTCTGCATGTGGCCATGTGTTTTTGTTTTCTATTTTTTTGGCGCACGCAAATTTGGGTCCCGCTGTCGTTGGGCGTCTGAGCTGACCCAAATGAAATAGCGGACACAACCGTCCGCCTGGCCGACCCAAACGGACGAAAAGCGGACAAACCATACGTCCGTTTGGGTCGGCGCGTTGGAGTTGCTCTAAAAATCTATACAACTCACAACAATTAAGAGCATCTCCAATAGAAGTTGTAGATCCAGAAATACCTAACTTTTGCATCTCCGAGGCCCAAAAACTCCTCTCCAGCAGATGGTGTAGATGCAAAAAAATTACATCTCTGGGAGGCGGAGATGTAAACTACAACACCTTGCGGTGCAAATTTGCATCTCCACCTATAGGAGATGTAAAAACGGTGGTCGCGCGCCAACTGCCAACTGCCTTTCATTTCATTTTCCTCCCCCCATTCCTCTTCCTCCCGGTCGCCGACCGCATTGCCGCCGCCTCCCGACAGCCACCACGCCACGCCTCCGCCGTCCCGCGCCACCTCCGGCCCCTCTGCCGCCCTCGCCGCTGCTCCGTCGCACCTACGCGCCGCCCCGACTCCTCTCACCCGTCGCCGCTCCGCCTCCTGCCGCTGCCACCTCGATCCCCACTTCTGCCCCCTAATTTGCCACCCCGTCCCCCTCCGCCGCGCCCCGATTTCCCACTGCGGCCGCCCCACTCCGCCTCCCTCGCTGCCGCCTCGACTCTCCTCCGGCCTCACTCCGCCGCTGCCGCCGCCCCAACTCTCCTCCGGCCTTGCTCCGCCTCTGCCGCCGCTGCCCCAACACTCCTCCGGCCTCGCTCCGCCTCCCGCCGCCGCCTCGATCCCCACTGCCGCCGCCCAGCTCCGCCTCCCATGCCGTTGCGACTCGCATCTGGCCCTGCTTCTATCCGCCGCCCCGACTCTTCTCCGGCCTCGCTCCGCCGTCCCGACTCTCCTCCGGCCTCTCTCCACCTCCCGCCGCCGCCTCGATCCCCACTGCCGTCGCCTGATCCCCACTGTCACCACCAATATACATCTTCTGTTGAAGTTGCTCTTTTACATCTTTGTTTTGCATTATCTGTTGAAGTTGACCCTTTTTTGGAGATGCAAAAAACACTTTTTAGAGATGTAAATTTTTACATCTCCAAGTTTGCATATTCTATTGGAGATGCTCTAAGTATTGTGGTTGGAAAAACTCACAGCAAGTTCATGTTGTAGTCTTTTCCCTCCTTTAATTCTTGTTATAATTTTCAAATTAAACTGCATGATAGCAAGAACTATGTGGGGTTCCTTAGAAAAAGAAGTACTCCCTCCTTCCCAAAATAAGTGTCGCTGCTCTAGTACAAAATTTGTACTAGTTTAGTGTTAAATGTGCGATACTTATTTTGGGACGGAGGGAGTATGTGTGTGGTCAACGACGGATTGAATTACTTTAACAGAATAGAGATGGTTGCACCACAAGAAAAATAGAAAATCACTGCATTGTAACAACAAGCTGGATTCATACAAGGAAACACGTCTCTGCTGCATCCGTGCTCCACAATTTGCTAACTAATTCTGCATAGTGAGCACGAAATAGTGTTAAGAGTTGTAGTGATTTTCGATGTACTTCCTCCGTTTCTAAATAAAAGTTTTTCTAAAGATTTCACTATAAATTACATACGAATGTATATAATTTTATTTTAAAGTGTGGATTCACTCATTTGGCTCCGTACGTAGTCTATAGTAAAATCTTAAAAAAAAAGCTTATATTTAGGAACGGAAGTTGTACATGGTTAAATCAAATATTATTTTAAAAGTACGCCGGAGCTAATGAGCCCAACTAAAATACAGAAAGTAAAAGAAGACATGTCACGTGATTAACAATGATTACCCACATACAAAAAAGGCCACGATCCTTTCGGAGATGGGTGTTTCCAATGGACCACGAGCGTGCTGCTCCTGCGCCCAGTGAGAAGAGCAGAGGAACACATCAACATCCAGCAAAAAATGGCGGACGCAGATCTTGTGGTCCGGCGGCTCACCTTTATCCTGTGCAGTCGCCTTGGCCTTATCTGCGTTGTCGTCCTCGGGGAATTGAAGGTGTCTCATGAGCAGCGGCTGCAGCAGCGAGCTTCTCAACCACCCCTACCGCGGAAGCCTGTAAGGGAGGGAGGCCGAGGAGGAACCCTAGAGCCGCGGAAGCCTGTAAGGGAGGGAGGCCGAGGAGGAACCCTAGAGCTGTGTCCGGGCGAGAGAGAGAGAGAGAGAGAGAGAGAGAGAGAGAGAGAGAGAGAGAGAGAGAGAGGCGTGATCAAGAATATCAGGTGCATGCGGAAGGCAACTCCGTAGAGTACGATTTCGAAACCCTAGTTCCTAGTTCAGGGGGAAAGAAATCGAGCAGGAGAGGGACGACACGTATGTTATGTGGGCATTGTTGGTTCCCCTTCCTCCCCGTTTCAATTGCCTTGCCGCTGGAACAGCTTCTCTGGATGGATAACAAGAAATTGCAAGGCTGATTGGTTTTCATGCCGGTCGGAATGTTACGTAGTACTCCTACTTGAGAAAGATGAGAGAAACTATGACACAAACTCATATATATAGAGATCAAGGTACAAAAGCATTACATACTGTATCCCGTACGTGGCCAACACACTGAGAGAAACTATGACACAAACTCATATATATATAGAGAGAGATCAAGGTACAAAAGCATTACATATTGTATCCCGTACGTGGCCAACACACTGACCACGAAAACTCACTCGATCGATACTCCTGATAATATTTATTCATTTAAACTCTCAGTAATGCAAAATTTATATTCGCAAAAAGAAAAGAAAGAAAGAAAACTCGCAGAAACTAAATTCATCCAAAAGTGTTGCTCTTGGTACACGCGCCTCGTGGTCACCCCCCTGCAGCTTTCCAACGGCTTTCAGAAGCTTAATCGTATCTTGGATATTCCAGTACCTGTACGGTTCCCTTTGCTTCGGCTTAGTTGGCGCGACCAAGGGAGCGTTGTCGGAGTCGGAGTCCGAGTTGAAGTCGTCGGAGTCCGAGTCATCGTCATCGCCATGGGTGTCGTCGCCACCGCCGCTGCTATGGGAGTCACCGTCACCACCGCTGCCATGGGAGTCGCCGCCATCTTCGTTGGAGGTAGCCGTGGACACGGCCTTGGCAGAGGAGGCGCCACCATCGCCTTTGCCGTCGTCATGTTGGGAGTCCTCGATGACTACGAGGCTCTCATCATCTGAAATTTCTATAGTATCATCCTCGATGACTACGAGGCTCTCATCATCTGAAATTTCTATAGGATGATCTGGAGTTTCTATAGGATCAGGGGAGACAAAAGAAGGTAGACGGGGAGGCATTGTGTTAGGCTGATGGCCGTGGTGTGTCGATTGGACGTACGCGCGCATATATATATACAACACACAGTGGCGGGAAACCAAAACGTGGTGGCGCCAGACTGTTTGCCCGCCAAATGCTAATTCCCTCCTTCGGTATTAAGCAAACAAGAAAGGATGGCAATCAAACCAAATCAAATAAAAGATGATGTATAGCAATCAGCGGCAAGGAAAATATTGATTGAATGGACGCATGACCCGGCCGGTCATATCAAGGCACCACATTATTTACTTCCATATACGTATCAGAAGTACCATACATGCATCGATTTTATGCCGCGCCGGTCATGCTTCCGTTGAACAGCGACAAAACAAACTAGTCCTATTTGATTTCGTGACTGCACAAATACCACATTATTATACAACACAAAATTAAACATTTATTGCTGCCGGCACGAGAGAGAAGGGAGATGACGTTTTTTTTATTTTCCTTTTTGCCAGGTGGACCTCACATGTAAGAAGGGGTCAAGCTGACATGGCTTGCCCAGTCAGCAGTCAACAAGGTAAAAACCAGTTAACTAAGTCAAAACCGAGCGTCGGGTTGATTCCTGAACCGAGTAGTTAGTTCAGGGTGTGGGACGACAGGTTTTGAAGTTCGAGTTGAATCTTAACCCTAGAGGCAAATTCAGGGCTGTAATGTGTAATTTTATCTTCCTGAAATAATATTGCTAAACTGTTTTTGTCGAGTTTGTATTTACAAGGACAACAAACACACGACCTTCTGATCACACGTTTCCTGGTCTTGTATGCTCTCTCATGATTATTATGGGAAATTATTACAGTGGAAAAAGGATGTAAACATGTTGATGCCTAACGGAACATAGGCATCTAACCTATAAATCTCGCTAGGCTACCCGCCATTCTAGAGGCATTGTGAGTGCGCGACAGTTCTGGCCGCCCGATCGAGTTACCACAGTGACTTTTTGGCTGCTGGCGGCTGGTCAACCGTCTACTCATTTTCATTTTCACGTTCGCAGCCGCTTTCAGGAGAGGATGATAGGTGGGGTCTTTAGCCTATGGGGACCAGCGATTAGGGGTGGTTTGGAGGCTATGTGAACGATTGGCTGAGGATGGGCTGTTCCTGGCTCCCGAAAACCTAGCGCACCATGACCAATTCTCTCTGTTCTCAAGCCACACACCACTCTTCATTCCTCTCCACGCCGTCCCGCCTCCCCTCCTCCTCGATCCTACGCCTGATGGCCTCTCGCACCGCGAACTTCTCTCCCGGGCCTCCCCGGCGCTCGAGGTGCAGCAATGGGGGCGCCACTATGTTCTCGATCCAGCTGGATCAGGCGCAGGTCGCCGTCATCCTACACCATGCGCCATGATTTTGGATCGGGTTCCGATCTCCGCCTAGGAGATTAGGAGCGGCTGCTGCAGTGAGGGCAGCAAAGGAACCCATCCTGGTCGAGCCCCCACGACGACGGCTGCCTGAAGAGGAGGAGAGGTCAGGATGGCTCCCAGTTCGTGAAGGAGACGCCCGGCGTAGGTGAGCTCTTTCTTCACCGTTTACTCATCTTGGCATGGTAACCTGACCTCATCCCCTAATTCATGACTTCCTATTATTTTGTACTTATGAAGGTAGGGTTATCAAGGAGGAGGTTGTCCCCGGAGAGGCAGCATGGCGGCTGCACCGGCGCCTCTCCCATCTATGGATGGCGCCAGGCAGTGGCGAATCTAGCGTCATAATAGAGGGTAGGCTCAAAACATTAATTTACTAAGCATAATTAGCAAATACACTGCAATTGTTGCATGTAAAGCACCTTGATATAATTGTCTATTGAAGACCCCCTACTAGAATCGCCACTGGTGCCAGGTGGGTAGGGACGTCGTCATTGCCCTTGCATGCATGATTCGTCGCCTCCGTCGAACCAGTGCGCCGCCACTCGTTGGAGTCTTCCTCCTTTGGCGACGTCTTACTTCTCTAGCAACGCCTCTCTCGACCCCGGAGGTTCATGGTTTCACATTCAGAAATAAGTATGCACCTAAGAGAAGCTAGAGGAGTATTGTTTTCTGGTTCTATACTGCTGTCATAGCTAAGGATTGATGGATATAGAAAATTTATGTGACCCTCTGTCCTCAGGTCCTTCACCATCCACAAATAATCAGGTTTGACTACCTGCTCAGCCAGTTCTCTTTCTGTAGTAAACAAAATTTGCAACTGAACAAGCTAAGAGCATCTCCAATAGATAATGTAAATTTGAAGATGTAAAAGTAGGTGTTGTATAATTTACATCATCAAAAAGTATTTTTTACATCTTCAAAAAAGACCTAACTCCAACAGATGATGCAAAACGGTGATGTAAATGGGCAACTCCAACAGGTGATGTAAAATAGAGATGCAAAACCGGCCGGCCGACGCGCGACTGCTGTTCGGCTGTTGTTCATGTGCGGCCGGCCGCATTTGCACATCAAATTTTCATAATTGTAGCAACAAAAGTGCATCATCGGTCATAGTTTTAAATTCTACAAGCAAAAGTCAATTGTCTCAGACGAAGTTGTTGGTCCAACAAATAAAAATGCACATAGACATCACTCAATTTGCATCCTCTCCGTTCTCACTAGTGCCATTGTCGACGGTGGTCTCATCATCATCAACGGCTTCTTTCTCGCCGTTTTCTTGCATTGAAGTCTCGTTGCCGCGAACTCCACCGGAAGAACCTTCATTACCATCTCCCATTCCGATCATGTTGCCACCGAAGCCACCTCCCATGCCACTCATCATGTTGCCACCGAAGCCACCTCCCATGCCGGTCATGTTGCCGCCGAAGCCACCTTCCCTTCCACCTCCCATTCCTCCGAAGGCACCATCCATGTTGCCACCAAAGCCACCTCCCGTGTTTTCCCCAAATGCACCATTCATGGCACCACCCATCATGTTCATGTACCCTCCCATTCCTCCTCCCATGCCACCTCCAATTCCTCCTCCCATGCCACCTCCAATTCCTCCTCCCATGCCACCTTCCATTCCTCCCATGGGACCTCCCATTCCTCCTCCCATGGTACCTCCCATTCCTCCTGCCATCATGCTTCTCATAAGCATTTGCTTCTTCATGAGCATTTCATCACGACAAAGTTCGACATACGCCTTTGCCTTCACATCCAGAGTGGATGTGTCCATGAACATAAACTTGAATGCCTTCTCCTCCACTATCTTCATCTCCTCGGCCGCTGCCCTTCTCTCCTCAAGCTCAACTTTTCTCTCCTCGGCCGCCGCCAACCTCTCCTCGGCCGTTGCCCTCTTCTCCTCGGTCACCGCCCTACGTCGGTCGGCCTCACTCCTCTCCTCAATTTCTTTGAGCTTCAACATTTTTTTTCTGCATACTCTTTCCTCACCAAGACAATGGCATCAAATCCATCCTTGAGATCATTGTCTCCGGCCTTCAACCCCTTCAACACTTCTTTAACTCCATCGGGCCTATAAGACTTGGTCGCCGAGTGAGGAGTGGGGCTCCTTCTCTCCTCACCCGGGGCATCTTCATCATCCAGCACCACCACACTATTCTTCTTCGAAGCATAAAAAACTTCTCTAGTTTTCCACTTCTCCTCATCCTTGAGCTCTTTGTAGCAATGATGGAAATTAAAAGCTTTTCATTTCTTCTTCCTCTTCTCTCCTTTGTTGTTCCTCTCTCGAAACAATCCTTGCACAATCATTTTCTACAACAAAACAATCAAGATGTCCTCAACAAATTAGTGAACATTTCAATTTTTTGGAAAAGTGGAGCAAGCACACGATTATTACTAAGTCACTTTCACCGCAACCACTTGGGTTCATGCAATCAACATTTGCCAAGCAACCCGACCATTTTTTACATTCGGCGTTGATGGTGCCCCAACGTTGGCGAATGGAGTCACTTGAGCGATTGTGCCCGTTAGTGTTGCGAGTCAAAGTACTCCTTGATGCGTTGCCAATATGTGACGGCAGATTGGTTGATCCCAACGGTTGCATCTTGAGAGACTTTCTTCCAAACGGTGCAAATAAACACATCTTCTTTGTTGGTATAATTGGCGGTTCTTCGCTTCAAAACGAAGCCCTCATCATCCATAACAAGATTGTCATCACCATATTGTGGATTTTCATAATCTTGTGATGCAAACTCATCATGTGAGTAATCATCATTTGTCACATTTGTGGCGCGCATGAAAGCTTCATTATCGAGACTACAAATGCACGTACACACAATCAACTACACATTCTATTGGGATCGAGAATTACAACAACAAAGAAATGCACAAGATTTTTTTAACCTTTGGAACATATCATCAAACATGTGGGATGCAATAGCGTTCGGCGTGGACACATCTTCCTCCATGGCTGGCGGCGGCGGCGGAGGAGGTGGATGAGGAGCACCATGGCCGGAGGATGACACCATGGTCGCTGACAGCTGCAAATCAGCTGCCGAAACCGCATCCGGCTTTGACTTTTTCGCCGGCCAACCTTCGTTCATCGCCTGGTTGCGGCCGCGCGACGCCAGCCGCTTGACGCCTCCATCGCGACGCTTGGCGGCCTTCTTCTTTGCGGCCGGTGGAGCAGCGACGACCGGCCGGGGTTGGGCGAATTGGCCCGGCAGCGGCGGCATGGAGGCGGAGGTGGCCACGTAGATAGGTGTCGCGGAGCCGGCGGTCGCAGCGAGGTGGGTCAGGGCACCGGCGGCGGAGTCAGAGAAGGCGGCGTGGTCATCGGCGTCGGCCATGGCGGCGACGGCTGGGAGGCGGGCGACGACTGGTCGCGCGAAAGGGGGAAGAACTGGTGGTTGGGCGGTTGGCGGGCAGATGGGATTTTACATCTCCTAGAGTTGGAGATGTAAATTTGCAACTCCAAGTGGTATAGGATACATCTCCGGGAGGCGGAGATGTAATTTTTTTTACATCCACATCATCTGTTGGAGCACTGTTTTTGGCCTCTGAAGATGCAAAAGGTAGTTATTTTTACATCTACATCATCTATTGGAGATGCTCTAATTTTACAACTAATAGTCCATTGACTTTAATCCCTGTAAAAATTGGAGAATACCCCACCTCTGGTCAAGGTCCCTTATAGGACAATACTTGATTTTTTTCTAAACAATCTGTGGTTAAGTACCGTCGCAAGATATGTGAGGGACAAACAACAGCAAGGAGAGCATTGTTTGCCACAACACGCACCAACAAACACGCCATTGATGTCCTATTTTCTACTATGACTACTTTGACCTTAACAACAAATAGCAATCTAATTCAAGGTGTCATTCAAAATGCAGGTAAGCAACCTAGGTCATGAGAAATTGAGAAGGGCTTCACACCAAGCTCAAACAAACAAACCTTTTGAAGCCAATGAAGATGCTACCAACCATCTTGTGTTCCAAACAATCTTTTCTTCTCTCCACCTTAGCGTATTCTATGTTTCATTGATGTCCCTGTAACAAAACAGAGTTGGTATCAGACATATATTTCCTATGTTTATGGTGATCTTGCTTATGTATATAAAAATTATATTCTATATAGGTTCTCAATCAATTCTTATATAGGAGAAATGCTATAAAGTCGGCCCTTTCCCCAAATAACTACTGCTCTTGTTCAGGTTATTCTAGCGCATGTCGTCTCGGTGGAATAGCTGGCCGAGTCTTCACACTGGGTGGACAAACAAGGGAGGGTCAGGAGGTCGGCAGTGGGAGAGAAGGAGTAGCAAAGTCGGACGTGGCAAGAAGGAGCGGCGAGCCCAGTGGAGGACAGACCAGCGATGGGTGCAAGGAGCTGCGGGAGCAGAGCTACAGGCGGCGCTACGCCGTGATGGTGTAGAGCTACAAGGGAGGGGGGCTACCAATGACAGAGATAAGAAAGCACGCCGTCGCGAGTACTAGCAGTAGGGAAAATAAACAAGAAGTGCACTGAAGGTAGATAAAGAATTTCCAATGTTCTGGAGTACACCAGTTGATGAGAGCTTTTTGAAACTATTGAAAGTTTATCATTTAAAATGATTGAATTCGTATTGTTCTATGTGAGATTATTGATTCATGTTCCATAACCATGTTCTGATTAGCTATATTTGATGCTCTACCCTTTTCATTGATGATTAGTTATTTGTTCAGGAACATCAGCAAGTTTAATACTGAATAGTTTTCTAATGAAAAGAAAGTTCATGATATTGTTGGATTACTTATGAATGGAAACGATTTTCGTAACCCGAGGAAGGCAAGTACTACATTTTCAAATATTGATATTTCTTTTCCATGCCAGATCAAAGTCATGATGCCATGTTGAACCATTTGCCCTGGATATATGTATACCAGTTTCTAATATCTGACAGTTGTGTTGGTTGCAGCTAGCTTTTGGGATATAATTTTGAAGGGTATTCTTCCCATATGATCAGTTCTGCGGCCTGCACTCATTTTTACTGCTATGAATGGTGTGTAAGTCTCCCTCTCTCTCTCTCTCTCACTTTGTGTGTGTCACTCTCTCTGAGATTTGAAGGTAAGTTATTATTTCCTGTTATCAATCATGGGAACATTACGATTTCTATTTATTTCTGCGGTGGCCAATTAACATCTAACAATAAGTCGTTATCCACCTCCTTCCATGATGGTGAACCTCCAACTGTTTTTTCTTTTCCAGTAGGATATGCATTCGATCCAGTCCATGTCTTAGCCTCTTTTTGACATGTATATTTCCATGTTCTTCTTGCAGTTATTGTTCAATCCATCGGTGGCTAGCGGATGTCGCGTTGTGACTAAAGTTTGCCACCTTCCTCTGCTACATCGCTTAGTTTTATGGGTCATTCTTAGAATGCTATGTGCTTGCTCTGTTTGGCCGTGGCATGTGAATCTGATTCTTACCAACATTATTGTAGAATTTGTTTCTTGGTGATCTAAAACTTATAGCTATTGAAGGAAGCCCTTGGTTTGTATTAGGTACTTGTGACATTTGGTGGAACTGTATGAGAAATAGTGAGAGAATGATGGTAGAAATTACCAGTGATGTAATTACATAGAGAGAAGGTACTCACATGTCACATGATCATATTCCCCCACGCTCCTCTTCAATTGCAACAACTGTTGAACTTACTATTAGTTCAAGCTTCTTTTTTTATGCTGTCAACAATGTCAATTGGTGCAACAGGCGTCACCCTAAGAAATTGAGATGAGCTAATATGTTATTCTGTAACAACACTAAGGTTCTTGACACAAATAATATGAGAATTTATTTAAACATGATAGTATATTACCTACTTTAAATCCTCTGATATAGTGGTCGACATTGATGGAGTAAACATCCGTTCACAAGTAGTTTCAACAAAAGTGTTATGAGCTGCAAGTAAATGAATAGATCATTAAACCAGGCAAACTGCAAAAGCAAAATCTTCATGCAGTAAATTTTATCATTCAAGCAATTGAAATAAGTCAAACATAAGAGATAGCAGGCAAGATACAGTCTTTCCCCAATGCTTCTCAACAACATCAATTGCTTTTCCTTACTCGGCTGCCCTATGAAACTGAGTACATCTAAACAGGGTTCGAAGTTACACGGATGTAAGGAACTGATGAAGTTACCAAGACATGGTTCAATGAGGTCGAGATCATACACCTTATATGTCAACAACAAAGGGTTGCATGCAATCTCAAGATCATGTGCATTCATACTCCCGCAACGCCACGCATCCCGCTGCGCCAAGCACAAGTGGATCCGGCCCGCTTAAAAATGACATATACCTACTCTGACCAAATTATGGTTTCAGCAAGAAGAACATTCAACACTATCTTCTATATTTTTTTTTGAAAAGGAGGATATACCCCCGGCCTCTGCATCTGGACGATGCATGCAGCCATTTTATTAATTATTCACAAGGACCATACAAGGTAATACATCAGTCAGCCTGAAGCCGCCATCTAGGCAACACCTGTTGCTACTCCTATCCCTTTGATGTAGGTGTGCCGAATATCCGGTCCTAATACCAAACAGATATCACACCGAACCCTAACATCTATAGCCGGATGCCCCAGCCCAGCCACATACCGGGACTGGGTCCCACACCGGTCCGGCGCACTCTCGCTGCCGCTGCCATCTTCCATCGGTCCATCTCCAGAGCAGGAACCGACGCATTGACCTTGCCTGGCCTGCCGTCGACACCACCACGGCACCAGACAACGCCACCATCCTGCACGTCTCCATCCACACGCGCCTGTCGCCGGAACTCCGCAGCGCCATGCCGCCGTGATCCGCCGTCGGCCCTGCGGTAGATGCAACACTGCTCCTCCTCTTGTCCCCTGCAGCCATCACTTGCTCCAAAATGATGCCCCCAGGAGGAAAAGCGATACTGCGAATGCCATCATCGTCCGATCCAGGAGACCCTGATACGTCTCCAACGTATCTACTTTTCCAAACTCTTTTGCCCTTGTTTTGGACTCTAATTTGCATGATTTGAACGGAACTAACCCGGACTGACGCTGTTTTCAGCAGAATTGCCTTGGTGTTATTTTTGTGCAGAAATAAAAGTTCTCGGATTGACCTGAAAATTTACGGAGAATATTTTTGGAATTAATAAAAAATACTGACGAAAGAATCGACCGGAGAAGGTCCACCACCTGGCCACAAGCCAGGGGGCGCCCCCTCCTAGGGCGCGCCCCCTGTCTTGTGGGTCCCATGGAGCTCCGCCGACCTCAACTCCAATTCTATATATTCCTATTCGGGGAGAAAAAAATCAAAGAGAAGAGTTCATCGCGTTTTACGATACGGAGCCGCCGCCACCTCCTGTTCTTCCTCGGGAGGGCAGATCTGGAGTCTGATTTGGGCTCCGGAGAGGGGAAATCGACGCCGTCGTCATCACCAACCATCCTTCATCACCAATTTCATGATGCTCTCCGCCATTCGTGAGTAATTCCATCGTAGGCTTGCTGGACGGTGATGGGTTGGATGAGATCTACCATGTAATCGAGTTAGTTTTGTTAGGGTTTGATCCCTAGTATCCACTATGTTCTGAGATTGATGTTGCTATGACTTTGCTATGCTTAATGCTTGTCACTAGGGCCCGAGTGCCATGATTTCAGATCTGAACCTATTATGTTTTCATGAATATATATGTGTTCTTGATCCTATCTTGCAAGTTATAGACACCTATTACGATTTATGATCCGCATCCCCCAGGGTGACAATAACTGGGATCCTTTCCGGTGATTACCGTAGTTTGAGGAGTTCATGTATTCACTAAGTGCTAATGCTTTGGTCCGGTTCTCTATTAAAAGGAGGCCTTAATATCCCTTAGTTTCCGTTAGGACCCCACTGCAACGGGAGGGTAGGACAAAAGATGTCATGCTAGTTCTTTTCCATAAGCACGTATGACTATATATGGAATACATGCCTGCATTACATTGATGAATTGGAGCTAGTTCTGTGTCACCCTATGTTATAACCGTTGCATGATGAGTGCCATTCGACATAATTATCCATCACCGATCCATTTCCTACGAGCTTTTCACATATTGATCTTTGCTAAGTTACTTTTCCGTTGCTACTGTTACAATCACTACAACACTGCTACTGTCACTTTGCCATTGTTACCGTTACTTCCATACTGCTTTGCTACTGAATACTTTGCTGCAGATACTAAGTCTTTCAGGTGTGGTTGAATTGACAACTCAGCTGCTAATACTCGAGAATATTCTTTGGCTCCCCTTGTGTCGAATCAATAAATTTGGGTTGAATACTCTACCCTCAAAAACTGTTGCGATCCCCTATACTTGTGGGTTATCAAGACCTTTTTCTGGCGCCGTTGCTGGGGAGCATAGCTCTATTCTCTGAGTCACTTGGGATTTATATCTGTTGATCACTATGAAGAATCTGAAAGACAAAAAAAACCAAGATCTATCCCTCTACTACGAGGGGAGGTAAGGAACTGCCATCTAGCTCTGCACTTGATTCACCTTCTGTTATGAGTAAACTTGCGACACCACCACCTGCTAGTAATTCTGATATGTCGCAAGTAATTGATGATGCCACTTCTGCTATGCATGATGCTTATGATGATACTTTGCGTGATAATACTGTGCCACTGGGTGAATTTCTTGATGAACAAATTGCTAGAGTCAATGCTGAAACTGATGATATTTCTGAATCTGATGAAATTATTGAAACTGAACACTGTGATACACCTGCTAGACCTAGTTCTCCTAGATATGAATTGCCTAATATACCTAAGGGTTATGTTATGGAAGGAGAGGTAGCTAGGGACTTTCTTGCTTGTAAGGATAGAGATGATCTTAAGAAATTGCTATGCAAGTGGAAGGAAAAATCTTTGAATGCTAGAATGCAATATGATCCTAAGTTTGCTACTTCACCTATATTTGTTACTGATAAGGATTATGAATTCTCTGTCGATCCTGAGTTAATTGCTTTGGTTGAATCTGATCCTTTCCATGGCTATGAATCTGAAACTGATGTGGCACATCTTACTAAATTGAATGATATAGCCACCCTATTTACTCATGAGGAAAAAATTCGCTATTACTATATTCTTAAGTTGTTTCCTTTCTCATTAAAGGGTGATGCTAAGATATGGTTTAATTCTCTTGCTCCTGGTTGTGTGCGTAGTCCCCAGGATATGATTTATTACTTCTCTGAAAAATATTTTCCTGCCCATAAGAAACAAGCTGCCTTGCAGGAAATATTTAACTTTGTGCAAATTGAAGAAGAGAGTCTCCCACAAGCTTGGGGGAGCTTCTCCAATTACTTAATGCTTTGGCTGATCATCCTCTCAAGAAAAACGAAATACTTGATATCTTTTATAATGGACTAACCTATGCTTCTAGGGACCACCTAGATAGTTGTGCTGGTTGTGTTTTCAGGGAACGAACTGTTGAACAAGCTGAACTGCTATTGAATAATATATTGAGCACTGATAATGATTGGACTATTCCCGAACCACCTCCAAAGCCAACTCCGAGGAAAAGAGGTATTCTATTTCTCAGTCCTAAAGATATGCAAGAGGCAAAGAAATCTATGAAAGTAAAAGGTATTAAAGCTGAAGATATTAAGAATCTACCACCCATTGAAGAAATACATGGTCTTGATACTCCGACACAGGTAGTAGAGGTAAATTCTCTCCGTAGATTTGATGAAGGTGATATTCCTTATAATAAGTCTGCTAGCCAATGCTTGGATGAGTTTGATAACTTTATTGTTAAGCAAGAAAATTTCAATGCTTATGTTAGTAGACAACTGAAACACAATGCTTACATGCTTGATCGCTTAAGTGATTATATGAGTAGAACTATCAATGATCTTAAGCTTATTAGTAAACATGCTTACATGGTAACTACTCAAGTAGAACAAGTACTTAAGGCACAAAATGATTTGCTTAGTGAGATGAATGGTAAGAACAATGATCATTCTGTTAGAGTTGTGACTAGAGGTGGTAAGATGACTCAGGAACCTTTGTATCCTGAGGGCCACCCTAAGAGAATTGAGCAAGATTCTCAGAAAATTATTTCTGGTGCACCTAGTCATTCTAGCAAAAGAGGAAAAAGAATGACGATAGGACTTTGCATGCTGCTAGTGAACCTGTTATACATACTCATGAAAACACAAATGATATTTCTATTTCTGATGCTGAGACACAATCTGGTAATGAACATGAGCCTAGTGATAATATTAATGATGATGTCCATGTTGATGCTCAACCTAGTAATGATAATGATGTGGAGATTGAGCCTGCTGTTGATCTTGATAACCCACAACCTAAGAATAAAAGATATGATAAAAGAGACTTTGTTGCTAGGAAGCATGGTAAAGAAAGAGAGCCTTGGGTTCAGAAACCCATGCCCTTTCCTCCTACGCCATCCAAGAAAAAGGATGATGATGATTTTGAGCGCTTTGTTGAAATGCTTAGACCTGTCTTTTTGCGTATGCACTTGACTGATATTCTGAAAATGTCTCCTTATGCTTAGTATATGATAGATATTGTGACAAATAAGAGGAAGATACCGGAAGCTGAGATTTCCACCATGCTTGCTAATTATACATTTAAGGGTGGAATTGTTGGGGAACGTTGCATGGGAAACAAAATTTTTCCTACGCACACACAAGATCTGTCCATGGTGATGAGCATCTACGAGAGGGAGAGTGAATCTACATACCCTTGTAGATCGCTAAGCGGAAGCGTTTAAGAAACGCGGTTGATGTAGTCGAACGTCTCCGCGATCCAAATCGCAAGTCGTCCCTCGATCCGATCACGAACTAGCGCCGAACGGACGGCACCTCCGCGTTCAACACACGTACGGCTTGATGACGCCTTCACCTCCTCGATCCAGCGAGCGATGGTGAAGTAGTGGTTGAGTTCCAGCAGCACGACGGCGTGGTGATGGTGGTGAGGAACAATCTCTGCAGGGCTTCGCCAAGCGCTACGGAGATTATGACGGAGGAACTAGAGGGTTAGGGTTGCCGCACACGGCTTGGGGAAATCTTGATGTATCCCGTGTGCTAGCCCTGCCCCTCTATTTATATGTTGAGCCTTGGGGTCTAAACTTGGAGTAAAAGCCTCCTCCAGGTCGGTTTTGTCCGCACAAGGTCGGTTTGGCCCGCAGGAAAAGAGTCCAACTCGGATCCCTGCCGAACCGTGCACAGCCGCGCACAAGCGGTAGTACCGCTCACAAGCGGTAGTACCGCTTGGGCGGTAGTACCGCTTCACACAAGCGGTAGTACCGCTCGGGCGGTAGTACCGCTTCACACAAGCGGTAGTACCGCTTACGCGGCAGCAAAACTACTTTTGCACTTTCCAATACCTCGTGGGCTTTATCCCTTTGGCCCATATAAAGTGTTGCTGCACCCGAACACTTCGGTAAACATCCGGAACCCCTTCCGGTGAACTCCGGAACCCTTCCAGAGATCAAAACACTATTATCACATATATCAATCTTTACCTCCGGACTATTCCGGAGATCCTCGTCATGTCCGGGATCTTATCCGGGACTCCGAACAACTTTCGGTCACCAACATAATAACTCAATTATACTAATCGTCACCAAACGTTAAGTGTGTAGACCCTGCGGGTTCGAGAACTATGTAGACATGACCGAGACACCTCTACGGCCAATAACCAATAGCGGGACCTGGATGCCCATATTGGCTCCTACATATTCTACGAAGATCTTTATCGGTCGAACCTCTATGTCAAGGATTCAGTTAATCCCGTATGCCGTTCCCTTTGTTCTTCGGTATGTTACTTGCCCGAGATTCGATCGTCGGTATCACTATACCTAGTTCAATCTCGTTACCGGCAAGTCTCTTTACTCGTTCCGTAATACAAGATCTCGTGGCTAACACTTTAGTCACATTGCTTGCAAGGCTCATTGTGATGTTGTATTACCGAGTGGGCCCTGAGATACCTCTCCGTCATACGGAGTAACAAATCCCAGTCTTGATCCATGCCAACCCAACAGACACCCTCGGAGATACCTGTAGAGCACCTTTATAGTCACCCAGTTACGTTGCGACGTTTGATACACACAAGGTATTCCTCCGGTGTCAGTGAGTTGCATGATCTCATGGTCAAAGGAACAGATACTTGACATGCAGAAAACAATAGCAATAAACTGACACGATCAAATGCTACGTTTACAGTTTGGGTCTTGTCCATCACATCATTCTCCTAATGATGTGATCCCGTTATCAAATGACATCTCATGTCCATGGCTCGGAAACCTTAACCATCTTTGATCAACAAGCTAGTCAACTAGAGGCTTACTAGGGACACAGTGTTGTCTATGTACCCACACATGTATTTGAGTTTCCAATCAATACAATTATAGCATGGATAATAAACGATTATCATGAACAAGGAAATATAATAATAACCAATTTATTATTGCCTCTAGGGCATATTTCCAACAGTCTCCCACTTGCACTAGAGTCAATAATCTAGTTCACATCACTATGTGATTTACATTGTAATGAATCGAACACCCATGCAGTTCTGGTGTTGTTCATGTTTAGCCCTTGGAAGAGGTTTAGTCATCGGATCTGCAACATTTAGATCCGTGTGTACTTTGCAAATATTTATGTCGTCCTCCTTGATGTAATCGCAGATGGAATTGAAACGTCGCTTTATGTGTCTGGTCCTCTTGTGAAATCTTGGTTCCTTGGCTAGAGCAATGGCACCAGTATTATCACAAAACAGAGTCATTGGGTCAAGTGCACTAGGCACTACTCCAAGATCTGTCATGAACTCCTTCATCCAGACACCTTCCTTCGCCGCCTCCGAGGCAGCGATGTACTCCGCTTCGCATGTAGAATCAGCTACCACGCTTTGCTTGGAACTGCACCAGCTAACCGCACCCCCATTAAGAATAAATACGTATCCGGTTTGCGACTTAGAGTCATCCGGATCAGTGTCAAAGCTTGCATCGACGTAACCCTTTACGACGAGCTCTTGATCACCTCCATAAACGAGAAACATGTCCTTAGTCCTTTTCAGGTACTTCAGGATATTCTTGACCGCCGTCCAGTGTTCCATTCCTGGATCACTTTGAAACCTTCCGACCATACTTATGGCAAGGCTGACATCGGGTCTTGTGCACAGCATTGCATACATGATAGAGCCTATGGCCGAAGCATAGGGGATGACACTCATCTTTTCTCTATCTTCTGCAGTCACTGGGCATTGAGTCTTACTCAACTTCACACCTTGCAAAACAGGCAAGAACCCCTTCTTGGACTGATCCATTTTGAACTTCTTCAAAATCTTATCAAGGTATGTGCTTTGTGAAAGTCCTATTAAGCGTCTTGATCTATCTCTATAGATCTTGATGCCTAATATGAAAGCAGCTTCTCCTAGGTCCTTCATTGAAAAACTCTTGTTCAAATATTCCTTCACGCTTTCCAACATTTCTATATTGTTTCCAATCAGCAATATGTCATCCACATATAATATTAGAAACGCTATAGAGCTCCCACTCACTTTCTTGTAAATACAAGCTTCTCCGTAAACTTGTATAAACTCGAACGCTTTGATCACCTCATCAAAACGAAGATTCCAACTCCGAGATGCTTGCACCAGTCCATAAATGGATCGCTGGAGTTTGCAAACTTTGTCAGCATTCTCTGGATCGACAAAACCTTCTGGCTGCATCATATACAACTCTTCCTTAAGGTAACCGTTAAGGAACGCTGTTTTGACATCCATCTGCCAAATTTCATAATCGAAAAAGGCAGCTATTGCTAACATGATTCTGACGGACTTAAGCATCGCTACGGGTGAGAAGGTCTCATCGTAGTCAACTCCTTGAACTTGTGAAAAACCCTTTGCCACAAGTCGAGCTTTATAGACGGTGACATTACCATCCGTGTCCGTCTTCCTCTTAAAGATCCATTTGTTCTGAATGGCCTTACGCCCTTCAGGTAATACTTCCAAAGTCCATACTTTGTTTTCATACATGGATCCCATCTCGGATTTCATGGCCTCTAACCACTTCTCGGAATCCGGGCCCATCATCGTTTCTCCATAGCTCGTAGGTTCATCGTTGTCTAACAACATGACCTCTAAGACAGGGTTGCCGTACCACTCGGGAGCAGTACGCGTCCTTGTCGACCTACGAGGTTCGATAGCAACTTGATCCAAAGCTTCATGATCATCATCATTAACTTCCTCTTCAGCTAATGTAGGCTCCACAGAAACAACTTTCTGCGCTGCGCTACTCTCAGGTTGAAGTAAAGGTTCAACAACCTCATCAAGTTCTATCTTCCTCCCACTCAATTCTTTCGAGAGAAACTCTTTCTCAAGAAATGTTCCGTTTTTAGCGACAAACACTTTGCCTTCGGATCTGAGGTAGAAGGTATACCCAACTGTCTCTTTTGGGTATCCTATGAAGACGCATTTCTCCGCTTTGGGTTCCAGCTTTTCAGGCTGAAGCTTTTTGACATAAGCATCACATCCCCAAACTTTAAGAAACGACAGCTTTGGCTTCTTGCCAAACCAAAGTTCATATGGCGTCGTCTCAACGGATTTCGATGGTGCCCTATTTAAAGTGAATGCAGCTGTCTCTAATGCATAACCCCAAAACGATAGTGGCAAATCGGCAAGAGACATCATAGATCGCACCATATCCAATAAGGTTCGATTACGACGTTCGGACACACCATTACGCTGTGGTGTTCCAGGCGGTGTTAATTGTGAAACAATTCCACACTGTCTTAAGTGACTGCCAAACTCATAACTCAGATATTCTCCTCCTCGATCAGATCGTAGGAATTTAATCTTCTTGTTACGATGATTCTCAACTTCACTCTGAAATTGTTTGAACTTTTCAAATGTTTTAGACTTGTGTTTCATTAAGTAAATATACCCATATCTACTTAAGTCATCAGTGAAGGTGAGGAAGTAACGATAACCACCGCGCGCCTCAATGCTCATCGGACCGCACACATCAGTATGTATGATTTCCAATAAGTCACTTGCCCGTTCCATTGTTCCAGAGAACGGAGTTTTAGTCATCTTGCCCATGAGGCATGGCTCACATGTGTGAAGTGATTCAAAATCAAGTGACTCCAAAAGTCCATCAGCATGGAGCTTCCTCATGCGTTTTACGCCAATATGACCTAAACGGCAGTGCCACAAGAAAGTGGTATTATCATTATCAATTCTACATCTTTTGGCATCAATGTTATGAACATGTGTATCATTACTATCGAGATTCAATAAGAATAAACCCCTCACATCGGGTGCATGACCATAAAAGATATTACTCATATAAATAGAACAACCATTATTCTCTGATTTAAATGAGTAACCGTCTCGCAATAAACAAGATCCAGATATAATGTTCATGCTTAACGCAGGCACCAAATAACACTTATTTAGGTTCATCACTAATCCCGACGGTAATCGAAGAGCGAGCGTGCCGACGGTGATCACATCAACCTTGGAACCATTTCCCACGCGCATCGTCACTTCGTCCTTTGCCTGCCTCCGTCTATTCCGCAGTTCCTGTTTTGAGTTGCAAATATGAGCAACCGCACCGGTATCAAATACCCAGGCACTACAACGAGAGTTGGTAAGGTACACATCAATAACATGTATATCATATATACCTTGTTTGTTGTTGGCCGCCTTCTTGTCAGCCAAATACTTGGGGCAATTCCGCTTCCAGTGTCCAGTTCCCTTGCAATGAAAACACACAGTTTCTGGTTTGGGTCCAGCCTTGGGTTTCTTCACGAGAGGAGCAACTGCTTTGCCACTCTTCTTGGAGTTACCCTTCTTACCCTTGCCATTTTTCTTGAAACTAGTGGTTTTATTGACCATCAACACTTGATGCTCCTTCTGAATTTCAGACTCAGCGGCTTTCAGCATCGCAAACAGCTCGGCGACTGACTTGTTCATCCCGTGCATGTTATAGTTCAACACGAAGCTCTTGTAGCTAGGTGGCAATGATTGAAGAACTCTGTCAGTGATAGCCTCTGGCGGAAGGGGCATCCCTAACTCAGGCAGACGGGTGGAGTACCCAGACATTCTGAGCACGTGATCACTGATAGACCCGTTCTCCTCCATCTTGCAAGCATAGAACTTATCGGAGATCTCATATCTCTCGATCCGGGCATTCTTCTGAAAGATAAACTTCAACTCCTGGAACATCTCATATGCTCCATGACGTTCAAAACGTCTTTGAAGTCCCGGTTCTAAGCCATACAACATTGCACATTGAACTATTGAGTAATCATCAGAACGAGCCTGCCAGGCGTTCACAACGTCTAGAGACTCAACTGGAGCGGGTGGATCACCAAGCGGTGCATCAAGGACATAAGCCTTCTGGGAAGCCGTAAGGATAATCCTTAGATTACGGGCCCAGTCCACAAAGTTACTTCCATCATCTTTCAACTTAGCTTTCTCTAGGAACGCATTAAAATTCAGGGGTGCTACTGCGCGAGCCATGATCTACAACATAAATATAGCAAAGACAACTTAGACTATTGTTCTTAGATAATGAGTTTAGTTAATCATATTTAAAAAACTCCCACTCAAATTGACATCCCTCCGATCATTCGAGTGTAACATGATCCAAATCCACCAACTCAAGTCCGATCATCACGTGAGTTGAGGTGGTTTCAATGGTGAACATCTTCATGTTGATCATATCTACTATATGACTCATGTTCGACCTTTCGGTCTCTTGTGTTCCGAGGCCATGTCTGTACATGCTAGGCTCGTCAAGTTTAACCCGAGTGTTTCCGCACGTGCAACATGGCTTGCACCCGTTGTATGCGAACGTAGAGTCTATCACACCCGATCATCACGGCATGTCTCGAAACGACGAACTTTCGCAACGGTGCACACTTGGGGAGAACACAATTTATCTTGAAATTTAAGTGAGGGATCACCTTATAATGCTATCGTCGTCCTAAGCAAAATAAGATGCATAAAAGGATTAACATCACATGCAAATCGTAAGTGACATGATATGGCCATGAACTTGTGCTTTTGATCTCCATCTCCAAAGCACCGGCATGATCTCCATCGTCACCGGCATGACACCATGATCTCCATCATCTTGATCTCCATCAACGTGTCGCCATAAGGTTGTCGCGCCGACTGTTGCTTCCACGACTATAGCTAACGTTTAGCGATAAAGTAAAGCATTACATAGCGCTTAATGATTGACACGCAGGTCATGCAATAATTAAAGACAACTCTATGGCTCCTGCCAGTTGCCGTACTCATCGACATGCAAGTCGTGATATTCTATACATCACATGATCATCTCATACATCACATATATCTCATCATGTAATTGGCCATATCACATCACAACATACCCTGCAAAAACAAGTTAGACGTCCTCTAATTGTTGTTGCAAATTTTACGTGGCTGCTACGGGTTTGCAAGAACCGTTCTTACCTACGCAAAACCACAACGTGGTGTAGTGATTGCTATTTGATCTTCTAAAAGAACCCTCTTCATTGAAATCGATTCAACTAAAGTGAGAGAGACAGACACCCGCTAGCCATCTTTATGCAACAAAATTACATGTCAGTTGAAGGAACCTGTCTCGCGTAAGTGTACGCGTAATGTCGGTCCGGGCCGCTTCATCTCACAATACCGCCGAATCAAATATCAACTAGTAACGGCAAGCAATATGTATACACCCACGCCCACAACTCGTTTGTGTTCTACTCGAGATCTCATCTACGCATAGACCTGGCTCATGATGCCACTGTTGGGGAACATTGCATGGGAAACAAAATTTTTCCTACGCACACACAAGATCTGTCCATGGTGATGAGCATCTACGAGAGGGAGAGTGAATCTACATACCCTTGTAGATCGCTAAGCGGAAGCGTTTAAGAAACGCGGTTGATGTAGTCGAACGTCTCCGCGATCCAAATCGCAAGTCGTCCCTCGATCCGATCACGAACTAGCGCCGAACGGACGGCACCTCCGCGTTCAACACACGTACGGCTTGATGACGCCTTCACCTCCTCGATCCAGCGAGCGATGGTGAAGTAGTGGTTGAGTTCCAGCAGCACGACGGCGTGGTGATGGTGGTGAGGAACAATCTCTGCAGGGCTTCGCCAAGCGCTACGGAGATTATGACGGAGGAACTAGAGGGTTAGGGTTGCCGCACACGGCTTGGGGAAATCTTGATGTATCCCGTGTGCTAGCCCTGCCCCTCTATTTATATGTCGAGCCTTGGGGTCTAAACTTGGAGTAAAAGCCTCCTCCAGGTCGGTTTTGTCCGCACAAGGTCGGTTTGGCCCGCAGGAAAAGAGTCCAACTCGGATCCCTGCCGAACCGTGCACAGCCGCGCACAAGCGGTAGTACCGCTCACAAGCGGTAGTACCGCTTGGGCGGTAGTACCGCTTCACACAAGCGGTAGTACCGCTCGGGCGGTAGTACCGCTTCACACAAGCGGTAGTACTGCTTACGCGGCAGCAAAACTACTTTTGCACTTTCCAATACCTCGTGGGCTTTATCCCTTTGGCCCATATAAAGTGTTGCTGCACCCGAACACTTCGGTAAACATCCGGAACCCCTTCCGGTGAACTCCGGAACCCTTCTAGAGATCAAAACACTATTATCACATATATCAATCTTTACCTCCGGACTATTCCGGAGATCCTCGTCATGTCCGGGATCTTATCCGGGACTCCGAACAACTTTCGGTCACCAACATAATAACTCAATTATACTAATCGTCACCAAACGTTAAGTGTGTAGACCCTGCGGGTTCGAGAACTATGTAGACATGACCGAGACACCTCTACGGCCAATAACCAATAGCGGGACCTGGATGCCCATATTGGCTCCTACATATTCTACGAAGATCTTTATCGGTCGAACCTCTATGTCAAGGATTCAGTTAATCCCGTATGCTGTTCCCTTTGTTCTTCGGTATGTTACTTGCCCGAGATTCGATCGTCGGTATCACTATACCTAGTTCAATCTCGTTACCGGCAAGTCTCTTTACTCGTTCCGTAATACAAGATCTCGTGGCTAACACTTTAGTCACATTGCTTGCAAGGCTCATTGTGATGTTGTATTACCGAGTGGGCCCTGAGATACCTCTCCGTCATACGGAGTAACAAATCCCAGTCTTGATCCATGCCAACCCAACAGACACCCTCGGAGATACCTGTAGAGCACCTTTATAGTCACCCAGTTACGTTGCGACGTTTGATACACACAAGGTATTCCTCCGGTGTCAGTGAGTTGCATGATCTCATGGTCAAAGGAACAGATACTTGACATGCAGAAAACAATAGCAATAAACTGACACGATCAAATGCTACGTTTACAGTTTGGGTCTTGTCCATCACATCATTCTCCTAATGATGTGATCCCGTTATCAAATGACATCTCATGTCCATGGCTAGGAAACCTTAACCATCTTTGATCAACAAGCTAGTCAACTAGAGGCTTACTAGGGACACAGTGTTGTCTATGTACCCACACATGTATTTGAGTTTCCAATCAATACAATTATAGCATGGATAATAAACGATTATCATGAACAAGGAAATATAATAATAACCAATTTATTATTGCCTCTAGGGCATATTTCCAACAGGAATACCAAAGAAACTAGGAGATCCCGGAGTACCTACTATACCATGCTCTATTAAAAGAAACTATGTTAAAACTGCTTTATGTGATCTTGGAGCTGGTGTTAGTGTTATGCCTTTCTCTTTATATCGTAGACTTGATTTGAATAAGTTGACACCTACTGAAATCTCTTTGCAAATGGCTGATAAATCAACTGCTTTACCCATTGGTATTTGCGAGGATGTGCCTGTCGTAGTTGCAAATGTTACTATTCTAATGGACTTTGTTATTCTTGATATTCCCGAGGACGACAGTATGTCGATCATCCTTGGTAGACCTTTTTTGAATACCGCAGGGGCTGTTATTGATTGCAACAAGGGCAATGTCACTTTTCATGTTAATGGCAATGAGCATACGGTACACTTTCCGAAGAAACAATCTCAAGTTCATAGTATCAAATCCATTGGAAAAATTTCAACGATTATTATTGGAGGTTTTGAATTCCCTCTCCCTACTATCAAAAAGAAATATGATATACTTATTGTTGGGGACATGCATATCCCCATTGAGGTAACCTAGTGCTATTCGAAAATTCTCCGGTTCCGTTTTATTCGAAAAAAGTTCGTCAATAGGACTTGATCAACCTTATTGATGGATTCTTTTTGACGGGCATGAGATGGATGAATTTAGAAAGCACAACTTTCTGCACCCAACTTTTACTTTCTGTTATTTAGAGTTAATTACAGTAAAAATGCTATTATTTTTTTCTGTTTTCTGTTTTATCCGTGCAATAAAAAGTGACCTGAAAATAAAAGTTCCCCAAATGCCCTGAAAATGCAGTATGATTTTTTCTGGAATATTTAAGAATTTTTGGCACTGAGAACACATCAGGGGGCTGCACCAGTGGGCCACAAGCCTGCAGGGCGCGCCCACCCCCTGGGCGCGCCCCCCTGGCTTGTGGGTCCCACGTAGGCCCCCCTCACTTATTCCAGCCACCATCCACTTCGTCTTCCTCCAGAAAAAATCCCACCATTGCTCAAACCCGTGTTCTAGCTCATTTTGCTGCCATTTTCGATCTCCTTGTACAAAGCTCCATTTGCAAAACTGTTTTGGGGGATTGTTCTTCGGTATGTGACTCCTCCAATGGTCCAATTAGTTTTTGTTCTAGTACTTTTTATATTGCAAATTTTTGCTGCTTTGGTGACCTTGTTCTTGAGCTTGCATGTCAGATTTGTATAGTCCCAAGTAGTTTTGATGCATGATATAGCCTCTAGGCACTTGTGGGAGTAGTTGCTATAAGTTTTGTTGAGTTTTGTTCACCTTTATTATGAGTCACTAAAAATTTCAGAATTTTTCAGAAAAAGAAAGATGTTGAGGAGAATATACCAAGGTGGTTCCTCGAGCAAGAAGACCCCGAGACGCGCGATACGTGAGCCCGACTTTGAACCACCGAGGGAAGCTCAAGTGCGGCCTTGTGAATGGCCGTCGAATCAATTCATGGTTCAAGCCGGTTTTAATGAAGAATTTTACGCGTACATACAAAATGCTGGCCTTGAAGATTTCGTTTCAGACCAATGCAAGCAATATTATCAACTCACTGATTCCTTCGTGCGGAGGTTTGAATTTTCATCCAGGCGTAATAATCATTCTGTTCTATTTAATCTTTATGATGAATTATATACCATGGACTTGGAAGATTTTAATGATGCATGCAAAATTCCGCAATGGGGCACCTACAGTGATCCTCACAAAACTGAATATAATGATTTCCTTGCTAGCATCACTGTGGGGGAAACTAGAAACATTACACAGGCCACCTTGGGGAGCATTCACTTTCCTGCCATACACTATTTTGCTCTCTTCATAGGTAGATGTATTAACGGTAAACATGAACATAGCCACCTTTGTGTACCTGATCTTAGTATTCTTAAGAGTGCGGTAATGGGAGATAGACGATATAACTTGGGGGCTATTATTGCTAGGAGGCTACATAAAAATGCTAAGGATGGAGATTTCTTTGGCGGGATTTACGCCACCCGTGTAGCTAATTATCTTGGGGTATCCATAAAGGGATATGATATTGAACTACCACTTGCTTTTCTTGATTATGAGGCTATGGTGCGTTACCAGTTTCTTGAGAGGAACGAACAGTCCCTCCTATACCGACTAATCTTTGACAGACAGCATGCTATCCATATTACCCTACCTGCTCCTGCCTTCTTTAACTTTCAGGAAAAATGAAGACACTTTATAACTAGAGAGGAGGCAAACGAGTACGAGAGAGAGGCGGAAGCCGCTCGCCTCTGCGCTGCAGCCGTTCAAGCGGGAGCCGCTGCAGCCCAGTACAACCCCAACTATGACTTTGGATATTATCCGGGCCAGCCATGGCCCTAGACCAACTTAGGCCAAAAGCCTAAGCTTGGGGGAGTATGTATTTCTCACCGACATTACATTCATGTTTACACACTCATTCCAGTAGTCGGTGTTCATACTTTTTCATTGTATCATCCATGGTATTTTATTTCTTCTTTCCGCTTTCTTCTTGTGTGTTTAATTAACCTTGAGAAAAAATCAAAAAAAAAAATTAGTTCTAGCTTTACCTTTTAGTTTGTTTAGTTGTAGCATTAAAGGAAAACCCAAAAAGATTTCTCGTTCTTCTTTTGCTTGTTGGGAGCTTTCCCGTGTAAATAGTTTTTCTCGTTCTTATTTCGAAATTTCTTTTCTTTGGGTCGTAAGGAGAAGGCCACGATGAAAATGTTGAGTGGCTCTCATATGCATCATTGTTTATCTTACAGAGAGCCCATATTACCTTGCCTTCTCCTTTGAGTTATTGTTTGCAGATTCCAGCTTAGTCCAATGCACGTGCATTCTTATTATTATTCACACCGTTCGGTCGTGCAAGTGAAAGGCAATAATGACGATTTATGATGAAGTGATTGAGATGGAGAAAAGCTGGTATGAACTCGACCTATTTTGTTTTTGTAAATATGATTAGCTCATCGTTCTGGATTTAGCTCATTATGGATGGAACATGTTTGCAATGACAATTAGAGATTATAGTTATTCATGCCATGCTTAATTAGCTAAGAGTGCATAATAGTTTGTCTTGAGTGCCAACATGCATTTTAAAATGGTTGTGATGTAGTATGATAGGATGGTATCCTCCTCTGAATGATTCAAGTGGCTTGACTTGGCACATGTTCGCGCATGTAGTTGAAACAAAATCAACATATCATCCACGATATTTATGTTCATGGTGATTTATATCCTACTCATGCTTGCATTCAATGTTGGTTAATCTCAAGGCATGTTCATGACTGTTGTCGCTCTCTAGTTGGTCGCTCCCCTGTCTCTTGCTAGCCTTCACTTGTACTAAGCGGGAATACTGCTTGTGCATCCACATCCATAAACCCAAAGTTGTTCCATACGAGTCCACCATACCTACCTATATGCGGTATTTACCTGCCGTTCCAAGTAAATTTGCATGTGCCAAACTCTAAACCTTCAAATAATATTCTATTTTGCATGCCCGAATCGCTCATGTAGTAACTAGGGGCTGTCAGTATCTTCCATGCTAGGTGGGTTATTCTCACGATATGTGTTGATTCACTATCATTCATGAGAAAGTGGCTGGTATTCGGAATGCCCAGTTCCATGCTCAAAATCAAATCAAAATATAATGAAACAAAACTCCCCCAGGATTGTTGTTTGTATGGACGGTACCCGTGGATTCGGCTCGCCGTGGAGTGTGATTGATTGGTGGAGGGGGAGTAAAAACTTTACTATTCTGTTTGGGAACCGCCTATAATGTATCTAGCATGGAAGATACCGAGATCTCTCGGTTGTTATGTTGACAATGAAAGCATACCACTCAAAATTATTATTCATCCCTGTTTTAAAAGCTCGAGCTCTGGCACCGCTGCAAATCAATGCTTCCCTCTGCGAAAGGCCTATCTATTTTACTTTACTGTTGAGTCATCGTCTTCTTATAAAAAGCACCAGTTAGAGAGCACCACAGTCATTTGTATGCTTTGCTATTAATTGATGTTGAGTATGATTGTGACTGGATCTTTTTACCATGAATTACAATGTCTAGTCAGTCCTTGTTCTTTAGAGGTGCTCTGCATTTATGTTTTGCGGTCTCAGAAAGGGCTAGCGAGATACCATTATATCATATTGTATCATGATTGTTTTGATAAAATTGTTGTGATCCGAGATTCAATATTATTGCTCGCTAGTTGGTTATGCCATTGATATGAGTAAATGTGAGACCTAAATGTTATTGTGAATGTGGTTAGTCTATAATCTTTGCTGAAAATCTGAACATCAGTTAGACATATTTACACAACAAGATCAAACAGAGTTTGTAAAAGTTTTTCTTTATCACTTTCAGTTTGTCAACTGAATTGCTTGAGGACAAGCAATGGGTTAAGCTTGGGGGAGTTGATACGTCTCCAACGTATCTACTTTTCCAAACTCTTTTGCCCTTGTTTTGGACTCTAATTTGCATGATTTGAATGGAACTAACCCGGACTGACGCTATTTTCAGCAGAATTGCCTTGGTGTTATTTTTGTGCAGAAATAAAAGTTCTCGTATTGACCTGAAAATTTACGAAGAATATTTTTGGAATTAATAAAAAATACTGGCGAAAGAATCAACCGGAGAAGGTCCACCATCTGGCCACAAGCCAAGGGGGCGCCCCCCCCTAGGGCGCGTCCCCCTGTCTTGTGGGTCCCACGGAGCTCCGCCGACCTCAACTCCAATTCTATATATTCCTATTCGGGGAGAAAAAAATCAGAGAGAAGAGTTCATCACGTTTTATGATACGGAGCCGCCGCCACCTCCTGTTCTTCCTCGGGAGGGCAGATCTGGAGTCTGATTTGGGCTCCGGAGAGGGGAAATCGACGCCGTCGTCATCACCAACCATCCTTCATCACCAATTTCATGATGCTCTCCGCCGTTTGTGAGTAATTCCATCGTAGGCTTGCTGGACGGTGATGGGTTGGATGAGATCTACCATGTAATCGAGTTAGTTTTGTTAGGGTTTGATCCCTACTATCCACTATGTTCTGAGATTGATGTTGCTATGACTTTGCTATGCTTAATGCTTGTCACTAGGGCCCGAGTGCCATGATTTCAGATCTGAACCTATTATGTTTTCATGAATATATATGTGTTCTTGATCCTATCTTGCAAGTTGTAGACACCTATTACGAGTTATGATCCGCATCCCCCAGGGTGACAATAACTGGGATTCTTTCCGGCGATTACCGTAGTTTGAGGAGTTCATGTATTCACTAAGTGCTAATGCTTTGGTCCGGTTCTATATTAAAAGGAGGCCTTAATATCCCTTAGTTTCCATTAGGACCCCGCTGCCACGGGAGGGTAGGACAAAAGATGTCATGCATGTTCTTTTCCATAAGCACTTATGACTATATATGGAATACATGCCTACATTACATTGATGAATTGGAGCTAGTTCTGTATCACCCTATGTTATAACCGTTGCATGATGAATGCCATTCGACATAATCATCCATCACTGATCCATTGCCTACGAGCTTTTCACATATTGATCTTTGCTAAGTTACTTTTCCGTTGCTACTGTTACAATCACTACAAACTTGCTACTGTCACTTTTGCCACCGTTACCGTTACTTCCATACTACTTTGCTGCAGATATTAAGTCTTTCAGGTGTGGTTGAATTGACAACTCTGCTGCTAATACTCGAGAATATTCTTTGGCTCCCCTTGTGTCGAATCAATAAATTTGGGTTGAATACTGTATCCTCAAAAACTGTTGCGATCCCCTATACTTGTGGGTTATCAGACCCCGATCTAGGGTTTCCCCCGGAGCATCCCGAGCCTGATGATGCAAACTGCAACGGCGATGCCTCGACAAGGGTACAACATCAAAGACGCCGCCATTGTCCGCCATGACCGTATTCGGCACGATTTTCATCGGTAGTTGCGCCACCAGGCGTGCGCCGCCGACGTCGTTGGTCCCTTCAACCGAAGCAAACTGCAAAACGATGCCCTGAAGAGGGAGTACGACGCAAAAGCACCGCTATCGCTCGATCCCAAGGAGATATAGGGTTTCCCCCGGAGTTGCCAGCGTTGTCATGGACCAGACAATGGTAGAATCCCGACGGATCCGGCCATCTGCCGACGTGTCGCACCCGCCACCGCGCCGACCGCAATCCAGGGACCAAGGCCCACACCTGGGCCCAGATCCGGCCGCGCCGCCACCGATAGATCTGGTCACGCTGCTGTCGTCCCTGGCGACCGCAATGCAATAGCCACCGGAGGGTAGCCTCGCGCCGCCCGAGGCGCCGGCGGCCAGATTTGGAACAGATCGACCACCGGTCACCACAGGAGCGCCCCGAGCGGCCCCCACGCAACCACCAGAGGGAGTGTGCCCCGCCCCCTGAGTTCTCGCCGGCGTGCCCCGCCGCCAATGCGTCGCCAATCGTCACCAAACGCGGCCCACGCCATGTCCTGCAGCTAAGGGGAGGAGAGGTCCCGCCGCCGCCGCCGCCGACCAAGCTTTGCCTGGCGGCGGCGGGGAGGAAAGGTGGGAGAGGGAGTCGAGGACGTGGCGGCGCTAGGATTCCCCCCGGTCACTGCGCGGGGGAGACAATATATATCTGAACAAAGTAAAAGTTCTCACACAGTCACAAGCTATCTAACCATATGTTCGAACTCTTTGGTAGCATGGCGATGGTGGATGTTTTCTTATCAAAAGTTCGAAACTACGCAGATACTCAGCAACCACATGCCTATGTCCCCAACCGGGGCACCCGACAGTATCCACTTTTGAATCTTTGATGGTCATTGCAGATGGGGAAACAAAGTGAAGCTATACAGAAAACAACTCAGAAATTTGAGGCGTCTCATCACTACAAAGGAAACCACACATCCGTTATTACATTTCCCACATGGGCAAGACCTTTGCCACTCAAGGAATGGCAAGACACAATACAAATCACTTGCAATTACTTATACAATTCTTCTTACTCTTGTTACCTTCCATTTCCAGTATTACTTTTTTCAGTGTAGTTAACTTTCAGTTGCAGTATTTCTCAGTCAGTTTTACAAAGAACTATCTCCATCATTGTATTCCAAAGCTTTATGACTTACCAAAAAAATCTGGAGATAGAAATACCTACATCAAAGCCCGTCTAATCAAAGGAGTTGATATAATACTATGAAATATACAAAAAAAGGGTATCTGGTTGAGAAAATTGTTTACTTAGATGCCTAAAACAAACAAATAAAAATAAGTTGTTGAATTTCGGGCTCCGCAAAACCCTCAAGGTTCGAACACAGGGGCGTGTCCGGAGATTTCCCTGCAGCCTCGCCCTACCTAGCTCACTACTCGATGGCTCAGACGACGAACTCGCACGATGACGAGGAGGAAGATGAACACGGTGGTTTACCCAAGTTCGGGTCGCCGCGAAGCGTAATACCCAACTCCTGCTTTGGTGGATTGCCTCTCGTGGAGGTATGGTGGATGAACTAGTACAAGGTTGAGGAGCCTCGCGAGGGCGTCCCTGAGGTGTTCTTGTCCCTTCGCTGGCTTTGTGGTGGGTTAAGTGGATCGACTGGCTTCGGATGAGATCGGGTCGGATCCCCTCTCTACGGTGCAGCCTAGCCTCTATATATAGCGGTGGCCCGGGTCCTCTTCCCTTATCGCAATGACGGGAAGGGGTCCCATAACAGCCAAATTTGAAGGGGGATAGGAGTACATCCCGCCCTGTCCAAAGGCGGTCTTCGCCTGCAAAGTAGCTGTCGATGATGCAGATGTGGGCTCGGCGATGACATCCGTCCTGCGGGGCTCGTGGTCGTGGTCTTGTTGCACCGGAATGGAAACCTTTGGGGGGTGCTTTGGGAACCCGCGTACGTCCCTGCCCCCTTTGCACCAAAGGAGAAACTGCTCCGCCTGGCGCGCTGGCACCCGCCTGTCCTTCCTTGCGTCACCCTTGACTCCTGAGGCCGGGTCCTGCATAGAGATCTCCGCCGCTCCCGAGGGGGGCCTAGGGAGGCCCTCCGCTTGCCGGTCCTGGTGCTGCTCTCCCTCGCGAGCCTAGGGGCCTCGTGAGGGCCTTGTCTTGAGTGTGGCTGCGTCTGGTTGTGCTAGGCCGATGAAGTGGGCCATGCCCTGGGCCGCAGGCAGGCAGGTCTGGGTATCCCCATTCCCAGAACGCCGATAGTAGCCCCCAGGCCCAAGGCGCGCTCGAGCTGACTTCTGGGTGAAGCCTCGAGGGCGGCCCGAAGCGCCGCGGCCCCAAACGCCTGCGGGCCAGGACTGGCGCGCGTCGTGCGGTTGATGTGGGGCGTCTTTCGTCCCTTCGGCCACCGCCCGGGTCGACAAGAGCCTGACTTCCAGCGTCGAGCCATTATTACTTTCCCCTTCTGCACTCCTGCTCTTGCTTCCCAGATCCCCAGCCCTAACAGAGGCCTCTCCAGATCCGACGCCGCTCCGTCCTCCCCCTTGCCATTCCGGCCCCGCGAGGTTCCCGATGGCTCCCGCCGGCAAATAGAAGCCAGAGGCCCAAAGCTCAGCCTCCGCTCCCGTCTCACCGGCGCTCTCGGGGTCCACCATCGCCAAGGACGAGGACCTTGTCCCGGTGCTCCCATGGACGGCGGATGGGACCAACGAGCGGGGGCGGACCTTGATATTGGGCGGCTCCTCGGAGAAGCGGCCCTCGTCCAGGGCGGTCTACCATTTCTTTCTCCATAGCGTCTTCGCCAGGCTCGTCCCGCCCTTCTCCGCGTTCTTCACCGCCGTCCTCGACCACTACGGGATTCAGGCCCTTCATCTCTAGCCCAACTCCATCCTGCTCTTGTCCGTCTTTGCCTTCTACTGCGAGGCTTTCGTGGGCGTGAAGCCTTCGGTGGCCCTCTTCCGATGCACCGGCCGCTCCTGTCGTGCCGCCGCCGCCCGACGTGGTTCCTGTGGGCGAGGGGGCGGAGGCTCGCGAGGCAGCTCTCAGGGTCGCCGCCGCGGAGCCCCCCGAGCCCCCAATGCCTGTTGACGTGGTTGCTTCTCCTCTTGAGGGCGCGTCGGTGCCGCTGTCCGGGGGGCAGCCCCAGAGGGCCATCCACCCATTGATCCGTCTGTATCCGTCTTGTCAGTGGTCGCTGCGCAGCCTCCGGAGCCTCCTGCTCCTTGTGCTGCTGTCTCCGGGGGACGTCGTCTGTGACTGCGCAGGCGACTCCTTCGAAGGAGGCCTTGGTGCCTTCATCGCGCGGCCTTGACGTCTTAGACGGGGCCTTCACCGCCCTGGGTCAGGTCCAGGACGCCCTCGTGGGTACCGACGAGCGCCTCGCGAGTGGGCGCCTGGGACTCCTTTCCGGGTGGCTCCGGGCCGACGCCTCTGTCGTGGCGGTCTGGGGCCAGGCCGGGGCCGCCGTGGCGAAGAGCGAGAAGGAGGCCGCGTCTGCCAAGGTAGCACGCGAGGAGGCACTGGCCGGCGCTGCGTCCGCCGACAGGTGCCGCGAAGAGGTGGAAACCCGTCTGAAGGCTCTCCAGGAGGAGAAGTCTAAGCTCGCGGAGCAGTTGCGTCAGCAGGAGGAAGCCATCAAGACCTGCGAGGCCAAGCTTGCCGCTCAAGACTCCGAGCTTTCCTAGGCGGCGGCCCGCCAGGCCGCGGAACGGGAGTGCCTGGACGCGCAGGAGAAGGGAGTCGCTTCGGAGAAGGCCCTGCTCAATGCCAGGGAGAAGGCTCTCGCTGCGGCTGAGGAGAAAAAGGCCGCGGAGCCCAGCGCCTTTCTCTCCGTCGAGCGCAAGCTTCGCCAAACGCTCCACTCCCTCTGCCGGGATGGGTTTTCGGAGCCCCTGGCGGCTCCGGAGAACGGCTTCGCTGGGCTTGCTTCGAAACTCGTTGAGGCACTGGAGGGCGCCGTTGTCAAGGTGGAGGGGATCTTGGAGAGCGAGTGCCGCGACCTTTTTTCCGAGGCCGCAACGCGCGTCTTCAGCCATCTTCATCTGCGCGAGCCGGGGTTTGACTTCGACTCCGTGATCCGCCCGGTCGCTCCCGAGGCCCGCGCCGGTGCTGCGGTGGCGGTGAAGGGCGTCGTGGAGGCGCTTGTGAAGAGGTTCACCTGCGTCACCGTTCCTCCGCCTTCTGACGCTGCAGGGGTTGGTGGCGAAGAAGATGACGCCAGCGATGTTGACGACGAGTTCCCCGAGGACGGGACGAGTGGTGGCGGCGTCTCCTCTTGATTCCTCTCCCCTGCTCCTTTCCTGCAATGTCTATCGTGCCTCATGGAGGCGTTAAACTCGTTTGTGTTCGCGAAAACTTTTAATGGTCGTAATAATTGTTGAACTGTGCGATTGCTCTCTTCTCCTTGTTTCCTTCTTGCTTGCTGTGATGCTCTGCGTTGGCAGGGCCCGGCCCCGCGCATACCTCAGCCGCCATTGGGCCGACTGGATCACCAAGGACGGTCCAAGGGGTGAGGGGCTACGGGGCCAGTGAGGCTCCTGAGTCGCGATGCTCAGGAGTCCCCCTTGACGTACGAGCAGCCCTCATGAAGGGAACTTAGTGAAGATTGGGTTATCTTGGAAACTTTGAACACCTTGCGCTCTGCGTCGGCAGGGCCCGGCCCCGCGCATACCTCAACCGCCGTTGGGCCGACCGGATCACCAAGGACGGTCCAAAGGGTGAGGGGCTACGTGACCAGTGAGGCTCCTGAGTCGCGATGCTCAGGAGTCCCCCTTGACGTACGAGCTCCAGCATCCTTCTTGACTTGGAAATTTTGAACACCTTGCGCTCTGCGTCGGCAGGGCCCGGCCCCGCGCATACCTCAGCTGCCGTTGGGCCGACCGGATCACCAAGGATGGTTCCAAGGGGTGAGGGGCTACGGGGCCAGTGAGGCTCCTGAGTCGCGATGCTCAAGAGTCCCCCTTGACGTACGAGCTCCGGCGTTCTCCTTAGAGGTTTGAGCGCTTCTGAGCTCTACGTCGGCAGGGCCCGGCCCCGCGCATACCTCAGCCGCCGTTGGGCCGACCGGATCACCAAGGACGGTCCAAGGGGTGAGGGGCTACGGGGCTAGTGAGGATCCTGAGTCGCGATGCTCAGGAGTCCCCCTTGACGTTCGAGCGGCTCCCATACCTTTCCTCGCTGGCTTCTCCTGAGATGGGCGCGTGAAGACCAGGTTTGGCAGACCTGGGAAGGTGGCGTGTACCAGGCTTGGCCCGGTAGTAGCCCCCGTGCAGCCCCTCATGCGTACATCCCTGGGGAACGCAGCGAGAAGGGGGCCACTAGGGGCCTTCCTGAGGTTGGATGCAGCCGCTCAGGCGCCCTCAGTTGTTTATCCCAGCACGGAGCGAAGGGCTTCCACATTGCGTGGGCATAGTCATTGGTGGACCGTGTTGACCGCCAGCACGGAGCTGTGGCTTCCACCTTGCGTGGGCATAGCCATTGGAGGGCCGTGTTGACCGCCAGCACGGAGCTGTGACTTCCACATTGCGTGGGAAGGAAACCCTCCGCGTCCTCGGGGGGCTCCGGGCGTGTACAGCCCATTGAGTTCGTACGCGTGGCTGGCACGGCAGAACTGGGAGGTGTATCTGGGAGCTCGCGAGGGCGCTTTGGCCTCGCGAGGTCCCTACCTCTAAGGCGGTTTGCGCCTGAGTCTTCTTGTCTTGAGATCCTGCAGATCCCGCCTTGAGATCTCTGAGGCGCGGCCGGGTTGTCCGGATAACCCATGACCCCGGCTGAGACCTTTCCTCCTTCTTTGTGGGACGGGTTGGGGGCCCTTTCCGGTGCTCTGTGTCTGCAGGTCCCAGTCCCGCACATTTCCCTACCTCCGTAGTGTACGACCAGATCACCAAGGACGCAACTACGGGGCGAGGCCTCGACACCCTTGATGCCGACCGGATCACCAAGGACGACACCAAGGGGGCGAGTGGGTTTATGACCGGTGGCGCCGAGGGTGCCACTTGAAGCCCACTAAGGTTGGATGACTCACTCTGAAATTTTAACAGGCACGACAGGCCCTCTGCTGCTAGCAAGAACAAGTATGGAGAAATAGGGTCCCCTTGTCTAATTCCACGAGATGGTTCAAACTCCTCCAGATTTTTCCCATTCAACATAACTAAGAACTTTACCGTTGTCACAAGTGACATTACTATGTCCACTCATCTCTCATTGAATCCCAGCTTGATCATGATTGCCCTACGGTAGGGCCATTCAATTCTGTCATATGCCTTCGTCATATCTAATTTCAAAGCGAAAGATTGATGCTTCCGTGCCTTGTTTCTTTTCATGATGTGGAGACACTCATACGCAGTGATAATATTATCTGTGATTAATCTCCCTGGGACAAAAGCGGACTGCTCTTCAGAGATTATATCCGGCAGGATCAGCTTCAAACGATTAGAGATGACTTTGGATGCAATCTTGTAAAGTACATTACAAAGGCAGATAGGTCGGAATTGAGATAGCAAAGTTGGTTTCTTTACCTTCAGTATTAGTACCAGGACCGTTTCATTTATGCAGGCCGCTGATTCTTTTCCTTCAACTATTTTTATCACCACATTAGTAACCTCCTCAGCACATAATTCCCAGTGGCGTTGGAAAAAGTGGGCTGGATATCCATCAGGCCCTGGCGCCTTCGTCGGATACATTTGAAAGAGAGCCACTTTAACCTCCTCGGTGCTATATGGAGCATTCAGTGCATCGTTCATTTCATGTGTGACTTTGCTAGGAACAGTATCAAGGACATGTTCCATCGCCGTCACCCCCTCTGAAGTGTACAGATCTTTGTAGTAGGCGGTCGTTAGTGTCTCCATCTCAGTTGTATCCTCGGTGAGTTGTCCATCGGGCCGCTGCAACGATTTGATGTGGTTTTTCCGACGTCTTCGACTCGCCCGCAAATGGAAGAAATATGTGTTTTTGTCCCCGTGCTGTAACCATTCAACTCTTGCTCGTTGCCTCCAAAGAATCTCCTCTCGATGGAACATCTCTACAAGACGTTCATTAATCTTTAGTTCTCGGTGTGACGGTGCGGTGCGACTTGGGACTCCCCGAAGAACTTTGAGCTCGTTTTTTAACACTACAATTTCTTGCCTAACATTGCCAAACTGCACTCGGTCCCAGGTTGCAAGGTCTCCTGACAGCGAAACCAGTTTGCTCTGCATCTGTTCTACAGAGCCCCCATTCGAACGATTCCAACCATTGCTCACTGCCGATGGTAGTGTTGGATCCCGTTCCCAGGCGACTTCATATTTAAAAGGTTTTGGGCCTTTTCTTGGTGGATCTACCCCATGCAGTCGCAGCAGGAGGGGAGCATGGTCTGAACTAGCCATCGTCAGATGTTCAACTGAGGATAAGGGAAGTGTTACAGACCACTCTGGGTTGGCAACAACGCGGTCTAGTCGAACCCTGGTGTATGTTCCTCCTGCCACCTTCCTCTCAAACGTCCATCCGTTCCCATTATAGCCAATGTCCGAGAGGCCGCAAGTGTCCAGAGCATCACGAAAAGCATCCATCTGGGCTTGACTCCTTGCACCAACACCATCAATCTCATGTGCATGGAGAATTTCATTAAAGTCCCCAATCACCAACCATGGTCGGCTGCTGCTATCCGCAATACCTTGCAACATGCCCCACATTTTATACCTTTCCTGTGTCTGGGCTTCTCCATAAACAAACGTGATTCTACATTGGGTTTCAGTCATCTCATCAACACAAACATCAACGTGATATTCCGAGTAGCCAATAACTTTGAGTTTTATTTCTTCTTTCCAAAAGATACCAAGACCTCCGCTCCTCCCGGAGCTGCTTACAGCGAAACTTTTATCAAAACCTAAGGTGCCTACCAAATTCTCAACACGTGAGCCCTCTATCTGAGTTTCAAGGATACAAGCAATGGAGGGGGCATGTTGCTTCGATAGTTCTCGAAGCTCTCGAACTGTCGCGGGTTTGCCAGCCCCGTGGCAGTTCCATACTAGGCAACTCATTGCGCTAGGCACGACCCACCATTGGGGCTTGCCATACGCGCATCGTTTTGTGTACTAGCACCTTTGTTCTTTCCGCTGTTCTTGTCCGAAGGGATGGTGGCTGTTATTGGCCTCTTCTGGTCCTGTTTGGAGGAGGGACTTGCTGGGATGAGGGACGTCGAGACCCCCTGCTGCTCCTAACCGGTAGAGGCGGTTACCGGAGCTGTAAGGAGTGGAATCTGCACGGTAACCCCTCTCTTCCTGTTGGTGTTAGCCTCGTCCATGTAAGCATCAGAGAGTATCTCAGGGTCAGATTGCTCTTCCCCTGCCTTTAGATCCATTTGTTGTCCTTGACCACGACCTGGGCCTCCTCTACCGCTACCTCTACCTCCCGGTCCTCGTCCACCTCGACCACCAGCTCCTTCTCCTGGTCCTTGTCCCGGTCCTCGAAACCATGTAGCTCTCAGATTTTTGAACACTAATGCCTTAGGGTGGTGAACACCATCTCCACATTCCTTATACAAGTGCCCGAGATGTCCACACACCGCACACCAATCTGGGAGTCTCTCGTATTTGACTCTGAAAATTTCTCTTTTCTTATTCTTTACTATGAAGACTGCGTTTTTAGCTTCTCTGCGACCTTGATCCTGACGTGAACACGAATGAAGTTGCCCTCGAAGTCTTGAGACCTCGGTTCATGGTAGATGTATTCGCCGATAGTTGACGACAGGGATTTGATTAGAGGGAAGTAACCATCAGGGAAATCATGGATTTGGGCCCAGATTTCGATCGTGTCAAGGGATACCGCTGATGGCCGAGTGAATCCATCATACGCCGCAATCACCACTGTTTCCCCTTGAAGGTCCAGGGTCCCTCCTCCATAACCCTCTCCCAGTCACCAAGGCACATGAACTGCATAGAGTAGAGATTGTCCTCTAGGGGTCGGATCTTGACTTGTTGTGCTAGATCCCATGCCGCCCTCATGTTGCGATAGAACCAGTATTGGCTATAGGTTTTCTCGGTGTGGACGCGGACGATTGCCATCCACCTTGTGGTTTCTTCCGGCAGATCATCGTCTTGCACCACAACATCATGAAGATTGTCCTCGTTCAAGCCCAGTTCTTCCATCATGGCCTCCAGATCAGAGACCAATTCAGAACCAGAGCCCGAAGCTTTTGACGCCATTAGATCTCCTGCCAGGAGAAACAACTTACGCGGGCGGGGGACCCCAGCGTCCAGATGCGATCGCCGTGCTCCCGAAGAACAACCCGAGCAGCTTTGGCGAGGCGAGACAGAGGGATTGAAAGCTCTCAATGCGGCCACGATCGCCGTCGCTGCCGCGAGAGGATGAAAAACCCTAACGAGAGGGGATACCAGGAGAAACATCAACCACACGCTTCTTCACACTGACCGATAGCCAAGGCCCATTACACCCACCGCTAAAAGAAAGGGCCAACAAAATGGGCCAGCTCACTTGGGAAGAACGAGTGTTTCTGCAAGCAAAAAAAACGAGTGTTTCTAAAAAAACTTAAAGAGGAACGGGTCAAAACTGATTTAGAAATCGAATTCGTTGCTTGAATCATTCCCAGGAGTTTTAATGCAGGGAGCTTGGGCAACTCCAACGCAGCGATCCAATTCATGTCTATTTTTGCCTATGTTTTGTTCGTTTGGATTGGTAAAGCAGACAACAGATGCCACATGAACAACAAATATGATTTGTGCATCCAAGGCGAGCGACCCATTTTGAGTAGACATGGCCTTTTCTTTTGAAAAAAACAACTACAAGAGCTACAGATCGGGAGGCTTCTATTATCGCTGGCCGAAACAAGCACCGCCTGCCTGCGGGGACGAGTGCCGGAGGGAACGAGCTCCTACGGGGACGGGTTCCTCCGACCGCCTGCCTGCCTCCGCCTGCGGGGACGGGCGCCTCCGGTCGCTGGCCTTCGTGCGGATCCGCTCGAGGGAGCGTCATCGTGCACCCACGCCGCTGGAGGATGCCGGGGGAAGCACCGCCACGCCGCTGGAGGCCGCCAGAGGGAGCATCCCGCGGCTCTTCCTCGGCTGGCTCGTGGTGGGTGGGTGCGTGGGGTGGTGGGTATGGTGGGCTAGGGATGGGAAAGAAAAGGAGGAGAGAGATGGAACATGTAGGTGGATGACATATGGGCCAGGCCGGATACAGGCGAATGAGGCAAATGGAGAAAACATTATGTTTGTATGTGCTTCTGACCCAAATTTGGGATAGAATGCGTCCGAGCGGACACAAACCGGACAGAAAATGGGAATAGGTGTATGCGTTGGGCACTGTTTTTGTCTGCGCAGATACAGACGGACGTTGGTGGACTGAATTGGTCGCTGCGTTGGAGTTGCTCTTTGTGATTTAGGTGATTGTGTTACATGATGGTTGAGGATAGTTAGTGAGGAAGACATTTATGTTGGCTACATGAACTTACTTTAATGCTAATCTATTCAACCCATTTTTAGCGCTTTACATATAACCTTTACCAACTTCATTCCAGAATCAACTAAAGACAACAATCTTAACCATACTCTCTTATAGGTAAGATATATTGCACATCACCTTGACGATATACTTTACAATTTGTAGACATTCACAACAAGATCAACGCCCGAAGACTGCGACCTGAACCATACTCTGTCGCAGATAAGATATGTTGCATATCATCTCAACGACACGAGTGTGCAATCAGAAGACGTTCTACAGAAAACATACATACATTCTTGGGGGTTGGATGATGATATGGAAGGCATTTCTGCTTTTGGCAGTGTCAGCCCACCAAAACGCCCACCAAGAAGAGATGCTTAGACAATGAACTCATTTTCGATACCAATGGCACATGCAACCATGACTCTACCAGATGTTCATCACTACATATATCCCTCATCATAAGCTAAATGACCATAGCTATTTATATGATGCATCTCTGCCTATGTAGCTTGCTTGCTAAAAGCAATGACACAATGTATCAACATCATACTGAAGTATCAATTTTCTTATGTTCCAATAGATGTCTAAATATTCTTACATCCATGGTTTGAATGCTTGGTTTTCTCTCGCCCTTTGCGCCATCGGCGCAACGGGTCATTGATACATCTCCAACGTTTCTACTTTTCCAAACACTTTTGCTCTGGTTTTGATCTCTAATTTGCATGATTTGAATGAAACTAACCTGGACTGATGTTGTTTTCAACAGAACTACCTTGGTGTTATTTTTGTCCAGAAATAAAAGTTCTCGAAATCGGACGAAACTTTTTGTGAATTATTTCTGAGAATTATAATGAATTATGGAGCAAAGACCTGTCAGAGGGGGTGTGCCAGGGGGCCACCACACATCAGGGCACCCCCCTAGGCCGCGCCCTGATGGCTTGTGGGGCCCTCGTGGCTCCTCCGACCCTAATTCCAGTCCTATAAAATCACATCTTCGAAAAAAAATCAGAGAGAAGCTTTCATCGCGTTTCACGAGACGGAGCCGCCGCCACCTCCTGTTCTTCCTCGGGAGGGCTGATCTGGAGCCTGTTTTGGGCTCCGAAGAGGGGAAATCGTCGCCGTCATCATCACCAACCCTTCTCCATCAACACCGCCATGATGCTCACCGTCGGGAGTGAGTAATTCCTTTATAGGCTTGCTGGACGGTGGTGGGATTGGATGAGATTGATCATGTAATCGAGTTAAGTTTGATAGGGCTTGATCCCTAGTATCCACTATGTTCTGAGATTGATGTTGCTATGACTTTTCTATGCTTAATGCTTGTCACTAGGGCCTGAGTGCCATGATTTCATATCTGAACCTATTATGTTTTCATTAATATAAGAGTGATTTGGATCATGTACCTATTACGTGTCTTGAGCCGCATACCCCAAGGTTGACAATAACTGGGATTATTTTCGGTGATTGCCGTAGTTTGAGGAGTTCATGTATTCACCATCTGTTAATGCTTTGTTCCGGTTCTCTATTAAAAGGAGGCCTTAATATCCCTTAGTTTCCAATAGGACCCCGCTGCCACGGGAGGGTAGGACAAAAGATGTCATGCAAGTTCTTATCGCAAGCACGTATGACTATATACGGAATACATGCCTACATCACATTGATGAATTGGAGCTAGTTCTGTGCCGCCCTAGTGTGTAACTATTATATGATCAATGTCATCTTAATCATTATCCACCACCGATCCACGCGCCTATGCTTTACTATTACAGAATCTTGCTAAGTTACTATTGCTACTGCTACTGTCACATCTGCTATAAAATTGCTGTTGTCACTACTACTGTTACTTTTGCTACTACTATTTGCCGTACTAGTAAACCTTGGCTGTAGAGAGATATCCCAGGTGCGGTTGAATTGACAACTCAACTGTCAAGGCCAATAAATATTCTTTGGCTCCCCTTGTGTCAAACCAATAAATTAGTGTGAAATACTACCCGTGAAGACTGTTGCGATCCCCTATACTTGTGGGTTATCAAGACCTTTTTCTGGCGCTGTTGCTGGGGAGCATAGCTCTATTTATTGTGTTAACTTGAGGATATCCAATTGCTACTATGAAGAATCTGAAAGATACTCGGGCTAAGATCGTCCCCTCTCGCACGACAGGAGGTAAGGAACTGCCATCAAGCTCTGCTTTTGATTCACCTACTATTTTGAATCAGCTTGTTACACCACCACCTGTTGATCATCCTGATATGTCACATGAACTTGATGATGCTACCTCTGAAATTAATGATGATACTATTTCCACACGTGTTGAAACTAAAAATGTGCCATTGAATGAATTACTTGATGCTCATCTTGCTAAAGCTAGAGAACTTGGAAATGCTGAAACTGATGAGGACTTTGAATCACCTGTTACACCTCACTCTCCTATTAGATATGAATTGCCTCATGTGCCTGAAGGTTATGTCATGGATAAGGAAACAACTAGTGATTTCTTTGCTTGTGAAAATAGAGATGATTTGGAAAAACTACTATGCAAACTGAAAGAAAAATCTATGATGGAGAAAATGAAATAGAGTTTTTTACATCTGTGCCCCTCGTTCCTTAGCTGTACTCATCCATCCCCACGCTCTTAGAATTTGCTCACTTTTCCCCACTCTCTTGTCCAAAACCCTCACGAAAGGTCACAACGGAGGATGCCATCGGGTCAATGGTTTGACCGTTAACTCTGACTAGTGGGGCCGCGTCGTAAGGGCAGCTCCAAATCCTACGCCCATGTCCGCTTGGGGCAAAACGGACAGACGTGTAACAGCCCAAGAGCATCCCTTGCCTTATTTGTAATATATTTCTCATGTGTGACCTTCTATGGATGTTATGAATGCTATCATGTGTTTGATTATCAACTTTGCCTCTTGTAATTTCATGCATCATGGCATCATATTCATAACATCAAGTGCATCATATTATTTGCCATGATTGTGGAGTGGTGTTGTGATGTGAGTGCATGTGTTGCTTTGTTTGGAGTGCTACTTTAATCCCTCCCATTTGATAAACCATCCCCTCTTCTCTCTTATTCCTAAATATTCCACATGCTAATAATCTACTTGCTGTTTTTATATATTAAAATGTTGGTCATTTTAGAAATAATCTAATATGTATTCTAAACCAGCCCCTATCCATGTTCTGAAGTGCATCCACCCTCTATCCCCAAAACAGATTACATTTTTATTAAAAACATGAATTTATTTAATTGCTCTAAAAATGACATTCTCATTTTTATTAAATTGCATGCATTTTTGTGAACCCAAAAATGTACCTCTTTCTCCTCAAAACATCTCTCTCTAAAACATGTGCTTTTGTTCCTCTGAGGTTTTAAATTAATTAGCTGATTGTTTCTGTTTGAGAGAGGAACTTGTCACGCCCAAGATGAGGTCCTATCCCTATTAAGGCTCGTGGCCTCGACGGGGATAGAAGCGCATCTCGTCGTTCGCAAGTAAAGTAAAACATTGCAATACATGTAGGAAGAGATGAGTATATGAGTTGGCTTACACTCGCCACAAGCTATCTTACAATTCCACACAAATTTATTCATACATCATTCAGAAGACAGGGTCCGGCTACGGACGAAATCAAACGATAAAAGAAGCAATGTAAAACTGTTTCGCTATCCCGGGATCACCACCATGAAGCTCCCTACTCGTCTGGATACGTAACATACATACGTCTACTCTCTTCGTCGTACTCCCACTGGAGCTGAGTCACATCTTCTGGAACGTTCTCATCAACACCTGCACCTGTATTGTTGTAATATGTGAGCCACAGGGACTCAGCAATCTCATAACCCGGGTACCGAAACTATGTAAGCCATTGGGTAAGGAATTGGTTAAGTGGTGAGGCTGCCGCAAGTGCTAAGCATATATTTGGTGGCTAGCTTACGAGAACATGAATGTAAATATGGTGGCATACGTGAGACGGACATGAACTAGCATGATCACTAAGTGATCCTAAACACCTACTTACGCCAATCATAACCCCACCGTGTTCTCTCTTGGTTCATGTTCACGAGCAGAGACGGTCACGGTTACGCACACGGTTGGTTTATTTTATTGGAGTTTACTTGAAGTTAACTATAACCGGGTGTTAAACAAATTTCCAACTTGCCACATAACCGCGAGCACGGCTTTCCGAAAGATTAAACCCTGCAGGGGTGCTCCAACTCATCCATCACAAACTAACCACACGCCGCGAGAATAACCTCGACCACGAATCTCGTGATCTTCCTAGGCAATTCCAGTGGAAAACCGCAACCTCGAGATAGCCCGAAGAAACACCGGAATTCCTCGCGCAAGACATTCGAGAAAGGTAAAACAAGTCCAGCAAGACCACCCGACGTGTCGATGAACCCGATAAGAGCCGCGTATCTCGTTCTCAGGGCACGACCGGATAAGCTAGTGTACAGGGCCTGATAGACATCTCCCGAGTTGCCCCGGGTTGGACCCGCACAGTGCACTAGTTCGGACCAACACTCATGAGGAGCACTGGCCCGGGGGGGTTGATTAATTATCCACGGGGTAGCTATGCCCTATGCAATTTTATTAAGTTGTTTAGCAAATATAGTACCAAAGTTGGGTCTTGCCAGACAGGTTTTAATCTAAACGAATGGTCAAGGGGGTCCCCATAACAACCCCGAGCATGTTAGGAGCGCAAAATATGGAATATAACACCGGTACTCGGAACTAGTGCGGCAAAAGCGGAACAAAACACTGAGCAAAAGGCCAAGCCTTCCACCATTGCCAGATATATATGTGCATTAATTTAAATAGCAGTAAATAGAGTGATATAAACAAAATCCATGTCGACACATGGGAAGCTTGCACCTGCAACTAGCAATGCTATAAGATAAGGGCTGAGCAGTGGTAACATAGCCAATCAAGGTTTTGCTAGGTAGTGGAGGGGGTTAGAGGCTTTCATGGCAATTTAGGAGGCTGACAGTTTAAGTGGTAGGTAACGTGACATAACGGTAAAGCGAGACATCTAGCAAGGAAAAAATAGTGTCGGGATCCGGGTATGATCATCTTGCCTGTTGGTTCTTCAGAGGGACAAAGAGCTGGGTCCTCGTAGTTGTACTCTCCGGGATCCTCGTACTCAGGCTCAACACTCGCGACTACCCAAAGAGAACAGCACCAAATAAACAAACAGCGAGGTGCAATGCACACACAAGATGATGCATGGTCATATTAAGAAATATAGCATGGCAAGCCTATGCTAGTCATGTTTCACATGCATTTATTAAGCTCACAAGATGGCATGTTGAATCAGTTTTTAGGGACTTAGAGAAAATTCCAGTTTTATAGAATCTGAGTTAACCAGATGGCATATTGACAGCACTATTTATATATGCTACAGCAACTTTCATGGCATGAAAATTAACAGGATGGTAGATGGCAACATCCACTACAATTCATTAGCACTGAGCATGAGCTAGAACACAACATAGCACTTGGTAGCATCCTCTAAACATGGCAATAAAATAACAACAGATTCTCAGACTTCGACAAATTAGCAAGGGCAAAACTTGGCACATGTTAACAGAATAGCAACATGACAGTAGGTTTTAAATATGATGCAAGGGCTTAATGCTCAAGTTCTTAGCACAATTTAGTAGAGTATGATGAGCACAACAAAACATGTTAAGGCCCCTAACTCAAAGGAACAACACATCCATGGGAACCATCATCTAAGCATAGCAAGAAAATAATAGCATTCAACACTTAGCAAAATTTGGGACATGAAACCAGTGTTATTTTCTTAGCATGTTAACAGCAAGAAACCCACTTATCCACAAGCTTATCATGCCAAACAAAAATACCAGGGCCTGGTACCCACAAAACACTAGCATATTCATGTTGACAAGTATCCTAAATATTGCATAGATTAAATCATATGAAAATGACAAAATGGCATGTTGGGACAAAAATGACATTTTGCAAACTTGATCAAATGACAAAACAAATTGCACCATTGGATTCCTTGGGAAATTCTACCCCAAAATCATATATTACACTCATATGTTTGTTTTTATAAAATGCCCAAAACTCAAATCGAAAATACACACATGCACTTATAAGTCACTTATTACCCTATTTGGACATCTCCTAAAATGGCAGTAGCCTGAATTGGCAAGTACCAGGAATGGAAATAACAGAGAAAGATAAGAAAAACAAATACCAGGGGGGGTCCCACTGGTCATACTCACCAGGCCCCCCTGAGGATGACAAGTGGGGCCAGGGCCCACTTGTCAGGCCTCACACACACCGAGCCACAGAGACACACACACACACACACACACACAGCCAGAACACATAGCCACACGGGATCACACGGGATCCACACACACAGGCCACACACACCTGATCCACACACGCACAACAAAAGAAATAAAAGGGGCAGGGGGGAATCGAACCCACAACCTGCTGGTCATTGCCCCGGCTCGCTACCACTGCGCTAGGCGCGGGCGACTGCTAAAAGGGGGGCCTTTGCCCGTTAAATACAGACAAAGGGGCGAGGTTCCTTCTTCCCCGAACCAGAGAAGGAGGCGACGGCGCCAGCGGCTACAGCGACGGTCTCCGACGAGGATGACCGCCGGCGGGGGCTGCGGGGATCCTGGGGGATCCATTCCTGCACTCAGAGGGGGAATGCACCTATGTGCTAAGGCGGAGCTTGCGCTCGCTCGGGCATGGCGCTCGCGGCGAACGGCGACGGCTACTACACGCAGAGGGGGACAAGGACGCGGGGGAGGGAAGGAGACAGTCGCCTGCTCACCCAGATTGCTCGGGATGCGAAGACGAGGACGCGAGGCGAAGAAGAGGGTCGGGGTGGCCTGACGCAGCAGAGCTTCTCCGCTCCGACGATGGCGAGGAAGGAGCCGACGCCACGGAGGAGCTCGGACCTCCCTAGCGCCGGGAACGGAACGCGAGCGGCATGAGGGACCCTTCGGGCATCCCGGACACCACGGAGGGGCCACCGGCGACGAAGGAGAAGGCGGGATCGAACGACGGCTCTCTGCTTTCTCTCTGAATCTCTGAACCTTGCCCCTCTGAAACTTACCGCGAGGAGGGAGAAGAAGGAGGGGAGAGGGAGATGGCGGCGGCTGGAGGGAAGCGCGAAACCCTAGGGTAGGCGGGCGACTATATAGGGGCACGGATGGGACGACGCCTCGACGTCCGTGAGCCGGCGACAGCTCGCTCTCTCACACGCGCTCTCTGAGTGACGGAAAGGAGGGAGACGGCGAGCAGGTGGCCGTCAAGAGCTCTGCTGGGCTATGGGCCAGCTAGATGGGCCAGGAAGAGCCCATCCGGTCTCCTCTCTCAAACAGAAACAATCAGCTAATTAATTTAAAACCTGAGAGGAACAAACGCACATGTTTTAGAGAGAGATGTTTTGAGGAGAAAGAGGTACATTTTTGGGTTCACAAAAATGCATGCAATTTAATAAAAATGAGAATGTCATTTTTAGAGCAACAAAATAAATTCATGTTTTTAATAAAAATGCAATCTGTTTTGGGGATAGAGGGTGGATGCACTTCAGAACATGGATAGCGGCTGGTTTAGAATACATATTAGATTATTTCTAAAATGACCAACATTTTAATATATGAAAACAGCAAGTAGATTATTAGCATGTGGAATATTTAGGAATAAGAGAGAAGAGGGGATGGTTTATGAAATGGGAGGGATTAAAGTAGCACTCCAAACAAAGCAACGCATGCACTGACATCACAACACCACTCCACAATCATGGCAAATAATATGATGCACTTGATGTTATGAATATGATGCCATGATGCATGAAATGACAAGAGGCAAAGTTGATAATCAAACACATGATAGCATTCATAACATCCATAGAAGGTCACACATGAGAAATATATTACAAATAAGGCAAGGGATGCTCTTGGGCTGTTACAACTCTCCCCCACTACATGAGGATCTCGTCCCGAGATCTAGGAACGGAAGAATTCGGGAAATTCAGAACGGAGATGGTCCTCTCGTTCCCAAGTGGTTTCTTTGTCGGAGTGATGTGACCACTTCACCTTTAGAAACTTGATTAACTTGTTGCGAGTCTTACGCTCAGTTTCTTCAAGGATAGCAACTGGATGCTCTTGATAGGATAGGTCTTCTTGGAGATCAACGGTGCGCTCGGGAGTCTTGAAACACTTTCGGAGCTGAGAGACGTGAAACACATCATGCACATTTGAGAAATTGGGAGGAAGCTCGAGTTGGTAGGCAAGGTCACCCCTCTTGCCCACAATCTTGAAAGGTCCCACAAAGCGTGGAGCAAGCTTTCCTTTGATGCCAAAGCGTTGAGTGCCCTTCATGGGAGACACTCTGAGATAGACAAAATCATCGATCTGGAAGGTCATGTCACGATGCTTGCTATCATAATAACTCTTCTGGTGGGACTGAGCTGCTTTGAGATTTGCATGAATAACACGGCACATTTCTTCTGCGTCAGTGATCATGTCATTACCAAGGATTTGACGCTCACCGGTTTCAGACCAATTGAGCGGGGTGCGGCACTTTCTACCATAGAGAATCTCGAAAGGAGCTTTGCCGGAACTTGCTTGGAAGCTATTGTTGTATGAGAACTCAGCAAACGGGAGGCAATCTTCCCACTTCATGCAAAAAGAAATCACACAAGCTCTGAGCATATCTTCGAGGATTTGATTGACTCTCTCAACTTGACCACTAGTCTGAGGATGGAAAGCTGTGCTGAAACGGAGATTAGTCCCCATTGCAGTCTGGAAGGAATCCCAAAACTTGGAAGTGAAAATGCTTCCACGATCTGAGGATATGAGCTTAGGAACACCGTGCAAAGAAACTATCCTTGACGTGTACAACTCTGCTAGCTGAGCTGCCGAGATAGATTCTTTGACCGGAAGGAAGTGGGCAACTTTGGTGAGCTTGTCGATGACCACGAAGATGGCATCGTTACCTCTCTTGGACTTAGGAAACCCAGTGACGAAATCCATTTCAACATGATCGAATTTCCACCCTGGGATGGGCAAAGACTGAAGGAGACCTGCTGGACATTGATGTTCCGGCTTCACTCTGCGACAAACATCACACTCGTTCACGAACTGAGCAACATGGCATCTTGTCACACACCTAGCCAGAGCTACATCAGGTTTTAAATGAAAACCAAGGCATGTACAGAAACTATACATCATGCTTAATAAATCATCCATCTACACAAACTTGAAAGGAAGCATGGATCAATAGCAATGAAGCTCACAAGATGGCATGTTGAATCAGTTTTTAGGGACTTAGAGAAAATTCCAGTTTTATAGAATCTGAGTTAACTAGATGGCATATTGACAACACTATTTATATATGCTACAACAACTTTCATGGCATGAAAATTAACAGGATGGTAGATGGCAACATCCACTACAATTCATTAGCACCGAGCATGAGCTAGAACACAACATAGCACTTGGTAGCATCCTCTAAACGTGGCAATAAAATAACAACAGATTCTCAGACTTAGACAAATTAGCAAGGGTAAAACTGGGCACATGTTAACAGAATAGCAACTTGACAACAGGTTTTAAATATGATGCAAGGGCTTAATGCTCAAGTTCTTAGCACAATTTAGTAGAGTATGATGAGCACAACAAAACATGTTAAGGCCCCTAACTCAAAGGAACAACACATCCATGGGAAGCATCATCTAAGCATAGCAAGAAAATAATAGCATTCAACACTTAGCAAAATTTGGGACATGAAACCAGTGTTATTTTCTTAGCATGTTAACAGCAAGAAACCCACTTATCCACAAGCTTATCATGCCAAACAAAAATACTAGGGCCTGGTACCCACAAAACACTAGTATATTCATGTTGACAAGTATCCTAAATATTGCATAGATTAAATCATATGAAAATGACAAAATGGCATGTTGGGACAAAAATTACATTTTGCAAACTTGCTCAAATGACAAAACAAATTGCACCATTGGATTCCTTGGGAAATTCTACCCCAAAATCATATATTACACTCATATGTTTGTTTTTATAAAATGCCCAAAACTCAAATCGAAAATACACACATGCACTTATAAGTCACTTATTACCCTATTTGGACATCTCCTAAAATGGCAGTAGCCTGAATTGGCAAGTACCAGGAATGGAAATAACAGAGAAAGATAAGAAAAACAAATACCAGGGGGGGTCCCACTGGTCATACTCACCAGCCCCCCCTGAGGATGACAAGTGGGGCCAGGGCCCACTTGTCAGGCCTCACACACACCGAGCCCCCCTGAGGATGACAAGTAATTTGTTCACCCATCGTATTATTTTCTTTCAAGAGAGAAGCCTCTAGTGAAACCTATGGCCCCCGGGTCTATTTTCCATATTATATATTCAGATCTATAAACCAAAAATACCAAAAATACTTTGCTGCAATCTTTTTACTTTTGTTTTACGTTCCGTTCTAGCAATCTTCTATATCTATCTCTATCAGATCTCATCCTTGCAAGTAACCGTGAAGGGATTGACAACCCCTTTATAGCGTTGGGTGCAAGTGTTTGATTATTTGTGTAGGTACATCTATTGGGGACTTGCTTGTATCTCCTACTGGATTGATACCTTGGTTCTCAACAACTGAGGGAAATACTTATCTACTTTGCTGCATCACCCTTTCCTCTTCAAGGGAAAACCAACGCAAGCTCAAGAAGTAGCAAGAAAGATTTCTGGCGCCGTTGCCGGGGAGATCTACATCAAGCCTACCAAGTACCCATCACAAACTCATCTCTTGCATTTACATTATTTGCCATTTGCCTCCCGTTTTCCTCTCCCCCACTTCTAAAACGATTTTCAGAAAGATTTGCCTTCTTATTCGCCCTTCTTCCGTTCGTCTTTTCGTTTGCCTTTTGTTTGCTTGTCTGCTAGCTCTTTTTGTTGCCACCATGTCTGAATCCGGGGAGGTTATCATCGAAAATTTTGAGGGTATTGCTAATGTAAATTTTGAGGAAAATTTGGATCTTCCTCTCTAGATCATGAAACTGAACCTCCTCCTAATTACAAAGCTAAAACTTTTCAAGTAGGAGACGGTAGTATTATTGGAAAAAGTGTCATTCAAGAGTTCTTTGATTGTATGGGAACTATGCCTATTAATAAAAGTTCTATTCTTCTTAGCACAAATTTTTATGCGGATGCTATTGTCATGCTCATTGAAAGGTTAGAAAGAAAATTTGTGCACATCCATCCTGCTTTACAAAAGGTGTTTTATGACCTTCCCAATATTAATCATCCTAAAGCTAAAAAGATTGCTACCATCATCCTTATGCAAGAATTTGATTTTATTGTACAAGAAGCTAGGGAGATTTTTTCTTTCTATAATAAAGATGTTGAACACCCTCCCATTGAAGAAATTCTCCATGATAAAGAAACTTTGCATAGTCTGGAATCTAGAGACTATCAATCTTATAGTGAAAATCTTAGGAGGAGAGTTCCCTACGCGGAAGTCACTCAAACCTTGTATCTCGAGACTTATGATGAATTTGATTGGATAACAAGGGGAATTTTCGTAGGGTATAAGGATGATTGGTTGGAAAAGATGGCTAGGGAACCCGTTAGAAATAAGATAAGGGTTTTATACGATGATATTTATGGTGATGATCCAGATTACGGGTTTATGAATGTTAAAATTACTAATCAAAGTCCTTTTCATGAATTAAGTTCTTCCACTAGAAAGGAAATAAAGGAAAGGATAGATCTATTTAGAAAAGCTCTTGATGGTTTAACTACTTATGGATTGCATACCAAAGATGACAATACCTAGATCTATTGCGTTATGCCTAGCTAGGGGCGTTAAACAATAGCGCTTGTTGGGAGGCAACCCAATTTTATTTTATGTTTCTGTTTTTTGCTTCTGTTCTTGAGTGTTTTGCACATTATTACCTCTGTAGTAATTGTATTTTATTGTTTTAATTAGTGTTGTGCCAAGTAAGACCTTTGGGATGGTTTACGGTGATTGTTGATTTGGTTTTGCTGAAAAACAGAAACTTTTGCGCTCAGTCCAGGAATTTTATAAATTCACCAGAGTGTCAACTGGATCTGAAGTTTTTAAACAAGATTGATATACAAATTTCCCTGATTGTCCTAATTTTTCAGAATTCTTCGAGTTACAGAAGTATTCGAAGTTTACAGATTTCTACAGACTGTTCTGTTTTTGACAGATTCTGTTTTCTTTGTGTTGTTTGCTTATTTTGATGTATCTATGGGTTGTATCGGGGGGTATGAACCATGGAGAAGTTGGAATACAGTAAATATTACATCAATATAAATAAAGAATGAGTTCACAACAGTACCTAAAGTGGTGATTTATTTTTCTTATACTAACGGATCTCATGAGTTTTCTGTTGAGTTTTGTGTTGTGAAGTTTTCAAGTTTTGGGTAAAGATTTGATGGACTATGGAATAAGGAGTGGAAAGAGCCTTAGCTTGGGGATGCCCAAGGCACCCGAAGCCATATTCAAGTATACCAAAGAGCCTAAGCTTGGGGATGCCCCGGAAGGCATCCCCTCTTTCGTCGTCAATCCATCGGTAAATTTACTTGAGGCTATATTTTTATTCACCACATGATATGTGTTTTGCTTGGAGCGTCTTGTATGATATGAGTCTTTGCTTTTTAGTTTGCCACAATCATCCTTTCTGCACACATCTTTTGAGAGGGACATGCATTAATCGTGAATTTATTAGAATACTCTATGTGCTTCACTTATATCTTTTGAGCTAGGCAATGTTACTCTAGTGCTTCACTTATATCTTTTTAGAGGACGGTGGTGTTTTATTTTATAGAAATAATTGAACTCTCATACCTCACTTATATTATTTTGAGAGTCTTTAAACAGCATGGTAATTTGTTTAGGTTATGAATTTAGTCCTAATATAATGGGCATCCAAGAGGGATATAATAAAAACTTTCATATAAAGTGCATTGAATACTATGTGAAGTTGGATTCCTTGCATATAGTTTTGAGATATAAAGATGGTGATGTTAGAGTCATGCTAGTGAGTAATTGTGGAATGGTAAAAATACTTGTGTTAAATTTTGTGACTCCCGTAGCATGCACGTATGGTGAACCGTTATGTAACGAAGTCGGAGCATGATTTGTTTAATGATTGTCATCCTTTGTGTGAGGGTCGGGAGCTCGCGATGGTTTACTCCTACCAACCTCTCCTCTAGGAGCATGCGTCTAACACTTTGCTTCGATAACTAATAGATTTTTGCAATAAGTATGTGAGTTCTTTATGACTAATGTGAGTCCATGGATTATACGCACTCTCACCCTTCCACCTTTGCTAGCCTCTCTAGTACCGCGCAACTTTCGCCGGTGCATTAAACCCACCTTCCTCAAAACAGCCACCATATACCTTCCTCAAAACAGCCACCATACCTTCCTATTATGGCATTTCCATAGCCATTCCGAGATATATTGCCATGCAACTTCCACCGTTCCATTTTTTTATGACACGCACCATCATTTTCATATTGCTTTGCATGATCGTAAGACAGCTAGCATGATGTTTTCATGTCTTGTCCGTTTTTTTATGTCATTTGCTATGCTAGATCATTGCACATCCCGGTACACCACCGGAAGCATTCATATAGAGTCATATCTTGTTGTAGGTATCGAGTTGTAAGTAAATAAAAGTGTGATGATCATCAATATTAGAGCATTGTCCCATCTGAGGAAAGGATGATGGAAGCTATGATTCCCTCACAAGAAGGGATGAGTCTCCGGACTTTACAAATAATAAAAGAGGCCAATGAAGCCCAAATAAAAAAAAGAGGCCAAAGATGCCCACCAAAATAATAAAAAAAATGAGAGAAAAGAAAGAAGGGACAATGTTACTATCTTTTTTCCACACTTGTTCTTCAAAGTACTACCTTGATCTTCATGATAGAGAGTCTCCTATTTTGTCACTTTCATATACTAGTGGGTATTTTTCATTATATAAATTGGCTTGTATATTCCAATGATGGGCTTCCTCAAATTGCCCTAGGTCTTCGTGAGCATGCGAGTTGGATGCACACCCACTTAGTTTCTTTTTGAGCTTTCATACACTTATAGCTCTAGTGCATCCGTTGCATGGCAATCCCTACTCACTCACATTGATATCTATTGATGGGCATCTCCATAGCCCGTTGATACGCCTAGTTGATGTGAGACTATCTTCTCATTTTTCCATACAACCTCCACCATATTCTATTCCACCCATAGTGCTATATCCATGGCTCACGCTCATGTATTGCGTGAAAGTTGAAAAGGTTTGAGAACATAAAAGGGGTGAAACAATTGCTTGACTTGTCATCGGGGGTGTGCATGATTTAGATACTTTGTGTGGGGAAGATGGAGCATAGCCAGACTATATGATATTGTAGGGATAACTTTCTAAGGCCATGTTATTTTGAAAGGACACAATTGTTTGTTAGTATGCTTGAAGTATTACTGTTTTTATGTCAATATTGAGCTTTTGTTTTGAATCTTATGGATCTGAATATTCATGCCACAATAAATAATATTACATGGATAAATATGTTAGGTAGCATTCCACATCAAAAATTCTGTTTTTATCATTTACCTACTCGAGGACGAGCAGGAATTAAGCTTGGGGATGCTTGATACGTCTCCAACGTATCTATAATTTTTGATTGTTCCATGCTATTAAATTATCTGTTTTGGATGTTTTATATGCATTAATATGCTATTTTATATTATTTTTGGGACTAACTTATTAATCTAGTACCTAGTGCCAGTTTCTGTTTTTTCCTTGTTTTTGAGTATTGCAGATAAGGAATATTAAACGGAGTCCAAACGGAATAAAATCTTCGGAATGATTTTTCTTGGACAAGAAAAAACCTGCCAGACTTGGAGATGAAGGCAGAAGACCTGCCGTGTGGCGACAAGCCACCAGGGCGCGCCCTAGTGGGGGGGGGGGGGGGGGGCGCCCCCCTGGCTTGTGGCCCCACGGCAGACCTCCTAACCCTATTCTTCGGCCTATAAATTCCCAAATATTCCCCCTATACCAAAAAGAGCCACGAAAATACTTTTCCGCCGCCGGAAGCCTCTGTTCCCGTGAGATCCCATGTTGGAGCCTTTTCCAGTAATCTACTGGAGGGGGATTCGATCACGAAGGGCATCTACATCAACTCCATTGCCCTTCCGATGATGCGTGAGTAGTCCACCACAGACCTTCGGGTCCATAGCTAGTTGCTAGATGGCTTCTTCTCTCTCTTGGTACTTCAATACCATGTTCTTCATGATCTTCATGGAGATCTATCCGATGTAATACTATTTTGCGGTGTGTTTGTCGAGATCCGATGAATTGTGGGTTTATGATCAGATTATCTATGTATATTATTTGAATCTTCTCTGAATTCTTATATGCATGATTTCATATCCTTGCAAGTCTCTTCGAGTTATTGGTTTGGTTTGGCCAACTAGATTGGTAATTCTTGCAATGGGAGAAGTGCTTGGTTTTGGGTTCAATCTTGCGGTGTCCTCACCCAGTGACAAAGTAGGGGTAGCGAGGCACGTATTTGTATTGTTGCCATCAAGGGTAAAAAGATGGGGTTTTCATCATATTGCTTGAGTTTATCCCTCTACATCATGTCATCTTACCTAATGCGTTACTCTGTTCTTCATGAACTTAATACTCTAGATGCAGGCAGGAGTCGGTCGATGTGTGGAGTAATAGTAGTAGATGCAGAATCGTTTCGGTCTACTTGACACGGACGTGATGCCTATATGCATAATCATTGCCTTGGATATCGTCATAACTATGCGCTTTTCTATCAATTGCTCGACAGTTATTTGTTCACCCACCGTATTATTTTCTTTCAAGGGAGAAGCCTCTAGTGAAACCTATGGCCCCCGGGTCTATTTTCCATATTATATTTTCAGATCTATAAACCAAAAATTCCAAAAATACTTTGCTGCAATCTTTTTACTTTTGTTTTACTTTCCGTTCTAGCAATCTTCTATATCTATCTCTATCAGATCTCATCCTTGCAAGTAACCGTGAAGGGATTGACAACCCCTTTATAGCATTGGGTGCAAGTGTTTGATTATTTGTGTAGGTACATCTATTGGGGACTTGCTTGTATCTCCTACTGGATTGATACCTTGGTTCTCAACAACTGAGGGAAATACTTATCTACTTTGCTGCATCACCCTTTCCTCTTCAAGGGAAAAACCAACGCAAGCTCAAGAAGTAGCACACGCGCCCGTACGTCGGCACGGAAATATGCCGGACGTACTGGTAGACGGCCACGCCATTGCCGCGGGGAGATGCCCACCTCCCGAACAACTGACATCTGTCCGCGGATCGGGTTCCAATCCCCCCAGTGCCGATGAGCGGCCGCGCTCGCCATGAGGAGATCGACCGACGTCGCATGCGCCTGCCTCCATATCTCCTCCACGACCCAAGGTACGATGTTAACTCTCCGTTGTGGGATACGTGGATCCACGACGAGCATGACCTGCGGCTGCAGTCTTTTTTTGCCGGTCGTCCACCTAGCCCACGGCGACGACGTGCTGCTAGCCCGCCCCAAGTGCACGGTCGTAGGCGTGTCCGCAGCCTCACCCCGACACCATCTCCGTCCCCATCACCACCACCTCCGATGACCGAGGAGGAGGAGGCCGAGCTCATTAGGCGTGTCATGGAAGAATCCGCGTGCACGCACGACGAGCGTCAATGGACGGACATGGAGAGGGCGTTGGCCCTCTCTGCGGCCAGCGACGTGGCCATCCCTGAGCTGGAGATGGCCGTCTTCGTCTAGGAGGAGGTGAAGGAGGAGGTGGCGGAGGAGCCGGCCCTTGCGGCGTGGAACCCCCGGCTGGTGGGCCAGTCTTGGGGATGGTCAGCCACTGCGTCGAAGATGGCCGCCGCGCTGGCTGTCCAGCCGTGGGCACCCATACCGCCGCGGTCACCCGAACCGGAGCAGGAGCCACGGGAGGAGGTGTTGCAGGCACCGCAAGCGCCTCTGGCCTGGCAGGGGCCGCCAACCCACCTTTGGCAGCCGCCTCCCTACGTCGACCTCACCAGTGTTGTCGACGAGTAGGACGGTGCTCCTAAAGACGGCGGGGGCTTCACCGGCGAGCGGAATTGTCTATATTTTACATGTGTTATATTTTTATTTGTGTTTTTATATTAGTTTCTACTGGCATTGTGTATAATGCACTAGAACTATCGCCGGCCTCTGTGGTCGGCATTGATGTTTAATTAAAGCTAATGCATGGTGATGTGATGTGATGTGATGTGATGTGACCGGTATCACACCTGCGCCAGACTGAACAACAAAGTTAGAACCCAACCAAATACAATTCTTGTATTATCTTACCGAAAGGTTTGATAGGGTTAGGCAGATGCCCCATTATTCATAAACAAGAAGAAATCCAGTGAATAAATACCTGCATCTGCAATAAGATAGATGTCCATCATCTAATCACTTATATGCCGCCAATCCTATGTGATGTTTGAATATGATGTGATTTGATGATTAATTAAGGTAAAAACTTGAATTTGAACTAACATTTGAATTATAAGCGACATGTTGGAAGAGGCCTAAGTTGAAATGATCATGTTACCCTATGTTGAAATGATCTAACAGCAGACAAAACAAAAATATACTCCTAAACCCTAACCCTAACCCTAACCCTTTATTACAAAACACATTTATATGAAGACAGTTTAAAATTTCAAAAATGAAAAATACGTTCGGATCCTTCTTACTCACACTGAAATGGAGCTCTGGTGATTTTTTTATTTTTCGTAAACATAAACCCACTGTCGCTCTCTTCTCGAACTCTATACAACCCCGTACGTGATAGCTCATATGTGTGAATGAGTTTTCATGGAAATGCCCATAAACCAAGATTTTTCTTTTTTGCCATAACCATGTCACATACAAAGGCATTGTGAGAAGGTTTTACATTTTTTTGAATTTTTTGAATTTAGTTCTGCTCATTTGAACTTGGAAACGCTAGCTCATCTCAAAAGAAGTTTTTTCTTAAAAAAAGTCCCTAAACCAAGGTTTATATTTTTTAGGGTAACTATGTCTTATAAAATGACGAATAGGGAAGGTTTCATATTTTTTGATTTTTTTTGAATTAGTTAAGGTCATCTGAAAGTTGGTCAAACTTAAGATAACCCCGCTGACTGGCTCAAAACCCCGCAGCATCTCTACAAACCCTAACGTCGAACTGCAGCCGTCCGATCATACCCTAGCGCCAAGCGAAAACCGTTGGATATGGTCTTCTAGAAGGATACGGGCAGGCTGCGTGGAGGCTCTGCGCCGTTGGATCACATGGACGGCTCTGCATCGTTGGATCGTTGGGCGATAAGCGAGACGTTGGTTCTGCTCACCCACTCGCCCGCGTTGACTATTGAGGGAGGAGGCACCGATCCGGCTCCCCGTCATTATCTATAGACGGTTATTTAAGCCGGACGGCGTCCCCCAGCCCTAGCTCATCCGCCTGCTCCCTCTCCCCGCCGGCACCAGAGCACTCCCCTCTCCGAGCCCATCAGCCATGCCACCACGCCGCCAGTACTACACAATCGAACACCGTCCCTTCCTCCTTCGGCAGGCCCAAATCCGGAGGCAAGCGAGGCTACCTCTGGAACCGAGGAGGAGCCAGAGGAGGCGCCACCGCACCCGGAGGAGGAGGCGCTGTCGCAGGAGCCGGAGGAGGAGGCGCCGCCACAGGAGCCGGAGGAGGAGGAGCCGCCGGAGGAGCCGGAAGTGGAGGCACCGCCGGTCTACTATATGTGGCCCGACCAGGTGGCGATCCTCAACTCCATCTGGTCGGAGCAGGCCCGGCGTCTTCGTCAGCAGCAGATGGAGGCAGCGTGGGCGGCGCAGGAGGAGGCGCAGGCGGCGGCGCAGGCAGACTAGGCTCCCGCGCAGGTGGATCAGACTCCGGCGCAGGCGGATCAGGACATCTCCGACGACGAAAACGCGTAGTGCACTAGGTAGTACGTAGGATATATATTGTATGCTGCTATTATGCTCTTTGAGCTATGTTTAGCTGACTCTGGTTGATGGTTCTATTCTATGCTTCAAAAAATATATTGCATGCTTTTGTACATGGAGCGAGTGACATATGGGTTGGTAAAAAAGGTGGGCGAAGCCCGCACGTAGTACTGCACCCTGGCCTTGGTCTGTGGCACCTCGAAGGTGGAGACGCGTGCGAGAAGAGAGGAACCAGCGGCAGCGACCGTCGCTGCGTCCGTGGCAGCGTGCATCGGCGCATGCAGGCAGGCTAGCTGGATCATGTGGCATGCATAGCAGGCTTCTGTACCGTGGCGGCGCACGTCGATCGGTATGTGCTAGAATTTAATTGCCATGCTGAATTGATGCTGCGAAGGTCAAAGGCTGAGATGGTGTGAACTGTGAATTGATCGAGGTGGCGCGTGCGAGAAGAGACAAACTGGCAGCAGCGACAGTCGCTGCGTCCGTGGCGGCTCACAGGAAGGCTGCGTCCGTGGTGGCTCGCATCGGCGCATGCAGGCAGGCTAGCTGGATCATGTCGCGCATGCATAGTAGGCTTATCATGGCGGCATGCATCGGCGCATGGACGCGGGCGTTTAATTCAACGGCCCAAACGAAACCACGGCCCAACGGTCCAACCAGCGCCACCGTCCAACGGGCGACACAGTCCAGCGCGGCCCCACACGTCAGAATGGTCAAAGGAGGGCGACCCCAGTCCAACGCGGCCCCACTTGGCAGGTCCAACGGGTGACACAGTCCAGCGCGGCCCCACACATCAGAGTTAACGGTCAAACCATTGACCCGACGGCATCCTCCGTTGTGACCATTTCTGAGGGTTTTGGACAAGGGAGTGGGGAAAAGTGAGCAAAAGTTAAGGGCGTGGGGATGACTGAGTACAACTAAGGAACCAGGGGCACAAGAATAGAAATCCCAATGAAGTATGATCCTAAATTTGTTACTTCTCCTATATTTGTTACTGATAAGGATTATGAATTCTCTATTGATCCTGAGTTAATTCCTATAGTAGAATCTGATCCTTTCCCTGGCTATGAAAATGAAACTATTGTCGAACACCTCATGAAATTGAATGATATTGTTGCTCTATTTACCAATGATAAAAAGATACGCTACTATTATATCCTTAAGCTTTTTTCCTTTTTAGCTAAAAGGCAAGGCGAAGGAATGATTCATTTCTCTTGCTCCTGGTTTTATGCGTAGTCCCCAGGATATGCTCCATTATTTTTCTGCAAAATATTTTCCTGCTCATAAGAAACAAGCTGCCTTACATGAAATATTTAACTTTGTGCAAATTGAAGAAGAGAATCTCCCTCAAGCTTGGGGGAGGCTTCTCTGGATACTTAGAGCTTTGCCTTATTGTCCTCTCAAGAAAAGTGAAATTCTTGACATCTTTTATAATGGACTAACCGATGCTTCTAGGGACCTCCTAGATAGTTGTGTTGGTTGTGTTTTCAGGGAAAGAATTGTCGGTCAAGCTAAAGAATTATTGAATAATATATTGTAAAATGTCGATGATTGGACACTCCCTGAGCCACCTTCGGAACCTATTCAAAAGAAGAGAGGTATTCTATTCCTCAATCCTGAAGATATGAAAGAAGCAAAAGAGATCTATGCAGGAGAAAGGTATTAAAATTGAGGATATCAAGAAATTACCACCTATTGAAAAAATACATGGGCTTGATAACCCGACATAGGTAGTAGAGGTAAACTCTCTCCGCTCCTTTACTAAAAATGATATACCTTAGAAAAAGACTCCTGAACAATGCATGGACGAATATGATAATTATATTGTTAAGCAAGAACACTTCAACAACTATGTTATAGATCAATTGAGACGTAATGCTATGATGATAGACCGTTTAAGTGACTTGATGTTTAGAATTGATAATGATGTAAAAGGTCTAGGTAAACATGCTTCTATGGTTCACACCCAACTAGACCAAGTTGCTAAGTCACAAAATGATTTGCTTGCTGAAATAAATAATAATATGAATGATCATGTTGTTAGAGTAATGACTAGGGTAGGTCTATGACCCAAGAACCTCTCTACCCAGAAGGTCATTCTAAAAGAATAGAACATGATTCCCAGAGAATTAATGTTGATGCACCTAATTCTTCTAATAAGAAAATGAAGAAGAAAAATGATAGGAACTTGCATGCTTCTAGTGAACCTGTTGTAGAAACACCTACTGAGAAACAAAATGACATTTCTATTTCTGATGCTGAGACACAATCTGGTAGTGAACATGCACCTAGTGATAATGAAAAGGAAGATGAAAATGATGTTGTGCATGTAGATATTCCACCAGATATTAATAAAGAAAATGATGATGATGTGGAAATAGAACCTGCTGAGTATCTTGATAACCCACCTCCTAAAAACAAACACTATGATAAGAGAGACTTTGTTGCAAGAAAACATGGAAGGGAAAGAGAGCCATGGGTTCAAAAACCCATGCCATTCCCTCGTAAGACTTCTAAGAATAAGGATGATAAAGATTTTGAACGCTTTGTTGAAATGATTAGACCCGTCTTTCTGCGTACTCGTTTGACCGATATATTGAAAATGCCTCCGTATGCTAAATATATGAAGCATATTATTACCAACAAAAGAAAAATACCCGAAACTGAAATTTCCACTATGCTTGCTAATTATTCTTTTGATGGAGGAATACCTAAGAAGCTAGGAGATCCTGGCATACCCACAATACCTTGCTCTATTAAAAGAAACTATGTTAAAACCGCTTTATGTGATTTAGGAGCCAGTGTTAGTGTTATGCCTTTCTCCCTTTATAAAAGACTTGATTTGAGTAAGCTTACACCTACTGAGATATCTTTGCAAATGGCGGATAAGTCCACTGTGTTTACCTATTGGAATTTGTGAGGACGTTCCCGTTGTGGTTGCTAATGTTACTATTTTAACAGACTTTGTTATTCTTGATATGCCCGAGGACGACAATATGTCGATCATCCTTGGTAGACCATTCTTAAATACTGCAGGGGCTGTTATTGATTGCAATAAAAGCAAGGTTACTTTTCACGTCAATGGCAAGCAACATACCGTACATTTTCCGAAGAAGCAAACTTTGGTTAATAATATTAGTGTCATTGAGCCTACTCCCACGGTTATTATTGGAAGCTTTGCAATTCCTCTACCTACTGTCAAGAAGAGAGATTATAATCTTATTGTTGGGAATATGCAAATCCCCATCGAGGTAACCTAGTGATATACGAGAATTCTTCGGTTTCATGTTAACCGGAAGTGGTTGTTAATAAGACTTGATCAACCTTATTAATGGATCCTTTCCGGAAGGCATGTGATTGATGAATTTAGTAGTCACAACTCTGTGTATCAAAATTTTATCCTCTGTTATTTTCAGTTTGAATAAAATAAATTAGCTTGGTTTTCTGTTTTTTTGTTTTCCTCTGCGTAGAAAAATGCCCAAAAATAAAAAGTCTCAGAATGCCACAAAATTTTAACATGATTTTTTCTAGAATAAATGAGAAATATAGGCATAAAAATAACAACAGGGGGCTGCACCTGTGTGCCACCACACATCAGGGCGCACCCCCAGGCCGCGCTCTGATGGCTTGTGGGACCCACAGGGGCCCCCTGCCTTATCCCTTCGTCCCACATTCTCTCCTACCTCCAGCAAAAAAATTCTAGCCATCTCTCTCCCGTGTTCTTCACCCAGAAAGTGAAATTTTTGATCTCTTTGCTCGGAACTCCGTTTCCGAAACTGTGTTGAGGAATTGTTCCTTGGTATGTGACTCCTCCATTCCTCCAATTAGTTTTTGTTTTAGTGGTTTATATTTTGCATAATGTGCTACACTTGGTGCTACAAAAAATGAGCTTGCATGTTGAATTCTTTGAGTTCCAAGTAGTATGAATGCTTGATATGGCCTCTAGGCACCCATATGAGTAGTTGCTGTCAATCTTGCAAATTTTTATGGACATGAATTTGTGGCTCAAAAATTTCAGAAATTTGTGCCTGGGGAAATGAATTTCTTGAAGAAATGTTCCTGACGCCGGAGCCCCAAGGGAGTTGCTAGGAGAACTCTGGACCAAGATATCAACCTTATTCGTGATGACCCACAAGTATAGGGGATCTATCGTAGTCCTTTCGATAAGTAAGAGTGTCGAACCCAACGAGGAGCAGAAGGAAATGGCAAGCCTTCAACATCTCTAACAATCCCAATAGGTGCTATAGTATCTCTATTAGCAAGCTTAATGGTAACATCAATTTCCTCTAATTCAGCTGGTGCAATATCATTCATAATTTCTTGATATAAGGTAAAGGGACTTGCACTCATGCTAGCACCCACATCACATAAGCCATGATAACAATGATCTCCTATTTTAACAGAAACAACACGCATGCCAACAATAGGTCTATGTTTATCTTTAGTATCAGGTCTAGCAATTCTAGCAGCTTCATCACAGAAATGAATAACATGCCCATCAACATTATCAACCAAGAGATCTTTAACCATAGAAATACTAGGTTCAACTTTGATTTGTTCGGGGGGGTGTAGGTGTTCTAGTATAACTCTTACGAACCACAGTTGAAGGTTTAGCATGTTCCTTTATTATAACAGGAAAAAGTGGTTTTTCAATATAAGCAGCAGGAACAACAGGATCAACATTATAAATAATAGTTTCTTCTTCAACTTTAATAGGTTCAACGACTTTCACTTCAATGGGAGGATGATATTTAAACCACTTCTCCTTAGGGAGATCAACATGAGCAACAAAAGATTCACAGAAAGAAGCTACTATCTCAGAGTCAAGTCCATATGTAGTGCTAAATTCACGAAAAGCATCGTTGTCTATAAAGGATTTAACACAATCAAACTTAAGGTTTATACCTGACTCCTTACCTTCGTCGAGTTCCCAATCTTCAGAGTTGTGTTTAATTCTTTCCAATAAGTCCCATTTGAATTCAATATCCTTCTTCATAAAGGAACCAGTACAAGAAGTATCGAGCATGGATCGATCATTATGAGAAAGCCGAGCATAAAAATTCTGAATAATAATTTCTCTTGGGAGCTCATGATGAGGGCATGAATATAACATGGACTTAAGCCTCCCCCAAGCTTGAGCGATACTTTCTCCTTCACGAGGCCAAAAATTATAAATATAATTCCGATCACGATGAACCAGATGCATAGGATAAAACTTCTGATGAAATTCCAATTTCAATCGGTTGTAGTTCCATGATCCAATATCATCACATAGCCTATACCATGTCAATGCCTTATCTTTCAAAGATAAAGGAAAGACCTTCTTCTTGACATCATTCTTGGGCAAACCTGCAAGCTTAAATAATCCAAACTTCATCCACATAGATTAGATGCAAATTAGGATGTAGTGTTCCATCTCCTGCATAAGGATTAGCTAGCAGTTTCTCTATCATACCCGAAGGAATTTCATAATAAATATTTTCAGTAGGTTCAGTAGGTTGAGGAGAAACTCTTTGTGCTTCCGGTCGAGGTGAAGATACCCCGAACAAGCCCCTCAAAGGATTATTTTCCATAGTAACAAGTGACAGTAAATTTCAGCACATGATATAAATTTTTCCTTACCAAATTCCACTCACCAAAGGCGCTTCACTCCCCGGCAACGGCGCCAGAAAAGAGTCTTGATGACCCACAAGTATAGGGGATCTATCATAGTCCTTTCGACAAGTAAGAGTGTCGAACCCAACGAGGAGCAGAAGGAAATGACAAGCGGTTTTCAGCAAGGTATTCTCTGCAAGCACTAAAATTGTCGGTAACAGATAGTTGTGTGATAAGATAATTCGTAACGGGTAACAAGTAACAAGTGTAGCAAAGGTGCAGCAAGGTGGCCCAATACTTTTTGTAGCAAAGGACAAGCCTGGACAAACTCTTATATAAAGCAAAGCGCTCCCGAGGACACATGGGAATTACTGTCAAGATAGTTTTCATCATGCTCATATGATTCGCGTTCGTTACTTTGATAATTTGATATGTGGGTGGACCGGTGCTTGGGTGCTGCCCTTACTTGGACAAGCCTCCCACTTATGATTAACCTCTCTCGCAAGCATCCGCAACTACGAAAAAGGACTAAAGATAACTCTAACCATAGCATGAAACATATGGATCCAAATCAGCCCCTTACGAAACAACGCATAAACTAGGGTTTAAGCTTCTGTCACTCTAGCAACCCATCATCTACTTATTACTTCCCAATGCCTTCCTCTAGGCCCAAACAATGGTGAAGTGTCATGTAGTCGACGTTCACATAACACCACTAGAGGAGAGACAACATACATCTCATCAAAATATCGAACGAATACCAAATTCGCATGATTACTTATAACAAGACTTATCCCATGTCCTCAGGAACAATCGTAACTACTCACAAAGCATATTCATGTTCATAATTAGAGGAGTATTAATTATCATTAAGGATCTGAACATATGATCTTCCACCAAGTAAACCAACTAGCATCAACTACAAGGAGTAATCAACACTACTAGCAACCCACAGGTACCAATCTGAGGTTTTGAGACAAAGATCGGATACAAGAGATGAACTAGGGTTTGGAGAGGAGATGGTCCTGGTGAAGATGTTGATGGAGATTGACCTCCTCTCGATGAGAGGATCGTTGGTGATGACAATGGCTTCGATTTCCGTCTCCGGGAGGGAAGTTTCCCCGGCAGAACAGCTCTGCCGGAGCCCTAGATTGATTCTGCCCAGGTTCCGCCTCGAGACGGCGGCGCTTCGTCCCGAAAGCTCTGTTATGATTTTTTCCAGGTCAAAACCCTCCATATAGCAGAAGATGGGCACCGAAGGCCTGCCAGGGGGCCCACAAGCCACAGGGGCGCGCCCAGGGGGGTAGGGCGCGCCCCCTTGGCTTGTGACCACCTGGTGGGTCCCCTCTGGTATTTCTTTCGCCCAATATTTTTTATATATTCCAGAATAATTCTCCGTAACTTTTCAGGACTTTTGGAGTTGTGCAGAATAGGTCTCTCATATTTGCTCCTTTTCCAGTCCAGAATTCCAGCTGCCGGCATTCTCCCTCTTCATGTAAACCTTGTAAAATAAGAGAGAAAAGGCATAAGTATTGTATCAAAATGTGTAATAACAGCCCATAATGCAATAAATATCAATATAAAAGCATGATGCAAAATGGACGTATCAATTCGCAACGCGGAGGTTAGGCCATGCGAATGGCCACATACACCCTTCATGAGCGAAGCAGGTTTTTATGAAGAGTTCACGCAATTCATCGCAAATGCCGGGCTGACCAACTTCCTCGAAGATGAGTGTGACCAATACTATCTCCTTACCAATTCCTTCGTAAAACACTTTTTCTTTGAGAATACGTCTGGTGCTCCCATAGTGCACTTTAATCTTTACGCCACCAATTATGATTTGCCTGTACATGAATTTTGTGAAATATGTTTGCCTCCTTCTGACGGGGGAATGTGCGAACCTAAACCTGAGGAGTTTGAGAAACCACAAACACCGCATCATATTCACTACAACCTAGTGTTTAGCGAGAAAACTTGCGATATTATTCCTTTGCCTGCACCTTCTTTGTTTAACTATCATGCCAGGCACGGATACAGAATAATGCCAGAAGATATAATTGCTTACCGGAATGAGCTGGCTGCTGCGGAGGCCGAGGCCCAGGCATGGGATGCTCAGGTACCCCAGAGGAAACATTTTCCCGGACCTGACGGCTATTATTGGTGGTGATTACCAAGTAGGCAACCGCCTAAGCTTGGGGGACTACGTATTTCTCACCGACATTACATTCATGTTCACGTGCTCCATATAAAATGTCGGTGTTCATCCTCTTTCATTGTATATCCATGTTAGTTTTATTTTTCCGCTTTCTTCTTGTGTGTTTGAAAAACTTTGGAAAAACCAAAAATATTTCTCACTTCTTTTAGTTTTCTTTTCCCGTTTAACTATCTTCCGCACTAAAAATAAAACCCAAAAAGATTTCCTTTGCATGTTGGGAGCTCTCCCGTGTAAATAATTTTTCTCGTTCTCGTTTTCCCTTAGTTTATTTGCTTTCTTGAGACAAAACAAAAATTCAAAAAATATTTCAGTGTGTTTCTCTGAATTTCTTCTCTTTTTGTTGAGTTCTTGAAAGGAGAAGACCACGATGATAATGTTGAGTGGCTCTTATATGCTTTATTGTTTATCTAACACAGAGCCAATATTACCTTGTGTTCTCCTTTGTCCAAAACTACCTTGCAGATTTCAGTTTAGTCCACGGTATTCTTGCACTATTATTATTATCACATCATTCGGTCATGCAAGTGAAAGGCAATAATGACGATATTTGACGAGGTGATTGATAATCGTGATCTGCGTTGGGTTTTCCGTGAAGAGGAACGGGTAATCGCAACACAAAGTGGGAAACTATTTCCCTCAGTTATGAAACCAAGGTTTATCAAACCAATAGGAATACCAATCCTGAACCGTCTTTAGTGGCTGCACACAAAATAAAAAACAACTTGCACCCAACGCCGGCAAGAGGGTTGTCAATCCCATTGATCTCGTTATTTGCAAGAAAGTGAATTGTGTAGATAATTGTAGATAATACTAAAGTGCAAAATAAAATAAAAGGTAATAAATAGAAGCAAGGTAATGATAGCATTTGTGAATATATAAGTGAATAGACCCGGGGGCCGTAGAGTTCTCTAGTGGCATCTCTCATAAGCAAGCATACGGTGGGTAGACAAATTACTGTTGGGCAATTGATAGAAAAGCGAATAATTATGCGATGTTCACGGCAATTGTCATGTGTATATAGGCATCACGTCCATAAGCAAATAGGACGACTCCTGCCTGCACCTACAGCTGTTACTCCACTTCAAGAGCACTTCTATGCTTGCCTCTCTACGTATTAAGTTCATGACAAACAGAGTAATGCTTGGAGAACGATGACATGATGTAGACAAAGTAAACTCAACTAATATGAATAAACCCCATCATTTTATCCTTAGTAGCAACAACACAAAGATGCAACTTGTCCCCTTCTATCACTGGGATATAGAAACTCGTCAGGTTGAACCTACTACAATGCACCACTCCCAGTGAAGAAATATCAATCTAGTTGGCCAAACTATCTCAATAGGTCGGAGAGCATTACGAAGCTATGATGATCATGCAAATAAGAATCTTAGTAATCATGTTTGACTCAAATACTTTTCATGAATAATCTAAACATAAACTCACAATTCATCGGATCCCAAGAAACACAGCATACAAAGGGATTACATCGGATATATCAAGGCAAAGATGCGATGAACATTGTATTGAAGATCAAGAGAGAGAGAGAGAGAGAGATTGCCATCTAGGTACTACCTACGGACCCGTAGGTTTGTGGTGAACTACTCACACTTCATGGTGAGGGCAGCAAGGTTGATGAAGAGGCCCTCCGTGATCGATCTCCCCTAAGGCAGGGTGCCGGAACAGAGATTTGCGGCGGCGAAACAAGTGTTTCGGGAGCGCTTCTGGTGTTTCTTGGGTATATGTGAATTTATAGGCCAGAGAACGACGTTGGGAGAGGCTCCAGGGGCCACAACATATCTGGCCAGATGGCTTGTGGGCCCCTGGCGCATCTCCTTGCCCTCCTCCGAAGCTTCTAGGTCTTGTATTTGTCCAGAAAAAATCACCAAAAAGTTTCGTGACAATTGGACTCCGTTTGGTATTGTAACTCTGAAAAGGCAAAAACACGCAGAAAACAGGAAATCGCACTGGGTCAATAGGTTAGTGCTCAGAAATATTATAAATTGGTAAATAAATACCCAAAAAGTATCCTAGAATGATAATATGTCAGCATGGAACAATCAAATATTATAGATATGTTGGAGACGTATCAGCATCCCCAAGCTTAATTCCTGCTCGTCCTCGAGTAGGTAAATGATAAAAACGGAATTTTTGACGTGACATGCTACCCATTATGTAATATTTGGTATGTGTGCTCATTGAGAAATGATGAATTAACAAACAACAACATAGTAATATTTATAAGTATAAGAAACAAAATCATTAATTTTCCAAAGTGTACGATCCTAAAAGAATGTTTTACCCCTATTTATCTTATTATATTAGCAAGGCATGACTCCATATTCACCACATAGATACAAATGTTAAGCACCACGGTGTCCATGTCAGGTAATTGGATCGTACTTTTTCAATATGCATCAACTTTTTATTCTTCACGCAATACATGAGCGTGAACCATTGGACATAGCATATAGGTGGAATAGAATATGGTGGTAGGTATCAAAGGGGTAAAAAGTGGAGAAGATAGTCTCACGTCAACTAGGCGTACCAACGAGCTATGGAGATGCTCGTCGATAGATATCAATGGGAGGAGTAGGGATTGCCATGCAAATGATGCACTAGAGCTATAAGTGTATGAAAGCTCAACTGAAGCTAAATGGGGTGTGCATCCAACTTGCTTGCTCATGAAGACCTCAGACATTTAAGGAAGCCTGTTATAGGAATATACAAGCCAAGTTTATTATATGAAAAGGTAATTCCCACTAGCATATAGAAGTGTCAACATAGGAGACTCTCTATATGAAGAACATGGTGCCACTTTGAGGCACAAGTGTGGTAAAGGATAGTAGCAAAGTCCCTTCTCTCTTTTCTCTCATCTTTTTTTATATGGTGGGATTTTCTCTTTTTTTATATGGTGGGATCATTTGGCCTCCCCATTTTTATTTCATTTTTCGTCCGGAGTCTCATCCCGACTTGTGGGGGAATCATAGTCTCCATCATCCTTTCCTCACTGGGACAATGCTCTAATAATGATGATCATCACACTTTTGTTTACTTACAACTCAACATGAAGAACTGATAGGATGATATGACTCTGTATGAATGCCTCTGGCAGTGTACCAGGATGTGCAATGATCTAGCGTGACATGTATCAAAAATATGAAGAACGGTGGCTTTTCCACAAATACTATGTCAGCTCAATATGATCATGCAAAGCATTATGATGATGAACGAACTAGTCATGTGAAGTGACGATGAAATTTGCATGGCAATATATCTCGGAATGGCTATGGAAATGCCATAATAGCTAGGTATGGTGGCTGTTTTGAGGAGGATATAATAAGTCTTATGTGCAACAGAGTGTATCATGTCACGAGGTTTGGATGCATCGGCAAATATTTGCACCGATCCTCAAGGTGAGAATGGGCTATGCATGGTACCGAAGAGGCTAGCAAATATGAGAATGTGAAGATGCGTATGTCCATGGTGTCACATTAGTCATAAAGAACTCACATACTTATTGCAAAGTTTTATTAGTTTTATCACAAATCAAAGTACTCCTCGCATGCCTCAAGGGAGGAGGTTGGTAGGAGTTTAACCATCGCGCGCCCTCGACTCAAAATAACACTAGGATTTCAACGAGGAATATAAATGCTCACACATCATCACCATGCCTCTTTAATTTTTAGATGAATAACAAGTTAACACCTCTTAATCTCGACACTTCTACAAATCAACAATTTTGGACTCACACCTTTTTCATATTACTACATCAATGTCATTAACCCACAACTTCTCTACATGTGCTACACAATGGTTTTGATTATCATTCATTGAATACCTAATATTCTTGGACTAGTCTTTATGACCCATGCAAATTACCGTCACTATTACTCAGCTCCCAAACAAATATAAGTGAAGATCGAGAGCATATTATTTCTATAAAATCTACACGCCACCGTGCTCAAAAAGATATAAGTGAAGTACTAGAGCAACTGCCTAGCTCAAAAGATATAAGTGAAGCACATAGAGTATTCTAGCAAATTGTCATGAAGATGTGCCTCTCTCAAATAGGTGTGTCCAGTGATACGTCTCCAACGTATCTATAATTTTTGCTTGTTCCATGCTGTTATATTATCATTCTTGGATGTTTTACAATCATTTTATAACAACTTTATATCATTTTTTGGGACTAACCTATTGACATAGTGCCAAAGTGCGAGTGGCTGTTTTTGCTTGTTTTTTACTTCGCAGAAAATCAATACCAAACGGAGTCCAATCGCGATGAAACTCTTTGGACATTTTTTCTGGACCAGAAGACACCCGGTGGGCCAAAGAAGTGCTGGAGAAGTGGGCCGAGGACACCACAACCCCCCAGGGCGTGCAAGGGGGGCCCCTACGCGCCCTGATGGGTTGTGCCCTCCTCGGGCCCCCTCTCCACCGCCTCTGATGCCTATAAATTCCCAAATATTCCAAAAACCCTAGGGAGTCGACGAAACACAATTCCAGCCACCGCAAGTTCCAGAACCTCGAGATCCAATCTAAACACCATCACGGAGGGGTTCATCTTCTTCATAGGTGCCTCTCCGATGATGCGTGAGTAGTCCACCATAGACCTACGGGTCCGTAGGCAGTAGCTTGATGGCTTCCTCTCTCTCTCTCTCTTATGATTCTCAATACAATGGTCTCTTGGAGATCTATTTGATGTAAACTTTTGCGGTGTGTTTGCTGGGATCTGATGAATTTTGAGTTCATGATTAGTTTCTATCCATGAATATTATTTGAGTCTTCTTTGATCTCTTATATGCATGATTACTTATAGCCTCGTATTTCTTCTTCGAATCTTTGGTTTAGTTAGGCCGACTAGATCGATTTTTCTTGCCATGGGAAGAGGTGCTTTGTGATGGGTTCGATCTTGCGGTGTTCTTTCCCAGTGACAGAAGGGGCAGCAAGACACGCATGTATCGTTGCTATTAAGGATAACAAGATGGGGTCTATTCCTACATGAATAGATCTTGTCTACATCATGTCATCGTTCTTATTGCATTACTCCATTTTTCATGAACTTAATACACTAGATGCATGCTGGATAGCGGTCAATGTGTGGAGTAATAGAGGTAGATGCAGGAAGGAGTCGGTCTACCTATCTTGGACGTGATGCCTATATAATGATCATCGCCTTGGATATCATCATGACTATTCGATTTTCTATTTCCCAACAGTAATTTGTTCACCCACCGTGCGCTATACTCATGAGAGAAGCCACTAGTGAACCCTATGGCCCCCGGGTCTACTTTTCCAACATATTGCTTTCCGATCTATCTTTTTGCAATCTTTGTTTTCAGATCTACAAAACCAAAAACCCAAAAACATATTGCTGCATATTTTATTTGCTCTTTTTATTTTGTGTTCTTGAGAGATCTATCTCTCCTATCTATCACCACCTAATTGACGGGGGGATTACCCCCGGGTAGGCTCAAGGAGACGACTCAACATTTTAAAACAACAGGGCGGTCAACGCCCCTCTGCCCGGCTGCACCGGCTGGTACCCCGGTCTGACCAGCTACTGAGTCCGGCCGGTTCCCTGCTCAGCCGGCTGCTCCGACCGACCTCTGTCCGGTTGCTCCAGCCGGCCTACTGCGCGAGGTCAACCACCACGTCCCATCGGACACGACATGAAGACACTATAGCCTGCATCACGCGTCACTTCACTGCACCCCAATAGTAGTGCACTATAGCCTGCGTCATTGCGTCACCTCGCATGTCATCTCCAATAGTGGTGCACTATTGCCTACATCATGCGTCATCTCATATGTCTTCTCCAAATAGTGGATAGTTGGTCATGTGGGCCACCCCTTGTCCCCTGGGCCTCCCTTTATAAGAGGCACCAGGGGAGCTCACTCATAAAAAAGCCCCCTCACATTCTCTCATCCCCTCCCATTTCTCCCACTCTCTCACGTATGGGGCCATGGAAAGGAGCAGCCAGCTCCCTCTTCCTACTCAAACACAGCTCCAGGAGCAACCCTGTACAGCAGATACACTTCATATACAAATATGCAGGAGTAGGGGTATTATCTCTCTAGAGAGCCCCTAACCTGGGTAAACCACCGCGTGCTACTACCCTATCCCGTCCCGGATCTTCCACGGCAGCCTTGCTCTCACCTCGATTAGCCACCCCCTAGCATCTGTTGTGACAAAACGACGACAGTTGGCGCCCACCGTGCTTGCCGCCCCTCGCGCCGGTCCGTGCGCGTCCGGTGGGTGGCCCGGCTCCGCCCGCTCCGCCCCCGCGTGTGTCGGCCCGGCGTGCCCCGGCCGCCAGCCGGCTGCTCTGCCCCAGCCTCCGGACTTGGCCGCCTACTTCAGTCCGCGCGCGTCCGGTGGGCGGGCCGGCTCCGCCTGCTCCGCCCCTGCGCATGCCGGCCCGGCGGGCCCCGGCCGCCAGCCGGCTGGTCCGCCCCGCCTCCACCTGTCGGCTCGACGTGCCGGCTACGCCCTGTGCGTCCTCCTCCCGGCTGCCGCAAATAGAAAGTGTGCGCCGGGTGGAAAATAAAAATAAAAAGTGGAGCCAGCCAAACCAAAAAAGAACTAAGCCCCGCGTCCACTCGGCAGGCTACCCGCCCGTCTGCGTCGCCGCCTGGCCGGCTGGCCTGCCCGCCTGCCTCGACACCGGCCCGGTCGCCCATCCGCTCCGACGCCCGGCTGGTCGGCCCGTCCTGCTGGCACACCCATCGATCACCGAAGGATCGACGGCCACACCCAGTGGGTGCGCCGACGCGCTCCGCTCGGAGAAAAGCCACGCGGGCTGTCATTGACAACAACTGCCTTGCCGGCACCAAAAACCAATGTGAGCTTTTCACCCGCTCACCCTTGTGCCGCACACAAAAATACGGATACCCCGAGCGACCCTCGGGGGCCATCCCCGCATTTGTTTCAGCTACTTTACTATTCACCCCGGCGCTAGCTAGTCTCGGCCCGAAACTGGCCATTTGGCCCGGTACGTTCGTTCTCACGAAACGGTCCAGTAGCGTGTATGGTACCAAAGGCCCACTCTTCGTCTCAGCTACAGACCGCACCGTGGCTGTCCGGCTAGCAAGAGCAAAAGGCTGGAGGTCACCACATGCGAAAGACATCCGGGGAGAAAACGGCTTGGGCGACACGCTCGTTTCATTTGTGGGTATCTGCTCGGTCGAGTCTGCTCCCAGAGTTCGAGTACTGTACACTCCACTCCGCGGCCAACTCTTCGCCTCAGCCACAGACTGGCTCCCGGCTGTCCGGCTGGCAAGAGCAAAAGCCAAAGAGTGGAGAGGACACGAAAAACACTTAAGGGGGCTCGGACGAAACCGAGCCGACACCCTCTGCATAAACTTGCACTACCAAAATCAAATATTTGATATATCTGCGGCGACTAACCTTGTCTTCTGCACGATCATTTCCATGAGGAACCCCCTCGCTCAGAGGCTTGGAAGTCACGCCCGGCAGCGCCCCGCGTTCAACAGCCGGTGGACCCCGTGTTCGCCCCCGGCAGCGCCCCGCGCTCAACAGCCGGCGGACCCCGCGTCCGCCCTCGGCAGCGCCCCGCGCTCATCAGCCATCGAACCTCGCGTCCGCCCCCGGCAGGACTCCACGCCCATCAGCCGGCGGACCCCGCATGCACGCCCGGCAGCGCGTCGCGCTCGACAGCCGGCGGACCCCGCGTCCGCCCCCGGCAGGGCCCCGCGGCCACTAGCCGGTGGACCCTGCTACTTCTTGAGCTTGCGTTGGTTTTCCCTTGAAGAGGAAAGGGTGATGCAGCAAAGTAGATAAGTATTTCCCTCAGTTGTTGAGAACCAAGGTATCAATCCAGTAGGAGATACAAGCAAGTCCCCAATAGATGTACCTACACAAATAATCAAACACTTGCACCCAACGCTATAAAGGGGTTGTCAATCCCTTCACGGTTACTTGCAAGGATGAGATCTGATAGAGATAGATATAGAAGATTGCTAGAACGGAAAGTAAAACAAAAGAAAAAAGATTGCAGCAAAGTATTTTTGGTATTTTTGGTTTATAGATCCTAAATTATAATATGGAAAATAGACCCGGAGGCCATAGGTTTCACTAGAGGCTTCTCTCTTGAAAGAAAATAATACGGTGGATGAACAAATTACTGTCGAGCAATTGATAGAAAAGTGCATAGTTATGACGATATCCAAGCCAATGATTATGCATATAGGCATCATGTCCGTGTCAAGTAGACCGAAACGATTCTGCATCTACTACTATTACTCCACACATCGACCGACTCCTGCCTGTATCTACAGTATTAAGTTCATGAAGAACAGAGTAACGCATTAGGTAAGATGACATGATGTAGAGGGATAAACTCAAGCAATATGATGAAAACTCCATCTTTTTACCCTTGATGGCAACAATACAAATACGTGGCTCGCTACCCCTACTTTGTCACTGGATGAGGACACCGCAAGATTGAACCCAAGAACCAAGCACTTCTCCCATTGCAAGAATTACCAATTTAGTTGGCCAAACCAAACCAATAACTCGAAGAGACTTGCAAGGATATGAAATCATGCATATAAGAATTCAGAGAAGATTCAAATAATATTCATAGATAATCTAATCATAAACCCACAATTCATCGGATCTCGACAAACACACCACAAAAGAGTATTACATCGGATAGATCTCCTTGAAGATCATGAAGAACATGGTATTGAAGAACAAAGAGAGAGAAGAAGCCATCTAGCTACTAGCTATGGACCCGAAGGTCTGTGGTGGACTACTCACGCATCATCGGAAGGGCAATGGAGTTGATGTAGATGCCCTCCGTGATCGAATCCCCCTCCGGTAGATTACCGGAAAAGGCTCCAAGATGGGATCTCACAGGAACAGAGGCTTCCGGCGGCGGAAAAGTATTTTCGTGGCTCTTTTTGGTATTGGGGGAATATTTGGGAATTTATAGGCCGAAGAATAGGGTTAGGAGGTCTGCCGTGGGGCCACAAGCCAGGGGGCGCCCCCCCTAGGGCGCGCCCTGGTGGCTTGTCGCCACACGGCAGGTCTTCTGCCTTCATCTCCATGTCTGGCAGGTTTCTTCTGGTCCAAAAAAATCATTCCGAAGATTTTATTCCGTTTGGACTCCATTTAATATTCCTTATCTGCAATACTCAAAAACAAGGAAAAAACAGAAACTGGCACTAGGCACTAGATTAATAAGTTAGTCCCAAAAATAATATAAAATAGCATATTAATGCATGTAAAACATCCAAAACAGATAATATAATAGCATGGAACAATACAAAATTATAGATACGTTGGAGACGTATCAAGCATCCCCAAGCTTAATTCCTGCTCGTCCTCGAGTAGGTAAATTATAAAAACAGAATTTTTGATGTCGAATGCTACCTAACATATTTATCCATGTAATATTCTTTATTGTGGCATGAATATTCAGATCCTTAAGATTCAAAACAAAAGCTCAATATTGACATAAAAACAGTAATACTTCAAGCATACTAACAAACAATTGTGTCCTTTCAAAATAACATGGCCTTAGAAAGTTATCCCTACAATATCATATAGTCTGGCTATGCTCCATCTTCCCCACACAAAGTATCTAAATCATGCACACCCCCGATGACAAGTCAAGCAATTGTTTCACCACTTTTATGTTCTCAAACCTTTTCAACTTTCACGCAATACATGAGCGTGAGCCATGGATATAGCACTATGGGTGGAATAGAATATGGTGGAGGTTGTATGGAAAAAGGAGAAGATAGTCTCACATCAACTAGGCCTATCAACGGGCTATGGAGATGCCCATCAATAGATATCAATGTGAGTGAGTAGGGATTGCCATGCAACGGATGCACTAGAGATATAAGTGTATGAAAGCTCAAAAAGAAACTAAGTGGGTGTGCATCCAACTCGCTTGCTCACGAAGACCTAGGGCAATTTGAGGAAGCCCATCATTGGAATATACAAGCCAAGTTATATAATGAAAAATTCCCACTAGTATATGAAAGTGACAAAATAGGAGACTCTCTATCATGAAGATCAAGGTGCTACTTTGAAGCACAAGTGTGGAAAAAAGATAGTAACATTGTCCCTTCTCTCTTTTCTCTCATTTTTTTATTTTGGTGGGCATCTTTGGCCTCTTTTTTTTATTTGGGCTTCATTGGCCTCTTTTATTATTTGTAAAGTCCGGAGACTCATCCCTTCTTGTGAGGGAATCATAGCTTCCATCATCCTTTCCTCACATGGGACAATGCTCTAATAATGATATCATCACACTTTTAGTTACTTACAACTCGATACCTACAACAAGATATGACTCAATATGAATGCTTCCGGTGGTGTACCGGGATGTGCAATGATCTAGCATAGCAAATGACATAAAAAAATAGACAAGCCATGAAAACATCATGCTAGCTGTCTTACGATCATGCAAAGCAATATGACAATGATGGTGCGTGTCATAAAAAAAACGGAACGGTGGAAGTTGCATGGCAATATATCTCGGAATGGCTATGGAAATGCCATAATAGGAAGGTATGGTGGCTGTTTTGAGGAAAGTATATGGTGGCTGTTTTGAGGAAGGTGGGTTTAATGCACCGGCGAAAGTTGCGCGGTACTAGAGAGGCTAGCAAAGGTGGAAAGGTGAGAGTGCGTATAATCCATGGACTCACATTAGTCATAAAGAACTCACATACTTATTGCAAAAATCTATTAGTCATCGAAGCAAAGTGGTAGACGCATGCTCCTAGGGGAGAGGTTGGTAGGAGTAAACCATCGCGCGCTCCCGACCCTCACACAAAGGATGACAATCATTAAACAAATCATGCTCCGACTTCGTTACAAAACGGTTCACCGTACGTGCATGCTACGGGAGTCACAAACTTTAACACAAGTATTTTTACCATTCCACAATTACTCACTAGCATGACTCTAACATCACCATCTTTATATCTCAAAACTATATGCAAGGAATCCAACTTCTCATAGTATTCAATGCACTTTATATGAAAGTTTTTATTATATCCCTCTTGGATGCCCATTATATTAGGATTAAATTCATAACCTAAACCAATTACCATGATGTTTGAAGAGACTCTCAAAATAATATAAGTGAGGTACGAGAGTTCAATTATTTCTATAAAATAAAACACCACCGTGCTCTAAAAAGATATAAGTGAAGCACTAGAGCAACATGGCCTAACTCAAAAGATATAAGTGAAGCACATAGAGTATTCTAATAAATTCATGATTAATGCATGTCCCTCTCAAAAGATGTGTGCAGCAAGGATGATTGTGGCAAACTAAAAATAAAAGACTCATATCATACAAGATGCTCCAAGCAAAACACATATCATGTGGTGAATAAAAATATAGCCTCAAGTAAATTTACCGATGGATTGAAGACGAAAGAGGGGATGCCTTCCGGGGCATCCCCAAGCTTAGGCTCTTTGGTATCCTTGAATATGGCTTGGGGTGCCTTGGGCATCCCCAAGCTTAGGCTCTTGCCACTCCTTATTCCATAGTCCATCAAATCTTTACCCAAAACTTGAAAACTTCACAACACAAAACTCAACAGAAAACTCATGAGATCCGTTAGTATAAGACAAATAAATCACCACTTTAGGTACTGTTGTGAACTCATTCTTTATTTATATTTATGTAATATTTACTGTATTCCAACTTCTCCATGGTTCATACCCTCCGATACGACCCATAGATACATCAAAATAAGCAATCAACACAAAGAAAACAGAATCTGTCAAAAACAGAACAGTCTGTAGCTATCTGTAGACTTCGAATAATTCTCTAACTGCAAAAATTCTGAAAAATTAGAAAAATCAGGGAAATTTGTATATCAATCTTGTGTAAAAAATTCAGATCCAGTTGACACTCTGGTGAATTTATAAAATTCCTGAACTGAGCGCAAAAGTTTCTGTTTTTCAGCAAAACCAAATCAACAATCACCGTAAACCATCCCAAAGGTCTTACTTGGCACAAACACTAATTAAATCAATAAAACACAATTACTACAGAGGTAATAATGTGCAAAACACTCAAGAACAGAAGCAAAAAAACAGAAACATAAAATAAAATTGGGTTGCCTCCCAACAAGCGCTATTGTTTAACGCCCTTAGCTAGGCATAATGCAATTGATCTAGGTATTGTCATAATAGTAAGGGAGATCATCCATGCTCATCTCATACTCCCTTATTTCAGCGGCAAGTTTCTTTGTGGCAAGCAAAAATAATCAAAAGGGCTAAATTTAATAGGATAAGGATCCTTAAGATCAAGTGTGGGAGGGATAGGTTCCTCCTTCGGCCCCCTATATTGTATAATCAATTCATCATTGTAAGCTTTCCTTTGGTGGAAAGTCATAAGCCTATCTCTTAATATGAACTCTAATCCATTGTTTTGTATAGCAAAGTTATCATTGAGTTCGGAAATCTTATCAACCAAAACCTCGGTAGGAACCCTTTTTCTCAAATTTTCATTATAAGCCAGATAATCCGGAGATTGCAATCTCATTATTTCTTCTTGATTAAAAAGGATCTCCTCTATAGGGGGGCATCCACCATTCATTTTATAATGAGCAAAAAATTTGCTAGCCTCTTTCATGATGAATCTAAACTCGTGGGCTAGAAATATAGTGGCGGCATGCTTAACGGAAGAATGCTGAATATTAGAGAACTCTAGAAAAATCCTTTGTATGCAAGGATGCATATGAACGAATTGCCTCTCAAGTTCAATTATTAACAGTGTTATCGCATCCGCAAGACTATTAGTTTTATAGAGAATAGACCCTCCTAAAGTAGGTAGCGTGCCAACACAAGTAAAGAAATCTTGAATAACACCTTTTCCAATAATATTACTATCTTTTTCAATAAAAACTTCCTTAGATTCAGACATGGTGGCAACGAAACGAGCTAGCATACAAGCAAACAAAGAGCAAACGAAGAGGCGAACAGAAGAAGGGCGAATAAAAAGGCAAATCTTTCTGAAAATCATTTTAGAAGTGGGGGAGAGGAAAACGAGAGGCAAATGGAAAATAATGTAAATGCAAGAGATGAGTTTGTGATGGGTACTTGGTAGGCTTGATGTAGATCTCCCCGGCAACGGCGCCAGAAATCCTTCTTGCTACTTCTTGAGCTTGTGTTGGTTTTCCCTTGAAGAGGAAAGGGTGATGCAGCAAAGTAGATAAGTATTTCCCTCAGTTGTTGAGAACCAAGGTATCAATCCAGTAGGAGATACAAGCAAGTCCCCAATAGATGTACCTACACAAATAATCAAACACTTGCACCCAACGCTATAAAGGGGTTGTCAATCCCTTCACGGTTACTTGCAAGGATGAGATCTGATAGAGATAGATATAGAAGATTGCTAGAACGGAAAGTAAAACAAAAGTAAAAAGATTGCAGCAAAGTATTTTTGGCATTTTTGGTTTATAGATCTGAAAATATAATATGGAAAATAGACCCGGGGGCCATAGGTTTCACTAGAGGCTTCTCTCTTGAAAGAAAATAGACCCGGGGGCCATAGGTTTCACGGTGGATGAACAAATTACTGTCGCGCAATTGATAGAAAAGTGCATAGTTATGACTATATCCAAGGCAATGATTATTAATATAGGCATCATGTCCGTGTCAAGTAGACCGAAACAATTCTGCATCTACTACTATTACTCCACACATCGACCGACTCCTGCCTGCATCTAGAGTATTAAGTTCATGAAGAACAGAGTAACTGTCGGTGCACTATGGATTGGGTCCTTTAGGGCCCCGTACTTGTGCACGGACAGTTGTAGCCACACCTGCGGCAAGGCCTGCCGGGAGACAACCGAATGCAAGTTCATAAAGTCAAGAAGGCATCCAAGACTAGGCAATAATCGGAAGATAGAAGACTGGAGGCTGGAGCCCCGGCAAGATCTTGCCGGGATGGCTCATAGCCACGGCAAGGCTCGCACCCGGCAAGCCTTCGCTGCCCTGTCATCGCTCCAGTGCGGTCATCAGCTTGTCCTTTAGCTGTTGTCCTCCTGGTAACATGTCAGGCGATAGAGGTGGATGGGCTTAAGCGGTGCTGATGGGACGGCTTCTTTTCCCATCCCCAAGACGCTAAGGGACACCTCAACGGAGCATTAAATGTTCTTGTCCTAAACCGTCAGTGTTAGGTATGATAGCACTGTAGCTACTTTTACACCTCATGTATGCCCTATACGCCACTGTTGGTGACCCCTTCGAACGTATAAAAGGAGGCCCAAGGCAAAGCTACAGGGGGATCGGGTTGGATCTTCTCTAGCCCATTCTGCATGAGTAGCAGCTGAGTACTGTAGCGCTCCCAGAACATGAGCTAGAACACATCTAATACAACCAAGCAGGAGTAGGGTTTTACGCATCCTTGCGGCCCGAACCTGGGTAAAATTCCCGCGTGTTGATTAACAGATCTGCTCTCTGTACAAACCCTTCCCCTTGCCGAATCGTAAAGGGATCCTCGCGGTCCCATAGGTGTCGTTTCTCCGACATCTTTGGCACGCCAGGTAGGGGAATAGAGGTTGTGCGGACCTGATCTGGTCATTAGCGCGCCAGTTCCTCTAAGGCATGGAAGGCGAGCTCGGGGGCTGGCACCGCCCTAGAGAGTAACCTTCCTGAGAGCCGCTGGCCACCACCGCGAGCGCAGCCTCGCCATGCGAGATGAACGGCAGAAAAGATAAGTTTCGAAGACTTGTGGCAATCATGCTTCTTTTGCTGTCTTCATTTGCTCCTTGCACCAACACTCGAAGGAACCTTCCCAGAGCCAATAGCGCCCCGAGTTGTCTCGAGTCCGCTCGACAACATGGACGGCTGCGCAAGCTTCAGGAGGGTTAACCTTTCTGGGAGGCGGCGTCCCCGGCAAGCTGCTAAGGACCCGTTCCTCGAGCGCTGCCGACTGGGGCGTGCGCACCGGAAAGTCATCCGGCAAGCGTGGGTTGTCTTGATTGATTCTTCCGTACTTGTACATCAATCTGCACGCGGAGGAACTTTGCCGTGGTTAGCCCGTGCTCTAGTTTTGCCTCGAGTCCGCTCGACAAACTTAGCAGCTGCGTTTTGGCCCGGCAAGGCGCCTTGCCGGCGGCGGCATTTCCAGCAGGCTGCTAAGGACCCGTTCCTCAAAGCGCTCGCGGCAAGTGTGCGCGCCGGCAAGGTTTCCGAATAGCGTAGGATATAAGATGTGTTCGAGGACGGGCTTAATCGAGAGGAGAGCAGATATTCATCTAGCATAAAGAAACATGTGTTGCGTACGTAAAGATTGGTCTGACTAAGACAAATTATTCTTTTATGTGTGCCATTGCAGCAACATGTAAGTGGAAAGGTACTTCATTTCCGGCAGCCGAGAAAGCCAAGGACGCTGTGCTGGAGGTCGGCAAGACGGCGGTGAAGCGTTCGCGGTAGATGGCGGCGACGACAAAGATGGGTGTATGAACCAAGTATTGCACCCACAGTACCCTTTATGGGGAAGTCTCGGGGGCTGGCTCTTCATCGCACGGCGCGACCCTCCCTTTTGAGCCCCCGACTCCTGTCGTCACCCCACTCTGCCTGTCCACACTGCCGGCAAGTTCAAGGCCCGGTAAAACCTTTGGCACACACTCCGGCAAGCGCGCCCCTTCGGAGTGCTGCGCTCCTGTTGAGGGCGTGCCAGAGAACCCTTCCGGCAAGTCGCGGCCTCCAGGCGGAAGGAGCAGAGCAGAGAAGAATTCCACTTATAGAGCGTACCCAGGATTTAGGTTTTCGGCAAGGAGCAGCCGGGAACAGGTCTGCGCACCCCGACAAGCCCAAGGCTCGGCAAGACCTCTAGTGCGCACTCCGGCAAGCGCACCTCTTCGGAGTGTTGCGCTCCCATTGAGGGTGTGCCAGAGGGCTCCACCGGCAAGATACTTGTCGAGGGACAGTAGGAAACAAAAACGCACGCAAGAGCCAAGGATTTTTAAAAGATTGATACCCAATGCATTACTTCTTGAACGTTCACGGAGTTACATCGGGTACAATCCGAATACAAAAGGAGATATACCACTACGCGGTGACTGATCCGGAAACGAGGTCTCGCAGATGGAACGCCAGGACCTAAATATGGCGCCAGACGTGCCTAGTCGGAGTCCTCATGCTTCATGCCGAAGACGCTATCCTCGTCGTCGCTATCGCCGGAGGAATCAGAGTCGCTGCCGCTCGAGCTCTCAGCGCAGCATTCCAGGCGGACGCCAGTTGCTCCGAAGAACTTCACGGAGAGGGTGGCGGGACCGTCGAACTTGAAGTGAAGCAGCTGCCCAGGGGCGAGGCTCTGGGAGCGGGCGAACGATATCCATCCCCTTGTCAGGAACATGGCGCTTCCAGGGGAGAGGTCGACCGCCACCCACCAAGGGCCGTTGCTGCAACCGTCTGCTCAGAGCCATAGGCCACGAGGCCGGCTGGACTCCATGGCCCTTGCGAAAGGATCAGGGAGGCGCAGCCAACTCCGGAGCCGGCGGGGGAGGACCACGACGAACTCCTGTACCTCCTCCCCCGCGTGGATCTCCATGTGGGGCTGTGGGAGAGGTACACTACTGCGACCACCGCGCCCCGCCGGGGTCGTCCTCGGACGGCCTCGGGACGCTGTCCTGCCGCGGGAACTTGGGCCCACCGCCGTCACCACCACGCGCGCTGGAGTCCGGGGGCTACTCCTCGCAGCGCTGTGGGAACCCCGGGTGTGGCCACGTCCCCTCACCATCTTGGGGAAGCGCGTCGGAGGAAGTGGCGAGAGACAGAAGGGGAAAGCGCTGAGCAGCAGGAGAAGATGGAGGATTGCGGATGAGCGGCGTTCTTCTTCTTCCCTCACCTCCCTTTTATAGGGCTGGGTGCTAAGGGAAGAGGGAGGCCGACTCTTCGTAATCCTGGACAGTATGCGTCACCCAAGGCGTGAATAAGTCAGGGGTGGGAGCAAAGGTGTTAATGGTGAAGGCGAATGAGCGCCGCACTGTTCGTCGCTTCCCCTCCCGAGGAAGAAGACGGACCGCCTCGCTCCACTACTCCCAAGACCCGCAGTTACCATGCATCGGGGGGAGAAGCAATCAACCGTCATCATTACAAAAACTGCGGCCGCGTGTGCCCGCGCACTGTTTTGGGCCTAGCCCAACAAGCGCGGCGTGCGCATGTGTGGCCCAGGCCCGGGGGCTCCTGTCAGTGCACTAGGAACCAGGGTACCTATTACCACCGACTTGTGCGCGGGCGACCGCGGCAGGATTCCTGGGGCCGGCAAGACCTTGCCGGGTGCGTGCCAGTCCCCGGCAAGCCTCTTTGCTTCTAAGCTTGGAGGAAGGATCGAGGCCCCCCCCCTGGCAAGGCCCCCTTGCCGGGGGCCAGAAGAACCAGTTACGAGCGCCTCCCGGCAAGACTTCCGCCCCCCAAGCTGTCATCCAGCCCGCACGACTGGATAACCACGTCGTCTGGAGGCTCTGACGGGGGCAGGCTTTTGGGTGCGGATTGTCAGGCCGCGTGGCAGAGAAGATAAGCACACAGCAACTTTATTGCCACCCATCTCATGGCGTGGCAACAGAATAGAAGAATGCTAAGGGACACCTTAACGGAGCATTTAATGTTCTTGTCCTAAACCGTCAGTGTTAGGTATGATAGCACTGTAGCTACTTTTACACCTCATGTATGCTCTGTACGCCACTGTTGGTGACCCCTTCGAACGTATAAAAGGAGGCCCAAGGCGAAGCTACAGGGGGATCGGGTCGGATCTTCTCTAGCCCATTCTGCATGAGTAGCAGCTGAGTACTGTAGCGCTCCCAGAACTTGAGCTAGAACACATCTAATACAACCAAGCAGGAGTAGGGTTTTACGCATCCTTGCGGCCCGAACCTGGGTAAAATTTCTAGGTGTTGATCATCAGATCTGCTCTCTGTACAAACCCTTCCCCTTGCCGAATCGTAAAGGGATCCTCGCGGTCCCATAGGTGTCGTTTCTCCGACATCTTTGGCGCACCAGGTAGGGGGAAAGAGGTTGTGCGGACCTGATCTGGTGACTAGCGCGCCAGTTCTTCATCATCTTGGTCGCCATGGCCCCCAAGAGGAAGGGTTTCACGGCGGTTGGTCCATCCACGTCCGCTGCGCCTGTGCTTACATGCACTGGCGACGGTGTCGACGCGGGTGGAAGAGGAAGTAGAGATCCAGAGCTTCCACGACGCTCTGGTGATCGTAGCCAGGCGAGCGGCGTCGTTCGCGCCGCTGGATCTAGGGATGGAGCTGTGCTGCCAGCAGGCGGTGCAGCGAACTCCAGAGATGGAAGGGCGCCTTCCAAGTCACCCACACCGGCGCACGTGCCGTGACCTTCTCAGGGCGCGCGCGATGAACATCGTCGTGATGGTTGTGGGTCCGGGCGTCCCCATGGAAAGTCTCCTGAGCATCAACCTCGGGATGTGCGAGACCAGCATGCATGTCCACGAGCTGGTGGAAGCGGCGTACGGTCGCGAGACCGTGATGTAGCTCCTTCCAACATAGTTGGGAGTCAGAGCACATCACGTTCCTCGCACCTGTCGCCGCCGCCTACACGAGCAGAAGCGCTGGCACGTGCACAGCTGCTTCTGAACTGTCCTCCTCCTGCGGACAAGCTCGATGAATGGAGAGCTGCCATTCAGAGCCTCGTCGGCCTCGCCAACGAAGATAAGCCGGAGCAGGCGGAGCCCTCGCGGCGGCAGTCCATCGAGCCGGCACGCGTCGGCGGTGAGAAGATTGTGGGCGGTACAACTACGGTGTACTCTCCCCCACAGCAGCAACAGTGGACGCTGACTCGACGGGTCGACACCCGTGATGACGATTCCACGGCGTCGTCCGATCCGCGAACTCGCCGCGATCAACGTCAAGTCCTTCGGGAGTGAGGGAAGGAAGATGCACGAACTACTATCGAGCGGCGTCGGGAAGCACACCATCAATCTGATAAGCGCGCGGGACCTACTGTAGATAAGCCTGCGCCGGGGTATCCTGTCGATCTACATTACGGGGTGGGTTGCCCAGCGTTTACCCGTGAGCTGCGCCGAGTCCAGTGGCCCAATTCCCGTATGTTCAAGCCGAAGGTTCCGGAGAAATATGACGGCAAGACCCACCCGTCGGAGTTCCTGAGCATCTACACCATTGCGGTGCAGGCTGCCGGGGCTCGCGACGACAAGATACTCGCAAACTACTTCCTGTTGGTGCTTAAGCCCAACGTCAGGTCGTGGTTGATGCACCTGCCAGAGAATTCCATTTCTTCCTGGGCAGATTTGTGCCATGAGCTTGTTGGCGCCTTCACTGGAGGCCACCAAGCTCCTGGCCAGGAAAGCGATCTGCATCTCATCCCAAAGAAGGAAGGCGAAACTTTGTGCAAGTACATCCAGAGGTTCAGCCGCATACATCACAACATTCCAGACGTTCATCATGCCGCTGTTATCAGCGCGTTCCATCAGAACGTGCGCAACCGCAGGATGCAGGAAGAGTTGGCGATGAACAAGATCAGGGATGTTGCCGAGCTCTATGCTCTGGCAGATAAGTGTGCTCGAGCTGAAGAAGGGAGGAGACTCCTCGGCGAAGATGCTGGTGCAGGGGTCGACTCTGGTGATGAGGACACCGCCGTTCCGGCAAAGAAGGGCCGGCGGCGTAACAGGAAGCGCAAGGGCAAGGCCGTGCTTGCCGTTGAGGGATCCGGCAACCCCGGTACCGCCAAGAAGGCCAAGGTTGATGACCCCGGCAAGGATGTTGCCGGGTGTGCCTCCTGCCAGGCCTTGGCGGCTGCCGACAAACCAGACGGTTCCGGCAAGCAGTACTGCAAGATCCATCGCACCAAGGGCCACGATCTCTAGGACTGCCGGCAAGTCGAGCAGCTTGTCGAGAAGCAAAAAGCCGAGTACGAGAGGCGAGACAAGGAGAAGGCCCAGGATGGCGCGGAGGGGTCCGGCAAGGAGCGTGGTGGCCGAGGAGGTCGCCGTGGCAAGGCCAAGCAACAGAAGGACCGGCCCGCTCGAGGCCGCAACAAGCAAGAGGGGGGTGATGATGACATTGAGGAGGACGACGAATCCAGTGAACAAGAATTTCATAAAGCTACGGACGCCATGTGTGTTGACGGAGGTGCCTCGTTACATTCTTCCCACCGCCAACTTAAACAGTGGGCGCGTGAGGTTAATGCGACTGAGCCATCTGTTGGCACCCGGAAGCCTTTGAAATGGTCCAACACGCCTATCATTTTCGACGTTGAGGATCACCCTGATCGTGTAACTGCGGTTGGGTGTTTGCCGTTGTTGGTCTCACCAACAATTCGCAACCTCAAGGTGACGAAGATGTTAGTTGATGGTGGGGCCGGTCTGAACCTGATCTCACCCAAGGTAATCAAGAGATTGCAAATTCCTGATGGAGATCTCGAGGAAACGGGTTCGTTTCAAGGGGTCAATCCAGGAAGGAGTCAGCCCAAGGGAAAGATCACGCTGCCGGTGACATTTGGCAGTGATCTGAACTTCAGGACAGAGAAGATTGTGTTCGACGTCACCAAGATTCCGTTGCCATATAATGGGATCCTTGGCCGCCCAGCGCTGGCCAAGTTCATGGCGGCATCACATTACGCCTACAATGTGCTGAAGATGCCCGGGCCGATGAGCGTTATCACTGTCAGTTCCGACAAGAAAGACGTGCTTATCTGCACCGATCAACTCTACCGGGAGGCAGTTGCAGCATCTGCCGCCAAGGCACTTGCTCCTGCCGCGAAGAAGACCGGCAAGGCCTCCCGCACACATTCCGGCAAGCGCACCTCTTCGGAGTGCTGCGCTCCCGTCGAGGATGTGCCGGAGAGTTCCACCGGCAAGAGCAAGAAGTCCAAGGCTGCTCCGCCAGAGACCAAGAAGGTGCCCGCCAAGGAAGATGGCTCGGGAGGAACTTTCACCATAAGTTCCACCCTCGACAGCAAATAGGAAAGCGCGCTCGTTGCCTTCCTGCGGGCGAATGTCGATGTGTTTGCATGGCAACCATCTGATATCCCCGGTGTTCCCAGGGAGGTGATTGAGCACCACCTTGCCGTCTGTCCACACGCGCGGCCCGTCAAGCAGAAGGTCAGGAAGCAAGCGTTGGAGCGGCAACAGTTTATTGCCCAAGAAATTAAGAAGTTAGAAGCAGCAGCAGCAGGTTTGGTTAGAGGAGTACTTCATCCAACATGGTTGGCCAATCCAGTTGTAGTGCGCAAGGCGAATGGAAAATGGAGGCTATGTATTGACTATACAGATATCAATAAAGCCTGTCCAAAAGACCCCTTTCCCTTGCCGCGCATCGACCAGATTGTGGACTCCACTGCCGGCTGTGACTTGCTGTCATTCCTTGACGCCTATTCAGGCTATCATCAGATTTTCATGGCCAAGGAAGACGAAGAGAAGACAGCATTTATCACCCCATGTGGTACGTACTGCTTCTTGTGTATGCCTTTCGGGTTGAAAAGTGCTGGTTCTACATTTGCAAGAGCGGTCCAGATCGGTTTTGAGCCCCAGCTACATAGAAATATGGAAGCTTACATGGATGATATAGTGGTCAAAACCAAGGATAAAGCGACGCTCATATCAGATTTAGAAGAAACATTTGCAAATCTGCGCAAGATCAACTTGAAGCTCAACCCTGAGAAGTGTGTGTTTGGTGTCCCATCCGACAAGCTTCTCGGGTTCTTTGTTTCTCAACGTGGAATTGAAGGAAATCCCGACAAGATCAAAGCAATCGAGCAAATTGAAGCGCCAAGACGTGTCAAGGATGTGCGCCGTCTTGCCGGCTGCGTTGCTGCTCTGAGTAGGTTCATCTCAAAATCTGCTGAGCGCGCCCTGCCCTTTTTCAAAATTTTGAAGAAGGCGGGTCCAATGAAATGGACTCCAGAAGCGGAGGCAGCGCTGCAGGATTTGAAGAAGTACCTCTGCTCTCTGCCAGTCCTAGTCGCGCCAAAACCACAAGAGCCATTGCTGCTATATCTAGCGGGAACGAATCAAGTGGTAAGTGTTGCGCTAGTGGCAGAGAGAGAAGCTGATGAAGAAGCAACGCCAGCGGCAGGCCCGCCAAATGACGAGCTGGGATCTTCCCCGGCAGAGTCTGGTGCCGACAAGGTTGAATCTGCGCAGTCAAGTCAAGCAATACAGAAGAAGAAGATGGTGCAGCGCCTGGTCTATTTTGTCAGCTCCCTTTTGCAGGGGGCTAGGTCAAGATATTGTGGTGTGCAGAAGTTGCTCTTCGGCCTCCTCATGGCCTCGAGGAAGTTGCGCCATTACTTCCAAGCACATGAGATCACCGTTGTCACTCGCTTTCCATTGCAGCGGATTTTGCGGAACCCAGATGCTACCGGCAGGATTGTGCAGTGGGCTTTGGAGCTGTCAAGCTTTGGTCTCAAGTTTGAAAGGACTTCAACCATCCAGAGCAGAGCTTTGGCGGAGTACATTGCAGAATGGACCCCAACGCCAGATGAAGAAGTTCCAGAGTCAACTCTTCCCGGCAAGGAAACGAATCAAGAGTGGATTATGTATTTTGAAGGCGCCTTCTCGCTGCAAGGCGCCGGTGCTGGCGTGCTGCTTGTCGCACCCACCGGAGAGCACCTCAAATATGTGATTCAGATGCATTTTCCCCGGGAGAGGTCAACGAACAATACTACGGAGTATGAAGGGTTGCTTGCCGGTCTCAGGATCGCGGCAGACCTTGGAATCCAGAAGCTTATTGTCAGAGGTGATTCTCAACTTGTCGTCAAGCAAGTCAATAAAGATTATCAATGCCCGTTGATGGAAGCTTATGTAGATGAAGTGAGGAAGTTGGAATAGCATTTTGACGGCCTGCAAATGGAGCACGTTCCTCGTGCAGAAAACAACATTGCTGATGGCCTGTCAAAATGCGCTGCTCTCAAGTTACCTGTGGAGCCAGAAACTTTTGTGCTCCGGCTAACTCAACCATCCGTGACACCATCGACGGGACAAGAGAAAAGAAGAAAGTTGAGTTCCGGCAAGTACTTTCCGGCAGAGCTCCCAGAAGCCACCGGCAAGGAAGTTGCCGGGAACAACGCCAAGCTTGCCGGTAAGCGACAGGCTCCGGCAGGGCCTCAGGCTCTTGCCGTCGAGGCAAACGCTCCCGCCAAGCTTGCCGGGGAACAGCAAGCTCCGGCAGGGTCTCAGGCCTTTGCTGTCGAGACAACTGCTCCCGCGGCAGAAGATATGCCTTTTGTCCTTGCCGTCGAGCCTCAGGCTCTAGCATGGGCACAACACATCGTCCATTTCCTTCAAACAGGAGAACTCCCCGAAGAGCAGGAAGAAGTAGAGAAAGTAGCCCGTCGGTCTAAAATGTACCAGTTTGTGGACAATGTCATGTACAGAAAGAGGCTGAACGGTGTGAAATTGAAATGCATTCCTCGGGAGGATGGACTGGAGCTGTGGCCAGAGATACATGGAGGCATATGTGGCTCCCACATAGGATCAAGAGCTCTTGCCGGCAAGGCATTCCGGCAAGGTTTCTTTTGGCCCACTGCTCTCCAGGATGCAACTGTGCTAGTAACCAAGTGTGAAGCATGCCAGTTTCATTCAAAGAAATTGCATCAACTAGCTCAAGCCCTTCAGACAATCCCTCTCTCCTGGCCATTTTTGGTCTGGGGGCTCGACATCTTGGGCCCTTTTCCCCGTGCTACCGGGGGCTTTGAGTACTTGTATGTTGCAATCGACAAGTTTACAAAGTGGCCGGAAGTGGAAGCAGTGAGGAAGGTGACAGCACAGTCAGCCGTCAAGTTCTTCAAAGGAATAGTTTGCCGCTTTGGTGTACCAAACAGGATCATCACCGACAATGGCACACAGTTCACGAGCCGCACCTTCATGCAATATGTCCAAGACCTTGGCGGCAAGATCTGTTTTGCTTCTGTTGCCCACCCCAGGAGCAATGGCCAAGCAGAAAGGGCTAATGCTGAAGTGTTGCGAGGCCTCAAGACGAGGACTTTCGACAGGCTGCGCAAGTGCGGAAGGCGCTGGGTTGATGAGTTGCCGGTGGTTCTTTGGTCAATCAGGACGACACCGAATCGAGCTACCGGCCAGACACCCTTCTCCCTAGTATATGGGGCGGAAGCAGTTCTCCCCACGGAACTCACATACGGGTCACCTCGAGTGCTCGCTTATGATGAGCTCGAGCAAGAGCAGCTGCGGCAAGATGACACTGTGCTCCTTGAGGAAGATCGTCTCCAGGCTGCTGTGCGAGCTGCACGCTACCAGCAAGCTTTGCGCCGCTACAATAGCCGCAAGGTTCATGCCCGGAGTCTTGAGGACGGCGACCTTGTTCTTCGGCGCGTTCAGTTGGCCAAGAATTCCAACAAGTTGACGCCGAAGTGGGAAGGCCCTTATCGGGTAGTACGAGTCACCAGGCCTGGCGCAGTCCACCTGGAGACCGAAGATGGTATTCTGGTGAGCAACTCTTGGAATATCGAGCATCTTCATAAGGTCTATCCATAAGGCGTGGTTGCCGGGCCCCCCGGCAACCACCTTTTGTACAAGTCTTGCCGCTGTAGCATGTAATCCTTTGTACAAAGCCAGGCGCAGACCCTGTGCATAGTTGAATAAAGCCTAAGTGTTTTACAATTCTTGTCAATTTTCATGTTTACTTACATGCATGTCTATCTGAGATATTGTATTACACTTATCTCCAGCAAGTGCTAACGAACCGCCAAGGTTCCATATCTCTATTTTCTCTTCTTTCTTTTTCTCAAAGGATAGAAGGTTCCCTCGCATGCAAGTTTGCCGGGGGGGAAGATGGTATGGATACCAGTAGGCGACGTTCAAGGTTGACATCTTGCCGGAAGAAGTACTGCGACGGAAAGCTAAGTTGCAGAAACTTTAAACAAATTTTTCCGTTTTTTTATTCTCCTTGAACGATTTCAACTTTTGTATGGAAAACCTGCACGCGAAGGAACCTTGTTGTGATTGGTTGCACCCTTATCCTGTTTCGAGTCCGCTCAACAGTTTAGGTGGCTGCACTGAAAACACCAAGGTCTCTTGCCGGTAGCGGCACTGCCAGCAGGCTGCTAAAGTCTAGCACCTAGCGCTCGCGGCAAGGGCGTGCGCGCCGGCAAGTTTCCAATCAAGCGTAGGGTGAATACATACAGAAAGAAATTAAACAAGGGGAATAGCATAGCATTCATCCAGAACATAGTAAGTTATATTACATCAATCTTGCCGCATTTCTAACATAAGATAAATTGTTCTTGGCATGGATGGCGGCGGGAAGTAAGGCAGCTAATCCCGGCGATCGCCTTCAACTCTCTTGACTTGGCTTACCCTGTCGACGATGGGCGCGACAAGTTCTTCTGCCGCCTTGAGATCTGCATCCTTCGGCAGGCGGTCAAGGACGTTGGCGAGGTTGATGCCGGGGTCCCTGTGCACCACCTTGACAAGCACCTTGCGGTGGACAGCCTGGCAGAGCTTGCGTGATTCGCTGGCCAGATGGGTTGTTCGGTCAGACTCGAGCTGCTTCAAGGCATAAATCATTCCATCGAAGAACATGGTCAGCTTGGCGCTCGGAGATACCCTGTCATTAGAAGAGTACCTGAAGCCTTGCAGGCCCATGGTGGACAATTGTGCGGCAAGCTTCTCCGTAATATCGACAAGCTTTCCAGTCCAGATTTGCACTCCGTGCACATAGTTGTTGTGAGTGGCGGCGGCGCTCTTGACCAGCTCCTCCTCATCCCGGAGACTTTTGACCAGAGCTTTCTCGCGAGCCATGCCGGTCCCCAGAGTCTCCTCCAGCGTGGATAGCTTCAGCTTCAGATCAGCGATGGATTTGTTGGCTATGGAGAGCTCCTTGGTCTTGTCGGATATGGCAACTTGCGTCTCCATCAAGCTGAGGAGAGCTTTGTCTCTCTCGGTCTTGAGCGTTGAGATCTGCTTCCCGTGTTCCTCGAGATCTGCTTGTAGCTTCTTCACCCCATCGGCAAGCTTGTCCTTGGCGGCCTCTGTTGCTTTGGCGGCATCGACGGCCTCCTTCAGCTTGCCGGCATGATCTACAGTCAGAGCCTCGAGGGCCTCCTTGCGCTTCAGCTCCAGATCCTGGGTCCGCCGCGCGACATGCCTTTCAATCTCCTCGTCCTTGGCGCGGAGCTTGTCGGCAAGTGCCTTCTCGCGAGCGGTCAGGTCGTCATCGCGAGCCTCAAGCCCGACATGGAGCTCTCTTAGGCGTGCTTCCTCTGTGGCAGCCTGTTGCTTGGCATCCTCCTCTGCCTTCTCCACGTCAGACTGCTTCATGAGGAGATCGCTCCATCTTTGGCTCAGCTGCTCTTGGCCAGTCCTCAACTCCTGGAAAGCTTCGGCAAACCAGGCCTGCGTCTCCGCAACGCGTTTATGGAGATCTGCTTCAACCTTGTCAGCAACCGCGGCCCTGGAGTCTAGTTTTTCCTTCCGGGCGCGGTGGAGTGCTTGGAGCTTCTGGTAGTTGTCTCCCATGGCCTTGAGGAGCTTCTCTTCTTCAGATTTGCTGCTACTGGCGCTTGGTTCATCAACAACCTCGAGCCCAGCAGCGTCAATGGCGTCTTCATCAAAGACTTCCCCTTCAGTTGGCGCCCTAGTGCTTGCCGTGCCTGGGATGCTGACGAACAAGTTGTCGCCAATCTTGAGGTACTTGCTCGACGAGGGAGCTTCGGATGTTGATGGCTGTTCCTCAACAGCCGCCTCCACGGCAGCTGGGGGCTCTGTGTCCGGCGTAGCACCAGGCGCTCCTGCGGCAGGGATGCCGTCAGTATGGTCACTAGCCTCCTCGCCGGCCCTCTCGGCGGATTCCTTGGCGGCCTCTTTCTGCGCAGCCCTGGCAGCTTCGGCGTTGGTATCCTTGGCGGCCTCTTTCTGCGCAGCCCTGGCAGCTTCGGCGTTGGTATCCTTGGCGGCCTCGGCGGCAGCGTCCTTGGCGGCTTCGGCGGCAGCATTTTGAGCGGCTTCGTCAGCGGCAATCCTATCGGCCTCGACGGCAGCGTCCCTGGCGGTTTCCTCGATGACGATGTCAACGTCCATCTGCTCCGTCAAGGGAATGTCTGAAGGCCAAGAAAGCAAATCAAGATGAGATTGAGATGGAAGTTCAAGAAGACAAAAAAGAAGGAAAACAGAGTAACAAATACATGTGCCAACATTGGTTGCCGGCGTAGAGCTGCCGCTGCCCATGCTTGCCGGCTCTCCCTCATCGCGGTAAAGCACGCTAGAGGAAGTCCTTGCCGGCGACCCATCCCTGGGCGGCATGGTTGATGGAGGCGGCACATCAGGGGCGGCCTCTGATGGTTGTCCTTGTCGCTGCTCTCCTCCTGCACGCCTAGTGATGTCAGCAGTAAAGATGCACACCCCGACACTTGCCAACCGAAAGTGAGTAATAGACTCACGCTGGGGGCTGCGCCGGGGGCTGAATCGAGGACTGCGTCGCGGGCTAGGCTCCGGGCTGATGGTGATCGTCTCCGGCGCACCTGAGGTGCTTGCCGGCGGTTCCACGCCCGTCGAGGTCTTCGCTCTCTTCGCCATCCTCTGCGCCAGAGTTTCTGTATCCCTGCGGAGATAGGCCAAAGCAAGACAAATGAGTTAGGTAAAACCAAAAACTCAGAAAGTAAAGGACGCAGCAAGATCCTTACTCTTCTTCTTCTTCTCCCGAGCTAAAGGCAGAGAGGTCGAAGTCGACTTCTACCACGGGAGGAGGTGGAGGGGTGCTTCTAGGCCGCTTAGCTATAGCGGGCTTGGGTTGCTGATGAGCCTCTTGCCGCTGCATCGCCTTGCCGGCTGCCCCCTTGCCGGGGGCTCCACCGCTCGAGGAAGGCTGGTGGACTGCGGCCCCAGAAGCGGCGCTCCGAAGGACGCGCCTCTTCCTTGGTTCAAGGGTCTGGGCTTCCTCGTGTAGTTCCTCCTCGGCGGCGTCTTCAGCAGAAGGGCCTTCGGCTGATGTGTCGCCTTGCTCTTCTACGGTCTCGTCCTGCCCGGCAAGATCCTCATCCGGCAACGCTTCCCCTCCGCTGGTTCCCTCTTCCACGAAGCCAGCACTGCCGGCCTCCGCGACAAGATTTGCTTCCTCCGCCCTGCTGGCAATGTATGCCACTTCTTCCTCAGTGGTGGAGAGAACGAGGCCCTCTTCTTCTTGGATGGCCCTCTCCGTCAGATTATCAAAGAATTGCTGCACTTGCTCTTCAGGTGGCTCAATCCAAGATCCGTCAAGGCTATGAGCGTCAAACGCCGGCATCATGGCGATGATTGGGCCAAGAGAGGAGTTGTTGCAAAGAGGGACTATGCTTGCCGGCAGCTTGCATACCACGTCGCCCCTGAACAGTTTCTGGCAGAGAGCTGCGTGCTGCATAAATGTCAGATTGCCATTCAGCCCAGGGCGCACTCTCATGATGTCTGCCGTGTTCCGGAATTGCCAGGCTGGTATCCCTTTGTTCTGCAAAGGGGCAATGCGCCGGGGAAGGAAATCGGCGCCTATCATCTCTATCGTGAGCCCGGCAGCTCTGAGACGGTGAATCCTGGTAGTATCGACTGTGAGCTTCTTATCGTAAGGGTCAAGGGAGCTCCAGTCGTTGCTGCGCACTATCTTCGTCTGCCGCGGCAAGCAGAAATGTTGGACTTCTGATTTTTCTGTCTCCCGAACCCAGCACATCTGGCCCGCCATTCATCCCACTTCTCGCGGAAGGCCCCGTCTGGGTAGACCTCCTTGGTTCCTGGCCATGGGATCCAAGCGATGGAACCAGAAAGGGCCTCGCCTTTTTGGATGCGGGGAATAAAGTAATGGCAGAAAAGAGCGGTGCTAGGAACTACTCCGGCAAAGTTTTCGCAAAGGTGAGCGAAAACGGACATGCAAGTTACGGCATTCGGCGTGAAATCCAAAAGTTGAAAGCCGTAGGTGAGCATGATGTCATTGAAGAAATCAGAGGAAGGGGGGCAGAGTCGGTAGTAGAGATAATCGGCAAAGAAGTGATATTTATTTGGGCCGCCCCTAGAAGAACCTGGACTCACGGCGGTGGCCGGATGCGCTGTCGTCTTTGTCGCCCACATGAACTGATACCGCTCCCTCAGTGCGGCCGCAACAAGCGCCGGGGGGAAGATGACGTGCTCCTTCCGCATCTTCGCCATCTTGCTCTCCGAGATGGCGGCATCCACCTCCTTGCCCCTGCTTTATTTGGGCGACATGGCGGCTATGGGAGACGGAGGCTGAGGGCGGAGAGGGCATGGAGGTGGCGGATGAGAGGGGGAAGCTCTGTTTCGACTAGAGGAAGAAGGCGACGGCGGTTCCCAGATTGGAAAGACAAGAGGTAAATGAGCAGCGCCTCTGCGGATTCCTTTTTTATGGGAAGAACGCGAGGCCGCCTCTTTACTAAAATAATATTGAAATGCTTCGCAAGCGCGCTGCTGTAACGGCCGCGCTGCGCACGTCCCCCACGTCCCGCATTCAATGGGCGTCGTGGGCGGCGCAGTAAATGGAATGATTAGGGTGGATAACTCCTGCCACGCGTGCCCGTGCACTGTTTGGGCCTGGCCCAACAATGCCTCGCACCCGTGTATGGCCCAGGCCCGGGGGCTCCTGTCGGTGCACTAAGGATTGGGTCCTTTAATGCCCCGTACTTGTGCACGGACAGTTGTAGCCACACCTGCGGCAAGGCCTGCCGGGAGACAACCGAATGCAAGTTCATAAAGTCAAGAAGGCATCCAAGACTAGGCAATAGTCGGAAGATATAAGACTGGAGGCTGGAGCCCCGGCAAGATCTTGCCGGGATGGCTCGTAGCCCCGGCAAGGCTCGCACCCGGCAAGCCTTCGCTGCCCTGTCATCGCTCCAGTGCGGTCATCAGCTTGTCCTTTAGCTGTTGTCCTCCTGGTAACGTGCTAGGCGCTAGCGGTGGATGGGCTTAAGCGGTGCTGATTGGACGGCTTCTTTTCCCATCTTCAAGACGCTAAGGGACACCTCAACGGAGCATTAAATGTTCTTGTCCTAAACCGTCAGTGTTAGGTATGATAGCACTGTAGCTACTTTTACACCTCATGTATGCCCTATACGCCACTATTGGTGACCCCTTCGAACGTATAAAAGGAGGCCCAAGGCGAAGCTACAGGGGGATCGGGTCGGATCTTCTATAGCCCATTCTACATGAGTAGCAGCTGAGTACTGTAGCGCTCCCAGAACTTGAGCTAGAACACATCTAATACAACCAAGCAGGAGTAGGGTTTTACGCATCCTTGCGGCCCGAACCTGGGTAAAATTCCCGCGTGTTGATCATCACATCTGCTCTCTATACAAACCCTTCCCCTTGCCGAATCGTAAAGGGATCCTCGCGGTCCCATAGGTGTCGTTTCTCCGACAGTAATACATTAGGTAAGATGACATGATGTAGAGGGTTAAACTCAAGCAATATGATGAAAACCCCATCTTTTCACCCTTGATGGCAACAATACAAATACGTGCCTCGCTACCCCTACTTTGTCACTGGGTGAGGACACCGCAAGATTGAACCCAAAACCAAGCACTTCTCCCATTGCAAGAATTATCAATCTAGTTGGCCAAACCAAACCAATAACTCGAAGAGACTTGCAAGGATATGAAATCATGCATATAAGAATTCAGAGAAGATTCAAATAATATTCATAGATAATCTGATCATAAACCCACAATTCATCGGATCTCGACAAACACACCGCAAAAGTGTATTACATCGGATAGATCTCCATGAAGATCATGAAGAACATGGTATTGAATAACAAAGAGAGAGAAGAAGCCATCTAGCTACTAGATATGGACCCAAAGGTCTGTGGTGGACTACTCACGCATCATCGGAAGGGTAATGAAATTGATGTAGATGCCCTCCGTGATCGAATCCCCCTCCGACAGATTACCGGAAAAGGCTCCAAGATTGGATCTCACGGGAACAGAGGCTTCCGCCGGCGGAAAAGTATTTTCGTGGCTCTTTTTGATATTGGGGGAATATTTGGGAATTTATAGGCCGAAGAATAGGGTTAGAAGGTCTGCCGTGGGGCCACAAGCCAGGGGGGCGCGCCCCCCGCCTAGGGCGCGCCCTGGTGGCTTGTCGCCACACGGCAGGTCTTCTGCCTTCATCTCCAAGTCTGGGAGGTTTCTTCTAGTCCAAGAAAAATCATTCCGAAGATTTTATTCCGTTTGGACTCCGTTTAATATTCCTTATCTGCAATACTCAAAAACAAGGAAAAAACAGAAACTGGCACTAGGCACTAGATTAATAAGTTAGTCCCAAAAATAATATAAAATAGCATATTAATGCATGTAAAACATCCAAAACAGATAATATAATAGCATGGAACAATAAAAAATTATAGATACGTTGGAGACGTATCAGACCCTGCGTCTGCGCCTGGCAGCGCTTCACGCGCAAAAGCCGGCGGACCCCGCGTCCGCCCTCGGCAAGGCTCCGCGCCCATAAGCCGACGGACCCCGCGTCCGTGCCCGGCAGCGGCTCGCGCTCGCTAGCCGGCGGACCCTGCGTCCGCCCCCGGCAGGGCCCCTCGCCCACTAGCCGGCGGACCCTGCGTCCGCGCCCGGCAGCGCATCACGCTCGAGAGCCGGCGGACCCCGCGTCCACCCCCAGCAGGGCCCCGCGTCCGTGCCCAGCAGTGCCTCGCGCTCAACAGCCGCCGGACCCCGCGTCCGCCCCCTGCAGGGCTCCGCGCCCATCAGCCGGCGGACTCTGCGTCCGCCCCCAGCAGGGCTCCGTGCCCATTAGCCGGCGGACCTCGCGTCCGCACCCAGCGGCCCCAACGCCACTATCTGCTTCAGCAATAGCAAAGACCCTCCACCCGACTCTTCGAGTCGCCCGGAGGCTCGGAGGCTACACCCAGCGGGTGCGCTGGCGCGCCCCGGCTGGAAGCAAGCCGCGCCGTCCCCGACCCGCAATCGACCATCATCAACAACTTCTGCAACAAGAACGACAATGGCGAAAACCCTCCGCGCGACTCTCCAAGTCGCCCGGAGGCTCGGAGGCTACTGACAGGGGGATTACCCCCGGGTAGGCTCAAGGAGACGACTCAACATTTTAAAACAACGGGGCGGGCAACGCCCCTCTGCCTGGCTGCTCCGGCTGGTACCTCGGTCTGACCGGCTACTGAGTCCGGCCGGTTCCCTGCTCAGCCGGCTGCTCCGACCGACCTCTGTCCGGCTGCTCCAGCTGGCCTGCTGCGTGAGGTCAACCACCACGTCCCATCGGACACGACATGAAGACACTATAGCCTGCATCATGCGTTACTTCACTGCACCCCAATAGTAGTGCACTATAGCCTGCGTCATCGTGTCACCTCGCATGTCATCTCCAATAGTGGTGCACTATTGCCTACATCATGCGTCATCTCATATGTCTTCTCCAAATAGTGGATAGTTGGTCATGTGGGCCACCCTTTATAAGAGGCACCAGGGGAGCTCACTCATAAAAAAGCCCCCTCACATTCTCTCATCCCCTCCTATTTCTCCCACTCTCTCATGTATGGGGCCATGGAAAGGAGCAGCCAGCTCCCTCTTCCTCCACAAACACAGCTCCAGGAGCAACCCTGTACAGCAGATAATCTTCATATACAGACATGCAGGAGTAGGGGTATTATCTCTCTGGAGTGCCCCGAACCTGGGTAAACCACCGCGTGCTACTACCCTATCCCGTCCCAGATCTTCCACGGCAGCCTTGCTCTCACCTCAATTAGCCACCCCCTGGCATCTGTTGTGAGAAAACGATGACACTAATCTATCTTTTTACCATAGAGAGATTGACAACCTCTCTTTCGCGTCGGGTTGCAAGTATTTGTTGTTTGTGTGCATGTGCTGCTTATTGGTTTGTGGTGATCCTCGTACTGGTTCGATAACCTTGGTTTCATAACTGAGGGAAATACTTACCATCGTTGTGTTGCATCATCCCTTTCTCTTTGGGGAAATACCAATGCAGTCTCAAGCCACGTCAAAGGAATTTCTGGCGCCGTTGCCGGGGAGGAAGCGGTCTCTTCTACGTACCTATCGTAGGCGCCGAGGGGACTCCATCATCATCTACCAGGTTCCTAATCACAAACCTCATCTCCTTGCAATTACATTATTTTCCATTTGTCTCTCGTTTTCCTCTCCCCCACTTCACCAATTTGCCGTTTTATCCGCCCTCTTTTTCGTTTGCCCTTTTTCTTGCCGGGTCTCTTCCTTGCTTGCAATCTTGTTTGCGTAGTCACAATGACTCAAGAAAACACCAAGTTGTGTGATTTTTCCAATACTAATAACAATGCTTTTATTAGTACTCCGATTGCTCCTCCCACCACTAGTGCGGAGTCTTGTGATATTAATGCCGCTTTGTTGAATCTTGTCATAAAAGATCAATTTGCCGGTACTCCTAATGAGTATGCCGCGTCCCATCTAAACACGTTCGTAGAATTGTGTGATATGCAAAAGAAAAAAGATGTGGACAATGATATTGTTAAGTTGAAACTATTTCCTTTTTCCTTGCGGGGTCGTGCAAAAATTTGGTTTTCTTCTTTGCCTCGCAATAGTATCGATTCTTGGAATAAGTGCAAGGATGCTTTTTTCCTTGCGGGGTCGTGCAAGTATTTTCCGCCCGCGAAAATTATTTCCCTTAGGACGCAAATCATGAATTTTAAGCAACTTGAGCATGAACATGTTGCACAATCTTGGGAAAGAATGAAGTTGATGCTAAGAAATTGTCCTACTCATGGTTTAAATCTTTGGATGATCATACAAAAAATTTATGCGGTGTTGAATTTAGTCTCTAGAAATCTTTTAGATTCCGCCGCGAGTGGTACTTTTATGGAGATTACATTGGGTGAAGCTACTAAATTGCTAGATAATATCATGGCTAATTATTCTCAGTGGCATACCGAAAGAGAACCTACTAGTAAAAAAGTTAATTCGGTTGAGGAAATTAGTACTTTGAGTGATAAGGTTGATGCTTTGATGAAATTGGTTGCTAGTAAAAATGCTACTATTGATCTTAATGATGTGCCTTTGTCTACATTGATTGTGCAAAATAGTGATTCCGTAGATGTGAATTTTGTCTCGCGAAACAATTTCAATAACAATGCTTATAGAGGTAATTTTAATCCTAGGCCTTTTCCTGGAAATTCCTCTAATAATTATGGTAATTCCTATGGTACTTCTTCTTATAATAATAATAGGAACACCTCTGATCTTGTGGGTAATATTAAAGAATTTATCAATGCGTAAAAGGCTTTCAATACTACGATAGAAGAAAAGTTGAATAAGATTGATGATATGTCTAGCAGCATTGATAGAATTTCTCATGATGTTGAAAATATCAAGTTGAAAGCTTTTGTGCCTAAGATTGATGAATCTATTAAAGCTTTATATATCTCCATGGATGAAAGTAAGAAAAGAACCGCTATGCTTAGAGCTAAAAGAGAAATCTTAGAAAAATTGTTTTCTAGTGATTGCCTTCATAAAAAAGATGAAGATCTTAAAGTGATTGGTGTTTCTTCTATTGATTCCTTGCTTAGAAATATTAATATTAATAATGAAGGGACTGAAGTAGAGTCAACTTTAGCTAGAAGGCATCCCAATAATTTGGAGGGTGAAAATCTTGATGAATTTTTTGATAAAAGTGGGTTTGAAGAGGTTAAAACTTTAACTTGTGATTTGCCCACTATTTTTTATTGCAAAGACTTTAATTATGATAGTTGCTCTTTGATTGAATGCATTTCTTTGCTGCAATCCATGTTTAATTCACCCCATGCTTATGAGCAAAATAAAGCTTTTACTAAACATATCGTTGATGCCATGATGAAATCTTTTGAAGAAAAGTTGGAGTTGGAGATTTCTATTCCTAGAAAATTACATGATGAGTGGGAACCTACCATTAAGGTCAAGATTATAAATTATGAATGCTTTGCTTTGTGTTATTTGGGTGCTAGTGTTTCCACGATTCCGAAATCTCTATGTGATGTGCTTGGTCTTACCAATATTGAAGAATGTTCTCTTAATTTGCACTTGGCGGATTCTACTATTGAAAAGCCTTTGGGAAGAATTAATGATGTTCTTATTCTTGCAAATAGGAACTATGTGCCTATTGATTTTATTATGCTTTATATTGATTGCAATCCGTCTTGTCCCATTATACTTGGTAGACCGTTCTTACGCACTATAGGTGCCGTGATTGATATGAAAGAAGGCAATATTCGTTTTCAATTTCCCTTGAGAAAGGGTATGGAACACTTTCCTAGAACAAGAATTAAGCCACCATATGAATCAATCATGAGGGCATCCTATGGATCCAAAACCAAAGATGACAATACTTGAATCTATGCGTTATGCCTAGCTAGGGGCGTTAAACGATAGCGCTTGTTGGGAGGCAACCCAATGAATAAATAAATTTTTGCTTTTTTCCTTTCTGTTTTTGAGTGTTGACACGATTATGCCTCTGTTATGATTGTGTTTTTATGGTTTATTTAGTGTTTGTGCCAAGTAAAGCCTTTAGAATGATTCATAGGATGAGTAGAAGTGATGCTGAATCTGAAACCGGAACTTTGAGTCCAGTATATGAATTTTCATTTTTTGCTGGAACGTGATCTTGAGCTGAAATTTTAACGCAGTGTTGCTATACAAATTCCTTACGTTTTCTAATTTTTCAGAATTTTTAGAGTTACAGAAGTATGGTTAGAGTACAGATTACTACAGACTGTTCTGTTTAAGACAGATTCTGTTTTCGTTGCATTGTGTGCTTGTTTTGATGAATCTATGGGTTATATTGAAGGGTACGAGCCATGGTAAAGTTAAAATACAGTAGGTATAATGCAATAATAAAATATGAATAGGTTTGCAACAGTACCTAAAGTAGTGATTTGCTTTATTATACTAACGGATCTCACGAAGATTTTGTTGAGTTTTGTGTGATTGAAGTTTTCAAGTTTTGGGTGAGATCACGATGGATGAAGGAATAAGGAGTGATAAAAAGCCTAAGCTTGGGGATGCTACCGCACCCCCAAGATATATCCAAATAGTAAAAAGCAACTAAGCTTGGGGATGCCCCCAAGTGGCGTCCCCTCTTTCTTCTAACGACCATCGGTATTTTACTTGGAGCTATATTTTTATCCGTCACATATAGTTAGTTTTGCTTGGAGCGTCTTGTATGTTTTCTTGCTTTGTTTGTTAGTTTGTCACTTGTATCCTTTCTGGACACACCTATTTGAGAGAGCCAAAATCATGCTATGATTTGTTAGAATTGCTCTATGTGCTTCACTTAAACTTTTTGAGCTATAGAATTGCTCTAGTGCTTCACTTATATCTTTTTGAGCACGGTGTGCTTGGAAATTTTTGTAGAAATACTCTCATGCATCACTTAGATTAATTTGAGAGTTAGTAAAATTTGAAGAAATACTCTCATGCTTCACTTATACCTTTTTGAGAGATTAAATCTTTATGCTCATGTGCTTCACTTAAATTTGTTTGAGCTTGCCAAAAAGCAAAGGCAATATATGAAACTAGTCCCAAAGTGATAGATATCCAAGGAGGATATAATAAAAACTTTCATGAAGATCATTGGGCAAATTAAACTTCATTCTTTGTAATAGTTTTGAAACATGATGATAGTAATATGTGACTCATGTTAGTGAGTAATTATGCTTAGTAGGAATATTGGTGTTAAGGTTTGTGATTCCCTATGCATGCACGAAAGTCAATAGTTATGCAATGAAGTTACATCCTACTTGTGGTGCATTATTCGGTGTTAGTTATGCTCAATGCTCGCTTATGAGAATTTTCGTTTCTTGGTTTGGTTGCTTCCCAATCTATTTGCTAGCCTCCATTTGTACAAAGTAGAAATACTACTTGTGCATCCAAAATCCTTAAACCAAGTTTTGCCTTATGAGTCCACTATACCTACCTATATGCGGTATTCCCATGCCGTTCCAAGCAAATTTGTATGTGCCATCTCTAAATTTTCAAAATAAATTTTCTCTTTTGTGTGCCCGTACCGCTCATGAAACGGTGGGGAGTGTCCAATAATTTTCCATGCTAGATGTGTTATTCTCAAGATGAGTGTTTATTCACTTGTCATTGCACGAGATTGCGGTGGTAATAGGGATGCCCATTCCCGAAATGAAAAAGAAAAAATATTTACTTTATGTTGTCAAATAATAAATTCCTTGGAAAGTGTTGGTATGGAAGGCAACCATGGATACGGCCCGCCATGGAAAGTGAAAGTTTGGTGGAAAAAGGAATAAACTTTATTTTCTGTTTGGGAACCGCCTCTGATATATCTAGCATGGAAAGTATTGTGAACTACTTTGTCATTTTCGTTGATAGGAAAAGCATGCCACCCTAAATATTTTTTTTCTCCCAATTTAAACTTTGAGCTCTGGCACCTCTACAAATCCCTACTTCCCTCTGCGAAGGGCCTATCTATTTACTTTATGCAATTTTTATTTTTTGCCTTGAGTCTCCATCTTCTCTTATAAAGCACCAACTAGGGGGCACTATGATCGTACTTGAGCATTGGGCATAGCTAATATTTGAGTGTGTTTCATGAATGGATCAATTATTGAGCATGATAGGCTAGGGATAACTTTCTTTAGTGTTGATATTTTGAAGACATGGTTGCTTGTTGACATGCTTGAGTATTGAAGTCATTATGTTAAAACTAGACTATTGCTTTGAATCATTTACAAGTCCAAATGTCCATGCTATACAAAAGAAAAGAATATGATGAACATGTTAGGAAGCATTCCACATCTAAAATTTTGTTTTTACAATTTACCTACTCGAGGACGAGTAGGAATTAAGCTTGGGGATGCTGATACGTCTCCAACGTATATATAATTTTTGCTTGTTCCATGCTGTTATATTATCATTCTTGGATGTTTTACAATCATTTTATAACAACTTTATATCATTTTTTGGGACTAACCTATTGACATAGTGCCAAAGTGCCAGTTGTTGTTTTTGCTTGTTTTTTACTTCACAGAAAATTAATACCAAATGGAGTCCAATCGCGAAGAAACTTTTTGGAGATTTTTTCTGGACCAGAAGACACCCGGTGGGCCAAAGAAGTGCTGGAGAAGTGGGCCGAGGAGACCACAACCCACCAGGGCGCGCCAGGGGGGCCCCGGCGCGCCCTGATGGGTTGTGCCCTCCTCGGGGCCCCTCTCCACCGCCTCTGATGCCTATAAATTCCCAAATATTCCAAAAACCCTAGGGGAGTCGACGAAACACAATTCCAGCCATCGCAAGTTCCAGAACCACGAGATCCAATCTAAACACCATCACGGAGGGGTTCATCTTCTTCATAGGTGCCTCTCCGATGATGCGTGAGTAGTCCACCATAGACCTATGGGTCCGTAGGCAGTAGCTAGATGGCTTCCTATCTCTCTCTCTTATGATTCTCAATACAATGGTCTCTTGGAGATCTATTTGATGTAAACTTTTGCGTTGTGTTTGTTGGGATCCGATGAATTTTGAGTTCATGATCAGTTTCTATCCATGAATATTATTTGAGTCTTCTTTGATCTCTTATATGCATGATTACTTATAGCCTCGTATTTCTTCTTCGAATCTTTGGTTTTGTTAGGCCGACTAGATCGATTTATCTTGAAATGGGAAGAGGTGCTTTGTGATGGGTTCTATCTTGCGGTGTTCTTTCCCAGTGACAGAAGGGGCAGCAAGACACGCATGTATCGTTGCTATTAAGGATAACAAGATGGGGTCTATTCCTACATGAATAGATCTTGTCTACATCATGTCATCGTTCTTATTGCATTACTCCGTTTTCCATGAACTTAATACACTAGATGCATGCTGGATAGCGGTCGATGTGTGAAGTAATAGAGGTAGATGCATGCAGGAGTCGGTCAACCTATTTTGGACGTGATGCCTATATAATGATCATCGCCTTGGATATCGTTATGACTATTCGATTTTCTATCAATTGCCCAACAGTAATTTGTTCACCCACCGTGCGCTATACTCATGAGAGATGCCACTAGTGAACCGTACGGCCCCTGGGTCTACCTTCCAACATATTGCTTTCCAATCTATTTTTGCAATCTTTGTTTTCAGATCTACAAAACCAAAAACCCAAAAACATATCACTGCATATTTTATTTGCTCTTTTTATTTTGTGTTCTTGAGAGATCTATCTCTCCTATCTATCACTACCTAATCTATCTTTTTACCGTAGAGAGATTGACAACCTCTCTTTCGCGTCGGGTTGCAAGTATTTGTTGTTTGTGTGCATGTGCTGCTTATTGGGTGGTGGTGATCCTCCTACTAGTTCGATAACCTTGGTTTCATAACTGAGGGAAATACTTACCGTCGCTGTGCTGCGTCATCCCTTCCTCTTTGGGGAAATACCGACGCAGTCTCAAGCCACGTCATCCAGCAAATGATGATTGTGACAAACTGAAAGTAAAAGCAAACAAAATCAAACGACGCTCCAAGCAAAACACATATCATGTGATGAATAAAAATATAGCTCCAAGTGACATGCCGATGGATTTAGACGAAAGAGGGGATGCCTTCCGGGGCATCTCCAAGCTTAGACGCTTGAGTCTCCTTAGAATTATACTTGGGGTTCCTTGAGCATCCCCAAGCTTGGGCTCTTGCTACTCCTTATTCCGTAGTCCATCGTGATCACACCCAAAACTTGAAAACTTCAATCACACAAAACTCAACAAAACTTCTTGAGATCCGTTAGTATAAGAAACATATTGCATACTTGAGGTACTGTGATAAATTGATTCAAATTCATTTTTGCATAATAGGTACTGTATTCTAACTTCCCCATGGCTTACACCCCCCGATATAGTCCATGGCATAATCAAAACAAGCAAACTATGCAAGCAAAACAGAATCTGTTTAAAACAGAACAGTCTGTAGCAATCTGTAAAGGTCCCATACTTATTTAACTATAAAAATTCTGAAAAATTAGGAAAACGTAAAAAATTTGTATAGAAATACTGTGTTAAAATTTCAGATCATTATCACTCTCCAGTAAAAAACGAAAATTCCTGCACTGGAGTCAAAGTTTCTGTTTCACATTCAGCATCGTTTCTACTCATCTTGTGAGTTATCCCAAAGGTTTTACTTGGCACAAACACTAATTAAAACATAAAAACACAATCATTACAGAGGCAACAATCATTTTATTACACAAAAACAGAAAGTAAAAACAAAAATAAAGATACATATTGGGTTGCCTCCCAACAAGCGCTATTGTTTTATGCCCCTAGCTAGGCATAATGCCTAGTTTCAAGTGTTGTCATCTTTGAAATTCAGCTCCTTGATAACACAACTATGATTAATAGGAACAATGGAAGACTTGAACATAGGTCCCTTTATCAAGTTCAAAAAGTTGGGGTGAACAATAATCATTTTGAGATCTTCGTTTCTTTTGGAAGGAGGTGTACTAATGCTCTTAGGGATAAATATGAACTTGGGATTTTTGTCTTGTGAGGTACTAGCACTAGTTTTGGATGGTGTGAAAGCGGATCTCACTTTTTCTATAACCTCCTCCATTTTATCAATTCTACTCAATCCTTGTTCTACCCTCTTATCAATATTAGCATCTTTTTTCCTTTAAAGTTTTCAAAGTTATTCCTACCCGTGACCCAAATTGAGTGATATGATTATGAAGTTTTTTATCTAACTCCTCAATAGGCTCACTAGTGATCATTTTCTTTTCAATAGCATCAAGCCTTTGCATAACATGTTCCAATGTCAAATTTATTTTATTATCGATAAGAGGTGGTGTTCCAACAAGATTTTCAATTGCATTATAAGCATCCAAAGTATGACACACTAAGAAGTTCCCACCGGTGATGGTGTCAAGGACAAACTTATACCAAGTAGTCACACCAACATAGAAATTATGAAGCAAATTGGTGGTGGATAGCTTATTAGTTGCTTTATTTTGGGCATGGAAAATCCTACACCATGCATCCTTCAAACTTTCTCCTCCCCTTTGTGTCAAATTGATAACATCATTATTGGGAGTGACACGCACAAAAGAAGAACTAGCCATGACTCCAAGCAAGAACTAATAACAAACAAAGGTAAATATTTTTGTATTTTTGATTTTTATGAGACAAACTAAACATAACAGCAAATAAAAAGAAGAACAAGTGAATGAAATTTTGTGCGAAGTTACTTGATAGTTGGTAATGGTATTCCCCGGCAACTGTGCCAAAAATCCTTCCTGATACTCGTGATCTGCGTTGGGTTTTCCGTGAAGAGGAACGGGTAATCGCAGCACAAAGTGGGTAAGTATTTCCCTTAGTTATGAAACCAAGGTTTATCAAACCAATAGGAATACCAATCCTCAACCGACTTCAGCGGCTGCACACAAAAGAACAAACAACTTTCACCCAACGCCGGCAAGAGGATCGTCAATCTCCTTGATCTCGTTATTTGCAAGCAAGTGAGTTGTGTAGATAATTGTAGATAATAGTAAAGTGCAAAATAAAATAAAAGGTAATAAATAACAGCAAGCTAATGATAGCGTTTGTGAATATATAAGTGAATAGACCCGGGGGCTATAGATTTCTCTAGTGGCATCTCTCATAAGCAAGCATACGGTGGGTAGACAAATTACTTTTGGACAATTGATAGAAAAGCGAATAATTATGCGATGTTCACAGAAATGATCATGTGTATATAGGCATCACGTCCATATGCAAATAGGCCGACTCCTTCCTGCACCTACTACTATTACTCCACTTCAAGAGCGCTTCTATGCTTGCCTCTCTATGTATTAAGTTCATGACAAACAGAGTAATGCTTGGAGAACGATGACATGATGTAGACAAAGTAAACTCAACTAATATGAATAACCCCCATCATTTTATCCTTAGTAGCAACAACACAAAGATGCAACTTGTCCCCTTCTGTCACTGGGATATAGAAACTCGCCAGGTTGAACCTACTACAACGCACCACTCCCACTGAAAAAATATCAATCTAGTTGGCCAAACTATATCAATAGATCGGATCGCATTACGAAGCTATGATGATCATGCAAATAAGAATCTTAGTAATAAGGTTTGACTCAAATACTTTTCATGAATAATCTGAACATAAACTCACAATTCATCGGATCCCAACAAACACACCATAAAAAGGGATTGCATCGGATAGATCAAGGCAAAGATGCGATGAACATTGTATTGAAGATCAAGAGAGAGAGAGAGAGAGAGATTGCCATCTAGGTACTACCTACGGATCCATAGGTCTGTGGTGAACTCTTCTAATTCTTGTACTCGTAAGTTAGCTAGATAAATGCTTAGTGCTGTTGCAACCTCACTACTTAACCATATATCACCCATTAAGCTTTGCTAGTTGATACGTCTCCAACGTATCTATAATTTTTGATTGTTCCATGCTATTATATTATATGTTTTGGATGTTTTATATGCATTAATATGCTATTTTATATTATTTTTGGGACTAACCTATTAATCTAGAGCCTAGTGCCAGTTTCTGTTTTTTCCTTGTTTTTGAGTATTGCAGATAAGGAATATTAAGCGGAGTCCAAACGGAATAAAATCTTCGGAATGATTTTTCTTGGACCAGCAGAAACCCAGCAAACTTGGAGATGAAGGCAGGAGATCTGCCATGGCGTCACAAGCCACCAGGGCGCGCCCTAGGGGGTGCCCCCCTGGCTTGTGGTCCCACGACAGCCCTCCTAACCCTATTTTTCGGCCTATAAATTCCCAAATATTCCCTGGATACCAAAAAGGGCCACGGAAATACTTTTCCGCCGCCGGAAGCCTCTGTTCCCGTGAGATCCAATCTTGGAGCCTTTTCCGGTAATCTGCCGGAGGGGGATTCGATCACGGAGGGCATCTACATCAACTCCATTGCCCCTCCGATGATGCGTGGGTAGTTTACCACAGACCTTCGGGTCCAGAGCTAGTAGCTAGATGGCTTCTTCTCTCTCTTTGTTCTTTAATACCATGTTCTTCATTATCTTCATGGAGATCTATCCGATGTAATACTTTTTTGCGGTGTGTTTATCGAGATCCGATGAATTGTGGGTTTATGTTCAGATTATCTATGAATATTATTTGAATCTTCTCTGAATTCTTATATGCATGATTTCATATCTTTGCAAGTCTATTCGAGTTATTGGTTTGGTTTGGCCAACTAGATTGGTAATTCTTGCAATGGGAGAAGTGCTTAGTTTTGTGTTCAATCTTGCGGTGTCCTCACCCAGTGACAAAGTAGGGGTAGCGAGGCACGTATTTGTATTGTTGCCATCAAGGATAAAAAGATGGGGTTTTCATCATATTGCTTGAGTTTATCCCTCTACATCATGTCATCTTACCTAATGCGTTACATTGTTCTTCATGAACTTAATACTCTAGATGCAGGCAGGAGTCGGTCGATGTGTGGAGTAATAGTAGTGGATGCAGAACCTTTGTGTGAGGGTCGGGAGCGCGCAATGGTTAACTCGTACCAACTTCTCCCCTAGGAGCATGCGTCTAATGCTTTGTTTCGATAACTAATAAACTTTTGCAATAAGTATGTGAGTTCTTTATGACTAATGTTGAGTCCATGGATTATACGCACTCTCACCCTTCCACCTTTGCTAGCCTCTCTAGTACCGCGCAACTTTCGCCGGTGCATCAAACCTACCTTCCACAAAACAGCCACCATATATTTTCCTCAAAACGGCCACCATACCTACCTATTATGGCATTTCCATAGCCATTCCGAGATATATTGCCATGCAACTTCCACCGTTCCGTTTTTCATGACACGCACCATCACTTTCATATTGCATATAGAGTCATATTTTGTTCTAGGTATCGAGTTGTCATTTTTTTCTTTTTGAGTTGTAAGTAAATAAAAGTGTGATGATTTTCATTATTAGAGCATTGTCCCATGAGAGAAAAGGATGATGGATGCTATGAATCCCTCACACGTTGGGATGAGTTTCCGGACTTTACAAATAATAAAAGAGGCCAGCGAAGCCCAAATAAAAAAAAGAGGCCAAAGATGCCCACCAAAAAAATGAGAGAAAGAGAGAAGGGACAATTTCTACTATCTTTTTCCACACTTTTGCTTCAAAGTAGCACCATGATCTTCATGATAGAGAGTCTCCTATTTTGTCAATTTCATATAACTAGTGGAATTTTTCATCTTTTGCACAACCACTTAGTTTTCTTTTTGAGCTTTCATACACTTATAGCTCTAGTGCATTCGTTGCATGGCAATCCCTACTCACTCACATTGATATCTATTGATGGGCATCTCCATAGCCCGTTGATACGCCTAGTTGATGTGAGACTATCTTCTCCTTTTTCCTCGCAACCTCCACAATATTTCACTTATAGTGCTATATCCATGGCTCACGCTCATGTATTGCGTGCGAGTTGAAAAGGTTTGAGAACATAAAAAGTGTGAAACAATTGCTTGACTTGTCATCGGGGTTGTGGATGATTTAGGTACTTTGTGTGGGGAAGTTGGAGCATATCCAGACCATATGATTTTGTAGGGATAACTTTCTAAGCCCATGTTATTTCGAAAGGACACAATTGCCTTGTTGGTATGCTTGAAGTATTACTGTTTTTATGTCAATATTAGACTTTTGTTTTGAATCTTATGGATCTGAATATTCATGCCACAATAAAGAATATTACATGGATAAATATGTTAGGTAGCATTCCACATCAAAAATTCTGTTTTTATCATTTACCTACTCGAGGACGAGCAGGAATTAAGCTTGGGGATGCTTGATACGTCTCCAACGTATCTATAATTTTTGATTGTTCCATGCTATTATATTATCTGTTTTGGATGTTTTATATGCATTAATATGCTATTTTATATTATTTTGGGGACTATCCTATTAATCTAGAGCCTAGTGCCAGTTTCTGTTTTTTCCTTGCTTTTGAGTATTGCAGATAAGGAATATTAAACGGAGTCCAAACGGAATAAAATCTTCGGAATGATTTTTCTTGGACCAGAAGAAACCCAACAAACTTGGAGATGAAGGCAGGAGATCTGCCGTAGCCTCACAAGCCACCAGGGCGCGTCCTAGGGGGGGCGCCCCCTGGCTTGTGGCCCAACGGCAGCCCTCCTAACCCTATTCTTCAGCCTATAAATTCCCAAATATTCCCTAGATACCAAAAAGAGCCACGAAAATACTTTTCCGCCGCCAGAAGCCTCTGTTCCCGTGAGATCCAATCTTGGAGCCTTTTCCGGTAATCTGCCGGAGGGGGATTCGATCACGGAGGGCATCTACATCAACTCCATTGCCCTCCGATGATGCGTGAGTAGATTACCACAGACCTTCGGGTCCATAGCTAGTAGCTAGATGGCTTCTTCTCTCTCTTTGTTCTTCAATACCATGTTCTTCATGATCTTCATGGAGATCTATCCGATGTAATACTCTTTTGCGGTGTGTTTGTCAAGATCCGATGAATTGTGGGTTTATGTTCAGATTATCTATGAATATTATTTGAATCTTCTCTGAATTCTTATATGCATGATTTCATATCTTTGCAAGTCTCTTCGAGTTATTGGTTTGGTTTGGCCAACTAGATTGGTAATTCTTGCAATGGGAGAATTGCTTAGTTTTGGATTCAATCTTGCGGTGTCCTCACCCAGTGACAAAGTAGGCGTAGCGAGGCACGTATTTGTATTGTTTCCATCAAGGATAAAAAGATGGGGTTTTCATCATATTGCTTGAGTTTATCCCTCTACATCATGTCATCTTACCTAATGCGTTACTCTGTTCTTCATGAACTTAATACTCTAGATGCAGGCAGGAGTCGGTCGATGTGTGGAGTAATAGTAGTAGATGCAGAATCGTTTCGGTGTACTTGACACGGACGTGATGCCTATATGCATAATCATTGCTTTGGATATCTTCATAATTATTCTCTTTTCTATCAATTGCTCAACAGTAATTCGTTCACCCACCGTATTATTTTCCTTCATGAGAGAAGCCTCTAGTGAAACCTATGGCCCCCGGGTCTATTTTCCATATGATATTTTCAGATCTATGAACCAAAAATACCAAAAATACCTCGCTGCATTATTTTTACTTTTGTTTTACTTTTCATTTTAGCAATCCTATCTATCTATCTCTATCAGATCTCATCCTTGTAAGTAACCGTGAAGGGATTGACCACCCCTTTATAGCGTTGGGTGCAAGTGTTTGATTATTTGTGTAGGTACATCTATCGGGGACTTGCTTGTATCTCCTACTGGATTGATACCTTGGTTCTCAACAACTGAGGGAAATAGTTATCTACTTTGCTGCATCACCCTTTCCTCTTCAAGGGAAAACCAACGCATGGTCAAGAAGTAGCACTAGTCTAGATACTCTTGCTAATGAGATTGCTGAGTCCCCGTGGCTCACAGATTCCTATAACAACATATGCAGGTACATGTAATGAGATGCTTTGATGTGAGAGCGATGATTGTTCTATTTGGAGCTCTTCTTCTTCATCATCTATCAAAGGGTGGGTTCCAGGTTGGCAGCCTGGGATTAGCAGGGTGGTCCTTGTCTTCTTTTTCGTTTGATTTCATACGTAGTCGGATTCTGCTCTACTATATGATGGTTGTATGTATTGATGTATTCAGATATTTATGATGTAACATGTGGCGAGTTTAAGCCAACTCCATGTACTCATCTCTTCTCTACATGTATTGTGACAATTTCCATTCTTGCGAAGCGGCCTGAAATGCGCTTATATCCTTATCGAGACCCTCGAGTTATCGTGAGGATAGTACCACATTTTTGGCATGACAAGTTGGTATCGGAGCAGTACCGAATTAGGAGCCCCCTTGATTGATCGAACTTAGCCGTTGTCGAGTCTAGAAAGAAAAACTATATTTTGAGTCTAGTTATATTTCAGAGAGTAGGAATTCTTTTTTACTTATCATCCCCATCGTTGGTACGGTGAGGAATCTTGACCTAGGAATTTTAATTCTATCCCTCTTCTCACTCAATTTTTTGAGGATCACGCGGGTATTTTGCAACCTCTACGATGTCGGTGTGACCGGAATTCTGTTCTTGGTGCCTCATGTCTGACTTGATTTTTAATCAGGGGAGTTGAGCTCCAAGGTTTTCTTGTCACACACGCCATCGTTCAGTTTCCTTAGTATCTCAGGACGAAGATGTTCGAAATCGCTTCAATACTATTTGTGGGGAGAGGAGTTTGGCGTCACCCAATACTGGGGAGAGCGTCCTAATGTACTGCCATGTTTAGTATCTGTCGGGCCCGTGGGACTGGGTACCCAGGCCCGTCTGCCTGGGGCCCAAGGCTTGGCGCATACCATGGGCCCAGCACGGCTCACCGTTGGACTTCACGAGCAAGACCTTCGCGAGGGCCCTCGCCTCGCGAGGTACACGTCACCGAGCAGCATACGGAACCTCGTGAAGCCCCCTGATAACCCACAAGTGTAGGGAATCGTTTGTAGCCTTTTTCGATAAGTAAGAGTGTCGAACCCAACGAGGACCTAAAGGTAGAATTTATATTCTCAACTTCTATCGACCACCGATACAACTCTACGCACGCTAACGCTTACTTTACCTAGAACAAGTATGAAACTACTTTGCGGGAATAAAACTAGAAGTACTTTGTAGGTGTAGAGATAATTTTGCAAGGTAATAAAGCACATAGAAATAAAAGTTAGGTTCTGTTTTAATAAAAGAAGAATAAAGTAAATATAGGGAGTGTGGAAAAGTGGTGATAGGATTTGCGAGATTGTGCTAGGCAATTGATAACAAGATCAGTAATCATTATTGCTGTTTTATATGAGGGAGAGGCATACGCTAACATACTTTCCGTACTTGGATCATATGCACTTATGATTGGACCTCTAGCAAGCATCTGCCACTACTAGAAATCATTAAGTTAAACCCAACCATAGCACTAAACATCAAGTCCTCTTTACTCGCATACGCAACGATCCCCTTACTGGGGTGTAAGCTTCTGTCACTCTAGCCACGCACTATAAGCGAATCATGAACGTATTGCAACACCCTCCAGCGTGAATCTTTCACGTGTGCGCCTCACGGAAAGCACCTTAGGACAACACCAAAATAAACCACGCAACTCAAACCAATCAAGATCATCAATCAACCCATAGGAAAAAAAGGAACTACTCAAACATCATAGGATAGCCACACATCATTGGATAATAATATATAGCATTAAGCACCATGATCAAGTAGGGGGTACAACAGGATGCGGGAGAGTGGACCGCTGTAGATAGATGAGGGAAGGTGATGGTCGTGTTGATGACGGCGGCGAAGTTGTTGGTGTAGATTGCCGTCACGATGGTTGCCCCGGCGGTGCTTCGGTGCCATCGGGAGAGAGGGGGAGAGAGCCACCTCCTTCTTATTATTCCTTGGCCTCCTCCCTAGGTGGGAGGAGAGTTTTCCCTCTAGTCCATGGCCGCCATGGCTCCTAGAGGGCAGGAGCCCCTCCGAGATTGGATCTATCTTTTTGTCTCTCTTCTATTTTCGTGACTCTTTTCTGGCCCTGCATCGTTTCTTTAATATCCGGAGATCCATAACTCCAATCGGGTTGAAATTTTGATGGTATTTTTATCGCGAAAATATCTTTCTTGTAGCGAAAGTAGGGTCGCAACCGACTTAAGGAGTGTCCACAAGCTAATAGGGCGCGGCCAACCCCCCTGGTCGCGCCCTGTTGGGTCATGGGTCCCTCGGGAATCATATTGCCTTGATTCTTCTTCCTAAAATTCACATGTATTCCAAAAAAATCTCTGTAAATTTTTATCGCGTTTGGACTTTGTTTGATATGGATTTTCTATGAAACAAAAAACACACAAAAAACAGGAACTGGCTCTGGGCACTGGGTAAATAGGTCAGTGCTCAAAAATAATATAAATTGGTAAATAAATACTCAAAAAGTATCCTAGAATAATAATATTATAGCGTGGAACAATAAAAAATTATAGAAACGTTGGAGACGTATCAGCATCCCCAAGCTTAATTCCAGCTCGTCCCCGAGTAGGTAAATGACAAAAACAATTTTTTTGATGTGACATGCTACCCAACATGTAATCTTTTGTATGCATGCTTATTGAGAAACGATGAATTAACAAACATCAACATAGTAATATTTATAAGCACAAGCAACACAATCATCAATCTTTCGAAATACACGATCCTCAAAGAATGTTTACCCCCCATTAAGTTTATCATATTAGTACGGCATGGCTCCGTGTTCACCACATTAGTACAAATGTCAGGCACCACGGTGTCCAAGTCAGGCAATTGGATCATACTTTTTCAAAGCGCATCAACCTTTATTCTTCACGCAATATATGAGCGTGAACCATGGACATAGCATATGGGTGGAATAGAATATGGTGGTAGATATCAAAGGGGTAAAAATTGGAGAAGAAAATCTTGCATCAACTCGGCGTATCAACGGCCTATGGAGATGCCTATCGATAGATATCAATGCGAGGAGTAGGGATTGCCATGCAACATGATGCACTAGAGCTATAATGTATGAAAGCTCAACTGCAGCTAAGTGGGTGTGCATCCAACTTGCTTGCTCATGAAGACCTCGGGCATTTGAGGACGCCTGTCATCGGAATTTACAAGCCAAGTTCTAGTACTGAAAAATTCCCACTAGCATATGAAAGTGGTAAAACATGAGACTCTCTATATGAAGAACATGGTGCCACTTTGAGGCACAAGTGTGGTAAAGGATAGTAGCAAAGTCCATTCTCTCATTTCTCTCATTTGTTTCATTTTTTTTCATTTTTTTGATTTTTTATATGGGGGGCTCATTTGGCCTCCCCCATTTTTTATTTCCTCACTAGGACAATGCGCTAATAATGATGATCATCACACTTTTATTTACTTACAACTGAATATGAAAACTATGAAACAATATGACTCAATATGAATGCCTCTGGCAGTGTACCTGGATGTGCAATGATCTAGCGTAGAAAAAGATATCAAAGAACAGACAAGCCATGTAAATATCATGCTAGCTATCTTACGATCATGCAAAGCAATATAACGATAGGTGAACTAGTCATATGAGATGATGGTGGAAGTTGCATGGCAATATATCTCGGAATGGCTATAGAAATGCCATAATAGGTAGGTATGGTGGCTGTTTTGAGGAAGATATAAGGAGGTTTATGTGTGACAGAGCGTATCATGTCACGGGGTTTGGATGCACCGGAAAAGTTTGCACCGATCCTCGAGGTGAGAATTGGCGATGCACGGTACCGAAGAGGCTTGCAAAATTATGAGGAGGTGAGATTTCCTATGTCCATGGATTCACATTAGTCATAAAGAACTCATGCACTCATACCCTTTCATATTACCACATCAATGTCATTAACCCACAATTTATCTTTTATGTGATACATGAAGGTTTTTGTCGTCGTTTTGTCACGGCAGATGTCCTAGTGAAAGGACTTAGGGGTGAAGCCATCACTACGGCGGTTAACTCGAAGGGGTTGGTTGGGTGAAAGACACGGTTTTAGCCAAGTTTGGACTGTCTCGAAGGAGGTAAAAGCCTACGTCCGGCTTTGAGTTGTATTGATTGGGTATCGATTACAAGGGAGCCGATTCGCTTGACCTAGCTATCGATCAAAGGTTTCGTACCCTAAGCCGCCCAGGGAACCCGCCTTTATATACACAGGTCAAGGCCCTGGGCTTACAAGAGTCCGGGCCGGGTTACATCTAGTAACCGGCCTTATCTCTAAATCACCCTGCCTTGTCTGGCAAGCTATCTCTCGACGGCTTACGCCTCCGAGTCACACACCACCTTCCGGCTCTGGGCCTCCGCCCGGCCCTGCTCGTAAGTTACCTCCAGGCCTGTCTGGCCTGTAGGCCTGTTTAAGGTCTCATTGCTAAGCCGCCAACTTCCTAACCCGGCCCGACCTGGGCGGGTCATACCACGGGGCTATATCCCCAACATTAGGCCCCAGATTGATTTGAACTTGTTCATGTCAATCTTCAAATCTTCTGGTTGGCGAGTCTTGCGTTCTTCGTAATCACCTGCAATAAATGTTCATGACCCGCCATGTAAAAATGGATGACGTCATCTCTGGAAATCCCTAAAATCTTAATGACATCACAACGGATCTTTGCATTAACTGTTCAACCCGAAAATCGAGGCGTTTTGTTGGTCAATCATCATGTTGTCCCCTCGATTCCCGCGTTGGACTATTGTTGTTCCATCTTCCCTTATAAATAGGCGTGGGGGGTCCCATCCTTTTCACTTTCCCCCGCTGCCGCTTCTCTCTTCTTCTTCCTCCAGACGCCCACGCAACCGAAGCTCCGCCGTGCCGTCCGGACCACGCCGTCCTCTTCAACAAAGGCCGATGCATCACCCTGTTTGCGTCCAGAGCTCGCCGGTGCACGCCCGCACTCCCTGCATCTTCCAGGTTCCATCCTCCTTCCCTCTTAGATCCGCATTAGTTCATCGGAGTTCTTCCAAGTCCGCCGCCGTTCGTCGCAGTGCTTACCCAAGATTGGAAAGGAAACATCTCTAGGCTCTGAAACGCTAGCCAAATCGCGCGGTGCTCTGCTTAATATGTGTTTCGTAGCCGGTGTAGATTGCTCCTTCATTGGAATCCATGTACCAACTGTCTGTTCTCCCACTGCTGTTTCTAGGTTTAGCACATATTTTCCTTTTATCCTCGTCTGTAGATCTTGCAATGGCCGCGGTAGTTGGTGGAACTTGTTTGTCCACACTTAGCATCATTTTCAGTATTTACTGTCCAAGTTGACCCACCATCACGCTCCCGACTCTCCCTAGCAAAATATAATCCGCTTCATATCTGTAGTTGACGGCGGCTCATAATTTAATAATGACCCGCCAAGTAGCGCTGCCGTCTTAGAGTCATAGCCGATTTTGGTCATGTAGCGTTCTTAACCCGCCGTATCTCCATGCCTTTCTGTAGCGTTTAACCCGCCGTTATGGCTAAAGCCCCCACTTCTTGCGATTGGGTAGGCTCCGGGGTTACCGAGGTGATACTCAATGATTTCATAGTCATGGGAGTTTTGCCGGCTCAAGACGTCATCCATTGGCGGGTTCCTGGTGCCGAGATCACTCGCGAACCCAAGGAAGGGGAAGTTATCATCTTCACAGATCATCTTCTCCGTGGCTTCTCACCGCCCGGATCAAAGTTTTTCCGGGATGCCCTGCATTTTTACAAACTTCCTCCTCAAAACATTGGCCCCAACTTTGTCACCAACTTGTGCCAATTCCAAATATTCTGTGAAGCATATCTGCAAGAAGAGCCCTCCGTTAACCTCTTTAGAGATTTCTTCTACATCAAACGCCAGACTGAAATTGCAGATGGACCAAGCCTTGAACTTGGTGGCGTTTCAATCCAGAGGCGGAGAGATGTGTCTTTTCCCTCGGCGACTCTGCCTAGCCACCCCAAGGACTGGAATCACACCTGATTCTACTTCAGAGACACTGCTCCGGCTAGAGAACATCCATTACCGGGCTATCGCCCCTACCGGCTCTGCACCACCACCGAGCTTCCAGACCGGTTGTCCGCCATAGAGAGCGTCCAATATGCTCATACATTTTCAAAGATTAGAGCTTTACTAGCTAATGGATTAACGGGTGTTGATTTGACCCGCTGCTGGGTCTCCTGGAGAATCTTGCCGCTGAGCTTGCGCGGCGGCTTAATGTGTGAATACACAGGCACTGTGGATGACCCTCAGCGCTTCAATCAGACACCTCTAACAGACAAGGACCTCAACTTGATTGTCAAATCATTGCTGGGAGAACCCCAGGAGGTCTGCAATAAGACGGGGTTAAGCCCCTTCTACGCTGTTAATCCGGCTCCCGCAGTAAGGCTTTTTCCTTTAAACTGTACTCTTTTTCCTTTAGATTTCGCACTTTACACACCTCATTTAACCTTTCTTCAAATGCACTTATGTATGTAGGCCGACTCTCCCTTCTGGAAGAAGGGAATAACCACAACCTCCACTTCAAAAAAGAAGAGCTAGGCAACTAAGACCCGGGCTCCGGCTCGTAAGAAGAAACCGACAACTCAAGAGCTGCTCGGACTAGATGACTCGAAGGTAGAACTTGACTCTCTTGGCCTTCTTTTTATGCAACTTATTGACGCTGACTCCTCTCAGGGTGAAGCGGAGACGAGTCAAGCCGGTGCAGCAGAGGTAACTACCATCTCCTCCGACTCGGAACCTTTGCCAAGAGAGAAAATACGGTGGGTTATCCGGAAAGTAAACTTTTCACACCCCCTTGCTCACTTGGATCCCAACTTTCTTTTGAAGAAGCAGCAACATGACTCCAGGCGTCAGACCCAGAGCGGTGGCTCTGAAGATCTAGTGGCCGGCTTACCTGACGCTCCAGCTCCTCGGAAACATCGTAACGAGGTTATTCATAACTTTGTTTTCATTCCCTCTGCATGCTAGCTTCATGCAGTAAACTGTTCACATTGCCCAACTTTAACTTTTTAGGAAACACCTCCTTCCTCTGGCGACTCAACGCCTCAAAATTTCCCCCTCTTGTTATTAACCCAGGGACTTTCTTCTTTGCATCCCATATTTCTTACTAACATTGCACCCTTGCTTATGACTTATAACAAAATCTTTGTTCACAGGGCCCAAGCTAAAAAGAGGAAAATAATCGGGTCATCTGCCAATCCTGACGCCCCAGAGCCGGAGAACCCGAAACTTGACACTCCTAATATTCAAGTTGAGCCCTCTGAAGCTAATCAAAGCACTCATGATGAAATACTCCAGCCGACTGAGCCGGCGGATGCTGATGTCGTGATCACTGAAGCTAACCCGGAAACTGATCCTAAGCCGCCTAGTCCTGTGCAAGCAGCTGAGGACATCGCTTGTCATGAAGAGGGGGTTATCATCACCGGGACGGCTTATAAATCTCTAGCACCTTCCGATGTGCTGACTAAGCATATTAGCAAGGATGAGGCGCCTTCGCCTGAGAAGGAGAAGGTTAAACTTGATCTCCCCAATCTTGAAAAGCTTACTGTTGACGAGCTGCATTCCGGATATTTGAGCCGCCTATCCGCAAGCCGGGACATGGAAGCCAACCTAGTTGGCATGATGAAGAAAAAATACGAGGTATACTCAACTTATCCTCATTCCATACACCCTTACGTAGCCCCCAAGAGCCTGCTTATTTTCTTGAAGATAAGTCGGTTCTTCAATAATATATACATTTTACTTCATCAGCGTGTAGCCCCCAAGGGCCGAGTCATTATGTAAATAATGAGTCGGCACTTACTTTGCTGACATGAATAAATTCCAGCCGTAGCCCCCAAGGGCCGGCTTATCTCTTGAGATAGCCGGGTCTTTTACTTTTGTAAAGAAGAAACTGGTCATCTGTTCTGCAAATTGTAGAGCCTGTAGCCCCTAAGGGCCGGCTTATCTTCTTGAAGATGCCCTGGGTCTGCCTGTATTATATACTTGAAAGAACTAATATACATTAGCCCCCAAGTATCAAGAATATTGCTTGTAATGTGCTTGAGACTTGTAACAAATTTCTTCATTGCCACCAAGCGTCGTTATGCATCGTGCTTACCGGCTTAGGATTGGCAAACTTCCACTTAACAATTGCTATTGTACAGGAAACTTTAAATGTGGCCGAGTCAAGTTTGACCGACCTTAGGAAAAAACTGGCTTTGCAACAAGACGCCTGAGCTGAAGCTGACGCAAAGTGGCGGCTCTCCTCAACAGAGCTGGAAAAGACCAAGGCGGATTTTGAAGCTTACAAACAATCTGTTGAAGCTGAATAAGCCGCCCTGGTCAAACGCGCAGAAGACGCCGACGGCCAACTTAAACCCGTTATTAAAGAACTGACCAGTCTGAAACGCCATGTAGCTCGGATGACTGAAGCTGTCTTTGGTAAGTATTGTTGACTATCTTATGAGCATTCTTTTCAAACAGTCTTATAAAGACTCGCCCGGCGACTTATACAATTGAACTGTTTATAGGCCATCGAACTCACAATCTTCCAGATGACAGCTTGCTGAAGCTGAAAGCTTTATATTCATTCACTGAGCAGCTGTATGCTGGAAGTTTTTTCACCATCAGGGCTATTATGGGTGAAAAGGGCATGCCAAAGCTCATCAAAGATGTGCCGAACTACCTCTCAACCTTCCCCAAGCAATTTGAAGAGTTGAAGAAATCAGCCGCCCGTAAAGGCGCAATAGCAGCTTTGAGCCGGGCTTTGGCTTATGCACCAGAACTTAACCCGGAAGAGATGGTTGGAGGGTTTCCACAGCTAAAGGTTGACTGGTCAGAATTCACGCAAGATGACTATGCTCATTGCTTCAAAGCGTCTCGAGTACTGGCCAGCCAACTAGCCGCAGAGGCTGATCTGAAGGTTTATCAGGCGGCTTATAACGACAACAATGCACGAGTTCGAGCGCCTACTTTTGAGCCGGTGGATCTGACTCCTCAGCGTCGTAAGCACATCTTTGCCCCTGATGTTGACCCGTCTCCCATCTTGCATGATGAAGCTGAATTCCAGGCCTTGATCAACTGCAACTGGGATGTGGACAACCTTCAGATCCAGGAGACAGAAGACCCGGCACAGGATGACTCGACAGCAACTTAGGCGAAGGAGTTGGCCCAGGATGAAGCTTAGCCCGGATGAACTAACGGCCGGGTTGTGATCATATGAAAAACTTTGGTCCAAAATTTTGGGCTCCGCGCAGCCTTCTAATAGACTTAGGTAAAAACTGCTTGCCTGTGCCATGCCTTCGTGCACGTTTTGAATTTTATCAACTTATATCCTGTGCTAGCAGCTTATGGCCATACTCCTGGACGAGTTAACAACTCTGAGCCCCATGATCTTGAAAATATAGAAATAAGACCCGCTGGCGGGTCATGACAGCCATAAGCTTCGACCAATGAGTAGTCATCCAAATATGAATAATCTCCTCATGAAAAAGTCCTCCAAAAACAACAAACTGAAAACATAGACGTGTATATATTCAGTTGCTATAAGGCGGCTTTAAAGGCACAACCCAAAAGAGATCAACCCTTTATATATTTTTGATTCAAAGAAGCTAGGCATTAATGCCTATAATCCCGTAGGCCGGCTCTCACGTGACATAAATCCGTCATTTTAACCTTAACAAATTCAGGGTCTTAAAAAAGATTGACTGTTAAGAGTATGAATGGGCCACATAGTGGAGAGACTACAACGAACACGTGAGTTTGTCCTAGCTCTGTAAGCCGGCTCTCACGTGACATAAGGCGCCGTTTTAACTTTGACTAGTTTAGGGTCTTTGAAAAAGATTGACTGTCAAACGTTCGGCGGGTCACCTGGCGGAGTAGCAAGTTGCAAACAGGCAGGTTTAACTCAAATATGGCTTTTAAGCCGGTCAAGAGGGTATGAAAGCTAAACCCAGTGGGTTGGAAGCCCCCAAGTGACCTTATGAACAATCAACTCTTTGCACAAAACTTGTTGCATGAAAACGGCAGAGGCCCCGAATTATGGGGATGCCAGCTTTATTATATTGAAAAAGGTATATACAGTGACAGAGATATGTAAATTGATAAGAGTCAATGACTCAAGTATAGTAAGGCCGAAGATGAGCAATATTCCACGTCCTGCTGGTCTCTTCCCCGGAAGTGCGTGACTTGTCACTCTCCCGTATATCAGTGAGGTAATATGACCCATTGTTGAGATTCTTGCTGACCACGAAGGGCCCTTCCCAAGGGGGAGATAACTTATGCATGTTTGTCTGATCTTGAATCAGACGTAGCACTAAGTCGCCTTCTTGGAACGTCCGGGTCTTCACTCTACGGCCATGATAGCGACGCACATCTTGTTGATAAATCGCCGATCGTGCGGCTGCAAGGTCCCGCTCTTCATCTAAGGCGTCCAGTGCATCCTGACGCGCCGCCTCATTATCAGTTTCAACATAAGCCGCTACCCTGGGCGAGTCATGACGGATATTACTCGGGAGAACAGCTTCTGCGCCATAAACCATGAAGAAAGGCGTGTAGCCTATTGATCTGTTGGGGGTTGTTCTGATGCTCCAAAGAACTGAAGGTAACTCTTCCACCCAACAACCCGGCGTTCGTTCCAAAGGAACCATAAGCCGGGGTTTGATCCCTCTCAAAATTTCCTAGTTAGCATGTTCTGCTTGACCATTAGACTGTGGATGAGCCACGGAGGAGACATCGAGGTGGATGTGTTCACTTTCACAAAACTCTTTCATAGCACCCTTGGATAGATTTGTACCATTGTCAGTAATAATACTGTGAGGGTAACCAAAACGAAAGGTCAGCTTCTTGACAAACTGAACTGTTGTTGTTGCATCACACTTGCTAACCGGCTCTGCCTCAATCCACTTGGTAAATTTATCAACCGCCACCAAGAGGTGGGTCTTCTTATCTTTAGACCTCTTAAACGGTCCAATCATATCAAGCCCCCAGACTGCAAACGGCCAGGTGATTGGAATCATCCGTAACTCTTGAGCCGACACATGGGCACGTCGTCCAAATTTCTGACAGCCATCGCATTTACTAACCAAGTCCTCCGCATCTGCTTGAGTTGTTAACCAGTAAAAACCGTGCCGAAAAGCTTTGGCCACCAAATATTTTGACCCGGCGTGATGACCACAATCGTCGGCATGTATCTCTTGCGAGATTTCACAGCCCTCCTCAGGAGAAACACAACGTTGAAAAACACCAGTCACGCTGCACCTGTGCAACTCGCCATTGATAATAGTCATGGATTTAGACCACCTCATGATTTGCCGCGCCAAGGTCTCGTCCTCGGGTAACTCGCCATGAGTCAGATATGCCAAATAGGGCAGCATCCAATCTGGAATAGCGCGAAGAGCCGCCACCAACTGTCCTTCCGGGTCAGGTATAGCAAGATCCTCCTCAGAATGTAATTTGACCGACGGGTGATGTAGTACATCCAGAAACACATTGGGCGGCACCGGCTTATGCTGAGACCCCAATCGTGATAATGCATCAGCCGCCTCATTCTTTCGATGATCAATATGATCCACCTGATAACCCTTAAAGTGACCAGCAATGACGTCAACCGCCTGGCGATAAGCCGCCATACGAGGGTCTTTCGAATCCCATGTGCCCGAAACTTGTTGGGCCACAAGGTCTGAGTCGCCCAGACATCTGACCCGGCTCAAATTCATCTCCTTGGCCACACGGAGCCCGTGAAGCAAAGCTTCATACTCAGCTGCATTGTTAGTACAAGGAAACATTAACTTTAATACGTAACAAAATTTGTCACCTCTAGGGGAAGTCAAAACAACTCCATCCCCTGAGCCTTCCAATTGTCTGGATCCATCAAAGTGAATTGTCCAATATGTATTGTCTGGCTTCTCCTCAGGTGCTTGACACTCCATCCAGTCATTGATAAAATCCACCAGAGCTTGAGACTTGACAGCTGTTCGAGGCACATACCTCAAATTAAGAGGCCCAAGCTCAATTGCCCACTTAGCAATCCTGTCAGTGGCTTCTCTATTTTGAATGATATCTCCCAAAGGAGCAGAGCTGACCACCATGATTGGATGTCCAAGGAAATAATGCTTCAGCTTGCGATTCGCCATGAACACTCCAAATACTAGCTTTTGCCAATGTGGGTATCTTTGCTTGGATTCTGTCAAAACCTCGCTGACGTAATAAACCGGTCGCCGGACTGGGTACTCTTTACCTGCCTCTTTCCGCTCCACAACAACTGCAGCACTGACGGCCTTGTTATTAGCCGCCACGTATAGAAGCAAAGGCTCTTTTTCCATGGGAGCGGCCAAGACAGGCGGCTCAACCAACTGTTTTTTGAGCGCCTCAAACACATCATTGGCAACATCACTCCAGACAAAATCATCTGCCTTCTTCATCATCTGATACAAAGGGATGGCCTTCTCACCCAGGCGGCTTATGAACCGTCTTAAAGCGGCAATACGACCCACCAAGCGTTGAACATCATTAATGCACGCCAGCTTAGATAATGAGGTGATGGCCTTTATTTTGTCTGGGTTAGCCTCAATGCCCCGTTCTGAGACCAAAAATCCCAGGAGCTTGCCTGCAGGCACACCAAAAACACACGTAGCTAGATTAAGCATCATCTTGTAAACCGCAAGTTATCAAAAGTTTCTCTCAAATCGTCCAGCAGAGTCTCCTTCTTCCTTGACTTGACCACATTATCGTCCACATAAGCATGAACATTGTGTCTGATCCGACTATGAAGACGGTTCTGTACGCAGCGTTGATAAGTCGCCTGAGCACTTTTGAGTCCAAAAGGCATGGACACATAGCAGAAAGCTCCAAAAGGTGTTATAAAAGATGTCTTCTCTTGGTCTTTAACTGCCATCTTGATCTGATGGTAACCCGAATAAGCATGCAAGAAACATAAGCTCTCGCATCCCGCCGTTGCATCAATGATCTGGTCGATGCGGGGGAGAGCAAATGGGTCCACCGGACATGCCTTGTTTAGATCTGTGTAATCTACACACATGCGCCACGTGCCGTTCTTCTTAAGTATGAGCACGGGGTTAGCCAACCATTCCGGGTGAAAAACCTCCACGATAAACCCTACTGCTAAGAGCCGGGCTACCTCTTCCCCAATAGCTTTACTCCGCTCTTCATTGAAACAACAGAGGAATTGCTTGACTGACTTAAACTTAGGATCCACATTAAGGTGGTGCTCTGCGAATTCTCTCGGTACACCTGGCATGTTAGAAGGCTTCCATTCAAAGATGTCCCTATTCTCACGGATGAATTCGATGAGCGTGCTTTCCTATTTAGGGTCCATATTAGCCCCTATAGTGAACTGCTGTGATGAGTCGCCAGGAACAAAGTCCACCAACTTGGTATCTTCTGCCACAAACTTCAGGGGCGGGTCAGACTCTGTGCTGGGCTTCTTCAACGGGGTCATATCCGCCGGGTCAACATTGTCTTTATAAAACTTGAGCTCCGCCTCAGCACAACTTGACTCTGCATACGCGGCATCGCCTTCCTCGCACTCAAGAGCAATCTTTCGATCACCATGCACCGTAATCGTCCCCTTCAGACCTGGCATCTTGAGCTGCAAGTAAACATAACAGGGCCGAGGCATGAACTTGGCATAAGCCGGCCTTCCAAACAGAGCATGATATGGGCTTTTGATTTTAACCACCTCAAACCACAAGGTCTCTACCCTGTAGTTGAACTCATCACCAAAAGCTACCTCAAGGGCAATTTTTCCAACCGAATAAGCCGACTTGCCGGGTACCACACCGTGAAAGACTGTGGATGACGGCTTGAGATCTTTGTCAGTCAGGTTCATCCATCGGAAAGTGTCGTAGTATAGGATATTGATGCTACTGCCACCGACCATCAGCACCTTGGTGAACATGTAGCCTCCTACCTGAGGGGATACCACAAGGGCCAAGTGCCCCGGGTTATCAACTCGCGGCGGGTGATCCTCCCTGCTCCATGATATGGTCAGACCACTTTAGGTATTATGGAAGAGCCGGCATTGCTACATGAACCGCCCTCTTGCGCACCTTCTAATAACGTTTATCAAGACTTATGGTGAAGACGTGATACTGGCCTCCATTAAGCTGGTTTGGGTTACTCTGATACCCTGATTTGTTGTTTCGATGCTGACCATCATTACCGGACTGTTGATTATGGCCACCATGACTGCCTTGACCCTGATAACCCGATCCTGAGCCGCCCACACCGAAACCTGACCCGTGACAGCCGGATCCTGACCCGCCAGGCGGTCCGTTGCCGTTACCATGATGCTGGTTAAGGCTGTAATTCCGGAACTCACGCATAATATAACAATCCTTCCAAGCGTGGGTGGACGGCATGTTGGGAAGATTGTGCTGCGGGCAGGGGTCATTGAGCATTGCTTCCATGTTAAAAGGCTTGCCCTTTCCGAAAGGCGGTTTACCGTTACCCTTGGTGCGGTTGTTTCCAGTGTTGGTATTGGCCACCAGATCTGACCCGCCATCTGGATGCTTCCGTTTTCCCCCATTGCCTGGGTTGTTATTTCCTGTTCCATTCTGCTGCTGACCCTTGCCGTTGCCATTCTTCTTGCCTTTAGTAGACTTCTCATCATCAGAACCAGGATCCTTCGTGCTGTCATAATCTGCATATTTAGTGAGAGCCGCCATGAGCTCGCCCATGTCCTGGCAAGAACGCTTGAGCCGTCCAAGCTTCTGCTTAAGGGGCAAAAAGTGACAATTCTTCTCCAGAATCAGAACCGCCTGAGCCGCCATGATATTATCAGACGAGTCGATAATGGTTGAGACCCGCCGGACCCATTAATGGGTTGACTCATCCTCCCGCTGCATGCAATGATCCAAATCAATGATCATCATAGGCTGCTTGCACGTCCCTTGAAAATTCTTAATGAATCGTGCTTTCAACTCGGCCCAGGAGTTAATGGTATCGGGGGGCAGACCCTTTAACCATGTACGAGCCGGTCCTTCCGGCATCATGATGAAGTACTTAGCACAGACTACATCACTGACGTCTAACATCTCCATGGCTAGCTCATAACTCTCAATCCAGGCTTCTAGAGGTAGATCAGCTGTGTAGTTAGGCACTTTGCGCGGACCCTTAAAATCCTTCGGCAGGCGCTCGTTCCGTAGAGCCGGTGCTAAACACGGCACTCCAACAGCCCTGGAAGTAACTACGGCTCCCACCGAAGTTGAAGGGGTCACCGGGGGCGGCTCTTGGTAAGCCGCCGCGGCCGCCGCCTCACGATGAGCTCTGGCATTATCCACGATCACCTGAGCATTGACAATGGGTGGGCCATCATGAGGTGGGTTCCGACGTCGCTCGCTGCTACAGACCGCTGGCGACTCCAAGCGCTAGCTATAACTGCGGCTTGGGATGGGGGTTGAGTGCACACGACTCCGGCTATATGTATACTTCTCCTGTTGAGCCACCGCTGTCTGCAATAACTCAATGGCATTCCGTGCTTCTGCGGCGAAAGGTGTTCTGTCGACGAGAGGAAGCGCATTGAGCCTGGCCGCTACTGCTCTCATGTTCTCCGCCGGGTTAGAATAATGACCAGGCGGTGTCAGAAAACACTGCGGCGTGGTCTGGTTCCTGCGAGGCGGGTCTGGCTGCCGATGCTGAGTCACCGCCCTATTCCCAGGCACTTCCGCCATTCGGGTCACGGTCAGAGGCGCGTTCAGTTCTGCCCCCGGCGTGTTAAAAAGATTCCTGGGCTCATACTGCTCAGGCAGGCGGGTCTGATGCCTCATCCGCAAAACTGCTTCTAAGGTTTGTTGATCCAGATTAAGGCGAAATGCTTCAGCCCTGAGACGCTCCGACTCAGCATCCATCTGAGCCTGCAATGCATTGATATCCTCCTGGGCCCTGGTCATCTGGTCCTTTAGCCTCGCGATCTCCGCATTACGGCTTGCTTGATTTTCCATTGTGACCTCGGTTCCCATCAGAGCTGTCAGCTCGTTCATCAGATCCAGCAAAATTTGAGCTGGCGGCCTGGCTGACCCGGATCCTGCCGCGCCGGCAGCCACCGCCCCGGCCGCCGTGCTGCCAGAAGCCGGCGCCGAGCCTGCCACGAAGACGGCGGATTGGCTCGGTGGCTCATAGGGCTCCGGAATACTGTCGCCCTCGAAATAGCCCCCAAGCCCGCCGTTATGAAGCTCATAGATTGACTCCGCCTCTCCGCTCGAGGATCCATTCTCTGAGCAGACGGGGGTTTCTTCTTGTGACACAGAACCTTCCACAAGTTCCGCGCCTTGTGTGAAGCCGACGAAAACGTGCTTCCGGCCGGGTTGGATCCGGGCGGGTTGCGTGCGCCAGGCCGACTCGGCGATGTTGGTGCAGATGTCCGGCCCGGGCTTAGACCCGCCGATCTTCCCGTTGAAAACGTGAATTCCGCCGAAGGGGATCCGGTACTCGTACTCAATTGACTCGCCCTCGGGGCCCCAGCTAGCGTCGTCGATGTAGAGCTTGTCGCAGCAACTCTTAGTCATCCTGCCAATGGCGTATCCCTCGATCCCTGGGAGAGAGCCCTTCGAGTACTCCAAACCACCGCGCATCTGCCCCAAGGTGGGCGCCAACTGTCGTGGTTTTGTCACGACAGATTGATACATCTCCAACGTATCTACTTTTCCAAACTCTTTTGCCCTTGTTTTGGACTCTAATTTGCATGATTTGAATGGAACTAACCCGGACTGACGCTATTTTCAGCAGAATTGCCTTGGTGTTATTTTTGTGCAGAAATCAAAGTTCTCGGATTGACCTGAAAATTTACGGAGAATATTTTTGGAATTAATAAAAAATACTGGAGAAAGAATCAACCGGAGGAGGTCCACCACTTGGCCAAGCCAGGGGGGCGCGCCCCCCCTAGGGCGCGCCCCCCTGTCTTGTGGGTCCCCTAGAGCTCCGCCGACCTCAACTCCAACTCTATATATTCCTATTCGGGGAGAAAAAAATCAGAGAGAAGAGTTCATCACGTTTTACGATACGGAGCCGCCGCCACCTCCTGTTCTTCCTCGGGAGGGCAGATCTGGAGTCTGATTTGGGCTCCGGGGAGCGGAAATCGACGATGTCGTCATCACCAACCATCCTTCATCACCAATTTCATGATGCTCTTCGCCGTTCGTGAGTAATTCCATCATAGGCTTGCTGGACGGTGATGGGTTGGATGAGATCTACCATGTAATCGAGTTAGTTTTGTTAGGGTTTGATCCCTAGTATCCACTATGTTCTGAGATTGATGTTGCTATGACTTTGCTATGCTTAATGCTTGTCACTAGGGCCCGAGTGCCATGATTTCAGATCTGAACCTATTATGTTTTCATGAATATATATGTGTTCTTGATCCTATCTTGCAAGTTGTAGACACCTATTACGAGTTATGATCCGCATCCCCCAGGGTGACAATAACTGGGATTCTTTCCGGTGATTACCGTAGTTTGAGGAGTTAATGTATTCACTAAGTGCTAATGCTTTGGTCCGGTTCTCTATTAAAAGGAGGCCTTAATATCCCTTAGTTTCCATTAGGACCCCGCTGCCACGGGAGGGTAGGACAAAAGATGTCATGCAAGTTCTTTTCCATAAGCACGTATGACTATATATGGAATACATGACTACATTACATTGATGAATTGGAGCTAGTTCTGTATCACCCTATGTTATAACCGTTGCATGATGAATGCTATCCGACATAATTATCCATCACTGATCCGTTGCCTACGAGCTTTTCACATATTGATCTTTGCTAAGTTACTTTTCCGTTGCTACTGTTACAATCACTACAATACTGCTACTGTCCCTTTTGCCACCGTTACCGTTACTTCCATACAACTTTGCTACTAAATACTTTGATGCAGATAATAAGTCTTTCAGGTGTGGTTGAATTGACAACTCAGCTGCTAATACTCGAGGATATTCTTTGTCTCCCCTTGTCTCGAATCAATAAATTTGGGTTGAATACTCTACCCTCGAAAACTGTTGCGATCCCCTATACTTGTGGGTTATCAAGACCTTTTTCTAGCGCCGTTGCCGGGGAGATCTACATCAAGCCTACCAAGTACCCATCACAAACTCATATCTTGCATTTACATTATTTGCCATTTGCCTCTTGTTTTCCTCGCCCCCACTTCTAAAACGATTTTCAGAAAAAATTGCCTTTTTATTCGCCCTTCTTCCGTTCGTCTCTTCGTTTGCTTTTTGTTTGCTTGTGTGCTTTATTGCTTGCTTTGTCACGATGACTCAAGAGAATACCAAGTTGTGTGACTTTTCCAATACTAATAATAATGATTTTATTAGTACTCCGATTGCTCCCGCCACTAGTGCGGAATCTTATGAAATTAATGCCGCTTTGCTTAATCTTGTTATGAAAGAACAATTTTCCGGCCTTCCTAATGAAGATGCCGCATTCCATCTAAATACTTTCGTTGAGTTGTGTGATATGCAAAAGAAGAAAGATGTGGATAATGATATTGTTAAATTGAAGCTATTTCCTTTCTCACTACGAGATTGTGCTAAAACTTGGTTTAAATCTTTGCCTAAAAATAGTATTGATTCATGGAATAAGTGTAAAGATGCTTTTATCTCCAAGTACTTTCCGCCCGCTAAGATCATCTCCCTTAGGAACGATATAATGAATTTTAAGCAACTTGATCATGAGCATGTTGCACAATCTTGGGAGAGGATGAAATTAATGATTAGAAATTGCCCCGCACATGGTTTGAGTTTATGGATGATTATACAAATTTTTTATGCGGGATTGAATTTGCATCTAGAAATCTTTTAGATTCTGTCGCAGGTGGTACTTTTATGGAAATCACATTAGGAGAAGCTACTAAACTCCTAGATAATATTATGGCAAATTACTCTCAAAGGCATACCGAAAGATCTCCTACTAGTAAAAAAGTGCATGCTATTGAAGAAATAAATACTTTGAGTGAAAAGATGGATGAATTGATGAAATTGTTTGCTAGTAAGAGTGCTCCTATTGATCCTAATGATATGCCTTTGTCTTCTTTGATTGTAAATAATAATGAATCTAAGGATGTGAATTTTGTTGGTAGGAACAATTTTGGTAATAACGCGTATAGAGGTAATTTCAACCCTAGGCCGTTTCCTAGTAATTCCTCTAACAATTATGGTAATTCCTACAGCAATTCTTATGGAAATTATAATAAGATGCCCTCTGATTTTGAGAATAATATTAAAGATTTTATTAGTTCGCAAAAGGTTTTCAATGCTACGATTGAAGAAAAATTGCTCAAGATTGATGATTTGGCTAGGAACGTTGATAGAATTTCTCTTGAGTTTGATTCTTTGAAAATTAGATCTACTCCACCTAAGTGTGATATTAATGAGTCCTTAAAAGCTATGAGAACTTCTATTGATGAATGTAAGGAAAGAACCGCTTGAATGCGTGCTAAGCGTGAATGGCTTGAAAGGATGTGTTCTCGTGATAATAATGGTGAAGATCTTAAAGTGATTGATGTGACTCCTATTGAATCTTTGTTTTCTAAAACAAATCTTGATAAAGATGGGACTGGAGATAAGTCAACTTTAGTTAAAAGGCGTCCCAATGATTCGGAGTTTATAGATCTTAATGCTAAGATTGATAAAAGTGGGATTGAAGAGGTCAAAACTTTAAATAGCAATGAACCCACTCTTTTGGATTTCAAGGAATTTAATTATGATAGTTGTTCTTTGATTGATTGTATTTCCTTGTTGCAATCCATGTTGAATTCTCCGCATGCTTATAATCAAAATAAAGCTTTTACTAAACATATTGTTGATGCTATGATGAAATTTTTTGAAGAAAAACTTGAGTTGGAAGTTTCCATACCTAGAAAGCTTTATGATGAGTGGGAACCTACTATTAAGATTAAAATTAAATGTTATGAGTGCCATGCTTTGTGTGATTTGGGTGCTAGCGTTTCCACGAATCCGAAATCTTTATGTGATGTGCTAGGTTTCCATGATCTTGATGATTGCTCTTTAAATTTGCATCTAGCAGATTCCACTATTAAGAAACCTATGGTAAGGATTAATGATGTTCTTATTGTTGCAAATAGGAATTATGTGCCCGTAGATTTCATTGTTCTTGATATAGATTGCAATCCTACATGTCCTATTATTCTTGGTAGACCTTTCCTTAGAACGATTGGTGCAATTATTGATATGAAAGAAGGAAACATTAGATTTCAATTCCCGTTAAGGAAAGGCATGGAACACTTTCCTAGAAAGAAAATTAAATTACCTTATGAATCTATTATGAGAGCTACTTACGGATTGCATACCAAAGATGACAATACCTAGATCTATTGCGTTATGCCTAGCTAGGGGCGTTAAACAATAGCGTTTGTTGGGAGGCAACCCAATTTTATTTTATGTTTCTGTTTTTTGCCTCTGTTCTTGAGTGTTTTGCACATTATTACCTATTTAGTAATTGTGTTTTATTGTCTTAATTAGTGTTTGTGCCAAGTAAGACCTTTGGGGTGGTTTACGGTGATTGTTGATTTGGTTTTGCTGAAAAACAGAAACTTTTGCGCTCAGTCCAGGAATCTTATAAGTTCACCAGAGCGTCAACTGGATCTGAATTTTTTACACAAGATTGATATACAAATTTCCCTGATTTTCCTAATTGTTCAGTATTTTTGGAGTAACAGAAGTATTCGAAGTCTACAGATTGCAACAGACTGTTCTGTTTTTGACAGATTCTTTTTTCTTTGTGTTGTTTGCTTATTTTGATGTATCTATGGGTTGTATCGGGGGGTATGAACCATGGAGAAGTTGGAATACAGTAAATATTACATCAATATAAATAAAGAATGAGTTCACAACAGTACCTAAAGTGGTGATTTATTTTTCTTATACTAACGGATCTCATGAGTTTTCTGTTGATTTTTGTGTTGTGAAGTTTTCATGTTTTGGGTAAAGATTTGATGGACTATGGAATAAGGAGTGGCAAGAACCTAAGCTTGGGGATGCCCAAGGCACCACAAGCCATATTCAAGGATACCAAAGAGCCAAAGCTTGGGGATGCCCCGGAAGCATCCCGTCTTTCGTCTTCAATCCATCGGTAAATTTACTTGAGGCTATATTTTTATTCACCACATGATATGTGTTTTGCTTGGAGCGTCTTGTATGATATGAGTCTTTGCTTTTTAGTTTTCCACAATCATCCTTGCTGCACACATCTTTTGAGAGGGACATGCATTAATCGTGAATTTATTAGAATACTCTATGTGCTTCACTTATATCTTTTGAGCTAGGCAATGTTGCTCTAGTGCTTCACTTATATCTTTTTAGAGCACGGTGGTGTTTTATTTTATAGAAATAATTGAACTCTCATACCTCACTTATATTATTTTGAGAGTCTCTTTAAACAGCATGGTAATTGGTTTAGGTTATGAATTGAGTCCTAATATAATGGGCATCCAAGAGGGATATAATAAAAACTTTCATATAAAGCGCATTGAATACTATGAAAAGTTGGATTCCGTGCAAATAGTTTTGAGATATAAAGATGGTGATGTTAGAGTCATGCTAGTGAGTAATTGTGGAATGGTAAAAATACTTGTGTTAAAGTTTGTGACTCCCGTAGCATGCACGTATGGTGAACCGTTATGTAACGAAGTCGGAGCATGATTTGTTTAATGAATGTCATCCTTTGTGTGAGGGTCGGGAGCGCGCGATGGTTTACTCCTACCAATCTCTCCCCTAGGAGAATGCGTCTAACACTTTGCTTCGATAACTAATAGATTTTTGCAATAAGTATGTGAGTTCTTTATGACTAATGTGAGTCCATGGATTATACGCACTCTCACCCTTCCACCTTTGCTAGCCTCTCTAGTACCGCGCAACTTTCGCCGGTGCATTAAACCCACCTTCCTCAAAACAGCCACCATATACCTTCCTCAAAACAGCCACCATACCTTCCTATTATGGCATTTCCATAGCCATTCCGAGATATATTGCCATGCAACTTCCATCGTTCCATTTTTTTATGACACGCACCATCATTGTCATATTGCTTTGCATGATCGTAAGACAGCTAGCATGATGTTTTCATGGCTTGTCCATTTTTTGATGTCATTTGCTATGCTAGATCGTTGCACATCCCGGTACACCACCGGAAGCATTCATATAGAGTCATATCTTGTTGTAGGTATAGAGTTGTAAGTAAATAAAAGTGTGATGATCATCGTTATTAGAGCATTGTCCCATGTGAGGAAAGGATGATGGAAGCTATGATTCCCTCACAAGAAGGGATGAGTCTCCGGACTTTACAAATAATAAAAGAGGCCAATGAAGCCCATATAAAAAAAGAGGCCAAAGATGCCCACCAAAATAAAAAAAATGAGAGAAAAGAGAGAAGGGACAATGTTACTATCTTTTTTCCACACTTGTGCTCCAAAGTAGCACCTTGATCTTCATGATAGAGAGTCTCCTATTTTGTCACTTTCATATACTAGTGGGAATTTTTCATTATATAACTTGGCTTGTATATTCCAATGATGGGCTTCCTCAAATTGCCCTAGGTCTTCGTGAGCAAGCGAGTTGGATGCACACCCATTTAGTTTCTTTTTGAGCTTTATTACACTTATAGCTCTAGTGCATCCGTTGCATGTCAATCCCTACTCACTCACATTGATATCTATTGATGGGCATCTCCATAGCCCGTTGATATGCCTAGTTGATGTGAGACTATCTTCTCCTTTTTCCATACAACCTCCACCATATTCTATTCCACCCATAGTGCTATATCCATGGCTCACGCTCATGTATTGTGTGGAAGTTGAAAAGGTTTGAGAACATAAAAGGGGTGAAACAATTGCTTGACTTGTCATCGGGGGTGTGCATGAATTATATACTTTGTGTGGGGAAGATGGAGCATATCCAAACTATATGATATTGTAGGGATAACTTTCTAAGGCCATATTATTTTGAAAGGACACAATTGTTTGTTAGTATGCTTGAAGTATTACTGTTTTTTTTGTAAATATTGAGCTTTTGTTTTGAATCTTATGGATCTGAATATTCATGCCACAATAAAGAATATTACATGGATAAATATGTTAGGTAGCATTCCACATCAAAAATTCTGTATTTATCATTTACCTACTCGAGGACGTGCAGGAATTAAGCTTGGGGTTGCTTGATACGTCTCCAACGTATCTATAATTTTCGATTGTTCCATGCTTAAGGCACAAAATGATTTGCTTAGTGAGATGAATGGTAAGAACCATGATGATTCTGTTAGAGTTGTGACTAGAGGTGGTAAGATGACTCAGGAACCTTTGTATCCTGAGGACCACCCTAAGAGAATTGAGCAAGATTCTCAGAAAATTAATTCTGGTGCACCTAGTCATTCTAGCAACAGAGGGAAAAAGAATGACGATAGGACTTTGCATGCTGCTAATGAACCTGTTATAGGTACTCATGAAAACCCAGATGATATTTCTATTTCAGATGCTGAGACACAATCTGGTAATGAACATGAGCCTAGTGATAATATTAATGATGATGTTCATGTTGATGCTCAACCTAGTAATGATAATGAGGTGGAGATTGAACCTGCTGTTGATCTTGATAACCCACAACCTAAGAATAAAAGATATGATAAAAGAGACTTTGTTGCTAGGAAGCATGGTAAAGAAAGAGACCCTTGGGTTCAGAAACCCATGCCCCTTCCTCCTAAGCCATCCAAGAAAAAGGATGATGAGGATTTTGAGCGCTTTGTTGAAATGCTTAGACCTGCCTTTTTGCGTATGCGCTTGACTGATGTTCTAAAAATGTCCCCTTATGCTAAGTATATGAAAGATATTGTGACAAATAAGAGGAAGATACCGGAAGTTGAGATTTCCACCATGCTTGCTAATTATACTTTTAAGGGTGGAATACCAAAGAAACTAGGAGATCCCAGAGTACCTACTATACCATGCTCTATTAAAAGAAACTATGTTAAAACTGCTTTATGTGATCTTGGAGCTGGTGCTAGTGTTATGCCTTTCTCTTTATATCGTAGACTTGATTTGAATAATTTGACACCTACTGAAATCTCTTTGCAAATGGCTGATAAATCAACTGCTTTACCCATTGGTATTTGCGAGGATGTGCCTGTCGTAGTTGCAAATGTTACTATTCTAACGGACTTTGTTATTCTTGATATTCCCGAGGACGATAGTATGTCGATCATCCTTGGTATACCTTTTTTGAATACTGCAGGGGCTGTTATTGATTGCAACAAGGGCAATGTCACTTTTGATGTTAATGGTAATGAGCATACGGTACACTTTCCGAAGAAACAACCTCAAGTTCATAGTATCAACTCCATTGAAAAAATTCCAACGATTATTATTGGAGGTTTTGAATTCCCTCTCCCTACTGCCAAAAAGAAATATGATATACTTATTGTTGGGGACATGCATATCCCCATTGAGGTAACCTAGTGTTATTCGAAAATTCTCCGGTTCCGTGTCATTCGAAAAAAGTTTGTCAATAAGACTTGATCAACCTTATTGATGGATTCTTTTTGACGGGCATGAGATGGATGAATCCAGAAAGCACAACCTTCTGTACCCAACTTTTACTTTCTGTTATTTAGAGTTAATTACAGTAAAAATGCTATTATTTTTCTGTTTTCTGTTTTATCCGTGCAATAAAAAGTGACCTGAAAATAAAAGTTCCCCAAATGCACTGAAAATGTAGTATGATTTTTTCTGGAATATTTAAGAATTTTTGGCACTGAGAACACATCAGGGGGCTGCACCAGTGGGCCACAAGCCTGCAGGGCGCGCCCACCCCCCTGGGCGCGCCCCCTGGCTTGTGGGTCCCACGTAGGCCCCCCTCACTTATTCCAGCCACCATCCACTTCGTCTTCCTCCAGAAAATATCCCACCATTGCGCAAACCCGTGTTCGAGCTCATTTTGCTGCCATTTTCGATCTCCTTGTGCAAAGCTCCATTTGCAAAACTGTTTTGGGGGATTGTTCTTTGGTATGTGACTCCTCCAATGGTCCAATTAGTTTTTGTTCTAGTGCTTTATATATTGCAAATTTTTGCTGCTATGGTGACCTTGTCCTTGAGCTTGCATGTCAAATCTGTACGGTCCCAAGTAGTTTTGATGCATGATATAGCCTCTAGGCACTTGTGGGAGTAGTTGCTATAAGTTTTGTCGAGTTTAGTTCACCTTTATTGTGAGTCACTAAAAATTTCAGAAATTTTTCAGAAAAAAATGATGAGGAGATTCTTAAGAGGCTCTTCAAGCCGGGGCTCTAAAGAAGATGAAAATGAGGAGAAGAAGAAGTTCAAATATAACTTCCCTCGCGTCGCGGAGGTTCGACCATGTGTATGGCCAAGTAATGCATTCTTGAGGGCGGCCGGAATTTACGAAGATTTTTATTATTTGGGTGAGAATGCAGGCATCACCGACTTCCTCAACGATAAGTGTGACCAGTATCTCCTACTCACTAATATCTTCGTGCAAAATTTTCACTTTTATCCTAGGAAGAATCCTCCCACGGTGGAATTTTACTTATATGATGTGCCTAAGGAGATGAAACTTTATGATTTTTGCAAAGTTTGCAAAGTACCTTATGAAGGCAGCATCAGTGAACCACGTCCTAGAGACATGGAGGACTTTATTGCCTCAATCACTGTGGGGGAAGAGAGAGGGGTGTCAAGGGCAAGAGCGGCTAGTTTCCATTTTCCTGTGCTACGCTATTATTCATTATTCGCGGGGAGATGTTTAGTTTGTCGTGGGGAAAGTGGAAGCCTTAGTGCTCCCGACCTCGCCATTTTGCGCCACGCTTTACTTGCTGATAGAACTTATAGTCTGGGCGCTATAGTGGCTCAACGGTTGAACCTAAACCGTTCGAAGGGCCCCATATTCGGAGGTATCTATGCATCTCGTCTAGCCAAACACTTTAAAATACCCATTAGGCTTGACGAGGAAGATGAAATGTTACTACCTGCAAGATATTTAGACTATGATAGTATGGTAGCACATGATTTTATTAGGAGGGATAATGATAGAAGGCTGCTTTACAACCTAGTATTTAGTCAGGGTACTTGTGAGATTATTACTCTGCCTGCTTCTTCTCTGTTCGATATTCATTTAGGCAGGTACACTATTATGCCCGAAGACATCTACAAATATTGGGGTCTGTCGCAACCCCCAGCACCTGAGTCAGCACCAGCCCTTGATCCGTATCAGGATCCAGTTTTTCAGTGGGAGCCACAGGAGCTCGCTAACCAGTGGAACCCTCAGTATCCTCCGGAGTATACAGGAGATGGTTATTTTCAGCCATGGCCCTAGACCAACTTAGGCCAAAAGCCTAAGCTTGGCAGAGTACGTATTTCTCACCGACATTACATTCATGTTCACACACTCATTCCAGTTGTCGGTGCTTATACTTTTTCATTGTATCATCCATGGTAGTTTATTTCTTCTTTCCGCTTTCTTCTTGTGTGCTTGATTAAACTTGAGAAAAATCCAAAAAAAATTAGTTGTAGCTTTACCTTTTTAGTTTGTTTAGTTGTTTCATTAAAAGAAAACCCGAAAAGATTTCTCGTTCTTCTTTTGCTTGTTGGGAGCTTTCCCGTGTAAATAGTTTTTCTCGTTCTTATTTCGAAATTTCTTTTCTTTGGGTCGTAAGGAGAAGGCCACGATGAAAATGTTGAGTGGCTCTCATATGCATCATTGTTTATCTTACAGAGAGCCCATATTACCTTGCCTTCTCCTTTGAGTTATTGTTTGCAGATTCCAGCTTAGTCCAATGCACGTGCACTCTTATTATTATTCACACCGTTCGGTCGTGCAAGTGAAAGGCAATAATGACGATATATGATGAAGTGATTGAGATGGAGAAAAGCTGGTATGAACTCGACCTATTTTGTTTTTGTAAATATGATTAGCTCATCTTTCTGGATTCAACTCATTATGGATGAAACATGTTTGCAATGACAATTAGAGATTATAGTTATTCATGCCATGCTTAATTAGCTAAGAGTATATAATGGTTTGTCTTGAGTGCCAACATGCATTTTAAAATGGTTGTGATGTGGTATGATAGGATGGTATCCTCCTCTGAATGATTCAAGTGGCTTGACTTGGCACATGTTCACGCATGTAGTTGAAACAAAATCAACATAGCCTCCACGATATTTATGTTCATGGTGCTTTATATCCTACTCATCCTTGCATTCAATGTTGGTTAATCTCAAAGCATGTTCATGACTGTTGTCGCTCTCTAGTTGGTTGCTTCCCAGTCTCTTGCTAGCCTTCACTTGTACTAAGCGGGAATACTGCTTGTGCATCCACTTCCATAAACCCAAAGTTGTTCCATATGAGTCCACCATACCTACCTATATGCGGTATTTACCTGCCATTCCAAGTAAATTTGCATGTGCCAAACTCTAAACCTTCAAATATTGTTCTGTTTTGCATGCCCGAATCGCTCATGTAGTAACTAGGGGCTGTTAGTATCTTCCATGCTAGCTAGGTTATTCTCACGATATGTGTTGATTCACTATCATTCACGAGAAAGTGGCTGGTATTCGGGATGCCCAGTTCCATGCTCAAAATCAAATCAAAATATAATGAAACAAAACTCCCCCAGGATTGTTGTTTGTATGGACGGTACCCGTGGATTCGGTTTGCCGTGGAGTGTGATTGATTGGTGGAGGGGGAGTAAAAACTTTACTGTTCTGTTTGGGAACCGCCTATAATGTATCTAGCATGGAAGATACCGAGATCTCTCGGTTGTTATGTTGACAATGAAAGCATACCGCTCAAAATTATTATTCATCCCTGTTTTAAAAGCTCGAGCTCTGGCACCTCTGCAAATCAATGCTTCCCTCTGCGAAGGGCCTATCTATTTTACTTTACTATTGAGTCATCCTCTTCTTATAAAAAGCACCAGTTAGAGAGCACCACCGTCATTTGTATGCTTTGTTATTAATTGATATTGAGTATGAGTGTGACTTGATCTCTTTTACCAGGAATTACAATGTCTAGTCAGTCCTTGTTCTTTGGAGGTGCTCTGCATTTATGTTTTGCTGTCTCAGAAAGGGCTAGCGAGATACCATTATATCATATTGTATCATGATTGTTTTGATAAAATTGTTGTCATCCAAGATTTATTATTATTGCTCGCTAGTTGGTTATGCCATTGATATGAGTAAATGTGAGACCTAAATGTTATTGTGAATGTGGTTAGCACTACTGGAATCAGCAAATTTGCCGTCTGCCAGTTCTTTGCCGTCAGCTGGCGGATGGCAAAGAACTAGCTGACGGCAAAGAAGCTCTTTGCCATCAGCCACCTCTTTGCCGTCTGCTAGCAGACGGCAAAGAAACTTTGCCGTCCGTCAGCAGACGGCAAAGAGGGAGGTGGGCCCACTAACGAGCTGCTTACAAAAAACCCTAACAGCCCCCCTCTTTGCCGTCTGCTAGCAGACGGCAAAGAGTAAAAAGGCAGACGGCAAAGGCGGGGCAGACAGCAAAGAATTGAGTTAACTAACGGCAGCGCCCACCCCGCCCCTCTCTCTGTTTCTCTCCCTCTCCTCCCCGACGACCACCGCACGCGCGCCGCCCCCATCACTCGCCGCCGCCCCACCACCCCGCCCCTCTCTCTCTCCCCGGCGCCCCCGATGCCCCACCGCCACCGCCCCCGCCGCGCCACCCGCCGCCCCCGACACCCCACCGCCCCGTCCCCCATCCCCTCTCTCTCCACTACTCTCTTGCGCGCGCCGCCGTCCCCATCTCGCGCCGCCACCCCGCCCCGTGCCGCCATCCCCGTCTACCGGTGCCACCCCGTGCCCGCGCGTCGCCCTCCTCCAACGCCGCCACCCCCTGCCTTCTCCAGCCCACCGCCGCCGCCGCCGGCCTCCTCCACCTACACCGCCGACGTCGGCCTCCTCCACCTCCACCAACGCCGGCTTCCACCTCCCCCACTCCGGTGAGCCCCCTCCCCCTCTCTATTTTTTCATTTTTTTATCTGTTTTAGTAATTTTTGTGTTCTGTTTTGGTATTAGTTAAATCTAGTTTAGTTGTAGTTAGGTTAATTAGTTGTAGTTAGTTGTAGAAGATGTAAAAAATGTAGTTTAGTTGTAGTTAGTAAGATTTTAGGAATTAGGGTTACTTAGCTTATTTAGTTAGGTCTAGCATTAGTTAAAGGAGAGGAGGAGAAGAAGAAGAGGAGGAGGAGAAGAGGAGAGGAGGAGAAGAAGAAGAGGAGGAGGAGAAGAAAAAAAAAGAAGAAGAAGAAGAAGAAAAAAAAGAGGAGAGGAGGAGGAGAAGAAGAAGAAGAAGAAGAAGAAGAAGAAGAAGAAGAAAAGGAAGAAAAGGAAGAAGAGGAAGAAGAGGAAGAAGAAGAAAAGGAAAAAGAGGAAAAAAAGAAGAAGAGGAATTGCCATGACGAATCTGTTTTTTAAATGCCCGTTTTCTAGGGAGTGTTGGGATGCCGTTGGAATCGCGTGGCCCAACTCGGATGAAACATTTGCATTGTTGCATCAACGCAGAACGTCTGTTCATGGAAGTTTTTATCATTGCAGCGTCGGGGGTCTGGAAAGAAAGGAATAACAAATACTTCGAGGGATCCATCCATCTTTTGCGTCGTGGCGCACAAGGTTCAAAGAAGATTTTCACCTTCTCATCCACCGAGCAAAAAATAGACTAGCTAGCTCCCTTTATAAACAGCCTGGTGGAGACCCTGTAGTGGTCTCTGATGTAGTTCATATTAGTATATTTGTAGTTTTGTTTCTCTGGTTTGTCATCTAACCCCTCACTAACCCCCTCCCCCTCTTTTATCTAGTTTGTACAAAAACTATGTAACTGTAGTTTGATCTGATTATAGAAAGTCAGTAGGGAGGCTTTTCCCTACTGTCCCTTGGCCCTAAAATAACTTTTTTATCTATTTTAGTATTTTTTGTGTTCTGTTTTAGTATTAGTTAAATCTAGTTTAGTTGTATTTAGGTTAATTAGTTGTAGTTAGTTGTAGAAGATGTAAAAAATGTAGTTTAGTTGTAGTTAGTAAGATTTTAGGAATTAGGGTTACTTAGCTTATTTAGTTAGGTCTAGCATTAGTTAAAGGAGAGGAGGAGAAGAAGAAGAGGAGGAGGAGAAGAGGAGAGGAGGAGAAGAAGAAGAGGAGGAGGAGAAGAAAAAAAGAAGAAGAAGAAGAAGAAGAAGAAGAAGAAGAAGAAGAAAAAAGAGGAGAGGAGGAGGAGGAGAAGAAGAAGAAGAAGAAGAAGAAGAAGAAGAAGAAGAAGAAGAACAAGAAGAAGAAGAAGAAGAAGAAGAAGAAGAAGAAGAAGAAAAGGAAGAAAAGGAAGAAGAGGAAGAAGAAGAAAAGGAAAAAGAGGAAAAAAGAAGAAGAGGGGAAGAAGAAGAAAACGACACCCCGAAACCCCGACCGACCCCGACACGGCACCCCGACCCCGACACGGCACCCCGACACCCCAACAGCCCGACACGGCACCCCGACCCCGACCCCGACACCCCGACCCCGACACGGCACCCCGACCCCGACACGGCACCCCGACAGCCCGACACCCCAACACCCCGAAACCCCGACACCTCGACACCCCTACACCACAACACCCAGACACGACACCCCCGACACGACACCCCGACCCCGACACGACACCCCGACACCCAGACACGACACCCCCGACACCTCTTCGGCCTCCTGTTGATGAAACTTGCCGGGCTTCGTGCCGATGAAACTTGCTAGTTATTAGGTATTTAATTTTTTTATGTTGTACTAATTTCGTTTACTCTTTGTCATTGCAGGTGTTGACAGATGGTGGGCGCGGGTCGAGAGCGCTCCGAGCCTCCTTCCTCGGCGCGTGCTGGGAGGGGTGCTATTATTCCGCCCGAGCACCTCCGGAGAGCGCTAGTACACAGTATGCAGACACCGGAGGGCGCTCCTTCTTCGGCCGGGAGAGGTCGGGGGAAGACGAAGAGGGGTGCTAGAGGTGGACGTGGTGGCGGGAGAGGTAGGAAGGCTGCTGTGCCTTCCTCGCCGCCACCCCCAGCTGATTCTCCCGACCACAGGAGTGCTCCGTCTCAGGTGGACCCGTCTAACTTGGACCCGTCTCGGACTCCGGTCCACGAGCCTCGGGCCGACGAGCCTCGGGTCGCCGAGCCTTCGTCCCAGGAGACTCCGGTCCCAGAGTCTTCGTCCCAGGAGACTCCGGTCCCAGAGTCTTCGTCCCAGGAGACTCCGGTCCCAGAGTCTTCATCCCACATGACTCCGGAGGCTAGTGGCCATGCTGATGGTGGCGAGGACAGATTTTCTTAGGATAGCTATAGCGAGGGCGAGCTGGTTGAGGAGGGCAAGAAGGTCTACCAGCGTGGTGGTACAAAGCTCCCGCCCGTGCCGGCGACCCGCGATCAGAGGTGGTTGATAGAGCCCAATGGGGAGAAGTAAGTGCATTTACTCTTTTTTAACCTTTTGCCTTCATGTTTCTTCAAATTAATATCTAATGTGTTGGCCTTGTCATACTGTAGGGGTTGGAAACACGCCCCTGGTGTCCGCAGGCCCAACCAGGTCCTTGGTGTGCTTCTCCGGCACCACTTCCCGAGGTGGGTCACGTTGCCCGGTGAGGGTGAGGTTCGACAGCTAGGACTGAGCTGGGAGCTGTACGTCGCTGCCCCGGCCCCGCCGGAGGAGAGGGTCGACGGTGTCTTGTGCGAGACGGTGGCCGACATTGTGATCCGGCGGTTTTGGGTAATTTCTCCATGACAGAATTAAAAATCAACAGCACCTAGTGATTGTACTAATCAGTGTTGTCTTGTTTGATTGCAGACCTTCTACAGGTGTCTTGAGGAACACGAGGCGGACGCAGCTATTGTTCTCGTAGCCGAGTGCAAGCGCGTATTTCAGAACTTACGACAGGAGGCTCGGGTGCAGGCTGTTCGAGACTACTACGCCTCGACTAACATTAAGAGGGCCAAGAAGAAGTGCCGCTCCAAGTTTCTCAGTAAGGAGAAGTACATGAAGGTAATTACCTATTCTTAAGGCCTTGTACTTAGTTTCCTTGATTTGATTCGTAGGCGTAGCGCTGAAATTTCTCTTGTCTAACTTAGGTGCCCCCGAGATGGTGTGCGGATAGGATGGACTGTTGGGAGGCGTTGGTGGATGAGTGGTGCTCTTCCCACTGGCTAACCGTCCACAACAAGGCCAAGGATAATCATGCCCAAATGAAAGGTGTGCCACACCATCAAGGGAGCTCCAACCTGTTTGAGTTCGGGGATCACTGGGTATGTGGTTTGCTTCATGATTCATGCAATTTCATTCTTCATGCTAGCTTGAGCCCTTAACTAATATTATGTTCCTCTCATTTAGGCGCGACACAACAAGAAGGAGGTGCCACCGCTGTTCGACCTCTATGCCATGGCCCATACTGCCCTGTACAAGAAGGCCAAGGCATTCTCTGAGGATGACCTCGATAATCTAGAGAGCTTCAGCAACATCTCCTCCCACAACAAGCTCGTGAGGTACAGAGATGAGGGGAGGAGGAGGAAAGGGGAGGACTTCAACCCGATCCAGAGTCCTTTTGATCCAGAGCTCGTGATGATATCTGGTGGCGGGAGGCCCCATGGCTCGATAGCCATTGGGGATGGACTGATACGTTGTCCTAGAACTCTCCCGGAGATCAAGAAGCGCCAGACGAGCTCCGATCCTGAGATAAGGCCTCGTCCACGGCCAATGGAGCTCGCCATCGAGGCTAGGGCCCAGGAGCTTCTGGCGGAGGCAAACAGGCAGGCGGCGGAGAGGGAGAGGGACATGGAGGAGAGGACGGCTAGGCTGGTGGAGGAGGAGAGGAACCGGAACGACGCGTCTCACCGGGCCCTATACGAGCTCCTCGTGGTAAGTTTCTCCTGCATATTAGCCAAATCATGCACGTAATGTTTGTTTCATCACTAACTAATATGACTGACTCGTGAAAACAAAATGTGCAGACCGTGTGCCAGAACAACGGCCAGACCCCTCCGCCGATGCCCCAGATTGGTATAGCGCCCACGGTGAGTTTCATTTGAATGGTCATTAGTTACTAGTATTCACATTTGAGTTGCATCATGCTAACGAGACATTGTAAATGATATTTGGTGTAGCATGCCTCCCGACAAGCATCGACCGATCCTTCTCCGTCTGGCGCAACCCCGACCGGTCCTTCTCCGTCTCACACTGGCGCAAGCCTGACCGGTCCTTCACCTCCGTGATGATGGTAAGTTTTCCCAAGTGTTTTGCTTAACAAATGCATACTTAGCTTAAGAAATGACCTATTTAGCTCCAAAATGACCTATACTTAGCTTATTTTCCTCGAAAATGACATAATAACCTTACTTAGCTCCAAAATGACATATTTTACCTAGGATAGCTATAAAATGACCTATACTTAGCATTTTTCCCTCCAAAATGACTTAATATGCTTAGTTAGCTAAAAAATGGCATAACTACCTAGGATAGCTCAATAATGATCTATACTTAGCTTAGCTAGTTCATTTATGACATATTTAGCTTACTTAGGTAAAAAATGGCATAATAACCTTGGTTTAGCTCCAAACTGTCATATCATTAGTTTATTTTCCTCCAAAATGACAAAATAACCTTACCTAGCTCCAAAATGACCGATTTTAACTAGGATAGCTCAAAAATGACATACACTTACCATTTTGTCCTCCAAAATGAATAAATATGCTTAGTTAGCTCAAAAATGGCATAACTACCTAGGTTAGCTCATAAATGACCTATACTTAGTTTCTTTAGTTCATTTATGACATACTTAGCATACTTAGGTTAAAAATGGCATAATAATCTTGGTTACCTCCAAAATGACATTGACTTAGCTTATTTTCCTCGAAAATGACATAATAACCTTACTAACCTCCAAAATGACCTATTTACCTAGCTTAGCTCTAAAATGACGTACACTTAGCATTTTTACCTAGCTTAGCTAAAAATGGAATAATTACCTAAGTTACCTTCGTTAGAAGAAGAAGAAGATAAAGAAGAGGAGAAAAAGAAAGAGACGAAAAATTCTTCTTCTTCTACTTCTACTTCTTCTTCTTCTTCTTCTTGTTCTTCTTCTAACTTTCTTCTTTCCCAATTTGCAGATTTGCTTTAGATCACGGAAGCTTGCGTTGATGGAGTCTACTCTTCTCCTTGTCCTTCCTTTTTGTTTTGATTTTGTAGGATGAACAATGTGAAACTTGCTACCTATATATGTATGTATGGATGAAACCATTGTATGCTTGTTGTTGGATATATGTTGGCTATATATATATGTTGCATATGGACTTTTGAGTTGGTATGTATATGTGTTGGATGATCATATCCATATGGCAGGGATATGTATGCTTGTTGAAAGTATTTTCAAATGTATATATATATATATATATATATATATCTGTGAAATTGATTGAATTTAAGAAAAAACAGAAAAAACAGGGGCAGTACAGGCACTTTGCCGTCCGCTGGCAGACGGCAAAGAGTTTTGCCGTCTGCCAGCAGACAGCAAAGCTGCCACGTGGCAGCTACCTCTGCAACCTGGGGGGCACTGGGCTGGCCTATGTGGTTGCTTTGCCGTCTGCTAGCAGACGACAAAGAACTTTGCATCTTTGCCGTCAGCCAGCAGACAGCAAAGCACGCTGTTAACCCCTTAAGGGACCTAAGCTGCCACGTGTGCCGTCCATGCCCTTTGCCGTCTGCTGGCAGACGGCAAAGACCTTTGCCTCTTTGCCGTCGGCCAGCAGACGGCAAAGTGGCCTTTACCAGAGCTTGTTCAGCCGGACGTGTTGCCATCTGCTGGCTGACGGCAAAGACCTTTGCCGTCCGCAAAGCATGCCTTTGCCGTCAGCCATGGCGGACGGCAAAGTTGCTGATTCCAGTAGTGTAGTCTATAATCCTTGCTGAAAATCTGAACATCAGTTAGACATATTTACAACAACAAGATCAAACAGAGTTTGTAAAAGTTTTTCTTTATCACTTTCAGTTTGTCAACTGAATTGCTTGAGGACAAGCAATGGGTTAAGCTTGGGGGAGTTGATACGTCTCCAACGTATCTACTTTTCCAAACTCTTTTGCCCTTGTTTTGGACTATTATTTGCATGATTTGAATGGAACTAACCCGGACTGACGCTGTTTTCAGCAGCATTGCCTTGGTGTTATTTTTGTGCAGAAATAAAAGTTCTCGGATTGACCTAAAAATTTACGGAGAATATTTTTGGAATTAATAAAAAATACTGGCGAAAGAATCAACCGGAGGAGGTCCACCACCTGGCCAGAAGCCAGGGGGCGCGCCCCCCTGTCTTGTGGGTCCCCTGGAGCTCCGCCGACCTCAACTCCAACTCTATATATTCCTATTCGGGAGAAAAAAAATCAGAGAGAAGAGTTCATCGCGTTTTACGATACGGAGCTGCCGCCACCTCCTGTTCTTCCTCGGGAGGGCAGATCTGGAGTCTGATTTGGGCTCCGGAGAGGGGAAATCGACGCCGTCGTCATCACCAACCATCCTTCATCACCAATTTCATGATGCTCTCCGCCGTTCGTGAGTAATTCCATCGTAGGCTTGCTGGACGGTGATGGGTTGGATGAGATCTACCATGTAATCGAGTTAGTTTTGTTAGGGTTTGATCCCTAGTATCCACTATGTTCTGAGATTGATGTTGCTATGACTTTGCTATGCTTAATGCTTGTCACTAGGGCCCGAGTGCCATGATTTCAGATCTGAACCTATTATGTTTTCATGAATATATATGTGTTCTTGATCCTATCTTGCAAGTTGTAGACACCAATTACGAGTTATGATCCGCATCCCCCAGGGTGACAATAACTGGGATTCTTTCCGGTGATTACCGTAGTTTGAGGAGTTCATGTATTCACTAAGTGCTAATGCTTTGGTCCGGTTCTCTATTAAAAGGAGGCCTTAATATCCCTTAGTTTCCATTAGGACCCCGCTGCCACGGGAGGGTAGGACAAAAGATGTCATGCAAGTTCTTTTCCATAAGCACGTATGACTATATATGGAATACATGCCTACATTACATTGATGAATTGGAGCTAGTTCTGTATCACCCTATGTTATAACCGTTGCATGATGAATGCCATCCGACATAATTATCCATCACTGATCCGTTGCCTATGAGCTTTTCACATATTGAGCTTTGCTAAGTTACTTTTCCGTTACTACTGTTGCAATCACTACAATACTGCTACTGTCACTTTTGCCACCGTTACCGTTACTTCCATACTACTTTGCTACTAAATACTTTGCTGCAGATAATAAGTCTTTCAGGTGTGGTTGAATTGACAACTCAGCTGCTAATACTTGAGGATATTCTTTGGCTCCCCTTGTGTCGAATCAATAAATTTGGGTTGAATACTCTACCCGCGAAAACTGTTGCGATCCCCTATACTTGTGGGTTATCACAGATGTCCTAGTGAAATGACTTAGGGGTGAAGCCATCTCTACGGCGGTTAACTCGAAGGGGTTGGTCGGGACGAAAGACACGGTTTTACCCAGTTTTGGCCCCTCTCGAAGGAGGTAAAAGCCTACGTCCTGCTTTGAGTTGTATTAATTGGGTATCGATTACAAGGGAGCAGATTCGCTTGACCTAGCTATCGATCAAAGGTTTCGTACCCTAAGCCGCCCCGGGAACCCGCCTTTATATACATAGGTCAAGGCCCTGGCCTTACAAGAGTCCGGGCCGGGTTACATCTTGTAACCGGCCTTATCTCTAAATCACCCTGCCTTGTCTGGCAAGCTATCTCCCGGCGGCTTATGCCTCCAGGTCACACACCACCTTCCGGCTCTGGGCCTCCGCCCGGCCCTTCTTGTAAGTTAGCTCCAGGCTTGTCTGGCCTGTAGGCCTGTTTAAGGTCTCATTGCGAAGCCGCCAACTTCCTAACCCGACCCCTCCTGGGCGGGTCATACCACGGGGCTACATCCCCAACAATTTTGATTATCACTCATTGGATACCTATTAATTTTTGGACTAGTCCTATAACCCATGCAATTACTGTCACTGTTTATTAACTCTCAAACAAATATAAGTGAAGAATGAGAGTTTAATATCTTTCAACAAAAGACCACATTCTAATAAATATAAGTGAATCAAAAGAGCATTCTACAAATAACGGTTTTCTATATGTTGAGAAACAGGCATCCAACTTCAAATGATATAAGTGAAGCACATGAAGCATTCTATAAAGCCATACTCAAAAGATATAAGTGAAGTGCAAAGAGCATTCTACAAATCAACCATGGACTTTCCCATACCAGCATGGTGCATTACTAAAAGAAAAATAAAAGGTACACGTCACTCCAAGAATTTACGCATATCATGTCACTACTGCAGGATGGTCCAAAGACGACACATCAATCAGAGACCCTTCGACGAAACTATGTGTGCTCCATCAATCGCAAACGGTATAGTTAAAGCTCCGCCGCCAATGACGAAAACCGTGTGCGATGGAGGAACCATCAAATACGATTCAAAAAATAGTTGCGTGTGTGATGCGTCGCATACATTTTGTTCTTATGAACTATTTGTGATTATGGAATATAACAGAAACGGTTAACTAACAACATAGGTGTGCGTAGTGCGGCATACAGTTCACTGGGACAAACTGTTTGCGCTGATCTAGCAGAAGACAATCGAGTTAGCCTAAGAAGGAATGTGTGATATGCGGCAAACAGTTCATTCATCAGAATTGTTTGGGAAGACCAATAATAACCCAAACAATTCATCCTGACAACCGTGTGTCTTGTGTGATACCAGGCGAACAGATAACTCATCAGAATTGTGTGGGAAGACCAATAATAAACCAAACGATTCATCCTGTCAACCTGTGTGTGTTGTGGGCAGACGGTTCCTGCTAATTATTGTATGACTTGTGATTTGCTCTGTTTGCACAACATCTATATGCTCTGTCTACAGAACACCAACATTATTGTTGCATAACCAACTTAAACATTGATGACCCACAAGTATAGGGGATGTATCGTAGTCCTTTCGATAAGTAAGAGTGTCGAACCCAATGAGGAGCAGAAGGAAATGACAAGCGGTTTTCAGTAAGGTATTCTCTGCAAGCACTGAAATTATCGGTAACAGATAGTTTTATGATAAGATAATTCGTAACGGATAGCAAGTAACAAGTGTAGCAAGGTGCAGCAAGGTGGCCCAATCCTTTTTGTAGCAAAGGACAAGCCTGGACAAACTCTTATATAAAGCAAAGCACTCCCGAGGACACATGGGAATTACTATCAAGCTAGTTTTCATCATGCTCATATGATTCACGTTCGGTACTTTGATAATTTGATATGTGGGTGGACCGGTGCTTGGGTGCTGCCCTTACTTGGACAAGCCTCCCACTTATGATTGACCTCTCTCACAAGCATCCGCAACTACGAAAAAGGAATTAAGATAAATCTAACCATAGCATGAAACATATGGATCCAAATCAGCCCCTTACGAAGCAACGCATAAACTAGGGTTTAAGCTTCTGTCACTCTAGCAACCCATCATCTACTTATTACTTCCCATTGCCTTCCTCTTGGCCCAAACAATGGTGAAGTGTCATGTAGTCGACGTTCACATAACACCACTAGAGGAGAGACAACATACATCTCATCAATATATCGAACGAATACCAAATTCACATGATTACTTATAACAAGACTTATCCCATGTCCTCAGGAACAAACGTAACTACTCACAAAGCATATTCATGTTCATAATCAGAGGAGTATTAATTGTCATTAAGGATCTGAACATATGATCTTCCACCAAGTAAACCAACTAGCATCAACTACAAGGAGTAATCAACACTACTAGCAACCCACAGGTACCAATCTGAGGTTTTGAGACGAAGATCGGATACAAGAGATGAACTAGGGTTTGGAGAGGAGATGGTGCTGGTGAAGATGTTGATGGAGATTGACCCCCTCTCGATGAGAGGATCGTTGGTGATGACGATGGCTTCAATTTCCCCCTCCGGGAGGGAAGTTTCCCCGGCAGAACAGCTCCGCCGGAGCCCTAGATTGCTTCTTCCCAGGTTCCACCTCGAGATGGCGGTGCTTTGTCCCGAAAGCTCTCTTATGATTTTTTTCAGGTCAAAACCCTCCATATAGTAGAAGATGGGCACCGGAGGCCTGCCAGGGGGCCCACAAGCCACAGGGGCGCGCCCCCCTGGCTTGTGACCTCCTGGTGGGTCCCCTCTAGTATTTCTTTCGCCCAATATTTTTTATATATTCCAAAATAATTCTCCGCAACTTTTCAGGACTTTTGGAGTTGTGCAGAATAGGTCTGTCATATTTTCTCCTTTTCCAGTCCAGAATTCCAGCTGCCGGCATTCTCCCTCTTCATGTAAACCTTGTAAAATAAGAGAGAAAAGGCATAAGTATTGTATCAAAATGTGTAATAACAGCCCATAATGCAATAAATATCAATATAAAAGCATGATGCAAAATGGACGTATCAACTCCCCCAAGCTTAGACCTCGCTTGTCCTCAAGCGAAAGGCGAAATCGATAAATATGTCCACATGTTTAGAGATAGAGGTGTCGATAAAACAAAATACGGACATGAGAGCATCATGATCATCTTTAGAGCAGCAACACTTATTGATATATAATTTCTTCTACTAGAGTAACAATTCATTCACAAGGTAAAGTATGAATCAAGAACTCTATTGAGAACCAACAAACTATGATCTCAGTCATTGAAGCTATTGCAATTTATCATAACATCGGAAAGAGTGAATATAAGAGCTTGTAAAGAAAATCCACATACTCAATCATCTTTTAGTCTTTCATAATTGCTAACACTCACGCGGTACTTATGAGGTCAAAGGTTCAATTGGACATAGAGAAAGATAGGGGCTTATATTTTTGCCTCCCAACTATTTACCTCAAGGGTAATGTCAACAGAAATAACTCATGATCACCCACGTCCGAGTGGATATATGTGTCTAGATCATTCTCCAACACATGACGCTTGCCAAGAGAAAAAGGCGAAATAAAGGAAGCGGTGAGGATCACCACGACTCTTGCATAAAGGTAAGTACTAGAAAGTAAAAGTAACAGATAGGCCCTTCGCAGAGGGAAGCAGAGGTTATCATGCGCTTTCATAGTTGGATGCGCAATCTCTTAATGCAAAAGAACGTCACTTTATATTGCCTCTTGTGATAAAGAACTTTATTATGCAGTATGTCGCTTTTATTTCTTCCATATCACAAGTTCGTATAAAGTTTATTTTCCTCACACTAATGGATCTTACATATTTAGAGAGCAATTTTTATTGCTTGCACCGATGATAACTTACTTGAAGGATCTTACTCAATCCATAGGTAGGTATGGTGGACTCTCATGGCAAAACTGGGTTAACGGTATTTGGATGCACAAGTAGTATCTCTACTTGGTGCGGAAGTTTTGGCTGATATGGGGTGGAAGCAAGCGTCACATGTTAAAGGATCCATGACAATATAACTTCTATTCGGAAATAAGCAAACATAACTCATTATGTTGTCTTCCTTGTCCAACATCAACTCCTTAACATATAATATTTTAATGAGTGCTCACAATCATAAAAGATGTCCAAGATAATATATTTATATGTGAACCTCTCTTTCTTTATTACTTCCTTTTAATTGCAACAATGACCAATCGCTATGTTTGTCAACTCACAACAAATTTCAATCGACATACTTCTTATATGTGAAGTCATCACTCCCCATAAGATCATTATATATACTCTTTGCTTTTATTCTATACTTCTTTTTATTTCTTTTTCCCAAGATCATAGCAAGCAAGCAAAGCCCTCAACTCAAACTACTTTTTATTATATAACTCTCGGACTCGCTTACATAGGGGGAACATAAAGCAAAACTCAAAACTAAACCACCCTAAAAACTTTATTCTACTAGATCAAGATAACCAAAAGGATCAAACTGAGAAAAACGAAGAAAGTAAAAGATGTGAAGGTGATACAATAGCGGGGCACCTCCCCCAAGCTTGGCACAACCCAAGGGGAGTGCCCATACCCATGTGTTTAGTTGTCTTCCTTCGTAGGTGGTGGTGTTGGAGTTGTTGATGAGGTTGGAAGCTTGTCCTCCGTCTTCCAAGGCATAGGCTCACCATTGTAAAAGGATGAACGGGTCTCCGGGATCCTCAGATCTGCAGCCAAACTCATTTTCTTAAATCTGTATTCATACTCACAGTTTTGGTTTTGCAGGTCATAGATCTGGGCTTGGAGATGCTCGATTTTCTCATAAAGCTTAAAGATGTGCTCCCCGATGTCCTTGGCGTCCAGCTTGTGCTTATGGGTAAACTCCGCGATCATCATGTGATTGGCATTGAGTCCGCGTTCCACCATCCCTTGGCACTTGAAGACTTGCTGCTCCATTGCTTCGAGCCTTGTTTCCACGCTTCCGGTCTTATTTGGCCCCTCCACATCACGGATGTGCAGCACCCCCTCACGCACCGCAAGGTAGGGGTTGATGACCTTCTCGAAGAATTTGTCCTTCGAAGCACTCGGGGACGTCATGGCGATCTAAATCTGTCCGGAAAAACAACAAAAACAAGAACAGAGGATTTTTCCGTGGCACGGTGGTCAAAACCTTCGGGAGATTATATAATGAATTTTTACCGACACAAAGGAGTATACCACAAGAAAACGGAGTCCGGATGATGCACGGGGTGGCCACAAGCCACAGGGGCGTGCCCAGGGGGGTAGGGCGCGCCCCCCTAGCTTGTCGCCTCCTCGTGCACTTTTCGGACTACTTTAAATTTTCCTAATTTATAAAATATTCCAAAACGGAGAAAAATTGCCATTGGAAAAGTTTTAGAGTCGGTTTGTGATACGTCTCCAACGTATCTATAATTTTTGATTGTTCCATGCTATTATATTATCTGTTTTGGATGTTTTATATGCATTAATATGCTATTTTATATTATTTTTGGGACTAACTTATTAACCTAGTGCCTAGTGTCAGTTTCTGGTTTTTTCCTTGTTTTTGAGTATTGCAGATAAGGAATATTAAACGGAGTCCAAACGGAATAAAATCTTCGGAATGATTTTTCTTGGACCAGAAGAAACCTGCCAGACTTGGAGATGAAAGCAGAAGACCTGCCGTGTGGCGACAAGCCACCAGGGCGCGCCCTAGGGGGGGCGTGCCCCCCTGGCTTGTGGCCCCACGGCAGACCTCCTAACCCTATTATTCGGCCGATAAATTCCCAATATTCCCCCAATACCAAAAAGAGCCACGAAAATACTTTTCCGCCGCCGGAAGCCTCTGTTCCCGTGAGATCCCATCTTGGAGCCTTTTCCGGTAATCTGCCGGAGGGGGATTCGATCACGGAGGGCATCTACATCAACTCCATTGCCCTTCCGATGATGCGTGAGTAGTCCACCACAGACCTTCGGGTCCATAGCTAGTAGCTAGATGGCTTCTTCTCTCTCTTTGTTCTTTAATACCATGTTCTTCATGATCTTCATGGAGATCTATCCGATGTAATACTCTTTTGCGGTGTGTTTGTCGAGATCCGAGGAATTGTGGGTTTATGATCAGATTATCTATGAATATTATTTGAATCTTCTCTGAATTCCTATATGCATGATTTCATATCCTTGCAAGTCTCTTCGAGTTATTGGTTTGGTTTGGCCAACTAGATTGGTAATTCTTGCAATGGGAGAAGTGCTTGGTTTTGGGTTCAATCTTGCGGTGTCCTCACCCAGTGACAAAGTAGGGGTAGCGAGGCACGTATTTGTATTGTTGCCATCAAGGGTAAAAGGATGGGGTTTTCATCATATTGCTTGAGTTTATCCCTCTACATCATGTCACCTTACCTAATGCGTTACTGTGTTCTTCATGAACTTAATACTCTAGATGCAGGAAGGAGTCGGTCAATGTGTGGAGTAATAGTAGTAGATGCAGGATCGTTTCGGTCTACTTGACACGGACGTGATGCCTATATGCATAATCATTGCCTTGGATATCGTCATAACTATGCACTTTTCTATCAATTGCTCGACAGTAATTTGTTCACCCACCATATTATTTTGTTTCAAGAGAGAAGCCTCTAGTGAAACCTATGGCCCCCGGGTCTATTTTCCATATTATATTTTCAGATCTATAAACCTAAAATACCAAAAATACTTTGCTGCAATCTTTTTACTTTCCGTTCTAGCAATCTTCTATATCTATCTCTATCGGATCTCATCCTTGCAAGTAACCGTGAAGGGATTGACAACCCCTTTATAGCGTTGGGTGCAAGTGTTTGATTATTTGTGTTGGTACATCTATTGGGGACTTTCTTGTATCTCCTACTGGATTGATACCTTGGTTCTCAACAACTGAGGGAAATACTTATCTACTTTGCTGCATCACCCTTTCCTCTTCAAGGGAAAACCAACGCAAGCTCAAGAAGTAGCAAGAAGGATTTCTGGCGCCGTTGCCGGGGAGATCTAGATCAAGCCTACCAAGTACCCATCACAAACTCATCTCTTGCATTTACATTATTTGCCATTTGCCTCTCGTTTTCCTCTCCCCCACTTCTAAAACGATTTTCAGAAAAGATTTGCCTTTTTATTTGCCCTTCTTCCGTTCGTTTTCTCATTTGCTTTTTGCTCGTGTGTTAGAATGCTTAAACACATGGCTAGCCTTACTACTATCGCTAGTACTCCCGAAAGTGAAGTTCTTAATTTTAAGAAAAGGGAGGGAGAAAATTTAAAAGATGCTTGGTATAGAATTTGCAATGCTCAAAATAGATCTACTCGTAAGCAATCTACTACCGTTCTCCTTCGCAATTTTTATGTGGGTGTTTCTCCTTGGAATAGATATGTTTTGGACACCATTATGGGAGGAAACTTCTTGGGTAGCCATACCTTTGATTCTTATAATGCTATGACAAATTTGGTAGGTTCACCCCCACTCGTGGTTAATGAAACAATCTTAACCTTGGAACATGTGATGCGAAGGCTTGATATTATTGAAAATAAAGTTGCTACTATAGAGCTCATTGAAAACTTGGATAAGAAGATCCATAATCATATTACTCAATATGGATCTAAGGTAGGAGTTTCTTTGAAAAACCTAAGGGAAAAAGAACCCATAGTTAGTGAAAAACTGGATCAAGATTCCTCTAGAATTGGAAAGCTAGAGGACATTATTACCAAATTGGGCTCCACTTTTGCCTCTGTTCAAACCACTCCAAAATTTTCTCCTTCTAAGACTGCCAAGTTTGTTTATGTTCCTAAAAATAAGGGTGAATCCTCTAGGAAAGAGGATGAAGATCTTAAGATGATAAGAGTTCACCCCAGCTTTATCAATATTGTTAGGGAACCTATTACCACAAGTGAATCTCTTTACTTCTGGCCTAGGAGCATTATTATTGATAAGAGAAAATAAACTACTAGGGTTTATAAGTGTGCAATTGAGGAGTTGCATACCAAAGATGACAATACCTAGATCTATTGCGTTATGCCTAGCTAGGGGCGTTAAACAATAGCGCTTGTTGGGAGGCAACCCAATTTTATTTTATGTTTCTGTTTTTTGCTTCTATTCTTGAGTGTTTTGCACATTATTACCTCTGTAGTAATTGTGTTTTATTGTTTTAATTAGTGTTTGTGCCAAGTAAGACCTTTGCGATGGTTTACGGTGATTGTCGATTTGGTTTTGCTGAAAAACATAAACTTTTGCGCTCAGTCCAGGAATTTTATAAATTCACCAGAGCGTCAAATGGATCTGAATTTTTTACACAAGATTGATATACAAATTTCCCTTATTGTCCTAATTGGTCAGAATTTTTGGAGTTACAGAAGTATTCAAAGTCTACAGATTGCTACAGACCGTTCTGTTTTTGACAGATTCAGTTTTCTTTGTGTTGTTTGTTTATTTTGATGTATCTATGGGTTGTATCTGGGGGTATGAACCATGGAGAAGTTGGAATACAGTAAATATTACATCAATATAAATAAAGAATGAGTTCACAATAGTATCTAAAGTGGTGATTTATTTTTCTTATACTAACGGATCTCATGAGTTTTCTGTTGAGTTTTGTGTTGTGAAGTTTTCAAGTTTTGGGTAAAGATTTGATGGACTATGGAATAAGGATTGGCAAGAGCCTAAGCTTGGGGATGCCCAAGGCACCCCAAGACATATTCAAGCATACCAAAGAGCCTAAGCTTGGGGATGCCCCGGAAGGCATCCCCTCTTTCGTCTTCAATCCATCGGTAAATTTACTTGAGGCTATATTTTTACTCACCACATGATATGTGTTTTGCTTGGAGCGTCTTGTATGATATGAGTCTTTGCTTTTTAGTTTGCCACAATCATCCTTGCTGCACACATATTTTGAGAGGGACATGCATTAATCGTGAATTTATTAGAATACACTATGTGCTTCACTTATATCTTTTGAGATAGGCAATGTTGCTCTAGTGCTTCACTTATATCTTTTTAGAGCATGGTGGTGTTTTATTTTATAGAAATAATTGAACTCTCGTACCTCACTTATATTATTTTGAGAGTCTCTTTAAACAGCATGGTAATTGGTTTAGGTTATGAATTTAGTCCTAATATAATGGGCATCTGTCGGCGTACGACACCTATGGGATCGCGTGGATCCCTTTATGGTTCGGCAGGGAAAAAGGCTTGCACAAAGAGCAGATCCAACGATCAACGCGAGGGATTTTTACCCAGGTTCGGGCCGCTGAGAAGCGTAAAACCCTACTCCTACTTTAGCTGTATTGGATGTGTTTAAGCCCAAGTTCTAGGACCGCTTGCAATGAACAGTACGTTCGAGCAGCAGCTACGCATGCCGAATGCGCCAGAAGGTCCTCTCTTCTCTGTAGCTACGCCTTGGGCCTCCTTTTATATGTTGAAGGGGTCACCAACAGTGGCGAAGTACAAGAGGTGTAAAGCTACTACAGTGTTATCATACCTAATACTGACGACTTAGGACGAACGCATTAAATGCTCCGTTGAGGTGTCCCTTTCTTGGGGACGGGGAAATAGCCCGTCCCATCAGCACCGCTTAACCTCATCCGCCGCTAGCGCCTTGACACGCATCCAGGTGGACAAAACCAGTCTGACAAGCTGGTCACTGCACTGGAGCGGTGGCAAGGTGGCGGGATCTTGCCGGGTGCGAATCTTGCCGGGTCTTCGCTAGCCATCCCGGCAAGCATCTTGCCGGGGTTCCAGCCTTCGGTCTTCTGTCTTCTAATCATCGGCTTGAATGCCTTCTTGATAGTCTTGTGCTTGTTCCCAGTTGTCCTCTGGCAAGCATCTTGCCGGGAGTCCACCATCGGGTCTTCTCGATGACCTTCCTCGAGGTCTTCTCCCAGGAAGGCTCGCTTCCCTGAAACTCTGTCCTGATCTTGCCGGCTATTGAGCTTGCCGGTGATGCATAGGCCCGTTCCTGGCAAGTAATCCTTGCCGGAAACCTGGGTCCTAGATGTGTCCCATCAGTGGATTTCTTCTCTGCCATGCCCTTCCCGCCTGGAGGCTGCAACTTGCCGGTGCGTGTCCAGGGGTAATGAACACCCCTTGTTCACTACACCGACAGGATGTCAGCGTACGACACCTATGGGATCGCGTGGATCCCTTTACGGTTCGACAGGGAAAAAGGCTTGCACAAAGAGCAGATCCAACGATCAACGCGAGCGATTTTTACCCAGGTTCGGGCCGCTGAGAAGTGTAAAACCCTACTCCTGCTTTAGCTGTATTGGATGTGTTTAAGCCCAAGTTCTAGGAGCGCTTGCAATGAACAACCCAAGTTCTAGGAGCGCTTGCAATGAACAGTACGTTCGAGCAGCTGCTACGCATGCCGAATGGGCCAGAAGGTCCTCTCTTCTCTGTAGCTACGCCTTGGGCCTCCTTTTATACGTCGAAGGGGTCACCAACAGTGGCGAAGTCCAAGAGGTGTAAAGCTACTACAGTGTTATCATACCTATTACTGACGACTTAGGACAAACGCATTAAATGCTCCGTTGAGGTGTCCCTTAGCTTCTTGGGGACGGGGAAAGAGCCAGTCCCATCAGTACCACTTAACCCCATCCGCCGCTAGCGGCATGACACGCATCCAGGAGGATAAACCCCGTCTGACAGGCTGGTTGCTGCACTGGAGCGGTGGCAAGGTGGCGGGATCTTGCCGGTTGTGAATCTTGCCGGGTCTTCACTAGCCATCCCGGCAAGCATCTTGCCGGGGTTCCAGCCTTCGGTCTTCTGTCTTCTGATCATCGGCTTGAATGCCTTCTTGATAATCTTCTGCTTGTTCCCAGTTGTCCTCCGGCAAGCATCTTGCCGGGAGTCCAACATCGGGTCTTCTCGGTGACCTACCTGGAGGTCTTCTCCCAGGAAGGCTCGCTTCCCGGAAACTCTGTCCTGATCTTGCCGGCCTTTGAGCTTGCCGGTGACGCATAGGCCTGTTCCCGGCAAGTAATCCTTGCCGGAAACCTGGGTCCTAGATGTGTCCCATAAGTGGATTTCTTCTTTGCCATGCCCTTCCCGCCTGGAGGCTGCAACTTGCCGGTGCGTGTCCAGGGGTAATGAAAACCCCCTGTTCACTACACCGACAGGATGTCGGCGTACGACACCTATGGGATCGCGTGGATCCCTTTACGGTTCGGCAGGGAAAAAGGCTTGCACAAAGAGCAGATCCAACGATCAACGCGATGGATTTTTACCCAGGTTCGGGCCGCTGAGAAGTGTAAAACCCTACTCCTGCTTTAGCTGTATTGGATGTGTTTAAGCCCAAGTTCTAGGAGCGCTTTCAATGAACAGTATGTTCGAGCAGCAGCTACGCATGCCGAATGGGCCAGAAGGTCCTCTCTTCTTTGTAGCTACGCCTTGGGCCTCCTTTTATACGTTGAAGGGGTCACCAACAGTGGCGAAGTACAAGAGGTCTAAAGCTACTACAGTGTTATCATACCTAATACTGACGACTTAGGACAAACGCATTAAATGCTCCGTTGAGGTGTCCCTTAGCTTCTTGGGGACGGGGAAAGAGCCCGTCCCATCAGCACCGCTTAACCCCATCCGCCGCTAGCGCCATGACACGCATCCAGGAGGACAAACCCCGTCTGACAGGCTGGTCGCTGCACTGGAGCGGTGGCAAGGTGGCGGGATCTTGCCGGGTGCGAATCTTGTTGGGTCTTCGCTAGCCATCCCGGCAAGCATCTTGCCGGGGTTCCAGCCTTCCGTCTTCTGTCTTCTGATCATCGGCTTGAATGCCTTCTTGATAGTCTTGTGCTTGTTCCCAGTTGTCCTCCGGCAAGCATCTTGACGGGAGTCCAACATCGGGTCTTCTCGGTGACCTGCCTGGAGGTCTTCTCCCAGGAAGGCTCGCTTCCCGGAAACTCTGTCCTGATCTTGCCGGCCTTTGAGCTTGCCGGTGACGCATAGGCCTGTTCCCGGCAAGTAATCCTTGCCGGAAACCTGCGTCCTAGATGTGCCCACAAGTGGATTTCTTCTCTGCCATGCCCTTCCCGCCTGGAGGCTACAACTTGCCGGTGCGTGTCCAGGGGTGATGAACACCCCTTGTTCACTACACCGACAGGATGTCTGCGTACGACACCTATGGAATCGCGTGGATCCCTTTACGGTTCGGCAGGGAAAAAGGCTTGCACAAAGAGCAGATCCAACGATCAGCGCGAGGGATTTTTACCCAGGTTCTGGCCGCTGATAAGCGTAAAACCCTACTCCTGCTTTAGCTGTATTGGATGTGTTTAAGCCAAGGTTCTAGGAATGCTTGCAATGAACAGCCCAAGATCTAGGAGCGCTTGCAATGAACAGTACGTTCGAGCAGCAGCTATGCATGCCGAATGGCCCAGAAGTTCCTCTCTTCTCTGTAGCTACGCCTTGGGCCTCCTTTTATACGTCGAAGGGGTCACCAACAGTGGCGAAGTACAAGAGGAGTAAAGCTACTATAGTGTTATCATACATAATACTGACGACTTAGGACAAACGCATTAAATGCTCCGTTGAGGTGTCCCTTAGCTTCTTGGGGACGGGGAAAGAGCCTGTCCCATCAGCACCGCTTAACCCCATCCGCCGCTAGCGCCATGACACGCATCCAGGAGGACAAACCCCGTCTGACAGGCTGGTCGCTGCACTGGAGCGGTGGCAAGGTGGCGGGATCTTACCGGGGTTCCAGCCTTCGGTCTTCTGTCTTCTGATCATCGGCTTGAATGCCTTCTTGATAATCTTGTGCTTGTTCCCAGTTGTCCTCCGGCAAGCATCTTCCTGGGAGTCAAACATCGGGTCTTCTCGGTGACCTGCCTAGAGGTCTTCTCCCAGGAAGGCTCGCTTCCCGGAAACTCTGTCCTGATCTTGCCGGCCTTTGAGCTTGCCGGTGACGCATAGGCCCGTACCCGGCAAGTAAACCTTGCCGGAAACCTGGGTCCTAGATGTGCCCCTTAAGTGGATTTCCTCTCTGCCATGCCCTTCCCGCCTGGAGGCTGCAACTTGCCGGTGCGTGTCCAGGGGTAATGAACACCCCCTGTTCACTACACCGACAGAATGTCGGCGTACGACACCTATGGGATCGCGTGGATCCCTTTACAGTTCGGCAGGGAAAAAGGCTTGCACGAAGAGCAGATCCAATGATCAACGCGAGGGATTTTTACCCTGGTTCGGGCCGCTGAGAAGCGTAAAACCGTACTCCTGCTTTAGCTGTACTGGATGTGTTTAAGCCCAAGTTCTAGGAGCGCTTGCAATGAACAGTACGTTCGAGCAGCAGCTACGCATGCCGAATGGGCCAGAAGGTCCTCTCTTCTCTGTAGCTACGCCTTGGGCCTCCTTTTATATGTCGAAGGGGTCACCAACAGTGGCGAAGTACAAGAGGTGTAAAGCTACTACACTGTTATCATACCTAATACTGACGACTTAGGACAAACGCATTAAATGCTCCGTTGAGGTGTCCCTTAGCATCTTGGGGACGGGGAAAGAGCCCGTCCCATCAGCAACGCTTAACCCCATCCGCCGCTAGCGCCATGACACGCATCCAGGAGGACAAACCCCGTCTGACAGGAAGGTCGCTGCACTGGGGTGGTGGCATGGTGGCAGGATCTTGCCGGGTGCAAATCTTGCCGGGTCTTCACTAGCCATCCTGGCAAGCATCTTGCCGGGGTTCCAGCCTTCGGCCTTCTATCTTCTGATCATCGGCTTGAATGCCTTCTTGATAGTGTTGTGCTTGTTCCCAGTTGTCCTCCGGCAAGCATCTTGCCGGGAGTCCAACATCGGGTCTTCTCGGTGACCTGCCTGGAGGTCTTCTCCCAGGAAGGCTCGCTTCGCGGAAACTCTGTCCTGATCTTGCCGGCCTTTGAGCTTGCCGGTGACGCATAGGCCCGTTCCCGGCAAGTAATCCTTGCCGGAAACCTGGGTGCTAGATGTGTCCCATAAGTGGATTTCTTCTCTGCCATGTCCTTCCCGCCTGGAGGCTGCAACTTGTCGGTGCGTGTCCAGGGGTAATGAACACCCCCTGTTTACTACACCGACAGGATGTTGGCGTACGACACCTATGGGATTGCATGGATCCCTTTACGGTTCGGCAGGGAAAAAGGCTTGCACAAAGAGCAGATCCAACGATCAACGCGAGGGATTTTTACCCAGGTTCGGGCCGCTGAGAAGCGTAAAACCGTACTCCTGCTTTAGCTGTATTGGATGTGTTTAAGCCCAAGTTCTAGGAGCGCTTGCAATGAACAATACGTTCAAGCAGCAGCTACGCATGCCGAATGGGCCAGAAGGTCCTCTGTTCTCTGTAGCTACGCCTTGGTCGTCCTTTTATACGTCGAAGGGGTCTCCAACAGAGGCAAAGTACAAGAGGTGTAAAGCTACTACCGTGTTATCATACCTAATACTGACGACTTAGGACAAACACATTAAATGGTCCATTGAGGTGTCCCTTAGCTTCTTGGGGATGGGGAAAGACCCCGTCCCATCAGCACCGCTTAACCCCATCCGCCGCTAGCGCCATGACACGCATCCAGGAGGACAAACCCCGTCTGACAGGCTGGTCGCTGCACTGGAGCGGTGGCAAGGTGGCGGGATCTTGCCGGGTCTTCGCTAGCCATCCCGGCAAGCATCTTGCCGGGGTTCCAGCCTTCGGTCTTCTGTCTTCTGATCATCGGCTTGAATGCCTTCTTGATAGTCTTGTGCTTGTTCCCAGTTGTCCTCCGGCAAGCATCTTGTCGGGAGTCCAACATCGGGTCTTCTCGGTGACCTCCCTGGAGGTCTTCTCCCAGGAAGGGTCGCTTCCCGGAAACTCTGTCCTGATCTTGCCGGCCTTTGAGATTGCCGGTGACGCATAGGCCCGTTCCCGGCAAGTAATCCTTGCCGGAAACCTGGGTCCTAGATGTGTCCCATAAGTGGATTTCTTCTCTGCCATACCCTTCCCGCCTGGAGGCTGCAACTTGCCGGTGCGTGTCCAGGGGTAATGAACACCCCCTGTTCACTACACCGACAGGATGTCGGCGTACGACACCTGTGGGATTGCGTGGATCCCTTTACGGTTCGTCAGGGAAAAAGGCTTGCACAAAGAGCAGATCCAACGATCAACGCGAGGGATTTTTACCCAGGTTCAGGCCGCTGAGAACCGTAAAACCCTACTCCTGCTTTAGCTGTATTGGATGTGTTTAAGCCCAAGTTCTAGGAGCGCTGGCAATGAACAGTACGTTCGAGCAGCAGCTACGCATGCCGAATGGGCCAGAAGGTCCTCTCTTCTATGTAGCTACGCCTTGGGCCTCCTTTTATACGTCGAAGGGGTCTCCAACAATGGCGAAGTACAAGAGGTGTAAAGTTACTATAGTGTTATCATACCTAATACTGACGACTTAGGACAAACGCATTAAATGCTCCGTTGAGGTGTCCCTTAGCTTCTTGGGGACGGGGAAAGAGCCCGTCCCATCAGCACCGCTTAACCCCATCCGCCGCTATCGCCATGACACGCATCCAGGAGGACAAACCCCGTCTGACAGGCCGGTTGCTGCACTGGAGCGGTGGCAAGGTGGCGGGATCTTGCCAGGTGCGAATCTTGCCGGGTCTTCGCTAGCCATCCCGGCAAGCATCTTGCCGGGGTTCCAGCCTACGGTCTTCTGTCTTCTGATCATCAGCTTGAATGCCTTGTTGATAATCTTGTGCTTGTTCCCAGTTGTCCTCCGGCAAGCATCTTGTCGGGAGTCCAACATCGGGTCTTCTCGGTGACCTGCCTGGGGGTCTTCTCCCAGGAAGGCTCGCTTCCCAGAAACTCTGTCCTGATCTTGCTGGCCTTTGAGCTTGCCGGTGATGCATAGGCCCGTTCCCGGCAAGTAATCCTTGCCGGAAACCTGGGTCCTAGATGTGTCCCATAAGTGGATTTCTTCTCTGCCATGCCCTTCCCGCCTGGAGGCTGAACTTGCCGGTGCGTGTCCAGGGGTAATGAACACCCCCTGTTCACTACACCGACAGGATGTCGGCGTACGACACCTATGGGATTGCGTGGATCCCTTTACGGTTCATCAGGGAAAAAGGCTTGCACAAAGAGCAGATACAACGATCAACGCGAGGGATTTTTACCCAGGTTCAGGCCGCTGAGAAGCGTAAAACCCTACTCCTGCTTTAGCTGTATTCGATGTGTTGAAGCCCAAGTTCTAGGAGCGCTTGCAATGAACAGTACGTTCGAGCAGCAGCTACGCATGCCGAATGGGCCAGAAGGTCCTCTCTTCTCTGTAGCTACGCCTTGGGCCTCCTTTTATACGTCGAAGGGGTCTCCAACAGTGGCGAAGTACAAGAGGTGTAAAGCTACTACAGTGTTATCATACCTAATACTGATGACTTAGGACAAACGCATTAAATGCTCCGTTGAGGTGTCCCTTAGCTTCTTGGGGACGGGGAAAGAGCCCGTCCCATCAGCACCGCTTAACCCCATCCGCCGCTAGCGCCATGACACGCATCCAGGAGGACAAACCCCGTCTGACAGGCTGGTCGCTGCACTGGAGCGGTGGCAAGGTGGCGGGATATTGCCGGGTGCGAATCTTGCCGGGTCTTCGCTAGCCATCCCGGCAAGCATCTTGCCGGTGTTCCAGCCTTCGGTCTTCTGTCTTCTGATCATCGGCTTGAATGCCTTCTTGATAGTCTTGTGCTTGTTCCCAGTTGTCCTCCGGCAAGCATCTTGTCGGGAGTCCAACATCGGGTCTTCTCGGTGACCTGCCTGGAGGTCTTCTCCCAAGAAGGCTCGCTTCCCGGAAACTCTGTCCTGATCTTGCCGGCCTTTGAGCTTGCCGGTGACGCATAGGCCCGTTCCCGGCAAGTAATCCTTGCCCGAAATCTGGGTCCTAGATGTGTCCCATAAGTGGATTTCTTCTCTGCCATACCCTTTCCACCTGGAGCCTGCAACTTGCCGGTGCATGTCCAGGGGTAATGAACACCCCCTGTTCACTACACCGACAGGATGTCGGCGTACGACACCTATGGGATTGCGTGGATCCCTTTACGGTTCGTCAGGGAAAAAGGCTTGCACAAAGAGCAGATCCAACGATCAACGCAAGGGATTTTTACCCAGGTTCTGGCCGCTGAGAAGCGTAAAACCCTACTCCTGCTTTAGCTGTATTGGATGTGTTTAAGCCCAAGTTCTAGGAGTGCTTGCAATGAACAGTACGTTCGAGCAGCAGCTACGCATGCCGAATGGGCCAGAAGGTCCTCTCTTCTCTGTAGCTACACCTTGGGCCTCCTTTTATACGTCGAAGGGGTCTCCAACAGTGGCGAAGTACAGGAGGTGTAAAGCTACTACAGTGTTATCATACCTAATACTGACGACTTAGGACAAACGCATTAAATGCTCCGTTGAGGTGTCCCTTAGCTTCTTGGGGACGGGGAAAGAGACCATCCCATCAGCACCGCTTAACCCCATCCGCCGCTAGCGCCATGACACGCATCCAGGAGTACAAACCCCGTCTGACAGGCTGGTTGCTGCACTGGAGCGGTGGAAAGGTGGCGGGATCTTGCCAGGTGCGAATCTTGCCGGGTCTTCGCTAGCCATCCCGGCAAGCATCCTGCCGGGGTTCCAGCCTATGGTCTTCTGTCTTCTGATCATTAGCTGGAATGCCTTCTTGATAATCTTGTGCTTGTTCCCAGTTGTCCTCCGGCAAGCATCTTGTCGGGAGTCCAACATCGGGTCTTCTCGGTGACCTACCTGGAGGTCTTCTCCCAGGAAGGCTCGCTTCCCGGAAACTCTGTCCTTATCTTGCTGGCCTTTGAGCTTGCCGGTGACGCATAGGCCCATTCCCGGCAAGTAATCCTTGCCGGAAACCTGGGTCCTAGATGTGTCCCATAAGTGGATTTCTTCTCTGCCATGCCCTTCCCGCCTGGAGGCTACAACTTGCCGGTGCGTGTCCAGGGGTAATGAACACCCCCTGTTCACTACACCGACAGGATGTCAGCGTACGACACCTATGGGATCGCGTGGATCCCTTTACGGTTCGGCAGGGAAAAAGGCTTGCACAAAGAGCAGATCCAACGATCAACGCGAGGGATTTTTACCAAGGTTTGGGCCGATGAGAAGCGTAAAACCCTACTCCTGCTTTAGCTGTATTGGATGTGTTTAAGCCCAAGTTCTAGGAGCGCTTGCATTGAACAGTACGTTCGAGCAGCAGCTACGCATGCCGAATGGGCCAGAAGGTCTTCTCTTCTCTGTAGCTACGCCTTGGGCCGCCTTTTATACGTCGAAGGGGTCACCAACAGTGGCGAAGTACAAGAGGTGTAAAGCTAGTACAGTGTTATCATACCTAATACTGACGACTTAGGACAAACGCATTAAATGCCTCGTTGAGGTGTCCCTTAGCTTCTTGGGGACGGGAAAGAGCCCGTCTCATCAGCACCGCTTAACCCCATCCGCCGCTAGCGCCATGACACGCATCCAGGAGGACAAACCCCGTCTGACAGGCTGGTCGCTGCACTGGAGCGGTGGCAAGGTGGCGGGATCTTGCCGGGTGCGAATCTTGCCGGGTCTTCGCTAGCCATCCCGCTAAGCATCTTGTCAGGGTGCAGCCTTCGGTCTTCTGTCTTCTGATCATCGGCTTGAATGCCTTCTTGATAGTCTTGTGCTTGTTCCCAGTTGTCCTCCGGCAAGCATCTTGCAGGGAGTCCAACATCGGGTCTTCTCGGTGACCTGCCTGGAGGTCTTCTCCCAGGAAGGCTCGCTTCCCGGAAACTATGTCCTGATCTTGCCGGCCTTTGAGCTTGCCTGTGACGCATAGGCCCGTTCCCGGCAAGTAATCCTTGCCGGAAACCTGGGTCCTAGATGTTTCCCATAAGTGGATTTCTTCTCTGCCATGCCCTTCCCGCCTGGAGGCTGCAACTTGCCGGTGCGTGTCCAGGGGTAATGAACACCCCCTGTTCACTACACCGACAGAAGCCCCCGGGCCTAGGCCGAACAAGCGCGCACAGTGTTTGTCCGGGCTAGGCCCAAAAACACGCACCGGTACACGCGCGGTGAGAAGTAACCATCACGCATGATTTTTTAACTGAACGCTGATGATGACGCAAGAGTGCTTGAGGTTTGCCGGGCCTTGGGCTTGCCGGCAGCGTGGGCAGACAGAGCAGGATGGCAGCAGGAGTCGTGTGCCCGAAAGGGAGTGCCACACCGTGCGACGAAGAGCCAACCCCCGAGCCTTCCCCATAAGGGTGCCGCGGGTGCGGTGCTCGATTCATACAGTCATCCCTGCTGTCGCCGCCGTCTACTGCGAATGCCTCACTGCCGTCTTGCCGGCCTCCAGCACGGCGCCCTTGGCTTCCTCGGCTGCCGCGTGCCGCCGAGAATAAAGCAACCGCCGAGACTGAAGTACTCTTTGCATACCTATTGCTGTAATGGTGCATGTAAAGGAGTAATTAATCTTAGTCAAGCCAATCTTTATGTATGCAAGACATCTTTCTTTATGCTAAATTAATGTTGCTCCCCTCTTGATTAATTTTGTCCTTGCATATATCTTATATCCTACGCTGTCTGGAAACCTTGCCGGTGCGCACGTTTGCCGCGAGCGCTAGGTGCGGGACTTTAGCAGCCTGCTGGAAACGCCACCGCCGGCAAGGCGACTTGCCGGGTCAGAACGCGGCTTCTTAGCCCGCCGAGCGGACTCGAGGCGAAAGTAGAGCGCGGGCTCACCACGACAAGGTTCCTTTCGCGTGCAGATTAATGTACAAGGACGAAAAATCAATCAAGACGACCCATGCTTGCCGGAAGCTTTCCGGTGCGCACGCTCCAGTCTGCAGCGCTTGGAGGATCGGGTCCTTAGCAGCTTGCCGGGAACGCCGCCTCCCGGAAAGGTTTACCTTCCCGATGTCTGTGCAGCCGCCTAAGTTGTCGAGCGGACTCGAGACAACTAGGGGCGCTATTGGCCCCGGGAAGGCTCCTTTGCATGTAGGTGTAGGGAGCAAGCGAGGACAGCAAAAGAAATGCAATTGTCACAAGTTTTTGTAACTTAGCTTTTCCTGCTTTTCCTCCCGCATAGTGAGGCCGCGCTCGTGGTGATGACCGGAAGCTCTCTAGAAGGTTACTCTCTAGGGCGCGGCCAGCCCCCGAGCCCGCCTTCCATGCGTATTCCTGCAACACTGATTGGACATGTAATGCCACGAGAGCATTTTTGCACAATAAGTCAATTAGCTTCTGGCTATGATTAATTTGTTGTAATCTCGACTTCTGTCAAATGTTCCCTTGCTTGCCGGAACACTTTCCGGTGCACACGATCCAGTCAGCAGCGCTTTGAGGAACGGGTCCTTAGCGGCTTGCCGGGAACGCCGCCTCCAGAAAAGGTTTACCTTCCCAGCTTTAGTGCAGCTGCTCACATCGCCGAGTGGACTCGAGGTGACTAGGAGCGCAACTAGCCTCGGGGAGGCTCCTCAGCATACGGGTTTGCGGAGAAATCCAAAGATAAAACTCATCGAGCCTTTTCCTTGAACAATTGCACTTTTGTACAATGAATCCCTACGCTTGCTGGAATACTCCCCGAATGCGCACGTTCTGGTAAATGGCGCTTAGGATCGGGTCCTGTCTAGCAGCCTATCGAGAACGCCGCCTCTTCAGGAGCTTAACGCTCCAGAGACAACCGCAGCTGCATCTGTGTTGTTGGGCGGACCCAGAACAACCAGGAGTGCAGAGTGTTTCTAGAGCGCTCCGTCGCGCACAGGTTATACAAAACTGACATCAAGGATAAGGTTACACAACAAAAAGCAATCAAAGTTTTAGGACTTAGCTTTCTGTAAGTAGAGCGAAGTCGCCATGAACGATGAAGCTGATGCGCTGACCGCTAGATCAGGTTCGCGCAACCTTTCCCCCTACCTGGCGCGCCAAAGATGTCGGCATATGACACCTATGGGATTGCATGGATCCCTTTACGGTTCGGCAGGGAAAAAGGCTTGCACAAAGAGCAGATCCAACGATCAACGCGAGGGATTTTTACCCAGGTTCGGGCCGCTGAGAAGTGTAAAACCCTACTCCTGCTTTAGCTGTATTGGATGTGTTTAAGCCCAAGTTCTAGGAGCGCTTGCAATGAACATTACGTTCGAGCAGCAGCTACGCATGCCGAATGGCCCAGAAGGTCCTCTCTTCTCTGTAGCTACGCCTTGGGCCTCCTTGTATACGTTGAAGGGGTCACCAACAGTGGGGAAGTACAAGATGTGTAAAGCTACTACAGTGTTATCATACCTAATACTGACAACTTAGGACAAACGTATTAAATGCTCCGTTCAGGTGTCCCTTAGCTTCTAGGGGACGGGGAAAGAGCCCGTCATTCCGCACCGCTTAACCCCATCCGCCGCTAGCGCCATGACACGCATCCAGGAGGACAAACCCTGTCTAACAGGCTGGTCGCTGCACTAGAGCGGTGGCTAGGTGGCGGGATCTTGCCGGGTGCGAATCTTGCCGGGGCTTCTCTAGCCATCCCGGCAAGCATCTTGCCGTGGTTCCAGCCTTCGGTCTTTTGTCTTCTGATCATCGGCTTGAATGCCTTCTTGATAGTCTTGTGCTTGTTCCCAGTTGTCCTCCGACAAGCATCTTGCCGGGAGTCCAACATCGGGTCTTCTCGGTGACCTGCCTGTTGGTCTTCTCCCAGGAAGGCTCGCTTCCCGGAAACTCTGTCCTGATCTTGCCGGCCTTTGAGCTTGCCGGTGACGCATAGGCCCGTTCCCGGCAAGTAATCCTTGCCGGAAACCTGGGTCCTAGATGTGTCCCATAAGTGGATTTCTTCTCTGCCATGCCCTTCCCGCCTGGAGGCTGCAACTTGCCGGTGCGTGTCCAGGGGTAATGAACACCCCCTGTTGACTACACCGACAGCATCCAAGAGGGATATAATAAAAAACTTTCAAATAGAGTGCATTGAATACTATGAGAAGTTGGATCCTTGCATATAGTTTTGAGATATAAAGATGGTGATGTTAGAGTCATGCTAGTGAGTAATTGTGGAATGGTAAAAATACTTGTGTTGAAGTTTGTGACTCCCGTAGCATGCACGTATGGTGAACCGTTATGTAACGAAGTCGGAGCATGATTTGTTTAATGATTGTCATCCTTTGTGTGAGGGTCGGGAGCGCGCGATGGTTTACTCCTACCAACCTCTCCCCTAGGAGCATGCGTCTAACACTTTGCTTCGATGACTAATAGATTTTTGCAATAAGTATGTGAGTTCTTTATGACTAATGTGAGTCCATGGATTATACGCACTCTCACCCTTCCACCTTTACTAGCCTCTCTAGTACCGTGCAACTTTCGCCGGTGCATTAAACCCACCTTCCTCAAAACAGCCACCATATACTTTCCTCAAAACAGCCACCATACCTTCCTATTATGGCATTTCCATAGCCATTCCGAGATATATTGCCATGCAACTTCCGCCGTTCCGTTTTTATGACACGCACCATCATTGTCATATTGCTTTGCATAATCGTAAGACAGCTAGCATGATATTTTCATGGCTTGTCCGTTTTTTGATGTCATTTGCTATGCTAGATCATTGCACATCCCGGTCCTCCACCGGAAGCATTCATATAGAGTCATATCTTGTTGTAGGTATCGAGTTGTAAGAAAATAAAAGTGTGATGATCATCAATATTAGAGCATTGTCCCGTGTGAGGAAAGGATGATGGAAGCTATGATTCCCTCACAAGAAGGGATGAGTCTCCGGACTTTACAAATAATACAAGAGGCCAATGAAGCCCAAATAAAAAAAGGAGGCCAAAGATGCCCACCATATTCTATTCCACCCATAGTGCTATATCCATGGCTCAGGCTCATGTATTGCGTGAAAGTTGAAAAGGTTTGAGAACATAAAAGGGGTGAAACAATTGCTTGACTTGTCATCGGGGGTGTGCATGATTTAGTTACTTTGTGTGGGGAAGATGGAGCATAGCCAGACTATATGATATTGTAGGGATAACTTCCTAAGGCCATGTTATTTTGAAAGGACACAATTGTTTGTTAGTATGCTTGAAGTATTACTGTTTTTATGTCAATATTGAGCTTTTGTTTTGAATCTTATGGATCTGAATATTCATGCCACAATAAAGAATATTACATGGATAAATATGTTAGGTAGCATTCCACATCAAAAATTCTGTTTTTATCATTTACCTACTCGAGGACGAGCAGGAATTAAGCTTGGGGATGCTTGATACGTCTCCAACGTATCTATAATTTTTGATTGTTCCATGCTATCATATTATCTGTTTTGGATGTTTTGTATGCCTTAATATGCTATTTTATATTATTTTTGGGACTAACTTATTAACCTAGTGCCTAGTGTGAGTTTCTGTTTTTTCCTTGTTTTTGAGTATTGAGATAAGGAATATTAAACGGAGTCCAAACGGAATAAAATCTTCGGAATGATTTTTCTTCGACCAGAAGAAACCTGCCAGACTTGGAGATGAAGGCAGAAGACCTGCCGTGTGGCGACAAGCCACCAGGGCGCGCCCCCCTGGCTTGTGGCCCCACGGCAGACCTCCTAACCCTATTCTTTGGCCTATAAATTCCCAAATATTCCCCCAATACCAAAAAGAGCCACGAAAATACTTTTCCGCCGCCGGAAGCCTCTGTTCCCGTGAGATCCCATCTTGGAGCCTTTTCCGGTAATCTGCCGGAGGGGGATTCGATCACGGAGGGCATCTACATCAACTCCATTGCCCTTCCGATGATGCCCGAGTAGTCCACCATAGACCTTCGGGTCCATAGCTAGTAGCTAGATGGCTTCTTCTCTCTCTTTGTTCTTCAATACCATGTTCTTCATGATCTTCATGGAGATCTATCCGATGTAATACTCTTTTGCGGTGTGTTTGTCGAGATCCGATGAATTGTCGGTTTATGATCAGATTATCTATGAATATTATTTTAATCTTCTCTGAATTCTTATATGCATGATTTCATATCCTTGCACGTCTCTTCGAGTTATTGGTTTGGTTTGGCCAACTAGATTGGTAATTCTTGCAATGGGAGAAGTGCTTGGTTTTGGGTTCAATCTTGCGGTGTCCTCACCCAGTGACAAAGTAGGGGTAGCGAGGCACGTATTTGTATTGTTCCCATCAAGGGTAAAAATATGGGGTTTTCATCATATTGCTTGAGTTTATCCCTCTACATCATGTCATCTTACCTAATGCGTTACTCTGTTCTTCATGAACTTAATACTCTAGATGTAGGCAGGAGTCGGTCGATGTATGGAGTAATAATAGTAGATGCAGAATCGTTTCGGTCTACTTGACACGGACGTGATGCCGATATGCATAATCATTGCCTTGGATATCGTCATAACTATGCACATTTCTATCAATTGCTCGACAGTAATTTGTTCACCCACCGTATTATTTTCTTTCAAGAGAGAAGCCTCTAGTGAAACCTATGGCCCCCGAGTCTATTTTCCATATTATATTTTCAGATCTATAAACCAAAAATACCAAAAATACTTTGCTGCAATCTTTTTACTTTTGTTTTACTTCCGTTCTAGCAATCTTCTATATCTATCTCTATCAGATCTCATCCTTGCAAGTAACCATGAAGGGATTGACAACCCCTTTATAACGTTGGGTGCAAGTGTTTGATTATTTGTGTAGGTACATCTATTGGGGACTTGCTTGTATCTCCTACTGGATTGATACCTTGGTTCTCAACAACTGAGGGAAATACTTATCTACTTTGCTGCATCACCCTTTCCTCTTCAAGGGAAAACCAACGCAAGCTCAAGAAGTAGCAGTTTGCTTACCGTATCACATACCTATTCCTTTTCGGAGTCTAAAACGTTCTGGTAGGTCTCCCTAATGTACTCCTCCGGAGTTATGGTATTGATAATATTGGTTTCAACATTTATGGGAGTACCTGAGATATAGTGTTTGATTCTTTGCCCGTTTACCACCTTCGGATTTGTGCCTTCGGCATTGTTGATCTTGATGGCACTGGAACGATATACTTCCTCGATAATGTAAGGCCCTTCCCATTTAGAGAGAAGTTTTCCTGCAAAAAATCTTAAACGAGAATTGTATAACAAGACATGATCACCTACATTGAATTCACGCTTTTGTATCCTTTTATCATGCCATCTCTTAACCTTTTCTTTAAACAACTTGGCATTCTCATAGGCCTGGTTTCTCCATTCATCAAGTGAGCTAATGTCAAATAACCTCTTCTCACCAGCAAGTTTGAAATCATAGTTGAGCTCTTTGATTGCCCAATAAGCTTTATGTTCTAGTTCTAGAGGTAAGTGACATGCTTTACCATAAACCGTTTTATACGGAGACATACCCATAGGGTTCTTGTAAGCAGTTCTATAAGCCCATAATGCATCATCAAGTTTCTTAGACCAATTCTTTCTAGATCTATTAACAGTCTTTTGCAAGATCAATTTAATTTCTATATTGCTTAATTCTAATTGACCACTAGACCGAGGATGATAAGGAGATGCAATTCTATGATTAACATCATACTTAGCAAGCAATTTGCGGAAAGCACCATGAATAAAGTGTGAACCACCATCAGTCATTAAATATCTGGGGACTCCAAATCTAGGGAAAATAACTTCTTTAAGCATTTTAATAGAAGTGTTATGATCAGCACTACTAGTTGGAATAGCTTCTACCCACTTAGTAACATAATCAACAACAACTAGAATATGAGTATACCCGTTGGATTTTGGAAAAGGTCCCATATAATCAAAACCCCAAACATCAAATGGTTCAATAACAAGAGAGTAATTCATAGGCATTTCCTGACGTCTACTAATATTACCAATTCTTTGACATTCATCACAAGACAACACAAACTTACGAGCGTCCTTGAAGAGAGTAGGCCAATAAAAACCAGATTGTAATACCTTCTGTGCAGTTCTATCTCCAGCGTGGTGTCCTCCGTAGGCCTCGGAGTGACACTTGTGTAGGATCTATTCCTGTTCATGCTCAGGTACACAACGTCTAATAACACCATCTACTCCTTCTTTATAAAGATGTGGGTCATCCCAAAAGTAATGTCTTAAATCATAGAAGAACTTTTTCTTTTGTTGGTATGTGAAACTAGGTGGTATGAATTTAGCAACTATGTAATTAACATAATCAGCATACCATGGAGCATTACGTGAAGCATTTATGACAGCTAATTGTTCATCAGGAAAGCTATCATCAATAGGCAGTGGGTCATCAAGAAAATTTTCTAACCTAGACAAGTTGTCTGCTACGGGGTTCTTAGCACCCTTTCTATCAATAATATGCAAATCAAATTCTTGTAGCAGAAGAACCCATCTAATAAGTCTAGGTTTAGCATCATTATTTTCCATAAGATATTTAATAGCAGCATGATCAGTGTGAACAGTTACTTTGGAATCAACAATATAAGGTCTGAACTTATCACAAGCAAACACAACTGCTAAAAATTCCTTTTCAGTGGTAGCATAGTTTCTTTGAGCACTGTCTAGAGTTTTACTAGCATAATGGATAACATTTAATTTCTTATCAACTCTTTGTCCTAGAACAGCACCAACAGCATAATCACTAGCATCACACATAATTTCAAAGGGTAGGTTCCAATCAGGTGGTTGAACAACAGGTGTAGTGATCAAGGCCCTCTTAAGAATTTCAAATGCTTCTACACAATCATCATCAAAAACGAATGGAACATCTTTTTGCAAAATATTAGTGAGAGGCCTAGAAATCTTAGAGAAGTCTTTAATAAACCTCCTATAGAAACTAGCATGACCAAGGAAACTTCTTATACCTTTGATATCCGTAGGACACGACATTTTTTCAATAGCATCAACTTTAGCATTATCAACTTCAATACCTCTTTCGGAGATTTTGTGTCCCAAGACAATGCCCTCATTAACCATAAAGTGGCACTTCTCCCAATTCAAGACAAGATTAGTTTCTTCACATCTCTGCAAAACTCGATCAAGGTTGCTCAAGCAATCATCAAAAGAAGTTCCATAAACGGAGAAATCATCCATGAAAACCTCAACAATCTTTTCACAAAAGTCAGAGAATATAGCCATCACACATCTTTGAAAGGTAGCAGGTGCATTGCATAAACCAAAAGGCATACGTCTATAAGCAAAGGTACCGAAAGGACAAGTAAAAGTGGTCTTCTCTTGATCCTCTTTTGACACAGGTATTTGAGAGAAACCAGAATAACCATCTAGAAAGCAGAAGTGTGTGTTTTTGTATAGTCTTTCTAGCATTTGATCAATAAAAGGTAGAGGGTAATGATCTTTTCCAGTAGCTTTATTTAATTTCCTAAAATCAATTACCATTCTATATCCTGTAACAATTATTTGCGGAATCAATTCATTTTTGTCATTAGGAACAACGGTAATACCGCCCTTCTTAGGAACACAATGAACGGGACTAACCCATTTACTATCAGCAATAGGATAAGTTATACCTGCCTCCAGAAGCTTTAATATTTCATTTCTTACCACTTCTTTCATTTTAGGATTCAACCGTCATTGGTGATCAACAACTGGTTTAGCATCAGGCTCCATATTAATTTTATGCTGACATAGGGTGGGGCTAATGCCCTTAAGATCATCAAGAGTATATCCAATAGAAGCACGGTGCTTCCTCAGAGTTTTCAATAATCTCTTTTCTTCATGCTCTGAAAGGTTAGCACTAATAATAACAGGATATATCTCCTTTTCATCAAGATAAGCATATTTCAAAGTATCCGGTTATTGTTTAAGCTCAAACACGGGATCACCCTTGGGTGGAGGAGGATCCCCAAGTATTTCAACAGGCAAGTTGTGTTTCAAAATAGGATGCTGATCAAAGAAAATCTTATCTATTTCATTCCTTTCATTCATATGCATATCGTTTTCATGATCTAGCAAATATTGTTCTAAAGGATCAGTAGGAGGCACAGCAATAGAAGCAAGACCAATAATTTCATCCTTACTAGGCAATTCTTTATCACGGGGTTGTCTACGAAATTTACAGAAATTAAACTCATGAGACACATCCCCAAAACTTACAGTAACAGTTTCTTTCTCACAATCTATCCTAGCATTAACAGTATTCAAGAAAGGTCTGCCAAATATAATGGGACAAAAATCATCTTGTGGGGAACCAAGAACAAGAAAATCAGTAGGATATTTTATTTTCCCACACAAGACTTCAACATCTCTAACAATCCCAATTGGTGCTATAGTATCTCTATTAGCAAGCTTAATGGTAACATCAATTTCCTCTAATTCAGCTGGTGCAATATCATTCATAATTTCTTGATATAAGGTAAAGGGAATTGCACTCACGCTAGCACCCACATCACATAAGCCATGATAACAATGATCTCCTATTTTAACAGAAACAACAGGCATGCCAACAATAGGTCTATGTTTATCTTTAGTATCAGGTCTAGCAATTCTAGCAGCTTCATCACAGAAATGAATAACATGCCCATCAATATTATCAACCAAGAGATCTTTAACCATAGCAATACTTGGTTCAACTTTAATTTTTTCAGGGGGTGTAGGTGTTCTAGTATAACTTTTATGAACCACAGTTGAAGCTTTAGCATGTTCCTTCATTCTAACAGGGAAAGGTGGTTTTTCAATATAAGCAGCAGGAACAACAGGATCAACATTATAAATAATAGTTTCTTCTTCAACTTTAATAGGTTCAACTATTTTCACTTCAACGGGAGGATGATATTTAAACCACTTCTCCTTAGGGAGATCAACATGGGCAGCAAAATATTCACAGAAAGAAGCTACTATCTCAGAGTCAAGTCCATATTTAGTGCTAAAATCACGAAAAGCATCGGTTTCTATAAAGGATTTAACACAATCAAACTTAAGGTTTATACCTGACTCCTTACCTTCATCGAGTTCCCAATCTTCAGAGTTGCGTTTAATTATTTCTAATAAGTCCCATTTGAATTCAATATCCTTCTTCATAAAGGAACCAGTACAAGAAGTATCAAGCATGGATCGATCATTATGAGAAAGCCGAGCATAAAAATTCTGAATAATAATTTCTCTTGGGAGCTCATGATTGGGGCATGAATATAACATTTACTTAAGCCTCCCCCAAGATTGAGCGATACTTTCTCCTTCACGAGGCCAAAAATTATAGATATAATTCCAATCACGATGAACCAGATGCATAGGATAAAACTTCTGATGAAATTCCAATTTCAATCGGTTGTAGTTCCATGATCCAATATCATCACATAGCCTATACCATGTCAATGCCTTCTCCTTCAAAGATAAAGGAAAGAACTTCTTCTTGACATCATCCTCGGGCAAACCTGCAAGCTTAAATAATCCGCAAACTTGATCCACGTAGATTAGATGCAAATCAGGATGTAGTGTTCCATCTCCTGCATAAGGATTAGCTAGCAGTTTCTCTATCATACCCAAAGGAATTTCATAATAAATATTTTCAGTAGGTTCAGTAGGTTGAGGAGCAACTCTTTGTGCTTCCGGTCGAGGTGAAGATACCCCGAACAAGCCCCTCAAAGGATTATTTTCCATAGTAACAAATGACAGTAAATTTCAGCACACTATATAAATTTTTCCTTACCAAATTCCACTCACCAAAGGCGCTTCACTCCCCGGCAACGGCGCCAGAAAAGAGTCTTGATGACCCACAAGTATAGGGGATCTATCATAGTCCTTTCGATAAGTAAGAGTGTCGAACCCAACGAGGAGCAGAAGGAAATGACAAGCGGTTTTCGGTAAGGTATTCTCTGCAAGCACTGAAATTATCGGTAACAGATAGTTTTATGATAAGATAATTCGTAATGGATAGCAAGTAACAAGTGTAGCAAGGTGCAGCAAGGTGGCCCAATCTTTTTTGTAGCAAAGGACAAGCCTGGACAAACTCTTATATAAAGCAAAGCGCTCCCGAGGACACATGGGAATTACTGTCAAGCTAGTTTTCATCATGCTCATATGACTCGCGTTCGTTACTTTGATAATTTGATATGTGGGTGGACTGGTGCTTGGGTGCTGCCCTTACTTGGACAAGCCTCCCACTTATGATTAACCTCTCTCGCAAGCATCCGCAACTATGAAAAAGGAATTAAGATAAATCTAACCATAGCATGAAACATATGGATCCAAATCAGCCCCTTACGAAGCAACGCATAAACTAGGGTTTAAGCTTCTGTCACTCTAGCAACCCATCATCTACTTATTACTTCCCAATGCCTTCCTCTAGCCCAAACAATGGTGAAGTGTCATGTAGTCGACGTTCACATAACACCACTAGAGGAGAGACAACATACATCTCATCAAAATATCGAACGAATACCAAATTCACATGATTACTTATAACAAGACTTATCCCATGTCCTCAGGAACAAAAGTAACTACTCACAAAGCATATTCATGTTCATAATCAGAGGAGTATTAATTGTCATTAAGGATCTGAACATATGATCTTCCACGAAGTAAACCAACTAGCATCAACTACAAGGAGTAATCAACACTACTAGCAACCCACAGGTACCAATCTGTGGTTTTGAGACGAAGATCGGATACAAGAGATGAACTAGGGTTTCGAGAGGAGATGGTGCTGGTGAAGATGTTGATGGAGATTGACCCCCTCTCGATGAGAGGATCGTTGGTGATGACGATTGAGGGAGTCCTGGTTTAAGGGGTCCTCGGATAGCCGACCTGTTTCTCATGGGCCGGACTATGTGGGCCACTGGATGAGCATTGGGTGATCAAGGGCCCCGTCGCCAAGGTGGAAGTTTCAAGGAGCCATGACGTGTCCTCCAAGTTGTCGACAGTAGATAGGCACGTTTTTTGCCTTCGGTGTGCAACCGACTATGTGTAAGCCCTAGGTACCCTCGGCGTCTATATAAGCCGGAGGGTTTTGGGTTGTAGGGCAAGAGAACTCATCTAGGGTTTTAGTCATTCGATCTCGAGGTAGATCAACTCTGTAACCCTTATACCATCAATATAATCAAGCAGAACGTAGGGTATTACCTCCATAGGAGGGCCCGAACCTGGGTAAACATCGTCTCCCTCGTCTCCTGTTACCATCGATTCTAGTCTCACAGCTCGGGACCCCCTACCCGAGATCCGCCGGTTTTGACACCGACATTGGTGCTTTCATTGAGAGTTCCGCTGTGATCGCCAAAGGAATCAATGGCTCGCCTTGTCACAAGCAACGAGGTCTGCACCCAGGGGACTCTCGCCCCGGATCGGATCCTCGCAAGTGGCGACATCTCGTCGCACGCTTACCCGATCGGCCACCTAGGCCAGATCGGAAACTTTTCCCCCGATCAAGAAATCAGGTTCGGAACCCTAGAGTTCGTCGCTGATTCACGGGGAGAACTCATCTTGATAGAATCCTCGACTCCTATGGAGGAGCCCGCAGATCCCGACGCCTCGACGCCGAAGACATCGGGCCCTGCCTCCGATGATGAGGTCGTTATACCCGGGACGTCTGGACAGCCCAATCTTGTCGTTGTGACCGGATCCACCATGGTTAAACAGGACCCGAGTCCGCTTTCGTGTGACTCCGAAACTGCGACGCTGCATACCGACCCCACCCGCTTCAGCGACACGCATCCTACCATCGCCTCGTTTATGAACAAGCTATTTGATCGGATCGAGACCATGCGTATGGCTGATGACCAGATCCCGGTCTATGATCGGCTCGGGCTTAAACGCGATGATAGGGAGATTCACATCCCCACGGTCACCCACCTTGTCGCCACCGTCGAGTGTCCGGCTGGGGGCTTGTGCCCCCAGCGACCGAAATTAAAAACGGTTTATACCCCAGCCTCCGATCACCGAGACCTTGCCTGCAACCCAGACTCTGGAATTCGTTCCGGAAACAGACCGGTATCGGTCCCTGATCTATCACACGGTTCGGAGTCCATTATTCCGAACTCCCACCATGGCGTGGAGTCAAATTTTTTCCCACCCACCTCCCAAGCCGATCACTCAAGCATCGCATCAGAGCCCAAGTCTTCAGACTTACGGGACATTAAGCAGTTATCAGGAGAGTCGGTTCATCATTACTGGGCTAGACTCCTCCTCGCTAGAAACAAAGTACGGGGCCTTAGTGATCAAGAAATAATGGCAACCTTCAATCGCAACTGCCATGACGAAGGGATTCTCAATGCCCTGGCACGTCAGCACATCCGTGACTTCATCGAGCTGTCAGTTTTGGTACAAAAGTATTATGCCATGGAAAGCGCTTGGCAAGCCGAGCGGCTGTTTTCAGAACCAACCTTTACCGAATACCCTAGAGGAGATCGGAAAAAGAGGATACCTCTGAAGCAGCCAGCCAAATTTGAGCCCGCCAAAAAGAGAAACAGGCCCCTTTCAGGGGTCAGTACCGTCCTGGATGGACTACTGGATAAACCTTGCCCTATACACTCCGTATTGCTGAATACAGCTCCGACTCACAGCCTTAGAGCTTGCTGGGTCGTCAGGCAGATCGCAAAAAGCAGTGAAGCCATTGTTGAGGCATCACCGCCGAACAGGCGCTCCACATCGCCACCAAAATACAACGCCGAAGTCCTGACGATATACGAAACGTTCCCCTCAAGGAACAAGAGGAAACGAGCTCTTAAAGAACTCGAGCAGATATATCATGTGGCAGCAACAAGTGCATGGGCAGACATACCCATTACCTTCGGAGATGCGGACCAACCAGCCATTCTTCCCGGTCATTCACCGGCCGCACTAGTCCTGAACCCCATCATCGATGGCTTCAGGTTACACAAGGTGCTAATGGACGGCAGTAGTGGTTTAAACCTGATCTACGAAGACACCCTAGAAGAAATGCAGTTCGACTGATCTCGCATCGAGCATAGCAACACAACTTTCCGGGGAATCATCCTGGGGAAAGAGGCACGCTGTTCAGGACGTATCGTCCTGGACATAGTGTTCGGCACGCCCGAAAACGACCGATCTGAAGAACTCCTCTTCCATATCGTGCCCTTCCCCAGCGGCTACCATGCCCTGTTGGGACATGACGCCTTCACAAAATTCCAGGCTATACCACATTACGGGTATATGAAACTTAAGATGCCAGGACCAAACGGGGTGATCACAACCTCTAGTGATCCAAATATAGCCCTTCGGGCTGAAAACAAAACAGCAGCGCTTTCCCTCGAGGCTCCAGCTGAGACCTTTGCTGCAGAAGAGCTGACCGTACTTCGGTCAACGGTAGACAAGGACGATGTGATCCTCAGCAAAAGGCCCAAACCCACATCCTTTAAACCGGCAAAGGAAATCGTTAAATTTCAGGTGCACCCAACGGACCCCAACAAGACAGCGTCCATCAGAGCTCAGCTCGATCCCATAGTGGACAAAGCGTTGTGAATATTCTTACGAGAAAACTGGGACATCTTCGCCTGGCATCCTTCTGATATGCCCGGCATCCCACGGCGGCTGGCAGAACATAGTCTGAACATCATCGCAAGCTTCAAGCCCGTCACGAAGAATCTGCGCCGCTTTTCCGAGCCCAAACGACAAGCTATGGGTGAAGAATTAGCTAAACTGCTAGAGGCCGGATTCATTCGGGAGATTAAGCACCCCGAATGGTTGGCAAACCTGGTTATGGTACCAAAGAAAGATAAATCCTGGCGGCTGTGCGTCGACTTTAAAGACCTCAACAAGGCCTGCCCTAAGGACCCTTTCCCCCTACCATGCATAGACCAGATTATTGACGCCACAGCCGGACACGACTCGTTGTGTTTCCTCGACGCTTATTCCGGATACCATCAGATTAAAATGAAGGAATCCGATCAAGCGGCAACCGCATTCATCACTCCTTACGAGCCATTATGCTTCAACACGATGCCCTTCGGGCTAAAAAACGCTGGGGCTATGTACCAGCGCATGATCCAGACTTGTCTCGCAAAACAAGTCGGTAAAACAGTCAAGGCATACGTGGACGACATGGTAATCAAAACCAAACACGTCAGCCATTTGATCGACGACCTAAGGCAAACCTTTGCCAGCCTACGCGAGTACGATATACGACTCAATCCGGAGAAATGCGTATTCGGAGTTCCCGCTGGTAAATTGCTCGGATTCATCGTCTCCCATAGAGGAATAGAAGCGAATCCGGCTAAGATCCACGCCCTATCGGAACTTGCAATTCCCACAGAGCTAAAGCACGTCTAGAGGTTGGCTGGTTGCGTGGCAGCGCTAGGCCGCTTTATCTCCCGCCTCGGGGAAAAGGCTTTACCACTCTACAGACTGCTGAAACGGACCAACAATTTCGAATGGACCCATGAGGCAGCGGCTGCGTTAGAAGAAATCAAAATACTACTGGCAAGCAATCCCATACTCACAGCACCGGGCGCTGGTGAACCCATGCTACTATACATATCGGCTACCAACCAAGTCATTAGCGCGGTGCTCGTCGTCGAACGAGAGGAGGAGGGACACAAATTCCGGATACAGAAACCGGTCTATTATGTGTCAGAAGTACTAACGCAGTGCAAGTCCAGATACCCGCACTACCAGAAAATAGCCTATACAGTATTTATGGCATCACGGAAACTCAGGCACTACTTCAAGAGTGCTCGGTCACGGTGGCATCCGAAGTACCCCTGAACGATATAATCAACAACAGGGACGCCACCGGCCGAATAGCTAAATGGGCTATTGAGCTCCTTCCCTTTGAAATCGCCTACAAGCCAAGACGACCTATCAAATCTCAGGTGTTGGCAGATTTCCTCGCCGAATGGACAGAGGCCGAGCTCCCAAGGGAATATAGTACATACTCCCATTGGACAATGTACTTCGATGGATCTAAAACTCTGGCCGGACTGGGGGCTGGAGTTATCCTCACATCCCCCACAGGCGACAATGTCCGATACGTGTTGTAGATCATGTATGCCGATTCCAACAATGCAGCCGAATACGAAGCACTACTACACGGTCTTCGGATGGCAGCATCAATGGGCATACGCCGGCTGGAGGTACGGGGAGACTCCAACTTGGCCATCTCCCAAATCAACGGCGAATTCGATGCCAAAAATCCGAAGATGGCGGCATAGAGAAACGCTGTCCTCAAGATATCCGCACGGTTTGAGGGGCTGGAATTTCACCACGTCGCTAGAGACAACAACCAAGCCGCCGACATATTGGCTCGCCTGGGGGCCAAACGCGACCCTGTCCCAAAAAACACTTTCCTGGAACGGCTCTTTAAGCCATCCGTGGTTTGGCAGGACGATCATAAGGGCGCCGATCTAACCAGTGCGGAAGAGGTTGTTCCCCCTATAAATGAACCAGACGATCAAATCATCGGCAGCTCCGTAATGGATGAAACGCCTTCGGCTCATGAGGTCATGGCAGTAATCGTGCCATGGACCGAGCCCTTCCTCGCCTACCTTCTTAGCAAAGAACTCCCCGACGATCAGACGGAGGCGCGACGCATAATTCGGCGATCGAAGGCCTACAAAGTACATGAGGTTGAGTTATACAAGAAAAGCACCACCGGAATACTACAGCGGTGCATATCTGAGGAAGAAGGTCGGCAGCTCTTAGCCGAAGTCCACGCAGAGATGGGCGGTCATCACGCCACAGCAAGAGCCTTAGTTAGCATGGCCTTCCGGGCTGGTTTTTTCTGGCCCACAGCTCGGACGGACCCCCAGTCGCTTGTGAAACACTGCGTGGGGTGTCAACTCTTCGCAAATCAAAGTCACATGCCCCCAACAGCTCTTCGGACTATTCCGATTACCTGGCCCTTCGCTGTCTGGGGGCTGGATATGGTCGGACCACTTAAAGGGGGGACCAAGAAGAATAAATACCTACTGGTCATGGTGGACAAGTTCACCAAATGGATAGAGACAAAACCTGTCAAATCAGCCAAGTCCGGACCAGTAATCGACTTTATATCCGGCGTGGTACACCGTTACGGCGTTCCGCACAGTATAATAACGGACAATGGATCCAATTTCACGGCCCAAGAGGTCAAAGACTGGTGCGCAAAAATGGGCATTAAGCTCGATTACGCATCTGTTTCTCATCCGCAGACCAATGGACAAGTCGAACGAGCAAACGGCCTCATTATGAGTGGCATTAAGCCACGTTTGGTCCGGTCTCTTCATGAGTCCGACTGTCATTGGGTTGAGGAGCTCGACTCCATTCTATGGGGTCTGCGCACCACCCCGAATAGATCAACGGGATACACACCGTTCTTCATGGTCTATGGGGCAGAAGCAGTCCTCCCCTGCGACATTATTCACGACGCGCCAAGGGTGCGCATGTACGAGGAAAGGGAGGCCGAGTTAGATCGGCAGGACGACCTAGACGCCTGAGAAGGAGAGCGCGACATAGCTCGGGCTCGCTCCACTTTCTACCAACAGCAGGCTCGACGTTACCAGAGTAGGGAGGTCAGGGCAAAGGCGTACAACGTGGGTGAGCTCGTCTTATGACTTCCGGAGAAGCAGAAGCATAAACTCAAGCCCAAATGGGAGGGCCCCTTCATAATCGACGAAGTACTCGTGGGAGGGGCTTACCATCTTCGAAACCCGTCGGATAACCGCCTTGAACCAAACCCATGGAACGCAGCTCGTCTTCGGCGCTTCTACGGATAAACTGGTGTCATCACACTCTTTACCCTTTATTTCCCTTTTCTTTCTTTATTTTCTACTTTCCCTCCCACCTTGATTTTTTGGCAGGTTTGAATTCTTTCCTTTTCTTCCCAACTCTATGTTCGGCTCGACCGATCTTGTACTAAGATTTTCGGCCTACACCCTTAAGTGTTAAATCCGAACACAGCACCTGGGGGCTTCTTTCCGAAGTCAATGCTTTTATATTATAAGCACTTATTCACATTTGTTGTGTACGCATGTTCCACTTGTCGTTTTTTAAAAGCCATCATATGCATCAATTCGAACTAAGACTTTGCCAAGCTGGGTTGCCTCGCTCCTGTGCTTACCCTCTATGTTCCCGATTGTTCGGCTAGAGGGTAAAGGGAGCACCTCTGCGATTGTTACGACCGGGTCATCCGAATATGTACCTCAGACGGGTGAAGCCAAAAGCTAGCTATCTTCAGCAGACAATTGATCGGCTACGACGCAATCAACTAATAAGACTATGGTCGTTATGACCATTACTCGGGCTTCTTCTCTTACAAAAGCCCTTAGTCGCATACTAACAGTATACAGCCTTCTACCTACGATTTACGTAGCACCCTGAAGAAAGGTATCGATAGAGGTACTATTTTCTTTGGAAGATGTTTCTTACGCTAAGCAGTAATATAACATATCTCCCTGTGTGCTTTCTGTCTGTTCGCACCACATGGCCGGATTGCCTGGTTCCCCGAACATAATTCACTCCCCTAGGGTGATAATTTGCAAGGAACACTACCGAGCTCTTAGCGCGGGAGGCCGAAGCCGATGGCCGGTTAAGACAAAGTTTACAACACAGACGGAGCAATTCCTCGATTATTAGTACATAGTTACATATAATCATACATCTGGCTGCCGATCGAGATTGTCGATTATGGTGTCCAGGGAGCAATCTTATTGTGAGAGACGGGCGGCAGGCATCACTCGGTCGTATACCATGTGGAGCGGCACTTCTTGTCCATCTGACCCTACTGGCCCAACCCGAGCCATACGCTCGGGGTTAAGTCCGGTATAGCGGGTCTTGATCATCGCCCACGCCTCTCATGCTCCCTCTCGACAAGCCGATGTCTTCCACAGCTCGAACCTACTTCGGGCTCCCTTGAACCGATCGACTAGTTCGGCCATCCCCTTCGGAGGTTGCTCGGTGGGCCACAATGCTTTCACCATGCTCTTCATGGCCTTCCGAGCCCACTCATGAGGGGCGGATAGCTCCTTCAGAAGGCTTCCCTGGTAGGATCCGATCTCTTCTTCGGGTCGCCCAGACAGGAGACCTGTACATGAGTCACGGCATGCGTATTATGCTTTATTCTTAGGAAATACTTTCTGATGTTAGAATCACACTTACCGAACATGCCCCTCTGTAATTTCTGGTTCTCTTCTTGGGCCTGGGCCAATTGAGTCTTTAAGCTCTCAATTTCTTCGGCCTGCTGTTTGTTCTCCGCCTTAAGGCGGTTCTTCTCTTCAAGGTGTCGTTGCAAAACACGACAGCCAGCCTCATGCTGGGACTCGGCATATCGCTGAGATTCTCGGGCAACATCCAAATCTCTTTGCAATTGCCCTATTGATTCAGCTGCTACATAGTACCCTCGCGTCAGCATGGGAGTATACTAAGATCAGCAGAACAGATATACTCACCATGTGCCTCCCGAGTAAAGCTCTTCACTTGCTCCAATTTGGCCTTTACAGATTCCACCTGTGTTCGGCTGGCTTCCAGTTCCTTGGCAAGTTGCTCGCTCTGTTGCTTTGAGGCCTGCATTAGCAGTAAAACAATACAAGAATCCTTAATTCGGTCGTGCCGACCAATTTAAGGCTCGGGGGCTACTGGGTTTACACGAGTGTTCGGACTCTTATAACTGACTACTCACCTGCAGGCTGGACGATATCAACTTCATGGCCTCCCCGAACCCAGCTCGGGCAGCCTCGATGTGCGCGTCCGCCGTGCGTAGAGCACTGAACTCTTGTTCGGAGAAGGCTGGGTGACGCAAGGCTTCTCGTCGCCGCCGATGATGCATAGCGCTTCCAACCTCGGATTTGGTGACGGATATGGCGTCACCGGAATCGGCTGGAGCTGGGTTGACCGTGGGAACCTCCGTAGCAGGTTTAGCATGAGCGGAAGGCCTGGCGTTTTGAGCACCGCCGGACGTTCTGGCAACATCATCGGCGGGGGACGGCCGAACTCTTTGCCTGAATATTTCGACATGAGGACTCTTGTGAGGCTTTATCAATCATGATAATAAATCAAACGGTCGAGCAAAATACCTTTGAGATGAACTTGTAGGCGGGCTCGACCCCGCGACTGGCTCATTTGTCGGACCCTTGTTGTTTTCCGGCCCGGGCACTGTCGCCGTTGCCGATGTATGTCGCGCGGATCTACGGCGCTTGGGAGTAGGAGCCGTCGCGTTTGGGTTGTTGGAGGATACTTTCCTTTTGCGGGACGAGTTTTTCTTCTTCTTGCTATCGCAGGGGAGGGGAAGGATCCAGGGTAATCGACTATGATAGCCACCTTGGAGCCGTCAAGGCCCTCCTGGTAGAAAACCCCGTCTTCGAGCTCGATTGACAGATCCGGGTCATCATGAAAGCCCGGATCATCATCACGGGAATAGTCCTCGGGTTGGGGGGCCGGACAGTTAACTGTCTCGATGAAGCCGCTCCATTCCTGTTCACATAAAGTTAAAAGGCTTCGGTCAAAAAGGGGCAAATTGAAAACCCGAATTGTGGTCACGGGGGTGGAAGGCTCACCCATTCGATGGGATTCTGGCTTGAGTATCCCTCCTTGGTCGACCGCCGAATAAAATCTTCTTGGTCCCCTTTGTATAGGTCGGCAAGAGCGGCAGCTAATGCTGCTTGGTCGGCAGGGCCCAGTATTCGGGAGCGAGTAGTGTCGCTTGTCCCGTTGTAACACCACAAGGGGTGTATCCTCTGTTGAAGGGGTTGGATGCACCGGGTGATGGCGGCGGCCATGACGTCTATCATGGTCAGCTTGTGATGGGCCAGTACCCTCACACGGGCTGCTAAGCGCTACACTTCAACGCTGTCCTCTTGGGACAGGCTCTTCGGGCGCCAGTTGTACCTTTTCTTCAAAGGGGCGTCGGAGTATTCGGGCAAACCCCTCCGAGCTGGATCAAATAGGGGGACGTCCTCGATGTAGAACCATTCCGAAGGCCATTCTTCGGACTCCTTTGGCGTCCCCACGGAATATCCCGTCCCCGCTATGCGGCATATTTCGGCTCCACCAACCTCAAAAATTGTCTTGTCTCGAGTGCGAGGGACGAGGCAGAAGTACTTCCTCCACAATTCGAAGTGTGCCTCGCAGCCCAGGAACATCTCGCAAAGGGCGACGAAGCCCGAGATGTGCAGAATAGACCCTGGGGTGAGGTGGTGGAGCTGGATTCCATAAAACTCCAGTAACCCTCTCAAGAACGGATGAATGGGAAACCCGAGACCCCGCAGGAGGAAAGGCACAAAGCATACACATTCCCCCTTTTGTGGATGGGGGAAATTCTCCGCGAGAGCCTCGCCGTTGAATGAAGACAAACCGGCGCGGACTACTGCCAGATCCGAGGAGGGAAGATACCCTTGGGTCTCGAGGTCACGTAGTCGAAGGAGGGACACGGAGCATCTTGTCCAGTCCCCGGGACGGGAGCCGTAAGGGTGCGAGGAAGAACTGGGGCCGCTAGCCATGTTTTCGTGGTGATCTTTCGCTGGAAACTTTTTCCGATGGGGAAGAAGAAGATATGGCTTGGACCACGATTCAGCATGTTTAAATGGGTGGTGCCTCCTTTATGGAAGGGGTAGTTTTGTAAAAAGCTACTAAACCGCTCGTCTCCCCACGATGCGCGAAAATCAAGAAACGCTATTACGATGGACCCAGCAAGCCCGTGGCGTTTGGGATTTCACCGTTGACAGGATGGTTACCGAACAAGAAGGGATGAAGGGACTCGCCTCGCAAGCCGAAGACTTCGGCGCACAAGATTGTTCGGATATACCTCGGCGTTGGAGGCTAGTCCAGGGGCTACTGAGGGAGTCCTTGTTTAAGGGGTCCTCGGATAGCCGACCTGTTTCTCATGGGCCGGACTATGTGGGCCACTGGATGAGCATTGGGTGATCAAGGGCCTCGTCGCCAAGGTGGAAGTTTCAAGGAGCCATGACGTGTCCTCCAAGTTGTCGACAGTAGATAGGCATGTTTTTTGCCTTCGATGTGCAACCGACTATGTGTAAGCCCTAGGTACCCTCGGCGTCTATATAAGCCGGAGGGTTTTGGGTTGTAGGGCAAGAGAACTCATCTAGGGTTTTAGTCATTCGATCTCGAGGTAGATCAACTCTGTAACCCTTATACCATCAATATAATCAAGCAGGACGTACGGTATTACCTCCATAGGAGGGCCCGAACCTGGGTAAACATCATCTCCCTCGTCTCCTGTTACCATCGATTCTAGTCTCACAGCTCGGGACCCCCTACCCAAGATCCTCCGGTTTTGACACCGACAACGATGGCTTCGATTTCCCCCTCCGGGAGGGAAGTTTCCCCGGCAGAACAGCTCCGCCGGAGCCCTAGATTGCTTCTTCCCAAGTTCCGCCTCGAGACGGCGGCGCTTCGTCCCGAAAGCTCTCTTATGATTTTTTTCAGGTCAAAACCCTCCAGATAGCAGAAGATGGGCACCGGAGGCCTGCCAGGGGGCCCACAAGCCACAGGGGCGCGCCCAGGGGGGTAGGGCGCGCCCCCTGGCTTGTGACCTCCTGGTGGGTCCCCTCTGGTATTTCTTTTGCCCAATATTTTTTATATATTCCAAAATAATTCTCCGTAACTTTTCAGGACTTTTGGAGTTGTGCAGAATAGGTCTCTCATATTTGCTCCTTTTCCAGTCCAGAATTCCAGCTGCCGGCATTCTCCCTCTTCATGTAAACCTTGTAAAATAAGAGAGAAAAGGCATAAGTATTGTATCAAAATGTGTAATAACAGCCCATAATGCAATAAATATCAATATAAAAGCATGATGCAAAATGGACGTATCAAACATCTAGTTACATAAGTGACTACACAACACATGTACATTCCTCAATATAAATTTACAAGAAGTAGACAATCACCAAATCATACTGTTCTTCCGACGACGTTTGCCGATGCTGCTCTGCTTGTGGCTATCCCTCGCCGTCTGCAGGAAGGAGGCACTTCGTCATGTCAATGATCCCCCTATACATCTCGTAGCTTGTGTACGCGTCCTTGGCCGCGTACTTGATGTGTTCTTTATCCAGTTCGTTCACCCAGGCCTTGTGCCAGGCAGACTTGTCCTTGTGGCACTCAGCCTTCATGTCTCTGTAGTAGGGGTCGATGATGGCCGCGGCGAGGTCAACTAGCTAGGGAGTCCTTCTACTTCTTCTTGTCGACGGCCCAGACCCTATACTGACCTTGGATGTTGACAAGCTTCTGGCAGGACAAGCCCGAAGTATTGAGCACCTTTAGATCGTTGGTGGTGTCCACCGTTGCGAACTTGTAGTCGGGGCTGTTGACAAACCTGGCGAAACACTCGCAAGGCCTTGTGTCCAGGCAGTAGTGGTAGACGAGCACGTGATGGCGCGCACACAACTGGGCGACAGCAACCTTCTGATCATGCCCGGCACGACCGCCGGTGTACTCGAGGTGGAAGCCGACCACTTTGCACTTTTCATCCTTAGCAAGCAGCTGCTCCAACATGTTGATGGAGTTCACTATCACGACCAGGTCGTTGGTGTACACCACTGAGAGGTCCGTCTTCCTGATGTGGGTGTCCACTTTGACAATTTTGGCGAACTGCCGCTCGGCGCCGGCAGCCGCCATTGGATCCGCACGGGAAGGTTGAAGCGATGAAGAGATCGTGGGTGTGCTTCTTGTGTTGTGTGGCACGATCGGAAGGCGGAAGAGACGAAGGTAAACGACCGTGGGAATAAATTGCGCCGGACAGCCTCGAATTTCGACACGTCCGCATGACAATTTTTGCAGCGCTTAACTGCATGGTGGCACCGGGAGCGGCGCAACCGCATGCATATGGCGCCCCGAACATACGTGATCGTTAGCGCGTGGACGTCGAGAGAGCGAGCGCGCACGGGCACGGGCACGAGCACAGCGCGCCGCGGCCGCATCAACCGCCTCATGCGTAGATTAATCCACGATGGTGCGTACAGAACGACCGTTTGCTTTGTAGTAAAACGCAAACGGTTTTTTATTATTAATCATTTGTGTACTTGTCATTTCTCCCACCTCCGTCCCGTCTTGTCACCGCGTTGCCACACGAGGATTCCAGTGCATGCTTCGGGAGCGCGCAGGTTCCCGCGCAAGCTTCTTGCCCGGCTAGCCGAAATACCCCAAACACCCAATGCTTCAGGAGCGCGCAATGTTTCTTTTGGGCTTCCCGTCCCCGCGCAACAGCGCAGGAACGCGCGCAAGCTTCCCGCCCGGCTCGCCTTTGTAACCTGCTTTATAAACCCTCATGGCCAACGCCTGCACATCGCATTCATCCCCGCCCTGCCCGTAGCTTCCCAAGTTTGCTTCTCCCCAATCGCCAAACCACCTGTCCGTCGTCGTCGCTCCGCCACTCCGCTAGAGGGTCGCTCCAGCTGGGAGGCTGCACCATGTCGGTGGTGCAGTACCCGGAAGCGTGCAGTGCATGTGGCGTCCTTGTTGGCTGTGTGCACGGCACCCCCCACACGCTCCTCCACCTTTGCCCGAAGGCAGCTGCTGCTGGCAACCGTCGTGGACCCATCCCATCGCCGGCCACCATTTTGGCCACCCCACCAGCAGCCTCCTTGGCCGCCACCACACCAGCGTCCACCTTGGTAGCCACCCCACAGTCAGCCGTCGAGGCCATCACCCAGTCCGCCACCGCGGCCCGAAGGCGGGAGGAGGAGGCCGCCACCGAAGCCCAGTGACGTGGCTTGAGACTGCGTCGGTATTTCCCCAAAGAGGAAGGGATGATGCAGCACAGCGACGGTAAGTATTTCCCTCAGTTATGAAACCAAGGTTATCGAACCAATAGGAGGATCACCACCACCCAATAAGCAGCACCTGCACACAAACAACAAATACTTGCAACCCGACGCGAAAGAGAGGTTGTCAATCTATCTACGGTAAAAAGATAGATTAGGTAGTGATAGATAGGAGAGATAGATCTCTCAAGAACACAAAATAAAAAGAGCAAATAAAATATGCAGCAATATGTTTTTGGGTTTTTGGTTTTGTAGATCTAAAAAAAAAGATTGCAAAAAGATAGATCGGAAAGCAATATATTGGAAAAGTAGACCCGGGGGCTGTAGGGTTCACTAGTGGCTTCTCTCATGAGTATAGCGCACAGTGGGTGAACAAATTACTGTTGGGCAATTGATAGAAAATCGAATAGTCATGACAATATCCAAGGCGATGATCATTATATAGGCATCACGTCCAAGATAGGTAGACCGACTCCTGCCCGCATCTACCTCTATTACTCCACACATCGACCGCTATCCAGCATGCATCTAGTGTATTAAGTTCATGGAAAAACGGAGTAATGCAATAAGAACGATGATATGATGTAGAAAAGATCTATTCATGTAGGAATAGACCCCATCTTGTTATCCTTAATAGCAACGATACATGCGTGTCTTGCTGCCCCTTCTGTCACAGGGAAAGTACACCGCAAGATCGAACCCATCACAAAGCACCTCTTCCCATGGCAAGAAAAATCGATCTAGTCGGCCTAACTAAACCAAAGATTCAAAGAAGAAATACGAGGCTATAAGTAATCGCGCATATAAGAGATCAAAGAAGACTCAAATAATATTCATGGATAGAAACTGATCATGAACTCAAAAGTCATCGGATCCCAACAAACACACCGCAAAAGTTTACATCAAATAGATCTCCAAGAGACCATTGTATTGAGAATCATAACAGAGAGAGAGAGAGGAAGCCATCTAGCTACTGCCTACGAACCCGTAGGTCTATGGTGGACTACTCACGCATCATCGGAGAGGCACCTATGAAGAAGATGAACTCCTTCGTGATGGTGTTTAGATTGGATCTCGAGGTTCTGGAACTTGCGGCGGTTGGAATTGTGTTTCGTCAACTCCCCTAGGGTTTTTGGAATATTTGGGAATTTATAGGCATCAGAGGCGGTGGAGAGGGGCCCCGAGGAGGGCACAACCCATCAGGGCATGCCGGGGCCCCCTGGCGCGCCCTGGTGGGTTGTGGTCTCCTCGGCCCACTTCTCCAGCACTTCTTTGGCCCATCGGGTGTCTTATGGTCCAGAAAAAATCTCCAAAAAGTTTCGTCGCGATTGGATTCCATTTGGTATTGATTTTCTGCGAAATAAAAAACAAGCAAAAACAGCAACTGGCACTTTGGCACTATGTCAATAGGTTAGTCCCAAAAAATGATATAAAGTTGTTATAAAATGATTGTAAAATATCCAAGAATGATAATATAACAGCATGGAACAAGAAAAAATTATATATACGTTGGAGACGTATCACTGCCAAAGGTGACAAGAAGACGCACCTGTCCCAGGGGCAAGGTGGAGCCGTCAGTTACGCCTGAGAAGGGCCTCATTTGCATGAGGCGCTCGTAAGGCACTTGAACGACCTCGAAAGTCTCCATAGAGAGTACACTGAGGCATGCGCTGCCATCGATGAGTATCTTGGTGACTGAGACATTGTTGATGGTGCATGTGCACAACACAAGGATCGTCCCCACAACACTTGTGGGCCTGGTGTGGTCGGTGGGGTGGAAGGAGATCGGGAACTTTGACCACTTGAGGGTCCTGGAGACATCATCTCCGGGGAGAGCAGCATTAACCTCACGGGAGAATTGCTTGAAATGGCGGTTGGAGGCGAAGCCTGAGCTCCACCAAGGATGCATGCCACCTCCCGAGGCTCCTGGTAGCACCCAGCGTCCTCATCAGGCAAGTTGTTCCTATTGGCGCGAGGCGGGGTGTCGTTGGCTTGAGGAGGATTGGATTCCTGAGGCTGATTCTGCCAGCCCTGCCGGTAGTTGTTGTTGTTGCCATTGCGGCCGTTGTCATTATTGTGATCGTTCTAGTGGCCACCGCTACGGCCTCCGCCGCAGCCTCCAGTGCGGTCTTTGTGCCTGCCTTGGCGGTCTCACTGGAGCATCTTGAGCTCGTGGCAGTCCTTGGTGCAACGATTGTTCACGTTGTGGAAGGCGCACGTCGGATGACCATCTTTCCTGAGCGCGGGCTCATCGCGGTCGTGCCCACGCTTCTGCTCAGGCATTATCGCAAGCATATCAGGGCCCTTGCGCTTGGCATCCTTGTTCTTGGCCTTGGTGGCATCGAGAGCCAGATATGAATCGTTGTGGGCGAAGAGGCGGCCCTCCTCAGCCTTGGCGCATTGATACGTCTCCGTCATATCTACTTTTCCTCACACTTTTGCCCTTGTTTTGGACTCTAATTTGCATGATTTCAATGAAACTAACCCGGACTGACGCTGTTTTCAGCAGAACTACTATGGTGTTATTTTTGTGCAGAAATAAAAGTTCTCGGAACTGGACGAAACTTTTTGGAGATTTATTTTACAATAAATAAAAAATACTGGAGCCAAGAACCATCGGAGGGGGAGCCCTGGCTGGGCACGATACACCAGGGCACGCCAGCCCCCAGGGCACACCCTGGTGGGTTGTACCCACCTCGGGGCCCACTGACCCTAATTCCGACGCTATAAGATCCTATTTTTGGAGAAAAAAATCAGAGAGAAAGTTTCATCGCGTTTTACGATACGGAGCCGCCGCCACCTTCTGTTCTTCATCGGGAGGCCAGATCTGGAGCCCGTTTGGGGCTCCGGAGAGGGGAATCTTTGGTTTTCGTCATCATCAACCCTTCTCCATCGCCAATTCCATGATGCTCCCCACCGAGAGTGAGTAATTCCTTCGTAGGCTTGCTGGTCGGTGAGGAGTTGGATGAGATTCATCATGTAATCGAGTTAGTTTCGTTAGGGCTTGATCCCTAGTATCCACTAGGTTCTGAGATTGATGTTGCTATGACTTTGCCATGCTTAATGCTTGTCACTAGGGCCCGAGTGCCATGATTTCATATCCGAACCGTTTATGGTATCACCATTATATCTATGTTCTTGATACAATCTTTCTAGTCATACGCACCTATTACATGTTATGATCCGTAAACCCAGGAGTGACAATAGTCGGGATACTTTCCGGTGATGACCGTAGTTTGAGGAGTTCATGTATTCACCGTGTGTTAATGATTTGTTCAGGTTCTCTATTAGAAGGAGGCCTTAATATCCCTTAGTTTCCTTATGGACCCCGCTGCCACGGGAGGGTAGGACAAAAGATGTCATGCAAGTTCTTTTCCATAAGCACGTATGACTATTTACGGAATACATGCCTACATTACATTTATTTACTGGAGCTAGTTCTGTGTCGCCCTAGGTTATGACTGTTATATGATGAATATCATCCAACGAGTTCACCGATCCAGTGCCTATGAGTTTTCCACATATTGTTCTTGCTAAGTTACTACTTCTACTATTACTGTTACTGTTACTACTGCTATCAAAATTATCATACTACTGTGCTACTGATCACTCTGCTGCAGATATTTAATCTCCAGGTGTGGTTGAATTGACAACTCAACTGCTAATACTCTCAAATATTCTTTGGCTCCCCTTGTGTCGAATCTATAAATTTGGGTTGAATGCTCTACCCTCGAAAACTGTTGCGATCCCCTATACTTGTGGGTTATCAATACCTTTTTCTAGCGCCGTTGCCGAGGAGCATAGCTATATTTTTTGAGTCACTTGGGATTTATATCAACTGGTCACTATGAAGAATCCGAAGGATAAAAAAACCAAGATTTTTCCCTCTAAGACGAGGGGAGGTAAGGAATTGCCATCTAGCTCTGCACTTGATTCACCTTCTGTTATAAGTAAGCTTGCACCACCACCACCACATGCTAGTAATCCTGATATGTCGCAAGTTATTGATGATGCTACTTCTACTATGGATGATGCTTATGATGATGCTAGTACCATGCTTGATGATAATGTGCCACTAGGTGAATTTCTTGATGAACAGATTGCTAGAGCTAAAGAGAATGAAATTACTGAAACTGATGAGATTGCTGAAACTGATGAAGACTTTGAAACTGAGAACTTTGAAACACCTATTAGACCTAGCTCTCCTAGATTTGAAATGGATACTTGAAGGTTATATTTTGGACGGAGAGATAGCTAGAGAAATCCTTTCTTGTAAGGATAGAGATGATCTTAAGAAATTACTACGCAAGTATAAGGAAAAGACTATGAATCCTATAATGAAATGTGATCCTAAGTTTGCTACTTCACCTATCTTTGTTACCGATAAGGATTATGAATTAATTACTTTGGTTGAATCTGATCCTTTCCATGGCTATGAAACTGAAACTGTAGTGGCACATCTTACTAAGTTGAATGATTTAGCCACCCTCTTTGCTCATGATGAGAAGATTCGCTACTACTATATTCTAAAATTATTTCCATTCTCATTAAAGGGTGATGCTAAGACATGGTACAATTCTCTTGCTCCTGGTTGTGTGCGTAATCCCTAGGATATGATTTACTACTTCTCTGAAAAATATTTTCCTGCTCATAAGAAACAATCTGCCTTGCAGGAAATATTTAACTTTGTGCAAATTGAAGAAGAGAGTCTCCCACAAGCTTGGGAGAGGCTTCTCCAATTGCTTAATGCTTTCCCTGATCATCCTCTTAAGAAAAATGAAATACTTGATATCTTCTATAATGGACTAACTGATGCTTCTAGGGACTTCCTAGATAGTTGTGCTGGTTGTGTTTTCAGAGAACGGACTATTGAACAAGCTGAGGAACTATTGAATAATATATTGAAGAATTATGATGATTGGACTCTCCCTGAACCACCACCTAAACCCACTCCGAAGAAGAGGGGTATCTTATTTCTCAGTCCTGAAGATATGCAAGAGGCAAAGAAATCTATGAAGGAAAAAGGTATTAAAGCTGAGGATGTTAAGAATTTACCACCTATTGAAGAAATACATGGCCTTGACACACCACCACCTCCACAGGTGGTAGAGGTAAATTCTTTATTAAAGTTTGATGAAAGTGATATCCCTTACAATAAACATCCTAGTCAATGCTTATATGAGTTTGACAACTACATTATGAAACAAGATCACTTCAATGCACATGTTGTGACACAATTGAAATATAATTCTGATATGATTGCTCGCTTGAGAGACTTGCTATTTAGAATCAGTAATGATGTTAGAGGTGAAGGAAAACATGCCTCTATGGTTCAAACTCAGTTAGAACAAGTTGCTAAATCTCAAAAGGAATTGCTTGATGAAATGAATAATAATATGAATGATTTTTCTGCTAGAGTAGTGACTAGAGGAGGTAGCATGACCCAAGAACCACTCTATCCTGAATGTCATCCTAAAAGAATTGAACAAGATTCTCAGAGAATTAATATTGATGCACCTAGTCCTTCTAAAAAGAAAAAGAAAAAGAAAAATGATAGGACTCTGCATACCTCTAGTGAACCTGAGATACAAAAACCTCTTGATAATAATGATGTCTCTATTTCTGATGCTCAAACTCAATGTAGTAATGAACATCCACTACTAGGAAAATGGTTTTTAATGACGGTATATGTGGTAGTTAAAAGTCGGATTGTGGTCGTTAAAGGTCACTAACGACCACAACCTACTGGTCGTAGTAGGTCCCGTCGTTAAAAGTATAATGACCACATAGCTTTTGTGGTCGTTATTCTCATAATGACGGGATGATGTGTTGTCGTAAATCACAAGGTAATAACGACCACAATTATAGTATTAACGACCACTTTTGTCATCGCTAACAATATTTCATGGCAGTCAAAGCATCATACCACTTTATATACCATTTTCGATCAACCACAATAGAATCGCAAACGATCCAGGTTATGCACCATCCAACATTTGAATATTATTATTCGCATTTATTTAAAAGCAAAAGAATCTAAAAATTTAAGGACAGTAGCCTCTTTTATTAATAGAAAAGAGAGAAATTGACAAAATTCCACCATACAATTCTAGAATTAGTATACCATTTAAGAAATTTGGGTCAAAAGCACTCTTTACATGACAACTGTACTTCCTCATTTCTAATTGAAAAACGTGACAACTACAAAAAATAATATTTCTAAATCTTCAATTGAGAGGCACCATCATTGTTTGAATGGATATAATTCTTCAGCAGCGATTACAAAGCCTCCTCGTTCTTCTATATATTATAAGCTTGATCATCAGTCCTAAAAAATGTTGGGAAATTTATGAAAGTCAGTCAATGTAAATAAGTTGGCACAAAGTATAATAGCAGATAAAATAAGTGTACGAAAACAACTAACTTGCGCGTAATTAGAAGGCATATCAATGGTTATAGGCATAGAGAGCATCAATATGTACTAATATGAATGATCATATCTGAATTCAAATGCAAACATCCACAACTATTATTCAAATCAGACAATATCACCTACTGTCGGGAGCAGCTGGACCGCAGTGGTGCCACAGTGGTGCCAAAGACGTTTTATTTTTGTTTTGCTAAAGCTAATGAACTAGTATTTTAGGATTAGAACTTGTAACCAAGTAGGTTAGCTTGTGTTAGTCCTAGCTGCTACATATACGTATGTATATGAGTATATCCCTTTGTAAACATTTAACAGTGAGAAGAAATAAACGAAAACAACCAGGCTTGATACAAGCATGTGGCAGTATGCCGGTTTGTGTGTGCGTGTGTACTATTACGTTTCCAGCCGCGAGGATCGACCAACACAAAGATATATCAGGAGCTTTGTACGTGTGTGTTGCTTCAGGCTAGAATCAATTAACTTGATGCTAGCTTTGTACTGCATTGCTTCAGACAGTCTGGGGCAGGAATAAGCTGCTTCTTCTCTTATACCAACTCCTCTGCATATGAACATTCAATTTCCATGTGCAAATAAATACATTCTATTGCCTACACCCGGCAATGTAAGCTTAACCTTTCCATGGATCACCATGCTATCTTATGTATCCTATAAACCAATTTGGGCATAGATGATACCTCGCGCATTGGCATGACGGTCTGCAGGAAACAACCACCATCTTCTCTGAAGATAAAGTTCAGAGTGAACTTAATACATTTTTCGAGACCAGCATAAAGTGTGATTCTCAAATAGATTTTTCGAACCTGTAGAAACAAAAGGAACAAAATCAGCACATATTTATTGGAAAAGATTCAAGAGCAAACAGGCCAATGCGGAACCATCTTCTCTGGAGAAAACAACTGAAGCGATTTTTACCTTCCTAAAATACCTTAATTGGAGAAAGATCATAAAAGAAAAACATGTCAGGAAGAGCTTGTACTCAGAGTTCTCGCTAATTCTCATCTATCACACATAAATCTGTAGCAAGGAACATTTTCAGGGTGGGGACTTCCTTCCTGCTGCGGTGACACATGCGCATCCTCCTCCTAGCGCAGATCCTAGGGAAGACCAGTCGTCCCCTGCACCCGCCGCCTCTCCATCCTCCTTACCTCAGCCCCTACACCATGCGGAAGGCTGGTAGAGGGTTAGCCATTACCTCTCCTACTCTCCCGATGGCCGTGGGTGGGTGGGGGGGAGGGGGGCATGGATGTGCCGCATCTTGATGGAGCTGGGTGAACGAGGTGCAACCCAGAAGGTGGAGGTCATGCTCGCGGCGGCGGATCGCGTGGAATAGGTAACGAGAGAGAGAGAGAGAGAGAGGCGGCGGGTCATGTGGGAGATGAAACGAGAGAAGGTCACGTTAGGAAGGAGAGATAATTAAAGGAGAGGTGATTGAGTCAATTGCGACCACGTCCATGAGATTTTTAAGCCACGAGCAGTTCGGTGGTTGTTACGAGTATTTGGTAGCCTGATTTTATCATGCGGGGTTTGCTTAGTTCTTTTAACGACGAAGAGTTTTTTTTCATCGACGTTAATGATGGTTTGTCTAGTAGTGATCCACCAAGTGATAATGAAAATGATAATGACGATGTTCATGAAGATACTCAACAGAACAATGATAAGGAACCAGATAATGATGTTGAAATAGAGCCTTCTGTTGATCTTGATAACCCACAACCTAAAAATAAACGATATAATAAAAGAGACTTTGTGGCTACAAAATATGGTAAAGAAAGAGAGCCATGGGTTCAGAAACCCATGCCCTTTCCATTTAAACCATCTAAGAAAAAGGATGATGAAGAATTTGAACGCTTTGCTGAAATGATTAGGCCAGTCTTTTTGCGTACCCGCTTAACTGATATCCTAAAGATGCCCCCTTATACAAAATATATGAAAGGCATCATCACTAATAAAAGAAAGATACCTGAAGCTGAAATCTCCACCATGCTTGCTAATTATTCTTTTAAGGATGTAGTACATAAAAAACTTGGAGATCCGGGAATACCAACTATACCTTGCTCCATTAAAAGAAATTATGTCAAAACTGCTTTGTGTGATCTGGGAGCCGGTGTTAGTGTTATGCCTTTCTCCTTATATAAAAGACTTAATTTGAATAAACTCACACCTACTGAAATATCATTGCAAATGGCTGAAAAATCAACTGTCATACCTATCGGTATTTGTGAGGATGTGCCCGTTGTTGTTGCAAATGTTACTATCTTAACAGACTTTGTTATTCTTGAGATGCCCGAGGACGACAACATGTTGATTATCCTTGGTAGACCCTTTTTGAATACTGCAGGGGCTATTATTGATTGCAATAAAAGCAAAGTCACTTTTCATATCAATGGTAATGAGCATACGGTGCACTTTCCGAAGAAACAATTCCAAGTGAATGGTATAAATGTTATTGAAGAATCTCCGACAATCACTATTGGAAGTTTTCAATTACCTCTACCTACTGCCAAAAAAAAATGATATACTTATTGTTGGGGATATGTCTATCCCCATTGAGGTAACTTAGTGTTTTAAGAAAGTTCTTCAGTTTCATGCTAACCGGAAGTGGTTGTTAATAAGAATTGATCAACCTTATTAATGAATCATTTTTGAGAGGTATGAAGTTGATGAATCTAGTAGGCACAATCTTCTGCTCCCACCTTTTATTTTATGTTTTACTTAGTCAAATAAAATAAAATGCCATGTTTATCCTGTTTTCTGTTTTCTCTGTGCAATAAAAAAATGACCCAAAATTAAAAGTCCTCAGAATGTTCTGAAACTTTGATACGATTTTTTTCTAAATATTTCTAAATTTCTGGTGCAAATAACATCAAAGGGGGGGTGCACCTGGTGCCCACAAGACACCAGGGCGCGCCAGCAACCCCACGCGCGCCCTGGTGGGTTGTGGCCCCCACGTGGGCCCCCTCACTTATCCCTTTAGCCCATGTATCTCCTACCTCCAGAAAAAAATCACCATAGCTTCCATTCCCGTGTTCTTGCTCTCAAACCCGCGGAGTTCGATCTCTTTGCTCGAAGCTCCGTTTTCGAAACTGTTTGGAGGAATTGCTACTTGGTATGTGACTCCTCCATTGCTCCAATTAGTTTTTGATTCAGTGGGTTATTTTTAGAATAATTAGCTACTCTTGGTGCTGCTGTAGATGAGCTTGCATGTTGATTTCTTAGAGTTCTAAGTAGTTTGAATGTTTAATATGGCCTTTATGCATCATTGGGAGTAGTTGCTATCAATCTTACAAAGTTTTGTTGACAAATTTTGTGGACTAAAATTTTCAATTTTTTTATTATAGGAATAATATGGATTTCTTTAGGAAGTTTTCCTCCAAGAAAAATGCCAAAGGAGTCATTGGGGAATCATCGGACAATGACCTTCACACCCCGAGAACGGAGGAGGTGCGGCCGTGCGAATGGCCGCATGATGCCTTCATGGAGGAGGCCGGATTCCATCAAGAGTTTGCTCAATTTGTTGCAAATGCTGGGCTGACCGAGTTCCTCGCAGCTAAGTGTGACCAACACCACATCCTTACAAATTCATTTGTGTAAAGTTTCCATTTTCTGGGTAGGAATAATTCTCCTGAGGTGGAGTTTAAGCTATATGCTGAAACTCACAAGATACCGCACACTGACTTTTCTGACATATGCTTGATCCCTTCTGATGAGGAATTAAGAGAACCTAGACCGGCGGAGTTTGAGGAGTTTCTCCTCACTTTAACAGTGGGTGCACATAGAGGCGTGTCAAAAGCCATTGCTACCAGTTTGCAGTTTCCTTCTGTGCACTACTTTGCTTTATTCATCACGAAGTGTTTAAACGCTAGGGAGAAGGTTGGCGCACTCAGTGCCCCCGACTTCGACATTTTACGTCGTGCACTGTACAATGATCACACCTTCAGCATGGGGGCTATTATTGTACGTCGCGTACGCCTTAACAGGACTAAGGGAAAGATACATGGTGTTATTTATGCTACTCGCTTAGCGAGACACTTTAATGTTCAGATGCGCCCACATGATATTCCTTTGTCCCAAGTTTATCTAGATCACAAGGAATTGCAGGATCACCAATTTATTGTGGCAACTCATTCTTTCCATAACATTCGTTACAACTTAGTATTCAGCGTCGAAACCCGTGATGTTATCCCGTTGGCTGCACCTGCTCTGTTTGATTCTATTGCCAGGACCGGATACAGGATCATGCCAAATGACATTACAGCCTATCGGAACAACCTAGTAGCTGCTGAGGAGGAGCCCCAGGAGTGGGACGCTCATGTGCCGCCTCCACCTCACTTCGACTTAGGACCGGATGGTTACTACGGATGGTGATTACCAAGCTAGGCCAAAAGCCTAAGCTTGGGGGAGTACGTATTTCCACCGACATTATATTCATGTTCACACATTTCATTTCAGCTGTCGGTGTTCATACTTTTTCATTGTATTATCCATGCTAGATTTATTTTCTCGCTTTCTTTTTGCGTGTTTGAATTTTTTTGAGAAAATCCACAAATATTTCCTACTTCTTTTCAGCTTTTCTCTCTAGCCTAATTTAATTGTAGCCTCAAAAGAAAACCCAAAAAGATTTCTCGTTTCTTCTTTTACTTGTTGGGAGCTTTCCCGTGTAAATAGTTTTTCTCGTTTTTGTCTTTAATTTGCTTTCTTCAGGAAAAACCAAAAACTCCAAAAATATTTCAGTGTGTTTCTTTGAAATTCTTTTCCTTTTATTTGAGTCGTACCAAGGAGAAGACCACGATGAAAATGTTGAGTGGCTTTCATATGCACTATTGTTAATCTAACAAAGAGCCCATGTTACCTTGTCTTCTCCTCTTGAATAAAACGTTTGCAGATACCATCTTAGTCCACGGGTCTTGCACTATTATTATTTTCATATCATTCGGTCGTGCAAGTGAAAGGCAATAATGACGATATTTGATGAAGTGGCTGTGATAGAGAAAAGCGGGTATGAACTCAACTTGTTTTTGTTTTTGTAAATATGTTTAGCCTAGTATCCTTGATTCAGCATATTATGATCAAACATGTTTGCGATGACAATTAGAGATTATAGTTGCTCATGCCAGGCTTAAGTAGCTAGGAGTGGATAATAATTTATCTTGGATATCAACATGCATTAAAATGATTGTGATGTGGTATGATGATATGGTATCCTCCTCTGAATGTTTCAAGTGGCTTGACTTGGCACATGTTCACGCATGTAGTTGAATCAAAACCAACATAGCCTTCATGATATTTATGTTCATGGTGTCCATATCCTACTCATGCTAGTAGTCAATGTTTATTATGCGTAATGCATGTTCATGACCGTTTTCGCTTTCTAGCTCGCTGCTTCTCAATCTATTTGCTAACCTTCACCTGTACTAAGCGGGAATACTGCTTGTGCATATAAATCCTTAAACCAAAGTTATTCCAGATGAGTCCACCATATCTACCTATATGCGGTATTACCCTGCTGTTCCAAGTAAATTTGCATGTGCCACCTCTAAAAATTCAAATGAACATCTGTTTTGTGTGCCTGGACCGCTCATGGAGCAACAAGGGGCGGTCAGTATCTTCCATGTTAAGCGGGTTATTCTCATGATGAGTGTTTATTCACTCGTCCTTGCACGAGAGGGGCGGTAATAGGGATTCCCAGTCCCGAAATCAAAAATTACAAATAATTAAACAAAACTCCCCCAGGAATGTTGTTGGTATGGACGGTACCCGTGGATTTGGCTAGCCGTGGAGTGTGATTGTTGGTAGAGGGGGAGTAAACCTTTACTTTTACCGCTTGGGAACCGCCGCTAATGTGTTTAGCATGGAAGATATTGATAACTCTTCGTCGTAACGTTGACAGGAAGGGTGTATCTCCCAAAATTATATCTATCTCTTATTTAAACCTTGAGCTCTGGCACCTCTACAAATCCCTGCTTCCCTCTGCGAAGGGACTATCTATTTACTTTTATGTTGAGTCATCACCTTCTCAAATAAGCGCCAGACCTGAGAGCACTATTGTCATCCTCATGCATTGTGTATAGTTAATGTTGGGTGCAGCATGACTGGATCTTTTCTACCATGAATTACAATGTTTAGTCACTGCTTGAACTTTGGAGGTGCTCATCATTTATGTTTTGCGGTCTCGGAAAGGGCTAGCGAGATACCACTGTTGTCATATTATATCACGATTGTTTTGACAAAGTGTTGGCGCTTGAGATATTTTATTATTGCTCGCTAGTTGCTTATGTCATTGATATGAGTTAATATAATTTCTAAGAGTTATTGCTGGCATGGTTAGTTATAATCTTTGCTGAAAACCTGGGTGCTACTTAAGCATATATATGTAAACAAGAACAAAAGAGTTCGTAAAAGCTTTTCTTTATCACTTTCAGTTTGTCAACTGAATTGCCTGAGGACAAGCAATGGGTTAAGCTTGGGGGAGTTGATACGTCTCCGTCGTATCTACTTTTCCTCACACTTTTGCCCTTGTTTTGGACTTTAATTTGCATGATTTGAATGAAACTAACCCGGACTGACGCTGTTTTCAGCAGAACTACCATGGTCTTGTTTTTGTGCAGAAATAAAAGTTCTCTGAACTGGACGAAACTTTTTGGAGATTTATTTTACAATAAATAAAAATACTGGAGCTAAGAACCACCGGAGGGGAGCCCTGGCTAGGCACGATACACCAGGTCGCCCCAGCACCCCCCCAGGCGCGCCCTGGTGGGTTGTGCCCACCTCGGGTCCCCACTAACCCTATTTCCGACGCTATATAATCCTATTTTTGGAGAAAAAAATCAGAGAGAAAGTTTCATCGCGTTTTATAATACGGAGCCGCTGCCACCTCCTGTTCTTCATCGGGAGGCCAGATCTGGAGCCCGTTTGGGGCTCCGGAGAGGGGAATCTTCGGTTTTCATCATCATCAACCCTTCTCCATCGCCAATTCCATGATGCTCCCCACCGGGAGTGAGTAATTCCTTCGTAGGATTGCTGGTCGGTGAGGAGTTGGATGAGATTCATCATGTAATCGAGTTAGTTTTGTTAGGGCTTGATCCCTAGTATCCACTATGTTCTGAGATTGATGTTGCTATGACTTTACCATGCTTAATGCTTGTCACTAGGGCCCGAGTGCCATGATTTCAGATCTGAACTGCTCATGTTATCACCATTATATCTATGTTCTTGATCCGATCTTGCTAGTCATACACACCTATTACGTATTATGATCCGTAAACCCCGGAGTGACAATAGTCGGGATGCTTTCCGTTGATGACCGTAGTTTGAGGAGTTCATGTATTCACCGTGTGTTAATGCTTTGTTCCGGTTCTCTATTAAAAGGAAGCCTTAATATCCCTTAGTTTCCTTATGGACCCCGCTGCCATGGGAGGGTAGGACAAAAGATGTCATGCAAGTTCTTTTCCATAAGCACGTATGACTATTTACGGAATACATGCCTACATTACATTTATGAACTGGAGCTAATTCTGTGTCTCCCTAGGTTATGACTGTTATATGATGAATATCATCCAACGAGTTCAGCGATCCAGTCCCTACGAGTTTTCCACATATTGTTCTTGCTAAGTTACTACTGCTACTGTTACCGTTACTGTTACTACTGCTATCAAAACTATCATACTACTGTGCTACTGATCACTCTGCTGCAGATATTTAATCTCCAGGTGTGGTTGAATTGAAAACTCAACTGCTAATACTCTCAAATATTCTTTGGCTCCCCTTGTGTCGAATCTATAAATTTGGGTTGAATACTCTACCCTCGAAAACTGTTGCGATCCCCTATACTTGTGGGTTATCATGCATCGGTCGGCGAGGTCGAAGAGTGTGGCGACGGTGTCAAGCTTGTCGTTGCTAGCGAGCTTCTTGCGCATCTTGATGTCAATGACGCCCGCGGAGAACGTGGAGATGATTGCGGCATCAGAAGCACACGTGATCTTGTTGCGCACCTGGCTGAAGCATTGGATGCATTTGTAGAGGGTCTCGCCAGGATGCTGGCCCACGACGCGCAATTTGTTGAGGGTGAGGGGACGCTCGTACGTGCCCTTGAAGTTGGAGACGAACTGCGCGCACACCTCAGACCAAGAAGAGATGGAGCCTTCGGGAAGGTTCATCAGTCACGAACGCGTCGCGTCTTTGAGGGCCATCGGGAACCAGTTCTCCATGACCTTGTCGTCACCGCCCATGGCTTCGATGCCGATGGCCTAGAGCTGCAGGAACTCCGTGGGGTTGGGGGAGTCGTCGTAGCCAGGAGGAAGCTCCGTCTTGAAAGGCGTGGGCCACACCACGCTGCACAGCTCGGGGGCAAGAGCGCGACAGCCCCCACTACTGGACGGAACGCCATCGGCGAGAGTGGCACAGTTCTAACGCCTGGCCGCGGCGACATCCTGGAGGGTGCGGTTCTGGCGCTCGCGCTGCCTTACAAGGATGACGCGCGCATCGGGGGCCACGCGGCGGATGATCTGGCAGCTTGGATCTGCATGGGGCGACAAAGATGCTCCGTGTGACGGCTCCAGAGCGCGCGCATCACGACGAGGCCCATCGCTCTCACTGTGCGGAGGAGGTGCAGGGGGAGCGTCATGCCCTGCCCTTGCACCATGCAATGAAGGAGGAGGGGCAGGGAGTTGGTGAGAGCCGAGGCGTCTCCGGCGGTGTTGACAAGCTCGGCAATGCGTGTGAGCCAGCCATCGTAGCCGGCTGGAGTCGGGCGGTAGCGCAGCAGCTCTTGCGCCATGAGGAGCACGGCCGGCGGAGCTAGCAGGCCGTCGCGAATGCGCGAAGACTCCATGGTGGTGCGCGCGGGCGGAGGGTTCGCCTGCACAGAGGGTTGGACGGAGGAGGCCTGCGCCTCCCCGGCCATGGCTCGGTGGCGGCACGAGGGTTCCTGCGGCGGTTGGCGTTGACGACGGGCTCCGTGCGGACCATCTGGGCCGTGCGCGCGCACCTCTCGTGGCGCGCCTCGGCCATGTCGATATCGAGCGGAGTTGAGGATGAAGATGTGAAATCAACCCCCTACCTGGCGCGCCAAATTTCGGAGATTGGTTTAGGGCCTAAGGGTAACCTCTCAAGAACCCTAGTTCAAACAATGGGGAGCTACTCGCAATCTACAACCCAACCACGACCATGGCGAGGCTATGCACACAGAGCACCAAAAGGACACGCAGGTCTACCCAGGTTCGGACCACCGTGAGGTGTAAAACCCTACTCCTACTTTGTGGATTGATCTGAAGTTGCACAAGTGTTACAAGCCTCGAGGTGGAAGAAGGCTTCCAACGAGAGCAGGAGCTCAAAATGATTGAGTCCTCTCTGAGTCAATAAAAAGTGGTCTCTCTCTCTACTAGGCGGATGTGTCCCTCTTACCTTGCCTTGGTCCTCTTTCCCCAAAAATATCGGCGAGAAAAGGGCAGCCACAAGGCGTCAATTCAAAGGGGGACAAGCGCCCAGTCCACCCTGACAAAAGGTGGTCTTCATTTTGCAAAGGAACCGTCCATGACACACTCGTGGGCTCATCGATGACGTTTGTCCTGGTGGGTAGCGTCACTTTGGTTTCCTTGCACAGGAATGGCAATCCTTGGGGTTCGCCTTGGAGGAGGACGACAACTTGCCATCCTTTTATCACCAAAGAGGAAAGAACCTTTGTTTGAGCCCGCTGGCATGGTCTGTGTGGCCAATGCCAGCACAGGACGTCATCCACGTGGCGATCACGTGACCGCGCGGCCAGCGCCGCACGGGCCTCCCTGGCGAAGGGCTTCACGGGAACCAGCCTCGCGGAGGGAGGTCTCGCGAGGCCACCTGTGGCTTGGAGAGAAATGTCTTCATGCGCCCCTGCTTGGAGAGAGGGAAGCCTCGCGGGGCAGCGCCTAGCGCGATGCCTTGGGCCTGTAGCACCCCGAAGTGGGCCGCTCCTGAGTTGGGCCCTCTAAGTGTTGCTGACTGGGCCTCCAACAGATGGGCCCTAGTACCCTGGTATCCACTGGACCGACAGACTGATTTTTGGAACCCCTCTTTCATCAATAATTCTTACCTTTGCTTGTTTTTCGATTGCTTGCAGGGATTAGACCTTCGTGATCAGGTTGATCGTTCTCCACGTGGCCAATAACCACTAGGAGTTGGTTTCGTGATTGTTAAGACGCAACACCACTGCATGTTATAATTGGATTGTCAAAGTTGACTTCACACACACACAAAAATAGCTATCATCTCCTCAAAAGATCAGGACACTCTAACCCCAATTATCTTGCATAACTGGTGGCTTCTACTTGACCTTTAGTTTCACCTTCATACAGTTCTCCTCTTCAGACGCAGGCAGGTCCATCGCGACATCTAGTGTTCACATCACTGACTGTATCGTGCGGCCATGTTCACCATGCTTCCTTGCGTTTCGTTCTGATCACATTAGCCCAAGCCCCACATAAAATGACACAAACCTTTTAAAAAATGACAGACTTTGGTCCTCCTTCAGCCCTCGCTACCGTCAATCATGTCCATCGCCCAAGAAGTCGATCGGGTGTAGGCATAGAACCTTGACTGATATTGCTTGAGTGTGATTCCCGCGGGGAGCTGCCAAAGCTACAGAGTCCCACCGAGCTATATGCCTCGTGTTTTGCCATTTCCGTGTCAATCACACGCACCGGCCCCGTCGGCGACGTCGACGTGATTACGCGCCCACAGTTACCACTAGCACTAAACTAATGCCGGCCAGTGGCCACTTAATTTGCTAGCTACTACTGTATATATGCAGCTAGCTACGTTGCGGTTTCGAGTCGGTTAACATTTGAGAAAGCGTAGGCTTTCCTACACCCCTTATCAAGCCATTCATTTTTGCATCGCGATTCGTGCAAGCACTTTTTGTCTTTTTTGTTTCTTCCAAATAAAACAACATATGAACTTCAAACTCCGGAGGACAACAAAAGGTTCTAACTAGAATGTGGGAAAAAACTTTCGGATTTTTTCGTGCATTATAAATAATAAAAATGTCATTTTTAATTAAAAAAAATCTCATTTTGTATATTTATGTTGGACAAAAAAATCTTAAAGTTTTTTCTCACATTGTAATTAGAATGTTTTGATGTCTTGCAAAATTTGAAGTTCATATGTTGTTTTATTTGGAAGAAACAAAAAAGAGAAAATCTGATGCTGCAAGTTAGTTGTACAACACGGATCTCAAAGCAATATTGAAGGGTGAGGATAAGGGGTGTCCGAAAGCATATGCTTTAAGAATCCACGTTCGTTTCGAGTCGATTCGCTAGCTAGCTCCATCGTTGGCCATCTCGATCGACGGCGAGTATCTGTCTGACAATTATGGACAGTATAACCGCACCTAATCCCAGCTCTCTCACGCATCCATTTGTTTTGGCCGTTGGATCTGGCATCTCGGTTGTCCCTGGCCGTCCAAGGCATTGTTTTCTCCCGCATGGGCTGGTATTGGGTCGAATGTCCTGGGGCTGCTATTCGCACGGCCGAATTGGAAGCCTCTCGTTCACTTACAATGGCCAACGTCGGATGTGGAAGGAACGATCGTGATTCCCTTCGTGTCCTCGTAGCCCCACTCTTCCCTTCACGCACCCACCCCGCTCCACACCCCGGTCCCTCCAGGCGCGCCGCCGCTATCGTCGTCGTCGCCGCAGAGAGAGAGAGGGGGAGCCGCTCAGATTGCTCCCATTCTAGGCCGAGCCTCCAAATCTCGCATGAAAAAAGAGATCACGGCGATGGCGGCGGACGGCGTCACTTCCTCCATCCTGTACAGGTCTGTCCATCTCTCCTCCTTCTTTGCATCCCCTATTTTCTACCAGTCGCTTACTCGATTTGGTCTTCGAGATGGTTGGGAGAGCAAGATGAGAGGCTGAGCACCAGAGCATGGCGTCACTGTCATGCAGGAAGACGCATATCCAAGCATGCCGTCGCCGCCCCCACGCAGGAGAGACTGCCGAGGCCGAAGTCGACAACAAGAGAAAGCTCGAGGAGGTCTACTCGGGCGTGAAGGTGAACGACGTCGGGGAGGATGCGTGGAAGGCAACGGCGTGAGTTAGTTTCTCCACCCCGCTACCCCTCTCTATCCACGTGTGTGTTGTACCTAGGGTTTAGTGTCCCAGCAATGATTCTAGCGTGTCAAACATGGTCGGCTTTGTGTTAAGTTTGGATTAGAATCCGTCTGATCCTTTCATTATCTCTATTGGGATTAGACGTCATTCAAAACAGTGAATCCTCCGAGAAGCCTAAGGAGCCATGACCGAAGCACCGCTACAACAGCACGAATGTGCTGCAACCGGTGGCCTGCAGAAGACTACCTGCCTAATTGATGTGCCCAATACCAAGGTATAACCAGTTGAAATCTGTTTTTTTATTTGGGTTCTGTTTCATGTAAAAAAAATTGAAGCCAAGTGTTACGTGGGGAACAAAAGAGACACCGAGAAAGCATCAAACACAGAAAAATAATATTTGTGTGTACTGTTGATTTAGACACATAATTTGCTTATGCTGATTGTAGCAGTTCATCCAAGTCGATGTTCTAATACTAAAAGCAGGTGAAACGCTCAGAAACCTGCAAATGAACAAAGGCGCGAAAATTCAAATTACAAAGGATTCAGATGTTCCTTCAGATGCCATGACTCGTCTGATCAAATTGTTTGGTACTCAATGTGAGTATTGCCAAGGCTGCACAGCTTACTAAGAGTGTTATAACTAGGGTATGCTAAAGGTAATCAACTTTCTCATGGGTTTGTAGTAGTTCACTGTAGATGCATTTCTATCTGTGAAGTTACATCTCTAAAGCTCCATCCAATACATCTATTTCCAGGATGAAGCTGGCGGTTCCCCTACCTTGATAGACAAAGGTTTTGGGTTTGGACAGTCAGGTTCAGAGCAGTTTCAGAGTGGAGGCTTGCCAATAGCCAATTTCTTCCTCCTCATCTTGCATGTGTTGGGGCTCCCCTAACATCAACCTCGACCTCAAGCAGTGGTGCCTCTCATGGCAGGTTGAAGCGGCGTTCCAAGGCACGCTTCCGTCAGGATAGGCACCATGCTTCTGCCTTACATCCACTGTTGGCCATGTCGTCCTCTGTAGGTAGGGGCGAGAGGGGGGACATGGGGTAGCAGTGTAGCACTCATATATCGCTTATGTCTTTCACTTTATTGTTCCAAATCAGATTACCCTACCAAGGTCAGTACTACTTCTTTCTGCAGTTTCTTGTTATCAATATTTTAGTGTCACTTCTAAAATGTCAACCTACCAATCCTTCTCCATGTATGTAGTCTTACAGTTCTATTGCCTAAAATATATGTTATGATCTGCTCAGTTCGTACATAAATATTCAGAAGTAGTTCAATGCGTAATTCATGATTAAAATGTATGCTAATTAGGCTTTAGTTTGGTGCCACTTTAACTCTTAGATTAAGCTCGTCATGCCGCTTTTGACATGCATAGCAATGGGTTAGTATAATTATGTTGCCTGTTAGGTTAAAGAGAAAGAGTTGCTGATATCTTTGCTAATTTTGTGCAAGTAAGTTGCTTTAACTGGTACAAGCGAGATGTTACTCTTCATTACTGGGTGTTACTGATTGTTCTTATTTACTACTAATATTTGTTGCACTGTCAATGTAGTCTTTCTTTCCTTTTTCTGTAGATTATATGTATCTTTTTTGGTTATCACAAGTAAAAAATGGGTAGAAGTTCAAAGAAAACACCTAAACCAAAACTGCGGTTTGCCTTTTTATAGAATATATTTTAATGCAATTCTTTATACTACCAGTTGTCCTTGTGCAATATGGAGACATGAAGGTTGTCAGTTGCAACATCAGCGGTGAAACCCATTATGTTATGAGTTTTATCTATTGAGATCTAAGATGAATGGCATATCTTCAGCTGCTACACTTAAATTTTGTTGCTGCCCCCTTATGGTTTGATTCATGGTACATTTCACATAGAAGGCGCTAGAACTGCACTTAACCTTGGTAGCAAAATGCTTGGGGTTCTATTATGCCGTCCTTTCTAAATTGAATATCAGAAGACATCTCAAGATTGGTTCGCAAAGCTACTTTCAGTGTAATGCTCCTACACATAGCAAAGAAGATGATTGGTTGGAGATAGATAAAAAAGTGATTACCATTAAAATGTTTCATCAACAATTGTAACTTTTTTTTTGGCTACATAGGCACACTGAAGATGTAGGAAATATTTTGTTAGTTCTGGAATCTTGATAGATTCTGATTAAGCTTCAGATTGCATGTTCTTATCTTCTTCATTCTCATTGTGTCTTCCTGTAGCTGAGATGTATGAACCATATGACAACAACGACAAAGTAATCATTTTTTGTATACAATGCCATTCAATGTTCTATCTTTCATAGTCCTCTATATATTATATAGATTGGAACAATTTCTCACATGGAAGGATACGTCAGCTTGCCAATGATATACCAATATCATGTAGAGGTTTTACTGGATTTTATGTGAATAATGTAGATAAATGGATATTGGATTTTATGTGGATAATATAATATAGACAATAGGTAGAAATGTTTGGAATTGTAAGAACATTTATCATTTTCTAAGCAGATTATATGTGGAAAATATAATATAGACAATCTGTTGAAATGTTTGGAATTGTAAGCACATTTATCATTTTCTAAGCAATGTGAAAAAGTTGCAGTGACAAAATCTTCTGTTAAGCTAACATGATTTGCATAACAAAATGTTCATTTTTGGGTTAAGGTACGGTTTTCCTACTGCTAGCCAATTTTAGATGCAGATTATGAATTTGATTACCAAATATTGTTTTCTGGCTATTAGCAACAACATTTGTTCATCATTATTCAGGCGTACTATATGTCATATGTTTTACACAAATCTCTGGCTGGATGGAGATCTGACAGGCCCAACGTTACAAAATTTCTGACATTACCAAGCCATAAACTATAATTAGTAGTTTCCCTGTATTTTATAAGATCACCATGTACACCAGCCTCTTGTAATTTGATATATATACAAAAAATAGTCAAACTTGACTTCTTCCGTTGCTAACAAATATATGCATGTATATGCAGATTGGACTATAATGTTTCTGGCATCTATATATTTACATAAATTTCTATCATTTTATTGTTAAAATAGATGGGCACGGCAACGCGTGCAACCCATGATCTAGTATTATTCAATAACGAGCCATCGCCACCACGTTTTCCATAAGCGACCGCGACGCGGACCCAATTCCACGATCGTGGCTCAGCCACACCGTGTCTTCCGCCTCCATAAATAGCACCGCAAGATTTAGATAGCTCGTACCGCAACATAGCTCACTGGCAGGTATACCTACACTTGTAGCCTTAGTTATCTTGCCAGTGCCAGCTGAGCTAGCTATATAGCTCCGTCGCTTGCTTCCGACAGCTCGCTCCGATGACGATGGTGGCGGCGGCGGGCGTGGGCAGGCGTTACGCGCTGCTGCTGGCGGTGAACGACTCGGACTACGCCAGGAAGGCGCACGGCGGGTACCGGAACGTGTTCGTCCGTGCTCTCCGCTCCGGCGACCCCGACGAAACGTGGGACTGCTACCGCGTCATCGACGGCGAGTTCCCGGCGGCGGAGGATCTAGGCCTGTACGACGGCTTCGTGGTCAGCGGCAGCCCGCACGACGCCCACGGCGACGGCGCCCCGTGCTGGGTCCACCCCGGAGCGCCTCCATTATCGAGGTTCACCAAGATGAGGTATATTTTCCCTAGTTGTTAATTAGCTAGTGGCCCTCGGTGCTTAAACACTTAATTCATTTCTTGAAAATATCCAATCATGCCAATGCAGAGTTGACATTTTGGCAGAATGTCACTTTGCACGTGACAACTGACGATGCTCGTCGAGCTATATCGTAATTAAAAGTTGTCATTCATGGATGTAGATGTAGGTCCTTGTATCATCTAATCATATTTTTCACCAACTCGTTTGATTTTAAAGAAAAAATTCATAGACACCAACACGTCGGGACATATTTTTATAGATGAGACGCGGGTGACATGGTGTGCCACCGCAACCCTTGCCACTATGCTACCGCCTAGTTCTCCGACTCATTGGGATTTGACTTTTGACGCGTTACATGTCACTTGTAAATATAGTACTCAACAATAAACCCATTTCTCCAGTATGTTCGTAAGTTTACTTATCTTTATGAGGTTGAACGTCTTAATCAATCATGCATGGGTACGCTTGCTTGATTGATAGGTGTGGGAGGTACCACCGGGTGACTTCAGATGCCCGCAAAGCTCCCGCCGCCGCGATGCAGAAGGCACGCCGTCGACGCCGCCATCCCCCATCCGAGCTGCTCCTCCTCCTCGCTACGCAGAAGACATCGAAGCCGCGCCAGTGCCCGACCCGCTAGGACCCAGATGGGGCCCGCAGGGTCCAGATCTGGGCCGGGGGCGCGCCGCCGGTACCCCACGCCACCACGCCGCCCCGCCTCCAAGGAGGAGCACCCCCACAACGCCCACCGCCGGATCACCGGGCCGCTGCCAAGCCGAGAAGCACCGCCGCCGTCCCAAGCCCCGGGCAGGGGAGCCGCGCGCGGGGACAAGAGGTCCCGCCGCCGCCGGCACCACCCGGGCCAGCGTCGGGGGCGCCCGTCGGCGGCGGCGGTGGGGAGACGGGGGAGGAGGCCGACCGCGGGAGAGGAGCGTGAGCGCCACCCCGGCTACCTCGCGGGGAGGCGGGCGCGAGGGCGGATCCGGGAGGGGGAAGGAGGGGGCGGGGGTGGGGGGCTTGACCGGCGGCCGGCGGCCGGCAGCGGCGGGAGGGGGGAGGGGGGAACCCTAGCAGGGGAGCGGGTCGGGGGCCGACTCTTCTCGCGTAAACTCTTGGATCGACAAGAAAAACTCTACTCTCCCAACATACAGTTATGTAAATGTTTTAGCCCTTGTTGTGACTCATTGCTCAGCCTCGTTCCGTATTCGGGTCAAGATGATGGTGGGTGATGAAGATTTGTCAGTGAATACTCACGAGTTTCTTTCCTTTCAAGTCTATCACGAACAAGCATGGTGAGGAAGCCCATGGCTTTGAGTCTATCTTGCCCATGGTGCCGTAAATGATCCCATCATGATTTGACGTCACTGAAGTTGCTCCACCGACGAGTTCAAACGGGTGCAGCCCAAGCCAATCTATCACTATATACCATAGCTTAGAAATAGCGGAATGGTTGATGAAAATTTTGGTTGATAATATAGAATTAAAAATTAAAATACATATGTCTTACTATATTTGATTGTGTATTGTTTCAACAATATTTATTGAATATAAAAAGAATAATCAAATGGAAACTGTTTTTTCATGTATGGTTTTGAATGTTGTGGTGGATCTGTGCATGGTTGAATGTTGTGGTGGGCATTTTTTCAGGCATGCATGTTGAGATGGGCCTTATACGATTCATAATTATATGGTGAGATGACATGTGTGCATGTTGAGATAAGTAAACTAGTGTGAATGACTCTCTTAGGTATATATAGGGTTGGTTCGAGCATTGCTATACAGGAAGTCATTGGTCTTATAAATATGCATGTTTTCCCTACAACGAGTCTCTGTTGATCCTCATGTCCTCACCACTGTGTGGGCCATCGACTAATGGGTATGGTTGCACAAGGAGCACTTGCTACAATTTGACCATCCACGTTTGGTGAGGTGCTTGATAACCCACAAGTATAGGGGCTCGCATTAGTTTTTTAGGATAGAGTATTCAACCGAAATATATAGATTCGACACAAGGGGAGCCAAAAAATATTTGCAAGTATTAGCAGTTGAGTTGTCAATTCAACAACACCTGAAGATTAAATATCTGTAGCAGAGTGATCAGTAGCACAGTAATATGATAGTTTGATAGCAGTGGTAACAGTAGCAGTAACGGTAACAGTGATAACAATGATTTTGTAGCAGTTGGAACAATAGCAATAGCAATAACAAGAACAATATGTGGAAAACTCGTAGGCATTGGATCGGTGAATTCGTTGGATGATATTCATCATATAACAGTCATAACCTAGGGCGACACAGAACTAGCTCCAGTTCATAAATATAATGTAGGCATATATTGCGTAAATACTCATACGTGCTTATGGAAAAGAACATACATGACATCTTTTGTCCTACCCTCCCGTGGCAGCGGGGTCCATAAGGAAGCTAAGGGATATTAAGGCCTCCTTTTAATAAAGAACCGGAACAAAGCATTAACACATGGTGAATACATGAACTCTTCAAACTACGGTCATTACCAGAAAGTATCCCGATTATTGTCACCCCGGGGTTTACGGATCATAACACATAGCAGGTGCATATGACTAGTGACGAGGTCACCTACCCTAGGTAGGGTCACATACCTATATTCTAGGACACCCCTGGGGTCCTACAAGTTCATGGAAGTCCTTGGTTCACCTCGACTCTCGGAGGATTGCTCAAGATGCACTCGGCTCCTTGAACGTCACTCGGATGTTACTGACCACTCGGCGTATTTCGTAACACTCGGATAGAAAGGAGCAGGACCGTCGTGGGAGTGGCAACGTTCGAGGGACTTTATACGCCTTAAGTACTGTAAAGACCACGTTACCTGTAACGACTGTAGTTAACTTAGCAGTTTCTAGTAACCCCCGTAGTTACTATCATTAATGACCCTAGTGATGGCGTTCACCCGGTGGTGGCGCACTCTATATAAGCCATCCCCGGGTGCCGGAACAAGGGTTACGAACTCCCTGTAATCAGATACCCATACAAGGAAAACACACAGCCCCGGGGCTCGAGACGTAGGACTGTTACCACTTCCGAGTGGGGTCCAAACTCGTACATTCCGAGTGTGACACTTATTCCGTAGCTAGGCTTCCCGCTACTCATTCATACCCCCCATACTATTGTCAGGATTACTCCCACGACAGTTGGTGCCAACCATGGGGCGAAGGGTCTAGCGAATTCCGGCGTAAGTGGATTCAAACCTTTTTCATTCACCATGTTGGCACTCGGCGGTGAGATTCTCTTCCGCACCTTGCGTTTCGTCGCCAACGGTTCTGCTTAGTTGCACGAGGCGCCACTGGATACTGACTCGTTCCCCGCGCGGGGAGCGACGCACTTTAGCGCTGCGGCTCACGGCGTCCTCCTGCGGCAGCCGTCAGAGCCTTACGGTTCCTCATCCTTCCCCAGCTCTGGGAGTCACCGCAGGCGCTCCGGACGCTCTCGGTGGCAGTGGTGGGTTGAGCACGCCATGGCTCGCCAATCGTCGGTCGCCCATGTGGCTGTGCTCGACTCCGACGAGCCCATCGTCAATTTGTTCCCCTCCTCGGGGGATGAATTGTCCGATGAGTCGGAATTCGGAGACAGCGGAAACGCTACAGAAGTCTTGATGGCCAACACCACCAACAACGGGCCTCCCGGGTACTCTGGGGGTGGTCCTCATAGTCACGACGGCGACCGTCACGCTGGCGACACAAGCGGCTATGTTCCCCGGCCTCTCACTCGGGAGCAGCGGGAAGATAGGAGGAGGAGGGCCGACGAAGTCCTCCTCACTCCGATCACAGGGACCACTCCGGAGGAATTGTTTTTGGAGGCTACGCGCTTGGCCACTTTGGCCGAGCGTGAGCGACTCGAGCGTCTCCAGCAGTCGCTCGACGAGCGCGCAACACGGGATTGACCGAGTTCTAGCAACCTGAGGCGTCTGCTGTTCCAGAACAGTCGACCCCCCAAAGTCCCAGTGATGCGCACGCCGATAGAGAACCTGGCAGCAGCCACCCGGATCGCTGAATATATTCAGCCGTCTGGTGAGGGAGTCCTGGACTAAGGGGTCCTCGGGCCGCCGACCTATTTCTCATAGACCGGCTTGGTGGACCGCTCTCTGATTATCACAGGAAGGACCAGGCTATGCGGCGACCCCGTATTCTAGAAGGAAACCTCCGAAGACGCGGCGTGCACTCCAAGTCAAGATGAGGGGATCAGCGTCTTTACTTCCAGCTGGAGACTTACCATGTGTAAACCCTAGGTACCCCCGATGTCTATATAAACCGGAGGGTTTAGGTCGTAGAGGGCAAACAAGCTCATCTAGGGTTTTGGCTACTTGATCTCGAGGTAGATCGACTCTGTAATATTCATACACAACAATACAACCAAGCAGGACGTAGGGTTTTACCTCCATAGGAGGGCCCGAACCTGGGTAAACATCGTCTCCTTCGTCCCCTGTTATCCATCGATCCTAATCTCACAGCTCGGGACCCCCTACCCGAGATCCGCCGGTTTTGACACCGACATTGGTGCTTTCATTGAGAGCTCCGCTGTGGGGTCACAAGAGGAATCGATGGCTCGCCTGATCCTTAGCGATGAAGTCCGTAACGGGGACTCCTTCGCCCCCGGACAGATTCTCGCTTTCGGTAGCATCATGCTGCACGCTGACCCAACCAGCCAACTTGGCCGGATCGGGATTGTCGCCCCCAATCAAGAGATCGGATTCAGGAACCTAGAGTTCTCCGTAGACTCCCGGGGCGATCTTCCATGCGCTGGGCTCGCAGTTCCATCTGACGAGCCCGAAGTCTCCGAAGCCTTAACTTCGGGTCTCCTTCTCGACTCCACCCTCGGGTCTATCCCTGCCGATGATCTGGCTCTTAGTCCGGATCCGGTTATAGCACCTGAGGGCCAGGGGTCGGCCCCTGCCGAACACACTCTTTGTACGGACACGTTGGAGGTTAACTCCGAAAGTCCATGGCAGATCAATCCGGTCGAGCTCGCAGCGCTCAACGAGGCACTGGATCGGATCCTATCAATAAAAATAATAGACGACCCGACCTCGACCCATGCTCAGATCGGTCTGAAGGCAGGTCATTGGGAATTTTTTGACCCACCCACCACCCACTTGGTAGCCACTATCGAGGACTTAACCGATATGCTGGAGTACGCCTCCGAGAAGGCAGAAGACATGAATGAGGACGACGGCGCCCTCGCCCCTGCCAACACTGGGCGATGGACTGCCACCTCCACTTACGACGTCTACATGGTAGACACCCCCGATGATAAGGGCAATCGCACCCCTCAGAATAATGGCGATAAATCCGGTGAGGCGCCGTCAAGGCGCCGGAAACAGCAAGCGATCTAAGGCACACAAGGGAAGGGAAGCCATTGCACGCACCGGGGAAAACGACACCCCGAAAGACCTCGGCTACCCCGAAATCCCCGAACAGCCACTGGAGGACCAGTAAAAGCCCGAAGATCGGCGCGACACTGAGGATCCTAATGATTCCGAGGATGACAACTACCTCCCCCCTGTCGAGGAGGAGGACGACCTGGAAGCCGAAGACTTCACTGTCCCGGATTACCCTGCGTATCAGGAACGGTTCAGTCGGCAGCTTTTAGCCACCGCTCGAAGCCTGAAGGCAAAACAACAGCAGCTCAAAGCCGAGCAAGACACCCTCAATGACAGATGGACGAGGGTCTTGGCAGCCGAAGAAGGGTATGGTACCGATCTACCGGACCAACCCAAGAGTTACCCACGCCGACGGCTGCTGCCGCAGTTTGACGACGAGGTCGTTGAACCATCGTCTCCCAGGCATACTCCGTACGACCAGCCGGACTGCCCTCCCCGAGGACGGGATAAGCCGGCCGGCGAGGCCAAGTACAGACCTGCGGTAACCCGCAGGAGAGGAAAAGAGCCAGCAGGGCCTGAGGACAGGTACGACTTATGACAAGACCTGGATTATAGAGCAGGCCACATGAGATCCATTTACGGATCTAGAGGGTACTCCCCCGCTAGACGGGACGGGTACCACTCTTGGCTCAACCGCAACAATCGAGGTCGGGAAGAATACCGGGCCCGACTTACCGCCGATCGTAGGCACGACATAGCCCGGGTCAGAGGCGCTGCCCACCCACTGTGCTTCACAGACGAGGTGATGCAGCATCAGTTCCCTGAAGGGTTTAAACCCGTTAACATAGAGCAATATATACGACGGGACAACAGACCCAGCCGTGTGGATTGAGGACTTCCTCCTCCACATCCATATGGCATGAGGAGATGATCTCCACGCCATCAAATATCTGCCCCTAAAACTTAAGGGGCCAGCTTGACACTGGTTAAACAGTCTCCCCAAGAACTCCATCGGGAGCTGGGAAGAACACGAGGATGCTTTCCGATCTAACTTCTAGGGCACTTATGTCCGGCCACCGGACTCCTCCGACCTGAGCAATGTTGTCCAGAAAGCAGGAGAATCGGCTCGGCAATTCTGGAATCGGTTCCTGACCAAGAAAAACCAGATCGTTGACTGCCCGGACGCCAAGGCAATAGCTTCCTTCAGACATAATATCCGGGACGAATGGCTAGCTCGTCAGCTCGGCCAGGACAAGCCGAGGACAATGTCCGACCTTACCTCACTAATGACCCGCTTTTGTGCGGGCGAGGATAACTGGCTAGCTCGACGAAGCCATAACCCCGAAGACCCCGGCACCTCTGAAGTCCGAGATGGAAATGGGAAACCACGACATATCAAAAACAAACGCCACCATAGCAACGGCGATGCGGAGGACACGGTCGTCAATGCCGGTTTCCGCAACCTGAAATCCGGACAGCGGAAGAAACCTCCTAAAGGAAATAGAAATGGACCTACCACGCTGGACAAAATCATGGATAGGCCCTGCCAGATCCACGGCAACCAAGACAAGCCCGCAAACCACACCAACCGTAATTGTTGGGTATTCAAACAAGCTGGCAAACTCGCGTCCGAGTAGCAAGGCAAGAGCCCACGCAGCGAGGACGATGACGAGCCCCGCTGAAAGGATCGATATGGTTGACTAGAGGGGGCGTGAATAGGCAACTACCACTTTTTTACTTTTCTTTAACAAGTTAGGCTTAGCAACAAATAGGTTGGCTAGATATGCAACTAGGTGAGCAACCTATATGATGCTAACAACAATAACCATACAACAAGGAGATAAACAATACAAATAGCTTGCACAAAGTAAGGATAAGAAGTAACCACAAGTGGAACCGATGGAGACGAGGATGTGTTACCGAAGTTCTTTCCCGGTAAAGGGAAGTACGTCTCCGTTGGAGCGGTGTGGAGGCACAATGCTCCCCAAGAAGCCACAAGGGCCACCGTATTCTCCTCATGCCCTCACACAATGCGAGATGCCGTGATTCCACTAGTGGTGCCCTTGAAGGCGGCAACCGGACCTTTACTAACAAGGTTGGGGCAATCTCCACAACTTAATTGGAGGCTCCCAACGACACCATGAAGCTTCACCACAATGGACTATGGCTTCGGAGTGACCTCTTCCGTCTAGGGTGCTCAAAACACCCAAGAGTAACAAGATCCGCAAGGGATTGATGGGGGGAATTGAATATCTCTCGGTGGAAATGTAGATCAAGGCCCTCTCCTCCAAACCCTAGAGCCCCAACAAGATTTGATGGCTAGGGAGGGAGAAGGAGCAAGAATAAGCTTAGGAGCAACAATGGAGCTTTTGAAGAGGTGAGTCTCAATGGGGAAAAAGACTCACTTATATAGGTGGGGGAAATGTGGCCGTTTTTCTGCTAGGACGCGAGCATAAGTGGTAGTACCATCCTAGGGGGCGGTACTTCCGCTTATACGTGTACTGGAATAACTAAGCGGTAGTACCGTTCTGAACGGAGCGGTACTTCCGCTTGGGGCGGTAGTACCGCTCTGGACGGAGCGGTACTTCCGCTCAGAAATCCCAGAAGACCGGAAGAAAAAAGGATGCGAAAAGAGGCCGCGGATCCTCAGGGCGGCAGTACCGTTCGGTACTTCCGCTTAAAAAAATAAGCGGCACTCCAAGGCGGTAGTGCCGCTCGGAACTTCTGCTTAAAAAAATAAGCGGTAGTTCGAGCGACTCTTCAGGGCGATAGTACCGCTGGAGCGGTACTACCGCTCGGAAGAGCGGTACTTCCGCTTAAGATAATCTTTGGAGCCTGAGGGGTAGAAATAGCTCCGTTGTGCCGGGAAACGGACGGGGGTGCAAAGTGTACGTGATAATTCCTCCCAACCTTTCCGGATGCGGATCCCCTCTTAATAGTACGGATTTTCCTACGACTCAGGTCCACCAACCTAACCTCGAAAGGAAGAGAATCCGTCTTCTGATTTACTACTTGAGGGGAAGATAACCGTCTCGTGCCACTTGATAATCTCTGAAAGCTTAATGCACACGGTTAGTCCGCAAACGCACTGTCATCAACCACCAAAACTACTTAGGGAAAATTATGCTCTTACAATCTCCCCCTTTTTGGTGGGTTGATGACAACGCGGGATTTGCCAAGAAGATATACAGTAAGACTATGGCAAACCCAACATCTACAAAATATAGACAGGCTCCCCCTAGATGTGTACCCTATTTGAATATGCTTTTGGAATGCAAAGAGCACACACTAGGATCAACACTCCCCCTATATTTTATAGACGTGGCCAAATACTTGCATACAAACGGAATGAGTGATAAGCAGGTAAGCAAGTAAAGGAAATATAAACTCACAATAATGTAGACATAATGGATATAAGAGGTAGCATATGTCTTACACCATACATAGTACTCATGAGTCTGACACCATAAAGCAAAGCAAACAACCAAAGCAAATAAACGAGTTCATGAGAGAAGAGATGCGCAGATAAAAGGAGAAATACTCGTGACTCAGCAGCAAATCCCTAAACACTCTCTCCCCCTTTGGCATCGAGACACCAAAAGGGGCACAGAGGACTAAAGTAAGACCAAGTGATGATAGGCACAGAATAGTCACTCGTCAGGCTCATCATCGTCCTCCTCATCAGTAGCAGCAGGCACATCATCCTCTAACTCAGCATATGGGCAATTCTTCTTGATCCATTCCTCCTCATCAGTAATCCTCTCCTCAGACTCGCTGTCAATCTGCAGACCAAGCTTCCTCATGATCCTCTTGTCACGGTTGCGAGCCTTCCTGGCCTCCACATGGGCCTTGTACTGTCCCTTGATCTGAAAGCAGAGAAGATTCTTCACCTTGGTTTTGAGCTTGGCAGCCCAAGAGGGGACAGTCTCAGAGCGAGGAGCATAGGTGGCATCAGTATAGTCAGGCTCAGACTCATCATCAGAGTCGGTGGGGGCAATCTCTCGCACAGAAGGCGCAACGCCCCAATTCTCCTTCACACGTAGCTTAAGTATACCATGAGTCACCATGTGATCAGTGACCAGAAGCTCACCAGGGAACTACTCAGACCAAGTATCCTCAATGAGCTTGAAGATATAGGGACCGTAGATAGGCACCTTCCTGTCAAGAATTGCTGAGCGAAGCTCCCTCCACATGATGTGGGAAACATCCAAAGTGGAATATTTGCCTTTTTCCTTGATGCACAGAAGAAGCAGATTCACGAGATAAGAGTGAACCTGATCCAAGTTCCCCACACGAGGAAACAGAGAGTTGCGGAAGATACGGTGCATAATGTCCAAAAATGGGATGAATTCAGTGCGAGTACCCTTGTGAGTCTTTACAATCCTCTGGTAGCGCATGAGCTTGGACTTGTGAATAGCTTGTACTTCAATGTGCGGTCGGAGACCAACTGGCTCATTTTCCCGTGAGTCTGCATAACCCAAAGAGTTCATAAAGGTCTTCCAGTTGGAACGCATGACCCTGCTACCTGACATCCATATCAAGCTCCTTGCCTCATCATTGTTAAAGTGAATAGTGGCAAAGAACTGAGCCACAAGCTCGGAGTCAAAATCCTTGTTGAACGCAATAATGGGATCCAGACCCCATTGCTGGCAAAGAGCACGAGCTTCAGCAAAGTAGGCAGAGTGCGGGTCGCTGACCATATGCTCCATGTCGATGGATTTGACATGAGGCACATAAAGGTTCGTCTTGCCCTTCAGAACTCCAACATAAATGAGAGACCGAGCCTTGTTCCAGAAGGGATGACCAACAAACGCGGGGTCCTGAGCACGGCGGTAAGGATTGAGTTGACGAAACTCATAGAACTTGGTGCCAGACATATCATGAGGTTCCTTGACAGCTTGCTTCTGGTTGGCAACTTTCTTCGTGGACTGCCGCTGGGGTTGAGCACTTGACCCAGCTTCTGCCTCGTCAGACGTGCGGTACCGCTTGGAACCGCCATGGCTTGGATTCACACGACGAGCACCCATAGCAGAGCCATCATCACCTGAACTCACAAAGAAGGAATGGCAAGGGACACAACAAATGTAAATAACCAGCAAAAGCTAAGCAAAAATACTAGAGAGAGTAAAGCACAAGGAGATGGAGGGATGCAGTGATCAGCGGTAGTAACGCTTGGGCAGGAGCGGTACTTCCGGCTTAGAGCGGTAGTACCGGTCATGCCCGAGTGGTAGTACCGCGCTGGTGACGGGAAGATCCCGCGGCAGGGAAGTGACCACAGATCCACCACACACCGAGTCCCTAACAATCATATGTATCTCTAGAGATCATTCACGTCCTACTCATGCCAAGAAATAGCAAGAAAACACGAGACACCACATACATTGCCCTAGATGCAAGATCTAAGAAAACTAGGTCGAACGAGGAAGAACGAGGGCAATACCAGGGTCCATGGCACGAGGGAGAGATGGGGATCAATCCCACCGGATGGAAATGCGAAGACCGACACGGAATGGGAGATCCGAAGCCGGCCTCCGGGAGAGCTTTGGTCGCCACGGCCGGAGATGAGACAGTGAATGGGTATGGTGAGGAGTTAGAATTCCCCCTGCCAACTACTTGAATCGACAGTGAGCCCCCGAAGCGGTAGTACCGCTGGCATGGGCGGTACTTCCGCTGGAGCGGTAGTACCGTCCGCCCGAGCGGTAGTATCGCTTATGACCAAAAACGACTCCCAGCATAGAAAGCAAATACAACAAATATGAGGCAATGAAGAGCAGCAAGACATTCTACTAAGATATATAAAATGAGTTACTCCAAGTCTTTACGAGAATCCAAATACGAAGAGACAAAGACTTGGATCAACACATTCGAACCAATATGCACTAGAATAGCAAATGCCTCACTAGGAGGAGGGGGCGGTGGCCGAAGCCACCTTTGTCTGAGTCAATTGGTATGGCACCGCGAAGATTTTAACCTTGGGCCCATGCTACTTCTTGAGCTTGCGTTGGTTTTCCCTTGAAGAAGAAAGGGTGATAGAGCAAAGTAGATAAGTATTTCCCTCGGTTGTTGAGAACCAAGGTATCAATCCAGTAGGAGATACAAGCAAGTCCCCAATCTTCGCACCTACACAAACAATCAAACACTTGCACCCAACGCTATAAAGGGGTTGTCAATCCCTTCACGGTTACTTGCAAGGATGAGATCTGATAGAGATAGATATAGAAGATTACTAAAACGAAAAGTAAAACAAAAGTAAAAAGATTGCAGCAAAGTATTTTTGGTATTTTTGGTTTATAGATCTGAAAATATAATATGGAAAATAGACCCAGGGGCCATAGGTTTCACTAGAGGCTTCTCTCTAGAAGGCAAATAATATGGTGGGTGAACAAATTACTGTCGAGCAATTGATAGAAAAGCGCATAGTTATGACGATATCCAAGGCAATGATTATACATACAGGCATCACGTACGTGTCAAGTAGACCGAAACGATTCTGCATCTACTACTATTACTCCACACATCGACCGACTCCTTTCTGCATCTAGAGTATTAAGTTCATGAAGAACAGAGTAACGCATTAAGTAAGATGACATGATGTAGAGGGATAAACTCAAGCAATAGGATGAAAACCCCATCTTTTTATCCTTGATGGCAACAATACAAATACGTGCCTCGCTACCCCTACTTTGTCACTGGGTGAGGACACCGCAAGATTGAACCCAAAACCAAGCACTTCTCCCATTGCAAGAATTACCAATCTAGTTGGCCAAACCAAACCAATAACTCGAAGAGACTTGCAAACATATGAAATCATGCATATAAGAATTCAGAGAAGATTCAAATAATATTCATAGATAATCTGATCCAGTTGACGCTCTGGTGAATTAGGAAAATCTTGTGTAAAAAATTCAGATCCAGTTGACGCTCTGGTGAATTTATAAAATTCCTGGACAGAGCAAAAGTTTCTGTTTTTCAGCAAAACCAAATCAACAATCACCGTAAACCATCCCAAAGGTCTTACTTGGCACAAACACTAATTAAAACAATAAAACACAATTACTACAGAGGTAATAATGTGAAAAACACTCAAGAACAGTAGCAAAAACAAAAACATAAAATAAAATTGGGTTGCCTCCCAACAAGCGCTATTGTTTAACGCCCTTAGCTAGGCATAACGCAATATATCTAGGTATTGTCATCTTTGGTATGCCATCCATAAGTAGCTCTCATAATAGATTCATAAGGTAATTTAATTTTCTTTCTAGGAAAGTGTTACATGCCTTTCCTTAACGGAAATTGGAATCTAATGTTTCCTTCTTTCATATCAATATGCACCGATCGTTCTAAGGAAAGGTCTACCAAGAATAATAGGGCATGTAGGATTGAAATCTATATGAAGAACAATGAAATCTATGGGCACATAATTCCTATTTGCAACAATAAGAACATCATTAATCCTTCCCATAGGTTTCTTAATGGTGGAATCCGCTAGATGCAAATTTAAAGAGCAATCATCAAGATCATGGAAACCTAGCACATCACATAAAGTTTTCGGAATCGTGGAAATGCTAGCACCCAAATCACACAAAGCATGGCACTCATAATCTTTAATTTTAATCTTAATAGTAGGTTCCCACTCATCATAAAGCTTTCTAGGTATGGAAACTTCTAACTCAAGTTTTTCTTCAAAATATTTCATCATAGCATCAACGATATGTTTCGTAAAAGCTTTATTTTGATTATAAGCATGCGGAGAATTCAACATGGATTGCAACAAGGAAATACAATCAATCAAAGAACAACTATCATAATTAAATTCCTTGAAATCCAAAAGAGTGGGTTCATCGCTATTTAAAGTTTTAACCTCTTCAATCCCACTTTTATCAATTTTAGCATTAAGATCTATAAACTCCGAATCATTGGGATGACTTTTAACTAAAGTTGACTTATCTCCAGTCCCATCTTTGTCAAGATTTGTATTAGAAAACAAAGATTCAATAGGAGTCACGTCAATCACTTTAAGATCTTCATCATTATTATCACGAGAACACATCTTTTCAAGCCATTCACGCTTAGCACACATTCTAGCGGTTCTTCCCTTACACTCATCAATAGAAGTTCTCATAGCTTTTAAAGACTCATTAATATCATGCTTAGGTGGAGTAGATCTAATTTTCAAAGAATCAATCTCAAGAGAAATTCTATCAACGTTCCTAGCCAAATCATCAATGTTGAGCAATTTTTCTTCAATCGTAGCATTGAAAACCTTTTGCGAACTAATAAATTGTTTAATATTATTCTCAAGATCAGAGGTCATCTTATTATAATTTCCATAAGAATTGTTGTAGGAATTACCATAATTGTTAGAGGAATTACTAGGAAACGGCCTAGGGTTGAAATTACCTCTATACGCGTTATTACCAAAATTGTTCCTACCAACAAAATTCACATCCATAGATTCATTATTATTTCCAATCAGAGAAGACAAAGGCATATCATTAGGATCAATAGGAGCACTCTTACTAGCAAAAAATTTCATTAATTCATCCATCTTTTCACTCAAAGTGTTTATTTCTTCAATAGCATGCACCTTTTTACTAGTAGGAGATCTTTCGGTATGCCATTGAGAGTAATTTGCCATAATATTATCTAGGAGTTTAGTAGCTTCTCCTAATGTGATTTCCATAAAAGTACCACCCGCAGCGGAATCTAAAAGATTTCTAGAAGCAAAATTCAATCCCGCATAAAAAATTTGTATAATCATCCATAAACTCAAACCATGTGCGGGGCAATTTCTAATCATTAGTTTCATCCTCTCCCAAGATTGTGCAACATGCTCATGATCAAGTTGCTTAAAAATCATTATATCGTTCCTAAGGGAGATGATCTTAGAGGGCGGAAAGTACTTGGAAATAAAAGCATCTTTACACTTATTCCATGAATCAATACTATTTTTAGGCAAAGATGAAAACCAAGTTTTAGCACAATCTCGTAGTGAGAAAAGAAATAGCTTCAATTTAACAATATCATTATCCACATCTTTCTTCTTTTGCATATCACACAACTCAACGAAAGTATTTAGATGGGATGCGGCATCTTCATTAGGAAGGCCGGAAAATTGTTGTTTCATACCAAGATTAAGCAAAGTGGCATTAATTTCATAAGATTCCGCACTAGTGGCGGGAGCAATCGGAGTACTAATAAAATCATTATTATTAGTATTGGAAAAGTCACACAACTTGGTATTCTCTTGAGTCATCGTGACTAAGCAAGCAATCTAGCACACAAGCAAACAAAAGGTAAACGAAAAGACGGACGGAAGAAGGGCGAATAAAAAGGCAAATCTATTTGGTATTTTTCTGAAAATCGTTTTAGAAGTGGGGGTGAGGAACACGAGAGGCAAATGGCAAATAATGTAAATGCAAGAGATGAGTTTGTGATGGGTACTTGCTAGGCTTGATGTAGATCTCCCCGGCAACGGCGCCAGAAATCCTTCTTGCTACTTCTTGAGCTTGCGTTGGTTTTCCCTTAAAGAGGAAAGGGTGATGCAGCAAAGTAGTTAAGTATTTCCCTCAGTTGTTGAGAACCAAGGTATCAATCCAGTAGGAGATACAAGCAAGTCCCCAATCTTCGCACCTACACAAACAATCAAACACTTGCACCCAACGCTATAAAGGGGTTGTCAATCCCTTCACGGTTACTTGCAAGGATGAGATCTGATAGAGATAGATATAGAAGATTACTAAAACGAAAAGTAAAACAAGAGTAAAAAGATTGCAGAAAAGTATTTTTGGTATTTTTGGTTTATAGATCTGAAAATATAATATGGAAAATAGACCCGGGGGCCATAGGTTTCACTAGAGGCTTCTCTCTTGAAGGCAAAAATACGGTGGGTGAACAAATTACTGTCGAGCAATTGATAGAAAAGCGCATAGTTATGAAGATATCCAAGGCAATGATTATGCATATAGGCATCACGTCCGTGTCAAGTAGACCGAAACGATTCTGCATCTACTACTATTACTCCACACATCGACCGACTCCTGCCTGCATCTAGAGTATTAAGTTCATGAAGAACAGAGTAACGCATTAAGTAAGATGACGTGATGTAGAGGGATAAACTCAAGCAATATGATGAAAACCCCATCTTTTTATCCTTGATGGCAACAATACAAATACGTGCCTCGCTACCCCGACTTTGTCACTGGGTGAGGACACCGCAAGATTGAACCCAAAACCAAGCACTTCTCCCATTGCAAGAATTACCAATCTAGTTGGCCAAACCAAACCAATAAATCGAAGAGACTTGCAAAGATATGAAATCATGCATATAAGAATTCAGAGAAGATTCAAATAATATTCATAGATAATCTGATCATAAACCCACAATTCATCAGATATCGACAAATACACCGCAAAAGAGTATTACATTGGATAGATCTCCATGAAGATCATGAAGAACATGGTATTGAAGAACATAGAGAGAGAAGAAGCCGTCTAGCTACTAGCTATGGACCCGAAGGTCTGAGGTGAACTACTCACGCATCATCGGAAGGGCAATGGAGTTGACGTAGATGCCCTCCGTGATCGAATCCCCCTCCGGTAGATTACTGGAAAAGGCTCCAAGTTGGGATCTCACGGGAACAGAGGGTTCCGGTGGCGGAAAAGTATTTTCGTGGCTATTTTTGGTATTGAGGGAATATTTGGGAATTTATAGGCCGAAGAATAGGGTTAGGAGGCCTGCTGGGGGGGCCACAAGCCAGGGGGGCACGTCCCCCCGTTGGGCGCGCCCAGGTGGCTTGTCGCCTCCCGGCAGGTCTCCTGCCTTCATCTCCAAGTCTGGCAGGTTTCTTCTGGTCCAAGAAAAATCATCCCGAAGATTTTATTCCGTTTGGACTCTGTTTAATATTCCTTATCTGCAATACTCAAAAACAAGGAAAAAACAGAAACTGGCACTAGGCACTAGGTTAATAGGTTAGTCCCAAAAATAATATAAAATAGCATATTAATGCATATAAAACATCCAAAACAGATAATATAATAGCATGGAACAATCAAAAATTATAGATACGTTGGAGACGTATCAGCCCATGACCAAAACTCGTCTTTGAAGCACGGTAACCATCAAAAATGGCGGATGTGAAAGACTTTGATTAGTTTATGCATAATAGGAGGAGGGATACTTCATTGAGAGAACTAGACTCCCCCTAAGTCCATGCCTACACCTAAACAAGACATAATGATGAGTGTGGTGGGGTGTGCACTAAGTCAAACCACATTGCTCGAATCAATTATATTTAGCTCATGCCTTAACTCGCGAAATCTTGCTTCATCCAATGGCTTCGTGAATATATCTGCAAGCTGTTCTTTGGAATAAAGGTGAATGAGATCAATTTCTCCACGCTTGATGTGGTCCCGGATGAAGTGATGACGAATCTCAATATGCTTCGTCTTGCAGTGTTGAACCGGGTTGTTGGCGATCTTGATCGTGCTTTCATTGTCGCAGTAAAGAGGCACTTTGTCATAGAAGACACCATAATCCTTTAAGGTTTGCCTCATCCAAAGAATCTGAGCACAACTGCTTGCGGCGGCTACATACTCGGCCTCGGTGGACGAGAGAGAAACACAGTTTTGTTTCTTTGAAGACCAACTTACCAAAGGCCGACCAAGAAATTGGCAGCCTCCGGAAGTGGACTTCCTTTCCACACGGTCTCCCGCCCAATCCGAGTCAATATATCCAATGAGATCAAATGAAGCACCCTTGGGATACCATAAGCCAAAGTTTGGGGTATGAGCCAAATATCGAAAGATTCGCTTGACAGCCACATAGTGACTCTCCTTAGGTGCGGATTGAAATCGTGCACAAATTCCCACACTCAACATGATATCCGATCTAGATGCACAAAGATAAAGCAAAGATCCAATCATGGAGCGATATACCTTTTGATCCACAGCTTTACCATTGGGATCACTGTCAAGTTGGCATTTGAGTGGCATAGGAGTGTTGGCCTTGGGAGGATTGAGCTCATCCATCTTGAACCTCTTGAGCATGTCTTGAGTGTATTTAGCTTGGTTGATGAAGGTTCCTTGGCTTCGTTGCTTGACTTCGAATCCAAGAAAGAACTTCAACTCTCCCATCATAGACATCTCAAACTCTTTGGTCATTAGTGCGGCGAACTCATCATTAAACACTTTGTTAGCAGAACCAAAGATAATATCATCTACATATAGTTGGCATACGAACAAGTTCCCGTTAACCCTCTTAGTAAAAAGAGTGGGATCGATTTTCCCAATTTCAAACCCATGATCTTGCAACATCTCGGTAAGGTGCTCATACCACGCACGGGGGGCTTGTTTAAGGCCATAGAGTGCCTTATCGAGAACGTATACATGATTAGGGAACTTGGGATCCTCAACCCCGGGGGTTGCTTGACATATACCAACTCCTGAAGTGGACCATTAAGAAAAGCACTCTTCACATCCATTTGATATAATATGAAATCATGATGAGAAGCATAAGCAAGCAACATGCGAATAGATTCAAGGCGAGCAACAGGGGCAAAGGTTTCACCGTAGTAGATACCCTCGACTTGGGAGTAGCCTTGAGCCACCAGTCTTGCCTTGTTGCAAATAATGATACCATGTGCATCATGCTTGTTCTTAAATATCCATTTGGTTCCAATGACATTGTGATTCACTTTTGGTCTTGGCACCAATCGCCACACTTTGTTGCGCTCGAAGTTGTTGATTTCATCATGCATGGCTTCAAGCCAATCCTCGTCTTCGAGCGCATCTTGTACCTTGGGGGGTTCAAAGCAAGAAACAAACGCATGATGTGCACAAAAGTTTGTTAATTGACGACGAGTAGTTACCCCTCTTTTCAAGCTTCTGTAGACGTTCTCTAGGAGGTGTTGCTTGGTCTTAAGCTTGGAAGCAATCTTGGCAGCTCGTCTTTCAAGAATTTCCTCCATGGAAAGGTGAGGCTTGGTAACTTGACGAGCTTCGGTACTAGCACCGGCTTGCTCATGATCTTGAGCATGATCTTGATCTTTAGCTTGACCTTGATCTTGGTCCTAAGCTTCATCTTGATCTTGAGCTTGCACAGGGGTGTGAACAAGATCTTGAGCATCATGTGAAGTAGAAACATCACTAGCAAGTTGATCTTGACCTTGATCTTGATCACGGGGTTGAGGGCCTTCACTTTGTTCTTCGGAAGCTTGTGGGTCATGCGTCGGTGATGGTTCCACTTGAGTGGAACATTGTCCTTCTCCTTCAGCCACAAGGGGTTCCTCAACGGGTAGGAAGTATCCCACACCCATTCTTCTTATGGCTTGGGGAGTAATTTCATCACCTACATCACAAAGACCACTTTGTTCCACTTGGGAGCCATTATTTTCATCAAACTCTATGTTACACGTCTCCTCAATGAGTCCGGTGGACTTGTTGAGGAAACGGGAAGCATGAGAGTTTGCAACATAACCAACAAATATGCCCTCATGGGCTCTAGATTCAAATTTAGACAAACAAACACCTTTCTTGAGAATGAAACACTTACAACCGAACACCCGGAAGTATTTGAGGTTGGGCTTGTTCCCGGTAAGAATCTCATAAGGAGTCGTGTTCAAGCCTTTGCGGAGATAGAGCCGATTTGATGCATGACACGCTGTATTGATGGCTTCGGCCCAAAAGTTGTACGAAGATTTAAACTCTGCCATCATGGTTCTTGCCGCATCCATCAACGTCCGGTTCTTCCTCTCCACAACACCGTTTTGTTGAGGGGTGTAAGGTGTGGAATATTGGTGTTTTATCCCCTCATCACTGAGAAACTCATTTAGGGTGTAGTTCTTGAACTCAGTGCCGTTGTCACTTCTAATCATCAAAATCTTTGCTTCATGTTGACGTTGGACTTCATTTGCAAAGTTGATGACGGTCTGTTGTGTCTCACTCTTCCTCTTGAAGAAATATACCCATGTGTATCTCGAGTAATCATCCACAATCACCAAGCAATACCTTCTTCCTCCAAGGCTGTCAAAAGATGGAGGCCCGAAGAGATCCATGTGAAGGAGCTCTAAGGTCCTCTTTGAGTAGATTGTAGTAGTTGGACGATGAGCTTTTTCATGTAGCTTTCCTTCGATACAAGCACTGCAAGCACGGTCTTTGGCAAAACTCACATTTGTTATTCCAAGAATGTGATCCCCTTTGAGGAGACTTTGCAAAGATCTCATATTGACATGGGCTAGTCGGCGATGCCAAAGCCATCCCACATCAACTTTAGCCATTAGACATGTCGCGGTCTTAGTGGGTCGCTCCGAGAAGTTAATCACATAGAGACTGTTTTCGACATGTCCAACAAAGGCTACTTTAAGAGTCTTGCTCCACAAAAGGGTCACGATATCAATGCCAAAGAAGGTACTAAAACCCATGAGTGCAAGTTGACGAATGGAAAGTAAATTGTATGCAAGGGTCTCAACAAGCATGACTCTCTCAATGGTTAAGGTCGGAGAGATAACCACCTTGCCAAGACCCAATACCTTTGAGATTGCATCATCGCCAAATGAGACTTGGGTGGACACGGATGCATCGGGTCGAACATTCACCACCAAGTCCTTGCTTCCGGTCGTATGATTTGTTGCTCCGCTATCGAGCAACCATGAGACTCCCCCGGAAGCAAAGTCCTACAATAGATCAATGCTTGGATTTAGGTACCCATTCTTGAATGGGTCCTTTCATGTTAGTGACAAGGGTCTTAGGAACCCAAATAGACCACTCAATGTACTCATAAGAAGAACCAACATATTTGGCATAAACATGCCCATCACTAGCACGGCACAACACATAGGAGGGGTTAAAATCGCCGGCCCTGTTGGAGGGAGTGATCTTGCCCTTCTTGGCACTATCACTCACAACCTTGTCCTTATTCTTCTCATGAGTAATGGTTCCTACTTTGACAAATGTTTCCTTGAGCGGAGGAATCTGCGTGGTCTTCATCTTCTTCTTCTTTTTGGACTTGGGTGCAAACCCAACTCCTTCCTTTGCAATCACTTCCTTTTGATTGCTCAAAAGGTCATTGAGATTCTTCTCACCTTGGATACATGTCACAAGGCCTTTCTCAAGCTGCTCTTTCAGCTTAGCATTTTCCTCCATAAGATGTGCATGCCCACAACACGGGTTAGTAGCAGATGCATTATCAATTAAAACAAAGGGAGGACACGTGGCAATTTCCTTAGTGAGTTTTACTTGGAGTTGATCATGCGACTCTTTAAGAGAAGCATGAACGCTCTTCAATGCCTTGTGAGCATTGTCAAGTGAGTCAAACTCATCCTTGAGTCGAGCATTGTCAACCCCATGTGCAACCTTTTCAGACTTAAGAACATGGTTAAGAACAATAGCATGATCATAATCTTTACGTAATTTAGCAAGGTGGTCATTTTGTGACTCCTTAAGAGTCAAATGAAGACCTCGCTCTTCCTCTAGAGCAATAGAATGATCTTCTATCTCGTCGGCATAATCACGACTATGGCCTCTCATCTCCTCAAGAAATTCTTCTTGAGACTCAATCGTGTCATTGGCCTCACCAAGTTGTTCCAAGAGAGCAACGAAGTGCTTCTTGGATTCTCCCTTGAGTTTACACAAGAACTTGTCAAACTCATTCTCACCCTCTTTCGCCTTCTCATGTTCATCCACAGAATCTAACAAAGATGGAGTGGAAGAAACAGAAGTCTTAATGTTTGAGGTTTTGGCGTTGGAGGTTACCTTGGTGATACCTTTTGCCATGAGGCACCTAGCGATGTGGTTCTCATTGGGGGCGTCCAAGAGTGACACCTTTGTTGGGGTAGAGGATGCAACTGCCACAGATGCCATTGCCGTTCCTTCACCACTTGTGTCTTCGTCATCTACATCATCATCCGAGGCATACTCTTCTTGAGCCACCAACACTTTGTGAGGAGTCTTCTTGGTGAAGTTGGTCTTGTTGGGGAAAGACTTGGCCTTATCTTTGCGGATGAGCTTGCCACCATTGTCTTCCCTCTTCTCATATGGACAATCCACCACAAAGTGACTCACATTACCACAGTTGTAGCAGGTCCTCACACGTTGCTTGCCCTTTGAACCGTTTGAGTTGTTCTTGGAGAAGTTAGGCCTTGTGTTTCTCTTGTTGCCCCAAAATTGCCTGGACGCTAGAGCCATATGCTCATGGTAAGCATATTTGGTGTCCTCGGGGCAACCTTCTTCTTCTTCTTCTTCTTCTTCTTCTTCCTCTTGACTGACCTTGGCCTTCAAAGCAAGGTTGGGAGATGATTTCTTTGACCCTTGCATGCGAGCAAGGGCATTGTCTGCGGTCGTGTTCAAGATGTTCATTGCAATAAATTCATCCAACACATCCCCAGAGGACAAAGTGTGAAAGTCCGGTCTTTGACGGATGACGGTGGACATGGCCTTGTTATAAGGCATGATGGCCTTCAGAAACTTATGCTGGACCCATGTGTTATCCACATCCTTGCTGCCATGATCTTCGAGGGCAACGGCAAGAGCCGTCACCCTCCTATACAGCTCACGCGGTTCCTCATCTTCTACCATTACAAACTCATCTGACTGATCAAGGACAACTTCATAGTTTGACCGTTAAATGCTTGAGCTACCCTTGTACATGGAGACAATGTGTTCCCAACACTCTTTAGTAACAGTGAAGGGACGCAGGTGAGGTACGTCTTCGATAGGAACAACATCTTGGAGTATGAACAAGGCGGAGGAATTTAGCCGTTTATCCGCTTCTTCTCTTGGAGTGAGGTTGCGTGGATCACGAGGGTAGTATCCTTCTTCAATGACTCGCAAGAGTTGAATTGAGCTATGATCCAAATGAGACTTGATATGAAAAATCCAATTAGCAAAATCATTCTTAACAAGTTTAGGAGGAGGACCGAGATTAACTATATGAGGTGGGTGCACCGGTCCTCCATAGACCAAGGGAGGGGGAACTGAGGCAAAGGTCCCCGACCCATTAATTCCTTGAGAACGATTATCCTTATCAGCACTAGCACCCTCCTTACCGGAGTTGACATCCGATGTCGAGTTAGTGGGATTAAACACTTGCACCGCATCGGTGGAAAGTTTAAGAGTATCAAGGAATTCTTTAAACATGGATTTGACCTCGGTCGTCATGGAGGATTTAAGTGAGGACATGACCTCATTTAAATCCTCATGAGAGACCGTGCTCACACCCATGGCCTCGGGGAGTTCGACCGGCCGGTCCCCGTCGTTAAGCATACTCTTCGGGTGGTCAAACCCTTAATAAAGAGACGTAGCTCTGATACCAATTGAAAGGATCAATATGGTTGACTAGAGGGGGGTGAATAGGCAACTACCACTTTTAACTTTTCTTTAACAAGTTAGGCTTAGCAACAAATAGGTTGTCTAGATATGCATCTAGGTGAGCAACCTATACGATGCTAACAACAATAACCATACAAGCAAGGAGATAAACAATACAAATAGCTTGCACAAAGTATGGATAAGAAGTAACCACAAGTGGAACCTATGGAGACAAGGATGTGTTACCGAAGTTCCTTCTCGGTAAAGAGAAGTACGTCTCCGTTGGAGCGGTGTGGAGGCACAATGCTCCCCAAGAAGCCACTAGGGCCACCGTATTCTCCTCACGCCCTCACACAATGCGAGATGCCGTGATTCCACTAGTGGTACCCTTGAAGGCGGCAACCGGACCTTTACAAACAAGGTTGGGGCAATCTCCACAACTTAATTGGAGGCTCCCAACGACACCACGAATCTTCACCACAATGGACTATGGCTTCGGAGTGACCTCTTCCGTCTAGGGTGCTCAAAACACCCAAGTGTAACAAGATCCGCAAGGGATTGATGGGGGGAATCTAATATCTCTCAGTGGAAGTGTAGATCAAGGCCCTCTCCTCCAAACCCTAGAGCCCCAACAAGATTTGATGGCTAGGGAGGGAGAAGGAGCAAGAATAAGCATAGGAGCAACAATGGAGCTTTTTGTGGGAAGAGATGAGTCTCAATGGGGAAGAAGACTCACTTATATAGGTGGGGGGAAATGTGGCTGTTTTTCTGCCAGGACACGAGCATAAGTGGTAGTACCGTCCTAGGGGGCGGTACTTCCGCTTATACGCGTACTAGAATAACTAAGCGGTAGTACCGTTCTGAACGGAGCGGTACTTCCGCTTGGGGCGGTAGTACCGCTCTAGACGGAGCGGTACTTCCGCTCAGAAATCTGATACGTCTCCAATGTATCTATAATTTTTGATTGTTCCATGCTATTATATTATCTGTTTTGGATGTTTTATATGCATTAATATGCTATTTTATATTATTTTTGGGACTAACCTATTAATCTAGAGCCTAGTGCGAGTTTCTGTTTTTTCCTTGTTTTTGAGTATTGCAGATAAGGAATATTAAACGGAGTCCAAACGGAATAAAATCTTCGGAATTATTTTTCTTGGACCAGAAGAAACCCAGAAGACTTGGAGATGAAGGCAGGAGAGCCGCCGTGTGGTGACAAGCCACAGGGGTGCGCCCTAGGGGGGGGGGCGCCCCCCTGGCTTGTGGCCCCACGGCAGCCCTCCTAACCCTATTCTTCGGCCTATAAATTCCCAAATATTCCCTGGATACTAAAGAGAGCCACGAAAATACTTTTCCGCCCCCGGAAGCCTCTCTTCCCGTGAGATCCAATCTTGGAGCCTTTTCCGGTAATCTGCCGGAGGGGGATTCGATCACGGAGGGCATCTACATCAACTCCATTGCCCCTCCGATGATGCGTGAGTAGTTTACCACAGACCTTCGGGTCCATAGTTAGTAGCTAGATGGCTTCTTCTCTCTCTTTGTTCTTCAATACCATGTTCTTCATGATCTTCATGGAGATCTATCTGATGTAATACTCTTTTGCGGTGTGTTTGTCGAGATCCGATGAATTGTGGGTTTATGTTCAGATTATCTATGCATATTATTTGAATCTTCTTTGAATTCTTATATGCATGATTTCATATCTTTGCAAGTCTCTTCGAGTTATTGGTTTGGTTTGGCCAACTAGATTGGTAATTCTTGCAATGGGAGAAGTGCTTAGTTTTGGGTTCAATCTTGCGGTGTCCTCACCCAGTGAAAAAGTAGGGGTGGCGAGGCACGTATTTGTATTGTTGCCATCGAGGATAAAAAGATGGGGTTTTCATCATATTGCTTGAGTTTATCCCTCTACATCATGTCATCTTACCTAATGCGTTACTCTGTTCTTCATGAACTTAATACTCTAGATGCAGGCAGGAGTCGGTCGATGTGTGGAGTAATAGTAGTAGATGCAAAATCGTTTCGGTCTACTTGACACGGACGTGATGCCTATATGCATAATCATTGCCTTGTATATCTTCATAATTACTCGCTTTTCTACCAATTGCTCGACAGTAATTTGTTCACCCACCGTATTATTTTCCTTCATGAGAGAAGCCACTAGTGAAACCTATTGGCCCCGGGTCTATTTTCTATATTATACTTTCATATCTAAAACCAAAAATACCAAAAATATCTAGCTGCATTATTTTTACTCTTGTTTTACTGTACGTTCTAGAAATCTATCATATCTATCTCTATCAGATCTCATCCTTGCAAATAACCGTGAAGGGATTGACAACCCCTTTATAGCGTTGGGTGCAAGTGTTTGATTATTTGTGTAGGTACATCTATTGGGGACTTGCTTGTATCTCCTACTAGATTGATACCTTGGTTCTCAACAACTGAGGGAAATACTTATCTACTTTGCTGCATCACCCTTTCCTCTTCAAGGGAAAACCAACGCATGCTCAAGAAGTAGCAAGAAGGATTTCTGGCGCCGTTGCCGGGGAGATCTACGTCAAGCCTACCAAGTACCCATCACAAACTCATCTCTTGCATTTACATTATTTGCCATTTGCCTCTCGTTTTCCTCTCCCCCACTTCTAAAATGATTTTCAGAAAATACCGAAAACATTTGCCTTTTTATTCGCCCTTCTTCTGTTCGTCTTTTCGTTTGCTTTTCGTTTGCTTGTGTGCTAGATTGCTTGCTTAGTCACGATGACTCAAGAGAATACCAAGTTGTGTGACTTCTCCAATACTAATAATAATGATTTTATTAGTACTCCGATTGCTCCCGCCACTAGTGCGGAATCTTATGAAATTAATGCTACTTTGCTTAATCTTGTTATGAAAGAACAATTTTCTGGCCTTGCTAGTGAAGATGCCGCATCCCATCTAAATACTTTCGTTGAATTGTGTGATATGCAAAAAAGAAGAAATATGTGAATAATGATATTGTTAAATTGAAGCTATTTCCGTTCTCACTACGAGATGGTGCTAAAACTTGGTTTTCATCTTTGCCTAAAAATAGTATTGATTCATGGAATAAGTGTAAAGATGCTTTTATTTCCAAGTACTTTCCGCCCGCTAAGATCATCTCCCTTAGGAACGATATAATGAATTTTAAGCAACTTGATCATGAGCATGTTGCACAATCTTGGGAGAGGATGAAACTAATGATTAGAAATTTCCCCGCGCATGGTTTGAGTTTATGGATGATTATACAAATTTTCTATGCGGGATTGAATTTTCCTTCTAGAAATCTTTTAGATTCTGCCGCGGGTGGTACTTTTATGGAAATCACGTTAGGAGAAGCTACTAAACTCCTAGATAACATTATGGCAAATAACTCTCAATGGCATACCGAAAGATCTCCTACTAGTAAAAAAGTGCATGCTATTGAAGAAATAAATAATGAGTGAAAAGATGGATGAATTGATGAAATTGTTTGCTAGTAAGAGTGCTCCTATTTATCCTAATGATATGCCTTTGTCTTCTTTGATTGGAAATAATAATGAATCTTTGGATGTGAATTTTGTTGGTAGGAACAATTTTGGTAATAACGCGTATAGAGGTAATTTCAATCCTAGGCCGTTTCCTAGTAATTCCTCTAATAATTATGGTAATTCCTATAACAACTCTTATGGAAATTATAATAAGATTCCCTCTGATCTTGAGAATAATATTAAGGAATTTATTAGCTCGCAAAAAGGTTTCAATGCTCTGATTGAAGAAAAATTGCTCAAGATTGATGATTTGGCTAGGAACGTTGATAGAATTTCTCTTAAGATTGATTCTTTGAAAATTAGATCTATTCCACCCAAGCATAATATTAATTAGTCTTTAAAGGCTATGATAATTTCTATTGATGAGTGCAAGGAAAGAACCGCTATAATACGTGCTAAGCGTGAATGGCTTGAAAAAGTGTGTTCTCGTGATAATAATGATGAAGATCTTAAAGTGATTGATGTAACTCCTATTGAATCCTTGTTTTCTAATGTAAATCTTGATAAAGATGGGACTGGAGATGAGTCAACTTTAGTTAAAAGGCGTCCCCATGATTCGGAGTTTATAGATCTTAATGCTAAGATTGATAAAAGTGGGATTGAAGAGGTCAAAACTTTAGATAGCAATGAACCCACTCTTTTGGATTTCAAGAACTTTAATTATGATAGTTGTTCTTTGATTGATTGTGTTTCCTTGTTGCAATCCATGTTGAATTCTCCGCATGCTTATAATCAAAATAAAGCTTTTACTAAACATATCGTGGATGCTATGATGAAATCTTTTGAAGAAAAACTTGAGTTGGAAGTTTCTATACCTAGAAAGCTTTATGATGAGTGGGAACCTACTATTAATATTAAAATTGAAGATTATGAGTGCCATGCTTTGTGTGATTTTGGTGCTAGCGTTTCCACAATTCCAAAATCTTTATGTGATGTGCTAGGTTTCCGTGAATTTGATGATTGCTCTTTAAATTTGCATCTTGCGGATTCCACTATTCAGAAACCTATGGGCAGAATTAATGATGTTCTTATTGTTGCAAATAGGAATTATGTGCTCATAGATTTCATTGTTCTTGATATAGATTGCAATCCTACATGTCCTATTATTCTTGGTAGACCTTTCCTTAGAACGATTGGTGCAATTATTGATATGAAGGAAGGAAATATTAGATTCCAATTTACATTAAGGAAAGGCATGGAGCACTTTCCTAGAAAGAAAATAAAATTACCGTATGAATCTATTATGAGAGGTACTTATGGATTGCATACCAAAGATGATAATACTTAGATCTATTGCGTTATGCCTAGCTAGGGGCGTTAAACAATAGCACTTGTTGGGAGGCAACCCAATTTTATTTTTATGCTTTTGTTTTTGCTTATGTTTTTGAGTGTTTTGCACATTATTACCTCTGTATTAATTGTGTTTTCTTGTTTAAATTAGTGTTTGAGCCAAGTAAGACCTTTGGGATGGTCTACGGTGTTTGTGATTTGATTTTGCTGAAAAACAGAAACTTTTTCTCCCAGTCCAGGAATTTTGTAAATTCACTGGAACGTGCTTTTGATCTGAAAGTTTTACACAAGATTGATATACAAATTTCCCTGATTGTCCTAATTTTTCAGAATTTTTGGAGTTACATAAATATTAGAAATCTATAGATTGGTACAGACTGTTCTGTTTTAGACAGATTCTGTTTTCTTTGTGTTGTTTGCTTATTTTGATGTATCTATGGGTTGTATCGGGGGGTATGAACCATGGAGAAGTTGGAATACAGTAGATATTACACCAATATAAATAAAGAATGAGTTCACAACAGTAACTAAAGTGGTGATTTATTTTTCTTATACTAACGGATCTCATGAGTTTTCTGTTGAGTTTTGTGTTGTGAAGTTTTCAAGTTTTGGGTAAAGATTTGATGGACTATGGAATAAGGAGTGGAAAGAGCCTAAGCTTGGGGATGCCCAAGGCACCCCAAGCCATATTCAAGGATACCAAAAAGCGTAAGCTTGGGGATGCCCCGGAAGGCATCCCCTCTTTCGTCTTCAATCCATCGGTAAATTTACTTGAGGCTATATTTTTATTCACCACATGATATGTGTTTTGCTTGGAGCGTCTTGTATGATATGAGTCTTTGATTTTTAGTTTGCCACAATCATACTTGCTGCACACATATTTTGAGAGAGACACGCTGGATCGTGAATTTATTAGAATACTCTATGTGCTTCACTTTTATCTTTTGAGCTAGGCAATGTTGCTCTAGTACTTCACTTATATCTTTTTAGAGCACAGTGGTGTTTTATTTTATAGAAATTATTAAACTCTCGTACTTCACTTATATTATTTTGAGAGTCTTTAAAACAGCATGGTAATTGGTTTAGGTTATGAATTTAGTCCTAATATAATGGGCATCCAAGAGAGATATAATAAAAACTTTCATATTAAGTGCATTGAATACTATGAGAAGTTTGATTCGTTGCATATAGTTTTGAGATAGATGGTAATATGAGAGTCGTGCTAGTGAGTAATTGTGAATTGGAAGAAATACTTGTGTTAAAGTTTGTGATTCCCGTAGCATGCATGTATGGTGAACCGTTATGTAACGAAGTCGGAGCATGATTTGTTTAATGATTGTCAACCTTTGTGTGAGGTTCGGGAGCGCGCGATGGTTAACTCCTACCAACCTCTCCCCTAGGAGCATGCGTCTAATGCTTTGTTTCAATAACTAATAGACTTTTGCAATAAGTATGTGAGTTCTTTATGACTAATGTTGAGTCCATGGATTATACGCACTCTCATCCTTCCACCTTTGCTAGCCTCTCTAGTACCGCGCAACTTTCGCCGGTGCAGCAAACCCACCTTCCTCAAAACAGCGACCTTATATTTTCCTCAAAACAGCCACCATACCTACCTATTATGGCATTTCCATAGTCATTCCGAGATATATTGCCATGCAACTTCCACCGTTTCGTTTTTTATGACACGCACCATCACTTTCATATTGCTTATAGAGTCATATTTTGTTCTAGGTATCGAGTTGTAATTTTCCTTTTGAGTTGTAAGTAAATAAAAGTGTGATGATTTTCATTATTAGAGCATTGTCCCGTGGGAGAAAAGGATGATGGAAGCTATGAATCCCTCACAAGTTGGGATGAGTCTCCGGACTTTACAAATAATAAAAGATGCCAGCGAAGCCCAAATAAAAAAATAAAAGAGGCCAAAGATGCCCACCAAAAAAATGAGAGAAAGAGAGAAGGGACAATTGCTACAATCTTTTTCCACACTTGTGCTTCAAAGTAGCACCATGATCTTCATGATAGAGAGTCTCCTATTTTGTCACTTTCATATAACTAGTGGAATTCTTCATCTTTTGCACAACCACTTAGTTTTCTTTTTGAGCTTTCATACACTTATAGCTCTAGTGCATTTGTTGCATGGCAATCCCTACTAACTCACATTGATATCTATCGATGGGCATCTCCATAGCCCGTTGATACGCCTAGTTGATGTGAGACTATCTTCTCCTTTTTCCTCACAACCTCCACCATATTCCATTCCACCTATAGTGCTATATCCATGGCTCATGCTCATGTATTGCGTGAGAGTTGAAAAGGTTTGAGAACATAAAAAGTGTGAAACAATTGCTTGACTTGCCATCGGGGTTGTGCATGATTTAGATACTTTGTGTGGGGAAGATGGAGCATAGCCAGACCATATGATTTTGTAGGGATAACTTTCTAAGGCCATGTTATTTCGAATGGACTCGATTGCCTTGTTGGTATGCTTGAAGTATTACTGTTTTTATGTCAATATTAGACTTTTGTTTTGAATCTTATGGATCTGAATATTCATGCCACAATAAAGAATATTACATGGATAAATATGTTAGGTAGCATTCCACATCATAAATTCTGTTTTTATCATTTACCTACTCGAGGACGAGCAGGAATTAAGCTTGGGGATGCTTGATACGTCTCCAACGTATCTATAATTTTTGATTGTTCCATGCTATTATATTATCTGTTTTGGATGTTTTATATGCATTAATATGCTATTTTATATTATTTTTGGGACTAACCTATTAATCTAGAGCCTAGTTCCAGTTTCTGTTTTTTCCTTGTTTTTGAGTATTGCAGATAAGGAATATTAAACGGAGTCCAAACGGAATAAAATCTTTGGAACGATTTTTCTTGGACCAGAAGAAACCCAGAAGACTTGGAGATGAAGGCAGGAGAGCCGCCGTGTGGCGACAAGCCACAAGGGTGCGCCCTAGGGGGGGGGGGGCGCCCCCCTGGCTTGTGGCCCCACGGCAGCCTTCCAAACCCTATTCTTCGGCCTATAAATTCCCAAATATTCCCTGGATACTAAAGAGAGCCACAAAAATACTTTTCCGCCGCCGGAAGCCTCTGTTCCCGTGAGATCCAATCTTGGAGCCTTTTCCGGTAATCTGCCGGAGGGGGATTCGATCACGGAGGGCATCTACATCAACTCCATTGCCCCTCCGATGATGCGTGAGTAGTTTACCACAGACCTTCGGGTCCATAGTTAGTAGCTAGATGGCTTCTCTCTCTTTGTTCTTCAGTACCATGTTCTTCATGATCTTCATGGAGATCTATCTGATGTAATACTCTTTTGCGGTGTGTTTGTCGAGATCCGATGAATTGTGGGTTTATGTTCAGATTATCTATGAATATTATTTGAATCTTCTCTGAATTCTTATATGCATGATTTCATATCTTTGCAAGTCACTTCGAGTTATTGGTTTGGTTTGGCCAACTAGATTGGTAATTCTTGCAATGGGAGAAGTGCTTAGTTTTGGGTTCAATCTTGCGGTGTCCTCACCCAGTGACAAAGTAGGGGTAGCGAGGCACGTATTTGTATTGTTGCCATCGAGGATAAAAAGATGGGGTTTTCATCATATTGCTTGAGTTTATCCCTCTACATCATGTCATCTTACCTAATGCGTTACTCTGTTCTTCATGAACTTAATACTCTAGATGCAGGCAGGACTCGGTCGATGTGTGGAGTAATAGTAGTAGATGCAGAATCGTTTCGGTCTACTTGACATGGACGTGATGGCTATATGCATAATCATTGCCTTGATATCTTCATAATTATTCGCTTTTCTATCAATTGCTCGAAAGTAATTTGTTCACCCACCGTATTATTTTCCTTCATGAGAGAAGCCTCTAGTGAAACCTATGGCCCCCGGGTCTATTTTCTATATTATACTTTCAGATCTAAAACCAAAAATACCAAAAATATCTAGCTGCATTATTTTTACTCTTGTTTTACTTTACGTTCTAGCAATCTATCATATCTATCTCTATCAGATCTCATCCTTGCAAAGAACCGTGAAGGGATTGACAACCCCTTTATAGCGTTGGGTGCAAGTGTTTGATTATTTGTGTAGGTACATCTATTGGGGACTTGCTTGTATCTCCTGCTGGATTGATACCTTGGTTCTCAACAACTGAGGGAAATACTTATCTACTTTGCTGCATCACCCTTTCCTCTTCAAGGGAAAACCAACGCATGCTCAAGAAGTAGCAAAATCCCAGAAGACCGGAAGAAAAAAGGATACGAAAAGAGGCCACAGATCCTCAGGGCGGCAGTACCGTTTGGTACTTCTGCTTAAAAAAATAAGCGGCACTCCAGGGCGGTAGTACCGCTCTAAACTTCTGCTTAAAAAATAAGCGGTAGTTCGAGCGGCTCTTTAGGGCGGTAGTACCGCTAGAGCGGTACTACCGCTCGGAAGAGCAGTACTTCCGCTTAAGATAATCTTTGGAGCCTGAGGGGCAGAAATAACTCCGTTGTGCCGGGAAACGGACGGGGGTGCAAAGTGTACGTGATAATTCTTCCCAACCTTTCCGGATGCGGATCCCCTCTTAATAGTACGGATTTTCCTATGACTCAGGTCCACCAACCTAACCTCGAAAGGAAGAGACTCCATCTTCTGATTTACTACTTGAGGGGAAGATAACCGTCTCGTGCCACCTGATAATCTCTGAAAGCTTAATGCACACGGTTAGTCTGCAAACGCACTGTCATCAACCACCAAAACTACTTAGGGAAAATTATGCTCTTACACCAGCGGTCCAAGCAATGGAGGACAAAAGCAGTTCCCTCCAGAGGTGAAAACCATGAATATGATATATGCCACTCACATACCAAAAAAGGAGAGGAAGCGCGCCCTTCGGGAAGTCTACGCCGTAGAGCCCGTAGCCCCAAAGTATAACCCATGGTCGGCTTGCCTGATCACCTTTGACCGACGGGATCATCTGACCAGTATCCGTCACGGGTTTCGGCAGCCCTCGTCCTAGACCCAATTATCGACGGGTTTCACCTCACTAGAGTCCTAATGGATGGAGGAAGTAGCCTTAATCTCATTTACTCAGACACGGTGAAAAATATGGGTATAGATCCGTCAAGGATCAAACCTAGCAACACTACCTTTAAAGGAGTGATCCCAGGCATCGAAGCCCGCTGCTCGGGCACCGTAAATCTGGAAGTAGTGTTCGGCTCGCCCGACAACTTCCGCCGCGAAGACTTGATCTTCGACATTGTCCCTTTTCGCAACGGTTATCACGCCCTTCTCGTCCGCACAACATTCGCTCGCTTTAACGCCGTCCCCCACTACGCGTACCTGAAGCTCAAGATGCCCGGGCCCAGGGGGTCATTACTGTCAACGGCAACATAGAGCGCTCTCTCCGAACTGAGGAGCACACGGCGGCGTTGGCAGCCGAATTCTAGTACGGCGATGATAGGCCAACGCCCAAATCAGCCATAAAGGCACGTCATGATAGCAAACGAGTTCGGCCTCAACCAGAACTTCCGGAAACACCTTCCGCCCAACAAAAATAAGGATACGCCCCCCACAGCACAGCCCTAGTTCCTGTAAAATATGTGCCAAGAAGGCACAACCTCATGCTCAAAATAACATGGGTAGCTGTGGGGACCTACTATCAAAGGGAAAGTGTTCGGCTGGACCGAACTACTGCCAACACATGTCTTCGGATAGACTACAGGTACCATCTAGGACCTGCCAAGCGTAAAGCTCATTCACACTGCGGTGACTTCTCAAGATCTTCTTCCCAAGGTCCGTTCGCCGATAGCAATTACCTTTAAAGGAACGCAACCCCCCTCAGGGGCAAAGTAGCAGACATGCAACAGGGCACATCGAGGACGTCAAGCCACCCATCGAAGACCCCGGGTAAAGCCTCTCCTTTGTACACCTTATTTTTCATTCCAAAATACCTGTAACAGTTGCTTCGGCAGTTTGAGTTGTAAGAATTCATCTGAAATAAAGAGGATCCTTTACGGCCTCCTTGCGGTATTTTATGTCACATACTCTGTACTCTACTCACTGACGCCAAGAGCAAAAGCTGTTCGGTACATACTATGATGCGACCGGCTAATAGACCGGGGGCTCAAATATAAAAATCGCCCCAAGCGTCACCCCGGCACTACTATTTATGTGTTCGGCGTCTCGCATGTTGCGTTATATGAATTGGTTCCCAATTATGTCTTGGGTCAATGGTTGGGTTGCCCGGCTCCTGTGCTTGCCCTCTTACGTTCCGCTCGTTCGGCTAAAAGGGTAAAGGGAGAACCGCTGCGATTGTGCTTTCGGCTCGCCTGGTCAAGCACCTCAGTGGAGAAAACCAAAAACTGACTATCATAATAAGCGAGAACCGGTCTGCAATCCGAGCATAAGTGTCAAACTAAAAATCGATAGAGGTTATTCCGTGTTATACGAGGGGTTTGTTCTATTGCAAACCATGTGATGCTGGTTTCAACCTCGGTGTATCCGAATATCACAAAACACTGGGGGCTCGTCATCAGCACCCGCAGTCAAGCTCCTTCGGCTAAGTGAAAGCACTAAAGCATCATAGTCCGATTGCCTTGTTCCCCTCGCACTACTGCCTTCGGGCACCGATACGTCGGCTAAGGGTCACAGTGCGGAGGTAGAAACAGCTCGTGTAGTATCTACATGGGGGCTGAAGCCGACGACTCGCAACTTTCAGATAAAACGGCCACACAGGAGTCAAAATAATACAAAGCTTAAAGACATGATAAACCATGCAACCGCATTATAAAGCGGAACTGTCATCGGATACATGACAAAACGTTCATTCATAAATTACATCTTTCGGGCATTGGGCTTCTATCGCCCGAGTACCGTCCATCACGGCTGAAAAGTATTTATCGGGGCGCCTATGCTCCTTCCCAGGGGGTGGAGGCACGGTGGCCATCTCGGTCGGCTTGAGCCCCGGCAGGTGCACCATGGTCCTTGCAAAGGCCATCTGAGCTCCCTCGATGCACGTAGAACGCTTCAGAGCGTCAATCTGAGGCGCATCGTCGTCGCACAGTTTCTGCACTAAGCCGAAGTAACTACTCAGCAGCGGCTCTTCTGGCCACAGCCGGATGTAGAGGTCCCTCATGGCCGGCTCCGCCATCCTGTGCAGCTCCAATAACTGTTTCATCTGCTTGCTCAGGAGGGGAGGGTGCTCGGGGGCTTGAAATTGAGCCCAAAACAGCCGTTGCTCAACATCCCCATCCCGGGAGGCGAAGTATTTGTTCGCGTCCATTGCACTCTTCAGGAGCTCCATAAAGGCGCCTGAGGAACGCCACACCCGGGTGAGCAATGCAAACCTGTTACCACCAAAGGCACATTGTAGTAAGTACGGCTTACCATCCGCGATCGCCTTGACTTGGTGGAGTTCTTCTTCAAAGAACCGCCTATCAACACGCTCCGCTTTGAGCTCAGATTTCAGCGTGGATAGCTCGGTGGCCTAGTCTCCGTTCTTCTGCTCAAGGGCCTCACACTTTGTGCTAGCATCCTTGAGCTCCAGCTGCACCTCCACCACCCGGGCCTCATGCTTGTCGCTCACGGCTTTTAACACCGACAGGTCGGCTGCCGCCCGTTCGGCCACCGCCTTCTCATCTGCGGCCTCCTGCCTCGCCCTGGCCAACTTGGCCTTGAGGTTCTCGACCTCCGCAGCCACAGCTGTGGTAACAATGAGTAAATAAAAACTTCTAGATAACAATTCGGATATCTCAATCAATGAGGATAGACAATAGCCCGAATGGTACAATTCGGACTCACCTTGCGTCTCGTCGAATCTCTTGTTTAGGCAATCGAGCTCCTCATCGAAGCTCTTGAGCTTCCGGTTTAGCTCGGCAAGCTCCATTGCGTTGGCAGCCGCCGCCGATGACGAGGACTACAAAACAAACTATGTGCATTAAAATTCCCGAGATATTGGATTCCGACCCTCTGCTAAGTACTCTCCGGAGCTCTTAGAATAATGAAGGACAAAGGATGCCTTGAGCATCGTTGCTAATGTTCGGACGTTTGACCCCCGGGTGGGTTTTTCAAACTCACCCAGGGCTCCGGGGCTACTACACTTATAAGGATTGCATAAACTATGTAAATTAACTTTTTCTAAGAAAAAGAGTATTACGTGGCTCACCTTGAAGCCCGTCAAGAGACCATTGAAGGCCTCTTTCAGTCCGCTATCTACGGACTGAATGCCTTGCAAAACCGCACCCATAAGGGCGCGGTGATCCTCGGCGATGGAGGAGCCGGATAAAGCTTCCTCCATCTGCGCCGGCCACCCAGTCATGGGCGGCACTGGTGGGGGCCTGCCAGCCCTCTCTCTGGTGGGGGACTGGGCAGGCTGCTCCAGAGGCATAGAGCGCTCCGGAGATGTCTTCGGAGAGGGCCGGACTGGACTTCGTCCCCCCTCTTTAGTTGCCAGGAGATGTTCTTCCTCCTGGTCTTCGGCGGCCGAGGTGTTAACCTCAGCCATAATGTCGTCGCCCCCGCCGCCGGTGTTCGGCTCAGAAGGAGCCTGGCGCGATAACACCTCCGCGACCTCCTTCGAGGCCTCAGGAGGCGTCAGATGGGACGCAGTCCCTCTTTCCGCCAGGTCGGCGGGCAGAGGCTCCCCGTCTGAAAGTTGGTCGGTGGGGAGATCGCGCGGTGGGCTGCAAATTGAAAGATGTTCGCCCATTTAGCATAAAAACTCTATACAAGTAACCCAGAAGGTCTTCGGATTCATACCTCTGGGCTAGGGGCTTAACCCTGGGGTTCCTGTGGGGAACCTTTCCAGAAGCCTCAGACTCCTTATCGGAGTCTGAGCTATCATCGGCTAGGACTGCCTTAGTTCGACAGGTCCTCTTCGGGGCAGGAGGAGGTAGGTCCTCCGAGGCGTCCGCTGACACCACCCTTTTCCTTGTGAGGGGGGAGTCGCACTCCCCTTCGTCCTCGTGCTCTTCCTCGTGAGCGGAAGAGGCGTGGGTCTCCTTGGATTTAGTGTCCGGGAGACCCCTTGGACGAAGACCCTCTCGGGCTCCCTTCTTCTCCCCTTTCTTCTTCTTCTCCTTCTTCTCTGGCGCCGAATACGGCGCCACGACGAGCATCTCCGTCAGCAGATCCGACCGAGGGTCTTTGGGCTGCGGGGGCGAACAGTCGATTTTCACGGCCTTACGCAGCCATTTCTGTGAAGATAAGGGAGAGGGGGTTCAGCTCTTTGTTAAAAAACAGAGCCGCGGAATTAAAAGTCCTATCTTACCTTGGTGGGAGGGTTTGCGGCGTCGAGTCCGGTGTCCTCTTCCTCGGCCGGCCAGCTCTCTTGGGGCTTGAATAGCACCTTCCACAATTTCTCGTGGGTAGTGCAGAAGAATTGACGCACGGTGGCCGGGTCCTCGAGCTGGTAAGCCCACATTGGGGACGCCCGGTGCTGGCAGGGGAGGAGACGGTGGTGGAGCATGACCTGGATCACGTTGGCCAGCTTGATGTTAGTCTCAATCATCGAGGAGATGCGCTTCTGCAGTGATTTCTCCTCTTTGGCCGACCCCCAGTCAAGGCCTTTGTTGAGCCACGAGGTTAGCCTCGCCGGGGGTCCGGACCTGAACTCGGCAGGTGCCATCCCGTCCGACCTCCTTGGTTCAGTGATATAGAACCATTCCTTTTGCCAGATCTTGACCGTGTCGATAAAGGTGCCCTCCGGCCACTCGATACGGGGGAGCTTGTAGATTACCGCCCCTCCACAATCCGCATGCGCACCCGCAACTGTCTTCGGCTTGACGTTAAACACTTTGAGCCATAGGCCGAAGTGCGGCTGCACCCGCAGGAAGGCTTCGCAGACAAGGATGAACGCCGAGATGTGCATGATGGAGTTCAGGGGGAGGTCATGGAAATCAAACCCGTAAAAGAACATGAGACCCCTTACGAAGGGGTGGAGCGGAAAGCCCATTCCCCGAAGGAAATGGGGGACAAACACCACCCTCTCGCCCTGCCTTGGTGTGGGAACCACCTGATTCGCCTCTGGGGCGTGGTGGGTGATGTCAGCGGAGAGGTAGCCGGCACGCTTTAACTCCCTTATGTCGTTGTCAGTTATGGAGGAGGCCTCCCACTTGCCCATTGAACCTGAACCGGCCATGGCCGAATTTGGAGGGAGATGGAGAAGGAACTGGATCTGGGCTCTCGGAGCTTGGGAAGGTTGAGGAAGCAAAGGTTGCGAATTTGGAGCGCAAATGGGCCCTGGGGGTTTTCTCCCTTTTATGGGTGCCGTAATACCAAGAGCCTCCCTTCTACTGCGCCGCAGGCCTAGCCAATTCCCAAAACAATCGTGTCGTTATGCGCACGTGGGATAACCCAAAGGATTAATCATATCCCGTAAGAAACGGGACACGATCTGCACATTGATAAGACGTGCTAATGGAGAAACGGCCTCGAACCGCAAATCGAGTTTTTGTAACTGGCTCAGCGGTCGTGGTAGGGCACAACCCTTCCTCAGAAAGGTTGTCAGGCAATACTATTCACACTTTGACGTTTGGCCTTCGAGGTTAAGCGACCTATGGCGTCCGGATAACTATATGTTCGGATAACTACATATCATCGACGGCCGGACTAGAGCCAGCCGATCATAAAGGGGGAAAATAACTCAGCCCGCAAGCCTAAGACTTTGATCACGCGAAGCTATTAGTGTCATGACTCCTGGCGTTGGGGGTTAGTTCAGGGGCTACTGAGGGAGTCCTGGACTAAGGGGTCCTCGGGCCGCCGGCCTATTTCTCATAGACCGGCTTGGTGGACCACTCTCTCATTATCACAGGAAGGACCGGGCTACGTGGCGAACCCGTATTCTAGAAGGAAACCTCCGAAGACACGGCGTGCACTCCAAGTCAAGATGAGGGGATCAACGTCTTGACTTCCGGCTAGACACTTACCATGTGTAAACCCTAGGTACCACCGGTGTCTATATAAATCGGGGGATTTAGGTCGTAGAGGGCAGACAAGCTCATCTAGGGTTTTGGTTACTTGATCTCGAGGTAGATCGACTCTGTAATATTCATACACATCAATACAACCAAGTAGGACATAGGGTTTTACCTCCATAGGAGGGCCCGAACCTGGGTAAACATCGTCTCCTTCGTCCCCTGTTATCCATCGATCCTAATCTCACAGCTCGGGACCCCCTACCCGAGATCCGCCGGTTTTGACACCGACATCTGGGTCGACAGCTGGCGAGGGCATTCGGCAGATCCAAGCTCTGTTGAAGACCGCACTGAAGCAGAATTCAAAAGTTTCGCAGTCCTCACTGCGGATTCACGGCCGGTCCGTGTAGGCGGACACAGTGCAGTCTGCTCACAGCCCGCACGCGTACGGGAAACGCATACGCTCTCCTCCTCCTCTGAGAGGTTCGTACGGGGGGTGTTGGCGAGATGAGCGCGACGTCAGTCAGACCCCTCCTCCGAGAGGTGGTTCGTACGGCAAGCGTCCAATCGATGATGGCCGCCACTATGGAGAAGATCGCATCGGACTCCCCCTCGACCCCGCGGCTACGAGGAAGCTGGCCGGCGGCCTCCGCTGCCCAACGCCAGGTCTACTATCACACAAAAGTTGGTAGATAGGAACCGAGTGATCAGAGACCGAGTGAGCGGTTGGGGAACATCGGGTCTCGAGTGCTTTTGTAGGTATATCCGAGAAGCCGAGATACCCCCCAATTACCATTTAGCGATCGGGATAGGAAAGTTCAACGGCGAATCCAAGCCGGAGACCTGGCTCGAAGATTACCGAGTGGCTGTTCAGATTGGGGGTGGCGACAATTTCGTGGCCATGAAACACCTCCCCCTCATGCTGGAAGGATCTGCTCGGGCTTGGTTAAACCAGTTACCTTCCAGTAGCATCTATTGCTGGGAAGATCTGGCCCGAGTGTTCATCAAGACGTTTGAAGGCACGTACAAGCGTCCGGGTGGTCTGACTGAGTTGCAACACTGTGTCTAGAAGAACAATGAGACTCTCCGAGAGTACATTCAGCGATGGACTACGCTGCACAACACGGTAGAGTACATTCAACGTCACTGAGCATCAGGCTGTTTGTGCCTTTAAGGCTGGTACATCGTACTCAGAGCTCGATTTGAAGTTTGGCCGATCGGGAGATCTGTCTCTCAGTCGTGCCATGGAAATCGCCAACAAGTATGCCAATGGCGAAGAAGAAGACCGCCTCCGTAGCAGCAAAGGTCGAGCAGGCGACACCCGACAGTCGGCTGGGAACGCTGACAAAAAGCAGAAGCGGAAGGCTGATCCTCCGGGGAAAGCTGAAGTGGCAGCCGTTTCTGGCCAAGGGAAGCCAAAGTCTAAGAAAAAAAAGAAAAATGACTGGGTTAACAAGAAGAAACCCGAGTATAACTCTGAGGTGATGGATCAGCCCTGCGCGATTCACACGAAGAAGGATGAAGAGGGCAATGTCATTTACCCGAAGCACACCACTCGGGAGTGCCGATTGCTCAAGCATGAGATGGGAAAAGAGACTTCTGCAGAGAAGGACGCCGACGAAGAAGAAGAGGGCCATCCGGAATACCCACACGTCGACAAGGTCCTAAACATGATCTTTGCAGACGTGGAGAGTAAGAGCCGATTGAAGGTCATCAATCGGGAGGTGAACATGGTAGCTCCTACTGCCGTGAAGCACCTTAATTGAACAAAGACTCCTGTCACTTTCGATCAGTCCGATCACCCAGCCCACATAGCCACCCCTGGGAGGCAGGCGCTGATTGTCGATCCGGCTGTGAATGGGGTCCCACTGCACAAGGTCTTGATGGATGGTGGTAGTGGACTCAACATAATCTACGCGAATACACTCAGTGCAATGGGCATTCCGATGTCTCGACTGAGTAAGAGTAACATGCATTTCCATGGAGTCATTCCTGGGAAGAAGGCCGAGTCACTCGGTCAGATCGCTCTGGATGTTGTATTCGGAGGAGAGAAGAACTTCTGGAAGGAACGCCTAACATTTCAAGTGGTGAATTTTTGGAGTGCCTATCACACCATCGTGGGTAAGCCCGCCTACACACGTTTCATGGCCCGACCATGTTACGTCTATCTTAAACTTAAGATGCCAGGACCGAATGGTGTGATCACAATAACCGGCGATAGGAAAATTGCTGAGGAGTGACGTGGCTTGGACTGCGTCGGTATTTCCCCAAAGAGGAAGGGATGATGCAGCACAACGACGGTAAGTATTTCCCTCAGTTATGAAACCAAGGTTATCGAACCAGTAGGAGGATCACCACCACCCAATAAGCAGCACCTGCACACAAACAACAAATACTTGCAACCCAACGCGAAAGAGAGGTTGTCAATCTCTCTACGGTAAATAGATAGATTAGGTAGTGATAGATAGGAGAGATAGATCTCTCAAGAACACAAATAAAAAGAGTAAATATGCAGCAATATATTTTTGGGTTTTTAGTTTTGTAGATCTGAAAACAAAGAGTGCAAAAAACATAGATCGGAAAACAATATGATAAGAAAAGTAGACTCGGGGGCCGTAGGGTTCACTAGTGGCTTCTCTCATGAGTATAGCGCACGGTGGGTGAACAAATTACTGTTGGGCAATTGATAGAAAATCAAATATTCATGACGATATCCAAGGCGATGATCATTATATAGGCATCACGTCCAAGATAGATAGACCGACTCCTGCCTGCATCTACCTCTATTACTCCACACATCGACCGCTATCCAGCATGCATCTAGCATCTAGTGTATTAAGTTCATGGAAAAACGGAGTAATGCAATAAGAACGATGACATGATGTAGACAAGATCTATTCATGTAGGAATAGACCCCATCTTGTTATCCTTAATAGCAACGATACACGCGTGTCTTGCTGCCCCTTCTGTCACTGGGAAAGAACACCGCAAGATCGAACCCATCACAAAGCACCTCTTCCCATGGCAAGAAAAATCGATCTAGTCGGCCTAACTAAACCAAAGATTCGAAGAAGAAATACTATGCTATAAGCAATCATGCATATAAGAGATCAAAGAAGACTCAAATAATATTCAAGGATAGAAACTGATCATGAACTCAAAATTCATCGGATCCCAACAAACACACCGTAAAAGTTTACATCAAATAGATCTCCAAGAGACCATTGTATTGAGAATCATAAGAGAGAGAGAGAGGAAGCCATCTAGCTATTGCCTACGGACCCGTAGGTCTATGGTGGACTACTCACACATCATCGTAGAGGCACCTATGAGGAAGATGAACCCATCCATGATGGTGTTTAGATTGGATCTCGCGGTTCTGGAACTTGCGGCGGTAGGAATTGTGTTTCGTCGACTCCTCTCAGGTTTTTGGATTTCGAGGGAATTTATAGGCATGATAGTCAGCTGAGGGGGTACCGGAGGTGCCCAGCACCCACCAGACCGTGCCAGGGGGCCTCTGGCGCGCCCATGTGGGTGCTGGCCACCCTGGGCCCCCCTCTTTTGGTGTTCTTTGGCCCATCTAGTCTCTTCTGGTCCGTAAAAAATCCACAAAAATCCCAGCAGCGTTTCATCTCTGTTTGGTACTGATTTTCTGCGAAGTAAAAAACAAGCAAAAACAGCAACTGGCACTTTGGCACTATGTCAATAGGTTAGTCCCAAAAATGATATAAAGTTGTAATAAAATGATTGTAAGACATCCAAGAATGATAATATAACATCATGGAACAGGCAAAAATTATAGATACGTTAGAGACGTATCAAGCATCCCAAGCTTAATTCCTACTCGTCCTCGAGTAGGTAAATGATAAAAACAGAATTTTTGATGTGGAATGTTGCCTAACATGTTCATCATATTCTTTTCTTCTTTGTATAGCATGGACATTTGGACTTGTAAATGATTCAAAGCAATAGTCTAGTTTTAACATAATGACTTCAATACTCAAGCATGTCAACAAGCAACCATGTCTTTCAAAATATCAACACTTAAGAAAGTTATCCCTAGCCCATTATGCTCAATCATTGATCCATTCATGAAACACACTCAAAAATTAGCTATGCCCAATGCTCAAGTACGATCATAGTGCCCCCTAGTTGGTGCTTAAAAGAGAAGATGGAGACTCAAAGCAAAAATAAAAAATTGCATAAAGTAAATAGATAGGCCCTTCGCAGAGGGAAGTAGGGATTTGTAGAGGTGCCAGAGCTCAAAGCTTTAAATTGAGAGAGAAAAATATTTTGGGTGGCATGCTTTTCCTGTCCACGAAAACGACAAAGTAGCTCACAATACTTTCCATGCTAGATATATCATAGGCGGTTCCCAAACAGAAAATAAAGTTTATTCCTTTTTCCACCAAACTTTCACTTTCCATGGCGGGCCGTATCCACGGTTGCCTTCCATACCAACACTTTCCAAGGAATTTATTATTTGACAACATAAAGTAAATATTTTTTTTCTTTTTCATTTCGAGAATGGGCATCCCTATTACCGCCGCACTCTCGTGTAATGACAAGTGAATAAGCACTCATCTTGAGAATAACACATCTAGCATGGAAAAATATTGGACACTCCCCACCGTTTCATCAGCGGTACGGGCACACAAAAGAGAAATTTATTTTGAAAATTTAGAGATGGCACATACAAATTTGCTTGGAACGGCATGGAAATACCGCATATAGGTAGGTATGGTGGACTCATAAGGCAAAACTTGGTTTAAGGATTTTGGATGCACAAGTAGTATTTCTACTTAGTACAAATGAAGGCTAGAAAAAAGATTGGGAAGCAACCAAACCAAGAAACGAAAAATAACATAAGTGAGCATTGAACATAACTAACACCGAATAATGCACCACAAGTAGGATGTAACTTCATTGCATAACTATTGACTTTTGTGCATGCATAGGGAATCACAAACCTTAACACCAATATTCGTACTAAGCATAATTACTCACTAACATGACTCACATATTACTATCATCATGTTTCAAAACTATTACAAAGAATAAAGTTTAATTTGTCTAATGATCTTCATGAAAGTTTTTATTATATCCTCCTTGGATATCTATCACTTTGGGACTAGTTTCATATATTGCCATTGCTTTTTGGCAAGCTCAAACAAATTTAAGTGAAGCACATGAGCATAAAGATTTCATCTCTCAAAAGGGTATAAGTGAAGCATGAGAGGATTTCTTCAAAAAATACTAACTCTCAAATTAATCTAAGTGAAGCATGAGAGTATTTCTACAAAAGTTTCCAAGCACACCGTGCTCAAAAAGATATAAGTGAAGCACTAGAGAATTCCTATAGCTCAAAAAGTTTAAGTGAAGCGCATAGAAGAATTCTAACAAATCATAGCATGATTGTGGCTCTCTCAAATAGGTGTGTACAGCAAGGATACAAAGGAAAAACTAACAAACAAAGAAAGAAAAATACAAGACGCTCCAAGCAAAACACATGATATGTGACGAATAAAATATAGCTCCAAGTAAAATACCGATGGTCGTTAGAAGAAAGAGGGGATGCCACTTGGGGGCATCCCCAAGCTTAGTTGCTTGTTACTCTTTGGATATATCTTGGGGGTGCGTTAGAATCCCCAAGCTTAGGTTTTTTCTACGCCTTATTCCTTCATCCATCGTGATCTCACCCAAAACTTGAAAACTTCAATCACACAAAACTCAACAAATTCTTCGTGAGATCCGTTAGTATAAGGAAGCAAATCACTACTTTAGGTACTGTTGTAAACCCATTAAAATTTTATAATTGCATTATACCTACTGTATTTTAACTTTACCATGGCTCATACCCTTCAATACAACCCATAATTCATCAAAACAAGCACACAATGCAACAAAAACAGAATCTGTCTCAAACAGAACAGTCTGTAGTAATCTGTACCATACCCATACTTCTGTAACTCTTAAAATTCTGAAAAATTAGGAAAGCGTAAGGACTTTGTATAGAAACACTTTGTTAAACTTTAAGCTCAATATCACGTTCCAGCAAATAATGAAAATTCATATACTGGACGCAAAGTTTCTGTTTCAGATTCAGCATCACTTCTACTCATCCTATGAATCATCCTAATGGTTCTACTTAGCACAAACACTAAATAAACCATAAAAAGACAATCATAACAGAGGCATAATTGTTTCAACACTCAAAAACAGAAATGAAAAATAAAAAAAATATTTATTCATTGGGTTGCCTCCCAACAAGCGCTATCGTTTTACTCCCCTAGCTAGGCATATTGGATAGATTCAAGTATTTTCATCTTTGGTTTTGGATCCATAGGATGCCCACATGATTGATTCATATGGTGGCTTAATTCTTGTTCTAGGGAAGTGTTCCATACCCTTTCTCAAGGGAAATTCGAAACGAATATTGCCTTCTTTCATATCAATCACGGCACCTATAGTGCGTAAAAACGGTCTACCAAGTATAATGGGACAAGACGGATTGCAATCAATATCAAGCACAATAAAACCATTGGGCACATAATTCCTATTTGCAAGAATAAGAACATCATTCATTCTTCCCAAAGGCTTTTTAATAGTAGAATCCGCCAAGTGCAAATTAAGAGAACATTCTTCAATATTGGTAAGACCAAGCACATCACATAGAGATTTCGGAATCGTGGAAACACTAGCACCCATTACACAAAGCAAAACATTCATAATTTTTAATCTTGACCTTAATGGTAGGTTCCCACTCATCATGTAATTTTCTAGGAATAGAAATCTCCAACTCCAACTTTTCTTCAAAATATTTCATCATGGCATCAACGATATGTTTAGTAAAAGCTTTATTTTGCTCATAAGCATGGGGTGAATTCAACATAGATTGCAACAAAGAAATGCATTCAATCAAGGAGAAGCTATCATAATTAAAATCTTTGCAATCCAAGATAGTGGGCACATCACTAGTTAAAGTTTTGACCTCTTCAAACCCACTTTCATCAAAAATTTCACCCTCCAAATTATTGGGACGCCTTCTAGCTAAAGTTGACTCTACTTCAGTCCCTTCATTTTCAATTTTAACATTACTAAACAAGGAATCGATAGAAGAAACACCAATCACTTTAAGATCTTCATCGTTTTTATAGCGGCAATCACTAGAAGACGATTTTCCAAGATTTCTCTTTTAGCTCTAAGCATAGCGGTTCTTTTCTTACTTTCATCCATAGAGACATATAAAGCTTTAATAGATTCGTCAATCTTAGGCACAAAAGCTTTCAACTTGAGATTTCCAACATCATGAGAAATTCTACCAATGCTTCTAGACATATCATCAATCTTATTCAACTTTTCTTCTATCGTAGTATTGAAAGACTTTTGCGCATTGATAAATTCTTTAATATTACTCTCAAGATCAGAGGTGTTCCTATTAGTATTGTAAGAAGAATTACCGTAGGAATTACCATAATTATTAGAGGAATTTCCAGGAAAAGGCCTAGGATTAAAATTACCTCTATAAACATTGTTATTGAAATTGTTGCGCGAGACAAAATTCACATCTACGGATTCACTATTTTGCTCAATCAAAGTAGACAAAGGCACATCATTAAGATCAATAGGAGCATTTTTACTAGCAACCAATTTCATCAAAGCATCAACTTTATCACTCAAAGTACTAATTTCCTCTACCGAATTAACTTTTTTACTAGTAGGTGCTCTTTGGGTATGCCATTGAGAATAATTAGCCATGATATTATCTTGCAATTTAGTAGCTTCACCCAAAGTAATCTCCATAAAAGTACCATCCACGGCGGAATCTAAAAGATTTCGAGAGACAAAATTCAATCCCGCATAAAAAATTTGTATGATCATCCAAAGATTCAAAACATGTGTAGGACACTTTCTTATCATTAACTTCATTCTTTCCCAAGATTGGGCAACATGTTCATGCTCAAGTTGCTTAAAATTCATGATTTGCGTCCTAAGGGAAATAATTTTCGCGGGAGGAAAATACTTAGTGATAAAAGCATCCTTGCACTTATTCCAAGAATCGATACTATTGCGAGGCAAAGATGAAAACCAAATTTTTGCACGATCCCGCAAGGAAAAAGGAAATAGTTTCAACTTGACAATATCATTGTCCACATCTTTTTTCTTTTGCATATCACACAATTCAACGAACGTGTTTAGATGGGACACGCATCCTCATTAGGATTACTGGCAAATTGATCTTTCATGACAAGATTCAATAAAGCGGCATTAATATCACAAGACTCCGCACTAGTGGCGGGAGGAGCAAAAGGCGTGCTAATAAAATCATTGTTATTAGTATTGAAAAAATCACACAACTTGGTGTTCTCTTGCGTCATCGTGACTACGCAAACAAGATTGCAAGCAAGGAAGAGATCCGGCAAGAAAAAGGGCAAACAAAGAAGAGGGCGAAGGAAACGGCAAATTGGTGAAGTGGGGGAGAGGAAAATGAGAGGCAAATGGCAAATAATGTAATTGCAAGGAGATGAGATTTGGGATTAGGAACCTGGTAGATGATGATGGAGTCCCCTCGGCGCCTACGATAGGCACGTAGAAGAGACTGCTTCCTCCCAGGCAACGGTGCCAGAAATTCCTTCGACGTGGCTTGGACTGCGTCGGTATTTCCCCAAAGAGGAAGGGATGATGCAGCACAGCGACGGTAAGTATTTCCCTCAGTTATGAAACCAAGGTTATCGAACCAGTAGGAGGATCACCACCACCCAATAAGCAGCACCTGCACACAAACAACAAATACTTGCAACCCGACGAGAAAGAGGGGTTCTCAATCTCTCTACGGTAAATAGATAGATTAGGTAGTGATAGATATGAGAGATAGATCTCTCAAGAACACAAATAAAAAGAGTAAATATGCAGCAATATATTTTTGGGTTTTTGGTTTTGTAGATCTGAAAACAAAGAGTGCAAAAAACGTAGATCGGAAAGCAATATGATAGGAAAAGTAGACCCGGGGGCCGTAGGGTTCACTAGTGGCTTCTCTCATGAGTATAGCGCACGGTGGGTGAACAAATTACAGTTGGGCAATTGATAGAAAATCGAATAGTCATGATGATATCCAAGGCGATGATCGTTATATAGGCATCACGTCCAAGATAGATAGACCGACTCCTGCCTGCATCTACCTCTATTACTCCACACATCGACCGCTATCCAGCATGCATCTAGTGTATTAAGTTCATGGAAAAACGGTGTAATGCAATAAGAACGATGACATGATGTAGACAAGATCTATTCATGTAGCAATAGACCCCATCTTGTTATCCTTAATAGCAATGATACATGCGTGTCTTGTTGCCCCTTCTGTCACTGGGAAAGAACACCGAAAGATCGAACCCATCACAAAGCACCTCTTCCCATGGCAAGAAAACTCGATCTAGTCGGCCTAACTAAACCAAAGATTCGAAGAAGAAATACTATGCTATAAGCAATCATGCATATAAGAGATCAAAGAAGACTCAAATAATATTCATGGATAGAAACTGATCATGAACTCAAAATTCATCGGAACCCAACAAACACACCACAAAAGTTTACATCAAATAGATCTCCAAGAGACCATTGTATTGAGAATCATAAGAGAGAGAGAGAGAGAGAGAGAGAGAGAGAGGAAGCCATATAGCTACTGCCAACGGGCCCGTAGGTCTATGGTGGACTACTCATGCATCACCGGAGAGGCACCTATGAGGAAGATGAACCCCTCCGTGATGGTGTTTAGAGTGGATCTCGCGGTTCTGGAACTTGCGGCGGCTGGAATTGTGTTTCGTCGACTCCTCTAGGGTTTTTGGATTTCCAAGGAATTTATAGGCATGATAGTCGGTTCAGGGGGTGCCGGAGGTGCCCAGCACCCACCAGGCCACGCCAGGGTGGCCTCTAGCACGCCCATGTGGGTGCTGGCCACCCTGGGCCCCCTCTTCTGGTGTTCTTTGACCCATCTGGTCTCTTCTGGTCCGTAAAAAATCCACAAAAATCCCCGCAGCGTTTCATCTCTGTGTGGTACTGATTTTCTGCGAAGTAAAAAACAAGCAAAAACAGCAACTGGCACTTTGGCACTATGTCAATAGGTTAGTCCCAAAAATGATATCAAGTAGTAATAAAATGATTGTAAAACATCCAAGAATGATAATATAACAGCATGGAAGAAGCAAAAATTGTAGATACGTTGGAGATGTATCAAGCATCCCAAGCTTAATTCCTTCTCGTCCTCGAGTAGGTAAATTATAAAAACGGAATTTTTGATGTGGAATGCTGCCTAACATGTTCATCATATTCTTTTCTTCTTTGTATAGCATGGACATTTGGACTTGTAAATGATTCAAAGCAATAGTCTAGTTTTAACATAATACTTCAATACTCAAGCATGTCAACAAGCAACCATGTCTTTCAAAATATCAACACTAAAGAAAGTTGTCCCTAGCCCATTATGCTCAATCATTGATCCATTCATGAAACACACTCAAATATTAGCTATGCCCAATGCTCAAGTACGATCATAGTGCCCCCTAGTTGGTGCTCAAAAGACAAGATGGAGACTCAAAGCAAAAATAAAACTCCGAAGATTAAGCCAGTCAAAGAACACTTGCGTCGATCCTCCGTCGAGAAGCTCAAGGCGATTGGCGAAGAGATCGCTTGGCTCCTAGCTGCCGAATTCATTCGGGAAGTTTTCGATTCCGAGTGGCTGGCCAACCCAGTGTTGGTACCTAAGAAGGAGAAGTCTCTCCGAATGTGTATCGATTTCAAACACCTCAATCGGGCCTGCCCGAAAGATCACTTTCCCCTTCCCCACATAGATCATATAGTAGATTCCACCGCCAGATGCGAACGCCTGTCGTTCTTAGATGCATACTCCGGGTACCATCAAATCTGAATGTATGGACCGGATGAAATAAAAGCAGCTTTCATCACCCCATTCGGGTGTTTTTGCTACATCACTATGCCATTCGGTCTGAAGAATGCTGGGGCTACATTTATGCGCATGATTCAGAAATGCCTGCAGGAATAAATCAGTCGGAACGTCGAAGCGTACATGGATGACATCATGGTTAAGGGCGTGTTCGGTACTTCACCACGGCTGAAAATCCTCAACTCCGTCGCCCAGATCCAGTAGCCAACTTCCCACAAAAACTCTTGGATCGACCGATCTGTTCGGTGCGGCAGCTTCTCGCAACCAGCGATCGACCAGGCCAAAAGGCCATAAATTGGAAGAGGTGGACCAGGCCAAAAGGCCAAAAATTGGAAGAGGTGGATGGGGAGGCAGGGGAGATCGATTGACGGCAGAGAAGCTCGTCACTGACGGTCAGTGGTCGAATCGTGGCAGGGAAGCTCGATTTACTGCAGAGAATCTCGTCGCTGATGGCGGCGGATCTGGTCGGCGATGGTGGCGGGAGAGGGCGAGCAGGGGCGGGTCACGGCATGGACTAGCAACGGTGGAGAGCGCGGTCGCCGGCGGTCGAGGTGCTTAGCGCCATCGCCTGATGCGTGCGGCGGCTAGGGTTGGGGAGGGGGAAGAGGAGTCGCGGGTGTGGAGGACTGGAGGCGCTCGAGCATGTGCGGGCCGATCGATCACTTGGCGGTGGCACTGGCCTGTAATTTCTTTCCAAATCCCGCTTCCCAGTTTCCTCAGAGCCAGGTTTTTCCAACTCCGTCGCTCCGTCGATTTTACACACAGCTCATAGCCAGCTTCTCGGTCCAAAATCCTAGAGTGGACCCATTCGGGTGGACTCCGCGGCTGGAGCCGTGGATTTGAGAAGCCAGACAACTACCGAACACGCCCTAAGTCTAGGAAAGGTTCCGACCTCCTAGCTGACCTCGCCGAAACCTTCACAAACCTCCGACGCTACCAAATAAAACTCAACCCTGCAAAGTGCACATTCGGAGTCCCTTTGGGTAAGCTTCTCGGTTTCCTTGTTTCCGAATGAGGGATCGATGCTAATCCTGATAAAATTGGGGCAATCATCCGAATGAAGAAACATGTCCGTTTGGACGATGTCCAGAAACTCACGGGATGCCTTGCTGCCCTGAGTAGATTCATCTCTCGTCTCGGTGAGAAGGCCTTGCCTTTATACCGATTGATGAAGAAGTCTGACACGTTCGAGTGGACCTCTGAAGCGCAAGAAGCATTCGACTAGCTCAAGGCTTTGCTTTCCACCAAGCCGGTGTTAGCTGCTCCGGGCAGCCGAGAGCCTTTGCTCTTGTACATCGCCGCTACTAGGCAAGTGGTTAGCACAGTCCTCACTGTGGAGCTGAAGAATCGGAAAAAACTTTCAAGGTGCAAAGGCCTGTGTATTATATTTCGAAAGTCTTGATTCCATCCAAGCAAAGATATCCGCATTACCAGAAGTTGGTTTATGGCATTTACCTCACTGTCAAGAAGGTAGCCCATTACTTTCGAGAGCATTCGGTCACAGTTATTAGCGACGCCCATCTTTCGGAAATCCTAAATAACAGAGACGCCACTGGCTGAGTGGCAAAGTGGGCGATTGAACTCCTCCTGTTAGAGATCAATTTTGAAGCTAAGATGGCAATCAAGTCGCAAGCCCTAGTTGATTTTCTGGCCGAATGGATAGAACTGGAACAGCCAGCACCGAGTATCCCTGAACACTGGGCCATGTTCTTTGATGGATCTAATATGCTCCAAGGGTCCGGCGCTGGATTAGTTCTCGTTTCCCCGAGGGGAGACTGGCTGAGCTACGTCCTATAAATTCATTTCGACTCATCCAATAATGAAGCCGAGTACGAAGCGCTCCTCTATGGACTCCGAATGGCAATCGCACTTGGCATTCGGCACTTGATGGTATTCGGCGACTCGGATCTTGTTGTCAACCAGGTGATGAAGGAATGGGACATAAGGAGTCCTGCCATGACTGGATATTGCAATGCAGTCCGAAAACTAGAGAAGAACTTCGAAGGTTTAGAGATGCACCATAACCCCCGAGCGAAAAATCACGCGGCTGATGACCTGGCTAAAATCGGTTCCACTTGGAAAGTCGTGCCGAAAGATGTATTCCTTGAACACCTTCATTCCCCTTCTGTCAAAGAAGATCCTTTTACCGAAGAGCCCCCACAAGCAGTCGGTCCCTCAAATCCGACTGAAGTAGACATCCCAGCTGTAGTGGATCTCGTCCAAGAGATGTTGGTGATCACTCCCGAGTGGACCCAATCGTATTTAGCGTACTTGCTCCGGCAAGAGCTCCCTGAAGATGAAGAGGAAGCCCGAAGGATTGTCCGACGATCGAAATCCTTTGAAGTGATGGGAGATCAGCTATACAAAAAAAGCACTACTGGTGTGGCTTAGAGATGCATATCCCCAGAAGAAGGATTACAGATCCTACATGACATTCACTCGGGAACCTGTGGTCATCATGCGTCCTCTCAGACGTTGGTCACAAAGGCTTTCCGTGCAGGTTTTTATTGGCCCCGAGCCAATGCAGCAGCGAAGGACATGGTACATCTTTGTGTTGGATGCCAGTTCTACAAGAATCAGACACACAAGCCAGCATCCGCTATGAAGACAATTCCGCTTACTTGGCCTTTCGCTGTCTGGGGTCTTGACATGGTCGGACCTCTACGCACAGGGTCGAGTGGTTTTACCCATCTGCTGGTCGCTGTGGATAAGTTCACCAAGTGGGTTGAGGCGAAGCCCATCAAAAGTTTGGATTCAGCTACCGCTGTGAGTTTCATTCGGTAAATCATATTCAGATTCGGAGTCCCTCATGACATCATCACAGATAATGGGAATAATTTCGATTCGGATGAATTCCGTTAGTTCTGTTACTCTCAAATTACTCGGGTCAATTATGCTTCCGTAGCTCACCCGTGGTCGAACGGATAGGCAGAACGAGCAAATGGGATGATTCTTCAAGGATTGAAACCCCGATTGATGAGAGATTTGGAGGTTGCTGCTGGTGCGTCGGTCGAGGAATTATCTTCTGTCTTGTGGGGCATTCGGACGACCCTGAATCGTTCCACCAAGCGCACTCCTTTCTTTATGGTATACGGATCCGAAGCTGTTTTACCGAGTGACATTCGCCACAACGCTCCGCGACTTGAGCTCTATAATGAAGACGAAGCCGAAGTGGCACGCCAGGACGGCCTTGACCTTTTGGAAGATGAAAGAGAGCAAGCCCTGATCAGGCGTCTTTATGACAGACAAGTCAGAAGACGTGCTTTCCAGGAAGGCAACCTCGTTCTCCGACTGGATCAGCAGAAGCCGTACAAGCTGGCGGCTCCGTGGCAGGGGCCCTTTGTCATCTCCAAAGTTCTTAACAATGGAGCTTATCATTTGTACAACATTGATGACGATAAGGAAGAGCCCCAAGCATGGAACGCGGATCTGCTCTGCGAGTTCTACACCTAGTGTTAAGACACTCTACCATCCTTGTAGTGCACTTCCGAATGAACCCGATGTATAAAATATCTGCTTTCTCAGTTCTTTGTTGAAACTTTTTGTTACTTGTTTGTTTTCGCCACACCCAGTGGGTGTGCGGAGTCGCTTAGCTGCGATCCTGAATTGCCTAAGTTAAAAACTACTCCGAGCGAGGACTTCATCCACACTCGAGGACTTAGCTGCGATCCTGTATCGCCTAAGTTAGAAACTACTTCGAGTGAGGACTTCATCCACATTCGGGGGCTTATCTGCGATCCTGTATCGCCTAAGTTAAAAACTACTCCGAGTGAGGACTTCATCCACACTCGAGGGCTTAGCTGCGATCCTGTATCGCCTAAGTTAAAAACTACTCCGAGTGAGGACTTGATCGACACTCGGGGACTTAACTACGATCTTGTATCACCTAAGTTACAAACTACTTCGAGTGAGGACTTCATCCACACTCGGGGGCTTAGCTGCGATCCTGTATCGCCTAAGTTAAAAACTACTCCGAGTGAGAACTTCATCCACACTCGGGGGCTTAGTTGCGGTCCTGTATCGCCTAAGTTAAAAACTACTCCGAGTGAGGACTTCATCCACACTCGAGGTCTTAGCTGCAATCCTGTATCGCCTAAGTTAAAAACTACTCCGAGTGAGGACTTCATCAAAACTCGGGGCCTTAGCTATGATCCTGTATCGCCTAAGGTAAAAACTACTCCGAGTGAGGATTTCATCCACACTCGGGGGCTTAGCTGCGATCCTGTATCGCCAAAGTTAGAAACTACTCCGAGTGAGGACTTCATCCACACTCGGGGGCTTAGTTGCGGTCCTGTATCGCCTAAGTTAAAAACTACTCCGAGTGAGGACTTCATCCACACTCGAGGTCTTAGCTGCAATCCTGTATCGCCTAAGTTAAAAACTACTCCGAGTGAGGACTTCATCAAAACTCGGGGCCTTAGCTATGATCCTGTATCGCCTAAGGTAAAAACTACTCCGAGTGAGGATTTCATCCACACTCGGGGGCTTAGCTGCGATCCTGTATCGCCAAAGTTAGAAACTACTCCGAGTGAGGACTTCATCCACACTCGGGGGCTTAGCTGTGATCCTGTATCGCCTAAGTTAAAAACTACTCCAAGTGAGGACTTCATCCACACTCGGGGCTTAGCTGCGATCCTTTATCGCCTAAGTTAGAAACTACTTCGAGTGTGGACTTCATTCACACTCGGGGGCTTAGCCGCGATCCTATATCGCCTAAGTTAGAAATTACTCCGAGTGAGGACTTCATCCACACTCGAGGGCTTAGCTGTGATCCTGTATCGCCTAAGTTAGAAACTACTCTGAGTGAGGACTTCATCCACATTCGGGGGCTTAGCTGTGATCCAGTATCGCCTAAGTTAGAAACTACTCCAGGTGAGGACTTCATCCACACTCGGGGGCTTAGCTGCGATCCTGTATCGCCTAAGTTAGAAACTACTCCGAGTGAGGACTTCATCCACACTCGGGGGCTTAGCTACGATCCTGTATCGCCTAAGTTAGAAACTACTCCGAGTGAGGACTTCATCCACACTAGGGGACTTAGCTGCGATCCTGTATCGCCTAAGTCGGAGATTATGCCGAATAGAGACTCCGTCCGCATTTGGTAAAAACACAAACAAGCATTCAAAACGATCAAATAAAGGCATTCAAATGTTATGATGTTCAAAGGAAAAGTGCAGATAACCAGAGCCACAAATTCATGGCGAAAGTATCAGTACAGAACCACTCGGCATACCGAGGCAAATGTAATTTAAAGTTTTTTCCTGACGATCAGTCGGACGATGATGGAGAAGCTGCATCAGTGAAGGTGTCCAAGTCGATGACGTCCGCAATTCGAGTGGCCGCTAGCAAGAAAGTCTCCATGAAGTCGTCAATATTGGCATTCTTTTTGTTGACGACCTTCAGTGACTTCAGTTTTTCCTCATCCACACCTCTACAGTGCACACAAACCAGGGAAAGAGTGATGTCTGCCCCAGCCCGAGCTGCGGACTTCTTCCATAACTGGACTCGGCGTGGCACATCCTTCAAACGATTGACGAGGACGTCCAAGTCACTCGGGAGCTCCTCCTTGTGGCCGGTCTCCTTGTCGATCTCCTTGGCGGCTTCGCGCAAACGGTTGAGGAAATGGGCTACCTCCATGGTACACTCGCCTAGGCAAAGCAACGCAAGTGCGGCACTGTCGCTGAGGAGGCCAGCACTCGGATCCAGTTCTTTCTCAATCTTGGAAGTTTCTTCTTCTTCATCCGTGCACAGATCTGATAGACATTCGGGAGGAAAAAGTAAGAGGGGAAGCAAGATAAGTTGGAAAGGTTTGAGGTTTGATCGGGCCGAGTGTGTACCTTTGAGCCTCTTGTTCATTTCACCACAATAGTCCTCCACAAGCTCAGCCTTCTTGGCTGTGACGCCCTTCAGCTTTGCTTCGGCTTCAACGGCCTCCAGGGTGCTCCTCTTGGCGACATCCTCCAACGTATTCTCCTCCTCCCACTTCTCGAATGCCTTTAGTTTGCCCTCCGCCTCCTTAGCCTTCCGACTAGCTTCCTTCTGGGCAAGTGCTAGATCACTATCCTTCTTTTCCAAGGCTTCCTTCATGGTCTCTACAGAAATGGAAACCCGCAGTCTCTTAGCAAGCTGAAGATTTTCACTATGTACATCTGGCGAAGTACTTTCAGTCGGACAGGGAAAAAGATCGAACTCAAAGTAGTCAGTCAAAATCTGATTACCTCTGAGTGTCAGTTTCTCCTGGTCCAGACGTGTACAGTTGGTTTTCTCAGCTTCGAGGTTGCGATGCAGCTCCTGCACCTCCTCTTCAAGAGTTTTATAGCGAGATCCAATCTCGCACACACCCTACATATGACGACAACAATAGCAAAGAACATCAGAGCTGACAATCGGATACAATGTAGAGGTACAACAACATTCAGATTTTGAGACTGTCGCCCACTGCTTCAGTCGACGGCAGCCTCAGGGAGTACACCCAGTGGGTGCACTCAGCGCGCTCCCACTGGAGAACTACTGGTTCTACACCCCGACGGTTAACGTCGAGAGGCTTTGGTCCATGGACCATCACCGCATCCTCTTTGACAAGTATCTCATCATTCGGATCCTACTACCTCAACATTCGGATTTTGAGACTGTCGCCGACTGCTTCAGTCGATGGCAGCCTCGGGGACTACACCCAGTGGGTTTGCTCAGTGCGCCCCCACTGGAGAACTACTGGTTCTACACCCCGACGGTCGACGTCGAGAGGCTCTTGTCCATGGACCATCACCGCATCCTCTTCGACAAGTATCTCATCATTCGGATCCTACTACCTCAACATTCGGATTTTGAGACTGTTGCTGACTGCTTCAGTCGACGGCAGCCTCGCGGACTACACCCAGTGGGTTCGCTCAGTGCGCCCCCACTGGAGAACTACTAGTTCTACACCCCGACGGTGAACGTCGAGAGGCTCTGGTCCATGGACCATCACCGCATCCTCTTCGACAAGTATCTCATCATTCGGATCCTACTACCTCAACATTCGGATTTTGAGACTATCGCCGACTGCTTCAGTCAAGGGCAGCTTCGGGGACTACACCCAGTGGGTTCGCTCAGCGCGCCCCCACTGGAGAACTACTGGTTCTACACCCCAACGGTCGACATCGAGAGGCTCTGGTCCATGGACCATCACCGCATCCTCTTCGACAAGTATCTCATCATTCGGATCCTACTACCTCAACATTCGGATTTTGAGACTATCGCCGACTGCTTCAGTCGACGGCAGCCTCGGGGACTACACCCAGTGGGTTCGCTCAGCGCGCTCCCACTGGAGAACTACCGGTTCTACACCCCGACGGGCAACGTCGAGAGGCGCTGGTCCATGGACCATCACCGCATCCTCTTCGACAAGTATCTCTTCTTTCGGATCCTACAACCTTAACACTCGGATTTTGAGACCGTCGCCGACTACTTCAGTCGACGGCAGCCTCGGGGACTACACCCAGTGGGTGCGCTCAGCGCGCTCCCACCGGGGAACTACTGGTTCTACACCCCGACGGTCGACGTCGAGAGGCTCTGGTCCATGGACCATCACCGCATCCTCTTCGACAAGTATCTCTTCATTCGGATTCTACTACCTAAAACATGCAGTGGGTGTACTCCCACTCCTGACGTAAACCCATTCGGGACTCTACATAAACTCACTCAGGATTCTACAGGATTCTAAAAACATCTTCAACGCAAATATTATGTCTAAAGAAGGTACTTACGAGAGTACTTACTCGGACGGTCTCCTCCAAAGCCTCGCCGGCATCGCGGGCCTCCTTTAGCTTGTCGTCCATCAACTTCAGCTGGATTAGCGCCTCCTTGCTCGCTCCCACCTGGTCCTCTGGGACGCGTTGCAGACCGATGATGCTGGTCACAAGAGGAGTTGGAGGAGGAGTTCCGAGTGCTGATCTTGCCCTTGAAAATTTTCCTCGGGCCCGAGGCAGCACCTGGACATGCGAGACATCTCGCATCACGACGTCCGCGTCAACAACAGGATTCGGCAGGTCAACTTGTTCGTCCGCATCAATCTGGATCACCTCACGTGGCTCTGCAAACAGGCGACAATCATTCGGAAATGAGCCGAGAGGAGAAACTAAGGACTCGAAATTCACAAATAGGCAAAGCCGAGTGATACCTTTTGAAGTTGCTGCATCAGTTTCAGCCTTGTCCTTCCCTAGCGAGGCAGATGAAGTGTCGGCCCTGCATCGAAGTCATTCGGATTGTTTATCTTAATCGATTAATCGCTCGAAACATCAATCGGCATGAAGATACTTACGTGGAGTCCACCGGCACGTTCATCTTGGTCTTGGTTAAGGCCGTCTTCCGGGGTTTGCTGGTAGTGATCTTCGCTTGCTTCGCAGTCTTCTCTGGATATGTGGCGGGATCGCTACACCCACGCTTCGAAGTCCGATTGGGAGGGATGCTCGCGGGAGGCTTGGCAGCACCCGGACCACCCGTACGGCCTGCACGAACTCCAGGGTCCTGGCGGGCCTTAGAACGGGGCTCGGGAAGCACCTCTTCTGAAGGGGAAGATTCTGCCTCATCTCCCGGGTCAGACCCCTCCTCGTCTTCTTCGTCATCACTTCCATCTTCAGACTCTTCTTCACCGCCTGAGTCACCATGGCGCTCGTTGTCGCTGGCCACGTCTGCAGTCGTGTTGGCGCCAGCGGGTATCACGCTTGCCATGTTCGTGTAGCCCTATTGAAACGGAGGTTCCGATGATCAAAATTCGTCAAGGGAAAATCACATCACCCTGAATTAATGGCGGAATTCGGAGTTTACCTCACTCGGCAGGTGATCGGACGAGTACGGCGGCACGAGTCTTGACCCCCTGGGGTTGTAGCGAGGTGGAGTTATGGCCTTCAGTTTGTTCGCCACTGCTTCAGCACTGAGTTCCTCCGGATGTGTGCGATTGACATCACTCGGACCCGAGTACCGCCACATGGGATGGGCTCCGGCCTAAAGCGGCTGGATCCTTCTCTGGAAAAAGACCTCCAGCCAATCTAGCCCGTTGACGCCCTGGTTCACCAGAGCTACCAGTGCGATCACGAGCAAATCTATGTCAACCTTATCCTCATTGGACACGGTCAGCTTTGGAAGCCGCCGAATGCCGTGGAATATGGAGGGAGGCCCAACTGACCTTCACCGACTGAGACATCGTCAAAGTAGAACCATGTGGATTGCCAACCCTTGACCGTGTCGGGAAAGTTCAGTGTGGGAAAGCTACCTTTGCCCCTCAACTAGATTACCAAACCCCCGCACAATTGAGCTACATTCGTTTTGTCTTCCGAGAGAGCAGTTTTCTATACCGTCATCATTCGGCAAGTGAATAAGTGCTTGAAAAAGCCCCAATGCGGGTGACAGCCAAGGAAGTTCTCACATAGGGAGACGAAAGCAGCTAAGTACGTGATGGAGTTGGGAGGGAAATGATGCAGTTGAGCCCCAAAGAAATCCAAGAAAGCCCGGAAGAAAGGATGAGGCGGGAGCGAAAACCCTCGGTCGATATGAGTGGTAAGGAGTACCCGTTCACCTCCGCGCGGCGCAGGCTCGACTTCTCCCTTCTCTGGAAGCCTCCAGCTCCCCAGGGCAAGGAGGCCTTGGCTCTCATATTACTTCAATCGACTGGCTATGTCTCGGGGTGCCAACCACTCACCCTGGATGAAGCCAGCCGAGCCGCCCGCGCTCGAGGAGGAGTCGCGTGAAGTCCTCTTCGCCTTCTCGGCCTTGGCGGTGGTATTCCTCGACATCTCCGGCGAGAGCTGGTGGCGAATCGGCGGTCCGGCGGCACTCGCAGAGTTCAACGTGGAGCAACAGTGGAGATCGGGAGGGGGAAGAAAGGATGCCTTCACCTTAACTCCCCCCAGTTCCCTTTTTATACCCCAGCTCGGCTGATTTCCAGTCGTTGGATTTGGATAGGCCACGCAATCAACGGGCGAGCCCTGATCCGCCAAATCTGCGGGGCAGAGTAGTGGGGACGAGTGGTGAAATTGGTGGCGCGAAAATCGAGGTAACGCAGCCAACTCTCCCATGCCTCTGACACAACGGTCACAATTGCGCGTGCGCGCTTCCCCACGATTTCGAAATCGCCAGAGATTTCGCGACGTGGCATTTCGAGTGGACTCCGCATCCGCCCGCGCGTTCAGACGTACCAGAATTTACCGAGTGGCTAATGACTGGTCAAACTTCCACCGAGTGGACAAAATCTCATTGGACACTCGGATAGATCTCCAAACACTCCTGAAACCTCCGAAGGAAGATCAGAGGAAAGTTCTAATGACGACACCAGGCCTAAGGATCATCACTCCCGAGAGCTGATCTACATTGGACCGAATGACCCAGGCAGTCCGGGCTGTGTGGGCCACTCAAAAGACATTAAACCTTGAATCGATTGCGGCTCGAACACCGAGTGAGAAACGACCCGTTCCGTTTCAAAATGTCCCCGAGACGGTTCCAGCATCATGACATGCAGGCCACTCATTCCCCTGAGACTCAATCAATTCGGGGGCTACTGACGAGGTCACCTACCCTAGGTAGGGTCAAATAGCTCTATTCTAGGACACCCCTGGGGTCCGATAAGTTCATGGAAGTCCTTGGTTCACCTCGACTCTCGGAGGATTGCTCAAGCTGCACTCGGCTCCTTGAACGCCACTCGGATGTTACTGACCACTCGGCGCCTTTCGTAACAGTTGGATAGAAAGGAGCAGGACCGTCGTTGGAGCGGCAACGTTCGAGGGACTTAATACGCCTTAAGTACTGTAAAGACCACGTTACCTGTAACGGCTGTAGTTAACATAGCAGTTTCTAGTAACCCCCGTAGTTACTATCATTAATGACCCTAGTGATGTCGTTCAGCCGGTGGTGGCGCACTCTATATAAGCCATCCCCGGGCACCGGAACAAGGGTTACGAACTCCCTATAATCAGATACCCATACAAGGAAAACACACAACCCCAGGGCTCGAGAAGTAGGACTGTTACCACTTACGAGTGGGGTCCGAACTCATAAATGACGAGTGTTACACTAATTCCGTAGCTAGGCTTCCCCCTACTCATTCGTACCCCCCGTACTATTGTCAGGATTACTGCCACGAACACTAGCAAGATCGGATCAAGAACATAGATATAATGGTGATAACATAAATGGTTCAGATCTGAAATCGTGGCACTCGGGCCCTAGTGACAAGCATTAAGCATGGCAAAGTCATAGCAACATCAATCTCAGAACATAGTTGACACTAGGGATCAAACCCTAACAAAACTAACTCGATGACATGACGAATCTCCTCCAACTCCTCACCGACCAGCGAGCCTACGAAGGAATTACTCACTCCCGGTGGGGAGCATCATGGAATTGGCGATGAAGGAGGGTTGGTGATGACGAAGACCGAAGATTCCCCTCTCTGGAGCCCCGAACGGACTCCAGATCTGGCCTCCCGATGAAGAACACGACGTGGCGGTGGCTCCGTGTCGTGAAACGCGATAAAACTTCCTCTCCTATTTTTTCTCCAAAAATAGGAATTTATAGTGCTGGAATTAGGGTCAGGGGGACCATGAGGTGACCACAACCCACCAGGGCGCGCCTGGAGGGGGTGGCGCGCCATGGTGTATCGTGCCCAGCCAGGGCACCCCCTCCGGTGGTTCTTGGCTCTAGTATTTTTTATTTATTGTAAAATAATTCTCCAAAAAGTTTCATCCAATTCCGAGAACTTTTATTTCTACACAAAAAGAACACCATGGTAGTTCTGCTGAAAACAGCGTCAGTCCGGGTTAGTTTCATTCAAATCATGTCAATTATAGACCAAAACAAGAGCAAAAGCGTTAGGAAAAGTAGATACGATGGAGACGTATCAACTCCCCCAAGCTTAACCCATTGCTTGTCCTCAAGAAATTCAGTTGACAAACTGAAAGTCAAAAAGAAAAACTTTCACGAACTCGTTTGTTCTTGTTTACAGAAATATGCTTATGTAGCACTCAGGTTTTCAGTAAAGATCATGACTAACCATGTCAACAATAACTCTTAGAAATTATATTAACTCATATCAATGGCATAATCAACTAGAGAGTAATAATATAATATCTCAAGTGCCAACACTTTGTCAAAATGGTCATGATATTATATGACAACAGTGGTATCTCGCTATCCCTTTCTGAGACCACAAAACATAAATGCAGAGCACCTCCAAAGTTCAAGCAGCGACTAAACATTGTAATTCATGGTAGAAAAGATCCAGTCATGATGCATCCAACATTAACTATACACAATGCATGAGGATGACAATAGTGATCTCAGATCTAGCGCTTATTTGAGAAGGTGATGACTAAACATAAAAGTAAATACATAATCCCTTCGCAGAGGGAAGCAGGGATTTGCAGAGGTGCCAGAGCTCAAAGCTTAAATCAGAGATAAATATAATTTTTGGAGGTGCACCCTTCCTATCAACGTTACGACCAAGAGTTATCAATATCTTCCATAAATACATTAGCGGTGGTACGGCTAGCCGAATCCACGGGTACCGTCCATGCCAAAAACATTCCTACGGGAGTTTTGTTTAATTATTTGCCATTTTTGATTTCGGGACTGGGAATCCCTATTACCGCCCCTCTCGTGCAAGGACGAGTGAATAAACACTCATCATGAGAATAACTCGCTTAACATGGAAGATACTGACCGCCCCTTGTCGCTCCATGAGCGGTCCAAGCACACAAAACAGATGTTCATTTGAAATGTTAGAGGTGGCACATGCAAATTTACTTGGAACGGTAGGGTAATACCGCATATAGGTAGATATAGTAGACTCATCTAGAATAAAATTGGTTTAAGGATTTTGACGCACAAGCAATATCCCCGCTTAGTACAGGTGAAGGCTAGAAAATAGGTTGAGAAGCGGCCAGCTAGAGAGCGAAAACGGTCATGAACATGCGTTATGCATAATCAACATTGAATAGTAGCATGAGTAGGATATGAACACCATGAACATAAATATCGTAGAGGCTATGTTGGTTTTGATTCAACTACATGCATGAACATGTGCCAAGTCAAGCTACTTGAAACATTTAGAGGAGGATACCATATCATCATAATATATTAGAACCATTTTAATGCATGTTGACATCCAAGATAAATAATTATCTGCTCCTAGATACTTAAGCATGGCATGAGCAACTATAATCTCTAATTGTCATTGCAAACATGTTTGATCATAATATCTTGAATCATGGATACTAGGTTAAACACATTTACAAATACAAAAACAAGTTGAGTTCATACCCCCTTCTCTCTGCCACAGTCACTTCATCAAATATCGTCATTATTGCCTTTCACTTGCATGACCGAATGATATGAAAATAATAATAGTGCAAGAGTACCGTGGACTAAGCTGGAATTTGCAAGCATTTTATTCAAGAGGAGAAGACAAAGTAATATGGGCTCTTTGTTAGATCAATATTAGTGCATATGAGAGCCACTCAACATTCTCATCGTGGTCTTCTCCTTAGTCCGACTCAAATAAAAGGAAAAGAATTACAGAGAAACACACTGAAATATTTTTTATTGTTTTTGTTTTTTCTTAAAGAGAGCAAATCAAAGAAGGAAAAACCAAAGACTAGAAAATCTATTTACACACGAAAACTCCCAACAAGTAAAAGAAGAAACGAGAAATCTTTTTGGGTTTTCTTTTGCTACTACAATTAATTTAAACTAGAAAGAAAAATCGAAATGAAGCAAGAAATATTTTTGGATTTTCTCAAAGTTTTTCAAACACGCAAGAAGAAAGCAAGAAAATATATCTAGCAAGGATAATACAAAGAAAAAGTGTAGACACCGTCAACTGGAATGAAATGTGTAAACATGAATATAATATCGGTGGAAATAAGTACACCCCCAAGCTGAGGCTTTTGGCCTAGCTTGGTAATCACCATCCGTAATAGCCATCCGGTCCGAAGTGGAAGTGTTGTGACGGCGGCACCTGAGCGTCCCACTCTTGGGGCTCCTCCTCAGCCGCCGCCAGGTTGTTCCGGTAGGCAATAATGTCCTCAGGCATGACCCTGTATCTGTTCCTGGCAATAGAATCAAACAAAGCAGGTGTAGGCAACAGGATAATATCACGGGTAAGCACGCTGAATACTAAGTTGTAGCAAATGTTATGAAAAGAATCATCTACATCAATAAATTGATGATCCTCCAATGCCTTGTGATCTAGAAAAACTCAGGGCAGGGGATAACCATGTTGGCGAATCTGAACATTAAAGTCACTCGCTAAGCGAGCATCATAAATACCACCATGTATCTTGCCCTTAGTCCTGTTAAGGTGTAGGCGACGCGCAATAATATCCCCTAGGCTAAAGGTGTTATCATTGTGCAGTGCACGGCGTAAAATGGCGAGGTCCGGGGCACTGAGTGCACCGACCTTCTCCCTAGCGGTTAAACACTTCGCGATGAATAAAGCAAAGTGATGCATAGAAGGAAACTTCAAACTGGTGGCAGTGGCATTTGACACGCCTATTTCATCACCCACTATCAAAGTGAGGAGAAAGTCCTCAAACTCCGCTGGTCTAGGCTCTCTTAATTCCCCATCAGTAGGGATCAAACATATGTCACGAAAGTCAGTCAGCGGTATCTGACGGGTTTCAGCATATAAATCAAACTGCACCTCAGGAGGATCATTCCTACTCAGAAAATGAAAATTTTGCACAAAGGAATTCGTAAGGAGATGGTGTTGGTCACACTCAGCTGCGAGGAAGTCGGTCAGCCCAGCATTTGCAACAAAGTGGGCAAACTCTTGATGGAACCCGGCCTCTTCCATGAAGGCATTATCCAGCCATTCGCACGGCCGCACCTCCGCCGTTCTCGGAGTGTTGAGGTCATTGTCCGATGATTCCCCAATGTCTCCTTTAGCATTCTTGGAGGAAAAATTCCTAAGGAAACTCGTCTTATTCCTATAAATAAATTTCTGAAAATTTTAGTCTACAAAATTTTTGTCAACAAAACTTTGTAAGATTGATAGCAACTACTCATAAGGATGCCTAGAGGCCATATTAAGCATTCAAACTACTTAGAACTCTAAGAATTCAACATGCAAGCCCATCTACAGTAGCACCAAGCCACTAAATCAAAAACTAATTGGAGCAATGGAGGAGTCACATACCAAGTAGCAATCCCCCAAAATAGTTTTGGAAACGGAGCTTCGAGCAAAGAGATCAAAATCCACGAGTTTGAGAGCAAGAACATGAGAGAGAGAGCTATGGTTATTTTTTCTGGAGGTAGGAGATGGAATGGGCTAAAGAGATAAGTGAGGGGACCCACGTGGGAACCACAACCAACCAGGGCACGCCTGGGGTTGCTGGCGCGCCCTGGTGTCTCGTGGACACCGGGTGCACCCACCTCTGATGTTATTTTCACCAGAAATTCAGAAATATTCAGAAAAAAATCGTGTTAAATTTTCAGAACATTCTGAGAACTTTTTTTTGGGTCATTTTTACTGCACGGAGAAATCAGAAAATAGGATAAACATGGCATTTTATTTTATATGACTAAGAAGAATAGAAAACAAAAGGTGGGAGCAGAAGGTTGTGCCTACTAGATTCATCAACTTCATACCTCTCAAAAACGATCCAATAATAAGGTTGATCAAGTCTTATTAACAACCACTTTTGATTAGCATGAAACCGAAGAACTTTCGTAAAATACTAAGTTACATCAACGGGGATATGCATATCCCCAACAATAAGTATGTCATATTTCTTTTTGGCAGTAGGTAGAGGTAGTTGAAAACTTCCAATAGTGAGTGTTGGAGATTTTTCAATAACATTCATACCATTCACTTGGAATTGTTTCTTCGGAAAGTGCACCGTATGCTCATTACCATTGATATGAAAAGTGACTTTGCTTTTATTGCAATCAATAACAGCCCCTGCAGTATTCATAAAGGGTCTACCAAGGATAATCGACATGTTGTCGTCCTCGGGCATCTCAAGAATAACAAAGTCTGTTAAGATAGTAACATTTGCAACAACAACGGGAACATCCTCTCAAATACCGATAGGTATGGCAGTTGATTTGTCAGCCATTTGCAATGATATTTTGGTAGGTGTGAGTTTATTCAAATCAAGTCTTTTATATAAAGAGAAAGGCATAACACTGACACCAGCTCCCAAATCACACAAAGCAGTTTTGACATAATTTCTTTTAATGGAGCAAGGTATAGTTGGTATTCCAGGATCTCCACGTTTTTTAGGGACTCTATCCTTAAAAGAATAATTAGCAAGCATGGTGGAGATTTCAGCCTCAGGTTTTTTTCTTTTATTAGTGATGATGTTTTTCATGTATTTTGCATAAGGGGCCATCTTTAAAATATCAGTTAAGCGGGTACGCAAAAAGACTGGCCTAATCATTTCAGCAAAGCGTTCAAATTCTTCATCATCCTTTTTCTTAGATGGTTTTGGTGGAAAAGGCATGGGTCTCTTTCTTTACCATGTTTTCTAGCCACAAAGTCTCTTTTATCATATCGTTTATTTTTAGGTTGTGGGTTATCAAGATCAACAACAGGTTCTATTTCAACATCATTATCTGGTTCTTTATCATTATTCAGTTGAGTACATGAACATCATCATTATCATTTTCATTATCACTAGGTGAATGTTCATTACCACATTGAGTTTCAGCATCAGAAATAGATACATCAGTATCTTCACGGGGTTTTTGTATCTCAGGTTTACTAGAGGTATGCAAAGTCCTATCATTTTTCTTTTCCTTTTCTTTTAAGAAGGACTAGTTGCATCAGTGTTAATTCTCTGAGAGTCTTGTTCAATTCTTTTAGGGTTTCCTTTAGGATAAAGTGGTTCTTGAGTCATTTTACCTTCTCTAGTTCTTAATCTAACTGCAAAATCATTCATATTATTATTCATTTCATTAAGCAATTCTCTTTGAGATTTAGCAACTTGTTCTAACTGGGTTTGAACCATAGAGGCATGTTTTCCTACACCTCTAACATCATTACTGATTCTAAATAACAAGTCACTCAAGTGAGCAATCATATCAGAATTATATTTCAATTGTTTCAGAACATTTGCATTGAAGTGATCTTGTTTCCTAATGTAGTTGTCAAACTCATATAAGCATTGACTAGGATGTTTATTGTAAGGGATATCACCTTCATCAAACTTTAATAAAGAATTTACCTCTACCACCTGTTGAGGTGGTGGTGTGTGAAGCCATTTATTTCTTCAATAGGTGGTAAATTCTTAACATCCTCAGATTTAATTCCTTTTTCCTTCATACATTTATTTGCCTCCTGCATATCTTCAGGACTGAGAAATAAGATACCCCTCTTCTTCGGAGTGTGTATAGGTGGTGGTTCAGGGAGAGTCCAATCGTCATAATTCTTCAATATATTATTCAATAGTTCCTCAACTTATTCAACAGTTTGTTCCCTGAAAACACAACCAACACGACTATCTAGGAAGTCCCATAGAAGCATCAGTTAGTCCATTATAGAAGATATCAAGTATTTCATTTTTCTTAATAGGGTGATCAGGCAAAGCATTAAGTAATTGGAGAAGCCTCTCCCAAGCTTGTGGGAAACTCTCTTCTTCAATTTGCACAGAGTTAAATATTTCCTGTAAGGCAGCTTATTTCTTATGAGCAGGAAAATATTTTTCAGAGAAGTAGTAACTCATATCCTGGGGACTACGCACACAACCAGGAGAAAGAGTATTGTACCATATCTTAGCATCACCCTTTAATGAGAACGGAAATAATTTGAGAATATAGTAGTAGCAAATCTTCTCATCATGAGCAAAAAGTGTGGCTATATCGTTCAACTTAGTAAGATGTGCCACTACAGTTTTAGTTTCATAGCCATGAAAAGGATCAGATTCTACCAAAGTAATTAACTCTGGCTCGACAGAATATTCATAATCCTTATCGGTAACAAAGATAGGTGAAGTAGCAAACTTAGGATCACATTTCATTCTAGCATTCAAAGTCTTTTATTTATACTTGCATAATAATTTCTTAAGATCATCTCTATCCTTACAAGCAAGTATGTCTCTAGCTACTTCCCCATCCATAACATAACCCTCAGGTATCTTAGGCAATTCAAATCTAGGAGAGCTAGGTCTAATAGGTGTTTCATAGTTCTTAGTTTAAATGACTTCATCAATTTCAGTAATCTCATCAGTTTCAGTAATTTCATTCTCTTTAGCTCTAGCAATTTGTTCATCAAGAAATTCACCTAGTGGCACATTATCAGGCATGCTACTAGCATCATCATAAGCATATTCATATTAGAAGTAGCAGCATCAATAACTTGCGACATATTAGGATTAATAGCGTGTGGTGGTGTTGGAAGTTTACTCATAACCAAAGGTGAATCAAGTACAGAGCTAGATGACAATTCCTTACTTCCCCTCGTCTTAGAGGGAAAAATCTTGGTTCTTGTATGCTTCAGATTCTTCATAGTGATAAATTGATATAAATCCCAAGTGACTCAACAAATATAGCTATGCTCCCTGGCAACGGCACTAGAAAAAGGTCTTGATAACACACAAGTATAGGGTATCGCAACAGTTTTCGAGGGTAGAGTATTCAACCCAAATTTATAGATTCGACACAAGGGGAGCCAAACCATATTTGCGAGTATTAGCAGTTGAGTTGTCAATTCAACCACACCTGGAGATTAAATATCTATAGCAGAGTGATCAGTAGCAGAGTAATATGATAGTTTGATAGCAGTGGTAACAGTAGCAGTAACGGTAACAGTGATAGCAATGATTTTGTAGCAGTTGGAATAGTAGCAATAGCAATATCAAGAACACTATGTGGAAAACTCGTAGGCATTGGATCGGTGAATTCGTTGGATGATATTCATCATATAACAGTCATAACCTAGGGACACTAGGGAAACTCGTAAGCATGGCAAAGTCATAGCAACATCAATCTCACAACATAGTGGACACTAGGTATCATGCCCTAACAAAACTAACTCGATTACATGATGAATCTCATCCAACTCCTCACCGACCAGCGAGCCTACGAAGGAATTACTCACTCCCGGTGGGGAGCATGATGGAATTGGCGATGAAGGAGGGTTGGTGATGACGAAGACCGAAGATTCCCCTCTCTGGAGCCCCGAACGGACTCCAGATCTGGCCTCCCGATGAAGAACACGACGTGGCGGCGGCTCCGTCTCGTGAAATGCGATAAAACTTCCTCTCCTATTTTTTTCTCCAAAAATAGGAATTTATAGTGCTGGAATTAGGGTCAGGGGGACCACGAGGTGACCACAACCCACCAGGGCGCGCCTGGAGGGGGTGGCGCGCCCTGGTGTATCGTGCCCAGCCAGGGCACCCCCTCCGGTGGTTGTTGGCTCCAGTATTTTTTATTTATTGTAAAATAATTCTCCAAAAATTTCGTCCAATTCCGAGAACTTTTATTTCTGCACAAAAACAACACCATGGTAGTTCTGCTGAAAACAGCGTCAGTCCGGGTTAGTTTCATTCAAATCATGCAAATTAGAGTCCAAAACAAGAGCAAAAGCGTTAGGAAAAGTAGATACGACGGAGACGTATCAGTGCTCGGTCGTCCAAACCTTATTTTGAATGATGACCCACATGAAGATCTTCCACTTTTGGTTGGCACTCATATTTTCAAAATTATTGTATTCATGTCGGTCGAGACCACCACTAGGAATTGCTTATTTTATGCCAATGTCGTCTGAGCAGCAACCACAAGATGATATTTTGCAAGTGGTGGTGTCGAGGTGATCTTCCTAAAGCTGAACCTAGGATGTGTATGACCAAAAGGCGAGGAATTCCTAGTTGTGCTGCATAGTAAGGACAGAAACTCTCAACGCACGCAGACACTAGTGGAGACATGGCTAGCCACAACTTACGTTGGTGGCACGCCAATTTGATGCGAGGCACTAATATTTTCAAATTGCGATGGCGTTGTACGAATTCGTACCCCAGCTTTGTGAAGTTAGTGCTGGCGTGGATTTAGTGCTTACATAAGGCCCGAAGTTGCGCATTCAGGCCCATTAGGCCCATGCCAGCACTAGGACGCAGTAAAAAACCCTTATCGATCATTTGGTCCTCACTCTCTCTCGATCCCCAACTCCACCTGTCCTCCTCTCGATCCCTACCGCCGCCGCCCCCCAACGCGAGCCGTCTTCGCCCGACGCCGCCCCGCCCGCTGCCCCGGCCCAGCCTGTCTCCGCCCAACGCCACCCCGACCGCTGCCCGACGTGGCCCGTCTCCGGCCGACGCCGCCCTGCCCGACTCTCAAGCATAGGTACATCCCCCCGTCTGCCTTAGGTCTGGTGAACATGTCCAGAGAAAAAAAATGACAAATAGATTAAAAAATGCAGTATTTCAGCAACTAATATTTTCCTAAGAGCATTACATGCATAAAGGCCAAACCTAAGGCAGCTTGTCCCCGCCCGCCTTAGGTCTGTAATTTAGTACAGCTTGAGGCAACATTAGTATTCATACTCAGATAAATAGTTTATATATGTTCTCAGCCATAAGCAAGTAAATTCATATTCAGAGAAGTACTCTATATTGTAAACATCAGCCAAAACCAACAGCTAGAATTTTATTTGCTTCCACTCTAAATTAATATTGAGAAAATTACGATATATTTGAAGTGGAAGCACAAATTTTACTTGCTTCCACTCTAAACAAGCATGGCCTTTTCTTAGATCTCCATCATATAGGCTGTATGCAAAGGGCAGATGTCTTGTGCTTACTACTGTAGTACTACTAGTATGGTAGTACCTTAATACACGATCAACTTAAGCTGATGAAAAAACAACTAAGGACATAGAGGATTGAGCTACAGACAGCAGTTGCTCATTTCAAACAAGATGGAGAGAGCAATCGGAAGAAGATGCGCCAGCTGAGGATAATCGTTGATGATGAAGAGTAGTTAGTTGATCAGTACTAAGTTTTAAACTATGAAGTTTATGAGTATGTTTAAATGATCAATATTAAGTTTTAAACTATGAAGTTTATAAGTATGTTTAAATGATCAGTACCTTTTGGAAAGTTTAAGCTCTTAGTTTTTTAAGTAGTATTAATCTATTATCAAAAAAAAATTACTGATGTTGGGTAACAACGCATGACAAAGGTAGTATAGATGTATAGTTGGCGTTGGCCACGTGGCATGCCATAAACATGTGAAATACTGCTGGCGTCGTCTCAAACGCCAATAGTATTTTTTTAATTGTGGCGCCATATTGGTGATGTCGGGTGTCTACGCCAGCAAGGTCATTTTTGCCACGCCATAGCTAGGCTTTTCTGCACTAGTGAGATGTAGGGCACGCACCTGCTTAGTCATGTTCTGTCGTCTGATTGTTTTAATATTTGTAAACTTGTTTATGCTTAGCCATTTCATGAATGTGGGTTGAGGTTTGCTTTATCTATAAAGCGGGGCGAAAGCCTATTTCGAGAAGTGTGGATTGGGCTCTATCCATGCATTCCTTTGGTGGCTTTGCCAAAGATGCATGCACCATTCATCCCATCGGATATATCTTCTGAACTGAAAGTTTTAAACTAATTTCCATTCGCATATTTGTGTTACACGCAACGAGAACTTTTGAACAAGATCAAACTTGAATAGGTTTTGACAACATTAAAAAAAAATCTAAGTTTCAAATATTGAAACTTCATAGTCGTAACATTAAATTTTCACAAGTTTGTACCAAGTTTCATATGCTTTTAGGGTATTAGGATTTTGAGCTTATGGATTTAAGCCTTATGATGTACGGTTTAGGGCTACTGTTTTACGTGTTATATTTGAAAGTTACTAAATTATCATCATCACTATCAAGTTTTAGTAGTTCAAACTTGCTCGGCTCCAGATTTTCCAAGCGAACAACAAAGTCGTTAGATTCCGCACGAGGGCACACCAAGTTTTAGTTTTAGTTTGTCAAACTTGCGGTTTTGTCGCTCCTGCGTACCAAGTTTCAGCAGTTGAAACTTAAGAAATTTAAAAAACTCATCGAAAAATATTTAAAATGGATCTTATTTGAAAGCCCACGTCACAAGCAACACAAATCTGAAAATAACAATTAAATTGGGCTTATCAGTTATAGAAGATTAAAATTGGAAGTCAAAAGAAAAAGGATGGGAGGTGGGATGGGTGGAACTACCAAAAGTTGTGCTCTTGGACCCATCCGAAGAAATTAAGTGTAAAGCACATGTAAGGAGTAACAAGTTTCGAATCACGAGGCAATCGAGCGGCCGTAGATCTGCATGTCCCCGCCCCAGCGTGCTACAAAATTCTCTTCCATAGTAATACCCCTGGAAGTGTTGATTTCCTTGACCAAGCATTGTGCCGAATAGACACTTGAACACATAATTTCTTCTTATTGGAGAGCGCAAAAGTTGCGGTTGTAATGCGTGACCAACGGCGAGCCCCAAATTAGCAATGTTAACTTTATTGAGGGCATAAAAGAAGATATATGTTGGAAAGATCCATGTCCTCACCGTCACAAGGGTTATCGGGTCCAATCCAACCCCTCTGGTACACTGCCCATTCCAGCCACGAGCATCTCACCAAAGCGTGTGCATGAACATGCCCAGGTGAACCAGAACTAACCGTCGACAGACACCGGTAATTTAGTTATATAGTCTTGCTGGATTTTTTTGCAAGGAAACTTCGATCTAGTCTTCGTGTCATAGCAGTACAAAGAATACAGAAATAATAAAAATCGCAACCATCTTCGTATACCACCTAGCGACGACTACAGGCATTGCAGTGAGCCAAAGGCGTGCTGCCGTCATCGCCCCTCTCTCACCGGAGTCAGACTAAACTTGTAATACACATTCGATAAGTCATCATGTTAAAGCACCACATGACCAGCGCAGCAAAATAACAACTGTTGTTGATGAACAAAAGTACAAAACGAAATGATCCAATCTGTAAACACACAAACGAAAACTGAAAAAAACTAGAACCAAGAAAATCCACCGAAGACCGGCATCGACTGAATATCGCGAGATCTGTCGGAGACACACCTCCACACTCCCTTCGAAGATGCTAGAAGCATCATCGGAACTCTTTATCACCTGTGAGGAGATGGCTATTAGACTGGTTTCGGTAAATCAAATGAAGCGGACAAGGGCGTCATGATTATGGCTCTTTATCACATGTGGCTCGCGAGGAACAATACTAGAGACGGGAAGCAAGTTGAAGACGCACGTGTCTTGGTCACAAGGATTTGGAAATTGCTGGATGAGTGGGTGGTTGTCCACTGTCCACCGGTATCCACCCAGGGAGGGAAACCACTGGAGTCGTGGAAACCTCCTGGCCAAGGTTGGCTTCAGGTGAATGTGGACGGTGCTACGGCGAAGGTGGAAGAGTCTGGTGGTGGGGGTGCGGTCGTACGCAATCACCATGGCATGTTCGTGGCAGGAGCCTGCCATGTTTTTAGAGAAAAGGCATCAGCCCGACTTTATAAATAAAGCCACTAGGCAGCGTACATAACATAGAAGAACATAATAGAACAGTGGCAGACAAGAAGACGAAACAGTACTACGGTACAAGGTGCCCAGGCCCAAAAGAGCGGCACGCATGCCGAGAGGCTAGGAGAAAGACAGTATGAGCGCTCCAAAGGGGACCGCCAATTCCACTAGCATCCTGTCTGAAGCTGCAAAAGGGAGATAGCTGAAGCCCAGACCTTGGAAGACATCAAGTCGAAAGCATCGCGGTCGGCTTCCTTAGTCAATAATCTCCACTGCTGCAAGAACATGCATGATTTAAATAAACAATCAGCAGGTTTAGCAGGAAAAGTATGCTCGATGGTAAATTTGTTCCTAGTAGTCCACAGAGCCAAACAAATGGCCGCAAAGCCAACCCAAAAGACACGCTTGGTGACCCCAGCAAGGCCAGTGGCAAGATTTCTATGTTCCGAAAAGGAGGAGGGGTCCCACGGCACACTAAGAGAGGACCTTATACAACACCAGACCAGTTTGGCTAGGACACATTTAAAAAAGACGTGGTTCGTGTCCTCCAACTCGCCACACAGCGCACATCGATCGGAACCAGGTCCATTATGTTTACGAATTTGATCGGCCGTAGGCAACCGCCCTCTATAAGCTTGCCACAGGAAGATCTTGACCTAGGGAGGGATCCGGGCCCGCCATAACAGTTTGAACTTAGTAGTAGGGGAGCCAGAAATGAGCTTAGCGTATAAGGACTTAACAGAGAAACGCCCGGAGGCGGTGAGGGGCCAAACCACCGAGTCCTCCCCCTCCGAGAGCTTGGGAATGCAAGCAACGAGATGCTGCCAGTCATTCAACTCTTCAGGAGACAGGGAACGTCAGAGAGCCAGGTCCCAATTATTATCGGAGAGCTCAGATATCGAAATCTCCGGATCCGGGCAATAAGAAAAAAGGACCGGAAAGGAAACTGCTAGGGGAGAGTCCCTGCACCACCAGTCAAGCCAAAAACGAGTGGACTTGCCATTATGGACCACAAATTTCACAAGGGACTGAAACAGCGGACGGAATTTGACAAGATCTTTCCAGAATTGGGACCCGCCCGAGGAGGGAGCAAACTGGGGCTAGAGTTAGGGAAGTATTTAGCTTTGAGGATAATAAACCATAAAGGACTCTCGACATTCGACATAATTTTCCACCACCATTTGATGATAAGACTTTTGTTCATGACCGCAGTATTAATAATGCCCAACCCCCCAAGGTTCTTGGGCCTGCAGATATGCTTCCATTTGACCAGCCTATACTTGCGTTTGTTATCCGCGGCATTCCAGTAAAAGGCATCCCTGTGCTTATCAAACCCGTCGTGGGTAGCAACCGAAAGGAGGTAGAAACCCATCAGGAACATGGGGAGCAAGGAGAGGCAAGCGTTGATAAGGGAAACCATGCCTGCCTGGGTATTATATCTGCCCCTCCACGGCATGACACGGTTACCCACCTTTGTAACTGCCAGACCGAAGTCTTTGGTATAGCTTGTCTGGAGATATAGGGAGACCCAAATACTTAAAGGAGAACGAACCCAAAGAGCAATTCGGCAGATGAGAAACCTGCAAGGCCTCGGCCTTAGAGACCCTAGTAACGATCACTTCACTCTTACAGAAGTTGATCTTGAGCCCCGACAAGGCTGCAAAGCACAACAACAAGAATTTAAGATTGGCTAGAGAGTCCTCATTAAGTTCAACCATGATAATCGTGTCGTCCGCATATTGAAGATGAGTGATGCCCTCAGGAATAAGATGGGAACTAACCGGGGAGATGTGACCAGCAGAGGCCGACCTAGATAATATGTGAGATAAGGCATCCGCGACAAAATTAAACAGAAGGGGGGAAGCCGGGTCCTCTTGGCGCAGACCCCTACCATGAGGGAAGAAGTTGCTAACCCAGCCATTGACCGAAACCGTAGTGTGTCCTCCTGACAGCAGCTGCATAATCATATGGACATAAGCCCCATCAAAACCTTTGGCCAACAAGACCTGACGCAGGAAAGCCGGCTGACCGAGTCGTAAGCTTTCTCAAAATCGAGCTTAAGGATCACCGCCTTGGTGCTGCGCACCCGAAGGTCATGGACAATCTTGTGAAGGTAAAGGATACCGTCCAAGATGAACCTCCCCTTGACAAAGGCGGATTGATAGGGGCTAAGGACTCGACGAGCGACGGGGGAAAGGCGGGTAGCAAATCCTTTGGAAGGGAATTTCGCAAAATTGTTGATGAGAGGGATAGGTCTAAATTGCGAGATAATATCATCTCCTATGACCTTTGGAATGAGGGCGATGACAGCGTAGTTCAACCTCAAACTATCAACCGTCCCCAAATAGAAACCTTGGATAATAGCACACACAAGGTTGCGAAGTTGAGGCCAGAATTTCTTGAAGATGGGGATGGAGAAGCCGCCAGGGCCTAACGTAGAGTTGGAGTTGGCCGAGCGGATGGTCTCAAGAATCTCGGCCTCTAATAGAGGGATTAACAAAGCCTCATTCTCCTCATTAGAGATCATTCCAGAAGCATCCCAAAGGGAGGAAGTGATCGAGAACCCCGACTCGGGTTAACCGAGAGGAGAGAGGAGAAGAAGTCCACCACGTGCGAGAAATTTTTGTCGGGGGGATAACCCGGGGGTAGGCTCAAGCTGGCCACTCGCAATTTCAAAAAAGCAATACGGGACGTACCGCACCCCTCAAAGGTCGGCTCCACCTGGCCAGCTCCGCGCCCTGGCCGGCTCTGGGTGTCGCCTCCCTCCGTCCGGCTTCAAAGCGACCCGCCAGCCAGCGGGACGACACTTTTCCTGCCAGCCCACGCGATGGGACATTGACGCGTTGGCACAACGTGGCGACAGTGGCCCAGGTACAGCCGACCGGGGCACGCGTGGCTACAGTGGAGGCGGCCGTACCGCTGACCACAACCGACTATGACTAGACGATGCAACAAAGTGGTGGCACGCCTCCAACCACTCCATTACCTGGCCAGGCATGGCTACAGTGCAGTCGGCTGTACAGCTGACCGCGGCAGGCTACACTAAGGCAATGCTACACAGTGTGGCCCGTGTCGTGGTGTGACAAACACGCACCAATGGTGAGGGCTGGCCGGTGGGCCCCTACTCCCGATGGGACCCTGCAGCCGGCGGGCCCTACCAGTGACAAGACATCCCAACCGGTGGGACCCCTGGCTGGCTAGAGAGGCTGTCAGCCGGGTCCCCCCGATATCATATATTCATATTGTAAGCTAGGGGTTGGCCTATAAACCCCTCGGTGCCTCCCCATGCAGGGGGGTTGAGTTCTCTACGTCTCACACACACAAACTCACGGAGAGGAAAGGTAGGCTCCCAAGCCCCTTCTTCCTCCTCCAGCCAACAGCTCAAGGAGCAACCATTGTAGCCCTCTTGGATCATCAACTAAACAAGCAGGACTAGGGGTGTTATCTCCCACGGAGGGCCCCGAACCTGGTTACATCGGTGTCTCGCTCCGCTTGTCCCCAATCCCGTTTCTGGTGCCCATCGACGTCCTTTCGGACCCAACCTGTGGGGACCCGACTCATAAGCCGTGATCACCGAATGCACGTGCACAGTGATCCCAGAGATCAATGCTCACTGAACACACAGAAACTGGAATACAAGAGTCTTACATCCTTACATACCATCTTACACAAATAGAGGCCGGCTAGGCCAAGTATTACATAGATAGGGCCGCAAGGACCAAACACTTAAACATAACAAGCAGCGGAATCTTGATCGAAAGCGTGCACCCATGCCATCTGCCTTAAACCTACAGGCATTCTGACTGGGAAGCGTCCTAGTTCACATGTTCATCACCAACGAACTCTTCGCCATATTCCTGCTCTTCCATGCCTGGCCAATTAAATAACCAGTGGTAAGCCAATGAGTACTTCGAATGTACTCGCAAGCAACCCAAGTTTTGGAACGAGGTACAACAATGCATGATATAGCACTAAGTAGGTAAGTTTTGCAGAAAGCTAATTTTAGGTGCAATGATATGGTCAAGTAACTTGAGTAAGCATGCATCAACTGTTGACAGGTACTCAAGTAAACAAGTCTCAGTTATCATCATAAGCAGGGGTTGAACATCTCATGTTCCTTATCCTGCCAAGTCATCGGACTTAGCTCAAGTTTCATCCTTGTGTCATCCTCTCACACACACACACACACACACACCAAGTTTGTGAAAACAGCGGACGTAGTTTAAGCAGGACCACCAACTGTCCATGACCGTGGGCACGGCTATTCGAATAGTTTTACACTCTGCAGAGGATGCACACTTTACCCACAAGACTCGGGAAACTTCCGTGTCAAGCCACGACTCGCGGTATTGTCCATACCCGAGGTAAGTACCCGAACATTGCCTTTCCCCTGACGATACTAAACAAAGAGTCCACTCGATTGATACCCAGCCCACATGATGTACATCACAAGTAACATCCATGCAGGGACCAACGGTGTGCCCGGTGCCTGTGAAGACAGCGCATGATCGTCCTTACCGGCACGACCCCGTATCGAGAGTGACCACGTCACTCCCGCCACTAGTAATGCGGGTTCTATGCTAGTACCTATCAAAGTAATCAACAAAGCCCCGTCCCACAAGGGGTATCGTGGTTGTACATGTAAGGCTGGGATGGTCAGCAAATCTTAAATCTCTCCATTTTTGAAAACACACACACAACCTGCTCCGGTACACCACTTCTTTCTCAAGTGGTTACCTAGCACAACATCGTCTCTCTCGGGCATTAGTGGCACCCGACGGGGTTTTCGAAAAGTCTTTGAAATCATTTTGTTTCCATCACCATGCATGTTCCCGTCCCACTTGCGTAGCAACTACTAGCAACCTATCTACTCCCACCCGCACAACCCTCGTAGGAAGGTAGGGTCATGCACGATGCAAGTATCAACGGTAAAGTATCGGAGGCATCCCACCGAAAGGGGGGTATCTCATCAACATGATCAATTCATCAGAACAACAAGTGCTATATGACATGCAATAAAAGGGTTCATAGTCATGGTCAAAGGGCTGCTTGCCGGGCTCAACAAAGTCTTCGGGGTCTTCGAAATCTTCGGGTCCAACTCCCTCGTCAACAGCGCAATCTATCGTCGCGATAAATAACGGTAAAATAAGGATCATCACAAAAACCGAGCACTAAAGCTACTACAAAAATGTTACTCTATTCTGAAAAATCATAAAAACTATTCTAAAAATATTTGCCTAAGGTTTTGGGGTGAAAAAGGTTTTTAAAACCATTTTTAACAGTGGCTAAAAATGCCAAAAAGCGGTTTTAAAATAAAACAGTACATAAAAGGTTTTCAAAAAAAAATCACAAATGGCATTGTAAAATACTACAGATTATTACAGGAATTATGGTGGAACAATATTTGGCATTGGAGTTCTATTTAATTCACTAGAATTTTTGGGAAACTGAACAGAAAAGAAAAACAAAACGGGCACTGTGCCCTAGGCCAGATCTGGCCGCTACTGGGCCGGCCTAGAGCAAAACAGCCCCACGCCAACCGGTGCGCCCGCGCTCACCAGGTTCAAACCTGACGGGCGGGGCCCGGGTGCCAGTGAGGGAGGGTGAGAGAGACGGGCGAGACAGAGGCCGACAGGTGGGGCCTCTCTATCGGGTCCGTCTTCCACCTCGGGACCGAGGGAGGAGGAGCTCGCCGTCGGCGGTAGGAGGCACGGCTGGGCTCAGCGATGGGGGAAATGGAACCAGGAGGGCGTCGTCGTCTGGGTGGTGGTCTAGGGAGCGGATGGGGTGTCCGGAGTCGCCGGCGAGGAGAAGGCCGCGGCGGAGGGCTTCGGGCTGAGCTCCTACTCCTCGTTTCCTGTAGAAATTCACAGGGGAGAGGTGGGGGAATGCATCAGAGGAGTGAGGGGAGTACTTAGGGAACGAGAAGAGGACCGGAGGGGGCCTCTACCTGGAGATCGCCGGAGTCCCGATGCGGCGGAGCTCCAGGTCAATCTCGGAGCAGGGGCTCTGGGAGCTTGGATGGGTGGTGCTAGTGCACGATTAGGGAGGAGAGGGGGGGTTCCAGAGGGGATAGAGAGGCTCGGGGTGCCCTCTTTATAGGTGGACGCGAGTCCACTGAACGGTGGTGCGCCGGTGAGGATGCAGCGCTCACTGGAGGGCACGGGGGAGAGAGGGAGCGCGTCTGGGGAGTTCCTGGGCGTTCTCCACGACCATGGGGAGCAAGAGAAGGAGCGGGGCGTCCGCGCGTGCGAGCCCCACGGTTTGCCGAGCTGGGCGGCGTCGGGCACACGCGTGGGAGGTCGTCGGAGAGAGACTGTAGAGGGGGGCGACCGCTTGGAGGGACGCAGACGTCGAGGGAATCTCGGGGGACACGAGGGGGAGGCCCTAGGTGGTCGGGAGTAGGGATTAGGCGGTGGATATAGTGCGGTCGGGCACTATAGCGCGCTCTGGAGACCCCGTTTGGCATGCCGTGGCATGCCAACGGCGTTTTTCTCGCGGCCACTAGTGTCTAGGGGTACCATAGGGGTTTAGAAAATAGGGTAGATGCATTGGATGATCTTCTGGCTGCCCTGGTTGAGAAGAAAAGCTGAGGAGAGGGAGAAAAGGTGCTGTCCAGAGGGTAAAAATGGAGGTTTTACCCCTCCATGATTGATCTCAGGGAAGGAGAATGTTACTGGTGGTAAGATAGGACTAGGTAGAGATGTGGTAAAAATTTGGGGTTAAGGAGAACAATTTAAGAGGGGAGAACATGGCTTTTAGCAATCTGCCAGAAGGTGTTTGATGCTGTTTTCAGAAAGCAAATGGAGTTTGCTTGCCTTGAGATTTAACAGGATGAAAATTTAGGTAGAAATAGAGTGGTACACCAAGTTTGAGATCATTTGAAGAAAGTTCACAATGTAGACATTGCAAACCCTAGAAATCAACAGAATCAGATTTCTGTAGATCCAGACATGCAATCCTATTCTCCCAAATCCACAACTTGGTGTGGTATCATTATTTGGGGTTTAGAACATGTCCACAAAGTTTGGGATCAATAGGAGATACTTCACAATGTAAAGTTGCTCAAATTTGGTTCTGGACAGGAGTGGTTTTGGAATATTTTGGTGAAGCAAAACAAGGGGGATTGAGATGAAACTTTGCAAGATCATCACCTATAGCATCAGTGACTTGCTGGAATTTTCCTGGAATTTATTGAGAATATTTCTTATAGAAATATTTCAAAAGCTTAATTTGGGCAGAAAGGGTTTTGAGGGGTTTTGCCCATTATTTTGAACATGACCATGTGTTGAAACTCATATATATGGAAAATATATGTCCAATGAGTTTCCCTAAATTTTCTCAAATATTTTTAAAGCATTTAAATAATTTTTCCCTATGAAAAACCATTTCTGGCCTTCAGAAAAAGCCTTTAAATAAAATAGTAAAATAATCTTTAAAATTAATATTTGGTGGTTTTGGGAAGTCCTATATATAGTAGGTTTCAAATAAAGCCTTTGTGGAAAAAGGGCCCACCCAATTTGAGGACTTGTAGTGCAAACCTCAATTCAGGGGTTTTTTGAAAACCTAGTTTGAATAAATCCTTTTTGGCCAAAATAAATTTTGACAAAAATAGTTTTAGGTACTATACACATGGTATGATCATTGGGCAAGAAGTTTGGATCAAGGAAGTTAAATATGGAGAGAAGTAGAACCTAAGAGTGCCATACACAAACAACCAAACAAGCAAACAAGCAACAATTCAAACAAGCATATGCACTCAAAAGTTTTAATTAGTTCCAAATTTTGTAAATCCAAGCATAGCAAAGTGATACAACACAGGGTGTGACACAACCATAGTCGATTAGCCACCCCATGGCATCTGTCATAAGAAAACGACGACAGTTGGCGCCCACCGTGGGGCCGAGCGCGGTGTCGGTTGGAGCCACGCTCTGGGCGGGACCCTTCACCGACACCGCCGAGCGCGACGCGCCCGGGCAGCTCAGCACTGCGGCAGCACCCGCTTGCGCGGGAGATGGCGTGGCGCTGGGCTCCGGCCCCGCACGCCTCGCAGGCGACGCCATCGTCTCCGCCGAGGAACCGCGTCGTGACGACGCTCCCATCAGCATTGATGGCATGTGCGCATGCTTCGGCGAGCTCCGCCTCGGCGACACACGGGCCCCTGACGAGTACCCTGACGAGGTGCTCGTCGTATCCGGCCCGCCGCCTCTTCCTGGTGGCGTGGACACCGGCGACGTAGATGACCTCTACGCGCTCTTCGCAGAGCTTCGCATTTCCGACATATCCGCCGTCGACGAGTACCCCAGCGTGGTACTCGACATCCCCGGCCCTTCGTCGTCCGTTGGCTGCGATTCCCCGGATGGCGCCGTCAGCGCCAACGCATGCATTGAAGTCATGGTCACGGGCTCCTCCACGAGCTCTGGGTGCCTCAGGGCCGTGGCACACGCGGGCGTGGCTCTAGCCGGGCAATCCGACCCTCTGCGCTCCGCCCTGCACGGCCTGCACACCCCCATCGCTCCTTCGACCGATCCGGTCGCGGCTAGGACAGAATTGGAGGCAACCCGCAAGGAGCTGCTTTTTGAGGCCACTGTGCTCACCACCACGCGTCATCGGATGGAGTCCGCGCAGCGCGAGTACAACTCAGCCTACGGCCTCACCCCGGCTGGCACCGAGCCCAGTCGGCGTGGGGACGTGCACAACCGCGGTCGCGCGGTCGCAGCCATCCTCAGCGGGAACTTCCCCACCTATGACATGCCCGCGGCCAACATGAGGGCCGCTCAGGCAGCCGTCGCCGACCTGGCCGGCTTGGAAGGCGAGGAGCGTGTGCTACAAGGGCACCACATCCAAGAACTCATCACCGCCGCCAATACACAGCAGATCTAGCTCGACCACGCTCATGCTAGCCCCGAGTCGCCCCGTCCCAAGGGAGACGACCGGCGTGCCGCTGACGGTCGGCGGCATACTCAGCATTCATCCTATCCCCCTAGCATTGGACGCCGAGGCGGCCGAAGCCAGGGCGGTCGGTCTTAGTACCACGGCGAGCAGCCGACTATCACTAGCCAGCGGGCTGACGGTCAAGATCCAGCTGGCTGCCTTTGGATGGACCCCCGTGCTCTGCCTCCGTGGTGGAATCGGGCGCCTTCCCCCGAGCCGGTGGTCCGACCGAAGCTTGCCACTCAGCTCGGCCCCGCGTCCCTCATAGCGATAACGACGCTCGCCACCGTCTTGACCGGCTGGCGGAATCCCTCCTTCTGGAGGAAGAAGGTCCGATCGGACTAGCGTGCTTCATCCCATGCATTCGCAACGAGCCGTTCCCGGCCGGCTTCACGCTACCCCGCGACACCCCCAAGTACAACGGGTCTGCCAAGACAGAGGACTGGCTCATTGACTACACCACCGCAATCGGCATCGCCCGGGGCAACAAGCGCGTGGCATCCCGTCTATTACCTGAGCGAGGTCCTCTCCGCCTCCAAGAAGAACTACCCCCACTACCAGAAGATGTGCTACGGAATATACTTCACCACGAAGAAGCTGAAGCAATACTTCCCGGAGCACTCCATCACCATGGTAAGCACGGCTCCGCTCTCGGAGATCATGGGCAGACGGGACGCTACCGGGCGGATCGCCAAGTGGGCCATCCCCCTTGCGGACCATGACATCCGGTACAAGCCACGTACGGCCATCAAGTCACACACGATGGCCGATTTCCTCGTCGATTGGGCCAAGACCCAGTTTGTGCCGCCGCCTCCCGATTCCACTCACTGGCGCATGCACTTCGACTACTCAAAGATGTGAACCGGCTTGGAAGCCGGCATCGTCTTGTCGTCCCCAAAGAGGGACCAGCTCAAGTATGCCCTCCAGATCCACTTCGTCGCCTCCAACAACATGGCCGAGTACGAGGCGCTCGTCCACGGCCTCCGGCTCGCCAAAGAAATCGGCATCCGGCACATCATCTGTTTCTGTGACTCGGACCTTGTGATGCAGTAGGTCTCTGGCGAATGGGATGCTAGTGTCGGCGTTCTGGATACCAGGGTACCCAAACTTGCCTGCCTACGGCCCACGGCGTGGCCCACCTCATGGCCCAGGTACGGCCCGGCGCGGCCGCGCCCCATATAAGACCCTCGCGAGGCCCTGAGCTCACGAGGGAAACAACGCCCAGACCCGCGGGGAGGTAAGCCTCCCCAGGCCTCCTCCCAGGCGGCGGAGACTCCTATGTAACACATGACCTCAGGAGGCCAGGGGTGACGCCAGCCAGGCCAGGTGGGCGCCAGTGCGCCAGAGGGGACAGTTTCCCCTTTGGTGCAAAGGAGGCAGGGGGCGCACGCGAGTTCCCAAAGCGGCCCCCAAAGGTTTCCACTTCGGTGCAACAAGACCAAGACCCCAAGCCCTGGAGGACGAACGTCATCACCGAGCCCACTACCGCATCACCATCGACCACTTTGCAGGCGAAGACCACCTTTCGTCAGGATAGGATGTACTTCGTGTCCCCTTTCGAATTTGGCCATTGTGGGATCCCTTCCCGCCATTACGATAAGGGAAGAGGACCCGGGCCGCTATAAATAGAGGCAAGGCTGCCCAGTAGAGGGACAGAGCGGGCACCCCGCAAACACACTCGCAAGGCAACTCACCACTGTACTAGTTCATCCACAAACCTCCTCGTGGGGCAATCCACCAAAGGAAGGAGTAGGGTTTTATGCTTCGCAGCGGCCCGAACCTGGGTAAACTCTTGTGTGCCATCGTCTTCCTCGCCATCGAACGGGGGTATTGTGTTGTGAGCTTGGAGGGGGCGAAGCTGTTGGGGAATCTTCACACACGCCCCTGGGTTCGAATTCCTTAGGGTTTTGCAGAGCCCGAAATCCGACAGCCAGGGACGCCAACATGGCGAGCTACCGTTTCCTCGTCCAGCAGCTCACCGGTTCTTTGAGGGCCGCGAGTTCCATCACGTCCCCCGAGCAGACAACGAGGCGGTAGAAGCGCTGGCAAAGATCGGCTCCACCCGGCAGGCCATCCCTGTTGGCGTCTCCCTCGAGCGGCTGCTCGGGCCGTCCATCAAGACCTCCCCCGAGTTGGAGTCCATCTTCATGCTGGCGGACCCCTCTGGCTCCTCCTCGGGCCCGAGGGCTCCTCCCACTTCACCGGCTCCAGCGAATCCCGCCTCCGGGACTGCTGATCCGGCTCCGGGGGCAGCCGTCCCCGAACCCACAACCGTCTCGATGGTGGAAGATGTGCCCTCCACCGCCTTGGTTCCGAGGACTGCCGGCTCGGCCCCGGGGACTTCGGCTTCGGCCCCGGGGACCGATGCCCCGGCTTCGGCAATCGCCGGATCCCAGCTCGAGCCCGCGTCGGCTCCAGTCTCGGCCCCGGCATGGGCTCATCCCATCCTCGCGTTCCTCACACCCGGTGAGCTCCCTCCCGACGAGGCAGAGGCCCGACAGGTTCCGTGCCGGTCTCCCGCCTACGCCATCATCAACCACGAGCTGGTCCGGCGCAGTGTAACAGGCGTTTTCCAGCGCTGCGTCGAGGCGGACAAAGGGCTCGAGATCCTTAAAGACATTCACCAGGGCGAGTGCGGCCACCACACCGCCTCCAGGACCCTGGTGGCCAAGGTCTTCCGCCACGGCTTCTACTGGCCGACCGCCTTGGAGGACGCCAAGGGGCTGGTCGACAAGTGTGAGGGGTGCCAGCGCTTCAGCAGCCAGAGCCACCTGCCGGCTACGGCCCTCCAGACCATCCCCATTTCGTGGCCATTCGCCGTCTGGGGGCTCGACATGGTGGGACCATTCAAAACCGCTCGAGGTGGCATGACGCACATTTTGGTAGTCGTCGACAAGTTCACCAAGTGGATCGAAGCCAGGCCGATCAAGAAACTGGACGGTCCCACGGCCGTCCGGTTCATCGTGGACATCACCGTGCGCTACGACATATCCCACAACAGCATCACTGACAACGACACTAATTTTTCCAAAGGCGCAATGGCGCGCTTCTGCTCCACATAGGGCATCCGGATCGACCTCGCGTCGATAGCTCGCCCGCGGTCGAACGGTCAGGCGGAAAGGGCAAACGGCCTGATCCTGGCCGGAATCAAGCCCCGGCTCGTCGCACTACTCATGCATTTGGCCGGCTGCTAGATCGACGAACTGCTTTTTGTCCTATGGAGCCTGAGAACTACACCCAACTGGTCAACCGGCTTCACCCCTTTCTTCCTCGTGTACGTGTCCGAGGCGGTCATCCCCACGGATGTTGAGTTCGACTCGCTGCACGTCACCCTGTACACAAAGCCGGACGCAAGAGAGGCGCGTGAAGACGGCGTTGACCTGCTCGAGGAGGCACGTGTGCTGGCCCTCAGCCGGTCAGCCATTTATCAGCAGAAGCTGCGGCACTACCACAGCAAGAGGATCCGGCCCCTCGCTTTCCGCGAGGGCGACTTGGTGCTCCGACGGGTCCAGAGGACCGCCGGCCAGCACAAGCTCTCCCCCCCTGGGAGGGACCGTTCATCATCCGCAACGCATTGCACAACAACGCGTACTACCTAATCGACGTGCAGAAGTCGCAGAAGTGCAAGAGAGACGCCTCCGGCGAGGAGACGAAGCACCCATGGAACGCAGCAGTCCTCTGTCCGTTTTACTGCTAAGGAACAAGTGTATGTATGTATTCCCCACCTTTTGGGCTAAATGAATGCAGCAGGTGCCCCAAGCCCACACTTGGGGTCTACCTTTTCGTATCCTTCCTACAATACTTACTCCTCGTGCGAGCATCCGGGTCCGGCTGTGATACGTCTCCGTCGTATCTACTTTTCCTAATGCTTTTGCTCTTGTTTTGGACTTTATTTGCATGATTTGAATGAAACAAACCCGGACTGATGCTGTTTTCCGCAGAACTATCATGGTGTTGTTTTTGTGCAGAAATAAAAGTTCTCGGAACTGGACAAAACTTTTTGGAGATTTATTTTACAATAAATAAAAAATACTGGAGCCAAGAAATACCGGAGGGGTGCCCCGGTTGGGCACGATACACCAGGGCGCGCCACCCCCTCCAGGCGCGCCCTAGTGGGTTGTGCTCACCTCATGGCCCCACTGACCCTAATTTCAGCGCTATAAAATCCTATTTTCTGGGAAAAAAATAGGAGAGAAAGTTTCATCCAGTTTTACGATACGGAGCCGCCGCCACCTCCTGTTCTTCATCGGGTGGCCAGATCTGGAGCCCGTTTGGTGCTCCGGACAGGGGAATCTTCGGTCTTCATCATCATCAACCCTTCACCATCGCCAATTCCATGATGCTCCCCACCGGGAGTGAGTAATTCCTTCGTAGGCTTGCTGGTCAGAGAGGAGTTGGATGAGATTCATCATGTAATCGAGTTAGTTTTGTTAGGGCTTGATCTCTAGTATCCATTATGTTCTGAGATTGATGTTGCTATGAATTTGCCATGCTTAATGCTTGTCACTAGGCCCCGAGTGCCATGATTTCAGATCTGAACCGTTTATGTTATCACCATTATATCTATGTTCTTGATCCGATCTTGCTAGTCATATGCACCTGCTATGTGTTATGATCCGTAGACCCCGGAGTGACAATAGTCGGGATACTTTTCGGTAATGACCGTAGTTTGAGGAGTTCATGTATTCACGTAAGCACGTATGACTATTTACGGAATACATGCCTACATTACATTTATGAATTGGAGCTAGTTCTGTGTCGCCCTAGGTTATGACCGTTATATGATAAATATTATCCAACGAGTTCACCGATCCAGTGCCTATGAGTTTTCCACATATTGTTCTTGCTAAGTTACTATTGCTAATGCTACTGTTACACTTACTACAAAACTATTGCTATCGCCGTTACCATTACCATTAATGCTACTACTGCTATCAAAACTATCATACTACTGTGCTACTAATCACTCTGATGCAGATATTTAATCTCCAGGTGTGGTTGAATTGACAACTCAACTGCTCATACTCGCAAATATTCTTTGGCTCCCCTTATATCGAATCCATAAATTCGGATTGAATACTCTACCCTCGAATACTGTTGCGATCCCCTATACTTGTGGGTTATCAAGACCTTTTTCTGGCGCCGTTGCTGGGCAACATAGCTATATTTGTTGAGTCACTTGGGACTTATATCAATTGATCACTATGAATAATATGAAGGATACAAGAACCAAGATTTTTCCCTCTAAAACGAGGGGAGGTAAGGAATTGCCATCTAACTATACTTCATTCACCTTCGGTTATGAGTAGACATGCAACACTGATAACCCACAAGTATAGGGGATCGCAACAGTTTTCGAGGGTAGAGTATTCAACCCAAATTTATAGATTCGACAGAAGGGGAGCCAAAGAATATTTGAGAGTATTAGCAGTTGAGTTGTCAATTCAACCACACCTGGAGATTAAATATCTGCATAGTAGTATGATAGTTTTGATAGCAGTAGCAACAGTAACAATAACGGTAGCAGTGATAGCAATAGTTTTGTAGCAAGTGTAACAATAGCAATAGCAATAATAACTTAGCAAGAACAATATGTGGAAAACTCGTAGGCACTGGATCGGTGAACTCATTGGATGATATTCATCATATAACAGTCATAACCTAGGGCGACACAGAACTAGCTCCAGTTCATAAATGTAATGTAGGCATGTATTCCGTAAATAGTCATACGTGCTTATGGAAAAGAACTTGAATGACATCGTTTGTCCTGCCCTCCCATGGGAGTGGGGTCCGTAAGGAAACTAAGGGATATTAAGGCCTCCTTTTGTTAGAGAACCGGAACAAAGCATTAACACACGGTGAATACATGAACTCCTCAAACTATGTTCATCACCGGTAAGTATCCCGACTATTGTCACTCCGGGATTTACAGATCATAACACATAATAGGTGCGTATGACTAGCAAGATCGGATCAAGAACATAGATATAATGGCGATAACATAAACGGTTCAGATCTGAAAACATGGCACTCGGGCCCTAGTGACAAGCAATAAGCATGGCAAAGTCATAGCAACATCAATCTCAGAACATAGTGGATACTAGGGATCAAGCCGGAACAAAACTAACTCTATTACATGATGAATCTCATCCAACTCCTCACCGACCGGCAAGCCTACGAAGGAATTACTCACTCTCGGTGGGAAGCATCAATGAATTGGCGATGGAGAAGGGTTGATGATGACGAAGACCAATGATTCCCCTCTCTGGAGCCCCAAACGGGCTCCAGATCTGGCCTCCCAAGGAAGAACAGGAGGTGGTGGTGGCTCCGTATTGTAAAACATGATGAAACTTTCTCTCTGTTTTTTTACCAAATATAGGATTTTATAGCGTCGGAATTAGGGTCAGTGGGGCCCCGAGGTGGGCACAACGCATCAGGGCGCGATCGGAGGGGGTAGCGCGCCCTGGTGTATCGTGCCCAGTCAGGGCTCCCCCTCTGTTGGTTCTTGGCTCTAGTATTTTTTATTTTTTATAAAATAAATCTCCTATAAGTTTCGTCCAGTTCTGAGAACTTTTATTTCTGCACAAAAACAACACCATGGTAGTTCTACTAAAAACAGCGTCAGTCCGGGTTAGTTTCATTCAAATCATGCAAATTAGAGTCCAAAACAATAGTAAAAGCATGAGGAAAAGTATATACGACGGAGACGTATCATCTCCCCCAAGCTTAACCCATTGCTTGTCCTCAAGCAATTCAGTTGACAAACTCAAAGTGATAAACAAAAACTTTTACGAACTCTTTTGTTCTTGTTTACATATATATGCTTAAGTAGAACCCAAGTTTTCAGCAAAGATTATGACTAACCACTTCAGCAATAACTCTTAAAAATTATATTAACTCATATCAATGACATAAGCAACTAGCGAGCAATAAAAAAATATCTCAAACGCCAACACTTTGTCAAAACAATCATGATATAATCTAACAACAGTGGTATCTCGCTAGCCCTTTCTGAGACCGCAAAACATAAATGCAGAGCACCTCCAAAGTTCAAGCAGTGACTAAACATTGTAATTCATGGTATGAAAGATCTCCAGAGAGGAGGAGGAGGTCGCCGGAGAGGAGGTCGCCTAGGTCGCCGGAGAGGAGGGAGGAGGAGGTCGTCGGAGAAAAGGGAGGAGGAGGTCGCCGGAGAGGAGGAGGAGGTCGCCGGAGAGGACCGGAGAGGAGGTCGCCTAGGTCGCCGGAGAGGAGGGAGGAGGAGGTCGTCGGAGAGAAGGGAGGAGGAGGTCGCCGGAGAGGAGCTCGCCTAGGTCACCGGAGAGGAGGAGGAGGTCGCCGGAGAGGACCGGAGAGGAGGTCGCCGGAGAGGAGGAGGAGGTCGCCGGAGAGGAGGTCGCCTAGGTCGCCGGAGAGGAGGGAGGAGGAGATCGTCGGAGAGAAGGGAGGAGGAGGTCGCCGGAGAGGAGGAGGAGCTCGCCGGAGAGGACCGGAGAGGAGGTCGCCTAGGTCGCCGGAGAGGAGGGAGGACGAGGTCGTCGGAGAGAAGGGAGGAGGAGGTCGCCGGAGAGGAGCTCGCCTAGGTCACCGGAGAGGAGGAGGAGGTCGTCGGAGAGCACCGTGAGGAGGTCGCCGGAGAGGAGGTCGCCGGAGAGGAGGAGGGGAGCATGGTGGAGGAGTGGAGGAGATGGAGTGGAGGAGAGGAGGAGAGGAGGAGAAGAATGAAGAGGTAAGGAGGAGGAGGCCGACCGGGTTTAATATATGGCTTAGCAGTGGCGCACCTTGTACTAGTGCGCCATTGCTAACCCTTTTTTTATTTTTTTTATTTTTTTTTATTTTTTTTGAATTCTGAAGGCGGGAAATTAGTAATGGCGCACCATGGGGTGGTGCGCCATTGCTATGGTACATAGTAATGGCGCACCTAGGTGTGGTGCGCCATTGCTATGTACCATAGCAATGGCGCACCTAGGTGTGGTGCGCCATTACTATTTTTAAATTTTTTTGAATTTTGAAGGCGCTAAAATAGTAGTGGCGCACTATGCACTGGTGCGCCATTGCTAACTTTTTTTAATTTTTTTAATTTTTTGCCTCCAGATCTTAAAATGGCTGTAACTTTTTTCTGTTATGTTTTTGAGGATTCTAAAAAATCGATAACGGAAGTAGCCGGTTGAATTCGGATGTAACTTTTCGAGTAGATGCTTTTTCATATAAAAAACTTTTTCATCGGAGGTCGTATGCAAAAGTTACGGCCATTTTACCGAAACACGGCGGCCTTTTGCAAAAAAATTCAAAATTCGTGTTTGTTAATTTTCCTAACAACTAGAACACATAACACATGGGCATCTATTTTTTTGAATTTTTTTGAATCTTTTATCATTTTCTTTTATTTTTTTTAAACTGAAAAGACGATCCACTGGGGGGGGGGGTGTGGCGGTGTGTGTGAGACGTTAGTAATGGCGCACCCTCCCTGGTGCGCCATTGCTAACCTTAGCAATGGTGCACCAGGGAGGGTGCGCCATTACTAACCTCACACACACGAAGGCACACAGCCCCACCAGACATAGCAATGGCGCACCACACCAAGGTGCGCCATTACTATGTAGCATAGTAATGGCGCACCTTGGTGTGGTGCGCCATTGCTATGTCTGGTGGGGTGGGGGGATGGACAAAAAAAATAGTAATGGCGCACTGCTCAGGTGGTGCGCCACTACTAAAAAAATAACAATGGCGCACCTGCTTCTGGTGCGCCATTGCTACATAGCAGTGGCGCACCACCACCATGGTGCGCCACTAATAGGGATATTGGCTATAGCCATTTTTCTAGTAGTGGAGGGTGGCTATATCATTCAGCTTAGTAAGATGTGCCACTACAGTTTCTGTTTCATAGCCATGGAAAGGATCAGATTCAACCAAAGTAATTAACTCTGGGTTGACAGAGAATTCATAATCCTTATCGGTAACAAAGATAGGAGAAGTAGCAAACTTAGGATCACATTTCATTCTAGCATTCAAATTCTTTTCCTTATACTTGCGTAGTAATTTGATAAGATCATTTCTATCCTTACAAGAAAGGATTTCTCTAGTTGTCTCCTCATCCGTAAGATAACCTTCAGGTATCTTAGGCATTTCAAATCTAGGAGTGCTAGGTCTAATAGGTGTTTCATAGACATGAGTTTCAAAGGCTTCATCAGTTTCAGCAATCTCATCAGTTTCAGTAACTTCATTCTCTTTAGCTCTAGCAATTTGTTCATCAAGAAATTTGCCTAGTTGCACATTATCATCAAGCATGGTACTAGCATCATCATCACAAGCATCATTCATAGCAGAAGTAGCATCATCAATAACTTGCGACATATCAGGATTAATAGCATGTGGTGGTGTTGCAAACTTACTCATAACCGAAGGTGAATCAAGTGCAGAGCTAGATGGCAATTCCTTACCTCCCCTCGTCTTAGAGGGAAAGATCTTGGTGTTTGGATCCTTCAGATTCTTCATAGTGATCAATTGATATAAATCCCAAGTAACTCAACAAATATAGCTATGCTCCCCAGCAACGGCGCCAGAAAAAGGTCTTGATAACGCACAAGTATAGGGGATCGCAACAGTTTTCGAGGGTAGAGTATTCAACCCAAATTTATAGATTCGACACAAGGGGAGCCAAAGAATATTTGAGAGTATTAGCAGTTGAGTTCTCAATTCAACCACACCTGGAGATTAAATATCTGCAACTGAGTGATCAATAGCATAGTAGTGTGATAGTTTTGATAGCAGTAGCAATAGTAACAGTAATGGTAGCAGTGATAGCAATAGCTTTGTAGCAAGTGTAACAGTAGCAGTAGCAATAGGAACTTAGCAAGAACAATATGTGGAAAACTCGTAGGCACTGGATCGGTGAACTCGTTGGATGATATTCATCATATAACAGTCATAACCTAGGGCAACACAGAACTAGCTCCAGTTCATAAATGTAATGTAGGCATGTATTCCGTAAATAGTCATACGTGCTTATGGAAAAGAACTTGCATGACATCTTTTGTTCTACCATCCCATGGCAGCGGGGTCCATAAGCAAACTAAGGAATATTAAGGCCTCGTTTTAATAGAGAACCAAAACAAAGCATTAAAACACGCTGAATACATGAACTCCTCAAAGTACGGTCATCACCGGAAAGTATCCCGACTATTGTCACTCCGGGGTTTATGGATCATAACACGTAATAGGTGTGTATGACTAGCAAGATTGGATCAAGAACATCGATATAATGGTGATAACATTAACTGTTCAGATCTGAAATCATGGCACCCGGGCCCTAGTGACAAGCATTAAGCATGGCAAAGTCATAGAAACATCAATCTCAGAACATAGTGGATATTAGGGATCAAGCCCTAACAAAACTAACCCGATTACATGATGAATCTCATCCAACTCCTCACCGATCAACAAGCCTACGAAGGAATTACTCACTCCCAGTGGGGAGCATCACGGAATTGGCGATGGAGAAGGTTTGATGATGACGAAGACCGAAGATTCCCCTCTCCGGAGCCCCGAACGGGCTCCAGATCTGGCCTCCAAGGAAGAGCAGGAGGTGGCGGCGGCTCTGTATCGTAAAACGCGATGAAACTTTCTCTTTGGTTTTTTTTTCCGAAAATAGGATTTTATAGCGTCGGAAGTAGGGTCAGTGGGGCCCCGAGGTGGGCACAACCCACTAGGGCACGCCTGGAGGGGGTGGCATGCCCTGGTGTATCGTGCCCAGCCAGGGCTCCCCCTCCGGTGGTTCTTGGCTCCAGTATTTTTTATGTTTTATAAAATAAATCTCCAAAAAGTTTCGTCCAGCTGCAAGAACTATTATTTCTGCACAAAAACAACACCATGGCAGTTCTGCTGAAAACAGCGTCAGTCCGGGTTAGTTTCATTCAAATCATGCAAATTAGAGTCCCAAACAAGAGCAAAAGCATGAGGAAAAGTAGATACGGTGGAGACGTATCAAACACCAGCACATGCTATTAATCCTGATATGTCGCAAGTTATTAATGATGCTACTTCTGCTATGAATGATGCTTATGATGATGCTAGTACCATGCTTGATGACAATGTGCCACTAGGTGAATTTCTTGATGAACAAATTGCTAGAGCTAAAGAGAATGAAATTATTGAAACTGATGAAACTACTGAAACTGATGAAGTCTTTGAAACTGATGTCGGTGGACTAAAGTTTGGGTCTTTAATACCCCATACTTGTGCACGGGCAGTTGTAGCCATACCAGCGACAAGGCCTGCCAGGGGACAACTGGACGCAGATACAAGAATATCAAAGAAGCATTCAAGCCAATAATCAGAAGACAGAAGACCGAAGGCTGGAGCCCCGGCAAGATCTTGCCATGATGGCTCGCCGCCCCGGCAAGGCTTGCGCCCGGCAAGACCTCGCCACCCTGCCGCCACTCCCGCTCAGCCACCAGCTTGTCGTTTAGCTATTGTCCTCCTGGGTACGTGTCAAGTGCTAGCGGTGGATGGGCTTAAGCGGTGCTGATGGGACGGCCCCTTTTTCTGTCCCCAAGACGCTAAGGGACACCTCAACGGAGCATTAAATGTGTTTGTCCTAAACCGTCAGTGTTAGGTATGATAGCACTGTAGCAACTTTACACCTCATGCATGCACTGTACGCCACTGTTAGTGACCCCTTCGAACGTATAAAAGGAGGCCCAAGGCGTAGCTACAGGGGAATCTTCTTCTGGCCCATTCTGCATGTGTAGCTGCTGGGTACTGTTCATCACAAGCGCTCCTAGAACCAGCGCTTAAACACACCCAATATACTAAAGCAGGAGTAGGGTTTTACGCTTCTCAGCGGCCCGAACCTGGGTAAAAATCCCTGGTGTTGATCGTCGGATCTGCTCTTTGTGCAAGCCTTTCTCCCTGCCGAACCATAAAGGGATCCACGTGATCCCATAGGTGTCGTTTCCGACATCTTTGGCGCGCCAGGTAGGGGGAAGAAGATTGCGTGAACCTGATCTGGTGATCAGCGCGCCAGTTTCTTCATCAGCTTCATCGCCATGGCCCCCAAGAAGAAGGGTTTCACGGCGGTTGGTCGATCCGCGTCCGCTGCGCCTGTAGCTACACTGACGGGTGATGGTGAGGACGCGGGCGGAGGAGGCGAAGGCCTTGAGCCTCCACGACATTCTGGTTGTCAAAGCCAAGCGAGCGGCGTCATTCGCAGCGGCGATGGCCACCCGCGCACCCCTAGATCTAGGGACGGAGCTGTGCTGCCTGCGGGCGGCGTAGAAAACTCCAAGGATGGAAGGGCGCCTTCCAAGACACCCACGCCAGCGCATGCGCCGCGGCCTTCTCAGGTCACGCGCGATGAACAGCGCCGCGACGTTGGTGGTACTAGGCGTCCCCACGGAAAGTCTCCTGAGCATCACCCTCGAGATGCGCGGGACCAGCATGCACGCCAACATGTTGGTGGAAGCGGCGCGTGGTCGCGGGACCGTGATGGAGCTCCTCCTAACACGGTTAGGAGTCAGAGCACCTCACGTTCCTCGCACCTGTCGCCGCCGCCTACACCAGCAGAAGCACTGGCGCGAGCACAACTGCTCCTGAATTTCCCACCTGCTGTGGACAAGCTCGACGAGTGGAGAGCTGCTATTCAGAGCCTCGTCGGCCTCGACAACAATGATAGGCCACAGCAGGCGGAGCCTTCGCAGCGGCAATCCATCGAGCCGACGCGTGTCGCTGGCAAAAAGACGGGAGGCGCTATGACCACGGTGCACTCTCCTCCATGGCGGCAACAGCAGTCGCTGACTCGGCGGATCGACGACTGCGAGGACGATTCAACGGCGTCGTCTGATCCGCGAACTCGTCGCGATCAACGTCAAGTTCTTCGGGAACGAGGCAAAGAAGACGCTCGGACTACTATCGAGCGGCGTCGAGAAGTGCGCCATCAATCTGATAAGCGCGCGGGACCCACTGTAGATAAGCCTGCGCCGGGGTATCCTGCGATCTACCCTACGAGGTGGGTTCTCTAGCGTTTACCCGTGAGCTGCGGCGAGTCCAATGGCCCAATTCCCGTACGTTCAAGCCAGAGGTCCCGAAGAAATATGACGACAAGACCCACCCGTCGGAATTCCTGAGCATCTACACCATTGCGGTGCAGTCTACCGGGCTCGCGATGACAAGATACTCGCCAACTACTTCCCGTTGGTGCTCAAGCCCAATGTCAGGTCGTGGTTGATGCATCTGCCGGAGAATTCCATTTCTTCCTGGGCAGACCTGTGTCATGAGTTTGTTGGCTCCTTTACCGGAGGCCACCAAGCTCCTGGCCAGGAAAGCGATTTGCATCTCATCCCCCAGAAGGAGGGCGAGACCCTGCGCAAGTATATCTAGAGATTCAGCTAAGTACATCATAACATCCCAGACGTTCATCCTGCCGCTGTTGTCAGCGCGTTCCATCAGAACGTGCGCAACCGCAGGATGCGCGAAGAGCTGGCGATGAACAAAGTCAGGGATGTTGCCGATCTTTATGCTCTGGCCGACAAGTGTGCTCGAGCTGAAGAAGGGAGGAGGCTCCCCGGCAAGGATGCTGGCGCAGGAGTCGAGTCCGACGACGAAGACGCCACCGCCCCGGCAAAGAAAGGCCGGCGGCGTAACAAAAAGCGCAAGGGCAAGGCCGTGCTTGCTGTCGAGGGATCCGGCAACCCCGACACTGCCAAGAAGGCCAAGGTTGATGGCCCCGGCAAGGATGTTGCCGGGTGTGCCTCCTGTCAGGCCTTGGTGGCTGCCGACAAGCCAGAGGGCTCCGGCAAGCAGTACTGCAAGATCCATCGCACCAAGGGCCACGATCTTCAAGACTGCCGGCAAGTTGAGCAACTTGTCGAGAAGCAGAAAGGAGAGTATGAGAGGCGAGACAAGGAGAAGGCCCAGGATGGCGCGGAGGGGTCCGGCAAGAAGCGCGGTGGCCGAGGAGGTCGCCGCAGCAAGGCCAAGCAACAGAAGGAGAGGCCCGCTCGACGCCGCGACAAGGCAAAGGGGGGTGACAATGACAACGAAGTGGACGACGAGTCCAGCGAGCAAGAATTCCATAAAGCCACAAACGTGATGTGCATTGACGGGGGCGCCTTGTTGCATTCTTCCCGCCGCCAACTTAAACAGTGGGCGCGCGAGGTTAATGCGACTGAGCCATCTGTCGGTGCCCAGAAGCCACTGAAATGGTCCAACACGCCTATCATTTTTGACACTGATCGCGTAACTGTGGTCGGGTGTCTGCCATTGTTGGTTTCACCAACGATTCGCAACCTCAAGGTGACGAAAATGTTAGTTGACGGTGGGGCCGGCTTGAATTTGATCTCGCCCGAGGTGATCAAAAGGTTGGAAATCCCTGATGAAGATCTCGAGGAAACGGTCACGTTTCAATGGGTCAATCCGGGGAGGAGCCAGCCGAAGGGTAAGATCACACTGGCAGTAACATCTGGTAGTGATCTGAACTTCATAACAGAGAAGATTGTTTTCGACGTCGCCAAGATTCCATTGCCATATACTGGGATCCTTGGCCTCCCAGCGTTAGCCAAGTTCATGGCGGCATCGCACTACGCTTACAATGTATTGAAGATGCCCGGGCCGATAAGCGTCATCACTGTCAACCCCGACAAGAAATATGCGCTTATCTGCACCAACCAGCTTTACCGGGAGGCAGTTGCAGCATCTACCGCCAAGGCACTTGCTCCTGCCGCTGAAGCTCCCGGGGGGAAGAAGACCGACAAGACCTCTCGCACTCACTCCGGCAAGCGCGCCTCCTCGGAGTGCTGCGCTCCCGTTGAGGACGTGCCAGAGAGCTCTACCGGCAAGAGCAAGAAGTCCAAGGCAGCTCCACCAGAGACCAAGAAGGTGCCCGCCAAGGAGGATGGTACGGGAGGAACTTTCACCATAAGTTCCACCCTCGACAACAAATAGGAAAGCGCGCTCGTTGCCTTCCTGCGGGCGAATGTCGATGTGTTTGCATGGCAACCATCTGATATCCCCGGTGTTCCCAGGCAGGTGATTGAGCACCACCTTGCTGTCGGTCCACACGCACGGCCCGTCAAGCAGAAGGTCAGGAAGCAGGCTTTGGAGCGGCAACAGTTTATTGCTGAAGAAATCAAGAAGTTGGAAGCGGCAGGTTTGGTTAGAGGGGTGCTCCACCCGACATGGTTAGCCAATCCTGTTGTAGTGCGCAAGGCGAATGGAAAATGGAGGCTGTGTATCGATTATACAGACATCAACAAAGCCTATCCAAAAGATCCTTTTCCCTTGCCGCGCATCGACCAGATTGTGGACTCCACTGCCGGCTGCGATTTGCTTTCATTTCTTCATGCATATTCAGGGTATCATCAGATCTTCATGTCAAAGGAAGACGAAGAGAAGACCGCATTTATCACCCCATGTGGTACGTATTGCTTTTTATGTATGCCTTTCAGGTTGAAAAGTGATGGTTCAACATTTGCAAGAGCGGTCCAGATTGGTTTTGAGCCCCAGCTACATAGAAATATGGAAGCTTATATGGATGATATAGTGGTCAAGACCAAGGACAAAGCAACGCTTATTCAAGATTTAGAAGAGACATTTGCAAACCTGCGCAAGATCAATTTAAAGCTCAATCCTGAGAAGTGTGTGTTTGGCGTTCCGTCCGGCAAGCTTCTCGGGTTCTTTGTATCTCAACGAGGAATCGAAGCAAATCCCGACAAGATCACGGCAATTGAGCAGATTGAAGCACCAAGACGTGTCAAGGATGTGTGTCGTCTTGCCGGTTACGTTGCTGCTCTGAGTAGGTTCATCTCAAAATCTGCTGAGCGCGCCCTGCCCTTTTTCAAAATCTTGAAGAAGGCAGGTCCCATGAAATGGACTCCGAAAGCGAAGGCAGCGCTGCAGGATTTGAAGAGGTACCTCTCCTCTCTGCCAGTACTAGTCGCGCCAAAACCACAAGAGCCGTTGTTGTTATATCTAGCGACAACGAATCAAGTGGTGAGTGTTGCATTAGTGGAAGAGAGAGAAGTTGATGAAGAAGCAGCAGCGGCGGCAAGACCGCCAAACGACGAGCTGGGATCTTCCCCGGCAGAGTCTGGTGCTGACCAAGTGGGATCTGCGCAGTGAAGTGAAGCAACCCAGAAGAAGAAGATGGTGTAGCGCCTAGTTTATTTTGTTAGCTCCCTTTTACAGGGGGCTAGGTCAAGATATTCTGGTGTGTAGAAGCTGCTCTTCGGCCTCCTTATGGCCTCGAGGTAGTTGTGCCATTACTTTTAGGCACATGAGATCACCGTCGTCACTCGCTTTCCGTTGTAGCGGATTTTGCGAAATCCAGATGCGACCGGCAGGATTGTGGAGTGGGCTTTGGAACTGTCAAGTTTTGGTCTCAAGTTTGAAAGTACTTCAACCATTCAGAGCAGAGCTTTGGCGTTGTTCATTGCGGAATGGACCCCAACACTAGACGAAGAGATTCCAGAGACAACTCTCCCCGGCAAGGAAACCAATCAAGAGTGGATCATGTATTTTGATGGGGCTTTCTCGCTACAAGGCGCCGGTGCTGGCGTTCTGCTTGTCGCACCCAGCGGAGAGCACCTCAAATACGTAATGCAAATGCATTTTCCCCGGGAGAGATCAACAAATAACACTACAGAGTATGAAGGGCTGCTTGCCGGTCTCAGGATCGCGGCAGACCTTGGAATTAGAAAACTCATCGTCAGAGGTGATTCACAGCTTGTCATCGAGCAGGTGAATAAAGATTATCAAAGTCCCTTAATGGAAGCTTATGTCGATGAGGTGAGGAAATTGGAAGAGCGTTTTGACGGTCTGTAAATGGAGCACGTTCCTCATGCGGAAAACAACATTGCTGATGACTTGTCGAAGCGCGCTGCCCTTAAGTTACATGTGGGACCAGGAACTTTTGTGCTCCGATTGACTCAACCATCCGTAGCACCATCGATGGGACAAGAGAAAAGAAGGAAGTCGAGTTTCGGCAAGTATTTCCCGGCAGATCTCCCAGAGGCCGCCGGCAAAGAAGTTGCCGGGAACGACCCCAAGCTTGCTGGTAAGCGACAGGCTCCGGCAGGGCCTCAGGCTCTTGCCGTAGAGACAAACGCTCCCGCCAAGCTTGCCGGGGAGCGACAGGTTCCGGTAGGCCCTCGAGCCTTTGCTGTAGAAACAAACGCTCCCACTGCAGAAGACATGCCTTTAGTCCTTGTTGTCGAGCCCCAAGCTCCAGCATGGGCACATCACATCGTCCTTTTCCTTCAGACAGGAGAACTCCCCGAAGAGCAGGAAGAAGCGGAAAAAGTAGCCCGTCAGTCTAGTATGTACCAGTTCGTGGACAACGTTCTATACAGAAAGAGACCGAACGGTGTGAAATTGAAGTGCATTCCTCGGGAGGATGGACTAGAGCTGTTGGCAGAGATTCATGGAGGCATATGTGGCTCCCACATAGGCTCAAGAGCTCTTGTTGGTAAGGTATTCCGGCAAGGTTTCTTTTGGCCCACTGCTCTCCAGGATGCAATTGCACTAGTAACCAAGTGTGAAGCATGCCAGTTCCATTCGAAGAAATTGCATCAACCAGCTCAACCTCTTCAGACAATCCCTCTTTCCTGGCCATTTTCGGTCTGGGAGCTCGACATATTGGGTCCTTTTCCCCGTGCTACCGGGGGCTTTGAGTACTTGTACGTTGCAATTGACAAGTTCACAAAGCGGCCGGAAGTGGAAGCAGTGAGAAAGGTGACAGCACAGTCAGCCGTCAAGTTCTTCAAGGGAATAGTTTGCCGTTTTGGTGTGCCTAACAGGATCATCACTGACAACGGCACACAGTTCACGAGCCACACCTTCATGCAGTATGTCCAAGACCTTGGCGGCAAGATCTGTTTTGGTTCTATTACTCATCCAAGGAGAAACGTCCAGGCGGAAAGGGCAAATGCTGAAGTGTTGCGAGGTCTCAGGACAAGAACTTTCGACAAGCTGCGCAAGTGCGGAAGACGCTGGATTGATGAGTTGCCGGCGGTTCTTTGGTCAATCAGAACGACACCAAGTCGAGCCACCGGCCAGACACCCTTCTCCCTAGTATATGGGGCGGAAGCAGTTCTCCCCACGGAACTCATATATGGGTCACCTCGAGTGCTCACCTATGATGAGCTCGAGCAAGAGCAGCTGCGGCAAGATGACGCATTGCTCCTTGAGGAAGATTGTCTTCAGGCTGTTGTGCGAGCTGCAAGCTACCAGCAAGCCTTGCACCGCTACCATAGCCGCAAGGTTCATGGCCGAAGTCTTGAGGAAGGCGACCTTGTTCTTCGGCGCGTTTAGTCGGCCAAGAATTCCAACAAATTGACGCCGAAGTGGGAAGGCCCTTATTGGGTAGTGCGAGTCACCAGGCCTGGCGCAGTCCGCCTGGAGACCGAAGATGGTGTTCCAGTGAGCAACTCCTGGAATATCGAACATCTTCGTAAGTTCTATCCATGAGGCGCGGTTGCCGGGTCCCCCGGCAACCACCTTTTGTACGAGTCTTGCCGCCAAGGCATGTGATCCTTTGTACAAAACCAGGCGCAGACCCTATGCATAGTTGAATAAAGCCTAAGTGTTTTACAATTCTTGTCGATTTTCATGTTTACTTATATGCAGGCTTATCTGAGATATTGTATTACACTTGCTCCTGGTAAGCGTTAACGAACCGCCAAGGTTCCATATCTCTATTTTCTCTTCTTTCTTTTTCTCAAAGGACAGAAGGTTCCCTCGCATGCAAGTTTGCCGGGGCGGAAGGATGGTATGGATACCGACAGGCGACGTTCAAGGTTGACATCTTGCCAGAAGAAACACAGCAATGAAAAGCTAAGTTGCAGAAACTTTGAACAAATTTTTTGTTTTTTAAAGTTATTCTCCTTGAACGGTTTTGGCCTATGTATGGAAAACCTGCACGCGAAGGGAACCTTGTCGTGATCAGTTGCGCCCTTACTCTATTTCGAGTCCGCTCAACAGCTGAAGTGGCTGCACTGAAAACGCTAAGGTATCTTGCCGGCAGCGGCACCTCTAGCAGGCTGCTAAAGTCCCGCACCTAGCGCTCGCGGCAAGGTTGCGCGCGCCGGCAAGTTTCCAACAAAGCGTAGGGCATGTACCATACAAAGAGAAATCAGGCGAAAGGAAATAGCATGCATTCATCCAGAACATAGCAAGTTATATTACATAAATAGTTGTCGCGTTTCTAACATAGGACGAATTGTCTTTGGCATGGAATCGTGGCGACGACAAGTAGTGAAGTAGTTAATCCCGGCGGTCGCCCTCAACCCTCTTGACTTGGCTTACCCTGTCAACGATGGGCGCGACATGCTCCTCAAGTGCCTTGACATCCACATCCTTCGGCAAGCGGTCGAAGACGTTGGAGAGGTTGATGCCGGGGTTCTTGTGCACCACTTTGACGAGCACCTTGCGGAGGACAGCCTGGCAGAGCTTGCGTGATTCGCTAGCCAGATGAGTTGTTCGCTCAGAGTGAAGCTGCTCCAGGGCTTCAAGCATGCGGTCAAAGAACATGGTCAGCTTGGCGCTTGTGGACACCCTGTCGTCAGAAGAATACCTGAAGCCTTGCAGGCCCATGGTGGACAGTTGTGCGGCAAGTTTCTCTGCAACGTCGACGAGCTTTTCAGTCCAGACCTGCACGCCTGACACATAGTCGTTGCGAGCGGCGGCGGCGCTCTTGAGCAGCTCCTGCTCATTTTGGAGATCTTTGACCAAGGCCTTCTCACGAGCCCTGCTGCCCTCAAGAGTCTGCTCCAGCGTGGACAGCTTCAGCTTCAGATCGGCGATGGATTCATTAGCTGTGGAGAGCTCCTTGGTCTTGTCGGATACGGCGGCCTGTGTCTCCATCAAGCTGTGGAGAGCCTTATCTCTCTCGGCTTCGAGCGTCGAGATCTTCTTGCCGTGGTCCTCAAGATCCGCCTCCAACTTCTTCACCTTCCCCTCCAGCAAGTTCTTGGCGGCCTCTGCAGCCTCGGTAGCATCGACGGCCTCCTTCAGCTTGCCGGCGTGATCCGTGACCAGAGCTTCGAGCGTCTCCTTGTGCTTCTGCTCCAGCTCCTAGGTCCGCTGTGCGACCAGCTTTTCAATCTCCTCGTCCTTGGCGCAGAGCTTGTCGGCAAGTGCCTTCTCGCGAGCGGTTAGGTCATCATCATGAGCCTCAAGCCCAACACGGAGCTCTCTCAAGCGTGCCTCCTCTGCGGCAGCCTGTTGTTTGGCCTCTTCCTGTGCCTTCTCGACATCGGACTGCTTCATGAGGAGCTCATTCCAGCTTTGGCTCAGCTGCTCTTGGCTCATCCTCAGCTCCTGAAAGGCCTCGGCATACCATGCTTGCGTTTCCTCGACGCGCTTCTGGAGGTCTACTTCCGCTGCTTCGACAACTGCTGCCCTGGAGTTCAGTTTCTCTCTCCGGGCACGGTGAAGCGCTTGGAGCTTCTGGAAGTTGTTGCTCATGGCTTGGAGGAGTTGCTCTTCTTCAGATTTGTTGCCACTGGTGCGTGGCTCATCAATGATCTCGAGCCCAGCAGCAGCGATGACGTCTTCGTCAAAGATCTCCCCCTCAGTTGGCACCCGGGAGCTTGCCGTGCCTGGAATGTTGACAAACAGGTTGTCGCCAACCTTGAGGTATTTGCTTGGCGGGGGAGCGCTGGATGTTGATGGTCGATCCTCAACCGTCGCCTTCTCGGCAGCTAGGGGCTCCGTGGCCGGTGCAGCGCCTGGCGCTCCTGCGGCAGGAATGCTGTCAGTATGGTCACCAGCCTCCTTGCCGGCCCTCTCGGCAGACTTCTTGGCGGTTTCTTCCTGTGCGGCTCTGGCGGCTTCAACGGCAGCACTCTTGGCGGCCTCGGCGGGGGCATTCTTGGCGGCCTCTTCGGCGGCAATCCTGTCGGCCTCAGCGGCAGCATCCTTGGCTGTCTCCTCGATAACAGCATCAACGTCCATGCGCTCCGTCGAGGGAAGGTCTGGAGGCCAAGAGAACAAGCAAAACAAGGCTGAGGAAGAAGTTCAAGAAGACTAAAAGAAAGGCAAAATGACAAGTACTCTGAGGCGAGCGGTTTACCTGTGTCGAGCTGCTGAGAAGGGTTGCCGGTGCCTGTGCTTGCCGGCTCCTCTTCATCGCGGTAAAGCTCGCTTGCCGAACACTCATCTCAGGGCGGCGTAGTTGACGGAGGTGGCGCATCAGGGACGGCCCCCGTCGGTGCTCCTTGTTGCCGCTCTACTCCTACACGTCCGGTGATGTTAGCAGTGAAGATACACACCCCGGCACTTGCCAGCGGAAAGCGAGTAATAGACTCACGCTGGGGGCTGTGTTGAGGGCTGCGTCGTGGGCTGAGCTCCGGGCTGATGTTAATCAGCTCTGGCGCACCTGAAGTGCTTGCCAGCGGTTCATCACCCATCGAGGTCTTCGCCCTCTTCGCTATCCTTTGCGCCAGTGTTTCTGTGTCATCTCTACGGAAACGAGTCAAAGCAAAACAAATCAGTTAAACAAAATCAAAAGTTCATAAATTAGAGGATGTGACAGGGCTCTTACTCTTCTTCCTCCGAGCTGAAGGCAGAGAGGTCGAAGTCGACTTCCACCGCGGCGCTCGTGCGAGGAGATGAGGGAGTGGTCCTGGGGCGTTAGCTGTGGCAGGTTGCTGCGCAGCCTTGCCGGCAACCCCTTTGTCGGATGCTTCACCACTCGAGGAAGGCTGGCGGGCAGAGGCACCAGAGGTGAATTTTCGAAGAGCATGCCTCTTCCTCGGCTCGAGAGCTGGGAACTCCTCGTGCAGTTCCTCCTCAGCTATGTCTTCAGCAGATGTGCCCCCGGCAGCAGTGCTACTCTGCTTCCCGGCAACCTCGCCCTGCCCGGCAAGATTCTCCTCCGACAGCACTTCGCCTTCACTAGTTTCCCCTTCCACGAAGCCAGCGCTGCCGGCCTCCGCGGCAAGATTTGCCTCCTCCGCCCTGCTGGCGATGTACGCCACCTCTTCATCAGTAGTGGGGCGGACAAGGTTTTCCTCTGTGTGGATGGCCCTCTCCGACAGGTTATCAAAGAATTGCTTTGCCTGCTCTTCGGATGGCTCGATCCAGGTCCCATCAAGGCTGTGAGCGTCAAACACCAGCATCATGGCGATGATTGAGGCCAGAGCGGAGTTATTGCACAAAGGGACTATGCTTGCCGGCAGCCAGCTTACTGCATCTGTCCTAAAGAGTCTCTGGCAGAGAGCTGCATGCTGCAGGAACGTCAAATTATTGTTTAGCCCAGGGCGCAGCCTCATGATGTTTGTCGCGTTCCGGAATTCCCAAGCTGGCCTCCCTTTGTTCTGCAGAGGAGCGATGCGCCGGTGAAGGAAGTCGGCACCTATCATCTCTATTGTGAGCCCGGCAGCTCTAAGGCGGTGAATCCTGGTAGTTGCGATTGTGAGCTTCTCATTGTCAGGATCGAGGGCGCTCCAATCACTGCCGCGCACCATCTTCGTTTGCCGCGGCAAGCAGAAGGACTCGGGCTTTGTCTCTTGAATCCAGCACCACTTGGCCCGCCATTCATCCCACTTCTCGCGGTATGCCCCGTCTGGGTATACTTCCTTGCTTCCTGGCCGTGGGATCCAAGCGATGGAACCGGAAAGGGCCTCACCCTTTTGGATGTGGGGGATGAAGTAATGGCGGAAAAGGGCTGTGCTAGGGACTACTCCGGCGAAGTTTTCGCAAAGATGAGCGAAAACTGACATACATGTCACGGCATTCGGCGTAAAATCCAAGAGTTGGAAGCCATATGTGAGCATGATGTCGTTGAAGAAATCAGAGAAAGGGGGGCAGAGTCCGCAGTAAAAGTAATCGGCAAAGAAGTGATATTTGTCTGGGCCACCCCTAGAAGAACCTGGACTCACGAGAGTTGCAGGATGCGCCCTCGTCTCCTTTGCCCACATGCACTGGTACCGCTCCTTCAGTGTGCTCGCGTCGAGCACCGGGGGGAAAATGACGTGCTCCTTACGCATCTTCGCCAGATTGCTCTCCGGGACGGCGGCTTCCACCTCCTTGCCCTTACTCGTCTTGGGCGTCATGGTGGCTATGGGGGCGGAGGATGGGGACGGTGAGGGCGTGGAGGCGGCGGATGAATGGAGGGACTCTGTTTCGGGCTCAAGGAAGAAGACGGCGGCGATTCCTAGATTGGAAAAGACAGGAGGTAAATGAGCAGCGCCTCTGCGGATTCCTTTTTATGGGGAAGATGCGGGGCAGCCTCTTTACTAATCAATATAATAGCGCTTTTGCGAGCGCGCGGCTGTAACGGCCGCTCCGCCCACATCTCCCACGCCGCGCATTCAACGCGCGTAGTGAGGGGGGCGTAGTAAACGGAATGATTACGACAGTTAACTCCTGCCACGCGTGCCCGTGCACTGTTTGGGCCTAGCCCAACAACGCCTCGCACCGTGTATGGCCTAGGCTCGGGGGCTCCTGTCGGTGTACTAAAGTTTGGGTCTTTAATACCCCATACTTGTGCACGGGCAGTTGTAGCCATACCAGCGACAAGGCCTGCCGGGGGATAACTGGACACAGATACAAGAATATCAAAGAAGCATTCAAGCCAATAATCAGAAGACAGAAGACCGAAGGCTGGAGCCCCGACAAGATCTTGCTAGGATGGCTCGCAGCCCCGGCATGACCTCGCCACCCTGCCGCCGCTCCCGCTCAGCCACCAGCTTGTCGTTTAGCTGTTGTCCTCCTGGGTACGTGTCAGGTGCTAGCGGTGGATGGGCTTAAGCGGTGCGGATAGGACGGCCCCTTTTTCCGTCCCCAAGACGCTAAGGGACACCTCAACGGAGCATTAAATGTGTTTGTCCTAAACCGTCAGTGTTAGGTATGATAGCACTGTAGCAACTTTACACCTCATGCATGCACTATACGCCACTGTTGGTGACCCCTTCGAACGTATAAAAGGAGGCCCAAGGCGTAGCTACAGGGGGATCTTCTTCTGGCCCATTCTGCATGTGTAGCTGCTGGGTACTGTTCATCACAAGCGCTCCTAGAACCAGGGCTTAAACACACCCAATATACTAAACCAGGGGTAGGGTTTTACGCTTCTCAGCGGCCCGAACCTGGGTAAAAATCCCTGGTGTTGATCGTCGGATATGCTCTTTGTGCAAGCCTTTCTCCCTGCCGAACCATAAAGGGGTCCACGTGATCCCATAGGTGTCGTTTCCGACAACTGAGAACTATGAAACACCTATTAGACATAGCTCTCCTAGATTCGAAATGCCTAAGATACCTGAAGGTTATGTTATGGATGACGAGATAACTAGAGAAATTATTTCTTGTAAGGATAGAGATGATCTTAAGAAATTATTATGCAAGTATAAGGAAAAGACTTTGAATGCTAGTATGAAATGTGATCCTAAGTTTGTTACTTCACCTATCTTTGTTACTGATAAGGATTATGAATTCTCTGTCGACCCAGAGTTAATTACTTTGGTTGAATCTGATCCTTTCCATGGCTATGAAAATGAAACTGTAGTGGCACATCTTACTAAGTTGAATGATATAGCCACCCTCTTTGCTCATGATGATAAGATTCACTATTACTATATTCTCAAATTATTTCCGTTCTCATTAAAGGGTGATGCTAAGATATGGTACAATACTCTTGCTCCTGGTTGTGTGCGTAGTCCCCAGGATATGATTTAGTCCTTCTCTGAAAATTATTTTCCTGCTCATAAGAAACAAGCTGCCTTATGATGTCTACTACGCAACCTTCTTGTTGTAGACTCGTGTTGGGCCTCCAAGCGCAGAGTTTTGTAGGACAGTAGCAAATTTCCCTCAAGTGGATGACCTAAGGTCTATCAATCCGTGGGAGGCGTAGGATGAAGATGGTCTCTCTCAAACAACCCTGCAACCAAATAACAAAGAGTCTCTTGTGTCCCCAACACACCCAATACAATGGTAAATTGTATAGGTGCACTAGTTCGGCGAAGAGATGGTGATACAAGTGTAATATGGATGGTAGATATAGGTTTTTGTAATATGAAAATATAAAAACAGCAAGGTAACTAATGATAAAAGTGAGCACAAACGGTATTGCAATGCTTAGAAACAAGGCCTAGGGTTCATACTTTCACTAGTGCAACAGTTCTCTCAACAATACTGACATAGTTGAATCATATGTAAATCCCTCACGTGCGACAAAGAGTTCACTCCAAAGTCACAAATAGCGGAGAACAAACGAAGAAATTATTGTAGGGTACGAAACCTCCTCAAAGTTATCTTTTCCGATCAATCTTATGAGCTATCCATATAAGTGTCACGAACAGCCCTAGAGTTCGTACTAAAATAACACCTTAAGATACACATCAACCAATACCCTAATGTCACCTAGATACTCCAATGTCACCACGAGTACCCATGGGCTTGATTATATGATATGCATCACACAATTTCAGATTCATCATGTTCAATCCAACACAAAGAACTTCAAAGAGTGCCCCAAAGTTTCTACCGGAGAGTCAAGACAAAAACATGTGTCAACCCCTATGCATAGATTCCCAAGGTCACAGAACCCGCAAGTTGATCACCAAAACATACATGAAGTGGATCAATAGAACATCCCATTGTCACCACGGATATCCCATCGCAAGACATACATCAAGTGTTCACAAATCCTTAAAGACTCAATCCGATAAGAAAACTTCAAAGGGAAAACTCAATATGACTCATCTATATTAATAAAGCTCGCGATACATCAAGATCGTGTCATCTCAAGAACACGAGAGAGAGATCAAACACATAGCTACTGGTACATACCCTCAGCCCCAAGGGTGAACTACTCCCTCCTCATCATGGAGACCGCCGGGATGATGAAGATGGCCTCCGGTGATGGTTTCCCCCTCCGGCAGGGTGCCGGAATGGGCTCCCGATTGGTTTTTCATGGCTACAGAGGCTTGCGGCGGCAGAACTCCCGATCTAGGTTTCTTTCTGGGGGTTACGGGATTTATAGGAGAACTTGGCGTTGGAATCAAGTCAGGGGGACTCCCGAGGGACCCACAAGCTAGGGGGCGTGCCCTAGGGGGGCGCCCCCTAGGCTTGTGACTGCCTCGGGACTCCTCTCCGGTATCTTTTTGCTCCAGTATTTTTTATATTTTCCAAAAATATTCTCCGTAAATTTTCAGCCCATTCCGAGAACTTTTATTTCTCCACAAAAAAACGACACCATGGTAGTTCTGCTGAAAACAGCGTCAGTCCGGGTTAGTTCTAATAAAACCATACCAAAATCATATAAAATTATTGTAAACATGGCATGAATACTTCATAAATTATAGATACGTTGGAGACGTATCAGCATCCCCAAGCTTAATTCCTGCTCGTCCTCGAGTAGGTAAATGATAAAAGAAATAATTTATGAAGTGTGAATGCTAGCAAGTGCACAAGTTTGATCAATGATAATTCCAATCACTTTTTCTAGCATCAATATAAACCATAAACAGTAGCTCTTCTCATAAAACTTCTCATGATCAAGTAACAAGCTATTCACATGTTAAAGTATAGACCAGAAAGTTTCTTGAAAACTAACAAACCATATTCCTAGTCATCGAGCAATTGCAATTCATCTTATTTTCAGGAAGGGTCTATGTAAGAGCTTTGATTTAGCAAATTCCACATACTCAACTATCGTATAGCCTTCCATGATTATTGTCACTCAAAGCATATTTTTAAAACAAATAGCATCCATCGAACACAGAGAAAGATAGGGGCTTAATGTTTCGCCTCCCAACTTATTTATCATATAGATAATTATCAACAATAATAATTCATGATCAAATATATTTGTGTGGATATATATGTCTAGATCATTCCCCAACACATGACGCTTGCCAAGAGAAAAAGGCGAAATATAGGAAGTGGTGAAGATCACCATGACTCTTGCATAAAGGTAAGTATTAGAAAGTAAAAGATAGGCCCTTCACAGAGGGAAGCATTGATTTGCAAAGGTGCCAGAGCTCGAGCTTTTAAAACAGAGATGAATAATAATTTTGAGCGGTATGCTTTCATTGTCAACATAACAACTGAGAGATCTCGGTATCTTCCATGCTAGATACATTATAGGTGGTTCCCAAACAGAATGGTAATTTTTTTACTCCCCCTCCACCAATCAATCACACTCCATGTAGAGCCGAATCCACGAGTACCGTCCATACAAACAACAATCTTGGGGGAGTTTTGTTTCATTATATTTTGATTTGATTTTTGAGCATGGAACTGGGCATCCTGAATACCAGCCACTTTCTCGTGAATGATAGTGAATCAACACATATCGTGAGAATAACCCACCTAGCATGGAAGATACTGACAGCCCCTAGTCACTATATGAGCGATCCGGGCATACAAAACAGAATATTATTTGAAGGTTTAGAGTTTGGCACATGCAAATTTACTTGGAACGGGAGGTAAATACCGCATATAGGTAGGTATGGTGGACTCATATGGAACAACTTTAGGTTTAAGGGTGTTTGGATGCACAAGTAGTATTTCTACTTGGTGCGGAAGTTTTGGCTAGTATGAGGTGGAAGCAAGCACCACATGTTGGAGGATCCATAACAATATAACTTCTATACAAATATACCCAAACATAACTCATTAAGTTGTCTTCCTTGTCCAATTTTAACTAATTTGCTCGAGTTTGAAAATAATTAATGAGCTCACAATCATAGAAGATGTCCAAGATAGTATATTTATATGTGGAATCTCTCTTCCTTCAATATTCTTTCATGAATTGTTCAAGTGACCAATGCGGTGTTTGCTAACTTTCAATAAATTTTACCACCTATACTTCTTATGTGTGAAGTCATTACTCCCCATGGGATAAGTATATGAAGCATATTTAATTTCAGATTTATGATATTCAATTCAGTCAACCATTTACTCATAGGATATAGGTGAAGCACGAGAGTGAATGACAAACTACTCCAAAAAGATATAAGTGAAGATCAATGAGTAGTCAACAATTAAATAACTATGTGAAGACTCTCTCATCTAATAATTTCAGATCTTAAGTATTTTATTAAACTGCAAGCAAAATAAAAATAGCACTCCAAGAATAGCACGCATCATGTGAACGAATAAAAATTAAGGCTCAACATAGGCTAACCGATAATTGTTGATGAAGAGAGGTGGGATGCGTAGCATCCCCAAGCTTAGATGCTTGAGACTTCTTGAAATATTTACTTGGGGTGCCTTGGGCATCCCCAAGCTTGAGCTTTTGTATCTCGTTCAATCCTCTCATATCATGGTTTCACCTATTCTCAAAAACTTCATCCACACAAAACTCGAAAAGAACTCGTGAGATAGGTTAGTACACATAATAATAAATCAACTCTTTATGTACTGCAAAGACAAGTTGCACAATAATTTTCAAACATCATCTACTGTTTACTATCATCTCCACAATTTATATCTACCAATATAGGCTATGGAAACTATAGGATAAGTAGATAACGAAACTGTGACAGCAATCTGTCCAAACAGAACAGTCTGTAGAAATTTATGAAAACAGTGTACTTCTGTAACTCTAAAAATTATGAAAATTTAGGACATGCTAAATAATTTATATGACATCACTGTGTAAAAATTTCAGAAACTTTCCACGTTCCAGTAAAATATTAAAATTCAAACACTACAGCCAAAGTTTCTGTTTTTACACAGCACTCATCAAAACATGCAATGCAAGCATCCTAAGGAAATTCTTGGAACTTTTTATTGAAAAACATGATTATAACTAACTCCTAACAGATAACAAAAAAATAATATGACGCTCCAAGCAAAACTCATATTATGTGACGAATAAAAATATAGCTCTAAGTAAGATATACCGATAGTGTTGAAGACGAAAGAGGGGATGCCTTCCGGGGCATCCCCAAGCTTAGGCGCTTGAGTCTTCCTTGGATATTACCTTGGGGGTGCCTTGGGCATCCCCAAGCTTAGGTTCTTTTCACTCTTTATTCTCCTCATATTGGTGTCTCACCCAAAACTTGAAAACTTCAATCACACAAAACTTAACGGAACTTCGTGAGAAGGGTTAGTGTAGTAAAGATAAATCATTCACTTAGGTACTGTCAAGACAAGATTCATAATTGTTTCCACGTCATACCTACTGTATTATATCATTCCCATAATTTATATCACTCAATATAAGCTATAGAAACACTAAAACAAGTAAACTATGCATGCAAAACAGAATCTGTCAAAAACAGAACAGTTTGTGAAGATCTGTAGCGTAACCATACTTCCCTGTCTCTAAAAATTCTGAACAATTAGGACAATCTAGGCAATTTTTATATCAATCATGTGTAAAAAATTCAGATCAAAAAGCACATTCCAGTGAATTTACAAAATTCCTGGACTTAGAGCAAAAGTTTCTGTTTTTGCACAGAATCAAGTCAACTATCATCCACACTATCCCAAAGGCTTTACTTGGCACTTTATTGAAATAAAAGATACGAAACATGATTACTACAGTAGATTAATCATGTGAACACACAAAAACAGAAAGGAAAAGTGTTGGGTTGTCTCCCAACAAGCGCTTTTCTTTAATGCCTTTTAGCTAGGCATGATGATTTCAATGATGCTCACATAAGAATAGTAATTGAAACATGCAAAAGAGCATCATGAATCTCATGACAAGCCCATTTAAGTCTAACCCACTTCCTATGCATAGGGATTTTGTGAGAAAACAATTTATGGGAGCAAGAATCAACTAGCATAGGAAGGCAAAACAAGAATAACTTCAAAACTTTGAACACATAGAGAGGAAACTTGATATTATTGCAATTCCAACAAGCATATGTTCCTCCCTCATAATAATTTTCAGTAGCATCATGAACGAATTCAACAATATAACCAGAACATAAAGCACTCTTTTCATGATATACAAGCATAGAAATTTTACTACTCTCCACAAAAGAAATTTTACTAACAAGCATATGTTCCTCCCTCATAATAATTTTCAGTAGTATCATAAAAGAATTGAATACTACAAATTGGTTCCACATTAAAAGAGTAATATTCAGTAAAAGTATCATAATAGTAATCATCACTCTTTTTCATCGCATAAGTGTCATCACAATAATCATCATAAATAGGAGGCATGCTTTCATCATAACAAATTTGCTCATCAAAACTTGGGGGACTAAAAATATCATCTTCATCAAACATAGCAACCCCAAGCTTGTGGGTTTGCATATCATTAGCATCATGAATATTCAGAGAATTCATACTAACAATATTTCTATCATGCTCATCATTCAAAGATTTAGTGCCAAACATTTTAATAACTTCTTCTTCTAACACTTGAGCACAATTTTCCTTTCCACCATTTTCATGAAAGACATTAAAAAGATGAAGCATATGAGGCAACCTCAATTCCATATTTTTTTGTAGTTTTCTTTTATAGACCAAACTAGTGATAAAACAAGAAACTAAAAGATTCAATTGCAAGATCTAAAGATATACCTTCAAGCACTCACCTCCCCGGCAACGGCGCCAGAAAATAGCTTGATGTCTACTATGCAACCTTCTTCTTGTAGACTCGTGTTGGGCCTCCAAGCGCAGAGTTTTGTAGGACAGTAGCAAATTTCCCTCAAGTGGATGACCTAAGGTTTATCAATCCGTGGGAGGCGTAGGATGAAGATGGTCTCTCTCAAACAACCTTGCAACCAAATAACAGAAAGTCTCTTGTGTCCCCAACACACCCAATACAATGGTAAATTGTATAGGTGCACTAGTTTGGCAAAGAGATGGTGATACAAGTGTAATATGGATGGTAGATATAGGTTTTTGTAATCTGGAAATATAAAAACAGCAAGGTAACTAATGATAAAAGTGAGCACAAACGGTATTGCAATGCTTAGAACAAGGCCTAGGGTTCATACTTTCACTAGTGCAAGTTCTCTCAACAATACTGACATAGTTGAATCATATGTAAATCCCTCACGTGCGACAAAGAGTTCACTCCAAAGTCACAAATAGCGGAGAACAAACAAAGAAATTATTGTAGGGTACGAAACCACATCAAAGTTATCTTTTCCGATCAATCTTATGAGCTATCCCTATAAGTGTCACGAACAGCCCTAGAGTTCGTACTAAAATAACACCTTAAGATACACATCAACCAATACCCTAATGTCACCTAGATACTCCAATGTCACCACGAGTACCCATGGGCTTGATTATACGATATGCATCACACAATTTCAGATTCATCATGTTCAATCCAACACAAAGAACTTCAAAGAGTGCCCCAAAGTTTCTACCGGAGAGTCAAGACGAAAACATGTGTCAACCCCTATGCATAGATTCCCAAGGTCACGGAACCCGCAAGTTGATCACCAAAACATACAACAAGTGGATCAATAGAACATCCCATTGTCACCACGGATATCCCATCGCAAGACATACATCAAGTGTTCTAAAATCCTTAAAGACTCAATCCGATAAGAAAACTTCAAAGGGAAAACTCAATCATCACAAGAAGATAGAGAGGGGAAAACTCCATATGATTCATTGATACGTCTCCAACGTATCTATAATTTTTGTTTGTTCCATGCTATTATATTATCTGTTTTGGATGTTTTATATGCATTAATATGCTATTTTATATTATTTCTGGGAATAACTTATTAATCTAGTGCCTAGTTCCAGTTTCTGTTTTTTCCTTGTTTTTGAGTATTGCGGATAAGGAATATTAAACCGAGTCCAAACGGAATAAAATCTTTGGAATGATTTTTCTTGGACCAGAAGAAACCTGCCAGACTTGGAGATGAAGGCAGAAGACCTGCCGTGTGGCGACAAGCCACCAGGGCGCGCCCTAGGGTGGGGCGCCCCCCTGGCTTTTCGCCCCACGGCAGACCTCCTAACCCTATTCTTTGGCCTATAAATTCCCAAATATTCCTCCAATACGAAAAAGAGCAATGAAAATACTTTTTCGCCGCCGGAAGCCTCTGTTCCTGTGAGATCCCATCTTGGAGCCTTTTCCGGTAATCTGCCAGAGGGGGATTCGATCACGGAGGGCATCTACATCAACTCCATTGCCCCTCCGATGATGCGTGAGTAGTTCACCTTAGACCTTCGGGTCCATAGCTAGTAGCTAGATGGCTTCTTCTCTCTCTTTGTTCTTCAATACCATGTTCTTCATGATCTTCATGGAGATCTATCCGATGTAATACTCTTTTGCGGTGTGTTTGTCGAGATCCGATGAATTGTGGGTTTATGATCAGATTATCTATGAATATTATTTGAATCTTCTCTGAATTCTTATATGCATGATTTCATATCCTTGCAAGTCTCTTCGAGTTATTTGTTTGGTTTGGCCAACTAGATTGGTAATTCTTGCAATGGGAGAAGTGCTTGGTTTTGGGTTCAATCTTGCGGTGTCCTCACCCAGTGACAAAGTAGGGGTAGCGAGGCACGTATTTGTATTGTTGCCATCAAGGGTAAAAAGATGGGGTTTGCATCATATTGCTTGAGTTTATCCCTCTACATCATGTCATCTTACCTAATGCGTTACTCTGTTCTTCATGACCTTAATACTCTAGATGCCGGGAGGAGTCGGTCGATGTGTGGAGTAATAGTAGTAGATGCAGAATCGTTTCGGTCTACTTGACACGGACGTGATGCCTATATGCATAATCATTGCCTTGGATATCGTCATAACTATGCGCTTTTCTATCAATTGCTCGACAGTAATTTGTTCACCCACCGTATTATTTTCTTTCAAGAGAGAAGCCTCTAGTGAAAGCTATGGCCCCCAGGTCTATTTTCCATATTATATTTTCAGATCTATAAACCAAAAATACTTTGCTGCAATCTTTTTACTTTTGTTTTACTTTCCGTTCTAGCAATCTTCTATATCTATCTCTATCAGATCTCATCCTTGCAAGTAACCGTGAAGGGATATTGACAACCCCTTTATAGCGTTGGGTGCAAGTGTTTGATTATTTGTGTAGGTACATCTATTGGGGACTTGCTTGTATCTCCTACTGGATTGATACCTTGGTTCTCAACTATTGAGGGAAATACTTATATGCTTTGCTGCATCACCCTTTCCTCTTCAAGGGAAAACCAACGCAAGCTCGAGAAGTAGCAAGAAGGATTTCTGGCGCCGTTGCCGGGGAGATCTACATCAAGCCTACCAAGTACCCATCACAAACTCATCTCTTGCATTTACATTATTTGCCATTTGCCTCTCGTTTTCCTCTCCCCCACTTCTAAAACGATTTTCAAAAAGATTTGCCTTTTTATTCGCCCTTCTTTCGTTCGTCTCTTTGTTTGCTTGTGTGCTAGCTCGTTTCGTTGCCACCATGTCTAAATCTAAAGAAGTTTTTATTGAAAAAGATAGTAATAATCTTGAGGGGAATCTTAACGACCCTCAGGAAGAACCTACTATCACACATACAAAAAAAATTCCGCATAGGTAGCGGTAATATTATTGGAAAATGTGTTATTCAAGATTTCTTTACTTGTGCTGGCACGCTACCTACTTTAGGAGGGTCTATTCTCTATAAAACTAATATTCTTGCGGATGTGATAACACTGTTAATAATTGAACTTGAGAGGCAATTCGTTCATATGCATCCTTGCATACAAAGGATTTTTCTAGAGTTCTCTAATATTCAGCATTCTTCCGTTAAGCGTGCCATACTATATTTCTAGCCCACGAGTTTAGATTCATCATGAAAGAGGGTAGCGAAATTTTTGCACATTATAAAATTAATGGTGGATGCCCCCCTATAGAGGAGATCCTTTTTAATCAAGAATAAATAATGAGATTGCAATCTCCGGATTATGTGGCTTATAATGAAAATTTGAGAAAAAGGGTTCCTACTGAGGTTTTGGTTGATAAAATTTCCGAACTCAATGATAACTTTTCTATACAAAACAATGGATTAGAGTTCATATTAATGGATAGGCTTATGACTTTCCACCAAAGGAAAGCTTACAATGATGAATTGATTATACAATATAGGGGGCCGAAGGAGGAACCTATCCCTCCCGCACTTGATCTTAAGGATCCTTATCCTTTTGATTATTTTTGCTTGCCACAAAGGAAACTTGCCGCTGAAAGAAGGGAGTATGAGATGAGCATGGATGATCTCCCTTACTATTATGACAATACCTGTATCTATTGCATTATGCCTAACTAAGGGCGTTAAACAATAGCGCTTGTTGGGAGGCAACCCAATTTTATTTTATGTTTCTGTTTTTTTGCTTCTGTTCTTGAGTGTTTTGCACATTGTTACCTCTGTAGTAATTGTGTTTTATTGTTTTAATTAGTGTTTGTGCCAAGTAAGACCTTTGGGATGGTTTACGGTGATTGTTGATTTGGTTTTGCTGAAAAACAGAAAATTTTGCGCTCAGTCCAGGAATTTTATAAATTCACCAGAGCGTCAACTGGATATGAATTTTCTACACAAGATTTATATACAAATTTCCCTGATTGTCCTAAGGTTTCAGAATTTTTGGATTTACAGAAGTATTCAAAGTCTACAGATTGCTACAGACTGTTCTGTTTTTGACAGATTCTGTTTTCTTTGTGTTGTTTGCTTATTTTGATGTATCTATGGGTTGTATCGGGGGGTATGAACCATGAATAAGTTGGAATACAGTAAATATTACATCAATATAAATAAATAATGAGTTCACAACCGTACCTAAAGTGGTGATTTATTTTTCTTATACTAACGGATCTCATGAGTTTTCTGTTGAGTTTTGTGTTGTGAAGTTTTCAAGTTTTGGGTAAAGATTTGATGGACTCTAGAATAAGGACTGGCAAGAGCCTAAGCTTGGGGATGCCCAAGGCACCCCAAGACATATTCAAGGATACCAAAGAGCCTAAGCTTGGGGATGCCCCGGAAGGCATCCCCTCTTTCGTCTCCAATCCATCGGTAAATTTACTTGAGGCTATATTTTTATTCACCACATGATCTGTGTTTTGCTTGGAGCGTCTTGTATGATATGAGTCTTTGCTTTTTAGTTTGCCAAAATCATCCTTGCTGCACACATCTTTTGAGAGGGACATGCATTAATCGTGAATTTATTAGAATACTCTATGTGCTTCACTTATATCTTTTGAGCTAGGCAATGTTGCTCTAGTGCTTCACTTATATCTTTTTAGAGCACGGTGGTGTTTTATTTTATAGAAATAATTGAACTCTCGTACCTCACTTATATTATTTTGAGAGTCTTTAAAACAGCATGGTAATTGGTTTAGGTTATGAATTTAGTCCTAATATAATGGGCATCCAAGAGGGATATAATAAAAACTTTCATATAAAGTGCATTGAATACTATGTGAAGTTGGATTCCTTGCATATAGTTTTGAGATATAAAGATGGTGATGTTAGAGTCATGCTAGTGAGTAATTGTGGAATGGTAAAAATACTTGTGTTAAAGTTTGTGACTCCCGTAGCATGCATGTATGGTGAACCGTTATGTAACGAAGTCGGAGCATGATTTGTTTAATGATTGTCATCCTTTGTGTGAGGGTCGGGAGCGCGCGATGGTTTACTCCTACCAACCTCTCCCCTAGGAGCATGCGTCTAACACTTTGCTTCGATGACTAATAGATTTTTGCAATAAGTATGTGAGTTCTTTATGACTAATGTGAGTCCATGGATTATACGCACTCTCACCCTTCCACCTTTGCTAGCCTCTCTAGTACCGCGCAACTTTCGTCGGTGCATTAAACCCACCTTCCTCAAAACAGCCACCATATACCTTCCTCAAAACAGCCACCATACCTTCCTATTATGGCATTTCCATAGCCATTCCGAGATATATTGACATGCAACTTCCACCGTTCCATTTTTTTATGACACGCACCATCATTGTCATATTGCTTTGCATGATCGTAAGACAGCTAGCATGATGTTTTCATGGCTTGTCCGTTTTTTTGATGTCATTTGCTATGCTAGATCGTTGCACATCCCGGTACACCACCGGAAGCATTCATATAGAGTCATATCTTGTTGTAGGTATCGAGTTGTAAGTAAATAAAAGTGTGATGATCATCATTATTAGAGCATTGTCCCATGTGAGGAAAGGATGATGGAAGCTATGATTCCCTCACAAGAAGGGATGAGTCTCCGGACTTTACAAATAATAAAAGAGGCCAATGAAGCCAAAAAAAAAAGAGGCCAAAGATGCCCACCAAAATAAAAAATGAGAGAAAAGAGAGAAGGGACAATGTTACTATCTTTTTTCCACACTTGTGCTTCAAAGTAGCACCTTGATCTTCATGATAGAGAGTCTCCTATTTTGTCACTTTCATATACTAGTGGGAATTTTTCATTATATAACTTGGCTTGTATATTCCAATGATGGGCTTCCTCAAATTGCCCTAGGTCTTCGTGAGCATGCAAGTTGGATGCACACCCACTTAGTTTCTTTTTGAGCTTTCATACACTTATAGCTCTAGTGCATCCGTTGCATGGCAATCCCTACTCACTCACATTGATATCTATTGATGGGCATCTCCATAGCCCGTTGATACGCCTAGTTGATGTGAGACTATCTTCTCCTTTTTCCATACAACCTCCACCATATTCTATTCCACCCATAGTGCTATATACATGGCTCACGCTCATGTATTGCGTGAAAGTTGAAAAGGTTTGAGAACATAAAAGGGGTGAAACAATTGCTTGACTTGTCATCGGGGGTGTGCATGATTTAGATACTTTGTGTGGGGAAGATGGAGCATAGCCAGACTATATGATATTGTAGGGATAACTTTCTAAGGCCATGTTATTTTGAAAGGACACAATTGTTTGTTAGTATGCTTGAAGTATTACTGTTTTTATGTCAATATCGAGCTTTTGTTTTGAATCTTATGGATCTGAATATTCATGCCACAATAAAGAATATTACATGGATAAATATGTTAGGTAGCATTCCACATCAAAAATTCTGTTTTTATCATTTACCTACTCGAGGACGAGCAGGAATTAAGCTTGGGGATGCTTGATACGTCTCCAACGTATCTATAATTTTTGATTGTTCCATGCTATTATATTATCTATTTTGGATGTTTTATATGCATTAATATGCTATTTTATATTATTTTTGGGACTAACTTATTAATCTAGTGCCTAGTGCCAGTTTTGGTTTTTTCCTTGTTTTTGAGTATTGCAGATAAGGAATATTAAACGGAGTCCAAACGGAATAAAATCTTCGGAATGATTTTTCTTGGACCAGAAGAAACCTGCCAGACTTGGAGATGAAGGCAGAAGACCTGCCGTGTGGCGACAAGCCACCAGGGCGCGCCCTAGGGGGGAGGCGCGCCCCCCTGGCTTGTGGCCCCACGGCAGACCTCCTAACCCTATTCTTCGGCCTATAAATTCCCAAATATTCCCCCAATACCAAAAAGAGCCACGAAAATACTTTTCCGCCGCCGGAAGCCTCTGTTCCTATGAGATCCCATCTTGGAGCCTTTTTCGGTAATCTGCAGGAGGGGGATTCGATCACGGAGGGCATCTACATCAACTCCATTGGCCCTTCGATGATGCGTGAGTAGTTCACCTCAGACCTTCGGGTCCATAGCTAGTAGCTAGATGGCTTCTTCTCTCTCTTTGTTCTTCAATAACACGTTCTTCATGATCTTCATGGAGATCTATCCGATGTAATACTCTTTTGCGGTGTGTTTGTCGAGATCCGATGAATTGTGGGTTTATGATCAGATTATCTATGAATATTATTTGAATCTTCTCTGAATTCTTATATGCATGATTTCATATCCTTGCAAGTCTCTTCAAGTTATTGGTTTGGTTTGGCCAACTAGATTGGTAATTCTTGCAATGCGAGAAGTGCTTGGTTTTGGGTTTAATCTTGCGGTGTCCTCACCTAGTGACAAAGTAGGGGTAGCGAGGCACGTATTTGTATTGTTGCCATCAAGGGTAAAATGATGGGGTTTTCATCATATTGCTTGAGTTTATCCCTCTACATCATGTCATCTTACCTAATGCATTACTCTGTTCTTCATGAACTTAATACTCTAGATGCAGGCAGGACTCGGTCGATGTGTGGAGTAATAGTAGTAGATGCAGAATCGTTTCAGTCTACTTGACACGGACGTGATGCCTATATGCATAATCATTGCCTTGGATATCGTCATAACTATGCACTTTTCTATCAATTGCTCGACAGTAATTTGTTCACCCACCGTATTATTTTCTTTCAAGAGAGAAGCCTCTAGTGAAACCTATGGCCCCCGGGTCTATTTTCCATATTATATTTTCAGATCTATAAACCAAAAATACCAAAAATACTTTGCTGCAATCTTGTTTACTTTTGTTTTACTTTCCGTTCTAGCCATCTTCTATATCTATCTCTATCAGATCTCATCCTTGCAAGTAACCGTGAAGGGTTGACAACCCCTTTATAGCGTTGGGTGCAAGTGTTTGATTATTTGTGTAGGTACATTGATACGTATCCAACATATCTATAATTTTTCCTTGTTCCATGCTGTTATATTACCATTCTATGATGTTTTACAATCATTTTACTACAACTTTATATTATTTTTGGGACTAACCTATTAACCTAGAGCCCAGTGCCAGTTTCTGTTTTTTCCGTGTTTTTGAGTTTTACAGAAAAGGAATATCAAACGGAGCCCAAACGGATTAAAAATCTACGGTGATTTTTTTTTGGACCAGAAGAAGCCCAGGCAACATTGGAGTTGGGCCAAAAGAGCCACGAGGCCACCACAAGCCTGGGGGGCGCCCCCCCTAGGCACGCCCCCTGGCTTGTCGTCACCTCGTGGCCCCCCTGGACTTGTTTCCGCCGCCAAAAATTCCTATAAATATAGAAACCCCCAGAAACAAACCTAGATCGGGAGTTCCGCCGCTGCAAGCCTCCAGAGCCACAAAAAACCTATCAGGAGCCCGTTCCGGCACCCTGCCGGAGGGGGAAACCATCACCGGAGGCCATCTTCATCATCCCGGCGGTCTCCATGACGAGGAGGGAGTAGTTCACCCTCGGGGCTGAGGGTATGTACCAGTAGCTATGTGTTTGATCTCTCTCTCTCTCGTGTTCTTGAGATGACACGATCTTGATGTACCGCGAGCTTTATTAATATAGATGAATCATATGGAGTTTTCCCTCTCTATCTTCTTGTGATGAATTGAGTTTTCCCTTTGAAGTTTTCTTATCGGATTGAGTCTTTAAGGATTTGAGAACACTTGATGTATGTCTTGCGATGGGATATCCGTGGTGAAAATGGGATGTTCTATTGATCCACTTGATGTATGTTTTTGTGATCAACTTGCGGGTTCCGTGACCTTGGGAATCTATGCATAGGGGTTGGCACACGTTTTCGTCTTGACTCTCAGGTAGAAACTTTGGGGCACTCTTTGAAGTTCTTTGTGTTGGATTGAACATGATGAGTCTGAAATTGTGTGATGCATATCGTATAATCAAGCCCATGGGTACTTGTGGTGACATTGGAGTATCTAGGTGACATTAGGGTTTTGGTTGATGTGTATCTTAAGGTGTTATTTTAGTACGAACTCTAGGGCTGTTCGTGACATTTATAGGGATAGCTCATAAGATTGATCGGAAAGATAACTTTGAGGTGGTTTCCTACCCTACAATAATTTCTTCGTTTGTTCTCCGCTATTTGTGACTTTGGAGTGAAATCTTTGTCGCACATGAGGGATTTACATATGATTCAACTATGTTAGTATTGTTGAGAGAACTTGCACTAGTGAAAGTATGAACCCTAGGCCTTGTTTCTAAGCATTGCAATACCGTTTGTGCTCACTTTTATCAATAGTTACCTTGCTGTTTTTATATTTTCAGATTACAAAAACCTATATCTACCATCCATATTACACTTGTATCACCATCTCTTCGCCGAACTAGTGCACCTATACAATTTACCATTGTATTGGGTGTGTTGGGGACACAAGAGACTCTTTGTTATTTGGTTGCAGGGTTGTTTGAGAGAGACCATATTCATCCTACGCCTTCCACGGATTGATAAACCTTAGGTCATCCACTTGAAGGAAATTCGCTACTGTCCTACAAAACTCTGCGCTTGGAGGCCCAACACGAGTATACTAGAAGAAAGTTGCGTAGTAGACATCAAGCTCTTTTCTGGCACCGTTGCCGGGGAGATGAGTGCTTGAAGGTATATCTTTAGATCTTGCAATTGAATCTTTTAGTTTCTTGTTTTATCACTAGCTTGGTCTATAAAAGAAAACTACAAAAAAAATGGAATTGAGGTTGCCTCATATGCTTCATCTTTTTAATGTCTTTCGTGAAAATGATGGAAAGGAAAATTGTGCTCAAGTGTTAGAAGAAGAAGTTATTAAAATGTTTGGCACTAAATCTTTGAGTGATGAGCATGATTGCAATGTTGTTAGTATGAATTCTTTGAATATCCATAGTACTAATGATGATTGCACTAGTCATGATAAAAAGATTTCTTATAAGCTTGTCAATTTTTGTGGAGAGCATAGAGTTTGTGAATACATGCCTAAAAGGGAAGGCAGATTTTGTAAGAGGCATAAGTATTTAGAAACTAAATGGTTGCAAGAGAGGCTATATGTTTGTGCTGAAAGACTTAATATTTCTCGCCGTCCTTGTGAACTTTGCAATGAAAGTGGTCATTTTAATTTCCAATGTGAATTATTTCATGATCGAATTGTGTCCAAAAATTGTGATAACCTCATTACCCTTGAGCATCATAATGAACTTAGTCTATTTTTGGGGTATGAATAAATGAAACATAAAACTAAGGATGTTCCAGCATGGGTTCTCATGAAAATGATTGATTTTGATCTAAATGAAATCTATATGTATTGCGTGGTAAATTGCATTGAGAATCCTTATATTGCCAATTACTTAAAGACAAGAAAACAAATAGAATATGAAGAGAATACTAATGAAGGGGAAGAGGTTTCCCAATATCCTCCTATTTTTTCTTATGATGAATCAGGTAACGAGGAGGAGCTTCTTATTCAACCAACCTCTTCAAAAAGAAGCTTGGAGGAATTAAATAAACCCACACATAATGTGGTGAAGAAGAAGAAAAGAAGGAAAAGTAAAGTAAAAGAGGTATCTCTCCCAAATAATGACACCCCTTATAATCTTGAAAATCTTTTTGGCACCAACTTAGAAAATTGTGATGATAATAATTGTTCTACGATTGGTGCTATTCATACTATTAATGATGAGAGTGATTATGCTTATGTTATGCAAAGCCACAAGCTTGGGGATGCTATGTTTGATGAGAATGACATGTTTGAGAATTTTTTTGCTGCAATTAATGTTTGTCGCAAGCTTGGGGATGCTATGTTTAATGAAGATGATGTTTTTAGTCCCCCAAGTTTTGATGTGCAAATTTATTACGATGATAGCATACCCCCTATTTATGATGATTGCAATATTTATGAAAGTGGATTTGGAAGAGTGTCAACTTCAGATAATAATTATCCCACTATTTGGAGGGTGTTAAATATTATTATAATGACAAAAGTGGATTTGGAGAGGTCACGACTTTATTTATTAATGATTCCACTATTTCGGAAGAGGTTTCAATTGACTATGATGAGAACAAAGTTGCTACTTATGATGATTATTGTGATGATACTTATGTTATAAAGAGTAGTGATAATTATTGTCATAATTTTGAATATCCTTTTACTGAACATTACTCTTTTACTGTGGAAACAATTTTTAGTATTCGAGCTTCATATGATACTCCCACTATTATGAATGAGAAGAAAATTGCTTATGTGGAGAGTGACAAATTTTCTATGCTTATGAATCATGAAAAGAATGATTTATGTGATAGTTATGTTGTGAAATTCCTTCATGATGCTACTAAAAATTATTACGAGGGAGGAACATATGCTTGTAGGAATTGCAATAATATCAAGTTTCCTCCCTATGTGTTCAAAGTTTTGAAGTTATGCTTGTTTTGCCTTCCTATGCCAGTTGATTCTTGCTCCCATAAATTGTTTGCTCACAAAATCCCTATGCATAGGAAGTGGGTTAGACTTAAATGTGCTTGTCATGAGATTCATGATGCTCTTTTGCATGTTTCAATTATTATTCCTATGTGAGCATCATTGAAATCATCATGCCTAGCTAAAAGGCATTAAAGAAAAGCGCTTGTTGGGAGACAACCCAATATTTATACCTACTGTTTTTGTGGGTCATCATGATTAAGCTACTATATAATCATATTTTATAGATTTTGTTTCAATAAAGTGCCAAGTAAAGCTTTTGGGATAGTGTGGATGATAGTTGACTTGATTCTGTGCAAAAACAGAAACTTTTGCTCTCAGTCCAGGAATTGTGTAAATTCACTGGAACGTGCTTTTGATCTGAATTTTTTACACCGTATTTATATAAAAATTCTTCAGGTTGTCCTAATGTTTCAGAATTTTTAGAGACAGGGAAGTATGGTTACACTACAGATCTTCACAGACTGTTATGTTTTTGACAGATTCTGTTTTGCATGCATAGTTTGCTTGTTTTAGTGTTCCCATAGCTTATATTCAGTGATATAAATTATGGGAATGATAGAATATAGTAGGTATCATGTAGGAACAATTATGAATCTTGTCTTGACAGTACCTAAGTGAATGATTTATCTTTATTATACTAACCCATCTCACGAAGTTCCGTTAAGTTTTGTGTGATTGAAGTTTTGGGTGAGACACCGATATGAGGAGAATAAGGAGTGACAATAACCTAAGCTTGGGGATGCCCAAGGCACCCCCAAGGTAATATCCAAGGAATACCCAAGCGCCTAAGCTTGGGGATGCCCCGGAAGGCATCCCCTCTTTCGCCTTCAACATTATCGGTATATCTTACTTGGAGCTATATTTTTATTCGTCACATAATCTAAGTTTTGCTTGGAGCGTCATTTTATTTTGTTTTTCTCTGTTAGGTGTTATTTATAATCTTGTTTTTCAATAAAAATTTCCAAGAATTGCCTTTAGGATGCTTGAATTGCATGTTTGATGTGTGCTGTGTAAAAACAGTAACTTCTGCTGTAGTGTTTGAATTTTCATATTTTACTGAGACGTGGAAAGTTTCTGAAATTTTTACACAGTATTGTCATATAAATTATTTAGCATGTACTAAATTTTCATAATTTTTTGAGTTATAGAAGTACACTGTTTTCATAAATTTCTACAGACTGTTCTGTTTGGACAGATTGCTGTCATAGTTTTGTTATCTACTTATCCTATAGTTTCCATAGCCTATATTGGTAGATATAAATGGTGGAAATGATAGTATACAGTACCTAATGTTTGAAAATTATTGTGCAACTTGTCTTTGCAGTACATAAAGAGTTGATTTATTATTATGTGTACTAACCTATCTCACGAGTTCTTTTCGAGTTTTGTGTGGAAGATGTTTTTGGGAATAGGTGAAACCATGATATGAGAGGATTGAACGAGATACAAAAGCTCAAGCTTGGGGATGCCCAAGGCACCCCCAAGTAAATATTTCAAGAAGTCTCAAGCATCTAAGCTTGGGGATGCTACGCATCCCACCTCTCTTCATCAACAATTATCGGTTAGCCTATGTTGAGCCTAAATTTTTATTCGTTTACATGATGCGTGCTATTCTTGGAGTGCTATTTTTCTTTTGCTTGCTGTTTAATAAAATACTTCAGATCTGAAAACCTTTATTGAGAGAGAAAGTCATGTTGGTGTAGTGAACAGGGGGTGTTCACTACCCTTGGACATGCACCGGCAAGTTGCAGCCTCCAGGCGGGAAGGGCATGGCAGAGAAGAAATCCACTTAGGACACATCCAGGACCCAGGTTTCTGGCAAGGATTACTTGCCGGGAACGGGCCTATGCATCACTGGCAAGCTCAAAGGCGGGCAAGATCAGGATAGAATTTCCGGGAAGCGAGCCTTCCTGGGAGAAGACCTCCAGGCAGGTCACCGAGAAGACCCGATGTTGGACTCCCGACAAGATGCTTGCCGGGGGACAACTGGGAACAAGCACAAGACTATCAAGAAGGCATTCAAGCAGATGATCAGAAGACAGAAGACCGAAGGCTGGGATCCCGGCAAGATGCTTGCCGGGATGGCTAGTGAAGACCCGGCAAGATTCGCACCCGGCAAGATTCGCACCCGGCGAGATTCGCACCCGGCAAGATCCCACCACCCAGCCACCGCTCCAGTGCAGTGACCAGCCTGTCAGACGGGGTTTGTCCTCCTGGATGCGTGTCATGGCATTAGCGGCAGATGGGGTTAAGCGGTGCTGATGGGACGGGCCCTTTTCCCATCCCCAAGAAGCTAAGGGACACCTAAGCAAGGCATTTAATGTGTTTGTCCTAAGTCGTCAGTATTAGGTATGATAACACTGTAGCAACTTTACACCTCTTGTACTTCGCCACTATTGGTGACCCCTTCGACATATAAAAGGAGGCCCAAGGCGTAGCTACGGGGGGGGGGGGGCTTCTGGAGAGGAGCTTCTGAAGAGGACCTTCTGGCCAATTCTGCATGCGTAGCTGCTGCTCGAACGTACTATTCATCGCAAGCGCTCCTGTAGCCAGAGTTCAAACACATCCAATACAACTAAAGTAGGAGTAGGGTTTTACGCTTCTCAGCGGCCCGAACCTGGTTAAAAATCCCTCGCGTTGATCGTTAGATCTGCTCTTTGTGCAAGCCTTTCTCCCTGCCGAAACGAAAAGGGATCCACGCGATCCCATAGGTGTCGTACGCCGACATCTTTGGCGCGCCAGGTAGGGGGAAAGGTTGCGCGAACCTGATCTAGCGGTCAACGCATCAGCTTCATCGTCCATGGCGACTTTGCTCTACTTACGGAAAGCTAAGTCCTAAAACTTTGATTGCTTTTTGTTGTGTAGCCTTATCCTTGATGGTAGTTTTGTATAACCTGTGCGCGAGGGAGCGCTCTATTAACACTCTGCACTCCTGGTTTTTCTGGGTCCACCCAACAACACAGATGCAGCTGCGGTTGTCTCTAGAGCGTTAAGCTCCTGAAGAGGCGGCGTTCTTGATAGGCTGCTAGACAGGACCCGATCCTAAGCGCCATCGACCAGAACGTGCGCATTCGGGGAGTATTCCAGCAAGCGTAGGGATTCATTGTACAAAAATGCAATTGTTCAAGGAAAAGGCTTGATAAGTTTTATTTTCGGATTTCTGCGTAAACCCGTATGCTGAGGAACCTCCCCGGGGCTAGTTGCGCTCCTAGTCGCCTCGAGTCCGCTCGGCGATGTGAGCAGCTGCACTAAAGCTGGGAAGGTAAACCTTTTCGGGAGGCGGCGTTCCCGGCAAGCCGCTAAGGACCTGTTCCTCAAAGCGCTGCTGACTGGATCGTGCGCACCGGAAAGTGTTCCGGCAAGCAAGGGAACATTTGACAGAAGTCGAGATTACAACAAATTAATCATAAATTGTGCTAAAACGCTGTCGTGGCATTACATGTCCAATCAGTGTTGCAGGAATACGCATGGAAGGAGGGCTCGGGGGCTGGCAGCGCCCTAGAGAGTAACCTTCTAGAGAGCTGCTGGTCATCACCACGAGCGCGGCCTCGCTATGCGAGATGAACAGCAGGAAAAACTAAGTTACAAAAACTTGTGACAATTGCATTTCTTTTACTCTCCTCACTCGCTCCTTACAGCTACACGCGAAGGAGCCTTCCTGGGGCTAATTGCTCTCCTAGTCGCCTCGAGTTCGCTCGGCGATGTGAGCAGCTGCACAGACACCGGGAAGGTAAACCTTTTCGGGAGGCGGCGTTCCCGGCAAGCCGCTAAGGACCCGTTCCTCCAAGCACTGCCGACTGGAGCATGCGCACCGGAAAGCTTTCCGGCAAGCATGGGTCGTCTTGATTGATTTTTCGTCCTTGCACATTAATCTGCACGCGAAGGAACCTTGTCGTGGTGAGCCCGCGCTCTAGTTTCGCCTCGAGTCCGCTCGGCAGGCTTAGCACCCGTGTTCTGACCCGGCAAGTCGCCTTGCCGGCGGCGGCGTTTCCAGCAGGCTGCTAGGGACCTGTTCCTCAAAGCGCTCATGGCAAACGTGCGCACCGGCAAGGTTTCCAAACAGCGTAGGATATAAGATATATCCAAGGACGGAATTAATCAAGAGGGAAGCAAACATTCATTTAGCATAAAGAAACATGTCTTGCATACATAAAGATTGGCCTGACTAAGATTAATTATTTCTCTACATGCGCCATTGCAGCAACAGGTATGCAAAAGGTACTTCAGTCTCGGCGGCACGCGGCAGCCGAGAAAGCCAAGGGCACCGTGCTGGAGGCCGGCAAGACGGCAGTGAGGCATTCACAGTAGATGGCGGCGACAGCAGGGATGATTGTATGAATCGAGCACCGCACCCGTAGTACCCTTTATGGGGAAGGCTCGGGGGTTGGCTCTTCGTCGCACGGTGTGGCACTCCCTTTCGGACACACGACTCCTGCTACCGTCCAGCTCTGTCTGCCCACGCTGCCGGCGAGCCCAAGGCCCGGCAAACCAGAAGCTCCCTTACGTCATCATCAGCGTGCAGTTAAAAAGTCATGAGTGACGGTCACTTCTCGCCGCGCGTGTACCAGTGCATGTTTTTGGGCCTAGCCCAGACAAACATTGTGCATGCTTGTCCGGCCCAGGCCCGGGGGCTCCTGTCGGTGTAGTGAACAGGGGGTGTTCACTACCCTTGGACATGCACCGGCAAGTTGCAGCCTCCAGGCGGGAAGGGCATGGCAGAGAAGAAATCCATTTAGGACACATCCAGGACCCAGGTTTCCGGCAAGGATTACTTGCTGGGAACGGGCCTACGCATCACCGGCAAGCTCAAAGGCCGGCAAGATCAGGATAGAATTTCCGGGAAGCGAGCCTTCCTGGGAGAAGACCTCCAGGCAGGTCACCGAGAAGACCCGATGTTGGACTCCCGACAAGATGCTTGCCGGGGGACAACTGGGAACAAGCACAAGACTATCAAGAAGGCATTCAAGCCGATGATCAGAAGACGGAAGGCTGGGATCCCGGCAAGATGCTTGCCGGGATGGCTAGTGAAGACCCGGCAAGATTCTCACCCGGCAAGATTCGCACCCGGCGAGATTCGCACCCGGCAAGATCCCGCCACCCAGCCACCGCTCCAGTGCAGTGACCAGCCTGTCAGACGGGGTTTGTCCTCCTGGATGCGTGTCATGGCATTAGCGGTGGATGGGGTTAAGCGGTGTTGATGGGACGGGCCCTTTTCCCGTCCCCAAGAAGCTAAGGGACACCTAAGCAGGGCATTTAATGCGTTTGTCCTAAGTCGTCAGTATTAGGTATGATAACACTGTAGCAACTTTACACCTCTTGTACTTCGCCACTGTTGGTGATCCCTTTGACGTATAAAAGGAGGCCCAAGGCGTAGCTACGGGGGGGGGGGGGCTTCTGGAGAGGAGCTTCTGAAGAGGACCTTCTGGCCCATTCTGCATGTGTAGCTGCTGCTCGAACGTACTGTTCATCGCAAGCGCTCCTGGAGCCAGAGTTCAAACACATCCAATACAACTAAAGCAGGAGTAGGGTTTTACGCTTCTCAGCGGCCCGAACCTGGGTAAAAATCCCTCGCGTTGATTGTTGGATCTGCTCTTTGTGCAAGCCTTTCTCCCTGCCGAACCGAAAAGGGATCCACGCGATCCCATAGGTGTCGTACGCCGACAAGTCCTCACATAGCTACTTAATTGTTGGCTACTCATTGATCTTCACTTATATCTTTTGAGAGTAGCTTGTCATTTGCTCATGTGCTTCACTTAAATTTGTTTGATCTTGCCAAAAAGCAATGGCAATATATAAAACTAGCCCCAAAGTGATAGATATCCAAGGAGGATATAATAAAAACTTTCATGAAGATCTTGGGACAAATTAAACTTGATTCTTTGTAATAGTTTTGAAACATGATGATAGTAATATGTGAGTCATGTTAGTGAGTAATTATGCTTTAGTAGGAATATTGGTGTTAAGGTTTCTGATTCCCTATGCAAGTATGAAAGTCAATAGTTATGCAATGAAGTTACATCCAACTTGTGGTGCATTATTCGGTGTTAGTTATGTTCAATGCTCACTTATGTGAATTTTAGTTTCTTTGTTTGGTTGCTTCCCAATCTATTTGCTAGCCTCCATTTGTACTAAGTAGAAATACTACTTGTGCATCCAAAATCGTTAAACCAAGTTTTGCCTTATGAGTCCAACATTCCTACCTATATGTGGTATTTCCATGCCGTTCCAAGCAAATTTGTATGTGCCACCTCTAAATTTTCAAAATAAATTTTTTCTTTTGTGTGCCCGCACCAATCATGAAATGCTGGGGAGTATCCAATATTTTTCCATGCTAGGTGTGTTATTCTCACGATATGTGTTGATTCACTATCATTCACGAGAAAGTGGCTGGTATTCGGGATGCCCAGTTCCATGCTCAAAATTCAAATCAAAATATAATGAAACAAAACTCCCCCAGGATTGTTGTTTCTATGGACGGTACCCGTGGATTCGGCTCGCCGTGGAGTGTGATTGATTGGTGGAGGGGGAGTAAAAACTTTACCATTATGTTTGGGAACCGCCTATAATGTATCTAGCATGGAAAGTATTGTGAGCTACTTTGTTGTTTTCGTTGACAGGAAAAGCATGCCACTCAAAATATTTTTCTCTCTCAATTTAAACCTTGAGCTCTGGCACCTCTACAAATCCCTACTTCCCTCTCCGAACGGCCTATTTATTTACTTTATGCAATTTTTATTTTTGCTTTGAGTCTCCATCTTCTCTTATAAGCACCAACTAGGGGGCACTATGATCGTACTTGAGCATTGGGCATAGCTAATATTTGAGTGTGTTTCATGAATGGATAAATGATTGAGCATGACGGGCTAGGGATAGCTTTCTTTAGTGTTGATATTTTGAAAGACATGGTTGCATGTTGACATGCTTGAGTATTGAAGTCATTATGTTAAAACTAGCCTATTGCTTTGAATCATTTACAAGTCCAAATGTCCATGCTATACAAAGAAGATAAGAATATGATGAAAATGTTAGGCAGCATTCCACATCAAAAATTCTGTTTTTATCTTTTACTTACTCGAGGACGAGCAGGAATTAAGCTTGGGGATGCTGATACGTCTCCAACATATCTATAATTTTTGCTTGTTCCATGCTGTTATATTACCATTCTTGGATGTTTTACAATCATTTTAATACAACTTTATATTATTTTTGGGACTAACCTATTAACCTAGAGACCAGTGCCAGTTTTTGTTTTTTCCGTGTTTTTGAGTTTTACAGAAAAGGAATATCAAACGGAGCCCAAACGGAATAAAAATCTATGGTGATTTTTTTTTGGACCAGAAAAAGCCCAGGCAGCATTGGAGTTGGGCCAGAAGAGCCACCAGGCCACCACAAGCCTGGGGGGCGCCCCCCCTAGGGCGCGCCCCCCTGGCTTGTCGTCACCACGTGGTCCCCCTAGACTTGTTTCCGCCGCCAAAAATTCCTATAAATATAGAAACCCCCAGAAACAAACCTAGATCGGGAGTTCCGCCGCCGCAAGCCTCCAGAGCCACAACAAACCAATCGGGAGCCCGTTCCGGCACCCTGCCGGAGGGGGAAACCATCACCGGAGGCCATCTTCATCATCCCGACGGTCTCCATGACGAGGAGGGAGTAGTTAACCCTCGGGGCTGAGGGTATGTACCAGTAGCTATGTGTTTTATCTCTCTCTCTCTCGTGTTCTTGAGATGACACGATCTTGATGTACCACGAGCTTTATTAATATAGATGAATCATATGGAGTTTTCCCCTCTCTATCTTCTTGTGATGAATTGAGTTTTCCCTTTGAAGTTTTCTTATCGGATTGAGTCTTTAAAGATTTGAGAACACTTGATGTATGTCTTGCGATGGGATATCCGTGGTGACAATGGGCTGTTCTATTGATCCACTTGATGTATGTTTTGGTGATCAACTTGCGGGTTCCGTGACCTTGGGAATCTATACATAGGGGTTGGCACACGTTTTCGTCTGGACTCTCCGGTAGAAACTTTGGGGCACTCTTTGAAGTTCTTTGTGCTGGATTGAACATGATGAGTCTAAAATTGTCTGATGCATATCGTATAATCAAGCCCATGGGTACTTGTGGTGACATTGGAGTATCTAGGTGACATTAGGGTTTTGGTTGATGTGTATCTTAAGGTGTTATTTTAGTACGAACTCTAGGGTTGTTCGTGACACTTATAGGGATAGCTCATACGATTGATCGGAAAGATAACTTTGAGGTGGTTTCGTACCCTACAATAATTTCTTCGTTTGTTCTCCGCTATTTGTGACTTTGGAGTGAACTCTTTGTCGCACATGAGGGATTTACATATGATTCAACTATGTTAGTATTGTTGAGAGAACTTGCACTAGTGAAAGTATGAACCCTAGGCCTTGTTTCTAAGCATTGCAATACCGTTTGTGCTCACTTTTATCATTAGTTACCTTGCTGTTTTTATATTTTCAGATTACAAAAACCTATATCTACCATCCATATTACACTTGTATCACCATCTGTTCGCCGAACTAGTGCACCTATACAATTTTCCATTGTATTGGGTGTGTTGGGGACACAAGAGACTCTTTGTTATTTGGTTGCACGGTTGTTTGAGAGAGACCATCTTCATCCTACGCCTCCCACGGATTTATAAACCTTAGGTCATCCACTTGAGGGAAATTTGCTACTGTCTTACAAAACTCTGCGCTTGGAGGCCCAACACGAGTCTACAAGAAGAAAGTTGCGTAGTAGACATCATACATCTATTGGGGACTTGCTTGTATCTCCTACTGGATTGATACCTTGGTTCTCAACAACTGAGGGAAATACTTATCTACTTTGCTGCATCACCCTTTCCTCTTCAAGGGAAAACCAAGGCAAGCTCAAGAAGTAGCATTCATCTATATTAATAAAGCTCACGATACATCAAGATCGTGTCATCTCAAGAACACGAGAGAGAGATCAAACACATAGCTACTGGTACATACCCTCAGCCCCGAGGGTGAACTACTCCCTCCTCGTCATGGAGACCGCCGGGATGATGAAGATGGCCTCCGGTGATGGTTTCCCCCTTCGGCAGGGTGCCGGAACGGGCTCCCGATTGGTTTTTCGTGGCTACAGAGGCTTGCGGTGGCGGAACTCCTGATCTAGGTTTCTTTCTGGGGGTTACGGGATTTATAGGAGAACTTGGCGTTGGAATCAAGTCAGGGGGACTCCCGAGGGACCCACAAGCCATGGGGGCGCGCCCCCTAGGCTTGTGACTGCCTCGGGACTCCTCTCCGGTATCTTTTTGCTCCAGTATTTTTTATATTTTCCAAAAATATTCTCCGTAAATTTTCAGCCCATTCCGAGAACTTTTATTTCTGCACAAAAAACGACACCATGGTAGTTCTGCTGAAAACAGTGTCAGTCCGGGTAGTTCTAACAAAATCATACCAAAATCATATAAAATTATTGTAAACATGGCATGAATACTTCATAAATTATAGATACGTTGGAGACGTATCACCTTACAGGAAATATTTAACTTTGTGCAAATTGAAGAAGAGAGTCTCCCACATGCTTGGGGGAGGCTTCTCCAAATGCTTAATGCATTGCCTGATCATCCTCTTAAGAAAAATGAAATACTTGATATCTTCTACAATGGACTAACTGATGCTTCTAGGGACTTCCTAGATAGTTCTGCTGGTTGTGTTTTTAGGGAACTAACTGTTGAACAAGCTGAGGAACTATTGAATAATATATTGAAGAATTATGATGATTGGACTCTCCCTGAACCATCACCTAAACCCACACGAAGAAGAGGGGTATGTTATTTCTCAGTTCTGAAGATATGCAAGCGGCAAAGAAATGTATGAAGGAAAAAGGTATTAAAGCTGAGGATGTTAAGAATTTACCACCTATTGAAGAAATACATGGCCTTTACACACCACCACCTCCACAGGTGGTAGAGGTAAATTCTTTATTAAAGTTTGATGAAAGTGATATCCCTTACAATAAACATCCTAGTCAATGCTTATATGAGTGTGATAACTACATTATGAAACAAGATCACTTCAATGCAAATGTTCTGAAACAATTGAAATATAATTCTGATTTGATTGCTCGCTTGAGTGACTTATTATTTAGAATTAGTAATGATGTTAGAGGTGTAGGAAAACATGCCTCCATGGTTCATACCGAGTTAGAACAAGTTGCTAAATCTCAAAAAGAATTGCTTGATGAAATGAATAATAATATGAATGATTTTGCTGCTAGAGTAGTAACTAGAGGAGGTAGAATGACCCAAGAACCCCTCTATACCGAGGGTCATCCTAAAAGAATTGAACAAGACTCTCAGAGAATTAATACTGATGCACCTAGTCCTTCTAAAAAGAAAAAGAAAAAGAAAAATCATAGGACTTTGCAAACCTCTAGTGAACCTGAGATAGAAAAACCTCCTAATAATAATGATGTCTCTATTTCTGATGCTGAAACTCAATCTGGTAATGAACATTCACCTAGTGATAATGAAAATGATAATGATGGTGTTCATGAACATACTCAACCAAACAATGATAAAGAACCAGATAATGATGTTGGAATAGAACCTGCTGCTGGTCTTGATAACCCACAGCCTAAAAATAAACGATATGACAAAAGAGACTTTGTGGCTAGAAAACATGGTAAAGAAAGAGAGCCATGGGTTCAGAAACCCATGCCTTTTCCACCTAATCCATCCAAGAAAAAGGATGATGAAGAAATTGAACGCTTTGCTGAAATGATTAGCCCAGTCTTTTTGCGTACCCGCTTAACTGATATTTTAAAGATGGCCCCTTATGCAAAATACATGAAAGACATCATCACTTATAAAAGAAAGATACCTGTTGTGGGAGTAATCCTGACAATAGTACTAGGGGTACGAATGAGTAGGGCGAAGCCTAGCTACGGAGCAAGTGTAACACTCGGTGTTTACGAGTTCGGACCCCACTCGGAACTGGTAACAGTCCTACGTCTCGAGCCCTGGGGCTAGGTGTTGTTTGATATGTGTTCTGATTACAGAGAGTTCATAACCCTTGTTCCGGCGCCCGAGGATGGCTTATATAGAGTGCGCCACCAACGCCATCACTAGGGTCATTAATAATAGTAACTGCGGGGGTTACTAGAAACTGCTAAGTTAACTACAGCCGTTATAGGTAACGTGGTCTTTACAGTACTTAAGGTGTATTAAGTCCCTCCAATGTTGCAGCCCTCAGGACGTTCCTGCTTCCTTCTAGCCGAGTGGTTAACAATGTCCGAGTGACTTGAGAATAGCCGAGTGCCTCTTGTGCATTCGTCCGAGTGTCGAGGTAAGCCAAGGGCCTTCAAGACCTTGTAGGACCCCAAGAGTGTCCTAGAACAAAGGGACATGACCCTACCTAGGGTAGGTGACCTTGTCAGTAGCCCCCGAATCGGTTGAGGTTTGAGAGAGCCGAGTGACCCACGCGCAGAGCTGTTGGTAGCGCCTTTGGGAACGCTAAGGAGCAAGACGGGTTGTTCCTCACTCGTCATCGAAGCCGCGACAGATTCAGGTCAAGTAAATTCTGAACGACTCAAACAGTCCGACTGTTCAAGTTATTCGATCGGGTGCAGATCAGTTCCCGGGAGCAGTGGCCTGATATCCAAGAGATAATATTATTGAACCTTCCGATTGTCTTTCACTCGGGGGCTCTCGAACCAGTGTTAGATTCAACCAAATACTCAACGAGCCTCTATGGTCCGTTTGGTGAGTCCTAGCGTGTCGGATCACGTCAGCGGGCTCGGAGCTCATTCGGTTGATTTTAGTGCATCAGAATGCACCAGTGAGCACGGAGCTCACTCGATCAAATTTGGCGCATCAGGGCGTACCGGTGAGCACGGAGCTCACTCGGTCGATTTTGGCGCACCGGTGAATGTAGAGTTCACTCGAACAACTTCGTTGCATAGAAACGCTTCAGAGGTCACAAAATTCATTTGGACAGCAGTTGCGCGAAATCTCCGGCGATTTCAAAATCGTGGGGAAGCGCACGCAAGTGATCGTGACGGTTGTGTCAGGCAAGTGGGGAAAGTGGCCACGGTGCCTCGATTTCCGCACCGTGAATTTTGCCCGTGTCGCCCCTTCTCTGTCCCAGAGATATCGTGGATCTGCTCGCGTCCGTTGATTGCGTGGCCGATGTCGATCCAACGACTGAAACCTCGCTGATCCAGAGTATAAAAGCAGGCCGGGAGGGAGGTAGGAAAACACCTCCATTCTCCCGATTCACTCCACCGCTCCGCCGAGAACCCCACCTCCCACCGATTAGCTGCCACTCCTTACCGGAGATGACGAAGAGTGCCACTGTGAGGGCCGAGAGGGCGAAGAAGACCTCGCGCGAGTCCTTCTCGAGCGCGGGCGCTCCAGCCGGCTTCGTTCAAGGCGATTGGTTGGCCTCTCGGGTCACCGCCAGCCGGTTGGAGGACCTGGAGAGTCAGGGTCTCCTGGTTGCCGGAAGCTGGAGGATGCCGGAGAAGGGAGAGACGGAGCCTGCACCGCACGGGAATGAGAGGGTCCTTCTCTCTACTCACCTTGACAAAGGTTTGTCTTTGCCTCCGCACCCCATTTTCCGCACTTTTTTGGATTTTTTCGGATCTCAACTTCATCTTCTCACCCCCCCAATTCAATGACTTATCTGGCTGCTTTCGTTTCGCTTTGCGAAAACTTCCTTGGTTGTCACCCCCACTGGGGCTTGTTCAAACACGTATTCACGTGTCGAGTGATGAGTGTAAAGAAAACCAATCTGACGGAGGAGAAAATGAACGTAGTTCAGTTGTGCGGGGTCTTGGGTATTCAGTTGAGAGGCAAGAGCAGTTTCCCATCTATGACTTTCCCAGACACCGTTAAGGGTTGGCAGTCGTCTTGGTTTTATTGTGAGGACGTTCCAGTCGGAGAGGGTCAGTTGGGTCTCCCTCCATACTCGGCTGAGCGCATTCGGCGACTCCCCAAGCTGACTGTGTCCAAGGACGAGAAGGTAGATATAGACATTCTCGTGATTGCGCTGGTATCTTTGGTGAACCATGGGATCAATGGGCTGGATCTGCTGGAGGTCTTCTTCCAGAGGAGGATCCAGCCACTGCAGGCCAGGGCGCACCCCATGTGGCTGTACACGGGTCCGGATGACCTCACGTGAATGCACCCGGAGGAGCTCAGCGAGGAGGCCGTAGCTAATAAGCTTAAGTCCATCACTCCGGCTCGAGATAACCCCAGGGGTATGAGGCGCGTGCCTCCATACTCAGCGGAGAATCCGGCAAACGAGGTAAAATTCTGAGTGCCATTGTAGTTCCTGAGTCTGGCAGCCTTCAATTACTAAATCTTGATCAGAATACCATTTGTTTTGACAGGCCTTCAAAAGCATGGTGAGCTTGATACCCGCTGGGAACCACGCTCCTGCTGACGTGGCCAGCGACAACGAGCGTCATGATGACTCAGATGAAGAATAGGATTACGTGGACGATAGTGAGGACGGAGGTAGCGAGAAGGAGTCGGAGCCAGGGGATGAGGCGGAGTCTTCTCCTTTGGAGGAGGTGCTTACCGAGCCCCGCAAGAGGATGCGCCAAGACCCTGGGGTCCGCGGTGGCAACGCAGGGGTATCGAACCTCACCAAGTCCTCAATGACCATCCCTCCCACTCAGACTTCAAAGCGAGGGCGTGCCGAGCCTGTCCCATCTCCAAAGAAGAGCTCCAAGCAGCCAAAGATCACGTCCAGCAAACCTCAAAAGGCGGTTCTACCTAAGACCAAGACAAACGTACCGGTGGACTCTGTGTAAGTGTTTTCACTCCGCACATCTTTCCAAATGACTGATGAAGTGTAATAATTTTCCGAGTGACTCTTCTACAGGGCCAACACGTCGACTGCTTCCCTGGAGAAGGACAAGGTCGAGGTCGACGCTTCATCTTTGAAAGGTACCACTCAGACCAGGCCGTTCTTAATCTTTGAACACCTCGATTCATTTTTGAACTTATTTCCGAATGACTTTCGAATGTTTGCAGAACCACGTTAAGTGATTGAGATCGACATGGATGACCAAACCACACCACCTAATCCCACCTCCAGCATGGATATCGTCATGCGGAATGTTTCGCCTATTTAAGTGCCATCCCCAGCTCGGGGGACCCCTTCGGGAGCCGGGTCAGCAATCGGTACGTCTCCAACCATCCCACCTACAACCAGCGCGATCGAGCTCCAGCCTGTCCCGGAGGACCAAGTGGGAGAAAGTAAGGAGGCTCTGATCTAGCTGAGGCTGATGAACGAAAAGTTGAAGGAGGCACGTGATGCTGGAGAAGCGTTGGGGAAGAATGTCCGAGTAAGAACTTTTGTAAGTACCTTCTTTAGGCATAGTTTTTTGCAAGTTGTAGATGTTTTTGAAGTTCTGAGTGGGCTTGCGTCTGGAGCACACCCACTGGTTGGAGTCTTAGAGACTTCCGAATGTTATTCATAGGATATCTTGTAGTTATACTTTTCGAAGACGATGCGGTGATGGACCATGGACCAGAGCCTCTCGACGTTGACCATCGGGGTGTAGAACATATAGTTCTCCGGTGGGGGCGCGCTGAGCGCAATCACTTGGTGTAGTCCCCGAGGCTACCGTCGACTAAAGCAGTCAGTGACAATCTCAGAACCTGAGTGAAGTAGGATCCGAATGATGAGATACTTGTCGAAGAGGATGCGGTGATGGTCCATGGACCAGGGCCTCTCAACGTTGACCGTCGGGGTGTAGAACATGTAGTTCTCCGGTGGGGGCGCGCTGAGCGCACCCGCTGGGTGTAGTCCCCGAGGCTGCCGTCGACTGAAGCAGTCGGCGACAGTCTCAAAATGCTAGTGAAGTAGAATCCGAATGATGAGATACTCGTCGAAGAGGATGTGATGATGGTCCATGGACCAGAGCCTCTCGACGTTGACCGTCGGGGTGTAGAACCTGTAGTTCTCCGGTGGGGGCGCGCTGAGCGCACCCACTGGGTGTAGTCCCCGAGGCTGCCGTCGACTGAAGTAGTCGGCGACAGTCTCAAAATCCGAATGCTATGTGTCTGTCTTGATATTTGTCTGTTATCACTGATTTTTCTTTTTTTTACAGGGTGTGTGTGAGCTCGGGACTCGTTACAACGCCCTTGAGAAGGAAGTACAAGAGCTGCGTCGTAGCTTGGAGACTGATAAGACCAAGAATACCCATCTAGAACAAGAAAAACGATCACTCGAAGGTAATCAAATATTGACTGAGTACCTTTGGACTTGAACCTTTTCCCTGTCCGATTGAAAGTATTTCATCAGATGTACGTAGTGAGAACTTTCAACTTACTAAGAGGCTCCGGATTTCTATTTCTATAGAGACCATGAAGGAGGCTTTAGAGAAGAAGGACCGGGAGCTGGCAACGGCTCAGAAGGAAGCCAGTCGGAAGGCAAAGGACGCTGAGGACAAGCTGAAATCCTTTGAGAAGTGGGAGGAGGATAAGAAAGTCTTGGAGGAGGTCGCGAGGAGAAGCACTGATGCAGTTGAGGCTGAGGCGAAACTGAAGCCGGTCTTGTCGAAGAGGCGAGAGCTGGAGAAACTCATTGAAGACCTCTGCAAACGAAATGAATGACAAGCTCAAAGGTACGCATCAGACATGACCGAGTTCTGGGTCATTTCATATCAATTCTTCTCTTCCCTCAACTCCTTCCCGAATGATTATCAGATCTATGGTGGGATGTTGAGGAGGAGACTTCCCAAATCGAGAAGAAGCTAGATCCGAGTGCTGGTCTTCTTCGAGACAGCTCGGCTCTTGCACTGCTTCGCCTCGATGAGCGCACTTCGGCGGTGGCTATCTTCCTCAACTGTTTACGCAAAGCGGCCAAGGAGATCGACAAGGAAGTTGCCCCTAACGAAGAACCTCTGAGTGACTTGGAAGTCCTCATCAATCATCTGCGGGATATTCTACGCCGAGTGCAGTCATGGAAGAAGTCTGTTGCCCGAGCTGGGGCGGACATCGCGCTCTCCGTCGTCCATGTGCATTGCAAGGGCATAGACGAGGAAAAGCTGAAGGCGCTGAAGGTCGTAAACCGCAAGAATGCTAAGATCGAAGATTTCATGGAGACTTTCCTGCCGGCGGCCACTCGGATTGCTGAGGTTATTGACCTCGACAACTTTACAGACGCAGCATCTCCGTCATCGGTCGAGTAAATCTCGGAAAAAAACTTTTAAGCCTTATTTGCCTCGGAATGCCGAGTGATTTCTGTATCGGTACATTTGCAGTGACCATGTGGTCACAACTATCTGCACTTTCGCTTTGAACTGCTTGACATTCGAATGTCTTTACTTGATCATTTTAAACGTTTGTCTTGATTTTGAACTTAGGCGAAAACAGGTTCACAGCTAAGTCCCCGAGTGTGGATGATGTCCTCACTCGGAGTAGTTTTTAACTTAGGCGAAAGCAGGTTCGCAGCTAAGTCCCCGAGTGTGGATGATGTCCTCACTCGGAGTAGTTTTTAACTTAGGCGAAAACAGGTTCGCAGCTAAGCCCCCGAGTGTGGATGATGTCCTCACTCGGAGTAATTTTTAACTTAGGCAAAATCAGGTTCGTAGCTAAGCCCCCAAGTGTGGATGATGTCCCCACTCGGAGTAGTTTTTAACTTAGGCGAAAGAAGGTTCGCAGCTAAGCCCCCGAGTGTGGATGATGTCCTAACTCGGAATAGTTTTTAACTTAGGTGAAAGCAGGTTCACAACTAACCCCCCGAGTGTGGACGATGGCCTCAATCGGAGTAGTTTTTAACTTAGGCGAAATCAGTTTCGCAGCTAAGCCCCCGAGTGTGGATGATGTCCTCATTCGGAGTAGTTTATAACTTAGGCGAAATCAGGTTCGCAGAGAGTCATGAAAAATTTGGTAAACCCCATTTTTGAAAATAGAAATTCAATTTAAAGGGGTACCCAAGCTAAATAAGGCCTCCGAAATCAGAGCATAGAAAAAGGCGGGGATGGTTAATTAAATGAAAGGATTTCGAACCAAAATCTTTGCTAATTCGACAAGGATTGTATTCTTTAATTAGTTTTGACCGAGTACCTTTGGACTTGAACCTTTTCCCTGTCCGATTGAAAGTATTTCATCAGATGTACGTAGTGAGAACCTTCAACTTACTAAGAGGCTCCGGATTTCTATTTCTATAGAGACCATGAAGGTGGCTTTAGAGAAGAAGGACCGGGAGCAGGCAACGGCTCAGAAGGAAGCCAGTCGGAAGGCAAAGGATGCTGAGGACAAGCTGAAATCCTTTGAGAAGTGGGAGGAGGACAAGAAAGTCTTGGAGGAGGTCGCGAGGAGAAGCACTGATGCAGTTGAGGCTGAGGCGAAACTGAAGCCGGTCTTGTCGAAGAGGCGAGAGCTGGAGAAACTCATTGAAGACCTCTGCAAACGAAATGAATGACAAGCTCAAAGGTACGCATTAGACATGACCGAGTTCTGGGTTATTTCATCTCAATTCTTCTCTTCCCTCAACTCCTTCTTCCCGAATGATTATCAGATCTATGGTGGGATGTTGAGGAGGAGACTTCCCAAATCGAGAAGGAGCTAGATCCGAGTGCTGGTCTTCTTCGAGACAGCTCGGCTCTTGCACTGCTTCGCCTCGATGAGCGCACTTTGGCGGTGGCTATCTTCCTCAACCGTTTACGCAAAGCGGCCAAGGAGATCGACAAGGAAGTTGCCCCTAACGAAGAACCTCCGAGTGACTTGGAAGTCCTCATCAATCATTTGCGGGATATTCTGCGCCGAGTGCAGTCATGGAAGAAGTCTGCTCCCCGAGCTGGGGCGGACATCGCGCTCTCCCTCGTCTGTGTGCATTGCAAGGGCATAGACGAGGAAAAGCTGAAGGCGCTGAAGGCCGTAAACCGCAAGAATGCTAAGATCAAAGATTTCATGGAGACTTTCCTGCCGGTGGCCACTCGGATTGCTGAGGTTATCGACCTCGACAACTTTACAAACGCAGCATCTCCGTCATCGGTCGAGTAAATCTCGGAAAAAAACTTTTAAGCCTTATTTGCCTCGGAATGCCGAGTGATTTCTGTATCAGTACATTTGCAGTGACCATGTGGTCACAACTATCTGCACTTTCGCTTTGAACTGCTTGACATTCGAATGCCTTTACTTGATCATTTTAAACGTTTGTCTTGATTTTGAACTTAGGCAAAAACAGGTTCACAGCTAAGTCCCCGAGTGTGGATGATGTCCTCACTCGGAGTAGTTTTTAACTTAGGCGAAAGCAGGTTCGCAGCTAAGTCCCCGACTGTGGATGATGTCCTCACTCGGAGTAGCTTTTAACTTAGGCGAAAACAGGTTCGCAGCTAAGCCCCCGAGTGTGGATGATGTCCTCACTCGGAGTAATTTTTAACTTAGGCAAAATCAGGTTCGCAGCTAAGCCCCTGAGTGTGGATGATGTCCCCACTCGGAGTATTTTTTAACTTAGGCGAAAGCAGGTTCGCAGCTAAGCCCCCGAGTGTGGATGATGTCCTCACTCGGAGTAATTTTTAACTTAGGTGAAAGCATGTTCGCAGCTAAGCCCCAAGTGTGGATGATGTCCCCACTCGTAGTAGTTTTTAACTTAGGCGAAAGAATGTTCGCAGCTAAGCCCCCGAGTGTGGATGATGTCCTAACTCGGAATAGTTTTTAACTTAGGTGAAAGCAGGTTCACAACTAAGCCCCCGAGTGTGGACGATGGCCTCAATCGGAGTAGTTTTTAACTTAGGCGAAATCAGTTTCGCAGCTAAGCCCCCGAGTGTGGATGATGTCCTCATTCGGAGTAGTTTATAACTTAGGCGAAATCAAGTTCGCAGAGAGTCATGAAAAATTTGGTAAACCCCATTTTTGAAAATAGAAATTCAATTTAAAGGGGTACCCAAGCTAAATAAGGCCTCAGAAATCAGAGCATAGAAAAAGGCGGGGCTGGCTAATTAAATGAAAGGATTTCGAACCAAAATCTTTGCTAATTCGACAAGGATTGTATTCTTTAATTAGTTTTGACCGAGTACCTTTGGACTTGAACCTTTTCCCTATCCGATTGAAAGTATTTCATCAGATGTACGTAGTGAGAACCTTCAACTTACTAAGAGGCTCCGGATTTCTATTTCTATAGAGACCATGAAGGAGGCTTTAGAGAAGAAGGACCGGGAGCAGGCAACGGCTCAGAAGGAAGCCAGTCGGAAGGCAAAGGACGCTGAGGACAAGCTGAAATCCTTTGAGAAGTGGGAGGAGGACAAGAAAGTCTTGGAGGAGGTCGCGAGGAGAAGCACTGATGCAGTTGAGGCTGAGGCGAAACTGAAGCCGGTCTTGTCGAAGAGGCGAGAGCTGGAGAAACTCATTGAAGACCTCTGCAAACGAAATGAATGACAAGCTCAAAGGTACGCATCAGACATGACCGAGTTCTGGGTTATTTCATCTCAATTCTTCTCTTCCCTCAACTCCTTCTTCCCGAATGATTATCAGATCTATGGTGGGATGTTGAGGAGGAGACTTCCCAAATCGAGAAGGAGCTAGATCCGAGTGCTGGTCTTCTTCGAGACAGCTCGGCTCTTGCACTGCTTCGCCTCGATGAGCGCACTTCGGCGGTGGCTATCTTCCTCAACCGTTTACGCAAAGCGGCCAAGGAGATCGACAAGGAAGTTGCCCCTAACGAAGAACCTCTGAGTGACTTGGAAGTCCTCATCAATCATCTGCGGGATATTCTGCGCCGAGTGCAGTCATGGAAGAAGTCTGCTCCCCGAGCTGGGGCGGACATCGCGCTCTCCCTCGTCTGTGTGCATTGCAAGGGCATAGACGAGGAAAAGCTGAAGGCGCTGAAGGCCGTAAACAGCAAGAATGCTAAGATCAAAGATTTCATGGAGACTTTCCTGCCGGCGGCCACTCGGATTGCTGAGGTTATCGACCTCGACAACTTTACAAACGCAGCATCTCCGTCATCGGTCGAGTAAATCTCGGAAAAAAACTTTTAAGCCTTATTTGCCTCAGAATGCCGAGTGATTTCTGTATCAGTACATTTGCAGTGACCATGTGGTCACAACTATCTGCACTTTCGCTTTAAACTGCTTGACATTCGAATGCCTTTACTTGATCATTTTAAACGTTTGTCTTGATTTTGAACTTAGGCAAAAACAGGTTCATAGCTAAGTCCCCGAGTGTGGATGATGTCCTCACTCGGAGTAGTTTTTAACTTAGGCGAAAGAAGGTTCGCAGCTAAGTCCCCGAGTGTGGAAGATGTCCTCACTCGGAGTAGCTTTTAACTTAGGCGAAAACAGGTTCGTAGCTAAGCCCCCGAGTGTGGATGATGTCCTCACTCGGAGTAATTTTTAACTTAGGCAAAATCAGGTTCGCAGCTAAGCCCCCGAGTGTGGATGATGTCCCCACTCGGAGTATTTTTTAACTCAGGCGAAAGCAGGTTCGCAGCTAAGCCCCCGAGTGTGGATGATGTCCTCACTCGGAGTAATTTTTAACTTAGGTGAAAGCATGTTCGCAGCTAAGCCCCCAAGTGTGGATGATGTCCCCACTCGCAGTAGTTTTTAACTTAGGCGAAAGAAGGTTCGCAGCTAAGCCCCCGAGTGTGGATGATGTCCTAACTCGGAATAGTTTTTAACTTAGGTGAAAGCAGGTTCACAACTAAGTCCCCGAGTGTGGACGATGGCCTCAATCGGAGTAGTTTTTAACTTAGGCGAAATCAGTTTCGCAGCTAAGCCCCCGAGTGTGGATGATGTCCTCATTCGGAGTAGTTTATAACTTAGGCGAAATCAGGTTCGCAGAGAGTCATGAAAAATTTGGTAAACCCCATTTTTGAAAATAGAAATTCAATTTAAAGGGGTACCCAAGCTAAATAAGGCCTCAGAAATCAGAGCATAGAAAAAGGCGGGGCTGGCTAATTAAATGAAAGGATTTCGAACCAAAATCTTTGCTAATTCGACAAGGATTGTATTCTTTAATTAGTTTTGACCGAGTACCTTTGGACTTGAACCTTTTCCTTTCCGATTGAAAGTATTTCATCAGATGTACGTAGTGAGAACCTTCAACTTACTAAGAGGCTCTGGATTTCTATTTCTATAGAGACCATGAAGGAGGCTTTAGAGAAGAAGGACCGGGAGCAGGCAACGGCTCAGAAGGAAGCCAGTCGGAAGGCAAAGGACGCTGAGGACAAGCTGAAATCCTTTGAGAAGTGGGAGGAGGACAAGAAAGTCTTGGAGGAGGTCGCGAGGAGAAGCACTGATGCAGTTGAGGCTGAGGCGAAACTGAAGCCGGTCTTGTCGAAGAGGCGAGAGCTGGAGAAACTCATTGAAGACCTCTGCAAAACGAAATGAATGACAAGCTCAAAGGTACGCATCAGACATGACCGAGTTCTGGGTTATTTCATCTCAATTCTTCTCTTCCCTCAACTCCTTCTTCCCGAATGATTATCAGATCTATGGTGGGATGTTGAGGAGGAGACTTCCCAAATCGAGAAGGAGCTAGATCCGAGTGCTGGTCTTCTTCGAGACAGCTCGGCTCTTGCACTGCTTCGCCTCGATGAGCGCACTTTGGCGGTGGCTATCTTCCTCAACCGTTTACGCAAAGCGGCCAAAAAGATCGACAAGGAAGTTGCCCCTAACGAAGAACCTCCAAGTGACTTGGAAGTCCTCATCAATCATCTGCGGGATATTCTGCGCCGAGTGCAGTCATGGAAGAAGTCTGCTCCCTGAGCTGGGGCGGACATCGCGCTCTCCCTCGTCTGTGTGCATTGCAAGGGCATAGACGAGGAAAAGCTGAAGGCGCTGAAGGCCGTAAACCGCAAGAATGCTAAGATCAAAGATTTCATGGAGACTTTCCTGCCGGCGGCCACTCGGATTGCTGAGGTTATCGACCTCGACAACTTTACAAACACAGCATCTCCGTCATCGGTCGAGTAATCTCGGAAAAAAACTTTTAAGCCTTATTTGCCTCGGAATGCCGAGTGATTTCTGTATCAGTACATTTGCAGTGACCATGTGGTCACAACTATCTGTACTTTCGCTTTGAACTGCTTGACATTTGAATGTCTTTACTTGATCATTTTAAACGTTTGTCTTGATTTTGAACTTAGGCAAAAACAGGTTCACAGCTAAGTCCCCGAGTGTGGATGATGTCCTCACTCGGAGTAGTTTTTAACTTAGGCGAAAGCAGGTTCGCAGCTAAGTCCCCGAGTGTGGATGATGTCCTCACTCGGAGTAGCTTTTAACTTAGGCGAAAACAGGTTCGCAGCTAAGCCCCCGAGTGTGGATGATGTCCTCACTCGGAGTAATTTTTAACTTAGGCAAAATCAGGTTCGCAGCTAAGCCCCCAGTGTGGATGATGTCCCCACTCAGAGTATTTTTTAACTTAGGCGAAAGCAGGTTCGCAGCTAAGCCCCAGAGTGTGGATGATGTCCTCACTCGGAGTAATTTTTAACTTAGGAGAAAGCAGGTTCGCAGCTAAGCCCCCAAGTGTGGATGATGTCCCCACTCGGAGTAGTTTTTAACTTAGGCGAAAGAAGGTTCGCAGCTAAGCCCCCGAGTGTGGATGATGTCCTAACTCGGAATAGTTTTTAACTTAGGTGAAAGCAGGTTCACAACTAAGCCCCCGAGTGTGGACGATGGCCTCAATCGGAGTAGTTTTTAACTTAGGCGAAATCAGTTTCGCAGCTAAGCCCCTGAGTGTGGATGATATCCTCATTAGGAGTAGTTTATAACTTAGGCGAAATCAGGTTCGCAGAGAGTCATGAAAAATTTGGTAAACCCCATTTTTGAAAATAGAAATTCAATTTAAAGGGGTACCGAAGCTAAATAAGGCCTCAGAAATGAGAGCATAGAAAAAGGCGGGGCTGGCTAATTAAATGAAAGGATTTCGAACCAAAATCTTTGCTAGTTCGACAAGGATTGTATTCTTTAATTAGTTTTGACCGAGTACCTTTGGACTTGAACCTTTTCCCTGTCCGATTGAAAGTATTTCATCAGATGTACGTAGTGAGAACCTTCAACTTACTAAGAGGCTCCGGATTTCTATTTCTATAGAGACCATGAAGGAGGCTTTAGAGAAGAAGGACCGGGAGCAGGCAACGGCTCAGAAGGAAGCCAGTCGGAAGGCAAAGGACGCTGAGGACAAGCTGAAATCCTTTGAGAAGTGGGAGGAGGACAAGAAAGTCTTGGAGGAGGTCGCGAGGAGAAGCACTGATGCAGTTGAGGCTGAGGCGAAACTGAAGCCGGTCTTGTCGAAGAGGCGAGAGCTGGAGAAACTCATTGAAGACCTCTGCAAACGAAATGAATGACAAGCTCAAAGGTACGCATCAGACATGACCGAGTTCTGGGTTATTTCATCTCAATTCTTCTCTTCCCTCAACTCCTTCTTCCCGAATGAATATCAGATCTATGGTGGGATGTTGAGGAGGAGACTTCCCAAATCGAGAAGGAGCTAGATCCGAGTGCTGGTCTTCTTCGAGACAGCTCGGCTCTTGCACTGCTTCGCCTCGATGAGCGCACTTCGGCGGTGGCTATCTTCCTCAACCGTTTACGCAAAGCGGCCAAGGAGATCGACAAGGAAGTTGCCCCTAACGAAGAACCTCCGAGTGACTTGGAAGTCCTCATCAATCATCTGCGGGATATTCTGCGCCGAATGCAGTCATGGAAGAAGTCTGCTCCCCGAGCTGGGGCGGACATCGCGCTCTCCCTCGTCTGTGTGCATTGCAAGGGCATAGACGAGGAAAAGCTGAAGGCGCTGAAGGCCGTAAACCGCAAGAATGCTAAGATCAAAGATTTCATGGAGACTTTCCTGCCGGCGGCCACTCGGATTGCTGAGGTTATCGACCTCGACAACTTTACAAACGCAGCATCTCCGTCATCGGTCGAGTAAATCTCGGAAAAAAACTTTTAAGCCTTATTTGCCTCGGAATGCCGAGTGATTTCTGTATCAGTACATTTGCAGTGACCATGTGGTCACAACTATCTGCACTTTCGCTTTGAACTGCTTGACATTCGAATGCCTTTACTTGATCATTTTAAACGTTTGTCTTGATTTTGAACTTAGGCAAAAACAGGTTCACAGCTAAGTCCCCGAGTGTGGATGATGTCCTCACTCGGAGTAGTTTTTAACTTAGGCGAAAGCAGGTTCGCAGCTAAGTCCCCGAGTGTGGATGATGTCCTCACTCGGAGTAGCTTTTAACTTAGGCGAAAACCGGTTCGCAGCTAAGCCCCCGAGTGTGGATGATGTCCTCACTCGGAGTAATTTTTAACTTAGGCAAAATCAGGTTCGCAGCTAAGCCCCCGAGTGTGGATGATGTCCCCACTCGGAGTATATTTTAACTTAGGCGAAAGCAGGTTCGCACCTAAGCCCCCGAGTGTGGATGATGTCCTCACTCGGAGTAATTTTTAACTTAGGTGAAAGCATGTTTGCAGCTAAGCCTCCAAGTGTGGATGATGTCCCCACTCGGAGTAGTTTTTAACTTAGACAAAAGAAGGTTCGCAGCTAAGCCCCCGAGTGTGGATGATGTCCTAACTCGGAATAGTTTTTAACTTAGGTGAAAGCAGGTTCACAACTAAGCCCCCGAGTGTGGACGATGGCCTCAATCGGAGTAGTTTTTAACTTAGGCGAAATCAGGTTCGCAGCTAAGCCCCTGAGTGTGGATGATGTCCTCATTCGGAGTAGTTTATAACTTAGGCGAAATCAGGTTCGCAGAGAGTCATGAAAAATTTGGTAAACCCCATTTTTGAAAATAGAAATTCAATTTAAAGGGGCACCCAAGCTAAATAAGGCCTCAGAAATTAGAGCATAGAAAAAGGCGGGGCTGGCTAATTAAATGAAAGGATTTCGAACCAAAATCTTTGCTAATTCGACAAGGATTGTATTCTTTAATTAGTTTTGACCGAGTACCTTTGGACTTGAACCTTTTCCTTGTCCGATTGAAAGTATTTCATCAGATGTACGTAGTGAGAACCTTCAACTTACTAAGAGGCTCCGGATTTCTATTTCTATAGAGACCATGAAGGAGGCTTTAGAGAAGAAGGACCGGGAGCAGGCAACGGCTCAGAAGGAAGCCAGTCGGAAGGCAAAGGACGCTGAGGACAAGCTGAAATCCTTTGAGAAGTGGGAGGAGGACAAGAAAGTCTTGGAGGAGGTCGCGAGGAGAAGCACTGATGCAGTTGAGGCTGAGGCGAAACTGAAGCCGGTCTTGTCGAAGAGGCGAGAGCTGGAGAAACTCATTGAAGACCTCTGCAAACGAAATGAATGTCAAGCTCAAAGGTACGCATCAGACATGACCGAGTTCTGGGTTATTTCATCTCAATTCTTCTCTTCCCTCAACTCCTTCTTCCTGAATGATTGTCAGATCTATGGTGGGATGTTGAGGAGGAGACTTCCCAAATCGAGAAGGAGCTAGATCCGAGTGCTGGTCTTCTTCGAGACAGCTCGGCTCTTGCACTGCTTCGCCTCGATGAGCGCACTTCGGCGGTGGCTATCTTCCTCAACCGTTTACGCAAAGCGGCCAAGGAGATCGACAAGGAAGTTGCCCCTAACGAAGAACCTCCGAGTGACTTGGAAGTCTTCATCAATCATCTGCGGGATATTCTGCGCCGAGTGCAGTCATGGAAGAAGTCTGCTCCCCGAGCTGGGGCGGACATCGCGCTCTCCCTCGTCTGTGTGCATTGCAAGGGCATAGACGAGGAAAAGCTGAAGGCGCTGAAGGCCGTAAACCGCAAGAATGCTAAGATCAAAGATTTCATGGAGACTTTCCTGCCGGCGGCCACTCGGATTGCTGAGGTTATCGACCTCGACAACTTTACAAACGCAGCATCTCCGTCATCGGTCGAGTAAATCTCGGAAAAAAACTTTTAAGCCTTATTTGCCTCGGAATGCCGAGTGATTTCTGTATCAGTATATTTGCAGTGACCATGTGGTCACAACTATCTGCACTTTCGCTTTGAACTGCTTGACATTCGAATGTCTTTACTTGATCATTTTAAACGTTTGTCTTGATTTTGAACTTAGGCAAAAACAGGTTCACAGCTAAGTCCCCGAGTGTGGATGATGTCCTCACTCGGAGTAGTTTTTAACTTAGGCGAAAGCAGGTTCGCAGCTAAGTCCCCGAGTGTGGATGATGTCCTCACTCGGAGTAGCTTTTAACTTAGGCGAAAACAGGTTCGCAGCTAAGCCCCCGAGTGTGGATGATGTCCTCACTCGGAGTAATTTTTAACTTAGGCAAAATCAGGTTCGCAGCTAAGCCCCCGAGTGTGGATGATGTCCCCACTCGGAGTATTTTTTAACTTAGGCGAAAGCAGGTTCGTAGCTAAGCCCCAGAGTGTGGATGATGTCCTCACTCGGAGTAATTTTTAACTTAGGTGAAAGCAGGTTCGCAGCTAAGCCCCCAAGTGTGGATGTTGTCCCCACTCGGAGTAGTTTTTAACTTAGGCGAAAGAAGGTTCGCAGCTAAGCCCCCGAGTGTGGATGATGTCCTAACTCAGAATAGTTTTTAACTTAGGCGAAAGCAGGTTCACAACTAAGCCCCCGAGTGTGGACGATGTCCTCAATCGGAGTAGTTTTTAACTTAGGCGAAATCAGGTTCGCAGCTAAGCCCCCGAGTGTGGATGATGTCCTCATTCGGAGTAGTTTATAACTTAGGCGAAATCAGGTTCGCAGCTAAGCCCCCGAGTGTGGATGATGTACTCACTCGGAGTAGTTTTTAACTTAGGCAAAAGCAGGTTCGCAGCTAAGCCCGTGAGTGTGGACGATGTCCTCACTCAGAGTAGTTTTTAACTTAGGCGAAATCAGGTTCGCAACTAAGCCCCCGAGTGTGGATGATGTCCTCCCTCGGAGTAGTTTTGTACTTAGGCGAAATCAGGTTCGTAGCTAAGCCCCCGAGTGTGGATGATGTCCTCACTCGGAGTAGTTTTTAACTTAGGCAGAATCAGGTTCGCAGCTAAGCCCCCGAGTGTGGATGATGTCCTCACTCGGAGTAGTTTTTAACTTACGCGAAATCAGGTTTGCAGCTAAGCTCCCGAGTGTGGACGATGTCCTCACTCGGAGTAGTTTGCAACATTGGGGAAATCAGGTTCGTGGCCAAGTTTATCCTACACACCCACTGGGGGTGAGGAAAACAAACAAATGAATTTTTTTTGACAAAGAGTATAGAAATAAAAGACTTTTATTTATCGAATTCACTCGGAAGTTCATTACAGGAATGACAGACTGTTCTTAAACTAAGTGTAGAACTTGCGGAGAAGATCCGCGTTCCACGCTCGTGGCTCTTCAACATCGGTATCGAAATTGTACAACCAGTAAGCTCCATTGTTCAGGACTTTGGAAATTGCGTAAGGCCCTTGCCACGAAGGCGCTAGCTTGTGAGGCTTCTTCCGATCCAGTCGGAGAACGAGATCACCTTTTTGGAAATCGCGCCTTCTGACTTGTCTGTCGTAAAGGCGTCTCAGGTCCTACTGATATAGTGTCGACCTGACCAAGGCTAACTCTCTCTCTTCCTCTAAGAGGTCGAGACCGTCCTGGCGTGCCACTTCTGCTTCATCTTCATTGTAAAGCTCCACTCGGAGAGCGTTGTGACGAATGTCACTCGGAAGAACCGCCTCTGACCCGTATACCATAAAGAAAGAAGTGTGATTGGTCGAACGATTCGGAGTCGTCCGAATGCCCCAAAGGATAGAGGGTAATTCTTCTATCCAAGCACCGGCAGAAACTTTCAGATCTCTCATCAATCGGGGCTTCAATCCTTGAAGAATCATCCCATTAGCCCGTTATGCTTGCCCATTCGACTGCGGGTGAGCTACGGAAGCATAATTGACCCGAGTCCCTTGAGTGTAGCAAAACTCAGGGAATTCATCTGAATCGAAATTCTTCCCGTTATCAGTGATGATGTCGTGGGGAACTCCGAATCTGAAGATGATCTGCCGAATGAAACTGACTGTGGTACCTGCATCCAAGCTTTTGATGGGCTTTGCTTCGACCGACTTGGTGAACTTATCCACTGCAACCAACAGATGGGTAAACCCACTCGACCCTGTATGCAAGGGACCGACCATGTCGAGGCCCCTCAGAGCGAACGGCCAGGTGAGCGGGATGGTCTTGAGTGCAGATGTAGGCTTGTGCGTTTGATTCTTCAAAAACTGACACCCAACACAGAGGTCTACCATGTCTTTAGCAGCTGCATTGGCTCAGGGCCAATAAAATCCTACACGAAACGCTTTTGCTATCAACGTCCGGGGGGACGCATGATGGCCACAAGTTCCCGAATGGATTTCATGCAAAACCTGCAGCCATTCTTCTGGGGATATGCACTTTTGTGCCACACCTGTAGTGCTTTTCTTGTATAGTTGTTCTCCCATCACTTCAAAGGATTTGGATCGTCGGACGATCCGCTTAGCTTCTTCTTTGTATTCAGGGAGCTCTTGCCGGAGCAAGTAGGGTTGAGTCCAACTCTTGAACGAGATCCACCACAGCTGGAATGTGAACTTCAGTTGGATCAGAGGGTCCGACTGCTTGCAGGGGCTCTTCAGTAGAAGGATCTTCCTTAACTGAAGGAGAGTGTAGATGTTCAAGGAATATGCCCTTTGGGACTACCCGCCGAATGGATCCGATCTTAGTCAGGTCGTCAGCAGCCTGGTTCTTCACTCGGGGTATGTGATGCAGTTCTAAGCCTTCAAAGTTCTTTTCTAACTTTCGATCCGCATTATAGTACCCGGCCATGGACGGACTCCGGATGTCCCATTCTTTCATCACCTGATTGACCCGAGTCACCGAATATCATCAAGCGTCGGATACCGAGCGAGATAGCCATTCGGAGCCCATACAGGAGGGCTTCGTACTCGGCCTCGTTGTTTGACGAGTTGAAATGGATTTGAAGGATGTAGCTCAATTGGTCTCCTCTGGGGGAAACAAGGACTACACCAGCTCCAGATCCTTGGAGCATCTTAGATCCACCAAAAAATATGGTCCAGTGTTTAGGGACACTAGGAGCCGGTTGTTCCTGCTCAATCCATTCGGCTAAGAAGTCCGCAAGTGCCTGAGAGTTGATCGCCTTCTTAGCTTCAAACTTGATCTCCAACGGGAGGAGCTCAATTGCCCATTTGGCCACTCGGCCCGTGGCGTCTCTGCTATGCAAGATCTCGGACAGGGGAGCATCGCTGATAACTATGACCGAGTGTTCTTGGAAATAATGAGCTACCTTCTTCATAGTGAGATAAATGCCATAAACTAGCTTCTGATAATGTGGATACCTCTGTTTGGAAGGAGTCAAGACCTCTAAAATATAATAGACGGGGCTCTGCACTTTGAATGTTTTTCCCGATTCCTCGTGCTCCATAGTGAGGACAGTACTGACCACCTGGCTCGTAGCTGCGATGTACAGGAGTAGAGGCTCTCGGCTACTAGGAGCAGCTAACACTGCCTGGGTGGAAAGCAAGGCCTTGATCTGATCAAATGTGGCTTGCGCTTCAGGAGTCCATTCAAAAGTATCAGATTTCTTCATCAATTGGTAAAGAGGCAAGGCCTTTTCACTGAGTCTAGATATGAATCTACTCAGGGCTGCAAGGCATCCCGTGAGCTTATGGACGTCATGCAGACGGACATGTTTCTTCATTCAGACGATGGCACCGATCTTGTCCGGATTAGCATCGATTCCTCGCTCAGAAACGAGAAAACCGAGTAGCTTACCCGAAGGCACTCTGAATGTGCATTTCACAGGGTTGAGTTTTATTTGGAAACGTCGGAGGTTGGTGAAGGTTTCAGCGAGGTCAGCCAGGAGGTCGGAACCTTTCCTCGACTTGACCACAATGTCATCCATGTAAGCCTCTACGTTCCGAATGACTTGCTCTTGCAAACACTCCTGAATCATACGCATAAAAGTTGCCCCAGCATTCTTTAGACCGAATGGCATAGTGATGTTGCAGAAACACCTGAATGGGGTGATGAAAACTGTTTTTATTCCATCTGGTCCATACATTCGGATCTGATGGTACCCAGAGTATGCATCTAAGAACGACAGGCGTTCGCATCTGGCGGTGGAATCTACTATCTGATCTATGTGGGGAAGGGAAAACTGATCTTTCGGGCAGGCCTGATTAAGGTGCTTGAAGTCGATACACATCCGGAGGGACTTGTCCTTCTTGGGTACCAACACTAGGTTGGCCAGCCACTCGGAGTGGAAGACTTCGCGAATGAATTCAGCAGCTAAGAGCCGAGCGATCTCTTCACCAATCGCCTTGCGCTTCTCTACGGAGGATCGACACAAGTGCTCCTTGACTGGTTTGATTTAGGATCCACTCGGAGTCGGTGCTCAGCCAGTCCCCTGTGAACCCCCAGCATGTTAGACGGCTTCCATGTGAAGATATCCCAGTTCTCACGGAGGAACTGGATGAGCTCGGCTTCCTATTTTTCACCGAGTGTCGTCGAGATGTTGGTCGGATCCGCACTCGGATCGTTGGGATGAACGTGAACCTGCTTAGTTTCGCCGGCCGAATGGAAAGCGGATTCCGTCACCGGTCGCTTACACTATAACAAATCTGCAGCGTCCACTGCCTTCTTGTACCCGTCGAGTTCGATGGCGAGTATCTGCTCGTTTGCAATTTTAGAGCCCTGTTGGAGGCACTCTTCAGCAACTATTCGATCGCCGGTAACTGTGATCACGCCATTCGGCCCTGGCATCTTAAGCTTAAGATACACATAACATGGTTGGGCCATGAAACGCAAGTAGGCAGGCCTACCCAGGATAGCATGATATGCACTCCGGAAATCAACCACTTCGAACGTCAGGCGTTCCTTCCGGAAGTTCTTCTCCCCGCCGAAGACAACGTCTAGAGCGATCTGACCGAGTGATTCGGCCTTCTTTCTAGGAATGACCCCATGGAAATGCATATTACTCTTACTCAGGCGGGACATCGGAATGCCCATAGCGCTGAGTGTATCCACGTAAATTATGTTGAGCCCGCTGCCGCCGTCCATTAGAACTTTGCGCAGTCGGACTCCATTGATAGCCGGATCGACAACTAGCGCGTCCCTCCCAGGGGTGGCTATGTGGGTTGGGTGATCAGACTGATCGAAAGTAACAGGAGTCTTTGTCCAATTGAGGTGCTTGACAATTGCCGGAGCCACCAAGTTTACCTCCCGATTCATGACCTTCAAACGACTCTTGGTTTTGACGTCCGCGAAGATCATGTCCAGGACCTTGTCTATGTGAGGGTACTCGAAATCACGGTCGCCCTCTTCATCATCGTCCTTTTCTGCAGAGGCCTCCCTACCCATCTCATGCTTGAGCATTCGGCACTCCCGAGTGGTGTGCTTTGGGTAAATGAGGTTGCCCTGCTCATCCTTTTAGTGTGAATAGCACAGGGATGATCCAGCACTTCGGAATTTTACTCGGGCTTCTTTTTGTCAGCCCAATCTTTCTTCTTGTTCTTTTTGGGCTTCGGCTTCCCCTGACCAGGAACTGCAGCCACTTCAGACTTTCCCGGAGGATCGGCCTTCCGTTTCTGCTTCTTGCCTACATTCCCCGCCGATCGAGGGGTGTCGCCAGCTCGCCCTTTGCCGCTGCGGAGGTGGTCTTCCTCTTCGCGGTTAGCGTATTTATTGGCAATCTCCATGGCCCGACTGAGAGACAGATCTCCCAATCGACCGAACTTCAGGATGAGCTCCCGATACCAAGTGCCTGCCTTGAAGGCGCACATGGCCTGGTGCTCGGTAACATTCTCAACAGTGTTGTGCAGAGAGGTCCATCTCTGTATGTACTCTCGGAGAGTTTCATTGCTCTTCTGGACGCAATGTTGCAACTCTGTCAAACCACCCGGACGCTTGTAAGTGCCCTCGAACGTGATGAACACATGTGCCAGGTCAACCATGCCCGAGTAGATCCTTCCAGCATGAGGGGAAGATGCTTCATTGCCACGAAGTCATCACCGCCTCCAATCTGAACTGCCACTCGGTAGTCTTCAAGCCAAGTTTCAGGCTTGGATTCGCCGTTCAACTTCCCGATCCCCATCGCAAACCTATAGTTGGAAGGAATCTCAGCCTCTCGGATGTATCTGCAGAAGCATTTGAGCCCTGAAGACCCCCATACGCTCACTCGGTCCCTGAGCACTCGTCTTTTATCCACCAATCTCTGAGTGAAGGTAGACCTGGCATTGAGCAGCTGGGGGCGTCGGCCTGCTTCCTCATGACCTTTGGGGCGAGGGGGAGTCCAATTGTGGTCTTCTCTGTGGGGACGACCATCGTCAAAGGGGCGTTTGCCGTGTGAACCACCCCTCGGAGGGGGAGTCCGACTAACGTCACGATCATCACGCCAATATCCTCCATGCCGGCCTCTCAGAGGAGGAGGAGAGTATCGGTGTTTCCCAAAGGCGTGTGGACTGTGTGTAGACTGGCAGTGTCGGCCCGAAAGGAATTGCTGTAAACGCGCCGATTCTACTGGGACACTTCTGCATTCTTCCTCATCGCTGTCTTCAGCAGAGTCTAGATCTGCCGAATGCCTTCTCCAGCCGCAAAACCGGACGGCTGAATGGATTCAGCTATCCGAGTGGCTGCAGCTAGATTCTCTATAGGAGTACGCATCACTGGGATCTTGGGCGGCCTCTCACTCGGGATCGGACGCCGCCTGGCATAACTGGAGCTCGGTTGCTCCTTCGCCGCTCGTTCGTCCAGTGCTTGCTGGAGCCTCTCCAAACGCTCGCGTTCAGCCAAAGTGGCCTGACGTGTGGCCTCCAAGGCTATCTCCTCGGGCGATATTCCCGTGATAGGGATAAGAAGGACTTCGTCGTCCCTCCTTCTCCTCTCTTCCCGCTGCTCCCGAGAGAGAGGCTGCGGGAAATAACCATCGGAAGGACCATCACCGAGATGGCCTCTGCCTCGGTCACGAGAACCACCCACCGAGTACCCAGGGGCATCATGATCGGTGGAGCATGCCATCAGTATCTCAACAGCATTTCCACTGCTTTCACACTCGGATTCATCGGATAACTCGTCGCCCGATGAGGGAGACAAGCTGAGGGTGGGCTCGTCGGAGTCGAGCACTTCAACCTGCTCAGAGGTAGGCTGCCGCGCCATGACGTGCTTGAGCCACCGCTGCAACCGCGAATGTCCGGAATGCTTGCGGTGGCCGGAGGTCGAGCGGACCGACCCCGAGCCATACGGCTCCGACCATTGACGCAGGAGAACCCCTTGCGCCGCCGCGCTGAAATGCACGGCCCCGCGGGCAGGGAACGCATCCGGGTCCAGTGGTGTGTCATGCAACCAGGCTGAACCGTCGGCGACGAAGCGAAGGCTACCGAAAAGGATCTCACCGCCGAGTGCCATCATGATGGCCGGAAAAAGGAAATAATCTCACTTGCACCGGAGTTTGCTAGAACTGCCGCCCCATGGTGGGCGCCAACTGTTGTGGGAGTAATCCTGCCAATAGTACTTGGGGTATGAATGAGTAGCGCGAAGCCTAGCTACGGAGCAAGTGTAACACTCAGTGTTTACGAGTTCGGACCCCATTCGGAAGTGGTAACAGTCCTACGTCTTGAGCCCTGGGGCTAGGTGTTGCTTGATATGTGTTCTGATTACAGAGAGTTCGTAACCCATGTTCCGGCGCCCGGGGATGGCTTATATAGAGTGCGCCACCACAGGCTGAACGCCATCACTAGGGTCATTAATGATAGTAACTGGGGGGGTTACTAGAAACTGCTAAGTTAACTAAAGCCGTTACCGGTAACGTGGTCTTTACAGTACTTAAGGTGTATTAAGTCCCTCGAACGTTGCAGCTCTCAGGACGTTCCTGCTTGCTTCTAGCCGAGTGGTTAACAACGTCCGGGTGACTTGAGAAGAGCCGAGTGTTGAGGTAAGCCAAGGGCTTTCATGACCTTGTAGGACCCCAAGAGGGTCCTAGAACAAAGGGACATGACCCTACATAGGGTTGGTGACCTCGTCAATACCTAAAGTTGAAATCTCCACCATGCTTGCTAAATATTCTTTTAAGGATGGAGTACCTAAAAAACTTGGAGATCCTGGAATACTAACTATACCTTGCTCCATTAAAATAAATTATGTCAAAATTGTTTTGTGTGATTTGGGAGCTGGTGTTAGTGTTATGCCTTTCTCTTTATATAAAAGACTTGATTTGAATAAACTCACACCTACTGAAATATCATTGCAAATGGCTGACAAATCAACTGCCATACCTATCGGTATTTGTGAGGATGTGCCCGTTGTTGTTGCAAATGTTACTATCTTAACAAACTTTCTAATTCTTGAGATGCCCGAGGACGACAACATGTCGATTATCCTTGGTAGACCATTTTTGAATACTGCAGGGGATTTTATTGATTGCAATAAAAGGAAAGTCACTTTTCATATCAATGGTAATGAGCATACGGTGCACTTTCCGACGAAACAAGTCCATGTGAATGGTATAAATGTTCTTGAAGAATCTCCGACACTCACTATTGGAAGTTTTCAACTACCTCTACCCACTACCAAAAAGAAATATGACATACTTATTGTTGGGGATATGCATATCCCCATTGAGGTAACTTAGTGTTTTACGAAAGTCCTTCGGTTTCATGCTAATCGGAAGTGGTTCTTAATAAGACTTGATCAACCTTATTAAGGTATCATTTTTTAGAGGTATGAAGTTGATGAATCTAGTAGGCACAACCTTCTACTCCCACCTTTTGTTTTCAATTCTTCTTAGTCATATAAAACAAAATGCCATGTTTATACAGTTTTCTGTTTTCTCCATGCAATAAAAAGTGGCCCAAAAATAAAAATTCTCAAAATGTTCTGAAAATTTAACACGATTTTTTTCTGAATATTTCTGAATTTCTGGTGCAAATAATATCAGAGGGGGTGCACCTGGTGCCCACAAGACACCAGGGCGCGCCAGCAGCCCGAGGCGCGCCCTGGTGGGTTGTGGTCCCCACGTGGGTCCCCTCACTTATCCCTTTAGCCCATGTCATCTCCTACCTCCAGAAAAAAAAATCACCATAGCTCTCACTCCTGTGTTCTTGCTCTCAAACCCGCGGATTTTGATCTCTTTGCTTGAAGCTCCATTTCCGAAACAGTTTTGGGGGATTGCTACTTGGTATGTGACTCCTCCATTGCTCCAATTAGTTTTAATTTAGTGGTTTATTTTTAGAATAATTAGCTACTCTTGGTGCTGCTGTAGATGGGCTTGCATGTTGAATTCTTAGAGTTCTAAGTAGTTTGAATGCTTAATATGGCCTCTATGCATCCTTAGGAGTAGTTGCTATCAATCTTACGAAGTTTTGTTGACAAAATTTTTGTAGACTAAAATTTTCAGAAATTTAATTATAGGAATAAGATGGATTTCTTTAGGAAGTTTTCCTCCAAGAAGAATGCTAAAGGAGTCATTGGGGAATCATCGGACAATGACCTCCACACTCCGAGAACGGCAGAGATGCGGCCGTGCGAATGGCCGCATGATGCCTTCATGGAGGAGGCCGGGTTCCATCAAGAGTTTGCCCAATTCGTGGCAATTGCTAAGCTGACCGACTTCCTCGTAGATAAGTGTGACCAACACAACCTCCTTACAAATTCCTTTGTGCAAAGTTTTCATTTTCTGAGTAAGAATAATCCTCCCGAGGTGCAGTTTAAGTTATATCCTGAAACTCATAAGATACCGCTCACTGACTTTTGTGACATATGCTTGATCCCTTCTGATGGGGAATTAAGGGAGCCTAGACCAGCGGAGTTTGAGAACTTTCTCCTCACTTTGACAGTGGGTGATGAAAGAGGCGTGTCAAATGCCACTGCCACCAGTTTCCAGTTTCCTTCCGTGCATTACTTTTCTTTGTTCATTGCGAAGTGTTTAACCGCTAGGGAGAAGGTTGGTGCACTTAGTGCCCCCGACTTTGCCATTTTACGCAGTGCACTGCACAATGATCACACCTTTAGCATGGGGGCTATTGTTGCACGTCTCCTACACCTTAACAGGACTAAGGGCAAGATACATGGTGGTATTTATGCTACTCGCTTAGCGAGACACTTTAATGTTCAGCTTCGCCCACATGATTATCCCTTGTCCCAAGTTTATCTAGATCACAAGGCATTGCAGGACCATCAATTTATTGATGCAGCTAATTCTTTTCATAACATGCGCTACAACTTAGTATTCAGCGTCAGTACCCGATATGTTATCCCGTTGCCTCCACTTGCTTTGTTTGATTCTACTGCCAGGAACGGATATAGGATCATGCGAGAGGACATTATAGCCGACCAGAACAACCTTGCAGCGGCAGAGGAGGATCCCCAGGAGTGGGACGCTCAGGTGCCGTCGCCATTGCACTTTGACTTAGGACCGGATGGCTATTATGGATGGTGATTACCAAGCTAGGCCAAAAGCCTAAGATTGGGGGAGTACGTATTTCCACCGACATTATATTCATGTTTACACATTTCATTACAGTTGTCGGTGTCCACACTTTTTCATTGTATCATCCATGCTAGATTTATTTTCTTGCTTTCTTCTTGTGTGTTTGAAAAACTTTGAGAAAATCCAAAAATAATTCCTACTTCTTTTTGGTTTTTCTATCTAGTTTAAATTGATTGTAGTAGTAAAAGAAAACCCAAAAAGATTTCTCGTTTCTTCTTTTACTTGTTGGGAGCTTTCCCGTGTAAATAGTTTTTTCTCGTTTTTGTTTTTCCTCTTTAATTTGCTTTTTTCAAGAAAAAACAAAAATTCTAAAAATATTTCAGTGTGTTTCTATGAAATTCTTTTTCTTTTATTTGAGTCGTACCAAGGAGAAGACCACAATGAAAATGTTGAGTATCTCTCGTATGCATTATTGTAAATCTAACAAAGAGCCCATGTTACTTTGTCTTCTCCTCCTGAATAAAATGTTTGCAGATTCCAGCTTTGTCCATGGCACTCTTGCACTATTATTATTTTCGATATCATTCAGTCGTGCAAGTGAAAGGCAATAAGGACGATATTTGACCAAGTGAATTTGGCAGAGAGAAGCGGGTATGAACTCAACTTATTTTTATTTTTGTAAATATGTTTAACCTAGTATCCATGATTTGGCATATTATGATCAAACATGTTTGCAATGACAATTAGAGATTATAGTTGCTCATGCCATGCTTAAGTAGTTAGGAGTGGATAATGATTTATCTTGGATGTCAACATGCATTAAAATGATTGTGATGTAGTATGATGATATGGTATCCTCCTCTGAATGTTTCAAGTGGCTTGACTTGGCACATGTTCACGCAAGTAGTTGAATTAAAACCAACCTAGCCTTCATGATATTTATGTTCATGGTGTCCATATCCTACTCATGCTAGTATTCAATGTTTATTATTCACAATGCATGTTCATGACCATCTTCGCTCTCTAGCTGGCCGCTTCTCAACCTATTTGCTAGCCTTAGCCTGTACTAAGCGGGAATATTGCTTGTGCATCAAAATCCTTAAACTAAAGTTATTCCAGATGAGTCCACTATATCTACCTATATGCGGTATTACCCTGCCGTTCCTAGTAAATTTGCGTGTGCCACCTCTAAAATTTCAAATGAACATCTGTTTTGTGTGCCTGGACCACTCATGGAGCGACAGGGGGCGGTCAGTATCTTCCATGTTAAGCGGGTTATTCTCATGATGAGTGTTTATTCACTCATCCTTACATGAGAGGGGCGGTAATAGGGATTCCCAGTCCCGAAATCAAAAAATAATGAAACAAAACTCCCCCAGGAATGTTGTTGGTATGGACGGTACCCGTGGATTCGGCTAGCCGTGGAGTGTGTTTGTTGGTGGAGGGGGAGTAAACCTTTACTTTTACCGCTTGGGAACCGTCGCTAATGTGTTTAGCATGGAAGATACTGATAACCCTTGGTCGTAACGTTGACAGGAAGGTTGTACCTCCCAAAGTTATATTTATCTCCGATTTAAGCTTTGAGCTCTGGCACCTCTGCAAATCCCTGCTTCCCTCTGCGAAGGGACTATCTATTTACTTTTATGTTGAGTCATCACCTTCTCAAATAAGCGCCAGATCTGAGAGCACTATTGTCATCCTCATGCATTGTGTATAGTTAATGTTGGATGAAGTATGACTGGATCTTTTCTACCATGAATTACAATGTTTAGTCGCTGCTTGAACTTTGGAGGTGCTCTACATTTATGTTTTGTGGTCTCAGAAAGGGCTAGCGAGTTACCACTGTTGTCATATTATATCATGATTGTATTGACAAAGTGTTGGCGCTTGAGATATTTTATTATTGCTCGCTAGTTGCTTACGTCATTGATATGAGTTAATATAATCTTTAAGAGTTATTGCTGACATGGTTAGTCATAATCTTTGCTGAAAACCTGGGTGCTACTTAAGCATATATATGTAAACAAGAACAAAAGAGTTCGTAAATGTTTTTGTTTATCACTTTTAGTTTGTCAACTGAATTGCTTGAGGACAAGCAATGGGTTAAGCTTGGTGGAGTTCATACGTCTCATTCGTATCTACATTTCCTAAAGCTTTTGCTCTTGTTTTGGACTCTAATTTGCATGATTTGAATGAAACTAACCCGGACTGATGTTGTTTTCAGCAGAACTACCATGGTGTTGTTTTTGTGCAGAAATAAAAGTTCTCGGAACTGGACGAAACTTTTTGGAGATTTATTTTACAATAAATAAAAAATGCTGGAGCCAAGAACCATCGGAGGGGGTGCCCTAGCTGGGCACGATACACCAGGGCGCGCCACCCCCTCCAGGTGCGCCCTGGTGGGTTGTGCCCACCTCGTGGCACCACTGACCCTAATTCCAGCGCTATAAAATCCTATTTTCGGAGAAAAAAATAAGAGAGAAAGTTTCATAAACTTTTACGATACGGAGCTACCGCCACCTACTGTACTTCATCGGGAGGCCAGATTTGGAGCCCGTTTGGGGCTCCGGAGAGGGGAATCTTCGGTCTTCGTCATCATCAACCCTTCTCCATTGCCAATTCCATGATGCTACCCACTGGGAGTGAGTAATTCCTTCGTAGGCTTGCTGGTCGGTGAGGAGTTGGATGACATTCATCGTGTAATCGAGTTAGTTTGTTAGGGCTTGATCCCTAGTATCCATTATGTTCTGAGATTGATGTTGTTATGACTTTGCCATGCTTAATGCTTGTCACTAGGGCCCGAGTGCCATGATTTCAGATCTGAACCATTTATGTTATCTCCATTTTATCTATGTTCTTGATCTGATCTTGCTAGTCATATGCACCTGCTATGTGTTATGATCCGTAAACCCCAGAGTGACAATAGTCGGGATACTTTCCGGTGATCACCGTAGTTTGAGGAGTTCATGTATTCACTATGTTTTAATGCTTTGTTTCGGTTCTCTATTATAAGGAGGCCTTATTATCCCATAGTTTCCTTATGGACCTGATAACCCACAAGTATAGGGGATCGCAATAGTTTTCGAGGGTAGAGTATTAAAACCAGATTTATAGATTCGGCACAGGGGGAGCCAAAGAATACTTGAGAGTATTAGCAGTTGAGTTGTCAATTCAACCACACCTGGAGATTAAATATCTACAGTAAAGTGATCAGTAGCACAGTAATATGATAGTTTTGATAGCAGTAGTGACAGTAACAGCAGCGGTAACAGTAGTAGCAATAGTTTTGTAGCAGTTGGAACTGTAGCAGAAGCAATAGTAACTTTACAAGAACAATAAGTGGAAAGCTCGTTTGCACTGGATCGGTGAACTCGTTGGATGATATTCATCATATAACAGTCATAACCTAGGGCGACACAGAACTAGCTCCAGTTCATCAATGTAATGTAGGCATGTACTCCGTAAGTTGTCATACGTGCTTATGGAAAAGAACTTGCATGACATCTTTTGTCCTACCCTCTGATACGTCTCCAACGTATCTGCTTTTCCTCACTCTTTTGTCCTTGTTTTGGACTCTAATTTGCATGATTTGAATGGAATTAACCCGGACTAACGTTGTTTTCAGCAGAACTACCATGGTGTTGTTTTTGTGCAGAAATAAAAGTTCTCGGAATGGAACGAAATTTTTTGGAGAATTATTTCAGAATATATGAGAATTATTGGAGCCAAAATCCACCAAAGAGGGGGGCCAGGGTGAGCAGCACCGACCAGGGCGCACCAGGCCCCCTGGGCCCGCCCTGGTGGGTTGTGCCCACCTCGTGGCCCCACTAACCCTAATTCCGCCACTATAAATTCCTATTTTCGGAGAAAAAAATCAGGGAAAAAGTTTCATCGCATTTTATGATACGGAGCCGCCGCCACCTCATGTTCTTCATCGGGAGGCCAGATCTGGTGCCCGTTTGGGGCTCCGGACAGGGGAATCTTTGGTCTTTGTCATCACCAACCCTTCTCCAACGCCAATTCCTTGATGCTCCCCACCGGGAGTGAGTAATTCCTTCGTAGGCTTGCTGGTCGGTGAGGAGTTGGATGAGATTCATCATGTAATCGAGTTAGTTTATTTAAGGCTTGATCCCTAGTATCCATTATGTTATGAGATTGATGTTGCTATGACTTTGCTATGCCCAATGCTTGTCACTAGGGCCCGAGTGCCATGATTTCAGATCTGAACCGTTTATGTTATCATCTTTATATCTATGTTCTTGATCCGATCTTGCCTAGTCATATGCACCTATTACGTGTTATGATCCGTCAACCCCATAGTGATAATATTTGGGATACTTCGCGGTGATGACTATAGTTTGAGGAGTTCATGTATTCACCATGTGTTAATGCTTTGTTCCGGTTCTCTATTAAAATGAGGCCTTAATATCCCTTACTTTCCTTATGGACCCCGCTGCCACGGGAGGGTAGGACAAAAGATGTCATGCAAGTTCTTTTCCATAAGCACGTATGACTATTTACGGAATACATGCCTACATTACATTGATGAACTGGAGCTAGTTCTGTATCGCCCTAGGTTATGACTGTTACATGACGAATATCATCCAACGAGTTACTGATCCAGTGCGTACGAGCTTTCCACTTATTGTTCTTGCTAAGTTACTATTGCTGCTACTACTGTTTGAACTGCTACAAAACTATTGCTAGTACTGTTACCGCTACTGTTACTGTTTCTACTGCTATCAAAACTATCTTATTACTGTGCTACTGATCACTTTGCTGTAGATATTTAATCTCCAAGTGTGGTTGAAATGACAACTCAACTACTAATACTCTCAAGTATTCTTTGGCTCCCCTTGTGTCGAATCTATAAATTTGGGTTGAATACTCTACCCTCGAAAACTGTTGCGATCCCCTATACTTGTGGGTTATCACCCACCCGTGGCAGCGGGGTCCATAAGGAAACTAAGGGATATTAAGGCCTCCTTTTAATAGAGAACCGGAACAAAGCATTAACACACGGTGAATACATGAACTCTTCAAACTATGGTCATCACCATGAAGTATCCCAAATATTGTCACTATGGGGTTGACAGATCATAACACGCATTAGGTGCATATGACTAGGCAAAATCGGATCAAGAACATAGATATAATGGTGATAACATAAACGGTTCAGATCTGAAATCATGGCACTCGGGCCCTAGTGACAAGCATTAGGCATAGCAAAGTCATAGCAACATCAATCTCAGAACATAGTGGATACTAGGGATCAAGCCCTAACAAAACTAACTCAATTACATGATGAATCTCATCCAACTCCTCACCGACCAGCAAGCCTACGAAGGAATTACTCACTCCCAGTGGGGAGTATCATGGAATTGGCGATGGAGAATGGTTGGTGATGACGAAGACCGAAGATTCTCCTCTCCGGAGACCCAAACGGGCTCCAGATCTGGCCTCCAGATGAAGAACAGGAGGTGGCGGTGGCTCCGTATCGTAAAACGCGATGAAACTTTCTCTCTGGTTTTTTTATCTGAAAATAGGAATTTATAGTGGCAAAATTAGGGTCAGTGGGGCCACGAGGTGGGCACAACCCACTAGGGCGTGCCTAGGGGGCCTGGCGCGCCCTGGTGGGTGTTGGCCACCCTGGCACCCTTCTCCGGTGGTTTTTGGCTCCAATAATTCTTATATATTCTGAAATAATTCTCCAAAAAGTTTTGTTCCATTCCGAGAACTTTTATTTTTGCACAAAAACAACACCATGGTAATTCTGCTGAAAACAGCATTAGTCCGGGTTAGTTTCATTCAAATCATGCAAATTAGAGTCCAAAACAAGGGCAAAAGAGTGAGGAAAAGTAGATACGTTGGAGACGTATCAACTCCCCCAAGCTTAAACCTTTGCTTGTCCTCAAGCAATTCAGTTGACAAACTGAAAGTGAAAAAGAAAAACTTTTATGAACTCTTTTTTTCTTGTTTACATATATATGCTTAAGTAGCACCCAGGTTTTCAACAAAGATTATGACTAACCATGCCAACAATAACTCTTAGAAATTCTATTAACTCATAACAATAACATCAGCAACTATCGAGCAATAATAAGATATCTCAAGCGCCAACACTTTGTCAAAACAATCATGATACAATATGACAACAGTGGTATCTCGCTAGCCCTTTCTGAGACCGCAAAACATAAAAGCAGAGCACCTCCAAAGTTCAAGCAGCGACTAAACATTGTAATTCATGGTAGAAAAGATCCAGTCATGCTGCACCCAACATCAACTAAACACAATGCATGAGGATGACAATATTGCTCTCAGGTCTGGCGCTTATTTGAGAAGTCGATGACTCAACATAAAAGTAAATAGATGGTCCCTTCGCAGAGGGAAGCATGGATTTGCAGCGGTGCCAGAGCTCAAAGCTTAAAACAGAGATAAATATAATTTTGGGAGGTACACCCTTCCTGTCAACGTCACGACCAAGAGTTATCAATATCTTCCATGCTAAACAAATTAGCGGCGGTTCCCAAGCGGTAAAAGTAAAGGTTTACTCCCCCTCCACCAACAATCACACTCCACGGCTAGCCGTATCCATGGGTACCGTCCAAACCAACAACATTCCTGGGGGAGTTTTGTTTAATTATTTTTGATTTTTGATTTCGGGACTGGGAATCCCTATTACCACCCCTCTCGTGTAAGGACAAGTGAACAAACACTCATCATGAGAATAACCCGCTTAGCATGGAAGATACTGACCGCCCCCTGTCGCTCCATGAGCGGTCCAGGCACACAAAACAGATGTTCATTTGAATTTTTAGAGATGGAACATGCAAATTTACTTTGGAACGGTAGGGTAATACCGCATATAGGTAGATATAGTGGACTCATCTGGCACAACATGGTTTAAGGGTTTTGATGCACAAGCAGTATTCCCGCTTAGTACAGGCGAAGGCTAGCAAATAGATTGAGAAGCGGCCAGCTAGAGAGCAAAAACGGTCATGAACATGCATTACATATAATGAACATTGAATACTAGCATGAGTAGGATATGGACACCATGAACATAAATATCATGAAGGCTATGTTGGTTTTGATTCAACTACATGCGTGAACATGTGCCAAGTCAAGCCACTTGAAACGTTCATAGGAGGATACCATATCATCATACCGCATCACAACCATTTTAATGCATGTTGCCACCCAAGATAAATCATTATCCACTCCTAGATACTTAAACATGGCATGAACAACTATAATCTCTAATGGTCATTGCGAACATGTTTGATCATAATATGCTGAATCAAGGATACTAGGTTAAACATATTAACAAAAACAAAAACAAGTTGAGTTCATACCCGCTCTTCTCTGCCACAGTCAATTCATCAAATATCGTCATTATTGCCTTTCACTTGCACGACCGAATGATAAGAAGATAATAATAGTGCAAGAGTGCCGTGGACTAAGCTGGAATCTGCAACATTTTATTCAAGAGGAGAAGACAAAGTAATATGGGCTCATCGATAGATTAACAATGATGCAAATGAGAACCACTCAACAATTTCATCGTGGTCTTCTCCTTGGAATGACTCAATTAAAAGGAAAAGAATTTCAGAGAAACGCACTGAAATATTTTTGGAGTTTTTGTTTTTCTTGAAGAAAGCAAATTAAAGAGGAAAAACAAAAATGAGAAAAACTATTTACACGGGAAAGCTCCCGACAAGTAAAAGAAGAAGTGAGAAGTATTTTTGGGTTTTCATTTGATTCTACAATAAAACTAAGCTAGAAAGAAAAACTAAAAAGAACTAGGGAATATTTTTGGGTTTTCTCAAAGTTATCAAACACACAAGAAGAAAACGAGAAAACAAATCTAGCATGGATATTACAATGAAAAAGTGTGTGAACACCGACAACTAGAATGCAATGTGTGAACATGAATGTAATGTCGGTGGAAATACGTACTCCCCCAAGCTTAGGCTTTTGGCCTAGCTTGGTAATCACCATCCGTAGTAGCCGTCCGGTCCCAAGTTGTAGTGAGGTGGAGGCGGCACCTGAGCATCCCACCCCTCGGGCTCCTCCTCAGCAGCTGCTAGGTTGTTCCGGTAGGCTGTAATGTCATCTGGCATGATCATGTATCGGTTCCTAGCAATAGACTCAAAGAAAGCAGGTGCAGGCAACAGAATAACATCACGGGTTTCTTTGCTAAATACTAGGTTGTAATGAATGTCACGGGGAGAATCAGTTACATCGAGGAATTGGTGATCTTGCAGTGACTTGTGATCAAGGTAAACTCGGGACAAGAGATAATCATGTGGGCGAAACGGAACATTAAAGTGTCTTGCTAAGCGAGTAGCATAAATACCACCATGTATCTTTCCCTTAGTTTTGTTAAGGTGTACGCGACGAGCGATAATAGCCCCCATACTAAAGGTGTGATCATCATAAAGTGCACGACGTAAAATAGCAAGGTCAGGGGCACTGAGTGCGCCGACCTTCTCCCTAGCGGTTAAACACTTAGCGATGACCAAAGCGAAGTAATGCACTGAGGGAAACTGCAATGTTGGTAGCAGTAGCGTTTGACACGCCTCTATCCTCACACACTATTAAAGTGAGGAGAAAATCCTCAAACTCAAATGGCCTAGGTTCTCTCAATTCCCCATCAGAAGGGATCAAACATATGTTGCAGAAGACAGTTAGCGGCATTTTGTAAGTTTCGGCATAAAGATTAAACTGCACTTCAGGAGGATTGTTTCTCCCTGGATAATAAAAACCTTGCACAAAGGAATTTGTAAGGATGTGATATTGGTCACACTTAGCTGCGAGGAACTCGGTCAACCCAGCGTTTGCAACAAATTGAGCGAACTCTTGGTGAAACCCGGACTCCTCCATGAAGGCATCATGCGGCCATTCGCACGGCCGCACCTCCGCCCTTCTTGGTGTGTGAAGGTCATTGTCCGATGACTCCCTAATGACTCCTTTGGCATTTTTCTTGGAGGAGAACTTCCAAGTAGCAATCCCTCCAAACAGTTTCAGAAACGGAGCTTCGAGCTAAGAGATCGAAATCCGCGGGTTTGAGAGGAAGAACACGGGAATGGTGGCTGTGGTGATTTTTTTCTGGAGGTAGGGGATGATGTGGGCTAAAGAGATAAGTGAGGGGCCCACGTGGGGGCCACAACCCACCAGGGCACGCTTGGGTGTGCTGGCGCACCCTGGTGTCTTGTGGGCACCAGGTGCACCCCCTCTGGTATTGTTTGCACCAGAAATTCAGAAATATTAAGAAAAAAATTCATATCAAATTTTCAGGACATTCTGATAAATTTTATTTTTGGGTCATTTTTTTATTGCACGGAGAAAACAGAAAACAGGATAATCATGGCATTTTATTTTATTTGACTAACTAAAATAGAAAATAAAAGGTGGGAGTAGAGAGTTGTGCTTACTAGATTCATCGAGTTCATACTTCTCAAAAATGATTCATTAATAAGTTTGATCAAGTCTTATTAACAACCACTTCCAATTAGCATGAAACCGAAGAACTTTCGTAAAATACTAAGTTACCTCAATGGGGATGTGCATATCCCCAACAATAAGTATATCATATTTCCTTTTGGCAGTAGGTAGAGGTAATTGAAAACTTCCAATAGTGATGGTCAGAGATTCTTCAGTAACATTTATACCATTCACTTGGAATTGTTTCTTCGGAAAGTGCACCATGTGCTCATTACCATTGATATGAAAAGTGACTTTGCTTTTATTGCAATCAATAACAGCCCCTGTAGTAATCAAAAAGGGTCTACCAAGGATAATCGACATGTTGTCGTCCTCGGGCATCTCAAGAATAACAAATTCCATTAAGATAGTAACATTTGCAACAACAACGGGCACATCGTCACAAATACCGATAGGTATGGCAGTTGATTTGTCAGCCATTTGCAATGATATCTCGGTAGGTGTGAGTTTATTCAAATCAAGTCTTTTATATAAGGAGAAAGGCATAACACTAACACCGGCTCCCAAATCACACAAAACAGTTTTGACATAGTTTCTTTTAATGGAGCAAGGTATAGTCGGTATTCCAGGATCTCCAAGTTTTTTAGGTACTCCATCCTTAAAAGAGTAATTAGCAAGCATGGTGGAGATTTCAGCTTCAGGTATCTTTCTTTTATTAGTGATGATGTATTTCATATACTTTGCATAAGGGGCCATTTTTAAAATATCGGTTAAGCGGGTACGGAAAAAGACTGGCCTAATCATTTCAGCAAAGCGCTCAAATTCTTCATCATCCTTTTTCTTAGATGGCTTAGGTGGAAACGTCATGGGTTTCTGAACCCATGGCACTCTTTCTTTACCATGTTTCCTAGCCACAAAGTCTCTTTTATCATAACTTTTAATTTTAGGTTGTGGGTTATCAAGATCAGCAACAGGCTCTACTTCAACATTATTATCTGGTTCTTTATCATCATTATCATTCTCATTATCACTAGGTGAATGTTCATTACTAGACTGAGTTTCAGCATCCGAAATAGAGACATCATTATTATCAGGAGGTTTTTGTGTCTCGGTTTCACTAGAGGTATGCAAAGTCCTATCATTTTTCTTTTCCTTTTTCTTCTTACAAGGACTAGGTGCGTCAGCATTAATTTTCTGAGAGTCTTGTTCAATTCTTTTAGGATGACGCGCAGGGTAGAGTGGTTCTTGGGTCTTTCTTCCTCCTCAAGTTACTACTCTAGCAGCAAAATCATGCATATTATTATTCATTTCATCAAGCAATTCTTTTTGAGATTTAGCAACTTGTTCTAACTGAGTTTGAACCATAGTGGCATGCTTTCCTACACCTCTAACATCATTACTGATTCTAAATTGCAAGTCACTCAAGCGAGCAATCATATCAGAGTTATATTTCAATTGTTTCAGAACATGGGCATTGAAATGATCTTGCTTCATAATATAGTTGTCAAACTCATATAAGCATTGACTAGGATGTTAATTGTAAGGGATATCACCTTCATCAAACTTTAAGAAAGAATTTACCTTTACCACTTGTCAAGGTGGTGGTGTGTCAAGGCCATGTATTTCTTCAATAGGTGGCAAATTCTTAACATCCTCAGCTTTAATACCTTTTTCCTTCATAGATTTCTTTGACTCTTGCATATCTTCAGGACTAAGAAATAAGATACCCCTCTTATTGGAGTGGGTTTAGGCGGTGGTTCAGGAGGAGTCCAATCATCATAATTCTTCAATATGTTATTCAATAATTCTTCAGCTTGTTTAATAGTTCGTTCCCTGAAAACACAATCAGCACAACTATCTAGGAAGTCCCTAGAAGCATCGGTTAGTCCATTATAGAAGATATCAAGTATTTAATTTTTCTTAAGAGGATGATCAGGCAAAGCATTAAAGAACTGGAGAAGCCTCCCCCAAGCTTGTGGGAGACTCTCTTCTTCAATTTGCACAAAGTTAAATATTTCCTGTAAGGCGGCTTGTTTCTTATGAGCAGGAAAATATTTTTCAGAGAAGTAGTAAATCATATCCTGGGGACTACGCACACAACCAGGAGTAAGAGTATTGTACCATGTCTTAGCATCACCCTTTAATGAGAACGGAAATAACTTAAGGATATAATAGTAGCGAATCTTCTCATCATGAGCAAAGACGGTGGCTATATCATTCAGCTTAGTGAGGTGTGCCACTACAGTTTCAGTTTCATAGCCATGGAAAGGATCAGATTCAACCAAAGTAATTAACTCTGGGTCGACAGAGAACTCATAATCCTTATCGGTAACAAAGATAGGTGAAGTAGCAAACTTAGGATCACATTTCATTCTAGCATTCAAAGTCTTTCCCTTATACTTGCGTAGCAATTTCTTAAGATCGTTCTATCCTTGCAAGAAAGAATTTCTCTAGTTACCTCTTCGTCCATAACATAAAATTCAGGTATCTTAGGCATTTCAAACTTAGGAGAGCTAGGACTAATAGGTGTTTCATAGTCATCATCAGTTTTATAAGCTTCATCAATTTCAGCAATCTCATCAATTTCAGTAGTTTCATTCTCTTTAGCTCTAGCAATTTGTTCATCAAGAAATTCTCCTAGTGGCACATTATCATCAAGCATGGTACTAGCATCATCAATAGCATAATTCATAGTAGAGGTAGCATCATCAATAACTTGCGACATATCAAGATTACTAGCATGTGGTGGTGTTGCAAGCTTACTCATAACAGAAGGTGAATCAAGTGCTGAGCTAGACGGCAGTTCCTTACCTCCCCTCGTCTTTGAGGGAAAAATCTTAGTTTTTGGATCCTTCAGATTCTTCATAGTGATCAATTGATATAAATCCCAAGTGACTCAGTAAATATAGCTATGCTCCCCGGCAACGGCGCAGGAAAAAGGTCTTGATAACTCACAAGTATAGGGGATCGCAACAGTTTTCGAGGGTAGAGTATTCAACCCAAATTTATAGATTCGACACAAGGGGAGCCAAAGAATACTTGAGAGTATTAGCAGTTGAGTTGTCAATTCAACCACACCTGGAGATTAAATATCTTCAGCAAAGTGATCAGTAGCACAGTAATATGATAGTTTTGATAGCAGTAGTGACAGTAACAGCAGAGGTAACAGTAGTAGCAATAGTTTTGTAGCAGTTGGAATAGTAGCAGCAGCAATAGTAACTTAACAAGAACAATAAGTGGAAAGCTCGTAGGCACTAGATCGGTGAACTCGTTGGATGATATTCATCATATAACAGTCATAACTGTAACGCCCGGATAATTAGGCTACAGTAATTTCGGTAATTAAGCTACAGTAATCCTACGTTAGTGATGCCACCTCACCGCGATCACTGTTGCCGCGATCACTGTTGTTGAACTCGCGTCCGTGCAAACCCCGTTAATTTTCGTTGCAGTTTAAATCGTCCGAAAAAGGCGGATGATAAAGTTGTTCAAAACTAAAATAAAAAAAATGTTGGATGGGTTGGAAATATCTCGTAATATTTTAAAAAAATTGAAATCGGTAATTTTGGAATTTAATTGGAGCCCCAAAAGTATTTAAAACGAATTTTGAAACGGTGGGAAAATTGGACCTAACCGGGTCAAAATTCGATGGCCCGTTCGCACACTATATATATACGAAACGTGGACGAAACCCTAGCCGGCTGCCCCATTTTCCCCCCCGCGCGCCGCCGCTCGCCCGCGCCAGCCCCGCACCGGCCACGCGGCCCCGCGCCGCCGCCCCGGTGGCCCGCCCCCGCCGTGCCTGGCCGCACCGGCCCGGCCGCTGCGCTCCTCCGCCCGCGCGGCCCCGCCGCCCGCCGCTGCGCCCCTACGCGCCGGCCACCCGCGCGCCCGCGACCGGCCCGGTTCCCGCCGTCCGCCGCCGGCCTCGCCCCACCGGCGCCACGGCCGCCTTCCACCGGCGTCGCCAGCCCCCACTGCGGCGCTCGCCGCCCCAGCCCGTCAGCCCGACCCCGCCGGCCCGCCTCCGCCTCGTCCCCCGGCCGCCTCGCCGCCTCCCGGCGTCGCCGCCGCCGGCTCGCTGCCCCCGGTGAGCTTCCCCCCCCCCCCCCGCCTGCCGTCGACGGCCACCGGCCACCGCCCCGGCCGGGCCGGCCCCGTGCTGTGTGTGCGTGTGTGGATGTGTGTGTAGTGTGTGCGTGCGTGTAGCGTGCGTGCGTGTGTCCAGTGTGTGTGTGTGTGTATGTGTATGTATATACACATGTGTGTGTGTATATACGTATATGTATACATATACACTAATAAAAATATTAGAACAAAATTGAATCTAGAAAAGAAAGTAATTAGATAAATATTAATATTAATAATTAATTAATTAGATTAATTAATTAGTTGATTAGTGATATAATTAACTAGATAATTAGCTAATTAATTAACTGATTAAGGTTAATTAGATTAACTAATTAATCTGTTAGTTAATTGATTTAAATAAACAGTAAATACTGTTTTAGATAATTCGGATTAAATAATTAAATGAAATTCAGAAAATGATTAAATCTTTAATAATTAATATAAAATAAACCGTAGCCCGGATCGAAAAACTTTAAACATGAAAGTTGCTCAGAACGACGAGACGAGTCAGGTTACGCTGTCCGTTAGTCTGTCAGATGCCCCTAGCATAGCACACCTGTAACTTTTTGCCTGTTTCTGGCAGATGAATAGTGCATGACTTTAATAAAATAATTCCGGTTAAATTCCTAAATTGACTAGAGCACTTAGATAGGCAGTATATCAACCCTGCGCTGCATCCTAGCTGTCCCATGCTTACAACATCGCAGCCTGGAACATTGCCCCCTCCGGTCATCTGTCTGACACATGTCCGGAACCGGGAATACTTTCCCGGATAGGATCCCCCTTTGTCGGTGTCGTGTAACACTGCGTTAGATCCCCTCTGTCACCGTGTATTGCCATGTCATGCTTTGTGATGCTATTGTTTGCGCTGTTATTTATTTGTTTCCCCTCGTTGCTTCTTTTTCGGTAGACCCTGATACTGCGATAGACGCTGAGACTACCGATGAAACTGCTGTGTACAACTACGTCTGACGACCCCGCCTTTGCCGCAGAGCAACCAGGCAAGCAACCCCCCTTGACGCATGCCTATATCATCCATTCCTTTCTCCCTCCTGCTTGCATTAGAAGTTACCGCTGCTACTGTTTTATCCTATTTCTGATGCATAGCCTGTTTTTGATAACTGCTATTGATACCTGCCTTATTATCCAAACTGCTTAGTATAGGTTGGATGGAAAACCATCTGTGGCCCCTCTCCCTTGCTATAGTTGCTCCGCTCTAGTATCGAAGCCCCGATCAATATGATCGGCGGAACGGAAGACCGATGGGCTGAAGACAGCACATCACCACACACCCCCTAAATTGCTCGACACTGCAGAGCTGGCATCGAGTGCCGAGGGTGATACCTCTTAGCTCACTTTCGATGGTGCCTCTGTAGAATAGCTTCCGGGATGTGTGTTATCGAGGGTGATTCCTCTTACATCACCTCCGCTAAGCTACCGTCGCGCAACTCCTCGAGTGGGAATCCATCGAGGGTGATTCCTCGGATTCCTCCTCGATACTTGGACACACGGTTACTTTGACCTTTGTTACAGGCGGGTCCACCTCGAGAGGTACCCGTGGGGAAATGTAAAGTCGGGCTGGCCCCAAGGGTGCCCGCGAGCGAATATCATTAAAGACGGGTCGGCTCCAAGAGCACCCGCGCGATACTAAATACGCCTAACGGAACTGGGTATTTGATCTGAGTGGGTCGTCGTGCCCATTTCGCACTACCACCATGTGGGATAATGGTTTAATGGGGCCCTCTGCAGCGTAGTATCAGCCGAAAGCTCTTCAGACGTCACAGGTTACCTTGCGGGCTGATCGTCGGGATTGGGCTGGTACTTCACTGGGTTGTTCAGTGTCGCGCCTGCACCCCGACCACCCGCGCAACGTGCAGGAGTGCGGAGGGCGATGGCCCAAGACCTCTCCGTGCTTAGGATTTAGACCGGCGTGTTGACCTCTCTGCTGAGCTCTAGGTCGGGCTGCGTTGTGTCGATCACCCGAGGCCGGGTATTACCCAGCAAGTGTATTCGGCCGGAGGTAATCGAGCGTGTTGGGTAACAGTAGTGCACCCCTGCAGGGAAGATATCTATTCGAATAGCCGTGTCCACGGTAACAGGACGCTTGGAGTTGTGCCCGGATCCATGACAACTATAAAGAGATGATGATACATGATAAACTGTTAATACTGCTCTCGGGATCGCTTTCTCGCAGGGTGTCGAGAAAGGATCTCAGGGCATTGCTACTGTATGACAACATGTATGCTACTGCTATCTATTCTCTTCTGATGCTACAAGACTGCTTGAAGATGCTAGTCTTCGATAGGCTAGGCCTTTCTCTCTCTTCTGGCATTTCTGCAATACAGTCCACAAATACAGCCTTCTCATTTGATACCATTGCATGTTTAGCATAGTTCTGATGTCAGTCTTGCGAGTACTTTGGATGAGTACTCACGGTTGCTCTGCTATTCTTTTTCCCCCATACCCAATTGATGATGCATCAGCCGATGGAGCTCAGGAGCCAGACGCCACCGCAGGAGGTTACTACCAGGAGAGCCCCGGAGGTCGCTACTACTGGATTGAGCCGGCCGACCAGGAGTAGTTAGGAGGTTCCCAGGCAGGAGTCCTCGCCTCTTTCGATCCGCTATCTATGTTTGTGCTAGCCTTCTTAAGGCATCTTGTTTAACTTTGTGTCTGTACTCAGATACTTTTGCTTCCGCTGATGCTTGTATGACATCAAGCTTGTGTATTCGAGCCTTCGAGGCCCCTGGCTTGTAATAATAAGCTTGTATTATTTTATTTGAGTCTAGAGTTGTGTTGTGATATCTTCAAGTGAGTCCCTAGGCTTGATCGTGTGCATTTGCGTGTTTGATTAGTGCACGATTAAGTCGGGGGCGTCACAATAACCTAGGGCGACACAGAACTAGCTCCAGTTCATCAATGTAATGTAGGCATGTATTCCGTAAGTAGTCATACGTGCTTATGGAAAAGAACTTGCATGACATCTTTTGTGCTACCCTCCCGTGGAAGCGGGGTCCATAAGGAAACTAAGGGATATTAAGACCTCCTTTTAATAGAGAACCGGAACAAAGCATTAACACATGGTGAATACATGAACTCCTCAAACTACGGTTATCACCGTGAAGTATCCCAAATATTGTCACTATGGGGTTGACGGATCATAACACGTAATAGGTGCATATGACTAGGCAAAATCGGATCAAGAACATAGATAAAATGGTGATAACATAAACGGTTCAGATCTGAAATCATGGCACTCGGGCCCTAGTGACAAGCCCTAACAAAACTAACTCGATTACATGATGAATCTCATCCAACTCCTCACCGACCAGCAAGCCTATGAAGGAATTACTCACTCCCGGTGGGGAGCATCATGGAATTGGCGACGGAGAAGGGTTGGTGATGACAAAGATCGAAGATTCCCCTCTCCGAAGCCCCAAACGGGCTCCAGATCTGGCCTCCCCATGAAGAACAGGAGGTGGCGGCAGCTCCGTATCGTAAAACGCGATGAAACTTTCTCTCTGATTTTTTTCTCCAAAAATAGGAATTTATAGTGGCGGATTAGGGTCAGTGGGGCCACGAGGTGGGCACAACCCACCAGGGCGTGCCAAGGGGGCCTGGCGCGCCCTGGTGGGTGCTGGCCACCCTGGCCCCCTTCTCCGGTGGTTTTTGGCTCCAATAATTATTATATATTCTGAAATAATTCTCCAAAAAGTTTCATTCCTTTCCGAGAAATTTTATTTCTGCACAAAAATAACACCATGGTAATTCTCCTGAAAACAACGTTAGTCCGGGTTAGTTTCATTCAAATCATGCAAATTTGAGTCCAAAACAAGGGCAAAAGAGTGAGGAAAAGTAGATACTTTGGAGACCTATCAGGACCTCGCTGCCACAGAAGGGTAGGACAATAGATGTCATGCAAGTTCTTTTCAATAAGCACGTATGACTATTTACGGAATACATGCCTACATTATATTTATGAACCGGAGCTAGTTCGGTGTCGCCCAAGGTTATGACTGTTATATGATGAATATTATCCAACGAGTTCACCGATCCAGTGCCTACGAGTTTTCCACATATTGTTCTTGCTAAGTTACTATTGCTACTGCTACTGTTACACTTGCTACAAAACTATTGCTATCACTATTACCGTTACCGTTACTACTACTACTGCTATCAAAACTATCATCTACTGTGCTACTGATGACTCTGCTGCAGATATTTAATCTCCAGGTGTGGTTGAATTGACAACTCAACTGCTAATACTCGCAAATATTCTTTGGCTCCCCTTGTGTGAAATCCATAAATTTGGGTTGAATACTCTACCCTCGAAAACTATTGCGATCCCCTATACTTGTGGGTTATCAGGCTCCCCGGACCCGGGGGCTCGCCGGCTAGGCCAAGTTTCCTCCTTCCAGGCCAGTTGAGTACTGTGAGCTAAGCAGACCCCCCCCCCCTCTCTGCCCAGCTGCAGACCGGCCCCCGGCTATCCGGCTGGCGAGACCCAGGGATGGAAAACTTACCACACACGAAAAACTCCTGCGAAGGGGCAACCGGCTCGGGCAGGCCGGCTCATATGTTACCCTAGTCGGCCTTTGCCGCACTCATTTTAGCCCACGTCCTGCGGTTTCTAGACACCACGCCGTCTCCTTTAAGGCGGACGCCCCATCCCAGGCACAGACCGGCTCCCGGCTGTCCGGCTGGCGGGATCGAAGCTGAGAGGAGAAGGTTTGAAAAAACTGAAACCAAACGGAAGAAAAGTAGTGAATGAGTCACCATGCACAAATTTCTTGGCACAATCAAAAGAATTAAGTTTTATACAAAAGAGTATAAAGGCCCACGGACACAGGTTCATTACACATCCATACACCCCCAGTGGGTGGAGTTGCAGACTAACTAAGCAGGAAATCAGAAGGCGGCTCTACCTGGTGGAGGCTCCGTCCTTGGCCCCGGTGCGCCCCACCCGCCGTGGCGCCCGCCTCCTCCTCCGGTCCGATGTCGACGTAGGCGTCGGTGCTGGAGGCGGTATCTTTGGCATCCGTCTTGCTGGCGCTGCCTTCCGGGTCGTCAAAGGCCAGCGAGTACTGGCCCTCCGGGATCACCGCACCGTCTGTGGTTCGATCCTGGTCGTACTCGTCCCACGAGGCAAACGACGCAAGGTCGCTGGCCCGCACGGCCAGCTCATCGGCAACGGCGTCCAGCTCTGCATCCGTGCCAGCACGCTGGGTGGCCAGCAGCCCCAGGCCCAAGTCCGAGTACCAGGACCTCGCGATGCGGAGCGCCATGGCCGCGCTGGCCCGCGCGGCTGAAGCCTTCCAAGCGTTCACCCGCGCGCCGCCTGCTTCCAGCCATCGCGCCAGCCGGCTGACGGAGCAAGGTTGCACCGCAGTCGGCCAGAGGACGCGGACCAGCCCCACGCCGGCCCTCTGGAGCCGTTCCATGGCCTGTACGATCATCTTCAAACGGGTCTCGGCGGCGATCCCCGTCTCGCCCATCGTCCAGGCAGCTACCATCCCGATATGGACGCCCAGAGCACGCTGCTCCTCGCGATGGGCCTCCACGGCCGCCATCGCAGCCCCCTCGGTCTCAGGAAAGTATTCTAGGGGGAGGGAGGAAAACATGCAGCATGAGACAAGAAAAGAAGGCAAACTTTGAAATGGCGCAAGGCATGAGATACTTACGGGCGAGGAGCAGGTCCACTGATCGCACCTCCTCTCGTATCTCCTGCTCCTTCACCGACCTATCGCAGGCCCGGCGGTCGTACTCCTCCCTGGCCAGTCGCGCCTCCTCGATGGCCTGCTCCCACTGCTCATCCTTGGCCTTCAGCGCCTCGCGATGGGTCGCGGCCTGCTTCTCCAGCTCGTCGCGGTGGGCCGCCTCGCGCTCTCTCTACTCCGTCTGCAGGCAATGCGCCTCCGGGCGCAGCCGGTCGCACTGTGCGGACAGGAGGTCCCGTTGCTCATTGGCTTGCACCACCCGGCGGCGAATGTCAACTACCTCGGCAGCAGAAGCTTCGCAACATGAAGACGCCTCCATCATAAAACAGCAAACAAAAAAGCAAGAACGAAAGGATTCGACCCGCCTGCGGCGCAGCCGGCTCGAATCCCGGGGGCTACACCCAGTGGGTGCGCTCGCACGCCCCCACAAAAGATGATTGCGAGATCACTATACCTTGCAGGTCCGCTGACACGGTCGCCAGCTGGCTTTCGCCTCCCGAAACCGGCCCAGCAGCGTGTTGAACGCAGTCGCCCAGCGGTCATGGAGGGCCCGCGAAAGATAAGGACGAAGAAAGCTGCGATTAGACTCGACCCGGCTACCCCGCAACCGGCCCGAGTCTCGGGGGCTACACCCAGTGGGTGCGCTGGCGGCCCCCACTGGAAAAGGCTCGGGCAAAAGAGCAACACAACAAGAAAGAAGGAAAAATATGGGGACGTGGAACACTTGCCGCAACGGACTACTCAAGGTGAACCAGCCGGTTCCGAGCCGCCAAGGCCTCCTGCTGCGCCTGTCTGCTGCAGTCGGCGAACTCCGCGATGAGCGCGGTCACCGCATCTCCAAGAGAGTTGGGGGCGCCCCCGCTTGGGGCGCCACCGGCCACGGCCCAGGACTCCTGTGGCTGGGTCCTGACATCAGAGTCACCTCCAGTCGCGGTCGGACCCCGCGTCGTCACAATCAGGGGGCCGGCCCCGCCCGATGGCCCGCCTCCGGGCGTCGCAATAGCGGGCCCTGCCAGCTCGGCCGACGAGCCGGTCACGAGGGGTCCCTCCGGTGCTGAGGCCTCGACCTCCGGCGTGTCGCCTCCCGCCGCATCGTCTCCGTCCGCCTCTGGAGCCTGCGGCCCCGGCGGCATGACGTTGGCCTCTGGCGGCACGTCGTGACCCCTGGCGGCATGTCATCGGCTCCCAGAGGCACGTCATCAGCCCCCGGTGCCGATTCCTTGGCGGCTTCCGCCGCGCCGCTCACGGCCGCGCGAGCCTCCTTTGCGGCCTGGGCATCCGCCTCCGCCCGTTGCACGGGTCGTGCGCAACCTTGGACCTCCTCTTCTGGCTTGACGAGTTCGAGGCCGGCGGCTGATCTGTCGCCTCCACGCGGGTCTCCTCGGATGCCTGCTTTTGAGCGGCGTCCTCCCATGGCCGGCGCTCCTCCTTGAGCAGTGCTCGATGGGCCGCATCCGCATCGCGCCATGCCGGGCGCTCCCTCTCCTCGGCGTCTACGCCTCCCTCCGGCTCCGTCGCCCCTCCGCGTGTGGGACCCCCTGGCAGAGCCGTCTTCCCCAGGGCGCGCGGGGCCCTGAGCATGAAAGAAATCGATAAGGAAAATAAGAAGAGGAACTTAGAAGAAGAACAGGGCTCCACGGGTGGCTTACCCAGCCGTCGTGGGAACTGACCGCCTAGCGGGCCCCGCCGGGCGGCCCGCGGTTTCTTCCCGCTGCCTCCGCGGCAACCTCCCGGTTGCCTGCCCACCGCACGCTTGGCGGCTTGGCGGGAACTCGCCAGCTGCTTCCCCGACGCGCGCCCGTCCGCTTCTGGCTCCTCCTGCACTGGGTTTCGGCCGGCTCTCCGAACCCGCCTGCTCGGTGCGGTGGCGCCCTCCTCAGAGGCCTCCAGATCCTCTGAGGTGGCTAAATCGCGCACCTCCCCAAGCTCAGCGTCATCATCAGACCAATCGCGCTGCGAAAACTATGGAAAGATACTCACCGGCCGACTCCGAGCTGCCAGCTCCAAGATCCCCAGCTAGTGGCAATCCTGCTCCGGCCACCTCCCTCATCTCCACGACATCGAAGTCCCCAATCTCCTCCGCGTCCGACTCTGCCATGTTGGCTGCGGCCTGCCCGTAGTCCTGCAGTAGGGGAAACAGCTGCAGCCGATAGAAGGACCCGGTTACGAAAAGCCGGGGAGAATGCATACAGAAAAGAAGACTAAGAAGAACAGCGCGTCGCATACCCACGGGGCCGGATGCTCCCGGTCGTAGGGGCCTTGCCCCACTGCCACCCCCCCTCGACCAGCTTGGCACCGGAGATGAGGTTCGCCCACCTCGCCATGAAAACGGGCTTCAGCTCCTTCGTGGAGTGGCGACACGGGTCGCACCGTTCTCCTACCTGGCAGATAAAGTGGGGGCGGCGCTGCAGCGGCTGCACCTGGCGTGTCACCATGGTTGTAAGTATTTCCTCGGCTGTGAGGCCCTCTGAGTCGATCAGCTCGACCAGCTGGGCGCAGAGCCGATCCACCGTGTCGACGGACTGTTGCGGAGCCGTCCTCCAATTCAGCATGGCGCTAGGCGGCTGGTTGACGAAGCCGGGCAGGTTGATGAGATCCAAGTTCCCCTCCATGTTCCACACATAGAAGAATCCTTTCTGCCAGTTCTTCACCGAGTCCTGCAGAGGAAGTTTGGGGAAGGAGACTCCCGAGCGGTGGTAGACGAGGGCCGCCCCGCAGATGGTCATGACCTTCTCCCCCATCCTCCTATCCTCCACCCATTGGTGCTTGAGGAAGAAGAGGCGGCACCAGAGGTCGAGGCGCGGCTTGATCCCCAGGTAGCCCTCGCACAGGGTGACTAACGTGGCATGAGACTGCGTTGGTATTTCCCCAAAGAGGAAGGGATGATGCAGCACAGCTACAGTAAGTATTTCCCTCAGTTATGAAACCAAGGTTATCGAACCAGTAGGAGAACCAAGCAGCACTATGTAAACGGCACCTGCACACAAAGAACACATACTTGCAACCCGACGCGTAAGAGAGGTTCTCAATCTCTCCACGGTAAAAAGATAGATTGGTTTGTATGAGATTGGATAAATATATCGCACAAGAGCACAAAATAAAAGATGCAAATAAAAAGTGCAGCAAGGTATTTTTGGGTTTTTGGAATAATAGATCTGAAAACAAATGCGGAAAAAGATAGATCGGAAAGCAAAATATTAAAAGAATAGACCAGGGGCGTAAATTTCACTAGTGGCTTCTCTCAAGAAAATAACACACGGTGGGTAAACAAATTACTGTTGGGCAATTGATAGAAGATCAAATAATCATGACGATATCCAAGGCAATGATCAATATATAGGCATCACGTCCAAGATTAGTAGACCGAAATGATTCTGCATCTACCACTATTACTCCACAGATCGACCGCTATCCAGCATGCATCTAGTGTATTAGGTTCATGGAAAAACGGAGTAATGTAATAAGAATGATGACATGATGTAGACAAGATCTATTCATGTAGGAATAGACCCCATCTTGTTATCCTTAATGGCAACGATACATGCGTGCCTTGCTGCCCCTTCTGTCACTGGGAAAGGACACCGCAAGATCGAACCCATCACAAAGCACCTCTTCCCATGGCAAGAAAAATCGATCTAGTTGGCCTAACTAAACCAAAGATTCGAAGAAGAAATACGAGGCTATAAGTAATCATGCATATAAGAGATCAAAGAAGACTCAAACAATATTCATGGATAGAAATTGATCATGAACTCAAAATTCATCGGATCCCAACAAACACACCGCAAAAGTTTACATCAAATAGATCTCCAAGAGACCATTGTATTGAGAATCAAAAGAGAAAGAGGAAGCCATCTAGCTACTGCCTATGGACCCGTAGTTCTATGGTGGACTACTCACGCATCATCGGAGAGGCACCTATGAAGAAGATGAACCCCTCCGTGATGGTGTTTAGATTGGATCTCGAGGTTCTGGAACTTGCGGCGGCTGGAATTGTGTTTCGTCGACTCCCCTAGGGTTTTATGAATATTTGGGATTTTATAGGTGTCAGAGGCGGTGGAGGGCACAACCCACCAAGGCACGCCGGGGGCCACCTGGCGCGCCCATGTGGGTTGTGTCCTCTACAGCCCACCTCTCTGGTACTTCTTTGGCCCAATGGGTGTCTTCTGGTCCAGAAAAAATCTCCAAAAACTTTCGTCGCGACTGGGCTCCGTTTGGTACTGATATTCTGCGAAGTAAAAAAACAAGCAAAAACAGCAACTGGCACTTTGGCACTATGTCAATAGGTTAGTCCGAAAAAATGATATAAAGTTGTTATAAAATGATTGTAAAACATCCAAGAATGATAATATAACAGCATGGAACAAGCAAAAATTATAGATACGTTGGACACGTATCAGCCGCTTCAGAGGAGGCACAGGTTTGCATGGGAGTACAACGGTTCTACCGACAGGATGCGGTTGTACCCAGGCCCCGCCAACAACCTGACGGTTTACGGCCATGGTTGGTTGTGCGAGCAGCTATTCGGCCATCTTGGTCCATTCCATTTGCCGGCAAGAGTTGTTCCCCTGCATCTCAATTCCGCCCGGAGCAAGATTTCGCAATGGATGCCCGACTGCAACGCCTCCGGGGTCAAGCCTGATTGGGAGCTGCCTGCCCTGGATGACGAGATAGATTGGGTCTCTCCCTTCGAAGAAAGAGCTTCCAAGGCGGAGGACAATCTGATCAAGCCAACTACCAAGGCGGAGGAGGCATTCATTGCCTCTCAGATTGACGAGGACAAGAAGGTAGAGCCGCCAAGAAAATGGGCTCCGGGGAAGAGGAAGAGGAGGAGTCCGAGGGTGATGACTTTTCTGAAGAGGGGAGCGAAAAGCGCACCACGGAGGAGGCTGCCGGGTTCGAATCTGCCGGGGGCGGGGCTTCCCAAGCCGCGGCGACAGGAACCCAAGAAGGGGTTGAGACATAAGAGGCGAAGGAGTTGGAGGTGGAGGAAGAAGGGCTCGAAATGGGGCCTCAAGCTCCAGAGCCAGGGCGCCGCCTCCGCGAGCGAGTCAACCGAGAGTGAGCGGCTCCTGCGTCTTTGCGGAGCACCCAGAAGGTGAAGAAGACGGCCACTAGGGGAGGCAAACACGACGCAGCATGCCGCCCTTCACTCCGCCTCTCTGGGCTAGGTCTCCTCCCGCCAAGCGACGGACGGTCACAGGGGTGGACCCCAGCCCCCCGGCAAGCACAACTTCTCCGTCATGTTCGACCCTGCTGGAGGTCCCGGTCCTACCGCCAAGCCCCGGTCCTCCAACTTTGAAAAGGGGCAAATCAACTCCGCCGCCTGCGTCATATGAGCTGGGCTCCATGCTCATCGCCCCAGAGTGAATTACTCAATTATGATCCATGTCAATGTTTTCTGTCCTTGATTTCTTGACTGGTGTTGTCTAGCTGAATCTGATAGGGATAAGGAGACCCTTGTGCATCGAGACAAACGGGTCAAACCCACGGTAGGCATGAGCCCGGCAGGAGGCGCGGAGGAAGATCCTGTGCCTAGCCCCCGGTCCAGCCCTCTTCGCGAAACCTTAGGGCAGACCTCATTTGCTGGCGGGGATAAGGAAGGGCATCTTCCCACACCTGACAGGGAGATGGGAGAAAGCTATCAAGGAGAGACTCGCCAGGGGGAACCCTCCTTCCAAGATCCCTCGTCTACCATCGCCCATGGGGAGGAGTCGCCGGCAAGGGCCTCCACCGAGGGGTTTGCCCGTGCTAAGGCCACCACCGAAGGGGTGGTGGCAGACCGCACGCCGGCAACTGATGTTGCCGAGGAAGAGGATGCTCCTCCTCAGCAACCTCCATCGGGTAACCCACTTGCCTGCGTTTTCACTTTCCCCTTTTCTCTCTTCTTGTGTGTCTTGTTGATTCCTGACTTTCATTTTTCCGCTTACTGCATTTGTCCGCAGCTTCGCCACTTGAAGAGCATGAGTTGCTGGAAGAAGTGGCCGGCATTGGGAAAGATGCTGCTGAAGAGGCGATGAAGATTGCTGTCGCGGAGGGCCACGGGCAGGTTGCCGGGGACGTTCAGAAATCCTGAGAGAGAACGGAATCAGACGCCGGCGGCGCATCTGGCCCGGATACAGTCATTGAGGAGAAGACTCCTCTCCAGTCCATGGGGCCCTTCACTTCGAGCTATCCTCTGGCCTTGGCCCTGCAATCTCCCCTGAGTAAACTGGCGCTGGTCACTGCTCAACTTGGTCCCACAACTCCTGGCTCATCCGTCTCAGCGGGCGCGGATTTTGATGAGGAAATCAGATGGTACTGGCGCCGCTGTCTCAGAGGGTCGAAGAAGCTGATGCTTCTGCTGATGGCGCCAAAGATTTGACTTTCTTGGAATCCATGGCAGCAGGGCTCAAGGATGTGCAGAACAGGTACAACCTCAAATGGCAGGCGGTCAAGAAGCAGCTCGACTCGGCCAAGCTCGCGGACTTGCAGCTGAGGGACAAAGGGAACAAGCTGCGAGGGTGAAACAACCAGCAGGTCCTTTCTCTTAAGAGGCAGTATGAGACACTGGCCATGGCCAAGGAGGACGTTGCAGCCCGGGAGACTCGACTGGTGGAGCGCGGAGCGCTTCTGAAACACCAGAGAGACGAACATCTCCTCCCGGGAAGGGGCCCTCGAAGCTACTCTCCATGGCAAGGAAGAGGAGTTGGAGGCCCGTGTTCAGCAACGCACCGAAGAGCTGGAGGACGGCCACAAGGCCACTCTTGACGCGCTCTCTCTCGAGTCCTCAGCCCAACTGAAGAAAGTGGCCGACAAGCTCGCTGCCGCATATGCCGCCAAGACCAATCTTGAGGGCCAACTGAGCAAGCTGACAGGAGACCATGACAGGAGCGGCAAGGAGATCGAGGCCCTCAAGGAGGAAGTGCGGGAAGCGAAAGCCACTCTGGAAGAGGCACAATCGCAGCTTTGGAAGAGGCAAAAGCGAAAGCCACTCTGGAAGAGGCAAAAGCGAAAGCCACTCCAAGAGCCAAGATCTCGACGCCGCCAACGACACCATATCCAACATGAAATCCAGGCTCGCCTCTTTGGAGAAAGACATTGAATTGATCGGTGTCCGCGAGAAGCTGCTGCTGACAGACCTGACCAATGCAAAAATCCTCCCAAAAGATGCAGAAGGCAAGCTGGAGAACCAGATTCAGCAGCATGATCTCTGGATCAAGAGCATGATTGACATAGCCGAGCGCTTCACTGCTCAGATTGCGAGTATGGACATGAAGAGCTGGGCCTTCTCCGTCGGCAAGCACGAAGTTCCAAGCGTCAAGCTGACATTCTTCTTTGAAGGCCTGATCAAGGGATTGAAGATGTACGAGGACGACAGGGCCGCCTGCTTTGCCAACGAATCCCGGAAGCTGGCTCGCGACGCTCTCTTCCTGGTCCTGAGTAACCTCGCCTTCTTCCACCCGTACCTCGACCTCTCCAATGGTTTCAAGAAGCTGTCGCCGGGCGCCGACACCTCTGCTGCCGCGAAGAAGGCCGATCCCCTTGCTGACAAGGTCCTCTCAGTCCCAAGGACCCAGGGGAGTCGCCGGGGTTAGCATTGAGTCACCCTTGCTGTCGTGTTGTCCTGTACTCAAGACACAATATGTATCCCGTATTAGATTATGCACTATCTTTGCTTTAATGTTTGCTGAACTGATGTCTTTATGTAAATGCATGCTATCCCCCTCGCTTTCCGACTGGCATTCGTATAGTCATTTCCTTTGCGCGCTCTGGTTACCCGCCAACAACATGTTGTCGCGATTGCTTTGCGGAACGGGTCCTTAGCATTCTGCTAGCAAGGACACGCTACCGGTGAGTTTTTCCTTGACGGTGTTTGATGCTGCCGCATGCTTTGTTTAGTGGACTCGAAACAAAGCAAGGGCGCAAACAAATACGGTAAGGTTCCATCGCGCACAAGACTCAACATTCGAAACCTTGGTTGCTAGGGGGTACACAAATGCGAGCTCTAATGAAAGTTGATAATCATGTCAACTTAGCTTTCGTCATGGCTCCCCTTTGTCCTAGCGTGTATTTATTCACGCACATTGTCCCTTCCTCCATTCACGGCCGCCCCTCCTCGTCGTGTTTCCCGGTGAATACATACGCGTGTACCCACCTTTGCCCTGAGATGACGGGAAACGAAGAAGGGCAAATGGAGAAACTTGGGAGTCCGTTAGTTATGAGTACAATCCTCGGTGCGAGCCAGCTGGGTTAATGTAAACATTCACAACTAACAAAAAATAGGGGAGTAAACACAAATGGCCGAGCCTTCTCTACTTTCCTACGCGTCCAACGGTCCCGTAGAGACCAATGCGATCGTGGCGTTGGTGAACGGGACCTTTCCGTGGTTCGCTTGCCGGAGGTGCCAACCGATGGATTTGCTCTAGCATTCGGCTCGGGATTTACCCTTGACGGGATAAATGCAGAACCGAGCCTCACGCGAGCTTTTCGACACTGGCGGCACCACCGCCATGCAGAACTGATCATAGGCGGGGAAGGAGAGGAGAGAGGGGTATAGCCATGTACCTTTTTTTGCCTATCGGACCGAGCCGCACCTCCCTCGGATTAGTTGGGCTTGCTCGATGATTGCGATAGGGACAATGCTGCCGCTCAATTTGCCTCCTCCTTGACCATGGTCTACACTGTGGTTGTGTTGTCTACGTCGGACGCACCAGCCGCAGCGCTGATGCCCCTCATCCTTGTCGCCACCATCGCTACAGCGACGAAATGCGACGGGATCTGGGGAGGAAGAGGCTTGGGTAGAAGCATTGCTCCTCTCCTTCGATGCTCCCGGCGGAGGAAATGATGACGAAAATCGACGCGCTGCCCATGACCTCAGGTTCGCGCAAATGACGCTCCCCCTACCTGGCATGCCAAAGATGTCGGGTCAGGATGCACATGATCACCTATGGGGCCATGGGCCCCTTTGTGGTTTGGCAGGGGTGAGGTCACGTTGCACAAAGAGCACAGGTGGTGAGGCAGCACGTTGACGAGACGCTAGTGTTTTACCCAGGTTTGGGCCACTCAGAAGCGTAAAACCTTACTCCTGCTTTGGTGGATTGATCGGGGGAACACGAAGCACAAGCAGTGCTGAAACCCGGCAAGGTTGCTGATGTCTACTACGCAACCTTCTTCTTGTAGACTCGTGTTGGGCCTCCAAGCGTAGAGTTTCGTAGGACAGTAGCAAATTTCCCTCAAGTGGATGACCTAAGGTTTATCAATCCGTGGGAGGCGTAGGATGAAGATGGTCTCTCTCAAACAACCTTGCAACCAAATAACAGAAAGTCTCTTGTGTCCCCAACACACCCAATACAATGGTAAATTGTATAGGTGCACTAGTTCGGCGAAGAGATGGTGATACAAGTGTAATATGGATAGTAGATATAGGTTTTTGTAATCTGAAAATATAAAAACAGGAAGGTAGCAAGTAACAAAAGTGAGCAAAAACGGTATTGCAATGCTTGGAAACAAGGCCTAGGGTTCATACTTTCACTAGTGCAAGTTCTCTCAACAATACTGACAAAGTTGATTCATATGTAAATCCCTCACGTGCGACAAAGAGTTCACTCCAAAGTCACAAATAGCGGATAACAAACGAAGAAATTATTGTAGGGTACGAAACCACCTCAAAGTTATCTTTTCCGATCAATCTTATGAGCTATCCCTATAAGTGTCACGAACAGCCCTAGAGTTCGTACTAAAATAACACCTTAAGATACACATCAACCAAAACCCTAATGTCACCTAGATACTCCAATGTCACCACGAGTACCCATGGGCTTGATTATACGATATGCATCACACAATTTCAGATTCATCATGTTCAATCCAACACAAAGAACTTCAAAGAGTGCCCCAAAGTTTCTACCGGAGAGTCAAGACGAAAACATGTGCCAACCCCTATGCATAGATTCCCAAGGTCACGGAACCCGCAAGTTGATCACCAAAACATACATCAAGTGGATCAATAGAACATCCCATTGTCACCATGGATATCCCATCGCAAGACATACATCAAGTGTTCTCAAATCCTTAAAGACTCAATCCGATAAGAAAACTTCAAAGGGAAAACTCAATTCATCACAAGAAGATAGAGAGGGGAAAACTCCATATGATTTATCTATATTAATAAAGCTCGCGGTACATCAAGATCATGCCATCTCAAGAACACGAGAGAGAGAGAGAGATCAAACACATAGTTACTGGTACATACCCTCAGCCCCGAGGGTGAACTACTCCCTCATCATCATGGAGACCGCCGGGATGATGAAGATGGCCTCCGGTGATGGTTTCCCCCTCTGGCAGGGTGCCGGAACGGGCTCCCGATTGGTTTTTCGTGGCTACAGAGGCTTGCGGCGGCGGAACTCCCGAGCTAGGTTTCTTTCTGGAGGTTTCTGTATTTATAAGAAATTTGGGCGTCAGAAACAAGTCAAGGGGGGCCACGAGGCGACGACATGCCAGGGGGCGCACCCTAGGGGGGGCACCCCCTAGGCTTGTGGCTGCCTCGTTGCTCTTCTGGCCCAACTCCGATGCCCCGTGGGTCTCTTCTGGTCCATAAAAAATAACCGTAAATTTTTATTCCTTTTGGACTCCGTTTGATATTCCTTTTCTGTAAAACTCAAAAACAAGGAAAAAACAGAAACTGGCACTGGGCTCTAGGTTAATAGGTTAGTCCCAAAAATAATATAAAATAGCATATTAATGCATATAAAACATCCAAAACAGACAATATAATAGCATGGAACAATCAAAAAATATAGATACGTTGGAGACGTATCAAGCGTCCCCAAGCTTAATTCATGCTCGTCCTCGAGTAGGTAAATGATAAAAACAGAATTTTTGATGTGTAATGATACCTAATGTGACGCCCCCAATTTCGTCCGTATGCTAATCAAACACGCAATGCGTACGACCAAGATTAGGGACTCACTGATTGATATCACAACACAACACTAGACACAAATTAAAGTCATACAGCTTCATATTACAAGCCAGGGGCCTCGAGGGCTCGAATACAAAGCTCGACAAGCACGAGTCAACGGAAGCAAATAATATCTGAGTACAGACATAAGTTAAACAAGTTTTTCCTTAAGAAGGCTAGCACAAACATAAGCAACGGATCGAAAGAGGCGAGGCCTCCTGCCTGGGAACCTCCTAACTACTCCTGAGCGTCGACGTTCTCCATGTAGTAGTAGGCTCCAGCGGTGGTGTAGTAGTCGTCTCCGGCGTACTCCATCTCTTGGGCTCCATCGTCTGAACGCAGAATCGTATCGAGGGGGAAAGAGAAAGCAAAGCAGCGGCCTCTCCTGCCCGTCCACGCCTCATCAACATCAGACCATGGGTACCCCTCAGGGCCGACCCATCACCAACATGTTTCTGCAACCAGGTCATAGTAACTGTGTGTATAAAACATCAAGACGGAACCTGAGGAATCACCATCAAAGGGCCCCGCTCGATGTAACCGTCAAGGTGGACCTAGAGGAATCACCCTCGGGGGTCCCACACTTGAGGGGTTGCATGACAGAGTCATCGACGGAAGTGGTGAAGGAGGAATCACCCTCGATAACCACGACCGACTAGCTACACTACAGAGCTAGCATCATGAGTACTTCACGAGGTGTCACCCTCGGTACTCGATAGTAGCGCTGCAGAGTCGTACAACTAAGGGGTGTGCGGTGATGTGAGGGGCCTGGCTTGTCGGTCGGTTGACCGAGTCTTCGAGTCGTCGATGAAGAAGCAGGGGCAACTGGGACTAAGGGGGTCACTGGGGATTCACTGATCAACCTATACTAAGCAGTTGGTATGATTGCAGGTATAGTAACAGTTTATCAAAAACAAGCTATGCATCAGAATAGGAGCTAGCTAATACAGTAGCAAAAATCTAATGCAAGAATGAGAGGGAAAGAAATGGGCGATATCGGAATGCTCAAGGGGGGGTTGCTTGCCTCGCTGCTCTGCGGCAAAAGGCTGATCGTCGGCGGTGTAGTCGTACCCGGCAGCACCGTCAGTCTCGGAGTCTACCGGAGAGAAGAGGGGGGAAGAAACAATAAATATAACGCAGACAAATGCATCACGATGCATGACATGACAATATGCAAAGCTAGGTATGCACTAACGCAGTACTACACGTTGCAGACGGAGAGGGAGAATATCTGACGATATTTCCCGGGTCTTTGGATTTATTGGACAGACGATTCGGAGGGGAAAAGTTCCATGTTCATCATGCTAGGAGCATGTGATAGATGAACGGATAGCGTATTCGGATTCGTGGGATTTTTCTGATCAACTTTCATGTATAAAACTTTTTCATCTGAGCTACGGATTATTTTATACGATTTTTCAAAGATTTAATCTATTTCTGAAATTATTCCATTTAATTAAATCAACATTATCCAAAACAGTGCAGGGTGACGTCAGCATGATGTAAAGGTGACATCAGCAGTCAACAGCACAGTGGCCAGGTCAAATCTGACCTATGGGACCCACCTGTCATTGACTCATTTAAATCCAGGGTTATTTTAAAACTAAACAGAGTTAATTAGTGAGTGGGGTCCATCTGTCAGTGAGTCATTAAGTTTAAACTAATTAATTTTATTAACCTAATTAACCAATTTATCAACTAACAGGGCTGGCCCACTGTCATAGGCATAGGGGTGCTGGGCCCCACCTAGCAGTGATTGGTCAAGGCCCAGTCAGCCAGTTGACCAAGTCAACTGGTCAACCAGGACCTGGGGGCCCACGGGTCAGTGACCCTGGCAGTGGCCCCAGGTGGTCCACGTCGGTGGCGGCGCCGGCCGGCCGCAGGAGGAGCTCCGGCGAGCTCCCGAAACGGCGGGGAGGCTCGGAAATCCTCTACGGCGCACCAAATCGGCTCGTTCTTCTTGCGTTCGAAAGCTGGCGTTGCTGCCGTTCCATTCCGGGCATCGGGAGGGGCTGCGGTGGTCTGTGGCATCGCCGGCGTTGAGCCGTGGTGTAGGCCGGTTCAGGCGAGTGGCGAAACAGCAGCAGCAGCTCCCTAGCGCTCTATCTACGGCTCGAGATCGGTCCTACGGGCGCTCTGGAGCGCGCCAACTGCACGCGCGGGTGCTCAAGTGCTCGCGCGGCTCGTGCCCGAGGGCAATGGCGGGCGGCGGAGCTCGGTTACGGCGGGGGCATGCTACGCTGGCCTAGGGGAGCTACGAAAGGAAGGGGAGGTCGCGTGGTAGCTCACAGGGGGTGCTGAGAAGGCCCGAGGCAGTGGCGGAGCAGTGCAGACGGCGAATCGACGGCGGCGACTTCTCGGACCCGAGGAAGAAGACGACGCGATGGAGGCGATGTAGTGGCTCTGGGGCTCGATCCAGCGGTCGAGGAGGAAGGGCTGGTCGCGGCGAAGCTCGTGGGCGTCGATGCGAGGCGAGGAGGGCACGGCGGCCGCGGCTAGCCGGTGGCCATGGCCATGGCGACGGCGGCGCGGGCTCGAGCGGAGGGAGGAGCAGAGAGCGAGAGAGGGGGGGCAGGTGAGATCTAGGGCTACAGGGGGGCAGGCAGGGGCACGGGAGCGCGGGGGCGGCCTTATACCCGCCGGTCCATCGCCGGCGAGCTGGTCCGGCGGGGACGAGCTCGGCCGCGCGCGCGCGCCTCGGTCGCCCCACTGTAGAGGTGGGAGACGACCGAGGGGGCCGCTGGGGCGGCCTGGGCCTGCCACTGTGGCCTAAGGCCCAGGACAGGGGGGCCTTTTTCTTTTCTTTCTTTTTCTTTTGCTTTTTCTTTTAATTATTTCTGTTTTATTTATTTTTAGCTTTAATTCTCTACTGCAAAAATAGGTGACTTGCTCCAAATAATACCTTGCATTATTAAGTGTGGCCATAAACATTTTGGGCATTTTTGGGATCTATTCCAATTATCCATGGAATTAAAAAGTGCTTTTAAATTGCATTTGGGCTCTGTTTTGCATGGTGGGGTCCACACCAGCTTGAGGGTGATGTTGTTTTCCTCAACAATAATTGTTTTGGATTATTCCACTAGTGTGCAACATTTTATCCTTGCTGATTGCAATTTTTATTTTATCACAATAAAATTCAAGGGCCTTTTGAAGTGGAATTTGAAATGAAATATGATTTTCAACTTGATCATATTCTATTTAGCAAAATGATTAGGCACTAACCATGGTCATCACTGTGCTTAATTACAAGGATCACTGTAGCCAAATTCCAGGCTGTCACAATTCTCCCCTACTAAAAAGAATTCTCGTCCCGAGAATTAAGAGGTAGAAGGAAAGAGCCCGGGGTATTCTGCACGAAGATGATCTTCGCGTTCCCAAGTGGCTTCATCTTCAGAATGATTAGTCCACTGCACCTTGAAGAACTTGGTAACCTTCTGACGAGTCCGACGTTCAGTTTCATCAAGAATGCAGACCGGTTGCTCCTTGTAAGAAAGGTCTTGCTGCAGCTCAAGCATATCATGATCCACTGCTCGGATAGGATCCTTGAAGCAGCGACGAAGCTGTGACACATGGAACACATCGTGAACCTGAGAAAGGTTTGGCGTTAGTTCCAGTTGATATGCCACCTTACCACGCCTTTCGAGAACAGTGAAAGGACCAATGTATCGAGGAGCCAGTTTGCCCTTGATCCCAAAACGGTGTGTACCTCTCATTGGCGTGACTCGAAGATAAGCCTTTTCGCCAGGTTGATAGACCATATCTTTGTGATGACGGTCATACTGACTCTTCTGACGAGACTGAGCAGCCTTCAGATTTGCATGAATAATGCGGACTTGATCTTCGGCATGTTGGATAATATCCGGACCGATAAGTGTACGTTCCCCAGTTTCTGACCAATTCGGAGGAGTTCGACACTTACGTCCATATAATACTTCAAAGGGAGCCATCTTCAGACTAGCTTGATAGCTATTGTTGTAGGAGAACTCAGCATACGGGAGAGATTCCTCCCATTTCTTGCCGAAAGAAATGACACAAGCTCGAAGCATGTCTTCGAGAATCTAGTTGACTCTTTCAACTTGCCCCTGGGATTGAGGGTGAAAAGCGGTGCTGAAGGACAAATGAGTCCCCATAGCTTCCTGGAAACTTGCCCAGAACCTTGAAGTGAATAAGCTGCCATGGTTTGAACTAATCACCAATGGAATACCGTGGAGTGAAACAACTCTGGACATATATAGATCTGCCAGCTGACTAGCAGTAATAGTTTCCTTGACAGCCAGAAAATGTGCAACTTTGGATAACCGGTCAATGACGACAAGAATAGCATCATTAACTTTCTGTGACCTGGGAAAACCAGTAATGAAGTCCATTTCAACATGATCCCATTTCCATTCAGGAATAGAAATAGGTTGTAGAGTTCCAGCAGGCCTTTGATGTTCTGCTTTGATCCGACGGCAAATGTCACATTCTGAAACATAGCGTGCAATGTCTTGCTTCATGTTAGACCACCAGAATCTTCGACGAATGTCTTGGTACATCTTGGTACTACCAGGATGAATAGACATCGGAGTGTCATGTGCTTCCTTCATGACTTCCTGAGTCATATCATGGTTTTTCTCCCTACTCGGTACCACTAGGCGGTCTTTGAAGTACAAAGCGCCATCCTCAGCAATAGTGAAGGGTGAGGGATTTCCTTCTGCAAGATCGAGTTTAATCCTCTCGACTTCATTGTCACACTTCTGGATCCACTTGATGACGTCCACAAGATCTGGTTTAGCAACCAGGGTATTAAGAGAACCCTGGGAAACAACATGGAGGTTCATTTTGTAGGACCCTTCAGGAGGGGGAGCGAGATAACCCTGAGGAACAATATGGAGGTTCAGCTTGCGAAATTCTTCCTAAAGAAGGGGGTGAACCTTATGAACCTGGAGGTGATTGCAATAAGACTTGCGGCTCAAGGCATCAGCCATCACATTAGCCTTGCCTGGGGTATAAGAAATACCCACATTGTAGTCTGCTATGCGCTCCATCCATCTCTGTTGGCGGAGGTTTAGATCTGGCTGAGTAAAGAGGTACTTCAGACTTTGGTGATCGGTGTAGATCTCGCAACGATTACCAACAAGGTATTGCCGCCACTCTTTCAGTGCATGAATTACTGCAGCAAGTTCAAGGTCATGAACTAGGTAGTTCTCTTCATGAGGACGCAATTGACGGGATGCATAAGCAACCACTCTGCGTTCTTGCATTAGGACACAGCCCATTCCCTGACGCGAGGCGTCACAATAAATGACGAAGTCCTTACGAGTATCCGGAGGAGCAAGTCCTTACGAGTATCCGGAGGAGCAAGCACTGGAGCAGACGTCAGTTTGTCCTTAAGTGCCTGAAAGCTCTCCTGACATTTTTCTGTCCACTCAAATTTAACACCTTTGTGAAGCAGATTGGTTAAGGGTTTTGCAATCTTGGAGAAGTTCTCGACGAATCGACGGCAATAGCTGGCGAGTCCGAGAAAACTTCTAACTTGCTTGACATTCTTCGGGGGAGTCCAGTCAAGAATAGCCTAAACTCGTTCAGGGTTGACCGCAATACCATCCTTGGAGATCACATGACCAAGGTAGGTTACTTCGTCGATCCAGAACTCACACTTTGAGTACTTTGCATAAAGTTGATGTTCTCGAAGCCTCTCCAGTATGAGACGAAGATGTTCAGCATGCTCTTCTTTATTCTTGGAGAATACCAGAATATCATCCAGATAAACCACGATGAATTTATCGAGGTAGTCCATAAAAATATAATTCATCAAGCGAGAGAAGGTTGCTGGAGCATTGGTTAAGCCGAAGGACATGACGGTGTACTCGTAAGAACCATAGCGAGTAACAAATGCAGTCTTGGGAATATCTTCTTCACGAACCCAGATCTAATGGTAACCCAACCTCAAGTCGAGTTTCGAAAACACTGATGAACCAGCAAGTTGATCATACAGATCGTTGATCCGAGGGAGCGGATATTTGTTTTGAATCGTTGCTTGGTTGATGGGATGGTAATCTTGGACCAATCGATTCGTACCATCTTTCTTCTTGACAAAGAGAGAAGGTGCTCCCCAAGCAGAGGAACTTGGAAAAATGAAACCTAGACGAAGTGAATTGTCAATTTCTTGCTTAAGTTCAAGGAGTTCATGTGGTGGCATCTTATACAGACGCTTGGCAATAGGGGTGGTGCCTGGCACTAAGTCGATGATAAACTCGACAGCTCTGGCAGGGGAAATCCCTGGGAGTTCTTCCGGGAAAACATCTTGGAAATCCCGGACAACTGGAATGTTTTCAATCCCTTCAAGAGGTGACTCGTTTAATGCATTCATGGCATATAGTCGGGCTTCAGCATCTCGAACAAGATGAGCATGGTAGCTGACTGTCTCATTCGAAGGATGCAGAAGCTGGACAGTTTTGGTGGCACAAACGACGGAAGCAGTGTGTGCTTTCAACCAATCCATTCCCAGAATAAGGTCGATCTTGGAAGACTTCAATATAATGGGGGAAGCATGGAATTCCATTCCTTCTATCTCAATGGGAACATCTTGACAAACCATTGAGGTTCAACATTGGCCAGCGGGGGTGTTTACCACTATTGGAATGTTCATCTCCTTGTACTTAATGCCATGCATGTATGCAAAATCTTCAGACATAAAGGAATGTGATGCTCCTGTATCAAATAATACCGAAGCTGGTACGGAGTTAACAAGAAGAGTACCCATCACAGTAGCAGGTTGGTCTTGAGCTTCATTCAGTTCAGCATTGTTAGCTTGAGTACGACCCTGAGCAGGCCTGGCATTGTTGTTGCGGGTCTGGTTGGAAGGTAGTGCAAGTTGATTCTGATTCTGCCTGCAGTCTCTAGCATGGTGTCCTGGGCGACCATACTTGAAGCACAGCCCATCCTCGGGATGAGAAGGGGGAACAGGAGCTCGTGGTGGCGGAGCTAGTAGCCTCGGCTGCCTAGGTGGGGGCGGAGGCAGACGAGGTGCGGCATAGGACGGCCGCGGAGCAGGAGGCGGTGCATGGTACATGTTGTGGGGGATCCAGATCTTGCGCTTCTGAGCAGATGGACCCGAAGATGAACCCATGTCACGGTTGCGCTTGCTGCTGTCTTTGTAGTCCTGCAGACCCGTCTCCACTATAATAGACTTGTTCACCAAGGTGGCAAAGTTACCGAAGTCTTGAGCAAGGAGTGCCAGCTTGATATCCGGGTGGAGGCCTTCACGGAACTTCTCCTGCCTGCGAGCATCAGTTGCAACGTCTTCTTCAGCATAGCGAGATAAGTCCAGAAATTCCCGCTGATAAGCATCCATAGTCTTGTTGCCCTGGACTAGATTGCGGAACTCATGCTTCTTCTTGTCCATCATTCCCTGAGGAATGTGACGAGCACGGAATGCGGCTTGGAATTCCGGCCAGGTGATAATTGTTCCAACAGGCTGTGAGCACCTGTGACTGTCCCACCATTGAGCAGCGGGGCCCTTCAGAAAGTAAGAGGCAAAGGTGATATAGCTAGCCTCTAGGGCGCCTGAAGACTCCAGTTCATAAGTGATGTCACGGAGCCAGTCATCTGCGTCAAGCGGCTGCGTTGAGCAGCGGTAGATCGCAGGGTTGAGACGCATGAAGTCTTGCAGAGTCATTGGGGCTGGCTGCTGATTCATATTTGGCCTCGGGAACTGTTCCATAAGCCCTTGCATAAACTGGCGATTCAGTTCAAACTGTTGCATCATACCAGCCATGTAGTCCGGTGGTGGTGGTGGTTCAGGCGCACCACGACCACGACCAGCTGGCCTAACCATTCTGTCAAAATTTTAACAGTGGTAGTTTAGTATTGGGTAATTGCAAAAACAACGAATCATTCATGAAGTAAATTGCACAAAGAAGGCAGTGCAATAGATACGACATAGTAGTTCAAATTTCAACATACAGATCCATACATAGGTCTATTACAAACCATAAGTTCGTTACAAAATAGACGATAGGTCCGGCATGAAAATAACCTAGACAACTAGGCGGCCCGCAGGCACGCGGTAGAGGGATACAACAACGGGACATAGCGATAAGCTATATCAACGTCGGGGACAACGAAAGTAACCACGGAACTGCACGTGACCCTGAATGTGAAACCTGGTGGCAGGGTCCTGCATCCCGTGCACACTCTGATGCAGACTCTGCATCTCAAGCGGGAGCGCAAGTCCACGTGTCGGAGTATGACCTCCCACCTCAGGCCATTCAAGACCTGGAGGAAACTCAGTCCGACGCGGGTGAAGAATGTACTCCGGATGCATCCTCGCACTGACTGCTGGCAACAATTACACCATAGCCTGATGAAGACGAGCTCGGGTGGTGTACAGCTCGAAGTTAAGAGCCCTGACAGTGCGATCCAGAGCCTCAGTGTACTGAACCAGAACCTATGGGTCGTAACTACGACTCACGTAGGGGGTGCAGACCACAGTGTAGGACCGGTCGGTACGTTGCCGTGCGAAAGGGGTCAAGACCTCAGCGTCGGCTGCCGTATCAACTCCAGCAGGGCATACGGGATGTATCTCTATGCCGTCTCCTCCAAACAAGGGTTCGCTGCACGGAGACGAACAATAGCAGCATAGGCAGCATCCTGTACTGCCATCTCAACAGTCACTCCAATGCCACGGAAGGTGTGCAGCTCAGTGATGGAGAGGTCCTGTCGATCCCAGATAACCATCTCAGCCTCATACTGTTCCTGGTTGAACTCACGGTAGTCCTCGTAAACAGTGTACTCGGGGTACCAGCGATATCCCAGCTTCTTCAAGAGGCCGACCAGAATGGCCGGGAACACAGTCGTATTGTGCGCGAAGGTCAGACAAACGATCTGCCTAGCGGGACGCATCTGTAACAAGGAGATTCAAAATGTCAAAAGACAGTGCGTGCATCATAACTTCAAAGAAGACAATTTTCGACGAAACAATTCTCCGGTGGATCTGATCACGAGAACCTAATGTTAGAGTTAGGAAAATCTTTAGCCCGAAAGAGAAGAGAGATCAAAACCCGGAGTATAGACGAGGAGTAAAAGATCCTAATACCACCCGATTGAGATGTGGGCCCATAAGCCACACAACTATGTTAGTAAAAGTTTTTCAATGAATAGACTCAACTTCGGCCAAGGAGTTGGAAAGGGGGCTACCTACAGGCAGTCGGCTCTGGTACCAACTTGTGACGCCCCCAATTTCGTCCGTACGCTAATCAAACACGATATGCGTACGACCAAGATTAGGGACTCACTGATTGATATCACAACACAACACTAGACACAAATTAAAGTCATACAGCTTCATATTACAAGCCAGGGGCCTCGAGGGCTCGAATACAAAGCTCGACAAGCACGAGTCAGCGGAAGCAAATAATATCTGAGTACAGACATAAGTTAAACAAGTTTTGCCTTAAGAAGGCTAGCAAAAACATAAGCAACGGATCGAAAGAGGCAAGGCCTCCTGCCTGGGAACCTCCTAACTACTCCTGAGCGTCGACGTTCTCCACGTAGTAGTAGACTCCAGCGGTGGTGTAGTAGTCATCTCCGGCGTACTCCATCTCCTGGACTCCATCGTCTGAACGCAGAATCGTATCGAGGGGGAAAGAGAAAGCAAAGCAGCAGTGAGTACTCATCCAAAGTACTCGCAAGACTGACATCAGAACTATGCTAAGTATGCATCATTATCAAGGGGAGGGGTTATATCTGGACTGACTGCAGAAAGCAAGAATAGGGAGAAGGCCTAGTCCTATCGAAGACTAGCATCTTGCAGCATTAGAAGAGAGTAGACTGTTATCTCATATATAGTCATATTATTGCAACAATTTTATTAAGTAACCACGCCCAGAGATTCTTCCTCGACTCCCTGCGAGGAAGCAATCCCGGAGCCAACATTCATTTCAAATTTAAAGTCACAATTATAGTTGTAGTAGGTCAAGGTACAACTCCAAGTTGTCCTGTTACCATGGACACGGCTATTCGAATAGATTAATCATCCCTGTAGGGGTGCACCGCATCTCCAACACGCCTGATCACCTCTGGCCGGACACACTTTCCTGGGTCATGCCCAGCCTCGGGATAGCAGCACGTCGTCGCCCCACCTAGGCTCAACGAAGAGGCCAGCCCGCCGGTCTAAATCCTATGCGCGCAGGGGTCATGGGCCCAATCACCCTTTGCACACCTGCACGATGCGAGGGCGGCCGAGGTCAGTCCTAGCACCACTTATTAACAAGCGCGGTGCCGTTGCGGACCACTCGGGCGCGCGCCGCTCCATTGCTGACGTCCGAAGAGCATCGGCTGATACAATGACGCTGAGTGCCCATAACTTTCCCACGTGATGGTTTGGTGCGCAATAAGGCCAACGACCAACTTAGATCAAATACCCAACCCATTAGCATTTTATTAATGCGGGGAAAACGCGAACAATGAAGTGCGGTCCGTCGCCCCGCCTCGAGGATGTGTGGCAAGGGCCTCTCCTGCCCGTCCACGCCTCATCAACATCAGACCGTGGGTACCCCTCAGGGCCGACCCATCACCAACATGTTTCTGCAACCAAGTCATAGTAACTGTGTGTATAAAACATCAAGACGGAACCTCAGGAATCACCCTCAAAGGGCCCCGCTCGATGTAACCGTCAAGGTGGACCTAGAGGAATCACCCTCGGGGGTCCCACACTTGAGGGGTTGCATGATAGAGTCATCGACGGAAGTGGTGAAGGAGGAATCACCCTTGATAACCACGACCGACTAGCTACACTACAGAGCTAGCATCATGAGTACTTCACGAGGTGTCACCCTCGGTACTCGATAGTAGCGCTGCAGAGTCGTACAACTAAGGGGTGTGCGGTGATGTGAGGGGCCTGGCTTGTCGGTCGGTTGACCGAGTCTTCGAGTCGTCGATGAAGAAGCAGGGGCAACTGGGACTAAGGGGGTCACTGGGGATTCACTGATCAACCTATACTAAGCAGTTGGTATGATTGCAGGTATAGTAACAGTTTATCAAAAACAGGCTATGCATCAGAATATGAGCTAGCTAATACAGTAGCAAAAATCTAATGCAAGAATGAGAGGGAAAGAAATGGGCGATATCGGAATGCTCAAGGCGGGGTTGCTTGCCTCGCTGCTCTGCGGCAAAAGGCTGATCGTCGGCGGTGTAGTCGTACCCGGCAGCACCGTCAGTCTCGGAGTCTACCGGAGAGAAGAGGGGGAAGAAACAATAAATATAACGCAGACAAATGCATCACGATGCATGACATGACAATATGCAAAGCTAGGTATGCACTAACGCAGTACTACACGTTGCAGACGGAGAGGGAGAATATCTGACGATATTTCCCGGGTCTTTGGATTAATTGGACAAACGATCCGAAGGGGAAAAGTACCATGTTCATCATGCTAGGAGCATGTGACAGATGAACGGATAGCGTATTCAGATTCGTGGGATTTTTCTGATCAACTTTCATGTATAAAACTTTTTCATCTGAGCTACGGATTATTTTATACGATTTTTCAAAGATTTAATCAATTTCTGAAATTATTCTATTTAATTAAATCAACATTATCCAAAACAGTGCAGGGTGACATCAGCATGACATAAAGGTGACATCAGCAGTCAACAGCACAGTGGCCAGGTCAAATCTGACCTGTGGGACCCACCTGTCATTAACTCATTTAAATCCAGGGTTATTTTAAAACTAAACAGAGTTAATTAGTGAGTGGGGTCCATCTGTCAGTGAGTCATTAAGTTTAAACTAATTAATTTCATTAATCTAATTAACCAATTTATCAACTGACAGGGCTGGCCCACTGTCATAGGCACAGGGGTGCTGGGGCCCACCTGGCAGTGACTGGTCAAGGCCCAGTCAGCCAGTTGACCAAGTCAACTGGTCAACCAGGACCTGGGGGCCCACGGGTCAGTGACCCTGGCAGTGGCCCCAGGTGGTCCACGTCAGTGGCGGCGCCGGCCGGCCACCCGAGGAGCTCCGGCGAGCTCCCGAAACGGCGGGGAGGCTCGGAAATCCTCTACGGCGCACCAAATCGGCTTGTTCTTCTTGCGTTCGAAAGCTAGCATTGCCGCCGTTCCGTTCTGGGCATCGGGAGGGGCTGCGGTGGTCTGTGGCGTCACCGGCGTTGAGCCGTGGCGGAGGCCGGTTCGGGCGAGTGGCGAAACAGCAGCAGCAGCTCCCTAGCGCTCTATCTACGACTCGGGATCGGTCCTACGGGCGCTCTGGAGCGCGCCAACTGCACGCGCGGGTGCTCAAGTACTCGCGCGGCTCGTGCCCGAGGGCAATGGCAGGCGGCGGAGCTCGGTTACGGCGGGGGCATGCTACGCTGGCCTAGGGGAGCTACGAAAGGAAGGGGAGGTCGCGTGGTAGCTCACAGGGGGTGCTGAGAAGGCCCGAGGCAGTGGCGGAGCAGTGCAGACGGCGAATCGACGGCGGTGACTTCTCAGACCCGAGGAAGAAGACGACGCGGTGGAGGCGATGCAGTGGCTCCGGGGCTCGATCCAGCGGTCGAGGAGGAAGGGTTGTTCGCGGCGAAGCTCGTGGGCGTCGAGGCGAGGCGAGGAGGGCACGGCGGCCGCGGCTAGCCGGTGGCCATTGCGACGGCGGCGCGGGCTCGAGCGAAGGGAGGAGCAGAGAGCGAGAGAGGGGGGCAGGTGAGATCTAGGGCTACAGGGGGGCAGGCAGGGGCACGGGAGCGCGGGGGCGGCCTTATACCCGCCGGTCCATCGCCGACGAGCTGGTCCGGCGGGGACGAGCTCGGCCGCGCCCACGCGCGCCACGGTCGCCCCACTGTAGAGGTGGGAGACGACCGAGGGGGCCGCTGGGCCGGCCTGGGCCTGCCACTGTGGCCTAAGGCCCAGGACAGGGGGGCTTTTTCTTTTCTTTCTTTTTCTTTTGCTTTTTCTTTTAATTATTTCTGTTTTATTTATTTTTAGCTTTAATTCTCTACTGCAAAAATAGGTGACTTGCTCCAAATAATACCTTGCATTATTAAGTGTGGCCATAAACATTTTGGGCATTTTTGGGATCTGTTCCAATTATCCATGGAATTAACAAGTGCTTTTAAATTGCATTTGGGCTCTGTTTTGCATGGTGGGGTCCACACCAGCTTGAGGGTGATGTTGTTTTCCTTGACAATAATTGTTTTGGATTATTCCACTAGTGTGCAACATTTTATCCTTGCTGATTGCAATTTTTATTTTATCACAATAAAATTCAAGGGCCTTTTGAAGTGGAATTTGAAATGAAATAGGATTTTCAACTTGATCATATTCTATTTAGCAAAATGATTAGGCACTGATCATGGTCATCACTGTGCTTAATTACAAGGATCACTGTAGCCAAATTCCAGGGTGTCACACCTCACATATTCATCCATGTAATTTTATTTATTGTGGCATGAATATTCAGATCCATAAGATTCAAAACAAAAGTTTAATGTTGACATAAAAACAATAATACTTCAAGCATACTAACAAAGCAATCGTGTCTTTTCAAAATAACATGGCCAAAGAAAGTTATCCCTACAAAATCATATAGTCTGGCTATGCTCTATCTTCATCACACAAAGTATTAAATCATGCACAACCCCGGTTTTAGACAAGCAATTGTTTCATACTTTAGTATTCTCAAACTTTTTCAACTCTCACGCAATACATGAGCGTGAGCCATGGATATAGCACTATAGGTGGAATAGAATATGGTGGTTGTGGAGAAGACAAAAAGAAGGAGATAGTCTCACATCAACTAGGCGTATCAACGGGCTATGGAGATGCCCATCAATAGATATCAATGTGAGTGAGTAGGGATTGCCATGCAACGGATGCACTAGAGCTATAAGTTTATGAAAGCTCAAAAAGAAACTAAGTGGGTGTGCATCCAACTCGCTTGCTCACGAAGACCTAGGGCAATTTGAGGAAGCCCATCATTGGAATATACAAGCCAAGTTCTATAATGAAGAATTCCCACTAGTATATGAAAGTGACAAAATAGGAGACACTCTATCATGAAGATCCTGGTGCTACTTTGAAGCACAAGTGTGGAAAAAGGAATAGTAGCATTGCCCCTTCTCTCTTTTCTCTCAATTTTTTTTTGTGGGCATCTTTGGCCTCTCTTTTTTTAAGTCCAGAGACTCATCCCAACTTGTGAGGGAATCATAGCTTCCATCATCCTTTCCTCACATGGGACAATGCTCTAATAATGATGATCATCACACTTTTATTTACTTACAACTCAAGAATTACAACTCGATACTTAGAAAAAAATATGACTCTATATGAATGCCTCCGGCGGTGTACCGGGATGCGCAATGACTCAAGAGTGACATGTATAAAAAATATGAACGGTGGCTTTGCCACAAATACGATGTCAACTACATGATCATGCAAAGCAATATGACAATGATGATGCGTGTCATAAACGGAACGGTGGAAGTTGCATGGGAATATATCTCGGAATGGCTATGGAAATGCCATAATAGGTAGGTATGGTGGCTGTTTTGAGGAAGGTATATGGTGGGTTTAATGCACCAGCGAAAGTTGCGAGGTACTAGAGAGGCTAGCAAGGGTGGAAGGGTGAGAGTGCGTATAATCCATGGACTCAACATTAGTCATAAAGAACTCACATACTTATTGCAAAAGTCTATTAGTTATCAAAACAAAGTACTACACGCATGCTCCTAGGGGAAGGGTTGGTAGGAGTTAACCATCGCGCGATCCTGACCTCCACACAAAGGAAGGCAATCAATAAATAAATCATGCTCCGACTTCGTCACATAACGGTTCACCATACGTGCATGCTACGGGAATCACAACCTTTAACACAAGTATTTCTACCAATCCACAATTACTCACTAGCATGTCTCTAATATTACCATCTTTATATCTCAAAACAATCATAAGGAATCAAACTTCTCATAGTATTCAATGCACTTTAAATGAAAGTTTTTATTATATCCCTCTTGGATGCCCATTATATTAGGACTAAATTCATTACCCAAGCAAATTACCATGCTGTTTAGAGACTCTCAAAATAATATAAGTGAAGCAAGAGAGTTCATCAATTTCTATAAAATGAAACCACCGTCGTGCTCTACAAAGATATAAGTGAAGCACTAGAGCAAAAGACAAACTACTCCAAAAAGATATAAGTGAAGATCAATGAGTAGTCAAACAATCAAGTAGCTATGTGAGGACTCTCTCTCAATAAATATTTTCAGATCTGAATATTTTATTCAAACAGCAAACTAAATAAAAATAGCACTCCAAGAATAGCACGCATCATGTGAACGAATAAAAATTTAGGCTCAACATAGGCTAACCGATAATTGTTGATGAAGAGAGGTGGGATGCGTAGCATCCCCAAGCTTAGATTCTTGACACTTCTTGAAAATTTTACTTGGGGTGCCTTGGGCATCCCCAAGCTTGAGCTTTTGTATCTCGTTCAATCATCTCATATCATGGTTTCATCTATTCTCAAAAACTTCATCCACACAAAACTCGAAAAGAACTCGTGAGATAGGTTAGTACACATAAGAATAAATCAACACTTCATGTACTGCCAAGACAAGTTGCACAATAATTTTCAAACATCATCTACTGTTTACTGTCATTTCCACAATTTATATCTACCAATATAGGCTATGGAAACTATAGGGCAAGTAGATAACAAAACTATGATAGCCATCTGTCCAAACAGAACAGTCTGTAGCAATTTATGAAAACAGTGTACTTATGTATATCAAAAATTTATGAAAATTTAGGACACGCTAAATAATTTGTATGACACTTCTGTGTAAAAAATTCAGAAACTTTCCACGTTCCAGTAAAATATGAAAATTCAAACACTACAGCAAAAGTTTCTGTTTTTACACAGCACACATCAAAACATGCAATGCAAGCATCCTAAGACAATTCTTGGAACTTTTTATTAAAAAACAAGATTATGAATAACACCTAACAGAAAATAGCAAAATATAACAACGATCCAAGCAAAGCACATATTATGTGACGAATAAAAATATAGCTCCAAGTAAGATATACCGATAGTGTTGAAGACGAAAGAGGGGATGCCTTCCGGGGCATCCCCAAGCTTAGGCGCTTGAGTCTTCCTTGGATCTTACCTTGGGGGTGCCTTTGGCATCCCCAATCTTAGGTTCTTGTCACTCCTTATTCTCCTCATATCGGTGTCCCACCCAAAACTTGAAAACTTCAATCACACAAAACTTAACGGAACTTCGTGAGAAGGGTTAGTGTAATAAAGATAAATCATTCACTTAGGTACTGTCCAGACAAGATTAATAGTTGTTCTCACATGATACCTACTGTATTCTATCATTTCCATAATTTATACCACTAAATATAAGCTATGGAAACACTAAAACAAGCAAACTATGCATGGAAAACAGAATCTGTCAAAAACAGAACAGTCTGTGAAGATCTGTAGTATAGCCATACTTCCCTGTCTCTAAAAATTCTGAAAAATTAGGAAAACCTTAAGAATTTGTATATAAATACTTTGTAAAAAATTTAGATCATTATCATACTCCAGTAAAAAATGAAAATTCCTGTACTGGAGTCAAAAGTTTCTGTTTTGGTTTAGCATCAATTCTACTCATCTTGTGAGTCATCCCAAATGCTTTACTTGGCACTTTATTGAAATAAAAGGCACAAAACATGATTACTACAGTAGATTAATCATGTGAACACACAAAAACAGAAAGTAAAAGTGTTGGGTTGTCTCCCAACAAGCGCTTTTCTTTAATGCCTTTTAGCTAGGCATGATGATTTCAATGATGCTCACATAAGAATAGTAATTGAAACATGCAAGAGAGCATCATGGATCTCATGACAAGCACATTTAAGTCTAACCCACTTCCTATGCATAGGGATTTTGTGAGAAAACAATTTATGGGAACAAGAATCAACTAGCATAGGAAGGCAAAACAAGCATAACTTCAAAACTTTGAACACATAGAGAGGAAACTTGATATTTTTGCAATTCCTACAAGCATATATTCCTCCCTCATAATAATTTTCAGTAGCATCATGAATGAATTCAACAATATAACTTACGTGAGGCATAATCCAATTGAAAATTAAAATCATGATAACAAGTTTCATTATTATCATTATTCTTTATAGCATACATGTCATCACAATAATCATCATAGATAGCAACTTTGTTCTCATAATCAATTGGAACCTCTTCCAAAATAGTGGATTCATCACTAAATAAAGTCATGACCTCTACAAATCCAATTTCATCAACATAATCATCATAAATAGGAGGCATGTTATCATCATAATAAAGTTGCTCATCAAAACTTGGGGGACTAAAAATATCATCTTCATTAAACATAGCATCCCCAAGCTTGTGGCTTTGCATATCATTAGCATCATGGATATTCGGAGAATTCATACTAGCAATATTGCAATCATGCTAATCATTCAAGGAATTCTCATTAAGTATTTTCATAAATTCTTCCTCTACCAATTGAGCACACTTTTCCAAACCATCATTTTCACGAAAGACATTAAAAAGACGAACCAATTGATGCAACCTAAACTCCATTTTTTTGTAGTTTTCTTTTATAAAACCAAACAAGTTATAAAACAAGAAACTAAAAGATTCAATTGCAAGATCTAAAGATATACCTTCAAGCACTCACCTCCCCGGCAACGGCGCCAGAAAAGATCTTGATGTCTACTACGCAACCTTCTTCTTGTAGACTCGTGTTGGGCCTCCAAGCGCAGAGTTTCGTAGGACAGTAGCACATTTCCCTCAAGTGGATGACCTAAGGTTTATCAATCCGTGGGAGGCGTAGGATGAAGATGGTCTCTCTCAAAAAACCCTGCAACCAAATAACAAAAAGTCTCTTGTGTCCCCAACACACCCAATACAATGGTAAATTGTATAGGTGCACTAGTTCGGCGAAGAGATGGTGATACAAGTGTAATATGGATAGTAGATATAGGTTTTTGTAATCTGAAAATATAAAAACAGCAAGGTAGCAAGTAACAAAAGTGACAAAAAACGGTATTGCAATGCTTGGAAACAAGGCCTAGGGTTCATACTTTCACTAGTACAAGTTCTCTCAACAATACTGACATAGTTGAATCATATGTAAATCCCTCACGTGCGACAAAGAGTTCACTCCAAAGTCACAAATAGCGGAGAACAAACGAAGAAATTATTGTAGGGTACAAAACCACCTCAAAGTTATCTTTTCCGATCAATCTTATGAGCTATCCCTATAAGTGTCACGAACAGCCCTAGAGTTCGTACTAAAATAACACCTTAAGATACACATCAACCAAAACCCTAATGTCACCTAGATACTCCAATGTCACCACGAGTACCCATGGGCTTGATTATACGATATGCATCACACAATTTCAGATTCATCATGTTCAATCCAACACAAAGAACTTCAAAGAGTGCCCCAAAGTTTCTACCGGAGAGTCAAGACGAAAACATGTGCCAACCCCTATGCATAGATTCCCAAGGTCACGGAACCCGCAAGTTGATCACCAAAACATACATCAAGTGGATCAATAGAACATCCCATTGTCACCACGGATATCCCATCGCAAGACATACATCAAGTGTTCTCAAATCCTTAAAGACTCAATCCGATAAGAAATTTCAAAGGGAAAACTCATCACAAGAAGATAGAGAGGGGAAAACTCCATATGATTTATCTATATTAATAAAGCTCGCGGTACATCAAGATCGTGCCATCTCAAGAACATGAGAGAGAGAGATCAAACACATAGCTACTGGTTCTGTGACACCCTGGGTTTTGCTACAGTGATGATTGTAATTAAGCTACAGTAATGGCCAAGTAATTAAGCTAATCTTTTGCTAAACAGTGCTTGATCACCTTTGATTCAAATATTATTTAAAACTCCACATTGAAATCAAATTCAATTGGCAAGTGAAATTTGAAGTTGCTCAAATATTTCTGCAAAAATGTTCATCATTTAACAAAAATTCCCTAACTATTATTTGTTAGGGAAAACAACATACCATCAAGCTAAGGTGGGCCATAGCAATTTAAAACAGTGCAAAGGAGGCATTTTAAATGCTCTTCCATTTGTAGAAAAATTTAAATAAAGTCAATTGGGCCCCAGACTTTTTCTGTCACTGCCATATATTGCAACATAATTGTTGGGCCAATTCCCACATTTTTGCAAAATGAAATGGTGGCTCAAATAATTGTTTTCCTCTCTGGAGAAAAGAAAACAGAAAAGAAACAAAAGAAAAACGGGCAGAAGCCCACTTACCTGGCGACTGGGCCATGCTGGCCCAGCCCACTCCCACCTGCCCACCGTCCTTCTTCCCTCCGTGTCGCTCCCGCCGTGGACAGAGCCGCGCCGCGCCGTCGCCGTTTGCCACGCCGACGGGGGCAGGTGGGCGAGGGGATAAGCCTCGCCCCGAGCCGTCTCCCCTGGCCGCCTTCGCCATTCGCCTCTCCTCTCCCTCTCTCCAGCTCTCGCTCGCTCTCTGCCTTTCCCCGTTCGAGCCCGCGCCGCCGCCACCATGGACGCTGGCTAGACGCAGCCACCGCCACTCCCGCGCCCTGCCGACACGTCCACGAGCTCCGCCGCGACCACCCCGTCCTCCTCGACCGCTGGACCAAGCCCCTGGGGCTCTGCGCCGTCGCCATCGACTCTTCTTCCTCCTCGGACGCCCGGAGCTCCGCCGCCTCGATTCGTCGCCGTCGCCCTTCCCCGAGCCCACCGTTGCACACCTGCAGGTCCCGGTGAGCTCCAGCTCCTCTTCCCCCTCGTAGATAAGCTTGCCGGCGCCCCCTAGCTAGTTGCTCCGTCGGAGCCCGAAGCGCGCTGCCGCCGACGAGCTTGTGGTCGTCGCCACCATCGCCGTCACGCTCGCCTGAGCGCAGCACCGTGCTCCTGGTGCTCCCAGGAGCACAACGCGCACACACACGCCCCCGCTCGTGCCTCTTAGCGCCGTCCACGACGCGCGCCCGAACGCTCCTCCGCCTGAGCTCGTCGCCGACGAGCCTCCGGTGACCAAATGGTCCCGGGCGTGCCACAATCTTGCTCGCCGCGTCGCGTAGGATCGCCCAGCACCTTTGGTTCGCTCGCTAACGCGCTGCGTTGCCTTTTGCCATCGCCGCCCGAAGCCTGCTTCCGCCGCCATCGACGTAGCGCTCAGCTCCGGACACCGCAGCTCGCCCCGATGGCCGGAATGGAACGGCAGCAATGCCAGCTTTCGAACGCTTCCAAGAACGCACGATTTGGTGCCCCGTAGAGGATTTCCGAGCCGCGCCACCGTTTCGGGAGCTCGCCGGAGCTCCTCCGGCGGCCGGACGGCGCCGCCGCCGACGTGGCCTGGTCGGGGCCACCCGCAGGGTCACTGGCCAGTGGGCCAGCCCGACCCCGTTGACCTGTTGACCAGGTCAACGTGCTGACTGGGCCTGGTCCAGTCACAGACTGGTGGGTCCCAGTCCCCCCGTGTGTATGACAGGTGGGCCACCCCTGTCAGATAACAAATTAGTTAATTAGGTTAATTAAAATAATTAATTTAGCCTAGTGTGTCTATGACAGATGGGCCCCACTTGCTAAAATAGTCTGTGTTAGTTTAATTTAACTCTGACTTAAAAATGAGTCTATGACATGTGGTTCCCACATGTCAGGTTTGACCTGGCACAGTTGACTGCTGATGCAGTGATGATGTCATGCTGATGTCATAAAGGATTTTTCGAATTTATAATAATCTGTTAATTCTAGAAATTGATTAAAACTTTAGAAATTCATATAAAATAATCCGTAGCTCAGATGAAAAAGTTTTATACATGAAAGTTGATCAGAAAAATCCCACGAATCCGAATACGCTGTCCGTTCATCTATCACATGCTCCAAGCATGATGAACATGGAACTTTTCCCCTCCGGATCGTCTGTCCGATAAATCCAAAGACCCGAGAAATATCGTCAGATATTCTCCCGCTTCGTCTGCAACGTGTAGTACTGCGTTAGTGCATACCTAGCTCTGCATATTGTCATGGCATGCATCGTGATGCATCTGTTTGCTTTATATTTATTGTTTCTCCCCCCTCTTCTTACCGGTAGACCCCGAGACTGACGGTGCTGCCGGGTACGACTACACCGTTGACGATCAGCCTTTTGCCGCAGAGCATCAAGGCAAGCAAACCCCCCTTGAGCATTCCGATATCGCCTATTCCTTTCCCTCTTATTCTTGCATTAGATTTTTGCTACTGTATTAGTTAGCTCCTATTCTGATGCATAGCCTGCTTTTGATAAACTGTTACTATACCTGCAATCATACCAACTGCTTAGTATAGGTTGATCAATGAATCCCCAGTGACCCCTTAGTCCCAGTTGCCCCTGCTTCTTCATCGACGACTCGAAGACCCGAAGACTCGGTCAACCGACTGACGAGCCAGGCCCCTCACATCACCGCACACCCCTTAAGTATGGCACTGCAGAGCTACTACTGAGTGCCGAGGGTGATACCTCACTTAGCACTCCCGGTGTTAATTCTGTAGCGTAGCTAATCAGTCGTGGGTATCGAGTCTGGTTCCTCCTTTCCATTTATCGATAGCGACTCTTGTCATACACATACCTCGAGTGGGATCCATCGAGGGTGATTCCTCGGATATCCACTTGGTGTATAAACACACAGTTACTTCAACTTGACTTTGTTTACATGTGAAAGACGGGACTGGAGGCACGGGCGGTACCACCCTGGTTGAGGTGGACATGAGTTCCCGACAGTCTTGAGACGGGTCGGCCCCAAGGGTACCCGTGTGTGAGATGTGGTGGGATGCGCCGGTAAGGCATCCAAAGGGTTATGTTGAGGCGTGGACGGGCAGGAAAGGCCCTTGCCACACATCCTCGAGACGGGGTGACGGGACCGCACTTTACGGGTCGCGCTTGCCCCGCATTAATAAAATGCTAATGGGTTGGGTATTTGATCTGAGTTGGTCGTTGGCCTTATTGCGCACCAAACCATCATGTGGGAAAGTTATGGGCACTCAGCGTCGTTGTATCAGTCGAAGCTCTTCGGACGTCAGCAATGGAGCGGCGCGCGCCAGATTGGACTGGACGGTACAGCTCTTGGACTGGAGTGTTCTAGGTTTGCTTCCGGCTGCCCTCGCATCGTGCAGGTGTGCAAAGGGTGATTGGGCCCATGACCCCTGCGCGCATAGGATTTAGACCGGCAGGCTGGCCTCTTCGTTGAGCCTAGGTGGGGCGACGACGTGCTGCTAACCCGAGGCCGGGCATGACCCAGGAAAGTGTGTCCGGCCGGAGGTGATCAGGCGTGTTGGAGATGCGGTGCACCCCTGCAGGGAAGATTAATCTATTCGAATAGCCGTGTCCACGGTAACAGGACGACTTGGAGTTGTACCTTGACCTTATACAACTATAATTGTGATTTAATTTGAAATGAATTGTGGCTCCGAGATTGCTTCCTCGCAGGGAGTCGAGGAAGGATCTCTGGGCGTGGTTACTTAATAAAATTGCTACAATAATATGACTATATATGAGATACCAGTCTACTCTCTTCTAATGCTGCAAGATGCTGAAGATGCTAGTCTTCGATAGGACTAGGCCTTCCCCCCTATTCTTGTTTCTGCAGTCAGCCCAGATATAACCCCATTCCTTGATACTGATGCATACTTAGCATAGTTCTGATGTCAGTCTTGCGAGTACTTTGGATGAGTACTCACCGCTGCTTTGCATTCTCTTTCCCCCTCGATACGATTACCGTGTTCACACGATGGAGCCCAGGAGATGGAGTACGCCGGAGACGACTACTACACCACCGCTGGAGCCTACTACTACGTGGAGAGTGTCGACGCTCAGGAGTAGTTAGGAGCTTCCCAGGCAGGAGGCCTCGCCTCTTTCGATCTGCTGCTTATATTTGTGCTAGCCTTCTTAAGGCAAAACTTGTCTAACTTATGTCTGTACTCAGATATTATTTGCTTCCGCTGACTCGTGCTTGTCGAGCTTTGTATTCGAGCCCTCGAGGCCCCTGGCTTGTAATATGAAGCTGTATGACTTTAATTTGTGTCTTTTGTTGTGTTGTGATATCAATCAGTGAGTCCCTAATCTTGGTCGTACGCATTGTGTGCATGATTAGCGTACGGTCGAAATTGGGGGCGTCACAGGTACATACCCTCAGCCCCGAGGGTGAACTACTCCCTCCTCATCATGGAGACCGCCGGGATGATGAAGATGGCCTCCGGTGATGGTTTCCCCCTCTGGCAGGGTGCCAGAATGGGCTCCCGATTGGTTTTTCGTGGCTACAGAGGCTTGCGGCGGCGGAACTCCCGATCTAGGTTTCTTTCTAAAGGTTTCTGTATTTATAAGAAATTTGGGCGTCAGAAGCAAGTCAAGGGGGGCCACGAGGCAACGACAAGCCAGGGGGCGCACCCCCTAGGCTTGTGGCTGCCTCGTGGCTCTTCTGGCCCAACTCCGATGCCCCGTGGGTCTCTTCTGGTCCATAAAATATCACCATAAATTTTTATTCCGTTTGGACTCCGTTTGATATCCTTTCTGTAAAACTCAAAAACAAGGAAAAAAAAGAAACTGGCACTGGGCTCTAGGTTAATAGGTTAGTCCCAAAAATAATATAAAATAGCATATTAATGCATATAAAACATTCAAAACAGATAATATAATAGCATGGAACTATCAAAAATTATAGATACGTTGGAGACGTATCAGTTGCCTTCGGGAGAGCTGTTACACGAGTACCAGTGTCCAAAGGTCCAAATCTTTAGCTAGGTTGCCTTGGGCCTCCTTTTATAGCTCAAGGGGCAACCACAATGGCAAATCAGACATTATCTAGTGATTAGATAGCTAACAATGCTATCATACCTAACTCTGGCACTTAGGACAAAATTCCATAAATGCTAGCCGAGGTGGCGTGCGGGGATGCATCCCTGGCAGGCTTTTACCACCGCTTTAGCTAACTATTGCTCAATATCTTGACACGCCTCTGGACGGGTGTCAAATGGGCATAATCTGCCTCCTAGCGAGTCGCCACGTACTAGGCGAGAGCTACTTAGCCACCTGAGGGCTCGACACCACATCGACAAATGACTGGCGTTGCGATGTGGTGGAGCGGTGGCCGATCGGCTCGCGCCTGCCGGGGGATGGCTTGCCGGGTCTTCCTGAAGATGTGCGCGCCTCGGTCCCCGGCAGGCACCGAGGACGTGGTTGGCGCAGTTCGGGCCCGTTCCGGGTTGTTGCATCGACCTTGCCGGCGTTGCTTAGCCAGCGTAGGCTGCTTCTACCGGAGTCTTGGTCTTGAATACTGGCTTCGTCTTCTTGATGCGCTCCTTGATCTCACGTAGAGCGGCTTCTCTGGTTTGGACTGGTTCAGACGGGGTAGCAGCTTTCCCCGGGAGGCTTAGGCCATCGGGTCGGAGGCTTATCGTCCGTGCACAAGTCAGGGGGAAATAAACACCCCTGTTTGTGTACCCCGACAGAGGGGTTCATCATCCTCATTGCTGCCTCTTCGATGATGCGTGAGTAGTCCACCATAGACCTACGGGTCTATAGGCAGTAGCTAGATGGCTTCCTCTCTCTCTTTTGATTCTCAATACAATTGTCTCTTGGATATCTATTTGATGTAAACTTTTTGTGGTGTGTTTGTTGGGATCCGATGAATTTTGAGTCCATGATCAGTTTCTATCCATGAATATTATTTGAGTCTTCTTTGATCTCTTATATGCATGATTACTTATAGCCTCGTATTTCTTCTCCGAATCTTTGGTTTAGTTAGGCCAACTAGATCGATTTTTCTTGCCATGGGAAGAGGTGCTTTGTGATGGGTTCGATCTTGCGGTGTCGTCTCCCAGTGACAGAAGGGGCAGCGAGGCACGCATGTATCGTTGCTATTAAGGCTAACAAGATGGGGTCTATTCCTACATGAATAGATCTTGTCTACATCATTTCACCGTTCTTATTGCATTACTCCGTTTTTTTCATGAACTTAATACACTAGATGCATGCTAGATAGCGGTCGATGTGTGGAGTAATAGTAGTAGATGCAGAATCATTTCGGTCTACTAATCTTGGACGTGATGCCTATATAATGATCATCGCCTTGGATTTCGTTATGATTATTTGATCTTCTATCAATTGCCCAACAATAATTTGTTCACCCACCGTGTGCTATACTCATGAGAGAAGCCACTAGTGAATCCTATGGCCCCCGGGTATACTTTTCCAACATATTGCTTGCCGATCTATCTTTTTGCCGCTTTTGTTTTCAGATCTATTATCTAAAAACCCAAAAAAACCTTGCTGCACATTTTATTTGCCTCATTTATTTTGTGTTCTTGCAAGATATATCTATCCAATCTATCCCAACCTAATCTATCTTTTTACCGTGGAGAGATTGACAACCTCTCTTTCACGTCGGGTTGCAAGTATTTGTTCTTTGTGTGCAAGTGTTGTTTACATAGTGTTGTGTGATCCTCTTATTGGTTCGATACCTTGGTTTCATAACTGAGGGAAATACTTACCGTCGTTGTGCTACATCATCCCTTCCTCTTTGGGGAAATACCGACACAGTCTGGCGCCGTTGCCGGGGAGGAAGCGGTCTCTTCTACGTGCCAATCTCTGGCGCCGAGGAGACACCATCAACATCTATCAGGTTCCTAATCGCAAATCTCATCGCCTTGCAATTACATTATTTGCCATTGGCCTCTCGTTTTCTTCTCCCCCACTTCACCAAATTTGCCGTTTTATTCACCCTCTTTTTCGTTTGCCTTTTTCTCGTCAGATCTCTTGTTTGCTTGCATTCTTTTTTGCGTAGTTATGATGCCTCAACGAAAGTATCATGATGTTCCTTACCCCAATATTTTGCTTGAAATTTAGAAAAGTACTAAGGAATATATGACTACACAATTTGAGCATAATAAGTATTTTACCGAGGAGCTTAAAGAACACTCTACCGTACTAGATGCCATAACGAAAGAACTTGATGATATTAGTAGAGAAGTTTCTAATCTCTAATCTAAGTATACTCATGCTGAAAATCTGCTTGGTAAACTTTCCGATGCACAAGCCACTTTAATAAATCAAATGGCCGCTAAACGATTCTCTCTAGAGGATAAAAATATATGATGAAGATCTTAAGGTGATTGGTGTTACTTCTATTGATTCCTTGTTTAGTAATATTAAAATTGATGATAAAGGGACTGAAGTAGAGTCAACTTTAGCTAGAAGGCGTCCCAATGATTTGGAGGGTGAAAATCTTGATGAAAAAATTGATGAAACTGGGTTTGACTAGTGATGTGCCCACTATTTTGGATTGCAAAGACTTTAATTATGATATTTTCTCTTTGATTGATTGTATTTCTTTGCTGCAATCCATGTTGAATTCACCCCATGCTTATGAACAAAATAAAGCTTTTACTAAACATATCGTTGATGCTATGATGAAATCTTTTGAAGAAAAGTTGGAGTTAGAAATTTCTATTCCTAGAAAATTACATGATGAGTGGGAACCTACCATTAAAGTCAAGATTAAAAACTATGATTGCTTTCCTTTATGTGATTTGGGTGCTAGTGTTTCCACGATTCCGAAATCTCTATGTGATGTGCCTGGTCTTACCAATATTGAAGAATGTTCTCTTAATTTGTACTTGGCGGATTCTACTATTAAAAAGCCTTTGGGAAGAATTAATTATGTTCTTATTCTTGCAAATAGGAACTATGTTCCCATAGATTTTATTTTTCTTGATATTGATTGCAATCCATCTTGTCCCATCATACTTGGTAGACCGTTTTTATGCACTATAGGTGTCGTGATTGATATGAAAGAAGGCAATATTAAATTTCAGTTTCCACTAAGAAAGGGTATGGAACACTTCCCTAGAACAATAATTAAGCCACCATATGAATCAATCATGAGAGCATCCTATGGAGCAAAGACCAAAGATGACAATACTTGAATCTATGCCTTATGCCTAGCTAGGGGCGTAAAACGATAACGCATGTTGGAAGGCAACCCAATGAATAAATTTATTTTCTTCTTTTTCTTTCTGTTTTTGAGTGTTTACAAAATTTTGCCTCTGTTATGATTGTGTTTTTTATGTTTTATTTAGTGTTTGTGCCAAGTAAAGCCTTTAGGATGATTCATAGGATGAGTAGAAACAATGCTGAATCTGAAACAGAAACTTTGACTCCAGTGCACGAATTTTCGTTTTTTACTGGAGCATGATAATGATCTGAAATTTTAACACAGTGTTCTATGCAAATTCTTTACGTTGTCCTAATTGTTCAGAATTTTTAGAGTTACAGAAGTATAGCTAGAGTACAGATTACTACAGACTATTCTGTTTAAGACAGATTCTGTTTTCGTTGCATTGTGTGCTTGTTTTGATGAATCTATGGTTTTTATTGAAGGGTATAAGCCATGTTAGAGTTAAAATACAGTAGATATAATGCAATAATAAAATTTGAATGAATTTGCAATAGTACTTAAAGTGGTGATTTGCTTTATTATACTAACGGATCTCACGAAGATTTTGTTGAGTTTTGTGTGATTGAAGTTTTCATGTTTTGGATGAGATCACGATGGATGAAGGAATAAGGAGTCAAAAGAGACTAAGCTTGGGGATGCTACAGCACCCCCAAGATATATCCAAAGAGAAACAAGAAACTAAGCTTGGGGATGCCCCGAGTGGCATCCCCTCTTTCTTCTAACGACCATCGGTATTTTACTTGGAGCTATATTTTTATTCGTCACATATCATGAGCTTTGCTTGGAGCGTCTTGTATTATTTGAGTCTTTGATTGCTTTGCTTTTTAGTTTGTCACTAGTATCCTTTCTGGACACACCTATTTGAGAGAGCCAAAATTATGCTATGAATTGATAGAATTGCTCTATATGCTTCACTTAAATTTTTTGAGCTATGGAATTGCTCTAGTGCTTCACTTATATCTTTTTGAGCACGGTGTGCTTTGAAATTTTGAAGAAATACTCTCATTATTCACTTAGATTAATTTGAGAGTTAGTAAATTTTGAAGAAATCCTCTCATGCTTCACTTATACTATTTTGAGAGATGAAACTTTTATGCTCATGTTCTTCACTTAAATTTGTTTGAGCTTGTCAAAAGCAATGGCAATATATGAAACTGGTCCCAAAGTGATAGATATTAAAGAGGGATATAACAAAAACTTTCATGAAGATCATTGGACAAATTAAACGTGATTCCTTGTAATAGTTTTGAGACATGATGATAGTAATATGTGAGTCATGTTAGTGAGTAATTATGCTTTAGTAAGAATATTGGTGTTAAAGTTTGTGATTCCATATGCAAGTACGAAAGTCAATAGTTATGCAATGAAATTACATCCTACTTATGGTGCATTATTCGGTGTTAGTTATGCTCAATGCCTGTTTATGTGAATTTTCGTTTCTTGGTTGGTTGCTTCTCAATCTATTTGCTAGCCTCCACTTGTACTAAGTAGAAATACTACTTGTGCATCCAAAATCTTTAAACCCAGTTTTGCCTTATGAGTCAACCATACCTACCTATATGCGGTATTTCCATGTCGTTCTAAGCAAATTTGTATGTGCCATCACTAATTTTCAAAATAAATTTCCTTTTTGTGTGCTCGTACCGCTCATGAAACGGTAGGGGGTGTCCAATATGTTTCCATGCTAGATGGGTTATTCTCAAGATGAGTGTTTATTCACTTGTCATTGCACGAGAGTACGGCGGTAATAGGGATGCCCAGTCCCAAAATGAAAAAATAAAATTTGCTTTATGTTGTCAAATAATAAATTCCTTTGAAAGTGTTGGTATGGTAGGAAACTGTGGATACGGCTAGCCATGGTAGGGGTTCATCTTCTTCATAGGTGCCTCTCCGATGATGCGTGAGTAGTCCACCATAGACCTACGGGTCCGTAGGCAGTAGCTAGATGGCTTCTTCTCTCTCTCTCATGATTCTCAATACAATGGTCTCTTGGAGATCTATTTGATGTAAACTTTTGCGGTGTGTTTGTTGGGATCCGATGAATTTTGAGTTCATGATTAGTTTCTATCCATGAATATTATTTGAGTCTTCTTTGATCTCTTATATGCATGATTACTTATAGCCTCGTATTTCTTCTTCGAATCTTTGGTTTAGTTAGGCCGACTAGATCGATTTTTCTTGCCATGGAAGAGGTGCTTTGTGATGGATTTGATCTTGCGGTGTTCTTTCCCAGTGACAGAAGGGGCACCAAGACATGCATGTATCGTTGCCATTAAGGATAACAAAATGGGGTCTATTCCTACATGAATAGATCTTGTCTACATCATGTCATCATAATTATTGCATTACTCCATTTTTCCATGAACTTAATACACTAGATGCATGCTGGATAGCGGTCAATGTGTGGAGTAATAGAGGTAGATGCAGGCAGGAGTCGGTCTACCTATCTTGGACGTGATGCCTATATAATGATCATCGCCTTGGATATCGTCATGACTATTCACCATGTGCTATACTCATGAGAGAAGCCACTAGTGAATCCTACGGCCCCCGGGTCTACTTTTCCAACATATTGCTTTCCGATCTATCTTTTTTGCCTCTTTGTTTTCAGATCTACAAAACCAAAAACCCAAAAACATATTGCTGCATATTTTATTTGCTCTTTTTATTTTGTGTTCTTGAGAGATCTATCTCTCCTATCTATCACTACCTAATCTATCTTTTTACTGTAGAGAGATTGACAACCTCTCTTTCACGTCGGGTTGCAAGTATTTGTTATTTGTGTGCAGGTGCTGCTTATTGGATGGTGGTGATCCTCCTACTGGTTTGATAACCTTGGTTTCATAACTGAGGGAAATACTTACCATCGCTGTACTGCATCATCCCTTCCTCTTTGGGGAAATACCGACACAGTCTCAAGCCACGTCAAAGGAATTTCTGGCGACGTTGCTAGGGAGGAAGTGGTCTCTTCTACGTGCCAATCTCAGGCGCCGAGGAGACTCCATCATCATCTACCAGGTTCCTAATCACAAATCTCATCTCCTTGCAATTACATTATTTGCCATTTGCCTCTCGTTTTCCTCTCCTCCACTTCACCAAATTTGCCGTTTTATTCACCCTCTTTTTCGTTTGACTTTTTCTCGCCGGATTTCTTCTTGTTTGCTTGTTTGCTATCTTTGCTTGTGTTGCCATGTGCCTTCTATTTGCTCGCATCTTCGCTTGCTGAAAATCTATTGATATGGATCCTCATCCACTTGCTAATCTTTTCAAAAGACCAAATTATGATGAACCAATTGCTAGTGAGTTGGGTGCACTTGATTATCTCTATGATGTTTTGCTTGAAAATCATGAATCTGAAAATTTTGATGAAATGTTGAAAGAAGAAATTTATAAGGTGATTCATGATAGCTCCTTGATTGAAAAGCATTATTGCAACGATGTTACTATAAATTCTATTAATGTCAATTATGCTAATGATATGCAAAGCCACAAGCTTGGGGATGCTATATTTGATGAAGATGATATTTTTAGTCCCCCAAGTTTTGATGAGAAAATTTATTATGATGATTGCATGCCTCCTATTCATGATGATGGTGATGACACGTATGATATAATGAGTAATGATAACCATGTAATTTAACATCATGGTTTTAATTTGCAATGTGGTTATGTCAATCAAGTGTCTCATGATAGTTATTTTGTTGAGTTAGCTCCCACTACCATGGATGAAAAGGAATTTGCTTATGTGGAGTGTAAAGAAAATTCTATGCTTGTGCATCATGAAAAGAATGATTTATGTGATAGTTATATTGTTGAATTCCTTCATGATGCTACTGAAATTTATTATGAGGGAGGAACATATGCTTGTAGGAATTGCAATAATATCAAGTTTCCTCTCTATGTGTTCAAAGTTTTGAAGTTATGCTTGTTTTGCCTTCCTATGCTAGTTGATTCTTGTTACCATAAATTATTTACTCACAAAATCCCTATGCATAGGAAGTGGGTTAGACTTAAATGTGTTTGTCATGCTATTCATGATGCTCTTTTGCATATTTCAGTTACTACTTTTTATGTGAGCATCATTGAAATCATTATGCCTAGCTAGGGGCGTAAAATGACAGCGCTTGTTGGGAGGCAACCCAATGAATAAATTTATTTTTGTTTTTACCTTTCTGTTTTTGAGTGTTGACACAATTATGCCTCTGTTATGATTGTGTTTTTATGGTTTATTTTGTGTTTGTGCCAAGTAGAGCCTTTAGGATGATTCATGAGATGAGTAGAAGCGATGCTGAATCTGAAACAGAAACTTTGCGTCCAGTATATGAATTTTCATTTTTTTACTGGAACGTGATATTGAGCTGAAATTTTAACACAGTGTTTCTATACAAATCCCTTACGTTGTCCTAATTTTTCAGAATTTGTAGATTTACAGAAGTATGGTTAGAGTACAGATTACTACACACAGTGTTTCTATACAAATCCCTTACGTTGCATTGTGTGCTTGTTTTGACGAAACTATGGGTTATATTGAAGGGTATGAGCCATGATAAAGTTAAAATACAGTAGGTATAATGCAATAATAAAATATGAATGGGTTTGCAACAGTACCTAAAGTAGTGATTTGCTTTATTATACTAACGGATCTCACGAAGATTTTGTTGAGTTTTGTGTGATTGAAGTTTTCAAGTTTTGGGTGAGATCACGATGGATGAAGGAATAAGGACTGAAACGAGCCTAAGCTTGGGGATGCTACAGCACCCCTAAGATATATCCAAAGAGAAACAAGCAACTAAGCTTGGGGATGCCCCCGAGTGGCATCCCCTCTTTCTTCTAAAACCATCGGTATTTTACTTGGAGCTATATTTTTATTCGTCACATATCATGAGTTTTGCTTGGAGCGTCTTGTATATTTTTCTTGCTTTGCTTGTTAGTTTTTCACTTGTATCCTTGCTGGACACACCTATTTGAGAGAGCCAAAATTATGCTATCATTTGATAGAATTGCTCTATGTGCTTCACTTAAACTTTTTGAGCTATAGAATTGCTCTAGTGCTTCACTTATATCTTTTTGAGCACGGTGTTCTTGGAAATTTTTGTAGGAATACTCTCATGCTTCACTTAGATTAATTTGAGATTTAGTAAATTTTGAAGAAATCCTCTCATGCTTCACTTATACCTTTTTGAGAGATGAAATCTTTATGCTCATGTGCTTCACTTAAATTTGTTCGAGCTTGCCAAAAAGCAATGGCAATATATGAAACTAGTCCCAAAGTGATAGATATCCAAGGAGTATATACTAAAAAAATTCATGAAGATCATTGGGCAAATTAAACTTGATTCTTTGTAATAGTTTTGAAACATGATGATAGTAATATGTGAGTTATGCTAGTGAGTAATTATGCTTAGTAGGAATATTGGTGTTAAGGTTTGTGATTCCCCATGCATGCACGAAAGTCAATAGTTATGCAATGAAGTTACATACTACTTATGGTGCATTATTCGGTGTTAGTTATGCTCAATGCTCGCTTATGTGAATTTTCGTTTCTTGGTTTGGTTGCTTCTCAATCTATTTGCTAGCCTCCATTTGTACAAAGTAGAAATACTACTTGTGCATCCAAAATCCTTAAACCAAGTTTTGCCTTATGAGTCCACCATACCTACCTATATGTAGTATTTCCATGCCGTTCCAAGCAAATTTGTATGTGCCATCTCTAAATTTTCAAAATAAATTTTCTCTTTTGTGTGCTCGTACCGCTCATGAAACGGTGGGGAGTGTCCAATAATTTTCCATGCTAGATGTGTTATTCTCAAGATGAGTGTTTATTCACTTGTCATTGCACGAGAGTGTGGCGGTAATAGGGATGCCCATTCCCGAAATGAAAAAAAATATTTACTTTATGTTGTCAAATAATAAATTCCTTGGAAAGTGTTGGTATGGAAGGCAACCGTCGATACAGCCCGCCATGGAAAGTGAAAGTTTGGTGGAAAAAGGAATAAAGATTATTTTCTGTTTGGGAACCGCCTATGATATATCTAGCATGGAAAAGAATGTGAGCTACTTCGTCGTTTTCGTTGACAGGAAAGGCATGCCACCCAAAATATTTTTCTCTCTCAATTTAAACCTTGAGCTCTGGCACCTCTACAAATCCCTACTTCCCTCTACGAAGGGCCTATCTATTTACTTTATGCAATTTTTTTTTACTTCGAGTCTCCATCTTCTCTTATAAATCACCAACTAGGGGGCACTATGATCATACTTGAGCATTGGGCATAGCTAATATTTGAGTGTGTTTCATGAATGGATCAATGATTGAAAATGATGGTCTAGGGATAGCTTTCTTTAGTGTTGATATTTTGAAAGACATGGTTGCTTGTTGACATGCTTGAGTATTGAAGTCATTATGTTAAAACAAGACTATTGCTTTGAATCATTTACAAGTCCAAATGTCCATGCTATACAAAAGAAAAGAATATGAGATGAACATGTTAGGCAGCATTCCACATCAAAAATTCTGTTTTTTATCATTTACCTACTCGAGGACGAGTAGGAATTAAGCTTGGGGATGCTGATACGTCTCCAACGTATCTATAATTTTTGCTTGTTCCATGCTGTTATATTATCATTATTAGATGTTTTACAATCATTTTATAACAACTTTATATCATTTTTTGGGACTAAGATATTGACATAGTGCCAAAGTGCCAGTTTTTGTTTTTGCTTGTTTTTTACTTCACAGAAAATTAATACCAAATGGAGTCCAATCGCGAAGAAACTTTTTGGAGATTTTTTCTGGACCAGAAGACACCCGGTGGGCCAAAGAAGTGCTGGAGAAGTGGGCCGAGGAGACCACAACCCACCAGGGCGCGCCTGGGGGGCCCCGGCGCGCCCTGATGGGTTGTGCCCTCCTCGGGGCCCCTCTCCACCGCCTCTGATGCCTATAAATTCCCAAATATTGCAAAAACCCTAGGGGAGTCGACGAAACACAATTCCAGCCATCGCAAGTTCCAGAACCTCGAGATCCAATCTAAACACCATCACGGAGGGGTTCATCTTCTTCATAGGTGCCTCTTCGATGATGCGAGAGTAGTCCACCATAGACCTATGGGTCCGTAGGCAGTAGCTAGATGGCTTCCTATCTCTCTCTTATGATTCTCAATACAATGGTCTCTTGGAGATCTATTTGATGTAAAATTTTGCGTTGTGTTTGTTGGGATCCGATGAATTTTGAGTTCATGATCAGTTTCTATCCATGAATATTATTTGAGTCTTCTTTGATCTCTTATATGGATGATTACTTATAGCCTCGTATTTCTTCTTCGAATCTTTGGTTTAGTTAGGCTGACTAGATCGATTTTTCTTGCCATGGGAAGAGGTGCTTTGTGATGGGTTCGATCTTGCGGTGTTCTTTCCCAGTGACAGAAGGGGCAGCAAGACACGCATGTATCGTTGCCATTAAGGAAAACAAGATGCGGTCTATTCCTACATGAATAGATCTTGTCTACATCATGTCATCGTTCTTATTGCATTACTCCGTTTTTCCATGAACTTAATACAATAGATGCATGCTGGATAGTGGTCGATGTGTGGAGTAATAGAGGTAGATGCAGGCAGGAGGCGGTCTACCTATCTTGGACGTGATGCCTATATAATGATCATCGCCTTGGATATCGTCATGACTATTCGATTTTCTATCAATTGTCCAACAGTAATTTGTTCGCCCACCGTGTGCTATACTCATGAGAGAAGCCACTAGTGAATCCTACGGCCCCCGGGTCTACTTTTCCAACATATTGCTTTCCGATCTATCTTTTTTGCCTCTTTGTTTTCAGATTTACAAAACCAAAAACCCAAAAACATATTGCTGCATATTTTATTTGCTCTTTTTATTTTGTGTTCTTGAGAGATCTATCCCTCCTATCTATCACTACCTAATCTATCTTTTTACCGTACAGAGATTGACAACCTCTCTTTCGCGTCGGGTTGCAAGTATTTGTTATTTGTGTGCAGGTGTTGCTTATTGGGTGGTGGTGATCCTCCTACTGGTTCGATAACCTTGGTTTCATAACTGAGGGAAATACTTACCGTCGATGTGCTGCATCATCCCTTCCTCTTTGGGGAAATACCGACGCAGTCTCAAGCCACGTCAGGCATTGGCATGATTACGAAAACACGAGAAGACCCTGTCAATGACAGGCATGAGGAATGACCTTCGTCGTCAACTCACCAGATGTGGAGTTGTCAAGAACTCTTCAGGCACAACCAGGATCGTTTCGATGAACAACAACAAGAGACATAGCGACACTTGAAGTTAACCCAGAAGACTGAGCGGACTCCTCTCCAAGACACGAAGCAAGCATGACTACTGAGTCCGAGAACCCCTAGGGTAGGATTAGTCGTATATCCCCTATGTGAAGTCGAGTCCGTGTGATGGTTCGAATGGAACCATGATGTGTGTTTCTTGTTTTTGCTTGTTGTGCTTTGGTGTAAGTCGCACTTTTGCCCTAGGCAACCAGTACGCGACCATATCACCTACCTCATCTAAATATTGTGTTTGGCCCTTTGGGCACTTGTTTGATTGCACTTGCACTATAGAACACCCTTAGGCACTCCCCTCTATGCTACTTTCCCTCTCCCCCATCTCGTCAACTGAAGACCAGCAAGACAAGATGCACCAAGGATCCACTTCGACAAACAACTAGCAATGAAGACTTTGACTACAACATACTCAACCAGACGCAATCCCGTAGAGTTAATGCTTTTCCCTCAAGACTGGAAACCCCTCCCTAGACTAACCTAGACCTCACAAGCTCCCCCAGCTGAAGCCTCTGATCGCGTGTTCAATACACGGATTTGCCAGAGCACCTGTTGAGCTTCAATAACCCCTGCTTAGCACTGGGATCATTATGGAGCTAGTGATCATAATGAACGAGCGTCTTTCATTCTTAAGCTAGCACCAGAACCTTGATGCCATAGGAAGGGTTGCTCTAACGAAATATGACTTGTTGACAATGGTTTTAGTTGCTTATAGTATGTGTCTTGAGGATGTAGTTAGGCCCTTGGTGGATCATAAGACCCTTATGTTGGTAGACGAACTTGGAGGATCAAAGTTGACAGAGTAGCATAACTTGCTTCTCCCTTGAGAAAATTGGATTTAATAGGCCAATTGTGATTACAAGCTGAGATTCTTGGAGTAATAAGAATTTGACTTGGTCAGATGATATCAATAGGAATTGTGACATTACGATAATGACTTGGAGTAACGAGTAGGAATTCTCGTTGGACGTGAGATTTGGATTTAAATAGGTAATCCTAATAAAGTGTTGGTCTTAGGAAAGACTACATGGTTCGGAGTAATTTGGATTTAGTCCGATGATCTTGATCATGATGCCATGTTTCTCGGTGGATGATAAGATAGGTAAAATTAGAGTCGTCGGAGTTGATTTAAGGATCTATATAAGCTCGACCTTGGAGTTTAGTTGGTCATGAGATTGGAAGTTTGTGGATATACTATGATGAGATAAATCTTTCTAGAATTTGGGGATTTTAGGAACTCTAGGGGATATGTGGAACAATCACTGGTATTGGATTAGTAGCAGTAATGGATCATGTGATACTGGATGGTATTAGTGGATCGATTAAATTGGACTCGTAGGAAGGAAACAAGATCTTGGATTGGTATATTACGTGTTTCCTTGGCATGGAGATGCAATACCTTAGTCCTTGGATAGGTTAGTAGATCACTTGGATTTGAAGTGTCACAATCAAGCTTAGTAGCTTGTATGCTTTCCCAAGGATTTTTACATAGGGATATATATATGAGTTAGCTATAGAATACATATGAGATTTTGGTTTGGTCCTTCTCTCAAAACCATGGAGATATGAGTAGCATGAGTGATGTTGGAGTTGACTTATATGAGATGATACCTTCGATGATATAGGATGGTTTCGTTTGGAGTAATAGGTAGGACTATTGGCATCTAATAATTGTGCTCAAGGATAAGATGATAGACGTTCACTCACATCCTAAGCTCGTTGAAACCCCGAACGCGGTCGGAATATGACCATAGGCTCTGGCTCTAAGTCAAAAGACTATGGTCGAGACTCCACCCCGACCACCACCAGTCATGTTCATATGGAAGGTGGACACGAAGACCTGTATTAAGTTGGACCACAAACCCGTGGACAAGTGACCACCCGGAACAAACGACCGCCTCTCTCACTTATCCCATGAGCAATGTGTTTATGTGATATTTGGAGAAATATGATGTTGTCCTCATGGATGACATACTTATTTACCCGATGAGAGGAAGGAACACCATAGTCTTATTTGGATAAGCCCCAGAAGTACCAATTGCCATGCTTTCCAAGTGTAAGGTTTTACCTTAAAGGAGTTGGACTCCTTGAAGCACCCTGCCTGCAGCAGAAGACATTCTTTCCCAAGCAAGATGAAGAACCACTACGGTTGGGAAGCCACGAAGACGAAGAAGAAGAAGCGAGAGAAGTCAACCACCACTCCTATGCCGGCTACCTCAGCTAGACTCTGTCAAGAAGCACCGACGCTCAAGCACGATGAAGCCCTTGGACATCAAGAGGATTAAAGGGCCCTTGACTTAAAGGGTTACCTATCAGTTCCTGACTAGGAGGGAACCGAGAAGTTAATAGCACCCCTTGCTCCACCGCCTTGACAGTGTACGATGAGCATGACGTCCCTACTCTCTTCAGATGCATGGAGCGGAGTGGAACGACTGCCATGATTTCGTTCTCAGCCCCCTTTTAGTACAATCAAGGGCGTGAATCCTGACTGGATCATGGTGAAACATCTGTCAAAGGTAGTTCACCCTGTTTGCCAAGCCTCGGACCTTGGGGATTGGATGGCTGGTCTATACTTTGGGTAGCCAGCTCATCTAGGACCCCTCAAAATCTTTCCTAGGTGGTACGAACCGTTTTTGCATCAAAACTCTAAGCTTAGTCTTAGGAAGGAGACTCAGCCCAACTCTTGCCACAAGTGGCTACAAAGAGGCAAGAAGACCAAACACTCGAAGGCCCGCCAGAAACGTGCGTCCGCAACAACGAAGACAGATGGCCAAAGATGGATGAAGAACATACCTGGGCAACTTACTCAAGCAGAAGATCTCGACGGGAGGCTACACCAAAACCTTGACCCTTCTATTTTAACATAAGACATCTAGATGTCACTAACCAACGTGAGTAAACACAAGACCAGCGCGCAGATACACTACCTCGCCACGTATTCCGACTTTGGAATACACACGCAAGCCTGACCCTTGCCCGAACCTCGTTCACCAAACCCTTGACCCTTAGGCAAGCCTAACATATTGCAAGGACCCCGTTCACCCTCAGACAAAACCAATGATGCACTCGAAGCCATATCATCATGCTCTTCAAGATCCAGGAGGACAACCACACCAGAGCAGAAGCAACATGGAACGTGAAGACTACCTCACCTCTGAATTCCCGCATCTTTTCTACACCTAGCCTAGGAATCTCGGGGACGAGATTCTTGTAAGGGGGGTAGGTCTGTCACACCCTGTGTTTTGCCTCTCTGACTAAGTCAACATAGCTAAAAAATTAGGACCAATTAAAAAAATTTGTGAGCATGTGATGTTTGACTTGATTGTTGATTGCTTGTTTGCTTGCTTGTGCTCTAACTCATAAAATTCTTTCTGCTCTCAAAACCCATCTCCTTGGTCCAAAGCTTTGCCCAATGATAATGCCATGTGTATAGGACATAAAACTATTTTTATAAGATATTATTTTGGCCAAAAAGCATTTATTCAATTTAGGTTTTCCAAAACCTCTGAATTGAGGTTTGTACTACAAATCCTCAAATTGTGTGGATTGTTTTGCCCCAAAGGTTTTATTTGGAACCCACTATATATAAGACTTCCCAAAAACACCAAATATTAATTTTAAGGTTTATTTTCATATTATATTTAATGCCTTTTTCTTAAGGTCGGAAATGGTCTTTAATAGGGAAAAATTATATTTGTGCTTTCAAAATATTTGAGAAAATTTAGGGAAACTCAGTGGACAAATATTTTCCATATATAAGAGTTTCGACTCATGGTCATGTTCAAAATATTGGACAAAACCCTTCTAAACCCTTTCTGCATATTTCCTGTATTTAAAATAAATCCAGGAAAGTTCCAGCAAGTCACACATGCCATGTGTGATCATCTTGCCAAGTTTCATCTCAATCCCAATAATTTTTGTTCACCAAAAGGCCCCAATACCCTCTCTGTCCAGATACAAAATTGAGCAACTCTACATTCCCAACTGTCTCCTATTGTGATCTAGTTTTGTGGATATGTTCTAATACTCCAATCATGCATCCACACCAAGTGGTGCATCAAGGAGAACAGTTCCACCTGTCCAAATCACCCCAAACCCATTTCTGTTGATTTCAAGAATTGGAAATTTTTGCATAGTCAAGTTTCCCATTTTGGTCCCAAACTTTTTGGGCATGGTTTAGTCCCCAAAATATGCCACCACCCCAAGTGGTGCATCAAGGAGAGTGGATTTGCATAGCAAGATCTAAACAAATCCATTTCTGCCCATTTCTAGGGTTTGTAAAAATTACATTGGCAACTTTCATCACCCAATCCCAAATTTGGTGATCAACCCCAATTCTATCCACCATTTATTCATGTAAAGTCTCATGTCAATCACAACATCTTAGATGGCCCAAAACTCCAACAAACACCTTCTGGCAGAAAACCAAAGTAGTTGTTTTTACCTGTTCCATTGATCTCCTTGGCCCCAACTTTTTACCACAACTTCACATTATTGTATTCTACCTCCAGTAAGTTTCCTTGGCCAAGGCTCAACCCTTCAGGGGGGTAAAAACCCAAGATTCCTCCCTGGACAGCCAAGACAGCAACTTCCTCCCCTCCAATTTCTTTACCCCCTCCTTTTTCCTTAGCTCCTAGGTAACCCAGAGCATCTCAGATGACGCCAGGAGCTAGTGGACAATGTTAGGCGCACCCAGAGCGCGTGAGACATGCCTTGGCATGCAAGTTTGCGCTCTGGAGCACGCAACAGTGCCCCCACGCACTGTAGATTGTCCATTCCGAGGCATCAGACGACCTAGGGCGATGGGATCATGTCCCCCGAGGTCAACTTGGCGTCCTCGACACCACCCTGCCATGCCCATCCTCCCTTGCCCTCCTCCTCCCCCGACAGAGCTCGCCGGAGCGCTGCCTGTGGACTTTGTCCATGGTGCACCTCGTCCTGGCCATATAGGGCGCCCCCGAGCTCACTCTCGCACGGAATCAGCTCATCTCTCTTCCGCAGAGCCCGTGGACCAGCCCCCCTCTCTCTTCCGTGCCCGAAAACCACCCCATGGCCGAAGCCCCACCGGGGGCCTCTGCTCGAATTCGAGCATGGTGTCCATTCCCTCCCCCCTCTGAGCATTGCAAGAGCATCAGCACCACCTCCAAGCCCTGCCTACCTCCATTCTCCCCTGCCGGTGGCCTCAGCGTAGCGCCCCGCTTCCATCGCCGGCGTCCTCCGCCCGGGCCAGAGCTGCACTCAACGTCGGCCTCCCCAGGACCCGCGACCTATCCAGGGCGATGGGGGCATCCCTCCCGAGCTGGTCGGTGGTCAGGACCTCGCCGGAAGTGCCCTGTGCCGGCGGGACGAGCGCGGTCTCGCCTCCTCTCCCCCTGTAGCGCGAGGAAGCCGCATGGGGAAGAAGAAGACCGACCGGTGGGACCGGCGGCCCACCGGCCAGCCACCGCCAGCGTGTCGGGTCGGGCCCGTGCCGGTTAAGTGGAGGCAGTTTTCCGCGGACACTGTTTTTGCCCTAGGAACGTGCACTTCACGTAGTGCGCCTTCGGCGTGGCCCGACTGCCCGCGCGGCTCGACCACTGGGCCGGCCCATTGGCAGTCATGCGCCCTGAGCGCTGAATAGTTGTTTAGGTATAGATTTTCCTTTTCTTTATTTGAGTGAGATTCAAAAATTCATTATAAAATCATGTGAACTCCAAATCCATTGATTCAAACTCCTAAATGTTTCTAAAATCCTTCTCTATCCAGAAATATATCTTACACATTTCTCCTGCAAACTTTTCTCTAGGGTTCAAATTTAAATTTGAATTTGAACTATGAAAGGCCCGCATTGCAAATTTCCTAGAGCATTCGAATCAACTCCAAATTGAGTGATTTAAATTTTTAGAGACTCCAAGAATCTTGCTAGCAATGGGTAGCATTTTTCCTATGCTATATCCTGCTAGACCAAATAAGTAGCCCCTTTTTCCATTATTCCATCTTAGGAAAATCATAGGAAGTTTATCCCAACTCCAAATCCAGTGAAACCACTTTCTAAACTCTTCTAAAATCATGCCCTATTTGTTGGGTGCAGCCACCCATTTTTATAAAAATGTTTTCTGTAGACTTCTTATAGGATCACCAATTCCCCTATTTCCACCATTCAAAGAGCCTCATTGATCCAAATCCGGTAGAGACATTTTAGGTATTTACTTATGACCATAGGTGTCCATGAAAAATAAAAATCCTATTTATAGAGCACTTTATATTTATTTGTTTGTTGTGTTGCTTATTATGGTTGTTTCCGACGGTAGTTGACGAAGTAGACGGAGTGCTCGGAGTTGGACCAGAAGCGTGAGAAGACCTCGAAGACTTTGCTGAGCCAGGCAAGCAGCCCTTTTACCATGTCTAAGAAACCATTTTATGCATGACATATGGCACTTTATTCCGCTGCATTGAATCATGATGAAATGGTGACCACCGTAGTGGGTTACCTCCGTTACTTTCCTTGTTGATACTTGCACTAAGCATGACCCTACCTTCTTATGAGGGTTGTGTAGGTGGGAAGTAGTTAGTATGCTAAGTAGTTGCTATGCAAGTGGGATGGGAAAATGCATGGTGTCGGAAACAAAAGCATTTTCAAAGACTTTTCGAAAACCCCGTCGGGTGCCACTAATGCCCGAGGGAGATGACGTTGAGCTAGGTAACCACTTGACAAAGAAGTGGTGTACCGAGGCAAGTGAGTGTGTGTGTGTTTTCGAAAATGGAGAGATTTAAGATTTGTCGATCGTCCCAACCTTACATGTACAACCACTCTACACCTATATGGGAAGGGGCCTTGTTGATTACTTTGGTCGATGCTAGCAGAGAGCCCGCATTACTAGTGGCAGGAGTGACGAGGTCACTCTCGATACGGGGTCATGCCAGGTAGGGAGACCATGGGCTGTTTTCACAGACACCGGGCACACCGTTGTGTCCCTTCATGGATGGTACAATGATTGAGCGAGTCTCATGTGATGTACATCATGAAGAAGTGGGCCAACGAGTGGACTCTTTGTTTACTATTGTCAAGGGAAAGGCATTGTTTGGGTGCTTCCCTCGGGTATGTAATATACCGCGAGTCATGGATGACACGGAAGTTCCCCGAGCCTTGTGGGTAAAGTGTGCAACCTCTGCAGAGTGTAAAACTATTCGAATAGCCGTCTCCACGGTCAAGGACAGTTGGGAGGTGCTGCTTAAACTACGTCCGATGTTTTCACAAAACTTGGTGTGTGCGTGTGTGTGAGATAAAAGGCTGGTACTTGATCTAAGTCAGATGACTTGGCATGATGATTGAACATGTGATGTTCAAAGCCTGTCTATATTGATATCTGTAACCTGCTCATATGGATATCTGCAACCTGTTGGTGCATGCTTTTCCAAGTCGATTGAACATGTCATTGCACTCAAAATTAGCTTTCTGCAACTTACCTACTTAGTGCTATATCATGCATTGTTAAACCTTGTCACAAACATGGGTTGCTTGTGAGTACATTCAAAGTACTCATTGGCTTGCCACTGGCCAAGCATGAAAGACCAGGTTATGATGAAGATTACCTTGGTGGCGAACTTGCAAGCTAGGACGGTTCCCAGTCAGAATGCGTGTAGGGTTAAGGCAGATGGCATGGGTTCACGCTATCGTTGAAGATTTCCGCTGCAAACATATGAAGACTTGGCCATAAAGGCCATATTTGAGTAAAATGGTACGTAAAGGATGTAAGACTCTTGTTATTCAGTTTATGTGTGTTCAGTGAGCATTGATCTCTCGAATCACTGTGCACGTACATTCGGTGATCATGACTTATGAGTCGGGGTCCCCACAATGTTGGACTCATATGGCAAAACTGGGTTTAAGGATTTTGGATGCACAAGTAGTATTTCTACTTAGTACAAGTGGAGGCTAGCAAATAGATTGAGGAGCAACCAACCAAGAAACAAAAATTCACATAAACGGGCATTAAGCATAACTAACACCGAATAATGCACCACAAGTAGGATTTAATTTCATTGCATAACTATTGACTTCCGTGTTTGCATAGGGAATCACAAACCTTAACACCAATATTCTTAGACTACCCACAGTGGGAGTAACATAGGTAGTAACATAGATGCCACCTAAGCACAAAATATGATGTGGCAGCTAATTAATGAGAATAGAGAGAAATTGAGTAACATACTATGTTACTACTACTATGAGTAACATAACACATACTGTCGGAGAAACGACACCTATGAGATCGCGTGGATCCCTTTACGGTTCGGCGAGGAAAAGGCTTGCACAAAGAGCAGATCTAACGACCAACACACGGAATTTTACCCAGGTTTGGGCCGCAAAGATGCGTAAAACCCTACTCCTGCCTGGTTGTATTAGATGTGTTCTAGCTCAAGTTCTGGGAGCGCTACCGTATTCAGCCGCTACTCATGCAGAATGGGCTAGAGAAGATCCGATCCCCCTGTAGCTACGCCTTGGGCCTCCTAACACTGACGGTTTAGGACAAGAACATTAAATGCTCCGTTGAGGTGTCCCTTAGCGTCTTGGGGACGGGAAAAGGGGCCGTCCCATCAGCACCGCTTAAGCCCATCCACCGCTAGCGCCAGACACGTTACCAGGAGGACAACAGCTAAAGGACAAGCTGATGACCGCACTGGAGCGATGACAGGGCAGCGAAGGCTTGCCGGGTGCGAGCCTTGCCGGAGCCATGAGCCATCCCGGCAAGATCTTGCCGGGGCTCCAGCCTTCGGTCTTCTATCTTCTGATTATTGCCTTGAATGCCTTCTTGATAATCTTGTGCTTGTTCCCAGTTGTCCTCCGGCAAGCATCTTGCCGGGAGTCCAACATCGGGTCTTCTCGGTGACCTGCCTGGAGGTCTTTTCCCAGAAAGGCTTGCTTCCCGGAAATCCTGATCTTGCCGGCCTTTGAACTTGCCGGTGATGCGTAGGTCCGTTCCCGGCAAGTAATCCTTGCCGGAAACCTGGGACCTAGATGTGTCTTATAAGTGGATTTCTCCTCAGCCATGCCCTTCCCGCCTGGAGGCTGCAACTTGTCGGTGCATGTCCAGGGGTAATGAACACCCCCTGTTCAATACACCGACAGGAGCCCCCGGGCCTGGGCCGGACAAGCGCGCACAGTGTTTGTCTGGGCTAGGCCCAAAAACATGCACCGGTACACGCGCGGCGAGAAGTAACCGTCACTGATAACTTTAACTGTACGTTGATGATGACGCAAGAGAGCTTGCGGTGTGCCGGGCCTTGGGCTTGCCGGCAGCGTGGGCACACAGAGCAGGACACAGCAGGAATCGTGTGCCCGAAAGGGAGTGCCACACCGTGCGATGAAGAGCCAGCCCCCGAGCCTTCCCCATAAAGGGTACTGCGGGTGCGGTGCTCGATTCATACAGTCATCCCTGCTGTTGCCGCCGTCTACTGCGAATGCCTCACTGCCATCTTGCCGGCCTCCAGCACGGCGCCCTTGGCTTACATGTCGTTGCAATGGCGCATGCAAAGGAATAATTAATCTTAGTCAAGCCAATCTTTATGTATGCAAGACATGTTTCTTTATGCTAAATGAATGTTGCTTCCCTCTTGATTAATTCCGTCCTTGCATACATCTTATATCCTACGCTGCTTGGAAACCTTGCCGGTGCGCACGTTTGCCGCGAGCGCTAGGTACGGGACTTTAGCAGCCTGCTGGAAACGCCGCTGCCGGCAAGGCGACTTGCTGGGTCAGAACGACGCTGCTAAGCTTGCCGAGTGGACTCGAGGCGAAGCTAGAGCGCGAGCTCACCACGACAAGGTTACTTCGCATGCAGATTGATGTACAAGGACGAAAGATCAATCAAGACGACCCATACTTGCCGGAAAGCTTTCCGGTGCGCACGCTCCAGTCGGCAGCGCTTGGAGGAATGGGTCCTTAGCGGCTTGCCGGGAACGCCGCCTCCCGAAAAGGTTTACCTTCCCGGTGTCTGTGCAGCCGCCTAAGTTGTCGAGCGGACTCAAGACAACTAGGGGCGCTATTGGCCCCGGGAAGGCTCCTTCGCATGTAGGTGTAAGGAGCAAGCGAGGACAAGAAAAGAAATGCAATTGTCACAAGTTTTTGTAACTTAGCTTTTCCTGCTGTGCATCTCGCATATCGAGGCCGCGCTCGTGGTGATGACCGGCAGGCTCTCTAGAAGGTTACTCTCTAGGACGCTGCCAGCCCCCGAGCCCGCCTTCCATGCGTATTCCTGCAACACTGATTGGGCATGTAATGCCACAACAGCGTTTTAGCACAGCAATTTAATTAGCTTCTGGCTTATGATTAACTTGTTGTAATCTTGACTTCTGTCGAATGTTCCCTTGCTTGCCGGAACACTTTCCGGTGCGCACGATCCAGTCAGCAGCGCTTTGAGGAACAGGTCCTTAGCAGCTTGCCGAGAACGCCGCCTCCCGAAAAGGTTTACCTTCCCAGCTTTAGTGCGGCTGCTCACATCGCCGAGCGGACTCGAGGCGACTAGGAGCGCAACTAGCCCCGGGGAGGCTCCTCAGCATACGGGTTCACGCAGAAATCCGAAAATAAAACTCATCGAGCCTTTTCCTTGAACAAATGCATTTTTGTACAATGAATCCCTGTGCTTGCTGGAATACTCCTCGAATGTGCACGTTCTGGTCGATGGCGCTTAGGATCGGGTCCTGTCTAGCAGCCTATCGAGAATGCCGCCTCTTCAGGAGCTTAACGCTTCTAGAAACAACCGCAGCTGCATCTGTGTTGTTGGGCGGACCCAGAACAACCAGGAGTGCAGGGTATTTCCAGAGCGCTCCCTCGCGCATAGGTCATACAAAACTTCCATCAAGGATAAGGCTACACAACAAAAAGCAATCAAAGTTTTAGGACTTAGCTTTTTGTAAGTAGAGCGGAGTCGCCATGGACGATGAAGCTGATGCGCTGACCGCTAGATCAGGTTCGCGCGACCTTTTCCCCTACCTGGCGCGCCAAAGATGTCGGAGAAACGACACCTATGGGATCGCGTGGATCCCTTTACGGTTAGGCGAGGAAAAGGCTTGCACAAAGAGCAGATCTAACGACCAACACGCAGAATTTTACTCAGGTTCGGGCCGCAAAGATGCATAAAACCCTACTCCTGCTTGGTTGTATTAGATGTGTTCTAGCTCAAGTTCTGGGAGCGCTACCGTATTCAGCCGCTACTCATGCAGAATGGGCTAGAGAAGATCCGATCCCCCTGTAGCTACGCCTTGGGCCTCCTAACACTGACGGTTTAGGACAAGAACATTAAATGCTCCGTTGAGGTGTCCCTTAGCGTCTTGGGGACGGGAAAAGGGGCCGTCCCATCAGCACCGCTTAAGCCCATCCACCACTAGCGCCTGACACGTTACCAAGAGGACAACAGCTAAAGGATAAGCTGATGACCGCACTGGAGCGATAACAGGGCAGCGAAGGCTTGCCGGGTGGGAGCCTTGCCGGAGCCGTGAGCCATCCCGGCAAGATCTTGCCAGGGCTCCAGCCTTCGGTCTTCTATCTTCTGATTATTGCCTTGAATGCCTTCTTGATAATCTTGTGCTTGTTCCCAGTTGTCCTCCGGCAAGCATCTTGCCGGGAGTCCAACATCGGGTCTTCTCGGTGACCTGCCTGGAGGTCTTTTCCCAGAAAGGCTTGCTTCCCGGAAATCCTGATCTTGCCGGCCTTTGAGCTTGCCGGTGATGCGTAGGTCCGTTCCCGGCAAGTAATCCTTGCCAGAAACCTGGGACCTAGATGTGTCTTATAAGTGGATTTCTCCTCAGCCATGCCCTTCCCGCCTGGAGGCTGCAACTTGTCGGTGCATGTCCAGGGGTAATGAACACCCCCTGTTCAATACACCGACACATACCAAGACAATATGAGTCTATAAGCTAATAAATGAAAAGCTCAATGTTACTACCCCTATCTTACTACCCACTGTGGAGGTAGTAACTTAGACTAGTAACATATGCATGTTACTACTCTATGTTACTTCCCATTGTGGGTAGTCTTACTAAAGCATAATTACTCACCAACATGACTCACATATTACTATCATCATGTCTCAAAACTATTACAAGGAATCAAGTTTAATTTGTCCAATGATCTTCATGAAAGTTTTTATTATATCCCTCTTGAATATCTATCATTTTGGGACTAGTTTCATATATTGCCATTGCTTTTGACAAGCTCAAATAAATTTAAGTGAAGAACATGAGCATAAAAATTTCATCTCTCAAAATAATATAAGTGAAGCATGAGAGAATTTCTTCAAAATTTAATAACTCTCAAATTAATCTAAGTGAAGCATGATAGTATTTCTTCAAAACTTTAAAGCACACCGTGCTCAAAAAGATATAAGTGAAGCACTAGAGCAATTCCATAGCTCAAAAAATTTAAGTGAGGCATATAGAGCAATTCTAACAAATCATAGCATAATTTTGGCTCGCTCAAATAGGTGTGTCCAGCAAGGATACTTGTGACAAAATAAAAATCAAATCAAGCAAAGACTCATATAATACAAGACGCTCCAAGCAAAACTAGTGATATGTGACGAATAAAAATATAGCTCCAAGTAAAATACCGATGGTCGTTAGAAGAAAGAGGGGATGCCACTCGGGGCATCCCCAAGCTTAGTTGCTTGTTTCTCCTTGTATATTATCTTGGGGTGCCATAGCATCCCCAAGCTTAGGATCTTTTCACTCCTTATTCCTTTATCCATCGTGATCTCACCCAAAACTTGAAAACTTCAATCACACAAAACTTAACAAAACCTTCGTGAGATCCGTTAGTATAATAAACAAATCACCACTCTAAGTACTGTTGCAAACCCATTCATATTTTATTATTGCATTATATATACTGTATTATAACTTTACCATGGCTTATACCCTCCAATACAAACCATAGATTCATCAAAATAATCACACAATGCAACGAAAACAGAAACTGTCAAAAACAGAACAGTCTGTCGTAATATGTACTCTAACCATACTTCTGTAACATGAAAAAATCTGAAAAATTAGGATAATGTCGGCAATTTATATATAAATCGTGTGTAAAACATTTAGAACTTTTCGTTGCTTCTGCGATTTCTGAAAATTCTGCTACTGGACGCAAAAGTTTCTGTTTTTCAACAAGATCAAATCAACTATCACCCAACATGATCCCAAAGGCTTTACTTGGCACAAACACTAATTAAAACATAAAAACACAATCATAAAAGTAGCATAATTGTTTCAACAATCAAGAACAGAAAGAAAAAGGTAAAAATAAATTTTATTCATTGGGTTGCCTCCCAATAAGCGCTATCGTTTTACGCCCCTAGCTATGCAAAATGCATAGATTCAAGTGTTGTCATCTTTAGTTTTTGCTCCATAGGATGCTATCATGATTGATTCATATGGTGGCTTAATTATTGTTCTATGGAATTGTTCCATCCCCTTTTTTAGTGGAAATTGAAATTTAATATTGCCTTCTTTCATATCAATGACGGCACCTATAGTGCGTAAAAATGGTCTACCAAGTATAATGGGACAAGACGGATTGCAATCAATATCAAGACCAATAAAATATGTGGGCACATAGTTCCTATTTGCAAGAATAAGAACATAATTAATTCTTCCCAAAGTATTTTTAATAGTAGAATCCGCCAAGTGCGAATTAGGAGAACATTCTTCAATATTGGTAAGACCAAGCACATCACATAGAGATTTAGGAATTGTGGAAACACTAGCACCCAAATCACATAAAGCAAAGCACTCATAATTTTTAATCTTGACTTTAATGGTAGGTTCCAACTCGTCATGTAATTTTCTAGGAATTTAAATCTCTAACTCCAACTTTTCTTCAAAAGATTTCATAATGGCATCAACAATATGTTTAGTAAAAGCTTTATTTTGTTCATAAGCATGGGGTGAATTTATCATGGATTGTAACAAAGACATACATTCAATCAAAGAGCAACTATAATGATTAAAGTCTTTGCAATCCAAAATAGTGGGCACCTCACTAGTTAAAGTTTTGACCTCTCCAAACCCACTTTCATCAATTTTTTCATCAAGATTTGCACCCTCCAAATCATTGGGACGCCTTCTAGCTAAAGTTGACTCTTCTTCAGTCCCTTTATCATCAATTTTAATATTACTAAACAAGGAATCAATAGAAGAAACACCGATCACTTTAAGATCTTCATCATTTTTATGAAAGCAATCACTAGAAAACGCTTTTTCTAAAAATTCTCTTTTAGCTCTAAGTATAAAGGTTCTTTTCTTAATTTCATCCATAGAAACATAGAAATCTTTAATTGATTCATCAATCTTAGGTGAAAGAGCTTTCAACTTGAGATTTTCTACATCATGGGAAATTCTATCAATGCTTCTAGACATATCATCAATCTTATTCAACATTTCTTCTATCGTAGTATTGAAAACTTTTTGAGAATTGATAAATTCTTTAATATTACTCTCAATATCAGGGGGGTTCCTATTATTATTGTAAGAAGAATTACCATAGGAATTACCATAATTATTAGAGGAATTTCCAGGAAAAGGCCTAGGATTAAAATTACCTCTATAAGCATTGTAATTAAAATTGTTTCGCGAGATGAAATTCACATCTACTGAATCACTATTTTGTTCAATCAAAGTAGACAAAGGCACATCATTAAGATCAATAGGAGCATTTTTACTAGCAACCAACTTCATAAGAGCATCAACTTTTTCACTCAAAGTACCAATTTCTTCAACTGAATTAACTTTTTTACTAGTAGGTGCTCTTTCAGCATGCCATTGTGAATAATTTTCCATAATATTATCTAGCAATTTAGTAGCTTCACCCAAAGTAATTTCCATAAAAGTACCACCCCCGGCGGAATCTAAAAGATTTCTAGAGACAAAATTCAATCCCGCATAAAAAATTTGTATGATCATCCAAAGATTTAAACCATGAGTAGGAAAAATTCTTAGCATCAATTTCATTCTTTTCGAAGATTGTGCAACATGTTCATGCTCAAGTTGCTTAAAATTCATGATTTGTGTTCTAAGGGAAATAATTTTTGCGGGCGGAAAATATTTAGTAATAAAAGCATCCTTATCCCAAGAATCGATACTATTGTGAGGCAAAGAAGAAAACCATATTATTGCACGATCCCGCAAGGAGAAAGGAAATGATTCCAACTTCACTATATCATTGTCCACATCTTTTTTCTTTTTCATATCACACAATTCTACGAATGTGTTTAGATGGGACGCGGCATCCTCATTAGGAGTACCGGAAAATTGATCTTTCATGACAAGATTCAACAAAGCGGCATTAATATCACAAGACTCCGCACTAGTGGCGGGAGGAGAAATAGGAGTACTGATAAAATCATTATTATTGGTATTGCAAAAATTACACGATTTGGTATTTTCTTGAATCATCGTGACTACACAAACTAGATTGCAAGCAAACAAGAGATCTGACGAGAAAAAGGCAAACGAAAAAGAGGGCGAATAAAACGGCAAATTTTTGTGAAGTGGGGGAGATGAAAATGAGAGGCAAATGGAAAATAATGTAAATTGCATAGAGATGAGATTTGTGATTAGGAACCTGATAGATGTTGATGATGTCTCCCCGGCAACGGCGACAGAAATTCCTTTGACGTGGCATGAGACTGCGTCGGTATTTCCCCAAAGAGGAAGGGATGATGCAGCACAGCTACGGCAAGTATTTTCCTCAGTTATGAAACCAAGGTTATCGAACCAGTAGGAGAACCAAGCAACACTATGTAAATGGTACCTGCACATAAAGAACAAATACTTGCAACCCGACGCGTAAGAGAGGTTGTCAATCTCTCCACGGTAAAAAGATAGATTGGTTTATATGAGATTGGATAAATAGATCGCACAAGAGCACAAAATAAAAGATGCAAATAAAAAGTGCAGCAAGGTATTTTGGGGTTTTTGGAATAATATATCTGAAAACAAATGCGGAAAAAGATAGATCGGAAAGCAAAATTTTAAAAGAATAGACCCGGGGGCCGTAGATTTCACTAGTGGCTTCTCTCAAGAAAATAGCACACGGTGGGTAAACAAATTACTGTTGGGCAATTGATAGAAGATCAAATAATCATGACGATATCCAAGGCAATGATCAATATATAGGCATCATGTCCAAGATTAGTAGACCGAAACGATTATGCATCTACAACTATTCCTCCACACATCGACAGCTATCCAGCATGCATCTAGTGTATTAAGTTCATGGGGAAATGGAGTAATGCAATAAGAACGATGACATGATGTAGACAAGATCTATTCATGTAGGAATAGACACCATCTTGTTATCCTTAATAGCAACGATACATGCGTGTCTCGCTGCCCCTTCTGTCACTGGAAGAGGACACCGCAAGATCGAACCCATCCCAAAGCACCTCTTCCCATGGCAAGAAAAATCGATCTAATTGGCCTAACTAAACCAAAGACTCGAAGAAGAAATACGAGGCTATAAATAATCATGCATATAAGAGATCAAAGAAGACTCAAATAATATTCATGGATAGAAATTGATCATGAACTCAAACTTCATCGGATCCCAACAAACACACCACAAAAAGTCATTACATCAAATAGATCTCCAAGAGACCATTGTATTGAGAATCAAAAGAGAGAGAGAGATAGCCATCTAGCTACTGCCTACGGACCCGTAGGTCTATGGTGGACTACTCACGCATCGTCGGAGAGGCACCCATGAGGATGATGAAACCCTCTGTGATGGTGTTAGATTGGATCTCGTGGTTCTAGAACTTGCAGCAGCTGGAATTGTGTTTCGTCGACTCCTCTAGGGTTTTTGGAATTTCTGAGGATTTATAGAGCCGAGAGGCGGTGGAAAAGACCTCCGTGGGCCCCATGATACATCAGGGCGCGCCGGGGACCTCTGGCGCGTCCTGGTGTATCGTGGGCCCCACGAGCCTCCCCTCAGGTGCTTCCTTGGCTACCAAGTTGTCTTCTGGTCCAAAAAAATCTCCAAAAAGTTTCGTGGCAATTGGACTCCGTTTGGTACTAATATTCTGCGAAGTAAAAAACAAGCAAAAAACAGCAACTGGCACTGGGCACTATGTCAATAGGTTAGTCCCAAAAAATGATATAAAGTTGCTATAAAATGATTATAAAACTTCCAAGAATGATAATATAACAACATGGAACAATCAAAAATTATAGATACGTTGGAGACGTATCAGCGACGAAGGCGGTCAGCTGTAGGACGGCGTTGGCGCCGAGATGATGGGGCTGAAGCCCGAAGTAGGTGAGGAAGAGGCAGAAGAAGGTGCTCGCCAGCAGCTGAGGGATCACTAGAAGAGTGTCTAGAGGGGGGGTGAATAGACTACTAGCAGGAATTTAAAACCTAACCTTTTCCCAAGTTAGTTGGTTGGCAGATTTTAACTGTTTTAGCAAGTCTAGCAAGTCTAACAGCCCTACTCATGCATGTCAACAAATATGGCAGCGGAAAAAAAAGACATTGCACATGAAGTAAAGGGTGGAGATAGGAAGGTCAAACGCAATTGGAGATGCAATGATTTTTTCCCGTGGTTCCGATAGGTGGTGCTATCGTACGTCCACGTTTATGGAGTCTTCAACCCACGGAGGGTAACGGTCGTGAGAGTCCACGGAGGTCTCCACCCATAAGGGTCCACGAAGTAGCAACCTTGACTATTCCATAACGGCTTCTGTCCACGAAGGACTAGCCTCACTATGGGTAGATCTTCACGAAGTAGGCGATCTCCTTGCCCATACAAACTTCTTGGTTCACTCCACAACACGAAGTAGGAGGCTCCCAAGCGACACCTAACCAATCTAGGAGGCACCACCCTCCAAAAGGTAATAGGCTCGGTAATGACGATGAACTCCTTGCTCTTGTGCTTCAAGATGATAGACTCCTCAACACACAATCACTCTCTCACAGATTTGGCTTGGTGGAATAGATGGGATTGGTGGAAAGCAACTTGGGGAGGCTAGAAATCAAGATCCATATGGTTGGAGTGGATGATCTTGACCTCAACACAAGGAAAGGTGGTTCTCTCTCAGAAAACTGGATGGGGCAAGTATGGAATAGTTCTGAGTGCTTCTCTTCCGAGTAGGTGGTGGTGGAGGGGTATATATAGGCATCCCCAAAAATCCAACCGTTACACACAAAATGACCAACTCGGTGACACCGATGTGTTAATCTCGGTGGTACCGAAGTAGCCAAAAGGTGGCAACTTTTGAATCTCGGTGAGACCGATATAGGAAACTCGGTTGCACCGATAAGGTGACCAACGGTTAGATTCCCAATCTCGGTGACGCCGATCCAACAATCTCGGTGGTACCGATATTGTGAATTTGCGTAACAAAAAGTTGGCAACCTAAACTCGGTGGCACCGGTATGGAATCGGTTGCACCGAAGTGGCTAGGGTTTGGCTGAGTCTGTCTATGGTTGAGAATCGGTGGCACCGGGATGGAAATGTTGGTTGCACCGATGTTGAGCATATGGCTTTGGATAGACTTTGGTGGGAGAGTTTGTGGGTGTTTTTGGTGACTATCACTTGTGCACGTATGAGCATTTTGTTCACCAACAAAACCTTACCCCCTTTTAATAGTATTGGCTTTCCTATGGACTCAAAGTGATTTCTCACAAATGTAAAATTTAGAGTCCTCTTGCTTGAAGCTTTGCCAACCTATTTCCTTGCATCTTGGGGTATTCCACAATCTCCACAATCCTTTTGCCAGCCCTTCTCTATGGACTATATCTGAAATACACTAGGTAAAAGTATTAGTCCAAGAGACAATGTATGTTGTCATGAATTATCAAAACCACCAAGGGAGCATGTTGTGCTTTCAATCTCCCCCTTTTTGGTAATTGATGATAACATACAATCAAAGCTTCAAATAAAGATATGCATGGATATAATGAAGACTTTGAGAGGCACATGACTTTGATTTGCTCCCCCTAAATGTGTGCAGTCCTTTAAAGGATAGTTGCTTTGGAATGCATGGGCACACAAATAGTAGAAAGGATATAATGAGTCATGTGTATCTTGGCTATATGCATCAAATATATGTGAATGAGATGTATCCTTGTTCAAGACTTCACTCTTGCAAATAATAGGTGCAAGAAGCAAGAGATCATCTTGACCAAAGATATGATGCATATACTTACCTTGAGTTCTTGAGCAATCTTGTAGTAGAAATACACTTGAGAAAACAATGTTAGAAAACACAAGAGTATTCTACCAATCAACAAGGCAATAGAACTCAAAAGTACCAAGATATGGAGAACATATAGAAGATAGTATTTCTTAAGATTGATATGTCTCCAAAATCATTTCTTTCTCCCCTTAGATATGACAGTATTAAAACATCCTCTCCCCCTGAATCTCAGCACGTAGATATTGGGATTGGATAGGGTGAGAAACAAAAACTTCCAACACATCTTAGATAATCCTCCAAATATGTTTTTCTCCCCCTACTTTGATATTCTCACCTTATATGAATATTGATATTGGCTCTCCCCCTTGATCATATCTCCCCCTTTGCATAAGCATGTATCTTCCTCTTTAGCATGAAGCTTTGGTATTCTCCCCCTTTGGCATTAATTGCCAAAAAGGTCAAACACAGGAATAGATACAGGGATCATTGATAGGAAGGGATCCTTGAGAACAAGGGTCATTGAATGTAGGGTTCATGGAAATGAAAACTGAGGGAATCATTGAAAAGAATTTCTCTCCTTCTGAGGTTTTGTAAGACTGCTCCTCCTTTGAGTTAGGGATCCTTGAATAAAGGATTTTTTTTGGGAAGGGATCATCGAAGTAACAAAATCCTCACATGAAATGGTACAAGAGAAACATAGATTTGCAACAGTGATCATAAATAAGAAAAGAAAACAAATCGGTGACTCCGAGACAGATAAATCGGTGGTACCGAGATCTTGTGGTGCAGCTTATCTGCAATGTCGGTAGAACCGAGAAATATGTATCGGTGGCTCCGAGGCTAAAACAGCAAAGGAAATAAAGAACTAAGTTTCTGTTTTCAAAGTGTTGCCAGAAAAAATTTCAAAGGGAATGTGAAGGTTTTACAAAGGGATATCAGCTAGAGAAGATTTGAGTGGTTCCAAGAAGTCTTCGCAAAGGAAAGTGAACCATCCAAAATACTTAACTAGATGATGGGCGGTGACTAGGTCACCTATATTAGAGTACATTGACTTAGGAGTCAAGCAAGAATGCTTGATCATGGGTCATACTCTAAGTTAAGCTCAAAATGGGGTTACCATTTATCGATTAAACATTTTAATGTCTTCATATCACTTGAGTTGCTTTCTCCCATGACTTGGAGTAAAGCCTTTTCAAGGATATGAATACATACCTTTGAGTGATGTTGATGACGTGGCTTGTAGGTGAACTTGTTGAGGATGCTCGAGGTTGATGAAGAACATCTTGAGTTGGGAGCAATCCTTCTTGTTTTAGTACACTTGTCACCTACAAAGGTTAGTCATGCAAGGAAGAGCAATGGACATATCCATTTGACATGATACCAACTTGAGAATTATAAATATATGTCAAGGATATGATTGAGGTGTCTTCTTCCTTTCATCATCAAGAGGGGTTGTGGATACTTGGTAATGACAAGATTGCTTATGATTGGAGTTGATGGCAATCTTGTGAAATGAAATTCTTCCAAGTACCTACAAAAGATTAGATGCAATACAAGGGAGCATAGAATTCCGTGGCACAAGATAACATGTTAGGATCAACATGGAAATATCAAGAAAGCTTATGCCCTTGCATGCAACCGAGTGAGTCTAGCTCAAGTTTGAAACATCAATGATGTTCAACTCACTCCTCAAGTAACAAAATGTTTTCTCATCAAGTGGATTAGTAAAGATATTGGCCAATTGCTTGTTAGTGCGAACATGCTTAAGATCAATATCTCCTTTGGCAACATGATCACGAATGAAATGATGTCTAACTTGAATATGTTTAGTTCGAGAGTGTTGCACAGGATTATAACCAATTTTAATAGCACTTTCATTGTCACAAAGCAATGGAACATTTCTAACATGGATTCCATAATCCTTAAGCGTTTGTGTCATCCATAAAAATTGTGCACAACAAGATCCAGCAGCAATATACTCAGCTTCGGCAGTAGATAGAGATACCGAGTTTTGTTTCTTGGAGGACCAAGACACAAGAGATCTGCCCAAAAATTGACAAGTACCCGAGGTGGATTTTCTATCAACCTTGTCACCGGCATAATCCGAATCAGAATAGCCAACAAGGTTAACGGAAGATCCCTTGGGATACCAAATGCCAAAATTTGGTGTTTGTATCAAATATCTCACAATACGTTTCACGGCCAAAAGATGACATTCTTTAGGTGCAGCTTGATATCTAGCACACATGCAAACAATAAGCATAATATCGGGACGAGAGGCACATAGATATAGCAATGAACCAATCATAGATCGATAAACCTTTTGATCAACCGGTTCATCCTCTCTGGTAAGATCAACATGTCCACTAGTAGGCATTGGGGTTTTTATACCTTTGCACTCCTGCATGTTGAACTTCTTGATCAAGTCCTTGGTATACTTAGTTTGAGAGATGAAAGTTCCTTCTCTCGTTTGCTTGATTTGCAAACCAAGAAAGAATTTCAGCTCACACATCATGGACATCTCATACTTCTCGGACATCAACCTTCCAAATCATTCACTAAATTGTGGGTTAGTAGATCCAAAGATGATATCATCCACATAGATTTGGCACACAAATAATTCACCATTGACTCTCTTAGTGAATAAGGTTGCATCAATTTTACCAATTTCAAAACCTTTTTCAATGAGGAACTTCATTAAGCATTTGTACCAAGCACGAGGGGCTTGCTTAAGACCATAAAGGGCTTTATGAAGCTTGTAGACATGATTAGGTTTCTTAGGATTCACAAAACCAGGTGGTTGCTTAACATAAACCTCTTCTTCAATTTCACATTTAAAAGGCACTTTTAATGTCCATTTGATAAAGCGTGATATCATGGTGATTAGCATAAGCAAAAAGAATACGAATAGCTTCAAGTCTAGCGACGGGGGCGTAGGTCTCACCGTAGTCCATACCTTCGACTTGCGTATATCCTTGGGCTACGAGACAAGCCTTGTTCCGTACGACTTGACCGTCTTCATCTTTCTTGTTCCGAAGCACCCATTTGGTTCCGATGATGTTTTGCTCATCCTTGGGCTTCTCCACGAGTGTCCACACTTCGTTCCTCTTGAAGTTGTGAAGCTCTTCATGCATTGCGTTCACCCAATCCGCATCTTCAAGAGCTTGTTCTACCTTCAAGGTCTCAATGCTAGAGATGAAAGAATAATGCTCACAAAAGTTAGCTAGGCGAGTTTTAGAGCGAGTGATTCTCCCTGTTTGTATATCACCAAAGATTTGGTTTAGGGGATGGTTCTTGGTCACTTGTGCTCGAACTCGGGTCAGCTTCCGATTGTTGGATGGTGGAGCTTCTTCTTCGTCATCATCTCCTTCATCTTCGTTGTTGTTGAAGGTGTTGTTCCCTTGAGGTGGTGGTGAAGGAGGTTGTGGTGGATCTTCGTGATGCACTTCCTCCTCTTCATCACCTTGTCGTGTACCGCTTGTGGATGCCTCCATGTCATGTTGTGGTTCACCTTGACATGAAGTAGGGGCTTCCACTTGAGTTGATGAAGTACTTTCCTTCACCTCCATGGGACGAATCTTGTCGATGGGCAAATCTTGGATAGCTTCCGAAGGGTCCTTATCACCTGCATCATTTGGCAATTGTTCGACTTGCGAACCATTAGATTCATCAAACTTCACATCTACCGTCTCTTCAACTTTTCGAGTGAAGTTGTTGTCGACACGGTAAGTGTGAGAGTTCGAACCATAACCAAGTAGGAATCCTTCATGAGATTTAGGAGCAAATTTAGTACGACGGTGCTTATCAAGAATGTAGCACTTTGAGCCGAATACCCGAAAGTATCCAACTTGGGGTTTGTTACTGGTGAGTAGCTCGTATGCCGTTTTACCGAGAAGCTTGTGCAAGTAAAGTCAGTTTGTGGCATGACATGCTATTTCCACGGCTTCTGCCCAAAAGTGTCTTGGCGTCTTGTATTCGTCAAGCATCGTTCTTGCCATCTCAATGAGAGTTCGGTTCTTCCTCTCAACAACTCTATTTTGTTGAGGCGTGTACGTGGCCGAGAACTCATGTGAAATACCTTCTTCGTCAAGAAAGTTATCCACATGGGTGTTCTTGAACTCCGATCCATTATCGCTCCGAACCTTCTTGATCTTCACTTCAAACTGATTTTGCACTTTGCGAGCGAAGTTCTTGAAGATCTTTCGAACCTGCGACTTATCATCAAGAAAGAATACCCACGTAAATCTGGAAAAATCATCAACTATAACTAGACCATAGGAATTTCCACCGAGACTCTTGTAAGCATTGGGACCAAAGAGATCCATATGAAGTAACTCGAGTGGTCTCCTAGTAGTCATGATATTCTTAACTGGATGACTTCCACCTACTTGCTTTCCAGCTTGACAAGCACTACAAAGTCTATCTTTGTCAAAGATAACATCTTTGACACCAAGTATGTGATCACCTTTGATGAGCTTGTCTAGATTACGCATGCTAACATGTCCTAGTCTTCTATGCCAAAGCCATCCTTTAGAAGATTTTGCAATAAGACATGTACGAGGTTTGGATCTCTTAGTGAAATCGACAATGTATAGATCACCTCTACCAAAATCGGTAAAGACCATTTTATGATTATCTTGACGAAACACTTGGCAATCTACTTTCGTGAATAGCACATTAAAACCAAAGTCGGCAAGTCTAGATACGGAAATAAGATTGTAGCCAAGAGATTCAACAAGCATAACATTTTGAATAGAGCTATCATGGGATATGGCCACCTTACCAAGACCAAGTACCTTACCCTTGGAGTTGTCTCCAAACGTTACGTACCTTTGCGGTCCATGGTTTGGCGTGATCTCTTCAAACATTTCTCTATCTCCGGTCATATGATCAGTACATCCGCTATCGAGAATCCACTCTTTTCCTCCGGACATGTAATCCTTGAAGTTTTCCATGAGACTTAGATTCTTCATGATCTTCTCATACTCGATGTCGAACAGCTCATCTTCATCATAGTAGCCATGTTCCACATTGTCATCATCAAGTGGGAAATCCTCGTCATGAAGAACAAGAGATTCGTCAGGGGTATGATCATGACAATGTTCAAATTTATGAATGCGAATGGCTTCAATAATGATGTTGTTGATAGTAGTGACATCTCCTTTAGCACGCATGAGGTCTCTAAGCTCAAAAAGACAATCATCAAACTTAGGATCACTAGGCGTCATTTTGTGGAAGACAATAGTTTTATGAAGAATTTCATCAAGATTACTTAGTGAATAATTTCGATATCGTTTCTCCAAATCATTCCACAAAGTGTAAGCGCATACAAAATTCTTCATTTGATTAAGCACATTTCTAGGTAAAGCTCTAACAATAAGATTGACAGTTCTAAGATTGCATAGCATATCAACTTCCTCTTCGTGTGTGGGATGCAAAGGATCAATGGGGGAAACATAGGGGCACTTGACATATTTGCTCAATTGAAATTCATTAAATAGCTCAAGCATCAAGGTTTTCCATCGACTATAGTACTCTCCATCAAGAATAGGCACTCTACAACTCAAACTCCCTATACTAGACACATCCATCTTCCTCCTCGGTGATTAAACCGAAGCAATGGAGACCAATGCTCTGATACCAATTGAGGGATCACTAGAAGAGTGTCGAGAGGGGGGTGAATAGACTACTAGCAGGAATTTAAAACCTAACCTTTTCCCAAGTTAGTTGGTTGGTAGATTTTAACTGTTTTAGCAAGTCTAGCAAGTCTAACAGCCCTACTCATGCATGTCAACAAATATGGCAGCGGAAAGAAAAGACATTGCACATGAAGTAAAGGGTAGAGATAGGAAGGTCAAATGCAATTAGAGACGCAATGATTTTTTCCCGTGGTTCCGATAGGTGGTGCTATCGTACGTCCACGTTTATGGAGTCTTCAACCCACGGAGGGTAACGGTCGTGAGAGTCCACGGAGGGCTCCACCCATAAGGGTCTACGAAGTAGCAACCTTGACTATTCCATAACGGCTTCTGTCCACGAAGGACTAGCCTCACTATGGGTAGATCTTCACGAAGTAGGCGATCTCCTTGCCCGTACAAACTTCTTGGTTCACTCCACAACACGAAGTAGGAGGCTCCCAAGCGACACCTAACCAATCTAGGAGGCACCACCCTCCAAAAGGTAATAGGCTTGGTAATGACGATGAACTCCTTGCTCTTGTGCTTCAAGATGATAGACTCCTCAACACACAATCACTCTCTCACATATTTGGCTTGGTGGAAGAGATGGGATTGGTGGAAAGCAACTTGGGGAGGCTAGAAATCAAGATCCATATGGTTGGAGTGGATGATCTTGACCTCAACACAAGGAAAGGTGGTTCTCTCTCAGAAAACTGGATGGGGCAAGTATGGAATAGTTCTGAGTGCTTCTCTTCCGAGTAGGTGGTGGTGGAGGGGTATATATAGGCATCCCCAAAAATCCAACCGTTACACACAAAATGACCAACTCGGTGACACCGATGTGTTAATCTCGGTGGTACCGAAGTAGCCAAAAGGTGGCAACTTTTGAATCTCGGTGAGACCGATATAGGAAACTCGGTTGCACCGATAAGGTGACCAACGGTTAGATTCCCAATCTCGGTGACGCCGATCCAACAATCTCGGTGGTACCGATATTGTGAATTTGCGTAACAAAAAGTTGGCAACCTAAACTCGGTGGCACCGGTATGGAATCGGTTGCACCGAAGTGGCTAGGGTTTGGCTGAGTCTGTCTATGGTTGAGAATCGGTGGCACCGGGATGGAAATGTTGGTTGCACCGATGTTGAGCATATGGCTTTGGATAGAGTTTGGTGGGAGAGTTTGTGGGTGTTTTTGGTGACTATCACTTGTGCACGTATGAGCATTTTGTTCACCAACAAAACCTTACCCCCTTTTAATAGTATTGGCTTTCCTATGGACTCAAAGTGATTTCTCACAAATGTAAAATTTAGAGTGCTCTTTCTTGAAGCTTTGCCAACCTATTTCCTTGCATCTTGGGGTATTCCACAATCTCCACAATCCTTTTGCCAGCCCTTCTCTATGGACTATATCTGAAATACACTAGGTAAAAGTATTAGTCCAAGAGACAATGTATGTTGTCATGAATTATCAAAACCACCAAGGGAGCATGTTGTGCTTTCAGCAGCCCGAGCCCTCGGTCGAAGTGTTCGGCAAATACCACCACCTAGCCGACTCGGGATGTCGGGATGCACTCCGATCCCGCGATGCGCGCCACCACGAGCTATGCCGGCGGCAGCTTGCGGCGGTGGCGGAGATGCTCGATGGACTCCTCATCAACGTCGTTGTCGTCCCAGGCTCCATTTCTCCCCATCGGGCTCGACGCGGGCTCGGATGCGGGGGCAGGGCGGTCGGCGCGGGAGAACAAGCCCCCCTGCGGAACGGCCGAGGCCGGCGGCAATGACCAACGGCACGAGCGCCGCGCGGTCTGCTCTCTTTCTCTCTCTCGGCGTGGGAGGAGGAGTGGCGGAGAAGACGAGGGGCGGGGCAGGGCAAGGAATGGCCCTCTCCGTGCCCCTTCCCCTCCGTTTATACCCCGCGTGGAGTAGTGGGGAGTGGGATCGATCACGCACGATCCCCACTGCCATGTCCCATGCGGGGGGAAATAACGTGCGGGCAGGGATGCCAACCATCGGCCTCCAACCACATATGATCCCTACGCGCGAGCCGAGGCCGCGGCCGGGTGGGCCCCGGTCCGTGGCCCAGTCTTGTCACCTGCAAGGCTTGACAGGCCGCGGTCCGCTACGGGCGACACGCGGCACTCCCGGACCACGCTTAGGAGAAGGCGAGGCGACTGGGTGGCGCCGGGCAGTCGGGCGATCCGGCTCCTCGGCCGCAAAGCTGTTGGGGCGGAACTCAAGCCAACGAGGACGCCGCTTCGGTTTGGCGGGCCCCTCCGGCTTCTGAGACTAATGTCTGGGGGATAACCCCGGGGTAGGCTGAAGCTGGCCACTGGCCCTTTCAAACAAACGATACGGGACAGACTGCGCCCCTCAAAGGCCGGCTCCACCTGGCCGGCTCTGCGCCCTGGCCGGCTCGGGGCGTGGCCTCCCTCCGTCCGGCTCCAAAGCGACCCTCCAGCCGGCGGGACGACACTTTTCCTGCCAGCCCACACGATGGGACACTGACGCGTCGGCACAACGTGGCGACAGTGGCCCAGGTACAGCTGACCGGGGCACGCGTGGCTACAGGGACATCCACCATACCCCCGGTCAAGGCACGTGCGGCTAAAGTGGAGGCGGCCGTACAGCTGACCGCAACCGACTGTGACTAGACTATGCGGCACAGTGGTGGCACGCCTCCAACCACTCCATTACCTGGCCAGGCATGGTTACAGTGCAGCCGGCCGTACAGCTGACCGTGGCCGGCTACGCTAAGGCAGTGCTGCACAGTGCGGCTTGTGTCGCGGCGTGACAAACACGCACCAATGGCGAGGGCTGGCCGGCGGGCCCCTACTCCCGATGGGACCCTGCAGCCGGCGGGCCCTACCAGTGACAAGACTTCCCGGGCGGTGGGACCCCTGGCCGGCTAGAGAGGCTGCCAGCCGAGTCCCCCCGATATCATATATGCATATTGTAAGCTGGGGGATTGGCCTATAAAACCCCCCGGTGCCTCCCCATGCAGGGGGGTTGAGTTCTCTACGTCACACACACACACACACACTCAAGGAGAGGAAAGGCAGGCTTCCAAGCCCCTTCTTCCTCCTCCAACCAACAGCTCAAGGAGCAACCATTGTAGCCCTCTTGGATCATCAACTAAACAAGCAGGACTAGGGGTGTTACCTCCCATGGAGGGCCCCAAACCTGGGTACATCGATGTCTTGCTCCACTTGTCCCCAATCTCATTTATGGTGCCCATCGACGTCCTTTCGGCCCCAACCACACTCGATTAGCCACCCCATGGCATCTGTCGTGTGGAAACGACGACAAATTTGATCCTGATCCAAGACTCTAACGTTATTGATCAGTAGGCTGTCAATCGTGCAACGTCTGCGTCTCCCATTAGCGATGGCAAAAAAGTAAGCCGTGGGGGAGACACCCTTCAAGGTCTAGTTCAAGGTGCCCCTTTGACGCCAGTAGATTTTTGCCTGGCGATGCAATTGCATCAAGGCCTCTTCGAGGCTATATCACAACTGCCAGTCCTGGTCGGAGAGACCAGGGCCATCGGCCACGACGTCTAGGGAGGTGATCTGATCCGTCAACTGCGCCTTCTCCCTGCGCGCCTCAGCCGCCCTATTGCGGGCCCAACCTCGAAGAAATTTACGAAGAGAATACGAGCATTGGTGCGAGTCATCCATAGGCCCGAAGGAGCGTCTACCCGCAGACAGAAAAGAGGAGATCTTGATGGAAATCATATCACAAAAGCCATCAACCAAGAGCCAAGAAGCGTCAAACTGGAAATGAGAGGGGGCGATACGGGATTCTAAGCCAGCGTCACGGACAAGGGGAGAGTGGTCAGAGCCAACAATGGGTCTGTCCTTCAGCATCCGCACGAGGGAAAAGAGCATCCCAACTCGGACAAACAAACACACGGTCCAGAACCAAGCAAATCGGGGTCGACTGATGATTCGTCCAAGTGAAGCGCGCTCCCACCCTAAGAAGCTCGTCGAGAGCACAATCGCGGATAAAACCATTGAAAGTATCAGCAAGAGGCCACGAAAAGTTGCTACTATTTTTGTCAGCCGGAGAACGGAGTAAGTTAAAATCACCGCCTACCAAGATGGGAATGGTACACGATTCAATCTTATTGGCGATCTCATCCAGGAACAACGAAGAAATGGAGTGATCAGCAGGAACATAAACGACCATGACCTCCCAAAGGACATTGAGGTGTCGATGGTAAACTACAGTACTCACCCAAAAAATGCCATGGTCAAAAGCCACAAAATCAAAAGCATCACGCTTACTACCAATACCCACAACCGTGGATAGCTCGTTGGGAGAGAACGAACTTTTAAAGGTTTCCACCAAGCCTACTATGTCAATGTTGTCACCCCTGGCAGCATCCCTCAACTGGTCCCGGCGCCCCCCAGCGCCGAAGCCCCTAATGTTCCAGAATAAGGCCCTCATCTGGCAGATAAGTTTTTAATGCGAAGACTCGACCTGCACGGGGCAACGCAGGGTTTGGCACGCTTGACAGGGCCCCGTTTGACAGGAGTCAGGGAGTCCTGGCCCCTGCCAGCACTTCCCACGGCCCCTCCGGCCACAACCGGAGTGGCATCACGCGACTTGCCAGCCTCTTTGGCTTTAGCAATGGCAACCTGGGTGGCCTCGTTGGCACGAATCAGGGGAAGGGTAGCAGAAGGAGAGCCGAAACCAGACTCAAAACAAATACCAACATCCGGAAACACATGAATAAGTTGATTGTCTGAACACGCAGGAAGAACCAACCGAACAGGGGAAGAAACCGAGGGTGTGGGAGGGGAAGAAGTACCTGGACTGGGAAGGTCCTTGGCCGCCGCGCGACATGCCGCCCGCTCAGCCACCCGCTCGTCGCAGTTCTGGACCCGGACACTCTTGCGAGCAGTGGAAGTCGGGGTACGGATGGATGGGGAGCGAGCCACCGGGGAGGGCGAAACCGCGGTAGAGTCCGGACCGGACACCGCGCCCAGGTCAGCATCCAGTCGACGACACAGACCGGCCGCCGACTACTTGGAGCCCGCCGAGGCCCTGCTCCTCGCCGAGAACTTCACGACAGAAGTTTTCTTCTTGCTAGCACGCACCACCACATCACAAGAGGAGGAAGGAGGTAGGTCCTCGATGCCGGAGTGGGAGGGAGAGGCGGGGCGAGTGCTACTTCTTGAGCTTGCGTTGGTTTTCCCTTGAAGAGGAAAGGGTGATGCAGCAAAGTAGATAAGTATTTCCCTCAGTTGTTGAGAACCAAGGTATTAATCCAGTAGGAGATACAAGTAAGTCCCCAATCTTTGCACCTACACAAACAATCAAACACTTGCACCCAACGCTATAAAGGGGTTGTCAATCCCTTCACGGTTACTTGCAAGGATGAGATCTGATAGAGATAGATATAGAAGATTACTAGAACGAAAAGTAAAACAAAAGTAAAAAAGATTGCAGCAAAGTATTTTTGGTATTTTTGGTTTATAGATCTGAAAATATAATATGGAAAATAGACCCGGGGGCCATAGGTTTCACTAGAGGCTTCTCTCTTGAAGGAAAATAATACGGTGGGTAAACAAATTACTGTCGAGCAATTGATAGAAAAGCGCATAGTTATGACGATATCCAAGGCAATGATTATGCATATAGGCATCACATCCATGTCAAGTAGACCGAAACGATTCTGCATCTACTACTATTACTCCACACATTGACCGACTCCTACCTGCATCTAGAGTATTAAGTTCAGGAAGAACAGAGTAACGCATTAGGTAAGATGACATGATGTAGAGGGATAAACTCAAGCAATATGATGAAAACCCCATCTTTTTATCCTTGATGGCAATAATACAAATACGTGCCTCGCTACCCCTACTTTGTCACTGGGTGAGGACACCGCAAGATTGAACCCAAAACCAAGCACTTCTCCCATTGCAAGAATTACCAATCTCGTTGGCCAAACCAAACCAATAACTCGAAGAGACTTGCAAAGATATGAAATCATGCATATAAGAATTCATAGAAGATTCAAATAATATTCATAGATAATCTGATCATAAACCCACAATTCATCGGATCTCGACAAACACACCGCAAAAGAGTATTACATCGAATAGATCTCCATGAAGATCATGAAGAACATGGTATTGAAGAACATAGAGAGAAAAGAAGCCATCTAGCTACTAGCTATGGACCCGAAGGTCTGAGGTGAACTACTCACACATCATCGGAAGGGCAATAGAGTTGATGTAGATGACCTCCGTGATCGAATCCCCCTCCGGCAGATTACCAGAAAAGGCTCCAAGATGGGAACTCACGGGAACAGAGGGTTCCGGCGGCAGAAAAGTATTTTCGTGGCTCTTTTTAGTATTGGGGGAATATTTGGGAATTTATAGGCCGAAGATTAGGGTTGGAGGACCTGCAGGGGGCCACAAGCCAGGGGGGCGCCCCCCCCCCCATAGGGCGCGCCCTGCAGGCTTGTGATCTCCCGGCAGGTCTCCTGCCTTCATCTCCAAGTCTGGCAGGTTTCTTCTGGTCCAAGAAAAATCATCGCGAAGATTTTATTCCGTTTGGACTCCGTTTGATATTCCTTATCTGCAATACTCAAAAACAAGGAAAAAAACAGAAACTGGCACTAGGCACTGGGTTAATAGGTTAGTCGCAAAAATAATATAAAATAGCATATTAATGCATATAAAACATCCAAAACAGATAATATAATAGCATGGAACAATCAAAAATTATAGATACGTTGGAGACGTATCAAGCATCCCCAAGCTTAATTCCTGCTCGTCCTCGAGTAGGTAAATGATAAAAACAGAATTTTTGATGTGGAATGCTACCTAACATATTTATCCATGTAATAATCTTTATTGTGGCATGAATGTTCAGATCCATAAGATTCAAAACAAAAGCTCAATATTGACATAAAAACAGTAATACTTCAAGCATACTAACAAGCAATTGTGTCCTTTCAAAATAACATGGCCTTAGAAAGTTATCCCTACAAAATCATATGGTCTGGCTATGCTCCATCTTCCCCACACAAAGTATCTAAATCATGCACACCCCCGATGACAAGTCAAGCAATTGTTTCACACCTTTTATGTTCTCAAACCCTTTCAACTTTCACGCAATACATGAGCGTGAGCCATGGATATAGCACTATAGGTGGAATAGAATATGGTGGAGGTTGTGTGGAAAAAGAGAAGATAGTCTCACATCAACTAGGCGTATCAACGAGCTATGGAGATGCCCATCAATAGATATCAATGTGAGTGAGTAGGGATTGCCATGCAACGGATGCACTAGAGCTATAAGTGTATGAAAGCTCAAAAAGAAACTAAGTGGGTGTGCATCCAACTTGCTTGCTCACGAAGACCTAGGGCAATTTGAGGAAGCCCATCATTGGAATATACAAGCCAAGTTATATAATGAAAAATTCCCACTAGTATATGAAAGTGACAAAAAATAGGAGACTCTCTATCATGAAGATCAAGGTGCTACTTTGAAGAACAAGTGTGGAAAAAAGGTAGTAACATTGTCCCTTCTCTCTTTTCTCTCATTTTTTTTATTTTATTTTGGTGGGCATCTTTGGCCTCTTTTTTTTTATTTGGGCTTCATTGGCCTCTTTTATTATTTGTAAAGTCCGAAGACTCATCCCTACTTGTGAGGGAATCATAGCTTCCATCATCCATTCCTCTCATGGGACAATGCTCTAATAATGATGATCATCACACTTTTATTTACTTACAACTCGATACCTACAACAAGATATGACTCTATATGAATGCTTCCGGTGGTGTACCGGGATGTGCAACGATCTAGCATAGCAAATGACATCAAAAACGGACAAGCCATGAAAACATCATGCTAGCTGTCTTACGATCATGCAAAGCAATATGACAATGATGGTGCGTGTCATAAAAAAACAGAACGGTGGAAGTTGCATGGCAATATATCTCGGAATGGCTATGGAAATGCCATAATAGGTAGGTATGGTGGCTGTTTTGAGGAAGGGTATATGGTGGGTTTAATGCACCGGCGAAAGGTGCGCGGTACTAGAGAGGCTAGCAATGGTGGAAGGGTGAGAGTGCGTATAATCCATGGACTCACATTAGTCATAAAGAACTCACATACTTATTGCAAAAATCTATTAGTTATCGAAGCAAAGTATTATACGCATGCTCCTAGGGGAGAGGTTGGTAGGAGTTAACCATCGCGCGCTCCCGACCCTCACACAAAGGATGACAATCATTAAACAAATCATGCTCCGACTTCATTACATAACGGTTCACCATACGTGCATGCTACGGGAATCACAAACTTTAACACAAGTATTTTTACCATTCCACAATTACTCACTAGCATGACTCTAACATCACCATCTTTATACCTCAAAACTATATGCAAGGAATCCAACTTCTCATAGTATTCAATGCACTTTATATGAAAGTTTTTATTATATCCCTCTTGGATGCCCATTATATTAGGACTAAATTCATAACCTAAACCAATTACCATGCTGTTTAAAGACTCTCAAAATAATATAAGTAAGGTACGAGAGTTCAATTATTTCTATAAAATAAAAAACACCACCGTGCTCTAAAAAGATATAAGTGAAGCACTAGAGCAACATTGCTTAACTCAAAAGATATAAGTGAAGCACATAGAGTATTCTAATAAATTCACGATTAATGTGTGTCCCTCTCAAAATATGTGTTCAGCAAGGATGATTGTGGCAAACTAAAACGCAAAGACTCATATCATACAAGACGCTCCAAGCAAAACACATATCATGTGGTGAATAAAAATATAGCCTCAAGTAAATTTACCGATGGATTGAAGACAAAAGAGGGGATGCCTTCCGGGGCATCCCCAAGCTTAGGCTCTTTGGTATCCTTGAATATGGATTGGGGTGCCTTGGGCATCCCCAATCTTAGGCTCTTGCCACTCCTTATTCCATAGTCCATCAAATCTTTACCCAAAACTTGAAAACTTCACAACACAAAACTCAACAGAAAACTCGTGAGATCCGTTAGTATAAGAAAAATAAATCACCACTTTAGGTACTGTTGTGAACTTATTCTTTATTTATATTGGTGTAATATCTACTGTATTCTAACTTCTCCATGGTTCATACCCCCCGATACAACCCATAGATACATCAAAATAAGCAAACAACACAAAGAAAACAGAATCTGTCAAAAACAGAACAGTCTGTAGCAATCTGTAAACTTCGAATACTTCTGTAACTCCAAAAATTCTTAACAATTACGACAATCAGGGAAATTTGTATATCAATCTTGTGTAAAAATTTCAGATCCAATTGACGCTCTGGTGAATTTATAAAATTCCTGGACTGAGCGCAAAAGTTTCTGTTTTTCAGCAAAACCAAATCGACAATCACCGTAAACCATCCCAAAGGTCTTACTTGGCACAAACACTAATTAAAACAATAAAACACAATTACTACAGAAGTAACAATGTGCAAAACACTCGAGAACAGAAGCAAAAAACGAAAACATAAAATAAAATTGGGTTGCCTCCCAACAAGCGCTATTGTTTAACGCCCTTAGCTAGGCATAACGCAAAAGATCTAGGTATTCTCATCTTTCGTATTGGCAACTTTTGTGAGGGCCTTCTCAAATCCAGGGGGCTCTTTCCGCTTCCCCAAATTTTCAATAGGAGAAACCATCTTAAGAACCAAAATATCCAAACGCTTATTGCTAAGGGTAATCAAAGTGTTCAAGCGACTGAGGTTCCCACTAATATGTTTGAGGGGTTCGTGATGTTTTTATAACTCGACTAAATGCTTATGTAAGTCATCCAATTTGTCGAGGATTTGAACTCCCTCTTGTGAAAAGGTAAGCCCTTTTTTATGTGGGGGAACCCCCAAAATCCCTTCCAAAACTTCATAAGCGGCCTTTGCATCAAGTTCGATAAAATTGCCCTTTGAGGCAAAATCCAAAAGCTTTCTATGATGCAAAGCCAATCCAATGTAAAAATTTCTAAGCAAGACTTTTGCGTCTCCTTTTAGATTGGAAATACGATAGGATTCCATTAGCCTATCCCAGGCATCTTTCAGATTTTCCCCTTGTTTTTGTTTGAAGTATAGGACTTCAAAGTCTGCTGACAAAAGGGGGGTAGTAACGCTAGTCATAGCAACAAGCAAGAGAACCGGCAAGAAGAAGGGTGAATAAAAAGGCAAATCTTTTTGGTATTTTTCTGAAAATCATTTTAGAAGTGGGGGAGAGGAAAACGAGAGGCAAATGGCAAATAATGTAAATGCAAGAGATGAGTTTGTGATGGGTACTTGGTAGGCTTGATGTAGATCTCCCCGGCAACGGCGCCAGAAATCCTTCTTGCTACTTCTTGAGCTTGCGTTGGTTTTCCCTTGAAGAGGAAAGGGTGATGCAGCAAAGTAGATAAGTATTTCCCTCAGTTGTTGAGAACCAAGGTATCAATCCAGTAGGAGATACAAGCAAATCCCCAATCTTTGCACCTACACAAACAATCAAACACTTGCACCCAACGCTATAAAGGGGTTGTCAATCCCTTCACGGTTACTTGCAAGGATGAGATCTGATAGAGATAGATATAGAAGATTACTAGAACGAAAAGTAAAACAAAAGTAAAAAAAGATTGCAGCAAAGTATTTTTGGTATTTTTGGTTTATAGATCTGAAAATATAATATGGAAAATAGACCCGGGGGCCATAGGTTTCACTAGAGGCTTCTCTCTTGAAGGAAAATAATACGGTGGGTAAACAAATTACTGTCGAGCAATTGATAGAAAAGCGCATAGTTATGACGATATCCAAGGCAATGATTATGCATATAGGCATCACGTCCGTGTCAAGTAGACCAAAACGATTCTGCATCTACTACTATTACTCCACACATCGACCGACTTGTGCCTGCATCTAGAGTATTAAGTTCAGGAAGAACAGAGTAACGCATTAGGTAAGATGACATGATGTAGAGGGATAAACTCAAGCAATATGATGAAAACCCCATCTTTTTATCCTTGATGGCAACAATACAAATACGTGCCTCGCTACCCCTACTTTGTCACTGGGTCAGGACACCGCAAGATTGAACCCAAAACCAAGCACTTCTCCCATTGCAAGAATTACCAATCTAGTTGTCCAAACCAAACCAATAACTCGAAGAGACTTGCAAAGATATGAAATCATGCATATAAGAATTCAGAGAAGATTCAAATAATATTCATAGATAATCTGATCATAAACCCACAATTCATCGGATCTCGACAAACACACCGCAAAAGAGTATTACATCGAATAGATCTCCATGAAGATCATGAAGAACATGGTATTGAAGAACATAGAGAGAGAAGAAGCCATCTAGCTACTAGCTATGGACCCGAAGGTCTGAGGTGAACTACTCACACATCATCGGAAGGGCAATGGAGTTGATGTAGATGCCCTCCGTGATCGAATCCCCCTCCGGCAGATTACCGGAAAAGGCTCCAAGATGGGATCTCACGGGAACAGAGGGTTCCGGCGGCGGAAAAGTATTTTCGTGGCTCGTTTTGGTATTGGGGGAATATTTGGGAATTTATAGGCCAAAGATTAGGGTTGGAGGACCTGCAGGGGGGCCACAAGCCAGGAGGGTGCGCCCCCCCCCCTAGGGCGCGCCCTGCAGGCTTGTGATCTCCCGGCAGGTCTCCTGCCTTCATCTCCAAGTATGGCAGGTTTCTTCTGGTCCAAGAAAAATCATCGCGAAGATTTTATTCCGTTTGGACTCCGTTTGATATTCCTTATCTGCAATACTCAAAAACAAGGAAAAAATAGAAACTGGCACTAGGCACTAGGTTAATAGCTTAGTCCCAAAAATAATATAAAATAGCATATTAATGCATAGAAAACATCCAAAACAGATAATATAATAGCATGGAACAATCAAAAATTATAGATACGTTGGAGACGTATCAGCGAGCCGGCATGTTGGAGCAGACACCGGACACCGAGGTACCCAAGAGGGTGGGGGCAGCCATGGCCGCCATCGTCGGCCCCTCCAATCCCACATCCTTGGCCCCTGCCGAACCCTTCGATGCACCATCCATCGAGGCGTTATCCTTGAACAGCTCCCGCACCTCCGAACCCATGCCATCTCGGGTGAAACGAGGATCAGTGCCACCACTAGGATTGCCGGTGTCATGGTCGTTGTCGTCGTGCTTGTCAGAAGGAGAAGGCCTAGGAGGCGAAGGAGGAGGATGAGCGAATTGGGTCTCTGTCCCTTCAACACGAACACACAGACGAAAGCCAGTCGAGGAAGGGTACATGTCAAAAACACCATGAACACAGAGAGGATCAACACACCACACCTTGATGCGAGTCGGGCCCAGTTTCTGCAAGGAGTCGGAGTCGACCTCGATAGGTTTGCCGATCAAGACACCAAAAGCCATGAGGAAGGATGTGGAGCGAAGGGCAGGTGGGACATCATCAACCAGCACCCAGATGTCAGAAAGGGGAGCAACAGATTTGGAATCATTGGCTGCGGCCTTGACAGAAACTACAAGGTGATTGAGCGGGAGGGTGAAGCTAGTATAGGAGGCAATCATTTTGAGACTTTGTTTGGACGGGAAGACGGCGGCGAACTCAAACTCCGATAGCTGGTGGATCTGCCAGTCCCACCCCTCAACGCCCCATATCCGGGGCTCATCCAGCAAGGTCTGGAGAGAGATCCTCTGGTCCTTAACGGTGATAACGGCGGCATTAGAAAAGGAGGGAGCGACTACCACCTGCAGAACGTCACTATCAAGAGCAAAGAAGGAGCAGCCTAGGAGCCCAAGGCCATAGTGGATGAAGGAGGGTGGTTTGTGGAAGTTCTGGCAGTCCACCGTTAAGTGACCCTCCTCCCCGAAGATGAGGCAGAAGGGGGGATTGCAACAGCGGGTCTGAAAATGGCCAGGTTGGTGACAAGCAAAACAGGTGAGCATGGAGCTGGGGTTGGGGTTGGAGGACGGGGGACGGGGCGAAGGGGGGAGGAGGAGGGAGGATATCGTCTCCCATACCAGCAGAGGACGAGGCAGGAGCATGGGAGGGGAAGCGACACCCTTTGGACCCTAGAGAGGGAGGACCGACCCCACCGCGCGGAGGTTAACGACCAGCAAGGCCCGCGCCTGCCACCGGCGCGCGAACCGGCGCCCGCGACGGGGCCACCGAACCGCGAGGAGGGGGAGGACGAGGGACAGAAGAAGAGGCGACCGCCCCGTTGCCCGCCGGCGCCACCTCCCAAGGGTCCGCAGCCCCATCGACAAGCCACCCGTTTGGGCCGGCAACGGTTCTCCACCAGATCCGGGGGCCGCGGAGCCGTCGCCCCGGGCCACAGCCGCCGCCACGGCCGCATGGGCCCGCTCATCACGCTACAGCCACTCCGGCCCGGAGGTCCAGGCAGCATGCTCCCGAGCCACCTGCTCGCGCGACGCCTGCTCCAACTCGAGCTTGGATCGGAGCGCGGCCTTGTATTCCAGATCCGCGGCCGTCTCCACCGAGCCCTCACGACGACGCTTGTGGACGGAGACCGCCTCACTGGAGGAGCCCCGCGACCGGTCCATGGAGAGGATCGCCGAAAACGAGAGGGAGAGGGGAGGAGGAAGGGTGGATCTGAAGAAAGTGTGAATGGGGAAGCGCCGCCGCCGCACGTCTGATTTAGATGCGGGAAACCCTAGATGTGGGGGGAGGAATCCTTGCGGGCCCATATATATCCGGAACAGGCCAGACCAAGGCCGTCCGAGGAGGCCGGGGAGGGCAAGACAAGAGGGGACTGGGCCACACGCGACCCAAGGCCCAAGTCAGGCAGAGGAGGGAAGATGTCGAGGGAGGAAAGAGGTGGAGGCCCACAGGGCCCAGCAGACACATGCCCAGCCTGCCCCAGGGTCCCACTAGCCCCCGACCGATGGGCAGATCTAGGGTTAGCGGCAACTCCAAGGCCGCCGCACCCCGCGGACCCGAACCCGTCGGAGACTCCGTCGGCGACCATTGGGAGGGGGGTGCCGCCACCACCAGAGACGAGCAAGACCCCGGCGCCGGCCCCAGGACACCACGCGCCGACAGGGGAGAAGAAACCTTACTTGCTGACCGACATCGACGAGACACACAAGACCACCCAGGATCCACCGACGAGGAGGAGAAGGCAAGTCGCCCCCCCTCCCCCCCCCCCAGAGCGAACTTCCGCTCGCGCGCCGACACCACCCCGATGGCCACCGGAGCCACCGTTCGGAGAGGGGCGGGGTAAGGGGCTCTGAATCGGAGGCAGCGTCCCCTTCGTCCACGTCGAGGGCCCAAAACCTGTTGCGCACTGGAAGGGGGCGGGGAGGCAGGGGGAGGGAAGGAGGGGGCTGCCAGAGGTCCAGGGGAGGGGGGCGGCAGCAGGGGATCTCCAGCAGGGGAGGGAGCCGCCGGCGCCGGGAGGAGTGGGGAGGGGAGCGGCGACGGGGAGAGAGTGGGGAGGGAGGGGAAAGGGACTCCATCTCTTCCTCCAAAGAATGGAAAATCGGGGCCGGAGCCTGCCATTTTTCTCCACTGTTGCGGATCCGGCTCATGCGGAACTGTTAGCATGCCGTCAAGGTATCCAACTAGCTCTTGAAGTCGGCGGCCGGCAGATTGAGCTGGAAACCGACAACATGGGAGCCATGCAAGCGTCGAAGAAGATGGAGCTAGATCGATCTCGCTATGGGCCGCTCATCGAGGAGATAAAGGAACTTCTTGCCTCCACGGATGATTTTAGGGTGGTTTGGGCTAGACGCACGGCTAACCGTGCAACACATGGTCTGGCGAGGGAGGGCTGCCTTAATAAGTTATGTAAGACTTGGTTTTCCATTTCTCCGTTTTGTATTCGTGACATTATCATGGCTGAGGCCGATTAGGTAATAAAAGGCAGCAACGTTTTCCCCTCAAAAAAAAGAATGGAGGCTAGGCATGAAGAATCTTATTCCATCTTTAGAGAGTCGCCGCCGCTTCGTCTTTCTGAATAGGACACAGACCCTAAACGAACTCAAAAAACATCAAGAAAGAAAGCAAGACCCCTCCGGCCGGCAAGGGTCAGGGTCCACCACACCTCCATGGCCTAGGGCCACCAGAAACGAGGCGGACTGGCGGCAGTGCCGACGGAGCCAGAGAAACCCTAAGCTTTTTTTTAGAAGAAGAGGAGGCGGCGGCTCAGGCTCAGGCTCAACAGTGCCGCTAGCATTAAGCTAACTCGCGAACCAACCTGTGGTTTGATGGTTAGAGGGAATGTGGTATCCCCAGCCCACCAGGGTTCAAGTCTTGGTGCTCGCATTATTTCTGGATTTATTTTAGACCGGCGATGCGCATTCAGTGGGAGGAGACATTCCCGTCGACGATGAGGCGCCTACGGTGACTTCATAAATCTTAAGATGATATGCCGGCTTAGTCTCTCGAAGGTGCTCATAGGGTTAGGATGTGCGTGTGTGCGTTCATAGGGGTGAGTGCACTAGCAGAAGTCCCCAGTGGGCAAGATATGGCAGCCGCCATACCTTAATTCTTGGCAAAAAAAATATACTTCCTTCGTTCCTACGTAAAGATTTCACTATGTACTACATACGGATGTATATAGACATACCCCCTCCGTCCTAAATAAGTGTCAGAAATTTAGTACTAAGTTAGTACAAATTTTATACTAGCTCAACGACACTTATTTTGGGATAGAGGGAGTACTTTAGAGTGTAGATTCACTCATTTTGCTCCGTATTTAGTCCGTAATGAAATCTATAAAAAGACTTATATTTAGAAACGGAGGTAGTACATACGCATGTATCGATCTATCTGTTGTCTCGTTCAAGCGCATCCAAAAAGCAGTAAAAGAAAGAGGCCATTGGCCTGATGGGACGACCCATCCAGCTGTTGTGCCAGGAACCAGTCGAGCTCGATTCGATCGAGCGCCCACGCACGACACGCGACGAACTCCACCCGCACACGCACACACGACTCAACCCTAAGCAGCTAGCATAGCGGTGGCGGCTGGCCAGGTCGGGAGGAACAGGCGACTGGCGACGGGGTAGCCTATGGAGGCGCCAGACTGAGGGCTTAGAGCATCTACAGCTGGACCTCTTAAAGCCGTCTCAAACGGCTCAGCAGGCCATACAGTCACTAACCGATCACATAAAAGTGATCCAGACGGACGCCTCAAACGGGCCTCAAACGTCCGTGCTGACCGGTACCCCTCATATCCAGCTCTAATATGGGCCGGATATGGGGGAGCCCGGGCGCGTCCGCCACGTCAGACCCGGCCCATATTGGCCCACCCGACCCCGTATATATTCCTCCCCATTCACTCGACGGACCAAACCCTAACCACTTCGCTCAACTCACCTCCATTCCCCTCCATCACCCGATCTACCTCCGACGATCTCCAGCCTTTTCTGGCATGACGGGTAGCGGATCTGACTCTGACTAGTCCGGATCCGTCGACTGGGGTGTCATCCCGTGCGGGTTGAAGGAGGCAATGGCCATCCACATTGCACTTCGCCGCTCATGCGCCTGGCCGACGGCAGAATCTATCCGGCGCGACTCCATAGCTTTGGACATCCGGCGATCTCCGACAGACTTCACCACACCTTAATTTTTTTTCGTCCTCCGCCTCTGGGTGAGTGTATGCACGTATATATGAGCGCTTGCGTCTGCACTGTGTTAAAAAAAACATTAAGCTAACTCATCTTGCGGTATGTTGTGTGTGAGCCGTCTGAATCGACGGCCGAGATTGAATATTCTAAAATGAGTCATGTGTGATGTGTCCATTTCGTAGTGTTCGTTCTTCCAAGAAAATATCAGCAACATGACCTCCAACCACGATGCCGAAAAGGAAAGAAAGTGTGCGCCCTCGTTTCCAAAGAATGAAAGAAACATTCACATATATGGAATGTGGTCCGGACCATTGGGTTAATAATTGTGGTCGGAATGGCCTACAGAGATTGTGATGCGGTGTTGCATATCCCGACAGTTGTCACGTACCAATCGCTTGCTAGCTGATAGCGATCCTACTTGAGAGCGAAGGCGTTGAGGTTGACGGTACACGTGGTTTTGTTAATAGCATGGGCAACCCGGTCACACGTGGCGCCCACCGAAGGATATACTTGATCCCTGGAGCTGACATGGACGGTACGTCTACGTGCTGCCGAAAAAGAAAAAAAAAGTGAATCATTGGTTCTTTTTTTCGCGTAGTGAATCATTGAGTTAATCTTTCCCTAATTTTTCTTTTCCCTAATAAAGTGGCTATTGCTTCCGTCGGGTTCACCGTCGTGGTAATTTTACACAAAGCCCCTGACCCTTTTTTTCAGTAAACCAGCGGTCCATCAAGTAAGTTTGTTTAGGCAAAAAAAAAAACTTTTCGATCCACCGTAGTGGGCCGGCCGTTCCGCGGCAAAAAATAAACCGTGACGTGCGGGAATTGAACTCGCGCCCTGCTTTACAGCCAAGGGGGCGGAGCCAGCTGAGCTGGCTGACCTTGCTATGCATATATGGGTTTGCTTGTACTTATAGTATCACCTCGCTGCTTTAAACAAAATTTCATCAATTTATATAGATCAGCAAGTAGACATCAACAAGCCTCATCGGGAATTAAAGATAAATTTGGCAGAGAGACCCAATAAATAAGGAGGCACGCATCTGGCTGGGAGGGGGTTAGGCGCTTGTCTCCAGATGGAGAGCTCTTCGAGGAGACCCATGGCCGTGCATGAGGAAGAAGATAGGGGCCGGTCACGGCGGCGGTGGAGGACACGGCGGCGATCGGCGGCCCATGCGACCCTGCGTTTGCTGACGGTCGACACTCACGAACCTGGGAGAAAAGCTGCAGCGCGAGGCCGGCGACGGCGAGGACACGGCCGGCGGCGTGGAGCGCGAGCACGAGGAGCTCGACGAGGCCGAGCTGGGGGTCGAACCGGCGAGGTGCGCACGAAACCTGGGAGAAAAGCGCCACACCGGCCACGGCGAGCCCCGCGTCCCTGGCGCCGACGCCGCCCTAAGGCAGAGTCCCGAAAATGTACACCCCGGCGTTGATACACTCCTAGCTCCGGCCCGTACAGCCGCGCCTCCCGAGCCGTCTCCAGCTTCACCATGGCCCCGACCCAACAGGTGCAATAAGCATGTACTTGTCTGATGAGCATGTTCTTGATAGAAAGCGCTTCGACCCAATCTAGATGGAGGAGATGGAGATGCGGCGCATGCCGTCCGGCCGGCCGGCCTGCGCATGCATGAGTATGGTATGAGCGAGCATGCCACAGTCTGAGAGTTTGATAATTTGTATGTGTTTTTATTAGTGTGCTGTGTTGATTCCTTTTTTAGAGCATGCATGCATTCGTGGATATAGATGACATTTTGCAAGCTTAGGATTATTTTTTTACCCGGAAAAAAAAATATGGAAATAGTACCAAAAGATTCTTTTATATAAATAAATTCTTTTTGGCATAATAAGAGAGCAAACTAATTAACTATATATTTGAAAAATCATTAAATTCAGAAATTTCCGTACTATAGAAAAAATATATGTATGTAAAAGAGGAGTATATCTATGCAACATACATGTAAAGGTGTTGTAGTAGAAAGCATATATGAATCGCCATTTAATGGCGACAAAAATATCTAGAAATTACATGATCATCATTTATAAAAAGGAGTGGAAATCCAATCCATTGATCTATCCCGATGAACGCTAATGAAAAAAAAATAGATAACATACAGAAGGAAAATCAACAATCTCTCTTCATGTTGTGTGTCCTAGCTATCATACAGTGCATATATTCCAGTGTTCATCATAAAATGAAAGGGCTCCTCCAGTCTTACACGCAGATCACTTTGTTGTTAACAACAAACGTGGGGAGCCCCCAATTCTATTTTATTGCTTTTAGTAAAGTATTTGTACGTAGGTATATACTGAAAAATTTCAAATAGACCACTTCCATTGGATGTGAATGTTCATCCACACTAAGAAGCCCAAAACACTATTAGTTGCCGTGAGGGTATGCTACTTCTCTCTTTCTCTGAATTTTGTGGGCGGTATCTCTGGTGTACTAGCAATTCCGGATGAAAAAATGACTAAACTTTACTGTGTTCCTAACTTTATTTCGTTATATGTTGAGGCAGGTAGAAGTGTTATTAAGATTATCATTTTCTAATTGGATAACTTTGGATCTTGTGAACAGTTTCAATTTTGACTAACTTTTGCATTACCTATGAATGTATTTTTGCACATAAAAATCTAACTGATCTTGAATACAAATTAAATTTTTTTTTGTTCCGTTGCAACGCACGGGCATTTGTGCTAGTACAAAACTAAGCGTGCACGTATGTCCAATCGTGCTGTGTGATTGCAAAAAGCCCTTGCTGGCCTATATTGCTTTGACGTTTTTTTTTTTTGAAGATAACCTGGTCCTATATTGCTTTGACGTTGCATAGCCTTGTGTTTCTCTAAACTGATTTTGTCTGTGTATAATTTTGTCAGATTATTCTTTCTTTCGTGTATCCTTGAACAGATTTCTTTTTTGAGTTGGACCAGACTATTCTATTATTATTTTGAACATAGTACAAACGTAGATATTCATACACTCAACCCTATCAACACATACACGCATACCCTATCCCTATGAATACCTTCAAGATACTTTGCCAACACAGCATCTTGAGATTGACAAGTTTATTTTAGTCGATTTATAGAGAAAAAAAGGTGTTAGTCAAACAATACCTCCAAGATGCTTTTTTCGGTCCGTTTAAACAGGACGGGAATATGATTGACCACGAGATTGCTAAGTCTTGTGATAGAGACTAGTTTAACGGTGGTTGCCGCCATACCATCCAATGTGACGGGCTGCGTCCGAAATGATTGTACAAAGTTAATATTAATTTATTTGTGGGTTAAGGATATGACTTCCTTGTGTTTTTTCTTTCACAAAAGCATCCCCCTTTTTTGGGTTTTCACAAGTGCAATGCTTCTTTTCCCTACCAGCGGCCTATCCTCGCAAAAGAGAGAGCGACTTGAAAGAGTTAGAAGAAGAAAACCTATCCTCAAAGCAATCATCGATGGCACCTCATTTGCAAGCATGAGTTGTGTCTTTACATACAAACTAGTGCATCCCACATGTAATTGCCGCAAATGTTGCGCTACAAGCTTGCACATAATTAACTTTGTCAAGTCTGTTGCCGAATGCACTTAACCACATTGTAATACCTTTTTTGAGGATCGTTTCCTCGACATGAACCTGCAGCTTCAAAAAAAAAAATCCCTACGAAGGTGGGAAAACATGTAGCTTTGATTTTTCATAGTCGCCATAAGCTTTTCTGCACTCGTGTGGTTTAATTTGAAGTGTGCGTGTCACTGCACTGCTTCTGTTGGAGTCCCGCAATACCCCCAATATATTTTATCGTAAAGATTGAGCGTGACGTGAATATGGTTACCCACGAGATTGCCAAGTTTCGTAATAGTGACAAGTCTAACGTTTTGTTGGTTGGCGTCATCCCATCCAATGTGACAAGTTGGGTACAGAATTATTGTATGAATATTTAATATTGGAATATTTGTGGGTTCAAAATTTCAAAAATAATAATATTTCCTTTGGTTTTCACAAGTGCAATGCACCTTTCCCTACCAACGGCCTACCCTCACAAAAGAGAGAGTGGCCTGTCCTTAACGTCCAATATATCTTTCGCAGATAGAGTGAAGGAGAGAGGCTGTATGGAAGAGTTACGAGAAGAAAACAGTCACCGACAGATAGGCTATGTGCATCGAGATGATGCAGAGGCCGGGGATTGCAGTACATATGACCTTCTTTGGGGATCCTTTCCTTGTAGGAACCTTCGGCTTTGATTTTTTTTTCCGGCAAGAAGATGCCAAGACCTGCAGCCTTGGATCCGTCGATATGTAGGATCGGCCACTCAGTTCTTACATTGCTTCTATGTTGCAATCAAACATTCTTCGATGACAAATTCTCATGTGCTTTAGTCATATATAAGATCTACGAGCTTTGCGACGAACAAAGTAACCCGAAACATGATTCCCAGAGCCATGATATGCTGTGCAATGAGTTCCGCTCTTGATCGGCTGAAACAGCTTTGCGACGAACAAAGTAACCCGAAACATGATTCCCAGAGCCATGATATGATGTGCAGTGAGTTCCGCTCTTGATCGGCTGAAAAATCTACTCCCTCCGTTCCTAAATATAAGACCTTTTAGAGATTTCACTATGGACTATATACAGACCAAAATGGGTGAATCTACACTCTAAAATGTCTATAGACATCCGTATGTAGTCTATAGTGGAATCTTTAAAAGGTCTTATATTTAGGAACGGAGGGAGTAGCTAACATGCCAACAATGCTCCGCAGTTGCAAAGTGCTCAAGCAATGAATTTGGTACCAAAAGAACAGCGTGCATATCTATGACAGCAGAGATACCGTTGGCAAACGATTGAAACGGACCTTGATTAACAGGAGTTATGCTGTTTTGGTGTCAATGACTTAACTGATTTTATATCAGAAAGGGGCTGATCCTACCACCTTGGTGGTGGGTATGGCCAGGCGAGCTACAAGTGAGAAGACCCGCTTTCCAATACAACTGGCTGATCTGATGAAGCTCTAACCGAGTTGGGAGGCCGGTTTGTTTCAGGGCTAACAAAGGCCCTAAAGTGAAACATGATACAGATCCGGTGCTGACAATTCTGTCCGAAAAAAGAAGCACCGAGAGAGCTCGTCGCTTTGTCATTTGATCACGTGTTTTCACTTTCTTCTCGATGCAACCTCTGCTGCCCATGCTTTACCGACGTCCGTTTGGATTTTCCCTGCATATAAATCAAGAGATTAACCAGGGAAATAAGCTGAACTTTTCCGTGAGCTAGTATTTGAATCCTACAAGATGGGAGGTATACTAGAAATATGTAACAGTGTGAAGAGCAAGACACATGTCAACTCATAACAATATCAAGTGCTCAGGCATTAATGTTCTGATCGCTACTCTAGAAAGTTACATAGGAATGTATTGTGTGTGTAAGAAAAATATGAATAAACGGACAGCCTGCACAGTTTAAGTACAATGTGCAACCTCATCAGCAGAATCTGATAGGAGGAGAAAACAAGAATACAAACCTGCCGTCGATTGGAAGAACTCTTCTAGGTCCTGCCCTTGCTCTGAAAAATAAAAAAACAAAACATAGACGTTAGCAAGCTATTGTAAAGAAGGTAATAATGAGTTAGGCATGTATTCTGCACATCTTTACACTCCCAGTGCATGTCAGGTAGTGCTGAGAACCAAAGATAAATGAACGAAAATATCCTACACTTGCTACTAGAGCCGTACCTCCTCTATAACTATACTGAATCAAGAAGATTACACAGTAAATGCATATTTAATAGTGTGTAGTTTATGGGTATGCACATGGGAAAAGACTGATGCCGACATGCTGAGTACATCAAATTATCAAAACATCCATGTACCACTAGGGACTGTATCAGGATGAGCTTACCCTTTTCATATTCCAGTGCTTGAAGTATCATCTCAACCTAAAAATAAAACATAAAAGAAAACAAATAGTTAGTCAAGAAAGAATATTTCATCAACAGCATTAAGGAGACCTTAAGTTACAATAATTCCTGTTCCATGGTCTGCCAATGTTCATAACACTAGCAACTCTCTTTAGCAGATGGTTATCTTCTCTTGTTAATGCACTATTAATTGATGATAATCACAGTGCGTCAACACTTGCAAGTACAAGTCTCTAATGATTTACAGGGTAAAAATAACAAGTAGCTTACCTTGTCAAAATCTTTGACAACCTTCGCTTCCAAAGTGGCATTGTTCTCATACTCCATCCAAAGTTCACGAACTTCATCGGCTGAAAAAGAACAATATAAGATAAGTGAATTTCTACAACATATCAAAAGTACAAGTACAAGAGCATAAAACAATGCAAAATACTCAACCTGTTTGAAAGAATATTTGAGTACAAACGGCCTAGTTATTTATTGGTTTCAAAATGCTGCTACTTGCTGCTGACACCTAACTGGAGGACTATATGTAGACATCCATATCCAATGTTGTCCAGATTTTGTTTTCTTCGATGGTAAACTACCTCATTTGAGTAACAAGAGAACATGATAAATATGGAATTTAGAATACAAACATAAGAAATCTACTCCCTCCGTTCCTAAATATAAGTCTTTTTAAAGGTTCCGCTAGCGAACTACATACGGATGTATGTAGACATACTTTAGAGTGTAGATTCATTCATTTTGCTCCATATGTAGTCCCTTAGTGGAATCTCTAAAAAGACTTATATTTAGGAACGGAGGGAGTAATCAATATCACGAGCATTTACAGAAATTGGGAATAAAAAGAATTTAAAGAAACCCATGTTTCATTCTCTTCCCCTTAAAGTGTTTATGCTCATTATGAAGTTCCACCAATTTATAATCGAATCAAATTGCAGTCTTCATAATTATCACAAGGTGAAAGAAAGTTATATCAATGAATTATGGAATCAAGCCAGCCTAAAGTTTCCAAGACACAGAACTATATATGTTAAGCTTTTACATATTTCAGTATTTTTATTTGTGGAAATATTTCAGTATTAACCTCTTGAACCTCCACCAAGCAATGCACACATATGGTCCAAAGCTTCCTTCTCTCTACGGCTCTTCTCTTCCTTGGGCACACCATCAACAGGGGTGATATCGCCAACAATAGCTGGGCATTAAGATGGTTGGAGTGAGTTAACCAAAGCAGAATCCTGATAAGCAATTCTTACCATGTTTATTGTGCACAATGTAAAGGACAATGCATGTGTAGTTTCAGACTGATCATCAACACCCTCACATTCCAACAACCTCAAATTGAAGGACACAAAATCAAACAAAAAAGAGTCATCCGGGATTACCTTCGGCTATGTCATGCACAATCGCCATTTTCACACACCTGTAGAACACGAAAAAAACTCACAACTCGTTACGCAAAAGAGGATACTAGAGGAACGAGGTCCCCACGAGGAATGGCTGGGTATCTGCACACCTGTCGCGATTGACACCGGCGGGAAGATCGGCGGCGACGAGCGCCATGACTCCCATACGGTACATGTGGTCGGCCACCGACTCGGGGCCCTGCACCCCGCGCCTCACCCACCCCGCCCTCTTCGTCGTCTGCGACCCACGCCGCCCATCCCATCACACGAGATCAACCGACGATGCAAGCAAGCAGAGGCTAAACCGGTGGTGGAGCGGGCAGGCAGCACTGACCTTGAGGCGGTAGCAGAGCGTGAGGAAGTCGATGGCGGAGGACGCCGAGGAGGCCGCCGGGGCCGCGGGGTCGGACCCGGGAGCCGGGGAGGGCGAGGAGGAGGAGGACATGGCGGCGGCGAGGCGGGGCCGGAGGTGGCGCGCGCGGTGGTGGGGGCAGAGGAGGGGGGACCTGGTCGCAGCGGCGGCGGCGGCGGCGAGGGAGGCGGCGCAGAGGGAGGAGAGGGAAAGGGCTCGGCTCCCACCCATGGCTGGGGTTAAGTATGGGTGAGGTGAGATGAGGCCGGGAGGAGCGGTGCGGTGGCCGTCCGGGAATGCCGTGGTGGTGGTGGTTGTGGCGAGGGCCGCGAAATCAGCGCGCCGCGTGCACGCCGGGTGGCCCAGATTGCACGGCGATCCCCACGAGTTTTGGGCTCGTCTTTTTACCCAAAACAACGCCGGAATGGCCCAATCGCGTGTGCATGGTAAAAAACGATTCCATCGCGTGCTCCAAGGGAATCGTTTCTAAAAAAAAACAGCTCCAGGGAAATGATTCAAAAAAAAAAAAAAACTCCATGGAGAATCTTAAAGTAATATCCCATGCCGAAGCGAATGGACATATATCATCATAAACCCATCAGCACCTCTAGCTCTTTTCATTTCAAAATGCAAGGTATTATTTGTTCAAACATTATTAAACTCGTGTATGATTAATGAATACATCATGAAATATATCTTATGTTATATTTATTTGATATTGTAGATGTTTGTATATTTTTCCTATAAGCTTAATCAAACACATATATATGTCTAACTTCTGGAATAAAATTGTATACCATATAATTTGGAACAAGCAGTGTATAATAGCATAAGTCTGACAGATCGTGATAATCTCCGCCTTCGAGAGACCCGTGGTTCCATATCGTGGCGACATTGGTCCCATCAAATACATATAACGGGGATCAAGAATATCCTTCGATGTCTCCAATGTACAAAACATATTATCACATCCTTTCAATCTCAGATAAATATGAACTCAGATATCACCACATACATTCATCAGATCCCACAATGTCATAACCGAGGAAAAAATGTGTGTTCCTACTCGGTGTGACATCCATCTCATGGAAGTCCATAAAACGTAACCTGGTGTTAACGTCCACTAGTCATTATGAAATATGAGGCGTCACATGAATATATGCGGCTTTGCACAATGATAAAGCACATATTAAAGTCGTGTGGTATTGTTTTCGATGAATCATCAACCATTATTACAAATATATTATGGCTTGTGTTGCTCATATGCAAATGTGTTGCATAATAAAAAATATCATTGTACTGCCCTGAATTGTTTTGTCCCCATAAATATGGAATAATCATCTGGCAAGTTAAGTCATGTGTGATAAACTCGTCGATATATTCTCAAATTCTTTACCAACTTCAAAGATTTATATAATATGTTAATGGAATCGATATGTGGGGACTTCGAGATTCGCAAAGATCAGGGAGTGTCACTATTATTTACATGGCCTTGCATCATATTGCACATTTTCCCTTTTAAGTTTACTCTCTAGATTCGCATCAAGTTTTTTTTAATGAAGGAATATCTTCACAAGATCATATGTTGTACTTATCTTCCCATCAGACTTTATAAAAGGAAGTATACAAAGTAAAAATATACAAAGCAAAAAACAACTAACGAATGAGTTTTCCTTTTTAGGTTTTCTCACACACGTTATGATAGGGGAAATAATCATTATATGTTGTATCATTTTCTTCTTATTTCTCCACCAACTTTGAAGGAGTTTTTAGCAACATAACTCCTCACATTTTCCCCACAGCAACCTACATGTCTTTTGCTTGTGTCTCCACAATTCTAGTTATAGTGTAGAAAGAATTGAACCCCATGGATTCCAAAATTGATGAGGGAGAGGCATTGGACGACTAGTTTGAGTCTTTTTTCCCTGTTGTGTGTGTGTCCTATGATGTTCAGCTCGTTGTTTTGATCTAGATAACTTGTAATTCCTAGGATGGCATCTTTGCTATATTACACTGTTATAGTTCCTTATCGCAGGTTTTGTGTTGTGAGATAGTCCAACTTTGTTTTGGTTTCTACTAAAGGAAATTGGGCTCCACCCTTTCTTTAAAAAAATCAAAGGTCAGGAATCTATTACAGCATCCGAGTACTAAATTACTAGGAAAATCCTCATGCTTCAATTTTGTAAGTGTAAATACATCACACACCATTGGATTGTAAACTATCACGTTGGATCTCACCTAGAAACACTATCTATTTCCTAAATAAACGAAGCTAATGCACTACGAATCTACTAAGAAGCACTTTAGAAAGTGGAGCCATAAATTCGTATGACAATAAGATCTACACAAATTTGCAACTCTTCCCTAGCTATGAAAAGCACGACTTTAAGTAACTATAGCCCTTGTACTTTGCTATTTTGCTGGACGCATGGCACTGCTCCTTTTGCCTCTGCCAGAAAACATGAAGAGCAACGTAATTACCCTTTTGCATCTGCCAAACAACTATAAGTTAAATTTCAAATATTAGCATTATGAAGATTTATAATATGGAAGATCAATGTAATTACCCTTTTCTCTAAGCTTCACAATCTCATCTTGGGTAACCTGGAGCCTATATAAGGTAGAATATAACAACTTTAGGAAATATCCTCAAAGAATAATGGCTATTTCCTTATAAAACGAGAATAATATGTAAAAGTAATGAGCAAAGTTTTCTTCACATGAAGAACTTACATCCTCTCTAAACATGCAATACGTTCGAGTAGTTCCTTCTCCCTGGGTGTAGCTACTTCCTATTGCCTCATAAAATATGTTTGTGAGTAACTAGATAAATTTAGTATATAAGTATTGCATATGTGAATATGGCATATCTAGCACACATAGAACATTGTGCAAGTAATGTCATAAATATGTACAAATATGTCTCGGTCCCAAAATATAGCCATCTAGATAATCCAGGCAATGCACAAGGATTGTGATTCTAAAAAATTGAAGTTGTTAGATTTGTTCTAAGAAAGTAAATTAATTTATTATATAAGGTAAGTAACGATGATAAATAAAAACATTCAAATCTTCATATCATATTGTGAGGTAAGGTAATTAAGTGATTGCATATATTTTGTTTTGTGAAAACATAAGATATTGTAAACTGACCAAATAAGAAATGATAGTGCCAAGATAAGGTTCTACATTATGCATTCTATATAACTTGAAACCATCTAATTATGTACATGACATATGTCATAAAAATCATACCGTTTCTTCCGTTGTTACTTTAAAGCGACCCTTTTGAATGGCTGTTTTTTCTAGATATTCATCAATACCCGTAACATTGGAAACTGCATAAAATAATCACTTTTCATTGCACATGCCAATTGGACAAAATAAACATAAATCAAGTATAACACAAGTAACAATGAATACTAATTTTTGATTTGTTAACTTAAAATTACTCTTTGTGCATCCTAGTTATAGACATTTTACTTTGGAGGGTAAATAAGCTCAAGTACGTGCCTGCTCTTGAAAGTTGCTTGGTAGGTACTTTTGAATGTCGTTCAAATGACTCATGGCGCACAAGGCCATTAGGGGCTCCGTTCTCAAGTTGTTTGCCACCGGTAGAAAAACCTTATGTCAGAAGAAAAACTAATGTGTGATGTTAAGGTTTTGTTGTGTTAAAGACGAAGCAATGTATGCACCCGAACAGGTAGCATTTGGATGCTCAACTTCATGTGGGAAACAAACCATATTGATTTTTAATCGTATTCTAGATTTCATTGAATAGTCATTTGTAGATCATACAACATAGATAAGAATAAAATATTAGACACAATCGTGTAGTAGTAAAATTACATTAGTACATGAGTGTGAGAGAAGATGTTGAGCTCTTGTGGTGCAAATCAATCTAAACCTAATATATATATGCAATACAATATACATCCTTAATAGCATGTCTATTAAAAAGGATCAAATAACATTCATGGCAAGCAAGATGTATAAAAATGCTATTTCGATGTAAAATTAATAATCAAAGAAGAGACATGTTTAACTCCCGTAGAAAATTATTGCCACCATACATAAAATACAAGGCGCGTTTTGGCAACAACTAACTCAATTATATGTGCATTATAGGACACTAAATTGACAAGGGTAGTTTCACATTTCGCAATAAAAAAATACTTATTTGTGGTTGTGAATTTTTCCATGTTTCTGAATGAAGTGACTACCATTCTATCAAGACATTATATTAAACATCCTAACCTCTGAGGTATCAGTATTGGAGTTGTTGAGCTTGGCACTTCCACTATTTCATTACCTACAATCTGAAAGTACAACATGCCATGTTAGTTCAAATATAATATAACACAACCAAGTTAACTAATTCTACTCCCTCCGATCCAAAATAAGTGGCATGGCTTTAGTTTAAATTTGAACTAAAAGCCACGACACCTATTTTGGATCGGAAGGAGTAATATACAACACCATAGTTACCTTCTTATCATCACTCACATGCTTTTGTGGATGGACATATTTAAGCGGAACAGTTTCATCCACGGTATCAAGTTCAAATAGGAAATGCAGGTACTCCTCTTCGTCACTATCATTCTCTTCCGAGTACTAGAATGAAACAAACAATATTTTGTGAAACTGAATACACAAATAGTTTTGACAAAATGTTATTGCGCAAGTAAAATCATACCAATTTAGCTTGGGCTTTTAAGTCCTCGATATCAAAGTTCCACTGACTAATACCTCTCCAATATTCATCCTGTTCCATATTTGAGAATTGAAATAACTCAAATAATTATTGGATGGTACATTTAAAGCACATTATCATAGTTCGAAGATAGACCAGGAGATTAACGACATGTAACTAATTTAAACCAATGATTTGATTAAATACATCAATTCTTTTAGGTACAATTATAAACTAAATTTCCACAGTAAAATATTAAATACATCAATTCTTTTAGGTACAATTATAAACTAAATTTCCACAGTAAAATATATAATTTCTTCGACTGCCTAGTAAAGAGCACTATGAAATGTGGTTATCTTCCGAATGTTAGGGCATCTCCAACGGTGTACCTTAAATCGCCCCCAAACGTCCGAACCGCAGTGTTCGAACCATTTTTTTCCATCCAACGCACTGCCGCATACGCCCGCGGACGCGTCTGCATGGCCGAATTTCGCTAAACTAGAAGAAACCTGCGGGAGTTCGGACGTCCGCCTGGACAATCAAAAGGCATCACGTACCCCACGCCACCACCCCTCTCTCCTCTCCGTCTGTGCAGGTTGGCGGAAGGCCGCTGCTATTTGGCGAAAGGAGAGCAACCTTGCCAGAGCGCCATAGTTATTTGGTGGGAGGCCATTGCTAGTGGATTTTATTTTGACGAAAGGCCATGTATAATCATTACTATTTGGTTGAAAGCTATTGTTATTTGGCAAAAGGCATTGCTAGTGTTTTTTTTAAGTTAATAGAGGCGGACGTTTGAGGTATAGGGTTGGATGGCCGACTCCCGTATCCGGGTCCGCCTCCGGACGCGTCCAACGACTTTTAATGTGTCCGATTTCTGGCATGGCTTTGGGGATGCCCTTAACTATGGAAAGTAGTCTATAGAGATACTAACATGTGATGTCTTCTCTTTGATTTTATCATGCGGTTTCTTCTCTGCTTGCAACTTTGCTTCATTCTCCTGCTCAAAAATAATTGACACAAACTTAAGCCATATATATGCGTGCATATAAAAATGATCAATAGAGAAGGCAAATGAATGTCGTTTGATACCTTTATAGTTTGCACCCTAGCAACCAAAGATGGCACTTTATTTAGCATGCATTTTACATGATTATCCTCAGACTTGACTTTTTTGAAGAACGGAAGTTCCAGTAACATTTGTGCAGTTGGCCTCTTGGATGGATCTTTAATCAAACATGCACCAATCATTCGCTTAAATGACTACATAAAAAAAGGAAGAAACGAATAAGAACAGACACGTGCGTGTATCTAAGATTCTAAGAGATCATATCAAGATTACATTTGAGAACTTCTTGTCCTTTGTGTTATGAAGAGATGGAGGAGCATGTTGCAACGTCATAAGAAAGACCTACATGTCATTTCAGAAACCTCAGTAACTTCTCAAACGCATTATGATGATGTAAAATACATCAAGGTAAATTAATACCTTTGCTGGAGGTTGACTAGAAAAAGGAGCGTGGCCATTAGCAAGTTCTAGTGCAGTTATTCCGAAAGACCAAATGTCTGCCCTGCGATTAATTGTTTGTATGTCCGGTTAAGCAACCGGCCGGTACAAAAACATAGCCAACTAATTAACCTGTGATTAAAAGCCAGGGAATCATAAAAATATACTTGAAATCGTATTCCTTTTGCTCCATCACTTCAGGTGCCATCCTTAAGAACAAACAGAACACTGAATCAGTAGAATGTCAGTACACTGTTCATGAGCTGTGGAATAATCAACGCAATGGCAAAATATTAGTAATTGTCAGCTTTTAAGGCACTACGTACCAGCAAGGCGTGCCGACAAGCGTGTGCCTTTTGCCGTTCCTGTTGATCATTGAGTCGTATACGCTGGCGCTAATTCCGAAATCTGCAAGCTTCACTCCTTTGTGCTGATCAAGCAATATGTTTCCAGCCTGCGTTTTTTTCACGCGCGAAACATGAAGGCGACAGATTAGATTTACAAAACAAAAAAGTACAAAAAAAAAAGGAAAACCTTCAGATTCAGTGTCGGGAGAGCTGATCGGTGTAGCTAGCACATGTAAATTACCTTGACGTCCCGGTGTATGTGGCCTTTGCCGTGCAGGTACTCGAGGCCTCTCAGCGTCTCGCGGAGCACGAAGGCTATGAACCTCTCCTCCTCGAACCCTTTGGGGAAGGAGGATTTCATCAGGTGGAAGCAGGAGCCCCCGGCCATGTAGGGCATGACGATCCACAGGTTCTCGTCCTGGGTGAAGGAGCAGTAGGCGCTGAGGAGGTTGGGGTGATCCGTCAGGATCATGGTCTTGACCTCTTCAGAGGCATTGTTCTACGACATGAGAGACATCAATTAGTTTTGCATATTCCTGTTCTGTTCATGTAGAGAGAAATTGATTGATTGATTGATTGAACAAACAAACAAGGTGGGTACATACAACGTCGGCTTCGGAGCGGAGGGCGAGGTTCATAATCTTGACGGTGACGACCTCGCCGCCGAGCGGGAGGCACCGGGCGCGGCGCACGACGGCCGTGGCACCGTCGCCAATTGGCTCCATGAGCTCGTAATCCTCCGCCCGGATGGGGAACTCCCCCTTCCTCGACCTCGGCGACGACGCCTTCCCCTTCTCCTTGGACCCCATTGATCCGCCGGGGCGAATGTGGAGGACGCCGGCCGGAATGGATCAACCCTAGGACAAGAGACTAGTCCACTAATTCGGCCTCTCGGTTGCGTGGATCTGACGGGCTCGGTCTACGGGCCATGGGTGTCGATGAAATGTTATAAGGAGGCCGGGATGCGCTTTCTCGTGAGGGGAAAGGTGGGAGGGGGCCGGGGTGCTATGCTTGGCTGGCCGGTGGGGGGGAGAAGAACACGGGCGGAGGCGCCGGCGTCGCGAGGGACAGATATTTATACCGGATCCGGATCCGGATCTCATTCACGGGCTTCCGCTCGATTCCATTTCTGTTGTTTCTCCGTGAAATTGGACTCACAGCCGTTTCGTCTGGTGGATCCATCCGAGTCCAACCAAACCAGGATAGGCCAAAGTTTTTTTGTTTTTTTTTTGAGGGGAGGATCGGCGAAAGTTGTAATCAGCCTCAGCCCACGTCGATCGTATGGTGGTATGGTATGTCTCTCTCCAACAATCGATCCAACTCCTTGACCGTGAGCTCGTTGCGAGATGGTACGACTGGTCCTGAAAAAGTGGACGGTGGATGGAGCGAATGTGAGCTCTGATCGCTCCGTCCATCAACGTAAAGGAAGCGGTGTCACGGATGAAGAGGGTCGGCCACCTGTTAGTTTCGTCCGTGGCAAACCGTGAGCACAGAGAACAGTCACGTATGTTCCTCGCCGAGTCGTTTGCATGGATGCAATGCATGTGCAGCTGTGATAGATCACTGCTCGATCGCCTGCGGAATTCTCTTCTTCTTGTAACTAATAAGGCGAATCAACGACGATCGGCAACATATTCAATGCCATACCTCTTTCCATCGGCTTGATTCTCTACAACTAGAAATTGTGCTTCATTGTTAAGGTAGGTACGCAAAGGAGCAGTGCGTTAGATCATGCATGGTCAAACTTCTTTCCATTGGCAACTCGAATAAATATAGAAGCTCCCAGAAGAAGGAGTAGCTCGTGATTAACTAACTTAGTGCAAGGCTTCTACACATTGCCGCCACATTTATGTTGCGCATCTAACGATCACCTAAAGCGAAAGCGGAGCATCAACACGTTGAGAAATTAAGTGCCCTTTTTATGGTCAGGCTTGAACGAGAAAGACGATCTGCACTGCATGCGCCCGTGATCGAGCACATCACGTTCGGTGAGGAAAACAGATCAAGTTCTTTCACACACGAAAGCCACAATTCCATCGTAGTCTAGGTGGTTAGGATACTCGGCTCTCACCCGAGAGACCCGGGTTCAAGTCCTGGTTCATTTTGGGCAAGCATAAAAGCGGGCTTCACACACCGAAAGGGTGTCACGGGCACAAGCGAGCCAAACCGAACGGTTCTATCCTCTCTACCCACCCAGGCACACGCCTCTGCTCTGCGGCCGTCGCGCGTCACGCACGGAGCGGCGCCCGACGCAGCCAAACTCATCCCGTGCATGTGCGTGCATGTGTGGTTGCCACTCCACTACGCATGGACAGTGCCAACGTATACGTCTATACGTAAAACGTAGACGGCCGTCGTCACTCTCTCTCGCTGCAGTCGGCGTTGCTGCAACCAGCTCGCCGCCGACCGACCACGATGTGACGTTGTAGCTTCCTACGACTGCTTTGACGACCATGGTGCTGCTATGAGGCGTGCTACGATGGCGGCCCGACTGCTTCGACGACCGTGGAGATATTACCGAGCGTGTCGCAACTGCGGTCCAGCTACTTCAACGACGTTGCGAGGATATGCTCCGACGTCCCCGACATCGTCGCAACAACGTTCTTTTGAACGGCCGCCTCGTGCTTCGACGACATGCCTCGATGATCCGGCGATGCTACAATGGCAGCCTTGTCGCTTCGATGATATTGCAACGATGTTCTTTGACGAAAGCATGGTGATTCGACGACCGTGGAAATGCTACAATGGTTTGACATCTGCGGTGTGATTCGATAGCATATGCCTCAATGACCGCGACAATGCTACAATTACAGCCTTGCTGCTTCAATGATTTTGCGACTACGTACTTCGACGGCCATGGCGATATCGCGATGGCGTTCTTTAAACGGCCACACTATGGTTCGACAACGTGCGTCAACGACCGCGACGATGCTACAATGACAACATGGCTGCTTCGATGAGGTTGTGATGATGTGCCTCGACGGCCGAGACGGTTTGCTTCGGTAGCCGCGACCCCGACGTGCTTAGAACAGTTATGATGATGTTGCGACTACGTGCTTCGACGGCCATGGTGTGATTTGATATCATGCGTCGATGCCCGGAATGCTACAATGGCCGCCTTGTTGCTTTGATCATGTGCGACGACGTGCTTCGACGGCCGCAGTGTGATTCAACAACAAATGCGTCGACGATCGCAGCAATGCTACAATGACAACCTTGCTGCTTCGATGTTGTTGCGTTTACGTGCTTCGACGGCCCCGGCGATGTCGCAACTGCGTTCTTCGAACGACCACGCTGTGCTTTGACAACATGTGTCAACGATCGTGGCGATGCTACAACGACAACCTGGCTGCTTCGGTTATGTTGTGACGATGTTTCTCGACGGCCGAGGCGGTTGTTTTGGCAACAGTGGCCACAACGTGCTTCGAATGGTCACGACGATGATGCGACCAGTGGCGAATCTACTAGGGGGACTTTAACAGGCTTAAGCCCCCCTCCAGCACTACCAAAATATTTTTTACTACTAGTCTCAAAGTCCAATCTAGCCATTTGTTAGCCCTGCCTAATACATATTTGTACTTCATAGGCCGTTCAGCCCCCCTTCATTTTTTTTCTAGATTCGCCACTGGATGCGACCATGGCAATGCTACGTCGGAGGCCCGGGCGCTTTGCCGATGTTGCAACGGCGTGTTTCCCGGGTTCGGTTGGGTCACTTTTTTTCTTTCTCAATGCTCGGTCGTGTGTGCGGACATTTGAAGAGGATTTGAGAAGCGTGGCTGTAGATGCTCCGAGAATGCTTATTGTTGTTAGATACAACACTACTATTAGAGTACTAGTACATTATCTTGTGAGTAGAAAAATAACAGTAGTTCCGGTTGAATATATTGTATTATATCACCTAGCTGATGCTACTACTAGAAATGACAAGTGAGTGTCAATGGCATGCAGCAGCAGCACGCATTGCCAGCTGAAAAAAACCACGCGAGAGCGTAACATGAACCGAGCGGCATCGGCAAGTTGGCTTCGCGGTGCGTGTGCAGGAAAATCAAAAAGGGACGTAAACCGCGGGCCCCAACCTGAACACGTGGTTCGCAGATGAGCAGGCTGGCAACACGGATGTTTACATCCGACTGCCTGAAAGGAGTTTCCTATTATTTTTACTAGCAAATGTGTTTCGTGTGTTGCAATGGAAGAAAAATAACCAGTTTATGCAGATATGATAAAGATAAAAAAAAGTCTGAATAAAATGCTAGGATGAGATAAGCACTTTTAAAATGTCATTTTACAAACTATGTGTGAATGATGTCATGAGGAGATAAGGGACTTTTAAAAGGTCATTTTAAAAATTAAAAATGTGAAGGTCTCATAACGATTTGTAAGGAGCCACAACGAAATATTTTTTGGCTGAGCAAACTGCATTGATGGATCATGCCTGAGCTAGACTGATGAATGACGTGTCTCGTCCAATGTTGAGGAAATCGTTAACTGGTAGCTGCTCGTACGGCTTGGGAGTAGCGATTAATCGCTGAATCGGCCTATTAACTGAATTAATCTGTCAACCATTAATCGATGTAATTTCAAACTCAATAGAAGCAAGTTTTGTATGGAGAAAAATATTAAGTTTCAAATATGAAGAAAACGGCACTATTTTCTTTTCTCAATAGGTGACAAACATGTATACAGCAACAATCATCCATATGGGCGAAAAATCATCAACAAACATGTATACGACAACACTTTTTTGGTGATTTCTGACTGGTACGCGACTCCGAGATATACGGCCACGAGACGGCGACAGAAAAAGGAAAGGTGACAGTGGTCAGGAAGGGCGTCTGAATGGGTCGGTTGTCGGAGATGGCTGGTCGCGAAGGAGGAGGGGAAGTAGCGACGTGTAGAGGGAGAAGAGAAACGGCGACGTGCCGACGAGGACCTGGCCAGCCGCCATTTAGGTCGGGAGGGGATGAGAGGAGCGGGAGGCGGCCGGTGGAGGGATAAACCCTAGCTCTTTAGGAGAGAGACGGGCTGGGAGGGATTATGGGCCAAATAATCGGGCTTGGTTTGCCCACGAGTTAGCGGGCGGCCGATTAATCGGTCTAACTGACCACTTAAAAGGCTGTAGGTCAGGAGTAGGCAGCCATAGTGTAGGAAGTCAAGAGATCTACGATACCATTATCGGGAGTCAGTCCACGGTAGAAGTTAGCAACCCTCCAACACTTGATGTTGTTGATGGATATGTGGGTGGTGATTTTGATCTGAACAATGGTCCAGAAGAAACTGAAGGCAGCGACGATGACATTGATGCAGGTTCGCCAGAAAGGACTCAGTTGGAGGAAGAAGAGGCCGCGTAAGAGGAGGATGCAGATGTGGCGACGGAGGATGAGCCGGTTTTGGAAACAATGCCCCCCCCGCTTCCTCTCATAGAAATCTCAACGGAGTTATGCGCTTAGCAAATTGCTTTTGCTTTGGACGAACTTAACGACGCTAGTTATGCTACTTCTGAAGAGGGGGAGGACGAGGCCACGTTGGAATACGTGACGACACATGCAGAGGACTCCGATGACGAAGGTCTGGCCGATGAATTCTAGTTCAGCTTGTTGGAAAAGATACTCTTCCGCACCGTATACCAGAGAGATGAGCACACATGAGTTCAGAGATTTAACCGACGCTGACCTAGTTGTTGTAGCGGAGCAAGATATGTATGATATGGACCCGTTGGTTGTGCCAAGGCCTCAGACAGTCGAAGAGGAGAAGATAAATCCGAGGTCGAAGCCTTTGATATATCCAGGGCTTGTGTTCAGCTCAATGCTAGATATAAAGATATGGCTACATGAGTACGCAGTGCGGCACCATCGGCCTTACCGCGTCCACAAGTCATACAAAACATTGAGATTCGTGGTGCGGTGTCAGAGCAGTGAGCAGGGCTGTCCCTGAAAGGTCTGCGCCCGGAAGTGCAAACTGGACGATCGATGGAAGATCGTTAGCCGCGTAGGATCGCACCGATGTGGGCGCTAATATGTCTCCAACATATCTATAATTTTTGATTGTTCCACACTATAATGTTTTTGGCTTTTCAGGTTTACAGTACCAAACGGAGTCCAAATACCACGAAACTTTTTGACGGTTTTTTCTTGACCAAAAGAAGACCTGGAAGCTTCGGGAGAAGGCCGGGGGGCACACGAGGGCCTCACGAGCCAACAGGGCGTGCCTAGGGGGGATGGCCGCGCCCTGTTGGGTCATGGGCCCCTCATGGCTCTCCCGACCTTATTCTCTGGCTTATAAATTCTCATATTTCCCAAAAACCCTAGGGGAGCGCCCGAGAAAAAAAATTGCCGCCGCAAGTCTCTGTTCTGCCGTGTGCCCATCTGGAGCCCTGTTCCGGTGCCCTACCGGAGAGGCGATCGATCACGGAGGGCCTCTTCATCAACCTTGCTGCTCCCATGGTGATGTGTGAGTAGTTGATGTCTACTACGCAACTTTATTCTTGTAGACTTTGTTGGGCCTCCAAGCACAGAGTTCTGTAGGACTAGCAATTTTCCCTCAAGTGGATGACCTAAGGTTTATCAATCCATGGGAGGTTTAGGATGAAGATGGTCTCTCTCAAACAACCCTGCAATCAAATACAAGAAATCTCTTGTGTCCCCAACACACCCAATACAATGGCAAATTGAAAGAACATGTGCTGCCCCCATGTTTGGTTTTGGTAATTGATGACAATCTCTATGGACTAATGGTTGCCTTGAGTTATATTTGAAGGGTTTGTCCATAGGCATTGCTTGAAGACCATTTGTTGGTTTTAAGGTTATTAGAAGAAGAATATGTGTTGACCAAGGTGCTATTCAAGGATTTATCCAAAGATTGGTCATGTGAGTGTTGAGCCTATTGCAAGCATGTCTTGAAGAAGAAGATTGTGTGAACATTCATGTTTACCTTCAAGACATCATCCTAATGAAGAGAGTTGGAAAGATTCAAGGTTGATCAAGACTACATATGAAGAGTGATTCAAGTTGATCAACACACAAAGCGTAGAAGATGTACCAAGCGAGATCAAGTGATCTCATGGTATGGTAAGCATTGTCCATTACGCTTTGTGTACTAACCCGTGTTCTATGCGAGAGTTCTTTGTGGGGTTAGGTTTGTTTCCATGAGCGTGCATCAAAAGGAAGATATCACACAACCCATGGAGGATGACGTCAAGTGGTGATCGTCATCAAGATTGCGGTGTGCAAGTTCAAGTGGAGCATCACGAAGAGATCACTGCTTGAAGCTTGCCGTCCATTGTGGTGACAATGGACTTGTGAAGATGTGCCAAAGAGCGGCTCACCCATAGTGGAGTATGGGGGAGCAATCAACTAGTCTTCATCGAGCCGGCGCATTCAAGAAAGGTGGTCCAACTTGAGGAGGTCAAGATCGTCATCATCTAGCTCAAGTGGACTGTGCGCAAGGCAAAGGTTTGCCCTTGATAGGTTTTCTATTTTACCGGTCTCATAGTGGTAGTTGGGAGACCGGGTTATAGGATCGATAGCCGTACTATCAAGGGGGGCTCTCAAGTGAGTAGCTTTATCGTATCGTTCGTCGAGAGCTCAAATCTTTGCATCCTTCAGCTTTCTTGGTTCTTGTTCGGTGTTTCTCTTGGTGAGTCTTTGAGCTTTTGGTCATCTTCATGAAAAGCTCGAGGTCATCGAAAACAGAGTTCATCTATGCATCTTCTATGATGTTTTCGGTGTTGGAGTTTATGCCGGTTCTTCATTCATAGAGGTTTCTCATCTCTATATGTTAGGCATATCTCCCCTATCACTTCTGGTTTTATTTGTCGTCATCTATCCAACAAGCTTGAGTTTGCTCAATTCGGAGCTCATTTGCAGAAGTTATGGCAGTTCTGGTTTTATTTGTTTCCTCTGTTTTCGGTGGATTTTCTGTGGCATGCAAGCGGTAGTACCGCTGGTGCCCATGGTAGTACCGCTTATGCGGTAGTACCGCTGGGTACTTCCGTGGCACTGCCGCTTGGGGTTTCCCCGAGCGTGCAACTCTCTGTTGCCAGTTTGCCATTCACGGTAGTTGCACGGTAGTAGCACGGTAGTACCGCTCTGGCGGTACTACCGCCCTTACTACCGCCGCCACTACCGCTTGCGGGGTTTTCCTCAGTGCACGCTTCTGTTTCCTTTTTCCCTTTAGCGGTAGTAGAGCGGTACTAGGACGGTAGTACCGCTTCGCACGGTACTGCCGCCCTGGCTGCCTCTACTACTGCTGCCTCTCCTGGTCTAAACCCCCTAAGCGGTAGTACCGCCAGGGGCAGCGGTAGTACCGCTCCGGCGGCACTACCGTGGTACACATAGTGTGTTTCAGGCCAGTGTTTGGTTGTACCGCCTAAGTGGTAGTACCGCTCCGAGGAGCGGTAGTACCGCTCTGTGCGGGCTGAGACAGGTAACGGTTGGATTTGGGGTGGCCTTTAAAAGGGGGTCTTCTTCCCCCTTGCCCCCAACGGTTCTTTTTATCCCCTTGCAGCTCTCTCTCCTCCATTGTTGACCTTCTAGAGCTTTGCTATCTCTCCATCCCTCCAATGATTCTTGCTCCTTCTTGAGGGAATAGAGAGAGGAGATCTAGATCCATCTTTCCACCAATCACTTTCTCCTCCATGTGAGGGAAACCTTGTGGATCTAGATCTTGGAGTTCTTGGTGTTCTCCTTGTTCTTCCTCTCACTTTCCTCCATAGCTTTTGTTGCTTTGGTGGGATTTGAGAGAGAGGGACTTGAGCACTTCGTGTGTTCTTGCCATTGCATTAGTTGCATTGGTTTGAGTTCTCCACGGTGATACGTGGAAGTTAGTAGTTGAGAAGCTTATTACTCTTGGGTGTTTGAGCACCCTAGAGCTTGTTCCTCTTGGGTGCTTTGGCGCCCTAGACGGTTGGTGGTGCCTCGGAGCTCAATCATTGTGGTGCAAAGCTCCGGGAAAGCATCGGGGTCTCCAATTAGGTTGTGGAGATCGCCCCGAGCAATTTGTCGGGTACCGGTGACCGCCCCCAAGGGTTGCCAAAGTGTACGGGTTCGGTGACCGCCCTCAAGGGTTGCCATTTGTACGGGTTCGGTGACCGCCCTCAAGGGTCCCTTAGTGGAATCACGGCACCTTGCATTGTGCGAGGGCGTGAGGAGAATACGGTGGCCCTAGTGGCATTGTTGGGGAGCATTGTGCCTCCACACCGCTCTAACGGAGATTAGCATCCGCAAGGGTGTGAACTTTGGGATACATCGTCGTCTCCGCGTGCCTCGGTTATCTCTTACCCGAGCCCTTTACTTATGCATTTTACTTTGTGATAGCCATATTGTTTCTAGTTATATATCTTGCTATCACTTAGTTGTTTATCTTGCTTAGCATAAGTTGTTGGTGCACATAGGTGAGCCTAGTCGATTTAGGTTTTGTGCTTGACAAATTAAATGCTAGTTTTATTCCGCATTTGTTCAAGCCTAAACCGTAATTATTTTAAAGCGCCTATTCACCCCCCCCTCTAGGCGACATCCACGATCTTTCACAAATTGTATAGGTGCACTAGTTCGGCGAAGAGATGGTGATACAAGTGCAATATGGATGGTAGATATAGGTTTTTGTAATCTGAAAATATAAAAACAGCAAGGTAATAAATAGTAAACAGCAAGCAAAATGGTATTTTAATGCTTGGAAACAAGGCCTAGGGTTCATACTTTCACTAGTGCAATCTCCCAACAATGCTAACATAGTTGAATCATATGATCATCCCTCAACGTGCAACAAAGAATCACTCCAAAGTTCCTATCTAGCGGAGAACAATAAGATGAAATTTGTGTAGGTAGTAGAACCACCTCAAAGTTATTCTTTCCGATCAATCTTTTGGGCTATTCCTATAAGTGTCACAAACATCCCTGGAGTTCGTACTAGAACAACACCAATGATACATATCAATCAACCCTAATGTCACCTAAATACTCCAATGTCACCTCAAGTATCTGTGGGTAAATTATGCGACATGCATCAAACAATTTCAGGTCTATCATATTCAATCCAACAAAAAGAACTTCAAGGAGCACCCCAAGATTTCTATCGGAGAACGTGGTATGAAAACGTGCAATCAACCCCTATGCATAGATATCCAAGGTCACCAGAATCCGCAAGTTGATGCCTCAACATATATCAAGTGACACTACTACAGAATGGTCCAAAGACGACACAGCAATCAGAGACCCTTCGACGAAACTGTGTGCGATGACCAAATCGCAAACGATATAGTTATAGCTCTGTCCCTAATGACGATAACTGTGTGCGATGACGGGTCCATCAAATACGATCCCAAAAAAGTTGTGTGTGCAATCTGTGGCAAACAGTTGGTCTAGATAAACTTTTTGCGATTGGACAACATAGCGCAAACGGTTAGAAAAGTGCAAGTGTGTGCGATGTTGTCGGTGTACTAAAGATTGGGTCCTTTGGTACCCCATACTTGTGCACGGGCGGTTGTAGCCACACCAGCGGCAAGGCCTGCCGGGGGGCAGCTGAATGCAGCACAAAGCTATCAAGAGAGCATTCAAGCCAATAATCAGAAGACAGAAGACTGAAGGCTGGAGCCCCGGCAAGATCTTGCCGGGATGGCTCACGGCCCCGGCAAGACTCGCACCCGGCAAGACCTCGCCACCCTGTCACCGCTCCAGCGCAGCGATCAGCTTGTCTTCTAGCTGTTGTCCTCCTGGGTGCGTGTCAGGCGCTAAAGGCGGATGGGCTTAAGCGGTGCTGATGGGACGGCCCCTTTTTCCGTCCCCAAGAAGCTAAGGGACACCTCAACGGGGCATTAAATGCGTTTGTCCTAAGCCGTCAGTGTTAGGTATGATAACACTATAGCAGCTTTACACCTCATGTATGTACTGTACGCCACTGTGGTGACCCCTTCGAACGTATAAAAGGAGGCCCAAGGCGTGGCTACGGGGGGGGGGATCTTCTTCTGGCCCATTCTGCATGCGTAGCTGCTGTGTACTGTTCATCACAAGCGCTCCTAGAACCAGGGCTTAAACACATCCAATATACTAAAGCAGGAGTAGGGTTTTACGCTTCTCAGCGGCCCGAACCTGGGTAAAAATCCCTCGTGTTGATCGTTGGATCTGCTCTTTGTGCAAGCCTTTCTCCCTGCCGAACCGTAAAGGGATCTTCTCGATCCCATAGGTGTCGTACCCCGACATCTTTGGCGCGCCAGGTAGGGGTGCGAGGTTGCGTGAATCTGATCTAACGATCAGCACGCCAGTTTCTTCATCATCGTCATCGCCATGGCTCCCAAGAAGAAGGGTTTCACGGCGGTTGGTCCATCCGCGTCCGGTGCGCCTGTAGCTACGCGCACGGGCGACGGTGTGGACGTGGGCGGAGGAGGCGAAAATCCTGAGCTTCCACGACATTCTGGTGATCATAGCCAGGCGAGCGGCGTCGTTCGCGCCGCTAGATCTAAGGACGGAGCTGTGCTGCCAACAGGCGGTGTAGCAAACTCCAGGGACGGAGGGGCACCTTCTAAGACACCTACGCCGGCGCATGCGTCGCGGCCTTCTCAGGTCACGCCCGATGAACAGCGCCGCGACGGCGGAGGTTCCAAGCGTCCCCACGGAAAGTCTCCTGAGCATCACCCTCGAGATGCGCGAGACCAGCATGCACTCCAACATGTTGGTGGAAGCAGCGTGCGGTCGCAGGACCGTGATGGAGCTCCTTCTAACACAGTTAGGAGTCAGAGCACCTAACGTTCCTCGCACCTTTCACCGCCGCCAACACCAGCAGAAGCGTTGGCGCGAGCACAGCTGCTCCTGGATTATCCTCCTGCTGCGGAGAAGCTCGAAGAATGGAGAGCCGCTATCCAGAGCCTCATTAGCTTCGCCAATAAAGATGGGCCGCAACAGGCGGAGCCGTCGCGGCGGCAGTCCATCGAACAGACGCGCGCCGATGGCGGGAAGACCGGAGGCGGCACGACCACGGTGCACTCTCCTCCACGGCGGCAACAGCAGTCGCTGACTCGACGGGTCGACGCCTGTGATGATGACTCGACGGCATCGTCTGATCTGCGAACCTGCCGCGATCAACGTCAAGTTCTTCGGGAATGAGGCAAAGAAGACGCTCGGACTACCATCGAGCGGCGGCGGGAAGCGCGCTATCAATCTGATAAGCGCGCAGGGCCCACTGTAGACAAGCCTGCGCCAGGGTATCCTGTCGATCTACCCTATGAGGTGGGTTGTCCAGCGTTTACCCGTGAGCTGCGACGAGTCCAGTGGCCTAATTCCCGTACGTTCAAACCAGAGGTCCCGGAGAAATATGACGGAAAGACCCACCCGTCGGAGCTCTTGAGCATCTACACCATTGCGGTGCAGGCTGCCGGGGCTCATGACGACAAGATACTCGCCAACTACTTCCCGTTGGTGCTTAAGCCCAACGTCAGGTCGTGGTTGATGCATCTGCCGGAAGGTTCCATTTCTTCCTGGGCAGATCTATGCCATGAGTTTGTTGGCGCCTTTACCGGAGGCCATCAAGCTCCTGGCCAGGAAAGTGACTTGCATCTCATCCCCCAGAAAGAAGGCGAAACTTTGTGCAAGTACATACAGAGGTTCAGTCGTGTGCACCACAACATCCCAGACGTTCATCCTGCCGCTGTTGTCAGCGCGTTCCATCAGAACGTGCGCAACCGCAGGATGCGCGAAGAGCTGGCAATGAACAAAGTCAGGGATGTTGCCGAGCTTTATGCTCTGGCCGACAAGTGTGCTCGAGCTGAAGAGGGGAGGAGACTCCCCGGCGAGGATGCCGGTGCGGGAGTCGACTCCGAAGACGAAGACGCCGCCGCCCCGGCAAAGAAGGGTCGACGACGTAATAGGAAGCGCAAGGGCAAGGCCGTGCTTGCCGTCGAGGGATCCGGCAACCCCGACACCGCTAAGAAGGCCAAGGTTGATGGCCCCGGCAAGGATGTTGCCGGGTGCGCCTCCTGTCAGGCCTTGGCGGCTGCCGACAAGCCGGAGGGCTCCGACAAGCAGTATTGCAAGATCCATCGCACCAAGGGCCATGACCTCCAAGACGGCCGGCAAGTTGAGCAGCTTGTCGAGAAGCAGAAAGCTGAATATGAAAGGCGAGATAAGGAGAAGGCTCAGGATGGCGCGGAGAGGTCCGGCAAGAAATGAGGTGGCCGAGGAGGTCGCCGCGGCAAGGCCAAGCAACAGAAGGAGCGGCCCGCTCGAGGCCGCGACAAGCAAGAGGGGGGTGATGATGACAACGAGGAGGATGACGAGTCCAGCGAGCAAGAATTTCAGAAAGCTACAGACATGATGTGCGTTGACGGGGGCGCCTCGTTGCATTTTTCTCACCGCCGACTTAAACAGTGGGCGCGCGAGGTTAATGCGACAGAGCCATCTGTCGATGCCCGGAAGCCGTTGAAATGGTCCAACACGCCTATCATTTTTTACGCCGACGATCACCCTGATCGCATAACTGCGGTCGGGTGTTTGCCATTGTTGGTTTCGCCAACGATTCGCAACCTCAAGGTGACGAAAATGTTAGTTGACGGTGGGGCCGGCTTGAACTTTATCTCACCCGAGGTGATCAAAAGGTTGCAAATTCCTGATGAAGATCTCGAGGAGACGGGCACGTTTCAGGGGGTCAATCCAGGAAGAAGCCAGCCGAAGGGTAAGATCACGCTACCGGTAACATTTGGTAGTGATCTGAACTTCAGAACAGAGAAGATTGTCTTCGACGTGGCCAAGATTCCGTTGCCATATAATGGGATCCTTGGCCGCCCAGCGCTGGCCAAGTTCATGGCGGCATCGCACTATGCATATAATGTGTTGAAGATGCCCGGGCCGATGAGCGTCATCACTGTCAACTCCGACAAGAAGGACGCGCTTATCTGCACCGACTAGCTTTACCGGGATGCAGTTGCAGCATCTGCCGCCAAGGCACTTGCTCCTGCTGCTGAAGCTCCCGGGGGCAAGAAGACCGGCAAGACCTCTCGCACACACTCCGGCAAAGGCACCTCCTCGGAGTGTTGCGCTCCCGTTGAGGATGTGCCAGAGAGCCCCACCGGCAAGAGCAAGAAGTCCAAGGCAGCTCCACCAGAAACTAAGAAGGTGCCCGCCAAGGAGGATGGTACGGGAGGAACTTTCACCATAAGTTCCACCCTCGATGACAAATAGGAAAGCGCGCTCGTTGCTTTCCTGCGGGCGAATATCGATGTGTTTGCATGGCAACCATCTGATATCCCCGGTGTTCCCAGGGAAGTAATTGAGCACCACCTTGCTGTCTGTCCTCATGCGCGGCCCGTCAAGCAGAAGGTTAGGAAGCAGGCTTTGGAGCGGCAGTAGTTTATTGCTGAGGAAATCAAGAAGTTGGAAGCGGCAGGTTTGGTTAGAGGAGTCCTCCATCCAACATGGTTGGCCAATCCAGTTGTAGTGCACAAGGCGAATGGAAAATGGAGGCTGTGTATTGATTATACAGATATCAATAAAGCCTGTACAAAAGATCCTTTTCCCTTGCCGCGCATCGACCAGATTGTGGACTCCACTGCCGGCTGCGATTTGCTTTCATTTCTTGACGCCTATTCAGGATATCATCAGATCTTCATGGCAAAGGAAGACGAAGAGAAGACCGCATTTATCACCCCATGTGGTACGTATTGCTTCTTACGTATGCCTTTCGGGTTGAAAAGTGCTGGTTCGACGTTTGCAAGAGCGGTCCAGATTGGTTTTGAGCCCCAGCTACATAGAAATATGGAAGCTTATATGGATGACATAGTGGTTAAAACCAAGGACAAGGCGATGCTCATACAAGATTTAGAAGAGACATTTGCAAATCTGCGCAAGATCAATTTGAAGCTCAATCCTGAGAAGTGTGTGTTTGGCGTTCCGTCCGGCAAGCTTCTCAGGTTCTTTGTATCTCAACGTGGAATCAAAGCAAATCCCGACAAGATCAAGGCAATTGAGCAGATTGAAGCACCAAGACGTGTCAAAGATGTGCGTCGTCTTGCCGGCTGCGTCGCTGCTCTGAGTAGGTTCATCTCCAAGTCTGCTGAGCGTGCCCTGCCCTTTTTCAAAATCTTGAAAAAGGCAGGTCCCATGAAGTGGACTCCGGAAGCGGAGGCAGCGCTGCAAGATTTGAAGAGGTACCTCTCCTCTCCGCCAGTACTAGTCGCGCCAAAACCACAAGAGCCGTTGCTACTATATCTAGCGGCAACGAATCAAGTGGTGAGTGCTACGTTAGTGGCGGAGAGAGAAGTTGATGAAGAAACAACAGCATCGGCAAGACCGCCAGGCGACGAGTTGGGATCTTCCCCGGCAGAGTCTGGTGCTGACAAGGCAGGATTTGCGCAGTCAAGTGAAGTAACACAGAAGAAGATGGTGCAACGCCCAGTTTATTTTGTCAGTTCCCTTTTGCAGGGAGCTAGGTCAAGATATTCTGGTGTGCAGAAGTTGCTCTTCGGCCTCCTTATGGCCTCGAGGAAGCTGCGCCATTACTTTCAGGCACATGAGATCACCGTCGTTACTCGCTTTCCGTTGCAGCGGATCTTGCGAAATCCAGATGCGACCGGCAGGATTGTGGAGTGGGCTTTGGAACTGTCGAGTTTTGGTCTCAAGTTTGAAAGTACTTCAACTATTCAGAGCAGAGCTTTGGCGGAGTTCATTGCAGAATGGACCCCAACGCCAGACGAAGAGGCTCCGGAGGCAACTCTCCCCGGCAAGGAAACAAATCAAGAGTGAATTATGTATTTTGATGGGGCTTTCTCGCTGCAAGGCGCCGGTGCCGGCGTGCTGCTTGTCGCACCCACCGGAGAGCTCCTCAAGTATGTAATTCAGATGCACTTTCCCCGGGAGAGATCAACAAACAACACTGTGGAGTATGAAGGGCTGCTTGCCGGTCTCAGGATCGCAGCGGACCTTGGAATTAGGAAGCTCATCGTCAGAGGTGATTCCCAGCTTGTCGTCAAGCAGGTGAACAAAGATTATCAGAGTCCATTGATGGAAGCTTATGTCGATGAAGTGAGGAAATTGGAAGAGCGTTTTGACGGTCTGCAAATGGAACACGTTCATCGTGCGGAAAACAGTATTGCTGATGACTTGTCAAAGCGCGCTGCCCTCAAGTTACCTGTGGAACCAGGAACTTTTGTGCTCCGATTGACTCAACCATCCGTAACACCATCAATGGGACCAGAAAAAAGAAGGAAGTTGAGTTCCGGCAAGTATTTTCCGGCAGATCTCCTAGAGGCCGCCGGCAAAGAAGTTGCCGGGAACGACGCCAAGCTTGCCGGTGAGCGACAGGCTTCGGCAGGGCCTCAGGCTCTTGCTGTAGAGACAAATGCTCCCGCCGAGCTTGCCAGGGAGCAACAGGCTCTGGTAGGGCCGTAGAGACAAACGCCCCCACGGCAGAAGACATGCCTTTAGTCCTTGTTGTCGAGCCCCTGGCTCCAGCATGGGCACAACACATCGTCCATTTTCTTCAGATAGGAGAACTCCCCGAAGAGCAAGAAGAAGCGGAGAAAGTAGCCCGTCGGTCTAATATGTACCAGTTTGTGGACAATGTCCTGTACAGAAAGAGACCGAATGCTGTGAAATTGAAGTGCATTCCTCGGGAGGATGGACTGGAGCTGTTGGCAGAGATTCTTGGAGGCATATGTGATTCCCACATAGGATCAAGAGCTCTTGTTGGTAAGGCATTCTGGCAAGGTTTCTTTTGGCCCACTGCTCTCCAGGATGCAACTGCATTAGTAACCAAGTGTGAAGCATGCCAGTTTCATTCAAAGAAATTGCATCAACCAGCTCAAGCTCTTCAGACAATCCCTCTTTCCTGGCCATTTTCGGTCTGGGGGCTCGACATATTGGGTCCTTTTCCCTGTGCTACCGGGGGCTTTGAGTACTTGTACGTAGCAATCGACAAGTTCACAAAGTGGCCGGAAGTGGAAGCAGTGAGGAAGGTGACAGCGCAGTCAGCCGTTAAGTTCTTCAAAGGACTAGTGTGCCGATTTGGTGTGCCTAACAGGATCATCACCGACAACGGCACACAGTTCACGAGCCACACCTTCATGCAGTATGTCCAAGACCTTGGCGGCAAGATCTATTTTGCTTCTGTTGCTCATCAAAGGAGCAACGTCCAAGCGGAAAGGGCAAATGCTGAAGTGTTGCGAGGTCTCAAGACAAGGACTTTCGACAAGCTGCGCAAGTGCGGAAGATGCTGGATTGATGAGTTGCCGGCAGTTCTTTGGTCAATCAGAACAACACCAAATCGAGCCACTGGCCAAACACCCTTCTCCCTAGTATACGGAGCGGAAGCAGTTCTCCCCACTGAACTCACATACGGGTCACCTCGAGTGTTCGCTTATGATGAGCTCGAGCAAGAGCAGCTGCGGCAAGATGACGCGTTGCTCCTTGAGGAAGATCGTCTTCAGGCTGCTGTGCGAGCTGCACGCTACCAGCAAGCCTTGCGCCGCTATCATAGCCGCAAGGTTCATGCCTGAAGTCTTGAGGAAGGCGACCTTGTTCTTCGACGCGTTCAGTCGGCCAAGAATTCCAACAAGTTGACGCCGAAGTGGGAAGGCCCTTATCGGGTAGTACGAGTCACCAGGCCTGGCGCAGTCCGCCTGGAGACTGAAGATGGCGTTCCAGTGAGCAACTCCTGGAATATCGAATGTCTTCGTAAGTTTTATCCATAAGGCGCGGTTGCCGGGTCCCCCGGCAACCACCTTTTGTACAAGTCTTGCCGATGAATCATGTAATCCTTTGTACAAAGCCAGGCGAAGACCCTGTGCATAGTTAAATAAGACGAAGTGTTTTACAGTTCTTATCGATTTCCATATTTATCTATATGCATGTTTTTCTGAGATACTATATTACACTTACTTCCAGCAAGTGTTAACGAACCGCCAAGGTTCCATATCTCTATTTTCTCTTCTTTCTTTTTTCTCAAAGGACAGAAGGTTCCCTCGCATGCAAGTTTGCCGGGGGGAATGATGGTATGGATACCGACAGGCGACGTTCAAGGTTGACATCTTGCCGGAAGGAGTACAGCAACAAAAAGCTAAGTTGCAGAAACTCTAAACAAATTTTTGTTTTGTAAGGTTATTCCCCTTGAACGGTTTTGGTCTATGTATGGAAAACCTGCATGCAAGGGAACCTTGTCGTGATCGGTTGCGCCCTTACTCTGTTTCGAGTCCGCTCAACAGCTTAAGTGGCTGCACTGAAAACGCCAAGGTATCTTGCCGGCAGCGGCACCTCCAGCAGGCTGCTAAAGTCCCGCACCTAGCGCTCGCGTCAAGGCTGTGCGCACCGGCAAGTTTTCAACAAAGCGTAGGGCATGTACCATACAGAAAGAAATCAGACAAGGGAAATAGCATACATTCATCCAGAGCATAGCAAGTTATATTACATGAATGACTGCCATGATTCTAACATAAGGCAAAATTGTCTTTGGCATGGAATGGTGGCGGCAACGAAAAGTGAAGCAGCTAGTCTCGGCGATCGCCTTCAACCCTCTTGACTTGGCCTACCTTGTCGACGATGGGCGCAACAAGCTCCTCAAGTGCCTTGACGTCTACATCCCTCGGCAAGCGGTCGAGGACGTTGGTGAGGTTGATGCCGGGGTTCTTGTGTGCCACTTTGATGAGCACCTTTTGGAGGACGGCCCGACAGAGCTTGCGGGACTCGTTGGCCAGATGGGTTGCTCGGTCAGAGTGGAGCAGCTTCAGGGCGTCAACCATGCCGTCAAAGAACATGGTCAGCTTGGCGCTCGTAGACACTCTCTCGTCGGAAGAATAGTTGAAGCCTTGCAAGCTCATGGTGGACAGTTGTGCAGCAAGCCTCTCCGCGACATCGATGAGGCGCTCAGTCCAGATTTGCGCACCTGTCACATAGTCGTTATGGGTGACGGCGGCACTCTTGAGCAAGTCCTTCTCATTCTGGAGATCTCTGATCAAGGCCTTCTCGCGAGCTCTGCTGCCCTCAAGAGTCTCCTCCAGCGTGGTCAGCTTCACTTTCAGATCGTCAATGGAGTCAGTGGCTGAGGAGAGCTGCTTGGTCTTGTCGGATATGGCGACTTGCATCTCCATCAAGCTGTGGAGAGTCTTCTCTCTTTCGGTTTTGAGTGTCGAGAGCTCCTTGCCGTGACCCTCAAGATCTGCTTCCAGCTTCTTCACCTTCTCCACCAACAAGTTCTTGGCGGCCTCTGCAGCTTCGGCAGCATCGACGGCCTCCTCCAGCTTGCCGGCATGGTCTGTGACCAGAACCTCGAGGGCATCCTTGTGCTTCTGCTCCAGGTCCTGGGTCCGCTGCGCGACAAGCTTTTCAATTTCCTCATCCTTGCCGCGAAGCTTGTCGGCAAGCGCCTTCTCACGAGCATCGAGGTCCTCTGCATAAGCATCAAGTCCGACACGGCGCTCTGTCAGGCGGGCTTCGTCTGCAGCGGCCTGTTGTTTGGCCTCTTCTTGTGCATTCTCAACATCGGACTGCTTCATGAGGAGCTCGTTCCAGCTTTGGCTCAGCTGCTCTTGGCTCGTCTTCAACTCCTGAAAGGCCTCAGCATACCAGGCTTGCGTTTCCTCGACGCGCTTCTTGAGGTCTACTTCCGCTGCTTCGACAACTGCTGCCCTGGAGTCTAGTTTCTCTTTCCGGGCGCGGTGAAGCGCTTGGAGCTTCTGGAAGTTGTTGCTCATGGCCTAGAGGAGCTGCTCTTCCTCAGATTTGCTGCTACTGGCGCATGGCTCATCAACAATCTTGAACCCAGCAGCGGTGATGATTTCCTTGTCGAAGATTTCCTCTTCGGCTGGCACTCCAGTGATAGCCGTTCCTGGTATATTGACGAACAGGTTGTCGCCAACCTTGAGGTACTTGCTTGAAGAGGGGGCTTCAGATGTTGGCGGCTGATCTTCAACAATCGCCTCACCGGCAGCTGGGGGCTCCGTGGCCGGTGTAGCACCTGGCGCTCCTGCGGCAGGAATGCCGTCAGTATGGTCACCGGTCTCCTTGCCGGCCCTCTCAGCAGACTTCTTGGTGGCCTCTTCCTGCGCGGCCTTGGCGGCAGCGGCCTCGGCGGAAGCATTCTTGGCGGCCTCCTTAGTGGCAACCCTGTCAGCCTCGGCAGCAGCATCCGTGGCGGTCTCCTCGATAACAGCATCAACATCCATATGTTGCGTCGAGGGGAGATCTGAAGGCCAAGAAAACAAGCAAGATACGGCTGAGGAGGAAGTTCAAGAAGACAAAAACGAAAGATAAAGCGACAAGTGTTCTGAGGCAAATGGTTTACCTGTGTCGAGTTGTTGAGAGGTGGCTTTTCCTTTCCCGGCAACACCAGTTGCCGAAGTAGGACCACCAGAGCCTGCGCTTGCCGGCTCCTCTTCATCGCGATAGAGTTCGCTAGCCGAAGATTCGTCTCTAGGCGGCGTGGTTGACGGAGGCGGCACGTTAGGGGTGGCTCCTGATGGTGCTCCTTGTTGCCGCTCTTCTCCTACACGCCCGGTGATGTTAGCAGTGAAGATACACACCCCGGCACTTGCCAGCGGAAAGTGAGTAGTGGACTCACGCCGGGGGCTGCGTCGGGGGCTGGACTCCGGGCTGATGTTAATCAGCTCTGGCGCACCTGAGGTGCTTGCCGGCGGCTCATCGCCCGTTGAAGTCCTCACCCTCTTCGACATCCTCTGCGCCAATGTTTCCGTATCTCTGCGGAGATGGGCCAAGGCAAGACAAATTAGTAAGCAAAACCCGAAAGTTCAGAGGATAAAAGATGTGACAGGACCCTTACTCTTCTTCTTCCGAGCTAAAGGCAGAGAGGTCGAAGTCGGCTTCCGCCACGGTACTCACGCGAGGAGGTGAGGGAGTGGTCCTGGGTCGCTTGGTTGCAGCAGAGGAAGAAGGTTGCTGGGTTGGGGCACCAGAGGTGGCTTTCCGAAGAACTCGCTTTGTCTTCTTCTCGGGAGCTGGGGGCTCCTCGTGCAGCTCCTCTTCAGCTGTACCTCCGGCAGGAGGGCCCCCGACAGATGTGCCACTCTGCTCTCCGGCAACCTCGCCCTGCCCGGCAAGTTTTTCCTCCGACACCACTTCTTCTTCATTGGCTTCTTCTTCCGTGAAGCCAGCGCTGCCGGCCTCTGCGGAAAGATCCGCCTCTTCTGCCCTGCTGCGATATACGCCACTTCTTCTTCAAGGGTGGGGCGGATGAGCACTGCTTCTTCCCGGATGGCCTTCTCCGATAGATTATCAAAGAATTCCTGTGCCTGCTCTGTGGATGGCTCTTCCCAAGTTCCGTCAAGGCCGTGAGCATTGCACGCCGGCATCATGGCGATGATTGAGGCCAGAGCAGAGTTGTTGCACAAAGGGATTATGCCCGCCGACAACTTGAACCTGGCGTCAGTCCGGAATAGCTTGTGGCAGAGGGCTGTGTGCTGCATGACCGTCAAGTTGTTGTTCAGCCCAGGGCACAGCCTCATGATATATGCCGTGTTCCGGAACTCCCAGGCAGGTCTCCCTTTGTTCATCAGAGGGGCGATGCGCCGGCGAAGGAAATCAGCACCTATCATCTCTATTGTGAGCCCGACAGCTTTGAGGCGGTGGATCCTAGTGACTGCGATTGCGAGCTTCTCATCTTGAGGATCGAGGTCGGTCCAATCCTTACCACGCGCCATCTTTGTTTGCCGAGGCGCACAGAAGGGCTGGGGGTCTTGCTCCTAAATCCAGCACCACTTGGTCCGCCATTCTTCCCACTTCTCGCGGTAGACCCCGTCTGGATATACCTCCTTGTTCCATGTCCTTGGAATCCAAGTGATGGAACCAGAAATGGCTTCTCCAGCTTGGATACGAGGGACGAAGAAATGGCGAAAGAGGGCTGTATTGGGGACTACTCTGGCAAAGTTTTCGCAAAGATGCGCAAAGATGAACATACATGTCACGGCATTTGGCGTAAAATCCAAGAGTTGGAAGCCGTATGTGTACATGATGTCGTTGAAGAAATCAGAGAAAGGGGGACAGAGCCCGTAGTAGAAATAGTCAACAAAGAAAGGGTATTTATCTGGGCCACCCTTGAAGGAACCTAGACCCACGCGGGTGGCAGGATGAGCCTTCGTCTCCTTCGCCCACATGCACAAGTATCGATCCTTCAGGGCGCTCGCATCGAGCACCGAAGCGAAGACGGCATGCTTCTTCCGCATCTTCACCAGCTCACTCTCCGTAACGGCGGCTTTCACCCCTTGCCCTTGCTCGCCTTGGGCGCCATGGCGGCTGTGGAAGCGGAGGCTGAGGACGGTGAGGGCATGGTGGCGGCGGATGAGTGGGAGAGACTCTGTTTCGGGCTTGAGGAAGGAGACGACGGCGGTTCCCAGATTGGAAAGGACAGGAGGTAAATGAGTAACGCTTCTGCGGATTCCTTTTTATGGGGAAGGCGTGAGGCTGCCTCTTTACTAGTCAATATGAAAACGCCTTTGCGAGCGTGCGGCTGTAACGGCCGCTCCACGCACGTATCCCACGTCGTGGGGGGGGGGCAGTAAGCGGAATGATTACAGCAGTTAACTCCTGCCATGCGTGCCCGTGCACTGTTTGGGCCTAGCCCAACAACGTCTCGCACCCGTGTATCGCCTAGGCCCGGGGGCTCCTGTCGGTGTACTAAAGATTGGGTCCTTTGGTACCCCATACTTGTGCACGGGCGGTTGTAGCCACACCAGCGGCAAGGCCTGCCTGGGGGCAGCTGAATGCAACACAAAGCTATCAAGAGAGCATTCAAGCCAATAATCAGAAGACAGAAGACTGAAGGCTGGAGCCCCGGCAAGATCTTGCCGGGATGGCTCGCGGCCCCGGCAAGACTCGCACCCGGCAAGACCTCGCCACCCTGTCACCGCTCCAGTGCAGCGATCAGCTTGTCTTCTAGCTGTTGTCCTCCTGGGTGCGTGTCAGGCGCTAAAGGCGGATGGGCTTAAGCGGTGCTGATGGGACGACCCCTTTTTCCGTCCCCAAGAAGCTAAGCGACACCTCAACGAGGCATTAAATGCGTTTGTCCTAAGCCGTCAGTGTTAGGTATGATAACACTGTAGCAGCTTTACACCTCATGTATGTACTGTACGCCACTGTGGTGACCCCTTCGAACGTATAAAAGGAGGCCCAAGGCGTGGCTACGGGGGGGATCTTCTTCTGGCCCATTCTGCATGCGTAGCTACTGTGTACTGTTCATCACAAGCGCTCCTAGAACCAGGGCTTAAACACATCCAATATACTAAAGTAGGAGTAGGGTTTTACGCTTCTCAGCGGCCCGAACCTGGGTAAAAATCCCTCGTGTTGATCGTTGGATCTGCTCTTTGTGCAAGCCTTTCTCCCTGCCGAACCGTAAAGGGATCTTCTCTATCCCATAGGTGTCGTACCCCAACAGATGTACGGCATACAGTTCACCCTGACAAACTGCTTGTGCTGATCCAGCAGAATACAAGCGATTGTGCAGATGATTACGTGTGCGATAGATGGCATACAGGTCATTCGGATGAACTGTTTGTGATGAGATAAGATAACATAAATGGTTACATAGATCAAGATGTGTGTGATAGACAGCATATAGGCCACTGGGATGAACTGTGTGCGATAAGCAAAAATAACACAAATGGTTGCTCAGATCAAGATGTGTGTGATGTACAACATACACAGGCCATTCGATGTGTTGTGGGCAAACAGTTCCGGATAAAGAACTGTCAGGGACTGATGAAATCATCACCGATGGACATGGTTGTTTATTCTGCATGCGATGTGATTTGCTCAATCTGCCCACAAATATCTATGCTTCTCTTTAGAACAACATATAAAAGTATTGTAAACATAGGCAATCATGGCATGCATACTTCATAAATTATCGATACGTTGGAGACGTATCAGTAGTCTACCACAGACCTACATGTCCATAGCTAGTATCTAGATGGCTCTCTCTCTCTCCTCTCTCTCTCCTCTCTCTCTCTTTCTCTCTCTCTCCGCTCTTCAATACAAAGTTCATCGCATCTTCGCGATGATCTATTCAATATAATCACTTTGTGCGGTGCTTTTGTTGGGATCTGATGAATTGTGGGTTTATGTTCAGATTATTCATGATAAGGATTTGAGTCTTCTCTGAATTATATTATTCTTATTTACATGATTATTATATCTTCGTAAATCTCTCCAATCTATTGATTTGGTTTGGCCAACTAGATTGATCTATCTTCAGTGAGAGGGGCGCGTTGTAGTGGGTTCAATCTTGCGGTGCTCTATATCCCAGTGACAGAAAGGGACAAGACACGTATTTGTATTGTTGCCACTAAGGATAAAACGATGGGGTTAATTCATATTGATTGGATTCTGTTTGTCTACATCATGTGATCGTTCTCCAAGCATTACTCTTTTTGGCATGAACTTAATACTTAGAGAGGCAAGCATGGAGGCGCTCTCGACGTGGAGTAATAGTACTAGGTGCTGGCAGAAGTCGACCTATTTGCTTATGGACGTGATGCCTATATACACATGATCATTGCGGTGAATATCACATAACTATGCGCTTTTCTATCAATTGCCTAACAATAATTTGTTTACCCACCGTATTCCTACTTCGAGAGAGATGCCGCTAGAGAACACTATGGCCCCGGGTCTATTCACTTATAAATTAAAAAATGCTACTATTTCCTTGCCGCCATTATTTGCTTTTATTTATTTTGCAATTTATATTTATCCAACTATCAACTACACTACTTATCTACTTGCAAGTAATGAGTTCAAGGGGCTTGGCAACCCTCTTGCCCGCCTTGGGTGCAATTCTTTGCTCTTTTTTGTGCAGGTGCTAAAGACGGGGGTTGCGTGGTCCTCCTATTGGTTCGATAACCTTGGTTCTCACTGAGGGAAATACTTATCTATATTGTGCTGCATCATCCGTTCCTCTTCATGGAAAAACCCAACGTAGATCACAAGTATCAGGAAGGATTTCTGGCGCCGTTGCCGGGGAGTATCACCAACTTACCATCAAGTAAATATTCACAAATTATTATTCGCTTGTTCTACTTTTTATTTGTTGTTATATTTTTTGTGCTATAAAAATCAAAAATACAAAAAAATTACCTTTGCTAGTTTGCTAGTTTACTTGTTTGCTTGATTTACTTTCTAGTTTACTTGCTTTGCTTGTCACTTTGCTTGCTTGGTCACCATGTCTCAAGACAGTACAAAATTGTGTGACTTCTCAAATACTAATAACAATGATTTTATTAGTACTCCTATACCACCCGCCACTAGTGCAGAGTCTTATGATATTAATGCTGCATTGCTAAATCTTGTGATGAAGGAACAATTTTCCAAAAGTCCTAATGAGGATCCGGCTACGCATCTCAATACCTTTGTTGAATTATGTGATATGCAAAAGAAAAAGGATATGGATAATTATATGGTCAAATTAAAATTATTTCCTTTTTCACTAAGAGATAAAGCTAAGGCTTGGTTTTCATCTTTACCACACAATAGGTTTGGAACATGGGATAAATGTAAAGATGCTTTTATTACCAAGTATTTTCCTCCTACTAAGATCATCTCCCTTAGAAATCAAATTATGAATTTTAAGCAACATGACCAAGAACATGTTGCACAATCTTGGGAGAGGATGAAAATGATGATTAAAAATTGCCCAACACATGGCTTGAACTTATGGATGATTATACAAAATTTCTGTGCTGGACAAAACTTGGTGTAGAGAAATCTTCTAGATTCTGCTGCAGGTGTTACCTTTATGGAGGTGACATTAGGATATGCCACCAAACTCCTGGAAAATATCATGGCAAATTATTCTCAATGGAATACCGAAAGAGCTCCAACTGGTAAGAAGGTAAATTCTTTTGCGGAAATCGCTACTTTGAGTGAAAAAGTGGATGCTCTTATGAATATGGTTGCTAGTAAAAATGGTCATGTTGCTCCCAATGATATGCCGTTGTCTACCTTGATTGAGAAAAATTATGATGCTATTGATTTGAAGTTTATCTCGCGAAACAATTTCAACAACAATGCTTATAGAGGAAATTTCAATGATAGACCGTATCCCGGTAATTCCTCTAATAATTATGGAAACTCTTATGTAAATTCTTCTACTAATAATAATAGGATACCTTCTGATCTTGAGAACACCATTAAAGAATTTATTAGTTCTCAAAAGAGTTTTAATACTATAGTAGAAGAAAAGTTGCATAAAGTTGATGATATGGCTAGAAACATGCATAGGATTGCTCTTGATGTGGAAACTCTTAAAAATAAAATCTTGCCACCGAAGCATGATATTAATCAAACTATTAAATCTATCCAAGTATCTATTAATTAAAGTAAGGAGAGGACCGCGAGGTTGAGAGCTAAGCGAGAATTCTTATAAAAAGCTCTACCACCCGGGTTTAACCGTAATCATGATGAAGATCTTAGAATGATTGGTACTTCTCCTATTGAATATTTTTTTACTAATCGGAAAATAGATGATAAAGGTACTGGAGACGAGTCAACTTTAGCTAGAAGGTGCCCCGTTTTTTCGGAGGGTGATGATTCTAATGATAAAATTGAAAAAAGTGGGTTCGGAGAGGTCAAAACTTTAACTAGTGATGTGCCCACTATCTTGGATTACAAGGACTTTAATTATGAAAGCTATTCTTTAGCAGATTGTATTTCCTTGTTGCAATCCAATATTTGCTCACCCAATGCTTATGAACAAAACAAGGCTTTTACTAAACATATAGTAGAAGCAATGATAAAAGTTTATGATGAGAAACTTAAGCTAGAAGTTTCTATACCTAGAAAATTGCATGATGAATGGGAACCTACTATCAAAATAAAACTGAAAGAATATGAATGCAATGCTTTGTGTGACCTTGGTGCTAGTGTTTCAACTATACCTAAATCTCTTTGTGATGTGCTAGGTCTCACCGATATTCAAGAATGTTCCCTAAACTTGCATCTTGAGGATTCTACCATTAAAAAACCTTTGGGTAGAATAAATGATGTGCTTATCCTTGCAAATAGGAATTATTTGCCTGTAGATTGCATTGTGCTTGATATTGAATGCAATCCTACTTGTCCAATTATACTTGGAAGACCTTTCTTACGAACTATAGGTGCAATTATTGATATGAAAGAGGGAAACATAAGATTCGAATTCCCATTAAAGAAAGGGATGGAACACTTCCCTAGGAAGATAATTAAACCACCTTATGAATCTATCATGAGTCCCACTTATGGATTGAGTACCAAAGATGGCAACACTTGATCATATGCTTTATGCCTAGCTAGGGGCGTAAAACAATAGTGCTAGTTGGGAGGCAACCCAATAGTTATGTTATTTATCTTGTTTTAATTTATGTTTTGGTTTGATAACCTGATTGTTGCTACTGTAATGATGTTGGGGAACGTTGCATGGGAAACAAAAATTTCCTACGCACACACAAGATCTATCCATGGTGATGAGCATCTACGAGAGGGAGAGTGAATCTACATACCCTTGTAGATCGCTAAGCGGAAGCGTTTAAGAAACGCGGTTGATGTAGTCGAACGTCTCCGCGATCCAAATCGCAAGTCGTCCCTCGATCCGATCACGAACTAGCGCCGAACGGACGGCACCTCCGCGTTCAACACACGTACGGCTTGATGACGCCTTCACCTCCTCGATCCAGCGAGCGATGATGAAGTAGTGGTTGAGTTCCAGCAGCACGACGGCGTGGTGATGGTGGTGAGGAACAATCTCTGCAGGGCTTTGCCAAGCGCTACGGAGATTATGACGGAGGAACTAGAGGGTTAGGGTTGCCGCACACGGCTTGGGGAAATCTTGATGTATCCCGTGTGCTAGCCCTGCCCCTCTATTTATATGTTGAGCCTTGGGGTCTAAACTTGGAGTAAAAGCCTCCTCCAGGTCGGTTTTGCCCGCACAAGGTCGGTTTGGCCCGCAGGGAAAGAGTCCAACTCGGATCCCTGCCGAACCGTGCACAGCCGCACACAAGCGGTAGTACCGCTTCACACAAGCGGTAGTACCGCTTGGGCGGTAGTACCTCTTCACACAAGCGGTAGTACCGCTCGGGCGGTAGTACCGCTTCACACAAGCGGTAGTACCGTTTACGCGGCAGCAAAACTACTTTTGCACTTTCCAATACCTCGTGGGCTTTATCCCTTTGGCCCATATAAAGTGTTGCTGCACCCGAACACTTCGGTAAACATCCGGAACCCATTCCGGTGAACTCCGGAACTCTTTCGGAGATCAAAACACTATTATCACATATATCAATCTTTACCTCCGGACTATTCCGGAGATCCTCGTCATGTCCGGGATCTTATCCGGGACTCCGGACAACCTTCGGTCACCAACATAATAACTCAACTATACTAATCGTCACCAAACGTTAAGTGTGTAGACCCTGCGGGTTCGAGAACTATGTAGACATGACCGAGACACCTCTACGGCCAATAACCAATAGCGGGACCTGGATGCCCATATTGGCTCCTACATATTCTACGAAGATCTTTATCGGTCGAACCTCTATGTCAAGGATTCAGTTAATCCCGTATGCTGTTCCCTTTGTTCTTCGGTATGTTACTTGCCCGAGATTCGATCGTCGGTATCTCTATACCTAGTTCAATCTCGTTACCGGCAAGTCTCTTTACTCGTTCCGTAATACAAGATCCTGTGGCTAACTCTTTAGTCACTTTGCTTGCAAGGCTCAATGTGATGTTGTATTACCGAGTGGGCCCTGAGATACCTCTCCGTCACACGGAGTAACAAATCCCAGTCTTGATCCATGCCAACCCAACAGACACCCTCGGAGATACCTGTAGAGCACCTTTATAGTCACCCAGTTACGTTGCGACGTTTGATACACACAAGGTATTCCTCCGGTGTCAGTGAGTTGCATGATCTCATGGTCAAAGGAACAGATACTTGACATGCAGAAAACAATAGCAATAAACTGACACGATCAAATGCTACGTTTACAGTTTGGGTCTTGTCCATCACATCATTCTCCTAATGATGTGATCCCGTTATCAAATGACATCTCATGTCAATGGCTAGGAAACCTTAACCATCTTTGATCAACGAGCTAGTCAACTAGAGGCTTACTAGGGACACAGTGTTGTCTATGTACCCACACATGTATTTGAGTTTCCAATCAATACAATTATTGCATGGATAATAAACGATTATCATGAACAAGGAAATATAATAATAACCAATTTATTATTGCCTCTAGGGCATATTTCCAATAGTCTCCCACTTGCACTAGAGTCAATAATCTAGTTCACATCACTATGTGATTTACATTGTAATGAATCGAACACCCATGCAGTTCTGGTGTTGTTCATGTTTAGCCCTTGGAAGAGGTTTAGTCATCGGATCTGCAACATTTAGATCCGTGTGTACTTTGCAAATATTTATGTCGTCCTCCTTGATGTAATCGCGGATGGAATTGAAACGTCGTTTTATGTGTCTGGTCCTCTTGTGAAATCTTGGTTCCTTGGCTAGAGCAATGGCACCAGTGTTATCACAAAACAGAGTCATTGGGTTAAGCGCACTAGGCACTACTCCAAGATCTGTCATGAACTCCTTCATCCAGACACCTTCCTTCGCCGCCTCCGAGGCAGCGATGTACTCCGCTTCGCATGTAGAATCTGCTACCACGCTTTGCTTGGAACTGCACCAGCTAACCGCACCCCCATTAAGAATAAATACGTATCCGGTTTGCGACTTAGAGTCATCCGGATCAGTGTCAAAGCTTGCATCGACGTAACCCTTTACGACGAGCTCTTGATCACCTCCATAAACGAGAAACATGTCCTTAGTCCTTTTCAGGTACTTCAGGATATTCTTGACCGCCGTCCAGTGTTCCATTCCTGGATCACTCTGAAACCTTCCGGCCATACTTATGGCAAGGCAGACATCGGGTCTTGTGCACAGCATTGCATACATGATAGAGCCTATGGCTGAAGCATAGGGGATGACACTCATCTTTCCTCTATCTTCTGCAGTCACTGGGCATTGAGTCTTACTCAACTTCACACCTTGCAAAACAGGCAAGAACCCCTTCTTGGACTGATCCATTTTGAACTTCTTCAAAATCTTATCAAGGTATGTGCTTTGTGAAAGTCCTATTAAACGTCTTGATCTATCTCTATAGATCTTGATGCCTAATATGAAAGCAGCTTCTCCTAGGTCCTTCATTGAAAAACTCTTGTTCAAATATTCCTTTACGCTTTCCAGCATTTCTATATTGTTTCCAATCAGCAATATGTCATCCACATATAATATTCGAAACGCTATAGAGCTCCCACTCACTTTCTTGTAAATACAAGCTTCTCCGTAAACTTGTATAAACTCGAACGCTTTGATCACCTCATCAAAACGAAGATTCCAACTCCGAGATGCTTGCACCAGTCCATAAATGGATCGCTGGAGTTTGCAAACTTTGTCAGCATTCTCTGGATCGACAAAACCTTCTGGTTGTATCATATACAACTCTTCCTTAAGGTAACCGTTAAGGAACGCTGTTTTGACATCCATCTGCCAAATTTCATAATCGAAAAAGGCAGCTATTGCTAACATGATTCTGACGGACTTAAGCATCGCTACGGGTGAGAAGGTCTCATCGTAGTCAACTCCTTGAACTTGTGAAAAACCCTTTGCCACAAGTCGAGCTTTATAGACGGTGACATTACCGTCCGCGTCCGTCTTCCTCTTAAAGATCCATTTGTTCTGAATGGCCTTACGCCCTTCAGGTAATACTTCCAAAGTCCATACTTTGTTTTCATACATGGATCCCATCTCGGATTTCATGGCCTCTAACCACTTCTCGGAATCCGGGCCCATCATCGCTTCTCCATAGCTCGTAGGTTCATCGTTGTTTAACAACATGACCTCTAAGACAGGGTTGCCGTACCACTCGGGAGCAGTACGCGTCCTTGTCGACCTACGAGGTTCGTTAGCAACTTGATCCAAAGCTTCATGATCATCATCATTAACTTCCTCTTCAGCTAATGTAGGCTCCACAGAAACAACTTTCTGCGCTGCGCTACTCTCAGGTTGAAGTAAAGGTTCAACAACCTCATCAAGTTCTATCTTCCTCCCACTCAATTCTTTCGAGAGAAACTCTTTCTCAAGAAATGTTCCGTTTTTAGTGACAAACACTTTGCCTTCGGATCTGAGGTAGAAGGTATACCCAACTGTCTCTTTTGGGTATCCTATGAAGACGCATTTCTCCGCTTTGGGTTCCAGTTTTTCAGGCTGAAGCTTTTTGACATAAGAATCACATCCCCAAACTTTAAGAAACGACAGCTTTGGCTTCTTGCCAAACCAAAGTTCATATGGCGTTGTCTCAACGGATTTCGATGGTGCCCTATTTAAAGTGAATGCAGCTGTCTCTAATGCATAACCCCAAAACGATAGTGGCAAATCGGCAAGAGACATCATAGATCACACCATATCCAATAAGGTTCGATTACGACGTTCGGACACACCATTACGCTGTGGTGTTCCAGGCGGTGTCAATTGTGAAACAATTCCACACTATCTTAAGTGACTGCCAAACTCATAACTCAGATATTCTCCTCCTCGATCAGATCGTAGGAATTTAATCTTCTTGTTACGATGATTCTCAACTTCACTCTGAAATTGTTTGAACTTTTCAAATGTTTCAGACTTGTGTTTCATTAAGTAAATATACCCATATCTACTTAAGTCATCAGTGAAGGTGAGAAAGTAACGATAACCACCGCGTGCTTCAATACTCATCGGACCGCACACATCAGTATGTATGATTTCCAATAAGTCACTTGCCCGTTCCATTGTTCCAGAGAACGGCGTTTTAGTCATCTTGCCCAAGAGGCATGGCTCACATGTGTCAAGTGATTCAAAATCAAGTGACTCCAAAAGTCCATCAGCATGGAGCTTCCTCATGCGTTTTACGCCAATATGACCTAAACGGCAGTGCCACAAGAAAGTGGTATTATCATTATCAATTCTACATCTTTTGGCATCAATGTTATAAACATGTGTATCATTACTATCGAGATTCAATAAGAATAAACCCCTCACATTGGGTGCATGACCATAAAAGATATTACTCATATAAATAGAACAACCATTATTCTCTGATTTAAATGAGTAACCGTCTCGCAATAAACAAGATCCAGATATAATGTTCATGCTTAACGCAGGCACCAAATAACACTTATTTAGGTTCATCACTAATCCCGACGGTAATCGAAGAGCGAGCGCGCCGACGGCGATCACATCAACCTTGGAACCATTTCCCACGCGCATCGTCACTTCGTCCTTTGCCAGCCTCCGTCTATTCCGCAGTTCCTGTTTAGAGTTGCAAATATGAGCAACCGCACCGGTATCAAATACCCAGGCACTACAACGAGGGTTGGTAAGGAACATATCAATAACATGTATATCATATATACCTTGTTTGTTGTTGGCCGCCTTCTTGTCAGCCAAATACTTGGGGCAGTTCCGCTTCCAGTGTCCAGTTCCCTTGCAATGAAAGCACTTAGTTTCTGGTTTGGGTCCAGCCTTGGGTTTCTTCACGGGAGTAGCAACTGCTTTGCCACCCTTCTTAGATTTACCCTTCTTACCCTTGCCATTTTTCTTGAAACTAGTGGTTTTATTGACCATCAACACTTGATGCTCCTTCTGAATTTCAGACTCAGCGGCTTTTAACATCGCAAACAGCTCGGCGACTGACTTGTTCATCCCGTGCATGTTATAGTTCAACACGAAGCTCTTGTAGCTAGGTGGCAATGATTGAAGAACTCTGTCAGTGATAGCCTCTGGCGGAAGGGGCATCCCCAATTCAGCCAGACGGGTGGAGTACCCAGACATTCTGAGCACGTGATCACTGATAGACCCGTTCTCCTCCATCTTGCAAGTATAGAACTTATCGGAGATCTCATATCTCTCGATCCGGGCATTCTTCTGAAAGATAAACTTCAACTCCTGGAACATCTCATATGCTCCATGACGTTCAAAACGTCTTTGAAGTCCCGGTTCTAAGCCATACAACATTGCACATTGAACTATTGAGTAATCATCAGAACGAGCCTGCCAGGCGTTCACAACGTCTAGAGACTCAACTGGAGCGGGTGGATCACCAAGCGGTGCATCAAGGACATAAGCCTTCTGGGAAGCCGTAAGGATAATCCTTAGATTACGGGCCCAGTCCACAAAGTTACTTCCATCATCTTTCAACTTAGCTTTCTCTAGGAACGCATTAAAATTCAGGGGTGCTACTGCGCGAGCCATGATCTACAACATAAATATAGCAAAGACAACTTAGACTATTGTTCAGGATAATGAGTTTTAGTTAATTATATTACTTAAAAAACTCCCACTCAAATTGACATCCCTCCGGTCATTCGAGTGTAACATGATCCAAATCCACCAACTCAAGTCCGATCATCACGTGAGTTGAGGTGGTTTCAATGGTGAACATCTTCATGTTTGATCATATCTACTATATGACTCATGTTCGACCTTTCGGTCTCTTGTGTTCCGAGGCCATGTCTGTACATGCTAGGCTCGTCAAGTTTAACCCGAGTGTTCTGCGTGTGCAACATGGCTTGCACCCGTTGTATGTGAACGTGGAGTCTATCACACCCGATCATCACGGCGTGTCTCGAAACGACGAACTTTCGCAACGGTGCACACTCGGGGAGAACACAATTTATCTTGAAATTTAAGTGAGGGATCACCTTATAATGCTACCGTCGTCCTAAGCAAAATAAGATGCATAAAAGGATTAACATCACATGCAAATCATAAGTGACATGATATGGCCATGAACTTGTGCTTTTGATCTCCATCTCCAAAGCACCGGCATGATCTCCATCGTCACCGGCATGACACCATGATCTCCATCATCTTGATCTCCATCAACGTGTCGCCATAAGGTTGTCGCGCCGACTGTTGCTTCCACGACTATAGCTAACGTTTAGCGATAAAGTAAAGCATTACATAGCGCTTAATGATTGACACGCAGGTCATACAATAATTAAAGACAACTCTATGGCTCCTGCCAGTTGCCGTACTCATCGACATGCAAGTCGTGATGTTCTATACAACACATGATCATCTCATACATCACATATATCTCATCATGTAATTGGCCATATCATATCACATCATACCCTGCAAAAACAAGTTAGACGTCCTCTAATTGTTGTTGCAAATTTTACGTGGCTGCTACGGGTTTGCAAGAACCGTTCTTACCTACGCAAAACCACAACGTGGTGCAGTGATTGCTTTTTGATCTTCTAAAAGAACCCTCTTCATTGAAATCGATTCAACTAAAGTGAGAGAGACAGACACCCGCTAGCCATCTTTATGCAACGAAGTTACATGTCAGTTGAAGGAACCTGTCTCGCGTAAGTGTACGCGTAATGTCGGTCTGGGCCGCTTCATCTCACAGTACCGCCGAATCAAATATCAACTAGTAACGGCAAGCAATATGTATACACCCACGCCCACAACTCGTTTGTGTTCTACTCGAGATCTCATCTACGCATAGACCTGGCTCTGATACCACTGTTGGGGAACGTTGCATGGGAAACAAAAATTTCCTACGCACACACAAGATCTATCCATGGTGATGAGCATCTACGAGAGGGAGAGTGAATCTACATACCCTTGTAGATCGCTAAGCGGAAGCGTTTAAGAAACGCGGTTGATGTAGTTGAACGTCTCCGCGATCCAAATCGCAAGTCGTCCCTCGATCCGATCACGAACTAGCGCCGAACGGACGGCACCTCCGCGTTCAACACACGTACGGCTTGATGACGCCTTCACCTCCTCGATCCAGCGAGCGATGATGAAGTAGTGGTTGAGTTCCAGCAGCACGACGGCGTGGTGATGGTGGTGAGGAACAATCTCTGCAGGGCTTCGCCAAGCGCTACGGAGATTATGACGGAGGAACTAGAGGGTTAGGGTTGCCGCACACGGCTTGGGGAAATCTTGATGTATCCCGTGTGCTAGCCCTGCCCCTCTATTTATATGTTGAGCCTTGGGGTCTAAACTTGGAGTAAAAGCCTCCTCCAGGTCGGTTTTGCCCGCACAAGGTCGGTTTGGCCCGCAGGGAAAGAGTCCAACTCGGATCCCTGCCGAACCGTGCACAGCCGCACACAAGCGGTAGTACCGCTTCACACAAGCGGTAGTACCGCTTGGGCGGTAGTACCTCTTCACACAAGCGGTAGTACCGCTCGGGCGGTAGTACCGCTTCACACAAGCGGTAGTACCGTTTACGCGGCAGCAAAACTACTTTTGCACTTTCCAATACCTCGTGGGCTTTATCCCTTTGGCCCATATAAAGTGTTGCTGCACCCGAACACTTCGGTAAACATCCGGAACCCATTCCGGTGAACTCCGGAACTCTTTCGGAGATCAAAACACTATTATCACATATATCAATCTTTACCTCCGGACTATTCCGGAGATCCTCGTCATGTCCGGGATCTTATCCGGGACTCCGAACAACCTTCGGTCACCAACATAATAACTCAACTATACTAATCGTCACCAAACGTTAAGTGTGTAGACCCTGCGGGTTCGAGAACTATGTAGACATGACCGAGACACCTCTACGGCCAATAACCAATAGCGGGACCTGGATGCCCATATTGGCTCCTACATATTCTACGAAGATCTTTATCGGTCGAACCTCTATGTCAAGGATTCAGTTAATCCCGTATGCTGTTCCCTTTGTTCTTCGGTATGTTACTTGCCCGAGATTCGATCGTCGGTATCTCTATACCTAGTTCAATCTCGTTACCGGCAAGTCTCTTTACTCGTTCCGTAATACAAGATCCTGTGGCTAACTCTTTAGTCACTTTGCTTGCAAGGCTCAATGTGATGTTGTATTACCGAGTGGGCCCTGAGATACCTCTCCGTCACACGGAGTAACAAATCCCAGTCTTGATCCATGCCAACCCAACAGACACCCTCGGAGATACCTGTAGAGCACCTTTATAGTCACCCAGTTACGTTGCGACGTTTGATACACACAAGGTATTCCTCCGGTGTCAGTGAGTTGCATGATCTCATGGTCAAAGGAACAGATACTTGACATGCAGAAAACAATAGCAATAAACTGACACGATCAAATGCTACGTTTACAGTTTGGGTCTTGTCCATCACATCATTCTCCTAATGATGTGATCCCGTTATCAAATGACATCTCATGTCAATGGCTAGGAAACCTTAACCATCTTTGATCAACGAGCTAGTCAACTAGAGGCTTACTAGGGACACAGTGTTGTCTATGTACCCACACATGTATTTGAGTTTCCAATCAATACAATTATAGCATGGATAATAAACGATTATCATGAACAAGGAAATATAATAATAACCAATTTATTATTGCCTCTAGGGCATATTTCAGAATTTTTGGAGTTACAGAAGTATAGTTTCTCTACAGATCATTATAGACTATTCTGTTTTTGCTTGCATAGTTTGCTTGTTCTGATGATGCTATGGATCATATCAGGGGTGGGGTGATAGGTCTCCAACGTATCTATAATTTTTGATTGTTCCATTCTGATATATTACCATTCTAGGATACTTTTTGGGTCTTTATTTACCAATTTATAATATTTTTGAGCACTAACCTATTGACCCAGTGCCCAGTGCCAGTTGCTGTTTTTTTTGCATATTTTTGGCTTTTCAGGTTTACAGTACCAAACGAAGTCCAATTGCCACGAAACTTTTTGATGATTTTTTCTGGACCAAAAGAAGACCTCGAAACTTCGGAAGGAGGCCGGGGGCTACACGAGGGCCGCACAAGCCAACAGGGCGCGCCCCAGGGGGGCGCCCTGATGGCTTGTGCCTCCCTCGGCTGCCTCCCGACGCCCCTCTCTGGCCTATAAATTCTATTTCAGCCTAAAAATAATGGAGGCAGTCATGAAACCCTTTTTCCGCCGCCGCAAGTCTCTGTTCCGTCGCGAGGCCATCTGGAGCTCCGTTCCGGCACCTGCCGGAGGAGGGATCGGTCACGGAGGTCCTCTACATCAACCTTGCTACCCTCATGATGATGTGTGAGTAGTTCACCACAGACCTACGATCCCATAGGTAGTACCTAGATGGCAATCTCTCTATCTCTTTATCTTCAATTCAATGGTCATCGCATCTTTGCTTTGATCTATCCGATGTAATCCTATTGTGCAGTGTGTTTGTTGGGATCCGATGAATTGTGGGTTTATTTTCAGATTATTCAGGAAAAGTATTTGAGATACCTCTAATATATATTTTCTCTTAATTGCATGATCATTATAGCTTTGTAATGCTCTCCGCTCTATTGATGTGCTTTGGCCAAGTAGATTGATATTTCATCGGTGGGAGTGGTGCGTTGTGGTAGGTTCAACCTAACGAGTTTCTATATCCTAGTGAAAAAGTAGGGGATAAGATGCATCTTTGTGTTGTTGCTACTAAGGATAACACGATGGGGTTTATTCATATTGCTTGAGTTTACTTTGTCTACATCATGTCATCGTTCTCCATGTACTCTGTTTTACTTAATACTCTAGATGCATGATGGATAGCAGTCGGTGAGTGGAGTAATAGTAATAGGTGCAGGCAGGAGTTGGCCTATTTGTCTATAGACGTGATGCCTATATACACATGATCATTGTCGTGAAAATCGCATAACTATCCGCTTTTATATCAATTGCTCAACAGTAATTTGTTACCCACCGTATGCTGCCTAAATGAGAGATGCCGCTAGGGAAAACTATGCCCCCCGGGTCTATTCACTTATAAATTTAAAAACGATACTATTACCTTGCTGACTTTATTTACTTTTTATTTTATTTTGAAATTTATATTTATCAACAATTATCTACACATCTCATTTGCTTGCAAATAACGAGATCAAGGGGATTTACATCCCTCTTGCCCGCGTTGGGTGCAAGTTGTTTGTTCATTTATGTGCAGCCGCTAAAGACGGTTGAGGATTGATATTCCTATTGGTTCGATAAACCTTGGTTTCATAACTGAGGGAAATACTTATCAACTTTGTACTGCAATAACCCGTTCCTCTTCACGGAAAACCCAACACAGATCACAAGTATCAGGAAGGATTTCTGGCGCCGTTGTCGGGGAATATCATCATCAACTATCAAGTAACTTCACACAAAATTTCATTCACTTGTTGTTCTTTTTATTTGCTGTTATATTTAGCTTGTCTCATAAAAATAAAAAATAAAAAAAATTATCTTTGCCTGTTACTAGTTTACTTCTTCACTTGCTAGTTTACTTGCTTGCTTGTTACTTTGCTTTTTCGGTTACCATGGCTCAAGATACTACTAAGTTGTGTGACTTCTCGAATACTAAGAATAATGATTTTATTAGTACACCTATACCACCTGCCACTACCGCGGAGGCTTTTGATATTAATGCTGCATTGCTAAATCTTGTCATGACGGATCAATTTTCGGGAAGTCCTAATGAGGATCCCGCGTCACATCTTAATACCTTTGTTGAATTATGTGACATGCAAAATAAAAAGGATATGGATAATGATATTGTGAAATTAAAATTATTTCCTTTTTCACTAAGAGATAAAGCTAAGGCTTGGTTTTCATCTTTACCTCACAATAGTATTGGAAGATGGGATAAGTGTAAAGATGCTTTTATTGCCAAGTATTTTCCTCCTGCTAAGATCATCTCCCTTAGAAATCAAATAATGAATTTTAAACATCAAGATCAAGAGCATGTTGCACAAGCTTGGGAGAGAATGAAATTGATGATAAGAAATTGTCCAACTCATGGTTTAAACTTGTGGATGATTATCCAAAACTTTTATGCTGGACTAAACTTTGTGTCTAGAAATCTTCTAGATTCTGCTGCAGGTGGTACCTTTATGGATGTGACATTAGGAGAGGCCACAAAACTTCTGGACAACATTATGACAAATTATTCTCAATGGCATACCGAAAGGGCTCCAACCGGTAAGAAGGTAAATTCTGTTGAAGAAATCGCTACTTTGAGTGAAAAAGTGGATGCTCTTATGAATATGGTTGCTAGTAAAAATGCTCATGTTGATCCCAACGATATTCCCTTGTCTAACTTGATTGAGCAAAATAAGGATGCTATTGATGTGAACTTTGTCTCGCGAAATAATTTCAATAACAATGCTTATAGAGGAAACTTCAATTCTAGACCGTATCCCGATAATTCCTCTAACAACTATGGAAATTCTTATGGAAATTCTTCTAAAAATTCTAATAGGATACCCTCTAATCCTTAGAACACAATTAAAGAATTTATTAATTCTCAAAAGGTTTTCAACACTATGGTAGAAGAAAAATTTGCACGTAGTTGATGCTTTGGCTAAAAACATGGATAGAATTTCTCTTCATGTGGAAACTCTTAAAAGTAAAGCTTTGCCACCCAAGCATGATCTTAATGATGCTATTAAATCTTTCCAAATATCTATTAATGAAAGTAAGGATATGACCGCTAAGTTGATAGCTAAGCGGGAATTCTTAGAAAAAGCTCTTCCACCTGGTTTTTACCGGAATCGTGATGAAGATCTTAAAATGATTGGTATTTCTCCTATTGAATATTTATTTAACTCTATGAATATAGATGATAAAGGGACTGGAGATGAGTCAACTCTAGTTCAGAAGCGTCCCGTTTGCTTGGAGGGTGATGATTTTGATGCTAAAACTGAAAAACGTCGGTTTGGAGAGGTCAAAACTTTAACTAGTGATGTGCCCACTATTTTGGATTACAAAGACTTTAATTATGATAATTGCACTTTAGTGGAATGTATTTCCTTGATGCAATCCATTATTAGCTCACCCAATGCTTATGAACAAAACAAAGCTTTTACCGAACATATAGTAGAAGCCATGATAAAAGCTTATGATGAGAAACTTGAGCTTGAAGTTTCTATTCCTAGAAAATTGCATGATGAGTGGGAACCTACTATCAAGATAAATATTAATAAATATGAATGCAATTCCTTGTGTGACCTTGGTGCTAGTGTTTCAACTATTCCTATAACTCTTTATGATGTGCTTGGTTTCACTAATATTGAAGATTGTCCCTTAACTTGCATCTTGCGGATTCTACCATTAAGAAACCTTTAGGTAGAATTAATGATGTGCTTATTATTGAAAATAAGAATTATGTGCCTGTAGATTTCATTGTTCTTGATATTGATTGCAATCCTACTTGTCAATTAATACTTGGAAGACCTTTCTTATGAACTATAGGTGCAATCATTGACATGAAAGAGCGAAACATAAGATTCCAATTCCCATTAAAGAAAGGGACGGAACACTTCCCTAGAAAGAGAATTAAACCACCTTATGAATCAATCATGAGAGATACTTATGGGTGGAGTGTCAAAGATGACAATACTTGAAACCATGCATTATGCCTAGCTAGGGGCATAAAACAATAACGCTTGTTGGGAGGCAACCCAATAGTTATCTTTAGATTTTTTGCTTTAAACTTTCTGTTTGTTTTTAATAAAATGATTATTGCCTTTGTAATTATTATGTTTTTGTGTTTAAATTAGTGTTTGTGCCAAGTAAAGCCTTTGGGATGACTCACAAGATGAGTAGAATTGATGCTGAAGCAAAACACAAACTTTTGACTCAAGTACAAGAATTTTCATTTTTTTACTAGGGCATTATAATGATCTGAATTTTTTACAAAGTGTTTTTATACAAATTGTAGAGGTTTTAATAATTTTAATGAATTTTTAGAGTTACATAAGTATAGGTTCTCTACAGATTTCTACAGACTGTTCTGTTTTAGACAGATTCTGTTTTTGCTTGCATAGTTGCTTATTTTGATTATGCTATGGATTGTATCGGGGGGTATAAGCCTTGGAGAAGTTATAATACAGTAACTATTATGCATTTATGAAATTAGAATAAATTTATAACATTACCTAAAGTATGCAATATGTTTCTTATACTAACAGATCTCACGAAGTTTTGTTGAGTTTTGTGTGATCGTGATGGACAAAGGAATAAGGAGTAGCAAGAGCCTAAGCTTGGGGATTCCCAAGGCACCCCAAGGTAATATTTTAAAGGAGACTCAAGCATCTAATATTGGGGATGCCATGGAAGGCATCCCCTCTTTCGTCTCAAATCCATCGGTATGTCACTTGAAGCTATATTTTTATTCGTCACATGATATGAGTTTTACTTGGAGCATCGTTTGCTTTTGTTTGCTTTTACTTTCAGTTTGCCACAATCATTGTTTGCTGGACACACCTATTTAAGAGAGACACACCTTCATCATAATTTGTTAGAATACTATATGTGCTTCACTTATATCTTTTAAGCTTAGCAGTTGCTCTAGTACCTCACTTATATCTTTTTGAGCACGGTGGCGTGTAGATTTTATAGAAATGATTTCACTCTTGTTCTTCACTTATATTTGTTTTAGAGTTAATAAATAGTGACGGTAATTTGCATGGCTCCTAAGACTAGTCCAAAAATATTAGGTATTCAGTGAGTGATAATCAAAACCATCATGTAGCACATATAGAGAAATTGTGGGTCAATGATATTGATGTGGTAATATGGAAAAGGTGTGAGTTCATAATTGTTAAACCATAGAAGTATCGATATTAAGATAGGTTGACCTTTTTGTTCATCTAAAAAATTAAAGAGGCATGGTGATGATGTGTGAGCATTTCTATTCCTCGTTGAAATCCTAGTGTTGTTTCAGGTCGGAAGCGTGCGATGGTTAACTCCTACCAACCTCTTCCCTCAGGACATGCGAGTAGTGTTTGATTTATGATAAAACTAATAAGGCTTTGCAATAAGTATATGAGTTATTTATGACTAATGTGAAACCATGGACATACACAATCTCACCTTCTCATATTTGCTAGCCTCTTTGGTACCGTGCATAGCCCATTCTCACCTCGAGGATCGGTGCAACTTTCGCCGGTGCATCCAAACCCCGTGACATGACATGCTCTGTTGCACATAAGCCTTATTATATCTTCCTCAAAACAGCCACCATACCTACCTATTATGACATTTCCATAGTCATTCCGAGATATATTGCCATGCAAATTCCATCGTCACTTCACATGACTAGTTCGTTCATCATCATATTGCTTTGCATGATCATATAGAGCTGGCATAGTATTTGTGGCAAAGCCACCGTTCATCATATTTTTGATACATGTCATGGATCATTGCACATCCTAGTACACTGCCAGAGGCATTCATACAGAGTCATATCTTCACATCTGTTCTCCATATCGAGTTGTAAGTAAATAAAAATGTGATGATCATCATTATTAGAGCATTGTCCCAGTGAGCAAAGAATGATGGAGACGATGATTCTCCCACAAGTAGAAGATGAGACTCCGGACAAAAAAATAAAGATGAGGGAGGCCAAATAAGACCATCATCCATTAAAAAAAATGAGAGAAAATGAGAGAAGGGACTTTGATACTATCTTTTTCCACACTTGTGCCTCAAAGTGGCACCATGCTCCTCATGCAGAGAGTCTCATGATATATCATTTTCATATGCTAGTAGGAATTACTTATTCATTTTACAAACTTGGCTTGTATATTCCTATGACGGGCTTCCTCAAATGCCCAAGGTCTTCATGAGCAAGCAAGTTGGATGCACACCCCACTTAGCTTCATTTGAGCTTTCATACACTTATAGCTCTAGTGCATCATTTGCATGGCAATCCCTGCTCTTCGCATTGACATCTATCGATGGGCATCACCATAGCCTGTTGGTATGCCTAGTTGATGTGAGATTATCTTCTCCACTTTTTACCCCTTTGATATCTACCACCATACTCTATTCCACCTAAATGCTATTTCCAATGGCTCACGCTCATGTATTGCGTGCAGAATAAAAAGTTGATGCATATTGAAAAAGTACGATCCAATTGCATGACTTGGACACCGTGGTGCTTGACATTTTATTAATGTGGTGAAGATGGAGCCATGCCTTGCTAATATAATAAGATGAATGGGGGGGGGGGGGGTAAACTGTAACAGCCTGGAACCGACACTCCAGAAGATTCCCATTTTATCCCGTTGTCATCGTGCGATTCGTCTGGTTGTCGCATCCATCATCACATCATTCGCATCATCCGTATTGCATCGGCACTCTGTCGCTGTCAGTTTTCAAAACTTGCATTCGTTCGTAGTTGCCGGTTCTCTTCATTCTCGTCGACGACCGTTTCGAGACCAACCAAACACGCACGCGCCTGCGACGTCGATAAAATATTGTTTTTAAAAAGTTGGTATAAAATATTCTCGGATTGGGTCGAAAGTTGGCATGCAGTCTTGTTTTATTGTAGGTAGACAGCCTGCCAAATTTTGTTGCGATCGGAGGTCGTTTGATACCCGAACGGTCAACCGTAGCGGCACCGTCATCAGTTTAATTATCGGATGTTTTCGCGTTTTTAAAAAAACTATGTCACGGACTGCCACCTTCCCTCTCATCTCAGCCCAAGGCCCCCTACACAGCCCAACAACCCACCTAGCTACCCCCTCCGCTTAGGGACGTCGGACCGCGATCCTACGGTCTGAAATCAGACTAAAATCCCTAACCCTAGCCCTCTTTCTATAAATAGACATGCTCCCTCTCCAAAAATGCCCTCCCCTAGCCCCTGCCTCGAAATCCGCGCCGCCGCCAGCTCCAGCCAACCCCCAGCCACCACCACGCCTCCATCACACTTGGATGTTTCGCAATCATTTTATAGCAACTTTATATCATTTTTTGGGACTAACCTATTGACATAGTGCCAAGGTGCCAGTTGCTGTTTTTGCTTGTTTTTACTTCGCAGAATATCAGTACCAAACGGAGTCCAATCGCAACGAAACTTTTTGGAGATTCTTTTTGAGGCAGAAGACATCCAGTGGGCCAAAGAAGTGCCAGAGGGGAGGGTTGAGGTGTCACACCCTGTGTTTTGCCACTCCTGACTAAGTCAACATAACTCAAAAATTAGGACCAATTAAAACTTTTTGAGTGCTTGTGATGGTTGACTTGATTGCCATTTGCTTGATTGCTTGCTTGTGTTGTGGCTCACTAACACTCTCCTACTCTTTAGGACTCATCTACTTGATCCAAACTTTTTGCTCAATGATCATGCCATGTGTATAGTGCCTAAAACTATTTTTATCAAATATTATTTTTGCCAAAAAGCATTTATTCAAATTAGGCTTTATAAAATCCCTGAATTGAGGTTTGTACTACAAGTCCTCAAATTGGGTGGAATGTTTTACCCCAAAGATTTTTTTTGGAACCTACTATATATAAGACTTTCCAAAACCACCAAAAATTAATTCTAAATATTAATTTCTTATTTTATTTAAAGGCTTTTATTTAGGGCCAGAAATGGTCTTTCCTAGGGAAAAAATATTTTTATGCTTTCAAAATATTTGAGAAAATTTAGGGAAACTCGGTGGGCATATATTTTCCATATATATGAGTTTCAACACATGGTCATGTTCAAAATATTGGACAAAACCCTCCAAAACCATTTCTATTCATTTCAAGCTTTTGAAATATTTCTATAGGAAATATTCTCAAATAAATCCAGGAAAATTACAGCAAGTCACATATGCCTAATGTGATGATCTTGCCAAGTTTCAACACAATCCATATTATTTTGGTTCACCAAAATATCCCAAAACTATTCCTGTCCAGAGCAAAATTTGAGCAAGTCTACATTGTCAAGTATCTCCATTTGTGCTCAAACTTTGTGGGCATGTTCTAATCCTCTAATAATGCATCCACACCAAGCGTTGCACTAAGGAGAATAGATCCACTTGCCTAAGTCCCCCCAAACCCATTTCTGCTAACTTCTAGAATTGGGTAATATTGCACTGTCAAGTTTCCCCATTTGGTCCCAAACTTTTTGGGCATGCTCTAATAGCCTAATGGTGACACCACACCAAGTGGTGCATTAGGGAGAGAAAGTTATCTTAGAATAATCTAAACAAAACCATTTCTGCCTATTTCTAGGGTTTATAAAGTTTGCATTAGCAACTTTCTTCAAATGAGCTCAAACTTGGTGAACATCCCTATTTTTACCTACCCTTTGATCCTGGTAAATCTCATGGCAAGTAGAATCTTTTTACTAGCTCAAACCAGCATCAAACACCTTCTGGTGATTTGGTAAAACTTAAGTTTTGACCTTTTTCTCTATTCTTCTTCACCTCCAATTTCTACCACAGCCCCACCAAGACCCACAACATCTCCAGTAGCAACCCCAACGGCTAGCTCCATGATTGCATGGGTGAAAACCCCTCTCCCCCTCCCTGGACAACCATTTTCTCCCCCTCTCTCAACTTTTCCCCTCTCCTAGCCGGCACCCAGAGCATCCAGTGTGCTTTCCCTATATTTTACTCCCTCCTGCAGCGGGTGGACGCAAGTGGCCGCGCCAGAGCGCGTACAGGCACGCCCATGCCGGCCAAAAGCTTGCTCTGGAGCGCACTACAAAGCACTCAAGTGCTGACCCCGCGTCCCCTGGCCACCTCGGGCTCCCCCCTCAGACCAGTCGAGCCCCTCGACGTCTGCAGCACGCCATGACCCGATACCCCTCCTTTCTCTCCCTCCTGCTGGCTCCCCTCGCACGCGCGCCGGCCGCCCGAGAGCTCCAGTGAGCAGGCTCACACGCGCGAGCCCTGTCGGCCTCCAGCTCCTCCCTCTCCTTTCCCCTGGTCATGGACCACGTCCACAAAGCCCACAGACACGCCCTCGATCACCCCCGCGACCCCTAGCGACAGGCGCGCTATGACCATGGGTGCCATCCACGGTGGACTGATACGTCCATTTTGCATCATGATTTCCTACTGTCATTTACTTTGTTTTGTTGAATAATAATGCTTTGGGGAGTGATTCTAATGCCTTTTCTCTCATAATATGCAAGGTTTACACAAAGAGGGAGAATACCGGCAGCTGGAATTCTGGACCCAAGAAAAGCACGTCAGAGATACCTATTCTGCACAACTCCAATGAAGCTGAAAATTTACGGAGAGTATTTTTGTATTTAATAAGAATTATTGGAGCTGAAAACTACCGGAGGAGGGCCCCCAGGTGGGCACAACCCACCAGGGCGTGCCAGGCCCCCCTGGGCGCACCCTGATGGCTTGTGCCCAGCCTGGCCCGCTTCCGGTGCCCATCTTCTGGTATAAATTCCCCAAAAACCTAAAAAAATTAAGAGGAGGACTTTTGGGACAAAGCGCCACCGCCTCAAGGCGGAACTTGGGCAGAAGCACTTTTGCCCTCCGGCGGAGCGATTCCACCGGGGGAACATCCCTCCCGGAGGGGGAAATCGAAGCTATCGCCATCACCAACACCCCTCTCATCTTTGCGAGGCCAATCTTCATCAACATCTTCAACAACACCATCTCCTCTCAAACCCTAGTTCATCTCTTGTGTTCAATCTTTGTACCGGAAGCTCAGATTGGTACCTGTGGGTGACTAGTAGTGTTGATTACCTTGCGTAGTTGATTACTATATGGTTTATTTGATGGAAGATCATATGTTCAGATCCATTATGCTATTCATTACTCCTCTGATCTTGAGCATGATTAGTATTTGTGAGTAGTTACCTTTGTTCTTGAGGTCACAGGAGCAGTCATGTTGCGAGTAATCATGTGAATTTGATATGTGTTCGATATTTTGAGGATATGTATGTTGTGATTCCCTTAGTGGTGTCATGTGAACGTCGACTACATGCCACTTCACCATTCATGGGCCTAAGGGAATGCATTGTGGAGTAGTTATTAGATGATGGGTTGCTAGAGTGACAGAAGCTTAAACCCTAGTTTATGCGCTACTTCGTAAGGGGCAGATTTGGATCCACATGTTTAATGCTATGGTTAGACTTTGTCTTAATATTTTTCTCGTAGTTGCGGATGCTTGCGAGGGTGTTAATCATAAGTAGGTTGTTAGTTCAAGTAAGAACAGCACCTTAGCACCGGTCCACCCACATATCAAATTATCAAAGTAGCGAACACGAATCAAACCAACATGATAAAAGTGACTAGACGAAATTCCCGTGTACCCTCAAGAACACTTTGCCTAATACTAGTGATTGTTCTGGCCTGTCCTTTGCCTCAAAAGGATTGGGCTACATTGCTGCACCTTGTTTACCGTTACCGTTACTTGCTCGTTAAAAATTACCTTGCTATCAAACTATCTGTTACCTACAATTTCAGTGCTTGCAGAGACTACCTTGCTGAAAACCGCTTGTCATTTCCTTCTGCTCCTCGTTGGGTTCGACACTCTTACTTATCGAAAGGACTACGATTGATCCCCTATACTTGTGGATCATCAAGACTCTTTTCTGGCGCCGTTGCCGGGTGTAGGACCGAAAGTATGTCTAGAGGGGGGGTGATTAGACTCCTTGACCAAATAAAATTTCTACCTTTTCCCAATTTTAGTGTTGGCAGATTTTAGCATTTATGGCGAGTCAAGCACACCCTACACATGCATGTCTAAGAGTATAGCAGCGGAAAGTAACAACAAGCATGAGTAGAAAGGAAGGGTAAGAGGATCAAACGCAATTGTAGACACGATGATTTTTCCCGTGGTTCCGATAGGTGGTGCTACCGTACGTCCACGTTTATGGAGTCTTCAACCCACAGAGGGTAACGGTCGCGAGAGTCCACGGAGGGCTCCACCCATAAGGGTCCATGAAGTAGCAACCTTGACTATTCCATAACGGCTTCCGTCCACGAAGGACTAGCCTCACTATGGGTAGATCTTCACGAAGTAGGCGATCTCCTTGCCCTTACAAACTTCTTGGTTCAACTCCACAACACGAAGTAGGAGGCTCCCAAGCGACACCTAACCAATCTAGGAGGCACCACCCTCCAAAAGGTAATAGGCTCGGCAATGACGATGAACTCCTTGCTCTTGTGCTTCAAGATGATAGACTCCACAACACACAATCACTCTCTCACAGATTTGGCTTGGTGGAAGAGATGGGATTGGTGGAAAGCAAATTGGGGAGGCTAGAGATCAAGATTCATATGGTTGGAATGGAATGGCATGATCTCAACACATGAGTAGGTGGCTCTCTCTTAGAAAATTGGATGGGGCAAGTATGGAATAGTTCTGAGTGCTGCTCTTTCGAGTAGGTGGTGGTGAAGGGGTATATATAGGCATCCCCAAAAATCCAACCGTTACACACAAAATGACCAACTCGGTGACACCGATGTGTTAATCTCGGTGGTACCGAAGTGACCAAAAAGTGGCAACTTTTGAATCTCGGTGAGACCAATATAGGAAACTCGGTTGCACTGATAAGGTGACCAACGGTCAGATTGCCCATTCTCGGTGACGCCGATCCAACAATCTCGGTGGTACCGATTTTGTGAATTTGCGTAACAGAAAGTTGGCAACCTAAACTCGGTGGCACCGAAGCAGAATCGGTTGCACCGAAAGGCTAGGGTTTGGCTAATGTCTGTCTGAGTATGGGAATCGGTGGCACCGAGTGGAAAGTGTTGGTTGCACCGATTTTGGATATTTGACTTTGGACAGACTTTTGTGGAAGAGCTTGTGGGTGTTTTTGGTGACTATCACTTGTGCACGTATGAGCATTTTGTTCACCAATAGTACCTTACCCCCTTTTAATAGTATTGGCTTTCCTATGGACTCAAAGTGATTTCTCACAAAGTAAAAAGTAGAGTCCTCTTGCTTGAAGCTTTGCCAATCCAATTCCTTGCATCTTGGGGTATCTCCACAATCTCCACAATCCTTTTGCCAATTCTATCATTGAACTTTTCCTGAAATATACTTAGTGGAAACATTAGTTCAATGACTTATATGTTGTTATTAATTACCAAAACCACCTAGGGAGCAAATGTGCTTTCAATCTCCCCCTTTTTGGTAATTGATGACAACATATAGATCAAAGGTTCGACATATGATATAATCAATGAATATAATCGTCGCTTTGAGAAGTATGTGATAAGCAAGAGCTCCCCCTAAATTTGTGCATTATTTTATATTTGCGTTTGAATGCAAATGCATAATCGATTAGGTACATGGGGAACTTCTTCCATGTCACATACATCTTGGTGGTGTGCGAGAATAATTAGAATGAACATCATAGCACAACACAATCAAGCAAAGATGAAAGATCATCTCATAAGCATTAAGATGATTGGAAATAGTAACAACACACATTAAGCGTATGATCAAAACACCACATAGTTCAACACAAAAACATTAAAAGACCAATTGTTTTGAAAAAGCGATAAAAACCAAACGCTCTCTCACTCGAAGCCTAAAGTGTTGGGGAACGTTGCATGGGAAACAAAAAATTTCCTACGCACACACAAGATCTATCCATGGTGATGAGCATCTACGAGAGGGAGAGTGAATCTACATACCCTTGTAGATCGCTAAGCGGAAGCGTTAAGAAACGCGGTTGATGTAGTCGAACGTCTCCGCGATCCAAATCGCAAGTCGTCCCTCGATCCGATCACGAACTAGTGCCGAACGGACGGCACCTCCGCGTTCAACACACGTACGGCTTGATGACGCCTTCACCTCCTCGATCCAGCGAGCGATGATGAAGTAGTAGATGAGTTCCGGCAGCACGACGGCGTGGTGATGGTGGTGAGGAACAATCTCTGCAGGGCTTCGCCAAGCACTACGGAGATTATGACGGGAGAACTAGAGGGTTAGGGTTGCCGACACACGGCTTGGGAAATCTTGATGTATCCCGTGTGCTAGCCCTGCCCCTCTATTTATATGTTGAGCCTTGGGGTCTAAACTTGGAGTAAAAGCCTCCTCCAGGTCGGTTTTTCCCGCACAAGGTCGGTTTGGCCCGCAGGGAAAGAGTCCAACTCGGATCCCTGCAGTACCGCGCACAAGCGGTAGTACCGCTTCACACAAGCGGTAGTACCGCTTCACACAAGCGGTAGTACCGCTTACGCGGCAGCAAAACTACTTTAGCACTTTCCAATACCTCGTGGGCTTTTATCCCTTGGCCCATATAAAGTGTTCTCGCACCCGAACACTTCGGTAAACATCCGAAACTTCTTCCGGCGAATTCCGGAACCCTTCCGGAGATCAAAACACTATTATCACATATATCAATCTTTACCTCCGGACTATTCCGGAGATCCTCGTCATGTCCGGGATCTTATCCGGGACTCCGAACATCCTTCGGTCACCAACAAAATAACTCAACTATACTAATCGTCACCAAACGTTAAGTGTGTAGACCCTGCGGGTTCGAGAACTATGTAGACATGACCGAGACACCTCTACAATCAATAACCAATAGCGGGACCTGGATGCCCATATTGGCTCCTACATATTCTACGAAGATCTTTATCGGTCGAACCTCTATGTCAAGGATTCAGTTAATCCCGTATACTGTTCCCTTTGTTCTTCGGTATGTTAGTTGCCCGAGATTCGATCGTCGGTATCTCTATACCTAGTTCAATCTCGTTACCGGCAAGTCTCTTTACTCGTTCCGTAATACAAGATCTCGTGGCTAACACTTTAGTCACATTGCTTGCAAGGCTCATTGTGATGTTGTATTACCGAGTGGGCCCTGAGATACCTCTCCGTCACACGGAGTAACAAATCCCAGCCTTGATCCATGCCAACCCAACAGACACCCTCGGAGATACCTGTTGAGCACCTTTATAGTCACCCAGTTACGTTGCGACGTTTGATACACACAAGGTATTCCTCCGATGTCAGGGAGTTGCATGATCTCATGGTCAAAGGAAAAGATACTTGACATGCAGAAAACAATAGCAATAAACTGACACGATCATATGCTACGTTCGTAGTTTGGGTCTTGTCCATCACATCATTCTCCTAATGATGTGATCCCGTTATCAAATGACATCTCATGTCAATGGCTAGGAAACCTTAACCATCTTTGATCAACGAGCTAGTCAACTAGAGGCTTACTAGGGACACAGTGTTGTCTATGTACCCACACATGTATTTGAGTTTCCAATCAATACAATTATAGCATGGATAATAAATGATTATCATGAACAAGGAAATATAATAATAACCAATTTATTATTGCCTCTCGGGCATATTTCCAATAGTCTCCCACTTGCACTAGAGTCAATAATCTAGTTCACATCACTATGTGATTTACATTGTAATGAATCGAACACCCATGCAGTTCTGGTGTTGTTCATGTTTAGCCCTTGGAAGAGGTTTAGTCATCGGATCTGCAACATTCAGATCCGTGTGTACTTTGCAAATATTTATGTCATGCTCCTTGATGTAATCGCGGATGGAATTGAAGCATCGCTTTATGTGTCTGGTCCTCTTGTGAAATCTTGGTTCCTTGGCTAGAGCAATGGCACGAGTATTATCACAAAACAGAGTCATTGGGTTAAGTGCACTAGGCACTACTCCAAGATCTGTCATGAACTCCTTCATCCAGACACCATCCTTCGCCGCCTCCGAGGCAGCGATGTACTCCGCTTCGCATGTAGAATCAGCTACCACGCTCTGCTTGGAACTGCACCAGCTAACCGCACCCCCATTAAGAATAAATACGTATCCGGTTTGTGACTTAGAGTCATCCAGATCAGTGTCAAAGCTTGCATCGACGTAACCCTTTACGACGAGCTCTTGATCACCTCCATAAACGAGAAACATGTCCTTAGTCCTTTTCAGGTACTTCAGGATATTCTTGACCGCCGTCCAGTGTTCCATTCCTGGATCACTTTGAAACCTTCCGACCATACTTATGGCAAGGCTGACATCGGGTCTTGTGCACAGCATTGCATACATGATAGAGCCTATGGCTGAAGCATAGGGGATGAGACTCATCTTTTCTCTATCTCCTGCAGTCACTGGGCATTGAGTCTTACTCAACTTCATACCTTGCAAAACAGGCAAGAACCCCTTCTTGGACTGATCCATTTTGAACTTCTTCAAAACTTTGTCAAGGTATGTGCTTTGTGAAAGTCCTATTAAGCGTCTTGATCTATCTCTATAGATCTTGATGCCTAATATGAAAGCAGCTTCTCCTAGGTCCTTCATTGAAAAACTCTTGTTCAAATATTCCTTCACGCTTTCCAACATTTCTATATTGTTTCCAATCAGCAATATGTCATCCACATATAATATTAGAAACGCTATAGAGCTCCCACTCACTTTCTTGTAAATACAAGCTTCTCCGTAAACTTGTATAAACTCGAACGCTTTGATCACCTCATCAAAGCGAAGATTCCAACTCCGAGATGCTTGCACCAGCCCATAAATGGATCGCTGGAGTTTGCAAACGTTGTCAGCATTCTCTGGATCGACAAAACCTTCTGGTTGCATCATATACAACTCTTCCTTAAGGAAACCGTTAAGGAACGCTGTTTTGACATCCATCTGCCAAATTTCATAATCGAAAAAGGCAGCTATTGCTAACATGATTCTGACGGACTTAAGCATCGCTACGGGTGAGAAGGTCTCATCGTAGTCAACTCCTTGAACTTGTGAAAAACCCTTTGCCACAAGTCGAGCTTTATAGACGGTGACATTACCGTCCGCGTCCATCTTCCTCTTAAAGATCCATTTGTTCTGAATGGCCTTACGCCCTTCAGGTAATACTTCCAAAGTCCACACTTTGTTTTCATACATGGATCCCATCTCGGATTTCATGGCCTCTAACCACTTCTCGGAATCCGGGCCCATCATCGCTTCTCCATAGCTCGTAGGTTCATCGTTGTCCAACAACATGACTTCTAAGACAGGGTTGCCGTACCACTCAGGAGCAGTACACGTCCTTGTTGACCTACGAGGTTCGATAGCAACTTGATCCAAAGCTTCATGATCATCATCATTAACTTCCTCTTCAGCTGATGTAGGCTCTACAGAAACATCTTTCTGCGCTGCGCTACTTTCAGGTCGAAGTAAAGGTTCAACAACCTCATCAAGTTCTATCTTCCTCCCACTCAATTCTTTCGAGAGAAATTCTTTCTCAAGAAACGTTCCGTTTTTAGCGACAAACACTTTGCCTTCGGATCTGAGGTAGAAGGTATACCCAACTGTCTCTTTTGGGTATCCTATGAAGACGCATTTCTCCGCTTTGGGTTCCAGCTTTTCAGGCTGAAGCTTTTTGACATAAGCATCACATCCCCAAACTTTAAGAAACGACAGCTTTGGCTTCTTGCCAAACCAAAGTTCATATGGCGTCGTCTCAACGGATTTCGATGGTGCCCTATTTAAAGTGAATGCAGCTGTCTCTAATGCATAACCCCAAAACGATAGTGGCAAATCGGCAAGAGACATCATAGATCGCACCATATCCAATAAGGTTCGATTACGACGTTCGGACACACCATTACGCCGTGGTGTTCCAGGCGGTGTTAGTTGTGAAACAATTCCACATTGTCTTAAGTGACTGCCAAACTCATAACTCAGATATTCTCCTCCTCAATCAGATCGTAGGAATTTAATCTTCTTGTTACGATGATTCTCAACTTCACTCTGAAATTGTTTGAACTTTTCAAATGATTCAGACTTGTGTTTCATTAAGTAAATATACCCATATCTACTTAAGTCATCAGTGAAGGTGAGAAAGTAACGATAACCACCGCGCGCCTCAATGCTCATCGGACCGCACACATCAGTATGTATGATTTCCAATAAGTCACTTGCCCGTTCCATTATTCCAGAGAACAGCGTTTTAGTCATCTTGCCCATGAGGCATGGCTCACATGTGTCAAGTGATTCAAAATCAAGTGACTCCAAAAGTCCATCAGCATGGAGCTTCCTCATGCGTTTTACGCCAATATGACCTAAACGACAGTGCCACAAGAAAGTGGTATTATCATTATCGATTCTACATCTTTTGGCATCAATGTTATGAACATGTGTATCATTACTATCGAGATTCAATAAGAATAAACCCCTCACATTGGGTGCATGACCATAAAAGATATTACTCATATAAATAGAACAACCATTATTCTCTGATTTAAATGAGTAACCGTCTCGCAATAAACAAGATCCAGATATAATGTTCATGCTTAACGCAGGCACTAAATAACAATTATTCAGGTTCATCACTAATCTCGATGGTAATCGAAGAGCGAGCGTGCCGACGGCGATCACATCAACCTTGGAACCATTTCCCACGTGCATCGTCACTTCATCCTTTGCCAGCCTCCGTCTATTCCGCAGTTCCTGTTTTGAGTTGCAAATGTGAGCAACCGCACCGGTATCAAATACCCAGGCACTACAATGAGAGTTGGTAAGGTACACATCAATAACATGTATATCATATATACCTTGTTTGTTGTTTGGCCGCCTTCTTGTCAGCCAAATACTTGGGGCAGTTCCGCTTCCAGTGTCCAGTTCCCTTGCAATGAAAGCACATAGTTTCTGGTTTGGGTCCAGCCTTGGGTTTCTTCACGAGAGGAGCAACTGCTTTGCCACTCGTCTTGGAGTTACCCTTCTTACCCTTGCCATTTTCCTTGAAACTAGTGGTTTTATTGACCATCAACACTTGATGCTCCTTCTGAATTTCAGACTCAGCGGCTTTCAGCATCGCAAACAGCTCGGCGACTGACTTGTTCATCCCGTGCATGTTATAGTTCAACACGAAGCTCTTGTAGCTAGGTGGCAATGATTGAAGAACTCTGTCAGTGACAGCCTCTGGCGGAAGGGGCATCCCCAATTCAGCCAGACGGGTGGAGTACCCAGACATTCTGAGTACATGATCACTGATAGACCCGTTCTCCTCCATCTTGCAAGCATAGAACTTATCGGAGATCTCATATCTCTCGATCCGGGCATTCTTCTGAAAGATAAACTTCAACTCTTGGAACATCTCATATGCTCCATGACGTTCAAAACGTCTTTGAAGTCCCGGTTCTAAGCCATACAATATTGCACATTGAACTATTGAGTAATCTTCAGAACGAGCCTGCCAGGCGTTCTCAACGTCTAGAGACTCAACTGGAGCGGGTGGATCACCAAGCGGTGCATCAAGGACATAAGCCTTCTGGGAAGCCGTAAGGATAATCCTTAGATTACGGGCCCAGTCCACAAAGTTACTTCCATCATCTTTCAACTTAGCTTTCTCTAGGAACGCATTAAAATTCAGGGGTGCTACTGCGCGAGCCATGATCTACAACATAAATATAGCAAAGACAACTTAGACTATTGTTCAAGATAATGAGTTTAGTTAATTATATTACTTAAAAACTCCCACTCAAATTAACATCCCTTCGATCATTCGAGTGTAACATGATCCAAATCCACCAACTCAAGTCCGATCATCACGTGAGTTGAGGTGGTTTCAATGGTGAACATCTTCATGTTGATCATATCTACTATATGACTCATGTTCGACCTTTCGGTCTCTTGTGTTCCGAGGCCATGTCTGTACATGCTAGGCTCGTCAAGTTTAACCCGAGTGTTCCGCACGTGCAACATGGCTTACACCCGTTGTATGTGAACGTAGAGTCTATCACACCCGATCATCACGGCGTGTCTCGAAACGACGAACTTTCGCAACGGTGCACACTCGGGGAGAACACAATTTATCTTGAAATTTAAGTGAGGGATCACCTTATAATGCTACCGTCGTCCTAAGCAAAATAAGATGCATAAAAGGATTAACATCACATGCAATTCATAAGTGACATGATATGGCCATGAACTTGTGCTTTTGATCTCCATCTCCAAAGCACCGGCATGATCTCCATCGTCACCGGCATGACACCATGATCTCCATCATCTTGATCTCCATCAACGTGTCGCCATGAGGTTGTCGCGCCGACTGTTGCTTCCACGACTATTGCTAACTCATAGCGATAAAGTAAAGCAAAAACGGCGAAAAATAATTAAAGAAAACTCTATGGCTCCTGCCAGTTGCCGTACTCATCGACATGCAAGTCATGATATTCTATACAACACATGATCATCTCATACATCACATATATCTCATCATGTAATTGGCCATATCACATCACAACATACCCTGCAAAAACAAGTTAGACGTCCTCTAATTGTTGTTGCAAATTTTACGTGGCTGCTACGGGTTTGCAAGAACCGTTCTTACCTACGCAAAACCACAACGTGGTGTAGTGATTGCTTTTTGATCTTCTAAAAGAACCCTCTTCATTGAAATCGATTCAACTAAAGTGAGAGAGACAGACACCCGCTAGCCATCTTTATGCAACGAAGTTACATGTCAGTTGAAGGAACCTGTCTCGCGTAAGCGTACGCGTAATGTCGGTCCGGGCCGCTTCATCTCACAATGCCGCCGAATCAAGTATCAACTAGTAACGGCAAGCAATATCTATACACCCACGCCCACAACTCGTTTGTGTTCTACTCGAGATCTCATCTACGCATAGACCTGGCTCAGATGCCACTGTTGGGGAACGTTGCATGGGAAACAAAAAATTTCCTACGCACACACAAGATCTATCCATGGTGATGAGCATCTAGGAGAGGGAGAGTGAATCTACATACCCTTGTAGATCGCTAAGCGGAAGCGTTAAGAAACGCGGTTGATGTAGTCGAACGTCTCCGCGATCCAAATCGCAAGTCGTCCCTCGATCCGATCACGAACTAGTGCTGAACGGACGGCACCTCCGCGTTCAAAACACGTACGGCTTGATGACGCCTTCACCTCCTCGATCCAGCGAGCGATGATGAAGTAGTAGATGAGTTCCGGCAGCACGACGGCGTGGTGATGGTGGTGAGGAACAATCTCTGCAGGGCTTCGCCAAGCACTACGGAGATTATGACGGGAGAACTAGAGGGTTAGGGTTGCCGACACACGGCTTGGGAAATCTTGATGTATCCCGTGTGCTAGCCCTGCCCCTCTATTTATATGTTGAGCCTTGGGGTCTAAACTTGGAGTAAAAGCCTCCTCCAGGTCGGTTTTGCCCGCACAAGGTCGGTTTGGCCCGCAGGGAAAGATTCCAACTCGGATCCCTGCAGTACCGCGCACAAGCGGTAGTACCGCGTCAAAGAAGCGGTAGTACCGCTTGGGCGGTAGTACCGCTTCACACAAGCGGTAGTACCGCTCGGGCGGTAGTACCGCTTCACACAAGCGGTAGTACCGCTTACGCGGCAGCAAAACTACTTTTGCACTTTCCAATACCTCGTGGGCTTTTATCCCTTGGCCCATATAAAGTGTTCTCGCACCCGAACACTTCGGTAAACATCCGAAACTTCTTCCGGCGAATTCCGGAACCCTTCTGGAGATCAAAACACTATTATCACATATATCAATCTTTACCTCCGGACTATTCCGGAGATGCTCGTCATGTCCGGGATCTTATCCGGGACTCCGAACATCCTTCGGTCACCAACAAAATAACTCAACTAAACTAATCGTCACCAAACGTTAAGTGTGTAGACCCTGCGGGTTCGAGAACTATGTAGACATGACCGAGACACCTCTACGATCAATAACCAATAGCGGGACCTGGATGCCCATATTGGCTCCTACATATTCTACGAAGATCTTTATCGGTCGAACCTCAATGTCAAGGATTCAGTTAATCCCGTATACTGTTCCCTTTGTTCTTCGGTATGTTACTTGCCCGAGATTCGATCGTCGGTATCTCTATACCTAGTTCAACCTCGTTACCGGCAAGTCTCTTTACTCGTTCCGTAATACAAGATCTCGTGGCTAACACTTTAGTCACATTGCTTGCAAGGCTCATTGTGATGTTGTATTACCGAGTGGGCCCTGAGATACCTCTCCATCACACGGAGTAACAAATCCCAGTCTTGATCCATGCCAACCCAACAGACACCCTCGGAGATACCTGTAGAGCACCTTTATAGTCACCCAGTTACGTTGCGACGTTTGATACACACAAGGTATTCCTCCGATGTCAGGGAGTTGCATGATCTCATGGTCAAAGGAAAAGATACTTGACATGCAGAAAACAATAGCAATAAACTGACACGATCATATGCTACATTCGTAGTTTGGGTCTTGTCCATCACATCATTCTCCTAATGATGTGATCCCGTTATCAAATGACATCTCATGTCAATGGCTAGGAAACCTTAACCATCTTTGATCAACGAGCTAGTCAACTAGAGGCTTACTAGGGACACAGTGTTGTCTATGTACCCACACATGTATTTGAGTTTCCAATCAATACAATTATAGCATGGATAATAAACGATTATCATGAACAAGGAAATATAATAATAACCAATTTATTATTGCCTCTAGGGCATATTTCCAACATAAAGATCTATATACACTTCTCCCCGTTTGGCAACAAGTTACCAAAAAGTTCAAAGAGATAGAGCTAAGCGTTCTTGGGCTGATCTCCTCCGGTTGTTGATGAAGGAGTCGAGAGAACTGCGTCGGCGAAGATCTCAGCTGATGTCGTGGATGGAGTTGGAGTGGCAACTGGAGGAACTGGAGCTGATGGAGCTGAGGTGACAGTAGCAGGTGCTGATGAAGAGGGCCTCAAATCTGGAGTTGGCACAGTGGCTGGTCTGGCCTGAGTAGTGAAGTGTGTGCCTGGCCTGAGAGGAGAGTCATCCTCATCATCATCATCATCATCTGAAGAGTGGGGAAGAGGCACAGAATCAACTTCCTTCTTACGCTCATTGACTGTCTTAGTCAGCCCATCCACCTTGTCATTAAGGGTCTTGATCCTGTTCTCGAAGATCCTGACAAGACTGGTTTGGTTGTTCAGAATGTCCTTAATGTCCTTCTGCATGCCCTGAACTGATGAGATCAATAGATCCATTTGCTCGTTCCTGGATCTAGGGACTTGAGCACTGGTGGCTCTAGCTTCCTCTGCCTCTGCCTGTGCTTAAGCTGCAGCTGATGTGGGATGTTCTGGGTCCATCACCACAACGTTGTCCTCTAAATCTGGCTGTAGGGGCAAGTGGGGTCTGTCCAGAGCAAAGATGTGCTTCTCCAGCTTGGAGTTGATGAGCATCTGGATATAGGGTGCGTAGCAGCATGAGCGCTTCTGATCAGCAGCAACCCTCTTCACTATCTCCACAATCAAATCCATAACTCTAATCCTGGTGTGTCTGTCAAGATGGATCAGCATGTTGATGGTGTAGCCTCGGATCATCTTCTCATCTCCTGACTTGGGCATCAAAGTATGCCTCTATATGGTGTTCATGGTACGGAGGCCAGCCTGGAGGAAGTAGATAGAGCCTAACTTGTGAGATTTCAAGTTAGCAGCAGGGATAGCATTGTACATGTCCTTCATAGCATCATGGCTCTCCTTGGATTCAGAGTAGACATCCAAGTCACCATCCTGCACCTCTGGGACTCCTAATATGGCAGCCCAATCATCAATAGTGGACTCATATCTTGCTCCTTTAGTCATCCATACAATCCTACCATCTCCATAGAAATGAGCAGTGGAGTAGAATTGCATGATCATCTCATCATTCCATGTTGTAAACTCTTTGCCAACAAACTCATCCAAGCCAATGTAGTGAAAGTTGTCTTGAACATTTGGAAAGAAATCTTCATTCTCCTTGATGTACTTCCAGTCAACATATCTCATGTCATTCACAGCTGGACTCTTGTCAAGCAGCACAGTCTCATAGAAATCCTGTTGCTCCTTGGTGTAGAATCTGTAGTCCACAGCTGTCTTTCTCCTTTGGGCATATGGATCAACAGCTCTCCATGCCCTCAAACCAGAATCCTTCCTCTTCTTCATATCTTCAGCAAGTGGATGGCTGGCATTATGTTCAGGAAGGTGTGGTCTAAGCTTCATCAAAGCAGACATGGCATCCTCATCCTCAACTCTGGAGGTAGTTCCCTTGTTCTTCTCAGAAGCTGGAATCTGTCTGGATGACCTCTTGGGCTTTTCAGCAGCAGCCTTCTTGGGGGCAGACTTGGTGCTCTTGGATGTGCCAGTCTTTGGCATAGCATCTGCCATAAGCTTCTTTTGCTTCTTCTTGGGAGGGGCCTTGACAACCTGCTCTTCCTCCTCCTCAGCAGCAGCACCAACAGCCTCCTCAGGGTCCTCATACATGGAAGTTTGCCTACAAGTGACATAGACAATCCTCTCCTGGCATGCTTCTTCTCACCTGCCTTCTTAGGCATTGACTTCCTTGGGGGCTCAATGGTCATGGAAGCCCTAGCACTCTCAGGTGCTCTCATAGCCTCAGAGCTAGCATATACCTTGCTGACAGTCCTCCTTGAAGAGGTGGCTTCATTAGCAGACTTCTTAGCAGCTTTTTCTTGCTTCTTGGCAAGAATTTCCTCTGGCACAAAATCTGAATCCTCCTCATCTGAATTCAGCTTCTTCCTGGTCCTAGTAGCAGCCTTGGGCAACCCATGAGAACTGGGGGTGCCTGGATCTGAAGAGGAACTAGACTCAGGACTAGTGCCTGAACTCATGACAATATTCTGCTCTTGGAAGTTGTTCTCACTGTCCTCAGCACTTGACATACTGACCCTGTGAATAGAATATAGAGGAGTAGAAGAAGACGAGTCATCACAAAATGCAGCAGTTTTTGAAAGTTTGAACTAAGATTTCTCAAAATTTTGCATTCTGCCAATGTATGTCGGTACAACCGAGACAAAATTTTCGGACCCACCGAGACAAACAACCTGCTTTCCAAAAACTTGGCACTATTCTTGGTCACACCGAGAAATAGTACTCGGTTCCACCGAGGTGTTCTCAGCTGGCCAGAAAAACAGAATCGGTGCTACCGATTCTTTTGCATCGGTTCTACCGAGATTCATGTGGCGGACGGCAAAACCTAAAAAATCAATCGTTCGCTAATCTACAGGAACTTTTAGTGGATAAGGAGGTTTGCAATATGTGGCTTATAGATAAAATCTACTTCCTTGCGCAAGAATCGGACGGGGAACGTAAGAAGAATCGAATCCGTACCCTAACTTGGCGACGGATCCGCTACGGCGGCGACGGCGGCAAAGATGCCAGTCGACGGCGAGGATCCCAGCGGCGGAGACGCACGGGGAAGCAAAGGCGACGACCAGGGGTCACGAATCGGCAGCGTAGGGTTTTGGAGCGCGACGGTTTGAAGATTGATTTTCAAAGCGTCGGGTCCACAGCATATATACCCTTTGCTGTCGGTGACACCAATTCTAAATTTTCGGTGTCACCAAGTTCCTCAACTGTCAGTTGACAGGGAAACTCGGTGTAACCGAGAATATGGAATCGGTAGTACCGAGATTGAAAACTAGATCAACCCTAGGCATTCGGTGAGACCGAGAATTGTGGGTTGGTTCCACCGAGATGCACTTGGGAGGTTTTAATGGTCCGTCCTTTGTCGATACGGAACTCCGAGTGCTCCACACACAGAGGGATCGAAAAGTACTTGTTCAAATTTTGTGATGCAGCATGAATGGAATATGAGGTGAGAAAGCATAGATAGCTAGAGAGTGGTCCTAGGCATTCTTGTCCATCCAATTGGCAAAAGATAAATCAAAAACCAAATAGCAACAATTGGATGTCCTCGAATGGGTAAATAAATGCAGACCAACATGCTCACAAAATAAGATGTCAAATGAAATCATGACAAACATGCACATACATACTAGCATCTAACAAGCACTTTGGCGATGACGAAGTCATCTATATATGAGTATATTGACTTAGGAGCCAAGTAAGAATACTTGATCATAGGTCATACTCATCGTTTAAGCACAAGTGGGGTTACCACTTTTACATAAAGCATTTAATGTTGTCACATTCTAAGAGATGCTTTAACTCAAGTCTTAGAGTAAAGCTCCCCCTTGATGTGACATCCCCCCATAGGAGGGATAAACTAACCTTGGGTTTTGTCGATGAAGACTTCATGTTGGTGAGGTAGTGGTGGATGCTCAAGGTTGATGAAGATCACCAAGAGATGGGAGCATCCTTGTTGTTTCCTTACTCTTCTCACCTACATGGGTTAGTCCCAACACACAAGAGACAAATACAAGGATATCTATGGACATGGAGTGCAAAGCATGTGTAATGATGTCCATTGATTTGATGATTACCTTGTCCCTTGCTTACCTTTGAGGGAATGTGTGACTCCATGAACCATTGCATAGAGTTGATGTTGTTTGCAAATAGTTCTTGCCAATAATGAATGTGAGTGAATTTCATTGGCGGAGTCACCCCTCAAGAACTCTCTAGTTCTTCTTCTTGGGAACCCACATCAAGTTGATGGGGATCCTTGGTGTTGAAGTAGCCTTTGTAGAAGTTGAGCTTGAAGTAGCCTTGGGAACCCACTCCACCAAAGCTAGGGATTCATCTTCATATGAGTCAATGTCCTCTTGAAGCTTGTTCTTGCCCTTGAGCTTGTGATCTTGTGGTGGAAGGTCATCTTGAGTGTTTGTTCCCTTGGGAAGAGTATTTTCATACTTCTCCTTTTGAGGAACAAACTTGGGCTTGGGGTATTGACCTTCTTCCCATTCAACTCCATTAGCGTTGAAGTAGCCAACACCATGGTTCTTTCGGTATCCTCCGTGCTTGCGTACAATTTCCTCAAATTGCTTACACCCGGCAAGACTCTTGTAGATACCTTTCTCTATAATTCCTTTCAATAAAGCATTTTCTTGCTCAAGTGTTACTTGGCTAAGAGAATCATCATTAGTGGAATCAATAGAATTACTAGAAGCAACATCATTAGGTTTAGCATTTTTATTGTTGCTACTAGATGAAGAACCTTTCTTGCCTTTGTTACTAGTTTGTTTAGTTTTAACTTGTGGCATGAATGTAGACAAGAGTAGTCGTTTGGCTAGATAAGATGAAGTCTTCTTTCGGAGATCGTCATTGATAGCTTGAAGAAACTCATGCTCTTGCTCCAAGTTGAGCTTCTCGAAGCGTAGCTTCTCACGAGTCCTTACAAGCTCTCTATGATCTTCAAGAGTAGATTCGTGAGCTAACTTAAGAGTGTTTAGTTCTTTAGTTAGTTGTTCTATTTTCATCTTATCATCATCAATTGACTTATCTTGACTAGCATGAGAATTATCAAGTTCATTTTGACTAACATCACTAGTTTATCAAAGAGCAAGTCATCATCACAAAGCAAATCATCTTCATCACTATCGAAATCAAGATACTCGGGGTGTGATACCTTGGGGCCTTTAGCCATGAAGCAACTTCCACTCCCTTCGTTTGGTGAATCAAATAGATCATAGGAGTTGGTAGTCACAAGAGCAATTCCGGCAACACCATCATCTTGACTATAGTCGGAGTCGGAGTGATAGCTTCTCTTGGAGTTGTTGTCGGAGTCGGAGCCGGAAACCCATTCACCAACATGAGCTTGATGTTTTCTTCTTGTGTAGCTCTTGGTGTACTTGTACTTCTTCTCCAAATCTCTACTTCTCCTCGAGGGTCTTCGTTCATAACGATCATCTCTACTCCTTCTCTCTCTTTGAGGTGATTCATTCCTTGAGCTTCGTCTTCGAGGTGACTCTTCTCTTTGTTTGTAGGGAGCCGTGCACTCATTGGAGTAGTGTCCGGGCTTCCCACAATTGTAGCAATTGCAGTCACAACTTGACGAACGCTTCTCATCATATCTTGAGTTGGAGCTTCGTTCTTTGCCTCTATTCTTGTAGAACTTGTTGAATTTCTTGACCATGAGGCTTATCTCTTCATTGGTGACAAGGTTGTCGCTTGAAGTTGCGGGAGCATCACTTGTGGCTTTGTAAGCACCGCTAGACTTGTTGTGAAGCTCTTCTTTGTCTTTGAGTGTCATCTCATGAGCAACAATCCTTCCAATGACTTCCGTAGGCTTGAGATCTTTGTAGTTGGGCATCATTTGGATCAATGTGCACATGGTGTCATATCTCTCATCCAAAGCTCTAAGTATCTTCTTGATGATGAATTTGTCGGTCATTTCTTCGCTTCCTAAGCCGGCAATCTCATTGGTGATGAGAGCTAGTCTAGAGTACATCTATGCAACTCCTTCACCATCCTTCATCTTGAACTTGTCAAGCTGACTTTGAAGAACATCTAACTTGGATTCTCTCACGGACTCGGTTCCTTCGTGCATATCAACCAAAGTATCCCAAATCTCTTTTGCATTCTCAAGATGACTGATTTTGTTGAATTCTTCGGGGCATAGGCAGTTGAAGAGAATGTCGCATGCTTGAGCGTTGTATTGCAACATCTTCAATTCTTCCGCGGTCGCTTCACGATCCGGTTCCTTTCCATCGCCAAAGAATTCACCTTGCAAGCCAACACGAACAACAGCCCATACGGCAGGGTTATGATCAAGAATATGCATTTTCATTTCGTGCTTCCAACTAGCAAAATTAGTGCCACCAAAGTACGGACCTCTACGGTGATAATTTCCCTCACTAGATGCCATACTCTCCTTGGTTGTGAGACCAATGCAATGGAGACCAAAGATCTGATACCACTTGTAGGACCGAAAGTATGTCTAGAGGGGGGGGGGTGATTAGACTACTTGACCAAATAAAATTTCTACCTTTTCCCAATTTCAGTGTTTGCAGATTTTAGCATTTATGGCAAGTCAAGCACACCCTACACATGCATGTCTAAGAGTATAGCAGAGGAAAGTAACAATTAGCATGAGTAGAAAGGAAGGGTAAGAGGATCAAACGCAATTGTAGACACGATGATTTTTCCCGTGGTTCCGATAGGTGGTGCTATCGTACGTCCACGTTTATGGAGTGTTCAACCCACGGAGGATAACAGTCGCGAGAGTCCATGGAGGGCTCCACCCATAAGGGTCCACGAAGTAGCAACCTTGACTATTCCATAACGGCTTCCGTCCACGAAGGACTAGCCTCACTATGGGTAGATCTTCACGAAGTAGGAGATCTCCTTGCCCTTACAAACTTCTTGGTTCAACTCCACAACACGAAGTAGGAGGCTCCCAAGCGACATGTAACCAATCTAGGAGGCACCACCCTCCAAAAGGTAATAGGCTCGGCAATGACGATGAACTCCTTGCTCTTGTGCTTCAAGATGATAGACTCCTCAACACACAATCACTCTCTCACAGATTTGGCTTGGTGGAAGAGATGGGATTGGTGGAAAGCAACTTGGGGAGGCTAGAGATCAAGATTCATATGGTTGGAATGGAATGGCATGATCTCAACACATGAGTAGGTGGCTCTCTCTCAGAAAATTGGATGGGGCAAGTATGGAATAGTTCTGAGTGCTTCTCTTTCGAGTAGGTGGTGGTGAAGGGGTATATATAGGCATCCCCAAAAATCCAACCGTTACACACAAAATGACCAACTCGGTGACACCGATGTGTTAATCTCGGTGGTACCGAAGTGACCAAAAAGTGGCAAATTTTGAATCTCGGTGAGACCGATATAGGAAACTCGGTTGCACCGATAAGGTGACCAACGGTCAGATTGCCCATTCTCGGTGACGCCGATCCAACAATCTCAGTGGTACCGATTTTGTGAATTTGCGTAACAGAAAGTTGGCAACCTAAACTCGGTGGCACCGAAGCAGAATCAGTTGCACCGAAAGGCTAGGGTTTGGCTAATGTCTGTCAGAGTATGGGAATCGGTGGCACCGAGTGGAAAGTGTTGGTTGCACCGATTTTGGATATTTGACTTTGGACAGACTTTTGTGGAAGAGCTTGTCGGTGTTTTTGGTGACTATCACTTGTGCACGTATGAGCATTTTGTTCACCAACAGTACCTTACCCCCTTTTAATAGTATTGGCTTTCCTATGGACTCAAAGTGATTTCTCACAAAGTAAAAAGTAGAGTCCTCTTGCTTGAAGCTTTGCCAATCCAATTCCTTGCATCTTGGGGTATCTCCACAATCTCCACAATCCTTTTGCCAATTCTATCATTGAACTTTTCCTGAAATATACTTAGTGGAAACATTAGTTCAATGACTTATATGTTGTTATTAATTACCAAATCCACCAAGGGAGCAAATGTGCTTTCACCGGGGAGTGAAGCGCTCTTGGTAAGTGGAAATCGGTAAGGAAAAACTTATACTACGCGCTGAAATTTATTGCTACTTGCTACTATGGAGAACAATCCTTTGAAGGGTTTGTTCGGGGTATCTTCACCTCGACCGGAACCACAATTAGTTACCCCTCCACCTACAGCACCTACTGAAAATGTTACTTATGAAATGCCTTCGGGTATGCTAGAAAAACTGCTTGCTAAACCTTATGCAGGAGATGGAACTGAACATCCTGATATGCATCTTTTATATGTGAACGAAATATGTGCATTATTTAAGCTTGCAGGTTTACCCGGAGATGAAGTTAAGAAGAATGTTTTCCCTTTATCTTTGGAGGGAAAAGCATTGACATGGTATAGGCTATGTGATGATCTTGGATCGTGGAACTGGAATCGTTTGCAATTGGAATTCCATCAAAAGTTTTATCCTATGCATCTTGTTCATCGTGATCGGAATTATATATATAATTTTTGGCCTCGTGAAGGAGAAAGTATCGCTCTAGCTTGGGGGAGGCTTAAGTCAATGTTATATTCATGCCCCAATCATGACATTCCGAGGGAAGTTATTTATGCTCGGCTTTCTCATAATGATCAATCCATGGTCGATACTTCTTGTGCTGGTTCTTATATGAAGAAGACTATTGAATTCAAGTGGGATCTCTTAGAAAGAATTAAACGCAACTCTGAAGATTGGGAACTTGACGAAGGCAATGAGTCAGGTATAAAGCTTGAATTTGATTGTGTTAAATCTTTTATGAATACCGATACTTTTCATAAGTTTAGCACTAAATATGGACTTGACTCTGAGATAGTAGCCTCTTTCTGTGAAGCATTTGCTACTCATGTTGACCTCCCTAAGGAGAAGTGGTTTAAATATCACCCTCCTATTAAATAAGAAATTAAAGAACCGGTCATAGCTAAAGAAGAAACCATCTTTTACAATGTTGATCCAGTTGTGCCTACCGCTTATATTGAAAAACCACCTTTCCCTGTTAGGATAAAGGAACATGCTAAGGTATCAACTGTGGTACGTAAGAGTAATATTAGAGCACCTAAATCCCCTTAGCAAATTAAAGTAGAACCTAGTGTTGCTATGGTTAAAGATCTCTTGGTAGAAAATGTTGATGGGCATGTCATCTACCTTTGTGATGAAGCTGCTAGAATTGCTAAACCTAATAAGAAAGATAAACATAGACCTATAGAAGGCTTGCCCGTTGTCTCAGTTAAAATAGGAGATCATTGCTACCATGGTTTATGTGATTTAGGTGCTAGTGTGAGTGCTATCCCTTTTACCTTATACCAAGAAATTATGAATGAAATAGCACCTGCTGAAATGGAAGATATTGATGTTACTATTAAACTTGCTAATAGAGACACTATCACACCACTTGGGATTGTTAGAGATGTTGAAGTCTTGTGTGGGAAAGTAAAATACCCTACTGATTTTCTAGTCCTTGGTTCCCCACAAGATGACTTTTGTCCCATTATCTTTGGTAGACCTTTCTTGAGCACCGTCAATGCTAAGATAGATTGTGAAAAACAAACCGTCGGTGTCAGTTTTGGTAATGTGTCTCATGAGTTTAATTTTTCCAAGTTTAGTAGACAACCTCATGATAAAGCGCTACCTAGTAAGGATGAGATAATTGGTCTTGCTTCTATTGCTGTGCCTCCTACTGATCCATTAGAACAATATTTGCTTGACCATGAAAATGATATGCACTTGCGTGAAAGAAATGAAATTGATCAAATTTTCTTCGAATAACAACCTCTCCTGAAACACAATTTGCCTATTGAAACCCTTGGAGGTCCTCCTCCACCTAAAGGTGATCCTGTGTTTGAATTGAAACAATTGCCTGACACTTTGAAGTATGCTTATCTTGATGAGAAAAAGATATATCCTGTTATTATAAGTGCTAACCTTTCAGAACATGAAGAAGAGAGATTATTGAAAGTTCTAAGGAAGCACTAGGCTGCTATTGGATATACTCTTGATGATCTTAAGGGCATTAGTCCCACTCTATGTCAGCACAAGATCAATATGGAACCTGATGCTAAACCCGTTGTTGATCAGCAACGGCGATTGAATCCCAAGATGAAAGAAGTGGTAAGAACTGAAATATTAAAGCTTCTGAAAGCAGGTATAATCTATCCCATAGCTGATAGTAGATGGGTAAGTCCCATTCACTGTGTCCCTAAGAAAGGAGGTATTACCATTTGTGGGATCACTAGAAGAGTGTCTAGAGGGGGGGTAAATAGACTACTAGCAGGAATTTAAAACCTAACCTTTGCCCAAGTTAATTGGTTGGCAGATTTTAACAATCATAGCAAGTCAAGCACACCCTACACATGCATGTCTACGGGTATAGCAGCGGAAAGTAAAGACATTGCACATGAAGTAGAGAGTTGAGATAGGAAGATCAAACACAATTGGAGACGCAAAGATTTTTTCCGTGGTTCCGATAGGTGGTGCTATCGTACGTCCACGTTTATGGAGTCTTCAACCCACAGAGGGTAACGGTCGCGAGAGTCCATGGAGGGCTCCACCCATAAGGGTCCACGAAGTAGCAACCTTGACTATTCCATCATGGCTTCCGTCCACGAAGGACTAGCCTCACTATGGGTAGATCTTCACGAAGTAGGCGATCTCCCTGCCCTTACAAACTTCTTGGTTCAACTCCACAACACGAAGTAGGAGGCTCCCAAGCGACACCTAACCAATCTAGGAGGCACCACCCTCCAAAAGGTAATAGGCTCGGCAATGTCGATGAACTCCTTGCTCTTGTGCTTCAAGATGATAGACTCCTCAACACACAATCACTCTCTCACAGATTTGGCTTGGTGGAAGAGATGGGATTGGTGGAAAGCAACTTGGGGAGGCTAGATATCAAGATTCATATGGTTGGAATGGAATGGCATGATCTCAACACATGAGTAGGTGGCTCTCTCTCAGAAAATGAGATGGGGCAAGTATGGAATAGTTCTGAGTGCTTCTCTTTCGAGTGTGTGGTGGTGAAGGGGTATATATAGGCATCCCCAAAAATCCAACCGTTACACCTAAAGTGACCAACTCGGTGACACCGATGTGTGAATCTCGGTGGTACCGAAGTGACCAAAAGGTGACAACTTTTGAATCTCGGTGAGACCGATATATAACTCTCGGTGGTACCGATCAGGTGACCAACGGTCAGATTGTGCAAACTTGGTGACGCCGATCTTCACATCTCGGTGGTACCGATTCTTGACCAAGGCTTACCAGAGAGTTGGTCCAGAAACTCGGTGGCGCCGATCCACATTTCTCGGTGGTACCGATCAGGTGAATGGCTATCCAGAGAGTTGGTCCAGAAACTCGGTCAGACCGATAGGCAAATCTCGGTGGTACCAAAGACTGAAGATGGCTAAACAGAAAGTTGGCAACTGAACTCGGTGGCACTGACGCAGAATCGGTTGCACTGACAAGCTAGGGTTTGGCATGGGTCCATCTGAGTATGGGAATCGGTGGCACCGAGTGGAAAGTGTTGGTTGCACCGATTTTGGATATTTGACTTTGGACAGACTTTTGTGGAAGAGCTTGTGGGTGTTTTTGGTGACTAGCACTTGTGCACGTATGAGCATTTTGTTCACCAACAGTACCTTACCCCCTTTTAATAGTATTGGCTTTCCTATGGACTCAAAGTGATTTCTCACAAAGTAAAAAGTAGAGTCCTCTTGCTTGAAGCTTTGCCAATCCATTCCCTTGCATCTTGGGGTATCTCCACACAGCCCTTTTGCCAACCCATCTCTCCTTGGACTTTTATCTGAAATACACTAGGTAAAAGTATTAGTCCAAGAGACAATGTATGTTGTCATGAATTATCAAAACCACCAAGGGAGCATATTGTGCTTTCAATCTCCCCCTTTTTGGTAATTGATGACAACATACAATCAAAGCTTCAAATAAAGATATGCATGGACATAATGAAGACTTTGAGAGACACATGACTTAAACTTGCTCCCCCTAAATGTGTGCAATTCCTTTAAAGGATAGTTGCTTTGGAATGCATGGACACACATATAGTTGAAGGGATATAATAAGTCATGTGTATCTTGGCTATATGCATCAAATATATATGAATGAGATGTATCCTTGTTCAAGACTTCACTCTTGCAAACAATATGTGCAAGAAGCAAGAGATCATCTTGATCAAAGATATGATACATATACTTACCTTGAGTTCTTGAGCATTCTAGTCGTAGAAACACACTTGTGAAAACAATGGTAGGAAACACAAGAGTATTCTACCAATCAACAAGGCAATAGAACTCAAAAGTACCAAGATATGGAGAACATATGGAAGATAGTATTCCTTAAGATTGATATGTCTCCAAGATCATTTAGAACTTTCTCCCCTTAGATATGAAAATAGTAGATCATCCTCTCCCCCTGAATCTTAGCATGGAGATATTGGGATTGGATAGGGTGAGTAAAGTCTAAGATGAGTATAGTTTTTTTTTCAAACACATATTTCCCCCCTACTTTGGTATTCTCACCTTGAGTATATAAATGTAAGCTTTGATATCTGCTCTCCCCCTTGATTATATCTCCCCCTTTGCATAAGCATGTATCTCCCCTTTTTTGCATTGAAGCTTTGGTATTCTCCCCCTTTGGCATTAATTTCCAAAAAGGTCATACACAGGGTCAGATACAGGGATCATTGATTAAGAAGGGATCCTTGAGAACAAGGGTCATTGAATGTAGGGATCATAGAAATGAAAGTTGAGGGAATTATGGAAAATAATTTCTCTCCCTTTGGCTGAACTGAGAGCTTGTAAGACTTCTCCTCCTTTGAGTTAGGGATCCTTGAATAAAGTTTCTCCCCCTGTTTTTTTTAATAAGAAGGGATCATCGAAGAAACAAAGACACCACTTGTAGGATCACTAAAGAAACACAGATTTGCAATTATGAACACAAATAAGAGAAGAAATCAAATTGGTGGCTCCGAGACAAACAAGTCGGTGGTACCGAGATTCTGTAATGCAGCTCATCTGCTAATTCGGTAGAACCGAGTTATTTGTATCGGCGGCTCTGAGGCTAAAACAGAAACTTGGCAAATTTTTGACAGAGTTTCAAAGAGAAATTTTCAAAGGAAATACAAAAGACATTACAGAGAGATATCAACTAGAGAAGATTTGAGTGGTTCCAAGAAATCTTGAAAATAGAGAATGAACCAACTCAGAATGCTTAACTAGATGATGGGCGGTGACTAGGTCACGTATATTAGTGTATATTGACTTAGGAGCCAAGCAAGAATACTTGATCATAGGTCATACTCAGCGTTAAGCTCAAAATGGGGTTACCATTTTTCGATTAAGCATTTTAATGTCTTCATATCACTTGAGGTGCTTTAGCTCATGACTTGGAGTAAAGCTTTTTCAAGGATATGAGTACATACCTTTGAGTGATGTTGATGACGTAGCTTGTAGGTGAACTTGTTGAGGATGCTCGAGGTTGATGAAGATCATCTTGAGTTGGGAGCAATCCTTCTTGTTTTAGTACACTTGTCACCTACAAAGGTTAGTCAAGCAAGGAAGAACAATATATATATCCATTTTGACATGATACCAATTGAGAATTGTAAATAAGTGTCAAGGATATGTTCTTGTTGTCTTCTTCCTTCCATCATCAAGAGGGGTTGTGGATACTTGGTCTTGACAAGATTGCTTATGATTGGAGTTGATGGCAATCTTGTGGAATGAAGTTCTTCCAAGTACCTACAAAATGTTAGATGCAATACAAGGGAGCATAGAATTCCATGGCATAAGATAACATGTCACAAGATCATGGAAATATCAAGAAAGCTCATGCCCTTGCATGCAACGGAGTGAGTCTAGCTCAAGTTTGAAGCATCAATGATGTTCAACTCACTCCTCAAGTAACAAAACGTTTTCTCATCAAGTGGCTTAGTAAAGATATCGGCCAATTGCTTAGTAAAGATATCGGCCAATGGCATAAGATAACAAGTCCCGAGGTGGATTTTCTATCAACCTTGTATCTGGCATAGTCCGAATCGGAATAGCCAACAAGGTTAAAGGAAGATCCCTTGGGATACCAAATGCCAAAGTTTGGTGTTTGTATCAAATATCTCATAATACGTTTCACGGCCAAAAGATGACACTCTTTAGGTGCGGCTTGATATCTAGCACACATGCAAACACTAAGCATAATATCGGGACGAGAGGCACATAGATATAGCAATGAACCAATCATAGATCGATAAACTTTTTGATAAACCGGTTCGTCCTCCTTGGTAAGATCAACATGTCCACTAGTAGGCATAGGAGTTTTCATACCTTTGCACTCCTGCATGTTGAACTTCTTGATCAAGTCCTTGGTACACTTAGTTTGAGAGATGAAAGTTCCTTCTCTCGTTTGCTTGATTTGCAAACCAAGAAAGAATTTCAGCTCACACATCATGGACATCTCATACTTCTCGGACATTAACCTTCCAAATCTTTCACTAAATTGGGGGTTAGTAGATCCAAAGATAATATCATCCACATAGATTTGGCACACAAATAATTCACCATTAACTCTCTTAGTGAACAAGGTTGCGTCAATTTTACCAATTTCAAAACCTTTCTCAATGAGAAACTTCGTTAAGCATTTGTACCAAGCACGAGGGGCTTGCTTAAGACCATAAAGGGCTTTACGAAGCTTGTAAACATGATTAGGTTTCTTAGGATTCACAAAACCAGGTGGTTGCTTAACATAAACTTCTTCTTCAATCTCACCATTTAAAAAGGCACTTTTAATGTCCATTTGATAAAGCGTGGTATCATGGTGATTGGCATAAGCAAGAAGAATGCGTATAGCTTCAAGTCTAGCGACGGGGGCATAGGTCTCACCGTAGTCCATACCTTCGACTTGTGTATATCCTTGGGCTACGAGACGTGCCTTGTTGCGTACGACTTGACCATCTTCGTCTTGCTTGTTTCGAAACACCCATTTGGTTTCGATGATGTTGTGCTCGTCCTCGGGCTTCTTCACGAGTGTCCACACTTCGTTCCTCTCAAAGTTGTGAAACTCTTCATGCATTGCGTTCACCCAATCCGGGTCTTCAAGAGCTTGTTCTACCTTCAAGGGTTCAATGCTAGAGATGAAAGAATAATGCTCACAAAAGTTAGCTAGGCGAGTTTTAGAGCGAGTGATTCTCCCGGTTTGTATGTCACCAAAGATTTGGTTTAGGGGATGGTTCTTGGTCACTCTTGCTCGAACTCGGGGTAGCTTAGGCTTGTTGGATGGTGGAGCTTCTTCTTCATCATCATGTTCTTCATCTTCGTTGTTGTTGAAGGTGCCGTTCCCTTGAGGTGGTGGTGAAGGAGGTTGTGGTGGATCTTCATGATGTACTTCCTCCTCTTCATCATCTTGTTGAGTACCACTTGTAGATGCCTCCATGTCATGTTGTGGTTCACCTTGACGTGAAGTAGGGGCTTCCAGTTGAGTTGATGAAGTACTTTCCTTCACCTCCATGGGACGAATCTTGCCAATAGACAAGTCTTGGATAGCTTCCGAAGGGTCCTTATCACCTACATCATTTGGCAATTGTTCGACTTGCGAACCATTAGATTCATCAAACTTCACATCTACCGTCTCTTCAACTTTTTGAGTGAAGTTGTTGTAGACACGGTAAGTGTGAGAGTTCGATCCATAACCAAGTAGGAATCTTCATGAGATTTAGGAGCAAATTTAGTACGATGATGCTTATCAAGAATGTAGCACTTTGAGCCGAATACCCGAAAGTATCAAACTTGGGGTTTGTTACCGATGAGTAGCTCGTATGCCGTTTTACCGAGAAGCTTGTGCAAGTAGAGTCGGTTTGTGGCATGACACGCTGTTTCCACGGCTTCTGCCCAAAAGTGTCTTGGCGTCTTGTATTCGTCAAGCATCGTTCTTGCCATCTCAATAAGCGTCCGGTTCTTCCTCTCAACAACTCCATTTTGTTGAGGCATGTACGTAGCCGAGAACTCATGTGATACACTGATACGTCTCCGTCGTATCTACAATTTTTTATTGTTTCATGCCAATATTCTACAACTTTCATATACTTTTGGCAACTTTTTATACTATTTTTGGGACTAACATATTGATCCAGTGCCCAGTGCCACTTCCTCTGTGTTGCATGTTTTTTGTTTCGCAGAAAATCCATATCAAACGAAGTCCAAATGGGATAAAAACTTACAGAGATTTTTTTTGGAATATATGTGAATTTTGGGAAATGGAATCAACAGAAGGCGGTGCCCGAGGGACCCACAAGCCATAGGGGCGCGCCCTGGGGGGTAGGGCGCGCCAAGCTGGCTTGTGGCCACCCCGTAAGGCGGTTGGTGCCCTTCTTTCGCCGCAAGAAAGCTAATATCCGGATAAAAATCGTGTTAAAATTTCAGCCCAATCGGAGTTACGGATCTCCGGAAATTTAAGAAACGGTGAAAGGCCAGAATCTAAAAAGGCAGAAACAGAAGGAAACAGAGAGAGAGATCCAATCTCGGAGGGGCTCTCGCCCCTCCGCAGCCATGGAAGCCAAGGACCAGAGGGGAAACCCTCCTCCCATCTAGGGGGAGGCCAAGGAAGAAGAAGAAGGAGGGGGGCTCTCTCCCCCTCTCTCCCGGTGGCACGGGAACGCCGCCGGGGCCATCATCGTGACGGCGATCTACACCAACAACTTCGCCGCCATCATCACCAACTCTCTCCCCCTCTATGCAGCGGTGTAACACCCCTTCTCCCCGCTGTAATCTCTACTTAAACATGGTGCTCAACGCTATATATTATTTCCCAATGATGTATGGCTATCCTATGATGTTTGAGTAGATCCGTTTTGTCCTATGGGTTGATTGATGATCATGATTGGTTTGAGTTGCATGTTTTATTATTGGTGCTGTGCTATGGTGCTCTCCGTGTCGCGCAAGCATGAGGGATCCCCGCTGTAGGGTTTGCAATATGTTTATGATTCGCTTATGGTGGGTGGCGTGAGTGACGGAAGCACAGACCCGAGTAAGTAGGTTGTTTGCGTATGGGAGTAAAGAGGACTTGATACTTAATGCTATGGTTGGGTTTTACCTTAATGATCTTTAGTAGTTGCGGATGCTTGCTAGAGTTCCAATCATGAGTGCATATGATCTAAGTAGAGAAAGTATGTTAGCTTATGCCTCTCCCTCATATAAAATTGCAATAATGATTACCGGTCTAGTTATCGATTGCCTAGGGACAAATAACTTTCTTGTGACAAAAAGCTCTCTACTAAGACTAACTTAGTTGTTTCTTTATCTAAGAAGCCCCTAGTTTTTATTTACGTGCTCTTTATTATCTTGCAAACCTATCCTATCACACCTACAAAGTACTTCTAGTTTCATACTTGTTCTAGGTAAAGCGAACGTTAAGCGTGCGTAGAGTTGTATCGGTGGTCGATATAACTTGAGGGAATATTTGTTCTACCTTTAGCTCCTCGTTGGGTTCGACACTCTTACTTATCGAGAAAGGCTACAATTGATCCCCTATACTTGTGGGTTATCAAGACCTTTTTCTGGCGCCGTTGCCGGGGAGCAATAGCGTGGGGTGAATATTCTCGTGTGTGCTTGTCTGCTTTATCACTAAGTAGATTTTATTTGCTGTTCTAAGTTGTTCTCTATCTTTAGTTATGGATATGGAACACGAAATACCAAAAAAATTAGGTGTACTTGCTACTCATGGAGATGGGGAACCTTCTAAAACCCTTGATGCTCATTATGTGAAAGATATTATGCACTACTTTAATAATCCTGAGAAAACCCCATTCAATTATATATTGGGACACACGTTGGATCAACATGAATACTTTAGGGATTATCGCTTGACTCAAAAAGGGAAACTGTTATGGGATCGAATTCATATGTTGAAATGGTATAGTTGGAATCTATGCTTGAGATATGATATTACTTGTTGCTCTAGGATGAAGGCTAAACACCTTCCCTTTTCATGTAAATTTAATGATAATGAAACCTTGGCTTCTTATGATAATGGTATATATGATTACTATGATGTGGAACAAATAGAAGAGTTTGTTGCTTTTAAGGGTGCTTATGAAATTGAAGCTTTGTTTGAAAAGTATGAAGATTATGATGATGCTGTTTACCGATCTCAAAATTTGGCTATGCTTCGTTATTGTTATGCCAATTATGAATATAATTCCCATATTGATCAATTTATTGAGAAAGTCTCCGCTATCCAAGAAGAGACTAATATTTTGCAGGAATCTATGGAAGAAGAAATTGATGACATTGTGAGCTCATTGGATGAAAAAGATGAGGATGAGAGCGAAGAACAAAAGGAGGAAGAGCGGATTAGCTACCCGTGCCCACCTTCTAATGAGAGTAACTCTTCAACTCATACATTGTTTAATTTCCCTTCGTTCTTACCGAAGGATGAATGCTATGATAATTGCTATGATCCCTTGGATTCATTTGAAATATCCCTTTTGGATGAACTTGATGCTTGCTATGCTTGTGGCCATGATGCCAATATGAATGATGCTTATGGAGATGAACTTGCTATAGTTCCTTATGTTAAATGTGAAATTGTTGCTATTGCACCCACACATGATAGTCCTATTATCTTTTTGAATTCTCCCAACTATACTATATCGGAGAAGTTTGCACTTATTAAGGATTATATAGATGGGTTGCCTTTTACTATTACACATGATGATTTTGATAGATATAATATGCATGTGCTTGCTTCTCCTACTTGCAATTATTATGAGAGAGGAACTACATCTCCGCCTCTCTATGTTTCCAATACGATAAAATTGCAAGAAACTGTTTATACTATGCATTGGCCTTTACTTTGTGTGCATGAATTGTTCTTTTATGACATGCCGATGCATAGGAAGAGAGTTAGACTTAGTCATTGCATGACATATATTACTTTGTGCTCAATACTAAATTACAAATCATTGTTAATTAAAATTGGCTTTGATATACCTTGGGATCCAGGTGGATCAATTACTTGAGCACTTTATGCCTAGCTTAATGGCTTTAAAGAAAGCGCCGCCAGGGAGACAACCCAGAAGTTTTAGAGAGTCATTTTATTCTGTTGTGTGCTTTTATATAGTTTAAAAAAACAAAAAAATAAAGAGGGGAACCTAAAACTTTTTCAAAAATAAAAGTGAAAGTGAGAGAGACGAGCATTGTTAAAATGGGAGCATGCCTTGAACTTTGTTCATGCCCATGGAAACCTTGTGAATCTTAATTACAGAAAATTTTCAACAAAAATAATTATACCCTTGTATAAATCCATTGTATTATAAAAATAATGTGCCAAGATTTGCCTTTAGAATGATTAGATTGCTTGTTTGGTGTGTGCAGTGCAAAAACAGAAACTTTGGCTGTAGTGCGTGAATTTACATTTTTTACTGGAATGTCAAAAGTTTATGAATTTTTTACACAGTACTGCTATGCAAATTTTTTATTTTTTCCTAATTTTTCAGAATTTTTAGAGTTACATAAATATAGTAAATGTTCAGATTGCTACAGAATGTCCTGTTTAAGACAGATTCTGTTTTTGATGCATTGTTTTGCTAGTTTTGATGAAACTATCTATTTTATCGGTGGTATAAGCCATAAAGAAGTTATAATACAGTAGCTACAATGAAAAAACAAAATATGAATGGGTTTGCAACAGTACTTAAAGTGGTGATTTGTTTTATTATACTAACGTATCTCACGAGGGTTTTGTTAAGTTTTGTGTGATTGAAGTTTTCAAGTTTTGGGTGAGATCACGATGGATGAAGGAATAAGGAGTGGAAAGAGACTAAGCTTGGGGATGCCCGAGGCACCCCAAGGTAATATTCAAGGACTCCCAAGAAACTAAGCTTGGGGATGCCCCGGAAGGCATCCCCTCTTTCTTCTAACGACCATCGGTAATTTTACTTGGAGCTATATTTTTATTCGTCACATGATATGCGTAAATCTTGGAGCGTCGTGTGCTTTTTCTTTTTCTTTTAATAATGCACCATTCTGGTATGATAAAGTTCTTGGTTGATTTATTAGAAGGCTCTTTGCACCTCACTTATATCTTTTGAGTATGGCTTTATAGAATGCTTCATGTGCTTCACTTATATCATTTGAAGTTTGGATTGCCTGTTTCTCTACACATAGAAAACCGCCATTTGTAGAATGCTCTTTTGCTTCAATTATATTTGTTAGAGAGTGTCATATCTTTTGTATAAAGAATTAAACTCTCATGCTTCACTTATATCTATTTAGAGAGTTAACAGGAGTTGGTCATTCACATGGTTAGTCATAAAATCCTACATAAAACTTGTAGATCACTGAATATGATATGTTTGATTCCTTGCAATAGTTTTGCGATATAAAGATGGTGATACTAGAGTCATGCTAGTTAGTAATTGTGGATTGGTAGAAATATTTGTGTTAAAGTTTGTGATTCCCGTAGCATGCACGTATGGTGAACCATTATGTGAAGAAGTCGGAGCATGATTTATTTATTGATTGTCATCCTTTATGTGGAGGTCGGGAGCTCGCGATGGTTAACTCCTACCAACCTCTCCCCTAGGGGCATGTGTCTAATACTTTGTTTCGATAGCTAATAGATTTTTGCAATAAGTATGTGAGTTCTTTATGACTAATGTTGAGTCCATGGATTATACGCACTCTCATCCTTCCACCATTGCTAGCCTCTCTAGTACCGCGCAACTTTCGCCGGTGTATTACACCCACCATATATCCTTCCTCAAAATAGCCACCGTACCTACCTATTATGGCATTTCCATAGCCATTCCGAGATATATTGCCATGCAACTTCCACCGTTCCGTTTATTATGACACGCACCATCATTGTCATATTGCTTTGCATGCTCGTAAGATAGCTAGCATGATGTTTTCATGGCTTGTCCGTTTTTTGATGTCATTGATACGCTAGATCATTGCACATCCCGGCACACTGCCGGAGGCATTCATATAGAGTCATATTTTGTTCTAGTATCGAGTTGTAGTTCTTGAGTTGTAAGTAAATAAAAGTGTGATGATCATCATTATTAGAGTATTGTCCCATGTGAGGAAAAGATGATGGAAGCTATGATTCCCACACAAGTTGGGATGAGTCTCCGGACTTTACAAATAAATAAAAGAGGCCAAAGAAGCCCACAAAAAAAATGAGAGAAAAGAGAGAAGGGGCAATGCTACTATTCCTTTTTCCACACTTGTGCTTCAAAGTAGCACCATGATCTTCATGATAGAGAGTCTCCTATATTGTCACTTTCATATGCTAGTGGGAATTTTTCATTATAGAACTTGGCTTGCATATTCCAATGATGGGCTTCCTCAAATTGCCCTAGGTCTTCGTGAGCAAGCAAGTTGGATGCACACCCACTTAGTTTCTTTTGAGCTTTCATACACTTATAGCTCTAGTGCATCCGTTGCATGGCAATCCCTACTCACTCACATTAATATCTATTGATGGGCATATCCATAGCCCGTTGATACGCCTAGTTGATGTGAGACTATATCCTTCTTTTTGTCTTCTCCACAACCACCATATTCTATTCCACCTATAGTGCTATATCCATGGCTCATGCTCATGTATTGCGTGAAAGTTGAAAAAGTTTGAGAATACTAGAGTATGAAACAATTGCTTGGCTAAAACCGGGGTTGTGCATGATTAAATACTTTGTGTGATGAAGATGGAGCATAGCCAGACTATATGATTTTGTAGGGATTATTTTCTTTTAGCCATGATATTTTGAGAAGACATGATTGCTTTATTAGTATGCTTGAAGTATTATTGTCTTAATGTCAAATGATAGACTATTGCTTTGAATCACTTGTGTCTTAATATTCATGCCATGATTAGATTATATGATCAAGATTATGGTAGGTAGCATTCCACATCAAAAATTATCTTTTTTATCATTTACCTACTCGAGGACGAGCAGGAATTAAGCTTGGGGATGCTGATACGTCTCCATCATTTCTACAATTTTTGATTGTTTCATGCCAATATTCTACAACTTTCATACACTTTTGACAACATTTTATACTATTTTTGGGACTAACATATTGATCCAGTGCCCAGTGCCAGTTCCTGTTTGTTGCATGTTTTTTGTTTCGCAGAAAATCCATAACAAACGAAGTCCAAACGGGATAAAAACTTATGGAGATTTTTTTGGAATATATGTGAATTTTGGGAAGTCTAATCAACAGAAGGCGGTGCCCGAGGGGCCCACAAGCCATAGGGGCGCGCCCTGGGGGGTAGGGCGCGCCAGGCTGGCTTGTGGCCACCCCGTAAGGCGGTTAGTGCCCTTCTTTCGCCGCAAGAAAGCTAATATCCGGATATAAATCATGTTAAAATTTCAGCCCAATTGGAGTTACGGATCTCCGGAAATTTAAGAAACGGTGAAAGGCCAGAATCTAAAAAGGCAGAAACAGAAGGAAACAGAGAGAGAGATCCAATCTCGGAGGGGCTCTCGCCCCTCCGCAGCCATGGAAGCCAAGGACCAGAGGGGAAACCCTCCTCCCATCTAGGGGGGAGGCCAAGGAAGAAGAATAAGGAGGGGGGCTCTCTCCCCCTCTCTCCCGGTGACACCAGAACGCCGCCGGGGCCATCATCGTGACGGTGATCTACACCAACAACTTCGCCGCCGTCATCACCAACTCTCTCCCCCTCTATGAAGCGGTGTAACACCCCTTCTCCCTGCTGTAATCTCTACTTAAACATGGTGCTCAACGCTATATATTATTTCCCAATGATGTATGGCTATCCTATGATGTTTGAGTAGATCCGTTTTGTCCTATGGGTTGATTGATGATCATGATTGGTTTGAGTTGCATGTTTTATTATTGGTGCTGTCCTATGGTGCTCTCCATGTCGCCTAAGCATGAGGGATCCCTGCTGTAGGGTTTGCAATATGTTTATGATTCGCTTATGGTGGGTGGCGTGAGTGACGGAAGCACAGACCCGAGTAAGTAGGTTGTTTGCGTATGGGAGTAAAGAGGACTTGATACTTAATGCTATGGTTGGGTTTTACCTTAATGATCTTTAGTAGTTGCGGATGCTTGCTAGAGTTCCAATCATGAGTGCATATGATCCAAGTAGAGAAAGTATGTTAGCTTATGCCTCTCCCTCATATAAAATTGCAATAATGATTACCGGTCTAGTTATCGATTGCCTAGGGACAAATAACTTTCTTGTGACAAAAAGCTCTCTACTAAGACTAACTTAGTTGTTTCTTTATCTAAGCAGCCCCTAGTTTTTATTTACGTGCTCTTTATTATCTTGCAAACCTATCCTATCACACCTACAAAGTACTTCTAGTTTCATACTTGTTCTACGTAAAGCGAACGTTAAGCGTGCGTAGAGTTGTGTCGGTGGTCGATAGAACTTGAGGGAATATTTGTTCTACCTTTAGATCCTCATTGGGTTCGACACTCTTACTTATCGAGAAAGGCTACAATTGATCCCCTATACTTGTGGTTATCATACACCTCCTTCGTCAAGAAAGGTATCCACATGGGTGTTCTTGAACTCCGATCCGTTATCGCTCCGAACCTTCTTGATCTTCACGTCAAACTGATTTTGCGCTTTGCGAACGAAGTTCTTGAAGATCTTTTGTACCTGTGACTTATCATCAAGAAAGAATACCCACGTAAATCTGGAAAAATCATCAACTATAACTAGACCATAGGAATTTCCACCGAGACTCTTGTAAGCATTGGGTCCAAAAAGATCCATGTGAAGTAACTCGAGTGGTCTCCTAGTAGTCATGATATTCTTAACTGGATGACTTCCACCTACTTGCTTTCCAGCTTGACAAGCGCTACAAAGTCTATCTTTGTCAAAGATAACATCTTTAACACCAAGTATATGATCACCTTTGATAAGCTTGTCTAGATTACGCATGCCAACATGTCCTAGTCTTCTATGCCAAAGCCAACCTTTAGAAGATTTTGCAATAAGACATGTACGAGGTTTGGATCTCTTAGTGAAATCGATAATGTATAGATCACCTCTACGGAAACCGGTAAAGATCATTTTATGATTATCTTGACGAAACACTTGGCAATCTACTTTCGTGAATAGCACATCAAAACCAAAGTCGGCAAGTCTAGATACGGAAAGAAGATTGTAGCCAAGAGATTCAACAAGCATAACATTTTGAATAGAGCTATCATGGGATATGGCCACCTTACCAAGACCGAGTACCTTACCCTTGGAGTTGTCTCCAAACGTTACGTACCTTCGCGGTCCATGGTTTGGTGTGATCTCTTCAAACATTTCTCTATCTCCGGTCATATGATCGGTGCATCCGCTATCGAGAATCCAGTCTTTTCCTCCGGGCATGTAATCCTTGAAGTTTGCCATGAGACTTAGATTCTTCATGATCTTCTCATATTCGATGTTGAACAGCTCATCCTCATCATAGTAGCCATGTTCCACATTGTCATCATCAATTGGGAAATCCTCGTCACAAAGAACAACAGATTCGTTAGGATCGTGATCATGACAATGTTCAAGATTGTGAATTCGAATGGCTTCTACAATGATGTTGCTAATGGTTATGACATCTCCTTTAGCACGCATGGGGTCTCTAAGCTCAAATAGATAGTCATCAAACTTGGGATCACTAGGCGTCATTTTGCGAAAGGCAATAGTTTTATGAAGAATTTCATCAAGATTAATCAATGAATAACTTGGATATCGTTTCTCCAAGTCATTCCACAAAGTATAAGCACATTCAAAATTCTTCATTTGATTAAGCACATTTCTAGGCAATGCTCTAACAATGAGATTAATAGTTCTAAGATTGCATAGCATATCAATTTCCTCTTCGTGTGTGGGATGTAAAGGATCAATGGGAGGTACGTAGGGGCTCTTAACATATTTGCTCAATTGATATTCATTAAACAGCTCAAGCATCAAAGTTTTCCATTGACTATAGTACTCTCCATCAAGAATGGGCACTCTACAACTCAAACTCCCTATACTAGACACATCCATCTTCCTCCACGGTGATGAAACCGAAGCAATGGAGATCAATGCTCTGATACCAATTGTGGGATCACTAGAAGAGTGTCTAGAGGGGGGGTGAATAGAATACTAGCAGGAATTTAAAACCTAACCTTTGCCCAAGTTAATTGGTTGGCAGATTTTAACAATCATAGCAAGTCAAGCACACCCTACACATGCATGTCTACGGGTATAGCAGCGGAAAGTAAAGACATTGCACATGAAGTAGAGAGTTGAGATAGGAAGATCAAACACAATTGGAGACGCAAAGATTTTTCCCGTGGTTCCGATAGGTGGTGCTATCGTATGTCCACATTTATGGAGTCTTCAATCCACGGAGGGTAACGGTCGCAAGAGTCCATGGAGGGCTCCACCCATAAGGGTCCACGAAGTAGCAACCTTGACTATTCCATAACGGCTTCCGTCCATGAAGGACTAGCCTCACTATGGGTAGATCTTCACGAAGTAGGCGATCTCCTTGCCCTTACAAACTTCTTGGTTCAACTCCACAACACGAAGTAGGAGGCTCCCAAGCGACACCTAACCAATCTAGGAGGCACCACCCTCCAAAAGGTAATAGGCTCGGCAATGTCGATGAACTCCTTGCTCTTGTGCTTCAAGATGATAGACTCCTCAACACACAATCACTCTCTCACAGATTTGGCTTGGTGGTAGAGATGGGATTGGTGGAAAGCAACTTGGGGAGGCTAGAGATCAAGATTCATATGGTTGGAATGGAATGGCATGATCTCAACACATGAGTAGGTGGCTCTCTCTCAGAAAATGAGATGGGGCAAGTATGGAATAGTTCTGAGTGCTTCTCTTTCGAGTGGGTGGTGGTGAAGGGGTATATATAGGCATCCCCAAAAATCCAACCGTTACACCTAAAGTGACCAACTCGGTGACACCGATGTGTGAATCTCGGTGGTACCGAAGTGACCAAAAGGAGACAACTTTTGAATCTCGGTGAGACTGATATATAACTCTCGGTGGTACCGATCAGGTGACCAACGGTCAGATTGTGCAAACTCGGTGACGCCGATCTTCACATCTCAGTGGTACCGATTATTGACCAAGGCTTACCAGAGAGTTGGTCCAGAAACTCGGTGGCGCCGATCCACATTTCTCGGTGGTACCGATCAGGTGAATGGCTATCCAGAGAGTTGGTCCAGAAACTCGGTGAGACCGATAGGCAAATCTCTGTGGTACCGAAGACTGAAGATGGCTAAACAGAAAGTTGGCAACTGAACTCGGTAGCACCGACGCAGAATCGGTTGCACCGACAAGCTAGGGTTTGGCATGGGTCTGTCTGAGTATGGGAATCGGTGGCACCGAGTGGAAAGTGTTGGTTGCACCGATTTTGGATATTTGACTTTGGACAGACTTTTGTGGAAGAGCTTGTGGGTGTTTTTGGTGACTATCACTTGTGCACGTATGAGCATTTTGTTCACCAATAGTACCTTACCCCCTTTTAATAGTATTGGCTTTCCTATGGACTCAAAGTGATTTCTCAGAAAGTAAAAAGTAGAGTCCTCTTGCTTGAAGCTTTGCCAATCCATTTCCTTGCATCTTGGGGTATCTCCACACAGCCCTTTTGCCAACCCATCTCTCCATGGACTTTTATCTGAAATACACTAGGTAAAAGTATTAGTCCAAGAGACAATGTATGTTGTCATGAATTATCAAAACCACCAAGGGAGCATATTGTGCTTTCACCGTTGTTCCTAATGATAAGAATGAACTCATTATACAAAGAATTGTCACTGGTTATAGAATGGTAATTGATTTTAAAAAATTAAATAAAGCTACTAGGAAAGATCATTACCCTTTGCCTTTCATTGATCAAATGCTAGAGAGACTATCTAAGCACACACACTTTTGTTTCCTAGATGGATATTCTGGTTTCTCTCAAATACCTGTGTCACAATCCGATCAAGGGAAAACCACCTTCACTTGCCCTTTTGGAACCTATGCTTATAGACGTTTGCCTTTTGGTTTATGCAATGCACCTGCTACCTTTCAAAGAAGTATGACTGCTATATTCTCTGATTTTTGTGAAAAGATTGTGGAGGTTTTCATGGATGATTTTTCCATTTACCGAACTTCGTTTGATGATTGCTTAAGCAACCTTGATCGAGTTTTGTAGAGATGTGAACAAACTAATCTCGTCTTGAATTGGGAGAAGTGCCACTTTATGGTTAATGAAGGCATTGTCTTGGGGCATAAAATATCTGAATGAGGTATTGAGATGGATAAAGCTAAAGTTGATGCAATTGAGAAAATGCCGTGTCCTAAAGATATTAAAGGTATTCGAAGTTTCCTTGGTCATGCTGATTTTTATAGGAGGTTCATTAAAGACTTCTCTAAAATTTCTAGGCCTCTTACTAATCTTTTGCAAAAGGATATCCCTTTTGTTTTTGATGACAATTGTGTGGAAGCCTTTGAAACACTCAAGAAAGCCTTAACCTCTGCACCTATCATTCAACCACCTGATTGGAACTTGCCTTTTGAAATTATGTGTGATGCTAGTGATTATGCTGTTGGTGCTGTCCTAGGACAAAGAGTTGATAAGAAATTGAATGTTATCCATTATGCTAGTAAAACTCTAGACAGTGCCCAACGAAATTATGCTACTACTGAAAAAGAATTTTTAGCAGTTGTGTTTGCTTGTGATAAATTTAGATCCTATATTGTTGACTCCAAAGTTATTGTTCACACCGATCATGCTGCTATAAAATATCTTATGGAAAAGAAAGATGCTAAACCTAGACTTATTAGGTGGGTTCTTTTGCTTCAAGAATTTGACTTACATATCGTTGATAGGAAAGGAGCTGAGAACCCCGTAGCTAATAACTTATCTAGGTTAGAAAATATTCTTGATGATCCACTACCTATTGATGATAGTTTCGCTGACGAACAGCTAGCTACAATAAGTGTCTCACACAACACACCTTGGTATGCTGATTATGCTAATTACATTGTCGCTAAATATATACCGCCTAACTTTACATATCAACAAAAGAAAAAAATTCTTCTATGACTTGAGACATTACTTTTGGGATGACCCACATCTTTATAAAGAAGGAGTAGATGGTATTATTAGACATTGTGTACCTCATCATGAACAGGAACAAATCCTATGGAAATGTCATTCCGAAGCTTATGGAGGACATCATGCGGGAGATAGAACTGCTCACAAGGTATTGCAATCTGGTTTTTATTGGCCTACTCTCTTCAAGGATGCTCGTAAGTTTGTATTGTCTTGTGATGAATGTCAAAGAATTGGTAATATCGGTAACCGTCAAGAAATGCCTATGAATTATTCACTTGTTGTTGAACCATTTGACGTGTGGGGTTTTGATTATATGGGGCCTTTTCCTTCCTCTAACGGGTACACTCATATTTTAGTTGCGGTTGATTATGTCACTAAGTGGGTAGAAGCTATTCCAACTAGTAGTGCTGATCACCACACCCCCATTAAAATGCTTAAAAAGGTTATCTTTCCGAGGTTTGGAGTCCCTAGATATTTAATGACCGATGGTGGTTCAGACTTTATTCATGGTGCTTTTCGTAAGATGCTTGCTAAATATGATGTTAACCATAGAATTGCATCTCCCTATCATCCTATATCTAGTGGTCAAGTAGAACTTAGCAATAGAGAAATAAAATTAATATTACAAAAAACTGTCAATAGGTCTCGTAAGAATTGGTCTAAGAAATTAGATGATGCACTTTGGGCCTATAGAACAGCTTATAAAAATCCTATGGGTATGTCTCCATATAAAATGGTGTATGGAAAAGCTTGTCATTTGCCACTAGAATTAGAACACAAAGCATTTTGGGCAATTAAAGAGCTCGACTATGATTTCAAACTTGCCGGTGAGAAGAGGCTATTTGATATTAGCTCACTCGATGAATGGAGAACCCAAGCGTATGAAAATGCCAAGATATTCAAAGAAAAAGTAAAGAGATAGCATGACAAGAGAATCCAAAAGCGGGAATTCAAAATAGGAGATTATGTTCTTTTGTTCAACTCTCGTTTAAGATTTTTTGCAGGAAAGCCTCTCTCGAAATGGGAAGGACCATATATTATTGAAGAGGTCTATCGTTCTGGAGCTATCAAGATTAATAATGCCGAAGGTACTAACCCGAAGGTAGTCAATGGACAAAGAATTAAGCATTATATCTCAGGTACGCCAATTAACATTGAAAGCAATGTTATCCAAACCATGACTCCGGAGGAACACATAAAATAAATCTTCCGGAACACTCCAGAATACTTAAAAATAGGAGGTACGTGATACGGTAAGTAAACGGACTCCGAAAAATATGCAAACATATTTTTTGTTAGTTTTGAAATATTTTAGAATTTTGGAAATAAAAAAATAAATTGGAAGGTGATCGAGGTGAGCACGATACACCAGGGTGCGCCAGGCACCCCTGGGCGTGCCCTGGTGGGTTGTGCCCACCTCGGATGCTTTCCCGACTCTGTTTTCCTTCCAAATACTTGTTTCCCAAGAATAAAAATTCTCTATATATACCCCCCGACTGTTTTGACGACCGCATCGTAGAAAAATCCTCTGTTCTTGTTTCTTGCTGTTTTCTCGCTAGATCTAGATCTCCATGGCTCCACCAAGCTCCTCTAAGGACAAGTTCTTCGAGAAGGTCATCAACCCGTACTTGCCGGAGGTGATGAAGAGCCCTCAAGCCAATGAGATGCGTGAGGGGGTGCTCCATATCCGCGATGTTCAAGGACCCAAGAAGACCGGAAGCGTGGAGGCTAGGCTTGAGGAGGTGGAGCAAGAAATCTTCAAGTGCCAGAAGATGGTGGAGCGTGGACTTAGTGCCAATCACTCCATGATCACGTAATTCACCCGTCACCAGACGGTGGATGGCCACGGCCCGTGAAGGACATCATTTCCACCCTCAACGAGCAAATTAATTTTCTGCAGATCCAAGTTTATGATCTCCAAAACCAAGTCTTCGAATATGAAGCAAGATTTAAAGGTACGAGTTTAGCTGCCAGTTGCAGGACTCAGGGGACTCTCGTGTCAACCTTTGATGGGGAGCCCTTACCCTGGAAGCTGGAGAACAAGCTTACTACATCAACACCTCCACCTTCTTCACCACCACTACCAAAGGAGACTTGAGCACATGGGTATGGGCACTCCCCTTGGCTTGAGCCAAGCTTGGGGGAGGTGCCCCGATATCGTATCACCATCACTTTTATTCACCTTTACCTATTTTGGTTCCATCTTTAGTTTCCCTTTGCCTTAGTCGAATAAAAGTTTAGCATGATATATTTTCGTGTGTTAGTTTCGTGGCCTACCTATCTATGTAATCGAGTGAAAGTTATATAATAAAGTTTAGTTTGAGTTTTTGCTTCTGTACTTTCTTGTTGCAATCAAATAAAAGAAAGACAAATAAATGAAAAGAATCATATGCTAATCTTATGGTGAGTAATGACATCACATAAGGAAAAGTATAAGTAGTAAAATTTATTGGAGATTGACAAACATAGCATTGGTCAATGATGCAATTCATGAAAGAACTAATTAGGGAAGAGAAGATTCACATGCTAATACACTATCTTGGACATCTTTTATGATTGTGAGCCTCCATCAAATATTATATGTCAAAATTGTTGACGTTGGACAAGGAAGACAACGTAATGATTTATGTTTGTTCGTCTCCACATAGAAGTTATATTGTCATAGATCCTTTAACATGTGGTGCTTGCCCAATATCTTTGATAGCCAAAAATTCCGCACTAAGTAGAGATACTACTTGTGCATCCAAAAACCCAAACCAAACTCTTCCTTTGAGTGTCCACCATACCTACCTATGGATCGAGAAAGATCCTTCAATTAAGTTGTCATCGGAGCAACAAGGCAATAAAAATTGCTTCTAAAAGTGTTTTGATCAATTAGTGTTAGAGAAAATTGAGCGCTATACAAACTTATGATGGCAAAGTAATAAAAGCGACGGACTGCATAATAAAGGTTGCTATCATAGGGGGCAATATAGTGTGACGTTCTTTTACATTAAGGGATTGGGCATACAAATCAATAAGCGCATGACAACCTCTGCTTCCCTCTGCGAAGGGCCTATCTTTTACTTTTATGCACTTACTTTTATGCAAGAGTCAAAGTATTCTTCCCTATTCCTTTTTACTTTTTCCTTTTGCAAGCATATCATGTGGTGAGGAAAGATCTAGGCACATATATCTGGTTGGATACGGGTGGGCATGAGTTAGTATTGTTGACATCACCCTTGAGGTGAGTGAGTTGGGAGGCAAAACTATAAGCCCCTATCTTCCTACGTGTCTGGTTGAAACTTTTTGTTCATGGGTATGCCGTGAGCGTTAGCAATCATAGAAGACTAAATGATAGTTGAGTATGTGGACTTGCCAAAAGGCTCCGACACGAGACCCTTCCTGAAAATATGATGAATTGTAGTTGCAAAGTTGACTGAGAGCATAGTTTGTTGGTTTCCAATAGGGTTTATGCTTCATACTTCTATGTTGTGATGAATTGTTACTTGTTCATGAGAAGCCTTATGATAAAAATGTATTGAAATAAGTTCTTATGTTAGAGTTTGTTGCTGTTATGTTAATAAGCATGACGCTTCTATGTCCGTATTTTGTTTTATCGACACCTCTCTCTCAAACCATGTGGACATGCTTTTCAATATCGGCTTTCGCTTAAGGACAAGCGAGGTCTAAGGTTGGGGGAGTTGATACATCCATTTTGCATCATGATTTCCTACTATCATTTACTTTGTTTTGTTGAATAATAATGCTTTGGGGAGTGATTCTAATACCTTTTCTCTCATAATATGCAAGCTTTACACAAAGAGGGAGAATACCGGCAGCTGGAATTCTGGACCCAAGAAAAGCACGTCAGAGATACCTATCCTGCACAACTCCAATGAAGCTGAAAATTTACGGAGATTATTTTTGTATTTAATAAGAATTATTGGAGCTGAAAACTACCGGAGGAGGGCCCCCAGGTGGGCACAACCCACCAGGGAGCGCCCTGATGGGTTGTGCCCAGCATGGCCCGCTTCCGGTACCCATCTTCTGGTATAAATTCCCAAAAGACCTAAAAAAATTAAGAGGAGGACTTTTGGGACGAAGCGCCGCCGCCTCGAGGCGGAACTTGGGCAGGAGCACTTTTGCCCTTCGGCGGAGCGATTCCGCCGGGGGAACTTCCCTCCCGGAGGGGAAAATCGAAGCTATCGTCAACACCAACACCCCTCTCATCTTTGGGTGGCCAATCTTCATCAACATCTTCAACAACACCATCTCCTCTCAAACCCTAGTTCATATCTTGTGTTCAATCTTTGTACCGGAACCTCAGATTGGTACCTGTGGGTGACTAGTAGTGTTGATTACCTTGCGTAGTTGATTACTATATGGTTTATTTGGTGGAAGATCATATGTTCAGATCCATTATGCTATTCATTACTCCTCTGATCTTGAGCATGATTATTATTTGTGAGTAGTTACCTTTGTTCTTGAGGTCACGGGAGAAGTCATGTTGCTAGTAATCATGTGAATTTGATATGTGTTCGATATTTTGATGATATGTATGTTGTGATTCCCTTAGTGGTGTCATGTGAACGTCAACTACATGACACTTCACCATTCATGGGCCTAAGGGAATGCATTATGGAGTAGTTATTAGATGATGGGTTGCTAGAGTGACAAAAGCTTAAACCCTAGTTTATGCGCTACTTCGTAAGGGGCTGATTTGGATCCACATGTTTAATGCTATGGTTAGACTTTGTCTTAATACTTTTATCGTAGTTGCGGATGCTTGCGAGGGGGTTAATCATAAGTAGGTTGTTAGTTCAAGTAAGAACATCACCTTAGCACCGGTCCACCCACATATCAAATTATCAAAGTAGCGAACACGAATCAAACCAACATGATAAAAGTGACTAGACGAAATTCCCGTGTACCCTCAAGAACACTTTGCCTAATACTAGTGATTGTTCTGGCCTGTCCTTTGCCTCAAAAGGATTGGGCTACCTTGCTGCACCTTTTTTTCCGTTACCGTTACTTGCTCGTTACAAATTACCTTGCTGTCAAACTATCTGTTACCTACAATTTCAGTGCTTGCAGAGATTACCTTGCTGAAAACCGCTTGTCATTTCCTTCTGCTCCTCGTTGGGTTCGACACTCTTACTTATCGAAAGGACTACGATTGATCCCCTATACTTGTGGGTCATCATGGACTCGTGCCAGGCCTCCCCGAGCCCCTCTCTCCGCTCCTTTCGCTCCCTCTCTCGGCCGCAGAGCCCCTGGACCAAGTCCCTTGTCCTCCCATACCCTCCTCCTCTCCCCATTGCTGACATTGCCGCATCGGCCTCCTCTCAAATTCGAGCTCCCTCGAGCTCCCCCTCTCCCCCTGACCCCTCCGGTGCCATCACACCTTCACTGCGAAGCCCTTCCATCGCTTCCATCCCTCCCTGAGGCGTCGTGCGCTTGAGGCCAGTGGTGGCTGACGGCCTCCTCCGTGGCCCCCCTGGGCTGGCACCGCTGCGGCCCTCCCTGCAGGCGCATAGCACCCTGGTTGGACGCGCCATGAACACCGGAGCCCGACGGCGTGCGCAACCTCGCCGGAGGTGGCCGGAGCCACCGGGGCAAGCACTCACACGAGCTCGGCCTCTCTCCCTTGCCCCTCCTCTATTTTCGTAGGAGGTAGGAGGAGACCTGCCAACGGGGCCCGCCGGTCAGTGGCTGAAGCCCTGGCCCCCCTCGTTTAAGTGGATACGCACTCGCCGTCTCCCACCTCCCTGCAAAGGAGGCGTACTCTGAAGAGTACGCCTTCTGCGTCACCGGCTTCGCGCGCGTGGCCGTGCAGCTGGGCCGGCCCAGTGCGTTGCGATGCTAAGCCGCGCTCAGTGCGTAGCATAGGCCCGTTGGGTAATTTCTTTGCCCTTTTTCTTTTTCCAGAGTGACTAAATAATTCATATTAAATTCATTTCAACTCCAAATCTGGTAATTCAAAATCCTAGGTGACCTTAAAATCTTGATCTGTCCAAAGATATATCCTACATATTTTTCCTACAAACTTTTCTGTATAGTTCAAATTTAAATTTGAATTTGAACTATGAAAGACACCACTTTGCAAATTCCTAGAGCATTCATATCAACTCCAAATGGAGTGGTTCAAGTTCCTAGGTGTCTATAAAATCATGCCCTATTTATCTAGGCATGGTTAACATTTTTCCCATGCATTATTTCTGTTAGGCCAAATAAATAGCTCCCTTTTTCTATTGCCCAGTGAGACCAATTTATAAATGTTTCTAAAATCATGCCCTACTTGATGAGTGACTCCACTCATTTTTATAAAAATAATTTCTCTGAATTTCTTATAGGATCACCTTTTCCCTCATTCCCATCCTATTGGCCTTTCCAAAAATCCCTATTGATGCAACTCAAGTAGATCCTCTTTAGGTATTTTTCTCATGACCAGAGATGTCCTAGAAAAATAAAACTACTATTTATAAAGCACTTTTATTTCTCTACTTGTTGTGTTGCTTATTGCGGTTGTTTCCGGCGGTAGTTGATGAAGTAAACGAAGTGCTTGGAGTTGGACGAGAAGCGTGTGAAGACCTCGAAGACTTTGCTGAGCCAGGCAAGCAACCCTTTGCCCATGTCTAAGAAACCACTTTATTGCATGGCATATAACACTTCATTTTGTTATGTTGATCATGATGATGTGGTGACCACTTTGGTGGATGCCTCGTTACTTTCTCGTTGAAACTTGCATTGTGCATGACCCTACCTCCTTATGAGGGTTATGCGGGTGGGAAGTAGTTAGGTTGCTAAAGTAGATGCTACGCAAATGGGATGGGAAAATGCATGGTGTCGGAAAGGAAATGATTTCAAAGACTTTTCGAAAACCCCGTTGGGTGCCACTAATACCCAAGGGAGATGATGTTGAGCTAGATAACCACTTGAGAAAGAAGTGGTGTACCGAGAAAAGTTGTATGTGTGTTTTCGAAAACGGATTAGATTTAAGATTTGCTGATCGTCCCAACCTTACATGTACGACCACGCTACCCCTATATGGGAAGGGGCTTTGTTGACTACCTTGGTCGATGCTAGCAGAGAGCCCGCATTACTAGTGGTGAGAGAGCTAGAGTTACTCTCTCGATACGGGGTCGTGCCAGGTAGGGCGACCCATGGGCTGTTTTTACAGACACCGGGCACACCATTGGTCCCTTCATGGATGGTACTATGTTGAGCAAGGCTCGTGTGATGTACATAATGAGGGCTGTGTACCAATCGAGTGGACTCTTTGTTTAGTGTCGTCAAGGGAAAGGCATTGTTTGGGTACTTACCTCGGGTATGAACAATATCGCGAGTCATGGCTTGACACGGAAGTTTCCCGAGTCTTCTGGGTAAAGTGTGCAACCTTTGTAGAGTGTAAAACTATTCGAATAGCCGTGCTTATGGTCAAGGACAGTTGGGTGGTCCTGCTTAAACTATGTCCAGGATGTTTTCACCAACTTGGCGTGTGTGTGAGAAAGATGGAATACTCGAGACAAGTCAGATGACTTGACATGATGATTGAACATGAGATGTTCAGACCTTGATTATATTGATATCTGTAACCTGTTCGTACGGATACTTGTATCCTCATGATGCATGCTACTTCAAGTTATTTTGATCATGTCATTGCACTCAAAATTAGCTTTCCGCAACATACCTACTAGTGCTATATCATGCATTGTTATACCTTGTTCCAAACATGGGTTGCTTGCGAGTACATTCAAAGTACTCACTCGCTTGCCACTGGTTATTTTATTGGCCAGGCATGAAAGACCAGGTTATGGTGAAGATTACCTTGGTGACGAACAAGCGATCTAGGACGCTTCCCAGTCAGAATGCCTGTAGGGTTAAGGCAGATGGCATGGGTTCATGCTATCGTTGAAGATTTCCGCTGCGAGATTATGAAGACTTCGTCATAAAGGCCATATTCGAGTAAAACGGTATGTAATGGATGTAAGACTCTTGTTATTAAGTTTCTATGTGTTCAGTGAGCATTGATCTCTGGGATCACTGTGCACGTACACTCGGTGATCACGACTTATGAGTCGGGGTCCCCACACGTGGAGACCACAACCCACCAGGGCGCGCCAAAGGCCCCGGGCGCGCCCTGATGGGTTGTGCCCTCCTCGGGACCCCTCTCCACCGCCTCTGACTCCTATAAATTCCCAAATATTCCACAAACCCTAGAAGAGTCGACGAAAAACACATCCAGCCACCGCAAGTTCCAGAACCTCGAGATCCAATCTAACACCATCACGGAGGGGTTCATCATCCTCATTGGTGCCTCTCTGATGATGCGTGAGTAGTCCACTATAGACCTAGGGGTCCGTAGGCAGTAGCTAGATGGCTTCCTCTCTCTCTTTTGATTCTCAGTACAATGGTCTCTTGGAGATCTATTTGATGTAAACTTTTGCGGTGTGTTTGTTGGGATCCGATGAATTTTGAGTTCATGATCAGTTTCTATCTATGAATATTATTTGAGTCTTCTTTGATCTCTTATATGCATGATTACTTATAGCCTCGTATTTCTTCTTCGAATCTTTGGTTTAGTTAGGACAACTAGATCGATTTTTCTTGCCATGGGAAGAGGTGCTTTGTGATGGGTTCGATCTTGCGGTGTCCTCTCCGAGTGACAGAAGGGGCAGCGAGGCACGCATGTATCATTGCTATTAAGGATAACAAGATGGGGTCTATTTCTACATGAATAGATCTTGTCTACATCATGTCACCATTCTTATTGCATTACTCCGTTTTCCCATGAACTTAATATACTAGATGCATGCTGGATAGCGGTCGATTTGTGGAGTAATAGTAGTAGATGCAGAATCGTTTCGGTCTAATAATATTGGACGTGATGCCTATATAATGATCATCGCCTTGGATATCGTCGTGATTATTTGATATTCTATCAATTGTCCAACAGTAATTTGTTCACCCACCGTGTGCTATACTCATGAGAGAAGCCACTAGTGAAACCTACGGCCTCCGGGTCTACTTTTCCAACATATTGCTTTACGATCTATCTTTTTGCCTCTTTTCGTTTCAGATCTATTATTCCAAAAACCCAAAAATACATTGCTGCACTTTTTATTTGCCCCTTTATTTTGTGTTCTTGAGAGATCTATCTCTCCTATCTATCACTACCTAATCTATCTTTTTACAGTAGAGAGATTGACCGTGTGCGTAGAAAACTTAAAGTAAACTCAAATAAAATACACCAACCGTGTGCGTAACCGTGACTGTCTCTTCTCTTGAATTTTTGAACGACAGAGAACATGCACTACTGGAATCAGCTGCTTTGCCATCTGCCATAGCAGACGGCAAAGGCATGTTTGGCGGACGGCAAAGCCTTTGCCGTCCGCTAGCAGACGGCAAACACTCCGGCAAAGAAGCTGCCGGTAAAGGCTGCTTTGCCGTCTGCTGGCGGACGGCAAAGAAGGAAAGTTCTTTGCCGTCTGCTGGCAGACGGCAAAGAATCAAGCTCTTTGCCATCTGCTAGCAGACGGCAAAGAGGTTTGCCTTCTGCCAGCAGACGGCAAAGAGGCCAAATAGGCCAGCCCAGTTTGCACAGGCTGCTGCCACGTAGCCCTCTTTGCCGTCTGCTAGCAGACGGCAAAGTGGCTATATAGCCCATGTTTTTTCTGTTTTTTGTTATATCAATTCTTTTTCATAGAAATTCAAACATATATATATATTCAGAATCACATAGTTTCAAACATCAAACATCAAACATAGTTTCACCATCATCATCAAACATCAAACATCATACATTCAATTCATATATATATACATAGTTTCACAAACATCCAATAGTTTCACAAACATCCAATACATCAAACATCTAACAACTAAACAGTACCATTCCGCCCTTCCATGAAGTGATCTTCCAAATCTTCAACAGCTTGAAGATCTTCCAAACCACCATCAACTTGTTTACCTTTGGGAAACCTGCAACAGATCAACCGATCGGAAACTCAAAATGGAGCTCTTGTTTCAGACCCTCTTTGCCATCAGCTGGTTCTTTGCCGTCTGCTTTGGCAAGACAGACGGCAAACAGCCTCTTTGCCATCAGCTGGCAGACGGCAAAGAGCTGGCAGATGGCAAAGACCCTGATTCCAGTAGTGATGGTGGGGTTATGTTTGACTCGTAGGTAGGTGTTTAGGATCACTTAGTGGTCATTACTAGATCACGTCCGTTTATGTGACGATCACCCCCCTTATTCTTGTACTCGTAAGATAGCCACTCAAATAAATGCTTAGTGCTTGCTACAGCCTCACCAGTTAACCATACCTTACCCATTAAGCTTTGCTAGTCTTGATACCCTTGGAAATGAGATTGCGGAGTTCCTGTGGCTCATAGATTACTACAACAACAGTTGCAGGTACAGGTAATGCGATGCTTTGATGTGCGAGCGATGCTTGTTTGATTTGGAGTTCCTCTTCTTCTTCATCGATCATAGGATGGGTTCTAGGCCGACAACCTGGGATAGCAAGGATGGATGTCATTTTATCGTTTGTTTTCTTCCGTAGTCGGCCCCTGCTCTTATGTATGATGTTTGGATATGATGTTGTATTGATGTGATATTGATGTAGCTTGTGGCGAGTGTAAGCCAATTCCATATACTCATCTCCTCTTTACATGTACTTGTAACGATATCCATTCTTGCGAAACGACGAGATGCGCTTCTATCCCTATCGAGGCCCTCGAGCCAAAATAAGGATAGGACCGCATCTTGGGCGTTACAAGTTGGTATCAGAGCAGGTTCTGACCTAGGAGCCCCCTTGATTGATCGAACTTGGCTGAGTCGAGTCTAGAAAAAACTATTTTGAGTTTAGTTATATATCGGAGAGTAGGATTCTTTTTACTCCTCTTCTATGCTCTGGTGTGGAATCTTAACGTTGGAATTTTAATTCTACCCCTCTTCTCACTCAATTTTTTTTAGGATCACACGGGTATTTTGGAACCTCTATGATGTCGATGTGACTGGAATTCTGTTCTTGGTGCCTCCCGGCTGTATGGATTGGACCCGGGGAGTTGAGCTCCAGGGGATTCTTGAAACATCGTTATTGTTCAGTTTCCTTAGTATCTCAGGACGCGGATGTTCGAAATTGCTTCAATACTATTCGTGGCGCGAAGAGTGTGGCGGCACCCAGTATTGGGGAGCGGGATCACATGTACTGCCATGTTTAGTATCGTTGTGATTACGAGGGTCTGAGGTAGATGAATTTCCAAGACCTCTGGTTGTGTGTGACGGATGTGATACTTTGGAGAGTAGTATTACTGCTAGGAGTTGAGTGATGGATTTTACTCCGTGTATCCGTGGACCCGATTGCATAACCAAAGGATTTAGGAAGTTCTTAGGTGGGAATTCAAGCAGTTACCTAGGATTATATTTCAACAAATGCATGACGTGAGGTTGGGGTTCGACATCTAGTGGTTCGTTTGTTCATGGTCTTTTTTATAGATGACAGTCTCGGTATGCTTCGTCAAGCCTTGTAGTTCACTACGCCTAGGGAGCATATTCGAGCGTCATTTCAATATGACAATCCAATGTACGATCGAGCCCGTGCGATCCTTACCACGAAAATATCGGATGAAATCTCTGTCATGAATTTGTTTCTCGCTTATGTTTGCAAGCCTCATCCTTGTTTTATTGGACTATGGTAATTTGAGTTGCTTCGATGTCAAGTGTTGATTTCCTATCCTTCCTAAGCGGTGTTCTCATATTTCTATGGTTGTATTAATTCATTTGATCAATCAATTGTCATGTCAATTCTTTTCCATTCGGAGTGCTTCTCTTTAAGTTAATTCAATCTTTTCCAATATTTGCAAGATATATCCTCAATTTCTTTTCCGGAGTTCGTTTCATCCGTCCAAGGTTGTCTTTGTTTTTCCCACCCTCCCACCCTTTTTCTTCAATGATTAGATTATCATTCAAGTGTCTTTCTTTTCATTGATGCTGCCTCTATCTTTTCTTCCATATTGTATCCGGTGATTCATTGTGAAGAGATGCTCAGGTGCTAAGTTCATCATTCTTCGTTCTTATTTTATTCCCCGGTGGATTCAATTCAACCTCTCGGTGTTCATCATGTCCTTTTCATTCGTAATGTTTTTGATGTTGGAAGTTCTTCTTCAAGGCTATCTTGTTATTCACCCCTCCCTATTCTTATCCGGAGTTTTCATATATCTCAGAAGATTCGTGTTTCTATTCGAAATCCCCTTAAATTATTTTGAGGTTCTTACCTCATCAAGTATTCATTTGTACCGGTGCAATCTCTCTTCCTAAGCAATTGTTTCTTCGATGTTCTCTTTTAGTGGGCCCATAACCCACAGGTTTTTCCCAGGATCTTACCTAGCTCTTTTAATCTTTTTCGGAAACCTCAAGTTCTTTTTAAATGTGACGTAAGAATGAATTCCATCAGTCATATTTCTGCCTTCTCGAAGATCGCTTATAAATTATTTTCATCGTTGGCTCAACCTTTCCTTATTCATTGTTCCGGAGTGTCTCAATAATTCATGATGTAGTTTCTCCTCGTCAATCTTAGCGTTGAAGACCGAAGAAGTGTTTCTCTTAAATCTTATTCCATTCTCCTAGAGATTCATGGTTTCAGCTTTGTGCTATCCTCTCAAATTGTTTTCGATCATGAGTAATCCTTCCATATCTATCCGGAGCATTTCAGAGTTCTTTCTTTTCTTGATCCTCCGAAGGCCATCATTTCCAAAGATTTCTTCGTTCTCATCTTTCAGGTTTCGTTCTCAAATTCTTCTCAATTGCTATCTCTTTGTTCGTATCTCAATTATTCCGGTGCCTTGTTCAAGTTTTCTGCTAGACGGATCATGATCTCTTCATTCTCATGTATATCCATGCATTCGTAGTATCCTCATTTGTTTGTGAATTCTTATCGGTGTTTTCCTTCAAGACTTCTTCAAATGTGCAATATCTCTCTCAATCTTATCGAGAAGAATAAGTCGTATGCAAAATCCATTGCTTGTCATCAATTTAACTTGATGAAGGATAAGCATAACACAATTCTTATTCTTGTTTCATCATGGTGTTTTCAATCCTTTTCCGGAGTTGGTCATGATATCAAAGTCTCGATTTTAAGTTGTTCATCCTACTTTTCCGGAGTTCCATGTTTTCTCAATCATCTCGTTGCGAAGCTCCATCTAAATCATTGAGTGCTTCAATCTTGTTTGTTTCAACCTTCAATTCTTGTCTATCATCCTTTCTTTTCCGGTGTTCTTCCAAGAGGTTCTTCATTGCGGTTCGTTAATTTCTTTCTTTTTCGAAGTGTTCTTCAAGATTCATGTTCGAGGAGCCCAAGTATTCATTGTCATGCATTTCAAAGTGTGATTCATTTCTCTCTTATCTTTTGAGATGGTGTTATAGCATTCTTGATTTATAAGGAGTTTCGAAATGAAGTTGTCAAGAATGAGATATTTAAACCCATCATTCCTTTCTCGGAGTTATCTTGGATTGGATTTCACCTAAAGCTTTTCCTAAGGATTGTTGCTATCATGGTGATTATCAATGATCCATGTTCTCTATGTATCCTTGGGTAAGAAGTTTTGCATATCTTGTTGCTCGCAAGCAATCAATTGTTTCCGTTTGTGGACGGTTGTCACCCCATGATTTTGAGATGTTTTCCATAAGCCCACAACAAGCTATTCTTTTCGTTGTTGATTTTCCATCAACTCCGTTCAATCTCTTATTGTAAGGATGCTTTTCAATTCAATTGTGGTAGAAGTTGTCATTCGATTCTCCGTTCTTTTCTTTGCAATGATCTATCTTCTATTCTTTTGCTCCGGAGGCATTGTGATGTTGCTCTCTTCAACCCATCACCTCATTTTGTTAAGATCATGTTCTTTCCTCGATTATCCATTTAACCGGAGTTGTGTGGCTCTCTTTCCAATTCTTTCCATCATGTTAAGTTTTGCCTCTCTTTTCTACCAAAGTGCTGCCCAAATTTCTTTTGAATTCTTGCTTGTTCCTCGTGACATTCTTCGTCTCTTTGCAACCTTCAAGGTTCTTTGGTTTCACTCATTTGTCAAAGAAGCAACTAAGTTTTACGTCTTCCTTTCCCTCTTCCTCTTCCCCTTCTCATTCTAAGATCTCGGGTCGAGATCTCTTGTGGAGGAGAGTTGTAACAGCCCGGAACCGACGCTCCAGAAGATTCCCATTTTATCCCGTTGTCATCGTGCGATTCGTCTGTTTGTCACATCCATCATTGCATCATTCGCATCATCCGCATTGCACCAGCACTCCGTCGCCGTCAGTTTTCAAAACTTGCTTTCGTTCGTAGTTGCCGGTTCTGTCCGTTCTCGTCGTTGACCGTTTCGAGACCGACCACACACGCACGCGCCCGCGACATCGATAAAATATTGTTTTGAAAAAGTGGGTATAAAATTTTCTCGGATTGGGTCAAAAGTTGGCATGTGGTCTTGTTTTATTGTAGGTAGACTGCGTGCCAAATTACGTCGCGATCTGAGGTCGTTTGATACCCAAACGGTCAACCATAGCTGCACCGTCATCAGTTTAATTATCAGACGTTTTCGCGGTTTAAAAAAAAATGTCACGGGCTGCCACCATCCCTCTCATCTCAGCCCAAGGCTCCCTACACAGCCCAACAACCCACCAAGCTACCCCCTCCGCTTAGGGATGTCGGATCGCGATCCTACGGTCCGAAATCAGACTAAAATCCCTAACCCTAGCCCTCTTTCTATAAATAGACATGCTCCCTCTCCAAAAATGCCCTCCCCTAGCCCCTGCCTCGAAATCCGCGCCACCGCCAGCTCTAGCCAACCCCCAGCAGCCACCATGCCTCCATCATCCTCCCCCACCACGCAGGCCCGCCCGAGCCCATCGTATGCCCGCCCGGGCCCAAACTGGCCGCCGCCGCTCGTACGCCGCATCCCGCGCGTGCCCCGAGCCCACCTCTCGTGCCCGAGCTCCAGCCCCACAGCCGGTGCCCTGACACCCCGCGACGTCCTCGCTGGAGCCCCGTCGGCTGATACTCTCCAACGTATCTATAATTTTTGCTTGTTCCATGCTGTTATATTATCAATCTTGGATGTTTTACAATCATTTTATAGCAACTTTATATCATTTTTTGGGACTAACCTATTGACATAGTGCCAAAGTGCCAGTTGCTGTTTTTGCTTGTTTTTACTTCGCAGAATATCAGTACCAAACGGAGTCCAATCGCGACGAAACTTTTTGGAGATTTTTTTGGGCCAAAAGACATCCAGTGGGCCAAAGAAGTGCCAGAGGGGAGGGTCGAGGAGACCACAACCCACCAGGGCGCGCCAGAGGCCCCGGGCGCGCCCTGATGGGTTGTGCCCTCCTCGGGACCCCTCTCCACCGCCTGTGACGCCTATAAATTCCCAAATATTCCAGAAACCCTAGAAGAGTCGACGAAAAACACATCAGCCGCCGCAAGTTCCAGAACCTTGAGATCCAGTCTGACACCATCACAGAGGGGTTCATCATCCTCATTGGTGTCTCTCCGATGATGCGTGAGTAGTCCACCATAGACCGACGGGTCCGTAGGCAGTAGCTAGATGGCTTCCTCTCTCTCTTCTGATTCTTAATACACTGGTCTCTTGGAGATCTATTTGATGTAAACTTTTGCGGTGTGTTTGTTGGGTTCCGATGAATTTTGAGTTCATGATCAGTTTCTATCCATGAATATTATTTGAGTCTTGTTTGATCTCTTATATGCATGATTACTTATAGCCTCGTATTTCTTCTTTGATTCTTTGGTTTAGTTAGGCCAACTAGATCAATTTTTCTTGCGGTGTGATGGGCTCAATCTTGCGGTGTCCTCTCCCAGTGACAGAACGGGCATGTCGTGGGAAACGAACACCTATGGGATCAAGGAGATCCCTTACAGTTCGGCAAGGGGAGAGGGTTGCACAAAGAGCAGAACTAACGAACAACACGCGGGGGATTTACCCAGGTTCGGGCCGCACGGATGCGTAAAACCCTACTCCTGCTTTGATTGTATTATTGTGAATGTTCTTGGCCAAGTTCTGGGAGCTACAATAGCAGCTATGCCTGCAGAATGGGCTTTCGAAGTCCCCTCCTTGTGCGTCTCGGGCCTCCTTTTATATTAGTCCAAGGGGCTACCACAGTGACGTACAAGATAAGGCATGAGGTGGAAAGTAACTACAGTGTTACCACAGTATTATCGTACCTAACCCTGACGGCTTAGGACAAACTCATTAAATGCACCGTGAGGTGTCCGTCGAGGTGTCCCTTAGCTTCTCGGGCTTGGAAAAGCTTTACAGGGGATGGGCAAAAGCAGCCATCCCATCAACACCGCTTAAGCATCGCGTGGCCAGTATTACGCCACGTCACCATGAGGACAAGCCCTAAACGACAAGGCTGGCCGCTGTACTGGAGCGATAGCGCTGTATTGTGCAGAGCCTTGCCGGGGCTGAATCCTTGCCGGGGCCGAATCCTTGCCGGGCCCGGGGCTTACCGGGACCGAATCCTTGCCGGGCCCGGGGCTTGCCGGGACCGAATCCTTGCCGGGCCCGGGGCTTGCCGGGACCGAATTCTTGCCGGGCCCGGGGCTTGCCAGGACCGAATCTTGTCTGGTGCGAGGCCTTGCCGGGCCTCCGCAACCCTTTGGTCTTCTGTTTTCTGGTCTGATCGTTGACTTGAATGTCTGCTTGTCGTCTTAGTCTCGTGATTACTCCTAGCTATTCCCCGGCAAGGCTTGCCGCGGAACGGCTACAACTGCCCGTGCACAAGTAAGGGGTACTAAAAAGATCCATACTTTGGTACACCGACAGGAGCCCCCGGGCCTAGGCCATACACGGGTGCCAGGCCTGTTGGGCTAGGCCCAAAACAGTGCACGGGCACGCGTGGCAGGGAATAACTGCTCGTAATCATTATCTCTTTTACCACGCCCCCCCACTACGCGCATTAATCGCGCGACGTGAGAGACGTGGGCGGAAACTCCGCTGTAAAAGCGGGCGGTAAAGAGCCCGCCTCGCGCCTTCCCCATAAAAAGGGAATCGCAGAGGGCACTGCTCATTTACCCCCTCCGCCTTTCCAATCTCAATCTCAGAGCCGTCGCCATCGTCTTCTTCCTCGCGCCCAAAGCAGAGCCTTTCTCCCTCCACTCGCCTCCACCGCGCTCTCGACGTCTTCAGCGCCCACTTCCATAGCCACCATGCCGCCCAAGCTGAGCAAGGGCAAGGCGGCGGAAGCGGCCGCCGCGGCGGAGAGCAAGCTGGTGAAGATGCGGAAGGAACGTGCCGTCTTCCCCTCGACGCTTGATGCGGAGACCTTGAAGAAGAGGTACCAGTTCGCATGGGCGACTGAGACTATGGCGCATCCAGCCACCAAAGTGAGTGTAGCTTCTCGCAAGGCAAAGCCAGGAGACTATCCCTTCTGTGCCGATTACTTCTAGTGCGGCCTCTGTCCCCCGTACTCGGATTTCTTCGTAGATATCATGCTCACCTACGGCTTCCAGCTGTTAGATTTCACGCCGAATGCCGTGACTTGTATGTCCGTCTTCGCGCACCCTTGCGAGGATTTTGTTGGGGTCATCCCGAGCACTGCACTTTTCCGGCACTACTTCTACCCCCGCATCCAAAGGGGCGACGCCCTCTCCGGCAGCATCGCTTGGATCCCGAGGACGGCAACCAAGGAGACATACCCAGAGGGGCTCTACCGCGATAGATGGGATGAGTGGCGCGGCAAGTGGTGCTGGGTCCGGGAAAAGGAGCCCCAACCGTTCTGCGAGGTGCGGAAGCAGAAGGTGGCCCGCGGCAAGGATTGGGGCGCCGCGGACCCTGACGACAGCAAACTCACCATCGCCACCACCAGGATACTGCGCCTCAAGGCTGCCGGGCTGAAGGTGGAGATGATTGCTTCAGATTTCCTTCGCCGGCGCATCGCCCCACTACAGAACAAGGGGCGCCCTGCCTGGGAGTACATGAACGCTGCCGACGTCATGAGGGTGCGGCCTGGGCTGGATAATGATCTGACAGCCATGGGGCACGCAGCCCTCTGCCAACAGCTCTTCAATTCTGGATCAGTGGGAGACTTGCCGGCGGGCGTCGTCCCACTATGCAACAACTCATCACTGACCTCCATCATCGCCATGATGCCGGCGTTTAATGCCCATAGCATCGACGAGAGGTGGATCGAGCCGTGCGCGGAGCAGGCGCTGGCGTTCTTTGACAGCTTGACGGAGAAGGCCATCCGCGCAGAGAACCTTGTCCGCGCCACCACGGAGGAGGAGCTCGCCTACATCGCCAACAGGGCGGAAGAGGCGAACCTTGCCGAAGAAGCCGGCAGCGCTGTGTCCAGCGAAGGCGAGGACTTGCTGCTGGAAGATCTTGCCGGGCGAGACGAGGCTGCCGGGGAGCCAAGCGGAGCCGCTGCCGGGAGCTCTTCTGCCGGAGGCGCCGTCGAAGAGGAAGAAGAGGAGGAGGAAGAGCCCCCAGCTCTTCAACAAAAAAAGAGGCGCGTCCTCCGGAAGAACGCCACTGGCGCTCCAGCCCGCCAACCTCCCTCAAGCAGCGAGGCTTCCGGGAAAGGGGCGGCTGGCGAGGCCGCGCCGCAACCTGCCGCTGCCAAGCGGCCCAGGGCCAATCCTCCTCCTCCTCCATCAGGAACTGCGGCGAGGGTCGGCTTCGACCTCTCCGCCATCAGCTCTGAGGAAGAAGAAGACGAGTAAGAGTCCCGCCATAGCCTTGATTCTCGTCCTTCTAGTTTTGCTTGATTAACTTGCTCTGTTTTTGCCTCCTCAGGGATGCGGAGACTCTGGCACAGAGGGTGGCGAAGAGGGCCAAGACCTCAACAAGCGTCGAGCCGCCGGCAAGCACCTCGGGCGCGCCGGAAACGGTTCTCGTCAGCTCAGAGTCAAGCCCAGAACGCAACCCTCGATGCAGTCCTCGACGCAGCCCCCGGCGCAGCCCCCAGCGTGAGTCTTCTACTCACTACCCACTGGCGCGTGCCGGGGTGTGCGTCTTCTCTGCTGACATCTCCGGGCGTGCAGGAGCGGAGCAACAGCGAGAAGCGACAGCAGGAGCTGCCTCTGCCATGCCACCTCCATCGACCACACCGCCCAGGGGTGAGTCTTCGGGCAAGCTCTACCGCGACGATGAGGAGGGTCCGGCAAGCGCAAGCTTCGGCAACCCCTTCCTTGACGCAGGTAAAGCTACCTGCCCCAAAGAATTCTTGTCGCTTTGGTTTTTCTTCTTTTTGTCTTCTTGGACTTCCTTCCCAGCTTCATCTTAATCAAGTTCATGGCTTTCAATCTTCTTCTGACAGAGCTCATGGATACTGACGCCGTCATTGAAGAGACCGCCAAGGATGCCGCCACTGAAGCCGGCAAGGTTGCTGCCGAAGAGGCCGCCAAGCATGCCGCCGCCGAGGCTGCCAAAGCTGCTGCCGCCGAGGCTGCTGCCGCTGAGGCCGCCAAGGCCGCTGCCGCTGAGGCCGCCAAGGCCGCCGAGGGGGCCGGCGAGGAGACCCGCGGCAATACTGACGGCGCTTCCGCCGCAGGAGCGCCAGGCGCTTCTACTGCCGCGGGGCCCTCGACTGCCGAAGACCAATCCTCGTCGTTCCAGGCCCCTCCCTCAAGCCAATATATCAGGGCCGGCAAGAACGTTGTCAGCATGCCGGGGTCGGCAAACGTTGAAGAGCTGGTTGAAGGGGAACATCTTGACGGGGAAATCACTGTCGCTGCCGTCAGTGAGCCGAAGGAGGAGCAACTACTTCAAGCCATGAATGACAATTATCAGAAGCTCCAGACGCTCTATCACGCCCGGAAGGAGAAACTGGACTCCCGGGCAGCGCTCGTCGAGGCCGCGGAAGGAGACTTCCAACAACGCGTCACGGAGACACAGGCTTGGTATGGCGAGGCCCTCCAAGAGCTGAATATTTATCGGGAGCAGCTGGCGGAAGAGCGGAATGTCCTCCTGCTGAAGCAATCAGACATCAAGAAAGTGCAGGAGGAGGCCGCCCAGCAAGCCGCCGCGACAGAAGCCCTCTTGACGCAGCGCCGCATCAGCCTTGACGCCCAAGAAGAGGACCTTGCCGCCCGCGAGGCGGCGCTTGCCGCCAAGCTTCGCAACAATGATGAGGAGCTCGAAAGTCTTGTCGCGCGGCGGGTCCAGGAGCTTGAGCAGAAACACTTGAAGACGCTCAGAGCTCTAACTGAAGACCACGCCGGCAAGCTCAAAGAGGCCCTCGACGCTGCCGGAGCTGCGGAGACCGCCAAGAACTTGCTGGAGGAGAAGACGAAGCAGCTGGAGGTCGCTCTCGAGGACCATGGCAAGAAGGTCTCAACACTCGAGGCCGAGAGAGGTAAGGCTCTCCACAGCCTGATGGAGACGCAGGCCGCCGCATCCGAGAGGATCCAACAGCTCTCCTCCGCCAAGGACTCCATTGAAGATCTGAAGCTAAAGCTATCCATGCTGGAGGAGTCTCTTGAGGCCGCCCGAGTTCGTGAGAGGACTCTTATCAAAGACCTCCATGACGAACAGGAGCTGCTCCAGAACGCCGCCACCACCCACAACGAGTACACTTCAAGCGTGAAGCTCTGGACTGCCAGGCTGGCGGACGTCGCCGAGAAGCTTGGCGCGGAGCTGGAGACCATGGACTTGCCGGGCTTCGAATACTCAGTCGACGACAACATATCCTCAAGCGCCAGGCTAACCATGTTCTTCGACAAGCTCGTCGACGCCCTCAAGCTGCTCCAGGCGAATCAGACAAGCAAGCTGGCCGACGAATCCCGGAAGCTCTGCCAGCTCGTCCTCCGCAAGGTGTTGATGAAGGTGGCGTACAGGAAACCTGGCGTCGACCTCTCCAAAGCCTTGAAGAGCTTGCCGAAGGACGTGGACGTCAAGGCTCTCGAGGAGCTTGTCGCGCCCATCGTCGATCGGGTGAGCCAGGTGAAGAGGGTCGAGGGCGATCGCCGGGATTAACTGTAGCCTCCTATCTCTTCCTCATCTTGCCGCCAGCATTCCATGTAAAAGACAATTCGTCTTATGTCAGAAACGCGGCAAGCACTAGATGGAATATAACTTGCTCTCTTTGAATTATGGCATGCTATTCCCTTTGTTCAATTTCTCTCTGTATGGCGTGTACCCTACGCTTTGCTGGGAACTTGCCGGACCATAACCCTGTCGCGAGCGCTGGATTCGGGTCGTCAGCAGCTTGCGGGTAGTGCTGCTCACGGCAAGAAATCTTGACGCTTTCAGCGCGGCCACCTAGACTGTTGAGCGGACTTGAAACAGAGTAGGGGCGTAGCCGATCACGACAAGATTCCATCGCGTGCAGGTTTTCCATACAAAGCCGAAATCGTTCAAGGGAATACAGCCTTACAAAAATCAAAATCTGCTTAAGGGGTTTAGCAACTTAGCTCTGCTTTTTGTCGCTATTCCTTTTCTTCCGGCAAGGCGCCAACCTTGAACGTCGTCTGGCCTCCATACCACCATTCTCCTACCCCCCCGGCAAACTTGCGGGCGAGGGAATCCTCTATCTCTTGAGAAAAAGAAAGAAGAGAAAATAAAGGTATGGAACCCTGACGGTTCGTTAGCTCTTACCGGGATCAAGTGCGATACATATCTCAGATAATACATGCATACAGAATGACATGAAATCAACAAGAGATGTAAAGCACATATATCTCATTAAAATATGCACAGGGATATGCCTGCTGTGTACAAAGGATTACATGCCAGCGGCAACACTTGTACAGAATGGAGTTGCCGGGATCTTGCCAGAGCGTTACGTTGCCGCGAGCGCTGGATTCGGGTCGTCAGCAGCATGCTGGCCGTATCGCTATCACAGCAAGAAACCCGAACAACGGCGCCTTACGGGTAGAACTTGCGAAGGTGCTCGATGTTCCAGGAGTTGCTTACTGGCAAGCCCTCTTCGGTCTCCAGGCGGACAGCGCCAGGCCTGGTGACTCGCACTACCCGGTAAGGTCCTTCCCACTTCGGCGTCAACTTGTTGGAATTCTTGGCCGACTGAACGCGCCGAAGAACAAGGTCGCCTTCCTCAAGAATCCGGGCGTGAACCTTGCGGCTATGGTAGCGGCGCAAAGCTTGCTGGTAGAGAGCGGCTCGCACAGCAGCCCGAAGACGGTCCTCCTCAAGGAGCAGCGCGTCATCTTGCCGCAGCTGCTCTTGCTCCAGCTCATCATAAGCGAGCACTTGAGGTGACCCGTATATGAGTTCCATGGGGAGAACTGCCTCCGCTCCGTAGATCAGAGCGAAGGGCGTCTGGCCGGTGGCTCGATTTGGCGTCGTCCTGATCGACCAAAGAACCGCCGGCAGCTCATCAATCCAGCGTCTTCCATGCTTGTGCAGCTTGTCGGAAGTTCTGGTCCGGAGACCACGCAGCACCTCAGCGTTTGCCCTCTCCGCTTGGCCATTGCTTCTCGGGTGAGCAACAGAGGCAAAACAAATCTTGCCGCCAAGGTCTTGGACGTACTGCATGAAGGTGCGGCTTGTGAACTGTGTACCGTTGTCAGTGATGATCCTGTTCGGCACACCAAAACGGTACACAATCCCCTTGAAGAACTTGACTGCTGACTGTGCTGTCACCCTCCTCACTGCTTCCACTTCTGGCCAATTCGTGAACTTGTCGATAGCAACGTACAAGTACTCGAAGCCCCCGGCAGCGCGGGGGAAGGGGCCCAGTATGTCGAGCCCCCAGACCGAGAAGGGCCAGGAGAGAGGTATCGTTTGGAGAGCTTGAGCTGGCTGATGAAGTTGCTTCGAATGAAACTGGCACGCTTCACACTTGGTTACTAGTGCCGTTGCATCCTGGAGGGCAGTAGGCCAGAAGAATCCTTGCCGGAATGCCTTGCCGACAAGGGCTCTTGAACCTATGTGGGATCCACATACGCCCCCATGAATCTCTGCCAACAGCTCTAGTCCGTCCTCCCGAGGGATGCACTTCAATTTCACACCGTTGGGTCTCTTTCTGTACAGGACATCGTCGACGAACTGGTACATACTTGACTGACGGGCTACTTTCTCAGCTTCTTCCTGCTCCTCAGGGAGTTCTCCTGTCTGAAGGAAATGGACTATTTGCTGTGCCCATGCCGGAGCCTGTGGCTCGACGACAAGGACTAAAGGCAACTCTTCAGCTGCGAGAGCATTTGCTTCTACGGAAAGAACCTGAGGCTCTTGGTGGAGCAGATGCTCACCGGCAACTGGTATTTCTTCGGCAGCCAGGGCGCTTGCTTCGGCGGCAAGAACCAGAGGTTCTGCGCGAAGCCGCTGCTCACCGGCAACCGTGTCGTTCCCGGCAAGATCCTTGCCGGGGGCTTCGGGAAGCCTTGCCGGGAAGTGCTCGCCGGTACTTTACTTTCTTCTCTTATCAGGCCTTGTCGATGGTGACACGGATGGTTGAGTCAAGCGGAGCACAAAAGTCCCTGGTTCCACAGGTAGCTTGAGTGCGGCATGCTTCGACAGGTCATCGGCAATGCTGTTCTCTGATCGAGGAACATGCTCTGTCTGAAGACCGTCAAAGCGCTCCTCCAGCTTCCTCACTTCATCGACGTATGCTTCCATCAGCGGGCTCTAATAATCTTTGTTGACCTGCCTCACGACGAGCTGGGAGTCACCCCTGACGATGAGCTTCCTGATCCCAAGGTCTGCCGCGATCCTGAGACCGGCAAGCAGTCCTTCATACTCTGCCGTGTTGTTGGTCGATCTCTCCCGGGGAAAATGCATCTGGATGACGTACTTGAGGTGCTCTCCGGTGGGTGCGACAAGCAGCACGCCGGCACCGGCGCCTTGCAGAGAAAAGGCTCCATCAAAGTACATGATCCATTCGCGATCTGTTTCCTTGCCGGGAATCGCTGATTCTTGAACTTCGTCGTCTGGCGTTGAGGTCCATTCTGCAATGAATCCTGCCAAGGCCCTGCTCTGGATAGTTGAAGAACTTTCAAACTTGAGACCAAAGCATGACAGCTCCAACGCCCACTCCACGATCCTGCCGGTTGCTTCTGGGTTCCGGAGAATCCGTTGTAGCGGAAAGCGAGTGACGACGGTGATCTCATGTGCTTGGAAGTAATGGCGCAGCTTCCTCGAGGCCATGAGAAGGCCGAAGAGCAACTTCTGCACACCAGAATACCTCGACCTAGCCCCCTGCAACAGGGAGCTGACGAAATAGACTGGGCGCTGCACCATCTTATTCTTCTTCTGCACTGCCTGACTTGACTGCGCGGGTCTTTCCTTGTCGGCACCAGACTTTGCCGGGGCTGGCCCCGGCAAGTCGCTTGGTGGGCCTGCCGTTGCCGCTGCATCTTCCTCTGCTTTTCTCTCTGCCACCAGCGCAGCACTAACCACTTGATTCGTTGCCGCCAGATATAGCAGCAACGGCTCTTGTGGTCTAGGCGCGACTAGTACTGGCGAAGAGGAGAGGTACTTCTTCAAATCCTGCAGCGCTGCCTCCGCTTCTGGAGTCCATTTCATTGGACCTGCCTTCTTCAAAATTTTAAAAAACGACAGGGCGCGCTCAGCAGACTTTGAGATGAACCTACTCAAAGCAGCGACGCAGCCGGCAAGGCGGCGCACATCCTTAACTCGTCTTGGCGCTTCTATCCGCTCAATTGCCTTGATCTTGTCGGGATTGGCTTCAATTCCACGCTGAGATACAAAGAACCCGAGAAGCTTGCCGGATGGGACGCCAAACACGCACTTCTCGGGATTGAGCTTCAGGTTGATCCTGCGCAGATTTGCAAATGTCTCCTCCAGATCTTGAATGAGCGTTGCCTTGTCCTTGGTTTTGACCACTATGTCATCCATGTAAGCCTCCATATTTCTATGCAGCTGGGCCCCGAAACCAATCCGGACAGCTCTAGCGAAGGTCGAACCAGCACTTTTCAACCCGAAAGGCATACGCAAGAAGCAATATGTGCCACACGGGGTGATAAATGCGGTCTTCTCTTCGTCTTCTTTCGCCATGAAGATCTGGTGATAGCCTGAGTATGCGTCAAGAAATGACAGCAAATCGCAGCCGGCAGTGGAATCCACAATCTGGTCGATGCGCGGCAAGGGAAAGGGATCTTTTGGATAGGCTTTATTGATATCTGTAAAGTCAATACATAGCCTCCACTTACCATTCGCCTTGCGCACAACAACTGGGTTGGCCAACCATGTAGGATGGAGGACTCCTCTAACCAGGCCTGCCGCCTCAAGTTTCCTAATCTCTTCCGCAATAAACTCTTGCCGCTCCAAGGCTTGCTTCCGCACCTTCTGCTTGACGGGCCGCGCGTGGGGACAGACAGCTAGGTGGTGCTCAATTACCTCCCTGGGAACACCGGGGATGTCAGATGGTTGCCATGCAAACACATCGACATTCGCCCGCAGGAAGGCAACGAGCGCGCCTTCCTATTTGTCATCAAGGGTGGAGCTTATGGTGAAGGTTCCCCCCGTCCCGTCCTCCTTGGCGGGCACCTTCTTGGTCTCAGGCGGAGCAGCCTTGGATTTCTTGATCTGGCCGGCAGAGCTCTCTGAGGCACCCTCGACGGCAGCGCAGCACTCTGGAGAGGCGCGCTTGCCGGAGTTTGTACCAGAGGTCTTGCCGGGCTGCTTCTTCTTGCCGGGATCTTGAGCGGCAGGAGCATGCGCCTTGGCGGCGGACGCTGCAACTGCTTCCCGGTAGAGCTTGTCGGTGCAAATGAGCGCGCCTTTCTTGTCGGAGTGGACAGTGATGACGCTCATTGGACCGGGCATCTTCAAGACGTTGTAGGCGTAGTGCGAGGCCGCCATGAACTTAGCCAACGCTGGGCGGCCAAGGATTCCATTGTATGGCAATGGAATCCTGGCGACGTCGAAGACGACCTTCTCCGTCCTGAAGTTCAGCTCGCTGCCGAAAGTTACCGGCAGCGTAATCTTGCCTTTCGGCTGGTTCCTTCCCGGATTGACCCCTTGGAAAGAACCTGTCTCCTCGAGATCTTTGTCGGGAATTTGCAGCCTCTTGATCACATCGGGCGAGATCAGGTTCAGGCCGGCCCCACTGTCAACTAACATTTTCGTCACCTGGAGGTTGCGAATCGTTGGTGAAACCAACAACGGCAAGCACCCGACCGCAGTTGTGCGATCAGGGTGATCCTCGGCGTCAAAAATGATAGGCGTGAGGGACCACTTCAGTGGCTTTCGGGCATCGAGGGATGGCTCTGCTGCATTAATCTCACGCGCCCACTGCTTGAGCTGGCGGTGAGAGGAATGCAACGAAGCGCCCCCGTCGACGCACATGGCCTCTGTAGCCTTCTGGAACTCGTGTTCGCTGGACTCGTCGCCCTCTGCATCGTCATCATCATTTCCTTGTTCTTTGGCGCGGCCCCGGGCAGGCTTCTCTTGCTGCGGCCTGGGCTTGCCGCGACGACCTCCTCGACCGCGCTTCCTGCCAGACCCTCCGGCACCATCTTGGGCTCTTTCCTTGTCGCGCCTTTCGTACTCGGCGCGCTGCTTCTCGGCAAGCTCCTCAACTTGCCAGCAGTCTTGGAGATCATGGCCCTTGGTACGGTGGATCTTGCAGTACTGCTTGCCGGATCCTTCTGGCTTGTCGGCAGCCGCCAAGGCCTGACACGCCGCACACCCGGCAACCTCCTTGCCGGGGTCGTCGGTCTTGGACTTCTTGGCGGTGCCGGTGTTGCCCGAACCTTCAACGGCGAGCACGGCCTTGCCCTTGCGCTTCTTGTTCTTCCGCCGCCCCTTTCTTGCCGGGGCAGGAACGTCTTCGCTATCGGAGTCGACTCCAGCGCCAGCGTTCTCGCCAGGGAGTCTCCTTCCTTCTTCTGCCCGAGCACATTTGTCGGCCAAGGCGTAGAGCTCGGCGACATCTCTGACTTTGTTCATCGCCAACTCCTCCCGCATCTTACGATTGCGCACATTCTGATGAAAGGCGCTGATGACGGCGGCGGGATGAACGTCAGGAATGTTCTGCTGGATGCGGCTGAACCTCTGGATATATCTGCGCAAAGTTTCGCCCTCCTTCTGGGGAATGATGTGCAGATCACTCTCCTGGCCAGGAGCTTGATGGCCGCCGGTGAAGGCGCCAACAAACTGATGGCACAGGTCGACCCAAGAAGAGATGGAATTCTCGGGCAGTTGCATCAACCACGATCTCACGTTGGGCTTCAGTACCAACGGGAAGTAGTTGGCCAGCACCTTATCGTCACGAGCCCCGGCAGCCTGCACCGCGATGGTGTAGATGCTCAAGAACTTGGACGGATGGGTCTTGCCGTCGTACTTCTCCGGTACTTCCGGCTTGAAGGAGCGGGAGCTAGGCCACTGGACTTGCCGCAGCTCACGAGTAAACGCTGGGCAACCCACCTCGTAAGGTAGGCAGCCAGGGTACCCTGGCGCGGGCTCGTCAACAGAGGAACCAGCGCGCTTGTCGGACTGGCGACGCGCTTCCCTTCGGCGCTCGATGGTGGTTCGAGCGTCCTCCTTCTTCCGTTCCCGAAGAACGTGACGTTGATCACGGCGAACCCGCGGGTCAGACGATGCCGTGGAATCAACCTCACGGGCGCCGGTCCGCCGAGTTAACGACCGCTCTTGATGCAGCGGAGGGGAACGCAACGTAGTCATTCCAGCTCCGGTCTTCTCTCCCTCGCCACGCACCAGCCTAGACGACTGTAGCCGCGAGGGTTCACCCTGCTGCGGTACGTCGTTGTTGGCTAGGCCGATGAGGCTCTGGATAGCGGCTCGCCACTCGTCTAGCTTCTCCGCGGCGAGAGGGAAGTCTAGGAGCAGCTGAGCTCGCGCCAACGCCTCTGCTGGCGTAGGCGGCGGCGACAGGTGCGAAGAGCGTGAGGTGCTCAAACTCCTAACAGGGTTAGAAGGAGCACCATCACGACTCTGCACCCGTGCGCGGCCTCCACCAGCTCGCTGGCGCGGATCTTGGCCCTACGCACCCTGGGAGTGATGCGCAGGGGTCTTCCCATGCGGACGCCCAGAACCACCAACGTCTTGAGGCCGCACGTCACGCGCGTCCTGAGAAGGTCGCAGTGCATGCGCCGGCGTATTCGTCATGGAAGGCGCCGCTCCATCCTTGGAAGTCGCTGCACCACCCGCAGGTTGCGCAGCTCCATCCTTGGACCTGTTGCTCGTCCGGCTCGGATCGCCGGAACGCCGTGGAAGCTCGGAGCCTCCACCTCCTCCACCCGCGTCTACCCCGTCGCCTGCGCGCGCAGCATCAGGCACGATGGATGCGGATGGACCAACCGCCATGAAACCCTTCTTCTTGGGAGCCATGGTGGTGAAGATGATCAAAGATCTGACGCGCTGATCACCAGATCAGGTTCGCACAACCTCGATCCCCCCTACCTGGCACGCCAAATATGTCGTGGGAAACGAACACCTATGGGATCAAGGAGATCCCTTACGGTTCGGCAAGGGGAGAGGGTTGCACAAAGAGCAGAACTAACGAACAGCACGCGGGGGATTTACCCAGGTTTGGGCCGCACGGATGCGTAAAACCCTACTCCTGCTTTTATTGTATTATTGTGAATGTTCTTGGCCAAGTTCTGGGAGCTACAGTAGCAGCTATGCCTGCAGAATGGGCTTTCGAAGTCCCCTCCTTGTGCGTCTCGGGCCTCCTTTTATATTAGTCCAAGGGGCTACCACAGTGACGTACAAGATAAGGCATGAGGTGGAAAGTAACTACAGTGTTACCACAGTATTATCGTACCTAACCCTGACGGCTTAGGACAAACTCATTAAATGCACCGTGAGGTGTCCGTCGAGGTGTCCCTTAGCTTCTCGGGCTTGGAAAAGCTTTACAGGGGATGGGCAAAAGCAGCCATCCCATCAACACCGCTTAAGCATCGCGTGGCCAGTATTACACCATGTCACCATGAGGACAAGCCCTAAACGACAAGGCTGGCCGCTGTACTGGAGCGATAGCGCTGTACTGTGCAGAGCCTTGCCGGGGCTGAATCCTTGCCGGGGCCGAATCCTTGCCGGGCCCGGGGCTTGCCGGGACCGAATCCTTGCCGGGCCTGGGGCTTGCCGGGACCGAATCCTTGCCGGGCCCGGGGCTTGCAGGGACCGAATTCTTGCCGGGCCCGGGGCTTGCCGGGACCGAATCTTGTCTGGCGCGAGGCCTTGCCGGCAAGGGTCTTGCCGGGCCTCCGCAACCCTTTGGTCTTCTGTTTTCTGGTCTGATCGTTGACTTGAATGTCTGCTTGTTGTCTTAGTCTCGTGATTACTCCTAGCTATTCCCCGGCAAGGCTTGCCGCGGAACGGCTACAACTGCCCGTGCACAAGTAAGGGGTACTAAAAAGATCCATACTTTGGTACACCGACAGGGCAGCGAGACATGCATGTATCGTTGCTATTAAGGATAACCAGATGACGTCTATTCCTACATGAATAGATCTTGTCTACATCATGTCACCGTTCTTATTGCATTACTCCATTTTCCCATGAACTTAATACACTAGATGCATGCTGGATAGCGGTCGATGTGTGAAGCAATAGTAGTAGATGCAGAATCGTTTCGGTCTACTAATCTTGGATGTGATGCCTATATAATGATCATCGCCTTGGATATCATCATGATTATTTGATCTTCTATCAATTGCCCAACAGTAATTTGTTGACCCACCGTGTGCTATACTCATGAGAGAAGCCACTAGTGAAACCTACGCCCCCCGGGTCTACTTTTCCAACATATTGCTTTCCGATCTACCTTTTTGCCTCTTTTGTTTTCAGATCTATTATTCCAAAAACCCCAAAATACCTTGCTGCACTTTTTATTTGCCATTTTTATTTAGTGTTCTTGAGATATCTATCTCTCCAATCTATCACTACCTAATCTATCTTTTTACCATAGCGAGATTGACAACCTCTTTTTCGCGTCGTGTTGCCAGTATTTGTTTTTTGTGTGCAGGTGTTGTTTACGTAGTGGTGGTGATCCTCCTACTGGTTCGATACCTTGGTTTCATAACTGAGGGAAATAGTTACCGTCGGTGTGCTGCATCATCCCTTCCTCTTTGGGGAAATACTGACGCAGTCTCAAGCCACGTCAACGGAATTTCTGGTGCCGTTGCCGGGGAGGAAGCGGTCTCTTCTACGTGCCAATCTCTGGCGCCGAGGAGACACCATCATCATCTACTAGGTTCCTAATCACAAATCTCGTCTCCTTGCAATTACATTATTTGCCATTTGCCTCTCGTTTTCCTCTCCCCCACTTCACAAATTTGCCGTTTTATTCGCCCTCTTTTTCGTTTGCCTTTTTCTTGTTAGATCTCTTGTTCACCAACTTTTTCACTATGGCTAGTTCTTCCTCTATTGTGTGTACTCCCAAGAATGAAGTTCTTAATTTTAAGCAGAGGGGAGGGGAGAACCTAAAAGATGCTTGGTATAGGATTTGCAATGCTCATAATAGATCTATCCATAAGCAATCTACCGTTGTTGTTCTTCACAGTTTTTATGTTGGCATTACCACTTGGTCTAGATTCACCCTTGATACGTTTACCGGTGGGAATTTCTTGATGTGTCCATCTTTGGACGCTTTTAATGCTATGGGAAGTTTAGTGGGATCACCATCTCTTACGATCAATGAAACAACTTTAACTCTTGAACATGTTATGGACAGGCTAGATGCTATTGAAAAGAAGATGATTACCAAAGAACATCTTGAAAATTTGGATAAGAAAATGCATAATCTTGCTAATAAAATTGGGTCTAAAGCGGGAGATGCCTTTAAATTGTTAAAGGAAAAAGAAACCATAGTTAACGAAAGGATAGAAGAGAGTCCTTACCGGCTTGATAAGTTGGAAGAAATTTTTAGTAACTTGGGTTCGGCTTTTTCTTCAGTTAAAACTATTTAAAAAACTCCCGTAAAAATTTGCAAGACCACTCAAGTCACTAAGAACAAAGGTGCTACATCTAGTAGCCACAAGGGAGATCTTAAAATGATTAGTAGTCATCCCGATTTTGTTGAAATAGTAAGAGACCCTATTTACAAGAATGCATTTTTTGGTCTTTTTCCTAGAAGTGTTGTCATTGAGAGTGTGCATGCTAAATCCGTGAAGAAATCTAGTTGTGTGATTGAAGAGTTGAAAACCAAAGATGACAATACTTGAATCTATGCGTTATGCCTAGCTAGGGGCGTAAAACGATAGCGCTTGTTGGGAGGCAACCCAATGAATAAATTATGCCTCTGTTATGATTGTGTTTTTATGTTTTATTTAGTGTTTGTGCCAAGTAGAGCCTTTACGATGATTCATAATATGAGTTGAAACAATGCTGAATCTGAAACAGAAACTTTGCCTCCAGTGTTCGAGTTTTCATTTTTTACTGGAGCGTGATATTGAGCTGAAATTTTAACACAGTATTTCTATACAAATTCTTTACGTTGTCCTAATTTTTTAGAATGTTTAGAGTTGCAAAAGTATGGTTAGAGTACAGATTACTACAGACTGTTCTGTTTAAGACAGATTCTGTTTTCGTTGCATTGTGTGCTTGTTTTGATGAATATATGAGTTGTATTGAAGGGTATGAGCCATGGTAAAGTTAAAATACAGTAGGTATAATGCAATAATATAATTTGAATGGGTTTGCAACAGTACTTAAAGTAGTGATTTGCTTTATTATACTAACGGATCTCACGAAGATTTTGTTGAGTTTTGTGTGATTGAAGTTTTCAAGTTTTGGGTGAGATCACGATGGATGAAGGAATAAGGAGTGAAAAGAGCCTAATCTTCGGGATGCTGCATCACCCCCCAAGATATATCCAAGGAGAAACAAGCAACTAAGCTTGGGGATGCCCCGAGTGGCATCCCCTCTTTCTTCTAACGACCATCGGTATTTTACTTGGAGCTATATTTATATTCATCACATATCATGAGTTTTGCTTGGAGCGTCTTGTATCATTTGAGTCTTTTCTTGCCTTGCTTTTTAGTTTGTCACATGTTTCCTTGCTGGACACACCTATTTGAGAGAGCCAAAATTATGCTATGATTTGTTAGAATTGCTCTATATGCTCCACTTAAACTTTTTGAGCTATAGAATTGCTCTAGTGCTTCACTTATATCTTTTTGAGCACAGTGTGCTTGGAAAATTTTGAAGAAATCCTCTCATGCTTCACCTATACTATTTTGAGAGATGAAATCTCTATGCTCATGTGCTTCACTTAAATTTGTTTGAGCTTGTCAAAAAGCAATGGCAATATATGAAACTAGTCCCAAAGTGATAGATATCCAAGGGGGATATAATAAAAACTTTCATGAAGATCATTGGACAAATTAAACTTGATTCCTTGTAATAGTTTTGAGACATGATGATAGTAATATGGGGTTCATGTTAGTGAGTAATTATGCTTTAGTAAGAATACTGGTGTTAAGGTTTGTGATTCCCTATGCAAGTACGAAAGTCAATAGTTATGCAATGAAATTACATCCTACTTATGGTGCATTATTCGGTGTTAGTTATGCTCAATGCTCGCTTATGTAAATTTTTGTTTCATGGTTGGTTGCTTCTCAATCTATTTGCTAGCCTCCACTTGTACTAAGTAGAAATACTACTTGTGCATCCAAAATCCTTAAACCCAGTTTTGCCTTATGAGTCCACCATACCTACCTATATGCAGTATTTCCATGCCGTTCTAAGAAAATTTGTATGTTCCATCTCTAATTTTCAAAATAAATCTCCTTTTTGTGTGCTCGTACCGCTCATGAAACGGTAGGGGGCGTCGAATATTTTTCCATGCTAGATGTGTTATTCTCAAGATGAGTGTTTATTCACTTTTCATTGCATGAGAGTACGGCGGTAATAGGGATGCCCACTCCCGGAATGAAAAAAGAAAAAAAATGTTGTCAAATAATAAATTCCTTGGAAAGTGTTGGTATGGAAGGCAACCGTGGATTCAGCTAGCCATGGATTGTGAAAGAATGGTGGAAAAAGGAATAAACTTTATTTTCTGTTTAGGAACCGCCTATGATATATCTAGCATGGAAAGTATTGTGAACTACTTTGTCGTTTTCATTGACACGAAAGGCATGCCACTCAAAATATTTTTCTCTCTCAATTGAAACTTTGAGCTCTGGCACCTCTACAAATCCCCACTTCCCTCTGCGAACGGCCTATCTATTTACTTGATGCAATTTTTATTTTTACTTTGAGTCTCCATCTTCTCTTATAAAGCACCAACTAGGGGGCACTATGATCGTACTTGAGGATTGGGTGTAGTTAATATTTGAGTGTGTTTCATGAATGGATCAATGATTGAGCATGATGGGCTAGGGATAACTTTCTTTAGTTTTGATATTTTGAAAGACATGGTTGCTTGTTGGCATGCTTGAGTATTGAAGTTATTATGTCAAAACTAGACTATTGCTTTGAACCATCTAAAAGTCCAAATGTCCATGCTACAAAAGTAAAGAATATGTGATGAACATGTTAGGCAGCATTCCACATCAAAAATTCTGTTTTTATCGTTTACCTACTCGAGGACGAGTAGGAATTAAGCTTGGGGATGCTGATACGTCTCCAACGTATCTATAATTTTTCCTTGTTCCATGCTGTTATATTATCAATCTTGGATGCTTTACAATCATTTTATAGCAAATTAATATCACCTTTTGGGACTAACCTATTGACATAGTGCCAAAGTGCCAGTTGCTATTTTTGCTTGTTTTTTACTTCGCAGAATATCAGTACCAAACGGAGTCCAATCGCGACGAAACTTTTTGGAGATTTTTTTTGGGCTAGAAGACATCCAGTGGGCCAAAGAAGTGCCAGAGGGGAGGGTCAAGGAGAACACAACCCACCAGGGCGCGCTAAAGGCCCCGGGCGCACCCTGATGGGTTGTGCCCTCCTTGGGGCCCCTCTCCACCGCCTCTGACGCCTATAAATTCCCAAATATTCCAGAAACCCTAGAAGAGTCGACGAAAAACATATCCAGCCGCCGCAAGTTCCAGAACCTCAAGATCCAATCTAACACCATCACAGAGGGGTTCATCATCCTCATTGGTGCCTCTCCGATGATGCATGAGTAGTCCACCATAGACCTGTTGGAAATATGCCCTAGAGGCAATAATAAATTGGTTATTATTATATTTCCTTGTTCATGATAATCGTTTATTATCCATGCTATAATTGTATTGATTGGAAACTCAAATACATGTGTGGGTACATAGACAACACTGTGTCCCTAGTAAGCCTCTAGTTGACTAGCTTGTTGATCAAAGATGGTTAAGGTTTCCTAGCCATGGACATGAGATGTCATTTGATAACGGGATCACATCATTAGGAGAATGATGTGATGGACAAGACCCAAACTGTAAACGTAGCATTTGATCGTGTCAGTTTATTGCTATTGTTTTCTGCATGTCAAGTATCTGTTCCTTTGACCATGAGATCATGCAACTCACTGACACCGGAGGAATACCTTGTGTGTATCAAACGTCGCAACGTAACTGGGTGACTATAAAGGTGCTCTACAGGTATCTCCGAGGGTGTCTGTTGGGTTGGCATGGATCAAGACTGGGATTTGTTACTCCGTGTGACGGAGAGGTATCTCAGGGCCCACTCGGTAATACAACATCACAATGAGCCTTGCAAGCAATGTGACTAAAGTGTTAGCCACGAGATCTTGTATTACGGAACGAGTAAAGAGACTTGCCGGTAACGAGATTGAACTAGGTATAGTGATACCGACGATCGAATCTCGGGCAAGTAACATACCGAAGAACAAAGGGAACAGCATACGGGATTAACTGAATCCTTGACATAGAGGTTCGACCGATAAAGATCTTCGTAGAATATGTAGGAGCCAATATGGGCATCCAGGTCCCGCTATTGGTTATTGGCCGTAGAGGTGTCTCGGTCATGTCTACATAGTTCTCGAACCCGCAGGGTCTACACACTTAACGTTTGGTGACGATTAGTATAATTGAGTTATTATGTTGGTGACCGAAAGTTGTTCGGAGTCCCGGATAAGATCCCGGACATGACGAGGATCTCCGGAATAGTCCGGAGGTAAAGATTGATATATGTGATAATAGTGTTTTGATCTCTGGAAGGGTTCCGGAGTTCACCGGAAGGGGTTCCGGATGTTTACCGAAGTGTTCGGGTGCAGCAACACTTTATATGAGTCAAAGGGATAAAGCCCACAAGGTATTGGAAAGTGCAAAAGTAGTTTTGCTGCCGCGTAAGCGGTACTACCGCTTGGTGAAGCGGTACTACCGCCGGAGCGGTACTACCGCTTGTGTGAAGCGGTACTACCGCCCGAGCGGTACTACCGCTTGTGTGAAGCGGTACTACCGCCCAAGCGGTACTACCGCTTGTGTGAAGCGGTACTACCGCTTGTGCGCGGCTGTGCACGATTCGGCAGGGTCCGAATTGGACTCTTTTCCTGCGGGCCAAACCGACCTTGTGCGGGCAAAACCGACCCGGAGGAGGCTTTTACTCCAAGTTTAGACCCCAAGGCTCAACATATAAATAGAGGGGCAGGGCTAGCACACGGGATACATCAGGATTTCCCAAGCCGTGTGTAGGCAACCCTAGCCCTCTAGTTCCTCCGTCATAATCTCCGTAGTGCTTGGCGAAGCCCTGCAGAGATTGTTCCTCACCACCATCACCACGCCGTCGTGCTGCTGGAACTCAACCACTACTTCACCATCGCTCGCTGGATCGAGGAGGTGAAGGCGTCATCAAGCCGTACGTGTGTTGAACGCGGAGGTGCCGTCCGTTCGGCACTAGATCGGAAGGATCGTGATTGGATCGCGGGACGCTCGGCGATTTGGATCGCGAAGACGTTCGACTACATCAACCGCGTTTATTAACGCTTCCGCTTAGCGATCTACAAGGGTATGTAGATTCACTCTCCCTCTCGTAGATGCTCATCACCATGGATAGATCTTATGTGTGCGTAGGAAAATTTTTGTTTCCCATGCAACGTTCCCCAACAGTGGTATCAGAGCTAGGTCTATGCGTAGATGAGATCTCGAGTAGAACACAAACGAGTTGTGGGCGTGGGTGTATACATATTGCTTGCCGTTACTAGTTGATACTTGATTCAGCGGTATTGTGAGATGAAGCGGCCCGGACCGACATTACGCGTACGCTTACGCGAGACTGGTTTTACCGCTGCGTGCACTTGTTGCATAAAGGTGACTGGCGGGTGTCTGTCTCTCTCACTTTAGTTGAATCGGTTCAATGAAGAGGGTTCTTTTAGAAGATCAAAAAGCAATCACTACACCACGTTGTGGTTTTGCGTAGGTAAGAACGGTTCTTGCAAACCCGTAGCAGCCACGTAAAATTTGCAACAACAATTAGAGGACGTCTAACTTGTTTTTGCAGGGTATGTTGTGATGTGATATGGCCAATTACATGATGAGATATATGTGATGTATGAGATGATCATGTGTTGTATAGAATATCACGACTTGCATGTCGATGAATACGGCAACTGGCAGGAGCCATAGAGTTGTCTTTAATTATTGTATGACCTGCGTGTCAATCATTAAGCGCTATGTAATGCTTTACTTTATCGCTAAACGTTAGCAATAGTCGTGGAAGCAACAGTCGGCGCGACAACCTTATGGCGACACGTTGATGGAGATCAAGATGATGGAGATCATGGTGTCATGCCGGTGACGATGGAGATCATGCCGGTGCTTTGGAGATGGAGATCAAAAGCACAAGTTCATGGCCATATCATGTCACTTATGATTTGCATGTGATGTTAATCCTTTTATGCATCTTATTTTGCTTAGGACGACGGTAGCATTATAAGGTGATCCCTCACTTAAATTTCAAGATAAATTGTGTTCTCCCCAAGTGTGCACCGTTGCGAAAGTTCGTCGTTTCGAGACACGCCGTGATGATCGGGTGTGATAGACTCTACGTTCGCATACAACGGGTGCAAGCCATGTTGCACGTGCGGAACACTCGGGTTAAACTTGACGAGCCTAGCATGTACAGACATGGCCTCGGAACACAAGAGACTGAAAGGTCGAACATGAGTCATATAGTAGATATGATCAACATGAAGATGTTCACCATTGAAACCACCTCAACTCACGTGATGATCGGACTTGAGTTGGTGGATTTGGATCATGTAACACTCGAATGATCAGAGGGATGTCAATTTGAGTGGGAGTTTTTTAAAATATGATTAACTAAACTCATTATCTAAGAACAATAGTCTAAGTTGTCTTTGCTATATTTATGTTGTAGATCATGGCTCGCGCAGTAGCACCCCTGAATTTTAATGCGTTCCTAGAGAAAGCTAAGTTGAAAGATGATGGAAGTAACTTTGTGGACTGGGCCCGTAATCTAAGGATTATCCTTACGGCTTCCCAGAAGGCTTATGTCCTTGATGCACCGCTTGGTGATCCACCCGCTCCAGTTGAGTCTCTAGACGTTGTGAACGCCTGGCAGGCTCGTTCTGATGATTACTCAATAGTTCAATGTGCAATGTTGTATGGCTTAGAACCGGGACTTCAAATACGTTTTGAACGTCATGGAGCATATGAGATGTTCCAGGAGTTGAAGTTTATCTTTCAGAAGAATGCCCGGATCGAGAGATATGAGATCTCCGATAAGTTCTATGCTTGCAAGATGGAGGAGAACGGGTCTATCAGTGATCACGTGCTCAGAATGTCTGGGTACTCCACCCGCCTGGCTGAGTTAGGGATGCCCCTTCCGCCAGAGGCTATCACTGACAGAGTTCTTCAATCATTGCCACCTAGCTACAAGAGCTTCGTGTTGAACTATAACATGCACGGGATGAACAAGTCAGTCGCCGAGCTGTTTGCGATGCTGAAAGCCGCTGAGTCTGAAATTCAGAAGGAGCATCAAGTGTTGATGGTCAATAAAACCACTAGTTTCAAGAAAAATGGCAAGGGTAAGAAGGGTAACTCCAAGCAGAGTGGCAAAGCAGTTGCTCCTCTCGTGAAGAAACCCAAGGCTGGACCCAAACCAGAAACTGTGTGTTTTCATTGCAAGGGAACTGGACACTGGAAGCGGAATTGCCCCAAGTATTTGGCTGACAAGAAGGCGGCCAACAACAAACAAGGTATATATGATATACATGTTATTGATGTGTACCTTACCAACCCTCGTTGTAGTGCCTGGGTATTTGATACCGGTGCGGTTGCTCATATTTGCAACTCAAAACAGGAACTGCGGAATAGACGGAGGCTGGCAAAGGACGAAGTGACGATGCGCGTGGGAAATGGTTCCAAGGTTGATGTGATCGCCGTCGGCACGCTCGCTCTTCGATTACCGTCGGGATTAGTGATGAACCTAAATAAGTGTTATTTGGTGCCTGCGTTAAGCATGAACATTATATCTGGATCTTGTTTATTGCGAGACGGTTACTCATTTAAATCAGAGAATAATGGTTGTTCTATTTATATGAGTAATATCTTTTATGGTCATGCACCCGATGTGAGGGGTTTATTCTTATTGAATCTCGATAGTAATGATACACATGTTCATAACATTGATGCCAAAAGATATAGAATTGATAATGATAATACCACTTTCTTGTGGCACTGCCGTTTAGGTCATATTGGCGTAAAACGCATGAAGAAGCTCCATGCTGATGGACTTTTGGAGTCACTTGATTTTGAATCACTTGACACATGTGAGCCATGCCTCATGGGCAAGATGACTAAAACGCCGTTCTCTGGAACAATGGAACGGGCAAGTGACTTATTGGAAATCATACATACTGATGTGTGCGGTCCGATGAGTATTGAGGCGCGCGGTGGTTATCGTTACTTTCTCACCTTCACTGATGACTTAAGTAGATATGGGTATATTTACTTAATGAAACACAAGTCTGAAACATTTGAAAAGTTCAAACAATTTCAGAGTGAAGTTGAGAATCATCGTAACAAGAAGATTAAATTCCTACGATCTGATCGAAGGGGAGAATATCTGAGTTATGAGTTTGGCAGTCACTTAAGACAATGTGGAATTGTTTCACAACTAACACCGCCTGGAACACCACAGCGTAATGGTGTGTCCGAACGTCGTAATCGAACCTTATTGGATATGGTGCGATCTATGATGTCTCTTGCCGATTTGCCACTATCGTTTTGGGGTTATGCATTAGAGACAGCTGCATTCACTTTAAATAGGGCACCATCGAAATCCGTTGAGACGACGCCATATGAACTTTGGTTTAACAAGAAGCCAAAGCTGTCGTTTCTTAAAGTTTGGGGATGTGATGCTTATGTCAAAAAGCTTCAGCCTGAAAAGCTGGAACCCAAAGCGGAGAAATGCGTCTTCATAGGATACCCAAAAGAGACAGTTGGGTATACCTTCTACCTCAGATCCGAAGGCAAAGTGTTTGTCGCTAAAAACGGAGCATTTCTTGAGAAAGAGTTTCTCTCGAAAGAATTGAGTGGGAGGAAGATAGAACTTGATGAGGTTGTTGAACCTTTACTTCAACCTGAGAGTAGCGCAGCGCAGAAAGTTGTTTCTGTGGAGCCTACATTAGCTGAAGAGGAAGTTAATGATGATGATCATGAAGCTTTGGATCAAGTTGCTATCGAACCTCGTAGGTCGACAAGGACGCGTACTGCTCCTGAGTGGTACGGCAACCCTGTCTTAGAGGTCATGTTGTTAAACAACGATGAACCTACGAGCTATGGAGAAGCGATGATGGGCCCGGATTCCGAGAAGTGGTTAGAGGCCATGAAATCCGAGATGGGATCCATGTATGAAAACAAAGTATGGACTTTGGAAGTATTACCTGAAGGGCGTAAGGCCATTCAGAACAAATGGATCTTTAAGAGGAAGACGGACGCGGACGGTAATGTCACCGTCTATAAAGCTCGACTTGTGGCAAAGGGTTTTTCACAAGTTCAAGGAGTTGACTACGATGAGACCTTCTCACACGTAGCGATGCTTAAGTCCGTCAGAATCATGTTAGCAATAGCTGCCTTTTTCGATTATGAAATTTGGCAGATGGATGTCAAAACAGCGTTCCTTAACGGTTTCCTTAAGGAAGAGTTGTATATGATGCAACCAGAAGGTTTTGTCGATCCAGAGAATGCTGACAAAGTTTGCAAACTCCAGCGATCCATTTATGGACTGGTGCAAGCATCTCGGAGTTGGAATCTTCGTTTTGATGAGGTGATCAAAGCGTTCGAGTTTATACAAGTTTACGGAGAAGCTTGTATTTACAAGAAAGTGAGTGGGAGCTCTATAGCGTTTCTAATATTATATGTGGATGACATATTGCTGATTGGAAACAATATAGAAATGCTGGAAAGCGTAAAGGAATATTTGAACAAGAGTTTTTCAATGAAGGACCTAGGAGAAGCTGCTTTCATATTAGGCATCAAGATCTATAGAGATAGATCGAGACGCTTAATAGGACTTTCACAAAGCACATACCTTGATAAGATTTTGAAGAAGTTCAAAATGGATCAGTCCAAGAAGGGGTTCTTGCCTGTTTTGCAAGGTGTGAAGTTGAGTAAGACTCAATGCCCAGTGACTGCAGAAGATAGAGAAAAGATGAGTGTCATCCCCTATGCTTCAGCCATAGGCTCTATCATGTATGCAATGCTGTGCACAAGACCCGATGTCAGCCTTGCCATAAGTATGGTCGGAAGGTTTCAAAGTGATCCAGGAATGGAACACTGGACGGCGGTCAAGAATATCCTGAAGTACCTGAAAAGGACTAAGGACATGTTTCTCGTTTATGGAGGTGATCAAGAGCTCGTCGTAAAGGGTTACGTCGATGCAAGCTTTGACACTGATCCGGATGACTCTAAGTCGCAAACCGGATACGTATTTATTCTTAATGGGGGTGCGGTTAGCTGGTGCAGTTCCAAGCAAAGCGTGGTAGCAGATTCTACATGCGAAGCGGAGTACATCGCTGCCTCGGAGGCGGCGAAGGAAGGTGTCTGGATGAAGGAGTTCATGACAGATCTTGGAGTAGTGCCTAGTGCGCTTAACCCAATGACTCTGTTTTGTGATAATACTGGTGCCATTGCTCTAGCCAAGGAACCAAGATTTCACAAGAGGACCAGACACATAAAGCGACGTTTCAATTCCATCCGCGATTACATCAAGGAGGACGACATAAATATTTGCAAAGTACACACGGATCTAAATGTTGCAGATCCGTTGACTAAACCTCTTCCAAGGGCTAAACATGAACAACACCAGAACTGCATGGGTGTTCGATTCATTACAATGTAAATCACATAGTGATGTGAACTAGATTATTGACTCTAGTGCAAGTGGGAGACTGTTGGAAATATGCCCTAGAGGCAATAATAAATTGGTTATTATTATATTTCCTTGTTCATGATAATCGTTTATTATCCATGCTATAATTGTATTGATTGGAAACTCAAATACATGTGTGGGTACATAGACAACACTGTGTCCCTAGTAAGCCTCTAGTTGACTAGCTTGTTGATCAAAGATGGTTAAGGTTTCCTAGCCATGGACATGAGATGTCATTTGATAATGGGATCACATCATTAGGAGAATGATGTGATGGACAAGACCCAAACTGTAAACGTAGCATTTGATCGTGTCAGTTTATTGCTATTGTTTTCTGCATGTCAAGTATCTGTTCCTTTGACCATGAGATCATGCAACTCACTGACACCGGAGGAATACCTTGTGTGTATCAAACGTCGCAACGTAACTGGGTGACTATAAAGGTGCTCTACAGGTATCTCCGAGGGTGTCTGTTGGGTTGGCATGGATCAAGACTGGGATTTGTTACTCCGTGTGACGGAGAGGTATCTCAGGGCCCACTCGGTAATACAACATCACAATGAGCCTTGCAAGCAATGTGACTAAAGTGTTAGCCACGAGATCTTGTATTACGGAACGAGTAAAGAGACTTGCCGGTAACGAGATTGAACTAGGTATAGTGATACCGACGATCGAATCTCGGGCAAGTAACATACCGAAGAACAAAGGGAACAGCATACGGGATTAACTGAATCCTTGACATAGAGGTTCGACCGATAAAGATCTTCGTAGAATATGTAGGAGCCAATATGGGCATCCAGGTCCCGCTATTGGTTATTGGCCGTAGAGGTGTCTCGGTCATGTCTACATAGTTCTCGAACCCGCAGGGTCTACACACTTAACGTTTGGTGACGATTAGTATAATTGAGTTATTATGTTGGTGACCGAAAGTTGTTCGGAGTCCCGGATAAGATCCCGGACATGACGAGGATCTCCGGAATAGTCCGGAGGTAAAGATTGATATATGTGATAATAGTGTTTTGATCTCTGGAAGGGTTCCGGAGTTCACCGGAAGGGGTTCCGGATGTTTACCGAAGTGTTCGGGTGCAGCAACACTTTATATGAGTCAAAGGGATAAAGCCCACAAGGTATTGGAAAGTGCAAAAGTAGTTTTGCTGCCGCGTAAGCGGTACTACCGCTTGGTGAAGCGGTACTACCGCCGGAGCGGTACTACCGCTTGTGTGAAGCGGTACTACCGCCCGAGCGGTACTACCGCTTGTGTGAAGCGGTACTACCGCCCAAGCGGTACTACCGCTTGTGTGAAGCGGTACTACCGCTTGTGCGCGGCTGTGCACGATTCGGCAGGGTCCGAATTGGACTCTTTTCCTGCGGGCCAAACCGACCTTGTGCGGGCAAAACCGACCCGGAGGAGGCTTTTACTCCAAGTTTAGACCCCAAGGCTCAACATATAAATAGAGGGGCAGGGCTAGCACACGGGATACATCAGGATTTCCCAAGCCGTGTGTCGGCAACCCTAGCCCTCTAGTTCCTCCGTCATAATCTCCGTAGTGCTTGGCGAAGCCCTGCAGAGATTGTTCCTCACCACCATCACCACGCCGTCGTGCTGCTGGAACTCAACCACTACTTCACCATCGCTCGCTGGATCGAGGAGGTGAAGGCGTCATCAAGCCGTACGTGTGTTGAACGCGGAGGTGCCGTCCGTTCGGCACTAGATCGGAAGGATCGTGATTGGATCGCGGGACGCTCGGCGATTTGGATCGCGAAGACGTTCGACTACATCAACCGCGTTTATTAACGCTTCCGCTTAGCGATCTACAAGGGTATGTAGATTCACTCTCCCTCTCGTAGATGCTCATCACCATGGATAGATCTTATGTGTGCGTAGGAAAATTTTTGTTTCCCATGCAACGTTCCCCAACAAGACCTACGGGTCCGTAGGCAGTAGCAAGATGGCTTCCTCTCTCTCTCTTGATTCTCAATACAATGGTCTCTTTGAGATCTATTTGATGTAAACTTTTGCGGTGTGTTTGTTGGGATCCGATGAATTTTGAGTTCATGATCAGTTTCAATCCATGAATATTATTGGATTCTTCTTTGATCTCTTATATGGATGATTACTTATAGCCTCGTATTTCTTCTTCAAATCTTTGGTTTAGTTAGGCCAACTAGAACGATTTTTCTTGCCATTTGAAGAGGTGCTTTGTGATGGGTTCGATCTTCCGGTGTCCTCTCCCAGTGACAGAAGGGGCAGGGAGGCACACATGTATCGTTGCTATTAAGGATAACAAGATGGGGTCTATTCCTACATGAATAGATCTTGTCTACATCATGTCACTGTTCTTATTGCATTACTCCGTTTTCCCATGAACTTAATACACTAGATGCATGCTGGATAGTGGTCGATGTGTGGAGTAATAGTAGTAGATGCAGAATCATTTCGGTCTACTAATATTGGATGTGATGCCTATATAATGATCATCGCCTTGGATATCGTCATGATTATTTGATCTTCTATAAATTGCCCAACAGTAATTTGTTCACCCACCGTGTGCTATACTCATGAGAGAAGCCACTAGTGAAAGCTATGGCCCCCGGGTCTACTTTTCCAACATATTGCTTTCCGATCTATCTTTTTGCCTCTTTTGTTTTCAGATCTATTATTACAAAAACCCAAAAATACCTTGCTGCACTTTTTATTTGACCTTTTTATTTAGTGTTCTTGAGAGATCTATCTCTCCAATCTATCACTACCTAATCTATCTTTTTACCTTAGAGAGATGACAACCTCTCTTTCGAGTCGGGTGCCAGTATTTGTTCTTTGTGTGCAGGTGCTGTTTACGTAGTGGTGGTGATCCTCCTACTGGTTCGATACCTTGGTTTCATAACTGAGGAAAATACTTACCGTCGTTGTGTTGCATCATCCCTTCCTCTTTGGCGAAATACGGATGCAGTCTCAAGCCACGTCATCGGCCGGTCGCCGGAGCCAGGCCGGACCTCGTCGCCCGCTCCTCTCTCTTCCCTCTTCCTCCATTTCTCTCTCTCACCCATGGTCTCTCTCTCTCTCCCGCAGATCCTCCCCGCCATGGCCAACCTGCTGCCATGGATGCCATCGCCCCAAGATCTGGTCGCTGCCGTTTGGTGTGCCACCGCCTGGATCGGCCGCCCCAGAGTCGCCTGCGCAAGATCCAGTCCGCCCCGCCGCCTCATCGTCCCTCCACCGCGATCCAGCGGCAAGCTGTCGTCGTCGGTTGCCTCCTGCTCGGGGTCGAGCAGATGAGACTGTCGCCCACCCGTTGACCACCAGGAGCGCCGTGTGGGGCTCCTCCGCACGCCAGCCTGCCAGGCCCAGCAGCCAGCGCCAGGCCCAGCGCGCCCCGTGACAGATCCGGCCTGCCAGCCGGATCTCGACCGAACCGGCCCGTAGGCCCAGGGTGAGCGCTCCCAGCCTCATCTATATGTCGCCCTAAGCACCGTATAGCTATGTTGCACCTAGTCCTCTGTTGGGCTAGTCCGTTTCGGCTCGTATAGTTTTTTTTGGTCCTGTGAATTTGTTAATTATCCAGAGAATTACATATTTGTAAAAAACCCACCGAACTTCATGCATACAAAAACTCATGAACCGTGCATCGCATGTAAAAACTTTATATATGTAAATTGTTCAGAATTTTGTGTAGATTAGTAATATCCAACTTCTAACCATGATAAAAATGTTTAACTTTCTGTGTTCATGTAATTTGCATAAATGCCATGTTGAAACGGTTTATGTCATAACTAAATAACCGTAGCTCCGATTAAAATGTCCACATATGTAACTTGACTAGAAAAATGTGTAGAGTCACTCGGTCTAGTTTATTTTCATGTTTAATAAATATAAAATTGTATTAGGATAGATCTGTACCAAATTCATAATTTGCATGTGAGGTCATTTCGGAAGTGCTATATGTTGCTTCCGGCCTCATTTAAAATGCCTAGTTGATGTAGTTGTTCATGTTTCACCTCATGCCATGGTAAATAACATTTAAAATGATTGTTTAGTTAAACAACATTAACTGCATTTTTCATAATATGGAGAGTTATTATTTTGTTATAGGTATGTTCTCCTTCTCCATTTAAAATTGCTTTAATCCCATCTTCACCTTATGCCATGACCACCCATGTTAAACAAAATTTAATATTGATGAGTACCTAAACGAGAGTGAACTAAATAATTCGAATGTGGAGTTTTGTCAATATGCAACTCGTTGCATATTGAACTTCACTTAATTTGTAGTGTTTGATTGTTGTGCTTGCCATGCCATGCATAATTAAACCGGACATGCATCATATTTGATTGCACTTCATGTCATGAATATGTTGTGGTGTTTACCGTGTCATTTGTTTTTTCTGGATTTGCTTCTTCTCGATAGAGTACCGAAAGCGTTCGGTGTGTGAGGATTCGTTCGACTACGTTGGATCGTGTTCTTCATTGATTCGTTCTTCTTCCAAGCGGGATCTCAGGCAAGATGACCATTTCCCTGGATACCACTACTATCATTGCCATGCTAGAAGTCTCGTTTCTATCACTATGTCTCGCGTCCTACCACTTGTTTGTCAAGCCTCCCAAATTGCCATGAAAAGCCTCTAACCCCTCCACACCCCAACAAACCATTGTTTGGCTATGTTACCGCTTGCTCAGCCCTTCTTATGGCGTTGCTAGTTGCAGGTGCAAATTGGTTCCATGTGCCAAAATGGATGTTTTTTGAGATATCACAAAATTATTGCTATTTAATTTAATGCACATATATACTTGGTAAAAGGTGGAAGGCTTGGCCTTTTGCTCGGTGTTTTGTTCCACTTTTGCCGGCCTAATTACTTGTGTACCGGTGTTATGTTCCATATTGAGCGCTCCTAACATGCTCGGGGTTGTTATGGGGACCCCCTTGATTTTCGTTTTGGGATAAATCTCTTCCGGCAAGGCCCAACCTTGGTATTACATTTGCTTAACTAAGTAAAAATGCATAGGGACCCGCCGGCACCCGCGGATAATTAATCAACAACCCAGGCCAGTGCTCCTCATGAGTGTTGGTCAAAAATGGCAGTAGTCAGGGCCACCAACGGGTGTGCCAGCCGGAAACTTAGCCAATCCATCATGTCCTGAGAACAAGATACGCGGCTCCTATCGGGTTCGTCGACATGTCGGGCGGTCTTGCTGGATTTGTTTTACCTTTCTCGAATGTCTTGTGCACGGGATTTTGAGGACACTTTGGGCTATCTCAAGGTTGAGATTTTCCATCGAGATTCCGTGAATCTTACGGGTTATCCGGCGGTTGAGGATTTCCAATGCAGCTTGTGGTTAGTTTGTGATGGATGAGTTGGAGCACTCCTGCAGTGTTAAATCTTTTTCAGAAGCCGTGCCCGCGGTTATGTGGCAACTTGGAAATTTGTTTAACATCCGGTCATAGAAAACTTAAAGTAAACTCAAATAAAATACACCAACCGTGTGCGTAACCGTGACTGTCTCTTCTCGTGAATTTTTGAACGAGAGAGAACACGGTGGGGTTATGTTTGACTCGTAGGTAGGTGTTCAAGATCACTTAGTGATCATTACTAGATCACGTCCGTTTATGCGACAATCACCCCCCTTATTCTTGTACTCATAAGATAGCCACTCAAATAAATGCTTAGTGCTTGCTGCAGCCTCACCACTTAACCATACCTTACCCATTAAGCTTTGCTAGTCTTGATACCCTTGGAAATGAGATTGCTGAGTCCCTGTGGCTCATAGATTACTACAACAATAGTTGCAGGTACAGGTAATGTGATGCTTTGACGTTCGATCGTTGCTTGTTTGATTTGGAGTTCTTCTTCATCGATCATAGGATGGGTTCTAGGCCGGCAGCCTGGGATAGCAAGGTTGGGTGTCGTTTTATCGTTTGTTGTCGTCCGTAGTCGGACCCTGCTCTTATGTATGATGTTTGGATATGATGTTGTATTGACGTGATATTGATGTAGCTTGTGGCGAGTGTAAGCCAATTCCATATACCCATCTCCTCTTTACATGTACTTGTAACGATATCCATTCTTGCGAAAAGACGAGATGCGCTTCTATCCCTATCGAGGCCCTCGAGCCAAAATAAGGATAGGACCTCATCTTTGGGCATTACATAAACATTCTTTAAGGATCGTATACTTTGAAAGATTAATGATTTCGTTTCTTATACTTTAATTATTGCTATGTTAATATTTGTTGATTCATCGCTTCTCAATGAGCATACATGCATAAGATTACATAATGGATAGCATGTCACATCAAAAATTCTGTTTTTATCATTTACCTACTCGAGGACGAGCAGGAATTAAGCTTGGGGATGCTTGATACGTCTCCAACGTATCTATAATTTTTGATTGTTCCATGCTGATATATTATCATTCTAGGATACTTTTTGGGTTTTTATTTACCAATTTATAATATTTCCAGTGCGCAGTGCCAGTTGCTGTTTTCTGCATGTTTTTGGCCTTTCAAGTTTACAGTACCAAACGAAGTCCAATTGCCACGAAACTTTTGAATGATTTTTTCTGGACCAAAAGAAGACCTGGAAGCTTCGGAAGGAGGCCAGGGGCCACACGAGGGCCGCACAAGCCAACAGGGTGTGCCCCAGGGGGGTCGCACCCTGATGGCTTGTGCCTCCCTCGGCTGCCTCTCGATGCCCCTCTCTGGCCTATAAATTCTATTTCACCCTAAAAATAACGGAGGCAGTCCCGAAACCCTTTTTCCGCCGCCGCAAGTCTCTGTTCCGTCGCGAGGCCATCTGGAGCTCCGTTCCGGCACGGTGCCGGAGGGGGGATCGATCACGGAGGGCCTCTACATCAACCTTGTTACCCTCATGATGATGTGTGAGTAGTTCAACACAGACCTACGGGTCCATAGATAGTACCTAGATGGCAATCTCTCTATCTCTTGATCTTCAATACAATGGTCATCGCATCTTCGCTTTGATCTATCCGATGTAATCCTATTGTGCGGCGTGTTTGTTGGGATCCAATGAATTGTGGGTTTATGTTCAGATTATTCAGGAAAAGTATTTGAGATACCTCTGATATATATTGTCTCTTAATTGCATGATCATTATAGCTTTGTAATGCTCTCCGAGCTATTGATGTGCTTTCGCCAAGTAGGTTGATATTTCATCGGTGGGAGTGGTGCGTTGTGGTAGGTTCAACCTGACGAGTTTCTGTATCCCAGTGAAAAAGTAGGGGACAAGATGCGTCTTTGTGTTGTTGTTACTAAGGATAAAACGATGGGGTTTATTCATATTGCTTGAGTTTACATTGTCTACATTATGTCATCGTTCTCCATGCATTACTCTGTTTTACTTAATACTCTTGATGCATGCTGGATAGCGGTCGATGAGTGGAGTAATAGTAATAGGTGCAGGCAGGAGCCGGCCTATTTGTTTATGGACGTGATGCCTATATACACATGATCATTGCCATGAAAATCGCATAACTATCCGCTTTTCTATCAATTGCCCAATAGTAATTTATTAGCCACCGTATGCTGCCTACATGAGAGATGCCGCTAGGGAAAACTATAGTGTCGGTGTACTAAAGTTTGGGTCTTTTAGTAGCCCATACTTGTGCACGGGCGGTTGTAGCCACACCAGCGGAAAGGCCTGCCGGGGAACAGCTGGATGCAGATGCAAGAATGTCAAGAAAGCGTTCAAGTCAGTAATCAGAAGACAGAAGACCAAGGGCTGGGATCCCGGCAAGATCTTGCCGGGATGGCTTGCGGAGCCTCGGCAAGATTTGCACCCGGCAAGACTTCGCCACCCTGTCACCCTGTCACCGCTCCAGCGCAGCGACCAGCCTGTCGTTTAGGTTTTGTCCTCCTGGGTGCGTGTCAGGGCGCTAACGGTGGATGGGATTAAGCGGTGCTGATGGGACGGGCCCTTTTTCCGTCCCCAAGAAAGTTAGGGACACTTCAACGGAGCATTTAATGCGTTTGTCCTAAGTCATCAGTATTAGGTATGATAATACTGTCGTAGCTTTACACCTCTTGTACTTCGCCACTGATGGTTACCCCTTCGACGTATAAAAGGAGGCCCAAGGCGTAGCTACAGGGGAGAGGACCTTCTGGTCCATTCTGCATGCGTAGATGCTACTCGAACGTACTGTTCATCGCAAGCGCTCCTGAAGCTTGGGCTTAAACACATCCAATACAACGAAAGCAGGAGTAGGGTTTTACGCTTCTCAGCGGCCCGAACCTGGGTTAAAATCCCTCGTGTTGATCGTTGGATATGCTCTTTGTGCAAGCCTTTCTCCCTGCCGAACCATAAAAGGGATCCATGCGATCCCATAGGTGTCGTACACCGACATCTTTGGCGTGCCAGGTAGGGGCAAAGGTTGCGTGAACCTGATCTAGCGATCAGCGCGCCAGTTTCTTCATCATCTTCATCGCTATGGCTCCCAAGAAGAAGGGTTTTACGGCGGTTGGTCCATCCGCGTCTGGTGCGCCTGTAGCTACACAGACGGGCGACAGTGTGGATGTAGGCGGAGGAGGCGGAGGTCTTGAGCCTCCACGACATTCTGGCGATCAAAGCCAAGTGAGCGGTGTCGTTCGCAGCGACGGCGGCAACCCGCACGCCGCCAGATCTAAGGGCAGAGCTGTGCTGCCTACGGGCGGCGTAGCGAACTCCAAGGACGGAAGGGCGCCTTCTAAGACACCCATGCCGGTGCATGCGCCGCGGCCTTCTCAGGTCGCACGCGATGAACAACGCCGCGACATTGGTGGTTCTAAGCATCCTCAAGGAAAGACCCCTGAGCATCACTCTCGAGATGCGCAGGACCAGCATGCACGTCAAAATGCTGGTGGAAGCGGCGCGCGGTCGCGGGACCGTGATGGAGCTCCTTCTAACACGGTTAGGAGTCAGAGCACCTCACGTTCCTCGCACCTTTCGCCGCCGCCTACACCAGCAGAAGCATTGGCGCGAGCACAACTGCTCCTGAATTTTCCTCCTCCTGCGGAGAAGCTTGAAGAATGGAAAGCTGCTATCCAGAGCCTCGTCGGCCTCGCTAATGAAGATGGGCCGCAGCGGGAGGAGCCTTCGCGGCGGCAGTCCATTGAGCCGTCGCGCGCCGATGGCGAAAAGACTGGAGGCGGAACGACCACGATGCACTCTCCTCCACGGCGGCAACAACGGTCGCTGACTCGATGGATCGACGCCTGTGACGACGATTCAACGGTGTCGTCTGACCCGCGATCAATGTCAAGTTCTTCGGGAACGAAGCAAAGAAGACGCTCGGACTACCATCGAGCGGCGGCGGGAAGCGCGCCATCAATCTGATAGGCGCGCAGGACCCACTATAGACAAGCCTGCGCCAGGGAATCTTGGTGACCTACCTTATGAGGTGGGTTGTCCAGCTTTTACCCGTGAGCTGCGGCGAGTCCAGTGGCCCAATTCCCGAACATTCAAACCGAAGGTCCCGGAGAAATACGACGGCAAGACTCACCCGTCAGAGTTCTTGAGCATCTACACCATTGTGGTGCAGCCTGCCAGGGCTCGCGACGACAAGATACTAGCCAACTACTTCCCGTTGGTACTTAAGCCCAACGTCAGGTCGTGGTTGATGCATCTGCCGGAAAATTCCATTTCTTCCTGGGCAGATCTGTGTCATGAGTTTGTTGGCGCCTTTACCGGAGGCCACCAAGCTCCTGGCCAGGAAAGTGATTTGCATGTCATCCCCCAGAAGGAGGGCGAAACTTTGCGCAAGTACATACAGAGATTCAGCCGTATACATCACAACATCCCAGACGTTCACCCTGCCGCTGTTGTCAGCGCGTTCCATCAGAACGTGCGCAACCGCAGGATGCGCGAAGAGCTGGCGATGAACAAAGTCAAGGATGTTGCCGAGCTTTATGCTCTGGCTGACAAATGTGCTCGAGCTGAAGAAGGGAGGAGATTCCCCGGCGAGGATGCTGGTGTAGGAATCGACTCTGAAGACGAAGATGCCGCCGCCCCGGCAAAGAAAGGCCGACGGCGTAATAGGAAATGCAAGGGCAAGGCCGTGCTTGTTGTCGAGGGATCCGCCAACCTCGACACCGCCAAGAAGGTCAAGGTTGACGGCCCCGGCAAGGAGGTTGCCGGGTGCGCCTCCTGTCAGGCCTTGGCGGCTGCCGACAAGCCGGAGGGCTCCGACAAGCAGTACTGCAAGATCCATCGCACCAAGGGCCACGATCTCCAAAACTGCCGGCAAGTTGAGCAGCTTGTCGAGAAGCAGAAAGCTGAGTATGCAAGGAGAGATAAGGAGAAGGCCCAGGATGGTGCAGAGGGGTCCGGCAAGAAACGTGGTGGCCGAGGAGGTCACCGCGGCAAGGCCTTGCAATAGAAGGAGAGGCCCGCTGGAGGCCGTGACAAGGAAGAGGGGGGTGACGATGATAACGAGGAGGACGACGAGTCCAGCGAGTAGGAAGTTCAAAAAGCTACAGAAGGCATGTGCATTGACGGAGGCGCCTCGTTGCATTCTTCCCACCGCCGACTCAAACAGTGGGCGCGCGAAGTTAATGCGACAGAGCCATCTGCCGATGCCCAGAAACCATTGAAATGGTCCAACACGCCTATCATTTTTGACGCTGAGGATCACCCTGATCGCACAACTGCGGTCGGGTGTCTGCCATTGTTGGTTTCGCCAACGATTCGCAACCTCAAAGTGACGAAAATGTTAGTTGACGGTGGGGCCGGTTTGAACTTGATCTCACCCGATGTGATCAAAAGGTTGCAAATTCCTGATGAAGATCTCGAAGAAACGGGCACGTTTCAAGGGATCAATCCAGGAAGGAGCCAACCGAAGGGTAAGATCACACTACCAGTAACATTTGGTAGTGACCTGAACTACAGAACAGAAAAGATTGTTTTCGACGTCGCCAAGATTCCATTGCCATATAATGGGATCCTTGGCCGTCCAGCGCTGACCAAGTTTATGGCGGCATCGCACTACGCTTATAATACATTGAAGATGCCTGGGCCGATGAGCGTCATCACTGTCAACTCCGACAAGAAGGATGCGCTTATCTGCACCGATCAACTTTACCGGGAGACAGTTGCAGCACCTGCCGCCAAGGCACTTGCTCCTGCCGCTGAAGCTCCTGGGGGGAAGAAGACCGGCAAGACCTCTAGCACACACTCCGGCAAGCGCACCTCCTCAGAGTGCTGCGCTCCTGTTGAGGATGTGCCAGAGAGCTCCACCGGCAAGAGCAAGAAATCCAAGGGAGCTCCACCAGAAACTAAGAAGGTGCCCGTTAAGGAGGATGGTACGGGAGGAACTTTCACCAGAAGTTCCACCCTCGATGACAAATAGGAAAGCGCGCTCATTACCTTCCTGTGGGCGAATGTCGATGTGTTTGCATGGCAACCATCTGATATCCCCGGAGTTCCTAGGGAGGTGATTGAGCACCATCTTGCTGTCTGTCCTCATGCATGGCCCGTCAAGCAGAAAGTGAGGAAGCAAGCCTTGGAGCGGCAAGAATTTATTGCCGAGGAAATCAGGAAGTTGGAAGCTGCAGGTTTGGTTAGAGGAGTGCTCAATCCGACATGGTTGGCCAATCCAGTTGTAGTGCGCAAGGCGAATGGAAAATGGAGGCTGTGTATTGATTATACAGATATCAATAAAGCCTGTCCAAAAGATCCTTTTCCCTTGCCGCGCATCGACCAGATTGTGGACTCCACTGCCGGCTGCGATTTGCTTTCATTTCTTGAGGCCTATTCAGGATATCATCAAATCTTCATGGCTAAGGAAGACGAAGAGAAAACCGCATTTATCACCCCATGTGGTACGTATTGCTTCTTATGTATGCCTTTCGGGTTGAAAAGTGCTGGTTCAACGTTTGCAAGGGTGGTTCAGATTGGTTTTGAGCCACAGCTACATAGGAATATGGAAGCTTATATGGATGACATAGCGGTTAAAACCAAGGACAAAGCAACGCTCATACAAGATCTAGAAGAGACGTTTGCGAATCTGCGCAAGATCAATTTGAAGCTCAATCCTGAGAAGTGTGTGTTTGGCGTTCCGTCATGCAAGCTTCTCGGGTTCTTTGTATCTCAGCGTGGGATCGAAGCAAATCCCGACAAGATCAAGGCAATTGAGGAGATTGAAGCACCAAGACGTGTCAAAGATGTGCGTCGTCTTGCCGGCTACGTTGCTGCTCTGAGTAGGTTCATCTCCAAATCTGCTGAGCGCGCCCTGCCCTTTTTCAAAATCTTGAAAAAGGCAGGTCCAATGAAGTGGACTTCGGAAGCGGAGGCAGCGCTGCTGGATTTGAAAAGGTACCTTTCCTCTCCGCCAACACTAGTCGCGCCAAAACCACAAGAGCCATTGCTACTATATCTAGCGGCAAGGAATCAAGTGGTAAGTGCCGCGTTAGTGGCAGAGAGAGAAGTCGACGAAGAAGCAGCGGCGGCAGCAAGACCGTCAAGCGACGAGCTGGGATCTTCCCCGGTAGGATCTTGGCAGTCAAATGAAGCAACACAGAAGAAGAAGATGGTGCAGCGCCCAGTTTATTTTCTCAGCTCCCTTTTGCAGGGGGCTAGGTCAAGATATTCTAGCATGCAGAAGTTTCTCTTCGGCCTCCTTATGGCCTCAAGGAAGCTGCGCCATTATTTTCAGGCCCATGAGATCACCGTTGTCACTCGCTTCCAGTTGCAGCGGATTTTGTGAAATCCAGATGCAACCGGCAGGATTGTGGACTGGGCTTTGGAACTGTCAAGTTTTGGTCTTAAGTTTGAAATTACTTCAACCATTCAGAGCAGAGCTTTGGCGGAGTTCATTGCGGAGTGGACCCCAATGCCAGACGAAGAGATTCCGGAAACAACTCTCCCCGGCAAGGAAACGAATCAAGAGTGGATTATGTATTTTGATGGGGCTTTCTCGCTGCAAGGCGTCGGTGCTGGCGTGCTGCTTGTCGCACCCACCGGAGAGCACCTCAAGTACGTGATTCAGATGCACTTTCCCCGGGAGAGATCGACAAATAACACTGCAGAGTATGAAGGGCTGCTTGCCGGTCTCAGGATCACGGCAGACCATGGAATTAAGAAGCTCGTCTCTCAGAGGTGATTCACAACTTGTCGTCAAGCAGGTGAATAAAGATTATCAGAGTCCATTGATGGAAGCTTATGTCGATAAGGTGAGGAAATTGGAAGAGCGTTTTGACGGTCTGCAAATGGAGCACGTTCCTCGTGCGGAAAATAGCATTGCTGATGACTTGTCAAAGCGCGCTGCCCTTAAGTTACCTGTGGAACCAGGAACTTTTGTGCTCCGATTGACTCAACCATCCATAACACCATTGATGGGACAAGAAAAAAGGAGGAAGTTGAGTTCCGGCAAGTATTTTCTGGCAGAGCTCCCAGAGGCCGCCGGTAAAGAAGTTGCCGGGAACGACACCAAGCTTGCCGGTGAGCGACAGGCTCCGGCAGGGCCTCAAGCTCTTGTCATAGAGACAAACGCTCCCACCGAGCTTGCCGGGGAGCAACAGTCTTGGCAGGGCCTCGAGCCTTTGCTGTAGAGACAAACACTCCCATGGCAGAGGACATACCTTTAGTCCTTGTTGTCGAGCCCCAGGCTCCGGCATGGGCGCAACACATCGTCCATTTCCTTCAAACAGGAGAACTTCCCGAAGAACAGGAAGAAGCAGAGAAAGTAGCCCGTCCGTCTAGTATGTACCAGTTCATGGACAACGTTCTGTATAGAAAGAGACCGAACGGTGTGAAATTGAAGTGTATCCCTCGGGAGGATGGACTGGGGCTATTGGCGGAGATACATGGAGGCATATGTGGTTCCCACATAGGATCAAGAGCTCTTGTTGGTAAGGCATTGCGTCAAGGTTTCTTTTCGCCCACTGCTCTCCAGGATGCAACTGCACTAGTAACCAAGTGTGAAGCATGCCAGTTCCATTCAAAGAAATTGCATCAACCAGCTCAAGCTCTTCAGACAATCCCTCTCTCCTAGCCGTTTTCGGTCTGGGGGCTCGACATTTTGGGCCCTTTCCCCCGTGCTACCGGGGGCTTTGAGTACTTGTACGTCGCAATCGACAAGTTCACAAAGTGGCCAGAAGTGGAAGCAGTGAGAAAGGTTACAGCATAATCAGCCGTCAAGTTCTTCAAAGGACTAGTTTGCCGTTTTGGTGTGCCTAATAGGTTCTTCACCGACAACGGTACACAGTTCACGAGCCACACCTTCATGCAGTACATCCAAGACCTTGGCAGCAAAATCTGTTTTGCTTCTGTTGCTCATCCAAGGAGCAACGGACAAGCGGAAAGGGCTAATGCTGAAGTGTTGTGAGGTCTCAAGACAAGAACTTTCGACAAGCTGCGCAAGTGCGGAAGACGATGGATTGATGAGTTGCCGGCAGTTCTTTGGTCAATCAGAACGACACCAAATCGAGCCACCGGCCAGACACCCTTCTCCCTAGTATACGGGGCAGAAGCAGTTCTCCCCACGGAACTCACATACGGGTCACCTCGAGTGCTCGCCTATGATGAGCTTGAGCAAGAACAGTTGCGGCAAGATGACGTTACGCTACTTGAGGAAGATTGTCTTCAGGCTGCTGTGCGAGCTGCACGCTACCAGCAAGCCTTGCGCCGCTACCATAGCCGCAAGGTTCATGCTCGAAGTCTTGAGGAAGGCGACCTTGTTCTTCGGCGTGTTCAGTCGGCCAAGAATTCTAACAAGTTGACGCCGAAGTGGGAAGGCCCTCATCGGGTAGTACGAGTCGCCAGGCCAGGCGCAGTCCGCCTAGAGACCGAAGATGGAATTCCAGTGAGTAATTCCTGGAATATCGAACATCTTCGTAAGTTCTATCCATAAGGTGCGGTTGCCGGGTCTCCCGGCAACCACCTTTTGTACAAGTCCTGCCGCCAAGGCATGTAATCCTTTGTACAAAGCCAGGCGCAGACCCTGTGCATAGTTGAATAAGCTTAAGAGTTTTACAGTTCTTGTCGATTTTCATGTTAATCTATATGCATGCTTGTCTGAGACATTGTATTACACCTGCTTCCGGTAAGCATTAACGAACCGCCAAGGTTCCATATCTCTATTTTCTCTTCTTTCTTTTTCTCAAAGGATAGAAGGTTCCCTCGCATGCAAGTTTGCCGGGGGGAATGATGGTAAGGATACCGACAGGCGACGTTCAAGGTTGACATCTTGCCGGAAGGAGTACAGCAACGAAAAGTTAAGTTGCAGAAACTTTAAATAAATTTTTGTTTTTGTAAGGTTATTCTCCTTGAACGATTCTGGCCTATGTATGGGAAACCTGCACGTGAAGGAACCTTGTCATGATCGGATGCGCCCTTATTTTGTTTCGAGTCCGCTCAACAGTTTAAGTGGCTGCACTGAAAACGTCAAGGTTTCTTGCCGGTGGCGGCACCTCCAGCAGGCTGCTAAAGTCCCGCACCTAGCGCTCGCGGCAAGGCTGCGCGCACCGGCAAGTTTCCAATAAAGTGTAGGGCGTGTACCATACAGAAAGAAATCAGACAAGGGAAATAGCATACATTCATCCAGAGCATAGCAAGTTATATTACATTAATGACTGCCACGATTCTAACATAAGACAAAATTGTCTTTGGCATGGAATGGCGGCGACAGCAAGAAGTGAAGCGGCTAGTCCCTGTGCTGGCCTTCGACCCTCTTGACTTGGTTCACCTTGTTAACGATGGGCACGACAAGTTCTTCAAGTGCCTTGAGGTCCACATCCTTCGGCAAGTGGTCAAGAACGTTGGTGAGGTTGATGCCAGGGTTCTTGTGGACCACTTTGATGAGCACCTTGAGGAGGACGGCCCGGCAGAGTTTGCGGGATTCGTTGGCCAGATGGGTTGCTCGATCAGAATGGAGCTGCTTCAGGGCGTCAATCATGCCCTCGAAGAACAAGGTCACCTTGGAGCTCGGAGACACTCTTTCATCAGAAGAATACCCGAAGTTCTGCAGGCCCATGGAGGATAGTTCTGCTGCAAACCTTTCTGCAACATCGACAAGGCGTTCGGTCCAGATCTTGATGCCTTTCTCGAAGTCATTATAGGTGGCAGCAGCACATTTGAGCAAGTTCTTCTCGTTTTAGAGGTCTTTGATCAGGGTCTTCTCACGAGCTTTGACGATCTCAAGAGTCTCCTCCAGCGTGGTCAGCTTCAGCTTCAGATCGGCGATGGAGTCATTGGCTATGGAGAGCTGCTTGATCTTGTCGGACATGGCAATTTGTATCTCCGCCAAGCTGTAGAGAGTCTTCTCTCTTTCGGTTTTGAGTGTCGAGAGTTCCTTGCCGTGATCCTCAAGATCTGCTTCCAGCCTCTTCACCTTCTGCTCCAGTTCGTTCTTGGTGGCCTCTGCAGTTCCGGCAGCATCGACGACTTCCTTTAGCTTGCCAGCGTGGTCAGCGGCCAGAGCTTCAAGTGCTTCCTTGTGCTTCTGCTCCAGCTCTTGGGTCCGCTGCGCGACAAGCCTTTCAATCTCTTCGTCCTTGCCGCGAAGCTTGTCGGCAAGCGCCTTCTCACGAGCGGCAAGCTCTTCTTCATGGGCATCAAGTCCGACACGGCGCTCTGTTAGGCGAGCTTCCTCTGCAGCGGCCTGTTGTGCGGCCTCCTCTTGTGCCTTCTCAACATCAGACTGCTTCATGAGGAGCTCGTTCCAGTTTTGATTCAGCTGCTCTTGACTCGCCTTCAGCTCCTGAAAGGCCTCAGCATACCAGATTTGCGTTTCCTCGACGCGCTTCCGGAAATCTGCCTCTGCTGCTTCGACAACTGCTTCCCTGGAGTCCAGCTTATCCTTCCGGGCGCGGTGAAGCGCTTGGAGCTTCTGGAAGTTGTTGCTCATGGCCTGGAGGAGCTTTTCTTCTTCGGATTTGCTGCTGCTGGTGCGTGGCTCGTCGACAATCTTGAGCCCAGCAGTGGCGATGACGTCTTCGTCAAGGATTTCCCCTTCAGTTGGCATCCCAATGCTTGCCGTTCCTGGTATGCTGACGAATAGGTTGTCGCCAACCTTGAGGTATTTGCTTGAAGAGGGGGCTTCGGATGTTGACGGCTGATCCTCAACAGCCGCCTCACCGACAACTGGGGGCTCCGTGGCCAGCGTAGCGCCTGGCGCTCCTGCGGCAGGAATGCCGTCAGTATGGTAACCGGTCTTCTTGCCGGCCCTCTCAGTAGACTCCTTAGTGGCCTTTTCGGCGGCAGCATCCTTGGCGGCCTCGGCGGCAGCATTCTTGGTGGCCTCGTCAGCGGCAACTCTGTCGGCCTCGGCGGCAGCATCTCTGGCGGTCTCCTCGATAACGGCATCAACATCCATGTGTTCCGCCGAGGGAAGATCTGAAAAACAAAAACAAACAAAAACAAACAAGATAAGGCTGAGGTGGCTTCTCCTTTCCCGGCAACACCAGTTGCCGAAGTAGGACCACCAGAGCCCGCGCTTGCCGCGCCTGTGCTTGCCGGCTCCTCCTCAACAAGAGTGGGCTCGCCAGCGGAAGCCCTTGCCAAAGATCCATCTCTCGGCGGTGCGGTTGACGGAGGCGGCGCATCAGGGACGGCCTCCGATGGCTTTCCTCATTGCCGTCCCTCTCCTACAAGCCCAGTGATGTCAGCAGTAAAGATACACACCCCGACACTTGCCAGCGGAAAGTGAGTAGTGAAGTCACGCTGGGGGCTGCGTCGGGGGCTGTGTTGAGGACTGCGTCATGGGCTGGGCTCCGGGCTAATGGTATTCAGCTCTGGCGCACCCGTAGTGCTTGCCGGCGGCTCATCGCCCGTTGAAGTCTTCGCTTTTTTCGCCATCCTTTGCGCCAATGTTTCCGTATCTCTGTGGGGACAGGCCAAAGCAAGACGAATTAGTTAAGCAAAACCAGAGATTCAGAAGATAAAGGATGTGACAGGACCCTTACTCTTCTCCTTCCGAGCTAAAGGCAGAGAGGTCGAAGTCAACTTCCGCCACGGTGTCCATGCGAGGAGGTGAAGGAGTGGTCCTGGGTCGTTTGGCTGCGACAGAAGAGGAAGGTTGGTGAGCTGAGGCACCAGAGGTGGCTTTCCGAAGAACACGCTTCTTCTTCTCGGGAGCTGGGGGCTCCTCGTGCAGCTGCTCCTCGGTTGTGTCTTTGGCAGAAGGGCCCCCGGCAGCTGTGCCACTCCGCTCTCCGGCAACCTCGCCCTGCCCGGCAAGTTTTCCCTTAGACGTCACCTCTTCTTCACTGGCTTCCCCTTCCATGAAGCCAGCGCTGCCGGCCTCCGCGGCAAGATTCGCCTCTTCTGCCCTGCTGGCGATGTACGCCACTTCTTCCTCAGTTGTGGGGCGGATGAGGTTCGCTTCTTCCCGGATGGCCTTCTCCGATAAATTGTCAAAGAATTCTTGTGCCTGCTCTGCGGATGGCTCTTCCCAAGTTCCGTCAAGGCCGTGAGCATCACACGCCGGCATCATGGCGATGATTGAGGCCAAAGAGGAGTTGTTGCACAGAGGAATTACGCTAGCCGGCAACTTGAATCACGCATCAGTCTTGAACAGTTTCTGGAAGAGAGTTGTGTGCTGCATGACCGTCAAGTTGTTATTCAACCCAGGGCGCAACCTCATGATATCTGCCACATTCCGGAACTCCCAGGCTGGTCTCCCTTTGTTCTGCAGAGGGGCGATGCGCCGGCGAAGGAAATCAGCGCCAATCATCTCTATTGTGAGCCCGGCAACTGTGAGGCGGTGAATCCTGGTAATTGCAATTGTGAGCTTCTCATCTTGAGGATCGAGGGCGCTCCAATCATTACCGCGCGCCATTTTTGTTTATCGAGGCAAACAGAAGGGCTGAGGGTCTTTCTCCTGAATCCAGCACCACTTGGCCCGCCATTCTTCCCACTTCTCGCGGTAGACCCTGTCTGGATATATATCCTTGTTCCATGCCCTTGGAATCCAGGTGATAGAACCAGAAAGGGCCTCTCCCTTTTGAATGCGGGGAACGAAATAGTGGCGGAAGAGGGCTGTGTTGGGGACTACTCCGGCAAAATTTTCACAGAGATGGGCAAAGACTGACATGCATGTCATGGCATTCGGCGTAAAATCCAAGAGATCGAAGCCGTATGTGTACATGATGTCGATGAAGAAATCAGAAAACGGGGGACAGAGCCCGCAGTAAAAGTAATCGGCAAAGAAAGGGAATTTATCTAGGCCACCCTTGGAGGAACCTGGGCTCACACGAGTAGCAGGATGAGCTTTCGTCTCCCTCGCCCACATGCACAGGTATCGGTCCTTCAGAGCGCTCGCATCAAGCGCCGAAGTGAAGACGACGTGCTTCCTCTGCATCTGCACCAGTTCGCTTTCCGGGACGGCGGTTTTCACCTCCTTGCCCTTGCTCGCCTTGGGCGGCATGGCGGTTGTGAGAGCGGAGGCCGAGGATGGTGGGGGCGTGGAGGCGGCGGATGAATGGGAGAGGCTTTGTTTCGAGCTCGAGGAAGGAGACGACGGCGATTTCCAGATTGGAAAGGACAGGAGGTAAATGAGCAGCACCTCTGCGGATTCCTTTTTATGGGGAAGGCACGAGGCTGCCTCTTTACTAGTCAATGTGAAAACGCTTTTGCGAGCGCGCTGCTATTACGGCCGCTCCGCGCACGTATCCCACGTCCCGCATTCAACGTGCGTCGTGGGGGGCGCAATAAGTGGAATGATTACAATAGCTAACTCCTGCCACGCGTGCCCATGCACTGTTTGGGCCTAGCCCAACAACGCCTCGCACCCGTGTATGGCCTAGGCCCGGGGGCTCCTGTCGGTGTACTAAAGTTTGGGTCTTTTAGTACCCCATACTTGTGCACGGGCGGTTGTAGCCACACCAGCGGCAAGGCCTGCCGGGGAACAACTGGATGCAGATGCAAGAATGTCAAGAAAGCGTTCAAGTCAGTAATCAGAAGACAGAAGACCAAGGACTGGGATCCCAGCAAGATCTTGCCGGGATGGCTTGTGGAGCCCCGGCAAGATTTGCACCTGGCAAGACTTCTCCACCCTGTCACCGCTCCAGCGCAGCGACTAGCCTGTCGTTTAGGTTTTGTCCTCCTGGGTGCGTGTCAGGGTGCTAACGGCGGATGGGGTTAAACGGTGCTGATGGGACGGGCCCTTTTTCCGTCCCCAAGAAAGTTAGGGACACTTCAACGGAGCATTTAATGCGTTTGTCCTAAGTCGTCAGTATTAGGTATGATAATACTGTAGTAGCTTTACACCTCTTGTACTTTGCCACTGTTGGTGACCCCTTCGACGTATAAAAGGAGGCCCAAGGCGTAGCTACAGGGGAGAGGACCTTCTGGCCCATTCTGCATGCGTAGCTGCTGCTCGAACGTACTGTTCATCGCAAGCGCTCCTGAAGCTTGGGCTTAAACACATCCAATACAACTAAAGCAGGAGTAAGGTTTTACGCTTCTCAGCGGCCCGAACCTGGGTAAAAATCCCTCGTGTTGATCGTTGGATCTACTCTTTGTGCAAGCCTTTCTCCCTGCCGAACCATAAAAGGGATCCACGCGATCCCATAGGTGTCGTACGCCGACATATAGCCCCGGGTGTATTCACTTATAATTTTACAAACACTACTATTACCTTGCTGCCTTTATTTACTTTTTATTTTTTTTTTCAATTTACAAGTATCTACAGTTATCTACACAACTCATTTGCTTGCAAATAACGAGATTAAGGGGATTGACAACCTTCTTGCCCGCATTGGGTGCAAGTTGTTTGTTCATTTGTGAGCAGCCGCTGAAGACGGTTGAGGATTGATATTCCTATTGGTTCGATAAACCTTGGTTTCATAACTGAGGGAAATACTTACCCATTTTGTGCTGCAATTACCCATTCCTCTTCACGGAAAACCCAACGCAGATCACAAGTATCAGGGGTATAAGTCATTGATACGTCTCCAACATATCTATAATTTTTGATTTTTCCATGCTGATAAATTATCATTCTAGGATACTTTTTGGGTCTTGATTTACCAATTTATAATATTTTTGAGCACTAAAGTATTGACCAGGTGCCCAGTGTCGGTTGTTGTTTTCTGCATGTTTTTCACATATGAGGTTTACAATACCAAACGAAGTCCAATTGCCACGAAACTTTTTGATGATTTTTTTTGGATCAATACAAGACCTGGGAGACTCGAGCGAAGACCGAGGGCCACACGAGGGCACCAGCACACAACAGGGCATTCCCTGGTGGGGGGCGCCCTGATTTGTGCTGGCCCCCTCCTGTGATAGCCTGGCATATTAGGGGTGATAGACTACTCATATCAATAAGGAATTCCTTCTTTTCCGGGAGCTCATTCGAACAGAACTCCCAGGTTAAGCGTGCTTGGCTTGGAGTAGTTCTAGGATGGGTGACCGACCAGGAAGTTTGTCCCGGGTGCGCATGAGTGAGGACAAAATGCGCAAAAAAGGCTAGTATTGATCTGTGGGGGCCAGTCTAGATCCCTCCAGGAGTAACGACCACCGGCGGGTGTGTCCGGGGCGTTACAAGTTGGTATCAGAGCCGACCCTCGCGGTTACACGGATGTTTGCCGACAGGTGCGCGGTCATGTTGTTCATGAAGTTTGTGACCCGTCGTGGCACACGGAATGACACATGTATTGGACTAGAAGCACAGACGTTTGTGCCGAGAGGGAACGTTCCTGTGACCCGACGAGGACGTCGGTTCCTCTGAGTAGGGGTGTATGTGATAGCCTGGCATATTAGGGGTGATAGACTACTCATATCAATAAGGAATTCCTTCTTTTCCGGGAGCCCATTCCAGGTTAAGCGTGCTTGGCTTCGAGTAGTTCTAGGATGGGTGACCGACCGGGAAGTTGGTCCCGGGTGCGCATGAGTGAGGACAAAGTGCGCAGAAAAGGCTAGTATTGATCTGTGGGGCCAGTCTAGATCCCGCCAGGAGTAACGACCACCGGCGGGTGTGTCCGGGGCGTTACACCTCGGGCGTCTCCCGACGCCCCTGTCTGGCCTATAAATTCTATAATATCCTAAAAATCCTGGAGGCAGTCCTGAAACCCTTTTTCCGCTACCGCAAGTCTCTGTTCAGTCATGAGGCCATCTGGAGCTCCGTTCCGGCACCCTACCGGAGGGGGGATCGATCACGAAGGGCCTCTTCATCAACCTTGCTGCCCTCATGATGATGTGTGAGTAGTTCACCACAGACCTACGGGTCCATAGCTAGTACCTAGATGGCAATCTCTCTATCTCTTGATCTTCAATACAATGATCATCGCATCTTCGGTTTGATCTATCCGATGTAATCCTATTGTGCGGTGTGTTTGTTTGGATCCGATGAATTGTGGGTTTATGTTTAGATTATTCATGAAAAGTATTTGAGTCACCTCTGAATATTTAGATTCTTGTTTGCATTATCATTATAGCTTTGTAATTCTCTCCGACCTATCGGTGTGCTTTGGCCAAGTAGATTGATTTATCTTCAGTGGGGGAGGTGCGTTCTGGTAGGTTCAACCTGACGAGTTTCTATATCCCAGTGACAAAGTAGGGGACAAGATATGTCTTTGTGTTGTTGTTAATAATGATAACATGATGGGGTTTATTCATATTGCTTGTGTTTACTTTGTCTACATCATGTCATCGTTCTCCATGTATTACTCGGTTTTACATAATACTGTTGATGCATGCTGCATAGCGGTCGATGACTGGAGTAATAGTAATAGGTACAGGCAGGATTCAGCCTATTTGTTTATGGACATGATGCCTATATACACATGATCATTGCCGTGAAAATCGCATAACTATCCGCTTTTCTATCAATTGCCCAACAGTAATTTGTTACCCACCTTATGTTGCCTACACGAGAGATGCTGCTAGGTAAAACTATGGCCCCGGGTCTATTCAATTATAAATTTACAAACGCTACTATTACCTTGCTGCCTATATTTACTTTTTATTTTATTTTAAAATTTACAATTATCTACAATTATCTACACAACTCATTTGCTTGCAAATAACAAGATCAAGGGGATTGACAACCTTCTTGCCCGCGTTGGGTGCAAGTTGTTTGCTCTTTTTTGTGCAGCCATTGAATACAATTGAGGATTGATATTCCTATTGGTTCTATAAACCTTGGTTTCATAACTAAGGGAAATAATTACCCACTTTGTTCTGCAATTACCCATTCCTCTTCACAGAAAACCCAACGCAGATCACAAGTATCAGGAAGGATTTCTGGCACCGTTGCCGGGGAATATCATCTTCAACTATCAAAAATCTTCTAGATTCTGTTGCAGGTGGTACCTTTATGGATGTGACCTTAGGAGAGGCCACAAAACTTCTGGACATCATTATGACAAATTATTCCTAATGGCATACCGAAAGAGCTCCAACCGGTAAGAAGGTAAATTCTCTTGAAGAAATCGCTACTTTGAGAGAAAAAGTGGATGTTCTTATGAATATGGTTGCTAGTAAAAATGCTCATGTTGATCTCAATGATATGCCCTTGTCTAATTTTATTGAGCAAAATAGTGATTCTATTAGTGTGAACTTTGTCTTTTGAAATAATTTCAATAACAATGCTTATAGAGGAAAATTCAATTCTAGACCGTATTCCGGTAATTCCTCTAACAACTATGGAAATTATTATGGTAATTCTTATGGAAATTCTTCTACAAGTTCTAATAGGATACCCTCTGATCTTGAGAACACAATTAAATAATTTATTAATTCTTAAAAGGTTTTCAACACTATGGTAGAAGAAAAATTACACGTAGTTGATGCTTTGGCTAAACACATGGATATAATTGCTCTTGATGTAGAAACTCTTAAAAGTGAAGGTTTGCCACCCAAGCATGATTTTAACGAAACTATTAAATCTATACAAATATCTATTAATGAAAGTAAGGAGAGGACCGCTAAGTTGAAAGCTAAGAGGGAATTCTTAGAAAAATCTCTTCCACCCGGTTTTTACCGAAATCATGATGAAGATCTTAAAATGATTGGCACTTCTCCTATTGAATCTTTATTTACCTCTCTGAATATAAATGTTAAAGGGACTGTATATGAGTCAACTCTAGTTGATAAGCGCCCCGTTTGCTTGGAGGGTGATGATTTTGATGCTAAAACTGAAAAATGTGGGTTTGGAGAGGTCAAAACTTTAACTAGTGATGTGCCCACTATTTTGGATTACAAGGACTTTAATTATGATAATTTATCTTTATTAGAATGTATTTCCTTGTTGCAAATCATTATTAGCTCTCCCAAAGCTTATGAACAAAACAAAGCTTTTACCGAACATATAGTAGAAGCCATGATAAAAGCTTATGATGAGAAACTTGAGCTTGAAGCTTCAATTCCTAGAAAATTGCATGATGAGTGGGAACCAACTATCAAAATAAAGATAAATAAATATGAATGCAATGCCTTGTGTGACCTTGGTGCTAGTGTTTCAACTATTCCTAAATCACTTTGTGATGTGCTTGGTCTCACTAATATTGAAGATTGTTCCCTTAATTTGCATCTTGCGGATTCTACCATTAAGAAACCTCTAGGTAGGATTAATGATGTGCTCATTATTGCAAATAAAAATTATGTGCGTATAGATTTTATTGGGCTTGATATTGATTGCAATCCTACTTGTCCCATAATACTTGGAAGACCTTTCTTACGAAGTATAGGTGCAATCATTGACATGAAAGAGGGAAACATAAGGTTCCAATTCCCATTAAAGCAAGGGATGGAACACTTCCCTAGAAAGATAATTAAACCACGTTATGAATCAATCATCAGATCTAGTTATGGGTGGAGTGTAAAAGATGAGAATACTTGAAACTATGCATTATGCCTAGCTAGGGGCATAAAACACTAACGCTTGTTGGGAGGCAACCCAATAGTTATCTTTAAATTTTTTTCTTTAAACTTTCTGTTTGTTTTTAATAACATGATTATTGCCTCTGTAATGATTATGTTTTTGTTTTTAAATTAGTTTTTGTGCCAAGTAAATCCTTTGGGATGACTCACAAGATGAGTAGAATCGATGCTGAAGCAAAACAAAAACTTTTGACTCCAGTACAAGAATTTTCATTTTTTACTGGAGGGTTATAATGATCTGAAATTTTTACACAGTGTTTATATATAAATTTTAGAGGATTTACTAATTTACCTGAATTTTTAGAATTACATAAGTATAGGTTCTCTATAGATTGCTACAGACTGTTCTGTTTTTGCTTGCATAGTTTACTTGTTTTGATTATGCTATGGATGGTATCGGGGGGGTGGGGGTATAAGCCATGTAGAAGTTATTATACAGTACCTATTATGCAATTATGTAATAATAATCAATTTATAACAGTACCTAAAGTACTCAATATGTTGCTTATACTAACGGATCTCACGAAGTCTTGTTAAGTTTTGTGTGATTGAAGTTATCGGGTTTGTGGTGTTATCACGATGGACAAAGGAATAAGGAGCGGAAAGAGCCTAAGCTTGAGGATGCCCAAGGCACCCCAAGGTAATACTTTAAGGAAGACTCAAGCATCTAAGCTTGGGGATGCCCCGGAAGGCATCCCCTCTTTCGTCTCAATCCATCGGTATGTCACTTGAAGCTATATTTTTATTCATCACATGATATGAGTTTTGCTTGGAGCGTCGTTTTTTTGTTTGCTTTTACTTTTAGTTTTCCACATTCATCATTTGCTGGACACACCTATTTAAGAGAGACACACCTTCATCATAATTTGTTAGAATACTCTATGTGCTTCACTTATATCTTTTGAGCTTAGCAGTTGCTCTAGTACTTCACTTATATCTTTTGAGCACGGTGGCGTGTAGATTTTATAGAAATAACTTCACTCTTGTTCCTCAATTATATTTGTTTGAGAGTTAATAAATAGTGACCGTAATTTGCATGGGTCATAAGACTAGTCCAAAAATATAAGGTATTCAATGAGTGATAATTAAAACCATCATGTAGCACATATAGAGAAATTGTGGGTTAATGATATTCATGTGGTTATATGAAAAAGGTGTGAGTTCATAATTGTTGATTCATAGAGGTGTCGATATTAAGAGAGGTTAACTTCTTGTTCGTCTAAAAATTAAAGAGGCATGGTGATGATGTGTGAGCATTTCTATTCCTTGTTGAAATCCTAGTGTTGTTTCGGGTCGGAAGCACGCGATGGTTAACTCCTACCAACCTCTTCCCTTGGGGCATGCGAGTAGTACTTTGATTTGTGATAAAACTAATAAAACTTTGCAATAAGTACATGAGTTCTTCATGACTAATGCAAAATGATGGACATACGCAATCTCACCTCCTCATATTTGTTAGCCTCTTCGGTACCGTGCATAGCCCGTTCTCACTTTGAGGATCGGTGCAACTTTCGCCGGTGCTTCCAAACCCCATGACATGATAAGCTGTGTTGCACATAAGCCTCAATATGCCTTCCTCAAAACAGCCACCGCACCTACCTATCATGGCATTTCCATTGCCATTCCGAGGTATATTGCCATGCAAATTCCATCGTCACTTCACATGACTAATTCGTTCATCATCATATTGCTTTGCATGATCATATAGAACTGACATAGTATATCTAGTAAAGCCACCGTTCATCATATTTTGATACGTCACGCTAGGTCATTGCACATCCTGGCACACTGCCAGTGGCATTCATATCGAGTCAAATCTTCATATCGGTTCTCCATATCGAGTTGTAAGTAAATAAAAGTGTGATGATCATCATTGTTAGAGCATTGTCCCAGTGAGGAAATAAAAATGGGGGAGGCCAAATGAGCCCATCATTCTGAATAAAAAAATGAGAGAAGATAATTTGCTGCTATCCTTTACCACACTTGTGCCTCAAAGCGGCACCTTGTTCCTCATATAGAGAGTCTCAAGTTATGTCATTTTCATATGCTAGTGGAAATTACTTTTTCATTATTATAAACTTGGCTTGTATATTCCTATGACGGGCTTCCTCAAATGCCCGAGGTCATCATGAGCAAGCAAGTTGGATGCACACCCCACTTAGCTTCATTTGAGGTTTCATACACTTATAGCTCTAGTGCATCGTTTCCATGGCAATCCCTACTCCTTGCATTAACATCTATTGATGGTCATCTCCATAGCCCGTTGGTACGCCAAGTTGATGTGAGACTATCGTCCCCACTTTTTACCCCTTTGATATCTACCACCATATTCTATTCCACCTAAATGCTATGTCCAATGGCTTACGCTCATGTATTGCGTGAAGAATAAAAAGTTGATGCATATTGAAAAGTACAATCCAATTGCCTGACTTGGATACCGTGGTGCTTGACATTTGTATTAATGTGGTGAAGATGGAGCCATGCCTTGCTAATATAATAAGATGAATGTGGGGTAAACATTCTTTGAGGATCGTATACTTTGAAAGATTGATGATTTTTTTTCTTATACTTATAAGTATTGCTATGTTAATATTTGTTAATTTATCGTTTCTCAATGAGCATGCATCCTTCAGATTACATAATGGACAGCATGTCACATAAAAAATTCTGTTTTTATCATTTACCTACTCGAGGACGAGCAGGAATTAAGCTTGGGGATGCTTGATCCGTCTCCAACGTATCTATAATTTTTGATTGTTCCATGCTGATATATTATCATTCTAGGATACTTTTTGGGTCTTTATTTACCAATTTATAATATTTTTGAGCACTAACCTATTTACCCAGTGCCCAGTGTCAGTTGCTGTTTTCTGCATGTTTTTCACATCTCAGGTTTACAATACCAAACGAAGTCCAATTGCCACGAAACTTTTTGATGATTTTTTCTAGACCAAAAAAAGACCCGGGAGAGTCTAGAGGAGACTGGGGGCCACACGAGGGCCCTAGCACACAACAAGGCGTGCCCTGGGGGGCGCCCTGATGTGTGTTGGCCCCCTCGGGCATCTCCCGATGCCCCTCTCTGGCCTATAAATTCTCTAATTTCTTAAAAACTCTGGAGGTAGTCCTGAAACCCTTATTCCGCCGCCACAAGTCTCTGTTCCTTCACGAGGCCATCTGGAGCTCCGTTCCGGCGCCCTGCCGGAGGGGGGATCGATCACGGAGGGCCTCTTCATCAACCATGCTGCCCTCATGATGATGTGTGACTAGTTCACCAGAGACCTACGGGTCCATAGCTAGTACCTAGATGGCAATCTCTCTATCTCTTGATCTTCAATACAATGATCATCGTTCTTCGCTTTGATCTATCCGATGTAATCCTATTGTGCGGTGTGTTTGTTGGGATTCGATGAATTGTGGGTTTATGTTCAGATTATTCATGAAAAGTATTTGAGTCACCTCTAAATATTTAGATTCTTATTTGCATGATCATTATAGCTTCGTAATTCTCTCCAATCTATCGGTGTGCTTTGGCCAAGTAGATTGATTTATCTTCATTGGGAGAGGTGCGTTGGGGTAGGTTGAACCAGATGCGTTTCTATATTCTAGTGACAAAGTAGGGGACAAGATACGCCTTTGTGTTGTTGCTACTAAGGATAACACGATGGGGTTTATTCATATTGCTTGAGTTTACTTTGTCCACATCATGTCATCGTTCTCCATGCATTACTCTGTTTTACTTGATACTCTAGATGCATGCTGGATAGCGGTCGATGAGTGGAGTAATAGTAATAGGTGCAGGCAGGAGTCGGCCTATTTGTTTATGGACGTGATGCCTATATAGACATAATCATTGCCATGAAAATCGCATAACTATCCACTTTTCTATCAATTGCCCAACAGTATTTTGTTACCCACCGTATGTTGCCTACATGAGAGATGCCACTAGGGAAAACTATGGGCCCCGGGTCTATTCACTTATAAATTTACAAATGCTACTATTACCTTGCTGCCTTTTTTACTTTTTATTTTATTTTGCAATTTACAATTATCTACAGTTATCTACACAACTCATTTGCTTGCAAATAACGAGATTAAGGGGATTGACAACCTTCTTGCCCACGTTGGGTGCAAGTTGTTTGCTCTTTTGTGTGCAGCCGCTGAAGACGGTTGAGGATTTATATTCCTATTGGTTCGATAAACCTTGGTTTCATAACTGAGGGAAATGCTTACCCACTTTGTGCCGCAATTACCCATTCCTCTTCACGGAAAACCCAACACAGATCACGACTATCAGTCATGAAGAAGTTAGAATACTTTACCTTATGCAACAATAAAATCGGTATCAATTTATAACAATACCTAAAGTATTTGATATGTTTATTATACTAATGGATCTCACGAAGATTTCTATTGAGTTTTGTGTACTGAAGTTTTCAAGTTTTGAGTGTTATCACGATGGATGAAGGAATAAGGAGCTGCAAAGAGCTTAAGCTTGGGGATGCCCAAGGCACCCCAAGTCAAATTCTAGGAAGACTCAAGCATCTAAGCTTGGGGATGCCCCGGAAGGCATCCCTCTTTCGTCACAATCCATCGGTATGTCACTTGGAGCTATATTTTTATTCATCACATGATATGAGTTTTGGTCGTTTGCTTTAGTTTGATTTTGTTTTAGTTTGCCACAATTATTGATTGATGGACATACCTACTTGAGAGATACACACTTTCACCATGATTTCTTAGAATACTCTATGTGCTTCACTTATATCTTTTGAGCTTAGAAGTTGCTCTAGTACTTCACTTATATCTTTTTGAGCACGGTGGCGTATAAATTTTATAGAAATAATTACACTCTCATTCTTCACTTATATTTGTTTGAGAGTTAATAAATAGTGACGGTAATTTGCATGGTTTATAAGACTAGTACAAAAATAATAAGTATTCAATCAGTGCATAATCAAAACCACATGTAGCACATAAAACAGAAATTGTGGGTTAATGATATTGATGTGGTAATATGAAAGGGCGTGAGTGCATGGTTGTTGGTTAGGGTAAATATCGATAGTTAAAGGGTGTTAATTTGTTGTTCATCTAAATATTGGTTATGGCATGGTGATGATGCGTGAGTATTCTTATTCCTCGTTGAAATCCTAGTGTTGTTTAGGTCGGAGGCGCGTGATGGTTAACTCCTCCCAACCTCTTCCCTAGGGGGATGCAAGTAGTACTTTGCTTTGAGAGAGCTAATAAAACCTTGCAATAAGTATGTGAGTTCTTTATGACTAATGTGAATGCATGGATTTACGCACTCCGACCTTTTCATATTTGCAAGCCTCTTCGGTACTGTGCATTGCACATTCTCACCTCGACGATCGGTGCAAACTTCACCGATGCATCCAAACCCCGTGACATGATACGCTCTATTGCACATAAGACTCATTATAACTTCCTCAAAACAGCCACCATACCTACCTATTATGGCATTTCCATAGCCATTCCGAGATATATTGCCATGCAACTTCCACCGTCACATCATATGACTTGTACACCCATTGTCATATTGCTTTGCATGATCATGTAGCTGGCATAGTTTTGTGGCAAAGCCACCGTTCATCACTATCATACATATTATGCTAGATCATTGCACACCCTGGTACACTGCCAGAGGCATTCATATAAAGTTGTATTGTTAAATAGTTTTTCATATCGAGTTGTAAGTAAATAAAAGTGTGATTTTCATCATTATTAGGGCACTGTCTCAGTGAGGACAGGATGATGGAGGCAATGATCCCCCACAAGTCGGGATGAGACTCCGGGCGAAAAATAAAAGAAAAAGAGAGAAAAGGAAAGAAAAAAAGCAAAAAAGAAAAAAGTGAGAAAAAAGAAAAAAAGAAATAAATGAGAGAAAAGAGAGAAGGGACAGTGCTACTACCTCTTTTCCACACTTGTGCCTCAAAGTGGCACCATGTTTTTCATATAGAGAGTCTCATTTTTTGTCACTTCCATATGCTAGTGGGAATTTTTCATTATAGAACTTGGCTTGTATATTCCGATGACGGGCTTCCTCAAATGCCCGAGGTCTTCATGAGCAAGCAAGTTGGATGCACACCCACTTAGCTTCATTCGAGCTTTCATACACTTATAGCTCTAGTGCATCCGTTGCATGGCAATCCCTACTCCTCACATTGATATTTATTGATGGTCATCTCCATAGCCCGTTGATACGCCAAGTTGATGCGAGACTTTCTTTTTAACTTTTTACCCCTTTGATACCTACCACCATATTCTATTCCACCCATATGTTATATCCATGGTTCACGCTCATGTATTGCGTGAGTAATAAAAAGCTGAAGCGCATTAAAAAGTATGATCCAATTGCCTGACTTGACACCGTGGTGCTCGACATTGTATTTATGTGGTGAAGATGGAGCCATGCCATTGTAATATGATAAAATGAATGGGGGGTAAACATTTTTTAAGGATCGTATAATTTGAATATTGATAATTATGTTACTTATGTTTATAGATATTACTATGTTAATGTTTGTTAATTTATCGCTTCTCAATGATCACACCTGCAATAGATTACATGTTGAGTAGCATGTCACATAAAAAATTCTGTTTTTATCATTTACCTACTCGAGGACGAGCATGAATTAAACTTGGGGATGCTATTACGTCTCCAACGTATCTATTAGTTTTTATTGTTCCATGATATAATATTATCATTCTAGGATGCCTTTTAGGCATTTATTTGCCAATTCATATTATTTCTGAGCACTAACCTATTAACATAGTGCCCAGTGCCAGTTGCTGTTTTCTGCATGTTTTTGGCTTTTCAGGGTTATAGTACCAAACGAAGTCCAAATACCACCACTGAACTTTTTGAAGGTTTTTTCTGGACCAAAAGAAGACCTAGAAGCTTCGGGGGAAGGCCGGGGGCCACACGAGCCAACAGGGCGCGCCCAGGGGGGTGGCCGTGCCCTGTTGGGTCATAGGCCCCTCGTGGCTCTCCCGACCTCGTTCTCTGGCTTATAAATTCTCATATTCCCCCAAAAATCTAGGGGAGCGCCCGAAACAAATTTTTCGCCTCCGCAAGTCTCTGTTCCGCCGTGTGCCCATCTGGAGCCCTGTTCCCATGCCCTGCCGGAGGGTGGATCAATCACGGAGGGCCTCTTTATCAACCTTGTTGCTCCCATGGTGATGTGTGAGTAGTCTACCATAGACCTACGGGTCCATAGCTAGTATCTAGATGGTTCTCTCTCTCTCTCTCTCTCTCTCTCTCTCTTTGCTCTTCAATACAAGTTCATCGCATCTTCACGATGATCTATTCGATGTAATCACTTTTTGCGATGCGTTTGTTGCGATATGATGAATTGTGGGTTTATGTTCAGATTATTCATGAAAAATATTTGAGTCTTCTATGAATTATATGATTCTTATTTTCATGATTATTATAGCTTCGTAAATCTCTTCGATCTATTGATTTGGTTTGGCCAACTAGATTGATCTATCTTCAGTGAGAGGGGTGCGTTGTAGTGGGCTTAATCTTGTGGTGCTCTATATCCCAGTGACAGAAAGAGACAAGTCACGTATTTGTATTATTGCCACTAAGGATAAAATGATGGGCTTAATTCATATTGATTGTATTCTCTTTGTCTACATCATGTCATCGTTCTCCAACCATTACTCTATTTTTCATGAACTTAATACTTTGAGAGGCAAGCATAGAGCGCTCTCGACGTGGAGTAATAGTAGTAGATGCAGGCAGGAGTCAACCTATTTTCTTATGGATGTGATGCCTATATACACATGATCATTGCGGTGAATATAACATAACTATGCGCTTTTCTATCAATTGCCCAACAGTAATTTGTTTACCCACCGTATGCCTACATTGAGAGAATTGCCACTAGAGAGCACTATGGCCCCGGGTCTATTCTCTTATAAATTTACAAACGCTACTATTTCCTTGCTGCCATTATTTACTTTTTATTTATTTGGCAATTTATATTTATCCAACTATCAGCTACACTACTTATCTGCTTGCAAGTAATGAGTTCAAGGGTCTTGACAATCCTCTTGCCCCCGTTGGGTGCAAGTGTTTGCTCTTTTGTGTGTAGGCGCTAAAGACGGGGGTTGCGTGGTCCTCCTATTGGTTCTATAACCTTGGTTCTCACTGAGGGAAATACTTATCTACACTGTGCTGCATTATCCGTTCCTCTTCATGGAAAAACCCAACATAGATCAGAAATATCAGGCGCGACCACATAGAAGGTCATCACCGGTAGCTTACGTCGAACTTCATCGGCCAGCGCCTGAAACATGCCATTGCCAAACAGCCAATGTAATCCGCATCACAACTGCTGGATTGCATAAGCGTGATATTTTAGTATGATGGGAACTACGGAAAGGCCTGGAGGGCTAAGCAGCTGGCTCTGAAGATGGTTTACGATGACTGGGAGGTGTCATATGGTGTGCTCCTGAAACAACTTCAGGCGATGAAGGCCCGCAATCCAGGAGTGGTGTACAAGGTGGAGGGATACCCATGGGGCTTCCCAGACAAGAGCCAAGAGGGTGGGACCAAAGATTCACCATTTTTAGGAGGTCGTTCTGGGCATTCGGAGCGTGCATAGAGGTGTACCGTCACCGTAAGGCAGTTCTTTCGGTTGACAGAATGTTTCTTGCCGGCAAGGTCCGAGGCATGCTGCTGGTGGCCACAACCTTGGACGCTGACAATCAGCTTGTGCCCCTTGCTTTCTCCCTCATCGAACGGGGAGACAATTCTTCTGGGAATGGTTCTTGAATCTTCTGGGGGTGCACGTCCTTGGTGTTGAGAGGCCACCATGCATCATATCAGACCGGCACCCTGGTATCATTAATGCACTGCTCGTCCAGTTAGAAGGTTAGCCGGATGTGATTCACAGATGGTGCATGCGGCATTTCGCTCAGAACTTCTACTCCAAGGTAAAGAACAAAGACTGCACTAGCGTGTTGAAGCTTCTGTGCGGGGAACTTGAGTTGTACATTGATAATCCCCAAGTGCAAGGAATCATCGTAGCATTTTCCAAAGATGGAAGTGATAAGTATGGAGTGTACATAGAACCCGCAAGGAGCTAAAGGCAAGATCAATATTCTCTCAAGTCTACCCCGCAAAAAAAAATTTCTCAAGTCCTATCTGCCACTGATACGACTCTACATACACCGAACGTTTGCTTCTATCTAGTAACGAGAAATAAAACTGCGTTGTGGGTATAAAGAGGATAGCTTTGCATGATATTGGAGAACTAAAATATGAAAAATAGTTGTTGCACTAAATAGAGTTAGAATATATCACAATATATTACAAATAGCGAGTGTGGAATAATGATGGTATGGTGTGCGGAATCATCCTAGGCAATTGATAACAAGATCGGTAATCTTTCTTGCAAGTTTATATGAGGGAGAGGCATGAGCTAACATACTTCCCGTACTTGGATCATATGAACTTATGATTGGATCTCTATCAAGAATCCGCAACTACTAGAAATCATTAAGGTAAACCCAGCCATAGCATTAAACATCAAATCCCCTTTACTCCCATACTTCTGTCACTCTAGCCCCCCACTATAAGTGAATCATGAACGTATTGCAACACCTTACAGTAAGAATTCCCTCTTGTGTGCGCGGCACGGAGGGCACCATAGGATAGCACCAAAATAAAACATACACTCAAACAAATCAAGATCATAATTCAACCCAAAGGACAACATAAATCTACTCAAACATCATAGGATGGCAACACATCATTGATTAATAATATGTGGCATGAAACAACATGTTCAAGTAGGGGATTACAGGGGGGTGCGGGAGAGTGGACCACTGAAAAGAGATGAGGAAGGTGATGAAGACAATCACCGCGGCGATGGTTCCCCCGGCGTTACTCCGGTGCCACCGGAAGAGAGGGGGAGAGAGTCTCCCCCTTAGGCTTCCTCCTCCATGGCCTCTCCCAAGATGGGGAGAGGTTCTCCCCTCTCGTCCTTGGCCTCCATTGGATCTCTTTCTCTGTTTCTCTCCTATTTTCACTACTGTTTTCTCTCCAGATTGGCTTTTCATCGATACAGAGAGTTGTGGCGGCAAGGTCGAGAGTCTAGGTTAATTTCCGATGGTTTCTCTATTTATAGGATTTTTTGGCATTGGAATCATGCATAAAGGAGTTACGAGGGTCCCACAAGCCATCAAGGCCCTTTGACCCCCCTGGGCGCACCCTGATGGCTTGTGAGAGCCTGGTGGCCCCCTCCGGCGGTTCTTTGCTCAAATATTGCTTATATGTTCCAGAAAAAATCATCGAAAAGTTTCGGGCAATTCCGGGAAGTTCCATTTTCTGCACAAAAAACAACACCACGGTAATTCCGCTGAAAACAGCGTCAGAACGAGTTAGTTCTAATTAAATCATCTAAAGTCCATCAAAACCATATAAAAGTATTGTAAACATAGGTAAATATGGCATAAATACTTCATAAATTGTCGATATGTTGGAGACGTATCATACATGTTCGACCCAAGGCTGAAACACCTCATGAAGGTTGTCCCCAAAGAGGGTTTCGATTTCATACATACCCACCTTCCTTTGAAGGAGAAGTGGGCCCGCGCCTTCGACGAAGGGGGGCTAGGCACGGCCACATGATGAGCAACATGGCTGAGATTTTCAATGCCATTCTGAAGGGAATAAGGCGGCTCCGAGTGGACACTGTGCTGACCTTCACCTTCGACAAGTGCAGTGAGTACTGGATATCATGGTGGTCCGCCATTAAGCGCTCCATCAGCGCAAGTCTCACGGATGGCGATGACAACCGCAGTGACCGCCGGTGGCCTCGAAAGGTTAGTGAGAGGCTAGAGACACAACATATCATATATGTTGGTCAGAATGTTAGGACGTATGATCTGGTGAAACATGATTACTCGGTACAAGAGGCGGGCGGCAAGAATAGTGTCGGGCAACCATGGGGCAGTCGGATTCGTGAGGTGAACCTTGCCAACAAAACTTGCATCTTCCATATGGGTTTACCATGAGCCCTGCTCACATCTGATGGTGGCATGTAGGTAACACTCTTTGAATTGGGATAATATGGTCTCCCTGTATTACAACATAGAGGCCATGGTCCATGAGGGTTAAGCCATACCTGCACCCTGCTCGATGACCTGCATACACCGACGAGGAGTTCCGTCCAGACACTTCTTTTGTTATCACGACATGTGGACAACGACACTCGAAGAGGTTCAAGATGGACATGGACATGATGAAGTGTAAGCGAAATAAGTATGACGCGTTTGCGTACTAGACACGCACGAAGAACCGCTACACCGTCTGTCATAAGACCAGACACATAAACACTGATACGTCTCCAACATATCTATCATTTTTGTTTGTTCCATGCTGATATATTATAATTCTAGGATACTTTTTGGGTCTTTATTTACCAATTTATAATATTTTTGAGCACTAACCTATTGACCCAGTGCCCAGTGCCAGTTGTTGTTTTCTGCATGGTTTGCCTTTTCAGGTTTACAATACCAAACGAAGTCCAATTGCCACGAAATTTTTTGATGATTTTTTCTGGACCAAAAGAAGACCTAGAAGCTTCGGAAGGAGGTCAGGAGGCACACGAGGGCCCCACCACACATTAGGGCGTGCCCTGGGGGGCCGCGCCCTGATATGTGGTGGCCCCCTCATGGCTCTCCCGACGTCCCTCTCTGGCCTATAAATTCTTTAATATCGCAAAAACCCTGAAGGCAGTCCCGAAACCCTTTTTCTGCCGCCGCAAGTCCCTGTTCCATCCCGAGGCCATCAGGAGCTCCGTTCCGGCACCCTGCCGGAGGAGGGATCGATCACGGAGGGCCTCTTCATCAACCTTGCTTCCCTCATGATGATGTGTGCGTAGTTCACCACGGACCTACGGGTCCATAGCTAGTACCTAGATGGCAATCTCTCTCTCTCTTATGATCTTCAATACAATGGTCATCGCATCTTCGCTTTGATCTATCCGATGTAATCCTATTGTGCATTGTGTTTGTTGGGATCCGATGAATTGTGGGTTTACGTTCAGATTATTCATGAAAAGTATCACTACAAGAAATATGTCAACTTGTGACCTTCTGGCAGTGACCCTGGAAGAAATGGTCGTAAGCTATTCGGGGGGCTCCAAACGCTAAACCATAACGACCATTTTGGTGAGAAAGGTCATAATTTCCTTACACGAAATGGTCGTAAAGCAGACAACACTGGTCTGGTTCTTTATTTCTAGCTGATCACGACCAATATAGATGGTCATAGCCTTGTAAATTGTGGTGCATTGCTATGACTAGGCGCCACGTCATCAGTTTTGCCTATGTGTCATGTCCATGTCTCAATTTTTGCCCTAGGTTATGAAGGAGCATACATTTCTGTCATTCCCAAAATTCCCAAACAATTCTCATAATTTTTTTGGACCATATCTTCCTCAAATATGTCAAAACCCTTCCTTGCCTAGTTTAAAAATAATTCAGCAATATTCATTTTCCTATTTTGTTCAGAACAGCACTTTGTGAAGGAAGTGCTATTTATATTTTTTGGATTTCCCTCAAAAATTTTGGACAATATATCCTATCCAAATCATTGCCTCATGACAAAATTCAGCTCCATTTGCCTATTAAATCTTCCTCACCAAATTTCCAAAGTTTCTGTTCAGCTAGAATCTTTGTGAAGTAAGTACTAGCTAGGCATCTCCTAATGAGCTGATTTTTTTGTCAAATATTCTATATGCCCAAATCATAGCTCTCCACAAAATGTGATCCCCATCTAATAATCCATGTGAGCTCACCATCCAATCTTTGTTTCTGGTAATATTTTCAATTTGTGAAGCAACTATATTTTATATTGCTTTATAATTGCTGAAAATCTACCAAGACATGACACTGCCCATATAATCTCCATACACCAAATTTTATCTGATTTTAATGTAGCCAATTTTCCTCAATATTTTTCCCAATTTTCTGTTCAGTGGAGAGCATTGTGAAGGAAGTACCATTTGTATTTATCCAAATGGTATGAAATTTGTACAATTCCTTCATATGCCCGGATTATCCTCCTCCAAATTGCAGCTGAATCCAATCATTTCTATGGGCCTAGCATCAATTTCTATTTTCTTTCCAGAGAAGAGCATTGTGAAGGAAGTACCACTTTGGCATGTCCATATGCCCAAATGACCATCCTCCACCAAATTTCGCTCAATCCATTCATTCATTTGAGCCCAGCTTCAACATTCATATTTTTGTCCATTGTGGTACTTTGCAAAGCAAGTGCCACATAGGCTCCTCCATTTGAGCTAAAAAATTGCCAAGACAGTCTCCTTAGTAGATTACCATCCTCAGCCAAAACTCAGGCCCATTGGCCAAGTTCATTTCCCCCACCGCTAATCAAACACTTGGCTGCTAATTCAAGTTTGTCTTAGTTCAGTCTCCTCGTGAGATTCTTCTGTTGTATTCTTCTTCATAACACCTACCGGGGGAGTGCCCAACCCATCAGACTTGCCTAGGCCTCCCAGAACGCGTGGCAACGCCAAGGTCACGCGGTGACCACGCGGCTGGCATGCCAGTTTGCGCGCTCTGAAGTTGGGGCCATCGTCCACCGTCCAAACCTCGATGTCTCGCCACCAACCCATGTATCTCTCATTAAATAGATACTTATGTACCTAGAAATTATTTTTGTAAAAAATATGAGCAAACTATAAGGCAGCTGCAGTTCAAGTTTGACCCGCTTCCTACTGAATCGGCGGAAATTTTTCTTTTTCACAAGAGGTGGCTCAAAGCTTTTGACACCCAACCATTTAGTCACTTATACATTAAATATGGCCAAATATTTTAGAAAATTGATTCGGTCAAATTTTGCAACAAATACATGGTAGGTCCTTCACAAAAAAAACTCATTTTGGGCACTCGAAAAATGGAAAATGAATTTTCCGTCCAAAGAAAATGAAAACTTCCTTAGGCAACATTGTTTGTCATTCCAATATGCACCCTTGTGCACAATATGAGATCAATTGAGAAAACTATGCCAAGAATGTGGCCATAAGATTGATCACTTGGCTTGAAAGCCATGAATCTTCATACATGATAACTCGTTTCTAAGAACACTTTTTAAAAATAATTGCCGTATTACAAGTTTATTATTTTTCCTCGTAACTTGGTCACATATAATGACACAATGCGAAGGTTTTCCAATTTTTTGATTTTTTTGAATTTTTCATGCCCGTTTCAAAATTTGGTCAAAACGGAAGGCATGACCGTTCCTAGCTAGGGGTTGAATATTGAAAAAAAATTGGTGTTTCTCTTATTAAATAGATACTTATGTACCTAGAAATGATTTTTGGAAAAAAATAAAGAGCAAACTATGAGGGTGTTGTAGTTCAAATTTGACCCGCTTCCTACTAAATCGACGAAAATTTGTCTTTTTCATGGGAAGTGGATCAAAGCTTTTTACACCCAACCATTTGGTCCATTGTACATTAAATATGGCCTAATATTTTAGAAAATTGATCCGGTCAAATTTTGCAAAAAATATATGGTAGGTCCTTCACAAAAAAACTCATTTTGGGCACTCGAAAAATGGAAAATGAATTTTCCGTCCAAAGAAAATGAAAACTTCCTTAGGAAACATTGTTTGTCATTCCAATATGCACCCTTGTGCACAATATGAGATCAATTGAGCAAACTATGCCATGAATGTGGCCATAAGATTGATCACTTGGCTTGAAAGCCATGGATCTTCATACATGACAGCTCGTTTCTGAGAACACTTTTTGAAAATAATTGTCGTATTACAAGTTTATTATTTTTCCTCGTAACTTGGTCACATATAATGACACAATGCGAAGGTTTTCAAAAAATTTGATTTTTTTTGAATTTTTCATGTCCGTTTCAAAATGTGGGCAAAACAGCGGGCATGACTGTTCCTATCTAGGGGTTGAATATTGAAAAACTTTTGGTGTTTCTCTTATTAAATAGATACTTATGTACCTAGAAATGATTTTTGGAAAAAAATAAAGAGCAAACTATGAGGGAGCTGCAGTTCAAATTTGACCCGTTTCCTAGTGAATCAACAAAAAATTGTCTTTTTCACGGGAGGTGGATCAAAGCTTTTTACACCCAACCATTTGGTCAATTGTACATTAAATATGGCCTAATATTAGAAAATTGATTCGGTCGAATTTTGCAACAAATATATGGTAGGTCCTTCACAAAAAAACTCATTTTGGGAACTCAAAAAATGGAAATTGATTTTTTTTGTCAAAAGAAAATGAAAACTTTCTTAGGCAACATTGTTTGCCATTCCGAGAAGCACTATTCTGCAAAATATGTTATCATTTTTTGAATTTTTCATGTGAAAAATAGAAAAAAAACAAAAGAAAAACACAAATGCACGTGTGCTTTATTCTCATTGGTGGAATGACTTGTGACACGGATCGATGACATGGCGCCCATCCATCCATCCATCTCTCCAACCCACATCCATCCATCCATCTATCTACAGAAAAAAATGAAAAAGGGAAAACCCCACCCGCAGCCCTAACTCAAATCCCATCGCACTATCCTCGCTCGTCCCCATCTCCTTCCCTCATTCCCATCTCCTCGCCGCCGCCACCTCCTCCCTGTCCCCGGCCTCCTTTCGCGACGCGTCCCATGGCCACTAGCACCGCGTCGCGTCCCGCAGCCACCAACACCGCGTTACCTACCTTTCGCCCTCGCTGGGGGTCGCGCCGCAGCAGATCTCGGCGTCGCTGGCCTGGCCCCGTCACCAGCGCCGCGTGCCGCTTGACGAGGGCGTTGACCTTGGTGTCGCCGTCGCGTGCGAGGGCGTTGGCTGCTACGTCCTTGCCGGGCTCCGCCGCTCCCGTTGCAGGGCCGATCCAGGCACGACAGGAAGGGCGGCTCAGGCGCGGGACCCCTGACCTCACCGCCGGCGACAGCAGCAGCAGGCGCTGCCTCCACCGCTTGCGCGTCCTGCGTCTGGCTCCGACGTCCCCCGCCATAGCTATGCTCATCTCCGAAGCCCATGGAAGGGGACCACACGGGAGGGCCCGTGGCCGCGGATTTGCGCCGGGACGTGGCGGCGTGCGAGCGGTGGATCGCGCAGGGCCGCGAGCGCACCGCTAGGCCTCCACTGATCGCGCAGGGCCTTCCGGTCCTCCAAGCTCTTCTAGCATGAGGTGAGCTATTGTCCGCTTCTAAACATGGTGATTTCTCCCCTTCTATTCGATTTGACCGCTGTTGCATAGCTTCGTCACGCACGCCAATGGGTTTTTTTTGTTTATGATTGATGGTGCTCATTTGACACTCATCTCGAGTTAATTAGGCCAATCGAGGGGATTTTTCACTGATTGTATGCGTTACCCGGTTGAACGAGGCAGGATGGAGCAGAATTAATCAGTGGATTAGGCTCTGTATATATCCAGTAAAATCAGATGCGTAGATGTGTGTTCGAGCAATGCATTCAGTCAGGTGCGAGAGCAAGCGAGCGACATGGATGTGCGTCCAGGGAATGCCATTTTGATGGATGGCCGGAGTGAATTTGATCCAGGGATGCTAACCGCAAGCTCGATCCCATTGACCGTAGCCGTGGTCGGGTTGCTAGCGATGGCCGGCTGCCTGGGCCACCAGATGGGTAGCGGTACCTACGACTGCGAGGCGGCATTCAGCTCCCCGCACTTGCAGAATGCTAGATATTCCTCAAGTGAAATAGAGGGACGTTATCGTGACTCCATCCGGTATGCGAAACAGGGGAAACATGAATATTCTTGTTCTTCCACGGTTACCCCCTTCCGTTTTCGGATGCTGATGTAGACAGAAAGCGAGGATCTCTCTCATGATGACCACCACAGCTGGCTGACTCTTGGTACCTCTGCGAGACCGCATTAAGCATCGTGCGATCGGCATATATAGCTTTTGTTTTATGTGGAAATCTTTGAATACTTTTTTATCACATCCTTGCAATTAGTGGAAAACTGAATTGTGCCCATGTTTCTGTTGTGCGTGGAGTTAATTGTATCTAACTAGTGCATGCAGTTTGATTGGCTTGAGTGTCATCATCTGATTCGCATCTATAAGATCATTTCATTTGTTAAGCATGACAACTAGTACATTTTAGTCTGTGTAACTTGTGTTCTAACACCTGTTTACTTGGATATTGCAGTTTCAGCCATGGGTAAGGAGAAGACTCACATCAACATCGTGGTCATTGGCCTTCCTTAGTTCGTTCTGCATTGGCCTGCCTTAGTTCGTTCTGCATTGGCCTGCCTTTGGATGTCATGGTCTAAATAGCTTTGTATCCTCTTTATGATGTTACTTTATGTTCACTGTACATGTTGCTTTTTGTTTGGAGTATATGATCCAAGTGATAATGATCATTCTAAAATGAGTAAAGAAAATATATCGTGTTATTGATCGTATGCAAATTAATAGGTTATCTTCCATTGTTTATGTGTTCAATGAACCATATAAGTTAGGACTTACTGCATATTGTATCGTGAATACATTAGCAAAGAAATTGCATGCATAATTCATCAACATCAATTTGTGCTCAATAGGCATGCATTCTTGAATATCTATGTTCTTCCTTTGAATTATGGATCTCACTCATTGACTTTACTCATGCCGCTTTAAACTCAGAACTTACGTTACCTTGCCCACGAAAATATGCATACATGGCTTTATCTGTTTGCGACTCTCCTGTATGATAATTTTAGATCTATTGTCATTGAGTTTCTAAGAAGTTCATCATACTTTTATGTGGTTGTTGTTCATGCAATAGAAAGCAACTTAACATGTGACTTGATAATTAATTTCCAACCAAATGAGCATTTGTTTCTTCTATATATTCTGTTGTCATTGAGTTTCTGAATTGCTTTATATTAGGATCGGGCTGAGTCTTTGTGATGGCTGAATCTTTGTGATGTTACTTTATGGTCACCAGCTCACCGGTGTACATGTTTGCTTTCTATTGGATTCTTGGTGTGCTAGGAAGCACTCTTTATACTTCCAGGGTGTATTTTTTTTATATGTGAGTATCTTATGTTGCTGTAAGCATTAACACAATATGCGGTGTGCAGGGAGCTCCGCATCCGAGTCCCAGCCCACCCCTCGCCCCTTGCTCCGATCCCAAGGTACCGCGCGGTTCCCGTCCAGTTCATGATTTTGGCTTCTGCGGGCTCTGATCGTCTGAATCGATGGGTGTTGTCGCAGGTTGTCGGCCGGCGGCAGGATGAAGGCCAAGGTGGGCTCCCGCGCTGGCGACTCCAGGTCAGTGCCCCGACCCGACCCCTCGCTCCTCTCCCATCTCGTTTCATTCCTATGGTGGCTGCTGCTGTTTCGCGTCGGGTTCTGATTCTGTTTGGTTTGCTGATATTGTTTCTGTTGTGGCAGCGTAGGCTCGCGGTAAAGAAGAGCAAGGCCAAGCGCCCCCCCGAGCGCCTTCATCGTCTTCATGTGAGTTCCCAGATTCCATTCATGGTTCGTCTTCATGTGATGATAGTTTGTGTGCACTGACTAGAAAATCTTAGATCTTGTGTGTTGAATGGATGGCCGTCGTAGTAGAATGATATTGTTGTTTCAGCACAATGTGTTGAAGTGAAGTTGCAGGACATGCACTTGTGCCATGCATATTCATATTGTGTATGTTGTCTTGTATAAATACCTCATTTTAACACGTACTAGCTGAAATGTGTTTGTCATTCTATAAAGAATTGTCCTTTACTCATGTACTCCTTTTTTTGAATGGAATGTTCATAATATATCGGCTCCAGTTTTTCTAATTCTTCTCAGCTAATTCATGTAACAGGGCGACCGTGGAAGGCATGTTGTCGTTCTGTTAGCCCAATCATGACTATGGCCGTTCAATGAGTCCGGCATTTGATCGCTATCGAAGGAGCTCCATGCTGAAGAACAAAACACTTGTAGAGCTTGTAACTGTGATTCCCATATTTGTAGAGCTTGTAAAGTACTGTAGAGCTTGTAAAGTACTGTATATGTTTGAAAGCACATATGCTCCCTTGGTGGTTTTGATAATTCATGACAACATACATTGTCTCTTGGACTAATATTTTTACCTAGTGTATTTCAGATAAAGTCCATAGAGGAAGATGGGTTGGCAAATTGATGTGTGTGGAGTATCCCCAAGGAGATGAAGAGAAGAAGAAGCAATAGGATTGGCCAAGCTCCAAGCATCAAGACACAACATTTTATACTTTGTGAGAAATCACTTTGAGTCCATAGGAAAGCCAATACTATTTAAAGGGGGTGCGGAAATATGATGATCTGGTTGCTCAAGTGCTTAGAGATTAGCCACCAAAAATACTCACTCATTTTCCACACAGAATCTTCTGTCCAAAGCCAAACTTGCAAAATCGGTGCCACCAACTATTTCCTCTCGACCCTACCGATTTTCAACTCAGACAGAACCCTGCCAAACCCTAGCATTTTGGTGTAACCAAGTTTTCATTTTCGGTCTCACCAAAGTCGTGACCAACTCTCTGTTAGGTTGATTTTCAGAATCAGTCCCACCGAGTTCTGTAAATCGGTCTCGCCAAGTTGATGGCCAAGTCTCTGGTTAGCCGTTACCCCATTGTCGGTACCACCGAGATTTATATATCGGTCTCACCAAAAACGCCAAAGTTGCCACATTTTGCACTAGTCGGTGCAACCGAGTTTTTGCTTCGGTTCCACCGAGTTGGGCAATAATGTTGTAACGGTTGGATTTTTGGAGATGCCTATATATACCCCTACACCACCTATCTCTCGAGGAGAAGCACTCAGAACCATTCCACACTCGTCATATTCAATTTTCTGAGAGAGAACCACCTTCCCTTGTGTTGAGGTCAAGATCAACCACTCCAACAATATGGATCTTGATTTCTAGCCTCCCCAAGTTGCTTTCCATCCAATCAACCTCTTCTACCCAAGCCAAATCTGTAGAGAGTGGTTGAGCATTGAGGAGACTATCTTTTGAAGCACAAGAGAAAGGAGTTCATCATACTACCACATCTATTAACTTTTGGAGGGTGGTGCCTCCTAGATTGGTTAGGTATTACTTGGGAGCCTCCTTCTTCGTGATTGTGGAGTTGAACCAAGAGTTTGTGAGGGCTAGGAGATCTCCTACTTCATGAAGATCTACCCATAGTGAGTCTAGTCCTTCATGGACGGAAGCCGTTATGGAATAGTCAAGGTTGCTACGTCGTGGACCCGTATGGGTGGAGCCCTCCGTGGACTCTCGCGACCACTACCCTCTGTGGGTTGAAGACTCCATAAACATGGACGTACGATAGCACGACCTATCGGAACCACGGGAAAAATCTTCGTGTCTCCAAATTGCGTTTGATCTTCCTATCTCAACTCTCTTACATATGCTTGTCCTTACTTTCCGCTGCCATACTTGATGACTAGCATGTGTAGGGTGCACTAGACTTGCTAGTATTGCTAAAATATGCCAACCAATTAACTTGGGAAAAGTTTAGGTTTTTAATTTATGCAAGTAGTCTATTCACCCCCCCCCTCTAGACATACACTTCTAGTGATCCCTCAATTGGTATCAGAGCTTTGGTCTCCAAAGCTTCGGTTTCATCACCGTTGGAGGAAGATGGATGTGTCTAGTTTGGGGAGTCTTAGTTGTAGAGTGCCCGTTCTCGATGGGGAGTACTATAGTCAATGGAAATATGAGATGCTTGATCTATATAATGAATTCCATTTGAGCAAGTATGTTAAGAACCCCTATGTACCTCCCATTGATCCCTTACATCCCACACACGAAGAGGAAATTGATATGTTACGCAATCTTAGAACTGTTAATCTTATCATTAGAGAATTGCCTAGAATTGTGTTTGATCAAATGAAGAATTTTGAATGTGCTTATACTTTGTGGAGTGATTTGGAGAAACGATATCCAAATTATTTATTGAGTAATCTTGCCGAAATCCTTCATAAAACTATTGCTTTTCACAAAATGATGCCTAGTGATCCAAAGTTTGGTGACTATCTATTTGATCTTAGAGACCTCATGCGTGCTAAAGGAGATGTTATAACTATCAACAACATCATTGTTGAAGCCATTCGCATTAATAAACTTGAACATTGTCATGATCACAACTCTAACAAATCTCTTGTTTCTTATGACGAGGATTTCCCACTTGATGATGACAATGTGGAACATGGATACAATGATGAAGATGAGTTCTTCGACATCGAGTATGAGAAGACTATGAAGAATCTAAGTCTCATGGAAAACTTCAAGGATTACATGTCCGGAGGAAAAGAGTGGATTCTCAATAGTGGATGCACCGATCATCTGACCGGAGATAGAGACATGTTTGAAGAGATGACACCAAACCATGGATCGCGAAGGTATGCGACTTTTGGAGACAACTCCAAGGGTAAGGTACTTGGTCTTGGTAAGGTGGCCATATCTCATGATAGCTCCATTCAAAACGTCATGCTTGTTGAATCCCTTGGCTATAATCTTCTCTCCGTATCTAGACTTGCCGACTTTGGTTTTAATGTGCTATTTACCAAAGTAGATTGCCAAGTGTTTCTTCAAGACAATCATAGCATGGTCTTTACCGGTTTCCGTAGAGGTGATCTATACATTGTTGATTTCACTAAGAGATCCAAACCTCGCACTTGTCTTATTGCAAAATCTTCTAAATGTTGGTTTTGGCATAGAAGACTAGGACATGTTGGTATGCGTAATCTAGACAAGCTCATCAAAGGTGATCATATACTTGGTGTTAAAGATGTTATCTTTGACAATGATAGACTTTGTAGTGCTTGTCAAGCTGGAAAGCTAGTAGGTGGAAGTCATCCCGTAAATAATATCATGACTACTAGGAAACCACTCGAGTTGCTTCATATGGATCTTTTTGGTCCCAATGCTTACAAGAGCCTCGGTGGAAATTCCTTTGGTCTAGTTATAGTTGATGATTTTTCCAGATTTACGTGGGTATTCTTTCTTGATGATAAGTCGCAGGTGCAAAAGATCTTCAAGTACTTCACTCGCAAAGCGCAAAATCAGTTTGAAGTGAAGATCAAGAAGGTTCGGAGTGACAACGGATCGGAGTTCAAGAACACGAATGTGGATTCCTTTCTTGATGAAGAAGGGATTTCACATGAGTTCTCGGCTACGTACACACCTCAACAAAATGGAGTCGTTGAGAGGAAGAACCGGACTCTTATAGAGATGGCTAGAACGATGCTCGACGAATACAAGACGCCAAGACACTTTTGGGCGGAAGCCGTGGAAACAACTTGTCATGCTACGAACCGACTCTACCATCACAAGCTTCTCGGTAAAACAGCATACGAGCTACTCACCGGTAACAATCCCCAAGTTGGATACTTTCGGGTATTCGGCTCCAAGAGTTACATTCTTAATAAGCATCGTCGTTCTAAATTTTCTCCTAAATCTCATGAAGGTTTCCTACTCGGTTACGGATCAAACTCTCACACTTACCATGTCTATAACAACTTCACTCGAAAAGTTGAAGAGACGGTAGATGTGAAGTTTGATGAATCTAATGGTTCGCAAGTCGAACAATTGCCAAATGATGTAGGAGATAAGGAACCTTCGGAAGCTATCCAAGACTTGTCCATTGGCTAGATTCGTCCCATGGAGGTGAAGGAAAGTACTTCATTGACCCAAGTGGAAGCCCCTATTTCGCGTCAAGGCGAACCTCAACACGACATGGAGGCATCCACAAGCGGTACACGACAAGATGAAGAGGAGGAAGAAGTTCATCACGATGATCCTCCTCAACCACCTTCACCACCACCTCAAGGCAACGACACCTTAAACAACAACAACGAAGAAGAAGATGATGATGAAGAAGCTCCACCATCCAACAAGCAAAAGCTACCCCAAGTCCGAGCAAGAGTGGACAAAAACCATCCTCTAAATCAAATCTTCGGTGACATACAAACCGGGAGGATAACTCGCTCTAAAACTCGACTAGCTAAATTTTGTGAGCATTATTCATTCATCTCTTGTATTGAGCTCTTGAAGGTAGTAGAAGCTCTTCAGGACCCGGATTGGGTGAATGCTATGCACGAGGAGCTACACAACTTTGAGAGGAACGAAGTGTGGACACTAGTGGAGAAGCCCAAAGACGAGCAAAACATCATCGAAACCAAATGGGTGTTTCAAAACAAACAAGACGAAGACGGTCAAGTCGTATGCAACAAGGCGCGTCTCGTGGCTCAAGGCTACACCCAAGTCAAAGGTATGGACTACGGTGAGACCTATGCCCCCATTGCTAGACTTGAGGCTATCCGCATTCTTCTTTCTTATGCTAATCACCATGATATCACACTTTATCAAATGGATATTAAAAGTGCATTTTTAAATGGTGAGATTGAGGAAGAGGTCTATGTTAAACAACCCCCTGGTTTTGTGAATCCTAAGAAACCTAACCACGTTTACAAGCTTCGTAAAGCACTTTATGGACTTAAGCAAGCCCCACGTTCTTGGCATAAATGCTTAACGAAGTTTCTCATTGAAAAGGGTTTTGAAATTGGTAAAATTGACGCAACCTTATTCACTAAGAGAGTTAATGGTGAATTATTTGTGTGCCAAATCTATGTGGATGATATTATCTTTGGATCTACTAACCCACAATTTAGCGAAAGATTTGGAAGGTTGATGTCCGAGAAGTATGAGATGTCGATGATGTGTGAGCTGAAATTTTTCCTTGGTTTGCAAATCAAGCAAACGAGAGAAGGAACCTTCATCTCTCAAACCAAGTATACCAAGGACTTGATCAAGAAGTTCAATATGCAAGAGTGTAAAGGTATGCAAAATCCTATGCCTACTAGTGGACATGTTGACCTCACCAGGGAGGACATGTCGGTTGATCAAAAGGTTTATCGATCAATGATTGGTTCATTGCTATATCTATGTCCCTCATGTCCCGATATTATGCTTAGTATGTGCATGTGCGCTCGATATCAAGCCGCTCCTAAAGAGTGTCATCTTAAGACCGTGAACAGAATTGTGAGATACTTGATACAAACACCAAACTTTGGCATATGGTATCCAAGGGATTTTCTTTTAACCTTGTTGGCTATTCTGACTCGGACTATGCTGGAGATAAGGTTGATAGAAAATCCACCTTGGGTACATGTCAATTTCTTGGTAGATCTCTTGTCTTGGTCATCCAAGAAACAAAACTCGGTATCTCTATCTACCGCCGAATCGGAATACATTGCCCCCGGATCATGTTGTGCTCAATTGCTATGGATGACTAAAACTCTTAAGGATTATGGAATCCATGTGAGACATGTTCCACTGTTGTGTGACAATGAGAGTGCTATTAAGATTGCTTATAATCCCGTGCAACATTCTTGAACTAAGCATATTCAAGTTCGTCATCATTTCATTCGTGATCATGTTGCTAAAGTGGACATTAATCTCAACATGTTCGTACCAACAAGCAATTGGCCGACATCTTTACTAAGCCACTTGATGAGAAAGTGTTTTGTCACTTGAGGAGTGAGTTGAAGATCATCGATGCTTCAAACTTGAGATAGACTCATTCGGATGCATGCAAGGGCATGAGCTTACATGACTATGCCATATTACACATGATATGACACTATCTTATACCTTGGAAATCTATGCTCCCTTGTATTGCAACTAACCGCTTGTAGGTACTTGGAAGAACTACACTCCGCAAGATTGCCATAAACTCATATCATATGCAATCTTGTCATGGCCAAGTATCCACAACCCCTCTTTGATGATGGAAGGAAGAAGACAACACAAACTATATCCTTGACTTACATATGATGAAAATTTCACTCTTGTCATTTGGATATATCTTGTTCTTCCTTGCATGACTAACCCATATAGGTGAAAAGAGAAACAAAACGATTAAGGATTGCTCTCACCTCAAGATGATCTTCATCAGCGTCGAGCATCCACAAGAAGTTCTCCTACGTGCCACGTCATCAACATCACTCAAAGGTATGTGATCATATCCTAGAAATAGCTTTACTCCAAGTCATGAGATAAAGCAACTCAAGCGATATGAAAACATTAAAATGCTTAATCTAAAAACGGCAACCCCATTTTGAGCTTAACGTAGAGTATGACCTATGATCAAATATTCTTTCTTGACTCCTTAAGTCAATATACTCTAACATAGGTGACCTAGTGACTGCCCATTATCTAGCTTATATATCTTGTTGGTTCATCTTTTAGATGCATGTTTTCTTGGAACCACTCAACTTACATCTAGATGAAAGTTTCTTGTAAATTCTTTTTCAAATTCTCTGCAATAAATTTCTTCTATTCGAGACTTCCTGAATTTTTTCCCTTCCCAAACGTTGCCAAGTTTCTGTTTAGTACTTTGGAGCCTCCGACTCAAGATTCTCGGTGTCACCGATAGTGCAGATAGGCTGCACAACCACTTCTCGGTTCCACCGATGTATTTTCTTCGGAGTCACCGATTTTGCTATCTTCTGTGTTCTTTGTAGATTTTAGCAAATATCCATTTCTTCAAGGATCCCTTTGAAAAAAATACTTTTACTCAAAGGGGGAAATACTTATTGAAGGAACGCTATGAAACAGGGGGAGAAATCTTTAACACTTTCTGATAAGTGAAAGGGGGAGAAATTCTACTCAGAGATCCCTCAAAACTCAAATGTTCTCAGTGATCCCACAATGATCCCTTTATCTGACCCTTTTGGTCACCCTCTTTGGAAATTAATGCCAATGGGGGAGAAATATGAAAACTTATGCTTGCATAAAGGGGGAGAATATAACAAAGGGGGAGATAAATATTAAGGGGGAGAATATCAAATCTTATGCTTGTGTAAAGGTGGAGAACATCAAAGGGGAGAATACCTAAGTACATCTAAGCTTATGCTTACCCAAAGGGGGAGAAATTTTTGATTTGATTGCCTATTTATGCTAGACTTGTCACACCCTACCTACTCCCAATATCTACATGCTAAGATTCAGGGGGAGAGGAAGAATTAATAAATTCATGCTTAGGGGAGAAAGTTCTACATATGCTATTGAGGGAGACATGTATATCTTTAGAAATTCTATTTTTCATATGTCTTCCATATCTTGGTACTCTTGAATCTTCTTGCATTTGGATGAGTAGAATACTCTTGTGTTTCCTAACATTACTTTCTCAAGTATGTTTCTAGTACTAGAATGCTCAAGAACTTCAAGGTAAGTATATGCATCATATCCTTGGTCAAGATGATCCCTTGCTTCTTACACATATTGTTTACAAGAGTGAAGTCTTGAACATGGAAACACCTCATTCATATATATTTGATGCATATAGCAAAGATATACATGACTTATCATGCCTTTTATACTATGTGTGTGTTCATGCATTCCAAAGCAACTATCCTTTAAAATGGATTGCACATATTTAGGGGGAGCTTGTATTGGTCATGTATCCTTCAAAGCTATCACATATTCGTACATATCTTAATTTCAAGCTTTGATTGTATTTTATCATCAATTACCAAAAAGGGGGAGATTGAAAGCACATATGCTCCCTTGGTGGATTTGATAATTCATGACAACATACATTGTCTCTTGGACTAATATTTATACCTAGTGTATTTCAGATAAAGTCCATAGAGGAAGATGGGTTGTCAAATTGATGTGTGTGGAGTATCCCCAAGGAGATGAAGAGAACAAGAAGCAATAGGATTGGCCAAGCTCGAAGCATGAACGATCTACATTTTCTACTTTGTGAGAAATCACTTTGAGTCCATCGAAAAGCCAATAATATTAAAAGGGGGTGAGGAAATATGATGATTTGGTTGTTCAAGTGCTTAGAGATTAGCCACCAAAAATACTCACTCATTTTCCACACAAAATCTTCTGTCCAAAGCAAAACTTGCAAAATCGGTGCCACCAACTATTTCCTCTCGGACCTACCGATTTTCAACTCAGACAGAACCCTGCCAAACCCTAGCATCTCGGTGTAACCAAGTTTTCATTTTCGGTCTCACCAAAGTCATGACAAACTCTCTGTTAGGTTGATTTTCAGAATCGGTCCCACCGAGTTCTGCAAATCGGTCTCACCAAGTTGATGGCCAAGTCTCTGGTTAGCCGTTACCCAATTGTTGGTACCATCGAGATTAATATATCGGTCTCACCGAAAACTCCAAAGTTGCCACATTTTGCACTAGTCGGTGCAAGCGAGTTTTTGCTTTGGTACCACCTAGTTGGGCAATAATGTTGTAACAGTTGGATTTTTGGAGATGCCTATATATACCCCTCCACCACCTATCTCTCGAGGAGAAGCACTCAGAACCATTCCACACTTGTCATATCCAATTTTCTGAGAGAGAACCACCTTCCCTTGTGTTGAGGTCAAGATCAAACACTCCAACCATATGGATCTTGATTTCTAGCCTCCCCAAGTTGCTTTTCATCCAATCAACCTCTTCTACCCAAGCCAAATCTTAGAGAGAATGATTGAGTGTTGAGGAGACTATCTTTTAAAGCACAAGAGTAAGGAGTTCATCATACTACCACATCTACTACCTTTTGGAGGGTGGTGCCTCCTAGATTGGTTAGGTGTTACTTGAGAGCCTCCTTCTTCGTGATTGTGGAGTTTAACCAAGAGTTTGTGAGGGTAAGGAGATCACCTACTTCATGAAGATCTACCCATAGTGAGGCTAGTCCTTCGTGGACGGAAGCCGTTATGGAATAGTCAAGGTTGCTACTTCGTGGACCCGTATGGATGGAGCCCTTCGTGGACTGTCGCGGCCGCTACCCTCCGTGGGTTGAAGACTCCATAAACGTGGACGTACGATAGCACCACCTATCGGAACCACGGGAAAATCTTCGTGTCTCCAAATTGTGTTTGATCTTCCTATCTCAACTCTCTTACATATGCTTGTCCTTACTTTCCGCTGCCATACTTGATGACTAGCATCTGTAGGGTGCAGTAGACTTGCTAGTATTGCTAAAATCTGCCAACCAATTAACTTGGGAAAAGGTTAGATTTTTAATTTATGCAAGTAGTCTATTCACCCCCCTCTAGACATACACTTCTAGTGATCTCTCAATGTTACAGCTTGTATTACGTGTCATTTGTAGAGCTTGTACTGAATCTGGCTATTGTTATTTGAATTATTATGTGTGTTTTCTACTTGCCAATTTAAATACTGGTTATTTTCTTACTGTCAAATTGAAACATGAAGAATATGAGCCTAATAGCTCGGACCCACTTATCAGAACCTGACAAGTGGGACCTGTTTGACTAGTGTACCCATTTTATAAAAAAGAAAACTAAAACTGTTGGTACAAAAAGGACATGGCCCAGAAAATAAAAAGGTCGAATTGTAGGGCTTGGCCTGTGTAGCTGACCAAAATTGGCAGGAAAATATATATAAATGGGATGTATTATTGGGCTCGGCCCATATAGACACCGAATTGGACCGGGCTGATTCTTATCAACGACCAATTCAATTGGTCGTAACTTTGCCACGTCAGCTTGCCACGTTGGATCCAACGTGGCCTGCGTAGGCACCCAGTGACCAAAGCAATTGGTCGTAGAACCAACGACCTTTTATTTCGGTCGTAACCTTCTACCACCATACCACAAAGAAGGTCGTTAAGTTTCATTAAAGATGGCCATCTTTTGACCAACTGTTTTTGGTCACAAAAAGGTCAAAAATGAAAAACAATGACCATTCAGTGACCAATATTGATGGTCGCAAGTTGGCATATTTATTGTAGTGTATTTTAGATGCCTATGATATATATTATCTCTTAATTTCATGATCATTATAGCTTCATAATACTCTCCGATATATTGATGTGCTTTGGCCAAGTAGATTGATATTTCATCGGTGGGAGTGGTGCGTTGCGGTAGGTTCAACCTGGCGAGTTTCTATATCCCATTGATAAAGTAGGGGACAAGATGCGTCTTTGTGTTGTTGCTACTAAGGATAAAACGATGGGGTTTATTCATATTGATTGAGTTTACTTTGTCTACATCATGTCATCGTTCTCCAAGCATTACTCTGTTTTACTTAATACTTTAGATGCATGCTGGATAGCGGTCAATGAGTGGAGTAATAGTAATAGGAGCAGGAAGGATTCAGCCTAATTGTTTATGGATGTTATGCCTATATACACATGATCATTGCCGTGAAAAACGCATAACGATCCGCTTTTCTATCAATTGCCCAACAGTAATTTGTTACCCACCGTATGTTGCCTACATGAGAGATGCCTCTAGGGAAACTATGGCCCCGGGGTCTATTCACTTGTATATTTATAAATGCAACAATTACCTCGCTTCCTTTATTTACTTTTTATTTATTTTATAATTTATCTTTATCAACAATTATCTACACAACTCATTTGTTTGCAAATAATGAGATCAAGGGGATTGACAACCCTCTTGCCCGCGTTGGGTGCAAGTTGTTTGTTCATTCGTGTGCAGCAGCTGAAGACGGTTGAGGATGGATATTCCTATTGTTCGGATAAACTTTGGTTTCATAACTGAGGGAAATACTTACCCACTTTGTGCTGCAATTACCTGTTTCTCTTCACGGAAAACCCAAAGCAGATCACAAGTATCAAACACCAAGAAGTTTACCCGCGAGATGAAGACTGGCGAAGCCGCCAGGGAAGCCGCCAGAGAGCAAGGGGCCTTGGTGGAGGGTATGTCAGCCCAAGCATCGGGCAGCATGAGGACGGGCACCGTAGCTTCAGTTGGCCGCAGAGGGTCTAGGCGTAGGGGTGGTTCGCGAAGAGAGGAGGTCAAGTCACGTGCGGAGTGGGGAGTTTGAAATAAATAGGTCATTTTCATTGTGCCCCTGTTATTAGTGGCATCACATTTCTTTTATTGTACTAACATGTTGTTATTTGTTCACACAAGAATGGCGGCCCAGGTTGATAGTCCATCAGACCCACCAGTGATTGACCCTGCAGATGATTGATACTTGCGATCCGCGTAGGGTTTTTCGTGAAGAGGAACGGGAAATTGTAGCACAAAGTCGATAAGTATTTCCCTCAGTTATGAAACCAAGGTTTATCGAACCAATAGGAATATCAATCCACAACCGTCTTCAGTGCCTGGACACAAAAGAGCAAACACCTTGCACCCAACGAGGGCAAGAGGGTTATCAATCCCCTTGATCTCGTTATTTGCAAGAAAATGAGTCGTGTAGATAATTGTAGATAATTTTCAATTGCAAAATAAAATAAAAAGTAAATAAAGGCAGCAAGGTAATAGTCGCGTTTGTAAATTTATAAGTGAATAGACCCTGGGGCCATAGTTTTCCTTAGTGGCATCTCTCATGTAGGCAACATACGGTGGATAACAAATTACTGTTGGGCAATTGATAGAAAAGCGGGTAGTTATGTGATTTTCACGACAATGATCATGTCTATATATGCATCACATCCATAAATAAATAGGCCGACTCCTGCCTGCACCTATTACTATTACTCCACTCATCAACCGCTATCTAGCATGCATCTAGAGTATTAAGTAAAACAGAGTAATGCATGGAGAACGATGACATGATGTAGACAAAGTAAACTCAAGCAATATGAGTAAACCCCATCATGTTATCCTTAGTAACAACAACACAAAGACGTATCTTGTCCCCTACTTTGTCACTGGGATATAGAAACTCGCCAGGTTGAACCTACCACAACACACTTCTCCCACTGAAGATAAATCAATCTACTTGGTCAAAGCACGTCGATAGATCGGAGAGAATTACGAAGCTATAATGATCATGCTAATAAGAATCTAAATATTCAGAGGTGACTCAAATACTTTTCATGAATAATCTGAACATAAACCAACAATTCATCGGATCCCAACAAACACACCGCACAATAGGATTACATCGGATAGATCAAAGCGAAGATGCGATGATCATTGTATTGAAGATCAAGAGATAGAGACATTGCCATCTAGGTACTAGCTATGGACCCGTAGGTCTGTGGTGAACTACTCACACATCATCATGAGGGAAGGAAGGTTGATGAAGAGGCCCTCCGTCATTGATGCCCCCTCCGACAGTGTACCGGAACAGAGCTCCAGAGTGCCACGCGACAGAACAAAGACTTGCGGCGGCGGAAAAAGGGTTTCAGGACTGCCTCCACGGTTTTTAGGATATTATAGAATTTATAGGCAAGAGAGGGGCGTCGGGAGATGCCCGAGGGGGCCAGCACTCATCTAGGCGCCCCCAGGGTGCACCCTGTTGCGTGCTGGTGCCCTCGTGTGGCCCCCGGTCTCCTCGACTCTCCCAGGTCTTCTTTTCGTCCAGAAAAAAATCATCAAAAAGTTTTGTGGCAATTGGACTTCATTTTGTATTGTAAACCTGAGATGTGAAAAACATGCAGAAAACAACAACTGGCACTGGGCACTGGTTCAATAGGTTAGTGCTCAAAAATATTATAAATTGGTAAATAAAGACCCAAAAAGTATCCTAGAATGATAGTATATCAGCGTGGAACAATAAAAAAATATAGATACGTTGGAGGCGTATCAAGCATCCCGAAGCTTAATTCCTGCTCGTCCTCGAGTAGGTAAATGATAAAAATAGAATTTCTGATGTGACATGCTATCCATTATGTAATCTTATTCATGTATGCTCATTGAGAAACGATCAATTAACAAATGTTAACATAGCAATACTTATAAGTATAGGAAACAAAATCATCAATCTTTCAAAGTATACGATCATCAAATAATGTTTACCCCCCATTCATCTTATTATATTAGCAAGGCATGGCTCCATCTTCACCACATTAATACAAATGTCAAGCACCATGGTGTCCAAGTCAGGCAATTGGATCGTACTTTTCAATATACATCAACTTTTTATTCTTCACGCAATACATGAGCGTGAGCCATTGGACATTTCATTTAGGTGGAATAGATTATGGTGGTAGATATCAAAGGGGTAAAAAGTGGAGAAGATTGTCTCACATCAACTAGGCGTACCAACGGGCTATGGAGATGCCCATCGATAGATGTCAATGCGAGGAGTAGGGATTGACATGCAAATGATGCACTAGAGCTATAAGTGTATGAAAGCTCAAATGAAGCTAAGTGCGTTGGACCTCCAACTTGCTTGCTCATGAAGACCTCGGGCATTTGAGGAAGCCCGTCATAGGAATATACAAGCCAAGTTTATAATAATGAAAAAGTAATTCCCACTAGCATATGAAAATGACATAACATGAGACTCTCTATATGAGGAACAAGGTGCCGCTTTGAGCCACAAGTGTGGTAAAGGATAGTAGCAAAATCCCTTCTCTCATTTTCTCTCATTTTTTTATTCAAAATGGTGGGCTCATTTGGCCTCCGCCATTTTTATTTCCCCACTGGGACAATGCTCTAACAATGATGATCATCACACTTGTCTTTACTTACAACTCGATATGGAGAACCGATATGAAGATATGACTCTATATGAATGCCTCTGGCGGTGTACCAGGATGTGCAATGATCTAGCGTGATATGTATCAAAATATGATGGACGGTGGCTTTGCCACAAATACTATGTCAGCTCTATATGATCATGCAAAGCAATATGATGATGAACGAACTAGTCATGTGAACTGACGATGGAATTGGCATGGCAATATATCTCAGAATGGTTATGGAAATGCCATGTTAGGTAGGTATGGTGGCTGTTTTGAGGAAGATATAATGAGGCTTATGTGCAACAGAGCGTATCATCTCACGGGGTTTGGATGCACCAGCGAAAGTTGCAGCGATCCTCAAAGTGTCAACGGGCTATGCATGGTATCGAAGAGGCTAGCAAATATGAGGAGGTGAGATTGCGTATGTCCAAGGTTTCACATTAGTCATAAAGAACTCATTTAATTATTGCAAAGTTTTATTAGTTTTATCACAAATCAAAGTACTACTCGCATGCCCCGAGGGGAGAGGTTGGTAGGAGTTAACCATCGCGCGCTTCCGACCCGAAACAACACTAGGATTTCAACGAGGAATAGAATTGCTCACACATCATCACCATGCCTATTTAATTTTTAGATGAACAAGAAGTTAACCTCTCTTAATATTGACACTTCTATGAATCAACAATTATGAACTCACACCTTTTTCATATTACCACAACAATATCATTAACCCACAATTTCTCTATATGTGCTACATGATGGTTTTAATTATCACTCATTGAATACCTAATATTTTTTGACTAGTCTTATGACCCATGAAAATTACCATCACTATTTATTAACTCTCAAACAAATATAAGTGAAGAATGAGAGTGAAATCATTTCTATAAAATCTACACGCCACCGTGCTCAAAAAGATATAAGCGAAGTACTAGAGCAACTGCTAAGCTCAAAAGGTATAAGTGAAGCACATAGAGTATTCCAACAAATTATGATGAAGGTGTGTCTCTCTTAAATAGGTGTGTCCAACAAATAATGATTGTGTCAAACTAAAAGTAAAAGCAAACAAAAACAAACGACGCTCCAAGCAAAACTCATATCGTGTGATGAATAAAAATATAACTTCAAGTGACATAGCGATGGATTGAGACGAAATAGGGGATGCCTTACGGGGCATCCCCAAGCCTAGACGCTTGAGTCTTCCTTAAAATATTACCTTGGGGTGCCTTGGGCATCCCCAATCTTAGGCTCTCGCCGCTCCTTATTCCTTTCTCCATCGTGATAACACCCAAAACTTGAAAACTTTAATCACACAAAACTTAACAAAACTTTGTGAGATCCGTTAGTATAAGCAACATATTGAATACTTTAGGTACTGTTATAAATTGATTCTTATTTCATAATTGCACAATAGGTAATGTATTCTAACTTCTCCATGGCTTATACCCCCCGATACAATCCATAGCATAATCAAAACAAGCTATGCAAGCAAAAATAGAATAGAAATCTGTAGAGAACCTGTACTTCTGTAAATATAAAAATTCTGAAAAATTAGGAAAACCTCTAAAATTTGTATAGAAAAACTGTGTAAAAAATTCAGATCGTTATCACGCTCCAGTGAAAATGAAAAATTCCTGTACTGGAGTCAAAAGTTTCTGTTTTGTTTCAGCATCGATTCTACTCATCTTGTGAGTCATCTCAAATGATTTACTTGGCACAAACACTAATTTAGACATATAAACATAATAATTACATAGGAAATAATCATGTTATAAAAAACAAATAGAAAGTAAAAAGCAAAAATAAAGATAACTATTGGGTTGCCTCCCAACAAGCGCTATTGTTTTATGCCCCTAGCTAGGCATAATGCATAGTTTCAAGTGTTGTAATAGGCATGGAAATGATCTGTCATGCTATAATCATATTCCCTTCTTTCAGCAGCAAGTTTTCTAATTGGAAAGCTAAAATAATTTAAGGGACTAAACTTCACAACACAAGGATCAGAGAGATCTATTTCAGGAGGAATATGAGGCTCCTCTTTAGGTTTCTCATAAGTGATAATCATCTCCTCATTGTATAAGTTTTGATAAAGATATTTCCTTAATTCTCGCTCAAGCTCATAAACCATTCCAAGTTTTGGTACAGAAAATTGATCATTATGTTCAGAAATTTTATCAACTAGGACATTAGGTGGAACCTTCTTTCTAAGATTTTCATCATAAGAAACATAATACGTGGATCTTAGTTTCCTTATACCTTCCACCTCATAAAGAATTCCTTCTATTGGTGGGCACTCACAGTTAACCCTATAATGAGCAAATACATCTCTAGCCTCTTACATAATATTTTCAAATTCTTGAACAAGAAATATGGTGGCTAGACGTTTAGTAGGAGCTTCCTGAATATTAGAGAATTCTAGAAATAACCATTGTATGAAAGGATGCATATGGACGAATTGTCTTTCCAACTGTGCTATAAGCAAAGATATAGCATTCGCATAACTTGTAGTTCTCGCAACAATGGAACCTCCTATCAATGGTAATGATCCCGCACAAGTGAATAAATCTTGAATCACACTTTTGCCAATAATATTTCCACTGCCTATATGGAGTTTCTTTGTTTGCATAATGGGTTCAATTTTAGAAGGGTCATCATCCGCAAGATTATCAAGTTTTTCCTTAGCAACTTCATCAAAAATTCTTTTAGCATTCTTAGCACAAGGTGAAGTTGGATGTTCAAGGGCTTCCGCACTAGAGGCGGAAACACCACTAATTTCAAAATCAGACATGATAGCAACTTCAAGCAAGCAAAGAAGTAAACTAGTAACAAGCAAAGATAAATATTTTTCTATTTTTGATTTTTATAAGACAAACTACATATAACAGCAACTAAAAAGATAAACAAGTGAATAAATATTTGTGTGAAGTTACTTGATAGTTGATGATGATATTCCCCGGCAACAGCGCCAGAAATTCTTCCTGATACTTGTGATATGCGTTGGGTTTTCCGTGAATAGGAACGGGTAATTGCAGCACAAAGTGGGTAAGCATTTCCCTCAGTTATGAAACCAAGGTTTATCGAACCAATAATATCAATCCTCAACCGTCTTCAGCGGCTGCACACAAAAGAGCAAACATCTTGCACCCAACGCGGGCAAGAGGGTTGTCAATCCCATTGATCTCGTTATTTGCAGGCAAATGAGTTGTGTAGATAATTGTAGATAACTGTAAATTGCAAAATAAAATAAAAAGTAAATAAAGGCAGCAAGGTAATAGTAACATTTGTAAATTTATAAGTGAATAGACCTAGGGTCCATAGTTTTCCCTAGCCGCATCTCTCATGTAGGCAACATACGGTGGGTAACAAATTATTGTTGGGCAGTTGATAGAAAAGCGGATAGTTATGCAATTTTCATGGTAATGATCATTTGTATATAGGCATCATGTCCATAAAAAAATAGGCCGACTCCCGCTTGCACCTATTACTATTAATCCACTCATCGACCGCTATCCAACATGCATCTAGAGTATTAAGTAAAACAGTGTAATGCATGGAGAACGACGACATGATGTAAACAAAGTAAACTCAAGCAATATGAATAAACCCCATCGTGTTATCCTTAGTAGCAACAACACAAAGACGTATGTTGTCCCCTACTTTATCACTGGGATATAGAAACTCATCACGTTGAACCTACCACAACACACTTCTCCCACTGAAGATAAATCAATCTACTTGGCCAAAGCACACCGATAGCTCGGAGAGAATTACGAAGCTATAATGATCATGCAAATAAGAATCTAAATATTCAGAGGTGACTCAAATACTTTTCATGAATAATCTGAACATAAACCCACAATTCATCGGATCCCGAGAAACACACTGCATAATAGGATTACATCGGATAGATCAAAGCGAAGATGCGATGATAATTGTATTGAAGATCAAGAGATAGATAGATTCTCATCTATGTACTAGCTATGGACCCGTAAATATGTGGTGAATTACTCACACATCATCATGAGGGCAGCATGGTTGATGAAGAGGCCCTCCGTGATCGATCCCCCCTCCGGCAGGGTGCCGGAATGGAGCTCCAGATGGCCTCATGACGGAACAGAGACTTGCGTTGGCGGAAAAAGTGTTTTGGGACTGCCTCTAGGGTTTTTAGGATATTAGAGAATTTATAGGCCAGAGAGGGGCGTCAAGAGACGCCTGAGGGGGCTAGCACGCATCAGGGCGCGGCCCTCCCAGGTAGCACCCAGTTGCGTGCTGGTGCCCTCGTGTGGCCCCCTGTCTCCTCTCGACTCTCCCATGTCTTCTTTTGGTCCAGAAAAAATCATCAAAAAGTTTCGTGGAAATTGGACTTCATTTGGTACTGTAAACCTGAGATGTGTAAAACATGCAGAAAACAACAACTGGCACTGGGCACTGGATCAATAGGTTAGTGCTCAAAAATATTATAAATTGGTAAATAAAGACCCAAAAACTATGCTAGAATGATAGTATATCAGCATGGAACAATAAAAAATTATAGATACGTTGGAGACGTATCAATGACGTGGACACGGTATTGGACAGTTTCTACGATCACTCACATCGCGATCATAGAACCATGGAAAGACAGGTACCCGTCTCATTGTTTTTCATTACGTGCAACTCATTCAGGCAAGCTTTTATCTGTCACTAACATCTTTTGTTGTTCTTATGATGATAGGACCCTAGACCACTACATATCCGTTCTCATCACATCGAGAGCATGGCATACGATGACCGGTACACAGATTATTTTCGAGAAGCAAAGTTGTTGCCCTTCATCACAATGCTGCGCAGAGGATTGCCTTTATTCAACGACAGTATGCTATCATGCATGGTGGACCATTGGAGGCCCGAGACTCATACTTTCCACTTGTCGTGCGGGGAGATGACCATCACACTACAGGATGTCAACCTCATAATTGGACTACCAGTCACGGGCAAACCCGTCACCGGAATAACCGATCCAAACATGTGGAAGTCATGAGTTGAGTCCAAACTCAATGTGAAGCATGACTCATTTCTACAAGGTTGGAAGAAGAATCTGACGAGGAAACATGTGCCACTATCCAGCGACCTAGAGCCCAGGGAAGACGGTGTGTCAAAGTAGCTGAAGAATACAAAGAAGCGACTGAAGACCGGCATGTCGTTCGTATGGCTGGAAGCAAACTTCGGGAAAGGCCCGCCTGCAGATGCTTCTGATGAGGTCGTACTGATGTTTGCAAGGGCGTACGCGTTGTATGTCCTGGGGGGTATGGTATGCATGGACAGCACCGAAGACTACATCTCCTCCATCTGGCTCCAACTTCTGACTGATTGGAAGCAAGCTAGGCAGTTTAGCTGGAGATCCACAGCCCTTGCCTGGCTGTATCGTCAACTATGTGAGGCATGCCGCCATTCGAAGTACAAGTCGAACATAGGAGGATGCATGATCATGTTGGAATTGTGGACTTGGGCTCATGTTCCCGTGTGCAGACCCAGACCCGTGCTGCCCCAAGAACGCGATCTCTCTCTGTACCTCCAGTACGATGTCGTTCGAGTTACTCTAAACTTTTTCTACGTGCGAAGAATCTGGTCGGCAATGCGTAGCTATCTTACAAGATCAACAACATGCTATTCGACATGTTAACTCACATGCAGGTAAGTGAGGGTAAGGATGATGCATGTTTTTCATCCATCCATTCCTAGCACGAACTTGACGCCGTGCCTGTTTTTTTGCAGGTGGACTGAACGCCGTATGAAAATCTGGAGAATGAGCAGCTGGCATTGGACCCGATGTGCTACGAAGGTCAGTAGCTGTGGCATTCGAAGTGCGCTCTGATATGCTTCTTTATCATGGAGCACTATATGCCAGAAAGGGTATGCCGACTGTTCGGCCGGTTGCAGGAAATCCCGACCGCAATCTCCTGTACTAACCGAGAGCTCCATGCGTACACACTGCATCACTCAATCTGTCAACATGCCCTATATGGACATTGCCTTTCACACCTGAGTATCCCATTCATCTCGTTCCGTTGCAGGGCGAACAGAAGGAAGAAGAAGGGTCCGCAGAACTAGGCCACGTTGCACCTGTGTCACATAAACGACTGGATGCAGGCAAAGGAGAGCCTGCCTTCGTCACAACACGACCCTGAAGCATTCAGGGAGTGCCTAAGGTGGCTGGCCAGAGCTAGCCGTTTGAAGCTTAACATACGAAGGCCAACAATCGATCTAGCAGACAATACAGAGACTGAGGTGGAGGACCACCTGCATCGACAACTCAATGTCATCGACGGATCTTTGGTGGACATTGATACGTCTCCAACGTATCTATAATTTTTGATTGTTCCATGCTGATATATTATCATTCCAGGATACTTTTTGGGTCTTTATTTACCAATTTATAATATTTTTGAGCACTAACCTATTGACCCAGTGCCCAGTGCCCGTTGCTGTTTTCTGCATGTTTTTTACTTTTCAGGTTTACATTACCAAACGAAGTCCAATTGCCGCGAAATTTTTTGATTATTTTTTCTGGACCATAAGAAGACTTGGAAGCTTCGGAAGGAGGCCGGGAGGCACACGAGGACCCCACCACACATCAGGGCGTACCCTAGGGGCGGGGCCGCGCCCTCATATGTGGTGGCCCCCTTAGTTGCCTCCCGACGCCCTTCTCTGGCCTATAAATTCTCTAATATTGCAAAACCCCAGAAGCAATCCCGAAACCCTTTTTCCGCCGTCGCAAGTCTCTGTTCCGTCGCGAGGCCATCTGGAGCTCCGTTCCGGCACCCTACCGGAGGGGGGTCGATCACGGAGGGCCTCTACATCAACCTTGCTACCCTCATGATGATGTGTGAGTAGTTCACCACAGACCTACGGGTCCATAGCTAGTACCTAGATGGCAATCTCTCTATCTTATGATCTTCAATACAATAGTCATCACATCTTCGCTTTGATCTATCCGATGTAATCCTATTGTGCGGTGTATTTGTTGGGATCCGATGAATTGTGGGTTTATTTTCAGATTATTCATGAAAAGTATTTGAGATACCTCTGATATATATTGTCTCTTAATTGCATGATCATTATAGCTTCGTAATGCTCTCTGATTTATTGATGTGCTTTGGCCAAGTAGATTGATATTTCATCGATGGGAGTGGTGCGTTATGGTAGGTTCAACCTGACGAGTTTCTATATCCCAGTGACAAGGTAGGGGATAAGATGCGTCTTTGTGTTGTTTCTACAAAGGATAACACGATGGGGTTCATTCATATTGCTTGAGTTTACTTTGTCTACATCATGTCATCGTTCTCCATGCATTACTCTGTTTTACTTAATACTCTAGATGCATGCTGGATAGCGGTCGATGAGTGGAGTAATATTACTAGGTGTAGGAAGGAGTCGGCCTATTTGTTTATGGATTTGATGCCTATATACACATGATCATTTCCGTGAAAATCGCATAACTATACGCTTTTCTATCAATTGCCCAACAGTAAATTGTTACCCAACGTATGTTGCCTACATGAGAGATGCCGCTAGGGAACACTATCGCCCCTGGGTATATTCACTTATATATTTATAAACGCTATTATTACCTTGCTGCCTTTATTTAATTTTTATTTATTTTGCAATTTATATTTATTAGCAATTATCTACACAACTCATTTGCTTGCAAATAACGAGATCAAGGGGATTGATAACCCTCTTGCCCGCGTTGGGTGCAAGTTGTTTGTTCATTTGTGTGCAACCACTGAAGACGGTTGAGGATTGATATTCCTATTGGTTCGATAAACCTTGGTTTCATAACTGAGGGAAATACTTACCCACTTTGTGCTGCAATTACCCATTCCTCTTCACGGAAAACCCAACGCAGATCACAAGTATCAGGAAGGATTTCTCGCGCCGTTGCCGGGGAATGTCATCATCAACTACCATGTAACTTCACACAAATTTTCATTCACTTGTTCTTCTTTTTATTTGCTGTTTTATTTAGCTTGTCTCATAAAAATCAAAAATACAAAAATATTTACCCTTGCTTGTTACTAGCTTTCTTGTTTGAAGGCATGGCTAGTTCTTCTTCCGCCCGCTTTACTTCCAATGACGATGTAGTAAATTTTAAACAAAGGGGAGGAGAAAGTTTGAAAGATGCATGGTATAGAATTTGCTTTGCCCAAAATAAAGCAACTGAAAAGTTATCCACTACTAACTTGCTTCACAAGTTTTATGTTGGTGTGACCACTTGGTATAGGTTTGTACTTGACACCATCACCGATGGGAATTTCTTAATGTGTCACACTTTGGATGCCTATAATGCAATTGAAAATCTTGTAGGGACACCACCCATTATTATCAATTGGACTATTCTTACCTTGCAACATGTTATGCAAGAACATGATCACAAATAAACCAATTGAGGAGTTGGATAAAAAACTTCACAATCATATCACTCAACTTGGTTCACTGGTAGGAATGACTTTGAAAGCTTTAAAGGAGAAAGACACTACTATTGATGAGAGGATATAACAAGTCTTTAATAGAATTCATAAAATGGAAGAGGTCATTGACAAATTAGGTTCCGCTTTCACACCCTCTAAAACAAATGCTAGTACCTCTAAAAAAAAACCAAGTTCATATATATTACTAAGAGCATTAGTACACCTCCTACCAAAAGAAACGAGGATCTAAAGATGATTAGTGTTCATCCCAACTTTATAAATTTGATAAAGGATACTATTGCTAAGCCTCCTATTGCACCTATTATCCATGGTTGTGTTATTGAGGAGCTTGATGTCAAAGAGGACAATACTTGAAACTATGCATTATGCCTAGCTAGGGGCATAAAACAATAGCGCTTGTTGGGAGGCAACCCAATAGTTATCTTTAAATTTTTGCTTTGTACTTTCTGTTTATTTTTGATAAAATGATTATTTCCTCTTTAATGATTATGTTTTTGTGTTTAAATTAGTGTTTGTGCCAAGTAAAGCCTTTGGGATGACTAACAAGATGAGTAGAATCGATGCTGAAACAAAACAGAAACTTTTGACTCCTGTACAGGAATTTTCATTTTTTACTGGAGCGTGATAATGATCTGAAATTTTTACACAGTGTTTCTATATAAATTTTCGAGGTTGTCCTGAGTTTTCAGAATTTGTTGAGTTACATAAGTATAGGTTCTCTACATATTTCTACAGACTGTTCTGTTTTAGACAGATTCTGTTTTTGCTTGCATAGTTTGTTTTTTTGATTATGCTGTGGATTGTATCGGGGGGTATAAGCCATGGAGAAGTTAGAATACAGCACCTACTATACATTTATGAAATTTTAATCAATTTATAACAGTACCTAAAGTATGCAATATGTTTCTTATACTAACGGATCTCACGGAGTTTTGTTGAGTTTTGTGTGATTGAAGTTTTCAAGTTTTGGGTCTTATCGTGATGGACAAAGGAATAAGGAGTAGCAAGAGCCTAAGTTTGGGGATGCCCAAGGCACCCCAAGGTAATATTTTAAAGGAGACTCAAGCGTCTAAGCTTGGGGATGCCCCAGAAGGCATCGCCTCTTTCGTCTCAACCCATCGGTATGTCACTTGAAGCTATATTTTTATTCATCACATGATATGAGTTTCGCTTGGAGCGTCGTTTGTTTTTGTTTGATTTTACTTTCATTTTGCCACAATCATTGTTTGATGGACACACCTATATAAGAGAGACACACCTTCATCATAATTTATTAGAATATTCTATGTGCTTCACTTATATCTTTTGAGCTTAGCAGTTGCTCTAGTACTTCACTTATATCTTTTGAGCATGGTGGCGTGTTGATTTTATAGAAATGATTTCACTCTCGTTCTTCACTTATATTTTTTTAGAGTTAATAAATAGTGCTGGTAATTTGCATGGGTCATAAGACTAGTCCAAAAATATTGGGTATTCAATGAGTGATAATCAAAACCATCAAGTAGCACATATAGAGAAATTGTGGGTCAATGATATTGATATGATAATATGAAAAAGGTGTGAGTACACAATTGATTATCCGTAGAAGTATCGATATTAAGAAAGGTTGACATTTTTGTTCATCTAAAAATTAAAGAGGCATGGTGATGATGTGTGAGCATTTCTATTCCTCGTTGAAATCCTAGTGTTGTTTCTGGTCGGAAGCGCGCGATGGTTCACTCCTACCAACCTCTTCCCTCGGGGCATGCGAGTAGTACTATGATCTATGATAAAACTAATAAAACTTGGCAATAAGTATATGAGTTCTTTATGACTAATGTGAAAGAATGGACATACGCAATCTCACCTTTTCATGCTTGCTAACCTCTTTGGTACCGTGCATTGCCCATTCTCACCTCGAGTATTGGCGCAACTTTTGCCGGCGCATCCAAACCCCGTGACATGATACGCTCTGTTGCACATAAGCCTTATTATATATTCCTCAAAATTGCCACCTTACCTACCTATCATGGCATTTCCATAGCCATTCCGAGATATATTTCCATGCAAATTCCATCGTCACTTCACATGACTAGTTTGTTCATCGTCATATTGCTTTGCATGATCATATAGAGCTGACATAGAATTTGTGGCAAAGCCACCGTTCATCAGATTTTTGATACATGTCACGCTAGATCATTGCACATCCTGGTACACTGCCCGAGGCATTCATAAGAGTCATATCTTCATATCAGTTATCCATATTGAGTTGTAAGTAAATAAAAGTGTGATGATCATCATTATTAGAGCATTGTCCGAGTGAGGAAAGAATGATGGAGACGATGATTCTCCCACAAGTCGAGATGAGACTCCGGACGAAAAAGAAAGATGGGTGAGGCCAAATGATCCCACCATATATATAAAAAAATGAGAGAAAATGAGAGAAGGGACTTTGCTACTATATTTTACCACACTTGTGCCTCAAAGTGGCACCATGCTCTTCATGTAGAGAGTCTCATGACATGTCACTTCCATATGCTAGTGGGAATTACCTATTCATTATTACAAACTTGGCTTGTATATTCCTATGACGGGCTTCCTCAAATGCCCGAGGTCTTCATGAGCAAGGAAGTTCGATGCACAACCCACTTAGCTTCATTTGAGCTTTCATACACTTATAGCTCTAGTGCATCATTTGCTTGTCAATCCCTACTCCTCGCATTGACATCTATCGATGGGCATCTCCATAGCCCGTTGGTACGCTTAGTTGATGTGAGACTATCTTCTCCACTTTTTACCCCTTTGATATCTACCACCATATTCTATTCCACCTCAATGCTATGTCCAATGGCTCACGCTCATGTATTGCGTGAAGAATAAAAAGTCGATGCATGTTGAAAAAGTACGATCCAATTGACTAACTTGGATACCGTGGTGCTTAACATTTGTATTAATGTGGTGAAGATGGAGCCATGCCTTGCTAATATAATAAGATGAATGGGGGGGGGGGGGTAAACATTTCTTAAGGATCGTAAACTTTTAAGGATTAATGATTTTGTTTCTTACACTTTTAATATTGATGTGTTAATATTTGTTGATTCATCTTTTCTAAATGAGCATACACACATAAGATTACATAATGGATAGCATGTCACATTAAAAACTCTGTTTTTATCATTTACCTACCCGAGGACGAGCAGGAATTAAGCTTGTGAATGCTTAATACGTCTCCAAAGTATCTATAATTTTTGATTGTTCCATGCTAATATATTATAATTCTAGGATACTTTTTGGGTCTTTATTTACCAATTTATAATATTTTTGATCAGTAACCTATTGACCCATTGCCCAATGCCAGTTGATGTTTTCTGCATGTTTTTTTACTTTTTGGGTTTACACTACCAAACGAAGTCCAATTGCCACAAAACTTTTTGATGATTTTTTCTGGACCATAAGAAGATCTGGAAGCTTCGGAAGGAGGCCGGGAGTCACACGAGGGCCCCACCACACATCAGGGTGGCGCCCTGATATGTGGTAGCCCCCTCGGCTGCCTCCCGACGCCCCTCTATGGCCTATAAATTCTCTAATATCAGAGAAAACACAGAAGCAGTCCCAAAACCCTTTTTCCGCCGCCGCAAGTCTCTGTTCCATTGCAAGGCCATCTCGAGCTCCGTTTCGGCACCCTGTCGGAGGGGGGATCGATCACGGAGGGCCTCTACATCAACCTTGCTGCCCTCATGATGATGTGTGAGTAGTTCACCATAGACCTACGGGTCAATAGCTAGTACCTAGATGGCAATATCTCTATCTTATGATCTTCAATACAATGGTCATCGCATCTTCGCTTTGATCTATCCGATGTAATCCTATTATGCGGTGTGTTTGTTGGGATCCGATGAATTGTGGGTTTATGTTTAGATTATTCATGAAAAGTATTTGAGATATGATACGTCTCCGTCGTATCTATAATTTTTGATTGTTTCATGCCAATATTCTACAACTTTCATATACTCTTGGCAATTTTTTATACTATTTTTGGGACTAACATATTGATCCAGTGCCAGTTCCTGTTTGTTGCATGTTTTTTGTTTTGCATAAAATCCATATCAAACGAAGTCCAAACGGGATAAAAACTTACGGAGATTTTTTTGGAATATATGTGAATTTTGGGAAGTGGAATCAACAGAAGGCGGTTCCCGAGGGGCCCACAAGCCATAGGGGCGCTCCCTAGGGGGTAGGGCGCGCCAGCGTGGCTTGTGGTCACCCCGTAAGGCGGTTGGTGCCCTTCTTTCGCTGCAGGAAAGCTAATATCCAGATAAAAATTGTGTTAAAATTTCAGCCCAATCGGAATTACGAATCTCCAGGAATATAAGAAACGGTGAAAGGCCAGAATCTGGAAGGCAGAAACAGAAGGAAACAGAGAGAGAGATCAAATCTCGGAGGGGCTCCCGCCCCTCCGCTGCCATGGAGGCCAAGGACCAGAGGGGAAACCCTCCTCCCATCTAGGGGGGATGTCAAGGAAGAAGAAGAAGGAGGGGGGCTCTCTCCCCCTCTCCCCCGGTGGCGCCGGAACGCCGTCGGGGCAATCATCGTGTGACGGCGATATACACCAACACCTCCGTCATCTTCCCCAACATCTTCATCGCCTTCCCCCATCTATATATAGCGGTCCACTCTCCCGCAACCCGCTGTACCCTCTACTTGAACATGGTGCTTTATGCTTCATATTATTATCCAATGATGTGTTGCCATCCTATGATGTCTGAGTAGATTTTTGTTGTCCTATCGGTGATTGGTGAATTGCTATGATTGGTTTAATTTCCTTGTGGTTATGTTGCTGTCCTTTGGTGCCCATCATATGAGCGCGCACGTGGATCACACCATAGGATTAGTTGTATGTTGATAGGACTATGTATTGGAGGGCAAGGGTGATAGCAGCTTCAGCCTAGCATAGAAATTGATGCATACAGGATTGAAGGGGGGCCAATATATCTTAATGCTATGGTTGGGTTTTACCTTAATGAACGTTAGTAGTTGCGGATGCTTGCTAATAGTTCCAATCATAAGTGCATAGAATTCCAAGTAAGGGATGACATGCTAGCAGTGGCCTCTCCCACATAAAACTTGCTATCGGTCTAGTAACGTAGTCAATTGCTTACGGACAATTCCGCAACTCCTACCACCACTTTTCCACACTCGTTAAACTAACTTAATTGTTACTTTATCTAAACAGCCCCTAGTTTTTATTTACGTGTTCTTTATTATCTTGTAAACCTATCCAACCACACCTACAAAGTACTTCTAGTTTCATACTTGTTCTAGGTAAAGCGAACGTTAAGCGTGCGTAGAGTTGTATCGGTGGTCGATAGAACTTGAGGGAATATTTGGTCTACCTTTAGCTCCTCGTTGGGTTCAACACTCTTACTTGTCGAAGGAGGCTACAACTGATCCCCTATATTTCTGGGTTATCAAGACCTTTTTCTGGCGCTGTTGCCGGGGAGCAATAGCGTGGGGTGAATATTCTCGTGTGTGCTTGTTTGCTTTATCACTAAGTAGATTTTATTTGCTGTTCTAAGTTGTTCTCTATCTTTAGTTATGGATATGGAACACGAAATACCAAAAAAAATAGTTGGACCTACTACACCAACGGTTGAAGAACCACCCAAAATCTATCACACTGTTGAAGCTTTTTACTTGGATCATCTTCGATCCGTTTGTGCTCGTGCTGAAACCCCAACTAGCTTAGTTGAGGGCAAATCATTAAATGAGCATGCTTATTATGTGCGACACCGCTTATCTCAAAAAGGGAAACTTTTATGGTATCGTATTAATACTTTGCAATGCAATGCTTGGAATTTATGCGAAATTTATGATATTACTTGTTGTTCTGAAGACCCTAAAAAACACCTCCCCTATCAATGTGAGTTTAAGGATAATGGAATCGTATCTTCTTATGCCAAGGGTGTTTATAATTACTATGATATTGAGAAAATTGAAGAATTTGTTGCTTTTAAGGGTGCCTATGAAATTGCTTCTTTGATTGAAAAGTATGATGCTACTCTTTACAAATCTGAAAGTTTTGCCATACTTAAATATTGCTATGAAAACTATGCTTCTAATGCTTATGTTAAGCCATATATTGAGGACTCCGCCGCTGTCCAAGAGGAGACTAATATTTTGCAGGAAACTATGGAAGAAGAAAATGATGACACTGTGCGCGCATTTGATGAAAAAGATGACGAGGAGAGCGAAGAACAAAAGGAGGAAGAGCGGACTAGCTACCCATGCCCACCTTCTAATGAGAGTAACTCTTCAACTCATACATTGTTTAATTTCCCTTCGTGCTTACCGAAGGATGAATGCTATGATGATTGCTATGATCCCTTTGATTCGTTTGAAATATCCCTTTTTGATGAAATTGATGCTTGTTATGCTTGTGGCCATGATGCCAATATGAATTATGCTTATGGAGATGAACTTGCTAGAGTTTCTTATGTTAAGAATGAAATTGTTGCTATTGCACCCACGCATGATAGTCCTATTATCTTTTTGAGTTCTCCCAATTACACTATATCGGAGAAGTTTGCGCTTATTAAGGATTATGTTGATGGGTTGCGTTCTACTATTGCACATGGTAATTTTGATAAATATAATATGCATGTGCTTGCTGCTCCTACTTGCAATTATTATGAGAGAGGAACTACATTTCTGCCTCTCTATGTTTCCAATACGATAAAATTGCAAGAAATTGTTTATACTATGCATTGGCCTTTACTTTGTGTGCATGAATTGTTCTTTTATGACATGCCGATGCATAGGAAGAGCGTTAGACTTCGTTGTTGCATGATATATGTTACTTTGTGCTCACTACTAAATTACAAATCATTGTTAATTAAAATTGGCTTTGATATACCTTGGGATCCGGGTGGATCCATTACTAGAGCACTTTATGCCTAGCTTAATGGCTTTAAAGAAAGCGCTGCCAGGGAGACAACCAGGAAGTTTTAGAGAGTCATTTTATTCTGTTGTGTGCTTTTATATAGTTTAAAAACAAAAAAATAAAGTGGGGAACCTAAAACTTTTCAAAAAGGGAAGTGAAAGTAAGAAAGACGAGCACCGTTGAAGTGGGGGAGCTCCTTGAACTTTGTTCATGCTCATGGAAACTTTGCGAATCTTAATTACAGAAACTTTTCAACAAAAATAATTATCCCCTTATATAAATCCCTTGTATTATAAAAATAATGTTCCAAGATTTGCCTTTAGGATGATTAGATTGCTTGTTTGGTGTGTGCAGTGCAAAAACAGAAACTTTGGCTGTAGTCCGTGAATTTAATTTTTTTTACTGGAATATCAAAAGTTTCTGAAATTTTTACACAGTACTGCTATGCAAATTTTTTATTTTTTCCTAATTTTTCAGAATTTTTAGAGTTACAGAAGTATAGCAAATGTTCAGATTGCTACAGACTGTCCTGTTTAAGACATATTCTGTTTTTGATGCATTGTTTTGCTAGTTTTGATGAAACTATCAATTTTATCGGTGGTATAAACCATAAAGAAGTTATAATACAGTAGCTACAATGCAAAAATAAAATGTGAATGGGTTTGTGATAACCCACAAGTATAGGGGATCGCAACAGTTTTTGAGGGTAGAGTATTCAACCCAAATTTATTGATTCGACACAAGGGGAGCCAAAGAATATTCTCGAGTATTAGCAGCTGAGTTGTCGATTCAACCACACCTGAAAGACTTAGTATATGCATCAAAGTATTCAGTAGCAAAGCAGTATGGAAGTAACGGTAACAATGGCAAAGTGACAGTAGCAGTGTTGTAGTGATTGTAACAGTAGCAACGGAAAAGTAACTTAGCAAAGATCAATATGTGAAAAGCTCGTAGGCAATGGATCAGTGATGGATAATTATGTCGGATGACATTCATCATGCAACGGTTATAACATAGGGTGACATAGAACTAGCTCCAATTCATCAATGTAATGTAGGCATGTATTCCATACATAGTCATACGTGCTTATGGAAAAGAACATGCATGACATCTTTTGTCCTACCCTCCCGTGGCAGCGGGGTCCTAATGGAAACTAAGGGATATTAAGGCCTCCTTTTAATAGAGAACCGGACCAAAGCATTATCACTTAGTGAATACATGAACTCCTCAAACTACGGTAATCACCGGAAAGAATCCCAGTTATTGTCACCCTGGGGGATGCGGATCATAACTTGTAATAGGTGTCTACAACTTGCAAGATAGGATCAAGAACACATATATATTCATGAAAACATAATAGGTTCAGATCTGAAATCATGGCACTCGGGCCCTAGTGACAATCATTAAGCATAGCAAAGTCATAGCAACATCAATCTCAGAACATAGTGGATACTAGGGATCAAACCCTAACAAAACTAACTCGATTACATGGTAAATCTCATCCAACCCATCACCGTCCAGCAAGCCTACAATGGAATTACTCACGAACGGCGGATAGCATCATGAAATTGGTGATGAAGGATGGTTGGTGATGACGACGGCGTCGATTTCCCCTCTCCGGAGCCCAAATCAGACTCCAGATCTGCCCTCCCGAGGAAGAACAGGACGTGGCGGCGGCTCCGTATCGTGAAACGCGATGAAGTCTTCTCTCTGATTTTTTTCTCCACGAATAGGAATATATAGAGTTGGAATTGAGGTCGGAGGAGCTCCAGAGGGCCCACAAGACAAGGGGGCACACCGTGGGGGGCGCCCTTGGCTTGTGGCCAGGTGGTGGACCTTCTTCGGTTGATTCTTTCGCCAGTATTTTTTATTAATTCCAAAAATATTCTCCGTAAAATTTCAGGTCAATCGGAGAACTTTTATTTCTGCACAAAAATAACACCAAGGCAATTCTGCTGAAAACTGCGTCAGTCCGGGTTAGTTCCATTCAAATCATGCAAATTAGAGTCCAAAACAAGGGCAAAAGAGTTTGGAAAAGTAGATACGTTGGAGACGTATCAACTCCCCCAAGCTTAACCCATTGCTTGTCCTCAAGCAATTCAGTTGATAAACTGAAAGTGATAAAGAAAAACTTTTACAAACTCTGTTTGATCTTGCTGTTGTAAATATATCTAACTGATGTTTAGATTTTCAGCAAAGCTTATAGACTAACCACATTCACAATAACATTTAGGTCTCACATTACTCATATCAATGGAATAATCAACTAGCGAGCAATAATAACAAGTCTCGGATGACAACAATTTTATCAAAACAATCATGATACAATATGATATAATGGTATATCGCTAGCCCTTTCTGAGACCGCAAAACATAAATGCAGAGCACCTCTGAAGAACAAGGACTGACTAGACATTCACTAGTAGAAAACAGGGCATTGGTTGAGGCTAGGATAAGTCCATTAATCCCGGTTCACTTACGAACCGGGACTAATGTGAGCATCAGTCCCGGTTCGTGAGGCCAGGGCGCCGGCCGGGCGTCGGGGGCCATCAGTCCCGGTTCAGATGGGACCTTTAGTCCCGATTTGAGCCACGAACCGGGACTAAAGGGGTGGTGGCAACCGTTCGCCTGGCGCGTGCCCATTTAGTCCCGGCTCGTGGCACGAACCGGGACTAAAGGTCCAAACCGTTCGATTCCAGCGCATTGGAAGTTGTCCCGCGCGAGATCAAACGCTACAATAACCGCGACGCTACAGTAAACGCGACCAACGCCTCCATTTCTGTTCGTCTCCCTCTCCTCTCTTCTTCCCCATCCTCCCATCCTCCACCATGAATCCAATCACTCGCTACGGGAAGGTGCTCGCACATGGCACAACTAATCTCCATGTCGTCTACACGAACGACAGCGACAAAGTGAAGGTTTTTCTTTCCATGTTCGAGGATTGGCTTCAAGAGGAGAAACACAAGTTCATGGGCCTCGATCTCGAGTACACGGCCGATGGTTGCGATGTTGCCGTCGTCCAACTTTGTTTCAAGCAACGTGTCATGGTCTTTCAGTGGGCAAGGTAATACGAAACTTGTCATAGGTTTAATTGGAGCTTTTCTTTGATTCATAGGATAGGAAAATTGCATAGGAATAGGAGGATTGGGAATGTTGAGAACATGTCATAGTTTCATTGATTCATAGGAAAAATGCATGGGAAAATTGGGGCTTTTTCTTTGATTCATAGGAAAATTGGGGCTTTTCTTTGATTCATAGGAAAATTGCATAGGAATAGAAAATTTCATAGGAATAGGAGGATTAGGAAAATTGCATAGGAATAGGAGGATAGGAATGGGATAGGAAAATTGCATAAGAATTTTCCTTGTTGTTGCATATTGGCCATCGTGGGAGAACATGTCATAGTTTAGGGGCTTCTTTTTGATTCATAGGATAGGAAATGCATAGGAAATAGGAAATTTGCTATGATTCTTATTATACTTGTTATGATTCTTATTAAACTTGTTCTAAAATATACTTGTTATGATTCTTATTATACTTGTTATGATTCTTATTATACATGTTATGATTCTTATTAAACTTGTTCTAAAATATACTTGTTATGATTCTTATTATACTTGTTGCAGCAGTATTTAACACATTTGTTCCATTTTGTTGTTGCAGTAGTGACAAGCACTGTCCAAAACTCATGGAGTTCCTTCGCAGCGGCATATATTTTGCTAGCGTTGATATAACGAATGACAAGATCAAGATGAGGCGCACCTGGGGTATTGAGATACCAGCTGAATGCCACATTGATCTTCAGGGTAGGTTCAGGCTTGAGCATGACAAGACTTCAATGGCTGATATGGCAGCCGCCCTGATCGACGAGGACTACACTAATATGAAGACAAAATTCCCCAAGTCAGGGCACCAACATTGGGAGAAGACCCCACTTGACCCTATCAACATTGAGTATGCAGCAATAGATGGGTACGTTGCATACGAGTTGTACCGCAGGATTGGAATCTGCAATTATGGGCAGCATCACCTCGTACCGCTAGTATCTCCTGCTTGGGGGTATTCTGATCCGGACGACGAGTAGTGTTTGCAATGGCGATTTTTTTTATCTCTATTATGTAGTGCTTGGGGATCTCCTGATTCGGACGAGTAGGTTTGCAATCCGGAAGAGTAGGATTGGTATCTTCAATTATATATGCAGTACTTTCTGTAATGGATATCTGAACTATTATTTCTATTATGTCCCTGTTTAAGTACGGTTTGTGTGTAAGAATATTTAGTATGATGTTAGCAAGCTTTCTGAAGCATTGTGATGTATGTGATGAATATTGTCCATGGTTACGGCGCAATAAGCAAGGGACACACGAGAAGAAAAAGTGAAGACTTTCTCTCCACAACTATTCTGATGATGGCTTTGATCTACAATATCACTGCAGTTAAATATAATATTAACTAAAATTATCAACGTATTTATTTGTTAAAAAGAATGAACTAAAAACAATCAACTAAAATATTAACTAAAAAGAATGAACTAAAAAGAATCAACTAAAACATTAACTAAAAAGAATGAACTAAAAAGAATCAAAATAATATTAACTAAAATTATCAAAGTATTTATTTGTTAAAAAGAATTAACTAAAATATTAACTAAAATTGTCAAAGTATTTATTTGTTAAAAAGAATGAACTAAAAAGAATCAACTAAAATATTAACTAAAAAGAATGAACTAAAAAGAATCAACTAAAACATTAACTAAAAAGAATCAAAATAATATTAACTAAAATAATCAAATTATTTATTTGTTAAAAAGAATGAACTAAAAAAATTCAACTAAAATATTAACTAAAAAGAATGAACTAAAAAGAATCAACTAAAACATTAACTAAAAAGAATGAACTAAAAAGAATCAAAATAATATTAACTAAAATTATCAAAGTATTTATTTGTTAAAAAGAATGAACTAAAATATTGAAATCCTTTTGTAACAGAAGAGTTTTCGTCCAATACCCTGACACTTCGAAAGAGATTGTCCAGTTCGTACACGAAGTGCATCCAGTTTTTGCCGTAACCCTCTCAACTTTTTAGCACATGCTATGTGGGTGAAATGATGATACTATGCCAATTTTCAACCATTTCAGAGTTCATTTGCAGTGCTTTTTAATCTCACGGTCATCTTAGCTCAAAATAAATCATGAAATGCATGAAAAATAGCAAATGAAGTCAGAAAAGGTCTGAAAAGTGATGATGCGGCTTTGAATGGTGCATATTGTGTTGGGGAACGTTGCATGGGAAACAAAAATTTTCCTACGCACACGCAAGATCTATCCATGGTGATGAGCATCTACGAGAGGGAGAGTGAATCTACATACCCTTGTAGATCGCTAAGCGGAAGCGTTAATAAACGCGGTTGATGTAGTCGAACGTCTTCGCGATCCAAATCGCCGAGCGTCCCGCGATCCAATCACGATCCTTCCGATCTAGTGCCGAACGGACGGCACCTCCGCGTTCAACACACGTACGGCTTGATGACGCCTTCACCTCCTCGATCCAGCGAGCGATGGTGAAGTAGTGGTTGAGTTCCAGCAGCACGACGGCGTGGTGATGGTGGTGAGGAACAATCTCTGCAGGGCTTCGCCAAGCACTACGGAGATTATGACGGAGGAACTAGAGGGCTAGGGTTGCCGGCACACGGCTTGGGAAATCCTGATGTGTCCCGTGTGCTAGCCCTGCCCCTCTATTTATATGTTGAGCCTTGGGGTCTAAACTTGGAGTAAAAGCCTCCTCCGGGTCGGTTTTGCCCGCACAAGGTCGGTTTGGCCCGCAGGAAAAGAGTCCAATTCGGACCCTGCCGAATCGTGCACAGCCGCGCACAAGCGGTAGTACCGCTTCACACAAGCGGTAGTACCGCTTGGGCGGTAGTACCGCTTCACACAAGCGGTAGTACCGCTCCGGCGGTAGTACCGCTTCACCAAGCGGTAGTACCGCTTACGCGGCAGCAAAACTACTTTTGCACTTTCCAATACCTTGTGGGCTTTATCCCTTTGGCTCATATAAAGTGTTGCTGCACCCGAACACTTCGGTAAACATCCGGAACCCCTTCCGGTGAACTTCGGAACTCTTCCGGAGATCGAAACACTATTATCACATATATCAATCTTTACCTCCGGACTACTCCGGAGATCCTCGTCATGTCCGGGATCTTATCCGGGACTTCCGAACAACTTTCGGTCACCAACATAATAACTCAATTATACTAATCGTCACCAAACGTTAAGTGTGTAGACCCTGCGGGTTCGAGAACTATGTAGACATGACCGAGACACCTCTACGGCCAATAACCAATAGCGGGACCTGGATGCCCATATTGGCTCCCACATATTCTACGAAGATCTTTATCGGTCGAACCTCTATGTCAAGGATTCAGTTAATCCCGTATGCTGTTCCCTTTGTTCTTCGGTATGTTACTTGCCCGAGATTCGATCGTCGGTATCACTATACCTAGTTCAATCTCGTTACCGGCAAGTCTCTTTACTCGTTCCGTAATACAAGATCTCGTGGCTAACACTTTAGTCACATTGCTTGCAAGGCTCATTGTGATGTTGTATTACCGAGTGGGCCCTGAGATACCTCTCCGTCATACGGAGTAACAAATCCCAGTCTTGATCCATGCCAACCCAACAGACACCCTCGGAGATACCTGTAGAGCACCTTTATAGTCACCCAGTTACGTTGCGACGTTTGATACACACAAGGTATTCCTCCGGTGTCAGAGAGTTGCATGATCTCATGGTCATAGGAACAGATACTTGACATGCAGAAAACAATAGCAATAAACTGACACGATCATATGCTACGTTTACAGTTTGGGTCTTGTCCATCACATCATTCTCCTAATGATGTGATCCCGTTATCAAATGACATCTCATGTCCATGGCTAGGAAACCTTAACCATCTTTGATCAACAAGCTAGTCAACTAGAGGCTTACTAGGGACACAGTGTTGTCTATGTACCCACACATGTATTTGAGTTTCCAATCAATACAATTATAGCATGGATAATAAACGATTATCATGAACAAGGAAATATAATAATAACCAATTTATTATTGCCTCTAGGGCATATTTCCAACAGTCTCCCACTTGCACTAGAGTCAATAATCTAGTTCACATCACTATGTGATTTACATTGTAATGAATCGAACACCCATGCAGTTCTGGTGTTGTTCATGTTTAGCCCTTGGAAGAGGTTTAGTCATCGGATCTGCAACATTTAGATCCGTGTGTACTTTGCAAATATTTATGTCGTCCTCCTTGATGTAATCGCGGATGGAATTGAAACGTCGTTTTATGTGTCTGGTCCTCTTGTGAAATCTTGGTTCCTTGGCTAGAGCAATGGCACCAGTATTATCACAAAACAGAGTCATTGGGTTAAGCGCACTAGGCACTACTCCAAGATCTGTCATGAACTCCTTCATCCAGACACCTTCCTTCGCCGCCTCCGAGGCAGCGATGTACTCCGCTTCGCATGTAGAATCAGCTACCACGCTTTGCTTGGAACTGCACCAGCTAACCGCACCCCCATTAAGAATAAATACGTATCCGGTTTGCGACTTAGAGTCATCCGGATCAGTGTCAAAGCTTGCATCGACGTAACCCTTTACGACGAGCTCTTGATCACCTCCATAAACGAGAAACATGTCCTTAGTCCTTTTCAGGTACTTCAGGATATTCTTGACCGCCGTCCAGTGTTCCATTCCTGGATCACTTTGAAACCTTCCGGCCATACTTATGGCAAGGCTGACATCGGGTCTTGTGCACAGCATTGCATACATGATAGAGCCTATGGCTGAAGCATAGGGGATGACACTCATCTTTTCTCTATCTTCTGCAGTCACTGGGCATTGAGTCTTACTCAACTTCACACCTTGCAAAACAGGCAAGAACCCCTTCTTGGACTGATCCATTTTGAACTTCTTCAAAATCTTATCAAGGTATGTGCTTTGTGAAAGTCCTATTAAGCGTCTCGATCTATCTCTATAGATCTTGATGCCTAATATGAAAGCAGCTTCTCCTAGGTCCTTCATTGAAAAACTCTTGTTCAAATATTCCTTTACGCTTTCCAGCATTTCTATATTGTTTCCAATCAGCAATATGTCATCCACATATAATATTAGAAACGCTATAGAGCTCCCACTCACTTTCTTGTAAATACAAGCTTCTCCGTAAACTTGTATAAACTCGAACGCTTTGATCACCTCATCAAAACGAAGATTCCAACTCCGAGATGCTTGCACCAGTCCATAAATGGATCGCTGGAGTTTGCAAACTTTGTCAGCATTCTCTGGATCGACAAAACCTTCTGGTTGCATCATATACAACTCTTCCTTAAGGAAACCGTTAAGGAACGCTGTTTTGACATCCATCTGCCAAATTTCATAATCGAAAAAGGCAGCTATTGCTAACATGATTCTGACGGACTTAAGCATCGCTACGGGTGAGAAGGTCTCATCGTAGTCAACTCCTTGAACTTGTGAAAAACCCTTTGCCACAAGTCGAGCTTTATAGACGGTGACATTACCGTCCGCGTCCGTCTTCCTCTTAAAGATCCATTTGTTCTGAATGGCCTTACGCCCTTCAGGTAATACTTCCAAAGTCCATACTTTGTTTTCATACATGGATCCCATCTCGGATTTCATGGCCTCTAACCACTTCTTGGAATCCGGGCCCATCATCGCTTCTCCATAGCTCGTAGGTTCATCGTTGTTTAGCAACATGACCTCTAAGACAGGGTTGCCGTACCACTCAGGAGCAGTACGCGTCCTTGTCGACCTACGAGGTTCGATAGCAACTTGATCCAAAGCTTCATGATCATCATCATTAACTTCCTCTTCAGCTAATGTAGGCTCCACAGAAACAACTTTCTGCGCTGCGCTACTCTCAGGTTGAAGTAAAGGTTCAACAACCTCATCAAGTTCTATCTTCCTCCCACTCAATTCTTTCGAGAGAAACTCTTTCTCAAGAAATGTTCCGTTTTTAGCGACAAACACTTTGCCCTCGGATCTGAGGTAGAAGGTATACCCAACTGTCTCTTTTGGGTATCCTATGAAGACGCATTTCTCCGCTTTGGGTTCCAGCTTTTCAGGCTGAAGCTTTTTGACATAAGCATCACATCCCCAAACTTTAAGAAACGACAGTTTTGGCTTCTTGCCAAACCAAAGTTCATATGGCGTCGTCTCAACGGATTTCGATGGTGCCCTATTTAAAGTGAATGCAGCTGTCTCTAATGCATAACCCCAAAACGATAGTGGCAAATCGGCAAGAGACATCATAGATCGCACCATATCCAATAAGGTTCGATTACGACGTTCGGACACACCATTATGCTGTGGTGTTCCAGGCGGTGTCAATTGTGAAACAATTCCACACTGTCTTAAGTGACTGCCAAACTCATAACTCAGATATTCTCCTCCTCGATCAGATCGTAGGAATTTAATCTTCTTGTTACGATGATTCTCAACTTCACTCTGAAATTGTTTGAACTTTTCAAATGTTTCAGACTTGTGTTTCATTAAGTAAATATACCCATATCTACTTAAGTCATCAGTGAAGGTGAGAAAGTAACGATAACCACCGCGCGCCTCAATACTCATCGGACCGCACACATCAGTATGTATGATTTCCAATAAGTCAGTTGCCCGTTCCATTGTTCCAGAGAACGGCGTTTTAGTCATCTTGCCCATGAGGCATGGCTCACATGTGTCAAGTGATTCAAAATCAAGTGACTCCAAAAGTCCATCAGCATGGAGCTTCTTCATGCGTTTTACGCCAATATGACCTAAACGGCAGTGCCACAAGAAAGTGGTATTATCATTATCAATTCTATATCTTTTGGCATCAATGTTATGAACATGTGTATCATTACTATCGAGATTCAATAAGAATAAACCCTTCACATCGGGTGCATGACCATAAAAGATATTACTCATATAAATAGAACAACCATTATTCTCTGATTTAAATGAGTAACCGTCTCGCAATAAACAAGATCCAGATATAATGTTCATGCTTAACGCAGGCACCAAATAACACTTATTTAGGTTCATCACTAATCCCGACGGTAATCGAAGAGCGAGCGTGCCGACGGCGATCACATCAACCTTGGAACCATTTCCCACGCGCATCGTCACTTCGTCCTTTGCCAGCCTCCGTCTATTCCGCAGTTCCTGTTTTGAGTTGCAAATATGAGCAACCGCACCGGTATCAAATACCCAGGCACTACAACGAGAGTTGGTAAGGTACACATCAATAACATGTATATCATATATACCTTGTTTGTTGTTGGCCGCCTTCTTGTCAGCCAAATACTTGGGGCAATTCCGCTTCCAGTGTCCAGTTCCCTTGCAATGAAAACACACAGTTTCTGGTTTGGGTCCAGCCTTGGGTTTCTTCACGAGAGGAGCAACTGCTTTGCCACTCTGCTTGGAGTTACCCTTCTTACCCTTGCCATTTTTCTTGAAACTAGTGGATTTATTGACCATCAACACTTGATGCTCCTTCTGAATTTCAGACTCAGCGGCTTTCAGCATCGCAAACAGCTCGGCGACTGACTTGTTCATCCCGTGCATGTTATAGTTCAACACGAAGCTCTTGTAGCTAGGTGGCAATGATTGAAGAACTCTGTCAGTGATAGCCTCTGGTGGAAGGGGCATCCCTAACTCAGCCAGGCGGGTGGAGTACCCAGACATTCTGAGCACGTGATCACTGATAGACCCGTTCTCCTCCATCTTGCAAGCATAGAACTTATCGGAGATCTCATATCTCTCGATCCGGGGATTCTTCTGAAAGATAAACTTCAATTCCTGGAACATCTCATATGCTCCATGACGTTCAAAACGTCTTTGAAGTCCCGGTTCTAAGCCATACAACATTGCACATTGAACTATTGAGTAATCATCAGAACGAGCCTGCCAGGCGTTCACAACGTCTAGAGACTCAACTGGAGCGGGTGGATCACCAAGCGGTGCATCAAGGACATAAGCCTTCTGGGAAGCCGTAAGGATAATCCTTAGATTACGGGCCCAGTCCACAAAGTTACTTCCATCATCTTTCAACTTAGCTTTCTCTAGGAACGCATTAAAATTCAGGGGTGCTACTGCGCGAGCCATGATCTACAACATAAATATAGCAAAGACAACTTAGACTATTGTTCTTAGATAATGAGTTTAGTTAATCATATTTTAAAAAACTCCCACTCAAATTGACATCCCTCCGATCATTCGAGTGTAACATGATCCAAATCCACCAACTCAAGTCCGATCATCACGTGAGTTGAGGTGGTTTCAATGGTGAACATCTTCATGTTGATCATATCTACTATATGACTCATGTTCGACCTTTCGGTCTCTTGTGTTCCGAGGCCATGTCTGTACATGCTAGGCTCGTCAAGTTTAACCCGAGTGTTCCGCACGTGTAACATGGCTTACACCCGTTGTATGCGAACGTAGAGTCTATCACACCCGATCATCACGGCATGTCTCGAAACGACGAACTTTCGCAACGGTGCACACTTGGGGAGAACACAATTTATCTTGAAATTTAAGTGAGGGATCACCTTATAATGCTACCGATGTCCTAAGCAAAATAAGATGCATAAAAGGATTAACATCACATGCAAATCATAAGTGACATGATATGGCCATGAACTTGTGCTTTTGATCTCCATCTCCAAAGCACCGGCATGATCTCCATCGTCACCGGCATGACACCATGATCTCCATCATCTTGATCTCCATCAACGTGTCGCCATAAGGTTGTCGCGCCGACTGTTGCTTCCACGACTATTGCTAACGTTTAGCGATAAAGTAAAGCATTACATAGCGCTTAATGATTGACACGCAGGTCATACAATAATTAAAGACAACTCTATGGCTCCTGCCAGTTGCCGTACTCATCGACATGCAAGTCGTGATATTCTATACAACACATGATCATCTCATACATCACATATATCTCATCATGTAATTGGCCATATCACATCACAACATACCCTGCAAAAACAAGTTAGACGTCCTCTAATTGTTGTTGCAAATTTTACGTGGCTGCTATGGGTTTGCAAGAACCGTTCTTACCTACGCAAAACCACAACGTGGTGTAGTGATTGCTTTTTGATCTTCTAAAAGAACCCTCTTCATTGAAATCGATTCAACTAAAGTGAGAGAGACAGACACCCGCTAGCCATCTTTATGCAACGAAGTTACATGTTAGTTGAAGGAACCTGTCTCGCGTAAGTGTACGCGTAATGTCGGTCCGGGCCGCTTCATCTCACAGTACCGCCGAATCAAATATCAACTAGTAACGGCAAGCAATATGTATACACCCACGCCCACAACTCGTTTGTGTTCTACTCGAGATCTCATCTACGCATAGACCTAGCTCATGATGCCACTGTTGGGGAACGTTGCATGGGAAACAAAAATTTTCCTACGCACACGCAAGATCTATCCATGGTGATGAGCATCTACGAGAGGGAGAGTGAATCTACATACCCTTGTAGATCGCTAAGCGGAAGCGTTAATAAACGCGGTTGATGTAGTCGAACGTCTTCGCGATCCAAATCGCCGAGCGTCCCGCGATCCAATCACGATCCTTCCGATCTAGTGCCGAACGGACGGCACCTCCGCGTTCAACACACGTACGGCTTGATGACGCCTTCACCTCCTCGATCCAGCGAGCGATGGTGAAGTAGTGGTTGAGTTCCAGCAGCACGACGGCGTGGTGATGGTGGTGAGGAACAATCTCTGCAGGGCTTCGCCAAGCACTACGGAGATTATGACGGAGGAACTAGAGGGCTAGGGTTGCCGGCACACGGCTTGGGAAATCCTGATGTGTCCCGTGTGCTAGCCCTGCCCCTCTATTTATATGTTGAGCCTTGGGGTCTAAACTTGGAGTAAAAGCCTCCTCCGGGTCGGTTTTGCCCGCACAAGGTCGGTTTGGCCCGCAGGAAAAGAGTCCAATTCGGACCCTGCCGAATCGTGCACAGCCGCGCACAAGCGGTAGTACCGCTTCACACAAGCGGTAGTACCGCTTGGGCGGTAGTACCGCTTCACACAAGCGGTAGTACCGCTCCGGCGGTAGTACCGCTTCACCAAGCGGTAGTACCGCTTACGCGGCAGCAAAACTACTTTTGCACTTTCCAATACCTTGTGGGCTTTATCCCTTTGGCTCATATAAAGTGTTGCTGCACCCGAACACTTCGGTAAACATCCGGAACCCCTTCCGGTGAACTTCGGAACTCTTCCGGAGATCGAAACACTATTATCACATATATCAATCTTTACCTCCGGACTACTCCGGAGATCCTCGTCATGTCCGGGATCTTATCCGGGACTTCCGAACAACTTTCGGTCACCAACATAATAACTCAATTATACTAATCGTCACCAAACGTTAAGTGTGTAGACCCTGCGGGTTCGAGAACTATGTAGACATGACCGAGACACCTCTACGGCCAATAACCAATAGCGGGACCTGGATGCCCATATTGGCTCCCACATATTCTACGAAGATCTTTATCGGTCGAACCTCTATGTCAAGGATTCAGTTAATCCCGTATGCTGTTCCCTTTGTTCTTCGGTATGTTACTTGCCCGAGATTCGATCGTCGGTATCACTATACCTAGTTCAATCTCGTTACCGGCAAGTCTCTTTACTCGTTCCGTAATACAAGATCTCGTGGCTAACACTTTAGTCACATTGCTTGCAAGGCTCATTGTGATGTTGTATTACCGAGTGGGCCCTGAGATACCTCTCCGTCATACGGAGTAACAAATCCCAGTCTTGATCCATGCCAACCCAACAGACACCCTCGGAGATACCTGTAGAGCACCTTTATAGTCACCCAGTTACGTTGCGACGTTTGATACACACAAGGTATTCCTCCGGTGTCAGAGAGTTGCATGATCTCATGGTCATAGGAACAGATACTTGACATGCAGAAAACAATAGCAATAAACTGACACGATCATATGCTACGTTTACAGTTTGGGTCTTGTCCATCACATCATTCTCCTAATGATGTGATCCCGTTATCAAATGACATCTCATGTCCATGGCTAGGAAACCTTAACCATCTTTGATCAACAAGCTAGTCAACTAGAGGCTTACTAGGGACACAGTGTTGTCTATGTACCCACACATGTATTTGAGTTTCCAATCAATACAATTATAGCATGGATAATAAACGATTATCATGAACAAGGAAATATAATAATAACCAATTTATTATTGCCTCTAGGGCATATTTCCAACATATTGAATGCAGAAAAAGTCTTGAGTTCAAATATGTTCAAAAAATTGAAATCCTTTTGTAACAGAAGAGTATTCGTCCGAAACCCTGACACTTCGAAAGAGATTGTCCAGTTTGTACACGAAGTGCATCCAGTTTTGGCCGTAACCCTCTCAACTTTTTAGCACATGCTATGTGGGTGAAATGATGATACCATGCCAATTTTCAACCATTTCAGAGTTCATTTGCAGTGCTTTTCAATCCCAGGGTCATCTTAGCTCAAAATAAATCATGAAATGCATGAAAAATAGCAAATGAAGTCCGAAAATGGTTGAAAAGTGATGATGTGGCTTTGAATGGTGCATATTGAATGCAGAAAAAAATATTTAGTTAAAACTTTAATAGTAAAATGAATTTTCATAAAGTATATTTTGTTACAAGCTTTAATAGAAAAGTAAAAAGCTTTTATAAAACTCTAATAGCAAAAGGAATCAACTAAAAACAACCAATAAAAAATAAAACTTATGCAACTAAAATTATATAAAATTTATGCAACCAAAATTATATAACTAAAACTAACATATGCAAAAAATAACAATAATATCATAATATATGCAAAAAAAGGCCCGCTTGCTAGGTAGCACGGCCTGCATACGACTGGAATCCCTATAAATGGGCCAAGATGCAGGCCCGTGGTGATAGCAGGCCCAACAGGGCTTCAAATAGGCATGTACTACCCGCATTAGACAGAAGCTCGAGGTAGGACCGGCCGCAGCACTTATAAACTACTCTGAGCCCCTCTCGACTAGCGAGGTGGGACTAAACTTTTGGTATGGGAAGCACAGCCCTTTAGTCCCGGGTGGTGGCACCAACCGGGACTAATGCCCCTCCTTTAGTCCCGGTTGTTGCCACCAACCGGGACTAAAGGTCCCTGCTTCCCGCCCTTTGGGCTCCTGAAAATTGACCTTTAGTCCCGGTTGGTGGCACCACCCGGGATTAAAGGGGGGCATTAGTCCGGTTGGATCCACCAACCGGGACTAAAGGGGGTGCTATATAAGGCGGACTTATCAATTTTTCAAATCCATTGCAGTTTCTTCTCTCCTCGGCGCCGACGATGACATCGACGCCGCCAGGCTGCCGGATTTTGTCGTCGCCCTGCCGTCCCCGAGCCCGCTGACCACCGCCGGCGCCGGACCTCCTCACGCGCCCTCCTCCCCATCGCCGTCGCCGCGCCCTGTGCCGCCGTCGCCGTCTCCTCGCCCTGCCCCGCCGTCGTCGTCGCCGTCGCCGCGCCCTGCCACTGCGTCGTCGTCGCCGTCGCCGTCGCCTCGCCCTGCCCCGTCGTCGCCTCGCCCTGCCCCGCCGTCGTCGCGCCCCTGCCCCTACGTCGTCGTTGCCGTCACCACGCCCCGCCCCTACGTCGCCGTCGCCTCGCCCTGCCCCGACGTCGCCGTCGCCATCGCCGTCGCCTCGCCCTTCCCCGCCATCGCCTCCCCCAGCCCCGTCGCCGTCGCCGCGCCCCTGCCGGCCTCGACGTCGCCACGCCGGCCCCTGCCCCCTAGTGAGCCCATTGAACTTGGCTTGCATGTTGATGCTGATGGCTTCGTTCTTTTTGAGAATTCTTGTTTATTAATTGCCGTATATGTTTACCGTATCAATGTCCAGTCCATGTCATTTTATTATTACTTACATATGTTTACTATGCCGTATCCCCCACAGTGAGATTTGAAAATGAGACAGTCCATGTCATTTTATTATTACTTATATATGTTTACCGTATCGCCTTATTTCTGTTTTTAGAAATTGCCGTATCCCGTATCGCCATACCCGTATCAATGTTGCTGTATCGGTGCTTCGTAGGTTGCCAGTCCCACCATATGAACATATATAATGGACTTGAGAATATTCATATGTTCGTAGAATGATAACTTCGACATGAGGGGGGTGGGGGGTCCGCATGTATCCTCGAGGACCATGAGAGAGGCGGTCTCGGGTTCAAACCCGTTTCAGTAATACCCGAACCCGAGGTCATATGCAATTTGTGTGGTCAAAACAAGATTAAGGACAAAAGGGGGGAGGAGTCCTCGACGATCGTCTGAAACTGACTGTTATAAAACTTGTGAACTTTGCATGATGTTTCCCACTAATCCATCTCTCATGGTTGTATGTTGCCACGTTGTAATATTTGCAGAAACTATGGTGGACAGAGACTTAGAAAAAGAACAGTTGTTGGGGGATATAATACGAGAGGGTGATATCGATCTCACCTGCTTGTCGTTTCTCAACGAGACCGATGGTGAGGAAAGAGAGGATGGTGGCTCCGGTGAGGAGGAAGGAGATCATGACTGCTCCGGTGATCGAACTGGGGACGAAGGAGATCAAGATGGCTCCAGTGATCGAACTGGGGACGAAGGAGCCATAACTGCTTCAAAGTCCGGCGAGGTATATATTAATTAATCCTCTGCTGACTAGATGCATTAATTTTCTTGTATGTACATATATTAATGCTTCTTTCTTCTTTTAATTAGCCATCCGGATCGAGCTCCACTTCGGTAAGGAGACGAGGCCCGATGAGAAGGTTGGAGGCGCAAGAAAGGTTCACGATCGAAGAAGTCTCACCAGAAGGCCAACCGTTTGCTCCCTACCGGACCAAGAACAAATTTATACATCAGTGCGGAGTGGTTGTTAGGGACCTCGTCCCGATCAGCTGCCAAGAATGGAATAAGAAGAAGGACCCTCAAGTTCCTTATGTCAACGATAGACTGAAAGATGATCTTTGGACCAATCTGATTAGAAATTTCAGTCTACCGCCAGAGGAGGATCCGAATAACCCAGTTATACAGCGAAAGGTCAGGGCGTTTGCTCTTAAGAAGATGGCAGAACTATTCAAGAACTGGAAGAAAGTATTGAACAGGAAGTTTGTCGAGAAAGACAAGACTCCAGAATTCGGAGGTCAATATGAGAAAATGAGAGATCACTGGCCGCATTTGTGGCCTACAAGAAATCGGAGAAGGCTAAGAACATGTCACTTAGAAATAAGAAAAATGATGCAAGGAAGGAGTGTCACCATGTTACGGGGTCAGGTGGCTACAGAAAAGCCTGGCATACGTGGGACAAAGCTGAGCAAGACCTGCTTGCTAAAGATGTCCAACCAGAGACATTGCACTGGCCAGATCGGGCAAGGACTTGGTTCTTCGGGGTTGGGGGAACATTGGACCCAAAAACAGGGAAGTGTGTCTGGACGAAAGCTCAACTTGCAATACCATTCAAAAAGCTCGAGGAAACAATCAAGAAATCTCTGGAAGGGACGTTCGTTCCCAACAGAGAGAAGGACGAGCTGTCATTTGCCCTTGGGAATCCTGAACACCCTGGACGAACACGAGGCACACCAAGCTCCGTTCCGTGGAAGGTTGGGTTTCCCGACAGCACTGGTTATAGAAGCAGACAGAGAAAGAAGAAAGAAGAAGCAAGCGAAATGCAGAAGTTGAATGAAAGATTAGCGATACTAGAGGCACTTGAGAGCCAGCGAGCTACCGACCAACCATCTCAGCGGCACGAAGATCCTGCATTGGAGACTACCCACGATGCTAACCCACCATCTCAGTGGAGAAGCAGCGTGGCTTCTACTGAGCTCGTTCATCCTGATAGCACGGCTCCTCGCTACCCCGTGGATGCTATCACGCAAAATGAACATTGTGTGCTAATGGCGAAATGTCATAACCTGACCTTGAAGGCGGCGGTCGGCCATGTCTTACCTCCTCCACCTGATGCAACTTTCCATTGCACTCCGGTTCGAGCTGGCTTTGCTATTGTCGGGGTGGATGAAATAATGGACGGATTTGATGGGCTGGAGCTTGAGCACGCTACAGGTGAAGGGGAGCTTCTTCTTCGATATGCCTTAAGGACTACTTGTCTATGGAGAAAGGAACACATCGTGCTACCATACTGGACGCCACCTCAGCAGACTCAGGCGGAGGAGGCCCCGGTGCGTGAGTCATCTCCGGTGCGTCAGCCGTCTCTGGTGCGTCAGTTGTCTCCGGTGCGTCAGCCGTCTCCGCCGTCTCAGCAAACTCCGACGGAGGAGGCCCCTCAGCAGAATCCTCCTCCGCCTCAACTGTCTCTGCCGCGTCATCGGACTCCGCCTCCTCCGCCGTGTAAGCAACAGCGGAAGATAGTCGCCGCCACTTCGGCGGCTAGCAGAAGTACGAAACAGAGGAGATGTAGTTACGGCCCAAGCCTGAAGCCTCTTCCCAAGTTACCCTATGAGAGGTCTGAGGAGGAACTCAACGAGATCGTGGATGCCGATGTGAAACGTCAGCTCGCACCAAAACGCCCACCTGAAGAGGAGAAAATAGATCCGGTGAAAGCGAAGCGAACTCTGGATGCCCTTAGGCGACCACCACCGCCTCCGCTGCCATCAAACTATGACCGATGTATTCAAAAGAAACATGATCAAGCGAGGCGGTCGGGAAGCTTAAGTAGAAGTGGCTCAAGAAGTGGGAAAACAATTCCCCAGCTCGGCGAACAAGAACTGCAATCGTGCCCTTCGCTCACGGTGGTTACTGATATCGCTAATGATCCAGAGAAAGCGGCCTATGGTCTTGCTATCACTGCTGATGATTACTTACCCGATTCGGTACAGTTCGAAACGGCTGAGGTAGTACCATCCTTATGCTATGAGCACGGGAAGCCTCTCGTCACACGTAAGGAGCTCAGGGATCTACCAACGAGGATGCGACATTTGCATGAAAGGTACTTGGATGCCTGCAAGGAGGGGAAGAACGAAATCTTGGTGGGAATAAAAAATGAGCACTTCTTCAATGGAAAGCACATGTTGATCGTTGAATTTGAAGAAATTTTTCAGTTATACAACCAAAAGGAGCTCGACAAAACTATCGTCAGTTCCTATTGTCTGTAAGTATTTTTTCGGTAATTAAGTCTCTAGCTCAGCTCGTTCATTGCATGTATTAATTATCCTCACTCTATATTATGCAGAATGAAGATCCTCGAATGCAAACAACTACAAATCCATGACATTGGGTTCATTGACCCAAATTTCATAAATGAACCTACGTTAAAAGAATTTCCCGCTGATACAGAGAAAAATTTGCTAGATTCGTTACTTGGACAACAAACTAGAAAGGAAATACTATTTCCTTACAACTTCCAGTGAGTGTTACTATCTTGTGCACATTCTGTTTCGCTTACTCGAGGTTAAGTGCAATTAATGAGTTCCACTTTATTCTGCTAGACATTCATCTTGAAGAGGGAAAAGTAATTGTCTTGGACTCGAGACGTAAAGACCCTAAGGAGTGGACGGGCATGCGTCAAATGCTTCAGAAGTAAGTTCAATCATTATCGCACCATATCGGCAACTTTCGTTCATTTCCTGATATCAAGTAATCATTTTCTTTGCCGGGCAGGGTTTGGAAAAAGTTCACCAAACAGGTTAAGGGTGTCAAATGGAAAAAAGAGATGCAATATTTACACCCCAAAGTAAGTATTACTCTAGTACCGCGCATCTCTCATTGATTCTAGTTTCAATACCATTATCATGCTTGATTATCATTTTGATTAAACTCTATTCTCGTAAAGTGCTTGTGGCAGGCAACCGGGACTAATTTATGTGCTTACTACGTTTGCGAGTTCATTCGCCACTTGACCACTGAGCGGGGCCGGGGCATATATGACGAACAATTTGAAGTACATAAACAATATTCACAATTTTAATTTATTACCATCAATTGTGTTGAGTTTTATTGACCCCCTTCTTTAAATTAGATCTGGCAGATGCGGGACGAACTCCTACCAACTAATCGCGTACGAGCAATTCAAGAGGAATTGGCGGGATTCTTTGTTGAGCATGTCATACCTAAAGACGGAGAATGCCATCGGGAGTGCTAATAGAAGTTAGGATCGTAAGAGATGTTATATTTTATATATTCATGAACGTGTACTATATGTAATAGCGTCGAATAGATTTACGAAAACTTGTTGCATATTGTTCGACCAAGCACGGAGAAAGAGAGGTCACTTCTATATATAGTAGCTAGCGTCGAGTTGTGTAATGGTTCCTTCATTGCTATATGTAGTAGCTAGCGTCGAGTTGAATGAAAAGCGTCAAATAAAAATGGTAAACACAAAATAAAAGGGGAAACACAATAGGAAAACCACTAAACCCCTCCTTTTAAAAAAAAACCCAGCGCCTGTCAGGTGCTGACGCGTGGCTGCCTTTTAGTCCCGGTCGGTGTTACCAACCGGGACTAAAGGTCCTCCTGCTTGGGCGCCCCGCAGTGGCCACGTGGAGCCCCTTTGGTCCTGGTTTGTAAGCAAACCGGGACTACAGGTTTTGGGCATTTGTCCCGACAGGTTTGTCCCGGTTCCAGAACAGGGACTAAAGGCCATCTGGAACCGGGACTAGTGCCCTGTTTTCTACTAGTGATTGTAATTCATGGTAAAAGAGATCCAGTCACACTCATACTTAATATCAATTAATAACAAAGCATACAAATGACGGAGGTGCTCTCTAACTGGTGCTCTTTATAAGAGGATGATGACTCAACAGAAAAGTAAAATAGATAGGCCCTTCGCAGAGGGAAGCATTGATTTACAGAGGTGCAAGAGCTCGAGCTTTTAAAACAGGGATGAATCATAATTTTGGGAGGTATGCTTTCATTGTCAACATAAGAACTAAGAGATCTCGGTATCTTCGATGCTAGATACATTATAGGCGGTTCCCAAACAGAATAGTAAAGTTTTTACTCCCCCTCCACCAATCGATCACACTCCACGGCGGGCCGAATCCACGGGTACCGTCCATACAAACAACAATCCTGGGGGAGTTTTGTTTCATTATACTTTGATTTGATTTTTGAGCATGGAACGGGGCATCCCGAATACCAGCCACTTTCTCGTGAATGATAGTGAATCAACACATATCGTGAGAATAACCCACCTAGCATGGAAGATACTGACAGCCCCTAGTCACGACATGAGCGATTCGGGCATACAAAACAGGGTATTATTTGAAGGTTTAGAGTTTGGCACATGCAAATTTACTTGGAATGGCAGGTAAATACCGCATAAAGGTAGGTATGGTGGACTCATATGGAACAACTTTGGGTTTATGGAAATGGATGCACAAGAAGTATTCCCGCTTAGTACAAGTGAAGGCTAGCAAAAGACTGGGAAGCGACCAACTAGAGAGCGACAACAGTCATAAACATGCTTTGAGATTAACCAACATTGAATGCAAGCATGAGTAGGATATAAATCACCATGAACAAAAACATCGTGGAGGCTATGTTGGTTTTGTTTCAACTACATGCGTGAACATGTGCCAAGTCAAGCCACTTGAATCATTCAGAGGAGGATACCATCCTATCATACTACATCACAACCATTTTAAAATGCATGTTGGCACTCAAGTCTTAGCTAATTAAGCATATCATGAGTAACTATAATCTCTAATTGTCATTGCAAACATGTTCAATCCATAACGAGCTGAATCCAGAACGATGAGCTAATCATATTTCCAAAAACAAAATAGGTCGAGTTCATACTAGCTTTTCTCCATCTCAATCACTTCATCATATATCATCATTATTGCCTTTCACTTGCACGACCGAACGGTGTGATAAATAATAAGAGTGCACGTGCATTGGACTAAGCTGGAATCTGCAAGCAATAACTCAAAGGAGAAGGCAAGGTAATATGGGCTCTCTGATAGATAAACAATAGTGCATATGAGAGTCACTCAACATGTCATCGTGGTCTTCTCCTTACGACCCTAAGAAGAAAGGAAAACTATTTACACGGGAAAGCTCCCAACAAGCAAAAGAAGAACGAGAAATCTTTTTGGGTTTTCTTTTACTACTACAACTAAACAAACTAGAAGGTAAAGCTAGAACTAATATTTTTTTTGGATTTTCTCAAGGTTAATTAAACACACAAGAAGAAAGCAAAAAGAAGAAATAAACTACCATGGATGGTACAATGAAAAAGTATGAACACCGACAACTGGAATGAGTGTGTGAACATGAATGTAATGTCGGTGAGAAATACATACTCCCCCAAGCTTAGGCTTTTGGCCTAAGTTGGTCTAGGGCCATGGCTATCCCGGATAATATCCAAAGTCATAGTTGAGGTTGTACTGGGCTGCGGCGGCTACTGCCTGAGCGGCTGCAGCACGGAGACGAGCGGCTTCCGCCTCTCTCTCGTACTCGTTTGCCTCCTCGCTGGTTATAAAGTGTCTCTGTTTTTCCTGAAAGTTAAAGAAGGCAGGAGCAGGAAGGGTAATATGGACAGCACGCTGTCTGTCAAAAATTAGTCGGTACAGTAGGGGTTGTTCGTTTCTCTCAAGAAACTGGTAGCGCACCATAACCTCATAATCAAGAAAAGCAGGTGGTAACTCAATATCATTCTCCCTTATGGGTGCCCTAAGATAATTAGCTACACGGGTGGCATAAATTCCACCAAAGAAATCTCCATCCTTAGCATTTTTATGTAGCCTCCTAGCAATAATAGCTCCCAAGTTATATCGTCTATCACCCATGACCGCACTCTTAAGAATACTAAGATCAGGTACGCAAAGGTGGCTATGGTCATGTTTACCGTTAATACATCTACCTATGAAGAGAGCAAAATAATGTATGGCAGGAAAGTGAATGCTCCCCAAAGTAGCCTGTGTAATGTTTCTAGTTTCTCCCACAGTGATGCTAGCAAGAAAATCATTATATTCAGTTTTCTGAGGATCACTATGGCTGCCCCATTGTGGAATTTTGCATGCATGGTTAAAATCCTCTAGGTCCATAGTATAAGATTCATCATAAAGATTAAATAGAACGGAATGCGTATTATGCCTGGATGAAAATTCAAACCTCCGCACGAAGGAATCAGTGAGTTGATAATATTGCTTGCATTGGTCTGAAACAAAATCTTCAAGGCCAGCATTTCGTATGTACGCGTAAAATTCTTCCTTGAATCCGGCATGGATCATGAATGGATCCGACGGCCATTCACAAGGACGCACTTGAGCTTCCCTCGGTGGTTCAAAGTCGGGCTCGCGTATCGCGAGTCTCGGGGTCTTCTTGCTCGAGGAACCACCTTGATATATTCTCCTTAACATTTTTCTTTCACTGAAAAATTTCTGAAATTTTTAGTGACTCCAAATAAAAGTGAACAAAACTCAACAAAACTTATAGCAACTACTCCCACAAGTGCCTAGAGGCTATATCGTGCATCAAAACTACTTGGGACCATACAAATTTGACATGCAAGCTCAAGAACAAGGTCACCACAGCAGCAAAAATTTGCAATATATAAAGCACTAGAACAAAAACTAATTGGACCATTGGAGGAGTCACATACCGATGAACAATCCCCTAAAACAGTTTTGCAAATGGAGCTTTGAGCAAGGAGATCGAAAATGGCTGCAAGATGAGCTAGAACACGGGTTTGAGCAATGGTGGGATTTTTTCTGGAGGAAGACGAAGTGGATGGGTGATGGAATAAGTGAGGGGGCCCCACGTGGCACCCACGAGCCAGGGGGGCGCGCCTAGGGGGGGTGGGCGCGCCCTGCAGGCTTGTGGCCCACTGGTGCAGCCCCCTGATGTGTTCTCAGTGCCAAAAATTATAAAATATTCCAGAAAAAATCATACTAAATTTTCATGGAATTCTAAGAACTTTTATTTTCAGGTAATTTTTCTATTGCACGGATAAATCGAAAAACAGAGAAATAATAGCATTTTTACTAGATTGAAACTAAAGAACGGAAAGTAAATGTTGGGTACAGAAGGTTGTGCCTCCTAAATTCATCCATCTCATGCTCATCAAAAAGAATCCATCGATAAGGTTGATCAAGTCTTATTGACAAACTTTTTTCGAATGACATGGAACCGGAGAATTTTCGAATGACACTAGGTTACCTCAATGGGGATATGCATGTCCCCAACAATAAGTATATCATATTTATTTTTGACAGTAGGGAGAGGGAATTCAAAGTCTCCAATAATAATCGTTGAAATTTTTTCAATGGAGTTGATACTATGAACTTCAGGTTGTTTCTTCGGGAAGTGTACCGTATGCTCATTACCATTGAAATGAAAAGTGACATTGCCCTTGTTGCAATCAATAACAGCCCCTGCAGTATTCAAAAAGGGTCTACCAAGGATGATCGACATACTGTCGTCCTCGGGAATATCTAGAATAACAAAGTCCGTTAGGATAGTAACGTTTGCAACTACGACAGGCACATCCTCACAAATACCGATGGGTAAAGCAGTTGATTTATCAGCCATTTGCAAAGAGATTTCAGTAGGTGTCAACTTATTCAAATCAAGTCTACGATACAAAGGGAAAGGCATAACACTAACACCAGCTCCAAGGTCACATAAAGCAGTTCTAACATAATTTCCTCTAATAGAGCATGGTATAGTAGGTACTCCGGGATCTCCTAGTTTCTTTGGTATTCCACCTTTAAAAGTATAATTAGAAAGCATGGTGGAAATCTCAGCTTCTGGTATCTTTCTTTCATTTGTCACAATATCTTTCATATACTTAGCATAAGGAGACATTTTCAGAATATCAGTCAAGTGCATACTCAAAAAGACAGGTCTAAGCATTTCAACAAAGCGCTCAAAATCCTCATCATCCTTCTTCTTGGATGGTTTAGGAGGAAAGGGCATGGGTTTCTGAACCCATGGTTCTCTTTCTCTACCATGCTTCCTAGCAACAAAGTCTCTTTTATCATATCTTTTATTCTTAGGTTGTGGGTTATCAAGATCAACAGCAGGTTCAATCTCCACATCATTATCATTACTAGGTTGAGCATCAACATGAACATCATCATTAATGTTATCAATAGGCTCATGTTCATTACCAGATTGTGTCTCAGCATCAGAAATAGAAATATCATTTGGGTTTTCATGTGAATCTATAACAGGTTCACTAGCAGCATGCAAAGTCCTATCGTCATTCTTTTTCCTTTTACTAGAATGACCAGGTGCATCAGTATTAAATCTCTGAGAATCTTGCTCAATTCTCTTAGGATGGCCCATAGGATACAAAGGTTCCTGAGTCATTCTACCACCTCTAGTCACAACTCTAACAGAATGATCATTGTTCTTACTAATCATCTCATTAAGCAAATCATTCTGTGCCTTAAGTACTTGTTCTACTTGAGTAGTTACCATGGAAGCATGTTTACTAATTAGCTTAAGATCATTGACAGTTCTACTCATATAATCACCCAAGCGATCAAGCATGTAAGCATTATGTTTCAGTTGTCTACTAACATAAGCATTGAATTTTTCTTGCTTAACAATAAAGTTATCAAACTCAACCAAGCATTGGCTAGCAGACTTATTATAAGGAATATCACCTTCATCAAATCTACGGGGGGATTTTACCTCTACTACCTGTGTCGGGTTATCAAGACCATGTATTTCTTCAATAGGTGGTAGATTCTTAACATCTTCAGCTTTAATACCTTTTTATTCCATAGATTTCTTTGCCTCTTGCATATCTTCAGGACTGAGAAATAGAATACCTCTTTTCTTCGGAGTTGGCTTTGGAGGTGGTTCGGGAATAGTCCAATCATTATCATTGCTCAATATATTATTCAATAGTAGTTCAGCTTGTTCAACAGTTCGTTCCCTGCAAACACAACCAGCACAACTATCTAGGTGGTCCCTAGAAGCATCGGTTAGTCCATTATAAAAGATATCAAGTATTTCATTTTTCTTGAGAGGGTGATCAGGCAAAGCATTAAGTAACTGGAGAAGCCTCCCCCAAGCTTGTGGGAGACTCTCTTCTTCAATTTGCACAAAGTTAAATATTTCCTGCAAGGCAGCTTGTTTCTTATGGGCAGGGAAATATTTTTCAGAGAAGTAGTAAATCATATCCTGGGGACTACGCACACAACCAGGAGCAAGAGAATTAAACCATATCTTAGCATCACCCTTTAATGAGAAAGGAAACAACTTAAGAATATAGTAATAACGAATTTTTTCCTCATGAGTGAATAGGGTGGCTATATCATTCAATTTAGTAAGATGTGCCACAACAGTTTCAGATTCATAACCATGGAAAGGATCAGATTCTACCAAAGTAATTAACTCAGGATCGACAGAGAATTCATAATCCTTATCAGTAACAAAGATAGGTGAAGTAGCAAACTTGGGATCATATTGCATTCTAGCATTCAAAGATTTTTCTTTCCACTTGCATAGTAATTTCTTAAGATCATCTCTATCCTTACAAGCAAGAAAGTCCCTAGCTACTTCTCCTTCCATAACATAACCCTCAGGTATATCAGGCAATTCATATCTAGGAGAGCTAGGCCTAGCAGGTGTCTCATAGTGTTCAGTTTCAATAATATCATCAGTTTCAGCATTGACTCTAGCAATTTGTTCATCAAGAAATTCACCCAGGGGCACAGTAGTATCAAGCAAAGTATCATCATAAGTATCATGCATAGCAGAAGTGTCATCATCAATTACTTGCGACGTATCAGATTCAATAGCAGGTGGTGGTGTCGCAAGTTTACTCATAACAGAAGGTTAATCAAGTGTAGAGCTAGATGGCAGTTCCTTACCTGTCCTAGTAGTTGAGGGGTAGATCTTAGTTTTAGCATCTTTCAAATTATTCATAGTGATCAACAGATATAAATTCCAAGTGACTCAGAGAATAGAGCTATGCTCCCCGGCAACGGCGCCAGAAAAAGGTCTTGATAACCCACAAGTATATGGGATCGCAACAGTTTTTGAGGGTAGAGTATTCAACCCAAATTTATTGATTCGACACGAGGGGAGCCAAAGAATATTCTCGAGTATTAGCAGCTGAGTTGTCAATTCAACCACACCTGAAAGACTTAGTATCTGCAGCAAAGTATTCAGTAGCAAAGCAGTATGGAAGTAACGGTAACAATGGCAAAGTGACAGTAGCAGTGTTGTAGTGATTGTAACAGTAGCAACGGAAAAGTAACTTAGCAAAGATCAATATGTGAAAAGCTCATAGGCAATGGATAAGTGATGGATAATTATGTCGGATGGGATTCATCATGCAATGGTTATAACATAGGGTGACACAGAACTAGCTCAAATTCATCAATGTAATGTAGGCATGTATTCCATATATAGTCATACGTGCTTATGGAAAAGAACTTGCATGACATCTTTTGTCCTACCCTCCCGTGGCAGCGGGGTCCTAATGGAAACTAAGGGATATTAAGGCCTCATTTTAATAGAGAACGGGACCAAAGCATTAGCACTTAGTGAATACATGAACTCCTCAAACTACGGTAATCACCGGAAAGAATCCCAGTTATTGTCACCCTGGGGGATGCGGATCATAACTCGTAATAGGTGTCTACAACTTGCAAGATAGGATCAAGAACACATATATATTCATGAAAACATAATAGGTTCAGATCTGAAATCATGGCACTCGGGCCCTAGTGACAAGCATTAAGCATAGCAAAGTCATAGCAACATCAATCTCAGAACATAGTGGATACTAGGGATCAAACCCTAACAAAACTAACTCGATTACAAGGTAAATCTCATCCAACCCATCACTGTCCGGCAAGCCTACGATGGAATTACTCACGAACGGCGGAGAGTATCATGAAATTGGTGATGAAGGATGGTTGGTGATGATGACGGCGTCGATTTCCCCTCTCCGGAGCCCAAATCAGACTCCAGATCTGCCCTCCCGAGGAAGAACAGGAGGTGGCGGCGGCTCCGTATCGTGAAACACGATGAACTCTTCTCTCTGATTTTTTTCTTCATGAATAGGAATATATAGAGTTGGAATTGAGGTCGGAGGAGCTCCAGGGGGCCCACAAGACAGGGGGCGCGCCCTAGGGGGGGGGGCGCCCTCTGGCTTGTGGCCAGGTGGTGGACCTTCTCCGGTTGATTCTTTCGCTAGTATTTTTTATTAATTCCAAAAATATTCTTCGTAAATTCTTAGGTCAATCCGAGAACTTTTATTTCTGCACAAAAATAACACCAAGGCAATTCTTTTGAAAACAGCGTCAGTCCGGGTTAGTTCCATTCAAATCATGCAAATTAGAGTCCAAAACAAGGGCAAAAGAGTTTGGAAAAGTAGATACGTTGGAGACGTATCCGTTTGCAACAGTACTTAAAATGGTAATTGGCTTTATTATACTAACGGATCTCACGAGGGTTTTGTTATGTTTTGAGTGATTGAAGTTTTCAAGTTTTGGGTGAGATCACGATGGATGAAGGGATAAGGAGTGGAAAGAGACTAAGCTTGGGGATGCCCGAGGCACCCCAAGGCAATATTCAAGAACTCCCAAGAAACTAAGCTTGGGGATTCCCCGGAAGGCATCCCCTCTTTCTTCTAGCAACTATCGGTAATTTTACTTGGAGCTATATTTTTATTCGTCACATGATATGCGTAAATCTTGGAGCGTCGTGTGCTTTCTATTTTTCTTTTAATAATGCACCATGCTGGTATGAGAAAGTCCTTGGTTGATTTATAGAAGGCTCTTTGCACCTCACTTATATCTTTTGAGTATGGCTTTATAGAATGCTTCATGTGCTTCACTTATATCATTTGAAGTTTGGATTGCCTGTTTCTCTACACATAGAAAACCGCCATTTGTAGAATGCTCTTTTGCTTCACTGATATTTCTTAGAGCATGGGCATATCTTTTGTAGAAAGAATTAAACTCTCATGCTTCACTTATATCTATTTAGAGAGTTAACAGGAGTTGGTCATTCACATGGTTAGTCATAAAATCCTACATAGAACTTGTAGATCAGTGAATATGATATGTTTGATTCCTTGCAATAGTTTTGCGATATAAAGATGGTGATATTAGAGTCATGCTAGTGAGTAATTGTGGATTGGTAGAAATATTTGTGTTAAAGTTTGTGATTCCCGTAGCATGCACGTATGGTGAACTGTTATGTGATGAAGTCGGAGCATGATTTATTTATTGATTGTCATCCTTTGTGAGGAGGTCGGGATCGCGCGATGGTTAACTCCTACCAACCCTTACCCTAGGAGCATGCGTGTAGTACCTTGTTTCGATGACTAATAAATTTTTGCAATAAGTATATGAGTTCTTTATGACTAATGTTGAGTCCATGGATTATACGCACTCTCACCCTTCCACCATTGCTAGCCTCTCTAGTACCGCTCAACTTTGGCTGGTGCATTAAACCTACCATATTCTCTTCCTCAAAACAGCCACCATACCTACCTATTATGGCATTTCCATAGCCATTCCGAGATATATTGCCATGCAACTTCCACCGTTCCATTTATTATGACACGCACCATCATTGTCATATTGCTTTGCATGATTGTAAGATAGCTAGCATGATGTTTTCATGGCTTGTCCGTTTTTTGATGTCATTGCTATGCTAGATCATTGCACATCCTGGTACACCGCCGGAGGCATTCATATAGAGTCCTATTTTGTTCTAGTATCGAGTGTAATTCTTGAGTTGTAAGTAAATAAAAGTGTGATGATCATCATTATAGAGCATTGTCCCATGTGAGGAAAGGATGATGGAAGCTATGATTCCCTCACAAATTGGGATGAGTCTCCAGACTTTATGAAAAATAAAAGAGGCCAAAGAATCCCAAATAAAAAAAAGAGGCCAAAGAAGCCCACCAAAAAAAGGAGAAAAAAAATAATAAAAATAAAAAAATGAGAGAAAAGAAAGAAGGGGCAATGCTACTATCCTTTACCACACTTGTGCTTCAGAGTAGCACCATGTTTTTCATATAGAGAGTCTCCTATGTTGTCACTTTCATATACTAGTGGGAATTTTTTCATTATAGAACTTGGCTTGCATATTCCAATGATGGGCTTCCTCAAATTGCCCTAGGTCTTCGTGAGGAAGCAAGTTGGATGCACACCCACTTAGTTTCTTTTGAGCTTTCATACACTTATAGCTTCTGCATGGCAATCCCTACTCACTCACATTGATATCTATTGATGGGCATCTCCATAGCCCGTTGATACGCCTAGTTGATGTGAGACTATCTCCTTCTTTTTGTATTCTCCACAACCACCATACTCTATTCCACCTATAGTGCTATATCCATGGCTCACGCTCATGTATTGCGTGAAAGTTGGAAAAATTGGAGAATACTAAAGTATGAAACAATTGCTTGGCTAAAACCGGGGTTTTGCATGATTTAATACTTTGTGTGATGAAGATGGAGCATTGCCAGACTATATGATTTTGTAGGGATAACTTTCTTTTATCCATGATATTTTGAGAAGACATGATTGCTTTATTAGTATGCTTGAAGTATTATTGTCTTAATGTCAAAAGATAGACTATTGCTTTGAATCACTCGTGTCTTAATATTCATGCCATGATTAGATTATATGATCAAGATTATGCTAGGTAGCATTCCACATCAAAAATTATCTTTTTTATCATTTACCTGCTCGAGGACGAGCAGGAATTAAGCTTGGGGATGCAGATACGTCTCCGTCGTATCTATAATTTTTGATTGTTTCATGCCAATATTCTACAACTTTCATATACTTTTGGCAACTTTTTATACTAATTTTGGGACTAACATATTGATCCAGTGCCTAGTGCCAGTTCCTGTTTGTTGCATGTTTTTTGTTTCGCAGAAAATCCATATCAAACGAAGTCCAAATGGGATAAAAACTTACGGAGATTTTTTTTGGAATATATGTGAATTTTGGGAAGTGGAATCAACAGAAGGCGGTGCCCGAGGGGCCCACAAGCCATAGGGGCACGCCCTGGGGGGTAGGGCGCGCCAGGCTAGCTTGTGGTCACCCCGTAAGGCGGTTGGTACCCTTCTTTCGCCGCAAGAAAGCTAATATCCGGATAAAAATCCTGTTAAAATTTCAGCCCAATCGGAATTACGGATCTCCGGAAATATAAGAAACGGTGAAAGGCCAGAATCTGGAAGGCAGAAACGGAAGGAAACAGAGAGAGAGATCCAATCTCGGAGGGGCTTCTTTCCCTCCGCTGTATTGGAGGCCAAGGACCAGAGGGGAAACCCTCCTCCCATCTTGGGCGAGATCAAGGAATAAGAAGGAGGGGGGCTCTCTCCCCCTCTCTCCCGGTGGCGCTGGAACGCCGCCGGGGCAATCATCGTGTGACGGCGATCTACACCAACACCTCCGTCATCTTCCCCAACATCTTCATCACCTTCCCCCATCTATATACAGCGGTCCACTCTCCCGCAACCCGCTGTACCCTCTACTTGAACATGGTGCTTTATGCTTCATATTATTATCCAATGATGTGTTGCCATCCTATGATGTCTGAGTAGATTTTTGTTGTCCTATCGGTGATTGGTGAATTGCTATGATTGGTTTAATTTGCTTGTGGTTATGTTGCTGTCCTTTGGTGCCCATCATATGAGCGTGCGCATGGATCACACCATAGGGTTAGTTGTATGTTGATAGGACTATGTATTGGAGGGCAAGGGTGATAGCAGCTTCAGCCTAGCATAGAAATTGATGCATACGGGATTGAAGGGGGACCAATATTTCTTAATGCTATGGTTGGGTTTTACATTAATGAACGTTAGTAGTTGCGGATGCTTGCTAATAGTTCCAATCATAAGTGCATAAAATTCCAAGTAAGGGATGACATGCTAGCAGTCGCCTCTCCAACATAAAACTTGCTGTCGGTCTGGTAACGTAGTCAATTGCTTAGGGACAATTCCGCAACTCCTACCACCACTTTTCCACACTCGTTAAACTAACTTAATTGTTACTTTATCTAAACAGCCCCTAGTTTTTATTTACGTGTTCTTTATTATCTTGCAAACCTATCCAACAACACCTACAAAGTACTTCTCGTTTCATACTTGTTCTAGGTAAAGCGAACGTTAAGCGTGCGTAGAGTTCTATCGGTGGTCGATAGAACTTGAGGGAATATTTGTTCTACCTTTAGCTCCTCATTGGGTTTGACACTCTTACTTATCGAAAGAGGCTACAACTGATCCCCTATACTTGTGGGTTATCAAGACCTTTTTCTGGCGCTGTTACCGGGGTGCAATAGCGTGGGGTGAATATTCTCGTGTGTGCTTGTTTGCTTTATCACTAAGTAGATTTTATTTGCTGTTCTAAGTTGTTCTCTATCTTTACTTATGGATATGGAACACGAAATACCAAAAAAAATAGTTGAACCTACTACACCAACGGTTAAAGAACCACCCAAAATCTATCACACTGTTGAAGCTTTTTACTTGGATCATCTTCGATCCGTTTGTGCTCATGCTGAAACCCCAACTAACTTAGTTGAGGGCAAATCATTAAATGAGCATGCTTATTATGTGCGACACCGCTTATCTCAAAAAGGGAAACTTTTATGGCATCATATTAATACTTTGCAATGCTATGCTTGGAATTTATGCAAAATTTATGATTTTACTTGTTGTTCTGAAGACCCTAAAAAGCACCTCCCCTATCAATGTGAGTTTAAGGATAATGGAATCGTATCTTCTTATGCCAAGGGTGTTTATAATTACTATGATATTGAGCAAATTGAAGAATTTGTTGCTTTTAAGGGTGCCTATGAATTTGTTGCTTTTAAGGGTGCCTATGAAATTGCTTCAATTGCCCAACAGTAATTTGTTACCCACCATATGCTGCCTACATGAGAGATGCCGCTAGGGAACACTATGGCCCCCGGGTCTATTCACTTATATATTTACAAACACTAGTATTACCTCGCTGCATTTATTTAGTTTTTTATTTATTTTGCAATTTATGTTTATCAACAATTATCTACACAACTCATTTGCTTGCAAATAACGAGATCAAGGGGATTGACAACCCTCTTGCCTGCGTTGGGTGCAAGTTGTTTGTTCATTTGTTTGCAGCCGCTGAAGAGGGTTGAGGATTGATATTTCTATTGGTTCGATAAACCTTGGTTTTATAACTGAGGGAAATACTTACCCACTTTGTGCTACAATTACCCGTTCCTCTTCACGGAAAACCCAACGCAGATCATAAGTATCAGACATCCATGCTTTGATGGACGATCTGGTAAGTGACATCTAACACTTGTTTGTTTCACGAATATGTCAGCTTACTGACTTGACATGATGACGTAGGAGGAGGCCTGCAATAAATCACAAGAAGTGATCCGTGGCCTGCAGAAAGAACTGCCAAGAAGACTCATTCATGTTTGGAGTAAAGTGCTAGAGGTGTTATGAAGAACTCACGGTATTAACCTCTTTTCAGTTTGCTACTTGCATTGTTCTATAACTAACACAACACGAGTGTGACTTTGCAACACAAAGAGCGGAGACAAGGCTTAAAAGAGCTCTCCATGCGACCAGAAGGTGGGAACTACCTGACTCTCATGTGGACCCGGAGGAGGACGATGAAGAGGAGGAGGAGCACCTTTTGATTAATGGCAGGGAACGGAAAATGGTTGAACACGAGGATCAAATAGAACAGGAGGACGATGTTGGGGTTGAAGAGGATGAGGAAACTGAGGAGGAGGATCAGCAAAATCGCGAAGGTGAACATGCGCATGAGAAGCTACATGGAGGCGAAATCACAGACTCAGATCACCAAAGAGTGTCTCCGTGCCAACCATGTCAGGTAATAAATAGGTCAGTTTAAGACCCCTACACCGTGAGCGAAGCGTCTTAAGAAGAGCAAGAGGGGATATGCATTGATGTTCCCCTACGAACAACTTCCGCACAAAATCAAGAAACTGGTTGCGAGAAAGAAGCGGTAGAACACTTGTGCGCTCAAAATGCAATGCACATTGTAGCATTGCATTGGTTGGTTTGGAATTATATTTTGCGCAAATTTTTTGGGGAGTGACAACTTCTTTTTCGATTCATTCATGGTTTGCATTTATAATGATCAGGACATGGTAAACGTCAAACACAATTCATAACCTCAGGCCCCTCCAGTCCACGCAGTTGTTGACGCAATCTCAATGCCGTCCCTTTCGAAGAATCTGACCTTCAAGCAAGCAGGGTGAACGGCCTTGAATTGCCAAACACAACCAACCCTAAATCCATGCTTCGCAGCGAAATCATGCCACCCTTCATCAAGTACCACTGATCTTGGGCCATCATAAAAGTGTTGCACCAGACGGACGTGCCACGTACATCCGGTGCCCGTGTCCAGATCCACTACCCTTGGCAGTTCTCCTTGCAGAAGAGGCATCACGCGAGCAGGAATGGTGAGTGCCTCATATTCAGTCCTCGGAACCATGATCTTGACGAAACTGTTGGGCTGCTTGTCCCAATGGGAGTGGACGACCCTCCGTCCCACATGTGGTAGACTTCGTGTCGCCATGTGTGGCATAAACATTAGTCACAGTAGTACATGTAATCCTACGATGCATTATTTGAGGACTACATCATACCTAGTGTTGAGGGCACTTGATCTTCTTCTCCATCACAATGATTGCGCCGTAGATCATCTGTTACATCTCCAATTAAGCTTCAACGGTGAATGTAATAATACCTGCAATACCTACCTCATTCGCCTCTACCACTTCACGCTAGCCATCTCCTAGGGTGAATTGCTCATTCCATAGTTGCAGCCATACTTTCGAATGGCAAGCACATGTACTTGTTGTTACAAGTATTACCAGATGACCACAGAAGCCCTTGAAGTGCTTCTTGAACCTAGTTGGGATAGGGAGGGCATGTAGGGCGGTTTTCTTAATCTGAATGTTGAACCTCTTAGGCGTGCGCACGCCCACATATTGTCCTATATGTTTAGGGTAACCTTTGGATGCAATCAAGGTAGTAGGCACTATTGCGGGCACCAGCGGCTCAATTCTGTCTGCCAGAAGGTTACTCCTCATATGGTGAAGAAAACCAGGTGGCCTGACGTATTTTAGCGCGCGTTCGTCCACGGCCAGCTGTTGTTGAACAGCAGCCGAAGCACAATCACATCATGCCACGAACAGGGGCAAATACAATCGAAGAAAACTCATGCCAGATGGAGTACAATAGTTTAGGCATGTCATACAACATTGAAATAACAGTCCGTTGCGAGTTGTAGAAACTTAACATGACTAGATCTTTTCTGCTTCCTACTTTGGTGTTGTTCTTTGCTAATGCTTCCAGCTACGTAACGTCAGGTACATGAGCCAACCTTAATCTTCGTTCCCATTCATCCATTGCCCTATGTATTACGACATAAGCCGGTCACAATTGAATCATTGAACTGTGGAAAAACTGAGCAAGAATCGAGAAAAATTAAGATTTCGTGCACCGGCTCCTTCGTAATACTTACCGCGGCTGGAGCCATGCTACTTCAAGCGCCATCGATGGTCTTACCGGCGGCGTCTTCTTGGATGTTGGAAGTGCGGTAGTAGCGGATCCATGCTCCGGCCCTTCCATGAACAAGATGCGCTCGATTGAGTGGCCACCGCACCATGCTCTGGCCCTTCCACGGCCATACCTCGCCGGACTAAGAAGGAGAGTTGATGGCTACCAGGTTGCCGGCTGTAACAGCCCGAGACCGACACTCCAGATGCCTTCGACATATTTCGTTATGGCCACGTGATTTATTTGTTTGTCACATTCATCATCGCATCATCTGCATAGCATCTGCAATCCGTTGCCGTCATTTTTCAAAACTTGCACCCGTTCGTAGTTGCTGGTTTACCTGTTCCCGTCGTTGACCGTCTTGAGACCCGCCACACACGCACGCGCCTGCGGCATCGTTAAGATATATATTGTTTTTAAAAGTGCGTATAAAACATTTTTGAATGGGTTGAAAGTTGGCGGATCTTAATATATTGTAGGTAGACAGCCTGCCAAATTTCATCGCGTTCACAGTCCCTTTGATACCCGAACCGTTAAACATAGCAGCACTATAGCCGGTTAAATCGTCGGACGTTTTCGGTTTTCAAACTCTGTCACGGGCCTCCGCATTCCTTCTCATCTAATCCCAAACACCCCTACACAGCCTACCTAGCCCAGCCTAGCCCCCCTACGATCAGAGCCGTCGGATCGCGATCCTACGGTCCGAAAATGGACAAAACCCCCTAACCCTAGACCACCTTTCCTATTTAAGCAGCCCCCGCCTAAAATGGAAGTGTAACCCTAATCCCCTTGTTTTCCGTGCCCCTCCAACCCCCAGCCGCCGTGCAGCCTCCCACCTCCATGTGCGTGCCCGCCGGGCCCGAGAGCGGCCCACCCGAGCCCATCTGGCCGCCGTCGCCGCGTGCCTAGGGGAGGAGCTCCTGTGCGCGCCTCCTTCTTCTCCCTCTCTCATTTGACCTCCCTCTCTCCCTTTCGCAGGAGCTCGCCATGGCCTCGGACTTGCGTCGCAGTCGCCGAAACCTTCGTCTACGCCCGGATCCGACTTCCCCATGCCTGGGTTCGTCCATTCCGGCCATCCCTGGGCCTCCCTTGCCGCCGCACGACGCACACCGGCGCCGCTGCAGTTCCTGCACCGCCATGCCCCTGCCTCGCGTCGATAGGTTGTCAAGAACGGCGCACCCCCTAGCATGACGGTGTGGGCTACCAACTGTGTCGCCGCCCGCAGCTGGCCCGGTCCGTCTCGTGCCACCACCCGAACCCTCGCCCGCTCGCCTGCGTGAGCCGGCCTCGTGTCGCCTCCAAGGCCCAGCAATGCCCCACTGTAGCCACGTCCTCGCCAGGCAGCTCCACCCAGGCCACTTTTTGGCCCAAAGTGAGCACTCCGCCCATGATTCGCCTCTGTTTGATGTTTGCTATCCGACGCCCATTCCGTTTGGCCTAGTCTGTAGCAGATTCACCCCATTATTGTTTTTTTCACGTTCTGATGTTTTATCAAAATCCAGGGATTTCACAATTACAGAATTGCCCTGATTTTAAAATGCAAATAACTAAATAACCGTTCATCGGATTAAAATGATATATATATATATATGTATAATGTATAGAATTTCATTTAGTTTCACAATATCCAACTTTCATCCATCATAAAAATGTTTAAACTTGTTGTTTGCATTAATTTGCATAAATTCCATGTTAAAACGGTTTATTTCGTAGGTCCGAATTAAATGATCCACATATGTAAATTGACTACAAAATGTGTAGAATAACATGGTCCACTTTATTTTCCTGTTTAATAAATATAAAATATGTTTTAGACTGATCTGGACCAAATTTGAAATTTGCATATGGGGCCATTTCAGAAATACTATAGGTTGTTTCTGGCCTCATTTAAATTGCCTAGATGATGTAGTTTATTTATGCTTCACCTCTTGCCATGTTTAACAACATTTAAACTTGTTGGGTACCTTAACAAGAGCGAACTAAATAATTCAAATGTGGAGGTTCGTCAATATGCAACACGTTGCATATTGAACTTCACATAATGTGTAATAGTTGATTGTGGTGCTTTGTCATGCCTAGACTATTTAACTTGACATGCATCATCCTTGTTTGCACATCATATCATGAATATTTTGTGGTGTTTACCGTGTCACCTTTTTGTTTTTGGATTTGATTCTCCTCGCTAGAGTTCCGATCTGTTTCGGAGTGTTAGGATTCGTTCGATTATGCCCGTTCTTCTACTTCACGAATCCGTTCTTCTTCCAAGCGGGATTTCAGGCAAGATGATCGTTTCTCTGGATACCACTACTATCATTGCTCTACTAGTTGTCTCTTTTCTATCGCTATGTATCGCTTTGAGGATACTTTGGGCTATCTCGAGTTTGAGGTTTTCCACCGCAGCTTGTTGTTAGTTTGTGATGGATGAGTTTGAGCACCCCTGCAGGGTTAAATATTTTTTAGAGCCGTGCCTGCGGTCATATGGCAAGTTAGAAATTATTTAACACCCGGTTATAGCAAACTTGAAGTAAACTCAATTAAAATACGCCAACTCTGTGCATAACCGTGACCGTCTCTTCTTGTGAGGTTTGAACCAAGAAGGGAACATGGTGGGGTTATGTTTGACTCGTAAGTAGGTGTTTAGGATCACTTCTTGATCATAACTAGTACTCATCCGTTTATGCGTAGATCACTCTTCTTATTCTTGTACTTGCAAGTTAGCCAGATATCAAATGCTTAGTGCCCATTAAGCTTTGCTAGTCTTGATACCCTCGGAAATGAGATTGCTGAGTCCCCGTGGCTCACAGATTACTACAACAACAGATGCAGGTACAGGTAAAAGCGACACTTTGACGTGAGTGCGATGATTGTTCTATTTGGAGTGTATTCTTCTTCTTCAGCGATCATAGGATGGGTTCTAGGCCGGCAACCTGGGATAGCAGGGTGGACGTCGTCTCTTTTTTGTTTGTGTTTCATCCGCAGTCGGATCCTGCTCTTCTGTATGGTGATTGATGTATTCATGTTATAGCTTGTGGAGAGTGTAAGACAAATCTTGTATACTCTTCTCTTCAGTACATGTACTTGTGATGATATCCACCTTGCAAACGCGTCTTCGATATGCGCTTCTATCCCCGTTAAGACTTTCAAGTTTCCGCGAGGATCGGACAGCGTATTTATCGTGACTAGTTGGTATCAGAGCAGTACCGACCTAGGAACCCCCTTTATTTATCAAATTTGGCCGCTGTCGAGTCTAGAAAAAAACTATTTTTAGTCTAGTTATATATCGGAGAGTAGGAATTCTTGTTACTCCTCTTCCCTTCGTCACTCTGGTGAGGAATCGCGACGTAGGAATATTAATTCTACCCCTCTTCTCACTAAATTTTTTTAGGATCACCCGGGTATTTTGGAACCTCTATGACGTCGGTATGACAGAATTATGTACTTGGTGCCTCCTGTCAGAATTGACTTTGTTCTGGGGAGTAGAGGTCCAGGGGGTTCTTGAAAAACCGTTATCGTTCAGTTTCCTTAGTATCTCAGGACGAGGATGTCCGAAATTGCTTCAATACTATTTGTGGCGAGAGGAGTTTGGCATCACTGTCAGGACCAGTTTTCCGGGATATGAAATTCCCAACAAATGGACCTTGTGCTCACCAGCCCCAGGATTACTGTTAGCTGGTGGACACTTTCTTGATATAGAAATTCCAAGCAGATTACAAAATTTGGAGTACAAGACCATGAAGGTCCATGGAGTACAACAAAGATTTCTAGTGGCTGATGGCGGAAGCGACTTGGGAATTTCCAGCATCTATGGGACTCCATCCCCACAAGAAGAGCTGACCTGGATAACTCCTATCTCACGTGGCTGCTATCTTTTATGCCTAGGTTCCGGGATTATCGTCATCGTGCTCCTCTCCAAATAAGCGATCTGGCCAAGACAATAGCCAGGGACAAGCCAGTGAGTACGTTTGAATGTACTCGCAAACATCATGAAAACAAATACAATAAGGAGTGAATTGCATGCAGCAAAACTTTAATGATATCCAATATGGCGTGAAGTTAATTCATGAATGTCGTATGCATATAATTTATCCGCATAGAAAATAATGATTTAATAAGCATGAGTAATCAGATTGTTACTAAAATTTGAAGATGAGTTTTCGGAGGTATAACTATCCGAGAGAACCCAACATAAAAATATTAACAGGTTGCCACAATCGGGTGTCTGGAGCGACGTCACATAAAGGGTTTATATGAAAAGTACTACATGAATGCCACAGTCGGGCGTCTAATGCGACACCACATAAAGGGCTTATATTAAAGGTAATAACATGAGTTGCCACAATCGGGCGTCTGAAGCGACACCACATAAAGGGCTTATATCAATAATAATAACAGGTATGCCACAGTCGGGCGTCTGGAGCGACGCCACATAAAGGGCTTATATTGAAAAATAATAACATGAGTATCCAGGAGGTAGGACCATCCCAGGGGATACTCAACAATTCGCATACACTACATGAATAAGGTACTTTGCCGTCTGCCATGGCGGACGGCAAAGGATAGGTTCACGGACGGCAAACTCCTTTGCCGTTTGCCAGCAGACGGCCCCACTTCCAGCAAAGCAAACCAAGGGCTACTTTGCCGTCTGCATAAGTAAAGCGGACGGCAAACACCTTTGCCGTCTGCCCTATAGGCCCTCAAGACGGTATAGTGAGTGGACGGCATAGCATTGATGTTAGCCCCGTTAGGTGGCCAACGGCAGCCTGTGTCGTCTGCCCGCAGACGGCAAAGAGACAAGCTCCTTTGCCGTCTGCCAGAGACGCCAAAGTTTCCAAATGGGTCACCTGGCCTCAGGTGGCTACTGGCATACTTGCCGTCTGCCAGCTGACGGCAAAACGTCTTACTTTGTCGTCTGCCATCCTACGGCAAAGTGACCAAATGGATCAAACCTAGTGCTCCCAGGTTGCATAGGTTGCTGCCACTAGTCACCTTTGCCGTCGGTGGCAGACGGCAAAGGGAGCTTTGCCGTCAGTGGCAGACGACAAAGTGCCTGTATTGCCCCTTTTTATTCTGTTTTTGGTTATATCCAAGCATTTCCACAGGCAAATATATGATATATATATATATATATATATATATATATATATATTTCACAAGGCAAACAATGTGTGCAAGTTTCACAGCAAATATATGATATCCAACACATAAGAAACTATATCCCTGCCATATGGATATGATCATCCAACAAACATACCAAATCAAAAGTGCAAGTTTCACCATATTACAATAGTTTCATCCATACATACATAGTTTCATCCATACTGCAATAGTTTCATCCATAGGTAGCAAGTTTCACATTGTTCATCGATACAAAATCAAAACATAAAGTAAACACAAGCACTCCATCAATGCAAGCTTCCATGAAGTGAATCAAATCTGCAAAATGGGAAATAAGAAAGTTGGAAGAAGAAGACTAGAAGAAGAAGAAGAAGAAGAAGAAGATCTAGAAGAAGAAGAAGATCTAGAAGAAGAAGAAGAAGAGTTTATCTTCTCTTTCTCTTTCTCCTCTTGTTTTTCTTCTTCTTATTGCTTATTTGTGTCATTTTAGAGCTAACCTAGGTAATTATGCCATTTTTGACCTAACTAAGCTTATCATGTCATTTCGGAAGAAAATAAGCTAAGTATATGACATTTATGAGGTTACCAAGGTTATTATGCCATTTTTGACCTAAGTAAGCTAATTATGACATTTTTGACATAAGTAAGCTAAGTACAGGTAATTATTGAGCTAACCTAGGTAATTATGCCATTTTTGAGTTAACTAAGCTTATTATGTCATTGTGGAGGAAACAAAGCTAAGTATAGGTCATTTTAGAGCCAACTTAGGTAAAATAGGTCATTTTGGAGCTAAGTAAGCTTATTATGTCATTTTGGAGGAAACAAAGCTAAGTATAGGTCATTTTAGAGCTAACTTAGGTAAAATAAGTCATTTTGGTGCTAAGTAAGCTTATTATGTCATTTTGGAGGAAAAAAGCTAAGTATAGGTCATTTTAGAGGTAACTTAGGTAAAATAGGTCATTTTGGAGCTAAGTAAGCTTATTATGTCATTTTGGCAGAAAATAAGCGAAGTATATGACATTTATGAGCTAACTTAGGTAAAATAGGTCATTTTGGAGCTAAGTAAGCTTATTATGTCAATTTGGAGGAAAATAAGCTAAGTATATGACATTTATGAGCTAACTTAGGTAAAATAGGTCATTTTGGAGCTAAGTAAGCTTATTATGTCAATTTGGAGGAAAATAAGCTAAGTATATGACATTTATGAGCTAACCAAGGTTATTATGCCATTTTTCACCTAAGTAAGCTAATTATGTCATAAATGAACTAAATAAGCTAAGTATAGGTCATTATGCATTTGTTACTCAAAACACTAGAGAAAACTTACCGTCATCACGGAGGTGAAGCACCGGTGTTGCTCATGCTGGTTACACCTGGAGAAGGTTCGTGCGATGCTTGTCTGGAGTTACGCTGCACCAAAGATGATTTGCAATGTCTCGTTAGCTGATGACACTCAAATGTTAAGACTAGTAACTAATGACCATTCAAATGAAACTCACCGTGGTCATCGGAGCAATGACTGGCATCGGTGGAGGGGTCTGGCCGGTCTTCTCGCACACAGACTACACATTTGGTTTTGACAAGTCAGTCATATTAGTTAGTAATGAAACGAACATTACGTGCATGATTTGGCTAACATACAGAAGAAATTTACCACGAGGAGCTCGTACATGGCCCGGTGAGCCGCGTCATTCCATGCCCTCTCCTCCTCCAACAACCTAGCCGTCCTCTCCTCCAACTCCCTCTCCTTCTCCGCCGCCTGCCGGTCCCTATCCTCGAGAATCACCTGGGTTGTCTCTATCTCTTTATGAAGAGAAGCCTGCAACACCACTCCTCGTTAGCATTGTAATCATCTTTGTTCGCACACACAATGTAATGGAGGAAATATATCTGAGTCCGTATAACTAACCTCGATGGCGAGCTCGACTGGCCGTGGATGAGGCCTTATCTCAGGACAGGAGCTCGTTTGGCGCGCCTTGATCTCCCGGAGGTTGCGAGGACAACGTAAGTCCATCTCCAATGGCTATCGAGCCATGGGGCCTCCTGCCACCAGCTATCATTACCAGCTCTGGATCAATAGGATGCTGGCTCGGGTTAAAGTCCTCCCCTTTCCTCGCCATGCCCTCATCTCTGTACCTCACGAGCTTGTGGTAGGAGGAGATGTTGGTGAAGTTCTCGGGATGATCGAGGTCAGACTCAGAGAATGCCTTGGCCTTCTTGTATGAGGCAGTATGGGCCATGGCATAGAGGTTGTACACCTCTGGCACCTCCGTGTTATTGTGTTGCGCCTAAAAGAGAGTAGCAAAGTATTAGTAAAGGGCTCAAGCTAGCATCAAGTATGAATTGCATGAATCATGAAGCAAACCACATACCCAGTTCTGCCTGAACTGATATAAGTTTGCGCTGCCTTGATGGTGTGGCACACAAACCATTTTGGCACGCCAGTCCTTGGCATTGTTGTGGACGGCTAGCCATTCGTCTGAGCACCATTCATCCACCAACGCCTCCCAACAATCCATCTTATCAGCACACCATCTCAGGGGCACCTAAGTTAGTAAAGAGAAATTTGAGCGCTACGCCTACGAATCAAATCAAGGAAACTAAGTACAAGGCCTTAATAATAGGTAATTACCTTCATGTACAGCTCCTTCTGCAGAAAATTTCCGCGCCATGATGACTTATCTTTCTTAACACCACGCGAGGCGTAGTAGTCTCGAACAGCCTGTGGCCGAGCCTCGTGCCGTAAGTTCTGTAGTAGGTGCTTGCACTCGGAATCGATAACCTTTGACGCGGCCTCCTCATTGTGGCACCCCGGCTCAGAGAACCGGATTACCAGTGTTTCCAGCCAAGAGATCATGTCCTCTGGAAACACACAACAACTTGGAACAGAACTGAACTGACTTTATTGATAGATTTCGGGTACAAGCTCATATTTTACAATGCTAACGAGGCCAAAGGCACACTCGGTGCTATGACAGTATCTACATTATTTATGAAACATAGCAGGGCCTCGGAACTACTAAGTACTTATACGGCGTAGCGGAACATAGCGGCAATTCCATCCACAGGGACACTGCTGTGGACACATCCTAGTTAGCGTAGCACGAACCATCGGGACCTCCGTCCTCAGCTTCTCCTGCATCTGGCATGATACGCCAGGTGAGTACTTTGAATGTACTCACAAGCTCACGACAACCAAGTAATGCAGCAAACAATAGCATGGCAATCAACATGTTAAATACTTAAGCAATTCACTTACTGTACCGGCTATCAACTTACTCTCTTCCGGGTTGTCCCACAACCCTCGGAATACTCATAAGCCACCAAGTACTTCCGATCATACGAAGAGTTCTTCCATCATTACTAACATCGTTACGGTTGATCACCTACTGAGGTCTGGACGGGCTGTCCAATTCCGTGGACGCGGCTATTCGAATAGATTTTACACTCTGCAAAGGTTGCGCACTTTACCCACACCATGAAGCACCTGGTCTCATGATCCCATTCGGGTGGACCAGCGTTGCTTCAACGAAACCTGCCTGACCCGTGACTCTCCCATCGTACCACCGGCATTCATCCTCCCCCGGAGTCCTGCCCTGGGTGGCCCCTGTGTCCTCATGACACCTGCCACCGTCGTGGCCAAACTAAACTGTCCCAAACTGGGACGCCGGCACAATACTCAACTGGCTCACAGGGTTATCGCCGCCTACCTGATCAGGGTAGCATGCGCGCATAACCCTCCCTCTTTGGAGGTACCGGTGAAAGAGCACGCGATCAGACCAAGTCAAGACCGTCCCATACCGGCAAATGTGGTTGCACGGCTAAGCCCGGACAGGTGACTCAAGATCAACCACTAATTTCATTTAACAAAATAGTGGTTTAGCATACTAGGCAACTAGCGATTTAAATTATTTACCAAGATTTATCCTAAAGCAAATAAATAAGCCTAATGCATTGAAATATGCAATGCTATTGAAATGCTTCATGAAATGGGTATCATGGCTTGCCTTGCTCTGTTGGGTTGTTCAAACACTCCTAGTCTTCAAATCACCAAAGTTCCCTTCTGAAAATATTTTTAAAATGCAAAGGAAAATGTCACATAATGCATTTTTGTTAACCAGAAATTCTGTGGATAGGAGAAAAATACCAAACTTGGCCAGAAATTAAAGGGGGTCAATACAAACACAATGCAAAAAAGAATCAATGAATTTGAGCTTATGGTTTAAAAGTTATAAATGGTCAAAGTTACTGGTCAAACTGAATTAAATAAATAGAAATCAGAAAAATCAGAAAAACCTCCAGCGGGCCACATCGAAGGCGTAAAGTGGAGGGGCGCCTCCACTTATACCGCTTCGGGCGCGGGCCTGAGCCGCTGACTGGTGGGGTCGGCTCGGTTTAAACAGAGAGGGAGAGGAGGGAGCAGAGCACCGCGGCGCTCCGGCGATGGTCGCCGGCGACAGAGGCGGCGGTGAGGTCTGGCGACCACAGGAATGGAACGGGCGCTCGACGGCGAGCACGTACGTACCCGTAGATTGACTAGAGGTGGCCGGACGACGTTGTCTCCTTCTTCTCCGGCGGCGGCGGCGCTCGGGTGTCGACGGAGATGAGGATTCTGGCGGCAATCCAGTCGGCCAAAAGCTCGAGGGGAACCAGTGAGACCTGCTGATCTCGATGAAGGGCTCAGGGGAGGCTGGGATGGGGTGGAGATGGCTGGCGGCAGAGCTCGGGTGCGGCGGATCTCCGACGAAGCTCGAGGCCAGAGGGCCTCTCGGCCGTGGCTCGTTGCTTGGGAGGCCGATTGGGTGATGACTGGGTGGGTTGAGGAGCTTTGGAGGACCGGGCATGGCCTTTTATAGGCCAGAGACGAAGGTGGGCAAGCTCTCCCGAAGCGACGAGGCTCGGCCATGCCACTGGAGCAAGGACGGCGAGCTGGCCGTCGCGGCGTGGAGTGAGGTGATGGAGGAGGGCAGAGGAGCGACGGGACGGGTCCGGCGCCATTAATGGCTTGCGGACAACCACACTAGCTAGATCTCACTGTTTCGCCCGTGGCGGAGCTTGGCCGGGAGCGGCAGCGGCCTTCGCCGGCGGCCAGCAGGGTTCGAGAGGGGCCACGCGTGCGGCTGGAGCGATGTCGGCACCAAGGGACAAGGGGGGGCAGCGAGGGATGGCTCGTGCGAGCTCATCCGACTCGGGTGCCGTGTAGAGCGCGCGCACTGACATGCCAGTGTTGTGCTCAGCACGGTTGCGGCCACCAGGAGGCCACGCAAGCCTAGCGCACCTTCTCCACGGTGTCGACCTTCGTCCACTTAGCCTCCCTGGGTCACTAGCTCGACTAGATACACTCTGCTGTGAAGTGTAGCTTCAGCAACAGCTTCTGACAGAAATCTTGAGGAGGTTCCAGAGAAGGAATGGGATAGAGCTGAAGCCAGTGGAGGTGTCAGGTGTGATCTAGGTTGGAAGGACTCCATACTGGCCAAGTTTGAGAAGGGTTGAAGAAGAATTGAATATAGTTCCTTTGAAAACTACAATTCTGGTCCAGAAGCTTGATCTGCTTGTGGCACTCACATAGATGGTCTCCTGATGATGAAACTTGGTGGAGGGAAGTTATTTGGAGTACAGAAGATGCCATAAAAGTTTTAGGACCATAGGGAATCTCTAGCTAGTACCTCCTTCACAAAGTTTTGAAATAAGCAGAAACTTGTCAGGGTTTTGTTGCTGAAAACTTGCACTGGGCCAGATGATATTTTTGGATATTGTGGCTTGATAGGATCCCTAGTATCTCAGGAAATTTATTGAGAATTTTCTGAGATAGGAAAATAGGGGTTGCTTCACAACTGACAAATTCTGACCAGAAAAAAAATAATTATTCTGGCCAAAACTTTGTATTGGACAATGGAATATTTTTGGAGATTATGGAATCATATGATGATGAGAAGGTGTGGCAAAAGTATGGGAATTTATTGATCATCCAAACTATAGGTTGCTTCACAACCCATAGTGATGACATGATTTCCCAAATAAAGGAAAGGATTATTATTAGGAAAAGATTAAATATTGGAAATTGATCCAAGAGAGGTGACCAAGGGTTTTGACAAGACGCGGAGGGTTTTGGGTTACTTGGGAAAAGATTCAAAGAATCGTAGATCCAATTCAACTGAAAAGGTTTGAAAATCAACCAAATTGCAAATAAAGCCCAAAATTATTTTGAAAAGAAAAAGTTGCCAAATTAGGGTGTCACAAACCTACCCCCCTTAGGATGAATCTCGTCCTCGAGATTCGGTTGCTCAGGGAACAAGTACAGATATGCAGATCTCAGGAAATCTTCTCTTTCCCAGGTAGCCTCTTCCTCAGTATGGTGCTCCCATACCACCTTGTAAAACTTGATCACCTTACTCCTGGTAGTCCTTTCCATCTCATCCAAGATTCTGACCGACTTCTCTTCATAGGTCAGATCTTTAGCTAGTTCTAACTCACTCATATATGCCTGCTTGATCGGTGGTGCAATGCACTTTCTTAACTGTGATATGTGGAAGACATCGTGAACATCCGATAACTCCGGTGGTAATTCCAACTGATATGCCACCCTGCCTTTCCTAGCAATTACTGGGAAGGGACCGATGTATCTTGGCGCAAGCTTTCCCCGGGTATGAAACCTCTTTACTCCCTTCATGGGGGTTACTCGAAGGTAAGCATATTCTCCGGGCTCAAAAGTCACTTCCCGGTGCTTTGGGTCGTAATAGCTCTTTTGGCGGGACTTGGCTGCTCGAAGACACTCCTGAATATCTTTGACCTGCTTCTCAGCCTCGAGCATCAAGTCCGTGCCAAAGATACGACTATCCCCTGTCTAGGAGCAATTTAAAGGAGTGCGCACTTCCGCCCATATAGTGCCTCAAACGGTGACATCTTCAAACTTGACTGGTAACTGTTGTTATAGGAGAATTCCGCATAGGGTAGGCTATCTTCCCATTTGGGTCCATGGATGAGAGCACAGGACCGAAGCATATCCTCCAGTATCTGGTTCACTCGTTCGGTCTGTCCATCTATCTGCGGATGGTACGTTGTGCTATGCTTTAACATAGTGCCTAAGGCTTGGTGCAATCGCAACCAGAATGCGGAGGTGAATAGGGAGCCCCTATCTGAGGTGATAGACTTGGGTACTCCATGAAGGCTGACTATTCGGGACATGTAGAGTTGTGTAAGTTGGTTTGCGTTGAAAGTGGTCTTTACCGGAATAAAGTGAGCCACTTTCGTGAGTATATCCACAATGACCCAGATAGCATCATTGACTCTCGTGGACCTGGGTAGTCCAACGATGAAATCCATACATATGTCGTCACACTTCCACTGGGGAACCGGTAAAGGTTGCAGTAGCCCAGCGGGTTTCTGGTGTTCTGCCTTGACCTTGTTGCAGATGTCACAGCAGGCGACATAGTATGCTATATCCCTTCGCATTCCTGGCCACCAAAATGTCTCTCTCAAATCCTGATACATCTTTGTGCCTCCCGGGTGGATAGAGTATGCGGACTCATGAGCTTCCCTGAGTATTTGCTGCCTCAGGTTATTCTGATCGGGCGCACATATTCGTTTCTCAAACCATAGGGTGCCTTGGTCATCCACGCGGAAAGACTTGGCTTTCCCTTTCGGAATCAACTCCTTGATCTCTTTTATTCCTTCATCTGGCTCTTGGGCCTTCTTAATTTCTTCCATAAGCGTTGGAGTAATTTCCAAAGTATCCGGGGTAATTGGGCCGCATAGCACCATATTGAGCTCAGCGAATTCTTCTTGTAACCTTGGATGGATACTTCCCATTAGTGCATTCACTGTGCCCTATTTTCTGCTGAGGGCATCAGCGACCACGTTGGCTTTTCCCGGATGATAGTTTATTCCAATGTCATAGTCCTTGACTAGTTCAAGCCATCTTCGTTGCCTGAGATTCAGGTCAGGTTGGGTGAAAATATACTTGAGACTCTTATGGTCCGTGTATATTTCACAACGTTGTCCAATGAGGTAATGCCTCCAAATCTTAAAAGCATGAACCACGGCTGCTAATTCCAAATCATGCGTGGGGTAGTTCTCCTCATGAGGCCGTAGCTGTCTGGATGCATATGCCACAACCTTTCCTTCTTGCATTAACACGCAGCCGATTCCACGTCTGGAAGCATCGCCGTATATATCAAAGCTCTTGTGAATGTCTGGAAGGACTAAGACAGGTGCTGTAGTTAGCCTTGTCTTTAGCTTTAGGAAGCTGCTGTCACACTCCGCCGTCCAGACAAACCTTTGATTTTTCTTTAGCAATTCTATCAGTGGCTTAGCTATCTTGGAGAAGCCTTCTATGAAACGTCGGTAATAGCCTGCCAATCCCAGGAAACTACGGACTTCGGTCACCGAGGCTGGTGTCTTCCAATTCAATACGGCAGTTACTTTACTGGGGTCGACTGCTACTCCTTGTTCTGACAGAATATGCCCGAGAAATCCCACCTCTTTTAGCCAAAATTCACATTTACTGAACTTGGCATATAGACGATGGGTTCTTAACCTTTCCAAGACAGCACGGAGGTGTTGTTTGTGCTCTTCTTCGTCCTTGGAATATATCAGGATATCATCGATGAACACCACCATGAATTTGTCCAGGAAATTTATGAAGACCTTGTTCATCATGCTCATGAAATAAGCTGGAGCATTCGTCAGCCCAAATGACATGACTGTAAACTCATACAGACCATATCGGGTGGTGAAAGCTGTTTTGGGTATATCCTCTTTTCTGATTTTTAGCTGATGATATCCGGTTCGGAGGTCAATCTTGGAGAATACCCGTGCCCCATTCAGCTGGTCGAACAAATCATCAATGCGAGGGAGCGGGTACTTATTCTTGATAGTTGATAACCCACAAGTATAGGGGATCAGTTGTAGCCTCTTTTGATAAGTAAGAGTGTCGAACCCAACGAGGAGCTAAAGGTAAAACAAATATTCCCTCAAGTTCTATCGACCACCGATACACCTCTACTCACGCTTAACGTTCGCTTTACCTAGAGCAAGTATGAAACTAGAAGTACTTTGTAGGTGTGATAGGATAGGTTTGCAAGATAATAAAGAGCACGTAAATAAAAACTAGGGGCTGTTTAGATAAAGAAACAACTAGGTTAGTCTTAGTAGAGAGCTTTTTGTCACAAGAAAGTTATTTGTCCCTAGGCAATCGATAACTAGACCGGTAATCATTATTGCAATTTTATATGAGGGAGAGGCATAAGCTAACATACTTTCTCTACTTGGATCATATCCACTTATGATTGGAACTCTAGCAAGCATCCGCAACTACTAAAGATCATTAAGGTAAAACCCAACCATAGCATTAAGTATCAAGTCCTCTTTATTCCCATACGCAAACAACCTACTTACTCGGGTCTGTGTTTCCGTCACTCACGCCACCCACCATAAGCGAATCATAAACATATTGCAAACCCTACAGCGGGGATCCCTCACGCTTGCGCGACATGGAGAGCACCATAGGACAGCATCAATAATAAAACATGCAACTCAAACCAATCATGATCATCAATCAACCCATAGGACAAAACGGATCTACTCAAACATCATAGGATAGCCATACATCATTGGGAAATAATATATAGCATTGAGCACCATGTTTAAGTAGAGATTACAGCAGGGAGAAGGGGTGTTACACCGCTGCATAGAGGGGGAGAGAGTTGGTGATGACGGCGGCGAAGTTGTTGGTGTAGATCGCCGTCACGATGATGGCCCCGGCGGCGTTCCGGTGCCACCGGGAGAGAGGAGGAGAGAGCCCCCCTCCATATTCTTCTTCCTTGGCCTCCCCCCTAGATGGGAGGAGGGTTTCCCCTCTGGTCCTTGGCTTCCATGGCGGTGGAGGGGCGAGAGCCCCTCTGAGATTGGATCTCTCTCTCTGTTTCCTTCTGTTTCTGCGTTCCCAGATTCTGTCCTTTCACCGTTTCTTATATTCCCGGAGATCCGTAACTCCGATTGGGCTGAAATTTTAACACGATTTTTATCCGGATATTAGATTTCTTACGGCGAAAGAAGGGCACCAACCGCCTTACGGGGTGGCCACAAGCCAGCCTGGCTTGCCCTACCCCCCAGGGCGCGCCCCCCTGGCTTGTGGCCCCCTCGGGCACCGCCTTCTGTTGATTCCACTTCCCAAAATTCACATATATTCCAAAAAAAATCTCCGTAAGTTTTTATCCCGTTTGGACTTCGTTTGATATGGATTTTCTGCGAAACAAAAAACATGCAACAAACAGGAACTGGCACTGGGCACTGGATCAATATGTTAGTCCCAAAAATAGTATAAAAAGTTGCCAAAAGTATATGAAATTGTAGAATATTGGCATGAAACAATCAAAAATTATAGATACGACGGAGACGTATCAATAGTGACCTCATTCAGCTGGCGATAGTCTACGCACATTCGTAGACTTCCATCCTTCTTCTTGACAAATAGTACCGGTGATCCCCATGGCGAGATGCTTGGGCGAATATACCCTTTTTGCAACAATTCATCCAACTACTTCTTTAGTTCCGCCAACTCTGGACCTGGCATACGGTAGTATTTCTTGTAAATTGGAGCAGTACCGGGAACCACTTCGATTGCAAACTCCAATTCCCGGTCAGGTGGCATCCCTGGTAGTTCCTCTGGAAATACATCAGGAAATTCACAAACTACCGGAATCAGGTTCATATCCGTGACGGTAGTTTGGTATGCCATTCCTTTTCTTGACATCATCTTGCTGGCGAGGAATTGGACTGTTTGCCCTGCCGGGTTAACCAGCGTCACGGTCCTTGTGGCACAGTTGATGCATACCTGATGGGGTGTCAACCAATCCATCCCCAGTATTACGTCCAATCCTGAAGATTCAATGGCAATGAGTGTAGCTGGAAATTTAACTCCATGTATCGAAACTTCCAGATCTCTATATATCAGATTTGTTATGAGCAGGGAGCCAGGGGATTGTACCACCATGATTTTATCCAAAAGCGAAGGAGGAAATTTGTGCAAGGTGGCAAAACTCCGTGAAATAAACGAATGGGAAGCCCCAGAATCAAATAAAATTACTGCAGGTATGTCGCTAACAGAAAACATACCAAGGACTACTTCTAGAGCTTCGCAGGCTTCCTCAGCGGAGATATGATGGACGCGTCTGTGGCTGAAGTTATGATTGGGGCGACGTCCAATAGTGTTGACCTGCGGCTTGACGTCGGAGGATGGCTTCCCGTTGTTGGCGGGGCACTGTTTGGAGTAGTGTCCGCTTTGGCCGCAAGTAAAGCATGTGTTGTTGCGGCGGCAGTCCTCTATGGCTGGTTGTTTGCCGAAGGTCTTATTCTGGCTCACCGTCTTATTGTTTGTTGTTGCCATTGCTCCATGTGGGCTTGTATTCAGATGGGCCTGGCTGCCAGGTACGTGGCTTCTACGCAAACTGCTCACGGTTGTCCTTCTTGGGTTCAAACTTCCGCTTGCGGTCATCATATCCGGACTTATGCTCTCATTCGGCTATGAAAGCCTTGTTTACCAAGGTCTGGAAGTCCGGAAAATCCAGCATACAGAGCTGACAACGGAGAGTGTGATTCAGTCCTCCCAGGAACCGAGCTATCTTCCTTTCTTCAGTGGACACGTCATGGGTAGAGTATCGTGCCAGATTGTTGAACTTGTTCAGATACTCTGCCACAGACATATTTCCTTGTGTGAGAGCAAGGACCTCCCTTTGCTTCACCTTCATTATTCCCGTAGGGATATGACAGTTGTGGAATAGTTCCTTGAACTTCTCCCAGGAAATATCTTCTCCAGAAGACCATGTTGCCTTTGTATTGTCCCACCATATGGCTGCTGGCCCTTCTAAGTAGTGAGTGGCAAAAGGGACCTTATCTGATTCCTCACAGCGGGCTATGTCTAGCTTCTTTTCCATGGTCCTTAGCCAGTCATCCGCTTCTATAGGGTCCACAGCTTGACCGAAATTGGGTGGCTTGGTGCGCTGGAAATCAGACAACCTAGAGTGTGTTCCACTGTGGTTGTTATTCTGGCCCACCATAGCTTGCATACTCTTCAGAAATTCCACGAGGTCTTGGTTTCTTTTCTCCTCAAACATCCTCATGATCTGATCAGTGGTAGGTGCTTGCGGTGGTGGGGGTGGTAAATCTTCTGGTGGTTGTCCTGCTTGTCTGGCGGATCGACGAACGGGGGTTCCATCGCCGCCTTGGCTACAACTTCTCTTCATCCTAAATTTGTTCCCATTGCAAAATACCGAATCTATGAGCAACATCCTTAAGGGAAACACAGTAGTATGACACCAGGAAGAAAATGCACGAAATAGGCGAATAAAGCAAGCAACATCATTATACAAGATAACCCAACATCATACATGGCAAGCTAGTAGGGGGATATCATGGCTAGACTGCTCATACGGCAGTGGACATATGCAATGATGCATGCACTACAACTCAATCCTCCACTCTAGTGGCGCGGGTGGCACTGACACTGACAGACTGAAGACTCCTCGTCTTCTGATCCTGAGTCGGAGTCGGAACTGATGATATGGATCTCATCCTCCGGATCAAAGGAGACACGACGACGCTGCTGGGACGGTTCTCCTTTCGGGGAAGAAGGAGCACGACGCCTCAGCATCGGAGCAGCTGGAGTGGCTAGGAGTGAGGCCCACTCTGCCGGGGTCTCACGATGGCTACCAGACGGAAAGCCTAGTGGCGCAGTAGAGCTAGAAGGAGTATCAAACCTAGGTGGAGATGGAACTGGCGGTGGATATATGGGTGGAAAGGCAGGCTGAGGTGGAGGTGGTACTGAAGTCGCGGCTACAAGTGCCGCCTGGACACGAGATAGCTCCTCAGCCAAGGATATGATCGTACGATAACTGGCATTAAGATAGCGAAATAGAACACCAGTCGCACGATCACACGTCGGGTCAACTGGAGCGAAAATGACTCGCCCTCTCGTAGGGGACAGGGTGGGGTAGTGGAAGAAACCTGGATGAGACTGCATTTCGACCTCGTGGAAGCGCAGGTCAGTGAGAGCCTCCATCGCAGCAAACTGGATCGCCAGCTCCGGAGTAGAAGCCGTTCCGCCCTTGGAAGAGCGAGAATAGCTACCCAGGTCCGAGCTCGCGATCAGGAAAGCCTCTGTGTGATACTCGTACACAGACCCAGCAAGCTGCTCCTGATACACCTGGTACACTGGATCTTCGCCGTGGGGGTACAGTCGAAGCCAGACGTTACGGAGCAGTACTGGAAAGGTGAATGTTGCAGGCTCATGATGATAGAGGTATGGAACTGGTGCCATCTACACTCACAATGCAAACGGTTAGTAAAACAATGAATCGTGATGCATGCTATACAACAATCAAATGCAGCAAGCAAGATGCATACATCAAAGCCCTATACTAATCGCGGTTCTAGCGCGGGTTAACTAGGGTGTCCTACAGTCAGCACGGCTCTGATACCAAGCGTTGTGGCACCCCGGCTCAGAGAACCAGATTACCAGTGTTTCCATCCCAGAGATCATGTCCTCTGGAAACACACAACAACTTGGAACAGAACTGAACTGACTTTATTGATAGATTTTGGGTACAAGCTCATATTTTACAATGCTAACGAGGCCAAAGGCACACTCGGTGCTATGACAGTATCTACATTATTTATGAAACATAGCAGGGCCTCGGAACTACTAAGTACTTTTACGGCGTAACGGAACATAGCGGCAACTCCATCCACAGGGACACTACTATGGACACATCCTAGTTAGCGTAGCACGAACCATCGGGACCTCCGTCCTCGGCTTCTCCTACATCTGGCATGATACGCCAGGTGAGTACTTTGAATGTACTCGCAAGCTCACGACAACCAAGTAATGCAGCAAACAATAGCATGGCAATCAACATGTTAAATACTTAAGCAATTCACTTACTGTACCGGCTATCAACTTACTCTCTTCCGGGTTGTCCCACAACCCTCGGAATACTCATAAGCCACCGAGTACTTCCGATCATACGAAGAGTTCTTCCATCATTACTAACATCGTTACGGTTGACCACCTACTGAGGTCTGGACGGGCTGTCCAATTCCATGGATGTGGCTATTCGAATAGATTTTACACTCTGCAGAGGTTGCACACTTTACCCACACCATGAAGCACCTGGCCTCGTGATCCCATTCGGGTGGACCAGCGTTGCTTCAACGAAACTTGCCTGACCCGTGACTCTCCCATCGTACGACCGGCATTCATCCTCCCCCGGAGTCCTGCCCTGGGTGGCCCCTGTGTCCTCATGACACCTGCCACCGTCATGGCCAAACTAAACTGTCCCAAACGGGGACGCCGGCACAATACTCAACTGGCTCACAGGGTTATCGCCGCCTACCTGATGAGGGTAGCACGTGTGCACAACCCTCCCTCTTTGGAGGTACCGGTGAAAGAGCACGCGATCAGACCAATTCAAGGCTGTCCCATACCGGAAAATGTGGTTGCACGGCTAAGCCTGGACAGGTGACTCAAGATCAACCACTAATTTCATTTAAAAAAATAGTGGTTTATCATACTAGGCAACTAGCCATTTAAATTATTTACCAAGATTTATCCTAAAGCAAATAAATAAGCCTAATGCATTGAAATACGCAAAGCTATTGAAATGCTTCATGAAATGGGTATCATGGCTTGCCTTGCTCTGTTGGGTTGTTCAAACACTCCTGGTCTTCAAAATCACCAAAGATCCCTTCTGAAAATATTTTTAAAATGCAAATTAAAATGTCACATGATGCATTTTTGTTAACCAGAAATTTTGTGGATAGGAGAAAAATACCAAACTTGGTCAGAAATTAAAGGGGGTCAATACAAACACAATGCAACAAAGAATCAATGAATTTGAGCTTATGGTTTAAAAGTTATAAATGGTCAAAGTTACTGGTCAAACTGAATTAAATAAATAGAAATCAGAAAAATCAGAAAAACCTCCAGCGGGCCACGTCGAAGGCGTAAAGTGGAGGGGCGCCTCCACTTATACCGCTTCGGGCGCGGGCCTGAGCCACTGACGGGTGGGGTCGGCTCGGTTTAAACAGAGAGGGAGAGGAGGGAGGAGAGCACCGCGGCGCTCCGGCGATGGTCGCCGGCGACAGAGGCGGCGGTGAGGTCTGGCGACCACAGGAATGGAACGGGCGCTCGACGGTGAGCACGTACGTACCCGTAGATTGACAAGAGGTGGCCGAACGACGTCGTCTCCTTCTTCTCCGGCGGCGGCGGCGCTCGGGTGTCGACGGAGATGAGGATTCCGGCAGCAATCCGGTCGGCCAAAAGCTCGAGGGGAACCAGTGAGACCTGCTGATCTCGATGAAGGGCTCAGGGGAGGCTGCGATGGGGTGGAGATGGCTGGCGGCAGAGCTCGGGTGCGGCGGATCTCCGGCGAAGCTCGAGGCCAGAGGGCCTCTCGGCCGTGGCTCGTTGCTTGGGAGGCCGATTGGGTGATGGCTGGGTGGGTTGAGGAGCTTTGGAGGGCCGGGCATGGCCTTTTATAGGCCAGAGACGAAGGTGGGCGAGCTCTCCCGAAGCGGCGAGGCTCGGCCATGCCACTGGAGCAAGGACGGCGAGCTGGCCGTCGCGGCGTCGAGTGAGGTGATGGAGGAGGGCAGAGGAGCGACGGGACAGGTCCGGCGCCATTAATGGCTTGCGGACAACCACAGTGGCCGGAGCTCACTGTTTCGCCCGTGGCGGAGCTTGGACGGGAGCGGCAGCAGCCTTCGCCGGCGGCCAGGAGGGTTCGAGAGGGGCCACGCGTGCGGCTGGAGCGATGTCAGCACCAAGGGACAAGGGGGGGGGGGAGCGAGGGACGGCTCGAGCGAGCTCATCCGACTCGGGCGCCGTGTAGAGCGCGCGCACTGACATGCCAGTGCCGTGCTCACCACGGTTGCGGCCACCAGGAGGCCACGCAAGCCTGGCGCACCTTGTCCACGGTGTCGACCTTCGTCCGCTTAGCCTCTCTGGGTCACTAGCTCGACTAGATACACTCTGCTGTGAAGTGTAGCTTCAGCTACAGCTTCTGACAGAAATCTTGAGGAGGTTCCAGAGAAGAGATGGGATAGAGCTGAAGCCAGTGGAGGTGTCTGGTGTGATCTAGGTTGGAAGGACTCCATACTGGCCAAGTTTGATAAGGGTTGAAGAAGAATTGAATATAGTTCCTTTGAAAACTACAATTCTGGTCAAGAAGCTTGATCTGCTTGTGCCAATCACATAGATGGTCTCCTGATGATGAAACTTGGTGGAAGGAAGTTATTTGGAGTACAAAAGATGCCATAAAAGTTTCAGGACCATAGGGCATCTCTAGCTAGTACCTCCTTCACAAAGTTTTGAAATAAGCATAAACTTGTCAGGGTTTTGTTGCTGAAAACTTGCACTGGGCCAAATGATATTTTTGGATATTGTGGCTTGATAGGATCCCTAGTATCTCAGGGAATTTATTGAGAATTTTCTGAGATAGGAAAATAGGGGTTGCTTCACAACTGAAAAATTCTGACCAGAAAGAAAATAATTATTCTTGCCAAAACTTTGTATTGGACAATGGAATATTTTTGGAGATTATGGAATCATATGATGATGAGAAGGTGTGGCAAAAGTTTGGGAATTTATTGATCATCCAAACTATAGGTTGCTTCACAACCCATAGTGATGACATGATTTCCCAAATAAAGAAAAGGATTATTATTAGGAAAAGATTAAATATTGGAAATTGATCCAAGAGAGGTGAAGAAGGGTTTTGACAAGATGAGGAGGGTTTTGGGTTACTTGGGAAAAGATTCAAAGAATCATAGTTCCAATTCAACTGAAAAGGTTTGAAAATCAACCAAATTGCAAATAAAGCCCAAAATTATTTTGAAAAGAAAAAGTTGCCAAAATCAGGGTGTCACACTGATATCCCTCCTCACACTTGTAGAAGGTCTGCAATCAAACGAGACAACACTGATTAGTACAATAACTAGCTATTGTTGATTTTTAATTGTGTAAAGGAGAAATTACCTAAAACTTTCTGATCACCATGTCGGCCATTGTGTGGCACAAGACCGTTGATCGTCTCCTCCGGTGGGGCTGGGGCAGCCAAGTAGTGCTCCCAGCTCAATCCTAGCTCTAGAAGCTCACCCTCACCGGGCAATGTGACAAACCCTGGGAAGTTTTGCCGGCAAATCACACCAAGGACGATGTTGGGCCTACGGACATCCTTGGCGAGTTTGCAACCCCTGCAGTATGACAAAGCCAACACATTAGATATTTGAAGAAACGTGAAGGCAAAAGGTTAAAAAACAGTAAATGCACTTACTTCTCCCCATCACGCCTAATCGACCACCTCTACTCGCGGGTCGCCAGCACGGGCGGGAGCCGTGTACTACCACGCTGGTAGACAGTGGCCCCCTCAACCACCTCGTCCTTGCTATCAGAAAACCAATCCCCGCCACCATCAGAATGGCCACTCGACTCCTGTTGATGTAGATCTGGCCAGGTATCCCATCGGGTCTGCTGGGACGTAGCCTGATCCCTGCTGTGCTCCGGAGTCTAGTGGGACGAAGCGTCTGGGACAGGAGTCTCGTGGGTCGAAGGCTTGTCGACCCGAGGCTCATGGAAAGGAGTCCGCGTAGCCTCCACCTCAGACGGCTCCACCCTAGTAGTCCCGTGCTTGGGTGAATCAGCTAGGGGTGGCGGCGAGGAAGGCGTAGCAGCCTGTGTACCTCTCCCGCGGCCACGTGTACCTCTACCACCTCTCTTCTTCCCCCGACGTCCTCTCCCGGTGGGCAACGACGTCGACGAAGAAGCGCCCACCTGTGTGTGCATACTGTCGAGCAACGCTCTCCGGAGAGACAGGGGTTGAATGGAAGTACCCCTCCCACCACGCGCCGACAAAGAAGGAGCCACAGATCGCTCTGGACCCACGCCCACCATCTGTCAACTCCTTCCATGACAAAGAGTAAACGAAATTAGTACAACATAAAAAAATTGAATACCAACATGAATAATAATATGTATATAATTTAAGTGCATCATCACCATGTATATAATAAAAATTGAATACTTGACATGAACTAATAATAATCTTGATCGTCTATATATGCACCAGGATCAATAAATGCATCATCATCATCACTATCATGAATGACATGCTCATCGGGAACATCGGGAACAAAATGTGGAAGGCCTCCTTTATGTAATCGGTCAAGCATTGACAGGTCATCCACAGCAGTAACCTCTTCTTGTTCCCTCTTCTAGTTCCGGCTCAGGGTGAAGTCAGATTCACTGTCGCTGTCTACTTCAATGTTCTAGGGTGAAGTAGAGCGGTTCTTGAAACGTTTTTGGAAAGACGTGTTTCTTGGAAGAATTCTCCTTCATAGGTGTCTGGGTTAATGTCAGGTTCATAATCCTCTTCATTGGGGGGAGGTGGTCTAAAATGTGGTGGCACTTCATAAACGACATCCCAACCATTCAGATTTGGATCTGTTTGGCAGGCCCACGGTAGATAGAAAAGTTGGCTCGCGTGTTGAGCCGTAATATAGACATCGGGAACATCTAAATGGGTGCTTTGTTTGATTTTGACTAGCCCTATATGTTCATGAGTCCTTCTAGTCTCCTTCGGTTGGAACCAATAACATTTGAAGACTACGACGTTCGGTGGGTTTTCACCATAGAATAGAAGTTCATAAATTGCTTCAACTCTTCCATAATACTCGGTACCTCCTTCGCCGATAGCAGAGACACAACAATTTGCAGCCTTTCGGTCGGCCATAGATAGCTCTTTGCCAAAGGTACGAAAGCGATACCCGTTGATATCGTATTTGTCAAATGAACGAACCTTGTAGTCAAAACCATTAGCGACTTGTCTCAATTCGGCGTCCATAGACTCTGAATTAGCCTACAAGTTTAATACAAAAGGATTGTTGCATTAGCCGCAAATTAGACGAAGAAATGAAATGGTTTAATGGAAATTACCGTTCGTTTGAACCAAGAGATGAAACCAGGATAGCCGCCTCCATGCTTTGCCTGAAGCTCATACTCTTTCATGGAATCCTTTTGGATCACCGCTCCATCCTAGAATTTGGCGATGTATTGACTGACCAAACATCCGGGAATAAGAGCAGTTCAAAGGAATTGGAAGTTGCGAAACAATGTACCGAGAACTTACTCGATGTACGGCCGCACTTCTGTTAGGTTGTTGAAGATATACAACGAAATGGTCCGCCATTCTTCGACATCCAATGCTATTGCTTTCGGAGCACCGGCTAGTGAGAGCTTCCCTTTGAATAGTCTAAGGTTGGATCAACCTTTTTTAGGGTCGCTAGCATTGTACCGAGGCTTCGGATTATGCAAATGACGATTTTTGGCTTCGTAGTGTGCTGCCACGAAGTTTGCTGCCTCCTCAATAATGAATACCTCGGCCATCGATACTTCAACTCTACGTTTATTTTTACATTTTGCTCGAAGCGTTTTCTGCATCCTCTCAGTTGCGTAGCACCAACGATTTTGCATGCCCCCCAATCTTGCCTCGGTCGGGAGATGCAAAATCAAGTGCTGCATTGGATTAAAGAAGCCTGGTGGAAATATCTTCTCTAACTTGCAGATCAACTCTGGCGCCAACTCTTCCAGTTCATCTAGCATGGCAGGCAATAGTTCTTTCGCACAAGGAACACGGAAGAAATAGCTCAGCTCTGCCAGTACTAGCCATTCATCCTCAGGGATAAAGCCACGCAACATCACCGGCATTACTCGCTCAAGCCATATGTGCCAATCATGACTCTTGAGACCAAATATTTTCAATTTGTCAAGACTAGCTCCCCTCTTTAGATTCGCTGCATACCCATCCGGGAACATCAACTACATTTTCACCCACAAGATCATTTCCCTCATAGCTGGCCTTGCAAGATTGAACCATGCCTTTGGCTTCGTCCAATTCTGCTTTCCTTTCGGTTGTCGCATGTTTTGTAACGGTCTATCATATAGAGCCTCCTGGTCAACTCTAGCCTTAGGATTATCCTTTGATTTCCCCTCTATGACAAACAATGTACCAAAAAGGGCCTCGGCGATATTCTTTTCAGTGTGCATCATGTCGATGTTGTGTGGGCAAAGGAGGTCTTTGAAGTAAGGCAGATCCCACAAGCATGTCTTGTGAGTCAGGCTCCAGAGCATTTAACTGATCCATGGTCTATTGGCCTATCAAAGCAAGAAGTGCAGAAATTTTGACAACTCTACCTTTGATGAAATTCTTCTTATCTTTTCTGAACTTATGGCGAGGATCCAGGAACTGTCTATGCAAGTTAAAGAAAGAAAACTTGCGACCCGCCTGCAGCCAACGAAACTGAAGAGTTGCCTTGCATGTGGGGCACGGGAACCTTCCATGCACACACCAGCCAACGAATAGCGCATACGCCGGCAAGTCATGCATCGAGTACATGTACCACACATGCATTGAGAAGTTTTGTTTTGTAGCGGCGTCGTATGTCTTGATCCCATTATCCCAAGCTTCTTGCAATTCATCCTTAAGCGGCTGCATGTACACATTCATATTCTTCCCCAGATAGTTGGGCCCTGGAATTATCAACGTCAGGAGAATGTTCTTTCTTTGCATTATCTGGCCGGGGGGGGGGGAGATTGAGTGGAATGACAAATACGGGCCAACAACTGTACTGAGTTGCCGTCATACCAAACACATTGAACCCATCCGTGCTGATGGCGACTCGAGGATGCCTTGGATCTGCTGCGTTATCCTTATGTAATGCATCGAAGTGCTTCCACGCAAAAGCGTCTGAAGTATGTACCAACATATGATTCCCATCTGCATCTAGTTTGGTTCTTTTGCCCAATTTGTGCCATGTCATCTGTCTGGCCGTCTCTTCGACCATGAAAAGACGTTGAAGTCTTGCTATGATTGGCATATACCGAAGAACATTAACTGGGATTTTGGTCTGAATCTTCTCACCCATACCATTGTCTACCATAACATACCTGGAAGACATGCAAATGGGACAATAGTTCAAGCCCTCATACTCAAGCCTAAACAAGGCACATCCGTTCTCACGGGCATCTATCTTCTCATAGGGCATCTTAAGTACATGGAGGATTTTGTCCGACTGGTACAGGTTTGCAGGCATGACATGGCCTTTGGGTAGAAAGCGTCCAAATAGTGTCATCATCGCGTCGTAGCATTCTCTTCCCAAGTTGAACTGAGCCTTCAGATCCATTACTTGCGCGATGGCATCCAACTGACAAAGCTCAGTGTGCTCGTGGAGAGGACGTTTTGAAGACTCCAACATTTCATAGAAGGCCTTTGCAGATTCCTCTGTCTCATCGTCCCAATCCCGAGCATCATCAAAGTCTTGCACCATGTCTTCGATCCCGGTACCATGCACGTCGGTGCAATGACAAACCACCTCAGCTCTAGCACGTTGGGCAGACTCACCATGAAATGTCCACACCGTATAATCCGGCATAAAACCCATCCTCTACAGGTGTTTACCCATTACATCCTCTGTTTGCTGTTTAAAGTTGTCGCACCCACGACAAGGGCACCAGGTTTTTCTCTGGCCATTTGCAAATGCAGCTTTCACAAACCCCTTGGTTTTTGTTAACCATTCATTGATCATGTCTTTCTAACTAGTGTGACCGGTGTACATCCACGCACGATCACTCATCTTGCCTAGCTACTAGACACACAAGAAATATATATAATTCAGCATATATATTCATCAGTTAATCAAGTTTGTTATGCATACTAATGATAGGTAAATATAGGTCCTAATCCCGCCCGAGTATGTGTAGATTGGGTTCGTTTTCCCATGCTCTGCTCCGGATCCGACACAAAATTTCGGCAGCACCTCCCCGCTGTTCTCCTAATACACGTCTTGGCAATAAACAGAGAGGATGTGTACCCGGAGAACAATAAGGAGGCACTGACGAAATTATGCATCAGATCCGGAGCAGAGCAGATGGGAAAACGAACCAAATCTACACATACTCGGGCTGTCCATGGATAACAATGAACAATTCGAAAGAATAATGGTTATAAATATGCAAATGCATGCATATTTATAACTGTAACCCTTTCAAACGGGAGAGGCATACTGGTCACGCATACTGATGATTTAATCTACCTATAGCTAGCAAGTTTGATCGGCATGAAGACCGGAACAGAGCAAATGAAGTGGGGAGGAGGAGATGTCATTTGTGCTCACCCATGAATGCAGGGGCGGAGCTCGTCGAACACCAGACCCTCGCAGCGACGAAACAACTGCACATTCAAATCCAGACTATCAACACGAATATTCAATCCCGATAGAGAAATCTCTATATATAACTAGTTTTCCACTTCTATTTTATTCTTTTGCTCTTCTTCTTCTTCTTCTTCTTCTTCTTTTTTTTGCACTGACCTAATTAACCTAAACTAACAGTAGCCTAGTTAACAGTAACCTAATTAACACTAACAATAACCTAAACTAACAGTAACCTAAACTAACAGATGCAATGAAATGAAAAAAAGAAAAAGAAAGATGCATGAACTCACCGGAAGAGGGCCGGTGGAGGAGGGCCAGCGCAGGGAGAAGGGTCGGCGCGAGAAGGAATGCCGACGCGTGGAGGACGCCGCGTTGGTGGAGCCTGGCCGCGGGGAGGGGGTGCGGTGGTGGAGGAGGGCCGCGGGGTGGTGGAGGAGGGCCGCAGTCATGGGGGCTTGCCGCGGTGGTGCAGGAGGGCCGCGGGGAGGGTGGGCTTGCCGATGGGATGGGAGGGGGCTCGCCGCGGGGTGGGGGGCACAGTGGTGGAGGAGGGCCACAGGGAGGGGGGCTCGCCGCGGGGAGGGCTGGCTCCGGCGGTGGGGCGCCGCCGCGGTGGGTTGCGGGGGTGGTGGAGAAGAGGTGTGTGCGTGGTGGTGCGGGGAGAGAGAGAGATGGGCGAGAGAGGGGGGTGTGGGGTGGGGGCCAGGGCACGGCCGTTAGCCGTTAGGTCGCCATCCTCTTAGCCGTCTGCAGCAGACGGAAAAGAGGCAAAAGGCGGATGACAAAGAGCCGCGGACGGCATCCATACCGTCTGGTTGACCCACGGTCCAGTGGGGCCCCACCCTGTGCTCTTTGCCATCTGTCTTTTGGCTCTTTGTCGTCCACTAGCAGACGGCAAAGTATGCACTGATGGCAAACACAACCTTTGCCATCAGTGTATACTTTGTCGTCTGGTTTTTGGAAGCTGATGGCAAAGATATTCTTTGCCGTCCGCTGCCAGACGGCAAATAACTGGCAGACGTCAAATGCTCTGATTCCAGTAGTTATAATAGAAATGGTTAGCCCATAACAATATTAACGATAGATATCATCCGTCACAATTCATGATCAATATTCTGTTTTAAAAGATTCCTCCGAAGATTGACACTAAGACCAACACTTGACCCTTCCCGGACTGTAGTCCTTAACCGCGGACACAGCTGTTTGAATAGATTTTGTACTCTATAGAAGTTGTACTCTTTACCCAAGAGTAACATATTTCTTTAGTCAACCAGAAACATAGACTAATTACGATTATGGTCTTTGAGTTGATAACACAACTCACCCACACACACCAGCTTAACTTCCTGATGCCTAGAATCACCCACGAAAATCGTTAAGTAGAACTCTACGTGGGGAGACCACAATCTCGAATTGCATGGGATCACAATATTTATAATGCACGCAAACAGGGGCGCTAGCCCCTCGGTCCAATCAGAACACACATGCCCCCGGACCAAGTGACATGCCTACCATTTATCAGTGGTATCTTTCACTATGGCCTCTCTATACGGTGTGTGCAAGGAAAGGGGTTGACGACTTACGTAACCGTACCCTACCCGCGGCAGGGACAAGTGGTAGCCCAATTCAAGTATGGGGGTTATTGGTACAAGAATCGATCTACGGTCGACTCAGGAGGTTGAAGTTTCCCTGTAATGGTTAGAACCACCAATTTTTCTGTATGGTATCCAACAGAGTCACCACCCATCATGCCCCGACATGTCCTCACTGATCACTCTCGTCACAACGAGATATCAGCTTCGCGGTCATACTTTACTCATGACAAAACCTTCCTCCGGGGTTTGTCAGGACCAGTATAGGCTTATGTGGCATGATGCAGTAACCAGTCCTCATATGTATCTCATGATCAACAGCAAACAATTTTTGCACCATATGCATCCATGCATATTATCTACACGAAAGTTTTTATTTTACTAACATGATCATGCATTCATTTATCGCAGCAAGCAATCACTCAACTTATGACATATCAGGGTTCAAGATGATTGCCTTGAGTATGCAGAAATGTTGAGTGCACTCCAAAACTTTCAAAAGTTGATCTTCCCTCCGTTTTCCTATTTAAAAAATATTTAAATCAACACACAATTTGAAAACAGCACAAAAGGTGGTTTTGGAATTTTTTTCAAATAAATACTAAAATAAACTAGGTGAAATTTAAGGAATTCCAGAAAAAGAATTAATTCATTTGAGGTTGTGGTTAAAAAGATAGAGGTGGTCAAAGTTGGGGTCAAATCTGGTTTTTATTAATATCATAAAAGGGAAAACATATTGGCGAGAATACGCTTTTAAAATGAGAAAGCCCACTCTGAGGTGTACGCTTCCTCGAAGGAAAAACGTTCCCGACGGGTGCACCAACGGTGGGGGAAGGTTGGCTCACCGACAGGTGGGACCCACCTGTCGGGTTTGTCTCCTACCTTACGCATGCCTGGACAGGAAAAGAAGAGGGCTTCGGCGGCGATTCCGGGCAGCACACACCACCATTTGGAGTGCCATGACCACCAGAATGCTCAGGGAGGCACCGAGCTTCTGGGGATACCACATACGCCCACCGAAGAGCTCAAGGATGAGCGAGGCGTCGACCATGGCGGAGGAGAGGTACGGTCACGAGGGGCTTCTACCCTCGGGTAGGTGTCGATGCAATCATGGTGACGCTAGTGGTGAAGAGAATGGAGAGGGGGATGCTCCGGTTGGGTTCGAATCGACCAGATGGGGGCGGCGGAGAAGATCACCAGAGGTGGAAAGGACGACCACCTCTTGGTCGATTCGCTGTACTGGGTGTCCTAGAGGGAGAAGTAGTAGTGCAGGCGACTAGAGAGCACTCGGGGGAGGGGGTCCTTTTATAGGCAGGCTAGGTCAGTTCCGCTAGTTCCTGAAGATGAGCACGTCGGCCGGCCATTAATGGCTAACAGGAGAGGTGGCGGCGGTCGACAGGGTTTGTTGGGGTAGGCAACACAGCTGTGGATGAGCTCGACGAGCTGGAGTGCTTGGGGGCACGCCAGGTGTCCTGGACGGCACCCACCACAGTAGGCGGCCGTGGCAGCTAGGGATTGGCGCGTCGGTGATGCAGCAGGGTTCTATAGAGTGGGAGGGGAAGTTTGGTTGGGCTATGGCGCGACGCTGCGAGCAGGAGAGGATCAACACGAGCGGGAGGGGCGCGGTAGGTGGATGCGGCGGCTCGGGCGCTGCACGTGCAAAACGCGCGCTCTAGCCGTGCCCATTGCACGCACGACAAGTGCTCGACGAAATGCCAGGGTGAGCTAGCAGGCCTTGATGAAAATGCAAATTAACAGGGTCATTATTGAGGGTCATGTAGGTCTAGTGGACATGCTGGTTTGGTTAATGGAGCAGGTTAGCAATGGAGTTAGAGAGATGCCAATATTCTGTCCTGAACTCAAGGTGTTCGACAGAATGACAAAGCCACCTAGAATTTTTTTCTAAATATTAAATTTGGCAGGATGGAATCTCTTTAGATGTTAGTGAGGGTGGTGAAGTTGGTTTGGGAAAAGAGAAAACTTTCTAGTGCAAGTTTTGGTGAAATCCAGTTATGGGCAGAAACTACACGAAAACATTTGGTGGACTAAAAAGATTAATTTGGAGCTGATCTCTTGGACTTAAGGGTTTGGTTGGAAAGACTAGTAGTGGGAAAAATTTGGAGATTTATAGGCCTAGGAAAATTGGGGTTGCAGTTCAAACTACAAACTGGACCAGATTTGAAAACTTGATGTTGGGCTCAAAATTTGCAAATGACCAAGGTGGGTTTTTGCATAAAAGTGATCTGTGGTCATCACTTGACCTCTCCTCATTTTTGTGGAATTATTAAAGAAATATTTTAAATGGTTGTAGTGTAGCAAGGGCATTTTAAGAGTTGAAAATGCGATTAAAAGAATTAGTTGTGGCCACTTTTATTATAAAAATCATCCTAATAAATTTGTAAATGAAACAAATAATTTAAGGAAAATATTTAAAGCCCACATTGTCTCCAAAAAAAATTACTAGGAGGGAAAAATCTTTTTGAGTACCCTCGACAAGGAAGGTTCTGAAATCAGCAACAGACCAATATAATTAAAAGTTTTGTTTCTAACCAAATTTTTAATTAATAAAAATAATGTTAAATTTTTGGGGGGTTACAAACTCTACCCCCCCCCTTAAAGAAAAATCTCGTCCTCAAGATTTGCTAAGGAAATAAAAGGAATTTCCTAGAAAACACGGTAACGAAATCAGTCACGTGCAGGTGCAATAAAGATAATCATTTATAGCACACATCATAAGATATAACACGGATATCATATCATGCAAATTAACGCTAGACTAACGAACACCACCATGGGCTTTTGCGGCCCAAAAGTACGATTTATAGGGTTTTGAGGAAATATCCCCGACAATTGGACATAGTCTTCTTCCTCAAGGGAAAATGGATGGAGGGGTCAGAGAACGTGCCCTTCCTGGTCTGGCAACAATGGTCCTCTGATGGTTGTCGATGCACTAGTATAGGGGTACCCAGTGCCCCTAACTTATGCACATGCGGTAGTAGCTGAACCCTTCAACGTTCGTACAAACCCGACGAATGATCAAGACTGGACTCCAACAAGCCCGACGCGGCAGCCCAAACCTGGACTGCAAAGCGCCAAGCACGTCCCCGGCTCTTGCCGAGGACCATGACATGCGCATCTTCCTGAAGACCAGGCAAGCCATTCCCCAGCAGGCGCGAGCTAACCAGCCACCGCTCCACCGCATCGCTATGCCAGACACTTATCGATGCGGTGTCGACCCCTCAAGCAGCTAATCAGCACTCGCTAAATACGTGGCGACACACCGGGAAGCAAGTTATGCTCAGTTGACCCCCGCCCTGCAGCGTGTCAAGACCGTAAGCAACGACCGGCCAAGCGGTGGTAAAAGCTTGCCGAGGATGCACCCCCGAACACCACCTAGGCTGGTAATCATGGTATTTTGTCCTAAATGCCAGAGTTAGGTATGAAAAGCTCTGCTAAGCTATCCAATCGATAGATAATGACTGTTTTGCCATTGTGGTAACCCCTTGCACTATAAAAGGAGGCCTAAGGCTACCTAGCTCAAGGATTCGAACCCCCGAACATTGGCACTCGCCTAGCAGCTCTTTCCCCGAAGGCAACCCTTGGCGGGGTAGAGCGTGAGGCACCACTCGTGTTCTTCCAATCAAATCCACCAAAAAGTAGGAGTAGGGTTTTACACTTAGCAGCGGCCCGAACCTGGGTAAAATGCATGTGTCCTGATCGTTGCGCCGTCTCATGCTCTCCGTTCTTTGTGCAACGTGACCCCCCTTGCTGAACCACAAGGGGCCTCTGGTCCCATAGGTGATCGTGAGCATACGTGCCCCGACATCTTTGGCGCGCCAGGTAGGGGGTGTGCATCATTTGCGCGAACCTGAGTTCATGAACGGCGAATCGATCTTCATCATCATCTTCTTCAACAATGGCTCCCAAGAAGAAATCCGGTGTGGCCACGCATCCCTCCACTTCGAAGGCTCCCTCACACGCGGCCACCGGCGTCATCGATGCCACGGCGGCTGCGGGTGAGGCGGGCATCGTGGACGACGCGGTCGGCGCAGGCGGCACCCCCGTCCAGCCCTTCATGGCCAGAGATGGAGCAGGAGATGCCGGAGGGGAGCGACTACAACAACAACTTGGCGAGCTCGGCCCCGGCGCCACGGGCGAGGGAAACAACTGTCCATCACCTCCCCGTCGCGCGGATGGCTGCGGCCGCCCCGGCGGCGCCCGGTCCGATGCGAGCCGTGACCCTTCGGCCGCGCCCATCGCCGGCGAGACTACTGGGCGTACACCTCGTGCGGAACGAGACGAGGCGCCAAGCGGGGCCACAACACCGCAGGTTTGGCCCCCTGCACGCCAGACAGCCCCGGCGATGGGCACACAACATCAGGAACGCGGCGACGCTTCTCTTGGTCCTACCAGGAGTCGAGCGACGTCACGGTCCGCCTCTTTCGCCATGCCGAGCATCGCAGAGGAAGCCATGGCGCGAGTCCAGATGCTGCTCAACTTTATGCCAATAGCTGATAAGATGGATGAATGGGGAGCCACCATTCAGAGTTTGATTTCTTTCATTGAAGCCAACAAGCCCCAGCATGCAGAGCCATCGCGATGTAAGCGGACAACAGCAGCAGCCCGGGCCGGCGAGCGCGTCGAAGGGGCCACCCCAACGGTGCAGTCCCCTCCGTGACAACAGGCCCAAAGGCAGCCGCAGCAAGCCTCACATGCTGATGAGCACGACGAGGCGTACATAGTCTCGTCTGGCCCGCGCGACCACTGGGATCAACGGCGTGTCCTTGAAGACCGGCGGAAAGAAGACGCACGCATCACCATCGAGCGACGCTGGGAAGCGCACCTTCAATCCGACAAGAGCAACGGTCGAGACATCGGCGACCCCGCGCCCAGTGCTGGCGGGTACCTTCCCTACGAGGTTGGTTGCCCTGCCTTCACTAGCGAGCTGCGACGGGTTCGCTGGCCGTCGACCTGAGCTTTCAAACCTGAGCTGCCTGAGAAATACGACAGGAAGCTAAACCCGGCAGAGTTCTTGGGCATATACACGATAGCTGTTCAAGCTGCGGGAGGAAGAGATGAAAAGGTGCTCACCAACTATTTCCCTTTGGCACTTAAGCCGAACGTGAGATCGTGGCTGATGCATCTGACAGAAAATTCAATTTCGCCATGGGCAGACCTATGCAACGAGTTCGTTGGCGCCTTCACCAGTGGTCATCAAGAACCATGCTAGCCCAGCGATCTCCAAGTCCTCCCGCAAAAGGAGGGAGAAACCTTGAGGAAGTATATCCAGAGATTAAACCGAGTGCACCGCAACATCCCAGAGATACATCCCGCAGCGGTGATTGCCGCATTCCATTCGAACGTGCGCACCAGGAGGATGCGAGCCAAGATGAATATCAAGCTCCCCAAGACTGTTAATGAGCTTTACACCTTGGCGGATAAATGTGCTCGAGGTGAAGAAGGAAGGCGACTTCCCGGGGAGGAGGCGAGCGTCGAAGTGGACTCCGATGACGACGACAACGCCCCCGACCCGAAGGGAAGAAGCAGGAAGCGCAACAAGAAGCGTAAGGGAAAAGCAGTATTGGCTGTCGAGAGATCCGGAGACCTCAGTGCAAGCAAGAAGGTGAAAGGGAGCTGCCGCATGCACTGATTGCCAGGAGGCTGCTGCCGCTGAGAAGACCGGGAAGTCCAACAGGCCGTACTGCAAAATTCACCGCACCAAGGGCCATGATCTCCAAGAATGCCGACAGGTCGAGCAACTTGTTGAGAAGCAGAGGGCCGAGTACGAGAAGCGCGACAAAGAAAAAGGCAAGGACAGTGCTGCCGGGAAAGGCCGTGGCGGCAGAGGAGGACGCCGTGGCAAAACCCCGCAGCAAAAGGAAAAACCCGCCAGAGGCTGAGAGAAGAAGGAAATAGACGATATGAGTGAGGATGAGGATGATGATGAGGATTCCAGCGACAGGGAGTTTCAGAAAGCAACCGAAGCCATGTGCGTTGACGGGGGTGCGTCCTTGCATTCCTCTCACTGCCAGCTCAAGCAGTGGGCATGCGAGGTCAACACTGTGGAACCAACTGCAAAATCTAGGAAGCCACTCAAATGGTCCCGCACGCCTATCATCTTTGACGAAGAGGATCATCCCGACTGTACCATTACGGTCGGGTGTTTGCCATTGTTGGTTTCTTCGACAATCTGCAACCTCAAGGTGTCCAACATGTTAGTTGACGGTGGGGCGGGATTGAACTTAATCTCCCCTAAAGTGGATGAGAAACTACAAATCCTTGATGAAGAGCTCGAAGCTACGGGTACATTCCAAGGAATCAACCCCGGCAGGAGCCGACCCAAGGGAAAGACCACTCTGCCTATGACATTTGGCGGGGAACTGAACTTCCGGACAGAGAGGATAGTGTTCGACGTCGCCGAGATCCCGCTGCCTTACAACGGAATCCTCGGTCGCCCAGCTTTGGCAAAGTTCATGGTGGCATCCCACTATGCCTACAATACATTAAAGATGCCAGGGCCCATTGGGGTCATTTCCATCCCATCCGACAAGAAGAACACAGTTATCTGCGTGGACCAGATCTATCATGACGTGGTAGCAGCTGAAGCCACAGAAATCCCAGCTCCCACCAAGGACACAGAGAAATTGAAGAAGGCTAGCGGGAACACCGGCAAGGACTCAGGGAAGCGTGCCTCTTCGGAGTGCGCCGCACCCAACGATGACCTGCCGGGGAGTTCCACTAGCAAGAAGACCAAGGCCACCTATCCTGAGACAAAGAAAATCCCGACAGGGCTGGATGGCACTGGTGGCACGTTCACCATCAGTGCTACCCTTACTGACAAATAGGAAAGCGCGCTCGTTACCTTCCTGCGGGAGAATGTCGATGTGTTTACCTGGAAACCATCTGACATCCCCGGTGTTCCCAGGGAGGTAATTGAGTACCACCTTGATGTCTGTCCTCATGCCTGGCCCGTCAAGCAAAAGGTTAGGAAGCAAGCCCTGGAGCGGCAGCAGTTCATTGCCGAGGAAATCAAGAAGCTTGAAGCAGCTGGTTTGGTAAGAGGAGTGTTGCATCCAACTTGGCTGGCAAACCCGGTGGTGGTACGAAAGGCAAATGGGAAATGGAGGCTTTGCATAGACTTCACTGACTTGAACAAAGCTTGCCCGAAGGACCCTTTTCCCTTGCCGCATATAGATCAGATTGTTGATTCCACCTCCGGATGTGAATTGCTCTCCTTTTTGGATGCCTACTCCAGATACCACCAGATATTTATGACTAAAGAAGATGAGGAGAAGACCGTATTCATAACTCCCTGTGGCACATACTGTTTTGTGCGTATGCCTTTCGGGTTAAAGAGTGCTGGTTCAACCTTCGCTAGAGCTGTTCAGATTAGTTTTGGACCTCAGCTGCATAGAAATGTGGAAGCCTACATGGATGACATCGTGGTCAAGACCAAGGATGAAGCCACTCTCATTCAAGATCTGGAAAAAACTTTTGCGAACTTGCGCAAAATTAACCTGAAGCTCAACCCTGAAAAGTGCATGTTCGGTGTCCCATCTGGCAAGCTGCTTGGGTTCTTCATATCTCAGCGAGGAATAGAAGCCAATCCCAACAAGATCAAGGTGATTGAACATATACAGGCACCCAAGACTATCAAGGATATCAGACGCTTGACCAGATGTGTTGCCGTGTTGAGTAGGTTCATCTCCAAGTCTGCTGAGCGCGCCTTGCCGTTCTTCAAGATCATGAAGAAGGACGGCCCGATGAAGTGGACCCCGGAGGCAGATACAGCGCTGCAAGACCTGAAGAATTACCTATCCTCTGCTCCCACCTTGGTCGCTCCTAAACCGCAAGAGCCGTTGCTGCTATATTTGGCAACGACGAATCAAGTGGTTAGTGCAGCGCTGGTGGCACAGCGGGAAGTGGATGGAGATTCAGCAGCTGCTGCTTATGCTACCGGGGACGAGAAAGAAGCATCTACGGCAGGACTCGATATAGATCAAGGGGGACCTCATCAAATGATCGACAGCGGATCCAAAGGGGTGGCAAAGAATAAAATGGTGCAGCGGCCCGTGTACTTTGTCAGTTCCCTGCTACAAGGGGCAAGATCAAGGTACTCTAGAGTACAAAAGCTGATCTTCGGCCTCATCATGGCCTCAAGGAAACTGCGCCACTACTTCCAAGCCCATGAGATAACAGTTGTTACCCGTTTCCCGTTACAACACATACTGAGGATTCCCGAAGCCACTGGTAGGATAGTTGAGTGGGCATTAGAATTGTCAAGTTTCGGATTGAAGTATGAGAGCACTTCCACCATTCAAAGCAGGGCGTTGGCAGAGTTTATTGCAGAATGGACACCCACGCCAGATGATGAAGCTCCGGAGACAATCCTCCCCGGCAAAGAAGCACCCAAGGATTGGATCATGTACTTTGACGGTGCTTTCTCACTCCAGGGCGTTGGAGCAGGCGTGCTCCTCATTGCCCCTACCGGAGACCACCTCAAGTACGTTGTCCAAATGCACTTTCCCCGGGAGGAAGCCACCAACAATACTGCTGAGTACGAGGGGCTCCTTGCCGGACTTAGAATCGCGGTGGAGTTGGGAATAAAGAGGCTGATCGTCCGAGGAAATTCTCAGCTTGTGGTGAAACAAGTCAACAAGGATTACCAGAGCCCGCTGATGGAAGCATACGTGGAAGAAGTGAGGAAATTGAAGGAGCATTTTGATGGACTACAAACAGAGCACGTCCCATGAGCAGAAAACTGCATTGCCGACCATCAATCGAAGTGCGCCGCACAGAAGCTTCCTGTGGAACCAGGGACTTTCATTTTCCGCCTCACTCAACCATCAGTATCCCCATCGGCGATGTCCAAGAAGAGAAGGAAGCTGAACTCCGGCAAGCATTTCCCGACAGAGCTTCCCGAAACCACTGGTAGAGAGGCTGCCGGGGAAAACTCCATTCTGGTTGACAAGAAGCTCCCTCCCGCAGGACCTCAGGTTCTCACGGTTGAGGCAAGCGCTCCCGGAGACGAGGAGACGCCTTTAGTCCTTGTTGTCGAGCCGCATGCTCCAACCTGGGCGCAACATACAGTCCATTTCCTTCAAACAGGAGAACTCCCCAAAGAGCAAGAGGAAGCCGAAAGAGTAGCCCATCGGTCAAGTATGTACCAGTTTGTCGATGACACCCTGTACATAAGACGACCGAACGGTGTGAAATTAAGGTGTATTTGCCGGGAGGATGGACTGAAGCTGCTGGCGGAGATTCACGGAGGAGTATGTGGTTCCTACATTGGATCAAGGGCCCTTGTCGGGAAAGCTTTCCGATAGGGTTTCTATTGGCCCACTGCTCTCCACGACGCTATTGAGCTGGTCACCAAGTGTGGAGCATGCCAATTCCATTCAAAGAACAACCATCAATTAGCACAAGCCCTGCAAACAATCCCTCTATCCTGGCCATTCTCGGTCTGGGGGCTCGATATTCTGGGGCCCTTCCCCTATGCTGTCGGGGGCTTTGAGTTCTTGTTTGTGGCAACCGACAAGTACACAAAGTGGACTGAGGTGGAACCAGTGAGAAAGGTGACCACGCAGTCAGCTATCAAGTTCATGAAAGGACTGGTGTGCCGCTTTGGAGTGCCTAACAGAGTGATCACTGACAACGGCACCCAGTTCACGAGCCGCGCCTTCATGCAATATATCCAAAACCTTGGAAGCAAGGTCTCCTTCGCCTCTATTGCTCACCCAAGAAGAAACAGGCACGTCGAGAGGATGAATGCTGAAGTGCTGCGAGGGCTCAAGACAAGAAATTTTGATAAGCTACGGAAGAGCGGCAGGCACTGGATAGACGAACTGTCGGTGGTTCTTTGGTCCCTCAGGACGACACCAAATCGAGCTACTGGCCAGACGGCCTTCTCCCTAGTGTACGGGGCGGAAGCAGTACTCCCCACGGAACTCATATATGGGTCACCTCGAGTGCTTGCCTATGATGAAGTAAAGCAGCAGCAGCTACAGCATGACGATGCCATGCTCCTCGAGGAAGACCGTCTCCGCGCTGCGGTGCGTGTTGCACGTTACCAGCAAGCCCTGTGCCACTACCATAGCCGCAGGATCCACGCCCGGATCCTTGAGGAAGGCAACCTTGTCCTTAGGCGTGTTCAGTCCGCCAAGGGTACTAACAAGTTGACGCCGAAGTGGGAAGGCCCTTACCGGGTAGCATGAGTCACCAGACCTGGCGCAGTCTGTCTGGAGACCGAAGATAGCACCAAGGTGCTTAACTCATGGAACATTGAGCATCTGCGTAAGTTCTACCCGTAATGCGCGGGTGCCGGGCTCAGTCCCCGGCAGCCACCTTTTGTACAAGCCTTGCCGATGTTGCATGTAACCCTTTGTACAAAGCCAGGCGCAGACCCTGTGCAACGATAATAAAGCTAGACGTTGCATCATATCATCATCTTTACATGCTCATTACGCATTTTTATGACTGCAATGTTATCGCTTTTGACTTATAAAGATTTGCTAGAATACTTGATGAACCCGTAATCTTTGTTACTGTTCTCACCCTACATATTTGACCATCGGAAAAAGAGGGAAGGGAACAAAGAAAGAAGGATGGTGGCCCATCACACTCTAAAAGGGGATACTGCTTGGAAAAGATAAGTATATCGCATATCCCAAGTTCAGTACCTTTCGATTCCTCAAGGAAATCCTTATTATCTTCCTTACTGCGGGTGGTGGAGTCATCCACATGGTTAAAACCCTTGTCGGGACGAGCCGCCCCTCTGTCCTTGTTTAACGACTGTGGGGGGGGTGGCGGCGCCGACACCGACAATGAGCTCTGCCGCGGAACAACGCCAACCTGTTGCCGGGGGCTCGTTTCCCCTTTTTGGCGCTCGTGGTTTGAATGATGACCCAGCAAGCAGCTCCGTGTAGCAAAGACAAAACATACCGATGCAGTATAAAGTGGATAAGAAAGAAAGACGGCACCTTTTCTCATTCATTTCCGATACAAAGTGGATAAGAAATTACATTCTGATCAGCTAAAATTTGGCAAACGCCTACATTTTTGGCTTACAAAAAGATAAATGCCCCGTAATGCCTTTCTTGTCCCTCTCCTCTCCGGGATTAGGTGAAGAAGGAATAGAGGGCAAAAGTAGCGCCTGGCCGAGATTCGACGCTTCTGAGCCAGGACCAGAGGGACGCGACCGGCGAGCAGAAAGGCCCTGTCCCCAGGCAGGGCAGATGAAGCCGACGGAGCGGACAAGACCGACAAGGGGAAAGACGGCGGAGGGCAGGTGCAGATGGTGGCGCTGCTTGAGCCCAGCTGGTGATGATGGTGCTGCCGGGGAATGCTCCTGATGCGTCGTAGGTCCCCGACCGCCATCGTCTTCCTCATCGCCACCGCTCGAGGGAACGCCCCCACCATCACCCAAGCTCCACGCGCGGCAACCCGGGGACCCCACAAAGAGCATGGTCGTCCCCGGTGGCCAAAGGCGGGGAATTCCATCCCCCACCTTAGAAGAGCATGCGTAGATGAAGGGCTCCCTCCCATACGCTCCATCCAAAACGCTGCGGGAGGAGAGCTTCACCGCGATAAACGACGACGCACGGCTGCAACCGTACACACGCCCGTGGTGGCCGTGTGGGCGGTTTTTCTCCATCACCTTGAAGAAGGAATGCGGGAACCACGGACCGCCGCGACGCTGCACCTCAAATATAGATCCCGGCGTGATGTCAACCGCATGGCGCCCCGTCAAGGCTAAAGAAGCGGGCAGCGCGGCGGCAGGCGTGCCACCGCAGTTGTCTCCAACACGGCCACCACACTGCCCGCTCCCTCATCCAAGACTTCCCCGACCAGCCTTCAGCTCAGAGTCGTCTATCCATGACGGGGACTGAGCATGGGTCCAAGGGGAAGGCCCTGCAAACACGCTCGTTAGGCCCCTCCCCCTGAGCATCGGGAGGGGGAACGCGGCTCAAGACAAGGAAGCAGAAGGGCGAGCTCTGTGGATTTGGACTCAAGGAGGAAAAAAGGATGGACGAGCATCGCCCCTCGTGACCCCCAACTTATACGGGAGATCGCGGGGGCTGGCTCTCCTCCGCTCCAAAGGTCGCCGCCCATCTCCACCAATTCCACCACCCACGATCACGGGCGAACAGGTAACCGCCCCATTGCTCCAATCCATGGTGTTGCCATTTCTGCCATGACCAGGGCTTTAAGTCACGCGCTCCCGTCGCTAACCCCCCGCTATGCATGCGGTGCGCGTGGAGGAAATGGCCTGAGGTGGTGGGTCAGTGCTGACCAATAAATTGGTAGTTACTCCCTCCCATTGCGCGCCCGTGCATAGATTTTGGGCCTGACCCAACGGCACTTGGTGAGCGCGTGTGGGCCAGACCCGGGGGCTCCTGTCGGTGCACTAGTACAGGGGTACCCAGTGCCCCTGACTTATGCACAGGTGGTAGTAGCTGAATTCTTCAATGTTCGTACAAACCCAACGAATGATCAAGACCGGACTCCAACAAGCTCGACGCGGCAGCCAAAGCCTGTACTGCAACGCGCCAAGCACGTCCCCGGCGCTTGCTGGGTACCAAGACATGCGCACCTTCCTGAAGACCCGGCAAGCTATCCCCCGGCAGGCGCGAGCTAACCAACCACCGCTCCACCGCATCGCTACGCCAGTCACTTATCGATGCGGCGTCGAGCCCTCAAGCGGCTAATCAGCTCTCGCTAAACACGTGGCGGCACACCGGGAAGCAAGTTATGCTTAGTTGACACCCTCCCTACAGCGTGTCAAGACCGTAAGCAACGACCGACCAAGCAATGGTAAAAGCTTGCCGGGGATGCACCCCCGAACGCCACCTAGGCTGGTAATCATGGTATTTTGTCCTAAATGCCAAAGTTAGGTATGATAAGCTCTGCTAAGCAATCCAATTGATAGATAATGACTGTTTTGCTATTGTGGTAACCCCTTGCACTATAAAAGGAGGCCCAAGGCTACCTAGCTCAAGGATTCGGACCCCCGAATATTTGTACTCGCCTAGCAGCTCTTTCCCCGAAGGCAACCCTTGCCGGGGCAGAGCGTGAGGCACCACTCGTTTTCTTCCAATCAAATCCACCAAAAAGCAGGAGTAGGGTGTTACGCTTAGCAGCGGCCCGAACCTGGGTAAAATGCATGTGTCCTGGTCGTTGCGTCGTCTCATGCTCTCCGCTCTTTGTGCAACGTGAACCCCCTTGCCGAACCACTAGGGGCCTCTGGTCCCATAGGTGATTGTGAGCATCCATGCTCTGACAACGGCGATCCGAGGTTTCATAACAGCAAGAGGGTGGAGATAATCCATTATTTGCTGGGTGAAACACTCCTGAGTGATGACATAGTCAACAAGGTTGGCCAGTCACGAACCTCTCTCTATTTGACTGAGGGGAAAACGCGGATTCTGCTCCGAGTGCGGCGCGGCTCAGAAGTAAAAATAACCCCCTTTCATTTGCTCGTGGTGCCGCAAATCAAAGATGGTTAATTTCCTGAAAGGCATCAACTTCTATGGCCATGTCTGGTGTTGGCATGGGTTTTCTCGATGGCGATGGCCTATAAAAAGGGTGTTGGTTACGGGTGGGACATGCACAATTGTCCAATGTTTCGGGGAACAGGTAGTGATCCTCGATTTGAACATCTTGCACTAGGTTCGGTGGGTGGAGCCAAGAATGTTGCGGTTGAAACGTAGCAATATCCTGGGAAAACTACCCGGGGTTGCATCCGGGGTTCTCAGATGAATCCCAAGGTCCGGCATGGGGAAAATGGCTGTAGAGGCAGTGCACAAGGTGAGGGATGCTTGGGATGGTCACGGGCGTGGCCTCATACAGAGTGCCTGGTTTAGGGACCCATAGTTTGGCACCTGTGCGACTTTGGGAATCGTCTCCGTTTCTAGAGTTGTCAGGGTGATAGTCTCAGATATAAATTCCCAAAGTGACGTATCACTGGGGTTGCTGGTTAGGTGGCTTTGGTAGTCATGCCCAAATTTTTTTACTCTGAAGTCACACGCCAACTAATTTACGCCAGTTACGCATAGTACCCTTTTAAATAACAGCATGCGAGCATCCTACAATTTTATTATGACGATCTTACTACAACGTCAGAAATACAAAAATATAGGATTACATGGCAATAGGACCACTAGGGCCCGACAATTACTCTGGTGGACTCACTCCACCTTCGTTGGCATCTGGGCGGACGTGCTCTGCAGCCATTGAGGTTTCCCTGGGTGCTACAGTTTCGGGGTTGGCTGGAGCATGGGACGGAGTTACAACGTTGCGGTGGCGACGGCACCACGGGCGGGGCGTCCTAGTCATAGCCACATTCCAGTAGTCCTCCAAGATGCGGTGGAGCTCTTCCGGGGTCAAGATCGGGTTGCCTGGTTGGAATACTGGGGCATGCCTCGGGTGTCCAATAGGCCTTCCAAATAGCATTATCTGATTGCTTGAGGAGGATGCGGCTTCACGGCTTAGTAGGGTCAGGTAAGCAAGCGACCCGTGGTTTGCAACCAGATTCAGGGTGACCTGATCAATTAGTGCCTCCTGCGCTCTTTGGTAGCGCACTAGGTGCACTAGCACAGGATCCGTCTCAAGGTCTCCGTTGGCAACTCGGGTCGGGCTACCATAGCCTTCACGGCTAGGATAGTAGAAGATAGGGTGGCTATTGACTCTTGGCGACATGTGTCGAAGTTGGACTATAGCCTCTCGGGCTGCAAACTGGCGGGCTTGGGGCTTGCTGGTGGTCGTCCTCCCAGTAAACTGGTAAGGGCGTTCTGATGAGGTACTCCTCCCGTAGATGTGCATCGTGGCCCAGAAGTGATGGATGGTATCACTCGCAGGCTCCTCATGCACAACATACTCTGGGGGATGTTCTATGCCAAAAGCTTGACGGGTGAGATTGGTGAGGATGATCTCGAAATCCCCAGGCTCAGATGCGGTGGTCTCGCTGCAAGTGACGGGGCCAGGCATCTTAGTAGTTTGGATATTGGAGTGGGGCTGAAGGTTGTGGTGCGCTAGGTCCAGGCAAGGCTTTCCTTTATAGGCCAAGGAGTCTTACATCACACGCTTGGGGATGTGACAACTCAAGTGTCTGCCACAGACACACGGCCTATGTGCTAGGTTGATCGGTTGGGCACCGACTGCCGAAAGGTGTCGGATGGCTACTATGAAGGCAATTGGGTAGGATAGGCTTGGCCATGGATATAGAAATATCCGGATGATGTGGGAACCTAGGGATAGTGACCCAACTAAGATAGGATTAGCCAATGGTCAGCCTGGCTCTAATACCAAGGTTGTCAGGACCGGTTTTCCAGGATATGAAATTCCCAGCAAATGGCCCTTGTGCTCACCAGCCTGATACGTCTCCAACGTATCTATAATTTTTGATTGTGCCATGCGGATATATTATCATTCTAGGATACTTTTTGGGTCTTTATTTACCAATTTATAATATTTTTGAGCACTAACCTATTGACCCAGTGACTAGTGCCAGTTGTTGTTTTCTACATGTTTTTGCCTTTTCAGGTTTACAGTACCAAACGAAGTCCAATTGCTATGAAACTTTTTGATGATTTTTTTCTAGACCAAAATAAGACCTGGATGCTTCGGAAGGAGGCCGGGGCTGCACGAGGACCGCACAAGCCAACAGGGCGCCCCGGGGGGGCTGATATGTTGTGGCCCCCTCGTGGCTCTCCCGACATCCCTCTTTGGCCTATAAATTCTCTAATATCGTGAAAACCCTGAAGGCAGTCCTGAACCCCTTTTTCCGCCACCGCGAGTCTTTGTTCCTTCGTAAGGCCATCTGGAGCTCCGTTCCGGCACCCTACCGGAGGGGGGTCGATCACGGAGGGCTTCTTCATCAACCTTGCTGCCCTCATGATGATGTGCGAGTAGTTCACCACAAACCTACGGGTCCATAGCTAGTACCTAAATGGCAATCTCACGCTCTTATGATCTTCAATACAATAGTAATCACATCTTTGCTTTGATCTATTCGATGTAATCCTATTGTGCAGTGTGTTGGGATCCGATGAATTGTGGGTTTATGTTCAGATTATTCATGAAACGTATTTGGGATGCCTCTGAATTATATTATCACTTACGTGCATGATCATTATAGCTTCGTAATGCTCTCCGATCTATTGATGTGCTTTGGCGAAGTAGATTGATATTTCATCCGTGGGTGTGGTGCGTTGTGGTAGGTTCAACCTGGCGAGTTTCTATATCCCAGTGACAAAGTAGGGGACAAGATGCATCTTCGTGTTGTTGCTACTAAGGATAAAACGATGGGGTCATTCATATTGATTGAGTTTACTTTGTCTACATCATGTCATCGTTCTCCAAGCATTACTCTGTTTTACTTAATACTCTAGATGTATGCTAGATAGCGATCGATGAGTGGAGTAATAGTAATAGGTGCAGGCAGGAGTTAGCCTATTTGCTTATGGATGTGATGCCTATATACACATGATCATTGCCGTGAAAATCGCATAACTATCCGCTTTTCTATCAGTTGTCCAACAGTAATTTGTTACCCACCGTATGCTGCCTACATGAGAGATGCCGCTAGGGAACACTATGGCCCCCGGGTCTATTCACTTATATATTTGCAAACACTACAATTACCTCGCTGCCTTTATTTACTTTTTATTTATTTTGCATTTATCAACAATTATCTACACAACTCAGTTGCTTGCAAATAACGAGATCAAGGGGATTGACAACCCTCTTGCCCGCATTGGGTGCAAGTCATTTGTTCATTTGTGTGCAGCCGCTGAAGATGGTTGAGTATTGATATTCCTATTGGTTCGACAAACCTTTGTTTCATAATTGAGGGAAATACTTACCCACTTGGTGCTGCAATTACCCGTTCCTCTTCACGGAAAACCCAACGCAGATCACAAGTATCACAGCCCCAGGATTACTGTTAGCTGGTGGCTACTTTCTTGATATAAAAATTCCAAGAAGATTAAATTTTTTTTGAGTACAGGACAATGAAGGTCCATGGAGTACAACAAAGATTTCGAGTGGCTGACGGCAGAAGTGACTCGGGAATTTCCAGCATCTATGGGACTCCATTCCCAAAGGAACAACTGACCTGGATAACTCCTATCTCACGTGGCTGCTATCTTCGATGCCTAGATTCCGTGGTTATCGTCATCATGCTCCTCTCCAAATACACGATCTGGTCAAGACAATAGCCAGGGACAAGCCAGTGAGTACGTTTTGAATGTACTTGTAAACATCATGAAATGAGATATAATAAAGCAGTGAATTGCATGCAACAAAACTTTAATGATATCCAATATGGCGTGAAGTTAATTCATGAATGCCGTATGAATATAATTTATCAGCACAGAAAATAATTATTTAATAAGCATGAGTGATCAGATTGTTACTAAAATTTGAAGATGAGTTTTCGGAGGTATAACCATCCGAGGGAACCCAACATATAAATATTAATATGTTGCCACAATTCGGCGCCTGGAGCGTCGTCACATAAAGGGCTTATATGAAAAGTACTACATGAATGCCACAGTCGGTCGTCTAAGGCGACACCGCATAAAGGGCTTATATTAACGGTAATAACATGAGTTGCCATAGTCAGGCATCTGAAGCGACACCACATAAAGGGCTTATATCGATAATAAGAACAGGTGTGCCATAGTCGGGCATCTGGAGCGACGCCACATAAAGGGCTTATATTGAAAAATAATAACATGAGTATCCAGGAGGTAGGACCATCCCAGGTGATACTCAATAATTCACATAATAGAAATGATTAGCCCATAACAATATTAATGATAGATATCATCCGTCACAATTCATGATCAATATTCTGTTTTAAAAGATTCCTCCGAAGATCGACACTAAGACCGACACTTGAACCTTCACAGACTGTAGTCTGATACGTCTCCAACGTATCTATAATTTATGAAGTATTCATGCCATGTTTACAATAATTCTATATGATTTTATTAGAACTAACCCGGACTGACGCTGTTTTCAGCAGAACTACCGTGGTGTTGTTTTTGTGTAGAAATAAAAGTTCTCGGAATGAGCTGAAAATTTACGGAGAATATTTTTGGAAAATATAAAAAATACTGGAGCGAAGAGTCACCGGAGAGGAAGGCCGAGGAAGCCACAAGCCACAGGGGCGCCCCCCCCCTAGGGCGCGCCCCCTGGCTTGTGACTTCCTCGGGAACCTTCTGGACGTGGGACCAATGCCAAAAACTCTTATAAATATAGAAAACGCCAGAAAGAAACCTAGATCGGAAGTTTCGCCGTCGCAAGTCTCCAGAGCCACGAAAGATCAATCTTGGCCCTCTCCGGCACCCTGCCGGAGGGGATCACCTTCACCGGAGACCATGGAGGAGGTGGACGGAGGGGCCATCATCGCCATGGAGGCCAAGGACCAGAGGGAGAACCTCTCCCTATCCAGGGGGGAGGCCATGGAGGAGGAAGCACAAGGGGGAGACCCTCTCCCCCTCTCTCCCGGTGGTGCCGGAGTGCCACCGGGGGAACCATCGCCGCGGTGATCGTCTTCATCAACATCACCATCCTCATGTCTTTTGAGCGGTCCACTCTCCCGCATCCCGCTGTAATCCCCTACTTGAACATGGTGCTTTATGCCACATATTACGATCCAATGATGTGTTGCCATCCTATGATGTTTTGAGTAGATTTCTTTTGTCCTTTGGGTTGATTGATGATATAGATTGGTTTGAGTTGTATGTTTATTTTGGTGTTGTCCTATTGTGCCTTCTGTGCCGCGAACACGTGAAGGATTCGCGTTGTAGGGTGTTGCAATACATTCATGATTCGCTTATAGTGGGTTGCTTGAGTGACAGAAGCATAAACCCGAGTAGGTGGGTTGTTGCGTATGGGATAAAGGGGACTTGATGCTTTAATGCTATGGTTGGGTTTTACCTTAATGATCTTTAGTAGTTGCGGATGCTTGCTAGAGTTTCAATCATAAGTGCATATGATCCAAGTAGAGAAAGTATGTTAGCTTATGCCTCTCCCTCATATAAAATTGCAATAATGATTACCGATCTTGTTAACAATTAACTAAGACAATTCCGCACACCGACCCATCATTATTCCACCCTCGCTGTTTGTAATACATTGTATTATATTCTAACTTTATGATAACAGCACCTATTTTTATATTTTAGCTCTTCGATATCATGCAAAGCTATCCTCTTCATACCCACAACGTAGTTTTATTTCTCGTTTCTAGTTGGAAGCAAACGTTCGGTGTACGTAGAGTCGTATCAGTGGCAGATAGGACTTGAGAGAATATTGATCTTACCTTTAGCTCCTTGTGGGTTCGACACTCCATACTTATCACCTCCACCTTTGGAAACTGCTACGATGATTCCTTGCACTTGGGGATTATCAAGCTCTTTTCTGGCGCCGTTGCCGGGGAGCAATAGCGTGGGGTTGTTATTCTCGTGTGTGCATGTTTGCTTTCTTCACTAAGTAGATTTTGTTTTCCCTTTTTGCTTTCTTTAGTTGTGGGTGAAACAAACAAAAAAATTAAATAATTAAAAATACAAAAAGAGTTACTTGCCTCTTATGCCTAAGAAGTTTTTCAAAAAGAGAAGTGATTGGGAGGTTGTGCATTGGAGAAGTGAGGGTCGACCTTGAAAACTTGTGTTCATGCTCATGGAAACAATGTAGAATTTTTCAAGGAAGCTTCTCAAAAATAATTATCCCCCTGTATATATCCATTGTATTATAAAAATAATGTGCCAAGATTTGGTTTTTGGTTGATTAGATTGTTTGTTTGCTTTGTGCGGTGCAAAAACAGAAACTTTGACTGTAGTGCATGAATTTACATTTCTTACTGGAACGTCAAAAGTTTCTGAAATTTTTACACTGTACTTCTATACAAATTGTTTAATTTGTCCTAAATTTTCAGAATTTTTTGAGTTACAAAAGTATACGGAGTTCCCAGATTACTACAGACTGTCCTGTTTTTGACAGATTCTGTTTTCTATGCATTGTGCTCTTATTTTGATGAATCTATGGGTAGTACCGAGGGTATGAACCATGGTGAAGTTGGACTACAGTAGATATAATGCTAATATGAATTTGGAATGAGTTCACAACAGTACTTAAAGTAGTATTTTGCTTTATTATACTAACGGATCTCACGAGGTTTTTGTTAAGTTTTGTGTGAATGAAGTGTTCGAAGATCGAGGAGGTATCGTTATAAGAAGAATACGGAGAGACAAGAGTTCAAGCTTGGGGATTCCCAAGGCACCCCAAGTAAATATTTCAAGGAGACTCAAGCATCTAAGCTTGGGGATGCCCCGGAAGGCATCCCATCTTTATTCTTCAACAATTATCGGTATACCTCGGTTTTTGTTTTGTTCACATGATATGTTTTTTTCCTTTCCTTTTATGCACCCTTCTAGTATGATATAGTCCTTCATTGATTTGTAGAATGCTTCGTGCGCTTCACTTATATCTTTTGAGTATGTCTTTGTAGAGTGCTCTTTGTACTTCACTTATAACTTTTGAGTATAGCTTGGTAGAATGCTCTTTGTGCTTCACTTAAATCTTTTTGAGTATGGCTTTATAGAATGCTTCATGTGCTTCACTTATATATTTTGAGCTTGGGTATTGGTTAATCTTCATCAATTTTAGAATGCTCTATGAACTTCACTTATATCTTTTAGAGTATGAATAAAATTTCTATCGGAATTAGGCTTGGAAGTGTATCAATGTCATGCCTAGCTAGAAAGGCATTAAAGAAAAGCGCTTGTTGGGAGACAACCCAATATTTACCCCTACTGTTTTTGTCTGTCCACATGATTAAGATACTGTATAATCATGTTTTATAGCTTTTGTTTCAATAAAGTGCCAAGTAAAGCCTTTGGGATAGTGTGGATGATAGTTGACTTGATTCTGTGCAAAAACAGAAACTTTTGCTCTCAGTCCAGGAATTTTGTAAATTCACTGGAACGTGATTTTGATCTGAAATTTTTACAAACTCTTTATATAGAAATTTCCTAGATTTTCCTAATTTTTCAGAATTTTTAGTGACAGGGAAGTATGGCTACACTACAGATCTTCACAGACTGTTCTGTTTTTGACAGATTCTGTTTTGCATGCATAGTTTGCCTGTTTTAGTGTTTCCATAGCTTATATTTAGTGATATAAATTATGGGAATGATAGAATACAGTAGGTATCATGTGGTAACAATTATGAATCTTGTCTTGACAGTACCTAAGTGAATGATCTATCTTTATTACACTAACCCTTCTCACGAAGTTCCGTTAAGTTTTGTGTGATTGAAGTTTTCAAGTTTTGGGTGAGACACCGATATGAGGAGAACAAGGAGTGACAAGAACTTAAGCTTGGGGATTCCCAAGGCACCCCCAAGGTAATATCCAAGGAAGACTCAAGCGCCTAAGCTTGGGGATGCCCCGGAAGGCATCCCCTCTTTCGTCTTCAACACTATCGGTATATCTTACTTGGAGCTATATTTTTATTCGTCACATAATATGTGCTTTGCTTGGATCATCATTATATTTCGTTACTTTATGTTAGATGTTATTCATAATCTTGTTTTTCAATAAAAAGTTCCAAGAATTGCCTTTAGAATGCTTGCATTGCATGTTTGATGTGTGCTGTGTAAAAACAGAAACTTTTGCTGTAGTGTTTGAATTTTCATATTTTACTGGAACATGGGAAGTTTCTGAATTTTTTACACAGTGTTTTCATATAAATTTTATAGCATGTCATAAATTTTCATAATTTTTTGAATCACATAAGTACACTGTTTTCATAAATTGCTACAGATTGTTCTGTTTGGACAGATTGCTGTCATAGTTTTGTTATCTACTTATCCTTTAGTTTTCATAGCCTATATTGGTAGATATAAAGTGTGGAAACAATAGTAAACAGTAGATGATGTTTGAAAATTATTGTGCAACTTGTATTGGCAGTACATGAAGTGTTGATTTATTCTTATGTGTACTAACCTATCTCACGAGTTCTTTTCGAGTTATTGTGTGGGTGAAGTTTTTGAGAATAGGTGAAACCATGACATGAGAGGATTGAACGAGATACAAAAGCTCAAGCTTGGGGATGCCCAAGGCACCCCATGTCAATATTTCAAGAAGTCTCAAGCATCTAAGCTTGGGGATGCTACGCATCCCACCTCTCTTCATCAACAATTATCGGTTAACCTATGTTGAGCCTAAAAATTTTATTCGTTCACATGTTGCGTGCCATTCTTGGAGTGCTATTTTTTATTTTGCTTGCTGTTTGAATAAAATCATTGGATCTGAAATTTTGAATGAGAGAGAGAGTCCTCACATGGCTATTTAACTAATTGACTATGCATTGATCTTCACTTATATGTTTTTGGAGTAGTTTGTCATTCAATCTCGTGCTTCACTTATATCCTATGAGTAAATGGTTGAATGAATTGAATATCATAAATCTGAAATTAAATATGCTTCATATACTTATCCCATGGGGACTAATGACTTCACACATAATAAGTATAGGTGGTAAAATTTATTGAAAGTTAGCAAACACCACATTGGTCATTTGAACAATTCATGAAAGAACATTGAAGGAAGAGAGATTCCACATATAAATATACTATCTTGGACATCTTCTATGATTGTGAGCTCATTAATTATTTTCAAACTCGAGCAAATTAGTTAAAATTGGACAAGGAAGACAACGTAATGAGTTATGTTTGGGTATATTTGTATAGAAGTTATATTGTTATGGATCCTCCAACATGTGGTGCTTGTTTCCACCTCATATTATCCAAAACTTCCGCACCAAGTAGAAATACTACTTGTGCATCTACACACCCTTAAACCAGTTTGCCATGAGAGTCCACTATACCTACCTATGGATTGAGTAAGATCCTTCAAGTAAGTTGTCATCGGTGCAAAAAGCAATAAAAATTGCTCCTAAATATGTATGATCTTTTATTGTAAGGAAAAATAAGCGTTGTACGAATTTGTGATGGTAAAGAAATAAAAGCGACAGACTGCATAATAAAGGTTACTATCACAAGGGGCAATACAACATGACGTTCCTTTGCATTAAGGGTTTGCACATCCAAAAACAAAAAGCGCATGACAACCTCTGCTTCCCTCTGCGAAGGGCCTATCTTTTACTTTCTAGTACTTACCTTTATGCAAGAGTCATGGTGATCTTCACCACTTCCTATATTTTGCCTTTTTCTCTTGGCAAGCGTCATGTGTTGGGGAATGATCTAGACATATATATCCACACAAATATATTTGATCATGAATTATTATTGTTGACAATTATCTACATGATAAATAAGTTGGGAGGCGAAACATTAAGCCCCTATCTTTCTCTTTGTTCGATGGATGCTATTTGTTCTAAAAATATGCTTTGAGTGTCAATAATCACGGAAGACTATATGATAGTTGAGTATGTGGAATTTGCTAAATCAAAGCTCTTACATAGACCCTTCCTGAAAATAAGATGAATTGCGATTGTTCGATGACTAGGAATATGGTTTGTTAATTTTCAAGAAACTTTCTGGTCTATACTTTAACATGTGAATAGCTCGTTACTTGATCATGAGAAGTTTTATGAGATGAGCTACTGTTTATGGTTCATATTGATGCTAGAAAAAGTGATTGGAATTATCATTGATCAAACTTGTGCACTTGCTAGCATTCACACTTCATAAATTATTTCTTTTATCATTTACCTACTCGAGGACGAGCAGGAATTAAGCTTGGGGATGCTGATACGTCTCCAACGTATCTATAATTTATGAAGTATTCATGCCATATTTACAATAATTCTATATGATTTTGGTATGATTTTATTAGAACTAACCCGGACTGACGCTGTTTTCAGCAGAACTGCCGTGGTGTTGTTTTTGTGCAGAAATAAAAGTTCTCGGAATGAGCTAAAAATTTACGGAGAATATTTTTGGAAAATATAAAAAATACTGGAGCGAAGAGTCACCGGAGAGGAAGGCCGAGGAAGCCACAAGCCACAGGGGCGCCCCCCCCCTAGGGCGCGCCCCCCTGGCTTGTGACTTCCTCGGGAACCTTCTGGACGTGGGACCAACGCCAAAAACTCTTATAAATATAGAAAATGCCAGAAAGAAACCTAGATCGGAAGTTCCACCGCCGCAAGTCTCCAGATCCACGAAAGATCAATCTTGGCCCTCTCCGGCACCCTGTCGGAGGGGGTCACCTTCACCGGAGACTATGGAGGAGGTGGACGGAGGGGCCATCATCGCCATGGAGGCCAAGGACCAGAGGGAGAACCTCTCCCTACCCAGGGGGGAGGCCATGGAGGAGGAAGCACAAGGGGGAGACCCTCTCCCCCTCTCTCCCGGTGGTGCCGGAGTGCCACCGGGGGAACCATCGCCGCGGTGATCGTCTTCATCAACATCACCTTCTTCATCACCGTCCTCATGTCTTTTCAGCGGTCCACTCTCCCGCATCCCGATGTAATCCCCTACTTGAACATGGTGCTTTATGCCACATATTATGATCTAATGATGTGTTGCCATCCTATGATGTTTTGAGTAGATTTCTTTTGTCCTTTGGGTTGATTGATGATATAGATTGGTTTGAGTTGTATGTTTATTTTGGTGCTGTCCTATTGTGCCTTCCGTGCCGCGCACACATGAAGGATTCCCTCTGTAGGGTGTTGCAATACGTTCATGATTCGCTTATAGTGGGTTGCTTGAGTGACAGAAGCATAAACCCGAGTAGGTGGGTTGTTGCGTATGGGATAAAGGGGACTTGATGCTTTAATGCTATGGTTGGGTTTTACCTTAATGATCTTTAGTAGTTGTGGATGCTTGCTAGAGTTCCAATCATAAGTGCATATGATCCAAGTAGAGAAAGTATGTTAGCTTATGCCTCTCCCTCATATAAAATTGCAATAATGATTACCGATCTTGTTAACAATTGCCTAGGACAATTCCGCACACCGACCCATCATTATTCCACCCTCGCTGTTTGTAATACATTGTAATATATTCTAACTTTATGATAACAGCACCTATTTTTATATTTTAGCTCTCCGATATCATGCAAAGCTATCCTCTTCATACCCACAACGTAGTTTTATTTCTCGTTTCTAGTTGGAAGCAAACGTTCGGTGTACGTAGAGTCGTAGCAGTGGCAGATAGGACTTGAGAGAATATTGATCTTACCTTTAGCTCCTTGTGGGTTCGACACTCCATACTTATCACCTCCACCTTTGGAAACCGCTACGATGATTCCTTGCACTTGGGGATTATCATAGTCCTTAACCGCGGACACGGCTATTCGAATAGATGTTATACTCTGTAGAGGTTGTACTCTTTACCCACGAGTAACAGATTTCTTTAGTCAACCAGAAACGTCGACTAATTCCGATTATGGTCTTTTAGTTGAAAACACACCTAACCCGCACACACTAGCTTAACTTCCTGATGCTTGGAATCACCCACGGCAATTGTTAAGTGGAACTCTAAGTGGGGAGACCACAATCTCGAATAGCATGGGATTCAATATTTATAACGCGCGCAAAAAGGGGCGCTACCCCCTCGGTCCAACCGGAACAACCATGCCCCCGGACCAAGTAACATGCCTACCATTTATCAGTGGTATCTTTCACTATGGCCTCTCTGTACGATGTGTGCAAGGAAAGGGGTTGACGACTTACTGAACCATACCCTACCTGCGGCAGGGACAAGTGGTAGCACAATTAAGTATGGGGGTTAATGGTACAAGACTCGATCTACGGTTGACTCAGGAGGACTGGTGAGAAGCTCTGATTTTTCTCCATACCGCTGCAGGACGCAGAACTTATATCATTCTGTGGCAATAAACAGGGAGTCCTGGGTCTCATTCTGAAAAGGGGGAAACAGATAGCAAATCATTTGGGCAGAAATACCACACAAAGAAAAATCCAACATTTGAATACACGGAACATCAACTCACATGAGGCTGGAAGAGCTCAATCGTCGCGATCCACCCATATATAGGCACATCCAGCATAGGCTATCTTAGCCAACAGTTGCGGTCCACCGGATGACCATCATGCTACAATTGTTGCGCGTGGAACATTTGAAATCAACAAAAAGAAAACAGATACTATACAATTAGCACATATTCAAAATTGAAACATTCATTAACTATGTGCATACAGGTAACTCGGGAGGATAGCTGGGACAAATGTTCAGTGGTTGAACGTGCCACCGAACACCAGCGGGAACAGCTGGAAAGCGGCACCGCATCTCTCTCCAGCATAGGCGAGAGATGAGCCTAGCACGCAAAAGCACACCCTCGGTGGCACCGCGTTGCATGCTGAAGGACTGATAGATTTGGCGACAAAGCACGGTGCAAGGAGGAGCCGTATCTTGTTCGCCACAGGTTTAGGATATCCCTGGCTTGCATCACTCTGAACAAATTTTAACAGGTCCCTTTTTCTTCTCTAATCGTCCTTGCCTCGTTGGGCTGCAAGTTTGGAACATGCACAAAGCTTTCTACATTTGGCAGAGTCTAAAATCTAAAATCATTTGAAATCAATTTTCTGTTGATGAGAAGACATTAGTTTAGAGCAAAATACGAAACCCACACGCTATATATCAATTATAAAGGACGTCCACACCACATGGTAGATAATTTGTGATGAATAATGTTTTACTTAATGTTGTGCACGTTCAACACCAGAAGCATTGCTGCCATCTTGATTAATCCGATCCAGTTTCCCAAATAGCGTGTTGTCTTGATTCCATCAAAGATCTATCTTAATAAAAGGATGCATCCAAACTGGGACTGAGCACTATCGACAAAACAAGGAAGGGATTCATTGAAAGGAATGCATAAGCTAGATACCCTTCCCAATATAAAAAATAATCAAAGACTTTTTTTCCCTTCCCAACAATTGCACGAACTGAAGCCAGGTTACACACGTTGATTAGGTGACCTAGACTGAACAACAGGAAGCAAGGATAGATATGATGACAGGTACCCTGAGCTTATCGACATTGGTGATTTTTTTGAGACAATATTGACATTGGTGATGGTCGTGAGGAAGGAGGGGGTCATCTCAAGGCCGGCTTGATGTGGAGGAACACAATATTCTTGTGGGATTAAGAGAGGAAGAGGATACACGGGTAGTGGTCTTGCTCACCATCTTGGAGGAATTCATGTGGTACTCCCATTGCTGCACAGCTTGAGCGTCCAACCATGGTGGTGATCCCCAACATCACGGTGTGCCTGACGCTGACATCTGCGCCGTCCCCATCATCCCAACGGGGATCTGGTTCGCGTACGCGTGAGGGTGGGCGGGGGTTGGAGTTCGCGCTGGCCCATGTTCATCCTGGGCGGGCTCATCCTCCTGGTGGCGCTGGCGGGCTTCCTCGGCGCCTACTGGGGGCGTCGCCGCCTCCTCCTTTCTACCTCTTCGCCATGCCCCCTAGTCGTGCTCCTGGTCTTCGCCTTCGTCGTCACCCGCGGATCCGGAGGTGAGCCCCGAAGCTGCGAAGAGCGGAGGCTGAAGCTTGTTCTCCAGGCGCAGTTGCCAATCCAAATTTTCAGGCGTGTGAGGAAGTGTGGCTTGCATGGTTTTTCAGTGGAAGAACGTGCATGGGATTGGCAGGGGCGAGGGTGGGGGCGAGCGGCGGCACCGGCGGGGCAAGCGGTGTCTGCGCGAGGCAGGGGGCGAGCGGCGATGGGGCATCGCGGGGGGAGGCGGCGACGATGGGGCATCGCGTGGGGAGGCGGCGGGGCTTGGGCGTCGCATGTAAAACGATGGGAGAATCAGATCGTGCTAGGCAGTTTTTTCTTCATTCCGGACTGGACGTGACGTGGGATATTTCATTGATAGATGGAGCCGGGGGATAACTGTAACATCCCAAAAATTTCATTTTGGAATGTTATGAAATATAGCTATGCATCATCATATTGTTTGAAATTATATGTGTGAGTGAAATGAAAACTTGGAGTCTCCTATTTGAATTGTTGAAAGCCATTCTTTTTCTTTTGCATTTTTCCTTTTCAAGATTTTTGCAAATCTCTGGGAATTATGAAAAGTGAGAGGAGGAACATGGCCCTCCAAAACCAGAGGTATTTTGTGAAATTTTTGAACCATAAAAGACCAGGGGTTTATTTGAAAATTATTTGCAAAATGAAATAAAACAATTTAGGCTTTTCTGAAAATATATATTTTTTTAAAATATTTTATTTTGGCCGTGGAGAAATGTCCATCAGATGGAATTTATTTTTCTGAGAATTTTGGTATATAATACCTCTATATTTGAACCTATATTCATTTTCCTTTTCATAGTTTTCCTTTCCTGTTTTTGAATATTAGGAAAATGTTTTAAAAACGGAATCGTATCCGAGGCCCAATAGGAATAGTGGCGGCCCGATCCACTCCGGATCAGATCCGAAGATCTTTCGGATCGGCCACCGATTGCCCCGCCGCCTCGTTTCACCCACTGACGCCCCGGCCCCACCGCCGATCCCGACCCCCGTCGGTCACCACCTTCCTTCCTCCCTCCCCTTTCCTTTCCTCGCCGGCGAGATCGGATCCGCTGCCGATCTCTCTCTCCCTTCCTTCCCCGACCACCCCGAGGCCCTATAAATACCGGAGCCCCCACCCGCACCCTGTTTTCCCCCTAAACCTCTCCTCCCACGCCTCCACGCCACCGCAACGCCTCGCCGGAGTTCGGCCAAGAGCCGAAGCTCCTTGAGCTCGCCGCGCTCACCCCGTTCACCCCCCAAGCCCCGCCGAGGCCACCAACGGACGCCGGAGGTCCGCCGCCGTCGACTGGACCCCTCGGACGCCGTCCCCGACCACCGGAGCCTCTTCCCCGAGCGCCACCGAGCTCTGCCCCGCCGTCGACTCGCCGGAGCCCCGACGACTCTCTCTGTGAGCACCCCCTTCCTCTCTGTAGCCGTAGGATCTAAATCCCACGACCCAGATTAGATCGATCTAAAAACCCGAACCGTTTTTTTTAATTAGTGAACGTTCACTCGTTAGCTCCCGCACGCGCACGCTTCGGCCAATCACAGCATGACACGTAGCCGTTCGTTAGTTAAGTTTTTATTTTTTTTATTTTCTCTGTTTCTGTTTTAGAAAACAGAATAGTTCTGTTTTTAAAACCTTAATAACTTTTTATATGTTTTCTCTTTTTGAGTGATTCTTTTTGCAGTAGTTCACAAGTTTTATGTAGTTTATGCCAGTAACTTTATATTTCAAATTATGGACTTTTAAATTTGAATTCTTTTGAATTTGCTCAAATCACTAGAATCTGAATATCTTGAGTTTAAAAATATATTTTTGGGTGATTCTTTTTTCTACTGTTTTGTATTAGTTAGTTTTATCACCCTGTTCAGTTTGGGAATTTTTAGTATACTTTAAATTAGGGTTTTTAACAAAACAGTTTCTGTTTAGTTTCTTTTAGGGTTAATTTGACTTACTTTGTTTTAGTTTTGATTTTGATTCTGTTTTCTTTTAACTTTCTATTATAAGTCTTTTAGTTTCTGTTGTTTATCATTAGGTGATTTATTTTCTATTAATGAAAATATTTTTTTATTGTTTTGTTCATTGTTTTAGTAGGAAAACATTGTTTCCACTTTATGTGGTGTTTTATAATAGGTTTATAGTAGTTCTTTTTGCATAAAAGATTTATGGTGAAATACTTTATGTTTTCTAATAAAACTTTACTTTTAATTTCTGTTATTTTCTATATTAGTTGCTGAAAACAATTCTTGTCTTGTTTCGTTTTAGTAGAAGCCTTGCCACAAAATTTGAGAGGCTTTCTATTTGTTTTGGTTTTCTTTTCTTTTGATTGTGCTATTGATTGTTTTAGTATTATTAGTTTACCTTGCTGTTAGTGTAAGATGTGTTATGGTTATGCTGATTGTGTGCAATGTTTGATTCGTTAGATCATCCGGAGTGCGAGGCTTGTTATCTAGAGTCACTCGAGTACGAAGATCGTCAGCAAGGCAAGTTCACGTTGATCATGTTATTACCTATGTTTTCAAATTGCATTAGTTCAATCTTCCACCCATTGCATGCAAAGTAGGTACTTGGAAACTTCGTTACTTGAGTAGTATCATGTGGTAGGCACCCCTATTCCCTTGTTACTTTGGACCGGGACATTATTTTATTTTGCTATGCTTTTAGTAGACGGGGTTGGTTGTGTGATTCATGAGAGAGTTGTGAGATAAATTATTTCAAGACCTACATGATGATCAAGACTTCAAGACTACAAGTTTTCAACATACCTCTGGGTGGATTGGACATGCATCTGGCAGCCTGATATCTATCATGGTTATGCCCGGGAATCCTGGTATCTACCTGTGATCATCCCAACGGAATGCCACCCAGGCTCAAAGAGATGGATGGATACTTCAAGGCCGGAAAGCTTACGTGTGCAACCGCAAGTCAATATGGGCTCTGGCTTGGTTGACCCTAGTCGTGACTCTGGTAGGTCAGTGCTACGAGACGTAGAAGAACGGTAGGATTGGATGGGCACTGACTTAACTATCGGAGGATCGCTCTGGAAGACCATGTTTCGATCATCTCGTTCTCAAACACCAGGCAGTGCGAGGACACAACGGGAGGGATCGATTCTTGCGGGTAAAGTGTACAAACCTCTGCAGAGTGTCAAACTAATCAATTAGCCGTGTCCCCGGTTATGGACAACATGAGCACCGGAGATGATACTATCAGCCAGTCTCAACACAAATAATATTAATGATGTGGGTTATATTGATAACTTGGGTATGAGAAATGGTTGGTGGAACCTTCTCATTAAACAACCAACATTGTAGTAATAATTTTCGCTTTGCCCCTCTCTTGTTGTAGGAAAAATTTGCTTTACGCTAAACTTAAACTTACAGCCCCACCTGCCATATATGCATGTAGTATAGTTGATATTTTCATCCCCTCTCTTTTGTGACTTGCCAGCATATTCAATATGCTGACCTACACGGCTGCAACGTATCATGTTGCAGAGTACTTTTCCGACCAGGAGTGAGGATACGCTCTACGCTCGGTGAGATGCCCTTGGAGTCAGATGGACTCAACTACCTTTGAAGCTTCCGCAAGATTTTGATTAGTTTATCTCATGAGTTGGCCTTCAGCCACTTTATTGTAATCCTTATTGTAATAAAGGACTCGATATGAGATTTCGATTAATAAAGTAGTTGTGATTGAACTCTTGATATATACATTGATGTACCGTGTGTGTACCAGCATGATCTTGGGATGGTACGGAAACACTGGAGATTCGACCGTTTCGGGTCGGGTCGCTACAGATATGGTATCAGAGCACACGCTGACCGTAGGACGTAACCTCTAGGATTGGAAAAGCCTGAGGAAGAAAACCATTTTTCTTATGTCTCTAAAATTTCCTATATTCTCATCTGCTCATTTCTAACTTCTCTCCGATTTTTCCAACATTTTTAGATGGCCACCTTCCACCCAGTTTTGTTCACGGAGTTTTGCCAGCCGGACGCAACCATGCCCTTCGGCAAAGAGCTGGTACAGATCACCAAGGACGTAAGGATTGCTCTGCCAAGCATCACCGGGACTGCTATCATGTCTTTTGCAGCAGACTCTCGCTATAGGATCAAGGTGAATATCCCCGGAAAGACATTCGGAAGTCGCAGAGAGCCCATCAATTTCAAGTTTGTAGCACCGAGCTGGATTCTCGGAAGGAACATGGCGATTCACCGTGCCCTCGGACGTATCCAGGAGGAATACAGAGGCTGTCCCATTTCGCCGGGACTCAGCATGGTCTGCCGCAGAGGTGCAGACGGAGAAATCATAAGCACCAGGACTGAAGACCCCGTTCATGCTTATGTCGAAACATTGGAGACACACATCAGGACTCTGGAGCTCCGTGTACACAAGGACACGAAGATGATCAAGCAGCTGAAGACCCGTGAACTTGAACTCGAAGATGCAGCACGAGAAGCCCACTACGAGCACGAAGATGAAGTGAAGGACTTCTTAGAGAGGATCAAGAACCTGAAGACTCTCGTTGCAAATCTGGAGGAGCAACTGGACATGGGAGAAAACCTTCACCCTGAAGGTGACGATGCCCCCTTGATCAGCAACGAGGACGACTATGAGGAGAGCACCACCGGAGGAGGACGCACCACCATGGAGTTTTGAGGAGAACTTTAGACATGACCACCATGTATCTTTATTTTTTTTCACGTTAAATCGTAGGTCGATGTTTCGTTTGTCAGGAGACTTGTATCTCGAGTGTGAACCTTTTGAGTTGAATAATAAATGAGTGTTTGGTGTGTTAATGTTTGTTGCATTGCATATGGGTAGTGAATTTCTCTTTAGACCCTTGTTCTATTCTATTTCTCATCACTCTGAAAACACCAGATGCCTCCGAAACGTGACCCCAGCACCAACTTTCCCCCGGAACTCGTCCAACTCATCCAGCAGCAGAATACCTTGATGCAGCTGTTGATTCAGAATCAGGCCAACAACAACAACAACAACCCTCCACCCCAGGCCGACAACCTCACCCGTTTTCTGAGGCTGAACCCACCGACCTTCTCCAGCAGCACTGAGCCCATTGTGGCAGATGACTGGCTCCGCAAGATGGAGAGGGAACTTATCACCGCGGGATGCACTGAGGCTGAGAAAGTGCGTTTTGCCGCACATCAACTTGAAGGCCCAGCAGCTTCATGGTGGGAGAACTACACCACCACGTACCCCATTGCCGGTGTGACTTGGGAGCAGTTCAAGCAGGCTTTCCGCACCGCTCATGTCTCAGCTGGAGCCATGAGTCTGAAGAAGCGTGAGTTCCGCAACTTACGCCAGGGGAATCGCTCTGTGGCCCAGTATGTGGATGAATTCAGCATGTTGGCCCGTTATGCACCAGGAGATGTGGCGAATGATGCAGCCAAGCAGGAGAAGTTCCTGGAGGGACTCAACGATGAGTTGAGCATGCAGCTGATTGTGGCTACTTTCAACAACTACCAGGAGCTGGTAGACAAGGCCCTCATCTTAGAGGGTAAGCAGTAGCAAATTGAGAGCCGCAAGAGGAAATATGGACAGGGGAAGTCTTACTCTGGAGCTCAGCAGAAGCCCCGCTATTCCCCATACTCAGGGAATACTGGAACAGGGACCGGTAAGTATGGAGGACACACTCGTGCCGTGCATAACCATGGAGGACATAACCATGGAGGAAATGGGAATAATCGTCCCAACAATGGCAACTCCAAGAACGGCAATGGAGGAAATGGTACTCAGCATCGTTCTGCTCCAGTAATGAGGGATCTGAGCACCGTCACCTGTTTCAAGTGCAAACAGACTGGACATTATGCCAACAAGTGTCCTGATGCTAACCCAAGCAATGGCCATGGAAATGGAGGTGGAAATGGCAACGGAAACTCTGGAGTGAAGAAGCCCAATCCTTTTCCGCGCGCTCAGGTGAACGACATTGATGTGGAGGAAGTCTATGATCAGCCTGAGACTGTGGTTGGTAAGTTTTTGTTACATTCACGTCCAGTATTGGTACTTTTTGATTCTGGTGCAACTCATTCATTCATATCAAGGGTAGTTGTGGAGAAATACGGTTTGCCCACTAGAACCCTTAGTCAGCCCATTAAGGTCAGTTCCCCAGGAGGTATGATGACGGCAGGGATAGGATGCCACGCATTGAACCTCAACATTGGAAACCATGTATTCCCCACCGACCTCATCGTCTTAGAGTCTCAAGGATTGGATGTAATCCTAGGCATGGATTGGATGACCAAGTATGAAGGGAACCTTGACTGTCCCAGCAAGTCTATTTTGCTCACCACCCCAGAGCAGAAGAGGATTAAGTATGTATCCCGACACACCCCGAAGAGTACTCGGGTGAATTCCCTCACAGGAGTTGTTCAGGAGGAAGTGCCGGTAGTACAAGACTTCCCAGATGTATTCCCGGAGGAATTACCGGGCATGCCACCGGATAGAGAGCTTGAGTTCCTGATTGAGTTATTGCCAGGGACAGCCCCAATATCCAAGAGACCCTATCGGATGCCCGTAAATGATTTAGAAGAAATCAAGAAGCAGATTAAGGAGTTATTGGACAAAGGGTATATTCGCCCAAGTTCTTCACCTTGGGGAGCCCCAGTTCTTTTGGTAGAAAAGAAGGATAAAACCTTGAGAATGGTAGTCAATTATCGTGCATTGAACGAGGTGACTATCAAGAACAAGTACCCTCTGCCGATGATTAACGACTTGTTTGATCAGCTAGTGGGAGCCAAAGTGTTCTCCAAGATCGATCTTCGGTCAGGGTATCATCAGTTGAAAATTCGTGAACAGGATATACCCAAAACAGCCTTCACCACAAGGTATGGCCTATATGAGTATACAGTCATGTCCTTTGGTTTGACTAATGCTCCTGCCTATTTCATGAGTATGATGAACAAGGTATTTATGGAATATCTGGACAAGTTTGTCGTGGTGTTCATCGATGATATATTGATATTCTCCAAGAGCGAGGAAGAACACAAGGAACACTTGCGTTTAGTTCTGGAGAAGCTCAGAGAGCATCAGTTATATGCCAAGTTCAGCAAATGTGAATTTTGGTTGAAGGAAGTCGGATTTCTTGGACACATTATTTCTGGAGATGGAATAGCAGTGGATCCTGCTAAGGTTGCAGCAGTCACCGAGTGGAAGTCACCCACCTCAGTTAAGGAGATCCGCAGTTTCCTCGGACTTGCCGGATATTACCGGAGGTTTATCGAGAACTTCTCGAAGATAGCCAAGCCTATGACGGAGTTATTGAAGAAAGAGTCTAAGTATATTTGGACCGAGGAATGTGAGGCCAGTTTCCAGGAGTTGAAGAAACGTTTGGTCACAGCCCCAGTGTTGATTTTGCCGAACATTCGGGAGGACTTCCAGGTTTATTGTGATGCTTCACGCCAAGGACTTGGAGGAGTGCTCATGCAGGAGGGGAAAGTTGTAGCATATGCATCCAGACAGCTACGACCTCATGAGTTGAACTATGCCACCCATGATTTGGAGTTAGCAGCCGTAGTGCACGCACTCAAGACCTGGAGACATTTCCTTATCGGAAATAGTTGTGATATTTACACTGATCACAAGAGCCTGAAGTACATCTTCACGCAGAAGGAGTTGAACCTCAGACAGAGGAGATGGCTAGAGTTGATCAAGGACTATGACATGAGATTGCACTATCATCCAGGAAAGGCAAATGTTGTAGCAGATGCTTTGAGCCGTAAGAGTTATGTGAACACACTCATAGCGGGAGGATTACCCCAGGAGTTAGCTGACGATCTCAGAGAGCTCAAATTGGATATAGTTCCAACAGGATATGTTGCCACACTAGAGATTCAATCCACTTTGACCGGAAGAATCCGTGAAGCCCAGAAATCGGACAAGGAAATAGCTGAGATAAAGCAAAGAATGAAGGATGGGAAAGCTAAAGGCTTTCGTGAGGATGAACACGGAACCCTATGGTTTGAGGACCGTATCTATGTGCCTAATGACCCAGAACTCAGGAAGTTGATACTTCAAGAAGCCCATGATTCGCCATACTCGATACACCCAGGCAACACCAAGATGTATCTGGACTTGAAGGAAAGTTTCTGGTGGACAGGTATGAAGAAGGATATTGCCGAGCATGTCGCAGTATGTGATGTTTGTCAGCGAGTAAAGGCAGAACACCAGAAACCAGCAGGGTTACTCCAACCTTTGCCGATACCCGAGTGGAAATGGGAGAAGCTTGGTATGGACTTCATCACAGGATTACCCAGGACCCGTTCAGGTTATGATTCCATCTGGGTAGTAGTCGATCGCTTGACCAAGGTGGCTCATTTCATTCCAGTGAAGACCACCTATACCAGTGCTAAGTTAGCCAAGATATATATGACCAGGATCGTATGTCTGCATGGAGTTCCGAGGAGTATCGTGTCAGATAGAGGAACACAATTTACCTCAAAGTTTTGACATCAGCTACATGAAACTTTGGGTACAAGGCTGGAGTTCAGTACAACTTTTCATCCGCAGACAGATGGACAGACCGAGAGAGTCAACCAGATTCTGGAGGACATGTTGAGAGCTTGTGCGCTAGACTATGGGTCTAGTTGGGACGATAACTTACCTTATGCAGAGTTCTCATACAACAACAGTTATCAGACCAGTCTAAAGATGGCCCCTTTCGAAGCTCTATACGGAAGGAGGTGCAGAACACCATTGATGTGGGATGGTGTTGGTGACCGAAAACTTTTTGGTCCCGATCTTATCCGAGATTCTGAAGAGAAGGTCAAGCTGATTCGTGACCGACTCAAGATAGCCCAGTCCAGACAGAAGAGCTATGCTGATAGCAAACGCAAGGAGGTGACATACGAAGTGGGAGACCGAGCATATCTCCGCGTGTCCCCAGTTCGAGGAATCAAGAGGTTTGGTGTTAGAGGAAAGTTAGCACCCCGATTTATAGGCCCCTACAAAATTCTTGAATGTAGAGGCGAAGTGGCATATAAGCTGGAATTGCCAGAAGGATTGTCCGGAGTTCACGATGTCTTCCATGTTTCCTAGTTGAAGAAATGCCATGCTGTGATGGCTGATATTCCTTTGAGAGACACAGTGCCCCTAGAGACCATACAGCTTGACAGTGATCTAACCTATGAGGAGAAGCCCGTCAGGATCCTCGAGACTGCCAACAGAGTTACCGCAACAAGATCATCAAGTTCTGCAAGGTTCTGTGGAGTCACCACACCGAGGAAGAAGCCACCTGGGAACGAGAAGAAGATCTTCATCGAGACCATCCGCACCTATTTTCTAGCCAACCCGAATCTCGAGGGCGAGATTCATCTTAAGGTGGGTAGGTTTGTAACATCCCAAAAATTTCATTTTGGAATGTTATGAAATATAGCTATGCATCATCATATTGTTTGAAATTATATGTGTGAGTGAAATGAAAACTTGGAGTCTCCTATTTGAATTGTTGAAAGCCATTATTTTTCTTTTGCATTTTTCCTTTTCAAGATTTTTGCAAATCTCTGGGAATTATGAAAAGTGAGAGGAGGAACATGACCCTCCAAAACCAGAGGTATTTTGTGAAATTTTTGAACCATAAAAGACCAGGGGTTTATTTGAAAATTATTTGCAAAATGAAATAAAACAATTTAGGCTTTTCTGAAAATATATATTTTTTTAAAATATTTTATTTTGGCCGTGGAGAAATGTCCATCAGATGGAATTTAATTTTCTGAGAATTTTGGTATATAATACCTCTATATTTGAACCTATATTCATTTTCCTTTTCATAGTTTTCCTTTCCTGTTTTTGAATATTAGGAAAATGTTTTAAAAACGGAATCGTATCCGAGGCCCAATAGGAATAGTGGCGGCCCGATCCACTCCGGATCAGATCCGAAGATCTTTCGGATCGGCCACCGATTGCCCCGCCACCTCGTTTCACCCACTGACGCCCCGGCCCCACCGCCGATCCCGACCCCCGTCGGTCACCACCTTCCTTCCTCCCTCCCCTTTCCTTTCCTCGCCGGCGAGATCAGATCCGCTGCCGATCTCTCTCTCCCTTCCTTCCCCGACCACCCCGAGGCCCTATAAATACCGGAGCCCCCACCCGCACCCCGTTTTCCCCCTAAACCTCTCCTCCCACGCCTCCACGCCACCGCAACGGCTCGCCGGAGTTCGGCCAAGAGCCGAAGCTCCTTGAGCTCGCCGCGCTCACCCCGGTCACCCCCAAGCCCCGCCGAGGCCACCAACGGACGCCGGAGGTCCGCCGCCGTCGACTGGACCCCTCGGACGCCGTCCCCGACCACCGGAGCCTCTTCCCCGAGCGCCACCGAGCTCTGCCCCGCCGTCGACTCGCCGGAGCCCCGACGACTCTCTCTGTGAGCACCCCCTTCCTCTCTGTAGCCGTAGGATCTAAATCCCACGACCCAGATTAGATCGATCTAAAAACCCGAACCGTTTTTTTTAATTAGTGAACGTTCACTCGTTAGCTCCCGCACGCGCACGCTTCGGCCAATCACAGCATGATACGTAGCCGTTCGTTAGTTAAGTTTTTTTTTCTCTGTTTCTGTTTTAGAAAACAGAATAGTTCCGTTTTTAAAACCTTAATAACTTTTTATCTGTTTTCTCTTTTTGAGTGATTCTTTTTGCAGTAGTTCACAAGTTTTATGTAGTTTATGCCAGTAACTTTATATTTCAAATTCTGGACTTTCAAATTTGAATTCTTTTGAATTTGCTCAAATCACTAGAATCTGAATATCTTGAGTTTAAAAATATATTTTTGGGTGATTCTTTTTTCTACTGTTTTGTATTAGTTAGTTTTATCACCCTGTTAAATTTGGGAATTTTTAGTATATTTTAAATTAGGGTTTTTAACAAAACAGTTTCTGTTTAATTTCTTTTAGGGTTAATTTGATTTACTTTGTTTTAGTTTTGATTTTGATTCTGTTTTCTTTTAACTTTCTATTATAAGTCTTTTAGTTTCTGTTGTTTATCATTAGGTGATTTATTTTCTATTAATGAAAATATTTTTTTATTGTTTTGTTCATTGTTTTAGTAGGAAAACATTGTTTCCACTTTATGTGGTGTTTTATAATAGGTTTATAGTATGTCTTTTTGCATAAAAGATTTATGGTGAAATACTTTCTGTTTTCTAATAAAACTTTACTTTTAATTTCTGTTATTTTCTATATTAGTTGCTGAAAACAATTCTTGTCTTGTTTTGTTTTAGTAGAAGCCTTGCCACAAAATTTGAGAGGCTTTCTATTTGTTTTGGTTTTCTTTTCTTTTGATTGTGCTATTGATTGTTTTAGTATTATTAGTTTACCTTGCTGTTAGTGTAAGATGTGTTATGGTTATGCTGATTGTGTGCAATGTTTGATTCGTTAGATCATCCGGAGTGCGAGGCTTGTTATCTAGAGTCACTCGAGTACGAAGATCGTCAGCAAGGCAAGTTCACGTTGATCATGTTATTACCTATGTTTTCAAATTGCATTAGTTCAATCTTCCACCCATTGCATGCAAAGTAGGTACTTGGAAACTTGGTTACTTGAGTAGTATCATGTGGTAGGCACCCCTATTCCCTTGTTACTTTGGACCGGGACGTTATTTTATTTTGCTATGCTTTTAGTAGACGGGGTTGGTTGTGTGATTCATGAGAGAGTTGTGAGATAAATTATTTCAAGACCTACATGATGATCAAGACTTCAAGACTACAAGTTTTCAACATACCTCTGGGTGGATTGGACATGCATCTGGCAGCCTGATATCTATCATGGTTATGCCCGGGAATCCTGGTATCTACCTGTGATCATCCCAACGGAATGCCACCCAGGCTCAAAGAGATGGATGGATACTTCAAGGCCGGAAAGCTTAGGTGTGCAACCGCAAGTCAATATGGGCTCTGGCTTGGTGGACCCTAGTCGTGACTCTGGTAGGTCAGTGCTACGAGACGTAGAAGAACGGTAGGATTGGATGGGCACTGACTTAACTATCGGAGGATCGCTCTGGAAGACCATGTTTCGATCATCTCGTTCTCAAACACCAGGCAGTGCGAGGACACAACAGGAGGGATCGATTCTTGCGGGTAAAGTGTACAAACCTCTGTAGAGTGTCAAACTAATCGATTAGCCGTGTCCCCGGTTATGGACAACATGAGCACCGGAGATGATACTATTAGCCAGTCTCAACACAAATAATATTAATGATGTGGGTTATATTGATAACTTGGGTATGAGAAATGGTTGGTGGAACCTTCTCATTAAACAACCAACATTGTAGTAATAATTTTCGCTTTGCCCCTCTCTTGTTGTAGGAAAAATTTGCTTTACGCTAAACTTAAACTTACAGCCCCACCTGCCATATATGCATGTAGTATAGTTGATATTTTCATCCCCTCTCTTTTGTGACTTGCCAGCATATTCAATATGATGACCTACACGGCTGCAACGTATCATGTTGCAGAGTACTTTTCCGACCAGGAGTGAGGATACGCTCTACGCTCGGTGAGATGCCCTTGGAGTCAGATGGACTCAACTACCTTTGAAGCTTCCGCAAGATTTTGATTAGTTTATCTCATGAGTTGGCCTTCAGCCACTTTATTGTAATCCTTATTGTAATAAAGGACTCGATATGAGATTTCGATTAATAAAGCAGTTGTGATTGAACTCTTGATATATACATTGATGCACCGTGTGTGTACCAGCATGATCTTGGGATGGTACGGAAACACCGGAGATTCGACCGTTTCGGGTCGGGTCGCTACAATAACTGAGCGGGCTGGTGCGTGCGGACGGGCAGTTGGCCAAGTAGACGGGAGGATTAGCGTTAACGAAGTTTCGTTTTTCGTTAACGACGATTTTAAACCACTGATGATACGATTAGACGGCTGATATTTTAAGTTGGATTAGCCCTCTCTTCCTTTTATGGGGGTAGTAGATGATCATGCATTCATTTATTGCAGCAAGGAATCACTCAACTTATGACATATCAGGGTTCAGGATGCTTGCCTTGAGTATGCAGAAATGTTGGGTGCACTCCAAAACTTTCAAAAGTTGATCTTCCCTCCATTTTCCTATTTTAAAAATATTCAAATCAACACACAATTTGAAAACTGTACAAAAAGTTGTTTTGGAAAAATTTCAAATAAATATTAAAATAAACTAGGTGAAATTTGAGGAATGCCCGAAAATGAATCAATTCATTTGAGGTTGTGGTTAAACAGATAGAGGTGGTCAAATTTGGTGTCAAATCTAGTTTTTATTAATATCATAAAAGGGAAAACATACTGGCGAGAATACGCTTTTCAAATGAGAAAGCGCACTCTGAGGTGTACAATTATATATTTGCAAACGCTACAATTACCTTGCTACCTTTATTTACTTTTTATTTTATTTTGCAATTTACAATTATCTACACAACTCATTTGCTTGCAAATAACAAGATCAAGGGGATTGACAACCCTCTTGCCTGCGTTGGGTGCAAGTTGTTTGTTCATTTGTGTGCAGGCGCTGAAGATGGTTGAGGATTGATAATACTTACCCACTTTGTGCTACCATCAACCGTTCCTCTTCACGAAAACCCTAACGCAGATCACAAGTATCAGGAAGGATTTATGGCGCCGTTGCCGGGGAATATCATCATCAACTATCAAGTAACTTCACACAAATTTCCATTCAATTGTTCTTCTTTTTATTTGCTGTTATATTTAGCTTGTCTCATAAAAATCAAAAATACAAAAATATTTATCTTTGCTTGTCACTACTTTTCTTGTTTGAAGTCATGGCTAGTTCTTCTTCCGCTCGCGTTCCTCCTAATAATGATGTGGTCAATTTTAAACAAAGGGGAGGAGAAAGCTTGAAAGATGCATGGTATAGGATTTGGTTAGCCCAAAATAGAGCAACTAAAAAGTTGTCCACCACTACTTTGCTTCATAATTTTTATGTTGGCATGACAACTTGGTATAGGTTTGTCCTTGACACCATCACCGATGGGAACTTCTTAATGTGTCACACCTTGTATGCTTATAATGCGATTGAAAATCTTGTAGGGGCACCACCCGTTACCATTAATGAAACTAGTTTTACTTTGGAGCATGTTATGCAAAGGCATGATGCTATTGAAAAGAATATGATCTCAAATAAACCAATTGAGGAGTTGGATAAAAAACTCCATAATCATATCACTCAACTTGGGTCACGGGTAGGAATGACTTTGAAAGCTTTAAAGGAAAAAGACACTATTATTGATTAGAGGATAGAACAAGGTCTGAGTAGAATTGATAAAATGGAGGAGGTCATTGACAAAGTAGGTTCCACTTTTACACCTACTGAAACTAATGCTAGTACCCCTCAAAACAAAAACCCCAAGTTCATATATATTCCTAAGAGCATTAGTAGTCCTCCTCCCAAAAGAAGCGAGGATCTAAAGATGATTAGTGTTCATCCCAATTTTATAAATTTGATCAAAGATACTATTGCTCCTACTATCCATGGTTGTGTTATTGAGGAGCTTGATGTCAAAGATGACAATACTTGAAACTATGCATTATGCCTAGCTAGGGGCATAAAACAATAACGCTTGTTGGGAGGCAACCCAATAGTTATCTTTAGTTTTTTGCTTTAAACTTTCTATTTGTTTTTGATAACATGATTATTGCCTCTGTATTAATTATGTTTTTGTGTTTAAATTAGTGTTTGTGCCAAGTAAAGCCTTTGGGATGACTCACAAGATGAGTAGAATCGATGCTGAAACAAAACAGAAACTTTTGACTCCAGTACAGGAATTTTCATTTTTTACTGGAGCGCGATAATGATTTGATATTTTTACACAGTATTTATATACAAATTTTCGAGTCTGTCCTAATTTTTCAGAAGTTTTAGAGTTATGGAAGTATAGGTTCTCTACAGATTGCTACAGGCTGTTCTGTTTTTAAACAGATTCTGGTTTTGCTTGCATAGTTGCTTGTTTTAATTATGCTATGGATTGTATCGGGGGGTATAAGCCATGTAAAAGTTAGAATAAAGTACCTATTATGCAATTATGAAATAATAATCAATTTATAACAGTACCTAAAGTATGCAATATGTTTCTTCTACTAACGGATCTCACGAAGTTTTGCTGAGTTTTGTGTGATAGAAGTTTTCAAGTTTTGGGTGTTATCATGATGGACAAAGGAATAAGGAGTAGCAAGAGCCTAATCTTGGGGATGCTGAGGGCACCCCAAGGTAATATTTTAAGGAATACTCAGGCGTATAAGCTAGGGGATGCCCCGGAAGGCATCCCCTCTTTCATCCCAATCCATCGGTATGTCACCTGAAGCTATATTTTTATTCGTCACATGATATGAGTTTTGCTTGGAGCGTCGTTTGCTTTTGTTAGCTTTTATTTCCAGTTTACCACAATCATTGTTTACTGGACAACCCTAATTAAGAGAGACACACCTTCATCATAATTTGTTAGAATACTCTATGTGCTTCACTTATATCTTTTGAGCTTAGCAGTTGCTCTAGTACTTCACTTATATCTTTTTGAGCATGGTGGCGTGTAGATTTTATAGAAATAATTTCACTCTCGTTCTTCACTTATATTTGTTTGAGAGTTAATAAATAGTGACGGTAATTTGCATGGGTCATAAGACTAGTCCAAAAACATTTGGTATTCAATGAGTGATAATCAAAACCATCATGTAGCACATATAGAGAAATGGTGGGTCAATTATATTGATCTGGTAATATGAAATAGGTTTGAGGTCATAATTGTTGATCTGTAGAAGTGTCGATATTAAGAAAGGTTAACTTTTTGTTCGTCTAAATATTAAAGAGGCATGGTGATGATGTGTGAGCATTTCTATTCCTCGTTGAAATCCTAGTGTTGTTTCGGGTTGGAAGCGCGCGATGGTTAACTCCTACCAACCTCTTCCCTCGGGGCATATAGTAGTACTTTGATTTATGATGAAACTAATAAAACTTTGCAATAGTATATGAGTTCTTTATTACTAATGTGAAACCATGGACATACGCAATATCACATTTTCATATTTTCTAGCCTCTTCGGTACCGTGCACAGCCCATTCTCACCTCGAGGATCGGTGCAACTTTCGCCGGTGCATCCAAACCCTGTGACATGATACGCTTTTTTGCACATAAGCCTTATTATATCTTCCTCAAAACAGCCACCATACCTACCTATCATGGCATTTTCATAGCCATTCCAAGATATATTTCCATGCAAATTACATCGTCACTTCACGTGACTAGTTCATTCATCGTCATATTGCTTTGCATGATCATATAGAGCTGACATAGTATTTGTGGCAAAGCCACCGTTAATCATATTTTTGATACATGTCATGCTAGATCATTGCACATCTTGGTACACTGCCAGGGGCATTCATACAGAGTCATATTTTCATATCAGTTCTCCATATCGAGTTGTAAGTAAATAAAAGTGTGATGATCATCATTATTAGAGCATTGTCCCAGTGAGGAAAGGATGATGGAGACTATGATTCCCCCACAAGTCGGGATGAGACTCTGGACAAAAAATAAAGATGGGGGAGGCCAAATGAGCCCACCATTCAAAAAAATGAGAGAAAATGAGAGAAGGGACTTTGCTACTATCTTTTTCCACACTTGTGCCTCAAAGTGGCACTATGCTCCTCATGCAGAGAGACTCATGATATGTCATTTTCATATGCTAGTGGGAATTACCTATTCATTATTGCAAACTTGGCTTGTATATTTCTATGACGGGCTTCCTCAAATGCCCGAGGTCTTCATGAGCATGCAAGTTGGATGCACACCCCACTTAGCTTCCTTTGAGCTTTCATACACTTATAGCTCTAGTGCATCATTTGCATGGCAATCCCTACTCCTTGCATTAACATCTATTGATGGGCATCTCCATAGCCCGTTGGTACGCCTAGTTGATGTGAGACTATCTTCTCCACCTTTTGCCCCTTTGATATCTACCACCATATTCTATTCCACCTAAATGCTATGTCCAATGGCTCACGCTCATGTATTGCGTGAAGAATAAAAAGTTGATATATATTGAAAAAGTACGATCCAATTGCCTGACTTGGACACCTTGGTGCTTGACATTTGTATTAATGTGGTGAAGATGGAGACATGCCTTGCTAATATAATAAGATGAATGGGGGGTAAACATTCCTTGAGGATCGTATACTTTGAAAGATTGATGATTCTGTTTCTTACACTTTAATTATTGATATGTTAATATTTGTTGCTTCATCATTTCTCAATGAGCATACATGCATAAGATTACATAATGGATAGCATGTCACATCAAAAATTCTATTTTTATCATTTACCTACCCAAGGACGAGTAGGAATTAAGCTTGGGGATCCTAGATACGTCTCCAACGTATCTATAATTTTTGATTGTTCCATGCTGATATATTACCATTCTAGGATACTTTTTGGGTCTTTATTTACCAATTTATAATGTTTTTGAGCACTAACCTATTGACCCAGTTGCTCAGTGCCAGTTGTTGTTTGCCGCGTGTTTTTACTTTTTTGGTTTACATTACCAAATGAAGTGTAATTGCCACGAAATGTCGGATTTCGGGCTCCGCAAAAACCCTCAAGGTTCGAACACAGGGGCGTGTGCGAAGATCCCTTGCAGCCTCGCCCTACCTATCTTGCTACTCGATGGTTAGGACGATGAACTCGCACAATGACGAGGAAGAAGATGAACACGGTGGTTTACCCAGGTTCGGGCCGCTGCGAAGCATAATACCCTACTCCTGCTTTGGTGGATTGCCTCTCGAGGAGGTGTGGTGGATTAACTAGTACAGTGTTCAGGAGCCTCGTGAGGGCGCTCGAGTGGAGTTCTTGGCCTTCTGCTAGTCTTGTGGTGGAGTCCTCTTTTCTCTCCCCCTCCACGGTGCAGCCTATCCTCTATTTATAGCCGCGGCTCGGGTCCACTTCCCTTATCGCAATGGCGGGAAGGGATCCCACAACGGCCAAATTCGAAAGGGGACAGGAGTACATTTCCGCCCTGTCCAAAGGTGGTCTTCGCCTGCAAAGTAGCTGTCGATGATGCAGAGGTGGGCTCGGCGATGACATCCGTCCTGCTGGGCTCGTGGTCGTGGTCTTGTTGCACCAGAATGGAAACCTTTGGGGGCGCTTTGGGAACCCGCGTACGTCCTTGCTCCCTTTGCACCAAAGGGGAAACTGCACCGCCTGGCGCGCTGGCGCCCGCCTGTCCTTCCTTGCGTCATCCTTGACTCCTGAGGCCAGGTTCTGCATAGAGATCTCCGCCGCTCCGGAGGGGGCCTGAGGAGGCCCACTCCCTGCTGGTCCTGGTGCCATCTCCCTCGCGAGCTCGGGTCCTCGCGAGGGCCTTGTGTTGAGTGGGGCCGCGCCAGGTTGTGCTTGGCTCGTGAGGTGGGCCATGTCCTGGGCCGCGGGTAGGCAGGTCTGGGTACCCCCGTTCCCAGAACGCCGACAGTAGCTCCCGGGCCCAAGGCGCGCTCGAGCCGGCTTCGGGTTGAAGCTGCCGAGGACGGCCCGGAGCGCCGCGGGCCCCAAACGACCGCGGGCCAGGACTGGCGCGCGTCGTGCGGTTGATGTCGGGCATCCGACGCCCCTTCGGCCACCGCTCGAATTGACAAAAGCCTGACTTCCAGCGCTGAGCCATTATTGCTTTCCCCTTCCATGCTCTTGCTCTCACCTCCAGATCTCCGGCCTTAGCAGCAGCCTCTCCAGATCCCGACACCCCGCCGTCTTGCTCCTCGCCGCGTCGGCCCTGGGAACCTCCCGATGGCTCCCGCTGGCAAGTTGAAGCCAGAGGCCCAGAGCTCGGCCTCCGCTTCCATCTTGCTAGCGCTCTCGGAGTCCACCATTGCCAAGGATGGGGACCTCATCCCGGTGCTCCCGTCGACGGCGGACGAGACCAACAAGTGGGGGCGGACCTTGATATGGGGCGGCTCCTCGAAGAAGCAGCGCCCATCCAAGTCAGCCTATCCCTTCTTCCTCCATACTGTGTTCGCTAGGCTCGTCCCGCCTTTCTCCGCGTTCTTCACTGCCATTCTTGACCACTACGGGATTCAAGCTCTTCATCTCCAACCCAACTCCATCCTGCTCCTGTCCGTCTTTGTCTTCTACTGCGAGTCTTTCGTAGGCGTGAAGCCTTCGGTGGCTCTCTTCCGTCATTTCTTCAGCTTGCGGGTGCACGACGGCGCTCAGCGGTCGGCGTGCGTCTCCTTCGTCGCGGGAACATGCTCTTGAAGGCCGGGAAGAAAGTGGAGAACTTCAGGCACCGCTGGGTCTTCATGGATCTCAAGAACACCAACCCCCGCGTGGATCTGCCGAAGGGGCTCCCGGAGAAGACTCCCGCGTGGAGCTCCGCAAAGCTTTCCGACCCCCGGGCCAGGCCCGTCCTGGAGCAGATTTCTCGTGACATCAGCGCCAGGAAGCTGACTGGGGGGATGATAGTGAAGGAGTTCTTGAAGCAGCGCCTGGCACCCCTTCAGTCGCATTCGAGGTCCTTGTTGGAGTACCGGGGCAGCGGCGACGACCTCAGGCTTCGGTCTGCCCCCATGCCCTCCGGGGAGCTGAGCAGAGTTGTGGAAACCCTGCTCAACGGCGACCCCGGAGATTTTCCCAACGACTGCGCCCCGTTGTACTGCCGCGACGACGGGGCCGATCTGGTCACCGCGATGCCTGTCTTCAACGAAATGGGGCTCTCCCCGCCCGAGGGCCACGGTTCCCCGGTGGAGGTGTCCTCCGGAGACACCACAGGCGGGGGGCATTTGGAGGAGACGGCGGATGGCGACCTGGCGGAGGCGTCTCCCCCGTCACAGAGCATGCTTTTGCGTGACCTTGAGGACGACGACGATGCTGGTGAAGCTTCTGCTGCTAGTTCTCTGTGTCCCGCCAAGGTCCTCAGGGGGTCAGGACCGGCCCCTCATGCCACACGGTCTGCCCGCCTGGCGACCACAGGAAGCGCGGGGCGGAGTCTCCTCTATTGTGCCCTACCTCTTTCGGCAAGGCGGTTGAAGTGCCGGCCTTGCCCCCGCCTGGATCGCAGCTCGCGGGTAGGGCGGACGAGGCCGGGGCCATGGTGATCCCTCCAACTGCCGCCCTTGTGGACGGTGCTCCTGCTCCCCCGCGTGGTGGTGCTCCCCCGAAAAAAGGCGACGGCGCCCCCGTCGTCGTCGGAGCGGAGAGGAAGAGGAAGTGGGTCGGCGTTAAAGAGTGAGTAATCCAGTTCGGCCTTGGTCGCATGTCGGTAGCTTGTGTGCTGATGATTTTCCTTTGCTTGGTAACCAGGAATGCCGCCGTGCCGAAGATGAGGAAGAAGAAGGCGGGCGTCAAGCCGAAGGCGCCTTCCGACACACCGCCCGCTCCTGTCGTCCTGCCGTCGCCTGACGAGGCACCTGACACTGCGGGTGTGGGGGCTCATGAGGCGACCGTCCTGGCCGCTTCCGCAGAGTCCCCTGAGCCCCCGATGCCTGTTGGCGTGGCCGCTCATGCCCTCGCGGGCGCGTCGGCGTTGCTGCTCTGGGAGCTAGCCCCCGATGGCCTGCTGCCCATGGACTCGTCTGCATCCACCTTCCCTGTGGTCGTGGCGGAGCCTCCGGTGCCTCCTGCTCCTCGTGCTTCTGCTGCCCCAGGGGCGTCTCCTGTGATGGCACAGGCGACTCCCCCTGACGAGGCCTTGGTGTCCGCGTTGCGCGGCCCCGGCGTCCTGGACGGGGCCTACACCGCTCTGGGTCAGGTTCAGGACGCCCTCGGGGGCGCTGACGATCGCCTCGCGAGTGGGCGCCTGGGGCTCCTCTCTGGGTGGCTCCAGGCTGACGCCTCTTTCGTGGCAGTTTGGGGAAAGGCCAAGGCCATAGCGGCGGAGAGCGAGAAGGAGGCCGATTCAGCCAAGGCAGCTCGCGAGGCGGCACTGACCGAGGCGGCGTCTGCTGCAAGGCATTGCGGCGAAGTGGAGGCCCGCTTGAAGGTTCTTCAGGAGGAGAAGTCCGCGCTTGCGGAGTAGCTGCGTCAACAGGAGGAAATCCTCAAGACCCGCGAGGCCAGGCTTGCTGCTCGGGACTCTGAGCTGTCCCAGGCGGCGGCCAGCCAAGCCACAGAGCGAGAGCGCCTGGACGCACAGGAGGGGGAAGTCACCTCGGAGATGGCCCGGCTCGACACCAGGGAGAATGCTCTTGCCGCGGCTGAGGAGAAAAGGGCCGCGGAGCTCAGCACCTTTCCCTCTGTCGAGCTCAGGCTTCGCCAAGCGCTCCACTCCCTCTGCCGGGATGGGTTTGCGGAGCCCCTGGTGGCTCCGGAGAGCGGCTTCGCGGAGCTCGCTTCGAAACTCGTCGAGGTGCTGGAGGGCGCCGTTGCCAAGGTGGAAGGGGTCTTGGAGAGCGAGTGCCGCGACCTCCTTTCTGAGGCCGCGACACGCGTCTTCATCCATCTTCACCTTCACGAGCCGGGGTTTGACTTTGACTCCGTGATCTGTCCGGTCGCCCCCGAGGTCCGCGCCAGTGCTGTGGCGGCGGTGAAGGGCGCCGTGGAGGCGTTGGTGAAGAGGTTCACCTGCGTCACCGTTCCTCCGCCTCCTGAAGCGGCAAGGGTTAGCGATGAAGACGACGACGCCAGCGACACCGACGACTAGTTCCTCGTGGCTGGGACGAGTGATGGCGGCGGCTCCTCCTGATTCCTCCTCTTTGTTCCTTTCCTGCAACGTTCATCGTGCCTCGCGGAGGCGTTAGACTTGTTTGTATTTGCGAAAACTTTTAATGCTTGTAATAACTGCTGAATTGCGTGATTGCTTTCTTCACCTTGTTTCCTTCTTGCTTGTTGTGATGCTCCGCGTTGGCAGGGCCCGGCCCCGCGCATACCTCAGCCGCCGTTGGGCTGACCAGATCACCAGGACGGAACAAGGGGTGAGGGGCTACGGGACCAGTGAGGCTCCTGAGTCGCGATGCTCAGGAGTCCCCCTTGACGTACGAGCAGCCCTCATGAAGAGAACATGGCGAAGGCTGGGTTAACTTGGAAATTTTGAACACGTTGTGCTCTGCGTCGGCAGGGCCCGGCCCCGCGCATACCTCAGCCGCCGTTGGGCCGACCGTATCACCAGGATGGTTCCAAGGGGAGAGGGGCTACGTGACCAGTGAGGCTCCTGAGTCGCGATGCTTAGGAGTCCCCCTTGACGTACGAGCTCCAGCGTCCTCCTTAAGGGTTTTGAATGCTTTGAGATTTTGAGCACCTTGTGCTCTGCGTCTGCAGGGCCCGGCCCCGCGCATACCTCAGCCGCTGTTGGGCCGTCCGGATCACCAGGACGGTTCCAAGGGGTGAGGGGCTACAGGGCCAGTGAGGCTGATGAGTCGCGATGCTGAGGAGTCCCCCTTGACGTACGAGCTCCAGCGTCCTCCTTAGGGGTTTTTAAGCGCTTTGAGCTCTGCGTCGGCAGGGCCCGGCCCCGCGCATACCTCAGCCGCCGTTGGGCCGTCCGGATCACCAGGACGGTTCCAAGGGGTGAGGGGCTACGTGTCCAGTGAGGCTCCTGAGTTGCGATGCTCAGGAGTCCCCCTTGACGTACGAGCGGCTCCCATACCTTTCCTCGCCGGCTTTTCCTGAGAGGGGCGCGTGAAGACCAGGTTTGGCAGACCTGGGAAGGTGGCGTGTACCAGGCTCGGACCGGTGGTAGCCCCCATACAGCACCCTCACGCGGACATCCCAGGGAATGCAGCGAGACGGGGCCGCAAGGAGCCTTCCTGAGGTTGGATGCAGCCGCTGGGGCGCCCTCAGTTGTTTATCCCCAGCACGGAGCATAGGGCTTCCACATTGCGTGGGAATAGTCATTGGTGGACCGTGTTGTCCGCCAGCACAGAGCTGTGTCTTCCACATTGCATGGGCATAGTCATTGGTGGACCGTGTTGTCCGCCAGCACGGAGCTGTGGCTTCCACATTGCGTGGGCATAGTCATTGGTGGACCGTGTTGTCCGCCAGCACGGAGTTGTGGCTTCCACATTGAGTGGGAAGGAACCCCTCCGTGTCCTCGGGGGGCTCCGGGCGTGTACAGCCCATTGAGTTCGTACGTGTGGCTTGCACGGTAGAACTGGGAGGTGTATCTAGGAGCTCGCGAGGGCGCTTTGGCCTCACGAGGTCCCTACCTCAAAGGCGGTTTGCACCTGGATCTTCTTGTAGATAGCGCCGCCCGAGGTCCTGCAGATTTTTGGAGAAGCCTGCGCCGAATGTGCTCCCGAGGACCATCGCATGAGAGGTCCGAGCACCAGTGACCCTAGGAGGTGACGTGAACGGGGCCGGCCCACCAGACAGAGCTCAGCCACTGGATTTATCGACGCTGCAGGGACGGACCCGAACACAGATGCCGTGCCCGGCCCTCTCATGAGGCGGTCGAAGGTAGGATCATTCGGGTGCGGCGACATTCACGCTGGCAGAGAGCCGTGCAGGTAAGGTGAAACGTTAGGAAATAAACCACATGCATGAAAAGCTTGCTGAAATGCGCGTAAACGAGGCGGCTGCAGGGGTATGCCCTGGTCGCCTAAGGATGATGCGGCCTGGTGGGCGCCCTGAAACGGAGTAAACCAAAAAGTTACCTGGCACAAACCAAAAAATCACCTGGTGGCCATGCCGCTGAGGAGTCGAAGCTGCCGTTGTAGCCTGATCTTGTACCTCCGTCAGCGTGACCCTCATGAGCCCGTCGCCTCCCGGGGCCCGGGACCCCTGCTCGGCCCGGACATCTCCTCCAACTCCTCGTCGCGCCTCGCCAGGCAAGGGACGAGCATGACCCAGGCAAGGCGCTGGAACGTGGCGCCTGCGTTCGCCAGGCCGAAGGGCATGCGGACGTAGTTGTGCGGGTAGACCCATCCATGATCGGCACGCGTCGGCCAGAAGTGGCCCTGGGACGCGGCCCTGTTGATCGCGAGCGCGTTGACGCAGACGCGCGGCTTGTCGGCCGGGCCGATGACGGCGGCTGCGCTTGGTGGTGCAGCGCTGCTCCCGCCTCGCACGGCTTGTGCTTCCCGAAGCTCCTCGATCGCTCTGGTGACGAACTCTTGCGAGCTCGGCGCCTCGCGCCGTGCTCCTGGCTCAGGCAGACGCGCGTCAGGACATGCCTCCAGGTTGTGCCCGAATGCCTCCCTTGTCTCACTGGCCAGGCCGGAGGCTCCCCGGGTGGAAGCCCCCGAGCCCGACCCAAGGGGGTTGCTGAGTGCGCTTTCCTATGCGATGGAGGGCGGGGCCCCTTCCCCGGGCGCAGAGCCTGAGGCGCCATCCTTGGAGGTCCCAGCCCCCTGGCGCCCTGTGGTGAGGAGCTGCTTCTTCTTCCTGCGTGCATCCTCGTGAGGCAGGGCATCTTCATCGTCCGAGCGCTCGGCCGCCACGGCGCGGTAAGCGCGCTCGAGGGAGCAGACGGTGTCCTTATCATCGCAGGCGATGGTGATGACGCCGCCACTCCCTGGCATCTTGAGGACGTTCTAGCCATCATGAGTCACCGCCATGAACTTGGCGAGGGCCGGGTACCCAAGGATAGTGTTGTACGGGAGGTGGATGTGTGCGACGTCGAAGACAATGATCTCGGTGTGGTAGTTCTTGCGCCCGCCGAAGGTGACGGGCAGGCGCACTTGGCCAATGGGGACGGTGGACCCGTCAGTGACTCCTGAGAAGAGTTTGGTCGGCATGAGCTGATCGTACGGCACTTGGAGCGTCTCGAAGGTCTCAATGGAGAGGACATTGAGCCCCGCTCCACTGTCGATGAGGGTCTTGGTGACGAGGACGTTGCTGATGGTTGGTGTGCACAACATGGGGAGTGTATCGGCCATGGCCGAGCACCTGAGCTGATCCCTCGAGTCGAAGGTGATTGCGGTCTGGGAACACTTGAGGGGGTGCATCGCTTTGGGCTTCAGGAGAGCCGCGTTCACCTCCCGCGTGAGCTGCTTGAAGATGCGGTTCGACGCCGGGGCTTGGGCTCTGCCCAGGATACAGGCTATTGCCCTGACCTCTTGGAAGCCCCCAGCCCCACCGTCTTGCTTGTCCTCCTCCTTCCTTCAGGTTGGCGGCGGTAGTGGCGGTAGGCCGGCCTCACGAGGGCGTGCCTCACGAGGCTGGCCCCGACGTGACCCCTCCGGAGGGTCGTCATGCGAGCGGTCCTCCCGAGCTTGATCGCGCCAGTGGTCCTCCCGAGGTCAGTCTCGCCACTCCTGGTGCGGCTCCCGGTTGTCCCAACGGCCTCTGCCGCGGCCTCCTCCGCGTCCGAAGCCACGGTCCACGCGTCCAGGGCGCCGACCGAAGTGCTCGTCTGGACCAGCCTGAGCTCCTGGCAGTCGATGGTGTCGTGGTTGTCGGTGCCGTGGAAGATGCAGGCCGGCCGCCCTCTCGCGGGGGGTTCCTCGCCTTGGCTACACTTCGCCTCAGGCTCAGCCGCAAGCACCGCAGGGGCCTTGCGCTTCGCCTGCTTGGCTTTGGTCTTCTTGTCCTCCGGCTCCGCCTCCGGAAGCGCCTCCGGAAGCGCACGGAACTGGAGTGTTGTGTCCTCTTTTCAAATTCTTTCCTTCTTATCTAGTTTTTCTTCTCTTTTCAACTGGAGTGTTGTCCGAATTCTTCGTTCTTGTTTCTTGTCGATCTTGTTTTAACTAGAGTAGTTTCAAATCTTTCTTGCACCTTGTTCTCTTTTCATCTCTTTGCAACCTCCCAGTTTTGTTGGTTTCAATCATTTGTCAAAGAAGCAACTAAGTTTTACCTATTCCTTTCCTCTTCCTCTTCCTCTTCTCACTCTAAGACCTCAGGTCGAGATCTCTTGTAAGTGTTGGAGAGTTGTAACAGCCCGAGACCGATGCTCCAGATGCCTTTGACATTTTCCGTTATGGCCGCATGATTTATTTGTTTGTCGCATTCATCATCGCATCATCTGCATAGCAGGGGCACTTCATTGCCGTCATTTTGCAAAACATGCATCCGTTCGTAGTTGCCGCTTCTTCTTGTTCCCGTCGTTGACCATTTAGAGACAAACCACACACGCATGTGTCCACGACATCATTAAAATATTGTTTTTAAAAGTCCATATAAATCATTCTTGGAAAGTGTTGAAAGTCGGCGTGCGGTCTTAATATATTGAAGGTAGACCGTCTGCCAAATTTTTTGTCGCATTCGGAATCTGTTTGATACCCAAACCGTTAAACATACAACGACACTATTGCCGGTTAAATCATCGTACATTTTCGATTTTCAAACTTTGTCATGGGCCTCCGCATTCCTTCTCATCTCATCCCAAACACCCATACACAACCCACCTAGCCCAACCTAGCCCCCCTCCGATCGGAGCCGTCGGATTGCGATCCTACGGTCCGAAAACAGACAAACCCCCTAACTCTAGACCACTTTTCCTATTTAAGCAGCCCCCTACCTAAAATGGAAGTCTAACCCTAATCCCCTTGTTTTCCGTGCCCCTCCAACCCCTAGCCTCCGCGTAGCCTCCCACCTCCACGCGCAAGCCCGCTGGGCCCAAGAGCAGCCCGTCCGAGCCCATCTGGCCGCCGTTGCCGCGTGCCTGGGAGAGGATCTCCCGTGGGTGCCTCCTGCACCAAAGCCAGCCCAGCCACCGGGGCTCCGACGAGCCACCCGCATCAGCCGGCGAGCCCAGTCGCCTGAGCCACCGCGCTAGGCCTGGATCTGCTGGCCCCGACCTCTCTCTCCTTCCTCCCCTTCTTCTCGCTCTCTCATCTGAGCTCCCTCTATCCCATTTGCACGAGCTCGCCATGGCCTCGGGCTTACGTTGCAATCGCCGGGACCTTCGTACGCGCCCGGATCCGGCTTCCCCATGCCTGGATCCGTCCATTCCGGCTGTCCCCCAGCCTCCCTTGTGACGCACGCCGGTGCCGCTGTAGTTCCTCCGCCGCCATGGCCCTGCCTCGTCTCGACAGGTGGTCGAGGACGACGCGCCCTCTTGCCTGACCGCGTGTGCCTCGTGGGCCACTAACCGCGTCGGCGCCCGCAGCCGGCCCAGTCTGTCTCACGCTGCGGCCCGAGCCCTCGCGCGCTCACCTGCGTGGGCCGACCTCGTGTCGCCTCCAAGGTCCAGCAGTGCCCCCACCACAGCCGCGGCCTCGCCAGGCAGCTCCACCCAGGCCACTTTCGGGCCAAAGTGAGCACCCTGCCTATGCTTTGCCTCTATTTGATGTTTGCTATCCGATGCCCATTGCGTTTTGCCCAGTCTGCAGCAGATTTAGCCCATTATAGTTTTTTTCACATTCCGTAGTTTTAACAAAATCCAGGGATGCCATAATTACAGAAAATGCCCTGATTTTAAAATGTGAATAACTAGATAACCATGCTAACAAATGATCTATATATGTATAATATGTAGAATTTCATGTAGTTTCACAATATCCAACTTTCATCCATGATAAAAAATGTTTAAACTTGCTGTTTGCATTAATTTGCATAAATGCCATGTTAAAACGGTTTATTTTGTAGGTGTTGGCCTAGTGGGAACTAGGGTACCACAGCCCGTCTGCCGCTGGCCTGGAGGACAACGCGCGGGCTGGCCCAAGGAAGATGGCCCTGCCCCGGCCGCTCAGAAGGGAGACGCCTCGCGGGGGGCATGTCTCACCAGGCCCCTTGCCACCAGTTCAAGCCCTGCTGAGGCTACTGATACTTGTGATCTACGTTGGGTTTTTCGTGAAGAGGAACAGGTTATTGCAGCACAAAATGGGTAAGTATTTCCCTCAGTTATGAAACCAAGGTTTATCAAACCAATAGGAAGATCAATCCTCAACCGTCTTCAGCGACTGCACAACAATGAACAAACAACTTGCACCCAACGTGGGCAAGAGGGTTGTCAATCCGCTTGATCTCATTATTTGCAAGCAAATGAGGTTTGTAGATAATTGTTGATAATTATAAATTGCAAAATAAAATAAAAGGTAATAGTAGCATTTCTAAATATATAAGTGAATAGACCCGGGGGCCATAGTTTTCCCTAGCGGCATCTCTCATGTAGGCAGCATACGGTGCGTAACAAATTACTGTTGCGCAATTGATAGAAAAGCGGATAGTTATGTGATTTTCACGACAATGATCATGTATATATAGGAATCACGTCCACAAACAAATAGGCCGACTCTTGCTTGCACCTATTACTATTACTCCACTCATCGACCGCTATCCAGCATGCATCTAGAGTATAAAGTAAAACAGAGTAATGCATGGAGAACGATGACATGATGTAGACAAAGTAAACTCAAGAAATATAAATAAACCCCATCGTGTCATCCTTAGTAGCAACAACACAAAGTCGCATCTTGTCTCCTACTTTGTCACTGGCATATAGAAACTCGTCAGGTTGAACCTACCACAACGCACCACTCCCACCGGTGAAATATCAATCTACTTAGCCAAAGCACATCAATAGATCGAAGAGCATTACGAAGCAATAAGGATCATGCAATTAAGAGACAATATATATCAGAGGCATCTCAAATACTTTTCATGAATAATCTGAACATAAACCCACAATTCATCAGATCCCAACAAACACACCGCACAATAGGATTACATCGGATAGATCAAAGCAAAGATGCGATGACCATTGTATTGAAGATCAAGAGATAGAGAGATTGCCATATAGGTACTAGCTATGGACCCATAGGTCTGTGGTGAAATACTCACACATGATCATGAGAGCAGGAAGGTTGATGTAGAGACCCTCCATGATCGATACCCCCTCCGGCAGGGTGCCGGAACGAAGCTCTAGATGGCCTCGCAACGGAATTGAGACTTGCGGCGGCGGAAAAAGGGTTTTTGGACTACCCCTGTTATTTTTAGGGTGAAATAGAATTTATAGGCCAGAGAGGGGCGTCGGGAGGCAGTCGAGGGGGGCACAAGCCATCAGGGCGCGATCCCCCTAGGGCGCGCCCTATTGGCTTGTGTGGCCCTCTTGCGGCCACCGGCCTCCTTCCGAAGCTTCCAGGTCTTCATTTGGTCCAAAAAAAAATCATCAAAAAGTTTTGTGGCAATTGGACTTCGTTTGGTACTATAAACCTGAAAAGCCAAAAACATGCAAAAAACAGCAACTGGCACTCGGCACTGGGTCAATAGGTTAGTGCTCAAAAATATTAAAAATTGGTACATAAAGACCCAAAAGGTATCCTAGAATGATAATATATCAGCATGGAACAATAAAAAATTATAGATACATTGGAGACGTATCAAGCACCCCCAAGCTTAATTCCTGCTCGTCCTCGAGTAGGTAAATGATAAAAAAAGATTTTTTGATGTGACATGCTATCCATTATGTAATCTTATGCATGTATGCTCATTGAGAAACAATGAATCAATAAATATTAACATAGCAATAATTAAAGTGTAAGAAACAAAATCATTAATCTTTCAAAGTATACGATCGTTAAAGAATGTTTACCCCCCATTCATCTTATTATATTAGCAAGGCATGGCTCCATCTTCATGACATTAATACAAATGGCAAGCACCACGGTGTCCAAGTCAGGCAATTGGATTGTTCTTTTTCAATATGCATCAACTTTTTATTCTTCATGCAATACATGAGCGTGAGCCATTGGACATAGCATTTAGGTGGAATAGAGTATGGTGGTAGATATCAAAGGGGTAAAAACTGGAGAAGATAATCTGACATCAACTAGGTGTACCACCGGGCTATGGAGATGTCCATCGATAGATGTCAATGCGAGGAGTAGGGATTTCCATGCAAATGATGCACTAGAGCTATAAGTGTGTGAAAGCTCAAATGAAGCTAAGTGGGGTGTGCATCCAACTTGCTTTCTCATGAAGACCTTGGGCAAGCAAGTTGGCTTTGTATATTCCTATGATGGGCTTCCTCACCGGAACAATGAACAAGCAAGTTGGATGCACACCCCACTGAGCTTCATTTGAGCTTTCATACACTTATAGCTCTAGTGCATCATTTGCATGGCAATCCCTACTCCTCGCATTGACATCTATCGATGGGCATCTCAATAGCCCGTTGGTACGCCTAGTTGATGTGAGACTATCTTCTCCACCTTTTACCCCTTTGATATCTACCACCATATTATATTCCACCTAAATGCTATGTCCAATGGCTCACGCTCTTGTATTGCGTGAAGAATAAAAAGTTGATGCATATTGAAAAAGTACTATCCAATTGCCTGACTTGGACACCGTGGTGCTTAACATTTGTATTATTGTGGTGAAGATGGAGCCATGCCTTGCTAACGTACTAAGATGAATGGGGGGGGTAAACATTTCTTAAGGATCGTATACTTTTGAGGATTAATGATTTTGTTTCTTACACTTCTAATATTGTTGTGTTAATATTTGTTGATTCATATTTTCTCAATGAGCATACACGCATAAGATTACATAATGGATAGCATGTCACATCAAAAATTCTATTTTTATCATTTACCTACTCGAGGAAGAGCATGAATTAAGCTTGGGGATGCTTGATACGTCTCCAACGTATCTATAATTTTTGATTGTTCCATGCTGATATATTATCATTCTAGGATACTTTTTGGGTCCTTATTTACCAATTTATAATATTTTTGAGCACTAACCTATTGACCTAGTGCCCAGTGCCAGTTGTTGTTTTCTGCATGTTTTTCACTTTTTACGTTTACATTACCAAACAAAGTCCAATTGCCACGAAATTTTTTGATGATTTTTTCTCGACCATAAGAAGACCTAGAAGCTTCGGAACGAGGACGGGAGGCGCACGAGGGCCCCACCACACATCAGGGCGCGCCCTAGGGTGTGGCTCCCTGATATGTGGTGGCCCCTCATGGCTCTCCCGACGCCCCTCTCTGGCCTATAAATTCTCTAATATCGCAAAACCCCAGAAGCAGTCCCGAAACCCTTTTTCTGCCGCCACAAGTCTCTGTTCCACCGCGAGGACATCTGGAGCTCCGTTCCGGCACCCTGTCAGAGGTGGATCGATCATGGAGGGCCTCTTCATCAACCTTGCTGCCCTCATGATGATGTGTGAGTAGTTGACCACAGACCTACGGGTCCATAGCTAGTACCTAGATGGCATTCTCTCTATCTCTTGATCTTCAATACAATGGTCATCGCATCTTCGCTTTGATCTATCCGATGTAATCCTATTGTGTGGTGTGTTTGTTGGGATCCGATGAATTATGGGTTATGTTAAGATTATTCATGAAAAGTATTTGAGATACCTCTGATATACATTTTCTCTTAATTGCATGATCATTATAGCTTTGTAATGCTCTCCGATTTCTTGATGTGCTTTGGCCAAGTAGATTGATATTTCATCGGTGGGAGTGGTGCATTATGGTAGGTTCAACCTGACGAGTTTCCATATCCCAGTGACAAAGTAGGGGACAAGAATGCGTCTTTGTGTTGTTTCTACTAAGGATAACACGATCAATTCATATTGCTTGAGTTTACTTTTTCTACATCATGTCATCGTTCTCCATGCATTAATCTGTTTTACTTAATAATGTAGATGCATGCTGGATAGCGGTCGATGAGTGGAGTAATAGTAATAGGTGCTGGCAGGAGTTGGCCTATTTGTTTATGGACGTGATGCCTATATACACATGATCATTGCCGTGAAAATCGCATAACTATCCGCTTTTCTATCAATTGCCCAACAGTAATTTGTTACCCACCGTATGCTGCCTACATGAGAGATGCCGCTAAGGAACACTATGGCCCCCGGGTCTATTCACCTATATATTTACAAACTCTATTATTACCTCGCTGCCTTTATTTAATTTTTCTTTATTTTGCAATTTTTATTTATCAACAATTATCTACACAACTCATTTGCTTGCAAATAACGAGATCAAGGGGATTGACAACCCTCTTGCCCGCGTTGGGTCCAAGTTGTTTGTTCATTTGTGTGCAGTCGCTGAAGACGGTTGAGGATTGATATTCCTATTGGTTTGATAAACCTTGGTTTCATAACTGAGGGAAATACTTACCCACTTTGTGCTGCAGTTACACGTTCCTCTTCAAGGAAAACCCAACGCAGATCACAAGTATCATGGGGCGTCGGGAGGCAGCCAAGGGGGGCACAAGCCATCAGGGCGCGGCCTATTGGCTTGTGCGACCCTCGTGCGTCCCTCGGCCTCCTTCCGAAGCTTCCAGGTCTTCTTTTGGTCCAAAAAAATCTTCAAAAAGTTTCGTGGCAATTGGACTTCGTTTGGTACTATAAACCTAAAAAGGAAAAAAAACATGCAGAAAACAGCAAGAGGCACTGGGCACTGGGTCAATAGGTTAGTGCACAAAAATATTATAAATTGGTAAATAAAGACCCAAAAAGTATCCTAGAATGATAATATATCAGTATGGAACAATCAAAAATTATAGATACGTTGGAGACGTATCAGCTACCAGGCGCTAGGTCGCCTCACGATGCCCCTCCCGCACGCTGGCCTCACGAGGCTTGGTTTACGACGCCAGCCACGGGGCCCCGCGCCCATCGCATGGGTGACGCATCCGCACAGAGGAAGATGACAGAGGCCGTGCCGGTCGGCACGGATAGGGAGGTTTTCCCTTTTGGTGATTAGGGAGCCGCGCCAGCCGCCCCTCCAAAAGTAGGTTCCCAAAGCTTGCCACTTCGGTGAAAGAGCATCAAGACGGATCGGTGCGCCAGGATGGAGGTCATCGCCGAGCCCACGAACGCGTCACGAAGACTGCTTTATCAGGCGAAGACCACCTTTAGTCAGGATAGGCCTGGCTCCTGTCGCCCTTCGAATTGCCACTCTGTGGCCACCCTTTCCCGCTGATATTTCCGGGGAAGAGGACCAAGGCACTACAAAGGGGGCAGGGCCACGTCCATGTAAGGGGATTAAACTATTCTCTCCCAAACACCCATTGTACTGGAGCCTTAAGCTCCTCCCTTGCAAAGAAACCAAATCACAAGCAGGAGTAGGGTTTTACACCACACGGTGGCCCGAACCTGGGTAGCTCGTGTGTCCCTGTTGTTCCGGGTGAGGAGGAACTAGCTCGCCATCGATCTTACTGTGTTTACCGTCGTGTTGCAGGTTGCCAAGCCAAGCCCCCCAAGTGTTTGAACCTTGTTCTTGGAGAAGTTCTTCGACACAGATCCCAGACTCCGACATTTGGCATGCCAGGTAGGGGGACTTTTCGTCTTTGCGCCTTTGACCTCGACATCAATATCGACATGGACGAAGCCGCCGCTCGCCGGGAACGTGCCGCGAGCCGAGCTACCGCCAGGGCTCCCGCGATGCCCGCCACCTGTGGTGCCCCGGGGCAGCGCCCCCGAGCCGCCATTGAGGCCGTTGGGTAGCTTGTGGCCTCCTCCGTCCACCAGTCGGTGAATGAGCAGGCACGTGGCCGCTCCACCACCGTCTCCTCGCTCGCCTGCCATGACCCTCCTGCTCCGCGTGCCACGCTGCTCATGGCTGATACTTGTGATCTGCATTGGGTTTTACGTAAAGAGGAACGGATGATGCAACACAATATAGATAAGTATTTCCATCAGTTTAGAACTAAGGTTTATCGAACCAATAGAAGTAGCACGCAACCCCCGTCTTCAGCGACTGCACACAAAGGAGCAAACACTTGTACCCAACGCGGTCAAGAGGGTTGTCAATCCCTTTGGACTCGTTATTTGCAAGCTAGTGAAGTATGTAGATGAAAGTTGAATATTGTAAATTGCAAAATAAAATAAAAGGAAATAAATTGCAGCAAGGTATTGAAAGCTTTTGTAAATACATAGGAGAATAGAACCGGGGGCGTAGTGTTCTCTAGTGGCATCTCTCATGAAATAGGCATACGGTGGGTAAACAAATTACTGTTGGGCAATTGATAGAAAAGCGCATACTTATGCAATCTTTATTCATAGCAATGATCATGTGTATATAGGCATCACGTCCATAAGCAAATAGGCTGACTCCTGCCTGCACCTATTACTATAACTCCACCCATCGACCGCTATCCAGCATGCATCTATAGTATTAAGTAAAACAGAGTAATGCTTGGAGAACATTGACATGTGTCGGAAACGACACCTATGGGATCGCGTGGATCCCTTTATGGTTCGGCAGGGAGAAAGGCTTGCACAAAGAGCAGATCCAACGATCAACGCAAGGGATTTTTACCCAGGTAAGGGCCGCTGAGAAGCGTAAAACCCTACTCCTGCTTTAGTATATTGGATGTGTTTAAACCCTGGTTCTAGGAGCGCTTGTGATGAACAGTACACAACAGCTACACATGCAGAACGGGCCCGAGCAGATCCCCCCTGTAGCTACGCCTTGGGCCTCCTTTTATACGTTCGAAGGGGTCACCAACAGCGGCGTACAGTGCATACATGAGGTGTAAAGTTGCTACAGTGCTATCATACCTAACACTGACGGTTTAGGACAAACACATTTAATGCTCCGTTGAGGTGTCCCTTAGCGTCTTGGGGACGGAAAAAGGGGCCGTCCCATCAGCACCGCTTAAGCCCATCCACCGCTAGCACCTGACACGTACCCAGGAGGACAACAGCTAGACGACAAGCTGGTCGCTGCGCTGGAGCGGTGGCAGGGTGGCGAGGTCTTGCCGGGCCCAAGTCTTGCCGGGGCCGCGAGCCATCCCGGCAAGACCTTGCCGGGGCTCCAGCCTTCGGTCTTCTATCTTCTGATTATTGGCTTGAATGATTCCTTGATATTCTTGCATTTGCGTCCAGTTGTCCCCCGGCAGGCCTTGCGGCTGGTATGGCTACAACTACCCGTGCACAAGTATGGGGTATTAAAGACCCAAACTTTAGTACACCGACAGGAGCCCCCGGGCCTAGGCCATACACGGTGCGAGGCGTTGTTAGGCTAGGCCCAAACAGTGCACGGGCACGCGTGGCAGGAGTTAACTGTCGTAATCATTCCGTTTACTGCGCCCCCCACTACGCGCGTTGAATGCGCGACGTGGGAGACGTGGGCGGAGCGGCCGTTACAGCCGCGCGCTTGCAAAAGCGCTATTGTATTGATTAGTAAAGAGGCTGCCCCGCGCCTTCCCCATAAAAAGGAATCCGCAGAGGCGCTGCTCATTTACCTCCTGTCTTTTCCAATCTGGGAACCACCGTCGTCTTCTTCCTTGAGTCCGAAACAGAGCCCCTCCATTCATCCGCCGCCTCCACGCCCTCACCGTCCCTGGCCTCCGCCCCCATAGCCACCATGCCACCCAAGACGAGCAAGGGCAAGGAGGTGGAAGCCTCCGTCCCGCAGAGCAATCTGGTGAAGATGCGGAAGAAGCACGCCGTCTTCCCCCCGGCGCTCGACGCGAGCACACTGAAGGAGTGGTACCAGTGCATGTGAGCAAAGGAAACGAGGGCGCATCCTGCAACTCTTGTGAGCCCAGGTTCTTCCAGGTGTGGCCCAAACAAATATCACTTCTTCGCTGATTACTTTTACTACGGGCTATGCCCCCCGTTCTCTGATTTCTTCAACGACATCATGCTCACATACGGCTTCCAACTCTTGGATTTTACGCCGAATGCCGTGACGTGTATGTCAGTTTTCGCTCATCTTTGCAAAAACTTCGCCGGAGTAGTCCCTAGCACAGCCCTTTTCTGCCATTACTTCATTCCCCGCATCCAAAAGGGTGAGGCCCTTTCTGGTTCCATCGCTTGGATCCCACGGCCAGGAAGCAAGGAAGTATACCTAGACGGGGCCTACCACGAGAAGTGGGATGAATGGCGGGCCAAGTGGTGCTGGATTCAAGAGACAAAGCTCCAGTCCTTCTGCTTGCCGCGACAAATGAAGATGGTGCGTGGCAGCGATTGGAGCGCCCTCGATCCTGACGATGAGAAGCTCACAATCGCAACTACCAGGATTCACCGCCTTAGAGCTGCCAGGCTCACAATAGAGATGATAGGTGCCGATTTCCTTCGCCGGCGCATCGCTCCTCTGCAGAACAAAGGGAGGCCACCTTGGGAATTCCAGAACGCGGCAGACATCATGAGGCTGCGCCCTGGGCTGAACAATAATTTGACGTTCCTGCAGCATGCAGCTCTCTGCCAGAAACTCTTTAGGACAGATGCGGTAAGCAGGCTGCCGGCAAGCATAGTCCCTTTGTGCAATAACTCCGCTCTGGCCTCAATCATTTCCATGATGCCGGTGTTTGACGCTCACAGCCTTGACGGGACCTGGATCGAGCCATCCGAAGAGCAGGCAGAGCAATTCTTTGATAACCTGTCGGAGAGGGCCATCCACACGGAAGAAAACCTTGTCTGCCCCACCACTGATGAAGAAGTGGCGTACATCGCCAGCAAGGCGAAGGAGGCAAATCTTGCCGCGGAGGCCGGCAGCGCTGGCTTCGTGGAAGGGGAAACTAGCGAAGGCGAAGTGCTGTCGGAGGAAAATCTTGCCGGGCAGGGCGAGGTTGCCGGGAAGCAGAGTGTCACATCTGCCGGGGGCACATCTGCTGAAGACATAGCTGAGGAGGAACTGCACGAGGAGTTCCCAGCTCTCGAGCCGAGGAAGAGGCGTGCTCTTCGAAAAGTCACCTCTGGTGCCTCTGCCCGCTAGCCTTCCTCGAGGGGTGAAGCTTCCGGCAAAGGGGCCGCCGGCAAGGCTGCGCAGCAACCCACCGCAGCTAATCGCCCCAGGACCACTCCCTCATCTCCTCGCACGAGGGCCGCGGCGGAAGTCGACTTCGACCTCTCTGCCTTCAGCTCGGAGGAAGAATAGTAAGAGCCCTGTCACATCCTCTAACTTCTAAACTTCTGATTTTGTTTAATTGATTTGTTTTGCTTTGACTCGTTTCCGCAGAGATGACACAGAAACATTGGCGCAAAGGATAGCGAAGAGGGCGAAGACCTCGACGGGTGATGAACCGCCGGCAAGCACCTCAGGTGCGCCAGAGCTGATTAACATCAGCCCGGAGCTCAGCCCACGACGCAGCCCTCAACACAGCCCCCGGCGCAGCCCCCAGCGTGAGTCCGTTACTTGCTTTCCGCTGGCAAGCGCCGGGGTGTGTGTCTTCACTGCTAACATCACCGGGCGTGCAGGAGTAGAGCGGCAACAAGGAGCACCAACGGGGGCCATCCCTGATGCGCCGCCTCCGTCAACTACACCGCCCAGAGATGAGTCTTCAGCAAGCGAGCTTTACCGGGATGAAGAGGAGCCGGCAAGCACAGGCACCGGCAACCCTTCTCAGCAGCTCGACACAGGTAAACTGCTCGCCTCAGAGTACTTGTCACTTTGTCTTTCTTTTTGTCTTCTTGAACTTCTTCCTCAGCCGTATTTTGCTTGTTCTCTTGGCCTCCAAACCTTCCCTCGACGGAGCGCATGGACGTGGATGCCGTTATCGAGGAGACCGCCAAGGATGCTGCCGCCGAGGCCGACAGGATTGCCGCTAAAGAGGCCGTCAAGAATGCTGCCGCCGAAGCCGCCGAGGCTGCTGCCGCCAAGGCCGCCAAGGCTGCACAGGAAGAGACCGCTAAGAAGTCTGCCGAGAGGGCCGGCAAGGAGGCTGGTGACCATACTGACGGCATTCCTGCCGCAGGAGCGCCAGGCGCTGCACCAGCCACGGAGCCCCCAGTTGCCGAGGAGGCGACTGTTGAGGATCGACCGTCAACATCCAGCGCTCCCCTACCAAGCAAATACCTCAAGGTTGGCGACAACCTGTTCGTCAATATTCTGGGCACGGCAAGCATTGGGGTGCCATCTGAAGGAGAAATCCTTGACATAGAGGTCATCACCACTGCCGGGCTCGAAATTGTTGACGAGCCACGTGCTAGCAGAAAAAAATCTGAAGAAGAAAAGCTCCTCCAGGCCATGAGCGGCAACTTCCAGAAGCTCCAAGCACTTCACCGCGCCCGGAAAGAGAAGCTGGATTCCAGGGCCGCAGTTGTCGAAGCAGCGGAAGCAAATCTCCAGAAGCGCGTCGAGGAAACGCAAGTCTGGTACGCTGAGGCCCTTCAAGAGCTGAGGACGAGTCAAGAGCAGCTGAGCCAAAACTGGAACAAGCTCCTCTTGAAGCAGTCTGATGTTGAGAAGGCACATGAGGAGGCCAAACAAAAGGCTGTTGCAGAGGAAGCACGCTTGAGAGAGCTCTGTGTCGGGCATGAGGCTCATGACGATGACCTTAACGCTCGTGAGAAGGCACTTGCCGACAAGCTCCGCGCCAAGGACGAGGAGATTGAAAAGCTGGTCGCACAGCGGACCCAGGAGTTTGAGCAGAAGCACAAGGAGACGCTCGAAACTCTGGTCACAGATCACGCCGGCAAGCTGAAGGAAGCCGTCGATGCTGCCGAGGCTGCAGAGGCTGCCAAGAACTTGCTGGAGGAGAAGGTGAAGAAGCTGGAGGCGGATCTTGAGGACCACCGCAAGAAGATCTCGACGCTCGAAGCCGAGAGAGATAAGGCTCTCCACAGCTTGATGGAGACACAGGTCACCGTGTCCGAGAAGACCCAGCAGCTCACCTCAGCCAAAGAATCCATCGCTGATCTGGAGCTAAAGCTGACCACACTGAAGGAGACTCTTGAGGGCAGCAGGGCTCGTGAGAAGGCCTTGGTCAAAGATCTCCAAAATGAGCAGGAGCTACTCAAGAGCGCCGCCGCCGCTCACAACGACTATGTATCAGGCGTGCAGGTCTGGACTGAAAAGCTCGTCGACGTTGTGGAGAAGCTTGCCGCACAACTATCCATCATGGGCCTGCAAGGCTTCAGGTATTCTTCTGACAACAGGGTGTCCACGAGCGCCAAACTGACCATGTTCTTTGACCGCATGCTTGAAGCCCTGGAGCAGCTTCACTCTGAGCGAACAACCCATCTGGCCAGCGAATCACGCAAGCTCTGCCAGGCTGTCCTTAGCAAGGTGCTCGTCAAAGTGGTGCAGAAGAACCCCGGCATCAACCTCTCCAACGTCTTCGACCGCTTGCCGAAGGATGTGGACGTCAAGGCACTTGAGGAGCTTGTCGCGCCCATCGTTGATAGGGTAAGCCAAGTCAAGAGGGTTGAGGGCGATCGCCGGGATTAGCTGCTTCACTTCTTGTTGTCGCCACGATTCCATGCCAAAGACAATTCGTCTTATGTTAGAAACGCGACAACTATTTATGTAATATAACTTGCTATGTTCTGGATGAATGCATGCTATTTCCCTTGTCTGATTTCTCTCTGTATGGTACATGCCCTACGCTTTGTTGGAAACTTGCCGGTGCGCACAGCCTTGCCACGAGCGCTAGGTGCGGGACTTTAGCAGCCTGCTGGAGGTGCCGCTGCCAGCAAGATACCTTAGCATTTTCAGTGCAGCCACTTAAGCTCTTGAGCGGACTCGAAACAGAGTAAGGGCACAACTGATCACAAGGTTCCCTTCGCGTGCAGGTTTTCCATACATAGGCCGAAACCGTTCAAGGAGAATAACTTTACAAAACAAGAAATTTGTTCAAAGTTTCTGCAACTTAGCTTTTCGTTGCTGTATTTCTTCCGGCAAGATGTCAACCTTGAACGTCGCCTGTCGGTATCCATACCATCCTTCCCCCCGACAAACTTGCATGCGAGGGAACCTTCTGTCCTTTGAGAAAAAGAAAGAAGAGAAAATAGAGATATGGAACCTTGGCGGTTCGTTAATGCTTACCGGAAGCAAGTGTAATACAATGTCTCAGATAAGCATGCATATAAGTAAACATGAAAATCGACAAGAATTGTAAAACACTTAGGCTTTATTCAACTAGGCACAGGGTCTGCACCTGGCTTTCTACAAAGGATTACATGCTTCATCGGCAAGACTTGTACAAAAGGTGGCTGCCGGGGGACCCGGCAACCGCGCCTTATGGATAGAACTTATGAAGATGTTCGATATTCCAGGAGTTGCTCACCGGAACGCCATCTTCAATCTCCAGGCGGACTGCGCCAGGCCTGGTGACCCGTACTACCCGATAAGGGCCTTCCCACTTCGGCGTCAACTTGTTGGAATTCTTGGCCGACTGAACGCGCCGAAGGACAAGGTCGCCTTCCTCAAGACTTCGGGCATGAACCTTGCGGCTATGGTAGCGGCGCAAGGCTTGCTGGTAGCGTGCAGCTTGCACAGCAGCCTGAAGACGATCTTCCTCAAGGAGCAACGCGTCATCTTGCCGCAGCTGCTCTTGCTCGAGCTCATCATAGGCGAGCACTCGAGGTGACCCGTATATGAGTTCCGTGGGGAGAACTGCCTCCGCCCCATACACTAAGGAGAAGGGTGTCTGGCCGGTGGCTTGATTTGGTATCGTTCTGATTGACCAAAGAACCGTCGGCAACTCATCAATCCAGCGTCTTCCGCACTTGCGCAGCTTGTCGAAAGTTCTTGTCCTGAGACCTCGCAACACTTCAACATTTGCCCTTTCCGCCTGGCCGTTGCTCCTTGGATGAGCAACAGAAGCAAAACAGATCTTGCCGCCAAGGTCTTGGACGTACTGCATGAAGGTGTGGCTCGTGAACTGTGTGCCGTTGTCAGTGATGCTCCTGTTAGGCACACCAAAACGGCAAACTATTCCTTTGAAGAACTTGACGGCTGACTGTGCTGTCACCTTTCTCACTGCTTCCACTTCCGGCCACTTTGTGAACTTGTCGATTGCAACGTACAAGTACTCAAAGCCCCTAGTAGCACGGGGAAAAGGGCCCAATATGTCGAGCCCCCAGACCGAAAATGGCCAGGAGAGAGGGATTGTCTGAAGAGCTTGAGCTGGCTGATGCAATTTCTTCGAATGGAACTGGCACGCTTCACACTTGGTTACTCGTACAGTTGCATCCAGGAGAGCAGTGGGCCAAAAGAAACCTTGCCGGAATGCCTTACCAACAACAGCTCTTGAGCCTATGTGGGAGCCACATATGCCTCCATGAATCTCTACCAACAGCTCCAGTCCATCCTCCCGAGGAATGCACTTCAATTTCACACCGTTCGGTCTCTTTCTGTACAGAACGTTGTCCACGAACTGGTACATACTAGACTGATGGGTTACTTTTTCCGCTTCTTCCTGCTCTTCGGGGAGTTCTCCTGTCTGAAGGAAAAGGACGATGTGCTGTGCCCATGCTGGAGCCTGGGGCTCGACAACAAGGACTAAAGGCATGTCTTCTGCCGTGGGAGCGTTTGTCTCTACAGCAAAGGCTCGAGGCCCTGCCGGAGCCTGTCGCTCCCCGGCAAGCTCGGCGGGAGCGTTTGCCTCTACGGCAAGAGTCTGAGGCCCTGCCGGAGGCTGTCGCTCACCGGCAAGCTTGGGGTCGTTCCCGGCAACTTCTATGCCGGCGGCCTATGGGAGATCTGCCGGGAAATACTTGCCGGAACTCGACTTCCTTCTTTTCTCTTGTCCCATCGATGGTGCTATGGATGGTTGAGTCAATCAGAGCACAAAAGTTCCTGGTTCCACAGATAACTTAAGGGCAGCGCGCTTTGACAAGTCATCAGCAATGCTATTTTCCGCACGAGGAACGTGCTCCATTTGCAGACCGTCAAAACGCTCTTCCAATTTCCTCACTTCATCGACATAAGCTTTCATTAATGGACCTTGATAATCTTTGTTCACCTGCTTGACGACAAGCTGCGAATCACCTCTGACGATGAGTTTTCTAATTCCAAGGTCTGCCGTGATCCTGAGACCGGCAAGCAGCCCTTCATACTCTACAGTGTTATTTGTTGACTCTCCCGGGGAAAATGCATTTGAATCACGTATTTGAGGTGCTCTCCGGTGGGTGCAACAAGCAGCACGCCAGCACCGGCGCCTTGCAGTGAGAAAGCCCCATCAAAATACATGATCCACTCCTGATTGGTTTCCTTGCCGTGGAGAGTTGTCTCTGGAATCTCTTCGTCTGGTGTTGGGGTCCATTCTGCAATGAACTCCGCCAAAGCTCTGCTTTGAATGGTTGATAGTTCCAAAGCCCACTCCACAATCCTGCCGGTCGCATCTGGATTTCGCAAAATCCGCTGCAACGGAGAGTGAGTGACAACGGTGATCTCATGTGCCTGAAAGTAATGGCGCGGCTTCCTCGAGGCCATAAGGAGGCCGAAGAGCAGCTTCTGCACACCAGAATATCTTGACCTAGCCCCCTGTAAAAGGGAGCTGACAAAATGAACTGGGCGCTGCACCATCTTCTTCTTCCGTGTTGCTTCATTTGACTGCGCAGATTCCACTTGGTCAGCACTAGACTCTACCGGGAAAGATCCCGGCTCGTCGCTTGGCGGTCTTGCCGCTGCCGCTGCTTCTTCGTCGACTTCTCTCTCTGCCACTAACGCGGCACTCACCACTTGGTTCGTTGCCGCTAGATATAGCAGCAATGGCTCTTGTGGTTTTGGCGCGACTAGTACTGGCGGAGAGGAGAGGTACCTCTTCAAATCCTGCAGCGCTGCCTCTGCTTCCGGAGTCCATTTCATTGGACCTGCCTTCTTCAAGATTTTGAAAAAGGGCAGGGTGCGCTCAGCAGATTTTGAGATGAACCTACTTAGAGCAGCAACACAACCGGCAAGACGACGCACATCCTTGACACGTCTTGGCACTTCAATCTGCTCAATTGCCTTGATCTTGTCGGGATTTGCTTCGATTCCTCGTTGAGATACAAAGAACCCGAGAAGCTTGCCGGATGGAATGCCAAACACGCACTTCTCAGGATTGAGCTTCAAATTGATCTTGCGCAGATTTGCAAATGTCTCTTCTAAATCTTGTATGAGCGTTGCTTTGTCCTTGGTCTTGACCACTATATCATCCATATAAGCTTCCATATTTCTATGCAGCTGGGGCTCAAAACCAATCTGGACCGCTCTTGCAAATGTTGAACCAGCACTTTTCAACCCGAAAGGCATACGTAAAAAGCAATACGTACCACATGGGGTGATAAATGCGGTCTTCTCTTCGTCTTCCATTGACATGAAGATCTGATGATACCCTGAATATGCATCAAGAAATGAAAGCAAATCGCAGCCGGCAGTGGAGTCCACAATCTGGTCGATGCACGGCAAGGGAAAAGGATCTTTTGGACAGGCTTTATTGATGTCTGTATAATCAATACACAGCCTCCATTTTCCATTCGCCTTGCGCACTACAACTGGACTGGCTAACCATGTTGGGTGGAGCACTCCTCTAACCAAACCTACCGCTTCCAACTTCTTGATTTCCTCAGAAATAAACTGTTGCCGCTCCAAAGCCTGCTTCCTGACCTTCTGCTTGACGGGACGCGCATGAGGACAGACAACAAGGTGGTGCTCAATTACTTCCCTAGGAACACTGGGGATATCAGATGGTTGCCATGCAAACACATCAATATTCGCCCATAGGAAAGCAACGAGCGCGCCTTCCTATTTGTTATCGAGGGTGGAACTTATGGTGAAAGTTCCTCCCATACCATCCTCCTTGGCGGACACCTTCTTGGTCTCTGGTGGAGCTGCCTTGGACTTCTTGCTCTTGCCGGTGGAGCTCTCTGGCACATCCTCAACGGGAGCGCAGCACTCCGAGGAGGCGCGCTTGCCGGAGTGAGTGCGAGAGGTCTTGCCGGTCTTCTTCCCCCCGGGAGCTTCATCGGCAGGAGCAAGTGCCTTGGCGGCAGATGCTGCAACTGCCTCCCGGTAAAGCTGGTCGGTGCAGATAAGCGCGTCTTTCATGTCGGAGTTGACAGTGATGACGCTTATTGGCCCGGGCATCTTCAATACATTGTAAGCGTAGTGTAATGCCGCCATGAACTTGGCTAACGCTGGGCGGCCAAGGATCCCATTATATGGCAATGGAATCTTGGCGACGTCGAAAACAATCTTCTCTGTTCTGAAGTTCAGATCACTACCAAATGTTACTGGCAGTGTGTTCTTACCCTTCGGCTGGCTCCTCCCTAGATTGACCCCTTGAAACGTGCCCGTTTCCTCGAGATCTTCATCAGGGATTTGCAACCTTTTGATCACCTCGGGCGAGATCAAATTCAAGCCGGCCCCACCGTCAACTATCATTTTCGTCACCTTGAGGTTGCGAATCATTGGTGAAACCAACAATGGCAGACACCCGACCGCAGTTATGCGATCAGGGTGATCCTCAGTGTGAAAAATGATAGGCGTATTGGACCATTTCAGTGGCTTCTGGGCACCGACAGATGGCTCAGTCGCATTAACCTCGCGCGCCCACTGTTTAAGTTGGCGGCGGGAAGAATGCAACGAGGCGCCCCCGTCAATGCACATCACGTCTGTAGCTTTCTGGAATTCTTGCTCGCTGGACTCGTCGTCCTCTTCGTTGTCATCGTCACCCCCCTCTTGCTTGTCACGGCCTCGAGCAGGCCTCTCCTTCTGTTGCTTGGCCTTGCCGCGGCGACCTCCTCGGCCACCGCATTTCTTGCCGGACCCCTCCGCGCCATCCTGAGCCTTCTCCTTGTCTTGCCTCTCATACTCAGCTTTCTGCTTCTCGACAAGTTGCTCAACTTGCCGGCAGTCTTGGAGATCGCGGCCCTTCGTGCGATGGATCTTGCAGTACTGCTTGCCGGAGCCCTTTGGCTTGTCGGCAGCCGCCAAGGCCTGACAGGAGGCACACCCGGCAACATCATTGCCGGGGCCATCAACCTTGGCCTTCTTGGCGGTGTCGGGGTTGCCGGATCCCTCGACGGCAAGCACGGCCTTGCCCTTGCGCTTCCTGTTACGCCGCCGGCCTTTCTTTGCCGGGGCGGCGGCGTCTTCGTCGTCGGAGTCAACTCCCGCGCCAGCATCTTCGCCGGGGAGCCTCCTCCCTTCTTCAGCCTGAGCACACTTATCAGCTAGAGCATAGAGCTCGGCTACATCCCTGACTTTGTTCATTGCTAGCTCTTCGCGCATCCTGCGGTTGCGCACGTTCTGATGGAACGCGCTGACAACAGCGGCAGGATGAACGTCTGGGATGTTGTGATGTACACGGCTGAATCTCTGTATGTACTTGCGCAAAGTATCGCCTTCCTTCTGGGGGATGAGATGCAAATCGCTTTCCTGGCCAGGAGCTTGGTGGCCTCCGGTAAAGGCGCCAACAAACTCATGACACAGGTCTGCCCAGGAAGAAATGGAATTCTCCGGCAGATGCATCAACCACGACGTGACGTTGGGCTTGAGCACCAACGGGAAGTAGTTGGTGAGTATCTTGTCGTCGTGAGCCCCGGCAGCCTGCACCGCAATGGTGTAGATGCTCAGGAACTCCGACGGATGGGTCTTGCCGTCATATTTCTCCGTGACCTCTGGCTTGAACGTACGGGAATTGGGCCACTGGACCCACCGTAGCTCACGGGTAAACGCTGGACAACCCACCTCATAGGGTAGATCGACAGGATACCCTGGCGCAGGCTTGTCCACAGTAGGCCCTGCGCGCTTATCAGATTGATAGCGCGCTTCCCGCCGCCGCTCGATGGTAGTCCGAGCGTCTTCTTTGCCTCGTTCCCGAAGAACTTGACGTTGATCGTGACGAGTTCGCGGATCAGACAACGCCGTTGAATCGTCCTCGTAGGCGTCAATCCGTCGAGTCAGCGACTACAGTTGCCGCCGTGGGGGAGAGAGCACCGTGGTCGTAGCGCCTCCCGTATTTTTGCCAGCGACACGCGTCGGCTCGATGGATTGCCGCTGTGAAGGCTCTGCCTGCTGCGGCCTATCATTGTTGGCGAGGCCGACGAGGCTCTGAATAGCAGCTCTCCACTCGTCGAGCTTGTCCACAGCAGGAGGAAAATTCAGGAGCAGCTGTGCTCGCGCCAGTGCTTCTGCTGGTGTAGGCGGCGGAGACAGGTGCGAGGAACATGAGGTGCTCTGACTCCTAACTGTGTTAGAAGGAACTCCATCACGGTCCCGCGACCGCGCACCGCTTCCACCAACATGTTGGCGTGCATGCTGGTCCCGCGCATCTCGAGGGTGATGCTCAGGAGACTTTCCGTGGGGACGCCTAGTACCACCAACGTCGCGGCGCTGTTCATCACGCGCGACCTGAGAAGGCCACGGCGCATGCGCCGGCGTGGGTGTCTTGGAAGGCGCCCTTCCATCCTTGGAATTCCCTACGCCGCCCGCGGGCAGCATAGCTCCGTCCCTAGATCTAGGGGCGCGCGGGCGGCCGTCGCCACTGCGAACGATGCCACTCGCTTGGCTTTGACCACCAGAACGTCGTGGAGGCTCAAGGCCTCCGCCTCCTCTGCCCGCGTCCACACCATCACCCATCTGTGTAGCTACAGGCGCAGCAGACGCGGATGGACCAACCGTCGTGAAACCCTTCTTCTTGGGGGCCATGGCGATGAAGCTGGTGAAGAAACTGGTGCACTGATCGCTAGATCAGGTTCACACAACCTTTCTCCCCTACCTGGCACGCCAAAGATGTCGGAAACGACACCTATGGGATCGCGTGGATCCCTTTACGGTTCGGCAGGGAGAAAGGCTTGCACAAAGAGCAGATCCAACGATCAACGCAAGGGATTTTTACCCAGGTTTGGGCCACTGAGAAGCATAAAACCCTACTCCTGCTTTAGTATATTGGATGTGTTTAAACCCTGGTTCTAGGAGCGCTTGTGATGAACAGTACACAGCAGCTACACATGCAGAACGGGCCCGAGCAGATCCCCCCTGTAGCTACGCCTTGGGCCTCCTTTTATACGTTCGAAGGGGTCACCAACAGTGGCGTACAGTGAATACATGAGGTGTAAAGTTGCGACAGTGCTATCATACCTAACACTGACGGTTTAGGACAAACACATTTAATGCTCCGTTGAGGTGTCCCTTAGCGTCTTGGGGACGGAAAAAGGGGCCGTCCCATCAGCACCACTTAAGCCCATCCACCGCTAGCACCTGACACGTACCGAGGAGGACAACAGCTAGACGACAAGCTGGTTGCTACGCTGGAGCGGTGGCAGGGTGGCGTGGTCTTGCCGGGGCTGCGAGCCATCCCGACAAGACCTTGCCGGGGCTCCAGCCTTCGGTCTTCTATCTTCTGATTATTGGCTTGAATGCTTCCTTGATATTCTTGCATTTGCGTCCAGTTGTCCCCCGGCAGGCCTTGCCGGTGGTATGGCTACAACTGCCCGTGCACAAGTATGGGGTATTAAAGACCTAAACTATTTTTACCCAGGTTCGGGCCGCTGAGAAGCGTAAAACCCTACTCCTGCTTTAGTATATTGGATGTGTTTAAACCCTGGTTCTAGGAGCGCTTGTGATGAACAGTACATAGCAGCTACACATGCAGAACGGGCCCGAGCAGATTCCCCCTGTAGCTACGCCTTGGGCCTCCTTTTATACGTTCGAAGGGGTCACCAACAGTGGCGTACAGTGCATACATGAGGTGTAAAGTTGCTATAGTGCTATCATACCTAACACTGACGGTTTAGGACAAACACATTTAATGCTCCGTTGAGGTGTCCCTTAGCGTCTTGGGGACGGAAAAAGGGGCTGTCCCATCAGCACCGCTTAAGCCCATCCACCGCTAGCACGTGCCACGTACCCAGGAGGACAACAGCTAGACGACAAGCTGGTCGCTGCGCTGGAGCGGTGGCAGGGTGGCGCGGTCTTGCCGGGGCCACGAGCCATCCCGGCAAGACCTTGCCGGGACTCCAGCCTTCGGTCTTCTATCTTCTGATTATTGGCTTGAATGCTTCCTTGATATTCTTGCATTTGCGTCTAGTTGTCCCCCGGCAGGCCTTGCCGCTGGTATGGCTACAACTGCCCGTGCACAAGTATGGGGTATTAAAGACCTAAACTATTTTTACCCAGGTTCGGGCCGCTGAGAAGCGTAAAACCCTACTCCTGCTTTAGTATATTGGATGTGTTTAAACCCTGGTTCTAGGAGCGCTTGTGATGAACAGTACATAGCAGCTACACATGCAGAACGGGCCCGAGCAGATTCCCCCTGTAGCTACGCCTTGGGCCTCCTTTTATACGTTCGAAGGGGTCACCAACAGTGGCGTACAGTGCATACATGAGGTGTAAAGTTGCTATAGTGCTATCATACCTAACACTGACGGTTTAGGACAAACACATTTAATGCTCCGTTGAGGTGTCCCTTAGCGTCTTGGGGACGGAAAAAGGGGCTGTCCCATCAGCACCGCTTAAGCCCATCCACCGCTAGCACGTGACACGTACCCAGGAGGACAACAGCTAGACGACAAGCTGGTCGCTGCGCTGGAGCGGTGGCAGGGTGGCGCGGTCTTGCCGGGGCCACGAGCCATCCCGGCAAGACCTTGCCGGGACTCCAGCCTTCGGTCTTCTATCTTCTGATTATTGGCTTGAATGCTTCCTTGATATTCTTGCATTTGCGTCTAGTTGTCCCCCGGCAGGCCTTGCCGCTGGTATGGCTACAACTGCCCGTGCACAAGTATGGGGTATTAAAGACCCAAACTTTAGTACACCGACAACATGATGTAGACAAAGAGAATTCAATCAATATGAATTAACCCCATTATTTTATCCTTAGTGGCAATAACACAAAGACGTATCTTGTCCCCTAGTTTGTCACTAGGATATAGAAACCCGCTAGGTTGAACCCACTATAACGCACCCCTCTCACTGAAGAAAGATCAATCTACTTGGCCAAAATAAATCAATAGATCGGAGAGATTTACGAAGCAATAATAATCATGCAATTAAGAATAATAATAGAAATCAGAGAAGAATCAAATCTTTTTCATGAATAATCTGAACATAAACCCATAATTCATCGAATCCCAACAAACGCACCGCACAAAGTGATTACATCGAATAGATCACAGGAAAGATGCAGTGAACTTTGTATTGAAGATCAAGAGGGAGAGATAGCCATCTAGGTACTAACTACAGATCCGTAGCTCTGTGGGGAACTACTCACACATCACCATGGGAGCAACAAGGTTGATGAAGAGGCCCTCTATGATCAATCCCTGATACGTCTCCAACGTATCGATAATTTATGAAGTATTCATGCCATATTCACCTATGTTTACAGTACTTTTATATGGTTTTGATGCACTTTATATGATTTATTTAGAACTAACTCGGACTGACGCTGTTTTCAACAGAATTATCGTGGTGTTGTTTTTGTGCAGAAAATGAAAGTTCTCGGAATCGCATGAAACTTTTTGGGGAATTTTTTGGGACCAATACAAGACCTAGAAGCTTCGGAGGAGGGCCAGGAGGTGTAGCAGGGGCTACCACATATCTAGCCGCGCCCCCTAGGGGGGGCGCGGCCAGATATGTGGTGGCCCCCTGGAGCGTCCCCCGACGTTGTTCTCTGGCCTATAAATTCACATCTACCCTAAAAACATCAGAAGAGCTCCCGAAACACTCGTTCCGCCGCCGCAACTCTCTGCATCGACGAACACCCAATCTGGAGGCTTTCCAGTACCCTGCCGGAGAGGCTAGATCACCTCCGGTGGCCATCTTCATCATTCCGGCGGAGGCCATGACGAGGAGGGAGTAGTCCACCCTCGGGGCTGAGGGTGTGTACTAGTAGCTATATGTTCAATCTCTCTCTCTCTCTCTCCTGTTCTTGAGATGACACGATCTTGATGTATCACGGGCTTTGTTAATATAGTCGGATCATATGATGTTATTCCCTTGCTACCTTGTTGTGATGAATTGAATCTTTACCTTTGAGATCTCGTTATGTTGGATTGAATATTATGGTTTGAGAACACTTGAAGTACGTCTTGTGTGGGATACCCGTAGTGACATTGGGGTATTCTATTGATTCACTTGATATATGTTGAGGCATTAACTTGCGGATTTCGGTGACCTAGGGGATCTATGCATAGGGGTTGATTGAACGTTTTAATACCATGTTCTTTGATAGAAATCTTCGGGTGCTCCTTGAAGTTCTTTGTGTTGGATTGAATATGATAGATCTGAAATTGTTTGATGCATGTCGCATAATTTACCCACAGATACTTTAGGTGACATTGGAGTGTGTAGGTGACATTAGGGTTGATTGATATGTATCATTGGTGTTATTCTAGTAGGAACTCTAGGGCTGTTTGTGACACTTATAGGAATAGCCCAAGAGATTGATCGGAAAGAATAACTTTGAGGTGGTTCTACTACCTACACCAATTTCATCTTATTGTTCTCCGCTAGATAGGAACTTTGGAGTGATTCTTTGTTGCACGTTGAGGGATGATCATATGATTCAACTATGTTAGCATTGTTGGGAGATTGCACTAGCGGAAGTATGAACCCTAGGCCTTATTTCCAAGCATTTATACACCATTTTGCTTGTTGTTTTACACTTGCTACCTTGCTGTTTTTATATTTTCAGATTACAAAAACCTATATCTATCATCCATATTGCACTTGTATCACCATCTCTTCGCCGAACTAGTGCACCTATAAAATTTGCCATTGTATTGGGTGTGTTGGGGACACAAGAGATTTCTTGTATTTGATTGCAGGGTTGTTTGAGAGAGACCATCTTCATCCTACACCTCCCACGGATTGATAAACCTTAGGTCATCCACTTGAGGGAAATTGCTACTGTCCTACAAAACTCTGCGCTTGGAGGCCCAACACGAGTCTACAAGAATAAAGTTGCGTAGTAGACATGAAGCTCTTTTCTGGCGCCATTCTCGAGGAGGTGAGTGCTTGAAGGTATATCTTTAGATCTTGCAATTAAATCTTTTAGTTTATTGTTTTTCACTAGTTTGGTTTTATAAAAGAATACTACAAAATAAACATAAATGGATCCTCACACACTTGCTAATCTTTTCAAAAGACCCAATTATGTTGGAACAATTGCAAGTGAGAGTTCTCTAGATTATCTTTATGATGTCTTGCTTGACAATCATGAATCTAAAAATTGTGAAATATATAAACCGATTCATGATAGTTTCTTGAATGATAAGCATGATTGCCATGTTGTTAGTATGAATTCTCTGAATATCCATGATGCTAATGATGATTGCACTAGTCATGATAAAAAGACTTCCTATAAGCATGTCAATTTTTGTGGAGTGAATAAAATTTGTAAAGACACGCCCTATAGGGATGATAGATTTTGTAAGCATAAACAAGATCAAACTAATTGGTGGCTTAAAGTGATTGATGAACTTGCCACAACATTATGCCCTCTTCATTACATTACTTGTGAACTTTGCAATAGGGTTGGTCATCTCAATTTCCAATGCATGTTTTTTCATGACCGAACCGTTTCCATATTGTGATAATTTTATCTCCCATGAACTCTATAATGAACTTTTCTTATTTTTGGGGAATGAAGAATTATCACCTAAAAATGTATGGTTTGATATATTCATTACCACAAATGATAATGAAACTAATCTACAAGAAATCTATATGTTTTGCGTAGTGAATTGCAATGAGAATGCTTATATTGCCAACTATAGAAATAATGAGAAACTAATAGAATATAAAAGGAATACTAATGAAGGGATAAAGGTCTCCCAATACCCTCCTATTGTTTCTTGTGATAAATCAGGTTGCAAGGAAGAGCTTTCCATCGAACCAATCTCTTCAATAAGGAGCTCAGAAAAACTACTTAAACCCACACAAAATGTTGTAAAGGAGAAGAAGAAGAGAAGAAAAGGTAAAGGTAAAAAGGTATCTCTCCCAAATAATGTTGCTCCTATAATCGTTGAAAATGAATACGAAAGTAGTTGGGACTATGATACACTTGATGATTATTTTGTTATGCCTACTACTTGTTGTGATGAGGATGATTGGGAAGATAATGATACGCCTTATAATATTGAAAATCTTTTTGGCGCCAACTTGGAAAACTATGATGATAATTGTTACACTATTGGTGTTATTCATGCTATTGAGGATTATGCTAATGATTCGCAAACCCACAAGCTTGGGGATGTTATGCTTGATGAGAATGACATATTTGAGAATATAATTGCTAGAATTGATGTGTGTCCCAAGCTTGGGGATGCTATGCATAATGGATATGATCTTTTTCCCCCACTTCGAATGATCAAATTGGCTATGATGATTACATGCCTCCTATTTATGATGATTATTGTGATAATACTTATGTTATGAAAAGTAGTGATGATTATTATTATACAACTTTTCACAATTATGAATACCCTTTCTCTGAACATTACTCTTTTAATGTGGAAACAATTTATAATATTCAAGTCTCCTATGATACTCCCACTACTATGTATGACAAGTTTGCTTGGGGGGAGAATAATAATTTTTCTATGTTTGTGAATCATGAAAAGAATGCTTTATGTGATAGTTATATTGTGGAATTCCTTCATGATGCTACTGAAAACTATTATGAGGGAGGAACTTATGCTTGTAGGAATTGCAATAATATCAAGTTTCCTCTCTATGTGTTCAATTTTTTGAAGATATTCTTGTTTTGCCTTCCTATGCTAGTTGATTCTTGATCCCATAAGTTGTTTGCTCACAAAATCCATATGCATAGGAAGTGGGTTAGACTTAAATGTGCTTTTCATATGCTTCATGATGCTCCCGTTGTGTTTCAATCCTTTACTTTTATGTGAGCATCATTGAAATCATCATGCCTAGCTAAAAGGCATTAAAGAAAAGCGCTTGTTGGGAGACAATCCAACACTTTTATCTTCTGTTTTTTTGTGTTCACATGATCAAGCTACTGTAGTAATCATGTTTTGTGTGTTTTATCTCAATAAAGTGCCAACTAAAGCCTTTGGGATAGTATGGATACTTGTTGATTTGATTCTGTGCAAAAACAGAAACTTTTTCCTCCAGTAAAGAATTTCTCTGACTGTACTCGAGCGTCAAAAAATTATGAAATTTTTACACAGCATTTATATGCAAATTCTATAAGTTTTTATAATTTTTCAGAATTTTTAGAGATAGGGAAGTATGTCTGTACTACAGACTTCACAGACTGTTCTGTTTTTGACAGATTCTGTTTTGCATGCATAGTTTGCTTGTTTTAGTGTTCCCATAGCTTATATTCAGTGATATAAATTATGTGAATGGTAGAATACAGTAGGTATTATGTTAGAAAAATTATGAATCTTGTCTTGACAGTACCTAAGTGAAGGATCTTTATTTATTATACTAACCCATCTCACGAAGTTCCGTTAAGTTTTGTGTGATTCAAGTTTTCAAGTTTTGGGTGAGACACCGATATGAGAAGAATAAGGAGCGACAAGAACCTAAGCTTGGGGATGCACAAGGCACCCCCAAGGTAATATCCAAGGAATACTCAAGCGTGTAAACTTGGGGATGCCCCGGAAGGCTTCCCCTCTTTGGTCTTCAACACTATCGGTATATCGTACTTGGAGCTATATTTTTATTCTTCACATAATATGAGTTTTGCTTGAATTACATGTTTCATATGTGCTGTGTAAAAACAGAAACTTTTGCTGTAGTGTCTGAATTTTCATATTTTACTAGAACGTGGAAACTTTCTGAAATTTTTACACAGTGTTTTTATATAAATTCTTTATCACTTCCTAAATTTTAATAATTTTTTGAGTTACATAAGTACACTGTTTTCATAAATTGCTACAGACTGTTCTGTTTGGACAGATTGCTGTCATAGTTTTGTTATCTACTTATCCTATAGTTTCCATAGCCTATATTGGTAGATATAAATTGTGGAAACGATAGTAAACAGTAGATGATGTTTGAAAATTATTTTTTAACTTATCTTGGCATTACATGAAGTGTGGATTTATCTTATGTGTACTAACCTATCTCATGAGTTCTTTCGAGTTTTGTGTGGATGAAGTTTTTTAGAATAGGTGAAAGCATGATATGAGAGGATTGAACAAGATACAAAATCTCAAGCTTGGGGATGCCCAAGGCACCCCAAGTCAATATTTCAAGAAGTCTCAAGCATCTAAGCTTGGGGATGCTATGCATCCCACCTCTCTTCATCAACAATTATTGGTTAGCCTATGTTGAGCCTAAATTTTTATTTGTCCACATGATATGTGCTATTCTTGGAGTGCTATTTTTCTTTTGCTCGCTGTTTAAATAAAATACTCATATCTGAAAATCTTTATTGAGAGAGAGTCCTCACATAGCTACTTTATTGTTTGACTACTCATTGATCTTCACTTATATCTTTTGAAGAGTAGTTTGATGTTTACTCGTGTGCTTCACTTATATCCTATGAGTAAATTGTGAATCAATGAAATGTCATAAATATGAAATTATCAATGTGCTTTATGCTTAGTATTAGCTTCACATCTGGTTTATAAAGTAAAATCTATTGAAGTTTGGTAATCATCAAATTGGCCATACAAGCAATTCATGAATGATTAGTATAAGAAAGAGAACTTTCACATACAAATATATTATCTTGGACATCTTTTATGATTGTGAATACCCATCAATTATTTTTAAACTTGATCAAATAGTTGAAGTTGAACAAGGAAGACAACGTAATGGTTATTTTTGGGTATATTTGCATAGAAGTTATATTGTTATGGATCCTCCAACATGTGGTGCTTGTTTAGAACCTTTTGCTAGCCAAAACTTCGTACTAAGTAGAGATACTACTTGTGCATCCAAAACCTTGAGCCAAGTTTCTTCCATGAGAGTCCACCATACCTACCTATATATGGTATTTCATTGCCATTCCAAGTAAATTTGCATGTGCCACCTCTAAACATTCAAATAAACATCTGTTTTGTGTGCTCGTACCGCTCATGGGGTGGTCATTATCTTCCATGCTAAGCGAGTTATTCTCAAGATGTGTGTTTATTCACTTGTCATTGCATGAGAGAGGCTGGTAAAAAGGATTCCTAGTCCTGCATAACACAAAAATAAATAAACAAAAACTCCCCCTAGAAAGTTGATTGTTTGGAGGGCAACCGTGGATTCGGCCAGCCATGGAATGTGTTTGAATGGTGGAGGGGGAGTAAAAAAATGCAATTCTGTTTGGGAACCGCCAATAATGTGATTAGCATGGAAGATATTGAATACTCTGTTGTGGTGTTGACAGGAAAGGCACACCACTCAAAAATACATATTCATCTCTGTTTTAAACAATGAGCTCTGGCACATATGCAAATCCCTGCTTCCCTCTGCGAAGGAACAATCTATTTATTTTCATGTTAAGTCAACTTCTTATTCCAACCTCAATCTATTAGTTGGAAAGCACCATGTGGTGGGGAAAGACCCAAACATATATATCCACTCAAATATATTTGATCATGATTCATTATTGTTGACAATTATCTTTATGATAAGTGTATTGGGAGGCGAAGCATCAAGCCCCTATCTTTCTCTGTGTTCGATGGGTGTTGTTTGTCCTAAAAATATGCCTTGAGTATTAGAAATCATAAAAGAATATATGATAATTGAGTATGTGGAGCTCTTACTTAGACTTGATGATGTATTGAAGTTCTTTGGTGACCAGGAACATAGATTGTTAAGTTTCAATAGAATGCATTGTTTGAACCATGACATGTGAATTGATTGCTACTCTATCATGTTGATTTTTATGAGAAAAAGTTGCTGGTTATGATGCTAGAAAAGTGACTGAAATTATCAATGATGAAAACTATTCACTAAGCTAGCATTCACACTTCATAAATTATTTCTTTTATCATTTACCTACTCGAGGACGAGAAGGAATTAAGCTTGGGGATGCTGATACGTCTCCAACGTATCGATAATTTATGAAGTTTTCATGCCATATTCACCTATGTTTACAATACATTTATAAGGTTTTGATGTACTTTATATGATTTATTTAGAACTAACCCGGACTGACGCTGTTTTTAGCAGAATTACCGTGGTGTTGTTTTTGTGCAGAAAATGAAAGTTCTTGGAATCGCACGAAACTTTTTAGTGAATTTTTTTGGACCAATACAAGACCTAGAAGCTTCGGAGGAGTGCCAGGAGATGCACCAGGGGCCCACCACATATCCAGCCGCGCCCCTGATGTCTACTACACAACCTTCTTCTTGTAGACTCGTGTTGGGCCTCCAAGCGCAGAGTTTTGTAGGACAGTAGCAAATTTCCCTCAAGTGGATGACCTAAGGTTTATCAATCCGTGGGAGGCGTAGGATGAAGATGGTCTCTCTCAAACAACCCTGCAACCAAATAACAAAGAGTCTCTTGTGTCCCCAACACACCCAATACAATGGTAAATTGTATAGGTGCACTAGTTCGGCGAAGAGATGGTGATACAAGTGTAATATGGATGGTAGATATAGGTTTTGGTAATCTGAAAATATAAAAACAGCAAGGTAGCAAGTAACAAAAGTGAGCAAAAACGGTATTGCAATGCTTAGAAACAAGGCCTAGGGTTCATACTTTCACTAGTGCAAGTTCTCTCAACAATACTGACATAGTTGAATCATATGTAAATCCCTCACGTGCGACAAAGAGTTCACTCCAAAGTCACAAATAGCGGAGAACAAACGAAGAAATTATTGTAGGGTACGAAACCACCTCAAAGTTATCTTTTCTGATCAATCGTATGAGCTATCCCTATAAGCGTCACGAACAGCCCTAGAGTTCGTACTAAAATAACACCTTAAGATACACATCAACCAAAACCCTAATGTCACCTAGATACTCCAATGTCACCACGAGTACCCATGGGCTTGATTATACGATATGCATCACACAATTTCAGATTCATCATGTTCAATCCAACACAAAGAACTTCAAAGAGTGCCCCAAAGTTTCAACCGGAGAGTCAAGACGAAAATGTGTGCCAACCCCTATGCATAGATTCCCAAGGTCACGGAACCCGCAAGTTGATCACCAAAACATACATCAAGTGGATCAATAGAACATCCCATTGTCACCACAGATATCCCATCGCAAGACATACATCAAGTGTTCTCAAATCCTTAAAGACTCAATCCGATAAGAAAACTTCAAAGGGAAAACTCAATTCATCACAAGAAGATAGAGAGGGGAAAACTCCATATGATTCATCTATATTAATAAAGCTCGCGGTACATCAAGATCGTGTCATCTCAAGAACATGAGAGAGAGAGATCAAACACATAGCTACTGGTACATACCCTCAGCCCCGAGGGTGAACTACTCCCTCCTCGTCATGGAGACCGCCGGGATGATGAAGATGGCCTCCGGTGATGGTTTCCCCCTCCGGCAGGGTGCCGGAACGGGCACCCGATTGGTTTTTCATGGCTATAGAGGCTTGCGGCGGCGGAACTCCCGATCTAGGTTTCTTTCTGGGGGTTTTGGTATTTATACGAATTTTTGGCGTTGGAATCACGTCAGGGGGATCCACGAGGCGGCGACAAGCCAGAGGGGCGCGCCCTAGGGGGGGGGCGCCGCCTAGGCTTGTGGTGGCCTCGTGGCTCTTCTGGCCCAACTCCAATGCCCTGTGGGCTTCTTCTGGTCCATAAAAAAATCATCGTAAGTTTTTATTCCATTTGGACTCCGTTTGATATTCCTTTTCTGTAAAACTCAAAAACAAGGAAAAAACAGAAACTGGCACTGGGCTCTAGGTTAATAGGTTAGTCCCAAAAATAATATAAAATAGCATATAAATGCATATAAAACATCCAAAACAGATAATATAATAGCATGGAACAATCAAAAATTATAGATACGTTGGAGACGTATCAGCATCCCCAAGCTTAATTCCTGCTCGTCCTCGAGTAGGTAAATGATAAAAACAGAATTTTTGATGTGGAATGCTACCTAACATATTTATCCATGTAATATTATTTATTGTGGCATGAATGTTGAGATCCATAAGATTCAAAACAAAAGTTTAATGTTGACATAAAAACAATAATACTTCAAGCATACTAATAAAGCAATCATGTCCTCTCAAAATAACATGGCCAAAGATAGCTATCCCTACAAAATCATATAGTCTGGCTATGCTCCATCTTCATCACACAAAATATTAAATCATGCACAACCCCAGTTTTAGTCAAGCAATTGTTTCATACTTTAGTATTCTCAAACCTTTTGAACTCTCACGCAATACATGAGCGTGAGCCATGGATATAGCACTATAGGTGGAATAGAATATGGTGGTTGTGGAGAAGACAGAAAGAAGGAGATAGTCTCACATCAACTAGGCGTATCAACGGGCTATGGAGATGCCCATCAATAGATATCAATGTGAGTGAGTAGGGATTGCCATGCAACAGATGCACTAGAGCTATAAGTGTATGAAAGCTCAAAAAGAAACTAAGTGGGAGTGCATCGAACTCGCTTGCTCACGAAGACCTATGGCAATTTGAGGAAGCCCATCATTGGAATATACAAGCCATGTTCTATAATGAAAAATTCCCACTAGTATATGAAAGTGACAATATAGGAGACTCTCTATCATGAAGATCATGGTGCTACTTTGAAGCAAAAGTGTGGAAAAAGGATAGTAGCATTGCCCCTTCTCTCTTTTCTCTCATTTTTTTATTTTCTCTTTTTTTCATATTTTTTTGGTGGGCATCTTTGGCCTCTTTTTTTTTGGGCTTCTCTGGCCTCTTTTATTTTTCGTAAAGTCCGGAGACTCATCCCGACTTGTGGGGGAATCATAGTTTCCATCATCCTTTCCTCACATGGGACAATGCTCTATAATGATGATCATCACACTTTTATTTACTTACAACTCAAGAATTACAAATCGATACTAAGAACAAAATATGACTCTATATGAATGCCTCCGGAGGTGTACCGGGATGTGCAATGACTGAAGAGTGACATGTATAAAAAATATGAACGGTGGCTTTGCCACAAATACGATGTCAACTACATGATCATGCAAAGGAATATGACAATGATGATGCGTGTCATAAACGGAACGGTGGAAGTTGCATGGCAATATATCTCGGAATGGCTATGGAAATGCCATAATAGGTAGGTATGGTGGCTGTTTTGAGGAAGGTATATGGTGGGTTTAATGCACCGGCAAAAGTTGCGCGGTACTAGAGAGGCTAGCAAGGGTGGAAGGGTGAGAGTGCATATAATCCATGGACTCAACATTAGTCATAAAGAACTCACATACTTATTGCAAAAGTCTATTAGTTATCAAAACAAAGTACTACACGCATGCTCCTAGGAGAAGAGTTGGTAGGAGTTAACCATCGCGTGATCCCGACCTCCACAGAAAGGAGGGCAATCAATAAATAAATCATGCTCCGACTTCGTTACATAACGGTTCACCATACGTGCATGCTACGGGAATCACAAACTTTAACACAAGTATTTCTACCAATCCAAAATTACTCACTAGCATGTCTCTAATATTACAATCTTTATATCTCAAAACAATCATAAGGAATCAAACTTCTCATAGTATTCAATGCACTTTATATGAAAGTTTTTTTATTATATCCCTCTTGGATGCCCATTATATCCGGACTAAATTCATAACCTAAGAAAATTACAATGCTGTTTAGAGACTCTCAAAATAATATAAGTGAAGCATGAGAGTTCAACAATTTCTATAAAATAAAACCACCGCCGTGCTCTAAAAAGATATAAGTGAAGTACTAGAGCAAATTGACAAACTACTCCAAAAAGGTATAAGTGAAGACCAATGAGTAGCCAACAATTAAATAACTATGTGAAGACTCTCTCATCTAAGAATTTCAGATCTTAAGTATTTTATTAAACATCAAGCAAAAGAAAAATAGCACTCCAAGAATAGCACGCATCATGTGAACGAATAAAAATTTAGGCTCAACATAGGCTAACCGATAATTGTTGATGAAGAGAGGTGGGATGCGTAGCATCCCCAAGCTTAGATGCTTGATACTTCTTGAAATATTTACTTGGGGTGCCTTGGGCATCCCCAAGCTTGAGCTTTTGTATCTCGTTCAATCCTCTCATATCATGGTTTCACCTATTCTCAAAAACATCTTCCACACAAAACTTGAAAAGAACTCGTGAGATAGGTTAGTACACATAATAATAAATCAACTCTTTATGTACTGCCAAGACAAATTGCATAATAATTTTAAAACATTAGGTACTTTATACTATCATTTACACAATTTATATCTACCAATATAGGCTATGGAAACTATAGGATAAGTAGATAACAAAACTATGACAGCAATCTGTCCAAACAGAATAGTCTGTAGCAATTTATGAAAACAGTGTACTTCTGTAACTTAAACAATTATGAAAATTTAGGACATGCTAAATAATTTATATGGCATCACTGTGTAAAAATTTCAGAAACTTTCCACGTTCCAGTAAAATATGAAAATTCAAACACTACAGCAAAAGTTTTTGATTTTTTTACACATCACACATCAAACATGCAATGCAAGCATCCTAAGGCAATTCATGGAACTTTTTATTGAAAAAAAAGATTATAAATAACACCTAACAGAAAATAAAAAAGTATAATGATGATCCAAGCAAAGCACATATTATGTGACGAATAAAAATATAGCTCTAAGTAAGATATTCCGATAATGTTGAAGACGAAAGAGGGGATGCCTTCCGGGGCATCCCCAAGCTTAGGCGCTTGAGTCTTCCATGGATATTACCTTGGGGGTGTCTTGGGAATCCCCAAGCTTAGGTTTTTGTCACTCCTTGTTCTCCTCATATCGGTGTCTCACCCAAAACTTGAAAACTTCAATCACAAAAAACTTAACGGAACTTCATGAGAAGGGTTAGTGTAATACAGATAAATAATTCACTTAGGTACTGTCAAGACAAGATTCATAGTTGTTCCCACATGATACCTACTGTATTCTATCATTCCCATAATTTATACCACTAAATATAAGCTATGGAAACACTAAAACAAGCAAACTATGCATGCAAAACAGAATCTGTCAAAAATAGAGCAGTCTGTGAAGATCTGTAGTGTAACCATACTTTCCTGTCTCTAAAAATTCTGAAAAATTAGGACAACCTGAAGAATTTGTATATTAAGACTGTGTAAAAATTTCAGATCATTATCACACTCCAGTACAAAATGAAAATTCCTGTACTGGAGTCAAAAGTTTCTGTTTTGGTTCAGCATCAATTCTACTCATGTTGTGAGTCATCCCAAAGGCTTTACTTGGCACTTTATTGAAACAAAAGCTATAAAAAATGATTATACAGTAGCTTAATCATGTGGACACACAAAAACATTAAGTAAAAGTGTTGGGTTGCCTCCCAACAAGCGCTTTTCTTTAATGCCTTTTAGCTAGGCATGATGATTTCAATGATGCTCATATAAGAATAGTAGTTGAAACATGCAAAAGAGCATCATGAATCTCATGGAAAGCACATTTAAGTCTAACCCACTTCCTATGCATAGGGATTTTGTGAGCAAACAATTTATGGGAGCAAGAATCAACTAGCATAGGAAGGCAAAACAAGCATGACTTCAAAACTTTCAACACATAGAGAGGAAACTTGATATTATTGCAATATGTAGAAGCATAGGATCCACTCTCATAATAATTTTCAGTAGCATAATGAAGGAATTCACAATATAACCAGCACATAAAGCATTCTTTTCATGATCTACAAGAATAGAAATTTTACTACTCTCCACACAAGAAAATTTCTTCTCATTACTAATAGTGGGAGTAAACTCAACAAAATAACAATCATGAGATACTTGATTGACATAACCACTTTGAATATTAAAATCATGATGACAAGTTTCATGATTACTATCACTCTTTATAGCATACATGTCATCACAATAATCATCATAGATAGGAGGCATGCCATCATCATAATAGTTTTGCTCATCAAAACTTGGGGGACTAAAAATATCATATTCATCAAACATAGCATCCCCAAGCTTGTGGATTTGTATATCATTAGCATCATGAATATTCAGAGAATTCATACTAACAATATTTCTATCATGCTCATCATTCAAGGAATTCTCATCAAGTATTTTCATAATTTCTTCCTCTACCAATTGAGCACAATTTTCTGAATCCTAATTTTCACGAAAGACATTATAAAGACGATACAAATGATGCAACCTAAACTTCATTTTTTTGTAGTTTTCTTTTATAAAACCAAACTAGTGAAAAACAAGAAACTAAAAGATTTAATTGCAAGATCTAAAGATATACCTTCAAGCACTCACCTCCCCGGCAACGGCACCAGAAAAGAGCTTGATGTCTACTACACAACCTTCTTCTTGTAGACTCGTGTTGGGCCTCCAAGCGCAGAGTTTTGTAGGACAGTAGCAAATTTCCCTCAAGTGGATGACCTAAGGTTTATCAATCCGTGGGAGGCTTAGGATGAAGATGGTCTCTCTCAAACAACCCTGCAACCAAATAACAAAGAGTCTCTTGTGTCCCCAACACACCCAATACAATGGTAAATTGTATAGGTGCACTAGTTCGGCGAAGAGATGGTGATACAAGTGTAATATGGATGGTAGATATAGGTTTTTGTAATCTGAAAATATAAAAACAGCAAGGTAGCAAGTATCAAAAGTGAGCAAAAACGGTATTGCAATGCTTAGAAACAAGGCCTAGGGTTCATACTTTCACTAGTGCAAGTTCTCTCAACAATACTGGCATAGTTGAATCATATGTAAATCCCTCACGTGCGACAAAGAGTTCACTCCAAAGTCACAAATAGCGGAGAACAAACGAAGAAATTATTGTAGGGTACGAAACCACCTCAAAGTTATCTTTTCCGATCAATCCTATGAGCTATCCCTATAAGTGTCACGAATAGCCCTAGAGTTCGTACTAAAATAACACCTTAAGATACACATCAACAAAAACCCTAATGTCACCTAGATACTCCAATGTCACCACGAGTACCCATGGGCTTGATTATACGATATGCATCACACAATTTCAGATTCATCATGTTCAATCCAACACAAAGAACTTCAAAGAGTGCCCCAAAGTTTCTACCGGAGAGTCAAGACGAAAACATGTCCCAACCCCTATGCATAGATTCCCAAGGTCACAGAACCCGCAAGTTGATCACCAAAACATACATCAAGTGGATCAATAGAACATCCCATTGTCACCACGGATATCCCATCGCAAGACATACATCAAGTGTTCTCAAATCCTTAAAGACTCAATCCGATAAGAAAACTTCAAAGGGAAAACTCAATTCATCACAAGAAGATAGAGAGGGGAAAACTCCATATGATTCATCTATATTAATAAAGCTCGCGTTACATCAAGATCGTGTCATCTCAAGAACACGAGAGAGAGAGATCAAACACATAGCTACTGGTACATACCCTCAGCCCCGAGGGTGAACTACTCCCTCCTCGTCATGGAGACCGCCGGGATGATGAAGATGGCCTCCGGTGATGGTTTCCCCCTCCGGCAGGGTGCCGAACGAGCTCCCGATTGGTTTTTCGTGGCTACAGAGGCTTGCGGCAGCGGATCTCCCGATCTAGGTTTCTTTCTGGGGGTTTTGGTATTTGTAGGAATTTTTGGCGTTGGAATCACGTCAGGGGGATCCACGAGGCGGCGACAAGCCAGGGGGGTGCGCCCTAGGGGGGGCGCCTAGGCTTGTGGTGGCCTCGTGGCTCTTTTGGGCCAACTCCAATGCCCTGTGGACTTCTTCTGGTCCATAAAAAAATCATTGTAAGTTTTTATTCTGTTTGGACTCCGTTTGATATTCCTTTTCTGTAAAACTCAAAAACAAGGAAAAAACAGAAACTGGCACTGGGCTCTAGGTTAATAGGTTAGTCCCAAAAATAATATAAAATAGCATATAAATGCATATAAAACATCCAAAACAGATAATATAATAGCATGGAACAATAAAAAATTATAGATACGTTGGAGACGTATCAGCCCCCTAGGGGGGGCGTCTCGATATGTGGTGCCCCCCTGGAGCGTCCCCCGACGTCGTTCTCTAGCCTATAAATTCACATCTACCCTAAAAACATCAGAAGCGCTCCCGAAACACTCGTTCCGCCGCCACAACTCTCTGTATCGACGAAAAACCAATCTGGAGGCCTTCCAGTACCCTGCCGGAGAGGGTAGATCATCTCAGATGGCCATCTTCATCATCCCGGCGGAGGCCATGACGAGGAGGGAGTAGTCCACCCTCGGGGCTGAGGGTATGTACCAGTAGCTATGTGTTGAATCTCTCTCTCTCTCGTGTTCTTGAGATGGCACGATCCTGATGTATCACGGGCTTTGTTAATATAGTCCGATCATATGATGTTATTCCCTTGCTACCTTGTTGTGATGAATTGAATCTTTACCTTTGAGATCTCGTTATGTTTGATTGAATATTATGGTTTGAGAACACTTGATGTACGTCTTGCATGGGACACCCGTAGTGACATTGGGGTATTCTATTGATTCTCTTGATATATGTTGAGGCATTAACTTGCAGATTCCGATGACCTAGGGGATCTAAGCATAGGGGTTGATTGCATCTTTTCATACCACGTTCTCCAATAGAAATCTTGGGGTGCTCCTTGAAGTTCTTTGTGTTGGATTGAATATGATATATCTGAAATTGTTTGATGCATGTCGCATAATTTACCCACGGATACTTGAGGTGACATTGGAGTATCTAGGTGACATTAGGGTTAATTGATATGTATCATTGGTGTTATTCTAGTAGGAACTCTAGGGATGTTTGTGACACTTATAGGAATAGCCCAAGAGATTGATCGGAAAGAATAACTTTGAGGTGGTTCTACTACCTACACCAATTTCATCTTATTGTTCTCCGCTAGATAGGAACTTTGGAGTGATTCTTTGTTGCACGTTGAGGGATGATCATATGATTCAACTATGTTAGCATTGTTGGGAGATTGCACTAGCGAAAGTATGAACCCTAGGGCTTATTTCCAAGCATTTATACACCTATTTGCTCGCTGTTTTACACATGATACCTTTCTGTTTTTTTATTTTCAGATTACAAAAACCTATATCTATCATCCATATTGCACTTGTATCACCATCTCTTCGCCGAACTAGTGTACCTATACAATTTGCCATTGTATTGGGTGTGTTGGGGACGCAAGAGATTTCTTGTATTTGATTGCAGGGTTGTTTGAGAGAGACCATCTTCATCCTACACCTCCCACGGATTGATAAACCTTAGGTCATCCACTTGAGGGAAAATTGCTACTGTCCTACAAAACTCTGCGCTTGGAGGCCCAACACGAGTCTACGAGAATAAAGTTGTGTAGTAGACATCAATCCTCCCTCCGGCAGGGCACCACAACAGGGCTCCAGATGGGCAAACGGCAGAACAGAGACTTGCGGCGACAGAAAAAAGTGTTTCGGGAGGCTCTCTAGAGTTTTGGGGATTTATTAGAATTTGTAGGCCATAGAGGGGTGTCGGGGGCCAACCGAGGGGGCCCGCACACAACAGGGCACGACCACCCCCCCCCCCCGGGCACGCCCTGTTGGGTGCTCGCTCCCTCGTGCGGCCTCCGGTCTCCTCCCGAAGCTTCCAGGTCTTCTTTTGGTCCAGAAAAAATCATATAAAAGTTTTGAGGCAATTGGACTTCGTTTGGTACTGTAAACCTGAAAAGTCAAAAACACGTAGAAAATAGCAACTGGTACTAACCACTGGGTTAATAGGTTAGTGCTCAAAAATATTATGAATTGGTAAATAATCACCCAAAAAGCATCCTATAATGTAATATCATAGCATGGAACAATAAAAAATTATAGATAAGTTGGAGACGTATCAGCATCCCCAAGCTTAATTCATGCTCGTCCTCGAGTAGGTAAATGATAAAAACAGAATTTTTGATGTGACATCCTACCTAACATGTAATCTATTGCAGGTATGATCATTGAGAAATGATGAACTAATAAAAATCAACATAGTAATACTTATAAACATAAGCAAGATAATCATCAAGTTTAAACATATACGATCCTTAAAGAATGTTCACCTCTATTAATTTTATCATATAAGAATAGCATGTCTCTGTTTTCACCACATAAATACAAATGTCAAGCACCACGGTGTCAAGTTAGGCAATTGGATCGTACTTCTTAACGCGCTTCAGCTTTTTATTACTTACGCAATATATGAGCATGAACTATGGATATAGCATAAAGGTGGAATATAATATGGTGGTAGGTTTCAAAGGGGTAAAAGTGGAGAAGAAAGTCTCGCATCAACTGGGCGTATCAACGGGCTATGGATATGCCCATCAATAGATATCAATGCGTGGAGTAGGGATTGCCATGCAACGGATGCACTAGAGCTATAAGTGTATGAAAGCACAAATGAAGCTAAGTGGGTGTTCATCCAACTTTATTGGTCATGAAGACCTCGTGCATTTAAGGAAGCCCGTCATCGGAATATACAATCCAAGTTCTATAATGAAAAATTCCCACTAGCATATGAAAGTGATAAAACAAGAGACTCTATATGAAGAACATGGTGCCACTTTGAGGCACAAGTTTGGAAAAAGAGGTAGTAGCAGTGTCCCTTCTCTCTTTTCTCTCCTTTATTTATTTTTTCTTTTTTTCTTTTTTTGTTTTCCTTTTTCCCTTTTCTTCTTTTTTTCTTCTTTTGTCCCTTCTTTATTTCTTTTATTTTTCAGCCGGAGTCTCATCCCGACCTGTGGGGGAATCGTTGTCTCCATCATCCTTTCCTCACTAATACAATGCCCTAATAATGATGATCATCACACTTTTATTTACTTACAACTCAACATGAAAACTATAACATGTTCTGCCTCTAGCAGTGTACCAGGATGTGCAATGATCAAGCGTAACATGTATAAAAAATGATGAACGGTGGCTTTGCCAAAAATACTATGTCTACTTATATGATCATGCAAAGCATTATGACAATGAAAGTACTAGTCATATGACGTAACGGTGGAAGTTGCATGGCAATATATCTCGGAATGGCTATGGAAATGCCATAATAGGTAGGTATGGTGGCTGTTTTGAGGAAGATATAATAAGGCTTATGTGCAATAGAGCTTATCATGTCACGGGGTTTGGATGCACCGGTGAAGGTTGCACTGATCCTCGAGGTGAGAATGGGCAATGCACGGTACCGAAGAGGCTAGCAAATATGAGGTGGTGCGAGTGCGTACATCCATGGATTCACATTAGTCGTAAAGAACTCACATACTTATTGCAAGATTTTATTAGCTCTCTCGAAGCAAAGTACTACTCGCATTCCCCTAGGGAGGAGGTTGGGAGGAGTTAACCATCGCGTGCCTCCGACTTAAACAACACTAGGATTTCAACGAGGAATAAGTATGCTCACACATCATCACCAATTCACCATGCTATAAAAAATATTTAGATAAACATCAAGTTAACACCCTCTAATTCACAATACTTTTACTAACCAATGATCATGCACTCATGCCCTTTCATATTACAACATCAATATCATTAACCCACAATTTCTCATTTATGTGCTACATGTGGTTTTGATTATGCACTCAATGGATACCTATTATTTTTGGACTAGTCTTATAACCCATGCAAATTACCGTCACTATTTATTATCTCTCAGACAAATATAAGTGAAGAACGAGAGTGCAATTATTTCTATAAAATATATATGCCACCGTGCTCTAAAAGATATAAGTGAAGTACTAGAGCAACTACTAAGCTCAAAAGATATAAGTGAAGCACAAGGAGTATTCTAACAAATCATGGTGATCTTGTGTCTCTCTAAAGTGGGCGTGTCCAGCAGACAATGATTGTGGAAAACTAAAATAACAAGCAAACTAAAGCAAACAACGCTCCAAGCAAAACACATATCATGGGATGAATAAAAATGTAGCTCCAAGTGACAGACCGATGGATTGAGACGAAAGAGGAGATGCCTTCCGGGGCATCCCCAAGCTTAGACGCTTGAGTCTTCCTTAAATATTACCTTGGGGTGCCTTGGGCATCCCCAAGATTAGAATCTTGCCACTCCTTATTCCTTCATCCATCGTTATAGCACCCAAAACTTGAAAACTTTAGCACAATTCCTTCATCCATTGTGATAGCACCCAAAACTTGAAAACTTCAGCACAGAAAACTCAACAAAACCTTCGTGAGATCCGTTAGTATAGGAAACATATCAAATACTTTAGGTACTGTTATAAATTGATTCTTATATTATTATTGCATAAGTATTGTATTCTAACTTCTCCCTGGCTTATACCCCCAATACAATCCATAGCATCATCAAAACAAGCAAACTATGCAAGCAAAAACAGAATCTGTCTAAAACTAAATAGTATGTAAAGATCTATAGAGAACCTATACTTATGTAACTCCAAAAATTCTAAAAAATTAGGACATCCTGAAGCTTTTGACAAAAATACTGTGTAAAAATTTCAGATAAAAAAGACCTTCCAGTAAAATCATAGAAATTCTGCACTAAACGCTAAAGTTTTGGTTTTTGCGTCGTATCAATTCTACTCATCTTGTGAGTCATCGCAAAGGCTTTACTTGGAAAAAACACTAATTTTAACAACACAAAAACACAATCATTACATAGGCAATAATCATTTTATCACACACAAGCAGAAAGTAAAAAAGCAAAAATAAAGATAACTATTGGGTTGCCTCCCAACTAGCGCTACTGTTTTACGCCCCTAGCTAGGCATAATGCATAGTTTCAAGTGTCTTTGATACTCCACCCATAAGTAGACCTCATGATAGAATAATAGGGTGGTTTAATTATATTCCTAGGGAAGTGTTCCATCCCTTTATTTAATGGAAATTGGAACCTTATGTTTCCCTCTTTCATATCAATAATTGCACCTATAGTTCGTAGAAAAGGTCTTCCAAGTATTATTGGACAAGTAGGATTGCATTCAACATCAAGCACATTGAAATCTATAGGCACATAATTTATATTTGAAATATAAGCACATCATTTATTCTACCCAAATATTTCTTGATGGTATAATCCGCAAGATGCAAGTTTAGGGAACAATCTTGAATATTGGTGAGACCAAGCACATCACAAAGAGACTTAGGTACTGTTGAAATACTAGCACCAAGGTCACACAAGGCATTGCATTCATACTATTTTAGTTTTATTTTGATAGTAGGTTCCACTGTTCAATATATCCCCCGATATGTCGATAAATCGGTCCACTTATCGCTTACCGGTGTCTGTCCGATAAGATAAATATGTCGATATGCTGATAAATCGGCTGATATGCCAATAAACAGGGTGATTTAACCCTTATCTTGGGTTGACCAATAATTTCCCAATAAGAGATATCCCCAACATTGATAGGTTCCCATTCATCATGCAATTTTCTAGGAATAGAAACTTCAAGTTCAAGTTTCTCGTCATAAGCTTTAATCATCGCTTCTACTGTATGTTGAGTAAAAGCTTTATTTTATTCGTAAGCATTGGGTGAGATAATAATGGATTGCAACAAGGAAATACATTCTACTAAAGAGAAACTTTCATAATAAAATTACTTTTAATCCAAGATAGTGGGCACATCACTAGTTAAAGTTTTAACCTCTCCAAGCCCACTTTTTCAATTTTATCATTAGAATCATCACCCTTCAAGCAAACGGGATGCTCTCTAGCTAGAGTTGACTCATATTATGTCCCTTTATAATTTACTTTCAGATTAGTAAACAAAGATTCAATAGGAGAAGTACCAATCATTTTAAGATCTTCATCATGATTCCGGTAAAAACCGGGTGGAAGAGCTTTTTCTAAGAACTCCCGCTTAGCTTTCAACTTAGAGGTCCTCTCCTTACTTTCATTAATAGATATTTGGATAGATTTAGTAGTCTCATTAAAATCATTCTGGGGTGGCAAATTTTTATTTTTAAGTGTTTCCACATCAAGAGCAATCCTATCCATGTTTTTAGTCAAATCATCAACTTTATGCAACTTTTCTTCTACCATAGTATTAAAACTCTTTTGAGAACTAATAAATTCTTTAATGGTGTTCTCAAGATCAGAGGATATCCTATTCTTATTTTTATAAGAATTTCTGTAAGAATTTCCATAATTATTAGAGGAATTACCGGGATACGGTCTAGCATTGAAATTCACCCTATACGCATTGTTGTTGAAATTGTTTCGCGAGATAAATTTCACATCAATAGCATCATCATTTTGCTCAATCAAGGTAGAAAAAGTCACATCAATGGGATCAACATGAGAATTTTACTAGCAACCAATTAGCATCCACTTTTTCACTCAAAGTAGTGATTTCTTCGACATAATTTACCTTCTTACCAGTTGGAGCTCTTTCAGTATGCCATTGAGTGAAGTTTGTCATGATGTTGTCCAGAAGTTTGGTCACCTCTCCTAATGTCACCTCCATGAAGGTACCACCTTGAAAGCACATATGCTCCCTTGGAAGTTTTGATAATTCATGACAACATACATTGTCTCTTGGACTAATAGTTTTACCTAGTTTATTTCAGATGAAGTCCACAGAGAAGATTGGCCATGGAATGTGTGGAGAATCCCCAAGGAGAGAAGAAGAAGAAAAGGAATAGGATTGGCAAATCATTAATCTTGAAGACTACATTTTACATTTTGTGAGAAATCACTCTTGAGTCTATAAGAAAGCCAATACTATTAAAAGGGGATGAGGTTTCTATGATGATCTGGTTGCTCAAGTGCTTAGAGATTAGCCACCAAAAATACACATGAAATTCTCCCACAAAATCTCTGTCTAAAACCTACCACTAAAATCGGTGCCACCAACTTCTCAGAATCGGCCACACCGAGTTTTATCCCTAGATAGATACCATACCAAACCCTAAGTTCTCGGTGCCACCAAGTTTCCATTCGGTGCAACTGAAACCAGTGATCAACTTTATGCTTAGCCATTTTCAAGAATCAGAATTTCTAAGTTTTGGAAATTGGTCTCACCGAGATTTTGAAACTGAGTAGGTCACCCATATCGGTACCACCAAGATTTATATATCGGTCTCATCGAGAAGCCGAAAGTTACCACATTTTGCACTAGTGAGTGCAACCGAGTTTTAACTCCGGTTTCACCGAGTTGGGCAATAATGTTGTAACGATTGGATTTTTGGAGATGCCTATATACACCCCTCCACCTCCTCGCACTCGCAAAGGAAGCACTCAGGACATACCTACACTTGCCTCATCCATTTTTCTGAGAGAGAGCCACCTACTCATGTGTTGAGATCAAGATCTTCCACTCCAACCATACGAATCTTGATTTCAAGCCTCTCCAAGTTGCTTTCCACCCAATCAACCACTTCTACCAAGACAAATCTGTGAGAGAGTGATTGTGTGCTGAGGAGACTATCTTTTGAAGAACAAGAGCAAGGAGTTCATCATTGTTACCACATCTATTACCTTTTGGAGGGTGGTGCCTCCTAGATTGGTTAGGTGTCGCTTGGGAGCCTCCTTCTTCGTGTCGTGGAGTTGAACTAAGAAGTTTGTATGGGCAAGGAGATCGTCTACTTCGTGAAGATCTACCCATAGTGAGGCTAGTCCTTCATGGACGAAAGCCGTGATGGAATAGTCGAGGGTTCTACTTTGTGGACCCTAACGAGTGGAGCCCTTCGTGGACTCTCGCGACCACTACCCTCTGTGGGTTGAAGTATCCGTCAGCGTGGATGTACGATAGCACCACCTATCGGAACCACGGCAAAAAATCTTCGTGTCTCCAATTGCATTTGATCTTCATACCTCTACTCTTTCTTACATATGCTTGTCTTTACTTTCCACCGCTATACTTGTTGACTAGCATGTGTAGGGTGCACTAGACTTGTTAGAATTGCTAAAATCTGCCAACCATTAAAATTGGAAAAATGTTAGGTTTTTAATTTATCAAGTAGTCTATTCACCCCCCTCTAGATGTCCCTTCTCGATCCCACAATTGGTATCAGAGCGTTGGTCTCCATAGCGTTGGTCTCCATAGCGTTGGTTTTATCACCATTGGAGGAAGATGGATGTGTCTAGTTTGGGGAGTCTTAGTTGTAGAGTGCCCATTCTCGATGGGGAGTACTATAGTCAATGGAAATATGAGATGCTTAAGCTATTCAATGAATTCCATTTGAGCAAGTATGTTAAGAGCCCTTATGTGCCTCTCATTGATCCCTTACGTCCTTCACACGAAGAAGAAATTTACATGCGTCGTAATATTAGAACTATCAATCTTATCATTAGAGGATTGCCAAGAATTGTGTTTGATACAATGAGAAACTTTTAGTGTGCTTATACTTTGTGGAATGATTTAGAGGATAGATATGCAAATTACTCTTTGAAAAATCTTGATGTCATTCTCCATACAACTGTTGCTTTTCACAAAATGAAGCCTAGTGATCCTAATTTTGACAATTATCTATTTGAGCTTAGAGATATCATGCGTGGTAAAGGAGATGTCATAACTATCAACAACATCATTGTTGAAGCCATTCACATTCATAATCTTGAACATTGTCATGATCACAACTCTAACGAATCTCTTATCTCTTATGTCGAGGATATCCCACTTGATGATGACAATGTGGAACGTGGCTACTATGATGAAGATGAATTGTTCGACATCAAATATGAGAAGACTATGCAGAATCTAAGTCTCATGTCAAACTTCAAGGATTACATGTCCGGAGGAAAAGAGTGGATTCTCGACAGTGGATGCACCGATCACATGGCCGGAGATAGAGACATGTTTCAAGAGATCACACCAAACTATGGACCACGGAGGTATGTGACTTTTGGAGACAACTTGAAGGGTAAGGTTCTCGTTCTTGGTAAAGTGGCCATATCGCATGATAGTTCCATTCAAAATGTCATGCTTGTTGAATCCCTTGGTTACAATCTCCTTTCCATATCTAGACTAGCCGACTTCAGTTACAATGTGTTGTTTACTAAAGTTGATTGCCAAGTGTTTCGACAAGATAATCATAGCATGGTCTTTACCGGTTTTCGTAGAGGTGATCTATACATTGTTGATTTCACTAAGAGATCCAAACCTCGTACTTGTCTTATTGCAAAATCTTCTAAAGGTTGGCTTTGGCATAGAAGGCTAGGACATCTTGGTATGCGTAATCTAGACAAGCTCATCAAAGGTGATCATATACTCGGTGTTAAAGATGTTATCTTTGAGAAAGATAGACTTCGTAGTGCTTGTCAAGCTGGAAAGCAAGTAGGTGGAAGTCATTCCGTAAAGAACATCATGACAACTAGGAGACCGCTCGAGTTGCTTCATATGGATCTCATTGGTACCAATGCTTACAAGAGCCTTGGTGGAAATTCCTTTCGTCTAGTTACACTTCATGATTTTTCCAGATTTAAGTGGGTATTCTTTCTTGATGACAAGTCGCAGGTGCAAAAGATCTTCAAAAACTTTGCTCGCAAGGCTCAAAATCAATTTGAAGTGAAGATCAAGAAAGTTCGGAGCGACAACGGATCAGAGTTCAAGAACACCAATGTGGACACCTTTCTTGACGAAGAAGGGATTTCACATGATTTCTCGGCTACTTACGCACCTCAACAAAATGGAGTCATTGAGAGGAAGAACTGGGCTCTAATAGAGATGGCTAGAATGATGCTCGACGAATACAAGACGCCAAGACACTTTTGGGCGGAAGCCTTGGAAACAGCTTGTCATGCTATGAACCGACTCTATCTTCACAAGCTTCTCAGTAAAACGGCATACGAGATAGTCATCGGTAACAAGCCCCAAGTTTGATACTTTCGGGTATTCGGCTCCAAGTGTTACATTCTTGATAAGCATCATCGTTCTAAGTTTGCTCCTAAATCTCATGAAGGTTTCCGACTCGGTTATGGATCAAACTCTCACACTTACTGTCGGCGTACGACACCTATGGGATCGCGTGGATCCCTTTACGGTTCGGCAGGGAGAAAAGGCTTGCACAAAGAGCAGATCCAACGATCAACACGAGGGATTTTTACCCAGGTTCGGGCCTCTGAGAAGCGTAAAACCCTACTCCTGCTTTAGTGTATTAGATGTGTTTGAACTCTAGCCCAGGAGCGCTTGCGATGAATAGTACACTCGAGCAGCAACTACGCATGCAGAATGGGCCAGAAGCTCCTCCTCCCTGTAGCTACGCCTTGGGCCTCCTTTTATACGTCGAAGGGGTCACCAATAGTGGCGAAGTACAAGAGGTGTAAAGTTGCTACAGTGCAATCATACCTAATACTGACGGCTTAGGACAAACGCATTTAATGCTCCGTTGACGTGTCCCTTAGCTTCTTGGGGACGGAAAAAGGGGCCGTCCCATCAACACCGCTTAAGCCCATCCGCCGTTAGCGCCTGACACGCATCCAGGGGGACAACAGTTAAAAGACAAGCCGGTCGCTGCGCTCGAGCGGTGACAGGGTGGCGAGGTCTTGCCGGGTGCGAGTCTTGCCGGGGCTACGAGCCATCCCGGCAAGATGTTGCCGGGGCTCCAGCCTTCGGTCTTCTGTCTTCTGATTATTGTCTCAAATGCTTCCTTGATAGTCTTGGGCTTGAATTCAGCTGTCCCCTGGCAGACCTTGCCACTGGCGTGGCTGCAACCGCCCGTGCACAAGTATGGGGTACTAAAAGACTCAAACTTTAGCACCCCGACAGGAGCCCCCGGGCCTAGGCCATATATGGGTGCGAGGCGTTGTTGGGCTAGGCCCAAACAGTGCACGGGCACACGTGGCAGGAGTTAACCGCTGTAATCATTCCGCTTACTGCGCCCCCCCACGACGTGCGATAAATGTGCGACGTGGAATACGTGCGCGGAGCGGCCGTTACAGCCGCGCGCTCGCAAAGGCGTTTTCATATTAGCTAGTAAAGAGGCAGCCTCGCGCCTTCCCCATAAAAAGGAACCCGCAGAGGCGCTGCTCATTTACCTCCTATCCTTTCCAATCTGGGAACCGCCGTCGTCTCCTTCCTCGAGCCCGAAACAGAGTCTCTCCCACTCATCCGCCGCCACCACGCCCTCACCGTCCTTAGCCTCCGCTTCCACAGCCGCCATGGCGCCCAAGGCGAGCAAGGGCAAGGGGGTGAAAGCCACCGTTACAGAGAGTGAGCTGGTGAAGATGCGGAAGAAGCACGCCGTCTTCGCTTCGGCGCTCGATGCGAGCGCTCTGAAGGACCGGTACCTCTGCATGTGGGCGAAGGAGACGAAGGCTCATCCTGCCACCCGCGTGAGTCCAGGTTCATTCAAGGGTGGCCCAGATAAATACCATTTCTACTGCGGGCTCTGTCCCCCTTTCTCTGATTTCTTCAATGACATCATGTACACATATGGCTTCCAACTCTTGGATTTTACGCCGAATGCCATGAATGTATGTCAGTTTTTGCGCATCTTTGCGAAAACTTTGCCGGAGTAGTCCCCAATACAGCCCTCTTTCGCCATTTCTTCATCCCTCGTATCCAAGCGGGAGAAGCCCTTTCTGGTTCCATCACCTGGATTCCAAGGACATGGAACAAGAAGGTATATCCAGACGGGGTCTACCGCGAGAAGTGGGAAGAATGGCGGGGTAAGTGGTGCTGGATTCAGGAGACGGATCCCCAGCCTTTCTACTCGCCTCGACAAACAAAGATGACGTGCGGCAAGGATTGGAGCGACATCGATCCTCAGGATGAGAAGCTCACAATCGTAATCACCAGGATCCATCGCCTCAAAGCTATCGGGCTCACAATAGAGATGGTCGGTGCTGACTTCCTTCGCCGGCGCATCGCCCCTCTGATGAACAAAGGAAGACCAGCCTGGGAGTTCCGGAACATGGCAGATATCATGAGGCTGCGCCCTGGGATGAACAACAACTTGACGGTCATGCAGTACACATCCCTCTGCCATAAGCTGTTCTGGACCGACGCCAGATTCAAGTTGCCGGCGGGCTTAATCCCCTTGTGCAACAACTCTGCCCTGGCCTCAATCATCGCCATGATGCTCACGGCCTTGACGGTACTTGGGAAGAGCCATCCACAGAGCAGGCATAGGTATTTTTTGATAATCTATCGGAGAAGGCCATCTGGGAAGAAGCAGTCCTCATCCGCCCCACCCTTGAGGAAGAGGTGGCGTACATCGCCAGCAAGGCAGAAGAGGCGGATCTTGCCGCGGAGGCCGGCAGCGCTGGCTTCGCGGAAGAGGAAGCCAATGAAGAAGAAGTGTTGTCGGAGGAAAAGCTTGTCGGGCAGGGCAAGGTTACCGGAGAGCAGAGTGGCACATCTGCCGGGGGCCCTTTTGCCAAAGGTACATCCGAGGAACAGCTGCAGGAGGAGCCCCCAGCTCCCGAGAAGAAGAAGAAGCGCGTTCTTCGGAAAGCCACCCCAAGTGCCTCAACCCAGCAACCTTCTTCTCCTGCCACAGCCAAACGACCCAGGACCAATCCCTCACCACCTCGTACGAGCACCGTGGCGGAAGTCGACTTCGACCTCTCTGCCTTCAGCTCGGAAGAAGAAGAGTAAGGATCCCGTCACCTCTTTTATCTTCTAAAATTCCGGTGTTGCTTACTAATTTGTCTTGCTTTGGCCCGTCTCCGCAGAGATACGGAAACGTTGGCGCAGAGGAAGGTGAAGAGGGCGAAGACTTCAACGGGCGATGAGCCGCTGGCAAGCACCTCAGGTGCGCCAGAGCTGATTAACATCAGCCCGGAGTCCAGCCCCCGACGCAGCCCCCGGCGTGAGTCTACTACTCACTTTCCGCTGGCAAGTGCCGGGGTGTGTATCTTCACTACTAACATCACCGGGCGTGTAGGAGAAGAGCGACAACAAGGAGCACCATCGAAAACCACCCCTAACGTGCCGCCTCCGTCAACCACGCCGCCCAGAGACGAATCTTCGGCTAGCGAGCTCTATCGCGATGAAGAGGAGCCGGCACGCACAGGCTCTGGTGGTCCTACTTCGGCAACTGGTGTTGCCGGGAAAGGAAAAGCCACCTCTCAACATCTCGACACAGGTAAACCATTTGCCTCACAGTACTTATCGCTTTGTCTTTCTTTTTTGTCTTCTTGAACTTCCTCCTCAGCCGTATCTTGCTTGTTTTCTTGGCCTTCAGATCTTCCCTCGATGGAGCACATGGATGTTGATGCTGTTATCGAGGAGACCGCCAGGGATGCTGCTGCCAAGGCCGACAGGGTTGCCACTGAGGAGGCCACCAAGAATACTGCCGCCGAGGCCGCTACCGCCGAGGCCGCCAAGGCAGCACAGGAAGAGGCCACCAAGAAGTCTACTGAGAGGGCCGGGAAGGAGACCGGTGACCACACTGATGGCATTCGTGCCGCAGGAGCGCCAGGCGCTATGCCGGCCACGGAGCTCCCAGCTGCCGGTGAGACGACTGTTGAAGATCAGCCGTCAACATCCGAAGCCCCCTCCTCAAGCAAGTACCTCAAGGTTGGCGACAACCTGTTCATCAATATACCAGGAACGGCTATCACTGGAGTGCCAGCCGAAGGGGAAATCTTCTACGAAGAAATCATCACCGCTGCTGGGCTCAAGATTGTCGACGAGCCATGCGCCAGCAGTAGCAAATCCGAAGAAGAAGCGCTCCTCCAGGCCATGAGCAACAACTTCCAGATGCTTCAAGCGCTTCACCGTGCCCAGCGAGAGAAGCTGGACTCTAGGGCAGCAGTCGTCGAATCGGCAGAGGGAGATCTCTAGAAGCGTGTCGAGGAAACACAAGCCTGGTATGCGGAGGCCTTCCAGGAGCTGAAGGCGAACCAAGAGCAGCTGAGCCAAAGCTGGAACGAGCTCCTCATGAAGCAGTCCGATGTTGAGAAGGCACAAGAAGAGGCCAAACAACAGGCCGCTGCAGACGAAGCCTGCCTGACAGAGCACCGTGTCAGGCTTGATGCCTATGCAGAGGACCTCGACGCTTGCGAGAAGGCGCTTGCCGGCAAGCTTCGCGGCAAGGCTGAGGAAATTGAAAGGCTTGTCGCGCAGCGGACCCAGGAGTTGGAGCAGAAGCACAAGGAAGCCAATGAGGTTCTAGTCACAGACCATGCCGGCAAGCTGAAGGAGGCCGTCAATGCTGCCGAAGCTGCAGAGGCCGCCAAGAACGAGCTTGCCGATAAGGTGAAGAAGCTGGAGGTGGACCTTGAGGATCACGGCAAGAAGATCTCGACGCTCAAAACCGAAAGAGAGAAGACTCTCCACAGCTTGATGCAGATGCAAATTGCCGTGTCTGACAAGACCAAGCAGCTCACCTCAGCCAAGGAATCTATTGCCGATCTGGAGCTGAAGCTGACCACGCTGAAAGAGACTCTTGAGGGCAGCAGGGCTCGTGAGAAGGCCTTAATCAGGGATCTCCAGAATGAGAAGGACCTGCTCAAGAGCACCGCCATCACCCACAACGACTATGTGACAGGCGCGCAGATCTGGACTGAGCGCCTTGTCGACGTCGCGGAGAGGCTTGCGGCACAACTGTCCACCATGGGTCTGCAAGGCTTCAACTATTCTTCCGATGACAGGGTGTCTACGAGCGCCAAGCTGACCATGTTCTTTGATGGAATGATTGACGCCCTGAAGCAGCTCCAGTCTGACCGAGTAACCAGTCTGGCTAACGAATCCCGCAAGCTCTGCCGGTCCATCCTCCTCAAGGTGCTGACCAAAGTGGCGTACAGGAACCCCGGCATCAACTTCGCCAACGTCCTCGACCGCTTGCCGAAGGATGCGGACCTCAAGGCACTTGAAGAACTCGTCGCGCCCATCGTCGACAAGGTGAACCAAGTGAAGAGGGTCGAAGGCCAGCGCAGGGATTAGTTGCTTCATTTCTTGTCGCCGCCACCATTCCATGCCAAAGACAATTCGTCTTATGTTAGAAACGCGGCAACTATTTCTGTAATATAACTTGCTATGCTCTAGATGAATGTATGCTATTTCCCTTGTCTGATTTCTTTCTGTATGGTACATGCCCTATGCTTTGTTGAAAACTTGCCGGTGTGCACAGCCTTGCCGCGAGCGCTAGGTGTGGGACTTTAGCAGCCTGCTGGAGGTTCCGCTGCCGGCAAGATACCTTGGCGTTTTCAGTGCAGCCACTTAAGCTGTTCAGCAGACTCAAAACAGAGTAAGGGCGCAACGGATCACGACAAGGTTCCCTTCGCGTGCAGGTTTTCCATACATAGACCGAAACCGTTCAAGGGGAATAACCTTACAAAGCAAAAATTTGTTTAGAGTTTCTGCAACTTATCTTTTCGTTGCTGTACTCCTTCCGGCAAGATGCCAACCTTGAACGTCGCCTGTCGGTATCCATACCACCATTCCCCCCGGCAAACTTGCATGCGAGGGAATCTTCTGTTCTTTGAGAAAAAGAAAGAAGAGGAAATAGAGATATGGAACCTTGGCGGTTCGTTAATACTTGCTGGAAGTAAGTGTAATATAGTATCTCAGACAAACATGCATATAGATAAACATGGAAATTGATAAGAACTGTAAAAAACTTAGTCTTATTCAACTATGCACAGGGTCTTCGCCTGGCTTTGTACAAAGGATTACATGCTTCATCGGCAAGACTTGTACAAAAGGTGGTTGCCGGGGGACCCGGCAACCACGCCTTATGGATAGAACTTACAAAGATGTTCGATATTCCAGGAGTTGCTCACTGGAACACCGTCTTCGGTCTCCAGGCGAATTGCGCCAGGCCTGGTGACTCGTACTTCCCACTTCGGCGTCAACTTGTTGGAATTCTTGGCCGACTGAATGCGACGAAGAACAAGGTCACCTTCCTCAAGACTTCGGGCATGAACCTTGCGGCTATGATAGCGACGCAAGGCTTGCTGGTAGCGTGCAGCTCGCACAGCAGCCTGAAGACGATCTTCCTCAAGGAGCACAGCGTCATCTTGCCACAGCTGCTCTTGCTCAAGCTCATCATAGGCGAGCACTCGAGGTGACCCGTATGTGAGTTCCGTGGGGAGAACTGCTTCCGCCCCGTATACTAGGGAGAAGGGTGTCTGGCCAGTGGCTCGATTTGGTGTCGTTCTGATTGACCAAAGAACTGCCGGCAACTTATCAATCCAGCATCTTCCGCACTTGCGCGGCTTGTCAAAAGTCCTTGTCTTGAGACCTCGCAACACTTCAGCATTTGCCCTGTCCGCTTGGCCGTTGCCCCTTGGATGAGCAACAGAAGCAAAACAGATCTTGCCGCCAAAGTATTGGACGTACTGCATGAAGGTGTGGCTCGTGAACTGTGTACCGTTGTCGGTGATGATCCTATTAGGCACACCAAAACGGCAAACTAGTCCTTTGAAGAACTTGACAGCTGATTGTGCTGTCACCTTTCTCACTGCTTCCACTTCCGGCCACTTTGTGAACTTGTCGATTGCAACGTACAAGTACTCAAAGTCCCCGGTAGCACGGGGAAAAGGGCCCAATATGTCGAGCCCCCAGACCGAAAATGGCCAGGAAAGAGGGATTGTCGGAAGAGCTTAAGCCGGTTGATGCAATTTTTTCGAATGAAACTGGCACGCTTCACACTTGGTTACTAGTGCAGTTGCATCCTGGAGAGCAGTGGGCCAAAAGAAACCTTGCCGGAATGCTTTACCAACAAGAGCTCTTGATCCTATGTGGGAACCACATATGTCTCCATGTATCTCTGCCAACAGCTCCAGTCCATCCTCCCGAGGAATACACTTCAATTTCACACCATTCGGTCTCTCTCTCTACAGGATATTGTCCACAAACTGGTACATATTAGACCGACGGGCTACTTTCTCCGCTTCTTCCTGTTCTTCGGGGAGTTCTCCTGTCTGAAGGAAACGGACGATGTGATGTGCCCATGCTGGAGCCTGGGGCTCGACAACAAGGACTAAAGGCATGTCTTCTGCCGTGGGAGCGTTTGTCTCTACAGCAAAGGCTCGAGGCCCTGCCGGAGCCTGTCGCTCCACGGCAAGCTCGGTGGGAGCATTTGTCTCTACCGCAAGAGCCTGAGGCCCTGCCGGAGCCTGTCGCTCACCGGCAAGCTTGGCGTCGTTCCCGGCAACCTCTTTACCGGGGGCCTCTGGGAGATCTGCCGGAAAATACTTGCCGGAACTCAACTTCCTTCTCTTCTCTTGTCCCGTTGATGGTGTTACGGACGGTTGAGTCAATCGAAGCACAAAAGTCCCTGGTTCCACAGGTAACTTAAGGGCAGTGCGCTTTGACAAGTCATCAGCAATGCTGTTTTCCGCACGAGGAACGTGCTCCATTTGCAGACCGTCAAAACGCTCTTCCAATTTCCTCACCTCATCGACATAAGCTTCCATCAACGGACTCTGATAATCCTTATTCACCTGCTTGACGACAAGTTGCGAATCACCTCTCACGATGAGCTTCTTAATTCCAAGGTCCGCCGCGATCCTAAGACCGGCAAGCAGCCCTTCATATTCTGTAGTGTTGTTTGTTGATCTCTCCCGGGGAAAGTGCATCTGAATTACGTACTTGAGGAGCTCTCCGGTGGGTGCGACAAGCAGCACGACAGCACCGGCGCCTTGCAGTGAGAAAGCCCCATCAAAATACATAACCCACTCTTGATTCGTTTCCTTGCCAGGGAGAGTCGTCTCTGGAATCTCTTCGTCTGGCGTTGGGGTCCATTCTGCAATGAACTCCGCCAAGGCTCTGCTCTGAATAGTTGAAGTACTTTCAAACTTGAGACCCAAACTTGATAGTTCCAAAGCCCACTCCACAAACCTGTCGGTTGCATCTGGATTTCGCAAGATCCGCTGCAACGGAAAGCGAGTGACAACGGTGATCTCATGTGCCTGAAAGTAATGGCGCAGCTTCCTCAAGGCCATAAGGAGGCCGAAGAGCAACTTCTGCACACCAGAATATCTTGACCTAGCCTCCTGCAAAAGGGAGCTGACAAAATAAACTGGGCGCTGCACCATCTTCTTCTTCTGTATTGCTTCATTTGACTTCGCAGATCCTGTCTTGTCGGTACCAGACTCTGCCGGGGAAGATCCCAGCTCGTCGCTTCTCGGTCTTGCCGCTACTGCTGTTTCTTTGTCGACTTCTCTCTCTGCCACTAACGCAGCACTCACCACTTGATTCGTTGCCGCTAGATATAGCAACAACGGCTCTTGCGGTTTTGGCGTGACTAGTACTGGCGGAGAGGAGAGGTACCTCTTCAAATCCTGCAGCGTTGCCTCCGCTTCCGGAGTCCACTTCATGGGACCTGCCTTTTTCAAGATCTTGAAAAAGGGCAGGGCGCGCTCAGACTTGGAGATGATCCTACTCAGAGCAGCAACGCAGCCGGCAAGACGACGTACATCTTTGACACGTCTTGGCGCCTCAATCTGCTCAATTGCCTTGATCTTGTCGGGATTTGCTTCGGTTCCACGTTGAGATACAAAGAACCCGAGAAGCTTGCCGGACGGAACGCCAAACACGCACTTCTCAGGATTGAGCTTCAAATTGATCTTGTGTAGATTTGCAAATGTCTCTTCTAAATCTTGTATGAGCGTCGCCTTGTCCTTGGTTTTGACTACTATGTCGTCCATATAAGCTTCCATATTTCTATGTAGCTGAGGTTCAAAACCAATCTGGACCGCTCTCGCAAATGTCGAACCAGCACTTTTCAACCGGAAAGGCATACGCAAGAAGCAGTACGTACCACATGGGGCGATAAATGCGGTCTTCTCTTCGTCTTCCTTTGCCATGAAGATCTGGTGATATCCTAAATAGGCATCAAGAAATGAAAGCAAATCGCAGCCGGCAGTGGAGTCCACAATCTGGTCGATGCGCGGCAAGGGAAAAGGATCTTTTAGACAGGCTTTATTGATATCTGTATAATCAATACACAGCCTCCATTTTCCATTCGCCTTGCGCACTACAACTGGGTTGGCCAACCATGTTGGATGGAGCACTCCTCTAACCAAACCTGCCGCTTCCAGCTTCTTGATTTCCTCGTCAATAAACTGTTGCCGCTCCAAAGCCTGCTTCCTAACCTTCTGCTTGACGGGCCGCGCGTGAGGACAGACAGCAAGGTGGTGCTCAATCACCTCCCTGGGAACACCGGGGATATCAGATGGTTGCCACACAAACACATCGACATTCGCCCGCAGGAAGGCAATGAGCGCGCTTTCCTATTTGTCATCAAGGGTGGAACTTATGGTGAAAGTTCCTCCCGTACCATCCTCCTTGGCGGGCACCTTCTTAGTTTCTGGTGGAGCTGCCTTGGATTTCTTGCTCTTGCCGGTGGAGCTCTCTGGCACATCCTCAACGGGAGCGCAGCACTCCGAGGAGGCGCGCTTGCCGGAGTGTGTGCGAGAGGTCTTGCCGGTCTTCTCCCCCCCGGAAGCTTCAGCGGCAGGAGCAAGTGCCTTGGCGGCAGATGCTGCAACTGCTGCAACTGCTTCCCGGTAAAGCTGGTCAGTGCAGATAAGCGCGTCCTTCTTGTCAGAGTTGACAGTGATGACGCTCATCGGCCCGGGCATCTTCAATACATTGTAAGTATAGTGCGATGCCGCCATGAACTTGGCCAGTGTTGGGCGGCCAAGGATCCCATTATATGGCAATGGAATCTTGGCGATGTCGAATACAATCTTCTCTGTCCTGAAGTTTAGATCACTACCAAACGTTACTAGTAGCGTGATCTGACCCTTCTGCTGGCTCCTTCCTAGATTGATCCCTTGGAAAGTGCCCGTTTCTTCGAGATCTCCATCAGGAATTTGCAATTTCTTGATCACATCAGGTGAGATCAAATTCAAACCGGCCCCACCGTCAACTAACATTTTTGTCACTTTGAGGTTGCAGATCGTTGGTGAAACCAACAATGGCAGACACCCGACCGCAGTTGTGCGATCAGGGTGATCCTCATCGTCAAAAATGATAGGTGTGTTGGACCATTTGAATGGCTTCCGGGCATCGACAGATGGCTCTATCGCATTAACCTGGCGCGCCCACTGTTTAAGTCGGCGGTGAGAAAAACGCAACGAGGCGCCCCCGTCAACGCACATCATGTCTGTAGCTTTCTGGAATTCTTGCTCGCTAGACTCATCGTCCTCCTCGTTGTCATCGTCACCCCCCTCTTGCTTGTCGCGGCCTCGAGTGGGCCGCTCCTTCTGTTGCTTGGCCTTGCCTTTCATATTCAGCTTTCTGCTTCTCGACAAGCTGCTCAACTTGCCAGCAGTTTTGGAGATCATGGCCCTTGGTGCGATGGATCTTGCAATATTGCTTCTCGGAGCCCTCCGGCTTGTCGGCAGCCGCCAAGGCCTGACAAGAGGCACACCCGGCAACATCCTTGCCGGGGCCATCAACCTTGGCCTTCTTGGCGGTGTCGGGGTTGCCGGATCCCTCGACGGCAAGCACGGCCTTGCCCTTGCGCTTCCTATTACGTCGTCGGTACTTCTTTGCCGGGGCGGCGGCGTCTTCGTCTTCAGAGTCGATCCCTGCGCCAGCATCCTCGCCTGGGAATCTCCTCCCTTCTTCAGCTCGAGCACACTTATCAGCCAGAGCATAGAGCTCGGCTACATCCTTGACTTTGTTCATCGCCAGCTCTTCGCGCATCCTGCGGTTGCGCATGTTCTGATGGAACGCGCTGACAACAGCGGTAGGATGAACGTCTGGGATGTTGTGATGTACACGGTTGAATCTCTGTATGTACTTGCGCAAAGTTTCGCCTTCTTTCTGGGGGATGAGGTGTAAATCACTTTCCTGGCCAGGAGCTTGATGACCTCCAGTAAAGGCGCCAACAAACTCATGACACAGATCTGCCCAGGAAGAAATGGAACCTTCCGGCAGATGCATCAACCACAACCTGACATTGGGCTTAAGCACCAACGGGAAGTAGTTGGTGAGTATCTTGTCGTCGCGAGCCCCGGCAGCCTGCACCGCAATGGTGTAGATGCTCAGGAACTCCGACGGGTGGGTCTTGCCGTCGTACTTCTCTAGGACCTCTGGTTTGAACGTGCGGGAATTGGGCCACTGGACTCGCCGCAGCTCACGGGTAAAAGCTGGACAACCCACCTCATAAGGTAGTTCGCCAGGATACCCTGGCGCAGGCTTGTCTACAGTGGGTCCTGCGGGCTTATCAGATTGATGGCGCACTTCCCGACGCTGCTCGATGGTAGTCCGAGCATCTTCTTTGCGTCGTTCCCGAAGAATTTGACGTTGATCGCAGCGAGTTCGCGGATTAGACGACACCGTTGAGTCGCCATCACAGGCGTCGGTCCGTCGAGTCAGCGACTACTGTTGCCGCCATGGAGGAGAATGCACCGTGGTCGTACCGCCTCCAGTCTTCTCGCCACCGGCGCGTGCCGGCTCGATGGACTGCCGGCGCAAAGGCTCCACCTGCTGCGTCCTATCATCGTTGGCGAGGCCTACGAGGCTCTGAATAGCAGCTATCCACTCGTCGAGCTTGTCCGCAGCAGGAGGAAAATTCAGGAGCAGCTGTGCTCGCGCCAGTGCTTCTGCTGGTGTAGGCGGCGGCGACAGGTGCGAGGAACGTGAGGTGCTCTGACTCCTAACCGTGTTAGAAGGAGCTCCATCACGGTCCTGCGACCGCGCGCCGCTTCCGCCAACATGTTGGCGTGCATGCGGGTCCCGTGCATCTCGAGGGTGATGCTCAGGAGACTTTTCGTGGGGATGCTTGGAACCTCCGACGTCGTGGCGCTGTTCATCACGTGCGACCTGAGAAGGCCGCGGCGCCTGCGCCAGCGTGGGTGTCTTAGAAGGCGCCCTTACGTCCCTGGAGTTCACTACACCGCCTGTTGGCAGCACAGCTCCGTCCTTATATCTAGCGGCGCGAACGACGCCCCTCGCCTGGCTTTGATCACCAGAACGTCGTGGAAGCTCAGGATCTCCGCCTCCTCCGCCTGCGTCCACACCATCGCCTGTACGCATAGCTACAGGCGCACCAGACGTGGATGGACCAACCGCCGTGAAACCCTTCTTCTTGGGAGCCATGGCAATGATGATGATGAAGAAACTGGCGCGCTGATCGTTAGATCAGATTCACGCAACCCTTGCCCCTACCTGGCGCGCCAAAAGTGTCGGCGTACGACACCTATGGGATCGCGTAGATCCCTTTACGGTTCGGCAGGGAGAAAAGGCTTGCACAAAGAGCAGATCCAACGATCAACACGTGGGATTTTTACCCAGGTTCGGGCCGCTGAGAAGCGTAAAACCCTACTCCTGCTTTATTGTATTAGATGTGTTTGAACTCAACCCCAGGAGCGCTTGCGATGAACAGTACACTCGAGCAGCAGCTACGCATGCAGAATGGGCCAGAAGCTCCTCCTCCCTATAGCTACGCCTTGGGCCTCCTTTTATACGTCGAAGGGGTCACCAACAGTGGCGAAGTACAAGAGGTGTATAGTTGCTACAGTGCTATCATACCTAATACTGACGGCTTAGGACAAACGCATTTAATGCTCCGTTGAGGTGTCCCTTAGCTTCTTGGGGACGGAAAAAGGGGTCGTCCCATCAGCACCGCTTAAGCCCATCTTCCGTTAGCGCCTGACACGCATCCAGGGGGACAACAGTTAAAAGACAAGCCGGTCGCTGCGCTGGAGCGGTGACAGGGTGGCGAGGTCTTGTCGGGGCTACGAGCCATCCCGGCAAGATCTTGCCGGGGCTGCAGCCTTCGGTCTTCTGTCTTCTGATTATTGTCTCAAATGCTTCCTTGATAGTCTTGGGCTTGAATTCAGCTGTCCCCTGGCAGACCTTGCCGCTGGCGTGCCTGCAACCGCCCGTGCACAAGTATGGGGTACTAAAAGACCCAAACTTTAGTACACCGACACTTACCGTGTCTACAACAACTTCACTCGAAAAGTTGAATAGACGGTAGATGTGAAGTTTGATGAATCTAATGGTTCGCCAGTCGAACAATTGCCAAATGATGTAGGACATAAGGAACCTTCAGAAGCCATCCAAGACTTGTCCATCGGCAAGATTCATCCCATGGACGTGAAGGAAAGTACTTTATCCACACAAGTGGAAGCTCCAACCTCGCGTCAAGGCGAACCTCAAAACGACATGGAGGCATCCACAAGCGGTACATGACAAGATGAAAAGGAGGAGGAAGTTCATCATGATGATCCACCACAACCACCTTCACCACTACCTCAAGGAAACGACACCTTCAACAACAATGAAGAAGAAGATGATGATGATGACGAGGAAGCTCCACCATCCAACAAGAAAAATCTATCAAGAGTTAGAGCAAGAGTGAACAAAGTCATCCCTTAGAGCAAATCTTTGGTGACATACAAACCGGGAGGATAACTCACTCAAAAACTCGTTTGGCTAACTTTCATGAGCATTACTCATTTATCTCTAGTATTGAGCCTTTGAAGGTGGAAGAAGCGCTTGAGGACCCTGATTGGGTGAATGCCATGCAGGAGGAGCTACACAACTTCAAGAGGAATGAAGTGTGGACACTAGTGGAGAAGCCCAAGAATGAGCAAAATATCATTGGAACAATGTGGATGTATAGGAACAAGCAAGACGAAGATGGCCAAGTCGTACGCAACAAGGGACAACTCGTGGCTCAAGGCTACACCCAAGTCGAAGGTATGGACTATGGTGAAACCTATTCCCCCGTTGCTAGACTTGAGGCTATTCACATACTTCTTGCTTATGCAAATCACCATGACATTACTCTTTACCAAATGGATATCAAAAGTGCATTTCTAAATGGTGAAATTGAAGAAGAGGTCTATGTTAAGTGATATGTCTCCAATGTATCTATAATTTTTGCTTGTTCCATGTTGTTATATTATCATTCTTGGATGTTTTACAATCATTTTATAACAACTTTATATCATTTTTGGGACTAACCTATTGACATAGTGGCAAAGTGCCAGTTGCTGTTTTTGCTTGTTTTTTACTTCGCAGAAAATCAATACCAAACGGAGTCCAATTGTGACAAAAAAATTTGGAGATTTTTTCTGGATCAAAAGACACCCAGTGGGCCAAAGAAGAGCCAGGAAGGTGGGCTGTGGAGAGCACAACCCACCAGGGCGCGCCAGGGGGCCCCCGGCGCGCCCTGATGGGTTGTGCCCTCCACGGGGCCCCTCCGCACCGCCTCTGATGCCTATAAATTCCCAAATATTCCAAAAACCCTAGGGGAGTCTACAAAACACAATTCCAGCGGCTGCAAGTTTTAGAACCTCGAGATCCAATCTAAACACTAGCACGGAGGGGTTCATCTTCCTCATAGGTGCCTCTCCGATGATGCATGAGTAGTCCACCATAGACCTACGGGTCCGTAAGCAGTATCTAGATGGCTTCCTCTCTCTTTCTCTTATGATTCTCAATACAATGGTCTCTTGGAAATCTATTTGATGTAAACTTTTGCGGTGTGTTTGTTGGGGTCCGATGAATTTTGAGTTCATGATCAGTTTCTATCCATGAATATTATTTGAGTCTTCTTTGATCTCTTATATGCATGATTACATATAGCCTCATATTTCTTCTCCGAATCTTGGGTTTAGCTAGGCCGACTAGATCGATTTTTCTTGCCATAGGAAGAGGTGCTTTGTGATGGGTTCGATCTTGCGGTGTTCTTTCCTAGTGACAGAAGGGGCAGCAAGACACGCATGTATCATTGCTATTAAGGATAAAAAGATGGGGTCTATTCCTACATGAATAGATCTTGTCTACATCATGTCATCGTTCTTACTGCATTACTCCATTTTTCCATGAACTTAATACACTAGATGCATGCTGGATAGCGGTCGATGTGTGGAGTAATAGATGTAGATGCAGGCAGGAGTCGGTCTATCTATCTTGGACGTGATGCCTATATAATGAGCATCGCCTTGGATATCGTCATGACTATTCAATTTTCTATCAATTGCCCAACAGTAATTTGTTCACCCACCGTGCGCTATACTCATGAGAGAAGCCACTAGTGAACCCTACGTCCCCCGGGTCTACTTTTCCATCATATTGCTTTCCGATCTATGTTTTTGCAATCTTTGTTTTCAGATCTACAAAACCAAAAACCCAAAAATATATTTCTGCATATTTACTCTTTTTATTTGTGTTCTTGAGAGATCTATCTCTCCTATCTATACTACCTAATCTATATTATTACCGTAGAGAGATTGACAACCTCTCTTTCACGTCGGGTTGCAAGTATTTGTTCTTTGTGTGGAGGTGCTGCTTATTGGGTGGTGGTGATCCTCCTACTGGTTCGACAACCTTGGTTTCATAACTGAGGGAAATACTTACCGTCGCTGTACTGCATCTTCCCTTCCTCTTTGGGGAAATACCGACGCAGTCTCAAGCCACGTCAAAGGAATTTCTGGCGCCGTTGCGGGGGAGGAAGCCGTCTCATCTACGTGCCTATCGTAGACCCCGAGGGGACTCCACCATCATCTACCAGGTTCCTAATCACAAATCTCATCTTCTTGCAATTACATTATTTGCCATTTGCCTCTCGTTTTCCTCTCCCCCACTTCACCAATTTGCCGTTTTATTCGCCCTCTTTTTCGTTTGCCTTCTTCTCAACAGATCTCTTGTTTGCTTGTCACCATGAGTGATTTTGGTATGGCAGAAACGGATGATGGTAGGACTCCTAAAATTGGACGTTCTGCTAATCTTGATTCTAAAACTTTTGTTTTGGGGCAAGGGAACGTTATAGGAAAAGAAACTATCCAAGAGTTTTTCAATTGCGTTGGGAATTTGACTCTCGATAATACTCCTATACTGAAAAGAACTAAATCTTATGCGGAAGCTATCTCAGCGCTAATTTTAAAACTTGAAAATAGATTTATTCGTACCCATCCTACCTTGCAAAGATTGTTTTATGAGATACCTGTCATAAAGAATCCTAAGGCTAAAAAGTTAGCTACCCTTGTTCTTATGAATGAATTTGATCACATAGTACGGGAAGCTAGGCAAATCTTTGACTTTTTTGGTATGAGCTGTGAAAAAACGGTAATAGGAGAAATCCTTTACAATAGTGATTACATGATGAGATATTTACGTGGAAATAATCAAATTTTTGATGAGAATCTCAAAAAGCAAGTCCCCGTTTTAGACATGATCCAACAAGTTTTCAATGATGTGAGCCAACAATATTCTTGGATCGTGGCCGGTAATCAAAGGGGGTATGTAGAGGGACAACTTGATTGTGCTAAGGTTGCTATGGATGATGTGTTTCAACTTTTATTTGCAAAACCTCTTGACAAAAGCATCTCATCCAAAACCAAGGATGACAATACTTGAATCCATCCATTATGCCTAGCTAGGGGCGTAAAACGATAGCGCTTGTTGGGAGGCAACCCAATGAATAAATAATTTTATGCTTTTTCCTTTCTGTTTTTGTGTGTTAACACAATTATGCCTCTGTTATGAATGTGTTTTTATAGTTTATTTAGTGTTTGTGCCAAGTAAAGCCTTTAGGATGATTCATAGGATGAGTAGAAGTGATGCTGAATCTGAAACAGAAACTTTGCGTCCAGTATATGAATTTTCATTTTTTATGGAACGTGATCTTCATCTTAAATTTTAACACAGTGTTTCTATACAAATTACTTACGTTGTCCTAATTTTTCAGAATTTTTAGAGTTACAGAAGTATGGGTAGAGTACAGATTACTACAGACTATTCTATTTAAGACAGATTCTGTTTTTGCTGCATTGTGTGCTTGTTTTGATGAATTTATGGGTTATATTGAAGGGTATGAGCCATGGTAAAGTTAAAATACAGTAGGTATAATTCAATAATAAAATATGAATGGGTTTGCAACAGTACCTAAAGTAGTGATTTGCTTTATTATACTAACGGATCTCACGAAGATTTTGTTGAGTTTTGTGTGATTGAAGTTTTCAAGTTTTGGGTGAGATCACGATGGATGAAGGAATAAGGAGTGATAAAAGCCTAGGCTTGGGGAAGCTACCGCACCCCCAAGATATATTCAAAGATAAACAAGCAACTAAGCTTGGGGATGCCCCCGAGTGGCATCCCCTCTTTCTTCTAACGATCGTCGGTATTTTACTTGGAGCTATATTTTTATTCGTCACATATCATGAGTTTTGCTTGGAGCGTCTTGTATCTTTGCTGGCTTTGTTTGTTAGTTTTTCCTTTGTATCCTTGCTGGACACACCAATTTGAGAAAGCCAAAATCATGCTATGATTTGTTAGAATTGCTCTGTGTGCTTCACTTAAACTTTTTTAGCTATAGAATTGCTCTAGTGTTTCACTTATATCTTTTTGGGCACGGTGTGCTTGGAAATTTTTGTAGAAATACTCTCATGCTTCACTTATATTAATTTGAGAGTTAGTAAATTTTGAAGAAATCCTCTCATGCTTCTCATATACCTTTTTGAGAGATGAAATCTTTATGCTCATGTGCTTCACTTAAATTTGTTTGAGCTTGCCAAAAAGCAATGGCAATATATGAAACTAGTCCCAAAGTGATAGATATCCAAGGAGGATATAATAAAAAAATTCATGAATATCATTGGACAAATTAAACTTGATTCCCTGTAATAGTTTTGAAACATGATGATAGTAATATGTGAGTCACGTTAGTGAGTAATTATGCTTAGTAGGAATATTCGTGTTAAGGTTTGTGATTCCCTATGCATGCACGAAAGTCAATAGTTATGCAATGAAGTTACATCCTACTTGTGGTGCATTATTCGGTGTTAGTTATGTTCAATGCTCACTTATGTGAATTTTTGTTTCTTGCTTTGGTTGCTTCCCAATCTATTTGCTAGCCTCCATTTGTACTAAGTAGAAATACTACTTGTGTAACCAAAATCCTTAAACCAAGTTTTTCCTTATGAGTCCACCATACCTACCTATATGCGGTATTTCCATGCCGTTCCAAGCAAATTTGTATGTGCCATCTCTAAATTCTCAAAATAAATTTTCTCTTTTGTGTGCCCGTACCTCTCATGAAACGGTGGGGAGTGTCCAATATTTTTCCATGCTAGATGTGTTATTCTCAAGATGAGTGCTTATTCACTTGTCATTGCACGAGAGTGCGGTGGTAATAGGGATGCCCATTCCCGAAATGAAAAATGAAAAAAAAATATAATTACTCTATGTTGTCAAATAATAAATTCCTTGGGAAGTGTTGGTATGGAAGGCAACCGTGGATACGGCCCGCCATGGAAAGTGAAAGTTTGGTGGAAAAAGGAATACACTTTATTTTCTGTTTGGGAACCGCCTATGATATATTTAGCATGGAAAGTATTGTGAGCTACTTTGTCATTTTCGTTGACAGGAAAAGCATGCCACCCAAAATATTTTCTCTCTCTCAATTTAAACCTTGAGCTCCTGCACCTCTACAAATCCCTATTTCCCTCTACGAAGGGCCTATCTTTTACTTTATGCAATTTTTATTTTTTGCTTTGAGTCTCCATCTTCTCTTATAAGCACCAACTAGGGGGCACTATGATCGTACTTGAGCATTGGGCATAACTAATATTTGAGTGTGTTTCATGAATGGATCAATGATTGAGCATGATGGGCTAGGGATAACTTTCTTTAGTGTTGATATTTTGAAAGACATGGTTGCTTGTTGACATGCTTGAGTATTGAAGTCATTATGTTAAAACTAGACTATTGCTTTGAATCATTTACAAGTCCAAATGTCCATGCTATACAAAAGAAAAGAATATGATATGAACATGTTAGGCAGCATTCCGCATCAAAAATTCTGTTTTTATCATTTACCAACTCAAGGACGAGTAGGAATTAAGCTTGGGGATGCTGATACGTCTCCAACGTATCTATAATTTTTGCTTGTTCCATGCTGTTATATTATCATTCTTGGATGTTTTACAATCAATTTATAACAACTTTATATCATTTTTTGGGACTAACCTATTGACATAGTGCCAAAGTGCCAGTTCCTGTTTTTGCTTGTTTTTTACTTCGCAGAAAATCAATACCAAATGGAGTTCAATTGCGATGAAACTTTTTGGAGATTTTTTCTGGACCAGAAGAGACCCAGTGGGCTAAAGAAGAGCCAAGAAGGTGGGCTGTGGAGAGCACAACCCACCAGGGCGCACCAGGGGGCCCCCGACGCGACCTGATGGGTTGTGCCCTCCACGGGGCCCCTCCGCACCGCCTCTAATGCCTATAAATTCCCAAATATTCCAAAAACCCTAGGGGAGTCGACGAAACACAATTCCAGCCGCCGCAAGTTCCAGAACCTCGAGATCCAATCTAAACACCATCACGGAGGGGTTCATCTTCTGCATAGGTGCCTCTCCAATGATGCGTGAGTAGTCCACCATAGACCTACGGGTCCGTAGGCAGTAGATAGATGGCTTCCTCTCTCTCTTATGGTTCTCAATACAATGATCTCTTGGAGATCTATTTGATGTAAACTTTTGTGGTGTGTTTGTTGGGATCCGATGAATTTTGAGTTCATGATCAGTTTCTATCCATGAATATTATTTGAGTCTTCTTTGATCTCTTATATGCATGATTACTTATAGCCTCGTATTTCTTCTCCGAATCTTTGGTTTAGTTAGGCCGACTAGATCGATTTTGCTTGCCATGGGAAGAGGTGCTTTGTGATGGGTTCGATCTTGCGGTGTTCTTTCCTAGTGACACAAGGGGCAGCAAGACACGCACGTATCGTTGCTATTAAGGATAACAAGATGGGGTCTATTCTTACATGAATAGATCTTGTTTACATCATGTCATCGTTCTTATTGCATTACTCCATTTTTCCATGAACTTAATACACTAGATGCATGCTGGATAGCGGTCGATGTGTGTAGTAATAGAGGTAGATGCAGGCAGGAGTCGATCTATCTATCTTGGACGTGATGCCTATATAATGATCATCGCCTTGGGTATCGTCATGACTATTCGATTTTCTATCAATTGCCCAACAGTAATTTGTTCACCCACCGTGCGCTATACTCATGAGAGAAGCCACTAGTGAACCCTACGGCCCCCGGGTCAACTTTTCCATCATATTGCTTTCCGATCTACGTTTCTCCAATCTTTGTTTTCAGATCTACAAAACCAAAAACTCAAAAATATATTTCTGCATATTTACTCTTTTTATTTTTGTTCTTGAGAGATCTATCTCTCCTATCTATCACTACCTAATCTATCTTATTACCGTAGAGAGATTGACAACCTCTCTCTCGCGTCGGGTTGCAAGTATTTGTTGTTTGTGTGCAGGTGCTGCTTATTGGGTGGTGGTGATCCTCCTACTGGTTCAATAACCTTGGTTTCATAACTGAGGGAAATACTTACCGTCGCTGTGCTACATCATGTCTATAAGCTTCGTAAAGCCCTCTATGGTCTTAAGCAATCCCCACGAGCTTGGTACAAATGCTTAACGAAGTTTCTTATTGAAAAGGGTTTTGAAATTAGTAAAATTGATGCAACCTTGTTCACTAAAAGAGTTAATGGTGTATTATTTGTGTGTCAAATTTATGTGGATGATATTATCTTTGGATCTACTAACCCACATTTTAGTGAGAAATTTGGAAGGTTGATGTCCCGGAAGTATGAGATGTCTATGATGTGTGAGCTAAAAAATTTCCTTGGCTTGCAAATCAAGCAAACGAGAGAAGGAACTTTAATCTCTCAAACCAATTATACCAAGGACTTGATCAAGAAGTTCAACATGCAAGAGTGTAAAGGTATGAAAACTCTATGCCTACTAGCTAGTGGACATGTTGACCTCACAAAGGAGGACAAACCAGTTGATCAAAAGATTTACCGATCAATCATCGGTTCATTTCTATATCTGTGTGCCTATCAACCTGATAGCATGCTTAGTCTGTGCATGTGCCCTCAATATCAAGCCGCTCCTAAAGAGTGTCATCTTAAGGCCATGAAAAGAATTGTGAGATACTTCATACATACACCAAACTTTTGCATTTGGGATCCCAAGGGATCTTCTTATAACCTTGTTGGCTATTCCGAATCAGACTATGCCGGAGATAAGGTTGATAGAAAATACACCTCAGGTACATGCGAATTTCTTGGTAGATCTCTTGTGTCTTGGTCATCCAAGAAACAAAACTCGGTATCTCTATCTACCGCCGAAGCGGAATACATTTCCGCCGGATCATGTTGTGCTCAATTACTATGGATGACTCAAACTTTTAAGGATTATGGAATCCATGTGAGACATGTTCCATAGTTGTGTGATGATGAGAGTGCTATTATTATTTCTCATAAACTCGTGCAACATTCTCGAACTAAACATATTCAAGTTCGTCATCATTTCATTCATGATCATGTTGCCAAAGGGGACATTAATCTCAAACATGTTCGCACCAACAAGCAATTGACCGGTATCTTTACTAAGACACTTGATGAGAAAGTGTTTTGTCACTTGAGGAGTGAGTCGAACGTCATTGATGCGTCAAACTTTAGCTAGACTCACTCGGATGCATGCAAGGGCATGAGCTTACATGACTATTCCTTGATACCTTTGACATACTATCTTATATCTTGGAAATCTATGCTCCCTTGTATTACATCAAACCTTTTGAAGGTACTTGGATGAATTTTATTCCACAAGATTGTCAACATCTCACATCAAAAGAAATCTTGTCATGACCAAGTATGAACAACCCTTTGTTGTGATGGAGGAAGAAGACAACACGAAACATATCCTTGACTTACATATGATGAAAATCTCACTCTTGTCATTTGGATATATTATGGTCTTCCTTGCATGACTAACCCTTGTAGGAGGACCTAGCTTCAAAGAAAAGAAGGATTGCTTCCAACTCAAGATGATCTTCATCAACTTTGAGCATCCACTACAAGCCCTCCTATACGCCATGACGTCTACATCACGCCAAGGTATGTGATCATATCCTTGAAGAAGCTTTACTCCAAGTCGTGAGCTAAAGCAATTCAAAGTGATATGAAAACATTAAAATGCTTAAACGAAAAATGGTAACCCCATTTTGAGCTTAACGATGAGTATGACCTATGATCAAGTATTCTTACTTGTCTCCTAAGTCAATATACTCTAATATAGGTGCCCTAGTCACCGACCATCATCTAGATGAAGTATCTTGTTTGGTTCATATTATAGTTGCATGCCTTCTTGGAACCACTCAATCTCCATCTAGTTGAAAATTCCTTGCAAATATTTTTGAAAATTTGTTACAAATCTGTTTGAATCTATTGAAACTCTCTGGAAATCTTTTTGTCAACAAATGCCCAAGTTTCTGTTTGTTATTTTGATACACGTCCGGGATGGGACAATCGGTTCCACTAATAATGCAGATATACTGCCAAGAGCTTCTTCGGTACCACCAAGATGGAACTCTTCGGCTGTACCGATTTCTCCCAGAGTCTTGATTTTTCTTATTGGTTCTATCATTTCATTTTGCCTCGTACTCACTGACTTTTGCCATCACTTGTGTTTATTGCCGTTTTCTTGACATCTTAATCAATGACCTCAATGACCCTTACTCTCTAGGATCCCTTACACTCTGATCCTTTTTTGGAAATTAATGCCAAATGGGGAGAATATCAAAGCCTATGCTTGCCAAAGGAGGATAACATGAAGGAGGAGAACATATAAATCCTATAACTCTCTAATAGGAGGAACTTTCATTAAGGGGGAGAGAGAAGATCAAATTCATACTATCATTTTAAGGAGAGAGTGCATATGATCTTGTGTTAGACTTGTCTCACCCTACCTACTCCCACATCTACATGTTAAGATTCAGGGGGAGAGGAAGACTTACAAATCCATATTTAGGGGAGAAATGTTCTTGGAGACATATCAAGTTTTAAGAACTTCATTTCTATATGTCTTCCATATCTTGGTACTATTGAGCTCTATTGCATTTGGTTGTAGAACACTCTTGTGTTTCCTAACATTGTTTTCTCAAGTGTGTTTCTACTATTAGAATGCTCAAGAACTTCAAGGTAAGTATATGCATCATATCCTTGGTCAAGATGATCTCTTGCTTATTGCACATATTGTTTGCAAGAGTGAAGTCTTGAACATGGAAACATCTCAGTCACACTTGTTTGACGCATATAGCCAAGGTTCACATGACTCATCATATCCCTTCTACTATGTGTGTGCTCATGCATTCCAAACCAACTCACCTCTAAAAAGGGTTGTACACATTTAGGGGGAGCATCTTGTCGGTGTACTAGGAACTGGGGGTCCCTAGTCCCCAGACTTATGCACGGGCAGTTGCCCCAGACCGGCAACTTCTTGCCGAACTCGCACCAGCTTCCGAGGCGAACCAGAGTCAAGACTAGAGGAAGGCATTCAGGCACTTCGGAGAGTGGAATAGCCCGTCCGCGAGCACCCCTGGCAAGGATTCCAACCCGCCAGGCCGCCGCTCCACCTCACCAGGGACGATAGTCTACATCGCCTGAGTTGTCGAGCGGGCAGGCGGCCAGGCGGAGCTAGCCGGGGCACGTGGCTACAACGGCGGGCCTGTGGGAGTTTTAACGCCACCCATCCCGGGGCGTGGCAGAAGAATAAGAGGTAGCTGGGCGAACGGGACAGCAGGAGAGGAGATCTTTGCCGGGAACCGTCGGCAGCGCGCCACCTCACTGCGTATTCAATGTGCATGTCCTAGTCCGGCAGAGTTAGGTGTCTCCCGCTACCACTCTGACGACAACCCCTGTATCTGTAAGAGCACACTGTACACCCATCAAAAGACCATTGTAGCCCTTGTGGTAACCCCTTGAACTATAAAAGGAGGCACATGGTTACCTTGACAAAGGTCGACACTCTTTTCATCACTCATAGCAGCACCTCTCGAGCATCCTTGCCGGGTGGCTGCTCCCTTGTATTTGGACCCAGATATACAACAGACAAACAAGACGTAGGGTCTTACCCTCCCGAGCGTCCCGAACTTGTATAAACCCTACGCGTAGTCATGGCCGACTGATGCTCTTTGTGCACTCGACGCCCCTGCCGACCCGAAAAGGGGCCTCTGGTCCCATAGATCGTCGTGAACCGCACCCCCGACGTCTTTGGCGTGCCAGGTAGGGGGCTCTCCTATGTGCGAACCATCATCGGCATTTCTGCGCGCCTTCGCCGGTGTCCATGGCGCCCAAGAAAGACCAATGGCGCGGCGACACCCGCCGCGACCACATCCAAGCTGCCATCCCAAGCCACCGATGACAGCGACCGCCGCGCTCACCCCGCCGATGAGCGCAGCAACAACACTGCACGGAGTTACGCGAACCATGACCCGGACCCCGCCGCCGTGATAGCGCGAAACGCGCTGGCGGTGACCGAGAGTGATGCTGCCGCGGTAGCTGGGGCCACAGCCGTGGCCGTAGCAGCCACAGGGGCTGCGACCGGACCTCCGCCGCGTCCCTCGCAGGACAACCACGACCCGCTCCCACGATGTGGCAAGTCGGAGCCTCGCGCGGACGGGGCCCTCGTGTGCCACTCCCTAGGGGCGCAGGGCCGAGCTCCACGACCCCCTCCCAGTGAGGGCCAATGATGGGTGATGACGTGGGGAAGCGTTCCTTCTGGCGCCGCCAGGAGTAAGAGCGCTACCCACGCGTCGCCCCGTCCGGTCCCCAAAACCGCAGGAGAAGCTCTAGCGTAGGCCCAGCTTCTGCTAAACTTTTTGCCCGCACCGGAGGCGATGGAGGAGTGGAGGGCGACCATACAAAGCCTGCTAAGCTTCGCCAACAATGACAAACCAGATGCTGCGGGTTCCTCGCGCGCCCGACGCACGGCTCCCACGGAACCCACCACCAGACGCGACGTCGGCGGGGCACATACGGTGCAGTCAGCCCCCCGACAGCAGCAGACCTCCCGCTGCACCGACGTGCAAGACGGAGTTTCTCAAGCATCAACGGATCCGCGGCTGAAGCAAGACCAATGCCAAGTTTTAAGGGATAGGCGCAAGGTGGACGCGCACACCACCATCGAGTGACGGCGGGAAGCGCGTCGTCAATCCGATGGTCGCGCAGATCCGACCATCGACGATCCCATGCTCAGGGCGTCGGGCAGCTAACATTACGAGGTCGGATGCCCGACGTTCACCCGTGAACTACGGCAGGTCTGCTGGCCCTCCAGCAGGGCCTTCAAGCCAGAGCTGCCGGACAAATACGATGGAGCGATTAGCCCGTTGGAGTTCCTAGGCATCTACACCATCATGGTGCGGGATGCCGGGGAACGAGACGAGAAGGTGCTGGCCAACTACTTCCCTCTAGCGCTCATGCCCAACGTGAGGATCTGGCTAATGAACTTGCCTGAGGGATCCATCTCTTCCTGGGCGGACCTATGCAACCATTTTGTCGGGGCTTACCACGGGGGCCACAAGCTCCCGAGGCAACCCAGCGATCTACACGTTCTCCCCCGGCGGGACGGCAAAACCCTCCGCAAGTACATCCAGAGGTTCATCCGCGTGCAGCACAACATCCCGGACATCCACCCCGCCGCGGTGATCGCTGCATTCCACACGAACGTACGCAATCACCGCATGCGCGAGGAGATGAGCATCAACAAGGTGCAGGATGTCACCGAGCTCTATGCTCTGGCCGACAAGTGCGCGCGCGCTGAGGAAGGAAGGAGACTCCCGGGGGAGGACACTAGTGCGGAAGTCGACTCCGACGACGATGAGAACGCACCTGCCTCCTCGAGGAAGGGGCGCAAGCACAACAAGAAACGCAAGGGCTAGGCAGTAATGGCTGTTGAGACCTCCGGCAAGCCTAACGCCGGCAAGAAGGCCAAGTCAAAGGAGCCCGGCAAGGACGTTTCTGTGTGCTTTGGAGACGATGAGGCCGCGACAGGTGAGAAGACTGGCAAGCCTTACTGCAAGATCCACCTCACCAAAGGCCACGACATCAATGAGTGCCGCCAAGTAGAACAGTTTGCTGAGAAACAAAAGCAAGAGTACGAAAGGCATGACAAGGAAAAGGGGCGAGACGGTGCCGGTGGACCCGACAAGAAGAACCGCAATGGGCGAAGCGACCGCCGCGGCAAGGCTAGCCAGCAGAAGGAAAAACCTACTAGAGGCCGAGGCGACAAATCCGATGATGATGATGACGATGACGAAGATGAAGAGGAATCTAACAAGCAAGGGTTCCAGAAGACCGTGAATGCCATGTGTGTTGACGGAGGCGCAACTTTGCAATCCTCCCATAGGCAGCTCAAGCAATGGGTCCGTGAAGTCAACGCGACAGAGGCGAGGAAGCCCCTCAAATGGTCCAACACTCCCATCATCTTCGACGCTGAGGACCACCCTGACCACGTCACCGCGGTCGGGTGTGTGCCATTGTTGGTCTCAGCAACGATCCGCGACCTCAGGGTCACGAAGACGTTGGTCGATAGTGGGGCGGGCCTGAACCTTATTTCGCCCGATGTGATCAAGAGGCTGCAGATCCCCGATTCGAACCTCAAACCGATGGGCTCCTTCCAAGGAGTGGATGGGGGAAGATCTCAGCCAAAGGGGAAGCTAACCCTCCCGGTCACATTCGGTAGCGAGCTCAATTTCAGGACAGAGAGGGTCATTTTCAACGTCGCCAAGATGTCGCTACCGTATAATGGGATCCTGGGCCGCCCGGCACTGGCGAAGTTCATGGCAGCGTTCCACCATGCCTACAACACGCTCAAGATGCAAGGGCCGATTAGTGTTATCACCATCCATGCCGACAAGATAGATGCGGTCCTCTGCGTCGACAAGATCTACTGGGAGGCAGTGGCAGCATCTGCTGGCGAGGCACTCGCTCCTGCCGACAAAGCTCCCGGGGGAAAGAAGAAGGACAAGACCTCCAGCAAGGCTCGTGAGAAATCCGGGAAGCGCACGGTAGAGTGCAGCACACCCGTTGAGGACTTACCATAGACCTCCGCCGGCAGGAACAAGAAGGGCAAAGTGACCATCCCCAAGACAAAGCAAGTGGCTGCGCGGGAGGACGGCGAGGGCGGCACCTTCACTATAAGTGCCACCCTCGACAGCAAATAGGAAAGCGCGCTCGTCTCCTTCCTGCGGGTGAATGTCGACGTGTTTTCCTGGCAACCGTCTGACATCCCCGGTGTTCCGAGGGAGGTGATCGAGCACCACCTTGCTGTCTGTCCCCATGCACGCCAAGTCAAGCAGAAGGTCCGAAAACAAGCATTGGAGCGGCAAGAATTTATTGCTGAAGAGATCAAGAAGTTGGAAGCAGTGGGCCTAAGAGGTGTACTCCACCCGACATGGCTAGCAAATCTCGTGGTGGTTCGTAAGGCGAGGGGGAAATGGAGACTTTGTATCGACTTCATAGAGGTCAACAAAGCCTGCCCGAAGGATCCCTTTCCCCAGCCACACATCGACCAGATAGTGGACTCAACCACCAGCTGCGACCTGCTATCGTTCCTCGACGCCTACTCCGGCTATCATCAGATCTTCATGGCCGAGGAAGACGAGGAGAAAACGGCGTTCATCACTCCCTGCAGCACGTACTGCTTCAAGTGCATGATGTTTGGTCCGAAGAGCGCGGGTTCAACATTCGCGAGGGTCGTCCAGATCGGCCTCGCACCACAGCTGCATAGGAATGTGGAGGCCTACATGGATGACATTGTAGTCAACACCAAAGACAAGGCCACGTTGATCCAGGACCTAGAGGAGACCTTTGTGAATTTGCTCAAGATCAAACTAAAGCTCAATCCTGAGAAGTGCGTGTTTGGGGTCCCTTCCGGCAAGCTCCTCGGTTTCTTCATATCTTAGCATCAGATAGAAGCCAACCCCGCCAAGATTGAAGCAATCGAGCAGCTAGAGGCACCAAAGCGCTTCAAGGACGTACGGCGGCTGGCGGGCTGCGTCGCCTTTAGCATGTTCATTTCCAAGTCCGCGGAGCGTCCCTACCATTCTTTAAGATCCTGAAGAAGGCAGGCCCGATGACGTGGACCCCAGAAGCATAGGCGGCATTGCAAGACCTGAAGAAGTACCTGTCCTCAGCCCCCGTCCTACTTGCGAGCAAGCCTGAGTAACCGTTGTTGTTGTACTTGGCGGCGACGAACCAGGTGGTCAGCACCGCACTAGTGGCAGAGAGGGAAGCCGAGGACAGCGAACCAGCGGCCCCCAAGCTGACAGCGAGCGAACAAGAGCCTACCCGGGTGAGCCAAGAAGCCGACGCAAGGACATCACGGGAAGCGGAACAACGAGCGCCGCAGAAGACAAGGATGGTGCAGCGACCAGTGCACTTTGTCAGCTCCCTCCTACAAGGGGCTCGGTCGAGGTACTCTGGGATTCAGAAGCTACTCATCGGCCTCCTCATGGCCTCCCAGAAGCTGTGCCACTACTTCCAAGCGCACCGCATTACAATCGTCACCCGCTTCCCGCTACAGCGGATCTTGAGGAACCCGGAAGCAACCGACAGGATTGTGGAATGGGCCTTGGAGCTAGCTAGCTTTGATCTGAGTTTCGAGAGCACAACAACCATCAAAAGACGAGCACTGGCTGAGTTCGTTGCCGAATGGACGCTGACCCCAGATGTGGATACCCCAGAGACAACCCTTCACGACAAGGAAACACCTGAGGTATGGATCGTGTACTTTGACGGGGCTTTCTCGCTGCAAGGCGCCGGTGCCGGAGTGCTGCTCATAGCACTCACCGGAGAGCACCTCAAGTATGTGGTCCTGCTGCACTTCCCTCGGGAGGTGTCGACCAACAACACAGCTAAGTATGAGGGTTTACTTGCCGGGCTGTGGATAGCGGCGGATTTGGGAATCAAGAAATTGATAGTCCGGGGAGACTCACAGCTTGTCGTGCGCCAAGTCAACACGGATTACCAGAGGCCCCTGATGAAAGCATATGTTGATGAAGTGAGGAATTTGGAAGCACGATTCGATGGTCTGCAGAAGGAACATGTCCCCAGGACAGAGAATGACATTGCCAATGACCTGTCGAAGCGGGCAGCTCAGAAGTCGCCTGTGGAACCATGCACCTTTGTGCTCCGACTCACCCAGCCATCAGTTACACCATCAGGGCGACAGGCCAAGAAGACAAAGACTAGCTCCGACGACTACTTCCCGGCAGAGCCGCCAGTGGCTACCAAGAAGGTTGCCGGAAGCGACGAAATGCTTGACGGTGAGCGCTGAGCCCCGACGGGACAGGCGGTTCCCGTCGTCGAAGCTAGCGCTCCCGCAGCAGAAGAAATGGCTTTAGTCCTTGTCGTCGAGCCACGGGCTCCGACATGGGCGCAATAAATTGTCCGGTACCTCCAGACCGGAGACCTCCCCGAAGAGCAAGAAGAGGACGAAAAAGTAGCCCCGCAATCGAGTATGTACCAATTCGTGGACAACGATCTATACAGAAGGAGACCGAACGGGGTGAAATTGAGGTGCATTGCTCAGGATGAAGGACAAAAGCTGCTGGCAGAGATACACGAGGGGATCCGTGGCTCCCACGTAGGATCAAGAGCCCTTGTCAGGAAGGCATTCTGGCAAGGCTTCTACTGGCCCACTACCCTTCAAGACGCCTTGGAGGTGGTAACAACGTGCGAAGCATGCCAATACCACGCCAAGCAAATACACCAACGAGCACAAGCCCTTCAAACCATGCCGCTCTCCTGACCATTCTCGATCTTGGGGCTCGACATCGTCGGCCCCCTCCCCCGTGCTACTGGGGGCTTCGAGTTCTTGTTCGTCGCTATCGACAAGTTCACGAAGTGGGCCAAGGTTGAGCCAGTGAGAAAGGTAACGGCGCAGGCGGCGGTCAAGTTCCTCAGAGGGATTGTTTGCCGTTTTGGGGTCCCCAACAGGATCATCACCGATAATGGCACACAATTCACCAGCAACACTTTTATGCAATACTGTCAAGGCATCGGCTCCCGGATCTGCTTCGCCTCAGTTGCTCACCCCAGGAGCAACGGGCAAGTTAAGAGGGCAAATGCTGAAGTGCTGTGGGGTCTCAAAACGAGGACTTTCGACAAGTTGCGCAATCATGGAAGGCACTGAATTGGCGAGCTATCGGCGGTTCTTTGGTCGATCAGAACGATGCCAAATCGAGCCACCGGCAAAACTGCCTTTGCCCTGGTATACGGGGCAGAGGCAGTTCTCCCCACGGAACTCATGTACGGGTCATCGAGAGTGCAGGCCTTTGATGAGGTCCAGCAAGAGCGGCTATGGCATGACGATGCCACGCTCCTCGAGGAAGATCGTCTCCAGGCCACATTACGCGTCGCTAGGTACCAGCAGGCCTTGTGTCGCTACCATAGCTGCAAAGTGCACGCCGGGATTGTTGAGGAAGGCGACCTTGTCCTTTGACGGATTCAGTCCGCGAAGGGGACGAACAAGTTTATGCCGAAGTGGGAAGGCCCTTACCGGATGGTACGAGTCACCAGGCATGGCGCATTCCGCCTGGAGACCGAAGATGGCACTAGGGTGCAAAACTCGTGGAATATCAAGCATCTTTGCAAGTTCTACCTGTAAGGCGCGGTTGTCGGGCTCCCCGGCAACCACTTTTGTGCAAGTCTCGCAGCAATGCGTGTAATCCTTTGTACAAAGCCAGGTGATGACCCTGTGCGCAGTCAGTAAAACTAGTTATCCCATAACCTTTTTCCTGCTTAGATACATATTTGCATTATGTTTCGCTATGCGGGTTATTGCGGTAGCTCATTGCCAGCATAAGTTTGTTATCGAAACCGCTAAAAGCCCATAGCGCACCCTATTTTCTCTTCTTTCTTTTTCTCAAAAGGAAGCAGGATTGTTCCCCCCACGTGCAAGTCATCCCGGGGGAAGAAAGGGACAGCGAGGGTGGAAGCGTTCGGAGTGACGACCTCTCGGCGAGAAGAAGATAAGTGAAACCCTTACTCTTTCCCTGCTACGAAATGCGGCCTGAGGAAAGACCTATGCGCGGGAGGATCCTTATCAAAATTGTTGCGCGTCGGGGGTTGTAAGCATGCCTAACCCCCCAAAAAGCCGCGACGAGGACGATAAAGGGACCTTGCCGAAAGTGGCGCTATGGAAGAGTGCTTGGGATTTATCCTTAGAAGCGCCCCTCGATAAGACGACCCACATCAGCAAGGGCCCCCGGCAAGCGTGAAGGTCGGAAGGGCATCGCAATGCAGTTTTTCGCAAAGATGGGAAGGAAAAGAGGGATTGACACACAAACATACAAGACGAATCCTTGATATATTAGTAGTACCCAATGTTTCTTTGATTTTCTTTCAGGACTTCGACGGGTACAACCTGGATACAAGAGGTGAGCCCCGAGCTCAGTGGTGGCGGTAGCGATGTCAAGTCGGAGTACGATTTCCCATAACGCCGCCGCCGCCGTCCGGAGGGAGATCGACCACTACGACGTGGCAATAAATCCGGAAACAAGGCCCCACAAGCGGGGCCTTGCCTTCCGAATCCCTCCAGGGCGCTGACGCGCCCTCCGAATCCCTCCAAAATGCCGGTGCGCGCGCAACTCGAAGTCATCGCCCTCGATCTGGAAGCCGAGGACGCCGTTGTCGTCGTCACTACCACCGAAGGGCCCAGAGTCGCTGCCCCTCGAACCTCCTGCGCAGCACTCTGAGTAGGACCCCAGGGGCCCGAAGGACTTCACGGAGAGGGTGGCGGAGCCGTCAAACTCGAATTGAAGAAGATGCCCCGAGCCGAACCCCCGGGAGCAGGCGAACGACCTCCACCCTCGCGCCAAGAACATGGCGCCTCCAGGGAAGAGGTCGACCACCACCCACGAAGGCCCATCGAGGCAGCTGACCGCACAGAGCCACAATCCCCGAGGGCGGCGAGCCTCCACGGTCCTCGCGAAAAGATCAGGGAGACGCAGCCAGCACCGGAGCCGCCGGGGTACCACCACGAGGAACTCTTGCACCTTGACCCCCGCGAGGGCCCCCACGGGGAGCCGCGAGGAAGGCGCGCCCCCGCGGCCGCCACGGTTCAGCGGAACCATGCTGGACGTCGACCGGCCGCGGGAGCTGGACCCGACCTCCACCGTCGTGACCACAATGCGCACCGGGCTCCGGGGGCTGCCCCTCCCGACGCCCCTAGGACTTCGAGTGCGGCTGCGGCCCCTCGCCATTGCAGAGGGAACGCGCTGGAAACGCTGGCGAGAGAAAGAGAGAAGAAGCACCAAGCAGCTAAGGAAGGACTCTGGGTCGTGGATGAGTGGCACCCTCTCTAAACCCTCCCTATTTATAGGGGCAAGGGGAAGAAGATGGTGCGACTCTCCGCAGAACATAACAAGCGCGTGCTCGTACACCCGCGACTTCAACGACCGCCCTCCCCGACCAATGATGAGCGCCGCGTGCGCCATGCGTTGCCCGAGGCATAGTCAAGACGGAAGGAGGAGTGACACCAATTAAATGGCGAGGAGCAGGCGGACGACACATCGTTTCTCCCGCTGCTTACCCCGAGGGAGGCTGGAGGCTGGCCGCCCGTGCACTGATGTGACCACTCACTGTCAAGCGTGCCGCTTCGGTGACCACCCTTCTCCACCAATGCCATTAACCACGGTAAATGCGCATCGTGGGAAAGGTCAGTAAAAAGTCATCATAACTGCAGGGACACGCGACTACGCATGCCCGTGCACTATTTTGGGCCTAGCCCAACAATGGCGCACGCATGTATGGCCCAGCCCAGGGGGCTACTGTTGGTGTACTAGGAACTGGCGGTCCCTAGTCCCCAGACTTGTGCACGGGCAGTTGCCCCAGACCGACAACTTCTTGCCGAACTAGCACCAGCCTCCGAGGCGAACCAGAGTCAAGACGAGAGGAAGGCATTCATGCCCTTCGCAGAGTGGAATAGACGTCCACGAGCGCCCCCGACAAGGATTCCAACCCGCTAGGCCGCAGCTCCACCTCACCAGGGACGATAGTCTACATCACCTGAGGTGTCGAGCGGGCAGCCGGAGCTGGCCGGGGCACGTGGCTATAGCGGCGGGCCTGTAGCAGCTTTAACGCCACCCGTCCCGTGGCATGGCAGAAGAATTAGAGGTAGCTGGGCAAACGGCACAGAAGGAGAGGCGATCCTTGCCGGGAACCATCGCCAGCGCGCCACCTCATGGCGCATTCAATGCGCCTGTCCTAGTCCGTCATAGTTAGGTGTCTCCCACTACCACTCTGACTACAACCCCTGTAGCTGTAAGAACAGACTGTACACCCAACAAAAGACCATCGTAGCCCTTGTGGTAACCCCTTGAACTATAAAAGGAGGTGCATGGCTACCTTCACAAAGGTCGACACTTTGTCCATTTGCACGCCTAGCAGCACCTCTCAAGCATCCTTGCTGGGTGTCTGCTCCCTTGTATTTGGACCCAGATATACAACACACAGACAGGACGTAGGGTCTTACTCTCCCGAGCGGCCCAAACCTATATAAACCATGCACGTAGTCATGGCCGACTAATGCTCTTTGTGCACTCGACGCCCCTGCCGAATCGAAAAGGGGCCTCGCTGGTCCCATAGATCATCGTGAACCGCACCCCCGACACATGTCTTCGTCATGTGTTTCTCAAAGCTATCATATATGCTTGCATGTCTTAATTTGAAGCTTTGATTGTATGTTGTCATAAATTACCAAAAAACGGGAGATTGAAAGCACATATGCTCCCTTGGAGGTTTTGATAATTCATGACGACATATATTGCCTCTTGGACTAATAGTTTTACCTAGTTTATTTCAGATGAAGTCCACACAGAAGATTGGCCATGGAATGTGTGGAGAATCCCCAAGGAGAGAAGAAGAAGAAAAGGAATAGGATTGGCAAATCATCAAGCTTGAAGACTCTACATTTTACATTTTATGAGAAATCACTCTTGAGTCCATAAGAAAGCCAATACTATTAAAAGGGGTTGAGGTTTCTATGATGATCTGATTCCTCAAGTGCTTAGAGATTAGCCACCAAAAATACACATGAACTTCTCCCACAAAATCTCTGTCTAAACCCTACCACTAAAATCAGTGCCACCAACTTCTCAGAATCGGCCACACCAAGTTTTATCCCTTGACACATCCCATGCCAAACCCTAAGTTCTCGGTGCCACCAAGTTTCCATTCGGTGCAACCGAAACCGGTGACCAACTTTCTGGTTAGCCATTTTCAAGAATCGTAATATCCGAGTTTTGGAAATCGGTCTCACTGAGATTAGGAAACTGCCTAGGTCACCCATATCGGTACCACCGAGATTTATATATCGGTCTCACCGAGAAGCCGAAAGTTGCCACATTTTGCACTAGTCAGTGCAACCGAGTTTTTACTCCGGTTTCACCGAGTTGGCAAATAATGTTGTAACGGTTGTATTTTTGGAGATGCCTATATATACCCCTCCACCTCCTCTCACTCGCAGAGGAAGCATTCAGAACATACCTACACTTGCCCCATCCATTTTTCTGAGAGAGAGCCACCTACTCATGTGTTGAGATCAAGATCTTCCACTCCAACCATATGAATCTTGATTTCTAGCCTCCCCAAGTTGCCTTCCACCCAATCAACCTATTCTACCAAGCCAAATAAGCGAGAGAGTGATTGTGTGGTGAGGAGACTATCTTTTAAAGCACAAGAGCAAGGAGTTCATCATTGTTACCACATCTATTACCTTTTAGAGGGTGGTGCCTCCTAGATTGGTTAGGTGTCGCTTGGGAGCCTCCTTCGTGTTGTGGACTTGAACCAAGAAGTTTGTACATGCAAGGAGATCGCCTACTTCGTGAAGATCTACCCATAGTGAGGCTAGTCCTTTGTGGACGGAAGCCGTGATGGAATAGACGAGGTTGCCACTTTGTGGACCCTAACGGGTGGAGCCCTCCGGGGACTCTCGCGACCGCTACCCTCTGTCGGTTGAAGTCTCCGTCAGCGTGGACGTACGATAGAACCACCTATCAGAACCACGGGGGAAAATCTCTGTGTCTCCAATTGCGTTTGATCTTCCTACCTCTACTCTTACTTACATATGCTTGTTTTTACTTTCCGCTGCTATACTTGTTGACTAGCATGTGTAGGGTGCACTTGTGGGATCACTAGAAGAGGCGTCTAGAGGGGGGTGAATAGACTACTTGACAAAAATTAAAACCTAACTTTTTCCCAAATTAATTGTGTTGGGGAACGTTGCATGGGAAACAAAATTTTTTCCTACGCACACGCAAGATCTATCCATGGTGATGAGTATCTACGAGAGGGAGAGTGAATCTACATACCCTTGTAGATCGCTAAGCGGAAGCGTTAATAAACGCGGTTGATGTAGTCGAACGTCTTCGCGATCCAAATCGCCGAGCGTCCCGCGATCCAATCACGATCCTTCCGATCTAGTGCCGAACGGACGGCACCTCCGCGTTCAACACACGTACGGCTTGATGACGCCTTCACCTCCTCGATCCAGCGAGCGATGGTGAAGTAGTGGTTGAGTTCCAGCAGCACGACGGCGTGGTGATGATGGTGAGGAACAATCTCTGCAGGGCTTCGCCAAGCGCTACGGAGATTATGACGGAGGAACTAGAGGGTTAGGGTTGCCGCACACGGCTTGGGGAAATCTTGATGTGTCCCGTGTGCTAGCCCTGCCCCTCTATTTATATGTTGAGCCTTGGGGTCTAAACTTGGAGTAAAAGCCTCCTCCGGGTCGGTTTTGCCCGCACAAGGTCGGTTTGGCCCGCAGGGAAAGAGTCCAACTCGGATCCCTGCCGAACCGTGCACAGCCGCGCACAAGCGGTAGTACCGCTTCACACAAGCGGTAGTACCGCTTGGGCGGTAGTACCGCTTCACACAAGCGGTAGTACCGCTCGGGCGGTAGTACCGCTTCACACAAGCGGTAGTACCGCTCCGGCGGTAGTACCGCTTCACCAAGCGGTAGTACCGCTTACGCGGCAGCAAAACTACTTTTGCACTTTCCAATACCTTGTGGGCTTTATCCCTTTGGCTCATATAAAGTGTTGCTGCACCCGAACACTTCGGTAAACATCCGGAACCCCTTCCGGTGAACTCCGGAACCCTTCCGGAGATCAAAACACTATCATCACATATATCAATCTTTACCTCCGGACTATTCCGGAGATCCTCGTCATGTCCGGGATCTTATCCGGGACTCCGAACAACTTTCGGTCACCAACATAATAACTCAATTATACTAATCGTCACCAAACGTTAAGTGTGTAGACCCTGCGGGTTCGAGAACTATGTAGACATGACCGAGACACCTCTACGATCAATAACCAATAGCGGGACCTGGATGCCCATATTGGCTCCTACATATTCTACGAAGATCTTTATCGGTCGAACCTCTATGTCAAGGATTCAGTTAATCCCGTATGCTGTTCCCTTTGTTCTTCGGTATGTTACTTGCCCGAGATTCGATCGTCGGTATCACTATACCTAGTTCAATCTCGTTACCGGCAAGTCTCTTTACTCGTTCCGTAATACAAGATCTCGTGGCTAACACTTTAGTCACATTGCTTGCAAGGCTCATTGTGATGTTGTATTACCGAGTGGGCCCTGAGATACCTCTCCGTCACACGGAGTAACAAATCCCAGTCTTGATCCATGCCAACCCAACAGACACCCTCGGAGATACCTGTAGAGCACCTTTATAGTCACCCAGTTACGTTGCGACGTTTGATACACACAAGGTATTCCTTCGGTGTCAGTGAGTTGCATGATCTCATGGTCAAAGGAACAGATACTTGACATGCAGAAAACAATAGCAATAAACTGACACGATCAAATGCTACGTTTACAGTTTGGGTCTTGTCCATCACATCATTCTCCTAATGATGTGATCCCGTTATCAAATGACATCTCATGTCCATGGCTAGGAAACCTTAACCATCTTTGATCAACAAGCTAGTCAACTAGAGGCTTACTAGGGACACAGTGTTGTCTATGTACCCACACATGTATTTGAGTTTCCAATCAATACAATTATAGCATGGATAATAAACGATTATCATGAACAAGGAAATATAATAATAACCAATTTATTATTGCCTCTAGGGCATATTTCCAACAGTCTCCCACTTGCACTAGAGTCAATAATCTAGTTCACATCACTATGTGATTTACATTGTAATGAATCGAACACCCATGCAGTTCTGGTGTTGTTCATCTTTAGCCCTTGGAAGAGGTTTAGTCATCGGATCTGCAACATTTAGATCCGTGTGTACTTTGCAAATATTTATGTCGTCCTCCTTGATGTAATCGCGGATGGAATTGAAACGTCGCTTTATGTGTCTGGTCCTCTTGTGAAATCTTGGTTCCTTGGCTAGAGCAATGGCACCAGTATTATCACAAAACAGAGTCATTGGGTCAAGTGCACTTGGCACTACTCCAAGATCTGTCATGAACTCCTTCATCCAGACACCTTCCTTCGCCGCCTCCGAGGCTGCGATGTACTCCGCTTCGCATGTAGAATCAGCTACCACGCTTTGCTTGGAACTGCACCAGCTAACCGCACCCCCATTAAGAATAAATACGTATCCGGTTTGCGACTTAGAGTCATCCGGATCAGTGTCAAAGCTTGCATCGACGTAACCCTTTACGACGAGCTCTTGATCACCTCCATAGACGAGAAACATGTCCTTAGTCCTTTTCAGGTACTTCAGGATATTCTTGACCGCTGTCCAGTGTTCCATTCCTGGATCACTTTGAAACCTTCCGACCATACTTATGGCAAGGCTGACATCGGGTCTTGTGCACAGCATTGCATACATGATAGAGCCTATGGCTGAAGCATAGGGGATGACACTCATCTTTTCTCTATCTTCTGCAGTCACTGGGCATTGAGTCTTACTCAACTTCACACCTTGCAAAACAGGCAAGAACCCTTTCTTGGACTGATCCATTTTGAACTTCTTCAAAATCTTATCAAGGTATGTGCTTTGTGAAAGTCCTATTAAGCGTCTCGATCTATCTCTATAGATCTTGATGCCTAATATGAAAGCAGCTTCTCCTAGGTCCTTCATTGAAAAACTCTTGTTCAAATATTCCTTTACGCTTTCCAGCATTTCTATATTGTTTCCAATCAGCAATATGTCATCCACATATAATATTAGAAACGCTATAGAGCTCCCACTCACTTTCTTGTAAATACAAGCTTCTCCGTAAACTTGTGTAAACTCGAACGCTTTGATCACCTCATCAAAACGAAGATTCCAACTCCGAGATGCTTGCACCAGTCCATAAATGGATCGCTGGAGTTTGCAAACTTTGTCAGCATTCTCTGGATCGACAAAACCTTCTGGTTGCATCATATACAACTCTTCCTTAAGGTAACCGTTAAGGAACGCTGTTTTGACATCCATCTGCCAAATTTCATAATCGAAAAAGGCAGCTATTGCTAACATGATTCTGACGGACTTAAGCATCGCTACGGGTGAGAAGGTCTCATCGTAGTCAACTCCTTGAACTTGTGAAAAACCCTTTGCCACAAGTCGAGCTTTATAGACGGTGACATTACCGTCCGCGTCCGTCTTCCTCTTAAAGATCCATTTGTTCTGAATGGCCTTACGCCCTTCAGGTAATACTTCCAAAGTCCATACTTTGTTTTCATACATGGATCCCATCTCGGATTTCATGGCCTCTAACCACTTCTCGGAATCCGGGCCCATCATCGCTTCTCCATAGCTCGTAGGTTCATCGTTGTCTAACAACATGACCTCTAAGACAGGGTTGCCGTACCACTCAGGAGCAGTACGCGTCCTTGTCGACCTACGAGGTTCGATAGCAACTTGATCCAAAGCTTCATGATCATCATCATTAACTTCCTCTTCAGCTAATGTAGGCTCGACAGAAACAACTTTCTGCGTTGCGCTACTCTTAGGTTGAAGTAAAGGTTCAATAACCTCATCAAGTTCTATCTTCCTCCCACTCAATTCTTTCGAGAGAAACTCTTTCTCAAGAAATGTTCCGTTTTTAGCGACAAACACTTTGCCTTCGGATCTGAGATAGAAGGTATACCCAACTGTCTCTTTTGGGTATCCTATGAAGACGCATTTCTCCGCTTTGGGTTCCAGCTTTTCAGGCTGAAGCTTTTTGACATAAGCATCACATCCCCAAACTTTAAGAAACGACAGCTTTGGCTTCTTGTTAAACCAAAGTTCATAAGGCGTCGTCTCAACGGATTTCGATGGTGCCCTATTTAAAGTGAATGCTGCTGTCTCTAATGCATAACCCCAAAACGATAGTGGCAAATCGGCAAGAGACATCATAGATCGCACCATATCCAATAAGGTTCGATTACGACGTTCGGACACACCATTACGCTGTGGTGTTCCAGGCGGTGTCAATTGTGAAACAATTCCACACTGTCTTAAGTGACTGCCAAACTCATAACTCAGATATTCTCCTCCTCGATCAGATCGTAGGAATTTAATCTTCTTGTTACGATGATTCTCAACTTCACTCTGAAATTGTTTGAACTTTTCAAATGTTTCAGACTTGTGTTTCATTAAGTAAATATACCCATATCTACTTAAGTCATCAGTGAAGGTGAGAAAGTAACGATAACCACCGCGCGCCTCAATACTCATCGGACCGCACACATCAGTATGTATGATTTCCAATAAGTCACTTGCCCGTTCCATTGTTCCAGAGAACGGCGTTTTAGTCATCTTGCCCATGAGGCATGGCTCACATGTGTCAAGTGATTCAAAATCAAGTGACTCCAAAAGTCCATCAGCATGGAGCTTCCTCATGCGTTTTACGCCAATATGACCTAAACGGCAGTGCCACAAGAAAGTGGTATTATCATTATCAATTCTACATCTTTTGGCATCAATGTTATGAACATGTGTATCATTACTATCGAGATTCAATAAGAATAAACCCCTCACATCGGGTGCATGACCATAAAAGATATTACTCATATAAATAGAACAACCATTATTCTCTGATTTAAATGAGTAACCGTCTCGCAATAAACAAGATCCAGATATAATGTTCATGCTTAACGCAGGCACCAAATAACACTTATTTAGGTTCATCACTAATCCCGACGGTAATCGAAGAGCGAGCGTGCCGACGGCGATCACATCAACCTTGGAACCATTTCCCACGCGCATCGTCACTTCGTCCTTTGCCAGCCTCCGTTTATTCCGCAGTTCCTGTTTTGAGTTGCAAATATGAGCAACCGCACCGGTATCAAATACCCAGGCACTACAACGAGAGTTGGTAAGGTACACATCAATAACATGTATATCATATATACCTTGTTTGTTGTTGGCCGCCTTCTTGTCAGCCAAATACTTGGGGCAATTCCGCTTCCAGTGTCCAGTTCCCTTGCAATGAAAACACACAGTTTCTGGTTTGGGTCCAGCCTTGGGTTTCTTCACGAGAGGAGCAACTGCTTTGCCACTCTGCTTGGAGTTACCCTTCTTACCCTTGCCATTTTTCTTGAAACTAGTGGTTTTATTGACCATCAACACTTGATGCTCCTTCTGAATTTCAGACTCAGCGGCTTTCAGCATCGCAAACAGCTCGGCGACTGACTTGTTCATCCCGTGCATGTTATAGTTCAACACGAAGCTCTTGTAGCTAGGTGGCAATGATTGAAGAACTCTGTCAGTGATAGCCTCTGGCGGAAGGGGCATCCCTAACTCAGCCAGACGGGTGGAGTACCCAGACATTCTGAGCACGTGATCACTGATAGACCCGTTCTCCTCCATCTTGCAAGCATAGAACTTATCGGAGATCTCATATCTCTCGATCCGGGCATTCTTCTGAAAGATAAACTTCAACTCCTGGAACATCTCATATGCTCCATGACGTTCAAAACGTCTTTGAAGTCCCGGTTCTAAGCCATACAACATTGCACATTGAACTATTGAGTAATCATCAGAACGAGCCTGCCAGGCGTTCACAACGTCTAGAGACTTAACTGGAGCGGGTGGATCACCAAGCGGTGCATCAAGGACATAAGCCTTCTGGGAAGCCGTAAGGATAATCCTTAGATTACGGGCCCAGTCCACAAAGTTACTTCCATCATCTTTCAACTTAGCTTTCTCTAGGAACGCATTAAAATTCAGGGGTGCTACTGCGCGAGCCATGATCTACAACATAAATATAGCAAAGACAACTTAGACTATTGTTCTAGATAATGAGTTTAGTTAATCATATTACTTAAAAACTCCCACTCAAATTGACATCCCTCCGGTCATTCGAGTGTAACATGATCCAAATCCACCAACTCAAGTCCGATCATCACGTGAGTTGAGGTGGTTTCAATGGTGAACATCTTCATGTTGATCATATCTACTATATGACTCATGTTCGACCTTTCGGTCTCTTGTGTTCCGAGGCCATGTCTGTACATGCTAGGCTCGTCAAGTTTAACCCGAGTGTTCCGCACGTGCAACATGGCTTACACCCGTTGTATGCGAACGTAGAGTCTATCACACCCGATCATCACGGCGTGTCTCGAAACGACGAACTTTCGCAACGGTGCACACTTGGGGAGAACACAATTTATCTTGAAATTTAAGTGAGGGATCACCTTATAATGCTACCGTCGTCCTAAGCAAAATAAGATGCATAAAAGGATTAACATCACATGCAAATCATAAGTGACATGATATGGCCATGAACTTGTGCTTTTGATCTCCATCTCCAAAGCACCGGCATGATCTCCATCGTCACCGGCATGACACCATGATCTCCATCATCTTGATCTCCATCAACGTGTCGCCATAAGGTTGTCGCGCCGACTGTTGCTTCCACGACTATTGCTAACGTTCAGCGATAAAGTAAAGCATTACATAGCGCTTAATGATTGACACGCAGGTCATACAATAATTAAAGACAACTCTATGGCTCCTGCCAGTTGCCGTACTCATCGACATGCAAGTCGTGATATTCTATACATCACATGATCATCTCATACATCACATATATCTCATCATGTAATTGGCCATATCACATCACAACATACCCTGCAAAAACAAGTTAGACGTCCTCTAATTGTTGTTGCAAATTTTACGTGGCTGCTACGGGTTTGCAAGAACCGTTCTTACCTACGCAAAACCACAACGTGGTGTAGTGATTGCTTTTTGATCTTCTAAAAGAACCCTCTTCATTGAAATCGATTCAACTAAAGTGAGAGAGACAGACACCCGCTAGCCATCTTTATGCAACGAAGTTACATGTTAGTTGAAGGAACCTGTCTCGCGTAAGTGTACGCGTAATGTCGGTCCGGGCCGCTTCATCTCACAGTACCGCCGAATCAAATATCAACTAGTAACGGCAAGCAATATGTATACACCCACGCCCACAACTCGTTTGTGTTCTACTCGAGATCTCATCTACGCATAGACCTGGCTCATGATGCCACTGTTGGGGAACGTTGCATGGGAAACAAATTTTTTTCCTACGCACACGCAAGATCTATCCATGGTGATGAGTATCTACGAGAGGGAGAGTGAATCTACATACCCTTGTAGATCGCTAAGCGGAAGCGTTAATAAACGCGGTTGATGTAGTCGAACGTCTTCGCGATCCAAATCGCCGAGCGTCCCGCGATCCAATCACGATCCTTCCGATCTAGTGCCGAACGGACGGCACCTCCGCGTTCAACACACGTACGGCTTGATGACGCCTTCACCTCCTCGATCCAGCGAGCGATGGTGAAGTAGTGGTTGAGTTCCAGCAGCACGACGGCGTGGTGATGATGGTGAGGAACAATCTCTGCAGGGCTTCGCCAAGCGCTACGGAGATTATGACGGAGGAACTAGAGGGTTAGGGTTGCCGCACACGGCTTGGGGAAATCTTGATGTGTCCCGTGTGCTAGCCCTGCCCCTCTATTTATATGTTGAGCCTTGGGGTCTAAACTTGGAGTAAAAGCCTCCTCCGGGTCGGTTTTGCCCGCACAAGGTCGGTTTGGCCCGCAGGGAAAGAGTCCAACTCGGATCCCTGCCGAACCGTGCACAGCCGCGCACAAGCGGTAGTACCGCTTCACACAAGCGGTAGTACCTCTTGGGCGGTAGTACCGCTTCACACAAGCGGTAGTACCGCTCGGGCGGTAGTACCGCTTCACACAAGCGGTCGTACCGCTCCGGCGGTAGTACCGCTTCACCAAGCGGTAGTACCGCTTACGCGGCAGCAAAACTACTTTTGCACTTTCCAATACCTTGTGGGCTTTATCCCTTTGGCTCATATAAAGTGTTGCTGCACCCGAACACTTCGGTAAACATCCGGAACCCCTTCCGGTGAACTCCGGAACCCTTCCGGAGATCAAAACACTATCATCACATATATCAATCTTTACCTCCGGACTATTCCGGAGATCCTCGTCATGTCCGGGATCTTATCCGGGACTCCGAACAACTTTCGGTCACCAACATAATAACTCAATTATACTAATCGTCACCAAACGTTAAGTGTGTAGACCCTGCGGGTTCGAGAACTATGTAGACATGACCGAGACACCTCTACGATCAATAACCAATAGCGGGACCTGGATGCCCATATTGGCTCCTACATATTCTACGAAGATCTTTATCGGTCGAACCTCTATGTCAAGGATTCAGTTAATCCCGTATGCTGTTCCCTTTGTTCTTCGGTATGTTACTTGCCCGAGATTCGATCGTCGGTATCACTATACCTAGTTCAATCTCGTTACCGGCAAGTCTCTTTACTCGTTCCGTAATACAAGATCTCGTGGCTAACACTTTAGTCACATTGCTTGCAAGGCTCATTGTGATGTTGTATTACCGAGTGGGCCCTGAGATACCTCTCCGTCACACGGAGTAACAAATCCCAGTCTTGATCCATGCCAACCCAACAGACACCCTCGGAGATACCTGTAGAGCACCTTTATAGTCACCCAGTTACGTTGCGACGTTTGATACACACAAGGTATTCCTCCGGTGTCAGTGAGTTGCATGATCTCATGGTCAAAGGAACAGATACTTGACATGCAGAAAACAATAGCAATAAACTGACACGATCAAATGCTACGTTTACAGTTTGGGTCTTGTCCATCACATCATTCTCCTAATGATGTGATCCCGTTATCAAATGACATCTCATGTCCATGGCTAGGAAACCTTAACCATCTTTGATCAACAAGCTAGTCAACTAGAGGCTTACTAGGGACACAGTGTTGTCTATGTACCCACACATGTATTTGAGTTTCCAATCAATACAATTATAGCATGGATAATAAATGATTATCATGAACAAGGAAATATAATAATAACCAATTTATTATTGCCTCTAGGGCATATTTCCAACAAATTGGTTGGCAGATTTTAGCAATTCTAACAAGTCTAATGCACCCTAAACATGCTAGTCAACAAGTATGGCAGCGGAAAGAAAAGAGAAGCATATGTAAGAGAGAAGAGATAGGAAGATCAAACGCAATAGATGACACGAAGATTTTTCCCGTGGTTTCGATAGGTGGCACCATCGTACGTCCATGCTGATAGAGACTTCAACCCACGGAGGGTAGCGGTCGCGAGAGTCCACGGAGGGTAGTGGTCGCGAGAGTCCACAGAGGGCTCCACCCGTTACGGTCCACAAAGTAGCAACCTCGTCTATTCCATCATGGCTTTGGTCCACGAAGGACTAGCCTCACTATGGGTAGATCTTCAAGAAGTAGGCTATCTCCTTGCCCTTACAAACTTCTTGGTTCAACTCCACAACACGAAGAAGGAGGTTCCCAAGCAACACCTAACCAATCTAGGAGGCACCACCCTCCAAAAGGTAATTTATGTGGTAGTATGATGAACTCCTTGCTCTTGTGCTTCAAAAGATAGTCTCCTCAACACTCAATCACTCTCTCACAGGTTTGGCGTGGGTAGAAGAGATTGATTGGATGGAAAGCAACTTGGGGAGGCTAGAAATAAAGATCCATATGTTTAGAGTGGATGATCTTGATCTCAACACATGAATAGGTGGCTCTCTTAGAAAAATGAATGGGGAAGTGTAGATCTATTCCGAGTGCTTCCACTACGAGTGAGAGGTGGTGGAGTGGTATATATAGGCATCTCCAAAAATCCAACCGTTACAACATTAATGCCCAACTCGAAGAAACCAAATTAAAACTGGGTTGCACCGACTAGTGCAAAATGTGGCAACTTTACCCTTTTCGGTGAGACCGATATCTGAATCTCGGTGGTACCGATTCTTGAAATGAGCTAACCAGAGAGTTGGTCCAAAAACTCGGTTGGACCGATTCTCAAAACTCGGTGGTACCGATTCCTAAAAATGGCTAACCAGAGAGTTCGTCCAAAACTCGGTTGGTCCAATTCTCAAAACTTGGTGGTACCGAGATGCTAGGGTTTGGCATGGAAATCTGTCTAAGTGAAACTCGGTAGGGCCGAATGGAGTGGCACCGAATTTGAAATTTAGGCTTTGGACAGAGAGTATTTGTGGAAGAATGGATGAGTATTTTTGGTGGCTAATCTCTAAGCACTTGAGCAACCAGATCATCATAATTCCCCATCCCCTTTTAATATTATTGGATTTCGTATGGACTCAAAAGTGTTTTCTCACAAAATATAAAGTGTAGAGTCTTCAAGCTTGAATCATGGCCAATCCTATTCCTTCCCTTCTTCTTCTTGGGAATTCTCCTCACAATCCTTAGCCAATCCTCTCTATGGACTTCTTCTGAAATAAGCTAGGTAAAACTATTAGTCCGAGAGACAATGTGTGTTGTCATGAATTATCAAAATCACCAAGGGAGCATTTGTGTTTTCAATCTCCCCCTTTTTGGTAATTGATGACAACATACAATCAAAGCTTCAAATTAAGATATGCAAGGATATAATGAAGACTTTGAGAGACACATGACTAAGATAAGCTCCCCCTAAATGTGTGCAATACTTTTAAGGGATAGTTGCTTTGGAATGCATGGACACACATTTCAGAAGGGATATGAAGAGTCATGTGTATCTTTGCTATATGCATCAAATATATGTGAATGAGGTCTCTGCATGTTCAAGACTTCACTCTTGCAAACAATATGTGCAAGAAGCAAGAGATCATCTTGACCAAGGATATGATGCATATACTTACCTTGAAGTTCTTGAGCATTCTAGTAGTAGAAACACACTTGAGATAACAATGTTAGGAAACAGAAGAGTATTCTACAAATCCAAATGCAATAGAACTCAACAATACAAGGATGTGGAAGACATATGAAAAGTAGCATTTGATGATTGATATGTCTCCCCCAATAGAATATGTAGAACTGTCTCCCCTAAGTATGGATTTGTGGTACTTCCTCTCCCCCTGAATCTTAGCATGTACATATTGAGAGTACATAGGGTGAGACAAGTCTAACATAAATTTGGTATGTTCTCTCCCCCTTTGGATAAGCATAAGCTTATATATTCTCCCCCTATATATATTCTCCCCCTATTTATATTCTCCCCCTGTATATTCTCCCCCTATATACAAGCATAAGCTTTGATATTCTCCCCCTTTGGCATTAATTTCCAAAAACGGTTAGATGATAAGGGATCCTTGAGAGTAAGGGTCAAAGAAAGTAGGGATCCTTGAGAGTAAGGTTCATTGAGAGCAATTGTGACTAAGGGATCCTTGAGTACTTTTTCTCCCCCTTTTATTATCTGAAAAGCTTTTTAAGATTTCTCTCCCGCTTTGACGTAGGGATCCTTGAAGAAATTGAGATTTTGCTAATTTTGACAAAGAACACAGATGATAGCAAAATGGGTGGCTCCGAGGCAAAAGAGTCAGTGGAACCGATATGTGGTTGTGCAGCCTATCTGCATGATCGGTGACACCGAGTTATCTGGATCAAAGGGTCCAAAATGCAAAACATAAACTTGGCAAAGTTTGTAAAAAGCAATTTTTTAGAAAGTCTCAATAGAATAAAATGATTTGCAGTGAATTTTCAAAAATATTTGCAAGGAAATTTCATAAGATTTGCAATGAATATACAACTAGATGTATATTGAGTGGTTCTAAGAAAACATGTAACTATAAGATGAACCAATCAAGATACTTCATCTAGATGATGGTCGATGACTAGGTCACCTATATTAGAGTATATTGACTTAAGGAGCCAAGCAAGAATACTTGATCATAGGTCATACTCTACGTAAAGCTAAAAATGGGGTTAGCATTTTTTGATTAAGCATTTTAATCTCTTCATATCAAAGTTGCTTTAGCTCATGACTTGGAGTAAAGCTTCTTCGAGGATGTGATCACATACCTTTGAGTGATATTGATGACGTAGCATGTAGGAGAACTTGTTGTGGATGCTCATTGTTGAGAGCTATCCTTGATCGTTTTGGTTCTCTTTTCACCTACACGGGTTAGTCATGCAAGGAAGAACAAGATATATCCAAATGACAAGAATGAAATTTGTTTATCAAGTGGTTGTCAAGGATATGGTTTGGATTGTCTTCTTCCTTCCATCATCAAAAAGAGTTGTGGATACTTGGCCATGAAAAGATTGCTTGTGATGTGAGTTGATGGCAATCTTGTGGAGTCTAGTTCTTCCAAGTACCTACAACAAGGTTAGATGCAATGCAAGGGAGCATACATTTCCAAGGTATAAGATAGTGTCATATCAAGTGTAACATCGAATAGTCATGTAAGCTCATGCCCTTGCATGCATCCGAGTGAGTCTAGCTCAAGTTCGAAGAAACAATGATGTTCAACTCACTCCTCAAGTGACTAAACACTTTTTCATCAAGTGCCTTAGTAAAGATATCGGCCAATTTCTTGTTGGTGCGAACATGTTTGAGATTAATGTCCCCTTTGGCAACATGATCACGAATGAAATGATGAAGAACTTGAATATGTTTAGTTCGAGAATGTTGTACGGGATTATGAGCAATCTTAATAGCACTCTCATTGTCACACAACAATGGAACATGTCTCACATGGATTCCATAATCCATAAGAGTTTGAGTCATCCATACTAATTGCACACAATATGATCCGGTGGAAATGTATTCCGCTTCGGCGGTAGATAGAGATACCGAGTTTTGTTTCTTAGATGACCAAGAGACAATAGATATACAAAGAAATTGACATGTACCCGAGATACATTTTCTATCAACCTTATCTCCGGCATAGTCTGAGTCGGAATAGCCAACAAGGTTAAAGGAAGATCCCTTGGGATACCATATGCCAAAGTTTGGTGTATGTATCAAGTATCTCACAATTCTTTTCACGGCCTTAAGATGACACTCTTTAGGAGCGGCTTGATATCTAGCACACATGCACACACTAAGCATAATATCGGGATGGGACACACAAAGATATAGCAACGAACCGATCATTGATCGATAAACCTTTTGATCAACCGGTTTGTCCTCCTTGGTGAGTTCAACATGTCCACTAGTAGGCATAGGAGTTTTCATACCTTTACACTCTTGCATGTTGAACTTCTTAATCAAGTCCTTGGTATACTAGGTTTGAGAGATGAAAGTTCCTTCTCTCGTTTGCTTGATTTGCAAACCAAGGAATTTGTTTAGCTCACACATCATGGACATCTCATACTTCTCGGACATCAACCTTCCAAATTTCTCACTAAATTCTGGGTTAGTAGATCCAAAGATAATATCATCCACATAAATTTGGCACACAAATAATTCAACATTAACTCTCTTAGTGATAATTTTATCAATTTCAAAACCTTTTTTGATAAGAAACTTCGTTAAGCATTTGTACCAAGCTCGTGGAGCCTGCTTAAGACCATAGAGAGGTTTACGAAGCTTGTAAACATGGTTAGGTTTCTTAGGGTTTACAAAACCAGGGGGTTGTTTAACATAGAACTCTTCCTCAATCAAACCATTTAAAAATGCACTTTTAATATCCATTTGATAAAGAGTGATATCATGGTGATTAGCATAAGCAAGAAGTATATGTATAGCTTCAAGTCTAGCAACGGGGGCATAGGTCTCACCGTAGACCATACCTTCGACATGGGTGTAGCCTTGAGCCACGAGACGTGCCTTGCTGCGTATGACTTAACCGTCTTCGTCTTGTTTGTTCCGAAACACCCATGATAACCCACAAGTATAGGGGATCGCGACAGTCTTCGCGTGTATTATTTCACCCTAATTTATTGGTTCGACACAAGGGGAGCCAAAGAATATTTATTGGCCTTAACAGTTGAGTTGTCAATTGAACCACACCTGGGATATCTGTCTGCAGCAAAAGTTTAGTAGCACGACAAATAGTAGTAGCAAAAGTAACAGTAGTAGTGACAACAGCAATTTTGTAGCAGTTGTGATAATAGTAGTAGCAATAGTAACTTAGCAAGATTCAGTATATGTAAAGCGTAGGCACGTGGATCGGTGATGGATAATGATTTAGATGGCATCAATCATGTAACAGTTACACACTAGGGCGACACAGAACTAGCTCAAATTCATCAATATAATGTAGGCATGCATTCCGTATATAGTCATACGTCCTTGCGATAAGAACTTGCATGACATATTTTGTCCTACCCTCCCATGGGAGCGGGGTCCTATGGGAAACTAAGGGATATTAAGGCCTCCTTTTAATAGAGAACTGGAACAAAGCATTAACACATGGTGAATACATGAACTCCTCAAACTACGGCAATCACCGCAAAGAATCCCAATTATTGTCACCTTGGGGTATGAGGATCAAGACACGTAATAGGTGCATACAACTTGCAAGGTAGGATCCAAGTCAATCTTATATTCACAGTAAGATAATATGTTCAGATCTAAAATCATGGCCCTTGGGTCCTAGTGACAAGCATTAAGCATAGCAAAGTCATAGCAACATCAATCTCAAAACATAGTGGATACTAAGGATCAGGCCCTAGCAAACTTAACTCAATTACATGATCAATCTCATCCAATCCCACCACCGTGTTGATGGAGAGGGTTGGTGATGACGATGACGATGATTTCCCCTCTCCGGAGCCCCACACGGACTCCAGATCAGCCCTCCTGAGGAAGAACAGGAGGTGGCGGCGGCTCTGTCTCGTGGATGGCGATGAAAACTTCTCTCCTATTTTTTTCTCCGAAGATGTGATTTTATAGGACTGGAATTAGGGTCGGAGGAGCCTCGTGGGCCCCACAAGCCACCAGGGCACGGCCTAGGGGGGGCGCGCTTTGTTGGCTTGTGCCCCATAGGTGGCCTCCCTCCGGCAAGTCTTCACTCCATAATTCATTATAATTCCCTGAAAAAATCCACAAAAAGTTTCATCCAATTCGGAGAACTTTTATTTCTGCACAAAAAATAACACCAAGGTAGTTCTGCTGAAAACAGCGTCAGTCCGGGTTAGTTCCATTCAAATCATGCAAATTATAGGTCAAAACCAGAGCAAAAGTGTTTGGAAAAGTAGATATGTTGGAGACGTATCAACTCCCCCAAGCTTAACTCATAGCTTGTCCTCAAGCAATTCAGTTGACAAACTGAAAGTGATAAAGAACACTTTTACAAACTCTTTTTTTCTCATTGTTATACACGTGCTTAGCTAGTGCTCAAGTTTCCTGTATAAATTATAAATAACCACATCCACGATAATTAAGCATCATATTAACTCATGGCAATACATAACCAACTAGGAAGTAATAATAAGATCTCTCACATGCCAACAATTTATCAAAACAATGATGATATAATATGGTGACATGGTATTTCGCTAGCCCTTTCTGAGACCGTAAAACATAAATGCATAGCACCTCTAAGGTTCCAGCAGCGACTAAACATTATAATCCATAGTAGGAAAGATCCAGTCATGCTCACATCCAACATTAACTAGACTGAATGCATAAGAATGACAACAGTGCTCTCCCGTCTGGTGCTTTTAGTAAGAGGGTGATGACTCAACATAAAAATAAATAGATAGGCCCTTTGCAGAGGGAAGCATTGATTTGCAGAGGTGCCAGAGCTCAAGTTTTAAAACAGGATTGAAAAATAGTTTTTGAGTGGTGCACTTTTCTTGTCAACATTACGACAAAGGTTTTCAATATCTTCCATGCTAAACTCATTATTGGCGGTTCCCAAACAGAATAGTAAAGCTTACTCCTATCCACCGAATCCACTAATGCCTGCCAACATATCAACTGTCCCAAGGAGTTTTGTTTAATTAATTTTGATTATGCTGGACAGGGCATCCTTTTTACCAGCATCTCTCGTGCAATGACGGCGAATAAATGGCCGTCTTGAGAATAACTCACTTAGCATGGAAGATACCTACCACCTCGTTGTTACATGAGCAGGACGAGTGCACAAAATGGAAGTTTATTTGAATATTTAGAGATGGCACATGCAAATTTACTTGGAACGGCAGGGTAATACCGCATATAGGTAGGTATGGTGGACTCATGTGGGATAACTTGGTTTAAAGGTTTTGGATGCACAAGTGACGTGGCTTGAGACTGTGTTGGTATTTCCCCAAAGAGGAAGGGATGATGTAGCACAGCGACGGTAAGTATTTTCCTCACTTATGAAACCAAGGTTATCGAACCAGTAGGAGAATCACCACCACACAATAAGCAGCACCTTCACACAAATAACAAAAACTTGCAACCCCACACGAAAGAGAGGTTGTCAATCTCTCTGCTGTAAATAGATAGATTAGGTAGTGATAGTTAGGAGAGATAGATCTCTCAAGAACACAAAATAAAAAGGGCAAATAAAAAGTGCAGCAATATATTTTTGGGTTTTTGGTTTTGTAGATCTGAAAACAAAGAGGCAAAAAGATAGATCGGAAAGCAATATGTTGGAAAAGTAGACCCGGGGGCCGTAGGATTCACTAAACTCTCTGTAATATAACCCGTAGATTCATCAAAACAAGCACACAATGCAACAAAAACAGAATCTGTCTTAAACTGAACAGTCTGTAGTAATCTGTACTCTAACCATACTTCTGTAACTCTAAAAATTCTGAAAAATTAGGAAAACGTAAGGAATTTGTATAGAAAGACTGTGCTAACATTTCAGCTCAAGATTACGTTCCACTAAAAAATTAAAATTCATACTTGACGCAAAGTTTCTGTTTCAGATTCACCATCGCTTCTACTCATCTTATGAATCATCCTAAAGGCTCTACTTGGCACAAACACTAAATAAACCATAAAAACACAATCATAACAGAGGCTTAATTGTGTCAACACTCAAAAACAGAAAGGAAAAAAGCAAAAATTTATTTATTCATTGGGTTGCCTCCCAACAAGCGCTATCGTTTTACGCCCCTAGCTAGGCATAACGCATAGATTCAAGTATTGTCATCCTTGTTTTTGGATGAGGTGCTTTTGTCAAGAGGTTTTGCAAACAGAACTTGAAATACATCATCCATATCAACATTAGCACTATCGAGTTGTCCCTCTACGTACCGCCTTTGATTACCGGCCACAATCCAAGAATATTGTTGGTTCACATCATTGAAAAGTTGTTGGATCATATCTAAAATGGGGACTTACTTTTTGAGATTCTCATAAATTTTTTGATTATTTCCAAGAAAATATCTCATCATGTAATCACTATTGTAAAGGATTTCTCCTATTACCGGTTTTTCACGGCTCATACCATAAAAGTCAAAGATCTCCTTAGCTTCCCGTACTATGTGATCAAATTCATTCATAAGAACAAGGGTAGCCAACTTCTTAGCTTTGGGATTCTTTATGATGGGTAGCTCATAAAACAATCTTTGCAAGGTAGGATGGGTACGAATAAATCTATTTTCAAGTTTTAGAACTAGCGCTGAAATAGCTTCCGCATAAGATTTAGTTCTTTTCAATATAGGAGTATCATTGAGAGTCAAATTCCCAACGCAATTGAAAAACTCTTGGATAGTTTCTTTTCCTATAACGTTCCCTTGCCCCAAAACAAAAGTTTTAGAATCTGGATAACCAGAACGTCCAATTTTAGGAGTCCTGCCATCATCCGTTTCTGCCATACCAAAATCACTCATGGTGACAAGCAAACAAAAGATTGGACAAGAGAAAGGCAAACGAAAAAGAGGGCGAATAAAACGGCAAATTGGTGAAGTGGGGGAGAGGAAAACGAGAGGCAAATGGCAAATAATGTAATTGCAAGGAGATGAGATTTGTGATTAGGAACCTGGTAGATGATGATGGAGTCTCCTCGGCGCGTGAGATTGGCACGTAGAAGAGACCGCTTCCTCCCTAGCAACGGCGCCAGAAATTCCTTTGACGTGGCTTGAGACTGCGTCGGTATTTCCCCAAAGAGGAAGGGATGATGCAGCACAGCGATGGTAAGTATTTCCCTCAGTTATGAAACCAAGGTTATTGAACCAGTAGGAGGATCACCACCACCCAATAAGCACCACCTTCACACAAATAACAAATACTTGCAACCCCACACGAAAGAGAGGTTGTCAATCTCTCTACGGTAAAAAGATAGATTAGGTAGTGATAGATAGGAGAGATAGATCTATCAAGAACACAAAATAAAAAGGGAAAATAAAAAGTGCAGCAATATATTTTTGGGTTTTTGGGTTTGTAGATCTGAAAACAAAGAGGCAAAAAGATAGATCGGAAAGCAATATGTTGGAAAAGTAGACCCGGGGGCCGTAGGATTCACTAGTGGCTTCTCTCATGAGTATAGCGCACGGTGGGTGAACAAATTACTGTTGGGCAATTGATAGAAGACCAAATAATCATGATGATATCCAAGGCGATGATCATTATATAGGCATCACGTCCAAGATAAGTAGACCGACTCCTGCCTGCATCTACCACTATTACTCCACACATCGACCGCTATCCAGCATGCATCTAGTGTATTAAGTTCATGGAAAAATGGAGTAATGCAATAAGAACGATGACATGATGTAGACAAGATTTATTCATGTAGGAATAGACCCCATCTTGTTATCCTTAATGGCAACGATACATGCGTGCCTTGCTGCCCTTTCTGTCACTGGCAAAGGACACCGCAAGATCGAACCCATCACAAAGCACCTCTTCCCGTGGCAAGAAAAATCGATCTAGTCATCCTAACTAAACCAAAGATTCGAATACTAAATACGAGGCTATAGTTAATCATGCATATAAGAGATCAAAGAAGACTCAAATAATATTCATGGATAGAAACTGATCATGAACTCAAAATTCGTTGGATACCAACAAACACACCGCAAAGTTTACATCAAATAGATCTCCAAGAGACCATTTTATTGAGAATCATAAGAGAGAGAGGAAGCCATCTAGCTACTGCCTACGGACCCGTAGGTCTATGGTGGACAACTCACGCATCATCGGAGAGGCACCTATGAACAAGATGAACCCCTCCGTGATGGTGTTTAGATTGGATCTCGAGGTTCTGGAACTTGCGGCGGCTGGAATTGTGTTTTGTCAACTCCCCTAGGGTTTTCTGAATATTTGGGAATTTATAGGCATCAGAGGTAGTGGAGGGGGGCCCCGTGGAGGGCACAACCCATCAGGGCGCGCTGGGGGCCCCCTGGCGCGCCCTGGTGGGCTGTGGCCTCCACAGCCCACGTTTCTGGCACTTCTTTGGCCCATTGGGTGTCTTCTGGTCCAGAAAAAATCTCCAATAAGTTTCGTCGCGATTGGACTCCGTTTGGTACTGATATTCTGCGAAGTAAAAAACAAGCAAAAACAGCAACTGCCACTTTGGAACTATGTCAATAGGTTAGTCCCAAAAAATGATATAAAGTTGTTATAAAATGATTGTAAAACATCCAAGAATGATACTATAACAGCATGGAACAAGCAAAAATTATAGATACATTGGAGACGTATCAGCAAGCAGCATTCCCGTTTAGTACAGGCGAAGGCTAGCATTAGGTTGGGAAGCGACCAGCTAGAGAGCGAAAACAGTCATGGGTATGCATTATGAATAATTAACATTGGACATAGCATGAGTATGATATGAACACTCTGAATTTAAATATTATGAAGGCTGCATTGGTTTTGAATCAACGCGCTTGAATTTCTCAGAGGGAAATACCATACTACCTGATACTTATGATCTGCGTTGGGTTTTCCGTGAAGAGGAACGGGTTATTGCAGCACAAAGTGGGTAAGTATTTCCCTCAGTTATGAAACCAAGGTTTATCGAACCAATAGGAATATCAATCCTCAACCGTCTTCAGCGGCTGCACACAAATGAACAAACAACTTGCACCCAACGCGGGCACGAGGGTTGTCAATCCCCTTGATCTCGTTATTTGCAAGCAAATGAGTTGTGTAGATAATTGTAAATTTCAAAATAAAATAAAAAGTAAATAAAGGAAGCAACGTAACAGTAGCATTTGTAAATATATAAGTGAATAGACCCGGGGGCAATAGTTTTCCCTAGCGGCATCTCTCATGTAGGCAGCATACGGTGGGCAACAAATTACTGTTGGGCAATTGATAGAAAAGCGGATAGTTATATGATTTTCACGGCAATGATCATGTGTATATAGGCATCACGTACATAAACAAATAGGCAGACTCCTGCGTGCACCTATTAGTATTATTCCACTCATCGACCGCTATCCAGCATGCATCTAGAGTATTAAGTAAAACAGAGTAATGCATGGAGAACGATGACATGATGTAGACAAAGTAAACCCAAGCAATATGAATGAACCCCATCGTGTTATCCTTAGTAGCAACAACACAAAGACGCATCTTGTCCCCTACTTTGTCACTGGGATATAGAAACACGTCAGGTTGAACCTACCACAACGCACCACTCCCACCGATGAAATATCAATCTAGTTGGCCAAATAACATCAATAAATCGGAGAGCATTACGAAGCTATAATGATCATGCAATTAAGAAACAATATATACCAGAGGTATCTCAAATACTTTTCATGAATAATCTGAACATAAACCCACAATTCATCGGATCCCAAAACACACACCGCACAATAGGATTACATTGGATAGATCAAAGCGAAGATGCGATGACCACTGTATTAAAGCTCAAGAGATAGATATATAGCCATATCGGTACTAGATATGGACTCGTAGGTCTGTGGTAAAGTAATCACACATAATCATGAGGGAAGCAAGATTGATGTAGAGGCTCTCCGTGATCGATCCCCCATCCGGCAGGGTGCCGGAACGGAGCTTCAGATGGCCTCGTGACGGAACAAAGACTTGGGGCGGCGGAAAATGGGTTTCAGGATTGCCTCTGTTATTTTTAGGGTGAAAGAGAATTTATAGGCCAGAGAGGGGCGTCAGGAGGCCACCGAGGGAGGCACAAGCCATCAGGGCGCGACCCCCCCTCTGGGACGCACCCTGTTGGCTTGTGCCAACTTCCGAAGCTTCCAGGTCTTATTTTGGTCCAGAAAAAATCATCAAAAAGTTTCGTGGCAATTGGACTTCATTTGGTAATGTAAACCTGAAAAGTAAAAAACACGAAGAAAACAACAACTGGCACTGGGCACTGGGTCAATAGGTTAGTGCTCAAAAATATTATAAATCGGTAAATAAAGACCCAAAAAGTATCCTAGAATGATAATATATCAGCATGGAACAATCAAAAATTATAGATACGTTGGAGACGTATCAAGCATCCCCAAGCTAAATTCCTGCTCGTCCTCGAGTAGGTAAATGATAAAAACAGAAATTTTTATGTGACATGCTATCCATTATGTAATCTTATGCATGTATGCTCGTTGAGAAACGATGATTAAAAATATATTAACATAGCAATAATTAAAGTGTAAGAAACAAAATCATTAGTCTTTCAAAGTATATGATCCTTAAGGAATGTTTACCCCCCATTCATCTTATTATATTAGCAAGGCATGGCTCCATATTCACCACATTAATACAAATGTTAAGCACCACGGTGTCCAAGTCAGGCAATTGGATCGTACTTTTTCAATATGCATCAACTTTTTATTCTTCACGCAATACATGAGGGTAAGCCATTGGACATAGCATTTAGGTGGAAGAGAGTATGGTGGTAGATATCAAAGGGGAAAATAGTGGAGAAGATAGTCTCACATCAACTAGGCGTACCAACGGGCTATGAAGATGCCCATCGATAGATGTCAATGCAAGGAGTAGGGATTGCCGTGCAAATGATACACTAGAGCTGTAAGTGTATCAAAGCTCAAATGAAGCTAAGTGGGGTGTGCATCCAACTTACTTGCTCATGAAGACCTTGGGCATTTGAGGAAGCCGTCATAGGAATATACAAGCCAAGTTTGTAATAATGGATAGGTAATTCTCACTAGCATATGAAAATGACATATCATGAGACTCTCTGCATGAGGAGCATAGTGCCACTTTGAGGATAGTAGCAAAGTCCCTTCTCTCATTTTCTCTCATTCATTTTTTGTATGGTGGGCTCATTTGGCCTCCCCCATCTTTATTTCTCATCCGGAGTCTCATCCCGACTTGTGGGGGAATCATAGTTTCCATCATCCTTTCCTCACTGGGACAATGCTCTAATAATGATGATCATCACACTTTTATTTACTTACAACTCGATATGGAGAATTGATATGAAGATATGACTCTGTATGAATGCCTATGGCAGTGTACCAGGATTTGCAATGATCTGGCATGACACGTATCAAAAATATGATGAACGGTGGCTTTGCCACAAATACTATGTCAGCTCTATATGATCATGCAAAGCAATATGATGATGAACGAACTAGTCAGGTGAAGTGACGATGGAATTTGCATCGCAATATATCTCGGAATGGCTATGGAAATGGCATGATAGGTAAGTATGGTGACTGCATTGAGGATGATATAATAATGCTTATGTGCAATAGAGCGTATCATGTCACGGGGTTTGGATGCACCGGCGAAAGTTGCACCGATCCTCGAGGTGAGAACGGGTTGTGCACGGTAACGAAGAGGCTAGCAAATATGAAAAGGTCAGATTGCGTATGTCCATGGTTTCATATTAGTCATAAAGAACTCATATACTTATTGCAAAGTTTTATTAGTTTTATCATAAATCAAAGTACTACTCGCATGCCCCGAGGGAAGAGGTTGGTAGGAGTTAACCATCGCGCGCTTCCGACCCGAAACAACACTAGGATTTCAACGAGGAATAGAAATGCTCACACATCATCAGCATGCCTCTTCAATTTTTGGATGAACAAAAAGTCAACCTTTCTTAATATCGACACTTCTACGGGTCAACAATTATGAACTCACACCTATTTCATATTACCACATCAATATCACTGACCCACAATTTCTCTATATGTGCTACATGATGGTTTTGATTATCACTCATTGAATACCTAACATTTTTGGACTAGCCTTATAACCCATGCAAATTACCATCACTATTTATTAACTCTCAAACAAATATAAGTAAAGAACGAGAGTGAAATCATTTCTATAAATTCTACACGCCACCGCGCTCAAAAAGATATAAGTGAAGTACTAGAGCAACTTTTAAGCTCAAAAGATATAAGTGAAGCACATAGAGTATTCTAACAAATTATGATGAAGGTGTGTCTCTCTTAAATAGGTGTTTCCATAAAATAGTGATTGTGCCAAACTGAAAGTAAAAGCAAACAAAAGCAAACGACGCTCCAAGCAAAACTCATATCATGTGACGAATAAAAATATAGCTTCAAGTGACATACCGATGGATTGAGACGAAAGAGGGGATGCCTTCCGGGGCATCCCCAAGCTTAGACGCTTGAGTATGCCTTAAAATATTACCTTGGGGTGCCTTGGGCATCCCCAAGCATAGGCTCTTGCTACTCCTTATTCCTTTGTCCATCATGATAACACAAAACTCAACAAAACTTTGTGAGATCCGTTAGTATAAGAAACATATTGCATATTTTAGGTACTATTATAATTTTTTTATTATTTCATAAATGCATAATAGGTACTGTATTCTAACTTCTCCATGGCTTATACACCATGATACAATCCATTGCATAATCAAAACAAGCAACTATGCAAGCAAAAATAGAATCTCTCTAAAATAGAACATTCTGTAGAAATCTGTAGAGAATCTATACTTCTTTAACTCTAAAAATTCTGACAAATTAGGAAAACCTCAAAATTTTGTATATAAATACTGTGTAAAAATTTCAGATTATTATCATGCTCCAGTAAAAAATAAAATTCCTTTACTGGAGTCAAAAGTTTCTATTTTGTTTCAGCATCGATTCTACTCATCTTGTGAGTCATCCCAAAGGCTTTACTTGGCACAAACACTAATTTAAACACAAAAACATAATCATTACAGAGGAAATAATCATGCTATAAAAAAACAGAAAGTTTAAAGCAAAAATTTAAAGATAACTATTGGGTTGCCTCCCAACAAGCGCTATTGTTTTATGCCCCTAGCTAGGCATAATGCATAGTTTCAAGTATTGTCATCTTTGACACTCCACCCATAAGTATCTCTCATGATTGATTCATAAGGTGGTTTAATTCTCTTTCTAGGGAAGTGTTCCATCCATTTCTTTAATGGTAATTGGAACCTTATGTTTCCCTCTTTCATGTCAATAACTGCACCAATAGTTCGAAGGAACGGCCTTCCAAGTATTATGGGACAGGTAGGATTGCAATCAATATCACACACAATGAAATCTATAGGCACATAATTTTTATTTGCAATAATAAGCACATCATTAATTCTACCTAGAGGTTTCTTAATGGTAGAATCCGCAAGATGCAAGTTAAGGGAACAGTCTTCAATATTAGTGAGACCAAGCAAATCACAAAGAGTTTTAGGAATAGTTGAAACACTAGCACCAAGGTCACACAAGGCATTGCATTCATATTTATTTATATTTATTTTGATAGTAGCTTCCCACTCATCATGCAATTTTCTAGGAATAGAAGCTTCAAGCTCAAGTTTCTCATCATAAGCTTTTATCATAGCTTCTACTATATGTTTGGTAAAAGCTTTGTTTTGTTTATAAGCATTGGGTGAGCTAATAATGGATTGAAAAAAGGAAATACATTATACTAAAGAGCAATTATAATAATTAAAGTCCTTGTAATCCAAAATAGTGGGCACATCACTAGTTAAAGTTTTGACCTCTCCAAACCCATGTTTTTCAGTTTTAGCATCAAAATCATCACCCTCCAAGCAAACGGGACGCTTCTGAACTAGAATTGAATCATCTCTAGTCCATTTATCATTTATATTCATAGAGGTAAATAAATATTCAATAGTAGAAGTACCAATCATTTTAAGATCTTCATCATGATTCCGGTAAAAACCGGGTGGAAGAACTTTTTCTAAGAATTCCCGCTTAGCTCTCAACTTAGCGGTCCTCTCCTTACTTTCATTAATAGATATTTGGATAGATTTAATAGCATCATTAAAATCATGCTTAGGTGGCAAAGCTTTATTTTTAAGAGTTTCCACATCAAGAGCAATTCTATCCATGTTTTTAGCCAAAGCATCAACTATATGCAATTTTTCTTCTACCATAGTGTTGAAAACCTTTTAAGAATTAATAAATTCTTTAATTGTGTTCTCAAGATCAGAGGGTATACTATTAGAATTTGTAGAAGAATTTCCATAAGAATTACCATAAGAATTTCCATAGTTGTTAGAGGAATTACCGGGATACGGTCTAGAATTGAAGTTTCCTCTATAAGCATTATTGTTGAAATTAATTCGTGAGACAAAGTTCACATCAATAGCATTGTTATTTTGCTCAATCAACGTAGACAAGGACATATCATTGGGATCAACATGAGCATTTTTACTAGCAACCATATTCATAAGAGCATCCACTTTTTCACTCAAAGTAGCGATTTCTTCAACAGAATTTACCTTCTTACCGGTTGGAGCCCTTTCGGTATGCCATTGAGAATAATTTGTCATAATGTTGTCCAGAAGTTTTGTGTCCTCTCTCAAGGTCACATCCATAAAGGTACCACCTGCAGCAGAATCTAGAAGAATTATAGACACAAAATTTAGTCCAGCATAGAAGTTTTCGATAATCATCCAAAAATTTAAACCATGAGTTGGACAATTTCTTATTATCAATTTAATTCTCTCCCAAGCTTGTGCAACATGCTCTTGATCTTGCTGTTCAAAATTCATTATTTCATTTCTAAGGGAGATGATCTTAGCAGGAGGAAAATACTTGACAATAAAAGCATCTTTACACTTATCCCATGTTCCAATACTATTACGAGGTAAAGACGAAAACCAAGCCTTAGCTTTATCTCTTAGTGAAAAAGGAAATAATTTTAATTTCACAATATTATTATCCATATACTTTTTCTTTTGCATCTCACATAATTCCACAAAGGTATTAAGATGTGACGCGGGATCCTCATTTGGACTTCCCGAAAATTGATCCTTCATGACAAGATTTAGCAATGCAGCATTAATATCAAAAGCCTCCACACTAGTGGTGGAAGGTATAGGTGTACTAATAAAATCATTATTATTTGTATTTGAGATGTCACACAACTTAGTAGTATCTTGAGACATGGTGACCAAACAAGCAAAGTAACAAGCAAGACAAGTCAACTAGCAAGCGAAGAAGTAAACTAGTAACAAGGAAAGATAAATATTTTTGTATTTTTGTTTTTTATGAGACAAAATAAATATAACAGCAAATAAAAACATAAACAAGTGAATGAAAATTTGTGTGATATGCGTTGGGTTTTCCGTGCAGAGGAACGGGTTATTGCAGCACAAAGTGGGTAAGTATTTCCCTCAATTATGAAACCAAGGTTTATCGAACCAATAGGAATATCAATCCTCAACCGTCTTTAGCGGCTGCACACAAATGAACAAACAACTTGCACCCAACGCGGGCAAGAGGATTGTCAATCCCCTGGATCTCGTTATTTGCAAGAAAATGAGTTGTGTAGATAATTGTTGATAAATATAAATTGCAAAATAAAGAAAAAGTAAATAAAGGCAGCGAGGTAATAATATCACAGGTATCTCAAATACTTTTCATGAATAATCTGAACATAGACCCACAATTCATCACATCCTAACAAACACACCGCACAATACGATTAAATCGGATAGATCAATGCGAAGATGCGATGACCATTGTATTGAAGATCAAGAGATAGAGAGATTGCCATCTAGGTACTAGCTATGGACCCGTAGGTCTATGGTGAACTACTCACACATCATCATGAGGGCAGCAAGGTTGATGTAGAGGCCACCCGTGAGCGATCCCCCCTCCGGCAGGGTGCCAGAACGGAGCTTCAGATGGACTCGCGATGGAACAGAGACTTGCGGTGGCGGAAAAAGGGTTTCGGGAATGCGTTTGTTATTTTTAGGGTGAAAGAAAATTTATAGGACAAAGAGGGGCATCGGGAGGCCGCCGAGGGAGGCATAAGCCATCAGGGCGTGCCCCCCTGGGGTGTGCCCTGTTGGCTTGTGCGGCCCTCGTACGGCCCCTGACCTCCTTCCGAAGCTTCCAGGTCTTCTTTTAGTCCAAAAAAACCATCAAAAAGTTTCATGCCAATTGGACTTCGTTTGTTAATGTAAACCTAAAAAGTAAAAAACACGCAGAAAACACCAACTAGCACTGGGCAGTGGGTCAATAGGTTAGTGCTGAAAAATATTATAAATTGGTAAATAAAGACCCAAAAAGTATCCTAGAATGGTAATATATCAGCTTGGAACAATAAAAAATTATAGATACATTGGAGACGTATCACTACCATACCACATCATAACCATTTTAATGCATGTTGGCCTATAAGATAAATCATTATTCACTACTAGCTACTTAAGCATGGCATGAGAAGCTATAATCTCTATTTGCCATTGTCGGTGTCGAAACCGGCGGATCTCGGGTAGGGGGTCCCGAACTGTGAATCTAGGAACGATGGTAACAAGGGGACAATGTTTACCCAGGTTCGGGCCCTCGTCAGGAGGTAAAACCCTACGCCCTGCTTGATTGTATTGACGAATGAGATGGTTACATAGTTTATCTACCTCGAGATCAAAAGAGCTAAACCCTAATGAATTCAGTCCTCCCTCTACAAACTAAGCCCCTGGGTTTATATAGACACCCGAGGGCCCCTAGGGTTACAGATAGTCGGTTTCCATCTGGGCACAGATACGCCCATTCTAACTTGGTGGATACTCCAAGTCTTCAGGCCTCCTCCTTCCAAACACGGGATTGTCTCATAACTTGGCCTCCTAGCAGTTGCTCATGTATGAACCATAAAGGATGAATCCATGGCCCGAGGACCCCTTAGTCCCGGACTCCCTCAGTAGCCCCCGGACTTGCCTCCAACACCGAGGCACTCCATGTTCGGCAGCTTCATTCACCAAGGATCATCGGCTTGCGAGGCGAGTTCTTCTCTCCTCCGATTCATCAGACGATAACCTGACCACATTAAGAATCCTCGACTGCCCGGAGAAGCATGGGCCCACAACATTGATTTCTCTGTCCGAGGCTCGATGAAACTCCTCGATTCCTGCGCTCCAATAGAAGGCAGGCATCTCAACAGTCCTTTTATGGAAATACCCTTGACAACCGGGGGATAAGCGCCTATTTATAGCAAGTCAAACTTGTCGTAGGAAACGCTTCCTCCTCGCCCGTCTTCCTGGAACTCTAGCATCAACCAAACTCTGGAGGCATGGCAAGCTCCCCGGGTTCTTCCTCGCGCCCTCATGGCCCCCTTCCCGGCGATTGGGCCAGCTGTTCCGTATCACTCCTCCGGCTGCGCAGTCTCGAGATGCAGGGATATCTTCCCACTTTGGATCTGCCGCCTACTCGCGCAGGGTTAACATCTGCGAACGGTGTGGCTTTCGCGGAGAACTTACCCGCGCCTCGCCCACAAGAGAGGGTATGCTTCACCTCCTTCCTCCTACGAGGCCTAGGTTTTCCCATTCACCCCTTCTTGAGGGGCCTCTTGGAGTTTTATGGGATCCAGCTTCACAACCTTACCCCCGGGTCCATCCTGCATATCTCGGGCTTTGTCGCCCTTTGCGAGATGTTCCTAGGTTGCGAGCCCCACTTCGATCTTTGGCGAAAATATTTCTGCCTCATCCCCCGAACTCGGGGAGGAACAATCTGGGAAGTGGGCGGAGCCGAGGTGTGGCTCATAGCCGAGACGGGGTACCTCATTGGAACTCCGAAGAAGGAATCCGAAGAGTGGGCTTCGGAGTGGTTCTATATCGAGGACGTCCCCTTATTCGACCCAGCTCGAAGGGGTTTGCCCGAATACTCCGAGGCCCCTTTAAAGAAGCGATTCAACTGGCGTCTGAGGAGCGCCTCTCAAGAGGAGAGTGCCGAAGTAAAGTGCCTGGCCGCCAAAGTGAAGCTGCTGGGCCACAACAAGCTGACCATCATCGACGTAATGGCCGCTCCTATCACACGTTGCGTACAACCCTTGCAACCGAGGATACATCCCCTATGGAGCTATAATGGGACGAGCGACACGACTCGCTGCCGCAGACAGGGGCCTGACGACCAAGCGGCGCTGGCAGTTATGTTGGCCGACCTCTTCAAAGGAGAAAAGGAAGAATTTGTTCGCCTGCCGACCCGGGAAGGCTACTCGACTCATAACCCCATTGAATGGGTAAGTTCATTCATACTCCCTACCTTCAGACCATTAATTATTGATTTCATTGATCGGAAGTGTGTTTTCCCCCAAATAGCAATGGAGGCGGCAGGTAGAGACAGTTAAATGTCCTGCCCCGCAACCGGAGGATTATTCCCGTAGCGATGACCCCGGGTTTCACGATGATCCGGGGCTTTTAATCGAGTTTGATGACGGGACCTTCTATCAAAGGAGCGTTGATGGATCCAAGGTGGCCCTCCAAGCCGATCTTCCTAGATCACTCCCTTCTTTTGCGACCAGCAAGAAGAAGGCTTCCTCTCGGAAAAGGCGTTTGTACCTTGTAATCCCGATCTTATTGACCTTTGTCCCCAAGGGCCGCCGATCTACACGCCAGTCATCTTTGGGAACTACTCCATCAGGGTCTGCGCCTAATAATGTCTGAACTCCTGAGTCAAAGACTGTGGAGGAAGCTTTACCGACCGCTCTTCCTACCAAAAGGTATTCAACCTTGCCATTCGGTCTCTGTTTTCGTGTGTTCTGAACATTCATCCTTATTTACTTGTCATATTCAGGAGACGAGTGGAACCACCTCCGTCCGAAGATGCCGAGAAAGCGTCGGGCCATCCCCATCCAGGGTCTTTGGTACATGCTGAAGTAAATGCGGGGACTCCCGCCATAGGACAACATCCCGAGGATATGGGAGTTGTCTCGGCTACTAAATCTGAGGTTGAAAGTGCAATGAATCACCGACGATGGAGGGAGGCATTGCGTCACCCCGTATTTTCCGATCAGGAGTTCAATGCTCTTAATTCCATAGACTCATACCTTGGGGCCGCTCAAGCTGGTCTTAATGGAGCCGCTAAATTAATGGCTGCCAGCCTATAGGTAACTGGTCGGATCAAAAGTCCGATCATTATCCGCAACCCAGTAGCCCCCGAGCCTTAATTTGGTCGGAACGGACGAGTTCAAGGGTTTGACAACTATGGTCATGTGCGTGTAGGATTCAAAGCAACGGCACGAGAAGCTGTCTGTGGATCTCGAATCAAGTCGAGCAGAGCTGTAGGAAGTTAGGGCCGAACTCGAACAGCTGAAGAAATTCACTTGGGAGGCGCACGGTGAGTACAAAGTATTTCTTCTTGTGCCATAGTTATTTAGAGGACATCACTTTTGACGAAGGATTGTTTCATAGCAGTCGAGTCCATAGAGCAATTGCAGAAGGATTTGGATACCTCCCGACAATCCCAAAGGTATGTTGAATCCTAGCTAGAGGCCGGGCACAGTGTCTTGACTCGAAGTCTTGAGGACAAGAACCAGCTCAAGGCGGAAAACCAGGGACATGCCAAAGAGATTAAGAGCTTGAGGGCTCAATTGGAACAATCCATCCAGGAAAACCAACGATTGAAGGGCGGCATGTATTGTAAGTGGACATCTAACCTTGAGCCCACCAAATTATATATATTGAGTGTAAGAAGCATTGTTTATTTCCTGACCAGGTCTCCTGACTGGGTGTCCTGAGGAAGAAGTTAGATCGTATGGAGGACAGCTATTAAAGGAACTCTCTGCTGTGCACGAGCGGGCTCGGGTGGCCATGACGGTTATGGTGAAAGCCTTGTTGCTGGCTCAGACGCCTCCGGAAGGGATGGCAGAGCTGGCCGAGAAGTTCAAGGGTGCTCGGAGTTGTTTCGAGCTTTGGAAGACCTCCGCTTGCCGAGAAGGAGCCTGAGAAGCATGGGCCATGGTCAAGACCCGCTTTACAAATTCAACCGGAAGCATATGTCTCGGGTTTGGCCCGTAGGGCCGGTTGGTAAAGAGGTGCTAGTGAGCTTGGTTTACGACCAAGTGATGCCCGCTGCTCGAATGTCGCAGGAGGATTGTGCCCTGGACACCATAATAGACCATCTTGAGTGACGGATTTTAGTTTTGAATCTATGTAACGATGTACTTTTTTTATCAAAACCCTGTCTATCCATGCTGTAAACGTAGTCTTAACCGGTCATCAGCCTCTGTCTCCGTTGCCAATAGCTAAGGGGTATTCCGGACTAAGCATCTTGTGATAACAAGGAATTGTCTTGGGAAACTAAGCAATCAGACCTTGTGGTTCGAATAGACGAAACGTGGATGGGGAGGTATGTTATATTACTATTTAACGTAAGAAACATCTTCCAAAGAAAATAGTTCCTCTATGGGTTCCTTTCTTTAGGTTACTACGTGAACCGTAGATGTCATAGTCGTGTATCCGTATTATGCGGATGTTTTTGCTGTTTGGGGGGGGGGGATAGCCCCTATGTACGGCAAGAAGTGTCCCCTCTACCTTTATTTTCTTCCTTGCTGACCAATTTGTATCATAAGAATGCTTGCCTTCGGCTTCGCCCGTCTGAGGTACGTGTCCGGGTGACTCGGTCGTAACAATCACAAAGGTGCTCCCTTTACCCCCTAGCCGAACAATCGGGAACATAGGGGGTAAGCATAGGAGCAAGGCAACCCGGCTTGGCTAAGACTTAAGCCTAATTGGTGCATAAGTGGCACGGAAGGGGTGTTGGGAGGGTGTATATAATACAAATTACCACAGTCATTGAGGTGGCTTCTCGACGGAGCCCCGAGGTGATTCCCAGGTAAAACATTTACCGATGAAATCAGAGTTCGGTTAAGCCGAACAAAAGTGTAGAGAGAAGGTCTAGCCATTTATACAACGGAAAATAAACGAAAAGGAAAAAAGAAATACAAGGGTTTGTTGGGGGGCAAGGCGACACCGGTCTATCCTTAGAAGCGCCGGAGGCGAGCTACGTTCCATGGGTTTGGTTCGAGACGATTCTCCTGCGGATTGCGAAGACGATAAGCTCCTCGTGTCAGTACTTCGTCAATTATAAAAGGGCCCTCCCACTTAGGTTTGAGCTTATGCTTCTGCTTCTCTGGAAGGCGTAAGACCACCTCGCCCATGTTATAAACTTTAGCTCGAACTTCCCTGCTCTGGTACCGCTGAGCCTGCTGTTGATAGAAAGTAGATCGAGCTCGGGCTATGTAGCACTCCCCCTCCAAGGAGTCTAGATCATCCCACCGATCTAGCTCGGCTTCTTTTTCCTCGTACATGCGAACTCTTGGCGCGTCATGAATAATGTCACAAGGGAGGACTGCTTCCGCCCCATACACCATAAAAAATGGTGTGTATCCCGTTGATCGGTTCGGGGTTGTACGCAGACCCCAAAGCACGGAATTGAGTTCCTCAACCCAATGGCAGTCGGACTCTTGAAGTGATCGGACCAGGCGAGGTTTAATACCACTCATAATGAGACCGTTGGCCCGTTCAACTTGTCCGTTAGTTTGCGGGTGGTATACCGAGGCGTAATCGAACTTGATACCTAGGTTGGAGCACCAGTCCTTGACCTCCTGGGCGGTGAAGTTGGTTCCGTTGTCGGTTATTATATTGTTTGGGACACCGTAACGGTGCACCATGTCGGACATAAAATCGATGACTGGTCCTGATTTTGCCGAACTGACTGGTTTTGCTTTGATCCATTTAGTAAATTTATCGACCATGACCAGTAGGTATTTCTTTTTCTTGGTTCCCCCTTTAAGTGGTCCGACCATATCTAACCCCCATACCGCAAAAGGCCATGTGATGGGTATCGTCCGAAGAGCCGTAGGAGGCATGTGGCTTTGATTAGCAAAGAGTTGACAGCCGACACAATGTTGGACGAGTGAGTGGGCGTCAGTTCAGGCAGTGGGCCAGAAGATCCCAGCTCGAAAAGCCTTGCTTACCAGGGCCCATGCTGCTGTGTGGTGGCCGCCCATACCTGCATGTATCTCTGCCAAGAGTTGTCTTCCTTCTTCTTCAGATATGCACTGTTGGAGGACCCCCGTGGTGCTTTTTTTGTATAATTCTCCTTCATGGACCTTGTAGGCTTTTGATCGCCATACTATGCACCTTGCCTCCGTCTGGTCATTGGGGAGTTCTTTGTGTAGAAGGTAGGAAAGGAAGGGTTCTGTCCACGGTGCGATTACGGCCATCAATTCGTGGGCCGAGGGAGTTTCCTCAACCGTGAAAGCGCCGATGATTAGCTCATCTGGTTCAACTGTGCGGGGGGGATGACCTGCTCTTCGCCATTGGTTATGGCGTCCCCGCCTTTGTCCTGCCATACCACAGAGGGTTTGAAGAGCCTCTCTAGGAAGGTGGTTTTAGGGACTCGGTCACGCTTGGCGCCCATACGAGCGAGGATGTCAGCAGCTTGGTTGTTGTCTCTTGAGACGTGCTGGAATTCTAGTCCTTCAAATCGTGCAGATATCTTGAGGACAGAATTTCTGTAGGCTGCCATTTTCGGGTTCTTAGCATTGAATTCGCCATTGGCGAGATTGGAGTCTCCCCGTACTTCGAGCCGCTGTACGCCGATAGAAGTTGCCATCCGGAGTCCATGCAACAGAGCCTCGTATTCGGCCGCATTATTGGAGTCGGCGTACATGATCTGGAGGACATATCGGATGTTGTCGCCGGTGGGGGACGTGAGGATGACTCCAGCCCCCAGTCCGGCGAGCGTCTTAGATCCGTCGAAGTACATTGTCCAGTGTGAATATGTGGTGTATTCCCTAGGGATCTCGGCCTCCATCCATTCGGCGATGAAATCAGCCAACACCTAAGATTTAATAGCTCGGCGTGGTTTATAATTGATTTCGAACGGCAGGAGTTCAATGGCCCACTTGGCTATGCGTTCGGTGTCGTCCCTATTATTGATTATATTGTTTAAGGGCGCTTCGGAGGCCACCGTGACCGAACACTCCGGGAAATAGTGTCTAAGCTTTCGAGAAGCCATGAACACTGTGTAGGCTATCTTCTGATAGTGCGGGTATCTGGTCTTGCATGGAGTAAGTACTTCCTATACGTAATATACTGGTTTCTGTACCCGGTGTTTATGGCCCTCGGCCTCCCGTTCTACCACGAGTACTGCACTGACGACCTGGTTGGTGGCCGAGATGTATAGCAACATCGGTTCGCCCGTACCGGGTGCTGTCACTATGGGGTTGCTGGCTAGCAATGTTTTGATTTCCTCTAGTGCGGCTGCGGCCTCATCGGTCCATTCGAAGTTCTTGCTTCATTTCAATAGCTTGTAAAGAGGCAGAGCTTTTTCACCGAGGCACGAGATGAAGAGGCTTAATGCCGCCATGCAGCCTGCCAGTCTTTGGACGAGTTTTAGCTCCGTGGAGGCTGCTAATTGTGACAAGGCTCTGATTTTGGCCGGATTAGCTTCGATGTCCCTGTGGGAGACTATGAATCCGAGCAGTTTGCTGGTGGGGATGCCGAAGACGCACTTGTCCGAGTTCAGCCGTATATCATATTCCCGCAAGCTGGCGAATGTTCGGCCTAGGTCGTCCACCGGCTGGCTGGCGTGTTTGGTCTTGATGACCACGTCATCGACGTATGCCTCGACAGTTTTGCCGATTTGTTTTTCCAGGCAAGTTTGAATCATGCGCTCGTATGTGGCGCCTGCGTTTTTTAGCCAAAAAGGCATTGTGTTGAAGCAAAATGGCCCGTAAGGGGTGATGAAGGCGGTTGCGGCTTGATCAGACTCCTTCATTTTTATCTGATGATATCCGGAATAAGCGTCGAGGAAGCAGAGTGAGTCGTGTCCGGCAGTGGCGTCAATTATCTGGTCGATGCGAGGTAAAGGGAAAGAATCTTTAGGGCAGGCTTTGTTAAGGTCTTTGAAGTCGACACAGAGCTGCCAGGATTTGTCTTTCTTTGGTACCATGATGTCGGGACCCTGATCCTAAGCCATATGAATCCAGCCTGTAACATGTCACACCACTTTCTGGCCTCACGCATGGTAACCCACGGCTGCCACCTTACCTTGGCCGGGACCGTTTGCGCCTTTTGGCTCACGGATATGAACATGTTGCTAGCATTCACACGTCAAAGAACCCGGGTCGACATGACTAGTTATAGACCCAAGTGGCACAACCGTACAGGGACAGGCATACGTAACCCAACAATGCATGTGTCGGTCATCAGCGTGTGTAGACGAGTCATAGCAAGCTACAGGGACTCCATTACGCCGTGGGACATAAATGTCATCAACTGCGCGTACACGAGTCATAGCAGGCTACATGGACTCCATTACACTGCAAGGCATTTTCCCGAAGGAACAGACACAACAGCAAGAAGGATACACGCCGGTCAATCAATGTGTCCGGAGCAGTAGAAAGCTACCAAGGCTCGGTGGAAGCACAAAGAGGAATTTCCCCGTAAAGCAAGCTACTAAAAGTATATAGCTAGGTGTCGAATCCCACACATACCAATGCATTTCAAACATACACGCAATATGCACGATATGTGTAGATACAACATGGCATCACAACAAAACTCTACAACATAACATTTATTTAGAAGGCTCCGAAGAGCCAACATAGTATAATGTTACAAGCAGGGTGGGTCACATGACCCAACATTCAGAGCATACAAACAACAAGCGGAAGTTACATGTCTGGGTACAGACATCTACTAAAATCAGCTGGAAGAGCCTGAAAAGCTACAACAACCCAACCAAAGGAGCCAGACCTTTGCCTGGGATTCCCAAGCTAATACGGTCAACATCGAACTTCACGGCATAAGAATCACTAATGAGACTGAAGTCTCATCTGCAAAAACATAATTAAGCAAACGTGAGTACAAAGGTACTCAGCAAGACTTACATCAAAACTATCTACACATGCATCATTGTCAACAAAGGGGGTTGTGGAGTTTATTGCAGCAAGCCAGCTTTGACTCTTGGCTAACCTGTACTACGGCTATGAGTACCTTCTTTGAGGTGGCATATCACACACGAGTCCACATATTCACCACATCAATACACCACTATGGATAGTCTCTCGTCTTCCTACGAGAAGCCATCCATAGCACTCACACTTATCTTGCGTATTTTAGAGTATCCATGTCAAGGTTATCTATGAACAATGCAAGTCTCCAAGTAGTCCATATCCGCAGACGCGGCTATTCGAATAGATAGATTACCCTGCAGGGGTGTACTTCGTCACACATGCTCCCGCCACTTATCGCCATGTGCATGTTAAAAAGGCATCTCGGCAACCTTCAAGCGGAAGCCAGGCGAGGGAGTCGGCCACGGACGGTAACTTACAACGACTCACGTCCAAGACAGTCGCCTATCTGAGTTGGAACCCATAATGGAAGTCCGTCCGAGGTTTCCAACATGGCCTCAAATGTTGTGAGCAGGGCCCAAAGCCGGTCCCGATTGGGCCGTTCATCCACTTTGCAGGCCGTGCCACACCTATCAACGTTTCGAACTACTGCGACTCCTGGACTGAGAACAGGGTAGGTTAATTGGCCGAGAGGGTCCATTGGTTTCGGGCCCAATGTGCGGTAGTAGCTAGTCTTGGAACACAAACACGGAACTCAGTTCCTATGAGCGGCTTCAATGAGACAACCCACCATGTACTCCTACATGGCCTCTCATCGCTACCTTTACCAAAACAGGTTCAACACTTAACCCTCATCATCAGGACACAATCGTTTCACTCCGGTTCATCACCTAGATGAATCAGACCTGACACAACTCTAAGCATAGCAAAGCATATCAAGGTGATAGCACAACATGTCTCAAGCATCTACCAGGTATGCTAGGTTGCTTGGTTCAGCTATTTACTGTGACAATGACATGTCATGCAAAGGAGTGGGTTCATCTACCGCAACACAAGTAGCAGTTGAATCGCATTCTCCTAATGCATTGAAATGAGAGCAAGAGCGAGAGAGTGGGATTATATCGAAATGCTCAAGGCGGGGTTGCTTGCCTGACACTTCTGAAGACAGTAATGAGTCTTCATCGGTGGCATCGATCTCAACATCGAAATAACGTCTACCGAGAGGGAACAATACTGGCAAACAAGGAAATGAACACATTCAATGCAATGCAACAGACATGATGTATGACATGGCAACTTAAGATACTGAATTGACCTAAGGTTATAGCTGGTCATATTAATTGAAGTGGAATTCAAACCTAGTTCAAATTCCAACTCCAAATGTTATTTCATATATTGTCCTAGTCATGACATGTCCTAGTTGGTGATGTTAACTTGCTCAAACATGCATGATCATGGCATACACAAATTCATTGGATTTTTCTGATCATTTTTCATATAGAAATTATTTTCATCCGAGTTATAGATTATTTTCTATGATTTTTAGAAGTTTTAAACAATTTCTGGATTTATTTCTATTACCGAAATCATTTATTGTGTCAGCCTGACGTCATCATGACGTCAGTCAGTTAACAGACACGGGTCCAGGTCAAACCTGACACTGGGACCCACATGTCAGTGGCTCTGGTCTAACCAGAGGGTTAATTAACTCTAAACTGGTTTAATTAGCAGCTGGGCCCACAGCCAGCGACACTGGTTACCAAAATGGGTGGTTAGCCCCTAACTGATCCCCTGATAGGCTAGGCCCGCATGGCAGCGACTCACCGGCGTTCAAACGAGGTGGCGCGCCAGCGGCGACCAAAACAGCTGAGGCAGCCGTCGGAAAAACGCTACGGGGCTCGGTTTGGCACGCTGGGCATACTGGGGTGGAGCCCGTGCTCGACCGCGTCGAGTGGGGCTGGTCTGGGGGCTGGGAGTCGCCGGAGGGCTCGCCGGAGGGCTCGCCGGCGAGCACATCCGCGTCGGCGCCCGCACGGGGTTGACGGAGCCGAGGCGTAGGAGCACCTCCGGAGCAGCCGAGGCTACCCACGGACACCTGGGAGGCTCCTGAGCACACTGGCGTGCTCATACATGGGTTTCACCCACCGGAGCAACGGCTAGCTCGAGGTCCCGCGATGGAAGCTTCCGGCCTCGGCGGGGACGAGCTAGGGGACTAGCGCGAGCACCGGGGATGAGGGGGGTTAGCAAGAGGGGCTCATGGTGAAGCTTTTGACGCAGACGGTGAGCTCAGGGATGGCTTGCTCGCAGCAAATTGACGGCGGCAGCTGACGGCTCAGGGCGTCATGCTCAGGGCGCTCCCTCTTGAATCCGTTGGTGGAGACGTCTATGGCGTCGATGCGGATCAAGGGGGCTCGAAGGCGTGGCTCGGGAAGTCTAGTCGCTGCGGTGGCTGCGTGCGACGGCGACAGAGCTGTTCGGGCGGCGAGGAAGGGAGCAGAGGAGAGGGAGCAGAGGGAGGGGGGAATGGATCCAGAGCGGTCTGGCGTCCTCGTGGCATCGCTAGAAGACCGGGTTCGTGCCACGGCGAAGCACGAGGTGGAGGCCTCCCGGCTTGGGCGTGCGCGGCTTCGCCTCTGCCTACTGGCAGAGGTTGAAGACGACCGCTCGCCAGGGTGGGCTGGGCCTCCCATTTGGCCCAGGTAAGTGGCCAGGTAGGCCCTCTTCTTTTATTTGTTTCTGTTTTATATTTTCTGACATTTGTTTCGGCTCAGATAAAATACTAAACCAACTTTTCTAAACCTGAAAATTATCATGGGGTCTTAGTGGATTTTACCAGTGCCACATAAAAAAATTCAGATTTATTGGACTAATATTTGATATATAACAATTATAAATCCAATGCAAATAATTGTTTGGTTAATTCAAAAGCCCAAATAAAATGTTTGTGTGATCCCTAAATATTGGTTGACATTTTTACCTCATACCAATATTTTATTAGGAAACCAGGGACATTTTCTTGGAACTATTTGAAGCAATTTTTATATTGCTTATTTGTCAAAAATTTGGATGGTGAGGCTTGATCATTCCTCATTTCATATTCAGAAGAAAATAAAAATGCATGCATGAATGCATTAGCAAGCAAAGTGAAACTAGGGTTGTGACAACTCACCACCACTGAACAAGAATCTCGTCCCGAGATTCAGTCGTAGGGTAAGATCACAGAGGGGATACTAAACGATCACAATCTTCATGATCCAATTGCCCTTTCCGAAGATGTTGATTCATTGCACTAGGTTGATCTTGACAGCTCCGCTTTAGATAACTCCACCCAGCACAAAGACAAAGGAAACATGAAAACTCTACAAGAATCGATCTTCTTAAAGATCGAGCAACTCATGATCAACTCATGGAATGAGACATAAGAACATCTTTGGAGCTGAAACACAAAACACAAATCGAGAACTATGGAATGTGGCAGATGACGGAGGTTCAATTTGGTAGGCAACAATTCCACGCTAGAACAGATGGTGACAAGGTTTCAATGTAGCGAGGAAATAATTGCCATGATTCCATAACGGGGCACCTTAGGGGGGGGTGACTCGTAGAGTTATTCCCTTAAGTGGCAAAAAGAATTACTTTTGATACAAGATCATTGAAACTCTTCATACCAGTCTAAGGCAATTCACAAACGATTGTTGGCAAGAATTTGAACAAATGGCATACTCATCTTGGAAAGGAAACTATGGTTATAGAACAACTCGGCAAATGGAAGGCATATTCCAATTGATTCAGAGGATATAACCTAGTGTCTGAGCGTGCTCTCAAAAACTTGAGCATTTCCATATTCATCAAGGTTTTACCAACATCCATGCCAAGGATCTTGGTCACATCATACTACCATGATGAATAATGATGGAGGATGCAGATGCAAAGGAAGACAACACTTTCTCACATTTCACCTTAGCTATGCCAAGGGAGCGAAATCTGGATGATCAACCGAGAGACATTTAGCACTCCGCTTCTAATGTTCTCCTTGATGTACTAGCATAACCCAATTGTAGGTATTGTTTGTTATCTAGAGCATCAAGTAAAAGGTCGGACTTCGGGATCACAAAAGGGTCCATGAGGAACAACTTCTAGAATAAGTCATATGAAATCCTCATGTAGAAGTGGTCAAATTTGCTGAATCAAGAAACTACAATGATAGATCTTCCAACTAGGTGTCTCGGTGAAACCATTAACCTCGCGGAAGCCTGCATCATAGAACTTGGGGAAAAATCAACCATCATATTTGCCTGAGATTCAGATCTGGTTGGTGCTAGGGTATGTCAGGCTCAGCCTACCTGAAGGAGAAAGGTTGCAACACAAATCAAAGAGATGACGTTGCAGGATTCTCAGGAAATGAACTATAGAAGCAAGCTCCAAAACATGAGCTGGATTGCAAGACTCGTGTGGACACACTGTCCAAGACAATCGTGAGCATATGGAGTTCTTACAACAAAACACTACCGAGTTCTAGTTGGGAACCAACTTCGGGGATATCGAGGTCCTTGCATAAGTCTGGATTAGCTCTTAAGAAGGAACTCCTTTCCCTTGAACAAGTCATTCAGTGGCTTAAGGTGCTAGGGACACGTATGGACTGGAGATGACTAGTCTATCAACCCATAGAATACTTCGCACAGGCATGATTGACTTGGGATGACTCCCGAGACAACAAAATAACTTATCCCGAATTCACGGCAGCAACTTGCATCATGTACACGTGAATCAGGGGAAGTCACTTCTTACACCATACATATACTTCATGCGCTAACACGAGGATAATGCTTACAAATTTTTCCAATGCCAGCTTAATGTTCATCATGAGTTATGGAGGAGATAAGGATGTTGTCGATGGGCTCAACAACAATTCATCAAGATATCCATGAAGATGGAATTCCACAACTATGTGAGCAAGATAGTAGCATTGGTCAGACCAAAGGATGTAATGGTGTATGCTCGAGGAAAAATCCACAAGTAAAACAACATTACGATAATCGTTGGTTCTGATTTGATTTGACGATAGCCCATGCTCAAATCAGATATTGAACAAGACAATAAATGCAACAATTGACCACGAAGATCAATCGGTGAAGATATCATCATTCTTTAACACACTCACAACACAAAAGATATCCCTTTGACATGAACTAAGTTAGATCAAGCTTTTATCTTTCAACTCTCCAAGTTGTTTTTAGCTTAACCAACTAGCTCAGGGATATCCAACACAGAGTCTTGGAGAAGGGGTGGCTTACAGGAAACCAACTTGATCACGAACTCAACATAACGGTCAGGGGACAACCTGGTGATACTTCCGAGAAGATATTCGGAAAATCACGGACTACCAATATGTTATCAAGCTTGGGAACAATCTTGCTTTTCAGGGCAAGATGATATGATCAAAAAAAGCGTAGGATTGACACAATCCTAACTCGTCGATCGAACAGTGCACCATGAAAGATGGACTAGGTGGCACAATCAATCTTAGAATGATGATTCAATAACCAACACACCAAGAATGAAGTTATTGTCCATTAACTTCCAAGCAATGGAATTGCTAGGAGTATTGATTTCACACATCACGGTTCACTTGTCGACGTTCCGGTTACAACCAACTTGGAGGCCAAGGAATGAATAATGATGGCGAGAAGTACCACTGTATCAAGAATTCATGAGAGGTGATGCAATTCTCACGATACTCTTGACATAAGAGGGTAATACTTCAAGGTAGAACAGAGCAAAAGCTGTATTTGCATTTTGATCTGCGGAATACAACTACTTCGACCCAATCCAAGAAATGGATGAGGTACTGGAGTTTGTTTCTCCTAGGCATTCTGAAATAGAATGACCTGACAGACCACAAGAATGATATGCATCGACGAACGAATGCACAACTACTCTTGACTATCCATGGATAGATAATGGTCAGAGATCAATTGAAAAGGGCAACTCAAGAGCACCCGATTTTCCTGAGTTGTAGATGCATAGGTCAGCATGTCGAACGATTTCAACAAAATTCTTCTGGATAACCCATGCGGAAAGGTAGGATTGGCAAAGTCACAACTCTGGAATGGAGAACTCATCAAGAGCACTCTTGTGGTGACCTTCAGTTCACGAGGAACTTCTGCCATGACTGGTTCATGGTATTGGAAGAATGATAGACCACGAGCCTTGAAGACTAAAACAAGGTTACTAATCATCCTAAAGGAACGAGCAAACACTATCAACAGGAGTGAGCGGAATGATTCTCGGGTTCAAGAACCCGGATACAGAATACCTACTGGCTAATAACATCACGGGATGTTTTTGATAATGATGGCCAGAATTATCACACTGGAAACACAACCACAACTAGACTAATGGGTGGTTCTCTGAGTTAACATGGTTTCCTAAACACCTTTAACATATACGTCGAGGTAGTAGAGTACCTCAACACAATAATTAGTGTGCTTTGTCTGGCCCAAAATACATCGATTCAAGATGGAAGAGTTTGCAATTGCATCAGATTATTTTTAACCCTTGGATAACTCGGACAGCATAACGGATGTACGGGCATCAAATATGAGGCAACCTGCAAGACAACTGACAATAGAACAACTGAATTCTTACCGAGACACCGATCCAGAAAGACAACAACTTAGCTATAAGACTCCAACATAGTAACTCGTCATCCTGATAGATAGATGGGAAAGCCTAGTTCTTAACCCACGTAGAAAAGAAGAGGGTGACTCAGAATTAGAATGACACGAGGAAATGAGTAAAAATAATCTTACGTTCCCTTCCATAATCATTTCCCTTATATAACTAAAGCAGTTCTAGACTCAACATCGACCAGTTTGGCTTGGTAATCCTCCAGGCAGTCAAGCTCTGATACCAATGTTGTCGGAACCCCGATCCTAAGCCATATGAATCCAGCCTGTAACATGTCACACCACTTTGCGGCCTCACGCACGGTAACCCACGGCTGCCACCTTACCTTGGCCGGGACCGTTTGCGCCTTTTGGCTCACGGATATGAACATGTCGCTAGCATTCACACGTCAGAGAACCCGGTTCGACATGACTAGTTATAGACCCAAGTGGCACAACCGTACAGGGACAGGCATACGTAACGCAACAATGCAGGTGTCGGTTATCAGCGTGTGTAGACGAGTCATAGCAAGGTACAGGGACTCCATTACGCCATGGGACATAAATGTCATCAATTGCGCATAGACGAGTCATAGCAGGCTACATGGACTCCATTACACTGCGAGGCATTTCCCCGAAGGGACAGACACAGTAGCAAGAAGGATACACGCCGGTCAATCAATGTGTCCGGAGCAGTAGCAAGCTACCATGGCTCGGTGGAAGCACAAAGAGGCATTTCCCCATAAAGAAGGCTACTAAAAGTATACAGCTAGGTGTCGAATCCCACACATACCAATGCATTTCAAACATACACGCAATATGCAGGATATGTGTAGATACAACATGGCATCACAACAAAACTCTACAACATAACATTTATTTATAAGGCTCCGAAGAGCCAACATAGTATAATGTTACAAGCAGGGTGGGTCACATGACCCAACATTCAGAGCATACGAACAACAAGCGGAAGTTGTATGCCTGGGTACAGACATCTCCTAAAAGTGGCTGGAAGAGCCTGAAAAGCTACAACGACGCTACCAAAGGTGCCAGACCTCTGTCTGGGATTCCCAAGCAAATCCGGTCAACATCGAACTTCACAGTGTAAGAATCACTAATGAGACTAAAGTCTCATCTGCAAAAACATAATTAAGCAAACGTGAGTACAAAGGTACTCAGCGAGACTTACATCTGAACTATCTACACATGCATCATTGTCAACAAAGGGGGTTGTGGAGTTTATTGCAGCAAGCCAGCTTTGACTCTTGGCTAACCTATACTACGGCTATGAGTACCTTCTTTGAGGTGGCGTATCACACATGAGTCCACATATTCACCACATCAATACACCACTATGGATCCTCTATCGTCTTCCTACGAGAAGACATCCATAGCACTCACACTTATCTTGCATATTTTAGAGTATCCATGTCAAGGTTATCTATGAACAATGCAAGTCTCCAAGTAGTCCATATCCGCGGACGCGGCTATTCGAATAGATAGATTACCCTGCAGGGGTGTACTTTGTCACACATGCTCCCGCCACTTATCGCCATGTGCACGTTAAAAAGGCACCTTGGCAACCTTCAAGCGGAAGCCAGGCGAGGGAGTCGGCCACGGACGTTAACTTACAACGACTCATGTGCAAGGCAGTCGCCTATCTGAGTTGGAACCCATAATGGAAGTCTGGCCGACGTTTCCAACATGGCCTCAAACGTTGTGAGCAGGGCCCCAAGCCGGTCCCGATTGGGCCGTTCATCCACTTCACAGGCCGTGCCACACCTATCAACATTTCGAACTACTGCGACTCCTGGACTGAGAACAGGGTAGGTTAATAGGCCGAGAGGGTCTATTGGTTTCGGGCCCAATGTGCGGTAGTAGCTAGTCTTGGAACACAAACACGGAACTCAGTTCCTATGAGCGGCTTCAATGAGACAACCCACCATGTACTCCTACATGGCCTCTCATCGCTACCTTTACCAAAACAGGTTCAGCACTTAACCCTCATCATCAGGACACAATCGTTTCACTCCGGTTCATCACCCAGATGAATCAGACCTGACACAACTCTAAGCATAGCAAAGCATATCAGGGTGATAGCACAACATGGCTCAAGCATCTACCAGGTATGCTAGGTTGCTTGGTTCAGCTATTTACTGTGACAATGACAGGTCATGCAAAGGAGTGGGTTCATCTACCGCAACACAAGTAGCAGTTGAATCGCATTGTCCTAATGCATTGAAATGAGAGCAAGAGCGAGAGAGTGGGATTATATCGAAATGCTCAAGGGGGGGTTGCTTGCCTCACACTTCTGAGGACAGCAATGAGTCTTCATCGGTGGCATCGATCTCAACGTCGAAATAATGTCTACCGAGAGGGAACAATACTGGCAAACAAGGAAATGAACACATTCAATGCAATGCAGCAGACATGATGTATGACATGGCAACTTAAGATACTGAATTGACCTAAGGTTATAGCTGATCATATTAATTGAAGTGGAATTCAAACCTAGTTCAAATTCCAACTCCAAATGTTATTTCATATATTGTCCTAGTCATGACATGTCCTAGTTGGTGATGTTAACTTGCTCAAGCATGCATGATCATGGCATAAACAGATTCATTGGATTTTTCTGATCATTTTTCATATATAAATTATTTTCATTCGAGTTATAGATTATTTTCAATGATTTTTAGAAGTTTTAAACAATTTCTGGATTTATTTCTATTACAGAAATCATTTATTGCGTCAGCCTGACGTAATCATGACGTCAGTCAGTCAACAGACACGGGTCCAGGTCAAACCTGACACTGGGACCCACATGTCAGTGGCTCTGGTCTAACCAGAGGGTTAATTAACTCTAAACAGGTTTAATTAGCAGTTGGGCCCATAGTCAGCGACACTGGTTAACTAAATGGGTGGTTAGCCCCTAACTGATCCCCTGACAGGCTGGGCCCGCTTGGCAGCGACTCACCGGCATTCAAACGAGGTGGCGCGCCGGCGGCGACCAAAACAGCGGCGGCGGCCGTCGGAAAAATGCTACGGGGCTAGGTTTGGCGCAGTGGGCATACTGGGGTGGAGCCCGTGCTCGACCGCGTCGAGTGGGGGTGGTCAGGGGGCTGGGAGTCGCCGGAGGGCTCGCCGGCTTGCACATCCGCGGCAGCGCCCGCACGGGGTTGACGGAGCCGAGGCGCAGGGGCACCTCCGGAGCGGCCGAGGCTACCCACGGACTCCTGGGAGGCTCCTTAGCACACTGGCGTGCTCATACTTGGGTTTCACCCACCGGAGCAACGGCTAGCTAGAGGTCCGGCGATGGAGGCTTCCGGCCTCGGCGGGGACGGGCTAGGGGACGAGCGCGAGCACTGGGGATGAGGGGGGTTAGCAAGAGGGGCTGACGGTGAAGCTTTTGACGCACACGGCGAGCTCGGGGATGGCTTGCTCGCAGCAAATTGACGGCGGTGGCCGACGGCCATTGTCGGAGAAGATGGACACGGGAGTCGTGCTCAGGGCGCTTCGGCTTGAATCTCTTGGAGGAGACGTCGATGGCGTCGATGAGGAGCAAGGGGGGCTCAAAGGCGTGGCTCGGGAAGTCCAGTCGCCGCGGTGGCTGCGAGCGACGGCGACAGAGCCATTCAGGCGGCGAGGAAGGGAGCAGAGGAGAGGGAGTAGAGGGGGGAGTGGATCCAGAGCGGTCTGGCGTCCTCGTGGCGTCGCTAGAAGACCGGGTCCGTGCCACGGCGAAGCAGGAGGTGGAGGCCTCCCGGCTTAGGCTTGCACGGCTTCGCCTATGCCTACTGGCAGAGGTTGAAGACGACCGCTCGCCAGGGTGGGCTGGGCCTCCCACTTGGCCCAGGTAAGTGGTCAGGTAGGCCCTCTTCTTTTATTTGTTTCTGTTTTATATTTTCTGACATTTGTTTTGGCTCAGATAAAATACTAAACCAACTTTTCTAAACCTGAAAATTATCTTGGGGTCTTAGTGGATTTTACCAGTGCCACATAAAAAAATTCAGATTTATTGGACTTATATTTGATATATAAAAATTATAAATCCAATGCAAATAATTGTTTGGTTAATTCAAAAGCCCAAATAAAATGTTTCTGTGATCCCAAAATATTGGTTGACATTTTTACCTCATACCAATATTTTATTAGGAAACCAGGGACATTTTCTTGGAACTATTTGAAGCAATTTTTATATTGCTTATTTGTCAAAAATTTGGATGGTGAGGCTTGATCATTCCTCACTTCATATTCAGAAGAAAATAAAAATGCATGCATGAATGCATTAGCAAGCAAAGTGAAACTAGGGCTGTGACACATGACCAGGTTTGCTAGCCATTCAGGGTATTTGATCTCTCTGATGAATCCGGCTTCAAGTAGTTTGGCGAGTTCTTCGCCCATAGCTTGACGCTTGGGTTCGGAAAATCAACTTAGGGCCTGCTTAACCGGCTTGAAGCCTGCAATTATGTTCAGACTATGTTCGGCCAACCTTCGAGGGATTCCGGGCATATCTGATGGGTGCCAAGCGAATATGTCCCAATTTTCACATAAGAACGTGCGTAACACTTCAGCGATCGCAGGGTCCAGCTGAGCTCCGATGGACGCCATTTTATTGGGGTCTATTGGGTGCACCTGGAATTTTATGATTTCATCTGCATGTTTGAATGACGTAGACTTTGGCCTTTTGCCGAGGATCACATCGTCCTTATCTATGATATAGCGGAGCGTAGTCAGTTCCTCAGTGGCCAGCATGTCAGCTAGTGCCTTGAGGGCAAGCCACGCCATTTTATTCATGGCTCGAAGTGCTCTATCTGGGTCGCTTGCAACTGTGATCACACCGTTGGGTCCCGGCATGTTAAGTTTCATGTAACCATATTGAGGTATGGCCTGAAACCTTGTGAAGGCGTCACGCCCTAAGAGGGCATGATAACCGCTGTGAAAGGGTACGATATGAAAAAGTAGGTCCTCTGTTCTGTAGTTATCGGGAGTACCGAACACTACATCGAGGGTTACTCACCCCGTGCAGCGTGCCTCTCTTCCGGGGATGATTCCTCGAAAGGTTGTGCTACTCCGCTCGATTCGAGACTTATCGAATTGCATTTTGTCCAATGTTCCCTCGTAAATGAGGTTTAGACCGCTACCGCCGTCCATTAGGACCTTGTCCAGACGGAAACCGTCTATTATTGGGTCGAGGACCAGGGCGGCCGGTGCCCGCTCTGTGCGGGTCATCGGCTTGTCGTTTTCGCCGAAAGTTATCGGTGTATCTATCCATGATTTCCTTGTCTCCACCTGGTATATCTGATCAAGCTCTCGAAGAGCTCTTTTCCTCTGACCTCTCGAGGAGAATGTCTCGTAGATCGTTAGGACCTCGGGGTGGGTTTCTGGTGGTGTTATCAGATGCTTTCCCAGGGGCGAGGCTGTGAGGATGGCCTCTCTGGTCTTTGCAACCTGCCTAACGACCCAACATGCTTGAAGGCTGTGAGATGGGCTTCTGCTTAGCGGGGTGGGATGTATGGGGCAAGGACTGTCCAGTAATCTATCAAGGACTATTTTTTCTTTCATGGGATATTAGTTCCGTTTTTCGGCAGGCCTGTATCAGGCGTGTATTGTGGCGACATGAACCTTTTCTGAACTTCTCTAGGTTGTTTGGTGTGTACCGGCTCTTTATAAAATCGTTGTTCTTCCCGCGTACTCTCCATAGCACAATACTTTTCCATCAAGTATGCAAGCTCGGAGAAGTTCTGGACTCAACGATGGTCAAGGGTATTGAGGATTCCCTTATCATGTCAGTTCCGTTGGAAGGTTGCGATCAGTTCCATGTCGTTAACGCCTTTCGTCCTGTTTTTGCTGAGGAGGAATCTGGCCCAGAAATGATGGGCCGATTCCCCGTGTCGTTGCTTGACCTCCTTCATCAGACCGGGCTATAGTGCGCTTTTAAAGAACTCGATCTGAGTGGTGGGTGGGAAGAAGTATCGCGCCCCAGCGGGGTGCATGTTCGGTGCGTCGACAGCCGGGTTTTGTTCTATTGCGGGATTGGGCGCGGTACCTCCGATCTCCGCCTCGATGGGCTCGATGGACGCGACACCAATGGTGCTTTGCTGCGTGAGCCCTAGGCTCCGTGCTAGGCTGTGAGGAGCCTCAGCGTCCGAAGAGAGTTCGGGTCGGGAGACCGGAATATACACCGTCTTCAACTCTGCCGGTTGGCGAGACATGTCTCCAACCGGACACTCGATGGTGGCGAGTAGATGTGTTACCAGAGGGATGCGAATTTCCCTATCATTTGGGGGCCAGCAATACTCAAGGTCTGGATCCGACCGAGCAGCTCGCCTGGCAGTGCGGCTCCGATTAGGTCGGCACCAAGGGCGCGACTGGGGTCGGTCAGCGGCGCTGTCGTCCCGAGGTCACTTGATGGTATTCCTGAGGAGTGTGCGGCCGTGGTTGGCCCAGATGTGTCTGTTAAGATAGGTTTTAGGACCGGGCCTGGGCCAAGGCCATCCCAGCGGCGAGGTTTGCTTCCTCCAACGTCAAGGCGTCGGGGGAAGTGTGTCCTTTGAGAAGAGCAGAGGTCTTTGTCAGAACAAGGTCCCCCCGGGGGTCAGCGATGAACTCTAGGTTCCCGAAACTGACTTTCGAGCCGGGGGCAAAGCTTCCGATCTGGCCAAGACGGCCTGAGGGGTCGGCTTGAAGCGCAACGCTTCCGAAGGTGAGGATCTGTCCAGGAACAAAGATGTCCTTGTTACAGATCTCCCCGCCGATGATTAGACGGGCCATTGTGTCACGCCAAAGATGCGAAACTATCCTTATTTTGGCTCGAGGGCCTCGACAGGGATAGAAGCGCATCTCGTCGTTTCGCAAGAATGGATATCATTACAAGTACATGTAAAGAAGAGATGAGTCTATGGAATTGGCTTACACTCGCCATAAGCTACATCAAGATCACATCAATACAACAACATATACAATCATCATACAGAAGAGCAGGGTCCGACTACGAAGTAAATCAAACGATAAAATGACATCCATCCTTGCTATCTCAAGCTGTCGGCCTGGAACCCATCCTATGATCGATGAAGAAGAAGAAGAAGAAGAACTCCAAATCAAACAAGCATCGCTCTCATGTCAAAGCATCGCATTACCTATACATGCAACTGTTGTTGTAGTACTCTGTGAGCCATAGGGACTTAGCAATCTCATTTCCAAGGGTATCAAGACTAGCAAAGCTTAATGGGTAAGGTATGGTTAAGTGGTGAGGCTGCAGCAAGCACTAAGCATTTATTGGAGTGGCTAACTTACGAGTCAAACATAACCCCACCATGTTCTATCTCGGTTCAGAAATTCACGAGAAGAGACAGTCACGGTTACGCACAAAGTTGGTGTATTTTATTTGCGTTTACTTTAAGTTTTCTATGACCGGATGTTAAACAAATTTCCAAGTTGCCACATAACCGCGGGCATGGCTCTCATGAAAGATTTAACCCTGCAGGGTTGCTCCAACTCATCCATCACAAACTAACCACAAACTGCGTTGGAATTCCTCAACCGTGGGATAATCCGTAGTATTTGCGGAATTCCGATGGAAAATCTCAACCTCGAGATTGTCACGCCCAAGATGCGGTCCTATCCCTATTAAGGCTTGCGGCCTCTACGGGGATAGAAGCGCATCTCGTCGTTCGCAAGTACAGTAAAACATTGCATACATGTAGGAAGAGATGAGTATATGAGTTGGCTTACACTCGCCACAAGCTATCTTACAAGTCCACACAAATATTCATACAACATTCAGAAGGCAGGGTCCAGCAACGGACGAAAAACAAACGATAAAAGAAGCAATGATAAACTGTCTTGCTATCCCAGGATCACCACCACGAAGCTCCCTACTCGTCTGAATACGTAACGTACATCCGACCACGTTCTTCATCATACTCCCACTGGAGCTGCGACACGTCATCTGACACGTACTCGTCAACACATGTACCTGTATTGTTGTAATCTGTGAGCCACAGGGACTCAGCAATCTCATAACCCGGGTACCGAAACTATGTAAGCCAATAGGTGAGAAATTGGTTAAGTGGTGAGGCTGCAGCAAGCGCTAATCATGTATTTGGTGGCTAACTTACGAGTACATGAATGTAAATATGGTGGCCTACGTAAGACGGACGTGGACTAGCATGATCACTAAGTGATCCTGAACACTTACTTACGTCAATCATAACCCCACCGTGTTCTCTCTCGGTTCATGTTCACGAGCAGAGACAGTCACGGTTACGCACACTGTTGGTGTATTTTATTGTATTTACTTCAAGTTAACTATTACCGGGTGTTAAGCAAATTTCCAAGTTGCCACGTAACCGCGGGCATGGCTTTCCGAAAGATTTAACCCTGCAGGGGTGCTCCAACTCATCCATCACAAACTAACCACACGCCGCGAGAATAACCTCGACCACGAATCTCATGATCTTCCTAGGCCATTCCACTGGAAAACCGCAACCTCGAGATAGCCTGAAGAAAAATCAGAATTCCTCGCGCAAGACATTCGAGAAAGGTAAAACAAGTCCAGCAAGACCGCCCGACGTTTCGACAAACCCGATAGGAGCCGCGTATCTCGTTCTCAGGACACGACCGGAAGAGCAGTACGTACGGTGGCCTGATAGAAATCCCCGAGTTGCCCCGGGTGGCCCCTCAAGTGGCTCTGTTTTGGACCAACACTCATGAGGAGCACTGGCCCGGGGGTTGATTAATTATCCACGGGGTAGCTATGCCCTATGCAATTTTATTAAGTTGTTTAGCAAATGTAGTACCAAAGTTGGGTCTTGCCAGACAAGTTTTAATCTAAAACGAATGGTCAAGGGGGTCCCCATAACAACCCCGAGCATGTTAGGAGCACAAAAATATGGAATATAACACCGGTACTCGGAACTAGTGCGGCAAAAGCGGAACAAAACACCGGGCAAAAGGCCAAGCCTTCCACCGTTGCCAGATATATATGTGCATTAATTTAAATAACAGTAAATAGAGTGATATAACCAAATAACCATGTTGACACATGGAAAGCTTGCCCCTGCAACTAGCAACGCTATAAGATAAGGGCTGAGCAGCGGTAACATAGCCAATCAATGTTTGCTAGGTAGTGGAGGGGGTGTTAGAGGCTTTCATGGCAATTTAGGAGGCTAACAGTTTAAGTGGTAGGTAACGAAACATAACGGTAAAAGCGAGACATTTGGCAAGGCAAAAATAGTGTCGGGATCCGGGTATGATCATCTTGCATGTTGGTTCTTCAGAGGGACAAAGAGCTGGGTCCTCGTAGTTGTACTCTCCGGGATCCTCGTACTCAGGCTCAACACTCGTGTCTACCCAAAGAGAAAACGCACCAAATAAACATACAAACAAGGTGCAATGCACAAACAAGATGATGCATGATCCATTTGAAGTATTTAACATGGCAACCCTAAGCTAGTCATGTTTCTCATGCACTTATTAAGTTCTTTAGTATTCTGGACAGAACCTCAAGTTTAGTTATTTGAACATGCATGGACATGGCAAATATGGATGCTTCATGCAAAATCGATGCAAATGCATATGTAGAACGTTGCAAACGGAGTAACGTAGCTCACGGTACACTCACGGCAAGGTACGAACGTTAACAGAGGCAAAACACAAAATGAGGAAGGCCATGGGCTATTCCTTGGTATTCCAAGGATGCCACTGGATAAAAAATGAAAATCTAACAAGAATAGAGCTAAAGATCATGCAAAACAATGGAGAACAGCTCCCACAAGTCACAAAACAATCCTACACACAATCTGTCCACAAACAGCAACATGGCATCTTGCAACACACATAACCAGAGCTACATCACGTTTCAAATCACAAGCAAGGCATGGGCATGAAGTACACAGCAAGCTTAACAAATCATCTATCTACAGCAACATGAAAGGAAGCATGGATCAATGACAAATATGCTCACAAGATGGCATGTTGAATCAGTTTTTTAGGGACTTAGTGAAAATTCCAGTTTTCTGGAATCTGAGTTAACCAGATGGCATGTTGATAGCATTATTTATATATGCTAAAGCAACTTTCATGGCATGGATTTTAACAGGGTGATAGAGGGCAACATCTACAACAAAACACTAGCACTGAGCATGAGCTAAAACATCACAGATCACATGGTAGCATCCTCACAATATGGCATGCTGAAATAATCTGTTTCTCAGACTTAAGAAAAAATACTAGGGTGAAACATGGCAGTTTTAACAGGATGACATATTGAGCAACAAAATTATCTATGATGCAAAACCTCTTTCCACAAACTATTTGCACAAGACGACAGAGGGTAACTTGCACCACAATTCATGTCATTATGCCATACTCAAATGAACAAAGGAATCATGGGAATCATCAAGACAATATGCTATCATGTTAACAGATTTTCCACACTTAGCAATATTTGCACATGTAGACAGAATTTGTTACAACATGTCGTCATCAAGGATGCCACTTGTCTAGTGAGATATAATGAAAAATAAGACTACTAGTGGCTAGCACATACACAAGAGAACACAATCATGTTGGCAAGATTTTAATTAGAGCAAGAATTTATTTATGGGAATAAAACTAAATAGCATGATTTAATAAAATTGCATCTTCACAAACTTGCACAAATGATAAAACTAACATCACCATTGGATTCCTGGGATTTTTCTACCCTAAAATCATGTATCACACTCCTATATTCTTTTGCACAAAAAACCCCACAAGCCCCTCTCACAAAATCACCTCAAACATAACATCACTTATATGCCCGATTTGGCATGTACTAGGAACTTGACAGATTAGGAAACAAACAAAATTAGCTTATTTCCTTAAAAGGAAATTTCACAGAAATCATCAAAAACAATAAAACAAAAAATAAAAAAAGGGGGCCTACCTGGCAGTGAGCCAGGGGCCCCTGTGGGTATGACATATGGGCCTAGGGCTCACTGTTAGCGCGGGGAAATAAAGGGGGAAAAAAGGGCGCCCGGGGGGACTCGAACCCGGGTCTCCCCGATGGAGAGGCGAGGGTGCAGCCACTGGGCTAGGTGGGGGAGTCTGTCCTATAGGAGAGGCGTTTCCTAATATACACGTTGCGGGCTGGTTCTCTTCTACCTCTCGACAGAGGAGGAGAGCTCGTCGCCGGCGAGCCTTGCGGCGATCTCCGGGGACGGCGACCACCGGCGGGGTTGCGGGAATTCAAGGGGAATCCATTCCTGGGGCAAGCGCGGGCTGCGAAGCACAACGGCGAGGACCTCGAGCTCGAGATCGAGCTCGGGCACGGACACGGCAGGGGCGTGCCACAGCGGCTCAGCGAGGCGACGTGTCGAGCTGCACCACAGGAGAGAGGCAAGGGGGGGCTATGCGGCTGCGCGATCATGGCCGCAGGGGACCTAGCGCGACGCGGCGCACCTGCCCACTGACGAAAGCGCGAGGCTTTACAGAGCACGGGGAGAACGTCCCCGGCACGAATACGACGCTTCCTACGGAGGCCTAACGGCGATGGCGAAGGCACAAATCGGGAGCGGAGCTACCTCACTACCTGCTGGCGAGACAGCGTCAAAGCGGCGGCTCCGAGGCAACGGCGACGAGGTGAAGAATCCCGGCAATGATCCTGTCCGAGAAGAAGAGGAAGAAGTGGCTCGGGACGACGAGGATCCGGCCTTGGCGTCTCCCTGGTCATCGAGGAAGAACAGGTACCACGGGGTCTTCCTTCCCGTGGCACCAGAGGCCCGATACACGACGGAGAAGTCACCTCCGGGCACGAGCCATTGCTCGGCCGGAGCACGGTGGGCGTGGCGACGGCATGGAGCTTGGAGGAACCTACTGTAGGCGGCGGGGTGAGGAGAAGGAAGGAACGGAGCTAGGGATCCTAGGGTTAGCTCTGGGACATGTTTTATAGAGGGCTAGGCATGCCGACGGCCGTCAAATCAAGAGGATCATCGACGTGGCTCTCTGGATTCCTTGCCGTACAGGTTGAAGACGATTCGAGCGAGGAGGGCTCGGCTGGGCTGCGGGACCTCTAGCTGGGCCGCGGGGAAGGACGAGGCCTAGGAGGGTTGGCCTCTCTCTCTCACTCAGAAAACATTTGTTTTTTTTAAACAACAACAAAACAAACAAAAAGCCAGACAGATTGGAAAACATTTTGAGAAAACAAAAAATTGACTGGGACTCACAAAATAATGCCCTATTTAACAAAAAATGGAGTTGGCATTTTTTGAATAGATAAATAATTCACTTATAATATTAAATAGAACCTGTTTTGCAAAGATTTGAAAATGACAAAGCATAAAAGATGGTTGAGAGCAGACTAACAAATCTTAACAGAATATTGTAGAGGGGATCAACATTTTTAAAGAATTTAAATAGCAAGAAAAAGATTCCACAGGTTGCAATATTGAAAAGAGAGAGAGTTGGGCATAGTTTCTATAGAAATTGTGGAGGGGTTTTGAAACTAGTTTGCACACACATACCACATCACACACACTCACAAGAACAACACCATATCACAAGCATGGCAAACAAGTATGATGCAACAAGTAAAATATGTGATGATGCCATGATGCATGAGGAATGACATGAAGCAACAATATTATTTCTACTCAACCACATGAGGGCAAACTTGGAAGGTTCATACAAGACTAATATTACAAATAAGGCAAGGGATGCTCTTGGGCTGTTACAGAGATAGCCCGAAGTGTCCTCGAAATCCCATGCACAAGACATTCGAGAAAGGTAAAACAAATCCAGCAAGGCCGCCCGACATGCCGACAATCCCAATAGGAGCCGCGTATCTCGTTCTCAGGGCACAACCGAATGAGCACAACGTACAGTGCCCTGATAGAAATCTCCCGAGTTGCCCCGGGTTGGCCCCGCGCACGACTCTAGTTTGGACCAACACTCATGAGGAGCACTGGCCCGGGTAGTTGATTAAATATCCTCGGGTTAATTACTCCATATGCAGGTTTATTAGTTATTAGGCAAATGTAGTACCAAAGTTGGGCCTTGCCAGAAGAGTTTTATCCTAAAACGAAAATCAAGGGGGTCCCCATAACAACCCCGATCATGTTAGGAGCGCTCAATATGGAACATAACACCGGTACACAAGTAACTAGGGCGACAAAAGTGGAACAAAACACCAAGCAAAAGGCCAATCCTTCCACCTTTTACCAAGTATATATGTGCATTAAATTAAATAGCATTAATATTGTGATATCTCAAAAAATGCCCATGTTGCACATGGGAGCAATTTGCACCTGCAACTAGCAACGCTATAAGAAGGGCTGAGCAAGCGGTAACATAGCAAACAATGGTTTACTGGGGTGTGGAGGGGTTAGAGGCTTTTCATGGCATTTTGGGAGGCTTGACAAACAAGTGGTAGGTAGCGAGACATAGCGATAGAAACGAGACAACTAGCATGGCAATGATAGTAGTGGTATCCAGGGAAATGGTCATCTTGCCTGAGATCCCGCTTGGAAGAAGAACGAATCCATGAAGAAGACGAGCCAACGTAGTCAAACGAATACTCACACTCAAAACGCTTTCGGAACTCTATTGAGAAGAAGCAATCCAGAAACAACAATCAACACAAGATAAACACCACCACATATTCATGATATGATGCACAACAAGGATGATGCATGTTATGCATGACATGGCAAAGGACAACAACCAATTACTGCACATTAAGTGAAGTTCAATATGCAATGAGTTGCATATTGACGAGACTACACGTTCGAAGCATTTAGTTCACTCTCATTTATTTACACGGCACGTTTAAATGTTGTTAACATGGCAAGAGGTGAAGCATAATGAAACTACACTATCTATGCATTTTAAATGAGGCCGGAAACAACATATAGTGTTTCCGAAGCGACCCCATATGCAAATTATGAGTTTGGTCCAAATCTGTCCTAAACATATTTTATATTTATTAAACAGGAAAAATAAATTAGACCATGTGATTTTACACGTCATTCTAGGCGATTTACATATATAGAATGTTTGAAACGGTGCTACGGTCTAAAAGATATGACAAACACAAGGTGAATATGCCATGAATGCAAAATACATGCAAACGACAACCACAAACATTCCAAATCATAGATGCAGCAAGATATTATGAAACTACATGGAATTCTAAGCAAGTTTCCTGTGCCAAATGTTCAAAACGGAGCTACGGTTCAACAATAACAAGCAACACAAGTTATAGACATAATCTGCCCAAAACAACGACATGGCATTTTGCACACATGAAAACAATAAGCTACAAGATTCTATAATGCACAAACACGACATAGGGCTGTAGCCTACATGATGCACAACATTTCATATCATCACAGCAAATTGAGTAGAAGCATGGATCACTAGGAAATAAGCTCACACGACGGCAATAAAATATAACACATTAGGACTTGGTGAAAATCGCAGTTTTTAGCATAGCAGTTTTTCATGAAGGCATATTGGCAACAATAAAACTATATGCTACAGGGCATATCATGGCATGAAAATCTACAGCATGGTAGAGGACATGGTGCACTACAATCCATTCCATAGTGGCAAAGTCTAATTATGCATAGAAACATTGCTAGCATCAACACAACATGGCATTTTGAAGAAAACAGATTCTCAGACTTAGTGAAAATTAGATTAGACATGTGCAGCAGTCTTTAACAGATTGACATGTTGGACAGCAGAATTAATTATGATGCTAAACTTATTCATGCAAACTATTGGCACAATATGATAGAGCATAACATGCTTTAGAAAACATCCCATTTTGGCAACACCAAAAGAGCTATTGATCCATAACACAGTTTCCAGACTTAGAAATATTTTAGCATCTCAAAACAACAACTTTTTTTATCACATGTTGGCAACAAGAAAATAACACCTAAACATGGATTTCTATCGCAACCAAAAATACCAGGGCCTAGCACAGATCTCCAAGGGCATCTTTCATGTTCAACAATAATTCATATCATGCATGGAATAAATCACACAAAATAAACAGAAGGGTACCATGGCAAAAATAACATGCACACAAAATTTCTCAAATGTCAAAACTAATTACATAGATAAAATCTATGGATTTTTCTACCCCAAAAACATATATAATATGTGGGTTTTTTCATTAGAGAAACAATGACACAACAATTATGCGAGATTAGGACATAAACCGTTTTAGCAAGTTATTTATGCAAATAAAATGCTAACATTACATTACATATTTTTATCATGCATGAAAAAGAGATACAACTAATCTACACATTTTACATATATGGTTTTCTTAATTCCGTTGCACGGTCAAATAATTATGTGCAATGCAAAATCATGACATTTATGCAAATTAACATAAATTGGCATGTTAAACATTTTTATCATTCACGAAAACGGGATATTGTGAACCTACACGAAATTCTACACATTTTACATATATGAAACACTCTAATTCGATGCACGGTTATTTATTTATGAGCATCTTAAAATCATGCATTTTTCTGAAATTAGAAATTCACATATAGCAAATAAAACACGAAACGGGCCGAAACAGGGTGTGCACAGCTTAGCAATACATCGCATGCGGCGAGGGTTAGCGGTTGGGTAGTGCTCACGTTGGGCTGGGCCTTGAAGATGTTGGGCGAGGACCCGCTAGGCCACGCTGGGCCGGGGCACCACCTGGCCCACGCGGGCGCTGGGCGCCGTCAACGCTGACGCGAAGCAGCACCTCTCGATCCGATCTGGATCAGGGACGATGGCGAGGCGGCGATGGGGTGCCGGCGGCGAGGCGGGCCGATGATGACGGGAACGGGGCGAAGGCCGGCTGGTCCGGCTAGATCCGACGGCGGCGGCGGTTCCCGGGGCGGGGCGGCGAGGACGCGGGCGTCCGGCGCGGGGCGAGCTGAGGGAGGCTTGGGGCGCTCCTTCCGGCGGAGCTGCTCGCTGGCGGCGGGCGGCGGGAGGCGGCATGGCTTGGGCGCGGGGGAGTAGGCGTGGTCGGGCGTGGCTCGGGAGCTTCCCGTTGCTGCGGGCGGTGGCGCGGCATCGGGTTGCCTCGGGCCCAGTTGGGCTCAGCGGGCCCCAGATGGGCTTCGCAGGGCCTAGCGGCTGGGGGAGGGAGATGGTGGCGGCTGGAGTGGCGGCTGGTGGTTGGGCGCGCACGGAAAACGAGAAGGGATGGCTAGGTTTCCAAATTAGGCAGGGTAGGCTTCCTTTTATAGCAGGGATTTAGGGTTAGGGGGGTTTGATGTCGTTTTGGGACCGTACAATCGCGATCAGACGGCTCCGAGCGAAGGGGGCTTAGGCTAGGTGGTAGTGGGCTGTGTAGAGGTCCATGGGCTTGAGATGAGAGGGAAATGAGCGGCCCGGCACAAGTTTTATAAATCCGAAACGTCCGACGAATAAACCGATGACGGTGCCGGTACGGTCGACCGTTCGGGTATCAAACGGACTCCGATTGCGACGAAATTTGACAGGCGGTGTTGTTACACTATATTAAGATTGCACGCCAACTTTCGAATCAATCCGAGAATATTTTCCGTGCTCTTTTAAAAACATTTTTTAAAACAATGCCGCGGGCGCGTGTGTGCGTGGTTGGTCTCAAAACGGTCAACGACAAGAACGGAGAGAACCAGCGACTACGAACGGATGCGGTTTTTTGAAAAATGATGGCAATGGAGTTGCGAGTGCAATGTGGATGATGCGAATGATGCGATGATGAATGCGACAAACAAACAAATCACACGACGAGAAAGGAAATAAAACGGGAATCTTCTGGAGGGTCAGTTCCGGGCTGTTACAACTCTCCTCCACTTACAAGAGATCTCGAACCGAGATCTTAGAATGAGAAGGGGGAGAGGAAGAGGAAAGTAAGAGGGAAAACTTAGTTGCTTCTTTGACAAACGAGTGAAACCAAGAGAAGAAGGATGATATGAGAAACAAGCAAGAATTCAAAAGAAATTTTGGCAGCACTCCGGTAGAAAAGAGAGGCAAAACATGATAAGATGGAAAGAACTTGAAAAGAGGGAAGAACACTTCAGATGAATGGATAAGCAAGGATAGAACATGATGTTGACGAAATGAGATGATAGATCGAAGAGAGCAACAACACAATGCCTCCGTAATAGAAGAATAGGGGCTAGATCGATGGAAGGAAAAGAACGAAGAAGAAAATGACAACTTCCACCACAATTGAACTTGAAAAGCATCTTTGCAAGAAGAAATTGAACGGAGTTGTTGGAACATCAACAACGAAAAGAAAAGCTTGTTATGGGCTTATGGAAAACAACTCAAAATTATGAGGTGACAACCGGCCACAAATGAAACAATTGGTTGCTTGGGAGAAACAAGATATGCAAAACTTCTTTCATCGAGAGGATAAGAGAAAACTTGGATCATTGACAAATACCATGATGGCAACAATCTTTAGGAAGTGCTTTAGGTGAAATCCAATCCAAGATAACTCTAAGAAAGGAATGCTGGGTTTAAATATCTCATTCTTGATAACTTCTCTTCGAGACTCCTCATGAATCAAGAATGATATAACACCATCTCAAAATATAAGGGAGAAAGAATTGCACTTTGAAATGCAAGATAAGGAATACTTGAGGTACTACCACATGAATCTTGAAGAAAACTTCAAGAAAGAAATAGATCCTTAACGAACCACCATGAAGAACCTCCGTATACAAAAGAATGATAACAAGAAATGAAGGTTGAAAAGAATAGGACTAAAGCCTTGCAAGATTTAGGTGCAGCTTCGCGACGAGATACTTGAGAAAACTTGGAACTACGTAAAAGAAAAGATGAACAACTTAGAATCAGGACTTGATATCATTAACAACTCCGGAAGAAGGATTGAAATCACTTTGATGAAACAAGAATAAGAATTATGTTATGCTTATCCTTCATCAAGTTAAATTGATGACAAGTAACGGATTTGGCATACGACTTATTCTTCTTCAAAACGATTGAAGAGAGCTAACACGAACTTGAAGAACTCTTGAACGAGAACACCTATAAGAATTAGAAAATGAAAGAGCGAATTCTTCGAACGAATGGAGATACACGAGAATGAAGAAATCATGATCCGCCTTGCTGAAAACTTGAACGAAGCACCGGAATAACTGTGATACGAACGAAGAGACTACAATTGAGAAGAATTAGAGAACGAAAGCTGAAAGCTGAGAACGAAGAAATCTTCTGAAATGATGGCCTTCGGAGGATCGAGAAATGAAAACAACTCTGAAATGCTCCGGATAGATATGGAAGGAATTAATCATTATTGAAAACAATTTGAGATGATTGCACGAAGCTGAACCATGAATCTTCAAGAGAATGGAATAAGATTTAAGAGAAACACTTCTTTGGTCTTCAACGCTAATAATGATGATGAGAAACAACATCATGAATTACTAAGACACTCTAGAATAATGAAAAAAGATAGGTTGAGCCAACGATGAAAATAATTTGAAGCGATCTTGGACAAGGAATATGACTGATGGAATTCATTCTTACGTCACATTGAACAGAACTTGAGGACATCTCCGGAAAGATTAGAAGAGCCAGGTAAGATCCTGGGAGAAACATGGTGGTTATGGGCCCACTCAAAGGAAAACTCCGTTGAAATGATTGCTTAGGAAGAGGGATTGCATCGGTACAAATGAAAACTTGATGAGGTAAGAACCTCAAAATAATTTGAAAGGATTTGAATGAAAACACGAATCTTCTGAGATATCTTCAGCGCTCCGGATAGAATAATGAGAGATGAATAGTCAAGAGAGGCTTGGATAATAATTTCCACATGGATAGCACTAGATAGATGACAAGGAAATCATGAACAGCAAGAGGTTAAATCGAATCCACCGGGGAAGTAACAAGAACGAAGAATGATGAACTTTGCACCTAAGCATCTTCACAATGAATCACAGGATACAATATGGAAGAAAAGATAGAGGAAGCATCAATGAAAATAAATACACTTGAATGATACTCTAATCATTGAAGAAAAAGGGCGGGAGGGTGGGGGGAAACAAAGAAAACTTAGGACGGATGAAACGAACTCTGGAAAGAAATATGAGGATTGATCTTGCAAAATATTAGAGAGGATTGAATTATTATGAAGAGAAGCACAACGGATAGGAATAAGATTTGACATGACAATTGATTGAGCAAAAGGATTAGCACTCCCATAGATATATGAGAACACCGCTGATGAAAGATATGAAATCAACACTTAACGTCGAAGCAACTCGAATTACCATACTCCAAGAAAACAAAGGATGCGGCTTGCGAATTAAGCCGGAAACAATTACATAACATATATTTTGTCCGATATTTTCGTGGCAAGGCTCGCACGGGCTCGATCGTACATCGGATTGTCTTATTGAAATGATGCTCGAATATGCTCCCTAGGCGTAGCGAAGCTTGACGAATCATACCGAGAATGTCCTCTGTGAAAAACACCATGAACAAACGAACCACTAGATTTCGAACCCCAACCTCACATCATGCATTTGTTGAAAGATAACCTAGATAACTAATTGAATTCCCACCTAAGAACTTCTGAAATCTTTGGTTATGCAATCGGGTCCACGGATACTAGGAGTAAAATCCATCACTCAACTCCTAGCAGCAATACTACTCTCCAATGTATCACATCCATCAACGCACAACTAGAGGTCTCGGAAATTCATCTACCTCAGACCCTCGTAATCACAACGATACTAAACATGGAAGTACATGTGATCCCGCTCCCCAGTACGGGGTGCCGCCACACTCTTCGCACCACGAATAGTATTGAAGCAATTTCGAACATCCGCGTCCTGAGATACTAAGAAAACTGAACGATAGCAATGTGTCAAGAACCCCTTGGAGCTCAACTCCCCGGGTCCAATCATACGTACGGGAGGCACCAAGAATAGAGTTCCAATCACATCGACATCATAGAGGTACCAAACTACCCGCGTGATCCTAAAAAAAAATTGAGTGAGAAGAGGAGTAGAATTAAAATTCCTACGTCGGGATTCCTGACCAGAGCATAGAAGAGGAGTAAAAAGAGTCCTACTCTCCATATATAACTAGAGTCAAATTAGTTTTTCACTAGACTCGACTCGGCCAAGTTCGATCAATCAAGGGGGCTCCTAGGTCGGTACAGGCTCTGATACCAACTTGTCACGCCCAAGATGCGATCCTATCCTTATTTTGGCTCGAGGGCCTCGACAGGGATAGAACCGCATCTCGTCGTTTCGCAAGAATGGATATTATTACAAGTACATGTAAAGAAGAGATGAGTATGTGGAATTGGCTTACACTCGCCACAAGCATATACAATCATCATACAGTAGAGCAGGGTCTGACTACAGACGAAATCAAAGGATAAAATGACATCCACCCTTGCTATCCCAGGCTGCCGGCCTGGAACCCATCCTATGATCGATGAAGAAGAAGAAGAAGAAGAACTCCAAATCAAACAAGCATCTCTCTCATGTCAAAGCATCGCATTACCTATACCTGCAACTGTTGTTGTAGTACTCTGTGAGCCACAGGGACTTAGCAATCTCATTTCCAAGGGTATCAAGACTAGCAAAGCTTAATGGGTAAGGTATGGTTAAGTGGTGAGGCTGCAGCAAGCACTAAGCATTCATTTGAGTGGCTAACTTACGAGTACAAGAATAAGGGGGGTGATCGTTGCATAAACGGACGTGAACTAGTAATGATCACTAAGTAATCCTGAACACCTACTTACGAGTCAAACATAACCCCACCGTGTTCTCTCTCGGTTCAGAAATTCACGAGAAGAGACAGTCACGGTTACTCACACAGTTGGTGTATTTTATTTGCGTTTACTTTAAGTTTTCTATGACCGCATGTTAAACAAATTTCCAAGTTGCCACATAACCGCGGGCATGGCTCTCATGAAAGATTTAACCCTGTAGGGGTGCTCCAACTCATCCATCACAAACTAACCACAAGCTGCGTTGGAATTCTTCAACCGCGGGATAACCTGTAGTATTCGCGGAATTCAGATGGAAAATCTCAACCTCGAGATAGCCAGAAGTGTCCTTAAAATCTCGCACACAAGATGTTCAAGAAAGGTAAAATAAATCCAGCAAGGCTACCCGACATGCCGACAATCCCGATAGGAGCCGCGTATCTCGTTCTTAGGGCACAACCGGATGAGCACAGCGTACAGTGGCCTGATAGAAATCTCCCGAGTTGCCCCGTGTTGGCCACGCACACGACTCTAGTTTGCACCAACACTCATTAGGAGCACTGGCCCGGGTTGTTGATTAAATATCCTCGTGTTAATTACTCCCTATGCAGGTTTATTAGTTATTAGGAAAATGTAGTACCAAAGTTGGACCTTGCCAGAAGAGTTTTATCCTAAAACAAAAATCAAGGGGGTCCCCAAAACAACCCCGAGCATGTTAGGAGCGCTCGATATGGAACATAACACCGGTACACAAGTAACTAGGGCGGCAAAAGTGGAACAAAACACCAAGCAAATGGCCAAGCCTTCCACCTTTTACCAAGTATATATGTGTGCATTAAATTAAATAGCATTAATATTGTGACATCTCAAAAAAAATGCCCATGTTGCACATGGGAGCAACTTGCACCTGCAACTAGCAACGCAATAAGGAGGGCTGAGCAAGCGATAACATGGCCAAACAATGGTTTGCTGCGGTGTGAAGGGGTTAGAGACTTTTCATGGCATTTTGGGAGGCTTGACAAACAAGTGGTAGGTAGCGAGACATAGCGATAGAAACGAGACAACTAGCATGGCAATGATAGTAGTGGTATCCAGGGAAATGGTCATCATGCCTGAGATCCCGCTTGGAAGAAGAACGAATCCATGAAGAAGACGAGCCAACGTAGTCGAACAAATCCTCACACTCCAAACGCTTTTGCAACTCTATCGAGAAGAAGCAATTCAGAAACAACAATCAACACATGATAAACACCACCACATATTCATGATATGATGCACAACAAGGATGATGCATGTTATGCATGACATGGCAAAACACAACAACCAATTACTAAACATTAAGTGAAGTTCAATATGCAACGAGTTGTATATTGACGAGGCTCCACGTTCGAAGCATTTAGTTCACTCTCGTTTATTTAGACGACACGTTTAAATGTTGTTAACATGTCAAGAGGTGAAGCATAATGAAACTACACTATCTATGCATTTTAAATGAGGCTGGAAACAACATATAGTGTTTCCGAAGCGACCCCATATGCACATTATGAGTTTGGTCCAGATCTGTCCTAAACATATTTTATATTTATTAAACAGGAAAAATAAAGTAGACCATGTGTTTCTACATGTCATTCTAGGTGATTTACATATATAGAACGTTTGAAACGGAGCTACGGTCTAAAAGATATGACAAACACAAGGTGAATATGCCATGAATTCAAAATGCATGCAAACGACAACTACAAACATTCCAAATCATAGATGCAGCAATATATTATGAAACTACATGGAATTCTAAGCAAGTTTCATGTGCCACATGTTCAAAACGGAGCTACGGTTCAACAATAACAAGCAACACAAGTTATAGACATAATCTGCCCAAAACAGTGACATGGCATTTTGCACACATGAAAACAATAAGCTACAAGATTCTACAATGCACAAACATGACATGGGGCTGTAGCCTACATGATGCACAACAATTCATATCATCACAGCAAATTGAGTAGAAGCAAGGATCACTAGGAAATAAGCTCACAAGACGGCAATAAAATATAACAGATTAGGACTTAGTGAAAATCGCGGTTTTTGGCATAGCAGTTTATCATGAAGGCATATTGGAAACAATAAAATTATATGCTACAGGGTATATCATGGTATAAAAATCTATAGCATGGTAGAGGACATGATGCACTACAATCCATTCCATAGTGGCAAAGTCTAATTATGCTTAGAAACATTGCTAGCATCAACACAGCATTGCTAGCATCAACACAACATTGGCAACAAGAAAATAACACCTAAACATGGATTTCTATAGCAACCAAAAATACCAGGGCCTAGCGCTCTTCTCCAAGGGCATCTTTCATGTTCAACAATAATTCCTATCATGCATGAAATAAATCACACAAAATAAACAAAAGGGTACCATGGCAAAAATAACATGCACACAAAATTGCTCAAATGACAAAACTAATTACACAGATAAAATCTATGGATTTTTCTACCCCAAAATCATATATAATATGTGGGTTTTTTATAAGAGAAACAATGACACGACAATTATGCGAGATTAGGACATAAACCGTTTTAGGCAGTTATTTATGCAAATAAAATGCAAACATCACATTACATATTTTTATCCTGCATGAAAAAGCGATACAATTAATCTACACATTTTACGTACATGGTTTTCTTAATTCCGATGGACGGTCAAATAATTATGCGCAATGCAAAATCATGACATTTATGCAAATTAATAGAAATTGGCATGTTAAACATTTTTATCATTCGTGAAAACGGGATATTGTGAATCTACATGAAATTCTACACGTTTTACATATATGATACACTCTAATCCGATGCACGGTTATTTATTTATGAGCATCTTAAAATCATGCATTTTTCTGAAATTAGCAAATTCGCATATAGCAAATAAAACACGAAACGGGCCGAAACAGGGTGTGTGCAGCCTAGCAATACACCGCATGGGGCGAGGGTTAGCGGCTGGGTAGTGCTCACGTTGGGCTGGGCCTTGAAGATGCTGGGCGAGGACCGGCTAGGCCATGCTAGGCCGGGGCGCCACCTGGCCCACGCGGGCGTTGGGCGCGGTCTACGCCGACGCGGAGTAGCACCTCCCGATCCGATCTGGATCAGGGACGATGGCGAGGCGGGGATGGGGTGCTGGCGGCGAGGCGACCCGATGACGACGGGAACGGGGCGAAGGCTGGCCGGTCCGGCCAGATCCGACGGCGGCGGCGGTTCCCGGGGCGGGGCGGCGAGGGAACGGGCGTCCGGCGCGGGGCGAGCGGAGGGAGGCTCGGGGCAACGGCGGCACGATGCGGGGCGCTCCTTCTGGCGGAGCTGCTCGACAGCGGCGGGCGGCAGGAGGCGGCACGGCTCGGGCGCGGGGGAGCAGGCGCGGGCGGGCGCGGCTCGGGAGCTTCCCATGGCTGCGGGCGGCGGCGCGGCATCGGGTTTCCTCGGGCCCAGATGGGCTCGGCGGGCCCCGGATGGGCTTCGCAGGCCATAGCGACTGGAGGAGGGAGATGGTGGCGGCTGGAATGGCGGCTGGTGGTTGGGCGCGCACGGAAAACGAGGAGGGATGGCTAGGTTTCCAAATTAGGCCGGGTAGGCTTCCTTTCATAGTAGGGATTTAGGGTTAGGGGTTTGAGGCCGTTTTGGGACCGTACGATCGCGATCAGATGGCTCCCAGTGGAGGGGGCTTAGGCTAGGTGTTAGTGGGCTGTGTAGAGGTCCATGGGCTTGAGATGAGAGGGAAATGAGCGGCCCGGCACAAGTTTTATAAACCGAAACGTCCGACGAATAAACCGATGGTGGTGCCGCTACGGTCGGCCGTTCGGGTATCAAACGGACTCCAATTGCGACGAAATTTGACAGGCGGTCTAGTTACACTATATTAAGACCGCACGTCAACTTTCGACCCAATCCGCGAATATTTTTTGTGCTATTTTAAAAACATTTTTTTAAACGATGTCGCGGGCGCGTGTGTGCAATGTGGATGATGTAGATGATGCGAATGATGCGATGATGAATGCGACAAACAAACGAATCACACGACGAGAAAGGAAATAAAACGGGAATCTTCTGGAGGGTCGGTTCCGGGTTGTTACACATTGATCCGTTGGCGATTCGCAGCGGAACCCTCAATGAAAGCACCAATGCCGGTGTCGAAACCGGCGGATCTCGGGTAGTGGGTCCCGAACTGTGAATCTAGGAATGATGGTAACAAGGGACAAAGGGGACAGTGTTTACCCAGGTTCGGGCCCCCGTGAGGAGGTAAAACCCTACATCGTTCTTGATTGTATTGACGAATGAGATGGTTATAGAGTTGATCTACCACGAGATCAAAAGAGCTAAACCCTAATGAATTCAGTCCTCCCTCTACAAACTAAGCCCCCGGGTTTATATAACCACCCGGGGGCCCCTTGGGTTACAGATAGTCGGTTTCCATCCGGGCACAGATACGCCCATTCTAACTTGGAGGATACTCCAAGTCTTCGGGCCTCCTCCTCCTGAACACGGGATTGTCTGATAACTTGGCCTTCTAGGAGTTGCTCCTGTACGGCCCATAAAGGATGAATCCACGGCCCGAGGACCCCTTAATCCCGGACTCCCTCAGTCATCATAAACATGTTCATCCATAATATACCGAATCAAGATCGAACGGGCTAAACATATTTACAAAAACGGAAAACAAGAAGAGTTCATACCATCTTCCTTTGCCATGATCACTTCATCAAATATCGTCATTATTGCCTTTCACTTGCATTACCGAATGATGTGATAATAATAATAGTGCAAGAATACCGTGGACTAAGCTGGAATCTTCAGGGCAGTTTTGGACAAAGGAGAAGACAAGGTAATATTGGCTCTCTGTTAGATGAACAATAAAGCATATAAGAGCCACTCAACATTTTCATCGTGGTCTTGTCGTTTCAAGGAATCAACAAAAAGAAAAGAAATTCAGAGAAACACACTGAAATATTTCTGGAGTTTTTGTTTTTCTCAAGCTAGCAAATATATTAAGGGAAAACAAGGATGAGAAAAATTATTTACACGGGAAAGCTCCCAACATGTAGAGGAAATCTTTTTGGGTTTTCTTTTTAGTACAAAAGATAATTAAACAGGGAAAGAAAACTAAAAAGAAGCGAGAAATATTTTTGGGTTTTCCAAAGTTTTTTCAAACACACCAGAAGAAAGCGGAAAAATAAAACTAATATGGATATACAATGAAAGAGGATGAACATCGACAATTTGTCTGAAGTGTGTGAACATGAATGTAATGTCGGTGATAAATACGTACTCCCCCAAGCTTAGGCGTTTCCCTAGCTCGGTGATCACCACTGATAATAGCCACCAGGTCCGAGAAAGTGTTTCGGCTGCGGCACCTGAGCATCCCACGCCTGGACCTCGGCCTGCGCGGCAGCCAGCTCATTTCGGTAAGCGTTTATATCTTCTGACAATATTCTATATCCGTTCATGGCATGATAGTTAAATAAAGAGGGTGCAGGCAAAGGAATAATATCACAAGTCTTCTCGCTAAATACCTAACTATAACGAAGGTGTTGCGGTGGTTGTGGTTCCTCAATGAATTGGTGTTCCACCATAGACTGGTGATCAAGATAAACCTTAGGCAATAAGTAATCAGTAGGGCGTATAGCAATTTCAAAACGCTTTGCCAAGCGAGTGGCATAAATACCACCATGAACCATGCCCTTGTTTCGGTTAAGAGTTAATCGACGCGCAACAATAGCTCCTATGTTGTAAGTATTATCACCATAAAGTGCATGGCGTAGAATAACCAGTGTAGGGGCACTGAGGCCACCACCCTGTTCGATGGCAGTTATGCATTTTCCTCTAAACAGAGAAAAGTAGTGCACGGACGGAAATTGCAAACTATTAGCTCTAGCGTTTGACACGCTCCTAGTTTCTCCCATAGTTAGGGTTTGGAGGTAGTCCTCAAACTCCTCGGGCTTAGGCTCACGCATTCCCCCATCAGAAGGAAGCAAACATATTTCACAAAATTCATGTAGAGGCAATTCATAGTTGGTGGCATAAAGATCAAAACATACTGTGGGAGCACCGGGCGTATTTGTGAAGTAAAAGTTTTGCACGAAGGAATTGGTAAGGAGGTAATATTGATCACACTCATCTGCGAGGAAGTCGTTAATCCCGGCATTTGCAATGAATTGCATGAATTCTTCATAGAAACCCGCTTCATTCATGAAGGGTGTGTGTGGCCATTCACAGAGCCTAACCTCTGTGTTGCGCACAATGTTGATGTCGCGGTCCTGAGTTCTCCTACCAGCTCCCTTGGGGCTTTGGCTTGAAGAAACTTTCCTCAAGAAATTCATTTTCCTAAGCAAATTTCTGAAATTTTTGAGCCACAAATTCATGTCAATAAAACTTTGCAAGATTGATAGCGACTACTCATATGGATGCCTAGAGGCCATATCAAGCATTCATACAACTTGGAATCAAAGAATTCAACATGCAAGCTCATTCTCTTTAGCACCAAGTGCAGCACATTATGCGAAATATAAAGCACTAAAACAAAAAGTAATTGGAGGAGTGGATGAGTCACATACCAAGGAACAATTCCTCAAAACAGTTTTCGAAACGGAGTTCTGAGCAAAGAGATCGAAAATTTCAGTTTCTAAGGGAGGAAACTGGGAGAAAGAGAGATAGCAAATTTTTGCTTGAGGTAGGAGAAGGAGTTGGCTGAAGGGATAAGGCAAGGGGCCCTTGTGGGCCCCACAAGCCATCATGGTGGCGCGGGCTAAGGGGGCGCCCTGTTGGTTTATGGCCCATAGGTCACTCCCCTGCAGCAATTTTTATGCCAAAAATATGTATATATTCCAAAAAAATCATGTTAAAATTTTGTGGCAATCCGAGACTTCTTATTTTCGGGCATTTTTCTATGCACGGGAAAAACAGAAAACTGGAAAATCAAACTAATTTATCTTAAATAAACTAAAAATAACACAGGGTGAACTTTTGATACAGAGAGTTGTGAATACTAAATTCATCCATCACATGTGTTCGGAAAAGGATCCATTAATAAGGTTGATCAAGTCTTATTAACAACGTTTCCGATTAACATGCAACCGAAGAATTTTCATATATCACTAGGTTACCTCAATGGGGATTTGTATCTCCCCAACAATAAGATTATAATATTTCGTCTTGACAGTGGGTAGAGGAATTGCAAAACTTCCAATGATAACCGTGGGAGTAGGCTTAGTGACATTAATATTAGTAACCAAAGTTTACTTCTTCGGAAAATGGACGGTATGTTGCTTGCTATTGACGTGAAATGTAACCTTGCTTTTATTACAATCAATAACAGCCCTTGCGGTATTTAAGAAGGGTCTACCAAGGATGATCGACATATTGTCGTCCTCGGGCATATCAAGAATAACAAAGTCTGTCAAGATAGAACATTTGTAACCACAACTGGAACATCCTCGCAAATTCCAATAGGTAAAGTAGTGGATTTATCAGCCATTTGCAAACATATCTCAATAGGTGTAAGCTTACTCAAATCAAGTCTTTTATAAAGGGAGAAAGGCATAACACTAACACCGGCCCCTAAATCCTGTAAAGCAGTTTTAACATAATTTCTTTTAATAGAGCAAGGTATTGTGGGTATTCCAGGATCTCCTAGAATCTTAGATATTCCTCCATCAAAAGAATAATTGGCAAGCATAGTAGCAATTTCAGTTTCAGGTATTTTTCTTTTGTTGGTAATAATATCTTTCATGTACTTAGCATATGGAGGCATTTTCAATATATCGGTCAAGCGAGTGCGCAAAAGAATGGGTCTAATCATTTCAGCAAAGTGTTCAAAATCTTGATCGTCACTACTTTTCGAAGCCTTACGAGGGAATGGCATGGGTTTTTGAACCCACGGCTCTCTCTCCCTTCCATGTTTTCTAGCAACAAAGTCTCTCTTATCATAACGTTTATTTTTAGGAGGTGGGTTATCAAGATCCTCCGCAGGTTCTATCTCTACATCGTTATCATGACTGTCTGGTGGAGCATCTACATGCACCGTATTACTCGCATCTTCCTTTTCATTATCACTAGGTGCATGTTCACTACCAGATTGTGTCTCAGCATCGGTAATAGAAACATCATTATGTTTCTCAGTAGGTGTTTCTATAACAGGTTCACTAGGAGCATGCAAGTTCCTATCATTTTTCTTCTTCTTTTTCTTATTAGAGGAACTGGGTGCATCAACATTAATTTACTAAGAATCCTTTTCTATTCTTATAGGATGACCTTCTGGGTAGAGAGGTTCTTGGGTCATACGACCTCCCCTAGTCATTACTCTAACGGCATGATCATTCATATTATTATTTACTTCATCAAGAAAATCATTTTGTGACTTAGCAACTTGGTCTAGTTGAGTGTGAACCATGGAAGCATTTTTACCTAGACCTTTTACATCATTAGCAATTCTAAACATCAAGTCACTTAAGCGGTCTATCATCATGGCATTACGTCTCAATTGATCCTTAACATAGTTATTGAAGTGTTCTTGCTTAACAACGTAATTGTCATATTCATCCATGCATTGTTCAGTAGTCTTAGTATAAGGTCTATCATTTTCACTAAAGGAATTGACAGAGTTTACCTCTACTACCCGTGTCAGGATATCAAGTACATGTATTTCTTCAATAGGTGGTAGTTTCTTGATATCCTCAATTTTAATACCTTTCTCCTTCATAGATCTTTTTCCTTCTAGCATATCCTCAGGGTTGAGGAATAGAATACCTCTCTTCTTTTGAATAGGTTCCGGAGGTTGTTCCGGAAGTGTCCAATCATCGGCACTTTGCAATATGTTATTCAATAATTCTTCAGCTTGACTGACAATTCTTTCCCTGAAAACACAACCAGCACAACTATCTAGGAAGTCCCTAGAAGCATCGGTTAGTCCATTATAAAAGATATCAAGAATTTCATTTTTCTTAAGAGAACAATCAGGCAAAGCTCTAAGCAACCGAAGAAGCCTCCCCCAATCTTGAGGGAGATTCTCTTCTTCAATTTGGGCAAAGTTAAATATTTCCTGTAAGGCAGCTTGTTTCTTAAGAGTAGGAAAATATTTTTCAGAAAAATAGTGGAGCATATCCTGGGGACTACGTATACAACCAGGAGCAAGAGAAAGGAACCATTCCTTGGCCTCGCCTTTTAGCGAGAAAGTAAAGAGCTTAAGGATATAATAGTAGCGTATCTTTGCATCATTAGTAAACAGAGCAGCAATATCATTTAGTTTCATAAGGTGTTCGACAACAGTTTCATTTTCATAACTGTGGAAAGGATCAGACTCTACTATAGGAATTCGCTCAGGATCTACAGAGAATTCATAATCCTTATCAGTAACAAATATAGGAGAAGTATCAAATTTAGGATCATATTTCATTTTCTCCTTCATAGATTTTTCTTTCAGTTTGCAAAGCCATTTCTTCAAGTCATCTCTATTTTCACAAGCAAAGAAATCCCTAGCTGTTTCCTTATCCAGGACATAACCTTCAGGTACATGAGGCAATTCATATCTATTAGAAGAGCGAGGTGTAACAGGTGATTCAAAGTCCTCATCAGTTTCAGCATTTTCAAGTTCTCTAGCTTTAGCAATATGAGCATCAAGTAATTCATTCAGTTGCACGGTTTCAGTTTCAACATGTGTAGCAATAGTATCATCATTAATTTCAGAAGTAGAATCATCAAGTTCATGTGACATATCAGGACGATCAACAGGCGGTGGTGTAACAAGCTGATTCAAAACAGTAGGTGAATCAAAAGCAGAGCGAGATGGCAGTTCCTTACCTCCTCTCGTGCGAGAGGGGACGATCTTAGTTCGATTATCTTTCAGATTCTTCATAGTGGCAATTGGATATCCTCAACTTAACACAGTAAATAGAGCTATGCTCCCCGGCAACAGCGCGAGAAAAAGGTCTTGATAACCCATAAGTATAGGGGACCGCGATAGTCTTCACGGGTAGTATTTAACCGTAATTTATGGGTTCGACACAAGAAGAATATTTATTGGCCTTAATAGTTGAGTTGTCAATTCAACCGCACCTGGGATATCTCTCTACAACAAAGGTTTAGTAGCACGGCATATAGTAGTAGCAAAAGTAACAGTAGTAGTGACAGCAGCAATTTTGTAGCAGTTGTGATAGTAGCAGTAGCAATAGTAACTTAGCAAGATTCAATATATGTAAAGCATAGGCACGTGGATCGGTGATGGATAATGAGTTAGATGACATCAATCATGTAACAGTTACACACTAGGGCGACACATAACTAGCTCCAATTCATTAATATAATGTAGGCATGTATTTCGTATATAGTCAGACGTGCTTGCGATAAGAACTTGCATGACATATTTTGTCCTACCCTCCCGCGGCAGCGGGGTCCTATTGGAAACTAAAGGATATTAAGTCCTCCTTTTAATAGAGAACCGGAACAAAGCATTAACAAATGGTGAATACATGAACTCCTCAAACTATGGCAATCACCGGAAAGAATCCCAATTATTGTCACCTTGGGGTATGCGGATCAAGACACGTAATAGGTCCATACAACTTGCAAGATAGGATCCAAATCAATCTTATATTCAGAAATAATATAATATGTTCAGATCTGAAATCATGGCACTCGGGCCCTAGTGACAAGCATTAAGCATAGCAAAGTCATATCAACATCAATCTCAGAACAAAGTGGATACTAGGGATCAAGCCCTAGCAAACTTAACTCGATTACATGATCAATCTCATCCAATCCCACAACCGTCCGGCAAGCCTACAAAGGAATTACTCACTCCCGGTGGTGAGCATGATGGCGGTGTTGATAGAGAAGGGTTGGTGATGACGACGGCGGCGATTTCCCCTCTCCGGAGCCCCAAACGGACTCCAGATCAGCCCTCCCGAGGAAGAACAGGAGGTGGCGGCGGCTCCGTCTCGTGGAACGTGATGAAAACATCTCTCCTTTTTTTCTCTGAAGATGTGATTTTATAGGACTGGAATTAGGGTCGGAGGAGCCTCGTGGGCCCCACAAGCCATCTGGGCGCGGCCTAGGGGGGCGCCCTGTTGGTTTGTGCCCCACAGGTGGCCTCCCTCTGGCAGGTCTTCGCTCCATAATTCATTATAATTCCCAGAAAAAATCCACAAAAAGTTTCGTCCAATTCCGAGAACTTTTATTTCTGCACAAAAAATAACACCATGGTAGTTCTTCTGAAAACAGCGTCAGTCCGGGTTAGTTCCATTCAAATCATGCAAATTAGAGGTAAAATCCAAAGCAAAAGTGTTTGGAAAAGTAGATACGTTGGAGACGTATCGACCCACTTGGTTCCGATGATGTTTTGCTCATCCCTGGGATTCTCCACTAGTGTCCACACTTCGTTCCTCTCGAAGTTGTTTAGCTCCTCGTGCATAGCATTCACCCAATCCGGGTCCTAAAGAGCTTCTTCCACCTTCAAGGGCTCAATCCTAGAGATAAATGAGTAGTGCTCATTAAAATTAGCCAATCGAGTTTTAGAGCAAGTTATTCTCCTGGTTTGTATGTCACCAAAGATTTGCTCTAAGGGATGATTTTTGTTCACTCTTGCTCGAACTCGAGGTAGCTTTTGCTTGTTGGACGGTGGAGCTTGCTCATCATCATCTTCTTCATTGTTGTTGAAGGTGTCATTGCCTTGAGGTGGTGGTGAAGGTGGTTTTGGTGGATCGTCATGATGTACTTCTTCCTCCTCTTCATCTTGTCATGTACCGCTTGTGGATGCCTCCATGTTGTGTTGAGGTTCGCCTTGACGCGAAGTAGGGGCTTCCACTTGGGTCGATGAAGTATTTTCCTTCACCTCCATGGGACGAATCTTGCCGATAGACAAGTCTTGGATGGCTTCCGAAGGTTCCTTATCTCCTACATCATTTGGCAATTGTTCGACCTGCGAACCATTAGATTCATCAAACTTCACATCTACCGTCTCTTCAACTTTTCGAGTGAAGTTGTTGTAGACATGGTAAGTGTGAGAGTTTGATCCGTAACCGAGTCGGAAACCTTCATAAGATTTAGGAGCAAACTTAGAACGATGATGCTTATCAAGAATGTAACACTTGGAGCCGAATACTCGAAAGTATCCAACTTGGGGCTTGTTACCAGTGAGTAGCTCGTATGCCGTTTTGCCGAGAAGCTTGTGAAGGTAGAGTCGGTTCGTAGCATGACAAGCTGTTTCCACGGCTTCCACCCAAAAGTGTCTTGGCGTCTTGTATTCATCGAGCATCGTTCTAGCCATCTCTATAAGAGTCCGGTTCTTCCTCTCAACAACTCCATTTTGTTGAGGCGTGTATGTCGCCGACAACTCATGTGAAATACCTTCTTCGTCAAGAAAGGAATCCACATTCGTGTTCTTGAACTCCGACCGTTGTCGCTCCGAACTTTCTTGATCTTCACTTCCAACTGATTTTGCGCTTTGCGAGCGAAGTTCTTTTAGATCTTTTGCACCTGCGACTTATCATCAAGATAGAATACCCACGTAAATCTGGAAAAATCATCAGCTATAACTAGACCAAAGGCATTTCCACCGAGGCTCTTGTAAGAATTGGGACCAAAGAGATCCATATGAAGCAACTCGAGTGGTCTCCTAGTTGTAGGATCACTAGAAGTGTGTGTCTAGAGGGGGGTGGGGGGTGAATAGATTACTTGCAAATTTAAAACCTAACCTTTTCCCAAGTTAATTGGTTGGCAGATTTTAGCAATTATAGAAAGTCAAGTACACCCTACACATGCAAGTCAGCAAGTATGGCAGCGGAAAGTAAAGACATTGCAAATGGACTGAAGGAGTTGAGATAGGGAGATCAAACGCATGAGGGACACGAAGATTTTTCCCGTGGTTCCGATAGGTGGTGCTATCGTACGTCCACGTTTATGGAGTCTTCAACCCACGGAGGGTAACGGTCGCGAGAGTCCACGAAGGGCTCCACCCATAAGGGTCCACGAAGTAGCAACCTTGACTATTCCACAACGGTTTCCGTCCACGAAGGACTAGCCTCACTATGGGTAGATCTTCACGAAGTAGGCGATCTCCTTGCCCGTACAAACTTCTTGGTTCAACTCCACAACACGAAGTAGGAGGCTCCCAAGCGACACCTAACCAATCTAGGAGGCACCACCCTCCAAAAGGTAATAGGCTCGGTAATGTCGATGAACTCCTTGCTCTTGTGCTTCAAGATGATAGACTCCTCAATGCACAATCACTCTCTCACAAATTTGGCTTTGGTGGAAGAGATTGATTTGGTGGAAAGCAACTTGGGGAGGCTAGAGATCAAGATTCATATGGATGGAGTGGAATGGCTTGATCTCAACACATGAGTAGGTGGCTCTCTCTCAGAAAATTGGATGGGGCAAGTATGGAATAGTTCTGAGTGCTTCACTTTCGAGTGGGTGGTGGTGAAGGGGTATATATAGGCATCCCCAAATATCCAACCGTTACACCTAAAGTGACCAACTCAGTGACACCGAAGTGTAAAACTCGGTGGTACCAAGTTGCTCCAAAGGTAGCAACTTTTGAATCTCGGTGAGACCGATACAGAAATCTCGGCGGTACTGATTAGATGACCAACGGTCAGATTGCACAACTCGGTGAGACCGATTCTCAAATTTCGGTGGTACCAATTCTTGACAACGGCTAACCAGAAAGTTGGTCCAAAACTCGGTGAGACCAATTCACAAAACTCGGTGGTACCGATTCTTGAGAATGGCTAACCAGAAAGTTGGTCCAAATCTCGGTGAGACCGATTGGCAAAACTCGGTGGTACCGATTCTTGAAAATAGGATACCCGAAAGTTGGCAATTGAATTCGGTGGCACCGAATGGAATGATAGTAGTACCGAGATGCTAGGGTTTGGCATGGGTCTGTCTGAGGTGGGAATCGGTGGGACCGAGTGGAAATTGTTGGTAGCACCGATTTTCAAGAAAGGCTTGGATAGACTTTTGGTGGGAGAGTTTGTGGGTGTTTTTGGTGACTATCACTTGTGCACGTGGAGCATCTTGTCACCAACATTACCTTACCCCCTTTTAATAGTATTAGCTTTCCTATGGACTCAAGGTGATTTCTCACAAAGTAAAATGTAGAGTCCACTTGCTTGACGCTTTGCTAATCCATTTCCTTGCATCTAGGGGTTTCTCCTCACAATCCTTTTTGCCAACCCATCTCTCTCTATGGACGTTCACCTGAAAATACACTAGGTAGAAATATTAGTCCAAGAGACAATGTATGTTGTCATGAATTATCAAAACCACCAAGGGAGCATGTTGTGCTTTCACTAGTAGTCATAACATTCTTTACGAGATGACTTCCACCTACTTGCTTTCCATCTTGACAAGCACTACAGAGTCTATCTTCGTCAAAGATGTCCTAGTCTTCTATGCCAAAGGCAACCTTTAGAAGATTTTGCAATAAGACAAGTGCGAGGTTTGGATCTCTTAGTGAAATCAGCAATGTATAGATCACCTCTACGGAAACCGGTAAAGACCATGCTATGATTGTCTTGAGGAAACACTTGGCAATCTACTTTGGTAAATAGCACATTAAAACGGAAATCAGCAAGTCTAGATACGGAAAGAAGATTGTAGCCAAGGGATTCAACAAGCATGACATTTTGAATGGAGCTATCATGAGATATTGCCACCTTACCAAGACCGAGTACCTTACCCTTGGAGTTGTCTCCAAAAGTCACATACCTTCACGGTCCATGGTTTGGTGTGATCTCTTGAAACATGTCTCTATCTTTGGTCATGTGATCGGTGCATCCATTGTCGAGAATCCACTCTTTTCCTCCGGACATGTAATCCTTGAAGTTTTCCATGAGACTCAGATTCTTCATAGTCTTCTCATACTCGATGTCGAACAACTCATCTTCATCATAGTAGCCATGTCCCGCATTGTCATCATCAAGTGGGAAATCCTCGTCATAAGAAACAAGAGATTCGTTAGAGTTGTGATCATGACAATGTTCAACATTATGAATGTGAATGGCTTCAACAATGATGTTGTTGATAGTTATGACATCTCCTTTAGCATGCATGAGGTCTAAGCTCAAATAGATAATCATCAAACTTAGGATCACTAGGCATCATTTTGTGAGAAGCAATAGATTTATGAAGAATTTCATCAAGATTACTCAATATTTAATTTTGATATCGTTTCTCCAAATCATTCCACAAAGTATAAGCACATTCAAAATTCTTCATTTGATCAAACACAATTCTAGGCAATCGTCTAATGATAAGATTAACAGTTCTAAGATTACAAAGCATATCGATTTCCTCTTCGTGTGTGGGATGTAAAGGATCAATGGGAGGTACATAGGTGTTCTTAATATACTTGCTCAAATGGAATTCATTGAATAACTCAAGCATCTCATATTTCCATTGACTATAGTACTCCCCATCGAGAATGGGCACTCTACAACTAAGACTCCCCAAACTAGACACATCCATCTTCCTCCAATGGTGATGAAACCGAAGCTATGGAGACCAAAGCTCTGATACCAATTGTGGGATCACTAGAAGAGGAGTCTAGAGGGGGGGTGAATAGACTACTTGAAAAAAATTAAAACCTAACCTTTTCCCAAATTAATTGGTTGGCATATTTTAGCAATTCTAAAAAGTCTAATGAACCCTACACATGCCAGTCAACAAGTTTGGCGGCGGAAAGTAAACACAAGCATATGTAAGAGAGTAGACATAGGAAGATCAAACACAATAGATGACAAAAAGATTTTTCTCGTGGTTCCGATAGGTGCCGCTATCGTACGTCCATGCTGATGGAGACTTCAACCCACGGAGGGTAGCGGTCACGAGAATCCACGGAGGGCCCCACCAGTTAGGGTCTGTCGGCGTTCTGGGAACGGGGGTACCCAGACCTGCCTGCCTGCGGCCCAGGGCATGGCCCACTTCATCAACCGAACGGTGCCGAGCATGGCACCCCATCAAGACAAGGCCCTCGCGAGGGCCCAAGCCTCGCGAGGAGGAGCGACGTCAAGACCGGCAAAGGATGAGCCTCCCCAGGCCCCCTCCGGAGCGGCGGAGAGCTCTATGCAAGGCCCAGCCTCAGTAGTCAAGGGTGACGCAAGGAAGGACAGGCGGGCGCCAGCGCGCCAGACGGCGCAGTTTCCCCTTTGGTACAAAGGGAGCAGAGACGTATGCGGTTTCCCAAAGCACCCCCCAAAGGTTTCCATTCCGGTGCAACAAGACCACAACCACCAGCCCCGCAGGGAGGATGTCATCGCTGAGCCCATCCCTGCGCCGTCGACAGCTACTTTGCAGGCGAAGACCGCCTTTGGGCAGGGCGGGCACGTACTCCTGTCCCCCTTCAAAATTGGCCGTTGTGGGATCCCTTCCCGCCATTGTGATAAGGGAAGAGGACCCGAGCCACCGCTATATATATAGGGTAGGCTGCACCGTATAGAGAGGGGGACACGGAATCCATTTCCACCACTCATCCACCACCAAGCCTCAGAGGGCCACGAACACCTCAAGGGGAGCCCTCATGAGGCTCTAAAACACTGTACTAGTTCATCCACCCCACCTCCTTGAGAGGCAATCCACCAAAGCAGGAGTAGGGTATTACGCTTTGGAGCGGCCCGAACCTGGGTAAACTGTCGTGTCCATCTTCTTCCCCGTCTTCGTGCGAGTTCGTCGTTGTGTCCATCGAGTAGTGAGCTAGGTTGGGTGAAGCCGTTGGGGATCTTCACACATGCCCCTGTGTTCGAATCTTAAGTGTTTTGCGGAGCCCGAAATCCGACATTTGGCGCGCCAGGTAGGGGGCGTGTCGGAATCTTCCTCAAGCCAAGATCTTCTCCCACCTCGCCGTTCCGACGTCTGACGCTAACCGAGCCCGCGCTGAGCGCCGAGCCACCCATGTCGCTCAGACGGCGCCTGTGGGCCGCGCCGGTGCACGTAGGTCACCTTCGCCTGTGGCGAATGCCTCCACGGGCCCCGACGCCCACGAGTAGCAAGACTCCTCCTGGCCGGTCACTGCGCAGCGCGACGGCCACACCGCCATTCCGTCGATCGTCCCAGCCTCCGGGTCGTCCTCCCATGTTCGGCCTGGGCCGGTGCGCGGCCAGGGCGCGCTCGCCATGGCTAACGAGCTGCTTCGCTACCGCCCCGCTCCCGACCGCTACGACGACTGGCTTCGGCGCATCGCGGAGCTCGTCAGCGCTGCCGGCGACGCTTCGGCACTCTCCTACTCGCTTCCACCCCAACCGTCCCTGGCGAACGACGTGGCACAAGACGCGCAGCCTCCTCCTCCGCGACGCGACGTTGACCCCGAGCCCAGGCGAGAAGCACGCCCCCGCGACCGGCCTCGCGAACCGCGGGCAAGGCCGGGAGATGAAGTAAGCTGCCAGGTGGTTCCCCGGCCGCGCGTCGACATGCGCGCGTTCCCCGCGCTTCCGACCCAACGCCGCGACCGGGCACCACTCGAGGTGGCCCCGCAGGAGCGTCAAGACCGGGTCCCTCCTGCGCACGCAGCACCCGTCGAGCCGGTGGGGTGCCTCACCATCGCCCCGGAGCTCTACCCAACCGCGTGGCCCTGCAAGTTCAAGCCTGACCTGCCCCCGTGCTACGACGGCTCACCAGATCTAGCCGAGTTCCTACAGCTCTACTCCCTGAGCATCCGGGCGGCTGGAGGAGACGACAAGGTCATGGCGTGCTGGTTCCCCATGGCACTCAAGGGTGGCGTGCTCTCCTGGCTCCTTAACCTCCCGGAGGCGTGTATCACCTCCTGGGATTGCTTGGGCAAATGCTTCATCGCTAACTTTCAAGGCACCCGCGACCACGCGCCCACCATGAACGACCTGCGGCGTATCAAGCAGCAGGATGGGGAGACCCTGCACAAGTTCATACAGCGCTTCACGACTACGCGACTCAAGATCCCGAGGGCGTCAGACGAGGCCATCATCTCAGCGTTCACCGACGGCGTCACGGACCTCAAGATGAAGGAAGGGCTCGCCATGAATGACGAACTGTGCTCTGCCTTGGAGATGTTCAATCTGGCGAACAAGTGCGCCAAGGCCGAGGAGGGCTGCCTGTCTCTCCGCGGGCCTCCGGCGGCAGAGCCAGAAGAAAAGAAGACCAAGGCCAAGGACGCGAAGCGCAAGGCCCCGGGAACTACGTCAAGGGTGGCGCGATCAGCCCCAGGAGGACCGCTGGCGCGATCAGGCTCGAGACGACCGCGGGCGCGACCAGTCTCGTGAGGACCGATGGCGCGACGACCCTCCGAAGAGGTCATGACGCGGTCAGCCTCGCGAGGCCCGCCCTCATGAGGCTGGTCTACCTCCGCTGCCTCCGCCACCCAGAAAGAAAGAGGAAGACAGGCAGGACGATGGGGCTGGGGGCTTCCAGGAGGTCAGGGCGGTGGCCTGTATCCTGGGTGGCGCCCAGGCCCCAGCATCAAACCGTGCCTTCAAGCAATTCACACGGGAGGTGAATGCGGCTCTCCCGAAGCCCGAAGCAATGCGTCCCCTCAAGTGGTCCCAGACTACCATCACCTTCGACTCGAAGGATCAGCTCAGGTGCTCAGCTATGGCCGGCAAGCTCCCTATGCTGTGCACTCCAACGATCAGCAACGTCCTCGTCACCAAGACCCTCATCGACAGTGGAGCGGGGCTCAATGTCCTCTCCATTGAGACCTTCGAGACGCTCCAGGTACAGTACGAGTAGCTCATGCCGACCAAAGAATGGGACCGAGCATCTTCACTATTTTCTGGAACTAATTACCTAACAGCCAACATATATTTTCCCAAGATCTGTGAGATCAAGATGAACATGAGACAATGGCAACATCTGGCAATGCTGTGATAGAAGCCATGTCTGCTAGCATGACAGAGAAGTTTAATAAATATTGGACTGACATTCAAAGTCTAATGGGCATGGCTACAATTCTTGATCCTCGTTACAAAAATGAGATGCTGCTTGTTTGCTTTGCAATGTTGCATGGTGTCAATGTTTCATCTTCAGAATGTGAGGGTTATGTGGCAGATTTAGTTGCCAAGTTATGCAAACTGTTAGAGGAATACAATATTGAGAAGGATGATGATGAATCAGCCCCTTCTTTGTCTTGTTCCTCTATGAAAGCACTAGCCCTTATGTCACTCTTCAATGAGCGTGTTGCTCGGAAAAGACCAACATCTTCTAGATGAAATCTGAGTTAGACCGCTACTTAGAAGATGAGCTCGTTCCAATTTCCCAAGAAAAATTTAATGTGTTAGATTGGTGGAAAGTGGCTGGAACACGCTATCCTACTTTGCGTCTGCTAGCCCGTGACATATTTGCAATTCCTGTCAGCACTGTGGCTTCAGAATCAGCATTCAGTACAAGCGGTAGAGTTCTAAGTGACCATCGTTGTAGTCTTACTCCAGTTATGTTAGAGACTCTAGTGTGCTCACAAGATTGGATACGGAACAAATATAGAGGTGTGTGCTTTCTTACTATATTCATGTTGATATTGTTGCCATGTTTCTTTACATGTTCACTTGTACTAACTTTTTTTTCTCGCAGACAGCAACAATGCGAACTCACCAAGTCTCTGGACTTGTCTCCAAGACAATCAAGAGGTGAAGTACTTTCTCATTGCTACTAACTAATGTGCATAATTTCCAAGTTCTAAATTATGTGTGTGATCTCATGGTATGTTCTTCGATGTAGGTTTTGCCCCCACCTGATCTGGAAAGTTGTGCATGACTTTTCATTGATGGCTTGCTATTGTTCTTCTTATTCCAAAGACTTATTTGCTTGTGAACTTTTAATTGTAATGCTCATATTATAAGATTGTGAACTGTTATGTGCTTTTGGGTGAGAAGTGAGAACTATGTTGCTGTTTTAGATGAAATCTGGATACTTATTTTGCTCAAATACTACTTATTATTGAGCTGAATGGCTGATATTTGTATGCTGAAATGCTGCTATTTATTGAGATGAAATGTTGCTATTCTTTGGGCTGAAGTGTTGCTGTTTTATGGTAAAATGCTGCTGTTTTTGGGCTGAAGTGCTTCTCTATTTGTGATCAAATGCAGTTATTTGTTCAGTTAAAATGCTGCTGTTTTTGGGCTGTTTGCGGGTATGGGTTTCCCCGTGGTTTCCCCGTGGGGATGATATGCCCGACGGGGACGGGGATAGGAAAATTTCTCTCCCCGCGGACGGGGATGGGGATGGGGATGGGGATGGGGATGGGGATGAGATGGTATCATGGGCATGGGTATGGGAGGGCAATACCCGGTTGGGTATTCCCCATTGCCAGGTTGAGTCATCGGCACGGCCGACCAGCCGCGCATCCGCGTCAACCCGCTCGCGATCAACAGGGCCGTGTCCCAGGGCCCCTTCTGGCCAGCGCGCGCCGATCATGGATGGGTCTACCCGAACGCCTACGTCTGCATGCCCTTCGGACTGGCGAACGCAGGCGTTACGTTCCAGCACCTTTACCGAGCCATGCTCGTGCCTTGCCTGGCGAGGCACGGCGAGGAGTTGGAGGTGATGCTCGGGCCAAGCGAAGGTCCCGAGCCCCGGGAGATGACGGACCCATGAGGGTCGCGCTCGTGGAGGTGTGAGATCAGGCTACGATGGCAGCTTCGGCTCTTCAGCGGCATGGCCGCCAGGTGACTTTTTGTTGGCTGTTGCCAGGTAATTTTTTGGTTTACCCCGTTCGAGGGTGCCCGCCGGGCCGCATTATCCTCAGGTGATCAGGGCACACCCCTGCAGTCGCCCCGTTTATGCATATTTCAATAGTTTCTCATGCATCTAGTCTGTTTCCTAACGTTCTACTTTGCCTGCATGGCCCCTTGCCGGCGTGAATGCCGCCGCACCACCCTCGCCGAGTTGGTGTTTCGCAAGGGGCTATGCACTGCGGCCCTTCCCGGGGCACCACGGAACTGGGATGCAAGCCCCTGTCGCGACCGGGACTTGCATCTTTGGGCGGTCGACCCCCGCTCGGGGGCTCCGGCCGCAGCGTGGCGCCTCAGCATGGAGTCTCAAGAGGCCCCACGGCCTCCTGAGGCAGTAGCCGACGGGGTAGAATGGGGGTCGCTTGAGCGTCAAAGGGGGCTCCTGACCATCGCGCCTCAGGAGCCTTACCGGTCATAAAGCCACTCGCACCTTGGTGTCGTCCTTGGTTTCCGGTCGGCATCAAGGGTGTCGGGGCCTCGCCCCGTAGTTACGTCCTTGGTTTCTAGTCGTACACTACGGCGGTAGGGAAATGTGCGGGACTGGGGCCTGACGACGTAGAGCCACTTGAGCGTCAAGGGGGGCTCCTCAGGAGCCTTACTGGTCATAAAGCCACTTGCCCCTTGATGTCGTCCTTGGTGATCCGGTCGACGTCAAGGGTGCCGGGGCCTAACCTCGTAGTTGCGTCCTTGGTGATCCAGTCGCACACTACGGCGGTCGGGAAATGTGCGGGACCGGGACCTGCAGACGTAGAGTGCCAAAAGGACTCCCAACCTGCCTCACTCATGAAGAAGAAGAAGTTAGCAGGGCTTCGGACGGCCCCATCTACGAGAAGACTCAGGCGCAAACCGCCTTAGAGGTAGGGACCTCGCGAGTCCAAAGCGCCCTCGCGAGCTCCCAGATACACCTCCCAGTTCTACCGTGCCAGCCACGCATACGAACTCTATGGGCTGTACACGTCCGGGGCCCCCCGAGGACGCGGAGGGGTCCCTTCCCACGCAACGTGGCAAACACAGCCCAGCGCTGGCGGAGAAGTCAACACGGTCCACCAATGACTATGCCCACGCAATGTGGAAGCCACAGCTCCGTGCTGGCGGTTAACACGGTCCACCAATGACTATGCCCACGCAAGGTGGAAGCCCCACGCCCGGTGCGGGGGGATAAACAACTGAGGGCACCCCAGCGGCTGCATCCAACCTCAGGAGTGTCCCTGGTGGCCCCTTTCTCGCTGCGTTCCCCAGGGATGCACGCGTGAGGGGGCTGCACGGGGCTACTACCCGGCCAAGCTTGGTACATGCCACCTTCCCAGGTCTGCCAAACCTGGTCTTCACGCGCCCATCTCCGGAAAAGCTGGCGAGGAAAGGTATGGGAGCCGCTCGTACGTCAAGGGGGACTCCTGAGCATCGCGACTCAGGAGCCTAACTGGACCCGTAGCCCCTCACCCCTTGGACCGTCCTTGGTGATCCGGTCGGCCCAACGGCGGTTGAGGTATGCGCGGGCCGGGCCCTGCCGACGCAGAGCTCGAAGCGCTCAAAAACCCTTAAGGAGGACGCTGGAGCTCGTACATCAAGGGGGACTCCTGAGCATCGCGACTCAGGAGCCTAACTGGACCCGTAACCCCTCACCCCTTGGACCGTCCTTGGTGATCCGGTCGGCCCAACGGCGGTTGAGGTATGCGCGGGCCGGGCCCTGCCGACGCACGGCGCTAAAGGTGTTCGAAAATTTCAAGTTAATCCAGTCTTCACCATGTTCCCTTCATGAGGGCTGCTCGTACGTCAAGGGGGACTCCTGAGCATCGCGACTCAGGAGCCTAACAGGACCCGTAGCCCCTCACCCCTTGGACCGTCCTTGGTTTCCGGTCGGCCCGACGGCGGCTGAGGTATGCGCGGGCCGGGCCCTGGCGACGCAGAGCATCACAGCAAGCAAGAAGGAAACGAGGCGAAGAGAGCACTCTCACAGTCCAATACTTATTACAAGCGTTAAAAGTTTTCGCGAACACAAACAAGTTTAACGCCTCCATGAAGCACAATGTGTGTTGCAGGAAAGGAGCAGGAGAAAGGAATCAGGAGGAGCCACCACCACCACTCGTCCTGCCCTCGATGGGCTCTTCGTCGACATCGCTGGCGTCCTCTTCTTCGCCGCCAACCCCAGCAGCATCCAGAGGCGGAGAAACCGTGACGCGGGTGAACCTTTTCACCAGCGTCTCCACGGCGCCCTTCACCGCCGCTGCAGCGCTGACGCGGACCTCAGGGGCGACCGGGCGGATCACGGAGTCGAAGTCAAACCCCGGCTCGCGAAGATGAAGATGGCTGAAGACGCGCGTCGCGGCCTCAGAAAAGAGGTCGCGGCACTCACTCTCCATGACCCTCTCCACCTTGACGATGGCGCCCTCCAGCGCCTCGACGAGCTTCGAAGCGAGCACCGCGAACCCGCTCTCTGGAGCCGCCCGGGGCTCCGCGAACCCATCCTGGCAAAGGGCATGGAGCGCTTGGCGAAGCTTGAGCTCGACAGCGGGAAAGGCGCTCAGCTCCGCAGCCTTTTTCTCCTCGGCCGCGGCAAGAGTTTCCTCCCTGGTGTCGAGCTGGGCCTTCCTCGAAGCAATTCCCTTCTCCTGCGCGTCTAGGCGCACCCGCTACGCGTCCTGGCGGATCGCCACCTGGGATAGCTCGGAGCCTCGAGCCGAAAGCTTGGCCTCGCGGGCCTCGAGGTCTTCCTCCCGACGACGAAGCTGCCCCGCAAGCTCGGCCTTCTCTTCATGGACGGCCTTCAGACGGGCTTCCGCCTCTTCGCAACGCTTGGCAACAGACGCCGCTTCAATCAGCGCCTCTTCGCGCGCTGCCCGGGCAGCCGCGGCTTCCTTCTAGCTCTTCGCCGCGGCAGCCTCGGCCTGACCCCAAATTGCCACGATGGAGGCGTCGGCCTGGAGCCACCCTGAGAGGAGCTCTAGGAGCCCACTCGCGAGGCGATCGTCGGCACCCTCAAGGGCGCCACGAACCTGACCCAGAGTAGCGAAGGCCCCGTCCAGGACGTCGTGGCCGCGTGCCGGAAGAATCAAGATTCCCTCCGGAGGAGCCCCCTGCGCGATCGCAGGACGCGTTCTCGGGGAGGCAACGACACGAGGAGCAGGAGGCTCCGGAGGCCGCGCTATGACCGCGGACACGGGCGGATCGACGGACGGTTGGCCCTCAGGGGTCGGCCCTCCAGACAGCGGCGCCCCAGCGCCCTCGAGGGAAGAAGCGATCTCGTTAACAAGCGTCGGGGGCTCAGGGGGCTCCGCGGTGATGGCCTGAGGGGTCGCCTCGCGAGCCCTCTCCCCTTCGGCAACAGGCGGCGGCGCGACGACAGGAGCGGGCGACGCGTCGGAAGATGCCTTCGGCTTGACGCCCGCCTTCTTCCTCCTCATCTTCAGCGCGGCGGCGACCCTGGACGCCAAACAAGGGAGGTCATCAATACACAGGCCATAGGAGGACAAGCAAGGCCAAGCAGGTTCGCTTACTCCTCAACGTCGACCCACTTCCTCTTCCTTTCCGCTCTGGCAACAACAGAGGCGCCCAAGCCTCCCTCGGTAGGGGCACCACCGTGCGGGGGAGCAGAAGCGCTGTCCACGAGGGCGTCCGCCGAAGGGACCGCCATGGCCCCGGCCTCGCCCACCTTGCCAGCTAGCTGCGGTTCGGGTGAGGGCGAGGCCTGCGTTTCAGCCGTCATGCCGGCAGGAGCAGGGCGCACCGGAGGAGACTCCACTCCGCGCTTCCTAGGAGTCGACATGCAGGCGGACCGCGTGGCACGGGGGGCCGGCCCAAGCCCCGTGGGAGCCTTGACGGCGCGTGAAGAGCCCGCGGCAGAAACTTCACAAACGTCGTCGTCATCCTCAAGCTCGGGCAGAAGGGTGCCCTGCGACGGGGAGGGGGGGGGGAACGCCCCCGCCGGCCGTCGCCGGCGGTCTTCTCCGAGTCCTCCCCACACGTGGTGTCGCCGGAGGACACCATCACCGGGCTAAGGCCCTCAGCAGGGAAAAGCCCCAGTTCGTTGAAGACAGGCATCGCGGCAACTAGATCGGCCCCGTTGTCGCGGTAGTACAGCGGATCGTGAGCCTTGGGGAGGTCACCAGGGTCGCCGTTGAGCAGGGTCGCCACAGCCCTGCTCAGTTCCCCGGGAGTTATGCGCACGGACAAAAGCCTGAGGTTGTCGCCGCTGCTTTGATAGTCCCACAAGGGCCTAGAATGGGCCTGGAGGGGCGCCAGGCGCTGCGCCAGGAAATCCTTTACTATCATCTCCCCAGTCACCTTCCTGGCGTTGATGTCGCGGGAGAAGCGCTCCAGGACGGGCCCGGCCCGGGGATCGGAGAGCTTCGTGGAGCTCCACGCGGAAGTCTTCTCCGGGAGCCCCTTCGGCAGATCCAACCGGGGGTTGGTGTCCTTGAGATCCATGAGGACCCAGCGGTGCCTGAAGTTCTCCACCTTCTTCCCGGCCTTCAAGAGCATGTTGCCGCTCTGGACCGCGACGAAGGAGACGCACGCCGACCGTTGAGCGCCGTCGTGCAAGCGCAAGCTGAAGAAATGGCGGAAGAGGGCCACCGAAGGCCGCACGCCCACGAAGGCCTCGCAGCAGAAGGCAAAGACGGACAAGAGCAAGATGGAGTTAGGTTGGAGGTGAAGGGCTTGGATCCCGTAGTGGTCGAGGATGGCGGTGAAGAACGCGGAGAAGGGCGGGACGAGCCCGGCGAAGATGCTATGGAGGAAGAAGGGGTAGACCGCCTTGGACGAGGGCCGCTTCGCCGAAGAGCCGCCCCATATCAAGGTCCGCCCCAGCTCGTTGGACCCATCCGCCGTCCATGGGAGCACCGGGAGGAGGTCTTCGTCCTTGGCGATGGTGGACCCCGAGAGCGCCGGCGAGATAGGAGCAGAGGCAGAACCCTGGGCCTCTGGCTTCTGCTTGCCGGCGGGAGCCATTGGGAAGCTTGCGGGGTCGAAGCAGCGAGGAGGAGGACGGGGCGGCGCCGAATCTGGGGAGGCGCCTGCTAGAGCTGGAGACCAAGAGAGCAAGAGCAGGTGCGCGAGAAAGGAAAGCAATAATGGCCCAGCGCTGGAAGTCAGTCTCTTGTCGATTCGGGCAGAGGCTGAAGGGACGAAGGACGCCCGACATCGTCCGCGCAACACGCGCTAAGCCTGGCCCGCAGGCAATTGGGGCCCGTGGCGCTCCGGGCCGCCCTCAAGGCTTTGCCCGGAGGCCGGCTCGAGCACGCCGTGGGCCCGGGGGCTACTGTCGGCGTTCTAGGAACGGGGGTACCCAGACCTGCCTGCCTGCAGCCCAGGGCATGGCCCACTTCATCAACCGAACGCTATCGAGCATGTCACCCCCCTCAAGACAAGGCCCTCGTGAGGGCCCAAGCCTCGCGAGGAGGAGCGACGTCAAGACCGGCAAAGGATGAGCCTCCCCAGGCCCCCTCTGGAGCGGCGGAGATCTCTATGCAAGGCCCGGCCTCAGGAGTCAAGGGTGACGCAAGGAAGGACAGGCGGGCGCCAGCGCGCCAGACGGCGCAGTTTCCCCTTTGGTACAAAGGGAGCAGAAACATATGCGGGTTCCCAAAGCACCCCGCAAAGGTTTCCATTCCGGTGCAACAAGACCACAACCACCAGCCCCGCAGGGAGGATGTCATCGCTGAGCCCATCCCTACGCCATCGACAGCTACTTTGCAGGCGAAGACCGCCTTTGGGCAGGGCGGGCACGTACTCCTGTCCCCCTTCAAAATTGGCCGTTGTGGGATCCCTTCCCACCATTGTGATAAGGGAAGAGGACCCGAGCAACCGCTATATATATAGGGTAGGCTGCACCGTAGAGAGAGGGGGACACGGAATCCATTTCCCCCACTCATCCACCACCAAGCCTCAGAGGGCCACGAACACCTCAAGGGGAGCCCTCATGAGGCTCTAAAACACTTTACTAGTTCATCGACCCCACCTCCTTGAGAGGCACTCCACCAAAGCAGGAGTAGGGTATTACGCTTCGCAGCGGCCCGAACCTGGGTAAACTGTCGAGTCCATCTTCTTCCCCGTCTTCGTGCGAGTTTGTCGTTGTGTCCATCAAGTAGTGAGCTAGGTTGGGTGAAGCCGCTGGGGATATTCGCACATGGCCCTGTGTTTGAATCTTAAGGGTTTTGCGGAGCCCGAAATCCGACAGGGTCGACAAAGTAGCCACCTCATCTATTCCAACACGGCTTCCGTCCACGAAGGACTAGCCTCACTATGGGTAGATCTTCTCGAAGTAGGCGATCTCCTTGCCCTTACAAACTTTTTGGTTCAACTCCACAACACGAAGAAGGAGGCTCCCAAGCGACACCTAACCAATCTAGGAGGCACCACCCTCCAAAAGGTAATAGATGTGGTAGTATGATGAACTCCTTGCTCTTTTGCTTCAAAAGATAGTCTCCTGAACACTCAATCACTGTCTCACATATTTGGCATGGGTATAAGAGATTGATTGGATGGAAAGCAACTTGGGCAGGCTACAAATCAAGATCCATATGGTTGGAGTGGATGATCTTGATCTCAACACGTGAGTAGGTGGCTCTCTCTCAGAAAAATGAATGGGGCAAGTGTAGATCTGTTCTGAGTGCTTCCTCTACAAGTGAGAGGTGGTGGGGGTATATATAGGCATCTGCAAAAATCCAACCATTACAACATTATTCCCAACTTAGTGAAACCGAAGTGAAACCTCGGTTGCACCGACTATTGCAAAATGTGGCAACTTTGGCCTTTTCGGTGAGACCGATATATGAATCTCGGCGGTACCGATTCTTGAAATGAGCTAACCAGATAATTGGTCTAAAAACTCGGTTGGAACGATTCTCAAAACTCGGTGGTACCGATTCCTGAAAATGGCTAACTAGAGAGTTGGTCCAAAACTCGGTTGGTCTTATTCTCAAAACTTGGTGGTACCGAGATGCTAGGGTTTGGCATGGGAATCTGTCTAAGTGAAACTCGGTAGCCCGAATGGAAATTGTTGGTGGCACCGAATTTGAACTTTAGGCTTTGGACAGAGAATATTTGTGGGAGAATGGATGAGTATTTTTGGTGGCTAATCTCTAACCACTTGAGCAACTAGATCATCATAATTCCTCATCCCCTTTTAATAGTATTGGCTTTCCTATGGACTCAAAAGTGATTTCTCACAAAATATAAAGTGTACAGTCTTCAAGGTTGAATCATGGCCAATCCTATTCCTTCCCTTGTACTTCTTGGTAATTCTCCTCACAATTTGTAGCCAATCCTCTCTGTGGACTTTATCTGAAATAAGCTAGGTAAAACTATTAGTCGCAGAGACAATGTTTGTTGTCATGACTTATCAAAACCACCAAGGGAATATTTGTGCTTTCAACACTAGACTTGTTAGAATGCTAAAATCTGCCAACCATTAAAATTGGGAAAAAAAAATTAGGTTTTTAATTTATCAACTAGTCTATTCACCCCCCCTTCTAGACGTCCCTTCTCGATCCCACACACCTGTTGCAGAATCTAGAAGATTTCTAGACACAAAGTTTAGTCCAGCATAGAAATTTTGGATAGTCATCCACAAGTTTAAACCATGAGTAGGGCAATTTCTAATCATTAATGTCATCTTCTCCCAAGCTTGTGCAACATGTTCTTGATCATGTTGTTTAAAATTCAAAATTTGATTTCTAAGGGAGATGATCTTAGAAGGAGGAAAATACCTGGTAATAAAAGCATCTTTACACTTATCCTATCCCATGTTCCAATACTGTTACGTGGTTAAGATGAAAACCAAGCCTTAGCTTTATCTCATAGTGAAAAAGGAAATAATTTTAATTTGGCGACATCATTATCTATATCCTTTTTATTTTGCATATCACACAATTCAACAAAGGTATTGAGATGAGCAGCGGGATCCTCATTAGGACTTCCCGAAAATTGTCCCTTCTCGATCCCACACACATGTAGTAGTGAAAAAGCAGTGCAGAATTAATATCTTAAAACTCCGCACTAGTGGTGGTTGGTACTGGAGTACTAATAAAATCAATGTTATTAGTATTTGGGAAGTCACACAACTTAGTAGTATCTTGAGACATGATGACCGAGCAAGCAAAGTAACAAGCAGGACAAGTAAACTAGTAAGAAAAGAAGTAAACTAGTAACTAGCAAAGATAAATATTTTGATTTTAATGAAACAAGAAAAATATAACATCAAATAAACAGTAGAATAAGTGAATGTGAGAAGTTGCTTGGTAGTTGGTTGGTGATACTCCCCAGCAACGGCGCCAGAAATCCTACCTTATACATGTCATATGCGTTAGGTTTTCCATGAAGAGGAATGGGTGATGTAGCACAGTATAGATAAGTATTTCCCTCAGTTGAGAATCAAGGTTTATTGAACCAATAGGAGTAGCACGCAACCGCCATCTACAACGACTACACACAAAGGAGCAAACACTGGACCCAACGCGGGCAAGAGGGTTGTCAATCCCCTTGGACTCGTTATTTGCAAGCTAGTGAAGTATGTAGATGAAAGTTGAATATTGTAAATTACAAAATAAAATAAAAGGAAATAAATTGCAGCAAGGTATTGAAAGCTTTTGTAAATATACAGGAGAATAGACCCGGGGCCCGTAGTGTTCTCTAGTGGCATCTCTCATGAAGTAGGCATACGGTGGGTAAACAAATTACTGTTGGGCAACTGATAGAAAAGCACATAGTTATGCAATCTTTATTCATGGCAATGATCATGTGTATATAGGCATCACGTCCATAAGAAAATAGGCCGAATCCATCCTACACCTGTTACTATTACTCCACCTATCTACCGCTATCCAGCATGCATCTAGAGTATTAAGTAAAACAGAGTAATGCTTGGAGAAAAATGATATAATGTAGACAAAGAGATTTGAATCAATATGAATTAATCCCATTGTTTTATCCTTAGTGGCAACAACAGAAAGACGTATCTTGTCCCCTACTTTGTCACTGGGATATAGAAACCCGTCAGGTTGAACCCACTACAATGCACCCCGCTCACTGAAGAAAGATCAATCTACTTGGCCAAAGCAAATCAATAGATCAGAGAGATTTATGAAGCTATAATAATCATGTGAATAAGAATCATAATAGAATCAGAGAAAACTCAAATCTTTTTCATGAATAATCTGAACATAAATCCACAATTCATCGGATCCCAACAAACGCACCACACAAAGTGATTACATCGAATAGATCACCGCGAAGATACGGTGAACTTTGTATTGAAGATCAAGAGACAGAGATATATAGACATCTAGGTTCTATCTACGGACCCGTAGGTCTGTAGGGAACTGCTCACACATCACCATGGGAACAGCAAGGTTGATGAACATGCCCTCCATGACCGATGCCACCTCCGGCAAGGCACCGGAACAGGGTTCCAGATGGGCACACAACGGAATAGAGACTTGCAGCGGCGGAAAAAGTGTTTTGGGAGGCTCTCTAGGGTTTTGGGGATTTATTAGAATTCATAGGCCAGAGAGGGGCATCGGGGCCACCCGAGGGGGCCAGCACACAACAGGGCGCGACCACCCCCCCTGGGCGCGCCTTGTTGCGTGCTCTCTCCCTCGTACAACCTCTGGTCTCCTCCCGAAGCTTCCAGGTCTTCTTTTGGTCCAGGAAAAATCATATAAAAGTTTCGAGGCAATTGGACTTCCTTTGGTACTGTAAACCTGAAAAGTCAAAAACACGCAGAAAACAGCAACTGGCACTGGGCACCGGGTTAATAGGTTAGTGCTAAAAAATAATATGAATTGATAAATAATCACCCAAAAAGCATCCTAGAATGATAATATCATAGAATGGAACAATCAAAAATTATAGATACGTTGGAGACCTATCAAGGGCGTAGGAGCTCCTACGCTACCGCCCCGCTAACGACAAATACGACGCCTGGCTCGAGCGCATCACTAAGCTCGTCGACGCCGCTCGCAATGCTCCAAGTCATGATGGTCAGGCACCCTCCCGCTCCCTGCTCCCTACGCCGTCGTGTGCCGACTAGGCCCAGCACGATGATCCTCCTCTTCCGGCATGAGATGTGGCCGAGCGGCACCCCGTGGCGCATGCTGTCGGAATCGGGGCTCCGGGGACCCAAAGAGGTTCGAACACTGGGGTGCACTCGCTCTCCTGCACTACTCTGCCTCACAAGCTAACGAGGACTCTCTGGCGGCTCGAGATAAGGAAGATGAACAAGGGACAGACGGTTCACCCAGGTTCGGGCCACCTCGCGGTGTAAGACCCTACTCCTGCTTGTCTGGATTGCTTGAGGGGGAAGAAGAGTACAAGGTGTGTTTTTGCGTGCCTAGGGTTCGATCCTTTCTATGGTGGCTAGTGACTTCCCTTATATTGGCCTCAGTCCTCTTCCCCCGAAAACACAAGGTGGGAAGGGTTGCCACAACAGCCAGTTTGAAGGGGGGCAGGACTGCAGCCTATCCTGACAAAAGGTGGTCTTCGCTTGTCAAAGCTCCTCGGCATGACGTGCTTGTGGGCTCGGGAGTGACCTCCGTCCTGCCAAGCCCCCGGTCTTGGTCCTCTTGCACGAGAAGGGAAACCTTTGGGCGTTGCTTTAGGATTCCGCGAGCTGGCGCCGTGCCTCTATCACCAAAGAGGAAAGCCTCTCTGTCCGCACCAGTTGGCACTGCTCCTGGCACCACTTCGAGCGGCGCACGTCACCCATGTGCGGGCGCAGGGTTGCGGGGCCCTGTGAGGCCAACCCCGGACGGACCTGCCTCCTGAGGGCATCGGGGTCGGCCTCGTGGGGAGGCCTCATGAAGTCCTTGATGGTAATATTTCCTCACACCTCGCGAGTCGTAAGCCCTCGCAGGGTCCATCCTCACAAAGCTGGCAGGTGGGCCACCCAGTGTCTAAGGCAATCTTTGCGTCCTGGGCCGCAGGCAGACGGGCCTGGTCACCCCAGTCCCAGAGGCCCAACAGTAGCCCTTGGTGCCGCGATGGGCACAGTCCCACCTGCTGGGGGGGGGGGGGGGGCGAGCGCGACATGGGCCCCAACCGGCTGCGGGCCAGGCCCGACGCGGGGTGCACGGAGGATCGTTGGATGCCTCCACTTCCCTCAACGCCTCGATAACCGCTCCATGTTGGCATAAAGCCTGCGAGCAGCGCCGGGCCATCATTGCCCCTCCTTATCTCGCGTCGCCCTCCTGTGCCTTCCTTCCTGCGTACACTTGCCCTCGATCCGCCGTGTCACCATGGCACCCCCTCGCAAGAGAGACGGAGCGACAGCAACGGAGGAAGAGCAGCCCACGCTGGAACCTGCTCTGGGCCGGTCCATAGTGCTCAACCGTGAGGGGCTCAACAAGGTCCTTTCGATGACCGCGGCTGCCTCCAATGAGTGGGGGCCGACCAAGATCCCGCCAGCCTTGCTAACCCCCGCTGAGCTGGATGCCACCTCCATTGTCCTCCATCTCCCTGCGCTCTTCTCTGGCTTACTTCCTCCGTTCTCAGTTTCTTTGATGCAGTGCTCTCGCATTACAAATTCCTCATGCTGCATCTCGAGCCGAAATCCGTTCTCCTTCCCTCATCTTTCGCCTTCCTGTGTGAGGTCTTCCTGGGTGTTTCCCCTTCTATGGCTTTGCTCTAACACTTCTTCTCCCTCCAGCTGACCACTCCAGGCCGCGGACGAGACGGCGGCCGAATGTATCGACATGAGGGTCAACACCGACGCGGGGGGCTTCAGGCGGCAGTGGGTGTATGTGGACATCGGCCGGTACAGCCCCCTGCTGCTGGTCCCGTCGTCCCCGGCGATGCCGAGCCCGGGGTGGAGTCACGAGAATCTTGATGACCCGAGGTTGTCGCCAATGATGAGGAGGCTGGCCACCCTGTGGGTAGCCGGAGTAACCACAACGCTGGTCGTGAGGGAATTCCTTCGACAAAGGATTGCCCCCCTTCAGTGTCATTCCCGCCCTATGTGGGCTTTTGTTGGCCCAACGGATCACATTCGGCTTGACCCGGATCGCCTGTCGCCCGAAGCATTAGACGGGGTGCTTCTAGTCCTGACCGGTGAAGTAGCCGGTGGTCTTCCCCGGGAGGGGCACCCCCTGTACAAGTACAAGAACTAGGAGGACTTCGTCCGGGCCATGCCCCACTTCGACCAGTGGGGGTTGCTCCCGAAGCGCCACGAGGGACCTCGGAGCGACCCTGCCCTGGTGGTCCTCGAGCCCGAGACCCTAGCGGGCCTGGGGCCTTCGGTCGAGGCCACGGGGAGCGACGAGCGCCTAATCCCGAAGACCCGCTGCCAACTCTTCCCTGCGCCGACGAGTGCCAGAAGTGCCGCCCCGCCCGGAGGCGAGGCTGCCTCCCTTGGCATGGCGAGCGGCACCGTCGATCCCAGGGCGGCGCCCTACGGTCCACACTCCCTTGAGGGGGGCGCCGTGAGTGGGCACCTTGTTACCTTCGCGAGGGGGCGGGGGCCGGCGTCGAGGCCACGCCATCACCTCACGGGGTCTTCCGCGGTAGGAGGACTCTGCCCGAGAGCAGTGCCGGCGTGCTACCAAGGGTGCTGAGGAAGAGGAGATGGGCCGCCAGAGACTAGTAAGCGCTACGTCTGGGCTTTGTTTGCTTCGACACTCTGGGCGTGCTTGACTATTTGTCTCTTGTAGGTTTCCCGCGAGCTAGAAGGCGAAGGAGCTCCCGCACCAAGCGGACACTCGCTCATCGCCGGCCGAGCCCCATCAGGGCCCGGGCAACGTGCCCGGACGCAAGTGACGTGGCTTGAGACTGCGTCGGTATTTCCCCAAAGAGGAAGGGATGATGGAGCACAGCGATGGTAAGTACTTTCGTCAGTTATGAAACTAAGGTTATCGAACTAGTAGGAGGATCACCGCCACCCAATAAGCAGCACCTGCACAAAAACAACAAATACTTGCAACCCGACGCAAAAGAGAGGTTGTCAATCTCTCTACGGTAATGAGATAGATTAGGTAGTGATAGATACGAGAGATAGATCTCTCAAGAAGACAAATAAAAAGAGTAAATATGCAGCAATATATTTTTGGGTTTTTGTAGATCTGAAAACAAAGAGTGCAAAAACGTAGATCGGAAAGCAATATGATGGAAAAGTAGACCCGGGGGCCGTAGGGTTCACTAGTGGCTTCTCTCATGAGTATAGCGCACGGTGGGTAAACAAATTACTCTCGAGCAATTGATAGAAAATCGAATAGTCATGACGATATCCAAGGCAATAATCATTACATAGGCATCACGTCCAAGATAGATAGATCGACTCCTGCCTGCATCTACCTCTATTACTCCAGACATCGACCGCTATCCAACATGCATCTAGTGTATTAAGTTTATGGAGAAATGGAGTAATGCAATAAGAAGGATGACATGATGTAGACAAGATCTATTCATGTAGGAATAGACCCCATCTTGTTATCCTTAATAGCAACGATACATGCGTGTCTTGCTGCCCCTTCTGTCACTGGGAAAGAACACCGCAAGATCGAACCCATCACGAAGCACCTCTTCCCATGGCAAGAAAAATCGATCTAGTCGGCCTAACTAAATCAAATATTTGGAGAAGAAATACGAGGTTATAAGTAATCATGCATATAAGAGATCAAAGAAGACTCAAATAATATTCATGGATAGAAACTGATCATGAACTCAAAATTCATCGGATCCCAACAAACACACCGCAAAAGTTTACATCAAGTAGATCTCCAAGAGACCATTGTATTGAGAATCATAAGAGAGAGAGAGAGGAAGCCATCTAGCTACTGCCTACGGGTTCGTAGGTCTATGGTGGACTACTCACGCATCATCGGAGAGGCACCTATGAGGAAGATGAACCCCTCCGTCATGGTGTTTAGATTGGATCTCGAGGTTCTGGAACTTGCGGCGGCTGGAATTGTGTTTCGTTGACTCTCCTAGTGTTTTTGGAATATTTGGGAATTTATAGGCATCAGAGGCGATGCGAAAGGGGGCCGAGGAGGGCACAACCCATCAGGGCGCGCCGGGACCCCCCGGGCACGCCCTGGTGGGTTGTGGTCTCCACGGCCCACCTCTCCGACAGTTCTTTGGCCCACTGGGTGTCTTCTGGTCCAGAAAAATCTCCAAAAAGTTTCGTCACGATTGGACTCGGTTTGGTATTGATTTTCTGCGAAATAAAAAACAAGCAAAACCAGGAACTGGCACTTTGGCACTATGTCAATAGGTTAGTCCCAAAAAATGATATAAAGTTGTTATAAAATGATTGTAAAACATCCAAGAATGATAATATAACAGCATGGAACAAGCAAAAATTATAGATACGTTGGAGACATATCAGCAAGGCGGTTCCTTCTTTGCCCGCAGGGAGCGCGGGGCGAGGGGCGACAGCTCGCCCCACATCTCCCCAGGTGGACCCCACTTACGGGGGTGCGGCAATGGACCCTCCGGGGGCACCCCAGGCAGGCCGCTCCTCGGCCTCCGGAGCGCCCGGCCCGGCGGCGCACGCCGAGCAGGTGGGGATGGCAGTGCCAGCCGGAACTGCCGCCCAGGCCAGCGCCGAGGGCGGCCTCATCGGGCCCTCCACCTCAAGGGGGTCCCAAGCCCGTGGCGTACGCCGCCCTACCAGGACGAGGCGGGGCGGGCATCGGCCAGCCACCAGCCCCTGATGGGCGATGGCAGAACCTCCGAAGCTTCGGCGGTAGACGAGGGCGTGGGGCCCGACCCATACTGGGCCCTCACACTCGTGAACTCCCCGGACCTCGATCCGGCACGACCTTCTGCGGAATGCAGCGAACTTGCTAGGAGTGCTTGGGGCGGAACTTCGTGTGCCTAAGAGCGCTTTGCCGAGGAGCGGCTGCGCTTGGTTCGCGGGTGGCATCAGCTTGATGTTGCCATCAAGCTCAGCCGTCGGTAACATGAGATAGCTCGCTCGAAGGCCGAAAGATCAGTTGCTGAGGCGAGGGAAGCACGCGACCGCGCCCTTCGGGGGGCTTAGAAAGGAGATGAGCATCGCGAGGTGGCTGAGGACCGCGAGCGGTAACTTCATGCCTCAAACGCCATCCTGGAGCGGCAACTTCAGGAGCGGAGGAACGCCCTTTCCTTGCGCGGTGAGGGGCCAACGACCGAAGCGAAGAAGGCACGTGAGCTCGCTCTCTATGAGGCAGACCTTCGGACTCTCCAGCAACAACTTGCCCTGGTGTCGTCAGAACAGAGTCTGGAGCGCGAGCGGCTGGAGGCGGTCGATCGTCATGTCACCACTACCACGGCCACCTACAAATAGCATGTAGAGGAGGTCCAGGGGGGTGCCGATGCGAGGGTCGAGCGAGCCCACAAGGACTATAACGATACACTGAAGCTGCACGAGAGCCGCTTCAAGACCCGGCGCGTAGAGCTGCAGCGCGAGATTGATGGCTTAGGAAGTATCTTACCCAGGCGGAGGTGCAGCGAGAGGCCGCGCTTAAGGCCCAGGCTACTGCCGCGGCCGAGCTAGCATCGCTCTAGGAACAGGTGGATGGCGCTGCGTCCCTGGAACAGCCGACGGACGAAGCAAACCAGGCCTGAGGTCGGCAGCATCTGCGCTCGAAGATGTTCCAGGGCCTCGAGCTATGGGCTTGCCAGGCCCTGGGATCCATCTGCAGGGGGGACGTCTCCAGCCCTCTTGTTCCTAACGATGCCTGCTATCTTGATTTTTTCACCAAGGTCGTGGAGCGGCGAGGCGGGTACCAGGAAAGTGGGCGAGCTGATCGAAGGAGAGAGCCGCGACCTTCTCTCCCAAGCGCTGACGCGCGTCTTCAGTCACCTCCTTCGCGCCAACCCGAACTTTTATTTCGAGGTCGTGATGGCCTCGCTCCCTGATGCGATCCGCGGTGCCCTAGGGGAGGCAGTGGAAGATTATGTGAACGCGTTGAGCGCACAGTTCACCCTTGGCGACCATGAGGGTCAGGAAGGGTCTGAGAAGCGCGAAGGTAGCAACGACGGCGAAAGCGACGCATCTCCTTAGACCCCTTTTAATCCTTCTGCCGATACCTGTTTCTAGTCCCGCTGGGGCGTGAAGCCAGCATCTTGTTTTGAACACTATGTTCCTGTAATTGGTACTTGCGCTTTGTATGGCTTCCTCCGGTGCTGCTTTCATACCTTGGGATACCGAGACGTGAGCTTTGCGTGAGGCTCGGCCGTTACCGGTCAACCAGGTCGCGCTACCTTGCGCTTTGTTCCGCCAGCGCGATGCATGGGGCTTCCACTTGGGCGTGGGCATAGCCGCTATTCGGCAGTTATTCCGCTAGCGCGGAGGATGGGGCTTCCACTTGGGCATGGGCGGGAGTCCCCCCTAGGCCGTAGCCCGGCCGGTCGGGAGGCTCCGGGGCGTGTACAGACCCACTCATTCTTACATGAGAGTGTCACGGGTAGAACTTTGGAAGGTGTTGGGTTTTCCAAGTGTTTGGCACTGGCACCCCACCCTCCGTCTCCAGGCGGGCGGCGCCTGGCCTAGAGAAATGGGCGATCCTGAAGGGGACCTCCCACATGGGAGAGAGCTTGTAGAGGCCCTCCTCGAGAGGACCCACCGCAGGACGAGGTCTCCGACCTCGAGGGTGCGAGGGCAGATGTTGCGGCTGTGGTAGCGCCGCAAGGACTGCTGGTACCTCGCGGCGCGGAGGGCGGTCTAGCGGCGGGCCTCCGAAAGGAGCAAAAGGTCGGCTTCCCGCGAGTCATCCTGACGCACCTCGTCGAACGCTAAAACCCGCGGGGAACCATGCTTAAGCTCCGAGGGAAGGACCGCCTCAGCCCCGTAGACGAGGAAGAAGGGGGTTTCGCCAGTGGGCTTAGTTGCGATGGTGCGGATAGACCACAACATAGACTGTAGCTCATCCAGTCACCCCCTCCCGCAGGCCTCAAGCTTCCTCCTGAAGCTCCTGGTTTTGAGGCCCTTGAGGACTGCGGCGTTGGCACGCTCGGCCTGACCATTGCTGCGCGGGTGTGCCATGGAGGCATAGCGTATCTATGTACCAAGGTTAGCGCAATATGACTTGAAAAGACCAGTCGTGAACTGGGAGCCATTGTCGATGATGTTGTGGTTGGGGACGCCAAACCGGCATACGAAGCCTTTAATGAACCTGGCGGCGGAGGTAGCCGGGATGGTGCGGGCTGGTGGATCTGTTTGGCGTGGAACTGGCAAGCTTCACAGGACCGGACCAGCTTGGCAGCGTCGCGGAGCGCAGTAGGCCAATAGAAATTGTTGCGGAACACCTTACCAGCGAGGGTGCGCGACGAATAGTGATGCCCGCAATCTCTCCCATGGATGTCGGCGAGCACCTCACGCCCTTGCTGCTCCGAGATGCACAGCAGCGAAACGTCGTTGGGCCGCCTTCGGTACAGCTCGCCATCTCGCAGGCAGTACATGGTGGTCTGGCGGACGACGTGCTCTGCTTCCGCATCCTCCGCGGGGAGGTCGCCGCGAAGTAGATAGGCCTTGAGCTCGGCGGTCCAATAGCCCTCTTGAGGTTCTAGTGCTAGCAGCAAGCGATCTCCTGAGGGCAGGCCGCGGTCCAGTGCGCATGCTAGTGGCGCGGGCGACAGCTCCTCTTGCAGCAACGCAGTGCCGAGGACGGGCGGCGCAGCCGATGGCTTGAGGAGTCTTTCCTCCAAAATGCCGGGGCGTTGGGGCTCGCGGCGAGACGCTCGTTTGGCGATGTCGTTGGCATCCTTATTGGTACCACGCGGGATGTGCTGCAACTCCAAACCAAGGATGCGTTTCTCAAGTTTGCGTACCTCCTCCAAATACGCTGCCATGTGCTCGTCCTTTGGTTTGTACTTTTTGATGGAGAAGTTGACGAGGAGCTAAGAGTCGCCCTTGACGCCAAGACACTTGATGCCGAGGCCGGAGGCGGCCTTAAGGCCGGTGATTAGGCCCTCGTACTCTGCGATGTTGTTGGAGACCTTCTCATCATTCCAGAAGCACAACTGGACCGCGTAGCATAGCTTGTCACATTTTGGGGAGGTGAGCACGACACCAGCCCCCACGCCCTGCGTGGAAAAGGCGCCGTCGAAGCACAGGGCCTAGCCGCGGGGGTGCCTCGTCCCTAGGCAAGAGGGATTCGCCCTTGCGGGTCTCCTCCTCACATGTGGATGTCCACTCGGCCATGAAGTCCGCCAGGGCGGCACCCTTGATGACCCTGGTGGTGCATAACTCTAGCTCGAAGGCCTGCAGTTCGATGTTCCACTTGGCGACCCTGCCCGTGGCGTTGGGGCTACGCAGAATCTGCTCCAAGGGGTATGCGGAGATGACACTGATAGGGTTTCCTTGGAAATAGTGATGCGGTTTCCTGGAGGCCATGAGGAGCGCGAGGAGGAGCTTCTGCTGCATGGGGTAGCGCTCGTGTGCATCCCTCAGCACCTTGCTGACGTGGTACATAGGGTGCTCAATGTGACGCGTGACCGTGGTGTCCTTGTCGTCTTTGCCAAAAGGCCCGAGGAGCGGGACCGCAGGGGCTCCCGGAGGCGGGGCGTCGGGAGCCGCATGGGCCTCCGGAGGCGGGGCGACCTCCTGGGAGGAGACGGGGTGCCCTGAAGCGTGCCCTCGGCAGGAGCTGGCGGGACTCGAGCAGTTTCAGGTGATGCTTTCTGCGCAGGCTTCTTCTTGGTGTAGGCTTGCTCTTCTCGCTCCACCACAAGGGCCGCGCTGGCCGTCTATGGAGTGGCCGCCAAGTACAGCAGCAGGCGCTCGCGGGGGCGCGGCGCGACCATGATGGGGGGCTTGTGAGATACTGCTTGAGGTCCGCAAAGGCCGCGTTAGCTTCAGAAGTCCACGCGAACGGCCCTGACCTCTTCATTAGCTTGAAGAACAGTAACGCCCGCTCGCCGACCATGGAGATGAAACGTCCGAGGGACGCTAGGCACCCTGCTAGCTTCTGCATTTCTTTGAGGGTTCAGGGAGGTTGCATCAGCTCGATGGCCTTAACCTTTTCCGGCTTCGCTTCGATTCCTTGATGGGATACGAGGAAGCCAAGTGGCTTGCCGGAGGGGACCCCGAAGACGCACTTGTCGGGGTTGAGCTTCAGGTTTACCTTGCGCAGGTTGGCGAAAGTTTCCTCCAGGTCTTCGATGAGTGTCTTGGCCTCGCGCGTCTTGACCACAATGTTGTTGACATAGGCCTCCGTGTTTCTCCCAAGCTTGGGCCCCAGCGCGATGTGCATCGACCACTGGAAGGTGGCCCCAGCACTTTTCAGGCAAAACGGCATGCTCACGTAGCAGAATACACCGCTAGGGGAGATGAAATCCGTCTTCTCCTCGTCCTCTACCTCCATATTGATCTGGTGGTAGCCCGAGAAGGCATCCAAGAAGCACATCAGAACGTAGCAAGCGGTGGAATCCACGATCTGATCGATGCGTGGAAGCGGGAAGGGATCCTAGGGGCAGGCCTTGTTGAGACTGGTGAAGTCGACGCACATCCGCTCCTTTCTGCCCTTCTTAGGTACGATGACGGGGTTGGCGAGCCACCGCGTGTAGCGCACAACGCGGACGACCCCTGCCTCTTGCAGGTTTTGCACTTCCTGAACAATGAATTGCTTCTTTTTCGGCACCTTGCACCGTCCCTTCTGCTTGACGGGGCGCGCGTTGGGACACACGGCCAGGTGGTGCTCGGTCACTTCTCTCGGCCAGATCGGTCGCCTTCCACGCGAACACATCCGCGTTCGCCCTGAGGAAGGTGACGAGTGCCTTCTCCTGCTCCGGGGAGAGGCTAGCGTCGATGGTGAAGGTGTGGCCCGAGCCGCCATTGTCGAACGGCACCTTCTTGGTCTCAGCTCGGCTCTGAGAGAACAACTACTTCTTTCCTGCCGGTGCTATCTTGGGGGGTGACGCCTCGCCCCCGCCAGCCTGTCGTGCAGCTGCAGCAGTTCTGTACGCACGCCCGAGGCAGCTGACCGCGTCCCTTTCGTCGCATTTGACGGTTATGATGCCGGTGCAACCAGGTATTTTGATGACATTGTAACCCAGGTGGGTTACCTCCTTGAACTTGGCAAGCGCTGGGTAGTGATAACCCACAAGTATAGGGGATCGCAACAGTTTTCGAGGGTAGAGTATGAGAGCCAAATTTACAGATTCGACACAAGGGGAGCCAAAGAATATTTGAGAGTATTAGCAGCTGAGTTGTCAATTCAACCACACCTGGAGATTAAATATCTGCAGCAAAGTGATTAGTAGCACAGTAGTATGATAGTTTGAAAGCAGTAGTAACAGTGACAATAACGGTAGCAGTGATAACAGTAGTTTTGCAGTAATTGGAACAGTAGCAGTAGCAATAGTAACTTAGCAAGGGCAATATGTGGAAAACTCGTAGGCACTGGATCGGTGAACTCGTTGGATGATATTCATCATATAACAGTCATAACCTAGGGCGACACAGAACTAGCTCCAGTTCATAAATGTAATGTAGGCATGTATTCCGTAAATAGTCATACGTGCTTATGGAAAAGAACTTGCATGACATCTTTTGTCCTACCCTCCTGTGGCAGTGGGGTCCATAAGGAAACTAAGGGATATTAAGGCCTCCTTTTAATAGAGAACCGGAACAAAGCATTCGCACACAATGAATAAATGAACTCCTCAAACTACGGTCATCACCGTGAAGTATCCCAAATATTGTCACTCTGGGGTTGACGAATCATAACACATAATAGGTGCATATGACTAGGCAAGATCGGATCAAAAACATAGATATAGTGGTGATAACATAAACAGTCCAGATCTGAAATCATCGCACTCGGGCCCTAGTGACAAGCATTAGGCATAGCAAAGTCATAGCAACATCAATCTCAGAACATAGTGGATACTAGGGATCAAGCCCTAACAAAACTAACTCGATTACATGATGAATCTCATCCAACTCCTCACTGACCAGCAAGCCCACGAAGGAATTACTCACTCCCGGTGGGGAGCATCTAGGAATTGGCGATGGAGAAGGGTTGGTGATGACGAAGACCGAAGATTCCCCTCTCCGGAGCCCCAAACGGGCTCTAGATCTGGCCTCCCGGTGGAGAACAGGAGGTGGCGGCGGCTCCGTATCGTAAAACGCGATGAAACTTTCTCCCTGATTTTTTTCTCCGAAAATAGGAATTTATAGTGCCGGAATTAGGGTCAGTGGGGCCACGAGGTGGGCACAACCCACCAGGGCGCGCCAGCCCCCCGGGCGGGTCTTGACTCCCTTTTTTTTATTTATTCTACAATAAATCTCCAAAAAGTTTCGGCCAATTCCGAGAACTTTTATTTCTGCACAAAAAAACAACACCATGGTAGTTCTGCTGAAAACAACGTTAGTCCGGGTTAGTTTCATTCAAATCATGCAAATTAGAGTCCAAAACAAGGGCAAAAGTGTGAGGAAAAGTAGATACGACGGAGACGTATCAGGTGGCCCAAGATGGCATTGTACGGGAGGCTGACATGCACTACGTCGAAGTCGATGAGCTTGGTGCGGTATTTGTTGCGCGCGCCGAAGGTGATGGGGAGGCGTATCTGCCCGAGGGGGGTGGCGGTCCTGCCGACTGTCCCGGAGAAAGGTTTGGTGGGCTTCAGCTGGTCGTAGGGCACCTGGAGTGGCTCGAAGGTTGCAAAGGAGATGATGTTGAGCCCTGCGCCCCCGTCGATGAGAGTCTTGGTAATCGCGACGTTGCTAATGGTGGGGGTGCACACAATGGGGAGGGCGCCCGCGACAGTCGCAGACCTCGGGTGGTCCCTTGCGTTGAAGGTGATGTTGCATCGCGCCCAGCTAGGCGACGGCGCGGGCCCATGCTCCCTGAGGGCAGCGCCCACCTTGCGGAAATATGGCTTGAAGTGGCAGTCGGTGACCGGGGCCTGGGCCCCGCCGAGGATGCATGCCACCGTGCGCCATTTTCAATAAGCCTCGGCGTCCTCGCCGCGTGAAGACAGGCCTCCCCGGGGCTCGGCCGATCCGATGCGCCGGGGGACAGGTGCCGCGGCCCCCACTTGCGACGCTGAGGGGCGGGGAGAGCAGAAGGGCCCTTGGGTTCCTCCTGCGGCGGCGACGGGCGTGATGAGGCGGCCTCGCCTGCCATCGCGGCTTGTGCTGGTCGGGTGGTGACGGAGGGGCTTGCGTGCCTCGAGCTATTCTTGCAGCGCATGCGCCCGCCCGAGGTCGGTTTGACAGGAGGAAAGCGCAGTGGAGCGGCCCTCCCTCTGCACGGAGAGGCACCCGGAGAAGCCCTGCTGCTCGCGGGCAGTAGGGTTGGCGACTGTAGCTGCCGCAACACCGGCTGGGCACCGGGGATTGTCACAGCCTGCAGGAGCAGTCTGAGCGACCTGGGCCGCCCTGCGCTCGGGATTGTCGGCCATGGGGTTGGTGAAGCCGGAGCCGAAACAGAGCTGGAGAACGTCGGCGCACCCTCTACCTGGCGCGCCAAATGTCGGAATCGGGGCTCCGGGGACCCAAAGAGGTTCGAACACTGGGGTTTACTCGCTCTCCTGCCCTACTCTGCCTCAAAACCTCACTACGACTCTCTGGTGGCTCGAGCTAAGGAAGATGAACAAGCGACACACGGTTTACCCAGGTTCTAGCCACCTCGCGATGTAAGACCCTACTCCTGCTTTTCTGGATTGCTTGAGGGGGAAGAAGAGTACAATGTGTGTTTTTGCTTGCCTAGGGTTCCATCCTTTCTAGGGTGTCTGGTACCTGCCCTTATATTGGCCTCGGTCCTCTTCCCCCGAAAACGGCCAGTTTGAAGGGGGACAGGACTGCAGCCTATCCTGAGGAAAGGTGGTCTTCGCCTATCAAAGCTCCTCGGCGTGACGTGCTTGTGGGCTCGGGAGTGACCTCCGTCCTGCCGAGCCCCCGGTCTTGGTCCTCTTGCACGAGAAGGGAAACCTTTGGGCGTTGCTTTAGGAGCCGCGAGATGGCGTCGTTCCTCTATCACCGAAGAGGAAAGCCTCTCTGTCCGCACCCTCTGGCACTGCCCCTGGCACCGCTTGGCGCGGCGCACGTCACCCATGTGCAGGCGCAGGGTTGCGGGGCCCTGCCAGGCCAACCCCAGATGGACCCGCCTCCTGAGGGCGTCGGGGTCGGCCTTGCGGAGAGGCCTCGTGAAGTCCTTCATGGTAACATTGTTGTCGGCGTCCTGGGAACGGGGGTACCCAGAACTGCCTGCCTGCGATCCAGGGCGGGGCCCGCTACGGAGGCCTGGTGAGGCCCAGCGCGGCCTCACTCAAGACAAGGCCCTCGCGAGAGCCCCGCGCTCGCGAGGAAGACGGCGCCAAGACCCTCAGAGGGAAGAGGCCTCCCCAGGCACCCTCCTGAGTGGCGGAGATCCCTATACAACGCTCAGCCTCTGGAGGCCGGATGTGACGCAAGCCAAGCCAGGCGGGCACCAGCGCGCACAGAAGGGACAGTTTCCTCTTTGGTGCAAAGGAGGCAAGGGCGTACGCAGGTTCCCAAAGCACCCCCCAATGGTTTCCATTCCGGTGCAACGAGACCAAGACCACAAGCTCCACAGAACGGACACCATCGCCGAGCCCACCTTTGCATCACCACCGGCTACTTTGCAGGAGAAGACCAGCTTTCGTCAGGATAAGGCGTACTCCTTGTCCCCCTTCGAATTTGGCCATTGTGGGATCCCTTCCCGCCGATGTGATAACATAAGAGGCTAGACTGATCTGTAGAGGGGATAGATCCAACACCACCCGAGCGCCCTCACGAGGCAACTCACCACTGTACTAGTTCATCCACAAATCTCCTCCTGAGGCAATCCTCCAAAAGGCAGTTGTACGGTTTTACGCTTCGCAGCTGCCCGAACCTGGGTAAATCCTCGTGTGCTATCTTCTTCCTTGCAATCGAGCGAGTTCGTCGAGCTAGGCTATCGAGCTGCGAGCTTGAGGCCGAAGCTGGTGGGGATCTTCGCACACGCCCCTGTGTTTGAATCTCTTTGGGTTTTGCGGAGCCCGGAATCCGACATTTGCGCGCCAGGTAGGGGGCGTGTCGGAGTCTTCTGCAAGCTTCGTCTCTTCTTCGCTCCGTCGTGTCGATGGCCGACGCCCGACAAGCTTCCTTCGGCCCCGGCGGATCTGCCTTCACCAACCTCACCGCTACCGCCCAAGACGCACGCCCTGGCTGCTCGGTGCTGGCCGGTCGTTACCAGGCCACCAGCGTTGTCTCCACCGCCGTCGCTGCTCATGCCGGCCAGGCGCGCGGTGGGCGAGCGGCGCCCACGGGACCGACATCACCCTGTACCCACGTGGGAGACCTCAACGCACATGACACGCTACAGATGGCGAGCGAGATGCTTCGTCATCACCCGACGCACGGGGGCTTCGACGCCTAGGCCGACCACATCGCCGAGTTGGTCACCGTCGCGAGGAGGGCCTGGGTTCCGCACCCCTCTTCTCGACCACCGACATGGGGCGCCGCGGGCTGGCTCGCCGTGCTTCTCACCTCATCTGCAGATGACGTGCCCGCCCCATGCCCGGGCGAGACCGGGCAGGGCCCGCCGAACGCCGTGCTCCTTCTTCTCCGGATACCGGTGCCCGGCTTCGGGGCGTTGTCCGGCTCCGCTAGTCGTTCCTTCGAAGGAGGTGATGGGGCGCACCGCGCGCACCTCAACGCACGCACTCATGCCCCGGTGGATCACCAACAGCCTGGGTCGTCCTGGCGAGAGCGCACCAACCGGCACAGGGCCTAGGTGGCTCAGGCTTTCGGGCAGGCAAGTAACCATAACGGAGGCGCGGTGGATAACCAGGGAGGCAACCCACGTTAAGACATGCGCGACCAACCCCACGGCGATGGCAGAGGTAAGCAACCTCGGGCGGAGGGTCGCCGCAGGAGGGTCTATGGGCCGCGCTCCCAGGACGGCGTCGCCTTGCTGCCCAGGGAGGCTGCCCATTGGGCGCGCGGAGACGGTTCAGGAGGAAGCCAAGGCCTTTACATAGAGGCCTATGTTCCGAGCTATGTCATACCTGCGGATGGCGCGGTGGATCACGCGCCCCCCGTGGGAGCCAGCATCCTCCCGGAGTAGGGAGATGTCCCGGACGTCCTCTCCAAGCCGGGCCTGGGGGCTTCCACTGAGGAGGCACCAGGCCAGGATGGTGCAAGCGAGGGGGTGTCCCGGGATGCGCCGGGGCGCGGCATAGCCGCCGCCCTCGCGAGCAAACAGCACGCAACCGAGCCCCCTCGGCCGCAGGTGCAACCGCCTAGGGGGACCGGCAGGGTACGAGCAGCGCGGGCCACGCGCGGCAACGGGGGCGCCGGCGCGGCCCTCAGGAGGCAGGGCCTCGCGAGGTCCTCGTGTCATGGTCTGGCCGGCGCCCCGACGCCTCACAAGGCGGCTTCACCGACACAACACCCCTATGGCTGCGCTGGGTGCATTGTGCTCATGTTTGGGCCGCGGCAGCGCAATGCCGCAGCTACGCAAGGAACGATGCACCCAGGTTTGGGCTGTAGGGGCGCGCAACCGCGCAGAAATGCGCGGGATGGCTCTTGACTGAGTTGGGTGCACCTAGGCCATGCACCTGGGGGCTTGCCCAGCTATCTTCGGCCGTGACACTCTCACGTAATAATGAGTGGGCAGTATACGCCCGGATCCCCCGAGGACGCGGAGGGGTTCCCACCCACGCCCAAGTGGAAGCCCCATGCTCCGCGCTGGCGGACAACACTGTCCTCCAATGACTATGCCCACGCAACATGAATGCCCTATGCTCCGCGCTGGGGGAAGACGACGAGTAGCCTAAGTGCCGGACGCGGCTGTTCTTTGCTTTTCTTGTATTCGAATTTGCCATTTTTATGGACTGAAACTCGAGGCTTTTCAACTATATTTAAAGAAAAGGGGGCGGGGGTTTTTCTCCTTGCAGTTTTCTATCTTGAAGTTTCTCTCTTCGGGTTTACGCCAGCCTCTCCCTCTCGCACCCCGCGAGCGGGGGCTGCGGGCATGGTGCGCACACCTTGCCAAGGCCTTGGCGTCCTGGTCCCCGCGTGGCCTTGGCGTCCTAGTCCTCGCGTAGCGCTCTCGAGTGAGCTAGCAGGCGTGCGCCGCCTCACTCTCGCTCAGGGGCTCCGCCGCGGCCCGGCGCACTATCTTGGAGCTTCTGGAGGCTCGCGCCTCATGAGGCAGGAACCGGCGAAAAGGTATGGTTGCAGCTTGAGCGTCAAGGGGGGCTCCTGAGCAACGCGCCTCAGGAGCCTCACTGATCACGTAGCTCCTCGCCCCTTGGTCACGTCCTGGTGATCCGGACGCCCCAACGGCGGTCGAGGCCTCACCCCTTGGTCTCGTCCTGGTGATCCAGATGCCCCAACGGTGGTCGGGGCATGCGCGGGATTGGGCCCCACCGACGTAGAGTGGTGAAAGGGCTCCCAAATCACCTCACTCACAGGAAGGAGGAACCCCCCAAGCCTCCCAGGTGCCACTGCCGGACCTCACGATGCAGAGACCCGCCGCGGACGCATCGAGCTAAGTGCCCTAACAACGACCAACAGGAAGTCTCAATTAACAGTAACATAGGACCGGAATACATGATGAGAGTACTAATATAAGGGCAAAAGCGCCAAAGTTCATTACCAGCCCAGAAGGGCCCCCCATGATTTTTTGGTTTCAGGGGAAGGAAAGGAAGAAGAAGGCGAAGGAGCCCCCCCCCCTCGGGGGCTACCACTCCTGAGGCCCCGGCTCCGGCGCGCCAGCACTCAGTCAGAGTCCTCCTCCTCGATGGGACCGTGGTGGCACGCCGGCGTAGCCGCTTCCCGGGCGGGGGAGCGGCGTCGTCGCGGCTGCTACCCCCCAAAGTCCGAGCGCACCGACGCGGCGGAGCGTCGTAGCTGTTATCGCTCGGACTATGCTCGGAGGAGGTGTCGCTGCTGCTGGAAGCATGGCGGCCGTCGCCAAGGGAAAGCTCATCTCCAGGATCGCCGCCGCCACCGCCCTCCGGGCAGCACCCCAAGCGCCTGCCGTCCTCACCGAAGATCTTGACGAAATGCGTCGCGGCGCCGTTGTGCTTGAAGTGGAGCGTGAGCCTCCCCTCCAGGCCATGGGCACGAGCGAAGGTCTGCCACCCACGACTCAAGAAGGTGTAGCCTGCGGAGGTAACCTTGATCTCCACCCACAACGCGCCGCTACAACCACCATCGGCTTGCAGCCATAGACCTGCGGGCTCGTTAACCCGCAGTGTCTCCGCGAAGAAGTGCGGGAGCTGCAACCAGGTGATCTCCGACCTCTCCACCAGCACCAGGAACTCCTGGCCCGTATCGGCCGTGTGGGCCTGCGGACGTGCTTGCCGAGCACCCACTGCGAGTCTCCCTCCTTGGCCACGGCCGCCGCGCTCGCAGCCTTCGGCTGCGCCAGCAGAGGCACCAGCCCTTGTGGAGGCACGGCCGCGCCCACGGGGCACCGCTATCGACGCCTCAGCGTACTTACGAGGACGACACCCTGCTCCTCTTGGGAAGCTGCTGGTCCGGCCCCTCCTGGCAGGTTTTCCCCTTCTCGGCAGCAGAAAACCTCCTCACCAGCGTCATGATCAAGGAGGCGAAGGATGAAGGCGGGGGAGTGAGAAGTAGGAGTGGGCTGGGGGCTCCGTCCCCTCCGCCCATTTATAGCCGGATGGAGGCCAACCGACACCTCTCCCCATCCCGGGCAATGATGGCCCTGCGACGTGCGCCGGTTGCTGGTCTGGCGGAGCGGATGTCGAGGCGCCATGGGGAAGTGGAGGCGTCTTAGCCTCGTTGTTTGCCATGCGATAGACTGGGCTCGCAGGCATTTGGGGGCCCGCGGCGCTTCGGGCCATCTTCTCCGGCTTCGCCCCGAAGCCAGCCCGGGCGCACCTTGGGCCCGGGGGCTACTGTTGGCGTCCTGCAAACGGGGGTACCCAGAACTGCCTGCATGCGACCCAGGGCGTGGCCCGCTACGGAGGCCTGGTACGGCCCAGCGCGGCCACACTCAAGACAAGGCCCTCGCGAGAGCCCCGCGCTCGTGAGGAAGACGGCGCCAAGACCCTCAGAGGGAAGATGCCTCCCCAGGCACCCTCCTGAGTGGCGAAGATTCCTATACCACACTCAGCCTTGGGAGGCCGGAGGTGACGCAAGCTAAGCCAAGCGGGCACCAGCGCGCGCAGAAGGGACAGTTTCCTCTTTGGTGCAAAGGAGGCAAGGGCGTACGCAGGTTCCCAATGCACCCCCAAAGGTTTCCATTCCGGTGCAACGAGACCAAGACCACGAGCTCCGCAGGACGGACATCATCGCCGATCCCACCTCTGCATCACCACCGGCTACTTTGTAGGAGAAGACCACCTTCCCTCAGGATAAGGCGTACTCCTTGTCCCCCTTCGAAATTGGCCGTTGTGGTATCCCTTCCGACCGATGCGATAAGGGAAGAGGACCCGGGCCGCTATAAATAGAGGATAGACCACTCCGTAGAGGGGACGGATCCAACACCACCCGAGCGCCCTCATGAGGCAACTCAAAACTGTACTAGTTCATCCACAAACCTCCTCATGAGGCAATCCACCAAAAGGCAGGAGTAGGGTTTTACGCTTCGCAGCGGCCCGAACCTGGGTAAATCCTCGTGTGCTATCTTCTTCCTTGCAATCGAGAGAATTCGTCGAGCTAGGCTATCGAGCTGCGAGCTTGAGGCCGAAGCTAGTGGGGATCTTTGCACACGCCCCTTTGTTTGAATCTCTTTGGGTTTTGCGGAGCCCGGAATCCGACATTTGGCGCGCCGGGTAGGGGGCGTGTCGGAGTCTTCTGCAAGCTTCGTTTCTTCTTCGCTTCGTCGTGTCGATGGCCGACACCAGACAAGCTTCCTTCGGCCCCGACGTATCCGCCTTCACGAAACTCGCAGCTACAGCCCAAGACGCACGCCCTGGCAGCTCGATGCTGGGCGGTCGTTAGCAGGCCGCCAGCGTTGTCTCCACCGCCGTCACTGCTCGTGCCGGCCAGGCGCGCGGCGGGCGAGCGGCGCTCACGGGACCGACATCACCCTGTACCCACGTGGGAGACCTCAACGCGCATGACGCGCTGCTGATGGCGAGCGAGATGCTTCGTCATCACCCGACGCACGGGAGCTTCGACGCCTGGGCCGACCACATCGCCGAGTTGGTCACCGTCGCGAGGAGGGCCTGGGTTCCGCATCCCTCTTCTCGACCACCGACACTGGGCTCCGGGGGCTCGCTCGTCGTGCCTCTCACCTCATCTACAGACGGCGTGCCCGCCCCATGCCCGGACGAGACCGGGTAGGGCCCGCTACACGCCGTGCTCCTTCTCCGGATACCGGTGCCCGGCTTCGGGGCGTTGTCCGGCTCCGCTAGTGGTGCCTTCGAAGGAGGTGACGGGGCGCACCGCGTGTGCCTCAACGCTTGCACTCATGCCCCAGTGGATCACAAACAGCCTGGGTCGTCCCCACGAGAGTGCGCCAACCGACGCAGGGCCCAGGCGGCTCAGGCTTCTGGGCAGGCTGGTAACCATAACGGAGGCACAGTGGATAACCAGGGAGGCAACCAATGTCAAGACATGCGCGACCAACCCCACTGCGACGGCAGAGGTAAGCAACTTTGGGTGGAGGCTCGCCGCAGGAAGGTCTATGGGCCGCGTGCCCAGGACGGCGTCGCCTTGCCGCCTAGGGAGGCTACCCATTGGGCGCGCGGAGACGGTTTACAGGTTGCTGAAACGGACCAACAATTTCGTATGGACCGATGAAGCAGCTGCCGCGTTAGAGGAAATTAAAACACTGCTGATAAGCAACCCCATACTCACAGCACCAGGCGCCGGTGAACCAATGTTACTATACATATCGGCCACCAACCAAGTGGTTAGCGCAGTGCTCATCGTCGAACAAGAGGAGGAGGGTCACAAATTCCGGATACAAAAACTGGTCTATTATGTGTCAGAAGTGCTAACGCAATGCAAGTCCAGATACCCGCATTACCAGAAGATAGCCTATACAGTATTTATGGCATCGCGAAAACTAAGACACTACTTTCAAGAGTGTTCGGTCATGGTGGCCTCCGAAGTACCCCTGAATGATATAATCAATAATAGGGACGCCACCGGCCGCATAGCCAAATGGGCCATCGAACTCCTTCCTTTTGAAATCGCCTATAAGCCACGACGAGCTGTTAAATCTCAGGTGTTGGCAGATTTCCGAGCCGAATGGACGGAGGCCAAGCTCCCCAAGGAATATAGTACGTACTCCCATTGGAGGATGTACTTCGACGGATCCAAGACACAGGTCGGACTGGGGGCTGGAGTTATCCTCACATTCCCCACAGGCGACAACGTCCGATACGTGCTGCAAATCATGTATGCCGATTCCAACAATGCAGCCGAGTACGATGCACTTTTGCATGGTCTTCGGATGGCAGCCTCCATGGGTATACAACGGCTGGAAGTACGGGGAGACTCTAACTTGGCCATCTCCGAAATCAACGGCGAGTTCGATGCCAAAAACCCGAAGATGGCGGCATATAGAAACGCCGTCCTTACAATATCCGCACGGTTCGAGGGGCTGGAATTCCATCATGTCGCTAGAGACAGCAACCAGGCCGCTAATATATTAGCCCGCATGGGTGCCAAGCGCGACCCCGTCCCAAAAAACACCTTTCTTAAACAGCTCTTCAAGCCATCGGTGGTCTGGCAGGACGACGATAAGGGCGCCGGATCCATCAGCGAGGAAGGGGTTGTCCACCCTACAAACGAACCAGACGATCAAATCATCGGCGGCTCCATAATGGACGAAACGCCTTCGGCTCACGAGGTCATGGCAATAATCGCGCCATGGACCGAGACCTTCCTCGCCTACCTTCTTCGCCGAGTGCTCCCCGATGAGCAGACAGAGGCGAGACGCATAATTCGGCGATCCAAGGCCTATAAAGTCCACGAGGGTGAGTTATACAAGAAAAGCACCACCGGGGTACTCCAACGATGCATATCTGAGGAAGAAGGAAAGCAGCTTTTGGCTGAAATCCACGCAGGAATGGGCGGCCATCACGCCGCCGCAAGGGCCTTAGTAAGCATGGCCTTCCGGGCTGGATTCTTCTGGCCCACCTCTCGCGCGGATGCCCAGTCGCTGGTCCAATATTGCGTAGGATGCCAACTTTTTGTAAATCAAAGTCACATGCCCCCAACAGCTCTTCGGACTATCCCGATCACCTGGCCTTTTGTGGTCTGGGGGCTGGACATGGTCGGACCACTTAAAGGGGGGACCAAGAAAAATAAGTACCTACTGGTCATGGTGGACAAGTTCACCAAATGGATTGAAGCAAAACCTGTCAAATCAGCTAAGTCAGGACCAGTAATCGACTTTATATCTGGCGTGGTACACCATTACGGTGTCCCGCATAGTATAATAACGGACAATGGATCCAACTTCACCGCCCAGGAAGTAAAAGACTGGTGCGCAAAAATGGGCATTAAGCTCGATTACGCATCGGTGTATCACCTGCAGACCAATGCACCGGTCGAACGAGCCAACGGCCTCATTATGAGTGGTATTAAGCCACGTTTGGTCCGATCTCTTCATGAGTCCGACTGCCATTGGGTGGAGGAACTTGATTCCGTTCTGTGGGCCCTGCGTACCACCCCGAATCGATCAACGGGATACACACCGTTCTTCATGGTCTATGGGGCAGAAGCGGTCCTTCCTTGTGATATTATTCATGATGCACCAAGGGTGCGCATGTACGAAGAAAAGGAGGCCGAGCTAGATCGGCAGGACGACTTGGACACCTTGGAAGGAGAGCGCGACATAGCTCGGGCTCGCTCCACTTTTTATCAACAGCAGGCCCGGCATTACCAGAGCAGGGACGTCAGGGCGAAAGCATATAACGTGGGTGAACTCGTCTTACGGCTCCCTGAGAAGTAGAAGCATAAGCTCAATCCCAAATGGGAGGGTCCCTTCATAATCGACGAAGTCCTCGCAGGGGGGGCTTATCGTCTTCGAAGCCCGGCAGACAACCGCCTCGAACCAAACCCATGGAACGCAGCTCGTCTTCGGCCCTTCTACGGCTAGACCGGTGTCGTCATTCTCTTTACCCTCCCCTTTTCTTTTTTCTCTCTTATTTTCATTTGTCCTTCCCTTCCACCTTAATTCTTGGCAGGCCAGGACCTTTCTCTCCCCAAGTTTGTGCTCGGCTAAACCGAGCTAGTGTTTAGATATTCGGCATACATCGTCAAATGTAAAATCCGAATATAACACCTGGGGGCTTCTTCTCGAAGCCGATGAGTTTTTCTTTTAAGCATCTGTTGAAATTTATTATGCATGAATGTTTCCTTTGTCGATTGTAAAGCCATCATATGCATCAATTCGAACTAAGATTTTTGCCAAGCTGGGTTGCCTCGCTCCTATGTCTACCTTCTACGTTCCCGATTGTTCGGCTAGAGAGTAAAGGGAGCACCGTTGCGATTAGTACGGCCGGGTCATCCGGATACGTACCTCAGACGGGTGAAGCCAAAAGCTACCTATCTTTAGCAGAAAATTGGTCGGCTACGACGGAAGCAACAAATAAAATTATGGTTGTTATTACCATCACGCGGTTTTCTCAATAAAGCCATTAGTCGCATACTAGTAGTATGCGGCCTTAGTATCTACGATTTACGTAGCAACCTAAAGGAAGGCACCGATAGAGGTACTATTTTCTTTGGAAGATGTTTCTTGCGCTAAGCAGTATTATAACATGTCTCCCTGTGCGCCTTCTGTCTATTCGTACCAAACGGCCGGATTGCCTGGTTCCTCGAAAGAATTCCCTCTTAATCAAGGGATATTTTATACGGAACACTCATGAGGTCTCTGCACGGGAGGTCGAAGCCGATGGCCGGTTAAGACAAAGTTTACAACACAGATGGAGCAACTTTTTGATTTAAAGTACATAGATACATAGAATCACACATCTGGCTGCTGGTCAAGATTGTCTATTATGGCATCCAGGGTGCAATCTTCCTGCGAGAGACGAGCAGCAGACATCACTTGGTCGTACACCAAGTGAAGTGGCACTTCTTGCCCATCAGGTCCTACTGGCCCAACCCGAGCCATAAGCTCGGGGTTAAGACCGGTATAACGGGTCTTGGTCATTGCCCACGCTTCTCGTGCTCCCTCCCGGCAAGCCGATGTCTTCCATATCTCGAGCCGACTCCGGGCTTCTTTGAACCGATCGGTTAATTCGGCCATCCTTTCCGGAGGTAGCTCGGCAGGCCATAGCGCTTTTATCACGCCCCTCATAGCCTTCCGAGCCCGCTCATGCACGACGGATAGTTCCTTTAGGAGTTTCCTCCGGAAGGAGCTGATCTCTTCTTCAGGCCGCCCGGTTAGGAGACCTATACATGAGACAAGGCATGTCCGTTACACCTTATGAAGGGGAGATACCTTTCGACGTTATAATCAAAACTTACCGAACATGCCCCTCTGTAGTTTCTGGTTCTCTTCTTGTGCATGGGCCAATTGAGTCTTTAAACTCTCAATATCTTCGGCCTGCTGTTTGTTTTCCACCTGGAGGCGTTTCTTCTCCTCTAGGTTTCCCTGCAGCGAAAGGCAACCATCCTAATACTGGGATTCGGCGTACCTCTGGGAGTCTCGGGCTGCATCCAAATATTTTTGCAATTGCCCTATTGATTCAGCTGCTAAAAGTATAGGATTATACGCTAAGATCAGCAGAATAGTTATACTCACCATGCGCCTCCCGGGTAAACTTCTTCACTTGTTCAAGCTCGGCCTTCACGGTTTCCACCGGTCTTCAGCTCGCTGCCAATTCATTGGCCAATTGCACGTTCTACTGCCTTGAGGCTTGCATCATCCATGCAAGCAATGTGTGGATCCTTAATTCGGTCGTCCCGACCAAGTCAAGGCTCGGGGGCTATTGGGTTTACATTTATGTCCGGATTTTTAATCACTTACCTTCAGGCCAGACGATATCAGTTTCACAGCTTCGCCGAACCCGGCTTGGGCAGCTCCAACGTCTGCATCCGCTGAGCATAGAGCATTGAACTCTTGTTCGGAAAACACCGGGTCGCGCAGGATTCCTCGCCGCCGCCGATGTTTCATCGCGCTCTCTGCTTCGGATTTAGTGACTGATACCTCGTCCCCAGAGTCTTCGGGGGTCGGATTGACCATGGGGGCCTCCGCGGCGGATTCGGTGTGAGCAGAAGATCTTGATTCATGCGTGTTGCCGGGGGTCCCGGCAATGTCTTCGGCAGAGGAGGGTTGTACTTGCTTCCTGAGTAAGTCGAGTAATTCGACATAAGATCTTCTGTAAGGTCCTACCGATCATAGCAATAATAGATTAAGCGACCGAACAAAGTACCTTTTGGTTGATCGAGTGTTCGGCGCTGTCTCCACGACCGGCTCACATGAGGGACTCCTGTTGGCGCCCGGCTCGGGCATTGCTGCTATAGCCGACGTTCGTCGCGAGGACCGACGGCGCTTGGGAGTGGGAGCCGGTATGTTTGGGCCGACAGAGGGTGTTTGCCTTTTGCGGGTAGAATTTTTCTTCTTGCCCCCAGTGGAGGAGGTGAGTGATCCGGGGTGATCAGCTATGATGGCCACCTTGTATCGATCAAGGCTCTCCTGGTAAAAGACCCCGTCTTCATACTCCAGTGACAGCTCCGGATCGTCATGGAATCCTGGATCATCGTCGTGGGAGTAGTTCTCTGGTTGGGGGGCCGGACAGTTGATTGTCTCGGCAAAGCTCCACCATTCCTGTTTGCGCAGATTAAAAGCGTTAGTCAAAAAGGGCGAATAAATGCCCGAACTCAAGACGCAGAGTTGAAGGGCTTACCCATTCAATAGGGTTGTAACTCGAGTAGCCCTCCTTAACCTGCAACTGAACAAAATCTTCTTTTTCTCCTTTGTACAAGTCGGCAAGTGCGGCTGCCAAGGCCACCTGATTGGCAGGGCCCAGCCGTCGGGAGCGAGTGGTGTCACTCGTTCCGTTGTATTGCCACAAAGGATGTATCCTTTGTTGAAGAGGTTGAACGCATCGGGAGATGGCGGCGGCCATCATGTCAATCATTGTCAGCTTGTGATGAGCCAGTATCCTTATGTGGGCGGCCAAGCGTCGAACTTCGGCACTGTCCTCTTGGGGCGAACTCTTTGGTCGCCAATTATAATTTTTCTTCGGAGGAGCGTCGGAATATTCTGGCAAGCCCCTCCGAGCTGGATCGAATAGAGGAACGTCCTCGATGTAGAACCACTCCGAAGACCACTCTTCAGATTCCTTCTTCGGTGTCCCCGCTGGGTATACTATTCCCGCTATGCGACATACTTCGGCTCCTCTGATTTCCTAAATTGTCTCACCCGGAGTTCGGGGGACGAGGCAGAAGTACTTCCTCCATAATTCGAAGTGCGCCTCACAGCCCAAGAACATTTCGCAGAGAGTGACAAAGCCCGAAATGTGCTGAATGGATCCGGGGGTAAGATGATGGAGCTGGATCTCATAGAACTCCAGTAACCCCCTGAGGAAAGGATGAATGGGGAACCCTAGGCCTCGTAAGACGAAGGGCACAAAGCATACCCGCTCGCCCTGGTTAGGATTGGGGAAGTTCTCCGCGAAAGCTTCGCCGTCAAAGGAAGTCAAGCCGGCGCGAGTTGCTGCCAGATCTGAGGAAGGAAGATACCCTTGGGTCTCGAGGTCACGCAACCAGATGAGGGATACAGAGCAACTCGTCCAATCCCCAGGACGGGAGCCGTAAGGGCGCGAGGAAGAGCTGTGGGCGCTCGCCATGATTTTGTGATGGTCTCTCGCTTGAAGTTTTTCTCTAAACGGGGAAGAAGAGGAAGCTGTGACCCGGACCGCAATTTAACTTGTTTAAATAAGTGGGGCCTCCCTTGCGAGAGGGGTAGTCTTGTAAAAAGCTGTCGGGCCGCTCGTCTCCCCTCGGCGCACAAGGATCAAGAAGCGTTGAAGGTTATTATATTGGGTCCCGCAAGTTCTCAGCAATCGAGGACTCTCCGATGACGGGATGGTTGCCAAGCCAGAAGAGGTTGAGGGACTCGCCTCGCAAGCCGAAGACTTCAACACATAATATTTTCCGGATATACCTCGGCATTGGAGGGTAGTCCGGGGGCTACTAAGAGAGTCCGGGATTAAGGGGTCCTCGGACTGCCGACCTATTTCTCATAGGTCGGGCTAATGGGCCGCTCGCTGAGGATGAGATTAATCGAAGGCCTTGTCACCAAGGAGGAGACCTCAGGAGCCGTGGCATGTCCGTCAAGTTGAAGATGGTAGTTTAGGCATGTGTTTTCCCTCCGGTGGGCAACCGACCATATGTAACCCTAATGACCCCTGGTGTCTATATAAGACAGAGGGTTTTAGATCATATGACACAGAAACTCATCTAGGGTTTTAACTAGTCGATCTCGAGGTAGATCAACTCTGTAACCTTCATATCATCAATATAATCAAGCAGGATGTTGGGTTTTACCTCCATAGGAGGGCCCGAACCTGGGTAAACAGCATCTCCTTTGTCCCTTTGTTACCATCGATCCTAGTCTCACAGCTCGGGACCCCCTACCCGAGATCCGCCGGTTTTGACACCGACAGAAGCCCCATGCTCCGCGCTGGCGGACAACACTGTCCTCCAATGACTATGCCCACGCAACGTGGATGCCCTATGCTCCGCGCTGGGGGAAGACGAAGACTAGGCTAAGTGCGGGACGCGGGTGTTCTTTGCTTTTCTTGTATTCGAATTTGCCATTTTTTTGGACTGAAACTCGAGGCTTTTCAACTACATTTAAAGAAAAGGGGGCGGGTGGGGGGGGTTTCTCCTTGCAGTTTTCTATCTTGAAGTTTCTCTCTTCGGGTTAGCACCTGCCAGCCTCTCCCTCTCTTGCCCCGCGAGCGGGGGCTGCGGGCATGGTGCGCACACCTTGCCAAGGCCTTGGCGTCCTGGTCCCCATGTGGCCTTGGCGTCCTGGCCCTCGCGTGGCACTCTCGAGTGAGCTAGCAGGCGTGCGCCGCCTCACTCTCGCTCAAGGGCTCCGCCGCGGCCCGGCGCACTATCTTGGTGCCTCTGGAGGCTCGCGCCTCCTGAAGCAGGAACCGGCGAAAAGGTATGGTCGCAGCTTGAGCGTCAAGGGGGGCTCCTGAGCAACGCGCCTCAGGAGCCTCACTGATCACGTAGCTCCTCGCCCCTGGTCTCGTCCTGGTGATCCGGACGCCCCAACGGCGGTCGAGGCCTCACCCCTTGGTCTCGTCCTGGTGATCCGGACGCCCCAAGGTGGTCGAGGCATGCACGGGATTGGGCCCCGCCGACGTAGAGCGCCGCTTGAGCGTCAAGGGGGGCTCCTGAGCAACGCGCCTCGGGAGCCTCACTGATCGCGTAGCTCCTCGCCCCTTGGTCTCGTCCTGGTGATTCGGACGCCCCAACGGCGGCCGAGGCCTCGCACCTTGGTCTCGTCCTGGTGATCCGGACGCCCCAACGGTGGTCGGGGCATGCGCGGGATTGGGCCCCGCCGACGTAGAGTTCCGAAAGGGCTCCCAAATCACCTCACTCGCAGGAAGGAGGAACCCCCCAAGCCCCCCAGGTGCCACCGCCGGACCTCACGACGCAGAGACCCGCCGCGGACGCATCGAGCTAAGTACCCTAACCACGACCAACAGGAAGTCTCGATTAATAGTAATACAGGACCGGAATACATGATGAGAGTACTAATATAAGGGCGCCAGCGCCAAAGTTCATTACACGCCCAGAAGGGCCCCCCATGATTTTTTGGTTACAGGGAAAGGAAAGGAAGAAGAAGGCGAAGGTGCCCCCCCCCTCGGGGCCTACCACTCCCGAGGCCCCGGCTCCGGGGCGCCAGCGCTCAGTCGGAGTCCTCCTCCTCCTTGACGGGACCGCGGTGGCACGCCGGCGTAGCCGCTTCCCGGGCGAGGGAGCGGCACCGTTGCGGCTGGCTACCCCCCGAAGTCTGAGCGTGCCGACGCGGCGGAGCGTCGTAGCTGTCATCGCTCGGACTCTCCTTGAAGGAGGTGTCGCTGCTGCTGGAAGCATGGCGGCCGTAGCCAAGGGCAAGCTCATCTCTAAGATTGCCGCCGCCGCCGCCCTCCGGGCAGCACCCCAAGCGCCTGTCGTCCTCCCCGAAGATCTTGACGAAAAACGTCGCGGCGCCGTCGTGCTTGAAGTGGAGCGTGAGCCACCCCTCCAGGCCGTGGGCACGAGCGAAGGTATGCCACCCACGGCTCAAGAAGGCGTAGCCTGCGGAGGTAACCTCGATCTCCACCCACAACGCGCCGCTACAACAACCATCGGCTTGCAGCCACAGACCTGCGGGCTCGTTAACCCGCAGCATCTCCGCGAAGAAGCGCGGGAGCTGCAACCAGGTGATCGCCGATCTCTCCACCAGCACGAGGAACTCCTGGCCCATATCGGCCGTGTGGGCCTGCGGATGCGGTGGCCGAGCACCCACTGCGAGTCTCCCTCCTCGGCCAGGGCGCCGCGCCCGCCGCCTCCGACTGTGTTAGCAGAGGCACCAGCCCTCGCGGAGGCACGGCCGCGCCCACGGGGCGCCGCTGTCGATGCCTCAGCGTACTTACGAGGACGACCCCTGCTCCTCTTGGGAAGCTGCTGGTACGGCCCCTCCTGACAGGTTTTCCCCTTCTCGGCAGCAGAAAACCTCCCCACTGGCGTCATGATCAGCGAGGCGGAGGATGAAGGCAGGGGAGCGAGAAGTAGGAGTGGGCTGGGGGCTCCGTCCCTTCAGCCCATTTATAGCCGGATGGAGGCCAACCGGCACCTCTCCCAATCCCGGGCAATGATGGCCCTGCGATGTGCGTCGGTTGCTGGTCTGGCGGAGCGAATGTCGAGGCGCCATGGGGAAGTGGAGGCGTCCGCGCCTCGTTGTTTGCCATGCGATAGACTGGGCTCGCAGGCATTTGGGGGCCCGCGGGGATTCGGGCCATCTTCTCCGGCTTCGCCCCGAAGCCAGCCCGGGCGCGCCTTGGGCCCGGGGGCTACTGTCGGTGTCCTGGGAATGGGGGTACCCAGAACTGCTTGCCTGCGACCCACGGCGTGGCACGCTACGGAGGCCTGGTACGGCCCAGCGCGGCCTCACTCAAGACAAGGCCCTCGCGAGAGCCCCGCGCTCGCGAGGAAGACGGCGCAAAGACCCTCAGAGGGAAGAGGCCTCCCCAGGCACCCTCCTAAGTGGCAGAGATCCCTATACAACGCTCAGCCTCGGGAGGCCGGAGGTGACGCAAGCTAAGCCTGGCAGGCACCATCGTGTAGAAGGGACAATTTCCTCTTTGGTGCAAAGGAGGCAAGGGTGTACGCAGGTTCCCAAAGCACCCCCCAAAGGTTTCCAATCCGGTGCAACGAGACCAAGACCACGAGCTTCGCAGGATGGATGTCTTCGCTGAGCCCACCTCTACATCACCACTGGCTACTTTGCAGGCGAAGACCACCTTTCTTCAGGATAAGGCGTACTCCTTGTCCCCCTTCGAAATTGGCTGTTGTGGGAGCCCTTCCCGCTGATGCGATAATGGAAGAGGACCCGGGCCGCTATAAATAGAGGATAGACCGCTCCATAGAGGGGACGGATCCAACACCACCCGAGCGCCCTCATGAGGCAACTCACCACTGTACTAATTCATCCCCAAACCTCCTCGTGAGGCAATCCACCAAAAGGCAGGAGTAGGGTTTTAGGCTTCGCAACGGCCCGAACCTGGGTAAATCCTCGTGTGTTATCTTCTTCCTTCGCACACGCCCCTGTGTTCGAACCTCTTTGGGTTTTGCGGAGCCCGGAATCTGACAATTGCCTCACACCTGGCGATGCGTAAGCCCTCGCGGGGTCCAGCCTCATGATGCTGGCAGGTGGGCCATCCAGTGTCTAAGGCAATCTCTGCGTCCTGGGCCGTAGACAGACGGGTCTGGGTACCCCCAGTCCCAGACGCCCGACACGTGCTCCGGAGTCGTTCCACGGGTCGTCAGCGTGAGCCGGCAACAGTGACAGTTGCAAGATCATCCATCACGACCCAGGATGCGCGCGTGGACCTCGAAAAGGCGTGCAACTGCTAGGATCGTGTTCTCCAGGACGTTGCCGTGGCTGGGTGCCAGAACTGCACCGCGTGGTGTGGCCCAACAAGTTCAAGCCGGAACTTCCGCCTCGCTACGATGGCATCACCATCCCCACGGAGTTCCTCCTACTCTACACCATCAGCATCCAAGCAGCAAGGGGGGACGTCTGGGTCATGGCGAACAGGTTCCCCATGGCCCTCAAGGATGCTGCATGTGCATGGCTCCTAAACCTCCCCGAGGCATCCATCTCTTCGTGGGAGGACCTGTGCAAACTTCACGGGCACGAGCGATCACCCCCTCCCGCTCAATGACCAGCGGGCCGTGAGGTAGCATCCTGACGATCCCCTCCGCAAGTTTGTCCATCGCTTAAGCCAACTGCGCAAAAGGATCTCGAAGGCCTCCGTCGCCGCAATCGTCTCCGCCTTCACTAGCAGCGTCACCGACGTAAATATGCGCGAGAAACTCTCCGTCAGGGACGAGGTGGACTCCGCAGCAGAGGTCTTCATCCTCACCGAACGTTGCGTCAAGGCCGAAGAGGGACGCCTGTTCCTCCACAACAACCCTGACACCGAGCATGGCGCGGCGAAGTCCAAGGGCAAGGACCTCAAGCGCAAGGGCCCTGCCGTGCTCACGGTGGAGCCGGACTACAAGCATGGCCGTGACCGCGGAGAGGCCAAGAAGGACGACCGCCCTGTCTACGCCTACCACAATGTGAACTCCCACTGACGGTGTCAAAACCGGCGGATCTCAGGTATGAGCTATGGAGGTAAAACCCTACGTCCTGCTCGATTATATTGATGGTATGAAGGTTACATAGTTGATCTACCTTGAGACCGACTAGCTAAAACCATAGATGAGTTTCTCTATCCTACAATCTAAAACCCTCTGGCTTATATAGATGCCAGGGGTCATTAGGGTTACACATAGTTGGTTGTTCACTGAAGGGATAAAACATGCCTAATCTACTATCTCAAACTTGAAAGACACGCCACGACTCCTAAGGTCTCCTCTAGAGCGACGAGGCCTTCGATCAATCCCATCATCAACGAGCGGCCCATGAGCCCGGCCTATGAGAAATAGGTCGGCAGTCCGAGGACCCCTCAATCCCGGACTCCCTCAGTAGCCCCCGGACTAGCCTCCAATGCCGAGGTATATCATCCAGACTATCTTGTGCGTTGAAGTCTTCGGCTTGCGAGGCGAGTCCCTCTATCCCTTCTTACTCGGCAACCATCCCGTCATCGGAGAATTCTCAAACGTTGAGAATTTGTGGGACCCACTGTAGTAACTTTTAGCGCTTCTCGATTCTTGTGCGCCGAGGGGAGACGAGCGGCCCGACAGCTTTTTACAAGACTGCCCCTCCCGCAAGGGAGGCACCAATTTAAACAAGTCGAATCGTGGTCTGGGTCACATCTTCCTCTTCTTCCCCATCACAAAAAACTTCAAGTGAGAGATCACCAAAAAAAACATGGCGAGCGCCCCCAGCTCTTCCTCGCGTCCTTACGGCTCGCGTCCCGGGGATTGGGCAAGTTGCTATGTATCCCTCCTTCGGCTGCGTGTCCTCGAGACACAAGGGTATCTTCCTTCCTCGGATCTGGCAGCTACCCGCACCGGTTTGACTTCTTTTGACAACGAAGCTTTCGCGGAGAACTTCCCTAATCCTCACAAGGGAGAGCAGGTATGCTTCGTGCCTTTCCTCTTGCGGGGCCTAGGGTTCCCCATTCATCCTTTCCTGAGGGGATTACTGGAGTTCTATGGGATCCAGCTCCATCATCTTACCCCCGGATCTATTCTGCATATCTCGGGCTTTGTTGCCCTTTGCGAAATGTTCCTGGGCTGCGAGGCACACTTTGAACTATGGAGGAAGTACTTCTGCCTCGTCCCCCGAACTCGGGGTGAGACAATTCAGGAAGTCGGAGGAGCCGAAGTATGTCGTATAGCCGGGACAGGGTATCCAGTGGGGACACCGAAGAAGGAGTCCGAAGAATGGTCTTCGGAATGGTTCTATATTGAGGACGTTCCCCTATTCGATCCAGTTCGGAGGGGTTTGCCCGAATACTCCGACGCCCCTTGGAAGAAATGGTACAATTGGCGACCGAAGAGTTCGTCCCAAGAGGACGGTGCTGAAGTTCAACGCTTGGCCGCCCACGTAAGGATACTAGCTCATCACAAGCTGACCATGATTGACGTGATGGCCGCCGCCATCACCCGATGCGTTCAACCTCTTCAGCAAAGGATACATCCTTTGTGGCGTTACAATGGAACAAGTGACACCACTCGCTCCCGACGGCCGGGACCTACCAATCAAGCGGCATTAGTAGCCACACTTGCCGACCTGTACAAAGGAGAAAAAGAAGACTTTGTTCGGCTACCGGTTAAGAAGGGCTACTCGAGTTACAACCCCATAGAATGGGAAGCCTTTCAACTTTGAGACCTGAGTTCGGGTTTTTTATTTGCCCTTTTTTACCAAAGCTTCTAATCTGCGCAAACAGGAATGGAGGAGCTTTGTCGAGACAGTCAACTGTCCGGCCCCCCAACCAGAGAACAACTCTCGTGATGACGACCCAGGATTCCATGACGATCCGGAGCTATCAATTGAGTACGAAGATGGGGTCTTTTACCAAGAGAGCCTTGATCGATAAAAGGTGGCTATCATAGCCGATCACCCCGGATCACTCCCTTCCTCCACTACAGGCAAGAAGAAAAATTCTTCCCGTAAAAGGCAAACGTCCTCCGTTGACCCAAATATGCCGGTTTCTGCTCCCATGCGTCGTCGGTCCTCACGACGAACGTCGGCTACAGCAGCAAGGCCCGGACCGGGCATCAACAGGAGTCCTTCTTGCGAGCCGGATGTGGAGACGGCGCCGACCACTCGTTCAACCAAGAGGGACTTCGTTCGGCCACTTAATCTATTGTCATTGTGATCGATAGGATCTCACAGAATATCTTATGTCGAAATTCTCAGGAAACGAGTACAACCATCTTCTGCCGAGGACGTTGCCGGGACGCTTGGCAACACTCATGAATCAAGATCTTCTGCTCATGCTGAACCTGCCATGGAGGCCCCTGTGGTCAATCCGGCCCCTAAAGACTCTGGGGACGCAGTATCAGTCACTAAATCCGAAGTAGAGAGTGCGATGAACCATTGGCGGCGACGAGAAACCCTGCGTCACCCGGCATTTTCCGAACAAGAGGTCAATGCTCTATGCTCGGCAGACGCACACATCGGTGTTGCCCGAGCTGGGCTTGGGGAAGCCGTGAAACTGATGTCATCTAGCCTGAAGGTGTGTGATTGATTTTGAGAATCCGGACACATATGTAAACCCAGTAGCCCCTGAGCCTTGAATTGGTCGGGACGACCGAGTTAAGGATCTGCATATTGTTTTATCGATGATGCAGGCCTCAAGGCAGCAGAACGAGCAATTGGCCAATGAATTAGAGGCGAGCGGAACATAGGTGGAAGCCGTGAAGGCCGAACTTGAACAAGTGAAGAATTTTACCCGGGAGGCGCATGGTGAGTATATCTATTCTGCTGATCTTAGTATATAATCCCATGCTGACGCGAGGGTACTTTTTAGCAGCTGAATCTATAGGGCAGTTGCAAAGAGATTTAGATGCAGCCCGAGAATCTCAGAGGTACGCCGAGTCCCAGTATGAGGCCGGCTGCCTTTCGTTGCAACGAAACCTGGAGGAGAAGAAACGCCTCCAGGCAGAAAACAAGCAGCAGGCCGAAGAAATTGAGAGTTTAAAGAATCAATTGGTCCAGACCCAAGAAGAGAACCAGAAATTACAGAGGGGCATGTTCGGCAAGTGTGATGATAACGTTGAAGGGTATCTCTCCTATATGAACTGTAATGGACATGCTTTGTCTCATGTATAGGTCTCCTAACCGGGCGGCCGGAAGAAGAGATCGGATCCTACCGGGGGAGCCTTCTGAAGGAACTGTCTGCCATACATGAGCGGGCTCGGAAGGCTATGAGGAGCATGATAAAAGCGCTATGGCCTGCCGAGAAGCCTCCGGAAGGGATGACTGAACTAGCTATGGAAGACATCGTCCTGCCGGGAGGGAGCACGAGAGGCGTGGGCGATGATCAAGACCCGTTATACCGGTCTTAACCCTGAGCATATGGCTCGGGTTGGGCCAGCAGGGCCTGACAGGCAAGAAGTGCCACTTCACTTGGTGTACGACCAAGTGATGCCTACCGCTCGTCTCTCGCAGGAAGATTGTGCCCTGGATGCCTTAATAGACAATCTCGGCCGGCAGCCAGTTGTGTGATTTTATGTAACTATTTACTTTAAATCAAACAATTGCGCCGTCTGTGTTGTAAATTTGTCTTAACCGGCCATCGGCTTCGACCTCCCGTGCTAAAAGCTTGGGAGTGTTCCTTATAAAATATCCCTTGGTAAGAGGGAATTCTTTCGGGGAACCAGGCAATCCGGCCATTTGGTGCGAACAGACAGAAGATGCACAGGGAGATATGTTATATTACTGCTTAGCGTAAGAAACATCTTCCAAAAAAAAATAGTACCTCTATCGGTGCCTTCCTTTAGGTTGCTACGTAAATCGTGGATAGTAAGGCCGTATACTGCTAGTATGCGACTAATGACCTTTTTGAGAAAAGAAGCCCGAGTAATGGTAATAACAACCATAATTTTATTCGTTGCCTCCGTCGTAGCCGACCAATTTTCTACTAAAGATAGCTAGCTTTTGGCTTCACCCATCTGAGGTACGTATCCGGATAACCCGGTCGTAGCAATCGCAGAGGTGCTCCCTTTACCCTCTAGCCGAACAATCGGGAACGTAGAGGGTAAACACAGGAGCGAGGCAACCCAGCTTGGCAAAAATCTTAGTTTGAATTGATGCATATAATGGCTTAAAAATCGACGAGGGAAACATGCATACACAGGAAATATGAATAGATGCTTAAAATATATAACCATCGGCTTCGGGAAGAAGCCCCCAGGTGTTTTATTCGGGTCTAACATTTGAGGATGTATGCCGAAAGATTTAACACAAGCTCGGTTTAGCCGAACATAGACTTTGGGGAGAGAAAAAATCCGAACCTGCCAAAAATCAAGGTGGAAGGGAAGGAAAATGAAAAGAAAGAAAAGAAAAAGGAGGGTAAAAAGTATGACGACACCGGTCTAGCCATAAAAACGCCGAAGACGAGCTGCGTTCCACGGGTGTGGTTCGAGGCGGTTATCAGGCGGGCTTCGAAGACGATAAGCCCCTCCTGCGAGTACTTCGTCGATTATGAAGGGGCCCTCCCATTTGGGATTGAGTTTATGCTTCTGCTTCTCAGGGAGCCGTAAGACGAGTTCACCCACATTATATGCTTTTTCCCTGACCTCCCTGCTCTGGTAACGCCGGGCCTGCTGTTGATAGAAAGTAGAGCGAGCCCGAGCTATGTCGCGTTCTCCTTCTAAGGCGTCCAAGTCGTCCTGCCGATCTAACTCGGCCTCCTTTTCTTCGTACATGTGCACCCTTGGTGCATCGTGAATAATATCGCTAGAAAGGACTGCTTCTGCCCCGTAGACCATGAAGAACGGTGTGTATCCCGTTGATCGATTCGGGGTGGTACGTAGGCCCCACAGAACGGAGTCAAGCTCCTCCACCCAATGGCAGTCGGACTCATGAAGAGATCGGACCAGACGTGGTTTAATACCACTCATGATGAGGCCGTTGGCCCGTTCGACTTGTCCATTAGTCTGCGGGTGATACACCGATGCGTAATCGAGCTTGATGCCCATCTTTGTACACCAGTCTTTTACCTATTGGGCGGTGAAGTTGGATCCATTGTCTGTTATTATACTGTGGGGGACGCCGTAACGGTGTACCACGCTGGATATAAAGTCGACCACTGGTCCGGACTTGGCTGATTTGACAGGTTTTGCTTCCATCCATTTGGTGAACTTGTCAACCATGACCAGCAGATATTTATTCTTTTTGGTCCCCCCTTTAAGTGGTCCGACCATATCCAGCCCCCAGACCGCGAAAGGCCAGGTAATCGGAATAGTCCGGAGAGCTGTTGGGCCATGTGGCTTTGATTTGCAAAAAGTTGACAGCCCATGCAATGCTGGACAAGTGACTAGGCGTCTGCTCGAGCGGTGGGCCAGAAGAAACTAGCCCGAAAGGCCTTACTAAGGCCCTTGCCGCGGCGTGATGGCTGCCCATTCCTGCGTGGACTTCGGCCAAGAGCTGCCTTCCTTCTTCCTCAGATATGCACCACTGGAGTACTCCGGTGGTGCTTTTCTTGTATAACTCACCCTCGTGGACTTTATAGGCCTTGGATCGCCGAATTATGCGTCTCGCCTCTGTCTGATCGTCGGGGAGTTCTTGGCGAAGAAGGTAAGCGACGAAGGGCTCGGTCCATGGTGCAATTACTGCCATGACCTCATGAGCCGAAGGCGTTTCGTCCATTACGGAGCCGCCGATGATTTGGTCGTCTGGTTCATTTATAGGGGGAACAACGTCTTCCGCGCTGATGGATCCGGCGCCCTTATTGTCGTCCTGCCAAACCACCGATGGCTTGAAGAGTCGTTCAAGGAAGGTGTTTTTTGGGACAGGGTCGCGTTTGGCCCCCATGCGGGGCAGTATCTCAGTGGCCTATCTCTTCTCTCTAGCAACGTGATGGAATTCCAGCCCCTCGAACCGTGCGGATATTTTAAGTACGGCGTTTCTATATGCCGCCATCTTCGGGTTTTTGGCATCGAATTCACCGTTGATTTGAGAGATGGCCAAGTTGGAGTCTCCCCGTACCTCCAGCCGTTGTATACCCATTGAAGCTGCCATCCGAAGACCGTGCAAAAGTGCTTCGTACTCGGCTGCATTGTTGGAATCGGCATACATGATTTGCAACACGTAACGGACGTTGTCGCCCGTGGGAGATGTGAGAATAACTCCAGCCCCCAGTCCGGCCAGTGTTTTGGATCCGTCGAAGTACATCGTCCAATGGGAGTATGTACTGTATTCCCTGGGGAGCTCAGTCTCCGCCCATTCAGCGAGGAAATCTGCCAACACCTGAGATTTAATAGCTCGTCGTGGCTTATAGGCGATTTCGAAAGGAAGGAGTTCAATGGCCCATTTGGCTATGCGGCCGGTGGCGTCCCTGTTATTGATTATGTCGTTCAGGGGTACTTCGGAGGCCACCGTGAGCGAACACTCTTGAAAGTAGTGTCTTAGTTTCCGTGATGCCATAAATACTGTATAGGCTATCTTCTGGTAATGCGGGTATCTGGACTTGCATTGCGTTAGTACTTATGACACACAGTAGACCGGCTTCTGTATCCGGAATTTGTGACCCTCCTCCTCTCGTTCGACGATGAGCTCTGCGCTAACCACTTGGTTGGTGGCCGATATGTACAATAACATTGGTTCACCGGCGCCTGGTGCTGTGAGTATGGGGTTGCTTGCCAGCAGTGTTTTAATTTCCTCTAACGCAAGAGCTGCTTCATCGGTCCATTCGAAATTGTTGGTCCGTTTCAGCAACATGTAGAGCGTTAAAGCCTTTTCACCGAGACAGGAAATAAAGCGGCTTAACGCCGCCACGCAACCCGCCAACTTTTGGACATGCTTTAGCTCTATGGGAATTGCAAGTTCCGATAGGGCGCGGGTCTTAGCCGGATTCCCTTCTATTCCTCTATGGGAAACAATGAATCCGAGCAGTTTACCAGCGGGAACTCCGAAGACACATTTCTCTGGATTGAGTCGTATATCGTACTCGCGTAAGCTGGCAAAGATTTGCCTTAGGTCATCGATCAACTGGCTGACGTGTTTGGTTTTAATGACCACGTCGTCCACGTGTGCCTTAACTGTTTTACCAACCTATTTTTCGAGACAGGTCTGGATTATGCGCTGGTATGTAGCCCCAGCGTTTTTTAGCCCGAAAGGCATTGTGTTGAAGCAGAATGGCCCGTAGGGGGTGATGAATGTGGTTGCAGCTTGATCGGATTCCTTCATTTTGATCTGATGGTATCCGGAGTAAGCGTCAAGGAAACACAGTGAATCGTGTCCGGCTGTGGCGTCAATAATCTGGTCTATGCGTGGTAGGGGGAAAGGGTCCTTAGGGCAGGCCTTGTTAAGGTCTTTGAAGTCGATGCACAGCCGCCAGGATTTGTCTTTCTTCGGTACCATCACGAGGTTTGCCAACCATTCGGGGTGTTTGATCTCCCGTATGAATCCGGCCTCTAGCAATTTGGCTAGTTCTTCACCCATAGCTTGTCATTTAGGCTCGGAAAAGCGGCGTAGAGTCTGTTTCATGGGCTTGAATCCTGGGATTATATTCAGACTATGTTCTGCCAGCCGCCGTGGGATTCCTGGCATATCGGAAGGATGCCAGGCGAAGATGTCCCAGTTTTCTCGTAAGAATGCTCGCAGCGCCTCGTCCACCATGGGATCCAGCTGAGATCCGATGGACGCTGTCTTATTAGGGTCCGTAGGGTGTACCTGAAATTTAACAATTTCTTTTGCAGGTTTAAACGACGTGGGTTTGGGCCTTTTGCTAAGGATCACATCGTCCTTGTCCACTGTTGACCGGAGTGCGATCAATTCCTCTGCAGCAAAGGTCTCAGCTAGTGCCTCGAGGGCGAGCGCTGCTGTTTTGTTTTCGGCTTGAAGGGCTATATTCGGATCACTGGCGATTGTGATTACCCCGTTTGGGCCTAGCATCTTGAGCTTCATATACCAGTAATGATGTATAGCCTGGAATTTTGTGAAGGCGTCATGCCCCAACAAGGCGTGGTAGCCACTGGGGAAGGGCACGATATGGAAGAGAAGTTCTTCAGATCTATAGTTTTCGGGCGTGCCGAACACTACGTCCAGGGTGATACGTCCCGAACAACGCGCCTCTTTCCCAGGGATGATCCCCCGGAAGGTTGTGTTTCTTTGCTCGATACGAGATCGGTCGAACTGCATTTTTCCAGGGTGTCTTCGTAGATGAGGTTTAAACCACTGCCACCATTCATTAGCACCTTCTGTAGCCTGAAACCATCGACGATGGGGTTTAGGACCAGTGCGGCCGGTGTTTAACCGGGACGGATGGTTGGTTAGTTAGTGTCTCCGAAGGTGATTGGTGTGTCTGCCCATGAACTTGTTGCCGCCACCTGGTAGACCTGTTCAAGTTCTCTAAGAGCTCTTTTCCTCCTGTTCCTAGAGGGGAACGTTTCGTAGATCGTCAGGACTTCCGCATTGTATTCTGGTGGCGTTGTGGAGCGCCTGTTCGGCGGTAGTGCCTCGAGGATGGCCTCTCTACTTTTTGCGACCTGCCTGACGACCCAGCAAGCTCTGAGGCCGTGAGTCGGGCTTGTGTTCAGCAATACAAAATGTATAGGGCATGGCTTGTCCAATAGTCCGTCAAGGACAGTTTTGGCCCCCGTAGGGGGTCTATTTCTCTTTTCGGCGGCTTCGTGTCGTGCTAGCCGCTTCGGCGGTATCCGCTTTTTCCGATCTCCTATAGGTTCTTCGGTAAAGTCTGGTTCCGCAAGTAGCCGTTCGGCTTGCCAGGTGCTCTCCATGGCACAGTATTTTTGTACCAGGTCCGATAGCTCGGTGAAGCCGCGAACGTGTCGACGGGATAGGGCGTTGAGGATCCCTTCACCATGACAATTACGACTAAAAGTTGCCATTATCTCCTGGTTACTAGAGCCTGGTATTCTGTCTCTAACGAGGAGAAGTCTAGCCCAAAAGTGGTGAACCGACTACCCTGGTAATTGTTTGACATCCCGTAAGTCCGAAGACTTGGACTCTCCTGCGATGCTTGAGTGCTCGACTTGGGTGGTGGGTGGGAAAAAATTTAGTTCCGCGCCACGATGTGAGTCCGGAATCACGAGGTTCGGTGCGGGGGAATTGGAGTCCGCCTTGTCCGCAGGACCGTTCGGTGCGGGGTTCGAGTTGCGTGCTAGATCGGGGATCGATCCCGAACTATTTCTGGAGCGAACTCCAGAGTCCGGGTTACCAGAGAGATCTTGATGATTGGAGATTGGGATATAAACCGTTTTTAGTTTCGGTTGTTGGGGGGACGAGCCTCCAGCCGGACACTCAACGGTAGCGACTAAGTGAGTGACCGAGGGGGTGCGAATCTCCCTGTCATCGGATTTAGGCCCGATCCTGTCATAGACCGGGGTCTGGTGGTCATCAGCCAGGCCCATGGTTCGAATCCGATGCAGTAGCTCGTTCAGGGACGAGACGTCGGCGGAGTATGTGTCGCCGAAGCGCACGGGGTCGATCCGCAGTGTCGTGGTCCCAGGATTGCTCGAAGGCGAATCTAGGTTGTGTTCGGTCGCGGCGGATCCGGGCATATCGAAGGGGTTGGGCGTTCTAGACGGATCGAGGGTAGAGGCCACCTCGGAGGCGATGCCCGATGCTTCCAGCGTCAAGGTGTCGGACTCCGCGGGCTCCTTCGTGGGAGTTGAGGGACTCATCCAAACAAGTTCTCCCCGTGAATCAGCAGCGAACTCTAGGTTCCCAAATCTGATTTCTTGATCGGGGAAGAAACTTCCGAACTGGCCAAGATGGTCAGTCGGATCGGCATGCGACAGGGCGCTGCCACCTGCGGGGGTCTGTCCAGGGACGGAGGCATCCTGGCTACAGACTCCATGGCTTATGAGAAGTTGAGCCATCGATTCTCTTGGTGATCACAGCGGAACTCTAAATGAAAGCACCAATGTCGGTGTCAAAACCGGCGGATCTCGGGTAGGGAGTCCCGAGCTGTGAGTCTAGGATCGATGGTAACAAGGGGACGAAGGAGACGATGTTTACCCAGGTTTGGGACCTCCTATGGAGGTAAAACCCTACGTCCTGCTCGATTATATTGATGGTATGAAGGTTACAGTGTTGATCTACCTCGAGACCGACTAGCTAAAACCCTAGATGAGTTTCTCTGTCCTACAATCTAAAACCCTCTGGCCTATATAGACGCCGGGGGTCATTAGGGTTACACATAGTCGGTTGTTCACCGGAGGGATAAAACATGCCTAATCTACTATCTCAAACTTGAAAGACACGCCACGACTCCTGAGGTCTCCTCTACAGCGACGAGGCCTTCGATCAATCCCATCCTCAACGAGCTGCCCATGAGCCCGGCCTATGAGAAATAGGCCGGTAGTCCGAGGACCCTCAACCCCGGACTCCCTCACCCACAACACCGAGGACTGCTACAAGCTCGGGCAGCTTCCTGAGGGCCACACTAACCGCCATGGCAGCCGCAAGGAGCGCGGTGGCAGGGGCCGCGGCGGCGGCAACGGAGGCGGTCACTGGGACGGCCACAAAGACAACGACGCAGGTGGCAACAACCGTCAGGGCTCGCAGACCCAGCCGCAACAAGCTGACTGATACGTCCATTTTGCTTCATGATTCCTTATTGATATTTATGCTATTGTTGTCCATTATTCCTTATTATCATACAATTCTTATGCCATTTCTCTCTGAATGTGCAATGTACATCACAAAGAGGGAAAACTCTGAAACAGGAATTCTGCACCGGGAAACCAAGAAAAAGGCAGAAAAATCACCAGACTCCAAATGACCTGAAACTTCACGGAGAATTTTTATGCAATATTTAATAATTATTTGGGGAAAAATATACCAGAGGGGTGCCACCTGCTGGCCTCAAGCCAACAGGGCGCACCCACCACCTAGGCGGCCCCTGATGGCTTCTGGGGCCCCAACAGGCGTTCCGACCCCCCTCTTCTCTTATATGGTGTGTTTACCCTAGAAAAAATCATAAGTAATCTTTCGGGACGAAATGCCGCCATCTCGAGGCAGAAACCTGGGCAGAAGCCCTTTTATACTCCGGGAGGCTGATTCTGCCGGGGAAACTTCTCTCCGGGAGGGGGAGATCGAAGCCATCGTCATCACCAACGCTTCCTCCTTCGTGGGAGGACCAATCTTCATCAACATCTTCACCAGCACCATCTCATCTCTAACCCTAGTTCATCTATTGTATTCAATCTTTGTCTCAATACCTCAGATTGGTACTTGTGGGTTACTAGTAGTGTTGATTACATCTTGTAGTTGATGCTTGTTGGTTTACTTGGTGAAAGTTATTATGTTCAGATCCTTAATCTCCATTATTACACCTCTGATCTTGAACATGTTGATGAGGTTTGAGTAGTTACTATTGTTCCTGAGGACATGGGAAAAGTCTTGTTATAAGTAATCATGTGAAGTTGGTATTCGTTCGATATTTTAATGATATGTATGTTGTTACTTCTCTTAGTAGTGTCATGTGAACGTCCACTACATGACACTTAACCATGTTATGGGCCTAAGGGAAGTCATTGTGGAGTAACAAGTAGATGATGGGTTTCTAGAGTGACAGAAGCTTAAACCCCAGCTTATGCATTGCTTCATAAGGGGCTGATTTGGATCCACAGGTTTCATGCTATGGTTAGATTTATCTTAATTCTTCTTTCGTAGTTGCAGATGCTTGTGAGAGGGGGTAATCATAAGTGGGTTGTTTGGTCAAGTAAGAACAACACCTTATCACCGGTCTACCCGCATATCAAATTATCAAAGTAGCGAATGTGAATCAACTCAACATGATGAACATGACTAGTCAAAAATTCCCATGTGTCCTCGGGAGCACTTGCTTAATATAAGAGTACTTTCACACTCCTTTGCTGTAAAAAGGATTGGGCTACCTTGCAGTACCCTTGTTACTATTGTCACTTGTCACTTGTTACGAATTATCTTGCTACAAAACTATCTATCACTATTACTCAAAGCACTTGTAGAGAATACCTTGCTGAAAACTGCTTATCATTTCCTTCTGCTCCTCGTTGGGTTCGACACTCTTACTTATCGAAAGGACTACGATTGATCCCCTATACTTGTGGGTCATCAATAATCTTTTATGGCGCCGTTGCAGGGGAGTGAAGCGCCTTTGGTAAGTGGAAATTTGTAAGGAACATTTTCGATACGTGCTGAAATTGACTGTTGCTTGTCACTATGAACGGTCACCCTTTGAGTGGCTTGTTCGGGGCATCTTCGCCTCGAACAGAAGTTGAAGAGGTTGCTACTCAACCTACTGAAAATATTTATTATGAGATTCCTTCGGGTATGTTATAAAAACTGCTAGCTAATCCTTATGATGGTACGACTCATCCTGATTACCATTTGATATTGCTCGATGAGGTTTGTGGATTGTTTCAGCTTGCAGGCTTCTCTGGAGACAAATTTAAGAATAAGTTTTTCCCTTTATCTTTGGAGGGAAAGGCATTAATGTGGTATAGGGCATTGGATGATATTGGATCATGGGTCTGGAATCGTTTGAAGCTGTTATTTCATCAGAAGTTTTATCCTATGCATCTAGTCCATCGTGATCGAAACTTTATTTATAATTGCTGGCCTTGTGAAGGAGAAAGTATCTCTCAAGCTTGGGCAGGCTTAAATCTATGATGCACACTTTCCCCAACCATGAGATTTCAAGATAAATGATTATACAAAAAATTTATACTTGGCTTTCTCATGATGATCAAGTATTACTCGATTCTTGTGCTACTGGTTCCTATATGAAGAGGACTATCGAATTCAAATGGGATCTTTTGGAAAGAATTAAACGCAACTCTGAAGATTGGGAACTCGACAAAGGTAAAGAGTCAGGTATAAAGCTTAATTTTGATTGTGTTAAAACTTTTATGGAAACCAAAGGTTTCCATGAGTTTAGCAATAAATATGGTTAAAGATCTCCTAGTTGATAATATTGATGGCCAAGTTATTTACTTCTGTGATGAAGCTGCTAGAATTGCAAAACCTGTTAGAAACAAGAGGGGTGAGCTTGATAAAAACAAACCAGTTGTAGGCATGCCTATTGTTTCAGTTAAAATTGGAGATCATTGTTATCATGGCTTGTGTGACATTCGGGCTAGTGTTACTGCTATACCTTCTACCTTATATTAAGGAATTATGCATGACAAAGCACCTCTGAGATAGAAGATATTGATGTCGCTATTAAACTTGCAAACATAGATACTATTAAAATACTTGGGATTGTTAGAGATGTTGAAGTCTTGTGTGGAAAAGTCAAGTACCCAACAGATTTCTTAGTACTTGGTTTAGAACAAGATAACTTTTGTCCCATTATATTTGGTAGACCTTCTTGAATAATGTTAATGCTGAAATTAATAGTGTTGCTGAGAAGGTCAAAGTAAGCTTTGGTGATATGTCTCATGAATTTAATTTCTCTAAGTTTGGTAGACAACCACATGAAAAAGAATTGCCTAGTAAGGATGAAATAATTGGTCTTGCTTCTATTGTCGTACCTCCTACTAATCCGCTAGAACAATATTTGCTAGACCATGAAAATGATATGCATATGAATGAAAGAAATGAAATAGATGATATAATTTGTTGGGGAACGTTGCATGGGAAACAAAAAATTTCTTACGCACACGAAAGATCTATCCATGGAGATGTATAGCTACGAGAGGGGAGTGCATCTACATACCATTGTAGATCGCTAAGTGGAAGCGTTAAGAAACGCAGTTGACGTAGTCGTACGTCTTCGCGATCCAATCACGATCCGTCCCGATCTAGCGCCGAACGGACGGCACCTCCGCGTTCAGCACACGTGCGGCTCGATGAAGTCTCCTCCTTCTTGATCCAGCAAGCGAGGGAGGAGAAGTAAATGGGATGTCAGCCAGCACGACGGTGTGGTGGAGATGGTGGTGGAGCAATCCCGGCAGGGCTTCGCCAAGCACTACCGTAGATGCGATCTGAGGAGAAAACGGAGTAACGGGAGAGGCAGGGCTGCCACCGAGGCATGGGAATTGGTGTGTGCAGCCCTCCCCTCCCCTCCACTATATATAGGAAGCAAAGGGGAGAGGGGAGGAGCAGACTTGACCCCTCCTCCAAGGGAGGGGTGATACGTCTCCAACGTATCTACTTTTCTCACTCTTTTGCCCTTGTTTTGGACTCTAATTTGCATGATTTGAATGGAACTAACCCGGACTGACGCTGTTTTCAGCAGAACTACCATGGTGTTGTTTTTGTGGAGAAATAAAAGTTCTCGGAATGGAACAAAACTTTTTGGAGATTTATTTTGGAAAATATAAAAAATACTGGAGCCAAAAACCACCGGAGAGGGGGCCCAGGCTGGGCACAATACACCAGGGCACGCCAGCCCCCTCCCGGCGCGCCCTGGTGGGTTGTGCCCACCTCGTGGCCCACTTGCCCTAACTCCGCCATTATAATTCCTAAATTTGGAGAAAAAAATAGGGGAGAAAGAATTATCGCGTTTCACGAGATGGAGCCGCCGCCACCTCCTGTTCTTCATCGGGAGGCCAGATCTGGAGCCCGTTTGGGGCTCCGGAGAGGGGAATCCTCGCTCTTCATCATCACCAACCTTTCTCCATCGCCAATTCCAGGATGCTCCCCACCGGGAGTTAGTAATTCCTTCGTAGGCTTGCTGGTCGGTGAGGAGTTGGATGAGATTCATCATGTAATTGAGTTAGTTTTGTTAGGGCTTGATCACTATTATCCATTATGTTCTGAGATTGATGTTGCTATGACTTTGCTATGCCTAATGCTTGTCACAAGGGCCCGAGTGCCATGATTTCAGATCTGAACCATTTATGTTATCATCTCTATATCTATGTTCTTGATACGATCTTGCCTAGTCATATGCACCTATTATGTGTTATGATCCGTCAACCCCATAGTGACAATATTTGGGATACTTCACGGTGATGACCGTAGTTTGAGGAGTTCATGTATTCACCATGTGTTAATTCTTTGTTCCGGTTCTCTATTAAAAGGAGGCCTTAATATCCCTTAGTTTCCTTATGGACCCCGCTGCCACCTGAGGGTAGGACAAAAGTTGTCATGCAAGTTCTTTTCCATAAGCACGTATGACTATTTACGGAATACATGCCTACATTACATTGATGAACTGAGCTAGTTCTGTATCGACCTAGGTTATGACTGTTACATGACGAATATCATCCAACGAGTTACCGATCCAGTGCCTACGACCTTTCCACTTATTGCTCTTGCTAAGTTACTACTACTGTTGTTGCTGTTCCAACTGCTACAAAACTATTGCTACTACTGTTACCACTACTATTGCCGTCACTATTGCTACCAAACTATCATATTACTGTGCTACATCACTTTGCTGCAGATATTTAATCTCCAGGTGTGGTTGAATTGACAACTCAACTGCTAATACTCTCAAGTATTCTTTGACTCCCCTTGTGTCGAATCTATAAATTTGGGGTGAATACTCTACCCTCGAAAACTGTTGCGATCCCCTATACTTGTGGGTTGTCAAGACCTTTTTCTGGCGCCGTTGCCGGGCATCATAGCAATATTTGTTGAGTCACTTGGGATTTATATCAATCTATCACTATGAAGAATTTGAAGGATACTAAGACCAAGATTTTTCCCTTCTGTTATGAGTAAGCTTGCAACACCACCACATGCTAGTAATCCTGATATGTCGCAAGTTATTGATGATGCTACCTCTGCTAGAATTATGCTATTGATGATGCTAGTACCATGCTTGATGATAATGTGCCACTAGGAGAATTTGTTGATGAACAAATTGCTAGAGCTAAAGAGAATGAGACTGCTGAAACTGATGAAGCTTATGAAACTGATAATGATTATGAAACTCGTATTAGTCCAAGCTCTCCTAAATTTGAAATGCCTAAGATACCTGAAGGTTATGTTATGGACGAAGAGATAACTAGAGAAATTCTTTCTTGCAAAGATAGAGACGATCTTAAGAAATTGCTATGCAAGTGTAAGGAAAAGACTTTGAATGCTAGAATGAAATGTGATCCTAAGTTTGCTACTTCACCAATCTTTGTTATCGATAAGGATTATGAATTCTCTGTCGACCCAGAGTTAATTACTTTGGTTTAATCTAATCCTTTCCATGGCTATTAAACTGAAACTGTAGTGGCACACCTTACTAAGCTGAATGATATAGCCACCCTCTTTGCTCATGATGACAAGATTCGCTACTATTATATCGTTAAGTTATTTCCGTTCTCATTAAAGGGTGATGCTAAGACATGGTACAATACTCTTGCTGCTGGTTCTGTGCGTAGTCCCTAAGATATGATCTACTACTTTTCTGAAAAATATTTCCCTGCTCACAAGAAACAAGCTGCCTTACAGGAAATATTTAACTTTGTGCAAATTGAAGAAGAGAGTCTCCCACAAGCTTGGGGGAGGCTTCTCTAGTTGCTTAATGCTTTGCCTAATCATCCTCTCAAGAAAAATGAAATACTTGATATCTTTTACGATGGACTAACCGATACTTCTAGGGACTTCCTAGATAGTTGTGCCGGTTGTGTTTTCAGGGAACGAACTGTTGAACAAGCTGAGGAATTATTGAATAACATATTGAAGAATTATGATGATTGGACTCTTCCTGAACCACCGCCTAAACCCAGTCCGAAGAAGAGGGGTATCTTATTTCTTAGTCCTGAAGATATGCAAGAGGCAAACAAAACTATGAAGGGAAAAGGTATTAAAGCTGAGGATGTTAAGAATTTGCCACCTATTGAAGAAATACATGGCCTTGACACACCACCACCTCCACAGGTGGTAGAGGTAAATTCTTTATTGAAGTTTAATGAAAGTGACATCCCTGACAATAAACATCCTAGTAAATGCTTATATGAGTTTGACAACTATATTATGAAGCAAGATCATTTCAATGCCCATGTTTTGAAACAATTGAAATATAATTCTGATATGATTGCTCTATGGTTCTATGGTTCAAACTCAGTTAGAACAAGTAATGATGTTAGAGGTGTAGGAAAGCATGCCTCTATGGTTCAAACTCAGTTAGAACAAGTTGCTAAGTCTCAAAAAGAATTGCTTGATGAAATGAATAACAATATGCATGATTTTGCTGCTAGAGTAGTAACTAGAGGAGGTAGAATGACCCAAGAACCACTTTATCCTGAGGGTCATCCTAAAAGAATTGAACAAGACTCTCAAAAAATTAATCATGATGCACCTAGTCCTTCTAAGAAGAAAAAGAAAAAGAAAAATGATAGCACTTTGCATACCTCTAGTGAACCTGAGACATAGAAACCTCCTTATAATAATGATGTCTCTATTTCCGATGCTGAAACTCAGTCTGGTAGTGAACATTCACCAAGTGATAATGATAATGATAATGATAATGATGATGCTCAACCTAGTAATGATGTAGAACCAGACAATGATGTTGAAATAGAGCCTGCTCCTGATCTTGATAACCCACAACCTAAAAATAAATGGTATGACAAAAGAAACTTTTTGGCTAGGAAACATGGTAAAGTAAGAGAGCCATGGGTTCATCAACCCACGCCATTTCCACCTAAGCCATCTAAGAAAAACGATGATGAAGAATTTGAGCACTTTGCAGAAATGATTAGGCCAGTCTTTTTGCGTACCCGTTTAACTGATATTTTGAAGATGGCCCCCTATGCTAAGTATATGAAAGACATCATCACTAATAAAAGAAAGATACCGCAAGCTGAAATCTCCACCATGCTTGCTAATTATTCTTTTAAGGATGGAGTATCTAAAAAACTTGGAGATACTGGAATACCAACTATACCTTGCTCCATTAAAAGAAACTATGTCAAAACTGCTTTATGTGATTTGGGAGCCGGTGTTAGTGTTATGCCTTTCTCCTTATATAAAAGACTTGATTTGAATAAACTCACATCTACTGAGATATCATTGCAAATGGCTGACAAATCAACGGCCATACCTATCGGTATTTGCGAGGATATGCCCGTTGTTGTTGCAAATGTTACTATCTTAACGGACTTTGTTATTCTTGAGATGCCCGAGGACGACAACATGTCGATTATCCTATGTAGACCCTTTTTGAATACTGGGGCTGTTATTGATTGCAATAAAAGCAAAGTCACTTTTCATATTAATGGTAATGAGCACACGGTGCACTTTCCAAAGAAACAATTCCAAGTGAATGGTATAAATGTTATTGAAGAATCTCCGACCATCACTATTGGAAGTTTTCAATTACCTCTACCTACTGCCAAAAAGAAATATGATGTACTTATTGTTGGGGATATGCACATCCCCATTGAGGTAACTTAGTGTTTTACAAAAGTTCTTCGGTTTCATGCTACTCGGAAGTGGTTGTTAATAAGACTTGATCAACCTTATTAATGGATCATTTTTGAGAGGTATGAAGTTGATGAATTTAGTAAGCACAACTCTCTGCTCCCACCTTTTATTTTCTGTTTTAGTTCGTCAAATAAAATAAAATTCCATTATTATCCCGTTTTCTGTTTTCTCCGTATAATAAAAAATGACCCAAAAATAAAAATTATCAGAATGCCATGAAAATTTAACACGATTTTTTCCCGAATATTTAAGATTTTTTGGTGTAAATAACATCAGAAGGGGGTGCACCTGGTGCCCACAAGACACCAGGGCGCGCCAGCACCCCCAGGCGCGCCCTGGTGGGTTGTGGGCCCCACGTGGGCCCCCTCACTTATCTCTTTAGCCCACATCACCACCTACCTCCAGCAAAAAATCACCACAACCACCATTTTCGTGTTCTTGCTCTCAAACCCGCGGATTTCGATCTCTTTGCTCGAAGCTCCATTTCCGAAACTGTTTGGAGGGATTGCTTCTTGGTATGTGACTCCTCCATTCCTCCAATTAGTTTTTGTTTTAGTGGGTTATTTTTAGAGTAATTAGCTACTCTTGGTGCTGTTGTAGTTGAGCTTGCATGTTGAATTCTTAGAGTTCTAAGTAGTTTGAATGCTCAATATGGCCTCTATGCATGCTTAGGAGTGTTTGCTAACAATCTTACAAAGTTTTGTTGACAAAAAAATTTGTGGACTGAAAATTTTCAGAATTTTTATCGGAATAAAATGCAATTCTTTAGGAGTTCTCCGAGGAGGAGATCCTCGGGAGCCTCATCAAGTGGAAGCTCAGTTCGAAATTCTTATGTTGAACCAAGCGAAATCTCGATGCGAGATGCCGCCACCAAATCATGCTTGTGGCCATGCAACGAGTTCATGGAAGGTGCAGGTATTAAGGAGGAATTTGATCAATTTATTCGCAACATAGAGCTTGTCTCCTTCATCGCAGATAAGTGTCCCCAACACCTTGAGCTCACGAAAACCTTCACAAAGAAATTGAAGTATTTTCCTCATGAGTCTAGAGTTTCGTTCAACCTGTACGAACATTCCTTTACCATGCCGTTAGAAATGTTTAGCGATGCATGCAAACTTCCATATGAGGGTTCCCTCGATGAACCAACAAAATCTGAGTACGGGTCATTTTTAGTTAATCTTTGCTTTGGCGAAGATAGGGGGGTTACACAAGGGAGAATTAACAGTATCCATTTTCCTTCACTACAACATTTTGCGCTCTTTAACGGTAAATGTGTTGTAGGCAAACAAGATTGTAGTACACTTTGTGCTCATGATTTGAGTCTCCTACCCACTGCCATAAATGGGAATAAGGATTATAATCTTGGTGCAATTGTTGCACGTAGGATGAAGCTCAATGCTGCTAGTGGTAATTTTTATGGAGGAATCTATGCCTCGCGTGTAGCTGAGAGATTAAATGTGTCACCATGGCCTAATGACCCCATCCTACCCACTCAGTATTTAGACTTTGATGCTATGAAGCGTCATAAGTTCCTTATGGGCACGGCCACCAACTATACCTATAACTTGAGATTTTTTATAAGAAATCCGTTGTGCCTGTTGTTTTGCCTGCTCCTGCTCTCTTTGATTTTCACACTAGGGGAAGATATTATGTTCTTGAGAGTGAAGCCTATGAGTACAACGCGGAGGTTGAAGCTGCCAGGAGGGCCGCGGAGTCTGATCCGAGGTTCTCAATGAGCCATCGCCCAGATTATTATTCATACGGATGGTGATTACCAAGCTAGGCCAAAAGCCTTAGCTTGGGGGAGTACGTATTTCCACCGACATTACATTCATGTTCACACATTTCACTCCAGTTGTCGGTGTTCATACTTTTTCATTGTATTATCCATGCTTGATTTGTTTTCTCGCTTTCTTCTTGTGTGTTTGAAAAACTTTGAGAAACCCCAAAAATATTTCCTACTTCTTTTTAGTTTTTCTTTCTAGCTTAGTTTAATTGTAGCAGCAAAAGAAAACCCAAAAAGATTTCTCGCTTCTTCTTTTTGCTTGTTGGGAGCTTTCCCGTGTAAATAGTTTTTCTCGTTTTTTTTCTCTTTAATTTGCTTGCTTCAAGAAAAACCAAAAACTCCAAAAATATTTCAGTGTGTTTCTCTGAAATTCTTTTCTGTTTACTTGAGTCGTACCGAGGAGAGGACCACAATGAAATTATTGAGTGGCTCTCATCTGCATTATTGTTTATCCAATAAAGAGCCCATGTTACTTTGTCTTCTCCTCTTGAATAAAATGCTTGCAGATTCCAGCTTAGTCCATAGCACTCCTGCACTATTATTATCATCTTATTGTTCGGTCGTGCAAGTGAAAGGCAATAATGACGACATTTGATGAATTGACTGTGGCAGAGAAAGGCGGGTATGAACTTAACTTGTTTTTGTTTTTTGTAAATATGTTTAACCTAGTATCCCTTTATTCAGCTCATTATGATCAAACATGTTTGCAATGACCATTAGAGATTATAGTTGTTCATGCCATGCTTAAGTAGCTAGGAGTGGATAATGATTTATCTTGGGTGTCAACATGCATTAAAATGGTTGTGATGTGGTGTGATGATATGGTATCCTCCTCTGAATGTTTCAAGTGGCTTGACTTGGCACATGTTCACGCATGTAGTTGAATTAAAACCAACATAGCCTTCATGATATTTATGTTCATGATGTCCATATCCTACTCATGCCAGTATTCAATGTTGATTATATGTAATGCATGTTCATGACCGTTTTCGCTCTCTAGCTGGCTGCTTCTCAATCTAATTGCTAGCCTTCGCCTGTACTAAGCGGAAATACTGCTTGTCCATCAAAACCCTTAAACCAAGTTATGCGAGATGAGTCCACCATATCTACCTATATGCGGTATTACCCTGCCGTTCCAACGTAAATTTGCATGTGCCACCTCTAAAAATTCAAATGAACATGTTTTTTGTGCCTGGACCGCTCATGAAGCGACATGGGGTGGTCAGTATCTTCCATGCTAAGCGGGTTATTCTCATGATGACTGTTTATTCACTTGTCCTTACACGAGAGGGGCGGTAATAGGGATTCCCAGTCCCGAAATCAAAAATCAATAATAATTAAACAAAACTCCCGCAGGAATGTTGTTGGTTTGGACGGTACCCGTGGATGCGGCTCGCCGTGGAGTGTGATTGTTGGTGGAGGGGGAGTAAACCTTTACTTTTACCACTTGGGAACCGCCGCTAATTTGTTTAGCATGGAAGATATTGATAACTCTTGGTCATGACGTTGACAGGAAGGGTGTACCTCTCAAAATTATATCTATCTCTGTTTTAAACTTTGAGCTCTGGCACCGCTACAAATCCATGCTTCCCTCTGCGAAGGGACTATCTATTTACTTTTATGTTGAGTCATCACCTTCTCAAATAAGCGCCAGACCTGAGAGCACTATTGTCATCCTCATGCATTGTGTATATTTGATGTTGGGTGCAGCATGACTGGATCTTTTCTACCATGAATTACAATGTTTAGTCGCTGCTTTAACTTTGGAGGTGCTCTGCATTTATGTTTTGCGGTTTCAGAAAGGGCTAGCGAGATACCACTATTGTCATATTGTATCATGATTGTTTTGACGAAGTGTTGGCGCTTGAGATATCTTATTATTGCTTGCTAGTAGCTTATGTTATTGTTATGAGTAAATATAATTCCTAAGAGTTATTGTTGACATGGTTAGTCAAAATCTTTGCTGAAAACCTGGGTGCTACTTGAGCATATATATGTAAACAAGAACAAAAGAGTTCATAAAAGTTTTTCTTTATCACTTTTAGTTTGTCAACTGAATTGCTTGAGGACAAGCAAAGGTTTAAGCTTGGGGGAGTTGATACGTCTCCAACGTATCTACTTTTCCTCACACTTTTGCCCTCGTTTTGGACTCTAATTTGCATGATTTGAATGGAACTAACCCGGACTGACGCTGTTTTCAGCAGAACTACCATGGTGTTGTTTTTGTGTAGAAATAAAAGTTCTTGGAATGGAACAAAACTTTTTGGAGATTTATTTTGGAAAATATAAAAAATACTGGCGCCAAAAACCACCAGAGAGGGGGCCCAGGCTAGGCACAATACACCAGGGCGCGCCAGCCCCCTCCCGGCGCGCCCTAGGGGGTTTTGCCCACCTCGTGGCCCCACCTGCCCTAACTCTGCCACTATAAATTCCTAAATTTGGAGAAAAAAAATAGGGGAGAAAGAATTATCGCGTTTCACGAGACGGAGCCGCCGCCACCTCATGTTCTTCATCGGGAGGCCAGATCTGGAGCCCGTTTGCGGCTCCGGAGAGGGAAACCTCGGTCTTCGTCATCACCAACCTTTCTCCATGGCCAATTCCATGATGATCTCCACCGGGAGTGAGTAATTCCTTCGTAGGCTTGCTGGTCGATGAGGAGTTGGATGAGATTCATCATGTAATCGAGTTAGTTTTGTTAGGGCTTGATCACTAGTATCCATTATGTTCTGAGATTGATGTTGCTATGACTTTGCTATGCCTAATGCTTGTCACAAGTGCCCGAGTGCCATGATTTCAGATCTGAACCGTTTATGTTATCATCTCTATATCTATGTTCTTGATCCGATCTTAACAAGTCATATGCACCTATAACGTGTTATGATCCGTCAACCCCATAGTGACAATATTTGGGATACTTCATGGTGATAACCGTAGTTTGAGGAGTTCATGTATTCACCATGTGTTAATGCTTTGTTCCGGTTCTCTATTAAAAGGAGGCCCTAATATCCCTTAGTTTCCTTATGGACCCCGCTGCCACGGGAGGGTAGGACAAAAGTTGTCATGCAAGTTCTTTTCCATAAGCACGTATGACTATTTACGGAATACATGCCTACATTACATTGATGAACTGAGCTAGTTCTGTATCACCCTAGGTTATGCCTGTTACATGACGAATATCATCCAACGAGTTACCGATCCAGTGCCTACGACCTTTCCACTTATTGCTCTTGCTAAGTTATTACTACTGTTGCTGTCGTTCCAACTGCTACAAAACTATTGCTACTACTGTTACCGCTACTATTGTCGTCACTATTGCTACCAAACTATCATATTACTGTGCTACTGGTCACTTTGCTGCAGATATTTAATCTCCAGGTGTGGTTGAATTGACAACTCAACTGCTAATACTCTCAAGTATTCTTTGGCTCCCCTTGTGTTGAATCTATAAATTTGGGTTGAAGACTGTACCCTCGAAAACTGTTGCGATCCCCTATACTTGTGGGTTAACAAGGGGCCAGCGGCCAAGGGAGAGTCCTCCCTTTACAAGGATGGGAGGAGATCCTCCAAGGCACCTCCAGTGTACCTTGTCCCTTTGGGACTCTTGCCCCCAAGCCTATTTCACCTCTAGGGGCTGATGCACCTGGCTCATGATGGCTAGGGCGCACCCCCTATGGCCCATGTGGGCCCACGGTGCAGGTGGACCCCCCGGTGGACCCCCGGAACCCTCTTCGGCACCCTGGTACACTACTGGTAATGCCCGAAACTTTTTCGGCGACCAAAACAGAACTTCCCAAATATAAATCTTTACTTTCGGACCATTCCGGAAATCCTCTTGGCGTCCAGGATCTCATTTGGGACTCCGAATAAAATTCGGTCACCAACGTACATATCCCAGTACTACTCTAGCGTCACCGAACGTTAAGCGTGCGGACCCTGCGGGTTCAAGAACCATGTAGACATGACCGAGACACCTCTCCGGACAATAACCAATAGCGGGACCTGGATGCCCATAGTGATTCCTACATATTCCACAAAGATCTTCATCGGTCGAACCACGATGTCAAGCATTCAGTCAATCCTGTATGGAGTTCCCTTTGTCCAGTGGTATGTTACTTGCCCGAGATTCGATCGTCGGTGTCCCCATACCTAGTTCAGTCTCGTTACCGGCAAGTCTCTTTACTCGTTCCGTAATACAAGATCCCGTGACTAAATCCTTAGTCACATTGCTTGCAAACTTCTTGTGATGTTGTATTACCGAGAGAGCCCAGAGATACCTCTCCGTCATACGGAGTGACAAATCCCAGTCTCGATTCATGCCAACCCAACAAACACACTCGGAGATACCTGTAGAGCGCATTTATGATCACCCAGTTACGACATGACATTTGATACACACAAGGCATTCCTTCGGTGTCAGGGAGTTGCATGATCTCATGGTCATAGTAACAGATACTTAACATAAAGAAAGCAATAGCAATAAACAAATACGATCAAATGCTATGCTTACGGTTGGGTCTTGTCCATCACATCACTTTCCTAATGATGTGACCCCGTTATCAAATGACAACTCATGTCTATGGTTAGGAAACTTTAACCATCTTTGATCAATGAACTAGTCTAGTAGAGGCTCACTAAGGACACGGTGTTGTCTATGTACCCACACATGTATCTGAGTTTCCGATCAATACAATTCAACCATGGATAATAGACGTTTATCATGAACAGGGAAATATGATAATAACCAATTTATTATTGCCTCTAGGGAATAATTCCAAAAGTCTCCCACTTGCACTAGAGTCAATAATCTAGTTCACATCACCATGTGATTCACACCCAATGAGTTCTGGGGTTTGTTCCTGTTTTGCTTGTGAGAGAGGTTTTAGTCAACGGGTCTGCAACATTCAGATCCATGTGTACTTTGCAAATCCTTATGTCATACTGTAGATGCTGCTATCTTGCTCCACTTGGAGCTATTCCAAATGACTGCTCCACTATACATATCCAGTTTGCTACTCAGAGTCATCCGGATCGGTGTCAAAGCTTGCATCGACGTAACCCTTTACGACGAACTCTTTATCACCTCCATAATCGACAAACATTTACATAGTCCTCTAGTTACTAAGGTTAATTTTGACCATTGTCCAGTGATCCACTCCTGGATCACTCTTGTACCCCCTTGCCAAACACATAGCAATGCACACATCAGGTGCGGTACACAGCATGGCATACCGTATAGAGCCTATAGCTAAGGCATAGGGTACGACCTTCGTCCTTTCTCTTTCTTCTGCCGTGGTCAAGCTTTGAATCTTACTCAACTTCACACCTTACAATACAAGCAAGAACTCCTTCTTTGACTGATCCATTTTGAGCTCCTTCAAAATCTTGTCAAGGTATGTGACGTGGCTTGAGACTGCGTCGGTATTTTCCTGAAGAGGAAGGGATGATGCAGCACAGCGAAGGTAAGTATTTCCCTCAGTTATGAAACCAAGGTTATCGAAATAGTAGGAGGATCACCACCACCCAATAAGCTGCACCTGCACACAAACAACAAATACTTGCAACCCGACGCGAAAGAGAGGTTGTCAATCTCTCTACGGTAAAAAGATAGATTAGGTAGTGATAGATAGGAGAGATAGATCTCTCAAGAACACAAAATAAAAAGAGCAATAAAATATGCAGCAATATGTTTTTGGGTTTTTGGTTTTGTAGATCTGAAAACAAAGATGCAAAAAGATAGATCTGAAAGCAATATGTTGAAAAATTAGACCCGGGGGGCGTAGGGTTCACTAGTGGCTTCTCTCATGAGTATAGCTCACGGTGGATGAACAAATTACTGTTGGGCAATTGATAGAAAATCGAATAGTCATGACGATATCCAAGGCGATGATCATTATATAGGCATCACGTCAAAGATAAGTAGACCGACTCCTGCCTGCATCTACCATTATTACTCCACACATCGACCGCTATCCAGCATGCATCTAGTGTATTAACTTCGTGGAAAAACGGAGTAATGCAATAAGAACGATGACATGATGTAGACAAGATCTATTCATGTAGGAATAGACCACATCTTGTAATCCTTAATAGAAACGATACATGCGTGTCTTGCTGCCCCTTCTATCAATGGGAAAGAACACCGCAAGATCGAACCCATCACAAAGCACCTCTTCCCATGGCAAGAAAAATCAATCTAGTTGGACTAACTAAACCAAAGATTCGAAGAAGAAATACGAGGCTATAAGTAATCATGCATATAAGAGATCAAAGAAGACTCAAATAATATTCATGGATAGAAACTGATCATGAACTCAAAATTCATCGGATCCCAACAAACACACCGCAAAAGTTTACATCAAATAGATCTCCAAGAGACCATTGTATTGAGAATCATAAGAGAGAGAGAGAGAAAGCCATCTAGCTACTGCCTACGGACCCGTAGGTCTATGGTGGACTACTCACGCATCATCGGAGAGGCACCTATGAGGAAGATGAACCCCTCTGTGATGGTGTTTAGATTGGATCGCGAGGTTCTGGAACTTGCGGCGGCTGGAATTGTGTTTCGTCGACTTCCCTAGGGTTTTTGGAATATTTGGGAATTTATAGGCATCAGAGGCGGTGGAGAGGGGCCCCGAGGAGGGCACAACCCATCAGGGCGCGCCGGGGCCCCCCTGGCGCGCCCCGGTGGGGTGTGGTCTCCTCGGCCCACTCCCCCGGCACTTCTTTGGCCCACTGAATGTCTTCTGGTCTAGAAAAAATCTCCAAAAAGTTTCGTCGCGATTGGACGCCATTTGGTATTGATTTTCTGCGAAGTAAAAAACAAGCAAAAACAACAACTAGCACTTTGGCACTATGTCAATAGGTTAGTCCCAAAAAATGATATAAAGTTGTTATAAAATGATTGTAAAACATCCAATAATGATAATATAACAGCATGGAACAAGCAAAAATTATAGATACGTTGGAGACGTATCAGCATCCCCAAGCTTAATTCCTACTCGTCCTCGAGTAGGTAAGTGATAAAAACAGAATTTTAGATGTGGAATGCTGCCTAACATGTTCATCTCATATTCTTTTCTTTTGTATAGCATGGACATTTGGACTTGTAATGATTCATAGAAATAGTCTAGTTTTAACATAATGACTTCAATACTCAAGCATGTCAACAAGCAACCATGTCTTTTGAAATATCAACGCTAAAGAAAGTTATCCCTAACCCATCATGCTCAATCATTGATACATTCATGAAACACACTCAAATATTAGCTTTGCCCAATGCTCAAGTACGATCATAGTGCCCCATAGTTGGTGCTTTATAAGAGAAGATGGAGACTCAAAGTAAAAATAAAAATTGCATTAAGTAAATAGATAGGCCCTTCGCAAAGGGAAGTAGGGATTTGTAGAGGTGCCAGAGCTCAACGTTTAAATTGAGAGAGAAAAAATATTTTGGGTGGCATGCTTTTCCTGTCAACGAAAACGACAAAGTAGCTCACAATACTTTCCATGCTAGATATATCATAGGCGGTTCCCAAACAGAAAATAAAGTTTATTACTTTTTCCACCAAACTTTCACTTTCCATGGCGGGCCGTATCCACGGTTGCCTTCCATACCTATACTTTCCAAGGAATTTATTATTTGACAACATAAAGTAAATATTTTTTTCTCCTTTTTCATTTCGAGAATGGGCATTCCTATTACCGCCGCATTCTCCTGCAATGACAAGTGAATAAACACTCATCTTGAGAATAACACATCTAGCATGGAAAAATATTGGACACTCCCCACCGTTTCATGAGCGGTACGAGCACACAAAAGAGATTTTTTTTAAAAAAAAATTAGAGATGGCACATACAAATTTGCTTGGAACAGCATGGAAATACCGCATATAGGTAGGTATGGTGGACTCATAAGGCAAAACTTGGTTTAAGGGTTTTGGGTGCACAAGTAGTATTTCGACTTAGTACAAATAGAGGCTAGCAAATAGATTGGGAAGCAACCAAACCAAGAAACGAAAATTCACATAAGCGAGCATTGAGCATAACTAACACCGAATAATGCACCATAAGTAGGATATAACTTCATTGCATAACTATTGACTTTCGTGCATTCATAGGGAATCAAAAACCTTAACACCAATATTCCTACTAAAGCACAATTACTCACTAACATGACTCACATATTACTATCATCATGTTTCAAAACTATTACAAAGAATCAAGTTTAATTTGCCCAATGATCTTCATGAAAGTTTTTATTATATCCTCCTTGGATATCTATCACTTTGGGACTAGTTTCATATATTACCATTGCTTTTTGGCAAGCTCAAACAAAATTTAAGTGAAGCACATGAGCATAAAGATTTCATCTCTCAAAATAGTATAAGTGAAACATGAGAGGATTTCTTCAAAATTTTCTAACTCTCAAATTAATCTAAGTGAAGCATGAGAGTATTTCTACAAAAATTTCCAAGCACACCGTGCTCAAAAAGATATAAGTGAAGCACTAGAGCAATTCTATAGCTCAAAAAGTTTAAGTGAAGAACATAGAGCAATTCTAACAAATCATGGCATAATTTTACTCTCCCCAATAGGTGTGAACAGCAAGGATACAAGTGACAAACTAACAAGCAAAGCAAGAAAAATAAAAGACGCTCCAAGCAAAACTCATGATATGTGACGAATAAAAATATAGCTCCAAGTAAAATACCGATGGTCGTTAGAAGAAAGAGGGGATGCCACTCTAGGGCATCCCCAAGCTTAGTTGCTTGTTACTCTTTGAATATATCTTGGGGGTGCGGTAGCATCCCCAAGCTTAGGCTTTTTTCACTCTTTATTCCTTCATCCATCGTGATCTCACCCAAAACTTGAAAACTTCAATCACACAAAACTCAACAAAATCTTCGTGAGATCCGTTAGTATAATAAAGCAAATCACTACTTTAGGTGCTGTTGCAAACCCATTCATATTTTGTTATTGCATTATACCTACTGTATTTTAACTTTACCATGGCTCATACCCTTCAATATAACCCATTGATTCATCAAAACAAGCACACAATGCAACGAAAACAGAATCTGTCTTAAACAGAACAGTCTGTAGTAATCTGTACTCTAACCATACTTCTGTAACTCTAAAAATTCTGTAAATTAGGACAGCGTAAGGAATTTGTATATCAACACTGTGTTGAAATTTCAGCACAAGATCACATTGCAGAAATTAATGAAAATTCATATACAGGACGAAAATTTTCTGTTTCAGATTCAGCATCGCTTCTACTCATCCTATGAATCATCCTAAAGGCTTTACTTGGCACAAACACTAAATAAACCATAAAAACACAATCATAATAGAGGTATAATTGTGTCAACACTCAAAAACATAAAGGAAAAAGCAAAAATTTATTTATTCATTGGGTTGCCTCCCAACAAGCGCTGTCGTTTTACGCCCCTAGCTAGGCATAACGCATAGATTCAAGTATTGTCATCTTTGGTTTTCAACTCTTCAATCACAGAACTAGATATATTCAAGGATTTAGCATGCATATTCTTGATGACAAAACTCCTAGGAAGGAAACCAACAAATTCATTCTTGTAAATAGGGTCCCTTATGATTTCGACAAAGTTAGGATGAATACTAATCATTTTAAGATCCCCCTTGTGACTACTAGGTGTAGCAACTTTGTTCTTTATGACTTGTGTGGTCTTGCTAATTTTTATGGGAGTTTTTTCAATAGTTTTGATAGAAGAAAAAGGCAAACCCAAGTTACTAAAAATTTCTTCCAACTTATCAATCCAGTACGGGCTCTCTTCTACCCTTTCATTAACTACGGGTTTCTTTTCCTTTAACAATTTAAAAGCATCTCCCGCCTTAGACCTAATTTTATTAGCAAGATCATGCATTATTTTTATCCAAATTTTCAAGATGTTCCTTGGTAATCATCTTTTTTTCAATAGCATCTAATCTCTCCACAACATGTTCAAGAGTTAAAGTTGTTTCATTGACAATAAGAGGTGGTGATCCCACTAAACTTGCCATAGCATTAAAAGCATCCAAAGATGGACACATCAAGAAATTCCCACCGGTAATCGTATCAAGGACGAATCTATACCAAGTGGTGATGCCCACATAAAAACTGCGAAGAAGAACAACGGTATATTGCTTATGGATAGATCTATTATGAGCATTGCAAATCCTATACCAAGCATCTTTTAGGTTCTCCCCTCCCCTTTGCTTAAAATTAAGAACCTCATTATCGGGAGTACACACAATAAAGGAAGAACTAGCCATAATGACTAGGCAAGAGATCTGATGGGAAAAGGCAAACGAAAAAGAGGGCGAATAAAACGGAAAATTGGTGAAGTGGGGGAGAGGAAAACGAGAGGCAAATGGCAAATAATGTAATTGCAAGGAGATGGGATTTGTGATTAGGAACCTGGTAGATGATGATGGAGTCCCCTCGGCGCCTACGATAGGCACGTAGAAGAGACCGCTTCCTCCTCGGCAACGGCGCCAGAAATTTCTTTGACGTGTCTTGAGACTGCGTCGGTATTTCCCCAAAGAGGAAGGGATGATGCAGCACAGCGACGGTAAGTATTTCCCTCAGTTATGAAACCAAGGTTATCGAACCAGTAGGAGGATCACCACCACCCAATAAGCAGCACCTACACACAAACAACAAATACTTGCAACCCGACACGAAAGAGAGGTTGTCAATCTCTCTACGGTAAAAAGATAGATTAGGTAGTGATAGATAGGAGAGATAGATCTCTCAAGAACACAAAATAAAAAGAGAAAATAAAATATGCAGCAATATGTTTTTGGGTTTTTGGTTTTGTAGATCTGAAAACAAAGATGCAAAAAGATATATCTGAAAGCAATATGTTGGAAAAGAAGACCCGGGGGCCGTAGGGTTCACTAGTGGCTTCTCTCATGAGTATAGCGCACGGTGGGTGAACAAATTACTATTGGGCAATTGATAGAAAATCGAATAGTCATGACGATATCCAAGGCGATGATCATTATACAGGCATCACGTCCAAGATAAGTAGACCGACTCCTGCCTGCATCTACCACTATTACTCCACACATCGACCGCTATCTAGCATGCATCTAGTGTATTAAGTTCATGTAAAAATGGAGTAATGCAATAAGAACGATGACATGATGTAGACAAGATCTATTGATGTAGGAATAGACCCGATCTTTTTATCCTTAATAGCAACGATACATGTGTGTCTTGCTGCCCCTTCTGTCACTGGGAAAGAACACCGCAAGATCGAACCCATCACAAAGCACCTCTTCCCATGGCAAGAAAAATCGATCTAGTTGGCCTAACTAAACCAAATATTCAAAGAAGAAATACGAGGCTATAAGTAATCATGCATATAAGAGATCAAAGAAGACTCAAATAATATTCATGGATAGAAACTGATCATGAACTCAAAATTCATCGGATCCCAACAAACACACCGCAAAAGTTTACATCAAATAGATCTCCAAGAGACCATTGTATTGAGAATCGTAAGAAAGAGAGAGGAAGCTATCTAGCTACTGCCTACGGACCCGTAGGTCTATGGTGGACTACTCACGCATCATCGGAGAGGCACCTATGAAGAAGATGAACCCCTCCGTGATGGTGTTTAGATTGGATATCGAGGTTCTGGAACTTGCGGCGGCTGGAATTGTGTTTCGTCGACTCCCCTACGGTTTTTGGAATATTTGGGAATTTATAGGCATCAGAGGGGGTGGAGAGGGTCCCCGAGGAGGGCACAACCCATCAAGGCGCGCCGGGGCCCCCCTGATACGCCTTGGTGGGTTGTGGTCTCCTCGGCCCACTTCCCCGATACTTCTTTGGCCCACTGGGTGTCTTCTGGTCCAGAAAAAAATCTCCAAAAAGTTTCGTCGCGATTGGACTCCGTTTGGTATTGATTTTCTGCGAAGTAAAAAACAAGCAAAAACAACAACTGGCACTTTGGCACTGTGTCAATAGGTTAGTCCCAAAAAATGATATAAAGTTGTTATAAAATGATTGTAAAACATCCAAGAATGATAATATAACAGCATGGAACAAGCAAAAATTATAGATACGTTGGAGACGTATCAGTATTTACTCATTGAAAGTCTTATCACGCGTCTTGATCTATCTCTATAGATCTTGATGCCCAATATTTAAGGAGCTTTTTCCAGGTCTTTCTTTGAAAAACTCCTTTCAAACAACCCTTTATGCTTTCTAGAAATTCTACATCATTTCCGATCAACAATGTGTCATCCACATATACTTATCAGATATGCTATAGTGCTCCCACTCACTTTCTTGTTAATACGAGTTTCTTATAAACTTTGTATAAACCCAAAAGAGCTTTGATCACCTCATCAAAGCGTATATTCCAACTCTGAGATCCTTGCACCAGTCCATAGAAGGATCGCTGGAGCTCGCATGCGTTTTAGCATCCTTAGGATCGAGAAAACCTTCTGGTTGTATCACATACAACCTTTCCCCAAGGAAACCGTTAAGGAAGCGATGTTTTGACATCCATCTGCCAGATTTCATAATCAAAAAATGCAGCAACTGCTAACATAATCCCAACAGACTTTAGCATCGCTACGGGTGAGAAAGTCACATCGTAGTCAACTCCTTGAACTTGTAGGAAACCTCTTTGCGACAATTTGAGCTTTATAATTAGTGACATTACTATCATCGTCTGTGTTCTTCATAAAGATCCATTTGTACTTAACAGCCTGCCGGTCATCGGGCAAGTCTACCAAAGTCCATACTTGGTTTTCATACATGGATCGTATCTCGGATTTCATGGCTCCAAGCCATTTGTCGAAATCCGGGCCCACCATCGCTTCTTCATAGTTCGTAGGCTTATCGTTGTCTAACAACATGACTTTCAAGACAGGATTACCGTACCACTCGGGGCAGTACGTGTCCTTGTCGACCTACGAGACTCGGTAGTAACTTGATCGCAAGTTTCATGATCATCGTCATTAGCTTGCTCTTCAATTGGTGTACGCATCACAGGAACACTTTCCTGCGTTGCCTACTTTCCATTTCAAGTGAAGGTTCGATAACCTTATCAAGTTCTACCTTCCTCCCACTCACTTCTTTCGAGGGAACCTCCTTCTCTGGAAAGGATCCATTCTTGGCAACAAAGAACTTGCCTTCGGATATGTGATAGAAGGTATACCCAATTGTTTCTCTAGGGTATCTTATGAAGATGCACTTTTCCACTTTGGGTTCGAGCTTATCAAACATAAGTGCCTTATCCCCAAACTCTAAGAAATGACAACTTAGGTTTGTTGCCAAACCATAATTCATACGATGTCATCGCAATGGATTCAGATGGTGCCCTATTTAAAGTGAATGTAGTTGTCTCTAATGCATAACCCCAAAACGATAGTGGCAAATCAGTAAGATACTTCATAGATCGCACCATATCCGATAGATTACGATTACGACGTTCGGACATACCATTACAATGTGGTGTTCCGGGTGGCGTGAGTTGTGTAACAATTTTCACGTTGTCTTAAATCGCATACCAAACTCGTAACTCAGATATTCACCTCCATGATCATATCGTAGACATTTGATCTTCTTGTCACAATGATCTCCAACTTCACTCTGAAATTCCTTGAACTTATTCAAAAGTTTCAGACAGGTATTTCATTAAGTAAATATCCCAATATCTAGTCAAGTCATCCGTGAAGGTAAGAAAATAACAATATCCACCGCGCGCTTCAACACTCATTGGACTGCACACATCAGTATGTATGATTTCCAACAAACCAATTGCCCGCTCCATGGTACCGGAGAACGGGGTTTTCGGCATCTTGCCGATGAGGCATGGTTCGCATGTATCAAGAGATTCAAAATCGAGTGATTCCAAAAGTCCATCAGCATGGAGTTTCTTCATGCGCTTTACACGAATATGACCTTTAGCGGCAGTGCCACAAGTATGTGGTACTATCATTATTAACTTTGCATCTTTTGGCATAAATATTATGAACATGTGTATCACTAGATTCATTAAACCATTCACATCGGGTGCATGACCATAGAAGGTATTATTCATGTAAACAGAACAACCATTATTTTCTGACTTAAAGGAATAACCGTATTGCAATAAACATTATCTAATCATGTTCATGGTCAATGCAGTCACCGAATAACATTTATTTAGGTTCAACACTAATCCCGAAGGTAGAGGGATCGTGCAATGGTGATCACATCAACCTTGGAAACACTTCCAACACACATTGTCACCTCGCCCTTAGCTAGTCTCCGTTTATTCCACAGCTTTTGTTTTGAGTTACCAATATTAGCAACTGAATCATTATCTACTACCCAGGCGCTACTAGGAGTACTAGTAAGGTACAAATCAATAACACGTATATCAAATATACTTTTGTTGACGTTACCATCCTTCTTATCTGCCAAGTATTTGAGGTAGTTCCGCTACCAGTGACCGTTTCCCTCTCAAAAGAAGCACTTGGTCTCGGGTTTGGGTTCAACCTTGGGTTTCTTCACTGGAGCGGCAACTGGCTTGCCATTCTTGAAGTTTCCCTTCTTACCCTTGCCCTTCTTGAAACTAGTGGTCTTGTTAACCAACAACACGTGATGCTCCTTCTAGATTTCTACCTCCGCGGCGTAAAACATCACGGATAGCTCAGGGATCATCATCTCCATCCCTTGCATGTTATAGTTCATCGCAAAGCTCTAGTACCTTAGTGATAGTGACTGGAGAACTCTATCAATCACTATCTTATCTGGAAGATTAACTCCCACTTGATTCAAGCGATTGTATCACCCAAACATTCTGAGCACATACTCACTGACTGAGCTATTCTCCTCCATCTTGTGGGCAAAGAACTTGTCAGAGGTCTCATGCCTCTTAACACGGGAGTGAGCGTGAAATACTAATTTTTTCTCTTGGAACATCTCATAAGCTCCATGGCATTCAAAAACGTCTTTGGAGCCCCAGTTTTAAACCATAAAGCATGGAGCACTAAACTATCGAGTAGTCATCAGAACGTGTGTGCCAGACATTCATAACATCTATAGACGACACTAGAGGGTTGGCACACCGAGCGGTGCATCAAGGACATAAGTCTTTTGTGTAGCAATGAGGACAATCCTGAGATTACGGACCTAGTCCACACAATTGCTTACTTATCTTTCAACTTAGCCTTTCTCTAGGAACGTATCAAAATACAGCGTGAGCTATTGATCTACAACATAATTTGCAAATAAATTTTGACTATGTTCATGATAATTAGTTCAGTTAATCAAATTACTAAAGAACTTCCACTCAAATCAACATCCCTCAGGTTGTCTAATTGTGACATGATCCAAATCCACCACCCCAAGTCCGATCATCACGTGAGATGAGGTGGTTTCAATGGTGAACATCTCCATGTTGATCATATATACTATATGACTCATGTTCGACCTTTCGGTCTCCTATGTTCCGAGGCCATGTCTGTACATGCTAGGCTCGTCAAGTTGTATGCGAACATAGAGTCTATCACACCCGATCATCACGAGGTGCTTCAAAACGACAATCCTTCGCAACGGTGCATACTCGGCGAGAACACAATTTATCTTGAAATTTTAGTGAGGGATCATCTTATAATGCTATCATCGTTTAAGCAAAATAAGATGCATAAAAGGATAAACATCACATGCAAATCATATAAGTGACATGATATGGCCATCATCGTCTTGTGCTTTTGATCATCATCTTCAAAGCACCGGCATGATCTCCATCGTCACCGGCATGACACCATGATATCCATCATTGTGTCGTCATGTGGTTGTCACGCCAAATATTGCTTCTACAACTATTGCTAACTCATAGCAATAAAGTAAAGCAAATGACATAAATGAATTAAAGACAACCCTATGGCTCCTGCCTATTGCCATACTCATCGACATGCAAGTCGTGATAACTATAAAACATGATCATCTCATACATCACATATATCAAATCACGCCTTGGCCATATCACATCACAACATGCCCTGCAAAAACATGTTAGACGTCCTCTACTTTGTTGTTGCAAGTTTTACGTGGCTGCTATGGGCAACCAGTAAGAACCTTTCTTACCTACGCAAAGCCACAACGGTGATATTCAAGTTACCTTTAACCTTCTACAAGGGCCGCCTCTATCGAATCCTATTCAGCTAAAGTGGGAGAGACAGACACCCGCCAACCACCTTTAGTCGGTGGAACCAGTCTCTTGTGTGAGAACAAGTAAGGTTGGTCCGAGATGCTTCATCCCACAATATCGCCGAATCAAGATAAGGCTAAGGAGGTAAGCAATCTGAACATTAATGCCCACAAACTTTTTTGTGTTCAACTCGTGCATATCATCTACGCATAGACCTAGCTCATGATGCCACTGTTGGGTAACGTTGCATGGGAAACAAAAAATTTCCAACGCACACGCAAGATCTATCCGTGGAGATGTATAGCTACGAGAGGGGAGTTCATCTACATACCCTTGTAGATCGCCAAGCGGAAGCGTTAAGAAATGCGGTTGATGTAGTCGTTTGTCTTCGCGATCCAATCACGATCCGTCCCGACCTAGCGCAGAACGACGGCACCTCTACGTTCAGCACACGTGTGGCTCGATGAAGTCTCCTCCTTCTTCATCCAGCAAGCGAGGGAGGATAAGTAGATGGGATCTCAACTAGCACGATGGCGTGGTGGAGCAATCCTAGCAGGGCTTCGCCAAGCACTACCGTAGATGCGATCTGAGGAGAAAACGGAGTAACGGGAGAGGGAGGGCTGCCACCGGGTTGTGGGAATTGGTGTGTGCAGCCCTCCCCTCCCCTCCACTATATACAGGAAGAAAAGGGGAGACGAGAGGCGCAGCCTTGACCCCTCCTCCAAGGGAGGGGCCGACAGCCAAGGGAGAGTCCTCCCTTTACAAGGATGGGAGGAGTCCCCCTCCTCCAAGGCACCTCCGGTGTGCCTTATCCCTTTGGAACTCTTGCCCCCAAGACTATTTCATCTCTAGGGGCTGATGCACCTGGCCCATGATGTCTAGGGAGCACCCCCTATGGACCATGTGGGCCCACGGGGTAGGTGGACCCCCCAGTGGACCCCCGGAACCCTTTTCGGCACCCCGATACACTACCGGTAATGCCCGAAACTTTTGCGACGACCAAAACATGACTTCCCATATATAAATATTTACCTCCGAACCATTCCAGAACTCCTCGTGACATCCGGGATCTCATCCTAGACTCCTAACAACATTCGGTCACCAACGTACATATCCCATTACTACTCTAGCGTCACCGAACGTTAAGCATGCGGACTCTGCGTGTTCGAGAATCATGTAGACATGACCGGGACACCTCTGTGGGAAATAACCAATAGCGGGACCTAGATGCCCATAGTGGTTCCTACATATCCACAAAGATCTTCATCGGTCGAACCACGATGTCAACGATTCAGTCAATCCCGTATGCAGTTCCCTTTGTCCAGTGGTATGTTACTTGCCCGAGATTCGATCGTCGGTATCTCCATACCTAGTTCAATCTCGTTACCGGCAAGTCTCTTTACTCGTTCCGTAATACAATATCCCGTGACTAACTCCTTAGTCACATTGCTTGCAAGCTTCTTGTGGTGTTGTATTACCGAGAGGGCCCAGAGATACCTCTCCGTCATACGGAGTGACAAATCCCAGTCTCGATCCATGGCAACCACACAGACACCCTCGGAGATACCTGTAGAGCACCTTTATGATCACCCAGTTACGAAGTGATGTTTGATACACACAAGGCATTCCTCCGGTGTTAGGGAGTTGCATGATCTCATGGTCATAGGAACAGATACTTAGCATAAAGATAGGAATAGCAACAAACTAATACAATCAAATGCTATGCTTACAGTTGGGTCTTGTCCATCCCATCATTCTCCTAATGTTGTGACCCCATTATCAAATGACAACTCATGTCTATGGTTAGGAAACTTTAACCATCTTTGATCAACGAGCTAGTCTAGTAGAGGCTCACTAAGGACATGGTGTTGTCTATGTATCCACACATGTATCTGAGTTTCCGATCAATACAATTCTAAAATGGACAATAGACGTTTATCATGAACAGGGAAACATGATAATAACCAATTTATTATTGCCTCTAGGGCATATTTCCAACATATTTCTTAGACAATCACCTATTCTTAAACACAATTTACTAGTTGATATTTTAGGGGATCCTCCTCCACCCAACGGAGATCCCATGTTTGAGCAAAATACACTACGTGATACTTTGAAATATGGTTATCTTGATGAAAAGAAGATATATTTTGTTATTATCAGTGCTAACCTTTCAGAGCATGAATAAAAGAGATTACTTAAAACTCTAAAGAAACACAGGGCTGCAGTTGGATATACTCTTTATGATCTTAAGGGCATAAGCCCCACTCTATGTCAGCACAAGATTAATATGGAACCGGATGCTAAACTTGTCATTGATCATCAACGCCGTCTAAATCCTAAGATGATAGAAGTGTTAAGAACTGAGATACCAAAGCTTCTGGAAGCAGGTATAATTTATCCTATTGCTGATAGTTGATGGGTAAGTTCTGTTCATTGTGTTCCTAAGAACGGAGGTATAACTGTTGTCCCTAATGATAAAATGAGCCTATTCCACAAAGAATCGTATCTGGTTATAGGAAGGTAATTGATTGGAAATTAAATAAAGCTACTAGGAAAGATCATTACCCCTTGCCTTTTATTGATCAAATGTTAGAAAGACTATCTAAGCACACATACTTTTTGTTTTTTTGATGGCTACTCTGGTTTCTCTCAAATACATGTGTCAAAAGAGGACCAAGAGAAAACTACCTTTACGTGCCCTTTTGGAACTTATGCTTATAGGTGTATGCCTTTTGGTTTATCCAATGCACCTGCTACCTTTCAATGATGTATGACTTCTATATTCTCTATTTTTGTGAAAAGATTGTTGAGGTTTTCATGGATGATTTTTCCGTTTACGGGACTTCTTTTGATGATTGCTTAAGCAACCTTGATTGAGTTTTGCAGAGATATGAAGAAACTAATCTTGTCTTGAATTGGGAGAAGTGCCACTTTGTGATGAATGAAGGCATAGTACTTGGGCATAAAATTTCTGAACGGGGAATTGAGGTGGACAATGCTAAAGTTGATGCAATAGAGAAAAAGCCGTGCCCAAAAGATATCAAAGGTATAAGAAGTTTCTTTGGTCATGCTGGTTTCTATAGGCGTTTCATCAAACATTTCTCAAAGATTTCTAGGACACTAACTAATCTTCTTCGAAAAGATATTCCCTTTGTTGTTGATGATGATTGTGTAGAAGCCGTTGAAATACTTAAGAAAGCATTGCTTTGTGCACCTATTGTCCAACCACCTGATTGGAATTTACCATTTGAAATTTTGTGTGATGCTAGTGATTATGCTATTGGTGCTGTTATAGGGCAAAGAGTAGACAAGAAATTGAATGTTATTCAGTAAGACCATAGACACTGCTCAAACAAATTATGCTACTACTGAGAAGGAATTTTTAGCAGTTGTGTTTGCATGTGATAAGTTTATACCTTACATTATTAATTCCAAAGTAACTATTAACATTGATCATGCTGCCATTAAATACCTTATGGAAAAGAAAGATGTTAAGCCTAGACTCATTAGGTGGGTGCTTTTACTTCAAGAATTTGACTTGCATATCGTTGATAGGAAGGGAGCTGAAAACTCTGTAGCAGATAACTTGTCTAGCATGGAAAATGATCTTGATGACCCACTGCCTATTGATGATAATTTTCTTGATGAGCAACTTGCTGCTATAAATACTTCACGTAGTACTCCTTGGTATGCGGATTATGCTAATTACATTGTTGCTAAATATATTCCGCCTAGCTTCACCTATCAACAAAAGAAAAAATTCTTTTATGATTTACGGCTTTACTTTTGGGATGACCCACATATTTATAAAGAAGGAGTAGATGGTGTTATTAGATGTTGTGTACCTGAGCATGAACAAGGACAGATCCTACGGAAGTGTCACTTCGAGGCCTACAGAGGACACCACGCTGGTGACAGAACTGCACACAAGGTATTACAATCCGGTTTTTATTGGCCTACTCTTTTTAAAGATGCTCGTAAGTATGTCCTTTCTTGTGATGAATGCCAAAGAATTGACAACATTTCGTAGACGTCAGGAAATTCCTATGAATTATTCACTTGCTATTGAACCATTTGATGTTTGGGGCTTTGATTTTATCGGACCTTTTCCTTCCTCTAATGGGTATACTCATATTCTAGTTGCTGTTGATTACGTTACTAAGTGGGTAGAAGCTATTCCAACTAGTGGTGCTAATCATAACACTTCTATTAAAATGCTTAAAGACATCATTTTCTCGAGGTTTGGAGTCCCTAGATATTTAATGACTGATGGTGGTTCACATTTTATTCATGGTACTTTCCGTAAATTGGTAGCTAAATATGTGGTTAACCATAGAATTGCTTCACCTTATCATCCTCAGTCTAGTGGCCAAGTTGAATTGAGCAATCAAGAAATAAAATTAATTTTGCAAAAGACTGTTAATAGATCTAGAAAGAATTAGTCTAAGAAACTTGATGATGCTCTATGGGCTTATAGAACTGCTTATAAAAATCCCATGGGAATGTCCCCCTATAAAATGGCCTATGGTAAATCATGGCATTTACCTTTTTAGTTAGAACATAAAGCTTATTGGGCAATTAAATTAATTAATTATGACTTTAAAGTTGCGAGTGAAAATAGGTTATTTGATATTAGCTCATTAGATGAATGGAGGATGCAAGCTTACGAAAATGCCAAGTTGTTTAACGAAAAAGTTAAAAGATGGCATGACAAGAGAATCCAAAAACGGGAATTCAATGTAGGGTACCTAGTTCTTTTGTACAACTCTCGTATCAGATTTTTTGCGTGTAAGTTGCTCTCCAAATGGCAAGGCTCGTATGTCATCGAGGAGGTCTATCGCTCCGGTGCTATAAAGATTAATAACTTCGAAGGCAAAAATCCGGGAGTGGTAAATGGGCTAACAATTAAGCATTATATCTAAGGTACACCCATTAATGTTGAAACTAATATTATTCAAGTGATAACACCGGAAGAGCACATAAGAGAGACCTTCCGGAACACTCCAGAAACCTAAAAAAGGAGTAGGTGCGTGATACGGTAAGTAAACCGACTCCAAAAATTCCAAAAAAATATATGTTTTGTTGGTTTTGGAACTTTAGAAAAATTCCAGAAATAAAAAGTATTCAGGGGGACCCATGAGGGAGGCACAAGACAAAAGGGCGCCCCCACCCGCTGGGCACGCCCTGATACGTGTCCAACATATCTATAATTTTTGATTGTTCCATGCTATTATATTATCTGTTTTGGATGTTTTATATGCATTATTATGCTATTTTAGATTATTTTTGGGACTAACCTATTAACCTAGTGCCTAGTGCCAGTTTCTGTTTTTTCCTTGTTTTTGAGTATTGCAGATAAGGAATATTAAACGGAGTCCAAACGGAATAAAATCTTTGGAATGATTTTTCTTGGACCAGAAGAAACCTGCCAGACATGGAGATGAAGGCAGGAGACCTGCCGGGAGGCGACAAGCCACCTGGGCGCGCCATAGGGGAGGGGGGCGCCCCCTGGCTTGTGGCCCCCCAGCAAGCGTCCTAACCCTATTCTTCGGCCTATAAATTCCCAAATATCCCCCAATACCAAAGAGAGCCACGGAAATACTTTTCCGCCGCCGGAACCCTCTGTTCCCGTGAGATCCCATCTTGGAGCCTTTTCCGGTAATCTGCCGGAGAGGGATTCGATCACGGAGGGCATCTACATCAACTCCATTGCCCTTCCGATGATGCGTGAGTAGTTCACCATAGACCTTCGGGTCCATAGCTAGTAGCTAGATGGCTTCTTCTCTCTCTATGTTCTTCAATACCATGTTCTTCATGATCTTCATGGAGATCTATCCGATGTAATACTCTTTTGCGGTGTGTTTGTCGAGATCCGATGAATTGTGGGTTTATGATCAGATTATCTATGAATATTATTTGAAACTTCTCTGAATTCTTATATGCATGATTTCATATCTTTGCAAGTCTCTTCGAGTTATTGGTTTGGTTTTGCCAACTAGATTGGTAATTCTTGCAATGGGAGAAGTGCTTGGTTTTGGGTTCAATCTTGCGGTGTCCTCACCCAGTGACAAAGTAGGGGTAGCGAGGCACGTATTTGTATTGTTGCCATCGAGGATAAAAACATGTTGTTTTCATCATATTGCTTGAGTTTATCCCTCTACATCATGTCATCTTACCTAATGCGTTACTCTGTTCTTCATAACTTAATACTCTAGATGAAGGCAGGAGTCGGTCGATGTGTGGAGTAATAGTAGTAGATGCAGAATCATTTCGGTCTACTTGACACGGACGTGATGCCTATATGCATAATCATTGCCTTGGATATCGTCATAACTATGCACTTTTCTATCAATTGCTCGGCAGTAATTTGTTCACCCACCGTATTATTTTCCTTCAAGAGAGAAGCCTCTAGTGAAACCTATGGCCCCCGGGTCTATTTTCCATATTATATTTTCAGATCTATAAACAAAAATACCAAAAATACTTTGCTGCAATCTTTTTACTTTTGTTTTACTTTTCGTTTTAGTAATCTTTTATATCTATCTCTATCAGATCTCGTCCTTGCAAGTAACCTTGAAGGAATTGACAACCCCTTTATAGCGTTGGGTGCAAGTGTTTGATTGTTTGTGTAGGTGCGAAGATTGGGGACTTGCTTGTATCTCCTACTGGATTGATACCTTGGATCTCAACAACTGAGGGAAATACTTATCTACTTTGCTGCATCACCCTTTCCTCTTCAAGGGAAAACCAACGCAAGCTCAAGAAGTAGCAAGAAGGATTTCTGGCGCCGTTGCCGGGGAGATCTACATCAAGCCTACCAAGTACCCATCACAAACTCATCTCTTGCATTTACATTATTTTCCATTTGCCTCTCGTTTTCCACTCCCCGACTTCTAAAACGATTTTCAGAAAATACCAAAAAGATTTGCCTTTTTATTTGCCCTTCTTTCGTTCGTCTTTTCGTTGGCTTTTTGCTTGCTGGTGTGTTGGATCGTTTGCTCGTCTTTATGGCTCAACCCAAAAGCTTTGATCCTTATCTTGGGAAGTTATAAGATATTGAGAATAATGCTAAAAGTTTCATGTCGCTTCAATTTGACCATAAAAGTTTCTTTAGAAACGAGCTTAAAGAACAAAAGACTATGCTAGAATACATGAATAAAGAGCTTGATGATGTGTCAAAGGAATTTTATGGTTTGAAATCTCAGTTTGCTCACCTTGAAAATTTAGTAGGCCAAATTTCTGATAAACAAGCTACCTTAGTCAATAAAATGGCCGCGAAGCCAGAATCTTTAAATAATGATGAAGATCCTAAAGTGATTGATGTGACTCCTATTGAATCTTTGTTTTCTAATACAAATCTTGATAAAGATGGGACTGGAGATAAGTCAACTTTAGTTAAAAGTCGTCCCAATGATTCGGAGTTTATAGATCTTAATGCTAAAATTGATAAAAGTGGGATTGAAGAGGTCAAAACTTTAATTAGCAATGAACCCATTCTTTTGGATTTCAAGGACTTTAATTATCATAGTTGTTCTTTGATTGATTGTATTTCCTTGTTGCAATCCATGTTGAATTCTCCGCATGCTTATAATCAAAATAAAGCTTTTACTAAACATATCGTTGATGCTATGATGAAATCTTTTGAAGAAAAACTTGAGTTGGAAGTTTCCATACCCAGAAAGCTTTATGATGAGTGGGAACCTACTATTAAGATTAAAATTAAAGATTATGAGTGCCATGCTTTGTGTGATTTGGGTGCTAGCGTTTCCACGATTCCGAAAACTTTATGTGATGTGCTAGGTTTCCATGATCTTGATGATTGCTATTTAAATTTGCATCTAGCGGATTCCACTATTAAGAAACCTATGGGAAGGATTAATGATGTTCTTATTATTTCAAATAGGAATTATGTGCCCGTAGATTTCATTATTCTTGATATAGATTGCAATCCTACATGCCCTATTATTCTTGGTAGACCTTTCCTTAGAACGATCGGTGCAATTATTGATATGAAAGAAGGAAACATTAGATTCCAATTTCCATTAAGGAAAGGCATGGAACACTTTCCTAGAAATAAAATTAAATTACCTTTTGAATCTATTATGAGATCTACTTATGGATTGCATACCAAAGATGACAATACCTAGATCTATTGCGTTATGCCTAGCTAGGGGCGTTAAACAATAGCGCTTGTTGGGAGGCAACCCAATTTTATTTTATGCTTTTGTTTTTTTATTATGTTCTTGAGTGTTTTGCACATTATTACCTCTGTAGTAATTGTGTTTTATTGTTTTAATTAGTGTTTGTGCCAAGTAAGACCTTTGGGATGGTTTACGGTGATTGTTGATTTGGTTTTGCTGAAAAACAGAAACTTTTGCGCTCAGTCCAGGAATTTTATAAATTCACCAGAGCATCAATTGGATCTGAATTTTTTACAAAACATTTATATACAAATTTTCCTGATTTTCCTAATTTTTAAGAATTTTTGGAGTTACAGAAGTAGTCGAAGTTTACAGATTGCTACAGACTGTTCTGTTTTTGACAGATTCTGTTTTCTTTCTGTTGTTTGCTTATTTTGATGAATCTATGGGTTGTATCGGGGGTATGAACCATGGAGAAGTTAGAATACAGTATATATTACACCAATATAAATAAAGAATGAGTTCACAATAGTACCTAAAGTGGTGATTTATTTTTCTTATACTAACGGATCTCACGAGTTTTCTGTTGAGTTTTGTGTAGTGAAGTTTTCAAGTTTTGGGTAAAGATTTGATGGACTATGGAATAAGGAGTGGCAAGAGCCTAAGCTTGGGGATGCCCAAGGCACCCCAAGACATATTCAAGGATACCAAAGAGCCTAAGCTTGGGGATGCCCCGGAAGGCATCCCCTCTTTCGTCTTCAATCCATTGGTAAATTTACTTGAGGCTATATTTTTATTCACCACATGATATGTGTTTTGCTTGGAGCGTCTTGTATGATATGAGTCTTTGCTTTTTAGTTTGCCACAATCATCCTTGCTGCACACATATTTTGAGAGGGACACACACTAATCGTGAATTTATTAGAATACTCTATGTGATTCACTTATATCTTTTGAGCTAGGCAATGTTGCTCTAGTGCTTCACTTATATCTTATTAGAGCACGGCGGTGTTTTATTTTATAGAAATAATTGAACTCTCGTAGCTCACTTATATTATTTTGAGAGTATTTAAACAGCATGGTAATTGGTTTAGGTTATGAATTTAGTCCTAATATAATGGGCATCCAAAAGGGGTATAATAAAAACTTTCATATAAAGTGCATTGAATACTATGAGAAGTTGGATTCCTTGCATATAGTTTTGAGATATAAAGATGGTGATGTTAGAGTCATGCTAGTGAGTAATTGTGGAATGGTAAAAATACTTGTGTTAAAGTTTGTGACTCCCATAGCATGCACGTATGGTGAACCGTTATGTAACGAAGTCGGAGCATGATTTGTTTAATGATTGTCATCCTTTGTGTGAGGGTCGGGAGCGCGCGATGGTTAACTCCTACCAACCTCTCCCCTAGGAGCATGCGTCTAATACTTTGCTTCGATAACTAATAGATTTTTGCAATAAGTATGTGAGTTCTTTATGACTAATGTGAGTCACTGGATTATACGCACTCTCACCCTTCCACCTTTGCTAGCCTCTCTAGTACCGCGCAACTTTCGCCGGTGCATTAAACCCACCTTCCTCAAAATAGCCACCATATACCCTTCCTCACAACAGCCACCATACCTACCTATTATGGCATTTCCATAGCCATTCCGAGATATATTGCCATGCAACTTCCACCGTTCCGTTTTTTATGACACGCACCATCATTGTCATATTGCTTTGCATGATCGTAAGACAGCTAGCATGATGTTTTGATCTTCATGATAGAGAGTCTCCTACTTTTTGTCACTTTCATTATATAACTTGGCTTGTATATTCCAATGATGGGCTTCCTCAAATTGCCCTAGGTCTTCGTGAGCAAGCAAGTTGGATGCACACCCACTTAGTTTCTTTTTGAGCTTTCATACACTTTTAGCTCTAGTGCATCCGTTGCATGGCAATCCCTACTCACTCACATTGATGGGCATCCCCATAGCCCGTTGATACGCCTAGTTGATGTGATACTATCTTCTCCTTTTTCCATACAACCTCCACCATATTCTATTCCACCTATAGTGCTATATCCATGGCTCACGCTCATGTATTGCGTGGAAGTTGAAAAGGTTTGAGAACATAAAAGGTGTGAAACAATTGCTTGACTTGTCATCGGGGGTGTGCATGATTTAGATACTTTGTGTGGGGAAGATGGAGCATAGCCAGACTATATGATTTTGTAGGGATAACTTTCTAAGGCCATGTTATTTTGAAAGGACACAATTGTTTGTTAGTATGCTTGAAGTATTACTGTTTTTATGTCAATATTGATCTTTTGTTTTGAATCTTATGGATCTGAATATTCATGCCACAATAAAGAATATTACATGGATAAATATGTTAGGTAGCATTCCACATCAAAAATTCTGTTTTTATCATTTACCTACTCGAGGACGAGCAGGAATTAAGCTTGGGGATGCTTGATACGTCTCCAACGTATCTATAATTTTTGATTGTTCCATGCTATTATATTATCTGTTTTGGATATTTTATATGCATTAATATGCTATTTTATATTATTTTTGGGACTAACCTATTAACCTAGGGCCTAGTGCCAGTTTCTGTTTTTTCCTTGTTTTTGAGTATTGCAGATAAGGAATATTAAACGGAGTCCAAACGGAATAATATCTTCGGAATGATTCTTCTTGGACCAGAAGAAACCTGCCACACTTGGAGATGAAGGCAGGAGACCTGCCGGGAGGCGACAAGCCACCTGGGCGCGCCCTAGGGGGGGCGCCCCCTGGCTTGTGGCCCCCCAGCAGGCCTCCTAACCCTATTCTTCGGCCTATAAATTCCCAAATATTCCCCCAATACCAAAGAGAGCCACGAAAATACTTTTTCGCCACCGGAACCCTCTGTTCCCGTGAGATCCCATCTTGGAGCCTTTTCTGGTAATCTGCCGGAGGGGGATTCGATCATGGAGGGCATCTACATCAACTCTATTGCCCTTCTGATGATGCGTGAGTATTTCACCACAGACCTTCGGGTCCATAGCTAGTAGCTAGATGGCTTCTTCTCTCTCTATGTTCTTCAATACCATGTTCTTCATGATCTTCATGGAGATCTATCCGATGTAATACTCTTTTGCGGTGTGTTTGTCGAGATCCGATGAATTGTGGGTTTATGATCAGATTATCTATGAATATTATTTGAATCTTCTCTGAATTCTTATATGCATGATTTCATATCTTTGCAAGTCTCTTCGAGTTATTGGTTTGGTTTGGCCAACTAGATTGGTAATTCTTGCAATGGGAGAAGTGCTTGGTTTTGGGTTCAATCTTGCGGTGTCCTCACCCAGTGACAAAGTAGGGGTAGCGAGGCACGTATTTGTATTGTTGCCATCGAGGGTAAAAAGATGGGGTTTTCATCATACTTCTTGAGTTTATCCCGCTACATCATGTCATCTTACCTAATGCGTTACTCTGTTCTTCATGAACTTAATACTCTAGATGCAGGCAGGAGTCGGTCGATGTGTGCAGTAATAGTAGTAGATGCAGAATCGTTTCGGTCTACTTGACACGGACGTGATGCCTATATGCATAATCATTGCCTTGGATATCGTCATAACTATGCACTTTTCTATCAATTGCTCGACAGTAATTTGTGCACCCACCGTATTATTTTCCTTCAAGAGAGAAGCCTCTAGTGAAACCTATGGCCCCCGGGTCTATTTTCCATATTATATTTTCAGATCTATAAAACAAAAATACCAAAAATACTTTGCTGCAATCTTTTTACTTTTTTTTTACTTTTCGTTTTAGTAATCTTTTATATCTATCTCTATCAGATCTCATCCTTGCAAGTAACCGTGAAGGGATTGACAACCCCTTTATAGCGTTGGGTGCAAGTGTTTGATTGTTTGTGTAGGTGCGAAGATTGGGGACTTGCTTGTATCTCCTACTGGATTGAGACCTTGGTTCTCAACAACTAAGGGAAATACTTATCTACTTTGCTGCATCACCCTTTCCTCTTCAAGGGAAAACCAACGCAAGCTCAAGAAGTAGCACGCCCTGATGGCTTGTGGGGCCCTCGTGTACCTCCCGGACTCCGTTTTCTTCCCGAATACGTATTCTCACCTAGAAAAAATCATTATATATACTCCAGTATGTTTTGACCTCTGCATCGCAAGTTTCTCCATTGTTCTTGTTTCGGGTTGTTTTTCTGACAAATCTAGATTGCCATGACATCGCCAAGCTCCTCCAAGGACAAGTTCTTTGAGAAGGTCATCAACCCCAACCTACCGAAGGTGATGAAGCACCCTCAAGCCATTGAGATGCGTGAGGGGGTGCTCCACATACGGGATGTTCAAGGCCCCAAGAAGGAGGGGAGCGAGAAGACCAGGCTAGCAGCAGTGGAGCAGGAGATCTTCAACTGCCAAGGGATGGTTGAACGTGGTCTGAGTGCTAATCACTCTATGATCACGGACGTCATCCAAGAAAACAAGATGGACACAAAGAATGTGGGAGAGGCTCTCTTCATGCTTAAAGAGTGGATCGAGCACCTCCAAGCTCAAATATATGACCTGCAAAACAAAAATTGTGAGTATGAATCCAGGTTTAAAGGAATGAGCATCGCTGCCGATTTCAGGATTCCGGAGACGAGGTCTTCTTTCTATGATGGAGAGCCTATGCCTTGGAAGATGGAGCACAAGCCTACTACATAGTCACCACCATCACCCAAGAGGGATGCTTGAGTACATGGGTATGGGCACCACCCTTTGCTTGTTCCAAGCTTGTGGGAGGTGCCCCGGTATCGTATCACCATCACCTTTTTACCATTACCATCTATCTTAGTTTGATCCTTAGCTTTTACGTGATTTTAGAGAAATAAAATTTCAGATTCGCTTTGCTTAGAATTTTTGCTTTGAGATCTATCTATCCTTGTAATTGAGTGCGAGAGTTATATAATAAAGATTAGTTGAGTTTTGTGTGCTTTACCTTCATGCACCTAACATCATAGCATGGCAATAAAAGAAATAGAAAAGATCATATGCTTTTCTCATCAGGGGTAATGACTTCACATAGAAAAAGGTATAAGTGATAAAAGATGTTGAGAACTAACAAACATAGCATTAGTAATTGATATAATCTATGCAAGATTATGGTAGAGAAGAGGAGATTCACATATAAATACACTATCTTGGACACCTTTTATGACTGTGAGCCCCCATCAAATATAATATAATGATCGAGTGTTGGTGTTGGACATGGAAGACAACATAATGATCATGATTGTTTACATTTGCATAGAAATTATATTGTCATGGATACTTTAACATATGGTGCTTGCTTTAGATCTTTTGCTAGCCAAAATTTTCTGCACCAAGTAGAGATACTACTTGTGCATTAAATAATCCCTTGAACCCGGTTTATTTTCATGAGAGTCCACCATACCTACCTACGGATTGAATAAGATCCTTAAAGTAAGTTGTCATCGGTGCACAAAGCAATAAAAATTGTTTTTAAATATGTACGATCTTTTATTGTAAGGGAAAATAAGCTTTGTATGATCTTGTGATAGTGAAGAAATAAAAGCGATAGAGTGCATAATAAAGTTTGCTATCACAAGGGGCAATACAAAGTGACGTTCCTTTGCATTAAGAGTTTGCACATCCAAATAAACAAAAGCGCATGACAACGTCTGCTTCCCTCTGTGAAGGGCCTATCTTTTACCTTCTTATAGCATTTATTTTCGTGCAAGAGTCAATAATATTTACCCTTGTTCCTACCTATTAACTCTTTAGTCAGCAAGCATCATGTGTTGAGGAAAGATCCAGACAAGTATATCCAGTTGAAAGTAGGTGATCATGACTCATTATTGTTGATATTATCCTTGAGTTAAATGAGTTGGGTGGCAATGATAATAAAGCCCCCATCCTCCTATGTCTCCGACGGAAACATTGGCTCCAAAAATATGCAATGAGTGTCAACAATTATAGAAGGCTAAATGATAGTTGAGTATGTGAACTTGCTAGAATAAAAGCTATTACATAGACTCATCTCCTGAATATGATGAATTATGATTATCTCAATGACTAATGGCAACGGATGTTGGTTGTCAATAAAGTTTTTGCTTCATACTACCTCAGTTGTGAGTAGATCATTACTTGTTTATGAGAAGCTATATGACAGAGAAACTTGCTGCCATGCTAATATTGGTGATGCTCTTATGTCCGTATTTTGTTTTTATCGACTCCTCTCTCTCAAATCATGTGGTCTTTATTTTCGAGCTCGGCTTTCGCTTGAGGACAAGCGAGGTCTAAGCTTGGGGGAGTTGATACGTCCATTTTCCATCATGGTTCCTTATTGCTATTTATGCTATTATTGTCCATTATTCCTTATTATAATTCAATTATTATGCCATTTCTCTCTGAATTTGCAAGGTACATCACAAAGAGGGAAACTCTAAAACTGAAATTCTGGACTGGGAAACCAAGAAAAAGGCAGAAAAATCACCAGACTCCAAATGACCTGAAACTTCAGGGAGAATTTTTATGGAATATTTAAGAATTATTGGGCCAAAAATATACCAGAGGGGGGTCACCTGCTGGCCACAAGCCAACAGGGCGTGCCCACCCCCCTGGCGCCCCCTCATGGCTTGTGGGGCCCCAGCAGGTCTCATGACCCCCCCTATTCTCCTATATGGTGTGTTTTACCCTAGAAAAAATCATAAGCAATCTTTCGGGACAAAGCGCCGCCGTCTCGAGGTAGAAACCTGGGCAGAGGGCCTTTTGCACTCCGGTAGGCTGATTCTGCTGGGGTAACTTCTCTTCGGGAGGGGGAGATCAAAGACATCATCATCACCAACGCTTCCTCCTTCGTGGGAGGACCAATCTTCATCAACATCTTCACCAGCACCATCTCATCTCTAACCCTAGTTCATCTATTGTATTCAATCTTTGTCTCAATACCTCAGATTGGTACTTGTGGGATACTAGTAGTGTTGATTACATCTTGTAGTTGATGCTTGTTGGTTTACTTGGTGAAATTTATTATGTTCAGATCCTTAATCTCCATTATTACACCTCTGATCTTTAACATGTTGATGAGGTGTGAGTAGTTACCATTGTTCCTGAGGACACGGGAGAAGTCTTGTTATAAGTAATCATGTGAAGTTGATATTCGTTCGATATTTTGATGATATGTATGTTGTTACTTCTCTTAGTGGTGTCATGTAACCGTTGACTACATGACACTTCACCATGTTGGGCCTAAGGGAAGTAGTTGTGGAGTAACAAGTAGATGATGGTTTGCTAGAGTGACACAAGCTTAAACCCCAGTTTATGCTTTGCTTCATAAGGGGCTGATTTGGATCCACACGTTTCATGCTATGGTTAGATTTATCTTAATTCTTCTTTCGTAGTTGTGGATCCTTGCGAGAGCGGGTAATCATAAGTGGGTTGATTGTTTAAGTAAGAACAATACCTTAGCACCGGTCCATCCACATATCAAATTATCAAAGTAGCGAACGTGAATCAACAACATGATGAACATGACTAGACAAAAATTCCCATGTGTCCTCGGGAGCACTTGCTTAATATAAAAGTACTTTCAGGCCTGTCCTTTGCTATAAAAAGGATTGGGCTACCTTGCTGCACCCTTGTTACTATTTTCACTTGTCACTTGTTATGAATTATCTTGCTGCGAAACTATCTATCACTGTTACTCATAGCACTTGCATAGAATACCTTGCTGAAAACTGCCTATCATTTCCTTTTGTGCCTTGTTGGGTTTGACACTCTTACTTATCGAAAGGACTATGATTGATCCCCTATACTTGTGGGTCATCACTGACCCTCAGTCCAATGCCGCCCCGCCGCGCGCCAACGACCTCCCTCCCGCTGAGAACGATGGGGGCTACCAAGAGCCCCGCAGGGTAGCCTGCATCCTTGGCGAGGCCTGGGGCCCTCCATCCAACCGCCACTTCAAGAAGTTCTCTCGTGAGGTGAACACGGCCCTCCCGGCGTCAGACTCCTCCGGCCACCTGAAGTGGTCTGAGCTCCCCATCGCCTTAGATGCCAGCGACCACCCCAAGTCCATGAAGGCCATAGGCAGTGTCCCCCTGCTATGCACTCCTACCATCAGCAACGTGGTCGTCACCAAGACCCTCATCGACGGCGGGGCAGGGCTCAACATGCTCTCTATGGAGACCTTCGAGACGCTTCAAGTGCCCTACGAGCGCCTGATGCCCACCAGGCCCCTCTCGGGTGTCACCGACGGCTCCACAATCCCGCTAGGGCAAGTACGCCTCCCCGTCACCTTCGGCACTCGCAAGAACTACCACCCGGAGCTCATTGACTTTGACGTGGCGCACATCGGCCTGCCCTACAACGCCATATTGGGCTACCCGGCGGTCTCCATGTTCATGGTCGTGACCCACCACGCCTACGGGCTCGTCAAGAGGCCCGGCTGTAGCGGCAGCATCATCGTATGCTGCGACGAGAAGGACGCGATGCACACCCTTGAACATGCCTACAAGGCCGCCGCCACCACATACCCCTCCGACGAGGACACCCCCGGACCTACTGAGGAGGCACCCGGGAAGAAGAATCCCCTGCTCCCTTAGGAGCACGTCGAGTCCAAGAAGGCGCCGCCGGATGGGGGCAGCACGGGCCCCTCTCGTGCCGTCAGAGGCGGTCCCTCCCCCAAATAGAAAGGCGCGCTCGCCGCCCCCGTCCGGGCAAGCTTTAGTGCGTCAGCATGGATAGCATCAGGCATGTCTGGCCTACCGAGGGAGGTGATCGAGCACCACTCAGCCGTGCACCAGAGCGCATGACCCTTCAGGAAGCCCCAAGATGCAGGAATCGCCCGTGGAACTCCCCACCCTAGTGTAATGCCCAATATGCGATCCTATCCTTAGTTTGGCTAGAGTGCCTTGACAGGGATAGAAGCGCATCTCACCGTTTCGCAAGAATGGATATCGTTACAAGTACATGTAAACAGGAGATGAGTATATGGAATTGGCTTACACTCGCCACAAGCTAAATCATGATCATCTCAAATACACCAATACATTCAATCACCATATAGAAGAGCAAGGTCCGATTAGAGACGAAATCAAACGATAAAAGCGACTTCCATCCTTGCTAATTTCAGGCTACCTCCCGGAAACCCATCCTATGATCGATGAGGAATAAGAACTCACATCAAAGAATCGCATTACCTGTACCTGCAACTGTTGTTGTAGTAATCTGTGAGCCATGGGGACTCAACAATCTCATTTCCAAGGGTATCAAGACTAGCAAAGCTTAATGGGTGAGGAATTGGTTAAGTGGTGAGGCTGCAGTAGCACTAAGCATTTGATAAATGGCTAATTTACGAGTACAAGAATAAGAAGAGTGACCTATGCATAAACGGACTTGAACTAGTAATGATCAAGAAGTGATCCTAAACACCTACTTACGAGTCAATGATAACCCCATTGTGTCCTCTTCTTGGTTCAAACCTCACAAGAAGAGACGATCACGGTTACGCACACGGTTGGTGTATTTTAAATGAGTATACTTCAAGTTTTCTATTATTGGGTATTATGAAATTTCCAAGTTGCCACATAACCGCGGACACGACTCTCAGAAAGATTTAACCCTGGAGGTGTGCTCCAATTCATCCATCACAAAATAGCTACAAGCTGTGGTGGAAAACCTCAACCTCGAGATAGCCCAAACTATCCTTGGAATCCCGGGGCATAAGACATTCGAGAAAGGTAAAACAAATCCAACAAGGCCGCCCGACGTGTCGAGAATCCCGACAAGGGCCACGTATCTCATTCTAAGGACACGGTGGATGTGCTAAGCATGCAGTAACTAACGTCCCGAGTTGCCCCAGGTAGCCCACACGGTGCTCTAGTTTGGACCAACACAATCAGTACTAGCCCCCCTGTATTATGTTGAATAACGAACCACGGGTAGCTGGAAGAGTTTTATCAGTGTTATTATGTTGGGCAAATATAGTACCAATGTTGGGCCTTGCTGGAAGAGTTTTATCCCAAAACGAATTATCAAGGGGTCCCCATAACAACCCCAAGCATCTTAGGAGCGCTCAAAATGGAACATAACAGCGGTACTCAGAAACTAAGGTGGTAAGAGTAGAACAAAACACCAGGCAAAAGGCCGAGCCTTTCACCCTTTACCATGTATATAGCAATAATATTGTGATATCCCAAAGATATCCATGTTATCACATGGAACAACCTGCACCTGCAACTAACAACACTATAAGAGGGGCTGAGCAAGCGGTAACATAGCCAAACAAAGGTTTGCTGGGAAGGTGGAGGTTAAAGGCTTATCATGGTGGGAGGCTTGACAAACAAGGGGTAGGTAGCGATACATATATAGCAATAGAAACGAGACAACTAACATAACAATGATACTAGTGGTATCCAGGGAAATGATCTTCTTGCCTGAGATCCTGTTGGAAGAAGAACGAATCCGTGAAGAAGACGAACCAACGTAGACAAACAAATAGTCACACTCCGAAACAGATCATAACTCTAGCAAGGAGAAGAAAATCCGGAAAAAAACAAATGACACGGTAAACACCTTAACATATTCATGACATGATGCACAAACAAGGATGATGCATGTCAAGTTTTAAATATGCAAGGCATGGCAAGATGCAACAATCAAACACTACAAATTAAGTGAAGTTCAATATGCAGCGAGTTGCATATTGATGAAACTCCATGTTCGAAGCATTTAGTTCACTCTTGTTTATTTACACGGCAAGTTTAAATGTTTTTAAACATGCCAAGAGGTGAAGCATAAACAACTACATCATCTAGGCATTTTAAATGAGGCCGAAAACAACACATAGTATTTCCGAAACAACCCCATATGTAATTATGAATTTGGCCCAGATCTGAACTAACCATATTTTATATTTATTAAAAAGGAAAATGAAGTGAACCATGTGATTTTACATGTTTTTCTAGGCAAGTTTCATATGTGGATCAGTTTAATCGGAGCTACGATTATTTAATTATGAGACAAACGGTTTAACATGGCATTTATGAAAATTAAATGAAAACAGAAAGTTAAACATTTCTATCATGAATGAAAGTTGGATATTGTGAATCTACATGAAATTCTAAGCATTTTTCATATATAAAGTTTTTACATGCGATGCACGGTTTGAGAGTTATTAAATGCATGATCAATAGGGGTGTTTTTCTGTAAAACTGTAATTCAATGGATAATTGATAAATTCACCAGGACGGAAAAAACGTGTACGAGCCGAAACTAGATATTAGAGCATCTCTAGCAGACCCCGCATAACGCCGACCCGCAAAACGCGTTTGCAGTTCGCGGAAAAACGGCTTTGCGGCCCGGCGCGGACGGCCGCAGAGGCAGACCCCGCAAAACGGACCCGTAAACATGCTCTTTTACGGGTCAGCTTTGTGGGGTCTGGTCTGGCGCCACTGCCGCCGGTCCGCAAACATCAATACCACACCACAAAAATACAACAATCATCCACACTACAAAATAATTATTCAGAAAAATATCAATACCAGCACAATACAACAATCATCCACATTACAAATAATTATTCAAATCACCGAAGCAAACTAAATAATGCAATATAAAACTTGTCCCGAATACAAATAACACATGAATTAAATAAAAATGAATAGAAAAATGAGTTTTGTTACTGTCCAGCCCTTTCCCAATGGTGCTCAATGAGATCCTCCTGAAGCTGAAAGTGGGTGTTTGCATTTTCAATCTCCTTGTATGTCTGAAGAAAAGCTCTAATGCGGTTAGGGTCTCTAGCTGGTTTGACATGGCTACCCACATTGTCGTAGAAGAACTCCAAGTTCATGCGTCTCTCATCTTCGAGAATCATATTGTGAAGGATAACACAGCATGTCATGATGTTTTTCAAGGTCCGCTTGTCCCAAAAACGAGCAGGACCACGAACAATGGCAAACCTAGATTGCAAAACCCCGAATGCTCTTTCAATGTCTTTTCGGGCTGCCTCTTGCACCCTTGCGAATTCACATTGTTTTCTATTTTTGGGTTCTTTGACGCTCTTGACAAATGTGCACCAAGAAGGGTATATACCATCTGCAAGATAATACCCTTTTGTGTATTCATGTCCGTTGATAGTGTAGTTGCAAGCAGGAGCATCACCACTAGCAAGCCTAGCAAACAAATGAGACCGTTGCAACACATTGATATCATTGAGAGTGCCCGGCATACCAAAAAATCAATGCCAAATCCATAAATCCTCGGATGCTACGGCCTCTAGCACAATTGTTGCATCACGGGACTTGCCACAATACATTCCCTGCCCTGCCTTCGGGCAATTTTTCCAATTCCATTGCATACAGTCAATGCTACCTAGCATGCCAGGCCAACCTCTCCTCTCATTAGATGCCATCAATTTTTTTGTGTCATCCTCGTTGGGTGCCCGAAGATATTCAGGACCAAAGACACGGATGATCACTTTGGCAAACCTACGCACTGACTCAATTGTGGTATCTTCACCAATGCGAAGGTACTCATCGGCATAGTCAACCGGAACGCCATATGCAATCACCCGCATAGCTGCCGATTTTTTTTGATATGCACTAAATCCCTTCAAGCCCGCGACATTTCTTCTTTGAGTAAAATACCGACAATTTGCCTCGCAAGCTTGAACAATTTTCACAAAGAGAGATCGGCGCATTCGGTACCTTCTGCGGAAGGTGGATATGTTGGATTCTCCGCGAAGTAGTCTTGCATCAACATCTTGTTCCCGAGATGGCGATTTCGAGGAATGCAAAGACGGTCGACGGTCGATCCTCGCCGCCTCTTTCGGTTCTCGTCTTCGTGCTCCTTCACGGCAAGGGCCATCACCAACGTCTGCTGCCGACAGTTTGCAAGCAGCGTCTCAACATCCGAGTCGTCCGAATTGGACGAATCGTCGAGCAAAAACTTCTCGCACGGGCTCAATTCCATCTACATGAACAGAAATCGCACGCCGCGTCAACCAACTATGCATAGCACTCGGCACAAAGCACAAGCAAACACTCATCGGCGGCTCGTGGGGCGAGTGATCCCGGGCGGTGACTAGGGGTGGCTCGAGGGTGGTCGATCCCCGGCGGCGATGGCGACCAGGGGCAGCTTATCTCGCCGGATATGTGTGGGGCGGTGCAGCGTATCAGTGGTGGAGGGTGGGGGCGTCCCCGCGGCGCGATTCCGCCCGCAGATTTGGCCGGAATCTTCGGCGGCGGACGGGTGGAACCAATGGCGGGCGGCAGCGGAAGGAGGTGGGGAAAGGGCGCGGGCTGAAATGTCCCTCCCGCCAACCGCTTTCCTGGGATACGGGGCACCGTAGGGGCGAGGTAGAAACCTGCGTATTCGCGGGTTGGGGTCGAGATTTTGCCACGCCCCTCAAAAAATTTTACGGGCCGGCCGCATTTGCGGGGGATGTTCGGGCGGGATTTTCCGTGCCGACCCGCATTTTGGCGGTTATTTTGTGGGTCGGGGCTTTTTATGGGGTCTGCTAGAGATGCTCTTAGTGGGCCAATAGGGGTAAGCGCAGCATAACAAATTATCACCCAGGGCGTCACATAGGCACGCAGAGATGGGCTTACCATGGGCCAAGGCCCGGTCAGGAGGAGGCAGGCCGGCGCGGCGCGTAGCTGGACCTTGGCGGCTGGGCCGTTTCGGCTGTGGTTCTTGCGGTCGGGCGATGCGGTTCACGGCAGGCCAGTTTAGCTGCCGTTCTTGCCGGTCCAGGCAGGGTCACGCTGGCGAAGCAGAGGAGGCAGACGGGCTGCTCGTGCGTGCAGTCAATGGGGAACAGCCGGAGGCCGACGACAGCGAGATCCCCTAGATCCGGAGTAGACCGGTGGCAAGAAGGTATGGCGGCAACAAATCTAGTGCATGGGGTTCCATTTTTTCTGGCGGACGATGGATCCGGCAAGGTGGCGGCGGCATGACAGATCAGGGTGAGGCATCCATGGCGATGGCTCCAGCCGGTTCAGCTCCTGTCATGGAGGAAAACAAAGAGACCGCATGTAACAGCCCAAGAGCATTCCTTTGCTATTTGTAATATATTTCTCATGTGTGACCTTCTATGGATGTTATCAATGCTATCATGAGTTTGAATATCAACTTTGCCTCTTGTCATTTCATGCATCATGGCATCATATTGATAACATCAAGTGCATCATATTATTTGCCATGATTGTGGAGTGGTGTTCTTGATGTGAGTGTGTGTGTTGTGAAGTGGATGCATGTGATGCTTTGGTTTGAATTCTCCTCTATTTCCATATATAAGCTCTATGCCATCTCTCTCTTTATTCCAATAATGTCACATGTTAAATATTTGCTTGCTGTTTTTCCTATATTAAAATGTTGGTCTTCTTTCAAATATTCTCAGATGATTTTTAAGTTAGTTCTTGTCCAGGTTTAAAATATCTTGCCCCTCACATTCAGCATATCAGAGTCATTTAGTAATAGACAAGTGAATTAAATTATGTGCTCTAAAAATGACCAATTCATTTTTATTAAATAGTGTTTTTTTTAAGTATGCAAAGATATTTTCTTTTCTTTCCATCTCTCTTCCAAACCCCGTGTGTTTTTTGTTTGTGGCTGTTTTGTTTTAGTTAGGCAGAGCTTTCAGCGAGTCAGGAGAGGTTGAGCCCATCTAGGCCTCTTTGCCCCTGCCGAGGCCCAGTAGCAGCAATAGCGCAGCCCAGCCTGCCTCTCCGCGTGCGTTCGTCGTCCTTCTATACGACAGGCATCCACAGGAGCCACGTCGCCCCTCCGGTCGATTTGACGGCCGGAGAGAGCTCGAGCCGCCTATAAGTTGTGTCCCCCGCAGCGCCCTAGACCTAGACTCTCCATTCCCTCCTTCATCTCGCCGTGCCGCCGCCAGGTAAGGTAGCCAAGCTTCTTGCCGTCGCCATGATCCCGGTGCTCCGGCCGAGCGCGAGCTCGAGCTCGGGGTAGCCTCTCCGCGTCGTCTCTGGCCCTCCTGTCCGCGTAGATCGAAGGCTGGGAGTCCTTGCCTTCTTCTTCGTCTTCGCACGCATCGTCTGCGAGCCCGGAGCCCTCCTCGCCGTCGTCTGTTCTTCCCTGGAGCCAGACCCGAGGCGCTCCAGTTTCCCGTCGAGCCAAGCGTCGCCTCCAGCTCGACCCCGACTTCCTCTCCTTGCCCTAGGTGAGGTGGTATGCCCCCTCTTCCCTTTCCCCCTCGCCGTCGTGTCGCTAGCCTTCCATGCTCGTAGATCTGCTCATGCCGTCGTCGCGCTCCCGTAGCCTCGGCGAAAGTCATGTTTTTTTTGCGGTGCGTGAGATGTGCGTGTCTTAACATGTTTTGTTGTGCTCACCATACTCTACTAAATTGTGCTAAGAACTTGAGCATTAAGCCCTTGCATCATATTTAAAACCTGCTGCCAAGTTGCTATTCTGTTAACATGTGTCCAGTTTTGCCCTTGCTAGAATTGTCTAAGTCTGAGAATCTGCTGTTATTTTTATGCCATGTTTAGAGGATGCTACCATGTGATCTGTGATGTTTTAGCTCATGCTCAGTGCTAGTGTTTTGTTGTGGATGTTGCCCTCGATCCCCCTGTTAATTTTCATGCCGTGAAATTCCCTCTAGCATATGTAAATAATGTTGTCAATATGCCATCTGGTCAACTTAGATTCTATAAACTGGAATTTTCACCAAGTCCCTAAAAACTCATTCAACATGCCATCTTGTGAGCATATTTGCTATTGATCCATGCTTACTTTCAAGTTTGTGTAGATGTATGATTTGTTAAGAATGCTGTATAGTTTCTGTAAATGCTTTGGCTGTGATTTAAAACCTGATGTAGCTCTGGCTATGTGTGTGACAAGATGCGATGTTGCTGTTAGTGGACAGATTGGGTGTTTGATTGTTTTGTGACTTGTGGGAGCTATACTCCATAGTTTTGTTTGATCTTTAGCTCTATTCTTGCTAGATTTCCATTTCCTATCCAGTGGCATCCTTGGAACACCAAGGTATAGCCCAGAGATTGCCTCATGTTGTGTTTTGTCTCCGTTAACGTTCATACCTTGCCGTGAGCGTACCGTGAGCTACGTTACTCCGTTTGCAACGTTCTACATATGCATTTGCATCGATTTTGCATGAAGCATCCATATTTGCCATGATCATGCATGTCCAAATAAGTAATATTGAGGTTCTGTCCAGAATACTAAACAACTTAATAAATGCATGTGAAACATGACTAGCATAGGCTTGCCATGCTATATTTCTTAACATGACCATGCATCATCTTGTTTGTGCATTGCACCTTGCTGTTTGTTTATTGGTGCTGTTCTCTTTGGGTAGACGCGAGTATTGAGCCTGAGTACGAGGATCCCGGAGAGTACAACTACGAGGACCCAGCTCTTTGTACCTCTAAAGAACCAACAGGCAAGATGATCATACCCGGATCCCGACACTATTTTTGCCTTGCTAGATGTCTCGTTTTTACCGTTATGTTACGTTACCTACCAATTAAACTGTCAGCCTCCCAAATTGCCATGAAAGCCTCTAACCACCTCCACTACCTTGCAAAACATTGAATGGCTATGTTACCGCTGCTCATCCCTTATCTTATAGCGTTGCTAGTAGCAGGTGCAAGCTTTCCATGTGTCAACATGGATTTCGTTTATATCACTCTATTTACTGCTATTTAACTTAATGCACATATATATCTGGCAACGGTGGAAGGCTTGGCCTTTTGCTCAGTCTTTTGTTCCGCTTTTGCCGCACTAGTTCCGAGTACCGGTGTTATATTCCATATTTTGCGCTCCTAACATGCTCGGGGTTGTTATGGGGACCCCCTTGACCATTCGTTTTAGATTAAAACTTGTTTGGCAAGACCCAACTTTGGTACTACATTTGCTAAACAACTTAATAAAATTGCATAGGGCATAGCTACCCCGTGGATAATTAATCAACAACTCGGGCCAGTGCTCCTCATGAGTGTTGGTCCAACCTGGGCTGCCTGCGGGGCCGCCTCGAGGAAACTCGGGGATTAGTTTTCCCCGTAGCTAGTCCCATCCGGTCGTGTCCTGAGAATGAGATACGCGGCTCTTATCGGGTTCGTCGACACGTCGGGCGGTCTTGCTGGACTTGTTTTACCTTTCTCGAATGTCTTGCGCGAGGAATTCCGGTTTTTCTTCGGGCTATCTCGAGGTTGCGGATTTCCAATGGAATTGCCTAGGAAGATCACGAGATTCGTGGTCGAGGTTTTACTGCATGTATTGCAATGTTTTACTGTACTTGCGAACGACGAGATGCGCTTCTATCCCCGTCGAGGCCCCAAGCCTTAATAGGGATAGGACCGCATCTTGGGCATGACAAGTTGGTATTCAAAGCCATACCGACCATAAGAGCCCCTTGCTTGATCGAATTTGGCCGAGTCGAGTCTAGTTAAAACTATTTTGAGTCTAGTTATATCGGAGAGTAGGATTCTTTTACTCCAGTTCTATACTCTGGTGAGGTATTCGACTTAGGAATTTTTCATTCTACTCCTCTTCTCGCTCAAAATTCTTTTAGGATCACGCGGGTATTTTGGAATCTATATGATACCGATGTGACGGAGTTCTGTCTTGGTGCCTCCTGTCTGACTTGATTTCTTCCGGGGAGTTGAGCTCCAGGGGATTCTTGACACATCGTTATCATTCAGTTTCCTTAGTATCTCAGGACGGAGGGTGTTCGAAATTGCTTCAATATTTCTCGTCGCGAGATAAGATCGAAGTCACCCAGTACTGGGGAGGCGTCCGGGGTACTGCCATGTTTAGTATCGTTGTGATTACGAGTGTCTGAGGTAGACGAGTTTGCGGAGTTTTCTTGAATTATGGTGTGGAAGGTTGCGGGTGCAGTTGAGCTGATTACCTTGGGTACGTTCCTGGGTCCGCAACCCGAATCGCATAAACAAGAAAGACTTCGGAAATTCTTAGGTGGGAATTCCAGTAGTTCTTAGGACCATCTTCCGACAGATGTATATTGGTTGTACATTTGTTCCGAGCAACCTTAGCTCAATACTTTTGTGTTATTTCAAGTGGCTTCATGATCTTATGGTGTTATCAAGATCCTGCAGAAAGCGTTCTTACTATTTGCAGTTGGAATGCAATTGATGAGATTCTGTTGCAATTTCTTTCAAGCCGTTGATTCAGCTTATTTCAATGATCTTTCAATGGTGTGCTGATATTCTGTCCATCTTCAGGATGGCTCCGGCAACTCGTGGGAACCCAGATCGTGATGGGGAGCAGTCTGATCCTCCACCACCCCAACACCACCTCCACCTCCGGAGGCATGGAAAGCAGTGATGGCCGCTACCAATGCGAACACCCAGATGTTGCTTAGGTTGCTGCAGGAAAGAGAGCAGGGACAGCAAGGTCATCAAGGGAATTTTCAGAATCAGCCTCAGTTCGCAACTCTGAACCAGTTCCTCGCAAATCAGCCAAAGTCCTTCACCTGTTGTGAGCAGCCTTTCGATGCACACGATTGGCTCCATGACATGAACGAGCATTTTGAGTGTAGCAATGTCAGACCTGCGGACTATGTCAAGTTTGCGACTTTCCAGCTCAAGGGTCAGGCAGGAGATTGGTGGCAGCAGTACAAGGATTCCAGAGGTGATCGTGTTATCAGCTGGGATGATTTCTGCCGTGACTTCAGAGCTCATCATATCCCGACGAGCTTTGTCGAGGAGATGCGTGAGAAGTTCAGGAATTTGAAGCAGGGGAGCAAGTCTGTCTATCAGTATAACATCGAGTTCCAGAATCTGGCCCGCTATGCTAAGCAAGATGTTCCTGATGAGAAGTCAATGATTTATCAATTCAGAGGTGGTCTCAAGGATGAACTTCAGCCGGGTCTAGTCCTGCAAGAGCCTCGTGAGTTTGATCAGTTCTACAACATGGCTCTAAAGGTCGAGGCATCTCAGCTCAGGTTGGAGAATTCCAGGAAGCGATTCAGAGACACCAACTCTTCTTCTTCCAGCTCTTAGATTGTTCCTAAGCAGCAGAAGTATTAGGTTCCTCCTCCTCCTCCGTTTCGGCCCCCTTAGCAGCAGAGGCAGCACGGTGGTCGTGGTCCTTCCCACCAACCCAACTCAGGTTTTCAGCAGAGGCCTCAGGCTCACAAGTCAGCAAATGCTCCTCCTCCAGGCAACTTCCGTCCGCTCTCTGAGGTTACTTGTCACAAGTGTGGTCAGAAGGGCCACTACTCCATCAAGTGCAACAACCAGCGGCGTCTTCCGCCTCCTCCTCCTATCAGGCCCCCAGGCAGTGCTATGGTGAAGCACAATCCCAAGTATGCAAGAGTGAAGATGGTGAATGCGGCTGAAGCAGAGGATTCTTCTCAAGTGATCATGGGTAATCTCCCAGTTAATTCTATTCCTGCAAAAGTTTTGTTTGACACTGGTGCATCGCATACATTCATGTCAAGACCTTTTGCATCAAAGTATTGTATTCATCTGGTGGAGTTGCCTAGACCTTTCTCAGTTGTTTCTCCAGGGAAATTCATGCATGCAAGCACGGAAGCCCCGAATGTTTCTATCAAGATGGGCAATTATTCTTTTCTGGCCTCTCCAATTGTTCTCGGTAATTCCGATATTGATCTTATTCTTGGCATGGATTTTCTGGCGATGAACAAGGCTTATGTTGATTGCAAAGCTAAAGAAGTCCAATTGACTCATCCTTCTGAAGATGTGTTCATTTTCGCTGCTCGCGATGACACGATTCGTCTATTTTCTCTCAATCAGAAGGGTGAGATTTCTGCCATTTCTCAAATTCCCGTCGTCTCGGAGTATGAAGATGTCTTTCCAGAAGAGTTGCCAGGAATGCCTCCTCACAGGCCAGTGGATTTCGTGATTGAACTCGAGCATGGTACTGAACCGGTGTGCAAGCGTCCTTATAAGCTTGGCCCCGAAGAGCTGAAAGAGTTGAAGAAACAGCTAGATGAACAAGAGCGTCTGGGTCTGATCAGACCAAGTTCTTCACCTTGGGGTTGTGGTGTTCTGTTTGTCAAAAAGAAGGATGGCACAGACCGACTATGTGTCGATTACCGTCCATTGAATAAGAAGACAATCAGGAACAAGTATCCACTTCCCAACATCAATGAGTTGTTTGAGCAATTGAAAGGTGCCAAGGTTTTCTCGAAGTTAGATCTCCGTATGGGTTATCATCAAGTCCGCATTCGTGAAGAAGATATTCCAAAGACTGCTTTCAGGACGAGTTTTGGCTCCTATGAGTACACCGTCATGTCTTTTGGTCTAGCAAATGCGCCGCCGACCTTCTCCAGAATGATGAACTACATATTCTCTCCTTTCAAGAATGAGTTCGTCTTGGTCTACTTGGATGATATTCTCATGTTCTCGGAGACTGAAGAAGAGCATGCAGAGCATCTCTGGCTTGTGCTTGACAAGCTAAGAGAACATCAGTTTTATGCTAAGTTCTCAAAGTGTGAGTTTTGGCTCAATGAAGTGGTGTACCTTGGGCATGTCATCTCTGCCGAGGGCATTAAAGTGCACCCTGAGAAAGTTGAGGCAATTGTGAAGTGGGAGCCTCCTCAGAATGTCAAGCAGCTTCGTAGCTTCCTCGGCCTTGCAAGTTATTGCAGAAGATTCGTCGAGAACTTCTATCAAATTGCTAAGCCTCTGTCCAACTTCCTTCAGAAGAATGTCAAATTTCTTTGGTCTCCTGAGTGTGATGTGGTGTTCAATACACTCAAACAGAAGCTGACTTCTGCTCCAGTTCTTGTTCCTCCCGAGCAATCCAAGCCTTTCCAAGTATTTTGTGATGCTTCTCTCCAAGGTCTCGGTGGCGTTCTCATGCAAGATAAGAAAGTTGTGGCTTATACCTCGCGGCAGCTGAAGCCTAGCGAGAAGAACTACCCCACTCATGATCTTGAGCTGGCGGCAGTTGTGCATGCTCTGATGACGTGGAGACATCTATTGTTGGGAAGACCAGTTGAGGTGTTCACCGACCACAAGAGCTTGAAGTATATTTTCACCCAACCCAATCTCAATCTTCGGCAGTCATGTTTGGTGGAAATGATCGAGGACTTGAATCCAACCATCGAATATACTCCTGGAAAAGCAAAGGTCATTGCAGACGCGCTGAGCAGGAAGGCGTACTGCAACAGTCTTATTCTCAAGCCACTTCAACCCGAGCTTTGTGAAGCTTTCCGCAAGCTCAATCTCCAAATTGTTCCTCAAGCTTTTCTTGCCAATCTTCAAGTCTCTCTGACTCTCGAGGCTAAGGTTCACCAAGCTCAGCTTCTTGATGCTATGGTGAAGAAAGTGAAGAAAGGTGTGGCCAAGAGCATTCCAAAGTATAAATGCTTCCGTGTTGATGACAAAGACACCTTGTTCTTCGAGGACCATCTGGTGGTTCCGAAAGATGATCTCAGGAATGTTATCATGGATGAAGCACATAATTCCCTCCTCTCGATTCATCCAGGAAGTTCCAAAATGTATCAAGACCTCAAGCAAACCTTCTGGTGGACTCGTATGAAACGTGAGATTGCTCAGTTTGTTAACGAGTGTGATGTTTGTCGCAGAGTGAAGGCGGAACATCAACATCCAGCAGGTCAACTTCAGCCTTTGCCCATCCCAGAGTGGAAATTCGATCATGTTGAAATGGATTTCGTCAATGGGTTTCCTAAGTCCAAGAGAGGGAATGATGCCATCTTCGTGGTCATCGACAAGCTCACCAAAGTTGCCCACTTCCTCCCGGTCAAAGAATCTATCTCGGCAGCTCAGCTAGCAGACTTGTACACATCAAGGATAGTTTCTTTGCACAGTGTTCCAAAGCTCATATCCTCAGATCGTGGAAGCATCTTCACTTCCAAGTTTTGGGATTCCTTCCAGACTGCAATGGGGACTAATCTCCGTTTCAGCACAGCTTTCCATCCTCAGACTAGTGGTCAAGTTGAGAGAGTCAATCAAATCCTCAAAGATATGCTCAGAGCTTGTGTGATTTCTTTTGGCATGAAGTGGGAAGATTGTCTCCCGTTTGCTGAGTTCTCATACAACAATAGCTTCCAAGCAAGTTCCGGCAAAGCTCCTTTCGATATTCTCTGTGGCAGGAAGGGCCGCACCCCGCTCAATTGGTCTGAAACTGGTGAGCGTCAAATCCTTGGTAATGACATGATCACTGAAGTAGAAGAAATGTGCCGTGTCATTCGTGCAAATCTCAAAGCAGCTCAATCCCGTCAGAAGAGTTATTATGATAGCAAGCATCGTGACATGACCTTTCAGATCGATGATTTTGTCTACCTCAGAGTGTCTCCCAAGAAGGGCACTCAACGATTTGGCATCAAAGGGAAGCTTGCTCCACGCTTTGTGGGTCCTTTCAAGATTATGGGCAAGAGGGGTGACCTTGCCTACCAACTCGAGCTTCCTCCCAATTTCTCCAATGTGCATGATGTGTTTCATGTCTCTCAGCTCCGGAAGTGTTTCAAGACTCCCGAGCGCACCGTTGACCTCCAAGAAATTGATCTCCAAGAAGACCTATCCTATCATGAGCATCCAGTTGCTATCCTTGAAGAAACTGAGCGTAAGACTCGCAACAAGTCAATCAAGTTTCTAAAGGTGAAGTGGTCACATCACTCCGACAAAGAAGCCACTTGGGAACGAGAGGACCATCTCCGTTCCGAATTTCCTGAATTCTTCCGTTCCTAGATCTCGGGGCGAGATCCTCTTGTTGTGGGGGAGATTTGTAACAGCCCAAGAGCATTCCTTTGCTATTTGTAATATATTTCTCATGTGTGACCTTCTATGGATGTTATCAATGCTATCATGAGTTTGAATATCAACTTTGCCTCTTGTCATTTCATGCATCATGGCATCATATTCATAACATCAAGTGCATCATATTATTTGCCATGATTGTGGAGTGCTGTTGTTGATGTGAGTGTGTGTGTTGTGAAGTGGATGCATGTGATGCTTTGGTTTGAATTCTCCTCTATTTCCATATATAAGCTCTATGCCATCTCTATCTTTATTCCAATAATGTCACATGTTAAATATTTGCTTGTTGTTATCCTATATTAAAATGTTGGTCTTCTTTCAAATATTCTGAGATGATTTTTAAGTTAGTTCTTGTCCAGGTTTAAAATATCTTCCCCCTCACATTCAGCATACCAGAGTCATTTAGTAATAGACAAGTGAATTAAATTATGTGCTCTAAAAATGCCCAATTCATTTTTATTAAATAGTGTTTTTTAAAGTATGCAAAGATATTTTCTTTTCTTTCCATCTCTCTTCCAAACCCCGTGTGTTTTTTGTTTGTGGCTGTTTTGTTTTAGTTAGGCAGAGCTTTCAGCGAGTCAGGAGAGGTTGAGCCCACCTGGGCCTCTTTTCCCCTGCCGAGGCCCAGTAGCAGCAGTAGCGCAACCCAGCCTGCCTCACCGCGTGCGTTCGTCGTCCTTCTGTACGACAGGCATCCACAGGAACCACGTCGCCCCTCCAGTCGATTTGACGGCCGGAGAGAGCTCGAGCCGCCTATAAGTTGTGTCCCCCGCGGGGCCCTAGACCTAGCCTCTCCATTCCCTCCTTCATATTGCCGTGCCGCCGCCAGGTAAGGTAGCCAAGCTTCTTGCCGTCGCCATGATCCCGGTGCTCCGGCCGAGCGCGAGCTCGAGCTCGGGGTAGCCTCTCCACGTCGTCTCCGGCCCTCCTGTCCGCGTAGATCGAAGGCCGGGAGTCCCTGCCTTCTTCTTCGTCTTCGCACGCATCGTCTGCGAGCCCGGAGCTCTCCTCGCCGTCCTCTCTTCTTCCCTGGAGCCGGACCCGAGGCGCTCCAGTTTCCCTTCGGGCCAAGCGTCGCCTCCAGCTCGACCCCGACCTCCTCTCCTTGCCCTAGGTGAGGTGGTATGCCCCCTCTTCCCTTTCCCCCTCGCCGTCGTGTCGCTAGCCGTCCATACTTATAGATCTGCTCATGCCGTCGTCGCGCTCCCGTAGCCCCGGCGAAAGTCGTGTTTTTTTAGCGGTGCGTGAGATGTGCGTGTCGAGCCTGAGCTTCCCTCTGCGCGTGTGCTGCTGCTGCACACCCCGCGCACGCGTCGCGTGCCTTGCCTTGCCTCGCCGCGCGCTCTCAGCCTGCCTGCTGCGTCGCATCGTCGTTGCCGCGTCGCCATGCCCGTCCGAGCTGAAGCTCGGGCCCGAGGTCTGCTGCCTTGCATTTAGTGGCTAAATGCCCTGGGAACGGGTTCCTCGAGGGTCCCGCAGCGCCCGCCGGTGCATCCCCTTGCCGGAGATGCCGCCGTTGCCGCGTTGCGCCGCCGTCGCGCCGTGCCTACTCTGCTTCTTCAGTTTCATCAGTGATGCGATCCGTGCATAGATAAGAGGGGCCGAAGCCCTCTCTGCTCAGTAGTCGACTCGTTAGCGCAGTGGTAGCGGCTCGGGGAGAGGACCGAGAGGTCCAGGGATCGAATCCCCCCCCCCCGGCCTTTTATTTTTTTCGGTGCGTGTACTATGCTGTGTGTGCACTGTGTGTGCGTGTGTGTGGATCTGGTGTGGCTGTGTGTGGATCCGGTGTGGCAGTGTGTGTGTGTTGTGTGTGTGAGGCCCTGACAGTGGGCCTGGCCCTACTTGTCATCCTCAGGGGGGCCTGGTGAGTATGACCAGTGGGACCCCTACCTTTTTATTTATTGTTTTATTTTTGTCTTGTCTGTTTGTTTTTATTCCATTTCTGGCAAACTGCCAGATCAGGACATTGCCATTTATGTTCATGTGCAAATAGGGTAGGTTCTGACTTATAAGTGTTTGTTTGTATTTTCGAGCTCGGTTTTGGGAAATTTACAAATGCAAATATATGTGTATGATATATGATTTTGGGGTAGATTTTCCCAAGGAATCCAATGGTGCAATTTGTTTTGTCATTTGAGCAGGTTTGCAAAATGTCATTTTTGTCCCAACATGCCATTTTGCCATTTTCATATGATTTAATCTATGCAACATATGTGAATCTTGTCAACATGAATATGCTAGTGTTTTGTGGGTACTAGGCCCTGGTATTTTTGTTTGGCATAATAAACTTGTGGATAAGTGGGTTTCTTGCTGTTAACATGCTAAGAAAATAACACTGGTTTCATGTCTCAAATTTTGCTAAGTGTTAGAAGCTGTTATTTTCTTACCATGTTGTGAGGATGATTCCCATGGATGTGTTGTTCCTTTGAGTTTGGGGCCTTAACATGTTTTGTTGTGCTCACCATACTCTACTAAATTGTGCTAAGAACTTGAGCATTAAGCCCTTGCATCATATTTAAAACCTGCTGTCAAGTTGCTATTCTGTTAACATGTGTCCAGTTTTGCCCTTGCTAGAATTGTCAGTCTAAGAATCTGCTGTTATTTTTATGCCATGTTTAGAGGATGCTACCATGTGATCTGTGATGTTTTAGCTCATGCTCAGTGCTATTGTTTTGTTGTGGATGTTGCCCTCTATCCCCCTGTTAATTTTCATGCCATGAAATGCCCTCTAGCATATGTAAATAATGCTGTCAATATGCCATCTGGTTAACTCAGATTCTATAAACTGGAATTTTCACCAAGTCCCTAAAAACTGATTCAACATGCCATCTTGTGAGCATATTTGCTATTTATCCATGCTTACTTTCAAGTTTGTGTAGATGTATGATTTGTTAAGCATGCTGTATAGTTTCTGTAAATGCCTTGGTTGTGATTTAAAACCTGCTGTAGCTCTGGCTATATGTGTGACAAGATGCGATGTTGCTGTTAGTGGACAGATTGGGTGTTTGATTGTTTTGTGACTTGTGGGAGCTATACTCCATAGTTTTGTTTGATCTTTAGCTCTATTCTTGCTAGATTTTCATTTCCTATCCAGTGGCATCCTTGGAACACCAAGTTATAGCCCATAGATTGCCTCATGTTGTGTTTTGTCTCCGTTAACGTTCGTACCTTGCCGTGAGCGTACCGTGAGCTACGTTACTCCGTTTGCAACGTTCTACATATGCATTTGCATCGATTTTGCATGAAGCATCCATATTTGCCATGATCATGCATGTCCAAATAAGTAATATTGAGGTTCTGTCCAGAATACTAAACAACTTAATAAATGCATGTGAAACATGACTAGGCTTGCCATGCTATATTTCTTAACATGACCATGCATCATCTTGTTTGTGCATTGCACCTCGCTGTTTGTTTATTGGTGCTGTTCTCTTTGGGTAGACGCAAGTATTGAGCCTGAGTACGAGGATCCCGGAGAGTACAACTACGAGGACCCAGCTCTTTGTCCCTCTGAAGAACCAACATACAAGATGATCATACCCGGATCCCGACACTATTTTTGCCTTGCTAGATGTCTCGTTTTTACCGTTATGTTACGTTACCTACCAATTAAACTGTCAGCCTCCCAAATTGCCATGAAAGCCTCTAACCACCTCCACTACCTTGCAAAACATTGAATGGCTATGTTACCGCTGCTCATCCCTTATCTTATAGCGTTGCTAGTAGCAGGTGCAAGCTTTCCATGTGTCAACATGGATTTCGTTTATATCACTCTATTTACTGCTATTTAAATTAATGCACATATATATCTGGCAACGGTGGAAGGCTTGGCCTTTTGCTCAGTGTTTTGTTCCGCTTTTGCCGCACTAGTTCCGAGTACCGGTGTTATATTCCATATTTTGCGCTGCTAACATGCTCGGGGTTGTTATGGGGAACCCCTTGACCATTCGTTTTAGATTAAAACTTGTCTGGAAAGACCCAACTTTGGTACTACATTTGCTAAAGAACTTAATAAAATTGCATAGGGCATAGCTATCCCGTGGATAATTAATCAACAACCCGGGCCAGTGCTCCTCATGAGTGTTGGTCCAACCTGGGCTGCCTGCGGGGCCGCCTTGAGGAAACTCGGGGATTGGTTTTCCCTGTAGCTAGTTCCATCCGGTTGTGTCCTGAGAACGAGATACGCGACTCTTATCGGGTTCGTCGACACGTCAGGTGGTCTTGATAGACTTGTTTTACCTTTCTCGAATGTCTTGCGCGAGGAATTCCGGTTTTTCTTCGGGCTATCTCGAGGTTGCGGTTTTCCAGTGGAATTGCCTAGGAAGATCACGAGATTCGTGGTCGAGGTTATTCCCGCGGCGTGTGGTTAGTTTGTGATGGATGAGTTGGAGCACCCCTGCAGGGTTTAATCTTTTCGGAAAGCCGTGCCCGCGGTTATGTGGCAACTTGAAATTTGTTTAACACCCGGTTATAGTAAACTTGAAGTAAACTCCAATAAAATACACCAACTGTGTGCGTAACCGTGACTGTCTCTGCTCGTGAACATGAACCGAGAGAGAACACGGTGGGGTTATGATTGACGTAAGTAGGTGTTCAGGATCACTTAGTGATCATGCTAGTTCACGACCGTCATACGTATGCCACCATAATTACATTCATGTTCTCGTAAGTTAGCCACCAAATATATGCTTAGCGCTTGCTGCAGCCTCACCACTTAACCAATTCCTTACCCAATGGCTTACATAGTTTCGGCACTCGGGTTATGAGATTGCTGAGTCCCTGTGGCTCACAGATTACAACAATACATGTACAGGTGTTAATGAGAACGTGCCAGAAGATGTGACTCAGCTCCAGTGGGAGTATGATGAAGAAAGTAGACGTATGTATGTTACTTATTCAGACGAGTAGGGAGCTTCGTGGTGGTGATCCTGGGATAGCGAGACAGTTTTACATTGCTTCTTTTATCGTTTGATTTCGTCCGTAGCCGGACCCTGTCTTCTGAATGATGTATGAATATATTTGTGTGAACTTGTAAGATAGCTTGTGGCGAGTGTAAGCCAACTCATATACTCATCTCTTCCTACATGTATTGCAATGTTTTACTGTACTTGCGAACGACGAGATGCGCTTCTATCCCCATCGAGGCCAGAAGCCTTAATAGGGATAGGACCGCATCTTGGGCGTGACACCGCATGTGAGGGAGGAGAGAGAGAAACGATGGGAGGAGGACAAGGAAGCAAGGGTCGACGAAGCTCCGGACGGGTGTGACTCACCGGCGAGGTGGCAGCGGCGGCGACACCAACCGGCATGGTGGGACTCTGGATCGGGGCTCCTCCCGATCTAGACGCTTGGGCGGCGGCGGATCCGGGTCTGGGAGGGCTCCGGATGGGCTTCGCCGAGCCTGCGCGGGAGGTGGGAGGTGGAGCTGGTGGCCGGCTGGTGGCTCCTGGTTGGGGTGCATAGAAATCAAGGTGGAGACAAGGGTTTTCAAAAATAGACAGGCTAGGGTGTCTATATATAGTAAGGAGGGCTAGGGTTAGGGGATTTGCTCCGATTTCGGACCCTTCGATCGCGATCGGACGGCTTCGGTCACGGGTTAGGCTAGGTGGGCTAGGTGGGTTGTGTAGATGGGCTTGCACTGAGATGAGAGGAAGAATTTTGGCCCGTGACAGTGTTTTATAAACCGAAAACGTCTGACGAATAAACCAGGTATACTGCCGCTATATGTTTAACGGTTGGGCTATCAAACATACTCTGAATGCGATGAAATTTGGCAGGCGATCTATCTACAATATATTAAGACTGCACGCCAACTTTCAACCCATTCCAAGAATGTTTTATATGCACCTTTTAAAAACAATATTTTAACGATGCCGCGAGCGCGTGCGTGTGTGGTTGGTCATGAAACAGTCAACGACAAGAACGGGAAGAACTGGCAACTACGAACGGATGCAAGTTTTGAAGAAAATGACGGCGATGGAGTGTTGATGCAATGCGATGATGCAAATGATGTGATGATGAATGCGACAACCAAATAAATCACACGACGATGACGAAACATGTTGAAGGCGTCTGGAGCGTTTGTCTCGGGTTGTTACACCCAGGTGGATCGTCAGCCCCACCCCCGTCTCCAAGCCACACGGTGGTAGGCGCTTGTGCGTCGACTTCGTCACCCACAACCAAGCTCGCCTCGCGAGGCCCTTCTCTCCTCCATCTCCGCTCATGCGTGTGCCTTTCGGCCTAGAGAACGCCGCAGCCACCTTCGTGAGGCTTATGCGCATGAGCCTGGAGTCCCGCATAACGAATGTGGTTAATGATCTCTGCCTGGCCTACCGCGGCCCCACGAATGATGGCAGAGGGTGTTCCGGTACAAAACACATGGAACGCCCTCCATCACCGTAAGTTCTATCCATGCTCCACGGATACGAGCAAGAAGGAGCTGTAAACGCTTCGGGGCTCTGAGTACCCACGTTGCCCTCGACATGTGAGAGTCCCTTCCCACTCTCATGGAAGCCCCATGCTTATCGCTGGTGGACGCCCCATGCTCAGTCATGGCGGACCTTTTGACAATGAGCGCGCTTTTCAGCTGCATCAACATCAGGCTGATCCGTGTCCATCACGATAGTGTTTCTGTCATCCTTTGAGGAGGCTTTTCACCTAAACCAACCTCAAGCCGACCTGTTTCGAACATGACGGCATGTATCTTTATGTTATGTAATGAACTTGCTTCATGCATCAGTAAAGCTTATTTCCGTCAAACTCCCTGTGTGCTTGCAGCTGGCTATGCCTCAAGAGAGGTGCGTGCTCGTGATCTCCCCCATGTCTGTCACGCGAGCGGGGGCTGGGCACGGTGTCTGTGCTCGGGACGGTCCATGCAGCGCCGTAAAACCCAAGTGACTGAGCTCTGGCTCATTGGCCTGCTTCTGTGTACATCATGTCACCAGGTTCTTGGTGCCCTCATCTCCTCGCGTGACACGCACAGGCGACCCAGCGAGCGCGCCCCACCACGTTACTTGGCAATTTCCCTTGTGCAGGACACTGGAGGCCTCAGGAGGCCCCCTCGGGAGGCCTCGCGAGTGGTGTCCCACAAACGGAAGGCTTCACGAGGGACTGCGCCTCATGAGCCGCTCCCTTCGAAGGGCTTGCTCGAAGCCACACACCTTGATGGAGCTAAGTCTAAACACACCCCTCGGGCTTTCTTCCTCTTGTTCCCTCCCGAGGCATCCCAATTGGTATGCGCAGTCTGCGCGTCAAGGGGGGACCCTGAGCATCGCGCCTCAGGGTCTCCAACCAACCCTAAGAGCCCTCACTGGTGCAGCGACATGCTATACAAACGGTTTTTAACCCCTTTCCACGACGTAGTTCTAAACCGCCGCCTTGCATGTGTGGAAAATAGGGGGGTCCATCCCACACGACACGGAAAACCCGTCGGCGATGCTGACCAATGAACGCAAACGATGTGCAAATATAATTGTGTGCGGTGCAGGAACATATCGCACACATAATATTTTGGACTTACGTGTGGGATTTGGGATCAATCACACACGTGCAAGACGAGTCAAACGCGTCTAATTGCTCATGGAAAACAAACGGAGTTTGACCTTTTACCGTTTGCGAAACGTTACACAATCCACATGGGCCTTTGTATAAACTGTGCGTGATATGTTCATCATCACACACGAGATTTCTCTGGACACCGTCTGCCATGCATGGCATCATCGAACATGTTTCCTGAGAAAAGTACGCGTGGGATCGTCTTTGCATCGGGCACGGTTTCCTATTGGCTCACGTGTGAGATACGGTGCTATCGCAAACATTGAGGAGCTCCTATGCACACGTACGAGTGCTGCAAACCGTTTGCGATTACTTATGTATCACCAACGTTTTAGATTATATGTCGTGTGCTTTTCCAGTGGATCACAGGCGGTTGTGCTATGAGTTGCGTGCGCTTTCCGTTCTGGACCGCACACGCTTAGTTGCTTGAACCGTGTGCACTGAAAATGCCAGGTTATTGTAAAATATCGCATTTAATTCACCATGCAAATAGCAAATTCGCCACAATATGCAATCGACAAATAGTGTCCACATGAAGAACATTCATCATAATTCGCCACAGTATACAATTCAACGAACAGTGTCCACAAGCAGATGATTCATCATAATTCACGACAATATGCAATTGAGCAAATGCTAGCTAAATTACATAGCTGGTAAACCGACATATGCAGTACATAATCATATTGTACAAAATACGAAGACATGTTCACATGGAAAATAATGCATCCATGTGTATATGTTTAGCTGATAACACTATATGAATTCGTACTTATTATTAGGGGATATGAACCCGGAAATCTTCGACGCCATCATTGGGCTTGATATAGTGTTTCACAAAGAAGGTGCTGATAAATTTCCTAACAGACAGCAATTCATCTGCGACGAGCGGTGAAGAGGTCATCGGTCCGAAGATCAACTGCAGGACTTTTAGATCAGAATGTGACATACGTGTGGAGAAGAAGATAGTAATTAAGAGGCAGACTTACTGGTTTTATCCTGTCAGCATCGACACCACATTCAATACGTCTGCATAGGTTCATCATGTGTGCACAAACGTAGTATCCACATAGGCTGGTACCTTGTTGTTGCTGAGGACACTGAAATTTTTTGTACAGTATTAGTCATGTATTTGCCCTGTTAGGAACAACCTAACCGGTGTAAGTTGTTTCTTCTTTTTTCTATGGAGAGAAATAGAAAGAGGTTTACTTAGAAACTTGAATATCTGACTAGCATTTTCTGAAAATAATGGATTTTGTTGTCTTACCGGAGAAACAATCACGTGCAGCAGAGGTAGTTCGCGGTTGAACCGACTCCCTCCTAAAGTTATGTTCATTGACAATGCACTGCAAATGAAGATGAATTTTCACACTCAATTCTGGAACCAGATATGAACACAACGCATTAACATCAAAGAATTCAATACCTATCCATGAAATCATGAAGATGACTCAGATCCTGAGGCGCATTTGACTCTCTGAGAGAATCCATGTAGTAAACTGTGTTGCGTTTTGGAACAATGACCACCAAGATCTAGTGACCTCTACTGTTTAAGAAAACCATGAACGTACGAACTATGTCTTAAACTGAAAGACGATCAATGTATATGCGGTTGTATATTTAACTTACCATTCATGGTATGGCCACATGAAGAACTCTCCTATCAGTAAGTTGAACAAGATCTTGGCGACATAATCAATGGAAGCCTTGCATGAGACATTATCTCGTAACAAAACGCCATATGCTAAATCAGGATCTATGAAATGCCAATGCACCCTTATCGATCTCTGTACCGTCAATCCCCTGAGAGGAATACAATACAGTTAGCTTTTTTCATTTACAGCCTTGTATGGAGAAGTTGATCACAGAGTTTGTGAAGTACTTACAACATCAAGCATTTGACAAGAGTGCCAGCAAGCTCATCAAAGTTGAAGAAGAGATGAAAGTCCTTGAATTCCACACAGATGATACCTGCATCGTGAGAGAAATGCCAGCTGTCGTAGTGCACTTGCAGAATGTTAGTATCTCCTCCTTCTGACATTATGTCCATGCAATATCTATGTAACTTGCGACAACTGGAAATGCACTCGTCAAAGTATTCGCCAACAAGGAATGGCTGGCCATGCTTGTACTTGTGTTTCTCAAATGAGTCTACTTCCTTACTAGAAAGTTGCTTTTCAAGGTCTGCTTCAGACATGTGGTCAGAACCGGGATTACATGGGTCTTCATCGGCCATGCCATGGTTCTGCTCGAAGAGTCTTCATAGTAGGATGCTCTGTTACTCATCCCTCCTCTGTTTCTATCATGTGTAATAACAAATTGTCAATTTTACAATGAAGCTAAATATAAATGCAACAGTCTTTGTAGTACAGGATGCACATCGGCAGTGTTTGAATGATATCAAATTAATAGTGACAGCTACGTACATTATGTTGTCAAACATTCCAATCTGTTAAAAACTACTATCTTGCACCATGTTTTTTTCACTAAGTCTGAGATTCTGTTTATTTTAGATTGCCATGTTTCAGGTGGTTCAGCCACCTGACAACCGAGGTGTGTGTACGCTCGAACAGTGTTGATGCTAGCCGTGTTTCTGTGCATAATTAGACCTTGCTCGTGCTGAATGAAATGAAGTGCTTCATGTGTACTAACTTGCTGTAAATTTTCATGCAATTATAACTCATGTAGCACATAGTTTTCTTGCTGTCAATATGCCTTCAGGTTAAAACTATGACAGTGTCTTAATCACATCCAGAATCAAATAGCACACGGGAGGTGTCTGAATCACACCTAATATAACAAATGATTTCTAACAACGAGAGTTAGGCTTACCTTCTTTGCACGTCCGAGAAACTTCCTCCCACTGTACCCAAATTGAAAATCTCATCACTTCATGGATTGAAAATGATGTTGACCATGAACCGACAGGTCTTCAGCTACACATCTCCATTCCTTGGAAGTGATTTTCCTACAGAGCTACAAGAGAAAGAAATGGTGCAAATGGGCCTTCCGCTTTAAAATCCCCAATTCCAAAACAAAACCCTAATCCTAGTTGAGCCAGAGAAAAGAGAGACGAATACCTGGCTGGTGAGAGATTCGTCATCGTCGGAGATACCGCTTGAGGGGTCACTCGAGGAGACCATGGCGTGTCAGCGACGGTCGGAAGCTAGCGGGAGAGATGTGGGCGGCGGTGCAGGGGGGAGGGGGTGGGGGTTGAAGGGGAAATGTGGCCCTTTGGGGGGAAGGGGTGGGGAGGTAGATATTTCAGCTGTCGACAAAATTTTTCGCTTGTTCAGGGAATCTTGGCGCGCAAAGATTCATCAGACGCAGTGTTTCTGCCTTTAGCGTGTGCGATGATACAGAACATACAACCTTTCGCCCCTCCCCACGTATTCCCTGGTTATAGTGCACATCCACGTCATTGCATAATGTAACATCAACTGCTAACTTGGGTATACAAATTAGCGGACATACATAGCTCAGACCTCAGAGTTACTAAACCGTGCAAGTTCACTAAATAATCAAGCTGCTTGAACTAGACATAGCTCTTACAAAAGACCGGCTCTCTGAACAAAGGCTATTAGTAATACGCATAATTTTAACAAAGACATCGACGAGCAGCCACCCTATGCCTTGCCTCTGTTCGATGAGATGTCGATGACTTGTCTGGGCAACATTCCGCCGGTGCGGGACTCCGCATCCCCCAGGCTGACTTCGACCGCGGCGACGTGCTCATCCTCGACGTTGTCCTCGTCATCGGCGTCGCCCTCATCTTCGTAGTACTCGTAGTAGTGGCGCCGCCATAGCTCTCGTTGGTACTCCACCGCCGATTCCTCGATGGGCAAGCGCTTCTCGACCTCCTCCTGAGCCACGCGCAACTCCTCCCAGCACTCGGCGCTCTCGGACGGCTCCCGCATCTCCAGCTCTCGCTCGGAGATCTTCTGCGGAAGGGGCTCCATGGCCTCCGCCGCCACATTGTCGGCATGCATCTCGGCATCCTCAGCAGCCGCCTCTTCGGACGTGTGGTGCATGCTGGATTCCGGCGAAGCTTGGAGTATCTTGGCGTGGGTGTTCTCAATGATATAGGCCTGGATAGCCTTGACCCGGGCCAGGGCGGCCTCTGCGGCACAGCATGCTGCTCGAGTGCTCTTGGCGTTTGCAGACGCCGTCGTAGCAGCTGCAGCTGCCATCTCCACGGCTACAAACGCCCTTTCGGCCGCCGCAGAGACCCTGTCGGCCGCCGTAGAGGCCCTTTCATCGGATGCGGACGCGCTTAAGGCGGATGCGGCCACGCTTAAGGCGGATGCGGCTGCGCTGTCGGCCAAGGCGGCCGCGCTCTCGGCCGAGGCGGCCGCGCTCCGGGCAGAGGCGGCAGCGCTCGGGGCCGAGGGGGCGGTCGTACGCACCCTTACGAAGCGTTCCCATGGCGTCATTCTTTGCAGAGAGGGTTTGTTCGGGAATGGGGATCGAGGGTGAACGGAATCTGAGCTAGACGAAGCCGACGAAGCTTCCCTCGTAAGACATAAATAGATCCATGAATTTTCATCGCAAACGGTTCATGTATGAAACCGTGTGCACGTAGTTCACTTTTTGTATTGAATTGTAAAGATATTTGGGGGTACAGCGGTAACGGATATTGCTTTATTTGTAAGAAAATGATCCCTACCGTCAAAATCCACTAACGGCATCCTAAAATTAGGAAATATTCGGGGTTAAATTGGCATTTTATACATTAAGTTAATTTGTACAAATTTTACGGCCATATATCAAAAGTGTAACACACGAACATGCAAGATGAAGCAAAAACTGCTGGAAAAATCATATTATGTACTACTTGCTTCCCTATATATGCCGCTTTGAATAAATTTTAAGGAGTTGCAAACATCTTGGGTAACGGTTTGGACACACGTGCACGCATTGGGAATCTAGGTTTTAAAATTCAAAAAATGAAAAAATGCTTTGAAGTACATGATAATAATCTGCATGATTTTCCCACATGGGGCCAAGATATCGTGGTCAGAATAATGGCTTGTTCGAGATAAGCTTTGACACATGCCTCTCACAAAATGGAGCATCTCACAAAGGGTCGTGGTTCTGAGAGGGAACATGAGAGCCTTGTTTGATGACGAACCGCTAGTCGTTGTCTCATTTGGCCTAGCTTTTTTTAATTCGTTACAATGCACGAATACGTCCGTCATCCTGAAATTTGGACATTTTCGGGGTTCAATGTGCAGTTTATACATGAAGTTAGTTTCTAGATATCTAGTGGCCATAATTCAAAACTAAAACACATGGACATGTGCAAGATGAAGCAAAAAACTGCAGGAAAAAATCATATTTGTATATGTACTAGTGCTTCCGTCTATATGCCACGTGCAATAAATTTGAAGGAGTTCCAGACATCTTGAGTAACGGTTAGGACACAAGCATTGAGATTAATCTAGGTTTTTAAATTAAAAAATAAATAAAAATGCTATGAAGTACACGAAAATCAGCATGATTTTCCGCCATGGGGCCAATATGTCGTGGTCAAAGTAACGGCTTGTTCGAGATAAGCTTTGACACATGCCTCTCACAAACCGGAGCATCACACGCAGGCTCGTATAGTTCCGACAGGGAACGTTCGGTTGTTGTGTGATGACGAACCGGATCGCTGCCTCATTCGGCCTAGTTTGTTTTCATCGTTACAATGTACGAATACGACCGTCGTCCTAAAATTAGGAAATATTCGGGGTTCAATTGGCATTTTTACACATGAAGTTAGTTTCCAGAAATTTAATGGCCATAGTTCAAAACTGAAACACATGAACAAGCAAGATGAAGCAAAAAACGCTGGAAAATCATATTTATGTACTACTTGCTTCCGTATATATGCCACGTGCAATAAATTTGAAGGAGTTCCAAACATCTTGAGTGATGGTTTTCACACAAAAGCATTAGGAATCTAGTTTTTTAAAGTCAAAAAATGAAAATTGCGCGGAAGTATTAAAATATGCATGATTTCCCGACATGGGGCCAAGATTTCGTGATCAAAGTAACGGCTTGTTCGAGATAAGCTTTGACACATGTCAAGCTGGCAATGCATGGTTAACTATTACCCGCGTCCCCATGGGTAATTGATCTATTAGGGCACGGGTGCCAGCTGGAATGCCCATCTGGAAGGTTGTGGGTCAAATACCTTACCGAGCATGCAGGACGGGGATGAGGATGGGATACCATTACCATCTTACCCATGAATAGAAGTATTTACATGTGGGCTTTGAAATTAGTAGCCCCCACATAATTTGTGGCCTCGATCACCCAAATTTACACACATCCCACCCCTTTGGCCCAAAATTCCCTAAGAAAACCAAAACTTAGGCACAACATATTGTTATTGCGTTGAAATACTATTTTTCTACTGAAATACGTGAAGGTTGTTCTTAAATGCATGTGTGAGTTTCCACACGGTGATAAAGTACTAGGTGGGGACGTCGATGGGAATCTTTTTATGCACGGGTATGTAGACGGGGGCAGGGAAGGGAGGACGGTGATGGGGATGGAGATGTGACTCTACTCGCCTAAGAAATCTCCAGCTTTAGACAAAAGAGCCTCTCACAAACCGGAGCATCACACGAAGGCGCGTGGTTCCGAGAGGGAACGTGGGGCCATGTGTGATGACGAACCGCCAATCGCTTTCTCATTCGACCTAGTTTATTTTTCATCGATACAATGCACGAATATGACTGGCATCCTTTTTTTTTTTAAAATGGCGTTCTATTGGCATTTTTATACATTTAGTAAGTTTATAGAAATTTAATGGCCATAGTTCAAAATTGAAACACATGAACAAGCTAGATGAAGCAAAAACCACCGGAAAATCATATTTATGTACTACTTGTTTCCCTATATATGCCACTTGCAATAAATTTGAAGGAGTTCCAAACTTCTTGAGTGACGGTTTGGACACAAAAGCATTGAGAATCTAGGTTGTAAATTCAAAAAAATGAAAAAATTCTTTGAATTCTGAAGTACATGAAAATATGCATGATTTCCCGCCATGGGGCCAAGATGTCGTGGTTAATGCTCTCGGACTTGCTTCCGTAACACAAATGGCACGCATGCATTACATTTGGATAGAAAATGTAAATATTTGGCAAAACTAACGAGTCGCACATGATTGGCGCCGTGTTTCGCGTTTCGAGTTTTGGAAGCCAATTTTCGCGAGCTATTAATCGCACACGGTCATGCATTGGGAACCGTCGGTGATGTTAATTCACACACGGCTATTGACTAGGAAATCGTGTGCAATTACTGCTGGCGTCGATCAAGAATCCAGCCGCCTATAAATGCTGCCCCTCAAGACGTCATCCCGCCTGCATTCTCTCGTCTCTCTATCCCACCCCTCATAGAAAACTCTGCCATGGCGTGGCCGGTCTATGCACAAACAAAGGAGGAGGCGCCACCCCGCAAGGACATGGCAAAATGCAGCGACGAGGAGGACCCCTTCGTGCCCCTAGACGAGGTCGCACCAGACCCCCCAACTAAAGATTGATTTTGGGACCAGTACGATCTAGCTTTGTGGAAGGCGCTGTCGCCGGCTGAGAAAGCCAGGCATGTGGCGCTCAAGAAGGAGCGGGCTGAGGAGCAGGCCAGGAACCTCGCGGCCTGGAATGGCGTTAGTGCTGCAAGGGAAAAGGAGGAGTTGGAGCTTTGGCGGCGGGCGAGTCGACGAGTGGTGGAGGTTTACGAAGACGGCCGGTACCACGCAAGGAAAGCCAGAGGCGCTAGGCGCCTCACCGTTGCGTGGGCGTGGGCCGGTAAGCTCGAGCGTGCCACCGCCAAAGAGCTCTAGTGGGCACCCACTGAACTGTCGAGTGCTACGAGGCAGAGGAGGCGGCGAACTCCCTCCGCGTTGGGAAGCCACCACGCACCAGGGAGCTGCTGGCTAGAGGCTGCCATTTTACTGCTCCCCGCTCCAGCACGGGTTATTATTAGTTTAGTTTTTATTCATTGTACGTATTAGTTAAGTACTATTATCACGTATATGTGATGATATATGATGTATATGTATCATGTCTTCAATGAGCTATTCAACAATTAACATATATTATTAGTTTCACATTTCTATCTGTTTTCATACTGATTTTCTGACTCTAACTGTTGGCCTTTTACACATATTGAAACATAACAATAGAATATAAATCATTCATACATCGAAACATATCAATATCGTGATTGTTGTCCAGACATTGGGATCGACATCTAAAGGATTCAACAAAATAAAACGCGTCCATGACTACACCCTAACCTACGGAAGCTCTTGGTTGTGCCTGAACTTGGTCAGGCGTTTATCCATGCGGTTTACACACTCGCGGTACAGCTGTAGCGCGATCTCGAGCTCCAAGTTGGCTATTTCGTCGGAGATTACCATCTCGAGGATGCGACGGCCATTTTCTTCTACTGCTCCCCGCTGGACACCTGGGCGAAGGAGGCGCTCGAGCCTACCGACGAGCCCGTTAGCATCGAGGGGGCCGCGGACAAGGCGAACAACGCGACCCATGCGAACGGCGCGGCCGGCATTCGGTGCAAGGACGGTGCGGCCGGGCTCTGGTGCAAGTACAGCACAGACGGCTGCTGCCCATTCCTGGCGAGAAATAGGGCTACTCACGTGCCTTGGACACAGCTGCAACGACATGTCGGGTGGGATAGCAGGCAAGCGGGGATGGAACCTCTCTTGCTCTGCCGCGCGCCACATCTCTCGCTCTGCGGCCCTCCATCGGTCTTGCTGTGCGGCGCGCCTTGCCCTCTCAGCGCGGACGCGCATGTTTTGCTCTACAGAGCACCACCGATGATCTTCTTGTGCGGCGCGCTGCAGCCTCTTGGCGGTGAGGCGGCTATGTTGCTCGGCAATGCTGCCGCGCCCTGCGCCAAGGGTCTGCTCAACCCTTGTGATGACACGCAACACAACGTTGTCCGGCGCGTCACCGGACACGCCATCGGCCTTGACAGGCCATTGTGCCTGCACCGGATCGTTTTCGTCGTCGAGGAGGTTGATGGCAGAGGCGGCGCTTGGTCGGGTTGGCATGCTTCGTAGATGGGCTAGGCTGCACAAGGTGTGCATCCGTGTGTGACGCACGTAGGCTCTTATGCTCATTCGCTTCTGGCGGGAAACAGATGGGGAAGCTTGCGCGGGAACATGCGCGGTTCCGCGTGGGAACGTGGCCAAAAGAAACGCCGGTGCGGTGCTGAAGCGTGCACTTGAATCCTCAGGCGAAAACGCGGTGACAAGACGTGAGAGAGGAAGAAGAGGTGATGCACAGTCAGACTGGTAATAATAATAAAACATCTGCGATATTAATACGGGCAAACGGCACTTTTGTACGTACCGTCGGTAATGTTTTCATCAATTGCTGACAATTGTTTGGCAACAACCGTCTGCCCACAATACACACAACTTGTCTAGATGAATGGTTTCGGCTATTATTGGTCTTCCCACACAATTCTGATGAATGAACCGATTGCTGCGTATCACACACACCTTCTTACGCTAACCCATTTGTGTTCTGCTGGATCATCGCAAACAGTTTATCCGAGTGAACTGTGTGTCGTACTTAACACACGTACGAATTTTTGTTAACTGTTTCTGTTATCTTAGCTAATCCCGAACAGTTCATAAGAATAAACTGTCTGTCATGGATCACACAAGCAACTATTTTCTGAATCGTATTTGATGGATCCACCATCGCACACAGTTAGTGCCATTTGCGACGGAGCTTGAACAATACCGTTTGCGATTGGTGGATCGCACACAGTTTCGTCGAAGGGTCTCTTCGTCTTTGGACCATTCTGTAGTAGTGCCTACACCCTATGGCCTTGCTGAGCCCTCGCTCCAGGCATACCAGCGACGGTGTGGCCCGTCTCGGGGGCTAGGTCCGAGCGACGCAGGACACAAAGGCAATGTAAAAAGAAGAAGGAGGCCTCAGAGAGAAAACAAGAGTGTATTAAACACATCAAGCATCAAGTACTTAAAGCAAAAGTGCCCTACAAATGTCTTTACGCCCCCAAGGGGCCAGGTGGTTCACGGTGCAACAGGAAAAGAAAGATAAAATCTCAAGCGGAGGAGGCGCCGTCCTCGTCGTCATCACTAGGGAGGTCCCCTCCAAGGCTGTCGCCCTCTTCGGAGGGCTCGACCTGCACAAACCTCTCGATAAAGGAGTCCACGTGTTCATGCACCTCGTCCCTGATCGGGCCTGTAACTCCATAGACACAAGCTCCACCACGCGGGAGAAGTCGAAGGTGGGGTCCTGTAGGGGAAGGTTGGAGAAGACACGCGTCATAGCAGTCCAGGAGGTCGCGGGCAAGTCCGGTCCTAGGATTTTAGGGGCCCAGGGCGAAAAGAAAGCTCAGGGCTGCTTAGATCATTGCCTTCGGGATTAATTTCGTAAGTCTTTCCTGCTTTCTGTTGATCCCAACATTCAATCTTTCCTTGAACACCTAGTGAATTATTTTACTGACTAGGATGCGGAATTGGAAGTGATATCAAATCATTGTATTTAGAGAAAAATAGATTAATCATCATCATGGACTAGTTCTTTTCTATACTTGTGTTTGCATCTCTGTGTTCCGTAGGAGATTGCAAAGAACAGATGCAATCCAATCAATTTAATGGGAGAGCATATATACATTGCAATTAGCACCAGCGGTACGTAGTGGCTCTTAGAAAGATGCCACATTATTATTATTATTATTATTATTATTATTATTATTATTATTATTATATTTTTTCATAAGTATCACATCGATGTCCCTATGGACGTGCCGCTAGTCGTTGAAAATTAGTGTAGAATACTACTATACTATTAACTGGACAAAAAATCTTACTCCGTTCAATCCAAAAAAAAAGTCAGGTCTTTAGTTTAAATTTGAATTAATTATCACATTAATTTCACAAATGATAAAGCCTCTAAAATCTACGATAACCATGCCAAATCAAACTGCCATTCGTGTAATTATTAGTAGCCAGCCTCACGTAGTACTGAACTTGTGCCAGCATGGTAGTGCGTTTTTTCGAGCGTGGGGGCCCCTCTATTCCAGGGGTGCGGGGCGGCGGCCCCTGATACGTCTCCAACATATCTATAATTTTTGATTGTTCCATGCTATTATATTATCTGTTTTGGATGTTTTATATGCATTAATATGCTATTTTATATTATTTTTGGGACTAACCTATTAACCTAGTGCCTAGTGCCAGTTTCTGTTTTTTCCTTGTTGTTGAGTATTGCAGATAAGGAATATTAAACGGAGTCCAAACGGAATAAAACCTTCGGGATGATTTTTCTTGGACCAGAAGAAACCTACCAGACTTGGAGATGAAGGAAGGAGACCTGCCGGGAGGCGACAAGCCTGCAGGGCGCGCCCTAGGGGGGGGCGCGCCCCCTGGCTTGTGGTCCCCCCTGCAGGCCCTCCAACCCTAATCTTCGTCCTATAAATTCCCAAATATTACCCCAATACCTAAAAGAGCCACGAAAATACTTTTCCGCCGCCGGAAGCCTCTGTTTCCGTTGACGGTGTCCTGGACTAAGGGGTACTCACCACGTCGTCTCCCGACCAGTGGTTCAGACCGAGAACCCCCAGGGCGGTTCATTAATGGGCCAGTTCGGACAGCCCATGATGCATACGAGGAAGATTCCACAAGACTTGGTGATCAAGACAAGGACTCCTCTCCAACGACGTAGCCGACTAGGACTCTTGTTATCCAAGGACTCTGGTGTGTTATATAAGCCGAGGCCAGGATAGTCAATAGGGACAATCAGATCATCATAGATCATATCATCATACGAGCATAGCTCTTAGGGTTTAGACCACTATATACGATCTCGTGGTAGATCAACTCGGTACTCGATACACCATTATCAATACAAACAAAGCAGGACGTAGGGTTTTACCTCCATAGGAGGGCCCGAACCTGGGTAAACACCGTCTCCCTTGTCTCCTGTTAACCATCGATCCAAGACCCACAGCTCGGGACCCCCTACCCGAGATCCGCCGGTTTTGATACCGACATTGGTGCTTTCATTGAGAGTTCCGCTGTGGGATCGCTAGAAGGATCGATGGCTCGTCTGCATATTGCAGTTTTTTCTGGAGAACGAATTTATTTTCGTCGTCCCCGTTTTCTCGAGCGTCTCTTTAACGATTGCTTCGGTGGAATTGTGTGGAATTGTATCTACAACAACCCTGCAAAATTTCGTCGCGTTCCGATGAAGGAATCTCCGGCGATCTCCAATATACCGGAGCCCTATCGAATCTAGATGGGAATCTGGATGAGTTTAGGATGAGGTGTCCAGTATCTAGCAGGAATATCCGTTGGAGAATCCCACCGTTCATCGGCTGCGGAATTCCTATACCGATCACCCCTCAAAATTTCAGCTCGATCCGACCGTCCAAACTCCGGGAAACGTCCGATGAGTACAACGAGTTTTGGATCTATTTTCTGCGCGAAAACTAATCCGACCCGAGTTCATCTTTTTCATGAACGGGTTGTGAGACATCCATTTTGAAGGAAATTTTCTCATTACCTCGGTCAACCGAGCAAGAGTTCAGCATCGCGAGGGCCGAATAATCATCAAGAGAACCTCGTCGTCCGCGGGTTGTACGGGTCGGGCGCTCCGTTGCTTCATTAAGCCAGCATTGACCTCGTCACAAATTCTGCCCTGCGTCGACATCGCCGCGCCGTTACTTTTTCAAGCTGACGTCCACCACGCCGACCTGCTTTTACACGTCGGCTGGCATGGGGCTCTAGCGTCACCTTACCGATCTGCTCCGTCACCTCGGATATACCGGGGGCTTCGTCATCTCCTCATCAACCCGCTCCGACCAGCTTCAACACCTCGGTTGGCATGAAAATTCAGCATCACCAGCCGACCAGCTTTGACACCTCGGCTGGACCGAGACTTCGGCGTCACCAGTCAACCAGCTTCGACACCTCGGCTGGACCGAAACTTCGGCGTCACCAGCCGACCTGCTCCGTCACCTCGGCTAGACCGGGCCTTTGGCATCCCTTCATCAACCTGCTCCGGGGACTTCGGCGTCACCAGCCGACCTGCTTCAACAGCTTGGCTGGCATGAGACTTCGGCGTCACCAGCCGACCTACATGAGACTTCGGCGTCCGCCGATCACAGCTTCGCCATATTAACTGGACCGAGGACTTCATCTCGCCACATCGACCGTGCAGCGTCGCCACTTCGTCAAGGCGAACTCTTCGTTCAGGCACCTTGGCACCCAGGCCATATTCCTTTACTTATTTGCTTCACTTAAATTAACTAAGTAGAAGAATTTTTTTTTAAATATATTATTATCTTTCTTTGTTATTACTTTTGGCTTGCACTATTTTATGAGTGTAGGAAATCGACTTCGACTGCCGTCACGCGGTCACCCCGGCGTCACCTTGCCGACCTACTCCACCACCTCGGCTGGACCAGGGGCTTCGCCTCGCCACATCGGCCGAGCCGTGACACTACTTCGGAGTGCCGAACTCCTCGTTCGGTCACCTCGGGACGGGCTTGGGGGCTGGGACCTCGGTCATGCCGAAGACTGCACACCGGATCTGTCAAAGTTCGATGGGCGTCCTCGTCCCGCCACAAGCCCGGATCGCGTCATCGACACCGAGCACATTAACCAGCTAAGTCGCTTTCTTGCTCAAACACTTTCAGTTTTAAATTTTGTTCGGTTCGACCATGCATTATACTTTTTTGACAAAAAGTTGTTTGCGATAAACTTTCTTTGTCAAAACTTTGTTTGTTAAAAACAAATTCAAATACCCCGTTTACTTGGGGGCTTCCTTTATGAAGCCATTCCTCTTGCATATGATTTTTAATGTATCGCACCCTTCCTTGTTCGTGTTTATGCGAATATATGCATCATGTTGACTTAAGTGTTTCGCAAAGCTGGGTTGCCTTGCTCCTGTGCTTACCCCTATGTTCTCGATTATTCGGCTAGGGAGTAAAGGGAGCACCTCTACGATTGTTACGATCGGGTCATCCGAACTCGTACCTCAGACGGGTGAAGCCGAAAACTAGCGCTCTTACTGTTTTCAACAATGGTCGGCCACGACGGAAGACAAGCATACATAAATCTATTGCACACCCCTCATGGTAATCATGAGAACCCAAAGAAAGGAACCATTGGCGGAACTATTTTCTTTGAATATGCTTCTTACGTTAAATAGTAATATAGCATAAGTTCCCTGGGCGCGCTTTGTCTGTTATAGCCTAATGGCCTGATTGCCTGGTTATTCGAAACATCTCCGATATCCTCGGATGGCATAGTAGATAACACTTTTCGGCCCTTGGCCGAAGAGGGAGAAGCCGACGGCCGGTTAAGACGCGTTTAAAGTTCGGGCGAACACATATATGATATAAGTACTTCGGTACATACAATCATTATACATAAAATTCTTTTACCCAAGTCACTTGGGGGCTCTTAAATTTGTATGAGCTGTTTTATAATAAATGTGTTTTCTTCTTGGTCGTTGCAAAGTCTTTTTCTACTACTCCTTTTTCTGACACTAGTGTGTGGTCAATAGCCGGATAGCCTGGTTTCTTTCTAAAGCCGCTCGAGTTTAGTTCGCTAAACAGGTCTCGGAGAAACACTCCGCCTTCGGGATATGGAGGTTGAAGCCAAAGGCTGGCCCGCTTGGAGGCCGGAGATCGGATGTATCATGTTAAAGCACGACCGAAGCACATATTAATTTTAAGACCAGTTTCAGATTGGCAAGATTTTCTTTTATCTAAACATAAAGTTTTTTGCATAAACTTTTGTTTGTTCCGAGCATAATTCTCATAGAACACTTTTAAAGCATCGGCAGTATCAACGGGGGGCTGCAACTAGAGCCGAACCCACCCAAAGCCAAGGCACTACGAGGAGTCCTCGGCAAAACGTTCTCGGATATTGCTTTATATGCACCAGTTTCGAATTGTGTCTTCGGTCAATAGTTGGGTTGCCCGGCTCCTGTGCTTGCCTCCTACGTTCCGCTTTGTTCGGCTAGGAGTGCAAAGGGAAAACCACTGCGATTGCACTTCCAGGTTAACTGGTCAAGTACCTCAGTGGAGAAAGCCGAAAACTGACTATCACAATATGCATAAACTGGTCGGCAATCCGATGATCGTATTAGATAATGGGCCTTTCATAAAATTGGCCGGAGTGTTAACGGCTTGACCTCGGCTGACGCCGAACACTAACCGGGGGCTAGTAACTGGCTTCCCAAACTTTAAGTTCCCATGACCAAGTGAAAGTTATAAAGCCTAGATATCTGATTGCTTCATTTCCGATAACACAACCGCCTCCGGGCACCGAGACGTCGGCTAAGGGTTGTCTTGTTACTGCGGAAACTCCCTGCGTAGCATCTACAAAGGGGTAGAAGCCGACGATGGGCCACTCTCAAATGGTAAACGGTCACAAAGGAGTCAAAATAGCATATAGCATAAAAGCATTTGTATTCAATATACGAGTGCTGCCTTCCGTAATCATCGTTATAAAGCCATAAATATGCATCAATTTGACTTAAGATTTTGGCCAAGCTGGGTTGCTTGGCTCCTGTGCTTATCCCCTACGTTCCCGATTGTTCGGCTAGGGGGTAAAGGGAGCACCTCTACGATTGTTACTTCCGGGTCATCCGTGTTAGTACCTCAGACTGGGTGAAGCCGAAAGCTAGCCATCTTAAGAATATAATTGGTCGGCAACGACGGAAGTGAAAATTTAGGTTCACTAAGGAACACAGAGTTCGGAAACTTTCCCCAAACTAAATCCTCAATATTTTCCTCCCACATTGATCAGAGTTGAGGTTTCACGATCATGGTCAACATGATAGCCTGGGAAAAGGAACTTCTAAAGGAACTATTTTTGCCAAAAGATCTTTCTTACGTTAAATCGTAATATAACATAGCTCTCCGCGTACCTTTGTTTATAAAACCGTATGGCCGGATTGCCTTGTTTGCCGTAAATCTTTGCCCTTATAAAGGATTTATAAAGTAGGACAAACACTCCTCGGCTACTAGCCGAGGAGGTTGAAGCCGATGGCCAGTCAACAAAGTCGTGTGCAATGCGGATTCGAGCATTAATGATGTTAAGTACATGGATACATAGAATCATTACGCATAAATTATGTCAAACAAATATCGATCCTTAATTCGACCACCCGTGTCCAAATTAAGGCTCGAGGGCTACTGTATCGACGATTCAATGCAGAAAATTTAAGTGCATAACAGTTCCCCACGAGATTACAATCCTCGGGTTGGTCGGCTGCACCCAACCTGAGTCTCGGGAACTATTGCACGCCGCGCTTAAATCCTAAAGTATGCTGCCGAGTAAGGAATTGATCCACACGCCGATTTCGCGAATCGACCTGAGTCTCAGGGGCTACTGGGATTAGTGGTTTTTTTTCCTTCAGGTGCATCATGGGTTTTAGACCGACATGCACCTTGCGGGCTTCTGGCTATATATCTCGGCAGAGAATAAATTGCACCAATCGAAAATATCCACAAAAAATCAGCCTACGGTCGGGGTGGTGCACCACCTCGGAAGCAGTCCGGCATAAAGCTCGGGCGCAAGTGGCTGGCTCCTAGAGGGCATTTCCGGCATTAAGCTCGGCTCAATTCCTTCAATTTTTAAGGCCGAGGTAATTTATGACACCTCGGACGCTGATCATCGTTGGAGCTCGGATGCGGTCCAGCGTTGGAGCTCGGAAGCATTCCGGCATAAAGCTCAAGATCGAAGACACTTCGGAAGCAGTCCGGCATAAAGTTCGAATGCGAACGGCTGGCTCCATAAAAGACTATCCCGATATTTAAGCTCGAATGAACTACTTCAAACATTCAGAGACCGAGGTATCCTATGATACCTCGGATGCCGACCAGCGTTGGAGCTCGGGCTCAGAAAGACACCTCGGATACAGTTCGGCGTTGGAGCTCGGACACAAGAGGATACCGCCACACGGGAAACACATCGGACCCGAGTTGTGGCGTAAAAATAATGAGGCATTAATACAGGCTGATAACTTAAAAGGGCTCCTCGGATGCCCGACTTGTGAAGTCTTCGGATTCACCTTGGCGATCCTCAAGATCAGTGATGGGAAGATTTATTGAACCAGTTTTCAAGACCGACGGCCGAAGACGAAGAACTGCTCAGAAGAACGGAGAAGCGTCCCTAACTTGAAGACCGGTTCAAGGGGCTATTGACGGTGTCCTGGACTTGGGGGTACTCACCACGTCGTCTCCCGACCAGTGGGTCGGGACGAGGACCCCCAGGGCGGTTCATTAATGGGCCAGTTCGGACAGCACATGATGCATACGAGGAAGATTCCACAAGACTTGGTGATCAAGACAAGGACTCCTCTCCAAAGATGTAGCCGACTAGGACTCTTGTTATCCTAGGCCTCTGGTGTGTTATATAAGCCGAGGCCAGGCTAGTCATTAGGGACAATCAGATCATCATAGATCATATCATCATACGAGCATAGCTCTTAGGGTTTAGACCACTACATACGATCTCGTGGTAGATCAACTCTGTACTCGATACACCATCATCAATACAAACAAAGCAGGACGTAGGGTTTTACCTCCATAGGAGGGCCCGAACCTGGGTAAACACCGTCTCCCTTGTCTCCTGTTAACCATCGATCCAAGACCCACAGCTCGGGACCCCCTACCCGAGATCCGCCGGTTTTGACACCGACACCCGTGAGATCCCTTCTTGGAGCCTTTTCCGGTAATCTGCCGGAGGGGGATTCGATCATGGAGGGCGTCTACATCAACTCCATTGCCCCTCCGATGATGCGTGAGTAGTTCACCTCAGACCTTCGGGTCCATAGCTAGTAGCTAGATGTCTTCTTCGCTCTCTATGTTCTTCAATACCATGTTCTTCATGATCTTCATGGAGATCTATCCGATGTAATACTCTTTTGCGGTGTGTTTCTCGAGATCCGATGAATTGTGGGTTTATGATCAGATTATCTATGAATATTATTTGAATCTTCTCTGAATTCTTATATGCATGATTTCATATCTTTGCAAGTCTCTTCGAGTTATTGGTTTGGTTTGGCCAACTAGATTGGTAATTCTTGCAATGGGAGAAGTGCTTAGTTTTGGGTTCAATCTTGCGGTGTCCTCACCCAGTGACAAAGTAGGGGTAGCGAGGCACGTATTTTGTATTGTTTCCATCAAGGATAAAAAGATGGGGTTTTCATCATATTGCTTGAGTTTATCCCTCTACATCATGTCATCTTACCTAATGCGTTACTCTGTTCTTCATGAACTTAATACTCTAGATGCAGGCAGGAGTCGGTCGATGTGTGGAGTAATAGTAGTAGATGCAGAATCGTTTCGGTCTACTTCACACGGACGTGATGCCTATATGCATAATCATTGCCTTGGATATCATCATAACTATGCGCTTTTCTATCAATTGCTCGACAGTAATTTGTTCACCCACCGTATTATTTTCCTTCAAGAGAGAAGCCTCTAGTGAAACCTATGGCCCCCGGGTCTATTTTCCATATTATATTTTCAGATCTATAAACCAAAAATACCAAAAATACTTAGCTGCAATCTTTTTACTTTTGTTTTACTTTTCGTTTTAGCAATCTTTTATATCTATCTCTATCAGATATCATCCTTGCAAGTAACCGTGAAGGGATTGACAACCCCTTTATAGCGTTGGGTGCAAGTGTTTGATTGTTTGTGTAGGTGCAAAGATTGGGGCCTTGCTTGTACCTCCTACTGGATTGATACCTTGGTTCTCAACAACTGAGGGAAATACTTATCTACTTTGTTGCATCACCCTTTCCTCTTCAAGGGAAAACCAACGCAAGCTCAAGAAGTAGCAAGAAGGATTTCTGGCGCCGTTGCCGGGGAGGATACATAGCAAGTCAAGACAAGAACTCTCCCATCAACTTGTCAATTTCTGACGTGGTTGGCGGAGGGATCTACATCAAGCCTACCAAGTACCCATCACAAACTCATCTCTTGCATTTACATTATTTGCCATTTGCCTCTTGTTTTCCTCTCCCCCACTTCCAAAACAATTTTCAGAAAAAACAAAAAGATTTGCCTTTTTATTCGCCCTTTTTGCCGGATCTCTTACTTGTTCCGATGATTAGCGTTACTACCCCCCTTGTCACCAGACTTTGAAGTTCTATACTTCAAACAAAAACAAGGGGAAAATCTGAAAGATGCCTGGTATAGGCTAATGGAATCCTATCGTATTTCTAATCTAAAAGGAGATGCAAAAGTTTTGCTTAGAAATTTTTACATTGGATTGGCTATGCATCATAGAAAGCTTTTGGATTTTGCCTCAAAAGGCGATTTTATCGAACTTGATGCAAATGCCGCTTATGAAGTTTTGGAAGGGATTTTGGGGGTTCCCCCACAAAAAAGGGGGGCTTGCCTTTTCACAAGAGGGAGTTCAAATTCTCGACAAATTGGGTGACTTACATAAGCACTTAGTCGAGTTACAAAAATATCACGAACCCCTCAATCATATTAGTGGGAACCTTAGTCGCTTGAACACTTTGATTGCCCTCTGCAATAAGCGTTTGGATATTTTGGTTCAAGATGGTTTCCCCTCCTGAAAATTTGGGGAAGCGGAAAGAGCCCCTCGGATTCGAAAAGGCCCTCAGAAAAGTTGCCAAAACCAAAGATGACAATACCTAGATCTATTGTGTTATGCCTAGCTAGGGGTGTTAAACAATAGCGCTTGTTGGGAGGCAACCCAATTTTATTTTTATGTTTTTGTTTTAGTTCCTGTTTTTGAGTGCTTTACACATTATTACCTCTGCAGTAATTGTGTTTTATTGTTTTAATTACTGTTTGAGCCAAGTAAGACCTTTGGGATGGTCTACGGTGATTGTTGATTTGATTTTGCTGAAAAACAGAAACTTTTGCGCTCAGTCCAGGAATTTTATAAATTCACCAGAGCGTCAAATGAGTATGAAATTTTTACACAAGATCATCTATTCTTAAATAGCTAGAACCCACTACCTAATTTTCCTAAGCATGCAACCATGCCACATCAACACCTATGTGTGCCAATCATATATCACAACTTCACAAGTTAGATTTTTTTTCATGCAGCCCACTACCTCACATTCCTAAGCATGCAACCACGCCACTTAAGCACCTATGCATGCCAAACATAAATTGCAAATTTATGCATTAATTTAACCATTCAACCATACCACATTAGCAACATGCATGCCACTTATAAGTTATATTGCTTGAATTATTTTTCACGGTTTCACATCCGATATATGCTGTGTCGGATACTTGGAGCATACCCCACGTACTTTATGATTCATATTTTTGTCGGAACATACCTATGTGGTGTATGGTTCATATTTTGGTTAGCAAATAACATTCAATTAAAATTTGCATTACTTTTAATGGTTTTTAGCACCTATTGATACAATTGTTTTAACAAGATTCCCGCGGCAACGCGCGGGGCATCATCTAGTTGTCCTAATTTTTCAGAATTTTTGGAGTTACAGAAGTATTCAAAGTTTACAGATTGCTACAGACTGTTCTGTTTTTGACAGATTCTGTTTTCTTTGTGTTGTTTGTTTATTTTGATGTATCTATGGGTTGTATCAGGGGGTATGAACCATGGAGAAGTTAGAATACAGTAGATATTACACCAATATAAATAAAGAATGAGTTCACAACAGTACCTAGAGTGGTGATTTATTTTTCTTATACTAACGGATCTCACGAGTTTTCTGTTGAGTTTTGTGTTGTGAAGTTTTCAAGTTTTGGGTAAAGATTTGATGGACTATGGAATAAGGAGTGGCAAGATCCTAAGCTTGGGGATGCCCAAGGCAAAGCCATATTCAAGGATACCAAAGTGCCTAAGCTTGGGGATGCCCCGGAAGGCATCCCCTCTTTCGTCTTCAATCCATTGGTAAATTTACTTGAGGCTATATTTTTATTCACCACATGATATGTGTTTTGCTTGGAGCGTCTTGTATGATATGAGTCTTTGCTTTTTAGTTTGCCACAATCATCCTTGCTGCACACATATTTTGAGAGGGACACACACTAATCGTGAATTTATTAGAATACTCTATGTGCTTCACTTATATCTTTTGAGCTAGGCAATGTTGCTCTAGTGCTTCACTTATATCTTATTAGAGCACGGCGGTGTTTTATTTTATAGAAATAATTGAACTCTCGTAGCTCACTTATATTATTTTGAGAGTATTTAAACAGCATGGTAATTGGTTTAGGTTATGAATTTAGTCCTAATATAATGGGTATCGAGTTGTAAGTAAATAAAAGTGTGATGATCATCATTATTAGAGCATTGTCCCATGAGAGGAAAGGATGATGGAAGCTATGATTCCCTCACAAGTTGGGATGAGTCTCCAGACTTTACAAATAATAAAAGAGGCCAATGAAGCCCAAATAAAAAAAAAGAGGCCAAAGATGCCCACCAAAATAAAAAAATGAGAGAAAAGAGAGAAGGGACAATGCTACCATCTTTTTCCACACTTGTGCTTCAAAGTAGCACCATGATCTTCATGATAGAGAGTCTCCTATTTTGTCACTTTCATATAGCTAGTGGGAATTTTTCTTGGACCAGAAGAAACCTACCAGACTTGGAGATGATTTTTCTTGGACCAGAAGAAACCTACCAGACTTGGAGATGAAGGAAGGAGAACTGCCGGGAGGCGACAAGCCTGCAGGGCGCGCCCTAGGGGGGGGGGCGACCCCTTGCTTGTGGCCCCCCTGCAGACCCTCCAACCCTAATCTTCGTCCTATAAATTCCCAAATATCCCCCCAATACCAGAAAGAGCCACGAAAATACTTTTCCACCGCCGGAAGCCTCTGTTCCCGTGAGATCCCATCCTGGAGCCTTTTCCGGTAATCTGCCGGAGGGGGATTCGATCACGGAGGGCATCTACATCAAATCCATTGCCCCTTCGATGATGCGTGAGTAGTTCACCTTAGACCTTCGGGTCCATAGCTAGTAGCTAAGTGGCTTCTTCTCTCTCTATGTTCTTCAATACCATGTTCTTCATGATCTTCATGGAGATCTATCCGATGTAATATTCTTTTGCGGTGTGTTTGTCGAGATCTGATGAATTGTGGGTTTATGATCAGATTATCTATGAATATTATTTGAATCTTCTCTGAATTCTTATATGCATGATTTCATATCTTTGCAAGTCTCTTCGAGTTATTGGTTTGGTTTGGCCAACTAGATTGGTAATTCTTGCAATGGGAGAAGTGCTTAGTTTTGGGTTCACTCTTGCGGTGTCCTCACCCAGTGACAAAGTAGGGGTAGCGAGGGACGTATTTGTATTGTTGCCATCAAGGATAAAAAGATGGGGTTTTCATCATATTGCTTGAGTTTATCCCTCCACATCATGTCATCTTACCTAATGCGTTACTCTGTTCTTCATGAACTTAATACTCTAGATGCAGGCAGGAGTCGGTCGATGTGTGGAGTAATAGTAGTAGATGCAGAATCGTTTCGGTCTACTTCACACGGACGTGATGCCTATATGCATAATCATTGCCTTGGATATCGTCATAACTATGCGCTTTTCTATCAATTGCTCGACAGTAATTTGTTGACCCACCGTATTATTTTCCTTCAAGAGAGAAGCCTCTAGTGAAACCTATGGCCCCCGGGTCTATTTTCCATATTATATTTTCAAATCTATAAACCAAAAATACCAAAAATACTTAGCTGCAATCTTTTTACTTTTGTTTTACTTTTCGTTTTAGCAATCTTTTATATCTATCTCTATCAGATCTCATCCTTGCAAGTAACCGTGAAGGGATTGACAACCCCTTTATAGCGTTGGGTGCAAGTGTTTGATTGTTTTTGTAGGTGCAAAGATTGGGGCCTTGCTTGTACCTCCTACTGGATTGATACCTTGGTTTTCAACAACTGAGGGAAATACTTATCTACTTTGCTGCATCACCCTTTCCTCTTCAAGGGAAAACCAACACAAGCCCAAGAACTAGCAGCCCCCTGCCCCCCCCCCCCCCCATCAGGACCGGGCCTAGTCGTGGGCGCCTCCCTCAATGGCTTCATCCACCTTGGAGACTCCCGCCTCCAACGCCTTCACCACCTTGGTGAAGAAGTCGACGTAGCCCCTATTGGAGTTCGCGCGGGGCAGCGTCGGGACGTCTTCGACGAAGCGGCTAAGTGCACTGCTAGCATGTATGGCGAGGCCCAAGAACAGCTTGGCGCGCTGCGCTTGCATGGTCTGCGCCCGCACTTCATTGTCCTGGGCCCTCTGCACGGCATCGGCAGCTTCGCCAACGTGCGCCCGGAGCGACGCCAACTCTGCCTCGACATCCTTTGCCCTCGAGGGCGGCCTGGAGGTCGCTGTCGGCATCCTGGAGTTGGGCCTTGAGCTCGTCGACCTCCTTCTCGAGATCGTTGCGCTTAAGCTGGAAGCGGGCTTCCTGCAGCGCCAGCTTGCCGCGGTACTGCTCCAGGCCGGCCTACCGCTCCGTGGCAACCCTCGTGTCGGCATCAACGTTGGCCGCGGCCTCCCTCCTCTTGAGCTGAGCATGCGCTACCTCGAAGGCAGCCCTGTCAGCAAGGACCTGGCCCTCTAGGGTCAGGAGGCATTCATGCTCCACCTCCTGGTCGGAGACGGTCCGGGCAACCTCTCACTCCCGAAGGGCCACGTCGGCCTCCTCCCTCTAGGCCAGCTCCTCCTCGCGGACGGCGCACTGCAGCTTGCGCGCGGCAGCCGCATCCTCATGCGCTCAGAGCTCCAGATCGCGGAGGGTAGTCTGCTCCTCCACTCTGCAAGCGAGGGATTCGGCGTCCAGGGGCCGCTCCTCGGCCGCCTCTGCCTCACGGACGACGCTCTCCCTCAACTCCTTGGAGTCGTGGTTGGGCTTGCTCCTTTTCTCCAGGGCCACCTCTTCCTGCCGCTGGCCCAGCTTGACGGTCACCTCGAGCTGCCGCCATCCTGCGGCCAGGCTTAAGTGCTCGGCCTTGAGGCACTCATCCTCCGTCTGAAGGTCGGCCTCGAGCGTGTTGAGAGCGGCGCGGACGCTCCCGAAAGCCCCGCGCATGACCAAGGCACTACCACTGACCCCTTGAAGGGCCAAGCACCGGGGCGCCCCGGCGCCGCCTCCTGTGGCGGCCACCCACGAAGTCCCCGTGGGGGTCTCCCCCTCCGGAGAACCCTTGCCCTTGGCCAGGGCAGCATTGTCGGCCGTGCGCTGGGAGCTCGCCATGGCCCTTCGGTGGGCACCCTCAGCACCAGACGCCCCCGGGGCCAGGTCAATGCGTGGGGCGGCAAGCGCCCCGTGTTCTTCCTCCGCCACGGTCCCAGGCTGGCGGGCGAGGTTTTCGGGTCCTACAGGACCAGGCGGGCGGGAGGCCTCCCCGGCGAGCAGTACGGGCGAGGGTGCCGCAGATGAGGCGGCCCTCTGCCCCTTGCGAGCGTGAGCCTTGTGAGGGACTCCTGGACTAAGGGGTCCTCGGGCCGCCGGCCTTTCTCTCATAGGCCGGCTTGGTGGGCCGCTCTCTGATTATCGTAGGAAGGGGCGGGATATGCGACGACCCCGTATTCTAGAAGGAAACCTCCGAAGACGCGGCGTGCACTCCAAGTCAAGATGAGGGGATCAGCGTCTTTACTTCCGGCTGGAGACTTATCATGTGTAAGCCCTAGGTACCCCCGGTGTCTATATAAACCGGGGGGTTTAGATCGTAGAGGGCAAAAAAACTCATCTAGGGTTTTGGTACTTGATCTCGAGGTAGATCGACTCTGTAATCTTCATACACATCAATACAACCAAGCAGGACGTAGGGTTTTACCTCCATAGGAGGGCCCGAACCTGGGTAAACATCGTCTCCTTCATCCCTTGTAACCCATCGATCCTAAACTCACAGCTCGGGACCCCTACCCGAGATCCGCCGGTTTTGACACCGACATTGGTGCTTTCATTGAGAGTTCCGTTGTGGGATCGCAAGAGGAATTGATGGCTCGCCTAATCATTAGCGGTGAAGTCTGTAACGGGGACTCCTTCGCCCCCGGACAGATTTTCGCTTTCGGCAACATCGTGCTGCACGCCGACCCAACCGGCCACCCTGGTCGGATCGGGAGTCTCGCCCCCGATCAAGAGATTAGATTCGGGAACCTAGAGTTCTCCGCAGACTCCCGGGGCGATCTTTCATTCGCTGGGTTCGCGATCTCATCTGACGAGCCCGAAGCTCCGAAGCCTTAACTTCGGATCTCCTTGTCGACTCTGCCCTCAGGTCTATCCCTGCCGATGATCTGTCTCTTAGTCCGGATCCGGTTACAGTACCTGAGGGCCAGGGGTCGGCCCCTGCCGAACACACTCTTTGTACGGACACGTTGGAGGTTAACTCCGAAAGTCCTAGGCATATCGATCCGGTCGAGCTCTCAACGATCAACGAGGCGCTGGATCAGATCCTATCAATAAAAATCACAGACGACCCGACCTCGACCCATGCTCGGATCGGTCTGAAGGTGGGTCATGGGGAATTTTTTGACCCACTCACCACCCACTTGGTAGCCACTATCGAAGACTTAACCGATATGCTGGACTACGCCTCCGAGGAGGCAGAAGACATGGATGAAGAGGACGGCGCCCCCGCCCCTGTCAACACTTGGGCGATGGACTGCCACCTCCACCTACGACGTCTACATGGTAGACACCCCCGACGATATGGGCGATCGCACCCCTAAGAAGAATGGCGATAAATCTGGTGAGTAGCCGTCAAGGCGTCAGAAACAATGCAAACGATCTAAGGCAAACAAGGGAAGGGAAGCCATTGCAGGCACCGGGGAAAACGACACCCTGGAAGACCTCGGTGACCATGAAGTCCCCAAACAACCACTGAAGGACTAGGAAAGGCCCGAAGATCGGCGCGACACCGAGGATATTAATGATTCCGAGGATGACAACTACCTTCCCCCTGTCGAGGAGGAGGACAGCCTGGAAGCCAAAGACTTCACCGTCCTCGAAAACCCTGCGGATCAGGAAAGGTTTTGGCGGCAGCTTTTAGCCACTGCCCGAAGCCTGAAGGCAAAACAACAGCAGCTCAAAGCCGAACAAGACACCCTCAATGATAGATGGACGAGGGTCTTGGCAGCCGAAGAAGGATACGGTACCAATCTACCGGACCAACCCAAGAGCTACCCACGCCGGCGGCTACTGCCGCAGTTCGATGACGAGGTCCTTGAAACATCGTCTCCCAGGCATACTCCGTACGACCAGCCGGACCGCCCTCCCCGAGGATGGGATAGGACGGCCGGCGAGGCTGAGTACAGACCTGCGGTACCCCGCAGGAGAGGAAAAGAGCCACCAGAGCCTGAGAACAGGCATGACTTATGACATGACATGGATTATAGAGCAGACCACACAAGATCCATCTATGGATCTAGAGGGTACTCCCCCGCTAGACAGGACGGGTACCAGTCTTGGCTCGACCTCAACAATAGAGGTCGAGAACAAAACCGGGCTCGATCGACCGCTGATCATAGGCATGACATAGCTCGGGTCAGAGGCACTGCCCACCCACTGTGCTTCACAGACGAGGTGATGCAGCATCAGTTCCCTGAAGGGTTTAAACCCGTTAACATAGAGCAATACGATGGGACAACAGACCCAGCCGTGTGGATTGAGGACTTCCTCCTCCACATTCATATGGCACGAGGAGATGATCTCCACGCCATCAAGTTTCTGCCCCTAAAACTTAAGGGGCCAGCTCGACACTGGTTAAACAGTCTCCCCGAGAATTCCATCGGGAGCTGGGAAGAGCTCGAGGATGCCTTCCGATCTAACTTCCAAGGCACTTATGTCCGGCCACCGGACTCCTCCGACCTGAGCAATGTTGTCCAGAAAGCGGGTGAATCAGCTCGGCAATTCTGGAATCGGTTCCTGACCAAGAAAAACAAGATCGTTGACTGCCCGGACGCCGAGGCAATAGCCTCCTTCAGACATAATATCCGGGACGAGTGGCTAGCTCATCAGCTCGGCCAGGACAAGTCGAGGACAATGTCTGCCCTGACCTCACTTATGACCGGCTTTTGCGCGGGTGAGGATAATTGGCTAGCTCGACGAGGCCATAACCCCGAAGACCCCGGCACCTCTGAAGTCCGAGATGGAAATGGGAAACCATGACGTAACAAAAACAAACGCCGGCACAACAACGGGGATGCTGAGGACACGGCCGTTAATGCCGGTTTCCGCAACCCAAAATCCGGACAGCGGAACAAACCTTCTAAAGGAAATCGAGACGGACCACGCTGGACAAAATCATGGATAGGCCCTGACAGATCCACGGCACCCAAGACAAGCCCGCTACCCACACCAACCGTAATTGTTGGGTATTCAAACAAGCGGGCAACCTCGCAGCCGAAGAGCAAGGCAAGAGCCCACGCAGCAAGGACGATGACGAGCCCCACGGTCCAAGCAATGGAGGACAAAAGCAGTTCCCTCCAAAGGTAAAAACTGTGAACATGATATATGCCACTCACATACGAAAAAAGGAGAGGAAGCACGCCCTTCGGGAGGTCTACGCCGTAGAGCCTGTAGCCCCGAAGTATAACCCATGGTCGGCTTGCCCGATCACCTTCGACCGACGGGACCATCCGACCAGTATCCGTCACGGAGGTTCGGCAGCCCTCGTCCTAGACCCCATTATCGATGGGTATCTCCTCACTAGAGTCCTAATGGACGGAGGAAGTAGCCTTAATCTGATTTACTCAGACACGGTGAAAAAGATGGGTATAGATCCGTCAAGGATCAAACCTAGCAACACTACCTTTAAAGGACTGATCCCAGCATTGAAGCCCGCTGCTCGGGCACCGTGAATCTGGAAGTAGTGTTCGGCTCGCCCGACAACTTCCGCAGCGAAGACTTGATCTTCGACATCGTCATTTTCGCAGCGGTTATCACGCCCTACTCGGCCGCACAACATTCGCTCGCTTTAACGCCGTCCCCCACTACGCGTACCTGAAGCTCAAGATGCCCGGGCCCAAGGGGGGCATTACTGTCAACGTCAACATAGAGCGCTCTCTCCAAACTGAGGAACACACAACGGCCCTGGCAGCCGAATTCCAGTACGGCAACGATAGGCCGACGCCCAAATCAGCCATAAAGGCACGTCAGGTTAGTAAACGAGCTCCGTCTCAACCCGAACTCCCGAAATCATCTTCCGCCCAAAAAAAATAGGGATACGCCCCCCACAGCACAGCCCTAGTTCCCGTAAAATATGTGCCAAGAAGGCACAACTTCATGCTGAAAATACCATGGGCAGCTGTGGGGACCCACTATCAAAGGGAAAGTGTTCGGCTCGACCGAACTACTGCCAACACATGTCTTCGGACAAACCACAGGTACCATCTAGGACCTTCCAAGCGTAAAGCTCATCCACACTGTGGCGACTTCTCAAGATCTTCTTCCCAAGGTCCGTTCGCCGATAGCAATCACCTTTAAAGGAACGCAACCCCCTCGGGAGCAAAGGAGCAGACATGCGACAGGGCACATTGAGGACGTCAAGCCACCCATCGAAGACCCTGGGTAAAACCTCGCCTTTGTAAACTTTATTTTTCATTTCAAAATACATGTAACAGTTGCTTCGGCAGTTTGAGTTATAAGAATTCATCAGAAATAAAGACCATCCTTTACGGCCTCCTCGCTGTATTTTATGTAACATACTCTGTTCTCTACTCACCGACGCCGATAGCAAAGTTCTTCGGTACATATTACGATGCGACCGGCTAATAGACCGGGGGCTTGACTATAAAAATCGCCACAAGCATCACCCCGGCACTATTGTTTATGTGTTCGGCATCTCGGATGTTCCGTTATATGAATCGGTTCCGAATTATGTCTTGGGTCAATGGTTGGGTTGCCCGGCTCCCGTGTTTGCCCTCTTATGTTCCGCTCGTTCGGCTAAAAGGGTAAATGGAGAACCACTGCGATTGTGCTTCCAGCTCACCTGGTCAAGTACCTGAGTGGAGAAAGCCGAAAACTGACTGTCATTATAAGCGAGAACCAGTCTGCAATCCGAGCATAAGTGTCAAACTAAAAATCGATAGAGGTTATTCCGTGTTATACGAGGGGTTTGTACGATTATAAACCATGTGATGCTGGTTTCAACCTCGGTGTATCCTGTCGGCGTTCTGGGAACAGGGGTACCCAGACCTGCCTGCCTGCGGCCCAGGGCATGGCCCACCTCACGAGCCAAGCACGGCCTGGCGCAGCCCCACTCAAGACAAGGTCCTCACAAGGACCCAAGCTCACGAGGGAAGCAGCGCCAAGACCAGCGAAGAGTGGGCCTCCTTAGGCCCCCTCCGGAGCGGCGGAGATCTCTATGCAGAACCCGGCCTCAGGAGTCAAGGATGACGCAAGCAGGGACAGGCGGTCGCCAGCGCGCCAGGCGGTGCAGTTTCCCCTTTGGTGCAAAGGGAACAAGGACGTACGCGGGTTCCCAAAGAGCCCCCCCAAAGGTTTCCATTTCGGTGCAACAAGGCCACGAACACAAGCCCTGCAGGACGGATGTCATCACCGAGCCCACCACTGCATCATCGACAGCTACTTTGCAGGCGAAGACCACCTTTGGACAGGGCGAGGATGTACTCCTGTCCCCTTTTGAATTTGGTCGTTGTGGGATCCCTTCCCGCCATTGCGATAAGGGCAGAGGGCCCGGGCCACTGCTATAAATAGAGGCTAGGTTGCACCGTAGAAAAGGAGGAGAGGGGGAGGACAACAGAGAAGGCAGAGAGCCAAGAACACCACTCGAGCGCCCTCACGAGGCTACTCACCACTGTACTAGTTCATCCACCACACCTCCTCGTGAGGCAATCCACCAAAGTAGGAGTAGGGTTTTACACTTCACAGCGGCCCGAACCTGGGTAAATCGTCGTGTGCATCTTATTCCTCGCCATCGTGCGAGTTCATTGTCCTAACCATCATGTAGTGAGCTAGGTAGGGCGAGGCTGCAGGGGATCTTCGCACACGCCCCTGTGTTCGAACTTCTTAGGGTTTTGCGGAGCCCGAAATCTGACATCAAAATCCGACATTTGGCGCGCCAGGTAGGGGGCGTGTCGAAGTCTTCCTCAAGCCACGCTCTTTCTCCGCCTCGCTGCTCTGATGTCTCACGCCCGCCGAGCCCACGCCGAGCGCCGAGCTGCCCGCGTCGCCCAGACGGCGCCCGTGGGCCGTGCCACCGCGCGTCGATCCCCCTCTCCTGTGGCCAACGCCACCACGGGTGTCGGTGTCAAAACCGGCGGATCTCGGGTAGGGGGTCCCGAGCTGTGAGACTAGAATCGATGGTAACAGGAGAAGAGGGAGACGATGTTTACCCAGGTTTGGGCCCTCCTATGGAGGTAATACCCTACGTTCTGCTTGATTATATTGATTGTATAAGGCTTACAGAGTTGATCTACCTCGAGATCGAATGACTAAAACCCTAGATGAGTTCTCTCCTTTACAACCTAAAACCCTCCAGCTTATATAGATGCCGAGGGTACCTAGGGTTTACACAAGGTCGGTTACACCTCGAAGGGATAAACATGCCTATTCACTACTCCAAACGTGGAGAATATGCCACGATTCTCGAAGCTTCCTTCCTGGAGACAGGGTCTTCGATCCAATGCCCAGCAAGTGGCCCATATAGTCCGGCCCATAAGAAATAGGTCGGCCTCCCGAGGACCCCTTAAACCAGGACTCCCTCAGTAGCCCCCGAACTAGCCTCCAACGCCAAGGGTCCTAGCTCCAGCTGCTTCATATGATTAGAGTCTTCGGCTTGTGAGGCGAGTTCCTTTCTCCAAATAGCGATCGGCCGAGTTTAGTTCGGCCTCCGACGACGTGTAGTTTTCCCGATGATGGATTGTCCGAACACCATGAATAACTCGGCCCTGAAGGCCTAATGTCAAGGAGTAAATAGTGCTCCCTGACAACCTTTCAGATGAAAGGTCACGGACCACCACGACCGCTGAACCAGTCACAAAAGCTCGATTCGCGATTCGAGGCTGTTTTCATCAGCATGACCCATCAATGCACAGATCGTGCTCCGTTTCACACGGGATATGTTTAATCATGTGCGTATAACGGCATGCACATCTTGGGAAGCGGAGGGATTCACGGCGCAGTGAAGGGAGGCTAACCGGCGACAAGCCCAATAAAAGGGAAAGAAAACCCCAAGGCTTAACCGCGCTTCCCATTCGCATCCCTGCTTCCCTAATCTCCTGAGCCTCAAGAGCCCAGATCTAGGTTTTCCACCCTTCCTCCTCCGAGCTCAGCCTTGGCCGGCTCAGGCTCCAACGGCAAGTGGGAGGCTTCCACGGTCACAGACCAGAACATCAGGGACCTCAAGGATGCCGGCTACCTCCCCGCCAACATCTTCCACCGTGCACCGGAGGAGGGCTAGGTGATCCCCACCCCCAAACAAGGTGAGAGGGTGGTTTTCATTCCTCACTTCATCCGAGGACTGAGCTTCCCGCTCCACCCCTTCGTTAGGGGCCTCATGTTCTTCTTCGGACTCGACTTCCACGACCTCCCGCCGAACTCCTTCATGCATATATCGGCCTTCATCATCGTCTGCGAGGCCTTCTTGCGGGTCGAACCACACTTCGGACTATGGCTCAAGATATTCAACATCAAGCCGAAGTGTGTCGCAGGCGCACACACAGACTGCGGCGGGGCGGTCATCACCAAGCTTCCCCGCGCAGGATGGCCATCCGACACCTTCATCGACACCATCAAGACTTGGCAAAAAGAGTGGTTTTACATCACCGAGCCAAGGGAGGAGGGCGGAACTGTTCCTGCCGAATTCAGATCCAGTCCCCCGACCAGATTGACCTCATGGGTCCGAAAGGGCCTCGACTGGGGGTCGGATACAGAGGTGGATGACCTACAGACGGTCATCGCCTCCATGATCTAGGACAAACTCGAGCTGACCAACGTGGTCCAGATTATGCTCCGGCGGCGCATCCTCCCCTGCCAGCGCCGGGGCTCTCCTATGTGGACTTATCGGATTGACGATGAGCCTACGATTCGTCAGCTCTTCCGCACCACTCGGGGGAAGCTGTGGAAGGCGCTATTCAAGGCACAGGAGAACTGGCCAGCTAAGAAGGAGGACCAGGGCATGCGTGCCGATAAGCCCCCTTCCGAGGTATAACACAGTTTTGCTTCATCGGCTTTGTTTTCCTGAAGAAAATCTAAGCACTTTCCGATCACTTCCGCAGGAATGGTTGAGCAAGACCACGGGCATCAAATGCCCGGCTCCACAGCCCGAAGACCCTAGGTCCCAGCTGCTGTCGGAGATGCTCGTCGTGGCGCCTTACAAGGCGCCAGAGAAGAAGGAGCAGAAGAAGAAACCAGGCCGAGCAGGCCTGCGCATCAGGGACCAGCCGGGGGATGTGTCCGAGGAAACCCATGCCTCCTCGAATCAGGAGCAGGAGCACGAGGGTGAGGTGGGAGGCGATTCCCCCTCGCAAGAAAGAGGGCAGCGTCATCGGACGCCACAGAGGATGTACCTCCTCCCGCCCTGAAGAAAGCGCGTCGGACACAGCTAGTTCTGTCCGACGACAGTTCGGACTCGGATACCGAGTCCGAGGACTTCGAGGCGGTTCCACGAAGGAACCTCGGGGTCAAGCCCCCAGCTCGAAGGTAAAGATCCGAAGACTTCCTGAGCTATTTAGAGCTAAATTTTGAATGTGATTAACATGTGAGCACCTATTGACTCGCAGCCCACCACGTGTTCTCCCCACCGATCAAGTTTCGGATGGGGAGACCCCGCCGGCCGAGCGCCGCGAAGGATGCCACGGAGGTGTCATCCCAACAAGCTCCTTTGGAGCCGGACACCAGCGGTTGGGGCGAAGACGTCATGGTCGAGGCTAACACCTCGGCTGCCGAAGACCGGGGGGAAAAGCCCCTCCCGGACACTGAGGAGACCGGACGAGGGGATGTCCAGTCCCTTCCGAGGTCGTCTCCGGAGCGCACCACGCCTCCGGAGGCACCGGTTCAATCCCCGGTTGGAGATCAGGTTAACCGACCTCCACCGGCGCCACTGGCAATGGACGGCCGGCTATGGGGGAGGCTCTGTCAAGCGCCTCCATCTCCGAGGAGCACCGCACCCTTATGGGTGCGGTTTTACAAAGCATTCAGTCCATCGATAGCGGACTGAAGGAGGCCTTCAAGGGTCTCCTGACGGGCTTCCAGCTAAGCCACGTAATGTTTTGTTAATTTACTAATTTTTGTGCTATCGTTATATATAGCAGCCCCCGAGCCCTAGGTGAGTTTGGAAAAACTCACCTGGGGGTCAATCATAGACTATTAACCGGACAATGCATGAGACAATATTTGTTCGGAATGTTCCAATAGCTCTTAATGGGGCTGAACATGTGATCATGTTTATGATAGTTCGGAGGTTTGAATCCATGTAACCTGATAATTGTTTGTTATGTGTAGGCTTCGTCATCGGCGGGGGCTGTTAATGCCGCCGAGCTAGACGAGCTAAATCCGAAGAGGAGCTCGACGCTCTAAACAAGAGATTCGATGAGGCGCAAGGTAAGCCGGATTACAATATCCGAATTTTTCATCACCGTACTGTCGACGCAGTATTTTTATATGTTTGATGCTTAAGCAGCCTCGGGGAAGGATATTGAGAAGCTCAAGGCCAAGCTTCAGAAGGCGAAAGAGGAGGCCGCGGGCGAGAAGGCGGCGGCCGAACGAGCGGCTGCTGCGCTTTCCGATTTAAAAGCCACCGGTGCCAAATATGAGGCTCGGGTGGAGGAAATCCAGCAGGAGCTCAAAGACGCCGGTCAAAAGTGCGAGGACCTCGAGCAGAAGGGCAAGGAGCAGGCCGCCGAACTATCCACTCTGAAATCCGATCTCCAGAAGGAGCAGGTGGATAGGCGGTCCTTTGAAGAGCAAGTCAGCCAGGCCATGGCTATTATGGATGGTAAGCCGTATTTACTGCAGTGTGTCTTCGGGGATAGCAAGTTCACATTGCTTACCCAGGTATGGCGTTCCTCAGGGCCTGCTCGGACCTCCAGAATAGCATAGCGGACGCGAACCAGTTCTATGCTTCGCGGGGAGAGGGAGATGAAGCTCGGCTGTTTTGGGCGCAATTTGAAGCTTCTGAGCGCTCTCCTCTCCTCGTTGAGCAGTTGAAGCAGCTGATGGAGCTACACCGGATGGCGGAGCCAGACATGAAGGATCTCTGCATCCGGCTATGGCCCGACGAGCCGTTGCCGAGTAGCTACTTCTGCCAGGTGCAGAAGCTGAGCAACGCCTCGCCTCGGATTGACGCACTAAGGCGGTCCTCCTGTATCGAGGGAGCTCGGATGGCCTTCGCGAGGGCCAAGGTGCACTGGCCGGGTCTTGATCCGTCGAAGATAGCCACTGCTCCGCCGCCCCCTGGAAAGGAGCAAAGGTGCCCTGAGCGATACTTCTTCGTAGTTATGAAGGGTGCTCGGGCAATAGAGGCTCAATGTTCGAGAGAAAACATTTATGAGTAAAGGCGTTGTAATATGTCCGAAGACCTTTTAACGCGTTTATATTTAAAATGCATGGTTTATCATGTCTTTTCATGTTTTGCATCCTTTATAACTCATGTGTGGCCGTTGAAACTGAAAGTTGCGAGTCGTCGGCTTCAGTCCCCATGTAGAAACTACGCGGGGTGTCTCTGCCAACGCACTGTGACCCTTAGCCGAGCTATCGGTACCCGAAGGCGGTAGTGTGGGGCGTACAAGGCAATCGAACCATAATGCTTTATTGCTTTCACTTAGCCGTAGGGGCGTGACAAAGGAGTGCGGGGGGCTGATGACTAGCCCCCAGGGGTTTGTGATGTTTGGATGAACCGCGGCCAAAGCCGATATCACATGGTTTGTACTAATACCAAACCCATCGCATGACACGAGATAACCTCTAACGAGGTTTATTTAAGCTCGGATTCGCAGACCGGTTCTCGCATACTATGACAGTCAGTTTTCGGCTTTATCCGTTGAGGTGCTTGAACAGGCTAGCCGGAAGCACAATCGCAGCGGTTCTCCCTTTGCCCTTTTAGCCGAACGAGCGGAACATAAAGGGGCAAGCACAGGAGCCGGGCAACCCAACTATTGACAAAAGACATAGTTTGGAACCAATGCATATAAAGCGGAATTCCAAGACGCCGAACGCAAAATCAGTTGTGCTTAGGGCGATTTTTTAAGTTCGAGCCCCCGGTCTATTAGCCGGTTGCATCGTAAAGTATACCAAACATGTTCGCAAGAAGAGGGGGAAAATATAGGGCGTTCCGAAAAAGACAGCGAAGCGATCATGCATGATATATATGTATTTCTCTCAACAACTCTTATTACTCAAATTGCCGATGCAACTGTTTACAGGTATTTAAAAATGAAATATAAACCTTATAGGAGGGGTTGTACCAGGGGTCTTCGATGGGTCATGTCGTTTGTCCGCTCCTGCGTCTCCTAAGGAGTTGTTTGCCGCTATGGGCTTTGCTGTTCGGCGAGCGGATTTTGTAGAAAAAATCTTGAGAAGTCGCCGAAGTGTGAATGAGCTTTTCGCCTTAGCAGGTACTTTATGGTACCTGTAGTGTGTCCGAAGATGTTTTAATGGTGATAGTTCGGTCCAGCCGAACACTTACACTTTCATAGTTTTTTTCCCACCGCTGCCCATGGAATTTTGAGCGCGAAGTTGTGCCTCCTTGGAACATACTTTGCTGGTTCTAGGGCTGTGCGATGGGGGGTGAGTCCCTATTTATGGGGAGAAGAAGGTTCTGGTACTTCAGGGTGAAACCGAGCTCGCTTCCCAGCATTATGTGCTTTTACAGCAGACGTCGGCATTTGCCGATCATCAGTATAATGGAATTCGGCCGCCAGGGCCAACGCATGTTCCTCAGTTCGGAGGGATCGCTATGTGTTGCCATTGACAGTAATGACCCCCTTGGGGCCTGGCATTTTGAGCTTTAGGTATGCGTAGTGTGGGAATGCATTAAAGCGAGCGAATGCTGTACGGCCGAGCAGGGCGTGATAGCCGCTGCGGAAAGGTACTATGTCGAAGATCAAGTCCTCGCTTCGAAAGTTATCGGGCGAGCCGAACACTACTTCCAGGCTTACAGAGCCCGTGCACCGGGCTTCGACGCCTTGGATCACTCTTTTAAAGGTAGTGCTACTGGGTTTGATCCTTGACGGATCTATGCCCATCTTTTTCACCGTGTCTGAGTAAATCAGATTGAGGCTACCTCCTCCGTCCATTAGGACTTTAGTGAGGTGATACCCGTCTATGATAGGGTCTAGGACGTGGGCGGCCGAACCCCCATGACGGATACTGGTCGGGTGGTCATGTCGATCGAAGGTGATCGGGTATGCCGACCACGGGTTATACTTCGGGGCTACAGGCTCTACGGCGTAGACCTCTCGAAGGGCGCGCTTCCTCTCCTTTTTGGGTATATGAGTGGCGTATATCATATTTACTGTTTTTACCTCTGGAGGGAATTTTGTTTGTCCGCCACCGATCGGACAGCGGGGCTCATCCTTGTCCTCGCTGCGTGGGCTCTTGCCTTGGTCCTCGGATGCGAGCTTGCTGGCCTGTTTGAATACTCAATAGTTACGATTGGTGTGGTTGGCGGGCTTCTCTTCAGTGCCATGGATCTGGCAAGGCCTCTCCATGATCTTGTCCAACGGGGTGGGTCCGTCGCGATTGCCTTTAGGAGGCTTCTTCCGCTGCCCAGGCCGGGAGTTGCGGAAGCCGGCGTTAACGGCCATGTCATCGGCATCACTATTGTTGTGCCGGCGCTTATTCTTGTTGCGCTTTGGTTTCCCATTTCCATCTCGAACTTCGGAGGTTTCGGGGTCTTCGGGGATGTGGCTACGTCTTGCTAGCCAGTTATCCTCACCCGCGCAAAAGCGAGTCATGAGTGATGTAAGGGCGGACATTGTCCTTGGTTTATCCTGGCCGAGCTGACGAGCCAGCCACTCATCCCGAATATTGTGCCTGAAAGAGGCTATTGCTTCGGCATCCGGGCAGTCAACGATCTGTTTTTTCTTGGTCAAGAACCGATTCCAGAATAGTCGCGCGGATTCTCCTGGCTTCTGGACGAGATTGCTTAGGTCGGATGAGTCCGGCGGCCGAACATAGGTGCCCTGGAAGTTAGATCGGAATGCATCTTCTAGATCCTCCCAGCACCCAATGGAGTTTTCGGGGAGGCTATTTAACCAGTGCCGAGCTGGCCCCTTAAGCTTCAGGGGTAGGTACTTGATGGCATGGAGGTCATCTCCTCGCGCCGTGTGGATGTAGAGGAGGAAATCCTCGATCCATACGGTTGGGTCAGTTGTCCCATCGTATTGTTCTATGTTTACGGGTTTAAACCCTTCCGGGAACTGATGCTGCATCACTTCGTCCATGAAGCACAGTGGGTGGGCAGCGCCTTTGACCCGAGCTATGTCGCGCCGGCGATCGGCGTCTGTCCTAGCCCGGTTTCGTTCCCGACATTTATTGTTGCGGTCGAGCCAAGGCCGGTACACTTCCCATCTATCGGGTGAGTATCCTCTGGATCCGTAGATGGATCACGTATGACCTGCTCTGTAGTCCAGGTCGTGTCGCATGTCGAACCTATCATCGGGCTCTAGTGGCTCTTTTCCCCGTCTATGGGGTACCGTCGGCCTATAGCCGGTGTCGTCAGCCGTCCTGTCTCGTCCTCGAGGAGGGCGGTCTGGCTTGTCGTATGGGGTATGTTTGGGAGACGGCGTATCAGCGAGCTCGTCATCGAATTGTGGCAGAAGCCTTCTGCGTGGATAGCTCTTAGGTTGGTCCGATAGACCGGTACCGTATCCTTCCTTAGCTGAGAGGACTCTCGTCCATCCATCGTTGAGGTTGTATTGTTCGGCTTTAAGCTGCCGTTCTTTTCCTTTCAGGCTGCGGGCCGTGGCTATAAGCTGTTGCCTGAACAGTTCCTGATCTTCAGGATCATCGGGGATGGCGAAGTCATCGGCTTCCGGGATGTCCTCCTCCTCGACAGGAGGGAGGTAATTGTCATCCTCGGAATCATTTAGATCGTTGGGGTTGCGCCGGTCTTCCGGCCTCTCCTGACCCTCTAATGGGTGTTCGGGGATATCGGGATCGCCGAGGTCTTCTGGGGTGTCTCCGTCCCCCGTGCCGTCGATAGCTTTTCTTCCCTTTTTTTCCTTTTGACCGTTTATGCGGCTTTCGGCGTCTTGACGGTGCTTCATCCGATTTGTCGCCATCGTTTTTCGGAGTGTCCACCATGTAGACGTCGTATGTGGAGGTGGCAGTCCACCGCCCGGTGTTAACGGGGGTGAGGGCACTATCCACCTCATCCATGTATTCTGCCTCCTCAGAGGCATAGTCCAACATGTCGGTTAAATCCTCGACAGTGGCTACCAAGTGGGTGGTGGGTGGGACGAAAAATTCGTCCTGACCCGCCTTGAGCCCGATCTGAGCACAGATCGGGGTTGGATCGTCGGTAATCTTCATCGACAAGATCCGATCTAGGGCCTCGTTGAGTATCGAGAGCTCGATCGGGTCGGCCTGCTCAGAGCTTCCGGAGTTAACCTCCGATACGTCCGCGCGAGGGGAGTGTTCGGCACGAACAGGTGTACGGACTTCTGGCGCTATGACCGGGTCCGGATTGAGAGTCGGGTCCTCGCCGGGGTAGATCCAATGGGCGGGGCCGAAAGATGGATCTGAGGTTAACGCCTCAGAGTCTTCGGGCGTGGCAGGCAAGACTGCGAGCCCGGTTAGTGACAGGTCGCCCCGAGAGTCTACGGAGAACTCTAGGTTCCCGAATCTGACCTCTTGATCTGGGGCGAAACTTCCGACATGGCCTAGATGGCTGGTCGGGTCGGCGTGCAGCACAATGCTGCCGAAGGCGAAGATCTGTCCAGGGACGAAAGTGTCCATATTGCGGACTTCTTCGTTGATGACGAGGCGAGCCATCGATTCCTTTGGCGATCACAGCGGAACTCTCAATGAAAGCACCAATGTCGGTGTCAAAACCGGCGGATCGCGGGTAGGGGGTCCCGAGCTGTGAGACTAGAATCGATGGTAACAGGAGAAGAGGGAGACGATGTTTACCCAGGTTCGGGCCCTCCTATGGAGGTAATACCCTACGTCCTGCTTGATTATATTGATGGTATAAGGGTTACAGAGTTGATCTACCTCGAGATCGAATGACTAAAACCCTAGATGAGTTCTCTCCTTTACAACCTAAAACCCTCCAGCTTATATAGACGCCGAGGGTACCTAGGGTTTACACATGGTCGGTTACACGTCGAAGGGATAAACATGCCTATTCACTACTCCAAACGTGGAGAATACGCCATGATTCTCGAAGCTTCCTTCCTGGAGACAGGGTCTTCGATCCATCCAATGACCAGCAAGTGGCCCATATAGTCCGGCCCATAAGAAATAGGTCGGCCTCCCGAGGACCCCTTAAACAAGGACTACCTCAACGGTCCCGGAGGCCCACGAACAACAGGACTCCTCCCAGCCGGTCACCGCGCGGCGCGACGGCCGCACCGCCACTCCGTCGATCATTCCGGCTACCGAGTTGTCCTCCCACGCTCGACCCGGGCCGGCGCGCGGCTCGGGCGCACTCGCCATGGCGCGCGAGCTGCTCCGCTACCGCCCTGCCCCCGACCGCCATGACGACTGGCTCGGGCCCATCGCAGAGCTCGTCAGTGCCGCCGGCGACGCTTCAGCGCTCTCCTACTCGTTTCGACCCCAGCCTTCCATGGCGGACGACGTGGCAAACGATGCGCCGCCACCTCCTCCACAACGCGATGTTGACCCCGAGCCCAGGCGTGAACCGCGCCCGCACGACCAGCCCCACGAACCGCGGGCAAGGGCGAGAGATGAAGTAAGCTGCCAGGTGGTGCCACGGCCGCGCGTCGACACGCGTGTGCTTTTCGCGCCACCGAACCAGCCCCACGATCGGGCACCACTCGAAGCGGCCCCTTAGGAACGTCAAGACCAGGTCCCTCCCGCACACGCAGCACCCTTCCGAGCCGGTGATGTGCCACGACATTGCCCCGGAGCTCCATCCAACCACGTGGCCCTGCAAGTTCAAGCCTGACCTACCCCCTCGTTACGACGGCACCCCGGATCCCGCCGAGTTCCTACAGCTCTACTCGCTGAGCATTCGGGCAGCCGGTGGAGACGACAAGGTCATGGCATGCTGGTTCCCCATGGCACTCAAGGGCGGCGTGCTCTCCTGGCTCCTCAACCTCCCGGAGGGGTCCATCACCTCCTGGGACGACCTACGCAAGCGCTTCGTCGCCAACTTCCAAGGTACCCGCGACCGAGCGCTCACCGTGAACGATCTGCGCCGTGTGAAGCAGAAGGAGGGAGAGACCCTGCACAAATTCATACAGGGCTTCACGACCGCCCGCCTCAAGATCCAGAGGGTGTCGGACGAGGCTATCATCTCCGCGTTCACCGACGGTGTCAAGGACCTCAAGATGAAGGAGGAGCTCGCCCTGAACGACGAACTGTGCTCAGCCCTGGAGATGTTCAACCTGGCGAACAGGTGCGCCAAGGCCGAAGAGGGCCGCCTCTCGCTCCGCGAACCTTCGGAGGCAGAGCCAGAGGACAAGAAGACCAAGGCCAAGGAGGCGAAGCGCAAGGCCCCCGCGATTCTTGCGGCTGAGCCTGAGGCGAAGAACCCCTTGCAGGAGGGCGGCCGTCCTGCATCTTCCACGGCACCAATAACCACGACACCATCGATTGCCAAGATCTCAGGCTGGTCCGCGACAAGCACTTCGGCCGGCGCCCTGGACGCGTGGACCGTGGCTTCGGATGCAGCGGAGGCCGCGGCGGAGGCCGTTGGGACAATCGGGAGCCGCGTCAGGAGTGGCGAGACCGGCCGCGGGAGGACCGCTGGCGCGATCAAGCTCGGGAGGACCGCTGGCATGATGACCCTCCGGAGGGGTCACACCGTGGCCAGCCTCGTGAGGCCCGTCCTCATGAGGTTGGCCTACCACCACTACCGCCGCCACCCAGAAGGAAGGAAGAGGACAAGCAGGACGGTGGGGCTAGGGGCTTCCAGGAGGTCAGGGCGATAGCCTGTATCCTAGGCGGCGCCCAAGCCCCAGTGTCGAACCGCATCTTCAAGCAGTTCACGCGGGAGGTGAACGCAGCTCTCCCGAAGCGTGAAGCCATGCGCCCCCTCAAGTGGTCCCAGCTCAGGTGCTCGGCCATGGCCGGCACGCTCCCCATGTTGTGCACTCCGACCATCAGCAACGTCCTTGTCACCAAGACCCTCATTGATAGTGGAGCGGGGCTCAATGTCCTCTCCATTGAGACCTTCGAGACGCTCCAAGTACTGTACGACCAGCTCATGCCGACCAATCCCTTCTCAGGAGTCACTGACGGGTCCACCATCCCCATTGGGCAAGTGCGCCTGCCCGTCACCTTCAGCGGACGAAAGAACTACCACACCAAGATCATCATCTTTGACGTCGCACACATCCACCTCCCGTACAACGCGATCCTTGGGTACCCGGACCTCGCCAAGTTCAAGGCGGTGACTCATCATGGCTACAACATCCTCAAGATGCCAGGGAGTGGCGGCGTCATCACAGTCGCCTGCGATGAGAAGAATGACGTCTGCTCCCTCGAGCGTGCTTACCGCGCCGCCGCGGCCGAGCGCTCGGACGACGAGGAAGATGCCCTGCCTCGCGAGGATGCACGCAGGAAGAAGAAGCAGCTCCTCACCGTAGGGCGCCAGGGGGCTGGGACCTCCAAGGACGGCGCCTCAGGCTCTGCGCTCGGGGACGGGGCCCCACCCTCCATCGCATAGGAAAGCGCGCTCGGCGCCCCCTTGGGTCGGGCTCGGGGGCTTCCATCCGGGGAGCTTCCGGCCTGGCCGGTGAGACAAGGGAGGCGCTCGGGCACAACCTGAAGGCGCGTCCTGACACGCGTCTGCCTGAGCCAGGAGCACGGCGCGAGGCGCCGAGCTCGCAAGAGTTCGTCATCAGATAGATCGAGGAGCTTCAGGAGGCACAGGCCATGCTAGGCGGGAGCTGCCCTGCACCACCAAGCGCAGCCGCCATCGTCGGCCAGGTCGACAAGCCGCGCGTCTGCATCAATGTGCTCGCGATCAACAGGGTCGCGTCCCAGGACCTCTTCTGGTCGACGCGCGCCGATCGCGGATGGGTCTAGCCGCGCAACTACGCCCGCATGCCCTTCGGCCTGGCGAATGCAGGCGCCACGTTCCAGCGCCTTGCCCAGGCCATGCTGATACCATGCCGGACGAGGCGCGATGAGGAGTTGGAGGAGATGCCCGGACCGAGCAGGGGTCCCGAGCCCCGGGAGACGACGGGCTCGTGAGGGGCACGCTCATAGAGGTACAAGATCAGGCTACAACGGCAGCTTCGACTCTTCAGCGGTATGACTGCCAGGTGATTTTATTGGTTCGTGCTAGGTAAATTTTTGGTTTACTCAGTTTGAGGGCGCCCACCGGGCTGCGTTATCCTCAGGCGATCAGGGCACACCCCTGCAACCGCCCCATTTACGCATATTTCAGTACCTTTCATGCATATGATCTATTTCCTAACGATTCATCATGCCTGTACGGTGCTCCGTCGCCATGAACGCCGATGCGCCCTACTAATCCTGCATTCGACCGACTCATGATTAAGGGACGGCACGACGTCTGTGCTCGGGCCCTTGGAAATGCATTCAGCGCAGGTTTCTCAAAATTTACAGAACCTCGGACGGCACTATCTACAAGAAGACTCAGGCGCAAACCGCCTTTGAGGTAGGGCCTCACGAGGCTAGAGCGCCCTCGCGAGTTCCCAGATACACCTCCCAATTCTACCGTGCCAGCCATGCGTACGAACTCGATGGGCTGTACACGCCCGGGGGGCTCTGGAGCCAGGGCCCCCCATTCCCACGCAACGTGGAAGCCCCATGCTCCGCGCTGGCGGACAACACGGTCCACCAATGACTATGCCCACGCAATGTGGAAGCCCCATGCCCCGTGCTGGCGGACAACACGGTCCACCAATGACTATGCCCACACAATGTGGAAGCCCCATGCCCCGTGCTGGCGGACAACACGATCCACCAATGACTCTGCCCATGCAATGTGGAAGCCCTATGCTCCGCGCTGGGTATAAACAACTGAGGGCGCCTCAGCGGCTGCATCCAACCTCAGGAAGGCTCCTTGCGGCCCCGTCTCGCCACATTCCCTGGGATGTGCGCGTGAGGGGGCTGCATGGGGGCTGCTACCGGGCCAAGCCTGGTACACGCCACCTCCCCAGGTCTGCCAAACCTGCTCTTCACGCGCCACTCTCAGGAAAGCTGGCGAGGAAAGGTATGGGAGCCGCTCGTACGTCAAGGGGGACTCCTAAGCATCGCGACTCAGGAGCCTCACTGGCCACGTAGCCCCTCACCCCTTGGCGCCGTCCTGGTGATCCGGACGGCCCAACGGCGGCTGAGGTATGCGCGGGTCCGGGCCCTGCCGACGCAGAGCTCAAAGCGCTCAAAACCCCTAAGGAGGACGCTGGAGCTCGTACGTCAAGGGGGACTCCTGAGCATCGCGACTCAGGAGCCTCACTGGCCACGTAGCCCCTCACCCCTTGCCACCGTCCTGGTGATCCGGATGGCCCAACGGCGGCTGAGGTATGCGCGGGGCCGGGCCCTGCCGACGCAAAGCGCAAGGTCTTCAAAATTCCCAAGTTAACCCAGTCTTCACCATGTTCCCTTCATGAGGGCTACTCGTACGTCAAGGGGGACTCCTGAGCATCGCGACTCAGGAGCCTCACTGGTCCTGTAGCCCCTCACCCCTTGGCACCGTCCAGGTGATCTGGACGGCCCAACGACGGCTGAGGTATGCGCGGGGTCGGGCCCTCCGACATAGAGCATCACAGCAAGCAGGAAGGAAACAAGGCGAAGAAAGCAATCACACAGTTCAACAGTTATTAGAAGCATTAAAAGTTTTCGCAAATACAAACAAGTCTAACGCCTCCGTGAGGCACGATGAACGTTGCAGGAAAGTAACAAGGAAGAGGAATTAGGAGGAGCCACCGCCACCACTCGTCCCGGCCATGGGGAACTTGTCGTCGAGATCGCTGGCGTCGTCTTCTTCGCCGCTAACCCTTGCAGCTTCAGGAGGCGGAGGAACGGTGATGCAGGTGAACTTCTTCACCAGCGCCCCCACGGCGTCCTTCACTGCCACCGCAGCGCAGGTGCGGACCTCGAGAGCGACCGGGTGGATCACGGGTCGAAGTCAAACCCCGGCTCGCGAAGGTGAAGATGGCTGAAGACGTGCGTCGCGGCCTCGGAAAATAGTTCGCGGCACTCGCTCTCCAAGACCCCCTCCACCTTGACAACGATGCCCTCTAGCGCCTCGGCGAGCTTTGAAGTGAGCCCCACGAAGCCGCTCTCTGGAGCCGCAAGGGGCACCGAAAACCCATCCCGGCAGAGGAAATGGAGCGCTTGGCAAAGCCTGAGCTCGACGGAGGGAAAGGCATTGAGCTCCGCAACCTTCTTCTCCTCGTCCGCGGCGAGAGCCTCCTCCCTGGTGTCGAGCCGAGCCTTCTCCACAGCAGCTTCCCTAACCCGCGCGTCCAGGCGCTCTCGCTCCGCGGCCTGGCTGGCCGTCGCCTGGGACAACTCGGAGTCCCGAGCGGCAAGCTTGGCCTCGCGGGTCTTGAAGGCTTCCCCCTGCTGACGCAGCTGTTCCGCAAGCGCGGACTTCTCCTCCTGAAGAACCTTCAAGCGGGCCTCCGCTTCAGCACAACGCCTTACAGCAGACGCCGCGTCGGTTAGTGCCACCTCGCAGGCTGCCTTGGCTGACACGGTGAAAGCACAACATGCTCCCTTGGTGGTTTTGATAATTCATGACAACATACATTGTCTCTTGGACCAACACCTTTACCTAGTGTATTTCAGATATAGTCCACAGAGAGGGCTGGCAAAAGGATTGTGGAGATTGTGGAAATACCCCAAGATGCAAGGAAATGGATTGGCAAAGCTTCAAGCAAGAGGACTCTACATTTTACATTTGTGAGAAATCACTTTGAGTCCATAGGAAAGCCAATACTATTAAAAGGGGGTAAGGTTTTGATTGGTTAACAAAATGCTCATACGTGCACAAGTGCTAGTCACCAAAAACACCCACAAGCTCTTCCACAAAGTCTGTCCATAGCCAAATATTCAAAATCGGTGCAACCAACACTTTCCACTCGGTGCCACCGATTCCCAAACTCAGACAGACTCAGCCAAACCCTAGCCACTTCGGTGCAACCGATTCTATTCCGGTGCCACCGAGTTTAGGTTGCCAACTTTCTGTTACGCAAATTCACAATATCGGTACCACCGAGATTGTTGGATCGGCGTCACCGAGAATGTCAATCTGACCATTGGTCACCTTATCGGTGCAACCGAGTTTCCTATATCGGTCTCACCGAGATTCAAAAGTTGCCACCTTTTGGTCACTTCGGTACCACCGAGATTAACACATCGGTGACACCGAGTTGGTCATTTTGTGTGTAATGGTTGGATTTTTGGGGATGCCTATATATACCCCTCCACCACCACCTACTCGAAAGAGAAGCACTCAGAACTATTCCATACTTGCCCCATCCAGTTTTCTGAGAGAGAGCCACCTACCCTTGTGTTGAGGTCAAGATCTTCCACCCCAACCATATGGATCTTGATTTCTAGCCTCCCCAAGTTGCTTCCCACCAATCCCATCTCTTCCACCAAGCCAAATCTGTGAGAGAGTGATTGTGTGTTGAGGAGTCTATCATCTTGAAGCACAAGAGCAAGGAGTTCATCGTCATTACCGAGCCTATTACCTTTTGGAGGGTGGTGCCTCCTAGATTGGTTAGGTGTCGCTTGGGAGCCTCGTACTTCATGTTGTGGAGTTGAACCAAGAAGTTTGTAAGGGCAAGGAGATCGCCTACTTCGTGAAGATCTACCCATAGTGAGGCTAGTCCTTCGTGGACGGAAGCCGTTATGGAATAGTCAAGGTTGCTACTTCGTGGACCCTTATGGGTGGAGCCCTCCGTGGACTCTCGCGACCGTTACCCTCCGTGGGTTTAAGACTCCATAAACGTGGACGTACTATAGCACCACCTATCGGAACCACGGGAAAAATATTTGCGTCTCCAATTGCGTTTGATCTCCATATCTCTACTCTTTACTTCATGTGCAATGTCTTTACTTTCCGCTGCCATATTTGTTGACATGCATGTGTAGGGCTGTTAGACTTGCTAGACTTGCTATAACTGTTAAAATCTGCCAACCAATTAACTTGGGAAAAGGTTAGGTTTTAAATTCCTGCTAGTAGTCTATTCACCCCCCCCCCTCTAGACACTCTTCTAGTGATCCCTCACGCGGCTTCCTTCTCGCTCTCCGCCGTGGTGGCCTTGGCCTGGCCCCAAATCGCCATGGCAGAGGCGTCGGCCTGGGGCCACCTGGAGAGGAGCCCCAGGCGCCCACTCGCGAGGGGATCGTCGGCGCTCCTGAGGTCATCCCGAACCTGACCCGGAGCGGTGTAGGCCCCGTCCAAGACGCCGAGGCCGCGCGATGCGAACACCGAGGCCTCGTCAGGAGCAGTCACCCGTGCCACCACAGGAGACGCCCCCGGGGCGGTAGAAGCACGAGAAGCAGGAAGCACCGGAGGCTGCACCACGACCACGGGTAAGGCGGATTCAGACGAGTCCGCGGGTAGGTAGCCCTCGGGGGCTGGCTCCTGGGGCAGCGATGCCGACGTGCCCCCAAAAGCAGGAGCGGCAGCACCAACACGCATCGGGAGCTCAGGGGGCTCTGCTGCGGTGACCAGGAGGGTCGCCTCGCGAGCCCCCACCCCCGCGGCGACAGACGCCTCGACAGGCCACGGCAGGACGACAGGAGCGGGCGGTGCATCGGAAGGCGCCTTCGGCTTGACGCCCGCCTTCTTCTTCCTCATCCTCAGCACGGCGGCATTCCTGGTCACCAAGCAAAGGAAAAATCATCAGCGCACGAGCTACCGGCAGGCGACCAAGGTCGAGTCAGATTACTCACTCTTCGACGTCGACCCACTTCCTCTTCTTCTCTGCCTCGATGACGACGGGGGCGCCCTTGCCTTTCTCCAGGGGGGCACCACCACACGGGGGAGCAGGAGCACTGTCCGCAAGGGCAGCAGCTGGAGGGGTCACCATGGTCCCGGCCTCGTCCGCCTTGCCCGCGAGCTGCGATTCGGGCGGGGGCGACGCCGGCGCTTCAACCACCTTGCCGGTAGAGGCAGGGCACACCGGAGGGGACTCGGCCACGCGCTTCCTGGGGGTCGCTAGGCCGGCAGACCGAGCGGCGCTAGGAGTGAGCCCCGGCCCCCTGGGGACCTGGGCAAGGAGCAGAGAACCCGCAGCAGGGGCCCCACCGGCATCGTCATCGTCTTCAAGGCCATGCAAGAGCGTGCTCTATGACGGGGGGGATGCCTCCACCGAATCATCATCCGCCGTATCGTCCGAATCCCCTCCCCCCCCCCGCCTATGGTATCGCCGGAGGACACCACCAGCGGGGAACCGTGGCCCTCAGCCGGGGAGAGACCCAGTTCGTCGAAGATGGGCATCGCGGCGACCAGATCGTCTCTGTCGTTGCGACGGTATAGCGGGGCGTAGGCGTCGGGAAGATCGCCGGGGTCGCCGTTGAGTAGGATTGACACAGCCCTGTTCAGCTCCCCGGGGGTTATGCGTGCGGACCGAAGCCTGAGGTTGTCGCCGCTGCCCCGATAGTCCCACAAGGGCCTAGAATGAGACTGGAGGGGCGCCAGGCGCTGCGTCAAGAACTCCTTCACTATCATCCCCCCAGTCAGCTTCTTGGCGCTGATATCGTGAGAGATCCGCTCCAGGACAGGCCTAGCCCGGGGGTCGGAGAGCTTCGCTGAGCTCCATGCGGGAATCTTCTCCGGCAGCCCCTCCGGAAGATCAAAGCGGGGGTTAACGCTCTTGAGATCCAGAAGGACCAAGCGGTGCCTGAAGTTCTCCACTTTCTTCCCGGCCTTCAAGAGCATGTTCCCGCTCTGGACCGCAATGAAGGAGACGCACGCCGACTGCTGAGCGCTGTCATGCACCCGCAAGCTGAAGAAATGATGGAAGAGGGCCACCGAAGGCTTCACGCCTACGGAAGCCTCGCAGCAGAAGGCAAAGACGGACAAGAGCAGGATGGAGTTGGGCTGGAGATGAAGAGCTTGAATCCCGTAATGGTCAAGGATGGCGGTGAAGAACTTGGAGAAAGGCGGGACGAGCCCAGCGTAGACGCTATGGAGAAAGAAGGGGTAGGCTGACTTTGACGGGCGCTGCTTCTCCGAGGAACCAACCCAGATCAGGGTCCGCCCTCACTCGTTGGTCCCGTCTGCCATCGACGGGAGCACCAGGACGAGGTCCCCATCCTTGGCGATGGTGGAGTCCGAGAGCACCGGCGAGGTAGAGGCGGAGGCTGAGCTCTGAGCCTCAGGCTTCGCCTTGCCGGCGGGAGCCATCAAGAAGTTCCAGGGGACGACGAAGCAAGGAGGAAGATGGCAAGGTGTCGAGATCTAGGGAGGCTTCTGCTAAGGCCAGAGATCTGGAAGTAGGAGCAAGAGCGCGGAAGGGGAAAGCAATAATGGCTCAGCGCTGGATGTCAGGCTTTTGTCGATTCGGGCAGTGGTCGAAGAGGCACGGGACACCCGACCCCAACCGCGCAACGTATGCCAGTCCTGGCCCGCAGGCGTTTCGAGCCCGCGGAGCCTCAGGCCGTCCCCAATGGCTTCGCCCGGATGCCGGCTCGAGCGCGCCTTGGGCCCGGGGGATACTGTCGGCGTTCTGGGAACGGGGGTACCCAGACCTGCCTGCCTGCGGCCCAGGGCATGGCCCACCTCACGAGCCAAGCACGGCCTGGCGCAGCCCCACTCAAGACAAGGTCCTCGCAAGGACCCAAGCTCGCGAGGGAAGCAGCGCCAAGACCAGCGAAGAGTGGGCCTCCATAGGCCCCCTCCGGAGCGGCGGAGATCTCTATGCAGAACCCGGCCTCAGGAGTCAAGGATGACGCAAGGAGGGACAGGCGGGCGCTAGCGCGCCAGATAGTGCAGTTTCCCCTTTGGTGCAAAGGGAGCAAGGACGTACGCGGGTTCCCAAAGCACCCCCTAAGGTTTCCATTCTGGTGCAACAAGACCACGAGCACAAGCCCTGCAGGACAGATGTCATCACCGAGCCCACCACTGCATCATCGATAGCTACTTTGCACGCGAAGACCACCTTTGGACAGGGCGAAGATGTACTCCTGTCCCCTTTCGAATTTGGCCGTTGTGGGATCCATTCCCACCATTGCGATAAGGGAAGAGGGCCTGGGCCACTGCTATAAATAGAGGCTAGGTTGCACCATAGAAAAGGAGGAGAGGGGGAGGACAACAGAGAAGGCAGAGAGCCAAGAACACCACTCGAGCGCCCTCACGAGGCTACTCACCACTGTACTAGTTCATCCACCACACCTCCTCGTGAGGCAATCTACCAACGCAGGAGTAGGGTTTTACGCTTCACAGTGGCCCAAACCTGGGTAAATCGTCGTGTGCATCTTCTTCCTCGCCATCATGCGAGTTCATCGTCCTAACCATCGTGTAGTGAGCTAGGTAGGGCGAGACTGCAGGGGATCTTCGCACACGCCCCTGTGTTCGAACTTCTTAGGGTTTTGCGGAGCCTGAAATCCGACATCGAAATCCGACATATCCGAATAACACAAAACACTGGGGGCTAGTCATCGGCCCCCGCGGTCAATCTCCTATAGCTAAGTGAAAGCACTAAAGCATCATAGTCCGATTGCCTTGTTCCCCTCTCACTACCGCCTTCGGGCACCGATACGTCGGCTAAGGGTCACAGTGTGGAGGTAGAAACACCTCGTGTAGTATCTACATGGGGGCTGAAGCCGATGACTCGCCACTTTCAGATAAAACGGCCACATAGGAATCAAAATAATACAAAGCTTAAAAACATGATAAACCATGCAACCGCATTATAAAGCGGAACAGTCATCGGATACATGACAAAATGCTCATTCATAAATTACATCCTTAGGGCATTTGGCTTCTATCGCCCGAGCACCATCCATCACGGTGGAAAAGTATTCCTCGGGGTGCCTATGCTCCTTCCAAGGGGGTGGAGGTGCGGTGCCCATCTCGGTCTGCTTGAGCCTCGGCCAGTGTATCATAGTCCTTGCAAAGGCCATCCGAGCTCCCTCGATGCATGTAGAACACTTTAGAGTGTCAATCCGAGGTGTAGCGTCGCACAATTTCTGCACCAAGCCGATGTAACTGCTCGGCAACGGCTCTGCAGGCCACAGCCGGATGCAGAGGTCCCTCATGGCCGGCTCTGCCATCCTGTGCAGCTCCATCAATTGTTTCATCTGATTGCTCAGGAGGGGAGGATGCTCGGGGGCTTGAAATTGGGCGCAGAATAGCAGAGGCTCAACATCCCCATCCCGAGAGGTGAAGTATTTGTTCGCGTCCGCTGCACTCCTCGGGAGGTCCGTAAAGGCGCCTGAGGAACGCCACACCCGGGTGAGCAATGCAAACCTGTTACCACCAAAGGCACATTGCAGTGAGTACGGCTTACCATCCGCGATCGCCTTGACTTGGCGGAGTTCTTGTTCAAAGAACCGCCTATCAACTCGCTCCGCTTTGAGCTCGGATTTCAGTGTGGATAGTTCGGTGGCCTGGTTTTCATTCTTTTGCTCAAGGGCCTCGCACTTCGTGCTGGCATCCTTGAGCTCCAGCTGCACCTCTGCCACCCGGGCCTCATGCTTGTCGCTCACGGCTTTTAATGCCGACAGTTCGGCTGCTGCTTGTTCGGCCACCGCCTTCTCATCCGTGGCCTCCTGCCTCACCTTTTTCAACTCGGCCTTGAGGTTCTCGACCTCCGTGGCCACAGTTGTGGTAACAATGAGTAAATAACACTTAGGGATAACAATTCGGATATCTCAATCAATGAGGATAGACAATAGCCCGAATGATACAATTCGGACTCACCTTGCGTCTCGTCAAATCTCTTGTTCAGGCGATCGAGCTCCTCATCGGAGCTCTTGAGCTTCCGGTTTAGCTCGGCAAGCTCCACTGCGTTGGCGGCCGCCGCCGATGACGAGGCCTACAAAACAACTTATGTGCATTAAAACTCCCGAGCTGTCGGATTTAGACCCTCTGGTAAGTACTCTCCGGAGCTCTTAGAATAATGAGGGACAAAGGGTGCCTTGAGCATCGTTACAAATTTTCGGACATTTGCCCCCGGGTGGGTTTTTCAAACTCACCCAGGGCTCGGGGGCTACTACACTTATAAGGATTGCATAAACTTGGTAAATTAACTTTTTCTAGAAAAAAGAGTATTACGTGGCTCAGCTTGAAGCCCGTCAAGAGACCGTTGAAGGCCTCTTTCAGTCCGCTATCAAAGGACTGAATGCCTTGCAAAACCGCACCCATAAGGGCGCGGTGATCTTCGGCGATGGAGGAGCCGGATAAAGCTTCCTCCATCACGGCCGGCCACCCAGTCATGGGTGGCACCGGTGGTGACCTACCAACCCTCCCTCCGGTGGGGGATTGGGCTGGCAGCTCTAGAGGCATAGAGCGCTCCGGAGATGTCCTCGGAGGGGACTGGACCGGACTTCGTCCCCCCTCTTTAGTTGCTAGGAGATGTTCCTCCTCCTGATCTTCGGCGGCCGAGGTATTAACCTCAGCCATAACGTCATCGCCCCCGCCGCCGGTGTTCGGCTCAGAAGGAGCCTGGCGCGATAACACCTCCGCAGGCTCCTTCGAGAACTCAGGAGGCGTAGGATGTGACGCAGTCCCACTTTCCGCCAGGTCGGCGGGCCGAGACTCCCCGTCAGAGATTTGGTCGGTGGGGAGATCGCGTGGTGGGCTGCAAATTGAAAGACGTTCGCCCATTTAGCATTAAAAGCTCTATATAAGTGACCCAGAGGGTCTTCGGATTCATAACTCTGGGCTGGGGGCTTAACCCTTGGGTTCCTTCGGGGAACCTTCTCAAAAGCCTCAGACTCCTTATCGGAGTCCGAGTTATCGTCGGCCAGGACTGCCTTTGTCCGGCATGTCCTTTTCGGGGCAGGAGGAGGTAGGTCCTCCGCGGCGTCCGCTGACGCCGTCCTTTTCCTTGTGAGGGGGGAGTCGCACTCCCCTTTGTCCTCGTGCTCTTCCTCATGAGTGGAAGAGGCATGGGTCTCCTCGGACTTAGTGTCCGGAAGAACCCATAGACGAAGACCCTCTCGGGCCTCCTTCTTCTCCCCTTTCTTCTTCTTCTCCTTCTTCTCTGGCGCCGAATACGGCGCCATGACGAGCATCTCCGTCAACAGATCCGACCGAGGGTCTTCGGGCTGCGGGGCCGGACAGTCAATTTGCACGACCTTGCTCAGCCATTTCTGTGAAGATGAGGGAGAAGGGGTTCAGCCCTTTGTCAAAAAACAGAGCCGGCGAATTAAAGTTTTATCATACCTTGGTAGCAGGGGTTTCGGCATCAAGACCGGTGTCCACCTCCTCGGCCGGCCAGCTCTTCTGGGGCTTGAATAGCACTTTCCACAATTTATCGTGGGTAGTGCGGAAGAATTCATGCACGGTGGTCGGGGCCTCTAGCTGGTAAGCCCACATTGGGGAGGCCCGGTGCTGGCAGGGGAGGAGACGGCGGCGGAGCATGACCTGGATCACGTTGACCAGGTCGATTTTGGCCTCAATCAACGCGGAGATGCGCTTCTGCAGCGATTTTACCTCTGCGGCAGACCCCCAGTCAAGGCCTTTCTTGAGCCACGAGGTTAGCCTTGCCGGGGGTCCGGATCTGAACTCGGCAGTTGCCACCCAGTCCGCGCTCCTTGGATCGGTGATGTAGAACCATTACTTTTCCCAGATCTTGACCGTGTCCATAAAGGTGCCGTCCGGCCACTCGACATGGGGGAGCTTGCTGATTACTGCCCCTCCACAATCCGCATGCGCACTCGCAACTGTCTTCGGCTTGACGTTGAACACGTTGAGCCACAGGCCGAAGTGCGGCTGTACCCGCAGGAAGGCTTCGCAGACGATGATGAACGCCGAGACGAAGGGGTGGAGTGGAAAGCCCAGTCACCGGATGAAATGGGGGATGAACACCACCCTCTCGCCCGGCTTCGGTGTGGGAACCACCTGATTCGCCTCTGGAGCGCGGTGGGCGATGTTGGCGGAGAGGTAGCCGGCACGCTTTAGCTCCCGAATGTCGTTGTCGGTGACGGAGCAGGCCTCCCACTTGCCCATGGAGCCTGAACCAGCCATGGCCGAACTCGGAGGGAAGATTGAGGAATAACTGGATCTGGGCTCTCGGAGCTAGGGAAGGTTGAGAAGGCAAAGGGTGCAAATTTGGAGTGTGAATAGGCCTTGGGGGTTTTCTCCCTTTCATGGGGTGCTGTAATACCAAGAGCCTCCCTTTTACTGTGCCGCCGGCCTCGCCACTTCCCGAAACAATCGTGTTGTTATGCGCGCGTGGGATAACCCAGGGCACTAATCATATCCCGTAAGAAACGGGACACGATCTACACATTGATAAGACATGCCAATGGAGAAACGGCCTCGAACCACGAATCGAGTTTTTGTAACCGGCTCAGCGGTCGTGATAGGCCACGACCCTTCGTTAGAAAGGTTGTCAGGAAATATTGTTCACACTTTGACGGTCGGCCTTCGAGGTTAAGCGACTTATGGCGTCCGGATAACTACATGTTCGGATAACTACATGTCATTGGCGGCCCGACTAGAGCCAGCCGATCATAAAGGGGGAAAAGAACTCACCCCGCAAGACGGAAACTCTGATCATGCGCAGCTGCTAGTGTCATGACCCCTGGCGCTGGCGGCTAGTTCGGGGGCTACTGAGGGAGTCCTGGACTAAGGGGTCCTCGGGCCGCCGGCCTATCTCTCATAGGCCGGCTTGGTGGGCCGCTCTCTGATTATCGCAGGAAGGGCCGGGATATGCGACGACCCTGTATTCTAGAAGGAAACCTCTGAAGACGTGGCGTGCACTCCAAGTCAAGATGAGGGGATCAGCGTCTTTACTTCCGGCTGGAGACTTATCATGTGTAAACCCTAGGTACCCCCGGTGTCTATATAAACCGGGGGGTTTAGATCATAGAGGGCAGAAAAACTCATTTGGGTTTTGGCTACTTGGTCTCGAGGTAGATCGACTCTGTAATCTTCATACACATCAATACAACCAAGCAGGACGTAGGGTTTTACCTCCATAGGAGGGCCCGAACCTGGGTAAACATCGTCTCCTTCGTCCCTTGTTACCCATCGATCCTAAACTCATAGCTCCGGACCCCCTACCCGAGATCCGCCGGTTTTGACACCGACACCTTGCAGGAATCAATGATTCAGTCTACTATCCTCAAGTGCAGCAAGCAGTGATAATCGAGGGAGGATGGTGAACTTACTCATCGGCGGCGGCCCAACGCCTCTGCGCCGAAAGAGACCTTGGGCGTTGGCTACCGCCACTTCCAGGGCAGGAAGGCAGCGGCGCCGGCTCCACTTGTGCTTCGGCGGCGGTGGCACTTCTCTTCGGTGCAAGGAGATGGAAAGCAGCAACAGAGGCGGAGAAGAAGGCGGAGAGGAAGCGGCGAACGGCGTGTGTGCAAGGAAGGAGGAGCGATGCGCAAGGGAAGCGTGCGGGGGAATGCGAGCAATGATGCTTTCGACTCGACGCTCGCAGCAGTTTTCTAGGTAGGCGTGCGGTTCCCGGGGCGTCGTGGGGGAGTAGGAATGCCCCGTCCCAACGTGGCTAACACACATCTCTTACTGGCCTGGCAGTTTGTTAGGGCCCGTGTTGTTTCGACCCGCGTCGTTTCATGCCCCACTTATAGAATGTGCGCACCGCGGGCCCGAGTGCTACAATCGGCCTAGTGGGAACTAGGGTACTACAGCCTGTCTGCTGCTGGCCCTGAGGACGATGTGCGGGCCGGCCCACGGAAGATGGCCTTGCCCCGGCCGCTCTGGAGGGAGCCGCCTCACGAGCGGCATGTCTCACCAGGCCCCTTGCCATAGTTCAAGCCTTGTTGAGGCTACCAGACGCCTGGTCGCCTCGCGAGGCCCCTCCCACAGGGCGGCCACATGAGGCTTGGCGTACGGCGCCAGCCACGTGGCCCCGTGCCAATCATATGGGTGATGCATCCACACAAAGGAAGATGATAGAGGCCTTGCCGGTCGGCGTAGACAGGGAGGTTTTCCCTTTTGGTGATTGGGGAGCGGCGCCCGCTGCCCCTCCAAAAGAAGGTTCCCAAAGCTTGCCACTATGGTGAAAGAGGATTAGGAAGGATCGGCAAGCTAGGACGGAGGTCATCGCCGAGCCCAGGAATGCGTCACAAAGACTACTTTATCAGGCAAAGACCACCTTTAGTCAGGATAGGCCTGGCTCCTATCCCCCTTCAAATTACCGCCCTGTGGCCACCTGTCACACCCTATGTTTGTACCACTCTGCTATGCTATGGTTTTACAAAATTTGGACCCATTTAAAACTTGTGAGTGCTAGTGCTCGCTTGAATTGTTTGATGTTTGTTTGTCTGGATTGATTATGTTTTGGCACTCTAGGATTCTTCTTCTCTCCATATTCATCTTCCTTATCCAAATCCTTGCCCAATGATCATACCATGTGTATAGGACCTAAAACTAATTTTATCAAATATTATTTTGGACAAAAAGCTTTTATTCAGATTAGGTTTTCTAAAAAACCCTGAATTGAGGCTTGTACTACAAGTCCTCAAATTGGGTGGATTGTTTTACCCCCAAAGACTTTAAGTGAAACCAACTCTATATATGACTTCCCAAAAATACCAAATATTATTTTTACAACTTATTTTCCTATTTTATTTAAAGCCTTTTCTAAGGGACAGAAATGGTCTTTTATAGGGAAAAATTATTTTTATGATTTCAAAATATTTGAGAAAATTTGGGGAAAACTCAGTGGACATATATTTTCCATATATAAGAGTTTCAACACATGGTCATGTTCAAAATACTGGACAAAACATTCCAAAACCATTTCTGTCTGTTTCAAACTTTTGAAATATTTCTAAAAGAAATATTCTCAAATAAATCCTGGAAAATTCCAGCAAGTTACACATGCTATGTGTGATGATCTTACAAAGTTTAATCTCAATCCCTATTGATTTGATTCAACAAAATATCCCAAAACCCTCTCTGTCCAGAACCAAATTTGAGCAACTTTGTGTTGCCAAGTTATTCCAATTCATCTCAAACTTTGTGAACATGTTCTAAACCCCCAAATAATGATGCTACACTAAGTGGGGCATCAAGGAGGTTAGCCTAACATGACTGGGTCTATAGAAATCTGATTCTGTTAGTTTCTAGGGTTTACAGAGTTTGCATTGCCAACTTTGCTCAAATCAACTCAAATCTTGTGATCAACCTCATTTTTACCATCCATTTGATCCTTTTAAGTTTCATTTCCAGAAGAGCACTAGAGGTAGCCCAAACACTGATCAAACACCTTCAGGCAGAATCCAAGAATCAATTATTGAGCCCCTTCCACTTCCTTGAATCACCCCAAAACTTTACCAGAGCTCTTACTAGTCCCCCTTTACCTCTAGTAGCAACCCCAACGGCTAGCTCCATGATTGAGGGGGTGAAATCCCCACTTGCACCCCCTGGACAGCCACTTTTTCCCCTTTTACTCAGCCCTCTCTCCCTCCTGGCAAGTTCCAGAGCATCCCATGCCCCTTTTCCCCTTTGTTTAGCCCCTGTGTAGGCAAGGGACACTGGTGGATGCGCCAGAGCGCGCCAAAAGACCATCATGCCGGCCAAATACGCGCTCTGGAGCGCACCACAGAACAGGCAGAGGGTTCACCTCGTGCCCTGCCCATGCTCTGACCACCTCGAGCCGCCTCTCGCGCCAGTCGAGGCGCCTCGGCGTCCGCGACATGCTGCCGTGTCGGGAGCCTCCTCTCCCTCTCTCTCTCACACCCTCCCCACACACGCGTCCGGCACCCCCTGAACCGGCCAATGCCTGAGCTCGCACGCGCGCACCTCCCTTCTTTCTTTCTTCCCTCCCCTGGATGTAGACCACGCCTAGAAACACCCCAGGCACGCCCCGACTCCCCACCCGTAGCCTCTGGCCTCGGCCCCGAGCTCGCCGGCGCACCCGAGCTCGGTGGACCGCTCCCCTCCCTATTTAAGCCACCCCCGAGCTCTCTCCTTCCCTCTGGAATCTCTCCCTCCCTCCAAATCAACTACCTTGAGCCCCCATTTGAGCTCCCCGAGCACCAGTGCTCGAGATCGACCAAGGCGCCGCCGCGTTGGGGCTCCATCGAACTCGGGACAGAGGCCCGCTCTGGCTCTCTTCTCTCCTCCATCGTGACCGCAGCAAGCCCCTGGTGTCGTGCGAACGAGCCTGACAGTAGAAGATAGGGGTACGAAGGGAGAGGGTAGAGTCCTAGCTACGGCAAGGATGTACACACGGATGTACGAGTGCAGGCCCCTCTCGTGGAGGTAACAGCCCTACGTCTCGGTGCTCAGGAGCTTCTTGTCGTGTGGAATATGGTGTTACAGGGGGTGCGAACCCTTGTGCCAGAGGGGAGGGGTGGCTTATATAGAGTGCGCTGCCCCTTATAAATGTCCGGCATCTAAGGGTCCGATCGTGGCTATAAAGATGGACGTTACTGGTAACGTATGTAATAAATGCTACTTATGGTCTAGTCGAACGCCTTCCCGTTGGCTTCCCTGGGGTGGCTTCTGGTCTTCTGCGGTCGTCTATATTCTGATTCTTCCGAGTGAAAGGTAGCCGTCGAGTGAAGGAAGAAATCTCCGAGTGGATGTTGTCGAGTGACTCGTACGTCTTGGTGATTTCAGTCGGAGACTTCCTTGTAGTCCTTAAGCTTTCTAGGGCAGTGTCCTTAGGTAGGGTATGTAGGTCAGGCCTATGACCCCACCATAGTTACATATCCCCATCATTAGCCCCCGAATGGATCGGGGTTCGAGTGAAAAAGGGATCGACATGGGTTCTGATAAGACACAAAAATTCCGAGTGTATTTTAGGGCTTCACAGAAGTCTGCGTCGATTGGAATCTTTGTCATTCACCTGATCGATTATGTCTTGAAATGTATCCGAGTGAACTTCGGCGAGGAATCAGGTCCGAGTGGCCAATAGGGTCTTCTGATGTGACGGGTCGCTTCGTCAGGCCCGGATTTCACGGGATTCGAAAATTGGGTAAGCGCGCGCCGCGCGACGAGGACGCAACGACTGGGGCAAGTGGGGGCATGACGCCTCGATTTTCACGCTGCCGTTTCCGCCACGTACCGCTCTTCCTCTGAAATCGGGATATTCAGAGATCTGCCGGGCCCACAGGTCAGCGACTCACTCGGGCGGATATAAGATGCGACGGCACCGGGCCGGTACAATACTTCTCCCCCAAATCTTCTCATTTCCTCCGCCTCCACTACTCCACGCGCGCCACTCCACTCCGCCTCGACGACCGCCGTCGCGATGACGAAAGGCAAGACGGGGAAGCTCGAGCGCGCTAAGAAGGGAGGAGCCAAGGCGAAGAAGCCGTCGGGCGCCCGATTCACGGCGCCGCCGGGGTGGATCCAGGGAGATTTCCTCGCGTCCACGGTTACGGCGGGGGACGTTGAGAACCTCGTCGCCGATGGGCTCATAGCCGAAGGCTCGTGGAGGCTGTCGGAGGGGGAGATCGAGCCGGAGCCGCGCGAAGGGGAGCGAGTTCTCCTCCTCACCCATGTGGAACGAGGTTTTTCCATGCCCCCTCATCCATTCATCCGCGGGTTTCTGAACTTTTTCGGGGCGCAACTCCACCATTTTCCTCCGAATACCATTTCGTACCTTTCTGCTTTCATCACCTTGTGCGAGTGTTTCTTGGGTTGCTCTCCACATTGGGGTTTGTTCAAACATATATTCACCATCCGATCCCAATGCGTCAAGAAAGCCAATCCTAGTGATAGCAAGACCCATGTCATCCAACTATGTGGTGACCTGGGAATCCAAAAGAGAGGTAGGAGTGCGTTTCCATCTATGACTTTTCCTGAATCTGTTCGGGGCTGGAAGTCGACATGGTTTTACTGCAAGGATGTAGCATCGCCCAATATGTCGACTGGCCTTCCCCCCTTCACATTGGATAGGCCTACCACTCCCAGAACACTGAACGTAGCAAAGGGAGAGCAAGTCCAAGTAGGGATTTTAGTGAACGCAGTAGTTGATCTGATCCGCGGCGGAGTGACTGGTATGGATCTCTTAGAGGCGTTTCTCAGTCGACGAATCCAGCCTCTTCAAGCCAGGGATCACACTATGTGGCATTATTCGGGCCCCGAGGATACCACTCGGACACATCCCGAGGAAGTTTCCGACGAGACAGTTGCCCAGTGGCTCAGGAGCATCACTGGAGCCTGTGATAATCCTTTGGGAGCCAAGCGAATTTTGCCCTTCTCTGCTTTGAACCCACCGACGAACCTGGTGAGTTGCATCTTTGTCGAGTGCTTTCGTGTTTCATCGAGTGATTGCGTCTTCAGTCGACTGACTTCACAGTTTGCGTCTTGCAGGAGTTCACAAACATGTATTCGCCCGTGCCGAATGGAGAGCAGCCTGAGGACGGAGAAGAGAGCGCAGGCGACAGCGCAGATGTTGACTATGCCGACGACAGTGAAGGCAACGACGACGACCTGGAAGAGATTGAGGAAGGGGAGGTAGAGGCCCAGGCTCCTCCGTGCATCGAGCGTCGTACCAAGTTGCGTGAAGACCCGGAGGCCACCCCAAGCAAGACTTTGGCGTCGAGCACCAGGAACCCGAAGCGCGATCGCGCCGCGACATCTGGGTCGACTGAAAAAGCTACTAAACAGCCCAGGTCGGACGCACCAAAGCCTCGGAAGGCTCTACCCCGTATAAAGATCGTTGTGCCTGTCGCCTCAACGTGAGTGTTTATTTTCCTTATCCTGCTGTTGTTGAACTTCATGTCTTCGCTGACCGAGTGAAATTTCTTCGCCAGAGCTGCTACCTCGGTGACGTCGCCGCTGCGGGGTGAGGGGGATCACATGGAAGTGGACACTCCTGACACGGCCACCTCTCAACGAGGTATATCCAATCTTCACTGTAGTCTGATCTTTGAAGAGAATTCGTCAAATGAATAAATTAATGTTGTTGATTGACAGTTGACGACGTCATCCATTTGGAAGACGATGAGGAGCCGCAACGGGGTGCAGAAGGTGACATTGTGCCTTTGGACACTCCACGCTTGTGCACTCGGAGGACATCATCAGGACTAGCACCTCATAGGTCGACTGTTGCGCCTTCTCAAGAACTTGGTGATTCTTCCTGAGCCAGTGCTGGCCTTGTGGTTCCGCTGTCGAGTGCCCCGCCAGCAACTTCAACTCTAGTTGTTTCAGCGCCGATTGGACAACTTCAAGCTCCTCTTGCTACCTCAGCTGCAGCACCAACTCCTCCGACGTCTGCATATCCTTTGTACCACATCCCAGGGAACCAAACTGGAGCTGCCAAAGAAGCCATGATCCAGGCTGGACAAATGATGTTGCGCACAAAGGAAGCATATCAGGCCAGCAAGTTCGCTTATGATGCCAGCTCGGCGCTTCAAGCCAATGTCCGAGTAAGTGCGATTGTAAGTTCATTTCCGATTGAATTCCTGTCCAACTTGACTTTACACCCACTGGGTGTTTTCTTCAGATGCAAACTTGCTTGTTTTCCCCTCAAGTAGATCAGGTCTTAGTCGAGTGGTTTCTGGTCCAGTGGGGGCACGCTGAGTGCACCCAGTGGGTGTAGTCCCCGAGACCGTTGTCGAATGGCGGTGACATCGGCAGGGGTCTTAGATTTGTTTTGATAGTCGCTTGTCACTCGACAGGCCGGACCTGGTCGAGTGATAGTAGGTCCAGTGGGGGCACACTGAGTGCACCCACTAGGTGTAGTCCCCGAGACCGCCGTCGAGTGCTTGCATCGGCGGGGGTCTGATAGAGACAATGTTCGCTTGATTGTTTTTTTTATACTTGGACAGGGCGGACCTGGTCGAGTGGTTTCTTGTCCAGTGGGGGCACGCTGAGTGCACCCACTGGGTGTAGTCCCCGAGACTACTGTCGATCGTTTACGATGGGCAGTAGTCTTAAGAATTATTCTGTAGGTTTCATGGACATCATTTCCATCAACCATGATATGACGCTATATAGGGGTGTGGGGTGGGGCGGCGGGCCGCCTTCCAGTCGACTGAACTTGTACCTTTCCACTCGGGAGTAGAGAAATATTCATGTCGACTGAACCACTTCATTGCTGATTTCAGAAAGCTTGTGGGCCCGGGACCAAGTACGTCGAGCTGGAGAAGGAAAAGAATCGACTTCTGCTGGATCTCGAGCTGACGAATAACAACTTGGACCGTGCACAGACTGAACTGAAGACCTTGGGAGGTAATCCTTGTCAATCAATTGCATTATTACTTTCATCTTCCATCCTTTGAACCGAGTGAATCCACTCGAACAGATGTACGTGATGAGAACCGCCGACTCCAAGCACGACTCAACAATGCTATTTCTTTAGATACCATGAAGAAAGCGCTTGAAGACAAGGACAAGGCACTCGCCGACGCTCAGAAGATGGCGAGGGAGAGAACCGAGGCTGCCGAGAAGAAGCTTGCTGCAGCCAAAAAGTTGGAGGAAGAAAACGCCAAGCTCAAGCAGGAAAAAGCCGACTGGATCCAGAAGTTTGAACAGCTGACCAAGAGAAGGAGCACCCTGGAGAAATACTAGGGAGATTTCGCGAAGAGGATGTTTGGCATGCTTGAAGGTAACTTTCTTCCGTCGAGTGAATTTCCTTGATTTCTTCAGAACAGCAGTGTGATCATCTTTTCATTTTCTCTTCGCGCAGAATTCTGTCCAGATTTTGAAAAGGAAACAGAGGAGATCGAGCCAAATCTGGATCCCACCAAGTCACCTGTCGGGGACGCCGTGGCGATGGACATGTTTCAATTTGAAGCTCGCCTCAGGAGTGTCCAAGGATATGTCACTCGACTGAAGGTTGCGCTGGAGAAGGTTGACAAAGAACTGTGGCCAGAAGACTCTCTCCAGACTGACCTCGAGTCGATGATGACCCGCCTCAATGAGATTCCAGGTCGAGTGCAGGCGTGGAAGAAATCTGCCGCTCCTTGCGGTGTTGATGTGGCACTTTCACTCGTCCGGGTTCATTGCAAGGAGGCCAGGGAGGACAAACTGAAGGCTCTCCGAGTAATCAACACAAAGAAACTTCAATTTGAAGATTTCATGGAGACTTTCATCGAAGCAGCCACCGGATCGCCGACGGAATTGACCTGGACACCTTTGTCGAGACTTCGAGCCCCACTGGTGCTTGAAAAGTACTTTGCTTTCAGTTAAAACTTTATTTGCCTCGGTATGCCGAAAGATGGTGTAACCGATTAAAATTTCGTTCAGGCCTGGGGCCTGAGTACTTCCCTTTGCGCGAACAAGTTTTTGCTGCGCTAGAGATTCTAGTCTTACTTGCATTTTGCTTTCCAACATTTTGCTTGGCTGAATTTGCTTTGTTCTCGAATGGAACGGGTGTTCTGCACTCGGAAGAATTTCGGACTTAAGTAAAGACTGATTCGCAACTAAGTCCCCGAGTGTAAGAATTACTTGACACTTGGTGAAGTTTTGAACTTAGGCGAAGACTGATTTGCAGCTAAGTTTCCGAGTGAATAGGATACTACTCACTCGGCAGGGTTTTTAAACTTAAGCGAAAGCTGGTTCGCAGCTAAGCCCCCGAGTGAGAGGATCGCTCGTCACTCGGAGAAGTTTTGAACTTAGGCGAAGACTGGTTCGCAGCTAAGTTTCCGAGTGTATGGAATGCTATACACTCGGAAGGGTTTTTTAACTTAGGCGAAAACTGGTTCGCAGCTAAGCCCCCGAGTGAGAGGATCGCTCTTCACTCGGAGAAGTTTTGTACTTAGGCAAAGACTGGTTCGCAGCTAAGTTTCCGAGCGTATGGAATGCTATATACTCGGAAGGGTTTTCTAACTCAGGCAAAAACTGGTTCGCAGCTAAGCCTCCGAGTGAGAGGATCGCTCGTCACTCGGAGAAGTTTTGAACTTAGGCGAAGACTGGTTCGCAGCTAAGTTTCGAGTGTATGGAATGCTATACACTCGGAAGGGTTTTTTAACTTAGGCGAAAACTGGTTCACAGCTAAGCCCCCGAGTGAGACAATCGCTCTTCACTCGGAGAAGTTCTTGAACTTAGGCGAAGACTGGTTCGCGGCTAAGTTTCCGAGTGAATAGAATACTATACACTCGGAAGGGTTTTTTAACTTAGGCGAAAACTGGTTCGCAACTAAGCCCCCGAGTGAGAGGATCGCTCTTCACTCGGAGAAGTTTTGAACTTAGGCGAAGACTGGTTCGCAGCTAAGTTTCCGAGTGTATGGAATGCTATACACTCGGAAGGGTTTTTTAACTTAGGCGAAAACTGGTTCGCAGCTAAGCCCCCGAGTGAGAGGATCGCTCTTCACTCGGAGAAGTTCTTGAACTTAGGCGAAGACTGGTTCGCAGCTAAGTTTCCGAGTGAATAGAATACTATACACTCGGAAGGGTTTTTTAACTTAGGCAAAAACTGGGTCCCAACTAAGCCCCCGAGTGAGAGGATCGCTCTTCACTCGGAGAAGTTTTTTAACTTAGGCGAAAACTGATTCGTAGCTAAGCCCCCGAGTGAGAGGATTGCTCGTCACTCGGAATAATTTTTTGAATGCGAAATTGTGCGATTGGAATCGACAATAGACTGCGGAAGTCATAGCTTAACAAACGACATTGTCTGGAGTACTCTTATTACATCAAAACAACTCAGTCATCAAGTATAAAAGCATCGAAGCAAATCCGCATTCCAGGCACGCGGCTCGTCGATATTCTTCTTGAGGTTGAAGAGGTGGTAGGCTCCGTTGTTTAGCACCTTGGTGACGACGAATGGGCCTTCCCACACTGGGGCCAGCTTCTGAGGTCGCTGCTGATCCACTCGGAGCACCAGATCACCTTCGTGGAATGACCGACTCTTGACGTGCCTCGCATGGAAGCGGCGAAGATTTTATTGATATACAGTCGACCGAATCAGAGCCATTTCGCGTTCTTCCTCTAGGAGATCCCCCCCCCCCCCCCGTCTTGTCGTGTTTGTTCAGCTTCATCCTCGGAGTAAAGGACCACTCGGGGAGAATTGTGAAGGACGTCGCTTGGCAAAACGGCTTCGGCTCCATACACCAAAAAGAAAGGAGTGCGCCCGGTCAACCGGTTTGGAGTCGTCCTCAAGCCCCACAGAACAGACGGCAATTCAGTGACCCAAGCTCCAGCTGCATGATCTAGATCTCGCATGAGTCGAGGCTTCAGCCCTTGAAGGATAAGGCCATTCGCTCGCTCAGCTTGACCATTGGTCTGCGGGTGCGAAACGGATGCGTAATCCACCCGAGTGCCTTGAGAGGAGCAAAAGTGTCTGAACTCTTCCGACTCGAAGTTGGAGCCATTGTCTGTAATGATACTATGGGGGACTCCATACCGGAATGTCATCTCTTTCATGAATTTGATAGCTGTACGGGCATTCAGCTTCTTTATGGGTTTAGCTTCAATCCATTTAGTGAACTTGTCGACTGCTACAAGCAAGTGAGTAAATCCACTCTGGCCTGTTCGAAGGGGTCCGACCATATCCAAACCCCAAACAGCAAACGGCCAGACGAGTGGAATAGTCTTCAAGACGGATGCAGGCTGGTGCGACAAGTTTGAATAGAACTGGCACCCTTCAAAGTGATCAACAATCTCCTTAGTCATCTCGTTGGCGCGCGGCCAGAAGAAACCAGCCCGGTATGCTTTGGCAACAATTGTCCTAGAGGACGCATGATGACCACAAGTTCCCGAGTGAATCTCCTCCAAAATCAGTCGACCTTCTTCAGGAGAAATACACCGCTGATTCATGCCAGTTACACTTTCTCTGTAGAGTTGTCCATTCATAACAGTAAAAGTGTTGGATCTATGGACTATCTGTCGAGCTTCATCTTCATCATCTGGGAGTTCTCGCCTTAGAATGTATGCAATATAAGGTACTGTCCAGTCAGGCGTGATCACTAGAATCGCCATGACAAGATCTATGACCGCTGGGACGTCAACTTCAGTCGGATCGGAGGCGCTCTTTGCTTGCGGGGGCACTTCAGTGAAAGGATCTTCCTATACTGAAGGAGAATGTAGGTGCTCGAGAAACACATTACTGGGGACAGGCTTCCGAGTGGATCCGATCTTTGCTAGCTCATCAGCTGCCTGATTCTCACTCGAGGAACATGATGGAGTTCCAAACCTTCAAACTTCTTCTCAAGCTTTCTTACTGCATTGCAGTATCCAGTCATGGCAGGGTTCCTGACATCCCACTCTTTCATCACTTGATTGACCACCAATTCAGAGTCGCCGTATACCATCAGGCGCCGGACGCCGAGTGAGATGGCCATACGCAACCCGTACAGGAGAGCTTCATATTCGGCTTCATTATGGGAGGAATCAAAGTGAATCTGCAGGACATAGCTGAGTTTGTCGCCTTTTGGGGATACCAATACTACGCCAGCACCAGACCCATTTAGCATCTTCGAGCCGTCAAAGAACATGGTCCAGTGTGCCGAGTGAATTTGGATTGGCTGCTGCTGATCAATCCACTCGGCCAGGAAATCAGCAAGTGCTTGAGACTTGATCGCCTTTTTCGCTTCAAACTTGATGTCAAAGTAGAGGAGCTCAATAGCCCATTTGGCCACTTGACCAGTCGCATCTCGATTGTTGAGGATCTCAGACAATGGAGCATCACTGACGACTGAAATTGAGTGATCTTGAAAGTAGTGTGCCACCTTCTTCGCTGACAGATATATACCATATACGAGCTTCTGGTAATGTGGGTACCTTTGCTTTGAAGGAGTCAACACTTCAGAAATGTAATAAACAGGACGCTGGACCTTGTAAGCTTTGACTTCCTCTTCCCTCTCGACAGTGAGAACTATACTGATGACCTGATTAGTGGCCGCAATGTACAGGAGTAAGGGCTCTTTGCTGTGCAGAGCAGCAAGCACCGGCTGGGTGGAAAGCAGGGCTTTGAGCTCGACAAACGCTGCTTCAGCTTCGGGAGTCCACTCAAATGTGTCAGACTTCTTCATCAGTCGGTATAAAGGCAATGCCTTCTCACCGAGACGAGAAATGAATCGACTCAACGCCGCCAGGCAACCTGTGAGCTTCTGGACATCGTGCACACGCTCAGGGCTCTTCATTCGGGTAATAGCACTGATCTTTTCAGGATTGACATCGATTCCTCGTTCGGAAATGAGAAAACCGAGTAACTTGCCACCAGGAACACCGACAGTGCACTTAGTCGGATTTAACTTGATATCATATCTCCTCAGGTTGGCGAATGTTTCAGCCAAGTCAAACAGCAGGTCAGAACCTTTGCGAGACTTGACGACAATATCATCCATGTACACTTCAACATTCTGAGGGATCTGATCAAGCAAGCATTTTTGAATCAAGCGCATAAAAGTAGCGCCAGCATTTTTTAAACCAAAAGGCATGGTGATATAACAGAAACACCCGAAAGGGGTGATGAAGTCTGTCTTTATTTCCTCTGGACCAAACAGACGGATCTGATGGTAGCCAGAATATGCATCAAGAAAAGATAAACGCTCACACCCCGTAGTTGAGTTGACAATCTGATCAATGCGGGGGAGCGGAAAATGATCTTTCGGGCAGACCCGATTGATATGTTTGAAGTCAATACACATGCGGAGTGACTTATCCTTCTTGGGGACCATAACTACGTTCGAGAGCCACTCGGAGTGGTAAATCTCGCGTATGAACTTGGCTGCCAAGAGACGAGCCACCTCCTCGCCGATTGCCTTCCGCTTCTCTGCTGCCGACCGACGCAAGTGCTCTTTCACAGGCTTGGCCTTCGGATCAACTCTCAGTCGGTGCTCAGCCAGTTCCCTGGGTACACCCGGCAATTCAGCAGGCTTCCATGCGAAGATGTCCCAGTTCTCACGGAGGAACTGGATGAGCTCGGCTTCCTATTTGCTGTCGAGTGTCGTTGAGATGTTGGTCGGGGCAGCAGTTGGATCTGTCGGGTGAATGTTCACTTTCTTCACTTCACCTGCCGACTGGAAAGCTGACTCAGAAGCGGGCTTCTTAGCACGCAGCAGGTCGGCAGGATCAGCACTCTTCTTGTACTCCTCCAACTCGACCATAGGTATCTGATGATCGGCAATTTCGGAGCCCTCCTGAAGGCACTCCTCGGCTCTTTGTCGATTGCCAGTGACTGTGATCACACCCTTGGGCCAGGGCATCTTCAGCTTGAGGTACACGTAGCATGGACGGGCCATGAAACGAGCATAAGCCGGATGGCCAAGGATGGCGTGGTATGCGCTCTGGAAGTCCACCACTTCAAACGTCAATTTCTCTTTGCGAAAATTCTTATCGGTGCCAAACACCACATCCAATGCAATCTAGCCGAGTGACTGGGCCTTCTTCCCAGGGATGACTCCGTGGAACTGCATGTTGCTTTCGCTGAGTCGGGACATCGGAATGCCCATTCCCTTTAGGGTATCTGCATACAAGATGTTCAAACCGCTCCCACCATCCATCAAGACTTTGCGGAGTCGAGTGCCCCCCACAACCGGGTCCACCACCAGAGCCTGTCGACCGGGGGTAGCGATATGGGTTGGGTGATCTGACTGGTCGAATGTGATAGCAGTCTGAGACCACTTGAGGTCTGTGGGGGTGGCAGGAACAGCCATGTTAACTTCTCTGTTAATAACTTTCAGTCGACTCTTGCTCTCTACATCAGCAAAAATCAACAGAGTGGCATTGACTTCGGGAAACTCTTCTTTGTCTTCATCGTCCTCCTTTTCAGGAGCTTTCTCACTCGACTGGCTTTCCTTGAACTGATGGATCAATAGACGGCACTGTCGAGTGGTATGCTTAGGCAGTATCAAATTGCCTTCTTCATCCTTCTTCGTGTGGATTGCACACGGTAAATCCAGAACATCTGTACCCGACTGATTCTTTCCTTTCTTGGAGGAAAACTGTCCTTTGGACTTTCCCTTATTTTTTCCTTGCGCCGCCAGGGCGGCAGCCTCCGCCTGAGCAGGGGCATCAGCTTTGCGCTTCTGCTTCCGACTGGAATTGCCGTCGGCATCATTTTTTTTTGAAAATTAGATAGTAGGAGAAACTCCTACTGCATCTTTGTATTACTGCAACAAAAGGGAGTTACATGTCATACAAGTGGAGCCATCCTCGAGGTGAGGGTGGTGAGGGGGGGGGATTAGGGCTAAAGCTAAAGTTATACAATAAAGTTATACAATAGAGTTAACAAGCGCTGTGATTAGAGGTTTTTTCTTGTCTCCAGCCCTGTGGATGAGGTTGCCTAAGTCTTCTTTGAGCCTTCTTTTCCAGGAAGTGATCGTGGGAGGCACTCCCCTGAATAGTTTATTGTTATGTTCTTTCCAGACCCCCCATGACGCTGTTAAAAACGTGTCCATGAACAAGGCACCCTTATGTTTTTGCTTTGCAACCTCCAACAGCTTCAGGCGATCATCATGAGTAGACCAGGAGATTTTTAGCGCCCTCCAGCATGTTTTGGAGAACTCGCAGTGGAAAAATAGATGTTCCACCGTTTCTTCCGCTCGGGCATCACATAGGAGGCAGGTAAAGTTGTTACCTATATTATAGTGCCTCCTTTTGAGCATGTTTCTTGTGTTAAGTCTGTCTGAAAGTAGGAACCAGCCGAAGACCTTTAGCTTGGGAGTGTTGACAGTCTTCCACAACCAACTATACACTTGATGGACATGAACCTCCCTGAAGTAGTATGCATAGAAGTCCTTGGTTCTGAATTCAGTCTTCCCCCATACATAGGGCCACTCATCACGATCACTGCCTGTTAGGCGAATATCCATTGTTGCTCTTTGCATCTTTCTCACAGCTTCATGTGCCTCGATCGACAGCGGCAGTTGGAATGCCACACTTAGGTCGGTGATCTGCAAGAACTGTCGCGTTGAAATGTCTTCGTTTGTTGTATATGAGTAGGCTCGGGGGTAGGTTTCAGAGAAGATAGAATTATTCCAGCAGTCCTTCCAGAAGAGGGCCGTGCCCCCGTTGCCTATTTGGATGGTGGTGACACCTCGGAAAACGGGGCTAAGTTGCATGACTTCCCACCACCAAAAAGAGCCGCAGAGGTCCAATGCATGCGGGATATTGGTTCCATAGTACGTGTCCCAGATCATGCGCACCCAAGGAACATTATCGACTGCTTTTCCTTTGCCCCTACGGAGGCGGTCTTCCTCTTCGCCATTGGCGTACCGAGTGGCAATCTCCATCATCTTGCTCAGAGAAATGTCACCTATTCGCCCAAACTTCAGGTAAAGCTCTCTGTACTTCACACCGGCCTTGAAAGCACAAACAGACTGGAGCTCGGAAACATTCTCCACTGTGTGATGCAGAGTGGACCAACGCTGAATATAATCTCTCAAGGACTCATTAGGCTTCTGAACACAGTGCTGCAAATCGATCAAACCTGCGGGACGCTTGCAAGTGCCTTCGAAGGTTCTGATGAACACTCGGGCAAGATCCTCCCAGCAATAGATGCTAGAAGGAGCTAAACGATTCAGCCACGCCCGGGCCAAACCATCCAACATCAAGGATAAATGCTTCATGGCTACATTGTCATTTCCCCCACCAATCTGCACAGCCACTCGGTAGTCATCTAACCATGTTTCCGGCTTTGACTCGCCAGAGAACTTCCTTATTCCAGCCGCCAACCTGAAGTTGGGGGGAATCTTCGCAGAACGAATGGCCCTGCTGAAACACTCAGGACCAGAAACAACAGTACCACTTCCACTCGGATAATCTCTGTCATTACCATCTCTGTGGGCTCTGCCTCTATCGATGCGCCTTTGTGCGAGGACATTCCTTGCATCAAATCCAGGATTCCGCTCATCACCAAACGGGCGCCTATCGTCATAGTGCCGGGGCACATATGAACCACTCCGCGGAGGAGTAGGCACTCGACGGCGGTCATCACGGTCATAAGGAGGAGCAAAATGATCTCGCCCCTGATCTTGGTACTGATCTTTGTGGTAACCTCCACCCCTGCGGCGCAAGGGTGACCCGGGACTGTGCGCCGACTGAACTGTGTCTGCTCTAGGGGAGTTACAATGCAATCTGTTACGCAACTGAGAAACAGACGAATTCTGCTGCTACGCTGCATCAAGCAACGCTCGGATCTGCTGCAAACCTCTACCAGCCTCCGAACGGGACGGCTGAATGGAATCTGCTATCTTTGCAGCCGCTGCAACATTCAGAATTGGAGTACGGAATACCTTGACATTGTTATGAGATCCACTCGGAAACAGCTGTCGCTGACGTCGACTGGAAATGGGGGGACGCTGGCGGGCACGCTCGTCGAGTGCCTCCTGCATCTCTTTGAGCCGAAGGCGCGTGGCCTCCATGGCCTGAGCTTCAGCAGTCGCACCAATGATGGGAGTATGGAGGATATCCTCATCCCGGCGGTGCTGCTCATTCGACGGTCCACCAGCTTCGCGTCTGTCGCGATTGAAGCCAGGTGGCGGACTCTGATGAGAGCCAGCCATAAGAACCTCAGCCGCAGGATCGCAGCTCTTGCACTCGGAGGGAACGTCCGACTGATCCGACGCCGAATCAAACGCTCCGTGAAGTGATTCGGCGGGCTCGATAGCCGCAATCTGCGGAGACGAAACTTGTCGCGCCGCCGCATGCCTCACCCAGCGCTGGAGCCGCGAACGACCGGATCGCTTGCGACGACGAACAGCAGGAAGGGCTGACAAGTACGGAGTCGACGGCTGTAGAAGAACACCACAGGAGCTTGCACAGAAGTGCGTCGCCCCGCGGATCGGGAGCGCCTCAACATCTAGAGGCGCTTCCTGAAGCCATGCCGAGTCGTCGGCGATGAAGGTGAGCGCTCCGAGACGGATCTCATGGCCCAGGAACAGATCACCGCCGGAAGACATGACGGAGGAGAAAAAATGCAACCTCGCCGGAAGTCGCTTAGACGCCTGCCCCACGGTGGGCGCCAACTATCGTGGGAACGAGCCTGACAGTAGAAGATAGGGGTACGAAGGGAGAGGGCAGAGTCCTAGCTACGGCGAGGATGTACACACGAATGTACGAGTTCAGGCCCCTCTCGTGGAGGTAACAGCCCTACGTCTCGGTGCTCAGGAGCTTCTTGTCGTGTGGAATATGGTGTTACAGGGGGTGCGAACCCTTGTGCCAGAGGGAAGGGGTGGCTTATATAGAGTGCGCTGCCCCTCATAAATGTCCGGCATCTAAGGGTCCGATCGTGGCTATAAAGATGGACGTTACTGGTAACGTATGTAATAAATGCTACTTATGGTCTAGTCGAACGCCTGCCCATTGGCTTCCCTGGGGTGGCTTCTGGTCTTCTGCGGTTGACTGTATTCTAATTCTTCCGAGTGAAAGGTAGCCATCGAGTGAAGGAAGAAATCTCCGAGTGGATGTTGTCGAGTGACTCGTACGTCTTGGTGATTTCAGTCGGAGACTTCCTTGTAGTCCTTAAGCTTTCTAGGGTAGTGTCCTTAGGTAGGGTATGTAGGTCAGGCCTATGACCCTACCATAGGTACATATCCCCATCACCTGGTCCTTTTCCCCCCTCCTCTCCGCTCGGATTGCTGCGAGAATCATCAACTCCGACCACCTCCCGAAGCGCCTCCGCCACGGCCAACTCACCGCCGGCGATTCCCTGCGCTCCAGCAACCACCTCAACCACCATCCGAATGGCGGGAGTGCGAGGAACCTGTTCCTGCACTCAGCTCCCCTCGTCATGACCCCAGTCGCCGCCGGTGAGCCTCGCCACCCCTCTAGCGAGAGGTAGGCGACGACCTGATAGGTGGGGCCCGTTCGTCGGCCTCCTGGGCTCCTCCCGCACCCCTCTCTCTCTCACTACCGCTGGGCCCCGCCCGTCAGGTTTAAACCTGGCACGCGCGGGGAAACTGGTTCGCCTGGGCTGGCTGGCTGCTGGACTGGCCCAGCTACTGGCTGGCTCTGGCCCAGGGGCACTGTGGCCCTTTTTTCTTTTTCTTTTCTGGCAGTATTTTCCCAAAATCCCACAGTGTTAAATATTTGTCCAATTCCAATAATTCTTCCACCATAAATCTTGTAAAATTATGTAGTATTTAATAGTGCCACTTGTACAAATTTTTGAAAACATTTTATGTACTGGATTTATTTAAAACCTAGTTTTAAGTATTTTTAGCCTCTGTTAAAATAGTTTTCTAAATCTTTTTCACTTCAAAACCAGAGACAAACATTTTTAGTTTCTATTGTAGTATTTTACAGAGTAGGGTAACATTTTAGAAGTGGATTTTGTGCTCTGTTTTTGTTGTGAATCTTATTATTGCCCATTATTATCGCGACAATAGATTGCGTTGTTGATGAGGGAGTTGGACGAGAAAGCTTTGAAGACCCCGAAGACTACGTTGAGCCAGGTAAGCTGCCCTTTGACCATGTTTAAGAAACCACTTTATTGCATGGCATATAGCACTTCATTTCGTTATGATGATCATGATGATGTGGTGACCACTTTGGTGGATGCCTCTGCTACTTTTCCATTGATACTTGCATCGTGCATGACCCTACCTTCCTATGAGGGTTCTGCAGGTGGGAAGTAGTTAGGTTGCTAAAGTAGATGCTACGCAAATGGGATGGGAATGTGCTAGGTGTCGGAAAGGAAATGCTTTCAAAGACTTTTTGAAAACCCCGTCGGGTGCCACTAATGCCCGAGGGTGATGATGATGAGCTAGGTAACCACTTGATAAAGAAGTGGTGTACCGAAGCAAGTGAGTGTGTTGGTTTTTCAAAAACGGATTGGTGTAAGTTGCGACCGTTATTCCAACCTTACATGTACAACCACGATACCCCTTATGGGACGGGGCTTTGTTGATTACCTTGGTCGGTAGTAGCAGAGAGCCCGCATTACTAGTGGCGAGAGAGCCAGAGTTACTCTCTCGATACGGGGTCGTGCCGGGAAGGATGATCATGGGTTGTTTTTACAGACACCGGGCACACCGTTGTGTCCCCTCATGGATGTTACGATCTTGAGCGAGGCTCGTGGGATGTACATCATGAGGGCTGGGTACCAACGAGTGGACTATTTGCTTAGTGTCGTCAAGGGAAGGGCAATATTCGGGTGCTTACCTTGGGTATGTGATATACCGCGAGTCGTCTCTTAACACGGAAGTTCCCCGAGTCTTGTGGGTAAAGTGTGCAACCTCTGCAGAGTGTAAAACTATTCGAATAGCCGTGTCCACGGTCAAGGACAGTTGGATGACCGCTCTTGGGCTATGTCCGATGTTTTTTGCAAACTTGGCGTGAGTGTGTGTGTGGGAAAAGATGGAATGCTCGAGTTAAGTCATATGACTTGACATGATGATTGAACATGAGATGTTCAGACCTTGATTATATTGATATATGTAACCTGTTCACATGGATTCTTGTATTCATTTGATGCATGCTTACAAGTTGAGAGGACATGCCATTGCACTCAAAATTAGCATTCTGCAAAACTTACCTACTTAGTGCTAGATCATGCATTGTTATACCTTGTTCCAAAACATGGGTTGCTTACAAGTAAATTCAAAGTACTCATTGGCTTGCCACTGGTTATTTAATTGGCCAGGCATGGAAGAGCAGGCAAATGGTGAAGGATTCGTTGGAGACGAACATGCGAACTAGGATGCTTCCCAGTCAGAATGCATGTAGGGTTAAGGCAGATGGCATGGGTTCACGCTTTCGTTCAAGATTGCCGCTGCTAGTTATGTTTGGTGTTTGGCCTTCATGGCCCTATCTATGTAAGACTTGACCTTGACGGTCTTTATTTGTGTAAGACGGTATGTATGGATGTAAGACTCTTGTTATCCAGCTTCTGTGTGTTCAGTGAGCATGGATCTCTGGGATCACTGTACACGTGCATTCGATGATCAAGACTTATGAGTCGGGGTCCCCACACAACCCTTTCCCGCCAATATTTTTGGGGAAGAGGACCAAGGTACTAAAAAGGGGGCAGGGCCATGTCCATGTAAGGGTATTGAACCATTCTCTCCCAAACACCCCGTGTATTGGAGCTTCAAGCTCCTCCCTTGCAAAGCAACCAAATCACAAGCAGGAGTAGGGTTTTACACCACACGGTGGCCCGAACCTGGGTAGCTCGTGCGTCCCCATTTGTTCCTGGTGAGGAGGAGTGAGCTCGTTGTCGATCTTGCTGTGTTTACCATCGTGTTGCAGGTCGCCAAGCCTAGCCCCCAGTGTTCGAACCATGTTCTTGGAGAAGTTCCTGGACGTAGATCCCAGACTCCGACAATAGGTCCGAATGAAATGATTCACATATGGAACTTGACTAGAAAATGTGTAGAATAACATGGTCCACCTTATTTTCCTATTTAATAAATATAAAATATGTTTTAGAGAGATCTGGACCAAATTTGAAATTTGCATATGAGGCCATTTCAGAAATACTACTTCAGCAAAGATTTAGTAGCACGGCAAATAGTAGTAGCAAAAGTGACAGTAATAGTGACAGTAGCAGTTTTGTAGTAAGTGTGACAGTAACAATAGCAATAGTAACTCGGCAAGATTCATTATATGTAATGCGTAGGCACGTGGATCGGTGGTGGATCATGATTTAGATGACATTGATCATATAACAGTTACACACTAGGGCGACACAGAACTAGCTCCGATTCATCAATGTAATGTAGACATGTATTCCGTATATAGCCATACGTGCTTGCGATAAGAACTTGCATGACATCTTTTGTCCTACCCTCCCGTGGCAGCGGGGTCCTATTGGAAACTTAGGGATATTAAGGCCTCCTTTTAATTGAGAACTGGAACAAAGCATTAACACATGGTGAATACATGAACTCCTCAAACTACGGCAATCACCGGAAAGAATCCCAATTATTGTCACCTTGGGGTATGCGGGTCAGGACACGTAATAGGTACATATAACTTGCAAGATAGGATCCGAATCACTCTTATATTCATGAAAACATAATAGGTTCAGATCTGAAATCATGGCACTCGGGCCCTAGTGAGAAGCATTAAGCATAGCATAGTCATAGTAACATCAATCTCAGAACATATTGGATACTAGGGATCAAGCCCTATCAAACTTAACTCGATTGCATGATCAATTCCATCCAATCCCACCACCGTCAAGCAAGCCTACAAAGGAATTACTCACTCCCGATGGTGAGCATCATGGCGGTGTTGATGGAGAAGTGTTGGTGATGACGACGGCGACGATTTCCCCTCTCCGGAGCCCAAAACAGGCTCCAGATCAGCCCTCCGGAGGAAGAACAGGAGCTGGCGGCGGCTCCGTCTCGTGAAACGGGATGAAATATTCTCTCTAATTTTTTTTCTCCGCGGATGTGAATTTATAGCGTTGGAATTAGGGTCGGAGGGGCCACAAGGGCCCCACAAGCCATCTGGTCGCGCCCCTAGGGGGCGTGGCCGGTTGCGTGGTGGCCTTCTGGTCCACCCCTCTGGCAGTTCTTTGCTCCAAAAATCCTTATATATTCCAGAAAAAATCCACAAAAAGTTTCGTCCAATTCCGAGAACTTTTATTTCTGCACAAAAATAACACCAAGGTAGTTTTGCTGAAAACAGCGTTAGTCCGGGTTAGTTTCATTCAAATCATGTAAATTAGAGGACAAAACCAGAGCAAAAGTGTTTGGAAAAGTAGATACGTTTGAGACGTATCAACTCCCCCAAGCTTAACTCATTGCTTGTCCTCCAGCAATTCAGTTGATAAACTGAAAGTGATAAAGAAAAGTTTTACAAACTCTTTTGTTCTCGTTATTATACACATGCTTAGCTAGTGCTCAAGTTTTCAGCATAAATCATAGATAGGCACGTCCATGACAACAAATAGATATTATGTTAACTCATGGCAAGACATAACCAGCTAGAAAGCAATAATAAAATATCTCCTATGTCAGCAATTTATCAAAACACTCATAATACAATATGGTGACATGGTATTTCGCTAGCCCTTTCTGAGACCGCAAAACATAAATGCAGAGCACCTATGAGATCCAAGTAGCGACTAAACACTATAATTCAGGGTAGCAAAGATACAATCATGCTCATATCCAACATTAACTAAACTAAATGCATAAGAATGACAATAGTGCTCTCGGGTTTGGTGCTTTTAGTAAGAGGATGATGACTCAACATAAAAGTAAATAGATAGGCCCTTCGCAAAGGGAAGAATTGATTTGCAGAGGTGCCAGAGCTCGAAGCTTAAAACAAGGGTGAAAGTATAGCTTTTGAGCGGTGCACTTTTCTTGTCAACGTTACGACAAAGGTTTTCAACATTTTCCATGCTAAACTCATTATTGGCGGTTCCCAAACAGAATAGTAAAGTTTACTCCTATCCACCATCCAAACACATTCCATGTCTGGCCGAATCCACGGTTGCCCTCCAAACAATCAATTGTCCCAAGGAGTTGGTGCAATTTATTTCGATTATGTGGGACTGGGCATCCCTCTTACCATCCTCTCTCGTGCAATGATGGCAAATAAACGACCGTCCTGAGAATAACTTGCTTAGCATGGAAAATATTGACCGCCCCGTCGCTTCATGAGCGGGACGAGTGCACAAAAATGGAAGTTCATTTGAACATTTAGTGATGGCACATGCAAATTTACTTGGAAACGGCAAGGTAATACCGCATATAGGTAGGTATGGTGGACTCATGTGGAATAACTTGGTTCAAGGATTTGAATGCACAAGCAGCATTTTCGCTTAGAACAGGAGAAGGGTAGCAGTAGGTTGAGAAGCGACCAGCTAGAGAGCAACAATTGTCATGAACATGCATTTTGAATAATTAATATTGGATGTAGCATGGGTACGATATGAACACTCTAAATTTAAACATCATGAAGGCTATATTGGTTTTGATTCAACTACATGTTTGCACATGGGCCAAGTCAAACTGCTAGAATTTCTCAGAGGGAAATACCATACTACCATATCATATTATAACCATTTTAATGCATGTTGGCACACACGGTAAATTTTTATTAACTCCTAGCTATTTAGGCATGGCATGACAAGCTATAAAATCTAGTTGTCATCACGAACATGTTTACTCATGATATACTGAATCGGGATCAGACTGGCTAAACCTATTTACAAAAACAGAAAACAAGAAGAGTTCATACCAGCTTCCCTTGCCACAGTCACATCATCAAATATCGTCATTATTGCCTTTCACTTGCACGATCGAACAGTATGATAATAATAATAATAGTGCAAGAATGCCGTGGTCAAAGCTAGAATCTGCAGGGCCATTTAAGACAAAGGAGAAGACAAGGTAAATTTGGCTCTCTGTTAGATCATCAGTAAAGCATATGAGAGCCACTCAACATTTTCATCGTGGTCTTCTCCTTTCGACAACTCAACAAAAGAAAAGAAATTCAGAGAAACACACTGAAATATTTTTGGAGTTTTTGTTTTTTTCTTAATCAAGCAAAGGAACTAAGGGAAAAACAAGAACGAGAAAAATTATTTACACGGGAAAGCTCCCAACAAGCAAAGGAAATCTTTTTGGGTTTTCTTTTTAGTACTACAGCTAAAGAGACAAGGAAAAGAAAAGGACCGAAAAGAATCGAGAAATATTTTTGGATTTTCAAAGTTTTTCAAACACACAAGAAGAAAGCGGAAAATAAAGCTAACATGGATATACATAGAAAGAGGATGAACACCGACAATTTGTATGAAGTGTAAGAACATTAATGTTATGTCGGTGAGAAATACGTACTCCCCCAAGCTTAGGCTTTTTCCTAGCTTGGTAATCACCACTGGTAGTAGCCGTCAGGTCCAGGAAAGTACTTCTGCTGAGGTACCCGAGAGTCCCATGCCTGGGCCTCGGCATCCGCAGCAGCAAGCTCGTCCCGGTAAGCAATGATGTCCTCTGGCATTATTCTGTATCCGTTCCTGGCATGATAGTTAAACAAAGAAGGTGCAGGCAACGGAATAATATCGCAAGTCTTCTCGCTAAACACTAGACTGTAATGAACGGGTTGTAGTGGTTCGGGTTTCCACAGAAACTGGTGTTCCTCCATGGATAGATGGTCAAGGTGCACCTCAGGCAACAAATAATCAGTAGGGCGTATTGCCACCTCCAAGCGCTTAGCCAAGTGTAACACCCTGGATTTTGCCCATTTCTTTTTCTTTTGATTTTGGTCTGGTTTTGCTTTTCCGTGGTTTGGTAGTCTTGGAACCTGGAAGGATCACCCTTGATTTCTATTCCCTAGTGGCTTGCCAACCTCTAAACCATCCCAAGACCATGCCATTTCCATCTTGAGCCAATCCCAATATTCTTTTCTTGGGAATGTTCCTTTTTCTATTAAAGGAATAACCTTGTTTGCTCTGGGTTGTGAAGCAACCCACATTTCCATCATTCCAAAAATTCCCAAATAATTTTCATAAATTGTTTGGGTCATATCTTCCTCAAATATGTCAAAACCTATCCTTGCCATGTTCAAAAATATTCCACCAATATTCCTTTTTTGATTCTGCACTAGATGGCATTTTGTGAAGCAAGTGCCATTTATCTTTCCTTTCTTGCTCCCAAACTTTTTGGGCACTCTTTCCTATCCATATCATTGCCACATGACAAAATTCAACTCAATTTGGTTAGTAAATATTTCTTGGCAAATTTCCAAAGTTTCTGATCCAGAGGAAGCTTTGTGAAGCAAGTGCTAGCCAAATGATCTGAAATTTTGCCATGATCTCAATATGCTCAAATCATGACTCTCCACAAAATTTGAGCATCATCCCATCTTCTATGTGACCACAGCATTAAATCTTTGTTTCTGGTCATATTTTCCTGTTGTGAAGCAACTATATTTTATATTGCTTCATAATTTCTGGAAATTTACCAGAGCATTCTCTTACCCATATAATCTATCTCCACAAAATTTTGGCCCATTCCATCTAACAAACAAATCCCTAGAATTTTTCTAAGATTCTGGTCAGAGAGGTCCATTATGAAGGAAGTACCATTTTGGCTTGCCCTAATGGCATGAAATTTTTATGGCACTTTCATATGACCAAATCATTATCAAATGCCCATTTCCAGCTCAAGGCAACACTATATGTGAGTGCCACATCCAGATTAGCCTTTCTGTCCAGTAGAACCCTTTGAACTGCAAGTGCGAGCCAAACTACTCCATTTGATCTCAAACTTGGCCATCATGATCACCTCAGTATGTGATCACCCTCCGCTAAAGATCAGGATTAATCCCCAGCTGAATCTCCCCCACCCCACTCCAAACACCTTGCTGTTCCCGATCAAATCTGCTATATGTGGTCATATCAAGCTCCTCTATGCCTGTTTTCTTCCTATTTGGCCTTCTCCTTCGATTGACCTTTCCTCCTGACATGATTAGACCGGTCAGGGTGCACCGCGTGCGCCAGTTCACGCGGTGACCACGCGGCCGGCGTGCCATATGCGCGCTCTGGCAAGTGGAGCCCTCGGTCTCGTCCATTTCCTCGCTCCCTCGACATCTAGCCATGTCCAGCAGCTTCCCCGCGTCGTCTTCCTTCGCCCTGGACCCCTCTTCAGTTCTCTAGTCCTCTCATACGCGGTACGGCAGTTGCGCCCGTGGCCTGCAGCCGCCGTCACCGTCGTGACTAGTTGCCCGAGCCCTCCCGATCCTTCCTGACCTCGCCTGAGCCCTCTCCGCCCCTCCGTGACCCTCTGGATGCCTCTTCCCTCCTTCAGGCAAGCTCCCAAAGCTCCGGCGCGCGACGCACGCGTCGCCGCGGCCGTGCTCGCCCTCCCGCGCCGTCCGCCTATTTATAGGCTGCCCTGAGCCTTCCCGAGCTCACCATCGGCCTCCCCTCTCTCCTAGCTTCCTCCCCGACCCATCCAACCCTCGCCGGAGTTGCCCTTCGACCTCCATTGGCCGCCATGGCCGCTTCGGTTTCCGTCGGCCGCCGCCTAAATTGGCGCGACGCCGAGCCTCTCCCGCCTCCTCTCCACCTTCAGCAACTCCTATCCACCCCGTAGAACCCCTCCATCCTCTTCCTGCCTCGCGGGAGTACCCGTGGGCGCATGCCCACGTCCGCCCGAAGCCATGGCCGCCGGTGTTGGAGTCGCAGTCGCCTTGGTCCGTCCCGGCTTGCGTCCAGCACATGGGTGGGTTTGGCATCCCTCCCTGAGCGCGCTGGTGGCCTCGCCCGAGCCGGAGACCGTCGGAGTCGCCGGGAACCTTCGCCGGAGCCCGCCCCTGTCTTTGGTTCCCGCGAAGCGCCGCCGCTCGGCAGCTCTCCCCAGCGCCAGTAGCCGGCCCAGGCGGGTGCGGCGCCTCGTCCCGGTCCCGCCGGTGGTCTCGCCACGGCCGGAGGTGGCCGGAGCCGGTCGGGCCGTCGCCGGCCGAGCGCCTGGCCTCGCCCTTCCTCTGCCAATCGCGTGAAGGAAGAAGGAGGCAGGGGAGAGAGAGGTCAATGCGGGCCCACCTCACCGCAGGGCCCGCCAGGCAGTGAGACAGCGACGTTGACTCCGGGCCCGCGAGGTTTAAGTGGAAACGTACACTTGAGAATACGCTTTCGCTATTCGAAGACGTATTCCAGTAAAGTGCGCTTTCTCTTTTCAACCGTCGGCCGAAACAGTTAGATTGTGGACATTCACTGGTTTAGGGCGAAAATGAATACCTTATTATTTATTTTCTACCTAAACTGTTGGGGAACGTTGCATGGGAAACAAAAATTTTCCTACGCACACACAAGATCTATCCATGGTGATGAGCATCTACGAGAGGGAGAGTGAATCTACATACCCTTGTAGATCGCTAAGCGGAAGCGTTTAAGAAACGCGGTTGATGTAGTCGAACGTCTCCGCGATCCAAATCGCAAGTCGTCCCTCGATCCGATCACGAACTAGCGCCGAACGGACGGCACCTCCGCGTTCAACACACGTACGGCTTGATGACGCCTTCACCTCCTCGATCCAGCGAGCGATGGTGAAGTAGTGGTTGAGTTCCAGCAGCACGACGGCGTGGTGATGATGGTGAGGAACAATCTCTGCAGGGCTTCGCCAAGCGCTACGGAGATTATGACGGAGGAACTAGAGGGTTAGGGTTGCCGCACACGGCTTGGGGAAATCTTGATGTGTCCCGTGTGCTAGCCCTGCCCCTCTATTTATATGTTGAGCCTTGGGGTCTAAACTTGGAGTAAAAGCCTCCTCCGGGTCGGTTTTGCCCGCACAAGGTCGGTTTGGCCCGCAGGGAAAGAGTCCAACTCGGATCCCTGCCGAACCGTGCACAGCCGCGCACAAGCGGTAGTACCGCTTCACACAAGCGGTAGTACCGCTTGGGCGGTAGTACCGCTTCACACAAGCGGTAGTACCGCTTGGGCGGTAGTACCGCTTCACACAAGCGGTAGTACCGCTCCGGCGGTAGTACCGCTTCACCAAGCGGTAGTACCGCTTACGCGGCAGCAAAACTACTTTTGCACTTTCCAATACCTTGTGGGCTTTATCCCTTTGGCTCATATAAAGTGTTGCTGCACCCGAATACTTCAGTAAACATCCGGAACCCCTTCCGGTGAACTCCGGAACCCTTCCGGAGATCAAAACACTATTATCACATATATCAATCTTTACCTCCGGACTATTCCGGAGATCCTCGTCATGTCCGGGATCTTATCCGGGACTCCGAACAACTTTCGGTCACCAACATAATAACTCAATTATACTAATCGTCACCAAACGTTAAGTGTGTAGACCCTGCGGGTTCGAGAACTATGTAGACATGACCGAGACACCTCTACGATCAATAACCAATAGCGGGACCTGGATGCCCATACTGGCTCCTACATATTCTACGAAGATCTTTATCGGTCGAACCTCTATGTCAAGGATTCAGTTAATCCCGTATGCTGTTCCCTTTGTTCTTCGGTATGTTACTTGCCCGAGATTCGATCGTCGGTATCACTATACCTAGTTCAATCTCGTTACCGGCAAGTCTCTTTACTCGTTCCGTAATACAAGATCCTGTGGCTAACTCTTTAGTCACTTTGCTTGCAAGGCTCAATGTGATGTTGTATTACCGAGTGGGCCCTGAGATACCTCTCCGTCACACGGAGTAACAAATCCCAGTCTTGATCCATGCCAACCCAACAGACACCCTCGGAGATACCTGTAGAGCACCTTTATAGTCACCCAGTTACGTTGCGACGTTTGATACACACAAGGTATTCTTCCGGTGTCAGTGAGTTGCATGATCTCATGGTCAAAGGAACAGATACTTGACATGCAGAAAACAATAGCAATAAACTGACACGATCAAATGCTACGTTTACAGTTTGGGTCTTGTCCATCACATCATTCTCCTAATGATGTGATCCCGTTATCAAATGACATCTCATGTCCATGGCTAGGAAACCTTAACCATCTTTGATCAACGAGCTAGTCAACTAGAGGCTTACTAGGGACATAGTTTTGTCTATGTACCCACACATGTATTTGAGTTTCCAATCAATACAATTATAGCATGGATAATAAACGATTATCATGAACAAGGAAATATAATAATAACCAATTTATTATTGCCTCTAGGGCATATTTCCAACAGTCTCCCACTTGCACTAGAGTCAATAATCTAGTTCACATCACTATGTGATTTACATTGTAATGAATCGAACACCCATGCAGTTCTGGTGTTGTTCATGTTTAGCCCTTGGAAGAGGTTTAGTCATCGGATCTGCAACATTTAGATCCGTGTGTACTTTGCAAATATTTATGTCGTCCTCCTTGATGTAATCGCGGATGGAATTGAAACGTCGTTTTATGTGTCTGGTCCTCTTGTGAAATCTTGGTTCCTTGGCTAGAGCAATGGCACCAGTGTTATCACAAAACAGAGTCATTGGGTTAAGCGCACTAGGCACTACTCCAAGATCTGTCATGAACTCCTTCATCCAGACACCTTCCTTCGCCGCCTCCGAGGCAGCGATGTACTCCGCTTCACATGTAGAATCAGCTACCACGCTTTGCTTGGAACTGCACCAGCTAACCGCACCCCCATTAAGAATAAATACGTATCCGGTTTGCGACTTAGAGTCATCCGGATCAGTGTCAAAGCTTGCATCGACGTAACCCTTTACGACGAGCTCTTGATCACCTCCATAGACGAGAAACATGTCCTTAGTCCTTTTCAGGTACTTCAGGATATTCTTGACCGCTGTCCAGTGTTCCATTCCTGGATCACTTTGAAACCTTCCGACCATACTTATGGCAAGGCTGACATCGGGTCTTGTGCACAGCATTGCATACATGATAGAGCCTATGGCTGAAGCATAGGGGATGACACTCATCTTTTCTCTATCTTCTGCAGTCACTGGGCATTGAGTCTTACTCAACTTCACACCTTGCAAAACAGGCAAGAACCCTTTCTTGGACTGATCCATTTTGAACTTCTTCAAAATCTTATCAAGGTATGTGCTTTGTGAAAGTCCTATTAAGCGTCTCGATCTATCTCTATAGATCTTGATGCCTAATATGAAAGCAGCTTCTCCTAGGTCCTTCATTGAAAAACTCTTGTTCAAATATTCCTTTACGCTTTCCAGCATTTCTATATTGTTTCCAATCAGCAATATGTCATCCACATATAATATTAGAAACGCTATAGAGCTCCCACTCACTTTCTTGTAAATACAAGCTTCTCCGTAAACTTGTATAAACTCGAACGCTTTGATCACCTCATCAAAACGAAGATTCCAACTCCGAGATGCTTGCACCAGTCCATAAATGGATCGCTGGAGTTTGCAAACTTTGTCAGCATTCTCTGGATCGACAAAACCTTCTGGTTGCATCATATACAACTCTTCCTTAAGGTAACCGTTAAGGAACGCTGTTTTGACATCCATCTGCCAAATTTCATAATCGAAAAAGGCAGCTATTGCTAACATGATTCTGACGGACTTAAGCATCGCTACGGGTGAGAAGGTCTCATCGTAGTCAACTCCTTGAACTTTTGAAAAACCCTTTGCCACAAGTCGAGCTTTATAGACGGTGACATTACCGTCCGCGTCCGTCTTCCTCTTAAAGATCCATTTGTTCTGAATGGCCTTACGCCCTTCAGGTAATACTTCCAAAGTCCATACTTTGTTTTCATACATGGATCCCATCTCGGATTTCATGGCCTCTAACCACTTCTCGGAATCCGGGCCCATCATCGCTTCTCCATAGCTCGTAGGTTCATCGTTGTCTAACAACATGACCTCTAAGACAGGGTTGCCGTACCACTCAGGAGCAGTACGCGTCCTTGTCGACCTACGAGGTTCGATAGCAACTTGATCCAAAGCTTCATGATCATCATCATTAACTTCCTCTTCAGCTAATGTAGGCTCGACAGAAACAACTTTCTGCGTTGCGCTACTCTTAGGTTGAAGTAAAGGTTCAATAACCTCATCAAGTTCTATCTTCCTCCCACTCAATTCTTTCGAGAGAAACTCTTTCTCAAGAAATGTTCCGTTTTTAGCGACAAACACTTTGCCTTCGGATCTGAGATAGAAGGTATACCCAACTGTCTCTTTTGGGTATCCTATGAAGACGCATTTCTCCGCTTTGGGTTCCAGCTTTTCAGGCTGAAGCTTTTTGACATAAGCATCACATCCCCAAACTTTAAGAAACGACAGCTTTGGCATCTTGTTAAACCAAAGTTCATAAGGCGTCGTCTCAACGGATTTCGATGGTGCCCTATTTAAAGTGAATGCTGCTGTCTCTAATGCATAACCCCAAAACGATAGTGGCAAATCGGCAAGAGACATCATAGATCGCACCATATCCAATAAGGTTCGATTACGACGTTCGGACACACCATTACGCTGTGGTGTTCCAGGCGGTGTCAATTGTGAAACAATTCCACACTGTCTTAAGTGACTGCCAAACTCATAACTCAGATATTCTCCTCCTCGATCAGATCGTAGGAATTTAATCTTCTTGTTACGATGATTCTCAACTTCACTCTGAAATTGTTTGAACTTTTCAAATGTTTCAGACTTGTGTTTCATTAAGTAAATATACCCATATCTACTTAAGTCATCAGTGAAGGTGAGAAAGTAACGATAACCACCGCGCGCCTCAATACTCATCGGACCGCACACATCAGTATGTATGATTTCCAATAAGTCACTTGCCCGTTCCATTTTTCCAGAGAACGGCGTTTTAGTCATCTTGCCCATGAGGCATGGCTCACATGTGTCAAGTGATTCAAAATCAAGTGACTCCAAAAGTCCATCAGCATGGAGCTTCCTCATGCGTTTTACGCCAATATGACCTAAACGGCAGTGCCACAAGAAAGTGGTATTATCATTATCAATTCTACATCTTTTGGCATCAATGTTATGAACATGTGTATCATTACTATCGAGATTCAATAAGAATAAACCCCTCACATCGGGTGCATGACCATAAAAGATATTACTCATATAAATAGAACAACCATTATTCTCTGATTTAAATGAGTAACCGTCTCGCAATAAACAAGATCCAGATATAATGTTCATGCTTAACGCAGGCACCAAATAACACTTATTTAGGTTCATCACTAATCCCGACGGTAATCGAAGAGCGAGCGTGCCGACGGCGATCACATCAACCTTGGAACCATTTCCCACGCGCATCGTCACTTCGTCCTTTGCCAGCCTCCGTTTATTCCGCAGTTCCTGTTTTGAGTTGCAAATATGAGCAACCGCACCGGTATCAAATACCCAGGCACTACAACGAGAGTTGGTAAGGTACACATCAATAACATGTATATCATATATACCTTGTTTGTTGTTGGCCGCCTTCTTGTCAGCCAAATACTTGGGGCAATTCCGCTTCCAGTGTCCAGTTCCCTTGCAATGAAAACACACAGTTTCTGGTTTGGGTCCAGCCTTGGGTTTCTTCACGAGAGGAGCAACTGCTTTGCCACTCTGCTTGGAGTTACCCTTCTTACCCTTGCCATTTTTCTGGAAACTAGTGGTTTTATTGACCATCAACACTTGATGCTCCTTCTGAATTTCAGACTCAGCGGCTTTCAGCATCGCAAACAGCTCGACGACTGACTTGTTCATCCCGTGCATGTTATAGTTCAACACAAAGCTCTTGTAGCTAGGTGGCAATGATTGAAGAACTCTGTCAGTGATAGCCTCTGGCGGAAGGGGCATCCCTAACTCAGCCAGACGGGTGGAGTACCCAGACATTCTGAGCACGTGATCACTGATAGACCCGTTCTCCTCCATCTTGCAAGCATAGAACTTATCGGAGATCTCATATCTCTCGATCCGGGCATTCTTCTGAAAGATAAACTTCAACTCCTGGAACATCTCATATGCTCCATGACGTTCAAAACGTCTTTGAAGTCCCGGTTCTAAGCCATACAACATTGCACATTGAACTATTGAGTAATCATCAGAACGAGCCTGCCAGGCGTTCACAACGTCTAGAGACTCAACTGGAGCGGGTGGATCACCAAGCGGTGCATCAAGGACATAAGCCTTCTGGGAAGCCGTAAGGATAATCCTTAGATTACGGGCCCAGTCCACAAAGTTACTTCCATCATCTTTCAACTTAGCTTTCTCTAGGAACGCATTAAAATTCAGGGGTGCTACTGCGCGAGCCATGATCTACAACATAAATATAGCAAAGACAACTTAGACTATTGTTCTAGATAATGAGTTTAGTTAATCATATTACTTAAAAACTCCCACTCAAATTGACATCCCTCCGGTCATTCGAGTGTAACATGATCCAAATCCACCAACTCAAGTCCGATCATCACGTGAGTTGAGGTGGTTTCAATGGTGAACATCTTCATGTTGATCATATCTACTATATGACTCATGTTCGACCTTTCGGTCTCTTGTGTTCCGAGGCCATGTCTGTACATGCTAGGCTCGTCAAGTTTAACCCGAGTGTTCCGCACGTGCAACATGGCTTACACCCGTTGTATGCGAACGTAGAGTCTATCACACCCGATCATCACGGCGTGTCTCGAAACGACGAACTTTCGCAACGGTGCACACTTGGGGAGAACACAATTTATCTTGAAATTTAAGTGAGGGATCACCTTATAATGCTACCGTCGTCCTAAGCAAAATAAGATGCATAAAAGGATTAACATCACATGCAAATCATAAGTGACATGATATGGCCATGAACTTGTGCTTTTGATCTCCATCTCCAAAGCACCGGCATGATCTCCATCGTCACCGGCATGACACCATGATCTCCATCATCTTGATCTCCATCAACGTGTCGCCATAAGGTTGTCGCGCCGACTGTTGCTTCCACGACTATTGCTAACGTTTAGCGATAAAGTAAAGCATTACATAGCGCTTAATGATTGACACGCAGGTCATACAATAATTAAAGACAACTCTATGGCTCCTGCCAGTTGCCGTACTCATCGACATGCAAGTCGTGATATTCTATACATCACATGATCATCTCATACATCACATATATCTCATCATGTAATTGGCCATATCACATCACAACATACCCTGCAAAAACAAGTTAGACGTCCTCTAATTGTTGTTGCAAATTTTACGTGGCTGCTACGGGTTTGCAAGAACCGTTCTTACCTACGCAAAACCACAACGTGGTGTAGTGATTGCTTTTTGATCTTCTAAAAGAACCCTCTTCATTGAAATCGATTCAACTAAAGTGAGAGAGACAGACACCCGCTAGCCATCTTTATGCAACGAAGTTACATGTTAGTTGAAGGAACCTGTCTCGCGTAAGTGTACGCGTAATGTCGGTCCGGGCCGCTTCATCTCACAGTACCGCCGAATCAAATATCAACTAGTAACGGCAAGCAATATGTATACACCCACGCCCACAACTCGTTTGTGTTCTACTCGAGATCTCATCTACGCATAGACCTGGCTCTGATACCACTGTTGGGGAACGTTGCATGGGAAACAAAAATTTTCCTACGCACACACAAGATCTATCCATGGTGATGAGCATCTACGAGAGGGAGAGTGAATCTACATACCCTTGTAGATCGCTAAGCGGAAGCGTTTAAGAAACGCGGTTGATGTAGTCGAACGTCTCCGCGATCCAAATCGCAAGTCGTCCCTCGATCCGATCACGAACTAGCGCCGAACGGACGGCACCTCCGCGTTCAACACACGTACGGCTTGATGACGCCTTCACCTCCTCGATCCAGCGAGCGATGGTGAAGTAGTGGTTGAGTTCCAGCAGCACGACGGCGTGGTGATGATGGTGAGGAACAATCTCTGCAGGGCTTCGCCAAGCGCTACGGAGATTATGACGGAGGAACTAGAGGGTTAGGGTTGCCGCACACGGCTTGGGGAAATCTTGATGTGTCCCGTGTGCTAGCCCTGCCCCTCTATTTATATGTTGAGCCTTGGGGTCTAAACTTGGAGTAAAAGCCTCCTCCGGGTCGGTTTTGCCCGCACAAGGTCGGTTTGGCCCGCAGGGAAAGAGTCCAACTCGGATCCCTGCCGAACCGTGCACAGCCGCGCACAAGCGGTAGTACCGCTTCACACAAGCGGTAGTACCGCTTGGGCGGTAGTACCGCTTCACACAAGCGGTAGTACCGCTTGGGCGGTAGTACCGCTTCACACAAGCGGTAGTACCGCTCCGGCGGTAGTACCGCTTCACCAAGCGGTAGTACCGCTTACGCGGCAGCAAAACTACTTTTGCACTTTCCAATACCTTGTGGGCTTTATCCCTTTGGCTCATATAAAGTGTTGCTGCACCTGAATACTTCGGTAAACATCCGGAACCCCTTCCGGTGAACTCCGGAACCCTTCCGGAGATCAAAACACTATTATCACATATATCAATCTTTACCTCCGGACTATTCCGGAGATCCTCGTCATGTCCGGGATCTTATCCGGGACTCCGAACAACTTTCGGTCACCAACATAATAACTCAATTATACTAATCGTCACCAAACGTTAAGTGTGTAGACCCTGCGGGTTCGAGAACTATGTAGACATGACCGAGACACCTCTACGATCAATAACCAATAGCGGGACCTGGATGCCCATATTGGCTCCTACATATTCTACGAAGATCTTTATCGGTCGAACCTCTATGTCAAGGATTCAGTTAATCCCGTATGCTGTTCCCTTTGTTCTTCGGTATGTTACTTGCCCGAGATTCGATCGTCGGTATCACTATACCTAGTTCAATCTCGTTACCGGCAAGTCTCTTTACTCGTTCCGTAATACAAGATCCTGTGGCTAACTCTTTAGTCACTTTGCTTGCAAGGCTCAATGTGATGTTGTATTACCGAGTGGGCCCTGAGATACCTCTCCGTCACACGGAGTAACAAATCCCAGTCTTGATCCATGCCAACCCAACAGACACCCTCGGAGATACCTGTAGAGCACCTTTATAGTCACCCAGTTACGTTGCGACGTTTGATACACACAAGGTATTCTTCCGGTGTCAGTGAGTTGCATGATCTCATGGTCAAAGGAACAGATACTTGACATGCAGAAAACAATAGCAATAAACTGACACGATCAAATGCTACGTTTACAGTTTGGGTCTTGTCCATCACATCATTCTCCTAATGATGTGATCCCGTTATCAAATGACATCTCATGTCCATGGCTAGGAAACCTTAACCATCTTTGATCAACGAGCTAGTCAACTAGAGGCTTACTAGGGACATAGTTTTGTCTATGTACCCACACATGTATTTGAGTTTCCAATCAATACAATTATAGCATGGATAATAAACGATTATCATGAACAAGGAAATATAATAATAACCAATTTATTATTGCCTCTAGGGCATATTTCCAACATAAACAACGAACGGTCACAACTTTTTAACCGTAACTCCGATCGAGGTGAATCCAGCGCCCACATCTTCGTCTCGTCGAGCCCGTCATGTTGGTAGCATTTCCATAATGCTTTGACATAGTGGAAATGACCATTTTTCCCTTGCCCGTAAACAGCCCCCTCCGAGAGAGAACTGTTTCCGGCAACTCCTTCCACGACTTTTCCACACTTCTTCCCGGTGGATCCCTCACCCCAGGCAAGCCAGGACATCCATTCCATGAAGTATTCCAATAGCATTACATATTTAATTGAATTACTTGCATTTATAAATGAATTACTTGCATTACTTTGCCATGTGATAATTCATAGTAATTAAGTTAAATGCTTAGTTGATGCCATCTTAAGTATTGTGATAAACCACTATGTTTACCAAGTAAACTTAGTGGTTGATCTTGAGTCACTTGTCCGGGCTTACCCGTGCAACCACATTTGCCGGTATGGGACGGCCTTGACTTGGCCTGACTGCGTGATCTTTCACCGGTACCTCCAAAGAGGGAAGGTTATGCGCGCGCGCTACCCTGGCCCGGTAGGCGGCGATAACCTTGTGAGCCCAGTTGTTGTTTGGTTATTGAGCTCACGTCCCCGTTTGGGACAGTTAGTCCCCATTTGGGACTATTTAGTTTGGGCCACGACGGCGGCAGGTGTCTTGAGGACACAGGGGCCACCCAGGGCAAGCCTCCGGGGGAGGATGAGTGTCGGTGGTACGATGAAAGAGTCACGGGTCAGGCAGGTTTTGTTGAAGCAATGCTGGTCCACCCGAGTGGGATCACGAGGCCAGGTGCTTCATGGTGTGGGTAAAGTGCGCAACCTCTGCAGAGTGTAAAATCTATTCGAATAGCCGCGTCCACGGTATTGGACAGCTCGTCCAGACCTCACTAGGTGGTCAACCGTAATGTTGATAATAATGATGGGTGAACTCGTCTTGTGATCGGAAGTACTCAGTGAGTATTCTCAGGGTTGTGGGACAACCCAGGAGAGAGTAAGTGGATGATCGGTAACAGTAAGTAAACTACTTATGCATTTAACAGGATAATTGACATGCTATTGTTTGCTGCATTGTTTGGTTGTTGTGAGCTTGCGAGTACATTCAAAGTACTCACCTGGCGTATCATGCTAGTTTGCAGGTCATGCCATGATTGCTTGCTTGTCAGGGATGTCGATTTTGCAAGCTAGGATGCGCGTTCCAGCCAGAGTCCCTGCGGAGTGGAGTCCATCACCGCAGTCGTTGTTCCGCTGCAGAGAGTTATTTCATTTCCTCGGATTGTTCCGCTGTTAGCATAGAGCTAACCTAGGTAGGCGTAGTATCACCGTGTCGTTGTAATCCAGATACCCTTGTAACCTTATTCATAGTAATAAAGAGCTGATTTGTTCTATGCCAACAGTGTCGTATTCCAGAAGACTTGTCCCTGGGCTCGAATACGGGGCGTTCCGGTTTCCTCTGAGCCGGGGTGCCACACCAACCGCGCAGCATAAGTACCACCATGAATTTTACCTTTAGTTCGGTTAAGATGCAAGCGGCGTGCAACAATAGCTCCTAGGTTGTAAGCATTATCACCATAAAGTGCATGGCGTAAAATAGCGAGGGTGGGAGCGTTGAGGGCAGCACCCTGCTCCATAGCAGTTATGCATTTTCCTATAACTAGAGAAAAATAATGCACAAATGGAAAATGCAAACTAGTGGCTCTGGCGTGTGAAACGCCCCTGGTTTCCCCTACAGTAAAGGTATGAATAAAGTCCTCAAACTCCTCAGCTTTAGGTTCACGCATTCCCCCATCGAAGGGAAGCAGACATATTTCACAAAATTCATGCAGAGGTAACTCGTAGTTCTCGGCATATAGAGCAAAGCGTACCATAGGAGCACCAGGCGTATTAACGAAGTAAAAGTTTTGCACGAAGGAATTAGTAAGGAGGTAGTGTTGGTCACACTTATGTGCGAAGAAGATGGTTAGCCCGGCATTTGCAACAAATTGCATGAACTCTTCATAAAACCCGCTTCACTCATGAAGGGTATATGTGGCCATTCACAGGGCCTAACTTCCGCATTGCGAGGGAGGTTGATATCGCTATCCTGAATCCTCCTAGAAACTCCCTTGGGGCTCCGGCTTGAAGAAACTCTTGTTAGAAAGTTCATTTTCCTAAGAAAAAATTTCTGAAATTTTCGAGTCACAAAATTATGTCAATAAAACTTTGCGAGATTGGTAGCAACTACTCATATGGATGCCTAGAGGACATATCAAGCATTCCCACTACTTGGAACTCAAAGAATTAGACATGCAAGCTTATTTTCGGTACCACCAAGTGCAGCAACTTATGCAAAATATAAACCACTAAAACAAAAACTAATTGGAGGAATAGGAGAGTCACATACCAAGGAACATTTCCTTAAAACAGTTTCGGAAATGGAGTTCCGAGCAAAGAGATCAAAAATTTTACTTTCTGGGTGAAGAACACGGGAGAGAGATGGTTGGAGAATTTTTTTTTTCTAGAGGTAGGAGAAGGAGTGGGAGGAAGAGATAAGGCAGGGGGCCCTATGGGCCCCACAAGCCAACCGGCACTGCCCCTAGTGGGGGCGCGGCCTGTTGTGTGGTGGCCCACTGTCATGCCCCCCTACAGTGATTTTTACACACAAATTTTTTATTTATGCCAGAAAAATTCATGTTAAAATTTTGTGGAAATCTGAGACTTTTTATTTTTGAGGTATTTTTCATGCACGGGAAAAACAAAAAACGGGAATTTCATGGAATTTTATTTTTATTTTTACTAAGAAAGAACAATGTAAACTTGTGATACTCAGAGTTGTGAATATTCAATTCATCAATCTTATGTCTTTCGGAAAGAATTCATTAATAAGGTTGATCAAGTCTTATTAATAAACATTTCCGATTAACATGAAACCGAAGAATCTTCATATGTCACTAGGTTACCTCAATTGGGATTTGTATCTCCCCAACAATAAGATTATAATATTTCTTCTTCTTGGCAGTAGGGAGAGGAATTGTAATATCTCCAATGATAATCGTATGCAGAGGATCAATGACATTAATATTATTAACCAAAGTTTGCTTCCTCGGAAAATGCACGATATGTTGGTTGCCATTGATATGAAAGGTGACATTGTTTTTAGTGCAATCGATAACAGCCTCTACAGTATTTAGAAAAGGTCTACCAAGGATGATCGACATATTGTCGTCCTCCGGCATATCAAGAATAACAAAGTCTGTTAAGATAGTAACATTTGCAACCACGACGGGAACGTCCTCGCAAATTCCAATAGGTAAAGCATTGGATTTATCGGCCATTTGCAAAGATATCTCTGTAGGTGTGAGTTTACTCAATTCAAGTCTTTTATAGAGGGAGAAAGGCATAACACTAACACCGGCCCCTAAATCACATAAAGCAGTTTTAACATAATTCCTTTTACTAGAGCAAGGTATTGTGGGTATACCTGTTGGAAATATGCCCTAGAGGCAATAATAAATTGGTTATTATTATATTTCCTTGTTCATGATAATCGTTTATTATCCATGCTATAATTGTATTGATTGGAAACTCAAATACATGTGTGGATACATAGACAACACTGTGTCCCTAGTAAGCCTCTAGTTGACTAGCTCGTTGATCAAAGATGGTTAAGGTTTCCTAGCCATTGACATGAGATGTCATTTGATAACGGGATCACATCATTAGGAGAATGATGTGATGGACAAGACCCAAACTGTAAACGTAGCATTTGATCGTGTCAGTTTATTGCTATTGTTTTCTGCGTGTCAAGTATCTGTTCCTTTGACCTTGAGATCATGCAACTCACTGACACCGGAGGAATACCTTGTGTGTATCAAACGTCGCAACGTAACTGGGTGACTATAAAGGTGCTCTACAGGTATCTCCGAGGGTGTCTGTTGGGTTGGCATGGATCAAGACTGGGATTTGTTACTCCGTGTGACGGAGAGGTATCTCAGGGCCCACTCGGTAATACAACATCACATTGAGCCTTGCAAGCAAAGTGACTAAAGAGTTAGCCACAGGATCTTGTATTACGGAACGAGTAAAGAGACTTGCCGGTAACGAGATTGAACTAGGTATAGTGATACCGACGATCGAATCTCAGGCAAGTAACATACCGAAGAACAAAGGGAACAGCATACGGGATTAACTGAATCCTTGACATAGAGGTTCGACCGATAAAGATCTTCGTAGAATATGTAGGAGCCAATATGGGCATCCAGGTCCCGCTATTGGTTATTGGCCGTAGAGGTGTCTCGGTCATGTCTACATAGTTCTCGAACCCGCAGGGTCTACACACTTAACGTTTGGTGACGATTAGTATAATTGAGTTATTATGTTGGTGACCGAAAGTTGTTCGGAGTCCCGGATAAGATCCCGGACATGACGAGGATCTCCGGAATAGTCCGGAGGTAAAGATTGATATATGTGATAATAGTGTTTTGATCTCTGGAAGGGTTCCGGAGTTCACCGGAAGGGGTTCCGGATGTTTACCGAAGTGTTCGGGTGCAGCAACACTTTATATGAGCCAAAGGGATAAAGCCCACAAGGTATTGGAAAGTGCAAAAGTAGTTTTGCTGCCGCGTAAGCGGTACTACCGCTTGGTGAAGCGGTACTACCGCTTGTGTGAAGCGGTACTACCGCCCAAGCGGTACTACCGCTTGTGTGAAGCGGTACTACCGCTTGTGCGCGGCTGTGCACGATTCGGCAGGGTCCGAATTGGACTCTTTTCCTGCGGGCCAAACCGACCTTGTGCGGGCAAAACCGACCCGGAGGAGACTTTTACTCCAAGTTTAGACCCCAAGGCTCAACATATAAATAGAGGGGCAGGGCTAGCACACGGGACACATCAGGATTTCCCAAGCCGTGTGCCGGCAACCCTAGCCCTCTAGTTCCTCCGTCATAATCTCCGTAGTGCTTGGCGAAGCCCTGCAGAGATTGTTCCTCACCACCATCACCACGCCGTCGTGCTGCTGGAACTCAACCACTACTTCACCATCGCTCGCTGGATCGAGGAGGTGAAGGCGTCATCAAGCCGTACGTGTGTTGAACGCGGAGGTGCCGTCCGTTCGGCACTAGATCGGAAGGATCGTGATTGGATCGCGGGACGCTCGGCGATTTGGATCGCGAAGACGTTCGACTACATCAACCGCGTTTATTAACGCTTCCGCTTAGCGATCTACAAGGGTATGTAGATTCACTCTCCCTCTCGTAGATGCTCATCACCATGGATAGATCTTGCGTGTGCGTAGGAAAATTTTTGTTTCCCATGCAACGTTCCCCAACAGTGGTATCAGAGCTAGGTCTATGCGTAGATGAGATCTCGAGTAGAACACAAACGAGTTGTGGGCGTGGGTGTATACATATTGCTTGCCGTTACTAGTTGATACTTGATTCCGCGGTATTGTGAGATGAAGCGGCCCGGACCGACATTACGCGTACGCTTACGCGAGACTGGTTTCACCGCTGCGTGCACTTGTTGCATAAAGGTGACTGGCGGGTGTCTGTCTCTCTCACTTTAGTTGAATCGGTTCAATGAAGAGGGTTCTTTTAGAAGATCAAAAAGCAATCACTACACCACGTTGTGGTTTTGCGTAGGTAAGAACGGTTCTTGCAAACCCGTAGCAGCCACGTAAAATTTGCAACAACAATTAGAGGACGTCTAACTTGTTTTTGCAGGGTATGTTGTGATGTGATATGGCCAATTACATGATGAGATATATGTGATGTATGAGATGATCATGTGTTGTATAGAATATCACGACTTGCATGTCGATGAGTACGGCAACTGGCAGGAGCCATAGAGTTGTCTTTAATTATTGTATGACCTGCGTGTCAATCATTAAGCGCTATGTAATGCTTTACTTTATCGCTAAACGTTAGCTATAGTCGTGGAAGCAACAGTCGGCGCGACAACCTTATGGCGACACGTTGATGGAGATCAAGATGATGGAGATCATGGTGTCATGCCGGTGACGATGGAGATCATGCCGGTGCTTTGGAGATGGAGATCAAAAGCACAAGTTCATGGCCATATCATGTCACTTATGATTTGCATGTGATGTTAATCCTTTTATGCATCTTATTTTGCTTAGGACGACGGTAGCATTATAAGGTGATCCCTCACTTAAATTTCAAGATAAATTGTGTTCTCCCCAAGTGTGCACCGTTGCGAAAGTTCGTCGTTTCGAGACACGCCGTGATGATCGGGTGTGATAGACTCTACGTTCGCATACAACGGGTGTAAGCCATGTTACACGTGCGGAACACTCGGGTTAAACTTGACGAGCCTAGCATGTACAGACATGGCCTCGGAACACAAGAGACCGAAAGGTCGAACATGAGTCATATAGTAGATATGATCAACATGAAGATGTTCACCATTGAAACCACCTCAACTCACGTGATGATCGGACTTGAGTTGGTGGATTTGGATCATGTTACACTCGAATGATCGGAGGGATGTCAATTTGAGTGGGAGTTTTTAAGTAATATGATTAACTAAACTCATTATCTAAGAACAATAGTCTAAGTTGTCTTTGCTATATTTATGTTGTAGATCATGGCTCGCGCAGTAGCACCCCTGAATTTTAATGCGTTCCTAGAGAAAGCTAAGTTGAAAGATGATGGAAGTAACTTTGTGGACTGGGCCCGTAATCTAAAGATTATCCTTACGGCTTCCCAGAAGGCTTATGTCCTTGATGCACCGCTTGGTGATCCACCCGCTCCAGTTGAGTCTCTAGACGTTGTGAACGCCTGGCAGGCTCGTTCTGATGATTACTCAATAGTTCAATGTGCAATGTTGTATGGCTTAGAACCGGGACTTCAAAGACGTTTTGAACGTCATGGAGCATATGAGATGTTCCAGGAGTTGAAGTTTATCTTTCAGAAGAATGCCCGGATCGAGAGATATGAGATCTCCGATAAGTTCTATGCTTGCAAGATGGAGGAGAACGGATCTATCAGTGATCACGTGCTCAGAATGTCTGGGTACTCCACCCGTCTGGCTGAGTTAGGGATGCCCCTTCCGCCAGAGGCTATCACTGACAGAGTTCTTCAATCATTGCCACCTAGCTACAAGAGCTTCGTGTTGAACTATAACATGCACGGGATGAACAAGTCAGTCGCCGAGCTGTTTGCGATGCTGAAAGCCGCTGAGTCTGAAATTCAGAAGGAGCATCAAGTGTTGATGGTCAATAAAACCACTAGTTTCAAGAAAAATGGCAAGGGTAAGAAGGGTAACTCCAAGCAGAGTGGCAAAGCAGTTGCTCCTCTCGTGAAGAAACCCAAGGCTGGACCCAAACCAGAAACTGTGTGTTTTCATTGCAAGGGAACTGGACACTGGAAGCGGAATTGCCCCAAGTATTTGGCTGACAAGAAGGCGGCCAACAACAAACAAGGTATATATGATATACATGTTATTGATGTGTACCTTACCAACTCTCGTTGTAGTGCCTGGGTATTTGATACCGGTGCGGTTGCTCATATTTGCAACTCAAAACAGGAACTGCGGAATAGACGGAGGCTGGCAAAGGACGAAGTGACGATGCGCGTGGGAAATGGTTCCAAGGTTGATGTGATCGCCGTCGGCACGCTCGCTCTTCGATTACCGTCGGGATTAGTGATGAACCTAAATAAGTGTTATTTGGTGCCTGCGTTAAGCATGAACATTATATCTGGATCTTGTTTATTGCGAGACGGTTACTCATTTAAATCAGAGAATAATGGTTGTTCTATTTATATGAGTAATATCTTTTATGGTCATGCACCCAATGTGAGGGGTTTATTCTTATTGAATCTCGATAGTAATGATACACATGTTCATAACATTGATGCCAAAAGATGTAGAATTGATAATGATAATACCACTTTCTTGTGGCACTGCCGTTTAGGTCATATTGGCGTAAAACGCATGAAGAAGCTCCATGCTGATGGACTTTTGGAGTCACTTGATTTTGAATCACTTGACACATGTGAGCCATGCCTCATGGGCAAGATGACTAAAACGCCGTTCTCTGGAACAATGGAACGGGCAAGTGACTTATTGGAAATCATACATACTGATGTGTGCGGTCCGATGAGTATTGAGGCGCGCGGTGGTTATCGTTACTTTCTCACCTTCACTGGTGACTTAAGTAGATATGGGTATATTTACTTAATGAAACACAAGTCTGAAACATTTGAAAAGTTCAAACAATTTCAGAGTGAAGTTGAGAATCATCGTAACAAGAAGATTAAATTCCTACGATCTGATCGAGGAGGAGAATATCTGAGTTATGAGTTTGGCAGTCACTTAAGACAGTGTGGAATTGTTTCACAATTGACACCGCCTGGAACACCACAGCGTAATGGTGTGTCCGAACGTCGTAATCGAACCTTATTGGATATGGTGCGATCTATGATGTCTCTTGCCGATTTGCCACTATCGTTTTGGGGTTATGCATTAGAGACAGCTGCATTCACTTTAAATAGGGCACCATCGAAATCCGTTGAGACGACGCCATATGAACTTTGGTTTGGCAAGAAGCCAAAGCTGTCGTTTCTTAAAGTTTGGGGATGTGATGCTTATGTCAAAAAGCTTCAGCCTGAAAAGCTGGAACCCAAAGCGGAGAAATGCGTCTTCATAGGATACCCAAAAGAGACAGTTGGGTATACCTTCTACCTCAGATCCGAAGGCAAAGTGTTTGTCGCTAAAAACGGAACATTTCTTGAGAAAGAGTTTCTCTCGAAAGAATTGAGTGGGAGGAAGATAGAACTTGATGAGGTTGTTGAACCTTTACTTCAACCTGAGAGTAGCGCAGCGCAGAAAGTTGTTTCTGTGGAGCCTACATTAGCTGAAGAGGAAGTTAATGATGATGATCATGAAGCTTTGGATCAAGTTGCTATCGAACCTCGTAGGTCGACAAGGACGCGTACTGCTCCTGAGTGGTACGGCAACCCTGTCTTAGAGGTCATGTTGTTAAACAACGATGAACCTACGAGCTATGGAGAAGCAATGATGGGCCCGGATTCCGAGAAGTGGTTAGAGGCCATGAAATCCGAGATGGGATCCATGTATGAAAACAAAGTATGGACTTTGGAAGTATTACCTGAAGGGCGTAAGGCCATTCAGAACAAATGGATCTTTAAGAGGAAGACGGACGCGGACGGTAATGTCACCGTCTATAAAGCTCGACTTGTGGCAAAGGGTTTTTCACAAGTTCAAGGAGTTGACTACGATGAGACCTTCTCACCCGTAGCGATGCTTAAGTCCGTCAGAATCATGCAAGCATCTCGGAGTTGGAATCTTCGTTTTGATGAGGTGATCAAAGCGTTCGAGTTTATACAAGTTTACGGAGAAGCTTGTATTTACAAGAAAGTGAGTGGGAGCTCTATAGCGTTTCTAATATTATATGTGGATGACATATTGCTGATTGGAAACAATATAGAAATGCTGGAAAGCGTAAAGGAATATTTGAACAAGAGTTTTTCAATGAAGGACCTAGGAGAAGCTGCTTTCATATTAGGCATCAAGATCTATAGAGATAGATCAAGACGCTTAATAGGACTTTCACAAAGCACATACCTTGATAAGATTTTGAAGAAGTTCAAAATGGATCAGTCCAAGAAGGGGTTCTTGCCTGTTTTGCAAGGTGTGAAGTTGAGTAAGACTCAATGCCCAGTGACTGCAGAAGATAGAGAAAAAATGAGTGTCATCCCCTATGCTTCAGCCATAGGCTCTATCATGTATGCAATGCTGTGCACAAGACCCGATGTCAGCCTTGCCATAAGTATGGCCGGAAGGTTTCAAAGTGATCCAGGAATGGAACACTGGACGGCGGTCAAGAATATCCTGAAGTACCTGAAAAGGACTAAGGACATGTTTCTCGTTTATGGAGGTGATCAAGAGCTCGTCGTAAAGGGTTACGTCGATGCAAGCTTTGACACTGATCCGGATGACTCTAAGTCGCAAACCGGATACGTATTTATTCTTAATGGGGGTGCGGTTAGCTGGTGCAGTTCCAAGCAAAGCGTGGTAGCTGATTCTACATGCGAAGCGGAGTACATCGCAGCCTCGGAGGCGGCGAAGGAAGGTGTCTGGATGAAGGAGTTCATGACAGATCTTGGAGTAGTGCCTAGTGCGCTTAACCCAATGACTCTGTTTTGTGATAATACTGGTGCCATTGCTCTAGCCAAGGAACCAAGATTTCACAAGAGGACCAGACACATAAAGCGACGTTTCAATTCCATCCGCGATTACATCAAGGAGGACGACATAAATATTTGCAAAGTACACACGGATCTAAATGTTGCAGATCCGATGACTAAACCTCTTCCAAGGGCTAAACATGAACAACACCAGAACTGCATGGGTGTTCGATTCATTACAATGTAAATCACATAGTGATGTGAACTAGATTATTGACTCTAGTGCAAGTGGGAGACTGTTGGAAATATGCCCTAGAGGCAATAATAAATTGGTTATTATTATATTTCCTTGTTCATGATAATCGTTTATTATCCATGCTATAATTGTATTGATTGGAAACTCAAATACATGTGTGGATACATAGACAACACTGTGTCCCTAGTAAGCCTCTAGTTGACTAGCTCGTTGATCAAAGATGGTTAAGGTTTCCTAGCCATTGACATGAGATGTCATTTGATAACGGGATCACATCATTAGGAGAATGATGTGATGGACAAGACCCAAACTGTAAACGTAGCATTTGATCGTGTCAGTTTATTGCTATTGTTTTCTGCGTGTCAAGTATCTGTTCCTTTGACCATGAGATCATGCAACTCACTGACACCGGAGGAATACCTTGTGTGTATCAAACGTCGCAACGTAACTGGGTGACTATAAAGGTGCTCTACAGGTATCTCCGAGGGTGTCTGTTGGGTTGGCATGGATCAAGACTGGGATTTGTTACTCCGTGTGACGGAGAGGTATCTCAGGGCCCACTCGGTAATACAACATCACATTGAGCCTTGCAAGCAAAGTGACTAAAGAGTTAGCCACAGGATCTTGTATTACGGAACGAGTAAAGAGACTTGCCGGTAACGAGATTGAACTAGGTATAGTGATACCGACGATCGAATCTCAGGCAAGTAACATACCGAAGAACAAAGGGAACAGCATACGGGATTAACTGAATCCTTGACATAGAGGTTCGACCGATAAAGATCTTCGTAGAATATGTAGGAGCCAATATGGGCATCCAGGTCCCGCTATTGGTTATTGGCCGTAGAGGTGTCTCGGTCATGTCTACATAGTTCTCGAACCCGCAGGGTCTACACACTTAACGTTTGGTGACGATTAGTATAATTGAGTTATTATGTTGGTGACCGAAAGTTGTTCGGAGTCCCGGATAAGATCCCGGACATGACGAGGATCTCCGGAATAGTCCGGAGGTAAAGATTGATATATGTGATAATAGTGTTTTGATCTCTGGAAGGGTTCCGGAGTTCACCGGAAGGGGTTCCGGATGTTTACCGAAGTGTTCGGGTGCAGCAACACTTTATATGAGCCAAAGGGATAAAGCCCACAAGGTATTGGAAAGTGCAAAAGTAGTTTTGCTGCCGCATAAGCGGTACTACCGCTTGGTGAAGCGGTACTACCGCCGGAGCGGTACTACCGCTTGTGTGAAGCGGTACTACCGCTTGTGTGAAGCGGTACTACCGCTTGTGCGCGGCTGTGCACGATTCGGCAGGGTCCGAATTGGACTCTTTTCCTGCGGGCCAAACCGACCTTGTGCGGGCAAAACCGACCCGGAGGAGACTTTTACTCCAAGTTTAGACCCCAAGGCTCAACATATAAATAGAGGGGCAGGGCTAGCACACGGGACACATCAGGATTTCCCAAGCCGTGTGCCGGCAACCCTAGCCCTCTAGTTCCTCCGTCATAATCTCCGTAGTGCTTGGCGAAGCCCTGCAGAGATTGTTCCTCACCACCATCACCACGCCGTCGTGCTGCTGGAACTCAACCACTACTTCACCATCGCTCGCTGGATCGAGGAGGTGAAGGCGTCATCAAGCCGTACGTGTGTTGAACGCGGAGGTGCCGTCCGTTCGGCACTAGATCGGAAGGATCGTGATTGGATCGCGGGACGCTCGGCGATTTGGATCGCGAAGACGTTCGACTACATCAACCGCGTTTATTAACGCTTCCGCTTAGCGATCTACAAGGGTATGTAGATTCACTCTCCCTCTCGTAGATGCTCATCACCATGGATAGATCTTGCGTGTGCGTAGGAAAATTTTTGTTTCCCATGCAACGTTCCCCAACAATACCCGGATCCCCCAACTTCTTAGGTACTCCACCATCAAAAGAATAATTAGCAAGCATGGTGGCAATTTCAGTTTCAGGTATCTTTCTTTTACTAGTGATAATATCTTTCATATACTTAGCATAAGGAAGCATTTTCAATATATCAGTCAAGTGGGTGCGTAAATGGACAGGTCTAATCATTTCAGCAAAGCGCTCAAAATCTTCCTCATCTTTACTTTTAGTGGCTTTACGAGGGAATGGCATAGGTTTTTTAATCCATGGTTCCTAGCAACAAAGTCTTTCTTATCATAACGTTTATTTTTAGACGGTGGGTAATCAAGATCTTCAGCACGTTCAATTTCTACATCATTATCATTTTCTTTGTTATTATCTAGTTGAGCATCTATATGAGCATCATCATTATTATCATTTTCATTATCACTAAGTGTATGCTCACTACCAGACTGAGTCTCAGCATCAGAAACAGAAACTTCATTGTTTTTCTCAACAAGTTTTTCTATAACAGGTTCACTAGAGGCATGCAAGTTCCTATCATTTTTCTTTTTCTTCTTCTTCTTAGATGAACTAGGTGTATCTTCATTAATTTTTTGAGAATCTTTTTCAATTCTTTTAGGGTGACCTTCAGGATAAAGAGGTTCTTGGGTCATTCTACCTTCTCTAGTCACTACTCTAATAGCATGATCATTTATATTATTCATTTCAGTAAGCAAATCATTTTGTGATTTAGCGACTTGGTCTAGTTGAGTGTGAACCATAGAAGCATATTTCCCTAAACCTTTCACATCATTTGCAATTCTAAACATCAAGTCACTTAAGTAATCTATCATCATAGCATTACGTTGCAATTGATTCTTAACATAATGGTTGAAATGTTCTTGCTTAGCAACGTAATTATCAAATTCATCCAAGCATTTTTCAGGAGTCTTAGTATAAGGTATGTCACTTTTATTAAAGGAATGGAGAGAGTTTACCTTTAATACCTGTGTCGGGGTATCAAGTCCATGTACTTCTTCAACAGGTGGTAATTTCTTGACATCCTCAGTTTTAATACCCTTTTCTTTCATAGATCTTTTTGCTTCGTGCATATCTTCGGGGCTGAGAAATAGAATACCTCTCTTCTTTTGAATAGGTTCTGAAGGTGGTTCAGGGAGTGTCCAATCATCGGCATTTTGCATTATGTTGTTCAATAATTGTTTAGCTTGTCCAACAGTTCTTTCCCTGAAAACACAACCAACACAACTATCTAGGAAATCCCTAGAAGCATGAGTTAGTCCATTATAAAAAATATCAATTATTTCATTCCTCTCAAGTGGACAATCAGGCAAAGCTCGTAGTAACTAGAGAAGCCTCCCCCAAGCTTGAGCGGTATTCTCTTCTTCAAATTGAGCAAAGTTAAATGTTTCCTGTAAGGCAGCTTGTTTCTTATGAGCAGGAAAATATTTTGCAGAAAAGTGTTGAAGCATATCCTGGGGACTACGTATGCAACCAGGAGTAAGTGATAAGAACATTCCTTGGCCTCGCCTTTTAGCGAGAAAGGAAAAAGCTTAAGGATATAATAGTAGCGATTTTTTTCTTCATTGGTAGACATGGCAGCAATATCATTTAGTTTCATAAGGTGTTCGACAAGAGTTTCATTTTCATAACCATGTAAAGGATCAGACTCTACTATAGGAATTAACTCAGGGTCTACATAGAACTCATAATCCCTATGAGTAACAAATATATGAGAAGTAGCAAATTTAGGATCACGTTTCATTTTCTCCATCATATATTTTTCATTTAGTTTGCATAATAGTTTCTTCACATCATCTCTATTTTCACAAGCAAGGATGTCCCTAGCTACCTCATCATCCATAACATAACCTTCAGGTACAAAAGGCAATTCATATCTATTAGGTGAGCGAGGGGTAATAGGTGATTCAAAGTCTTCCTCAATTTCAGCATTCTCAAGTTCTCTAGCTTTAGCAATATGAGCATCAAGTAATTCATTCAGTGGCACAGGTTTAGTTTCAACATGTGTAGCAATAGTTTCATCATTAATTTCAGAAGTAGCATCATCAAGTTCATGTGACATATCAGGACGATCAACAGGTGGTGGTGTAACAAGTTGATTCAACACAGAAGGTGAATCAAAAGCAGAGCTAGATGGCAGTTCCTTACCTCCTCTCGTGCGAGAGGGGACGATCTTAGTTCGGTCGTCTTTCATATTTCTCATAGTGTCAATTGGATATCCTTCAGTTAACACAATAAAGAGCTATTCTCCCCGGCAACGGCGCCAGAAAAAGGTCTTGATAACCGACAAGTGTAGGGGATCACAACACTCTTCACAGGTAGTATTTCACCCTAATTTATTGATTCGACACAAGGGGAGCCAAAGAATATTTATTGGCCTTGATAGTTGAGTTGTCAATTCAACCACACCGAGGATATCTCTCTGCATTAAAGATTTAGTAGCACGTCAAATAGTAGTAGCAAAAGTGACAGTAATAGTGACAGTAGCAAGTGTGACAGTAACAATAGCAATAGTAACTTGGCAAGATTCAGTATATGTAAGATGTAGGCAGGTGGATCGGTGGTGGATAATGATTTAGATGGCATTGATCATATAACAGTTACACACTAGGGCGACACAGAACTAGCTCCAATTCATCAATGTAATGTAGGCATGTATGCCGTATATAGTCATACGTGCTTGCGATAAGGACTTGCATGACATCTTTTGTCCTATCCTCCCGTGGCAGCGGGGTCCTATTGGAAACTTAGGGATATTAAGGCCTCCTTTTAATAGAGAACCGGAACAAAGCATTAACACATGGTGAATACATGAACTCCTGAAACTACGACAATCACCGGAAAGTATCCCAATTATTGTCACCTTGGGGTATGCGGATCAGGACACGTAATAGGTACATATAACTTGAAAGATAGGATCCAAATCACTCTTATATTCATGAAAACATAATAGGTTTGGATCTGAAATCATGGAACTCGAGCCCTAGTGACAAGCATTAAGCATAGCAAAGTCATAGTAACATCAATCTCAGAACATAGTGGATACTAGGGATCAAGCCCTATCAAACTTAACTCGATTACATGATCAATTCCATCCAATCCCACCACCGTCCAGCAAGCATACAAAGGAATTACTCACTCCCGGTGGTGAGCATCATGGCGGTGTTGATGGAGAAGGGTTGGTGATGACGACGGTGACGATTTCCCCTCTCTGGAGCCCAAAACAGGCTCTAGATCAGCCCTCCAGAGGAAGAATGGGAGGTGGCGGCGGCTCCATCTCGTGAAACGCGATGAAATCTTTTCTCTGATTTTTTTTCTCCACGGATGTGAATTTATAGCATTGGAATTAGGTCGGAGGGGCCACGAGGGCCCCACAAGCCATCTGGTCGCGCCCCTAGGGGTGGTGCGCCCGGTTGCATGGTGGCCTTCTGGTCCACCCCCTCCGGTAGTTCTTCGCTCCAAAAATCCTTATATATTCCAGAAAAAATCCACAAAAAGTTTCGTCCAATTCCGAGAACTTTCATTTCTGCACATAGATAACACCAAGGTAGTTCTGTTGAAAACAGCGTCAGTCCGGGTTAGTTTCATTCAAATCATGTAAATTAGAGGACAAAACCAGAGAAAAAGTGTTTAGAAAAGTAGATACGTTTGAGACGTATCAGCCCCCTTCGGAGAGGGTGTGCCACGGGGCGAATCCCCCGATCCCACCTTCGAAGGTCCACCCCTCCCCCGCGGGCCATCCGACGCGCCTCGTCGGATGCCGAGACCCGCGTAGAGCCGTGCTTGGCCTCCAAGGGAAGGGCTGCCTCAGGCCCTTCGCCGAGGAGGGAGGAGGGGGGCTCCACGGGCAAGCTCGGCCATGGTGGTACGCCCGGACCATAGCACAGGCCTCAGCCGGTCCAAGCCCACCCCCTCCCGTCGACTTCAAACTTTTCCCTTAGAGCTTCTTGCCTTGAGCCCCTTGGGGTGGCCTGGCCATTGCTTCAAGGGCGGACTTAATAGGGCCTCACATACCTGCATACCAAAGTCAGTGCAAAACAACTTGAAGAGGTCACGTGTGAATCAGCGGCCGTTGTTGGGAACGACGGGGGGCTGAGGGGGCGCGTAGTCTTGAGACCATTCCAAGCGCCGAGGGAGGCAGCGTGCCGCGTTCGCTTGAGGGCCTCAGGAGGGCGACATCTACTTGAGCCGCTTGAGCGGCCGGTTGGACACTGGTGTATGGCAGGCTATTTCGCGAGGCTCCCGGTTGGCCCCGGCCCCCTTCGTCCCGCTGGGCATCGTCATTCCTCCTGGGCGGCGGAGGCAAGGAAGGACAACCGCGGCGATGAACCTCATCAAGGCTGGCGTGAGTGGCCTCATGAGGGCGCCTGGCGCGAGCGAACCTGTGAGGTGCACCATAAGGGTGACGCCGCCTTTGGACGATCTGGCGGCTGGCTTAAGGCGCCGGCCCTCAGCCGTGGCCTGGGCCCCTCCCAATGCTCGTGCAACCCCTAATGGGCTCCGGCGCCCCTGGCCGGAGGGCGCGGGCCACACCGAGACCCGGCCGGGCCGACGCGCGAGGGGGGGGGGTCCCCCATGACCATTGCCCCCAGCGAGGCATGACTGGGCGAGCGAGGAAGCGCTTGAGCCTTTCCACGATTGCGACGAGTCCGGTGATGCGTGCCATCCAGGCGCTCTGCTCAGCGCCTGTCGGGCGAAGGCGAGACAGTTTGCGCGCCATGAGCAATGCGGCCTACGCATTTGTGTGCTCGCGATGGGCGACACAAGGAGAAGGTGGTACTGATGCGGTCGTCCCTCTGCACGGAGGGGTACGTGCAGGAGTCCCACTGCCCGCGAGCTGTAGAGCCGGCGGCGGTGGCAGCTATGGCACCGATGGTGTGGCGACGTCCGCCGCGGCCTGTAGGCGCGATCCGGACGATGCGAGCCGCCTGACCGCTCAGGGTGCGCACAACGGGCGTCCGCCATAGGATTGATGAAGCCGGGGCCCAAACGGGGCTGAAGAGCAGCAGCGCACCCCTATCTGGCGCGCCAAATGATGGAATCGGGGCTCCGAGTACCCTTGAGAGGTTCGAACTCTGGGGTGCACCAGCTCTTCAACCTCGCTCCCTCTATCTAACCTACGGCGATGCTCCGGCGTGCTTGAGCTTGGGGGAAGAAACGATGAACACACGATCTACCCAGGTTTGGGCCACCTTGCGGTGTAAAACCCTACTCCTGCTTGTCTGGATTGCATAGTGGTGGAGAGTGAATACAAGGTGTCCTTTACAATTGCTGCCTTCTCCCCTTTATACCAGCTCCGGTCCTCTTCCCCCAAAACATCCGGCGGGAAGGGTTGCCACAAGGGCCGATTTTGAAAGAGGACAAGACTGTGCCCCACCCTGCCTAAAGTAGTCTCCGCCTGTAAAGCCACCTATTGTGACGCATCAGTGGGCTCGGGGATGACCTCCATCCTGGCGAGCCCAGCCTCTGTCTTCTTTCACCAAAGGGGGGAAACTTTCGAGGGTCGCTTTGGGGCGAGTGGCTGGCCCCTCTTCCTTAGCACGGGGAGGGAAAACTCCCCGTCCGTCCTCGCTGGCTGAGAGCCAGGAACCGCCTAACGCGGTGCGTAGTGCCCACGCAGAGCCCCCGTGGGGCATCCCGGGGAGGCGGCCTCCCGAGGGCATTCTCAAGAGGCCCTCTAGAGTGCTTCCGGCCAAAGACTTCATAAAGCGAAGCCTCCCATGGTCACCCTTACTACAGTGCCCACTCCAGGCCATGCTGGGCCCGGGCCCCATGTCATGCCCTGGGTCCTAGGCAGACGGGCCTGGGTACCCCCAGTCCCAGAAGCTCGACACGTGCGGACTTTAAGATTCCCGAGGAAGGTGCCACGCCAAAGTTTGTGTGCTGGGTATGTAAACATCACACAACACTTCCATACATATGTTCGATCCATGCTTAGACGGTGATTGTCTTTGGATACTCCTTCATGTGGTTGTCATTGGAAAGTCCATTCCTGGGCCTGCGTGGATGTCCATCACATTGACAGACAACGAGAGAGAGGTTACCATGGTAGATTCTTCAATTGGTTTGTGTTATGGTATATATTATATAGATCATTTGAGTTTCCTTACCCAAGTCTGAGCGTACGCGTACGTACGCGTGAATCGTTCCCATCGACGCTCGGCATACTAGTTGTACGTGTCACGAACACTTGCTCGGGGGGGGGGGGGGGCTTTCCGGTTCCAAAGCATGTGCCACATCAAAGTTGCACATGAGGTATATATTAATGAACTCAAACGCAACACAACATTTCCGTACATATGTTTGCGCCACCTGCAGGTGATGGTTGTCTTCGACACTCTACCGCGTGGTTATCGGCATCACGCCCATTCATGGGCCTCGGTGGACGTCCATCCTTTTGACCAACAGCGGGAGAGGTTTGACCAAAATGTTGATTCTTTGGTAGGGATGTCCGTGTTGCGAGGCGCATGGGCCATAGTCCACCTTTGACCGGAAGAGAGATGGGGTGGTTTGACCATGTTGGATTCATGTATATGTTTCATTTTCGTTTTACGACATGGGTGAGACGCGAGACCTGTTTGGGGGCATGTATTCGTAGCTAGGATTCCCCCTCCCACCGACACGGAGTGGAGACGTAGGAGACATGTGCCACATCAAAGTTGCGCATTGGGTATTTTGAATGATTAAACCACCCTGTGCATACATATTTTTGTTCCACATGCAGGCGTGTATGTGTTCTGACCCCTTTCCCGCAATTTTTTTTGGCGAAATGCTCCTAAATATTATTATTCTAGGAGTAAATAGCAAACGATTCGAATGTAACAACCGTTTGCGATTGTACACTCAAAAGACACCATTCCCTCCGACGCTGGCACATCAGTATGGTCCACTGGTGGGCGTCGGACACGATTGTGCTCCATGAGGCTTCCCTCGCAAAAATATCTACCGCCTTGAGCCATTTGAAAAATGGCGGTTCTGCGGGTTTTCCTATTTAATAGCACACACTTATTATGTTTCTGTTGTGTGCGATGTTTGTTGCTCCCGCGCTGGCCGTGCCGCTTCAATCCCGTAATCTAAATTTTCAGTAGCCCCGGCATCCTGGCAATACACTCCCGCCTAGTAAAATTTTCAGTAGCCGTGCAGTATTTCCTCAAACACCACCTGCCCCCATCCCCACCACAAAAACTCTGCTTAGATTCGTAAAATATAAAGGAAAACCTCCGCTCCCGCACGCACCACTCCTCTCCCTCGCTCGAACCCTAGCTAGCCCGCCGCCGCCACCGCCTCTGACTCCACCGTCAACCTCTGCAGGCCTTCCCGTGACTATCTGGAAGACCTCATGAAGATCCATCACAAGGGGTTGGACTAGAGTCATGTGTGCATTCGACAGTAGTGCTCCTCCATGTCGAATGCACGCATATCTTTAGTCCACCCAGTTGTGCTGGCGTGCAAAACACCCCCTTTCCCATAGATCCCCATCCCCATCCTCACCCCCACTCCAGAGCATCGCAGCCTCAGCCCGGCTATGCTTCTTAGGGAGCTGGAGGAGTGAATGGCCAAAAAGAGGTATATCGAGGCATGTCCCCTAGACGATGACGAGGTGGCCGCCGAGGCCCCCTAGGGTAGATCACTATGATGACTGGCCCGGGGCTTTTAATAAGCGGGCTCGCGCATGTCTGTATGTCCCGGTAGCCGGCTACGACATCGAGCTCGTCGACAGCGATGGCTTGACGCGGGCTATGCCACAGGTTAAGTGATGCACCCCCACCCCTTCGGGTTCAACCTCCTTGGATCTCCTCCATGCCCCCGCCGCTGATCTACTCTGCATCGCTGTCAGGATTTTGCCTTTATCGCCATTGAGACCCTTTTTTCATTTCTGAAGGTCGCGATGTATATATATGGCGGTGGCTCGGCAACGTCAGCTGCCAAGTCAGACCTCATTGACGACGACAACGACGACAACAACGACAAGGGCGCCCTATCCGTCTCTTCCAAGGGGAAATAGCCCATCCATGACATCAGGGGCGTCACCCTGCAAACGTGATCTTCCAAAGGGAAGGAGCTAAACTACCACAATAGGGAGTGCACGGTGCGCACCCCTAGTCCGGGCTCTTCCAAGGGCTATGAATTGTAATGTTCAAAAGTGCAATTTGATAAGCTGGAGTATGAATTGTTTCGTTCAATTTCAATGCATACGTTTGGTTGTCTGTAGTGAGCATATACCATGTTTAGCGTGATATGTGGTTGTTTGTAGTGAACATATGTCTAGTTTCATTGCTAGATTTGGTTGTTCAATCATACAATTGGTTCCCGTTAAAGGTGGTGTATTTAACACGCCCTTGTCTATTTCAGTTTTCTCACAATGTGATGTTGAATCATACAATTTGATGTTTAATCACATGGTGCGTTCTATCTTCTATACAATTTCAACAATACTGATATGAATGACTGTTTGGTTGCTCTTAAGTCTGTTGTAGTGAGCATATGCTTCCTTTAAAGGTTTTTGGTTGTTTGTGGTTAGAATTTGTCCAGTTTCAATTGTTATATTTGGTTGTTCGTAGTATGCCTCTGATCTACTCTGCTTTGCTGTCGGGAATTTGCTATGCTGGAGTATGAATTGTAATGTTCAAAAGTGCAATTTGATATGTTGGAGTATGAATTGTTCAGTTCAATTTCACTGCCTATGTTTGGTTGTCTGTAGTGAGCATATACCTATATTTGGTTGTTTGTAGTATGCCTTTGATCTACTCTGCTTTGCTGTCAGGAATTTGCCTTCATTGCCAATGAGACCCTTTTGTCATTTATGAAAGTCGCGTTCTATGGCGGTGTTTTGGCATCGCCACCTGCCAAGTCAGGCCTCATTGACGACGATAACTTGTCATCGACAAGTGAGCCCTACGCTGGAGTATGAATTGTTCAGTTCAATTTCACGAACACCTATGTTTGGTTGTCTGTAGTGAGCATATACCTTGTTTAGCTGTTTTTGGTTGTTTGTAGTGAACATATGTCTAGCTTCAATTGCTATATTTGGTTGTTCAATCATACAATTGGTTCCTGTTAAAGCTAGTGTAGTTAACACGCCCCTATTTATTTCGGTTTTCTCACAATGTGATGTTCAATCACAGAATTTGATACTTAAGCACATGGTACGTTCTATGCAATTTCAACAATACCGATATGAATGACTATTTGGTTGTTGTAGTATGCCTTGTTTATTTAGTTATTCACAATGTGCAGTACAATTTGATTAATACCAGTTCAATGGCCATATTTGTTTCCTGTTAAGCCTAGTGTAGGTAATACACCCCCTGTTTTTTTCACTCTGTGGTGTTCAATTATACAATTTGATGTTTAAGTACAAGCTTTGTTCTATGCAAATTCAACAATACCATTATGAATGACTTTATTTGGTTGTTGTTAAGCTTGATGTAGTGAGCATATGCCTATTTTAATGGTTTTTTATTCACATGGCTATATTTGTTTCCCATGTTATACTCCCTCCGCCCCATAATATAAGACGCTAATACATCCAATATGTTAGTACATTGGATGTAATTAGATCTTATATAGTGTGACGGAGAGAGCATCATGTGAGGTAACTAATAAAGATTGTTAGTACAATGGGTCAAAATGTGGAAATTAAACTATTTATTTAGAGTTTGTCCAAGACAACAGTGATATGCAGTATATTAACTCGGAACTCTGTACCCTTTTTACTGCACATAATGAGTTGTTAGATGACAATCTTTGTATCTTTTTCCTTTGCAGTGGTTCCCAACGCAGTCTACCCAAGATCACCTCTCAAACTACATGATTGTTGGACATGCAAATGTACATGTATTTCTACCAGACTAGAATGACTATCTGGAAGTCATCAAGATATTGAAGGATGGGCGGTCGGCCATCACAAGGGATTGGGCTAGAGTCGTGTGTGCATTCGACATGGAGGAGGGCACACTACGGGCATTCCGCTTCACCTTTTACAGCAACCAGAATATCTTTTGCTTCTTTCTTTGCCATCTTTAATACAAGTATTCAACCGTCGTTCATCATTCTTTATTTGGTGCTTATGTAATTCTTTCGTTGACGTAATTCTTGAATGTATGTACCTATGAATGGAATAATGCATTGGTTGATGAACCTATCTATGTATATTTAAAAAGCTATTCCCTACTTTCAAATTCAAATTATGTACAATTTTAAATTGTAGTGATTAAAATAATAATAAAATGCTCTGCGGGTCATTACACCGCACACGGTTTACAAGTCTCAACGTTTGTGATATACCTCATGATCCGACACGTCTCACAGATAGAAAACGTGTGCGCCCATGCACACAGTTGATGTTTGCAAACCGTTCGTGATTTCAGACAATATCACAAATGGTGCAACCGAATTCAACGTTGGTGATGGAATCTCTGTCGCACACAGTTTAAAATGATAAACTGTTTGTGATGTAGTATGCATCGCAAACGTTGGACCACAGAATAGCGTGTGCGGTAGTTATCCTGTCGGACGCGAGTACGACATTCAGACGTTTCTTAAACTTATCCGATACTTGTACGAGGGTTAAATTATCGTCTTAGTTAAATATCGCAAGCGGTTCGGACAATATAAGTGTGCGTGATATACTCCTTATCTTACACGCTTTGTAATTATGAACTGTTTGCGATTCAACACACATCGTAAACGGTGCGCTACAGACTAGCGTGTGCAATGTTAGTGTGATCTCACACGAGTTGCAAGGATGAGCCGTATGGGAAGGATGCCATATCTCAAATGGTTGACCGGTGACTCTCATTTGTGATAGATGCGGACATCCCATACGCTTAGTTTTGCCAAACATTTGCGTTCGTTGGCCACCATCGCCGATGATTTTTCTGTGTCGTGTGGGATGGACCCCCCTATCGCCCACACAGGCAAGGCGACGGGTTGAAACTACGTCACAGAAAGGGGTTAAAAACTGTTTGTATAGCACATCGCTGCACCAATGCAACAAACAGTTTAATTGCTTGTTTGCTTCAAGCATGGTTAACTTACTCATTTCAATTGCTTTATTTGTCTTGCATTTAATTAGATGCCCAAACAATGATGTCTGATGTAGGGTAGGAGTACTTGTGTAACTATTAGTTGACACAATTAAATGCCTTACCATTTCATTACTCTGGCAAAGTATGTCTGATGCTTTGAAGTCCATTAACCAACTATTATTGCACGAGACTCACAACCTAGTTTATACGAGGCCCACAATCTAAAAGTACTCGCTTACACAGCAGTTTAATTGATTGTGTGTGTGAGGCATATTTATTTGCTTGTTTGTCTGAGCCATAGTGTATTTTGCTTGTCTGCCAACAACTGATTGAGTTGGCTAATGTTTGCATAGTTTTGCTTGATGTAGTAGGTTTGTATGAATCCATCTACAGTTCATTATGCTCCCGTCCCCTAAGATTCTTTTGAAACATGCCACATAATGTTCCAGCTATTTAATATGAGCTACACAATGTCTAACTACTTGCTTACTTATACGCAAGATATGTGTAATGTGTAGTAGTTGTGCGTGGTCTAAATTTCTAACCTGTCAGTGTGTTGGTATTGGCCCCAACATCATGCTACTTTGTTGAGCGAAGAAAGATCTCTGTATGCATGCTAGACAAACTATGATCTTTATAATTTCTAAAATATCATCGGCTTATGCTTCATGACGTGTACATTAGTTGTTAGTTCTGTTTGCCATGTACAAGTTAGTCTGTCTTGCTCGCTTCACAGTTGTAACTATATTTTTGCCCAAGTCATGTGTACTTACAGGAACATTTCACTTTCAGGATAAACTGACATCAACACAAAGTTCTCAGAGCAGTGCGACATGGCCGATACCAAATGATTATGGATTGGAATTGAAATGTGCTGATGTTCTAGAGCATCAACTAGAGGAGGCAAGACAGAGTGTATATTGGTTCCTAGATTTATTCAACATATTAAGATGGGAGGTGCAAGAATAAGATGCATCAGTTAACAAAATGAAACACGATACTAAGGAAACCACCAAGAAAGCGGAGATTTTGCATACTGAAGTTTGTGCTATCTGAATTCAGCCAATCCTATTTTTTGAAGAGCTCATAGTTCAAATGGTAAGTTGTCTTGATGCATGTCCATGATGTGTGCGGTGTATGTGCCTAGTGTATGTAATTTGTTGTTTGGTTGTGCTTTATTATCACTTGTGGTGAACTTTGATCCCCCAGTGGATGTAATCTGTCTTAATTTCTTTATTGTATAGTGTAGGATTATTCTTCATTTCTATGCCTTAATTTCTTTATTGTGTAGTGTAGTGTAGGATGCTAGTGTATTTGCTATCGTTGAAATGGGGCAACTGGCCAAACATTACCGTGATGGCATCACAAAAGTACAAAAGTGTTACTCAGAGCGGGTTGTTATTGGACCGGCCTACTAATAATTATCGGACCCTAATCTATGAGGGCCCGTAATGCCTCGGATGGTCCAGATTAGTAGGCCCGTAACAATCATGGGCCATCACGCGGCTGAAATGCATTGTCTGGCAGATGACCCACAAGTATAGGGGATCAATCGTAGTCCTTTCGATAAGTAAGAGTGTTGAACCCAACGAGGAGCAGAAGGAAATGACAAGCGGTTTTCAGCAAGGTAATTTCTGCAAGCACTGAAATTGTAGGTAATAGATAGTTTGATAGCAATGTAATTTGTAACGAGCAAGTAACGGTAATGGTAAAAAAAAGGTGTAGCAAGGTAGCCCAATCCTTTTGAGGCAAAGGACAGGCCAGAACAATCACTAGTAATAGGCAAAGTGTTCTTGAGGGTACACGGGAATTTCGTCTAGTCACTTTTATCATGTTGGTTTGATTCGTGTTCGCTACTTTGATAATTTGATATGTGGGTGGACCGGTGCTAAGGTGTTGTTCTTACTTGAACTAACAACCTACTTATGATTAACCCCCTCGCAAGCATCCGCAACTACGAGAAAGGTATTAAGACAAAGTCTAACCATAGCATTAAACATGTGGATCCAAATCAGCCCCTTACGAAGTAGCGCATAAACTAGGGTTTAAGCTTCTGTCACTCTAGCAACCCATCATCTAATAACTACTCCACAATGCATTCCCTTAGGCCCATGAATGGTGAAGTGTCATGTAGTCGACGTTCACATGACACCACTAAGGGAATCACAACATACGTATCATCAAAATATCGAACACATATCAAATTCACATGATTACTCGCAACATGACTTCTCCCGTGACCTCAAGAACAAAGGTACCTACTCACAAATAATAATCATGCTCAAGATCAGAGGGGTAATGAATAGCATAATGGATCTGAACATGTAATCTTCCACCAAATAAACCATATAGTAATCAACTACACAAGGTAATCAACACTACTAGTCACCCACAGGTACCAATCTGAGGTTCCGATACAAAGATTGAACACAAGGGATGAACTAGGGTTTGAGAGGAGATGGTGTTGTTGAAGATGTTGATGAAGATTGGCCTCCCAAAGATGAGAGGGGTGTTGGTGATGACGATAGCTTCGATTTCCCCCTCCGGGAGGGAAGTTCCCCCGGCGGAATCGCTCCGCCGGAGGGCAAAAGTGCTCCTGCCCAAGTTCCGCCTCGAGGCGGCGGTGCTTCGTGCCGAAAGAACTCCTCCTAATTTTTTTAGGTTTTTTGGGAATTTATACCAGAAGATGGGCTCCGGAGGTGGGCCAGGGTGAGCACCACCCACCAGGCTGCGCTAGGGGGTGCCTAGTGCGCCCTGGTGGGTGCTCCTCACCAGGTGGCCCCCCTCCGATAGATTTTTGCTCCAGTATTTTTTATTAATTCCAAAAATATTCTCCGTAAAGTTTCATCTTCATTGGAGTTGTGCAGAATAGGTATCTCTGATGTGCTTTTCTTGGGTCCAGAGTTCCAGCTGTCGGTATTCTCCCTCTTTGTGTAAACCTTGCATATTATGAGAGAAAAGGCGTTAGAATCACTCCCCAAAGCATTATTATCCAAAAAACAAAGTAAATAACAGTAGGGAATCATGATGCAAAATGGAAGTATCAACTCCGCCAAGCTTAGACCTCGCTTGTCCTCAAGCGAAAGCCGATATTGAAAAGCATGTCCACATGGTTTGAGAGAGAGGTGTCGATAAAAACAAAATACGTACATAGAAGCAGCATGCTTATTAACATAACAGCAACAAACTCTAACATAAAAACTTATTTCAATGTATTTTTATCATAAAGCTTCTCATGAACAAGTAACAATTCATCACAACATAGAAGTATAAAGCATAAACCTTATTGGAAACCAACAAACTATGATCTCAGTCAACTTTGCAACTACAATTCATCATATTTTCAGGAAGGGTCTCATGTCGGAGCCCTTTGGCAAGTCCACATACTCAACCATCATTTAGTCTTCTATGATTGCTAACGCTCACGGCATACCCATGAACAAAAAGTTTCAACCGGACACATAGGAAGATAGGGGCTTATAGTTTTGCCTCCCAACTCACTCACCTCAAGGGTGATGTCAACAATAATAACTCATGCCCACCCATATCCAACTGGAAATATGTGCCTAGATCTTTCCTCACCACATGATGCTTGTAAAGGAAAAAGTAAAAAGGAATAGAGAAGAATACTTTGACTCTTGCATAAAAGTAAGTGCATAAAAGTAAAAGATAGGCCCTTCGCAGAGGGAAGCAGAGGTTGTCATGCGCTTATTGTTTTGTATGCCCAATCCCTTAATGTAAAAGAACGTCACGCTATATTGCCCCCTATGATAGCAACCTTTATTATGCAGTCCGTCGCTTTTATTACTTTGCCATCATAACTTCGTATAACGCTCAATTTTCTCTTACACTAATTGATCAAAACACTTTTAGAAGCAATTTTTATTGCCTTGTTGCACCGATGACAACTTACTTGAAGGATCTTTCTCGATCCATGGGTAGGTATGGTGGACACTCAAGGAAAGAGTTTGGGTTTGGGTTTTTGGATGCACAAGTAGTATCTCTACTTTGTGCGGAATTTTTGGCTAGCAAAGGTATTGAGCAAGCACCACATGTTAAAGGATCTACGACAATATAACTTATATGTGGATATGAACAAACATAGATCATTACGTTGTCTTCCTTGTCCAACGTCAACAATTTTGACATATAATATTTGATGGGGGCTCACAATCATAAAAGATGTCCAAGATAGTGTATTTGCATGTGAATCTTCTCTTCCCTAATTAATTCTTTCAGGAATTGCATCATTGACCAATGCTATGTTTGTCAATCTCCAATAAATTTTACTACTTATACTTTTCCTTATGTGATGTCATTACTCACCATAAGATTAGCATATGATTCTTTTCATTTATTGCCTTTCTTTTATTTGATTGCAACAAGAAAGTAGAGAAGCAAAAACTCAAACTAAACATTATAATATAACTTTCACACGATTACATAGATAGGTAGACCACGAAACTAACACAGGAAAATAGATCTCGCTAAACTTTTATTCAGCTAAGGCAAATTGAAACTAAAGATAGAACCAAAATAGGTAAAGGTGAATAAAAGTGGTGGTGATACGATACCGGGGCACCTCCCCCAAGCTTGGCTCAAGCCAAGGGTGTAGGATCGAAAGTATGTCTAGAGGGGGGGTGATTAGACTACTTAACAAAATAAAAATTCTACCTTTTCCCAATTTTAAGTGTTGGCAGATTTTAGCAATGATAGCAAGTCAAGTACACCCTACACATGCATGTCTAAGAGTATAGCAGCGGAAAGTAACAACAAGCATGTATAGTAGAGGGTAGGAAGGAAGATCAAACGCAATTTGTAGACACGAAGATTTTCCCATGGTTCCGATAGGTGGTGCTATCGTACGTCCACGTTTATGGAGTCTTCAACCCACGGAGGGTAACAGTCGCGAGAGTCCACGGAGGGCTCCACCCATAAGGGTCCACGAAGTAGCAACCTTGACTATTCCATAACGGCTTCCGTCCACGAAGGACTAGGCTCACTATAGGTAGATCTTCACGAAGTAGGCGATCTCCTTGCCCATACAAACTTCTTGGTTCAACTCCACAACACGAAGTTGGAGGCTCCCAAGCGACACCTAACCAATCTAGGAGTAAATCTGAGAATGGGTTCATAACTAAACCATAACTGAACCATACCTGTACACGTGTGTCTCTAAACCAAACCTGAACCATAACCAATTAATATCATTTTCAGCCCAACCAAAACTAAACCTAATATTTTTCGCATCCAAACCAGTTTAAACCCAGTACATAACTATGGGTTTTAACCCAATACAAAACCGTATTCAACTTCGGTTTAACAGTGACATGCCAAACAATATTTTAAACAATAATTTAAAAGTGGCATAACCGTTTTCAATTGCAGTTTTATAGAGTTTTACAGAGTTCTGCATATCAAAGGAGAGCAATTTAGACATAAGTACAATTATGCTATTGGCAGCCAAAAGAGCATCAAACAAAAAGTGACAATAGATCAAACAAGCAACATTGGCAAAATCATCAGAATTGTGTTGTTGCTGCCCCAGCCAATATATATGCTTCTTCTTCACCGGCATATGTGAGATGACTTTGCTGCTTGATAAGGTCTGTAGCTCAAACTAAGTGGCCTCTTAGGGCATCTTAGGGCATCGTCCAATAGGTATGTTGTTACTTATAATTGGCTTGAGCGCAATAGCAGAGTCTGTCAAACCAGCAGGAAGCAAGGTGTAGTTGTTTGTCATCAAATCGTACTGTAACGGGAGCAACAATTTCCATTAGTTAGTAAGTTCAGTAAACACAGTAAATTCAGCAAACACCTAGGGAGACAAACACATCAGAGACTGGGGCTGCAAAGAATGAGCAGCCAGATCAAAACTAAGCTACTCTCGACTCTCGTGTATTACAAGTGCAGCATAGCACATCATCCAAAATGTTAGAACTTATAATAGCACAATCTGCCAATCCAGTAGGAACAACAATGAACTTATAATATTTTGTCAGCAAATTGTACAGTCAAGAGAACAGCAATTCCCCTTATTTAGCAACTATTGTGCAAACACCTATTCAGACACATCAGAGACAGGGGTTGCAAAGCAGCATGGACTGACCTCCCATCTCTGCTGAATTAGTATTGTCATCTAAATTAATACTGTCACAAGATGGATTGTATATGAGAACATGATAGAAAGATTGCATCTTTAGCCATTCCGGACAGAAATCGGAGAAAAATTACAGCCCTCACATGTGCTGGTTGAAAGATAGCCTGATGCAACTATAGCTCTCACATGATTCACTATTTCAACGTAGCAAATAATTATGGCGGAGATGGATCGATGGGCATGTACCTACAGAGCGGACTGATTGGGGTCAGGGTGCGGATCCCCGTTGCAGCTGCAGCTTCCTCGGTGCCGTCGGGAACTTCACGGTTGTCTGCTTCAGCTCGCTCCCAGTGCCGGTGTTCGACAGCACAGCTCCGGCTCCTGCGGCCACATCTCCATGTGGGGGCAGCGGCGATACTTCCGATCGGGGAGTGGATGGGAGGAGATGAGTAGACCGGTGGCCGGCGGGAGGAGGTGGTGCGGGCGTGCGGCGGCCGGCGGGGAGGAAGCGTGCGTCCGGCAGGCGGCAGCCGAGCTGGGAGGGAGGAGGCATGCGTGCGGGTGCGGCTGCTCATTGGTCTGGGTCGTTTCACTCGTTTGCTAGCAGACTCGCAGTTGGACGCCAGGAACCAGTGCAAGAACCGGGTTGTACCCATAGTTTTCAGCCCATAATACATCAAATGGTTTAAGCCCATAACCAACCATATCCAAACTGGTTTCTCAACAAACCCAAACCAAACCAAACTTAAAAAGCCTCAGCCCGGTAAAACCTAAACCAGTCAAGCCCAAAATAAAAAAAACCAAACCATTTAAACCAGTTTTTCTAAAAACATTCTCAGATTTATCTAGGAGGCACCACCCTCCGAAAGGTAATAGGCTCGGCAATGTCGATGAACTCCTTGCTCTTGTGCTTCAAGATGATAGACTCCTCAACACACAATCACTCTCTCAAAGATTTGGCTATGGTGGAAGAGATTGATTTGGTGGAAAGCAACTTGGGGAGGCTAGAGATCAAGATTCATATGGTAGGAATGGAATAACTTGATCTCAACACATGAGTAGGTGGCTCTCTCTCAGAAAATAGGATGGGGCAAGTATGGAATAGTTCTGAGTGCTTCTCTTTCGAGTAGGTAGTGGTGAAGGGGTATATATAGGCATCCCCAAAAATCCAACCGTTACACCTAAAGTGACCAACTCGGTGACACCGAAGTATAAAACTCTGTGGTACCGAAGTGACCAAAAGGCAGTAACTTTTGAATCTCGGTGAGACCAATATATAATTCTTGATGGTACCGATTAGGTGACCAACAGTCAGATTGCACAACTCGGTGATGCCGATTCTCAAATCTCGGTGGTACCAATTCTTGACAATGGCTAACCAGAGAGTTGGTCCAAAAACTCGGTGAGACCGATTCACAAAACTCGGTGGTACCGATTCTTGTGAACAGCTAACCAGGAAGTTGGTCCAAATTTCGGTGAGACCGACTAGCAAAACTCGGTGGTACCGAAGCTTGAAAATAGCTAAACAGAAAGTTGGCAACTGAACTCGGTGGCACCGATGCAGAATCGGTTGCACTGAATGGATAGGGTTTGGCATGGGTCTGTCTGAGTTTGGGAATCGGTGGCACCGAGTGGGAATTGTTGGTTGCACCGATTTTCATGAATGGCTTGGACAGACTTTTGTGGAAGAGTTTGTGGGTGTTTTTGGTGACTATCACTTGTGCATGTGGAGCATCTTGTTCACCAACAGTACCTTACCCCCTTTTAATAGTATTGGCTTTCCTATGGACTCAAAGTGATTTCTCACAAAGTAAAATGTAGAGTCCTCTTGCTTGAAGCTTTGCCAATCCATTTCCTTGCATCTTGGGGTTTCTCCACAATCTTTTTGCCATCCCTATCATTGAACTTTTCCTGAAATATGCTTAGTGGAAACATTAGTTCAATGATATATATGTTGTTATTAATTACCAAAACCACCAAGGGAGCAAATGTGCTTTCAATCTCCCCCTTTTTGGTAATTGATGACAACATATAGATCAAAGCTTCGACATATGATATAATCAATGAATATAATCGTCGTTTTGAGAAGTATGTGATAATCAAGAGCTCCCTCTAAATTTGTGCATTATTTTGAATTTGCGTTTGAATGCAAATGCACAATCGATTAGGTACGTGGGGCACTCTTTCATGTCACATACAACTTGGTGGTGTGCGAGAATAATAAGAATGAATATCATAGCACAACACAATCATGCAAAGGTGAATGACCATCTCATAAGCATCATAAGGATAGGAAATAGTAGCAATACACATCAAGTGTATGATCAAACACCAACAAAGTTTAACACAACCAAACCAAAAGATATCAAATGTTTTGAAAAGCGATAAAAACCAATGCTCTCTCTCACGAAGCCTAAAGATCTATATACATCTTCTCCCGCTTTGGCAACAAGTTACCAAAAAGTTCAAAGGTATATAGCTAATCGTTCTTCTGGGGCTGATCTCCTCCGGTGGTCGATGAAGGAGTCGAGAGAACGATATCAGCGAAGATGTCGGCAGACGTCATGGATGGAGTCAGTGTAGCAACTGGAGGAACTTGAGGAGCTGATGGAGCTGAAGAGGCTGTAGCAGGAGCTGATGAAGAAGGTCGCAACTCTGGAGCTGGCACTGTAGCTGATCTGGCCTGAGTAGTGAACTGAGTGCTAGGCCTGAGAGGTGCACGATCCTCATCATCATCATCATCATCATCTGTAGAATGAGGGCTAGGCACTGCATCAACTTCCTTCTTGAGCTCATCAACTGTCTTAGTCAGCCCATCCACCTTGTTGTTGAGAGTGTGAAACTTGTTGTCAACAATCCTCGAGAGGCTCGCCTGGTTCTTCAATACCTCGCTGATGTCCTTCTGCATGCTGAGCATAGTACTGAGTAGGAGATCCATCTGCTCACTCCTGGACCTGGGCATCTGAGAACTAGAGTCTCTGGCTGCCTCTGCATGTGCCTGTGCTGTAGTAATGTGGAATGATCTGGGTCCATCACCACAAAATTATCTTCTAGATCTGGCAGTAGTGGCAAATGTGGTCTGTCATGTGCAAAGATGTGCTTCTCCAGCTTGGAGTTGATAAGCATCTGGATGTAGGGTGCATAGCAACATGAACTCTTCTGATCCGCAGCAACCCTCTTCACAGTCTCCACTATCAAATACATTACTCTGAATCTCGGATGTTGATCTAGATGGAGCAGCATGTTGATGGAATATCCTCTGATCATCTTCTCATCTCCAGACTTAGGCATTAAGGTATGCCTCAAGATGGTGTTGATAGTCCGTAGGCCAGCCTGGAGGAAGTAAATGGATCCAAGCTTGTGAGACTTCAGATGTGCAGCAGGGATCTCATTGTACATGTTCTTCATGGCATCATGGCTTGCCTTGGACTCATTGTATACATTGATGTCACCATCTTCCACCTGTGGGACTCCTAAGATGGTAGCCCACTCCTCAACAGTTGATTCATATCTTGCTCCTTCAGTCATCCATACAATTCTACCATCTCCATAGAAATGAGCAGTGGAGTAGAATTGCATGATCATTTCATCATTCCATGCAGTAAATTCCTTGCCAACAAATTCATCCAGACCAATGCAGTGAAAGTTGTCTTGCACACTTGGGAAGTAGTCCTCATTCTCCTTGATGTACTTCCAATCCACATACCTCATGTCACTCACAGCAGGGCTCTTATCAAGCAAAATAGTTTCATAGAAATCTTGTTGCTCCTTGGTATAGAATCTGTAGTCCACAGCTGTTTTCCTTCTCTGAGAATATGGATCAATGGCTCTCCATTCTCTTAAACCAGAGTCCTTCCTCTTCTTCATGTCCTCAACAAGCAAGTGGCTGGCATTGTGCTCTAGAAGGTATGGTCTCAGCTTCATCAAAGCTGACATAGCATCATCCTCAGCTTCCCTAAAGGTGGAGGTCTTGTTCTTGCTAGAAGCTGGTATCTCTCTGGAGAACCTCTTGGGTTTGTCTGCAGCAGCTTTCTTGGGGGCAGTCTTGGTGCCCTTGGATGTGGTAGTCTTAGGCATAGCATCTGCCATGAGCTTCTTCTTCTTCTTAGGAGGAGCCTTGGCAACTGGATCTTCCTCCTCCTCTTCCTCATCTACATACTCTAGAGTAGAAGGAAGAACTTTAGCTTTGAAAAATCTTGTCCTTTCTCTCTTCTTCTTCTCTCCTGCCTTCTTAGGCATAGATTTCTTGGAGGGCTCAACAGTCATTGTTACCCTAGAGCTCTCTGATCCTGAGCTAGCATACTCTTTCCTTATTGCCTTCTTCTTCTTGGATGAAGAGGCAGCAGCAGTGGTGTTCTTTGCAGCAGCATCCTTCTTGGACAGCTCCTCACGAATGAAATCCTCATCTTCTTCATCTGAGTTGATCTTCCTTCTTGCCCTGGTTGCAGCTTTGGGCAGATCAGGAGAGCTAGGAACATCATCATAGCTCCCCTCAGGACTAGTGCTTGAGCTCATGTCAACATTTTGCTCTCTGAGATCATTCTGACTGTCTTCAGCATCTAACATCTCTGACCCTATGAAATAGAGTATAGAAGAGTGGAAGGGATTGAGTCATCACAAAATGAAGATGTTTTTCTTTAAAGGTTTGAACAAAGAAATCCTTAGATATAGTTTTCAGCAAAAATGGATTTCGGTGGCACCGAGTCAAAAGTTTCGGTACCACCGAGACACACAGAACTCTTTACAGAAACTTGGCAGCAACTTCGGTCACACCGAAAATTAACACTCGGTTTCACCGAGACTGTCCTCGGCAGTACAAAACAAAATCGGTAGAGCCGATTTTTCTGACTTGGTATCACCGAGATTCGATTTTGCGGACAACTAGACCTAAAAAATCGTTCGCTAAGCTATTGAGATTTCTAGGGGATTGGGAGGATTGCAATCGATGGTTTATCGATAAAAGTAACTCCAATGCGCGTGAATCGGACGGGAGCGCAAGGAGGGCCGGATCCATACCCTAATTCAGTGAAGGACCCGCTAAGGCGACGACGGTGGTGAAGATTCCGGTGGCGGCGGCGATTCCCAATGGCGGAGACGCACGGGGAGGCAAGGGCGACGACCAGGGGGGGCGGAGCGGCATCTTAGGGTTGGAGGAAAACGGACTTTTGCGGTTGAATTTCAAAAGTCGGGTCCGCCAGGTAATATACCCTTCGCTGTCGGTGACACCGGTTCGAAATTATCGGTGCCACCGAGTTTCTCAACTGTCAGTTGACAGGGAAACTCGGTGTAACCGAGAATAAGGAATCGGTGTTACCGAGATGGAAATCCAGATCAACCCTAGGCATTCGGTGAGACCGAGATTTTGGTGTTGGTTTCACCGAGATGCACTTGGGAGGTTTTAATGGCCAGTCCTTTGTCGATACGGAACTCCGAGTGCTCCTCACATAGAGGGATCGAAAAGTACTTGTTCAAATTTTGTGATGCAGCAAGAATAGAATATGAGACAAGAAAGCATAGATAGCTAGAGAGTGGTCCTAGACATTCTTGTCCATCCAAGTGGCAAAAGAAAAATCAAAAGCCAAATAGCAACAATTGGATGTCCTCGAATGGATAAATAAATGCAGACCAACATGCTCACACAATAAGATGTCAAATGAAATCATGGCAAACATGCACATACATACTAGCATCTATCAAGCATTTTGGCGATGACGGAGTCATCTATATATGAGTATATTGACTTAGGAGCCAAGTAAGAATACTTGATCATAGGTCATACTCATCGTTTAAGCACAAGTGGGGTTACCGCTTTTACATAAAGCATTTAATGTTGTCACATACTATGAGATGCTTTAACTCAAGTCTTAGAGTAAAGCTCCCCCTTGATGTGACATTCCCCCATAGGAGGGATAAACTAACCTTGGGTTTTGTCGATGAAGACTTCATGTTGGTGAGGTAGTGGTGGATGCTCAATGTTGATGAAGATCACCAAGAGTTGGACGCATCCTTGTTGTTTCCTTACTCTTCTCACCTACATGGGTTAGTCCCAACACACAAGAGACAAATACAAGGATATCTATGGACATGGAGTGCAAAGCATACATGATGATGTCCATGGATTTGTTGATTACCTTGTCCCTTGCTTACCTTTGAGGGAATATGTGACTCCTTGAACTATTGCATGATGTTGACGTTGATTGCAACTAGTTCTTGCCAATAATGAATAGGAGTGAATTTCATTGGCGGAGTCACCCCTCAAGAACTTCTCTAGTTCTTCTTCTTGGGGACCCACATCAACTTGATGGGGATCCTTGGTGTTGAAGTGGCACTTGTAGAAGTTGAGCTTGAAGTAGCCTTGGGAACCCACTCCACCAAAGCTTGGGATTCATCTTCATATGAGTCAATGTCCTCTTGAAGCTTGTCCTTGCCCTTGAGCTTGTGGTCTTGTGGTGGAAGGTCGTCTTGAGTGTTTGTTCCCTTGGGAAGAGTATGTTCATACTTCTCCCTTTGAGGAACAAACTTGGGCTTGGGGTATTGACCTTCTTCCCATTCAACTCCATTAGCGTTGAAGTAGCCAATGCCATGGTTCTTCCGGTATCCTCCGTGCTTGCGTACAATCTCCTCAAATTGCTTACACCTGGCAAGACTCTTGTAGATACCTTTCTCTATAATTCCTTTCAATAAATCATTTTCTTGCTCAAGTGTAACTTGGCTAAGAGAATCATCATTAGTGGAATCAATAGAACTACTAGAAGCAACATCATTATATTTAGCATTTTTATTGTTGCTACTAGATGAAGAACCTTTCTTGCCTTTGTTACTAGTTTGTCTAGGATTAACTTGTGGCATGAATGTAGACAAGAGTAATCATTTGGCTAGATAAGATGAAGTCTTCTTTCGGAGATCGTCATTTATAGCTTTAAGAAACTCATGTTCTTGCTCTAAGGTGAGCTTCTCGAAGCGTAGCTTCTCATGAGTCCTTATAAGCTCTCTATGATCTTCTAGAGTAGATTCATGGGCTAACTTAAGAGTGTTTAATTCTTTAGTTAGTTGTTCTATTTTCAGCTTATGATCATCAACCGACTTATCTTGACTAGCATGAAAAGTATCAAGTTCATTTTGACTAACATCACTAGTTTTATCAAAGAGCAAGTCATCATCACAAAGTAAGTCATCTTCATTACTATTGAAATCAAGATACTCGGGGTGTGATACCTTGGGGCCTTTAGCCATGAAGCAACTTCCACTCCCTTCATTTGGTGAATCAAATAGATCATAGGAGTTGGTAGTCACTAGTGCAAGTCCGGCAACACCTTCATCTTGACTATAGTCGGAGTTGGAGTGATAGCTTCCGTCGGAGTTGTTGTCGGATTCGGAGCCGGAAACCCATTCACCAACATGAGCTTGATGTCTTCTTCTTGTGTAGTTCTTGGTGTACTTGTCCTTCTTCTCCGAGTCCCTACTTCTCCTTGAGGGTCTTCGTTCATAACGATCATCTCTACTCCTTCTCTCTCTTTGAGGTGATTCATTCCTTGAGCTTCGTCTTCTTGGTGACTCTTCTCTTCGTTTGTAGGGAGCCGTGCATTAATTGGAGTAGTGTCCGGGCTTCCCACAATTGTAGCAGTTTCGATCACGACTTGACGAACGCTTCTCTTCATATCTTGAGTTGGAGCTTCGTTCTTTGCCTCTACTCTTGTAGAACTTGTTGAACTTCTTGACCATGAGGCTTATCTCTTCATTGGTGACAAGGTTGTCGCTTGAAGTTGTGGGAGCATCACTTGTGGTTTTGTAAGCACCGCTAGACTTGTTGTGAAGCTCTTCTTTGTCTTTGAGTGTCATCTCTTGAGCAACAATCCTTCCAATGACTTCCGTAGGCTTGAGATCTTTGTAGTTGGGCATCATTTGGATCAATGTGCACACGGTGTCATATCTCTTATCCAAAGCTCAAAGTATCTTCTTGATGATGAATTTGTCAGTCATTTCTTCGCTTCCTAAGCCGGCAATCTCATTTGTGATGAGAGCTAGCCTAGAGTACATCTCTGCGGCTACTTCACCATCCTTCATCTTGAACTTGTCAAGCTGACTTTGAAGAACGTCCAACTTGGATTCTCTCACGGATTCGGTACCTTCGTGCATATCAACCAAAGTATCCCAAATCTCTTTTGCATTCTCAAGACGGCTGATTTTGTTGAATTCTTCGGGGCATAGGCAGTTGAAGAGAATGTCACATGCTTGAGCGTTGTATTGCAACATCTTCAATTCATCTGCGGTCGCTTCACGATCCGGTTTCTTTCCATCACCAAAGAATTCACCTTGCAAGACAACACGAACAACAGCCCAAATGGCGGGGTTATCACCAAGCAAATGCATTTTCATTTTGTGCTTCCAACTAGCAAAATGTGTGCCATCAAAGTACGAACCTCTACGGTGATAATTTCCCTCACTGGAAGCCATACTATCCTAGGTTGTGAGACCAATGCAATGGAGACCAAAGCTCTGATACCACTTGTAGGATCGAAAGTATGTCTAGAGGGGGGTGATTAGACTACTTGACCAAATAAAAATTCTACCTTTTCCCAATTTTAAGTATTGGCAGATTTTAGCAATGATAGCAAGTCAAGTACACCCTACACATGCATGTCTAAGAGTATAGCAGCAGAAAGTAACAACAAGCATGTATAGTAGAGGGTAGGAAGGAAGATCAAACGCAATTTGTAGACACGAATATTTTTCATGTGGTTCCGATAGGTGGTGCTATCGTACGTCCACGTTTATGAAGTCTTCAACCCACGGAGGGTAACGGTCGCGAGAGTCCACAGAGGGTTCCACCCATAAGGGTCCACGAAGTAGCAACCTTGACTATTCCATAACGGCTTTCGTCCACGAAGGACTAGCCTCACTATGGGTAGATCTTCACGAAGTAGGCGATCTCCTTGCCCGTACAAACTTCTTGGTTCAACTCCACAACACGAAGTAGGAGGCTCCCAAGCGACACCTAACCAATCTAGAAGGCACCACCCTCCAAAAGGTAATAGGTTCGGCAATGTCGATGAACTCCTGGCTCTTGTGCTTCAAGATGATAGACTCCTCAACACACAATCACTCTCTCACAGATTTGGCTATGGTGGAAGAGATTGATTTGGTGGAAAGCAACTTGGGGAGGCTAGAGATCAAGATTCATACGGTAGGAATGGAATAACTTGATCTCAACACATGAGTAGGTGGCTCTCTCTCAGAAAATAGGATGGGGCAAGTATGGAATAGTTCTGAGTGCTTCTCTTTCGAGTAGGTAGTGGTGAAGGGGTATATATAGGCATCCCCAAAAATCCAACCGTTACACCTAAAGTGACCAACTCGGTGACACCGAAGTATAAAACTCGGTGGTACCGAAGTGACCAAAAGGCAGTAACTTTTGAATCTCGGTGAGACCAATATATAATTCTTGCTGGTACCGATTAGGTGACCAATGGTCAGATTGCACAACTCGGTGACGCAGATTCTCAAATCTCGGTGGTACCAATTCTTGACAATGGCTAACCAGAGAGTTGGTCCAAAAACTCGGTGAGACCGATTCACAAAACTCGGTGGTACCGATTCTTGTGAATAGCTAACTAGGAAGTTGGTCCAAATCTCGGTTAGACCGACTGGCAAAACTCAGTGGTACTGAAGCTTGAAAATAGCTAAACAGAAAGTTGGCAACTGAACTCGGTGGCACCGATGCAGAATCGGTTGCACCGAATGGCTAGGGTTTGGCATGGGTGTGTCTGAGTTTGGGAATCGGTGGCACCGAGTGGGAACTGTTGGTTGCACCGATTTTCATGAATGGCTTGGACAGACTTTTGTGGAAGAGTTTGTGGGTGTTTTTGGTGACTATCACTTGTGCACGTGGAGCATCTTGTTCACCAACAGTACCTTACCCCTTTTAATAGTATTGGCTTTCCTATGGACTCAAAGTGATTTCTCACAAATTAAAATATAGAGTCCTCTTGCTTGAAGCTTTGCCAATCCATTTCCTTGCATCTTGGGGTTTCTCCACAATCCTTTTGCCATCCCTATCATTGAACTTTTCCTGAAATATGCTTAGTGGAAACATTAGTTCAATGATATATATGTTGTTATTAATTACCAAAACCACCAAGGGAGCAAATGTGCTTTCAAAGGGGAGTGCCCATACCCATGTACTCAAGTCTCCTTTGGTGGTGGCGATGAAGAAGGTGGAGGTGATGTGATGTCACACTTTAGCTTCAGAAGATCCTCCAATTTGCGGATGACTCTCCTAAGATTGTCGATGTGTTCTTGCAACAAGATATTTTCACGGATGAGAAATTTATTCTGAACACGAACCGCTTCGAAGGTTCTAAAGGCTTCGATTTCAATAGGGGTGAGATGACTGTAATAAGTTTGGAGGATATCTTCTTCCTCTCCCTCCTTTGCTGGTGTGAATTGAGCTCCTTCAGGGAGATAATCCACCTTAGCTTCATTGTCCTTCTTCTCCTTGTAGGCTTCTTCCGGCTCCTCTCTCTTCAACTCTATCTTCATTAGCCAGGCATCTTCTTCCATATTGTTAGGAGAGGGAGAAGACATGATGCCTAACTTGACAAATCTGATAGGAAAACAGCAAGAAGCAAGAACAGAGGATTTTTCTGCGATGCGGTCGTCAAAATAGTCGGGGGTATATATAGAGAATTTTTATTCTTGGGAAACAAGTATTTGGAAGGAAAACGGAGTCGGGAAGGCATCCCAGGTGGGCAGCACCCACCAGGGCGCGCCCAGGGGTGCCTGGCGCGCCCTGGTGTATCTTGCTCACCTCGATCACCTTCCGGTTTATTTTTCGGAGTCCGTTTACTTACCGTATCATGTACCTCCTATTTTTAAGTATTCTAGAGTGTTCCGGAAGGTTTCTTTTATGTGTTCCTCTGGTGTCATGGTTTGGATAACATTGCTTTCAACGTTAATAGGCGTACCTAAGATATAATGCTTAATTCTTTGGCCATTGACCACCTTCGGGTTAGTACCTTCGGCGTTATTAATCTTGATAGCTCTAGATCGATAAACCTCTTCAATAATATATGGTCCCTCCCATTTGGAGAGAAGTTTTCCTGCAAAGAATCTTAAACGAGAGTTGAACAAAAGAACATAATCTCCTATTTTGAATTCCCGCTTTTGGATTCTTTTGTCATGCCATCTTTTTAATTTTTCTTTGAATAGCTTCGCATTTTCATACGCTTGGGTTCTCCATTCATCGAGTGAACTAATATCAAATATCCTCTTCTCACCGGCAAGTTTGAAATCATAATTGAGTTCTTTAATTGCCCAAAATGCTTTGTGTTCTAGTTCTAGAGGCAAATGACAAGCTTTCCCATACACCATTTTGTATGGAGACATACCCATAGGATTTTTATAAGCTGTTCTATAGGCCCAAAGTGCATCATCTAATTTCTTAGACCAATTCTTACGAGACCTATTGACAGTTTTTTGTAATATTAATTTTATTTCTCTATTGCTAAGTTCTACTTGACCACTAGATTGAGGATGATAGGGTGATGCAATTCTATGGTTAACATCATATTTAGCAAGCATCTTACGGAAAGCACCATGAATAAAGTGTGAACCACCATCGGTCATTAAATATCTAGGGACTCCAAACCTCGGAAAGATAACCTCTTTAAGCATCTTAATGGAAGTGTGGTGATCGGCACTACTAGTTGGAATAGCTTCTACCCACTTAGTGACATAATCAACCGCAACTAAAATATGAGTGTACCCGTTAGAGGAAGGAAAAGGCCCCATGTAATCAAAACCCCACACGTCAAATGGTTCAACAACAAGTGAATAATTCATAGGCATTTATTGACGCTTGCCGATATTACCAATTCTTTGACATTCATCACAAGACAAGACAAACTTACGAGCATCTTTGAAAAGAGTAGGCCAATAAAATCGGGGATTGCAATACCTGATGAGCAGTTCTATCTCCCGTATGATGTCCTCCATAAGCTTTGGAATGACATTTTCGTAGGATCTATTCCTGTTCATGCTTAGGTACACAACGCCTAATAATACCATCTACTCCTTCTTTATAAAGATGTGGGTCATCCCAAAAGTAATGTCTCGAGTCATAGAAGAATTTTTTCTTTTGTTGGTATGTGAAACTAGGTTGTATATATTTAGCAACAATGTAATTAGCATAGTCAGCATACCAAGGTGTGTTGTGTGAGACACTTATTGCAGCTAGCGTTTCGTCAGGGAAACTATCATCAATAGGTAGTGGGTCATCAAGAATATTTTCTAACCTAGACAAGTTATCAGCTACGGGGTTCTCAGCTCCTTTCCTATCAACAATATGCAGGTCAAATTCTTGAAGCAAGAGAACCCACCTAATGAGTCTAGGTTTAGCATCTTTCTTTTCCATAAGATATTTTATAGCAGCATGATACGTCTCCAACGTATCTATAATTTTTGATTGTTCCATGCTATTATATTATCTGTTTTGGATGTTTTATATGCATTAATATGCTATTTTATATTATTTTTGGGACTAACCTATTAACCTAGTGCCTAGTGCCAGTTTCTGTTTTTTCCTTGTTTTTGAGTATTGCAGATAAGGAATATTAAACGGAGTCCAAACGGAATAAAATCTTCGGAATGATTTTTCTTGGACTAGAAGAAACCTGCCAGACTTGGAGATGAAGGCAGGAGACCTGCCGGGAGGCGACAAGCCACATGGGCGCGCCCTAGGGGGGGGGCGCGCCCTCCCTGGCTTGTGGCCCCCCAGCAGGCCTCCTAGCCCTATTCTTTGGCCTATAAATTCCCAAATATTCCCCCAATACCAAAAAGAGCCACGAAAATACTTTTCCACCGCCGGAACCCTCTGTTCCCGTGAGATCCCATCTTGGAGCCTTTTTCGGTAATCTGCCGGAGGGGGATTCGATCTCGGAGCGCATCTACATCAACTCCATTGCCCTTCCGATGATGCGTGAGTAGTTCACCACAGACCTTCGGGTCCATAGCTAGTAGCTAGATGGCTTCTTCTCTCTCTATGTTCTTCAATACCATGTTCTTCATGATCTTCATGGAGATCTATCCGATGTAATACTCTTTTGCGGTGTGTTTGTCGAGATCCAATGAATTGTGGGTTTATAATCAGATTATCTATGAATATTATTTGAATCTTCTCTGAATTCTTATATGCATGATTTCATATCTTTGCAAGTCTCTTCGAGTTATTGGTTTGGTCTGGCCAACTAGATTGGTAATTCTTGCAATGGGAGAAGTGCTTGGTTTTGGGTTCAATCTTGCGGTGTCCTCACCCAGTGACAAAGTACGAGTAGCGAGGCACGTATTTGTATTGTTGCCATCAAGGATAAAAAGATGAGGTTTTCATCATATTGCTTGAGTTTATCCCTCTACATCATGTCATCTTACCTAATGCGTTACTCTGTTCTTCATGAACTTAATACTCTAGATGCAGGCAGGAGTCGGTCGATGTGTGGAGTAATAGTAGTAGATGCAGAATCGTTTTGGTCTACTTGACATGGACGTGATGCCTATATGCATAATCATTGCCTTGGATATCGTCATAACTATGCACTTTTCTATCAATTGCTCGACAGTAATTTGTTCACCCACCGTATTATTTTCCTTCAAGAGAGAAGCCTCTAGTGAAACCTATGGCCCCCGGGTTTATTTTCCATATTATATTTTCAGATCTATAAACCAAAAATACCAAAAATACTTTGCTGCATTCTTTTTACTTTTGTTTTACTTTTCGTTTTAGCAATCTTCTATATCTATCTCTATCAGATCTCATCCTTGCAAGTAACCATGAAGGGATTGACAACCCCTTTATAGCGTTGGGTGCAAGTGTTTGATTGTTTGTGTAGGTGCGAAGATTGGGGACTTGCTTGTATCTCCTACTGGATTGATACCTTGGTTCTCAACAACTCAGGGAAATACTTATCTACTTTGCTGCATCACCCTTTTCTCTTCAAGGGAAAACCAACGCAAGCTCAAGAAGTAGCAAGAAGGATTTCTGGCGCCGTTGCCGGGGAGATCTACATCAAGCCTACCAAGTACCCATCACAAACTCATCTCTTGCATTTACATTATTTGCCATTTGCCTCTCATTTTCCTCTCCCCCACTTCTAAAACGATTTTCAGAAAATACCAAAAAGATTTGCCTTTTTATTCGCCCTTCTTCCGTTCGTCTTTTCGTTTGCCTTTTGTTTGCGTGTGTGCTAGATCTATTCGTTGCTACCATGTATGAATATGGGAAGGTTATCATCAAAAAATTTGAGGGTATTGCTAGTACAAATCTTGAGGAAAAATTTGGATCTTGCTCTCTAGATCATGAAACTGAACCTCCTCCTAATTATAAAGCAAAAAATTTCAAGTAGGAGACGGTAATATTATTGGAAAAAGTGTCATTCAAGAGTCCTTTGATTGTACGGGAACTATGCCTATTAATAAGAGATCTATTCTTCTTAGCACAAATTGTTATGCGGATGCTATTGTCATGCTCATTGAAAGGTTAGAAAGAAAATTTGTGCACAACCATCCTGCTTTACAAAAGGTGTTTTATGAACTTCCCAATATTAATCATCCTAAAGCTAAAAAGATTGCTACCATCATCCTTATGCAAGAATTTTATTTTATTGTACAAGACGCTAGGGAGATTTTTGCTTTCTATAATAAATATGTTGAACACCCTCCCATTGAAGAAATTCTCCATGATAAAGAAACTTTGCGTAGTCTGGAATCTAGAGACTATCAATCTTATAGTGAAAATCTTAACAGGAGAGTTCCCTACGCGGAAGTCACTCAAACCTTGTATCTCGAGACTTATGATGAATTTGATTGGATAACAAGGGGAATTTTCATAGGGTATAAGGATGATTGGTTGGAAAAGATGGCTAGAGAACCCGTTAGAAATAAGATACGGGTTTTATATGATCATATTTATGGTGATGATCCAGATTTCGGGTTTATGAATGTTAAAATTACTAATCAAAGTCCTTTTCATGAATTAAGTTCTTCTACTAGAAAAGAAATAAAGGAAAGGATAGATCTATTTAGAAAAGCTCTTGATGGTTTAACTACTTATGGATTGCATACCAAAGATGACAATACCTAGATCTATTGCGTTATGCCTAGCTAGGGGCATTAAACAATAGCGCTTGTTGGGAGGCAACCAAATTTTATTTTATGTTTTTTGTTTTTTGCTTCTGTTATTGGGTGTTTTGCACATTATTACCTCTGTAGTAATTGTGTTTTATTGTTTTAATTAGCGTTTGTGCCAAGTAAGACCTTTGGGATGGTTTACGGTGATTGTTGATTTGGTTTTGCTGAAAAACAGAAACTTTTGCGCTCAGTCCAGGAATTTTATAAATTCACCAGAGCGTCAATTGGATCTGAATTTTATACACAAGATTGATATACAAATTTCCCTGATTGTCCTAATTTTTCAGAATTTTTGGAGTTACAGAAGTATTCAAAGTTTACAGATTGCTACAGACTGTTCTGTTTTTGACAGATTCTGTTTTCTTTGTGTTGTTTGCTTATTTTGATGTATCTATGGGTTGTAACGGGGGGTATGAACAATGGAGAAGTTAGAATACAGTAGATATTACACCAATATAAATAAATAATGAGTTCACAACATTACCTAAAGTGGTGATTTATTTTTCTTATACTAACGGATCTCACGAGTTTTCTGTTGAGTTTTGTGTTGTGAAGTTTTCAAGTTTTGGGTAAAGATTTGATGGACTATGGAATAAGGAGTGGCAAGAGCCTAAGCTTGGGGATGCCCAAGGCACCCCAAGCCATATTCAAGGATACCAAAGAGCCTAAGCTTGGGGATGCCCTGGAAGGCATCCCCTCTTTCGTCTTCAATCCATCGGTAAATTTACTTGAGGCTATATTTTTATTCACCACATGATATGTGTTTTGCTTGGAGCGTCTTGTATGATATGAGTCTTTGCTTTTTAGTTTGCCACAATCATCCTTGCTGCACACATATTTTGAGAGGGACACACATTAATCGTGAATTTATTAGAATACTCTATGTGCTTCACTTATATCTTTTGAGCTAGGCAATGTTGCTCTAGTGCTTCACTTATATCTTTTTAGAGCACGGCGGTGTTTTATTTTATAGAAATAATTGAACTCTCGTACCTCACTTATATTATTTTGAGAGTCTTTAAACAGCATGGTAATTGGTTTAGGTTATGAATTTAGTCCTAATATAATGGGCATCCAAGAGGGATATAATAAAAACTTTCATATAAAGTGCATTGAATATTATGAGAAGTTGGATTCCTTGCATATAGTTTTGAGATATAAAGATGGTGATGTTAGAGTTATGCTAGTGAGTAATTGTGGAATGGTAAAAATACTTGTGTTAAAGTTTGTGACTCCCGTAGCATGCACGTATGGTGAACCGTTATGTAACGAAGTCGGAGCATGATTTGTTTAATGATTGTCATCCTTTGTGTGAGGGTCGGGAGCGCGCGATGGTTAACTCCTACCAACCTCTCCCCTAGAAGCATGCGTCTAATACTTTGCTTCGATAACTAATAGATTTTTGCAATAAGTATGTGAGTTCTTTATGCCTAAAGTGAGTCCATGGATTATACGCACTCTCACCCTTCCGCCTTTGCTAGCCTCTCTAGTACCGCGCAACTTTCGCCTGTGCATTAAACCCACCTTCCTCAAAAGAGCCACCATACACCTTCCTCAAAACAGCCACCATACCTACCTATTATGGCATTTCCAGAGCCATTCCGAGATATATTGCCATGCAACTTCCACCGTTCCGTTTTTTTTATGACACGCACCATCATTGTCATATTGCTTTGCATGATCGTAAGACAACTAGCATGATGTTTTCATGGCTTGTCCGTTTTTTGATGTCATTTGCTATGCTAGATCGTTGCACATCCCGGTACACCACCGGAAGCATTTATATAGAGTCATATCTTGTTGTAAGTATCGAGTTGTAAGTAAATAAAAGTGTGATGATCATCATTATTAGAGCATTGTCCCATGAGAGGAAAGGATGATGGAAGCTATGATTCCATCACAAGTAGGGATGAGTCTCCGGACTTTACAAATAATAAAAGAGGCCAATGAAGCCCAAATAAAAAAAGAGGCCAAAGACGCCCACCAAAATAAAAAAAATGAGAGAAAAGAGAGAAGGGACAATGTTACTATCTTTTTTCCACACTTGTGCTTCAATGTAGCACCTTGATCTTCATGATAGAGAGTCTCCTATTTTTGTCACTTTCATATACTAGTGGGAATTTTTCATTATATAACTTGGCTTGTATATTCCAATGATGGGCTTCCTCAAATTGCCATATGTCTTTGTGAGCAAGCAAGTTGGATGCACACCCACTTAGTTTCTTTTTGAGCTTTCATACACTTATAGCTCTAGTGCATCCGTTGCAAGGCAATCCCTACTCACTCACATTGATATCTATTGATGGGCATCTCCATAGCCCGTTGATACACCTAGTTGATGTGAGACTATCTTCTCCTTTTTCCATACAACCTCCACCATATTCTATTCCACCTATAGTGCTATATCCATGGCTCACGCTCATGTATTGCGTGAAAGTTGAAAAGGATTGAGAACATAAAAGGTGTGAAACAATTGCTTGACTTGTCATCGGGGGTGTGCATGATTTAGATACTTTGTGTGGGGAAGATGGAGCATAGCCAGACTATATGATTTTGTAGAGATAACTTTCTAAGGCCATGTTATTTTGAAAGGACACAATTGTTTGTGAGTATGCTTGAAGTATTACTGTTTTTATGTCAATATTGAGCTTTTGTTTTGAATCTTATGGATCTGAACATTCATGCCACAATAAAGAATATTACATGGATAAATATGTGAGGTAGCATTCCACATCAAAAATTCTGTTTTTATCATTTACCTACTCGAGGACGAGCAGGAATTAAGCTTGGGGATGCTTGATACGTCTCCAACGTATCTATAATTTTTGATTGTTCCATGCTATTATATTATCTGTTTTGGATGTTTTATATGCATTAATATGCTATTTTATATTATTTTTGGGACTAACCTATTAACCTAGTGCCTAGTGCCAGTTTCTGTTTTTTCCTTGTTTTTGAGTATTGCAGATAAGGAATATTAAACGGAGTCCAAACGGAATAACAACTTCGGAATGATTTTTCTTGGACTAGAAGAAACCTGCCAGACTTGGAGATGAAGGCACGAGACCTGCCGGGAGGCGACAAGCCACGTGGGCGCGCCCTAGGGGGGAGCATGCCCCCCTGGCTTGTGGCCCCCCAGCAGGCCTCCTAACCCTATTCTTCGGCCAATAAATTCCCAAATATTCCCCCAATACCAAAAAGAGCCACGAAAATACTTTTCCGCCGCCGGAACCCTCTGTTCCCGTGAGATCCCATCTTGGAGCCTTTTCCGGTAATCTGCCGGAGGGGGATTCGATCACGGAGGGCATCTACATCAACTCCATTGCCCTTCTGATGATGCGTGAATAGTTCACCACAGACCTTCGGGTCCATAGCTAGTAGCTAGATGGCTTCTTCTCTCTCTATGTTCTTCAATACCATGTTCTTCATGATCTTCATGGAGATCTATCCGATGTAATACTCTTTTGCGGTGTGTTTGTCGAGATCCGATGAATTGTGGGTTTATGATCAGATTATCTATGAATATTATTTGAATCTTCTCTGAATTCTTATATGCATGATTTCATATCTTTGCAAGTCTCTTCGAGTTATTGGTTTGGTTTGGCCAACTAGATTGGTAATTCTTGCAATGGGAGAAGTGCTTGGTTTTGGGTTCAATCTTGCGGTGTCCTCACCCAGTGACAAAGTACGGGTAGCGAGGCACGTATTTGTATTGTTGCCATCAAGGATAAAAAGATGGGGTTTTCATCATATTGCTTGAGTTTATCCCTCTACATCATGTCATTTTACCTAATGCGTTACTCTGTTCTTCATGAACTTAATACTCTAGATGCAGGCAGGAGTCGGTCGATGTGTGGAGTAATAGTAGTAGATGCAGAATCATTTCGGTCTACTTGACACGGACGTGATGCCTATATGCATAATCATTGCCTTGGATATCGTCATAACTATGCACTTTTCTATCAATTGCTCGACAGTAATTTGTTCACCCACCGTATTATTTTCCTTCAAGAGAGAAGCCTCTAGTGAAACCTATGGCCCCCGGGTCTATTTTCCATATTATATTTTCAGATCTATAAACCAAAAATACCAAAAATACTTTGCTGCAATATTTTTACTTTTGTTTTAATTTTCGTTTTAACAATCTTCTATATCTATCTCTATCAGATCTCATCCTCGCAAGTAACCGTGAAGGGATTGACAACCCCTTTATAGCGTTGGGTGCAAGTGTTTGATTGTTTGTGTAGGTGCGAAGATTGGGGACTTGCTTGTATCTCCTACTGGATTGATACCTTGGTTCTCAACAACTGAGGGAAATATTTATCTACTTTGCTGCATCACCCTTTCCTCTTCAAGGGAAAACCAACGCAAGCTCAAGAAGTAGCACAGCATGATCGGTGTGAACAATAACTTTGGAGTCAACAATATAGGATCTAAATTTATCACAAGCAAACACAACTGCTAAAAATTCTTTTTCAGTAGTGGCATAATTTCGTTGGCCACTGTCTAGAGTTTTACTAGCATAATGGATAACATTCAATTTCTTATCAACTCTTTGTCCTAGGATAGCACCAACAGCATAATCACTAGCATCACACATAATTTCAAAAGGCAAGTTCCAATCATGTGGTTGAACGATAGGTGCAGAGGTTAAGGCTTTCTTGAGTGTTTCAAAGGCTTTCACACAATCATCATCAAAAACAAAAGGGATATCCTTTTGCAAAAGATTAGTAAGAGGCCTAGAAATTTTAGAGAAGTCTTTAATGAACCTCCTATAAAAAACAGCATGACCGAGGAAACTTCGAATACCTTTAATATCTTTAGGACATGGCATTTTCTCAATTGAATCAACTTTAGCTTTATCCACCTCAATACCTCGCTCGGATATTTTATGCCATAAGACAATACCTTCATTAACCATAAAGTGGCACTTCTCCCAATTCAAGACAAGATTAGTTTGTTCACATCTCTGCAAAACTCGATCAAGGTTGCTTAAGCAATCATCAAAAGAAGTTCCGTAAACAAAAAATCATCCATGAAAACCTCTACAATCTTTTCACAAAAATCAGAGAATATAGCAGTCATACAGCTTTGAAAGGTAGCAGGTGCATTGCATAAACCAAAAGTCATATGTCTATAAGCATAGGTTCCAAAAGGGCAAGTAAAGGTGGTTTTCTCTTGATCGGATTGTGACACAGGTATTTTAGAGAAACCAGAATATCCATCTAGGAAACAAAAGTGTGTGTGCTTAGATAGTCTCTCTAGCATTTGATCAATGAAAGGCAAAGGGTAATGATCTTTTCTAGTAGCTTTATTTAATTTTCTAAAATCAATTACCATTCTATAGCCAGTGAGAACTCTTTGTGGAATGAGTTCATTCTTATCATTAGGAACAACGGTAATACCTCCTTTCTTTGGGACACGATGAACGGGACTTACCCATCTACTATCAGCTATGGGATAGATTATACCTGCTTCCAGAAGCTTTAATATTTTAGTTCTTACCACTTCTTTCATCTTAGGATTCAACCGTCGTTGGTGATCAACAATGGGTTTAGCATCTGGTTCCATATTGATCTTGTGGTGACATAGAGTGGGACTAATGCCCTTAAGATCATCAAGAGTATATCCAATAGCAGCCCGGTGCTTCCTTAGAACTATCAATAAACTTTCTTCTTCATGTTCTGAAAGGTTAGTACTAATAATAACAGGATATATCTTTTTCTCATCAAGATAAGCATACTTCAAAGTGTCAGGCAATTGTTTCAATTCAAACACGGGATCACCTTTAGGTGGAGGAGGACCTCCAAGAGTTTCAATAGGCAAATTGTGTTTCAAGAGAGGTTGTTGTTCGAAGAAAATTTGATCTATTTCATTTCTTTCATGCATGTGCATATCATTTTCGTGGTCGAGCAAATATTGTTCTAAGGGATCGGTAGGAGGCATAGCAATAGAAGCAAGACCAATTATTTCATCTTCACTAGGTAACGCTTTATCACGAGGTTGTTTACTAAACTTGGAAAAATTAAATTCATGAGACACATTACCAAAACCGACACCGACAGTTTGTTTTTCACAATCTATCATAGCATTGACGGTGCTCGGGAAAGGTCTACCAAAGATAATGGGACAAAAGTCATCTTGTGGGGAACCAAGAACTAAGAAATCAGTAGGGTATTTTACTTTCCCACACAAGACTTCAACATCTCTAACAATCCCAAGTGGTGTGATAGTATCTATATTAGCAAGCTTAATAGTAACATCAATATCTTCCATTTCAGCAGGTGCTATTTCATTCATAATTTCTTGGTATAAGGTAAAAGGGATAGCACTCACACTAGCACCTAAATCATATAAACCATGGTAGCAATGATCTCCTATTTTAACTGAGACAACGGGCAAGCCTTCTATAGGTCTATGTTTATCTTTCTTATCAGGCTTAGCAATTCTAGCAGCTTCATCACAAAGGTAAATGACATGCCCATCAATATTTTCTTCCAAGAGATCTTTAACCATAGCAATGTTGAGGATATCGCTTATCGTTATCGACTGGGGATTAGAGATTAATCGGAAATTGTTCGGTTAATCGATTTTATCGGTCGACTATTTATCGGCCATTTTTTGCAAATCCCAGGTTTCAAACAGTAAAATATGCTATATTTAACACCAAAACAATATTGTACATACGTGTTACCTTGATTCCTGGCCTTTGAATCCTCGTATAATGATAAACAAAATAGGATAACAGTACATATTGTGTAACAAGGTCCACAAAACGCAAATAAACATAGTTTTTTGCAAACGTAGTGCTATGAATAGATCCGATTTATCGGTAGACTCCCGATAAATCGCTTTTCATAGCGATAAATCGGCCAAAATGATAAACGGTGAAGATAAGGCATAATCACCCCAAGAGTAGCGATAAATCGGACGATAAATCCCTGAATCGGAAGATTTTTTGAACAATGAACCATAGCAAGACTAGGTTCTACTTTAATTTGCTCAGGAGGTTTAGATGCTCTTATATTAATCTTACGAACCACGTTTGATACCTTAGCATGTTCCTTTATCCTAACAGGGAAAGGTGGCTTTTCAATATAAGCAGTAGGCACAACTGGATCAACATTGTAAAAGATAGTTTCTTCTTTATCTTTGACCGGTTCTTTAATTTCTTCTTTAACAGGGGGATGATATTTAAACCACTTCTCCTTAGGGAGGTCAACGTGAGTAGCAAATGCTTCGCAGAAAGAGGCTACTATCTCAGAGTCAAGTCCATATTTAGTGCTAAACTTGTGAAAAGTATCGGTATTCATAAAAGATTTAACATAATCAAATTCAAGCTTTATACCTGACTCATTACCTTCGACGAGTTCCCAATCTTCAGAGTTGCGTTTAATTCTTTCCAAGAGATCCCACTTGAAATCAATAGTCTTCTTCATATAAGAACCAGCACAAGAAGTATCGAGCATGGATTGATCATTATGAGAAAGCCGAGCATAAAAATTCTGAATGATAACTTCCCTCGGAATGTCATGATTGGGGCATGAATATAACACTGACTTAAGCCTCCCCCAAGCTAGAGCGATACTTTCTCCTTCACGAGGCCAAAAATTATATATATACTTCCGATAACGATGAACTAGATGCATAGGATAAAACTTTGATGGAATTCCAATTGCAAACGATTCCAGTTCCACGATCCAAGATCATCACATAGCCTATACCATGTCAATGCTTTCCCCTCCAAAGATAAAGGGAAAACCTTCTTCTTAACTTCATCTCCGGGTAAACCTACAAGCTTAAATAATCCACATATTTCGTTCACATATAAGAGATGCATATCAGGATGTTCAGTTCCATCTCCTGCATAAGGTTTAGCAAGCAAGTGTTCTACCATACCCGAAGGAATTTCATAAGCAACATTTTCAGTAGGTGCTGTAGGTTGAGGGGTAACTAATTGTGGTTCCGGTCGAGGTGAAGATACCCCGAACAAACCCCTAAAAGGATTGTTCTCCATAGTAGCAAGTAGCAATAAATTTCAGCACGTAGTATAAGTTTTTCCTTACCGATTTCCACTTACCAAGAGTGCTTCACTCCCCGGCAACGGAGCCAGAAAAGAGTCTTGATGACACACAAGTATAGGGTATCAATCGTAGTCCTTTCGATAAGTAAAAGTGTCGAACCCAACGAGGAGCAGAAGGAAATGGCAAGCGGTTTTCAGCAAGGTAATTTCTGCAAGCACTGAAATTGTAGGTAATAGATAGTTTGATAGCAAGGTAATTTGTAATGAGCAAGTAACGGTAACGGTAAACAAGGTGCATCAAGGTAGCCCAATCCTTTTGAGGCAAAGGACAGGCCAGAACAATCACTAGTAATAGGCAAAGTGTTCTTGAGGCTCCACGGGAATTTCGTCTAGTCACTTTTATCATGTTGGTTTGATTTGTGTTCGCTACTTTGATAATTTGATATGTGGGTGGACCGGTGCTAAGGTGCTGTTCTTACTTGAAATAACAACCTACTTATGATTAACCACCTCGCAAGCATCCGCAACTACGAGAAAGGTATTAAGACAAAGTCTAACCATGGCATTAAACATGTGGATCCAAATCAGCCCCTTACGAAGTAGCGCATAAACTAGGGTTTAAGCTTCCATCACTCTAGCAACCCATCATCTAATAACTACTCCACAATGCATTCCCTTAGGCCCATGAATGGTGAAGTGTCATGTAGTCGACGTTCACATGACACCACTAAGGGAATCACAACATACATATCATCAAAATATCGAACACATATCAAATTCACATGATTACTCGCAACATGACTTCTCCCGTGACCTCAAGAACAAAGGTAACTACTCACAAATAATAATCATGCTCAAGATCAGAGGGGTAATGAATAGCATAATGGATCTGAACATATAATCTTCCACCAAATAAACCATATAGTATTCAGCTACACAAGGTAATCAACACTACTAGTCACCCACAGGTACCAATCTGAGGTTCCGGTACAAAGATTGAACACAAGAGATGAACTAGGGTTTGAGTGGAGACGGTGTTGTTGAAGATGTTGATGAATATTGGCCTCCCAAAGATGAGAGGGGTGTTGGTGATGACGATAGCTTCGATTTCCCCCTCCGGGAGGGAAGTTCCCCCGGCGGAATCGCTCCGCCGGAGGGCAAAAGTGCTCCTGTCCAAGTTCCGCCTCGAGGCGGTGGCGCTTCATCCCGAAAGTCCTCCTCCTAATTTTTTTAGGTTTTTTGGGAATTTATACCAGAAGATGGGCTCCGGAGGTGGGCCAGGGTGAGCACCACCCACCAGGCCGCGCCAGGGGGTGCCTGGCGCGCCCTGGTGGGTGCTCCTCACCAGGTGGCCCCCCTCCGGTAGATTTTTGCTCCAGTATTTTTTATTAATTCCAAAAATATTCTCTGTAAAGTTTCAGCTTCATTGGAGTTGTGTGGAATAGGTATCTCTGACGTGCTTTTCTTGGGTCCAGAATTCCAGCTGCCGGTATTCTCCCTCTTTGTGTAAACCTTGCATATTATGAGAGAAAAGGCATTAGAATCACTCCCCCAAAGCATTATTATTCAACAAAACAAAGTAAATAACAGTAGGGAATCATGATGCAAAATGGACGTATCACTGGTTGACGTTGGGTCCAGCCCAACAAAGGCCGTTAACAGGCCCTTAACAGGCCGAAATTCGGGTCGGGCCGCAATAATGGAAACGAGTAGATGGGCTAATAGCAGGCCGAAATAGACCTCTGTTAAGGCTTGACCCAATTTCGTGTTGGGCCATTAGCACGCCAAAATTCAACCGGGCCATAAGAGGGCCTATATAGAACGCGGGCCTTTAACAGGCCAAAATTTGTGTCGGGCTAGTATTGTGCCATTGTGAACATCGGTCGGTAATGGACCAAAAGTCAGGTCGGACCATATACGGCCAAAAAGTTTTGTGAGCCATTAAAAGGTTGAAAGACACACTGGGCTGGAATTTGGCCCAACTACAGAAAGAACCGCTAAAAGACCGAAACTCCTACAGCCTGACAATTTGTCCATCCCTAGAATGGGCAGCTAACAGGCCGAAAGTACCTCGGGCCGTAAATGATCCCAAAGACATAGCAGACTATCGACGGGCTATAAGTGATGATGGGCTGCAATGGTGTCGAATCATTAAGGGGCCATTGACGGGCCGAATTGGTTGAACCCATATGGACCGTGCTTGCAAATGGGCCAGAAGCAAGTAGGCCCTTAATGGGCCGGGCCACTAATATTGACTGGGCTAGCCCTTTTATGTAAATGGGCCACTGTAGGGCCATGACGAGTGTAGACGTATCATAGGCGTGTATTGTCCATTGGTTGGTCGACATCTGTCGCAACGTAGAGATGACATGTTGATCCATTGGCGAATGATAAAATGACACGTGGAAAATCGTCATTGGTCGGGGTTGTTAACGGGTATCGGATCCGGAACTGGGACCCGATAGCTTAACAGTGACCTGTTACGGCGGCTGCCACGTGTCGGTTATGCTTGGCAAAATCACTTCTACGGTGCGCCATTTATCGTCATGAAAGTGGACACTTTCGTGATGATAATTTGAGTATTGTCATTGAACACTTCTACGACAACACAGTTATGACTATCTTGATTCCGTCATAGAATCGTCATGGATGTACATGCGTCACACAAAATGTGACCTACTATGAAAAACGCGTATTATCACGGAAGTGGTTTTTTTGTAGTGTCACTCCAAGGTTGTTAGACCTTAATAAGCAAAGACAGGGAGTACCTTGCTCTGATACCAATTGTAGGGACCGAGAGTATATCGACCAGAGGGGGTGAATGGGAGATTCAAAATTTCTTTCAAAACTTTGAATGAAAGAGTACAACGAATGAATAGGAAGAGGCACAAGAGATAGAAAAGCTATATGATAACTATCTTAGAGAGTGCGCTGAGCATATTTATCGACGAAATACTAAACTACACTTCTGACATAGCAATTAACAACATTCACATATATGATGATGACACAACACTAGAGTACTTCAGCTATCAGCCTATCATTAATCTAAACTCGCTCTGAGAGAAATACTATTGAAAGTATTCAAATGAGCAGGTACAAGGATGATTGAAAAGACAGCGAAAACTATGCAGACAGCGAAACTTAACAGGGTAAACAATCAGAGCATAGCGAGTGACAATCAATTAAGATAAATGAGAGGGGAGAGTAAACCAGTGGTGCTTGATGGTGATAGATGATTTGGTAGACGAGTTCACTCTTCTGCAAAAGAGCTACGTATGGTTGGAGGGACTTGTGATTTAAAACAGGAGCAAAACCCTCTCCATCCTAGTCTCCCTCAACTCGAAGCTGATCAGACTTCAGTTGATTTCACTCGTGGTAGATACTTTTTGGCGATCTCCAAACCTTTGACAAACTTTGTCTTCGGTGACCACAACTACTCTTGGTCACACCGTGAACCACAATTACTCTTGGTTCCCAAAGACTAACTTGGATACGACAATTTCTCTTCGTCACTCAAGCCGATGCCTATCCTTCTACACGGTGTGCAACTCTCAAGAGTATAAGCACAAGAACACTAACTTAGCTCTACTATGATGCTCAACCACTGTCTAAGTTTTGTCTCTTGATTCTTCTCTCAGTGGATTTTAACTCAAATTGTTCAGAGAGGGGATGCTCAATCAATCTTCTGTGAAATCTCAAGTGGAGCAGCCAGTGATCAACGTTGGAGAGGGGTGGCTATTTATAGCCGCAGCCTTCCCTAGAGGGAAATGACCAAACTGGACATGGACATTAGCCAATGGTCGAATGCCACGAATCCAACGGTCGGAAATTGAGCACAACGGTACCATTCCTTTTTCAACAAGAAATGCTAACTCCTCAGTCCGAAAGATATCTACTGCAGCACCGAAGAACATCGTCTTCTGCCGACGGGTAATCATTCAAAGCATAAAGAGATTTCTCTCGATCTCTCATGGGTTCAGCTTAAGCATCACAGTGAACCTAAGCTTCGAGAACTTGTACCCCTCTTAATAGTACGGTGGTCCTATGACTCAATGAAAGAGAAGAAGAAGAACAAAAGAAATGCTACATCTTCACTTTGTCTTCATCTTCTCGACGACGGTCATTTCCTTCGGACCTACTGAACGGATTGCTTTGCTTCAGCAACATTTGAAGGGGTCAGTTCTTTCACCATGATAAGATTAGAAACACTTCATCACAAAGGATAGCTCATCCTTCTATGTTCATTAGTAAGGCTTGGGAGAAGTTCCTTGAACTTGATCCCGAACTCAGCATTCCTCTCAGACTTCCATGGACTATTTCTCTCTGTAAGCACTAGAAAACAAATCAGTCCATGCATGTTTCTGGAAACAATCTCCAAAACACAAGAGGGCAAATCATTGCACCAACACACACCCCCAGGGCGCGCCCTATGAGCTCGTGCGTCCCACGATCGTCCGTTTGCCCTAACTCCAACTCCATAAGTACCGTATTGCAGAGAAAAAATCAAGGAGAAACTTCCATCGTGTTTTGCGCGACGGAGCCGCCGCCACCTCCTGTTCTTCATCGGGAGGGCTCATCTGGAGTCCGTTTGGAGTTCCGGAGAGGGGGATCCATCGCCCGTCATCACCAACCCTTCTTCATCAACAATTCCATGATGCTCACCACGGGGGGGTGAGTAATTTCTTCGTAGGATTGTTGGACGATGATGGAGTTGGATGAGATTTTTCATGCAATCGAGTTAATTTGTTAGGGCTTGATCCCTAGTATCCACTATGTTCTGAGATTGATGTTGCTATGACTTTGCTATGCTTAATGCTTGTCACTAGGGCCCGAGTGACATGATTTCAGATATGAACCTATTATTTTTCCATGAATATGAGAGGGTTTTGGATTCTATCTTGCAAGTTGTATGCACCTATTATGTGGTATGATCCATAAAGCGCAAAGTGACAATAGTTGGGATCATCTCCGGTGATGACCGTAGTACGAAGAGTTCATGTATTCACCATGTGCTAATGCTTTGTTCTGGTTCTCTATTAAAAGGAGGCCTTAATATCCCTTAGTTTCTCTTTGGACCCCGCTGCCACGGGAGGGTAGGACAAAAGATGTCATGCAAGTTCTTATTATAAGCACGTATGACTATATATGAAATACATGCCTACATTACATTGATGAATTATAGCTAGTTCTGTGTCGCCCTAGATTGTGATTGTTACATGATGAATGTCATCCAACACAAATATCCATCGCTGATCTAATGCCTACGCTTTTCACATATTGATTTGCTAAGTTACTACTTTTGTTGCTGTTACAATCACTACAAACTGCTACTGTTAATGTTCCAGTTACTATTACTATTATTCTACTGAACACTTTGCTGCAGAAAGATATCCTCATGGTGTGGTTGAATTGAATACTCAACTACTAAGGTTCATAAATAATATTTGGCTCCCCTTGTGTCGGATCCGTAAATTTGGATGAAATACTACCCTCGAAGACTGTTGTATCCCCTATACTTGTGAGTTATCATACATCTGTAAACCCATGACTAATACTAGATCCGCCCCTGTTATACAAAGAAGCGGTCGCAGAGTTTGGCCTGGAGTATTTGAGGGAACCAAATGCGGTAGATATAACCTGGTTTTTGGCAATTAATGAATCCAGAGGTTTCCCGATAATGCTTGGTAGCATATATTGTAGGGAAAATCTATATTACATAGTGCGCACGGCTGTCGTTCCCGTGCGGCGGCTTTGAAGAGGCATTGCTCCATCGATCGGCTTGGAGAGAACGGCCCGAGACCAACGGGCCCGCATACGTGTTGGGTACACTAAGCCTGGCTCCCTGGACATGAGCGTGCAGTATGGGAGGCGATTCTAGGCCACACGTGTCAGACTGCTTTTTTCTTCTTCTAAAGATCAGCTGCTACATCGCTATTTTTGCAAGTTTGCAGTGCTCACGTCCCTTCGCCCTCTTGTACTCACTACTAAACCCAGCCGACGGAAATTAGTAGCTGGCCAGAAAATCGTGATAATTAATATGAGATTTAATCTGGACAGTACTATATTTTTTCCATCGAGCAAATGTACTTATATTTGCTTAATCTGACAACTGCACCTTTTCAAATGTGACAACTGCATCTTTTAACCTGATAAGCATGTGAATATATATCCGACAAATACATCCATTCTAATCTGGTAATTACACCTGCTTAAACATGGCAATCATGTATAATTACATCTTGTATTTGTGGCAACTGAGAGCATGTAATGTAAACTAAACATGTTTAGAATTTTGGCAACTTAGTACTTTATAATCTGATGGCCAACATGTTTAGCATGGCAACCAAGTACCAGTAATCTGGCAACTAATCACCTGTACATTAACAGCGTCAAGAAATTCCTGACGGACGGAGGTGGTACTTTATCAAGTTTAAAAATACTTAGTTTTCATATTACAAGTACTCAGTTATCCAATTACAGGTGATTAGTTGCCAAATTGCCGATACTTGGTAACACATGCATGTCAAGAAGCTTAGCCATTTTATGAATAGTGACTGTCTACTTTCACTGTACCTAACGTGCTGCCATGCATGCTTTTTTCTTTGGCTTTTTTGCGACGCCTCACGCCTCACATGCATCAATGCATGAGCTTGCATATGCTGTCAGCCGGCCCGTCTTTTCCTTGAGAGAAATGCCGATGCATGCGCGCGTTGTGCCACTGCACGTTGGGGCCTAGAGCATTGAGTCCCAGGTGCGCGGCCGCTAAAACACGGATTTTGTAGTGGATTAGTAGCCGCCGCACGGGAAAACTACGTGCGGCGCCGCTGCGTAGTCGGCTCCTTATATTGTATGCAGTGGAAGTGGAAAACCTGCCTATTTTCTTGGTAGAGGAAGTATAAGGGGCATGTTAAAGCTTTTAACGGTCATACTTGAAGCTGATGTGGCATCACAAGATTTCTGAATTTGACACACTTTTTTGACATGGCAGGTTCTCACAATGACATCAACGTGCTTCAACGATCTTCGATGTTCGCACAACTTGCAGAAGGCAACTTCCGGGAGGTAAACTCTGAGGTCAATGGCCACACTACAACAAGGGATACTAACTAGATGATGATATCTATCCCCAGTGATCAAGTCTTATGAAGATAATCTCCAAGTCGGTCGGTAGGAGAGAAGTAGGCTAGGTTTGCTCAAGCACAAGAGAGCTAGGAAGGATGTGGAGCATGCTTTTGATGTGCTTCAATCTTGATGGGATATTTCCCGACACCCTGCTGGAACATGGAGCGAGCAGAAGATGTGGAATGTGATTGTCGTCGTTTTCTCACGACAGATGCCATGGGGTGGCTTATCGAGAGTGGTTGGGGCCGAAGGACGCCGACGGGCTCCGGTGACGGGAGGGGACAAGCGGTGAGAGACACACGATGTACCCAGGTTCGGGGCCCTCCATGGGAGGTAACACCCCTAGTCCTGCTTGTCTAGTTAATGGGGGATGGGTATTACAATGGTGCTCCTTGAGCTGTGGCTAGAGGAAGAAGAACAAGCAGCCGGCACGTCTTGCCTCACTATGTGGGAATGAGAGTGTGAGAGGGGAGAATGCTTGCCCGGTGCATGGGGGCCTCGGGGGGTTTTATAGGCCAACACCCCGGCTTACAATATACATAAGGTACTAAAAGGGGGGGACCCGGCTGGCAGCCTCCCTAGCCGGCCAGTGGTCCCACTGGTTGGGCCGTCTCGTCGCCCGTAGGGCCCGCCGGCTGCGCGGTCCCATCGGTGACTGGAGCCCGCCAGCCGGTTGCCGCTATTGGCCCTCGCCTACCTGCCGCGGCACGGGCCGCCCCGCGCGGCGTTGTCTTGCGCCTGCCGACCAAAGTCAGCGGTACGGCCGGCTATGTTGTAGCCACGCCGGGGCAGGTAATGGAGTAGACGGTGGCGTGGCTGCACTGTTGCCCCGTCGGGTCCCGATCGGTCATGGTCAGCGGTACGACCGCCCGGACTGTAGCCACGCGTGCACGCGCGTCAGCGGTCGCTGTAGCCATGCCGGAGCCCATCATGGGGGTCGCGTCCTGTCGATGTACTTGGTCGCAGTGGGAGGGGACAGGTGCCTGCCTGTCCAGAGGTCAGCGGGAGGGCCGGCCGCGGAGCGGCCGGCTCCTGACCAGCCGGTCAGTGGGCCTGCCGGCGGCTCGCCAGCCGGCCATGGACTAGCCGGCTATATAGTTTTTAAAAAGGGGCTCGAACTCCCTTGTCTTGGCATACCCAGGGGTAATATCCCCGTCAGTAGTCCCCGAAGCCGGCGGGGGCCCGCGTCCTTCCGACGAGAGGGAGCCGGCGGCTTCATCTGGCGGCACCGTCCTGGTACGTGGGGCCGATCGGCCGGCCGCGCAGGCGGCCACGCCCGTTGCCTCGGGTTCTGCCACGCCGCCTCGGAACCCGTGCTGGGATGCGACGCGCCACGCGGGGCGTTGTGACGCGGCGGGCCCCGCGCCCAGAGGCATGACGGGACGTTGCCTTGAGGCTAGCCCGGTAGGCCATGGGCCTAGCCCAGTAGGCCTCGGGCCGCAGGCAAAGATCCTCTGCGTCCGGATCCCGGCGACCACAGCCCGAGGCGCCCACGCCCCGCGGATTTCCCGGGGGAAGTGGGCGCAGTTAATCCCCACGCCCCCCGGGCTTCGCCCCCTTATTTATAAGGGGAGGGGGAGAGGCGGAGGCAGTTAGCGCGCCCCTCTCCCCGCCGTCTTCCTCCTCTCGCATCTATCGCTTCGAGCTCGCACCGCCGCACCACCCGTTCGTGCCTCCGCTCCGGTCCCCCGCAGAGATGGCCGATGGTCTCTCTGGCAGCTGGGGCGGCTCCACCGTCACCGAGGAGGACATCTCGTACCTCCGCCGCGCCCGCATGCTGCCGCCGGAGGACCGCGTCGCCGCCCGTCCTCCGGGCGGTGAGGTGGTGCTCGAGCCTGAGGAGGGAGAGTGCGTGGTGTTTGCCTCGCACTTCTCGTGCGGCTTCGGGCTGTCGGCGAGCCAGTTCTTCAGGTTATTTCTCGACACCTTCGATCTGCAGCCACACCATTTGGGGCCGAACTCCATTCTGTAGTTGTCGAGCTACGTGACCCTCTCCGAGGGCTACCTCGGCCTTCTTCCCTTCGTGGAGCTGTGGAGGAAGCTCTGCTACCTCAATTGCCTGAAGAACGGCAACGAGGTTTACGCCTGCGGGGGTGCGGTGGTGTGCGTTCGCGGCACACTCTTCCCCTGCCTCGCCGTCATTGAATCCGTCAAGAAGTGGAACCGGTCGTTCTTCTACGTGAAGAACGTTGATCCAGCTCGAGACTACATCCGGCTGCCGCCCTTCGTCAACGTCCCATCCTCCGGGACAAACTGGACGGCAGACATGGCGGCCGGGGAGCTTGCCGGGATGCTGGGCCGGCTCCACACTATGAGGAGTGGGGAAGGGCTAGTCGCGGCCGATCTGGTGGCCGCCTTCATCGACCGCCGGGTGCTGCCCCTGCAGCTGAGGCTGCACCGGATATGCGACATGGGAGGCCGGCGGGACCCATGCCGGTTGTCCACCTTCGAACTGACAGCGGCCCAGGTGGCGGAGCGGGTGAACGCCGTCACCAACTTCAAGTTGGCGCCACGCACCTGGCACTTCGGCAAGTTGCCGTACAGCCGGCTCGACCCGGCGCCTCTGGTACGTCCCGTCGTGGCGCCTCTCCTTTTTTCTGTGTTTTTCCAGCCGGCCTCCGTGCTCACGTGCCATGCTGACTACGGCGCTTTGTGCGACAGAACACGACGGATGGTCCGCACCCTCAGGTGTTCCAGGCAGATCGTGCTGACTCCGACCCGGAGGACTTTGAGCTGGGAGGGGGAGTCGAGGAGGAGGTCGAGTCCTAGGGCGAGGTCGAGGCGGACGGGACGATGGGTGACCCGGGAGCCGGCGGGTCCAGAGCGACTGGTGAGTTCACCTCCGAACCCACGATCAGAGATTGGACCGATGATGATGATGAGTACGCGTTGTTGTGTAGCGCCTTGCTGTCGATGAACGGGCCTTCCCACGGGGAGGACAGTTTGTGCTGGCCGGCTGTTCGCTGGATCCGCCTGAGCACCAGGTCTCCTTCGCGGAAGGAAAGGGGCCGGATCCGCTTGCTGTGGTAGTGCCGGAGCTTCTGCTGGTAGATGGACGTCCGGCTCAGGGCCAGCTCGCGTGCTTCTTCGAGTAGGTCGACGCCATCTTCTCTTGCCTCCCTTGCGTCCTTCTCCGTATATAGGGTGACTCGAGGCGAGTCGAACTCGATGTCCGTGGGGATGACCGCCTCGGACCCGTATACGAGAAAGAAAGGGGTGTAGCCGGTTAACCGGTTGGGCGTGGTCCTGAGGCTCCAGAGGACAGCCGGCAGCTCATCGATCCAGCAGCCGGCCGACCGTATGAGTGGCGCCACGAGCCGGGGCTTGAGGCCGGCCAGGATTAAGCCGTTTGCCCTCTCTGCCTGGGCGTTTGACTGTGGGTGGGCCGCTGATGCGAGGTCGAGCCGGATGCCTTCCTGGGAGCAAAAACGCGCCATCGCGCCTTTGGCGAAATTCGTGCCGTTGTCGGTGATGATGCTGTGGGGAACGCCGTAGCGGACCGTGATATCCTTGATGAACCGGACGGACGTGGGGCCATCCAGCTTCTTAATGGGCCTTGCTTCGATCCATTTGGTGAACTTGTCGACAGCCACCAGTAGATGTGTCATGCCGCCCCGCGCGGTCTTGAAAGGACCCTCCATGTCCAGCCCCCAAACGGCAAAGGGACACGAGAGAGGGATGGTCTGGAGGGCTATTGCCGGCAGGTGGCTCTGCGTGCTGAAGCGCTGGCACCCCTCGCATTTGTCGACCAGCTGCTTTGCCTCTTCCAAGGCCGTCGGCCGGTAGAAGCCGTGGCGGAACGCCTTGGCCACCAGGGTTCTAGAGGCGGCGTGATGCCCGCACTCGCCCTGGTGGATGTCGCGGAGGATTTCTTGACCCTTCTTTGGCTCGACGCAGCGTTGAAACACGCCAGTTGTGCTGCGATGAACCAGCTCGTGGTTGATGATGCTGTAGGCCGGGGCCCGGCGCTGGATTTGCCTTGCCGAGGCCTCGTCGGGAGGGAGTTCGCCGCGCAAGAGGAAGGCCAGAATGGGCTGGGCCCACGAAGGGGCCGAGACGGGAGCCGGCTCGAGCTCAAGTGGATGGCCGGGGGCAGCCGGAGCCCCCGGGTCCGGCTTGCCAGTTGCCGGGTCCGGCTTGCCAGTTGCCGGGGCCGGCTCGTCAGTCCCCGGGAGCCGGTAGCCAGTCCCCGAGACTGAGGCGGCGGGGGGCGCGTCGATCGTCATCACGACGGTCGTGGAGCCGGAGCCGACCGCTGCGGGGGCGTCGGACGTCGAAGCCAATGGGACCGGCACGACAGCCGGGGTTGGCGATGCTGGAGGAGCAGCCGGACCCGGCGAAGAGCCGGCGGCGTCAGCTGGCACAAAGATAGACTCCGATTCAGGGGAGGGTTTGATCGATGGCTTGAGCAGCCGCTCGAGGGAAACACCGGTTGGGACGGCCTGCCGGGTGGAGCCGATCTTTGCCAACGTATCGGCCACCTCGTTGTCCGCCCGGGGGACGTGGTGGAACTCACAGCCCTCGAAGGAGCCGGTGAGCTGATGGACGAGGAAGCGATAGCTGGCCATGTTGGTGTCCCTGGCGTCCCATTCGCCAGAGACCTGTTGTACCACGAGGTCGGAGTCGCCGAAATAGAGGATGCGCCGGACCCCGATTTCCTTGGCGAGCCGGAGGCCGTGGATGAGCGCCTCGTACTCGGCCACGTTGTTGGAGGCGGCGAAGAGGATCTGGAGCGCGTACTTGAGCTGGTCCCCCGTTGGGGACGACAAGACGATGCCGGCTCCCAGGCCGGTTCGCATCTTCGAGCCGTCGAAGTGCATGCGCCAGTGTGTGGAATCTGGGGGAGGCAGCACGAACTGGGTCTCGCCCCAGTCGACGAGGAAGTCAGCCACCGTTTGCGACTTGATGGTGGTGCGCGTCTCGTACCGAATCTCATAGTCGGCGAGGGTGATGGCCCACTTGGCGATCCGGCCGGTGGCGTCCCGGCCGCTCATGATCTCGCCGAGCGGGGCCGTGCTCACCACGGTGATGGTGTGCTCCTGGAAGTACAACTTGACCTTCTTGGCGGCAAAGTATATGACGTAGCACATTTTCTGGTAGTTTGTGTAGTTCTGCTTGGAGGCGGAGAGGACCTCGCTGAGGTAGTAGACGGGGCGTTGGACCGGCAGTGCTTTGCCCTCCTCCGGCCGTTCCACCACCAGAACGACGCTGATCACGCGGGTGGTCGCCGTGATGTACGCGAGCATCGGCTCCTTCTCAGTCGGCGTCACCAGGACGGGAGCGCTAGAGAGCGCGCGCTTAAGGTCGCGGAACGCCTCGTCCGCCTGGTCGGTCCACTCGAATTTGGGCGTCTTCCTCATGAGCTCGTAAAGGGGCAGCGCCTTCTCGCCCAGCCGGCTGACGAACCGGCTGAGCGAGGCAAGGCAGCCAGCGAACTTCTGGACGTCGCGGAGCTTAGTCGGCGTGTCATGCGCTCGATGGCCTGGATTTTCTTTGGGTTGGCTTCGATGCCGCGGGCGGACACGAAGAAACCCAGGAGCTGGCCTGTCGGCACGCCTAACACACACTTCTCAGGATTGAGCTTGATCTTGTACTCACGCAGGTTGGCGAAGGTCTCTCGGAGGTCGTTGAGGAGGCTGAAATGCTTCTTGGTCTTGACGACAATGTCGTTCATGTAGACGTGGACGTTCCTACCGATCTGGGGCAGGAGGCACTTCTTGTTGGAGATATGCCCTAAAGACAATCATGTATGATGATATTTCCTATGTGTTTATGAATAAAGATAGTCCTTGGACATTATCATTGATGTGTATTAACAAGTACGTGACTTGTTTGTGAGACTATACATTGTATGATGACTGTCCTAAATGGTCCCTAGTCGAAAGAGTTGTGTGGACGCTCAGCCAGTTAGACTAGCATATGACACGTTGGATGGTTCGGTCTCACTGACCATGTAGCATTGGATGCTAGCCGGATAATATGGACTCAGAAAGATCTGATCGGATTCGACGTAGTCGGATCCGAGTCGAGATAAGGTCTGAGTTGGATAGACCCAACTATGAGACGCAGCGATAGGTCAGCTGTGAGTCTCTAGTACAACATACGTTCTATATACTAAGACCTGAGCTGGCACATGTACTCGGGATGGTGACAGACTTGCTTTGGGCCGACCAAACGCTACTCCGTGACTGGATAGTTACAAAGGTAGGTTTCGGGCTTGTCCAGACCCATGCTGCGAGACATGGTCGAGCAAGATGGGATTAGCCCCTCTGGTTAGGAGAGATATACTCTGGGCCCCTCGTGTGATACGACCAAGATATGCATGGCCATGTGACAAGGATTATGAGATAATCTGGTTTGTGGTCGGTATCACTGGAACGAGAAAGAGGTCGGGCTAGCACAAGGATGACAGACTCGCCTTGAGCCCGACAACATATATCGTGTGGCAAAGGGAACAGAAGTGTGATGTACAGGTTCGCCTAACCATCTTCATCGGACACTTGGAGTCGGCATGCTTTGCTAGAGGCCGCTACCGACTAGCCGAGTCTAATGTGATCAGACTCGCGACCAAGTGAACGAGAACCTAAGGGGTCGCGCGCTTAAGGGGAGGAACTAAACGTGGACTTTAGGATCCGTGCGAGGCCCAAGAGTTGAGCCCGTGCCGGATGCCTATATATAGTGGAGGTGCGGCACACCTATCTAGTTGATCGCTTTGGTGCCGTCATTAGGGCTTTGCCTGTGTTGCAGCTAGCCACCTCCACTTGCCGCCGCCGACTGTGTGATCGGACCTTGCAGTCCGCCGCACGGTGTTCCTCCTGCACGCGTGGATACCATTAGAGGCGGTGCACTTGCGCCGCTCCGGCGAACCTGCACGTGGGATCCGGCGACCGGCTGTTCGAGGGAGATCGGACCGGCCGTTCAAGGGAGATCGGACGAGGAGGAGATGGACCACGCGAACGCGCTGCCCCAACTCTACTTCCGCTGCACGGCACTGCGCGTCTAGTGGTAACGAACTGTGATCCATCTCCGTAGCATGTTCTTGGATGTTCTGCGCGTAGGAAAATTTTAATTGGCATGCGATGCACCTACGGTAGAACCCAACAGTGGTATCAGAGCCTCTGCTATAGGATTTGGATTCAGATCGGATGCATATATGATATGTGGAGGCGGCAGATGAGATCTGTCGTCGTTTATGAGATTGGCTATGTGCACGGTTGATGAGATCAACTGCACATGGGGATCGATATGGCTATGTTTTTCTATCAATCGGAATTGACGAGGTCGTGACACAACCTACCCCTACCGGTCGGTATCCGCCATCGGGGTTAACTGTGAAACGTAAATCCGAATTGGATTCACGATGATCGATGAGATCAGTCAGATCAGAAAATCCGGCGTGATCGGAATACAGATTCGATCTGTGATTTCTGAAAACGTCAGGCGCTGCCCGCACCCGTGAGGGGCGCTGCCCCTTCGAACCCCGCCCGCTAACCGGCTAGCGGGACCGCCGTATGCGTAGCGTCTTGTATTTCGTACGCGATCACACAAAACGGTAGAATGCGATTCTATGCATAACTTTGTTTTGCAGGTTTGATGTGAATAGTATGGCTCATATGTATGTGATGCATGTGTGTAATTTAACATGACCTGCGTGTCATGATTGTCAGCCGGCAGGAGCCAAAGTGCTGTCATTATATTGTATAACGACCTGCGTGTCGACTTGTGATTCTCTGTAAATTCATTACTAGTTGTAGTAGTTGGAGAACAGAGATCCAGTTCGAGGCTTTGGCGTCCCGGTGTGACGAACAAGATGGAGTTCCACCCTGGTCATCGGAGTTGGAGCCGGCCTGGAAGGACATCCATGAAGGAGCCATACTATTTCACATATTTATGTTTATATGTGATTGATATTGCTTCTTGTTTCTATGCATGTTAGAATGGTAGAAAGATCCCTCGTTAATATCAAGCACATTGCCATTCCCGATGTTGCACCTCCGCACGTCAAGTATGTCTAGTGGTGGGCTCATAAAATTGAGGTGCTACTAGGTGTCCTTGAACTGGAGGGTTCGTGTCGGACACGGACATGCACTGCATCAGGTTAACTTGACAAGGCTATCAAAATGGTTTTGGGCCTTGTGGCAAAGAAGGTTGGGAGCCGGGGTATAAGATACCTACCCGACCGGCAGGAGTCGTATAGAGATACGATTAGCAAGGAGTTGCTTACCGAATAGGCAAGTTGGCTAGCAGTGATGCTAAAGCTCACTAGTCTCTCACGCTAGACGGGTCCTGAATCACTGAGAGTTTGTGGAGGGATGCTGACTTCAGTGGGAGTAGTTCTATTTAAGGCTTGAATTACTCTACATAAACACATTGCTTAGTGATTGCATATTTTCTATTGTAGATCAATGGCACCACCTGCTCAACCCAACTTTGCATTGAAATCAATTCTGGAAAAGGATAAACTGAATGGAACAAACTTTACCACCTGGTATAGAAATCTGAGAATTGTTCTAAAGCACGATAAAAAGGAACATGTTCTAGAGGATCCACTTCCAGAGGAACCTGCCGAGAATGCTAGTGCCACAACCAAGAATGCCCATCAGAAACTCGTTGATGAATCAAACGAGATCAGCTGCCTCATGCTGGCTTGTATGGAGCCCGATTTGCAACAGCATTTCGAAAACGTTGACACTTTTGATATGATCGAGAGTCTCAAGAGCATGTTTCAGGTGCAGGCTAGGACCGAAAGGTTCAATGTCTGGCAATCCTTGACGGATTGTAAGCTGAAGGAGGGTGATCCACTGAGCCCGCATGTGATCAAGATGATCGGGTACGTGCAAGCTTTGGATCGGTTAGGCTTCCCACTTGGGGATGAGCTGTCCACGGATGCAATTCTGGGTTCTCTTCCACCTAGCTATGGGACGTTCGTCTCGAACTATCATATGCATGGCATGGATAAGAAGCTCACTGAATTGCATGGGATGCTTAAGGTGGAAGAGCAAGATATTAAGAAAGGCACACATCAAGTGTTGATGGTGCAGAACTCGGCTAAGTTCAAGAAGAGTTGGTCCAAGAAAAAGGGTAAGGCAAAGGGCACGGGGAAGGTTGTCTCCGCCGCTGCGCCGAAGCCGGGACCGGACTCAAAGACCGTGTGCTTTCATTGCAAGGAAACTGGTCACTGGAAGAGGAACTGTAGCAAGTGGCTTGCTGAGCATGGCAAGAAGGCCGGAAATGCTTCATCAGGCAAAGGTACACTTGTTACATATGTTATAGACATTTACCTTGCTAACATACCTAGTAGCTCTTGGGTATTTGATACCGGATCAGTTGTTCATATTTGCAACTTGATGCAGGGGCTGATAAGAACTAGGCATGTGGCACAAGGGGAGATTGACATCAGGGTCGACAACAAAGCAAGAGTTGCTGCGTTGGAGGTCGGCACGATGCAGCTTCAGCTTCCTTCTAGATTTATTTTGGAATTGAATAATTGTTATTACATTCCCGCACTTAGTCGGAACATTATTTTTGCCTCATGCTTGATGAGTCAGGGTTATGAATTCAGTTTAAAGGACAATGGTTGTTCACTTTATTTGAATGGAATGTTCCACGGCTATGCACCCATTGTAGATGGGCTATTTATTTTGAATCTAGAAACGGAACCAGTCTATAACGTGAATGTCAAGAGGCATAAGCCTAATGAGATAAATTCGACATACTTCTGGCATTGCCGGCTTGGGCACATTAGTCTGAAACGCATGAAGAAGCTCCATGATGATGGACTCCTAACTTCGTCCGATTTCGGGTCGTTCGAGACATGCGAATCATGCTTGCTAGGCAAGATGACTAAGTCTCCTTTTGCAAAGAGTTGCGAGAGGTCGTCCGAGCTGTTGGAGCTTATACACAGTGATGTGTGTGGTCCAATGAGCACAACAGCCGGAGGTGGCTATCAGTACTTCGTGACTTTTACCGACGACTTGAGTAGATATGGATATATCTATTTGATGAGGCACAAGTCAGAAACTTTTGAAAAGTTCAAAGAGTTTCAGAACAAGGTTGAAAATCAGCTCGGCAAGACGATAAAGCTTCTGCGATCGGATCGTGGAGGTGAGTACATGAGCCAGGAGTTTGATGATCATCTGAAAAGCCGAGGTATAGTACCTCAGCTCACGCCTCCGGGTACGCCGCAGAGAAACGGCGTGTCAGAACGGAGAAATCGAACCTTGTTGGACATGGTCCGATCGATGATGAGCAAATCGGATTTACCCTTGTCATTCTGGGGATACACTCTAGAAACTGCGGCTTTCACACTTAACAGGGTACCATCAAAATCCGTAGACAAGACACCACATGAGATGTGGACTGGGAAGAGTCCTAGTTTGTCTTTTCTAAAGATTTGGGGTTGTGAAGCATTTGTCAAGCGACTCATGTCGGACAAACTTACACCCAAGTCGGATAAATGCATATTCGTTGGATATCCGAGGGAAACCTTGGGATACAGCTTCTACAACCGAGAAGAGAACAAAGTGTTCGTTGCTCGGAACGGGGTTTTCCTAGAGAAAGAGTTTCTCAGTCGGGAAGCCAGTGGGAGAACGGTGCGACTCGAAGAAATTCGAGAGCCACTCGGGGACAACTCGGCTGGTGATGAGATCATACCGGAGTTGGTCAGGGAACCCGTAGTTGAATCGGCACCGGAGCCATGGAGGTCGGAAAGATTGCGCAGAGTGCGCGATGTGTTGTTGCTAGAAAGCGACGAGCCGGCCACGTATGCGGAAGCGATGGTGAGCCCAGATTCCGAGGCATGGCTGGAGGCCATGAGATCCGAGTTAAAGTCCATGGATGATAATCAAGTCTGGGACTTGGTTGATCCGCCACCTGGCGTAATTGCCATTGGTTGCAAATGGGTCTTTAAGAAGAAAACTGATGTGGATGGAAATGTTCAGATCCACAAAGCTCGGCTTGTCGCTAAAGGTTATGGACAAGTTCAAGGAATTGACTACGACGAGACCTACTCGCCGGTAGCGATGCTAAAGTCGGTGAGGATCATACTAGCTATAGCTGCATATTTCGATTATGAGATATGGTAGATGGATGTCAAAACGGCTTTCCTTCATGGAAATTTAAAGGAGGATGTATACATGATACAACCTGAAGGTTTTGTCGATCCAAATAACGCTGGTAAAATATGCAAGCTCAAGAGATCCATTTATGGATTGAGGCAAGCAGCTCGGAGTTGGAATATTCATTTTGATGAAGTCATCGTTGACTTTGGTTTCATCAAGAACGAAGAGGACTATTGTTTATACAAGAAGTCTAGTGGGAGCTCGGTAGTATTTTTGATCTTGTATGTGGATGACATACTGCTGATCGGAAATGATGTTTCGATGCTGAACTCAGTCAAGGAATCATTGAATGGCAAGTTTTCGATGAAAGACCTTGGAGAGGCAGTGTACATTCTAGGCATCAAGATCTATAGAGATAGATCAAGGAGGCTGCTCGGCTTGAGCCAGAGCACGTACATAGATAAAGTGTTGAAGAGGTTCAACATGAGTGAGGCCAAGAAAGGGTTCTTGCCCGTCTCACATGGTATAAGGCTAAGCAAGACTCAGAGTCCTAAGACTTCTGATGAGCGAAACCGGATGAGTAGGATTCCATATGCTTCGGCAATAGGATCCATCATGTATGCCATGCTATGTACACGGCCTGATGTTGCCTTTGCAATAAGCTTAACAAGCAGATACCAGGCTAACCCAGGTGAGAGTCACTGGGCAGCGGTGAAAACTATCCTGAAGTACCTGAAAAGGACTAAGGAGATGTTCCTAGTTTATGGAGGTGAGGAGGAGCTCTGCGTAAAGGGTTATGCAGATGCTAGTTTCCAAACCGACAGGGATGATTGTCAATCGCAAACTAGATTCGTGTATGTCATGAATGGAGGAGCAGTGAGCTGGATGAGTTCCAAGCAAGAAACGGTGGCCGACTCCACAACAGAGGCCGAATACATTGTGGCTTGTGAAGCCGCAAAGGAAGGTGTTTGGATTCGGAAGTTCCTGGAAGATGTTGATGTGTTCCCGGGCTGGTCAAAACCGTTGGACCTTTATTGCGATAATTCAGGTGCCATCGCACAGGCCAAGGAGCCGAGGCAACACCACAAGACTAGGCACATAGACCGAAAGTATCACCTGATACGAAAGCTCATAGCGAAAGGTGATACTAATTTATGCAAGATTCATATGGATGCAAATATTGCAGATCCGTTGACTAAGCCGCTTCCACAACCCAAGCATGAGGGGCACGTTAGAGCTATGGGCATTCGATGTCTATTTGATTGACTCTAGTGCAAGTGGGAGACTGTTGGAGATATGCCCTAGAGGCAATCATGTATGATGATATTTCCTATGTGTTTATGAATAAAGATAGTCCTTGGACATTATCATTGATGTGTATTAACAAGTACGTGACTTGTTTGTGAGACTATACATTGTATGATGACTGTCCTAAATGGTCCCTAGTCGAAAGAGTTGTGTGGACGCTCAGCCAGTTAGACTAGCATATGACACGGTGGATGGTTCGGTCTCACTGACCATGTAGCATTGGATGCTAGCCGGATAATATGGACTTAGAAAGATCTGATCGGATTCGACGTAGTCGGATCCGAGTCGAGATAAGGTCTGAGTTGGACAGACCCAACTATGAGACGCAGCGATAGGTCATCTGTGAGTCTCTAGTACAACATACGTTTTATGTCCTAAGACCTGAGCTGGCGCATGTACTCGGGATGGTGACAGACTTGCTTTGGGCCGACCAAACGCTACTCCGTGACTGGGTAGTTACAAAGGTAGGTTTCGGACTTGTCCAGACCCATGCTGCGAGACATGGTCGAGCAAGATGGGATTTGCCCCTCCGGTTAGGAGAGATATGCTCTGGGCCCCTCGTGTGATACGACCAAGATAATCATGGCCATGCGACAAGGATTATGAGATAATCCGGTTTGTGGTCGGTATCACTGGAACGAGAAAGAGGTCGGGCTAGCACAAGGATGACAGACTCGCCTTGAGCCCGACAACAGATATCGTGTGGCAAAGGGAACAGAAGTGTGATGTACATGTTCGCCTAACCAGCTTCATCGGACACATGGAGTCGGCACGCTTTGCTAGAGGCCGCTACCGACTAGCCGAGTCTAATGTGATCAGACTCGCGACCAAGTGAACGAGAACCTAAGGGGTCGCGCGCTTAAGGGGAGGAACTAAACGTGGGCTTTAGGATCCGTGCGAGGCCCAAGAGTTGAGCCCGCGCCGGATGCCTATATATAGTGGAGGTGCAGCGCACCTATCTAGTTGATCGCTTCGGCGCCGTCATTAGGGCTTTGCATGTGTTGCAGCTAGCCACCTCCACTTGCCGCCGCCGACTGTGTGATAGGACCTAGCAGTCCGCCGCACGGTGTTCCTCCTGCACGCGCAGATACCATTAGAGGCGGTGCACTTGCGCCGCTCCGGCGAACCTGCACGTGGGATCCGGCGACCGGCTGTTCGAGGGAGATCGGACCGGACGTTCAAGGGAGATCGGACGAGGAGGAGACGGACCACGCGAACGCGCTACCCCAACTCTACTTCCGCTGCACGGCACTGCGCGTCTAGTGGTAACGAACTGTGATCCATCTCCGTAGCATGTTCTTGGATGTTCTGCGCGTAGGAAAATTTTAATTGGCATGCGATGCACCTACGGTAGAACCCAACACTTCTGCATGCAGCGCTGGAAGGTAGCGCCTGCATTCTTCGGGCCGAAGGACATGGTGATGTAGCAGTAGGCCCCGAAAGGGGTGATGGAGGAGGTTTTCAGCCAGTCGGCTGGGTCCAGCTTGATCTGTTGGTAGCCGGAATAGGCGTCCAGGAAGGACAGCAAATCGCAGCCGGCCGTGGAATCAATCACTTGATCGATCCGGGGCAGGGCGAAACGATCCTTGGGACAAGCCTTGTTCAGGCTGGTGTAGTCGATACACATGCGGCAGGTCTTGTTTTTCTTCAGCACCAGGACTGGGTTGGCCAGCCAGTCCGGGTGGAATACTTCCATGATGAAGCCGGTTGCGAACAGCCGGGCGATCTCTTCTCCTATGGTACACCGCTTCTCCTCGGAGAAACGGCGCAGGGGTTGCTTGACCGGCTTGGCATCCGGCCGCACATGAAGTTTATGCTCGGCGTACTTCCTTGGAACACCCGGCATGTCTTTCGGAGACCATGCAAAGATGTCCCGATTTTCACGGAGGAAGTCGACGAGCTTGCCTTCCTATTTGTTGTTGAGGTGGGCGCCGATGGTGACGCACTGCTTGGGGTTGGCCGGGTCGAGTGGCACCTGCTTGGTGTCCTTGGACGGCTGGAACGACGCCTCGTTGGCCGACTGGGACGGAGGAGCCGGCACGGCCGGCTGGTCAGAGGCGTGAGCCACGAGCCGGTCGAGATGCCGCCTCTCCTCCACTATCTCCAGGGCCTCGGCCAGCCGGCTGCTGTCGCGCGCGCACTCGATTGACTTTTTATAGTCGCCATCGACGGTGATGATGCCCTTGGGGCCCGGCATCTTGAGCTTGAGGTAGGCATAATGGGGTACCGCCATGAACTTGACGAGGGCCGGCCTGCCCAGCAGCGCGTGGTAGGGACTGTTGAGGTCCACCACCTCGAACCATATTGGCTCACGGCGGAAGTGGCTCTTGTTGCCGAAGAGGACGTCGAGCCGGATCTTGCCGATGGGGGTGCAGGATTTTCCCGGCACAATGCCGTGAAAAACCGTCCGGCTCGACTGCAGGTCTTTCTCCTTGAGCCCCAGCTTGAGCAGCGTGTCGCGGTAGAGGATGTTGATGCTACTGCCCCCGTCGACCAGCACCCGCGAGAAGCGGCAGGTGAGCCTCTCGGAGGCGATGGTGGGATCGAGGACGAGGGCATAGCTGCCGGGGTTTGGCATTACGGACGGGTGGTCTGCCCGGCTCCAGGTGACCGGCTTTTCAGACCAGTGCATAAACTGGGGGACCGAGGGGACGGTGGCGTTCACCTCGTGTCGGCGCTGGCGCAGGCTATGCTTGTCGGTTCCCTCGCTAGTGAAGACGACGTAGGCCCCGTCCTGGTCGGGGAACTGGTCGTGAAGGCGGCCGTCGTTGGCGGCCGGGGCCGGAGCTGGTGGCTGCGCCGGTGCCGGAGTCGGCGCGCGGAGAGCTGGAGGCGGAGGAACCGGAAGGCCCTCGCCTCAGGCCAGCCGCTGGGAGAAGCTGCACTGCCGCAGCCTGTGCGTAGCTGGCTTCGCCCCAGAGTGCATCTTGCACGGAGCGTCGAGCATTTGCTCGAAGGTGAGCTTGGGCTGCCAGGCGTTCTTGCCGGTTCGCTAGCGCTGGCTGGGCGCCTGGGCAGCCTGCTGCTCTTCCTCGACGGAGGCGACTTGTTTGCTCCCGTAGCGGGGATCCGGTTGGTCCGCCTTCCGCTTGTTGTTCTGCTGCTGCTGGTTGTCGGCAGCCGGCCGTGGCGCGGCAGGCAGCGGGAGGGCCTTGCCGATTGCGCTGACCTTGATCCGCATGGCGGAGTCGGCCGTGGCGTACTTGTCCGCCTTGGCCATGAGCTCAGCCAAGGTGGCCGGCTCTGAGCACATGAGCTTGTGCTTGAGGAGGGTGCCGTCTCGGCAGCCCTCGATGAAGTATTGGATGGCTTGCACCTCGTGCACCCCCTCGCAGGAGTTGCGGAGCTCGGTCCATCGCGTGCGGAAGTCGCGGAGGGATTCCTCCGGCCCCTGGACGCACACGGCCAGCTCGCGGGGGCGGCCTGGCCGCTTATAGGTGCCGATGAAGTTGTGGACGAACGCCTCTTCGAAGTCCGTCCAGGCGTTGATGCTGTCGACCGGAAGGCTGTTAAGCCAAATCCGGGCCGACCCGATCAGCACGAGGGGAACGTAGCGCACCGCGATGCGCTTGTTCCCCCTGGCAATGCCGACTGCGGTGGTGTAGTCGATCAGCCAGTCCTCTGGCTTGGCGGTGCCGTTGTACTTCGGAGTGTCGCGGGGGAGCATGAAGTCGGTGGGGACGGCTCGTCACAGATCCGAGGGCCGAAGCACGCCGGCCTGATCGGACCCTCCTCCTCGAGGAGGGCGGATTGCCCCAGTCGGTCGATGCGGGTCCGGGCGTCGTTCTCGCTCCGCCGGACGCGCAGGCCGAGCCGAGCGGCGAGCTCGGGGCGGACAGTCGGGGCAGGCGAGCGCGCGCGCTCCCGCCGCGGGGGCGGGGTGTTGGCGCGGCTGCGCCGGCCGCCGCCTGCCGCGGCGTCGTTGTGCCGGCTCTTGACAGCCGGCAGCTCGTCTCCCTGGCGGGAGCGTCCGTTATGGGACCCAGCGCCCCGCCGGCCGGAGCCGCGGGGGGAAGAGGCTTGCTGGACCAGCCGGCGCTGGCCAGCAGTCGGTGGGGCGTCCCCCTCAGGGACGGGAATTTCGGAGCCGGCGTTGGCGTCATCGAGCCGGGACTTCTGAGTGTTGGCGGCGGCGATGAGGTCTTGAATGTGCCGCTCCTGCTGCTCTCGCTCCTCGCCCACCAGGTCGGCTAGGTCGGCATAGGCCACCTAGGCGGCCCTCATGTTGGCCGCCGGCGTGTCATAGGTGGGGAGCCTGCCACCGAGGATTTCCGCGACCACACGGCCGCGGTTGTGAACGTCGCCACGCTGGCTGGGCTCGTTGCCGACGGGAGTGAGGCCGTAGGCGGAGTTGTATTCGCGCTGCGCGGACTCCATCCGGCGCTTGGTGGTGGCGAGCGTGGTCGCCTCCGCGAACAGCAGCTGGCGAGCAGCCTCCAGCTCAACCGTAGCTATGGCCGGGTTCGTCGTACGCGCGACGGGGGTGCTGAGGCCCCGAAGTATGGAGCCGAGGGGGTCGGAGGTGCCGGTGCCGGCGGCTGCGGCGGCCGCCTCCACCTCCGCCCTGGCGCGACCGGAGGTCGTGGAGGAGCCGGTGACCATTACCCCCGCGCGGACGCAAGAGTCATTAGCATCGCCCGAGGCGAGTGCGCCCACAAATGAGGGCGGGTCGAGGCAGTCGAGCACCTCGCTAGGGTACTCGTCCGCAGCTGGCTCGTCGGCGAGGCTCGGCCTACCGAAGCGCTCGGTGAGGATGGCGACGTCGGAGAGAGGGTCGCCGCTACGCCACTCGTCGGAGAGGTCGGCAGCGATGCCCGTAGGGTGGGTGGGAACGGGGTCCCGCCCCGCGGGAGCAAGCCCCACGGGCGTGCAGTTCCGCCCGGACGTGGGGCGGCCGGGGGAATTGGTGAAGGGTCCCGCCCGGAGCGTGTCTCCGGCCGACGCCGCGGACGGCCCCACGGTGGGCGCCAACTGTCGTCATTTTCTCACGACAGATACCATGGGGTGGCTTATCGAGAGTGGTTGGGGCCGATGGGCTCCGGTGACGGGATTGGGGACAAGCGGTGAGAGTGAAAGCACATTTGCTCCCTTGGTGGTTTTGGTAATTTATAACAACATATAAGTCATTGAACTAATGTTTCCACTAAGTATATTTCAGGAAAAGTTCAATGATAGGGATGGAAAAAGGATTGTGAAGATTGTGGAAATACCCCAACATGCAAGGAAATAGGTTGGCAAAGCTTCAAGCAAGAGGACTCTACATTTTACATTTGTGATAAATCACTTTGAGTCCATAGGAAAGCCAATACTATTAAAAGGGGGTAAGGTTTTGATTGGTGAACAAAATGCTCATACGTGCACAAGTGATAGTCACCAAAAACACCCACAAACTCTTCCACCAAAGTCTGTCCATAGCCATATACTCAACATCGGTGCAACCAACATTTCCATCCCGGTGCCACCGATTCTCAACCACAGACAGACTTGGCCAAACCCTAGCCACTTCGGTGCAACCGATTCCATACCGGTGCCACCGAGTTTAGGTTGCCAACTTTCTGTTACGCAAATTCACAACATCGGTACCACCGAGATTGTTGGATCGGCGTCACCGAGATTGGGAATCTGACCGTTGGTCACCTTATCGGTGCAACCGAGTTTCCTATATCGGTCTCACCGAGATTCAAAAGTTGCCACTTTTGGTCACTTCGGTACCACCGAGATTAACACATCGGTGTCACCGAATTGGTCATTTTGGGTGTAACGGTTGGATTTTTGGGGATGCCTATATATACCCCTTCACCACCACCTACTCGAGAGAGAAGCACTCAGAACTATTCCATACTTGCCCCATCCAGTTTTCTGAGAGAGAACCACCTACCCTTGTGTTGAGGTCAAGATTTTCCACTCCAACCATATGGATCTTGATTTCTAGCCTCCCCAAGTTGCTTTCCACCAATCCCATCTCTTCCACCAAGCCAAATCTGTGAGAGAGTGATTGTGTGTTGAGAAGTCTATCATCTTGAAGCACAAGAGCAAGGAGTTCATCGTCATTACCGAGCCTATTACCTTTTGGAGGGTGGTGCCTCCTAGATTGGTTAGGTGTCACTTGGGAGCCTCCTACTTCGTGTTGTGGAGTGAACCAAGAAGTTTGTAAGGGCAAGGAGATCGCCTACTTCGTGAAGATCTACCCATAGTGAGGCTAGTCCTTCGTGGACGGAAACCGTTATGGAATAGTCAAGGTTGCTACTTCGTGGACCCTTATGGGTGGAGCCCTCCGTGGACTCTCGCGACCGTTACCCTCCGTGGTTTGAAGACTCCATAAACGTGGATGTACGATAGCACCACCTATCGGAACCACGGGAAAAATCATCGTGTCTACAATTGCGTTTGATCTTCCTACCCTATCCTTTCTACGCATGCTTGTTGTTACTTTCCGCTGCTATACTCTTAGACTTGCATGTGTAGGGTGTACTTGACTTGCCATGAAATGCTAAAACTGCCAACTCTAAAATTTGGGAAAAGGCAAAACTTTTATTTGGTCAAGTAGTCTAATCACCCCCCTCTAGACATACTTTCGGTCATACAAGTGGTATCAGAGCTTTGGTCTCCATTGCATTGGTCTCACAACCTAGGAGAGTATGGCGTCTAGTGAGGGAAGTTATCACCGTAGAGGTCCGTACTTTGATGGCACTAATTTTGCTAGTTGGAAGAACAAAATGAAAATGCATATTCTTGGTCATAATCCCGTCGTTTGGGCTGTTGTTCGTGTTGGCTTGCAAGGTGAATTCTTTGGTGATGGAAAGGAACCGGATCGTGAAGCGACCGCGGATGAATTGAAGATGTTGCAATACAACGCTCAAGCATGCGACATTCTATTCAACTGCCTATGCCCAGAAGAATTCAACAAAATCAGCCGTCTTGAGAATGCAAAAGAGATTTGGGATACTTTGGTTGATATGCACGAAGTAACCGAGTCTGTGAGAGAATCCAAGTTAGATGTTCTTCAAGGTCAGCTTGACAAGTTCAAGATGAAGGATGGTGAAGGAGTCGCTGAGATGTACTCTAGGCTAGCTCTCATCACCAATGAGATTGCCGGCTTAGGAAGCGAAGAGATGACCGACAAATTCATCATCAAGAAGATACTTAGAGCTTTGGATGAGAGATACGACACCGTGTGCACATTGATCCAAATGATGCCCAACTACAAAGATCTCAAGCCTACAGAAGTCATTGGAAGGATTGTTGCTCATGAGATGACACTCAAAGACAAAGAAGAGCTTCACCACAAGTCTAGCGGTGCTTACAAAGCCACAAGTGTTGCTCCCGCAACTTCAAGCAACAACCTTGTCACCAATGAAGAGATAAGCCTCATGGTCAAGAAATTCAACAAGTTCTACAAGAATAGAGGCAAAGAAAGAAGCTCCAACTCAAGATATGATGAGAAGCGTTCGTCAAGTCGTGACCGCAATTGCTACAATTGTGGGAAGCCCGGACACTATTCCAATGAGTGCATGGCTCCCTACAAATGAAGAGAAGAGTCACCTCGAAGACGAAGCTCAAGGAATGAATCACCTCAAAGAGAGAGAAGGAGTAGAGATGATCATTATGAACGAAGACCCTCAAGGAGAAGTAGAGATTCGGAGAAGAAGGACAAGTACACCAAGAGCTATACAAGAAGAAAACATCAAGCTCATGTTGGTGAATGGGTTTCCGGCTCCGACTCCGACAACAACTCCGAGAGAAGCTATCACTCCGACTCCGACTATAGTCAAGATGATGGTGTTGCCGGGATTGCTCTAGTGACTACCAACTCCCATGATTTATTTGATTCACCCAACGAAGGGAGTGGAAGTTGCTTCATGGCTAAAGGCCCCAAGGTATCACACCCCGAGTATCTTGATTTCAATAGTGATGAAGATGACTTGCTTTGTGATGATGACTTGCTATTTGATAAAACTAGTGATGTTAGTCAAAATGAACTTGATGATTCTCATGCTAGTCAAGATAAGTCAATTTATGATGATAATATGAAAATAGAAGAACTAACTAAAGAACTAAACACTCTTAAGTTAGCTCATGAATCTACTCTTGAAGATCATAGAGAGCTTGTGAGAACTCATGAGAAGCTACGCTTCGAGAAGCTCAACTTGGAGCAAGAGCATGAGTTTCTCAAAGCTATCAATGACGATCTCCGAAAGAAGACTTCATCTTATCTAGCCAAACGACTACTCTTGTCTACATTCTTGCCTCAAGTTAAAACTAAGCAATCTAGTAACAAAGGCAAGAAAGGTTCTTCATCTAGTAGCAACAATAAAAATGCTAAACCCAATGATGTTGCTTCTAGTAGTTCTATTGATTCCACTAATGATGTTTCTCTTAGCCAAGTTACACTTGAGCAAGAAAATGCTTTATTGAAAGGAATTATAGAGAAAGGTATCTACAAGAGTCTTGCCGGGTGTAAGCAATTTGAGGAAATTGTACGCAAGCACGGAGGATACCGAAAGAACCGTGGTGTTGGCTATTTCAACGCAAATGGAGTTGAATGGGAAGAAGGTCAATATCCCGAGCCCAAGTTTGTTCCTCAAAAGGAGAAGTATGAAAATACTCTTCCCAAGGGGACAAGCACTCAAGATGATCTTCCACCACAAGACCACAAGCTCAAGGGCAAGAACAAGCTTCAAGAGGACATTGACTCATATGAAGATGAATCCCTAGCTATGGTGGAGTGGGTTCCCAAGGCTACGTCAAGCTCAACTTCTACAAAGGCTACTACAACACCAAGGATCCCCATCAACTTGATGTGGGTCCCCAAGAAGAAGAACTAGAGAGTTCTTGAGGGGTGACTCCGCCAATGAAATTCACTCACATTCATTATTGGCAAGAATTATTTGTAATCAACATCAACTCTATGCAATAATTTGAGGAGTCACACATTCCCTCAAAGGTAAGCAAGGGACAAGGAAATCAACAAATCAATGGACATCATTACACATGCCTTGCACTCCATGTCCACAGATATCCTTGTATTTGTCTCTTGTGTGTTGGGACTAACCCATGTAGGTGAGAAGAGTAAGGAAACAACAAGGATGCTCCCAACTCTTGGTGATCTTCATCAACCTTGAGCATCCACCACTACCTCGCCAACATGAAGTCTTCATCGACAAAACCCAAGGTTAGTCTATCCCTCTTATGGGGGGATGTCACATCAAGGGGGAGCTTTACTCTAAGACTTGAGTTAAAGCATCTCTTAGTATGTGACAACATTAAATGCTTTATGTAAAATTGGTAACCCCACTTGTGCTTAAACGATGAGTATGACCTATGATCAAGTATTCTTACTTGGCTCCTAAGTCAATATACTCATATATAGATGACTTCGCCATCGCCCAAGTGCTTGTTAGATGCTAGTGTGTATGTGCATGTTTGCCATGATTTCATTTGACATCTCTTTGTGTGAGCATGTTGGTCTGCATTTATTTTCTTATTCGAGGACATCCAATTGTTGCTATTTGGCTCTTGATTTTCTCTTTCGCCAATTGGATGGACAAGAATGCCTAGGACCACTCTTTAGCTATCTATGCTTTCTCACCTCATATTCCATTCATGATGCATCACAAAATTTGAACAAGTACTTTTCGATCCCTTTGTGTGTGGAGCACTCGGAGTTCCGTATCGACAAGGACTGACCATTAAAACCTCCTAAGTGCATCTCGGTGGAACCAACCCACAATTCTCGGTCACACCGAGTGCCTAGGGTTGATCTGGTTTTCTATCTCGGTACTAACGATTCCATATTCTCGGTTACACCGAGTTTCCCTGTCAGCTGACAGTTGAGGAACTCGGTGACACCGACAATTTAGAACCGGTATCACCGACAGTGAAGGGTATATAAGCTGTGGTCCCGACGGTTCGAAATTTCAATCTTCAATCGTCGTGCCCCAAACCCTAAGCTGCCGCAAAAGGACCCCCTGGTCATCGCCTTGCCTCCCCGTGTGTCTTCGTCGCTGGGAATCCTCGCCGTCGACGGGCATCTTCGCCGCCGTCGCCGCCGTAGCGGATCCGTCACCAAGCTAGGGTACGGATTCGATCTTTCTTGCGCTCCCCGTCTGATTCTTGCGCAATAAAGTTGTTTTTCTCTATAAGCCACAGTTTGCAATCTTTCTATCCACGAGAAAACTCTGTAGATTAGAGAACCATCGATTTTCTAGGGTTTGCCTTCCGCCCGATGGAACTCGGTAGAACCGAAGTGAGCTAATCGGTATCACCGATTTGCCTGTCTGTGTTGCTAAGAACTGTCTCGGTGAAACCGAGTACTTCCTTTCGGTCTCACCGAAAGGAGTGCCAAGTTTCTGTTAATGAGATAGTCAGTCTCGGTAACACCGAAAACTTTGCTTCGGCTATACTGATTTTCATTTGACAGAATGTAAAACTTCGAAAATCTTTTGTTCAAACTTTCAAAAACCAGCCACATTTTGTGATGACTTATCCTTTTCTGCTCCTCTATACTCTATTCACAGGGTCAGTATGTCAAGTGCTGAGGACAGTGAGAACAACTTCAGAGAGCAGAGTGTTGAATTGGATTCTAGCACTAGTCCTGAGTCTAGTTCATCTTCAGATCCAGGCACTCCCAGTTCCCATGGGTTGCCCAAGGCTGCTACAAGGGCTAGGAAGAAGCTGAATTCAGATGAGGAGGATTCAGACTTCGTTCCAGAGGAGGTTCTTGCTAAGAAGCAAGAGAAGGCTGCCAAGAAAGCTGCAAATGAAGCTACCTCTTCAAGGAGAGTTGTCAGGAAAGAGTATGCTAGCTCTGAGGCTATGAGAGCACCTGAGGGTGCTAGGGCAAAAATGGCTCTTCACCTTGAGCCCCCCCCCCCCAAAGAAATCTATGCCTAAGAAGGTAGGGGAGAAGAAAAGAGCCAGGAAGAGGATAGTCTATGTCACTGGCAGGCAGACCTCCATGTTTGAGAATCCTGAGGAGGTTGCTGCTGCTGAGGAGGAGGAAGAACATGTTGAGAAGGCCCCTCCCAAGAAGAAAAAGAAGCTTATGTCTGATGCTATGCCAAAGACTGGCACTTCCAAGAGCACCAAGTCTGCCCCCAAGAAGGCTGCCGCTGAAAAGCCCAAGAGGACTTCCAGGCAAATTCCAGCATCTGAGAAGAACAAAGGGACTGCCTCCAGAGTTGAGGATGAGGATGCTATGTCTGCCTTAATGAAGCTTAGGCCACACCTTCCAGTACATAATGCCAGCTACCCACTTGCTGAGGATATGAAGAAGAGGAAGGATTCTGGTTTGAGGGCTTGGAGAGCTGTTGATCCATATGCCCAAAGGAGAAAGACAGCCGTGGACTACAGATTTTACACCAAAGAGCAACAAGATTTCTATGAGACTGTGCTTTTTAACAAAAGTCCAGCTGTGAGTGATATGAGGTATGTGGACTGGAAATTCATCAAGGAGAATGAAGACTATTTTCCAAGTGTCCAAGACAATTTCCACTGCATTGGTTTGGATGAGTTTGTTGGCAGAGAGTTCACTGCTTGGAATGATGAGATGATCATGCAATTCTACTCCACTGCACATTTCTATGGAGATGGTAGAATTGTATGGATGACTGAAGGTGCTAGATATGAGTCCACTGTTGAGGAGTGGGCTGCCATCTTAGGAGTTCCAGAAGTTCAGGATGGAGATTTGGATGTCTACTCAGAATCCAAGGAGAGCCACAATGCTATGGCTAACATGTATAAAGAGATCCCTGCTGCTAACGTGAAGTCTCACAGGCTAGGATCTATTTACTTCTTCGGGCTGGCCTCCGCACCATGAACACCATTCTGAGACATACCTTAATGCCCAAGTCAGGAGATGACAAGATGATCCGAGGCTACTCCATCAACATGCTGATTCATCTTGACAGACACACCAGGATTAGAGTCATGGACTTAATTGTTGAGACAGTTAAGAGGGTTGCTGCTGATCAGAAGCGCTCTTGCTGCTATGCACCCTACATCCAGATGCTCATCAACTCTAAGTTGGAGAAGCACATATTTGCTCTAGACCGTCCCCACTTGCCCCTACAGCCAGATCTCGAGGACAACGTCGTGGAGATGAACCCAGAACATCCCACATCTGCTGCAGCTCAGGCAGAGGCAGAGGCAGCCAGAGCCACTAGTGCTCAAGTCCCTAGATCCAGGAACGAGCAAATGGATCTTTTGATCTCATCAGTACAGGGCATGCAGAAGGACATTAAGGGGATTCTGGACAACCAGAACAGTCTTGTGAGGATCTTCGAGAACAGGATCAAGACCCTTAATGATAAGGTGGATGGGCTGACTAAGACAGTGAATGAGCTCAAGAAGGAAGTTGACTCAGTGCCTCTTCCTCAGACTTCTTCAGATGGTGATGATGATGAGGATGGATCACCTCTCAGGCCAGGCACATAGTTTACTACTCAGGCCAGATCAGCCACTGTGCCAGCTCCAGACTTGAGGCCCACTTCATCAGCTCCTGCTACTGTCACCTCAGCTCCTGCTCCATCAGCTTCAGTTCCTCCTTGCCACACCAACTCCATCCACGACATCTGCAGAGATCTTCGCCGACGCTGTTCTCACGACTCCTTCATCAACAACCGGAGGAGATCAGCCCAAGAACGCTTAGACATATGCCTTTGAACTTTTTGGTAACTTGTTGCCAAAGGGGGAGAAGTGTATATAGATCTTTAGGCTTCGAGTGCGCGAGCGTTTGGTTTTTATTGCTTTTTCAAAAACACAAAGCGTAGATGATCATTATCTTTGGTTTTTGTTGTGTTTTGATCATACACTTTATGTGTGTTGTGCTACTATTTCCTATCATCTTAATGCTTTTGAGATGATCATTATCTTTGTCTGGTTGTGTTGTGCTATGTTGTTCACTCTTATTATTATCGCACACCACCAAGATGTATGTGACATGGAAGAAGTGCCCCATGTACCTAATCGATTGTGCATTTGCATTCAAACGCAAATTTAAAATAATGCACAAATTTAGGGGGAGCTCTTGCTTATCTCATACTTCTCAAAGCGACGATTATATTCATTGATTATATCTTTGTCGAATCTTTGATCTATATGTTGTCATCAATTACCAAAAAGGGGGAGATTGAAAGCACATTTGCTCCCTTGGTGGTTTTGGTAATTTATAACAACATATAAGTCATTGAACTAATGTTTTCCACTAAGTATATTTCAGGAAAAGTTCAATGATAGGGATGGCAAAAGGATTGTGAAGAATGTGGAAATACCCCAAGATGCGAGGAAATAGGTTGGCAAAGCTTCAAGCAAGAGGACTCTACATTTTACATTTGTGAGAAATCACTTTGAGTCCATAGGAAAGCCAATACTATTAAAAGGGGGTAAGGTTTTGATTGGTGAACAAAATGCTCATACGTGCACAAGTGATAGTCACCAGAAACACCCACAAACTCTTCCACCAAAGTCTGTCCATAGCCATATACTCAACATCGGTGCAACCAACATTTCCATCCCGGTGCCACCGATTCTCAACCACAGACAGACTCAGCCAAACCCTAGCCACTTCGGTGCAACCGATTCCATACCGGTGCCACCGAGTTTAGGTTGCCAACTTTCTGTTACGCAAATTCACAATATCGGTACCACCGAGATTGTTGGATCGGCGTCACCGAGATTGGGAATCTGACCGTTGGTCACCTTATCGGTGCAACCGGGTTTCCTATATCGGTCTCACCGAGATTCAAAAGTTGCCACTTTTGGTCACTTAGGTACCACCGAGATTAACACATCGGTGTCACCGAGTTGGTCATTTTGTGTGTAACGGTTGGATTTTTGGGGATGCCTATATATACCCCTTCACCACCACCTACTCGAGAGAGAAGCACTCAGAACTATTCCATACTTGCCCCATCCAGTTTTCTGAGAGAGAACCACCTACCCTTGTGTTGAGGTCAAGATTTTCCACTCCAACCATATGGATCTTGATTTCTAGCCTCCCCAAGTTGCTTTCCACCAATCCCATCTCTTCCACCAAGCCAAATCTGTGAGAGAGTGATTGTGTGTTGAGGAGTCTATCATCTTGAAGCACAAGAGCAAGGAGTTCATCGTCATTACCGAGCCTATTACCTTTTGGAGGGTGGTGCCTCCTAGATTGGTTAGGTGTCGCTTGGGAGCCTCCTACTTCGCGTTGTGGAGTGAACCAAGAAGTTTGTAAGGGCAAGGAGATCGCCTACTTCGTGAAGATCTACCCATAATGAGGCTAGTCCTTCGTGGACGGAAGCCGTTATGGAATAGTCAAGGTTGCTACTTCGTGGACCCTTATGGGTGGAGCCCTCCGTGGACTCTCGCGACCGTTACCCTCCGTGGGTTGAAGACTCCATAAACGTGGATGTACGATAGCACCACCTATCGGAACCACGGGAAAAATCATCGTGTCTACAATTGCGTTTTATCTTCCTACCCTATCCTTTCTACTCATGCTTGTTGTTACTTTCCGCTGCTATACTCTTAGACTTGCATGTGTAGGGTGTACTTGACTTGCCATGAAATACTAAAACTGCCAACTCTAAAATTTGGGAAAAGGCAAAACTTTTATTTGGTCAAGTAGTCTAATCACCCCCCCCTCTAGACATACTTTCGGTCCTACAGAGAGACACACGATGTACCCAGGTTCGGGGCCCTCCGTGGGAGGTAACACCCCTAGTCCTGCTTGTCTAGTTAATGGGGGATGGGTATTACAATGGTGCTCCTTGAGCTGTGGCTAGAAGAAGAAGAAGGAGCAGTCGACTCGTCTTGCCTCGCTATGTGGGAATGAGAGTGTGACAGGGGAGAATGCTTGCCCGGTGCATGGGGGCCTCGGGGGGTTTTATAGGCCACCCCCCCCCCCCCGGCTTACAATATACATAAGGTACTAAAGGGGGGGCCGGCTGGCAGCCTCCCTAGCCGGCCAGTGGTCCCACCGGCTGGGCCGTCTCGTCCCCCGTAGGGCCCGCCGGCTGCGCGGTCCCATCGCTGACTGGGGCCCGCCAGCCGGTTGCCGCTATTGGCCCGCGCCTACCTGCCGCGGCACGGGCCGCCCCGCGCGGCGTCGTCTTGCGCCTGCCGGCCGAAGTCAGCGGTACGGCCGGCTGCGCTGTAGCCACGCCGGGGCAGGTAATGGAGTAGACGGTGGCGTGGCCGCACTGTTGCCCCGTCGGGTCCCGATCGGTCATGGTCAGCGGGACGACCGCCCGGACTGTAGCCACGCGTGCCCGCGCGTCAGCGGTCGCTGTAGCCACGCCGGAGCCCATCGTGGGGGTCGCGTCCTGTCAATGTACTTGGTCGCAGTAGGAGGGACAGGCGCCTGCCTGTCCAGAGGTCAGCGGGAGGGCCGGCCGCGGAGCGGCCGGCAGCAGGCTGGCCAGGGGCCGGGCGGCCGGCTCCTGACTAGCCGGCTGTGGACCAGCCGATCAGTGGGCCTGCCGGCGGCTCGCGAGCCGGCCATGGACCAGCCGGCTGTATAGTTTGTAAAAAGGGGCTCGAACTCCCTTGTCTTGGCATACCCAGGGGTAATATCCCCGTCAGTGATGATTGCTCGTGTGACATGCACAACTTGATCATAGAGGATGAGCGTGATGATAGTATCTTCAACCAAGGGTTTGATTTTGAGGGTGAAAATGTTGAGCCTGAGCAAGGATCAACAACGTTTGCAGAGTTCATGCAATTTTATCATGAAATGCGTGATTGGACAACTCACATTCAACTTCAAAATGATTTGGTTGAGTATATATGCACTCACCTAGGCAACCAATAAATGTATCGGGACTTTTTATTTGTATTTATGACAATCTGAAATTCATTTTGATGTAAATTATGAGATTTTTATTTGGTTGTGAACTATTTCTTGTGATGTAAAACTATGTGACATTTTAATTATATGCATAAAATGTAAAATATTAAAATTTGGACTAAAATTAAGCGGACGAAATGTGTCAGTTGGTAGGACGCAGAAAATATGACGCCCCTTCAACTCATTCAAACCGACAAAAAACAAAAACAAAAAACCGTGAGTTTACATCGACCATTTGGAATTGGTCTAATATGTAATTTACTCCTAGATCACTATTTATTTCGGGACAATATTACAGGTTGAGGGCTCCTTTGATTCAAAGGAATTCTATATGGTTTTGGAGGATTGAGATCCCTAAGAATTTTTCCTACATTGGTCCTTTGATTCACAGGATTGGATCTCATAGGATTTTTTCCTATGGAATCTTTTGTACTACATTTCATAGGAAATCTAACATCCACTCCAACCTCTTTTTAAAATTTCTTTGTTTTTCCCATGACATCAAACACTCATTGCTAATCCCATAGGGTTCAAATGGACATGCCACTCCAACCATATACTTTTCCTATTCCTGCGTTTTCAAAATCCTACGAATCAAAGAGGCCCTGATAGCAGGACGATGGATCTCTCGATTGTTCCATTTACCGGCCACCCATCGCGCAGTATACTGTATTACTGTATGCGCGCCCATACTTTTCGTTCGTACACGTGGCAGCCGTCCCTCAGCGTCCTGGCCGTGGGCCCACGCCCGGAGTCACCTACAATTATTCAGCGTACCACTCCGCTTGATTTTGTTTTCCGGCCTCCGCTTTATAAGCACGGGAATCCCCAGCCCGAGGTACGCACGGAGACGGAGCGGCTCGGGCAAATCATACTCGGCCAGGAGTGGAGATCCCCCCGTCCCCTTTCTCCTCCACCGAGCTCCCGCTCCCGAGGACACGGGCCATGGCGCCCCCTCTCTCCTCCTGGCCATGGGCGAGGCTGGGCATATACAAGGCACGCACCGAGCACCTCCTTTTTCATCCTCACCGTCTCTCTCATGTGTTTTCTCGCTGACTGACATCGTCCTTGTGCTGCAACTGCAACTGCAACCGCAACTGCATGATCGACGGACGGACGGACGGACGCGCGCGCAGTACTTCCTGCTGGGCCCGCTGGTGTGGAAGGTGGCGCAGGAGTGGGCGGAGCAGGGCGGCGCGCCGCTGGGCTCGCGGTGGCTGCACCTGCTGCTGCTCTTCTCCGCCCGCGGGCTCACGTACCAGTTCTGGTTCTCCTACAGCAACATGCTCTTCCTCACCCGCCGCCGCCGCGTCGTCCCCGACGGCGTCGACTTCCGCCAGGTCGACCACGAGTGGGACTGGTAAGCTCTCCTCCTCCTCCTCGACCTCGATCCGCATGCGACCTGCACCTGCATGCCGGTAACTCGGTAAGTAGTTTTTCTGCCTCGCTCCCCGGGTTTCCGGCAGCTCGCTGCTTCAACGCGAAGCGCGTGGGCAGGAGTAAGAAGAAGCATCTACTCCTATGACTAAGAAAAAAAAAGTAGTCCGTATATTTTAAGTGCAGCACGACAGTTAGTTTATGGCGCCATTGAATGCAACTCCAACCTATAAATTGAGCATTTTTGTGCCGAGCCGTCCAGAATGTTTCTTGCGTCTAGAGTCTAGACTCTATAGACTCCCTCCGTGGAGCCAAAGAGATGTTGGACACGTCGTGCGCTCCGGCAATTGCCATAGCACTCCTTCCTTCAACTGCGATGACGTTTCCCAGGCTCCCTTTTCCCGGTCAAAATATGTCACGCCGGCCGCTGGAACATTAGACTGTTTGAACTTTACGTCGGTATACTGTACATGTTATCTGGTAAAAATGCCCTAGAAAACGATCCTGATAAGATGAGCTGACAGCAACTAGGAGTAATAAATAAGGTGGTAAATGAATGGTGCACTAGTTTTCTCTTGTCATTTTTTCAGAGGAATGAAATGAATATTTTTTTTTTCTTGCTGTGCTGGACCCACGCGCAGGGATAACTTCCTGGTGTTGCAAACGCTGATTGGTGCGGCTCTGGTCAACGGCCTCCCGGGACTGGAGAATCTCCGCATGTGGGACCCGCGGGGGCTGGGCATCGCGCTGCTGCTGCATGTGGGCTTCTCAGAGCCCGTGTTCTACTGGGCCCACCGGGCCCTGCACCGGGCCCCGCTCTTCAGCCAGTACCACGCCGGGCACCACTCCACGCCGGTGACCCAGCCATTGACAGGTACGTACGTAGTACGCGGTACGCTACGCAGCAGCGGAAGCACGGCTGCATGCAGGTAGCAAAAAAGAAGAGACAAATCATGTGTGTCCGTGCTGCATGGCAGCCCCGTCTTTTTTCTCTGATTCGTGACATGCTGCACCACACACCAGTATACCAACCAAGCTGTGCCACCATGTTCTCCGTACTACTGTAGGAGTGTACGTTTTACCATGCACGCAACCTTGCAGCATCAATAGTTACCGTGGATGGTAACAGTGCAGCATCAAGTAGTAGGAGCTGATAATGTTAGTTACAGTTAGTAGTAGAAAGTACCAAGTTTTCTTCTTGTTTGGTCGCAGCTGGATTCGGCACGCCGTTGGAGGCCCTGCTGCTGACGCTGACGATGGGGGTCCCGCTGGCAGGGGCCTTCCTGACGGGGTGTGGGTCAGTGGGCCTGGTCTATGTGCACCTCCTCACGTTCGACAATCTTCGGAGCATGGGGTACAGCAACGTGGAGGTCATCTCTCACAGGGTCTTCGAGGCTCTCCCGCCGCTCAGATACCTCATCTACACCCCGACGTGAGTCCAAATCCTCTTCTCTTTTTTCACAGTACAATAAATAGAGGCAATTATTTGGCAGTAAAAAGCAATCACGTCTGCGTCTGACACACTAGCCATCCATTATCCTTTGCAGAGTAGAGTAAAGCTGCTGCACTCACGTGTTTATTTACATAATTTTCCCAAGTAGTAGTAGTTTGAATGGAAATTAAGGTTAAATTTCTCAAGCGTTAGGATTTGGTTGGTTGTGCTAATCCATGAGGCGTGATGTGTTGTCGCTGTGCAGGTATCTGAGCGTGCACCACAGAGAGAAGGACTCCAACTTCTGCCTGTTCATGCCTCTCTTCGACCTCCTGGGCGGCACCCTAAGCTCCAAGTCATGGGAGCTGCAGAAGGAGATCTACCAAGGTATGCAATCAATAATCACCCGAGGCCGAGGACCCCTACGCTCATCAATTTTATTCTCGCACAGTAGTGGTAGCAGCAGTTCAGGCATCGCTAGCATGCGCATCGCAGGACGAGTGGGAGGACGTACGTACGAACGAACCGGAGTAACATTAATTAATGAGGGAGGCATGCATGCATGCATGTGTTGCCGTGTTGGTCCCGTTCAGCCAGCAGTTGGTTAACTTGGTCCTGTAGTACTCCTAATCAACGTGTGGTTTGGCTTTGGGGGCTTGTATTAACTATCATGCATCATGCGTGTGTGTGTGTGTGTGTGTGTGTGCAGGGAAGAATGATGGGGTGCCGGAGTTCGTGTTCCTGGTGCACGTGGTGGACATCATGTCGTCGATGCACGTCCCGTTCGTGCTCCGCTCCATCTCGTCGGTGCCGTTCGAGAACCACCTGATCCTGCTCCCCTTCTGGCCCGTGGCCTTCGTCTACATGCTGCTCATGTGGTGCTGCTCCAAGACCTTCCTCGTCAGCTTCTACTACCTCCGCGGCCGCCTCCACCAGACCTGGAGCGTGCCCCGCCACGGCTTCCAGTACTTCATCCCGGCGGCCAAGGCCGGCATCAACCGCCAGATCGAGCTCGCCATCCTCCGCGCCGACAGGATGGGCGTCAAGGTCCTCAGCCTCGCCGCCCTCAACAAGGTACTACTCCAGTACCCTACTACGTCTACGTGCATGCACCATCCATCTGATCCATAAATCCATTAACGCATGCATGAAACGAAACCACATTTTCTTTTCCTTAGTACGCACTGTACTTATTGATTGGAAGTATACATACAACTTGAGAAGAGAAGCATGCTTTCTTGTTGTGCGTCTTTTTTCGTCGAGGCTACAGGACAACCACCGCCACCCCATGCCTCTTTGCTGCTGGTGTGTCCGTGTCTAGTTGGCCGGCACCCCGCACCGCACTAGTGGTGCGCAGCACAGTGCTCCGCCACTGCTAGGTAGGAGGAGAGTGGTTGCTCAATCAGACGAGAGAGAGAGATCTGAACGCGCGGGCGGGAGCCGGGAGGCATGTGAGCGCATTGAAGAACGGCGATGGCGAGCCACACAACGCACGGGACAAGTACACGGTCGAGATCGGGATCGAGAGGTCGGCCATGCAGAGGCACATTACTGTGTCGTTGGCAGGAGCAGCATGCGCTGGTGGCGCCGTTCCCGCAGGCCGCAGCAAAGGTGGCTAACTTGTCCTTGCCGTTCCCGCTTCCATTTCCATGTGCCGGGGGCAGCACCGTGGCTGCGACTGGGCCACAAACACATCTATCTATCTAGCGATCTGAGGCGCTTGCCGTGGATCGCTTTGGCACGTCCGGCTTCTTTATCCTGTCCTCGTTCACGTGGCCCAATCGCGGCGCGCAAGCTGCATGCATGCACCGGCCAGCCATGGCGAAGCACTGTGTGTGGGTCGAGGGGCACAGGGCTTGCAGTTGCTGCAGAGGGCCGGCCAAGAGCCGTCCGTCCGAGTGAGTGGTCGCGCGTGGGCTGGTTGCTGCCAAAGTCTCTGCCGTGCTGGTCCCGCTCGAGCTCGAGGTCTGGGCCGTGCCTTTCTTTCTCGTGCCGTGCTGAACGAGCGGAGGCCGGCAGAGAAGCCACTACAGTGTACGCCTGTATTGTTGTACCTTTTTTTTGCAGGCCCTATATTGCTGTACCTGCACAATTCCAAACTGTTTACAGTGACGGGTTTATACGAGAACAGTGTCTCACCAGAAGCATCCAGCTCAGTTCAAAAAAAAAAAAAGAAGCATCCAGCTTCTAAACAATCTTTTTCTAACAAGCAGTGGAGCAAATTGTTTATCTTATAAAAACTCCTCGGCTAATCTTTATTTCTTGTACCAGAACGAGGCATTGAATGGAGGTGGCACCCTGTTCGTGGACAAGCACCCTGACCTGAGGGTGAGGGTGGTGCACGGCAACACCCTCACGGCCGCCGTGATCCTGAACGAGATCCCCAGCAGCACCAAAGAAGTGTTCCTCACCGGCGCCACGTCCAAGCTCGGCAGAGCCATCGCCCTCTATCTCTGCCGGAAAAAGATCAGAGTCGTCGTACGTCCCTATCAGTATACCCTCCTGAATTCACACGGGTAGATAATTGAGAGGGTGGGCTAGTTTTGACAATTTCTGTGTTGCTTCAGATGCTGACGATGTCGTCGGAGAGGTTCCTGAAGATCCAGAGGGAGGCGCCGGCGGAGTTCCAGCAGTACCTCGTGCAGGTCACCAAGTACCAGGCCGCGCAGAACTGCAAGGTCGCCGGCGTTCAACCATCCGATTGCTCATGAATTTTGTGTCCTTGTGCTGTATTGACATGGTAACGTTGGGTGTGCAGACGTGGCTCGTGGGCAAGTGGTTGTCGCCGAGGGAGCAGCGGTGGGCGCCGCCCGGGACGCACTTCCACCAGTTCGTCGTGCCGCCCATCATCGGGTTCCGCCGGGACTGCACCTACGGCAAGCTCGCCGCCATGAGGCTCCCCAAGGACGTGCAGGGCCTCGGCTCCTGCGAGGTAACGCACACAGCGGAAAAATGACCCACGCATCTCTACCGTCCGTCTGATGATCCATGTCATGCTGCCATCCCGCGTGTACTGACGGCGATCGATCGATGGCTGCTGTGTTTGTGTGTTTGTTTCAGTACGCGATGGAGCGAGGGGTGGTGCACGCGTGCCACGCCGGCGGAGTGGTGCACTTCCTGGAGGGGTGGGAGCACCACGAGGTGGGCGCGCTCGACGTCGACCGGATCAACGTCGTGTGGAAGGCGGCGCTCAAGCACGGCCTGACGCCGGTGTGATCGCTCGCTCGTCCACGCAGGTGCAGGTGCAGAATGCAGCTGAAACGAAGCAACTAAGATCGCTCCCTCCTCCATCCCCATGTATTGTATTGTATTGTATTGTACTCCACTCCATTCATGTCAAATGTACCACTAATACCGGTTTGACAAGAGACTGGATTAATTGAGAACCACCCAAGGACAGCAGCACACTTGTTCTTGACTCTTCTTTTATTTTTATGACGAAAACCCTCCAAAACGGATAGTAGTAGAGTTTATCAACCTATCATCTTCGTGTCTTGAGATCCTATATATGTACTCCTATCATCTTCATGTTTTGGGTTCTCCGTCTTCTGTTCTACTGTCCGTCTCGTCAACGCTTGGAAATCTCGGTTTGCTTGGGTCAGCAAGTGGTCGTAGTCGCCGCCGTCCCACTCGTCCCGGTAGGTCTCCGGACGTTCCACCAGGACCTCCATCGCCGCGGCGAACATCTCCCTCCTCCACCCCTCGGGCCCGTCGCGCCGGCATTGCTCCGCGAGCCAGTCCTCGTTCTCAAACTGCAGGCATAAAGCAACGTCAACAGAGAAATCTCGCCCTCCGCCGGGTCGACCCAGCGCAGCAGGAGGGAAAACAAATCTTATTTCGGACGAATTTCGCGGCACCTCGCGGTCTCGCAGTCTGTGGGTGTATCTTCGGGGCCATCCTCGAGCGCCCAGACGTGAGTAGAAGGCGGCCACGTCTCGCGTCATCTCATCCTCGGATGGAAGCTTGAATCGCCCCGACAGAACGCCGGCCACCAAGTGGCTCTGGAGCTCGAACAGTGGAAAAGGGACCACCTGAATGCACGTACCGAACAGAGTGGAACTAAGATACGTTTTCAAGATCGCAACGTTTTCGATATGCTCTTCGATTTGATACACGAATCTAATAAAAATGGGTCCTCCACGGTACACTTTATCAGTGGCGGAGTTTGGGCCACATCCAGGAGGGGCAAAAGGGGCGACCAACAAACGCGCGCGCGCGCGTGTGTGTGTGTGTGTGTGGGGGGGGGGGGGGGGGGGACACGAGAAACGTCGGACTCTGACCACCCTGGCCCTTCGAAAAGGAAGGCAAAGCCCGCGCTTTTGTAGCTGCCCGCACTATTTTCCCGTCAAAACCCTTCACTCTTTTCTTCCATCTCTCGCCGTTCTCCACCCAATTCTCGCCCTTTTGTCCCACCCTCTTCTTTCTTCTGCCGCTGACGGATGGAACCGAAGGATAACCTGTCGGGGATGGAGGTGCCGGAGGATCCGAGCATCATGCTTGCCTGGAAGATCAACTAGGCTGCACGGCAAACTCATCGCGTCAAAGTAAACGCCGCAAAGAAGGAGAAGCTCAAGAAGCGGTTGGTTGGCGTTGGGCATGATGGTGGCGGTCATGGCGTCAGGCGTGGTGGTCGCGGACATGGTGGAGGTCGCGGCCTTGTCCACGGTTGCCCCGACAGGCGCGCCCACTGTACAGACGACGATGTGGCCAGAGCATTACAACCTCCATACTTCCGCCAAGCAGCTTGGAACCGCTGCCGGGAAGGTGCCTTACATCGTCAACGTAAACATGACGTTGCTCTTCTCCGAGTGTTCTTCGCCGCAGCTCGTCCCGGCGCGGACGGCGGCAGGGAGCATATGGGTGCCCGCACGTTGTTCGTTGTAATGCCTAGCCAGCTTACGACGACCTGGAGAGGAAGATGCTCGACATCATCCACGACGAAGGCGGAGGAGGAGGTGGCTATAAGGACGGGCAGGTGAAAGACTCGGATCCCACCCAGTCTGGCAACTACCTACAACAACAGTCATATACCCACACGGGCACGCAACAGTCCTACCCCTAGACCGACGTCAGAACACAACAACCACAACATTGGGCCGCCGGACAACAGCAGCAGCAGCAGCAGGAGGATGGCGAGGACGATGATTCGGATGATACTGTCGGCGATCCGAAGAAGAAGGTTAAAGGAGAAAGCTTCAAATAGCATCCAATTATATGCGTCAAAAAATGTTGTCAATATATATTTCCACGGATATTGTGATCATTTTCTCATGCAGATTATCTACCGATGTACACATTGGCTTCGTAGCTTCCTACGTAGTCTATGTTACACTAGAGTATCCACCACTATTCACAACAGTGTGTACGCGATTGGAGCAAATGATAATTGAGGTTTTACCCAACATGGGTGAGGACATAGTTTTTGGATAGGACCTCCATCCTCCCCGACATAAGCATATTTTGGTCTAATACAAATGTGCTTTCGCCATTCAAGGTAGTCAAAGGCAGGATTCTCAAATCGATTTTCCTATAATCAAGTTGTAGTACCGGGTGGTAGAACCAAGCATTCTACTAGATTTACTCCAGTAATATATTGTGTATCCACGCAACAAATTTATACGACTTTTGTAGAGTTTCATAATAGGACTTGGATCAACATGATATCGTAGGATCATGAGATTTTAGGATTCTACAGGTAGAATAGCGACTCTGACTACCTTATTGTCATTATGTCTTTTTACATTGTGAGATTGTTCATGTTAAATATGTGCATCCTAATCATGCAGATAGCATGTGTCCACTTATCATGTTTTGTATCCTGTTGATACCATATTATGAGTTAATAAAAGGATCTTTTTTTGTAGAAAAAAAAAAGACCGCAAGGCTCGGAATTAAGGCGGATTCTCAAGCTTGTGAGGCTAGTACTGGTAACAATTGCTCCAGCAATTTAGAGAACCCTTAGTAGAAAATGAAGGTATTGTGATATAGTACCCTCGGCTGCTTTAGTACAAGAACCACATGCCAATGGCGTGCACAAGTGCCTACTAGTGGTGTGCGGCCGCCATGTCGCTAGTATCGCGCCGCTGGTAAGTGGCTATTAATACTAGCGGCGTGTGTAATGTACGACACTAGTATAGACCTGTGGCGTGCCTCTTGCACTGGATGCCACTAGTAAAGACCATATTAGCGGCGTGCGCTCTACACTGTACGTCACTATTAACGTGTCAAACTAGTTCTGTATTACATTGGAGCCACCGACTGCAGCAACCAAAGCACACAAGTCAAAGAATTCAGGGTTTGATGTCAATGCATATTAGGTACTAGGCCTTATTTAGATACACTAAATTCAGCAACATTCGATTCAGTTGAGAGAATATGCTAAATAATTTTGACTTGACTTTGTCTAAATCAGAAATCTCAACAACTAGTAATTTTCATGAAATACTAGATTAGACAAATTGAAGATCCATTGAGAGAAATATATGCTTTGATTCGACTAAGATGAAAACCGCTATACTTGATGTTATCCCTTGAAACTTTTTGGGCCTATAGGTTGACCTTCACAATAGTTATTTGATTGCATGGAACTTTAAGAATCAATATGTCAACAAAACTGGGTGATGTAAATTTGGTATGAGTGGATGAACAAGAAGAGTTCTCTATTAACAGTAAGGGTTGGAGTCGAATAAGTTACATTGAAGATCACAAGAAGAAAGCTCTAATGAGACATGACCACAAGATCTCAGATTCTCAATCTAATATAACTTGATTGAAACTCCTTTGATCTAATGGAACAAGGGCCATGCCTAGCCACATACTACCCCGTGAGCAATTGCCCGTGTATTGACACCAACTCTTCCCCAAAGGAAAACATCTGAAGTTCCGGATATACTTTGTCTTAAGAACAACTTTCGTATAGAATCACGAGTGGGAAAAACTATTCTTTAATACTCGTATGAAAATTAGCAAATCCGCATAGAGAAACTATGGTGAGAACAACTTTTGCTTGACTATTCAACAACCATTGTCACTCATCTCCACACATTCATGCATTTGAGCTCATAACCTACATCAGCATTGTATCCCTTTTCCATTTATATGTACGAAGTGTTATAAAGGTCGAAAATACACTATGGGACAAGGTGACAAGCAAGGTGTAGTTCTGGACCAACCATTCGTTGGAGATCGGTGATGTATCTGTACTAGAACCGATATATTGATGGTGTACACACTTCGTACATGTCATGTATTTAGTTCTACACTATATTGCCCACGGATATCAAAGTCCTTACTGATGGCTCAAATTTAATCCTGGCTGGATACATGTCCCAAAAAACCACGTCCTACATATGTACCGTATTATATTACTTGAGCCACAAAATTCCAGACATCCTTCTTCTTATGAACATATAAAGAAATAAAGAACCCATCGCAATTGCGAAAAAATAGTAAGCCTGCTATATAGGTGCAATAAAATATAATGATAGGAACGGACCTTTAAAGGCAACCCGATGAAGGAGAGTCGAGGAGCAACCTGTGGCGGGAACACATGCTTGTACAATGGATCGACACAATTGTCGTTCACGGAGACGGTTGCATCGTTGTTGAGGAACGGGAAGTTATACTTGTATCTACCCTCAGGATAAGATAAACATCATTTCAAAAAGGATAACATAAACCACTGTTCAAGATATCCCCCGATATGCCGATAAATCGGCCGATCTATCGCTTACCTGCGTCTGACCGATAAGATAAATCAGCTGATAAATTGGCCGATATGCCGATATATCGACCGATATGCGATAAACAGAGCGCTTTACCCCTTATCCTGAGTCGACCGATAAGTTCCCGATAAGCGATATCCCGAACATTGACATAAACAAAGGCATGCATTTTTTTAAAATTGATTCCACTTTGAATCATAATCCTATATAACTAAATGGATGTTCCCTACTAATGTATTTCCTTTAACATGCAACCATATGCATCGGAGAAGGCCCACCTCAAAATGCTACCATGCATGGGAAAGTCTTTCCATTCTTGCTACTTATATTCAATAAATATTTATAACTATACAATAATGATTACTCCAAATATTCATGTTCCATACAACTAAACATCAATGAATTATATTGCAACCATCCTCTAGTTAATTATTGTCATTAGCTCAACTTGAACCCCATACGAGGAAGCTATCTAAATGAAACCATGAACTCCCTAAAACCATTAAGATAAACATCATAGTAGTTTTTAAAAGTGTATTTGTATTTTGGGCCTCTCAAAAACTACAAAAAGTTCATAGATGTAGGGAATGCTTTGAAGATAATCTGCATAAAATCATAAAAAAGGACAGTGTGCAAAAATAGGAAGATAAATTTGTTACAGATTTTTGTATGGAATAAAAATGATGATATTGCTGATGAGTTTTTTCTAGACAACTAACTTGTTTTAGATTTACTTTAGAATCCTTGAATAAGATCAAAACCATTCCCAAACATTAACCTTGTTTTCGTCAAAAATCATTCCCAAACATTAGCCCTGCTATTCAAGGTGGTTTTGCATTGAAACCCTAAAAGAAGGCAAGTTATTCTGCACATGGCACAAACAATTATAATTTTGTTATGAAAGTTTGCATGTTTCAAATTCCTTGCATTCCCTGCATTTTCTCACATTTTAAGGGAACGCCTAAATTTTGCTTTTCCATCGTGGCTAAGGTTGGAATTAAATGGTTTTGGAAATTCCAGGGTTTAATATCTATGGTTTTATAGTTTCAAGTTTGAATCTAACTTTAATTGTGTTTGGTTTTCCTGCCTGGCCTCAAGCGAGTCTGGAGGTTGCATGCACCTTATTTGGTTGATGACCCGGTGAATCCTCTGGTAGCCAATCGTCCAGGCAGACAACCAAACTGAGCTAGACGTCCCAGGTAGGACACCTATCATCCAAAAATGAGGTTCATGGTGACAAAAACCGAACATCCCATACTAATTCGAGAGATCAGTAGCTCCCAAGTAGGTGATTGCCCAACTAGCAAACCAAACAGAAAATAGCCTAGGCAGCCTAGCTAGGCAAAAATCTTCCATTTTTCAAGCCAAGCCATATACCTATTTTGTCGCTTTTATAATCTTTGTGAGACTGTTCGTTTAATGGTTGTGTACATCTTAGGTATGCAGAGGCCGGGTGTTGCTCTTTCTGTTTTGTATCAGCTCGATGCTACATTTTGAGTTAATAAAGCGCCCTTTATCGAAAATAGAGCCCAGGTCACCAACCAAATAAGCCATCAACACCTAGTTTTGGGTGTGATGTGACTTCTGCTAGAATATGCAGCATATCATACCAAGTCTCCTCATAAGCTTAAACTTTTGAATGAGTTGGTTAGTTCTCGAGTGTAACACTCTGCCAACACAATATTAATTAAAAAGGATTTTATGGTCTACAACAATCACATGTCTAAGGACTCAAATAGCCTAGATGTGAAGGGGTGGGGGGTGGGGTGGGGTGGCAGTTGAATATATTGGCTGCCTCTCTCCATCAATTCTGGTATAATGCGTGTGGTCTTCTCTCTTAGGCTGACCATAGTGGGGAGTATCATGTACTAGTATCATACTACCTCCGTCCGAGTTTATTAGACCCCTTTGTATTTTGGGCTAGACTTTGACCATCTATAGACTACTAAAATATAAAGCATATGCTATAAAAAATTATATTGTTGGACTTGTATTCAAAAGAGCTTTCCGACAGTATAATTTTTAGAACATATAGTTTCCATTTTGTTAGTTAAATTTGTAGGTCAAACTTGAACCCAGAATAAGAGGGGGCCTAATAAACCCGGACGGAGGGAGTACATATGATACTAGTACACAGTAGTATCATGTAAGATCATATTTATTGCCATGCATGACACAAAGTAGCATATAGCATTTAACATGATACGGTACCTATCTATGTTACTCTAACACTCTCTTTCTCTTCTTTAATTCCCTGCCACATCAGCATGTTTGCTATTTCCAAGTACATAATACCACCTAAGTTACCCCACTATGGCCAGCCTAATTAATGTTCCATGTGACCAACAGGCCCTGGTGACCACGCCCAAGTCTTGTGAGTCCAGACATTAGGGAGGGTGCACCAATGTCTTGTGTACCACCTGCCCCCGTTAGCTTAGCCAATTGGGTGGCTGGTTGGTACTACATGTAATAAGTATACTATTTATTATGTTTTTAACAGAAGAAGGGAAAAGCGCGAGGAGATGAGCATACGTACCCGGTGCAATGCAGCATGACATCCGCTTTGACGCGACTGCCGTCGTGGAAGACCACGCTTCCGTCTTCCTGAGCACACTCGACCTGCGTATACATGCATGCCGAGAAGGATTTCCATGGGATTGTCGTCGGGACAGTGCAAAGCTTGGAAAGTACCTTGCCTTTTCTTGCCTTAGCAATTACTGTGATATACTGATAGTATTACCTCGGAATGAAGCGACAGATTAGCATGTCTGGGCAGCTTCTCGGCAGTGGCAGCAAGCGCCCATCTACTGGCGAGATGGACCTCTTTGGCGACGCCAGCGATGTCCCTCGAGATGTCCGTCCCACTCGGTCCACACCCTATCACCACGACAACCTGCCAACCCAGTTGAATTTACAGAAACTCCAGATCGCATCGACCGACGCATCTTCGACTTGTCAAAAACAACCATCGGACAAGTGTAAAACAAGGACGGAAGAACGGACGCACTTGGCCGTGGAATGGCTCGGGCACCCGGTAGCTGGTGCTGTGCAGCTGCTTCCCGGGCCAAGCATCCACGCCTGCGGCAGCAAATCAAACTGTCACGAGCTCCATCGGCGACGCGTTGTGCTTGTGCACTCACTAGGAGGATGAGAATGGATCAACAATGCGTTACCGGCGACGTCGGCGAAGTGCGGCTGGGAGTAGTGGCCGTTGCAGACGACGACGGCGTCGAACACCTCCTCCTCCTCGGCTTCGCGCTTCTCGCTGCCGGACGCCTTCCTCCAGTACCTGACGCGCCAGCTAGTCCCGCTCGCCTCCCTGCTCACCTGGACCACCTCCGTCTCCAGCCGCACGAGGCCGTGGAGCTCGAACCGCCGCGCGAAGCTCTGGAGGTACCGGAGCACCTCCGCGTGGCCGGGGAACCTGCGGGTGTCGCCGTCGGCGCCGCCGACGAAGGGGAAGTCGAGGAAGCCCATGGACTCGCGCGGGAGGTTGGTGCGGAGGGACGCGTACAGGTTCGAGCGCCGCCGGGCCCCGCCGGGCGAGGCGGACTCGTCGGCGTCGGATTCGTAGACCCAGGTGCCGCCCACGCCGTCTGTGCGCTCGAACACGACGGGGGAGTGGCCTTCGCGCCGCAGCTCGCGCGCCGCCACTAGACCGGCGGCCCCGGCGCCGATGACGGCGACGCGGAGCGAGCGTGACGGCATCGGAGTATCGGACCGATCAGGAGGACAAGAGGAAGCGGCGGCGCGGAGGGAATCCATGTCTCCTCCCTCTCCTGAGTTTTTTGTGTTTGTTTTCGGCAGGGCAGCTGGCGTTGGAGGGATTATCATGCAACAACATATATCTCCGGAAGAATTTTTTACTAGGTTAGAGCATCTCTAATAAACAAACGCGCTAAATAAGCCGCGTTGAAAAAAAACGACGCTGCCGAAAGTCGCATTCCAGCAGCCGCATTATAATCCGGCACGCGATAAATATACGCCAGTGCGTCGGGAAAAACTGTATCGCGCGCGGTTTATTTGGTGCGCCTGCTCCAGCGCGCTGGACAAGCGAATCTCGCGCGTGAACCACCAACCACCGGATTTACCTCCTGGCGCCGCCGCCTCCGCCCGTACCTGCCGTCGGCGCTTCCCCCCCTCTCCCTATCACGCCGCCGCTCCCCCTGCTTCTCCCGGTGGCCGTCGCTGCTTCCTCTACCTGCTCTCCTCGCCGCCGCCCCTCGAGCACTCCGTTCCTCTGACGAACAGCGCCTGGCGGCTGTTTGCAACTCGGCGCCCACGAGGTAGTTGACAAAATACTTGCAAGGTATATATTGTTTAACTTTATATTTGTAGATAAATTTGATGCATGTTGTTTATAGCTTTAAATTAGTTTAAATTCAAGTTTGTAGATGGATTCGTCCTACGATTCTTTCGATGAAGAATTTGATCTTCAAGAGGAGGAGGAAATCATAATGATTCTAGCTATCCACGTCAATAAAAAGTCGAAGCATGGTGGTTCGGTTTTCGGTCGTCGGAAATTGTGGAGGGAAAGGATCGATGCCCACAACAGATTGATGAGGAACTATTTTGTAGAGAATCCCACACACCCTGCATCCTACTTTCGGCGCCGTTTTAGGATGAGTATCGAGTTGTAGCAAATGACCATACATACAACTATGGCTACTATCTTGCGGATGTCATCTACCCAAGGTGGCAAACATTTGTAAAGCCGTTGAAGGCACCGCAAGGTAAAATCTTGATTTCCACAATGCTCAAGCGGTGGCCAGGAAAGATGTGGAGAGAGATTTTGCGATTTTGCAAGCACAATTTGCTATTGTGAGAGGACCGGCTAGATTTTGGGATCAAAAGATCCTTTGGTACATCATGAACGCTTGTGTGATCATGCATAACATGATCATCGAAAATGAGTGTGGGCAAGATTTAGACTATTCTCAGTACGAATTGATGGGACAACCCGTGCGAGTGCGGAGGAGCGTTGTGAGGGTGGCCCGCTTTTTTGCCTCCTATCATGCCATTCGAAGTGGCGAAACGCATGATGAGCTTTAAAAGGATCTAGTCGAGGAGTGGTAGTCATGGAATGGGCAACCTACGAATTGATGTTATGTATGAACTATTTGTTGTATTATTCATGAACTATTTGTTGTATTGAAAATAAATTATTTGTTTGAGTTGGAATAATAATTGAACTATTTATTATTGATTTACTTTGTGCGTGTTTAATTTTTTTGGTTCTATGTTTGAGTGGAAAATGTGTTTGTGCTGGGCGCGCTGTAATTTAGCGTCACTGCTGGAGCGCTACCTGTGGCGCGTAATATTATAGCGCTTCTCCTAAAGCAAATCACCTTCCGCACGCGCTAAAATGCTATTTCGTCGCTGCAAAAAACAAATTTAGCCCGCCGCGCTACGACGCTTTATTTGTTAAACTCTTTTATTGAGCACGGGACTTTTTAGGGCACGGGAGAGCAAAATCACTCTCCAATAAATGCCAATTCCATATTATTTCAAAAAATTGGGCAGACCAAAAATAAGCCTTCTCGTGTAGCAAATTTAGGATAGTCGGGCTGCTGCCATAAAAACAAAACGTTACACGCCAACCGCCAATCATTTAGTTCTCGCGCACGACCGGAGCCCTTTCTCCCTCCTATTCGCCACCACCGGCTACCGGACTGCCAAGTCTGAGTCTTCTGTAGCCACCGCCTGCCTTGTCGTCCTCTCGGGGCAGCCGTGCTCCTCACCATGGCCAACCGCCGCTCTGGGCCGGTTCCTGCCAGATCCCGAGCCGCCATGGTTTTTCTTTTCTTCTCAATTTTCTCCTTTATTTTGATTTATTGTTTCTTGGTTTTCAACGTTTTTTATTTGTTTTCTTCATTTCATTCTAAGTTTTCACTGTTTTCCATTCTTTTTGCACTTATTTCTTCCGTTTTTTTTCGTTCTAAGTTTTTGTATAAGGCAAGAATATTTTTCTAATACGCGTTTAACATTTTCTTAATACAAGGTAAAAAAATACACATTTTAAACTTTTTCCAATGCTTGATTAATGTTTTTCAATGCAAGGTTAACATTTTTTGGATCCGCGGTCAACATTTTTTCTATACACATTTTAACAATTCCAAATGCTTGATTAGTATTTTTAAAACACAAGATTATTATTTTTTGGATGCATGGTCAATATTTTTTATATACATGTTTTAAATTTATCAAATGCTTGATTAACATTTTTCAAATCAAAGTTTGACAGTTTTTAGTATATTGTCAACCTTTTTTTATAAACATTTAACAATTTTCAAATGCTTGATTAACATTTTTCAGCTACTTGTTTAACATTTTTTTCAAATGCTAGATTAATGAATACATGATAAAAAAAAATCACACCTATTATATATTTTTTGTATACATTTTTCGTATATAGTTACCATTTTTTTCAAATATTTATGTAAAGTGATCTTTGTAATATATTTATATAGAGTATTTGGATGTATAAATGGAACAAGAAATAACAACAACAACAAAGTGAAAAAAAAACAAGGTCGTGGCCTCCCTTGCGCCTGGGCCACCCATTTAGGAAGGAACCTGACGCAAGAGCACGATAGGTCTCGCTACAATCGAGACATAGCGAGGACCATTTTGGAACGGGCACTCAGGAGCCTCCAAATTGAACGGGTACTCATCATGGTCCACCCCGAAGGTGCTAAACAAAAAAGCAATCGATCGATTGGATTGATCTCTATACAGTACCTACGCTCACCTATCCCTCCCTAGCCAGAGCCCGCCGCCGTCTGCCCGCCCCAACCCTCACCCATTGCATACCAAAAATAATTGAAGGAATTAAATAGGTACGATCTTCGGCCTCACTCAAGCACGTAAGCACGTGTACTTATCTTAGTTTTGTAAAAATTATTAAGCTATATTATTCAACTTTACACAATCAACTAGTATTTTCAAGTGAAGTATTTTATTTTGGTAAGAATTTTTAATGCCGAATATTTCAAAATTGCTGAGTGTATTAATATTGTGTATAGTGTACATGTGGACACCGGGACATTTTTGTTCTGGGTCCGCCCCTGCCTCTAAAGGCTTTTTAGGGATCGACTAGACATTGCTCTTAAGTCCTATCAACATTTCAAACCTGCCTTGCTAAGGGTAATATCCTTAATTATAGCTCATTTAACATTTTTAGGTTCTCACCTCTTATGATAGGTGGCTCGTGTGGCTCTTCAAATCATTCTAGGTCACTCGATCTTGTACTAGCTTGGCTTTTATAGATTTGCCATCAAATGTATGGAGAACAAGAGAAACACCGAGATGCAAAAAACATAACTAAAGATGACGACTTCATTGGATTGGCATAAATTTCAGAATTTGTTTGTTGTTATCCGTGTTTGCTTTTGTTTTCTCAGTTATATTTTGTTTGTTTAATCAGTAAAGCCATACAATTGTCATTTCGTGAAAAAAGACCGTTTCGGCGGAGGTGAGTTTAATCGGTGTGCAATGTGGTAGATGAACTCGTAATGTCGTATCAAGAGAATACAATCATCCAGACTACATACCCGGTCTCTGCACAACCAGGATGCACACAACGAACACTAACACACAAAAAAGAAAAAAAGAAAGAAAGAAGAAAAAAAGTAACTTCCGAAAGTCCCGCCGAAGCGGCTCAAGCATGCATCAGCGACCATCAACATCAACCCCCCGATGATAGCACCCGAGCTATGGGAAATGTGCTTCGATAACGAGGCCTTCAAGAAGGGAACGACACACAAGCGTCGTCGTCGCCAAATCCAACACGATCTTGGTTTTTCACCCCGAAGAAGTCCGAGCAAACTCCAGACAATGCCACCAACAAGGTTATGCCGTGGAACACCACCATTGCCAGGTAGAACCAGTGCAGGTCAGACCTAGAGTTTTCACTCCGAAGCTCGAGCACCTATGCTCAGTAGCACCACCAAACCTAAACTTAAGCACCATGCGCTCCCCCCCCCCTTTCAATGCATAAGTCACCATTGCTAGCCAGATTGCCATGGTTCAACAGTCATACTCGCTCATAACCCTGACATGTGCATCACGCAAACCGGGCATACCACGTATATGAGGAGCAGCTCAGGACACACGTGGTGGCATCAACAAGGTCACTGATGCCGCCAAGAGCCCATGCAAGGGGTCATCTGGTAGCCTCAAGTCCTCGAAAGTGATTGGACGCGGGCTACAGACAAAGACCGCCGGTATTGCCAAGAACCCACGTGGGGCCATCCGACAACCCAACTCTGTTTTCGTAGGAGTCACCGACGACGGCTTAGGATAAGACGTCGAACATGCAGGCATGCGTAACTATCACAGAAGCCTCTCAGGGCCTGATCAACCGCCGTCTACCGCCTCTGCGATGCGCATGTCATCCAACCGCTGCCACATACCTCCGGTCCACTGCCACCATGCATGTAGCCAAGCAACCATGTGTCGACCACCACTGTCGCACGTCTTGTGTCCGTTGTCGAACATGGTACTCTCGTCGCCACCACCCCATAATCTGGGCGAAGGCCGCGACCACTTCAAGCCGAATCAGATTGGATCTCCATGTCGTCTATCAGTACGATGACCACGAAGCTACGGCCATCCACCTCGAATGCCACGAAACAACACCTCCACAACTACAACCCAAGGCCATCGTGTTTGAGGGAGAGAAGTTACAGTGGGCCAGAGATGGACGACATCGACGTTGGACGCGCCCGGCAACTAGCAGGGAAAGCCGGCGTCGAACGTCGCCTAGCACCCATTGTCGTCGGCCACAACGAGGAGCATGCGCCACACTGGCCCCGCCCACCGCCGAAGGGAGCAGCCTGCCGCGCGCAGTGCACGAATGCAGCCAAGGAGCCGCGAGTAAACACCTCGAGGACCTGACCTGCAAATCCATACCAGCGCTGCCGTGCTCCCCGACTAGATCCCGCACCGCCACCATCCGCCATCGTGGAGCACCAACAGTTACCATGGGAGGGGGGGCAAGCCGAGGCGCCCCGCCTCTATCGTTGCAGCACGGGCTTCGCCCGACAGCGGCTGCCGGCGGCGGCAAGGGGATGGGGCCAAATGGGGAGGGCTGGCAGACGGGAAGATCGAGCGGCCCAAGTCGCCTGCTAGGGGGACGACTCTAGGTCATCCTATTATTTCGGGAGAATTGATTGACTCAGCCTGTTTGGATCGATCATTACAAGAAGAATTAAGCCAAAAAAAGGATATGTTGGCTTTCACTGAAGAGAAGCAAATGAAACAATTTCATAAATTCGAGAATGAAGTTTTCTTCTACATATGTCAGATCATCAATTAATAAATTGGCTAACTATATCCAATCTTTGAAAACTCTCGATTGTTTCAATTTTTTAAATGAGATATCTATAGAAACCCGTGAATATGATCAAACCCCTTGCAAACAAAGTACACCATTCGTCCGAGTGTATAAGACGTGCGCGTAGTTCTACGTCATTGATTTGACAAACTAAATATGTGTTATATACACGTAATCAAAAGTATATTATTAGATTCATATGGAGGTGTAGTTTCTAAATATATATTTTTTACATATAATCTATACTAGAAGGACTAGGCGCGCTTTGCTGCGCTGTTAGATTAAAAAAACTAATCACTCTATTTCAAAATACAATGTGTATTATTTTTTTTAAATGTCAAACCTTTTAAATTTGATTAAATTTGTAGATAAATATATCAAAATCCATAATATAAAATTGTTGTGATTAGATTCATCGTTAAATGGTTTTTCATATTTTTATTTAATATTGTGGATGTCGATATTTTTGCTCTCAACTTGGTCAAAGTTGAAGAATTTAACTTTCCAAAAAACTATAACTCCTTATATTTTGAAACTAATGTAATATTTCGTTTGATGTGTGGAGGAGATGACATAGTGTGTTTTATTTTTATTTATAATTCGGTACTTTGATGAGCCTTTCGTGGTGTAATTCTATATTATATGCTAACCAACCTTATATATGTGGGAAAATTTCTACGTCGACGGCTGCATGAGCGTGATTGATATGTTTTTATAGACTGGTTGATGTTGATTGATATGAAAAAATGTTGGTTTGGTAAAATCGTAAACCAAACCCATTAGAAAGCACAGTGTATTTGTCTAAAGAATTGAACAAGTGAGTTTTGAGAAATAGTTGACCCGGTCAAAATCGGGTCACCCAATTTTAATTGAAGTCTTGAAGACCTCAATTGAATGCTAACTCTTTAAAACTAAAGAGTATAGTGTTATAAAGGTATAAATAAAATGATTAAATGTGAGGGTTTTAAGAAATTGTTGACCAGGTCAAAATCGGGTGTCATAATGTCAATTGAAGACCTCAATTGAATGTGGGCTCTCCAATTCTAGGGAGATTAGCCAGTAGCACCACCAAACCTAAACTTAAGCACCATGTGCTGCCACCCCCCCCCCCCCTTTCAATGCATAAGTCACCATTGCTAGCCAGATTGCCATGCTTCAACAGTCATACTCGCTCATAACCCTGACACGTGCATCACGCAAACCGGGCATACCACGTATATGAGGAGCAGCTCAGGACACGCGTGGTGGCTTCAACAAGGTCACTGATGCCGCCAAGAGCCCATGCAAGGGGTCATCTGGTAGCCTCAAGTCCTCGAAAGTGATTGGACGCGGGTTACAGACAAAGACCGCCGGTATTGCCAAGAACCCACGTGGGGCCATCCGACAACCCAGCTCTGTTTTCGTAGGAGTCACCGACGACGGCTTAGGATAAGACGTCGAGCATACAGGCATGCGTAACTATCACAAAAGCCTCTCAGGGCCTGATCAACCGCCGTCTACCACCTCTGCGATGCGCATGTCATCCAACCGCTGCCACATACCTCCGGTCCACTGCCACCATGCACGTAGCCAAACAACCATGTGTCGATCCACCACCGTCGCATGTCTTGTGTCCGTTGTCGAACATGGTACGCTCGTCGCCACCACCCCATAATCTGGGTGAAGGCCGTGACCACTTCAAGCCGGATCAGATTGGATCTCCATGTTGTCTATCAGTACGATGACCACGAAGCTACCGCCACCCACCTCGAATGCCACGAAACAACACCTCCACAACTACAACCCAAGGTCATCGTGTTTGAGGGAGAGGAGTTACAACGGGCCAGAGATGGACGACATCGACGTTGGACGCGCCCGACAACTAGCAGGGAAAGCCGGCGTCGAACGTCGCCTAGCACCCATTGTCGTCGGCCACAACGAGGAGCATGCGCCACACTGGCATCGCCCGCCGCCGAAGAGAGCAGCCCGCCGCGCATAGTGCATGAATGCAGCCAAGGAGCCGCGAGTAAACACCTCGAGGACCTGACCTGCAAATCCATACCAGCGCCGCCGTGCTCCCCGACTAGATCCCGCACCGCCACCATCCACCATCGTGGAGCACCAACAGTTACCACGGGAGGGGGGGGAGGCGAGCCGAGGCACCCCGCCTCTATCGTTGCAGCACGGGCTTCGCCCGACAGCGGCTACCAGCAGCGGCGAGGGGATGGGGCCAAATGGGGAGGCCTGGCGGACGGGAAGATCGAGCGGCCCAAGTCGCCTGCTAGGGACGATCCTTCTTGCTACTTATTGAGCTTGCGATGGTTTTCCCTTGAAGTGAAAAGGGTGATGCAGCAAAGTAGATAAGTATTTCCCTCAGTTGTTGAGAACCAAGGTATCAATCCAGTAGGAGATACAAGCAAGTCCCCAATAGATGTACCTACACAAATAATCAAACACTTGCACCCAACGCTATAAAGGGGTTGTCAATCCCTTCACGGTTACTTGCAAGGATGAGATCTGATAGAGATAGATATAGAAGATTACTAAAATGAAAAGTAAAACAAAAGTAAAAAAGATTGCAGCAAAGTATTTTTGGTATTTTTGGTTTATAGATCTGAAAATATAATATGGAAAATAGACCCGGGGGCCATAGGTTTCACTAGAGGCTTCTCTCTTGAAGGAAAATAATACGGTGGGTGAACAAATTACTGTCGAGCAATTGATAGAAAAGTGCATAGTTATGACGATATCCAAGGCAATGATTATGCATATAGGCATCACGTCCCTGTCAAGTAGACCGAAACGATTCTGCATCTACTACTATTACTCCACACATCGACCGACTCCTGCCTGCATCTAGAGTATTAAGTTCATGAAGAACAAAGTAACACATTAGGTAAGATGACATGATGTAGAGGGATAAACTCAAGCAATATGATGAAAACCCCATCTTTTTATCCTCGATGGCAACAATGCAAATACGTGCCTCGCTACCCCTACTTTGTCACTGGGTGAGGACACCGCAAGATTGAACCCAAAACCAAGCACTTCTCCCATTGCAAGAATTACCAATCTAGTTGGCCAAACCAAACCAATAACTCGAAGAGACTTGCAAGGATATGAAATCATGCATATAAGAATTCAGAGAAGATTCAAATAATATTCATAGATAATCTGATCATAAACCCATAATTCATCGGATCTCGACAAACACACCGCAAAAGAGTATTACATCGGATAGATCTCCATGAAGATCATGAAGAACATGGTATTGAAGAACAAAAAGAGAGAAGAAGCCATCTAGCTACTAGCTATGGACCCGAAGGTCTGTGGTGGACTACTCACGCATCATCAGAAGGGCAATGGAGTTGATGTAGATGCCCTCCGTGATCGAATCCCCCTCCGGCAGATTACCGGAAAAGGCTCCAAGATGGGATCTCACGGGAACAGAGGGTTCCGGTGGCGGAAAAGTATTTCTGTGGCTCTTCTTGGTATTGGGGGATTATTTGGGAATTTATAGGCCGAAGAATAGGGTTAGGAGATTTGCCGTGGGGCCACAAGCCAGGGGGGCGCGCCCTGCAGGCTTGTGACCTCACGGCAGGTCTCCTGCCTTCATCTCCAAGTCTGGCAGGTTTCTTCTGGTCCAAGAAAAATCATTCCGAAGATTTTATTCCATTTGAACTCCGTTTAATATTCCTTATCTGCAATACTCAAAAACAAGGAAAAACAGAAACTGGCACTAGGCACTAGGTTAATAGGTTAGTCCCAAAAATAATATAAAATAGCATATAAATGCATATAAAACATCCAAAACAGATAATATAATAGCATGGAACAATCAAAAATTATAGATACGTTGGAGACGTATCAAGCATCCCCAAGCTTAATTCTTGCTCGTCCTCGAGTAGGTAAATGATAAAAATAGAATTTTTGATGTGGAATGCTACCTAACATATTTATCCATGTAATATTCTTTATTGTGGGATGAATATTCAGATCCATAAGATTCAAAACAAAAGCTCAATATTGACATAAAAACTGTAATACTTCAAGCATACTAACAAACAATTGTGTCCTTTCAAAATAACATGGCCTTAGCAAGTTTATCCCTACAAAATCATATAGTCTGGCTAGGCTCCATCTTCCCCACACAAAGTATTTAAATCATGCACACCCCCGATGACAAGTCAAGCAATTGTTTTCACCCCTTTTATGTTCTCAAACCTTTTCAACTTTCACGCAATACATGAGCGTGAGCCATGGATATAGCACTATGGGTGGAATAGAATATGGTGGAGGTTGTGTGGAAAAAGGAGAAGATAGTCTCACATCAACTAGGCGTATCAACGGGCTATGGAGATGCCCATCAATAGATATCAATGTGAGTGAGTAGGGATTGCCATGCAACGGATGCACTAGAGCTATAAGTGTATGAAAGCTAAAAAAGAAACTAAGTGGGTGTGCATCCAACTTGCTTGCTCACGAAGACCTAGGGCAATTTGAGGAAGCCCATCATTGGAATATACAAGCCAAGTTATATAATGAAAAATTCCCACTAGTATATGAAAGTGACAAAATAGGAGACTCTCTATCATGAAGATCAAGGTGCTACTTTGAAGCACAAGTGTGGAAAAAAGATAGTAACATTGTCCCTTCTCTCTTTTCTCTCATTTTTTTTCTTTTCCTTTTTTTTTGGTGGGCATCTTTGGCCTATTTTTTTATTTGGGCTTCATTGGCCTCTTTTATTATTTGTAAAGTCCGGAGACTCATCCCTTCTTGTGAGGGAATCATAGCTTCCATCATCCTTTCCTCACATGGAACAATGCTCTAATAATGAAGATCATCACACTTTTATTTACTTACAACTCGATACCTACAACAAGATATGACTCTATATGAATGCTTCCGGTGGTGAACCGGGATGCAATGATCTAGCATAGCGAATGACATCAAAAAACGGACAAGCCATGAAAACATCATGCTAGCTGTCTTACGATCATGCAAAGCAATATGACAATGATGGTGCGTGTCATAAAAAACGGAACGGTGGAAGTTGCATGGCAATATATCTCGGAATGGCTATGGAAATGCCATAATAGGAAGGTATGGTGGCTGTTTTGAGGAAGGTGTATGGTGGCTGTTTTGAGGAAGGTGGGTTTAATGCACCGGCGAAAGTTGCGCGGTACTAGAGAGGCTAGCAAAGGTGGAAGGGTGAGAGTGCGTATAATCCATGGACTCACATTAGTCATAAAGAACTCGCATACTTATTGCAAAAATCTATTAGTTATCGAAGCAAAGTGTTAGACGCATGCTCCTAGGGGAGAGGTTGGTAGGAGTAAACCATCGCGCGCTCCCGACCCTCACACAAAGGATGACAATCATTAAACAAATCATGCTCCGACTTCGTTACATAACAGTTCACCATACGTGCATGCTACGGGAGTCACAAACTTCAACACAAGTATTTTTACCATTCCACAATTACTCACTAGCATGACTCTAACATCACCATCTTTATATCTCAAAACTATATGCAAGGAATCCAACTTCTCATAGTATTCAATGCACTTTATATGAAAGTTTTTATTATATCCCTCTTGGATGCCCATTATATTAGGTCTAAATTCATAACCTAAACCAATTACCATGCTGTTTATAGACTCTCAAAATAATATAAGTGAGGTACGAGAGTTCAATTATTTCTATAAAATAAAACACCGCCATGTTCTAAAAAGATATAAGTGAAGCACTAGAGCAACATTGCCTAGCTCAAAAGATATAAGTTAAGCACATAGAGTATTCTAATAAATTCACGATTAGTGCGTGTCCTTCTCAAAAGATGTGTGCAGCAAGGATGATTGTGGCAAACTAAAAAGCAAAGACACATATCATACAAGACGCTCCAAGCAAAACACATATCATGTGGTGAATAAAAATATAGCCTCAAGTAAATTTACCGATGGATTGAAGACGAAAGAGGGGATGCCTTCCGGGGCATCCCCAGGCTCTTTGGTATCCTTAAATATGGCTTGGGGTGCCTTGGGCATCCCCAAGCTTAGGCTCTTGCCACTCCTTATTCCATAGTCCATCAAATATTTACCCAAAACTTGAAAACTTCACAACACAAAACTCAACAGAAAACTCGTGAGATCCGTTAGTATAAGAAAAATAAATCACCACTTTAGGTACTGTTGTGAACTCATTCTTTATTTATATTGGTGTAACTAGTACATATGCCCGTGCGTTGCAACGGGTAAAACAAATTGCGAAACCTGCTCTGCGTCCCACTGCAGGCCACTTCTTATATCCAACTCTACAAATTCAAAAATATTGTTCCCTCATCTCTAGTAACATTGTGAAAGTAATATTGCTTTCACCATGTCTACCAGAGTTTCACTAAAAGGAAAAATACAAATAGCTAGATTCAACAATGGAGGGAAATTTTGTCAACCTTGTGTTACTTTTGCTTGCTTTTAGCAACTCAATGTTACTTGTATGAGGTATAGATGATTTAGAAAAGTACAGCTCTGAATATAAAGGAAAGTTTGATTCAAGTATAAAGGAAAGCTTTGTCGAACATGGAGAAGTTTTATCTTTTACTTCTTTTCAGGAACTTTACCTTACTCGGTCAGTTGGTATAAATATTGATAAATAGCATTCTGTAAATAAAAAATAGAGAAAATTCTGAACATGCTTGACAACCAACTGGCATTTTTCTGAATCCGACTACATTTTTATATGTGTGATGCTCACGCTCTTGGCTGCACACGAGACTTAAGAATTGCATCCTTACAATGGATGACATTGAAGCCCCAAAAAAATTGGCAGAAGATCATTACGAGTATTATCCAGGCCACCATCACTCCCATAGAAATTTTAGGGAGCATTATCCCATTTAGGTTCTTGTTTAATAATAGCTACACGTGTAAGAGAACAGACCAAAAAGGCAATGCCAGGAAATGTTTTTCGTCATTAATGTGCTCTGGATAAATACTTATCGGGTGGGAGTATGGCGCTAGCTTAAAACTGTGCTTTGATGAATGTTGAATTATCTTGCAGATGGTAGTGCAAGGTGAAGAACATCGTACCAGGATTTCATCAAGCAAATTCATTGTAGAAAGCATCAGAATATCTTAGCTAAAGTTTATTTTTAACCCCCCTCACTTACAGGAAATCTTGAAAAAAGAATTCAACATAGTATCTGATATTGGTCAGAAATTAAATACACAAGTCATATGTAAATCTGATCAACAAGCGTTGATCTTTTATACAATGCAAAAATAACTTATTGCTGTTTGACATTTTTTTTCTTCCTTGATTGAATCTTCTTGGAGATTGAATGGCCGATGCATCCACATCGTTGCCTTGTGATAGATACCATAGTAGTTCAGGGGAAGGACAGCATGGCGAAAAAATATAATTAGCATGAGAGACGAATAGTACGGAAAGGTGGAAGCCCATGTCATGCTAGTTATAAAGAACAAAGTAATCGAGAGTAGTACACACCAAGATTAAACAAGTAACCTTGTATAAGATGTTGGCAATGAAGCAGCAGCAACTCAGGCAAATATCATAGGTAGTGTTTGCATTGTTTTAGCCGGTGGAGAAAGTGATGGCAGAATAGTATCACCTACAATAACAGAATTGCCTCACCTATAATATCTATGAATTGCTTGTACGACAAAAATCTCCTCGACCCAGCTGCTCGAACACAGGGATATGTAATGTTAGGCTTAACCAAACAGTGAATTGCTAGAATAAATTGGTGAAAAATATGATTCTCTAATCTGCGTGATTTGAGCAATGGCAACACCATCAATCTAGAGAAGATAACAACAATGGATCAGCGATTAGGTGGAACATGGATCAATGACGGATAAGAAAAAAGAACCTGTTCCAGCTGACCTGATTAGTATGGATCCAATAGCTAACCATTAAAGGAAAAAATTCAAAAAATAATACTGATAAATTAATGCTGAAAAACATGAGGATCCACGGTATGTGAATAACAAACGTGAATCAAGATGACAAATTAGATGACGCCTCTCGTGATTACAACCAGACACATCAAACAAATATGATGTAGCTGCTCCATGTGCCCTCAAGGAACACCACAGCTATTGAGTTTGTCAACGACGGGGAATTTTTAAGCTGTGCGGCGGTGACGATGTCTATAGGAACCACTGTCTAAGACCAATAACTTATGGGCAGAAAAAAATAGTAGCATTGCATGAGGCAGAACTAAACGGAGGAGTTAGACAAAATTAACCACTCGAGCACGCCCACGAACACATCTTAACATGACGATGTTGTAAATTAGGCTGCATATGTACAGCATGTGCAAGCAAGCAAGCTAGACCACCGGCGTGACCCCGTGAAGCCATCCATCTTGGCGCACTCTAGGAAAGGATGGCGGCGCCGATGAACCAGGCTGCGCTCGAGAATGACCTCGTAGTCGTCGCTCTATCCCCATCCAGGGGGCCATGACCTCCCAGAAGATCTCTGACTTCATCGGCGGCTTCCTCAGCCCGTCACTGCTTGCGTCCGGACGCCGTCCACTTCATGAACTCCACCTCTGCATCACTGCTCGTCCTCATGAACTCCACCTTTGCAAGAGCGCCCTCGTAGTCGTCGCTCTATCCCCATCCAGGGGGCCATGACCTCCCAGAAGATCTCTGACTTCATCGGCGGCTTCCTCAGCCCGTCACTGCTTGCGTCCGGACGCCGTCCACTTCATGAACTCCACCTCTGCATCACTGCTCGTCCTCATGAACTCCACCTTTGCATCACTGCTCGACCTCTTCATGAATTCCACCTCTGCATCGCTGCTTGACCCCGCTCCTAGTCGAAGCCCGGCGATAGACTCTTCTCGTCACGATATAAGAATCGTCGGTAGGAGTCACTCCACGTCGCCCTCGTCGAACTCATCACGGATCTCAAATTTTTCGATATATTCTCGCATTGCGTTGTGAAAAGGAAATCAAGAGGATTAGTCTATTTTTATAGCGTCTCGTCACAGTATATTTTTTTTGAGAAGCTCGTCACGGTTTATAGATTTCCTGATGAGTTGTATTCGTTCTTCAATGCGACTCGATACAGAATATGCGACGGACGATTTTGTTTTTCTCTGAACACAGCTGGCGGCCCACCCGGTTTGAAGCCCACTCACGTGGCTTCGTTAGGCTGAGCCCAAGTGGAAGCCCAGCCACGCTGCGACTTTTTTAACGAAACTTGGCTCTACAAATTAGTACCACCTCGTGTATTTCACGAAACATAGAAATAGATGCGGGACGAAACCAAGAATATCACCTTGCTTTATTAGTATATATATATTTATAGGTATAGATATAGATATATATATCTACTGTATTCTAACTTCTCCATGGTTCATACCCCCCGATACAACCCATAGATACATCAAAATAAGCAAACAACACAAAGAAAACAGAATCTGTCAAAAACAGAACAGTCTGTAGCAATCTGTAGACTTAGAATACTTCATTAACTCTAAAAATTCTGAAAAATTAGGAAAATCAGGGAAATTTGTATATCAATCTTGTGTAAAAAATTCAGATCCAATTGATGCTCTGGTGAATTTATAAAATTCCTGGACTGAGTGCAAAAATTTCTGTTTTTCAGCAAAACCAAATCAACAATCACCGTAAACCATCCCAAAGGTCTTACTTGGCACAAACACTAATTAAAACAATAAAACACAATTAATACAGAGGTAATAATGTGCAAAACACTCAAGAACATAAACAAAAAACAGAAACATAAAATAAAATTGGGTTGCCTCCCAACAAGCGCTATTGTTTAACGCCCCTAGCTAGGCATAACGCAATAGATCAAGGTATTGTCATCTTTGGTATGCAATCCATAAGTAGCTCTCATAATAGATTCATAAGGTAATTTAATTTTCTTTCTAGGAAAGTGTTCCATGCCTTTCCTTAATGGAAATTGGAATCTAATGTTTCCTTCTTTCATATCAATAATTGCACCGATCGTTCTAAGGAAAGGTCTACCAAAAATAATAGGGCATGTAGGATTGCAATCTATATCAAGAACAATGAAATCTACGGGCACATAATTACTATTTGCAACAATAAGAACATCATTAATCCTTCCCATAGGTTTCTTAATAGTGGAATCCGCTAGATGCAAATTTAAAGAGCAATCATCAAGATCATGGAAACCTAGCACATCACATAAAGTTTTCGGAATCGTGGAAACGCTAGCACCCAAATCACACAAATCATGGCACTCATAATCTTTAATTTTAATCTTAATAGTAGGTTCCCACTCATCATAAAGCTTTCTACATATGGAAACTTCCAACTCAAGTTTTTCTTCAAAAGATTTCATCATAGCATCAACGATATGTTTAGTAAAAGCCTTATTTTGATTATAAGCATGCGGATAATTCAACATGGATTGCAACAAGGAAATACAATCAATCAAAGAACAACCATCATAATTAAAGTCCTTGAAATCCAAAAGAGTGGGTTCATTGCTATTTAAAGTTTTGACCTCTTCAATCCCACTTTTATCAATCTTAGCATTAAGATCTATAAACTCCGAATCATTGGGATGCCTTTTAACTAAAGTTGACCTATCTCCAGTCCCATCTTTATCAAGATTTGTATTAGAAAACAAAGATTCAATAGGGGTCATATCAATCACTTTAAGATCTTCATCATTATTATCACGAGAACACACCTTTTCAAGCCATTCACGCTTAGCACGAATTCTAGCGGTTCTTTCCTTACACTCATCAATAGAAGTTCTCATAGCTTTTAAAGACTCATTAATATCACGCTTAGGTGGAGTAGATCTAATTTTCAAAGAATCAATCTCAAGAGAAATTCTATCAACGTTCCTACCCAAATCATCAATCTTGAGCAATTTTTCTTCAATCGTAGCATTGAAAACCTTTTGCGAACTAATAAAATCTTTAATATTGTTCTCAAGATCAGAGGGCATCTTATTATAATTTCCATAAGAATTGTTGTAGGAATTACCATAATTATTAGAGGAATTACTAGGAAACGGCCTAGGGTTGAAATTACCTCTATACGCGTTATTACCAAAATTGTTCCTACCAACAAAATTCACATCCATAGATTCATTATTATTTACAATCAAAGAAGACAAAGGCATATCATTAGGATCAATAGGAGCACTCTTACTAGCAAACAATTTCATTAATTCATCAATCTTTTCACTCAAAGTATTTATTTCTTCAACAGCATGCACTTTTTTACTAGTAGGAGATCTTTCGGTATGCCATTGAGAGTAATTTGCCATAATATTATCTAGGAGTTTAGTAGCTTCTCCTAATGTGATTTCCATAAAAGTACCACCCGCGGCGTAATCTAAAAGATTTCTAGAAGCAAAATTCAATCCCGCATAAAAAATTTGTATAATCATCCATAAACTCAAACCATGTGCGGGGCAATTTCTAATCATTAGTTTCATCCTCTCCCAAGATTGTGCAACATGCTCATGATCAAGTTGCTTAAAATTCATTATATCGTTCCTAAGGGAGATGATCTTAGCGGGCAGAAAGTACTTGGAAATAAAAGCATCTTTACACTTATTCCATGAATCAATACTATTTTTAGGCAAAGATGAAAACCAAGTTTTAGCACGATCTCGTAGCGAGAAAGGAAATAGCTTCAATTTAACAATATCATTATCCACATCTTTCTTCTTTTGCATATCACACAACTCAACGAAAATATTTAGATGGGATGCGACATCTTCATTAGAAAGGCCAGAAAATTCTTCTTTCATAACAAGATTAAGCAAAGCGGCATTAATTTCATAAGATTCCTCACTAATGACGGGAGCAATCGGAGTACTAATAAAATCATTATTATTACTATTGGAAAAGTCACACAACTTGGTATTCTCTTGAGTCATCGTGACAAAGCAAGCAATCTAGCACACAAGCAAACAAAAAGCAAACGAAAAGACGAACGGAAGAAGGGCGAATAAAAAGGCAAATCTTTTTGGAAAATCATTTTAGAAGTGGGGGAGAGGAAAACGAGAGGCAAATGGCAAATAATGTAAATGCAAGAGATGAGTTTGTGATGGGTACTTGGTAGGCTTGATGTAGATCTCTCCGGCAACGGCGCCAGAAATCCTTCTTGCTACTTCTTGAGCTTGCGTTGGTTTTCCCTTGAAGAGGAAAGGGTGATGCAGCAAAGTAGATGAGTATTTCCCTCAGTTGTTGAGAACCAAGGTATCAATCCAGTAGGAGATACAAGCAAGTCCCCAATAGATGTACCTACACAAATAATCAAACACTTGCACCCAACGCTATAAAGGGGTTGTCAATCCCTTCACGGTTACTTGCAAGGATGAGATCTGATAGAGATAGATATAGAAGATTACTAAAACAAAAAGTAAAACAAAAGTAAAAATATTGCAGCAAAGTATTTTTGGTATTTTTGGTTTATAGATCTGAAAATATAATATGGAAAATAGACCCGGGGGCCATAGGTTTCACTAGAGGCTTCTCTCTTGAAGGAAAATAATACGGTGGGTGAACAAATTACTGTCGAGCAATTGATAGAAAAGTGCATAGTTATGACGATATCTAACGCAATGATTATGCATATAGGCATCACGTCCGTGTCAAGTAGACCGAAACGATTCTGCATCTACTACTATTACTCCACACTTCGACCGACTCCTGCCTGCATCTAGAGTATTAAGTTCATGAAGAACAGGGTAACGCATTAGGTAAGATGACATGATGTAGAGGGATAAACTCAAGCAATATGATGAAAACCCCATCTTTTTATCCTCGATGGCAACAATGCAAATACGTGCCTCGCTACCCCTACTTTGTCACTGGGTGAGGACACCGCAAGATTGAACCCAAAACCAAGCACTTCTCCCATTGCAAGAATTACCAATCTAGTTGGCCAAACCAAACCAATAACTCGAAGAGACTTGCAAGGATATGAAATCATGCATATAAGAATTCAGAGAAGATTCAAATAATATTCATAGATAATCTGATCATAAACCCATAATTCATCGGATCTCGACAAACACACCGCAAAAGAGTATTACATCGGATAGATCTCCATGAAGATCATGAAGAACATGGTATTGAAGAACAAAGAGAGAGAAGAAGTCATCTAGCTACTAGCTATGGACCCGAAGGTCTGTGGTGGACTACTCACGCATCATCGGAAGGGCAATGGAGTTGATGTAGATGCCCTCCGTGATCGAATCCCCCTCCGGCAGATTACCGGAAAAGGCTCCAAGATGGGATCTCACGGGAACAGAGGGTTCCGGCGGCGGAAAAGTATTTCTGTGGCTCTTCTTGGTATTGGGGGATTATTTGGGAATTTATAGGCCGAAGAATAGGGTTAGGAGATTTGTCGTGGGGCCACAAGCCAGGGGGCGCCCCCCCCCCCTAGGGCGCGCCCTGCAGGCTTGTGACCTCACGGCAGGTCTCCTGCCTTCGTCTCCAAGTCTGGCAGGTTTCTTCTGGTCCAAGAAAAATCATTCCGAAGATTTTATTCCGTTTAGACTCCGTTTAATATTCCTTATCTGCAATACTCAAAAACAAGGAAAAAACAGAAACTGGCACTAGGCACTAGGTTAATAGGTTAGTCCCAAAAATAATATAAAATAGCATATAAATGCATATAAAACATCCAAAACAGATAATATAATAGCATGGAACAATAAAAAATTATAGATACGTTGGAGACGTATCAGACGACTCTAGGTCATCCTATTATTTCGGGAGAATTGATTGACCCAGCCTGTTTGGATCGATCATTACAAGAAGAATTAAACCAAAAAAAGGATATGTTGGCTTTCACTGAAGAGAAGCAAATGAAACAATTTCATAAATTCAAGAATGAAGTTTTCTTCTGCACATGTCAGGTCATCAATTAATAAATTGGCTAGCTATATCCAATCTTTGAAAACTCTCGATTGTTTCAATTCTTTAAATGAGATATCTATAGAAACCCGCGAATATGATCAAACCCCTTGCAAACAAAGTACACCCTTCGTCCAAGTGTATAAGACGTGCGCGTAGTTCTACGTCATTGATTTGACAAACTAAATATGTGTTATATATACGTAATCAAAAGTATATTATTAGATTCATATGGAGGTGTAGTTTTTAAATATATATTTTTATCACATATAATCTATATTTAGCTAATTAAATTGTTGACATAGACGTGCAAGCTCCATACAAACGGAGGTAGTGACGTGATGGCCAGCAAAGGCCGACACATCACAAGATTAAACAAAAAATACGTACGGTATGACTATGTGACCGTTCTTCAAAATAAATACAGTAGCACATCCTTTTTTTTATTTAGAGAAACCACACACATTACATTAACCAATTAACAGAGTACAGAATACACACATATGCAGCATCTTCTACAGAGACCAGGATAGAACATGACTCGCCGGAAGAAGAGGCAGTCTTCCACGAGCCCATGATTCAGGCAAACGCCATAGCCATAAAGGCGTTGAGAGCCGATAACCAGGCCCAGGGGCGGGCCCATCTCAATTCAAGGGTATTCACTTGAATACCCATTATTTTTCTGAAAAAATTAGGTATATATGGTGTATACACTGTGTCGTATAAAGGAAAACGAAACTAATACTCCAGCCCCAAAACGAGGCAGCCCATCGTGTCTATTTGACCCTCACAACCACGACATGGCCCATATGGCCCAAATCGCTGCAGCACGCACCGGAAAAAATAATCCATCGATCCCATCGATCGATCAAACGACACAAACCTGCAGCGCCGCCCTGCCTTCCCCTATTCTCCAGCACGCGGGCCGAGCCGCCAACCGCCAGATCGGCACCGGACAGCGGCCAGGGCCTAGAGCTGTTGTCGCCTCATCGGCGATTGATCGCATGTACGCGTAGCCGCGGCTGCGGCACGGACGCGCAGGACGAGTCCATCCCTGATCCCTTGCCCCCTTTTGTTCTGAAGTTTCTGATCGCAGCGTACTGCTATAGGTGGGGGATTAGCAGGATTACAGGAATCCGGGGTAGGAATTGATTCAGTTCGAAGCCACAACCCGAATTCAACTATTCAAGGTATAGTAGCTATTACATGTACAGATGTACTTAACACTGAGTTCAACTATACAAAGTGTTCTAACTGAATTTATATATCACTGTCGAACTGAATTCAGGCAGCACTATACAAAGTGTTCTAACTGAATTTATCTATCACTTTCGAACTGAATTCAGGCAGCAGGGGCTCGAATTTGTTCTCATATCGTTCAACAGGCTGCAGTACAGAAGTTCAAGACTAAGTAAGTTAGTTTGACCACTGACTAGTTGTCTTTCTACTTAATTATAGTGAAACCACAGACTTGTTTGCAGTCAGTTATGAATTGTTTAGACATGACAATCTGCAATTATAGATTTGCCATGATATGTTGAACAACACCAAATTATTATCAATTTTTATGAATATAATATATTCTGCGATACCTTATATATGGTATAGATTAGTATAATATGCTGCTATAATTGGTTATAAGCGCCAAAAGGAAGGCTGTAGGCTTCCAAAAAAAAGTTTTCAAAATCGGAATATTCAATTCCTGGGCCCGCCCCTGACCAGGCCTGTGAAACAGTAGCACATCCTTGTGTGAACGTCATCAAGACCCGCCTGAAAGCAAGATAAGGATTTTCATCCTGAATACCGGATCCACCCAATGCAACGAAGGCTAGAACATCAACACGAGGACAACGCCGACAAGGAGATGGCACAAAATTTTCGTTGCCGAGGACAAGACCTTTGGTATCAGATTACAGAGGAGAAAATGGAAGATGAAACAAACGAATCAGCAACCGAATTTCAAGTCCATTTCCACAAGCATGACCCTGCTGGGAATTCCCAGCACCTGCATCGCCCCGCTGGCCATAAATTAGTGCACCCAAAATTTTCTGTGCCTCGCTGACACTACAACTAGCCGCTGCTAACACTTGTCCTCCTAGTACCTCACAACTCTGAGATCCTAGATCTCACGCCTCTCTGAACAATTCTGCGCACGCTCCTCGGCGGCTCGGATTGCTGCGATCTCGCTATTCTTGGTTTGCATCCGAGGCTTGGGCCGTTCCAGTCGCCTCTGTTTTCAACTGCTCGGGCGGTGCAACAGCCCCTGCACGAATTATCATGATAGGTCAAGCTGAATCACGCGGTTGCTCATTTATTTTGCATGCAGAGCACAGACATTAAGAAATCGGGGAAAATGGAACACACTGTACCTGCCATGTGGTGGGACGATGGTCTCTGTTGCATGGCCATGGCGTTGGAGACGCGGCGGAGCACGGCGACCTGCGCGCGCAGGTGGACGACGTAGTCCATGGCCTCGCGGAGCAGCGAGGCGCCGTCGAGGAGCTCGCCGCCGGGCACCATCCCCGCAGCACCTTGGTCTGCTTCCTCACCAGCCTCCTCGCGATCTCGCCGCTGCTCGTCGTCCTCCTCTGGCGACAGCACCTCCTCGCCACCTTCTTCCGCCTCGTCGTCGCCTTCATCGTGGCTGCAGCAGGTAACAGGCTAGGCCACGACGACGACGACGATGCTGCTAGGAGGGCCTGCGGCCACATCGCTCCGCTGCCACGGGTGGTGGCCATGGCGATGTCGGCAGACGACCTGACGGCGCACTTCCTCTCCCGCAGGCCCATGGCGCCGTTCCTGCAGGATCTCAGGCTCAGGAGGAAGCTCCTGAGGAACCCCTGCTTGAAGGCCTTGGTGGTGCTGCTGCTAGGGCCCCCCATTGCCGCTGCTCGATCCGCTCGAGCAATGGACTCCTCCTCGATGTCGATGCACTGCACTGCACTGCCCAGCCAAATTGTTGTGTGTCTGACTCTGACATTGTGTGCGTGAATATATATCCGCGAGGCGGGGACGAAAAGAGCACAAGATGGCATGCCATTGCCACGCACATGTGGTGTGAGCTAGCATGCATTGCGGCCATCTGGGCCGTGGTCCTGTGAGTGACCAATGGCAGGCCTCTTTTGCCTCTTTTTTCTCATGCAACGCCAGCTACGAAGCACCGATACTTCACAAATCTCTGTATCGCCGTTCTGTACGTCACCGATACTCCGATACGCCCGATACGCCGGCGATACGGGTATCCCAGGAGTATCACCTTTTTTGATTTAAAAAGAAAGAAAAAAATGCTGATACGGCTGGAAAACGCGCATGACACGGCTGGGACACGGCGAGGCGACATAGCGCAGCCCCGAGCGAGCCCACTAGCCCACGACGAGTCGACCTAAACCTAATCCCCTGCCGCACCCTCTGCACCAGGAAGGGATCGAGGGCGACTGCCGCCCCCGCCGTCGCCTGGAGTGGCTCGCCGCCGCCGTCCCCCGCCCCCGCCTGGAACGGCTCGCCGCCGCCGCCCCCGCCACCGCCTGGAACGGCTCGCCGTCGCTGTCGCCCCAACTGCCTGAATCGCCTCTCTGCCTGTAGTGCTCTTCTCTGCCGCCGGCGCAAGGTTATTTTCCCCCGAGTCCTGATTCTGTAATGGTGTGTGGACGTGTGGTTGTCTGGTTGATCCATGGATTTATGGATGTCTGTCTGATTGATGGATGTATGCGGATGTATTTGTATGTGTGCACAAACACAAGTCGAGCTGGGATCTGAGATACTAATCGTATGGATACGACTATTATAGTGCTACCCATGTGTTGTTGATATAGTATCAGCTGTGTGTTACTGTCTCGGGTAACATGCAGGAGTAGTAGAATAACAGCGTTTTTTACATCTAGAAATAGCTGCTTGTTGATGTTTGTGGCATAAAATTATTTGCTGATGTTGTTGTTGCCTTCTATTGTTAGGGAAGAAGATAAAAGTATACACCATGTCATCTGCGGGGAGTGGTATGGCAGCAAGTCAATCTTCACTCGGTGGTACTGCAAGCAACAGCATTGAGGTTGATGATGCAGGTCAAGGGGTTGAGAATGTTGCTATCAATCCGAAATATCCATTCTGGAAGCATGCTACAAAACTAGCAGGAGACCCATCAGGTCGAGGAGGCAACACACGTTTCCGTTGCCACTTCTGTATGCATGTTTACTGCTTTTTCACTTTTCATGTTTGTCTATCTCATATTATCAAGTCTAATATCATGTGATGTATTTTCTAGAAAAGAAAGAAGGCATGGAAGCAATCAAGCTACCCGTGCAGCGGTATTTTGATCTCATCTGATCTCATCTCACACATTTTATTACATGTCATATTATTATTATTTATATATGCTTGCCGTATCGCCGTATTGCTGTTTCTAGAAATTGCCGTATCCCGTATCGCCGTACCCGTGTCGCCGTATCGGTGTCGCCGTATCGGTGCTTCGTAGAACGCCAGCCTATCCTGTTTAAGCTTGGAAAAATGTTAACTACAGTAGATAGTAGTAGCATGCAGTAGCATCAGGAGGGATTTGCACAACACATGAACAGCTCGGATTCTTTATAATTGAACATGCGTGCATGTGGCTGATGCTTGAGTTGGGGAGTACAAGGTAGTAGTAGTATTCCCGTATCTGATTTCTCCGCATTTTCTTAATGCCACACTGCCATGATCCTTTCAAGAAACGCATGTTATGCGTGCAACATGGCGTGTAAAGTACATCATATTTTGTACGAATGTGTACAATCCTAGTGCTGAATCTGAATGTTTATGGACCTAGGCAAATCCATTTAAACCATTTCATCGGAGGCTACGGACGGAGACGGGGCCCAAACACGACGGGCAGGCAGGCGGAGCACATGGCGGCACATGTAGCGTTGCCCCCCCCCGGGTTGGCAGCCCCGCGAGTCATCAAGGAAACGTAGGTGCGTTGGCATGCGCATGTCGCCGGCCGGCCGCGCGCGCGCGCATGGGCTGTCATGGCTTCGTAACCGGTTCAGCGCGCGCATGGCCGGCCATGTTCTGCCAACATGTGTAGGGTAGCCACCAAAAGGTAGGTAGCTAGCGCAGATGGGACACGCAACGGAACCCCCGTCACACCGACAGGGCAATTCTCATGACGATGCATGTCAGTGAGAGTCAGGTAAATGTAACTCTCCCCTACATTGAATTTTGGTGTCTCTCGATGCGGAGGGGGTTGTCGTGTGTGCTTTTGAGGAAAAGGCAAGGAACTCCGTTTCGAAAAAAAAAGGAAAAGGCAAGGAAGGGGCGGCGTGGGCGCGCTCACATGGCGGCCACATGGGCTTCCTCCCCAAACTCAGCGCGGGCGCACATGAGTCCGTCCCCGGCTCTCCGTCATCGCATGCGCATGCGCATGCGCTGGCTGTACGCACACAGTACGCCTCCTCCTTGTACCTCCAGGTGCCGCCGTTGCGTCGCTGGGGCCGGGATGCCGGGCGATGGATGGAGTGGCATGATCACGCATCACGCGCGCGCACCCCATGTGAGCTTTAAATTTTCCGGCCTGGTTTGTGCGGGGGGGAGATACGAGGGTATGAGATGCGTGTCCCGGTGTCGCATGCATGATACGGAGCATATGCAGCAGGCAGATCCCAACAAGAAAGATTTGGGTGGGATTTTCCTGCGACTGCGAGCGGAGGATGGCTGTGAGGAAGTTTCGTTCGGGAGACAATGTGCATGCGTGAGCTGAGAGCTCGGGCGATGAAGACCGTCACCTCGATCTCTCTTTTTCTTTCTTTCTTTTTGCGAAAAAAATTCTTGCATTACTCGAAGTTCAGTTTACATCTCGTTCAACAATCTCCAGGATCCAGAGCCTAGCCAAACAACAGTTCGGCAATGCAACCTATCAAAATTAGCCATGAAGTGACTAGCCCTATTACAGTTCCGACGAGAATGAGTACTACAAGAATCTCTCTCTCATACTATCAATGATCTCTCTCACTATAAAAGCATATTTTGATTTGTTTCCAGCTCCTTCTCTTATCATAGTGATGGCCTCTAAACAATCTGTTTCGATGTCGATGGATAAATTACTCCATTGCAGTGCCAAAGAAATTCCTTCTTTCAAAGCCAACAACTTAGCTTCCAATATATCTCTGCATGAGTAAAGATGCATGCATGATGTAAAGATGATTGATCCAGCGTGATCTCTAAGGATCATACCTGCTCCTGCATTTGACTGTGACGCAGAACCATCTGTGTTTAACTTTACCCTTCGAATAGTTGGTTTTGACCATGATCCGGCTATGCTCTGGGTCAATAAACATTGGTGCACTTTTTGTTTGTATTCTGAACCAAGGACATATTTTTCTTTTACTGGATCAATGACCGTGGTATCCTTAATGGCTTGCAAAGAGGCTAAGTAGCTAGCTAGGAACCGGACTAAAACATGTACAGGAGGCAGTGGTTTGGAGTGCACCAGTTCATTCCTAATATACCATGTTCTCCAAAATAACATCATAAGGTGTGCACGAGTGTCTTCATCGATCTCATTGAGAAGGTGAAAAAACCAGTTGTTGCCCACATTCTTGATGCTTGTTCGTTCTGGCAGTGTCCGTTCTCTAGCCATGGCATCCCATAAGTACACCGCCTGATTGCATGAACAGAAGAAATGATATGAGTCTTCATTTTCCCTTCCACACAGCGGGCATACAACAGAGATCTCCAGATTTCTTCGATGCTTATTCTTCCAGGTTGCAAGTGAGTCAGTGGCGAGTCGCCATGCAAAGGACTGAATTTTGGGTGGAACATCACAACGCCAAATGTCGTTCCAACCTTGACGTGATCCATCAGGACGGGAGCTAGTAGAGACTGAAGCTGCGTTCGCTAGCTCATCACTAGCTAGTTTGTATGCGCTTCGAACAGTAAACCTCCCGCTTTTCTTCGATGCCCAAGCAATAAAATCATCACCGAAACGAGGAGCAGGGCGAATCTTTTTAATTTCCTCCACGTCCACGAGAAGGAAGTGCTGTGTTATCTTATCCATGTCCCACTCACTGTTAAGGCCAATCAAATCTGAAACCCACTTAAGCCGACACCTTCTTTTTGTTGTGATTAAGCCGCCAGTTGGCTCCCTCGCAATCCATCTATCCCGTCAGATACGTACATTTTGGCCATTCCCAATTCTCTACACGATGCCCTTCTTGAGGAGATCCAAACCATGAGTGATATCTTGCCAAGTAGGCGACGAATTTCCATTGAAAACCGTGTCAACAAACTTTCCATTTGGATTTTTTTTGCCTTGAGTAATGTAGCACATAGGCTGTTTGGGTACTCAATTATGCGCCACGCCTGACGTGCTAGTAGTGCCTGATTGAACAACCGGAAATCTTTGAAGCCCAGACCCCCTGGCTTCTTTGGCCGTGTCATCTTCTTCCAAGCATACCGGTGTGTCTTTCTCTTCCCATTCTCTGCACCCCAGAAATAGTTCCTTACCATACGATTTAGGTCCTCGCACACTTCCAAGGGAAGTTTAAAAACACTCATAATATATGTGGGGATTGATTGCGCTATGACTTTAATCAATGTTTCTTTCCCTGCTTGAGTAGGGTGGCCATCAAAAGAAAATAGATGCTTTGTAAGTTGAACTTGCAGATTTTGGAACTTTCCTTTTGACATCCTACCATCCGGGGTGGGCAGCCCTAGATATTTTTCTTCAAAGCCGGCTGTAGTAATTTGCAAAATATTCTTTACTTCCTCCATGGTTCCTCCTGGACAAGAGTTTCCAAATAGCATAGAGCATTTTGAAGGGTTTATTAATTGACATGTGGCTGACCGATAAACCTCCAAAACTCCTTTAATATAATTTGCCTCCTAGACATTAGCTTTGAAGAACAGTAAAGTATCATCCGCAAATAAAATATGTGAAACTCCTGGAGATCTTCTTGTGATCTTAATTGGGGATATCTCACCATCATCAATACCCTTATTAATAAGAGCAGAGAGACCGTCAACAACAAACAAAAATAAGTATGGGGATAATGGATCACCTTGTCGAAGACCACGCGTCAGTGCAAATGAATCCAAGATGGCTCCATTAAGTTTTATGGAGTATCTCACCAAGGTGACACAAGTCATTATCCAGTCAACCCATTGGTGAGCGAATCCAAGATTTTGCATCATGTGCTTATGGTAATTCCAATCCACTCTATCATAAGCCATGTAAAGATCAAGTTTATATGCCCCAAAACTTTTTGTGGGATCCTTTTCTTGCTTGATATGGTCGATGCACTCAAAAGGCAAAAAGGCATCATCAGTGGTTATTCGCCCTGGAATGAAATGCACTTTGGGCGGGGGAGAAAATATCATCAAGAACATGCCTTAGTCTATTGACTAAACACTTTGAAACCACTTTATATATGACATTACATAAACTGATGGGACGAAAATCTGTAACTTTAACTGGATTGTCGATTTTTGGAATCATAACAATTACTGTATCATCAATGCCATCGGGCATGACACCCGTGTGAAAAAACTCCTTAATAGCAGAAATTATACCTTCCTTCAAAGTGCTCCAATTACGTTTGAAAAAGCGAGCAGGGAATCCATCTGGACCTGCAGCCTTCAAAGGGCCAATTTGGAATAGCGCATCTGCTATTTCCTTATCAGAAAATTCAGCGCATAGTCTCTCATTTGTTTCCTGGTCGACAACCGGCTGGAATAAATCAATAACTGGTGATGGGTTGAGGGAAGGGTCAGATGTGAACAGATGTGAAAAGTAACCTGTGGCAGCTGCACCCATCTCCTTTGCATCGGTGTGCATTGTCCCGTGAGTATCCTCTAGTGTCTTTATTTTGTTTTTCCTCGCACGCCAGATTGCCTTGGCATGAAAAAATTGCATATTCCTATCACCATCTTTTAGCCAGTTCACACGGCAACGTTGCATCCACATCATCTCTTCTCTATATAGCAGCTCGTTCATTTTGTCCGTAACTTTCCGGATCTCACATCTGTCCACATTCATCAACATGAGTTCTTCTAGTTGGGTTTTGGATTTGGCAAGTTCCCTAGCTACACTACCAAAAATTTCTCTACTCCATCTCCAAGCTTGCGCATAGTGGAGTGATACGTCTCCAACGTATCTATAATTTATGAAGTATTCATGCCATGTTTACAATAATTCTATATGATTTTGGCATGATTTTATTAGAACTAACCCGGACTGACGCTGTTTTCAGCAAACTATCGTGGTGTTGTTTTTTGTGCAGAAATAAAAGTTCTCGAAATGAGCTAAAAATTTACGGAGAATATTTTTGGAAAATATAAAAAATAGTGGACTAAACACCTGGGCCAGGAAGTGACCGAGGAGGCCACAAGCCTGGGGGCGCCCCCCCTAGGGCGCGCCCCACTGGCTTGTGACTTCCTCGTGGCCCTCCTGGACTCGTTTCCGCCGCCAAAAATTCCTATAAATAGAGAAACCCCCAGAAACAAACCTAGACCGGGAGTTCCGCCGCCGCAAGCCTCCAGAGCCACGAAAAACCAATCGGGAGCCCGTTCCGGCACCTTGCCGGAGGGGGAAACCATCATCGGAGGCCATCTTCATCATCCCAGCGGTCTCCATGACGAGGAGGGAATAGTTCACCCTCGGGGCTGAGGGTATGTACCAGTAGCTATGTGTTTGATCTCTCTCTCTCTCTCGTGTTCTTGAGATGGCACGATCTTGATGTACCGCGAGCTTTATTGATATAGATGAATCATATGGAGTTTTCCCCTCTCTATCTTCTTGTGATGAATTGAGTTTTCCCTTTGAAGTTTTCTTATCGGATTGAGTCTTTAATGATTTGAGAACACTTGATGTATGTCTTGCGATGGGATATCCGTGGTGACAATGGGATGTTCTATTGATCCACTTGATGTATGTTTTGGTGATCAACTTGCGAGTTCCGTGACCTTGGGAATTTATGCATAGGTGTTGGCACACGTTTTCGTCTTGACTCTCCGGTAGAAACTTTGGGGCACTCTTTGAAGTTCTTTGTGTTGGATTGAACATGATGAATCTGAAATTGTGTGATGCATATCGTATAATCAAGCCCATGGGTACTTGTGGTGACATTGGAGTATCTAGGTGACATTAGGGTTTTGGTTGATGTGTATCTTAAGGTGTTATTTTAGTACGAACTCTAGGGCTGTTCGTGACACTTATAGGGATAGCTCATAAGATTGATCGGAAAAGATAACTTTGAGGTGGTTTCGTACCCTACAATAATTTCTTCGTTTGTTCTCCGCTATTTGTGACTTTGGAGTGAACTCTTTGTCGCACGTGAGGGATTTACATATGATTCAACTATGTTAGTATTGTTGAGAGAACTTGCACTAGTGAAAGTATGAATCCTAGGCCTTGTTTCTAAGCATTGCAATACCGTTTGTGCTCACTTTGTTACTTGCTACCTTGCTGTTTTTATATTTTCAGATTACAAAAACCTATATCTACTATCCATATTACACTTGTATCACCATCTCTTCGCCGAACTAGTGCACCTATACAATTTACCATTGTATTCGGTGTGTTGGGGACACAAGAGACTCTTTGTTATTTGGTTGCAGGGTTGTTTGAGAGAGACCATCTTCATCCTACGCCTCCCACGGATTGATAAACCTTAGGTCATCCACTTGAGGGAAATTTGCTACTGTCCTACAAAACTCTGCGCTTGGAGGCCCAACACGAGTCTACAAGAAGAAAGTTGCGTAGTAGACATCAAGCTCTTTTCTGGCGCTGTTGCCGCGGAGGTGAGTGCTTGAAGGTATATCTTTAGATCTTGCAATTGAATCTTTTAGTTTCTTGTTTTTCACTAGTTTGGTTTTATAAAAGAAAAACTACAAAAAAATGGAATTGAGGTTGCCTCATATGTTTCATCTTTTTAATGTCTTTCGTGAAAATGATGGAAAGGAAAATTGTGCTCAAGTGTTAGAAGAAGAAGTTATTAAAATGTTTGGCACTAAATCTTTGAATGATGAGCATGATAGAAATATTGTTAGTATGAATTCTCTAAATATTCATGATGCTAATGATATACAAAGCCACAAGCTTGGGGATGCTATGTTTGATGAAGATGATATGTTTAGTCCCCCAAGTTTTGATGAGCAAATTTATTATGATGAAAGCATGCCTCCTATTTATGATGATTATTGTGATGACATGTATGCTATAAAGAATAATGATAACCATGAAACTTGTCATCATGATTTTAATTTTCAATTGGATTATGCTTCACATGATAGTTATTTTGCTGAGTTTGCTCCCACTATTATGAATGAGAAGAAAATTGCTTATGTGGAGAGTGACAAATTTTCTATGCTTGTGGATCATGAAGATAATGCTTTATGTGCTGGTTATATTGTGAAATTCCTTCATGATGCTACTGAAAATTATTATGAGGGAGAAACATATGCTTGTAGGAATTGCAATAATATTAAGTTTCTTCTCTATGTGTTCAAAGTTTTGAAGTTATGCTTGTTTTGCTCTCCTATGCTAGTTGATTCTTGCTCCCATAAATTGTTTGCTTGCAAAATCCCTATGCATAGTAAGTGGGTTAGACTTAAATGTGCTTGTCATGAGATTCATGATGCTCTTTGCATGTTTCAATTATTATTCCTATGTGAGCATCATTGAAACCATCATGCCTAGCTAAAAGGCATTAAAGAAAAGCGCTTGTTGGGAGACAACCCAATATTTATCCTTACTGTTTTTGTGTGTTCACATGATTAAGCTACTGTATAATCATGTTGTATAGCTTTTGTTTCAATAAAGTGCCAAGTAAAGCCTTTGGGATAGTGTGGATGATAGTTGACTTGATTCTGTGCAAAAACAGAAACTTTTGCTCTCAGTCCAGGAATTCTGGAACATGCTTTTGATCTGAATTTTTTACACATGATTGATATACAAATTTCATAGATTTTCCTAATTTTTCAGAATTTTTAGAGACAGGGAAGTATGGCTACGCTACAGATCATCACAGACTGTGCTGTTTTTGACAGATTCTGTTTTGCATGCATAGTTTGCTTGTTTTAGTGTTCCCATAGCATATATCCAGTGATATAAATTATGGAAATGATAGAATACAGTAGGTATCATGTGGGAACAATTATGAATCTTGTCTTGACAGTACCTAAGTGAATGATCTTCATTTATTATACTAACCCATCTCACGAAGTTCCGTTAAGTTTTGTGTGATTGAAGTTTTCAAGTTTTGGGTGAGACACCGATATGAGGAGAATAAGGAGTGAAAAGAACCTAAGCTTGGGGATGCCCGTGGCACCCCCAAGGTAATATCCAAGGAAGACTCAAGCGCCTAAGCTTGGGGATGCCCCGGAAGGCATCCCCTCTTTCGTCTTCAACACTATCGGTATATCTTACTTGGAGCTATATTTTTATTCGTCACATAATATGAGTTTTGCTTGGAGCGTCATTTTATTTTCTTGTTCTCTGTTAGGTGTTATTTATAATCTTGCTTTTCAATAAAAATTTCCAAGAATTGCCTTTAGGATGCTTGCATTGCATGTTTTGATGAGTGCTGTGTAAAAACAGAAACTTTGGCTGTAGTGTTTGAATTTTCATATTTTAGTGGAACGTGGAAAGTTTCTGAAATTTTTACACAGTGATGTCATATAAATTTTATAGCATTTACTAAATTTTCATAATTTTTTGAATTACAGAAGTACACTGGTCTAATAGATTGCTACAGACTGTTCTGTTTGGACAGATTGTTGCCATAGTTTTGTTATCTACTTATCCTATAGTTTCCATAGCCTATATTGGTAGATATAAATTGTGGAAACGGTAGTAAACAGTAGATGATGTTTGAAAATTATTATGCAACTTATCTTTGCAGTACATAAATAGTTGATTTATTATTATGTGTACTAACATATCTCACAAGTTCTTTTCAAGTTTTGTGTGGAAGATGTTTTTGAGAATAGGTGAAACCATGATATGAGAGGATTGAACGAGATACAAAAGCTCAAGCTTGGGGATGCCCAAGGCACCCCAAGTAAATATTTCAAGAAGTCTCAAGCATCTAAGCTTGGGGATGCTACGCATCCCACCTCTCTTCATCGACAATTATCGGTTAGCCTATGTTGAGCCTAAAGTTTTATTCGTTCACATGATGTGTGCTATTCTTGGAGTTCCATTTTTGTTTTGCTTGCTGTTTAAATAAAATACTCAGATCTAAAAATATTTATTGAGAGAGAGAGTCCTCACATAGCTACTTAATTGTTTGACTACTCATTGATCTTCACTTATATCTTTTGAGAGTAGCTTGTCATTTCCTCTCATGCTTCACTTATACCTTTTTGAGAGATGAAATCTTTATGCTCACGTGCTTCATTTAAAATTGTTTGAGCTTGCCAAAAATCAATAGCAACATATGAAACTAGTCCCAAAGTGATAGATATCCAAGGAGGATATAATAAAAACTTTCATGAAGATCATGGGACAAATTAAACTTGATTCTTTGTAATAGTTTTGAAACATGATGATAGTAATATGAGAGTCATGTTAGTGAGTAATTATGCTTAGTAGGAATATTGGTGTTAAGGTTTGTGATTCCCTATGCATGCACGAAATTCAATAGTTATGCAATGAAGTTACATCCTACTTGTGGTGCATTATTCAGTGTTAGTTATGACTCAATGCTCACTTATGTGAATTTTCGTTCCTTGGTTTGGTTGCTTCCCAATCTATTTGCTAGCCTCCATTTGTACTAAGTAGAAATACTACTTGTGCATCCAAAATCCTTAAACCAAGTTTTGCCTTATGAGTCCACCATACCTACCTATATGCGGTATTTCCATGCCGTTCCAAGCAAATTTGTATGTGCCATCTCTAAATTTTCAAAATAAATTTTCTCTTTTGTGTGCCGTACCGCTCATGAAACGGTGGGGAGTGTCCAATATTTTTCCATGCTAGGTGTGTTATTCTCACGATATGTGTTGATTCACTATCATTCACGAGAAAGTGGCTGGTATTCGGGATGCCCAGTCCCATGCTCAAAAATTTAAATCAAAAAAATAATGAAACAAAACTCCCCCAGGATTGTTGTTTGTATGGACGGTACCCGTGGATTCGGCTCGCCGTGGAGTGTGATTGATTGGTGGAGGGGGAGTAAAAACTTTACTATTCTGTTTGGGAACCGCCTATAATGTATCTAGCATGGAAAGTATTGTGAGCTACTTTGTCATTTTCATTGACAGGAAAAGCATGCCACTCAAAATATTTTTTTCTCAATTTAAAACTTTGAGTTCTGGCACCTCTACAAATCCCTACTTCCCTCTGCGAAGGGCCTATCTATTTACTTTATGCAATTTTTATTTTTGCTTTGAGTCTCCATCTTCTCTTATAAGCACCAACTAGGGGGCACTATGATCGTACTTGAGCATTGGGCATAGCTAATATTTGAGTGTGTTTCGTGAATGGATCAATGATTGAGCATGATGGGCTAGGGATAACTTTCTTTAGTGTTGATATTTTGAAAGACATGGTTGCTTGTTGACATGCTTGAGTATTGAAGTCATTATGTTAAAACTAGACTATTGCTTTGAATCATTTACAAGTCCAAATGTCCATGCTATACAAAGAAGAAAAGAATATGATGAACATGTTGGGTAGCATTCACACTTCATAAATTATTTCTTTTATCATTTACCTACTCGAGGGCGAGCAGGAATTAAGCTTGGGGATGCTGATACGTCTCCAACGTATCTATAATTCATGAAGTATTCATGCCATGTTTACAATAATTCTATATGATTTTGGTATGATTTTATTAGAACTAACCCGGACTGACGCTGTTTTCAGCAGAACTATCGTGGTGTTGTTTTTTGTGCAGAAATAAAAGTTCTCGGAATGAGCTAAAAATTTACGGAGAATATTTTTGGAAAATATAAAAAATACTGGAGCAAACACCTGGGCCAGGAAGTGACCGAGGAGGCCACAAGCCTGGGGGGCGCCTCCCCCCTAGGGCGTGCCCCCTGGCTTGTGACTTCCTCGTGGCCCCCCTGGACTCGTTTTCGCCGCCAAAAATTCCTATAAATAGAGAAACCCCCAGAAACAAACCTAGATCGGGAGTTCCGCCGCCGCAAGCCTCCAGAGCCACGAAAAAACAATCGGGAGCCCGTTTCGGCACCTTGCCGGAGGGGAAAACCATCACCGGAGGCCATCTTCATCATCCCGGCGGTCTCCATGACGAGGAGGGGGTAGTTCACCCTCGGGGCTGAGGGTATGTACCAGTAGCTATGTGTTTGATCTCTCTCTCTCGTGTTCTTGAGATGGCACGATCTTGATGTACCGCGAGCTTTATTGATATAGATGAACCATATGGAGTTTTCCCCTCTCTATCTTCTTGTGAATAATTGAGTTTTCCCTTTGAAGTTTTCTTATCGGATTGAGTCTTTAAGGATTTGAGAACACTTGATTTATGTCTTGCGATGGGATATCCGTGGTGACAATGGGATGTTCTATTGATCCACTTATTGTATGTTTTGGTGATCAACTTGCGGGTTCCGTGACCTTGGGAATCTATGCATAGGGGTTGGCACACGTTTTCGTCTTGACTCTTCGGTAGAAACTTTGGGGCACTCTTTGAAGTTCTTTGTGTTGGATTGAACATGATGAATCTGAAATTGTGTGATGCATATCGTATAATCAATCCCATGGGTACTTGTGGTGACATTGGAGTATCTAGGTGACATTAGGGTTTTGGTTGATGTGTATCTTAAGGTGTTATTTTAGTACGAACTCTAGGGCTATTCATGACACTTATAGGGATAGCTCATAAGATTGATCGGAAAAGATAACTTTGAGGTGGTTTCGTACCCTACAATAATTTCTTCGTTTGTTCTCCGCTATTTGTGACTTTGGAGTGAACTCTTTGTCGCACGTGAGGGATTTACATATGATTCAACTATGTTAGTATTGTTGAGAGAACTTGCACTAGTGAAAGTATGAATCCTAGGCCTTGTTTCTAAGCATTGCAATACCGTTTGTGCTCACTTTGTTACTTGCTACCTTGCTGTTTTTATATTTTCAGATTACAAAAACCTATATCTACCATCCATATTACACTTGTATCACCATCTCTTCGCCGAACTAGTGCACCTATACAATTTACCATTGTATTCGGTGTGTTGGGGACACAAGAGACTCTTTGTTATTTGGTTGCAGGGTTGTTTGAGAGAGACCATCTTCATCCTACGCCTCCCACGGATTGATAAACCTTAGGTCATCCACTTGAGGGAAATTTGCTACTGTCCTACAAAACTCTGCGCTTGGAGGCCCAACACGAGTCTACAAGAAGAAAGTTGCGTAGTAGACATCATGGAGCGGAGAGCCGCATGCACGTCACCCAAACAGTGTAATTGCCCTGCCTCTTCCCATGCACTAGAAATCACTTCCTGTAATGCAGGTTCTCTTTCCCACATTACTTCATACTCGCGGTAGTTCTTCTTCTTGACATGCAGGTCCTCTAACTTCTCGCAGTTGACATGCAAGGCCACGTGATCCGAGGCCGAAGAAAACGTGTGACAGCTGGGTGCTCAAACATGTCTCGCCACGATGGGTTTGCCACTGCCCTATCAAGGCACACCTTTACATTTGCCGCACCGCTCCTCATATTGTCATACGTATGAGGAACACCCGAGAAGCCCAAATCCGCGAGCTCGCAAATCTCCAAAGAATCCCGAAACGCTTGCATCTGCCCTGGTGTTCTTGCCGTCATTGAAAAATGTTCAAAGTCAGACACAAGCGCTCACATATACGCGCATACACTCATCTCTATGAACGCACACACTCACACCCTATGCCTATGAGCACCTCCGAGAGACTGAGTCGGCATATCATCTTGAGATTTACGAAGTCACCATAGGCGTCTCGTCGTCGACGAGAACGTCTCCTACCGTTGAATGTGCATCATCAGAAATCCTGAAATAAATCCAAGAATAATGCCAGCACCAGGCCTTGAACCCTGGTGGGCTGGGGATACCACTTTCCCTCTAACCATCTAAGCACAGGTTGGTTCACACCGTGACCTCGATCTCAATCAGGCGCCCTTGCATGCTCTGCGTTCATAGCTAGGTCCGTGGGCATTGACACGTCTCAAATTTCCTTCTCCCCATCCGCGTACCTCATATCTAGCACGCTATATCCATACTACACACGCAATGTGATGAGATACATTACGTGATCAAACAACATACAACAAAATCAACATCAACGAACAACCAAATGCACATAAATGAATTGTACACATCCAAAAGATCATCGGAGTTCGTCTTCGGACAAGTTATTAACTTCAACAACTAAAAAAAAGAATAAACATAGGAGGCAGAGCGTCTTCACCACTTTCGTGCTGGGACTTTGCCCTTCCATTCGCCGGCTCAGCTGTAGGCATCCGCAGTCGGTCGACGATCTTGGCCGTAATCGGAGGAGGTGAAGTTGTGGTTGTCGCCGTCATCGGATGAGAAATCGGAGAGAACGATCAGCCCCTTCATCCGGTGGCCGCTTCAACTTGGCGACCCGAGCCGCCTCCTCCGTTGCCTCCTTCGTCTCGCCCTCCAACTGCTCAATACCAAGCCGGAGTGCCTTCTGGTTCTTTCATCATAGGTGGCGAGCGTCGGTCCTCGTCGTCGGCGACGACTGGCGGTACACCCAAGCAAGGAGCCGCTCATCCTCGTCGGGCTCTGACGACAACACGCGGCGGCGGTGCACTGACTACTCCACCGGGTCCCTCTCCCTTGCCTGTTGCCTCTCGTGGCAGGCAGCAGACGCCTCTGATTCCGGTGTGCGCGTGCAGGCCGGTGGTGCGGGCACTGGAACGTGATAAATTGCTGAAATTTTTACACAGTGTTGAGATACAAATTGCCTAGGTTGTCCTAATGTGTTAGAATTTTCGGAGTTACAAAAGTATGATTTTAGTACAGATCATTACAAACTGTTGTATTTTAGACAGATTATGTTTTTACTTGCATGGTGTGCTTGTTTTACTTATTCTATGGATTCTATCGGGGGTATAAGTCATGTGATAGTTAGAATACAGTAGGTATTATGCAAGAACAATTATGAATCTATTTATGACAATACTTAAGGTTTTTGATCTTATTACTATACTAATGGATATCACGAGGTTTCTGTTGAGTTTTATGTGCTGAAGTTTTCAAGTTTTGGGTGAGATCACGATGGATAAAGGAATAAGGAGCGGCAAGACCCGGAGCTTGGGGATGCCCAAGGCACCCCAAGGTAATATTCAAGGAATACCCAAGCGTCTAAGTTTGGGGATGCCCCGGATGACATCCCCTCTTTCATCTACAATTCATCGGTATGTTACTCGGAGCTATATTTTTATTTATCACATGATATGAGTTTTGCTTGGAGTGTCATGTATTATAGTTTTATTTTGTTTGCTTGTTAGTTTTCCCCAATCATTGTTTGTTGAACACACCTTTTGAGAGAGACACACATTCATCATAATGTATTAGAATGCTCATTATGTTTCACTTATATCTTTTGAGTTAAGACAACTATGCTCACGTGCTTCACTTATATCTTTAGAGCATGCCGAAAATTATATTTTGTAGAAATCATTAGCACTCTCATGCTTCACTTAAATACCTTTGAGAGTCCCTGAAATAGAAAGTGGTAATTTGCATGGGTTGTATGTTTAGTCAAAAAATGATAGGTATACCAAAGGGATATAATAAAAACTTGCACGTACATCACTAAATGTGAAACATATGAAAAGGTATTGGCGTTATAATATGGGGGGTTTACTATCTATTGAAAATTGATTAGTAAGAATAATGATATGAAGGTTTGTGATCCATTATTTATTAAAAGCTCAGTCGTGGCATGACAGGGAAGTTGGAGTGTTTTGTATCCTTGAATGAAAACCTTGTGTGTTGTCTGTACGGGGGCGCGCGGTGGTTAACTCCTCCCAACCTCCCCTTTAGGGGCATGCGATGAGTGCTTTGCTTAGAGAGAGCTAATAGAGGACACAATAAGTATCCGAGTTCCTTGTGACTAATGTGAGTTTGTGTACCATAAGCACTTCCCATCCTTTCCGTATTTTGCTAGCCTTTTTGGTACTGTGCATTGCCCTTTCTCCTTCAAGAGTTGGCACAAACTTCGCCGGTGCATCCGAATCCAGTGATATGATATGATCAATCACACATAAGCCTTCTTATATCCTTCCTCAAAACAGCAACCATACCTACCTATGATGGCATTTCCATAGCCATTCTGAGATATATTTCCATGCAACTTCCACCGTTTCGTTTCATGAATTGTTGTTCACTGTCATATTGCTTTGCATGATCATATAGAGCTGACATGACATTTGTGGCAAAGCCACCATTCATCCTTGTAATACATGTTACACTAGATCATTGCACATCCTGGTACACTGTGAGAGGCATTGATATAGAGTTATGTTCTAAGTTTATCGAGTTGTAAGTAAATAAAAGTGTGATGATCATCATTATTAGAGATTGCCCCTATATGTGAGGATAAAAATGAGAGAAAAGAGAGAGGGGGGAATGCTACTATCCTTTACCACACTTGTGCTTCAAAGTACCACCATATTCTTCATATAGAGAGTCTCCATGTTTTGTCACTTTCATATACTAGTGGGAATCAATATAAGACTTAGCTTGCATATTCCATTTACGGGTTCCTCAATTGCCCGAGTTCTTCATGATGCAGTTAAATAGATGCACACCACTTAGTTTCATTAGAAAGCTTTCATAAACTTATAGCTCTAAGTGCATCAAAAGTTGCATGGCAATCCCTACTCCTCACGCCGATATCGATTGGAAGGCATCTCCATAGCCTAACGATCTGCCTAGTTGGTGTGAGACTATCCAAACTTTTGTCTTCTGCTATTTATCCCTACCATCATTCTATTCCACCCAAAGTGCTGAAAGTCCACGGCTCACGCTCATGTATTGAGTGAAGTTGAAAAAGCTAAAGCGCGTGAAAAAGTATGAGTCAAGTGCTTGGTTAGGCACCGGGGTGATCATGATTTATACTTGACGTTAGGAAGCCAGAGTTATGCCATTGCTTACATGATTAAATGAATTTGGGGATAACATTATTTAGTGTTGTTATTTTGAAAATAAATTATCAGTAGATGGTATTCATCTTTATTAGCATTTACACCATAAAAGGGTTACATGATAAACATGCTAGGTAGCATTCAAAATCAATAATTATGTTTTTATTATTTACCTACTCGAGGACGAGCATGAATTAGGCTTGTGGATGCTTGATACGTCTCCAACGTATCTATAAATTTTGATTGTTTCATGCTATTATATTATCAATCTTATATGCTTTAGAGGCCATTTTATATCATTTTTGGGAACTAACATATTAATCTAGTGCCAAGTGTCAGTTCCTGATTTTGTCTATTTTCTTTTTTCGCACGAAACCAATATCAAACGAAGTCCAAATGGAACGAAACTTTACGGTGATTTTTTATAGACCAGAAGGAACCCTAGAAGCATTGGGAGTAGGCCGGATGCCAGACGAGAGGGCCACAAGCTCAGGCGGCGCGCCCCCGGGGGTGGCATCGTGTGAACTTGTGGGCCCCTCATAGGTCCTTTTGACCTAATTCCACTTCTATAAATTCTCGTAAATCCCAAAACCAACAGAAAGAGACCCAAAACAATTTTTCTGCCTCCGCAAGCCTCTGTTCTTTGGGGATCCCATCTGGAAGCCTCCGTCGATACTTTGTCGGAGGGGGAATCGATCCCGGAGGCTATCTTCATCGACCTCTTGCTGCCTCCATGATGATGCATAACTAGTCCACCATAGACCTACGGGTCCATATTGATTATCTAGATCTCTCTCTCTCTCTCTCTCTCTCTAATCTTTAATACCATGTTCTCTTCGGAGATCTATTCGGTGTAATACTTTTGTGCGGTGTGTTTGTTGTGATTCGATGAATTGTGGGTTTATGATCAGATTATTCCTTGAAAGTAATTGACTCAAATCTGAACTTTGTTATGTGTGATTGTTATAGCTATGTATGCTTTCCGATCTATTACTTTGCTTTGGCCAAGTAGATGAGTTGATCTTCAGAGGAAGTGGTGCATAGTAGTGGATTCAATCTTGTAGTGTCCTCACTTCAGAGGAAGGGGTAGCGAGGCACATATTTGTAATGTTGCTACTAAGGATAAAATGACGGGTCTGAACATATTGCTTGTTTTTATTTTGTATACATTATGTCATCTTGCTCTAAGCGTTACTCTGTTTGTCATGAACTTAATACCGCTGCATGATGGATAACAGTCGATTGGTGGAGTAATAGTACACTACTATAGGAAGGTGATAAGACGACACATCAATCTGAGACCTTTCGACCAAACTATGTGCGAAGCATGAATCACAAACGGTATAGTTGTAGCTCCGTCGCCAATAACGCGAATTGTGTGTGATGGTGGATCCATCAAATACGATTCAGAAAAAAGTTTCATGTGCGATACCTGGCAAACAGTTGGTACTCATGAATTGTTTGCGATGATCCAAAATAACACTAATGGTTAATCAAGTACACATGTGTGCGATGTACGACATACAGTTCACTCGGATAAACTGTTTGTGATGATCTAGCAGAAAACAAACGATTCCTCAGATGATTATGTGTGCGATAGAAAACATACATGTCACTCAGATGAACTGTTTGTGATGAGATAAAATAACGAAAACGGTTACACAGACCAAGATGTGTGTGATAGACAACATACATGTCACTCTGATGAGCTGTACTGTATGCAATGAGCTAAAATAACAAAAATGGTTCGACATAACAATATGTGTGTGATACCCGGCAAACAGGCGAGTTATCTGAATCATGTGTGAAGACCGATACATAACATACATGTCACTTAGTTTTTTGTCTTTTATTAGCAAACATGCCCGTGCGTTCAACGGGAGTAAAAAAATCACCCTCTTATAAACACTCGAGGATATCAGCAAATTCATTGAAATCTCCACACGACAATCAACATGATAAGTGGTGTTGCGTAAAAACATAACGATTGGATGGTTTTTGAAGTGTATTCAGGGAGTTCTAGAAATGAGTAACATGCAAGATCATAGCATATTTGAAATATACACATTTTTCTGAGCGATTTCCATATATAACGTGTCAGATTTAGAGTTGGAGCTTGTAAGATTTGAATACTTTAAAAGGCATTTGAATTTACAAAAAAAGGAAGTGACAAAGAAAAAGATTTAGAGTTAGGGTTTGAAAGATAAGAATATTTTAAAAGGCATTTGAATTTACAACAAAATGAAAAAGAGAGAAAGTTTCAGAAACATTCCACATTCCAGTAAAATATGAAAATTCAAACACTAGAGAGAAAGTTTCTGTTTTTACACAGCACACATCAAACATGCAATGCAAGCATCCTAAGGCAATTCTTGGAACTTTTTACTGAAAAACAAGATTATAAATAACACCTAACATAAAATAACAAAATATAATGACGATCCAAGCAAAGCAAATATTATGTGACGAATAAAAATATAGCTCTAAGTAAGATATACCGATAATGTTGAAGACGAAAGAGGGGATGCCTTCCGGGGCATCCCCATGCTTATAGGCTTGAGTCTTCCTTGGATATTACCTTGGGGGTGCCTTGGGCATCCCCAAGCTTAGGTTCTTGTCACTCCTTATTCTCCTCATATCGGTGTCTCACCCAAAACGTGAAAACATCAATCACACAAAACTTAACGGAACTTCGTGAGAAGGGTTAGTGTAATAAAGATAAATCATTCACTTAGGTACTGTCAAGACAAGATTCATAATTGTTCCCACGTGATACCTGCTGTATTCTATCATTCCCATAATTTATACCACTAAATATAAGCTATGAAACACTAAAACAAGCAAACTATGCATGCAAAACAGAATCTGTCAAAAACAGAATAGTCTGTGGAAATCTGTAGCATACCCATACTTCCCTGTCTCTAAATTTTTTGAAAAATTAGGAAAACCTGAATAATTTGTATATAAAGACAGTGTAAAAATTTCAGATCATTATCACGCTCCATTAAAAAATTAAAATTCCTGTACTGGAGTCAAAAGTTTCTGTTTAGGTTCAGCATCAATTCTACTCATCTTGTGAGTCATCCCAAAGGCTTTACTTGGCACTTTATTGAAATAAAAGACACATAACATGATTAATACAGTAGCTTAATCATGTAAACACTCAAAAACAGAGAGTAAAAGTGTTGGGTTGTCTCCCAACAAGCGATTTTCTTTAAAGCCTTTTAGCTAGGCATGATGATTTCAATGATGCTCACGTAAAAAGTAGTAATTGGAAGATGCAAGAGAGCATCATGAATCACATGACAAGAACATTTAAGTCTAACCCGCTTCCTATGCATAGGGATTTTGTGAGAAAAAAATTTATGGGAGCAAGAATCAACTAGCATAGGAAGGCAAAACAAGCATAACATCAAAACTTTGAACACATAGAGAGGAAACTTGATATTATTGCAATTCCTACAAGCATATGTTCCTCCCTCATAATAATTTTCAGTAGCATCATGAAGGAATTTCACAATATAAATATCACATAAAGAATCCTTTTCATGATCTAAAAGCATAGAAAATTTATTACTCTCAACATAAGTAATTTTCTTCTCATTCATTGTAGTGGGAGCAAACTCAACAAAATAACTATCATGAGACACTTGATTGACATAACCACATTTAATATTAAAATCATGATGACAAGTTTCATGGTTACTATCACTCTTTATAGCATACATGTCATCATCATAATCATCGTAGATAGGAGCCATGGCATCATCATAATAAATTTGCTCATCTAAACTTGGGGGACTAAAAATATCATCTTCATCAAACATAGCATCACCAAGCTTGTGGCTTTGCATATCATTAGCATCATGAATATTCATAGAATTCATACTAGCGACATTGCAATCATTTCATCATTCAAGGAATTCTCATTAAGTATTTTCATAAACACTTCCTCTACCAATTGAGCACAATTTTTCGTACCATCATTTTCACGAAAGACTTTATAAAGACGAGACAATTGATGCAACCTAAACTCCATTTTTTGTAGTTTTCTTTGATAAAACCAAACTAGTGAAAAACAAGAAACTAAAAGATCTAATTACAAGATCTAAAGATATACCTTCAAGCACTCACCTCCCTGGCAACGGCGCCAGAAAAGAGCTTGATGTCTACTATGCAACTTTAATATTGTAGACTTTGTGAAGTACTAGAGCAACTGCCTAGCTCAAAAGATATAAGTGAAGCACATAGAGTATTCTAGCAAATTATCATGAAGGTGTGTCTCTCTCAAATAGGTGTGTCCAGAAAATGATGATTGTGACAAACTGAAAGTAAAAGCAAACGACGCTCCAAGCAAAACACATATCATGTGATGAATAAAAATATAGCTCCAAGTGACATACCGATGGATTGAGACGAAAGAGGGGATGCCTTTCGGGGCATCCACAAGATTAGATGCTTGAGTCTCCTTAGAATTATACTTGGGGTGCCTTGGGCATCCCCAAGCTTGGGCTCTTGCTACTCCTTATTCCGTAGTCCATCGTGATCACACCCAAAACTTGAAAACTTCAATCACACAAAACTCAACAAAACCTCGTGAGATCCGTTAGTATAAGAAACATATTGCATACTTGAGGTACTGTGATAAATTGATTCAAATTCATTTTTGCATAATAGTTACTTTATTCTAACTTCCCCATGGCTTACACCCCCCTGATATAGTCCATGGCATAATCAAAACAAGCAAACTATGCAGGCAAAATAGAATCTGTTTCAAACAGAACAGTCTGTAACAATCTATAAAGATCCCATGCTTATGTAACACTAAAAATTCTAAAAAATTAGTACAATGTAAAGAATTTGTATTGCAATACTGTCTTAAAATTTTAGATCATTATCACACTCCAGAAAAAAATGAAAATTCCTGCACTTGAGTCAAAGTTTGTGTTTCAGATTCAACATCGTTTCTACTCATCTTGTGAGTCATCCCAAAGACTTTACTTGGCACAAGCACTAATTAAAACATAAAAACACAATCATTACAGAGGCAAAAATCATTTTATCACATAAAAACAGAAATTACAAACAAAAATAAAGATACATATTCGGTTGACTCCCAACAAGCGTTATTGTTTTATGCCCCTAGCTAGGCATAATGCATAATTTCAAGTGTTGTAGTAATCATGAAGACAATCCGTCATGCTAAAATCATATTCCCTTCTTTCAGCAGCAAGCTTCCTAATAGGTAAACAAAAATAACTGAAGGGACTAAACTTCACAACACAATGGTCCGAGAGGTCTATTTCGGAAGGAATAGGTGGTTCCTCCTTTGGTTTCTCGTAGGTGATGGCTATCTCCTCATTGTATAAGTTTCGATAAAGATATTTCCTCAATGCTCTATCAAGTTCATAACCCATTCCAAGTTTTGGTATAGCAAATTTATCATTGTGTTCAGAAATTTTATCAACTAGTACATTTGGTGGAACCTTCTTTCTAAGATTTTCATCATAAGCAACATAATCCGTAGACTTCAATTTCCTCATAACTTCTAACTCATAAAGGATTCCTTCTATTGGTGGACACTCACAATTAATCCTATAATGAGAAAATATATTTCAAGCTTCTTGTATGATAATGTCAAATTGTTGAACAAGAAAAATAGTAGCTAGACGTTTAGTAGAAGCTTCCTCAATATTAGAGAATTCTAGGAATAACAATTGTATGAAAGGATGCATATGAACAAATTGTCTTTCCAATTGTGTTATGAGAAAAGATATAGCATCCGCATAACTTGTAGTTCTAGTGACAATGGTACCTCCTATCAATGGCAATGATCTCGCACAAGTGAAAAAAATCTTGAATACCACTTTTTCCAATAATATTCCCCCTACCTATGCGGAGTTTCTTAGTTTGCATAATAGGTTCACTTTTAGAAGGATCATCATCCGCAAGGTTATCAAGTTTTTGCTTAGCAACTTTATCAAAATTTCTTTTAGCATTATTAGCACAAGGTGAAGTTGGAAGCTCAAGGACTTCTGTACTAGAGGCGGAGACACCACTAATCTCAAAATCAGACATGATAGCAACTCAAGCAAAATAGCAAGTAAAGCAAACTAGAAGCGAACTAGTAACTAGCAAAGGTAAATATTTTTGTTTTTTTGTTTTTTATGAGACAAACTAAATATAACAGCAAATAAAAATAAGAGCAAGTGAATGAAATTTTGTGCGAAGTTACTTGATAGTTGGTGATGGTATTCCCCGGCAACGGCGCCAGAAATCCTTCCTGATACTCGTGATCTGCGTTGGGTTTTCCGGGAAGAGGAACGGGTAATTGCAACACAAAGTGGGTAAGTATTTCCCTCAGTTATGAAACCAAGGTTTATCGAACCAATAGGACGACCAATCCTCAATCGTCTTCAGCGGTTGCACACAAAAGAACAAACAACTTGCACCCAACGCCGACAAGAGAGTTGTCAATCCCCTTGATCTCGTTATTTGCAAGCAAGTGAGTTGTGTAGATAATTGTAGATAATAGTAAAGTGCAAAATAAAATAAAAGGTAATAAATAACAGCAAGGTAATGATAGCGTTTGTGAATTTATAAGTGAATAGACCCGGGGGCCATAGAGTTCTCTAATGGCATCTCTCATAAGCAAAGCATACGGTGGGTAAACAAATTACTGTTGGGCAATTGATAGAAAAGCGAATAATTATGTGATGTTCACAACAATAGTCATGTGTATATAGACATCACGTCCATAAGAAAATAGGCCGACTCCTGCCTGCACCTACTACTATTACTCCACTTCAAGAGCGCTTCTATGCTTGCCTCTCTACGTATTAAGTTCATGAAAAACGAAGTAATGCTTGGAGAGCGATGACATGATGCAGACAAAGTAAACTCAACTAATATGAATAAACCCCATCGTTTTATCCTTAGTAGAAACAACACAAAGATGCAACTTGTCCCCTTCTGTCACTGGGATATAGAAACTCGTCAGGTTGAACCTACTACAACGCACCACTCCCACCGAAGAAATATCAATCTAGTTGGCCAAACTATCTCAATAGATCTGAGAGCATTACGAAGCTATGATGATCATGCAAATAAGAATCATAGTAATCAGGTTTGACTCAAATACTTTTCATTAATAATCTGAACATAAACTCACAATTCATCAGATCCCAACAAACACACCATACAAAGGGATTACATCGGATAGATCAAGGCAAAGATGCGATGAACATTGTATTGAAGATCGAGAGAGGGAGATTGCTATCTAGGTACTACCTACGTACCCGTAGGTCTGCGGTGAACTACTCACACATCATGGTGAGGGCAACAAGGTTGATGAAGAGGCCCTCCGTGATCGATCTCCCCTCCGGCAGGGTGCCGGAACAGAGGTGTAGATGGCCTCTCGTCAGAACAGAAGCTTGCAGTAGCGGAAAAAGTGTTTCGGGACGCTTCTAATGTTTTTAGGGTAGATGTGAATTTATAGGCCAGAGAACAACGTATCTATAATTTTTGCTTGTTCCATGCTGTTATATTATCAATCTCGGATGTTTTACAATCATTTTATAGCAACTTTATATCATTTTTTGGGACTAACCTATTGACATAGTGCCAAAGTGCCAGTTGTTGTTTTTGCTTATTTTTTACTTCGCAGAATATCAGTACCAAACGAAGCCCAAACACCGCGAAACGTTTTGGAGATTTTTTTTGGGCCAGGAGACATTCAGTGGGCCAAAGAAGTACCCGAGGGGAGGTTCGAGGAGACCACAACCCACCAGGGCGCGCCAGAGGCCCCTGGCGCGTCGTGGTGGGTTGTGCCCTCCTCGGGACGCCTCTCCACCACCTATGATGCCTATAAATTCCCTAATATTCCAGAAACCCTAGAGGTGTCGACAAAAAACACATCCAGCCGCTGCAAGTTCCAGAACCGTGAGATCCAATCTAACACCATCACGGAGGGGTTCATCATCCTCACTGGTGCCTCTTCGATGATGCGTGAGTAGTCCACCATAGACCTATGGGTCCATAGGCAATAGCTAGATGGCTTTCTCTCTCTCTTTTGATTCTCAATACAATGGTGTCTTGGAGATCTATTTGATGTAAACTTTTGCGGTGTGTTTGTTGGGATCCGATGAATTTTGAGTTCATGATCATTTTCTATCCATGAATATTATTTGAGTCTTCTTTGATCTCTTATATGCATGATTACTTATAGCCTCGTATTTCTTCTTCGAATCTTTGGTTTAGTTAGGCCAACTAGATTGATTTTTCTTGCCATGGGAAGAGGTGCTTTGTGATGGGTTCGATCTTGCGGTGTCCTCTCCTAGTGACAAAAGGGGCAGCGAGGCACGCATGCATCGTTGCTATTAAGGATAACAAGATGGGGTATATTCCTACATGAATAGATCTTGTATACATCATGTCATCATTCTTATTGCATTACTCTGTTTTTCCATGAACTTAATACACTAGATGCATGCTGGATAGCGGTCGATGTGTGGAGTAATATTGGTAGATGCAGAATCGTTTCGGTCTACTAATCTTGGACGTGATGCCTATATAATGATCATCACCTATGATTTGCCCAACAGTAATTTGTTCACCCACCATGTGCTATACTCATGAGTGAAGCCACTAGTGAAACCTACAGCCCCGGGTCTACTTTTCCAACATATTGCTTTCCGATCTATCTTTTTGCCGCTTTTGTTTTTAGATCTATTATTCCAAAAAAAACAAAATACCTTGCTACACTTTTTATTTGCCTCTTTTATTTTGCGTTCTTGAGAGATCTATCTATCCAATCTATCTTATCCTAATCTATCTTTTTACCGTAGAGAGATTGACAACCTCTCTTTCGCATCGGGTTGCAAGTATTTGTTCTTTGTGTGCAGGTGCTATTTACGTGGTGTTGGTTATCCTCCTACTGGCTCGATACCTTGGTTTCATATCTGAGGGAAATACTTACCGTCGATGTGCTACATCATCCCTTCCTCTTTGGGGAAATACCGACGCAGTCTCAAGCCACGTCAAAGGAATTTCTGGCGCCGTTGCCGGGGAGGAAGCGGTCTCTTCTACGTGCCAATCTCTGGCGCCGAGGAGACACCACCGACATCTACCAGGTTCCTAATCACAAATCTCATCTCATTGCAATTACATTATTTGCCATTTGCCTCTCCTTTTACTCTCCCCCACTTCACCAAATTTGCCGTTTTATTCGCCCTCTTTTTCGTTTGCCCTTTTTCTCGTTAGATCTCTTGTTTGCTTGTCATCATGAGTGATTTTGGTATGTGAGGGAGTCCTGGACTAAGGGGTCCTCGGGCCGCCGGCCTGTCTCTCAAAGGCCGGCTTGGTGGGCCGCTCTTTGGTTATCGCAGGAAGGGCCGGGATATACGGCGACCCCGTACTCTAGAAGGAAACCTCCGAAGACGCGGCGTGCACCCAAGTCAAGATGAGAGGATCGGCGTCTTTACATCCGGCTGGAGGCTTATCGTGTGTAAACCCTAGGTACCCCCGGTGTCTATATAAACCAGGGGGTTTAGATTGTAGAAGGGAGACAAGCTCATCTAGGGTTTTGGCTACTTGATATCGAGGTAGATCGACTTTGTAATCTTCATACACATCAATACAACCAAGAAGGACGTAGGGTTTTACCTCCATAGGAGGGCCCGAACCTGGGTAAACATCGTCTCCTTCGTACCCTGTTACCCATCGATCCCAATCTCGCAGATCGGGACCCCCTACCCGAGATCCGCCGGTTTTGACACCGACATTGGTGCTTTCATTGAGAGTTCCGATGTGGGATCGCAAGAGGAATTGATGGCTCGCCTAATCATCAGCGATGAAGTCCGTAACGGGGGCTCTTTTGCCCCCGGACAGATTTTCACTTTCCGCGGCATCGTACTGCACGCTGACCCGACCAGCCACCCTGGTCGGATCGGGAGTATCGCCCCCGATCAAGAGATCAGATTCGGGAACCTAGAGTTCTCCGTAGACTCCCGGGGCGACCTTTCATTCGCTGGGCTCACGATTTCATCTGACGAGCCCGAAGTCTCCGAAGACTTAACTTCGGATCTCCTTCTCGACTTCACTCTCGGGTCTATCCCTGCCGATGATCTGGCTCTTAATCCGGATCCGTTCATAGCACGTGAGGGCCAGGGGTCGGCCCCTGCCGAACACCCTCTTTGTACGGACACGTTGGAGGTCAACTTCGAAAGTCCTAGGTAGATCGATCCGATCGAGCTCTCGACGATCAACGAGGCGCTGGATCGGATCCTATCAATGAAAATCACATACGACCCGACCTCGACCCATGCTCAGAACGGTCTGGAGGCGGGTCATTGGGAATTTTTTAACCCACCCACCACCCACTTGGTAGCCACTATCAAAGACTTAATCGATATGCTGGACTATGCCTCCGAGGAGGCAGAAGACATGGATGAAGAGGACGGCGCCCCTGCCCCTGTCAACACTGGGCGATGGACTGCCACCTCCACCTACGATGTCTACATGGTAGACACCCCCGACGATAAGGGCGATCGCACCCCTAAGAAGAATGGCGATAAATCTGGTGAGGCACCGTCAAAGCGCTGGAAATAGTGCAAACGATCTAAGGCAAACAAGGGAAGGGAACCCATTGCAGGCACTGGGGAAAACGACACCCGGAAGACCTCAGCGACCCTGAAGCCCCCGAACAGCCACTGGAAGACCAGGAAAGGCCCGAAGATCGGCGCGACACCGATGATCCTAATGATTCCGAGGACGACAACTACCTTCCCCCTGTCAAGGAGGAAGACATCCGGGAAGCCAAAGACTTCACCGTCCCCGAAAACCCTACGGATCAGGAACGGTTTAGGCGGCAGCTCTTAGCCACCACCCGAAGCCTGAAGGCAAAACAACAGCAGCTCAGAGCCGAACAAGACACCCTGAATGATAGATGGACGAGAGTCTTGGCAGAAGAAGAGGGGTACAGTTCCGACCTACCGGACCAACCCAAGAGCTACCCGCGCCGACGGCTACTGCCGCAATTCGATGATGATGCCCTTGAAATGTCGCCTCCCAGGCATACTCCGTACGACCGGCCGGACCGCCCTCCCCGAGGACGGGATAGAACGGCCGGCGAGGCCGAGTACAGAGCTGCGGTACTCCGCAGGAGAGGAAAGGAGCCAGCAGGGCTTGAGGACAGGTATGACTTACTACAGGACCTGGATTATAGAGCAGGCCGCACAAGATCCATCTACGGATCTAGAGGGTACTCCCCCTCGCTAGATGGGACGGGCACCGGTCTTGGCTCGACCGCAACGATAGAGGTCGGGAACAATACCGGGCCCGACCTACCGCCGATCATAGGCATGACATAGCTCGGGTCAGAGGCGCTGCCCACCCACTGTGCTTCACAGACGAGGTGATGCAGCATCAGTTCCCTAAAGGGTTTAAACCCGTTAACAAAGAACAATATGACGGGACAACAGACCCAGCCGTGTGGATTGAGGACTTCCTCCTCCACATTCATATGGCACGAGGAGATGATCTCCACGCCATCAAGTATCTGCCCCTAAAACTTAAGGGGTCAGCTCGGCACTGGTTAAACAGTCTCCCCGAGAATTCTATCGGGAGCTAGGAAGAGCTCGAGGATGCCTTCCGATCTAATTTCCAGGGCACTTATGTCCAGCCACTGGACTCCTCCGACTTGAGCAATGTTGTCCAGAAAGCAGGAGAATCGGCTCGGCAATTTTGGAATCGGTTCTTGACCAAGAAAAACCAGATCGTCGACTGCGCGGACGCCGAGGCAATAGCCTCCTTCAGGCATAATTTCCGGGACGAGTGGCTAGCTCGTCAGCTCGGCCAGGACAAGCCGAGGACAATGTCTGCCCTTACCTCACTTATGACCCGCTTTTGCGCGGGTGAGGATAACTGGCTAGCTCGACGAAGCCATAACCCCGAAGACCCCGGCACCTCCGAAATCCGGGACGGAAATGGGAAACCACGACGTAACAAAAACAAACGCCGGCACAACAACGGCGATGCAGAGGACACGGCCGTCAATGCCGGTTTTTGCAACCCAAAATCCGGATAGTGGAAGAAACCTTCTAAAGGAAATCGAGACGGACCTACCATGCTGGACAAAATTATGGATAGGCCCTGCCAGATCCACGGCACCAAAGACAAGCCCGCCAACCACACCAACCGTAATTGTTGGGTATTCAAACAAGCTGGCAAACTCGCAGCCGAGGAGCAAGGCAAGAGCCCACGCAGCGAGGATGATGACGAGCCCCGCGGTCCAAGCAATGGGGGACAAAAGTAGTTCCCTCCAGAGGTAAAAACTGTGAACATGATATATGCCACTCACATACCAAAAAAGGAGAGGAAGTGCGCCCTTCGGGAGGTCTACGCGTAGAGCCCGTAGCCCCGAAGTATAACCCATGGTCGGGTTGCCCGATCACCTTCGATCGACGGGGTCATCTGACCAGTATCCGTCACGGAGGTTCGGCAACCCTCATCCTAGACCCCATTATCGATGGGTATCACCTCACTAGAGTCCTAATGGACGGAGGAAGTAGCCTTAATCTGATTTACTCAGACACGGTGAAAAAGATGGGTATAGATCCGTCAAGGATCAAACCTAGCAACACTACCTTTAAAGGAGTGATCCCAGGCGTCGAAGCCCGCTGCTCGGGCACCGTGAATGTGGAAGTAGTGTTCGGTTCGCCCGACAACTTCCGCAGCGAAGACTTGATCTTCGACATTGTCACTTTTCGCAGCGGTTATCACGCCCTACTCGGCCACATAGCATTCCCTCGCTTTAATGCCGTCCCCCACTACGCGTACCTGAAGCTCAAGATGCCCGGGCCCAGGGGGGTCATTCTGTCAACGGCAACACAGAGCGCTCTCTCCGAACTGAGGAACACACAGCGGCCCTGGCAGCTGAATTCCAGCACGGCGATGATAGGCCGACGCCCAAATCAGCCATAAAGGCACGTCATGATGGTAAACGAGCTCGGTCTCAACCCGAACTTCCAGAATCATCTTCCGCCCAACAAAAATAGGGATACGCCCCCCACAGCACAGCCCTACTTCCCGCAAAATATGTGCCAAGAAGGCACAACTTCGCGCTCAAAATACCATGGGCTGCTGTGAGGACCCACTATGAAAGGCAAAATATTCGGCTGGACCGAACTACTGCCAACACATGTCTTCGGACAAACCACAGGTACCATCTAGGACCTTCCAAGCATAAAGCTCATCCATACTACGGCGACTTCTCAAGATCTTCTTCCCAAAGGTCCGTTCGCCGATAACAATCACCTTTAAAGGAACGCAACCCCCTTGGGAGCAAAGGAGCTGACAGGCGACAGGGCACAATGAGGACGTCAAGCCACCCATCGAAGACCCTGGGTAAAACCTCTCCTTTGTAAATTTTATTTTTCATTTCAAAATACGTGTAAACAGTTGCTTCAGCAGTTTGAGTTGTAAGAATTCATCAGAAATAAAGACCATCCTTTACGGCCTCATCGCTATATTTTATGTCACATACTCTGCTCTCTACTCACTGACGCCGATAGCAAAAGCTGTTCGGTACATATCACGATGCGACCGGCTAATAGACCGGGGGCTTGACTATAAAAATCGCCCCAAGCATCACCCCGGCACTAGTGTTTATGTATCCGGTGTCTCGGGTGTTGCTTTATATGAATCGGTTCCAAATTATGTCTCGGGTCAATGGTTGGGTTGCCCGGCTCCTGTGTTTGCCCTCTTACGTTCCGCCCGTTCGGCTAAAAGGGTAAAGGGAGAACCACTGCGATTGTGCTTCCAGCTCGCCTGGTAAAGTACCTCAGTGGAGAAAGCCGAAAACTGACTGTCATAATAAGCGAGAACCGGTCTGCAATCCGAGCATAAGTGTCAAACTAAAATCGATAGAGGTTATTCCGTGTTATATGAGGGGTTTGTACTATTACAAACCATGTGATGATGGTTTCAACCTCAGTGTATCCGAATATCACAACACACTGGGGGCTCGTCATCAGCCCCCGCAGTCAAGCTCCTATGGCTAATTGAAAGCACTAAAGCATCATAGTCCGATTGCCTTGTTTCCCTCGCACTACCACCTTCGGGAACCGATACATCGGCTAAGGGTCGTAGTGCGGCGGTCGAAACACCTTGTGTAGTATCTACATGGGGGCAGAAGTCGATGACTCGCAACTTTCAGATAAAACGGCCACACGGGAGTCAAAATAATACAAAGCTTAAAGACATGATAAACCATGAAACCGCATTATAAAGCGGAACAGTCATCGGATACATGACAAAACGTTCATTCATAAATTACATCCTTGGGACATTTAGCTTCTATCGCCCGAGCACCATCCATCACGGTGGCAAAGTATTTCTCGAGGCGCCTATGCTCCTTCCCAGGGGGTGGAGGCGCGGTGGCCATCTCAGTCGGCTTGATCTTCGGCCGGTGCACCATGATCCTTGCAAAGGCCGTCGGAGCTCCCTCGATGCACGTAGAACGCTTTAGAGTGTCAATCCGAGGCGCAGCGTCGCACAGCTTCTGCACCAAGCCGAAGTAACTGCTCGGCAGCGGCTCTGCAGGCCACAGCCGGATGCAGAGGTCCCTCATGGTCGGCTCCGCCATCCTGTGCAGCTCCATCAATTGTTTCATCTGCTTGCTCAGGAGAGGAGGATGCTCGGGGGCTTGAAATTGCACCCAGAACAGCCGAGGCTCAACATCCCCATCCCGGGAGGCGAAGTATTTGTTCGTGTCCGCTGCACTCCTTGGGAGGTCCGTAAAGGCGCCTGAGGAATGCCACACCCATGTGAGCAATGCAAACCTGTTACCACCAAAGGCACATTGCAGTAAGTATGGCTTACCATCCGTGATCGCCTTGACTTGGCGGAGTTCCTCTTCAAAGAACCGCCTATCAACACGCTCCGCTTTGAGCTCGGATTTCAGCGTGGATAATTCAGCGGCCTGGTCTTGGTTCTTTTTCTCAAGGGCCTCGCACTTCGTGCTGGCATCCTTGAGCTCCAGCTGCACCTCTACCACCCGGGCCTCGTGCTTGTCGCTCGCGGCTTTTAACACCGAGAGTTCGGCTGTTGCTTGTTTGGCCGCCGCCTTCTCATCCGCGGCCTCCTGCCTCGCCTTTTCCAACTCGGCCTTGAGTCTCTCGACCTCCGCGGCCACAGTTGTGGTAACAAGGGGGAGATAATACTTAGGGATAACAATCCGTGTATCTCAGTCAATGAGGATAGACCATAGCCCAAATGGTACAATTCGGACTCACCTTGCGTCTCGTCAAATCTTTTGTTCAGACGATCGAGCTCGTCATCGAAGCTCTTGAGCTTCCGGTTTAGCTCGGCAAGCTCCACCGCGTTGGAGGCCGCCACCGATGACGAGGCCTACAAAACAACTTATGTGCATTAAAACTCCCGAGCTGTCAGATTCAGACCCTCTGCTACGTACTCTTTGAAGCTCTTAGAATAGTAAGGGACAAAGGGTGGCTCAAGCATCATTACTGATTTTCGGACATTTGACCCCCGGGTGGGTGTTTCAAACTCACCCAGGGCTCGGGGGCTACTACACTTATAAGAGTTGCATAAATTTGGTAAGTTAACTTCTTCTGGAAGAAAGAGTATTACGTGGCTCACCTTGAAGCCCGTCAAGAGACCGTTGAAGGCCTCCTTTAGTCCGCTATCAACGGACTGAATGCCTTGCAAAACCGCACCCATTAGGGTGCGGTGATCTACGGAGATGGAGGAGCCGGATAAAGATTCCTCCATCATGGCTGGCCACCCAGTCATGGGCGGCACCGGTGTTGACCCGCCAACCCTCCCTCCGGTCGGAGATTGGGCTAGCAGCTCCGGAGGCGTAGAGCGCTCCGGAGATGTCCTCGGAGGGGGCTGGGCCGAACTCCGCCCCCCCTCTTCAGTTGCCAGTGGAGTTTCCTTCTCCTGGTCTTCGGCGGCCGAGGTATTAACCTCAGCCATAACATCGTCACCCCCGCCGCCGGTGTTCGGCTCAGAAGGAGCCCGGCGCGATAACACCTCCGCGGCCTCCTTCGAGACCTCAGGAGGTGTAGGATGTGACGCAGTCCCACTTTCCGCCAGGTCGGCGGGCGGAGACTCCCCATCTGAGATTTGGTCGGTGGGGAGATCACGTGGTGGGCTGCAAATTGAAAGACGTTCACCCATTAGGCACTAAAAGCTCTATGTAAATAACCCAGAGGGTCTTCGGATTCATACCTCTGGGCTGGGGGCTTAACCCTTGGGTTCCTTCGGGGAACCCTCTCAAAAGACTCAGACTCCTTATCGGTGTCCGAGTTATCATCGGCCAGGACTGCCTTTGTCCGGCATGTCCTCTTCCGGGCCGGAGGAGGTAGATCCCCCGTGGCGTCCGCTGACGCCACCCTTTTCCTTGTGAGGGGGGAGCCGCACTCCCCCTCGTCCTCGTGCTCTTCCTCGTGAGTGGAAGAAGCATGGGTCTCCTCGGACTTAGAGTCCGGAAGACCCCTTTGACGAAGACCCTCTCGGGCCTCCTTCTTCTCTCCTTTCTTATTCTTCTCCTTCTTCTCTGGCGCCGAATACGGCGCCACGACAAGCATCTCCGTCAATAGATCTGACCGAGGGTCTTCGGGCTGCGGGGCCGGACAGTCGATTTGCTCGGCCTTGCTCAGCCATTTCTGCAAAGACGAGGGAGAAGGGGTTCAGCTCTTTGTCAAAGAACAGAGCCGGAGAATTAAAGTTTATCATACCTTGGTAGGAGGGGTTTCGGCGTCGAGACCGGTGTCCTCCTCCTCGGCCGGCCAACTCTTCTGGGGCTTGAACAGCACTTTCCACAATTTCTCGTGGGTAGTGCGGAAGAATTGACTCACGGTGGCCGGGTCCTCGAGCTGGTAAGCCCACATTAGGGAGGCCCGGTGCTGGCAGGGGAGGATACGGCGGCGGAGCATGACCTGGATCACGTTGACCAGCTTGATTTTGGCTTCAATCATCGAGGAGATACGCTTCTGCAGCAATTTTACCTCTGTGGCCGACCCCCAGTCAAGGCCTTTCTTGAGCCACGAGGTTAGCCTCACGGGGGGTCCGGATCTGAACTCGACAGGTGCCGCCCAGTCCGCGCTCCTTAGTTCGGTGATGTAGAACCATTCCTTTTGCCAGATCTTGACCGTGTCGATGAAGGTGTCGTCCGGCCAATCGACACGGGGGAGCTTACTGATCGCCACCCCTCCACAATCCGCATGCGCGCCCGCAACTGTCTTCGGCTTGACGTTGAATACTTTGAGCCACAGGCCGAAGTGCGGCTGTACCCGCAGGAAAGCTTCACAGACGGTGATGAACGCCGAGATGTGCATGAAGGAGTTCAGGGGGAGGTCATGGAAATCCAACCCGTAAAAGAACATGAGGCCCCTGACGAGGGGGTGGAGCGGGAAGCCTAGTCCCCGGATGAAATGGGGGACGAACACCACCCTCTCGCCTGGTTTCGGAGTGGGAACCACCTGATTCGCCTCTGGAGCTCGGTGGGCGATGTCGGCGGAGAGGTAGCCGACGCGCTTGAGCTCCTGAATGTCGTTGTCGGTGACGGAGGAAACCTCCCACTTGCCCATGGAGCCTGAACCAGCCATGGCCGAACTCGGAGGAAGGATTGAGGAAGAACTGGATCTGGGCTCTCGGAGCTTGGGAAGGTCGATGAGGCAAAGGGTGCGAATTGGGGGCGTGAATAGGCCTTGGGGGTTTTCTCCTTTTTATGGGGTACCGTAATACCAAGAGCCTCCCTCTTACTGCACCGCAGGCCTCGCCACTTCCCGAAACAATCGTGCCGTTATGCGCGCGTGGGATAACCCAGGGCATTGAGTGTATCCCGTAATAAACGGGACACGATCTACACGTTGATAAGACGTGCCAATGGAGAGACGGCCTCGAACCGCGAATCGGGTTTTTGCAACCGGCTTAGCGGTCGTGACGAGTCACGACCCTTCGTCAGAATGGTTGTCAGGAAATACTGTTCACACTTTGATGTTTGGCCTTCGAGGTTAAGCGACTTATGGCGCCCAGATAACTATATGTTCGGATAATTACATATCATCCGCGGCCGGACTAGAGCCAGCCGATCATAGAGGGGGAAAAGAACTCACCCCGCAAGCCGGAGCCTCCGATCACTCAAAGCTGCTAGTGTCATGACTCCTGGCGTTGGAGGCTAGTTCGGGGGCTACTGAGGGAGTCCTGGACTAAGGGGTCCTCGGGCCGTCGGCCTGTCTCTCAAAGGCCGGCTTGGTGGGCCGCTCTCTGGTTATCGCAGGAAGGGCCGGGATATACGGCGACCCCGTACTCTAGAAGGAAACCTCCGAAGACGCGGCGTGCACCCCAAGTCAAGATGAGAGGATCAGCATCTTTACATCTGGTTGGAGGCTTATCATGTGTAAACCCTAGGTACCTCCGGTGTCTATATAAACCGGGGGGGTTAGATTGTAGAAGGGAGACAAGCTCATCTAGGGTTTTGGCTACTTGATCTTGAGGTAGATTGACTTTGTAATCTTCATATACATTGATACGTCTCCAATGTATCTATAATTTTTGATTGTTCCATCCTATTATATTATCTGTTTTGGATGTTTTATATGCATTAATATGATATTTTATATTATTTTTGGGACTAACCTATTAATCTAGAGCCTAGTGCCAGTTTCTGTTTTTCCTTGTTTTTGAGTATTGCAGAGAAGGAATATTAAATGGAGTCCAAACGGAATAAAATCTTCGGAATAATTTTTCTTGGACCAGAAGCAACCCAGAGGACTTGGAGACCAAGGCAGGGGAGCCACCGTGTGGCGACAAGCCACAGGGGCGCGCCCTAGGGGGGGGCGCCCCCCTGGCTTGTGGCCCCACGACAACTCCTCCAACCCTATTCTTCGGCCTATAAATTCAGAAATATTCCCTGGATACCAAAAAGAGCCACGAAAACACTTTTCCGCCGCCAGGAGCCTCGGTTCCCGTGAGATCCAATCTTGGAGCCTTTTCCGGTAATCTGCCGGAGGGGGATTCGATCACGGAGGGCATCTACATCAACTCCATTGCCCCTCCGATGATGCGTGAGTAGTTCACCACAGACCTTCGGGTCCATAGCTAGTAGCTAGATGGCTTCTTCTCTCTCTTTGCTCTTCAATACCATGTTCTTCATGATCTTCATGGAGATCTATCCGATGTAATACTCTTTTGCGGTGTGTTTGTCGAGATCCGATGAATTGTGGGTTTATGTTCAGATTATCTATGAATATTATTTGAGTCTTTTCTGAATTCTTATATGCATGATTTCATATCTTTGCAAGTCTCTTCGAGTTATTGGTTTGGTTTGGCCAACTAGATTGGTAATTCTTGCAATGGGAGAAGTGCTTAGTTTTGGGTTCAATCTTGCGGTGTCCTCACCCAGTGACATAGTAGGGGTAGCGAGGCACGTATTGTATTGTTGCCATCGAGGATAAAAAGATGGGGTTTTCATCATATTGCATGAGTTTATCCCTCTACATCATGTCATCTTACCTAATGCGTTACTCTGTTCTTCATGAACTTAATACTCTAGATGCAGGCAGGAGTCGGTCGATGTGTGGAGTAATAGTAGTAGATGCAGAATCGTTTCAGTCTACTTGACACGGACGTGATGCCTATATGCATAATCATTGCCTTGGATATCTTCATAATTATTCGCTTTTCTATCAATTGCTCAACAGTAATTTGTTCACCCACCGTAATACTTGCCATCATGAGAGAAGCCTCTAGTGAAACCTATGGCCCTCGGGTCTATTTTCCATCTTATACTTTCATATGTAAAACCAAAAATACCAAAAATACCTTGCTGCATTATTTTTACTTTTGTTTTACTTTCCGTTCAAGCAATATATTCTATCTATCTCTATCAGATCTCATCCTTGCAAGTAACCGTGAAGGGATTGACAACCCCTTTATAGCGTTGGGTGCAAGTGTTTGATTCTTTGTGTAGGTACATCTATTGGGGACTTGCTTGTATCTCCTACTGGATTGATACCTTGGTTCTCAACAACTGAGGGAAATACTTATCTACTTTGCTGCATCATCTGTTCCTCTTCACGGAAACCAACGCATGCTCGAGAAGTAGCAAGAAGGATTTCTGGCGCTGTTGCCGGGGAGATACATAGCAAGTCAAGAGAAGAACTTTCCCGTCAACTTGTCAATTTCTGACGTGGTTGCCGGAGAGATCTACATCAAGCCTACCAAGTACTCATCACAAACTCATCTCTTGCATTTACATTATTTGCCATTTGCCTCTCGTTTTTCTCTCCCCCACTTCACCAATTTGCCGTTTTATTCGCCTTTTTCTCGCCGGATCTCTTTTTGTCTACTTGTGTTACCATGTGCCTTCTATTTGCTTGCATCTTTGCTTGCTAAAAATCTATTGATATGGATCCTCATCCACTTGCTAATCTTTTCAAGAGATCCAATTATGATGAACCAATTGCTAGTGAGTTGAGTGTACTTGATTATCTCTATGAAGTTTTGCTTGAGATTCGTGAATATGAAAATTGTGATGAAGCGATTCACGATGTTTCCTTGAATGAAAAGCATGATTGCAATGATATTTTTATAAATTCTATTAATATCTATTGTGCTAATGATATGCAAACCCACAAGCTTGGGGATGCTATATTTGATGAGTTTTCCAAGACCACTACTTATTGCAATGATCATGATTGGGGTGATAATGCTTCTTACGATCTTGATAATTTATTTAATACTCATGATGAATATGATATTGAAAGTGGGTTTGGAAGAGTGTCAACTTTAGGCATTATTTATCCCACTATTTTGGAGAGTGTTCAATCTTATGATTTTTTTTTATAAAAGTGGGTTTGGAGAGGTCATGACTTTAGTTAATGATAATCCCACTATTTTGGAAGAGTGTCAACTTTGCATGCATGTGGATCATGAAGAGAAAATTTTATATGATAGTTATATTGTTGAATTCCTTCATGATGCTACTGATATTTATTATGAGGGAGGAACATATGCTTGTAGGAATTTCAATAATATCAAGTTTCCTCTCTATGTGTTCAAAGTTTTGAAGTTATGCTTGTTTTGCCTTCCTATGCTAGTTGATTCTTGTTCCCATAATTTGTTTGCTCACAAAATCCCTATGCATAGGAAGTGGGTTAGACTTAAATGTGTTTTTCATGAGATTCATGATGCTCTCTTGCATTTTTCAATTACTACTTTTTATGTGAGCATCATTGAAATCATCATGCCTAGCTAGGGGCGTTAAACAATAGCGCTTGTTGGGAGGCAACCCAATTTTATTTTTGCTTTCTGTTTTTTGCTTCTGTTTTGGTGTGTTTTGCACATTATTACTTCTGTAATAATTGTGTTTTCTTGTTTAAATTAGTGTTTGAGCCAAGTAAGACCTTTGGGATGGTCTACGGTGTTTGTTGATTTGATTTTGCTGAAAAACAGAAACTTTTGCTCTCAGTCCAGGAATTTTGTAAATTCACTGGAACGTGATTTTGATCTGAAATTCTTACACAATATTTATATACAAATTTCCCTGATTTTCCTAATTTTTCAGAATTTTAAGAATTACAGAAGTATTCTAAGTCTATAGATTGCTACAGACTGTTCTGTTTTTAACAGATTCTGTTTTCTTTGTGTTATTTGCTTATTTTGATGAATCTATGGGTTGTATCGGGGGGTATGAACCATGGAGAAGTTAGAATACAGTATATATTACACCAATATAAATAAAGAATGAGTTCACAACAGTACCTAAAGTGGTGATTTATTTTTCTTATACCAACGGATCTCATGAGTTTTCTGTTGAGTTTTGTGTTGTGAAGTTTTCAAGTTTTGGGTAAAGATTTGATGGACTATGGAATAAGGAGTGGCAAGATCCTAAGCTTGGGGATGCCCAAGGCACCCCAAGCCATATTCAAGGATACCAAAGCCTAAGCTTGGGGATGCCCCGGAAGGCATCCCCTCTTTCGTCTTCAATCCATCGGTAAATTTACTTGAGGCTATATTTTTATTCACCACATGATATGTGTTTTGCTTGGAGTGTCTTGTATGATATGAGTCTTTGCTTTTTAGTTTGCCACAATCATCCTTGCTGCACACACTCTTTTTGAGAGAGACACGCTGAATCGTGAATTTATTAGAATACTTTATGTGCTTCACTTATATCTTTTGAGCTAGGCAATGTTGCTCTAGTGCTTCACTTATATCTTTTTAGAGCACGACGGTGTTTTATTTTATAGAAATAATTGAACTCTCGTACCTCACTTATATTATTTTGAGAGTCTTTAAACAGCATGGTAATTGGTTTAGGTTATGAATTTAGTCCTAATATAATGGGCATCCAAGAGGGATATAATAAAAACTTTCATATAAAGTGCATTGAATATTATGAGAAGTTGGATTCCTTGCATATAGTTTTGAGATATAAAGATGGTGATGTTAGAGTTATGCTAGTGAGTAATTGTGGAATGGTAAAAATACTTGTGTTAAAGTTTGTGACTCCCGTAGCATGCACGTATGGTGAACCGTTATGTAACGAAGTCGGAGCATGATTTGTTTAATGATTGTCATCCTTTGTGTGAGGGTCGGGAGCGCGCGATGGTTAACTCCTACCAACCTCTCCCCTAGAAGCATGCGTCTAATACTTTGCTTCGATAACTAATAGATTTTTGCAATAAGTATGTGAGTTCTTTATGACTAAAGCGAGTCCATGGATTATACGCACTCTCACCCTTCCGCCTTTGCTAGCCTCTCTAGTACCGCGCAACTTTCGCCGGTACATCAAACCCACCTTCCTCAAAACAGCCACCATATATGTTCCTCAAAACAGCCACCATACCTACCTATTATGGCATTTCCATAGCCATTCCGAGATATATTGCCATGCAACTTCCACCGTTCCGCTTTTCATGACATGCACCATCACTTTCATCTTGCATATAGAGTCATATTTTGTCATAGGTATCGAGTTGTAATTTTCTTTTTGAGTTGTAAGTAAATAAAAGTGTGATGATTTTCATTATTAGAGCATTGTCCCGTGTGAGAAAAGGATGATGGAAGCCATGACTCCCTCACAAGTTGGGATGAGTATCCGGACTTTACAAAAAAATAAAAGAGGCCAGCGAAGCCCAAATAAAAAAAAAGAGGCCAAAGATGCCCACCAAAAAGAAAAGAAAAAAGAAAAAAATGAGAGAAAGAGAGAAGGGACAATTGCTACTATATTTTTCCACACTTGTGCTTCAAAGTAGCACCATGATCTTCATGATAGAGAGTCTCCTATTTTGTCACTTTCATATAACTAGTGGAGTTTCATCTTGCACGACCACTTAGTTTTCTTTTTGAGCTTTCATACACTTATAGCTCTAAGTGCATTTGTTGCATGGCAATCCCTACTCACTCACATTGATATCTATCGATGGGCATCTCCATAGCCCGTTGATACGCCTAGTTGATGTGAGACTATCTTCTCCCTTTTTCCTTGGAACCTCCACCATATTCTATTCCACCTATAGTGCTATATCCATGGCTCACGCTCATGTATTGCGTGAGAGTTGAAAAGGTTTGAGAATACCAAAAGTGTGAAACAATTGCTTGACTTGTTCATCGGGGTTGTGCATGATTTAGATACTTTGTGTGGGGAAGATGGAGCATAGCCAGACCATATGATTTTGTAGGGATAACTTTCTAAGGCCATGTTATTTCGAAAGGACACAATTGCCTTGTTGGTATGCTCGAAGTATTACTATTTTTATGTCAATATTAGACTATTGTTTTGAATCTTACAGATCTGAATATTCATGCCACAATAAAGAATATTACATGGATAAATATGTTAGGTAGCATTCCACATCAAAAATTCTGTTTTTATCATTTACCTACTCGAGGATGAGCAGGAATTAAGCTTGGGGATGCTTGATACGTGTCCAACGTATCTATAATTTTTTATTGTTCCATGCTATTATATTATCTGTTTTGGATGTTTTATATGCATTACTATGTTATTTTATATTATTTTTGGGACTAACCTATTAATCTAGAGCCTAGTGCCAGTTTCTATTTTTTCCTTGTTTTTGAGTATTGCAGATAAGGAATATTAAACGGAGTCCAAACGGAATAAAATCTTCGGAATAATTTTTCTTGGACCAGAAGCAACCCAGAGGACTTGGAGACCAAGGCAGGGGAGCCACCGTGTGGCGACAAGCCACAGGGGCGCGCCCCCCTGGCTTGTGGCCCCATGGCAACTCCTCCAACCCTATTCTTCGGCCTATAAATTCAGAAATATCCCCTGGATACCAAAAAGAGCCACGAAAACACTTTTCCGCCGTCAGGAGCCTCGGTTCCCGTGAGATCCAATCTTGGAGCCTTTTCCGGTAATCTGCCGGAGGGGGATTCGATCACGGAGGGCATCTACATCAACTCCATTGCCCCTCCGATGATGCGTGAGTAGTTCACCACAGACCTTCGGGTCCATAGCTAGTAGCTAGATGGCTTCTTCTCTCTCTTTGCTCTTCAATACCATGTTCTTCATGATCTTCATGGAGATCTATCCGATGTAATACTCTTTTGCGGTGTGTTTGTCGAGATCCGATGAATTGTGGGTTTATGTTCAGATTATTTATGAATATTATTTGAGTCTTTTTTGAATTCTTATATGCATGATTTCATATCTTTGCAAGTCTCTTCGAGTTATTGGTTTGGTTTGGCCAACTAGATTGGTAATTCTTGCAATGGGAGAAGTGCTTAGTTTTGGGTTCAATCTTGCGGTGTCCTCACCCAGTGACATAGTAGGGGTAGCGAGGCACGTATTGCATTGTTGCCATCGAGGATAAAAAGATGGGGTTTTCATCATATTGCTTGAGTTTATCCCTCTACATCATGTCATCTTACCTAATGCGTTACTCTGTTCTTCATGAACTTAATACTCTAGATGCAGGCAGGAGTCGGTCGATGTGTGGAGTAATAGTAGTAGATGCAGAATCGTTTCGGTCTACTTGACACGGACGTGATGCCTATATGCATAATCATTGCCTTGGATATCTTCATAATTATTCGCTTTTCTATCAATTGCTCGACTGTAATTTGCTCACCCACCGTAATACTTGCCATCATGAGAGAAGCCTCTAGTGAAACCTATGGCCCCCGGGTCTATTTTCCATCTTATACTTTTAGATCTAAAACCAAAAATACCAAAAATACCTTGCTGCATTATTTTTACTTTTGTTTTACTTTCCGTTCAAGCAATCTATTCTATCTATCTCTATCAGATCTCATCCTTGCAAGTAACCGTGAAGGGATTGACAACCCCTTTATAGCGTTGGGTGCAAGTGTTTGATTCTTTGTGTAGGTACATCTATTGGGGACTTGCTTGTATCTCCTACTGGATTGATACCTTGGTTCTCAACAACTGAGGGAAATACTTATCTACTTTGTTGCATCATCCGTTCCTCTTCACGGAAACCAACGCATGCTCGAGAAGTAGCACACATCAATACAACCAAGCAGGACGTAGGCTTTTACCTCCATAGGAGGGCCCGAACCTGGGTAAACATCGTCTCCTTCGTACCCTGTTACCCATCGATCCGAATCTCGCAGCTCGGGACCCCCTACCCGAGATCCGCCGGTTTTGACACAGACAATATGGCAGAAACAGATGATGGCAGGACTCCTAATATTGGACATTCTGGTAATCTAGATGCTAAAACTTTTGTTTTGGGGCAAGGGAACGTTATAGGAAAAGAAACTGTCCTAGAGTTTTTCAATTGCGTTGGAAATTTGACTCTCGATGATACTCCTATACTGAAAAGAACTAAAACTTATGCAGAAGCTATTTCAGCGCTAGTTCTGAAACTTGAAAATAGGTTTGTTCGTACTCATCCTACCTTGCAAAGATTGTTTTATGAGCTACTTGTTATAAAGGATCCCAAAGCTAAGAAGTTAGCCACCCTTGTTCTTATGAATGAATTTGATCACATAGTACGTGAAGCTAGGGAGGTTTTTGATTTCTTTGGTATGAGCCGTGAAAAGCTGGTAATAGGAGAGATCCTTTACAATAGTGATTACATGTTGAGACATCTGCTTGGAAATAATCAATTTTTTGATGAGAACCTTAAAAAGGAAGTCCCTATTTTAGATTTGATCCAGCAAGTTTTCAATGATGTTAATCAACAATATTCTTGGATTGTGGCCGGAAATCAAAGAGGGTATGTAGATGGACAACTTGATAGTGCTAAGGTTTCCATGGATGATGTGTTTCAAGTTTTATTTGCAAAAGCTCTTGATAAAAGCACCTCCGCAAAAACCAAAGATGACAATACTTGAATCAATGCCTAATGCCTAGCTTGGGGCATGAAACGATAGCGCTTGTTGGGAGGCAACCCAATGAATACATTTATTTTCATCATTTTCTCTCTATTTTTGAGTGTTGACACAATTATGCCTCTGTTATGATTGTGTTTTTATGTTTTATTTAGTGTTTGTGCCAAGTAAAGCCTTTAGGATGATTCATAAGATGAGTAGAAACAACGCTGAATCTGAAACAGAAACTTTGCCTCCAGTGTGCGAATTTTCATTTTGTACTGGAACGTGATAAAGACCTGAATTTTTAACACAATGTTGCTATACAAATTGTAAACGTTTTCCTAATTTGTCAGAATTTTTAGAGTTATATAAGTATTGTTAGAGTACAGATTACTACATACTGTACTTTTTAAGACAGATTCTGTTTTCGTTGCATTGTGTTCTTGTATTGATGAATCTATGGTTTGTATTGAAGGGTATGAGCCATGGTATAGTTAAAATACAGTAGGTATAATGCAATAATAAAATATGAATGGGATTGCAACAGTACTTAAAGTAGTGATTTGCTTTATTATACTAACGGATCTCACGAAGGTTTTGTTTTGTTTTGTTTTGTGTGATTGAAGTTTTCAAGTTTTGGGTGAGATCATGATGGATGAAGGAATAAGTAGTCAAAAGAGCCTAAGCTTGTGGATGATACAGCACCCCCAAGATATATCCAAAGAGAAACAAGCAACTAAGCTTGGGGATGCCTCGAGTGACATCCCCTCCTTCTTCTAACGACCATCGGTATTTTACTTGGAGCTATATTTTTAGTCGTCACATATCATGAGTTTTGCTTGGAGCGTCTTGTATCATTTGAGTCTTTTCTTGCTTTGATGTTTAGTTTGTCATTAGTATCCTTGCTGGACACACCTATTTGAGAGAGCCAAAATTATGCTATGATTTGTTAGAATTGCTCTTTATGCTTCACTTAAACTTTTTGAGCTATGGAATTGCTCTAGTGCTTCACTTATATCTTTTTGAGCACGGTGTGCTTGGAAATTTTTGTAGAAATACTCTCACGCTTCACTTAGATTAATTTGAGAGTTAGTAAATTTTGAAGAAAATCTCTCATGCTTCACTTATACTATTTTGAGAGATGAAATTTCATAAGTCGTGATCACCGAATGCACGTGTACAGTGATCCCAGAGATCAATGCTCACTGAACACACAGAAGCTGAATAACAAGAGTCTTACATCCACATTTAGCGTCTTACACAAATAAAGACCATGAAGGTCAAGTCTTACATAGATAGGGCCGCAAGGGCCAAACACTTAAACATAACAAGCGGCGAAAAGTCTTGATCGGAAGCGTGAACCCATGCCATCTGCCTTAAACCTACAGGCATTCTGACTGGGAAGCGTCCTAGTTCGCATGTTCATCACCAACAAACTCTTCACCATACTCCTGCTCTTCCATGCCTGTCCAATTAAATAACCAGTGGCAAGCCAATGAGTACTTTGAATGTACTCGCAAGCAACCCAAGTTTTGGAACAAGGGATAACAATGCACGATATAGCACTAAGTGGGTAAGTTTTGCAGAAAGCTAATTTTGAGTGCAATGATATGATCAAGTAACTTGAGTGAGCATGCATCATCTGTTGACAGGTATTCATGTGAACAAGTCTCAGTTATCATCATAAGCAGGGGTTGAACATCTCATGTTCACCATCGTGCCAAGTCTTTGGACTTAGCCCAGGTTTCATTCTTGTGTCATCCACACACACACACCAAGTTTGTGAAAACACCAGACATAGTTTAAGCAGGACCTCCAACTGTCCATGACCGTGGACACGACTATTCGAATAGTTTTACACTCTGCAGAGGTTGCACACTTTACCCACAAGACTCGGGGAACTTCCGTGTCATCCACGACTCGCGGTATATTACATACCCGAGGTAAGCACCCGAACAATGCCTTTCCCCTAGCGATACTAAACAAAGAGTCCACTCGTTGGTGCCATTCCTCATGATATACATCACACGTATCATCCATGAGGGCACGCAACGGTGTGCCCGGTGCCTGTAAAGACAGCGCATGGTCGCCCTACCAGGCATGACCCCGTATCGAGAGTGACCATGTCACTCCCGCCACTAGTAATGTGGGCTCTATGCTAGTACCCACCGAGGTAGTCAACAAAGCCCCGTCCCATAAGGGGTATCGTGGTTGTACATGTAAGGTTGGGACGGTCAGCAAATCTTAAAACTCTCCATTTTCGAAAACACACACACAACTTGCTCCAGTACACCACTTCTTTATCAAGTGGTTACCTAGCTCATCATCAACTCCCTCGGGCATTAGTGGCACCCGACGGGGTTTTCGAAAAATCTTTGAAAACACTCTTGCTTCCATCACCATGCATATTCCCGTCCCATTTGCGTAGCATCTACTAAGCATTCTATCTACTCCCACCTGCACAACCCTCATAAGGAGGTAGGGTCATGCACGATGCAAGTATCAACAAGAAAGTATCAGAGGCATCCCACCGAAGGGGATACCACATCAACATGATCACCATCCAGAAATAATGTGCTATATGCCATGCAAAAAGAGGTTTCATAGTCATGGTCAAAGGGCTGCTTGCCTGGCTCAACAAAGTCTTCGGGGTCTTCAAACTCTTCGGGTCCAACTCCCTCGTCAACAGCGCAATCTATCGTCGCGATAAATAACGATAATAATAAGCATCACAACAAAAACAGAGCACAAAAGCCACTTCAAAAATGTTTCTCTATTCTGATAAATACTAAAAGCAATACTAAAAATATTTTCCTAAGATTTTGGGGTGGAAAAGGTTTTCAAAACTATTTTTAACAGAGGCTGAAATATTCAAAACTAGCATTTAAATAAAATCAATATATAAAATGTTTTCAAAAAAATTCACAAATGGCACTATTAAATTCTACATATTTTTCTAAGATTTGTGGTGGAAAAATATTTGGCATTGGAGTTTTATTTTGTCCTGTGGAATTTTTGGAGGAATCTACAGAAAAAGAAAAAGGAAACTGCATTGCTCATGTGGGCCGAAACAGGGAGAGGCCCGAGCCGGCCGAGGGTATTCGGCCTAGGGCGAAGGGGTACGCGCGCGGCAGGTTTTATTTAAACCTACCCGCGGGCCCTGCCTGGCAGCAAGAGAGGGGAGGGTGAGGGTATGACAAGTCTGCATGTTTTTGGCTTTTCAGGTTTACAGTACCAAACGAAGTCCAATTGCCACAAAACTTTTTTACGATTGTTTCTGGATCAAAAGAAGACCTTGAAGCTTCGGGAGGAGACCGGAGGCCAGACGAGAGAGGCACCACACATCAGGGCGTGCCCAGGGGGTGGTCGCGCCCTGTTGTGTGGTGGCCCCTCCTTGCGCCTCCCGACGTCCCTCTCTGGCCTATAAATTCTAATAATTCTCAAAAACCCTAGAGAGCCTCCCGAAACACTTTTTCCGCCGCCGCAAGTCTCTGTTCCGCCATGTGCCCATCTAGAGCCCTGTTTCGATGCCCTGCCGGAGGGGGGATCGATCACGGAGGGCCTCTACATCAACCTTGCTGCTCCCATGGTGATGTGTGAGTAGTTCCCTACAGACCTATGGGTCCGTAGTTAGTACCTAGATGGCTATCTCTCTCTCTTGATCTTCAATACTAAGTTCACCGCATATTCGCGGTGATCTATTCGGTGTAATCACTTTGTGCAGTGCGTTTGTTGGGATCCGATGAATTGTGGGTTTATGTTCAGATTATTCATGAAAAATATTTGAGTCTTCTCTGAATTCTATTATGATTCTTATTTGCATGATTATTATAGCTTCGTAAATCTCTCCGATCTATTGAAATAGTTTGGCCAACTAGATTGATATTTCTTCAGTGAGAGGGGTGCGTTGTAGTGGGTTCAATCTGGCGGTGCTCTATATCCTAGTGACAAAAAGGGATAAGACACGTCTTTGTATTGTTGCCACGGAGGATAAAATGATGGGTTTAATTCATATTGATTGAATTCTCTTTGTCTACATCATGTCATCGTTCTCCAAGCATTACTCTATTTGTCATGAACTTAACACTTAGAGAGGCAAGCATAGAAGCGCTCTCGACATGGAGTAATGGTAATAGGTGCAGGTAGGATTCGGCCTATTTGCTTATGGATGTGATGCCTATATATACATGATCATTGCCGTGAATAAATATTACATAACTATGCGCTTTTCTATCAATTGCCCAACAGTAATTTGTTTACCCACCGTATGCCTACTACATGAGAGATGCCACTAGGGAAAACTATGCCCTCCGGGTCTATCCACTTGTATATTTACAAAAGCTTTCATTACCTTTCTGCCATTTATTTATATTTATTTATTTTGCAATTTACAATTATCAACTATCATCTACACACTTCATTTGCTTGCAAATAACGAGTCCAAGGGGATTGACAACCCTCTTGCCCTCGTTGGGTGCAAGTGTTTGCTTCTTTGTGTGTAGTCGCTGAAGACGGGGGTTGCGTGCTACTCCTATTTGTTCGATAACCTTGGTTCTCACTGAGGGAAATACTTATCTATACTGTGCTGCATCACCCGCTCCTCTTCGCGGAAAACCCAACGCAGATCACAAGTACCACGGGTGTCCACGCCAGCAATGCCATTTTTGCCACGCCATAGCTAGGCTTTTCTGCACTAGTGTATGTTCCATATTGAGCGCTCCTAACATGCTTGGGGTTGCTATGGGGACCCCCTTGATCATTCGTTTTGGGATAAATCTCTTCCAGCAAGGCCCAACATTGGTACTAAAATTTGCCAACATAATAATACTGAACACCTTTATGAATGCATAGAGGGTCGCCCCCTCGTTGATTTAATCTACATAATACAGGTGGGCCAGTGCTGATGGTGCTGGCCAAAAATAGAGCACTATGCGGGGCCACCCCTGGGCAACTTGGGTGTTTAATTTGGCCACTGTACCCTAGCTCATCCGCCATGTCCTGAGAACGAGATACGCGGCTCCTATCGGGGTGTCGACACGTCACGCGGTTTTGCTGGATCGGTTTTACCTTTAACGAATGTCTTGTGCACCGGGATTCTGAGGATACTACGGGTTATCCCGCGGCTGAGGTTTTCCACCGCAGCTTGTGGCTAGGTTGTGATGGATGAGTTGGAGCACCCCTACAGGGTTAAATCTTTCAGAAAGCCATGCCCACAATTATGTGGCAACTTGGAAATTTTATAATACCCGGTTGTAGAAAACTTGAAGTAAACCCAATTAAAATACACCAACCGTGTGTGTAACTGTGGCCGTCTCTTTTCGAGGGAGTTCGGGAAGAGAACACGGTGGGGTTATGTTTGACTCGTTAGTAGGTGTTCAGGATCACTTCTTGATCATTACTAGTTCATGTCCGTTTATGCGGACATCACTCTTCTTATTCTTGTACTTGTAAGTTAGCCAGATATAAAATGCTTAGTGCTGTTGCAACCTCACCACTTAACCATACCTCACCCATTAAGCTTTGCTAGTCTTAATACCCTTGGTAATGAGTTTGCCGAGTCCCCGTGGCTCTCAGATTCCTACAACAATAGATGCAGGTATAGGTAATGCGATGATTTGATGTGAGCGCGATGATTGTTCTATTTGGAGTTCTTCTTCTTCATCATCGATCATAGGATGGGTTCCAGGTCGGCAGCCTGGGATTAGTAGGGTGGACATCGTCTTCTTTTTAGTTTGATTTCATCCGCAGTAGGATCCTGCTCTTTTGTATGATGATTGACATGTATTGATGTATTGAGATATTTATGTTGTAGCATGTGGCGAGGTAAGCCAACTCCATATACTCATCTCATCTTTACATGTATTGTGACGATTTCCATTCTTGCAAAGCGACCCGAAATGTGCTTCTATCCTTATCGAGGCCCTCGAGCCGTCGCGAGGATAGTACCGCATTTTGGGCGTGACAATATCCCCCTTGAATACCTATCCTTTTTGGACTAGTCTTATAACATGTGCAAATTACCACTCTCATTGCCTTACTCTCAAAAATATTTAAGTGGAGCATGAGAGTTCAATTATATCTATAAAATATATCCGTCGTCGTGCTCTAACAAGATATAAGTGAAGCACTAGAGCAATTTCCTAACTCGAAAGATATAAGTGAAGCACATAGAGTATTCTAACAAATTATGATGAAAGTGTGTCTCTCTCAAAAAGTGTTTCCAGCAAACGATGATTGTGGCAAACTAAAAAGAAAAATAAACTATAATACACGATGCTCCAAGCAAAACTCATATCATGTGATGAATAAAAATATAGCTCCAAGTGACATCCGATAGATTGGAGACGAAAGAGGGGATGCCCCGGAGGGCATCCCCAAGCTTAGACACTTGGGTATTCCTTGAATATTACCTTGGGGTTCCTTGGGCATCCCCAAGCTTAGAATCTTGCCGCTCCTTATTCCTTCGTCCATCGTTGTCTCACCCAAAACTTGAAAACGTCAGCACACAAAACTCAACAAAACCTCGTGAGATCCGTTAGTATAATAGACATATCAAATACTTTAGGCATTGATATAAATTGATTCATATTTTATTATTGCATAATGGGTAATGTATTCCAACTTATCCATGGCTTATACCCCCGATACAATACACAACATCATCAAAACAAGTAAACTGTGCAAGCAAAACAGAATCTGTCTAAAATGATATGTACTAAAACCATACTTTTGTAACTCCGAAAGTTATGAAATGTAGGAAAACCTGGGCAATCTGTATACCAATATCGTGTAAAAATTCAGATCAAAAGACGTTCCAGTAAAAGCAGAGAAATTATGCACTTGGCATAAAAGTTTATCTTTTTGCACATCATCAATTCTACTATCTTTGAAATCATCCCAAAGGCTTTACTTGTCGCAAACACTAATTTAAACACAAAAACACTACCATAACAGTAGCAACAAAAGTGTAAACTCAAAATAATATAAAGTAGAAAAAGGAAATTGAAAGATAACAATTGGGTTGCCTCCCAACAAGCGCTATTGTTTTATGCCCACATAATGCATTGTTTCAAGTATTGTCATCTTTGTCATCTATCTTGGCTACCTTAGAAGGGCCCTTCTCAAATCCGGGAGGTTCCTTACGTTTTCCCGTAATCTTTGAAAGTAAAGTTGTCATTTTTTCTAAAGCATCAAGTCTCTTGTTGGAAACTGTAAGGAGCGAATTCATACAATTTAGGCTAGAACCTAGAGTCTTCATAAGCTCATTTAGTTTTTGTACTACGCTCAAATTTTTCTGCATATTCCCTAGCTTTTCTAATATTTGAATCCCTTTATGAGTATAAGGGGTAATCTGAGGTAAAGGAGGTGTTCCAACAATTCCTTGTACTATTTCATGTGTCGCACTAGAATCAATCTCAATAAATTTCCTTTAGCAGCAAAATCTAGAATTTGTCTATTACATAGACTCCCACGTAGAAATTACGAAGAAGAATCTTCATGTCATCATTATAGTATCATTATGATGGGATTCAATTATGCGGTACCAAGAATATTTTAGGCTCTCTCCTTGCCTTTGCTTAAAATAGAGTACTTCAAAATCTAGAGAGACAATGATAGAAGGACCAGCCATAATGACAAGCAAGCAAATAGAAATATTTTGTATTTTTGATTTTTATGTAAAGCAAATATAAAGATAAAATAAAAGACAAGCAAGAAGTAGAACAAGTGATTGATAGTTTGTGTGAAGGGACCTTCAAGCAAAGTTGGTGATGTCTCCCCGGCAACGGCGCCAGAAATTCTTTCTGCTACTTGTGAGCTGCGTTGGGTTTTTCCTCAAAGAAGAAGGGTGAAGCAATATAGTAGAGAAAATTATTTCCCTAAGTGAAAACCAAGATTATCAAACCAATAGGAGAATCACAACAACTCGTCTTTCAAGCGGTACCTGCACACACAAAACCAAACACTTGCACCCAACACGGGCAAGAGGGTTGTCAAGCCCCATGAACTCGTTACTTGCAAGGATTACTTCTGATAGTGGTAGATAGATAACAATAAAAGCAAAATAAAATAAAAGTAAATAAATTGCAGCAGGGTATTTTTAGGTTTTTAGCAAATATGATTAGACCCGGGGGCCATGGTGTTCACTAGAGGCTTCACTCTCGAAAGTAGCATACGGTGGGTAGAAAAATTATTGTTCGGAAATTGATAGAAAAAAACATAGTTATGATTATGTATTCATGGAAATGATCATGTATATAGGTCACGTCCGTAGAGTCTATCACACCCGATCATCACGTGGTGTCTCGAAACAACGAACTTTCGCAACGGTGCACACTTGGGGAGAACACAATTTTATCTTGAAATTTTAGTGAGGGATCACCTTATAATGCTACTGCCGTCCTAAGCAAAATAATATGCATAAAAGGATTAACATCACATGCAAATCATAAGTGACATGATATGGCCATGAACTTGTGCTTTTGATCTCCATCTCCAAAGCACCGGCATGATATCCATCGTCACCGGCATGACACCATGATCTCCATCATCTTGATCTCCATCAACGTATCACCATGAGGTTGTCGCGCCAAATGTTGCTTTTACGACTATTGCTAACTCATAGCGATAAAGTAAAGCAAAACGGCGAAAATAAATTAAAGACAACCCTATGGCTCCTGCCGGTTGCCGTACTCATCGACATGCAAGTCGTGATATTCTATACAATACATGATCATCTCATACATCACATATATCTCATCATGAAATTGGCCATATCACATCACAACATACCCTGCAAAAACAAGTTAGACGTCCTCTAATTGTTGTTGCATGTTTTACGTGGCTGCTACGGGTATCTAGCAAGAACAATTCTTACCTACGCATAAACCACAACGGTGATACACAAATTGCTATTCAACCTTATCAAGGACCGCCTTTGTCGAATCCGATCCAACTAAAGTGGGAGAGACAGACACCCGCCAGCCATCTTTATGCAACAAAGTTACATGTCAGTTGATGGAACCGGTCTCTCGTAAGCGTACGAGTAATGTTGGTCTGAGCCGCTTCATCCCACAATACCGCTGAATCAAGAAAAGACCAAGGGAGGAAGCAATCTAAGCATCAACGCCCACAAACTCCTTTGTGTTCTACTCGTGATCTCATCTACACATAGACCTAGCTCATGATGCCACTGATGGGGAACGTTGCATGGGAAACAAAAATTTTCCTACGCACACGCAAGATCTATCCATGGTGATGAGCATCTACGAGAGGAAGAGTGGATCTACATACCCTTGTAGATCGCTAAGCGGGAAGCGTTAAGAAACGCGGTTGATGTAGTCGAACGTCTTCGCGATTCAAATCGCTAGTCGTCCCGCGATCCAATCACGATCTAGCGCCGAACGGACGGCACCTTCGCGTTCAGCACACGTACAGCTCGATGACGATCTCCACCTTCTTGGTCCAGCAAGAGGGAGCGGAGAGGTAGATGAGTTCTACGGCAGCGCGATGGCGCGGCGGCGGTGGTGGTGGAACTATTCCGACAGGGCTTCGCCTAAGCACCGTCGAAAACTAGAGGAGACGATCTATTGGGAGAGGGCTGCACCGTGGCCTTTAGGGTTTGGTGTCTTTGGCACTCTCTCCCTCTAGTATATATAGGAGGGAGGGGAGGGGCCGGCGCCCCTAGGGCTCCCCCTAGGAGTCGGCCGAAGTGGGGAGGTGGAGGAGTCCAACTCCAATCCTACTCCTAGTAGGATTCCTCCCCCACTTGGAACTTTTTCCTATTTCCACCTCCTACCCACATGGGCCCTTAGGGGCTGGCTTGCCCATCCCACTAAGGGCTGGTGCGCCACCCCTAAGGCCCATGTGGCCTTCCGGCGTGGGTGGCCCCTCCCGATGGACCCCCGGAACCCTTCTCGGCACTCCCGGTACACTACCGGAAATATCCGAAACTTTTTTCGGTGGCCAAAACGGGACTTCCTATATATCAATCTTTACCTCTGGACCATTCCGGAGCTCCTCGTGACGTCCGGGATTTCATCCGGGACTCCGAACAACCTTCGGTCACCACCATACATAACTCAATACTACCGAAACGTCACCGAACGTTAAGTGTGCAGACCCTGCGGGTTTGAGAACTATGTAGACATGACCGAGACACCTCTACGGTCAATAACCAATGCGGGACCTGGATGCCCATATTGGTTCCTACATATTCTATGAATATCTTTATCGGTCGAACCTCTATGTCAACGATTCAGTTAATCCCGTACGTTGTTCCCTTTGTTCTTCGGTATGTTACTTGCCCGAGATTCAATCGTCGGTATCTCTATACCTAGTTCAATCTCGTTACCGGCAAGTCTCTTTACTCGTTTCGTAATACAAGATCCCGTGGCTAACACTTTAGTCACATTGCTTGCAAGGCTTATTGTGATGTTGTATTACCGAGTGGGCCCTGAGATACCTCTCCGTCATACGGAGTAACAAAACCCAATCTCGATCCATGCCAGCTCAACAGACACCTTCGGAGATACCTGTAGATCATCTTTATAGTCACCCAGTTACGTTGTGACGTTTGATACACACAAGGTATTCCTGTGGTGTCAGTGAGTTGCATGATCTCATGGTCATTGGAACAGATACTTGACATGCAGAAAACAATAGCATTAAACTGACACGATCATATGCTACGTTCATAAGTTTGGGTCTTGTCCATCACATCATTCTCTCAATGATGTGATCCCGTTATCAAATGACATCTCATGTCCATGGCCAGGAAACCTTGACCATCTTTGATCAACAAGCTAGTCTACTAGAGGCATACTAGGGACACAGAGTTGTCTATGTATCCACACATGCAATTGAGTTTCCAATCAATACAATTATAGCATGGATAATAAATGATTATCATGAACAAGGAAATATAATAATAACCAATTTATTATTGCCTCTAGGGCATATTTCCAACAGTCTCCCACTTGCACTAGAGTCAATAATCTAGCTCACATCACTATGTGATTTACATTGTAATGAATCTAACACCCATACAGTTCTGGTGTTGATCATGTTTAGCCCTTGGAAGAGGTTTAGTCATCGGGTCTGCGACATTCAGATCCGTGTGTACTTTGCAAATATTTATGTCCTCCTCCTTGATGTAATCGCGGATGGAATTGAAACGTCGTTTTATGTGTCTGGTCCTCTTGTGAAACCTTGGTTCCTTGGCCAGAGCAATGGCACCAGTGTTGTCACAGAACAGAGTCATTGGGTTTAGTGCACTAGGCACTACTCCAAGATCTGTCATGAACTCCTTTATCCAGACACCTTCCTTCGCCGCCTCCGAGGCAGCGATGTACTCCGCTTCGCATGTAGAATCAGCTACCACGCTCTGCTTGGAACTGCAACAACTTACCGCACCCCCATTGAGAATAAATATCTATCCGGTTTGAGACATAGAGTCATCCGGATCAGTGTCAAAGCTTGCATCGATGCAACCCTTTACGACGAGCTCTTGATCACCTCCATAAACGAGAAACATGTCCTTAGTCCTTTTCAGGTACTTAAGGATATTCTTGACCGCCGTCCAGTGTTCCATTCCTGGATCACTTTGAATCCTTCCGGCCATACTTATGGCAAGGCTGACATCGGGTCTTGTGCACAGCATTGCATACATGATAGAGCATATGGCTGAAGCATAGGGGACGACACTCATCTTTTCTCTATCTTCTGCAGTCACTGGGCATTGAGTCTTACTCAACTTCACACCGTGCAATACAGGCAAGAACCCCTTCTTGGACTGATCCATTTTGAACTTCTTCAAAACTTTGTCAAGGTATGTGCTCTGTGAAAGTCCTATTAAGCGTCTCGATCTATCTCTATAGATCTTGATGCCTAATATGAAAGCAGCTTCTCCTAGGTCCTTCATTGAAAAACTCTTGTTCAAATATTCCTTCACGCTTTCCAACATTTCTATATTGTTTCCAATCAGCAATATATCATCTACATATAATATTAGAAACGCTATAGAGCTCCCACTCACTTTCTTGTAAATACAAGCTTCTCCGTAAACTTGTATAAACCCGAACGCTTTGATCACCTCATCAAAGCGAAGATTCCAACTCCGAGATGCTTGCACCAGTCCATAAATAGATCGCTAGAGTTTGCAAACTTTGTCAGCATTCTCTGGATCGACAAAACCTTCTGGTTGCATCATATACAACTCTTCCTTAAGGAAACCGTTAAGGAACGCTGTTTTGACATCCATCTGCCAAATTTCATAATCGAAAAAGGCAGCTATTGCTAACATGATTCTGACGGACTTAAGCATCGCTACGGGTGAGAAGGTCTCATCGTAGTCAACTCCTTGAACTTGTGAAAAACCCTTTGCCACAAGTCGAGCTTTATAGACGGTGACATTACCGTCCGCATCCGTCTTCCTCTTAAAGATCCATTTGTTCTGAATGGCCTTTCGCCCTTCAGGTAATACTTCCAAAACCCATACTTTGTTTTCATACATGGATCCCATCTCGAATTTCATGGCCTCTAACCATTTCTCGGAATCCGGGCCCATCATCGCTTCTCCATAGCTCGTAGGTTCATCGTTGTCCAACAACATGACCTCTAAGACGGGGTTGCCGTACCACTCAGGAGCAGTACGCATCCTTGTCGACCTACGAGGTTCGATAGCAACTTGATCCGAAGCTTCATGATCATCATCATTAACTCCCTCTTCAACCAATGTAGGCTCTACAGAAACATCTTTCTGCGCTGCGCTACTCTCAGGTTGAAGTAAAGGTTCAACAACCTCATCAAGTTCTATTTTCCTCCCACTCAATTCTTTCGAGAGAAACTCTTTCTCAAGAAATGTTCCGTTTTTAGCGACAAACACTTTGCCTTCGGATCTGAGATAGAAGGTATACCCAACTGTCTCTTTTGGGTATCCTATGAAGACGCATTTCTCCGCTTTGGGTTCCAGCTTTTCAGGCTGAAGCTTTTTGACATAAGCATCACATCCCCAAACTTTAAGAAACGACAACTTTGGCTTCTTGCCAAACCACAGTTCATATGGCGTCGTCTCAACGGATTTTGATGGTGCCCTATTTAAAGTGAATGCAGTTGTCTCTAATGCATAACCCCAAAACGATAGTGGCAAATCGGCAAGAGACATCATAGAACGCACCATATCCAATAAGGTTCGATTACGATGTTCGGACACACCATTGCGCTGTGGTGTTCCAGGCGGTGTCAATTGTGAAACAATTCCACACTGTCTTAAGTGACTGCCAAACACATAACTCAGATATTCTTCTCCTCGATCAGATCGCAGGAATTTGATCTTCTTGTTACGATGATTCTCAACTTCACTCTGAAATTGCTTGAACTTTTCAAACGTTTCAGACTTGTGTTTCATTAAGTAAATATACCCATATCTACTTAAGTCATCAGTGAAGGTGAGAAAGTAACGATAACCACCGCGCACCTCAATGCTCATCGGACCGCACACATCAGTATGTATGATTTCCAACAAGTCACTTGCCCGTTCCATTGTTCCAGAGAACGGGGTCTTAGTCATCTTGCCCATGAGGCATGGTTCACATGTGTCAAGTGATTCAAAATCAAGTGACTCCAAAAGTCCATCAGCATGGAGCTTCTTCATGCGTTTTACACCAATATGACCTAAGCGGCAGTGCCACAAGAAAGTGGTACTATCATTATCAACTCTACATCTTTTGGCATCAATGTTATGAACATGTGTAACATCACTATCGAGATTCAATAAGAATAAACCCCCCACATTGGGTGCATGACCATAAAAGATATTACTCATATAAATAGAACAACCATTATTCTCTGATTTAAATGAGTAACCGTCTCGCAATAAACAAGATCCAGATATAATGTTCATGCTTAACGCAGGCACTAAATAACAAGTATTTAGGTTCATCACTAATCCCAATGGTAATCGAAGAGCGAGCGTGCCGACGGCGATCACATCAACCTTGGAACCATTTCCCACGCGCATCGTCACTTCGTCCTTTGCCAGCCTTCGTCTATTCCGCAGTTCCTGTTTTGAGTTGCAAATGTGAGCAACCGAACCGGTATCAAATACCCAGGCACTACAACGAGAGTTGGTAAGGTACACATCAATAACATGTATAGCATATATACCTTGTTTGGTGTTGGCCGCCTTCTTGTCAGCCAGATACTTGGGGCAGTTCCGCTTCCAGTGACCAGTTCCCTTGCAATGAAAGCACTCAGTTTCTGGTTTGGGTCCAGTCTTGGGTTTCTTCACGGGAGGGGCAACTGCTTTGCCACTCTTCTTGGAGTTACCCTTCTTACCCTTGCCATTCTTGTTGAAACTAGTGGTTTTATTGACCATCAACACTTGATGCTCCTTCTGAATCTCAGACTCAGCGACTTTCAACATCGCAAACAGCTCGGCGACTGACTTGTTCATCCCGTGCATGTTATAGTTCAACACGAAGCTCTTGTAGCTAGGTGGCAGTGATTGAAGAACTCTGTCAGTGATCGCCTCCGGCGGAAGGGGCATCCCCAATTTAGCCAGACGGGTGGAATACCCAGACATTCTGAGTATGTGTTCACTGACAGACCCGTTCTCCTCCATCTTGCAAGCATAGAACTTATCGGAGGTCTCATACCTCTCGATCCGGGCATTCTTCTGAAAGATAAACTTCAACTCCTGGAACATATCATATGCTCCATGACGTTCAAAACGTCTTTGAAGTCCCGGTTCTAAGCCATACAACATTGCACATTGAACCATTGAGTAATCATCAGAACGTGCCTGCCAGGCGTTCGCAACGTCTGCAGACTCTACTGGATCGGGTGGTTCACCAAGCGGTGCATCAAGGACATAAGCCTTTTGGGAAGCCGTAAGGATAATCCTTAGATTACGGGCCCAGTCCACAAAGTTACTTCCATCATCTTTCAACTTAGCTTTCTCTAGGAACGCATTAAAATTCAGGGGTGCTACTCCGCGAGCCATTGATCTACAACATAAATTTTGCAAGAACAACTTAGACTATTGTTCAAGATAATGAGTTTAGTTAATCATATTACTTAAAAAACTCCCACTCAAATTGACATCCCTCCGGTCATTCGAGTGTCACATGATCCAAGTCCACCAACTCAAGTCCGATCATCACGTGAGATGAGGTGGTTTCAATGGTGAACATCTTCATGTTGATCATATCTACTATATGACTCATGTTCGACCTTTCGGTCTCTTGTGTTCTGAGGCCATGTCTGTACATGCTAGGCTCGCCAAGTTTAACCCGAGTGTTCCGCACGTGCAACACTGGCTTGCACCCGTTGTATGTGAACGTGGAGTCTATCACACCCGATCATCACGTGGTGTCTCGAAACGACGAACTTTCGCAACGGTGCACACTCGGGGAGAACACAATTTTATCTTGAAATTTTAGTGATGGATCACCTTATAATGCTACCGCCGTCCTAAGCAAAATAATATGCATAAAAGGATTAACATCACATGCAAATCATAAGTGACATGATATGGCCATGAACTTGTGCTTTTGATCTCCATCTCCAAAGCACCGGCATGATATCCATCGTCACCGGCATGACACCATGATCTCCATCATCTTGATCTCCATCAACGTGTCGCCATGAGGTTGTCGCGCCAACTGTTGCTTTTACGACTATTGCTAACTCATAGCGATAAAGTAAAGCAAAACGGCGAAAATAAATTAAAGACAACCCTATGGCTCCTGCCGGTTGCCGTACTCATCGACATGCAAGTCGTGATATTCTATACAATACATGATCATCTCATACATCACATATATCTCATCATGAAATTGGCCATATCACATCACAACATACCCTGCAAAAACAAGTTAGACATCCTCTAATTGTTGTTGCATGTTTTACGTGGCTGCTACGGGTATCTAGCAAGAACGATTCTTACCTACGCATAAACCACAACGGTGATACACAAATTGCTATTCAACCTTCTCAAGGACCGCCTTTGCCGAATCCGATCCAACTAAAGTGGGAGAGACAGACACCCGCCAGCCATCTTTATGCAACAAAGTTACATGTCAATTGATGGAACCGGTCTCTCGTAAGCGTACGAGGAATGTTGGTTCGGGCCGCTTCATCCCACAATACCGCTGAATCAAGAAAAGACCAAGGGAGGAAGCAATCTGAGCATCAACGCCCACAAACTCCTTTGTGTTCTACTCGTGATCTCATCTACACATAGACCTAGCTCATGATGCCACTGATGGGGAACGTTGCATGGGAAACAAAAAATTTCCTACGCACACGCAAGATCTATCCATGGTGATGAGCATCTACGAGAGGGAGAGTGGATCTACATACCCTTGTAGATCGCTAAGCGGGAAGCGTTAAGAAACGCGGTTGATGTAGTCGAACGTCTTCGCGATCCAAATCGCTAGCCGTCCCGCGATCCAATCACGATCTAGCACCAAACGGACGGCACCTCCGTGTTCAGCACACGTACAGCTCGATGACGATCTCCGCCTTCTTGATCCAGCAAGAGGGAGCGGAGAGGTAGATGAGTTCTCCGGCAGCGCAACGGCGCGGCGGCGGTGGTGGTGGAACTATTCCGACAGGGCTTCGCCTAAGCACCGTCGAAAACTAGAGGAGACGATCTATTGGGAGAGGGCTGCACCATGGCCTTTAGGGTTGGGTGTCTTTGGCCCTCTCTCCCTCTAGTATATATAGGAGGGAACGGAGGGGCCGGCGCCCCTAGGGCTCCCCCTAGGAGTCGGCCAAAGTGGGGAGGTGGAGGAGTCCAACTCCAATCCTACTCCTAGTAGGATTCCTCCCCCACTTGGAACTTTTTCCTATTTCCACCTCCTAGCCGCATGGGCCCTTAGGGGCTGGCTTGCCCATCCCACTAAGGGCTGGTGCGCCACCCCTAAGGCCCATGTGGCCTTCCGGCGTGGGTGGCCCCTCCCGATGGACCCCCGGAACCCTTCCCGACACTCCCGATACACTATCGGAAATACCCGAAACTTTTTCCGGTGGCCAAAACGGGACTTCCTATATATCAATCTTTACCTTTGGACCATTCCGGAGCTCCTCGTGACACCCGAGATCTCATCCGGGACTCCGAACAACCTTCGGTCACCACCATACATAACTCAATACTACCGAAACGTCACCGAACGTTAAGTGTGCAGACCCTGCGGGTTCGAGAACTATGTAGACATGACCGAGACACCTCTACGGTCAATAACCAATAGCGGGACCTGGATGCCCATATTGGTTCCTACATATTGTACGAAGATCTTTATCGGTTGAACCTCTATGTCAAGGATTCAGTTAATCCCGTACGCTGTTCCCTTTGTTCTTCGGTATGTTACTTGCCTGAGATTCGATCATTGGTATCTCTATACCTAGTTCAATCTCGTTACCGGCAAGTCTCTTTACTCGTTCCGTAATACAAGATCCCGTGGCTAACGCTTTAGTCACATTGCTTGCAAGGCTTATTGTGATGTTGTATTACCGAGTGGGCCCTGCGATACCTCTCCATCATACGGAGTAACAAAATCCAGTCTCGATCCATGCCAGCTCAACAGACACCTTCGGAGATACCTGTAGAGCATCTTTATAGTCACCCAGTTACGTTGTGACGTTTGATACACACAAGGTATTCCTCTGGTGTCAGTGAGTTGCATGATCTCATGGTCATAGGAACATATACTTGACATGCAGAAAACAATAGCATTAAACTGACACGATCATATGCTACGTTCATAAGTTTGGGTCTTGTCCATCACATCATTCTCCCAATGATGTGATCCCGTTATCAAATGACATCTCGTGTCCATGGCCACAAAACCTTGACCATCTTTGATGAACAAGCTAGTCTACTAGAGGCATATTAGGGACACAGAGTTGTCTATGTATCCACACATGCAATTGAGTTTCCAATCAATACAATTATAGCATGGATAATAAACGATTATCATGAACAAGGAAATATAATAATAACCAATTTATTATTGCCTCTAGGGCATATTTCCAACAATAGCTACTAGCTATGGACCCGTAGGTCTATGGTGAACTACTCACACATCATCATGGAGGCAGCAAGGTTGATGAAGATGGCCTCCGTGATGGATTCCCCCTCCGGCAGAGTACCGGAAAGGCCTCCAGATGGGATCGCGGAAGAACAGAGACTTGCGGCGGTGTAAAAATTATTTCGGCTCGCTCTCTGTTGGTTTCCCGATTTTAGAGAATTTATGGAGGTGGAATTAGGTCAGACGAATCCACGAGGGGCCCACAAGGCATCAAGGCGCACCTACCCCCTGGGCGCGTCCTGTTGCCCTGTCGTCTTCTCGCTTTTCGGCTGGTCTCCTCCCGAAGCTTCTAGGGTCTCTCTTGTCCAGAAAAAAATTGTCAAAAAGTTTCGCAGCGTTTGGAGTCCGTTTGGTACTGATTTCCTAGAAAACCAAAAACAAGCAGAAAACAATAACTGACACTAGGCACTGGGTTAATAGGTTAGTCCCAAAAATGATATAAAATAGCATATTATTGCATATAAAGTATCCAATATTGATAATATAATAGCCTGAAACAATCAAAAATCATCGATACATTGGAGACGTATCAGACCTCTACTGTAAAAAAGACACATTAATTGTTAGAAATTTGGCGAAACGGAAATAAATCAATGTTTCGCCAAAACTTTAACGCTTAGTATGAAACCATGTAAAGAAATACACAAATCTTACAACACAATATGAATCAAAAATGGGCATGACCTCTGCATAAAAATGGACATGTGCTAGAAATTTGACGAAACGAAAATAAATCAACGCGAAAACTTTAGCGCTTAGTATGAAACCCTGTAAAAAACTGAAAAATCTAGTACAACCCAATATGAATAAAAACAGAAAAAATGGGCATAGAAACTACAATTAAAAACTGTAGAAACTACAACTAAAAACTACAATTATAAACTATAGAAACTACAACTAAAAATTACAATTAGAAACTATAGAAACTACAACTACAAACTACAACTAGAAACTACTATAGAAACTACAACTAAAAACTATAGAAACTATCAATCTATTTAATATTAGATTATCAAAACCACAACTACAAACTACAACTATAAAGAAACTACAAAACAACTATTCCTAACCCTAACCCTAATTAAAAACTACAATTAAAAACTATAAAGAATCTAGAAACTACAATTAGAAACTACAACTATATATAAAGAAATTCCTAATTAACCCTAACAGAGTGAAGTCTGAAAAAAACTTAAACTCGTACACCCTGTCGAAATTGGACCTTCACCTTCTAATCCTTGAATTCGGTACCCTATACTTATTGATCCCGATCAATGTCGATCTTCTCACCGTTTGGCACACCGGTAACAAAGACAATCCCAACTGGATTCACCTGCTACTCTCACTGACAATGCAGGTCCGCATGTCATATTCATCCCTCTCCTCCCCTCTTCCTCCCTGTCTTTCTCTCTACCTCGGTGTTGTAACGTCTGAGATAAGAAAAAAAGACGCGAGATAGCCAGCCAAAATTGAAGGGGCAGGTAGAGGCGTAGAGCACGCCCCTGTGCGTCTGCGAACACGACGGTCAAAGGTCTAGGAGCGGGAAAAGTACTGGACGCCCGAGCCGGTTGTCGTCGCATACGGGTTCGCCGCATTGGCTTTGCAGTGCGCCAGGCCGACGGCCCCACGCTCAACTTCTGTAGGCTTTGTCATGGCCTGCCCCAAGCGTTAAGTAAAGCATGCTTGATCGATTAGTCGATCTTGAAGACGCACACAAGCGTGGAGAAAGTACCTGATGGATCCTTTGAGGCTAGCTAGCTTCGCACGTGCAACAAACTAAGCCACCAGATGCTTGGTCGCTCTGGACTTCCCCGCCAGTCCGACGCCTCCCTGGCCGAGGCCTGAGGGCACTGCCTAGCCAGTAGCCATCAGAAACCTTCGCCGGCGTGATGCGTGTATTTTGTTTTTGTATCGGCACGTACGCTCCGGACGGTGTTGTCCATGTGGGTCTTGCGCTCCATCCAACACAGGCTCCGGCCCACCTAACGTATCACCGTTAGCATGTCGGGCCAGCTACTGCGACGACACCAGCCACTCGCTCGACCAAGCACCACCGTCATTGTTGCCGTCTTCCTCATTCCTTCTCCATCAAGCTGCGCCAAGCTCTCATGCACCCAATCAGCGAGGTAAAGATACTTCCCATGGCACAACCGCTCCCGGAGTTGCACACGACACCACCATCATCGAGCTGCCACGTCGTTTCATTGTGTGTGTGTGTGTAACAAATGCAGATTTTAGTGAGAGGAGAGAAAGAAATTGAGATAGAAGATGGATATGACATGTAGGTCTACCTAGTCAGTGAGAATAGAGGATGATCCCCCGTGGGGATTGTGTGTTTCTAGTGCACGAAACTAGTCTGGACTCGGACAAGGTCAGGATTGACCAGGATCAATAAGTATGGGGGTGCTAATTTCAGGGATTAGAAGGTGAGGGTCCGATTTCGACAGGACGTACAAGTTCAAGGTTTTTTCCAGACTTTACTCACCCTAATACTAACCCGCCGTTGTCCGTGTGCGTGGAGGCCGCACCCACGGGTGGCGAGGAGGGCCGCAAATTACCTGCTGGAGCAGAGGGCGACGACGACCAGGCGGCCGGCGGATCGAGGGCGACGACGACGATGGGGCGGCCGACGGATCGAGAGTGGCGACAAGTACGGCGAGGCCGACGAGGGCATCAGACGGAAGGAGAGGATGGCGATGGCGGCAACGAATGGAAGGAGAGGCCGACGATGGCGATGGTGACGTCGACGAGAGCGAGTTGGAGGAGAGTGAGAGTGAAGTGGCATAGTGGGGGGCGTGCATGCAGATAGAGGTCATCCGAAGCGACGGGTGCGCCAGATCACCCACCACTCACCACTACTAATATGTGCATCTTTTTTTGGAGCAAGCTGCAGGCATCCGTTTGTGGCGGGGTCTTTTCCACGCTCGTCATTGCTGCCTACAACACCAATGGAGAGTACAAGTAGTCGCTTGCCACTGGAAGCATTAATCACGTGGCCAGCCTCAGGCGTGCTTATTTGTGGCGAGTGGTGTGCATCGCCCGCCACTGCTACGCATGTAGCTCTGGCGGCCGTGTTGTGGCACCTGCCACTGCTACTTCTCTAAATTAGCTATGGTGGGTGACAAGTTGCGCCCGTCACTAATTTGGATTCACCTATAAGCTATTTCCCAGTAGTGACGCCGGCGGTGCGTTCTTGGGTCCTCTGCTGGTGGACGAGCTTGACGTACGCGACAAGCTCATCGGCTCATCACCAAGAAGCACCAAACCAGACGCATCATACTTAGATCAAAGCCGAGAACGATCGGTCGGGCCAGATCGAGCAAAGTAACAACAACTTACATATTGCGGAATAGAGTCCTCGACCTCTTCGTCAGTGTCCTCTTCCTCGCCCGCCGACTGACGGCGCACGCGAGACAGGATGAGGCGGCGGCTGGTGGTGAGGGTGGGATCCAGTCCGACCCACCGCTCGGCTGCCGTGCCTGCTTCACTTCGCTCTGCGTGTGACGGCCGTCGTTTTCGCTCCCATGACATGTCGATCTGTCGGCTGCTGCTTCTCCTCCAATGCCGACCGTCATAACTCTCCGTGGTCGTTGCTGCGACAAGCCTTCGTCACCCGCTGACCGATGTCGTGTTCTGATCTAGGCAGCAACGATTACCGGAAGTGGTCGTCGAGCACGACAGATGGCCGTTGCTTCGTTCGCTATGGAGCTTAGGAGGGACATGAAGAGGGGCGACCACGAGCAAATCGGGGAAGGGCGACGGCGGCCCCAATAACCCTAGCTAGGAGGAAGACACCGGGTGTGAGGTGCAAAAAAGTAGCCGTCCAATCCCGCAATGTGTGCGCTCGACCATATCTTTTCTCTCTCTCTCTCTCTATTCCTTCGGCACAGTAAATTGACGTGGCTATCGCGAGCAGGCGCCCTGCGCCTCATTTCGTTGGATGTTATATTTTTTTTCTCTCGTCGCAACACAAGAGCAATGACCGTCCGATCACATACCGGCTAACGAATCCGCAACCATCGATATAAATCCCAGTAAACCCTAACTAAACCCTTGTACATACCTTGCCGCCCCGAATCCACCGCCTCGTTCCCGGCGTCTCTCGCCGCCGAGGCCCTTTTCCACCCCACCCCCCCGGTGGCTCTCCTCTTTACTCGACCTCCCATCTCTCACCCCCCCCCTCCACCTGCTGTCCCGCCGCCGCCGCCGCCAGCCAGCCCTTCCGGCCGAGGCGCACGCCTCCGCGCTGCCAGCCAAGGGGATTCAGTTGACTCAACTGAATCCCCATGCCCCCTGCTACGTCCGCCCCCGATGCCCCGGTGGCCGAGGGGGACGCGGAGGCGCCGCCGGTACCGACTTACCGGTCGCTGGCAGCGCCGGTCAGTAATCCGGTCGACAAGTTCGCGCTCCTCCCTGCCTTCCTCAAGGTACCATCTGGAACTGGATTTTGCGTTGTACGGCTCCTTCTGCCCATGCAATTTCGTCTAAAATTCATGGCTCCGACGATGTAATTTAGCGACACAGGCCGTTTTTCTTTTTCTTTTCACGCACTGATAGATTTACAGCGCGCCCATTTTCATAGGAAGTTATGCCTTATTCTTGTTCTCCATACATCACACAAGCTCAGTCCTCGGTTGGTTTAACAGCTAATGCCAACACCACACTCTTCGTGTTAACCAGCTATTGTCATCCTCGATTTAGTCGAGAGCCTATGCTACTAATAAAAGCACGAATTGATACCATCACCCCAAACCTGGCCAACGTCTGCCCAAAAAAATGTAGGACCGTTCTTGGTTATGCTTTATCGTCTTCGTTGCAGTCAGTGCTAATCAAACATACAATCGACACTGCAAGACAACACAATTAGTTAATCCCATGTTCTGGAGTATTTTCGTTTGGTGGGGTGGGGTTGGGGGATCAGGCGGCTTGCCAACCGTCTGATTGTGTCGCTGTCATGCAATCCCCTCGTGTCGTGGCGCTGCACACCAATCCCATGACTCCCTGCAGCACTGGTAATGAAGACCAAAAAAGGAAGGAGGTCCTCTGCAGCACCGATCGTTGCCCCTTGCAGCAGCAGGTGACCTGACAGCACTGATGGTGGCGGCCCGGTGAAGCACCAATGACGCGGGCAGGGACGGGATAGGCTGCGGCCGGCACATAGAGACTGGAGAGAGAGCGAGCGCCATGGTAGGATCACGGGGAATGGGGATAAGCTTTGTGGACTCTCGAGGGAGAGAATAATGCCACACCATTGTTTCTGGAGGGCGGTGAACTGGTGGGGCCCAGGAGAAAACGTAGTGTGGTTACAGCGTGTGATCGCGATTCCGTTTGATGGTCGTGCGCCCGACGGATTTGTCTGTGGGATTAGCCGCCTGAGGGAAATTGTTTTGGTAGTAATAATCACAAGCAAGGATGATTTTGGTGTAGATAGTTTTTCAACCTTATATTATTGTTTCAATCCTCTGCTGGCCTTGTGCTAATTTAGTCATATATGTCCAAATAGAGTGTATTGCACATGCGTGATAGCTAGTCTAGTCTTGACAATGTCTCACGTCACCTATCTTTGCCTGACTGCTTTCTGGTTTGTTCTGCCCTAGTTTTAATCTGTGCCTGGCGTTCGTTTCATTCCGACTACAACACTACAGAGGCTTGAGTTTCTCTTTGCCGCGTCTTTATTTTTCGAAGGAGGTGCCAACTACTCATCTGGTCTGGGCATCTTTTGGTCGATCCATCTGATTTGCCCCCTTTTTCTTTGTTTGATGGAATCATTAGGTTAGAGGCCTTGTGAAGGAGCACATCGACTCTTTTAACTACTTCATCACCAAAGGAATCAAGAATATTGTCAGGGCAAACAACCGAATCGAAGCACGCAGTGACCCAGGCATTTATCTTGAGTACGATGTTATTCAGTTATACAGCTACTGTTTTCTTTGTGTCAAATAAGGGTTCTCTTATCATCTGTGTTCTTTTGTTTGCCTTGATGTAGGTACAAAAATATATACATCGGCGAGCCCTCAGTGCAAGTAGATTTTAGAGTTGAGACTATCACACCACACTTTTGCCGCCTTACTGATCGCACGTAAGCTTGACATTGCCTCATTTGTATCTATCTGATGCAACTCTGTGCCGATAATTAACCGAACATATCAATGAGCTGGAGATATGTGACGAATATCTCTTTCTTGTCTAACAAAAACAGCAGGATAACTTCAAATATCTGCTGGTTTGGTGAAACAGGCAGCCCAAGCTTGTATCTTGTCATGATCCTAAGCACAAAAAGGCTTGATAAATAGGCAGATAGTTGGAATAATCAAGTATTATAAGCGAGGGTTTTATTTGGGAGTGGGGTTGAGAAGAGAGAATATTGCTTATATAATTCAGTCCAGGCACTGCAAGATTGCTGTTGTAGAAATGTACAGTGAACATCAGTATGGATGTTTCTTGTCTGCCTACATAATTGAGCATATATTACTGGGGACAACTTAGATTTCTGAGTGAATTGGTCTTTTTCACGGGCTAGAATTTTATAAGGGCCTCTTTGAAAAATAGAATGCATGGGTCTAAAAATACAGGAATAGGAAAAACTTAGGATTAAGATGTCATTAGAATCTTATAAGAAACCAGAACACATAAATTTGCAAAACTGGCTCTTCGGATGCTCTGCAGGAGTTTAGCACGAATTTGAAGAGACAATTTTCATGCAAGAGATAAATATTTTTTCAATGAGGTCCAAGCTCATGTTAGAGTTCCTCAAAAAATCCTATGGATTGAGCTATTCGACAGAAATCCTGTAGGGTTCCTACAACCTCATTCTCATGATCTAAAGGGCTTCTTTAGGAGAAATAACTATGGATTAAAGCCCTACAAAGTTTTCTTGAAAACCCCTCAATGCAAAAGGTCCCTACGTTGCAAAAGCAAGAACCTTGATGCCCAATATTCCATAGGACAGACTAGCTGTGGAATGTGCTTTTAACTAGCTGATTCATCTAACATCAAGCTTGACCATCTTGATTGTACCGCAGTAGCACTGAATTTCATACATATTTTTTTTTTGCCTATCACAAGCTTCCTTTTACCTATTATCAGTTATCATTATTGGTCAATATGTTCCTTTGTTCCTTCAGATATTCTGCTCCTGTGATTGTTGATGTTGAGTACACTGTAGGAAAGACACATGCGCGGCATAGGAAGGTAACACATCTAATGTCTGGCTGAAACATCCCCCCTTTCCACCCCACAAAAGAATATTTACTTATTTTGCACGCGTATATGGTACTCCTTCGTTCCAAATTAATTTAAGTTATATCTTTGTCCTAAGTCAAACTTCTTTTAGTTTGACCAGGTCTAGAAAAATGTGCTCAGATCTACAACATCAAATATATATAGTACAAACCATATTTTATAAAGAATCTAATGAAACTAATTTGGTGTTGTACATGTCGATATATTTTTCTATAGAATTGGTCAGACTTATAAGAAGTTTGCCTCCGGACAAACGAAGGGAGTATGGCAGTATGCCAATGAACTCAGAAGTACCTGTTACATGCTTGGTTGTGAAGAAACTTGACCTCCTTTCGTCTTCTTTTTTCTCTAGCCAAATTTTACCATTGGGTACATGCCTATTATGCTTAGAAGTTATGCTTGTGTTCTGAACGGGAAGGACGAAGCTGAACTAGCAAGATATGGTTAGCTTTCTTATGTTCGTCACTATATTATTTTTACGTTTCTTAGATAAAATTTGCCACTCTACCTTTCTGGTTATGTTGATGGTTTCACTATTGTGCCTGTAGGTGAATGCCCTCTTGATCCTGGTGGTTACTTCATTGTAAAAGGAACCGAGAAGGTAACTGGAAACATTGATGAGTTTTCTTCATTCTGACCTGCTTTTTTTTTATGTTGATCACAAGTGTTCCCTGTAGCCACTACCTACTGCATGCTAAAAGTGATAGTGTTAATACTAAGTGCTCATTTTTTGCGACAGAAGCTCCTGGCGGATTCTTATGTTAGTATTATTGATCGTGCAGTATGTTTTGATTCTCAGGTCATCCTAATACAAGAACAGCTATCAAAGAATCGTATTATTATCGACACTGATAATAAAGGAAGGTACTATGCCTACTATTTTGAAATTTATTTCAGTATCCAGCTGATTGTTCTATTTTGAAGGTTTGACAACTGTTGGAAATTGCATTTATTTTGTGAATTACTTGTCTTTGCGGCTATTCCCCTGAATTTACAATCTTGCACTAGTTTGATAATTTACTTGAAGTCATACATTTTGATGTATGAACACACCTTATATATTTACTAATTGGATGCACCATAGGAGGCTTCACGTTAATTCTGGAGGTTAAGAAATTATGACCATCCAATCAGCTAATGATGCATGTACAACTGTTGGATGAGTCGGAAGAAGTCCGTCCCAACACTTCCACCAATGCGAGGCGTGACCCAAATTGTCTCCTACCTAAATAAAAAACCTCTCTAATCGTCAAATTACCCTTACAAAAATAAAATGTCATCTCGCCAAATCTCAGCATGTATCAATCCGGTGGCAGCCCCACATCGCAAACCTTAGCCACGTCGCCCACTGGAAAAGATGCCTTTCCACCTTCCGTCTCTCGCCAACAAGGACGGCCAGAAGGGCAGAGCCGTGCTTAAGTCTGTGCCTGTGTGCATGTAGCACCGTTGTCTTGCTGAGCGGCTGCAGCATTCAACACGTCTCACTACAAGCGGCATGCAGCCTGTAGTCGAGACGTCCGTGACGGCAATCGCATAAAGTGCCCGATGGAGGAGCTTCGGAAGTAGGGCAGCGAAATCCACATTGGAGTTGACAGGAGCCGTCTTCGGTGGGGTAAACAAAGAAGGATATGTGATATTTTTTCTGAAACGCAAGGCAAAAGCTTTGTCGTGGTCTATTAAGTAAGAAGGAAGATTATTGCCTAGTTAATTACGGAAAACCTGGCGGAAACAGATACAAACAAGGTCAGCCCACTCGAACAACAACATCACGGGGCCATGCCCACTCGAAGCCTAACACAACCCCACTCTCACCGATGGCATGTCGAAGATCACAAAATCACGCCAAAAACATGCACACAAACCAACGGCGATAACTTGCCCCTCCCACCATTGCCGGAGAGAAGAAGCCACAACTGCTATGGGAGGAGCAGACCTGGGCTCTCCGGCAGAGGTCCCGGGCTCTCCCGCAGAGGTGAAGATGCCTGCATTCCATAGGACCATGCGCCAAATGCGATGTCTGACATTTCGCTGACCACCTCGTTGCCCACATGACCGAGGGCAACATCCATGGGCCATGGCGCCTCCAAGCTTTCGGGGTTGCTGCCCCAACTTCCAAACGCTTCGCTGTACCCTGCGCAGTCCACCTGCACCACCTTTCGGGGTCGCTGCCCCGACATACCACCGCTCACCCTCGAGGTGCAACACCGCCACACGCACGATTCGACAGCCTGCAGCCCGCAGCCAGATCTGCACAAGGCAAACGCCCACAGAACACAAGTGCCACACCACGTAGGGACCGCCGCCCGGACATACGCCGCCTGGACATACTGTCCAACTGTCCTTACCAGGACATGTGACCAAGCCGACTACCTTGCAGCCCTCGCCGCACAAGGTCACCACCGAAACTGGGCTCATCCGAAGCCCTGCCCAATAAGCTGCTGCGACACTGTTGGTCGTCGCCTCGACACACAAACCATTCGGGCCGTTGCCCCGACATCCACCAACCCCATGCAACCGCCTCAAGCCGACACTCCAAAGTGATGCCTCCAAGGAGGTCACGACGTAGACGTCGCCATCGACCGCTCCGGAAAGACCGAAGCTAAGGTCTTCACCCGGAGATTGCAAGCTTTTCTCGAAGTGGGAGGAGAAGTTCCACGACGGCGCCTCCAAAGAGGGAAAATGATACCTGTTGATGCCTCCGTCGCTGGCCTGACCGAGGTTGGGGCAAAGCTTTCGCCATAGCTCCTCTTTCGTCAAGCCTCAAAGGGAGAAGGGGGCTTGCAGACCGGCAACATCCGAGAGCGCGTAGATCATTGAAGTAGGCCATGTTGCATAGGAAGCCTCCACCGCCTGCAGCCCAACCACCACATGGCGCCACACCGCAACACCTCAAGCTACGAAGAATGTCGCGCCCTGTCACAACGACAGTATCCGCCGCCACCGCCGATGACGCGGGATCACCAGTTGTGGTCAGATCTAGGCGCTAGATCAACAGGCCCCCTGAATTGCCACCGCCGCAACACCTACATATACGCTCCTCCGAGGTCGAGCGCTGCCGCCAGCACCAAGCTCTGAGGCATGTACTCCCTTCGTTTCTAAATATGTCTTTTTAGAGATTTTAATACAGACTACATACGAATGTATATAGACATACTTTGGAGTGTAGATTCACTGATTTTGCTTCGTATGTAGTCCGTTGCGGAATCTCTAAAAAGACTTATATTTAGGAACCGAGGGAGTACATGGTATGATGTGACAGTGAAAGGTTTAATTCTTTGATTTTAGAGATTTTATAATTGTTACACAGTATGTCATTGTCTTATGGTGTTGCACATACTTTTGTGCTTTCTCAGATTTATTCAGGGCCAGTGTCACGTTTGTTCTAAACACCATATTTGGGCTAGGTTTGATGTTTTGTTGAACATTGAAGCGAAATTATGTGTCTAACAAAGACTTGACACTTGTGTTATATTTTTGTTCAAGAAGAATAACCAAGCCTCTGTTGATTGTACAGTTCTTCCATAATAGCGTTCTCGTGTATTAGATATCAGGCATTATGCATAGCTTGGTGTGCTGAGATCTTTGGATACGTGTATAATTTGATCCATGTTGGTATGGTTTAAGTAACACTGATTAGGCTGCTTATAGCTATAAACCATTTGGCAAAGTATATACATGGCTAAGGCATTTTTGAATATCTGATTGATAAATACTCCCTCCGTCCCATAATATAAGAGCGTTTTTGATGTCAAAAACACTCTTATATTATGGGACGGAGGCATGGTTTTTAAGGCGACGCCTTACCGCTTTAGGGAGGGGGGGCGCTTTGGCGCCTAGGCGACGACTAAGCGGACGCTTTAGGCGCCTAGGCACCCAAAGCGGTCGATTTTCTAAAGCGGAGGGGGAGCGCACTGACGCTTAGGCGTCGCCTTAGGGACGCTTTAAAAACCATGGACGGAGGGAGTACAAAACAAGCTGGCAATGGTTAATTGTTACCCGCATACCCGTGGGTAATTACTCTATTAGGGCACGTGGATGTTCCAGTTTTAATGTCCATGGGGAAGCTGGTGGGTCAAATACCTTACCCAGCGCACAAGACGGGGATGGGGATGGGATAGCATTACCCATACCCGTTACCCATTTTACCCGTGAATGAATTACTTGTGGGCTATAAAATTAGTAGACCCCGGGTAATTCCCGCCCAAACCCACCAAAATTTCCACCAATACCGCCCCTTTGGCCCAAAAAGCCCAAAGAATGCAAACCTAGCCACATCATATTGTTTATTGTGCCAAAATGTTGTCTCTTCTACTTAAATGCTATTGAAGGTTGTCGCTTATTTACTGTATGGGTTTCCCCATGGGGATGAAAAACCTGACAGGGATGGGGATGGGAAACTTTTTATCCCCGCAGGCGGGTACGGGGATGGGGATATGTATGGGGTGGCTGTCGCGGGGACGGGGATGGGAGTCTTATACCCGATTGGATAATCCCCATTGCCAGCCTGTCAAAACCCGACCAAGGTCTTTTCACATGATTGCCTTGTATCCTGGTTAAAATCTCTAGCCTTTAAGTTGCTTGTTCACTCATTATTGAAGTTGCTTCTTTTTGTGTGCATGTCATTCCATTGATGTGGTTCTATATGAGGCAGTGAGCCTAGACCTTTTTGGTTGGGGGAGTGGATATGCAACCCCATCATCTGGGTTTATGTCCTCATGGACGCGAATTTGTGTTCCTATTTATACTGTATGGGTCTCCCTTGCAGTTTTCTTTCGAAAAGAATGTCGTTCTGTATGTTCCATTCCCTTTGTGAAGTGCACTGCAATCCATTACAGGCTGCTTAGAATCTTACGACTTTCTTTTTCTGTCGTTTAGGGTAATTGCATCTGTTACTAGCAGCACACATGAAGTAAAAAGCAAGACAGTGATTTGCATGGAGAAAGAGAAAATTTATCTACAGCTGAATCAGTTCACTAAGGCGGTATGCAACTTGTGCACTCTTGTCCTACTAAAAAGTCATTCCATTTCATAGGAATAGACCGTTCTACTTGACCCTTGTTTAACAATATAGGATCCACACATTTAACGAGTTTTTCAACTTCTACATTAATTCTTTTCAAATACTTAATGGTCATGGCTTGGTGGTTGGTAATATGGTTCATTGGTGGACATGCCATTTTCTCCTACGATTATAGACATGGTGAAAAAAGAGTTATATGTGTGGGACCGTAACATGTTTTGTATGAGGCAGCTAGGTGTGCAGCTCCATTTAAAAGATCAATCATCTCCTCTAATAGGAATAAGCAATGGTCTGAGTAGTCTTCTCTTCCCTGATATCACACTTGATGTATCCTTAACGATTGAGAACATGCAAGGCCTTACGTTTCTTTCCTATAATTATTAAGTTGATTATAACTGTAGTTTCCGAGTATTGAAACTTCTGCAGATTCCTATAATTGTGGTTATGAAAGCTATGGGAATTGAAACTGACCAAGAGGTTGCACAAATGGTTGGAAGAGATCCGAGATATGGTGACCTACTATATTTGTCTATTCAGGTAACTTATTACTTTTACTTTTTTGCTTTACTTTTGTGGCTGTATTATAATGATGATCCTCTCACTGTATTATTATTTGATCTTTTAGATTGTCAATTGTTAAATCTTTGAGTCCGTCTGAATTTTGTTGTTTTTGCTCTATTAGGAATGTGCCACAGAGAGAATATATACACAACAGCAAGCTTTGCAGTACATGGATGACAAGGTGAAACTTCAAATTGATGAGCATAACTTAATATATTGTCGAATTTAACTTCATGTTGTATTATTAAATAGCGATGAAGCAGTCTAAGCTTTGGAAGAGTAGATCCTTTGTTTATAACTCATCTGTTGAAAGAGTGTTAGGCATTTGACCAGAAATGTCTAATACTTCCCCAAGAGTAGTCTGTCACACTTCTGATCTCTTTATTACTTCTCCAATCGCAGTTTTAGTTCTTTCGAAACCGCATCAGTCTTATTACGTGATTATTTAATTACCCTACATCTATACTCAATCTGAGGAGGGGTGTGTGTGTGGTGCTGGTGGTGGTGGTGGGGGGGGGGGATTAGAGTTTCTTTTACCTTTTACCATTATACTAAGGTATTTGCTGATTGCCAAACTATTAAAAACTACCATGATCTGTAGCATCCATGGACTCTTGTTTATAGAACAACTGAAATAATGTATTTGATGATTTTTCATTTTGTTGAAACATGAAGTTGATGGTTTACCTACCATAAAAAAACTGAATTTCTTATGTAGTTGCATGTGTGTATTGAATGTTGGATCTTTTCTGAATGTACACTTTGTGCTATATTTGCAGGTGACGTATGCTGGTGCAGGAAATATTAAGGTAATTATTAGTTGCAGATCAAATGTTGCTTTCTTTGAAAAGTTGATGGTAATAAAAATATATAACACAGTTACATAATCCAATATTTCTGTTGCTAAACTGATTGTTATGGATTAGTAATAAAGCTTAAGTTACTGCATCTGCTCCATGTGTCAAACTATGCTCTCAGAGTGGTATATATACTGACTCTTCAGTTTAAATCATCTGATGACTGCTCTCTCGCTCTCACTTTCAGGAAGGTCGGTCAAAATTAATCCTCCGTGATGTTTTTATTGCGCATGTACCGGTGAGATAGATGTTTCACCTAGATTCTGCAGCCAGAATATTTTATTCTTTCTCACATGCATGTGGTCTCTCCTGTAGGTTAACAATGGGAACTTTCAACCAAAGTGCATATACACTGCTGTAATGTTAAGGCGAATGTTGGATGCGATCTTAAATTCTGACACCTTCGATGACAAGGCAAGTCCAGAGTTGGTCACTGTGTCATTTTAGTGAATAGCTCCTAAGGTCTACCAAAAACATATTTCTTTTTTGCTTCACTATTGCTTCGCAAGGAATGAAAATAAGAATACACGTAAGTTTCAGCCTGGGCTTAAAGAAGAATTAACTTGTTTTTTTTTTGGAAAATTAAGAACGTCTTTTCACACCCTTGCAAGATTTCTATTTTTTTAATGATGTACAGTTGAGTACTGTTCACAGTAAGTTCAGTAAATTAGACTAGTTTGATCTTAGAAAACCGAGGAGCAACTTATCCTATTTATTTCTTGGACATTATTTAATTTTGAATTCCAGTCCGCTTGTTGAACCGGTATGGGCCCAGCCCATCAAGTTATCTCTTAGGGCCCAGGCCCATGTAGTGGGACTGACCTAGAAAGAGGCTCCCAGCCATCCCGTTCCCTGCCAGAGCCGCCACACACATACACACGAGCTGGAGGTACTCCTCTCTTCCCTCCCGATTCTACATGGTATCAGAGGCCAGGTCCGGCGAGGCCTGACGGACGGCGGCGCCGGCCGGCGAGGCTGCGGGGTCCGGTGGGGATCGACGGCGGCCCTGCGCGCTGGAGAGGAGGCGGCTGTGCGCGGGCTGTGCGTGCGCGCGAGGAGGAGAAGCGGCTGCGCGGGCGACAGGGCGACGGCTGGTGCTGGTTCCTTCCTGCCCCGGCTCTCTTATCTCTCTCTGTTCTGCTGTGTTTCTGGAGGTGGAAGGGAGAAGGAGAGAGGAGGAAGAGAAAGAAGGGCAGCTGCTGGAGTCTGCTGTTGTGGCTGCATCTGGGGTTGCGGCTGCTGCTGTTTGCCCGAGAAGGAGGTTGCAGCTGCTGTTGCTGCTGGTGGTGGTGTGCACTACAGGGACGGTGCTACTGCTGATTGGTGTTTGAGGGGAAGGAGGCTGCTGAGCTGGGACTGCACTGAATAGCTGCTTGCTGTGTTGCTGTGCGTGTGTGTGCAGGGGAGACCGGGAGCTGGGTGCTGCTGCTAGAGGAGAAGGTGCTGGTGGTGGTCTGTCCTACTGGAGCTGCTGCTGTGCTGTTCCTGGAGCTGCTGTTGTGCTGTTCCTGCTGCTGTGCATCTGAGTTGCTGTTTTGCTGCTGTGTGTTGGTTCTGCTGTGGAGAAGAAGTGAGGCTGTGGTGCTGCTGGAACACCAAAGATGGCTGAACCAAATGCTCTCGCTGATGCTTTCGAGAAGCTCGCTAAGATCCTTGCGGAGTCCAACTCCAACTCTGGGGCCATCGTTCCTCGACAGGAAGTGGCTCAGAAGCTCGAAATGTCACCCCTGGACATGAAGCTAGAGGGGGCCACAAATTATTTGAGCTGGTCCAGAAGGGCATTGTTGGCTGTGGAACAAAAGGAACTTGATGGGCACTTATTGGGTGCGGTTGATGAACCCGGAGACAAGACTACCGTGGAGGGAAAGCGGTGGAAGGTCATAAACTCTGTGCTTGTTGGCTGGTTGTTGAACTCAGTGGTGCCCTCCATTGGTCGCTCTGTGGAGGGACTATCTACGTCCGCCGAGATATGGAAGACTCTATCCACCCAATACTCAGGCAGGGGTAATTTCATGCTAATTGCTCAGATTGAGGGGAAGATCAGTCGGCTGCGCCAAGGCGATGACATGTCAGTGATGGCATATGTGGCAGAGCTGCAGGCTTTGTGGGCGGAGCATGATAACTGTGATCCTTTGGAACTCTATGATGCGGCGTGCATCGAGTTAGGGCGCAAGTGGATTGCACGCAGGCGTGTGCTGAAACTATTGGAAGGCCTCAGAGGTTGCTTTCATGGCAGGGGGGCATCCCTGTTGCACCAACCTCTCCTGCCAACTATTGAGGAGACTATTGCAGCAATGTCTCAAGAGGAGGTGAGGCTATCTCTTGAGCATGCAAACGTGAAGTTTGTGCCGGCTTCGACATTTGCAGTCACTGAGCGCATGGAGTGGGGAGATCCCAACAAATGTCATATTTGTGGGGAGGTAGGTCATTGGAAGAGGGAATGTCCAACTCGTGGTAGAGGCAGGGGATACAATAGAGGGGGAACTGGCAGAGGCAGGTATGCTCGAGGCAGAGGTGGATACCCATGGAACTCAGGGGGTCAACTTTCTAGGGGCAGAGGTGGCTACTCAGGAAACTCAGGGGGCCAGAGGGCGCATATGGTAGTTGAAGGGGACACTGGACGTCACAGGGCGAGGGAGTTGATGAGGTTGCCTATGGAGACTTTGCTCACTGGGCCTCCACTGATGAAGGTAATTCGACAAAGGCATCTCTTACTCCTAATGAGAGTGCTTCAGAGTGGGTCTTAGACTGTGGAGCATCTAAGCATGTTGCGGGTAATTCCTGTGTGTTTGAGTCTTACCATAAGCATGCTCGTACTCACAAGGGCACTATACAAACTGCCGATGGTACCAATCAGCCTGTTGTAGGGGTTGGCACAGTCAAATGCACTTCAGCCATCTCCTTATCGTCAGTTTTACATGTGCCAGCTTTTCCTGTCAATTTGGTCTCTTTCAGTGCTCTCATTGATCAAATAGACTGTCATGTGATCCTTGACAAGTTCGGTTGCTTGATTCAGGAGCGACAGACGAGCCAGACGGTTGGGACTAGCACCAGGCGTAGGGGGCTCTGGTACATGGACCAGGCGTAGGGGGCTCTGGTACATGGACCAGGAGGTGCAACCGGACTTGGTGTGTGCTGCGACCATGGAGGACAAGGAGAAGCAGGCGATGATCCATCACTGTAGGATGGGTCATGTATCTTTTGATAAGATGAGTAGAATCTTTCCGGATGTTATGTGTGGAATAGGCAAGGGCAAGTTGACATGTGATGCTTGCGAATATGCAAAACACACACGAGCCTCATATGTGAGTAAGGGGCTTAGGAGCATATCTCCTTTTATGCTCATTCATTCGGATGTATGGACTAGCCCAGTAGTGTCAATGAATGGAAAGAAGTATTTTGTTACCTTTATTGACTGCTATTCTCGTATGACTTGGATTTACTTGATGCGTCACAGGGATGAGGTGTTTAGCTGTTTTCAGAACTTCCATGCTCTTGTAAAGAACCAGTTTCAGGTGCAGGTCAAGGTGCTCAGGACTGACAATGGTACCGAGTATGTGAACAATATTTTTGGGGCTTTCATGGCTGACCAAGGGATTCTTCATCAAACTTCATGTCTGGACACCCCACCTCAGAATGGAGTGGCCGAAAGGAAGAATCGTCATATTCTTGAGGTTGCTCGGTCATTAATGTTTACCATGAATGTGCCTAAGTTCTTATGGGATGAAGCAGTTATGACAGCCACATACCTGATCAACTGGACACCTTCCAGGATACTAGGTATGAAATCTCCGTCTGAGTTGCTCATTGGAGATAATAAGTTTGTTGTTTCCCCAAAGTTGTTTGGCAGTACTTGCTTTGTTCGTGATCACCGACCATCTGTTGGAAAGCTTGATCCTCGGGCAGTGAAGTGTGTCTTCCTGGGATACTCTTCTAGTCAGTAGGGGTATAAATGTTGGTGTCCCTCTAAAAAACGCAGGTTTGTGAGTATGGATGTTACCTTCAGGGAGTCTGAGCCATTCTATGGTGCGCCGACTGATCTCAGTCTGCTATTTGCAGAGCTTGACCACCTACATCATGTGCAAGATGGTCAAGAGGGGGAGAAGGATGTGTCTCATACTCAGGGTGATTCTGTGGGCAATAACACTGCTAATGATGTGCAAGTTCAGGTCCAACCAATAGTGGGAACAATTCCGGTTAGTACTCTCACTGATGATGATGTGCAGGTTCATGTCGAGCCAACCGTCGATACACTTAAGATTGGTGCTCTTCGGGTTCCTGTTCGGGATCGATGGCAGACGAACACCCTGGTGTACTCTCGACGGCAACCACACGTGCAAGGGGAGCAGCAAGGCAATGAGGCAAGAGTGCAGGGGGAGCAGCAAGGCAATGAGGCAAGAGTGCAGGGGGAGCAGCAAGACAGTGAGACAAGCTCATCTGACACAGTGGAGCTGCCCATTGCATTGCGAAAGGCTACACGTGAAGCGGCAAGAAAAGGTGAAGTAGCAAGGAAGGCTCTACCGAAGGATGATGCTTGTGATGATCTTGATATTGGCAATTTTGTGTCTTATAAGGCTTTGTCACCAACATATAAGGCGTTTGTTGCCTCCCTTCAAACTGTGTCAATTCCAAAGGATTGGAAGGCTGCAAAGCAAGATCCGAGGTGGCGTGAAGCGATGATAGAAGAGTTGGAAGCACTAAGGAAAAACAAGACATGGGTGCTAACCACATTGCCGGCAGAAAAGAAAGCAGTGAGTTGTAAGTGGATCTATACAGTGAAGCAGAATCCTGAAGGGAAGGTGGAACGGTATAAGGCCAGATTGGTCGCCAGAGGATATAGTCAAACTTATGGAATTGACTATGACGAGACGTTTGCTCCCGTGGCAAAGATGAACACAGTAAGGATATTGGTCTCCTGTGCTGCAAACTTTGGGTGGAAGTTGCATCAATTAGATGTCAAGAATGCCTTCTTGCATGGTGAGTTGCAAGAAGTGTACATGGAAATACCACCAGGTTTTGGTACTTCAGAGACTACGGGGAAGGTATGCAGGCTGAAGAAATCCTTGTATGGACTGAAGCAATCACCAAGGGCCTGGTTTGATAGGTTCAGACGTGCTGTCCGTGGTATGGGGTATGGTCAGTGTAACGGTGATCACACGATGTTCTACAAGCACTCTGATCGGAAGATCACCATTCTTGCTGTTTATGTGGATGACATTATCATCACTGGAGATGATAAGGAGGAAATAGAGAGATTGAAGGGTTGTTTGAGCAAGGAGTTTGAGGTAAAGGATTTGGGTAACCTAAAATACTTTCTTGGCATTGAAGTGGCTCGGACAGAGAAGGGAATCTCTTTGTGCCAACGAAAATACACCTTGGATCTCTTGAGTGACGTGGGCATGATGGGATGTCGTACTGCCCCTACTCCGATTGAACAAAATCACCAAGTGACAGCACAATCAGGAGAGCTAGTGAATAAGGAAGAGTATCAGAAACTGGTTGGAAGGTTGTTGTACTTGTGTCATACCAGGCCTGACATTACGTATGCTATGGGGGTGGTGAGCAGATACATGCATGAACCAAGGAGTGGGCATCTTGATATTGTGCACAGAATCCTGAGATACTTGAAGGGGACTCCGGGTAAAGGGTTGTGGTTTGGGAAGAGTGGACATCTTGAGGTGGATGGCTATAGTGACTCTGACTGGGCCAGTTGTCAAGATGATAGAAGATCAACTTCTGGCTACTGCGTGTTTGTGGGAGGAAATTTGGTGTCATGGAGAAGCAAGAAACAGCCGGTTGTGTCTAGATCAACAGCAGAAGCTGAGTATAGAGCATTATCTCAAGGGTTGTGTGAGATGCTCTGGGTGAAGTACCTACTGAGCGAGTTGAAACTTCTGAGGAAGGGACCCTTGAAGGTGTGGTGTGACAATCAGTCAACTATAGCCATCGCTAATAACCCAGTTCAACATGATAGGACAAAGCATGTGGAAATTGATCGTTTCTTCATTAAGGAGAAGCTTGATGCCGGGGTCATCAGCCTTACTCATGTCAGTTCTGGGCAGCAGTTTGCAGATTGTTTGACAAAGGGACTGGGAACAAAGGACTGTAACTTGGCATGTGACAAGATGGGAATGATAGATATCTACCACCCATCTTGAGGGGGAGTGTTGAACCGGTATGGGCCCAGCCCATCAAGTTATCTCTTAGGGCCCAGGCTCATGTAGTGGGACTGACCTAGAAAGAGGCTCCCAGCCATCCCGTTCCCTGCCAGAGCCGCCACACACATACACACGAGCTGGAGGTACTCCTCTCTTCCCTCCAGAGTTGGTCACTGTATCATTTTAGTGAATAGCTCCTAAGGTCTACCAAAAACACATTTCTTTTTTGCTTCACTATTGCTTCGCAAGGAATGAAAATAAGAATACACGTAAGTTTCAGCCTGGGCTTAAAGAAGAATTAACTTGTTTTTTTTTCTGGAAAATTAAGAACGTCTATTCACACCGTTGCAAGATTTCTATTTTTTTTATGATGTACAGTTGAGTACTGTTCACAGTAAGTTCAGTAAATTAGACTAGTTTGATCTTAGAAAACCGAGGAGTAACTTATCCTATTTATTTCTTGGACATTATTTAATTTTGAATTCCAGTCCGCTTTTACTTTTTATGCATGACTGCAAGCGTGAAAGCATGCAATCTGCTGATAATCTAGGAACCAGAGACATCTTTACGTGAGAAATTGAGAACTAAGCATGGCCTATTCTCACTAGACTCTATTTAGACATGTTTGAATTATCTTATACATCAAATTTACCTGTTTGCCGCCCTGTTAATATTTCTTGTTTGATTTTTTTTTCAGGATTATGTGGGAAACAAGAGGCTTGAGCTGTCTGGTCAATTAGTATCCCTTCTTTTTGAGGTATTTATTTTTCTTACCATTTCATTAGATGTTGTGCATTATGTGATTGTGTTTCTTACTCTGCTTCTTTGTGAAGGATTTGTTCAAAACGATGAATACCTATGCTGTAGACCGAATGAACAAAAATAGTGACATGGCCCGTTCCAGTCCTTTGGATTTTAGCCAGGTAATGAAAATCAGGTGCATATTATGGGTGCTCATCTGGTTATCCCCTTTTGCCTTTTACCACAATAATGTTACTGTAGCGTCACACTTTTGACGTTGCACACAATTCTTGTTGCACTATTTCCTTTGAGTTGCAGTCTCTATGTAATCCAATTATATATAGCTGTTGCTGCTAGCTTATGTTACCTTGCTGAGTTTACTAAGTGGAGTCATTTTTTGTTGTTTGGTAATTTTGCTACTTCTTAATTCCACATATTGAAATGTCTTCGAAACCACAAGCTTGTTCAGCAGATCTGTAAAATATTTTCTCATTTATGAAAATACGAAATGAATTTGTTGTCTGCTCTTGCAATAGGAATTGTGATTGTTTTTGCATGTCCTGAAAATACGAGTTCTGTTGGTTAAACATATACTAAATATAACAGGTAAATTAGCAACTCACAAGCAAGGACTAGTTTAACTCTGCAAGTGGTCGCTCTTTACAAAAGCCGCAAAGTCTCTCTTAACACATGGGCGTCAGTGCGAGTTACTCGTTGCATAACAATGTGCAGCGTAAAGTAACCATCTCTTTGCTTGTGCGAGTTACGTTTGGATGCTGAAAATGCCACTTTCTGTATCATGAGGCTCCATAACAAACTTATAAACGATAACTCAGTATATAAATTCATTACCATTTTGGTCTTGCTCTGCACACTATGTTGGAATGCATCTTATTTGGAGTGTTGTACCACTAATCAGGAACCCAGTAGAATGGTGAATGAGGTGATGGTGTATGAAGTGATTCAGTGTAGTTCCTTTGTAGTTCTGAAACAAACGGTGTAGTTTGGAGAAATTTACGCAAGTCGTTTGGGATGCTCGGATGTGGTCTCTTAGATATGTAATTCCCTTCCTTTGCGCAGTTGATAATGCAGCAGGATGTAATAACCTCTGGTTTGGAGAGAGCTATTTCCACGGGAAATTGGGACATTAAACGATTTAAGATGCATAGAAAAGGTGTTTCACAGGTATCTACTCGTTCAACCTATGAGTCCCAATTCTCTGTTCACTGAGTTTGAGGTGTTTTAATTTTTCCTTCTACTTCTATGCAGGTTCTGTCTAGGTTATCCTATATGGCGTCTTTAGGCTATATGACACGCATAACACCACAGTTTGAGAAGACCCGGAAAACAAGCGGTCCACGTGCTTTGCAGCCCAGTCAGGTGAGGACAAAGTTTAGTATTTTTGTACTTCATAAAGATACATAAATGTCTTTTTTTCTGTAACAGTGGGGTATGCTTTGTCCTTGTGATACACCCGAAGGGGAAGCTTGTGGATTGACGAAAAATCTAGCTTTAATGACTCATGTTACGACAGATCAAGAGGAGGGCCCACTGAGGAATCTGGTTTGTTTTCTCTAACTCAGCTATTTTTATTTCCTTGGCTTTAATGCTTTGTATCTTCGTCCCAGTGCATTTTTTAGCATGTTCATGTGTGTATGAGCTATTGATGAGCCCATAGTCAAACTTTTGGTTGGTTGGTGGAATTCGGTAGTATTCACATACCATGTTTTGGCACCTCAGTGGGTAAGCGTGTAATCTGTGATGTGAAGCTGCAGATTTGTTGTGTCCTCCACAACTCTATGTGTGTTGGCGTGTGTATGTCCACTGTTGCAATATAGAAAACAATGTTATTGACTCATAACTGAATTTGGTTTTCTCTTTGTTCTTTTCTTGAGCTCTCCTTTCATGCACCCATGATTTTAGATGGCAGATCTTGGTTCAGTTCTCTTAGATTCTGTAGTAACCCTCGTAAATATTTTTATCTGTAATAACTCATGCTAGACAGCAGCATTTTGCTGCTTCCAGATCAATCATGCCGTGAGCATCACCGACGAGTTGTGTTTTTTTGCGATCTCGGTGGGGTGGAATTGGTGGCATGTTTGCCACTAATCCAGTAAGTCCTGAAAATCGGAGGCTAAGTCGATCTGATAAGGACAGCCTGAGCAGGTGGGTCATGGTCTCTTCTGATTGGCCACGCAAGAGACAAGCCGGGGCATGCTGCAACCCTTGCACACTGAGCCTCTTGCTGCCCAGCAGTAATCAAATGAAGAACTTCACCCGCTTCCAGGACCCTGTTAAGCTTCAGGCTAAGCTTGGATCTTGAGATGATGCTCCCTGTAAGAGGAGGTCGTAACAAAGACTTGGACCTTGGGATGATGTTCAACACCAGGTCAGCTTGTGCAGCAGTGTTGTGAGCGATCCGAGTGCCCCCTGATGTTAATGATCCATCGCCTGCCCTCCAGCGCCCCCTGCACAATAAGGCAGACGACGCTTCCTAGTGCGTCTTGAGCTGAGCTTCTATAGCTCAGGAGCAATCTTAATTCTGCCATTCGACCATCGATCCTCCCAGAAGAGCATTGTTGTTCTGTCACCAACAATAGTCTTCGAGGAGACAGCGAACATACTCCGCTCGCCTCTAGGAGACCTCTAGGAGATTGCATATCGAACCCCCACCAAGGAGGTAGTGGGACTGTGCACAACGAGAGGCTAGTTGCAGTCCTTGGATACCAAGGCATATTTCATTGGCCAGCACACCTTTTCCCAATTGGATGTGCCACCCACCCTGGGTGTCCACTCTGCCTATGCAATGGAGTCCCTGAAGGATCTTCACTGCTTTTGAAACTTTTTATACAAACCGAACATCAGAAGCTGATGAAACTGATGAAGCAGGATTGCTGCAAGCATAAGCCGTTCGCCTTCATCATCATAGGCGCCTTCCACGTAGGTACCCACTTTACAATCCAGTCTCCAAGGGGTTTGAAGGCTTCACTAGAGTGTTTTTAAATCGGGAGTGGGCTCGTGGGGTATTTGAAGGCTTTGCTGGAGTATTTTCGAAGGCTTCGCTAGCACACTCCATCACCGTTGCAGCATCCTCGGCTTTCTCCTCGGAGCAACCTATAGGGGTCACCAAACACTTGGCAACATTGGTGTGCGGCGATCTTCTCCGTCTCCCGTCGAAATCTGATCTCTACCGCCACCGAGGAGCCGCCAGGGAGAAGACAGACAGGCTGCTTGCTCGTCCAACCTCGGAGGAAGCCACATCACACCCTGTTGCTTTGTGGACCTCCCCACGAATGGCAGAGCACTTGCCGTTGTGGATCTTTTGGTGTGTGTGTGTGTGTTGGGGGGGGGGGGGGTTCCCCAACTTCTCTGATCCCAACTCTTCTGCCTCCGATCTACTCTGTAGTTGAAGCACGTCGTGGCAGATGCTGCCACCATCCTTTAGCTTGCTCCATGCCACCTGCTATTGGAGAAACATCGGTGTCTCTTCGCTGATGAGCTCCTTAGAAAATCTCTTGGTCCTTGGACTGGAGAACAAAACCACTAAGCATGGTCGCTTCTTTCTTTGCCTCTTCTAGAGAGCAGGGGAAAGGGAGAACAAAAGCTTGTTTGGTCTGAGTCGCAACAATCATGTGTGTTATGCTTCTTGACCATGCACATTAGTTCTCCATGAGGGTTTTCAATCTCTATGGCAGCCTTGTAGCCAAGGTCTTTGCCACTGGCTTGGCAAAGGCACAGATGAGACTGATGCAGTGGTAGTTCCCTGGGAAAGATGGCCTCTTACCACTTCGAAAATAGGATTAGCAGTGCCTGTTTCATGCCCTAAAAACCACACCCTCTAAGCGAGTGCAACTCCCAAAAAGCTGCCACCACATTGCTCTTAGAGGTACCCAACTCATCTGTGAATCTGTATGGTCCAGGTGCTTTGCTTCACAGCATCCCACATCTCCACACCAAATGGGGTGTCAAGGTTCACTTAGTCTTCTGCGCGTGCACCTAGAAAGTCTAGGTTAAGTAGGAATTCCTGTTGCTCTGCCGTACCAGAGAGTGAGTTGAAGTGATCAAAAGTTACATTTGTCACAGCCTTGTGGTTCAAGACTAGTGTTTTGAGTCAATATATGCGTTGCAATATTTTGTTTATTACTTCTCTCGCTTGTCTTGCACCCGTTGACATATAATTCTATGTTTTGTTCATTCTTTGTTGTAGTGTTTTAGCCTAGGTGTGGAAGATTTGTCACTTTTGTCCGGAGAAGAAATCCATGCACCGGGTTCATTTCTGGTCATGTTCAATGGATTAATACTAGGGAAGCACAGGCAGCCTCAGGTCTAGTTTCTTATAAACAGTACATACATCTCAAATTATTTCCCTTATTTATTCTCATAAAGTTATATATGATGCTTTCCAGAGATTTGCTAATAATATGAGAACATTCCGCCGATCAGGCAAAATAGGAGAGTTTGTAAGCGTTTTTGTAAATGAGAAACAGGTATTGTTTCTTCTCTTGATTACTACTAGCTTAAAATGGATCTTATCGCCATGCTAATAAATATTGTGGTCCTATCTGCTGATAAAAAAAGGGGTTTTGAGAACCTCAAAACTCTACGTAGGACGGTACTAATCGAAATTTTGTTACTCAAAGCTTTCACTGGTGGATTTAATGGTCGCCGTGGGCTCGTGGCGGCATCAACTGACCCAGAGCTGTTCGGAAACAGCTTTAGAGTTTGGAACTTTGGATTAGCTGATTTTACATATAATATTAATCTAGTTATGTACTCCCTCCGTCCGGAATTACTTGTCGAAGAAATGGATGTATCTAGACGTATTTTAATTCTAGATACATCCATTTATATCCATTTTTTGTGACAAGTATTTCCGGACAGAGGGAGTATGAAGGATTGACCCAATAGGTATTAGTTCCTGCGGCCATCACTGCTTACACCTGCAACTAACTAAATCTGCCAGACTGATTATGCAAAGGTGATACCCCCAGATTGTGTCCTGTATACTGTATGTAACCGTTGTGGTCCAGCATCCTCATATCATACACAAAGAGCTCCCAACTTTTTGTAGTGAGGGTCACTCTTCCGCCCTCTTCTTGTTTGCAAATCTATCGTACCTGAATTTTACAATGCAAGTTGGTGTAAAGATTTCAGTCTAATGCAGCCATTTCAGTAAATCCGTGCTAGGGCCATATTGCGACATGCCAGCCAGAAGTAGGGTTTTGCTGTGCAGTTCTGCTATTTTGAAGCTATAACATAATATTGGCATTTGCTGTCAATGCGGGTTTATGTACCAACTACTCCCTCCGTCCCAAAGTAAGTGTCGATGATCTAGTACAAAACCTGTACTAGTTTAGTATAAAATTTGCGACACTTATTTTGGTACGGAGGGAGTACTAATTAATCAATTGCTATGGCAAGCTTAGTTTCAATGCCATAAGGCTTGGAGGCCAAACAATTTAGTACTCTTCAAGATTCGAGTCAAAAGCCTATGCAGTATTCAGGATGTATTGTTCTCTCTCTCCATGGATGCACCTTATGAAGTTGCACCGTGTAACAAACACTCATTGATCTGCCTTTTCTTTCTTTCTTAAGAATGTGTTTGAGATACTAACCTTGTTGTCATTATAGCATTGCATTCATATTGCCTCTGACGGTGGCCGCGTTTGTCGTCCACTTATAATTGCTGACAAGGGCAGATCAAGGGTTAAAGAGCATCATATGAAAGAACTGAGGGTTAGCAACTTGTTCTTCTTGATCTATTGTCATTTGTTTGATCTTTATCTCACAACTGATTTCGCTGTAGGATGGTATTCGTTCATTTGATGATTTTCTGCGTGATGGATTAATTGAATATCTCGACGTCAATGAAGAGAATAATGCATTGGTATATCTTGATTCTTTTGTGTTTTGGTGCATGGTTCATTTATATTCTGATCAAGTGATTAAGATGATTCAAACAGATTGCATTGTATGAGCATGTGGATCAAGATGGTGTTCAAAGAAGCAGCATCACTCACATTGAAATAGAGCCAATGACCATATTAGGTGTTGTAGCTGGACTTATTCCATATCCACACCATAACCAATCTCCACGTAACACTTATCAGGCAAGGATGCAGATTATTGATATACATCTCTATAGTTTTTGGAATATTCTTACTTGATGTTTTCTTGTCTGCAGTGTGCAATGGGTAAGCAAGCGATGGGAAATATTGCGTATAATCAGGTAAGAAGCAGCTGGAGTTCCTTTTTCTCAGTTTAGTCCTGCATTTTCTTGCTTTCCATGAATGCTAAATAAAAAGGTCTTGTTGACGACAGTACATGCATCTAGATCATTCAAAAACATCTAACCACATCCCTGGATAAAATTGGTTTCATCCGCACCATATTTGACTCTATGATGTTATGATCCTGTGGTCCTTCCTTGCTCAATTGTTCTTTCCCTCTTGGTGTGCACTAATGTGTATTTGGAATTTTCTGTAGTTGTTTCGAGCAGATTCTCTACTTTATTTACTAGTGTACGCGCAGCGTCCTCTGCTTACAACAAAAACGATTGAGTTGGTTTGTCCCCCCCCCCCCCCCCCCCCCCCCTCTCCTATCCCCTTGCAGACACACACACGCACACCCTCTCATATTTCACATGACAAATACTTCATGGCAAATCTTTCAGGTGGGATACGATAAACTTGGCGCTGGGCAGAATGCGACTGTTGCTGTAATGAGTTATAGTGGATATGATATTGAAGATGCAATTGTGATGAACAAATCATCTCTTGATCGTGGTTTTGGTCGTTGCATAGCAATGAAAAAGTATGATACACTTCAAATAAAGATGCTGTTTCATTTGCTCTGACTGAAGGGCTTGGGGAGCATGCCCTTAATGCTGTTGTTTTTGTCTTTATAAATGTATTTTTGGTTCTCATCCTACAGGTACACCGTAACATCGGAGAAATATGGAGATGGTATATCAGACAGGATTGCTAAACCCCAGAGAGATAGAGATGGTGTCTTGATAAAGCAGAATATGCGGGTATAAAAATGACTGATCATTGCTATTTATCCTGAACTATTGAACCCTTCACTTCTCTGTAGGATGGCTTATTAGGCAAATTTAAAGTGAGCAGTACAAAAAGTCATTTTGAAAATCTAGGATAAAAGTAAGAAAATCGTGTAGGCAGTGAATGCCCAACTCATTCCTATGAGTTATTTGGATTTTCGGAAAGGAAATAAAACAAAAGTCTCCTATTGTCCACATTTGGAGATATATAAAGAGGATGTTTTATTCAAGTCTATTGTATCTCAGTCCCATCTGCCTAAATATGTTTATCAAATTTGGATTTCATGAGCTTTTATCGAGATGATATTGTTGTTGTGTTGCAGCCTTGATAATTTTGACTTTTTAGTGTCAAATTTCATTTTTCTTCGAGTGTTTTTTCAGAACTGCATAGAGAATGTATAACAGAGCCAAAGTGGTGTCCGCAGTTTATTGTTCGTGTTTAGCGTGGTTGTTATGAGTTGTAGGATCAAAAGGGGTTCATCAGTTCCAAAAACCCGAACTGTCTATCTTTTTGTATCTTATAATCTGTGTATTTAGTTATTCACAAACATTTTAATATAGCTCCTAAAACAAGAAACATTTTTGTAAGGCATTGGATGAAGATGGATTTGTTGCGCCTGGTCAAATAATCCGCAATCATGATATCTATGTGAACAAGCAAACACCCAAGGTTACCAATAGAACTCCTGGTACTACGTTAACAGACAGGTGGGTGTTGTCATGTTCGTGATTCATTTTGTTACGTTCCAGCCTCCACATATTTGCTTTTGAAGAATGATAAATGTGCTTTATTGTTTAATATCACTTATCCAGGGACTATAGGGACTCACCTGCTGTTTACAAAGGTGTCGATGGTGAGACTACCGTTGTAGATCGTGTAATGCTTTGTTCTGATACAAATGACAAATTGACCATTAAGTGTATTATCCGTCACACTAGGAGGCCAGAGGTAGGTTTATTCGGTAAATTCCCTTGAATTCAGTTGTAGAAATATGGACTTAAATTTGCTATTCATGTTTGTGACTCAGGTTGGTGACAAGTTTAGTAGCAGACATGGACAAAAAGGTGTTTGTGGCACCATTGTTCAGCAGGAAGACTTCCCCTTCTCCGAGAAAGGAATATGCCCTGATTTAATCATGAATCCCCATGGATTTCCAAGGTTTTGTATTGGCTTTGGTTATATTCTACACCCGTTTTGTCTTTTTTGATGATTTTCTTAACCTAGGATCACATATAATCTCTGTTTATGGGCTTCTATCTTTGGCATGACTCTGACTGGAACCACTTAACTGAAATTTTTAATTCATGTCTTATACTCTTATTTAACTCTGCTTCAACACACACACTTGCTAGCCGTCTCAAGGAATCCATTTCTAGAGTTTTAATTTGAATAGTTTGTTATCGCTCCCCCTCCAGTTCTAAAAAACAAGTTGTACTGGGCATATGTTTTGCTTTCGTAATTGTGCTTAGATTCAATATTTAGGATGAAAAAGTGAAACTGGGTTACCATCACAACTTGTGACTTGTTATTGTGATAACTAAAATAAATAATTAGATTGGATAATTACTCCTTCATTGGAGTTGTGATTGTGACACTTACAATAGAGGGTGATTCCTGTGATCCAGTCCAGCTCATCTATACCAACCCGGGTTTTATGATGGTCATGTGCATACTAAATATCAATTACAGCGTTATATTCTGATTGTTTGAAGTTGGTACTTCCTCCGTGTCACAAATTCCCTGTACATGTACTATTAGAATCTGCACCAGTCAAGCATTTGAAAGTTTCACCGTTAAATGTTAATGTAGACTAGGTCCATCATGGAATATACTGAAATTATGTAATGCTTATTTTTATTCGAAGAGACATTTTCATGATCAAAACTTGACGAACGTGTTAATGTTTTTAAACATGTATCGTGACAGCGGGAGTACTATTTTGTTTTGTGGTGTTTCTTCAGCCTGACTGACTCTTATTCTGCTCACCAGTCGTATGACAATTGGTAAAATGATTGAACTTCTTGGGGGAAAGGCTGGTGTTTCTTGTGGCCGATTCCATTATGGCAGTATATTTGGTGAACCAAGTGGTAATGCTGATAAAGTTGAAGACATAAGGTATGCTGATACCATGTAATACCATAGTTTACCGACAGCACATCATAATTAGAACACATTTACAACGATTCATCAACATTGCTTTTCTTTTGCATACCAGCCATACGCTTGTCAAGCACGGCTTCAGCTATAGTGGAAAAGATTTCTTGTACTCAGGTGTGTTTTCATTATGAAGTTACTTTGGCAAAAAACTTTGATTATGTTATTACAAGTCAGTATTGAGTATTGACTGAATTCACTGAATCTGAAAGTAGTAGTGCCACAGCTCATATCCTAATAAACTAAGAAAACAGATTCTTGAACCTCTTTCACTCTCATGTCCAAGGTTTTTAAGGCGGTAAGGCGTTTAAAGGAGATCAACTCCTGCCTTACCACCTAATGGACGGTTAAGAAGGTGAAAAAGTGCCAGGGCATCTTACTGCTTAATCGTCGCCTTATGGATGCCTTAAATACCATGCTCATGTCACGTTGAGGCACTGCAGAAAAAAAGAACTGCAAAATCCAATCCAAATTTTCGTAAACATATGAGGACTTCATTCAATCTCGTTCAGTTGATGTGAACTGCTCCATGAATATTTTCAGTGTAATTTATAGAAGTGCAGACTGCAGACTGTAACTTCAATCTGAGTAAAGATAACAATAGGGATGTCTTGGTACAAGCAACTTTTATGTGGCAGTTTTTGCCCGTTTTGGTCAAACTGGTCACCATTGTTCTGATCGAGGCAAGATCTATTCCAAGAACCTTAGGCCAATATATGTACAAGTACAGGTATGGAGATAAAGTAGGAATCCAAATACGGAAGCAATTACATAGGGCTCCTAGTACAATACGTTTCTCTAACAATCATCAGTCTCCTGAAAAAGTGTACATGCTATGTACCTAAGAGTCATAGTACAATACATCTCTCTAACAACCATCAGCTTCCTAAAGCCCCTATATTATTACCTATTAGATGTTTCCGAAGCTTCAGCTGATATTTACTGCTTTACAAGATGATTGATTGAAAACCAGCAGCTTTTTTTTTTCTCCAATCGTGACAAATCGGGCTAAATAATGCTTATTGTGTGGAAAACATATTTCTGGACCCTCCTAAGTCATAACCACAAATGAAGTTTATCATCCACATTTTGCCATGTCTAACCCATTCCCGCTTGTCTGTGATTACAGCATGCTGGTAAGAGTGTTTATAAATTGCATACAAATACAAACACAAATAGTTAACTATTATCACTCTTAATCACATAGAAACTTAAGACATAGATATTCTGTGCAATCTTCCAATTTCTTGACTACACATTCTGTTCTTATCTTCTGGTAATCGGAATTTATGTGGCACTAGATATGTCGTTTTAGATTTTGACAATGCAAATTCGGTATTGTCTTATTTGTGAGATGTTCTTTCTTCATCGGGTGGGTCTTGAAAGCTGATGTTTTCCCCCCATTTCAGGCATTTTAGGCCATCCTCTGCAGGCATATGTCTTCATGGGGCCAATCTATTACCAGAAACTGAAGCACATGGTAGGCATGTTTTGTTTGTCTGGTTCTCTTTTGTTTGGTCTTTTTGGGGATTTGTTTTCTGTAAGATGAATGTTGACAGGACTGACCAAATGCTTTTTCAAACTTCAAACTGTACATGGAAAGTTCTGAAATGTTTTGGCAAGTACATACCTGTTGCTTATTGGTTAATCCAAATTAACTGGGCTACTATGATGTCTTCTTCTCAGCTTGCTTTAGATGTCATTGTAGTTTTTTTTTTTGTAAAATATTTGCTTACATATGGATTCCCCAGGTTCTTGATAAGATGCATGCTCGGGCTAGTGGACCACGAGTACTACTGACCAGGCAACCTACTGAAGGGCGAAGTCGTGATGGAGGTTTACATCTCATATATATATGCGGTTTTGGAGGCTAGCCTCTTTTCTTGTTGACTCTTAGTTCATCATCTTTAATATGTTCTTTGATAGGTCTGCGTCTTGGTGAGATGGAGCGTGATTGTTTAATTGCATACGGTGCTAGCATGCTAATCTTTGAACGTCTCTTACTATCCAGTGATCCATATCAAGTCCAGGTAATTTTGGAAGTAGTTTGTGATTCTTTCAGCGGTTGTGATCATGCATGGAACACAAGTACGCATGTTGTTGTAGCATCAGCATGTTGTTGTTGCACAATTCATGCTCATGGTTCAATGGTTAAGCATCCCGCATAGCTAGATATTACATCTGGTTGAAGTGTAAAAGAACTAAGGTGTCCGGTTGAACTGTACCATGGGCCCATTAGGCATTATATTTCGTGGTGGCCCCATCTTATTCACTGTTCATGTCCCACAGGTTTGCAGGAAATGCGGTCTGTTAGGCTACTACAATTACAAACTGAAGACTTCCTTCTGCTCGATGTGCAAAAACGGAGAAAACATGGCCAAGATGAGGATGCCGTACGCTTGCAAGCTTTTGTTTCAGGTATTGCGTCTTGTCAAAGTACTACCAGCGCTGGCTGGTCCCTGCACAACATGGCTAACCTGGTTCCCCCTTGTACTGTTTGGCGCTCTTTTCAGGAACTGCAGTCGATGAACGTGGTCCCACGCCTGACGCTGACAGAAGGATAAATGCAGAAGTCGACAAAGGCAATGACCCGATGTTAGGAGCATCGGAGGAGAATCAATCTCTATTTCTCCTGGCAGAACAATCCTGTAGCAGCAACGCAGTGGCCTCCGTCATGCTGTAACCTGTGGACATCGGCCCGGGGTGATTGTTACAAGGATGCAAGGCCGAGTGTGCTTTTATGGTTTAATTTATAGATCGATCTCAGGCTCTCGGCGTAGTTTCTGCGTGCTTAGAAGAGATAGTACGTAGGATATGATAGTAGAGGTCTTGTTGCTCTCTTAATATGTTACTAGCGGCGAAGATGCACGGCGCACGCCGCGTCCGTCGGAAGCCTCGTTTATATCTTGAATAAGTGCTTAATTTTTTATTTTTATTGCATGCAGTTTTTTTTTTCATGTTTAGCTGGTTGGATTTGTTTTCTTTTGTTTGGGTTTTATAGGACGAAAAAGAGGTGTAGATTCGTTTTGGCACGTTTCATTGGTGCAATAAAGTTATTTATAACATGTTTACACCCGTCGTAGTTGCTCTTTTTGTCCTTGCGTGTAGAGATGCTTGACTTGTTTTTCATATAGAGTGACAAAGACCATTGCCGGGGCTTTTTCTTGCATGACCTCTGTATATTATATTTGTATGTGGCCTGCCATGTCTTCAACGCATTGATCTAGGAGTTTTAGTAGGCGAACAATGTTAGAATCAGTAGCATCAAAGGTGTTTTTTGTAGGTGTGAGTACTGTCGATGAGTGGGATTTTTCTCATCTTACATGGTGAGTGAAGGATGGTAGGGTTAGTGACGATCATAATGGCTGTAGAGCTTTAATAGATTGTAACTCAATAGTAGGTACTACCTCTTTTCCACTTTATAAGGCTTGCGCGTATCCCTATATCAATAATTTGATCAACATAAAAGAATTTGTATTGTTTAAAAATTATATCATTAGAAAGTAGATGATTTGAAGTTTCTAATGATATATTTTTTGTGATATATAACTTGTACTATGTTAGTCTATTTGTCAACCTAGATGTACGCGCAAGCCTTATAAACCGGAGAAGGTAGTAATATAAAAAAGAGAGGAAAATAATCGTTGATCGTTCTTATAGAAAAATCAGGTTTTTCTTTGTATTTTTCTCGGATTATTGTTCACGTGGATGCACTGTGTTGATGCTATTCCAGTTTACATTTCGGTATTGTTTGTATAAAGTTTTTGTTTAGTTTTTTTGGATGGGTATGGGCATATTCCGGTTTATTAAATGGGCAGGGAAACATTTGTCACATGCAGCAGTGTTGCATATGAAGTTACTGTTTTGAAAATAGTGTTTTGATTTATTCGGGTTGTATGTTTCGGTTTGTTAGGTTTACTATTCTATTAAAATCAGATTTCACTCAAACCGTTAGAAGAAAATAAAATTTTGGGGCAATAGTCCATAAGAATGAATCTAAGAAAAAATGAAATGAGCAATTCCCTTTTAAATGATAAAAAAGGTTGGCACACGAGATGCAATCTATTCCTCGGATTTTGGCTTCATAGTAAAATTGGTGTGGAAAGACGATCACTTTATTATCAAAGAGCAATGCCAATAGGTAAAATTAATTATTACTTCCTCCGTAAAGAAACATAAGAGCATTTAGATCACTACTTTAGTTATCTAAACACTCTTATATTTCTTTACAGAGGGAGTACATAACATGAATATAGATCAGATCAAACTCGGTTGGTATTTATTAGGCCCATATTTTTAACACTAAGAGCAATGCCAATATGTAAAATTAATTATCACCTAATATGAATATAGATTAGGTCAAACTAAATTGGTATTTATTTGGTTTATTTTTTTACCTCTATGTATTTAAGTGATCCGTTAGATCTATGCGTTTTTTCACTTTAGGTAATTATGTATAAGTAAGTCTAAAAGATAGCATGATATAATTGTATTTGAGGAAACACATAAACCGTTTACTGAGCAGGAATAATAATGTCGGAGTATTTGAAGGTGTAAGAGGGCAATAAATATACATGAAGATCTCCTTTTGAAAATGTAAAAAACATATGATGATAGTTATCTAAACGCTCTTATGTTTCTTTACGGAGGGAGTACATAATATGAATATAGATCAGATCAAACTAAGTTGGTATTTATTCGGTCCATATTTTTAACACTAAGTGCAATGCCAATATGTAAAATTAATTATCACATAATATGAATATAGATCAGATCAAACTAAATTGGTATTTATTTGGTTTATTTTTTACCTCTATGTATTTACGTAATCCGTTAGATCAATGCGTTTTCACTTTAGGTAATTATGTATAAGTAAGTCTAAAAGATAGCATGATATAATTGTATTTGAGGAAACCCGTAAACAGTTTATTGAACAGGAATAATAATAATAATAATGATGATGATGATGATGATGATGATGATGATGGTGGTGGTGGTGGTGGTGGTGGTGGTGGTGATGATGATGATGATGATGATGATGATGATGATGATGATGATGATGATGATGATGATGATGATGATAATAATAATAATAGTAATAATAATAATAATAATATCGGAGTACTTGTAGGTGTAAGAGGGCAATAAAATATACATGAAGATCTTCTTTTGGAAATGTAAAAACATATGATGATATACATTACAGAAAAAGAAGCCATTTTTTATGAATACTGTTCGTAAATAATAATTTATATAAAATAATAATAAGTGATACTATTCATAAATAATACTTTTCATATAAATCTTTTTGAAAATGTGAAACCCTATGATATTTTTTGTACGTAAAAAAGCCGCCTTTTTCTTTTGAAACACTGTTGATAACCGGGTTACTATTTACACATGTTTACTATTCACTGTTAAACACGTACACACACGGTAGAAGATTGAACAATTACTATTCACTGTGCTATTTGTGGTTGGACATGTAAATGAACAGTAGACGATTGAAAAAAGAGAAAAAAAAAAGGGAAAGCTTTCCGCTTTATTATAGTAACTTATGGGGGACTGCTACGCGTCCACCGCTGGATCCCTACTAAACATCCGTCACCTAAATGGCCGTACGATGCATGCGCGCGCAGCCGTCCGATCTACCCGCTGGCACGCGGCTCGGTCGCCTCCCCCCGACCAATTAATTCCTGAAGCAATGGTCCAGTTGCAGAAACAAGCTCATTGTCCCGGCCCCGGCATCGAGCGGTCGAACGACATTCTTCACTTTTGCAATAGAGGTAATATTGCGGAAACATTTGCATCAGAGGTCGTGCCGTATTTTTTTTTGCAACAAAGGTCATGTTGCAGAAAACTTTTGCAACGTAGGTCAGGTTGCAGAATTTTTTTCTTCGTCTTTTCGCAACATAGGTACTGTTGCGGAAGAAACTTTTGCAACAAAGGTCATGTTGCAGAAATCTTTTGCAACATAGGTCAAGTTGTAGAATTTTTTTCTTCGTCTTTTTGCACCATGTGTACTGTTGCAGGAGAAAGTTTTGCAACAAAGGTCATGTTGCAGAAAACTTTTGCAACATAGGTCTGGTTGCAGAATATTTTTTTTGCAGTAGAGATCTTGTTGCAGATTTTTTTTGACGTCTTTATTTTTTGCAACATAAGTATTGTTGCGGGAGGAATTTTTGCAACACATGTATTGTTGCGGGAGTAGCGCAGTGCGTGGGCTACACACGGGACACGCGTCACGCGCTAGAGGCGACGGACGTCCTGGCTGGATCAGCCGGCTGTTGGTAAGCTTTTCCCTAACTTATGAGGGAGAGATGATCAGACGAGTCGTGTAATAATAGTTGAACACTATATTTGGCGTTTTTCAGTGCGCATCTGATGTGTTCTGATTCCTGTGCATGTGAGTCCAGCCATTGCAATAGCAGACTGGCAGCTAGTCTGTTAGGGGTAGAAAGAGGGATGAGGATTTGTAGCACCGAGGTGCTCCACCCACTGATATCCATGCCTCACGTTACTCTAGCCAGATCAGGTCATTTAATGCTAAAATCATTTACAACTCAAAGATACAATAGGGATACATCAGCTCAATACCAGTCTTGGTGGGTCCGTCTTTAAGTGATAAATGTACTTTCGAACACCCAAGTACAGGCAGGAGTTGCTGCATTTAAGAATGCCAGTGGGGGTACCGGAACCAAATCCTGGTGTGAACCGGGGAAGTTTTTGGGTGAGGACTTCGATTTGACTTGATTTGATTTGGTTATGATTATAAATTGAATGCATTAAAATGTAACAACACTTCGATTTGATTTGAATTTTTTAGAATTTTGATTCAATCAGTGGCATCCATAGAATTATTCGTAACTTGCTGGCATAGCAATTCGGTCAGTGCCTTTCAGGGGGAAATTTTAACTTATTGATCACAGGGCAATTCAATCAAAGACTTTCAGAGAAAAAAAAACTGTGCTATTATGGATCACATAATAATTCAGTCAGTGACTTCCGTAGAAAACTTGTTTATTTTTCATCATATAGCAAAAATAGTGAGTTACGAATTTATATATTTTTACTATGTACTATTTTTCATCCTGACTAAATTGTTTCCAAGGGCAATTTAGTCAGTGAATTTAGTCCTAGTTACCAGAGAAAAAATATTTTTTTTTAATCACATAGCAATTTAGCCAGTATCTAGTAAAATTCAGAAAAAGCTACTGAATTAGCAAGCGTGGCACATAGCTGACAGTGTCATAACACAGAGAGGTGGTGGTCAATAAGATGAAACATAGTTGCCTGATAATCTTTATTCGGCACAGATTGTTAACTAATTATTACATTGCCATTTGACTAAGCGCTGACTAAGGGAACTGTCAGGCATACATGATGCAAACATGGCCATCAATGTTCGATACATAGGATTCCCTGAACATGCTACTGGATAAAATCAAAACATGCTCTTCATGGTTGATTACTTAACTAATAATTAAAGATATCTTCAACATCCATTGCCCTTGGAGTCAATAGTTCTTGAGGCAGAGATGGAGAATCCCTGCTAGGTTGAGGATGCCATCGAGGAGGATCCACTTGACAACGCCTAGGCTGTTGCTGGACTGATTGGGTGCGGAGATGAACAACCTTGACGGATGTGCATCGGGTATTGAGCAAGAACAAGCAGCTTTGACACGGAACAGAACTGCATCCAAATCTGAAGAGGGGGATGCAAAGAATAGGAAAAAGGGGGAAAGGGATTAACTAACTCAGTGATTCTCGCACTTGTCAAAGTGTTTCCCGGGGTTCTTATCGGTCTGGGAGACCCACTACTGCACGTCGCCATTGTTGCACCAAGGGCAATAGATGAGAGGAAGAGGAGCCTGCTCCTGGACGTAGAGTGCGAGTGACTGGGAGGTCATGGAGGCGGCACACATCTCGCCAGATCAGGTGGGTCGCCAAGTTTGGATCTGGATGAAGAAGAAAAGTGGGGGAGGGAAAGAGGCTGAGGAAGACGAATAGTGACCAGGCAGCATAAATATCAGCCAGCACACCCGCGTTGAATGCGTACAGGTGGGAGCGCTGGTGGGACAGATCGTCTTCTAGGTGGGACCAGCTCGTATGATAGTGCATGCATATACGAGTTATTTTTGAGCCAGTACTTCAACGATACAAAAATTAATATATCGCATTAAACACGACCGATCCGGATCCATATGCCGTGCAACGGTACTGATGTGGGTGGGTGGAGCACCTAGGTGCTCCAATGCAATTCCCGTAGAAAGAGGATATACTCTTCTGATCCACGAGCTTGTCACGATGGCGACACGTACGATAGTGTTGACCGACCGGCCGGTACACATATTCGTCGTGTGAGGTCATTTTGTTTGATGCTGACACATTGATGTATATCTCTGTGCGTCTTCAGAACTGTGCTAGTCTCTTGTCTGCCTGTCTTACTCAAAAGTCTCAACTCTCAAGCCGTGCAGCCAACGTAACAGTATTTCAAAATTGAAGCAATTTTCCGTCGGCTATCGTGGGTAAGATAATATTTCGAATGGAGTAATATTGTTTTGACTGTCCTGACCAAATTAGCCATAGCGACGTTCTCACCTTTGTCAGTTTTTGGGAATCTGTGATCTCCATTTTACATAAAAATACTCTCCCGGTTCCCTTTATTTTTTTCTTCGAACAGGCCCTTTTACCTAAGTTGTAGCTAATATTTCATTTGCTTTTCACAAAAAAAATTCACAATGTAAATGTGTATTTCTCCCTTTTTATCAGTTCTCTTTTCAAATATAGTACATACACAAACGCTCATATATACAAACATACACCCATCCCTATGAATATGCATGCATACACATCCTATCGCTAGGAGCACCTTCGCGAGATTGAGACAACATATCTCTTGAGAAAAAAATTACAAAGTCGTCACAGACGTCTTCGTAGTCGACGGAAACATCTCCTCCCACTTAATGCATATCGCCAGAATGCCTGGAATCTTTCCTACTTATAGAGTTTGGAGTTGGTGATGAGTTCACATATGGGACCATACAAATAAAATTTGCATTTTTATCCACATGTGGGACCATACAAATAAAATTTGCATTTTTATCCACATGTGAGACTAGCAACCTTTTAAAAGATATAATAAACAAATGTTACTATTGTAAACCTATCCCATCTCAGATAAACAAGTACACTGCTACCCTAATATGAGCATAACACTCTTATAAAAACATAGATTATAAATGCATACGATTCCAATTTAAAATCATGGTCTTATTTTAATTTGTCTACCCAATTAATTCTTTCAGTTCTATAGCATAGTAGAAGAGTGAACACATTGCAATTTCAACATAGTCATAAACGTTGTTCTCTTATCGAATCCATGGTCTTCTGCATTCAAATTACTCATGTCCATTCGTCTATGTTTCAAAATTTAAAATGTTATCTCACTGCAAATCTTGTAAAGGCCCTACAATAATCATTTAAAAATCATCAGCGACTACAACATGACCTTTCGTTATATTTACGCTCCCTTTTTAATCATAAATCATGCAATAGATCGTAAGACATCATCATCTTTTGATGATTTCTGAAGTCAGTAGTATCACATTGTCGTTTTTATGGCTCTGTAGCAACGCACAAGCCGAAAGTGCTGAACTGAGCTCGAGCAAAGTTACGCCCGATATCTAATGCGTTCATCCGCCCCAGATCGCCATCCACTAGCGTACAAGCCCATGTATTTTTATTTCTCTTCTGTTGGTATTTGGCACCTCTGGCCCACATCATGGCACTATTCATTCAATCCAACGCCGGTTCCCTCGGTTAGCCCGACCCAGACATACGTTCACGACATGAGCCGTCTGCTGCAATATTCTATTCCAACGGCCTCTGTTCAGACGTCATCATCAATTGCATGAACTATGTTCAGACGACATCATTAATTGCAGCTCATGAGATCAGTCAAGGTTGCCTAAGAAAATGCGATCGGTCAAGGTCTGATTCAGATCTTACCTCCCGCGATCAGTAAAAAAAAAGTGTTGAATAATTGCCGCAAACTCACGCTTGTTATCCGATGACATGAAAGCAAGAAAACTCAAAACCTGCAACTACCAGAATCACCCGTAAGTGAACTCAGATCGGAGCCTCCGCCTACACCCTGATTCACAGAAGATTCAGACGCTACCGCTTTCATGTGTAAACGCCCTTATCCGTGCTCACTCAAGGTGATACTATTGCCCACACGCTCAATTTGGGCACAGCTCGAGTGATTGCAGAGGAGGCACCGGACAATACTGATGGAACTTCGTGGATATCTGAACCTTTCACGTCTCCCCCGGCTGCTGAACGTGGAACTGTACTTGATGTTTGCCCACGTAGTTCAAAATTAGAATCTATGTAAATGATCAAACTCCTGGGAGTTGCGTCCCCCTTCCAGCTCCTGGGCACGTCGGCGCTCTGCTGCTCCGGTCCCGGTGGCCTTGATCTACGCTCCTTTCTAGATCCTGGTTTGTCTGGGGCTTCGGCCATCGTCACATCCCATTGCTTCTCATCTTGCTCAGCCACGCAACCTTGCCCTCCTCCGGAGCTCGTACGTCCGGCGCCGCTTGGTGCCTCCTTCGGCGTCGGGCGTGGCTCCCTTCCTCCAGTCGTAGTTCCGGCCTATACTCGACTTCCTCTTCTTTGATTCCTGCTCCGACGACTTGGGATTGTTCGAAATTTGGCCAGGGCGAAATCCCTGCATTCTATGCTGGCGGTGATGACACTTGCGGGTGTCGTTCCCTTCTTGGAGGCGTTGCCATGGCCGTTATCTAGGCCCCTCTTCAAGCATCAGGGGAAACCCTAGGTCCGGTTTTCCGGATTGGACGACGACGGTGCCTTGGTGTCGTTCTCCTTCGTGAAGGTGTTGTTTTGTTTTGCTCGCGGGTCCTCGGTGCTGACTTCGGTGATGTCGGTCGTCCAGTTGTTGGTCGGACTGTGTCTTTGGTCGGGAGTTTAACTGTGTTTTTCTTTGGGTCGAGTGTCTCATGTCTCTCTCTGTTTCGGGCATCATGTTCACGCCTTTTGCGTTCGTGTCATATGTTGTACCGCCTCATGTACTCTTCTAACTTCTTCTATCAATGCAATGATACACAAGCTTTGCGTATTCTCGAAAAAATGTAAATGACGAAACCACATATAGACAGACTACGGACGACACATGTACTGAAGCACGCATTCATGGCAACAAACAATAATTTTCCTAAGTACAGCAACCTATCTGTCATAGGTGTATCCATTTTCTAACAGAACTCTCAACTTCTTCTATAGTGGTAACTCAAGAATTTTGAGCTCATTTTCAAGTATGCATCAAGCAAGTTCTGTTTCAGACAACAGCACCACACTCTTTACCAGTACATCAACGATACACATAGTACAGCTCCATCTAAAGCCCACATAGGATAATTATCATACCAGCTAGCAGCACAACACAGGTAAAAGCAATCACACATAAAAATGTTTACTGAACAAGTCAGTGCATACATCACAGGAAAAGAGTTGTCCAACTCTATCCTCTTACTAGCGACCTCAATCAGACTTCTGGGTGTCTTAATTTGGGAGCTTCAGTGCAGTTGTTTCGACGGTGACCCTCAACACCAAAGTTTTTGCACCGGTTCTGCATTATTTGTCGAAAGCAGGGCCACAAGAAAATAAGAAAATAAGGCCGCATGTATCAGTGGCCAACCCTGCAGTGACAGGGTTAGCACGGTTAGCCAACCATAAGAGCATCTACAGCCGAAACTTGCAATTCCGACCCTTCAAACGTCCGCGGACGCGCCCGGGCGCATTCGCGGACACTGACCGGTCACGTCTTAAATAATGCATTCTACATCCGGACACCTCAAATCTCATATCTCAAAACCGTACAAACCATACAACTACTACGTCGATGCATTACACACACCGTTCTGCTACTCCATCACTACTAACATGCCATCGGACTACCAAAATTTGGCATGTTTGTATATGGTGGAGATCACCACGGCTGCCCTTGCCCTTCCCGGCGCCCTTATCGTCCTTATTGTGGAAGTACCGGTCGAAGGCACAGTAGGGATCGAGCCGGATCTTCTTGTAGCTGGAGCTATCCTCGCCGTCGTTGTCCTCCTTCTCCTCCTTCCGTGGCAGTCTGGCCATTTCACGGACCGCCCGATTCTGCTCGCGGGCGAGGGCGCGCGCGTTCCTCCGCTGTCGTTTCTTCAAAATGCGGGCGCGGATGGCTTCCTCCTCTGCGGCCGCCCACGCCGCCGCATCAGCCGCCTCCGCCTACGCCATTTCCTCCACGAGATAGGCCTCGGTGACCCTTATCCCCTCCTTCCCACGACGGGCAGCCCGTTCCCGATGGGACTCAAAGTTTGCCGGACCGGTGATGGGGAAAGAGAGATTTTCCACCCGTCAGGACCGCGATGACCCCCCAGGAGGAACCAAGCGCCCGTTGAGCGAGCACTATGGAGTCGCGCCAGATACATCCTGCCGTCAGCCGGGCCCTGTCCTCGCGGGAGCGGTGGAGTGCAATGCGGACCACCATTGCCTCCTCCAATCAGCAGGGGACGACCCCCAGTCAATGGATCCGGACTGGTCGGAGTCAGATCCGCGGCCCTCCATGCCGAAGAAGGCTGCCTGAGGTGAGCTAGGATGGCAGATGGGAGTGGATTGGAGTGGAGTGATAGGCTAGGGTTTGGTCCGGCGAGCGGATGAGGATGAATATATGTGGGGTTGATGCGGGCCAGTGTGGGCCAGGTGAGCATGCCTGGGCGCGCCCGGGCGCCCCCATATCCGCCCCATATTTGGGCTGGATATGAGGGGTGCCGGTCAACTTGGGTGTTTGACGCCAGTTTGAGAGGCCCGGCTGGCTCGAAATTTCGTGACTCGCCAGTGACCGGGAGGCCTGCCCGGGCGTTTGAGGGGGTATGAGGGGTCCGATTGTAGATGCTCTAAGAACATACAATAGTAGCCACTGGTCAACAGATCTTGTCTATCCGTATGGAACATTACCAAGCTTGTACTCAACGTCAAAACTATGGACGCGTTTGGTTACCTGCATAGACCCTAACCAGGCCCACACGGGAATAATTTGTCCCATTTGGTTGCCTGGCCCGCATGAACCTTGAAGCAGTGCTCAGCCATGCCCGCTAGGAACGGCCGAATCAGCAGTTTCTAGCAAGCCAGGCTGGGGCGATGCAGGGGAGGGGAACACCGCGCTCCGTAGCTGCAGGCATGGAGATGGCGGGAGAGATGGCGCGTCTCCGAAAAAGCGGCGGGACGAATTCGCGTCACCGCCCACCGATTCACGGTCGCCCTATATAGCTAGGGTGACCGGCGCGCCAGAACTCCCGCCACCATTTCCCCCTCTCGAGCTTTCACTCTAGCCCAGATCCACCACAACGACGAGGTAAGCAGCGCAACTACTTTGGCGACCGGTTGGCTACGGTAGCGGATCAACTCCTCCTCTTCTCCTTGGTGCCGCACCTCCACTGCGGCTCCTCTGATGGCGTCTGTAAGTTCGACCACCCACTTCCCTCTACTAGTTCTAGCTAGATCTGTCGATGAGGTGGGGTTAGATCGTCTGATCTGTTTGGCTGTGGTGTTGCAATAGCTAGTTGGGATGGATTTGAAGTAGGCTAGTGGTTGTTTTCTTGGATGTTCATGGATGGATTGGTAGTATGCTTAGATGTTCATGGATGGATTGGTAGTATGCTTAGATGTTCATGGATGGAGTGGTAGTATGCTTAGATGTTCATGGATGGAGTGGTAGTATGCTTAGATGTTCATGGATGGATTGGTAGTATGCTTAGATGTTCATGGATGGAGTGGTAGTATGCTTAGATGTTCATGGATGGATTGGTAGTATGCTTAGATGTATGGTATGGTAGTGTACAAGTGTTGAACAAAATCATCCTTATGTGTCCATGATTAGTGTTGTCTTGAAGAATGTGATGTATGTTGTATGTTGATGACGCTTACGTTTGTAGGACATGACCACGCAAGAGTTTAGTCTGGCCATCGTGCCGTCTGAGAGCCAGTTCCCGGCATCCTACGTCCAGGACTCCCAGGCTAACATCGACCTGATTCCTCTTGATTCAGAGGTTTTTGAGGTGGCCCCTACGGTTCCTCCATTTGTGATGGCTCAGCCCAACGTTGAATCTCATGCGGCTGCTCGAAAGGTAGCCACAAAGGAGAAGAAGGATGGCAGGGGATGCAGCATGAAATGACAGCCATTCCTCTCAACTTTTGTGCTTAACAAGATGGTTTGGCATCATATATAGTGGAGTGAGGGCTGATAAGGGGTTCAAGGAGGTCCATTTGAACTCTGTGGAAAAGAAAGTCTTCGACTTTTGTGGATAGGAGGTCACCTCGATCCAGGTGTACAACCACCTGAGGAAGTGGAGCATGAGGTGGATCACCACCTCCAAGCTGAGAGACCTAAGCGGTGCTTCATGGGATGAGGAGACCTGCACGATCGTGTTGGAGGAAGAGCACTACCAAGGTCACATCGCGGTTAGCTCACAAACCATGCCATTCTAACTAATCATCTCCTATGAACCATTGTGCCATACTAACTAACCGCAACTCTACTATGTTTCTTTTTTAGGATCACCCAAGGACGCAGAGTTCCTCAACACACCTATCCAGAACTACCACCAGATGCAGAAGATCTTCTCCTTCGGGCTCGCAACCGGCAATCATGACATGGGGTCAGGTCAGCCCTTCGGCTCGCCGATGCCCTCGATGCCGCCGATGCCGCCGATGCCACTGATGCCAGAGTATCTAGACACCCAGGAGTCAGACGCCATCAACATTGATGGTCCTGAGAAGGAAGGTCAGCACGTTCCTGTGCTTGATAGGAAGAGGAAGTGGTAAGGCTTCATGGAGGAGGAGATGACCGTCTTCAGCAGCATGACTCAGGTAGTGAAAGAGGTGGCCATCGCCATCAGGGAGAGCAAGACGGTGGATGTGCACCCTCAGCTGTACGACGCCATCATGGACCAAGTTGTCTTTAGCCCAAAGGCTCTCATGGCGGCGCACAACCACCTGCTTGACAACAAAGCCCAAGATGTTGGGTTTGTTGCCATGGGAGAGGCTCACATGATGCTTTGGCTGAGGACCTGGCTGGGCAAGCACTACTACTACTATTGCTTCTGCTGGTGGCGACGACATGCATGATCCTTGATGACGACGAGGTATATTTTGTGTAGTTAGGACTTCAAAACAATCTTATGGTCTATATATTTTGGTGAGGTGGTATATACTAACCCCTCACGGTGATCATGAACTTGTGGTGGTAGGATTACACCCTCTTTTGGATGTGGTGGTAGGTTAACACATCAACGTAGTGGTAGGTTGAACTTGCTATGCGGTATGATCATGCATGCTTACTAATGCTCTTATGCTTTTATGCTCCATAGCCTTCATTGCTTGCTTACTAGTGCTCTTATGCTGCATTCTTTCTAGGGCAAGTGGTATGCCATGTTCGAAGGGAGGGTTCCAGGGGTTTATAGTTCATGGGAAGCTTGTAGCAAACAAGTTTCAGGGTACAACGAAGGTTTCCATAGAGGGTTTAAGACTAGGCAGGTGGCAGAAGATGCTTACTCCAAGTATGTGCGAGAGCAGGGATGCAACAAGGTTGAGGCTGCCAAGGTGGATCGTCCATTGGGGCTGAAGAACATCATCATCTTCGTCCAGTTCATCGCCATTGCAGTGCTGTGGTGCTGGTGTGCGAGGTGTGATCGCGTGTAAGGTGTAAAATTATGCTAAGCAAGATAAACAACTAAGTGATAACAAGATATATACCAAGAAACAATATGGCTATCACAAAGTAAAGTGCATAAGTAAAGGGCTCAGGTAAGATATAACCGAGGCACGAGGAGACGATGATGTATCCCGAAGTTCACACCCTTGCGGATGCTAATCTCTGTTTGGAGCGGTGTGGAGGCACAATGCTCCCCAAGAAGCCACTAGGGCCACCGTAATCTCCTCACGCCCTCGCACAATGCAAGATGCTGTGATTCCACTAATGGTACTCTTGAAGGCGGCGACCGAACCTTTACAAACAAGGTTGGGGCAATCTCCACAACTTAATTGGAGGCTCCCAACAACACCACGAAGCTTCACCATAATGGATTGTGGCTCCGAGCTGACCTCAATTGCTCGGGGCAATCTCCACAACCTAATTGGAGACCCCGACGCTTGACCGGAGCTTTACACCATAATGATTGAGCTCCGAGACACCACCGACCATCTAGGGCACCAAGACACCCAAGAGGCACAAGCTCTAGGGTGCCCAAACACCCAAGAGTAACAAGCTTCTCAAACTTTACTTCCACGTATCACCGTGGAGAACTCAAACTGATGCAACTCATGCAATGGCAAGAACACACGAAGTGGTCAAGTCCCTCACACTCAAATCCCACCACAACAACAAAGGCTATGAAGGAATATGAGAGGAAGAACAAGGAGCTCACAAAGAACTCCAAAATCTAGATCCAAGGGGTTCCCCTCACATAGAGGAGAAAGTGATTGCCTGAAACATAGATCTAGATCTCCTCTCTCTTTTCCCTCAAGAACTAGCAAGAATCATTGGAGGGATTGAGAGATAGCAAGATTGAAGAAGGTCAACAATGAGGGGCAAATGCGAGCTCAAAGGATAGGGACCATTGGGGAAGAAGGCCCCCTTAAATAGGCTCCCCCGAATCCAACCATTATGCCCACAAGTCGTGCTCAAGCGGTACTACCACTTAGCACAGTCAAAACAGGCCAACGAGACAGAAAAACACGAGTGTAGTTCTGCCAGAGAGGTAGTACCGCTTATAAGAGGTAGTACCGCTCGGGGGAGAGGTAGTACCGCTTATAAGAGGTACTACTGCTTATAAGAGTTACTACCGCTCAAAGAGGTACTACCGCTTATAATAGGTACTACCGCGAAATTCGTGACGAGTTCCACAAGCGTAAATAAGAGCGGAAGTAGCTGGCCACTAGTACCTCTTATAAGAGGTACTACCGCTCGGGGAGCAGTACTACCGCTTAGAGCTGAAAAAACCGCCCAAGCAAAATAGAAGGAAGCTCCAATACTAAAACAACTATAACTACTGCATACAGACTTCGAATTGAGCGAACTCAAGCTTGTTGGATAGAGGATGACAAGAGCTATCCAACAACATTTGGTTATATTAAGGAGAGGAAATAAAAAATGCCAATGATATAGAGATGTGAAACCTCTATGAATGAAGAACCATCAAAAACTCCAACATCGAAAACATCATAGAAGATGCATATGAACTCCGTTTTCGATGAACTCGAGCTTGTCATGAAGATGACCATAAGCTCTAAAACTCATAAAGAGAAACACCAAACAAGAACCAAGAAAGATGATGCAAGGATGCAAATGGTTTGAGCTCTCAACAAATTATACGATCAAGCTACTCACTTGAGAGCCCCCCTTGATAGTACGACAATCGATCCTATAACCCGGTCTCCCAACTATCACCATGAGACCAGTAAAATAGAAAACCTATCAAGGGCAGACCTATACCTTGCACATAGTCCACTTGAGCTAGATGATGACGATCTTGACTTCCTCAAGTTGGACCACCTTTCTTGATTGCACTGGCTCAATGAAGACTACTTGATTGCTCCCCCATACTCCACTATGGGTGAGCCACTCTTCGGCACATCTTCACAAGTCCATTGGCACCACAATGGATGGCAAGCTTCAAGCATGATCTCTTCGTGATGCTCCACTTGAACTTGCACACCGCAATCTTGATGACGATCACCACTTGATGTCATCCTCCGAGAGTTGTAAGAGATCTTCTTTTCGATGCAAGCCCATGGAAAGATACCTAAGCCCACATGGAAACCTTACATACATCATGGGTTAGTACACAAAGCGTAATGGACAATGCTTACCATACCATGGGATCACTTGATCCCTCTCTATACATATTGTACGCTTTGTGTGTTGATCAACTTGATCCACTCTTTGCCATAGTCTTGATCAGCCTTGTATCTTATCTTCTCTTCATAAAAGATGATGTCTTGAAGGTAAACATGAGTGTTCACACAGTGTTCTTCTTCAAGACATGCTTGCAATAAGCTCAACTCTCACATGACCAATCTTTCGATACCTCCTTGAATACCACCTTGGTCATCACATAAACTCCAAAACCACACATGGAGAAATATGCTCTTATCTTCTCTTCATAAAAGATGATGTCTTGAAGGTAAACATGAATGTTCACACAATATTCTTCTTCAAGACATGCTTGCAATAAGCTCAACTCTCACATGACCAATCTTTGGATAAATCATTGAATACCACCTTGGTCATCACATAAACTCCTTGAAACCGACAAATGGACTTCAAGAAATGCCTATGGACAAATCCTTGAAGTAAAACTCAAAGAAACCATTAGTCCATAGGGATTGTCAACAATTACCAAAACCACACATGGAGAAATATGCTCTAACAGATACACATCAATCAACCCTAATGTCACCTAGATACTCCAATGTCATCACAAGTATCTGTGAGTCAATTATATGATATGCATCAAACAATTTCAGATTCATCATATTTAATCCACGCAAAAGAACTTCAAAGAGTACCCCAAGATTTCTATTAGAGAAAGTAGGACAAGAATGTGCATCAACCCATATGCATAGATTACCCCATTGTCACCACGGGAATCCGCATGTTGAGTACCAAAACATATATCAAGTGAATAAATAAAACACCCCATCGTCACCACGGGTATCCACATGCAATACATACATCATGTGATCTCAAATCCAATATTCAATCCGACATAACAAAATCTCAAAGGGAAAGATTCAATTCATCACATCAAGATAGCAAGGGACAAACACCATATGATCCAACTATATTAAAAAGGCTCGTGATACATCAAGATCGTGACATCTGAAGAACATGAGAGAGAGAGAGATCAACCACATAGCTACTGGTACATACCCTCAGCCCCAAGGGCGAACTACTCCCTCCTTGTCATGGACACCGCCGAGATGATGAAGATGGCCTCTGGTGACGATTGTCCCCTTCGACAGGGTGCCGGAACAGGGCTCCGAATGAGTTTTCTTTGGTACAGAGGCTTGCGGCGGCGGAACGGAAGTTCGAGGTAAACTTTTGGGGTTTTTGGGATTTATAGGATTTTTTTAGCGTTGGAATCACGCGGAACGGAGCCACGGGGTGGTCCCAAGCCATCAGGGCGCGCCCAGGGGGGTGGGCACGCCCTGTTGGCTTGGCACCAATAGGTGGCCTTCCTCTGGTGGTTCTTCTCTTCGGTATTTCTTATTTTCTCCAGAAAAAATCATCAAAAAGTTTCGGGAGATTCCGAGAACTTTTATTTTCTGCACAAAAAACAACACCACGGTAATTCTGCTGGAAACATCGTCAGTCTGGGTTAGTTCTAATTTAATCATATAAAGTGCATCAAAACCATATAAAAGTATTGTAAACATGGGTAAATATGGCATGAATACTTCATAAATTTTTGATACGTTGGAGACGTATCAGCCTCCCCAAGCTTAATTCCTACTCGTCCTCGAGTAGATAAATGATAAAAGAAGTAATTTATGAAGTGTGAATGCTAGCATAGTATATAAGTTTGATCAATGATAATTCTAGCATCATAAACACCAACTCTTTTCTCACAAAACTTCTCATGATCAAGTATTCACATGTTGAAGTATAGACCATAAACTTTCTTGAAAACCAACAAACTATGTTTTCAGTCATCAAACAATTACAATTCATGTTATTTTTAGGAAGGGTCCATGTAAGAGCTTTGATTTAGCAAATTCCAGACACCCAACTATCATTTAGTCTCTCATGATTGCTGACACTCAAAGCATATTTTTAGAATAAACAATTCCAGTCAAACACATAGGAAGATAGAGGCTTAATGTTTCACCTCCCAACTTATTTATCTCAGGGATAATGTCAACAATAATGAATCATGATCACTTATATTCACCTGGATATATGTGCCTAGATCTTTCCCCACCATATGATGCTTGCCAACTAAAGAATTAATAGATTGGAATAGGGATGAACATTATTGACTCTTGCATAAAAGTAAATACATAAAAAATAAAAGATAGGCCCTTCGCCGAGGGAAGCAGATGTTGTCATGCGCTTTTTATTTTTAGATGTGCAAGCTCTTAATGGAAAGGAACGTCACTTTATATTGCCCCTTGTGATAGCACCCTTTATCATGCAGTCCATCGCTTTTATTTCTTCACCATCACAAATTCATACAAAGCTTATTTTCCCTTCCAATAAAAGATCATACATAATTAGGAGCAATTTTTATTGCTTTTTGGCACCAATGACAACTTACTTGAAGATTCTTATTCAATCCATAGGTAGATATGGTGGACTCTCATGTCAAGAAGTTGGGTTTAAGGGTTTTTGGATGCACAAGTAGTATCTCTACTTAGTTCGAATTTTTGGCTAGCAAAAGATCCTAAGCAAGCACCACATGTTAGAGGATCCATGACAATATAACTTCTACGTGAATATAAACAAACATAACCATTACGTTGTCTTCCTTGTCCAACATCAACTACTTGATCAAAAGTAACAGTCCGAGACCGATACTCCAGATTCCTCCCATGTATTTCGAGTTTTGTCGTGTGTTCCATTTGTTTGTCGTAGTCGTCATCACATCATTCGCATTGCATCGGCACTCGTCACCGTCATTTTTCAAACTTGCATCCGTCCATAGTTGCGGGCTCTTCCCGTTCTCGTCATTGAACGTCATAGGATGTCGCTTTTATCGTTTGATTTCGTCCGTAGTCGGACCCTGCTTTTATGTATGATGACTGATATGTATGATTGTAATTGAGATGATCATGATTTAGCTTGTGGCGAGTGTAAGCCAATTCCATATACTCATCTCCTCTTTACATGTACTTGCAACGATATCCATTCTTGCGAAACGACGAGATGCGCTTCTATCCCTATCGAGGCCCTCGAGCCAGAATGAAGATAGTACCGCATCTTGGGCGTTACTAGTTGGTATCAGAGCCAGGAGTGTAACCCGAGTGTTGTGTCCTCTTTTCAAGTGTTTCCATACAATCAAGTTTTGTTTCTCTTTTCAACCGGAGTGCTGCCCGAATTTGTTCTTTATAATTCTTGCCTATCTCGTGTCGACCAGAGTGGTTTCAATTAATTCTTGTTCATGGAGCTTTTCATTCATGTATCACGACATCCAAGCTTCTTGTGATGTCTCTTTTTCCTCTATTCTATCGGAGTGCTTCCAAATCCGTTCCTCCTCATTCGTGGTCTATCTCACTTCAAGCAGAGTGGTTTCAACTCTTCATTGCCCTTGTATTTTTTTCATCTCTTTGCAACATCCAAGTTTCGTTGGTTTCACTTGTTTGTCAAAGAAGCAACTAAGTTTTACCTCTTTCTGTCCTCTTTCTCTTCCTCTTCTCATTCTAAGATCGGGTGAGATCTCTTGTTAGTGGAGGAGAGTTGTAACAGCCCGAGACCGATGCTCCAGATTCCTCCCATGTATTTCGAGTTTCATCATGTGTTCCATTTGTTTGTCGCAGTCGTCATCACATCATTCGAATCATTCACATTGCATCGGCACTCCATCACCGTCATTTTTCAAACTTGCATCCGTCCATAGTTGCGGGCTCTTCCCGTTCTCATCGTTGAACGTTTCGATACCAAACACATACGCACGCGCCCGCGGCATCGTTAAAATATATTGTTTTTAAAGGCGCGTATAAAACATTCTTGGAATGGGTTGAAAGTTGGCGTGCGGTCTTAATATATTGTAGGTAGACCTCCTGCCAAATTTCGTCACATTCGGAGCTTGTTTGATACCCGAACCGTTAAACCTATAGCGACACTATAGCCGGTTTAAATCTCACACGTTTCGGTTTTAAAAACTCCGTTGCCGGGCCGTACACTTCCCTCTCATCTTAGCCCAACACCACTCCACAGCCCACCACAACCCACCTAGCCAACCCCGCAACCGGAGCCGTCCGATCGCGATCCTATGGTCCGAAAACGGACAAAACCCCCATAACCCTAGCTCCCATGCTATAAAAGGAAGCCTACCCCTGCCTAATTTTGAAGCCTAGCCATCGCCCTTGTTTTCCGCGCCCAACCAGTGCCGAGCCGCCAACAATAGCCACATTCCTCCACCTCCAGTGCGCAGGGCCCGCCCATGCCCGGATCACCGTCGCACCGTGCCCCTCACCCCGAGCTTTAGATCGGGAGTGGATTCCCGATCTAGAGCCACCTTCTCGCGCCGCCACAAGGTCCCGCCAGAGCCCTGCCTTGCTGGACCACCTCCTCACGTCGGCGACCGGCACCACCGTCGACGACCTCGAGCCACCAGGCCGGAGCTCCGCCATGCCCCATCTTTCCTTCCATCTCCTTCCTCTCTCCTGCATCTCCATGTCCCATGCTCATCTCTCTCTCCCGTGCTACATGACACCATGAATGGCCGCCCCAAGCTTCACAGCCCCAAGCTCGCCGTCCTACGCAGGATCTCCTTCACCGTGACCGGATCCGCTGCTTCCCATCGTCCTTGGCTCATTTCCGTGCCGCTGGAGTGTGCCAAGCCCGCCGGATCTCCTCTGTCATCACGCCGCCGCGCACGTCCGGATGCATCGAGGAGCAGGCACTCGATCCGGCTGCCTCCGCTCACTCGTTGCGCCTCTGGGCCTCACGCATGCTTGGCCGCGTTGGCCCGTGGCGCCCCGGACCAGCTCCCTTGGCGCGGAAGCCCCAACGCCGGCTCAAGCCCCTGTAAGATCCGTCGGCCTGCTGGCCTCCTCTCCGCCTCCAAGGCCGAGCGCGCCGAAGCCAGCCCAGCCACTTCTCCGCTTTCGCCCCGAGGCCCAATGTGAGCTCCCAGCCTTATCACCCGCTCTAAGCGCTGCTTGCTAAACTGTGCTAACGTATGCACTGTTGGGCTAGCCAGATCTGGCCCAGTGGTGTTTTTTCCTCTCGTGCGAATTTCTCTATTATCCAGAGAATTGTTGTTTTACAGAAAAACTCTTAATCTTCATGTGTCGGCCCAGTGGATACCAGGGTACCACGGGCCGTCTGCCGTTGGCCTAGGTGTCGACACTCAGGTCGGGCCCAAGGAGGTGGCCACGACCATGCCGCTCCGGAGGAACTTACCTTGCGAGGGGCGTGTCTCCCAGGGTCCCCTCGCGACCAAGATCGGGCCCCTCGGGGACGTTGGAGTATAGTGATTGCCTCGTGAGGGGATCTCCCTCAGAGCTGCCTCGCGAGGCTGAGGGCGGGGCGACTAACGGTAGGATCTCGCGCCCGTCATGTGGGTGTATGACCTTGCAGAAGGGGGCAGCAGGAGCCGTGCCAGCTGGCGCGAACAGAGATGTTTTCCCCTTTGATGGTTAGGAGCCAGTGCCAGCTGCCCCACAAAATCAAGTCCCAAAGTGTTTCCCCTTTGGTGTAAGGAGACCAGAACAGATCGACACTGCAAGACAGGGGTCATCACTGAGTGTAATGCCCAAGATGCGGTCCTATCTTTATTTTGGCTCGAGGGCCTCGATAGGAATAGAAGTGCATCTAGTCGTTTCGCAAGAATGGATATCGTTACAAGTACATGCAAAGAGGAGATGAGTATATGGAATTGGCTTACACTCGCCACAATCTAAATCATGGTCATCAGAAATACAACAATACATTCAATCACCATACAGAAGAGCAGGGTCCGACTACAGACAAAATCAAACGATAAAAGCGACATCCATCCTTGCTAATCCTAGGCTATCGGCCTGGAACCCATCCTATGATCGATGAAGAAGAAGAACTCCAAATCAAACAAGCATCGCTCTCACATCAAAGCATCGCATTACATGTACCTGCAACTGTTGTTGTAGTAATCCGTGAGCCACGGGGACTCAACAATCTCATTTCCAAGGGTATCAAGACTAGCAAAGCTTAATGGGTGAGGTATGGTTAAGTGATGAGGCTGCAACAAGAACTAAGCATTTATTTGAGTGGCTAACTTAAGAGTACAATAATAAGAAGAGTGATCTATGCATAAACAGACGTGAGCTAATAATGATCAAGAAGTGATCCTGAACACCTACTTATGAGTCAATCATAACCCCATCGTGTTCTCTTTCCAAACTCCCTCAAAAAGAGATGGTCACGGTTACGCACACGGTTGGTCTATTTTAATTGAATTTGCTTCAAGTTTTCTATTACCGGATGTTATAAAATTACCAAGTTGCCACATAACCGCGGGCACGGCTCTCAGAAAGATTTAACCCTGTAGGGGTGCTCCAACTCATCCATCACAAACTAGCCACAAGCCGCGTGGAAAACCTCAACCTCGAGATAGCCCAAGGTATCCTCGGAATCCCGGTGCACAAGACATTCGAGAAAGGTAAAACAAATCCAGCAAGGCCGCCCGACGTGTCGACAATCCCGATAAGAGCCACGTATCTCGTTCTCAGGACACGGCGGATGAGCTAAGGGTATGGTAACTGACGTCCCGAGTTGGCCCAGGTAGCCCGCACGGTGCTCTAGTTTGGACCAGCACCATCAGCACGCCCCCTGTATTATGTTGAATTAATCCGTGGGTAGCGCTAACTCCCTATGCATTACTAACGGTGTTCAGTATTATTGTGTTGGGCAAATATAGTACCAATGTTTGGCGTTGCCGGAAGAGTTTTATCCCAAAACAAATTATCAAGGGGGTCCCCATAACAACCCCAAGCATGTTAGGAGTGCTCAGTATGGAACATAATACCGGTACTCGGAAACTAAGGCAACAAGAGTGGAACAAAACACCAAGCAAAAGGCCAAGCCTTCCACCCTTTACCAAGTGTATAGATGCATTAAATTAAATAGCAAGAATATTATGATATCCCAAGATATCCATGTTAACACATGGAACAAACTGCACCTGCAACTAGCAATGCTATAAAAAGGGCTGAGCAAGCGGTAACATAGCCAAACAACGGTTTGCTGGGAAGATGGAGGTTAGAGGCTTATCATAGCAATGTTGGGAGGCTTGACAAACAAGTGGTTGGTAGCGAGTCATATCGATAGAAACGAGACAACTAGCATAGCAATGATAGTAGTGGTATCTAGGGAAATGGCCATCTTGCCCGAGACCCCGCTTGGAAGAAGAACGAATCCATGAAGTAGACGAACGGGACGTAGTCGAGCGGATCCTCACACTTCAAATGGATCAGAACTCTAGTGATGAGAAGCAAATCCGGAAACAAAGAAATGGCACGGTAAAAAACACAACATATTCATGACATGATACGCAATCAAGTATGATGCATGTCCGGTTTAATTATGCATGGCATGACAAGCACAATAATTAAGCACTACAAATTAAGTGAAGTTCAATATGCAACGAGTTGCATATTGACGAAACTCCACGTCCAAATTATTTAGTTCACTCTCATTTAGGTACTCATCAATATTAAATGTTGTTTAACATGGGTGGTCATGGCATAAGGTGAAAACGGAATTAAAGCAATTTTAAATGGAGAAGGAGAACATACATATAACAAAATAACAACTCTCCATATTACAAGAAATGCGGTTAATGTTGTTTAACTAAACAATCATTTTAAATGTTGTTCATCATGGCAAGAGGTGAAACATAATTAAACTACCTATATAGGCATTTTAAATGAGGTCGAAAACAACATATAGTATTTCTGAAACGACCCCATATGCAAATTATGAATTTGGTCCAGTTCTGAATTAATCATATTTTATATTTATTAAACAGGAAAATAAAGTGCACCATGGTATTCTACATGTTTTTCTAGTCAAGTTACATATGTGAAACATTTTAAACGGAGCTACGGTTATTTAGTTATGATAAAAACCGTTTTAGCTTGGCATTTATGCAAATTACATGAAAATAGCAAGTTAAACATTTTAAACATGGTTGAAAGTTGGATATTGTGAAACTACACGAAACTCTAAATATTTTACATGTTTAAATCATTTTAAACCGATGCACGGTTTGTGAGATATTAAATGCATGAAGTCTAGGTTTTAATTTTTTTGAAAATCTGTAATTCCTGGAAAAATAGGAAATTCGCAGCGCCGAGGAAAAACATATACGGGCCTAAACAGTGGGCGCAACATAATAAACTACGCCTACTAGCGCAACATAGCCGAAATTCTACTGGGCCGAATCTGCATACGGGTTGCAACATGAGCATGGGCGCAATATACAATACATCGCACATGCGCCACATAGGGGCGGCTGGACAGAGGCTCACCTAGTGGGTCAGGCCCATGTCGAAAGAGCGGCTGGTTGGGCCGGCTGGCGCGGGACGCGGCCCAGGACGGAGGCGAGGCGGGGCAGGCTGCGCTAGGCCTTGCGCGAAGGCTGGCCGGCCCAGGTGGCGCTGGAGCGGGCAAGCGCAACGTCCAGCGCTCATCGTGTCGCTCGTTCCCGAGAGAATGACAGCAACCGGAGGCGCCGGGGCCTGGGAGTGGCCGGCGGCAGGGCTTCGAGGTGAGGACGGGTGCGGGATGGACGCAGATTGACCGGATCTCGCCGGATCCGGGCGATTCGGGGGCTGGAGATGGCTAGGGGACGGCTGAGGCGGCCGGATCTGTGCTCGGCGAGGCCCGGCCATGGCGGAGCTGCGGGTTGGCAACCATGGAGGAGCCTCGGGCGCTCCTTGCAGCGGCAGCTCCGGCCGGCGGCGGCTCCGGCGGACGGCGAGGCGTGCCTGCGGGCGCGGCCACGGCGGCTTGCAGGAGGCGGCGGGGTCCGGTGGGTCGAGGTGAAGGCGAGGAGGCGATGAGCGGGGCAGGCTCGGGCACAGGCTGCATGCTGCGGCTCTGTGGTCGCCCGGACAATGTCCGACGGCCATGGACAATGTCCGGCAGGGCTAGGAGACGAAATTTGGGCCTCTAATTGCGGATCTGAGGGCAGAAAATGGAGGGGGAGGAGTGGATTTCAGGATTGGAGGAGGTGGGGCTTGAAGGTGGAGTTTGGTAGGGGGGTGTCTGCAATTTTGGCAAGGGGAAACCGTAGAGAGTGAGGAGGCTCTCTACATGGGGTGGTTTTATATAGGAAATGGGCTAGGGTGGGTTGGTTCTCGTTCGCCCGATCGTGATCCAACGGCCACGGACACAGGGGTATGCTAGGTCGGCTAGGTGGGCTGCATAGGGGGTATTGGGCTAAGAAGAGAGGGGAGTTTGTGGCCCGTGACCGTTTTTTAAACCAAAACGCCTGACGAATAAACCGGTTATAGTGCCGCTATAGGTTATTGGTTCAGGTGACAAACGGACTCTGAATGCGATGAAATTTGGCAGGAGGTCTACCTACAATATGCAAAGATTGCATGCCAACTTTCAACCCATTCCAAGAATGTTTTGTACGCAATTTTAAAAAATATATTTTAACGATGTCGCATGCGTGTGCTTGTGTGGTTGGTCACGAAATGGTCAACGACGAGAACAGAAAGAACCTGCAACTACAAACGGATGCAAGTTTTAAAAAATGGTGGCGACAGAGTGCCGATGCAATGCTAATGATGCGAAGATGAATGAGACAAACAAATAAAACACACGGCGACAACGGAAATAAATGGAAGGCTTCTGGAGTGTCGTCTCAGGCTGTTACACTGAGCCCACTAGCGCGTCGCGAAGACTATTTTAGCTGGCCGAGACCACCTTTTGTCAGGATATGACTGAGTTCCTGTCCCCCTTTGAATTGCCGCCCTGTGGCCACCCTTTCCCGCCGATGTTTTTGGAGAAAAGGACCAAGGCACTACAAAGGGGGTAGGGATGCCTCTATGTAAGGGGATCGAGCCAGTTTCTCTCCCCAAGACCTCGTGTACCGCGAGCACAACTCTCGCCCACAGAGCAATCCAACGCAAAGCAGGAGTAGGGTATTACACCTCAACGGTGGCACGAACCTGGGTAGCTCGTGTGTGTCCCTGTCGTGTCCGGCGAGCAGGAGCGAGCTCGTCGTCGATCCTCTTACGTTCATCGTCGAGCCGTAGGTAGCTAAGCCAAGCCCCCAATGTTCGAATCTTATTCACGAAGAAGTTCTTGGACGCAGATCACGGACTCCAACATTTGGCACGCCAGGTAGGGGAGCTTGCCGTCTTTGTGCCTTCGACCTTGACGTTGACCTCGACATGAGTGAAGCCGCTACACACCATGAGCGCGCCGCTCCCCGGGCCATCCACGGGACACGCTCAGTGCCGCCTGGTCTCCTCTGGTCGGGCGGCGGCACAGCCGGAGGTCGTCGCGTAGCGCGCGCCTCGGCTCCGCCCCACGCTTTTCCCACGACTAGAGGTGTCGGCCGCCTCTTACAGGCCGCCGCGATTGGACGCAGGAGCTGCACGACCCCGACGGGAAGCGTCGTTGCCAGCGGGGGCTCCCAAGGGCTTCACAGAGTGGCCTGCATCCTCGGCGGGTCCCAGGCCCCTCCATCCAGCCGTCACCTCAAGGGCTTCTCGCGGAGGGTGAGAGCGGCCCTCCCGGCGTCCGAGCCCTCCGGCGGTCCCAGGAGGTCGGAGTCCCCCATCGCCTTCGACGTGAGCGAACACCCCAAATCCACCAGGGCCGTGGGTGGCGTCCCCCTGTTGTGTACCCCCACCATCGCCGGGGTAGCCGTCACCAAGACGCTCATCGACGATGGCGCGGGCCTCAACCTGCTGTCGGTGGAGACCTTCGAGGCACTCCAGGTGCCCTACGAGCGGCTGGCGCCCACCAGGCCCTTCTCGGGCATCACCAACGGATCCACCCGGCCTCTAGGGCAGTGCGCCTCCCGGTCACCTTCAACACTCGCGACAACTACCACAAGGAGTTGGTGGACTTCAACATGGCTCCCATCGACCGCCCCTACAACGCCATCCTAGGCTACCCCGCGCTCTCCAAGTTCATGGCGGCGACCCACCACTCCTACGGCCTAGTGAAGATGCCAGGGAGTAGCGGCCCCTCGCTGTCCGCTGCGATGAGAAAGACACGATGTGATCCCTCGCGCACGCCTACAAGACGACTGCCACCATGACCCTGGCGTGCGAGAGTGTGTCGGGGCTGGCCGAGCTGGCGCCCGCGAAGAAGAAGCCCCTCTTCTCCCAGGATTGAGCTAAGACCAAGAAGGTGTCTTTGGATGGGGGCACCGAGGGCCCCTTCATCATCATCGACAGCGAGCTCTCTCCCGAGAAAGAGGGTGAGCTTGTTACGTTCCTCCGGGCGAATGCGGACATGTTCGCTTGGACGCCTTCGGTCATGACCAGCGTGCTGAGGGAGGTGATTGAGTATCACCCGGCGATGTGCCCCAATGCGCGCCCGGTCAAGTAGAAGGTCCGGCGCTAGGCGATCGAGAAGCAAGACTTTGTCGTCCAGGAGGTTGAGAAGCTTCAAAGTGTCGGCGTCATCTGCGAGGTACTCCATCCCGAATGGGTTGCTAACCCCGTCGTCGTGGCCAAGCCGCACGGCGGCAAGCGCATGTGCATCGACTTCTCCAACCTTAACAAGGCCTGCCCCCAGGACCACTTTCCACTGCCAAGGATCGATCAAATATTAGACTCCACCGTCGGGTGTGATCTGCTTTGCTTCCTGGACGCATTCTCAGGATACCACCAGATCAAGATGGCGAAGAAGGATGAGGAGAAGGCCGCCTTCATCACTCCAAGCGGGGTGTTCTGCTACATGTGCATGCCCTTCAGACCGAAGAGCGCGGGGCTACCTTCCAGAGGCTGATGCACATCTGCCTGGGGTGCCAGATGGGAGGAATGTGGAGGCTTACGTCAACGACATCATCATCAAAACGCGCGAGACGCGCACCCTCATCGAGGACCTAGCTGAAACATTTGCTAACCTGCACAAGGTCAACCTAAAGCTGAACCCTGCCAAGTGCGTCTTCGGTGTCCCCTCCGGCAAGCTCATGGGCTTCCTGGTCTCCCATCGCGGCATCAAGGCCAACCCGAAGAAGATCAGGGCCATCAAAGAAATGCGGCCGCCCTGTAACCTCAAGGAGATGCAGCGCCTGGCGGGGTGCATGGCCTCGCTCGGCCGCTTCATATCCAAGTTTGGTGAGCGGGCTCTACCCTTCTTCAAGCTCATGAAGAGGATTGGCTCCTTCGAATGTACCCCGAGGCAAATGCGGCCTTTGAGGGCCTCAAGAGGTACCTCATGACTCCCCCATCATGGTTGCCCCGCGCTCTCGCGAGCGCCTGCTGCTGTACTTGGCGCCCCCAGACGGCCAGCGCGGCCCTGGTGGCGGAAAGAGAGGAGCAAGTCTGTGCCAAGAAACGCCCAGCTCCCGCGGCATCAGCCGCACCTTCGGACGCCACTCCCATGGAGGCAACAACCAACACCCTCGGGGCCCCTCCGGCGCCCCCTGAGAGTTTCCCCCAGAGGCCTTGGTGCCACCCCAGGAGGCCTCCAGGGCTCCGCCTCCAGAGGCCCCCGAAGCACCTCTTGTCGAGCCCCCTGGTGGCGAGGAATCAAGCACCACAGTCACGCGCCTCGTCGAGCACCGCGTCTACTTCGTCAAAACGGTGCTACGGGACGCACGTGAGCGGTACCCTATGCGGCAGAAGCTCCTCCTGGCGCTCCTCATGGCCTCTAGGAAGTTGCGCCACTACTTCTAGGCTCACCAGGTCAGAGTAATCTCTTCTTACCCCTGGAATAGGTCTTGCGGAGCCCGAACGCCACCGGCCGCGTGTTAGCCTTCGATGAGTCTCGTCAGGGTGGCCTGCGGGAGGACGATCTGCTTTTTCTCGAAGGGGCCTGTCGCCAGGTGGCTCTCCGCGCAGCCAGGTACCAGCAGGCGTTGCGTTGCTATCATAGCCACAACATACACCCCCGCACCCTTGAGGTGGGTGACCTGGTGCTACGTCGGATACTCTCAAGAGAAGGGCTCCACAAGCTTTCGCCCATGTGTGAGGGTCCCTTCAAGGTCACACACATCTCCAGGCCCGGCGCGGCGCGACTCGAAACGGCGGAGGGTGTTCAAGTACAAAACGCTTGGAACATCCAACATCTCCGCAAGTTCTATCCGTGACCTCACAGATACGAGCGAGATGGAGCTGTACACGCTCCGGAACTCTCTCTACCAGCGTTGCCTACGGCACGCGGGAGCTCATTCCCACTCTCGTGGAAGCCCCATGCTCCGCGCTGGCGGATTCTCCTACCCACTTACGTGGAAGTCCCATGCTCGTGCTAGCGGAAACCCCATGCTCCGCGCTGGTGGATTTTGATAATGAGCTAGCTTTTCAGCGGTAGCAACCTCACGCTAACCCGTGTCCATCAAGGCATCATTTTCCATCACCTCATGAGGGCGCTTTTTAGCTGCATCAACCTCAGGCTGACCCGTGTCCGTCACGGCAGCATTTTCTGTCGGCCTTTTTCTGCTTGTAATGAACCCGTTTTCATGCATCAGTGAAACTTATTTTCCTCCAGAGCCTCTATGTGCTTGCAGCTAAACCAGTCCCCGATAGGGGCATGCGCTCACAGTCTCCCCCATGTCTGTCATGCAAGCAGGGGCTGGGCACGGTGTCTGTGCTCGGGTCAGTCCCTGCAGCACTGCGAAACCCAAGTGATCGAGCTGTGGCTCGTGGGCCTGCCCTCGTGCACATCACCTCACTAGGTGCTTGGTTCTCTTACCTCCACGCATGACACCCATAGGCTCCCCGCGAGCGCGCCCCCTGCTACATTGCTCGGCGATTCCTTGGTGTAGGTAACGAAGACCTCAAGAGTCTCCCTCGGGAGGGCCTCACGGGCGGCGCTCCACAAGCAGGAGGCCCCTTCAGTTAAGTCTCAACACACCCCTTAGTTTCCTTCCCCCTCCTTTCCCTCTCGAGGCGCCTTGACCTCCCTAGCACGGGTCGTCTGCGCGTCAAAAGGGGGAGGAGCTTGAGCACCGTGCCTCAGGACCTCCTACCGGTCCCAGGAGACCTGCACCCTCTGGCCTTGCCGAGCTCCTGCTCTAGGCATACCAGGGACGGTGCAGTCCGCCTCAGGGGGCTGGGCCCCAACGACGCAGGGCACCAAAGCAGTGCAAAAAAGAGGGAGAAGGAACCCCCCCAAAAGGTAGAAAGCACAAGGCATGCAGAAATAGCGAACACATGAAGTATAACATTTGTCACGCAGATATTCTGCCACGCCCCACTAGGCAACTTCGATTACACAAGAAACATACAAGAAAGAAGTCGCCCCCAACCGAGGTCCACCCTGGAGCCACCCGCGCCTAGTCAGAGTCCTTGCTCTTGATGCTCAGGGGGCTCCCGTCGCTTTCGCTCCCATCGTTCTTGATCCCGCCGGACGAGTCGGAGTCGCTCCCGCTCTCACTCTCAGCGCAACACTCCACGCGGCCGCCAGAGACCCCGAAGAACTTCGCGAAGAGGGTCACGGCTCCGTCATATCGGAACTGCATGACCTGCCTGCGCGTCAAGTCATGGGATCGGGCGAACGACTTCCACGCCCGCTCCAGGAACATGAGCCCAGCGGAGGAGAACTTTAGCACCACCCAAAAGGGGCTGTTGCAGCAGCTGTCTGCCCGCAGCCACAGGCCTGCGGGCTCCTTGCCCTCCATCACTCTCGCGAAGGAATCCGGAAGGCGGAGCCAGCTGCAGGGCCGGGGATACAGTCCCACGATGAACTCATGGGTAACCTCCGCCTCGTGGGTTTCCGGCGAAGGAGAGGGGGCGCGCATGCCGACATGCCCCCACGGCCCCAGGCACCACACCATCCACGACTTCTGGTCGAGGGCGCCCCGCGGTCGATGGGACCGCCCCCCGCCGCAACAAGCAAGGAGCGTGTGTGGCCTCCAGGATCGGCCCCGGTCGCCGCGGCCGAGGCGCGACCCTGACCTCGACCCCTCGCCGCAACGGGCTTCGGTGGCCCTGCCTTCTCCGCCGCCTCTTTCCCCTCCCCCCCCCCCCACGGGAAGCTTCCGCTTCGGGGCCATGACCGCAGAGGTCGCTGGCAGACGCTTGGGGATGGAAGAACCGCGAGGCTGAGAAGTTAGCCGCAAGGCATTGTGATAATGGTGCCCTCGTGACTCGTGCGGGCCGGCTTTATAGCCCCAGCAGTGGTTACCGAGGCGTCGCGAGGAGCAGAGGCGCCGTGTTCGCATAGACCACCATGTGTTGTCCCCGAGCTAGGCGGTCCAGGGGTCCCGCGTCGCTTCGCCTGTGACCGACAGAGCGCGTGCGCCGCGGGCCCGTGGGCTACTGTCGGCCCAGTGGATACCAGGGTACCATGGCCCGTCTGCCGTTGGCCCAGGTGTTGACACTCGGGTCGGGCCCAAGGGACCTAATGGAATTGGCTGGGTCGGGGAAACTTGAGGTTGTTGCCTGCGCCCACTGCTAGAAACTGCCAAAGACTCCGGATGGCGACTCTTGCTACGACTAGCATATGGAGTGGAGTGCATCCGATCGCGACTGTAAGAATACTGCGCTTGTAGCACCACTGCTATTTTCAACATCTCTATAGCGTTCCTGGCTTCAACATTGACATGGGTATTTCCAAGAATAGGTAGAGCTTCCAACTGCCGGGTCACCGCCAACACATTGTCAGCAGGATTAGAAAAGTGGCCCCATGGCGTTTGAAAACGTTGTGGCGGCGAGGGAGCTAGTGGTGGCTGATTTTCGAGCGGCTGCCCAGCCCCCGGTGTCTGCTGAGGGGTGTTGAAGAGTTGTTGTGGCTCGAGGTTCAGTGGCAGCCGGCTCCGATGTCTCCTTTGGTAAACCGCCTTAGATGCCTCTCTCTGAAGTCCTAATTGCCAAGCCCCGGCTTTAAGGCGTTCCGACTCATTATGTATGCGAGCCTATAGTTCCGCCATCCTGGCGTTCTCAGCATCGATTTCCTTCTGCTCCTCGGTCATCTGATCACGTAGTTGGTTAACTCCGTATTGCGTTCTTTTTGATTTTCCGCGGTGATGGGACAGTCCACGAGCATTGCCATCTCAGCCATTAAATCTGTCATGGTCTGAGTCGGCGTCTTGCCAGACCCACTAGATCCACCCGCCGCTCTGGCCGCGGATGGGTTCTGAGCCGCCACGGTTCCTGCCATGTAGACAACAACCTGACAAGGCGACTCATGGAATTCTTCAGGGGATTCAGTCTCCAGTGATCCCCCGAGTCTGCCATCATAGAGAGGATAGATTGATTCAGTTTCTCCTATGGAAGAATCTCCATTTGAGTCGGCGAGGATGTCGCCGCTGCCCGCCGGCTCAGCCGAGAGGCAAACTCCATGTGTAAAAATGACGAACACATGACGCCGGCCAGTTCGATCTCGACCAGGTCATGTATGCTGAGTCGGTTCCTCGATGTTGATGTAGATGCCCTCTTGGCAATGGTAGATCCGATCCTACCAAAGGGACCTCATGTTCGTGCTTGGTTGAGCTAACCTTGGCACCCCAGATTGGATCGTCAATGCAGATCTTGTCGTGGTGTCTCTTGATCATCTGATGCACCGCGGATTTCCCGAACCCTGGACAAGTTCCCTTCGATAACTTAACTCCACCGGGCGAGTGCACCGCGGTGGGTGCCAACTTTCGTGGTTTTGTCACAGCAGATGTACTCGTGCAAGGACTTAGGTGTGAGGCCATCGCCGCTAGGTGGTGACTCAAAGGGGTTAAACGGGAACGGGAGGCGATTTTACCCAGGTTCGTCCCCTCCAATGGAGGTAATACCCTACGTCCTGCTTTGTGTGTATTGATGGATAGATCTCGATTACAAGGGCGCGGAATCGCTAACCTAACTCTCGAGGGATTATGACTTAAGTCTTTCGGCCCTAGGGGCTTGCCTTTATATACAGGTCAAGACCCTAGGGTTTACAACAAAGTCCGAGTCATATCATGACTCATAACCTATCATGTCTCTAACACGCCTTGCCTCTTAAGCAAGGAATATTCCGGCGTCTTTTGCCCCGTGGGCCTTGAGTCGACGTCTTCAGGTGTTGGGCCGCCCGCTGACCTAATTGACAACCGCTTTACTTGCCTTGTCCTCACGACACGGCCTATCTCGAGTTGATTCTAGAGTCGCCAATACATTGACCCGGCCCAATAGGGCGGGTTACACCGTGGGGTTATATCCCCGACACTATGGGTAGATATTCACGAAGTATGCAATCTCCTTGCCCGTACAAACTTCTTGGTTCAACTCCACAACACGAAGTAGGAGGCTCCCAAGCAACACCTAACCAATCTAGGAGGCACCACCTTCCAAAAGGTAATAGGCTTGATAGTGATGATGAACTCCTTGCTCTTGTGCTTCAAGATGTTAGACTCCTCAACACTCAATCACTCTCTCACAGATTTGGCTTGGTAAAAGAGATTGATTGGGTGGAAAGCAACTGGGGGAGGCTAGAAGTCAAGACCCATATGGTTGGAGTGAATGATCTTGATCTCAACACAAGGGTAGGTGGTTCTCTCTTAGAAATTTGTATATGGGAAGTGGGTAACTGTTCTAAGTGCTTTTCTTGTGAGTGGGATGTGGTGGAGGGGTATATATAGGCATCATTATTGACCAACTAGGTGCAACCAAAGTAAAACTCGATCGTACCGATTTGTTCAAAATTTGGCAACTTTAGGAATCTCGGTGAGACCGATATATGATTCTCGGTAGTACCGATATGAGTGGCCGAGGGCAGTTTCCAAACTCGGTGAGACCGATCCATAAAACTCGGAAATTCCAATTTTATAAATTTGTTCATCCAAAAGTTTGTCACCGAAACACGGTTGCACCGATGTAGTACTTGGTTTTACCGAGAAGCTAGTGTTTGGCTAGGTTCTGTCTAAGATGGAAAATCGGTAGGGCCGAGAAGGAAACTTGGTGGCATCGATTTTGTATGGTAGGGTTTAAACAGAGTATTTTGTGGGTGAGCTTGTGGGTGTTTTTGGTGGCTAGCACTTGTGCACGTGGAGCAGTTTGTTCACCAACATTACATCACCCCCTTTTAATAGTATTGGCTTTCCTATGGACTCAAAGTGATTACTCACAAAGTAAAATGTAGAGTCTCCTTGCTTGAAGCTTGCCAATCCTATTCCTTGCATCTTCTTCTTCTTCTTCTTCTTCTTGGGGAGTCTCCTCACACCCCTTTTGCCAACAATCCCTGTGGACTAGACCTGAAATAAACTAGGTAGAAATATTAGTCCAAGAGACAATGTATGTTGTCATGAATTATCAAAACCACCAAGGTAGCATATGTGCTTGCAACCTCCCCCTTTTTTGTAATTGATGACAACATACAATCAAAGCTTCAAGTAAATATACACAAAGATATAATGAAGACTTTGAGAGACACATGACTAAAATATGCTCCCCCCAAATGTGTGCAATCCTTTTGAGGGATAGTTGCTTTGGAATGCATGGACACACATATAGTAGAAGGGATAAGTTGAGTCATGTGTATCTTGGCTATATGCATCAAATATATGTGAATGAGATGTATCCTTATTCAAGACTTCACTATTGCAAACAATATGTGCAAGAAGCAAGAGATCATCTTGATCAAGGATATGATGCATATACTTACCTAGAGTTCTTGAGCATCCTAATAGTAGAAACGCACTTGAGAAAACAATGTTAGGGAACACAAGAGTGTTTTACATACCAAAAATGCAATAGAACTCACCAGTACCAAGATGTGGAGAGCATATAGAAGATAGTATTCCTTAAGATTGATATGTCTCTAAGATCATTTAGAACTTTCTCCCATAAATATGAAATTTTAGGTCATCCTCTCCCCTGAATCTTAGCATGTAGATATTGGAGTAGGTAGGGTGAGACAAGTCTAACTTGAGTAGACAAATAAAACACATTTTCTCTCCTCAAATGATAGAACAAGATTAAATGCTCTCTGTAGGAGTAGTAGCCGCGCCCTAGCCGAGTGGTTCGATCGAACCCACTCGACAGGGAGGTCTCGGGCTCGACCCCCCCCGAGCCCCCCATTTTGCCTTTGTGGAGGAATTAATCCATGCACTGACAGTGGGCCCAGGGCCCACATGTCACCCCCTCTGAGGCCCTAGTGTGTATGCCAGTGGGCCCTATTTTTTATTATTTGTGATGTGCTTTTCTCTATTTCTGAGTTGTTTTCCATTTAGGGTAAATTCCAGATTGGGGCATTTCCATTCTTGTCTATGCCAAATATGGATATTGTCGGCGTTCTGGGGACGGGTGTACCCAGACTTGCCTGCCTGCAGCATAGGGCATGGCCCACCTCGTCAGCTAGGCACGGCCTGGCGCGGCTCCACTCAAGGCAAGGCCCTCGCGAGGCCCCCAGGCTCGCGAGGAGGAACGGCGCCAAGACCAGCAGGGGGAGGGCCACCTCAGGCCCCCTCCAGAGCGGCGGAGAACTCTATGCAGAGCCCAGCCTCAGGAGTCAAAGATGATGCAAGGAAGGACAGGCGGGCGCCAGCGCGCCAGGCGGCGCAGTTTCCCCTTTGGTGCATAGGGAGCAAGGACGTACACGGGTTCCCAAAGCACCCCCAAAGGTTTCCATTCCGGTGCAACAAGACCACGACCACGAGCCCCGCAGGACGGATGTCATCGCCGAGCCCACCTCTGCATCATCGACAACCACTTTGCAGGCAAAGACCGCCTTTGGGCAGGGCGCGGATTGTCATCGTTTTCTCACGACAGATGCCATGGGGTGGCTTATCGAGAGTGGTTGGGGCCGAAGGACGCCGACGGGCCCCGGGAGCGGGATTAGGCACAAGTGGTGATGGACACGCGATGTACCCAGGTTCAGGGCCCTCCGTGGGAGGTAATACCCCTAGTCCTGCTGGTCTAGTTGGACGGGGAGAGATGTTACAATGGTGCTCCACGAGCTGTTTGTCTAGAGGTAGAAGAAGGAGCAGCCGGCTCCTCTTCCCTTGCTGTGTGTGATTGTGAGAGGGGGGCGAATGCCTCCGTGCATGTGTGCGTGCCCGATGCATGGGGGCCTCAGGGGGTTTTATAGGCCAACCCCCCGGTGTACAATATTCTTAAGGTACTACGAGGGGGGACCCGGCTGGCAGCCTCTCCAGCCAGCCAGGGGGCCCGCCGGCTGGGTCGTCTTGTCGCCCGTAGGGCCCGCCGGCTGCGCGGTCCTATCGCCAGTTGGGGCCCGCCAGCCGGCTCCGCTATTGGCCCGCGCTCACCTGCCGCGGCACAGGCTGCCCCGTCCGGCGTTGTCTTGCGCTAGCCGGCTGAAGTCAGCGGTACGGCCATAGTGCTGTAGCCACGCCGGGGCAGGTGATGGAGTGGATGGCGGCGCAGAGGTACTGTGGCTCTGCCGGGTCTCGATCGGTCTCGGTCAGCGGGATGGCCGCCCGGACTGCAGCCGCGCATGCCCGTGCGTCAGCGGCCGCTGTAGCTACATCGGAGTCCGTCGCGGGGGTCGCGTCCCATTAGTGTACTTGGCCGCAGGGGGAGGGGATGGATACCCACCCGCTCAGAGGTCAGCGGGCGAGCTAGTCGCGTGGCGGCCCAGCGCGCCTGGCCTGGGGCCAAATGGTCGGCTCCTGTTCAGCCGGCCGCGAGCCAGCCGGCCAGGGGGTCTGTCGGCCCCCCTGCCGGTCACAGACCAGCCGGCAGCGGGCCAGCCGGCCAGGGGATCAGCCGGCCGTCGGCCAGCCGGTCGTGGCCCAGCCGGCCGTATAGTTTTTCGGAAAGGGACTCGAACTCCCTCTCCTTGGTATACCTAGTGGAAATAACCCCGTCAGTAGTCTCCGAAGCCGGCGGGGGCCCACGTCCGCTTGACGAGGGGCAACCGGTGGTTTCATACGGCTGTGCTCGCCTGTCGTGTGGAACCGGCCGGGCGGCCGCGCCGGCCACCGCCTTCGACGCCTCGGGCTCTGTCGTGCCGCCTCGGGTCCCGTGCCGGACCGCGGCGCACCACGCGGGGCGTGATGATGCCGCGGGCCCCACGCCTGTGGCCCGACGGGACGCCTCCCCGGGCCTGGCCCGATAGGCCGCGGGCCTAGCCTGGTAGGCCTCGGGCCGCAGGCCGGGATCCTGTGCGCTCGGACCCTCGCGGTTGCGGCGCACGATGCCCACGCCCCGCGGATTCCCCGGGAGAGTGGGCGCAGTTGATCCCCACGTCCCCCGGGCGCCGCCCCGTGTTTATAAGGGGAGGGGGAGGGGCAGAGGCAGCTCACGCACCCCTCTCCCCTTCGTCTTCCTTCTCGCGCGCGCCTCGTCGCTTCGGCTTGCCCCGCTCAATCGCCGCAGAGATGGCCGATGGACCCTCCGGCAGCTGGGGCGGATCCATCATCACCGAGGAGGATATCGCGCACCTCCGCCGCGCCCGGATGCTGCCGTCGGAGGACTGCATTGCCGCCCGTCCGCCGGGCAGCGAGGTGGCACCCGAACCCCAGGAGGGGGAGTTCGTGGTGTTTGCGTGGCAGTTCTCGCGCGGCTTCGGTCTGCCGGTGAGCCAATTCTTTCGCTTCTTCATGGACACGTTCAACCTCCAGCCGCACCACCTCGGGCCCAACTCCATCCTCCAGCTTTCGAGCTTCATGACGCTCTGCGAGGGCTACCTCGGGCTCCTCCCCTTCGTGGAGTTGTGGAGGAAACTCTTCTACCTCAAGGCCCTGAGGAACGACAGCGGGCTGTACGCCTGCGGGGGCGCGGTGATATGCGTCCGCGGCCCGCTGTTTCCCTACCTGTCCCTCATCGAATCCGTCAAGAGATGGAACCGGACGTTCTTCTACGTGAATAACGTCGACCCGGCGCGGGACTACATCCGGCTGCCGGCCTTCGTCAACGCCCCGTCCTCCGGGATCAACTGGACGGGCGACGGGCCGTTCCTGGACGTCCTCGCGGAGCTGGGCTGGCTCAAGACCATGAGGGCCGGATAGGGGCTGGTTGCGGCCGACTTGGTGGCTGCCTTCGTCGACCGCCGGGTGCTGCCCCTGCAGCAGAGGCCGCACCGGATTTGCGACATGTCGGGCCGGCGGGACCCCTGCCGACTGTCCACCTTCGACCTGTCGACGGCCCAGGTGGCGAAACGGGTGAACGCCATCACCAATTTCAAGCTGAAGCCGGGGACATGGAGGTTCGGCAAGCTGCCGTACAGCCGGCACGACCCGGCGCCCCTGGTACGCCCTGCTGCGGTAATTCTCTCCCCTCTTTGTTTCTCCAGCCGGCCTTTCCCCGCTCACACGCCATGCTGACCGCGGCACTCCGTGCGACAGAACACGCCGGACGGCCCGCACCCCCAGGTATTCCAGGCGGAGCGTGCCGAGTTCGACCCGGAGGACTTCGAGCTGGGGGGCGGCGTCGAAGAGGCGGCTGATTCCTCGGGAGAGGTCGACGTGGATGGCGCGATGGGCGACCCGGGAGCCGGCGGGTCCAGAGTGGCTGGTGAGTTCCCCTTTGGACCCTCCATCAAAGATTGGACTGACGACGATGATGACGATGATGATGTCCGGGTCCTGGACGCGCCTCCCTCCGCAGCTCGGCGGGAGACACGCGGGCGGAGCGAGGAGCGGCCGATTCATGGCCAGACGGCCGAGGCCACTCGCCGGGAGAAGAGGTCGGCCGTGGGGCAACCGTCGACACAACCGCCGGCTCGCAAGAGAGCGCGAGCGGCTGCCGCGAAGCCGCCGGCCCGGGCCAGACGGGTCCTCCCTGTCGTCGCCGGGTAAGTACTTTTTCGGGACTTTTATTGGTTTTTTGGGTTTGTGAGCCGGCAAGCGCCTGAGGCCCTGTTTCCTTGTCCGCTCCAGCGACGCCATCGAGCTCCACGATACGGAGTCGGCTGCCGGCCCGGTGGATGCCGCCACCTTGCGGGCGCAGGAGCACGCGGCCACGGCGCGGGAAGAGAAGAGGTGGCTCGCGGAGATGCGAGCCACGAAGGCAGGGGCGAAAGGCGCGCCCTCGCGTTCGGGGGCTTTGAGCGGCGGGAGGCGGAGGCGGTCCACCGACCCGGAGCGCGCGACGGACTCTGCGGCGGAATCGACGCGGAGGTCGAGGCCCCTGTCGAGTGAGCCGCTAGAGCCGGTCGTGGAGACGGCCGTGGCCCCGCCCGCGGCGGGAGTGACCCGGCCGGTGGGGACGGTCCCCGAGCTGGCTCTAGGGATGGCCCAGCGGGGGGAGGCAGTGGCGACTTCTTCTGCCATCGAGCCGGCTGTGGCGAACGTGCCTGTCGCCCCGGCTGTGCCGGAGGCGGCACTGGAGGCACGGCTGGAGGGAGGAGTGAGCCGGCCCAGCCGGCTCTTGAGCCGGCCTAGCAGGAGGAGGAGCCGGCGGTGCCGGTCGTTGAGGGGCCCGAGGCCAGCTCCCGAGCCTTGGTGGTCACCACCAACCTTCCACCGGCTGCTGCCATGGTGGACGCTGGATCGAGCGGCGGGTCGAGCCGGTCGAGGAGGACCATGCTGGACGTGATCCGGGACTGGGAGTCGCCGGCTCTCCTCCCGGCCGATCCGCCCCGCCAGCCGGCGCCCCGGCCCTTGCGCCTGGGGAGCCAGGCCGCATCATGGCGCACTGCCGTGAGGGGCTGGCCAGGTTCGCGGAGGCACCGAAAGCAACTTTCGGCGCGTGGTGGCGGCGGTGGAGGTGAGGCTCCTCTGCTTTGTGAATTTTCAGTGGGGGCGCGCGAGCGCACCCACTGGGTGTAGCCCCCGAGATTCGGGCCAGCTGCGCGGCTGCGTGGCAGCCGGGCCGGATCTAACCCTATCTCGCTTGTTTTGACTTCTTGTTTCTTGGCGCGGGCAGGCTGAGAACGCCCGACGGCAGGCGCTCTTCGATGAGGCGGTCCTCATCCACAACCGCGGCAAGCTTGGCTACTACCGGGTCCATGAGGAGTTGAAGAAGGCGCAAGGTATCCCTATTCCAGTGGGGGCGCACGAGCGCACCCACTGGGTGTAGCCCCCGAGAGTCGGGCCGGCTGCTCGGCAGCCGGTCCGGGTCTTCTGTGTTTGAGTAGCTCATGCTTGGTTTTTATGTAGAGGAGCTGGTCCCAGTTCGGCTGAAGAGGGACGAGCTGGCCTCCTAGCGGGACCGGCTAGGGCAGGAGCTCCAGGCAGCCACGTCAGAGCGGGACCGGCTGGGCGGTCTGGTCGCTGATGGTCAGTCGGCGCGGGAGCGCCTGACCGAGGAGCTGCAGCGTGAGGTGGCGACCCGGGAGGACGCCGCCAAGCAGGCGACCGACGCCATCCAGCGGGCCACCACTCTTCAGGATGAGGTGGATCACCTCAAGGGGGAGCTCGAGACGCGCGGGGTCGCTCTTGCTCAGATGGAAGAGGCGCCCCTGGTATGCCCTGCTGCGGTAATTCTCTGCCCCCTTTGTTTCTCCAGCCGGCCTTTCCCCGCTCACACGGCATGCTGACCGCAGCACTCCGTGCGACAGAACACGCCGGACGGCCCGCACCCCTAGGTATTCTAGGCTGAGCGTGCTGAGTCCGACCCGGAGGACTTCGAGCTGGGGGGCGGCGTCGAAGAGGGGGCCGATTCCTCGGGAGAGGTCGAGGTGGATGGCGCGATGGGCGACCCGGGAGCCGGCGGGTCCAGAGTGGCTGGTGAGTTCCCCTCAGGACCCTCCATCAAAGATTGGACTGACGACGATGATGACGATGATGATGTCCGGATCCTGGACGCGCCTCCCTCCACAGCTCGGCGAGAGACACGTGGGCGGAGCGAGGAGCGGCCGATTCGTGGCCAGACGGCCGAGGCCACTCGCCGGGAGAAGAGGCCGGCCATGGGGCAACCGTCGACACAGCCGCCGGCTCGCAAGAGAGCGCGAGCGGCTGCCGCGAAGCCGCCGGCCCGGGCCAGACGGGTCCTCCCCGTCGTCCCCGGGTAAGTACTTTTTCGGGACTTTTATTGGTTTTTTGGGTTTGCGAGCCGGCAAGCGCCTGAGGCCCTGTTTCCTTGTCCGCTCCAGCGACGCCATCGAGCTCAACGATACGGAGTCGGCTGCCGGCCCGGTGGATGCCGCCATCTTGCGGGCGCAGGAGCATGCGGCTACTACCGGGTCCAGGAGGAGTTGAAGAAGGCGCAAGGTATGCCTATTCCAGTGGCGGCGCGCGAGCGCACCCACTGGGTGTAGCCCCCGAGAGTCGGGCTGACTGCTCGGCAGCCGGTCCGGGTCTTCTGCGTTTGATTAGCTCATGCTTGGTTTTTATGCAGAGGAGCTGGTCCCAGTTCGGCTGAAGAGGGACGAGCTGGCCTCCGAGCGGTACTGGCTAGGGCAGGAGCTCCAGGCAGCCACGTCGGAGCGGGACCGGCTGGGCGGCCTAGTCGCTGATGGTCAGGCGGCGCGGGAGCGCCTGACCGAGGAGCTGCAGCGGGAGGTGGCGACCCGGGAGGACGCCGCCAGCAGGCGGCTGACGCCATCCAGCGGGCCACTACTCTTCAGTATGAGGTGGATCGCCTCAAGGGGGAGCTCGAGATGCGTGGGGTCGCTCTTGCTCAGATGGAAGAGGCGCTTGAGAGGGAGAAGAGCGCATGCCTTCAGTTCGCCCTCGAGATGGACGAGGCCTTCCAACGTAAGTTTTGTTTTTGAGTCTTCGAGTCTTTTCTTCCTTTGCTGACTGCTTTCGACTTGCTTTTGCCTTGTTCGTTGATTCCTCTCCCTTCCCTCAGACCGGTTCCCGGAGACCCAGCGCCACGCCGAGCGGGCTGTTGCGGCGCACCGGGAGTGCCTGTGGCAGCGCGGGCAGGAGGTTGAGGAGAACGCCGGCTGGGACGTGCCGGAGCTTGCGTTGGCCGTCGAGAACCGGCTGATCCATGTCCAGGGCTGCGTGGAGTGGCTCCTTACGGCCGGCAAGGAGGTGATTTCGGCCCTCTGGCCGGGTCGTGGGGCTCCGGAGGGCCGCGTAGCGCTGTGGCTGGAGAATGCAGTGGCCCGGCTCGAGGTTTGGAAGGCGTCGGCGGCCCGCTCCGGGGCACAGATGGCCCTCTGGTTCGTCACCTCGTGGTACCCCGGCGTCAACCTGGACCGGCTGGTCACGATGTGCCAGGTCCCTGAGGCGGAGCGAGCCGCCCGCGAAGGAGCCCTGGTCCGCCGAGCCAACGAGCTGGCGTCATACGTCGACCCGGACGAGCTCCTACCGGCGCTAGGTGAAGACGGCGAGCCGGTCGCCGAGGACTCTTTCGGCAATCCTCAGGGCCCTGAGGACGATGAGGTCGCCGATGAGAGCACCGACTCCAGCTCCGGCAGCGACACCGAGGCCATGGAGGAAGAGCCGGCCGGGGATGCGCCGGAGGTCTAGGCACTCCTCTTTTTCTCTTTGCTGTATCCATTCCTTGGCTGCAAGACTTGTTTTTAAGATGCATTTCCACCCACTGGGGGTGTATTGTAAAGAATCCTTGGCCTGTGGCCTTTTGCTTATGGATGTGTTTGAAGTTTAAAGCATTTACGTGCCGGCTCCTCCCTGCCTTTTGCCTTTCGACTCGTATTTCAGGCACGGGTTCCTTCCGGCTTCCGCCCCGCCTTTCAGCCAGCCGGGAGCCGGTCTGGGACAGGGATGGGGCAACATCCTTGGGGAAAACGCGCGGGCCTTAGAGTCGTCCGGCTAAGGTTAGGGCGAACCGGCAGAGGCTTGTTTCCAGAGGTAACATGGTCCGGTAGAACCTATCCGGCTGCTACTCCTTAGGTGGTGCTCGCATGGTAAGTTTCTTTCCGCCCCATGGCTCCGCCAGCCGGACAGCCGGGGGCCGGTCTACGGCTAGGCAGGGGGGCGGGGAAAGGTTGCTTGCCCACGCTACTTGCCTACTTCATAGAAGAGCCGGCGAGCCCCCGGGCCAGGGAGCCGGACCCGGGTGCCTTGTCTAAGAAAAATGACACGCCTTCAAAGAAATTGAAAAGGGGCGTGCCCCAAGTGCCGGCTTGGGGCCCCCATTGCATTCATTAAGTTCCGATGGAAGGGAAGATACATACATACATGGGTTTTTTCTTAACAGTAGAACGGTCGGAGGAGTGCCGCGTTCCATGGGCGCTCCGTTTCCTCGCTGAAGGCATCTCTTTTGCGCTTCTGCGACTTCTGGGCGTCTATCAGGTAGTAGGCGTTGTTGTGCAACGCCTTGCTGACGATGAATGGGCCCTCCCATGGGGAGGACAGCTTGTGCTGGCCGGTAGTTCGCTGGATCCGTCTGAGCACTAGGTCCCCCTCACGGAAAGAGAGGGGCCGGATCCGCTTGCTGTGGTAGTGCCGGAGCTTCTGCTGGTAGATGGCCGTCCGGCTCAGGGCCAGCTCGTGTGCTTCTTCGAGTAAGTCGACGCCGTCTTATCTTGCTTCCTTCGCATCTTTCTCCATGTACAGGGTAACCCGAGGCGAATCAAACTCGATGTCAGTGGGGATGATCGCCTTGGACCCGTATACTAGGAAGAAAGGGGTGTAGCCGGTCGACCGGTTGGGCGTGGTCCTGAGGCTCCAGAGGACGGTCGGCAGCTCGTCGACCCAGCAGCCGGCCGACCACACGAGGGGTGCCACGAGCCGAGGCTTGAGGCCGGCCAGGAGCAGACCGTTTGCCCTCTCCGCCTGGCCGTTGGACTGCGGGTGGGCCACCGACGCGAGGTCGAGCCGGATGCCGTCTTGAGAGCAGAAACACGCCATTGCGCCTTTGGCGAAGTTCGTGCCGTTGTCGGTGATGATGCTGTGGGGAACGCCGTAGCGGACCGTGATATCCTTGATAAACCGGACGGCTGTGGGGCCGTCCAGTTTCTTGATGGGTCTGGCTTCGATCCACTTGGTGAACTTGTCGATAGCCACCAGCAGATGCGTCATGCCGCCTCGGGCGGTCTTGAAGGGTCCTACCATGTCCAGCCCCCAAACGGCGAAGGGCCACGAAAGTGGGATGGTCTGGGGGGCCGTGGCCGGCAGGTGGCTCTGCGTGCTGAAGCATTGACACCCCTCGCACTTGTCGACCAGTCGCTTGGCCTCTGCCAAGGCCGTTGGCCAGTAGAAACCGTGGCGGAAGGCCTTGGCCACCAGGGTTCTAGAGGCGGCGTGATGCCCGCACTCGCCCTGGTAGATGTCGAGGAGGATTTCTTGCCCCTTCTCCGGCTCGACGCAGGGTTGGAACACGCCGGTGGTGCTGCGATGGACGAGGTCGTGGTTGATGATGCTATAGGCCGGGGCACGGCGTTGGATCTGTCGGGCCTTGTCTTCGTCAGGGGGTAGCTCTCCGCGCAAGAGAAAAGGCAGAATGGGCTGGGCCCATGAGGGGGCCGAGACGGGAGCCGGCTCGGGCTCAAGTGGGGCACCGGGGGCAGCCGGAGCCAGCCCGTCAGTCCCCGGAACCGGCTCGCCAGCCCCTGGGACCGGCGCGCCAGTCCCCGGGACTGGGACAGCGGGGGGTGCGGCGAGCGCCGTCAGGACGGTCGTAGAGTCGGAGCCAGCCGCTGCGGGGGTGCCGGATGCCGGAGCCGGCGGCGTGGGGGTTGTCGCCGGAGCTGATGGCGCCGGCAGGGCAGCCGGAGCCGGCGGTGCCGGTAGAGCTGCCGGAGCAGTCGGTACGAAGATAGACTCCGATTCGGGGGATGGCTTGATAGAAGGCTTGAGCAGCCGCTCGAGGGAGACGCCGGCTGGGATGGCCTGCCGGGTGGAGCCAATTTTCGCCAACGTATCGGCAGCCTCGTTGTCCGCTCGAGGGACGTGGTGGAACTCACAGCCCTCGAAGGAGCCGGTGAGCTGCTGGACGAGGAAGCGGTAGCTGGCCATGTTGGCGTCCCTGGCGTCCCATTCGCCAGAGACCTGCTGTACTACGAGGTCGGAGTCGCCAAAGCAGATGATGCACTGGATCCCGATCTCCTTGGCGAGCCGGAGGCCGTGGACGAGCGCCTCGTACTCGGCCACATTGTTGGAGGCGGCGAAGAGGATCTGGAGCGCATACTTGAGCTGGTCCCCCTTAGGGGACGACAAGACGATGCCGGCTCCCAAGCCCATTCGCATCTTTGAGCCGTCGAAGTGCATGCGCCAATGCGTGGAGTCCGGGGGAGGCGGCACGAACTGGGTCTCGGCCCAGTCGACGAGGAAATCCGCCATGGTCTGTGACTTGATGGCGGTGCGCGGCTCGTACCGGATCTCGTGGTCAGCGAGGGCGATGGACCATTTGGCGATCCGGCCGGTCGCGTCCCGGCCGCTCATGATCTCGCCGAGCGGGGCCGTGCTCACCACGGTGATGGTGTGCTCCTGGAAGTACTACTTGACCTTCTTGGCGGCGAAGTATATGCCGTAGCACATCTTCTGGTAGTGGGGGTAGTTCTGCTTGGAGGCGGAAAGGACCTCGCTGAGGTAGTAGACAGGGCGCTGGACCGGCAGTGTTTTGCCCTCTTCCGGCCGCTCTACCACCAGTACGAAGCTGACCACACGGATGGTGGCCGCGATGTATGCGAGGATCGGCTCCTTCTCAGCCGGTGCCGCCAGGATGGGGGCGCTGGAGAGCGCGCGCTTGAGGTCACGGAACGCTTCGTCCGCCTGGTCGGTCCACTCGAACTTGGGCGACTTCCTCATGAGCTGGTAAAGAGGTAGCGCCTTCTCGCCCAGCCGGCTGATAAACCGGCTGAGCGAGGCAAGACAGCCGGCGAACTTCTAGATGTCGACGAGCTTGGCCGGCCTGTGCATGCGCTCGATGGCCCTGATCTTCTCCGGGTTAGCTTCGATGCCGCGGGCGGACACGAAGAAACCCAGGAGCTGGCCGGCCGGCACGCCGAATATGCACTTCTCCGGGTTTAGCTTGATCTTGTACTCGCACAAGTTAGCGAAGGTCTCCCGGAGGTCGTCGAGGAGGCTGAAATGCTTCTTGGTCTTGACGACGATGTCGTCCACGTAGACGTGGACGTTCCTGCCGATCTGCGGCAGGAGGCACTTCTGCATGCAGCGCTAGAAAGTGGCGCCGCATTCTTCAGGCCAAAGGACATGGTGATGTAGCAGTAGGCCCCAAAAGGGGTGATGAAGGAGGTCTTCAGCCGGTCGGCCGGGTCCAGTTTGATCTGGTGGTAGCCTGAGTAGGCGTCCAGAAAAGATAGCAGGTCGCAGCCGACCGTGGAGTCGATAACTTGATCGATCCGTGGCAGGGCGAACGGGTCCTTGGGACATGCCTTGTTCAGGCTCGTGTAGTCGATACACATGCGCCATGTCTTGTTTTTCTTTAGCACTAGGACTGGGTTGGCCAGCCAGTCCGGGTGGAACACTTCCATGATGAAGCCTGTTGCGAGCAGCCGGGCGATCTCCTCTCCTATGGTGCGTCGCTTCTCCTCGGAGAAATGGCGCAGGGGTTGCTTGACCAGCTTTGCAGCCGGCCGCACATGAAGTTTGTGCTCGGCGAACTTCCTCGGAACACCCGGCATGTCTTTTGGAGACCATGCAAAGATGTCCCGATTCTCACGGAGGAAGTCGATGAGCTTGCCTTCCTATTTGCTGCTGAGGTTGGCGCCGATGGTGACGCACTGCTTGGGGTTGGCCGGGTCGAGCGGCACCTTCCTGGTGTCTTTGGACGGCTGGAACGAAGCCTCGTCGGTCCTCTGGGACGGGGGAGCCGGCACGTTAGAGGCGTGAGCCACGAGCCGGTCGAGCTGCCGCTTCTCCTCCGCTATCTCCAGGGCCTCGGCCAGCCGGCTGCCGTCACGAGCGCATTCGATCGACATCTTGTAGTTGCCGGCGACGGTGATGATGCCCTTGGGGCCCAACATCTTGAGCTTGAGGTAGGCATAGTGGGGGATCGCCATGAACTTGACGAGGGCCGGCCGGCCCAGCAGCGCGTGGTAGGGGCTGTCAAGGTCCACCACCTCAAACCAGACCGGCTCACGGCGGTAGTGGCTCTGGTCGCCGAAGAGGACGTCGAGCTCGATCTTGCCGATGGGGGTGCAGGACTTTCCCGGCACGATGCCATGGAAAACCGTCCGGCTTGCGCGCAAGTCTTTCTCCTTGAGCCCCAGCTTGATCATTGTGTCGCGATAGAGGATGTTGATGCTGCTGCCTCCGTCGACCAACACCCGCGAGAAACGGCAGGTGCACTTCTCGGAGACGATGGTGGGATCGAGGACGAGGGCATGACTGCCCGGGTTTGGCATCACTGCCGGATGGTCCGCCCGGCTCCAGGTGACCGGCTTCTCGGACCAATGCATGAACTGGGGAACCGAGGGGGCGACGGCGTTCACCTCGTGCCGGCGCTGGCGCACGCTGTGTTTGTCGGTTGCTTCACTGGTGAAGACGACGAAGGACCCGTCCTGGCGAGGGAACTGGTCGTGGAGACGGCCGTCGTTGGCCGCCGGAGCCGGAGCAGGCGGCGTGGCCTGGGCTGGAGCCGGCTCGCGGGGAGCCGGAGGCTGAGGAGCCGGGAGGCCCTCGCCTCGGGCGAGCCGCTGGGAGAAGCTGCACTGCCGGAGCGTATGGGTGGCCGGTTGGCCCCGGAGTGGTGTTTGCAGGGTAGGTCGAGCATCTGCTCGAAGGTAAGTTTGGGCTGCCAGGCGGCCTTGCCGGTGCGCTGACGCTGGCTGGGGGCCTGGGCAGCCGGTTGCTCCTCTTCGAGGGTGGCGACCTGCCGGCTCCCGTAGCGGGGGTCCGGTTGGTCAGGCTTGCGTTTGTTGTTCTGCTGCTGCCGGTTGTCGGCGGCCGCCCACGGCGCGGCTGGCGGCCTAGCCGGCTTGGCTGGCGTGGCGACCTTCATCCGCATTGCGGAGTCGGCCGTGGCGTATTTGTCTGCCTTGGCCATCAGGTCCGCCAGGGTAGCCGGCTCGGAGCACAAGAGCTTGTGCTTGAGGTGGGTGCCGTCGCGGCAACCCTCGATGAAATACTGGATTGCCTGCACCTCGTGCACTCCCTTGCAGGAGTTGTGAAGTTCGGTCCAGCGGGTGAGGTAGTCGCGAAGGGGCTCCTCCGGCCCCTGGACGCACATGGCCAGCTCGCGGGGCCGGCCAGGCCGCTTGTAGGTGCCGGTGAAGTTGCGGACGAATGCTTCCTCGAAGTCCGTCCAGGTGTTGATGCTGCCGGCCGACAGGCTGTTAAACTAGGTCCGGGCCGAGCCGGTCAACATCAGGGGGGCGTAGCCTACGGCTACGCGTTTGTTCCCACTGGCGATGCCGACCGCGGTGGTATAGTCGACCAGCCAGTCCTCCGGCTTGGCGGAGCCGTTGTACTTCGGGGTGTCGCGAGGGAGAGTGAAGCCGGCCGGAAACGGCTCATTGCGAATCCGGGGGCCGAAGCACGCCGGGCCGATCGAGCCCTCCTCCTCGAGGAGGGCCGACTGTGCCAGCCGCTCGATGCGGGTTCGAGCATCATTCTCGCTCCGCAGGACGTGCAGGCCGAGCCGAGCGGCGAGCTCGGGGCGAACAGTTGGGGCAGGCGAGCGGGCACGTTCCCGCCGCGGAGGCGGGGTATGGTCCCGGCTGCGCCGGCTGCCGCCAGCCGGAGCGTCGTTGTGCCGGCTGGTGACGGCCGGCTGCTCGTCTCGCAGCCGGGTGCGTCCGTTGTGAGACCCAATGCCCCGTTGTCCGGAGCCGCGAGGGGAAGAGGCCTGCTGGACCGGCCGGCGCTGGCCAGCAGTAGGCAGAGGGTCCCCCTCGGGGACGGGGATTTCGGAGCCGGCATTGATGCCGTCGAGCCGGGCCTGCTGGGCGTTGGCGGTGGCGATGAGGTCTCGGATGTGTTGATCCTGCAGTTCTCGCTCTTCGCCCTCCAGGCCGGCGAGGTCGGCATAGGCCACGTGGGCCGCCCTTAGGTTGGCGGCCGGAGTGTCGTAGGTGGGGAGCCTGCCACCGAGGATTTCCGCGACCACGCGGCCGCGGTCGCGGACGTCACCGCGCCGGCTGGGCGCGTTGCCGGCGGGGGTGAGGCCGTAGGCGGAGTTATACTCGCGCTGCGCGGACTCCATCTGGCGCTTGGTGGTGGCAATCATGGTTGCCTCGTCAAACAGCTGCCGGCGAGCAGCTTCCAGCTCGGCCGTAGCCGTGGCTGGATTTGTTGTCGGTGCGACGGGGGTGCTGAGGCCCCGAAGCACGGCGCCGAGGGGGTCGGAGGTGCCGGCGCGAGCGGCCGCGGCGGCCGCGTCTGCCTCCGCCCTGGCGCGGCCAGATGTCGTGGAGGAGCCGGTGGTCATTACCCCCGCGAGGACGCGGGAGCCGCCGGCCTCGCCTGAGGCGAGTGCGCTCACGGACGATGGCGGGTCGAGGCAGTCGAGCACCTGGCTAGGGTACTCGTCGGCAGCTGGCTCGTCGGAGAGGCTCAGCTTACCGACGTGCTCGGTGAGGATGGTGATGTCGATCCGAGGGTCGCCGTCGAGCCACTCAACGGAGAGGCCGGCAGCGTCGCCCGCAGGGCCAGCGGGGGCGGGGTTCCGTCCCGCAGGAGCAAGCCCCACGAGCGTGCAGTTCCGCCCGGACACGGGGCGGCCGGGGGAGGTGGTGAAGGGTCCTGCCCGGAGCGTGACTCTGGCCGGCGTCGTGGACGGCCCCAAGGTGGGCGCCAACTATCGTCGTTTTCTCACGACAGATGCCATGGGGTGGCTTATCGAGAGTGGTTGGGGCCGAAGGACGCCGACGGGCCCCGGGAGCGGGATTAGGCACAAGCGGCGATGGACACGTGATGTACCCAGGTTCAGGGCCCTCCGTGGGAGGTAATACCCCTAGTCCTGCTGGTCTAGTTGGACGGGGAGAGATGTTACAATGGTGCTCCTCGAGCTGTTTGTCTAGAGGTAGAAGAAGGAGCAGCCGGCTCCTCTTCCCTTGCTGTGTGTGATTGTGAGAGGGGGGCGAATGCCTCCGTGCGTCTGTGCGTGCCCGATGCATGGGGGCCTCGGGGGGTTTTAGAGGCCAACCCCCCGGTGTACAATATTCTTAAGGTACTACGAGGGGGGACCCGGCTGGCAGCCTCTCTAGCCAGCCAGGGGGCCCGCCGGCTGGGTCGTCTTGTCGCCCGTAGGGCCCGCCGGCTGCGCGGTCCTATCGCCAGCTGGGGCCCGCCAGCCGGCTCCACTATTGGCCCGCGCTCACCTGCCGCGGCACGGGCTGCCCCGTCCGGTGTCGTCTTGCGCCAGCCGGCCGAAGTCATTGGTACGGCCGGTAGCGTTGTTGCCACGCCGGGGCAGGTGATGGAGTGGATGGCGACGCAGAGGTACTGTGGCTCCGCCGGGTCTCGATCGGTCTAGGTCAGCGGGATGGCCGCCCAGACTGTAGCCGCGCGTGCCCGTGCGTCAGCGGCCGCTGTAGCTACATCGGAGTCCGTCGCGGGGGTCGCGTCTCGTCAGTGTACTTGGCCGCAGGGGGAGGGGACGGATACCCACCCGCTCAGAGGTCAGCGGGCGAGCTAGTCGCGTGGCGGCCCGGCGCGCCTGGCCTGGGGCCAAATGGCCGGCTCCTGTTCAGCCGGCCGCGAGCCAGCCGGCCAGGGGGTCTGTCGGCCCCCCTGCCGGTCACGGACCAGCCGGCAGCGGGCCAGCCGGCCAGGGGATCAACCGGCCGTCGGCCAGTCAGTCGTGGCCCAGCCGGCCGTATAGTTTTTCGGAAAGGGCCTCGAACTCCCTCTCCTTGGTATACCTAGGGGAAATAACCCCGTCACGGATGTACTCCTATCCCCCTTCAAATTTGGCCGTTGTGGGATCCCTTCCCGCCATTGCGATAAGGGAAGAGGACCCGAGCCACCACTATATATAGAGGCTAGGCTGCACGGTAGGCAGGGGGGATCCGATCCGAAACCAGTCGACTCACTCCTCCACCACCAAGTTGGCAGACGGCCAAGAACACCTCAGGAGCACCCTCACGAGGCTCCAAAACATTGTACTAGTTCATCCACCACACCTCCTCGAGAGGCAATCCACCAAAGCAGGAGTAGGGTATTACGCTTCGTAGCGGCACGAACCTGGGTAAACTACCGTGTTCATCTTCTTCCTCGTCATCGTGCGAGTTTGTCGTTTGGTCCATCGAGTAGCGAGCTAGGTTGGGCGAGGCTGGAAGGGATATTCGCACACGCCCCTGAGTTCGAATCTTAAGGGCTTTACGGAGCCCGAAATCCGACATTTGGCGCGCCAGGTAGGGGGCGTGTCGGAGTCTTCCTCAAGCCAAGCTCTTCTCCCACCTCGCCGCTCCGATGTCTGACGCCCGTCGAGCTCGCGCCGAGTGCCATGCTGCCCTCGTCGCCCAGACGGCGCCCGTTGGCCGCACCGGCGCGCGCCGGTCCCCTTCACCGGTGGCCAATGCCGCCACGGGCCCAGATGCCCACGAACAACAAGACTCCTCCCAGCCGGTCACCGCGCGACGCGACGGCCAGACCGCAACTCCGTGATCGTTCCTGCTACCGGGTCGTCCTCCCACGTTCGGCCCGGGCCGGCGCTTGGTTCGGGCGCGCTCGCCATGGCGAACGAGCTGCTCCGCTACCGCCCCGCCCCCGACCGCTACGACGACTAGCTTCGGCGCATCGCGGAGCTCCTCAGTGCTGCCGGCGACGCTTCAGCGCTCTCCTACTCGCTTCGACCCCGACCTTCCCTGGCAGACGACGTGGCCCACGACGTGCCACCACCTCCCCCGCAACGCGAAGCCGACCCTGAGCCCAGGCGTAAAGCACGCCCGCGCAGCCAGCCCTGCGAGCCGCAGGCAAGGGCAAGAGATGAAGTGATCTGCCAGGTGGTGCCCCGGCCGCGCGTCGACGCACGTGCGCTCCCCGCACTGCCGAACCAGCATCGCGACCGGGCACCGCTCGACGGGGCCCCTCAGGAACGTCAAGACCAGGCCCCGCCCGCACACGCAGCACCTGTCGAGCCGGTGGGGTGCCTCGCCATCGCCCCAGAGCTCCATCCTACCACGTCGCGCACATCCACCTCCCGAACAACGCGATCCTTGGATACCCGGCCCTCGCCAAGTTCATGGCGGTGACTCACCAAGGCTACAACGTCCTCAAGATGCCAGGGAGTGGCGGCATCATCACCGTTGCTTGCGATGAGAAGGATGATGTCTGCTCCCTCGAGCGTGCTTACCACGCCGCGGCGGCCGAGCGCTCAGACGACGAGGAGGATGCCCTGCCTCGTGAGGACCCGGGCAAGAAGAAGAAGCAGCTCCTTCCTGCGGGGCGTCCTGGAACCTCGAGCTCTGCACCCAGGGACGGGGCCCCACCTCCTATCACATAGGAAAGCGCGCTAAGTGCCCCTCTTGGGTCGGGCCCAGGGGCTCCCATCCGGGAAGTTTCCGGCTTGGCCAGTGAGACAAGAGAGGCGCTCGAGCACAACCTAAAGGCGCGTCCCTACGCGCGTCAGCTTGGGCTGGGAGCACGGCGCGTGGCGCCGAGCTCGCAAGAGTCCGTCATCAGAGCGATCAAGGAGCTTCGAGAAGCACAGGCCGCGCAAGGCAGGGACTGCCCAGCACCACCAATCGCAGCCGCCGTCATCGGCACGGTCGACCAGCAGCGCGTCTGCGTCAACGCGCTTGCGGTCAACAGGGCTGCGTCCCAGGGCCCCTTCTGGCCTGCGCGTGTCGATCATGGATGGGTCTACCCGAACGCTTACGTCCGCATGCCCTTCGGACTGGCAACCGCAGGCATCACGTTCCAGCGCCTTTACCGAGCCATGCTCATGCCTTGCCTGGCAAGGCGCGGTGAGGAGTTGGAGGAGATGCTCGGACCAAGCGAAGGTCCCGAGCCTCGGGAGACGACGGACCCATGAGGGTCGCGCTCGTGGAGGTGTAAGATCAGGCTATGACGGCAGCTTCGACTGTTCAGCGGCACGGCCGCCAGGTGACTTTTTGTTGGCTGCTGCTAGGTGACTTTTTGGTTCACTCCGTTTGAGGGCGCCCACCGGGCCACATTATCCTCAGGTTATCAGGGCACACCCCTGCAGTCGCCTCGTTTATGCAAATTTCAATAGTTTCTCATGCATCTAATCTGTTTCCTAACGTTTTACCTTGCCTGCATGGCTCCTTGCCGGCGTGAATGCCGCCGCACCAACCTTTTTGAGTTGGTGTTTCGCAAGGGGCCGTGCGCCACGGCCCTTCCCGTGGCACCTCGGAACTGGGATGCAAGGCCCTGTCGCCTCAGGGACTTGCATCTTCGGGTAGTCCACACTCGCTCGGTGGCTCCGGCCGCAGCACGGTGCCTCAGCATGGAGTCTCGGGAGGCCCCAGGGCCTCCAGAGGCAGCAGCTGGCAGAACAGAATGGGGGTCGCTCGGGCGTCAAGGGGGGCTCTTGAGCATCGCGCCTCAGGAGCCTTACCGGTCATATAGCCACTCGCCCCTTGATGTCGTCCTTGGTGATCCGGTCGGCATCAAGGGCGTCGGGGCCTCGCCCCGTAGTTGCGTCCTTGGTGATCCGGTCATACACTACGGTGGTAGGGAAATGTGCGGGACTGGGACCTGCCGACGTAGAGCCGCTTGAGCGTCAAAGGGGGCTCCTGAGCAATGCGCCTCAGGGGCCTTACCGGGTCGTCCTCCCACGTTCGGCCCGGGCCGGCGCTTGGTTCGGGCGCGCTCGCCATGGCGAACGAGCTGCTCCGCTACCGCCCCGCCCCCGACCGCTACGACGACTAGCTTCGGCGCATCGCGGAGCTCCTCAGTGCTGCCGGCGACGCTTCAGCGCTCTCCTACTCGCTTCGACCCCGACCTTCCCTAGCAGACGACGTGGCCCACGACGTGCCACCACCTCCCCCGCAACGCGAAGCCGACCCCGAGCCCAGGCGTAAAGCACGCCCGCGCAGCCAGCCCTGCGAGCCGCAGGCAAGGGCAAGAGATGAAGTGATCTGCCAGGTGGTGCCCCGGAAGCGTGTCGACGCACGTGCGCTCCCCGCACTGCCGAACCAGCATCGCGACCGGGCACCGCTCGACGGGGCCCCTCAGGAACGTCAAGACCAGGCCCCACCCGCACACGCAGCACCTGTCGAGCCGGTGGGATGCCTCGCCATCGCCCCAGAGCTCCATCCTACCACGTGGCCCTGCAAGTTCAAGCCCGACTTACCCCCTCGCTACGACGGCACCCCGGACCCCGCCGAGTTCCTTCAGCTCTACTCCCTGAGCATCCGGGCGGCTGGATGAGACGACAAGGTCATGGCTTGCTGGTTCCCCATGGAGCTCAAAGGCGGCACGCTCTCCTGGCTTCTCAACCTCCCGGAGGCGTCCATCACCTCCTGGGATGGCCTGCGCAAACGCTTCATCGCCAACTTCCAAGGTACCCGCGACCATGCGCTCACCGTGAATGACCTGCGGCGTATCAAGCAGCAGGATGGGGAGACCCTGCACAAGTTCATACAACGCTTCACAACTACGCGCCTCAAGGTCCCGAAGGCGTCGGACGAGGCTATCATCTCCGCATTCACCGACGGCGTCACGGACCTCAAGATGAAGAAGGAGCTCGCCATGAACGACGAACTGTGCTCAGCCCTGGAGATGTTCAACCTGGCGAACAGGTGCGCCAAGGCTGAGGAGGGCCGCCTGTCGCTCCGCGGGCCTCCGGCGGCAGAGCCAGAAGAAAAGAAGACCAAGGCCAAGGAGGCAAAGCGCAAGGCCCCAGCGTTGCTTGCGGCCGAGCCTGAGGTGAAGCGCAGCCGGGGTGAGGAGCACCCCATGGGGGGGAGACCGACCTGCATCTTTCATGGCACCAACAACCACGACACCACTGACTGCCAAGAACTCAGGCTGGTCCGCGCCGAACACTTCGGCCAGCGCCCCGGGCGTGCTGACCGTGGCTTCGGGCGCGGTGGAGGCCACGGTGGAGGCCGTTGGGACAACCGGGAGCCACGCCAGGGGTGGCATGACCAGCCTCGGGAGGACCACTGGCGCGACCAGGCTCGGGAGGACCGCTGGCGCGATGACCCTCCGGTGGGGTCACGTCGTGGCCAGCCTCGTGAGGTTCGCCCTCGTGAGGCCCGCCTTCCGCTGTTGCCACCACCACCCAGAAGGAAGGAAGAGGACAGGCAAGACGATGGGGCTGGGGGCTTCCAGGAGGTCTGGGTAGTGGCCTGTATCCTGGGTGGCTCCCAGGCCCCGGCCTCCAACTGCGTCTTCAAGCAGTTCGCGCGAGAGGTGAACGCGGCTCTCCCAAAACCCGAAGCAATGCGTCCCCTCAAGTGGTTCCAAGTGGCCATTACCTTCGACGCGAGGGATCAACTCAGGTGCTCGGCCGTGGCCGGCAAGCTTCCCATGCTGTGCACTCCAACCATCAGCAACGTCCTTGTCACCAAGACCCTCATCGACAGTGGAGTGGGACTCAATGTCCTCTCCATTGAGACCTTAGAGACGCTCCAGGTGCCGTACGAACAGCTCATGCCGACCAAGCCCTTCTCGGGAGTCACCGACGGGTCTGCCGTCCCCATCGGGCAAGTGCGCCTGCCTGTCACCTTCGGCGGACGCGAGAACTACCACACCGAGATCATCGTCTTCGACGTCGCGCACATCCACCTCCCGTACAACGCGATCCTTGGGTACCCGGCCCTCGCCAAGTTCATGGCGGTGACTCACCATGGCTACAACGTCCTCAAGATGCCAGGGAGTGGCGGCGTCATCACCGTTGCTTGCGATGAGAAGGATGATGTCTTCTCCCTCGAGCGTGCTTACCATGCCGTGGCGGCCGAGCGCTCAGACGACGAGGAGGATGCCCTGCCTCGTGAGGACCCGCGCAAGAAGAGGAAGCAGCTCCTTCCTGCGGGGCGTCCTGGAACCTCGAGCTCTGCACCTAGGGACGGGGCCCCACCTCCTATCACATAGGAAAGCGCGCTAAGTGCCCCTCTTGGGTCGGGCCCAGGGGCTCCCATCCGGGAAGTTTCCGGCTTGGCCAGTGAGACAAGAGAGGCGCTCGAGCACAACCTAAAGGCGCGTCCCTACGCGCGTCAGCTCGGGCTGGGAGCACGGCGCGTGGCGCCGAGCTCGCAAGAGTCCGTCATCAGAGCGATCAAGGAGCTTCGAGAAGCACAGGCCGTGCAAGGCGGGGACTGCCCCGCACCACCAATCGCAGCCGCCGTCATCGGCATGGTCGACCAGCAGCGCATCTGCGTCAACGCGCTTGCGGTCAACAGGGCTGCGTCCCAGGGCCCCTTCTGGCCTGCGCGTGTCGATCATGGATGGGTCTACCCGAACGCTTACGTCCGCATGCCCTTCGGATTGGCAAACGCAGGCATCATGTTCCAGCGCCTTTACCGAGCCATGCTCATGCCTTGCCTGGCGAGGCGCGGCGAGGAGTTGGAGGAGATGCTCGGACCAAGCGAAGGTCCCGAGCCTCGGGAGACGACGGACCCATGAGGGTCGCGCTCGTGGAGGTGTAAGATCAGGCTATGACGGCAGCTTCGACTGTTCAGCGGCACGGCCGCCAGGTGACTTTTTGTTGGCTGCTGCCAGGTGACTTTTTGGTTCACTCCGTTTGAGGGCGCCCACCGGGCCACATTATCGTCAGGTGATCAGGGCACACCCCTGCAGTCGCCTCGTTTATGCAAATTTCAATAGTTTCTCATGCATCTAATCTGTTTCCTAACGTTTTACCTTGCCTGCATGGCTCCTTGCCGGCGTGAATGCCACCGCACCAACCTTTTTGAGTTGGTGTTTCGCAAGGGGCCGTGCGCCACGGCCCTTCCCGTGGCACCTCGGAACTGGGATGCAAGGCCCTGTCGCCTCAGGGACTTGCATCTTCGGGTAGTCCACCCTCGCTCGGGGGCTCCGGCCGCAGCACGGCGCCTCAGCATGGAGTCTCGGGAGGCCCCAGGGCCTCCAGAGGCAGCAGCTGGCAGAACAGAATGGGGGTCGCTCGGGCGTCAAGGGGGGCTCTTGAGCATCGCGCCTCAGGAGCCTTACCGGTCATATAGCCACTCGCCCCTTGATGTCGTCCTTGGTGATCCAGTCGGCATCAAGGGTGTCGGGGCCTCGCCCCTTAGTTGCGTCCTTGGTGATCCAGTCATACACTACGGTGGTAGGGAAATGTGCGGGACTGGGACCTGCCGACGTAGAGCCGCTTGAGCGTCAAAGGGGGCTCCTGAGCAATGCGCCTCAGGGGCCTTACCGGGTCGTCCTCCCACGTTCGGCCCGGGCCGGCGCTTGGTTCGGGCGCGCTCGCCATGGTGAACGAGCTGCTCCGCTACCGCCCCGCCCCCGACCGCTACGACGACTAGCTTCGGCGCATCGCGGAGCTCGTCAGTGCTGCCGGCGACGCTTCAGCGCTCTCCTACTCGCTTCGACCCCGACCTTCCCTGGCAGACGACGTGGCCCACGACGTGCCACCACCTCCCCCGCAACGCGAAGCCGACCCCGAGCCCAGGCGTAAAGCATGCCCGCGCAGCCAGCCCTGCGAGCCGCAGGCAAGGGCAAGAGATGAAGTGATCTGCCAGGTGGTGCCCCGGCCGCGCGTCGACGCACGTGCGCTCCCCGCACTGCCGAACCAGCATCACGAACGGGCACCGCTCGACGGGGCCCCTCAGGAACGTCAAGACCAGGCCCCGCCCGCACACGCAGCACCTGTCGAGCCGGTGGGGTGCCTCGCCATCGCCCCAGAGCTCCATCCTACCACGTGGCCCTGCAAGTTCAAGCCCGACTTACCCCCTCGCTACGACGGCACCCCGGACCCCGCCGAGTTCCTTCAGCTCTACTCCCTGAGCATCCGGGCGGCTGGATGAGACGACAAGGTCATGGCTTGCTGGTTCCCCATGGAGCTCAAAGGCGGCACGCTCTCCTGGCTTCTCAACCTCCCGGAGGCGTCCATCACCTCCTGGGATGGCCTGCGCAAACGCTTCATCGCCAACTTCCAAGGTACCCGCGACCATGCGCTCACCGTGAATGACCTGCGGCGTATCAAGCAGCAGGATGGGGAGACCCTGCACAAGTTCATACAACGCTTCACAACTACGCTCCTCAAGGTCCCGAAGGCGTCGGACGAGGCTATCATCTCCGCATTCACCGACGGCGTCACGGACCTCAAGATGAAGAAGGAGCTCGCCATGAACGACGAACTGTGCTCAGCCCTGGAGATGTTCAACCTGGCGAACAGGTGCGCCAAGGCTGAGGAGGGCCGCCTGTCGCTCCGCGGGCCTCCGGCGGCAGAGCCAGAAGAAAAGAAGACCAAGGCCAAGGAGGCAAAGCGCAAGGCCCCAGCGTTGCTTGCGGCCGAGGCTGAGGTGAAGCGTAGCCGGGGTGAGGAGCACCCCATGGGGGGGAAGACCGACCTGCATCTTTCATGGCACCAACAACCACGACACCGCCGACTGCCAAGAACTCAGGCTGGTCCGCGCCGAACACTTCGGCCAGCGCCCCGGGCGTGCTGACCGTGGCTTCGGGCGCGGCGGAGGCCACGGTGGAGGCCGTTGGGACAACCGGGAGCCACGCCAGGGGTGGCGTGACCAGCCTCGGGAGGACCACTGGCGCGACCAGGCTCGGGAGGACCGCTGGCGCGATGACCCTCTGGTGGGGTCACGTCGTGGCCAGCCTCGTGAGGTTCGCCCTCGTGAGGCCGGCCTTCCGCCGTTGCCACCACCACCCAGAAGGAAGGAAGAGGACAGGCAAGACGATGGGGCTGGGGGCTTCTAGGAGGTCTGGGTAGTGGCCTGTATCCTGGGTGGCTCCCAGGCCCCGGCCTCCAACTGCGTCTTCAAGCAGTTCGCGCGAGAGGTGAACGCGGCTCTCCCAAAACTCGAAGCAATGCGTCCCCTCAAGTGGTTCCAAGTGGCCATTACCTTCGACGCGAGGGATCAGCTCAGGTGCTCGGCCGTGGCCGGCAAGCTTCCCATGCTGTGCACTCCAACCATCAGCAACGTCCTTGTCACCAAGACCCTCATCGACAGTGGAGCGGGACTCAATGTCCTCTCCATTGAGACCTTCGAGACGCTCCAGGTGCCGTACGAACAGCTCATGCCGACCAAGCCCTTCTCGGGAGTCACCGACGGGTCTGCCGTCCCCATCGGGCAAGTGCGCCTGCCTGTCACCTTCGGCGGACGCGAGAACTACCACACCGAGATCATCGTCTTCGACGTCGCGCACATCCACCTCCCGTACAACGCGATCCTTGGGTACCCGGCCCTCGCCAAGTTCATGGCGGTGACTCACCATGGCTACAACGTCCTCAAGATGCCAGGGAGTGGCGGCGTCATCACCGTTGCTTGCGATGAGAAGGATGATGTCTGCTCCCTCGAGCGTGCTTACCACGCCGTGACGGCCGAGCGCTCAGACGACGAGGAGGACGCCCTGCCTCATGAGGACCCGCGCAAGAAGAGGAAGCAGCTCCTTCCTGCGGGGCGTCCTGGAACCTCGAGCTCTGCACCCAGGGACGGGGCCCCACCTCCTATCACATAGGAAAGCGCGCTAAGTGCCCCTCTTGGGTCGGGCCCAGGGGATCCCATCCGGGAAGTTTCCGGCTTGGCCAGTGAGACAAGAGAGGCGCTCGAGCACAACCTAAAGGCGCGTCCCTACGCGCGTCAGCTCGGGCTGGGAGCACGGCGCGTGGCGCCAAGCTCGCAAGAGTCTGTCATCAGAGCGATCAAGGAGCTTCGAGAAGCACAGGCCGTGCAAGGCGGGGACTGCCCCGCACCACCAATCGCAGCCGCCGTCATCGGCACGGTCGACCAGCAGCGCGTCTGCGTCAACGCGCTTGCGGTCAACAGGGCTGCGTCCCAGGGCCCCTTCTGGCCTGCGCGTGTCGATCATGGATGGGTCTACCCGAACGCTTACTTCCGCATGCCCTTCGGATTGGCAAACGCAGGCATCATGTTCCAGCGCCTTTACCGAGCCATGCTCATGCCTTGCCTGGCAAGGCGCGGCGAGGAGTTGGAGGAGATGCTCGGACCAAGCGAAGGTCCCGAGCCTCGGGAGACGACGGACCCATGAGGGTCGCGCTCGTGGAGGTGTAAGATCAGGCTATGACGGCAGCTTCGACTGTTCAGCGGCACGGCCGCCAGGTGACTTTTTGTTGGCTGCTGCCAGGTGACTTTTTGGTTCACTCCGTTTGAGGACGCCCACCGGGCCACATTATCCTCAGGTGATCAGGGCACACCCCTGCAGTCGCCTCGTTTATGCAAATTTCAATAGTTTCTCATGCATCTAATCTGTTTCCTAACGTTTTACCTTGCCTGCATGGCTCCTTGCCGGCGTGAATGCCGCCGCACCAACCTTTTTGAGTTGGTGTTTCTCAAGGGGCCGTGTGCCACGGCCCTTCCCGTGGCACCTCGGAACTGGGATGCAAGGCCCTATCGCCTCAGGGACTTGCATCTTCGGGTAGTCCACCCCCGCTCGGGGGCTCCGGCCGCAGCACGGCGCCTCAGCACGGCGCCTCAGCATGGAGTCTCGGGAGGCCCCAGGGCCTCCAGAGGCAGCAGCTGGCAGAACAGAATGGGGGTCGCTCGGGCATCAAGGGGGGCTCTTGAGCATCGCGCCTCAGGAGCCTTACCGGTCATATAGCCACTCGCCCCTTGATGTCGTCCTTGGTGATCCGGTCGGCATCAAGGGTGTCGGGGCCTCGCCCCGTAGTTGCGTCCTTGGTGATCCGGTCATACACTACGGTGGTAGGGAAATGTGCGGGACTGGGACCTGCCGACGTAGAGCCGCTTGAGCGTCAAAGGGGGCTCCTGAGCAATGCGCCTCAGGGGCCTTACCGGTCACAAAGCCACTCGCCCCTTGATGTCATCCTTGGTGATTCGGTCGGCGTCAAGGGTGTCGGGGCCTGGCCCCGTAGTTGCGTCCTTGGTGATCCGGTCATACACTATGGTGGTCGGCAAATGTGCGGGACCGGGGCCTGCAGACGTAGAGTGCCAAAAGGACTCCCAACCTGCCTCCCTCGTGAAGAAGAAGAAGTCTGCTGGGCCTCAGACGGCCCCACCTACGAGAAGACCCAGGCGCAAACCGCGTTTGAGGTAGGGACCTCGCGAGGCCAAAGCGCCCTCGCGAGCTCCTAGATACACCTCCCAGTTCTGCCGTGCCAGCCACGCGTACGAACTCTATGGGCTGTACACGCCCGGAGCCCCCCGAGGACGCGGAGGGGTTCCTTCCCACGCAATGTGGAAGCCATAGCTCCGCGCTGGCAGAGAAGTCAACATGGTCCACCAATGACTATGCCCACGCAATGTGGAAGCCACAGCTCCGTGCTGGCGGTCAACACGGTCCACCAATGACTATGCCCACGCAATGTGGAAGCCATAGCTCCGTGCTGGCGGTCAACACGGTCTGCCAAAGACTATGCCCACGCAATGTGGAAGCCCCACGCCCGGTGCGGGGGGATAAACAACTGAGGGCGCCCCAGCGGCTGCATTCAACCTCAGGAGGGTCCCTAGTGGCCCCCTTCTCGCTGCGTTCCCCAGGGATGTACGCGTGAGGGGGCTGCATGGGGGCTACTACCCGGCCAAGCCTGGTACACGCCACCTTCCCAGGTCTGCCAAACCTGGTCTTCACGCGCCCATCTCCGGAAAAGCTGGCGAGGAAAGGTATGGGAGCCGCTCGTACGTCAAGGGGGACTCCTGAGCATCGCGACTCAGGAGCCTCACTGGTCCCGTAGCCCCTCACCCCTTGGACCGTCCTTGGTGATTTGGTCGGCCCAACGGCAGTTGAGGTATGCGCGGGCCGGGCCCTACCGACACAGAGCTCGAAGCGCTCAAAAAACTGCTCAAAAACCCTTAAGGAGGACGCTGGAGCTCGTACGTCTAGGGGGACTCCTGAGCATCGCAACTCAGGAGCCTCACTGGACCCGTAGCCCCTCACCCCTTGGACCGTCCTTGGTAATCCGATTGGCCCAACGGCGGTTGAGGTATGCGCGGGCCGGGCCCTGCCGACGCAGAGCCCCAAAGGTGTTCAAAATTTTCAAGTCAACTCAATCTTCACCATGTTCCCTTCATGAGGGCTGCTTGTACGTCAAGGGGGACTCCTGAGCATCGCGACTCAGGAGCCTCACTGGTCTCATAGCCCCTCACCCCTTGGACCGTCCTTGGTGATCCGGTCGGCCCAACGGCGGTCAAGGTATGCGCGGGCCGGGCCCTGCCGACGCAGAGCATCACAGCAAGCGAGAAGGAAACAAGGCGAAGAGAGCAATCACACAGTTTAACAGTTATTACAAGCATTAAAAGTTTTTGCGAACACAAACAAGTTTAACGCCTCCATGAGGCACGATGGACATTGCAGGAAAGAAGCAGGGGAGAGGAATCAGGAGGAACCACCGCCACCACTCGTCTCGTCCTCAGGGAACTCGTCGTCGACATCGCTGGCGCCGTCTTCTTCGCCGCCAACCCCAGCAGCATCAGGAGGCGGAGAAACCGTGACGCGGGTGAACCTCTTCACCAGCGTCTCCACGGCGCCCTTCACCACCGCCGCAGCGCTGGCGCGGACCTCGGGGGCGACCGGGCGGATCACGGAGTCGAAGTCAAACCCCGGCTCGTGAAGATGAAGGTGGCTGAAGACGTGCGTCGCGGCCTTAGAAAAGAGGTCGCCGCACTCGCTCTCCAAGACCCCCTCCACTTTGACAACGGCGTCCTCCAGCGCCTCGACGAGCTTCGAAGCGAGCACCGCGAAGCCACTCTCTGGAGCCGCCAGGGGCTCCGCGAACCCATCCTGGCAGAGGGAATGGAGTGCTCGGCGAAGCTTGAACTCGACGGTGGGAAAGGCGCTCAGCTCCGCAGCCTTTTTCTCCTCAGCCGCAACGAGAGTTTTCTCCCTGGTGTCAAGCAGGGCCTTCCCCAAAGCGACTTCCTTCTCCTGCGCGTCCAGGCGCTTCCGCTCCGCGGCCTGACGGGTCGCCACCTTGGACAGCTCGGAGTCCCGAGCGGCAAGTTTGGCCTCCCAGGCCTTGAGATCTTCCTCCTGCCGGCGCAGCCACTCCGCAAGCTCAGACTTCTCCTCATGGAGGGCCTTCAGGCGGGCCTCCACCTCTTCACAGCGCCGGGTGGCAGACGCCGCCTTAGCTAGTGCCTCCTCGCGGGCTGCCCTGGCGGATGCAGCTTCCCCCTCGCTCATCGCCATGGCAGCCTCGGCCTGACCCCAAACCGCCACGGTAGAGGCGTCGGCCTGGAGCCACCCGGAGAGGAGCCCAAGGCGCCCACTAGCGAGGCGATCGTCGGTACTACCGAGGGCGCCACGAACTTGACCCAGAACAGCGAAGGCCCCATCCAGAACGTCAAGGCCACGCGATGAAGGCATCGGGGCCTCTTCCGGAGGAGTCGCCTGCGTGTTCACAGGCGACGACTCCCGGGAGGCAGCGGCGCAAGGAGCAGGTGGCTCCGGAGGCTGTGCAGCGATCACAGGCGGAACAGATGCAGGTAGATTGACGGGCGGCTGCCCCCCCGGGACCGGTCCTCCGGACAGCGGCACCAACGCGCCCTCGAGGGCAGAAGCGACCACACCAACAGGCCTTGGGGGCTCAGGGGGCTCCACGGCGGTAACCGGGAGGGTTGCCTCGCGAGCCCCCGCCTCCTCGGCGGCAGGCGCCTCGTCAGGTGACGGCAGGACGACAGGAACGGGCGGCGCGTCGGAAGACACCTTCGGCTTGACGCCCGCCTTCTTCTTCCTCATCTTCAGCGCGGCGGCGTTCCTAGTTACCAAGCGAAGGGAAATCATCAATACCCGAGCTGCAAGCAGACGACCGAGGCCGAGCTGAGCTACTTACTCTTCAACGTCGACCCACTTCCTCTTCCTCTCCGCTCCGGCGATGACGGGGGCGCCCTCGCCTTTCTCAGTGAGGGCACCACCATGCCGGGAAGCAAGGGCGCTGCCCGTGGGGGCAGCCCCTGGAGGGATCGTCATGACCCCGGCCTCACCCACCTCGCCGATAGGACGCGATTCGAGCGGGGGCGAGGCCGGTACCTCAACAGCCTTGCCGGCAGAGGCAAGGCGCGCCGGAGGAGACTCCGCCCCGCACTTCCTGGGAGTCGACACGCAGATGGACCGCGTGGCACAATGAGCTGGACCTTGCCCCTAGAGGGCCTCGGCGGGGTGCGGAGAGCGTGCAACAGAAACTTCACCGACATCGTCATCGTCCTCGAGGTCGCGCAAGAACATGCCATGCGACGGGGGAGACGCCCCCGGCATGTTGTCATCCACTGTCTTCTCCGAGTCCTCCCCGCCCGTGGTGTCGCCGGAGGACACCATCACCGGAGAGCCGAGGCCCTCGGCTGGGGAGAGCCCCAGTTCGTTGAAGATGGGCATCTTGGCGACCAAATCGGCCACATCGTCGCGGCGGTACAGCGGGGCATAGGCCTCGGGGAGATCACCGGGGTTGCCGTTGAGCAGGAATGCCACAGCCCTGTTCAGCTCCTCGGGGGATATGCGGGCGGCCTGAAGCCTGAGGTTGTCGCTGCAACCCTGATAGTCCCACAAGGGCCTAAAATGGGACTAGAGGGGCGCCAGACGCTCCGTCAAGAACTCCTTCACTATCATTCCCCCAGTCAACCTCTTGGCGCTGATATCGCGAGAGATCCGATCCAGGACTGGCTTGGCCCGGGGGTCGGAAAGCTTCGCGGAGCTCCATGCGGAGGTCTTCTCCGGCAGCCCCTTCGGCAGATCCAGGCGGGGGTTGGAGCTACCGGGATCCATGAAGACCCAGAAGTGCCTGAAGTTCTCCACCTTCTTCCCAGCCTTTAAGAGAATGTTACTGCTCTGGACCGCGACGAAGGAGACGCATGCCGACCGCTGAGCACCGTCGTGCACGCGCAGGCTGAAGAAATGCCGGAAGAGGGCCACCGAAGGCCTTACACCCACGAAAGCCTCGCAGTAGAAGGCAAAGACGGACAAGAGCAGGATGGAGTTGGGCTGGAGATGAAGAGCTTGGATCCCGTAGTGGTCGAGGATGGTGATGAAGAACGTGGAGAAGGGCGGGACGAGCCCGGCGAAGATGCTATGAAGAAAGAAGGGGTAGGCCGACCTGGATGAGGGCCGCTTCGCTGAGGAGCCGCCTGTAGGACCGAAAGTATGTCTAGAGGGGGAGTGATTAGACTACTTGACCAAATAAAAGTTTTGCCCTTTCCCAAATTTTAGAGTTGGCAGTTTTAGCATTTCATGGCAAGTCAAGTACACCCTACACATGCATGTCTAAGAGTATAGCAGCGGAAAGTAACAACAAGCATGAGTAGTAAAGGATAGGGTAGGAAGATCAAACGCAATTGTAGACACGATGATTTTTTCCCGTGGTTCCGATAGGTGATGCTATCGTACGTCCACGTTTATGGAGTCTTCAACCCACGGAGGGTAACGGTCGCAAGAGTCCACGGAGGGCTCCACGCATAAGGGTCCACGAAGTAGCAACCTTGACTATTCCATAATGGCTTCCGTCCACGAAGGACTAGCCTCACTATGGGTAGATCTTCACGAAGTAGGCGATCTCCTTGCCCTTACAAACTTCTTGGTTCAACTCCACAACACGAAGTAGGAGGCTCCCAAGCGACACCTAACCAATCTAGGAGGCACCACCCTCCAAAAGGTAATAGGCTCGGTAATGTCGATGAACTCCTTGCTCTTGTGCTTCAAGATGATAGACTCCTCAACACACAATCACTCTCTCACAGATTTTTACTTGGTGGAAGAGATGGGATTGGTGGAAAGCAACTTGGGGAGGCTAGAAATCAAGATCCATATGGTTGGAGTGGAAGATCTTGACCTCAACACAAGAATAGGTGGTTTTCTCTCAGAAAACTGGATGGGGCAAGTATGGAATAGTTCTGTGTGCTTCTCTTTCGAGTAGGTGGTGGTGGAGGGGTATATATAGGCATCCCCAAGAATCCAACCGTTACACACAAAATGACCAACTCGGTGACACCGATGTGTAAATCTCGGTGGTACCGAAGTGACCAAAAGGTGGCAACTTTTGAATCTCGGTGAGACCGATATAGGAAACTCGGTTGCACCGATAAGGTGACCAACGGTCAGATTGACAATCTCGGTGACGCCGATCCAACAATCTCGGTGGTACCGATATTGTGAATTTGCGTAACAGAGAGTTGGCAACCTAAACTCGGTGGCACCGGGATTGAATCGGTTGCACCGAAGTGGCTAGGGTTTGGCTGAGTCTGTCTGAGGTTGAGAATCGGTGGCACCGGGATGGAAATGTTGGTTGCACCGATTTTGAGTATTTGGCTTTGGACAGACTTTGGTGGGAGAGCTTGTGGGTGTTTTTGGTGACTATCACTTGTGCACGTACGAGCATTTTGTTCACCAACAAAACCTTACCCCCTTTTAATAGTATTGGCTTTCCTATGGACTCAAAGTGATTTCTCACAAATGTAAAATGTAGAGTCCTCTTCCTTGAAGCTTTGCCAATCCATTTCCTTGCATCTTGGGGTATTCCACAATCTCCACAATCCTTTTGCCAATCCTATCATTGAACATTTCCTGAAATATACTTAGTGGAAACATTAGCTCAATGACTTATATGTTGTTATTAATGACCAAAACCACCAAGGGAGCAAATGTGCTTTCACAGCCCCATATCAAGGTCCGACCACGCTCGTTGGTCTCGTCCGCCGTCGACTGGAGCACCGGTGAGCTGGGAGCGGAGGCTGAACTCTGGGCCTCAGACTTCGGCTTGCTGGTGGGAGCCATCGGGAAGCTCTCGGGGCCAAAGCGGCAAGGAGGAGGATGGAGCGGCGCCGGATCTGGAGAGGCCTCTGCTAGAGCCGGAGACCTGGAAAGCAAGAGCAGGTGCGCAAGAGGGGAAAGCAATAACGGCCCAGCGCTAGAAGTCAGGCTCTTGTCGATTCGGGCGGTAGCCGAAGGGACGAGGGACGCACGACATCAACTGCACGACGCGTGCCAGTCCTGGCCCGCAAGCGTTGGGGCCCGCGGTGCTTCGGGCCGCCCTTTAGGCTTCGCCCGGAAGCCGACTCGAGCGTGCCTTCGGCCCGGGGGCTACAGTCGGCGTTCTGGGGACGGGGGTACCCAGACTTGCCTGCCTGCGGCCCAGGGCATGGCCCACCTCGTCAGCCAGGCACGGCCTGGCGCGGCTCCACTCAAGGCAAGGCCCTCGCGAGGCCCCCAGGCTCGTGAGGAGGAACGGCGCCAAGACCAGCAGGGGGAGGGTCACCTCAGGAGAACTCTATGCAGAGCCCGGCCTCAGGAGTCAAAGATGACGCAAGGAAGGACAGGCGGGCGCCAGCGCGCCAGGCGGCGCAGTTTCCCCTTTGGTGCAAAGGGAGCAAGGACGTACGCGGGTTCCCAAAGTACCCCCCAAAGGTTTCCATTCCGGTGCAACAAGACCACGACCACGAGCCCCGCAGGACGGATGTCATCGCCGAGCCCACCTCTGCATCATCGACAACCACTTTGCAGGCGAAGACCGCCTTTGGGCAGGGCGCGGATGTACTTCTGTCCCCCTTCAAATTTGGTCGTTGTGGGATCCCTTCCCGCCATTGCGATAAGGGAAGAGGACCCGAGCCACCGCTATATATAGAGGCTAGGCTGCACGGTAGGCAGGGGGGATCCGATCCAAAACCAGTCGACTCACTCCTCCACCACCAAGTTGGCGGACGGCTGAGAACACCTCAGGAGCGCCCTCACGAGGCTCCAAAACATTGTACTAGTTCATCCACCACACCTCCTCGAGAGGCAATCCACCAAAGCAGGAGTAGGGTATTACGCTTCGCAGCGGCCCGAACCTGGTTAAACTACTGTGTTCATCTTCTTCCTTGTCATCGTGCGAGTTCATCGTTTGGTCCATCGAGTAGCGAGCTAGGTTGGGCGAGGCTGCAGGGGATCTTCGCACACGCCCCTGAGTTCGAATCTTAAGGGTTTTGCACAGCCCGAAATCCGACAGATATGCCTAATTTGGCATATACTATGTTATAAGTATCTCTTGTTTATTTCGAATGGCATTCGTGTGATTTTTTGCTACAGGACCATAGGCTTATGATATATGAATTTGGGGTAGGAAAATCCAGGTAATCTATCTGTGGCATTAGTTTTATCATTTGGGCAAGTATGTGAAAATGTTATTTTGTGATAATATGTCATTTTGTCATTTTCACATGATTTAATTCTTGCACTATTTGCTAAACTTGTCAACATGTAAATTGCTATTTGGTATGTGCACTAGCCCCTGATATTTCTTGCATGCCATGTTAATTCATGTTTAGATGTCGAAATCTTGCTGTCAACATGCCACCAAAAATGATGTTTTCACATGCTCAAATAATTCGAAGTGTTGAATCTGTTATTTTGTTGCCATGTTATCTTGATGATTACCATGCATTTGTAGCTCCTTTAGGGTTGGAACAATGTAATGTATTGTTGAGCATGTTGTCCTCTCTTAGCTTGTGCCAATTGCTTGCAAGTAGAGGTATTGCATCTTGGTTAAATTTGCTGTCAAACATGTCATTTTGTTAACAATGCCCTGCTTGCCACTTGTTGATTTTTTCTAAGTCTGTGAAACTACTATTCTCAGTATGCCATGTTGGGAGGATGATAGCCAGTGATCTGTGCATATTTTAATGTTGATGTAATGAAGTGAATGGAAGTGCATGCTGTCCTCTATAATCCTATTAAATTTCATGCCATGAAAGTTCCTGTAACATGTGTATTTGTTGCTGTCAAAATGTATCATGTAAACTCACATTATGTAAAACTGGAATTTTCATGAAGTCCCTAAATGTTGTTTCAACATGCCATCTTGTGAGCTCAATTGCTATTGATCCTTGATGCCATTCATGTTGCTATAGTTAGATGAATTGTTAAGCATCTTGTATACTTCAGGTCCATGCCCTTGTTGTGCTTTGTAGCTTGTTGTAGCTCTTGTTGTGTGTGTTGCAAAATGGCATGTTGCTGTTTATGAACAGATTGCATGTGTTGTTTGTTTCGTGACTTGTGAGAGCTCTACCCAATGGTTTTGCATGATCTTTGGGTCTATATCCACTAGATTTTTATTTCCAATCCAGAGCATCCTTGGAATACCAAGGGATTGCCCATGGCCTTCGTCATCTTTGTTTTTGTCTCCGTTACCGCTAGAACCTTGTCGTGAGTGTTCCGAGAGTTCCATTACTCCGTTTTCTATGTTCTTCATTTGAATTTGCATCGTTTTCTCATGAAGCATTCATTTTTTCCATGTTCATGCATATCCAAACAACTAACCTTGATGTTCTGTCTAGAATACTAAATCGACTAAAAGTTGCATATGTTTACTTCATTTTAATGTGACTAGAGTAGGTTGCCATGTTAAATGCATCAAATTGGACATGCATCATCTTTGATTGAGCATCATTCCTTGCTTGTGTGTTTATTGCTACTATTTATTTTGGGTAGCATCGGGTGTCAAGAACGAGTACGAGGAACCAGTTTAGAACGTGTCTGAAGAGCAAGAGTTCTATCCCCCTGAAGACCCTACACGCAAGATGATCGTTACCCGGATCCCGATACTATTTTTGCTGTGCTAGATGTCTCGCTTCTACAGTTATGTTACGTTGCCTACCACTTAAATTTTCAGCCTCCCAAATTGCCATGAAAGCCTCTAACCCCTTCACTTCCTAGCAAAACATTGATTAGCTACGTTACCGCTGCTCAGCCCTTTTCTTATAGCGTTGCTAGTTGCAGGTGCAGGTTGTTTCCATGTGATAACATGGATATCTGGAGATATCACAATATTATTGCTATTTAATTTAATGCACTTATATACTTGTCAACGGTGGAAGGCTTGGCCTTTTGCCCGGTGATTTGTTCCACTTTTGCCGCCCTAGTTCCGAGTACCGGTGTTATGTTCCATATTGAGCGCTCCTAACATGCTTGGGGTTATTATGGGGACCCCCTTGACTATTCATTTTGGGATAAAACTTGTATGGCAAGACCCAACATTGGTACTACATTTGCTAAACAACCTAATTAAATAGCATAGGGCTTATCTACCCCGTGGATAATTAATCAACCCCCGGGCTAGTGCTCCTCATGAGTGTTGGTCCAAACTAGAGCACTGTGCGGGGCCACCCCAAGAAAACTTGGGTGATTTCTATCAGGCCACCATACGCGTCGCTTATCCGTCGTGTCCTAAGAACAGGATACGCGGCTCCTATCGGGTTCGTTGACACGTCGGGCGGTCTTGTTGGACTTGTTTTACCTTTCTCGAATGTCTTGTGCAAGGGATTCCAAGGATACTTCGGGCAAACTCAAGGTTGAGGTATTCCAATGGATTCCCAAGGATATTATGGGCTATCTCGTGGTTGAGGTTATCCATGCAGCGTGTGGTTAGTTTGTGATGGATGAGTTGGAGCACCCCTGCAGGGTTAAATCTTTTCGAGAAGCCATGCCCACGGTTATGTGGCAACTTGGAAATTTGTTTAACACCTGGTTATAGAAAACTTGAAGTAAACTCAAATAAAATACACCAACCATGTGTATAACCCTGACTGTCTCTGCTCGTGATTTTGAACCGAGAGAGAACACGGTGGGGTTATGTTTGACGTAAGTAGGTGTTCAGGATCACTTAGTGATCATTCTAGTTCATGTCCGTTATGCGTAGACCACCATACTTATTATTGCTCTCGTAAGTTAGCCACCCAAATATATACTTAGTGCCTGCTGCAGCCTCACCACTTAACCATTCCTCACCCATTGGCTTACATAGTCTCGGTACCCGGGTTAATGAGATTGCTGAGCCCCCGTGTCTCACAGATTACTACAACAATATAGGTACAGGTACTAACGAGTTCGTGCCAGATGACGTTTTCCAGCTCCAGTGGGAGTTCGACGAGGAGCGTGGGCGGATGTACATGACGTACCCGGACGAGTAGGGAGCTATTTGGTCATATTCCTGGGTGTAGCGAGACAAATTTCATTGCTTTTGTCGTTTATCTTCGTCCGTAGTCGGACCCTGTCTTATGGACGAATGTATGAATGATTGTGTGGAATTGTAATTTAGCTTGTGGCGAGTGTAAGCCAACTCATATACTCATCTCCTCTTTACATGTATTGCAATGATTTCTGTACTTGCGAAAAGACTAGATGCACTTCTATCCCCGTCGACGCCCTCGCGCCTTAATAGGGATAGGACCACATCTTGGACGTTACACCATGATAGGTGGGTATGGTGGCTGTTTTGAGGAAGATATAATGAGGCTTATGTGCAACAGAGCGTATCATGTCACTGGGTTTCGATGCACTGGCAAAAGTTGCACCGATCCTCGAGGTGAGAATGGGCAATGCACGGTACCGAAGAGGCTAGCAAAATATGAATAGGTGAGATTGCGTATATCCATGGTTTCACATTAGTCATAAAAAACACACATACATATATATTGCAAAGTTTTATTAGTTTTATCACAAATCAAAGTACTACTCGCATGCCCCGAGGGAGGAGGTTGGGAGGACTTAACCATCGCGCGCCTCCGACCCGAAACAACACTAGGATTTTAACGATGAATAGAAATGCTCACACATCCTCACCATGCCTTTTTAATATTTAGACAAACAAGAAGTTAATACCTCTTAATATCGACACTTCTATGAATCAACAATGATGCACTGACACTGTTTCGCATTACCACATCAATATCATTAACCCACAATTTCTCTTTTAATGTGCTACATGATGGTTTTGATTATCACTCCTTGAATACCTATTATTTTTGGACGAGTCTTATAACCCATGCACATTACCGTCACTGTTTATTAACTCTCAAACAAATATAACTGAAGAACGAGAGTTTAATTCTTTCTACAGAAGACCTAGACATGCTCTAATAAATATAAGTGAAGCAAAAGTGCATTCTACAAATAACGGTTTTCTATATGTAGAGAAACAGGCATCCAACTTCAAATGATATAAGTGAAGCACATGAAGCATTCTATAAAGCCATACTCAAAAGATATAAGTGAAGTGCAAAGAGCATTCTATAAATCAACCATGGACTTTCCCAAACCAGCATTGAGAATTGCTAAAAGGAAAATAAAAGGCACATGACGCTCCAAGAATTTACGCATATCATGTGAACAAAACAAAAAACGAAACATACCGATAGTTGTTGAAGAAGAAAGATGGGATGCCTTCTGGGGCATCCCCAAGCTTAGATGCTTGAGTCTCCTTGAATATTACGTCGGGTGTCTTGGGCATCCCCAATCTTGAAATCTTGTCTTTCCTTATTCTTCTCGTATCGATACCTCCTCGATCTTCGAACACTTCAACCACACAAAACTTGACAGAACTTTCATTAGAAACGTTAGTACATAATCATCAAATCTCATCATGTCCTGCCATAACATTATTGCATAATTATAATATAACATTACCCACTGTACACTATCACAATTGTATGGCTCCCAAGTCATTGGGGCGCAACAAGAATTCTAACATAAGCACACAAAGCAACTATAACAGCAATCTGTAAAAAACAGGACAGTCTGTAAAGATCTATAGAGAAACTATACATCTGTAACTCAACAAATTCTGAACAACTAGTACGTAATAAAAAATTTGCATAGAAGTAATGAGTAAAAATTTCAGAATTTTTTCACGCTCCGGTAAAATATGAAAATTCAAGCACTACAGCAAAAGTTTCTGTTCTTTACACAACGCATATCAAACAAACAATTCAAACATCCTAAAGGCAATTCTTGGCACATTATTTTTATAATACAATGGATTTGTATAAGGGGATAATTATTTTTGTTGAAAAGTATCCGTAATCAAGATTCACAAAGTTTCCATGGGCACGAACAAAAGTTCAAGGCTAGCCCCCAGTTCAACGATGTTCGTCTTTCTCACTTTCACTTCTATTTTTGAAAAGGTTTTTAGTTCCCCCACTTTATTTTATTTATTTATTTTAAAAAGCACACAACAGAAATAAATGACTCTCTAAAACTTCTGGGTTGTCTCCCTGGCAGTGCTTTCTTTAAAGCCATTAAGCTAGGCATATAGTGCTCAAGTAATTGATCCACCCGGATCCCAAGGTATATCAAAGGCAATTTTAATTAACAACGATTTGTAATTTAGTAGTGATCACAAAGTGATATATATCATGTGACAACGAAGTCTAACTCTCTTCCTATGCATTGGCATGTCATGCAAGAACAATTCATTCACACAAAGTAAAGGCCAGTGCATAGCATAAGTAGTTTCTTGCAATTTTATCGTATTGGAAAAATAGAGAGGTGAAGATTTGGTTCCTATCTCATAATAATTGCAAGTAGGAGCAGCAAGCACATGCATATTATATTCAGCAAAATCATCATGTGTAATATTAAAATGCAACCCATCAATATAATCCTTAATAAGTGCAAACTTCTCCGATATTGTGTAGTTGGGAGAATTCAAAAAGATAATAGGACTATCATGTATGGGTGCAATAGCAACAATTTCATGCTTAACTTAAGGAACTATATCAAGTTCATCTCCATAAGCATAATTCATATTGGCATCATGGCCACAAGCATAGCAATCATCAAGTTCATCAAAAAGGGATATTTCAAATGAATCCAAGGGATCATAGCAATCATTATAGCATTCGTCCTTCGATAAGCATGAAGGGAAATTAAACAATGTATAAGTTGAAGAGTAGAGCTTCAAGGGATTCATGACACATCGTTATCGTTCAGGTTCCTTAGTACTTCAGGACGCGGATGATCGAAATTGCTTCAATACTATTCGTGGTGCGAAGAGTGTGGCGGCACCCAGTACTGGGGAGCAGGATCATATGTACTGCCATCTTTAGTATTGTTGTGATTACGAGGGTCTGAGGTAGATGAGTTTCCGAGACCTCTGACTGTGTGTTGACGGATGAGATACACTGGAGAGTAGTATTACTGCTAGGAGTTGAGTGATGGATAAAACTCCGTGTATCCGTGGACCCGATTGCATAACCAAAGATTTTGGAATTTCTTAAGTGGGAATTCTAGTAGTTACCTAGGATCATCTTCCCACAGATGTATGAGGGTTTATACATTTGTTCCGGGCAACTCTTAGCTCAATACCCTGCTATTTTATTCAAGTGGCTTCACGATCAAATGATGTGATCATGAACCTATAGAAGGCGTTCTTACAAATTTTCAGTTTGAATGCAATTGATGATATTCCCGTTGCACTTTTTCAAGCCTTTTGATTCAGCTTATTTCAATCATCTTTGTCAATGGTATTCTGATCTTCATGTCCATCTTCAGGATGGCTCCAGCTACTCATGGGAACCCAGGTCGTGAGGGGGAGCAGTCTGATCCTCCACCACCCCCACCACCACCTGATGGGAAGAGCAAGATTTATCAATTCAGAGGTGGCCTCACAGAAGATCTTCAGCTTGCTCTCGTCCTTCATGAGCATCCTGTGTTTGATCAGTTCTATAACTTGGCTCTAAAGTATGAATCAGTTCAGCACAAGGTGGGGAATTCCAAGAAGCGGTTCAGAGACTCTAACCCTTCTTCGTCCAGCTCTCAGATTGTTCCTAAGCAGCAGAAGTATTGGGTTCCTCCTCCACCTCCGTTTCATCCTCCTCAGCAGCAGAGGCAGCATGGTGGTCGTGGTCCTTCCCACCCACCCAACCCTGGTTTTCAACAGAGGCCTCAGGCTCCCAAGTCAGCAAATGTTCTGTAACACCCCAAAAATTTAATATTGTTTTATTAATTAAAATTTTGTCAGAAAGATTTATTTTCTATTTTCTGGCTTTTCTATTAATTCCAGAGCCACTTCTTTTCTCTGGATTTCAATTTTTTTCTCATATCTGAAAGTTTGGAATAATATTGTGGGACTTGAATACTTTATTCAAGCATTTTATTTTCATTTAGTAAAACCAGTGGAATTATTTTTATAATAAAACTTGCTAGTTTTAATTCTTTCAATAACATTTTCACTCCTTTAAAGACCTCTATTTGCACTACAACCCTTTTATATATTCATCTAAAAATTCCATAAAAAATTGGGGATGTCAGTAGATGTATATAACTCACTTTTTGCAAAAAACCATTTGTGTTCTTTCTAATATTTGAGCAGAACATCCTCATTTCTACTCTGGTGCAGTTGGGCAGTTTGAACTGCAACCCTATTTTAAATTCCTCTAGTGACCTTGGGATTTTTCCTACTTGTAGTCAACCCTACTAAAGCCTTAAGTCCAAGAGATCAGCCCCATAGGCATATTTTAAGTTGATCAGATTGCCCCTTTCATTTTCTGTCCAGAATTGAGTTTCACTAAAACTTGCATTGCAAAGTTCTTTGTTTTCCCAAACCAACTCCACCACCATCCATTTCAGCTAAGGAGACACCAATCTGGAAAGTTTGGTTGCCATCAGGGTCATTTAGATGTCACTGGCATTTCATCAAACACCTGTAGCTCATGGCCAGATTTGGCAGGGTTGTAAGTTTGTATTGTGAACTTACCCCTATGGCCAAACCAGCATGTCCCTTAGCTCCCTAATACCCACTAGCATAGACCTGTTATTTTTCATGGGCATCAGTAGGTATTTGCACGCGCTGGCATTCTGTCGAACGCCTGGCGTGCGTGGCCAGAGCGCGGCCAGAGCGGACGTTTTGCACGCGCGCGCAACCGAGCCGCCGCGTCCCTAGAGCAGCAGCCGGGCTTATCTTGATCTGTCGCCGCTCGCAGTGTCGCACCAGGAGCCCAGGTCAGCAGCATTCACGGGCTCTGCAGCCTTCCCTCGACTCGTCCGCAAGCCGCCGGCGCCCGTGACCGACTCTGCCGGGGCCAGCGCCACCCAAGCCATCCGCGCGCGCCAGCTAGCCTCTGAAGCAGTCCCCGTTCGTCCTCTAGCTCCTGGCGTACCCCCCTAAGCCTGCCGCGTCGACCTGCAAGCTATAGAACGGCGGTTCGCCGGTCTTATCTTCGGCCGCCGGCGAAACCGACCTAAGCCAGATATATAAAGGACCCCCGCAGCTGTAGTGTACTCCATCGCCCTCCCTAGGCCGGTATTGATCGTCCCCGAGGAGCAATTTAACCCCACCGCAGCCGTCTCCCTCGTCTCCGGTCGGTTCGGCCGCCGCAGCCCTCCGGTCGATTCCGACCAAGCCAAGACCTCCCCCTCTGCTTTGTCCCCTCAATTAGCTCCACCTCGACCCCTCAAGCCCGTTCCCATCTCCATTTCCACCTGAGCAAACCCGTAGGCAGAAGCCCCTTCATGGCCGAAGCTCCCCTCCGCCATTGATGAAGCTCTGATCGACCTAGAGCTCCCCAGCGAGTTCCATCGCCCCCATGAGCTGCGGTTCTTTCCCCTAAGCGCGCCGATATGCCGAATGCCAAAAACGACGCCCTCTATTGCCGGCAATTGTCGCGGTAGCTCGCATCTGTCCCTGGTCTGGCACGCGCTCGAGGATGAGGACGAACCCGACAGGTGGGGACCACCTGTCGGTGAGCCAGCCCAAGCCTCCAGTGGCGCAGCCCCTCGGATGCGTTTCCCTCTGAGAAAAGCACACTCCTGTAAGTACGCATTTATTTTCAGAGGGCGTATTCTTTCGGAAAACGTTTTCTTTTTCTGATTTATTTAAAAACAGAGTTTGACCCCTACTTTGACTGGCCATAGCTTTTAAAATAAAACCCCAAATGAATTGATTCTTTTTCCTACTTCTCTAGTATTTCAACTAGTTTATTTTAGGATTTATTTGAAAAATATTTAAGACAACTTTTTTACTGTTTTGAATTGCGTGTTGATTCGAATATTTTCAAAAATAGGAAATGGAGAGAGAAGCAACTTTCAAAAGTTTTGTGGTGCACCCTACCTCTCCACACACTAAAGGCAAGCATCCTGAACCCTTGGTATGATATTCACTGTGTGATGTTTGGTGTGACAAATGAAACTATACACGCATGAAGTGCACGTTATTTCATTTGAAGGTGGGGTCATGTTTGCAATACATGATGATGATTCTTGCTATTAAACTTGAGATGCTTGTGGCAGTAGTCACCACCTTGTGCCACCCCTGCCTACCGGAAGGAATCCGGGATAAGTCTCTGTCTCGGGTAGACATGAGCTTGGTGCTGACATCTCGTTGGAGCGAGAAGGGTCAGGGAGGCATGAAGGGGTGTAATGAGTGGTGATTCTGTCTGGAAAACTGCGAAAGATATCTGTTGTGCTAATCATGCAGGGAACACATAAACCTCCTGAGTCGACCATAGATCGAGTCTTGTTCCAGTAACCCCCATGCTTGTTTCGTACTACCACTTGTCCCTGCCGCGGGCAGGGTACGGTTCAGTAAGTTGTCAACCCCTTTCTTGGCACACACCGTACAGAGAGGCCATGGTGGAAGATACCGGGTGCATCCGGTAGGCATGCCACCTGGTCCGGGGGCATGGGTGTTTCCGGTTGGGACCGAGAGGGGGGCACCCCTTAGTAGCGCGCGGTATAAATTTGATCCCATGCTAATCGAGGTTGTAGCCTCCCCACTTAGAGTTTGCTTAACGAGTGTCGTGGGTGATTCCAGGCACCGGTGAGTTAAGCTGGTGTGTGCGGGTCAGGTGTGTTGGCAATTCAAAGACCGTGAGCGGAATTAGTCCCGGTTATTCGAATAGCCGTGTACTCGTGGGTAAAGAGTACACCCTCTGCAGAGTTTGCATCTATTCGAATAGCCGTGTCCACGGTTAAGGACTACAGGTTGGGATGGGTCAAGTGTCGGTCTTAGTGTCGGTCTTCGGAGGAAAACTTCTAAACCGGAATATTGAGCATGACGTGTGACAAACGATGATTATGATTATTATTATTGTGGACTAACCATGTTATTTATTTGTTTTGCTGAGTATCACTTGGGATGGTTCTACCTCCTGGATACTCATTATGATTATTATTATATAAGCCCTTTATGTGGCGTCGCTCAGACGCCCGACTGTGGTATGCTTGTTATTTATTTTTCTTATAAGCCCTTTCTGTGGCGTCGCTCAGACGCCCGACTGTGGCATGCTTGTTATTTATTTTTCTTATAAGCCCTTTATGTGGCGTCGCTCAGACGCCTGACTGTGGCACGCATGTTATTTATTTTTCTTATAAGCCCTTTATGTGGCGTCGCTCAGACGCCCGACTGTGGCATGCATGTTATTTATTTTTCTTCTAAGCCCTTTATGTGGCGTCGCTCAGACGCCCGACTGTGGCACGCATGTTATTTATTTTTCTTCTAAGCCCTTTATGTGGCATCGCTCAGACGCCCGACAGAGGCATGCTTTATATTTTTATCCTTTCGAGGCGTCGCTTCAGACACCCGATCGGTTTATTTTATTTTTTTATTCTCTGATTGCTTATTCCTGTATAATATGAATGACCTGCTTGCGTGCATCATGAATTTTATTTCGTAACTGACTAAGTGGTTATGGAATATTTCAGTGCATGATTATCATCTGTTATATTATACTTGTGTTCATAATGTTTGCGAGTACATTCAAAGTACTCACTGGCTTGTCCCTGGCTATTGTCTTGGCCAGATTTCTTGCTTGGAGAGGAGCACTTTGACGACAGCCCCGGATCCTAGGCAACGGAGAGAGCAGCCGCGCGAAGATAGGAGTTATCTAGGTCAGCTGTTCCTGTGGGAAATGGAGTCCCATAGACGCTGATGATCCGCAAACCGCTTCCGCCGTCAACCACTAGAAACTTTTGTTGTACTCATAGACCACAATGGTCTTGTACTTCAGATTTTGTTTTTGCTTGGAATTTCTGTATCAAGATTGTGTCTCATCAGCTAACAGTAATCCTGGGGCTGGTGAGCACAAGGACCATTTACTGGGAAATTAATATCCTGGAAAACCGGTCCTGACAACCTTGGTATCAGAGCCAGGCTGACCATTGGTTAATCCTACCTTAGCCAGGTCGATAAACCTAGGTTAACCCACCCACCAGACCTTACCATAACCATAGCCAAGCCTATCCTATTCGATGGCCCACACAGTGACCCCGGCAGCTTTTGGCAGTCGGTGCCCAACCTATCAGACTAGCCCAGTAAGCCACACGTCCGTGATCGACACCTGAGTTATTCCATTTGCAAGCGTGCGAAGGAAGACTTCGTTTTCTTTCTATAAAAGGAGACGTTTGCCCTAACCCAGTCAACCATAGCGGTGAAGCCCAAAGAGAAGCCTCGACGTCCGCAAGGCATGTTCGACTAGATATGAACGAAGTAGACTAAGCCACTCGAGTAGTGCCGAGTCTTAGTATTACTACGCCTCGTAATAGTGTGATCGTGCGTCGCCAATAATAAATTGCAGGCTACTTGTATGCCATTATCTTTAATAGTACTACAAGTAACCATGCATAAATAATTTGGCGTCTGGTCACATATTTAATTCTGAGCGTAGCTACCAGAGACCACCCAGCCAACAATCACAGTAATGCGTCACATTTTTTGCGGTATAAATTTATAGCTGTGGCATTGACCCTGACCAACAGAGAACAGAACCGACAATTAATATTGCCCCCACACCGCAATATGTCATCCAGCCCAGATGCCATACATGAGGCCACTCCGTGACCTTACCAAGCATCCCTCACCTTGTACACTGCCTTCACAGCCATTTTTTTGTCAGGTCGCACCTTGGGATTCATATAAAGACCCCAGATGCAACCCCGGGAAATTTTATTAAAACAATTGTGGGATTTTAACCCCAATACCATGGGTTCTCCCCACCCATCCCTGTGCAAGCTGTTCAAATCGAGGGTCAATTTCACCTCCTCAAAATATTGGACAGTCAGGCACAACCCGCAGGTAAACCCAAACCAAGACCCTATGGGAGTTCCCATCATCGGGAAAATCTATGCCCACTCCTATAATGGCCATAGAGATTGCTGCTTATGGAGCAGTTACCCGTCTTCAATTCCTGGCGCCCTATGCCAGTGAACGTGGGTATTATTATTTCCCGAAATAGTGCAGCAGCCAGAGAAGCCGCATCCTTTCCCTACACCTGAGCAGAGAAAGACCCGGCGCTAATTAAGTTGGTGCACTATGTCATCGCTCGAGAGCACTTGACCCAGCAAGAGATGGGATTTTTCCAAACCCTTGCTGTGATAAACCCCAGATCGCTATTAGCAGACCCCTGAGGCCAGACGAAGAGAGACGCATTTTTTGTCAGCCCTCATCCGCTCCCCAGTAGACGATGGATATATCACACTGCAGGGAATAATTCCTCGTGACCTATAGCTTATTGCCTGTACCGTTAGCGCCTTAGTTGTATTAGTTGGTGTAGCATTTGACTGCTTGTTGTGATATATGTGTTGTGTTTTAAATTTTCCTGTATGAGTTTATTGTGTTGATTGCAGTTGTTTGCTGTGATTTAAAAATCGATTGTTTTCATTATAGCAAATTTCATAGCAAGGTTTTTCTTAAAAGACCACTGCAATGAAAAATGTTTTCCAATAAAAATTTGATTTGCATGCCCTCTCGTTATATGACTCGCACACTACGTACACTAAATGCAGGACCGCACGCGCTTTTATCACCAAATCGATTACCTCGCTAGTACACCACAACTGCACATTAGTCAATGATTTTTACTGTGACCCCGTCCTATCGTGTGTGTGGAATATTTGTTTTCATGTTACGATTGCCGCATGGCACGGTTAATATTTTTGCAAAATACGTCCTTTAGCAAATCTCGAGGACGAGATTTTTCTTAAGGGGGGTAGTGTTGTAACACCCCAAAAATTTAATATTGTTTTATTAATTAAAATTTTGTCAGAAAGATTTATTTTCTATTTTCTGGCTTTTCTATTAATTCCAGAGCCACTTCTTTTCTCTGGATTTCAATTTTTTTTTCTCATATCTGAAACTTTGGAATAATATTGTGGGACTTGAATACTTTATTCAAGCATTTTATTTTCATTTAGTAAAACCAGTGGAATTATTTTTATAATAAAACTTGCTAGTTTTAATTCTTTCAATAACATTTTCACTCCTTTAAAGACCTCTATTTGCACTACAACCCTTTTATATATTCATCTAAAAATTCCATAAAAATTTGGGGATGTCAGTAGATGTATATAACTCACTTTTTGCAAAAACCCATTTGTGTTCTTTCTAATATTTGAGCAGAACATCCTCATTTCTACTCTGGTGCAGTTGGGCAGTTTGAACTGCAACCCTATTTTAAATTCCTCTAGTGACCTTGGGATTTTTCCTACTTGTAGTCAACCCTACTAAAGCCTTAAGTCCAAGAGATCAGCCCCATAGGCATATTTTAAGTTGATCAGATTGCCCCTTTCATTTTCTGTCCAGAATTGAGTTTCACTAAAACTTGCATTGCAAAGTTCTTTGTTTTCCCAAACCAACTCCACCACCATCCATTTCAGCTAAGGAGACACCAATCTGGAAAGTTTGGTTGCCATCAGGGTCATTTAGATGTCACTGGCATTTCATCAAACACCTGTAGCTCATGGCCAGATTTGGCAGGGTTGTAAGTTTGTATTGTGAACTTACCCCTATGGCCAAACCAGCATGTCCCTTAGCTCCCTTGTACCCACTAGCATAGACCTATTATTTTTCATGGGCATCCGTAGGTATTTGCACGCGCTGGCATTCTGTCGAACGCCTGGCGTGCGTGGCCAGAGCGCGGCCAGAGTGCACGCTTTGCACGCGCGCGCAACCGAGCCGCCGCGTCCCTGGAGCAGCAGCCGGGCTTATCTTGACCTGTCGCCGCTCGCAGTGTCGCACCAGGAGCCCAGGCCAGCAGCATTCACAGGCTCTGCAGCCTTCCCTTGACTCGTCCGCAAGCCGCCGGCGCCCGTGACCGACTCTACCGGGGCCAGCGCTGCCCAAGCCATCCGCGCGCGCCAGCTAGCCTCTGAAGCAGTCCCCGTTCATCCTCTAGCTCCTGGCGTGCCCCCCTAAGCCTGCCGCGTCGACCTGCAAGCTACAGAACGGCGGTTCGCCGGTCTTATCTTCGGCCGCCGGTGAAACCGACTTAAGCCAGCTATATAAAGGACCCCAACAGCTGCAGTGTTCTCCATCACCCTCCCTAGGCCGGTATTGATCGTCCCCGAGGAGCAATTTAACCCCCCCGCAGCCGTCTCCCTCGTCTCCGGTCGGTTCGGCCGCCGCAGCCCTCCGGTCGATTCCGACCAAGCCAAGACCTCCCCCTCTGCTTTGTCCCCTCCATTAGCTCCACCTCGACCCCTCAAACCCGTTCCCATCTCCATTTCCACCTGAGCAAACCCGTAGGCAGAAGCCCCTTCATGGCCGAAGCTCCCCTCCGCCATTGATGAAGCTCTGATCGACCTAGAGCTCCCCAACGAGTTCCATCGCCCCCATGAGCTACGGTTCTTTCCCCTAAGCGCGCCGATATGCCGAACTTCAAAAACGATGCCCTCTAGCGCCGGCAATCGTCGCGGCAGCTCGCCTCTGTCCCTGGTCTGGCGCGCGCTCGAGGATGAGGACGAACCCGACAGGTGGGGACCACCTGTCGGTGAGCCAGCCCAAGCCTCCAGTGGCGCAGCCCCTCGGATGCGTTTCCCGCTGAGAAAAGCGCACTCCTGTAAGTACGCATTTATTTTCAGAAGGCGTATTCTTTCGGAAAACGTTTTCTTTTTCTGATTTATTTAAAAACAGAGTTTGACCCCTACTTTGACTGGCCATAGCTTTTAAAATAAAACCCCAAATGAATTGATTCTTTTTCCTACTTCTCTAGTATTTCAACTAGTTTATTTTAGGATTTATTTGAAAAATATTTAAGACAACTTTTTGTACTGTTTTGAATTGCGTGTTGATTCGAATATTTTCAAAAATAGGAAATGGAGAGAGAAGCAACTTTCAAAAGTTTTGTGGTGCACCCTACCTCTCCACACACTAAAGGCAAGCATCCTGAACCCTTGGTATGATATTCGCTGTGTGATGTTTGGTGTGACAAATGAAACTATACACGCATGAAGTGCACGTTATTTCATGTGAAGGTGGGGTCATGTTTGCAATACATGATGATGATTCTTGCTATTAAACTTGAGATGCTTGTGGCAGTAGTCACCACCTTGTGCCACCCCTGCCTACTGGAAGGAATCCGGGATAAGTCTCTGTCTCGGGTAGACATGAGCTTGGTGCTGACATCTCGTTGGAGCGAGAAGGGTCAGGGAGGCATGAAGGGGTGTAATGAGTGGTGATTCTGTCTGGAAAACTGTGAAAGATATCTGTTGTGCTAATCATGCAGGGAGCACATAAACCTCCTGAGTCGACCATAGATCGAGTCTTGTTCCAGTAACCCCCATGCTTGTTTCGTACAACCACTTGTCCCTGCCGCGGGCAGGGTACGTTTCAGTAAGTTGTCAACCCCTTTCTTGGCACACACCGTACAGAGAGGCCATGGTGGAAGATACCGGGTGCATCCGGTAGGCATGCCACCTAGTCCGGGGGCATGGGTGTTTCCGGTTGGGACCGAGAGGGGGGCACCCCTTAGTAGCGCGCGGTATAAATTTGATCCCATGCTAATCGAGGTTGTAGCCTCCCCACTTAGAGTTTGCTTAATGAGTGTCGTGGGTGATTACATGCACCGGTGAGTTAAGCTGGTGTGTGCGGGTCAGGTGTGTTGGCAATTCAAAGACCGTGAGCGGAATTAGTCCCGGTGGACTAAAGGAATCCGTTACTCGTGGGTAAAGAGTACACCCTCTGCAGAGTTTGCATCTATTCGAATAGCCGTGTCCGCGGTTAAGGACTACAGTTTGGGATGGGTCAAGTGTCGGTCTTCGGAGGAAAACTTCTAAACCGGAATATTGAGCATGACGTGTGACAAACGATGATTATGATTATTATTATTGTGGACTAACCATGTTATTTATTTGTTTTGCTGAGTATCACTTGGGATGGTTCTACCTCCTGGATACTCATTATGATTATTATTATATAAGCCCTTTATGTGGCGTCGCTCAGACGCCCGAGTGTGGCATGCTTGTTATTTATTTTTCTTATAAGCCCTTTCTGTGGCGTCGCTCAGACGCCCGACTGTGGCATGCTTGTTATTTATTTTTCTTATAAGCCCTTTATGTGGCGTCGCTCAGACGCCTGACTGTGGCACACATGTTATTTATTTTTCTTATAAGCCCTTTATGTGGCGTCGCTCAGACGCCCGACTGTGGCATGCATGTTATTTATTTTTCTTCTAAGCCCTTTATGTGGCGTCGCTCAGACGCCCGACTGTGGCACGCATGTTATTTATTTTTCTTCTAAGCCCTTTATGTGGCGTCGCTCAGACGCCCGACAGAGGCATGCTTTATATTTTTATCCTTTCGAGGCGTCGCTTCAGACACCCGATCGGTTTATTTTATTTTTTTATTCTCTGATTGCTTATTCCTGTATAATATGAATGACCTGCTTGCGTGCATCATGAATTTTATTTCGTAACTGACTAAGTGGTTATGGAATATTTCAGTGCTTGATTATCATATGTTATATTATACTTGTGTTCATAATGTTTGCGAGTACATTCAAAGTACTCATTGGCTTGTCCCTGGCTATTGTCTTGGCCAGATTTCTTGCTTGGAAAGGAGCACTTTGACGACAACCCCGGAACCTAGGCAATGGAGAGAGCAGCCGCGCGAAGATAGGAGTTATCCAGGTCAGCTGTTCCTGTGGGAAATGGAGTCCCATAGACGCTGATGATCCGCAAACCGCTTCCGCCGTCAACCACTAGAAACTTTTGTTGTACTCATAGACCACAATGGTCTTGTACTTCAGATTTTGTTTTTGCTTGGAATTTCTGTATCAAGATTGTGTCTCATCAGCTAACAGTAATCCTGGGGCTGGTGAGCACAAGGACCATTTACTGGGAAATTAATATCCTGGAAAACCGGTCCTGACATGTTCCACCTCCAGGCAACTTCCGTCCGCTCTCAGAGGTTACGTGTCACAAGTGTGGTTAGAAGGGCCACTACTCCAGCAAGTGCACCAACTAGCGGCGTCTTCCGCCTCCTCCTCCAGTCAGGCCTCCAGGAAATGCTATGGTGAAGCACAATCCCAAGTCAGCAAGAGTGAACATGGTCAATGCAGCTCAGGCAGAGGAGTCTTCTCAAGTGATAATGGGTAACCTCTCAGTTAATTTTATTCCTGCAAAAGTTTTGTTTGACACTGGTGCATCACATTCATTCATGTCAAAAACATTCTTCTCCAAGCATGACTTCGATTCTGAATATTTGAGCAAAGCATTGCGTGTTGTTTCACCCGACACACTCATGAGCGCTAACAAGGTCGTTCTGGATGTCTCTATCAAGATGGGCAACTATTCTTTTCTGGCCTCTCCAATTGTTCTCGGCAATTCCGATATTGATCTAATTCTTGGCATGGATTTTCTTGCGATGAACAAGGCTTATGTTGATTGTGAAGCCAAAGAAGTCAAATTGACTCATTCTTCTGAAGACGTGATCATTTTCGCTGCTCGTGATGACACGATTCGTTTCTTTTCTCTCAATGAGAAGTGTGAAATATCAGCCATATCTCAAATCCCCGTCGGTTCTGAGTATGAAGATGTCTCTCTAGAAAAATTGCCAGGAATGCCTCCTCACCCGCCAGTGGAGTTTGTGATTGAACTCGAGCCTGGAACTAAACCGGTATGCAAGCGTCCTTATAAGCTTGGTCCCAAAGAGATGAAAGAATTGAAGAAGCAGCTAGATGAACAAGGGCGTCTGGGTTTTATCAGACCAAGTTCTTCACCGTGGGGTTGTGGTGTTCTATTTGTCAAGAAGAAGGATGGCACAGACTGACTATGTGTCGATTACCGCCCATTGAATAAGAAGACAATCAGGAACAAGTATCCACTTCCCAACATCAATGAGTTGTTTGAGCAATTGAAAGGGGCCAAGGTTTCCTCGAAGTTAGATCTGCGGATGGGCTATCATCAAATCCGCATCCGTGAAGAAGATATTCCAAAGACTGCTTTCAGGATGAGTTTTGGCTCTTATGAGTACACCGTCATGTCCTTTGGTCTCGCAAATGCGCCTCCGGCGTTCTCCCGCATGATGAACTTCATCTTCTCTCCCTTCAAGAATGAGTTCGTCTTGGTGTATTTGGATGACATTCTTGTCTTCTCTAAAACCGAAGAAGAACATGAAGAGCATCTCCGACTTGTGCTTGACAAGTTAAGAGAACATCGATTCTATGCAAAGTTCTCCAAGTGTGAGTTTTGGCTAAATGAAGTGGTGTACCTTGGGCATGTCATCTTTGCCGAGGGCATCAAGGTGGATCCTGAGAAAGTTGAGGCCATCGTGAAGTGAAAGCCTCCTCAGAATGTAAAGCAGCTTCGTAGCTTCCTTGGGCTTGCAAGTTACTGCAGAAGATTTGTGGAGAACTTCTCAAAAATTGCTAAGCCTCTGTCTAATCTCCTCCAAAAGAATGTGAAATATGTGCGGACTCTTGAGTGTGATGTGGCGTTCAATACACTCAAGGAAAAGCTGACTTCAGCTCCAGTTCTCACTCCTCCCGATGAATCCAAACCTTTCCAAGTGTTCTGTGATGCTTCCCTCCAGGGTCTTGGTGGTGTTCTGATGCAAGATAGAAAGGTGGTTGCCTACACCTCCCGGCAGTTGAAGCCTAGTGAGAAGAACTACCCTACTCATGATCTTGAGCTGACGGCAGTTGTTCATGCTCTAATGACCTAGAGACATCTATTGTTGGGAAGACCAGTTGAGGTATTCACTGACCACACGATCTTGAAGTACATTTTCACTCAACCAAATCTCAGTCTTCAGAAAAAATGTTCGGTGGAAATGATCCAGGAGTACAATCCGAGCATTGAGTATACTCCAGGCAAAGGAAATGTCGTTGCAGACGCTTTGAGCAGAAAGGCGTACTGTAACGGTCTTATTCTCAAGCCTCTCCAACCTGAGCTGTGTGAAGCTTTCCGCAAGCTTAATCTCCAAGTTGTTTCTCAAGGGTTTCTTGCCAACCTTCAAGTCTCTCCGACTTTGGAAGATCAGATTCGCCAAGCTCAGCTTCTTGATGCTATGGTGAAGAAAGTGAAGATAGGCGTGGCCAAGAGCATTCCAAAGTATAAGTGCTTCCGTGTTGATGACAAGGACACCTAGTTTTTCGAGACTGTCTAGTGGGTCCAAAAGGAGAGATCAGGAAAGTTATCATGGACGAAGCACACAATTCTCTCCTCTCCATTCACCCAGGCAGTTCCAAGATGTATCAGGATCTCAAGTAAACCTTCTGGTGGACTCGTATGAAACGTGAGATTGCTCAATTCGTGAACGAGTGTGATGTTTGTTGCAGAGTGAAGGCGGAACATCAATGTCTAGCAGGTCTCCTTCAGCCTTTGCCTACCCCAGAGTGGAAATTTGATCATGTTGAGATGGATTTCGTCACTGGGTTTCCTAATTCTAAGAGAGGTAATGATGCCATCTTCGTGGTCATCGACAAGCTCACCAAGGTTGCCCACTTCCTTCCGGTCAAAGAATCTATCTTCGCAGCTCAGCTGGCAGAGTTGTACACATCATGGATAGTTTCTTTGCACGGTATTCCTCAGCTTATATCTTCAGATCATGGAAGCATCTTCACTTCCAAGTTCTGGGATTCCTTCCAAACTGCAATGGGTACCAAGATCCGTTTCAGTACATTTTTCCATCCTCAGACAAGTAGTCAAGTTGAGAGAGTCAATCAAATCCTTAAAGATATGCTTAGAGCTTGTGTGATTTCTTTTGGCATGAAGTGGGAAGACTGTCTCCCGTTTGCTGAGTTCTCATACAACAACAGTTTCCAATCAAGTTCGGGCAAGGCCCCATTCGAGATTCTCTATGGCAGGAAATGCCGCAGCCCGCTCAATTGGTCTGAAACCGGTGAGCGTCAAATCCTTGGTAATGACATGATCGCTGAAGCAGAAGAAATGTGTCGTGTCATTCGTGAAAATCTCAAAGCTGCTCAATCCCGTCAGAAGAGCTATTATGATAGCAAGCATCATGACATGACCTTCCAGGTTGATGACTTTGTCTATCTCCGAGTGTCTCCCATGAAGGGCACTTAGCGCTTTGGCATCAAAGGAAAGCTTGCTCGACGTTTTGTTAGTCCTTTCAAGATTGTGGGCAAGAGGGGAGACCTTGCCTACCAACTCGAGCTTCCATCCAATTTCTCAAATGTGCATGTGTGTTGCACGTCTCCCAGCTCCGGAAGTGTTTCAAGACTCCTAAGCGCACCGTTGATCTCCAAGACATTGATCTCCAAGCAGACCTATCCTATCATGAGCATCCAGTTGCTATCCTTGAAGAGACTGAGCGTAAGACTCGCAACAACTCAATCAAGTTTCTAAAGGTGAAGTGGTCACATCACTCCGACAAATAAGCCACTTGGGAACGTGAGGACCTTCTCCGTTCCGAATTTCCTGAATTATTCCATTCCTAGATCTCGGGACGAGATCCTCTTGTAGTGGGGGAGAGTTGTAACAGCCCAAGTGCAATCCATGCCTTCTTTGTAATATTCCATGCATGAACCTTCCATGTTTTGCCCTCATGTGTTTAGGATTAATAAAATTTTGCTTCATGACTTCATTTTGCATCATGGCATCATATCATCATCTCATAATTGCATCATGCCTTGCTATGATATGTTGTGAGTGTGTGATGTGGAGTTTGTGTGCTTGCAAGCAAGGGATTTGTCTTGTGTGGAACTTCCCTTCAATTCCTTTAAAACTATGTCTCAAACTCTTCTTATTCCAATGCTAGATATGTGGTGTTTTTACTTGCCCTTTTCATCATAAATAAATGTTGCACATCTACCTAATAATCTATTAGGTATTTTAAAATAGCTCTTTGCCATGTGATGTCATTTTTCCTTTTGTGTCTTTTGCAAAACAGCATTATGGTAAATAATAGGTGGTTTAATTATTTTCTCTAAAAATGCCCAAACCATTTTTATTAAATAGTGCATATTTTTGAGAGTTCAAAACATATTTTATTCTCTCTAAATTCTTTTCCATTTTCCCTGGCTGCTTATTTGGTTGTGTTGTTTATTATAAAAGAAAACCCTTTTCTTTTCGGGTGAGAGAGAGAGAGCGCAGCCCATCTGGGCCTCCTCGCGGCCCATCTGAAGGCATCGCCAGCCAAGCCCACAGCCGCGCATGCGCACTTTCCAGCGTGGCAGCCGCTTGGCCCCACCTGCCAGCGACTGCGGGCGCGTCATCGTCCTCCCGGTCCCCTCCTTGCTCTCTCACAGAAAAGGTGTCGCGTCGGCCGTGCCGTTGCCACGGCGGCAACCAGCCGGGCAACCCCGGGGCCTATTTAAACCCCCTCGGCGTCCAAGCCTCCCCTAGGGTTCCTCTTCTCTGCCTCCGCCGCCGCCAGGTGAGCGAAGCCACCTAAATCTGTCGCCCCGTTCCTTCCCGAGTGAGCAGAGAGAGTGGAGCTCGTCGCCGGCGTGTTCTCTGGCGATCCCAGGCAAGCGCAAGGTGTCCAGGAGTTTCTCCGCGCCCGTCTGCTTCCACGACGTCCTCTGCATTGTCGAGGGACGCCAAGACCCAAGCGTTGCTTCCCATCCTTCCTCCTCGGCCCGAGCTCGTCGCCGGTTAAATTCGCCACCGCCGTTCCTCCTCGAGCCCGATCGTCGACGCAAATCCCCCCAACATGAGCATCCCCGCGTCCCCGCTAGGTTTTTGCGCTCGATTGCTTGCTCTGTTGTTGCCGGCGAGTGCTCCGATCCTTTCAGCCATGCTAGAGTAGGCGCTCGAGCTCACCATCGTCCATGGGGTCCGTTCCCGCAGAAAGCCACGCATATGCCTCACCGTAGCTAGCCGCTTGAACTCGCCATAGCCGCTTCCGTCCCTCGTCGCCGGCAGCGTTCCCGTGCGCCTCGGGTAGTGTGTGTGGTATGCGTGTGTGCGGGATCTTCGTGCGAGTCGAGTAGTGACCTCCGCCGCACCTATAGGTCACCGGAGCTCCTCCGGCACGATCTCGCCGTCCTCTGCCTCGTCGCCGGTGTGTGTGTGTGTGTGTGCATGTAGTTGAGTGTGTGTATCACGCGTGGGCCCTGCCAGTGCGTGAGGCTGGCTCAAAAGAGCCCAAGCCCCTGTAGGAGCCGTAGCCGTGCCCTAGCCGAGTGGTTCGACCGAACCCACTCGACAGGGAGCTCTCGGGTTCGATTCCCCCCCCCCCCCCCCGAGCCCCCCATTTTTCCTTTGTGGTGGAATTAATCCATGCACTTATAGTGGGCCCAGGGCCCACATGTCAACCCCTCTGAGGCCGTGGTGTGTATGCCAGTGGGCCCTGTTTATTATTATTTGTGATGTGTTTTTCTATGTTTCTGAGTTGTTTTCCATTTAGGATAAATTCTAGATTGGGGCATTTCCATTCCTGTCTATGCCAAATATGGATATGCCTAATTTGGCATATACTATGTTATAAGTAGCTCTTGTTTATTTTGAATGGCATTTGTGTGAGTTTTTGCTACAGGAGCATAGGCTTATGATATATGAATTTGGGGTAGGAAAATCCTGTGAATCTATCTGTGGCATTAGTTTTATCATTTGGGCAAGTTTGTGAAAATGTTATTTTGTGATAATATGTCATTTTTTCATTTTCACATGATTTAATTCTTGCACTATTTGCTAAACTTGTCAACATGTAAATTGCTATTTGATATGTGCACTAGCCCCTGATATTTTTGCATGCCATATTAATTCATGTTTAGATGTGGAAATCTTGCTGTCAACATGCCACCAAAAATGTTGTTTTCACATGCTCAAATAATTATAAGTGTTGAATCTGTTATTTTGTTGCCATGTTGTCTTGATGATTCCCATGCATCTGTAGCTCCTTTGGGGTTAGCACAATGTAATGTATTGTTGAGCATGTTGTCCTATGTTAGCTTGTGCCAATTGCTTGCAAGTAGAGGTATTGCATCTTGGTTAAATTTGCTGTCAAACATGTCATTCTGTTAACATTGCCCTGCTTGCCACTTGTTGATTTTTTCTAAGTCTGTGAAACTGCTATGCTCAGTATGCCATGTTGGGAGGGATAGCCAGTGATGTGTGCATATTTTGATGTTGACGTAATGAAGTGAATTGAAGTGCATGTTGTCCTCTATAACCCTGTTAAATTTCATGCCATAAAAGTTCCTGTAACATGTGTATTTGTTGTTGTCAAAATGCATCCTGTTAACTCAGATTATGTAAAACTAGAATTTTCATGAAGTCCCTAAATGCTCTTTCAACATGCCATCTTGTGAGTTCAATTGCTATTGGTCCTTGCTGCCATTCATGTTGCTGTAGTTAGATGAATTGTTAAGCATCTTGTATACTTCAGGTCCATGCCCTTGCTGTGCTTTGTAGCTTGCTGTAGCTCTTGTTGTGTGTGTTGCAAAATGGCATGTTGCTGTTTGTGAACAGACTGCTTGTGTTGTTTGTTTTATGAGTTGTGAGAGCTCTACCCAATGGTTTTCCATGATCTTTGGGTCTATCTCCACTAGATTTTCTTTTCCAATCCAGAGGCATCCTTGGAATACCAAGGGATTTCCCATGGCTTTCCTCATCTTTGTTTTTGTCTCCGTTATCGCTAGAACCTTGTCGTGAGTGTTTCGAGAGTTCCGTTACTCCGTTTGCTACGTTCTTCATATGCATTTGCATCGTTTTCTCATGAAGCATTCATTTTTGCCATGTTCATGCATATCCAAACAACTGTCCAGAATACTAAATCCAATAAAAGTTACATATGTTTACTTCATTTTAATGTGACTAGAGTAGGTTGCCATGTTAAATGCATCAAATTGGACATGCATCATCCTTGATTGAGCATCATTCCTTGCTTGTGTGTTTATTGCTACTATTTATTTTGGGTAGCATCAGGTGTCGAGAACGAGTACGAGGAACCAGTCGAGAACATGGCTGAAGAGCAAGAGTTCTATCCCCCTGAAGACCCTACAAGCAAGATGATCGTTACCTGGATCCCGATACTATTTTTGCTATGCTAGATGTCTCGCTTCTACCGTTATGTTACGTTGCCTACCACTTAAATTGTCAGCCTCCCAAATTGCCATGAAAGCCTCTAACCCCTCTGTCAGTGTCAAGACCGGGGGATCTCGGGTAGGGGGTCCCGAGCTGTGAGACTAGAATCGAGGGTAACAAGAGACAAAGGGGACAGTGTTTTACCCATGTTCGGGCCCTCCTATGGAGGTAATACCCTACGTCCTACTTGATTATATTGATGGTGTATGGGTTACAGAGTTGATCTACCACGAGATCGTATGACTATAACCCTAGATGAGTTCTGTTGGCCTACAACCTAAAACCCTCCGGCTTATATAGACGCCGGGGGTACCTAGGGTTTACACATGGTCGGTTACACGTCGAAGGGATAAACATGCCTATTCACTACTTTGAACGTGGAGGATACGCCACGACTCTAGAAGCTTCCTTCCTGGAGTCTGGGTTTTCGATCAATCCAGTGTCTGACAAACGGCCCATACAGTCCGGCCCATAAGAAATAGGTCGGCCTCCCGAGGACCCCTTAATCCAAGAGTCCCTGAGTAGCCCCCGAACTAGCCTCTAATGCCAAGGGTCCTAGCTCCAGCTGTTTCATATGATCAGAGTCTTCGGCTTGCGAGGCGAGTTCCGTTCTCCAAATAGTGATCGGTCGGGCTCTAGTTCGGCCTCCGACAACGTGTAGTTTTTCTGATCATAGATCGTCCAAACATCATGAATAGCTCGGCCCTGAAGGCCAAACGTGAAGGAGTCAATAGTGCTCCCTGACAACCTTTCAGATGAAAGGTCACGGCCCACCACGACCGCTAAACCAGTCGAAAAACTTGATTCGCGGTTCGAGGCCGTTTTTACTAGCACGATCCATCAATGCACAGATCGTGCCCCGTTTTACACGGGATATGTTTAATCATGCGTGTACAACGGCACGCACGTCTCGGGAAGCGGAGAGATTCACGGCGTAGTGGAGGGAGTCTAACAGGCGACAAGCCCAATAAAAGGGGGAGAAAACCCCAAGGCTTATCCGCACTTCCCATTCCCACCCTCGCTTTCCCAATCTCCTGAGCTTCCGGAGCCCAGATCTCGGTTTTCCACCCTTCCTCCTCCGAGCTTAGCCATGGCCAGCTCCGGCTCCAACGGCAAGTGGGAGGCGTCCACGGTCACAGACCAGGACATCCGGGACCTCAAGGACGCCGGCTACCTCCCCGCCAACGTCTTCCACCGCGCCGCGGAGGAGGGCCAGGTGATCCCCACCCCCAAGCCAGGCGAGAGGGTGCTTTTCATCCCTCATTTCATCCGAGGATTGAGCTTTCCGCTCCACCCCGTCGTGAGGGGCCTGATGTTCTTCTACGGACTTGACTTCCACAACCTCCCGCCGAACTCCTTCATGCATATATCGGCCTTCATCATCTTCTGCGAGGCGTTCCTGCGGGTCGAACCACACTTCGGATTATGGCTCAAGATATTTAATATCAAGCCGAAGTGTGTCGCAGGGGAACACGAAGACTGCGGCGGGGCGGTCATCAGCAAGTTTCCCCGCGCAGTATGGCCGTCTGGCACCTTCATCGACACCATCAAGACTTGGCAAAAAGAGTGGTTTTACATCACCGAGCCAAGGGAGGAGGGCGGAACTGTTCCTGCCGAATTCAGGTCCGGCCCCCCGACCAGATTGACCTCTTGGGTCCGAAAGGGCCTCGAATGGGGGCCGGATACAGAGGTAGACGACCTGCAGAGGCGCGTCGCCTCCATCATCAAGGACGGGATCGGGCTGACCAATGTGGTCCAAATTATGCTCCGGCGGCGCGTCCTCCCCTGCCAGTGCCGGAACTCTCCCATGTGGACTTATCGGACTAACGACGATCCCACGATCCGTCAGTTCTTCCGCACCACTCGGGAGAAGCTATGGAAGGCGCTGTTCAAGGCGCAGGAGAACTGGCCGGCCAAGAAAGAGGACCAAGGCCTGTGCGCCGACAAACCCCCTTCCGAGGTATGACATAGTTTCATTTGATCGGCTCCATTTTCCTGAACAAAATCTAAGCGTTTTTCCGATCACTTCCGCAGGAATGGCTGAGCAAGTCCACGGGCATCAAGTGCCCGGCTCGACAGCCCGAGGACCCTAGGTCCCAGCTGCTGTTGGAAATGCTCGTCGTGGCGCCTTACCAGGCGCCAGCCAGGGGCTGTGTCTGAGGACACCCATGCCTCCTCGAATCAAGAGGAGGAGCAAGAGGGTGAGGGGGGAGGTGATTCCCCCCCTTAAAGGAAAGAGGGCGGCGTCATCGGACGCTTCAGAGGATGTATCTCCTCCCGCCCAGAAGAAAGCACGTCGGACACAGGTAGTCCTGTCCGACGACAGTTTGTACTCGGATACCGAGTCCGAAGACTTCGAGAGGGTTCCACGAAGGAGCCTCAGGGTCAAGCCCCCAGCTCGAAGGTACAGATCCGAAGACCTCCTGAGTTGTTGGTGCTAAGTTTTAAATGTCATTAATATGTGAGCGCCTATTGACTTGCAGCCCACCACGTGTTCTCCCCTCCGATCAAGTCTCGGACGGGGAGACCCCGCTCGCCGAGCTAGTGGAGAGTGGGAACGTGTCGCTCCCCTCCCCTCCGGGCGCCGCGAAGGACGCCGCGGAGGTGTCATCCCAACAGGCTCCTTTGGAGCCGGACACCGGAGGTGGGGGCGACGACGTCATGGTCGAGGCTGACACCTCGGCCGCCGAAGACCGGGGGGACCCGCCCCTCCCGGATACTGAGGAGACCGGACGAGAAGATGTCCAGTCACCTCCAAGGTTGTCTCCGGAGCGCATCATACCTACGGAGGCACCGGTTCAATCCCCGGCTGGAGATCGGACTAACCGACCTCCACCAGCGCCATCGACCCAAGGATGGCCGGCTATGGGGGAGGCTCTGTCAAGCGCCTCCATCTCCGGGGAGTACCACAGCCTTATGGGTGCGGTATTACAGAGCATTCAGTCCGTAGACAGCGGACTGAAGGAGGCCTTCAACGGTCTCCTGACGGGCTTTCAGGTGAGCCAAGTAATGCTCTATTTGTGAAATATTAATTTCTTTGAGTTATTATTATATACATGGCAGCCCCCGAGCCCCAGGTGAGTTTGAAAAACTTACCTAGGAGTCAATCATAGATCATTATCCGAACTATGTATAGGACAATATGTGTTCGGAATGCTCCAACAGCCCTTAAGAGTACCGGACATAGGATCATATTTTATGATAGTTCGGAAGGTGTGAACCCATGTAACTTGATATGGTTTTGTTTTGTACATGCTTCGTCATCGGCGGCGGCTGTTAATGCTGCCGAGCTTAACGAGCTAAATCGGAAGCTCAAGAGCTCCGAAGATGACCTCGAAGCTCTGAATAAGAGATTCGACGAGGCGCAAGGTAAGATGGACTAGAGTATCCAAATGTTTCATAACCGTACTGTCAACGCAGTACTTTTAATATGTTTTTAATGCTTACGCAGCCTCGGCGAAAGAAATTGAGAAGCTCAAGGCCGAGCTTGAGAAGGCAAAGCAGGATGCTGCAGATGAGAGGGCGGCGGCAAAGAAGCGACGACCGCACTGTCCGCCTTAAGAGCCACCAGCGACAAGCACCAGGCTCGGGTGGAGGAGATCCAACATGAGCTCAAGGACGCCAGCCAGAAGTGCGAGGACCTTGAGCGAAAAGGCAAGGAGTAGGCCGCCGAACTATCCACCATGAAAACTAATCTCCAAAAGGAGCGGGTGGATAGGCGGTCTTTTGAAGAGCAAGTCAGCTAGGCCAAGGCTATAATGGATGGCAAGCCGTATTTATTGCAGTGTGTCTACGGGGATAGCAAGTTTGAGTTGCTTACCCAACTATGGCGTTCCTCAGGCGCCTGCTCGGACCTCCAGAAGAGCACAGCGGATGCGAACCAGTTCTATGGTTCGCGGGGAGAAGGAGATGAAGCTCGGCTGTTCTGGGCGCAGTTTGAAGCCCCCGAGCGCTCTCCTCTCCTTGTTGAGCAGCTGAAGCAGCTGATGGAGCTACACCGGATGGTGGAGCCGGCCATGAAGGATGTCTGCATCCGGCTATGTCCCAATGAGCCGTTGCCGGGCAGCTACTTCGGCCTGGTGCAGAAGCTGAGCGATGCCTCGCCCCGGATCGACGCGCTAAGGCGATCTTCCTGCATCGAGGGAGCTCGGATGACCTTTGCGAAGGCCAAGGTGCACTAGCCGGGGCTGGATCCAATGAAGATAGCCACCGCCCCTCCGCCTCCTGGAAAGGAGCATAGGTGCCCCGAGCTGTACTTCTCCGGAGTAATGGAGGGTGCTCGGGCGATAGAGTTGTAGTGTTCGGGAGAGAACATGTATGAGTAGCGCGTTGTAATATGTCCGAATACCTTTTAACGCGTATATATTTAAAATGCATGGTTTATCATGTCTTTTATGTTTTGCATCCTTTATAACTCCTTAGTGGCCGTTAAACCTGAAAGCTGCGAGTCGTCGGCTTCAGCCCCCATGTAGATACTATGCGGGGTGTCTCTTCCAGTCGCACTGTGACCCTTAGCCGAACTATCGGCACCCGAAGGCGGTAGTGTGGGGCGGACAAGGCAATCGGACCAAAATGCTTTATTGCTTTCACTTAGCCGTAGGGGCGCGAGAAAGGAGTGCGGGGTGCTGATGACTAGCCCCCAGGGGTTTGTGATGTTCGGATGAACCGTGGCCAAAGCCTATATCACATGGTTTGTACTAATACCAAACCCATCGTATGACACGGAGTAACCTCTGACGAGATTTAGTTAAGCTTGGATTCGCAGACCAGTTCTCGCATACCATGACAGTCAGCTTTTGGCTTTCTCCACTGAGGTGCTTGACCAGGCTAGCCGGAAACACAATCGTAGTGGTTCTCCGTTTGCCCTTTTAGCCGAACGAGCGGAACATAAAGGGGCAAGCACAGGAGCCAGGCAACCCAACCCAAGACATAGTTCGGAACCAATGCATATAAAGCGGAACTCCAAGACACCAAACACAAAATCCATTGTGTTTAGGGCGATTTTGTAGGACCGAGCCCCCGGTCTATTATCCGGTTGCATCGTAAAGTATACCGAACAGGTTCGCAAGAAGAGAGGGGAAATAGAGAGTACGCCAAGGAAAACGGTGAGGTGATCATACATGATACATCTGTATTTTACTCAACAACTCTTATTATTCAAATTGCGGATACAACTATTTACAGGTATTAAAAATGAAATATAAACCTTATAGGAGGGGCTGTACCAAGGGTCTTCGATAGGTGACCTGACGTCCTCGATGTGCCCTATCGCTTATCCGCTCCTGCGTCTCCCAAGGAGTTGTATACCGTGATGGGTGTAATGTTCGGCGAGCGGACTATGGAGAAAAGTCTTGAGAAGTCGCCGAAATGTGAATGAGATTTACGCCATAGCAGGTACTGTATGGTACCTGTAGTGTGTCCAAAGACATGTTGATGGTGATAGTTCGGTCCAGCCGAACACTTACCCTTTAATAATTTTTCCCCACCGCTGCCCATGGAACTTTGAGCGCAAAGTTGTGCATCCTCGGCACATACTTTGCCGGATCTAGGGCCATGCGATGGGGGGCGAGTCCCTATTTATGGGGAGAAGGAGGTTCTGGTACTTCGGGTTGAGACCGAGCCCGCTTCCCACCCTTGGGTGCCTTTACGGCAGATGTCGGCGCTTGCCGATCATCAGTGTAATGGAATTCGGCCGCCAGGGCCAACGCATGTTCCTCAGTTCGGAGGGAGCGCTCTGTGTTGTCGTTGACAGTAATGACCCCCTTGGGGCCGGGCATTTTGAGCTTGAGGTATGCGTAGTGCGGAACGGCGTTCAAGCGAGCGAACGCTTTACGGCCAAGCAGGGCATGATAGCCGCTGCGGAAAGGTACGATGTCGAAGATCAAGTCCTCGCTTCGAAAGTTATCGGGCGAGCCGAACACCACTTCCAGGCTTACAGAGCCTGTGCACCGGGCTTCGACGCCTGGGATCACTCCTTTAAAGGTAGTGTTGCTGGGCTTGATCCTTGACGGATCTATGCCCATCTTTTTCACCGTATCTGAGTAAATCAGATTGAGGCTACTTCCTCCGTCCATTAGGACTTTAGTGAGGTGATACCCGTCTATGATCGGGTCTAGGACTAGGGCGGCCGAACCCCCATGACGGATACTGGTCGGGTGGTCGCGTCGATCGAAGGTGATCGGGTATGCCGAACATGGGTTATACTTCGGGGCTACAGGCTCTACGACGTAGACATCTCGAAGGGCGCGCTTCCTCTCCTTCTTTGGTATATGGGTGGCGTATATCATGTTTACTGTTTTCACCTCTAGAGGAAATTTCTTTTGTCCGCCACCGATCGGACCGCGGGGTTCATCCTCGTCCTCGCTGCGTGGGCTCTTGCCTTGGTCCTCGGATGTGAGCTTGCCGGCCTGTTTGAAGACCCAACAATTGCGGTTGGTGTGATTGGCGGGCTTCTCTTGAGTGCCGTGGATCTGGCAAGGCCTCTCCAGGATCTTGTCCAGCGGGGTAGGTCCATCATGTTTGCCTTTAGGAGGCTTCTTCCGCTGCCCAGGCCGGGAGTTGCGGAAGGCGGCATTAACGGCCATGTCATTGGCATCACAATTATTGTGCCGGCGCTTGTTCTTGTTGCGCTTCGGTTTCCCGTTTCCATCCCGAACTTCAGAGGTTCCGGGGTCTTCGGGGTTGTGGCTACGTCTTGCTAGCCAGTTATCCTCGCCCACGCAAAAGCGGGTCATGAGTGAAGTGAGGGCGGACATTGTCCTTGGTTTGTCCTGGCCGAGCTGTCGAGCCAGCCATTCATCCCGAATATTGTGCCTGAAAGATGCTATTGCTTCGGCGTCCGGGCAATCCATGATCTGGTTTTTCTTTGTTAAGAAACGATTCCAGAATAGCCGCGCGGACTCTGGTGGCTTCTGGACGATGTTGCTTAGATCGGAGGAGTCCGGCAGCCGAACATAAGTGCCCTGGAAGTTAGATAGGAATGCCTCTTCTATGTCCTCCCAGCACCCAATGGAGTTTTCGGGGAGGCTATTTAACCAGTGCCGAGCTGGCCCCTTGAGCTTCAGGGGTAGGTATTTGATGGCGTGGAGGTCATCTCCTCGCGCCATGTGGATGTGGAGGAGGAAATCCTCGATCCATACGGTTGGGTCAGTTGTCCCATCGTATTGTTCTATGTTTGCGGGTTTGAACCCTTCCGGGAACTGATGCCGCATCACCTCATCCGTGAAGCACAGTGGGTGGGCAGTGCCTTTGACCCGAGCTATGTTGCGCCGGTGATCGGCGTCTGTCCTAGCTCAGTTTTGTTCCCGACCTTCATTGCTACGGTCGAACCAAGGCCGGTACCCTTCCCGTCTATCGGGTGAGTAACCTCTGGATCCGTAGATGGATCGTGTACGACCTGCTCTGTCATCTAGGTCGTGTCGCAGGTCGAACCTATCATCGGGCTCTAGTGGCTCCTTTCCCCGTCTACGGGGTATCGTCGGCCTATAGCCGGTGTTGTCAGCCGTCCTGTCTCGTCCTCGAGGGGGGCGATCTGGCTTGTCATATGGTGTATGTATAGGAGATGGCGTATCAGTGAGCTCGTCATCGAATTGTGGCTGCAGCCTTCTATGCGGATAGCTCTTGGGTTGGTCCGCTGGACCTGTGCCGTATCCTTCCTCAGCTGAGAGGACTCTCGTCCATCGATCGTTGAGGTCATCTTGTTAGGCTTTAAGCTGCCGTTCTTTTGCTTTCAGGTTGCGGGCCATGGCTATAAGCTGTTGCCTGAAGAGTTCTTGATCTGCAGGATTATCGGGATGGCGAAGTCATCGGCTTCCGCATTGTCCTCCCCCTCGACAGAGCGGAGGTGATCGTCGTACTCGGGACCATCTAGGTCGTCGGGGTCGCGCCGGTCTTCTGGCCTCTCCTGACCCTCTAACGGGTGTTCGGGGGTTTCGGGATCGCCAAGGTCTTCCGGGGTGTCTCTGTCCCCGGTGCCATCGGTAGCTTTTCTTCCCTTTTTTCCTTTTGACCGTTTATGCGGATTTTGGCGTCTTGACGGCGCTTCATCCGATTTGTCGCCATTTTTTTTCGGAGTGTCTACCATGTAGACGTCATATGTGGAGGTGGCAGTCCATCGTCCGGTGTTAACGGGGGTGAGTGCACGATCCTCCTCATCCATATAGTCTGCTTCCTCAGAAGCATAATCCAACATGTCGGTTAAATCCTCGACAGTGGCTACGAAGTGGGTGGTGGGTGGGGCGAAAAATTCGACCTGACCCGCCTGAAGCCCGATCTGAGTGTAGATCGGGGTTGGATCGCCGACAATCTTTATCGACGAGATCCGATCTAGGGCCTCGTTGAGTATCGAGAGCTCGATCGGATCGGCCTGCTCAGAGTTTCCGGAGTTAACCTTCGATGCGTCCGCCCGGGGAGACTGTTCGGCAAGAACAGGGGTCCGGTCGTCTGGCACTATGACCGGGTCCGGACTGAAAGTTGGGCCCTCGCCGGGGTAGATTCCGTGGGTGGGGCCGAAAGATGGATCTGAGGTTAAAGCCTCTGAGTCTTCGGGCGTGGCAGGCAAGACTGCGAGCCCGGTTAGTGATAGATCGCCCCGAGGGTCTACGGAGAACTCTAAGTTCCCGAATTTGACCTCTTGATCGGGGGCAAAACTTCCAACATGGCCTAGATGGCCGGTCGGGTCGGCGTGCAGCACAACGCTGCCGAAAGCGAAGATCTGTCCGGGGACGAAAGTGCCCGTATTGCGGACCTCTTCGTTAATGACAAGGCGAGCCATCGATTCCTTTGGCAACCACAGCGGAACTCTCAATGAAAGCACCAATATCAGTGTCAAAACCGGCGGATCTCGGGTAGGGGGTCCCTCACCCTCCACTTCCTAGCAAAACATGATTGGCTACATTACCGCTGCTCAGCCCTTTTCTTATAGCGTTGCTAGTTGCAGGTGCAGGTTGTTTCCATGTGATAACATGGATATCTGGAGATATCACAATATTATTGCTATTTAATTTAATGCACATATATACTTGGCAACGGTAGAAGGCTTGGCCTTTTGCCCGGTGATTTGTTCCACTTTTGCCGCCCTAGTTCCGAGTACCGGTGTTACGTTCTATATTGAGCGCTCCTAACATGCTTGGGGTTGTTATGGGGACCCCCTTGACTATTTGTTTTGGGATAAAACTTGTCTGGCAAGACCCAACATTGGTACTACATTTGCTAGACAACCTAATTAAAAAGCATAGGGCTTAGCTACCCCGTGGATAATTAATCAACCCCCGGGCCAGTGCTCCTCATGAGTGTTGGTCCAAACTAAAGCACTGTACAGGGCCACCCCAGGGCAACTTGGGTGATTTCTATCAGGCCACCGTACGTGTCGCTTATCCGTCGTGTCCTGAGAACGAGATACGCGGCTCCTATCGGGTTCGTAGACACGTCGGTCGGTCTCGCTGGACTTGTTTTACCTTTCTCAAATTTCTTATGCAAGGGATTCCAAGGATACTTTGGGCAAACTCGAGGTTGAGGTATTTCAATGGATTCCTGAGGATACTACGGGCTATCTCGTGGTTGAGGTTATCCATGCAGCGTGTGGTTAGTTTGTGATGGATGAGTTGGAGCACCCCTACAGGGTTAAATTTTTTCGAGAAGCCGTGCCCACGGTTATGTGGCAACTTGGAAATTTGTTTAACACCCGGTTATTGCAAACTTGAAGTAAACTCAAATAAAATACACCAACCGTGTGCATAACCGTGGCTGTCTCTGCTCGTGATTTTGAACCGAGAGACAACACGGTGGGGTTATGTTTGACATAAGTAGGTGTTCAGGATCACTTAGTGATCATTCTAGTTCACGTACGTTATGCGTAGACCACCATACTTATTATTGCTCTCGTAAGTTAGCCACCCAAATATATTCTTAGTGCCTCTTGCAGCCTCACCACTTATCCATTCCTCGCCCATTGGCTTACATAGTTTCGGTACCCGGGTTAATGAGATTGCTGAGCCCCCGTGGCTCACAGATTACTACAACAATACAGGTACATGTACTGATGAGTTCGTGCCAGATGACGTTTCCCAGCTCAAGTGGGAGTTCGACGAGGAGCGTGGGCGGATGTACGTGACGTACCCGGACGAGTAGGGAGCTATTTGGTCGTATTCCTGGGCATAGCGAGACATATTTCATTGCTTTTGTCGTTTATCTTCGTCCGTAGTCGGACCCTGTCTTATGGATGAATGTATGAATGATTGTGTGGAATTGTAATTTAGCTTGTGGCGAGCATAAGCCAACTCATATACTCATCTCCTCTTTACATGTATTGCAATGATTTCCGTACTCGCGAAATGACTAGATGCGCTTTTATCCCCTTAGAGACCCTCGTGCCTTAATAGGGATAGGACCGCATCTTGGACGTTACACCATGATAGGTGGGTATGGTGGCTGTTTTGAGGAAGATATAATGAGGCTTATGTACAACCGAGCGTATCATGTCACAGGGTTTGGATGCACCGGCGAAAGTTGCACCGATCCTCGAGGTGAGAATGGGCAATGCACGGTACCGAAGAGGCTAGCAAGATATGAATAGGTGAGATTGCGTATGTCCATGGTTTCACATTAGTCATAAAGAACTCATATACTTATTGCAAAGTTTTATTAGTTTTATCACAAATCAAAGTACTACTCGCATGCCCCGAGGGAGGAGGTTGGGAGGACTTAACCATAGCGCACCTCCGACCCGAAACAACACTAGGATTTTAACGAGGAATAGAAATGCTCACACATCCTCACCATGCCTTTTTAATATTTAGACAAACAAGAAGTTAACACCTCTTAATATCGACACTTCTACGAATCAACAGTGATGCACTCACACTCTTTCGCATTACCACATCAATATCATTAACCCACAATTTCTCTTTTAATGTGCTACATGAATGTTTTGATTATCACTCCTTGAATACCTATTATTTTTTGACTAGTCTTATAACCCATGCACATTACCATCACTGTTTATTAACTCTCAAACAAATATAACTGAAGAACGAGAGTTTAATTCTTTCTACAAAAGACCTGGACATGCTCTAATAAATATAAGTGAAGCAAAAGAGCATTCTACAAATAACGGTTTTCTATATGTAGAGAAATAGGCATCCAACTTCAAAAGATATAAGTGAAGTGCAAAGAGCATTCTATAAATCAACCATGGACTTTCCCAAACCAGCATGGTGCATTGCTAAAAGGAAAATAAAAGGCACATGACACTCCAAGAATTTACGCATATCATGTGAACAAAACAAAAACCGAAACATACCGATAGTTGTTGAAGAAAAAAGATGGGATGCCTTCCGGGGCATCCCCAAGTTTAGACGCTTGAGTCTCCTTGAATATTACTTGGGGTGCCTTGGGCATCCCCAAGCTTTAACTCTTGTCTTTCCTTATTCTTCTCATATCGATACCTCCTCGATCTTCGAACACTTCATCAACACAAAACTTGACAGAACTTTCATTAGAAACGTTAGTACATAATCATCAAATCTCATCATGTCCTGCCATAACATTATTGCATAATTATAATATAACATTACCCACTGTACACTATCACAATTCTATGGCTCCCAAGTCATAGGGGCTCAACAAGAATTCAAACATAAGCACAGAAAGCAACTATAACAGCAATCTGTGAAAAACAGGACAATCTGTAAAGATCTATAGAGAAACTATACTTCTGTAACTCAACAAATTCTGAAAAATTAGTATGCAATAATTTTTTTGCATAGAAGTAACGTTTAACAATTTCAGAATTTTTGCGCGCTCCAATAAAATATGAAAATTCAAACACTACAGCACAAGTTTCTGTTTTTACACAGGACATATCAAACAAACAGTTCAAACATCCTAAAGGTAATTCTTGGCGCATTATTTTTATAATACAATGGATTTCTACAAGGGGATAATTATTTTTGTTGAAAAGTTTCCATAATCAAGATTCACAAAGTTTCCATGGGCATGAACAAAAGTTAAAGCCTTGCCCCCAGTTCAACGATGTTCATCTTTCTCACTTTCACTTCTATTTTTGATAAGGTTTTAAGTTCCCCACTTTATTTTTTTGTTTTTAATTGTTTTTAAAAAGCACATAATAGAAATAAATGACTCTATAAAACTTCCGGGTTGTCTCCTTGGCAGCGCTTTCTTTAAAGCCATTAAGCTAGGCATATAGTGCTCAAGTAATTGATCCACCCGGATCCCAAGGTATATCAAAGCCAATTTTAATTAACAATGATTTGTAATTTAATAGTGAGCACAAAGTGATATATATCATGTGACAACAAAGTCTAACTTTCTTCCTATGCATTGGCATGTCATGAAAGAACAATTCATTCACACAAAGTAAAGGCCAATGCATAGCATAAGTAGTTTCTTGCAATTTTATCGTATTGGAAACATAGAGAGGTGAAGATTTGGTTCCTCTCTCATAATAATTGCAAATAGGAGCAGCAAGCACATGCATATTATATTCAGCAAAATCATCATGTGTAATATTAAAATGCAACCCATCAATATAATCCTTAATAAGTGCAAACTTCTCCGATATTGTGTAGTTGGGAGAATTTAAAAAGATAATATGACTATCATGTGTGGGTGCAATAGCAACAATTTCATGCTTAACATAAGGAACTATATCAAGTTCATCTCCATAAGCATAATTCATATTGGCATCATGGTCACAAGCATAGCAAGCGTCAAGTTCATCAAAAAGGGATATTTCAAATGAATCCAAGGGATCATAGCAATCATCATAGTATTTGTACTTTGATAAGCATGAAGGGAAATTAAACAATGTATGAGTTGAAGAGTTACTCTAATTAGAAGGTCGGCACAGGTAGCTAATCCGCTCTTCCTCCTTTTGTTCTTCGCTCTCCTCCTCATCTTTTTCATCTAATGAGCTCACAGTTTCAGCAATTTCTTCTTCCATAGATTCCTGCAAAATAATAGTCTCTTCCAAGGCTGCGGTCATTCTTGCAATAAATTCAATAATATCAACATTGTATTCATAATTCTCATAGCAATATTTAAGTATGGCAAAATTTCCAGTTCTGTAAACAGCATCATCATAGTTATCATACTTTTCAAAGAACGATTCAATTTCATAAGCACCCTTAAAAGCAACATATTCTTCTATTTGTTCCACATCATAGTAATCATATATACCATTAGCATAATAAGCCAAGGTTTTATTATCATTAAATTCACATTGAAAGGGAAGGTGTAGACCCTTAATCTTAGAGCAACAAGTATAATCACATCTCAAGCATAAATTCCAAGCATACCAACGCAACATTTTAATTTGATCCCATAAGTGTTTCCCTTTTTGAGAAAAGCGATAATCCCTAAAGTACTCATGTTGATCCAATGTGTCTCCCATTATCAAGTTGAATGGGGATTTCTCAGGATTATCAAAGTAGTATTTAATGTTTTTCACATAACCAGCATCGAGGGTTTTAGGAGGTTCCCCATCTCCATGAGAAGCAAGTACCACTACTTTTGTGGGGGTTTCGTGTTCCATATCGATAAATAAAGATATAAAACAACTAATAACAGAAAATAAAAAAATACTGGTGATAAAGCAAACAAGCACACACGAGAATATCAACAGCTACGCTATTGCTCCCCGACAACGGCGCCAGAAAAAGGTCTTGATAACCCACAAGTGTAGGGGATCGTTTGTAGCCTTTTTCGATAAGTAAGAGTGTCAAACCCAACAAGTAGCTAAATTTAGAATTAATATTCTCTCAAGTTCTATCGACCACCTATACAACTTTACGCACGCTAACACTTACTTTACCTAGAACAAGTATGAAGCTATTTTGCGGGAATGAAACTAGAGGTACTTAGTAGTTGGAAAGATAGTTTTGCAAGGTAAAAAGAACAAGTAAATAAAAGTTAGGGGCTGTTTCGATAAATATTAAATAAGTTAATTGTTTTGTAGAAAGCTTTTTTTAGCACAAGAGAAAGATTTGTCCCTAGGCAATCGATAGCTAGATCGGTAATCATTATTGCAGTTTTATATGAGGGAGAGGCATACGCTAACACACTTTCTATACTTGGATCATGTGCACTTATGATTGGACCTCTAGCAAGCATCCGCAACTACTAGAAATCATTAAGGTAAACCCAACCATAGCATTAAACATCAAGTCCTCTTTACTCCCATACACACCAATCCCCTTACTCGGGTTTGTGTTTCAGTCACTCACCAACCGACTATAAGCAAATGATGAACATATTGCAACACCCTCCAGCGTTAATCCTTCACGTGTGCGCCCCACGGAAAGCACCTTAGGACAGCACCAAAATAAAACATACAACTCAAACCAATCACGTTCATCAATCAACCCATAGGTCAAAACAAATCTAGTCAAACATCATAGGATAGCCACACATCATTGGATGATAATATATAGCATTAAGCACCATGTTTAGGTAGAGAATACAGCGGGGAGAAGAGGGTTTACACCGCTGCATAGAGGGGGAGAGAGTTGGTGGTGACGGCGGCAAAGTTGTTGGTGTAGATCGCCGTCACGATGGATGCCCCGGTGGCGCTCCGGCGCCACCGAGAGAGAGGGGGAGAGAGCCCCCCTCCTTCTTCTTCTTCCTTGGCCTCCTCCCTAGGTCGGAGGAGAGTTTCCCCTCTGGTCCATGGCCGCCATGGCTCCCGGAGGGCAGGAGCCCCTTCGAGATTGGATCTCTCTCTCTCTGTTTCTCTTTTGTTTTCGCGATTGGTTTCCGAGCCCTTCACCATTTCCTAAATATCCGGAGATCCGTAACTCCGATCGGGCTGAAATTTTAAGGTGATTTTTATCGTGAAAATATCTTTCTTGCGGTGGAAGGAGAGCCTCAACCGACCTAAGGGCTGGCCACCAGCCATCAGGGCGCCCCCCAGGTTGCGCCCTGTTATGTGGTGGGGCCATCGGGCATCGTCTTGCGTTGATTCTGACTCCCAAAATTCATATAAATTCCAAAAAAAATCTCCATAAAATTTTATCGCGTTTGGACTTCGTTTGATATGGAATTTCTGCGAAACAAAAAACACACAAAAAACAGGAACTGGCACTGGGTCAATAGGTTAGTGCTAAAAAATAATACAAATTGGTAAATAATTACTCAAAAAGTATCCTAGAATGATAATATAATAGCATGTAACAATAAAAAATTATAGATACGTTGGAGACGTATCACCCCAGGGCGGGTCCTGTTGTGTGCTGGGGCCCTCGTGTGGCCTCCTGACTCATCCCGAAGCTTCCAGGTATTCTTTTCCATAAAATATCATCAAAAAGTTTCATGGCAATTCGACTTCGTTTGGTACTGTAAACCTGAAAAGTAAAAAAAAAAAATGCAAAAAACAGCAACTGGCACTGGGCACTGGGTCAATAGGTTAGTGCTCAAAAATATTATAAATTGGTAAATAAAGACCCAAAAAGTATCGTAGAATGATAATATATCAGCATGGAAGAATCAAAAAATATAGATATGTTGAAGACGTATCAAGCATCCCCAAGCTTAATTCCTGCTCGTCCTCGAGTAGGTAAATGATAAAAACAGAGTTTTTGATGTGACATGCTATCCATTATGTAATCTTATGCATGTATGCTCATGGAGAAACGATGAATCAACAAATATTAACATAGCCATACTTATAAGTATAAGAAACAAAATAATCAATCTTTCAAAGTATACGATCCTGAAAGAATGTTTAGCCCCCATTCATCTTATTATATTAGCAAGGCATGGCTCCATCTTCACCACACTAATACAAATGTCAAGCACCATGTTGTCCAAGTCAGGCAATTGGATCGTACTTTTCAATATGCATCAACTTTTTATTCTTCACGCAATACATGAGCCTGAGCCATTGGACATAGCATTTAAGTGGAATAGAATGTGGTGGTAGATATCAAAGGGGCAAAAAGTGGAGAAGATAGTCTCACATCAAATAGGCGAACCAATGGGCTATGGAGATGTCAATGCAAGTAGTAGGGATTTCCATGCAAATGATGCACTAGAGCTATAAGTGTACACTGGTGCAGCGACGTGCTATACAAACGGTTTTTAACCCCTTTCCGCGACGTAGTTGTAAACCGCCGCCTTGAATGTGTGGACGTTAGGGGGGGTCCATCCCACACGACACGGAAAACCCGTCGGCGATGGTGGCCAACGAACGAAAAGGTTTCACAAAACTAAGCGTATGGGATGTCCGCATCTATCACAAACGAGGGTCAGCGGGGAACCATTTGAGATATGGTGTATTTCCCATATGGTTCATCCTTGCAACTCGTGTGAGATCACACTAACATCGCACGCGCTATTCTGTGTCGCGTCGTTTACGATGTGCGACGAATCGGAAACAGTTCACAATTATAAAGCATGTATGATAAGGGGGCTATCACACACATTTAGTTCCACCATGACCGTCTGTGATATGATATAAGAGTGCATACGTTTGTCATTATAAAACCGTATGCGAAGGTTGAATCTATCCCACACGCGACGTTTTTCATAAACGTTTGTGATTTACAAAACGTCCCAAACGTGTGATCCATACTTCCCAAACGTGTCATCCAGACTAACTATGTCGGACGAAGGCCTATCGCACGCGTTCTTCTTTGACCAACGTTTACCATGGGCATGATATCATACAAAGTTCCAAATACGAAATCGTGTGTGATAAGGAGACTAGCACAAGCGCTGGTGTCATTAATCACACACGTTCTTTCTCGCTTGACCATGTGCGAAGACGAGACTCATCGCACACGCCGATGCTACTTCTCGAGCTTGCGTTGGTTTTCCGTTGAAGAGGAAAGGGTGATGCAGCAAAGTAGATAAGTATTTCCCTCAGTTGTTGAGAACCAAGGTATCAATCCAGTAGGAGATACAAGCAAGTCCCCAATCTTCGCACCTACACAAACAATCAGACACTTGCACCCAATGCTATAAAGGGGTTGTCAATCCCTTCACGTTTACTTGCAAGGATGAGATCTCATAGAGATAGATATAGAAGATTACTAAAACGAAAAGTAAAACAAAAGTAAAAAGATTGCAGCAAAGTATTTTTGGTATTTTTGGTTTATAGATCTGAAAGTATAATATGGAAAATAGACCAGGGGGCCATAGGTTTCACTAGAGGCTTCTCTCTTGAAGGAAAATAATACGGTGGGTGAACAAATTACTGTCGAGCAATTGATAGAAAAGCGCATAGTTATGACGATATCCAAGGCAATGATTATGCATATAGGCATCACGTCTGTGTCAAGTAGACCGAAACGATTCTGCATCTACTACTATTACTCCACACATCGACCGACTCCTGCCTGCATCTAGAGTATTAAGTTCATGAAGAACAGAGTAACGCATTAGGTAAGATGACATGATGTAGAGGGATAAACTCAAGCAATATGATGAAAACCCCATATTTTTATCCTTGATGGCAACAATACAAATACATGCCTCGCTACCCCTACTTTGTCACTAGGTGAGGACACCGCAAGATTGAACCCAAAACCAAGCACTTCTCCCATTGTAAGAATTACCAATCTAGTTGGCCAAACCAAACCAATAACTCGAAGACACTTGCAAAGATATGAAATCATGCATAAAAGAATTCAGAGAAGATTCAAATAATATTCATAGATAATCTGATCATAAACCCACAATTCATCGGATCTCGACAAACACACCGCAAAAGAGTATTACATCGGATAGATCTCCATGAAGATCATGAAGAACATGGTATTGAAGAACATAGAGAGAGAAGAAGCCATCTAGCTACTAGCTATGGACCCGAAGGTCTAAGGTGAACTACTCACGCATCATCGGAAGGGCAATGGAGTTGATGTAGATGCCCTCCGTGATCGAATCCCCCTCCGGCAGATTACCGGAAAAGGCTCCAAGATGGGATCTCACAGGAACAGATGGTTCAGGCGGCGGAAAAGTATTTTCGTGGCTCTTTCTGGTATTGGGGGAATATTTGGGAATTTATAGGCCGAAGAATAGGGTTAGGAGACCTGCTGGGGGGCCACAAGCCAGGGCCCCCCCCCTAGGGCGCGCCCAGGCGGCTTGTCGCCTCCCGGCAGGTCTCCTGCCTTCATCTCCAAGTCTGGCAGGTTTCTTCTGGTCCAAGAAAAGTCATTCCGAAGATTTTATTCCGTTTGGACTCCGTTTAATATTCCTTATCTACAATACTCAAAAACAAGGAAAAAGCAGAAACTGGCACTAGGCACTAGGTTAATAGGTTAGTCCCAAAAATAATATAAAATAGCATATTAATGCATATAAAACATCCAAAACAGATAATATAATAGCATGGAACAATCAAAAATTATAGATACGTTGGAGACGTATCAAGCATCCCCAAGCTTAATTCCTGCTCGTCCTCGAGTAGGTAAATGATAAAAACAGAATTTTTGATGTGGAATGCTACCTAACATATTTATCCATGTAATATTCTTTATTGTGGCATGAATGTTCAGATCCATAAGATTCAAAACAAAAGCTCAATATTGACATAAAACAGTAATACTTCAAGCATACTAACAAGCAATTGTGTCCTTTCAAAATAACATGGCCTTAGAAAGTTATCCCTACAAAATCATATGGTCTGGCTATGCTCTATCTTCCCCACACAAAGTATCTAAATCATGCACACCCCCGATGACAATTCAAGCAATTGTTTCACACCTTTTATGTTCTCAAACCTTTTCAACTTTCACGCAATACATGAGCGTGAGCCATGGATATAGCACTATAGGTGGAATAGAATATGTTGGAGGTTGTGTGGAAAAGGAGAAGATAGTCTCACATCAACTAGGCGTATCAACGGGCTATGGAGATGCCCATCAATAGATATCAATGTGAGTGAGTAGGGATTGCCATGCAACGGATGCACTAGAGCTATAAGTGTATGAAAGCTCAAAAAGAAACTAAGTGGGTGTGCATCCAACTTGCTTGCTCACGAAGACCTAGGGCAATTTGAGGAAGCCCATCATTGGAATATACAAGCCAAGTTATATAATGAAAAATTCCCACTAGTATATGAAAGTGACAAAAATAGGAGACTCTCTATCATGAAGATCAAGGTGCTACTTTGAAGCACAAGTGTGGAAAAAAGATAGTAACATTGTCCCTTCTCTCTTTTCTCTCATTTTTTTTCTTTTTATTTTTTATTTTGGTGGGCATCTTTGGCCTATTTTTTTATTTGGGATTTATTGGCCTCTTTTATTATTTGTAAAGTCCGGAGACTCATCCCTACTTATGAGGGAATCATAGGTTCCATCATCCTTTCCTCTCATGGGACAATGCTCTAATAATGATGATCATCACACTTTTATTTACTTACCACTCGATACCTACAAGAAGATATGACTCTATATGAATGCTTCCGGTGGTGTACCGGGATGTGTAATGATCTAGCATAGCAAATGACATCAAAAAATGGACAAGCCATGAAAATATCATGCTAGCTGTCTTACGATCATGCAAAGCAATATGACAATGATGGTGCATGTCATAAAAAAAAGGAACGGTGGAAGTTGCATGGCAATATATCTCGGAATGGCTATGGAAATGCCATAATAGGTAGGTATGGTGGCTTTTTTGAGGAAGGTGTATGGTGGCTGTTTTGAGAAAGGTGGGTTTAATGCACCGGCGAAAGTTGCGCGGTACTAAAAAGGCTAGCAAAGGTGGAAGGGTGAGAGTGCGTATAATCCATGGACTCACATTAGTCATAAAGAACTCACATACTTATTGCAAAAATCTATTAGTTATCGAAGCAAAGTATTAGACGCATGCTCCTAGCGGAGAGGTTGGTAGGAGTTAACCATCGCGCGCTCCCGACCCTCACACAAAGGATGACAATCATTAAACAAATCATGCTCCGACTTCGTTACATAACGGTTCACCATATGTGCATGCTACGGGAGTCACAAACTTTAACACAAGTATTTTTACCATTCCACAATTACTCACTAGCATGACTCTAACATCACCATCTTTATATCTCAAAACTATATGCAAGGAATCCAACTTCTCATAGTATTCAATGCACTTTATATGAAAGTTTTTATTATATCCCTCTTGGATGCCCATTATATTAGGACTAAATTCATAACCTAAACAAATTACCATGCTGTTTAAAGACTCTCAAAATAATATAAGTGAGGTACGAGAGTTCAATTATTTCTATAAAATAAAAAACACCATCGTGCTCTAAAAAGATATAAGTGAAGCACTAGAGCAACATTTCCTAGCTCAAAAGATATAAGTGAAGCACATAGAGTATTCAAATAAATTCAGGATTAATGTGTGTCCCTCTCAAAAGTTGTGTGCAGCAAGTATGATTGTGGAAAACTAAAAAGCAAAGACTCATATCATACAAGACGCTCCAAGCAAAACACATATCATGTGGTGAATAAAAATATAGCCTCAAGTAAAATTTACAAATGGATTGAAGACGAAAGAGGGGATGCCTTCCGGGGCATCCCCAAGCTTAGGCTCTTTGGTATCCATTAATATGGCTTGGGGTGCCTTGGGCATCCCCAAGCTAAGGCTCTTGCCACTCCTTATTCCATAGTCCATCAAATCTTTACCCAAAACTTGAAAACTTCACAACACAAAACTCAACAGAAAACTCATGCGATCCGTTAGTATAAGAAAAATAAATCAACACTTTAGGTACTGTTGTGAACTTATTCTTTATTTATATTGGTGTAATATCTACTGTATTCTAACTTCTCCATGGTTCATACCCCCCGATACAACCCATAGATACATCAAAATAAGCAAACAACACAAAGAAAACAGAATCTATCAAAAACAGAACAGTCTGTAGCAATCTGTAAACTTAGAATACTTCTGTAACTCCAAAAATTCGGAAAAATTAGGACAATCATGGAAATTTGTATATCAATCTTGTGTAAAAAATTCAGATCCAATTGATGCTCTGGTGAATTTATAAAATTCCTGGACTGAGCGCAAAAGTTTCTGTTTTTCAGCAAAACCAAATCAACAATCACTGTAAACCATCCCAAAAGTCTTACTTGGCACAAACACTAATCAAAACAATAAAACACAATTAATACAGAGGTAATAATGTGCAAAACACTCAAGAACAGAAGCAAAAAACAGAAACATAAAATAAAATTGGGTTGCCTCCCAACAAGCGCTATTGTTTAACGCCCTTAGCTAGGCATAACGCAATAGATCTAGGTATTGTCATCTTTGGTATGCAATCCATAAGTAGTTAAGCCATCAAGATCTTTTCTAAATAGATCTATCCTTTCCTTTATTTCTTTTCTAGTGGATGAACTTAATTCATGAAAAGGACTTTGATTGGTAATTTTAACATTCATAAACCTGTAATCTGGATCATCACCATAAATATCATCGTATAAAACCCGTATCTTATTTCTAACGGGTTCCCTAGCCATCTTTTCCAACCAATCATCCTTATACCCTATGAAAATTCCCCTTGTTATCCAATCAAATTCATCATAAGTCTCGAGATACAAGGTTTGATTGACTTCCGCGTAGGGAACTCTCCTCTTAAGATTTTCACTATAAGATTGATAGTCTCTAGATTCCAGACTACGCAAAGTTTCTTTATCATGGAGAATTTCTTCAATGGGAGGGTGTTCAACATCTTTATTATAGAAAGCAAAAATCTCCATAGCTTCTTGTACAATAAAATCAAATTCTTGCGTAAGGATGATGGTAGCACTCTTTTTAGCTTTAGGATGATTAATATTGGGAAGTTCATAAAACACCTTTTGTAAAGCAGGATGGATGTGCACAAATTTTCTTTCTAACCTTTCAATGAGCATGACAATAGCATCCGCATAACAATTTGTGCTAAGAAGCATATATCTCTTATTAATAGGCATAGTTCCCGTACAATCAAAGAACTCTTGAATGACGCTTTTTCCAATAATATTACCCTCTCCTACTTGAAAAGTTTTAGCTTTATAATTAGGAGGAGGTTCAGTTTCATGATCTAGAGAGCAAGATCCAAATTTTTCCTCAAGATTTGTAATAGCAATACCCTCAAAATTTTCGATGATAACCTTCCCAGATTCAGACATGGTGGCAACGAATCGATCTAGCACACAAGCATGCAAAAAGAAAACGAAAAGACGAACGGAAGAAGGGCGAATAAAAAGGCAAATCTTTTTGGTATTTTCTGAAAATCCTTTTAGAAGTGGGGGAGAGGAAAACGAGAGGCAAATGGAAAATAATGTAAATGCAAGAGATGAGTTTGTGATGGGTACTTGGTAGGCTTGATGTAGATCTCCCCGGCAACGGCGCCAAATATTCTTCTTGCTACTTCTTGAGCTTGCGTTGGTTTTCCCTTGAAGAGGAAAGGGTGATGTAGCAAAGTAGATAAGTATTTCCCTCAGTTGTTGAGAACCAAGGTATCAATCCAGTAGGAGATACAAGCAAGTCCCCAATCGTCGCACCTACACAAACAATCAAACACTTGCACCCAACGCTATAAAGGGGTTGTCAATCCCTTCACGGTTACTTGCAAGGATGAGATCTGATAGAGATAGATATAGAAGATTACTAAAACGAAAAGTAAAAAGATTGCAGCAAAGTATTTTTGGTATTTTTGGTTTATAGATCTAAAAGTATAATATGGAAAATAGACCCAGGGGCCATAGGTTTCACTAGAGGCTTCTCTCTTGAAGGACAATAATACGGTGGGTGAACAAATTACTGTCGAGCAATTGATAGAAAAGCGCATAGTTATGACGATATCCAAGGTAATGATTATGCATATAGGCATCACGTTCGTGTCAAATAGACCGAAACGATTCTGCATCTACTACTATTACTCCACACATCGATAGACTCCTGCCTGCATCTAGAGTATTAAGTTCATGAAGAACAGAGTAACGCATTCGGTAAGATGACATGATGTAGAGGGATAAACTCAAGCAATATGATGAAAACCCCATCTTTTTATCCTTGATGGCAACAATACAAATACGTGCCTCGCTACCCCTACTTTGTCACTGGGTGAGGACACCGCAAGATTGAACCCAAAACCAAGCACTTCTCCCATTGCAAGAATTACCAATCTAGTTGGCCAAACCAAACCAATAACTCGAAGAGACTTGCAAAGATATGAAATCATGCATAAAAGAATTCAGAGAAGATTCAAATAATATTCATAGATAATCTGATTATAAACCACAATTCATCGGATCTCGACAAACACACCACAAAAGAGTATTACATCGGATAGATCTCCATGAAGATCATGAAGAACATGGTATTGAAGAACATAGAGAGAGAAGAAGCCATCTAGCTACTAGCTATGGACCCGAAGGTCTGAGGTGAACTACTCACGCATCATCGGAAGGGCAATGGAGTTGATGTAGATGCCCTCCGTGATCGAATCCCCCTCCGGCAGATTACCGGAAAAGGCTCCAAGATGGGATCTCACGGGAATAGAGGGTTCCGGCGGCGGAAAAGTATTTTCGTGGCTCTTTTTGGTATTGGGGGAATATTTGGGAATTTATAGGCCGAAGAATAGGGTTAGGAGACCTGCTGGGGGGCCACAAGCCAGGGGGGCGCGCCCGGGTGGCTTGTCGCCTCCCGGCAGGTCTTCTGCCTTCATCTCCAAGTCTGGCAGGTTTCTTCTGGTCCAAGAAAAATCATTCCAAAGATTTTATTCCGTTTGGACTCCGTTTAATATTCCTTATCTGCAATTCTTATAAACAAGGAAAAAACAGAAACTGGCACTAGGCACTAGGTTAATAGGTTAGTCCCAAAAATAATATAAAATAGCATATTAATGCATATAAAACATCCAAAACAGATAATATAATAGCATCGAGCAATCAAAAATTATAGATACGTTGGAGACGTATCAGCCGCGAATGGAGAAATGTGTGTGATGTTGAAGTTGATCGCAGATGTTTTGCTTTATCAAACTGTGTGTATTGTAATGGCATGTAGAGCATGATTTGCCCCTAATTAAATACCTTTGTTCATAATTCACATAATTTACATTTGAAAGTAGGAATTCATGTATTTCATATCGAATCATGTTTAAATGTAGGTTTAAGAACGAATGCATAATTCGATTCACATGTACATATACTCAACAACTACATAAGCATCAATTCTCAAAAAAAGGAACACTACAGAAGGGAAAAATAAAGAATGATGGAACCAAGGTTGTATTAAAGACGGTAAAGAGATAGCCGAAAGTCATTCTGATTGCTGGAGTAGATGAAGCGGAATGCCCATATTGTGCCCTCCTCCATGCCTAACGCACGAATGACTCTAGGCCAGCCCCTAGTGATGGCCGCCCGCCCATCCTTCACTGTCTTCATTACGACTTCTTGATGCTCATTGTAGTCTGGATGATATATTTTAACCTTCTTTGCATGTCCAAAAATCATGTACTTTGCGAGGTAATCTTGAGTAAACTGCTTTGGGAAGCACTGCAAAAGAAAAAGATTTAGACATTGTTGTGTGACAACTCATTATGGGCAGTACTAATAGAAGCCTACAGAGTTCGTAGTTACCATCCTACAGCTCACTGTTGTGTTGGATAGAGTGTAAACAAATAGTCTAATTGGCATTGTTCCTCTCTTTTCCCTAACAATCATTTTCAGTTTCCTAACTTGATGCTGGTTCATGAATATTCCATTGCCCCACACGCAAAAAGGGTCCAGGAATGGATCTTTACCTAAGAAATATGTACCTACAAGCAAGAATCCGATATTAGAAGCTAAAATGCAGTTGTAGAATGGTGTAATATATTACTCCATCAGTTCCACAATGTGTCACTACTAGAAAAAAGGCTATTAGTGGCGCACCACATATTGCTATTAGTGGCGCACTATGGGTGCGCCACTATTAACACGCCATTAGTAATGGTTAGTAATGGCGCACCTCTGGTGCGCCACTGGTAAGGCACATACCAGTGGCGCACCATATGGTGCGCCACTACTAGCTTATGGTGCGCCACTGGTATTTCCTGGATGTGCGCCACTGGTATTTAGGATGGTGCGCCACTGCTATTAAAAGTCGGTGCGCCACTGGTAATTAACATGGTGCGCCACTGCTATTTTTATTAGGTGCGCCACTGGTAGAAAATATGGTGCGCCACTAGTATTTTTCTCTGGTGCGCCACTGGTAGTTAATTTCGTGCGCCACTAGTAGAATTTCGAAAATTTATTTTTTTATGCGCTGCCCACGTATTTATACATGTATACATTTTGAATATAGTACAGTACAGTATATACAGTTTGCAAAATTCAAATGCTCATAATTAAATAAATAAGAATCATAAAAATACAAATTTAGTATCCAAATTCTCAGAATGAAACCATTTATCAAGATAAAATAGTTACATAATCATTTAAATGCTGGACTATTCTAGAATTACAAAAGTAGTAAACTGACCTAGTTACAAACTAAGAAATAAATAGAAAACCTAAGCTAAAACCTATCTACCTATCTATCCTACACTACCAACACAGCCAACAACCTCGTCTGTCTTCATTTCCATGACCACCACTTGGTCATTGTCCAACACTTGCACACAAAAACACAAATAGATAACCCTTGTGTTAAGATTAAAATGTAGGATCCACCAAATGGTTGGAAGTGGCAAGAAGTCTTCAGCAACAATGCGGAGATATTGGCTCAGAGAACAAATTTCTGTTAGCAGCTGTGTCATCAATGCGGGAAATAAATTTTTACCTTGTTGTAAGCAAAACAAGCATGCCACGGATAGCAGGTCAGCAGCTATGTCATCCAAGCCTTGCCTTCCTGAAATAGAAACACATGATTACCGGCACTAAGATGGGTTCAATCTGGGTTATGAGTTCAGAAATCTATACAGGCTATCTAAATGCAAAAAAAAGAGTTATCGGGTTGTTCGGCTGATGGTTTCTGCGGCTATTAAGCCGGCTGATGCTATTTTGTTGTGAGAGAAAAACACTGTACCATGGCTGATAAGCCGGGCTGATAAGTTCAAGCGAACAGGGCCGTATTACACAAAATTGCCCACACTTATCAAAGACATATGCATTCCTTATCAACATGGACAATTAAATTACAGAAAAATGAGAGCCTGCTAGTGACCAAAACTGATATGGTTACATGATGGGCATGTAAGTTTACCTCTGTTTTCATTTCTGCAGAAACTGTTGCAGCAATTTCTCTTTTTATTTCTGCAGAAACTGCTGCATCGATTTGTTCCTTGCGAGTGGCATGTCTGCAAAGAAGGAACAAATTAGAGAGGAATAGATAATTAACTAGAGCAGTAAGGAACACTACCATTGCTACTGCACGTAATAATAACGATGCGTGCTGAGATGGATGCAATATATATGCAAAGATGAATCACTAGAATATGCAAGCATGGAAATTTAGGAAGAGATGGGGAAAGTGACCTCAAGGCAACCGTCTGCTAACATTGACATGGGTCGCATAAAGCTTTGTAGGAAGAGATCACAAAAGTTAAAAACATAACCTTATATGAATGCAGCATAGTTTACATAGGAAAATTGTTATACATATTATGTCCATCAAATCCAGTAAATCCTAAAGACTTTCTCAAGATACTTTTCCAGTTCATTAGAACAGAATTTGGAGTGGTAGAATAAATCCAGAAATAACATCTACTGGAAAACATGAGTTCATTTCATGCATCTAGAATGGCAAGGTACATATATTTTCTGCCAACACACCTGACCATTTGTATTGTCGAAGGAGGATGCATGATGCTTTTCTTAGGAGTTGAAAAGACAACAAAATATCAAGTATACTCAATGATACGATAAGGGTCCTTACTATGACAGTTCAGTTAGGGAAGGAAATTTTTCTACTCACCAAAAAAATCACACCTACTCCCTATAATTCAAGCGACCAGAACATTGCAAAAGTCTCTACATTGTATTAGTAGCATAACTCATGACCCTAAAAAGAAAATGGATACTTTTCCCAGAGTTACCTAGCTAGCAAACTTCAAAGCATATGTGGGTTGTCATATGATAGAGTGAATTAAAGTATCTTAATTTGTAAGTAATATACATGGGAGGATATATGAGCCTACTACCTAATAAGTTGAAATATGCAACTTAATCACAAAATACAAAAGTACACAAATGTATGAAGCTTAATCAAAACCAAGCTTCGCATTTAACCTGATAAGTCAATTGCCAAACGAAGCAACCACGAAAGCGTGCCTTTTGAGAATTACCATATCGAACAATGAGCAAGGAACAAAAAGGCCAGTCTTTGACAATGCATACAAACCAACATCAAATGAGTAAGGAAGAGATGGAAACAATATTTCAGGCCGGAGATCGTACAATGTAGGCAACTCTGAAACATAAGACCGCATCTGGTCTTGCAACTTGCACTCATTATGAAACCAAAAATAATGAAATGTATGTCTTTTTCGCTACAAAAAATAAAGGCAAAATGCTCAGGACATATGTAACAATTCATAAACCATGATAAACTGATAATTGATGGGATCATAAACTAATGTATTGTTTAAACCATGATAAACTGCCAGCTCTACTGAAGTTACTACTCATGATGTAGATATACATATAAACGCAAACAACAAAAACACGCCCATCTTACATATTTACTTACGCACCTCCGCTAGCTAGGCTACTCTCTAGCTGTAGCTAAACTACTAAAGCAAGCAATCAGTTATTTTTATTCTGTAATAAATCAGTGCAAATCCTAACAGCTGATGGATTTGTTGAGTGTAGCATATAAACATTATAAAGTTTCCGCGGAGTAAATAACTCAGTCAACTGATACACAAGATAGGGCAACATCTTATATGTTAATGCAGAAGATTCCCTATAGATGAATGTATACCCACATATAAAATTGCTGGATCAGCTAAACATGCCTAATAATAAAAAAGAAACTGACTTAAACTGTTAAGTTCTTAGAGGGGGGTACACAGAGCATTCCATTTTTAACATGTACTGTGGCTCTCCTCTATCATGGCAATTTCGAGTGGGACGTTGAGCATGCTTTCTCAATTAATATCTTGGAGTCAGATGACATACAGAATCTATAAGAGAAATTGCAAGAAAATAGATGGTTCAAAGGAGTTTAGTCTAAACAAAAGAAAAACATGGCTGAAAGAGAGAATTCAGGTCATGTATTCTCCTTCATCAAACTCTTCCTCAAGATTCTTCCTCTTCTTTTCTGTCTCAGATCTGCACACATCGTGATTAGAAAAAATATAAATCTAAATCTAAAAGCAGACTATCATAGAACTAAGGTAAAATCGTGAGTCTATGCCTGCTCGGAACACAGAGAGAGAGAGAGATGAGAGAGCAGGGAGGAGAGGAGAGGAAGGGGCGCAGGGAGGAGGAGACCTGCGGGGCTCGCCGGGTAGGGGCGGCGCGCGGCCTCGAGCTCGGCGGCTCAGAGCTCGCTCATGGGCTGGGGCGGCTGGATCGTGACCGTGGCGCGCGGTGGGACCGAGGGAGGCCGGAGGAGAGGTCGGGGAGGCCGGGGACAGGCGGCGGCGCACGGATCTGGTCGCGGGGAGGCCGCCGGCTAGCGGGCTCCAGTGGCGGCGCGGGGCTCGGCCGAGCTCGAGCTCGAGCCTTGGCCATGGCGGGCTCCTGCACGGGGAGAGAGAGGGAGGTGAGAGGAGGAGAGGAAGGAGAAGGGGCGCGGGGAGGAGACCTTGGGCGGGCGGCGCGGCCGCTCGGCTGCTGGCGCGGGGGATGTGTGTGGGGTGGGGGGTGGGGGGGTGTGTGTGTGGTAGGTGGTGGCTGCTAGCTGACATGAATAGGTGCATGTGTGGCGCACCGTGGGTCTGGTGCGCCATTACTAGTTAAAACTAGTAATGGCGCACCACACCCACGGTGCGCCATTACTAGTTTTGAAAAAAAAATTGAAAAAAAATTGTTAGTAGTGGCGCACCGTGGGTGTGGTGCGCCATTACTAGTTTTAACTAGTAATGGCGCACCACACCCACGGTGCGCCATTACTAGTTTTGAAAAAAAAAGAAAAAAAAATGTTAGTAGTGGCGCACCGTGGGTGTGGTGCGCCATTACTAGTTTTAACTAGTAATGGCGCACCACACCCACGGTGCGCCACTGGTAAGTCTGGGGAGGGGGTGTGCCCAGGAGAAACTTAGCAGTGGCGCACCACACACCAGGTGCGCCATTAGTAATATAAACATTAGTGGCACACCTATGTGTGGTGCGCCACTGCTATTTAGCAGTGGCGCACCACATACATAGTGCGCCACTAATGTCTATATTAGCTATAGCCCTTTTTCTAGTAGTGTGTTGCCTATAAACATTTTGAGAAGTCAACATTTACTTACTTTGACCAAGTTTGTAGAGAAAAACATTTACATCTAGAATTGCAATTCCATTTCATTAGATACATCACAAAATTTCATATTGTATACATTTTAGATGGTATACGTAGATAAATCACAAAAATCTATATGCACTACATGATGGAACGGATGGAGTATAAGCGGAGGGATGAAAAGAACCTCGGTGGAAAACGTTGGCCACTCCCATTATTGTCCTGTGCAAGTACATGTAAAGTCATGATAAGTACAACAGGCTTAACATCAACCAAGTATACGAGGTATCTGCTTGAAATAAACAAGGCATATATGCTCACTATAACAACCAAATATAGCCATTTGATACTGGACAAATGCTCAATGGAACCAACCTAACAACCAGATAACGAAAAGCAAGGCGTCTGTTTGAAAACTAGACAAATGCTCACTGCAATCAACCTAACAAACAGATACAGAAAAGCAAGGCATATGCTTGAAAACTAGACGAATGCTCACTGCAACCAACCTGGCAACCAAATTGAGAGAAACAAGGCATAAATGTTTGAAGCGGGAGTTAAGGGCACGTGTTAACAACACCAGGCATAACAGGTGGTATTGATGAAATTGAGCTGCACAGTGCATACTTGCACATAATGAACATCACACTGTGAATAACTGAAAGAAACAAGGCATTCATGCTCACTATAACAACCAACTATAGCCATTGAAAACTGGAAAAATACTCAATGCAACCAACCTAACAACCAGATACATAAAATCAAGGCATCTGCTAGACAACTGGACAAATGCTCAATTAAACACTGCATGATCATCGCATGGCAAAAGCTACTACAACAATGGGTACGAGATGACTAGCTAAAAAAGGTATGATTTGCTCACAGGATGTTGCCTCACTTGTCATGGATGGGCTCCTTCCACTTGGCATATGAGGTGCCCAGGGTGTGCTCCCTGATGTCGCAGATGGGACGTTTCCCCTTGTAACCGCCGTAGTGTGTGCCATTATCTTGGTGGATGAGATCTGACTTTGGAGCTAATGATTCCAAGCCACCGCCGTTGAACGTTTGCTTCAGAAATGACAAAAGGGGCTCGATGGCGTAGAAGGATCGCAAATCCATGACCGCGAGGCGGAGGATATCAGCGGTGGGGCCTTTGAAGAAATCGACGACGGTTGAACCAGAGGCGTTGTCGGTGGACAAATTAACTTGTGACATGGCCCGAGTGAAGCCGGTGATGTTGATGAGCTTGATATCATAGCCGGCTCTCCTGAGATACAGGAATACGCGAGCCCACAGACTTGAAGCCTTCGGCATGGCAACGTAGGCATCGTCCTCACCGGCTCCCGCGGTGAGGTGTTCGTCCGGGATCGAAGGGTCAGCGCGGACGACGCCTGATACGTCTCCAACGTATCTATAATTTTTGATTGTTCCATGCTATTATATTATCTGTTTTGGATGTTTTATATGCATTAATATGCTATTTTATATTATTTTTGGGACTAACCTATTAACCTAGTGCCTAGTGCCAGTTTCTGTTTTTTCCTTGTTTTTGAGTATTGCATATAAGGAATATTAAACGGGGTCCAAACGGAATAAAATCTTCGGAATGATTTTTCTTGGACCAGAAGAAACCTGCCAGACTTGGAGATGAAGGTAGGAGACCTGCCGGGAGGCGACAAGCCACCTGGGCGCGCCCTAAGGGGGGGGGGGGGCGTGCCCCCCTAGCTTGTGGCCTCCAGCAGGTCACCTAACCCTATTCTTTGGCCTATAAATTCCCAAATATTCCCCCAATACCAAAAAGAGCCACCAAAATACTTTTCCGCCGCCGTAACCCTCTGTTCCCATGAGATCCCATCTTGGAGCCTTTTCCGGTAATCTGCCGGAGGGGGATTCGATCACGGAGGGCATCTACATCAACTCCATAGCCCTTCCGATGATGCGTGAGTAGTTCACATCAGACCTTCGGGTCCATAGCTAGTAGCTAGATGGCTTCTTATCTCTCTATGTTCTTCAATACCATGTTCTTCATGATCTTCATGGAGATCTATCCGATGTAATACTCTTTTGCGGTGTGTTTGTCGAGATACGATGAATTGTGGGTTTATGATCAGATTATCTATGAATATTATTTGAATCTTCTCTAAATTCTTTTATGCATGATTTCAAATCTTTGCAAGTCTCTTCAAGTTATTGCTTTGGTTTGGCCAACTAGATTGGTAATTCTTGCAATGGGAGAAGTGCTTGGTTTTGGGTTCAATCTTGCGGTGTCCTCACCCACTGACAAAGTAGGGGTAGCGAGGCACGTATTTGTATTGTTGCCATCAAGGATAAAAAGATGGGGTTTTCATCATATTGCTTGAGTTAATCCCTCTACATCATGTCATTTTACCGAATGCGTTACTCTGTTCTTCATGAACTTAATACTCTAGATGTAGGCAGGAGTCGGTCGATGTGTGGAGTAGTAGTATTAGATGCAGAAGCATTTCGGTCTACTTGACACGGACGTGATGCCTATATGCATAATCATTGCCTTGGATATCATCATAACTATGTGCTTTTCTATCAATTGCTCGACAGTAATTTGTTCACCCACCATATTATTTTCCTTCAAGAGAGAAGCCTCTAGTGAAACCTATGGCCCCCGGGTCTATTTTCCATATTATATTTTCAGATCTATAAACCAAAAATACTTTGCTGCAATCTTTTTACTTTTGTTTTACTTTTCATTTTAGTAATCTTCTATATCTATCTCTATCAGATCTCATCCTTGCAAGTAACCGTGAAGGGATTGACATCCCCTTTATAGCGTTGGGTGCAAGTGTTTGATTGTTTGTGTAGGTGCGAAGATTGGGGACTTGCTTGTATCTCCTACTGGATTGATACGTTGGTTCTCAACAACTGAGGGAAATACTTATCTACTTTGCTGCATCACCCTTTCCTCTTCAAGGGAAAACCAATGCAAGCTCAAGAAGTAGCAAGAAGGATTTCTGGCGCCATTGCCGGGGAGATCTACATCAAGCCTACCAAGTACCCATCACAAACTCATCTCTTGCATTTACATTATTTGCCTTTTGCCTCTTGTTTTCCTCTCCCCCACTTCACCAATTTGCCATTTTATTCGCCTTTTTCTCGCAGGATCTCTTTTTGTTTGCTTGTGTTGCCATGTGCCTTCTATTTGCTTGCTAAAAATCTATTGATATGGATCCTCATCCACTTGCTAATATTTTCAAAAGGCCAAATTATGATGAACCAATTGCTAGTGAGTTGAGTGCACTTGATTATCTCTATGAAGTTTTGTTTGAAAATCATGAATCTAATTTTTTTGATGAAGTGTTGAAAGAAGAAATTTATAAGGTGATTCATGATAGTCCCTTGAATGATGAGCATGATTGCAATGTTGCTAGTATGAATTCTCTAAATATCCTTGATGCTTATGATATGCAAAGCCACAAGTTTGGGGATGCTATGTTTGATGAAGATGATATTTTTTGTCCCCCAAGTTTTGATGGGAAAATTTATTATGATGTTTGCATGCCTCCTATTCATGATGATGGTGAAACTTATCATCATGGTTTTAATTTGCAATCTGGTTATGTCAATCAAGTTTCTCATGATAGTTATTTTGTTGAATTTGCTCCCACTACTATGGATAAAAAGGAATTTGCTTATGTGAAGAGTAATGAAAATTCTATGCTTGTGCATCATGAAAGGAATGATTTATGTGATAGTTATATTGTTGAATTCCTTCATGATGCTACTGAAATTTATTATGAGGGAGGAATATATGCTTGTAGGAATTGCAATAATATCAAGTTTCCTCTCTATGTGTTCAAAGTTTTGAAGTTATGCTTGTTTTGCCTTCCTATGCTAGTTGATTCTTGTTCCCATAAATTGTTTGCTCACAAAATCCCTATGCATAGGAAGTGGGTTAGACTTAAATGTCTTTGTCATGAGATTCATGATGCTTTCTTGCATATTTCAATTACTACTTTTTATGTGAGCATCATTGAAATCATTATGCCTAGTTAAGGGCGTTAAACAATAGCGCTTGGGAGGCAACCCAATTTTATTTTATGTTTCTGTTTTTTGCTTCAGTTCTTGAGTGTTTTGCACATTATGACCTTTGTAGTAATTTTGTTTTATTTTTTAGATTAGTGTTTGTGCCAAGTAAGACCTTTGGGATGGTTTATGGTGATTGTTGATTTGGTTTTGCTGAAAGACAGAAACTTTTGCGCTCAGTCCAGGAATTTTATAAATTCACCAGAGCGTCAATTGGATCTGAATTTTTTCCCCAAGATTGATATACAAATTTCCCTGATTTTCCTAATTTTCAGAATTTTTGCAGTTACAGAAGTATTCGAAGTTTACAGATTGCTATAGACTGTTCTGTTTTTGACAGATTCTGTTTTCTTTGTGTTGTTTGCTTATTTTGATGTATCTATGGGTTGTATCGGGGGGTATGAACCATGGAGAAGTTAGAATACAGTAGATATTACACCAATATAAATAAAGAATGAGTTCACAACAGTACCTAAAGTGGTGATTTATTTTTCTTGTACTAACGGATCTCACGAGTTTTCTGTTGAGTTTTGTGTTGTGAAGTTTTCAAGTTTTGGGTAAAGATTAGATGGACTATGGAATAAGTAGTGGCAAGAGCCTAAGCTTGGGGATGCCCAAGGCACCCCAAGCCATATTCAAGGATACCAAAGAGCCTAAGTGTCGGCGTACGACAGCTATGGGATCGCGTTGATCCCTTTATGGTTCGGCAGGGAGAAAGGCGTGCACAAAGAGCAGATCCAACGGTCAACACAAGGGATTTTACCCAGGTTCGGGCCGCTGAGAAGCGTAAAACCCTACTCCTGCTTTAGTGTATAGTGAGTCTTTGAACTCTGGCTCCAGGAGCGCTATGTGATGAACAGTACACAGTTGCTATGCATGCATCTGGGCTAGAAGGTCCTCCCCCTGTAGCTACGCCTTGGGCCTCCTTTTATATCTCGAAGGGGTCACCAACAGTGGAGCACAGTACATACAAGAGGTGTAAAGTTGCTATAGTGTTTACATAAATATCACTGACGTCTTAGGACAAATGCATTAAATGCTCCGTTTAGGTGGCCCTAACTTTCTTGGGGACGGAAAAAGAGCCCGTCCCATCAGCACCGCTTAACCCCATCGCCGTTAGTGTCTTGACACGCAACCAGGAGGACAAAGCCTAAACGACAGTCTGGTTGCTGCACTGGAGCGGTGACAGGGTGGCAAAGTCTTGCCGGGTGTGAGTCTTGCCGGGGCACCGCAACACATCCCGGCAAGAATCTTGCCGGGGTCCCAGCCTTTGGTCTTCTGTCTTCTGATTATTCACTTGAATGTTTCCTTGACATTCTTGTATTTGCATTCAGCTGTCTCCCGGCAGGCCTTGCCGCTGGTGTGGCTACAACCGTCCGTGCACAAGTATGGGGTACTAAAGACCCAAACCTTAGTACACCGACAGGAGCCCCGGGCCTAGGCCATACATGGGTGCGAGGCGTTGTTGGGCTAGGCCCAAATAGTGCACGGGCACACGTGGTAGGAGTTAACCGCTGTAATCATTCCGCTTACTGTGCCCCCCACGATGCCCATTGAATGCGCAACGTGGGAGACGTGCGCGGAGCGGCCGTTATATCAGCGCGCTCGCAAAAGTGTTTCCATATTGACTAGTAAAGAGACAGCCCCACGCCTTCCCCATAAAAAGGAATCCGCAGAGGCGCTTGCTCATTTACCTCCTGTCCTTTCCAATCTGGAAACCGCCGTCGTCTCCTTCCTCGAGCTCGAAACAGAGCCTCTCCCACTCATCCGCCGCCTCCACACCCTCACCATCCTTGGCCTCTGCTCCCATAGCCGCCATGCCGCCCAAGGCGAGCAAGGGCAAGGAGGTGGAAGCCGCTGTCCCGGAGAGCAAACTGGTGAAGATGCGGAGGGAGCACGCCGTCTTCACTTCGGCACTCGACGCGAGCGCTCTGAAGGAGCGATACCAGTGCATGTGGGCGAAGGAGACGAAGGCTCATCCTGCTACTCGCGTGAGTCCAGGTTCCTCCAAGGGTGGCCAAGATAAATTCCCCTTCTTTGTCGACTACTTTTACTGTGGGCTCTGCCCCCCATTTTCTGATTTCTTCAACGTCATCATGTACACATACGGCTTCCGTCTCTTGGATTTTACGCCGAATGTCATGACATGCATGTCAATCTTTGCTCATCTCTGTGAAAATTTTGCCGGAGTAGTCCCTAGCACAGCCCTCTGCCTCCATTATTTCCTTCCCCGCATTCAAAAGGGTGAGGCCCTTTCTGGTTCTATCACTTGGATCCCAAGGACATGGAACAAAGAGATATACCCAGACGGGGTCTACCGCGAGAAGTGGGAAGAATGGCGGGGCAAGTGGTGCTGGATTCAGGAGAAAGACCCTCAGCCGTTCTATTTGCCTCGAGAAACCAAGATGGTGTGCGATAATGATTGGAGCGACCTCGATCCTCAAGATGAGAAGCTCACAATTGCAATTACCAGGATCCACCGCCTCAAAGTTGCCGGGCTCATAATAGAGATGGTCGGCGCTGATTTCCTTCGCCGGCGCATCGCCCCTCTACAGAACAAGGGGAGACCAGCCTGGGATTTCTGGAATGCGGCAGATATTATGAGGCTGCGCCCTGGTCTGAACAACAATTTGACGGTCATGCAACACATAGCTCTCTGCCAGAAATTGTTCAGGCTTGACGCGAAATACAAGTTGCCGGTGAAGATAATTCCTCTGTGCAACAACTCCGCCTTGGCCTCCATCATCGCCATGATGCCGGTGTGTAACGCCCACGGCCTTGACGGAACTTGGGACGAGCCATCCGCAGAGCAGGCACAAGAATTCTTCGACAATTTGTCTGAAAGGGCCATCCGGGAAGAAACAAACCTCATCCGCCCCACCACTGAGGAAGAAGTGGCGTATATCGCCAGCCGGGTGGAAGAGGCGAATCTTGCCGCGGAGGCTGGCAGCGCTGGCTTCACGGAAGGGGAAGTCAGTGAAGAAGAAGTGATGTCGGAGGCAAAACTTGCCGGGCAGGCCGAGGTTGGCGGAGAGCAGAGTGGCGCAACTACCGGGGACCCTTCTGTCGAAGATACAGCCGAGGAGCAGCTGCCCGAGGAGCCCCCAGCTCCCGAGGAGAAAAAGAAGAAGCGTGTTCTGCGGAAAGCCACCTCTGGTGCCTCAGTCCAGCAACCTTCTTCGAGTGGTGCAGCCCCCGGCAAGGGGGCGGCCGGCAAGGCCGCACAGCGGCAAGAAACTCAACAGCAACCCGTGCAGCGTATGACACGCTCGACCGCGGCAATGACCGAAGCGGCGAGAGCGTCTCATACAACGGCACCGACAACCGAAGCAGCAGGGTCGCGCCAACCCTCCGCTTCTGCCGCATCCAAGCGACCCAGGACCACTCCTTCACCTCCTCATACGAACACTGAGGCGGAGGTTGACTTTGACCTCTCCGCCTTTAGCTCGGAAGAAGAAGAGTAAGGGTCCTGTCACATCCTTTAACTTCTGGATTTCTGGTTTTGCTTAACTAATTTGTCCTGCTTTGGCCTGTCCCCACAGAGATACATAAACGTTGGCGCAAAAGATGGCGAAGAAGGCGAAAACTTTGATGGGCGACGAGCCGCCGGCAAGCACCACAGGTGCGCCAGAGCCGATCACCATCAGCCCGGAGCCCAGTCCTCAACGCAGCCCCCGACGCAGCTCCCAGCGTGAGTTCACTACTCACTTTCCGCTGGCAAGCGTCGGGGTATGTATCTTTTCTACTGACATCACCGGGCTTGTAGGAGGGGAGCGGCAACGAGGAGAGCCATTGAAGGCCGCCCCTGATGTGCCACCTCCGTCAACTACGCCGCCCAAAGATGGATCTTTGGCAAGGGCTTCCACTGGCGAGCCCATTCTTGTTGAGGGGGAGCCGGCAAGCACAAGCACCGGTAGTCCTACATCGGCAACCAATGTTGCTGGGAAAGGAGAAACCACCTCTCAACAGCTTGGCGCAGGTAAACCGTTTGCCTCAGAATACTTGTTATTCTGTCTCTCTTTTTGTCTTCTTGAACTTCAACTTCAGCCTTATGTTGTTTGTTTTCTTGGCTTTCAGATCTTCCCTCGATGGAACACATGGATGTCGATGCCGTTATCGAGGAGACCGCCAGGGATGCTGCCGCCGAGGCTGACAGAATTGCCGCTGACGAGGCCGCCAAGAATGCGGCCGCTGAGACCGCCAAGGATGCTGCTGCTGAGGCCGCCAAGGCTGCACAGGAAAAGGCCACCAAGGAGTCTGCTGAGAGGGCCGGCAAGGAGACCGGTGACCATACTGACGGCATTCATGCCGCAGGAGCGCCAGGCGCTACGCCGGCCACGGAGCCCCCAGTTGCCGGTGACACGGTTGTTGAGGATCAACCGTCAACATCCGAAGCCCCCTCTTCAAGCAAATACCTCAAGGTTGGCGACAACTTGTTCGTCAGCATACCAGGAACGGCAAGCATTGGGGTGCCAACTGAAGGGGAAATCTTTGACGAAGACGTCATCGCCGCTGCTGGGCTCGAGATTGTCGATGAGCCACGCACCAGCAGCAGCAAATCTGAAGAAGAAAAGCTCCTCCAGGCCATGAGCAACAACTTCCAGAAGCTCCAAGCGCTTCACCGCGCCCGGAAAGAGAAACTGGACTCCAAGGCAGTAGTTGTCGAAGCAGCGGAGGTGGATTTCCAGAAGTGCATCGAGGAAACGCAAGTCTGGTACGCTGAGGCCTTTCAGGAGCTGAGGGCGAGTCAAGAGCAGCTGAACCAAAGCTAGAACGAGCTCCTCATGAAGCAGTCTGATGTTGAAAAGGCACAAGAGGAGGCCGCACAACAGGCTTCTGCAGAGGAAGCTCGCCTAACAAAGCGCCGGGTCGGGCTCGACGCTCATGAGGAGGACCTCGACGCTCGCGAGAAGGCACTTGCCGACAAGCTTCGTGGCAAGGATGAAGAGATTGAAAGGCTTGTCATGCAGCGGACCCAAGAGCTGGAGCAGAAGCACAAGGAAGCCCTCGAGGCTCTGATCACAGACTACGCCGGCAAGCTGAAGGAAGCCGTCAATGCTGCCGAAGCTGCAGAGGCCACCAAGAACGAGCTTGCCGATAAGGTGAAGAAGCTAGAGGCGGACCTTGAGGATCATGGCTAGAAGATCTCGGCGCTCGAAGTCGAAAGAGAGAAAGCTCTCTACAGCCTGGCGGAGATACAAGTCGCCATATCCGACAAGACCAAGTAGCTCACCTCAGCCAAGGAATCCATTGCCGATCTGGAACTGAAGCTGACCACGCTAAAAGAGTCTCTAGAGAACAGCACGGCTCATGAGAAGGTCTTGATCAAGGATCTCCTGAATGAGAAGGACCTGCTCAAGAGCGCCGCCGTCACTCATAACGACTATGTGGCAGGCGTGCAGATCTGGACTGAGCGCCTTATCGATGTCGCGGAGAGGCTTGCAGCACAACTGTCCACCATGGGCCTGCAAGGCTTCAACTATTCTTCTGATTATAGGGTGTCTACGAGCGCCAAGTTGACCATGTTCTTTGAGGGCGTGATTGACGCCGTGAAGCTGCTCTACTCTGATCGAGCAACCCATCTGGCCAATGAATCCCGCAAGCTCTGCTGGGCCGTCCTCCTCAAGGTGCTGACCATAGTGGCGTACAGGAACCCTGGCATCAACTTCACCAATGTTCTCGACTGCTTGCCGAAGGATGCGGACCTCAAGGCACTTGAAGAACATGTCGCGCCCATCGTCGACAAGGTGAACCAAGTCAAGAGGGTCGAAGGCCAGCGTAGGGACTAGCCGCTTCACTTGTCGCCACCATTCCATGCCAAAGACAATTTTGTCTTATGTTAGAATCGCGGTAGCTATTAATGTAATATAACTTGCTATGCTCTGGATGAATGTATGCTATTTCCTTTGTCTGATTTCTTTCTGTATGGTACATGCCCTACGCTTTATTGGAAACTTGCCGGTGCGCGCACCCTTGCTGCGAGCGCTAGGTGCGGGACTTTAGCAGCCCGCTAGAGGTGCCGCTGCCGACAAGAAACCTTGACGTTCTCAGTGCAACCACTTAAGCTGTTGAGCGGACTCGAAACAAAGTAAGGGCGCAACCGATCATGACAAGGTTCCTTTGCGTGTAGGTTTTCCATACAAAAGCCAAAATCGTTCAAGGAGAATAACCTTACAAAACAAAAAATTGTTTAAAGTTTCTGCAACTTAGCTTTTTGTTGCTGTACTCCTTCCGGCAAGATGTTAGCCTTGAACGTCGCCTATCGGTATCCATACCATCATTCCCCCCCGGCAAACTTGCATGCGAGGGAACCTTCTGTCCTTTGAGAAAAAGAAAGAAGAGAAAATAGAGCTATGGAACCTTGGCGGTTCGTTAATGCTTACCAGAAGCAGGTGTAATACAATGTCTCAGATAAGCATGCATATAAGTAAACATGAAAATTGACAAGAATTGTAAAACAGTTAGTCTTATTCAACTATGCACAGGGTCTGCGCCTGGCTTTGTACAAACGATTACATGCCTTGCCGGCAACACTTGTACAAAAGATGGTTGCCGGGGAACCCGGCAACCGCGCCTTATGGATAGAACTTACGAAGATGTTCGATATTCCAGGAATTGCTCACTGGAACGCCATCTTCGGTCTCCAGGCGGACAGCACCAGGCCTGGTGACTCGTACTACCCGATAAGGGCCTTCCCACTTCAGCGTCAACTTGATGGAATTCTTGGCCGACTGAACGCGCCGAAGAACAAGGTCGCCTTCCTCAAGACTTCGGGCATGAACCTTGCGGCTATGGTAGCGGCGCAAGGCTTGCTGGTAGCGAGCAGCTCGCACAGCAGCCTGAAGACGATCTTCCTCAAGGAGCGTAACGTCATCTTGCCGCAACTACTCTTGCTCAAGCTCATCATAGGCGAGCACTCGAGGTGACCCGTATGTGAGTTCCGTGGGGAGAACTGCTTCAGCCCCGTATACAAGGGAGAAGGGTGTCTGGCCGGTGGCTCGATTTGGTGTCGTTCTGATTGACCAAAGAACTGCCGGCAACTCATCAATCCAGCGTCTTCTGCACTTGCGCAGCTTGTCGAAAGTCCTTGTCTTGAGACCTCGCAACACTTCAGCATTTGCCCTTTCCGCCTGGCCGTTGCTCCTTGGATGAGCAACAAAAGCAAAATAGATCTTGCCGCCAAGGTCTTGGACATACTGCATGAAGGTGTGGCTCGTGAACTGTGTACCGTTGTCGGTGATAATCCTATTAGGCACACCAAAATGGCAAACTAGTCCTTTGAAGAACTTGACGGCTGATTGTGCTGTCACCTTTCTCACTGCTTCCACTTCCGGTCACTTTGTGAACTTGTCGATTGCGACGTACAAGTACTCAAAGCCCCCGGTTGCACGGGGAAAAGGGCCCAATATGTCGAGCCCCTAGACCGAAAATGGCTAGGAAAGAGGGATTGTTTGAAGAGCTTGAGTTGGTTGATGCAATTTCTTTGAATGGAACTGGCACGCTTCACACTTGGTTACTAGTGCAGTCGCATCCTGGAGAGCAGTGGGCCAAAAGAAACCTTGCCGGAATGCCTTACCAACAAGAGCTCTTGATCCTATGTGGGAGCCACATATGCTTCCATGTATCTCTGCCAATAGCTCCAGTCCATCCTCCCGAGGAACGCACTTCAATTTCACACCGTTCGGTCTCTTTCTGTACAGGACATTGTCCACAAACTGGTACATATTAGACCGACGGGCTACTTTCTCCGCTTCTTCCTGTTCTTCGGGGAGTTCTCCTGTTTGGAGGAATTGAACAATGTGTTGCGCCCACGCTGGAGCCTGAGGCTCGACAGCAAGGACTAAAGACATATCTTCTGTCGTGGAAGCGTTTGTCTCTACGGCAAGGGCTCGAGGCCCTGCCAGAGCCTGTTGCCCCCCCGGCAGGCTTGGCGTTGTTCCCGGCAACTTCCTTGCCAGCAAGGCTCTTGCCGGCAGCTTCTGGGAGCTCTGCGGGAAGGTACTGGCCGGAATTCAACTTCCTTCTCTTATCTTGCTTCGCCGATGGTGCTACGGATGGCTGAGTCAATTGAAGCACAAAAGTCCTTGGTTCCACAGGTAACTTGAGGGCAGCACGCTTTGACAGGTCATCGGCAATGCTGTTCTCTGCATGAGGAACATGCTCTGTTTGCAGACCATCAAAGCGCTCCTCCAACTTCCTCACTTCATCTACGTAAGCTTCCATCAACGGGCTCTGGTAATCTTTGTTGACTTGCTTGACAAGAAGCTGCGAATCACCTCTGACAATGAGCTTCTTAATTCCAAGGTCTGCCGCGATCCTAAGACCGGCAAGCAGCCCTTCATATTCCGTAGTGTTGTTCGTCGACCTCTCCCGGGGAAAGTGCATCTGAATTACATATTTGAGGTGCTCCCCGGTGGGTGCGACAAGCAGCACGCCAGCACCGGCGCCTTGCAGCGAGAAAGCCCCATCAAAATACATAACCCATTCCTGATTCATTTCCTTGCCGGGGAGAGTTGTTTCTTGAATTTCTTCGTTCGGCGTTGCGGTCCATTCTGCAATGAACTCTGCCAAGGCTCTGCTCTGAATAGTTGAAGTGCTTTCAAACTTGAGACCAAAGCTCGACAGTTCCAACGCCCACTCCACAATCCTGCCGGTCGCATCTGGATTCCGTAAAATCCGTTGCAACGGAAAGTGAGTGACGACGGTGATCTCATGTGCCTAGAAATAATGGCGCATCTTCCTCGAGGCCATGAGGAGGCCAAAGAACAACTTTTGCACGGCAGAATATCTTGACCTAGCCCCCTGCAAAAGGGAACTGACAAAAAAAATTGGGCGTTGCACCATCTTCTTCTTCTGTGTCTCTTCGTTGGACTGCACATATTCTGCTTTGTCGGCACCAGACTCTGCCGGGGAAGATCCTGGCTCGTCGCTTGCCGGTCCTGCCTCTGCCGCTGCTTCTTCATCGACTTCTCTCTGCGCCACTAACGCAGCACTAACCACTTGATTCGTTGCCGCCAAGTATAGCAACAACGGCTCTTGTGGTCTAGGTGCGACTAGTGTTGGCGGAGAGGAGAGGTACCTCTTCAAATCCTGCAGCGCTGCCTCCGCTTCCGGAGTCCACTTCATTGGACCTGCCTTTTTCAAGATTTTGAAAAAGGGCAGGGCGCGCTCAGCAGATTTGGAGATGAACCTACTCAGAGCAGCAACGCAGCCGGCAAGACGACGCACATCTTTGACGCGTCTTGGTGCTTCAATCTGCTCAATTGATTTGATCTTGTCGGGATTCGCCTCGATCCTACACTGAGACACAAAGAACCCGAGAAGCTTTCCGGACGGAACGCCAAACACACACTTCTCAGGATTGAACTTCAAATTGATCTTGCGTAGGTTCGCAAACATCTCTTCTAGATCTTGTATGAGCGTTGCTTTGTCCTTGGTTTTGATCACTATGTCATCCATATAAGCTTCCATATTTCTATGTAGCTGGGGCTCCAACCCGATTTGAACCACTCTTGCAAACGTCGAGCCAGCACTTTTCAACCCGAAAGGCATACGTAAGAAGCAATACGTACCACATGGGGTGATAAATGCGGTTTTCTCTTCATCTTCCTTAGCCATGAAGATCTGATGATACCCTGAATAAGCGTCAAGAAATGACAGCAGATCACAGCCGGCAGTAGAGTCCAAAATCTGGTCGATGCGCGGCAAGGGAAAAGGATCTTTTGGACAGGCTTGATTGATATCTGTATAATCAATACACAGCCTCCATTTTCCATTCGGCTTGCGCACTACAACTGGATTGGCCAACCACGTCGGATGGAGCACTCCTCTAACCAAACCTGCCGCTTCCAGTTTCCTGATTTCCTCGGCAATAAATTCTTGCCGCTCCAAGGCTTGCTTCCTAACTTCCTGCTTGACGGGCCGCTCATGAGGACAGACCGCAAGATGGTGCTCAATCACCTCCCTGGGAACACCGGGGATATCAGATGGTTGCCATGCAAACACATCGACATTCGCCCGCAGGAAGGTAATGAGCGCGCTTTCCTATTTGTCATCAAGGGAGGAACTTATGGTGAAAGTTCCTCCCGTACCATCCTCCTTGACGGGCACCTTCTTAGTTTCTGGTGGACCTGCCTTGGATTTCTTGCTCTTACCGGTGGAGCTCTCTGGCACATCCTCAACAGGAGCGCAGCACTCCGAGGAGGTGCGTTTACCGGAGTGTGTACCAGAGGTCTTGCCGGTCTTCTTCCTCCCGGGAGCTTCAGCGGCAGGAGCAAGTGCCTTGGTGGCAGGTGCTGCAACTGCCTCCCGGTAAAGTTGGTCAGTGCAGATAAGCGCATCCTTCTTGTCGGAGTTGATAGTGATGACGCTCATTGGCCCGGGCATCTTCAATGTATTATAAGCGTAGTGCGATGCTGCCATGAACTTGGCCAGCGCTGGACGGCCAAGGATCCCATTATATGGCAATGGAATCTTGGCGACGTCGAAGACAATCTTTTCTATCCTGAAGTTCAGGTCACTACCAAATGTTACTGGTAGTGTGATCTTACCCTTCGGCTGGCTCCTTCCTGGATTGATCCCCTGAAACAAGCTCGTTTCCTCGAGATCCTCATCAGGAATTTGCAACCTTTTGATTACATCAGGTGAGATCAAGTTCAATCCGGCCCCACCGTCAACTAACATTCTTGTCACTTTGAGGTTGTGAATCATTGGTGAAACCAACAATGGCAGACACCCGACCGCAGTTGTGCGATCAGGGTGATCCTCAGCATCAAAAATGATAGGCGCGTTGGACCACTTCAATGGTTTCCGAGCATCGACAGATGGCTCTGTCGCATTAACCTCGCGCGCCCACTGTTTAAGTCGGCGGTGGGAAGAATGCAACGAGGCGCCCCCGTCAACGCACATGGTATCTGTAGCTCTTTGAAACTCGTGCTCGCTGGACTCGTCGTCCTCTTCGTTGTCATCGTCACCCCCCTCTCCCTTGTCGCGGCCTCGAGCGGGCCTCTCCTTCTGTTGCTTGGCCTTGCCTGGGTGACCTCCTCGGCCACCGCATTTCTTGCCGGACCCGTCTGCACCATCCTGGGCCTTCTCCTTGTCTCACATTTCATACTCAGCCTTCTGCTTCTCGACAAGCTGCTCAACTTGCCGACAGTTCTGGAGATCATGGCCCTTGGTACGGTGGATCTTGCAGTACTGCTTGTCGGAGCCCTCCGGCTTGTCGGCAGCCGCCAAGGCCTGACAGGAAGCGCACCCGGCAACATCCTTGCCGGGGCCGTCAACTTTGACCTTCTTGGCGGTGTTGAGGTTGCCGGATTCCTTGACGGCAAGCACGGCCTTGCCCTTGCGCTTCCTGTTACACCGTCGGCCTTTCTTTGCCGGGGCGGCGGCGTCTTCGTCTTCAGAGTTGATTCCTGCGCCAGCATCCTCGCCGGGGAATCTCCTCCCTTCTTCAGCTCGAGCACACTTTTCAGCCAGAGCATAGAGCTCGGCAACATCCGTGACTTTGTTCATTGCCAGCTCTTCACGCATCCTGCGGTTGCGCACGTTCTGATGGAACGCGCTGACAACAGCGGCAGGATGGACATCCGGGATGTTGTGATGTATACGGCTGAATCTTTGTATATACTTGCTCAAGGTTTCACCCTCTTTCTGGGGGATGAGATGCAAATCACTTTCCTGGCCAGGAGCTTGGTGGCCTCCGGTAAAGGCGCCAACAAACTCATGACACAGATCTGCCGAGGAAGAAATGGAATTCTCCGGCAGATGCATCAACCACGACCTGACGTTGGGCTTAAGTACCAACGGGAAGTAGTTGGCGAGTATCTTGTCGTCGCGAGCCCCGGCAGCCTGCAGCGCAATGGTGTAGACGCTCAAGAACTCCGATGGGTGAGTCTTGCTGTCGTACTTCTCCGGGACCTCCGGTTTGAACGTCTGGGAATTGGGCCACTGGACTCGCCGCAGCTCACGGGTAAAAGCTGGACAACCCACCTCATAAGGTAAGTCACCAGGATACCCTGGCGCAGGCTTGTCTACAGTAGGTCCTGCGCGCTTATCAGATTGACAGTGCGCTTCCCGTCACCGCTCGATGGTAGTCCGAGTGTCTTATTTGCTTCGTTCCCGAAGAACTTGACGTTGATCGCGGATCGGACGACGCCGTTGAATCGTCATCACATGTGCCGGTCCGTCGAGTCAGCGTCCGCTGTTGCTGCCGTGGGGGAGAGTGCACCGTGGTCGTACCGCCTCCAGTCTTTTTGCCGTCGGCGCGCGCTGGCTCGATGGACCGCCGTCGCGAAGGCTCCGCCCGTTGCGGCCCATCTTCATTAGCGAGTCCAATGAGGCTCTGAATAGCAGCTCTCCATTCTTCGAGCTTGTCCGCAACAGGAGCAAAATTCAGGAGCAGCTGCGCTCGCGCCTACGCTTCTGCTGGTGTAGGTGACGGCGAAAGGTGCGAGGAACGTGAGGTGCTTGTTCACACACGAACCCGTCACCGTGTACCCTCAACGCCGGGGGTGATGCACCGCAGCTCACGTCGAAGGAGGTCCGACCGGCAGCGCGATACGCAAGACAGCCGGCAGACGCTTTTGAAGACCCGAAGCCCCGCACGCCCGGGAGGGACCCCGTCAGGGAGTGCGGCAGCAATGGGCTGCCCTAGGTCGATTCGCTCGCCCCTAGAGCCTCTGTACTCGCAGCTCTCCAACGAAGAACGACGAAGAATGAGAGAGAAAAACGATGGAAAGATAAAACGTAGATGAAAAAGTAGTATAATGATTGTTCGATTGTGTGTTGTTTCAATCGGCCATCACCCCCAACATATATAAGAGGCGACTGGACTTCCCGTACAAGCAAAGGATTCACCTAGGCTTTCCTTACAAGAAAATTACATCAATTCACGTCCTAGAGTCCTAGTTCTGGTCCCACTCGGATTCAGCCCGAATCTGGTCCAATCTTCTGCCTTGCTCCTTGCGTGGGCCGTGGAATCTGCATATGACTTCCGATGGAGACGGTTCAAATATCAATTTTGTGCGCTTTGACGAGGCCAACAATCCGTATGTTGATCACTTTTCCAAATAAGGCCATCTTGAATACTCCACGGGGTCATCCTTAATTTCGAGTCGGACTCGTTCATATAGCTGACTGGACCGTCCGACTCTTGTATCGTCTCTGCAGGTCATATACTACGTCGGATGATGATGACTCCAAAAGCAAAGTTGACCGTTTCGACGAGACGAACAACTTTCATGTTGAACACTTTTTGATCTGAGGCCATCTAGATAAGTATTTGAGCCCATCTTCAGCATCTCGTCGGACAGTTTTACTGTTCATGCGGCAAGCTTTCCCCGGCAAGGTTACTGTTCAGGCGGCAAGGGTACTGTTCACCCGGCAAGATTACTTTTCACGCGCGGCAAGCTTTTCCCCTTCAAGGTCACTGTTCAGGCGGCAAGGTACTGTTCACCCCCGGCAGGTACTGTTCACGCGCGGCAAGCTTTTCCCCGTCAAGGTCACTGTTCACGCGCGGCAAGGTTACTGTTCACCCCCCGGCAAGGTTACTGTTCACGCGCGGCAACCTTTCCCCGGCAAGGTACTGTTCACCCGGCAAGGTTACTGTTAACGCGCGGCAAACTTTCCCCGGCAAGGTACTGTTCACCCGGCAAGGTTACTGTTAACGCGCGGCAAACTTTCCCCGGCAAGGTTACTGTTCACGCGGCAAGGGTACTGTTCACCCGGCAAGATTACTGTTCACGCGCGGCAAGCTTTCCCCCGGCAATGTTACTGTTCACGCGCTGCAAGCTTTCCCCGGCAAGGTTACTGTTCACCCGGCAAGGTTACTGTTCACGCGGCAAGCTTTCTGGCTGCACCTTGCGGGTTCTTTTTGAGGCAGTAAACGACCTCGGATGAAAATGTGCCCAAAAGCAATTTTGACCGTTTCGACGAGACGAACAATTTTCATGTTGAACGTTTTTCGATCCGAGGCCATCTTGAAGGTCTAATTGCTCACGCATTGCATCAGACACCCATCAGACATGTGTCTGATGGGGCGCGCCATATTTCGCCTCTTGACAGGGCTGCATTCAAATAGCTCTAACTTTTGCATACGAACTCGGTTTGAGATGATTTTTATATGAAAATCAACCGATTCGACGAGACGAAGACAATTCATGTAGAGCATTCCTTCATCCGAGATTGTCTTGGAGGCGTAATCGACCAAAAAGCACTCAGAACACCTAAACATGACAATCCGAGTGTAGTTTTGGTCTTTGATATGATACCGAACGATTATGGTCCAAACATCAAAGTTGTTCCACTCGGCAATGTGAAGTTTCTCATGTAGAATATCTTGTCAATTGAGGTCATCTCTATTGCATTTTGTATTGTGCCAAAATCAGGTGTCAACACGTGCCCCCGTGTTTTTCGACAAAGCTTGCATGCGAAAAATAATTCGCACCATGTTTGTTCTAAAGACGATGTCAATACTCCATCGGCCATCTATATTTCTCAGGGCGATAATCATGTATCGGCCATGTTTATGCTAAGGGCGATAATCATATATCGGCCATTGCCTAATCAGGCTTCTTGCCACATACTCGGGTGGTACTTCTTCAGATATCTGCCATTGAGAGCTCGAGGTAATAATATTCCTTGCATGGATTCCACCAAATATGAATTTCCAGGAACTATCCTTGCAATCCTAAAAGGACCTTCCCAGTTTGGAGACCACTTCCCAAATTTTCTATCTCTAGAACCAATCGGCAGAATCACTTTCCACACAAGATCGCCAACCTGAAAATTCTTCAACTTGACCTTTTTATTGTAAGCTCTTGCTACCTTCAGCTTGTCCCTCTCTATGGCCTTCAAAGCAGCCAAACGTTTATCGGCAACTTCATCAATGTTGTCCATCATCAAATTGTAAAAGTCCACTGCCGATAAATCATTTTGCTTGGCTATTCTCAAAGCACTTAAATTCACTTCCACTGGTAAAACAACCTCTTGACCGTATACTAGCTCATACGGAGTTACCTTTGTAGCACCATGCTTTGAGATTCTATGTGCCCATAAAGCTTCAGACAATAACTCATGCCATTTTCTTGGATTATCCTCAATCTTCTTTTTGATGAGCTTGATCAATATCTTATTGCTAGATTCAGCTTGTCCATTAGCTTGGGCATAATACGGAGATGAATTGAGCAACTTTATGTTATATGATTCGGCAAATTCTCTAACTTGATGTGACATGAAAGATGAACCTTGATCTGTAGTCAATGTCTGAGGAACGCCGAATCTATGAATAATGTGCTCAGTTATGAATTGAATTACCTCCGTATGTGTCATGTTCTTGAGAGGTACTGCTTCAGACCATTTGGTGAAATAATCGGTTGCCACCAACACGAACCGATGCCCCTTCGAGGAAGATGGATGAATTTGCCCAATGAAATCTAAACCCCATCCTCTAAAAGGCCACGGCTTGATAATAGGATGTAACATAGCAGCAGGAGCTAATTGAATATCACCAAATTTTTGACAAGCTTCACACCCTTTATAATATCTGAAGCAATCATTGATCATAGTCGGCCAATAAAATTCAGCACGTCGTAATAACCACTTCATCTTGGGAGCCGACTGATGAGTACCACAAATGCCTTCATGTACCTCTCCCATAGCAATTCTTGCTTGGTCCTCGTCCAAACATTTCAAAAGAACATCTTCAACCGTTCGGCGATAAAGACCACCATCTCTCATTGTATACTTGAAAGCCATACGCCGAACAGTCCTGTCCACCCTTTCACTTGGATCACACAAGTAATCCATAATGGGATTCCTCCAGTCATGATTTTCACCTGCACTAGATTTTTTGTTAGTGGCCGAATCAATGGGCTCTGGTTCGGCCGCTCCCATATTAGCAAGACAAGACATCAGCTTCTGAGAAATATGAAACATGATAACCGGATGCTTGCTGTGCCAGCTGATTTGCTCTCCAATTGTCATGTCTAGATATATGAGCAATGCTAAAATAATCCAAAGTAGAAATTGTATCTAGACACTTATCAAGATAAACATTAAGTGATTCGTCTAAACATTGAAAGACTTTGGACACTTGCTGCACTACTAATAACGAATCACCAAAAGCCTCAACATGTGTAGCACCTATAGCAAGTAACATCTCCAGGCCGAATAACATTGCCTCATATTCGGCTTGATTATTTGTGCAAAAATATTCTAAGCGGCATGAGGCTTCAAAAACAGCACCATGAGGAGATATATAAACAATACCAACACCTTGGCCATTGCTACAAACTGAACCATCAAAATATAATCTCCATGGTACTAACAAGACAAGATTTATATCAATATCATGCTTGTCACCAATCCGATGTTCAACAATAAAATCAGCAACAATTTGGCCTTTCATGGATTTTAGAGATTCACAAGCCAAATCATATTCAATTAAAGCATAAGCCCACTTGCCAATTCTACCACTAAGAATTGGCCTATGCAGCATGTATTTGATGACATCGGTTTGACAAGCTATTATGCAAGTACTAGGCACTAGATAATGTCTTAATTTTGTGCAAGCATAATATAAACAGAGGCATAATTTTTCAATAAATGTATACCTTGTCTCGGCGTCCAATAAGCGTCGGCTCAGATATGTAATAGTATGCTCTTTCCCTTCGGTTTCTTGAGTTAAAACAGCACCAATAACACCTTCCTCTGCTGCAATATAAAGCCTAAAGGGTTCTTTGTGCCTGGGTGCTTTCATCACCGGAGGAGTGCACAAATAATTTTTGATCATATCAAATGCTTCTTGCTGTTTTGCCCCCCAAGTAAAATCAGTATCATTCTTTAACCGAAGGATAGGAGTAAATGCATCGACTTTCCCTGACAGATTAGCTATGAACCTTCTCAAATAATTGACCTTGCCAAGGAACTTTTGCATATCTCTCTTGCATGTTGGAGCCTCCACTTTCTGTATGGCCTCTATCTTTTTGGGATCAATCTCTATGCCATCTTCATGAATAATGAAACCCAAAAACTTGCCAGCCGACACGCCGAATGCACACTTCAAAGGATTCATCTTTAGTCCATATTTTTTCATTCTTTCAAAAACTAAGCGCAAATCGGCTAGATGAGATTCGAAAGCATCCGATTTGACAACAATATCATCAATATAGACTTCAAGTATAATGCCGAGCAGATCATGGAAAATTAAATTCATAGCCCTTTGATATGTGGCACCAGCATTTTTTAATCCGAACGTCATTACTGTCCACTCGAATAAACCAAGAAAACCAGGGCAACGAAAAGCTGTGTTGGACATGTCCTCTTCGGCCATAAAGATCTGATTGTATCCAGCATTACCATCAAGAAAACTAATAACCTTATGTCCAGAAGCATCATTAATAAGCATGTCGGCTATAGGCACGGGATACTCATCTTTGGGTGTAGCTCTATTCAAATCTCTGAAATCAATGCACACCCTTAACTTGCCGGAGCCTTTCTTCTCCACTGGTACAATGTTAGAAATCCACTCGGCATACCTGCAAGGTCTAATAAAATTAGCTTTAAGCAAACGACCGATCTCTTCCTTGATCCGGTCATATATTTTTGGATTAAACTTTCTAGCCGATTGTTTATATGGTCTAAAACCGGCTTTCATAGGTAACCGATGCTCCACTAGCTCTCGGCTTAAACCTGGCATCTCATGATATTCCCATGCAAAGCAACAAACATATTCTTTCAATAGCTCGATTAACTTATCTTTACAATCGGCTTTCAAATTTTTGTTTACATATGTCGGCCTAGGAATTGAGCCATCTCCAATATCTATTTCTTCTAATGGACCGGCCGATGCAAAACCTTGTCCAAGTTTATCCATATCATCTAACTCTTCTATAGATTCATACATATCGTTCCCATTGGCCCGATATTCTGCAAGCCGCTTTTGTAACCACTCAGAGTTAGGATCCATTTAAATGCATCATACCTTGGAGCCGATTGCCATCAACCGGCTTTAAAGAAACGGGCACGAAACCACTTTTTGTGGCGCTAAGAAAATCAAATTCTGACAAGTCGCGTCCCGTCAAGCAAGTAGCATTGGGATGTTGCCAATCCACCGATGCATCGGCCAAAGCAACACAAGCCGAGTTATCCGCATGAATGACTTCCACTTCATCATCAACCCACTGGATCAAAAACTGGTGCATAGTAGATGGCACGCACTGGTTTGCATGAACCCAATCACGGCCTAGTATGACGTTGTAGTTACCTTGCACCTCAGCAACAAAGAATGCAGTAGCCAAAGTTTTGCTCCCGACCGTAAGCTCCACATACATCACACCTTTGGCTTCAGTTTTCTCTTTGCCTTCAAACCCATTAAGCACCATATTGGTCTTGATTAGTTCTTCATCTGGCAGACCCAATTTTTTGAAGACCGAATAGGGCATAAGATTCACCACAGCACCACCATCAACAAGCATCCGAGCGAGTGGTGATCCGTTGATATGACCTCGGAGGTACAATGGTTTCAAGTGTGTCACTGGTTCTTTTGGCTTCTCAAATATTGCATTTTTTGGGCCAAAATCCAGTTGAGCCACTTCCCCTTCTTCATCTACAGCACGGAATTTAGCGGGTAAGTAATACACCATATTGATATCCATACCTTCACGAACCGGTGTAGACCCATAGTCCAACATATCTTCCTCCTCCTCGGGCGTGCTCATTGGTTCTGAAACCTGTTTGGGCGGAGCGCAATCGATAGGTGTTGCGGACGATGTAATAGCAATGGCATTGTCCTCCTTTGGCGGTATAGATGCTGATGTGACAGATGTAGAAACCACCGCACTCTGTACTTGCTTAGGCACCCACACTTGTTTTGTAGGTACCATGGGCCGAATGTCATTAAACCACTTATCTCTTTGCTTTTCGGCCTCCTGTTCTGCCAGCTCGTTACTCCTTAGCCTTTGTAGCTTCCTCTTTTGCGTTTTTGTTAGCCCTGGAGGACACCACTTAGGTTGCATATATTTTGGATCTTTGGGCTTGGCTTTGCTCGTGCTAGCTTCATGATCATTAGCCGAGTGCTTTGGCGCGATAGCAAGTATCGGCTCAGTAGGGTTGTTACGCACCGTCGGCTGTTGTATGGCGAATGTTTCAGTGCCCAAGACAAGTGTTTAGGCATCAAACTTTTCTTTGCCCTTTTCAGACTCAACCGCTGCACTTGGTGATTTGACACGCCACACCTATTTGTTGACCTTTTCTTGATTATTCTGCATCGGCCGATTGACACCATTGTTCAAACGGCCTCGTGCGGGATAAGAAAGCCTCTCACGCATAGGCCTCCTTGGTTCTGCCCATCCTGGATGAAAAGCATAAGGGGCCATTGGGGGCTGCCCCCATCCTCCATTGAATCCTCTCATGAAGTAGGGTGCATAGGGAGGTGGCGCCATCCACGGTCCTGGCGCCCATGGCCCGTATGGCCTTGTGTGATGCTGCAATTCTTGCCTCGGAGGTGATCTTGGGCGCTTCAAATTTGATGACCGATTAGAGCTAGAACCGGCCGCTTGATTAGCATACTTGGACAGCAACATATCAAAAGTTGGCTTGATTTTCTTGCGCTGCACTTTAGCTTCATTCGTCTTCCATTTGCCAATTTCTGGACTCTTGGGCTTAAGAAATTTAACACGAGCGTCTTGCTGCACCTGTGGTTGCCCCCCGAGTGTAGGATTCTTGATGGTGATCTTGATCACTTCCTTGCCATCAGGTTGCTTGTCAAGCACAACCTGCCTCCCTAAGACCTTGCTGTCCTCCTTGCCTTTCCTGGGCTAGCCAACAATGACATTAGTTTTTTTAGCAGATTCGGCCGCTTCCGGCCGAATGAGTAACTTTTTTCCCTCCAAATCCAGAGTGTTCATTGGGAAAGGTTGCTTATCAATTTGCATCTCAGAAAAGTTCAATCGTCCGTCATTGATGGCCGATTGTATCTGTCGTTGGAAAACATTGTAATCATTATTAGCATGAGAAAAAGAATTATGATATTTGCAATAAGCACGCCGTTTCAGCTCTTCAAACGGCGGTAAAGTATGAGATATCCTAATGATCTTAGCTTGCAGCAAAGCATCAAATATTTTATCACACTTGGCAACATTAAAAGTAAATTTCATCTCTTCATCACGATTCTTATGAATCGGTTTCAGATCATTGCAAGTAAATGGTTTGGCCTTAGATGGCCAAACAAATTCAGCAGCATAAATATCACCCTCATCGTCCGAACGATCACTATCATATTCAACCATATTCATCTTTGGACGATCAGTTTTATATCTATGCACTTCTTTAAGCTCCTTGCTTCGGCTTTCATGAGCCAAAGCCCTCTGTAAGACTTGGTTGATACTTATAAATTCATAGCCTTCTAGTTTCTCTCTAATATGAGCTCTCAAACCATTAAGCACAAGATCAGCCAAGTCTCTCTCAGTTATCACTAAACTATAGCACCGGTTTTTTGTTTCTCTAAATCTCTTGACGTAATCGGAGACCGATTCGTCATGCTTCTGCTTAACCAATGTAAGATGTGACAACTTAAGTTCATTATCGCCGCTATAAAAATGATCATGAAATTTTTGCTCTAGCTGCAACCATGCACGAATAGAGCCATGCGGCAAAGAAGAAAACCATGAAAATGCGGTACCAGTTAATGACAAAGGAAATAAACGCACTTTCAATTCATTTATCGAACCTGCTTCACCCAATTGTGCTAGGTATTGGCTAACATGCTCCCATGTGGTTTTTGTGCCCTCTCCATTAAACTTAACAAAATCTGGAATTTTATACCCTTGAGGGCACGGAATTGCATCAAAGTACTCAGGATACGGCTTTTGATAAATCCGATTCCTAGGTAATTCAACACAAAAATTCTCTCGAAGTGTTTTAGCCATCTCCTCTCTAAACCTAGCTAGAGCATCGTCCGTAGTAGACGATGAAGCTTGTGGCACTGGCATAGGAGGATTGGGGTTAGCAATCATGGGTGTAAATTGTGACATGTTTGCCGAACCATAGTTCGGCAATGATCTAGCAGTGTTTCCACCTATTTGGTTCGGCGTTGCCACCGAACTCTGCATAAAATGATTAAGTGGTGCAGCCACAATTTGATTGGTATGGGTAGGAAAATAATTCATCGGCATGGGAGGCACCGATGAAATAGGCAAAGCTGAATCAGGGTTTCCCATACTAGCAGGCATGTTAGGCATATTCTTCTGAGCATTAGTATTGTCTAAGAAAGCTTGATAGATCAGATTATTACTATCAGTAATATGACTCTCAATTTCAGCCCATTGCTCAGGAGAAAAGGTAGTACTTACAGAAGGTTTAACCTGCTCAGTTTGAAGGGGAGGAAACTTGATTTCTCCAACCGGAGTGATATTGCCTTGGCGGTCCTTCTTGAAGTTTCCAAGGAACTCATGCAAATCCTTCTCTTCACGCGCCTTCTTGTACCCCTCATAAGCTTGACGATGCTCGGCCGATAACTCCTCCAGATTGGGCTTGATAATGTTATCGGCGTCAACTTCCGAGGGATTGGGAAGATTGGACATGATGGATGATGATGATGGATCAAAGTTCCCCAGCGGAGTCGCCAAAAAGTGTGTTGACACACGAACACGTCACCGTGTACCCTCGACGCCGGGGGTGATGCACCGCAGCTCACGTCGAAGGAGGTCCGACCGGCAGCGCGATACGCAAGACAGCCGGCAGACGCTTTTGAAGACCCGAAGCCTCGCACGCCCGGGAGGGACCCTGTCAGGGAGTGAGGCAGCAATGGGCTGCCCTAGGTCGATTCGCTCGCCCCTAGAGCCTCTGTACTCGCAGCTCTCCAACGAAGAACGACGAAGAACGAGAGAGAAAAACGATGGAAAGATAAAACGTAGATGAAAAAGTAGTATAATGATTGTTCGATTGTGTGTTGTTTCAATCGGCCATCACCCCCAACATATATAAGAGGCGGCTGGACTTCCCGTACAAGCAAAGGATTCACCTAGGCTTTCCTTACAAGAAAATTACATCAATTCACGTCCTAGAGTCCTAGTTCTGGTCCCACTCGGATTCAGCCCGAATCTGGTCCAATCTTCTGCCTTGCTCCTTGCGCGGGCCGTGAAATCTGCATATGACTTCCGATGGAGACGGTTCAAATATCAATTTTGTGCGCTTTGACGAGGCCAACAATCCATATGTTGATCACTTTTCCAAATAAGGCCATCTTGAATACTCCACGGGGTCATCCTTAATTTCGAGTCGGACTCGTTCATATAGCTGACTGGACCGTCCGACTCTTGTATCGTCTCTGCAGGTCATATACTACGTCGGATCACGATGACTCCAAAAGCAAAGTTGACCGTTTCGACGAGACGAACAACTTTCATGTTGAACACTTTTTGATCTGAGGCCATCTAGATAAGTATTTGAGCCCATCTTCAGCATCTCGTCGGACAGTTTTACTGTTCATGCGGCAAGCTTTCCGCGGCAAGGTTACTGTTCAGGCGGCAAGGGTACTGTTCACCCGGCAAGATTATTGTTCACGCGTGGCAAGCTTTTCCCTGCCAAGGTCACTATTCAGGCGGCAAGGTACTGTTCACCCCGGCAGGTACTGTTCACGCGCGACAAGCTTTTCCCTGTCAAGGTCACTGTTCACGCGCGGCAAGGTTACTGTTCACCCCCGGCAAGGTTACTGTTCACGCGCGGCAAGCTTTCCCCGGCAAGGTACTGTTCACCCGGCAAGGTTACTGTAACGCGCGGCAACCTTTCCCTGGCAAGGTACTGTTCACCCGGCAAGGTTACTGTTAACGCGCGGGGCAAACTTTCCCCGGCAAGGTTACTGTTCACGCGGCAAGGGCACTGTTCACCCGGCAAGATTACTGTTCACGCGCGGCAAGCTTTCCCCCTGCAATGTTACTGTTCACGCGCTGCAAGCTTTCCCCGGCAAGGTTACTGTTCACCCGGCAAGGTTACTGTTCACGCGGCAAGCTTTCTGGCTGCACCTTGCGGGCCGTTTTTGAGGCAGTAAACGACCGCGGATGAAAATGTGCCCAAAAGCAATTTTGACCGTTTCGACGAGACGAACAATTTTCATGTTGAACGTTTTTCGATCCGAGGCCATCTTGAAGGTCTAATTGCTCACGCATTGCATCAGACACCCATCAGACATGTGTCTGATGGGGCGCGCCATATTTCGCCTCTTGACAGGGCTGCATTCAAATAGCTCTAATTTTTGCATACGAACTCGGTTTGAGATGATTTTGATATGAAAATCAACCGATTCGACGAGACGAAGACAATTCATGTGGAGCATTCCTTCATCCGAGATTGTCTTGGAGGCGTAATCGACCAAAAAGCACTCAGAACACCTAAACATGACAATCCGAGTGTAGTTTTGGTCTTTGATATGATACCGAACGATTATGGTCCAAACATCAAAGTTGTTCCACTCGGCAATGTGAAGTTTCTCATGTAGAATATCTTGTCAATTGAGGTCATCTCTATTGCATTCTGTATTGTGCCAAAATCAGGTGTCAACAGTGCTCTGACTCCTAACCGTGTTAGAAGGAGCTCCATCACGGTCCCGCGACCGCATGCCACTTCCACCAATGTTTTGGCATGCATGCTGGCCCCGCGCATCTTGAGAGTGATGCTCAGGAGTCTTTCCATGGGGACGCTTAGAACCACCAACGTCGTGGCGCTGTTCATCGCGCGCGACCTGAGAAAGTCGCGGCGCATGCGCCGGTGTGGGTGTCTTAGAATGAGCCCTTCCGTCCCTGGAGTTCACAATGCCGCCCGTAGGCAGCGCAGCTCCGTCCTTAGATCTTGCGGTGCGTGGGTTGCCGTCGCCGCCGCGAACAACGCCGCTCACTTGGCTTTGATCACCAGAACGTCGTGGAAGTTCAGGACCTCCGCCTCCTCCGCCCGCGTCCACACCGTCGCCCGTCCGTGTAGCTACAGGCACACCGGACGTGGATGGATCCATCGCCGTAAAACCCTTCTTCTTGGGAGCCATGATGATGAGGAAGATGAAGAAACTGGCGCGCTGATCGCTAGGTCAGGTTCGCGCACCCTCTTCCCCCTATCTGGCGCGCCAAAGATGTCGGCGTACGACACCTATGGGATCGCGTGGATCCCTTTATGGTTCGGCAGGGAGAAAGGCGTGCACAAAGAGCAGATCCAACGATCAACACAAGGGATTTTACCCAGGTTCGGGCCGCTGAGAAGCGTAAAACCCTACTCCTGCTTTAGTGTATAGTGAGTCTTTGAACTCTGGCTCCAGGAGCGCTATGTGATGAACAGTACACAGCTGCTACGCATGCATCTGGGCCAGAAGGTCCTCCCCCCGTAGCTACGCCTTGGGCCTCCTTTTATATCTCGAAGGGGTCACCAACAGTGGCGCACAGTACATACAAGAGGTGTAAAGTTGCTACAGTGTTTACATAAATATCACTCACGTCTTAGGACAAACGCATTAAATGCTCCGTTTAGGTGTCCCTAACTTTCTTGGGGACGGAAAAAGAGCCCGTCCCATCAGCACCGCTTAACCCCATCACCGTTAGTGTCTTGACACGCAACCAGGAGGACAAAGCCTAAACAACAAGCTGGTTGCTGCGCTGGAGCGGTGACAGGGTGGCGAAGTCTTGCCGGGTGCGAGTCTTGCCGGGGCTCCGCAAGCCATCCCAGAATCTTGCCGGGGTCCCAGCCTTTGGTCTTCTGTCTTCTGATTATTGACTTGAATGTTTCCTTGACATTCTTGTATTTGCATTCAGCTGTCTCCCGGCAGGCCTTGCCCCTGGTGTGGCTACAACCGTCCGTGCACAAGTATGGGGTACTAAAGACCCAAACCTTAGTACACCGACACTAAGCTTGGGGATGCCCCGGAAGGCATCCCCTCTTTTGTCTTCAATCCATCGGTAAATTTACTTGAGGCTATATTTTTATTCACCACATGATATGTGTTTTCCTTGGAGCGTCTTGTATGATATGAGTCTTTGCTTTTTAGTTTGCCACAATCATCCTTGCTGTACACATCTTTTGAGAGGGACACGAATTAATCGTGAATTTATTAAAATACTCTATGTGCTTCACTTATATCTTTTGAGCTAGGCAATGTTGCTCTAGTGCTTCACTTATATCTTTTTAGAGCACGGTGGTGTCTTTATTTTATAGAAATAATTGAACTCTCGTACCTCACTTATATTATTTTGAGAGTCTTTAAACAGCATGGTAATTGGTTTAGGTTATGAATTTAGTCCTAATATAATGGGCATCCAAGAGGGATATAATAAAAACTTTCATATAAAGTGCATTGAATACTATGAGAAGTTGGATTCCTTGCATATAGTTTTGAGATATAAAGATGGTGATGTTAGAGTCATGCTAGTGAGTAATTGTGGAATGGTAAAAATACTTGTGTTAAAGTTTGTGACTCCCGTAGCATGCACGTATGGTGAACCATTATGTAACGAAGTCGGAGCATGATTTGTTTAATGAATGTCATCCTTTGTGTGAGGGTCAGGAGCGCGCGATGGTTAACTCCTACCAACCTCTCCCCTAGGAGCATGCGTCTAATACTTTGCTTCGATAACTAATAGATTTTTGCAATCCCTACTCACTCACATTGATATCTATTGATGGGCATCTCCATAGCCCATTGATACGCCTAGTTGATGTGAGACTATCTTCTCCTTTTCCATACAACCTCCACCATATTCTATTCCACCTATAGTACTATATCCATGGCTCACGCTCATGTATTGCGTGAAAGTTGAAAAGGTTTGAGAACATAAGAGGTGTGAAATAATTGCTTGACTTGACATCGGGGGTTTGCATGATTTAGATACTTTGTGTGGGTAAGATGGAGCATAGCCAGACTATATGATTTTGTAGGGATAACTTTCTAAGGCCATGTTATTTTGAAAGGACACAATTGCTTGTTAGTATGCTTGAAGTATTACTGTTTTTATGTCAATATTGAGCTTTTGTTTTGAATCTTATGGATCTGAACATTCATGCCACAATAAAGAATATTACATGGATAAATATGTTAGGTAGCATTCCACATCAAAAATTCTGTTTTTATCATTTACCTATTCGAGGACGAGCAGGAATTAAGCATGGGGACGCTTGATACGTCTCCAACGTATCTATAATTTTTGATTGTTCCATGCTATTATATTATCTGTTTTGGATGCTTTATATGCATTAATATGCTATTTTATATTATTTTGGGGACTAACCTATTATCCTAGTGCCTAGTTCCAGTTTCTGTTTTTCCTTGTTTTTGAGTATTGCAGATAAGGAATATTAAATGGAGTCCAAACGGAATAAAATCTTCTGAATGGTTTTTCATGGACCAGAAGAAACCTGCCAGACTTGGAGATGAAGGCAGGAGACCTGCTGGGAGGCGACAAGCCCCCCTGGCTTGTGGCCCCCCAGCAGGTCTCCTAACCCTATTCTTCGGCCTATAAATTCCCAAATATTCCCCCAATCCCAAAAAGAGCCACGAAAATACTTTTCCGCCGCCGGAACCCTCTGTTCCCGTGAGATCCCATCTTGGAGCCTTTTCCGGTAATCTGCCGGAGGGGGATTCGATCACGGAGGGCATCTACATCAACTCCATTGCCCTTCCGATGATGCGTGAGTAGTTCACATTAGACCTTCGGGTCCATACCTAGTAGCTAGATGGCTTCTTCTCTCTCTATGTTCTTCAATACCATGTTCTTCATGATCTTCATGGAGATCTATCCGATGTAATACTCTCTTGCGGTGTGTTTGTCGAGATCCGATGAATTGTGGGTTTATGATCAGATTATCTATGAATATTATTTGAATCTTCTCTGAATTCTTTTATGCATGATTTCATATCTTTGCAAGTCTCTTCGAGTTATTGGTTTGGGTTGGCCAACTAGATTGGTAATTCTTGCAATGGGAGAAGTGCTTGGTTTTGGGTTCAATCTTGCGGTGTCCTCACCCAGTGACAAAGTAGGGGCAGCAAGGCACGTATTTGTATTGTTGCCATCAAGGATAAAAAGATGGGGTTTTCATCATAATTCTTGAGTTTATCCCTCTACATCATGACATCTTACCTAACGCGTTACTCTGTTCTTCATGAACTTAATACTCTAGATGCAGGCAGGAGTCGGACGATGTGTTGAGTAGTAGTAGTAGATGCTGAATCGTTTCGGTCTACTTGACACAGATGTGATGCCTATATGCATAATCATTGCCTTGGATATCATCATAACTATGCGCTTTTCTATCAATTGCTCGATAGTAATTTGTTCACCCACCTTATTATTTTCCTTCAAGAGAGAAGCCTCTAGTGAAACCTATGGCCCCCGGGTCTATTTTCCATATTATATTTTCAGATCTATAAACCAAAAATACCAAAAATACTTTGCTGCAATCTTTTTTACTTTTCGTTTTAGTAATCTTCTATATCTATCTCTATCAGATCTCATCCTTGCAAGTAACCGTGAAGGGATTGACAACCCCTTTATAGCATTGGGTGCAAGTGTTTGATTGTTTGTGTAGGTGCGAAGATTGGGGACTTGCTTGTATCTCCTACTGGATTGATACCTTGGTTCTCAACAACTGAGGGAAATACTTATCTACTTTGCTGCATCACCCTTTCCTCTTCAAGGGAAAACCAACGCAAGCTCAAGAATTAGCAGCGCCCACCTCGCCAGTGTACGGCAGAGAGGCCAGGATAGACCTCTTTTTGCTCGTACACTCCTCGAGCTCCACGGGAGATGTGGTCGGGCTGATTAGGCTACGACTCACTGGAGTACGGGATGGCGATCTGGGGGAAAGGGACACCGCCAACCTCATCTAAAAACTCAGGGCGGCGATGGTGTATGTGGATCGGTGGGGACCCTGAACCTGTTTAGCTATGAGGCACGGGCAGACCGGCTGAGGTTGGTGGTGGAAGGCGGCGACAGGGGCGAGCTAGGGTTCAAGCGGGGGAGGAAGGGGGAGGGGGTGTTGTGTGGACGGGGGGGGGGGGTGTTTGCGGATGTGCCGCTGCTGCTGAAAATTTTAGTAGTAATGGTGTGGGTGGAGATGGTGGTGGACGACGGATGGTGACGGTTGAAATGCCTCGGCAGCTGAAAATTTACAATAGGGTCGGTGCGGTGGACGAGGAAGGGCGGCATGCAGTTGAAATACCACTTCCACTTAAATTTTGGTAAAGGAACTGGGCGGGAGCAAGCAAGATCGCACACGGTCCTAACATAATAAAGTTTGTACGTTGTAACAAAATGTCTTGCCGCGAAACCATGAATTTTTGCATCGCTCAAGGTGGGTATCTCTTTCTGAGATTTCTCAAGGCAGGCTCATCTCACACGGCTCATCCTCAATTTCAGTCGCAGACGTGAAATTCATCCTAAATTTCCACATGCCCACAAACAAATGACACAAACATTTGGCAAATTTTCACAACAAAATGCCTTATTTCGCAGTGGATTAGTTGACATTAGTTTATACGCTCAGTAGTTTACAAACAGTTTGTCAATTTACATGAAGATGAACTGCACAAAATATTCACTACGCCATGGATGCATACAAACGCCGCGCCTCCACCGTCATGATGACCTTCCTCGGCTCAGAACGAGTATTCAGAGGAGCTCGTCAAGTCGATGAGCTCGATTGATTCCACGGTGGAGACCAGTGGGGCTACCTTGGCCGGAGCAACCGCGATGCCTCTCGCCTGGTTTGCCACTGTCGTGGCGTCCACGTGGTCCATCGGGATATAGACGGGCGCCGCTCTCGCTAGAGCCGCGTCCCTGATCGTCGTGGCCGCTGTTGCGAGTGCTACTGATACGTCTCCAACGTATCTATAATTTTTGATTGTTCCATGCTGTTATATTATCACTCTTGGATGTTTTACCATCATTTTATATCAACTTTATATCATTTTTTTGGGACTAACCTATTGACATAGTGCCAAAGTGCCAGTTGCTGTTTTTGCTTGTTTTTTACTTCACAGAAAATCAATACCAAACGGAGTCCAATCGCGACGAAACTTTTTGGAGATTTTTTCTGGCCAAGAAGACACCCAGTGGGCCAAACAAGAGCCAGGAAGGTGAGATGTGGATAGCACAACCCACCAGGGCGCGCCAGGGGGCCCCCGGTGCGCCCTGATGGGTTATGCCCTCCATGGGGCCCCTCTAAACCGCCTTTGATGCCTATAAATTCCCAAATATTCGAAAAACCCTAGAGGACTCGACGAAACACAATTCCAGCCGCTGCAAGTTCCAGAACCGCGAGATCCAATCTAAACACCATCACGGAGGGGTTCATCTTCCTCATAGGTGCCTCTCCCATGATGCGTGAGTAGTCCGCCATAGACCTACGGGTCCGTACGCAGTAGCTAGATGACTTCTTCTCTCTCTCTCTTATGATTCTCAATACAATGGTCTCTTGGAGTTCTATTTGATGTAAACTTTTGCAGTGTTTTTGTTGGGATCCGATGAATTTTGAGTTCATGATCAGTTTCTATCCATGAATATTATTTGAGTCTTCTTTAATCTCTTATATGCATGATTGCTTATAGCATCGTATTTCTTCTTCGAATCTTTGGTTTAGTTAGGCCGACCAGATTGATTTTTCTTGCCATGGGATGAGGTGCTTTGTGATGGGTTCGATCTTGCGGTGTTCTTTCCTAGTGACAGAAGGGGCAGCAAGACACGCATGTATCGTTGCTATTAAGGATAACAAGATGGGGTCTATTCCTACATGAATAGATCTTGTCTACATCATGTCATCGTTCTTATTGCATTACTCCGTTTTCCATGAACTTAATACACTAGATGCATGCAGGCAGGAGTCGGTCTATCTATCTTGGACGTGATGCCTATATAATGATCATCGCCTTCGATATCGTCATGACTATTCGATTTTCTATCAATTGCCCAACAGTAATTTGTTCACCCACCGTGCGCTATACTCATGAGAGAAGCCACTAGTGAACCCTACGCCCCCCGGGTCTACTTTTCCAACATATTGCTTTCCGATCTATCTTTTCACAATCTTTCTTTTCAGATCTACAAAACCAAAAACCCAAAAACATATTGCTGCATATTTACTCTTTTTATTTGTGTTCTTGAGAGATCTATCTCTCCTATCTATCACTACCTAATCTATCTTATTACCGCAGAGAGATTGACAACCTCTCTTTCGTGTCGGGTTGCAAGTATTTGTTGTTTTGTGCAGGTGCTGCTTATTGGGTGGTGGTGATCCTCCTACTGGTTCGATAACCTTGGTTTCATAACTGAGGGAAATACTTACCATCACAGTGCTGCATCATCCCTTCCTCTTTGGGGAAATACTGATGCAGTCTCAAGCCACGTCAAAGGAATTTCTAGCGCCGTTGCTGGGGAGGAAGCGGTCTCTTCGATGTGCCTATCGTACGCGACGAGGGGACTCCATCATCATCTACCAGGTTCCTAATCACAAATCTCATCTCCCTGCAATTACATTATTTTCCATTTGCCTCTCGTTTTCCTCTCCCCCACTTCACCAATTTGCCGTTTTATTCGCCCACGTTTTCATCCCCTTCGTCTTTGGGGAAATACCGACGCAGTCTCAAGCCACGTCAAAGGAATTTCTGGCGCCGTTGCCGGGGAGGAAGCGGTCTCTTCTATGTGCCTATCGTAGGCGCCGAGGGAACTCCATCATCATCTACCAGGTTCCTAATCACAAATCTCATCTCCCTGCAATTACATTATTTTCTATTTGCCTCTCGTTTTCCTCTCCCCCACTTCACCAATTTGCCGTTTTATTCGCCCACTTTTTCGTTTGCCCTTTCTCTCGTCAGATCTCTTGTTTGCTTGTCACCATGAGTGATTTTAGTATGGCAGAAACAGATGATGGCAGGACTCCTAAAATTGGACGTTCTGCCAATCTTGATTCTAAAACTTTTGTTTTGGGGCAAGGGAACATTATAGGAAAAGAAACTATTCAAGAGTTTTTTTAATTGCGTTGGGAATTTGACTCTCGATGATACCCCTATTCTGAAAAGAACTAAATCTTATGCGGAAGCTATCTCGGCGTTAGTTCTAAAACTTGAAAATATATTTATTCATTCCCATCCTACCTTGCAAAGATTGTTTTATGAGCTACCCGTCATTAAGAATCCTAAGGCAAAGAAGTTGGCTACCCTTGTTCTCATGCATGAATTTGATCATATAGTACGGGAAGCTAGGGAGATCTTTGACTTTTATGGTATGAGCCGTGAAAAAACCGGTAATTGGAGAAATCCTTTACAATAGTGATTACATGATGAGATATTTGCTTGGAAATAATCAAATCTTTGATGAGAATCTTAAAAAGGAAGTTCCCGTTTTAGACATGATCCAACAAGTTTTCAACGATGTGAACCAACAATATTCTTGGATCGTGGCCGGTAATCAAAGGGGTTACGTAGAGGGACAACTTGATAGTGCTAAGGTTGCTATGGACGATGTGCTCCAAGTTTTATTTGCAAAACCTCCTAACAAAAACACTTCATCCAAAACCAAAGATGACAATACTTGAATCTATCCATTATGCCTAGCTAGGGGCGTAAAACGATAGCGCTTGTTGGAAGGCAACCCAATGAATAAATAAAATTTTGCTTTTTCCTTTCTGTTTTTGAGTGTTCACACAATTATGCCTCTGTTATTATTGTGTTTTTATAGTTTATTTAGTGTTTGTTCCAAGTAAAGCCTTTAGGATGATTCATAGGATGAGTAGAAGTGGTGCTGAATCTGAAACAGAAACTTTGCGTCCAGTATATGAATTTTCGTTTTTTGCTGGAACATGATCTTAAGCTGAAATATTAACACAGTATTTCTATACAAATTCCTTACGTTTTCCTAATTTTTCAGAATTTTTAGAGTTACAGAAGTATGGTTAGAGTACAGATTACTACAGACTGTTCTGTTTAAGACAGATTCTGTTTTCGTTGCGTTGTGTGCTTGTTTTGATGAATGTATGGGTTATATTGGAGGGTATGAACCATGGTAAAGTTAAAATACAGTAGCTATAATGCAATTATAAAATACGAATGGGTTTGTAATAGTACCTAAAGTAGTGATTTGCTTTATTATACTAACAGATCTCACGAAGATTTTGTTGAGTTTTGTGTGATTGAAGTTTTCAAGTTTTCGGTGAGATCACGATGGATGAAGGAATAAGGAGTGATAAGAGCCTAAGCTTGGGGATGCTACTGCACCCCCAAGATATATCCAAAGAGTAACAAGCAACTAAGCTTGGGGATGCCCCCGAGTGGCATCCCCTCTTTCTTCTAACGACCATCGGTATTTGAGTTGGAGCTATATTTTTATTCGGCACATATCATGAGTTTTGCTTGGAGCGTCTTGTATCTTTGCTTTCTTTGTTTGTTAGTTTGTCACTTGTATCCTTGCTAGACACACCTATGTCGGTGTACTAAGATTGGGTCCCTTAGTACCCCGTACTTGTGCACGGACAGTTGTAGCCACACCTGCGGCAAGGCCTGCCGGGAGACAACCGAATGCAAGTTCATAAAGTCGAGGAGGCATCCAAGACAAGGCAATAGTCAGAAGACCGAAGGCAGGAGCCCTGGCAAGACCTTGTCGGGATGGCTCGCAGCCCCGGCAAGGCTCGCACCCGGCAAGCCCTCGCTGCCCTGTCACCGCTCCAGTGCGGTCACCAGCTTGTCTTTTAGCTGTTGTCCTCCTGGTAACGTGTCAGGTGCTAGCGGTGGATGGGCTTAAGCGGTGCGATGGGACGGCTTCTTTTCCCGTCCCCAAGATGCTAAGGGACATCTCAATGGAGCATTAAATGCATTTGTCCAAAACCATCAGTGTTAGGTATGATAACACTGTAGCTACTTTTACACCTCATGTATGCCCTGTACGCCACTGTTGGTGACCCCTTCGAACGTATAAAAGGAGGCCCAAGGCGTAGGTACATGGGGATCGGATCTTCTCAAGCGCATTCTACATGTGTAGCTGCTGAGTAGTGTAGCGCTCCTATAAATTGAGCTAGAACACATCTAATACAACCAAGCAGGAGTAGGGTTTTACGCATCTTTGCGGCCCGAACCTGGGTAAAATTCCCGCGTGTTGTTCATCAGATCTGCTCTCTGTACAAACCCTCTCCCTACCGAATCGTAAAGGGATCCTCACGATCCCATAGGTGTCGTTTCTCCGACATCTTTGGCGCGCCAGGTAGGGGAAGAGGGTTGTGCGAACCTGATCTGGTGATCAGCGTGTCAGTTCCTTCATCATCTTCATCGTCATGGCCCCCAAGAGGAAGTGGTTCACGGCGGTTGGACCGTCCACGTCCGCCGCGCCTGTGCTTATGCGCACGGGCGACGGTGTCGACGCGGGTGGAGGAAGTAGAGATCCACAGCTTCCACGATGCTCTGGTGATCGTAGCCAGGCGAGCGGCGTCGTTCGCGCCGCTAGATCTAAGGACGGAGCTGCGCTGCCAGCAGGCGGTGTAACGAACTCCAGGGATGGAAGGGCGCCTTCCAAGACACCCACGCCGGCGCATGCGCCGCGGCCTTCTCAGGTCGCGTGCGATGATGAGCTCCGCGACGTCGGTGGTACTAGGCGTCCCCATGGAAAGTCTCCTGAGCATCACCCTCGAGATGCGCAGGACCAGCATGCACGCCAACAAGTTGGTGGAAGCGGCGCGTGGTCGCAGGATCGTGATGGAGCTCCTTCCAACATAGTTGGGAGTCAGAGCACCTCATGTTCCTCGCACCTGTCACCGCCGCCCACACGAGCGGAAGCGCTGGCACGAGCACAACTGCTTCTGAACTTCCCTCCTGCTGCGGACAAGCTCGACGAATGGAGAGGTGCCATTCAGAGCCTCGTCGGCCTCGCCAACGAAGATAAGCCGGAGCAGGCGAAGCCCTCGCGGCGGCAGTCCATCGAGCCGGCACGCGTCGGCGGTGAGAAGACTGTGGGCGGTACAACTATGGTGTACTCTCCCCCACAGCGGCAGCAGCGGACGCTGACTCGACGGGTCGACACCCGTGATGACGATTCCACGGCGTCGTCCGATCCGTGAACTCGCCACGATCAACGTCAAGTTCTTCGGGAGCGAGGGAAGGAAGACGCACGAACTACCATCGAGCGGCGGCGGGAAGCGCGCTATCAATCTGACAAGCGCACAGGACCTACTGTAGACAAGCCAGCGCCGGGGTATCCTGTCGATCTACCTTACAAGGTGGTTGTCCAGCGTTTACCCGTGAGCTGCGGCGAGTCCAGTGGCCCAATTCTCGCATGTTCAAGCCAGAGGTCCTGGAGAAATACGACGGCAAGACCCACCCGTCAGAGTTCCTGAGCATCTACACCATTGCGGTGCAGGCTGCCAGGGCTCGCGACGACAAGATACTCACCAACTACTTCCCGTTGGTGCTTAAGCCCAACGTCAGGTGTGGTTGATGCACCAGCCGGAGAATTCCATTTCTTCTTGGGCAGATTTGTGCCATGAGTTTGTTGGCGCCTTCACTGGAGGCCACCAAGCTCCTGGCCAGGAAAGCGATCTGCATCTCATCCCCCAGAAGGAAGGTGAGACTTTGCGCAAGTACATCCAGAGGTTCAGCCGCATACATCACAACATTCCGGACGTTCACCCTACCGCTGTTATCAGCGCGTTACATCAGAACGTGCGTAACCGCAGGATGCGGGAAGAGCTGGCGATGAACAAGATCAGGGATGTTGCCGAGCTTTATGCTCTGGCAGATAAGTGTGCTCGAGCTGAAGAAGGGAGGAGGCTCCCCGGCGAGGACGCCGGCGCAGGGGCCGACTCTGAGGATGAGGGCACCACCGCCCCGGGAAAGAAGGGTCAGCGGCGTAACAGAAAGCGCAAGGGCAAGGCCGTGCTTGCCGTTGAGGGATCCGGCAACCCCGGCACCGCCAAGAAGGCCAAGGTTGATGACCCCGGCAAGGATGTTGCCGGGTGCGCCTCCTGCCAAGCCTTGGCGGCTACCGACAAGCCAGACGGTTCCGGCAAGCAGTACTGCAAGATCCACCGCACCAAGGGCCATGATCTCCAAGACTGCCGGCAAGTCGAGCAGCTTGTCGAGAAGCAAAAAGCCGAGTACGAGAGGCGAGACAAGGAGAAGGCCCAGGATGGAGCGGAGGGGTCCGGCAAGAAGCATGGTGGCCGAGGAGGTCACCGCGGCAAGGCCAAGCAACAGAAGGACCGGCCCGCTCGAGGCCGCGACAAGCAAGAGGGGGGTGATGATGACATTGAGGAGGACGATGAATCCAGCGAGCAAGAATTCCAGAAAGCTACGGACGCCATGTGCGTTGACGGAGGTGCCTCGTTGCATTCTTCCCACCGCCAACTTAAACAGTGGGCGTGTGAGGTTAATGCGACTGAGCCATCTGTTGGCGTCCGGAAGCCTTTGAAATGGTCCAACACGCCTATCATTTTTGACGTTGAGGATCACCCTGATCGTGTAACTGCTGTTGGGTGTTTGCCGTTGTTGGTCTCACCAACGATTCGCAACCTCAAGGTGACGAAAATGTTAGTTGACGGTGGGGCCGATTTGAACTTGATCTCACCCGAGGTAATCAAAAGATTGCAAATTCCTGATGGAGATCTCGAGGAAACAGGCTCGTTTCAAGGGGTCAATCCAGGAAGGTGCCAGCCCAAGGGAAAGATCACGCTGCCGGTGACATTTGGTAGCGACCTGAATTTCAGGACAGAGAAGATTGTCTTCGATGTCGCCAAGATTCCACTACCATATAATGGGATCCTTGGCCGTCCAGCACTGGCCAAGTTCATGGCGGCATCACATTATACTTACAACGTATTGAAGATGCCCGGGCCGATGAGCGTTATCACTGTCGGTTCCGACAAGAAAGACGCGCTTATCTGCACCGATCAACTCTACCGAGAGGCAGTTGCAGCATCTGCCGCCAAGGCACTTGCTCCTGCCGCTGAAACTCCCGGGGGGAAGAAGACCGGCAAGACCTCCCACACACACTCCGGCAAGCGAACCTCCTCGGAGTGCTGCGCTCCTGTTGAGGATGTGCCGGAGAGTTCCACCGGCAAGAGCAAGAAGTCCAAGACTGCTCCGCCAAAGACCAAGAAGGTGCCCGCCAAGGAAGATGGCTCGGGAGGAACTTTCACCATAAGTTCCACCCTCGATAGCAAATAGGAAAGCGCGCTCGTTGCCTTCCTACGGGCGAATGTCGATGTGTTTGCATGGCAACCATCTGATATCACCGGTGTTCCCAGGGAGGTGATTGAGCACCACCTTGCCATCTGTCCACACGCGCGGCCCGTCAAGTAGAAGGTCAGGAAGCAAGCTTTGGAGCGGCAACAGTTTATTGCCGAAGAAATTAAGAAGTTAGAAGCGGCAGGCTTGGTTAGAGGAGTACTTCATCCAACATGGTTGGCCAATCCGGTTGTAGTGCGCAAGGCGAATGGAAAATGGAGGCTATGTATTGACTATACAGATATCAATAAAGCCTGTCCAAAAGATCATTTTCCCTTGCCGCGCATCGACCAGATTGTGGACTCCACTGCCGGCTGCGACTTGCTGTCATTCCTTGACGCCTATTCAGGCTATCATCAGATTATCATGGCCAAGGAAGACGAAGAGAAGACCGCATTTATCACCCCATGTGGTATGTACTGCTTCTTGCGTATGCCTTTCGGGTTGAAAAGTGCTGGTTCTACATTTGCAAGAGCGGTCCAGACTGGTTTTGAGCCCCAGCTACAGAGAAATATGGAAGCTTATATGGATGACATAGTGGTCAAAACCAAGGACAAGGCAACACTCATATCAGCTTTAGAAGAAACATTTGCCAATCTGCGCAAGATCAACTTAGAGCTCAACCCTGAGAAGTGTGTGTTTGGTGTCCCGTCCGGCAAGCTTCTCGGGTTCTTTGTATCTCAACGTGGAATTGAGGCAAATCCCGACAAGATCAAAGCAATTGAACAAATTGAAGCGCCAAGACGTGTCAAGGATGTGCGTCGCCTTGCCGGTTGCGTCGCGGCTCTGAGTAGGTTCATCTCAAAATCTGCTGAGCGCGCCCTGCCCTTTTTCAAAATATTGAAGAAGGCAGGTCCAATGAAGTGGATTCCGGAGGCGGAGGCAGCGCTGCAGGATTTGAAGAAGTACCTCTCCTCTCTGCCAGTCCTAGTCGCGCCAAAACCACAAGAGCTGTTGCTGCTATATTTAGCGGCGACGAATCAAGTGGTGAGTGCCGCGCTAGTGGAAGAGAGAGAAGTTGATGAAGAAGCTGCGGCAACGGATGGACTGCCAAGCGACAAGCCGGGATCCTCCCCGGCAGGGTCTGGTGCTGACAAAGCAGGATCTGCGCAGCCAAATGAATCAATTCAGAAGAAGAAGATGGTGCAGCGCCCAGTCTATTTTGTTAGCTCCCTTTTGCAAGGGGCTAGGTCAAGATATTCTGGTGTGCAGAAGTTGCTCTTAGGCCTCCTCATGGCCTCGAGGAAGCTACGCCATTACTTCCAAGCACACGAGATCACCGTTGTCACTCGCTTTCCGTTGCAGCAGATTTTGCGAAACCCAGATGCTACCGGCAGGATTGTGGAGTGGGCTTTGGAACTTTCAAGTTTTGGTCTCAAGTTCGAAAGTACTTCGACCATCCAGAGCAGAGCCTTGGCGGAATTCATTGCAGAATGGACCCCAACGCCAGATGAAGAAGTTCCAGAGTCAACTCTCCCCGGCAAGGAAACAAATCAAGAGTGGATCATGTATTTTGATGGGGCTTTCTCGCTGCAAGGCGCCGGTGCTGGCGTGCTGCTTGTCGCACCCACCGGAGAGCACCTCAAATATGTGGTTCAGATGCATTTTCCCCGGGAGAGGTCAACGAACAATACTGCGGAGTATGAAGGGTTGCTTGCCGGCCTCAGGGTCGCAGCAGACCTTGGGATCAAGAAACTCATTGTCAGGGGTGATTCTCAGCTTGTCGTCAAGCAAGTCAATAAAGATTATCAAAGCCCGTTGATGGAAGCTTATGTAGATGAAGTGAGAAAGTTGGAAGAGCATTTTGACGGTCTGCAAATGGAGCACGTTCCTTGTGCAGAAAACAGCATCGCTGATGGCCTGTCAAAATGCGCTGCTCTCAAGTTACCTGTGGAACCAGGGACTTTTGTGCTCCGACTGACTCAACCATCCGTGACACCATCAATGGGACAAGAGAAGAGAAGAACGTTGAGTTCCGGCAAGTACTTCCCGGCAGAGCTCCCAGAAGCCGCCGGCAAAGAAGTTGCCGGGAACGTCGCCAAGCTTGCCGGAGAGCGACAGGCTCCGGCAGAGCCTCAAGCTCTTGCCGTCGAGACTAACGCTCCCGCCAAGCCTGCCGGGGAACAGCAAGCTCCGGCAGGGTCTCAGGCCCTTGCTGTCGAGACAATTGCTCCCGCGGCAGAAGATATGCCTTTAGTCCTTGCCGTCGAGCCTCAGGCTCCAGCATGGGCACAGCACATCGTCCATTTCCTTCAGACAGGAGAACTCCCCGAAGAGCAGGAAGAAGCAGAGAAAGTAGCCCGTCGGTCTAAAATGTACCAGTTTGTGGACAATGCCCTGTATAGAAAAAGGCCGAACAGTGTGAAATTGAAATGCATTCCTCGGGAGGATGGACTGGAGCTGTTGGCAGAGATACATGGAGGCATATATGGCTCCCACTTTGGATCAAGAGCAATTGCCGGTAAAGCATTCCGGCAAGGTTTCTTTTGGCCCACTGCTCTCCAGGATGGAACTGCGCTAGTAACCAAGTGTGAGCCATGCTAGTTTCATTCAAAGAAATTGCATCAACCAGCTCAAGCTCTTCAGACAATCCCTCTCTCCTGGCCATTTTCGGTCTGGGGGCTCGACATCTTGGGCCCTTTTGCCCGTGCTACCGGGGGCTTTGAGTACTTGTACGCTGCAATCGACAAGTTTACAAAGTGGCCGGAAGTGGAAGCAGTGAGGAAGGTGACAGCACAGTCAGCCGTCAAGTTCTTCAAAGGAATAGTTTGCCGCTTTGGTGTACCAAACGGGATCATCACCGACAACGGCACACAATTCACGAGCCGCACCTTCATGCAGTATGTCCAAGACCTTGGCGGCAAGATTTTTTTTTCTTCTATTGCCCACCCGAGGAGCAACGGCCAGGCGGAAAGGGCTAATGCTGAAGTGCAGCGAGGCCTCAGGACGAGGACTTTCGACAAGCTGCGCAAGTGCGGAAGGCGCTGGGTTGATGAGTTTCCGGTGGTTCTTTGGTCAATCAGGATGACACCGAATCGAGCCACCGGCCAGACACCCTTCTCCCTAGTATATCGGGCAGAGGCAGTTCTCCCCACGGAACTCACATACGGGTCACCTCGAGTGCTCGCTTATGATGAGCTTGCGCAAGAGCAGCTGCGGCAAGATGACGCGTTGCTCCTTGAGGAAGATCATCTTCAGGCTGCTGTGCGAGCTGCACGCTACCAGCAAGCCTTACGCCGCTATCATAGCCGCAAGGTTCACGCCCGAAGTCTTGAGGAAGGCGACCTTGTTCTTCGGCGCGTTCAGTCCGCCAAGAATTCCAACAAGTTGACGCCGAAGTGGGAAGGCCCTTATCGGGTAGTACGAGTCACCAGGCCTGGCGCAGTCCGCCTGGAGACCGAGGATGGCATCCCAGTGAGCAACTCCTGAAATATCGAGCATCTTCGTAAGTTCTACCCATGAGACGCGGTTGCCGGGTCGCCCGGCAACCCCTTTTGTACAAGTCTTGCCGCTAAAGCATGTAATCCTTTGTACAAAGCCAGGCGCAGACCCTATGCATAGTTGAATAAAGCTAAGTGTTTTGCAAATCTTGTTGATGTTTATGTTTACTTATGTGCATGTTTATCTGAAATATTGTATTACACTTATCTCCAGCAAGTGCTAACGAACCGCCAAGGTTCCATATCTCTATTTTCTCTTCTTTCTTTTTCTCAAAGGACAGAAGGTTCCCTCGCATGCAAGTTTGCCGGGGGGAAAAGTATGGTATGGTTACCGGCAGGCGATGTTCAAGGTTAACATCTTGCCAGAAGGAGCACAGTGACCAAAAGCTAAGTTACAGAAACTTTAAACAAATTTTTATGTTATTCTCCTTGAACGATTTCAACTCTTGTATGGAAAACCTGCACGCGAAGGAACCTTGTTGTGATTGGTTGCGCCCTTATCCTGTTTCGAGTCCGCTCAACAGTTTAGGTGGCTGCACTGAAAACGTCAAGGTTTCTTGCCGGTAGCGGCACCGCCAGCAGGCTGCTAAAGTCCCGCACCTAGCGCTCGCGGCAAGGGTGCGCGCGCCGGCAAGTTTCCAATCAAGCGTAGGGCGAATACATACAGAAAGAAATTAAGCAAGGGGAATAGCATAGCATTCATCCAAAACATAGCAAGTCATATTACAATAATAGCTGCCGCGATTCTAACATAAGTCAATATTGTCTTTGACATGGAACGATGGCGGCAAAAAGGGGGAGAAGCAGCTAATCCCGGCGATCGCCTTCAACTCTCTTGACTTGGCTTACCCTATCGACGATGGGCGCGACAAGTTCTTCTGCCGCCTTGATATCTGCATCCTTCGGCAGGTGGTCAAGGACGTTGGTGAGGTTGATGCCGGGGTTTCTGTGCACCACCTTGACGAGCACCTGGCGGAGGACGGCCTGGCAGAGTTTGCGCGACTCGCTGGCCAGATGAGCTTTTCGGTCTGAATGGAGCTGCTCCAGGGCATAAATCATTCCATCGAAGAACATGGTCAGCTTGGCGCTCGAGGACACCCTGTCGTCAAGAGAGTACCTGAAGCTTTGCAGGCCCATGGTGGACAATTGCGCGGCAAGCTTTTCCGCGACGTTGACAAGCTTTTCAGTCCAGATTTGCACTCCGTGCAATTAGTCGTTGTGAGTGGTGGCGGCGCTCTTGACCAGCTCCTCCACATCCCGGAGACTTTTGACCAGGGTCTTCTCACGAGCCTTGGCGGTCTCCAGAGTCTCCTCCAGCGTGGACAGTTTCAGCTTCAGATCAGCGATGGATTCGTTGGTTGTGGAGAGCTCCTTGGTCTTGTCGGATACGGCAACTTGCGTCTCCTTCAAGCTGTGGAGAGCTTTGTCTCTCTCGGTCTTGAGCGTTGAGATCTGCTTGCCGTGTTCCTCAAGATCTGCTTCCAGCTTCTTCACCCCGTCGGCAAGCTTGTTCTTGGCGGCCTCTGCAGCTTTGGCGGCATCGATGGCCTCCTTCAGCTTGCCGGCATGGTCTGCAGTTAGAGCCTCGAGTGCCTCTTTGTGCTTCAGCTCCAAATCCTGGGTCCGCTGCGCGACAAGCTTTTCAATCTCCTCGTCTTTGGCGCGGAGCTTGTCGGCAAGTGCCTTCTCGCGAGCAGTCAGGTCATCATCGTGAGCCTCAAGCCCAACACGGAGTTCCCTTAAGCGTGCTTCCTCTGTGGCAGCCTGTTGCTTGGCATCCTCCTGTGTCTTCTCCACGTCAGACTGCTTCATGAGGAGATCGTTCCATCTTTGGCTCAGCTGCTCTTGGCCAGTCCTCAACTCCTGGAAAGCTTCGGCAAACCAGGCCTGTGTTTCCTCAACGCGTTTCTGGAGATCTGCTTCAACCTTGTCGGCAACCGCGGCCCTGGAGTCTAGTTTCTCCTTCCGGGCGTGGTGGAGTGCTTGGAGCTTTTGGTAGTTGTCGTGCATGGCCTTGAGGAGCTTCTCTTCTTCAGATTTGCTGCTACTGGCGCTTGGTTCATCAACAACCTCGAGCCCAGCAGCGGCGATGGCGTCTTCATCAAAGACTTCCCCTTCAGTTGGCGCCCTAGTGCTTGCCGTGCCTGGGATGCTGATGAACAAGTTGTCGCCAATCTTGAGGTACTTGCTTGATGGGGGAGTTTCGGACGTTGGTGGCTGTTCCTCAATAGCCGCCTCCCCGGCAGTTGGGGGCTCTGTGTCCGGCGTAGCGCCTGGCGCTCATGCGGCAGGGATGCCGTCAATACGGTCACTAGCCTCCTCGCCGGCCCTCTCGGTAGATTCCTTGGCGGCCTCTTCTTGCGCAGCCCTGGCAGCTTTGGCGTTGGCATCCTTGGCGGCCTCGGCGGTAGCGTTCTTAGCGGCTTCGGCAGCTTCGGCGGCAGCATTCTTGGTGGCCTCGTCAGCGGAAATCCTGTCAGCCTCGGCGACAGCATCCTTGACGGTCTCCTTGATGACAGCATCGACATCCATATGCTCCACCGAGGGAATGTCTGGGGGCCAAGAAAACAAATCAACATGAGATTGAGATGGAAGTTCAAGAAGACGAAAAACAGAATGGCAGCATAGCAAATACCTGCACCAGCATTGGTTGCCGGCGTAGAGCTGCCGGTGCCTGTGCTTGCCGGCTCTTCCTCATCGCGGTAGAGAGCGCTAGAGGAAGTCCCTGCCGGAGACCCATTCCTGGGCGGCGTGGTTGATGGAGGCAGCATATCAGGGGTAGACTCTGACGGTTCTCCTTGTCGCCGCTCTCCTCCTGCACGTCTGGTGATGTCAGCAGTGAAGATACACACCCCGACACTTGCCAGCGGAAAGTGAGTAACGGATTCACGCTGGGGGCTGCGCCGGGGGCTGTGTAGGGGGCTGTGTCGCGGGCTTGACTCCGGGCTGACGTTGATCATTCTGGCGCACCTGAGGTGCTTGCCGGCGGTTCGTCTCCCATCGAGGTCTTTGCCCTCTTCGCTACCCTTTGTGCCAATGTTTCTGTATCATCTCTGCAGGAGCAAATCAAAGCAAAACAAATAAGATAAGAAAAACCAAAAACTCAGAAAGTAAAGGATGCGACAAGATCCTTACTCTTCCTCTTCTTCTCCCGAGCTAAAGGCAGAGAGGTCGAAGTCGACTTCCGCCACGGGAGGAGGTGGAGGGGTGCTCCTGGGTCGCTTGGCTGCGGCAGGCGCAGGTTGCTGAGGAGCTCCTTGCCGCTGCGTGGCCTTGTCGGCCGCCCCCTTGCCGGGAGCTGCACTGCTCGAAGAAGCTTGTCGGACCGGAGTCCTAGAAGCGGCGCTCCAAAGGACACGCCTACTCCTTGGTTCAAGGGTCGAGGCTTCCTCGTGCAGCTCCTCCATGGCGGCGTCTCCAGCGGAAGGGCCTTCGGCTGATGTGCCGCCCTGTTCTTCTGCGGTCTCGTCCTGCCCGGCAAGATTCTCATCTGATAGCACTTCTCCTCCGCTGGTTCCCTCTTCCACGAAGCCAACACTGCCGTCCTCCATGGCAAGATTTGCTTCCTCCGCCCTGCTGGCAATGTATGCCACTTCTTCCTCAGTGGTGGCGCGGACGAGGCCCTCTTCTTCGCTGATGGCCCTCTCCGTCAGATTATCAAAGAATTGCTGCACTTGCTCTTCAGGTGGCTCAATCCAAGTTCTGTCCAGGCTATGGGCGTCAAACGCCGGCATCATGGCGATGATTGGACCTAGAGCAGAGTTGTTGCACAGAGGGACTATGCCTGCCGGCAGTTTGCACACCACGTCGCCCCTGAACAATTTCTGGCAAAGAGCTGCGTGCTGCATAAATGTCAAGTTGTTGTTCAGTCCAGGGCGCAGCCTCATGATGTCTACCGCATTCCGGAACTCCCAAGCTGGCCTCCCCTTGTTCTGTAGAGGGGCGATGCACCGGCGAAGGAAATCGGCGCCTATCATCTCTACTGTGAGCCCGGCAGCTCTGAGGCGGTGAATTCTGGTAGTAGCAACTGTGAGCTTCTTATCGTAAGGATCGAGGGCGCTCCAGTCGTTGCTGCGCATTATCTTCGTCTACCGCGGCAGGCAAAAGGGCGGAATTTTTGCCTCCCGAATCCAGCACCATCTGGCCCGCCATTCATCCCATTTCTCGCGGAAGGCTCCGTCCGGATAGACCTCCTTGGTTCCTGGCCGTGGAATCCAAGCGATGGAACCGGAAAGGGCCTCGCCCTTTTGGATGCGGGGAATGAAGTAATGGCAGAAAAGAGCGGTGCTAGGGACTACTCCGTTGAAGTTTTCGCAAAGGTGAGCGAAAACTGACATGCATGTCACAGCATTCGGCGTGAAATCCAAGAGTTGGAAGCCGAAGGTGAGCATGATGTCGTTGAAGAAGTCGGAAAATGGGGGGCAGAGTCCGGAATAGAAGTAATCGGCAAAGAAATGATATTTGTTTGGGTCGCCCCTGGAAGAGCCGGGACTCACGGAGGTGGCCGGGTGCGCTGTCGTCTCTGTCGCCCACATCATCTGGTACCGCCCCCTTAGGGCGGCCGCGTCGAGCGCCGGAGGGAAGACGATGTGCTCCTTCCGCATCTTCGCCAGCTTGTTCTCCGAGACAGTGGCGTCTACCTCCTTGCCCTTGCTTGCTTTGGGTGGCATGGCGGCTGTGGAGGCTGAGGCTAAGGACGGGGAGGGAGTGGAGGTGCGGATGGATGAGAGGGGCTGTATTTCGACTCGAGGAAGAAGACGACGGCGGTTCCCAGATTGGAAAAGACAAGAGGTAAGTGAGCGGTGCCTCTACGGTTTCCTTCTTATGGGGAGGACGCGAGGCCGCCTCTTTATTAAAATAATATTGAAATGCTTCGCGAGCGCGCTACTGTAACAGCCGCGCTGCGCACGTCCCCCACGTCCCGCATTCAATGGGCGTCGTGGGCGGCGCAGTAAATGGAATGATTACGGTGGATAACTCCTGCCACGCGTGCCCGTGCACTGTTTGGGCCTGTCCCAACAACGCCTCGCACCCGTGTATGGCCCAGGCCCGGGGGCTCCTGTCGGTGTACTAAGATTGGGTCCCTTAGTACCCCGTACTTGTGCACGGACAGTTGTAGCCACACCTGCGGCAAGGCCTGCCGGGAGACAAACGAATGCAAGTTCATAAAGTCGAGGAAGCATCCAAGACAAGGCAATAGTTAGAAGACCGAAGGCAGGAGCCCCGGCAAGACCTTGCCGGGATGGCTCGCAGCCCCGGCAAGGCTCGCACCCGGCAAGCCCTCACTGCCCTGTCACCGCTCCAGTGCGGTCACCAGCTTGTCTTTTAGCTGTTGTCCTCCTGGTAACGTGTCAGGTGCTAGCGGTGGATGGGCTTAAGCGGTGCGATGGGACGGCTTCTTTTCCCGTCCCCAAGACGCTAAGGGACACCTCAACGGAGCATTAAATGCATTTGTACTAAACGGTCAGTGTTAGGTATGATAACACTGTAGCTACTTTTACACCTCATGTATGCCCTGTACGCCACTGTTGGTGACCCCTTCGAACGTATAAAAGGAGACCCAAGGCGTAGCTACAGGGGGATCGGATCTTCTCAAGCGCATTCTGCATGTGTACCTGCTGAGTATTGTAACGCTCCCAGAAATTGAGCTAGAACACATCTAATACAACCAAGCAGGAGTAGGGTTTTACGCATCTTTGCGGCCCGAACCTGGGTAAAATTCCCGCGTGTTGTTCATCAGATCTGCTCTCTGTACAAACCCTCTCCCTGCCGAATCGTAAAGTGATCCTCGCGATCCCATAGGTGTCGTTTCTCCGACAACCTATTTGAGAGAGCCAAAATCATGCGATGATTTGTTAGAATTGCTCTATGTGCTTCACTTAAACTTTTTGAGCTATAGAATTTCTCTAGTGCTTCACTTATATCTTTTGAGCACGGTGTGCTTGGAAATTTTTGTAGAAATACTCTCATGCTTCACTTAGATTAATTTGAGAGTAGATAAATTTTGAAGAAATCCTCTCGTGCTTCACTTATACCATTTTGAGAGATGAAATCTTTATGCTCATGTGCTTCACTTAAATTTGTTTGAGCTTGCCAAAAAGCAATGGCAATATATGAAACTAGTCCCAATGTGATAGATATCCAAGGAGGATATAATAAAAACTTTCATGAAGATCATTGGACAAATTAAACTTGATTCCTTGTAATAGTTTTTAAACATGATGATAGTAATATGTGAGTCATGTTAGTGAGTAATTATGCTTAGTAGGAATATTGGTTTTAAGGTTTGTGATTCCCTATGCATGCACGAAAGTCAATAGTTATGCAATGAAGTTATATCCTAGTTGTGGTGCATTATTCGGTGTTAGTTATGTTCAATGCTCACTTATGTGATTTTTCGTTTCTTGGTTTGGTTGCTTCCCAATAAATTTGCTAGCCTTCATTCGTACTAAGTAGAAATACTACTTGTGCATCCAAAATCCTTAAACCAAGTTTTGCCTTATGAGTCCACCATACCTACCTATATGCGGTATTTCCATGCCGTTCCAAGCAAATTTGTATGTGCCATCTCTAAATTTTCAAAATAAATTTTCTCTTTTGTGTGCCCGTACCGGTCATGAAACGGTGGGGAGTGTCCAATATTTTTCTATGCTAGATGTGTTATTCTCAAGATGAGTGTTTATTCACTTGTCATTGCACGAGAGTGTGGCGGTAATAGGGATGCCCATTCCCGAAATGAAAAAGAAAAAATATTTACTTTATGTTATCAAATAATAAATTCCTTGGAAAGGGTTGGTATGGAAGGGAACCGTGGATACGGCCCGCCATGGAAAGTGAAACTTTGGTCGAAAAAGGAATAAACTTTATTTTCTGCTTGGGAACCGCCTATGATATATCTAGCATGGAAAGTATTGCGAGCTACTTTGTCTATTTCGCTGACAGGAAAAGCATGCCACCCAAAATATTTTCTCTCTCTCAATTTAAAACTTTGGGCTCTGGCACCTCTACAAATCCCTACTTCCCTCTGTGAAGGGCCTATCTATTTAATTTATGCAATTTTTATTTTTGCTTTGAGTCTCCATCTTCTCTTATAAGCACCAACTAGGGGGCACTATGATCGTACTTGAGCATTGGGCATAGCTAATATTTGAGTGTGTTTCATGAATGGATCAATGATTGAGCATGATGGGCTAGGGATAACTTTCTTTAGTGTTGATATGTTGAAAGACATGGTTGCTTGTTGACATATTTGAGTATTGAAGTCATTATGTTAAAACTAGACTATTGCTTTGAATAACCTATAAGTCCAAATGTCCATGCTATACAAAAGAAAAGAATATGATGAACATGTTAGGCAGCATTCCACATCGAAAATTCTGTTTTTATCATATACCTACTCGAGGACGAGTAGGAATTAAGCTTGGGGATGCTGATACGTCTCCAATGTATCTATAATTTTTGCTTGTTCCATGCTGTTATATTATCACTCTTGGATGTTTTACCATCATTTTATATCAACTTTATATCATTTTTTGGGACTAACCTATTGACATAGTGCCAAAGGGTAAGTTGCTGTTTTTTACTTCGTAGAAAATCAATACCAAACAGAGTCCAATCACGACGAACTTTTTGGAGATTTTTTCTGGACCAGAAGACACCTAGTGGGCCAAACAAGAGCCAGGAAGGTGGGCAGTGGAGAGCACAACCCACTAGGGCGCGCCAGGGGGGCCCCGGCACGCCCTGATGGGTTGTGCCCTCCACGTGGCCCCTCTGCATCGCCTCTGATGCCTATAAATTCCCAAATATTTGGAAAACCCTAGAGGAGTCGACGAAACACAATGCCAACTGCCACAAGTTCCAGAACCACGAGATCCAATCTAAACACCATCACGGAGGGGTTCATGTTCCTCATAGGTGCCTCTCCGATGATGCGTGAGTAGTCCACCATACACCTACGGGTCCGTAGGTAGTAGCTAGATGGCTTCTTATCTCTCTCTTATGATTCTCAATAAAATGGTCTCTTGGAGATCTATTTGATGTAAACTTTTGCGGTGTGTTTGTTGGGATCCGATGAATTTTGAGTTCCTGATCAGTTTTTATCCATGAATATTATTTGAGTCTTCTTTGATCTCTTATATGCATGATTGCTTATAGCATCGTATTTCTTCTTAGAATCTTTGGTTTAGTTAGGCCGACTAGATCGATTTTTCTTGCCATGGGAAGAGGTGCTTTGTGATGGGTTCGATCTTGCGGTGTTCTCTCCCAGTGACAGAAGGGGCAGTAAGACACACATGTATCGTTGCTATTAAGGATAACAAGATGGGGTCTATTCCTACATGAATAGATCTTGTCTACATCATGTCATCGTTCTTATTGCATTACTCTGTTTTTCCATGAACTTAATACACTAGATGCATGCTGGATAGCGGTCGATGTGTGGAGTAATAGAGGTAGATGCAGGCAGGAGTCGGTCTATCTATCTTGGATGTGATGCCTATATAATGATCATCGCCTTGGATATCGTCCTGACTATTCAATTTTCTATCAATTCCCCAACAGTAATTTGTTCACCCACCGTGCGCTATACTCATGAGAGAAGCCACTAGTGAACCCTACGGCCCCCGGGTCTACTTTTCCAACATATTGCTTTCCGATCTATCTGTTTGCAATCTTTGTTTTCAGATCTACAAAACCAAAAACCCAAAAACATATTGCTGCATATTTACTCTTTTTATTTGTGTTCTTGAGAGATCTATCTCTCCTATCTATCACTACCTAATCTATCTTATTACCGTAGAGAGATTGACAACCTCTCTTTCGCGTCGGGTTGCAAGTATTTGTTGTTTGTGTGTAGGTGCTGCTTATTGGGTGGTGGTGATCCTCCTACTGGTTCGATAACCTTGGTTTCATAACTGAGGGAAATACTTACCGTCGCTATGCGGCATCATCCCTTCCTCTTTGGGGAAATACCGTCGCAGTTTCAAGCCACGTCAGCTACCGCCGCAGCTGCAAGGCCTGCACTGGCCTCCAACACGACCGAGAGGCATGCAGCGGCCTGCTCCGCCGCCTTCTGGTCCTGCTCCCACCACTTTTTGCCCTCTGCATCTGAGTTCTGCTTCCTCTTCGCACTCTCCCGCCGTTTCTGTCACTTCATATCCCTAGCCGCGTTGCGGATGGCATCCACAGATGCGATAGATTGTTCCACACCGACACTGAGACGGCGCTCGTCCTCGTCGCGTAGGAATGCATCGAGGCCCGATTCCTGGACGGACAGAGCGATGGCTATCTGCATCCGACGATGAAATTCAGGGTCGTTGTCGTCGTCGTTAGCCGCGGCAGATGACGGTTGACCGTTGACCGACATGGAGGATAGCGCGTCGGAATCCTCTATGTCGTCGTCGGCGGCTGCGACAGCTGGCTGTCTGCTGTTGCCCGCCATGGCAGCCAATGCGTCGGAATCCTCTATCACGTCGTCATCCAACACTATCAGGACGACGCCATGCACATCCCCTTGGTTGAGCACCGGTTCCATTTGGTGTGTGTGGTGGTGGGGGCTAGCTATCGGTGTAAAAATTAGCTGTTAGTCGCCGTCGGCGAGATCTTTTATAGGTCACTGTCGGGTTTGGGTTTTTACTGTGCACATTGCCACTTTGCACTGGCTGACACTTGCGGTTGCCACCACTAGGAAAGGCCGATTTTGCTGTGTACGAGCATCGCACATGGTTAGAGTAGCACACTCGTCCCTATTAAGGATACAATCGCATACGGTTGTTTCGTCTGTTTCGTTTACTATTTTACATAATACTAGCATCTTTGGGATAAACGACAAAAAAAACGCAAGAGAGGGTCAAAACACAACCACGCCCGCTAGTGGCCCAAATATATACTACCTCCATTCCTAAATATAAGTCTTTTTAGAGTTTTCAAAAAATATATAGATTCCAGTACTAACTATATAGGTACACACTAAAATAAGTGAATCTACACTCTAAAGTAGGCACATGGTCCACACACAGGCACACACACACACGCGCGCGCGCGCGCACACACACACACACACACACTCGGGCACACACACATCGTGACCCATCCTTGGTCTTCCAGCGTTGTCAGTAAAAGGCATGACAGACCCTAAGGGCCCACCAATATGTTTGTCGTCAGAAAACGCACAATGTAGGTGCATGGTCCACACACAGGCATGGGTTCACACACACACACATCGTCACCCATCCTTGGCCTTCCAACATTGTGAGTAAAAGGCATGACTGACCCTAAGGGCCCACCGATACGTTTGTCGTCGGAAACCACACAATGTAGGCACATGGTCCCCACACAGGCATTGGTTCACACACACACACACACACACACACACACACGGGCACACACACATCGTCACCCATCCTTGGCCTTCCAGCGTTGTCAGTAAAAGGCATGACAGACCCTAAGGGCCCACCAATATGTTTGTCGTCGGAAACCGCACAATGTAGGCACATGGTCCACACACAGGCATGGGTTCACACACACACGCACACGCGCGTGTGCCCACACACACACACACACACACACGCACGCACACATCGTCACCCATCCTTGGCCTTCCAGCGTTGTCAGTAAAAGGCATGATAGACCCTAAGGGCCCACCGATAGGTTTGTCGTCGGAAACCACACAATGTAGGCAGATGGTCCCCACACAGGCATTGGTTCACACACACACACAAACACACACACACACACACACACACACACACACACACACACATACACACACACACATCGTCACCCATCATTGGCCTTCCAGCGTTGTCAGTAAAAGGCATGACAGACCCTAAGGGCCCACCGATAGGTTTGTCGTCGAAAACCGCACAATGTAGGCACATGGTCCCCACACAGGCATTGGTTCACACACACACACACACACACACACACACACACGTCATTGATCCTTGACATTTTTAAAACAACAAAAGAAAATCATGGATATTTTCAAAACAAGAAACTGGCCTTCCAGCGTTGTTAGTAAATAAAGGCATGACAGACCCTAAGGGCCCACCGATAGGTTTGTCGTCGGAAACCAAAAGAAAATCATGGATATTTTCAAAACAAGGATCTCAACGTTTATTTAGCCGGAATGACATATCACTATAGGCATTTTATTTATGCCTGTAGTGATCGTATCACACCGCCTGAATGAACCTTGAAATCTAGCAACGTCCCAACCGGTCACCCATCCTGGACAACTCCACCGAAAGCACGCTTAACTTCCGAGTTCGGTTCGACTGGGTTATAGGCTGGGAAGTTGCGCCTTGCTGGTAAGAGTTGCCTCCTTTCATTTACAAGGCGTGCCCCGATGGGCACCTGGTGGGACCAGATACGTATCGCAGATGTTTCTGGGAGTACTATAAACCGTGCGCGATGGTGGCATGGGGCTGATGATGACGTCACGCTCATGCTCGATGGCGCGATGCCGCTTTTGCGTGCTCTCCGGCCTACTCCGTCTCGTCCTCCTCATCCAAAAGGTTGATGACGGGGCCGATGCTTCGGCGATAAATTGATTGGGGGAGTGGCGGGAGACCGATTGGGGGAGTGGCGGGAGAAGCGTGTTGGATAGAACATCATTTTAATACAAATTGGATAACTTATGAAAGAAGGAAGCTTGAGCTAGCACGACACGTGCACACTGTGCTTACACACGCACGAGCTTCAAATGGGCGTATAGAACTGCTTTAAATTATTCATGTTTCGTTTAGTTTTTTGTATACTACACTAATTAAGTTTCTAGACATTTAATGTGCATAATTCAGATTTGAACTAAAAGAACATGCTTCGTGTCACCAAAATGGGTTGAAAAAAGATATTTGTGTCCTTGGGTTCCTTGTCTAGGTCCCATGAAATGAACGTGAATGGATTACAAACATCTCGGAGTCAAGGCCAAAAACATTGAGAAACTTGGTTTTTAAATCATCATAAATCCAAACCTCGTTTGAAATTCTTGAAACTTACCCTCGTGTCATGAAACGGCACTTATACAACATGATAATTTTTTGCCCAATTTGGGACAAGTCTCTTGCACATCAAAACTTCTCTCAAGAACCATCGTTCTTTCGATACGGAACATGTGTCACCTCTGTGGAGGGAACGACAGTCAATGTCTCTTCTTACACATATATATTTTTTCTACATGCAACACAGACTAATACAAGTGCAATGCTAAAATGTGGAATTATTCACGGCTCGTTTGGGACCCTTTATACATTAATTGAGCTTTTCTATATCCACTTAATGTGCATAGTTCAAATTTGAACTACAAGCACATGCTCCAGGGCACCAAAATGGGTTACAAAATCATTTATATGTCCTTGGGCCCCTGTTTAGGTCCCATGCAATGATTAAAAACATCTCGACATCGTGACTAGGACGCAAACGTTGAGAAACACTTCTTTTAAATCCCCATAAATTCGGAACTTGTATGATAATATTGGTTTATTGAATTCCCGTAAATATAAAACTTGTATGATAATCATTTGGTGCCACGCGTCCAATTTTTTTACTCCCTCCGTTTCTTTTTACTTCGCATATAAGATTTGGTGAAAGTCAATCTAAACATAGTTTGACTAAATTTATACATAAAACATATCAACATCTACAATGCTTAGGTTATATAGTATGAAAGTTAATTTGATGATGCATCTAATAATATTCATTTTAAATTATAAATATTTATATATTTTTCCTATAAAGCTAGTCAAACTTTACAAATTTTTAATTTGACCAAAATTTATATGCTAACTAAAAAAACGGAGGGAGTACTTGATATGGGGGTGCCGTGCGTGTAGCTGCAGGTTGATGGCAGGACACATGCGAGCTTTCCGCCATGCAGGCTCGACGGGATGCATGTGAGCTGTCCGCCGCGTAGGCTTGACAGGATGCGTGAGAGCTGTCCGCCATGCATGCTCGACGGGACGCATGAGAGTCTAGTGCGCATGCCCATCGGGAAGCGATACTTGGACCTCCACCCCCCCCCCCCCGCTCGCCTCGCTCCCAACTTCTGAATTAATGGCGTCCGACCCACTGTTTATCATGTGGTTAATGCGCCTGGACGGAGGGACTAGTTTGCTTGTGATCACTGTTTTGTTTGTGCCTGGCCGAGAACTTTGACGTTTCGTGATAACAGTACAAACGAAATAATATAACAACAAATTTGCACCGACAAAGGATAATAATTCTCTTACATATACATGATAATAAAAAAATGCCACAAGCGGCAACTCCTCAAAGACACAGGGGCAAAAGAAGAAGGGAGAGGTTGAAGAAGGAAGACAAAGAAAACGATCTGGCCTGCTGCTATCTAATTATTCATGGATTGCTGGGCGTGGAGTTCCTCAATCTCCTTCTTCATCGCCTCCACGACCTCCATCTCCTCTCGCCTCTCATCCGACATCTTCTGCATTGCGGCCATGGTGCGGTCTCTTTGCTCGAGAGTGTCGATGCTCTGCGTCGCGTACGCATGAAGTTCCTTCACACGCTCCATGGATTCCTTCAGCAGTCCCTCGCGCTCAATGTAGAGCTTCGCCAAGTCTTCCAGAAGTTCCTCGGTGAGTTCTTTCAGCCTCCCTTCCGTGGCACTTCTCTTCTCGAGCAGTTTCTTCCAGGCGTCGTTCTCCTCCATAAGTTTCTCCACGAGGCCGGTCGCCCTGTCAACAGAGGCGTCGCTCTTCTCCAGCAGCTTCACCAAGTCATCGATCATCGCGTCCTTCCTATCGAGCTCAGCGCGCATGTCGTCGCTGGCTGAGGAATCCACGACTGCCAACTCGTCCAGTTCGCCTCCAAGGAGAATGCGCTTGTGATTGTGAGAGCCATCGCCTCTTCGCGAAAGATCCTGCCGGGCTTCCGCGGCGCCACCAGACATCTCTGCTGCAGCCAAAGCGGTGTGGATGGAGCTCTCTGGCGATTCCGCGGCGCGGCGGCGGGACCTCTCGGTTGCTTCCGTGGCCTTGGTCTTTCTTCCCTGGTTATATCTCGAAGTCGACCCAGAACGCCCCCTCCTACCGGCCATGGCAGACGGAATGAAGGACTAACAAAGAAAGCCCCGTTTTTTTGGTGGCGGGGGTGAGGAATGTGCGGTAATTTTTGAGTATGTGTTTGTGTTTTTATAGCCTAGTACAATAAACAGCTGCTAAGTGGGAACACGTTTAGGTTTTGTAGGTGTGAACCGATTTGCGAAAAAAAATTAACGCGTGGTAATTTGGAATGTGAAAGGAAACAAGCTCAATATTTCATGATGGTTTTAGTTCCCAAGCACGGAAGGCTTTATGGTTTATAGAAACCGTTTGGGATGGCGTATGTGGGCCAAAGGTTTGGTTAGACGGGAAGCGTGCGAGGAGTCCGCCACGCAGGCTCAAAGGGATGCGTGCAAGGAGTCCTCCGCACAGGCTCAAAGGGATGAGTGCGAGCAGTCCACCGCGTAGGCGCAGCTGGCTCACCGGGAATCAAGCCCTTTGACCTCGGACCTCCACCCACACAGCCTTATTCTCTCCCAAGTTCTCCATTAGTGATACACCTTCTCCTTCGGTCTTATCTATAAGGGCCGCCACCGACGATTGCCTCCTTTTTCGATGGGCGACGAGCCGGCCAACAAGCGGGGGCGGGTCAAGGCTGAACCACACGAGCCTCCGGCGAGCATGGACTTCATCAGCAGCATCCCCGACGAGATGTTGGTAACCATCATGTCCCTCCTCCCCATCAAATCTGCCGTGCATACCTCCATCCTCTCCAGGCGGTGGCGTCCCCTATGGCACTCCACCCCCTTGACCTCGTCGACGACGATGAGCTCTGCAGCGGGGATTGCAAACGCTTGGACAAATTGTCCCACATCCTCGCCACGCACACTGCGCCAATCAGACGCCTTTCCATCGGCACTTTCCGTTCAAACTGCAAGGCCGAACCCAAGTTTCACGAGTGGTTCTTATCCCCCGCTCTAGATCAGCTCGAGGAGCTCAACTTTGATGCTGCACATGGGCGCTCGCTGCCTCCATCCGTCCTCCGCCTTGCGCCCATGTTGGGCCGCGCTACGTTCATGCGGTGCCTTTTCCCTAAGATTAATGATGCGCATGCTCTTCATCTCCCTAAACTGAAGCACCTCGAGCTCAAGTGTGTCAGCATCTTGAAGGAAGATTTGGTGCGCCTGCTCGGCGGCTGTACAACGCTCGAGTACCTTCGTCTTCAGATGATGTTTGGGTTCAGTAGCGTCCACATCGCTACGACGAATCTCCATATGATTTATGTGCATGGCTGGTGCCGCAACACGCTATCAGTTGGGGGGGTTCATGATATGGTCATTGAGAATGCGCCTTTCCTAGAGATATTGTTTATACTTGATAAAAAAGGTCGAACAAGAATCAGGGTCATTGACGCACCGAAATTGACAGTCTTGGGCTATTCGTGTGCTGAATTCTCCAAACTTGTTACAGCTGGATCCATACCCGTTCAGGTACAACAATCTTCTTCTCATTCTTATTATTGTACATCACATTTTATCTAGTGTTTGTTGATCTATGTTCGTCCGTCATCCAGAAAATGATTCCCACAAGCCTCGCATTGTCTTTGCGCACAGTGAAGATCTTGGCACTACAATCTATCGGCCCCAATCTGGATGAAGTTGTTAAGTTCCTTATATGCTTTCCGTGCACGGAGAAGTTATACGTCGAGGTGATGTTCCTTTCCTGTTAATTGTTAACCACAACGGAGTTCAATTTGTTGGTACTTTTACCCATGATTACAATGACAGTTGTACTATACTTTTTTTGAGATGTTAATCATGAACGATCGAATATGGCATGGCAATCTATTAGTGTATTTTAAAAATCATGAAAATCAAAGAGGCCCGTAGTGTTCAATACTGCATCTAAGCACTAATATGTTGTCTTCCTTTGCAGATACAAGAAGGTCTTGGAGTGGAAAAGGTGGCGCAATATAACAATCACATCGAATGCCTTGAATTCCATCTCACGGAAATTACTTTGAACGAGTACCGAGGCACCAATCCAGAGATTCAATTTGCCAGTTTCTTTGTTCAAAAAGCAACGGTGCTCAAGGTAATGAGGTTTGCACTATATTTAGTGCGCCACAATGGATGGTTTACTGACCAGTGGAGGCGTCTACAGCGGAATGGAACAGGCTCTGCAGAAGCTGATTTTCACTTTGGAAGTTCATATGACAAATTATTCGGAAGCGATTCTATCGAGCCAATATATGACTTCTCGGTGGATGATCCCTTCGCAGAAATATTTCATCCCATGGATCCTGAAGAATGGATTTGATTTCTAATGTCAGTTTGTACCTTGTAATCTTTGAATTTGGGCCTTGTTATGCTAGAATTTGAACCTTGTAATATTGATGGTATTTGTGATACAATATTTGAAATTGCATTGTGTTCTTTTTTGTTTATGCAATCATGTTCTTATAAGTACATATGTTGCTGTTCTGTAGGCACAACATCGATGTTGTGCAGACAGAGCAAATCACAGTACACACGGACTAAACTACGAAACCCGTCGGTGATGATTTCATCAATCGCTGACAATTGTATACCAGCAAACATTTTCCCACAACACACACAGATTATTAGCACCAATCGTCTATGTTATTTCTGGTGTTCACACACGATTCTCATTACTCACATATTTGCTATATATCGCACACATCTTGTTATGCTAAATCGTTTGTGTTCTGCTGTATCAGCGCACACAGTTTATCCGAGTGAACTGTATGCCATACTTCGCACACATATGTAGTTTGCTAACCGTTTCTGTTATCTTCGCTAATCACAAATGGTTCATAAGAACAAACTGTCTGCCGTAGATCGCACACTCAACTACTTTCTGAATCGTATTTGATGGATCCACCTTCGCACATGACGTGGCTTGAGACTGCGTCGGTATGTCCCCAAAGAGGAAGGGATGATGCAGCACAACGACGGTAAGTATTTCCCTCAGTTATGAAACCAAGGTTATCGAACCAGTAGGAGGATCACCACCACCCAATAAGCAGCACCTACACACAAACATCAAATACTTGCAACCCGACGCGAAAGAGAGGTTGTCAATCTCTCCACGGTAATAAGATCGATTAGGTAGTGATAGACAGGAGAGATAGATCTCTCAAGAACACAAAATAAAAAGGGAAAATAAAATATGCAGCAATATGTTTTTGGGTTTTTGGTTTTGTAGACGTGAAAACAAAGATGCAAAAAGATAGATCTGAAAGCAATATGTTGGAAAAGTAGACGTGGGGGCCGTAGGGTTCACTAGTGGCTTCTCTCATGAGTATAGCGCACGGTAGGTGAAAAAATTACTGTTGGGCAATTGATAGAAAATCGAATAGTCATGACGATATCCAAGGCGATGATCATTATATAGGCATCACGTCCAAGATAAGTAGACAGACTCCTGCCTGCATATACCACTATTACTCCACACATCGACCGCTATCCAGCATGCATCTAGTGTATTAAGTTCATGGAAAAATGGAGTAATAAAATAAGAATGATGACATGATGTAGACAAGATCTATTCATGTAGGAATAGACCCCATCTTGTTATCCTTAATAGCAACGATACATGCGTGTCATGCTGCCCCTTCTGTCACTGGGAAAGAACACCGCAAGATAGAACCCATCACAAAGCACCTCTTCCCATGGCAAGAAAAATCGATCTAGTTGGCCTAACTAAACCAAAGATTCAAAGAAGAAATACGAGGCTATAAGTAATCATGCATATAAGAGATCAAAGAAGACTCAAATAATATTCATGGTTAGAAACTGACCATGAACTCAAAATTCATCGGATCCCAACAAACACACCGCAAAAGTTTACATAAAATAGATCTCCAAGAGACCATTGTATTGAGAATCATAAGAGAGAGAGAGAGAGGAAGTCATCTAGCTACTGTCTACGGACCCGTAGGTCTATGGTGGACTACTCACGCATCATCGAAGAGGCACCTATGAAGAAGATGAACCCCTCCGTGATGGCGTTTAGATTGGATCTCATAGTTCTGGAACTTGCGGCGGCTGGAATTGTGTTTTGTCGACTCCCTAGGGTTTTTGGAATATTTGGGAATTTATAGGCATCAGAGGCGGTGGAGAGGGGCCCCCTGGCCCGCCCTGGTGGGTTGTGGTCTCCTCGGCCCACTCCCCCGGCACTTCTTTGGCCCACTGGGTGTCTTCTGGTCCAGAAAAAATCTCCAAAAAGTTTCGTCGCGATTGGACTCCGTTTGGTATTGATTTTCTGCGAAGTAAAAAACAAGCAAAAACAGCAACTGGCACTTTGGCACTATGTCAATGGGTTAGTCCCAAAAAATGATATAAAGTTGTTATAAAATGATTGTAAAACATCCAAGAATGATAATATAATAGCATGGAACAAGCAAAAATTATAGATATGTTGGAGACGTATCAGCATCCCCAAGCTTAAGTCCTAGTCGTCCTCAAGTAGATAAATGGTAAAAACAGAATTTTTTATGTGGAATGCTGCCTAACATGTTCATCATATTCTTTTCTTTTATATAGCGTGGACATTTGGACTTATAGATGATTCAACGCAATAGTCTAGTTTTGTCATAATGACTTCAATACTCAAGCATGTCAACAAGCAACCATGTCTTTCAAAATATCAACACTAAAGAAAGTTATCCCTAGCCCATCATGCTCAATCATTGATCCATTCATGAAACACACTCAAATATTAACTATACCCAATGCTCAAGTATGATCATAGTGCCCCCTAGTTGGTGCTTATAAAAGAAGATGGAGACTCAAAGTAAAAATAAAAATAAAAATTGCATAAAGTAAAAGATAGGCCCTTCGTAGAGGGAAGTAGGGATGTGTAGAGGTGCCAGAGCTCAAGGTTTAAATTGATAGAGAAAAAATATTTTGAGTGGCATGCTTTTCCTGTCAATGAAAACGACAAAGTAGCTCACCATACTTTCCATGCTAGATATATCATAGGCGGTTCCCAAACAGAAAATAAAGTTTATTCCTTTTTGCACCAAACTTTCACTTTCCATGGCGGGCCGTATCCACGGTTGCCTTCCATACCAACACTTTCCAAGGAATTTATTATTTGACAACATAAAGTAAATATTTTTTCTTTTTCATTTCGGGAATGGGCATCCCTATTACCGCCGCACTCTCGTGAAATGACAAGTGAATAAACACTCATCTTGAGAATAACACATCTAGCATGGAAAAATATTGGACACTCCCCACCATTTCATGAGCGGTACGAGCACACAAAAGAGAAAATTTATTTTGAAAATTTAGAGGTGGCTCATACAAATTTGCTTGGAACGGCATGAAAATACTGCATATAGGTAGGTATGGTGGACTCATAAGGCAAAACTTGGTTTAAGGATTTTGGATGCACAAGTAGTATTTCTACTTAGTACAAATGGAGGCTAGCAAATAGATTGGGAAGTAACCAAACCAAAAAAATGAAAATTCACATAAGTGAGCATTGAGCATAACTAACACCGAATAATGCACCACAAGTAGGATGTAATTTCATTGCATAACTATTGACTTTTGTGCATGCATAGGGAATCACAAACCTTAACACCAATATTCCTACTAAAGCATAATTACTCACTAACATGACTCACATATTACTATCATCATGTTTCAAAAATATTACAAGGAATCAAGTTTAATTTGCCCAATGATCTTCATGAAAGTATTTATTATATCCTCCTTGGATATCTATCACTTTGGGACTAGTTTCATATATTGCCATTGCTTTTTTGACAAGCTCAAACAAATCTAAGTGAAGCACATGAGCATAAAGATTTCATCTCTCAAAAAGGTATAAGTGAAGCATGAGAGGATTTCTCCAAACTTTACTAACTCTCAAATTAATCTAAGTGAAGCATGAGAGTATTTCTACAAAAATTTCCAAGCACATCGTGCTCAAAAAGATATAAGTGAAGCACTAGAGCAATTCTATAGCTCAAAAAGTTTAAGTGAAGCACATAGAGCAATTCTAATAAATCATCGCATGATTTTGGCTCTCTCAAATTGCTGTGTAAAGCAAGGATACAAGTGAAAAACTAACAAACAAAGCAAGCAAAGATACAAGATGCTCCAAGCAAAACTCATGATATGTGACGAGTAAAAATATAGCTCCAAGTAAAATACCGATGGTCGTTAGAAGAAAGAGGGGATGCCACTCGGGGGCATCCCCAAGCTTAGTTGCTTGTTAATATTTTGATATATCATGGGGGTGCGGTATCATCCCCAAGCTTAGGCTTTTATCACTCCTTATTCCTTCATCCATCGTGATCTCACCCAAAACTTGAAAACTTCAATCACACAAAACTCAACAAAATCTTCGTGAGATCCGTTAGTATAATAAAGCAAATCACTACTTTAGGTGCTGTTGTAAACCTATTCATATTTTATTATTTCATTATACCTATTGTATTTGAACTTTACCATGGCTCATACCCTTCAATATAACCCATAGATTCATCAAAACAAGCACACAAAGCAACGAAAACACAATCTGTCTTAAACAGAACAGTCCGTAGTAATCTGTACTCTAACCATACTTATGTAACTCTAAAAATTCTGAAGAATTATAAAAACGTAAGGAATTTGTATAGCAACACTTTGTTAAAATTTCAGCTCAAGATCACATTCCAGCGAAAAATGAAAATTCATATACTGGACGCAAAGTTTCTGTTTCAGATTCAGCATCGCTTCTACGCATCCTATGAATCATCCTAAAGGATTTACTTGGCACAAACGTTAAATAAACCATAAAAACACAATCATAACAGAGACATAATTGTGTCAACACACAAAAACAGAAAGGAGAAAGCAAAAATTTATTTATTCATTGGGTTGCCTCCCAACAAGCGCTATCGTTTTACGCCCCTAGCTAGGCATAACACATAGATTCAAGTATTGTCATCCTTGGTTTTGGACGAGGTGCCTTTGACAAGAGGTTTTGCAAATAAGACTTGAAACACATCATCCATAGCAACTTTAGCAGTATCAAGTTTTCCCTCTGCGTACCCCCTTTGATTACCGGTCAGGATCCAAGAATATTGTTGGTTCACATCATTGAAAACTTGCTGGATCATATCTAAAACGGGGACTTCCTTTTTGAGATTCTCATCAAAAATTTGATTATTTCCAAGAAAATAACTCATCATGTAATCACTATTGTAAAGGATTTCTCCTATTACCGGTTTTTCATGGCTCATACCATAAAAGTCAAAGATCTCCCTAGCTCCCCGTACTATATGATCAAATTCATTCGTGAGAACAAGGGTAGGATGGGTACGAATAAATCTATTTTCAAGTTTTAGAACTAGCGCTGAGATAGCTTCCGCATAAGATTTAGTTCTTTTCAATATAGGAGTATCATCGAGAGTCAAATTCCCAACGCAATTGAAAAACTCTTGGATAGTTTATTTTCCTATAACGTTCCCTTGCCCCAAAACAAAAGTTTTAGAATCAAGATTAGCAGAACGTCCAATTTTAGGAGTCCTGCCATCATCCGTTTCTGCCATACCAAAATCACTCATGGTGACAAGCAAACAAGAGATTTGACGAGAAAAAGGCAAACGAAAAAGAGGGCGAATAAAACGGCAAATTGGTGAAGTGGGGGAGAGGAAAACGAGAGGCAAATGGCAAATAATGTCATTGCAAGGAGATGAGATTTATGATTAGGAACCTGGTAGATGATGATGGAGTCCCCTCGGCGCCTGAGATTGGCACGTAGAAGAGACCGCTTCCTCCCCGGCAACGGCACCAGAAATTCCTTTGACGTGGCTTGAGACTGCGTCGGTATTTCCCCAAAGAGGAAGGGATGATGCAGCACAACGACGGTAAGTATTTCCCTCGATTATGAAACCAAGTTTATCGAACCAGTATGAGGATCACCACCACCCAATAAGCAGCACCTGCACCCAAACAACAAATACTTGCAACCCGACGCGAAAGAGAGGTTGTCAATCTCTCTACGGTAATAAGATAGATTAGGTAGTGATAGATAGGAGAGATAGATCTCTCAAGAACACAAAATAAAAAGGGCAAATAAAATATGCAGCAATATGTTTTTGGGTTTTTGGTTTTGTAGATCTGAAAACAAAGATGCAAAAAGATAGATCTAAAAGCAATATGTTGGAAAAGTAGACCCGGGGGCCGTAGGATTCACTAGTGGCTTCTCTCATGAGTATAGCGCACGGTTGGTGAACAAATTACTGTTGGGCAATTGATAGAAAATCGAATAGTCATGACGATATCCAAGGAGATGATCATTATATAGGCATCACGTGTGACGCCCCCGATCTCGACCGTACGCTAATCAAACACGCAAGGCGTACGACCAAGATTAGGGACTCACTGATTGATATCACAACACAACACTAGATACAAATTAAAGTCATACAGCTTCGTATTACAAGCCAGGGGCCTCGAGGGCTCGAATACAAAGCTCGCCAAAGCACGAGTCAGCGTAAACAAATAATATCTGAGTACAGACATAAGTTAGACAAGTTTTGCCTTAAGAAGGCTAGCACAATTATAGTTGTATAAGGTCAAGGCACAACTCCAAGTCGTCCTGTTACCGTGGACACGGCTATTCGAATAGATTATTCATCCCTGCAGGGGTGCACCACATATTCCCCAACACGCCTGAATCACCTCCGGCCGGACACACTTTCCTGGGTCATGCCCGGCCTCGGGATATCAGCACGTCGTCGCCCCACCTAGGCTCAACGAAGAGGCCAGCCCGCCGGTCTAAATCCTAAGCGCGCAGGTTCGTGGGTCCACTTGCCCTTGCACTCCTGCACGATGCGAAGGTGGCTGGAAGCAGACCTAGCACACTCCAGTCCAAGAGCTGTACCATCCAGTCCAATCCGGCGCGCGCCGCTCCATTGCTGACGTCCGAAGAGCTTCGGCTGATACAACGACGCTGAGTACCCATAACTTCTCCCACGTGAAGGTTAGTGCGAATTAAGGCCAACGACCTAACTCAGATCAAGTACCCAACCCATTAGCATTTTATTAATGCGGGGAAAGCGCGACCCATGAAGTGCGGTCTGTCGCCCCGCCTCGAGGATCGTGGCAAGGGCCTCTCCTGCCCGTCCACGCCTCATCAACATCAGACCATGGGTACCCCTCAGGGCCTACCCATCACCAACATGTTTCTGTAACCAGGTCATAGTAACTGTGTGTATAAAACATCAAGACAGAACCTGAGGAATCACCCTCAAAGGGCCCTGCTCGATGAAACCGTCAAGGTGGACTTAGAGGAATCACCCTCGAGGGTTCCACACTTGAGGGGTTGCACGACAGAGTCATCGTCGGGAGTGGTGAAGGAGGAATCACCCTCGATAACCATGACCGACTAGCTACACTACGGAGCTAGCATCATGAGTACTTCACGAGGTGTCACCCTCGGTACTCGATAGTAGCGCTACAGAGTCATACAACTAAGGGGGGTGCGGTGATGTGAGGGGCCTGGCTTGTCGGTCGGTTGACCGAGTCTTCGAGTCTTCGAGTTGTCGATGAAGAAGCAGGGGCAACTGGGACTAAGGGGTCACTGGGGTTTCATTGATCAACCTATACTAAGCAGTTGATATGATTGCAGGTATTGTGGCAGTTTATCAAAGCAGGCTATGCATCAGAATAGGAGCTAACTAAGACAGTAGCAAAATCTAATGCAAGAATAAGAGGGAAAGGAATAGGCGATATCAGAATGCTCAAGGGGGGTTTGCTTGCCTTGCTGCTCTGCGGCAAAGGCCTGATCGTCGGCGGTGTAGTCGTACCCGGCAGCACCGTCAGTCTCGGGGTCTACCGGAGAGAAGAGGGGGGAGAAACAATAAATATAAAGCACAGATGCAACACGATGCATGACATGGCAATATGCAGGGCTAGGCATGTACTAACGCAGTACTACACGTGTTAGACGGAGCGGGAGAATATCTGACGATATTTCCTGGGTCTTTGGATTTATCGGACAGATGATCCGGAGGGGAAAAGTTCCATGTTTGTATGCTAGGAGCATGTGACAGACGAACGGATAGCGTATTCGGATTCGTGGGATTTTTCTGATCAACTTTCATGTATAAAACTTTTTCATCCAAGTTACGGATTATTTTCTATGATTTTTCAAAGATTTAAACAATTTCTAGAATTTATTCTATTTATTTAAATCAACATTATCCAGAACAGTGCAGAGTGACGCCAGCATGACGTAAAACTGACGTCAGCGGTCAACAGTGGCGGTTGAATAGTCAAACCTGACCAGTGGGTCCCACTGGTCAGCGTCACAGTAGCTAATTAGGATTTATTTAAACTAATTAATGACTAATTAGAGGGTGGACCCTACTGGTCAGCGACTGATTAGTAGTTAATTTAATTTAACAGATTAATTAACATTTTTATTATTTAGAAAATTCATTTAAATTACGCGGGGCCCAGTGGTCAGTGACTGTGGCTGCCACGTCAGCGTGTTGACCCGGTCAACGAGTCAACTGGGCCCACACGTCAGCGTCACAGGGGACCCACACTTCAGGCCACGTCGGACGGCGACCGGAGACTCGCCGGAATCGCGCCGGCGAGCCCGTCCAGCGGCGGCGCGCGTCGGACGTCGTCGGAAAACGGCCACAGGCGGCCATTCGGCGCGTGGTTAGGCTCGTTCGAACGAGCATTCAGCGCCGCGTCCAGTGGTGGCCGTGGCATTGCCGGAATCGACCGGAATCGTCGCCGGCGACGAGGTCCGCGGCGGGGCGGTTTCGGGCATCTGCGAAGTTGGCGTTACGGCGCGCAAACGGACGGGGCGAAGCGCTGGGGAGACTCTACGCGGCACGGCGAGCAAAGTGGACAGGGCCGCGTGACCATTTGGTCGCCGGAACGACGCCGGCGACGAGCTAGGTGGTGGTGAGTTCAGGCATGATGGGGATTGGCGCTAGGGGTTGCTAACGACGGCGAGAGGAGAGGGGGAACGGGGAGAAGCTCACAGCGGTCCCGTAGATGTGCTAACGTGGGCTCGGGGAGGCTGGACGGCGGCGAATCGACGGCGGCGACTCGGGTGCCCGTGGGTTGAAGACGACGACGCCGACGACGTTGTGGCGTCTCCGAGCTCCAACGAGTCGGCGCAGCCGACGTAGTCGAGGCCGGGGAAGACGATGGACATGGTGCGGCGACGAGATGGAGGCGGTGGCCGCGAGTTTCAGCGGAGGCCGATCATGGCGGCGCTCGGGTGAGTTGGGGGAGAGGGGGGGAGAGGGAGAGAGGCGGCTAGGGTTTGCCAGGGGTGCGAGAGGGGCGCTCTTATCCCCTCCAGAGGCGCGGACGAGGCCGCTGTCGACCGGGGACGAGGGGGGGGCCGGGGCGGCGAGCGCGGCAGCGGCAACAGCGCGCGCGCGCGTGAGCAGTAAGAAGGGGACGACGTGGGGAGTGGGCTGGGCCGCACTGTTGACTTAGGCCCAAGCACAGTGGGCCTCTTTTCCTTTTTCTATTTTTGTTTTCTGTTTTCTTTTATAAGTTTCTGTTTTATTTATTTTAGGCCATATTTCTTCACAGCAAAAATAAGTAACATGGCCCAATAAATATCCTGCAATATTTCACATGGCCACAAAAGGTTTGGGGATTTTTGGAATCTGTTTGCATTTTCCATTTAAATTAAAAAGCACTTTAAATTGATGGTGGGGGCCACATCAACATCAAGGTGATGTTGTTTTCCTAAACATTATTTGTTTGGTGATTTTTAGCAAATGTGCAACATTTTTCTTATGTTGTTTGAGGATTTATTTTATCACAATAAAATCCTAGGGCATTTAGTAGTGGAATTGAAATGAGATTTGAAATCCATATTGATCATGCACTGTTTAGCAAAATGATTAGGCACTGATCATGGTCATCACTGTAGCTAAATTACAATGATCACTGTAGCCAAAATCCAGGGTGTCACAATTCTCCCCTACTAAAAAGAATTCTCGTCCCGAGAATTAAGAGGTAGAAGTATGGGGGAAAATCTGGTTATGAAATTCTAACGAGTCTTCTTATCCTTGTTGTTCTTCTTGAAGAAGTTGATCCCTTTCGTTGATATATTCATGTTTCTGCTTCAGGTCATCATGATGAAGTCGTCATCCTTCCTTCGGGACCTTCATCGTCCTACGAATGAGATTAGAGGTAAAACTCTAGAAGAACGAATCTAAACAAGCTGGGCATCTGACGGCGAACTCAGGGAGGAACACAAGATTTATTCCTCAAGTTAAGACTCGAGGAATCACTAAGAGCATAATGCGACGGTGTAAAAGTTTCAACGGTTAGGCAATCATTCGATGCCTGATCAGATGACGAAAAGGGGGGAAGTTCAGAGTAACGAGAATAAATATCGCGCCTGATATTAGAATAGATCATCCCCTGGACGGTGGATCGGGAATTACAAACGAAGCCATGTGCAAAGGATACTTTGGAGTCAAAGATGTACAGGAGAGTCAGGTTTCGATCCTGTGGAACTGAGGGTTATGGGCCGATCATGTGGTTAAGAGAAGGAAGAGCGGTGACATCTTACACGGTCATGGTAGCATGACAAGTCAGAGGATAGCTTGTCAGTTATGCTGGCAACAATGTCGGTACCAAGGGCGGGGGACGAATAGAACCATTTTCCTGCTCGTAGAAACGAGGCGGACCAATAGGCAAGGTTCTCGTCCACCGGCGGTTACCGAAATGTTATCAACAATAGTAACAGGGCCTTACTGACAGAATTGATCACCGAGGTGCTTACCTAAGAAGGGAATCACCACTGTTCAGATAAGCTAGATTACAAGAAAGGTTAAACAGACCAATGGAAAGGAAAATGTGTTCATCACATTAAACAGACCAATGAAAAGGAAAATGTGCTTATCACATTAACAGACCAATGGAAAGGAAAATGTGTTCATCACATTAAACAGACCAATGAAAAGGAAAATGTGCTTATCACATTAACAGACCAATGGAAAGGAAAATGTGTTTATACTCAAGTTTTAGGAGTATATCTTTCCCAAGGAAAAACAAAGCATGATATAGATGGCAGGATAGCAAGTAGATAACCACTTAGGTAAAGGGGCGAGGAAATTCATGACATTCCCATACAATGTGGTTTGGATAATCGATTAAGAAACAATTAGCATTGAGCTTACATCATTCCTTTTGAAGATCGATATGCCACATTCGTGCTTCGGGATAGCAATGATATGGTGTTTCGAGTAAGGGATGGAGTTTGGATACATGAAGGATGCAGTAGGAACAACTTATAAAATAAGTCTTATAATTTCCCATGGAAGAATGGCAATCCTTGCAGAACAAAGCATTATAACAATAGGTCATCCGACCAGGTGTGCTAGCTACAACATCACCTTACCGAGTAATAAAGACCAAGGTTATAATTCTTGATAATGTTCCAACCATCATATCTGTCCGAGCTTTAGATCTGGTTGGTGTCAGGATACTTCAGACAAAGAAGGCCTGAGGAGAAAAGGATGCAACACAGACCTACGAGATGATGTTGCAAGAATCTCGGAATGAACGACAGAAGCAAGACTTGAATCATTAGCCAGACTACAAGACATCTGAACACAAGGTCAAGACATTCGTGCCCACATGGAAGTTTCTAGAATGGAGGGCAATCAAGTTCTGATTGGGGACCATCATAGAGGATATCAAAGTTCCATGTGTAAGTCTGGACTAGGACAAATCAAATCAATCAGTGGCATGGCGTGCTAGGAAATACATATGGAGTGAAGGTAGCAAATCTATCAAACCATAGAATGCTTCGCACATGCTTGAATGAATTGGAACGATTCCAGAGGAAGCGAGACAAAATTTTTCCCATAAGCACGGTGGCAAAAATGCACGTGAACTTATAGAAACACACTTCTTTTATCAAACATATTCTTTATGGACTAGGCACAAAGATAATGCTTTCAAGGTTTCCAACACTGGTTTAAAGGTTCATCATGAACCACGAGGGAGAAGAGGATGTGGTCGATGGGCTCAGCAACAATTCATCGAGATTCCCACAATGAAGGATCTCCACGATTGAGTGAACAAAACCAGATGATATATTGAGGTATGCCCGAAGGAACAACCACATGTAAATATTAATCGAAAAGTGCACCCGAAATATAGACTAAGTAGCACACCCAATATTAGAGTGCTGACTCAACAGCCAATACACTAAGAATGGACTTATTGTTCATTAACTCCAAGGTGATAGAGTTGGTATGCCATAATTATTGAACTTACACATCACACTCCATTTGTCAGTATTCCGGTTAGAAACAACACGGGAACAAAGAAATGAAAGGTGATGGCAAGGATGTCGTCAATGACAACACCAATTACCACGGACAAGGATGCCACTCACATCATGAATTTAATTGATATCCTGGAAGAGCCCAGAATGCTGATGAGGATCACGACACATTTGTCGAGAAGTATCTTGAAGATGTAATCGATCAGCGTCGACATCAAGCAAAGAAATGATGAAGCGAAGGGTGGTCGGAACCATAGTTTAGAGTGCTAGCTCGGAGTCAAAATTGCCTTCAAGACAACCAACATGACGTTGCAAACTCGATGTAAGCTTAGAGCACTGTTGGAATTGTGTTCCGGGGATGAAGGATAAAAATAGCATGGTCAAGCCTTAGCATGACGATGATGATGTAGCCAAACAGCTTGGAAAGACATGATTGAGCACAAACTCATAAGCAAGGAAAATTACTAAGAGTCGTTGAATCGCAATGCGGACTCGATTCAATTATCGGTGTCCTTGATTGTCCAACAACTCAGAACACGAGGAAACTAGAATCAGTGAAACATCATAGTTGATTAGGAGCTCATCAGAAGGTATAAAGCCCCCTGATATTTATCAAGATACCAGGGATAATACTCGGAGATAGATCAGAATAGAGGTTAGACTAGTGTATTGATCTGCGGAGGACAAGCACTTTAACTTGTCTGAGAACAAATCAAAGTAGAACAACATGGTCAGAACCACGATTGCAAAGGACAAGATTAAAGATACAAGATCAAATCATACATTGAATGATTATTGAGGAGAAGCTTCTAGGATAAGATCAACATCGTTTCCATGGGCATGAACACAAGGTTCAAGGTCGACTCCCACTTCATCAACGCATCACCTTCCATTTACACCTCGCCTTTGGTGAAATTATAGTTTTGAAAGTTTAACTGGCAAAACACCAGGAGAGTATGACTCGTGGAAACTGTCGGGTTCACACGGATTAAGGAAGGCATAGGTTCAACCCATCGGGGCATCTTAGGAACATATACCACAAGCTTCAAGAGTAATTAACACATGCTTGACAACATAGCATGGTTGACAAAAGCATAGTATACAACTCACCAGAGGGAGAAGACATAATTTACCAATGGCATCATGCATCGGGGGGGAAGAACCCACAAGGATTTTGCAGGTGAAGGATGTTGTCGGATAATAACCGAACACTAGGTCTGGCGGTCCACAAAGGACCTGATGTGAGTATCGGTACCCAATCAGAGGGAGAAAGAATGCAAGGCATCAGATCATAGAACATCCAAATAATTTGATGCTTAAATAACCAAAGGAATTAAGATTTCCAAATTGGTGTATCGGAAACAGATGTTCCGATCAAATGCAAGTAAGATGAAAGGACTTAGATGGGCAATCAATCAAGGTTGATTTGTCGGGAACCAACTCATGTTTGGAAAGACGACAGAGCCGAACGGATAATTTATGATAAACAACTGATGACTGCGTGCATTCACACACAGGTTGAATAAAAAAAATCAAATCAAAACCACAAAGGATTTACTTAAAATTGCTAGACACATGGAATTAACCATAATGCAAGCCGGCGAGAAAAGTCAAGAGCAAAAGGCTACTGAGGATTTCGGGAGATCGAATAGCAACTCGAAGGACTTGTGAAACCCAAGATAATTTAGGACGAACGAATTCTCGATAAGACAATTCGATGTACCTTGTAACAACAAGTACAACTGGATATGAAAGTATGAGCGACAATTGCATGTAGTCATCCGTAGGGGTTGACGGCGGAAGGGAATCGCAAAAGCGATGAGCACAAGTTCTTGGGAGAACATCGGAGAGTATCTTCGAAGTCTTCTGATGAATCGAGCCATTGTCTGAAATGAGGGGCTCTCCGGGAGGAGTAGTTACGAGAACCTAGAGTTAGAGTTAATAAAATCATTAACCCGAAAAGAAGAGAGATCAGAACCCAGAGTATAGATGAGGAATAAAAGATCCTAATACCACCCGATTGAGATGTGGGCCCGTAAGCCACACAACAATGTTAGTAAAAGTTTTCCAATGACTAGACTCAACTTCGGCCAAGGAGTTGGAAAGGGGGCTACCTACAGGCAGTTGGCTCTGATACCAACTTGTGACGCCCCCGATCTCGACCGTACGCTAATCAAACACGCAAGGCGTACGACCAAGATTAGGGACTCACTGATTGATATCACAACACAACACTAGACACAAATTAAAGTCATACATCTTCATATTACAAGCCAGGGGCCTCGAGGGCTGGAATACAAAGCTCGACAAAGCACGAGTCAGCGGAAACAAATAATATCTGAGTACAGACATAAGTTAGACAAGTTTTGCCTTAAGAAGGCTAGCACAAACATAAGCAGCGGATCGAAAGAGGCGAGGCCTCCTGCCTGGGAACCTCCTAACTACTCCTAAGCGTCGGCGTTCTCCACGTAGTAGTAGGCTCCAGCGATGGTGTAGTAGTCATCTCTGACGTACTCCATCTCCTGGGCTCCATCGTCTAAATGCGGAAATCGTATCGAGGGAAAAAAAGAATGCAAAGCAGCGGTGAGTACTCATCCAAAGTACTCGCAAGACTGACATCAGAACTATGCTAATTATGCATCATTATCAAGGGGAGGGGTTATATCTGGACTGACTGCAGAAAGCAAGAATAGGGAGAAGGCCTAGTCGTATCGAAGACTAGCATCTTCAGCATCTTGCTGCATTAGAAGAGAGTAGACTGGTATCTCATATATAGTCATATTGTTGTAGCAATTTTATTAAGTAACCACGCCCAGAGATTCTTCCTCGACTCCCTGCGAGGAAGCAAGCTCGGAGCCACATTCATTTCAATTTTTAATCACAATTATAGTTGTATAAGGTCAAGGCACAACTCCAAGTCGTCCTGTGTTACCGTGGACACGGCTATTCGAATAGATTATTCATCCCTGCAGGGGTGCACCACATATTCCCCAACACGCCTGAATCACCTCTGGCCGGACACACTTTCCTGGGTCATGCCCGGCCTCGGGATATCAGCACGTTGTTGCCCCACCTAGGCTCAATGAAGAGGCCAGCCCACCGGTCTAAATCCTAAGCGCGCAGGTTCGTGGGCCCACTTGCCCTTTCACTCCTGCACGATGCGAAGGCGGCCGGAAGCAGACCTAGCACACTCCAGTCCAAGAGCTGTACCATCCAGTCCAATCTGGCGCGCGCCGCTCCATTGCTGACGTTCGAAGAGCTTCGGCTGATACAACGACGCTGAGTACCCATAACTTCTCCCACGTGAAGGTTAGTGCATATTAAGGCCAACGACCTAACTCAGATCAAGTACCCAACCCATTAGCACTTTATTAATGAGGGGAAAGCGCGACCCATGAAGTGCGGTCCTTCGCCCCGCCTCGAGGACCGTGGAAAGGGCCTCTCCTGCCCGTCCACGCCTCATCAACATCAGACCGTGGGTACCCCTCAGGGCCGACCCATCACCAACATGTTTCTGTAAACAGGTCATAGTAACTGTGTGTATAAAACATCAAGACGGAACCTGAGGAATCACCCTCAAAGGGCCCCGCTCGATGAAACCGTCAAGGTGGACTTAGAGGAATCACCCTCGAGGGTTCCACACTTGAGGGGTTGCCCGACAGAGTCATCGTCGGGAGTGGTGAAGGAGGAATCACCCTCGATAACCACGACCGACTAGCTACACTACAGAGCTAGCATCATGAGTACTTCACGAGGTGTCACCCTCAGTACTCGATAGTAGCGCTGCAGAGTCGTACAACTAAGGGGGGGTGCGGTGCTGTGAGGGGCCTGGCTTGTCGGTCGGTTGACCGAGTCTTCAAGTCTTCGAGTCGTCGATGAAGAAGCAGGGGCAACTGGGACTAAGGGGTCACTGGGGTTTCATTGATCAACCTATACTAAGCAGTTGATATGATTGCAGGTATTGTAGCAGTTTATCAAAAGTAGGCTATGCATCAGAATAGGAGCTAACTAATACAGTAGCAAAATCTAATGCAAGAATAAGAGGGAAAGGAATAGGCGATATCGGAATGCTCAAGGGGGGTTTGCTTGCCTTGCTGCTCTGCGGCAAAGGCCTAATCGTCGGCGGTGTAGTCATAACCGGCAGCACCGTCAGTCTTGGGGTCTACCGGAGAGAAGAGGGGGGAGAAACAATAAATATAAAGCACAGATGCAACACGATGCATGACATGGCAATATGCAGGGCTAGGCACGTACTAACGTAATACTACACGTGTTAGACGGAGCGGGAGAATATCTGACGATATTTCCCGGGTCTTTAGATTTATCGGACAGATGATCCGGAGGGGAAAAGTTCCATGTTTGCTATGCTAGGAGCATGTGACAGACGAACGTATAGCGTATTCGGATTCGTGGGATTTTTCTGATCAACTTTAATGTATAAAACTTTTTCAACCGAGTTACGGATTATTTTCTATGATTTTTCAAAGATTTAAGAAATTTCTGGAATTTATTTTATTTATTTAAATCAACATTATCCAGAACAGTGCAGAGTGACCCCAGCATGACGTAAAACTGACGTCAGCGGTCAACAGTGGCGGTTGAATAGTCAAACCTGACCAGTGGGTCCCACTGGTCAGCGTCACAGTAGCTAATTAGGATTTATTTAAACTAATTAATGACTAATTAGAGGGTGAACCCTACTGGTCAGCGACTGATTAGTAGTTAATTTAATTTAACAGATTAATTAACATTTTTATTATTTAGAAAATTCATTTAAATTACACGGGTTCCAGTGGTCAGTGACTGTGGCTGCCACGTTAGTGTGTTGACCCGGTCAACGAGTCAACTGGGCCCACACGTCAGCGTCACAAGGGACCCACACGTCAGGCCACGTCGGACGGCGACCGGAGACTCGCCGGAATCACGCCGGCGAGCCCGTCCCACGGCGGCGCGCATCAAACGTCGTCGGAAAACGGCCACAGGCGGCCATTCAGCGCGTGGTTAGGCTCGTTCGAACGAGCATTCAGCGCCGTGTCCAGTGGTGGCCGTGGCATTGCCGGAATCGACCGGAATCTTCGCCGGCGATGAGGTCCGCGGCGGGGCGGTTTCGGGCTTCGGCGAAGTTGGCGTTACAGCGCGCAAACGGACGGGGCGAAGCGCTGGGGAGACTCTACACGGCACGGCGAGCAAAGTGGACAGGGCCGCGTGACCATTTGGTCGCCGGAACGACGCCGGCGACGAGCTAGGCGGCGGTGAGTTCGGGCACGATGGGGATCGGCACTAGGGGTTGCTAACGACGGCGAGAGGAGAGGGGGAATGGGGAGAAGCTCACAACGGTCCCGTAGATGTGCTAACGTGGGCTCGGGGAGGCTGGACGGCGGCGAATCGACGGCGGCGACTCGGGTGCCCGTGGGTTGAAGACGACGACGCCGACGATGTTGTGGCGGCTCCGAGCTCCAACGAGTCGGCGCAGCCGACGTAGTCGAGGCCGGGGAATACGATGGACACGGTGCGGCGACGAGATGGAGGCGGTGGCCGCGAGTTTCAGGGGAGGCCGATCATGGCGGCGCTCGGGTGAGTTGGGGGAGAGGGGGGGAGAGGGAGAGAGGCGGCTAGGGTTCGCCAGGGGTGCGAGAGGGACGCTCTTATCCCCTCCAGAGGCGCGGACGAGGCCGCTGTCCACCGGGGACGAGGGGGGGCCGGGGCGGCGAGCACGGCACCGGCGACAGCGCGCGCGCGCGTGAGCAGTAGGAAGGGGACGACGTGGGGAGTGGGCTGGGCCGCACTGTTGATTTAGGCCCAGGCTCAGTGGACCTCTTTTCCTTTTTCTATTTTTCTTTTCTATTTTCTTTTATAAGTTTCTGTTTTATTTATTTTAGGCCATATTTCTTCACAGCAAAAATAAGTAACATGGCCCAATAAATATCCTGCAATATTTCACATGGCCACAAAAGGTTTGGGGATTTTTGGAATCTGTTTGCATTTTCCATTTAACTTAAAAAGCACTTTAAATTGATTTAAGTTGCTATTATTGATGGTGGGGGCCACATCAACATCAAGGTGATGTTGTTTTCCTAAACATTATTTGTTTGGTGATTTTTAGCAAATGTGCAACATTTTTCTTATGTTGTTTGAGGATTTATTTTATCACAATAAAATCCTAGGGCATTTAGTAGTGGAATTTGAAATGAGATTTGAAATCCATATTGATCATGCATTGTTTAGCAAAATGATTAGGCACTGATCATGGTCATCACTGTAGCTAAATTACAATGATCACTGTAGCCAAAATCCAGGGTGTCACATCACGTCCAAGATAAGTAGACCGACTCCTGCCTGCATCTACCACTATTACTCCACACATCGACCGCTATCCAGCATGCATCTAGTGTATTAAGTACATGGAAAAATGGAGTAATGCAATAAGAACGATGACATGATGTAGACAAGATCTATTCATGTAAGAATAGACCCCATCTTGTTATCATTAATAGCAATCATACATGCGTGTCTTGCTGCCCCTTCTGTCACTTGAAAAGAACACCGGAAGATCGAACCCATCACAAAGCCCCTCTTCCCATGGCAAGAAAAATCGATCTAGTTGGCCTAACTAAACCAAAGATTCAAAGAAGAAATATGAGGCTATAAGTAATCGTGCATATAAGAGATCAAAGAAGACTCAAATAATATTCATGGATAGAAACTGATCATGAACTCGAAATTCATCGGATCCAAACAAACACACCGCAAAAGTTTACATCAAATAGATCTCCAAGAGACCATTGTATTGAGAATCATAAGAGAGAGAGAGGATGCCATCTAGCTACTGCCTACGGACCCGTAGGTCTATGGTAGACTAGTCACGCAACATCGGAGAGGCACCTATGAAGAAGATGAACCCCTCCGTGATGGTGTTTAGATTGGATCTCGCGGTTCGGGAACTTGCGGCGGTTGGAATTGTGTTTCATCGACTCCCCTAGGATTTTTGGAATATTTGGGAATTTATAGGCATCAAAGGCGGTGGAGAGGGGCCCCGAGGAGGGCACAACCCATCAGGGCGCGCCGGGACCCGCCTGGCGCGCCCTGGTGGGTTGTGGTCTCCTCGGCCCACTCCCCCGACACTTCTTTGGCCCACTGGGTGTCTTCTGGTCCAGAAAAAATCTCCAAAAAGTTTCGTCGCGATTGGACTCCGTTTGGTATTGATTTTCTGCGAAGTAAAAAACAAGCAAAACAACAACTGGCACTTTGGCACTATGTCAATAGGTTAGTCCCAAAAAATGATATAATGTTGTTATAAAATGATTGTAAAACATCGAAGAATGATAATATAACAGCATGGAACAAGCAAAAATTATAGATACATTGGAGACGTATCAGCACACAGTTCGTGTCATTAGCGACGGAGCTTGAACTATACCGTTTGTGATTCATGCATCGCACACAGTTTCATTGAAGGGTCTCTGATTGATGTGTCTTCTTTGGACCATTCTGTAGTAGTGGTATGAAAGCTCAAATGAGAGCTAAGTGGGGTGTGCATCCAACTTGATTGCTCATGAAGACCTCGGGCATTTGAGGAAGCCCGTCATAGGAATATACAAGCCAAGTTTATAATAATGAAAAAGTAATTCCCACTAGCATATGAAAATGACATAACATGAGACTCTCTATATGAGGAACAAGGTGCCACTTTGAGGCACAAGTGTGGTAAAGGATAGTAGCAAAGTCCCTTCTCTCATTTTCTCTCATTTTTTTATTCAGAATGGTGGGCTCATTTGTCCTCCCCCATCTTTATTTCCTCACTGGGACAATGATCTAACAATGATGATCATCACAGTTTTATTTACTTACAACTCGATATGAAGAACTGATATGAAGATATGACTCTATATGAAGGCCTCTGGCAGTGTACCAGGATGTGCAATGATCTAGTGTGACACATATCAAAAATATGATGAACGGTAGCTTCACCACAAATACTATGTCAGCTCTATCTGATCATGCAAAGCAATATGATGATGAACGAACTAGTCATGTGAAGTGACGATGGAATTTGCATGGCAATATATCTCGGAATGGGTTTGGAAATGCCATGATAGGTAGGTATGGCGGCTGTTTTGAGGAAGATATAATGAGGCTTATGTGCAATAGAGCGTATCATGTCACGGGGTTTGGATGCACCGGCGAAATTTGCACTGATCCTCGAGGTGAGAATGGGCTATGCTCGGCACCGAAGAGGCTAGGAAATATGAGAAGGTGAGATTGTGTATGTCCATGGTTTCACATTAGTCATAAAGAACTCATATACTTATGGCAAATTTTTATTAGTTTTATCACAAATCAATGTACTACTCACATTCCCCGAGGGAAGAGGTTGGTAGGAGTTAACCATCGCGCGCTTCCGACCCAAAACAACACTAGGATTTCAACGAGGAATAGAAATGCTCACACATCATCACCATGCCTCTTTAATTTTTAGACGAACAAGAAGTTAACCTCTCTTAATATCAACACTTCTATGAATCAACAATTATGAACTCACACCTTTTTCATATTACCACATCAATATCATTAACCCACAATTTCTCTATATGTGCTAAATGATGGTGTTGATTATCATTCATTCAATGCCTAATATTTTTGGACTAGTCTTATGACCCATGCAAATTACCGTCACTATTTATTCACTCTCAAACAAATATAAGTGAAGAACGAGAGTGAAATTATTTCTATAAAATCTACACGCCGCCGTGCTAAAAAAGATATAAGTGAAGTACTAGAGCAACTGCTAAGCTCAAAAGATATAAGTGAAGCACATAGAGTATTCTAACAAATTATGACGAAGGTGTGTCTCTCTTAAATAGGTGTGTCCAGAAAACAATGATTGTGGCAAACTGAAAGTAAAAGCAAACGAAAACAAATGACGCTCCAAGCAAAACTCATATCATGTGATGAATAAAAATATAGCTTCAAGTGACATACCGATCGATTGAGACGAAAGAGGGGATGTCTTCCGGGGCATACCCAAGCTTAGACGATTGAGTCTTCCTTAAAATATTACCTTGGGGTGCCTTGGGCATCTCCAGGCTTAGGCTCTTGCCACTCCTTATTCCTTTGTCCATCGCGATAACACCCAAAACTTGAGAACTTCAATCACACAAAACTCAACAAAACTTTGTGAGATCCGTTTGTGTAAGCAACATATTGAATACTTTAGGTACTGTTATAAATTGATTATTATTTCATAATTGCATAATAGGTACTGTATTCTAACTTCTCCATGGCTTATAGCCCCCGATACAATCCATGGCATCATCAAAACAAGCAACTATGCAAGCAGAAAAAGAATCTGTCTAAAACAGAATAGTCTGTAGCAATCTGTAGAGAACCTATACTTATCTAACTCTAAAAATACTGAAAAATTAGGACAACGTCTAATTTTTTATAGCAGTTATGTTTAAAAAAATTCAGATCATTATCACGTCGAGTAAAAATGAAAAGTCCTGTACTGGAGTCAAAAGTTTCTGTTTTGTTTCAGCATCGATTTTAATCATCTTGTGAGTCATCCGTAAGGCTTTACTTGGCACAAACACTAATTTAAACATAAAAACATAACTATTACAGAGTAAATAATCATGTTATCAAAAACAATAAGAAAGTAAAAAGCAAAAAGCAAAAATAAAGATAATTATTGGGTTGCCTCCCAACAAGCGCTATTGTTTTATGCCCCTAGCTAGGCATAATGCATAGTTTCAAGTGTTGTCATGTTTGACATCAAGCTCCTTAATAACACAACCATGGATAATAGGATCTTTTATCGTGTTTATAAAGTTGGGATGAACACTAATCATCTTTAGATCCTCGTTTCTTTGGGTAGGAGGTGTACTAATGCTCTTAGGAATAAATATGAACTTGGGGCTTTTGGTTTGAGAGGTACTAGCATTAGTGTTAGAAGGTGTGAAAGCGGAACCTACTTTTTCAATTACCTCTTCCATTTTATCAATTCTATTCAAACCTTGTTCTATCCTCTCATCAATAATAGTATCTTTTTTCCTTTAAAGCTTTCAAAGTCATTCCTACTCGGGACCCAAGTTGAGTGATATGATTATGAAGTTTTTTAATCCAACTCCTCAATTGGTTTATTCGTGATCATTTTCTTTTCAATAGCATCAAGCCTTTGCATAGCATGTTCCAAGGTCGAACTAGTTTCATTAACAATAACGGGTGGTGCCCCTACAAGATTTTCAAATGTGTTATAGGCATCCAACGTGTGACACATTAAGAAGTTCCCACCGGTGATGGTGTCAAGGACAAACCTATACCAAGTGGTCACACCAACATAAAAATTGTGAAGCAAGGTAGTGGTGGATAAATTTTTAGTTGGTTTATTTTGAGTGAAGCAAATCCTATACCATGCATCTTTCATACTTCCTCCTCCCCTTTGTTTGAAATTGACTACATCATTATTGGGAGTAACGTGAGCGAAAGAAGAACTAGCCATGACTTCAAACAGACAAGCAAAGATAAACATTTTTGTATTTTTGATTTTTTTGAGACAAACTAAATATAACAGCAAATAAAAAGATAAACAAGTGAATGAAAACTTGTGTGAAGTTACTTGATAGTTGGTGATGATATTCCTCGACAACGGCGCCAGAAATCCTTCCTGATACTTGTGATCTACGTTGGGTTTTCCGTGAAGAGGAACAGGTGATTGCAGGACAAGGTGGGTAAGTATTTCCCTCAGTTATGAAACCAAGGTTTATCGAACCAATAAAAAATATCAATCCTCAACCGTCTTCAGCGGCTGCACACAAAAGAGCAAACAACTTGCACCCAACGCGGGCAAGAGGGTTGTCAATCCCCTTGATCTCGTTATTTGCAAGGAAATGAGTTGTGTAGATAATTGTAAATTGCAAAATAAAATAAAAAGTAAATAAAGGCAGCAAGGTAATAGTAGCGTTTGTAAATTTATAAGTGAATAGACCCGGTGGCCATAGTTTTCCCTAGCGGCATCTCTCATGTAGGCAGCATACGGTAGGTAACAAATTACTGTTGGGCAATTGATAGAAAAGCGGATAGTTATGCGATTTTCACGGCAATGATCATGTGTATATAGGCATCACGTCCATAAACAAATAGGCCAACTCTTGCCTGCACCTATTACTATTACTCCACTCATCGCCCGCTATCCAGCATGCATCTAGAGTATTAAGTAAAACAGAGTAATGCATGGAGAACGATGACATGATGAAGACAAAGTAAACTCAAGCAATATGAATAAACCCCATCGTGTTATCCTTAGTAGCAACAACACAAAGACACATCTTGTCCCCTACTTTGTCATTGCGATATAGAAACTCGTCAGGTTGAACCTACCACAACGCACCACCCCTAGTGAAGATAGATCAATCTACTTGGCCAAAGCACATCAATAGATCGGAGAGCATTACGAAGCTATAATGATCATGCAAATAAGAATCTTAATATTCAGAGGTGACTCAAATACTTTTCATGAATAATCTGAACATTAACCCACAATTCATCGGATCCCAACAAACACACCGCACAATAGGATTATATCGGATAGATCAAAGCGAAGATGCGATGACCACTGTATTGAAGATCAAGAGATAGAGAGATTGCCATCTAGGTGCTAGCTATGGACCCGTAGGTCTGTGGTGAACTACTCACACATCATCATGAGGGCAGCAAGGTTGATGTAGAGGCCCTCCGTGATCGATCCCCCCTCCAGCAGGGTGCCAGAACGGAGCTCCATATGGCCTTGCGACATAACAGAGACTTGCGGTAGCGTAAAAAGAGTTTCGGGACTGTCTCTAGGGTTTTTGGAATATTAGAGAATTTATAGGCCAGAGAGGGGCGTCAGGAGAGCCACGAGGGGGCCAGCACATAATAGGGCGCGCCCTGCTATGTGCTGGGGCCCTCGAGCGGCCTCTTGACTCCTCCCTAAGCTTCCAAGTATTCTTTTGGTCCATGGAAAATCAGTAAAAACTTTCGTGGCAATTGGACTTCGTTTGGTACTGTAAACCTAAAAAGTAAAAAAACATGCAAAAAACAGCAACTGGCACTGGGCACTAGGTCAATAGGTTAGTGCTCAAAAATATTATAAATTGGTAAATAAATACACAAAAAGTAACCTAGAATGATAATATATCAGCTTGGAACAATCAAAAATTATATATACGTTGGAGACGTATCAGACGTCCAGGAGAGGTTCAAGAGGCAAACGCTCAGAGAGCTTATGGTTGGAAAGCATAACAGGCGTGTCAGGAAGAATGGGGACTATGGATGCCCGTTCTGCAACCATAAGATTAACAACACATATTCTAGTGTTCTGGCACATGCAAGAGGACAAGCCGTTGGCTCCTTCAAGAAGAAGTATTCTCGCAGGATAGCGCATGCCGCGTACGCCCAGTTTCTGGAGAATCTTAATGATCAAGCATGAAGATGAGATGTTGGATTGAATCTATCTAGTTTGTATGTATTATATCTATGCTTGTGTATTATATTTTTTTTCCGAGATTGAAACTGTGCGACGACTTTCATTGTGCCGCATCATTTGTGTTCTGATTGGCCAAAACGCATCCCCACGGATCGCACGTCTGAACCGCAGGATGTACAAAGATCGAACGGTTGTCTGTATCTCCATCTCACCAGAGTGCTAGTTTTCTTGAGAGTAATATTTATATAGGATTTATCACAAACGGTTGGATCTAATAAACCGTTTCCTCCAAAGCACATTATTCTAGGACAGAAAACCCTCAGCACCACTTCAAAAAAACCCTCAGCACCCACACGTCACAAAACCCTCGCCCGCTCCCCTCCCCCTCCGTAGTAGAACCTACACTAACACTACTCCGGGTCTCTCCATGCATGTCACCGCCTATCCCCGCGGCAACCACTTAGCTCGACGCCTGTCGCTGCCGCCAAATGCCACCACATTTCGCCACTCCCGCTTGCCGCGGCCTATCGGCACTGACTTTCTCGACGCTGATCGCTGTCGACCCAGCTCGCTCGATTGGGGAATCTTCGTTACTGGTTTTTCCCCATGAAGAATCAGGTAACTAATCTACTGAAATATTTCTGCTCATCTCTTATCCTAGTCTGTCGGCCCCTTTTAATCACCCGTTTAAAATCGTCGTGGATTCATGTTTGGTCTAGATGATTCAAGGGTTTTCATTCATAGAGTGTACACTGCAAGGACACATCAGGGCTATGCGGCCTCGGCCAAAAAATGAGGAGTTCCATCTCACCGTACCTGACGACTTCACGAAGCGCACGGTATGTTCAATCTCACACTACCTGGGTTCACATGCATGGCCTATACTTTTTCCGAACCTATACTATATGTTGCTACATTTGGATAAAACGTGCCACATGCAGCATTTACGTCAAATGTGATTTCTTCTCCTTCTTATTCTTCTCCTTCTATATTAGGCAAATTAATGTTGTATTGTTCTTTCGTTTACTCTCATATATATTTGCATGACATCATGGTCACATTATCTATTTACTTGTAACTTTTTGTCCTTTCATATCAACTGATGTGCTGTTCTTTTAACTACTACTCCCATACTATCATGTTACCCTGTTCTTTAACAATCTTCTCAATTCCTGCAGTACACCCCTTCCTTTGCAACGACAACTGTAGCGGTAAATCTTGGCCTTTACATAACTAAAGACACCAAGGATGTCATATTCAGCACAAACCATGGATTTACAATCGTTGTTTCTGTAAAACCTGATGAAGATTGTCACGCCTATTTTGAAGAAGGCCTTTGGGCAGAAATTTCTAAGTTTTATGTACTAAAAGCTGGCACTAAAATTACGGTGCACCTTGATACGTCTCCAACGTATCGATAATTTATGAAGTATTCATGCCATGTTTGCCTATGTTTACAATACTTTTATATGGTTTGATGTACTTTATATGATTTATTTAGAACTAACCCGGACTGACACTGTTTTTAGCAGAATTACCGTGGTGTTGTTTTTGTGCAGAAAATGAAAGTTCTCGGAATCGCCTGAAACTTTTTGATGATTTTTTTTGGAGGAAATAAGAAATATTGGAGCGAAGGACCACCGGAGGGGAGCCACCTTTGGGCCACAAGCCAACAGGGCGCCCCCAGGCTGCGCCCTGATGGCTTGTGGGGCCCACGTGGCTCCGTTGTGCATGATTATAACACTGGAAAATCCTATAAATCCTAGAAACCCTAGAAATAAAGAGAGACACTCCGTTCTGCCGCCGCAACTCTCTGTATCGACGAAAAACCAATCTGGAACCGTTCCAGTACCCTGGCGGAGAGAGGAAACCATCACCGGTGGCCATCTTCATCATCCCGGCGGAGGCCATGACGAGGAGGGAGTAGTTCTCCTTCGGGGCTGAGGGTATGTACCAGTAGCTATGTTATCAATCTCTTTCTCTATTCTTGAAATGGCACGATCTTGATGTATCACGGGCTTTGTTAATATAGTCGGATCATATGATGTTATTCCCTTGCTACCTTGTTGTGATGAATTGAATCTTTACCTTTGAGATTTTGTTATGTCGGATTGAATATTGGATTGGACATCACTTGATATATGTCTTGCATGTGGATACCCGTGGTGACAATGGGGTGTTCTATTGATTCACTTGATGTATGTTTTGGTACTCAACCTACGTATTCCTGAGGTGACATTGGGGTAATCTATGCATAGGGGTTGATACACGTTCTTGTCCTACGTTCTCCGATAGAAATCGTGGGGTGCTCCTTGAAGTTCTTTTTGTTGGATTGAATATGATAGATCTGAAATTGTTTGATGCACGTTGCATAATTTACCCACGGATACTTGAGGTGACATTGGAGTATCTAGGTGACATTAGGGTTGATTGATGTGTATCATTGGTGTTATTTTAGTACGAACTCTAGGGTTGTTTGTGACACTTATAGGAATAGCTCAAAAGATTGATCGGAAAGAATAACTTTGAGGTGGTTCTACTACCTACACCAATTTCATGTTCCGCTAGATAGGAACTTTGGAGTGATTCTTTGTTGCACATTGAGGGATGATCATATGATCCAACTATGTTAGCATTGCTGGGAGATTGCACTAGTGAAAGTATGAACCCTAGGCCTTCTTTCCAAGCATTAATATACCGTTTTGCTCGTTGTTTACTATTTGCTACCTTGCTGTTTTTATATTTTCATATTACAAAAACCTATATTTACCTTCCATATTGCTCTTGTATAACCATCTCTTCGCCGAACTAGTGCACCTATACAATTTACCATTGTATTGGGTGTGTTGGGACACAAGAGATTTCTTGTATTTGATTGCAGGGTTGTTTGAGAGATCCATCTTCATCCTACACCTCCCACGGATTGATAAACCTTAGGTCATCCACTTGAGGGAAAATTGCTACTTTCCTACAAAACTCTGCGCTTGGAGGCCCAACAGAGTCTACAAGAATAAAGTTGTGTAGTAGACATCAAGCCATTTTCTGGCACCATTGCCGGGGTGGTGAGTGCTTGAAGGTATATCTTTAGATCTTGCAATTAAATATTTTATTTCCTTTTTTTCACTAGTTTGGTTTTATAAAAGAAAACTACAAAAAATGGAATTTAGGTTACCTCAATTGTTTCGTCTTTTTAATGTATTTCGTGAAAATGATGGTTCAGAAAATTGTGCTCAATTGGTAGAGGAAGAGCTTACGAAAATACTTAATGAGAATTCCTTGAATGATGAGCATGATAGCAATAGTGTTAGTATGAATTCTATGAATATCCATGATGCTAATGATGATTGCACTAGTCATGATAAAAAGGTTTCCTATTAGCATGTCGATTTTTGTGCAGTGAATAAAATTTGCAAAGACATGCCATATAGGGACGATAGATTTTGTAAGAAGCATAAACATGATCAAACTAATTGGTGGATTAAAGTGATAGATGAACATGCCACAAGATTATGCTCTCTCCATCCCATTACTTGTGAACTTTGCAATAGAGTTGGTCATCTGAATTTCCAATGCATGCTTTTTCATGAACGAACCATTTCCAAATATTGTGATAATTTGATCTCCCACGAACTCTATAATGAACTTTGGTTATTTTAGGGGTGTGAAGAATTATCACATAAAAATGATTGGTTTGATATATTCATTGTCACAAATGATAATGAAACTAATCTACAAGAAATCTATATGTTTTGCATAGTGAATGGCAATGAGAATGCTTATATTGCCCACTATAGAAAGAATGAGAAACCAATAGGATATAAAAGGAATACTAATGAAAGGGAAAGGTCTCCCAACACCCTCCTATTGTTTCTCGTGATGAATCAGGTTGCAATGAAGAGCTTCCCATCAAACCAATCTCTTCCATAAGAAGCTCAGAAAAATTATATAATCCCACACAAAATGTGGGAAAGAAGAAGAAGAGAAGAAAAGGTAAATGTAAAAAGGTATCCCTCTCAAATAATCTTTCTCCTATCATTGTTGAGAATAAATACGAAAGTAGTGTGGATGATGATACACTAGATGATTATTTTGTTATGCCTACTACTTGTTGTGATGAGGATGATTGGGGAGATAATGATACTCCTTATAATATTGAAAATCTTTTTCGCGCCAACTTGGAAAATTATGATGATAATAATTGTTACACTATTGGTGCTATTCATGCTATTGATGATTATCCAAATGATATGCAAACCCATAAGCTTAGGGATGCTATGCTTGATGAGAATGAAATATTTGAGAATATATTTGCTGCAATTGATGTGTGTCCCAAGCTTGGGGATGCTATGTATAATGAATATGATCTTTTTAGTCCCCCTACTTCGAGTGATCAAATTTGTTATGATGATTTCATGCCTCCCATTTATGATGAGAACCATGTTAATACTTATGATGATTATTGTGATGATACTTATGTTATAAAAAGTAGTGATTATTATTATTATTATAAAACTTGTCATAATTATGAATAGCCTTTCTCTAAACATCACTCTTTTAATGAGGAAACAATTTATAGCATTCAAGTCTCCAATGATACTCCCACTATTATGTACGAGAAGATTGTTTGTGGGGAGAGTAATAAATTTTCTATGCTTGAGAATCATGAAGATAATGCTTTATGTGATAGTTATATTTTGGAATTCCTTCATGATGCTACTGAAAATTATTATGAGGGGGGGAACATATGCTTGTAGTAATTGCAATAATATCAAGTTTCCTCCCTACGTGTTCAAACTTTTGAAGTCATGCTTGTTTTTCCTTCCTATGCTAGTTGATTCTTGATCCCATAAACTGTTTGCTCACAAAATCACTATGCATAGAAAGTGGGTTAGACTTAAATGTGCTTTCCATGTGATTCATGATTCTCTCTTTGATATTTCAATTACTATTCTTACGTGAGCATCATTGCAATCATCATGCCTAGCTAAAAGGCTTTAAAGAAATAACGCTTGTTGGGAGACAACCCAACACTTTTACTTTCTATTTTTGAGTGTTCACATGATTAAGCTACTGTAGTAATCATGTTTTGTGTCTTTTATTTCAATAATGTGCCAAGTAAAGCCTTTGGGATAGTATGGATACTTGTTGATTTGATTATGTGCAAAAACAGAAACTTTTGCCTCCAGTAAAGAATTTCTCTGATTTTATTGGAGCTTCTAAATTTTTTGACATTTTACATAGTATTTATATGCAAATTATATAATTTTTCCTAATTTTCAGAATTTTTAAAGACAGGGAAATATGTTTATACTATAGATCTTCATAGACCGTTCTATTTTTGACAGATTCAGATTCTGTTTTGCATGCATAGTTTGCTTGTTTTAGTGTTCCCATAGCATATATTTAGTGATATAAATTATGTGAATGGTAGAATACAGTAGGTATTATGAGAGAACAATTATGAATCTTGTCCTGACAGTACCTAAGTGAATGATCTTTATTTTTTATACTAACCCATCTCATGAATTTCCGTTAAGTTTTGTGTGATTGAAGTTTTCAGGTTTTGGGTGAGACACGGATATGAAGATAATAAGGAGAGACAAGAACCTAAGCTTGGGGATACCCAAGGCACCCCCAAGGTAATATCCAAGGAAGACTCAAGCCCCTAAGCTTGGGGATGCCTCGGAAGGCATCCCCTCTTTCGTCTTCAACACTATCAGTATATCTTACTTGGACCTATATTTTTATTCGTCACATAATATGTGTTTTGCTTGGAGCATCATTTTATTTTGTTACTATTTTCTTGCTGTTATTTATAATCTTCTTTTCAATACAAAGTTCCAAGAATTGCCTTTAGGATGCTTGAATTGCATGTTTGATGTGTGTTGTGTACAAACAGAAACTTTTGGTGTAGTGTTTGAATTTTCATATTTTACTGGACCATGGAAAGTTTCTGAAAATTTTACACAGTTGTCATATAAATTCTTTATCATGTCCTAAATTTTCATATTTTTTAGAGATACATAAGTGCACTTTGTAAATTAATTTCTATAGACTATTCTGTTTGGACAGATTGCTGTCATAGTTTTATTATCTACTTATCCTAAAGTTTTCATGGCTTATATTGGTAGATATAAATTGTGGAAATGATAGTATACAGTACCTAATGTTTGGAAATTATTTTGCAACTTGTCTTGGCAGTAAATAAAGTGTTGATTTATTCTTATGTGTATTAACCTATCTCACGAGTTCTTTCCATGTTTTGTGTGGATTAAGTTTTTGAGACCGAGGTGAAACCGGGATATGAGAGGATTGAACGAGATACAAAAGGTCAATCTTGGGGATGCCCGAGGCTCCCCAAGTAAATATTTCAAGAAGTCTCAAGCATCTAAGCTTGGGGATGCTATGCATCCCACCTCTCTTCGTCAACTATCGGTTAGCCTATGTTGAGCCTAAATTTTTTTTCGTTCACATGATGGGTGCTATTCTTGGAGTGTATTCTTGTTTTTGTTTGCTGCTTGAATAAAATACTCAGGTATGAAAATATTTATTGAGAAAGAGAGTCCTCACATATCTACTTTATTGTTTGACTACTCATTGATCTTCACTTATATCTTTTGAGAGTAGTTTCAAATTTACTCTTGTGCTTCACTTATATCCTGAGAGTAAACATTGAATGAACTGAATATCATAAATGTGAAATTATATATGCTTCATATTCTTGTCCAATGGGGAGTAGTGACTTCACATACTAGGAGTATAAGTGGTAAAATTTATTGGAAGTTAGCAAACTTAGCATTGGTCATTTAAACAATTCATGAAAGAATGTTGAAGGAACAGAGGTTTCACATATAAATACACTATCTTGGACATCTTCTATGATTCTGGACCCCCATTAATTATTTTAAAACTTGATCAAGTAGTTCACGTTGGACAAGGAAGACAACGTAATGGTTATGTTTGTTTATATTCACGTAGAAGTTATATTGTCATGGATCCTCTAACATGTGATGCTTGTTTAGAACCTTTTGCTAGCCAAAACTTTGTACTAAGTAGAAATAGTACTTGTGCATCCAAATCCTTGAGCCAAGTTTCTTCCATGAGAGTCCACCATACCTACCTATATATGGTATTTCACTGCCATTCCAAGTAAATTTGCATGTGCCACCTCTAAACATTCAAATAAACATATGTTTTGTGTGCTCATACCTCTCATGGAGAGATGGGGCAGTCATTATCTTCCATGCTAAGCGGGTTATTCTCAAGATGAGTGTTTATTCACTTCTCATTACACGAGAGAGGCTGGTAAAAAGGATGCCCAGTCCTACATAATACAAAAATAAATAAACAAGAACTCCCCCTAGAAAGTTGATTGTTTGGATGGTACCCGTGGATTCGGCTAGCCATAAAATATGTTTGAATGGTGGAGGGGGAGTAAAATTTCAATTCTATTTGGGAACCACCAATAATGTTATTAGCATGGAAGATGTTGAAATCTCTTGTCATGATGTTGACAGGAAAGGCACACCACCCAAAATATATTCATCTCTGTTTTAAGCAATGAGCTCTGGCACCTCTGCAAATACCTACATCCCTCTACGAAGGGCTTATCTTTTACTTTTCATGTTGAGTCAACTTCTTATTCCAACCTCAATTCTTTAGTTGGAAACATCATGTGGTGGGAAAGATCCATACACATATATCCAGTTGAATATAGGTGATCATGATTCATTATTTGTTGACATTATCCCCGAGATAAATAAGTTGGTAGGCAAAACATTAAGCCCCTATCTTCCTATGTGTTTGACTGGAACTATTTGTTCTAAAAATATGCTTTGAGTGTCAGCAATCATGGAAGACTAAATGATAGTTTAGTATGTGGGATTTGCTAAACCAAAGCTCTTACATTGACCCTTCCTGAAAATAAGATGAACTGTAATTGTTTGATGACTGAAAATAAAGTTTGCTAGTTTTCAAGAAAGTTTATGGTCTATACTTTTAACATGTGAATAACTTGCTACCTGATTATGAGAAGTTTTATGAGAAATACTTGCTGGCTACGATGCTAGAAAAGTGACTGAAACTATCAATGATCAAACTTATATACTATGCTACCATTCACACTTCATAAATTACTTCTTTAATCATTTACCTACTCGAGGACGAGAAGGAATTAAGCTTGGGGACGCTGATACGTCTCCAATGTATCTATAATTTATGAAGTATTCATGCCATGTTCTCCTATGTTTATAGTACTTTTATATGGTTTTGATGCACTTTATATGATTTATTTAGAACTAACCCGGATTGACGATGTTTTCAGCAGAATTACCGTGGTGTTGTTTTTGTGCAGAAAATGAAAGTTGTCGGAATCGCCAGAAACTTTTTGATGATTTTTTCTAGAGGAAATAAGAAATATTGGGCGAAGAACCACCGGAGGGGAGCCACCTGTGGGCCAGAAGCCAACAGGGCGCCCCCTAGGCCGTGCCTTGATGGCTTGTGGGGCGCACGTGCCTCCGTTGAGCGTGATTCCAACGCTAAAAAATCCTATAAATCCTCGAAACCCCAGAAATAAAGAGAGACTCTCCGTTCCGCCGCCGCAACCCTCTGTATCCATGAAAAACCAATTTGGCGCCATTCCAGTACACTGTCGGAGCGGGGAAACCATCACCGGTGTCCATCTTCATCATCCCGGCGGAGGCCATGACGAGGAGGGAGTAGTTCACCCTCGGGGCTGAGGGTATGTACCAGTAGCTATGTGTTCAATCTCTCTCTCCCTCTCTCTCTCTCTCTCTCTCTCGTGTTCTTGAGATGGCACGATCCTGATGTACCACCAGCTTTGTTAATATAGTCGGATCATATGATGTTATTCCCTTGCTACCTTATTGTGATGAATTGAATCTTTACCTTTGAGATTTTGTTATGTCAGATTGAATATTGGATTGGAGATCACTTGATATATGTCTTGCATGTGGATACCCATGCTGACAATGGGGTGTTCTATTGATTCACTTGATGTATATTTTGGTACTCAACTTGCGGATTCCCGAGTTGACATTGGGGTAATCTATGCATAGGGGTTGATACACGTTCTTGTCCTACGTTCTCCGATAGAAATCTTGGGGTGCCCCTTGAAGTTCTTTGTGTTGGATTGAATATGATAGATCTGAAATTGTTTGATGCACGTCGCATAATTTACCCATGGATACTTGAGGTGACATTGGAGTATCGAGGTGACATGAGGGTTGATTGATATGTATCATTGGTGTTATTTTAGTACGAACTCTAGGGATGTTTGTGACAATTATAGGAATAGCTCAAAAGATTGATCTGAAATAATAACTTTGAGGTGGTTCTACTACCTACACCAATTTCATCTTATTGTTCTCTACTAGATAGGAACTTTGGAGTGATTCTTTGTCGCACGTTGAGGGATGATCATATGATCCAACTATGTTAGCATTGTTGGGAGATTGCACTAGTGAAAGTATGAACCCTAGGCCTTGTTTCCAAGCATTAATATGCCGTTTTGCTCGTTGTTTAATATTTGGTACCTTGCTGTTTTTATATTTCTAGATTACAAAAACCTATATCTACCTTCCATATTGCACTTGTATCACCATCTCTTCGCCGAACTAGTGCACCTATACAATTTACCATTGTATTGGGTGTGCTGACGACACAAGAGATTTCTTATATTTGATTGCAGGGTTGTTCGAGAGAGACCATCTTCATCCTACACCTCCCATGGATTTATAAACCTCCGAGAACAACCTCGTAGTGCTCTCTTTCGTTCAGAATATAATTCTCCATCTATAATTGGAATAAGGAAGGTCCAGTAAAAGAATCAAGAAGTTACAAGAGTAGTGAAAACAAAAGTTGTTCCTATCATGGTCTTCCTATTTTCTAAGTCATTTCCTAGGGTCACGTCCTACAGTAAACATGTGCTCTGATACCATTTCTGTAGCGTCCCGACTCAAAACGAGTCAAGCCTCTGTGTGACTGTGCCATCCCTGGATCAGTATGCTGGCACACACAGTACATCAATATATATATCAATGTGCAATCACATGTAAATAATGTAAAACTGATATATACCTCTTAAATATCAGCGGAAATAGTCAACGGGAGTGGAGTCCCAAATAAACACAAACGACAGGTTGAGTGTAGACCGTAACCCTAAATCGTAGTCTTAATCGTCCTATAAGAATATCTACAACATAAGATGTTGCAGTCGTGTAGGTCAACACATTGACTATGCCGGCAAGTCACCAAATGAAAGGTAAAATTCAACTATACTATATGCATATATGGCAGGTGGGGCTGTAAGTTAAGGTTTTTCCATCAAGCTGATTTTTCCTACAACAAAGGAGTCAAAGCAAAAATTGTTACTACAAAGTTGGTTTTTTAATGAGAAGGTTCCACCAACTGTTTCTCATGCCCAAGTTAACCATAACACCCACATCATTAATAATATTTGCGTTGAGAGTTCCTGATAGATTCGGTTCCTTTGGCTCAAGTTGTCCGCAACCGTGGACACGGCTAATCGATTAGGTTTGGTACTCTGCAGAGTTTTGCACACTTTCCCCATAAGATTCGATCGCCTCCATTGAAGTCCTCGCACTACATAGTGTTTGAGAACCGGATGATCGAAACATGGCCTTCCAAAGTGTTCCTCCGAGCCACGGTCGGTGCCCATCCAATCCTACCGTTCTTCTACATCTCGTAGCACTGCCCGTCCAGTGTCACCATGATGTCCAACCAAGCTAGAGCCCTTAATGCCTTGTGGTTGTGCGGGTAAGCCTCGGGTCTTGATGTATCCATCCATGTCTTTGTGCCTGGGTGGAACTTTCTGCGTGAATACTGGCACTTCTCCAGCAACACCTAGGCTTCCACTGGGTCCTCCAGGGTGCCGTTCAACCATTTCCACCTAGAGGTACATTGCATCATAAATTAATTCTCACAACTCTCATGATAGACACTCAACCAACCCCATCTACTAAAAGTGTAACAAAATGAAATATCGTTTCCTAGGGCCAAAGTGACAAGAGTTTATGGGGTGCCTACCACATGATACTACTCATGATCCATGTTTCCAATTACCTACTTTGCATGCAATGGTGGAAAAGGTTGAAACTAATGCACTAAAAATCATGGGTGATACATGATCAAGGTGAACTTGCCTGATGCGGTTGACGAGGATAAATATCGCTCTCAGAAATAACTTGATAGAACTATTCATCACGCTCCGATGAAATCTATATAGTCAAACATTGCACTCTTGTAAGCAATCATACTAGCAACCCTTCTAACAAACAAGAAGGAAAACAAGTACTAAACACTCTAGTGTTGTGATGCAGGAAATACTTAAGACAAAAGTTAAAATCAACAAAACTTCATCAAAGCAACTAAGAATAGTTTTTCCTATAAATAGCCTAGTGTCAAAAGCATCAACACAATAAAACTTAACATAAAGTATTTCAGTAAATCGTTTACTAGTGAAAAGAAATACTTTTGAAGAACAACTAAATTACAGAAAGTATTTCAACTAAGGTTTTCTACACAACAAGAAATCAATCTAAAAGCTATTATGAAACTCCGAATATGAAGAAAACCATGTTTCCTACTAAAACAAAGAAAAAACAATAAAATTAATTTTATTAACAACAAAAAAACACTTATTGCTATCCAACAGAAACTAAATGGAACATGTCAACAAAACTAAAAGAAAACAATTTAAAAGCAATTAAAACAAAGGAAAATAGAACTAAACCTAAAAAGACTAAAACAGATTCTGTTTTGCTAAAAACCTTAATTTAAGTTAGTCTAAAAAATCCCAAATTGTACCTACAGATAGCTAAAGTTACAAGTGACCAGCAGCAAAAAGAATCATCTCAAAACCTATTTTTAAACTCAAGTTATCCACAAAACAAGTTTTGAAGCAAATTTGTTTGAATTCAAATTTAAAATATTCAAACATGACCAAACTTCATATCTACAGAAACTACATAATTTTCTTAACCTAATGCAAAAAGAATCACTCAAAAATAATTAAAAACATAAAAGATAAAGCAAAAAAAATCAAAAACTACGTGGCAGAATCTCATTGGCTAAGGGGTGTGCGTGTTTTACAGAAACTAGCGGTCGACTAGGCCGTAGGAGATAACGGTTCGATCACTTAAAGTATAACAGTCTTCTAATCTCACACGTTGATCTCTGATCCAAAGGTTCAAAGAGGGGCGGGGATTACAACGGTGGACGGCGTGGTCCGGCGAAGCTCGACGGTGGCGGTGGGTCTAGCTCAGTGCGGGCAACAGCTTCCTAGGGTCTCCGGCGTAGGCGAGAGCACCGGGAGATGCATGCGAGCACGGCGGAGCGTCTGGTGGTGGCGGACGGCGTCGAGGGCATCGGTGTGGAGCGGAGTGAGCTCGTGGCGGAGGTGGTGCTTGGGCTGACGATGGTGAGGTTGCTCCGGTGGTCCTGGACGGCTGCGGCTTGCTCCAAACGACGTAGATGGGGGCATCAGTGTTGTAGGTGACCTCGGGGAGGGGCGTGGATGACCAGGGTGAGTTGGAGGGCGGCAATGGCACGGTGGCAGCGCTTGGGCTCCGGCGAAGGTGTGTGGGGCGTTCTAGCGATGGAGCTTCGGGGTTTTGGGCTGAAACGAAAGCGGCAGGGGGCGGGGTATTTATAGCGTGGCTCGGGCATCAAAAAAAGGCAAGCGAGATCGGATATCGACGATGGGTCGAAAGGGGATCGACGACGCCAGCGAGTTTTGGAAAGAGGGGATCCGCGGTGACGACGACCGATGCGGGAGAGATTCGGTCGTGTGGGTCTCACATGCAAGCGAGTGCGCGCATATGGAAAGTGAGCGGTGCTGATTCCTTGCCGATTCGGAGTGGAGGCCGCGTTGGCTGGCTCTGGTCTCGGCCCAGTGGGTGGTTAGGATGACTAGGTCATCTGCTGGGCCTCCCTGGCTTCGGCTGTTGCCTTTTTTTAAACCTTTTTCTTTTATTTAACAGAGAGAAAGTAAAAAGGAAAACAATAAAATAAAACTTTATATGGGCATATTATATACCAAGATTTTCAGAAAAGATACTCTACAACATGAACATATTTTCATGTTCAAATAAAATACTCACAAAATCAGATAATTCAAACAGTGCTACTGTTGAATCTAAAAAGCCAAGAAAACATTTGAAAAATACCAAAATGATTTCAAATTCATTTTTCTCCATTTTTATATTGAAGGGAATCATTTTACCCTACTTTCCACATATTTTATTTTTGGAGAAAAATAATTTTGAAAACCATTTCAAAATGACTTTGAATTTGAAATTCAAATCTCTTCCAATTATTTTTTGTTTTTGCCAAAAATATTTCAATTCCCCTCTGAAATTTTGAAGTGTCATATTCCTTCTCTCATTATGAATAACTTCGAGAGGTTTTGTAATTTGAAAATTCAAATAACTTCAAATGGAAACCTTAGGTTTCATAAAATTGAAAGGGCTTCCAAAATTCTTTCTTTGAACTTCCAACTCTCTTTCTCTTGATTTGAAGAAGTCACCTTATCTCCTCTCTTGAAACTCCTTGGGTTGCATAAAGTTTCTTAAATTTGAATGTTTCCAAAATGGAATTCAAATCTTTTCAAATCCCTTTTCAAAATGGAAGAAGTCATTTCATCTTCTCTATAGGGTTTGCATTTGAAAAGTATTTGAGTATAAGGGGATAAATATAAAGTGAAAGTTTTGGGAAAGTCCTGTTATTCCCTCTCATTCAAAGTTTCAAAAACATTCAAATTTCACTCAATTTCAAACAATCATTAAACAATCAATCATTCAATTTAGTAATATAACATTCCAAAGTTTGGGATGTTACAAACCTACCACACTTAAAATGAATCTCGTCCTCAAGATTCGAAGAGGCTAGAAAGAAAGGGTTAGGGTTTGGGGGTCTTCTAACAAATCCATTGACCAGAAAAGTGTGGGTTCTACCACACTTAAAATGAGAGTTACTGGTCCCTCAAAATCATGACAATCCTCTGGGGTCTTGGCATTTGTCTCTTCACATTCCTTACAATAGCTCTTTCGGTGATGCTCTTCCGTTATATTCATAACATTTCGTTCAAAGTCTTGTGTTCTCATATCAAAGTAGATTTCTTATGATACTGGGCTTCTTAGCTGACAAGTCTCATGATCATTCTAAATAACTTACTGATACGTCTCCGTCATACCTATAATTTTTGATTGTTTCATGCCAATATTATACAACTTTCACATATTTTTGGTAGCATTTTATATGATTTATTGGACTAACATATTGATCCAGTGCCCAGTGCCCGTTCCTATTTTTTGTGTGTTTTTTGTTTCATAGAATATCCATATCAAACGAAGTCCAAACGCGATAAAAATTTATGGAGAATTGTTTTGGAATATTTGTGAATTTTGGTAGGTGGAATCAACGCAAAAGGAGGCCCACGGCCACCACAAGACACAGGGGCAAGCCCGCGGGCCCAGGCGTGTGGTGATGGGTTGTTCTCACCTCGTAAGTCGGTTGGAGCTATACTTCAGGCGCAAGGAAGCTTATATCTGGAAAAGTTTGTGTTAAAATCTCAGCGCAATCGGAGTTACGGATCTCTGGGAATATAAGAAACGGTTTTCGGCCAGAAAATAGAAACGAAAAAGAGAAGAGAGCGGAGAGGGGGATCCAATCTAGGAGGGGCTACTGCCCCTCTGCCACCATGGCATCCATGGACAAGAGGGGGAGCTCTCCTCCCATCTAGGGGGGATGTCAAGGAAGATGAAGAAGGAGGGGGGCTCTCTCCCGCTCTCTCCCGGTGGCACCGGAATGCCGCCGGGGCAATCATCGTGATGACGATCTACACCAACAACTTCGCCGCCGTCAACACCAACTCTGTCCCCCTCTATGCAGCGGTGTAACACCACTTTTCCCTCTATAATATCTACATAAACATGGTGCTCAACTCCATATATTATTTCCCAATGATATTTGGCTATGCTATGATGTTTGCGTAGATCTGTTTTGTCCTATGGGCTAATTGATGATCGTGGTTGGTATGAGTGTATATTTTATTATGATGCTGTCCTACGGTGCCCTCCGTCTCGCGCAAACGTGGGGGATCCCTGATGTAGGGTGTTGCAATGTGTTCATGATTTGCCTATGGTGAGTGGCGTGAGTGACAGAATACACAGACCCGAGTAGGTGGGTTGTTGCATATGGTAGTAAAGAGGACTTGATACTTAATGCTATGGTTGGGTTTTACCTTAATGATCTTTGGTAGTTGCGGATGCTTGCTAGAGTTCCAATCATAAGTGCATATGATCCAAGTACGGAAAGTATGTTAGCTCATGCCTCCGCCTCATATAAAATTGCAAGAATGATTACCGGTCTAGTTATCAATTACCTAGGGACAAATAACCTTCTTGTTTGACAAAAGCTTTCTACTAAACAACTAACTTTTATTTTCTTGCAATTTACTCGTATTCGCGCTAAGTACTTCTAGTTTTATTCGTGCAAACTATCCTATCACCTACAAAATAGTTTCATACTTGTTCTAGGTAAAGCAAACGTTAAAGTGTGCATAGAGTTGTATCGGTGGTCGATAGAACTTGAGGGAATATTTGTTCTACCTTTAGCTCCTCGTTGGGTTCGACACTCTTATTTATCAAAAAAGGCTACAAACAATCCCCTACACTTGTGGGCTATCAAGACCTTTTTCGGGCGCCGTTGCCGGGGAGCAATAGCGTGGGGTGAATATTCTCGTGTGTGCTTGTTTGCTTTATCACTAAGTAATTTTTATTTTCTGTTATTAGTTGTTTTATATCTTTAGTTATGGATATGGAACACGAAGCACCAAAAAAATTAGTGGTACTTGATACTCATGTAGATGGGGAACCTCCTAAAACCCTCGATGCTCGTTATGTGGGATGCGTTAATTACTCTTTTGATAATCCTGAGAAATCATCATTAAACTTTATAATGGGAGACACGTTGGATCAACGTGAGTACTTTAGGAAATATCTCTTGTCTCAAAAAGGAGAACACTTATGGGATCAAATTAGAATATTGCAATGGTTTTCTTGGGATGCATGCTTGAGATGTGACTTTACATGTTGCTCTAAGATAGAGGCTCCACACCTTCCCTTTCAATGTAAATTTAACGATAATGAAACCTTGGCTTCTTACGCTAAAGGTATTTATGATTACTATGATTTGGAATGAATAGAAGAATTTGTTGCTTTTAAAGGTGCTTATGAAATTGCTTCTTTGCATGAAAAGTATGATGGTGATGTTCCTTACAAATCTGAAAATTTATCCATACTTAAATATTGCTATGATAATTATGAATACAATTATGATATTATTGAATTTATTGAGAGAATGTCCGCTACCTTGGAAGAGACTAAAATTTTGCAGGAATCTATGGAAGAAGAAATTGCTGAAATTGTGAGCTCATTAGATGAAAAAGATGAGGATGGGAGCGAAGAACAAAAGGAGGAAGAGTGGATTAGCTACCCATGCCCACCTTCTAATGAGAGTAACTCTTCAACTCATACATTATTTAATTTCCCTTCGCACATGCCGAAGGATGAATGCTATGATGAATGCTATGATGAATGCTATGATGATTGCTATGATCCCTTGGACTCATTTGAAATATTCCATTTTGATGAACTTGATGCTTGTTATGCTTGTGGCCATGATGCCAATATGAATTATGCTTATGAAGATGAACTTGCTATAGTTCCTTATGTTAAGAATTAAATTGTTGCTATTGCACCCACACATGATAGTCCTATTATCTTTTTGAATTCTCCCAACTGCACCATATCGGAGAAGTTTTCTCTTATTAAGGATTATATTGATGGGTTGTGTTTTGCTACTACACATGATGATTTTGATGAATATAATATGCATGTGCTTGCTGCTCCTACTTTTAATTATTATGAGAGAGGAACTACATCTCCACCTCTTTATGTCTACAATACGATAAAATTGCAAGAAACTGTTTATACTATGCATTGGCCGTTACTTGATGTGCATGAATTGTTCTTTTATGACATGTCGATGCATAGGAAGAGAATTATACTTCGTCATTGCATTATATATGTTTCTCTGTGATCACAACTAAATTATAAATCATTGTTAATTAAAATTGGCTTTGATATACCTTGGGATCCGGGTGGATCCATTACTTGAGCACATTATGCCTAGTTTAATGGCTTTAAAGAAAGCGCTGCCAGGGAGACAACCTGGAAGTTTTAGAGAGTCATTTTATTTATTTGAGTGCTTTTATGAAGTTTAAAATCGAGGAGAACCTAAAACTTCACAAAAATAAAGGTGAAAGTGAGAGAGATGATGAGCATCGTTGAAGTGGGGGCTAGCCTTGAACTTTGTTCATGCCCATGGAAACTTTGTGAATCTTGAATCACAGAAACTTTTCAACAAAAAAATAAGTATCCCCTTGTACAAATCCATTGTATTATAAAAATAATGTGCCAAGATTTGCCTTTAGGATGCTTAGATTGCTTCTTGGTATGTGCGGTGTAAAAACAGAAACTTTGGCTGTAGTGCGTGAATTTACATTTTGTACTGGAACGTCAAAAGTTTCTGAAATTTTTACACAGTATTTCTATACAAAATGTCTATTTCATCCTAATTTTTAAGAATTTTTGGAGTTTAAGATAGATTCTGTTTTTGATGTCTATTTGCCTTTAGGATGATTAGATTACTACAGGCTGTCCTGTTTAAGATAGATTCTGTTTTTGATGCATTGTTTTGCTTGTTTTGATGAAACTATCGATTTTATCGGTGGTATAAGCCATGGAGAAGTTATAATACAGTAGGGATAATGCAAGTAAGAAATATGAATGGGTTTGCAACAGTACTTAAAGTAGTAATTTGCTTTATTATACTAACGGATCTCACCAGTTTTCTATTAAGTTTTGTGTGGATGAAGTGTTCAAACATTGAGGAGGTCATAATATGAGGAGAAGGAGGAGAGGGAAGAGTTCAAGCTTGGCGATGCCCAAGGCACCCCAAGTAAATATCCAAGGAGACTCAAGCGTCTAAGCTTGGGGATGCCCCGGAAGGCATCCCATCTTTCTTCAACAAGTATCGGTATGTTTTCGTTTTCGTTTCAATCATGTGATATGGGTAAATCTTGGAGCATCTTTTGTGTTTAGTTTTCACTTTTCTTGTATGCACCATGCTGGTATGAGATAGTCCATGGTTGATTTATAGAATGCTCATTGCACTTCACTTATATCTTTTGAGTATGGCTTTATAGAATGCTTCATGTGCTTCACTTATATCATTTGAAGTTTGGATTGCCTGTTTCTCTTCACATAGAAAACCGTTATTTGTAGAATGCTCTTTTGCTTCACTTATATTTATTAGAGCATTATCTTTTGTAGAAAGAATTAAACTCTCTTGCTTCACTTATATCTATTTAGAGAGTCAACATGAATTGGTGATTTGCATGGTTAGTCATAAAATCCAACATAAAACTTATGGATCACTGAATATGATATGTTTGATTCCTTGCAATAGTTTTGCGATATAGAGATGATAATATGTGGGAGGTACTAGTAAATGATCGTGTTTAGTAAGATATTGGTGTTAATGTTTGTGATTCCCGAAGCATGCACATGTAGTCTACCGTTATGACAGTGTCATTGTTTCCTCACAGCAGATGCCATGGGGTGGCTTATCGAGAGTGGTTGGGGCCGAAGGACGACAATGGACTCCGGTAACGGGATCGGGGACAAGCGGTGCGAGACACACGATGTACCCAGGTTTGGGGCCCTCCGGGGGAGGTAACACCCCTAGTCCTGTTAGTCCGGTTGATGAACCAAGTGGGCTACAATGGTGCTCCTTGAGCTGTTGGCTAGAGGAGGAAGAAGGAGCCTGCTGGCTCTCCTTGCCTCTCTACGTGAGTTGGTGTGTGAGTGTGGGAATGGCCGCCCTCTGCATGGGGTGGCTCAAGGGGTTTTTATAGGCCAACCCCCTGGATTACAATACGCATATAACGTGCCGGGGGGTCCTGGCTGGTGGCCTCTCTGGCCGGCCAGAGGGCCCCCCGGCCGAAGAGTCTTATCACTTGTAGGGCCCGCCGGCTACAGGGTCCCAGCAGGAGCCGGAGGGGGGCCCGCCGGCTGGCCATCGCCATTGATGCATGCTTGTCACACCGCAGTACGGGCCGACCTACGCGGCATCGTTTTGCGGTAGCCGGCCATGGTCAACGGTATGGCCGGCCACACTGTAGCCACATGGGGGCAGGTAATGGATTGGTTGGAGGCGTGCAGGCACTGTGCCATCCGCTCGATCGCAGTCGGCCGTAGTCAGCGACACTTTTGCCTCCACTGTGGCCATGCGGGTGCTGACTTTCGGTATGACGGATGTCACTATAGCCACGCGTGCCCTGCCTGAGGTACCAGGGGCACTTCTGACACATCGCCCGTCATGTCTTCGTCCTGTGGGACATGGTGATGCGACGGGCGCTGACCCGCCGGCTGGCGGGTTGCCCGTGAGTGGGACGACCTAGCGGCTCCGCCCAGAGCTAGCCGGCCCGACGTAGCCAGCCTTGTGGACCCGGACTACCAGTATCGTAGCCGGCCGACACTGCACGGGACACCTCGGTCCCTCCGAGGGGCAGAAGGGACGCGCCACGTGTGGTGCGCTGCGGGCCGCGGCCTGACAAGCCACGCGGAGGACAAGACCGGGCCGTGGGGCGGGGCCCGCTCGGCCGCGGCCTCGGCCCACGCGGGCGGATCTTCTGCGGCCAGGGCCGACAGTTGGTGTTCCCCACGCGCCTTAATGCCCCTCCCCACTACCCCACGCGATGTTTAAATGGGAGGGGAGAGGAGCGAAAGGGGCCATTCGCTCCCTCGCCCCCGTCCTTCGTCTTCTTCACCCATCCTGCTCCCTGCAGCGAGAGAGAGAGAGAGAGAGAGAGAGAGAGAGCGGGACTTGCGTGCTTGCCGTGCCGTTGCTCTCCGCCGACGTCAGTTGCGACACGCGGGTGCTCGTCCGCCCCGCAGCCGCGGCCGAGCCACCTTCAGGCCAGATGGCGAGCAAAGACGCCTGGGACGGCAGCGACGTGCACGAGGCCTACATCGAGCATCTCTGCCACCGCCGCAAGCTGCAGCCGGCGGAGAACGTGGAGGCGCGCATCGCGGGGGCGGAGAATGCGCCGGCCCTGCGGGAAGGTGAAGTGGTGTTTTTTGCCAAGCACTTCGCCCGCGGGCTCGGCCTGCCTCTCGCGCTTCGGGCTGCAACCACACCACCTCAGTGCCAATGCCATCTTGCAGTTGGCCGCGTTCGTCGCCCTGTGCGAGGACTTCTTGGGAGTGGAGCCATGCCTCGACCTTTGGTGCCAGCTCTACTTCCTGAAGCGGTAGATGGTAAAACACATGGCCACGGGGGAGACGGACATGACTGCCTGCGGAGCCGCCCTCGTTCACCACCGCCCGGGAGCCAGCTTCCCTCAGCTCCCGCTGCAAGATACGGTCAAGAGCTGGCAAAAGGGGTTCTTCTACGTGAAGAACGTGTAGCCGGACGAGGACTTCATCAACCTGCCCGACTACGTCGACCAGCCGCCGACCGCGATGCAGAACTGGAGGACTCCTCTGTCCCAGTCGACCGAGACGGCGGACCGGCTCTGCGCCTGGCTGGTCGTGATGACCAGGACGGAAGGTCTCACAGCTGTGGACCAGCTCGCCACAATGGTGGCACTTCGGGTGCAACCGCTGCAGCGTCGGCCGCACCTCATCTGTCAGATGGGCGGGCGGCACGACCCATGCCGGCTCTCCACGAAGGAGTTGAAGGCGGTGTAGGTGGCGAGGCGGGTGAACTCCATTTCCGCCGCCAGAATGAGCGAAGACGGATGGCAGTGGGGCAAGGCCCCATACAGCCGGGAGCGCCTGGTTCCACGAGTACGTGATGAGCCGCGCACCCTTTTTTCTTTTGATGCTGGTGCCCTCCCCCTAGCCTGACGACGGGGGGTCTCTTCTGCGCGTAGGTCTTTCCTTTGCTACAGGAGTACGACGAGCCTACCGCCGACGTGGCGGATTCGGACCCCGAGGAGGTCGAAGTCGTCGATGACGTGGAGCCGGCTGACTCGGGGCGAGCCGGTGCGTCAGGGGCCAGCTGAGCGGAGACGGGGAGGACCGGGCTGCCGGTGAGTTTCTCGCCCAGTCGCTTTTGCGGGACTAGTCTGATGACGACACTGAGCCGAGGGAGATGCGCGATGCAGTGGCCCTGGAGGACCTCGAAGTCTCGGGGGACGACACCACCGCGCCGACGAGGCGCGTTTGCCGAGCCGACCGTGACCTAGGACTGGACGACACGGCCGCGACTGGCCGCGACTGGCCGGGGGAAACAACCGGCCAGCTCCCGACCGGCTCCCAAGCGAGCAACCGGCGGGCAGCGGAGCGGCAGCCGTGGACGCGCTGGAAAGAGACCACGGGCTGCCCCGGTGGGCCCCGCCAGGTGGGCGGTCCCCATTAGCGTCGGGTATGCTTTCTTTAGATTTCTTTTTGATTTCTGTTGGCCTTCTTTTCTCATCTCGTCGTTCAGGGAACCACGCGTTCTGGGGAAGACGGCCCCTTCGGGAGGCGCCGCGGGCGACGAAGCGGCGGAGGCGGCTCGCAAGACCGCCGCCGAGGAGAGTGAGCGCGAGTCGTCGCGAGACCGGGAGGCGGCCGAGCGGGAGAGGCTCGAGGAGGAGCGCCGGCCATGGGAGGAGGCGTCGCGGAAGCAGGCGCCGGGGGGAGCCCGCTTGGAGGCGGTGGGCCAATCCTGGGAGCCCTTTCCCCGAGCAAGGAGAGGAGGTCCAAGAAAATGCATGACCCCGTGCGGCGGGCGGAGCCGGACGCGCATGCCGAGGAGAGGGCGCGCGTGGCTGTGAGCGCAGCGGGTGCCGCCATGGAGGCGGACCCGGATCGCGGCAGCGTTCCACCAGGAGTCGACGACGTGCCGCCGGGGGCTGACGATGTGCCGCCGGAGATCGACACCATGGAGCCGGAGGCCCCGGCCCCGGAGGCGGACTGGGGCGGTGCCGCCAGAGGTGGCGCACCGGGGATCGAGGCCGCGACGCCTGGGGGAGCGACCGCCGCTGGCTCGTCAGTGGGGATGGCACGCCTGGACGCCTGGAGCCATGCTGCCGGGAGGAGCAAGTCCCTTGGTCGCCACGGCGCGGGGTCCGTCTGGCCCTGCTGGCAGGAACCAGCCACGGGAGACCTGGGATGGGGCCGGCGGCGCGCCCGGGGGTGGTGCACCAAGCATCATCGGATCCACAGTGGCCGCGCTCATCGCCGAGTTCGCTGACTGCCGTACCCAGATGGCGCAGGAGGCCCTGGTAGCTAGGAGCCGGCTGGCGCATCTCGAGCAGTCCGTTGCGGTAAGGGTTCATCGTCCACATATTTTTGTCTTTCTCGTTTCTCTTCCGCCTTGCGACGCCGTCCTTGCTTCAGTTTCTTCCAGTGGGTCCGCGCACTGGGTATAGCCCCCGAGACTCGGGCCGGTTGGGGGGCAGCCGGGTCGAGTCTAATCGGAATGCCTTTCGGTTCTTGATCTTCGCATTCCGTCTACGACCGTCGGGTGACCGCGTACAACACGCTGCTAGACCGGTATCAAGGGGCCGAGAGCCAGCTAGCTGTCATGTCTGCGGAACTGCGAGGTACGTGGATCTTGTAAATTTTCAGTGGGGGCGCGCGATCGCACCCACTGGGTGTAGCCCCAGGGATTCGGGCCGGCTGCTCTGCAGGTGGGTCGAATCATTTTCTTCGCTTTCTTTCTGACAGGAGCGCCTTTGCGTTGTGAAGACTCTGCTGCCGAGGCGTTCTGGCTCCGCCGCCAGGTGGTGCAACTTGGCGAGCAGCGGAACCTCCGCGGAGTGTGACCGGCAGCGCCAGGCGGCGGACCACCTACAGGCGGAGAAGAACGAGCATGAGGCGGCCCACCGCCAGGAGTTGGAGTAGCGGGAGGCGGCTCATCGTGAAGCGCTGGGGGCCAAGGACGCCTTGCTGGCGAAAGCGGCCAAGGAGGCGTAGGCAACGCAGGCCGAGCATGACCACCGGGTCTAGGACTGGTCGGCTAGGGAGGCGGCGCTGCAGGAGGAGGCACATGCGGTGGATCGTCTTCTATCCGGTAAGTTTCCGTTGTCTTGTTTTTGTTCATGCGTTGGCTTGGAGCCGGCGTCTCTTTTGTCTTACGCTGCACCCCCCTCTCCTCATCCTCAGGTCTCTTCCCAGATACGCAGGAGGCCGCGGAGGCGGTCGTGGAGGCCCACCGCGAGGAACAGGATGCGCTAGGATTCCACGTCGGGCGGCTTGCCGCCTTGACAGTGGACGAGGTGGGGATCGCCCCAAAGTGCGTCTGAACGAGGCGGTCCGGGCCATGGAGCGGCTCTAGAGGGCCAGTTTGGCACTGGTTCGCACCCTCTGGCCAGACGCGATGGAGCCGGCCTCCGTGAGCCGGCTGTCGCGGTGGCTGGAGGCTGGGACGCGCGGGTGAACGCCTGGAGGGCCTCCGCGGCGCGGGCCGGCGCGGCCATGGCGCTCCATCTCGCGAAGTCGTGGTACTCCGAGCTGGACTTGGAGCTGCTCGCGACCCAGCGTGCCGGCACGGACACAGAGCTGGAGGCGGTTGCCGATGCACTAGCCGTGCATGCCAGTGACCTCGTGTCCTTTGCTCCGTGGGACGAGTACATTCCGGAGTGGACGGCAGACGGCGCGGTGATCCCAGAGGACCAGTACGCGCTTGCCTTCGACGACCCGGAGGGTAGTGCCGGCGAGACGTACGACGAAGGCGCCGAATCCAGCAACGACGACTACGCTGACCCCGAGCCGGCTTAGGACTTGGGCGCGGGGGCCGACGCGGAGCGTATCGTGGCCAAGGATGGGGCTTCTACTTTAGCCGCCGCGGAGCGCGTGGGAGCGGAAGACAGTGCCACCACTAGCTAGGACCTTTCTGTTTTCCTGCTTTTTTATTAGTCTGCAGTTCCACCCACTGGGGGTGTAACGTAATGAACATGTGGTTGTGGGCCTTTATGCTTTTGTATATAAGTTCATGCTTTTCAGTCTGCTGAGAAAATTTATGCGTGCCGACTCGTCCCTGGCTCATCGTCCCTTTGACTCTTCTCTGCCCAAAACCTCATTCCCTTCGGCTTCGGCCTTGCCAGCCGGACAGCCAGGAGCCGGTCTATAGCTGGGACGGGGCGTCAATCCCAGGGGAGTCGGTCGTGGGGTTTGGAGTCGCGAGGACGCTTAGCCAGGGCGAGTACGTCAGAGGCCGGCTAGAGAAGGTAAATGACTCGTCTAGCCCTAGCCAGCGAACCCCCTGCAAATGGCGTTCGTGTGTGCTAAGTTTCCGCCCCAACAACCTGCCAGCCGGACAGCCGGGAGCCAGTCTGTAGCTGGGTGGAGTCGGAGGTTTTTTTTTGCTTAGCTCACATTACTTTGCCCAGCTTCGGGGAGCGGTCCCAGGGCTAGCCGGCGAGCCCCCGGGTCCGGGGAGCCGGACCTGGGAGCCGGCCCGTAGGGCGAACTATACTGAAGGAAACGAGAGATGTATGCCACAAGAGCCGGCTTGGGACACCCGTTGCATTCATAAGCCCAAAAGGGAGGATACATACATGCACTGGTTCTTCTTAGCAGTAAAACGGACGAAGGAGCGCCGCGTTCCACGGGCGCTCCATCTCCTCGCCGGAGGCATCTCTGTTGCACTTCTGCGGCTTCTGGGTGTCTATTAGATATTACGCGTTGTTGTGCAGCGCCCTGCTGACGATGAACGTGCCCTCCCATGGGGAGGACAACTTATGCTGGCCGGCGGTTTGCTAGATCCGCCTGAGCACTAGGTCTCCTTCGTGGAAAGAGAGGGGCCGGATCCACTTGTTGTGGTAGTGCCAGAGCTTCTGCTGGTAGATAGCCGTCCGGCTCAGGGCCAGCTCGCGTGCCTCTTCGAGCAGGTCGACACCGTCTTCTCTCACCTCTTTCGCATCTGTCTCCGTGTACAGGGTGACACGAGGCGAGTCAAACTCAATGTCCGTGGGGATGACCGCCACGGACCCGTACACGAGAGAGAAAGGAGTGAAACCGGTTGACCGGTTGGGCGTGGTCCTAAGGCTCCATAGGACAGGCGGCAGCTCTTCGATCCAGTAGCCGGCTGAACGCACGAGTGGCCCCATGAGCCGGGGTTTGATGCCTGCCAGGATCATGCCGTTTCCTCTCTCCGCCTGGCCGTTTGACTGTGGGTGGGCCACCGATGCGAGATCGAGCCGGATGCCCTCCTCGGAGCAGAAATACGCCATCGTGCCTTTGGTGAAGTTGGAGTCGTTGTCGGTGATGCCACTGTGGGGAATGCCATAGCGGACCGTGATGTCCTTGATAAACCAAACGGCTGTGAGGCCGTCCAGCTTTTTGATGGGCCTGGCTTCGATCCACTTGGTGAACTTGTCGACGGCCACCCGTAGATGCGTCATGCCGCCTCGTGCGGTCTTGAATTGTCCCACCATGTCGAGACCCCAGACGGCAAAGGGCCATGAGAGGGGGATAGTCTGGAGAGCTATAGCAGGTAGGTGGCTCTGCGTGCTAAAGCGCTGGCACCCCTCGCATCTGTCGACCAACCACTTTGCCTCTTCTAGGGCCGTAGGCCAGTAGAAACCATGGCGGAACGCCTTGGCCACCAGGGTCCTTGAGGCGGCGTGATGCCCGCACTCGCCCTGGTGGATGTCTCGGATGATTTCTTACCCCTTTTCCGGCTCGTGGCAGCGCTGAAACATGCCGGTTGCGCTGCGATGGACCAGCTCGCGGTTGATGATGCTGTAAGCAGGGGCCCGGCATTGGATTTTCCAGGCCCTGGCCTCGTCGGGAGGGAGCTCGCCGCACAGGAGGAAGGCTAGGATGGGCTGGGCCCATGCTGGATCCAAGACGGGAGCCGCCTCTCGCTCGAGTTGGGGTCCGGAGGTAGCCGGAGCCCCCGGGTATGTAGCCGGAGCCCCCGGGACCGAGCCGTCAGTCCCCGGGACCAGGGTCACGGTCGGCAAATCGACCGCCATTAAGACGGCTGCGGGGTTGGAGTCGGCCGCCGCGGGGGCGACAACGCTCAGAGCCGACTGAGCCGGCGGAGCCGCCGGGCCTGATGACGGGCCGGCAGGGTCCGCCGGTACGAAGATTGACTCCGACTTAGCGGAGGGCTTGATCGACGGCTTGAGCAGCCGCTCAGGGAGATGCCGGCTGGGATGGCTTGATGGGTGGAGCCGATTTTTGCAAGCGTGTCTGCCGCTTCGTTGTCCGCCCGAGGGACATGGTGAAACTCACAGCCCTCGAAGGAGCTAGTGAGCTATTGGATGAGGAAATGGTAGCTGGCCATGTTGGCGTCCCTAGCGTCCCATTCGCCAGAGACATGCTGCACCACGAGGTCCGAGTCGCCAAAGCAAAGGATGCGCCGGATGCCAATTTCCTTGGCGAGCCGGATGCCGTGGACGAGCGCTTCATACTTGGCCACGTTGTTGGAGGCGGCGAAGACGATCTAGAGCGCGTACTTGAGCTGGTCCCCCTTTCGGGATGACAAGACGATGTCGGCTCCCAAGCCGGTTCGCATCTTCGAGCCATCAAAGTGCATGTGCCAATGCGTGGAGTCTGGAGGCGGCGGCACGAACTGGGTCTAGGCCTAGTTGACGAGGAAGTCGGCCATGGTCTGCGACTTGATGGCAGTGCGTGGCTCATACCGGATTTCGTAGTCGGCGAGGACGATGGCCCATTTGGCGATCCGGCCGATGGCGTCCCGACCGCTCATGATTTTGCCGAGCAGCGCCGTGCTCACCACGGTGATGGCGTGCTCCTGGAAGTACTGCTTGAACTTCTTGTTGGTGAAGTATATGCCATAGCACATCTTCTGGTAGTGGGGGTAGTTTTGCTTGGAGGCGGAGAGTTCCTCGCTGAGGTAGCAGATGGGGCGCTGGACCAGCAGCGTCCTGCCCTCCTCCGGACGCTCCACCACCAGGACGACGCTGATCATGCGCGTGGTCGCTGTGATGTACGCGAGCAATGGCTCCTTCTCAGCCGGTGCCGCCAGGACGGGCGCGTTGGAGAGAGCACGCTTGAGGTCGCGGAACGCTTCGTCCGCCTAGTCTGTCCACTCAAATTTGGTCGTCTTCTGGATGAGATGATAGAGGGGCAGTGCCTTCTCGCCCAGCTGGCTGACAAACTGGCTGAGCGAGGCAAGATAGCCGGCAAACTTCTAAACATCATGGAGCTTGGCCGGCTTGTGCATGCACTTGATGGCCTTGATCTTCTCTGGGTTGGCTTCGATGTCGCGCTCGGACACGAAGAAACCCAGGAGCTGGCTGGCTGGCACGCCGAAAACACACTTTTCCGGATTGAGCCGGACCTTGTACTCGTGCAGGTTGGAGAAGGTTTCCAGGAGGTCGTCAAGAAGGCTGAAATGCTTCTTGGTTTTGACGACGATATCGTCCACATAGACGTGGACGTTCCTGCCGATCTGGTGCAGGAGGAACTTCTGCATGCAGCGCTGGAAGGTGGCGCCTGCATTCTTCAAGCTGAAAGACATGGTGATGTAGCAGTAGGACCCAAAGGGGGTGATGAAGGAGGTCTTCAGCCGATCGGCCGGGTCCAGCTTGATCTGGTGGTAGCCGGAATAGGCATCCAGGAAGGACAGCAGATCGCAGCCGGCCATGGAATCGATCACTTGATCGATCTGGGGTAGGGTGAAAGGATCCTTGGGACAGGCCTTGTTCAGGCTGGTGTAGTCGATACACATGCGCCAAGTCTTGTTCTTCTTGAGCACCAGGATTGGGTTGGCCAGCTAGTCCGGGTGGAAAACTTCCATGATAAAGCCGGCTGCGAGCAGCCAGGCGATCTCTACTCCTAAAGTACGCTGCTTCTCCTCAGAGAAATGGCGCAGGGGTTGCTTGACTGGCTTCGCATCCGGCTGCACGTGAAGTTTGTGCTCGGCGTACTTCCTCGGAACACCCGACATGTCCATGGGGGAGCATGCAAAGATGTCCCGATTCTCACGGAGGAAGTCGACGAGCTCGCCTTCCTATTTGCTACTGAGGTTGGCACCGATTGTGACGCACTGCTTGGGGTTGGCCGGGTCAAGCGGCACTTGCTTGGTGTCCTTGGACGGCTGGAACGACGCCTCGCTGGCCGGCTGGGATGGGGTAGTCGGCACGGCCGGCTGCTCGGAGGCATTAGCCATGAGCCGGTTGAGCTGCTGCCTCTACTCCGCTATCACCAGAGCCTCGGCCAGCCGGGTGACGCGCGCGCACTTGATCAATTTCTTGTAGTCGCCATCGATGGTGATGATCCCTTGGGACCCGGCATCTTGAGCTTGAGGTAGGCGTAGTGGGGCACTGCCATGAACTTGACGAGTGCCGGCCGGCCCAGCAGCGTGTGGTAGGGGCTGTTGAGGTCCACCACCTTGAACCACACCGGCTCGCAGTGGAAGTGACTCTTGTTGCCAAAGAGGACGTCAAGCCGGATCTTGCCAATGAGGGAGCAAGTCTGCCCTGGCACGATGCCGTGAAAAATCGTCCGGCTCGGTTGCAGGTCTCTCTCCTTGAGCCCCAACTTGAGCAGCGTGTCGCGGTAGAGGATGTTGATGCTGCTTCCCCCGTCGATCAGTGCTCGCGAGAAACGGCAGGTGAGCCTCTCAGAGGTGATGGTGGGCTCAAGGACGAGGGCAAAGCAAACGTTAAAGTGTGCGTAGAGTTGTATCGGTGGTCGATAAAACTTGAGGGAATATTTGTTCTACCTTTAGCTCCACATTGGGTTTGACACTCTTATTTATCGAAAAAGGCTACAAACGATCCCCTGCGCTTCTGGGTTATCACTTAGCGATGATCTCATAGTGGTCTACCCTTTGTGGTTATCCTGCAGTGAAATGGGTCTTGGCTTCATCCTTACCGTAAAATTCATACGTGTGACAACAGATGGCATGTGCAAGGGGTCCACATCATACCATTCTAAGGCTTAAACTGTGGCACCCCGGCTCAGAGAACCAGATTACCAGTGTTTCCAACCCAGATATCATGTCTTCTGGAAACACAAAACAACATGGTACAGAACAGAACTGAACTTTATTGATAGGAGTCGAGTACAAGCGCGTATTTTACAATGGTGACGAGGCCAAAGGCACCCTCGGTGCTCTAACAGTATCTACATTATTTATGTCACATAGTAGGGCCTCGGAATACTAAGTACTTCTATTGTGTAGCGGAACATAGCGCAACTCCATCCACAGGGACACTGCTGTGGACACATCCTATTTAGCATAGCCAGCACCTTCAGGACCTCCGTCCTCGGATTCTCCTGCATCTGGCATGATACGCCAGGTGAGTACTTTGAATGTACTCGCAAGCTCACGACAACCAAGTAATGCAGCAAACAATAGCATGGCAATCACAATATCATTTAAGCAATTTACTTACTGTTACCGATCATCAACTTACTCTCTTCCGGGTTGTCCCACAACCCTTGGAATACTCATAACCACTGAGTACTTCCGAACACAAGACGAGTTCTTCCATCATTAACATCCCTGTTATGGTTGACCGTCTACTAAGGTCTGGACGGGCTGTCCAACACCGTGGACACGGCTATTCGAATATATTTTTCACTCTGCAGAGGTTGCGCACTTTACCCACACCATGAAGCACCTGGCCTCGTGATCCCACTCGGGTGGACCAGCGTTGCTTCAACAAAACCTGCCTGACCCGTGACTCTTTCATCGGACCACCGGCACTCTTACTCCCCCGGAGGGCAGCCTTGGGTGGCCCCTGTGTCCTCATGACACCTGCCACCGTCGTGGCCAAACTATGTAGACCCAAACGGGGTCTACTGTCCCAAACGGGGACGCCGGCACAAACTCAACTATCAACTGGGCTCACAGGGTTATCACCGCCTACCTGATCAGGGTAGCGCGCGTGCATAACCCTCCCTCTTTGGAGGTACCGGTGAAAGATCACGCAGTCAGACCCGGTCAGGGCCGTCCCATACCGGCAAATGTGTTTGCACGAGTATGCACGGACAGGTGACTCAAGATCAACCACTAACTTCATGTGTCAACTATAGTGGTTCAGTACAATACTTAAATATTTAAACATTACTATGAATTATCTACATCAAATAAATTAACCTAATGCATATAAAGATGCAATGCTATAGAAATGCATGCATGAAATGGGTATCATGGCTTGCCTTGCTCTGTTGGGTGGTTCAAACACTCTTAATCTTCAAAGGCACCAAAATCTCCTTCTGAAAGTATTTTTAAATACAATTGAAAATGTCACATAAAGCATTTTTATTAACCAGAAATTCTGTAGACATTGGAAAAATACCAAAATTTGTCAGCAACTAAAGGGGTTCAAAACAAACACAATGCAAAAAGAATCAATTGAATTGGAGCTATAGATAAAAAGTTATTGATGGTCAAAGTCTGGTCAAAAATCTGAAATATAAACAAAAATCAGAAAACCTAATAGGGGCCACGTCGGAAGTGTAAAATGGAGGGGGCGCCTCCACTTACCGCTTCGGGCGCGGGCCGGAGTGGCCGACAGGTGGGGCCTGTCGTTTTAAAACAGAGAGAGGGGGAAGGGAACAGAGGCGGGGCGGAGCTCCGGCGATGGTCGCCGGCGGTAGAGACGGCGGCGGCGCTCGGAGATGATGGGAATGGATCGGGCGCTCGACGGTGAGCATGCACGTACCCGCAAACTGCCAAGAGGTGGCCGGACGACGTTGTCCCCTTCGTCTCCGGCGGCGGCGGCGCTTGGGTGGGATCGAAGACGGCGGTTCCGGCGATGGATGGCTCAGGCAGGAGGTCGGGGAGCACCAGGGAGATGCCCTGAGCTCGATGGAGGGGTCAATTGGGCTTGGGGAGGCGAGGAAATGCTGGCGACGAGGAAACTACAGAAGGTGGAGCTCCGGCGAGGTTCGAGGCCAGAGGGCCTCTCGGCCTTGGCTCGTTGCTCGGGGGAACAATTGAGAGGAGGAGGAGATGGTTGAAGAGCTCTGGGGGCCTAGGCGAGGCCTTAAATAGGCAGGGGGCGGGGGCGGCGATCTCTCCCGAAGCGGCGAGGCTTGGCCACGTCGCCGGCGTTCGTACGATGCACTGGCTGGCCGGGAGCGTTGACGGGATGGGAGAGGGCAGGAGAGAGCGACGGGATGGGTCCGGCGCCATTAATGGCTCGCGGACGACCACAGTGGCCGAAGCTCACTGTTATGCCTGTGGCGAAGCTTGGCCGGAAGCGGCGGCAGCCATCTCCGGCGACCAGGAGGGTTCGAGAGGAGCCACACGGCTGTCTGCGACGATGTCGGCACCAAGGGACAAGGGGGGCGGTGATGGACGGCTCGGGCGCGCTCATCCAACTCTGGCGCCGTGCAGAGCGCGCGCACTGGCATGCTAGTGTCGTGCTCACCACGGGTGCGGCTACCAGGAGGACACGCACGCCGGTCACACCTTGTCCACAGCATCGACCCTTGTCCACTTAGTCACTCTAGGCCACTGGCTCGACTAGGTGCACCCTTCTGCGATGTGTAGCTTCAGCTACAGCTCCTGCCAACAATCTTGAGGAGGTTCTGGAGGAGAAAATAGATAGGGATGGAACCAATGGAGATGTCTGGGATCATCTATGCTGGAAGGACTAGAGACTGGCAAGGTTTGAGAGAGTTTGAGAAAGAAATGAATGAGGTCCCTTTGAAAGCTATCATTCTGGTCCAGAACACAAATGAGCTTGTGGCCCTCACATAGATGTTCTGCAAATGATGAAACTTGGTGGAAAGAAGTTATTTGGTAGTGCACTCATGCCATAAAATTTATAGATCAATTGTGCACTCCTAGCTTGTACTTCCTTCACAAAGGTTCAAAATAAGCAGAAACTAGACAGGGTCCTGCTGCTCAAAAATTGAATTGGACCAAATGATGTTTTTGGATATTGAGGCTAGATAGGATCCCTAGAAGCTTGGGGAATTTATTGGGAATTTTCTGGAATAGGAATAATAGGGTTGCTTCACAATGGACAGATTCTGGTCATAAACAAAATAATTATTCTGGCCAAAATTTCCCATTGGGCAACTAGATATTTTTGGAGAATATGGGATCCTATGATGATGAGAAGATGGGGAAAAAGTTTGGGAATTAATTGACCACCCAAACTATAGGTTGCTTCACAACCCATAGTGATGACCTAAATTCCCAAATTGAGAAAATGATTTTAGGAAAAATATTAAATATTGGAAAAATTGTCCAGGAGGGCATGGAAGGGTTTTATCAAGATGATAAAGGTTTTGGGATGCTTGAAGAATTTTTTTATCAAGACATAGGTCAACTCAACTGAAAAGGTTTTGAAAATCAACTAAATTGCAAATAAAACCCAGATGTTTTTGAAACGAAAAAGTTGCCAAAATCAGGGTGTCACAAACCTACCCCCCTTAGGATGAATCTCGTCCTCGAGATTCGATTGCTCAGGGAACAAGTACGGATATGCAAACCTTAGGAAGTCTTCTCTTTCCCATGTAGCCTCTTCCTCTGTGTGGTGCTCCCATAACACCTTGTAAAACCTGATTACCTTGCTCCTGGTAGTTCTTTCCATTTCATCCAGGATCCTGACAGGTTTCTCTTCGTAGGTCAGATCTTTAGCCAGTTCGAGCTCACTCATATCCGCTTGCTTGACTGGTGGTGCAATGCACTTTCTCAATTGCGATATATGGAAAACATCGTGCACTTCCGACAATTCTGCTGGTAATTCCAACAGGTATACCACTCTGCCTCTTCTAGCAACCACTGGTAATGGGCCGATATATCTCAGTGCAAGCTTTCCCCGGGTATGGAATCTCTTTACGCCCTTCATGGGGGTTACTCGAAGGTACGCATACTCTCCGGGTTCAAAGGTCACTTCCCGGTGCTTTGGATCATAGTAACTCTTCTGACGGGACTTGGCTACTCGAAGACGTTCTTGGATATCCTTAACTTGCTTCTCAGCCTCGAGCATCAAGTCTGTACCAAAGATTCGGCTATCCCCTGTCTGAGACCAGTTCAAAGGGGTACGGCACTTCCGCCCATATAATGCCTCAAAAGGTGACATCTTCAGACTTGACTGATATCTGTTGTTATAAGAGAATTCGGCATATGGCAGACTGTCTTCCCATTTGGGTCCATGGGTCAGAGCACATGACCGAAGCATATCCTCCAGTATCTGGTTTACTCTTTCGGTCTGCCCGTCTGTCTGAGGATGGTATGCCGTGCTGTGCTTTAGCATGGTTCCCAAAGCTTGATGTAGTCGCAGCCAGAATGCTGAGGTGAACAGAGAACCCCTATCCGAGGTGATGGACTTGGGTAGTCCATGGAGGCTGACTATTCGGGAGATGTAGAGCTGTGCCAGCTGATTTGCATTGAAAGTGGTTTTTACCGGAATAAAGTGAGCCACTTTCGTGAGTATGTCCACAATGACCCAAATAGCATCGTTGCCTCTTGTTGACTTGGGTAGTCCAACAATAAAGTCCATACATATGTCGTCCCACTTCCATTGGGGAACCGGTAGTGGTTGCAGTAGCCCAGCGGGTTTCTGGTGTTCTGCCTTAACCTTGTTGCAGATATCACAGCAGGCGACATAGTATGCTATATCTCTTCGCATTCCTGGCCACCAAAATGTCTCTCTCAGATCCTGATACATTTTTGTGCCTCCTGGGTGGATAGAGTATGAGGACTCATGAGCTTCTTTGAGTATTTGCTGCCTCAGATTATCCTGATCGGGCACGCATATCCGCTTCTCGAACCATACGGTGCCTTGATCATCCACGTGGAAGGACTTGGCTTTCCCTTTGGGAATCAGTTCCTTGATCTCTTTGATTCCTTCATCTGGCTCTTGGGCCTTCTTAATTTCTTCCATAAGGGTGGGAGTAATTTCCAACGTGTCCGAGGTAGTTGGGCCGCATAGCACCATGTTGAGCTCAGCGAACTCTTCTTGTAACCTTGGATGCAGACTTCCCATAAGTGCATTCACGGTGCCTTGTTTCCTGCTAAGAGCGTCCGCGACCACATTATCTTTACCCGGATGATAGTTTATCCCAATGTCATAGTCCTTAACTAGTTCAAGCCATCTTCGTTGCCTGAGATTCAGGTCAGGTTGAGTGAAAATATACTTGAGACTCTTATGGTCCTTGTATATTTCACAGCATTGTCCAATGAGGTAATGCCTCCAAATCTTCAAAGCATGAACTACGGCCGCTAATTCCAAGTCATGAGTGGGGTAGTTCTCCTCATGGGGTCGTAGCTGTTTGGATGCATATGCTACAACCTTCCCTTCTTGCATCAGTACATAGCCGATTCCACGTCTGGAAGCATCACAGTAGATATCAAAACCCTTGTGTATGTCTGGAAGGACCAGGACAGGTGGTGTAGTGAGCCTGGTCTTTAATTCTAGGAAACTGTTGTCGCATTCCGACGTCCAGACAAACCTTTGATTCTTCTTGAGCAACTCCGTCAGGGGCTTGGCTATTTTAGAGAAGCCTTCTATGAAGCGTCGATAATAGCCTGCCAATCCCAGGAAACTACGTACTTCGGTCACCGTGGCTGGTGTCTTCCAATTTAGCACCGCATTTACCTTGCTGGGGTCGACGGCTACTCCTTGTTCTGACAGAATGTGCCCCAAAAATCCCACCTCTTTTAGCCAAAATTCACACTTGCTAAATTTGGTGTACAGGCGGTGGTCTCTTAATCTTTCCAAGACAGCTCGGAGATGCTGCTTATGCTCTTCTTCATCCTTGGAGTATATCAGGATATCATCGATGAACACCACCACAAATTTATCCAGAAAGTCCATGAAGACTTTGTTCATAATGCTCATGAAGTAGGCTGGAGCATTTGTCAATCCGAATGACATGACTGTAAATTCATATAGTCCGTATCGGGTGGTGAACGCTGTCTTGGGGATATCCTCCTTTCGGATCTTTAGCTGAGATATCCGGTTCGAAGGTCAATCTTTGAGAATACCCGGGCACCATTCAACTGGTCGAACAAGTCATCGATGCGAGGAAGCGGGTATTTATTCTTGATAGTGACCTCGTTCAGCTGGCGATAGTCTACGCACATACGTAAACTTCCATCTTTCTTCTTGACAAAGAGCACTGGTGATCCCCATGACGAGATGCTGGGGCGAATATACCCTTTTTGCAACAATTCATCCAGTTGCTTCTTTAACTCCGCCAACTCTGGTCCTGGCATACGGTAGTATTTCTTGTAAATTGGGACTGTACCGAGAACCACTTCGATTGCAAACTCCAACTCCCGGTCAGGTGGCATTCCGGGTAATTCCTCGGGAAATACGTCCGGAAACTCACAAACTACCGGAATCAAGTTCATATCCGTGGCGGTAGCTTGGTATGCCATTACTTTCTTGGATATCATTTTGCTGGCAAGGAATTGGACGGTTTGTCCTGCTGGGTTAACCAGTGTTACTGTCCTACTGGCACAATTGATGCACACCTGATGTGGTGTCAACCAGTCCATTCCCAGTATTACGTCCAATCCCGAAGATTCAATGGCGATGAGTGCAGCTGGAAACTTAACTCCATGTATTGAAATTTCCAGATCTCTATAGACCAGATTTGTTCTGAGCAGAGAGCCAGGGGATTGTACCACCATGATTTTGTCTAAAAGCGATGGAGAAAATTTGTGCAAGGTGTCAAAACTCCGCGAAATAAACGAGTGGGAAGCCCCGGAATCAAATAAAATTACTGCAGGTATATCGTTAACAGAAAACATACCAAGGACTACTTCTGGAGCTTCGCAGGCTTCCTCGGCGGAGATATGGTGGACGCGTCCATGGCAGAAGTTATGATTGGGGCGGCGTCCAATGGTATTGACTTGCGGCTTGACGTCGGCAGATGTCTTCCCATTATTGGTGGGGCACTGTTTGGAGTAGTGCCCACTTTGGCCGCAAGTGAAGCAGGTATTGTTGCGGCGGCAGTCCTATATCACGGGCTGTTTGCCGAAGGTCTTGGTCTGGCTCACTGTCTTGCTATTGTTGCTGCTGTTGCTCCAGGTAGGCTTATATTCAGAGGTGCCTGGCTGCCAGATGCGTGGCTTCTGCGCAAACGGCTCCCGGTTGTCCTTTTTGGGCTCAAATTTCCGCTTCTGGTTATCGTGTCCGGACTTGTGCTCCCTTTCGGCTATGATGGCCTTGTTTACCAGTGTTTGAAAGTGCTGAAAATCCAGCATGCACAGCTGACAACGGAGGGAGTGATTCAGTCCTCCCAGGAACCGATCTATCTTTCTCTCTTCGGTGGCCACATCATAAGTAGAGTACCGTGACCGATTGTTGAACTTGTTAAGGTATTCTGCTACCGACATGCTTCCTTGTGTCAGGGAAAGGAACTCCCTCTGCTTCACCTTCATGATGCCGGTAGGAATATGATATTTACGGAATAATTCCTTAAACTTCTCCCAGGTAATTTCTTCTTCAGAAGACCATGTTGCCTTTGTGTTATCCCACCATATAGCTGCTGGCCCTTCCAGGTAGTGAGTGGCAAACGGAACCTTGTCTGAATCCTCACAACGGCCTATTTCCAAGTTCTTTTCTATGGTCCTTAGCCAATCGTCTGCTTCTATCGGATCCACAGCTTGACGAAAATTGGGTGGCTTTGTGCGCTGGAAATCAGACAACCTGGAATGTTATCCATTATGATTGTGGTTCTGACGTACCATAACCTGCATACTCTTTAAGAATTCCATAAGATCCTGGTTTCTCTTTTCCTCAAACATTCTCATGATCTGATCCGTAGTAGGTGCTTGAGGTGGTGGGGGTGGTAAATCTTCTGGTGCTTGACCTGCTTGTCTGGCGGATCGACGGACAGGGGTTCCATCGCCGCCTTGGCTACAACTTCTCTTCATCGTAAATTTGTTCCCTTTGCAAAATACCGAATCGATGAGCAACATCCATAAGGGAAACACAGTTATGTGACACCAGAAGGAAAATATGCGAAAAAGGCGAATAAAGCAAACCACATAATTATACAAGATAACCCAACATCATACATGGCAAGCTAGTAGGGGAATATCATGGCTAGACTGCTCATACGGCAGTTAACATATGCAAAGATGCATGCTCAACAACTCAAGCCTCCACTCTAGTGGCGCTGATGGCACGAACACTGCCAAACCACAGTCTCCTCGTCATCTGATCCTGAGTTGGAGTCAGAGCTGATGATGTGAATCTCATCCTCCGGATCAAAGGAAACACGACGACGCTGCTGGGACGGTTCTCCTTCTGGGGTAGAAGGAGCATGACGCCTCAGCATCGGAGCAGCTGGAGTGGCAAGGAGTGAGGCGCGCTCAGCCGGGGTCTCACGACGGCTACTAGACGGAAAGCCTGGTGGCACAGAGGAGGTAGAAGGAGCCTCAAATCTGGGTGGATGTGGAACTGGGGTCACGGCTGCAAGCGCCGCTAAGACACGAGACAGCTCCTCAGCCAGGGATATGATCGTACGATAGCTGGCGTTCAGATAGCGAGATAGAACAGCAGTCGCACGATCACTAGCCGGGTCAACAGGAGCGAAATGACTCGCCCTGTCGTAGGCGACAGGGTGGGATAATAGAGGAAACCTGGATGAGTCTACATCTCAACCTCGTGGAAGCGCAAGTCAGTGAGAGCCTCCATTGCGGCAAACTTAATCGCCAACTCCGGGGTGGAAGCCGTCCCGCCCTTGGTAGAGCGAGAGTAGCAACCAAGGTCCGAGCTCGCGATCATGAAAGCCTCTGCATGGTACTCGTACACCGACTCAGCAAGCTGCTCCCGAAACACCTGGTACACTGGATCTTCGCCGTGAGGGTACAGTCGAAGCCAGACGTTCCTGAGCAGTACTGGAAAGGTGGATGGTGCAGGCTCAAAATGATAATGGAATGGAACCGGTGCCATCTACAGTCACAAGACCACAGTTAGTGGAGTAATGAATTATGATGCATGCCATGCAACAATCAAATGCAACAATCAAATGCAACGAGCAGGATGCACACTCAGGATCCTATACTAATCGCGTTGCTAGCGCTGACTAACTAGGGTGTCCTACAGTCAGCCTGGCTCTGATACCAAGCGTTGTGGCACCCCGGCTCAGAGAACCGGATTACCAGTGTTTCCAATCCAGAGATCATGACTTCTGGAAACACACAACAACTTGGTACAGAACAGAACTGAACTTTATTGATAGGAGTCGAGTACAAGCGCGTATTTCACAATGGTGACGAGGCCAAAGGCACCCTCGGTGCTCTGATAGTATCTACATTATTTATGTCACATAGCAGGGCCTTGGAATACTAAGTACTTCTATTGCGTAGCGGAACATAGCGCAACTCCATCCACAGGGACACTGTTGTGGACACATCCTAGTTAGCATAGCCAACACCTTCAGGACCTCCGTCCTCGGATTCTCCTGCATCTGGCATGATACGCCAGGTGAGTACTTTGAATGTACTCGCAAGCTCATGACAACCAAGTAATGCAGCAAACAATAGCATGGCAATCACAATATCATTTAAGCAATTTACTTACTGTTACCGATCATCAACTTACTCTCTTCCGGGTTGTCCCACAACCCTCGGAATACTCATAACCACTGAGTACTTCCGAACACAAGACGAGTTCTTCCATCATTAACATCACTGTTATGGTTGACCGTCTACTGAGGTCTAGACGGGCTGTCCAATACCGTGGACACGGCTATTCGAATATATTTTTCACTCTGCAGAGGTTGCGCACTTTACCCACACCATGAAGCACCTGGCCTCGTGATCTCACTCGGGTGGACCAGCGTTGCTTCAACAAAACCTGCCTGACCCGTGACTCTTTCATCGTACCACCGGCACTCTTCCTCCCCCGGAGGTCAGCCTTGGGTGGCCCCTGTGTCCTCATGACACCTGCCACCATCGTGGCCAAACTATGTAGACCCAAACAGGGTCTACTGTCCCAAACGGGGACGCCGGCACAAACTCAACTATCAACTGGGCTCACAGGGTTATCACCGCCTACCTGATCAGGGTAGCGCGCGTGCATAACCCTCCCTCTTTGGAGGTACCGGTGAAAGATCACGCAGTCAGACCCGGTCAGGGCCGTCCCATACCGGCAAATGTGGTTGCACGAGTATGCCCGGACAGGTGACTCAGGATCAACCACTAAGTTCATGTGTCAACTATAGTGGTTCAGTACAATACTTAAATATTTAAACATTACTATGAATTATCTACATCAAATAAATTAACCTAATGCATATAAAGATGCAATGCTATAGAAATGCATGCATGAAATGGGTATCATGGCTTGCCTTGCTCTGTTGGGTGGTTCAAACACTCTTGATCTTCAAAGGCACCAAAATCTCCTTCTGAAAGTATTTTCAAATATAATTGAAAATGTCACATAAAGCATTTTTATTTACCAGAAATTCTGTAGACATTGGAAAAATACCAAAATTTGTCAGCAACTAAAGGGGTTCAAAACAAACACAATGCAAAAAGAATCAATTGAATTGGAGCTATAGATAAAAAGTTATTGATGGTCAAAGTCTGGTCAAAAATCTGAAATATAAACAAAAATCAGAAAACCTAATAGGGGCCACGTCGGAAGCATAAAGTGGAGGGGGCGCCTCCACTTACCGCTTCGGGCGCGGGCCGGAGTGGCCGACAGGTGGGGCCTGTCGTTTTAAAACAGAGAGAGGGGGAAGGGAACAGAGGCGGGGCGGAGCTCCGGCGATGGTCGCCGGCGGTAGAGACGGCGGCGGCGCTCGAAGATGATGGGAATGGATCGGGCACTCGACGGTGAGCATGCACGTACCCGCAAACTGGCAAGAGGTGGCCGGACGACGTTGTCCCCTTCGTCTCCGGCGGCGGCGGCGCTTGGGTGGGATCGAAGACGGCGGTTCTGGCGATGGATGGCTCGGGCAGGAGGTCGGGGAGCACCAGGGAGATGCCCTGAGCTCGATGGAGGGGTCAATTGGGCTTGGGGAGGCGAGGAAATGCTGGCGACGAGGAAACTACAGAAGGCGGAGCTCCGGTGAGGTTCGAGGCCAGAGGGCCTCTCGGCCTTGGCTCGTTGCTCGGGGGAACAATTGAGAGGAGGAGGAGATGGTTGAAGAGCTCGGAGGGCCTGGGCGAGGCCTTAAATAGGCAGGGGGCGAGGGCGGCGATCTCTCCCAAAGCGGCGAGGCTTGTCCACATCGCCGGCGTTCGTACGATGCGCTGGCTGGCCGGGAGCGTCGACGGGATGGGAGAGGGCAGGAGAGAGCGACGGGACGGGTCCGGCGCCATTAATGGCTCGCGGACGACCACAGTGGCCGAAGCTCACTGTTATGCCCATGGCGAAGCTTGGCCGGAAGCGGCGGCGGCCATCTCCGGTGACCAGGAGGGTTCGAGAGGAGCCACACGGCTGTCTGCGACGATGTCGGCACCAAGGGACAAGGGGGGGGGGGGCAGTGATGGACATCTCGGGCGCGCTCGTCCAACTCTGGCGCCGTGCAGAGCGCGCGCACTGGCATGCCAGTGTCATGCTCACCACGGGTGCGGCTACCAGGAGGACACGCACGCCGGTCACACCTTGTCCACAGCATCGACCCTTGTCCACTTAGTCACTCTAGGCCACTGGCTCAACTAGGTGCACCCTTCTGCGATGTGTAGCTTCAGCTACAGCTCCTGCCAGCAATCTTGAGGAGGTTCTGGAGGAGAAAATAGATAGGGATGGAACCAATGGAGATGTCTGGGATCATCTATGCTGGAAGGACTAGAGACTGGCAAGGTTTGAGAGAGTTTGAGAAAGAAATGAATGAGGTCCCTTTGAAAGCTATCATCCTGGTCCAGAACACAAATGAGCTTGTGGCCCTCACATAGATGTTCCGCAAATGATGAAACTTGGTGGAAAGAAGTTATTTGGTAGTGCACTCATGCCATAAAATTTATAGATCAATTGTGCACTCCTAGCTTGTACTTCCTTCACAAAGGTTCAAAATAAGCAGAAACTTGACAGGGTCCTGCTGCTCAAAAATTGAATTGGACCAGATGATGTTTTTGGATATTGAGGCTAGATAGGATCCCTAGAAGCTTGGGGAATTTATTGGGAATTTTCTGGAATAGGAATAATAGGGTTGCTTCACAATGGACAGATTCTGGTCACAACCAAAATAATTATTCTGGCCAAAATTTCCCATTGGGCAACTAGATATTTTTGGAGAATATGGGATCCTATGATGATGAGAAGATGGGGAAAAAGTTTGGGAATTAATTGACCACCCAAACTATAGGTTGCTTCACAACCCATAGTGATGACCTAAATTCCCAAATTGAGAAAATGATTTTAGGAAAAAGATTAAATATTGGAAAAATTGTCCAGGAGAGGATGGAAGGGTTTTATCAAGATGATAAAGGTTTTGGGATGCTTGAAGAATTTTTTTATCAAGACATAGGTCAACTCAACTGAAAAGGTTTTGAAAATCAACTAAATTGCAAATAAAACCCAGATTTTTTTGAAAAGAAAAAGTTGCCAAAATCAGGGTGTCACATAAACAAAAGCTTCAAAGATCGTCGTCTCTTTAGAATGGGTAAGTCACTCAAATTTACCATTTCGAATAGCAAGAGAATGATAAGAGTAAGTCGTCATGGTGGCCAAGCCATGTCGCACTAAAATAATTACCTTGTATAAGGTTTAGTGAATCTCGTATTCTAACACTTGGGCTTCCTCACAAGCATTGCAGAATTTCTCTTGTCCATGAATGAAGTTTGGATAAATCCATTGATTCTACAAGCTGAACAAACGATCTACTCTGGCGCCGTCCTAAGAAAATGTCTGCTGATCAGTCATAGCTTCTTCCAAGTATCTTCCTTCGTAAAGGTAGTGCTTCATCTTTATCAACCCCGAGGTCTGTAGGTTGTCGGCTCACTTCAATACTTGTACAGCTTTAACTCACCCTTGGGGTTACTAGTGTTTCATATTACCTTCAATTCATTCCATCATACCCTCGGGGTAATCAAAATAAATCACAGACTTATTCCTGTCCAGACTCCACTATGTGGAATTCATTTTCCTTTCCATTTGTTTGTTTACCAATAAGGTATTGGTTCATCATAATCATTCCTTCATTTCATCCTTATTCTATTCTCAAAACTCCAACTTCAAAAGTACTTTATTTAAAATGTTGTCATCCACATAGTTTGATATGGTCCAGCATTAACTTCACATGTATTCATAGTGTACAGACTCCTTGGCATGAACGGTACATTCTTTTTCCTTGGATCCTGTGGTTTTACCGGTTTCTACCACGCTTAAAATGAAATGTACACATGCCTGCATAGACCATATTTTTTCATATCCTCAAAAATGGCCAGAGATCTTTGTTTATAGAGTAACAACTCATACAATTCAACATAGGAAATCATGGCACAATAAATTCTATTGATTCATGAAGTTATTACGATCTCTGAGATTTCCGTTACATACTTCTACTCCATAACCTCAAGAAAAATACGAGTGCTTCCGATTACATTTATTACTTCCAAAATTTAAAACTTAAACTACTCATGTTTAGCCTTCTTCTCTGGGCAGGTATAGGAGTAGTGTCATGTCTTGTTGCACCCATGACAAGTGATGTGGCTCAGATCCTTCCATTTAGAAATCCACGGAGTCCTTTTCCGCTTCTTGGGTTGGGATCATTTCCTGATGCTTGGCTTATACTTCTTGCAATAGCAATGAGGCCTCTCCGAAGTACAATGCAAACATCTGATGCCTCCACTTACTTGGCCTTTCTTCTTGTCCAGGTTGATCATCACTTCTATCTCCTGAGGATCATATTGCACTTCTTCTATCGGAAAGTCTCCCAGATACTCGTTCGGACAATTCTGGGAGATATGTCCTTCTTCTCCACATGAATAACATGACTTGGTATTTTCGAGTGGGTCTGGCATATCTTCCATCTTCATGGGTTCTTCTAAATTTTCCCTGAGGGCTTCTTTCATTGCTTTTTTCTGCTGCTTCTTGACTTCTTGTACCTTGGTGTAGAGTTGGCATTGTGCCGGGAAATGAGTAGTTCCCTCACACAAGAAACATGTCACCTGCCAAGTCGGGCATTTCTCAGCTTGGTGATTTTCTTCACAATGAAGGCATCCTTCCTTATGTACTTACTGGGTGTGCCCTATCTCTCCACATATCTTGCAAGCACAAATCTTCCTCTCATCTTTGCAATGGGTCTTCTGGGTGTTGGTGACAACATGAGATTTTTGGAGAGTCATCTTGAATTCTTCCCAAGTGATTGCTCCATGCCTCTCATGGATAGCTTCATGCATCGTCCACCAAGTTGTGGCACCTTCTGCAAAGTACCGAAGAGCATACTTGACCATCTCTTTCCTTGCAACGTAGTTATTCCTCAGGTGATCTTCCATGTTTTGAATCCCTTGTTCCGTCTCCATGTGGGTCATCGATCCAGAAAACACGAGTCCATCTTCATTCATCATCTATTTGGTCCAAGGTTTTTGGGGATGAGATGGGTAAGAGAGGGAGGGATAGGACACAAACAACTTGAAGGCACAAAAGCATCAAAAACTCATGTCCTCACATTCATAAAGTTCAATCAACACTATAGTATCGCCACCCACATAAGTTTGGTATGGTCGATCACTTAAATCGCAAAGTTCTTTGGCCATCTTTATTTCTCTCATGGTGGGGCTACTACTAAGCTAGTTTATATCATGTCTTCATCTTCAGTGGGCTTCTTCTGGTCATGCTTGATCTTCTCAAGTTCTTTGGCCAGATTATTCCTGTTGATGCGGAGTTTCCTGTGGCGTCCCTGTAGTTCCAGGAGTTGGTTCTTGAGCTTCTGGATTGCAACATCACCTGCATGTGTCATGGCTTGAATGTTCTTCAATTCTTGATGAAGCTTCTGAATCTCGGGATCGTGTTTCTTCAGATTGGCTACCTTTAGCTTCTCGGTCTTGAGGTCCTCACGAAGTGCTTCCTACTCAAATAAGGTTGCGAGAAGGTCCATTCGAAGATTCTTGAGGTAATGCTCCAGCTCTTGATTATACACCAACAGAGGTGAACACTTCATCTTCTGTTCGTCTGTCAGGGTGATGTATGCTCCATCAGCCTTCTGCCATCCAAGCCTTCCAAAGTAGTGGGTGCCTAACTCAGCACGATGACGATAGCTCAAGCGTGCGATAGCATCATGGACAGCAGTGTTCATGCCCATATCACAGTCATGGTTTAATCTCCCATAGTTGATGTCTTCAGTCTTGGGGTCTTCTTTACGTCCAAAAACTTGAGTTCTTCTTTTCGTCCTTGTGTGCGGGATGGTTCGGGAGCCCTTTCGGCACTCTGCGTCGGCGGGGCCCAATCTCGAGCAGGCCTCGACCGCCGTTGGGGCGTCCGGATCACCAGGACGAGACCAAAGGGGCGAGGCCTCGGCCACCGTTGGGGCGTCCGGATCACCAGGACGAGACCAAGGGGCGTGGAGCTACGTGATAGGTGAGGTTCCCGAGGCGCGTTGCTTGGGAACCCCCCCTTGACGCTCAAGCGCTGCTCTCCGTTGGCGGAGCCCAGTCCCGCGCATACCACAACCGCCGTTGGGGCGTCCGGATCACCGGGACGAGACCAAGGGGCGAGGGGCTACGTGACCAGTGCGGCTCCTGAGGCGCGTTGCTCAGGAGTCCCCCTTGATGCTCGAGCGGCTCCCATACGCTTCCGCCGGTTGCTGCCTCGGGATGCGCCTGAGCCTCCTGAGGCTCCGGGCTGCCATGCCGGGCCGTGGCCGGAGCCCCCGAGCGGGGGTCGACCGTTAAAAAGATGTACGCTTCCGACGCAACAGGCCCTTGCCGGCCCGCTCTGAGGCGCCACGGGGGGAGGGCCAAAATGTGTGGGCCTTGGCAAGGCGCCAATTCAGAGAAAAGAGACTCTAAAGCGAGAAAAAGAAATTGCGAAGAGAGAAAAATTCCCGCCCCTTTGCAAATAGAGTTACGAAGTCTTCAAATTTCATTTCAAAGAGTGGCAATCCGAACACAAAAAGAAGCAAGAAACAACCGCGTCCGGCACCTAAGCTAGTCTTCGCCTTCGTCTTCCCCCAGCGCGGAGCGTAGGGCATCCATGTTGCATGGGCATAGTCATTGGAGGACAGTGTTGTCCGCCAGCGCGGAGAATGGGGCTTCCACTTGGGCGTGGGATGGAAACCCTCCGCGTCCTCGGGGGGCTCCGGGCGTATACAACCCACTCATTATTACGTGAGAGTGTCACGGCCGAAGATAGCTGGGCAAGCCCCCGGGCGCATGGCCCAGGTGCTCCCAACTCGGTTAAGAGCCATCCCACGCATTTCTGCGCGGTTGCGCGCCCCTACAGCCCAAACCTGAGTGCATTGCTCCCCGTGTAGCCGTGGGATTGCGCTCCCGCGGCCCAAACATGTGCACAATGCACCCAGCGCAGCCATAGAGGTGTTGTGTTGGTGAAGCCGCCTCGTGAGGCATTGGGACGCCGTCCAGACCGCGGCTTGAGGACCTCGCGAGGCCCTGCCCCCCGAGGACCGTGCCGGTGCTCCCGTTGCCGCGGGTGGCCCGCGCCGCTTGTATCCTGCCGATCCCCCCAGGCGGTCGCTCCCGTGGCCCGGGGGACTTGGCTGCGTGTAGCTTGCTCGCGAGGACGGCTGCCGCGCCGCGCCTTCGCGTATCCCAGGACGCCCCCCTGTTTGCGTCAACCTGGCCTGGTACTCCCTTAATGGAAGCCCCCAGGTCCGGCTTGGGGAGGACGTCCAGGACATCTCCCTACTCCGGGAGGGTGCTGGCGCCCACGGGGGGCACCTGATCCATCGCGCCATCCGCAGGTGTGACGTAGCTCGGAACATAGGCCTCCGTGTAAAGGCCTTGGCTCCCTCCTGAACCGTCCCAGCGCGCACCAAGGGCAGCCTCCCCGGGTAGCAAGGTGACACTGCCCTGGGCACGCGGCCCACTAACCCTCCTGCGTCAAGCCTCCGCCCAAAGTTTCTTACCTCTGCCGCCGCCGTGAGGGTGGTCGCGCGTGTCTTGACGTGGGTTGCCTCCCTGGTTGACCATCGTGCCTCCGTTACCTGCCTGCCCAGAAGCATGAGCCGCCTGTTCCCTGCGCCGGTTGGCACGCTCCTGCCGGGATGACCCAGGTTGTTGATGATCCATCTGGGTACGAGTGCGCGCATCGAGGCGCGCTCGAAGCGCCCCATCACCTTCTTCAAAGGCACCACTGGTGGGGCCGGGCGGCGCTCCGAAGCCGGTCACCGGGATCCGAAGGAGGAGGAGCACGGCATGCGTCGGGCCCTTCCCGGGCTCGCCTGGGAGTGAAACGGGCACGTCCTCCGCAGATGAGGCGACGGACATGGCGAACGATCCCCCGGCGCCCAGCGCCGGTAGTCGCGGAGAGGGGTGGGGAACCCAGGCCCTCCTCGCGACAGTGACCAACTCGGCGATGTGGTCAGCCCAGGCGCCGAAGCCCCCGTGCGTCGGGCGGTGGCAAAGCATCTCACTTGCCATTAGCAGTGCATCATGCGCGTTGAGGTCTCCCACGTGGGTACAGTGCGATGTCGGTCCTGTAGGCGCCGCTCGTCCGCCACGCGCCTGGCTGGCATGAGCAGCAACGGTGGTGGAAATGACACTGGTGGCCTGGTAACGACCGCCCAGCATCGCGCCGCCGGGGCGCGGGTCTTGGACGGCAGTGGCAAGGTTGGTGAAGGCGGATCCGCCGAGGTCGAAGGGAGCTTGTCTGGCGTCGGCCATCGACACCACGGGGTGAAGAAGAAGCGAAGCTTGCTGAAGACTCTGACACGCCCCCTACCTGGCGCGCCAAATGTCGGATTTCGGGCTCCATAAAACCCAAGGAAGTTCGAACACAGGGGCGTGTGCGAAGATCCCTAACAGCTTCACCCCCTCCAAGCTCTCAACGTGATAACCCTGCTCGATGGCGAGGAAGAAGATTGCACACAAGAGTTTACCCAGGTTTGGGCCGCTGCGAAGCGTAAAACCCTACTCCTGCCTTTGGTGGATTGCCTCACGAGGAGGTTTGTGGACGAACTAGTACAGTGGTAAGTTGAATCGCGAGTGCGTCTTGTGTGGTCTCCCCCCTCCCTCGCTACGGGGCAGCCTAGCCTCTATTTATAGTGGCCCGGGTCCTCTTCCCTTATCGCAATGGCGGGAAGGGATCCCACAACGGCCAAATTCAAAAGGGGACAGGAGGTACATCCTATCCTGACGAAAGGTGGTCTTCGCCTGCAAAGTAGCTGTTGGTGATGCAGTGGTGGGCTCGGCGATGACGTCCGTCCTGCGGAGCTCGGGATCTTGGTCTTGTTGCACCGGAATGGAAACCTTTGGGGGGCGCTTTGGGAACCTACGTGCGCTCCTGCCTCCTTTGCACCAAAGAGGAAATTGTCCCCTCTGGCGCGTTGGCGCCCGCCTGGCCTGGCTGGCGTCACCCTTGACCTCCCGAGGCCGAGCATTGCATAGAGATCTCCGCCACTCACGAGGGGGCCTGGGGAGGCCTATTCCCCCGCAGGTCTTGGCGCTGTTTCCCTTGCGAGTTCGGGGCTCTCGCGAGGGCCTTGTCTTGAGTGAGGCCGTGCTGGGCCGTACTTGGCTGTCAAAGTTGTCCCCTCCATAGGCTGCAGGCAGGCAGGCCTGGGTACCCCCGTTCCCAGGACGCCGACATCCTCCAAGTGTAGAGTTTTGTAGGACAGTAGAAATTTTCCCTCAAGTGGATGACCTAAGGTTTATCAATCCGTGGGAGGTGTAGGATGAAGATGGTTTCTCTCAAACAACCCTGCAATCAAATACAAGAAATCTCTTGTGTCCCCAACACACCCAATACAATGGCAAATTGTATAGGTGCACTAGTTCGGCGAAGAGATGGTGATGCAAGTGCAATATGGATGGTAGATATAGGTTTTTGTAATATGAAAATATAAAAACAGCAAGGTAGCAAGTAACAAAAGTGAGCACAAACGGTATTGCAATGCTTGAAAACAAGGCCTAGGGTCCATACTTTCGCTAGCGCAATCTCTCAACAATGCTAATATAATTGGATCACATAACCATCCCTCAACGTGCAACGAAGAATCACTCCAAAGTTGTTATCTAGCGGAGAACATAAGAAGAAATTGTTTGTAGGGTACGAAACCACCTTAAAGCTATCCTTTCCGATCAATATATCTAAGAGTTCGTACTAGAATAACACCATATGATACGCATCAACCAACTCTAATATCACCTAGATACTCCAATGTCACCACAAGTATCCATGAGTTAATTATACGATACGCATCAAACAATTTCAGATTCATAATACTCAATCCAACGCAAAGAACCTCAAAGAGTACCCCAAGATTTCTATCGGAGAAAGTAGGACAAGAACGTGTATCAACCCCTATGCATAGATTACCCTAATGTCACCACGGGAATCCGCAAGTTGAGTACCAAAACATATATCAAGTGAATCAATAGAACACCCCATTGTCACCACGGGTGTCCACATGCAAGACATATATCAAGTGTTCTCAAATCCAATATTCAATCCAACATAACGATATCTCAAAGGGAAAGATTCAATTCATCACAACAAGATAGAGAGGGAATAACATTGTATGATCCGACTATATTAACAAAGCCCGTGATACATCAAGATCGTGACATCTCAAGAACACGAGAGAGAGAGAGAGATTGAACACATAGCTACTGGTACATACCCTCAGCCCCGAGGGTGGACTACTCCCTCCTCGTCATGGCCTCCGCCGGGATGATGAAGATGGCCACCGGAGATGGATTCCCATCTCCGGCAGGGTACTGGAACGTCTCCAGATTGGTTTTTCGTCGATACAGAGAATTGCGGCGGTGGAGCGGAGAGTCTAGGGTTATTTTTTGGGTTTCCGAATATTTGGGAATTTATAGGCATCGGAGGGGGTTGAGGAGGTGCCCGAGGTGCCCAGCACCCACCAGGCCGCGCCAGGGGGCCTCTGGCGCGCCCTGGTGGGCGCTGGCCACCCTGAGCCCCCTGTTCTGGTGTTCTTTGGCCCATCTTCTTTCTTTTGGTCCGTAAAAAATCCAGAAAATCCCCGCAGCGTTTTATCTCCGTTTGGTACTGATTTTCTACGAAGAAAAAAACAAGCAAAAATGGCAACTGGCACTTTGGCACTATGTCAATAGGTTAGTCCCAAAAAATGATATAAAGTTGTAATAAAATGATTGTAAAATTCCCAAGAATGATAATATAACAGCATGGAACAAGCAAAAATTATAGATACGTTGGAGACGTATCAGCATCCCCAAGCTTAATTCCTACTTGTCCTCGAGTAGGTAAATGATAAAAACAGAATTTTTGATGTGGACTGCTGCCTAACATGTTCATCATATTCTTTTCTTCTTTGTATAGCATGGACATTTGGACTTGTAAATGATTCAAAGCAATAGTCTAGTTTTAACATAATGACTTCAATACTCAAGCATGTCAACAAGCAACCATGTCTTTCAAAATATCAACACTAAAGAAAGTTGTCCCTAGCCCATCATGCTCAATCATTGATCCATTCATGAAACACACTCAAATATTAGCTATGCCCAATGCTCAAGTACAATCATAGTACCCCCTAGTTGGTGCTTATAAGAGAAGATGAGACTCAAAGTAAAAATAAAATATGCATAAAGTAAATAGATGGGCCCTTCGCAGAGGGAAGTAGGGATTTGTAGAGGTGCCAGAGCTCAAAGTTTTAAATTGAGAGAGAAAAAATATTTTGGGGTGCATGCTTTTCCTGTCAACGAAAACGACAAAGTAGATCACAATACTTTCCATGCTAGATACATCATAGGCGGTTCCCAAACAAAAAATAAAGTTTATTCCTTTTTCCACCAAACTTTCACTTTCCATGGCGGGCCGTATCCACAGTTGCCTTCCATACCAACACTTTCCAAGGAATTTATTAATTGACAACATAAAGTAAATATATTTTTTCTTTTTCATTTTGGCAATGGGCATCCCTATTACCGCCCCACTCTCGTGCAATGACTAGTGAATAAATACTCATCTTGAGAATAACACATCTAGCATGGAAAAATATTGGACACTCCCCACCGTTTCATGAGCAGTACGAGCACACAAAAGAGAAAATTTATTTGGAAAATTTGGAGATGGCACATACAAATTTGCTTGGAACGGCATGGAAGTACCGCATATAGGTAGGTATGGTGGACTCAAAAGGCAAAACATGGTTTAAGGATTTTGGATGCACAAGTAGTATTTCTACTTAGTACAAATGGAGGCTAGCAAATAGAATGGGAAGCAACCAAACCAAGAAACGAATATTCACATAAGTGAGCATTGAACATAACTAACACCGAATAATGCACCACAAGTAGGATGTAACTTCATTGCATAACTATTGACTTTCATGCATGCATAGGGAATCACAAACCTTAACACCAATATTCCTACTAAGCATAATTACTCACTAACATGACTCACATATTACTATCATCATGTTTCAAAACTATTACAAAGAATCAAGTTTAATTTGTCCAATGATCTTCATGAAAGTTTTTATTATATCCTCCTTGGATATCTATCACTTTGGGACTAGTTTCATATATTGCCATTGCTTTTTGGCAAGCTCAAACAAATTTAAGTGAAGCACATGAGGAAATGACAAGCTACTCTCAAAAGATATAAGTGAAGGTCAATAAGTAGTCAAACAATTAAGTAGCTATGTGAGGACTTTCTATCTAAATAAATATTTTTAGATCTGAGTATTTTATTTAAACATCAAGCAAAAGAAAAATAGCACTCCAAGAATAGCACACATCATGTGAACGAATAAAAAATTTAGGCTCAACATAGGCTAACCGATAGTTAATGAAGAGAGGTGGGATGCGTAGCATCCCCAAGCTTAGATGCTTGAGACTTCTTGAAATATTTACTTGGGGTGCCTTGGGCATCCCCAAGCTTGAACTTTTGTATCTCGTTCAATCCTCTCATATCATGGTTTCACCTATTCTCAAAAACTTCATCCACACAAAACTCGAAAAGAACTCGTGAGATAGGTTAGTACACATAAGAATAAATCAACACTTCATGTACTGCCAAGACAAGTTGCATAATAATTTCAAACATCATCTAATTTTTACTATCATTTCCACAATTTATATCTACCAATATAGGCTATGGAAACTATAGGATAAGCAGATAACAAAACTATGATAGCAATCTGTCCGAACAGAACAGTCTGTAGCAATTTATGAAAGCAGTGTACTTATGTAACTCAAAAAGTTATGAAAATTTAGGACATTCTATAAAATTTATATGAAAACACTGTGTAAAAATTGCAGAAACTTTCGACGTTCCAGTAAAATAGGAAAATTCAAACACTACAGCAGAAGTTTCTGTTTTTACATAGCACACATCAAAACATCCAATGCAAGCATCCTAAGGTAATTCTTGGAAATTTTTATTGAAGAACAAGATTATAAATAACACCTAACAGAAAACAACAAAATAAAATGACGCTCCAAGAAAAACTCATATTATGTGACGAATAAAAATATAGCTCTAAGTAAGATATACCGATAATGTTGAAGACGAAAGAGGGGATGCTTTCTGGGGCATCCCCAAGCTTAGGCACTTGATTATTCCTTGGATATTACCTTGTGGGTGCCTTGGGCATCCCCAATATTAGGTTCTTGGCACTCCTTATTCTCCTCATATCGGTGTCTCACCCAAAACTTGAAAACTTCAATCACACAAAACTTAACGGAACTTCGTGAAAAGGGTTAGTGTAATAAAGATAAATCATTCACTTAGGTACGGTAAAGACAAGATTCATAACTGTTCCCACATGATACCTACTGTATTCTATCATTCCCATAATTTATACCACTAAATATAAGCTATGGAAACACTAAAACAAGCAAACTATACATGCAAAACAGAATCTGTCAAAAACAGAACAGTCTGTGAAGATCTGTAGTATAGCCACACTTCCCTGTCTCTAAAAATTCTGAAAACTTAGGAAAACCTGAAGAATGTGTATATCAAGACTGTGTAAAAATTTCAGAATTTTTTGACGCTCCAGTAGAATCAGAGAAATTCTTTACTGGAGGCAAAAGTTTCTGTTTTTGCACAGCATCAATTCTACTCATCTTGTGAGTCATCCCAAAGGATTTACTTGGCACTTTACTAGGACATCTTTGCATGGAAGCCCGCTGACATGCCTGGTTTACCCAGGGGACTGGCTGAGCACCGTTTGAGAGTTGATCCGAAGGCCAAGCCTGTAAAAGAACACTTACGCCGGTCGGCAACAGAGAAGCGGAAGGCAATCGGCGAGGAGGTGGCTCGACTCTTGGAGGCCAAGTTCATTCACGAGGTCTACCACTCCGAGTGGCTTGCGAATGTCGTCATGGTCCCCAAGAAGGACAAGTCGCTCCGAATGTGTATAGACCTCAAGCATATCAATCGGGCCTGCCCGAAAGATCATTTCCCGCTCCCCCGCATCGACCAGATTGTAGACTCGACTGCGGGGTGCGAGCGTTTGTCTTTTCTCGATGCATACTCTGGTTATCATCAGATCCGTCTGTTTGGTCCAGATGAAATAAAAACGGCCTTCATCACCCCTTTCGGGTGTTTCTGTTATGTCACGATGCCTTTTGGTCTGAAGAATGCTGGCGCTACTTTCATGCGCATGATTCAGAAGTGTCTCCTCGACCAGATCAGTCGGAATGTCGAGGCCTACATGGATGATATCGTAGTCAAGTCTCGCAAAGGTTCCGACCTGCTGACTGACTTGGCGGAAACATTCGCCAACTTAAGAAGATATGACCTCAAGCTGAATCCAACCAAATGTACTTTTGGAGTTCCGGGTGGAAAGTTGCTCGGTTATCTCGTTTCCGAACGAGGAATCAACATCAACCCCGAGAAGATCGGTGCCATCGTTCGAATGAAACGCCCCGAGCGTATTCACGATGTCCAGAAGCTTACTGGTTGCCTGGTAGCGCTGAGCAGATTCATTTCTCGTCTCGGAGAGAAGGCACTCCCTTTGTACCGACTGATGAAGAAATCCGATACGTTCGAGTGGAATTCAGAGGCAGAAGCAGCGTTTGTCCAGCTCAAAGCCCTGCTCTCCACCCAGCCGGTGCTTGCCGCTCCAGACAACAAAGAACCCCTGCTCCTGTACATTGCAGCCACCAATCAGGTCGTCAGTACAGTTCTTACTGTTGAGCGAGAAGAAGAGGGCAAGGCCTACAAAGTCCAGCGCCCAGTTTATTACATCTCTGAAGTGTTGACTCCTTCTAAGCAAAGGTACCCACATTACCAGAAGCTTGTCTATGGTATATATCTATCAGTGAAGAAAGTGGCGCACTATTTTCAAGATCACTCAGTCTCAGTCGTCAGTGATGCACCTTTGAATGAAATCCTCAACAATCGAGACGCGACTGGTCGAGTGGCCAAATGGGCCATTGAACTTCTTTATTTTGATATCAAGTTTGAAGCGAAGAAAGCCATTAAATCTCAAGCACTTGCTGACTTCATGGCCGAGTGGATAGAACAGCAGCAGCCAGTCCGGATCCACTCGGAACACTGCACCATGTTCTTTGACGGCTCGAAGATGCTGAACGGTTCTCGTGCTGGTGTGGTATTGGTGTCTCCCAAGGGCGATAAACTCAGCTATGTCCTCCAGATTCACTTTAATTCCTCCAATAATGAAGCTGAGTACGAAGCACTCCTTTACGGGTTGCGTATGGCCATCTCGCTCGGCGTCCGTCGCCTGATGGTATACGGTGACTCGGATTTGGTGGTCAATCAAGTGATGAAGGAGTGGGATGTCAGAAACCCCGCCATGACCGGATATTGCAATGCAGTAAGAAAGCTTGAGAAGAAGTTTGAGGGTTTGGAACTCCATCACGTTCCCCGAGTGAAGAACCAGGCAGCTGACGAACTGGCAAAAATCGGTTCCACTCGGAAGCCTGTGCCCAGCAATGTGTTCCTGGAGCATTTGCACTCTCCTTCAGTACAAGAGGACCCCTTCACCGAAGAACCCCCGCAGCCTATAAGCGCCTCCAATCCGACTGAAGTTGATGTCCCAGCAGTCATAGATCTGGTCAGTGAGATTCTGGTGATAACTCCCGATTGGACGGTGCCCTACATCGCGTACATCCTCAGGCGAGAACTTCCAGAAGACGAAGTTGAAGCTCGACAGATTGTCCGCAGATCCAAAGCTTTCACTGTTATGAATGGGCAGCTCTACAGAAAGAGCGTAACCGGCGTGGCTCAGCGATGCATTTCTCCCGAAGAAGGTCGACTGATTCTGGAGGAAATTCACTCGGGAACTTGCGGCCATCATGCGTCCTCTCGGACGATTGTTGCCAAGGCCTACCGAGCTGGTTTCTTCTGGCCGCGCGCCAATGTGATGGCTAAGGATATTGTGCAGCACTGTGAAGGATGCCAATTCTATGCAAACTTGTCGCACAAGCCTGCGTCTGCCTTGAAGACCATTCCACTCATCTGGCCGTTCGCTGTATGGGGATTGGATATGATCGGACCTCTCCGCACGGGCCAGAGTGGTTTCACGCACCTTTTGGTAGCAGTCGACAAGTTCACTAAATGGATTGAGGCCAAGCCTATCAGGAAGCTGAATTCTCGCACAGCCATCAAATTCATGAGGGAAATAATATTCAGATACGGAGTTCCCCATAGTATCATCACAGACAATGGTTCTAATTTTGATTTGGAAGAGTTCAGAGCCTTTTGCTCCTCTCAAGGCACTCGGGTGGATTACGCATCCGTTGCGCACCCCCAGTCAAACGGTCAGGCCGAGCGAGCAAATGGCCTTATCCTTCAAGGGTTGAAGCCTCGACTCATGCGCGAACTCGATCACGCAGCTGGAGCTTGGGTTACAGAATTACCGTCTGTTCTGTGGGGCTTGAGGACAACTCCAAATCGGTCAACTGATCGCACTCCTTTCTTCATGGTGTATGGGGTTGAAGCTGTCCTGCCGAGTGATGTTCTTCACAATTCTCCTCGGGTGGACCTTTACTTGGAGGTTGAAGCTGAGCAAGCACGCCAGGATGCTGTGGATCTCCTTGAGGAAGAGCGGGAAATGGCTTTGATCCGGTCGACTGCATACCAGCAAGATCTGCGTCGCTTCCATGCAAGGCACGTCAGGAGTCAGACCTTCCACGAAGGTGACCTTGTGCTCCGAGTGGATCAGCAGCGGCCTCACAAGCTAGCCCCCGCGTGGGAAGGCCCTTTCGTCGTCACCAAGGTGCTGAACAATGGAGCCTACCACCTCTTCAATCTCAAGAAGAACGCTGACGAGCCACGGGCCTGGAACGCGGATCTGCTTCGTCGGTTCTACACCTGAAGATTGATCTGTCTGATGTAATAAGAGTAAACTGTTTTGATTATCAAGGATACGACTCCTGCAGTCTTTTGTCGATTCAGATCGCACAATTCTGAGTTCAAGAATACTCCGAGTGCGAGCGATTTTCCACTCGGGGGGCTTAGCCGCGATTCCGCATCGCCTAAGTTTAAATCTACTCCGAGTGATGGGCGATCCTCACACTCGGGGGCTTAGCTGCGACTCCGTGTCGCCTAAGTTCAGAACCTCGTCGAGTGAATAGCTTCACTCGAAAGCTTAGCCGCGATTCCGCATCGCCTAAGTTTAAATCTACTCCGAGTGATGGGCGATCCTCACACTCGGGGGCTTAGCTACGACTCCGTGTCGCCTAAGTTCAGAACCTCGTCGAGTGAATAGCTTCACTCGAAAGCTTAGCCGCGATTCCGCATCGCCTAAGTTTAAATCTACTCCGAGTGATGGGCGATCCTCACACTCGGGGGCTTAGCTGCGACTCCGTGTCGCCTAAGTTCAGAACCTCGTCGAGTGAATAGCTTCACTCGAAAGCTTAGCCGCAATTCTGCATCGCCTAAGTTTAAATCTACTCCGAGTGATGGGCGATCCTCACACTCTGGGGCTTAGCTGCGACTCCGTATCGCCTAAGTTCAGAACCTCGTCGGGTGAATATCATCGCATTCACTCGGGGGCTTGGCTGCGAATCCGCTTCGCTCAAGTTAAAACGTTACTCCGAGTGATGAGCGATCCTCTCACTCGGGAGCTTGGCTACGAATCCTCTTCGCCCAAGTTAAAAACATACTCCGAGTGACGAGCGATCCTCCCACTCGGGGGCTTGGCTGCGAATCCGCTTCGCCCAAGTTATAAACTACTCCGAGTGACGAGCGATCCTCCCACTCGGGGGCTTGGCTGCGAATCCGCTTTGCCCAAGTTAAAACGCTACTCCGAGTGATGAGCGATCCTCACACTCGGGGGCTTAGCCGTGATTCCGCATCACCTAAGTTATAAGCTACTCCGAGTGATGAGCGATCCTCACACTCGGGGGCTTAGCCGTGATTCCGCATCACCTAAGTTATAAACTACTCCGAGTGACGAGCAATCCTCTCACTCGGAGGCTATCTGCGAACCAGTCTTCGCCTAAGTTCTGATACTCACTCCCGAATGACGAGCGGTCCTCTCACTCGGGGGGCTTAGCTGCGAGTCAGTCCTCGCCTAAGTCCGAAATCAATCAAACAAATTTAAGACCCCTGCCGATGTCGCCGCCACTCGACAGCGGTCTCGGGGACTACACCCAGTGGGTGCACTCCGCGTGCCCCCACTGGACCAGAAACCACTCGACAAGACCTGATCTACTCGAGAGGAAATCAAGCAAAGGACTGAAAAACAAATTCAGATAAATCCAGAGTATTCAGCATGGATAAAAGTTGCCCATGCAAATGACGAAAGTACTCGGGCCCAAGACCCGAAAGAAGTTTTAACGATACACCACCACTCGGCATACCGAGGCAAATTAAAGTTTTTGATCACCAGCAAAGCTTTCTCAAGCTCCAGTGGGACTTGCAGGTTCGACGAAGGTGTCCAAGTCGATCCCGTCAGCGATCCGAGTGGCCGCTTCGATGAAGGTCTCCATGAAGTCCTGGAACTGGAGCTTCTTTGTGTTGGCCACCTGAAGTGCTTTCAGTTTGTCCTCCTTGACCTCCTTGCAATGGACCCTGACGAGTGAGAGCGCTATGTCGGCTCCACAGCGTGCAGCAGATTTCTTCCATGCCTGCACTCGACCAGGGAGCTCGTCAAGCCGAGTCATCATTGACTCGAGGTCAGCCTGAAGTGAGTCTTCCGGCCACAGCTCCTTGTCGACCTTCTCCATTGCACCTCGCAGTTGAGCGACGTACTCCCGGACGCCTGCGACTCGAGCTTCAAGCCGGAACATGTTCATAGCCACAGCATCTCCGACAGGTGACTTGGAAGGGTCCAGATTGGGCTCGACCGCCTCGGTCTCCTTCTCGAAATCCTTGCAGAATTCTACATGAAGAAGATGGAAAGAATTAGTCATGATACTGTTCCCTGAAAATCAACGGAATTCACTCGACTGGATGAAGTTGGGATTAACGGAATTCACTCGACTGGAGAAAATTACCTTCAAGCAAAACATACATCTTCTGGGCGTAATCCCCCATATAGGTCTCCAAGCCCTTTGCTCCCTTGGTTGCATGGTCAAGCCTTTTGCTCCAGTCAGCTCGCTCCTGCTTCAGCTTCGTGTTCTCTTCCTCAAGCTTGCTGGCCGCGGCGAGCTTCTTCTCGGCAGCTTCAGTCTTCTCCCTCGCCGTCTTCTGAGCATCGGTGAGTGATCTGTCTTTGTCCTCCAGCGCCTTCTTCATGATATCTAAAGCAATAGCATTGTTGAGTCGCGCTCGGAGTCGACGGTTTTCAGCACGCACGTCTGCTCGAGTGGAGTCACTCGGTTCAAAGATAGAAGAAACAAATAATGAAGTACTCGATCAACAAAGTTTACCTCCTGAAGCCTTTAGATCAGCTTGCGCACGCTCCAGGTCTCTCCTCGTCAGTTCCAAGTCGAGCTGAAGCTGAGTCTTCTCCTTCTCCAAGTCAGCATATCGAGTACCGAGCTCACAGGCCTTCTGAGATCAACGACAAAAACAATTCAGTGGACAGAAATATGGGCTTCGAGTCCAAGTTCTAAGACTCCCGCCGACTGTCCGCAGTCGACGGCAGTCTCGGGGACTACACCCAGTGGGTGCACTCAGTGTGCCCCCACCGGGACGGTATCCACTCGGAACGGTCCGCCCGATCCGAGTGACGGCCGAACAAAAAAAAAGAGATTGTCCACTCGACCAGGTCAGCCCTAGCCGAGTGCGTGACAAGCGATTACCAGTCGACAGATAGAAAACTCCCAGTGGGTGCAGAAGTCAAGTCATGGTAGACGGAAAACGACACAATCAAAAAGCGCACTTACAAGTGCACTTACTTGGACGTTCGCCCGAAGCGCTGAGCTAGCATCGTAAGCCAGCTTGCTGGCCTCGTACGCCTCCTTCGTACGCTGCATCATATGTTCGGCCTGCATCATCGCCTCCTTAGCAGCTCCAGTCTGGTCTTCTGGAACACGGTGCAGAGAGAAGATGGTCTGTGAAGGGAGCGGCGATGTAGTCGGAAGGACTGGCGCTTGCGAGGCTGGCGCTTGGGAGACAGGCGCTTGTGGCGGACTGGCGAGCTCCACGGCCATCTGGGTCGGTGCTGTAATCGGTACAGTCGGAGACGGGGCTGCGGGGTCAGTATCCATTGGCTCTGCATGTCACCAGTCGACATATCACATGACTGTCGAATGGTTTGAAAAGAATGTCAAATGACAATATGCCATACCTTGGCGAGAAGTAGCTGCGTCCGGCGTGTCCTTCTCCGCGCTTTCCTCTCCTCGCCCCGGCGATGTCACCAAGGTAGCAGCCCTGACGATCAAGTTCCACTCGGTCAGCAAAAATATGAAGCTCAGCAACAAGTTAAGCGAAGAGCAAGGATACTTACGTTGAAGCAATCGACACGTCAACCTTGATTCTGGGGAGAGCCTTCCGGGGCTTGGTGGTGGTGACCTTGGGCTGCTTGGCAACCTTTTCAATCGGCTCTGGCGTCGACGTCCGACTGCGCTTGGAGCTCCTGGTGGTCGACCCCCCGGCCCGACCCCGGTCGAGTGTTGGGTCGTGACGCTGCTTGGAACGCCCTTCAGTACGCGGAGGAGACACGACTTCAACTTCATCGCTCCCCGACGAGTCGTCACCGTTGCCTTCGCTGTCCTCTGCGTAGCTGATGCTGTCACTGTCGCTCTCGCTCCCCGCTCCTTCAAGGTTCTGACCGCCATTCGGCACGGGTGAATACATGTTCGTGAGCTCCTGCAAAGATTCAAGTCAGTCAGCTGAAGACATATTCACTCGACAAGATACAAAAGCAATCGACAATGACATGACTCACCACATTCGGCGGATTTGCAGCTGAGAAAGGCGATACTCTTTTGGAACCCCGGGGGTTGTCTCGCGCACCAGTGATGCCGCGCAGCCAAAGCGTGATGGTTTCCCCTGAGACATCTTCCGGGTGGGTACGAGTGGTATCGTCGACTCCTGAGTAATGCCACATCGGATGGTCCCGCGCCTGGAGCGGCTGGATCCGTTGACCTAGGAACACCTCCAACAGATCCAAGCCGGTCACTCCATCACGAATCAGATTCACAACACTGTTCATCAAGATCCCCACATTGGCCTTCTCTTCCTCGGCCACGGTCAGAGATGGGGGCGCAGTGGGTCGATCCAGCGTGAAGGGAGGAAGGCCAGTCGACATGTTTGGGGACGCGACGTCATGGCAGTAGAACCAGGTCGACTGCCAGCCCCGCACCGACTCCGGAAGGGTGAGCGCTGGGAAGGCACTCCCCGTCCTCTTCTGAAGACCCAAACCCCAGTGGCTCTATTATCACTAGCGTGGGCCTTCTTTACCGACTGAGAACGGATGGTAAAGATGTGCTTGAACAGACCCCAGTGGGCGGGACAACCCAAGAAACATTCACACTATTGACACCGGATTTTGGCATGGTCAAAACTTAATTAAGATGACCTCAAATGAAAAAGGACCTTTGAGTTTGTATCCAAAAGTCAGACGCAACGCTTTGCGGACTGGTCCTGAATAAAAAGGTGACGCGGGGACCAGACACTCACCTGGATGGTGTCTAATGAGTCACGTAAGTTATTCGGCCTTTGCCGGCTGAATGAAGCTTGGCGGCCGCATGAAAGCTTGCCAGTTTGAGAAGAGCTTGCCGGCGAGAGGCTTGCCGGGTCTGAAAGAAGAGCTTGCCGGCGTGGAAACCTTGCTGGCGTGAAAACCTTGCCGGTGTGGAGCTTGCCGGCATGAAAGCTTGCCGGCCGAGTGAAAAGCTTGCCGGCATGGAAACCTTGCCGGCGTGAGAAGAGCTTGCCGGCGAGAGGCTTGCCGGGTCTGAAGAAGGCTTGCCGGTAGAAAGCTTGCCGGGTCGGAGTAAAAGGCTTACCGGTTATGAATGCTTGCCGGTCTTGAGTGCTTGTCGGTTATGCTTGCCGGTCTTGAGTACTTGCCGTTGTGAATGCTTGCCGGTCTTAAATTCTTGCCGATTTTGAGTGTTTGCCGGTTTGGAGGGCTTGCAGGATTTAGTGAAGATCCAAACAGAAGTTGGAGATGGGATTGAAAGATTATCTAGATGACCTCGGATAGAAAAGTGTTCTACACGGAAGTTGTGCGTATTGTCGAAACGGTCAACTTTACTTTTGGAGTCATCATCATCTGAGATAGTATACGGCCTGCAAAGTTACTACAGAACTCGGACAGTCAAGAAAACTGCATGATGGAATCCGACCCACAGTTAAAGATGGGCCCTAAAAGTCATAAAGATGGCCTTAGAAGAAGAAGTGGCCTGCGGTGTCATATGCAGATTGTCGAGGCGGACTAGTTTGATGTTGGACTCGTCTCCATCCGACTTAGTATGCAACTTCTACGACCAAAACAAGGAGCAGGACAGAAGTCTGGGTCAGATTCAGACTAAATCCGAGTTAGACTGGAACCAGGACTCTAGGACGTAAATTGATGTAATTTTCTTGTAAGGAAAGCCTATATGAATCCTTTGCTTGTACGGGAAGTCCAGCCGCCTCTTATATATGTTGGGTGTGACGGCCGATTGAACAACACACAATCGAACAAACGCATATACATCTTTTACCCTACTTTTATCTTCTCCCTTGTATCTTTTCTTCTCGTTCTTCGTTCGTTCTTCGTGAAGGAGGGCAGCGATCCACGAGGCTCCAGGGGCATTCAGGACGACTTGGAGCAGCCAATCGTCGCCGGGTACTCTGACGGGGTCCCTCCCGAGTAACCGGGGCGTCTGGTGTCAAAAGTGTCGGCCGGATTGTCTTGCGTATCGCGCTTCCGGCAGGCCTCCCACGGTGCGAGCTGCGGAGCATCTCCCTCGGCGCCGCGGGTACGCGTGACGCGTTCGTGTGTCAACACATTTTTTGGCGACTCCGCTGGGGACCGAAGCTTTGAACGGTCTCCGGCCCGTTCTTGCTACGAAGAAATCGTCATCTAGGGTTTGCAATCTACAGAGGTAATATGAATACCCAATTCCCTAGTGTAGATGCAAATAATTCATATGGTGTTACTAGATCGCTCAATGAGTATACTCTATCGGCCAGCCCTTGTTTTTTCAATCATGCATCTAATTATGTGCAAGGACTGATTCAAAGTAGTTTACAAACTTCAACTTCTTGTGATACTAGTAACATGCACCATATGTATTGCAACTCTCATGCATCAGCAATCCCACAACTCTATATGCCGATGAACAACATGATGAGTTTGGTTAATCAAGTTGAAACACCTCATATTGGAACTTTCAATAATATGCAAAAAGGTGTTTCACCTTTTTATTCATCGGCACCTAACTTGCAATATGTTAATTCAAACATGCCGATGGATGGGGGAATCGGCCATGCTTCCATTAGCAATTTGGCCAGTTATCCTCAGTCATCATATACTACACCTCATGAGATTAATTTTTTGGCAAAAAATACAACTCAAAATATTCATGACTCGGCTCACCTTCGTGGTCATGGCCGAGTGAATGAAGAATATACAGGAGCATCTGTGCCTAATATTGCAGGAGATGAGGTGGCTCTGGCTGCTTTAAAAAGTTTAGCCCAAAACGATAAGATTAGCGCTCTTTGCCTTGAGCAACATGATAAGGGGATGGTTCCTGATTATGAGGCAATAAAAGCTAGAGTTTTGCAAGAAGATGATGTGATGCCAATTGACCAAATTGGCGAGAAGAAATATAGTTCTACACCAATGCATATGTCTTCACCTACTGCTGCAGCATGCTATATACCCCCTAAACAATTGCAAAGTTTCGGCAACACTCATGTTTCATTGCCGAAAGAGTCTAAATGCGTTGGGGGGCAATCATATCCAGAGTGGGCTGAAATCGAGAAAAAGCTTAAAACCAATTTTGCCGCTCGCCACCAGAGACTAATAGAAAAGGAATTGGTTCAAAGAAAAGAAGCATTGCCGGTTGATATCATTGATGAAAAGAATGATGATTCGAAGAGTGAAAGTTCTTCGGCTGGAAAAGCCGAATCAACTAATGTGAATTCCGAATCCATCAAATCCAAAGAGGCAAGCACCATTGAGAAAGGGCATGGCAAGCACAAAACAGCCGTGCTTGATTTTTCTAAAGTTGAGAGAACCTATTTCCTGCCCTACGAGTTCTGTGCCAAGGAAATTGATGAGCATCAAGAACAAAGTAATATGGCCGAACAATGTATGGTTAATGATGAGCATCAAGAACACAAGCGTGCAGCTAAGCAAAGTTCACTTGACGATCATTCGAGTGATGAAGCACGGAATCAAGGAAAAGATGAGAATAAAGCGTTGGAGAGTCATTCAAAAGTGGATCAAAGTATTATTCAAGTGATACAACCATCATACTCTCCCAACGTGTATGAAGAGGTATGTCTACCAAGTGATTTACCTATTTTCAGATTTGGTCACAACTTTATTGTTGATGCATCTATTGGAAAATTATCATAAATAATTTTGAAAGACCAATGAAGAAGGGTGATTTACTTGTTAGCAACAAAATTGTTATAGAGCATATCGGTCAACCCATTGCACCATTTATAGAGACCGATAAAGACTTACTATTGCAGTCAAAGCACTTCTCATTGTCTTATTTAAAGTTTATATATACATGGGTAGCTTTGCTTATTTCATACTTGGCTTGTATTTGGTCTCAAATGAGACATATGTGTTATAACAGTTTTGATTTCAGAAACATAAAGCCATGATTTGAATCTTTTGAGAAAACCGATGCTATTGCAATATCTTATCCAAAGTCATCGGAGATAGAATGCGAGACACAACGCATAGACGAATGGGGTGATGCCAAATCTGAACCATTCGTTTGCTTAACTCCAGAGCCGTTCTCATTGCAAGATCAGCTAGGGAATAAAAAGTTTACCTTCAATTCCAGCATGTGTGATCGAATATTTGATTTGTTGTTGAAAAATAATTACATTAGAATTCGTGATCACCACGTTGAGCCATCTATCCAAGGACGAATGTATTGTAAGTTGCATGATTCGTTCAAGCATACTTTTGAAGATTGCAACATGTTTCGTCAAATAGTCAAATCGGCCATTGATAAAGGACGATTGAGATTTGTTGAAACACCAAAGGATGACCAGTCTATTCCGATTGGTCCTGATGGCAAAAAGTTTTTGCATCGGCTTCTTCAAGCCGATTCATTAAACGATGAGAAGGTAAAAACTGCGGATGATGGGATCAAGCTTTCAAGTAAGGAAGTTGTTCAAGAGCGCAATGATAATTTTCTTGAGGGTAAAAATTCCATCAAAGTTGCAATGAAGACACCAAGTACTGGGGGGCAACGAGAAAATCCAAAGATCGATGCAAGCAAAATCAAAGAATGCAAAGGCCGAGGTAAGCAAAAAGGTAAAAAGCCGAAAGCCACTTTCGCGCAGCTAGTGCAAAAATATGAGAAGATAAGTGAGGAGAAGAGTGCTTATCGGCCAAGTAATTCAAGAGCATCAAGGTCACCCCCTAGGCGCAAATTCAAGGATCGGTATTGGCAAAATAAGAATTTCAATGCAACATATTCATATCCTTATTTTGGGCCACCAATGCCAATGTCGTGGATGCCTCTCTATGCTCACATAAATCCATATCCATCATGGGACAGGTATGATAAAAGGGCACATTCCCCATCTTATTATAAACCATCTCACCAATATTATGCAGCTCCAAGAAGATCAACATTTGAACAATCACATGTCAAAGACCGTTTTAATCATAAGGAATCGGTCCGGAGCTCAAGGAAGAAGAAAGAGGTAGTCAATCAAGTCTACCACGTCAAAAGAGATGGGCGTAAGAGTGCCACTTCAGATTTGATCTCAAATGAAACAGAGCCAATTAAAGTGTTGACATTGGCTACTAAAGGCAATGAGGCAAGTCAATCAAGTGCCAAATCTGAAGAGAGTAAGTTGAAAGTGCACAAGGTAAAACAAGAATTACCATTGCTTCAAACAAAATCACAGCCAGGGTGCCCACTCGGCTTGTCGTATTGGCAAAAGAAGAAGTTGCAAAAGCTTAGTGCACAAGAACTTGAAAAGAGGAACATGGCATGGGTTCCCAAGAGGAGTAGTCAAAATAAAAATGATGTCCAGCCTTCTATTGCAACAAGTGTTACAAAAGTGAAGAAAGAGAAGGATGGAAGCGACAAACAATTAAGCCGAAGGTTTGCATCACAACATCAAAATCTTCGGTTAGCACATCATCCATATTATTCAACCATGCCATTGATGCCTTTGCCATGGAACTCATCCTCGGGTATGATTAGTTACCCTCCATGGGCTTATTTTGATCCATGGTTGCAATACAATTTCTTACATCATGAAAGGGTATTGCCAAATCACTATACATTTGGCTAGCATCAATTTTGTTGTCGATCCAAAGGGCCGAAATACTTGATTTGTTATTTCATTTGTTTATTTCGGCTATACGTGCTTTGGTGGATGAAGTTTACATGGACCTTATAGCAATGGCTGATATATACTTATGGTCCTAAGCACATGCAAATGGCCGATGGAGTGTTGACATCATCCTTAGAGCAAGCTCCATGCAAATTATTTTTCGGCATGCAAGCTTTGCCGAAAAATAGGGGGGCATGTGTTGACACCGGATTTTGGCATGGTCAAAACTTAATTAAGATGACCTCAAATGAAAAAGGACCTTTGAGTTTGTATCCAAAAGTCAGACGCAACGCTTTGCGGACTGGTCCTGAATAAAAAGGTGACGCGGGGACCAGACACTCACCTGGATGGTGTCTGATGAGTCACGTAAGTTATTCGGCCTTTGCCGGCTGAATGAAGCTTGCCGGCCGCATGAAAGCTTGCCATTTTGAGAAGAGCTTGCCGGCGAGAGGCTTGCCGGGTTTGAAAGAAGAGCTTGCCGGCGTGGAAACCTTGCTGGCGTGAAAACCTTGCCGGTGTGGAGCTTGCCGGCATGAAAGCTTGCCAGCCAAGTGAAAAGCTTGCCGGCATGGAAACCTTGCCGGCGTGAGAAGAGCTTGCCGGCGAGAGGCTTGCCGGGTCTGAAGAAGGCTTACCGGTAGAAAGCTTGCCGGGTCGGAGTAAAAGGCTTACCGGTTATGAATGCTTGCCGGTCTTGAGTGCTTGTCGGTTATGCTTGCCGGTCTTGAGTGCTTGCCGTTGTGAATGCTTGCCGGTCTTAAATGCTTGTCAATTTTGAGTGTTTGCCGGTTTGGAGGGCTTGCAGGATTTAGTGAAGATCCAAACAGAAGTTGGAGATGGGATTGAAAGATTATCTAGATGACCTCGGATAGAAAAGTGTTCTACACGGAAGTTGTGCGTATTGTCGAAACGGTCAACTTTACTTTTGGAGTCATCATCATCTGAGATAGTATACGGCCTGCAAAGTTACTACAGAACTCGGACAGTCAAGAAAACTGCATGATGGAATCCGACCCACAGTTAAAGATGGGCCCTAAAAGTCATAAAGATGGCCTTAGAAGAAGAAGTGGCCCGCGTGGTCATATGCAGATTGTCGAGGCGGACTAGTTTGATGTTGGACTCGTCTCCATCCGAGTTAGTATGCAACTTCTACGACCAAAACAAGGAGCAGGACAGAAGTCTGGGTCAGATTCAGACTAAATCCGAGTTAGACTGGAACCAGGACTCTAGGACGTAAATTGATGTAATTTTTTTGTAAGGAAAGCCTAGATGAATCCTTTGCTTGTACGGGAAGTCCAGCCGCCTCTTATATATGTTGGGGGTGACGGCCGATTGAACAACACACAATCGAACAAACACATATACATCTTTTACCCTACTTTTATCTTCTCCCTTGTATCTTTTCTTCTCGTTCTTCGTTCGTTCTTTGTGAAGGAGGGCAGCGATCCACGAGGCTCCAGGGGCGTTCAGGACGACTTGGAGCAGCCAATCATCGCTGGGTACTCTGACGGGGTCCCTCCCGAGTAACCGGGGCGTCTCGTGTCAAAAGCGCCGGCCGGATTGTCTTGCGTATCGCGCTTCCGGCAGGCCTCCCACGGTGCGAGCTGCGGAGCATCTCCCTCGGCGCCGCGGGTACGCGTGACGCGTTCGTGTGTCAACACACTTTTTAGGGCCAAAAAGTGTGTTGACACACGAACACGTCACCGTGTACCCTCGACGCCGGGGGTGATGCACCGCAGCTCACGTCAAAGGAGGTCCGACCGGCAGCGCGATACGCAAGACAGCCGGCAGACGCTTTTGAAGACCCGAAGCCCCGCACGCCCGGGAGGGACCCCGTCAGGGAGTGCGGCAGCAATGGGCTGCCCTAGGTCGATTCGCTCGCCCCTAGAGCCTCTGTACTCGCAGCTCTCCAACGAAGAACGACGAAGAACGAGAGAGAAAAACGATGGAAAGATAAAACGTAGATGAAAAAGTAGTATAATGATTGTTCGATTGTGTGTTGTTTCAATCGGCCATCACCCCCAACATATATAAGAGGCGGCTGGACTTCCCGTACAAGCAAAGGATTCACCTAGGCTTTCCTTACAAGAAAATTACATCAATTCACGTCCTAGAGTCCTAGTTCTGGTCCCACTCGGATTCAGCCCGAATCTGGTCCAATCTTCTGCCTTGCTCCTTGCGTGGGCCGTGGAATCTGCATATGACTTCCGATGGAGACGGTTCAAATACCAATTTTGTGCGCTTTGACGAGGCCAACAATTCGTATGTTGATCACTTTTCCAAATAAGGCCATCTTGAATACCACACGGGGTCATCCTTAATTTCGAGTCGGACTCGTTCATATAGCTGACTGGACTGTCCGACTCTTGTATCGTCTCTGCAGGTCATATACTACGTCGGATGACAATGACTCCAAAAGCAAAGTTGACCGTTTCGACGAGACGAACAACTTTCATGTTGAACACTTTTTCATCCGAGGCCATCTAGATAAGTATTTGAGCCCATCTTCAGCATCTGGTCGGATTGGCCTTGACAGTTTTTACTGTTCACGACGGCAAGCTTTCCCCCGGCATGTTCACGGCGGCAAGGTACTGTTCACGCGGCAAGGTTACTGTTCATCGCGGGGGGGGGGGGGGGGGGCAAGGTCACTGTTTACTGCGGCAAGCTTTTCCCCCGGCAAGGTACTGTTCACGCGGGGGCAAGGTTACTGTTCACTGTTCATAGCGACAAGGTTACTGTTCACTGCGGCAAGCTTTTCCCCGACAAGGTTACTGTTCACGGCGGCAAGCTTTTCCCCCGGCAAGGTTACTGTTCACGGCGGCAAGCTTTTCCCCCGGCAAGGTTACTGTTCACGGCGGCAAGACTTTCCTCCCGACAAGGTTACTGTTCACCGCGGCAAGCCTTTCCCCCGGCAAGGTTACTGTTCACGGCGGCAAGCCTTTCCCCCGGCAAGGTTACTGTTCACCGCGGCAAGCCTTTCCCCCGGCAAGGTTACTGTTCACCATGCCAAAATCCGGTGTCAAAACTTAATTAAGATGACCTCAAATGAAAAAGGACCTTTGAGTTTGTATCCAAAAGTCAGACGCAACGCTTTGCGGACTGGTCCTGAATAAAAAGGTGACGCGGGGACCAGACACTCACCTGGATGGTGTCTGATGAGTCACGTAAGTTATTCGGCCTTTGCCGGCTGAATGAAGCTTGCCGACCGCATGAAAGCTTGCCAGTTTGAGAAGAGCTTGCCGGCGAGAGGCTTGCCGGGTCTGAAAGAAGAGCTTGCCGGCGAGAGGCTTGCCGGGTCTGAAAGAAGAGCTTGCCGGCGTGGAAACCTTGTGGCGTGAAAACCTTGCCGGTGTGGAGCTTGCCGGCATGAAAGCTTGCCGGCCGAGTGAAAAGCTTGCCGGCATGGATTTGCCGGCGTGAGAAGAGCTTGCCGGCGAGAGGCTTGCCGGGTCTGAAGAAGGCTTGCCGGTAGAAAGCTTGCCGGGTCGGAGTAAAAGGCTTACCGGTTATGAATGCTTGCCGGTCTTGAGTGCTTGTCGGTTATGCTTGCCGGTCTTGAGTGCTTGCCATTGTGAATGCTTGCCGGTCTTAAATGCTTGCCGATTTTGAGTGTTTGCCGGTTTGGAGGGCTTGTAGGATTTAGTGAAGATCCAAACAGAAGTTGGAGATGAGATTGAAAGATTATCTAGATGACCTCGGATAGAAAAGTGTTCTACACGGAAGTTGTGCGTATTGTCGAAACGGTCAACTTTACTTTTGGAGTCATCATCATCTGAAATAGTATACGGCCTACAAAGTTACTACAGAACTCGGACAGTCAAGAAAACTGCATGATGGAATCCGACCCACAGTTAAAGATGGGCCCTAAAAGTCATAAAGATGACCTTAGAAGAAGAAGTGGCTCGCGTAGTCATATGCAGATTGTCGAGGTGGACTAGTTTGATGTTGGACTCGTCTCCATCCGAGTTAGTATGCAACTTCTACGACCAAAACAAGGAGCAGGACAGAAGTCTGGGTCAGATTCAGACTAAATCCGAGTTAGACTGGAACCAGGACTCTAGGACATAAATTGATGTAATTTTCTTGTAAGGAAAGCTTATATGAATCCTTTGCTTGTACGGGAAGTCCAGCCGCCTCTTATATATGTTGGGGGTGACGGCCGATTGAACAACACACAATCGAACAAACACATATACATCTTTTACCCTAATTTTATCTTCTCCCTTGTATCTTTTCTTCTCGTTCTTCGTTCGTTCTTCGTGAAGGAGGGCAGCGATCCACGAGGCTCCAGGGGCGTTCAGGACGACTTGGAGCAGCCAATCGTCGCCGGGTACTCTGACGGGGTCCCTCCCGAGTAACCGGGGCGTCTCGTGTCAAAAGCGCCGGCCGGATTGTCTTGCGTATCGCGCTTCCGGCAGGCCTCCCACGGTGCGAGCTGCGGAGCATCTCCCTCAGCGCCGCGGGTACGCGTGACGCGTTCGTGTGTCAACACACACATCGTCACGAACGCGGCAAGATACGCAATTGCGTTGGGAGGAAAATGATGTAACTGAGCCTCGAAGAAATTCAGAAAACCGCGGAAGAAGGGATGCGGGGGCAGAGCAAAACCTCTCTCCAAATGGGTGGTCAGGAGGACCCGCTCGCCCTCGCGCGGCTCTGGCTCCGCTTCCGTCCCCGGCAACCTCCACGACCCGGCCGCAATCAGGCCGTCAGCGACGAGCTTCTCCACGTCCAACGCCGCCACGGTTGACGGCAGGAAATCGCCCTGCATCCATCCGGGTGGCGCTGCGGCCCGGGCGCTCGAGGGTTTCTTGCCCTTCGTCGTCTTCTTGGGCGCCATTGTCGCGGCAGCGAGTGGATTCGATCTGAGCAGCGCGGCGGCGGAGCAGAAGAAGCGGAGGAGACGAGGAGAAAATGAGCGCACTGTCGCAAATTCCCCTCCCCTCTCGTTTTTTATGTCCGTCGACCCGAGTCACTGACTCGTGGGCCCGCCAAATCCCTGTGTATCCCACTAACGGAGGAGCCGCGATATGTGGCGATAACGGTGGCGCGAGGATCGAGGAGCCGCTTCCCCGTCGGTTGCGTCATCCCTGCTCGGCGCGCGTTCCCCGAAATTTCGAATCCCGCGAAATCCGGGCCGGACAGAACGTCCTTTCACATCTGAAGATCCTGTTGACCATTCGGACTCGAACCGGCATCTGAATTCACTCGGAAGAGCTGACAAGCTGAATAGATCAAGGCAGAAGTTGGAAGGCCCAGTCGTCACAGGTATCGGAAAAATCTCGAAGCTCATTCGGAACGCTGAGTTCGGCAGAACCTGCACTGTCCCTTCTCCACTCGAGCCCTGATCCATTCGGGGGCTAATGACGAGGATATGTACCTAGGGTAGGGTATTAGGCCTGTCTTACATACCCCACCTAAGGACACCACATTGGAGAACTACAAGACTACAAGAGAGATTCCGACTGAACTAGCCATGGCATATGAGTCACTCGACATATGTTCACTCGGAAGACCCCCCTACACTCGACGGTAAACCCTCACTCGGAGCGGTCGCCAATCACTCGACTGTAGAAGACCGGGAGTCTCCCCAGGGAGGCCAACGGGCAGGCGTTACGCTCGCCGCCTTAACTGGCATTTATTGTATACGTTACCAGTAACGTCCCTCTTTACTCCCCACAATCAATCCCTTAGATGCCGGACGTTTATGAGGGGCAGCGCACTCTATATAAGCCACGCCTCCCCACTGGCACAAGGGTTCGCAATCCTTTGTAAACACAACACACGTATCACTCGACAGAGTAAGCTCCCCGGAGCACCTGAGACGTAGGGCTGTTATCACTTCCGAGTGAGGCCTGAACTCATACATCTGTGTGTACACCCTCGCCGTAGCTAGGACTATGCCCTCTCCTTTCGTACCCCTACCATCTACTGTCAGACATGTTCCCACGACACACATCATGTGAACGAATAAAAAATTTAGGCTCAACATAGGCTAACCGATAGTTAATGAAGAGAGGTGGGATGCGTAGCATCCCCAAGCTTAGATGCTTGAGACTTCTTGAAATATTTACTTGGGGTGCCTTGGGCATCCCCAAGCTTGAGCTTTTGTATCTCGTTCAATCCTCTCATATCATGGTTTCACCTATTCTCAAAAACTTCATCCACACAAAACTCGAAAAGAACTCGTGAGATAGGTTAGTACACATAAGAATAAATCAACACTTCATGTACTGCCAAGACAAGTTGCATAATAATTTCAAACATCATCTAATTTTTACTATCATTTCCACAATTTATATCTACCAATATAGGCTATGGAAACTATAGGATAAGCAGATAACAAAACTATGACAGCAATCTGTCCGAACAGAACAGTTTGTAGCAATTTATGAAAACAGTGTACTTATGTAACTCAAAAAGTTATGAAAATTTAGGACATTCTATAAAATTTATATGAAAACACTGTGTAAAAATTGCAGAAACTGTTGACGTTCCAGTAAAATAGGAAAATTCAAACACTACAGCAGAAGTTTCTGTTTTTACATAGCACACATCAAAACATGCAATGCAAGCATCCTAAGGTAATTCTTGGAAATTTTTATTGAAGAACAAGATTATAAATAACACCTAACAGAAAACAACAAAATAAAATGACGCTCCAAGCAAAACTCATATTATGTGACGAATAAAAATATAGCTCTAAGTAAGATATACCGATAATGTTGAAGACGAAAGAGGGGATGCTTTCCGGGGCATCCCCAAGCTTAGGCACTTGATTATTCCTTGGATATTACCTTGTGGGTGCCTTGGGCATCCCCAATATTAGGTTCTTGGCACTCCTTATTCTCCTCATATCGGTGTCTCACCCAAAACTTGAAAACTTCAATCACACAAAACTTAACGGAACTTCGTGAAAAGGGTTAGTGTAATAAAGATAAATCATTCACTTAGGTACGGTAAAGACAAGATTCATAACTGTTCCCACATGATACCTACTGTATTCTATCATTACCATAATTTATACCACTAAATATAAGCTATGGAAACACTAAAACAAGCAAACTATACATGCAAAACAGAATCTGTCAAAAACAGAACAGTCTGTGAAGATCTGTAGTATAGCCATACTTCCCTGTCTCTAAAAATTCTGAAAACTTAGGAAAACCTGAAGAATGTGTATATCAAGACTGTGTAAAAATTTCAGAATTTTTTGACGCTCCAGTAGAATCAGAGAAATTCTTTACTGGAGGCAAAAGTTTCTGTTTTTGCACAGCATCAATTCTACTCATCTTGTGAGTGATCCCAAAGGATTTACTTGGCACTTTATTGAAATAAGAGGCCCAAAACATTATTACTACAGTAGATTAATCATTGAACACATCAAAACAGAAAGTATAAGTGTTGGGTTATCTCCCAACAAGCGCTTTTCTCTAATGCCTTTTAGCTAGGCATGATGATTTCGATGATGCTCACATAGGAATAGTATTTGAAACATGTAAGAGAGCATCATGAATCTCATGACAAGCACATTTAAGTCTAACCCATTCCCTATGCATAGGGATTTTGTGAGCAAATAATTTATGGGAGCAAGAATCAACTAGCATAGGATGGCAAAACAAGCATAACTTCAAAACTTTGAACACATAGAGAGGAAACTTGATATTATTGCAATTCCTACAAGCATATGTTCCTTCCTCATAATAATTTTCAGTAGCATCATGAAGGAATTTCACAATATAACTATCACATAAAGCATTCTTTTCATGATCTACAAGCATAGAAAATTTATTACTCTCCACATAAGCATATTCCTTCTCATTCATAATAGTGGGAGCAAACTCAACAAAATAACTATCATGAGACACTTGATTGACATAACCACATTCAATATTAAAATCATGATGACAAGTTTCATGGTTACTATCACTCTTTATAGCATACATGTCATAATCATAATCATCATAGATAGGAGGCATGTCATCATCATAATCAATTTGCTCATCAAAACTTGGGGGACTAAAAATATCATCTTCATCAGACATAGCATCCTCAAGCTTGTGGCTTGGCATATCACTAGCATCCTGGATATTCAGAGAATTCATACTAGCAACATTGCAATCATGCTCATCATTCAAGTAATTCTCATCAACTATTTTTATAATTTCTTCCTCTACCAATTGAGCACAATTTTCTAAATCTTTTTTTCACGAAAGACATTATAAAGACGAAACAAATGATGCAACCTAAACTCCATTTTTTTGTAGTTTTCTTTTATAAAACAAAACTAGTGAAAAACAAGAAACTAAAAGATTTAATTGCAAGATCTAAAGATATACCTTCAAGCACTCACCTCCCCGGCAACGGCGCCAGAAAAGAGCTTGATGTCTACTACGCAACTTTATTCTTGTAGACTTTGTTGGGCCTCCAAGCGCAGAGTTTTGTAGCACAGTAGCAATTTTCCCTCAAGTGGAAGACCTAAGGTTTATAAATACGTGGGAGGTGTAGGATGAAGATGGTTTCTCTCAAACAACCCTGCAATCAAATACAAGAAATCTCTTGTGTCCCCAACACACCCAATACAATGGCAAAATTGTATAGGTGCACTAGTTTGGCAAAGAGATGGTGATACAAGTGCAATATGGATGGTAGATATAGGTTTTTGTAATCTGAAAATATAAAAACAGCAAGGTAGCAAGTAACAAAAGTGAGCACAAACGGTATTGCAATGCTTGAAAACAAGGCCTAGGGTCCGTACTTTCGCTAGTGCAATCTCTCAACAATGCTAATATAATTGGATCACATAACCATCCCTCAATGTGCAACGAAGAATCACTCCAAAGTTCTTATCTAGCGGAGAACATAAGAAGAAATTGTTTGTAGGGTACGAAACCACCTTAAAGCTATCCTTTCCGACCAATCTATCTAAGAGTTCGTACTAGAATAACACCATATGATACGCATCAAACAACTCTAATGTCACCTAGATACTCCAATGTCACCACAAGTATCCATGAGTTAATTATACGATACGCATCAAACAATTTCAGATTCATAATACTCAATCCAACACAAAGAACCTTAAAGAGTACCCCAAGATTTCTATCTGAGAAAGTAGGACAAGAACGTGTATCAACCCCTATGCATAGATTACCCCAATGTCACCGCGGGAATCCGCAAGTTGAGTACCCAAACATATATCAAGTGAATCAATAGAACACCACATTGTCACCACGGGTGTCCACATCCAAGACATATATCAAGTGTTCTCAAATCCAATATTCAATCCAACATAACGATATCTCAAAGGGAAAGATTCAATTCATCACAACAAGATAGAGAGGCAATAACATCATATGATCTGACTATATTAACAAAGCCCGTGATACATCAAGATCGTGACATCTCAAGCACACGAGAGAGAGAGAGAGATTGAACACATAGCTACTGGTACATACCCTCAGCCCCAAGGGTGGACTACTCCCTCCTCATCATGGCCTGTGTCGGGATGATAACGATGGCCATCGGAGATGGATTCCCCTCTCCGGCAGGGTACTGGAACGTCTCTAGATTGGTTTTTCGTCGATACAGAGAGTTGCGGTGACGGAGCGGAGAGTCTAGGGTTATTTTTTGGGTTTCCGAATATTTGGGAATTTATCGGCATCGGAGGCGGTTGAGGAGGTGCCCGAGGTGCCCAGCACCCACCAGGCCGCGCCAGGGGGCCTCTGCCACGCCCTGGTGGGGGCTGGCCACCCTGGGCCCCCTCTTTAGTTGTTATTTGGCCTATCTTCTTTCTTCTGGTCCGTAAAAAATCCACAAAAATCCCCGCAGTGTTTTATCTCCGTTTGGTACTGATTTTCTGCGAAGTAAAAAACAAGCAAAAACAGCAACTGGCACTTTGGCACTATGTCAATAGGTTAGTCCCAAAAATGATATAAAGTTGTAATAAAATGATTGTAAAACATCCAAGAATGATAATATAATAGCATGGAACAAGCAAAAATTATAGATACGTTGGAGACGTATCAGATACCATTTCTGTAGCGTCCCGACTCAAAACGAGTCAAGCCTCTGTGTGACTGTGCCATCCCTGGATCAGTATGCTGCCACACACAGTACATCAATGTATATATCAAAGTGCAATCACATGTAAATAACGTAAAACTGATATATACCTCTTAAATCTCAGCGGAAACAGTCAACGGGAGTGGAGTCCCAAATAAACACCAATGGCAGGTTGAGTGTAGACCGTAACCCTAAATCATACTCCTCGTCGTATAAGAATATCTGCAACATAAGACGTTGAAGCCGTGTAGGTCAGCACATTGAATATGCCGGCAAGTCACCAAATGAAAGGTAAAATTCAACTATACTATATGCATATATGGCAGGTGGGGCTGTAAGTTAAAGTTTTTGCAAAAAGCTGATTTTTCCTACAACAAAGGAGTCAAAGCAAAAAACTATTACTACAAAGTTGGTTTTTTAATGAGAAGGTTCCACCAACCGTTTCTCATACCCAAGTTAACCATAACACCCACATCATTAATAATATTTGTGTTGAGAGTTCCTGATAGATTCAGTTCCTTTGGCTCAAGTTGTCCGTTACCGTGGACACGGATAATCCATTAGGTTTGGTACTCTGTAGAGTTTTGCACACTTTCCCCACAAGATTTGATCGCCTCCGTTGAAGTCCTCGCACTACATGGTATTTGAGAACCGGATGATACAAACAAGGTCTTCCAAAGGGTTCCTCTGAGCCACTGTAGGTGCCCATCCAATCCTACCATTCTTCTAAATCTCGTAGAACCACCCGTACAGTGTCACCATGATGTCCAACCAAGCTGATAACCCACAAGTATAGGGGATCACAACAATTTTCGAGGGTAGAGTATTCAACCCAAATTTACATATTTGACACTAGGGGAGCCAAATAATATTTGAGAGTATTTGCAGTTGAGTTGTCAATTCAACCACACATGGAGATTAAATATCTACAGCAGAGTGATAAGTAGCACAGTAGTATGATAGTTTTGATAGTAGTAGTAGCAATAACAGTAACAGTAGCAGTGATAGCAATAGTAACTTAGCAAGAACAATATGTGGAAAACTCGTAGGCACTGGATCGGTGAACTCGTTGGATGGTATTCATGATATAACAGTCATAACCTAGGGCGACACAGAACTAGCTCCAGTTCATAAATGTAATGTAGGCATGTATTCCGTAAATAATCATACGTACTTATGGAAAAGAACTTGCATGACATCTTTTGTCCTACCCTCCCATGGCAGCGGGGTCCATAAGGAAACTAAGGGATTTTAAGTCCACCTTTTAATAGAGAACCGGAACAAAGCATTAACACATAGTGAATACATGAACTCCTCAAACTACGGTCATCACCGGAAAGTATCCCGACTATTGTCACTCCGTGGTTTACGGATCATAACACGTAATAGGTTCATATGACTAGCAAGATCGGATCAAGAACATAGATATAATGGTGATAACATAAATGGTTCAGATCTGAAATCATGGCACTCGGGCCCTAGTGACAAGCATTAAGCATAGCAAAGTCATAGCAACATCAATCTCAGAACATAGTGGATACTAGGGATCAAGCCGGAACAAAACTAACTCGATTACATGATGAATCTCATCCCACTCCTCACCGACCAGCAAGCCTACGAAGGAATTACGCACTCCCGGTGGGGAGCATCATGGAATTAGCGATGGAGAAGGGTTGATGATGACGAAGACCGAAGATTCCCCTCTCCGGAGCCCCAAACGGGCTCCAGATCTGGCCTCCCGAGGAAGAACAGGAGGTGGAGATGGCTCCGTATCGTAAAACATGATGAAACTTTCTCTCTATTTTTTTCTCCAAAAATAGGATTCTATAGCATTGGAATTAGGGTCAGTGGGGCCCCGAGGTAGGCACAACCCACCAGGGCACGCCTGGAGGGGGTGGCGCGCCTTGGTGTATCGTGCCCAACCAGGGCACCCCCTCCGGTGGTTCTTGGCTCCAGTATTTTTTATTTACTGTAAAATAATTCTCCAAAAAGTTTCGTCCAGTTTCGAGAACTTTTATTTCCGCACAAAAATAACACCATGGTAGTTCTATTGAAAACAGCGCCAGTCCGGGTTAGTTTCATTCAAATCATGCAAATTAGAGTCCAAAACAAGAGCAAAAGCGTGAGAAAAAGTAGATACTATGGAGACGTATCAACTCCCCCAAGCTTAACCCATTGCTTGTCCTCAAGCAATTCAGTTGACAAACTGAAAGTGGTAAAGAAAAACTTTTACGAACTCTTTTGTTCTTGTTTACATATAGATGCTTAAGTAGCACCCAGGTTTTCAGCAAACATTATGACTAACCATGTCAGTAATAAATCTTAGAACGTATATTAACTCATATCAATGACATAAGCAACTAGCAAGCAATAATAAAATATCTCAAGCGCCAACACTTTGTCAAAACAATCGTGATATAATATGACAATAGTGGTATCTCGCCAGCCCTTTCTGAGACCATAAAAAAAATGCAGAGCACCTCCAAAGTTCAAGCAACGACTAAACATTGTAATTCATGGTAGAAAAGATCCAGTCATGCTGCACCCAACATTAACTATACACAATGCATGAGGATGACAATAGTGCTCTCAGATCTGGCGCTTATTTGAGAAGGTGATGACTCAACATAAAAGTAAATAGATAGTTCCTTCACAGAGGGAAGCAGGGATTTGCAGAGGTGCTAGAGCTCAAAGCTTAAATCAGAGATAAATATAATTTTGAGAGGTGCACCCTTCCTGTCAATGTTACCACCAAGAGTTATCAATATCTTCCATGCTAAACACATTAGCGGCGGTTCCCAAGCGGTAAAAGTAAAGGTTTACTCCCCCTCCACCAACAATCACACTCCACGGCTAGCCGAATCCACCGGTACCGTCCATACCAACATCATTCCTGGGGGATTTTTGTTTAATTATTTGTAATTTTGATTTCGGGACTGGGAATCCCTATTACCGCCCCTCTCATGCAAGGACGAGTGAATAAACACTCATCATGAGAATAACCCGCTTAACATGGAAGATACTGACCACCCCCTATCGCTCCATGAGCGGTCCAGGCACACAAAACAAATGTTCATTTGAATTTTTTAGAGGTGGCACATGCAGATTTACTTGGAACGGCAGGGTAATACTGCATATAGGTAGATATAGTGGACTCATCTGGAATAACTTGGTTTAAGGGTTTTGATGCACAAGCAGTATTCCCGCTTAGTACAGGCGAAGGCTAGCAAATAGATTGAGAAGCGGCCAGCTAGAGAGCGAAAACGGTCATGAACATGCATTACGAATAATAAACATTGAATACTAGCATGAGTAGGATATGGACACCATGAACATAAATATCACGAAGGCTGTGTTGGTTTTGATTCAACTACATGTGTGAACATGTGCCAAGTCAAGCCACTTGAAACATTCAGAGGAGGATACCATATCATCATACCACATCACAATCATTTTAATACATGTTGACATCCGAGATAAATCATTATCCACTCCTAGATACTTAAGCATGGCATGGGCAACTATAATCTCTAATTGTCATTGCAAACATGTTTGATCATAATATGTTGAATCAAGGATACTAGGCTAAACATATTTACAAAAACAAAAACATGTTGAGTTCATACACGCTTTTCTCTGCCACGGTCACTTCATCAAATATCGTCATTATTGCCTTTCACTTGCACGACCGAATGATATGAAAATAATAGTGCAAGAGTGTCGTGGACTAAGCTGGAATCTGCAAACATTTTATTCAAGAGGAGAAGACAAGGTAACATGGGCTCTTTGTTAGATTAAAAATGATGCATAGGAGAGCCACTCAACATTTTCATTCTAGTCCTCTCCTTGGTACGACTCAAATAAAAGGAAAAGAATTTCAGAGAAACACGCTGAAATATTTTTGGATTTTTTGGTATTCCTAGAAGAAAGCAAATTAACGAGGGAAAAACAAAAACGAGAAAAACTATTTACACGGGAGAGCTCCGAACAAGTAAAAGAAGAAACGAGAAATATTTTTGGGTTTTCTTTTGGTACTACAATTAATTTAAGCTAGAAAGAAAAAACAAAAAGAAGTAGGGAATATTTTTGGGTTTTCTTAAAGTTTTTCAAACACGCAAGAAGAAAGGGAGAAAATAAATCTAGCATGGATAATACAATGAAAAAGTGTAGACACTGACAACTGAAATGAAATGTGTAAACATGAACATAATGTCAGTGGATATACGTACTCCCCCAAGCTTAGGCTGGCCTAGCTTGGTAATCACCATCCGTAACCTGGATAATAGTCGGAGTGATAGCCCACAGAGGTCCTTGGTGCAGCCTCCTCGGCCCTCCCGGCAGCTTCAACCTCCGCATTGTACGCACGGGCCTCGCTCTCAAGAACATAGTATCTTCCCCTACTGTGAAAATCAAATAGAGCAGGAGCAGGCAAAGAAACAGGCACAATGGGATCTTTATTAAACCTCAAGTTGTAAGTATAATTAGTGGTCATGCCCTTAAGTGAGCTATGACGTTTCATGGCCTCAAAGTCTAAGTACTGAGTAGGTAAAATGGGATCGTTAGGCCAAGGTGATACATTTAGCTTCTCTGCTACACGGGAGGCATAAATTCCTCCATTAAAATGGCCACTAGCAGCATTGTGCTGCAATCTCCGTGCAACAATTGCTCCAAGATTATAACATTTATCTCCTGTTATAGCAGTGTGTATGCGACTCAAATTAGGAGCACACAGTGTGCTGCAATCTTGCTTGCTTACGACACATTTGCCTTTAAAGAGTGCAAAGTAATGTATTGATGGGAAATGGATGCTTTTAATTCTACCTTGTGTCACTCCCCTATATTCACCGAAACAGAGATTAATCAGAAATGACTCATACTCAGATGTTGGTGGTTCGTCTAGCGAACCCCAACATGGAATTTTGCACGCTCTACTGAACACTTCTAAAGGCATGGTAAAGGGACGGTCATAAAGGTTGAATGAAACTCTAGACTCACGGGGAAAATATTTAAATTTATTCATGAAAGTTTTTGTGAGTTCGAGATGTTGAGGGCACTTATCTGCGATGAAGGGAGCAAGTTCTGCATTGTGGATAAATTGCTCAAATTCCTCCTTGATACCTGCACCTTCCATGAATTTGTCGCACGGCCACATACATGATTTGGTAGCGGCATCTCGCATCAAGCTTTCACTTGGCTCAACATAGGATAGTTAGACCGAGCTTCCACTTGATGAGGCCTCCGAGGACCTTCTCCTCGAAGAACTCCTAAAGAATTGCATTTTTATTTGCGAACAAATTTATAAAATATTTTTGGGACACAAAATTTTGTTAACAAAACTTTGTAAGATTGATAGCAACTACTCCTAAGGATGCATAGAGGCCATATTGAGCATTCAAACTACTTAGAACTCTAAGAATTCAACATGCAAGCTCATCTACAGCAGCACCAAGAGTAGCTAATTATTCTAAAAATAACCCACTAAATCAAAAACTAATTGGAGCAATGGAGGAGTCACATACCAAGTAGCAATCCCCCAAAATAGTGTCAGAAACGGAGCTTCGAGCAAAGAGATCGAAATCCACGGGTTTGTGCGCAAGAACACGGGAATGAGAGCTATGGTGATTATTTTCTGGAGGTAGGAGATGATATGGGCTAAAGGGATAAGTAAGGGACCCACGTGGGGGCCACAACCCACCAGGGCATGCCTGGGGTTGCTGGCTGACGTGGCTTGAGACTGCGTCGGTATTTCCCCAAAGAGGAACGGATGATGCAGCACAGTGACGGTAAGTATTTCCCTCAGTTATGAAACCAAGGTTATCAAACCAGTAGGAGGATCACCACCACCCAATAAGCAGCACCTGCACACAAAAAAGAAATACTTGCAACCTGACGCGAAAGAGAGGTTGTCAATCTCTCTACGGTAAAAAGATTGATTAGGTAATGATAGATAGGAGAGATAGATCTCTCAAGAACACAAAGTAGAAAAGGCAAATAAAATATGCAGCAATACGTTTCTGAGTTTTTGGTTTTGTAGATCTGAAAACAAAGATGCAAAAAGATAGATCTGAAAGCAATATGTTGGAAAAGTATACCCGGGGGCCGTAGGATTCACTAGTGGCTTCTCTCATGAGTATAGCGCACGGTGGGTGAACAAATTACTGTTGGGCAATTGATAGAAAATCGAATAGTCATGACGATATCCAAGGCGATGATCATTATATAGGCATCACATCCAAGATAGGTAGACCGACTCCTGCCTGCATCTACCTCTATGACTCCACACATCGACCGCTATCCAGCATGCATCTAGTGTATTAAGTTCACGGAAAAACGGTGTAATGCAATAAGAACGATGACATGATGTAGACAAGATCTATTCATGTAGGAATAGACCCCATCTTGGTATCCTTAATAGCAACGATACATGCGTGTCTTGCTGCCCCTTCTGTCACTGGGAAAGAACACCGCAAGATTGAACCCATCACAGAGCACCTCTTCCCATGGCAAGAAAAATCGATCTAGTCGGCCTAACTAAACCAAAGATTCGAAGACGAAATATGATGCTATAAGCAATCATGCATATAAGAGATCAAAGAAGACTCAAATAATATTCATGGATAGAAATGGATCATGAACGCAAAATTCATCGGATCCCAACAAACACACAGCAAAAGTTTACATCAAATAGATCTCCAAGAGACAATTGTATTGAGAATCATAAGAGAGAGAGAGAGAGAGAGAGAGGAAGCCATCTAGCTACTGCCTATGGACCCGTAGGTCTATGGTGGACTACTCACGCATCATCGGAGAGGCACCTATGAAGAAGATGAACCCCTCCGTGATGGTGTTTAGATTGGATCTCGAGGTTCTGGAACTTGCGGCGGCTGGAATTGTGTTTCGTTGACTCCCCTAGGGTTTTTGGAATATTTGGGAATTTATAGGCATCATAGGCGGTGGAGAGGGGTCCTGATGTGGGCACAACCCATCAGGGCACGCCGGGGCCCCCCTGGCTCACCCTGGTTGGTTGTGGTCTCCTCGGCCCACTTCTCCGGTACTTCTTTGGCCCACTGGGTGTCTTCTGGTCCAGAAAAAATCTCAAAAAGTTTCGTCGCGAGTGGACTCTGTTTCGTATTGATTTTCTGCGAAGTAAAAAACAAGCAAAAACAGCAACTAGCACTTTGGCACTATGTCAATAGGTTAGACCCAAAAAATGATATAAAGTTGTTATAAAATGATTGTAAAACATCCAAGAATGATAATATAACAGCATGGAACAAGCAAAAATTATAGATACATTGGAGACGTATCACTGGCGCGCCCTGGTGTCTTGTGGTCACCAGGTGCACCCCCCTCTGATGTTATTTGCACAAGATATTCAGAAATATTCAGAAAAAATCGTATCAAATTTTTGGGGCATTCTGAGAACTTTATTTTTGGGTCATTTTTTATTGCACGGAGAAAACAGAAAACAGGATAAACATGGCATTTTATTTTATTTGACTAAGAAAAACAAAAAACAAAAGGTGGGAGCAGGGAGTTGTGCCTACTAGATTCATCAACTTCATACCTCTCAAAAATGATCCATTAATAAGGTTGATCAAGTCTTATTAACAACCACTTCCGATTAGCATGAAACCGAAGAACTTTCGTAAACACTAAGTTACCTCAATGGGGATATGCATGTGCCCAACAATAAGTATATCATATTTCTTTTTGGCAGTAGGTAGAGGTAATTGAAAACTTCCAATAGTGATTGTCAGAGATTCTTCAATAACATTTATACCATTCACTTGGAATTGTTTCTTCGGAAAGTGCACCATATGATCATTACCATTGATATGAAAAGTGACTTTGCTATTATTGCAATCAATAACAGCCCTTGCAGTATTCAAAAAGGGTCTACCGAGGATAATCGACATGTTGTCATCCTCGGGCATCTCAAGAATAAAAAAGTCTGTTAAGATAGTAACATTTGCAACAACAACGGGCACATCCTCACAAATACCGATAGGTATGGCAGTTGATTTGTCAGCCATTTGCAATGATATTTCAGTAGGTGTGAGTTTATTCAAAATCAAGTCTTTTATATAAGGAGAAAGGCATAGCACTAACACCAGCTCCCAAATCACACAAAGCAGTTTTGACATAATTTCTATTAATGGAGCAAGGTATAGTTGGTATTCCCGGGTCTCCAAGTTTTTTATGTACTCCATCCTTAAAAGAATAATTAGCAAGCATGGTGGAGATTTCAGCTTCAGGTATCTTTCTTTTATTAGTGACGATGTCTTTCATGTATTTTGCATAAGGGGCCATCTTTAGGATATCAGTTAAGCGGGTACGCAAAAAGACTGGCCTAATCATTTTAGCAAAGCGTTAAAATTCTTCATCATCTTTTTCTTAGATGGTTTAGGTGGAAAGGGCATGGGTTTCTGAACCCATGGTTCTCTTTCTTTACCATGTTTTCTAGCCACAAAGTCTCTTTTATCATATAGTTTATTTTTAGGTTGTGGGTTACCAAGATCAACATCAGGCTCTATTTCAACATCATTAGTTCTTTATCATTGTTTGGTTGAGTATCTGCATGAACATCATCATTATTATTTTCATTATCACTAGGTGAATGTTCATTACCAGATTGAGTTTCAGCATCAGAAATAGAGACATCATTATTATCAGGAGGTTTTTGTATCTCAGGTTCACTAGAGGTATGCAAAGTCCTATCATTTTTCTTTTTCTTTTTAGAAGGACTAGGTGCATCGGTGTTAATTCTCTGAGAGTCTTATTCAATTCTTTTAGGATGACTTTCAGGGTAAAGATGTTCTTGGGTCATTCTACCTCCCCTAGTAACCACTCTAGCAGCAAAATCATTCATATTATTACTCATTTCATCAAGCAATTATTTTTGAGACTTAGCAACTTGTTCTAACTGGGTTTGAACCATAGAGGCATGTTTTCCTACACCTCTAACATCATTACTCATTCTAAATAACAAGTCACTCAAGCGAGCAATCATATCAGAATTATATTTCAATTGTTTTAGAACATTTGCATTGAAGTGATCTTGTTTCATAATGTAGTTATCAAACTCATATAAGCATTGACTAGGATGTTTATTGTAAGGGATATCACTTTCATCAAACTTTAATAAAGAATTTACCTCTACAACCTGTGCAGGTGGTGGTGTGTCAAGGTGACGTGGCTTGAGACTGCGTCGGTATTTCCCCAAAGAGGAAGGGATGATGCAGCACAGCTACGGTAAGTATTTCCCTCAGTTATGAAACCAAGGTTATCGAACCAGTAGGAGGATCACCACCACCCAATAAGCAGCACCTGCACACAAACAACAAATACTTGCAACCCGACGCGAAAGAGAGGTTGTCAATCTCTCTACGGTAAAAAGATAGATTAGGTAATGATAGATAGGAGAGATAGATCTCTCAAGAACACAAAATAGAAAAGTCAAATAAAATATGCAGCAATATGTTTTTGAGTTTTTGCTTTTGTAGATCTGAAAACAAAGATGCAAAAAGATAGATCTGTATGTTGGAAAAGTAGACCCAGGGGCCGTGGGATTCACTAGTGGCTTCTCTCATGAGTATAGAGCATGGTGGGTGAACAAATTACTGTTGGGCAATTGATAGAAAATCGAATAGTCATGATGATATCCAAGGCGATGATCATTATATAGGCATCACGTCCAAGATAGGTAGACCGACTCCTGCCTGCATCTACCTCTATGACTCCACACATCGACCGCTATCCAGCATGCATCTAGTGTATTAAGTTCACGGAAAAACGGTGTAATGCAAGAAGAACGATGACATGATGTAGACAAGATCTATTCATGTAGGAATAGACCCCATCTTGATCCTTAATAGCAATGATACATGCATGTCTTGCTGCCCCTTCTGTCACTGGGAAAGAACACCGCAAGATCGAACCCATCACAAAGCACCTCTTCCCATGGCAAGGAAAATCGATCTAGTCGGCCTAACTAAACCAAAGATTACAAGAAGAGATACGATGCTATAAGCAATCACGCATATAAGAGATCAAAGAAGACTGAAATAATATTCATGGATAGAAACTAATCATGAACTCAAAATTCATCGGATCCCAACAAATACACTGCAAAAGTTTACATCAAATAGATCTCCAAGACACCATTGTATTGAGAATCATAAGAGAGAGAGAGAGGAAGCCATCTAGCTACTGCCTACAGACCCATAGGTCTATGGTGGACTACTCACGCATCATCGGAGAGGCACCTATGAAGAAGATGAACCCCTCCGTGATGGTGTTTAGATTGGATCTCGAGGTTCTGGAACTTGCGGCGGCTGGAATTGTGTTTTGTCGACTCCCCTAGGGTTTTTGGAATATTTGGGAATTTATAGGCATCAGAGGCGGTGGAGAGGGGTCCCGAGGAGGGAACAACCCATTAGGGCGCCCTGGGCCCCCCCTGGCCCGCCATGGTGGGTTGGGGTCTCCTCGGCCCACTTCTCCGGTACTTCTTTGGCCCACTGGGTGTCTTCTGGTCCAAAAAAAATCTCCAAAAAATTTCGTTGCGATTGAACTCCGTTTGGTATTGATTTTCTGCGAAATAAAAAACAAGCAAAAAGAGCAACTGGCACTTTGGCACTATGTCAATAGGTTAGTCCCAAAAAATGATATAAAGTTGATATAAAATGATTGTTAAACATCCAACAATGATAATATAACAGCATGGAACAAGCAAAATTATAGATACGTTGGAGACGTATCAGCATCCCCAAGCTTAATTCCTACTCGTCCTCGAGTAGGTAAATGATAAAAACAGAATTTTTGATGTGGAATGCTGCCTAACGTGTTCATCATATTCTTTTCTTTTGTATAGCATGGACATTTGGACTTGTAAATTATTCAAAGCAATAGTCTAGTTTTCACAAATTGACTTCAATACTTAAGCATGTGAACAAGCAACCAAGTCTTTCAAAATATCAACAGGAAAGAAAGTTATCCCTAGCCCATCATCCTCAATCATTGATCCATTCATGAAACACACTCAAATATTAGCTATACCCAATGCTCAAGTACGATTATAGTGCCCCCTAGTTGGTGCTTATAAGAGAAGATGGAGACTCAAAGTAAAATAAAAATTGCATAAAGTAAATAGATAGGCCCTTCGCAGAGGGAAGTAGGGATTTGTAGAGGTGCCAGAGCTCAAAGTTTTAAATTGAGAGAGAAAAATATTTTGGGTGGCATGCTTTTCCTGTCAAAGAAAACGACAAAGTAGCTCAAAATACTTTCCATGCTAGATATATCATAGGCGGTTCCCAAAGAGAAAATAAATTTTATTCCTTTTTCTACCAAACTTTCACTTTCCATGGCGGGCCATATCCACGGTTGCCTTCCATACCAACACTTTCCAAGGAATTTATTATTTGACAACATAAAGTAAATATTTTTTTCTTTTTCATTTCGGGAATGGGAATCCCTATTACCGCTGCACTCTCATGCAATGACAAGTGAATAAACACTCATCTTGAGAATAACACATCTAGCATGGAAATTGGACACTCCTCACCGTTTCATGAGCGGTACGAGCACACAAAAGAGAAAATTTATTTTCAAAATTTAGAGATGGCACATACAAATTTGCTTGGAACGGTATGGAACTACCACATATAGGTAGGTATGGTGGACTCATAAGGCAAAACTTAGTTTAAGGATTTTGGATGCACAAGTAGTATTTCTACTTAGTACAAATGGAAGCTAGCAAATAGATTGGGAAGCAACCAAACCAAGAAACGAAAATTCACATAAGTGAGCATTGAGCATAACTAACACCGAAAAATGCACTACAAGTAGGATGTAATTTCATTGCATAACTATTGGCTTTCGTACTTGCATAGGGAATCACAAACCTTAACACCAATATTCCTACTCAAGCATAATTACTCACTAACATCACTCACATATTTCTATCATCATGTTTCAAAACTATTACAAGGAATCAAGTTTAATTTGCCCAATGATCTTCATGAAAGTTTTTATTATATCCTCCTTGGATACCTATCACTTTGGGACTAGTTTCATATATTTCCATTGCTTTTTGACAAGCTCAAACAAATCTATGTGAAGCACATGAGCATAAAGATCTCATCTCTCAACATAGTATAAGTGAAGCATGAGAGGATTTCTTCAAAATTTACTAACTCTCAAATTAATATAAGTGAATCATGAGATTATTTCTCCTAAATTTTCCAAGCACACCATGCTCAAAAAGATATAAGTGAAGCACTAGAGCAATTCTATAGCTCAAAAAGTTTAAGTGAAGCATAGAGAGCAATTCTAACAAATCATGGCATAATTTTGGCTCTCCCAAATAGGTGTGTACATCAAGGATACAAGTGAAAAACAAACAAACAAAGCAAGCAAGCAAAGATACAAGACGCTCCAAGAAAAACTCATGATATGTGACGAATAAAAATATAGCTCCAAGTAAAATACCGATGGTTGTTAGAAGAAAGAGGGGATGCCACTCGGGGCATCCCCAAGCTTAGTTGCTTGTTACTCTTTGGATATGTCTTGGGGGTGCAGTAGCATCCCCTAGCTTAGACTTTTATCACTCCTTATTCCTTCATCCATCGTGATCTCACCCAAAACTTGAAAACTTCAATCACACAAAACTCAACAAAATCTTCGTGAGATCCGTTAGTATAATAAAGCAAATCACTACTTTAGGTACTGTTGCAAACCCATTAATATTTTATTTTTGCGTTATACCTACTGTATTTTAACTTTACCATGTCTCATACCCTTCAATATAACCCATAGATTCATGAAAACAAGCACACAATGCAACGAAAATAGAATCTGTCTTAAACAGAACAGTCTGTAGTAATCTGTACACTAACCATACTTATGTAACTTTCAAAATTCTGAAAAATTAGGACAACATAAGGAATTTATATAGAAACACTGTTTTAAAATTTCAGCTCAATATCGCGTCCCAGAAAAAAATGAAAATTCATATACTGGACACAAAGTTTCTGTTTCAGATTCAGCATCACTTCTACGCATCCTATGAATCATCCTAAAGGCTTTACTTGGCACAAACACTAAATAAACCATAAAAACACAATCATAACAGAGTCATAATTGTGTCAACACACAAAAACATAAATGAAAAAGGAAACATTTATTTATTCATTGGGTTGCCTCCCAACAAGCGCTTTCGTTTTACGCCCCTAGCTAGGCATAACGAATAGATTCAAGTTTTGTCATCTTTTGTTTTGGATCCACAGGATGCCCTCATGATTGATTCATATGGTGGATTAATTCTTGTTCTAGGGAAGTGTTCCATACCCTTTCTCAAGGGAAACTTAAAACGAAAATTGCCTTCTTTCATATCAATCACGGCACCTATAGTGCGTAAAAACGGTCTACCAAGTACAATTGGACAAGACGGATTGCAATCAATATCAAGCACAATAAAATCAATGGGCACATAATTTCTATTTGCAAGAATATGAACATCATTAATTCTTCCCAAAGGCTTTTTAATAGTAGAATCCGCCAAGTGCAAATTAAGAGAGCATTCTTCAATATTGGTAAGACCAAGCACATCACATAGAGATTTAGGAATCGTGGAAACACTAGCACCCAAATCACACAAAGCAAAGCACTCATAATTTTAAATATTTACCATAATGGTAGGTTCTCACTCATCATGTAATTTTCTAGGAATAGAAATCTCCAACTCCAACTTTTCTTCAAAAGATTTCATCATGGCATCAACGATATGTTTTGTAAAAGCTTTATTTTGCTCATAAGCATGGGGTGAATTCAACATAGATTGCAGCAAAGAAATACATTCAATCAAAGAGAAACAATCATAATTAAAGTCTTTGCAATCCAAAATAGTGGGCACATCACTAGTTAAAGTTTTGACCTCTTCAAACCCACTTTTAACAAAATTTTAATCAAGATTTTCACCCTCCAAATTATTGGGACGCCTTCTAGCTAAAGTTGACTCTACTTCAGTCCCTTCATTATCAATTTTGATATTACTATACAAGGAATCAATAGAAGAAACACCAATCACTTTAAGATCTTCATCTTTTTTATGATGCAATCACTAGAAAAAGATTTTTCTAAGATTTCTCTTTTAGCTCTAAGCATAGCGGTTCTTTTCTTACTTTCATCCATGGAGACATATAAAGCTTTAATAGATTCATCAATCTTAGGCACAAAAGCTTTCAACTTGAGATTTTCAACATCATGAGAAATTCTATCAATGCTTCTAGACATATCATCAATCTTATTCAACTTTTCTTCTATCGTAGTATTGAAAGCCTTTTGTGCATTGATAAATTCTTTAATATTATTCTCAAGATCAGAGGTGTTCCTATTATTATTGTAAGATGAATTCGCATAGGAATTACCATAATTATTAGAGGAATTTTCAGGAAAAGGCCTAGGATTAAAATTACCTCTATAAGCATTGTTATTGAAATTGTTTCACGAGACAAAATTCACATCTACGGAATCACTATTTTGCTCAATCAAGGTAGACAAAGACACATCATTAAGATCAATAGGAGCATTTTTACTAGCAACCAATTTCATCAAAGCATCAACCTTATCACTCAAAGTACTAATTTCCTCAACCGAATTAACTTTCTTACTAGTAGGTGCTCTTTAGGTATGCCATTGAGAATAATTGGCCATGATATTATCTAGCAATTTAGTAGCTTCACCCAAAGTAATCTCCATAAAAGTACCACCCGCAGCGGAATCTAAAAGATTTCTAGAGACAAAATTCAATCCCGCATAAATTTTTTGTATGATCATCTAAAGATTCAAACCATGTGTAGGACAATTTCTTAGCATCTACTTCATTCTTTCCCAAGATTGTGCAACATGTTCATGCTCAAGTTGCTTAAAATTCATGATTTGCATCCTAAGGGAAATAATTTTCGCGGGCAGAAAATACTTAGTGATAAAAGCATCCTTGCAGTTATTCCAAGAATCGATACTATTGCAAGGCAAAGAGGAAAACAAATTTTTTGCACGATCCCGCAAGCAAAAAGGAAATAAATTCAACTTCACAATATCATTGTTCACATCTTTTTTCTTTGGCATATCACACAATTCTACGAACGTGTTTAGATGGGACGTGGCATCCTCATTAGGAGTACCGACAAATTGATCTTTCATGACATGATTCAACAAAGCGGCATTAATATCACAAGACTCCGCACTAGTGGCGGAAGGAGCAATCGGAGTACTAATAAAATCATTGTTATTAGTATTGGAAAAATCACACGACTTGGTGTTTTCTTGAGTCATCATGACTACGCAAACAAGATTGCAAGCAAGGAAGAGATCCGGCAAGAAAAAGGCAAACGAAAAAGAGGGGGCGAATAAAACGGCAAATTGGTGAAGTGGGGGAGAGGAAAACGAGAGGCAAATGGCAAATATTGTAATTGCAAGGAGATGAGATTTGTGATAAGGAACCTGGTAGATGATGATGGAGTCCCCTCGGCGCCTACGATAGGCACGTAGAAGAGACCGCTTCCTCCCTGGCAACGGCGCCAGAAATTCCTTTGACGTGGCTTGAGACTGCGTCGGTATTTCCCCAAAGAGGAAAGGATGATGCAGCACAGCGACGGTAAGTATTTCCCTCTGTTATGAAACCAAGGTTATCGAACCAGTAGGAGGATCACCACAACCCAATAAGCAGCACCTGCACACAAACAACAAATACTTGCAACCCGACGCGAAAGAGAGGTTGTCAATCTCTCTACGGTAAAAAGATAGATTAGGTAATGATAGATAGGAGAGATAGATTTCTCAAGAACACAAAATAGAAAAGGCAAATAAAATATGCAACAATATGTTTTTGGGTTTTTGGTTTTGTAGATCTGAAAACAAAAATGCAAAAAAATAGATCTGAAAGCAATATGTTGGAAAATATACCCAGGGGCCGTAGGATTCACTAGTGGCTTCTCTCATGAGTATAGCGCACGGTGGGTGAACAAATTACTGTTGGGCAATTGATAGAAAATCGAATAGTCATGACGATATCCAAGGCGATGATCATTATATAGGCATCACGTCCAAGATAGGTAGACCGACTCCTGCCTGCATCTACCTCTATGACTCCACACATCGACCGCTATCCAGCATGCATCTAGTGTATTAAGTTCACGGAAAAACGGTGTAATGCAAGAAGAACGATGACATGATGTAGACAAGATCTATTCATGTAGGAATAGACCCCATCTTGATCCTTAATAGCAATGATACATGCATGTCTTGCTGCCCCTTCTGTCACTGGGAAAGAACACCGCAAGATCGAACCCATCACAAAGCACCTCTTCCCATGGCAAGAAAAATCGATCAAGTCGGCCTAACTAAACCAAAGATTCGAAGAAGAAATACGATGCTATAAGCAATCATGCATATAAGAGATCGAAGAAGACTCAAATAATATTCATGGATAGAAACTGATCATGAACTCAAAATTCATCGGATCCAAACAAACACGTCACAAAAGTTTACATCAAGTAGATCTCCAAGAGACCATTGTAGTGAGAATCATAAGAGAGAGAGAGAGGAATCCATCTAGCTACTGCCTACGGACCCGTAGGTCTATCGTGGACTATTCACGCATCGTCGGAGAGGCACCTATGAAGAAGATGAACCCCTCCGTGATGGTGTTTAAATTGGATCTCGAGGTTCTGGAACTTACGGTGGCTGGAATTGTGTTTCATCGACGCCCAAAGGGTTTTTGGAATATTTGGGAATTTATAGGCATCCGAGGCGGTGGAGATGGCCCCGAGGAGGGCAGAACCCATCAGGGCGTGCCGGGGCCCCCTGGCGTGCCCTGGTGGGTTGTGGTCTCCTCGGCCCACTTCTCCAGTACTTCTTTGGCCCACTGGGTGTCTTCTAGTCCGGAAAAAATCTCCAAACAGTTTCTTCGCGATTGGACTCCGTTTGGTATTGATTTTCTGCGAAGTAAAAAACAAGCAAAAACAACAACTGGTACTTTCGCACTATGTCAATAAATTAGTCCCAAAAAATGATATAAAGTTGTTATAAAATGATTGTAAAACATCCAAGAATGATAATATAACAGCATGGAAGAAGCAAAAATTATAGATACGTTGGAGACGTATCACAAGGCCATGTATTTCTTCAATAGGTGGTAAATTCTTAACATCCTCAGCTTTTATACCTTTTTCCTTCATACATTTCTTTGCCTCTTGCATATCTTCAGGACTGAGAAATAAGATACCCCTCTTCTTCGGAGTGGGTTTAGGCAGTGGTTCAGGGAGAGTCCAATCATCATAATTCTTCAATATATTATTCAATAGTTCCTCAGCTTGTTCAACAGTTCGTTCCCTGAAAACACAACCAGCACAACTATCTAGGAAGTCCCTAGAAGCATCGCTTAGTCCATTATAGAAAATATCAAGTATTTCACTTTTCTTAAGAGGGTGATCAGGCAAAGCATTAAGAAATTGGAGAAGCCTCCCCTAAGCTTGTGGGAGCCTCTCTTCTTCAATTTTCACAAAGTTACATATTTCCTATAAGGCAGCTTGTTTCTTATGAGCAGGAAAATATTTTCCAGAGAAGTAGTAAATCATATCCTGGGGACTACGCACACAACCAAGAGCAAGAGTATTGTACCATATCTTAGCATCACCCTTTAATGAGAACGGAAATAATTTGAGAATATAATAGTAGCGAATCTTCTCATCATGGGCAAAGAGGGTGGCTATATCATTCAGCTTAGTAAGATGTGCCTCTACAGTTTCAGTTTCATAGCCATGGAAAAGGATCATATTCAACCAAAGTAATTAACTCTGGGTCGGCAGAGAATTCATAATCCTTATCGGTAACAAAGATAGGTGAAGTAGCAAACTTAGGATCACATTTCATTCTAGCATTCAAAGTCTTTTCCTTATACTTGCATACAAATTGCTTAAGATCGTCTCTATCTTTACAAGAAAGGACTTCTCTAGTTGTCTCCTCATCCATAACATAACCCTCAGGTATCTTAGGCATTTCAAATCTAGGAGAGCTAGGTCTAATAGGCGTTTCATAATTCTCAGTTTCAAAGGCTTCATCAGTTTCAGCAATCTCATCAGTTTCAGTAACTTCATTCTCTTTAGCTCCAGAAATTTCTTCATCAAGAAAGTCACCTAGTGGTACATTATCATAAAGCATGGTACTATCATCATCATCATAAGCATCATTCATAGAAGAAGTAGCATCATCAATAACTTGAGACATATCAGGATTAATAGCATGTGGTGGTTGTCGGATTTCAGGCTCCGCAAAACCCTCAAGGTTCAAACACAGGGGCGTGTGCGAAGGTCCCCTATAGCTTCCCCCTACTTAGCTCGCAACACGATGGTTACTACGGCAAACTCGCACGATGACGATGAAGAAGATGAACACAGTGGTTTACCCAGGTTCGGGCCGCTGCGAAGCATAATACCCTACTCCTGCTTCGGTGGATTGCCTCTCGGGGAGGTGTGGTGGATGAACTAATACAGTGGTCTCGAGCCTCGCGAGGGCGCTCGAGTGGTATTCTTGGCCCTTTGCCTTGTCTTGTGTTTTCGTCCCCCTTCTACGGTGTAGCCTAGCCTCTATATATAGCGGTGGCCCGGGTCCTCTTCCCTTATCGCAATGGCGGGAAGGGATCCCACAACGGCCAAATTTGAAGGGGGACAGGAGTACATCTCTGCCCTGTCCAAAGGTGGTCTTCGCCTGCAAAGCAGCTGTCGATGATGCAGAGGTGGGCCCGGTGATGACATCCGGAATGGAAACCTTTGGGAGGCGCTTTGGGAACCCGCGTACCTCCCTGCTCCCTTTGCACCTAAGGGGAAACTGCACCGCCTGGCGCGCTAGCGCCTGCCTGTCCTTCCTTGCGTCATCCTTGACTCCTGAGGCCAGGTCCCGCATAGATATCTCCGCCGCTCCGGAGGGGGCCTGAGGAGGCCCACCCCCTGCTGGTCTTGGTGTTGTTCTCCCTCGCGAGCCTGGAGTCCTCGCGAGGGCCTTGTCTTGAGTGGAGTCGCGCCAGGCCGTACCGACCGGCGGAATGGGCTGCGCCCCGGGCCACAGGCCGACAGGTCTGGGTACCCCCATTCCCAGAAGGCCGACAGTAGCCCCCTGATAACCCACAAGTATAGGGGATCGCAACAGTTTTCGAGGGTAGAGTATTCAACCCAAATTTATTGATTCGACACAAGGGGAGCCAAAGAATATTCTCGAGTATTAGCAGCTGAGTTGTCAATTCAACCACACCTGAAAGGCTTAATATCTGCAGCAAAGTATTTAGTAGCAAAGTAGTATGGAAGTAACGGTAACGATAGCAAACGTGACAGTAGCAGTTTTGAAGTGATTGTAACAGTAGCAACGGAAAAGTAACTTAGCAAAGATCAATATGTGAAAAGCTCGTAGGCAATGGATCAGTGATGGATAATTATGTCGGATGGCATTCATCATGCAACGGTTATAACATAGGGTGATACAGAACTAGCTCCAGTTCATCAATGTAATGAAGGCATGTATTCCATATATAGTCATACGTGCTTATGGAAAAGAACTTGCATGACATCTTTTGTCCTACCCTCCCGTGGCAGCGGGGTCCTAATGGAAACTAAGGGATATTAAGGCCTCCTTTTAATAGAGAACCGGACCAAAGCATTAGCACTTAGTGAATACATGAACTTTTCAAACTACGGTAATCACCGGAAAGAATCCCAGTTATTGTCACCCTGGGGGATGCGGATCATAACTCGTAATAGGTGTCTACAACTTGCAAGATAGGATCAAGAACACATATATATTCATGAAAACATAATAGGTTCAGATCTGAAATCATGGCACTCGGGCCCTAGTGACAAGCATTAAGCATAGCAAAGTCATAGCAACATCAATCTCAAAACATAGTGGATACTAGGGATCAAACCCTAATAACACTAACTCGATTACATGGTAGATCTCATCCAACCCATCACCGTCCAGCAAGCCTACGATGGAATTACTCATGAATGGCGGAGAGCATCATGAAATTGGTGATGAAGGATGGTTGGTTATGACAACGGCGTCGATTTCCCCTCTCCGGAGCCCAAATCAGACTCCATATCTGCCCTCCCAAGGAAGAACAGGAGGTGGCGGTGGGGGAGTATCGTGAAACGCGATGAACTCTTCTCTCTGATTTTTTCTCCCCGAATAGGAATATATAGAGTTGGAGTTGAGGTCGGCGGAGCTCCAGGGGGCCCACAAGACAGGGGGCGCGCCCCCTGGCTTGTGGCCAGGTGGTGGACCTCCTCCGGTTGATTCTTTCGCCAGTATTTTTTGTTAATTCCAAAAATATTCTCCGTAAATTTTCAGGTCAATCCGAGAACTTTTATTTCTGCACAAAAATAACACCAAGGCAATTCTGCTGAAAACAGCGTCAGTCCGGGTTAGTTCCATTCAAATCATGCAAATTAGAGTCCAAAACAAGGACAAAAGAGTTTGGAAAAGTAGATACGATGGAGACGTATCAACTCCCCCAAGCTTAACCCATTGCTTGTCCTCAAGCAATTCAGTTGACAAACTGAAAGTGACAAAGAAAAACTTTTACAAACTCTGTTTGATCTTGTTGTTGTAAATATGTCTAACTGTTGTTCAGATTTTCAACAAGGATTATAGACTAACCACATTCACAATAACATTTAGGTCTCACATTTACTCATATCAATGGCATAACCAACTAGCGAGCAATAATAATAAATCTCGGATGACAACAATTTTATCAAAACAATTATGATACAATATGATATAATGGTATCTCGCTAGCCCTTTCTGAGACCACAAAACATAAATGCAGAGCACCTCTAAAGAACAAGGACTGACTAGACATTGTAATTCATGGTAAAAGAGATCCAGTCACAATCATACTCAATATCAATTACTAACAAAGCATACAAATGACGGTGCTGCTCTCTAACTGGTGCTTTTTATAAGAAGAGGATGACTCAACAGTAAAGTAAAATAGATAGGCCCTTCGCAGAGGGAAGCATTGATTTGCAGCGGTGCCAGGGCTCGAGCTTTTAAAACAGGGATGAATAATAATTTGGAGCGGTATGCTTTCATTGTCAACATAACAACCGAGAGATCTCGATATCTTCCATGCTAGATACATTATAGGCGGTTCCCAAACAGAATAGTAAAGTTTTTACTCCCCCTCCACCAATCAATCACACTCCACGGTGAGCCGAATCCACGGGTATGGTCCATACAAATAACAATCCTGGGGGAGTTTTGTTTCATTATATTTTTGATTTGATTTTGAGCATGGAACTGGGCATTCCGAATACCAGCCACTTTCTCGTGAATGATAGTGAATCAACACATATCGTGAGAATAACCCACCTAGCATGGAAGATACTGACAGCCCCTAGTTACTACATGAGCGATTCGGGCATGCAAAACAGAATATTATTTGAAGGTTTAGAGTTTGGCACATGCAAATTTACTTGGAACGGCAGGTAAATACCGCATATAGGTAGGTATGGTGGACTCATATGGAACAACTTTGGGTTTATGAAAGTGGATGCACAAGCAGTATTCCCGCTTAGTACAAGTGAAGGCTAGCAAGAGACTGGGAAGCGACCAACTAGAGAGCGACAACAGTCATAAACATGCTTTGAGATTAACCAACATTGAATGCAAGCATGAGTAGGATATAAATCACCATGAACATAAATATTGTGGAGGCTATGTTGATTTTGTTTCAACCACATGCGTGAACATGTGCCAAGTCAAGCCACTTGAATCATTCAGAGGAGGATACCATCCCATCATACTACATCACAACCATTTTCAAATGCATGTTGGCACTCAAGACAAACCATTATACACTCTTAGCTAATTAAGCATGGCATGAGTAACTATAATCTCTAATTGTCATTGCAAACATGTTCCATCCATAATGAGCTGAATCCAGAACGATGAGCTAATCATATTTACAAAAACAAAATAGGTTGTGTTCATACCAGCTTTTCTCCATCTCAATCACTTCATCATATATCGTCATCATTGCCTTTCACTTGCACGACCGAACGGTGTGAATAATAATAAGAGTGCACGTGCATTGGACTAAGCTGGAATCTGCAAACAATAACTCAAAGGAGAAGGCAAGGTAATATGGGCTCTCTGATAGATAAACAATAATGAATATGAGATCCACTCAACATTTTCATTGTGGTCTTCTCCTTACGACCCAAAGAAAAGAAATTTCAAAACAAGAACGAGAAAAACTATTTACACGGGAAAGCTCCCAACAAGCAAAAGAAGAACGAGAAATCTTTTTGGGTTTTCTTTTAATGATACAACTAAACAAACTAAAAGGTAAAACTAGAACTAATTTTTTTGGATTTTTCTCAAGGTTAATTAAACACTCAAGAAGAAAGCGGAAAGAAGAAATAAAATACCATAGATGGTGCAATGAAAACGTATAAGCACCAACAACTGGAATGAGTGTGTGAACATGAATGTAATGTTGGTGAGAAATACGTACTCCCCCAAGCTTAGGCTTTTGGCCTAAGTTGGTCTAGGGCCATGGCTGAAAATAACCATCTCCTGGATACTCCGGAGGATACTGAGGGTTCCACTGGTTGGTGAGCTCCTGTGGCTCCCACTGAAAAACTGGATCCTGATACGGATCAAGGGCTGGTGCCGACTCGGGTGTTGGGGGTTGCGACAGACCCCAATATATGTAGATGTCCTCGGGCATAATAGTGTACCTGCCTGAATGGATATTGAACAAAGAAGAAGCAGGCAGAGCAATAATCTCACAAGTACCCTGACTAAATACTAGGTTGTAAAGCAGCCTCCTATCATTATCCTTCCTAATAAAATCATGTGCTACCATACTGTCATAGTCTAAATATCTTGTAGGTAGTAACATTTCCTCTTCATCATCAAGCCTAATGGGTATTTTAAAGTGTTTGGCTAGACGAGATGCATAGATACCTCCAAATATGGGGCCCTTCGAACGGTTTAAGTTCAACCGTTGGGCCACTATAGCGCCCAGACTAAAAGTTCTATCAGCAAGTAAAGCGTGGCGCAGAAGGGCGAGGTCGGGAGCACTAAGGCTTCCACTCTCCCCACGACCAACTAAACATCTCCCCGCGAATAATGAATAATAGCGTAGAACAGGAAAATGTAAACTAGCCGCTCTTGCCTTTGACACCCCTCTCTCTTCCCCCACAGTGATTGCGGCAATAAAGTCCTCCATGTCTCTAGGACGTGGTTCACTGATGCTGCCCTCGTAAGGTATTTTGCAAACTTTGCAAAAATCGTAAAGTGTCATCTTCTTAGGCACATCATATAAGTAAAATTCTACCATGGGAGGATTCTTCCTAGGATAAAAATGAAAATTTTGCACGAAGATATTAGTGAGTAGGAGGTACTGGTCACACTTATCATTGAGGAAGTCGGTGATGCCTGGATTCTCAGCCAAATAATAAAAATATTCATAAATTCCGGCCACCCTCAAGAATGCATCACTTGGCCATTCACATGGCCGAACCTCCGCGACGCGAGGAAGATTGTATTTGGACTTCTTCTTCACCTCATTTTCATCTTCTTTAGAGCCCCGGCTTGAAGAGCCTCTTAATAATCTCCTCATCATTTTTTCTGAAAAAATTCTAAAACTTTTAGTGACTCACAATAAAGGTGAACAAAAATAAACAAAACTTATAGCAACTACTCCCACAAGTGCCTAGAGGTTATATCATGCATCAAAACTACTTGGGACCATACAAATTTGACATGCAAGGTCACCACAGCAGCAAAAATTTGCAATATATAAAGCACTAGAACAAAAACTAATTGGACCATTGGAGGAGTCACATACCGAAGTACAATCCCCCAAAACAGTTTTGCAAATGGAGCTTTGCACAAGGAGATCGAAAATGGCAGCAAAATGAGCTAGAACACGGGTTTGAGCAATGGTGGGATTTTTTCTGGAGGAAGACAAAGTGGATGGTGGCTGGAATAAGTGAGGGGGGCCTACGTGGGACCCACAAGCCAGGGGGCGCGCCCTGCAGGCTTGTGGCCCACTGGTGCAGCCCCCTGATATGTTCTCAGTGCCAAAAATTCTTAAATATTCCAGAAAAAATCATACTACATTTTCAGGGCATTTGGAGAACTTTTATTTTCAGGTCACTTTTTTATTGCACGGATAAAATAGAAAACAGAAAAATAATAGCATTTTTACTGTAATTAACTCTAAATAATAGAAAGTAAAAGTTGGGTAGAGAAGGTTGTGCTTTCTAAATTCATCCATCTCATGCCCGTCAAAAAGAATCTATCAATAAGGTTGATCAAGTCTTAGTGACAAACTTTTTTCGAATGGCACGAAACCGGAGAATTTTCGAATAACACTAGGTTACCTCAATGGGGATATGCATGTCCCCAACAATAGGTATATCATATTTCTTTTTGGCAGTAGGGAGAGGGAATTCAAAACCTCCAATAATAATCGTTGAAATTTTTTCAATGGAGTTGATACTACGAACTTGAGATTGTTTCTTCGGAAAGTGTACCGTATGCTCATTACCATTAACATGAAAAGTGACGTTGCCCTTGTTGCAATCAATAACAGCCCCTGCAGTGTTCAAAAAGGGTCTACCAAGGATGATCGACATACTGTCGTCCTCGGGAATATCAAGAATAACAAAGTCCGGTAAGATAGTAACATTTGCAACTACAACAGGCACATCCTCAGAAATACCGATGGGTAAAGCAGTTGATTTATCAGCCATTTTCAAAGAGATTTCAGTAGGTGTCAACTTATTCAAATCAAGTCTACGATATGAAGAGAAAGCATAACACTAACACCAGCTCCAAGATCACATAAAGCAGTTTTAACATAATTTCTTTTAATAGAGCATGGTATAGTAGGTACTCCGGGATCTCCTAGTTTCTTTGGTACTCCACCCTTAAAGGTATAATTAGCAAGCATGGTGGACATCTCAGCTTTCGGTATCTTTCTTTTATTTGTCACAATATCTTTCATATACTTAGCATAAGGAGACATTTTCAGAATATCTGTCAAGCGCATACGCAAAAAGACAGGTCTAAGCATTTCAACAAAGCGCTCAAAGTCCTCATCATCGTTTTTCTTGGATGGCTTAGGAGGAAAGGGCATGGGTTTCTGAACCCAAGGCTCTCTTTCTTTACCATGCTTCCTAGCAACAAAGTCTCTTTTGTCATATCTTTTGTTCTTAGGTTGTGGGTTATCAAGATCAACAGCAGGTTCAATCTCCACATCATTATCATTACTAGGTTGAGCATCAACATGAACATCATCATTAATATTATCACTAGGCTCATGCTCATTACCAGATTGTGTCTCAGCATCAGAAATAGAAATATCATTTGGGTTTTCATGAGTACCTATAACAGGTTCACTAGCAGCATGCAAAGTCCTATCGTCATTCTTTTTCCCTTTATTACTAGGACGATTAGGTGCATCAGAATTAATTCTCTAAGAATCTTGCTCAATTCTCTTAGGTTGGCCCTCAGGATACAAAGGTTCCTGGGTCATGTTACCACCTCTAGTCACAACTCTAACAGAATGATCATTGTTCTTACCATTCATCTCATTAAGCAAATCATTTTGTGCCTTAAGTACTTGTTCTACTTGAGTAGTTACCATGGAAGCATGTTTACTAATAAGCTTAAGATCATTGATAGTTCTACTCGTATAATCACCTAAGCGATCAAGCATGTAAGCATTGTGTTTCAATTGTCTACTAACATAAGCATTGAAATTTTCTTGCTTAACAATAAAGTTATCAAACTCATCCAAGCATTGGCTAGCAGACTTATTATAAGGAATATCACTTTCATCAAATCTACGGAGAGAATTTACCTCTACTACCTGTGTCGGGTTATCAAGACCATGTATTTCTTCAATAGGTGGTAGATTCTTAACATCTTCGGCTTTAATACCCTTTTCTTTCATACATTTCTTTGCCTCTTGCATATCTTCAGGACTGAGAAATAGAATACCTCTTTTCTTCGGAGTTGGCTTTGGAGGTGGTTCGGGAATAGTCCAATCATTATCATTGCTCAATACATTATTCAATAGTAGTTCAGCTTGTTCAACAGTTCGTTCCCTGAAAACACAACCAGCACAACTATCTAGGTGGTCCCTAGAAGCATCGGTTAGTCCATTATAAAAGATATCAAGTATTTCGTTTTTCTTGAGAGGATGATCAGGCAAAGCATTAAGTAATTGGAGAAGCCTCCCCCAAGCTTGTGGGAGACTCTCTTCTTCAATTTGCACAAAGTTAAATATTTCATGCAAGGCAGCTTGTTTCTTATGGGCAGGAAAATATTTTTCAGAGAAGTAATATATCATATCCTGGGGACTACGCACACAACCAGGAGCAAGAGAATTAAACCATATCTTAGCATCACCCTTTAATGAGAAAGGAAACAACTTAAGAATATAGTAATAACGAATTTTTTCCTCATGAGTGAATAGGGTGGCTATATCATTCAATTTAAATAAGATGTGCCACAACAGTTTTAGATTCATAGCCATGGAAAGGATCAGATTCAACCAAAGTAATTAACTCAGGATCGACAGAGAATTCATAATCCTTATCAGTAACAAAGATAGGTGAAGTAGCAAACTTAGGATCATATTGCATTCTAGCATTCAAACATTTTTCCTTCCACTTGCATAGCAATTTCTTAAGATCATCTCTATCCTTACAAGCAAGAAAGTCCCTAGCTACCTCTCCTTCCATAACATAACCCTTAGGTATATTAGGCAGTTCATATCTAGGAGAGCTAGGTCTAGTAGGTGTATCATAGTGTTCAGTTTCAATAATTTCATCAGATTCAGAAATATCATCAGTTTCAACATTCACTCTAGCAATTTGTTCATCAAGAAATTCACCCAGTGGCACAGTATTATCAAGCAAAGTATCATCATAAGCATCATGCATAGCAGAAGTGGCATCATCAATTACTTGCGACATATCAGAATTACTAGCAGGTGGTGGTGTCGCAAATTTACTCATAACAGAAGGTGAATCAAGTGCAAAGCTAGATGGCAGTTCCTTACCTCCCCTCGTAGTAGAGGGATAGATCTTGGTTTTTGGGCCTTTCAGATTCTTCATAGTGAGCAACAGATATAAATCCCAAGTGACTCAGAGAATAGAGCTATGCTCCCCGGCAACGGCGCCAGAAAAAGGTCTTGATAACCCACCAGTATAGGGGATCGCAACAGTTTTCGAGGGTAGAGTATTCAACCCAAATTTATTGATTCGACACAAGGGGAGCCAAAGAATATTCTCGAGTATTAGCAGCTGAGTTGTCAATTCAACCACACCTGAAATACTTAATATCTGCAGCAAAGTATTTAGTAGCAAAGTAGTATGGAAGTAACGGTAACGATAGCAAACGTGACAGTAGCAGTTTTGAAGTGATTGTAACAGTAGCAATGGAAAAGTAACTTAGCAAAGATCAATATGTGAAAAGCTCGTAGGCAATGGATCCGTGATGGATAATTATGTCGGATGGCATTCATCATGCAACGGTTATAACATAGGGTGATACAGAACTAGCTCCAATTCATCAATGTAATGTAGGCATGTATTCCATATATAGTCATACGTGCTTATGGAAAAGAACTTGCATGACATCTTTTGTCCTACCCTCCCGTGGCAGCGGGGTCTTAATGGACACTAAGGGATATTAAGGCCTCCTTTTAATAGAGAACCGGACCAAAGCATTAGCACTTAGTGAATACATGAACTCCTCAAACTACGGTAATCATCGGAAAGAATCCCAGTTATTGTCACCCTGGGGGATGCGGATCATAACTCGTAATAGGTGTCTACAACTTGCAAGATAGGATCAAGAACACATATATATTCATGAAAACATAATAGGTTCAGATCTGAAATCATGGCACTCGGGCCCTAGTGACAAGCATTAAGCATAGCAAAGTCATAGCAACATCAATCTCAGAACATAGTGGATACTAGGGATGAAACCCTAACAAAACTAACTCGATTACGTGGTAGATCTCATCCAACCCATCACCGTCCAGCAAGCCTACGATGGAATTACTCACGAACGGCGTAGAGCATCATGAAATTGGTGATGAAGGATGGTTGGTGATGACGACGGCGTCGATTTCCCCTCTCCGAAGCCCAAATTAGACTACAGATCTTCCCTCCCGAGGAAGAACAGGAGGTGGCAGCTGCTCCGTATCATGAAATGCGATGAACTCTTCTCTCTGATTTTTTTCTCCCCGAATAGGAATATATAGAGTTGGAGTTGAGGTCGGCGGAGCTCCAGGGGGCCCACAAGACAGGGGGGAGCTTCCTAGGGGGGGGCGCCCCCCTGGCTTGTTGCCAGGTGGTGGACCTCCTCCGTTTGATTCTTTCGCCAGTATTTTTTATTAATTCCAAAAATATTCTCCGTAAATTTTCAGGTCAATCCGAGAAATTTTATTTCTGCACAAAAATAACACCAAGGCAATTCTGCTGAAAACAGCGTCAGTCCGGGTTAGTTCCATTCAAATCATGCAAATTAGAGTTCAAAACAAGGGCAAAAGAGTTTGGAAAAGTAGATACGATGAAGACGTATCACCCCCGGGCCCAAGGCGCGCCCGAGTTGGCTTCTAGGCGAAGCCGCTGAAGGTAGCCCGAAGCGCCGCGGGCCCCAATCGCCTATGGGCCGGGCTTGTCTCGCGGCAGTCTCCGAGAGGCCGTCGCCTCCTATTCTTCACATCGGTTCGACAATTTGTCAGATTTGTCAAATTGCTCGGCGCACGCCAGCAGCCGTCTTTGTTTCCCATCGCTCTCGCCGTCTGTTCCCCCCCTTCTTCTACAGGTCTCGCCCTTTCCATCAAATCCCTGCGCACGCGCCGCCCTGCCCCCTCGCCATGCCCCCCAAGAAGAGAGAAGATGACGGCTTGAGCGCGCCGAAGACCACGCCTGCGCCGGAGCCTGCGCTGGGCCGGTCCTTGGTGGCAAATCTTGAGGGGTTGGAGAAGGTCCAGCTGGTGGTCGCCGCCAGTTCCAACGAATGGGGGGCAACCAAGATCTGGCCGGGCTCGCGGCCTTGGAGTGAGCTCGAGACCTCTGCCATCCCCCTTCATCTCCATGCCCTTCTCTTGGGCTTGCTGGCGCCATTCTAGGGTTTCTTCTCTGCCGTGCTCTCGCATTACCGGATCCACGCGCCTCACCTCGAGCCCAGCTCCTTTGTCCTTCTCTCGGCCTTCGCGTTTCTGTGCTGAGCTTTCGTCGGCGTCTCTCCCTCTGTGGCCTTGTTGCGCCATTTCTTCTCCTCATGCCCCTTGATGCCGGACTCTATCCGGAGGCTGAAGGGTTCCGGTGGCAGTGGGTGTACGTCGAGGCCGCTGAGGCCGGCCCCCTGTTCCAACTTCCGCTGGCCCCCGTAGTGCCGAGTCCCGGGTGGCGGCATGAGGAGCTTGCCGACCTACAGCTTGCGCAGGTCCTATCCAGGCTGGCGAGGCTGAAGAAGGCGGGCGTGACGATGGCGATGGTGGTGCGGGAGTTCGCACGCTGACGAATTGCTCCCCTTCAGCGCCATTCCCACCCGATGTAGGCCTTCACTGGTCCTCTCGATCCCATGAGGATCCACGTCCCGTCTCTTTCCCCCGACGTGCTGCGTGAGCTGCTCCGACGCCTGACCGGCGGGGATCCTGACGGGCTTCCCCGGGACGGCCTCCCCTTGTACAACTACAAGGATCGGGAAGCCCTCGTCTTGAGGATGCCGTGTTTTGATGAACGGGGACTCCTTCCTCCGGAGGAAGCATGTCCCCAGGGCGCCCCCTTCGCGGGGGCCCCGATCCCCGGGGACCCTGAAACCACGGCCCCTCCCGCGGCTGAGGTGGGGCATCCTTCGTCACCCGCTCCCCTGGCTCCCGCTTCGGGTCGGCCCGGGGTCGAGGGTGACACCCCGTCGTCGATGGATGCCGCCGTCTCCGCCGCTGGGTGCCAGGCGCCGGTCGTCGGTTCCTTGTTCCCCAGCCCCCGCGCCGGTCGGAAGAGGAGGGCGCCCAGGGGCGGCAGCTCCTCGGCGCTGCGGGCGCCGGTGAGGAGGAAGTGGATCGCCGTGGATGAGTAAGTGCCTAGGCCCCCTCATCCTTCCCTTTTGCGCTCCCATTCTGAGTTCCTGCACCACAGGATACCCACCGGTGAAGGAGGAGCCGGGCCGATGCCGCCCACTCCTACGGCCCCCGAGCACCTTGCGGCCTCGTCCTCCGTCAGCTGCAGGGTTCTGGCTGCCATGGCGCCCTTACTCGAGGCTGCTCAGCCCCCAGGAGGCCTTGAGCGCGAGCCTCCTACGATTTTCTTCACCCGCAGCCTTGATGTCTACTACGCAACCTTCTTCTTGTCGACTCGTGTTGGGCCTCCAAGCGCAGAGTTCTGTAGGACTGCAGCAAATTTCCCTCAAGTGGATGACCTAAGGTTTATCAATCCGTGGGAGGCGTAGGATGAAGATGGTCTCTCTCAAGCAACCCTGCAATCAAATAACAAAGAGTCTCTTGTGTCCCCAACACACCCAATACAATGGTAAATTGTATAGGTGCACTAGTTCGGCGAAGAGATGGTGATACAAGTGTAATATGGATGGTAGATATAGGTTTTTGTAATCTGAAAATATAAAAACAGCAAGGTAACTAAAGATAAAAGTGAGCACAAACGGTATTGCAATGCTTAGAAACAAGGCCAAGGGTTTATACTTTCACTAGTGCAAGTTCTCTCAACAATACTGACATAGTTGAATCATATGTAAATCCCTCACGTGCGACAAAGAGTTCACTCCAAAGTCACAAATAGCGGAGAACAAACGAAGAAATTATTGTAGGGTACGAAACCACCTCAAAGTTATCTTTTCCGATCAATCTTATGAGCTATCCCTATAAGTGTCACGAACAGCCCTAGAGTTCGTACTAAAATAACACCTTAAGATACACATCAACCAAAACCCTATTATCACCTAGATACTCCAATGTCACCACGAGTACCCATGGGCTTGATTATACGGTATGCATCACACAATTTCAGATTCATCATGTTCAATCCAACACAAAGAACTTCAAAGAGTGCCCCAAAGTTTCTACCGGAGAGTCAAGACGAAAACATGTGCCTACCCCTATGCATAGATTCCCAAGGTCACGGAACCCGCAAGTTGATCACCAAAACATACATCAAGTGCATCAATAGAACATCCCATTGTCACCACGGATATCCCATCGCAAGACATACATCAAGTGTTCTCAAATCCTTAAAGACTCAATCCGATAAGAAAACTTCAAAGGGAAAACTCAATTCATCACAAAAAGATAGAGAGGGGAAAACTCCATATGATTCATCTATATTAATAAAGCTCGCGGTACATCAAGATCGTGTCATCTCAAGAACACGAGAGAGAGAGATCAAACACATAGCTACTGGTACATACCTCATTAAGTTGTCTTCCTTGTCCAATTTCAACTAATTTGCTCGAGTTTGAAAATAATTAATGAGCTCACAATCATAGAAGATGTCCAAGATAGTATATTTATATGTGGAATCTCTCTTCCTTCAATATTGTTTCATGAATTGTTCGAGTGACCAATGCGGTGTTTGCTAACTTTCAATAAATTTTACCACCTATACTTATTATGTGTAAAGTAATTACTCCCCATAGGATAAGTATATGAAGCATATTTAATTTCAGATTTATGATATTCAATTCATTCAACCATTTACTCATAGGATATAAGTGAAGCACGAGAGTGAATGACAAACTACTCCAAAAAGATATAAGTGAAGATCAATGAGTAGCCAACAATTAAATAACTATGTGAAGACTCTCTCATCTAAGAATTTCAGATCTTAAGTATTTTATTAAACAGCAAGCAAAAGAAAAATATCACTCCAAGAATAGCACGCATCATGTGAACGAATAAAAATTTAGGCTCAACATAGGTTAATCGATAATTGTTGATGAAGAGAGGTGGGATGCGTAGCATCCCCAAGCTTAGATGCTTGAGACTTCTTGAAATATTTACTTGGGGTGCCTTGGGCATCCCCAAGCTTGAGCTTTTGTATCTCGTTCAATCCTCTCATATCATGGTTTCACCTATTCTCAAAAACTTCATCCACACAAAACTCGAAAAGAACTCGTGAGATAGGTTAGTACACATAAGAATAAATCAACTCTTTATGTACTGCCAAGACAAGTTGCACAATAATTTTCAAACATCATCTACTGTTTACTATCGTTTCCACAATTTATATCTACCAATATAGGCTATGGAAACTAGAGGATAAGTAGATAACAAAACTATGACAGCAATCTGTCCAAACAGAACAGTCTGTAGCAATTTATGAAAACAGTGTACTTCTGTAACTCAAAAAATTATGAAAATTTAAGACATACTAAATAATTTATATGACATCACTGTGTAAAAATTTCAGAAACGTTCCACAGCAAAAGTTTCTGTTTTTACACAGCACACATCAAAACATGCAATGCAAGCATCCTAAGACAATTCTTGGAAATTTTTATTGACAAAACAAGATTATAAATAACACCTGACAGAGAACAACAAAATAAAATGACGCTCCAAGCAAAACTCATATTATGTGAGGAATAAAAATATAGCTCCAAGTAAGATATACCGATAGTTTTGAAGTCGAAACAGGGGATGCCTTCCGGGGCATCCCCAAGCTTAGGCGCTTGAGTCTTCCATGGATATTACCTTGGGGGTGCCTTTGGCATCCCCAAGCTTAGGTTCTTGTCACTCCTTATTCTCCTCATATCGGTGTCTCACCCAAAACTTGAAAACTTCAATCACACAAAACTTAACGGAACTTCGTGAGATGGGTTAGTATAATAAAGATAGATCATTCACTTAGGTACTGTCAAGACAAGATTCAGAATTGTTCCCACATGATACCTACTGAATTCTACCATTCCCACAATTTATACCACTAAATATAAGCTATGGAAACATTAAAACAAGCAAACTATGCATGCAAAACAGAATCTGTCAAAAACAGAACAGTCTGTGAAGATCTGTGGTGTAACCATAATTCCCTGTCTCTAAAAATTCTGAAAAATTAGGAAAACCTGAAGAATTTGTATATCAAGACTGTGTAAAAATTTCAGATCATTATCGCGCTCTAGTAAAAAATTAAAATTCCTGTACTGGAGTCAAAAGTTTTTGTTTTGGTTCAGCATCAATTCTACTCATCTTGTGAGTCATCCCAAAGGCTTTACTTGGCACTTTATTGAAATAAAAGACACAAAACATGATTACTAAAGTATATTAATCATGTTATCACACAAAAACAGAAAGGAAAAGTGTTGGGTTGTCTCCCAACAAGCGCTTTTCTTTAATGCCTTTTAGCTAGGCAAGATGATTTCAATGATGCTCACATAAAAGATAAGAATTGAAACACAAAGAGAGCATCATGAATCTCATTACAAGCACATTTAAGTCTAACCCACTTCCTATGCATAGGGATTTTGTGAGCAAACAACTTATGGGAACAAGAATCAACTAGCATAGGAAGGTAAAACAAGCAAAACTTCAAGATTTTCAACACATAGAGAGGAAACTTGATATTATTGCAATTCCTACAAGCATATGCTCCTCCCTCATAATAAATTTCAGTAGCATCATGAAGGAATTTCACAATATAACCAGCACATAAAGCATTCTTTTCATGATCTACAAGCATAGAAATTTTACTACTCTCCACACAAGAAAATTTCTTCTCATGACTAATAGTGGGAGTATCATAAAAGAATTTAATACTACAAATTGGTTCCACATTAAAAGATTAATATTCAGTAAAAGGATATTCATAATTATGACAAGTATCATAATAGTAATCATCACTCTTTTTCATCACATAAGTATCATCACAATAATCATCACAAGTAGGAGGCATGCAATCATAATAACAAATTTGATCATTCAAAGTAGGGGGAATAAAAAGATCATCTTCATTAAGCATAGCATCCCCAAGCTTGGGACAAACATTAATTGCAGCAAATAAATTCTCAAACTTGTCATTTTCATCAAACATAGCATCCCCAAGCTTGTGGCTTTGCATATCATAAACATAATCACTCTCATCATTAATAGTATGAATAGCACCAATAGTATAGCAATTATTATTATCATCCTCCAAGTTGGTGCCATAAATATTTTCAAGATTATAAGAAGTATCATTGTCTTCCCAATCATAATTATCACAACAAGCAATAGGCATAACAAAATCATCCTCAAGTGTATCATCTTCCACAACTATTTTTGATTCATTCTCATGAGGCCTATCAATAATGGGAGCAACATTATTTGGGAGAGATACCTCTTTACCTTTACTTTTCCTTCTTTTCTTCTTCTTCACCACATTATGTGTGGGTTTATTTAATTCCTCCAAGCTCCTTTTTGAAGAGGTTGGTTGAATAAAAAGCTCCTCCTCGTTACCTGATTCATAATAAGAAAAAATAGGAGGATATTGGGAAACCTCTTCCCCTTCATTAGTATTCTCTTCATCTTCTATTTGTTTTCTTGTCTATAAGTAATTGGAAATATAAGGATTCTCAATGCAATTTACCACGCAATACATATAGATTTCATTTAGATCAAAATAAATCATTTTCATGAGAACCCAAGCTGGAACATCCTTAGTTTTATGTTTCATTTCTTCATACCCCAAAAATAGACTAAGTTCATTATGATGCTCAAGGGTAATGAGGTTGTCACAATTTTTGGACACAATTCGATCATGAAATAATTCACATTGGAAATTAAAATGACCACTTTCATTGCAAAGTTCACAAGGACGGCGAGAAATATTAAGTCTTTCAGCACAAACATATAGCCTCTCTTGCAACCATTTAGTTTCTAAATACTTATGCCTCTCACAAAATATATCTTCCCTTTTAGGCATGTCTTCACAAACTCTATGCACTCCACAAAAATTGACATGCTTATAAGAAATCTTTTTATCATGACTAGTGCAATCATCATTAGTACTATGGATATTCAAAGAATTCATACTAACAACATTGCAATCATGCTCATCACTCAAAGATTTAGTGCCAAACATTTTAATAACTTCTTCTTCTAACACTTGAGCACAATTTTCCTTTCCATCATTTTCACGAAAGACATTAAAAAGATGAAGCATATGAGGCAACCTCAATTCCATTTATTTGTAGTTTTCTTTTATAGACCAAACTAGTGAAAAACAAGAAACTAAAAGATTTAATTGCAAGATCTAAAGATATACCTTCAAGCACTCACCTCCCCGGCAACGGCGGCAGAAAAGAGCTTGATGTCTACTACGCAACCTTCTTCTTGTAGACTCGTGTTGGGCCTCCAAGGGCAGAGTTTTGTAGGACAGCAGCAAATTTCCCTCAAGTGGATGACCTAAGGTTTATCAATCCGTGGGAGGCATAGTATGAAGATGGTCTCTCTCAAGCAACCCTGCAATCAAATAACAAAGAGTCTCTTGTGTCCCCAACACACCCCATACAATGGTAAATTGTATAGGTGCACTAGTTCGGCGAAGAGATGGTGATACAAGTGTAATATGGATGGTAGATATAGGTTTTTGTAATCTGAAAATATAAAAACAGCAAGGTAACTAAAGATAAAAGTGAGCACAAACGGTATTGCAATGCTTAGAAACAAGGCCAAGGGTTTATACTTTCACTAGTGCAAGTTCTCTCAACAATACTGACATAGTTGAATCATATGTAAATCCCTCACGTGCGACAAAGAGTTCACTCCAAAGTCACAAATAGCGGAGAACAAACGAAGAAATTATTGTAGGGTACGAAACCACCTCAAAGTTATCTTTTCCGATCAATCTTATGAGCTATCCCTATAAGTGTCACGAACAGCCCTAGAGTTCGTACTAAAATAACACCTTAAGATACACATCAACCAAAACCCTATTATCACCTAGATACTCCAATGTCACCACGAGTACCCATGGGCTTGATTATACGGTATGCATCACACAATTTCAGATTCATCATGTTCAATCCAACACAAAGAACTTCAAAGAGTGCCCCAAAGTTTCTTTCGGAGAGTCAAGACGAAAACATGTGCCAACCCCTATGCATAGATTCCCAAGGTCACGGAACCCGCAAGTTGATCACCAAAACATACATCAAGTGGATCAATAGAACATCCCATTGTCACCACGGATATCCCATCGCAAGACATACATGAAGTGTTCTCAAATCCTTTAAAGACTCAATCCGATAAGAAAACTTCAAAGGGAAAACTCAATTCATCACAAGAAGATAGAGAGGGGGAAACTCCATATGATTCATCTATATTAATAAAGCTCGCGGTACATCAAGATCGTGACATTTCAAGAACACGAGAGAGAGAGATCAAACACATAGCTACTCGTACATACCCTCAGCCCCGAGGGTGAACTACTCCCTCCTCGTCATGGAGACCGCCGGGATGATGTAGATGGCCTCCAGTGATGGTTTCCCCCTCCGGCAGGGTGCCGAAACGGGCTCCCGATTGGTTTTTCATGGCTACAGAGGCTTGCGGTGGTGGAACTCCCGCTCTAGGTTTCTTTCTGGGGGTTTTGGTATTTATAGGAATTTTTGGCGTCGGTCTCACGTCAAGGGGGTTCTCGAGGAGTCCACAAGCCAGGGGGGGCGCGCCCTAGGGGGGCCATGCCCCCCAGGCTTGTGACCTCCTCGGTCACTTCCTGGCACAGCTCCAGTGCTTCGGGGGTCTCTTTTGGTCCATTAAAAATCACCGTAAATTTTCAGCCCATTCCGAGAACTTTTATTTCTGCACAAAAAACGACACCATGGTAGTTCTGCTGAAAACAGCGTCAGTCCGGGTTAGTTCTAATAAAATCATACCAAAATCATATAAAATTATTGTAAACATGGCATGAATACTTCATAAATTATATATACGTTGGAGACGCATCAAGCCTCCAGCTCCCCGGGGCGGGGCCGCGTCCCCCGCTGGCGGCCTTCCCCGGGGGCGTGCCGCACTGTGTCCTCAGGCCCCCTTCGCTTGGTGACGTGGGGTCTCAAGTGGCGCGTCCTTCTTCTGGGGCGGTCAGGCAGGAGCCCCCAGCCCCCGAGCACTCGTCCGGGCTGGGCGGCCCCCCGCATACCTCCTCCGTCCATCCCGGGGAGGGCGGAGACCCTGGCTGGGCCCTTGAGCTCACAGGTGACCGGAGCGCCGTGCGGTGGGGTTTGCTCCAGACTGTGGCGGAAGTGCTAGGACGCCTGGGGGTGGAGTTCGCCAATGACGAGGCCCGCTTGGAGATGGAGCGCCAGCGCCTCGCGCGGGAATGGCATCGTCTCGAAGTCGCCGTGAATTTCGGCCGCCTGCAGCGCGAGCGCGCCCATGCAAAGGCCGAGGAGTCCCTTGCCGTGGCGGTGAAGGCCCGAGACCGCGCCTTTACTGAGGCTCAGGAAGCCGACTGCCGGAGCAAGGCTTCCGAGAAATGCCTCAAGGAGCTTCAAGCCCTCAACGCCGCCCTTGAGAGGCAGGTCCAAGCGCGGAGGGCCACACTTGATGGCCTGGCGCTTGAGTCCCTCGCCGCTGGTGCAAGCCCCTGCGTGCCCGTTGATGCATTGGCGATGGAAGCGCTGGAGCAGAGCCTTGAGCAGGAGAGGCTGGAGGTGAGGGAGCGCCAGGCGTCGCTTGCCGAGGAGTCCCTTACCTCCCGTGAGGCGAGGTTCCAAGAGGAGGTCGACAACAAGGTGGCAGAGGCTTGGCGTTCCCTTCTCCAGGACTATCGCGCGAAGCTGAAGCTCCAGGAGTCCCGCTACTGCAAGTGACGTGACCATCTGAAAAGCGAGGTTGTTGTCCTCAGGAAGAGGTTAGGCCAAGAGGAGGGACGCCGGCGAGCCGCGATGGATGCCCAGGCCGCTGCCGAGGCTGAGCTAGCTTTTCTCTATAAACAAGTGAAGGGTGTTGCTTCCCTGGCGGAGAAGGCTTCGGACCAGGCGAATCGTGCTCGCGGCCTCCAGTACACACGCTCCCAGATGTTCCAGTCCCTCGAGGGGAGGGCCAACCGGGCCTTGAGCGACATCTGCAGGGCGAGCGTCTCGAGCCCCTTGGTTCCAGACGACGCTGGGTACCTGGGCTTCTTTTCCAGGGTCGTGGAATGCCTTGAGGGGGGTGCGGAGAAGATCCGCATGCTTGTGGAGGAGAAGCGCCGCGACCTCCTCGCGTGGGCGGCTTCGAACGTCTTCAGCCACCTCCTTCGCCTCGACCCGCACTTCGATTTCGGGGCGGTGCTTGGTCCCGTGCCCGAGGTGACTCGCGCTGCCCTCGCCGAGTGGGTCAAGGACCATGTGGAAGACCTGATAGCGGAGCTTTCTTCCAACGAGGCCGAGGGCCATGCCGAAGCTGGGAAGCTCGAGGCCGCCGGTGGTAGTGATGACGAGGGCGGCGGCGACTACATATCCCCTTGAGCGGCCTTCTTGTTTTCCTGGCAGGGTTATGCATGTGGCCTAGTGGCAACCTTAATGTATTTTGGAAAATACCCTTGAATGTGCTCCCGAATGACGAGGTGTGCCGCGCTGCGCTTCCTTTTGCCCGGGTTGATGCCAATCCGATCGGCACGCTCGAGGTAGACTTCTGTGTTAGGGAGGCTTAGCAGTGGCGCTTGGGGGGGTGGTCCGGACGCCCTGTGGGTTTGTCTTCCTTATGAGTGTGGCGAATTGGGAGCCCTTTCGGCACTCTGTGTCTGCAGGCCCCAGTCCCGCACATTTCCCTACCACCGTAATGTACGACCGGATCACTAGGACGCAACTACGGGGTGAGGCCTCGACACCCTTCATGCCGACCGGATCACCTGGACGACATCAAGGGGCGAGTGGCTATACGACCGGTAAGGCTCCTGAGGCTCGTTGCTCAAGAGCCCCCCTTGACGCTCAAGTAGCTCTACGTCGGCAGGTCCCAGTCCCGCACATTTCCCTTCCACCGTAGTGTACGACCGGATCACCAGGACGCAACTATGAGGTGAGGCCTCGACACCCTTGATGCCGACCGGATCACCAAGGACGACATCGAGGGGCGAGTGGCTATATGACCGGTAAGGCTCCTGAGGCGCGCTGCTCAGGAGCCCCCTTTGACGCTCGAGCGACCCCCATTCCGCCCTGCCGGGTACTACCTCAGGAGGCACTGGGGCCTCCTGAGACTTCATGCTGCAGTGTTGTGCTGCGGTCGGAGCCCCTGAGCGGGGGCCGACTGCCCAAAGATGCAAGTCCCTGAGGCGACAGGGCTTTGCTATCCATCTCCGAGGTGCCTCGGGGAGGGCCGGAGCGCACGGCCCCTTGTGAAACACCAATCCAGAAAAAGAGAATTCAAGACCGGTAAAACGAGAGAGCAATGAGAGAAAAATCCCCGCCCCCTTTTCATTTAAATATAGAGTTCCGAAGTCCTCAAACTCCATTCCAAAAAGTGGCAATTCGAACACGAAAAGAAGCAAGCAACCGCCGCGTCCGGCACCTAGGCTAGTCTTCGTCTTCATCTTCCCCCAGCGCTGAGCGTAGGGCATCCACGTTGCATGGGCATAGCCATTGGAGGGCAGTGTTGTCTGCCAGCGCGGAGCTGTGGCTTCCACATTGCGTGGGAAGGAACCCCTCCGCGTCCTCGGGGGGCTCCGGGCGTATACAACCCACTGATTATTACGTGAGAGTGTCACGGGTCGGTCCCGGGGGTGTACAGGGAGCTCCATGCCTCGCGGACATGAAGCCCACTCCCAGCCCCCAGGCTTGGCGTGGCGAAGTAGGGTCGGCTCCGGGCGGGCCCCCGAGCGTAGGGGGAGCCCCTCGCGCTCTTCGATGGGAGGGCCTGCCTCAGAAAAGGGGCATGGGCACCCCAGAGCCCATGGTCGGGTGCCGTCGTCGTGGCGACGGCGCAGCCCCCTGCGCCACGGGTCGGGTCCAGTGGCGCCCCTCCATTGCATGCGAGGTCGGCACCCTGGGTAGTGCCCCAGTGCGCCTCGCTCGGGTGCCCGGGGTCCCCACGCAGGTACCCGAGGCCTTGCCCCCAGGTTGGGCGAGCTGGGCCCGGGGACATGGGCGAGTACATGATCGCCCGCTTGTGATCGAACGAAACCCGACCCGAAGACATGGGCATATGTTCCACCCTCCGTCTCCAAGTGGGTGTCGCGCGCCCTGGAGACATGGGCGTGTGTTCCACCCTCCGCCTCCAGGTTGGGATCATCTGGCTTGAAGACATGGGCGTGTGTTCCACCCTCTGTCTGCAAGCTAGGGCCATCCGACCTGGGGACGTGGGCGCACGTTCCACCCTCCGTTCCCAGGCAAGTAACCCCCGGTCCCCAGACCCAGATGCCTGCTCAAGGTAGCCCCCTACCAGCAGGTGCGCCTCGCGAAGCTGCCTACTCCGGGCACCCTCGCGGGGCCAATCCCGCAAGCTGCCCTCGCGAGGCTGTGCATACCAACCCGCGCAAGAGCCGCTCGTGAAGTTGCGTGGGCGGCTCCTGTCGCCGTGGTAGACGGCGTTGCTTCCTTCTCGGCCCAGGCGCTCGTCAACATGGTCGTTGTAGAGTTGCTCGAGCCCCCGGGCGCCGGCGCGGTCCAGCCTCTAGTCCTCCTCCCTGGTTCCGGTGGGCACGCTGAGGGGCGCGAGGCGACGCCCCTCTCGCGTGGCTAGCACCTAGCGACTCGGGCCAGGCCCTCGGCGAGCGCGGGTCGCCGCGGACGTCCCGAGCACGCCCGTGCAGCCCAGGCACCGTGCCAGCCGGTTGAGCGAGTCCACGGGCACGAGCCTCGCTGGGGTACACCTGGGTCTCGTTGGTGGCGGTGACGCGTCCGGGGGCGCGCCTGGCCCAGTCGTTGCGGCGATCGCGCGCAGCGTGTTGGCGTCGTAGCTCATGCACCACGAGGAGCGCCACATGTGTGTGCGTCGGGTCGTGGCAGACCCGGAAGGGCGGCGGTGCGGCCCGGGTGCAGGGAGGGGCCGAGGCGGCAAGGGTGTGCCATGTGGTCGGTGAAGGCGGCAGCCCCCGGCGCCTGTTGAGAGCCCGGCCGGTGGTGGCGCCCGCCGAAGGGGAGGCGGACCGACGCGGGGCGCCAAGGCCCGCCGGCGCCCACCGCGCTACGCGGGCAGCCCGCCGCTCAGCACGGGCTCGACGTCCTTTCGCCATGAGTGCGGCGAGCGGAGGCGAGGCGAGGCCTAAGGAGGACTTCGACACGCCCCCTACCTGGCGGGCCAAATGTCGGATTTCGGGCTCCGCAAAACCCTCAAGGTTCGAACACAGGGGCATGTGCGAAGGTCCCCTGCAGCTTCGCCCTACTTAGCTCGCAACACGATGGTTACTACGGCGAACTCGCACGATGACGAGGAAGAAGATGAACACAGTGGTTTACCCAGGTTCGGGCCGCTGCGAAGCGTAATACCCTACTCCTGCTTCGGTGGATTGCCTCTCGGGGACGGGTGGTGGATGAATTAGTACATTGGTCTCGAGCCTCGTGAGGGTGCTCGAGTGGTGTTCTTGGCCCTTTGCCTTGTCTTGTGTTTTCGTCCCCCTTCTACGGTGCAGCCTAGCCTCTATATATAGCGGTGGCCCGGGTCCTCTTCCCTTATCGCAATGGCGGGAAGGGATCCCACAACAGCCAAATTTGAAGGGGGACAGGAGTACATCTCCGCCCTATCCAAAGGTGGTCTTCGCCTGCAAAGCAGCTGTCGATGATGCAGAGGTGGGCTCGGTGATGACATCCGCCCTGCGGGGCTTGTGGTCGAGGTCTTGTTGCACCGGAATGGAAACCTTTGGGAGGCGCTTTGGGAACCCGCGTACGTCCCTGCTCCCTTTGCACCAAAGTGGAAACTGCACTGCCTAGCACGCTGGCGCCCGCCTGTCCTTCCTTGCGTCATCCTTGACTCCTGAGGTCGGGTCCCGCATAGAGATCTCCGCCGCTCCGGAGGGGGCCTGAGGAGGCCCACCCCCTGCTTGTCTTGGTGCTATTCTCCCTCGTGAGCCTGGAGTCCTCGCGAGGGCCTTGTCTTGAGTGGAGTCGTGCCAGTCCATACCGGCCGGCGGAATGGGCTGCGCCCAAGGCCACAGGCCGGCAGGTCTGGGTACCCCCGTTCCCAGAACGCCGACAGTGGTGTTGCAAACTTACTCATAACCGAAGGTGAATCAAGTGCAGAGCTAGATGGCAATTCCTTACCTCCCCTCGTCTTAGAGGGAAAAATCTTGGTCTTTGAATCCTTCAGATTCTTCATAGTGATCAATTGATATAAATCCCAAGTGACTCAACAAATATAGCTATGCTCCCCAGCAACGGCGCCAGAAAAAGGCCTTGATAACCCACAAGTATAGGGGATCGCAACAGTTTTCGAGGGTAGAGTATTCAACCCAAATTTATAGATTCAACACAAGGGGAGCCAAAGAATATTTGAGAGTTTTAGTAGTTGAGTTGTCAATTGAACCACACTTGGAGATTAAATATCTACAGCAGCGTGATCAGTAGCACAGTAGTAGGATAGTTTTGATAGCAGTAGTAACAGTAACAGTAACGGTAGCAGTGATAGCAAAAGTTTTGTAGCAAGCATAACAGTAGCAGTAGCAATAGTAACTCTGCAAAAACAATATGTGGAAAACTCGTAGGCACTAGATCGGTGAACTCGTTGGATGATATTCATCATATAACAGTCATAACCTAGGGCGACACAGAACTAGCTCCGGTTCATAAATGTAATGTAGGCATGTATTCAGTAAATAGTCATACGTGCTTATGGAAAAGAACTTGCATGACATCTTTTGTCCTACCCTCCCGTGGCAACGGCGTCCATAAGGAAACTAAGGGATATTAAGGCCTCCTTTTAATAGAGAACTGGAACAAAGCATTAACACATAGTGAATACATGAACTCCTCAAACTACGTTCATCACCGGAAAGTATCCCGACTATTGTCACTCCGGGGTTTACGGATCATAACACGTAATAGGTGCATATGACTAGCAAGATCGGATCAAGAACATAGGTATAATGGTGATAACATAAATAGTTCAGATCTAAAATCATGGCACTCGGGCCCTAGTGACAGGCATTAAGAATGGCAAAGTCATTGCAACATCAATCTCAGAACATAGTGGATACTACGAAGGAATTACTCAGTCCCGGTGGGGAGCATCATGGAATTGGCGATGGAGAAGGGTTGATGATGACGAACACCAAAGATTCCCCTCTCCGGAGCCCCAAACGGACTCCAGATCTGGCCTCCCGAGGAAGAATAGGAGGTCGCGGCGGCTCCGTATCGTAAAATGCAATGAGACTTTCTCTCAGATTTTTTTCTCCGAAAATAGGATTTTATAGCGTTGGAATTAGGGTCAGTGGGGCCCCGAGGTGGGCACAACCCACCAGGGCGCGCCTAGAGGGGGTGGCGCGCCCTAGTGTATCATGCCCAACCAGGGCACCCCCTCCGGTGGTTCTAGCTCCAGTATTTTTTATTTATTGTAAAATAATTCTCAAAAAAGTTTCGTCCAGTTCTGAGAACTTTTATTTCGGCACAAAAACAACACCATGGTAGTTCTGCTGAAAACAGCGTCAGTCCAAGTTATTTTCATTCAAATCATGCAAATTAGAGTCCAAAACAAGAGCAAAAGCGTGAGAAAAAGTAGGTACGATGGAGACGTATCGGCGTGCGGGGCGTTTTGGCGATGGAGCTTCGGGGTTTTGGGGTGAAACGAACGCGGCAGGGGGCGGGGTATTTATAGCGTGACTCGGGCGTCGAAAAAAAGGTAGGGGAGATCGGAGATCGACGACCGATCGGAAAGGGATCGGCGACGCCAACGAGTTTTGGAAAGAGGGGATCCATGGTGACGACGACCGATGCGGGCGAGATTCGGTCGTGTGGGTCCCACATGTCAGTGAGTGCGCGCGTATGGAAAGTGAGGGGTGGCCGATTCCTTGCCGATTCAGAGCGGAGGCCGCGTTGGCTGGCCGTGGGCTCGGCCCAATGGGTGGTTGGGCTGACTAGGTCGTCTGCTGGGCCTCCCTAGCTTCGGCCATTGCCTTTTTTTAAACCTTTTTCTTTTATTTATCACAGAGAAAGTAAAAAAGGAAAACAATAAAATAAAACTTTATATGGGCATATTATACCAAAATTTTCAGAAAAGGATTCTCTTCAACATGGACATATTTTCAAGTTCAAATAAAATACTCACAAAATTAGATAATTCAAACAGTGCTACTGTTGAATTTAAAAAGGCATGAAAACATTTTCAAAATACCAAAATGATTTCAAATTCTTTTTTCTCCATTTTATATTGAAGGGAATCATTTTACTCTACTTTCCACATATTTTATTTTTGGAGAAAAATAATTTTGAAAACCACTTCAAAATGACTTTGAATTAGAAATTCAAATATCTTCCAATTCTTTTCTGTTTTTGCCAAAAATATTTCAATTCCCCTCTGAAATTTTGAAGTCTCATATTCCTTCTCTCATTATGAATAACTTCCAGAGGTTTTGTAATTTGAAAATTCAAATTACTTCAAATGGAAACCTTAGGTTTCATAAAATTTGAAAGGGCTTCCAAAATTCTTTCTTTGAACATCCAACTCTCTTTCTCTTGATTTGAAGAAGTCATCTTATCTCCTCTCTTGAAACTCCTTGGGTTGCATAAAGTTTCTGAAATTTGGATGTCTCCAAAATGGAATTCAAATCTTTTCAAATCCCTTTTCAAAAATGAAAGAAGTCATTTCATCTTCTCTCTAGGGTTTGCATTTGAAAACTATTTGAGTATAAGGGGATAAATATAAAGTGAAAGTTCTGGGAAAGTCCTGTTATTCCCTCTCATTCAAAGTTTCAAAAAGTTTCAAATTTCACTCAATTTCAAACAATCATTCAAACAATCAATCATTCAATTTAGTAATATAACATTCCAAAGTTTGGGATGTTACAGCTCTTTTGCTACCTCGACTGAACCACCTTGAGCTCGTCATCGTCTACATCCCCAATGATGACATGGAGCGCCTGCTCTGCGGTTGTACTACGCTCGAGTACCTTCATCTTCAGGCGATGAATGGGTTGAGTAGCCTCCACATCACCTCCATGAGTCTCTTAACAATTTGTGTGTATTGCTGGTGCTGCAACAAGAGATCGGACAAGGTGAATCATCAAATGCTCATTGAGGACGTGCCTTTACTTGAGAGATTACATGATGTTGATCAATAATGTCCAACAAGAATCAGGGTCATTCATGCGCCGAAATTGACAATGTTTGGCTACTCACCCGTCAACTTATCTGAACTTGTTTTTGGATCCATAACCGGCCATGTACAACAGGCGCCCTCTTCTCATTCTTGAATTAACATTTTGTTCTTTATTCAAGATGTATGTTCGTCTGGCATCCAGAAAATTATATTGACGAGCTCAACCACGTATCTGCGCACAATGAAGGTCTTTGCAGTAGAATCTATCGGCTCCAACCTGGACCAAGTTGTCAGATTGCTGAGATGCTTTCCGTGCATGGAGAAGCTACATATCGAGGTGATGCTCTTTCATGTTAAATTTTAATCACAAGGGAGTTCAATTTTTGAAACCTTGCAAATCATAAGAGGTCCCTTGTGTGTCCAAGCACTAATACATTCTCTTCTTTTGCAAATATGTTTAGGCCCGATAGTGGATAATGTGATGCAATATAACAATCCCATCGAATGCTTTGATCTCCATCTCTCAGAAATTACTTTGAACTCCTACCGAGGGACCTTACCGGAGATTATATTCACCAGGTTCTTTGTTGTGAGAGCAAGTGTGCTAAAGATTATGAGATTTTCCCGACATTTATTACGCAAAAATAATGGTTTGCTGATCAGCTCCAACGACTAGGACAGAATGGAAAAGGCTCTGCAGAAGCTCAATTTCGTTTTGTAACTTCAATTGACAGACTATTTGGAAATCCTTATGTCAAGCCCATAAATGACATGTCAGTGGCGGATCCCTTTGCAGAAATATTGAAGTTGCCAAACTAGTAGTAATATCAGTATGAACCTATCATATATGTTCATGTTCAAATGATCAGCGCGGGCGTCTAGAGCTGCATGACAAAGTTTCTCATAAGCTGAATTTCATTTCTTTTATCGGGTTGAACCTTGTAATCTTTGAATTTGAGCCTTGTAATGCTGGAATTTGAACCTTTGTACTATTTCTGTCATTTGTGTTACAACCATGCAAATGGCATCTCATGAGGGAGACTTGTATTTTGGTCGTACTATCTTTTCCTTAGTATGCAATGGACAATTAATATCTAGATATTAATATGCAATTGACGATTAATATCCGGACGTTAAGAAGCAGAACGACGACCGAGGGTATCCCGAGCAGATCCAATGGCACTCCCAGCGGCTGACGACGATGAGCGCCAGTTCACCATTCATGTCGTAGTGGACACGCATAGAAGGTTCGCGGGGCTCTCGGTGGTGTACACCAAACATCCGATCTGGGTGGAGAACTCCAACGTTATGGACCTGTTACAGGACGAGGACAAGTACAAAGTGGTCTGGTTTGACCTCGCGTCCCACCGCGTGCTCTGTTCTCGCGTTCGTCCGTGTACTCTGCCTTCGCGCCCCTCTGCGCGCGCTCTGCCAGCTGTTGGGGCCGGCCCACAATCACGTTCAGGCTCCATATGCATGCGGTTGCGCCATGCGTGTCGCCCCATGCAGTTACGTGCTCCACGACTGAATCACGCGCTGCAAAAACTATCATCCGGACGTGCCGGTTTTCCAGGACGTCCGGCCCCCATTTGTACCCACGACCAGTAACCATAGTCTATTCACGCTTTCGACCGCACCCCACAACACAATAAGCACACCCTCGACGACGTATATAGAGAGGATGTCCGGCGGGGCTCCAATGGAGTTCGGCGTGCATCATGTGGAGACCCACATGAGGAAGACGGACGTCACGGTGGTGTACACCAACGACCCGGGCATGGTGGAGGACTCCATCGACACTATGGAGCAGTTGCTTCATGCGGATGACAAGTACAAAGTGGTTCGCTTCGACCTCGCTTACACCGGCGGTCATGCCGGGCATGATCAGAAGGTTGTCGTTGCCCAGTTGTGCATGGGCCATCACGTCCTCCTCTACCACTACTGCCTGGCCACAATACCTTGCGAGCATTTCACCAGGTTTGTCAACAGCCCCGACTACAGGTTCGCTACGATGGACACCACCAACGATCCAAAGGTGCTCAAGACTTCGGGCTTGGCCTGCTAGAGGCTTGTCGGCATCTGCGGCCACTACAAGGTCTGGGGCAGCAAGAAGAACATGGACTCCCATGTTGACCTCGCTGAGGCCATCATCGACCCCTACTACAGAGACATGAAGGCTGAGTGCGACAAGAACAAGCCTGTCTGGCACAAGGCCTGGGTGAAGAAACTGGATAAATATCACCTCTAGACCGCGGCCAAGGAAGCGTACACATGCTATGAGATGTTCAGGCAGATCGTTGACATGAGGAAGTGCCTCCTACCTGAAGACGACAAGGGATCGAGCCACAAGTAGAGCGGTGGCAGCAAGCGTCACAGGAAGTAGATGATTTGATGATCGTTTCTCATACTCCCTCTATACCGAAATATTGGTAGTTTTAGAGGGATAATTTTATTATGCATGTAATAGATTATTGAGGTGTGCGCCAATGTTATGTCTGTATTTGGATGTTTAATTTGGTTATCCAATCATGTTCTTCTAAACAAAGCATAGATGTTTGTCGGCAGATTGAGCAAATCACATCGCATACGGAATAAACAACCAAATTCGTCAGTGATGATTTCATCAGTCCCTGACAGCTCTTTATCTGGAACCGTTTGCCCACAACACATCTGAGTGGCCTGTTTATGCTGTACGTCACACACATCTAGATTTGAGCAACCATTTGTGTTATTTTTGCTTATCGCACAAAGTTCACCCCAGTGGCCGGTATGATGTCTATCACACACATCTTGATCTATGTAACCGTTTATGTTATTTTATCTCATCACAAACAGTTCATCCGAGTGACCTATATGCCATCTATCGCACAGGTAATCATCTAGACAATCGTCTGTGTTCTATTCGATCAGCGCAAACAGTTTAGCTGGGTGAACTGTATGCCGTACATCGCACACACTTGTATTTTCTAACCGTTTGCGTTATATTGTCCAATCGCAAACAGTTTATCTCGGCCAACTATTTGCTACAGATCACACATGCAACTTTTTTGGATCGTATTTGATGGATCCGCCATCGCACACAATTCACGTGATTAGCGACGGAGCTATAACTATACTGTTTGCGATTTGGTCATCGCACACATTTTCATCGAAGGGTCTCTGATTGTTGTGTCATCTTTGGACCTTCCTGCAGTAGTGTGGGGACCCCCTTGATTTTCGTTTTGGGATAAAAATCATCTGGCAAGACCCAACATTAGCACTACATTTGCCTAATAACTAATAAATCTACATAGGGAGTAATTAACACGTGGATAATAAATTAACAACCCGGGCCAGTGTTCCTCATGAGTGTTGGTCCAACCCAGAGTAGCTTATTAGCGTCGCCCGAGGCAACTCGGTGATTGGCGTGGTAACCATAGCTCATCCGTCGCGTCCTAAGAACAAGATACGTGGCTCCTATCGGGTTCGTCGACACGTCGGGCGGTCTTGCTGGATTTGTTTTACCTTTCTCAAACGTCTTCTGCACCGGGATTCCGAGGACACTTCGGGCTAACTAGAGGTAGAGGTTTTCCATCGGGATTCCGACGATACTATGGGCTATCCCGCGGTTGAAGTTTTCCACCCTGCTTGTGGCTAGTTTGTGATGGATGAGTTGGAGCACCCCTGTAGGGTTAAATCTTTCTGAGAACCATGCCCGCGGTTATTTGGCAACTTGGAAATTGTTTAACATTTAGAAAACTTGAAGCAAACCCAATTATAATACACCAACCGTGTGCGTAACCGTGACCATCTCTTTTCGAGGGAGTTTGGAAAGAGAACATGGTGGTGTTATGTTTGACTCGTAAGTAGGTGTTCAGGATCACTTATTGATCATTTCTAGTTCATGTCCGTTTATGCGTAGATCACTCTTCTTATTATTGTACTCATAAGTTAGCCACCCAAATAAGTGCTTAGTGATTGCTGCAGCCTCACCACTTAATCATACCTCACCCATTAAGCTTTGCTAGTCTTGATACCCTTGGAAATGAGATTGTTGAGTCCCCGTGGCTCACAGATTACTACAACAACAGTTGTAGGTACAAGTAATGTGATGCTTTGACGTGAGAGCAATGCTTGTTTGATTTGGAGTTCTTCTTCTTCTTCGATCATAGGATGGGTTCCAGGCTGGTAGCCTGGGATTAGCAAGGATGGATGTCGCTTTTTATCGTTTGATTTCGTCCGTAGTCGGACCCTGCTCTTCTGTATGGTGATTGAATGTATTGTTGTATTTGAGATGATGATGATTTAGCTTGTGGCGAGTGTAATCCAATTCCATATACTCATCTCCTATTTACATGTACTTTTAACGATATCCATTCTTGCGAAACGACGAGATGCGCTTCTCTCCCTGTCGAGGCCCTCGAGCCAAAATAAGGATAGGACCGCATCTTGGGAGTTACAAGTTGGTATCAGAGCAGTACCAACCTAGGAGCCCCCTTGATTGATCGAACTTGGCCTAGTCGAGACTAGTAAAAAACTATTTTGAGTCTAGTTATATATCGGAGAGGAGGATTCTTTTTACTCCTTTTCCCTGCTCTAGTGAGGAATCGTGACGTAGGAATTTTAATTATACCCCTCTTCTCACTCAAAAAAAAATTCGGATCGCGCGGGTATTTTGGAACCTCTATGATGCCGATGTGATGGAATTCTGTACTTGGTGCCTCCTGTTTCCAGGGAGTAGAGCTCTAGGGGGTTCTTGACACATCGTTATCGTTCAGTTTCCTTAGTATCTCAGGACGAGGATGTTCAAAATTGCTTCAATACTATTTGTGGCGAGAGGAGTTTGGTGTCACCCCGTATTAGAGAGAGCGTCCAGATGTACTGCCATGTTTAGTATCGTTGTGGTTACGATGGTCTGAGGTAGATGAATTTCTGAGGCCTCTGGTTATGTGTTGACGAATGTGATACATTGGAGAGTAGTTTTACTACTAGGAGTTGATTGATGGATTTTACTTCGTTTATCTGTGTACCCGATTGCATAACCAAAGATTTCAGAAGTTCTTAGGTGGGAATTCAATTAGTTACCTAGGATTATCCTTCCAGCAAATGCAAATGGTTATGTATTTGTTTCCGGCTTAATTCTCAAGCCCCATCCTTTGTTTTGTTGGAGTATGGTAATTCAAGTTGGTTGATGTCAAATGTTGTTTTCATATCTTTCCTAAATGTTTTTCTCATATTTCCTATGGGAGCACTAATCCTTTGGCTCAATCAAATAGTCATGTCAGTTCTTTCCAACCGGTGTGCTTCTCTTCAAGACAACTCAATCCTCTCCAATATTTCCTAGTTCAATCCTCAATTTTCCTTTTCCGGAGTTCGTTTCATCCGTCCCAAGTTTTCTTTGTGTTTCCCCACCCTCCCGCCCTTTTTCTTCAACGATGAAATTCTCATCTAGCTGCCTTTCTATTCATGTGATGCTTCCGCTTTATTTTCTTCCATATTGTATCTGGTGATTCTTTGTGAAGATGCTCAAGTGCTTCAAGTTCATCATTCTTCGTTCTTGTTTTCTTCTCCGGTGGATTCGATTCAACCTCTCGGTGTGCATCATATCCTTTTCATTCGCTAAATGCTTTCCCATGTTGGAAATTCTTATCTAAGCCTCTCTTGTTTATTCACCTCTCTATGCTATCCGGAGTGGCAAGATATCCTAGAAGACTCATTTTCCGTTCGAATCCTTTCAAATTATTTGTAGCTTCTCACCTCATCAAGTTATTATTTGTACCAATGCAATCTCTCTTTCTAAGCAATCGTTTCGACGGTGGTTTCTTTTGAGTGGGCCCATAACCCACATGTTTTTTCCCAGGATCTTACCTGGCTCCTCTAATCTTTCCGGAGATCTCAAGTTCTTTTCAAATATGATGTAAGAATGAATACCATCAGTCATATTCCTTCTCCAAGATCTTTTTTTAGTTATTTTTCATCGTTGGCTCAACATTTCTTTCTTCATCATTCTGGAGTATCTGAGTAATCCATGGTGGTGTTCATCATTGTCATTCTTAACAATAAAGTCAGAAGGAGAGTTTCACTTAAATCTTCGTTCGTCCTTCTGAAGATTCTTCATGACAGCTTGTGGTGATCCTCTTAAATTGTTTTCGGTCATGAATAATTCCTTCCATATCTATCCGGAGCATTTCAGAGTTGTTTTCATTTCTCGATCCTCCGAAGGACATCATTTAAGAAGATATCTTCGTTCTCAGCGTTCAGCTTTTGTTCTCAAAATATTCTCAATTGTTGGCTCTTTGTTTATTCAATATTTTCTACATTCGTATCTAAATTCTTACCGGTGTTTCGTTCAAGAGTTCTTCATGTTCATGATATTCTCCAATCTTTTCAAAAATAATAAGTAGTATTCCAAATCTATTGCTTGTCATCAATTTAACTTGATGAAGGATAAGCATAACATAATTCTTATTCTTGTTTCATCAAGGTGATTTCAATCCCTCTTCTGGAGTTGTTCGCGATATCAAATTCTCGGCTCTAAGTGGTTTATCTATTCTTTCCCGGAGTTCCAAGTTTTCTCAAGTATCTCGTCGCGAAGCTTCATCCAAATCTTGCGAGGTCATAACCTTATTCTTTTCAACCTTCATTTTTTATCATTCTTTTGTATACAGAGGTTCTTCATGGTGGTTCTTCAAGGATTTAATTCTTTCTCAAAGTATTATTTGTTATTCTTGTTGAATGTGCTTAAGTATTCTCTGTCTTGCATTTCAAAATGCAATTGTTTCTCCCTTATCTTTTGAGGTGGTGTTATAGCATTCTTGATTCATGAGGAGTCTTGAAGATTTTTTTTCCAAGAATGAGATATTTAAACCCATAATTTTTCTTCCTTGGAGCTATCTTGGATTGGATTTCACCTAAACCATTTCCTAAGGATTGTTGCTATTATGGGGATTATCGTTGATCCAAGTTGTCAAGGTATCCTCTTGGTGAAAGAAGTTTCGCATATCTTGTTGATCCCAAGCAATCTTTGTTTCTGTTAGTGGCAGGTTGTCACCTCATAATTTTGAGACGTTTTCCATAAGCCCACAACGAGCTTATTCATTTCGTTGTTGATGTTCCAACAACTCCGTTCAATCATTCTTCGTAAAGAATGTTTTTCAATTCAATTGTGGTAGAAGTTGTCATTTTCTTCCTCAATCTCTTATTTTCAACGATCTATCTTTTATTCTTTTGTTCCAGAGGCGTTGTGATGTTGCTCTCTTAGACCATCATCTTGTTTTGTCAAGATCATGATCTTTCCTTGCTTATCCATTTAACCGAAGTGTTATGTCCTCTTTTCAATTTTTTTCAATCTTATTAAGTATTGCCTCTCTTTTCTATTGAAATGCTGCCCAAATTCTTTCTCTCTCGTTCCTTGTCTATTTTGTTCTAAGTGGAGTGGTTTCAAATTCTTTTGTTCTTCGTACCATTCTTCATCTCTTTGCAATCTTCAAGGTTCTTTGGTTTCACACGGTTGTCAAAAAAAGCAACTTAGTTTTACCTCTTCCGCTTTCTCTTCCTCTTCTCATTCTAAGATCTCGGGTCGAGATCTCATGTTAGTGGAGGAGAGTTGTAATAGCCCGAGACCGACGCTCCGGATGCCTTCTAGTTATTTCGAGTTTCGCTATGTGATTTATTTGTTTATCGCATCCATATACTCATCTCCTCTTTACATGTACTTGTAACAATATCCATTCTTGCGAAACGACGAGATGCACTTCTATCCCTGTCGAGGCCCTCGAGCAAAAATAAGAATAGGACCGCATCTTGGGCGTTACACATATTCATAAGAGCATCCACTTTTTCACTCAAAGTAGCGATTTCCTCAACAGAATTTACCGTCTTACCAGTTGGAGCTCTTTCGGTATGCCATTGAGAGTAGTTTGTCATGATGTTGTCCAGAATTTTGGTGGCCTCTCCTAAGGTCACATCCATAAAGGTACCACCTACAGCAGAATCTAGAAGATTTCTGGACACAAAGTTTAGTCCAGCATAGAAATTTTGGATAATCATCCATAAGTTTAAACCATGAGTAGGGTTGTTTCTAATCATCAATTTCATCCTCTCCCAAGCTTGTGTAACATGTTCTTGATCATGTTGTTTAAAATTCATCATTTGATTTGTAAGGGAGATGATCTTAGCAGGAGGAAAATACTTGGCAATAAAAGCATCTTTACACTTATCCCATGTTCCAATACTACTACGTGGTAAAGATGAAAACCAAGCCTTAGCTTTATATCTTAGTGAAAAAGGAAATAATTTTAATTTCACAACATCATTATCCATATCCTTTTTATTTTGCATATCACAAAGTTCCACAAAAGTATTAAGATGAGCAGCGGGATCCTCATTAGGACTTCTTGATATCAAAAGTCTCCGCACTTGTGGAGGGTGGTATAGGAGTACTAATAAAATCATTGTTGTTAGTATTTGAGAAGTCACACAACTTAGTAGTATCTTGAGACATGGTGATCAAACAAGCAAAATATCAAGCAGGACAAGTAAACTAGCAAGTGACAAAGTAAACTAGTGACAAGCAAAGATAAATATTTTTGTATTATTTATTTTTATAAAGCAAACTAAATATAACAACAAACAAAAATAAGAACAAGTGAATTATAATTTGTGTGAAGTTACTTAATAGTTGATGATGATATTCCCCGTCAACGGCATTAGAAATCCTTCCTGATGGTTGTGATCTGCGTTGGGTTTTCCGTGGAGAGGAACGGGTGATGCATCACAATGTGGGTAAGTATTTCCCTCAGTTAAGAGCCAAGGTTTATCGAACCAATAGGAATATCATTCATCAACCGTCTTCAGTGGCTGCACACAAAAGAGCATGCACTTGCACCCAACGCGGCAAGAGGGTTGTCAATCCCCTTGATCTCGTTATTTTCAAGCAAGTGAGATGTGTAGATGATAGTAGATAATTGTAAATTGGAAAATAAAATAAAACAAAGTAAATGTCAGCAAGGTATTGAATGCGTTTGTAAACTTATAAGAGGATAGACCCGGGGGCCGTAGTGTTCTCTAGTGGCATCTCTCATGTAGTAGGCATACGGTGGGTAAACAAATTACTGTTGGAATTGATAGAAAAGCGGATAGTTATGCAATCTTTATTCACGGCAATGATCATGTATATATAGGCATCACATCCATAAGCAAATAGGCCGACTCCTGCTTGCACCTATTACTATTACTCCACCCATCGACCGCTATCCAGCATGCATCTAGAGTATTAAGTAAAACAGAGTAATGCATGGAGAACGATGACATGATGTAGACAAAGAGAATTCAATTAATATGAACTAACCCCATCGTTTTATCCTTAGTGGCAGCAATACAATGGCGTGTCTTGTCCCTTTCTGTCACTGGGATATAGAGCACCGCCAGATTGAACCCACTACAACGCACCCCTCTCACTGAAGAAATATCAATCTAGTTGGCCAAACTATTTCAATAGATCGAAGAGATTTACGAAGCTATAATGATCATGCAAATAAGAATCATAATAATCAGAGGTGACTCAAATACTTTACATGAATAATCTGAACATAAACCCACAATTCATCGGATTCCAACAAACACACCACACAAAAGGATTACATCGGATAGATCAAAGCGAAGATGCGATGATCATTGTATTGAAGATCAAGAGAGAGAGATAGACATCTAGATACTAACTACGGACCCGTAGGTCTGTGGTGAATTACTCACAACACATCATGGAGGCAGCAAGGATGATGTAGAGCCCCTCCGTGATCGATTCCCCCTCCGACAGATCGCCGGAAAAGGTCGCTAGATGGGTACGCGGCGGAACAAAGACTTGCGGTGGCAGAAAAAGTGTTTTGGGAGCTCCCTAGGGTTTTTGGAATATTTGATGATTTATAGGCCAGAGAGGGGCACGAGAGGGCAGCCGAGGAGGTCACGACCCAACAGGGCGCGGCCCAAGGGCAGGCCGCGCCCTGTTAGCTCGTGACTGACTCATGCAGCCTCTCGTCTCCTCCCGAAGCTTCCAGGTCTTCTTTTGGTCCAGAAAAAATCATATTAAAGTTTCGTGGCATTTGGACTTCGTTTGGTATGGTAAACCTGAAAAGCAAAAAAACATGCAGAAAATAGCAACTGGCACTGGGCACTAGGTCAATAGGTTAGTGCTCAAAAATAATATTAATTGGTAAATAAACACCCAAAAAGTATCCTAGAATGATAATATAATAGCATGGAACAATCAAAAATTATAATAGCATGAGCATATGGGTATGGGCACCACCCTTAGCTTGTTCCAAGCTTGGGGGAGGTGCCCCGATATCGTATCATCATCACTTTTGTCATCATCATCTATCTTAGTTCAATCCTTGGCTATATCTCGATTTAGATGAATAAAGTTTTAGTATGATTTAGTTTCGAGTGTTTACTTTGTGATCTATCTATGTAATTGTGTGCTTGAGTTATATAATAAAGATTAGTTTGAGTTTGTTTGCTTTACTTTCTTGCATCGATCATAGCAATGAAAAGAATGGTAGAAATCATATGCTAATCGCATGGAGAGTAATGACTTCACATAAAAGGAGTATAATTGGTAAAATTTACTGGAGGTTAGCAAACATAGCATTAGCCATTGATGTAATTCATGAAAAAGTAATAATGAAACAGAGGTCTCACATATAAATATACTATCTTGGACATCTTTTATGATTGTGAGCCCCCATTAAATATTCAATGCATGATGAATTAGTTGATATTGGACAAGGAATACAATGTAATGAGTTATGTTTTCTTATATTCACATAGAATTTATATTGTCATGGATCCTCCAACATGTGGTGCTTGCTTCTATCTTTTGCTAGCCAAAAACTTCGCACAAAGTAGAGATACTAGTTTTGCATCTATAAACGCTTAAACCCAGTTTCTTGTCATAAGAGTCCACCATATCTACCTATGTATTGAATAAGATCCTTCAAGTAAGTTGTCATCTGTGCAAAAGCAATAAAAATTGCTCCTAAATATGTATGATCTTTTATTGGAAGGGAAATAAAGCTTTGTATGATCTTGTGATGGCAAATAAATAAAAGCGACGAACTACGTAATAAAGGTTGCTATAAAGTGACATTCCTTTCCATTAAGAGCTTGCACATCCAAATAATAAGCACATGACAACCTATGCTTCCCTCTGCAAAGGGTATATCTTCTAATTTTCCGTATTTACTTTTATGCAAGAGTAAATTATGTTAATTCCTAATTCATTCTTAATTATTCTCTACTTTGCAAGCATCACGTGGTGGGGAAAGATCCAGGCACATATATCCAGTTGGATGTAGGTGATCATGAGTTATTTCTTGATGTTATCCCTAAGATAAAATGTTGGGTGGTGACAAACTATAAACCCCTATCTTCCAATGTGTTTGATTGAAACTTTTTACTTCATAAATAATCCTTGAGTGTCAGCAATCATAGAAGACTAAATGATGGTTGAGTATGTGAACTTGCTGAAAAAGCTCTTACATAGACTCTTTCTGAAAATATGATGGATTGTAATTGTTTCAATGACTAAGAACATAGCTTGCTGGTTTCAATAAAGTCTATGATTCATACCTAAGCATGTGGATAGATTATTACTTAATCATGAGAAATTTTGTGGTATTATGTTGTTGTTATGATAATGATCATGATGCTTTCGTATACTTATTTTATTTTTATCGATCCTCTCTCTCTAAGCATGTGGTCATGATTATCGAGTTTGGCTTTCGCTTGAGGGCAAGCAAGATCTAAGCCTGGGGGAGTTGATACGTCTATTTTGCATCATGATTTCCTACTGTGATTTATATTGTTTTTGGTCATTATTCCACTTTATGATACAATTTTAATGCCTTTTCTCTCTAAATTTATAAGGATTACATGGAGAGGAACATTGCCAGCAGCTAGAATTCTGGACCTAAAAAAGCTACATCAGAGATACCTATTCTGTTGGACACCAGATGACCTGAAATTTTACCGAGAATATTTTTGGAATATAAAAAAATACTGGAGCCAAGAAATACCAGAGGGTGGCCACCTATCGCCCACAAGGCAACAAGGCGCGCCCACCCTCCTTGGCATGCCCTCATGCCTTGTGGGTCCCACAGGCGGTCTCCGATCGCCCTCTTCTACTATATGATGGGTTTTGAGCTAGAAAAATGAAGAGGGTACTTTCAAGATGAAGCGCCGCCGTCTCGAGGAGGAACCTGGACAGGCGGCCATAGTTGCCTATGTTTACAATACTTTTATATGGTTTTGATGCACTTTATATGATTTATTTAGAACTAACCCGGACTGACGTTGTTTTCAGCAGAATTACCGTGGTGTTGTTTTTGTGCAGAAAATGAAAGTTCTCGGAATCACCCGAAACTTTTTGATGATTTTTTCTGGAGAAAATAAGCAATATTGGAGCGAAAAACCACCGGAGGGGAGCCACCTGTGGGCCACAAGCCATCAGGGCGAGGCCACCCCAGGTCGCGCCGTGTTGGCTTGTGGGGCCCACGTGGCTCCGTTGCACGTGATTCCAACGCTGATAAATCCTATAAATCCCAGAAACTCCAGAAATAAAGAGAGAACTTTCGCCTTGCCGCCTCAACTCTCTGTATCGACGAAAAACCAATCTGGAGCCTTTCCAGTACCCTGTCGGAGAGGGGAAATCATCTCCGGTGGCCAGCTTCATTATCGTGGCGGAGGCCATGACGAGGAGGGAGTAGTTCACCCTCGGGGCTGAGGTTATGTACCAGCACCTATGTGTTCAATCTCTCTCTCTCTCTCTCTCTCTCTCTCTCGTGTTCTTGAGATGGCACGATCTTGATGTATCACGGGCTTTGTTAATATAGTTGGATCATATGGTGTGTTTCCCTTGCTATCTTGTTGTGATAAATTGAATCTTTCCCTTTGACATCTCGTTATGTTGGATTGAATATTGGATTTGAGAACACTTGATATATGTCTTGCATGTGGATACCCGTGGTGACAATGGGGTGTTTTATTGATTCACTTGATGTATGTTTTGGTACTCAACTTGCGGATTCCCGAGGTGATATTGGGGTAATCTACGCATAGGGGTTGATACACGTTCTTCTCCTACGTTCTCCGATAGAAATCTTGGGGTGCTCCTTGAAGTTCTTTGTGTTGGATTGAATATGATAGATCTCAAATTGTTTCATGCATGTCGCATAATTTACCCACGGATACTTGAGGTGACATTGGAGTATCTAGGTGACATTAGGGTTGATTGATATGTATCATTGGTGTTATTTTAGTACGAACTCTAGGGCTGTTTGTGACACTTATAGGAATAGCTCAAAAGATTGATCGGAAAGAATAACTTTGAGGTGGTTGTACTACCTATACCAATTTCATCTTATGCTCTCCGCTAGATAGGAACTTTGGAGTGATTCTTTGTTGCACGTTGAGGGATGATCATATGATTCAACTATGTTAGCATTGTTGAGAGATTGCACTACTGAAAGTCTGAACCCTAGGCCTTATTTCCAAGCATTTATACAACGTTTTTCTCACTGTTTTCATTTGCTAACTTGCTGTTTTTATATTTTCAGATTACAAAAACCTATATCTACCATCCATATTGCACTTGTGTCACCATTTCTTCGCCGAACTCGTGCACTTATACAATTTGCCAGTGTAATGGTGTGTTGGGGACACAAGAGATTTCTTGTATTTGATTGCAGGGTTGCTTGAGAGAGACCATCTTCATCCTACACCTCCCATGGATTGATAAACCTTAGGTCATCCACTTGAGGGAAGATTGCTACTGTCCTACAAAACTCTGCGCTTGGAGGCCCAACACGAGTCTACAAGAATAAAGTTGTGTAGTAGACATCAAGCTATTTTCTGGCGCCATTGCCGGGGAGGTGAGTGCTTGAAGGTATATATTTAGATATTGCAAGTAATCTTTTAGTTTCTTTTTTTCACTAGTTTGGTTTTATAAAAGAAAACTACAAAAAAATGGAATTTAGGTTACCTCAATTGTTTCGTCCTTTTAATGTCTTTCGTGAAAATGATGGTTCGGAAAATTGTGCTCAGTTGGTAGAGGAAGAGTTTATGAAAATACTTAATTTTAATTCCTTGAATGATGAGCATGATTGTAACGTTAATAGTATGAATTCTCTGAATATCCATGATGCTAATGATATGCAAAGCCACAAGCTTGGGGTGCTATGTTTGATGAAGATGATATTTTTAGTCCCCCAAGTTTTGATGGGCAAATTTATTATGATGATGGCATGCCTCCTATCTATGATTATTATTATGTTGACATGTATGCTATAAAGAATAATTATATCTATGAAACTGTCATCATGATTTTAATTTTCAATTTGTTATGTCAATCATGTATCTCATGATAGTTATTTTGTTGAGTTTGCTCCCACTACAATGAATGAGAAGAAAATTACTTATGTGGAGAGTATTAAATTTTCTATGCTTGTAGATCATGAAAAGGATGCTTTATGTGATAGTTATATTGTTGAATACCTTCATGATGCTACTGAAAATTATTACGAGGGAGGAACTTATGCTTGTAGGAATTGCAATAATATCAAGTTTCCTCTCTATATGTTAAAAGTTTTGAAGTTATGCTTGTTTTGCCTTCCTATGCTAGTTGATTCTTGCTCCCATAAATTGTTTGCTCACAAAATCCCTATGCATAGGAAGTGAGTTAGACTTAAATGTGCTTGCCATGTGATCCATGATGCTCTTTTGCATGTTTCAAATACTATTCCTATGTGAGCATCACTGAAATCATCATGCCTAGCTAAAAGACTTTAAAGAAAAGCGCTTGTTGGGAGACAACCCAACACTTTTACTTTCTGTTTTGAGTGTTCACATGATTAATTTACAGTAGTAATCATGTTTTGTGTCTTTTATTTCAATAATGTGCCAAGTAAAGCCTTTGGGATAGTATGGATACTTGTTGATTTGATTTTGTCCAAAAACAGAAACTTTTGCCTCCAGTAAAGAATTTCTCCGATTTTACTAGAGCATCAAAAATTTATGAAATGTTTACACAGTATTTATATGCAAATTCTCTAAGTGGTCCTAATTTTTCAGAATTTTTAGAGACAGTGAACTATGGTTATACTACAGATCTTCACAGACTGTTTTGTTTTTGACATATTCTGTTTTGCATGCATAGTATGCTTGTTTTAGTGTTTCCATAGCTTATATTTAGTGATATAAATTATGGGAATGATAGAATACAGTAGGTATTATGTGAGAACAATTATGAATCTTGTCTTGACAGTACCTAAGTGAATGATCTATCTTTATTATACTAACCCATCTCACGTTGTTCCGTTAAGTTTTGTGTGATTGAAGTTTTCAAGTTTTTGGTGAGACACCGATATGAGGAGAATAAGGTGTAACAAGAACCTAAGCTTGGGGATGCCCAAGGCACCCCCCTGGTAATATACAAGGAACATTCAAGCGCCTAAGCTTGGGGATGCCCCGGAAGGCATCCCCTCTTTCGTCTTCAACACTATCGGTATATCTTACTTGGAGCTATATTTTTATTCATCACATAATATGTGTTTTGCTTAGAGCGTCATTTTATTTTGTTGTTCTCTATTATATGTTATTTATAATCTTTTTTTTCAATAAAAAGTTCCAAGAATTGCCTTTTAGGATGCTTGAATTGAATGTTTGATGTGTGCTGTGTAAATACAGAAACTTTTGCTGTAGTGTTTGAATTTTCATATTTTACTAGGAGATGGAAAGTTTCTGAAATTTTTGCACAGTATTTTCATGTAAATTTTTTATGATTTCCTAAATTTTCAAAACAATTAGAGTTATAGAAGTACACTGTTTTGATAGATTGCTACAGACTATTCTGTTTGGATAGATTGCTGTCATAGTTTTGTTATCTACTTATCCTAGAGTTTTCATGGCTTATATTGGTAGATATAAATTGTGTAAATGATAGTATACAGTACCTAATGTTTGGGAATTATTATGCAACTTGTATTGGAAGTACATTAAGTGTTGATTTATTCTTATGTGTACTAACCTATCTCACGAGTTCTTTCCAAGTTCTGTGTGGATGAAGTTTTTGAGACCTAGGTGAAACCGGGACATGAGAGGATTGAACGAGATACAAAAGATCAAGCTTGGATATGCCCAAGGCTCCCCAAGTAAATATTTCAAGAAGTCTCAAGCATCTAAGCTTGGGGATGCTACGCATCCCACCTCTCTTCGTCAACTATCGGTTAGCCTATGTTGAGCCTAAATTTTTATTCGTTCACATGATGTGTGCTATTCTTGGAGTGTATTTTTGCTTTGTTTGTTGCAAGAATAAAATACACAGATCTTAAAATCTTTATTGAGAGAGAGTGTCCTCACATAGCTACTTTATTGTTTGACTACTCATTGATCTTCACTTATATCTTTTGATAGTAGTTCGAAATTTACTCTTGTGCTTCACTTATATCCCGAGGGTAAACGTTGAATGAATTGACTGTCATAAACATGAAATTATATATGCTTCATATTCTTGTCCCATGGGGAGTAGTGACTTCACATACTAGGAGTATAAGCGGTAAAATTTATTGGAAGTTAGCAAACATAGCATTGGTCATTTAAACAATTCATGAAAGAATATTGAAGGAAGAGAGGTTTCACATATAAATAAACTATCTTGGACATCTTCTATGATTGTGAACCCCCATTAATTATTGTCAAACTTGATAAAGTAGTTGACGTTGGACAAGGAAGACAACGTAATGGTTATGTTTGTTTATATTCACGTAGCAGTTATATTGTCATGGATCCTCTAACATGTGATGCTTGTTTAGAACCTTTTGCTAGCCAAAACTTCGTACTAAGTAGAAATACTACTTGTGCATCCAAATCCTTGAGCCAAGTTTCTTCCATGAGAGTCCACCATACCTACCTATATATGGTATTTCACTGCCATTCCAAATAAATTTGCATGTGCCACCTCTAAACATTCAAATAAACATCCGTTTTGTGTGCTCGTACCGCTCATGGAGTGACGGGGCGGTCATTATCTTCCATGCTAAGTGGGTTATTCTCAGGATAAGTGTTTATTCACTTGTCAATGCATGAGAGAGGTTGGTAAAAAGGATTCCTAGTCCTACATAATACAAAAATAAATAAACAAGAACTCCCCCTAGAAAGTTGATTGTTTGGATGGTACCCGTGGATATGGCTAGCCATGGAATGTGTTTGAATGGTGGAGGGGGAGTAAAATTTCAATTCTGTTTGGGAACCGCCAATAATGTGATTAGCATGGAAGATGTTGAAATCTCTTGTCGTGACGTTGACAGGAAAGGCACACCACCCAAAAATATATTGATCTCTATTTTAAGTAATGAGCTATGGCAGCTCTGCAAATCCCTGCATTCCTCTACGAAGGGCTTATCTTATTCGAACCTCAATTCATTAGTTGTCAAGCATCATGTGGTGGGAAAGATCCAGACACATATATCCAGTTGAATATAGGTGATCATGATTCATTATTTGTTGAAATTATCCGTGAGATAAATAAGTTGGGAGGCGAAACATTAAACCCCTATCTTCCTATGTGTTCGACTGGAAGTATTTGTTCTAAAAATATGCTTTGAGTGTCAGCAATCATGGAAGACTAAATGATAGTTGAGTATGTGGAATTTGCTAAACCAAAGCTCTTACATAAACCCTTCCTGAAAATAAGATGAATTGTAATTGTTTGATGACTGAAAACATAGTTTGCTAGTTTTCAAGAAAGTTTATGGTCTATACTTTAACATGTTAATAACTTTCTACTTGATTATGAGAAGTTTTATGAGAAATACTTGTTGGTTTTGATGCTAGAAAAGTGGCTGAAATTACCCTTGATCAATATTATACATTATGCTAGCATTCACACTTCATAAATTATTTCTTTTATCATTTACCTACTCGAGGACGAGTAGGAATTAAGCTTGGGGATGCTGATACGTCTCCAACATATCGATAATTTATGAAGTATTCATGTCATATTTGCCTATGTTTATAATACTTTTATATGGTTTTGATGCACTTTATATGATTTATTTGGAACTAACCCGGACTGAGGTTGTTTTCAGCAGAATTACCGTGGTGTTGTTTTTGTGCAGAAAATGAAAGTTCTCAGAATCGCCCTAATTTTTTTGATGATTTTTTCTAGAGGAAATAAGAAATATTGGAGTAAAGAACCACCAGAGGGGAGACACCTGTGGGCCACAAGCCATCAGAGCCCCCCCCCCCAGGCCGCACCGTGTTGGCTTGTGGGGCCCACGTGGCTGGCTCCGTTGCGCGTGATTCCAACGCTGAAAAATCCTATAAATCCCAAAAACCCTAGAAATAAAGAGAGAACTTCCGCCTCGCCGCCGCAACTCTCTGTATCGACAAAAGACCCAATCTGCAGCCTTTCCAGTACCCTCCCAAAGAGGGGAAATCATCTCCGGTGGCCATCTTCATCATCCCGGTGGAGGCCATGACGAGGAGGGAGTAGTTCACCTCGGGGCTGAGGGTATGTATCAGTAGCTATGTGTTCGATCTCTCTCTCTCTCTCGTGTTCTTGAGATGGCACGATCTTGATATATCACGGGCTTTGTTAATATAGTTGGATCATATGGTGTGTTTCCCTTGCTATCTTGTTGTGATGAATTGAATCTTTCCCTTTGAGATCTCGTTATGTTGGATTGAATATTGGATTTGAGAGCACTTGATATATGTCTTGCATGTGGATACCCGTGGTGACAATGGGGTGTTCTATTGATTCACTCGATGTATGTTTTGGTACTCAACTTGCGGATTCCTGAGGTGACATTGGGGTAATCAATGCATAGGGGTTGATACACGTTCTTTTCCTACGTTCTCCGATAGAAATCTTGGGGTGCTCCTCGAAGTTCTTTGTGTTGGATTGAATATGATAGATCTGAAATTGTTTGATGCATGTCGCATAATTTACCCACGGATACTTGAGGTGACATTGGAGTATCTAGGTGACATTAGGGTTGATTGATATGTATCATTGTTGTTATTTTAGTACGAACTCTAGGGCTGTTTGTGAAACTTATAGGAATAGCTCAAAAGATTGATCGAAAAGAATAACTTTGAGGTGGTTCTACTACCTACACCAATTTCATCTTATGTTCTCCGCTAGATAGGAACTTTGGAGTGATTCTTTGTTGCACGTTGAGGGATGATCATATGATTCAACTATGTTAGCATTGTTGAGAGATTGCACCAGTGAAAGTATGAACCCTATGCCTTATTTCCAAGCATTTATACAACGTTTTGCTCGGTGTTTTCCATTTGCTACCTTGCTGTTTTTATATTTTCAGATTACAAAAACCTATATCTACCATCCATATTGCACTTGTATCACCATCTCTTCGCCGAACTAGTGCTCCTATACAATTTGTCATTGTATTGGGTGTGTTGGGGACACAGGAGATTTCTTGTATTTGATTGCAGGGTTGCTTGACAGAGACCATCTTCATCCTACACCTCCCACGGATTGACAAACCTTAGGTCATGCACTTAAGGGAAGATTGCTACTGTCCTACAAAACTCTGTGCTTGGAGGCCCAACACGAGTCTACAAGAATAAAGTTGTGTAGTAGACATCAGTTCGCACTCTAGGGCCTTTTCGTGCAGCTACCTCATGACCCGGCGGTGACCTTGGTGAGGCTACGGTGAGCGGTGCTTCGTGAGAACACACACACAGGGCACAATAGGGACGCCCGGAGTTACCCAGATTTGGGCCACCTTGCGGTGCAAAACCCTACTCCTGCCTGGTGGGATTGCTCTCAAGGAAGCACAAGTGTTACAAGGTAGGAGATGACCGGAGAGTGGTCGAGTGGGGGTGTATGATTGGATCAAATCCGGATCCTCCTCTATGGTGGCAGCACTGCCCCTCTTATCCTTGCCTTGGTCCTCTACCCCGAAAAATATCGGCGGGAAAGGGGAGCTGATACTTGTAAACTGCGTTGGGATTTTTCCCGAAGAGGAGGGGATGATGCAGCATAGTAGATGTAAGTATTACCCTCAATGAGAACCAAGGTTATCGAACCAATAGGTGAACCACGCAAACTCCCGTCTTCAGCACCTACACACAAAAGAGCAAACACTTGCATCCGTCCTGCTGAGCTCGTGGTCGTGGTCTTGTTGCACCGGAATGGAAACCTTTGGGGGGCGCTTTGGGAACCCGCGTACGTCCTTGCTCCCTTTGCACCAAAGGGGAAACTGCACTGCTTGGCGCACTGGCGCCCACCTGTCCTTCCTTGCATCATCCTTGACTCCTGAGACCGGATTCCGCATAGAGATCAACGCCGCTCCTGAGGGGGCCCGAGGAGTTCCACTCCTTGCCGGTCTTCGTGCCGCCTCCCTCGTGAGCTCGGGTCCTCACGAGGGCCTTGTCTTGAGTGGGCTGCGCCAGGCCATGCTTGGCTCGCGCGGTGGGCCATGCCCTGGGCCGCAGGCAGGCAGGTCTGGGTACCCCCGTTCCCAAAATGCCGACAGTAGCCCCCGGGCCCAAGGCGCGCTCGAGTTGGCTTCCGAGCGAAGCTATTGAGGATGGCCCGCAGTGCCGCGGGCCCAAAACGCCTGCGGGGCAGGCTCGACATGCGTCGCGCGCCCAGTGAATGCCGTCTCCACTCCCGAGGTCGTCAGGGACCTCCCAAGTTAAGGCGACGCGACGCCTGCACGCTGCGTCGGCCATCATTACCTTTTCTTGAACGCGGCTGCTCGCTTGGCCTTCTCCCTTTGGGCCACGTGGATGTGACCCTTCGGGAACCGATGAATTGACGCGGAGGAGAGGCACACGCCATCCGGGCCCGTCCTGCGGCGCCCGAGGAGCGCCCGACGCCCGCACTCCCCACGATGCTCCGGCTGACAAGGGCTGGGACGCGCAGCGGCGCCATCATTGCCCGGGATGCGAGGGGGCGCCGGTTGGCCCTTAGTCGTATATAAGTGGGCGAGGGCGAGAAAACCCCCAGCTCATCTTCGTCTTCTTCGCCTCCCAATCTTCGAGCGGCCGCTCTCCCAGTCATGGCTTCAGTGAGGAAGTTCTCCGCCGCCGAAAAAGGGAAGGCCTCCGAGGAGGGCCCTGCCTCACCGCCGCCCAGGAGGGGCCACGGTCGTCCCCGGAAGCATGCCACGGCGCCGGTGGTGGTTCCCCGTGGGCGCGGGCGCTCTCCAACGCGGCCCGGGGTTACCATCGGCAACCGCGGGGGGGCTCCGTCCAGCCCGGGCGGCCGCAGTAGTTGTGGTGGTGGCGCCCGCGATGGGAGGTCGGTGGTGGCCACCCGGCCGCCACGCCCGCGGCTCCATTCGGCCGACACGACCCAGGAGTTTGTGGTGTGGGCGGAGAGGCTGAAGACCGCTTGGTTTCAGCTCCCGCGCTTCTTCGCGGAGGAGCTGCCGGCCGGGAGGCCTGCTGGCCTATGGCTGCAGGCCGACGCCTGCTGCAGCGCGGCATCGTGGGTGGAGGTCGAGGTCACTCCCGGGGTTACGTATACCTGAACCGTGGGTGGCAGACATTTTCCCGCGCCCATGGCCCGAAGGGGAGGCGCACCCTTCACTTCAAGTACGACGGGGTGGCGACGCTCTTCGTCAAGATCTTCGGGGGAGAGGGCGAGCGCCTGGGGTGCTGCCCGGAAGACGACGGCCGCGGCGATCTTGGAGATGAGCTTGCCCTTCACGACGGGCGCCGCGTCTCCAGCGGCAGCGACGTCCCCTCCAAGGAGAGCCCGAGAGATAGCAGCGATAGCAGCTATGGGGCGCCACCGCGCTGGGGCGCCACCGCGCTGGCTCGCCCGGACCTCGGGGGGTAGCCAGCCGCCGTGGTGCCGCTCCTCTGCTCCAGAAGCGGCCACGCCGGCGTGCCTCCATGGGTCCGTCAAGGAAGAGGAGGACTCCGACTGAGTGCTGGTGCGCCGACGCCAGCGCTCCCGAGGCGGCAGCCCCCGAGGGGGTTTCCTCACTTTCTTTCTCCTCCTCTTCTTCCTTTCCTGTAATCAAAGAACCAAGGGGGGCCCTATGGGCGTGTAGTGAGCTTCGGCGCTTGCGCCCTTGTTAGTACCCTTATCATGTGTCCTAGTTCTTGTGTCAGTGTTAATTGAAACATTCTACTGATCGCGGTTAGGGTACTTAGCTTGACGTGCTCGCGGTAGGCTTTCGTCGGGGAGGTTTGGCTATGGCGCTTGGGGAGTTCGGACGTCCTGGGGACTTGTTCTTCTTATGCATGAGGCAGGTTGGGAGCCCTTTCGGCACTCTATGTCTGCAGGACCCAGTCCCGCACATTCCTCGACCACCGTAATGTACGTCCGGATCACCAGGACGCAACTACGAGGTGAGGCCTCGACACCCTTGATGCCGACCGGATCACCGAGGACGATATCAAGGGGCGAGTGGCTATATGACCAGTAAGGCTCCTGACGCGCACTGCTCAGGAGCCCCATTTGATGCTCAAGCAGCTCTACGTCGGTATGTCCCAGTCCCGCACATTCCTCGACCACCGTAATGTACGTCCGGATCACCAGGACGCAACTACGAGGTGAGGCCTCGACACCCTTGATGCGGACCAGATCACCAAGGACGACATCAAGGGGGCGAGTGGCTATATGACCGGTAAGGCTCCTGAGGCGCGCTGCTCAGGAGCCCCCTTTGACGCTCAAGCAGCTCCCCAAAAAATTTTGTTTCCTGCCTCGGGAGGCGCGGGCCTCCCGAGGCTCCGAGATGGCGCGTCAGGCCATGGGTGGAGCCCCCCGAGCGAGTATGAAGTGACACGCGCTTGCTGACTCACCCGGGAGTGCCACGCGAGGATCCGGGCGCCAAGGCCTTGACGAGGTGCGAGCACCGTGCCCCTAGCCCCCGCTCGCGGGGTGCGAGGGGGAGGGAAGCAGGCGAGTGCTCGACTCGATGAAAGAGAACCCAAGATAGGAAACGGTGATGAAAATAAATCCTTGACCCTTTTCTTTAAAACATGGTTGGAGAAAACCCCGAGTTTTGTTCTAGAAAAGTTGGCAAATTCAAACATCAAAAGAGCAAATAACAGCCGCGTCCGGCGCCTAGACTAGTCTTCATCTTCGTCTTCCCCCAGCGCGGAGCGTAGGGCATCCACGTTGCATGGGCATAGCCATTGGAGGGAAGTGTTGTCCGCCAGCGCGGAGCATGGAGCTTCCACTTGGGCGTGGGTGGGAACCCCTCCGCGTCCTCGGGGGGCTCCGAGCGTATACAGCCCACTCATTATTACGTGAGAGTGTCACAGGTAGAACTTCCGGAGGTGCTGGATGTTCCAGGCATTCTGGATGGGGACCCCGTCCTCAGTCTCCAAGCGCACGGCGCCAGGCCTGGAGACGTGAGCGACCTTGAACGGGCCCTCCCACATGGGCGAGAGCTTGTGCAAGCCCTCCCTGGAGAGGACCCGCCTCAGGACGAGGTCTCCGACTTCGAGGGTCCTAGGGCGTATGTTACGGCAGTGGTAACGCCGCAGCGCCTGCTGGTACCTCGCAGCTCGGAGCGAGGCTCGGCGACGGGCCTCCTCCCCGAGCACGAGGTCTGTTCCCCGCGCGGCATCCTAACGCTCCTCGTCGAATGCCAAGACCCGCGGGGATCGGTGCTTGACCTCGTGTGGGAGGACGGCTTCGGCTCCGTAGACGAGGAAGAATGGCGTTTCGCCGGTGGGCTTAGTCGCAGTGGTGCGGATGGACCACAGCATGGACTGAAGCTCATCGACCCAACCCCTGCCGCAAGCTTCAAGCTTCTTCTTGAAGCTCCTTGCCTTGAGGCCTCGCAGGACCTCTGCGTTGGCGCGCTCTGCTTGGCCGTTGCTCCGTGGGTGGGCCACCGAGGCGTAGCATATCTGTGTTCCAAGGTTAGCGCAATAGGTCCTGAAGAGGTTACTTGTGAACTGCGAACCGTTATCGGTGATGATGCGGTTGGGGATGCCGAAGCGGCTCATGAGGCCCTTGATAAACTTGACGGCCGATCCAGCGGGGATGGTGCGGACGGGCTCCACCTCCGCCCACTTGGTGAACTTGTCGATGGCGATGTATAGGTAGCGGTACCCGCCTGCCGCCCGCGGGAAGGGCCCCAGTATGTCCAGCCCCCAGACCGCGAAAGGCCAGGAGAGCGGGATGGTCTGTAGGCCCTGCGCGGGCTAATGAATCTGCTTGGAGTGAAACTGGCAGGCCTCGCAAGACCGGACTAGCTCAATGGCGTCGGTAAGTGCTGTTGGCTAGTAAAAGCCGGATCGGAATGCCTTTCCTGCAAGGGTGCTCGACGAGGAATGGTGCCCGCAGTCTCCTCCGTGGATGTCGGCCAGCAGCTCGCACCCCTGCTCCCTGGAGATGCACCGCAGCGCGACGTCATTCGGGCGCCTGCGGTACAGGTCGCCATCTTGCAGGCAGTAAGCCGTGGCCTGCCGCGCCACGCGCTCCGCGTCTTCCTCCTTTTCCAGCAGCGTGCCGTGAAGTAGGTACGCCCTGAACTCCTGCGTCCAGTCGTCGGCCTGGGGCTCCAGTGCCAGGAGCAGTCGGGCTCCCGAGGCCTGGCCGCAGTCCGGAGCCCCCGAGGGCGGCGCTGGGGGAAACTCCTCACCTCGTGGCGCTAGGTCCTCGGTTGGTGGCGCTGCGGAGGGTTTGAAGAGCTGCTCCTCAAAGACGCCTGGCTCCTGGGGCTCGCGGCGCGACGCCCTCTTGGCGATGTCATCGACCTCCTTGTTCGTGCTGCGCGGGACGTGCTGCAATTCCAAGCCCTGAAAACGTTTTTCGATCTTACGTACCTCTTCCAAATACGCCTCCATGTGCTCGTCCTTGGGTGTATACTCTTTGTTGGAGAAGTTGACGAGGAGCTGGGAGTCGCCCTTAACGGTGAGGCACCGAATCCCCAAGGCCTCCGCCGCCTTGAGGCCGGCGATGAGGCCCTCGTACTCCGCGATGTTGTTGGAGACCTTCTCTCCATGTTGGAAACAGAGCTGCACAACGTCGCGTAGCTCGTCCCCTGCCGGGGAGGTGAGCACGACCCCAGCCCTTGCTCCCATGCGCGCGAAGGCTCAGTCGAAATGCATGATCCAACCCTCAGGTGCCTCATCGCCAAGGGCGAGGGACTGGCTCCCGTCCAGCCCTCAGTCGGGGGTGTCTGTTCACTCCGCCACGAAGTCCGCCAAGGCCGCCCCCTTGATGACCCTGGTCGTGCTGAACTCTATGTTGAAGGCCTGCAGCTCGATGTTCCATTCGGCGACTCTTCCTGCTGCGTTGGGGTTGCGTAGGACCTTCTCCAAGGGGTACGCAGAGACGACCTTGATGGGATGCCCCTGGAAGTAGTGGCGCAGTTTCCTCGAAGCGACAAGGAGTGCTAGGAGGAGCTTCTGTTGCATGGGGTAACGTGAGGGCGCGTCCCGCAGCACTGTACTGATGTAGTACACTGGGTGTTCGACGAGGGTGAAGCCCCCTGCGGTGCCCTGCTCCGTGGTGGGCCCAAGAGGCTCGAGCGCCTCGGGGGCCGTCGGAGTGGCCGGGGCCCCATGAAGATTGAGCGCCTCAGGGGCCATCGGAGCGGGTGGGGGCCTCATGAGGATTGAGCGCCTCAGGGGCCGTCGAAGCGGCTGGGGCCTCAGGAGCACCGTCTTGGGGGGGAGCGGGCTCCTCGGCATCCTACGAGCCCCCTTGCTCCACGTTGGGGGGGCCGCCGGCGCCCATCGATGTGGCGCGCGTGTCGGCACGTTCCTCCCTGACTTCCACCAATGCAGCACTGGCAGAATGGGGGGTGGCAGCCAGGTATAGCAGCAGGGGCTCCCGACGGCGAGGGGCCACCATCATTGGCGGGCTCGTGAGGTACTGCTTGAGTTCGTCGAAGGCTGTGTCTACCTCCAGAGTCCATTCGAAGGGGCCCTTCCTTTTCATGATCTTGAAGAACGGCAGGGCAAGCTAGCCGAGTATGGAGATGAAGCGCCCCAAGAAGGTCACGCAACCTGCCAATTTCTGCATTTCCATGAGGGTCTGGGGCGCGCTCATCTTGTTTATGGCCTTGATCTTCTCTGGGTTCGCCCCGATTCCCCGGTGCGACACCAGGAAACCAAGCAGCTTGCCCGATGGGACCCCGAAGACGCACATCTCGGGGTTGAGCTTCAGGTTCACCTCCCTCAGGCTGGCGAACGTTTCCTCCAAGTCCTCTATCAGGGTCATGGCCTTCCTGGACTTGACCACGATGTCGTCGACGTAAGCTTCTGCATTCCTCCCGAGCTGCGGCCCCAGGGCGATGTGCATCAGCCGCTGAAAGGTCGCCCCGGCGTTCCGTAGCCCGAAGGGCATGCATGTGTAGCAGAACACCCCGCACGAGGTGAGGAAGGCCGTCTTCTTGACGTCCTCCACCACCATTTTTATCTGGTGGTAGCCCGAGAAAGCGTCCAGGAAGCACAGGAGGTCGCACTCCGCGGTGGAGTCCACGATCTGATCGATGCGCGGCAGCGGAAATGGGTCTTGGGGGCAGGCCTTGTTGAGGCTCATGAAGTCGACACACATACGCTCCTTCCCGCACTTCTTCGGGACGACCACCGGGTTGGCGAGCCACTCCGGGTAGCGCACCTCCCGGATAACCCCGGCCTCCTTTAGCTTGCCGACCTCCTGGGCGATGAACGCCTGCTTCTCTTGAGCTTGCCTCCTTGCCTTTTATTTCACCGGACGTGCATTCGGGCACACCATGAGGTGGTGCTCGATCAAATCCCTCGGGACTCCCACCATGTCGGAGGTGCTCCACGCGAATGCGTCCTTGTTTACATGGAGGAAGGCCACCAACGCCTCCTCTTGCTCCTGGGGCAAGTCGGCACCGATGGTGAAGGTAGGGCCAGGGTTTCCCTCGTCCACAGGCACCTGCTTCGTCTCCGCCCGGCTCTGAGAGAACAGCTGCCTCTTATTTACCGGCGCGACGTCGAGGACACCCCCGGAGTCCTCCGTAGCTTGCGCGGCGTCCCCGGCGCTGGGGCGCGCCGCGGCCACCGCTCTGTAGGCGAGCTTGAGTGCGTGGGAAGCGTCCTTGGCATTCCCCATGATGGTGAGGATGCCGCCGCTCCCGGGCATCTTGACGACGTTGTAGCCCGGGTGCGTTGCCCCCATGAACTGGGCGAGGGCGGGGTAGCCGAGTATTGCGTTGTACGGGAGGTGGATGTGGGTGACGTCGAAGTCGATCTGCTCGGTGCGGAAGTTGGAGCGGGTGCCGAAGGTGACGGGGAGGCGCACCCGCCCCACGGGGACGACGGATCCCCTGACCACCCCAGAGAAGGGCCTTGAAGGCGCGAGTTGGTCACGGGGTAGCTGCAGCGCGTCAAAGGCCTCCACGGAGATGACGTTGAGGTCGGCGCCACCGTCTATGAGGGTCCTGGAGACGTCCACGCCCCTTATGGTTGGCGTGCACAACATGGGGAGCGTTCCGGCGGTCGTCGTCGTCTTGGGGTGGTCGTCGGGGCCGAAGGTCATGTCGGTCTCCGGCCACGTCTGAGGCGGTGTGGGCTCAGACCGCGGCCGGATCGCTCCTGCACAGCGGAAGAACTGCTTGACCTGGCGGCTGGAGGTGGGCGCCTGTGATCCGCCAAGGATGCACGCGACCACAGGGCCGGCCCCGCGCACCATTGCACCATCGTGCACCGAGGGCCGGCCGGCGTCGAGGATCTCGTCCGCCATGGGATCGTCGAACCGGGGCTCGATTATCGCCGCGAGTGGGGAAGCTTCGACACGCCCCCTACCTGGCGCGCCAAATGTCGGATTTCGGGCTCCGCAAAACCCTCAAGGTTCGAACACAGGGGCGTGTGCGAAGATCCCCTGCAGCTTCGCCCTACCTAGCTCACTACTCGATGGTTAGGACGATGAACTCGCACGATGACGAGGAAGCAGATGCACATGATGATTTACCCAGGTTCGGGCCGCTGCGAAGCATAATACCCTACTCCTGCTTTGGTGGATTGCCTCACAAGGAGGTGTGGTGGATGAACTAGTACAGTGGTGAGGAGCCTCGTGAGGGCGCTCTAGTGGTGTTCTTGGCTCTCTGCCTTCTCTCCTGTCTCTTCCCCCTTCTCTCAGTGCAGCCTATCCTCTACTTATAGTGCCCCGGGTCCTCTTCCCTTATCGCAATGGCGGGAAGGGATCCCACAACGGCCAAATTCGAAGGGGGACAGGAGTACATCCCCACCCTGTCCAAAGGTGGTCTTCGCCTGCAAAGTAGCTGTCGATGATGCAGAGGTGGGCTCGGCAATGACATCCGTCCTGCTGGGCTTGTGGTCATGGTCTTGTTGTATCGGAATGGAAACCTTTGGGGGGCGCTTTGGGAACCTGTGTATGTCCTTGCTCCCTTTGCACCAAAGGGGAAACTGCACCGCCTGGCGCACTGGCGCCAGCCTGTCCTTCCTTGCGTCATCCTTGACTCCTGAGGCCGGATTCCGCATAGAGATCTCCGCCGCTCCGGAGGGGGCCCGAGGAGGCCCACTCCTTGCCGGTCTTGGTGCCGCCTCCCTCGTGAGCTCGGGTCCTCACGAGGGCCTTGTCTTGAGTGGGGCTGCGCCAGGCCATGCTTAGCTCGCGCGGTGGGCCATGCCCTGGGCCGCAGGCAGGCAGGTCTGGGTACCCCCATTCCCAGAATGCCGATAATAGATACATTGGAGACGTATCAGCAGCCAGAGGGCGGTAATTCAAAGGGGTCAGGCGCTCAATCTATCCTGACAAAATGTGGTCTTCATCGGCAAAGGCGCCGTACATGACCCGCCGGTGGGCTCGGTGATGACCTCCGTCCTGGCGAGCAGCATCATCGTGGTCGCCTTGAACTAAAACGGCAAACTTTGGGAACCTACTTTGCAGGAGGCAGCGAGCGCTACCCTTTAATCATCAAAGGGGAAATCCTCCCTGTCCGCGCCTGCTGGCACGGTCCTGTCGTCCTTGTCTGCGCGGGTGCATCATGCACGTGGTGGGCATGCAGCCGTGCAACTAGCACTGCATGACCCCTACAAGCGGAGGGCCTCGCAGGAAGTTGCCTCGCGAGGAGGGCCTCACAAGGCCGCCTGCTGTTGAAGAGGTCTGACCCTCGCGAGGTTCTTGACTTGTGGTGCTCCTAAATGGGCCGCCTCCTGGGCCCTTTGCCGGGTGTCACCTCCTGGGCCACAGGCAGACGGGCCGTGGTACCCTGGTTTCCACGGGACCAACAAAATTCCCATTAGTGAATGAAAGTGACAAATCAGGAGACTCTCTATTTGAAGAACATGGTGCTACTTTGAAGCACAAGTGTGGTAAAGGATAGTAGCATTGCCCCTTCTCTCTTTTTATATCATTTTTTAATCTCTCATAGTTCGGAACCTCATCCTCATTCTTTGGAGGAATCATTAGCCTCCATCATTCATTATTTTTCCTCACTGGGACAATGCTCTAATAATGATGATCATCACAGTTTTATTTACTTACAACTCGATAAAACCTAGAACAAAATATGACTCTATATGAATGCCTCTGGCAATGTACCATGATGTGCAATGATCAAGCATAACATGTACTACAACAATGAATAGTGGCACACATATCATGTCATCTCTATATGATTATGCAAAGCAATATGACGATGAACACACATGTCATGAAATGGAACAATGGAAGTTGCATGGCAATATATCTCAGAATGGCTATGGAAATGCCATGATAGGTAGGTATGGTGGCTGTTTTGAGGAAGATATAAGGAGGTTTATGTGTGATAGAGCTAATCATATCACGGGGTCTAGATGCACTGGCGAAGTTTGCACCAACTCTCGAGGTGAGAAAGGGCAATACACGGAACCAAAGAGGTTAGCAAATTACGGAAAGGTGGGAGTGCGTATAGTCCATGAACTCACATTAGTCATAAAGAAATAACATAATTATTCTAAAAGTTTTATGAGCTCTCTCTAAGAAAAGTACTACTCGCATGCCCCTAGGGAGGATTTGGCAAGAGTTAATCATCACGCGCCCCCGACTCAAACGTCACAAGGATTTCAACAAGGAATAAAAGTGCTCCAACATCCCGGTCATGCCACGACCGACACATAAATGAGTAGTTAATAACAAGCTTTAATATCAATATCTTTACTAACTAGTGATCATGAATCTATACCTTTTCATATTACTACATCAATATAATCACATCACGCAAGCCATATTTAGTGATCTACATGCAAGTTTTTATTATATCCCTCTTACATACCTATCATTTTCAAACTAGTCATTATAATCATTGCATATTACCACTTCCATTTAAGACTCTCAAAAATATTTTAGTGAAGCATGAGAGTGCAATCATTTCTATAAAATATAACCACTGTTGCGCTCTATATAGATATAAGTGAAGCACATGACCAACTGCATGGCTCAAAAGATATAAGTGAAGCACATAGAGTATTCTAACAAATTATGATGAATATGTGTCTCTCTAAAAAGGTGTATCCAGCAAACAATGATTTGGTAAACTAACAAGCGAACAAAATAAAACTATAATACACGACGCTCCAAGCAAAACTCATTTCATGTGATGAATGAGAATGTAGCCCCAAGTAACATACCGATGAATTGTGGACGGAAAGAGGGGATGCCATCCGGGGCATCCCCAATCTCAGACGCTTGGGTCTTCCTGGGTGCCTTTGGAATCCCAAAGCTTAGGGTGTTTCCACTCCTTATTCCTTCATCCATCGTGATCTCACCCAAAACTTGAAAACTTCAGCACACAAAACTCAACACAAACCTCGTGAGATCCGTTAGTATAATAGGAAAATCATAAACTTTAGGTGTTCTCATAAACCAATTCATAACTTTTATTTCATAATATCTACTGTATTCTAACTCTCCCATGAGTTATACCCCCCCCCCTATACAATCCATAGAATCATTAAAACAAGCACACTATGAAATTCAAACAGAATCTGCCTAAAATAGAACAGTCTGTAATGATTTGTACTAAAACCATATTTCTTCATCTTTGGAAATTCTGAAACATTAGGAACACGTGGGTAATTTGTAGGGAAACATTGTGTAAAAATTTCAGAAATTTATCACGTTCCAGCAAAAAATCAAAATTCAAATACTAGGCGTAAAAGTTTCTATTTCTGCACCGTATCAATTCTACTATCATCCAAATCATCCCAACGGCTTTACTCAGCACAAACACTAATTACAAGATAAAAACACAATCATTAAATTAGCAACAAAATTGTCATCACACAAAAACAGAATATATGATAATTGTTGGGTTGTCTCACAACAAGCTCTGTCTTTATAGCCAGTAAGATAGGCTTGAGATAATAATGATGCTCACATAAAAGACAAGAATTGAAGCACAAAGAGAGCATCGTAAAACATGTGACAAACAGATTTATGTCTAACATACTTCCTATGCATAGGCATTTTGTAGGAAAACAAATTATCAACACAAGAAATATCTAGCATATGCGAATACGAAGAATGAAGCATTAATAATCTCAACACAGAGAGAGGTAAGTGAGTAACATGAAAGTTTTTTAACCATATTTAGGATCATATTCAAATTCAACAATATAGCTATCATATAAAATATTCTCTCCATGATCCACATGCACAAAAGTTTTACAATCTTACAAGATGTTGGGGTTAACATTAACAAAAGTCATGACCTCTGTAAACCCACTTTTATGAAAATAATCATAAGATTGAATACTCTTCGAATATGTCAGAATATTTTTACCTAAAGTTTACACTCTTCCAAACCCACTATCAATACTATGGCAATTTTCATTATCAATAGTAGATTCATTATCAGGCTTAAAAAAATTCAAGATCAGAAGAAACATCATCACCCAAATCATGATCATTAGCAAAATTGACTTTCATGGAATTCATATTAACATCATTGCAATCATGCTTTTCATTCAATAAGTGTATCCCAATATATTTACTTTTATAACTTCTTCATTATTAGCTATTGGTTTACGACAATAAGCAAATTTAAAAAGATTAGCAAGTGGATGAGGATCCATTTATCTTATTTTCTACTTTTATTTTCTGTTCTTGTGTGTCAATGATAAGGATAACATAACTAGATAATTAAAAAGTCAAACAAGCCAATGAGGTGTGTGTGTGTAGGTAACTCAAGTTATTTGATGATACTCCCCGGCAACGGCGCCAGAAATTCTTCTGCTACTTGAGATGTGTTAGGATTTTCCCCGATGAGGAAGGGTGATGTAGTAAAGTAGCGAAAAGTATCTCCCTCGGTTAAGAACTAAGGTTTATCGAACCAGTAGGAGAACCAAGTAACCAACTGTCAGCATCACTTACACACAAAAGGGCAAATACTTGCACCCAACGCATGCAAGATGGTTGTCAATCTCGTTGTACTTGTTGACAGCAAAGATAAAATCTGATACTGATACATAGGTAATTTGCAAAGCGAAATAAAATTAAATAAATTGCAGTAATATATTTTTTGGTATTTGTAATATGATTTAACTAGACCCGGGGGCCATAGTTTTCAGAAGAGGCTTCTCTCTTTTAGCATAGCATATGGTGGGTAAATAAATTATTGTTGGGCAATTGATAGAAAGCCGCATAAGTATGACGTTATTCATGGCATGATCATATACATAGGCATTATGTCTGTGACAATTAGATCGACTCCTACCTGCATCTACTATTATTACTCCACCAATTGACCAACTCATACCTGCATCTATGGTATTAAGTTCATAACAAACAAAGTAACGCTTTAAGCAAGATGACATAATGTAGACAAAGTAAGACAAACAATATGTTAAGACATCGTCATTTTATCCTTAGTGGCAACAACACAATATGTGCCTTGCTACCCCTGCTGTCACTGGGTGAGGACACCGCAAGATTGAACCCAATGCACAACTTCCACCGAAGATCGATAGATCAACTTGGTCAAAGAAAGCATTGCATAGCTATATAAATCACACATAATAAAATAAATCACACATAATAGAATAAATCACACATAATATAATTTATAGAATACTCAATTAAGAATTAAGAAAAGATTCAATTACTTTCCATGAATAATCTGATCATAAACCCACAATTCATCGGATCGCAACAAACACACCGCACAAAAGGATTACATCGAATATATCTCCAAAGAGAACATGGTATTGAAGATCAAAGAGAGAGAATAAGCCATCTAGATAATCACTATGGTCCTGTAGGTCTATGGTAGACTACTCACACATCATCGGAGAGGCAGCAAGATTGATGTAGAAGCCCTTCGTGATCAATTCCCCCTCCCGGAGGTTGCCGAAAAGGCCTCTAGATGGGATCACGGAAGAACAGTGACTTGCGGCGGCGGGAAAAATTGTTTCAGGTCGCTCTCTAGGGGTTTTAAAATATTTGGGAATATATAGAAGTGGAATTAGGTCAGACAGAGCAACATGGGGCCCACAAGACATCAGGACACGTCCACCACCCCTGGCCACGAATTGTCGTCTTGTTGTCTCCTTGTTTCTTGTCTGGTCTCCCCCCCCCCCCCACGAAGCTTCTAGGGTCTCTTTTGTCCAGAAAAAAATCGTCAACAAGTTTCATAGCATTTGGACTCCATTTGATATGGATTTGCTGTGAAACCAAAAACAACAGCTGGCACTAGGCACTTGGTTAATAGGTTATTTCCCAAAAATGATATAAAATTGCATAAAAGTATCTAACATTGATAATATAATAGCATGAAACGATAAAAAATTATAGATGCGTTGGAGACGTATCAGGCAGCCACCCCTTCACCCTTGCCCATTGCCTCTCCCAACTCCTCAAACGTTTCTTCGGTGCGCGCTTCGCGAAGCCCTGCTAGAATTCCGCTGCCACTACCACCACCTCGCCGTTGGGCTGGCACCAGTCTCATCCACCTCCTCTCCCTCGCTTGCTGGATCAAGAAGGAGAAGACGCCATCGAGATGAACGTGTGCTAGTCTCGGAGGTGGCATCCTTTTGGCGCTAGATCGGATTGGATCGTGATTGGATCACGAAGAGTATGACTACATCAACCGTGTTATATACGCTTCTGCTTTCAGTCTATATGGGTATATAGACACACTCTCCCCTCTCGTAGCTATGCATCTCCATAGATAGATCTTGGGTGTTCGTAGGATTTTTTCTTTATTTTCATGTAACGCTACCCAACATCTGTTGTCCGGACTCTCACAAGGCCCCTCATGTTTGTCTCGTGTTTGCCAGAAAAAGTATGTCCGGACCACTCGTCGGACCAATAAAGACCCGTGTTGGATGGCCTTCACGTTCTAGATCGCACTGTCCAGACGTATGCAGACGGTTTGAGGGTTTGTCTTGAAGATGCCATAAGCGGGCTACAAGCCCACTATTATACTTGCTCTAAGGCCATGGCACCATGTTCTGTTTGGAGTTGTGTTAATCCACATGCCCAGACAGGCTCGGATGCTTCATTGGTAGTAAATGGGACTTCTCTATTGGTTATTGTCCAAGCAGTCTGAGGATCCCTTTGGCTTGCTTCTTATTCCTCCGTTCCTTTATGTAAGGTGTATTATTTTTAGCGCGGTGACCAAGATACATAATTATAGAATAGTTAGGACTAAACTACCCTTGAAAAATTTATTGGTTAGTGACAAGTAAATCATTTAGTTCAGAAAAGTAAGAGATACATGCAATTGAGAAAGAGATAATTTCATTCTTTTACTGTAAGAAGAGATAGACACAATCATGAGAGAGATGCTTTACTTTTTTCAGAGGGCTAGAAAGGGAATTATGAGGAATTAGAAGAAATGCACTTTACATTGTCGAATTTTACCAAAAAAATACACCTTATATAAAGGAACGAAGGGAATAAACAAACACAACAATGATTATTTTTTATTTCATGGTTTGCATGGAAGGTTCGCTTCAAAACACGATTAGTCTGGTGATGTACTGAAAAAAAAGCATATGAAGCTATAGAAAATGGATTCTTCTCTATCAATGGCAGGCATGTCAAAATATTGTTTTCTTTTTATTTTGCCAGGTTATTTTACTACCTAGGGTAAAATTCTCATGCATTTTTTCCGAAACAGAACTATCGGCATTTGAAATGGCATGGTATTAGTATTTTTTAAAGCCACCAGCCTTTAAGAAAATCAAAATTATGTGCTAGTGTTATCGACACTAGAATATACATTATGGTTTAATGCATGTTCAACCGATGGCTGACACATCACTATCTTTTAAGAACTTTGTGTTCCATTGTAAGTTTTAGTTTTAGTTTGATATGTTAATAATATTCTTACCATCCTCTTGTAAATGTCTATTCGAGAACTTTGCAGCTAAATGGTGCATGTATATTATGAAAGTAACACGCTTGAAAATAGATTCAGCATGATTTCTGCACTCGCAAAACGTGACTTATGTTATTGGAGAGAGATGGAGGGAGAGAGGGTGAGAGAGATGTTCTTTATCATGCAAATTGTCTCATGTAGTAGTGCATGGGCACATACGTAGGGCCAATTATTTTCACCCAAGATTCATGAGAATCAAGATTCTGAGAAACCGCCCACAGAATCAGCTTTTCACATAATCTGTTGTCGAGTTCTGTTCTAGATTGTAGCCTGAGATTGTGATATGAGGTGTGCTGAAATGTCTGTAATGCCCATGGACTAAAAATATATGTCAAATTGCTAATATTTGGTTGGTTTGATCATTGAATACGACCACGATTTTTTTACAAATATAATGAAGTGTTGAATAATAAGTAAATCCAAGTAACTAAAAAGGCTATCATCCATGTAAATAATAAGTGAATCAACAATTCTCTTCCAACAATAAATATGTCCATGTATCCAGATATCTATAATTTTATGTCGGAAAATCAGACATTCATCTGTCGCAAATCTGGACCAAAACAATATCTAGGTAAGGGGACCAATTTTCACAAAGAAAACACACATCAAATGGGTCGCCCTTTTGGTTGACGTCTCGTTCTCTTCGGATGGGTCTGCGGGTTTAGGGATGGTGTTCAGACAGTCCGATGGAAGCTTAATTTTCGCTGCTTATAGATGCCTCTTCTTTTGCAGTGATGCTCTTGAAGCAGAACTACATGCAATAAGAGAGGGGATTGTGCTTACCTTGGAGCAATCAGATCTTCCGGTGGTCATCCAGTCCGATTCCTCGACAATACTTCCTTCATTTGATATTCTTGATCGATCAGCATACAATAGTTTAGTTTTGGAGATTAAGTTTCGCTTAGTTGGTAGAGATTTTTTTGTTGAGTCCAAAATATGTGATGATTTTTATAGGTATTATGTGCCTACATGATAGGTTTTTGTGGAATTTTACCGCGTTCGCGCATTGCCTTTTGTTGGTATTCTCAGGTAACGTCTTTTGAAACCAATTAAGTTTTATGGAAGGAATCATAGAAAATGATGGTGGAATGATGTTAATTAAAGCGATAATCAACTACCATAAAAGTGAAGCAAAGGGACCATGGGGTGGCTCATGCGGTGCTTCCAAAGCCAAAGACGGCCTAGAATACAAGAGTGCCCGCTCGTATGCACGTATGAGGTGCTAGCGCCGCTGCCTCTTCCACTACTTCCACCTCATGAAGTGATCGAGGATCAGATTAACACACAGTAGAAACATGTCCATAAGACAGAACTGAAAGCACATATTCTCCCTTGGAGGTTTTGATAATTCATGACAACATACATTGTCTCTTGGACTAATAGTTTCACCTAGTGTATTTCAGATAAAGTCCACAGAGAGAAATGGCTTGGAAATGTGAGGAGAATCCCTGAGGAAAGGAGAAGAAGAATGAGGAATAGGATTGGCAAAACATCAAGCTTCGAGACTCTACAATTTGCTTTTATGTGAGAAATCACAATTGAGGGAAAGTCAATACTATTAAAAGGGGATGAGGTATCCATGATGATCTGGTTGCTCAAAGTGCTTAAGTTAGCGACCAAAAACACTCATAGAGTCTCCCAAAAAATACTCTGTCCAAACCCTACTACCCAAATTTTGTGCCACCAAATTATATAGATCGGCCCTACCGAGCACTACTAGGAGAAAGGCTAGTAGTAGCGCTGGAAATAGGGCTAGCAGTAGCGCGGGTGCCAGCGCTACTAGTACGGCACTACAGCTAACCTGTAGCAGTAGCGTTGGTGCGCCCGCGCTACTGCTATACCTACTTAGCAGTAGCGTTGTTCTGGCCAACGCTACTGCTACTTAGCTGTAGCGTAGGCCCACAGGCGCTACTGTTAAACAGCTACTGCTACATAGCGGTAGCGCTGGCACCCTGCGCTTCTGCTATATTTACGCAATTTCTTTCCTTCTACGTATTTGCGTTGTATTTGTACAGGTTTTATACAGTATTATAATCATATCAGAGACATGCAATATGCTCATCATATCATACACATAATAGTCTCATCATATCATCACATCATCCAACACAAATCATATCGTCTCATCATAATCACGATATAGCGATACAAGTTAAATGTCGACATGTCTCGAATACAAGCAACCGCATGGTCATCACATACACATGTCTCATCATCTATATCTAAACAAAGATATAGAAGAGAAGAGCGGTCACTATGAGCAAGAGTGCGATAATGTAGTTTTTGAGGCGCCGGTTCTGATCCCTATCTCATGCTAGCGTGCATCACCTCAAGTAACTATCTTCCGCTTTGGCTCTGCTATCGAACCCTCTCTGGCTACCGCCCGGAAACTGGTGCACTTGGGCCTGACACTCAGGCCACTCGTCGTACACTCCTGGAACCTTCCCTACATACACGGCGTAGCACTTCTTCGCCGTCGATGATCTATGTACCTGCATCGTCACATGAGTCGATAATATGCAACATAATATATAGTTGAGCAACAGAAAGAGACAGAGTTTGCAAAAATAGAAGCAACATATCATAAGCATAAATAACAAAGTTCATCGTACCCAAACTACCCTAACTAGAGTGATCATCGCTAGTTGAGGAGGACGGTTTAATTACATCACAAAGTTTCATCGTGCATAACTCAAAGTTTCGTCATAGAGAAAGTAGTGACTAAACGGACACATTGTCATATATCGTCAATCACTCCAACATGTCATGCCATCCTTCCAAATCAGGGAGGAAGGACCCGAGCGAAGTGAAAGGCTTCAGGTCGAGACGTTGAGCGGCTACGCGTGTTCGGACGTCTTCCCACGACATTTTCCCTTCTTCGTAGAACATCCCTATTTTTAAGAGGACCTCCTTCATGATGACTTGGGCAAGTTCACGCTGCATGTGATAGAAATCAGCTCAGAGTTGATGATCCGGTACATTTCCTAGTCTCTTTGTCCATTCCAGAATATCGGCATCGCCGGATTTAGGTGACATGCGAAGGTTCTGGCAATCCCGTCTATACTCCAGCATGTGGTGGAGGACATAGAATCCATCACTAAGAGTACCTCTTGGTTGCTGGATGCAGCAGAAGTCGATCTTATGGCTAAAGCAGGGCGCGCTCTTCCTTGTCTTCTTGAGCGTGATCTCTCCACCCCGTTGGCCGTATCTTAAGATAGCACTGTCGAGAATAGCCTTGATGTGGGTGTAATCTTTTTTCTTCATGTTCTTCGACGAGTCCAAGTAAAGAGCGTGAGAGAATCGGGGGTAAAGAATGATGAGTACGGCGTGCCCCTCGCTGCACAAAATAAGAACACCTCAAATTAGCCTCCACGCGTGCAAATGAATGATTGAAATCGAAGGAAGGATATCCGCGGATGACTTACATGGGATGATAAGGCAGGAGAATCGACTCCTTCTCCTTATTGGCGACCATGAAATCGGCGATGTAGTTCCTCGCATATTGACGGTGCTCTGTGTAGACTACCAAGAAGCCCTCATGCATAAAGTACGGGTCAGCGACACAGATATAAGATATTTGCTCGTGCCTGATGATGTAGTTCATGTACAAAGCATATAGGCGGACGAACATAAAATCCAGCCTTGTCATCTGAAACATGTCGAAGATTTAATCGAATCGAAGAAAGAACTTATCCGCGGGGAATGTCTGGATGTACAACCTCTGTTGCAACATGTTAACCACGTAGAGCGGGTATCCTGGCTTTGTTGAGGCGATAAGGCTTTTCTCTCTCAACAACACATCGTCATGAAGTCTCCTTAGATCGCCATCTATGGCCTAAACCGCTTCCTTAGGTAGGATCGGATCGCCGGGGATATGGTATTTCGCCGCACCTTTGATAGGTATACGGTCTTCAACCCGAGGCTGCGGAGGCGGCTGACTCATAGAAGTAGATTTGCCGCCATTAGTGCCTTTCTTCATTCTCTTCCTATGCTTCTTTGTTGCCGGAAGTGAGCCGTACATACCGTCCCTGACCACCGCCCCCAGTGTTGTCGGGCTCAGCAATAATGACCGACCCTCACGTTCTTGTTGCTGGGTTGAGGCGACATCTGGAGGCATGTCCTACGAGGATTGCAGGAAGAGAGAATGCTTGCAATCAGCCTTAAGACGTTCCTCCTCCGGCAATTCACGCATCGACTCATCACGCTCAAACCCTGAGTCATATTGCTGAACCATCAATCCTGCATCGTCATAGCCGCCGGCGCTGGAATTGAGAAACCGTAGAGGGTCATCATCCTCATCCATGACATCATGAGCCACTAATGGAGCCTCTTCCCCACGCCGTCCGCTATCACCCGGCACGACAGGCGCCGCTAATTGGGTAGGTGGGGTGGTGGTGTCCATACCTTGCTGAGGTTGCTTGGTCGTGGGTGTGCTCCCGGCCGTCTCCAAACGAAGGAGACCCTTAGGCCACAATAGGACCCAACTCTTGCAATTGCCAAGCCATGGCGGGGTCTCGTCGTCATCTCCCCCTTGTAGTACCAAAGGAGCCAAATTCTCGTAGCTCACTTTGACACTGGACACGGAAACCTTGAAGACGCCAGGGGGCATCGGCCGGCTGTGGAACAATTGTTCCTTCGGCTTCACAATCTTCGCCTTTCCCACATCCACCTTCTGGCCGTTGATGATGTACAGTATGGTGCACGGGGTTTCGTCAACCTGCGAACACATGTCTGCGACATGAGACATCCGAAAGGCAACGGAAACGGGAGATTACACATATATTGAAGAGGGTCGGTGTGACAGGTAGTTACCGTGAGGGCGTCGAGGTCAGCCAAAGACGAAGCCCCGCCGAGTGCACCAGATATGGAGGACGGGTTGCTATGAGCAAGTGCGGGAGCAGGTGCGGTTGCGTGAGCAGGTGCTGGCGGTGCAATGCTAAACGAGATGCTCCTGACGAAGCTTGTAAGGGGAAAGTCCTTTGCCTCTTCGCCTGGATTTTGCTTGAGCCATTCGATGACAGCCGGAATCAAGGCACTAAATGAAGATACCATTTCCTCTCTTATGGCAGCTACCGCTGCTTGGACTGCCTCCCTCACCAACTCAGGTCGTATCGCTTCTTTGGTCTCAGCCGATTTCTTATCGACCGCAATCTCAACCTTCTTATCGACCGCAGTCTCAACCTTCTTATCGACCACAATCTCAACCTTCTTGTAAATGTTTATTTCGTTAAACCTCCAACTTTCCTTTCTCTCCTCGACGTCCTCACGGTAGTAGTGCTTCCACGTGGCGCCGTCTCCGACACCGTGCACGCGTCCATACGACGGCCGAGTGCCCACCGGGACTCTTTTCAATACGTTCAAGGCCCGGTTGAAAGGGGTGTCCCACTTGGGCCTCGCCGACGCCTCAGACGTCGAGTCTCTTTCGGCCGCAATGCTGTGCTGCTCTTTCTGCAAAAGGAACATGGATCGTTTACAAATGTGACTAAACGTGTAGTCGAATTGATCAGAAGCTAAAATTAGGGGGTAAATTAATAATTACCAGCAGTCTCATGAACTCCCTCGTGACCGCGTCCGTTTCGAAAACCTTCTTGACTGGGTCCCAAGGATACAGGGCCCTGATGACATCACGCTCCTGCGGGGCGGTGAACTCCGCCAAGGGGTCTGGGATCCCCAGACTTTCGCGTTCCGCATCCTCCTTGTCCCATATGTGCCTCTTCCCGAGTAACCACGGCTTCCGAGGTGGTGGTACCCCATGTTCCTTTCTTGAACCTCCGTCATGTACTCCGACTTTTCTTTGGCACCTTCGGCAATGCAAGCCGCCTTGAATATTTCGAACTGCTCTTCCGTAATTGTCGGATTATCCTTTACAATCTTGGAGTAGGGTTGCTTTTTGACGATGATCCGATTTTTCACCCTTACTTTCCAGGAGGACAACGCGTTGCTAAACTTTCCCATGGCTTTGTTGTTTATCTTCTTCATTGTCGGGTCTAGCCATGGTCTAGGATACTCGGTTTCATCCTGGCCCGGGAACAAGAAACTCCGGTGCGGCTTCGTTAGGAGGAACTGCTCCATATTTGGTATCTTCCTTAATTTTTCGTCGTTGATGGTGGCAGTTTCCCATAGGATGCATCCTATTTGATTGTCGTAGCACATGCGTGCTTCCTCAGGCTCTTTTGGCTCGAAATTGCTAGGGTCCACCTTCGTGACCACCAGTCTAGTAGTGCTGAGCTAGTTTGGGCGTCGTATCCTCTTCGATTGCTGTTCTGTACCGGCTAATTTGCCAGCATCGGTGCCGGTCTCGGCGCCGGTGTCGGTGCCGGTGTCAGTGCAACCCTCGGATGTGATAGGGGGGTACAACAACTGTTGCTCATCCAGATAGTTAAAATAGTTGTTTGCCGCCTCGTAGACGTCACAATTACCAGAACCCCCTCCTTCATCGTTGTTAGCCATGTTTCCTACGCTTAAGTCTAGACAATTAATTATAGATCTAATAAAATGAATAATGATAAAAAAGGCCTATATTTTGTCGGAATGTTGATTCATTCTCGTTGCGGCAAATCCCGGGCACTCGATATGTCCTAGTTTGTAGCACAAGTCATGCCGAACTTTCACGAAAAATTTCGGCATGACCTTTGCTAATAAGTGGACATATCGAGCGCCTGAAATTTGCCGGAACGGAAATGAATCAACATTCCGGCAAAACATAGGCCACTTGGAATCATTCCCTACAAACAATGTTCAAATATCCATCTTCGACACTGCAACACATGTCCAAATATACACGAGTTAATTCAAAAACTAGTTTAACCCTCTCTCTCTCTCCTTCTCACTCTATCTCTCTCAAGCTAGTGTTTCACATATGCATTCTTTGCAAAGTATTTAGGTCAATTTCATACAAATGAAACTTAATTAGTAGCAAAATATTTACTTTAAACTATTTCAAATAATTTTTTATTAAACTATTTCAAATAAATTATGTCCTACAAAATTTAACTAGGGTTCCTCTCCCTCTTCCTCTCCCTCTCTCTCCCTCTTCCTCTCCCTCTTCCTAGGTTTCTAAGGCCCTGAGTACCTAACTAACCCTAGAGAGAGGATTTAACTAATTTTGTTCTAACTAACCCTAAAGCTAAGACAGCAGAGAGGAGAGGAGAGAGGGAGGAGGGGCGGGTGCCTTACAGGGGGTCAGGGGAGACGCCGGCGGTGAGGTGGAGGTAGGGGGAGACGGGCACGGCGGAGGAGGCGCACGGAGGAGGGCGCACGGAGGAGGGCGCATGGAGGAGGGAGACGGCGGTGATGGAGGGCGCACAGAGGAGGGCAATGGCAGCGATGGAGGGCGCGCGCGGAGAGGAGGGCGACGGCGGCGTAGGAAAGGAGAGGGATTTGGGGGAGAATGGGGAAGAAAGCGCGTGGGAGAGGGTTAAGTCGATGTAGCGGTAGCGCTGGTATAGAACCAGCGCTATAGCTAACTTAGCTATAGCGCTGGTTCTAAACCAGCGCTACCGCTATTGCTTTACTTTTTTCTTTTCATTTTCTTTTTTACCTTTCTCCTTTTTCTATTTCTTTTCATTTTCATTTCTATTCCTTTCCTTTTTATTACATTTTATTTTTCTTTTCATTTTATTTTTGTTTTTATTTTTCTCCCTCTGAAAAATTAACAATATGCATGATGGGAAAGGGCGATATATATTATATCATTTGACCAATAACGGTTAAGTGCGCATACAAAATAGGAACATATATATAAATGATGGTTTGCTTCTTCTTCGTCGCCGATAACGGTTAAGTGTGTTGACGTTTTCCTTTCTGAGTGAGCTTCTTTCCTTTCTTATTCGCTGCCGTGTAATTGAGCCCCTCGTTATGACTTTTCCTTTTCGATGGAGTGCGATTTTTCTTAGGTAATGTAGTCCTGCTTCTTCTTTCGATAGATGCTTCATCATCATCGTCATCTTCCCTCATCGGGTCACCATACTGGTCGTAGTCGTCCTAGTTAGCGACCCCGTCCATTCCAACGATGCTCCTTTTGCCTCTCCTCACGACAACATGGCTCAGATTGCTCGGGTCGGTTATGACGAAGCATTGTGTCATGTGTGATAACCCACAAGTATAGGGGATTGCAACTTTCGAGGGTAGAGTATTCAACCCAAATTTATAGATTCGACACAAGGGGAGCCAAAGAATATTTGAGAGTATTAGCAGCTGAGTTGTCAATTCAACCACACCTGGAGATTAAATATCTGCAGCAGAGTGATCAGTAGCACAGTAATATGATAGTTTTGATAGCAGTAGCAACAGTAACAGTAATGGTAACAGTGATAGCAATAGTTTTGTAGCAGTTGGAACAGTAGTAGTAGCAATTGTAACTTAGCAAGAACAATATGTGGAAAACTCGTAGGCGCTGGATCGGTGAACTCGTTGGATGATATTCATCATATAACAGTCATAACCTAGGGCGACACAGAACTAGCTCCAGTTCATAAATGTAATGTAGGCTTGTATTCCGTAACTAGTCATACGTGCTTATGGAAAAGAACTTGCATGACATCTTTTGTCCTACCCTCCCGTGGCAGCGGGGTCCATAAGGAAACTAAGGGATATTAAGGCCTCCATTTAATAGAGAACCGGAACAAAGCATTAACACACGGTGAATACATGAAATCCTCAAACTACGGTCATCACCGGAAAGTATCCCGACTATTGTCACTCCGGGGTTTGCGGATCAGAACACGTAATAGGTGCATATGACTAGCAAGATCGGATCAAGAACATAGATATAGTGGTGATAACATAAACGGTTCAGATCTGAAATCATGGCACTTGGGCCTTAGTGACAAGCATTAAGCATGGCAAAGTCATAGCAACATCAATCTCAGAACATAGTGGATACTAGGGATCAAGCCCTAACAAAACTAACTCGATTACATGATGAATCTCATCCAACTCCTCACCGACCAGCAAGACTACGAAGAAATTTCTCACTCCCGGTGGGGAGCATCATGGAATTGGCGATGGAGAAGGGTTGGTGATGACGAAGACCAAAGGTTCCCCTCTCCGGAGCCCCAAACGGGCTCCAGATCTGGCCTCCCGATGAAGAACAGGAGGTGGCAGCGGCTCCGTATCGTAAAATGTGATGAAACTTTCTCTCTGATTTTTTCTCCAAAAATAGGAACTTATAGTGGAGGAATTAGGGTCAGTGGGGCCACGAGGTGGGCACAACCCACCAGGGCGCACCTAGGGGGCCTGGCGTGCCCTGGTGGGTGCTGCTCACCCTGGCCCCCCTCTTCGGTAGATATTGGCTCCAATAATACTTATATATTCTGAAATAATTCTCCAAAAAGTTTCATTCCGTTCCGAGAACTTTTATTTCTGCACAAAAACAACACCATGGTAGTTCTGCTGAAAACAGCGTCAGTCCATGTTAGTTTCATTCAAATCATGCAAATTAGAGTCCAAAACAAGGGCAAAAGAGTGAGGAAAAGTAGATACGTTGGAGACGTATCAACTTCCCCAAGCTTAAACCTTTGCTTGTCCTCAAGCAATTCAGTTGACAAACTGAAAGTGATAAAGAAAAACTTTTACGAACTCTTTTGTTCTTGTTTACAGATATATGCTTAAGTAGCACCCAGATTTTCAGCAAAGATTATGACTAACCATGCCAACAATAACTCTTAGAAATTATGTTAACTCATATCAATAATATAAGCAACTAGCGAGCAATAATAAGATATCTCAAGCGCCAACACTTTGTCAAAACAATCATGATACAATATGACAATAGTGGTATCTCGCTAGCCCTTTCTGTGACCGCAAAACATAAATGCAGAGCACCTTCAAAGTTCAAGCAGCGACTAAACATTGTAATTCATGGTAGAAAAGATCCAGTCATACTGCACCCAACATCGACTATACACAATGCATGAGGATGACAATAGTGCTCTCAGGTCTGGCGCTTGTTTGAGAAGGTGATGACTCAACATAAAAGTAAATAGATAATCCCTTCGCAGAGGGAAGCATGGATTTGCAGAGGTGCCAGAGCTCGAGTTTTAAAATAGAGATAGATATAATTTTGGGAGGTACACCCTTCCTGTCAACGTCACGACCAAGAGTTATCAATATCTTCCATGCTAAACAAATTAGCGGCGGTTCCCAAGCTGTAAAAGTAAAGGTTTACTCCCCCTCCACCAACAATCACATTCCATAGCTAGCCGCATCCACGGGTACCGTCCAAACCAACAACATTCCTGGGGGAGTTTTGTTTAATTATTTTTGATTTTTGATTACGGGACTGGGAATCCCTATTATCGCCCCTCTCGTGTAAGGACGTGTGAATAAAGACTCATCATGAGAATAACCCGCTTAGCATGGAAGATACTGACCGCCCCTTGTTGCTCCATGAGCGGTCCAGGCACACAAAACAGATGTTCATTTGAATTTTTAGATATGGCACATGCAAATTTACTTTGGAACGTCAGGGTAATACCGCATATAGGTAGATATAGTGGACTCATCTGGAATAACTTTGGTTTAAGGATTTTGATGCACAAGCAGTATTCCCGCTTAGTACAGGCAAAGGCTAGCAAATAGATTGAGAAGCGGCCAGCTAGAGAGCGAAAACGGTCATGAACATGCATTACATATAATAAACATTAACTACTAGCATGAGTAGGATATGGACACCATGAACATAAATATCATGAAGGCTATGTTAGTTTTGATTCAACTACATGCGTGAACATGTGCCAAGTCAAGCCACTTGAAACATTCAGAGGAGGATACCATATCATCATACCACATCACAACCATTTTAATGCATGTTGACATCCAAGATAAATCATTATCCACTCCTAGCTACTTAAGGATGGCATGAACAACTATAATCTCTAATGGTCATTGCAAACATGTTTGATCATAATAGGCTGAATCCAGGATACTAGCTAGGTTAAACATATTTACAAAAACAAAAACAAGTTGAGTTCATACCCGCTTTTCTCTGCCACAGTCAATTCATCAACTATCGTCATTATTGGCTTTCACTTGCACGGCCGAATGATAAGAAAATAATAATAGTGCAAGAGTGTCGTGGACTAAGCTGGAATCTGCAAACATTTTATTCAAGAGGAGAAGACAAGGTAAAATGGGCTCTTTGTTAGATTAACAATGATGCATATGAGAGCCACTCAACATTTTCATCGTGGTCTTCTCCTTGGTACGACTCAAACAAAAAGAAAAAAAATTCAGAGAAATACACTGAAATATTTTTGGAGTTTTTGATTTTTCTTGAAGAAAGCAAATTAAAGAGAAAAACAAAATTGAGAAAAACTATTTGCACGGGAAAGCTCCCAACAAATAAAAAAAGAAATGAGAAATCTTTTTGGGTTTTCTTTTGATACTAAAATTTTACTAAGCTAGAAAGGAAAGCCGAAGAGAAGCAGGAAATATTTTTGGATTTTCTCAAAGTTTTTCAAACACGCAAGAAGAAAGCGAGAAAACAAATCTAGCATGGATATTAAAATCAAAAAGTGTGAACACTGACAACTGGAATGAAATGTGTGAGCATGAATGTAATGTCGGTGGAAATACGTACTCCCCCAAGCTTAGGCTTTTGGCCTAGCTTGGTAATCTCCATCCGTATGAATAATAATCTGGGCGATGGCTCACCGAGGCCCTCGGTGCAAACTCCGCGGCCCTCCTAGCAGCTTCAACCTCAGCATTGTACGCATGGGCCTCGCTCTCAAGGACATAGTATCTTCCCCTACTATGAAAATCAAGACATCAGGAGCAGGCAAAGTGACAGGCACAGCAGGTTTTTTTATTAAATCTCAAGTTATAGGTGTAGTTAGTGGTCGTGCCTGTAAGAAACTTATGACGCTTCATGGCATCAAAGTCTAAATACTGAGTAGGTAAAATGGGGTCATTAGGCCATGGTGAGACATTTAATCTCTCCGCCACACGGGAGGCATAGATTCCTCCATAAAAATTACCATTGGCAGCATTGAGTTGCAGCCTCCGTGCAACAATTGCACCAAGATTATAATATTTATTTCCAGTTATGGCAGTATGTATGAGACTCAAATCATGAGCACACAGTGTGCTACAATCTTGTTTGCCTACGATACATTTACCGTTAAAGAGTGCGAAATACTGTATTGATGGGAAATGGATGCTGTTAATTCTCCCTTGTGCTACTCCCCTATCTTCACATGTCGTCGTTTTCTCATGACAGACGCCATGGGGTGGCTTATCGAGAGTGGTTGGGGCCGAAGGACGCCGGCGGGCTTCGGTGGCGGGATTGGGCACTGGCAGTGGGGGACACACGATGTACCCAGGTTCGGGGCCCTCTACGGGAGGTAACACCCCTAGTCCTGCTAGTCTGGTTGACGAACCGAGGGGAGCTACAATGGTGCTCCTTGAGCTGTCTGGATAGAGGAGGAAGAAGGAGCTAGCTGGCTCGCTTCACCTCTCTACGTGAGTGTGAGCGTGTGTGCGTGTGAATTGATCGCCCCGTGCATGGGGGAGCTCCAGGGTGTTTTATAGGCCAGCCCCCTGGATTACAATATGGGTAGAGGCGCCGGAGGGCCCCAGATGGCGGTCTCTCTAGCCGGCCATGGGGCCCCCAGCTGTGGAGTCTTGTCGTTGGTGGGGCCCGCCGGCTACAGGGTCCCGTTGCTGGTAGGGCCCGCCGACTGCAGGGTCCCGTCAGGAGCCGGAAGGGGCCCGCTCGGTAGGCCCACGTGCCCGTCACGTCGCGTCACGGGTCATCCTATGGGGCGTCGTCTTGTGGCAGCCGGCCGCGGTCAGCGGTACGGCCGGCCGCACTGTGGCCATTCCGGGGCAGGTAATGGAGTGGTTGAGGATGTGCCGGCACTGTGCCGCCCGCCCGGTCGCAGTCGGCCGGGGTCAAAGACACTGTCGCCTCCACTGTGGCCATGCGGGCACGGACCGTCGACGCGACGGGTCCGCTATAGCCATGCTTGCAATGACCGTGGCACCGGGGGCACTGCTGATACGCCGGGCATCAGGTCGTCGTCCGGCAAGGTATGGCGATGGGACGGGAGCTGACAAACCGGCTAGAAGGCTAGGAGTCACCGCCTCTGGCTGGCCGGTTGGTCGCAGTCGGCCGCGCGGAGCCGGACTATAGGGGGAGGCGGACCGTCCTGTAGTCGTTTTTCAAAAAGCTGGAGTAAAGACCCAGCTGAGGCTACCCCGGGGTTATCCCCCCGACAGTAGTCCCCGAAGCAGGGGGGCCGTCGGCGAGCCGTGGCGGACCACACCGGCTTGAGTCACGCATTTTTGGACCGCGGGGCGGTCCCGGAGCCGGAAGAAGTGGGATCGCGGCGGCCGGCCCCGCAGCCAGCCGACGCTTCGCCAGACGCCTCGACTGCCACGAGGGGCAGAGGAGGCGCGCCACATGGGGGGCGGCGGGCCGTGGCCTGACAGGCCACGCGGAGGACAAGACCGGGCCTCGGGACGGGGCCTACTTCGGCCGCGGCCTCGGCCCGTGCACGTGGATCCTCTGCGGCCCGGACCGCCAGTTGGCGTTCCCGAAGTGCCATAATGACCTTCCCGCGCGTGGCGGAACTAGTGGGGTTCGTGCGCAACGGATCCGCTCCCCACTACTCCACGCGGGGTTTAAATGGGAGGGGAGAGGAGCTGAACGGGGCATTCGCACCCCTGTGCACGCACGTCGTCCTCGTCGCTCGTCCCCCTCCCGGCACTGAGAGAGAGAGAGAGCACAAGCTGCTCTTCCACCGCACCGCCATCCGCTGCCATCGGGAGTTGCGACGTGACGGAGCCCATGCGCCCCGCCGCCGCGACCAAGACTTCTTCGAGGCGCATGGCGGGCAAGGGGGCCTGGGACGGCATCGATGTCGACGAGGCCTACATCGAGCACCTCCACCACCGCCGCAAGTTGTCGCCGGCGGAGTGGAGGCACGCATTGCCGAGGCGGAGAACATGTCGGCCCCGCGCGAAGGCGAGGTGGTGGTCTTCACCGAGCATTTCACCCGCGGGCTTGGCCTGCCGGTGAGCGCGTTCTTCCGGTGCTTCCTCACGCGCTTCGGGCTACAACCGCACCACCATAGTGCCAACGCCATTCTGCAACTAGCGGCGTTCGTCACCCTCCGCGAGGGCTTCCTGGGAGTGGAGCCGAGCCTCGACCTCTGGTGCCGGATCTTCTACTTGAAGCGTCAGACGGTGAAGATCCAAGCAACCGGCCAGAAGGTGATGACCGCCTGCGGAGCCGCTCTGGTCCATTATCGCCCCAGAGCCGGGTTCCGGCAGCTTCCCCTGCAGGACCCAGTGAAGAGTTGGCAAAAGGGGTTCTTCTATGTGAAGAACGTGAAGCCAGAGGAGGACTACATCAACCTCCCCGACTTCGTCGACCAGCCGCCGATCGTGATGCTAAACTGGAGGACGCTTCTGCCCCAGGCGCCCAAGATGGCGGACCGGCTCTACGAGCGCCTGATGGTGATGACCAAGACGGAAGGGCTGACGGCGGTGGACCTCCTGGCCGCGATGGTGCCACGCCGGGTGCAGCCGCTGCAGCGCCAGCCGCACCTCATCTGCCAGATGGGTGGACGACATGACCCCTGCCAGCTCTCCACCAAAGAGCTGAAGGCGGTGCAAGTGGCGAGGAGGGTAAACTCCATCTCGGCCACCAAGATGGACAAGGGCGAATGGCGATGGGGGAAGGCCCCGTACAGCCAGGGCCGTCCGGCTCCGCGGGTACGTGTCAAGCCGTCCCCCACCCTTTTTTTCCTCTGAAGCCGGCGTTCCCCCCAGCCTGACGGCGGAGGGGCTTCTCTTTCGTGCAGGTATTTCCTCAGCTGCAGGATTACGGGGAGCCGGCTGCCGACACGGCGGAGTCGGACCCCGAGGAGGTCGAAGACGCCGACGATGTGGAGCCGGCCGAGTCAGAGCGAGCCGGTGCGTCCGAAGCCGGCGGGACGGAGGCAGAGGCAACCGAATCGGCTGGTGAGTTACCTCTCCAGTCGCTTTTGCGGGACTAACCCGATGACGACACTGAATCAGAGGGGTTGAGCGATGCAGCCGCTCCGGAGGGCCCCGAAGCCTCGGGAGACGACGCCACCGCGCCAAGGAAGCGCGTTCGCCGGGCCGACCGTGGGCCCAGCCGAGGCGACGCAGCCGCGGGCGGAAAGGGGGAGCAGCCAGCCAGCTCCCGGCCGGCCACCAAACGGGCAGCCAGTGCCCAGCCGAGCGGTATTCGAGGAGGCGGCGGGAAGAAACAGCGGGTCGCTCGGCGGACGGTCCCTGTTAGCATCGGGTAAGTTTTCTTCGAGTTCCTACTTGGTTTCCGGTCGGCCTTCTTTCCTTATTTCATTTATCCAGGGAGCCGCGTGCCCTGGGGAGGGCCACGACCGTCGAGACGTCGGGGATGGCACCGCCGACCGCCGCCGATGAAAGGGAACGCGAGGCGTGGTGGGACCTCGAGGCGTCCGAGCGAGAACAGCTCGAGGAGGAGCACCGCCCATGGGTGGAGGCGGCGCGGAAGCAGCCACCAGGGAGGGCCAGCACAGAAGCGGCCGGCCAGTCGTGGGAGCCATTTCCCATCGGCCGGGAGAGGAGGTCCAAGGACAAGCATGACCCCGCACGACGGGCGAAGGCGGATGTGCGGGCCGAGGAGGAGGCGCGCACGGCTGCACGCATGGCCGACGCCGCCAAGAGGACAGAGTCAGACCACAACGCGGCACCGCCAGGCGCGGACGACGTGCCGCCGGGCGCCGACGAGCCTCCGGAGGTAGTCGTTCCGGAGGCGGAGGTCCCGGCTCCAGAGATCCCGGCTCCGGAGGTGAGCCGAGGAAGCGCCGCCAGAGGCGGCGCACCGGAGATCGAGGCTGCAGCGCCCAGATGGGCGGCCGCCACCGGCTCGCCAGCCGGGTCCGGAGCGGCGGCACCGGGGAGGGCGGGTCCCATAGTCGTCACGGCACGAGGTCCTTCCGAGCCCGCCGACGGGGGCCGGTCGCATGAGACCTGGGCCAACGCCGGTGGCACGGCCATAAACGACGCGCCAAGCGCCCTCGGGGCTGCGGTGGCCGCGGTCGTTGCTGAGTTTGCCGCCTGCCGCGCCCAAGCGGTGCAGGAGGCCCAGGCCACCAACAACCGGCTGGTGCACCTCGAACAGTCCGTCGCGGTAAGGGCTCGAGATCTTGTCTTTTTTGCTTTGATCTTTTTCTCTTTCCAGTGGGGGTGTGATACGTCCATTTTGCATCATGCTTTTATATTGATATTTATTGCATTATGGGCTGTTATTACATATTTTGGTACAATACTTATGCCTTTTCTCTCTTATTTTACAAGGTTTATCTGAAGAGGGAGAATGCCGGCAGCTGGAATTCTGGACTGGAAAAGGAGCAAATCAGAGATACCTATTCTGCACAACTCCAAAAGTCCTGAAAATTTACGAAGAATTATTTTGGAATATATAAAAAATACTGGGCGGAAGAAATACCAGAGGGGGCCCACCAGGAAGTCACAAGCCAGGGGGGCGCGCCCTACCCCCCTGGGTGCGCCCCTGTGGCTTGTGGCCCACCTGGCAGCCCTCCGGTGCCCATCTTCTACTATATGGAGGGTTTTGACCTGGAAAAAAATCATAACAGAGCTTTCGGGGCGAAGCGCCGCCGTCTCGAGGTGGAACTTGGGCAGAACCAATCTAGGGCTCCGGCAGAGCTGTTCTGCCAGGGAAACTTCCCTCCCGGAGGGGAAAATCAAAGCCATCGTCATCACCAACGATCCTCTCATCGATAGGGGATCAATCTCCATCAACATCTTCACCAGCACCATCTCCTCTCCAAACCCTAGTTCATCTCTTGTATCCGATCTTTGTCTCAAAACCTCAGATTGGTACCTGTGGGTTGCTAGTAGTGTTGATTACTCCTTGTAGTTGATGCTAGTTGGTTTACTTGGTGGAATATCATATGTTCAGATCCTTAATGATCATTAATACTCCTCTGATTATGAACATGAATATGCTTTGTGAGTAGTTACGTTTTTTCCTGAGGACATGGGATAAGTCTTGTTATAAGTAATCATGTGAATTTGGTATTTGTTCGATATTTTGATGAGATGTATGTTGTCTCTCCTCTAGTGGTGTTATGTGAACGTCGACTACATGACACTTCACCATTATTTGGGCCTAGAGGCAGGCATTGGGAAGTAATAAGCAGATGATGGGTTGCTAGAGTGACAGAAGCTTAAACCCTAGTTTATGCGTTGCTTCGTAAGGGGCTGATTTGGATCCACGCGTTTCATGCTATGGTTAGATTTATCTTAATTCTTCTTTCGTAGTTGCGGATGCTTGCGAGAGGGATTAATCATAAGTGGGAGGCTTGTCCAAGTAAGGACAGCACTCAAGCACCGGTCCACCCACATATCAAATTATCGAAGTAACGAACGCGAATCATATGAGCATGATGAAAACTAGCTTGAGAGTAATTCCCATGTGTCCTCGGGAGCGCTTTGCTTTATATAAGAGTTTGTCCAGGCTTGTCCTTTGCTATAAAAAGGATTGGGCCACCTTGATGCACCTTAGTTACACTTATTACTCGCTACCTGTTACGAATTATCTTATCACAAAACTATCTGTTACCGATAATTTCAGTGCCTGCAGAGAATACCTTACTGAGAACCGCTTGTCATTTCCTTCTGCTCCTCGTTGGGTTCGACACTCTTGCTTATCGAAAGGACTACGATAGATCCTCTATACTTGTGGGTCATCAAGACTCTTTTCTGGCGCCATTGCCGGGGAGTGAAGCGCCTTTGGTGAGTGGAACTTGGTAAGGAAAAATTTATATATTGTGCTGAAATTTATTGTCACTTGTTACTATGGAAAGTAATCCTTTGAGGGGCTTGTTCGGGGTATCTTCACCTCGACCGGAAGCACAAAGAGATGCTCCTCAACCTGCTGCACCTATTGAAAATATTTATTATGAAATTCCCTCGGGTATGATAGAGAAACTGCTAGCTAATCCTTATGCAGGAGATGGAACACTACATCCTGATTTGCATCTAATCTATGTGGATGAAGTTTGTGGATTATTTAAGCTTGCAGGTTTGCCCGAGGATGATGTCAAGAAGAAGGTCTTTCCTTTATCTTTGAAGGAGAAGGCATTGACATGGTATAGGCTATGTGATGATATTGGATCATGGAACTACAACCGATTGAAATTGGAATTTCATCAGAAGTTTTATCCTATGCATCTGGTTCATTGTGATCGGAATTATATTTATAATTTTTGGCCTCGTGAAGGAGAAAGTATTGCTCAAGCTTGGGGGAGGCTTAAGTCAATGTTATATTCATGCCCCAATCATGAGCTTCCAAGAGGAATTATTATTCAGAACTTTTATGCTCGGCTTTCTAATAATGATCGGTCCATGCTCGATACTTCTTGCGCTGGTTCTTTTATGAAGAAAGATATTGAATTCAAGTGGGACTTATTGGAAAGAATTAAACGCAACTCTAAAGATTGGGAACTCGACGAAGGTAAGGAGTCAAGTATAAACCTTAAGTTTGATTGTGTTAAATCCTTTATAGACACCGATGCTTTTCGTGAATTTAGCATTAAATATGGACTTGACTCTGAGATAGTAGCTTCTTTCTGTGAATCTTTTGCTACTCATGTTGATCTCCCTAAGGAGAAGTGGTTTAAATATCATCCTCCCATTGAAGTGAAAGTAGTTGAACCTATTAAAGTTGAAGAGGAAACTAGTACTTATAATGTTGATCCTGTTATTCCTACTGCTTACATTGAGAAACCACCCTTCCCTGTTAGGATAAAGGAACATGCTAAAGCTTCAACTGTGGTTCGTAAGAGTTGTATTAGAACACCTACACCCCCTGAACAAATTAAAGTTGAACCTAGTATTGCTATGGTTAAAGATCTCCTGGTTGATAATATTGATGGGCATGTTATTCATTTTTGTGATGAAGCTGCTAGAATTGCTAGGCCAGATACTAAGAGTAAACATAGACTAGTTGTTGGTGTGCCTGTTGTTTCTGTTAAAATAGGAGATCATTGTTATCATGACTTATGTGATATGGGTGCTAGCGTGAGTGCAATTCCCTTTTCCTTATACAAAGAAATTATGCATGATATTGCACCAGTTGAACTAGAGGAAATTGATGTTACTATTAAGCTTGCTAATAGAGATACTATTGCACCAATGGGGATTGTTAGAGATGTTGAAGTCTTGTGTGGGAAAATAAAGTATCCTACTGATTTTCTTGTTCTTGGTTCCCCACAAGATGATTTTTGTCCCATTATATTTGGCAGACCCTTCTTGAATACTGTTAATGCTAGGATTGATTGTGAAAAGGAAAGAGTTACTGTGAGTTTTGGGGATGTGTCTCATGAGTTCAATTTCTCTAAATTTCGTAGACAACCCCATGACAAAGAATTGCCAAGTAAAGATGAAATTATTGGTCTTGCTTCTATTGTTGTGCCTCCTACTGATCCTTTAGAACAATATTTGCTGGACCATGAAAATGATATGCATATGAATGAGAGGAATGAAATAGATAAAATTTTCTTTGATCAGCAGCCTATTTTGAAACACAACTTACCTGTTGAAATACTTGGGGATCCTCCTCCACCCAAGGGTGATCTCGTGTTCGAGCTTTAACAATTACCCGACACTTTGAAATATGCTTATCTTGATGAAAAGGAGATATATCCTGTTATTATTAGTGCTAACCTTTCAGAGCATGAAGAAAAGAGATTATTGAGAACTCTGAGGAAGCACCGTGCTGCTATTGGATATACTCTTGATGATCTTAAGGGCATTAGTCCCACTCTATGTCAGCATAAAATTAATATGGAGCCTGATGCCAAACCAGTTGTTGATCACCAACGATGGTTGAATCCTAAGATGAAAGAAGTGGTAAGAAAAAGAAATACTAAAGCTTCTGGAGGCAGGTATAATTTATCCTGTTGCTGATAGTAGATGGGTTAGTCCCGTTCATTGTGTCCCTAAGAAGGGAGGTATCACCGCTGTCCCTAATGATAAAAATGAATTGATCCCGCAAAGAATTGTTACAGGTTATAGAATGGTAATTGATTTTAGGAAATTAAACAAGGCTACTAAGAAGGATCATTACCCTCTACCTTTTATTGATCAAATGCTAGAAAGACTATCCAAACATACTCATTTTTGCTTTCTAGATGGTTACTCTGGTTTCTCTCAAATACCTGTGTCAAAAGAGGATCAAGAAAAAACCACTTTTACTTGCCCTTTCGGTACTTTTGCTTATAGACGTATGCCTTTTGGTTTATGCAATGCACCTGCTACCTTTCAAAGATGTATGATGGCTATATTCTCTGACTTTTGTGAAAAGATTCTTGAGGTTTTCATGGATGATTTTTCCGTTTACGGAACTTCTTTTGATGATTGCTTGAGCAACCATGATCGAGTTTTACAGAGATGTGAAGAAACTAATCTTGTCTTGAATTGGGAAAAGTGCCACTTTATGGTTAATGAAGGTATTGTCTTGGGGCACAAGATCTCCGAAAGAGGTATTGAGGTGGATAAAGCAAAAGTCGATGCTATTGAAAAAATGCCGTGCCCTACGGATATCAAAGGTATAAGAAGTTTCCTTGGTCATGCTGGTTTCTATAGGAGGTTTATTAAAGATTTCTCTAAGATTTCTAGGCCTCTCACTAATCTTTTACAAAAATATGTTCCGTTCATTTTTGATGATGATTGTGCAGAAGCATTTGAAATCCTAAAGAATGCCTTGATTTCCGCACCTGTTGTTCAACCACCTGATTGGAACCTACCCTTCGAAATTATGTGTGATGCTAGTGATTATGCTATTGGTGCTGTTCTAGGACAAAGAGTTGATAAGAAATTAAATGTTATTCATTATGCCAGTAAAACTCTAGACAGTGCTCAAAGAAATTATGCTACTACTGAAAAGGAATTTTTAGCGGTTGTGTTTGCTTGTGATAAGTTCAGACCTTATATTGTTGATTCCAATGTAACTGTTCACACCGATCATGCTGCTATTAAGTATCTTATGGAAAAGAAAGATGCTAAACCTAGACTTATTAGATGGGTTCTTCTGCTACAAGAATTTGATTTGCATATTATTGATAGAAAGGGTGCTGATAACCCTGTAGCAGACAACTTGTCTAGGTTAGAAAATGTTCTTGATGACCCACTACCTATTGATGATAGCTTTCCTGATGAACAATTAGCTGTCATAAATGCTTCACACAATGCTCCATGGTATGCTGATTATGCTAATTACATTGTTGCTAAACTTATACCGCCTAGTTTCACATACCAACAAAAGAAAAAGTTCTTCTATGATTTAAGGCATTACTTTTGGGATGATCCACACCTTTATAAGGAAGGAGTAGATGGTGTTATTAGACGTTGTGTACCTGAGTATGAACAGGAACAAATCTTACGCACGTGTCACTCTGAGGCCTATGGAGGACACCACGCTGGAGATAGAACTGCACATAAGGTACTACAATCTAGTTTCTATTGGCCTACTCTCTTCAAGGATGCTCGTAAGTTTGTCTTGTCATGTGATGAATGTCAAAGAATTGGTAATATTAGTAGACGTCAGGAAATGCCTATGAATTACTCTCTTGTTATTGAACCATTTGATGTTTGGGGTTTCGATTATATGGGACCTTTTCCACAATCTAACGGGTATACTCATATTCTAGTTGCTGTTGATTATGTAACTAAGTGGGTCGAAGCTATTCCAACTAGTAGCGCTGATCATAACACTTCTATTAAAATGCTTAAAGAAGTTATTTTCCCTAGATTTGGAGTCCCTAGATATTTGATGACTGATGGTGGTTCACACTTTATTCATGGTGCTTTCCGTAAATTGCTTGCTAAGTATGATGTTAATCATAGAATTGCATCTCCTTATCATCCTCAGTCTAGTGGTCAAGTAGAATTGAGCAATAGAGAAATTAAATTGATCTTGCAGAAGACTGTTAATAGATCTAGGAAGAATTGGTCTAAGAAGCTTGATGATGCATTATGGGCTTATAGAACTGCTTATAAGAACCCTATGGGTATGTCTCCGTATAAAATGGTTTATGGTAAAGCATGTCACTTACCTCTTGAACTAGAACATAAAGCTTATTGGGCAATTAAAGAGCTCAACTATCATTTCAAACTTGCTGGTGAGAAGAGGTTATTTGACATTAGCTCACTTGATGAATGGAGAACCCAAGCCTATGAGAATGCCAAGTTGTTTAAAGAAAAGGTTAAGAGATGGCATGATAGAAGGATACAAAAGCGTGAATTCAATGTAGGTGATCATGTCTTGCTATACAATTCTCATTTAAGATTTTTTGCAGGAAAACTTCTCTCTAAATGGGAAGGTCCTTACGTTATCGAGGAAGTATACCGTTCCGGTGCCATCAAGATCAACAACGCCGAAGGCACAAACCCAAAGGTGGTGAACGGTCAAAGAATCAAACATTATATCTCAGGTACTCCCATAAATGTTGAAACCAATATTATCAATACCATAACCCCAGAGGAGTACATTAGGGAGACCTACCAGAACGTTTCAGACTCCGAAAAGGAATAGGTATTTGGTACGGTAAGTAAACTGACTCCAAAACTCTTTCAATGGCAATTTTTATCCGTTTTGGAATATTTAAAAAATTAGGAAAATTTAAAGTAGTCCGAATAGTGCACGAGGAGGCGACAAGCCAGGGGGGCGCGCCCTACCCCCCTGGGCGCGCCCCTGTGGCTTGTGGCTACCTCGTGTACCATCCGGACTCCGTTTTCTTGTGGTATACTCCTTCGGGTCAGCAAAAATTCATTATATAACATCCCAAAGGTTTTGACTCTCGTATCACGCCAATACCTCTTGTTTTCTTTTTGAGCTGTTTTCGCAGCAGATTTAGAGCAATATGTCGTCCCAAGATTCTGATGGGGAGAGCTATATATCGCATTATCTTGCCAATCCCAAACTCTACGGGGACTTAGATCCTTACGGATTGTTCTCGGAGGAGGAACAAAAAGGCAAGTACGAGGAAGAAAGCTCGGATGAAGAAGAGACCCCCCCCCTGCCTCAGTCAGGAGATATGCACGTGGAGTTCAAGAAATCAAGCCTCCCAAACACAAGGCGAAAACCCAAGGTTCTATTTATCCCTTCTCATTTCCTGCAGGAGAGCAAGGAAGAATTATGTCAAAGGATATTGAAGCTCGAGCAGGAAGTGGACGATCTGAGGGAACAGAATTTTATGCTTAGGAGGAAACTAGACAAGCCTCCAACCTCATCAACAACTCCCTCATCATCCCCTCCGAAGCAAGACAATTAAACACATGGGTATGGGCACTCCCCTTGGCTTGTGCCAAGCTAGGGGGAGGTGCCCCGGTATCGTATCACCATCACATCTTTTATTTTTATCGTTTTTCTTAGTTCGATCCTTTTGATTATGTCTTGATCTAGTAGAATAAAGTTTTTAGTGTGATCTAGTTTTGAGTTTTGCTTTATGTTCCCCCTATGTAAGCAAGTCCAAGAGTTATATAATAAAGAGTAGTTTTAAGTTGAGGGCTTTGCTTGTTTGCTATGATCTCGAGAAAAAGAAATAGAAAGAAGTATAAAATAAAAGCAAAGAGTATATATGATGATCTTATGGGGAGTGATGACTTCACATATAAGAAGTATGTCGATTGAAACTTGTTGTGGGTTGACAAACATAGCTATTGGTCATTGTGGCAATTAAAAGGAAGTAATAAAGAAAGAGAGGTTCACATATAAATATATTATCTTGTACATCTTTTATGATTGTGAGCACTCATTAAAATATTATATGTTAAGAAGTTGATGTTGGACAAGGAAGACAACATAATGGGTTATGTTTGCTTACTTCCGAATAGAAGTTATATGGTTATAGATCCCTCAACATGTGTCGCTTGCTTCCACCTCATATCAGCCAAAACTTCCGCACCAAGTAGAGATACTACTTGTGCATCCAAACACCCTTAACCCAGTTTTGCCATGAGAGTCCACCATACCTACCTATGGATTGAGTAAGATCCTTCAAGTAAGTTTTCATCGGTGCAAGCAATAAAAATTGCTCTCTAAATATGTGTGATATATTAGTGTGAGGAAAATAAGCTTTATACGAACTTGTGATAGGGAAGAAATAAAAGCGACGGACTGCATAATAAAGTTTTCTATCACAAGGGGCAATATAAAGTGACGTTCTTTTGCATTAAGGGATTGTGCATCCAACTATGAAAGCGCATGACAACCTCTGCTTCCCTCTGCGAAGGGCCTATCTGTTACTTTTATTTTCTAGTACTTACCTTTATGCAAGAGTCGTGATGATCTCCATCACTTTCTTTATTTCGCCTTTATCTTTTGGCAAGCGTCATGTGTTGGGGAATGATCTAGACACATATATCCACTCAAAAGTGGGCGAGCATGAGTTATTACTGTTGACATTACCCTTGAGGTAAATAGTTGGGAGGCAATACTATAAGCCCCTATCTTTCTCTGTGTCCTATTGAAGCTTTGACCTCATAGGTACCTCGTGAGTGTTAGCAATTGTGAAGACTAAAAGATGATTGAGTATGTGGATTTGCTTTACAAGCTCTTATATTGACTCTTTCCTACGTTATGATAAATTGGAATTGCTTCAATTACTGAGAGCATAGTTTGTGGTCCTCAATAGAGTTCTTGATTCATACTTTATATTGTGAATGAATTGTTACTTCAACATAAGAAATTATATGTCGATATATGTTGCTGTTCTAAAGATGATCATGATGCCCTCATGTCCGTATTTTATTTTATCGACACCTCTATCTCTAAACATGTGGGCATATTTATCGATTTCGGCTTTCGCTTGAGGACAAGCGAGGTCTAAGCTGGGGAGAGTTGATACGTCCATTTTGCATCATGCTTTTATATTGATATTTATTGCATTATGAGCTGTTATTACATATTTTGGTACAATACTTATGCCTTTTCTCTCTTATTTTACAAGGTTTATCTGAAGAGGGAGAATGCCGGCAGCTGGAATTCTGGACTGGAAAAGGAGCAAATCTGACATACCTATTCTCCACAACTCCAAAAGTCCTGAAAATTTACGGAGAATTATTTTGGAATATATAAAAAATACTGGGTGGAAGAAATACCAGAGGGGGGCCACCAGGCAGTCACAAGCCAGGGGGGCGCGCCCTACCCCCCTGGGCGCGCCCCTGTGGCTTGTGGCCCACCTGGCAGCCCTCCGGTGCCCATCTTCGGCTATATGGAGGGTTTTGACCTGGAAAAAATCATAACAGAGCTTTCGGGGCGAAGCGCCGCCGTCTTGAGGCGGGACTTGGGCAGAACCAATCTAGGGCTCCGGCGGAGCTGTTCTGCCGGGGAAACTTCCCTCCCGGAGGGGGAAATCGAAGCCATCGTCATCACCAACGATCCTCTCATCGAGAGGGGGTCAATATCCATCAACATCTTCACCAGCACCATCTCCTCTCCAAATCCTAGTTCATCTCTTGTATCCAGTCTTTGTCTCAAAACCTCAGATTGGTACCTGTGGGTTGCTAGTAGTGTTGATTACTCCTTGTAGTTGATGCTAGTTGGTTTACTTGGTGGAAGATCATATGTTTAGATCCTTAATGATCATTAATACTCCTCTGATTATGAACATGAATATGCTTTGTGAGTAGTTACGTTTGTTCCTGAGGACATGGGATAAGTCTTGTTATAAGTAATCATGTGAATTTGGTATTCGTTCGATATTTTGATGAGATGTATGTTGTCTCTCCTCTAGTGGTGTTATGTGAACGTCGACTACATGACACTTCACCATTATTTGGGCCTAGAGGAAGGCATTGGGAAGTAATAAGTAGATGATGGGTTGCTAGAGTGACAGAAGCTTAAACCCTAGTTTATGCGTTGCTTCGTAAGGGGCTGATTTGGATCCACACGTTTCATGCTATGGTTAGATTTATCTTAATTCTTCTTTTGTAGTTGCGGATGCTTGCGAGAGGGGTTAATCATAAGTGTGAGGCTTGTCCAAGTAAGGGCAGCACCCAAGCACCGGTCCACCCACATATCAAATTATCGAAGTAACGAACGTGAATCATATGAGCATGATGAAAACTAGCTTGACAGTAATTCCCATGTGTCCTCGGGAGCACTTTGCTTTATATAAGAGTTTGTCCAGGCTTGTCCTTTGCTATAAAAAGGATTGGGCCACCTTGCTGCACCTTAGTTACACTTATTACTTGCTACCCGTTACGAATTATCTTATCACAAAACTATTTGTTACCGATAATTTCAGTGCTTGCAGAGAAAACCTTACTGAGAACCGCTTGTCATTTCCTTCTGCTCCTCGTTGGGTTCGACACTCTTACTTATCGAAAGGACTATAATAGATCCCCTATACTTGTGGGTCATCAAGGCGCGCCAGCGCATCCACTGGGTGTAGCCCCCGAGACTCGGGCCGGCTGGGACTCAGGCTGGTCGATTCTAAATGCGCAGCATCTTTGTTTCTGTGTCTCTCGCAGACCGTCTACGACCGACGGGTGGCTGCGTACAACACGATGTTGGGCTTGTATCGAGGAGCCGAAAACCGCCTAGCAGTTGTGTCCGCGGATCTGCAAGGTACGCATCTTGTGAGTTTCCACTGGGTGTAGCCCCCGGGATTCAGGCCGGCTACTCCGAAGGCGGGCTGAATCCCCATCTTTGGTTGCTTTCTGACAGAAGCGTCCTCATGCCGGGCAGCCACCCATACCGAGACGGTCTGCCTCCGTCGCCAGGTGGTGCACCTTGGCGAGCAGTGGGACCTCCTGTCCACGGAGTGCGACCGGCTCTGCCAGGAGGCGGATCGGGCGCAGGTGGAGAAAGACGGTCCCGAGGCGGCCCACCGCCGGGAACTGGAGGAGCGGGAGACGACCCACCGCCGAGAGCTGGAGGAGCGGGAGATGGCCCATCGCTAGGAGCTGGAGGCCAGGGAGGCCTCATTGGCGAAGGCGGCCGACGACGCGCAGGCGGCGCAGGCTGAGCACGAGCAACGGATTCAGGAGTGCTCGGCCAGGGATGCCGCACTGGAGAAGGAGGCGCGCGCGTTGGACCAGCTTCTGGCTGGTAAGTTTTGCTATTTCTCTTGTCTTCGTGCGTCGGCTCCGGGCGGGCATTTCCTTTGTCGCTCACCCTACACCCCCTTCTTCCCTAGGTCTCTTTCCGGGTATGCAAGAAGTCGCGGAATTCCCCGTGGAGGCCCATCGCGAGGATTAGCGGGCGCAGGGGATCCTCGTCGGCCGCTTGCCGCCTGGACCGTGGACGAGGTGGGGATTGCCGCCAAGGTGCGTCTGACCGAGGTGGTCCGGGCCATGAAGTGACTTCAGGGCATCGGCTCGGCACTGGTCCGCACCCTTTGGCCGGGTGCGGTGGAGCCGGCCTCCATGAGCCGGCTGTCGAGGTGGCTGGAAGCCGGGACCGCGCGGGTGAACGCCTGGAGGGCTTCCGCTGCGCGCGCCGGAGCGGCCATGGCGCTTCGCATCGCGAGGTCATTGTACCCCGAGCTGGACTTGGGGCTGCTTACGGCCCAACGTGCCAGCACCGACGCGGAGCTGGAGGCGGTTGCCGATGTTCTGGCCGTGCGGGCCAGTGATCTCGCGTCTTTTGCCCCGTGGGACGAATACGTCCCGGAGCGCACGGTTGATGGCGAGGTGATCCTGGAGGACCGGTACATGCTTGCCCTCGACAACCCGGAGGGTAGCGCCGGCGAGACAGATGATGAAGACGCCGGGTCCAGCACCGACGACTGCGTCGACTCCGAGCCGGCTCAGGACTTGGACGCGGGGGCCGATGCGGAGCATGCCGTGGCCAAGGACGGGGCTTCTACCTCAGCCGCCGCGGAGGGCGCCAGGGGAGGAGACGGCACCGCCACTAGCTAGGATCCTTTTGTTTTCCTGCTGCTTTTGTTAGACTGCAGTTCCACCCACTGGGGGTGTATAATGTAATGAACATGTGGCCGTGGGCCGTTATGCTTTTGTATATGAGTTGATGCTTTTGTTTTGCCAAAGTTTTTTGTGCGTGCCGACTCGGCCTTAGCTTTTTGCCCCTTTGACTCCTTCTGCCCAAGACCTTGTCCCCTTCGGCTTCGGCCCCGCCAGCCGGACAGCCGGGAGCCGGTCTGTGGCTGGGACGGGGCATCCACCTCGGGGGAGTCGGTCGTGAGTTTGGGAGTCGCGAGGACGTATTGGCCAAGGTGAGTTTGACAAAGGCTAAGAAAGGTGATCCGGCTAGCCCTAGCCGGCGACTCCCTTATGGCCGTTTTTCGTGTGCGCTAAGTTTTCCGTCCCGAGAACCCGTCAGCCGGACAACCGGGAGCCGGTCTATAGCTGGGAGGGGTGGGAGGGTTTTTTCCTTAGCTCACATTACTCGACCGGCTTGGGGGAGCGATGTCAAGGCTAGCCGGCGAGCCCCCGGGACCGTGGGACCGGGTCCGGGAGCCGGTGTGTGGGGCGAACTGCTTTGGAAGGAAATGAAAGAGGTGTGCCCCAAGAGCTGGCTCGGGGCGCCCGTTACATTCATAAGCCCAAAAGGGAGGGTACATACATACACTGGTCCTTCTTAGCAGTAAAACGGACGGAGGAGCGCTGCGTTCCATGGGCGCTCCGTCTCCTCGCCGGAGGCGTCTCTCTTGCGCTTCTGCGGCTTCTGGGCGTCTATTAGGTAGTACGCTCTATTGTGCAGCGCCTTGCTGACGATGAACGGGCCCTCCCATGGGGAGGACAGCTTGTGCTGGCTAGCGGTCCGCTGGATCCGCCTGAGCACCAGGTCCCCCTCGTGGAAGGAGAGGGGCCGGATCCGACGCCGTCTTCCCTTGCCTCCTTTGCGTCCGTCTCCGTGTACAGGGTGACGCAAGGTGAGTCGAACTCGATGTCCGTGGGGATAACTGCCTCGGAACCGTACATGAGAAAGAAGGGCGTGAAGCCGGTTGAGCGGTTGGGCGTGGTTCTAAGGCTCCACAGGACGGCCGGGAGCTCTTCGATCCAGCAGCCGGCTGACCGAACAAGCGGTGCCATGAGCCGAGGCTTGATGCCGGACAAGATCAAGCCGTTTGCTCTCTCTACCTGGCCGTTCGACTGCGGGTGGGCAACCGATGCGAGGTCGAGCCGGATGCCTTGTTTGGCGCAGAAGCGCGCCAGCACGCCCTTGGCGAAATTGGTGCCGTTGTCGGTGATGATGGTATGCGGGACATCGTAGCGGACTGTGATGTCTTCGATGAATCGGACGGCCGTGGGGCCGTCCAGCTTCTTGATGTGTCTGGCCTCGATCCACTTGGTGAACTTGTCGACGGCTACCAATAGATGCGTCATGCCGCCTCGGGCGGTCTTGAAGGGTCCCACCATGTCGAGGCCCCAGACCGCGAAGGGCCAGGAGAGGGGGATGGTCTGGAGTGCCATAGCTGGCAGGTGGCTCTGTGCGCTGAAGCGCTGACACCCTTCGCACTTGTCGACCAGCCGCTTTGCTTCTTCTAGGGCCGTCGGCCAATAGAAACCGTGGCGGAATGCCTTGGCCACCAGGGTCCTGGAGGCGGTGTGATGCCCGCACTCGCCCTGGTGGATGTCTCGGAGGATCTCCTGCCCCCGTTCCGGCTCGACGCGGCGCTGGAACACATCGGTTGTGCTGCGGTGAACCAACTCGTGGTTGATGATGCTGTAGGCGGGGGCCCGACACTGGATTTGTCGGGCAGTGGCCTCGTCGGGAGGGAGCTCGCCGCGTAGGAGGAAGGCCAGGATGGGTTGGGCCCTGGTGGGAGCCATGACGGGAGCAGGCACCGGCTCGAGGTGGCTTTCGGGACCGGCTGTAGCCCCAGTGCCCGGAGGCGGAGCACCCGGGGCCGGGCCGTCAGTCCCCGGGACCGAGCCGTCAGTCCCTGGGGCCGGCAGGCCGATCGTCATGAGGACGGCCGCGGGGTCATCGGCTGTCGGAGCCGGCTGGGCCAAAGCGGCGGCTGGAGCCGGCGGGTTTGTCGGAGCCAGCGGGGTGCCGGCGGGGTCAGCTGGCACGAAGATGGACTCCGATTCAGCGGAGGGTTTGATCGACGGCTTGAGTAGCCGCTCGAGGGAGACGCCAGCTGTCGGAGCCGGCTGGGATTGCCTGCCGGGTGGAGCCGATTTTAGCCAGCGTATCCGCCGCCTCGTTGTCCGCCCGGGGGACGTGGTGGAACTTACACCCCTCAAAGGAGCCGGTGAGTTGTTGGACGAGGAAGCGGTAGCTGGCCATGTTGGCGTCCCTAGCGTCCCACTCGCCAGAGAGCTGCTGCACCACGAGATCCGAGTCGCCGAAACATAGGATGCGCCGGATGCCGATTTCCTTGGCGAGCCGGAGGCCGTGGACGAGCGCCTCGTACTCGGCTACCTTGTTGGAGGCAGCGAAGAGGATCTGGAGCGCGTACTTGAGCTGGTCCCCTTTCGGGAAGGACAGGACGATGCCGGCTCCCAAGCCGGTCCGCATTTTCGAGCCGTCAAAGTGCATGCGCCAATGCATGGAGTCCAGGGGAGGCGGCACGAACTGGGTCTTTGCCCAGTCGACGAGGAAATCGTCCATCGTCTACGACTTGATGGCGTGCGCGGCTCGTATCTGATTTCGTAGTCGGCGAGGGCGATGGCCCATTTGGCGATCCGGCCGGTGGCATCCAGGAAGCTCATGATTTCTCCGAGCGGCGCCGTGCTCACCACGGTGATGGTGTGCTCCTGGAAGTACTGCTTGACCTTCTTGGCGGTGAAGTATATGCCGTAGCACATCTTCTGGTAGTGGGGGTAGTTCTGCTTGGAGGCGGAGAGGACCTCGCTGAGGTAGTAGACGGGGCGCTGGACCGGAAGCGCCCTGCCTTCCTCTGGCCGCTCCACCACGAGGACGACGCTGATCACGCGTGTGGTTGCTGCAATGTATGCGAGCAAAGGCTCCTTTTTTGCCGGAGCCGCCAGGACGGGTGCGTTGGAGAGGGCGCGTTTGAGGTCGCGGAACGCTTCGTCCGCCTGGTCGGTCGACTCGAACTTGGCCGGCTTCTTTACTGGGTCGTGGCCCGGCTCGATTTGTGCCGTCTTCTTCATAAGCTGGTAGAGGGGCAGGGCCTTCTCGCCCAGCCGGCGGATGAACCGGCTGAGCGAGGCAAGGCAGCCGGCGAACTTCTGGACGTCACAGAGCTTGGTCGGCTTGTGCATGCGCTCGATGGCTCTAATTTTCTCCGGGTTAGCTTCGATGCCGCGGGCGGACACGAAGAAACCCAGGAGCTGGCCGGTGGGCACGCCGAAAACACACTTCTCGGGATTGAGCTTGACCTTGTACTCGCGCAGGTTGGTAAAGGTCTCACGGAGATCGTCGAGGAGGCTGAAATGCTTCTTGGTTTTGACGACGATGTCGTCCACGTAAACGTGGACGTTCCTGTCGATCTGGGGCAAGAGGCTCTTCTGCATGCAGCGCTGGAAGGTGGCGCCTGCATTCTTCAGGCCGAAGGACATGGTGACGTAGCAGTAGGCCCCAAAAGGGGTGATGAAGGAGGTCTTCAGCCGGTCGGCTGGGTCCAGCTTGATCTGGTGGTAGCCGGAATAGGCATCCAGGAAGGACAGCAAATCGTAGCCAGCCGTGGAGTCGATGACTTGATCGATCCGCGGCAGGGTGAAAGGGTCCTTGGGGCAGGCCTTGTTCAGGCTGGTGTAGTCGAAACACATGCGCCAAGTCTTGTTTTTCTTCAGCACTAGGACTGGGTTGGCCAGCCAGTCCGGGTGGAATACTTCCATGATGAAGCCGGCTGCGAGCAGCCAGGCGATCTCCTCTCCTATAGTACGCTGCTTCTCCTCGAAGAAACAGAGCAGGGGTTGCTTGACCGGCTTGGCGTCCGGCCGCACATGAAGTTTGTGCTCGGCGTACTTCCTCGGAACACCCGGCATGTCTTTTGGAGACCATGTGAAGATGTCCCGATTCTCACGGAGGAAGTCGACGAGCTCGCCTTCCTATTTGCTGTTGAGGTGGGCGCCGATGGTGACGCACTGCTTGGGGTTGGCCGGGTCGAGTGGCACCTGCTTGGTGTCCTTGGACGGCTGGAACGACGCCTCGCTGACCAACTAGGACGGAGGAGCCGGCACGGCCGGCTGCTCAAAGGCGTGAGCCTCGAGCCGGTCGAGCTGCCACTTCTCCTCCGCTATCTCCAGGGCCTCGGCCAGCCGGCTGCTATCGTGCGCGCACTCGATTGACTTCTTGTAGTCGCCATCGACAGTGATAATGCCCTTGGGACCCGACATCTTGAGCTTGAGGTAGGCGTAATGGGGGACTGCCATGAATTTAATGAGGACCGGCCTGCCCAGCAGCGCGTGGTAGGGACTGCTGAGGTCCACCACCTCGAACCATATCGGCTCGCGGCGGAAGTGGCTCTTGTTGCGGAAGAGGACGTCGAGCCGGATTTTGCCGATGGGGGTGCAGGATTTCCCCGGCACAATGCCGTGGAAAGTCGTCCGGCTCGACTGCGGGTCTTTCTCCCTGAGTCCCAGCTTGAGCAGTGTGTCGCGGTAGAGGATGTTGATGCTGCTGCCCCCGTCCACCAGCACCCGCGAGAAGCGACAGGTGAGCCTCTCGGAGGCGATGGTGGGATCGAGGACGAGGGCGTAGCTGCCGGGGTTTGGCATCACGACCGGGTGGTCCACCCGGCTCCAGGTGACCGGCTTCTTGGACCAGTGCATATATTAGGGGACCGAGGGGACGGTGGCGTTCACCTCGTGTCGGCGTTGGCGCAGGCTATGCTTGTCGGTCCCCTCGCTGGTGAAGACGACGTAGGCCCCGTCCTGGTCAGGGAATTGGTCGTGAAGGCGGCCGTCGTCGGCAGCCGGAGCCGGAGCCGGCGGCGGTGCCGGGGCCGGGGCCAGTGCGCGAAGAGCCAGAAGCGGAGGAACCGGAAGGCCCTCGCCCCGGGCTAGCCGCTGCGAAAAGCTGCACTGCCGCAGCGTGTGCGTGGCCGGCTTCGCCCTAGAGTGCATTTTGCACGGAGCGTCGAGCATCTGCTCAAAGGTGAGCTTGGGCTGCCACGCATTCTTGCCGGTTTGCTGGCGCTAGCTGGGTGCCTGGGCAGCCGGCTGCTCTTCTTCGATAGTGGCGACCTGCCGGCTCCCGTAGTGGGGATCCGGCTGTTCGGTTTTGCGCTTGTTGTTCTGCTGCTGCCGGTTGTCGGCAGCCGCCCGCGGCGCGGCAGGCGGCAGGGTTGGTTTGGCGGGCATGGTGACCTTGATCCGCATCGCGGAATCGGCCGTGGCGTACTTGTCTGCCTTGGCCATTAGATCCGCCAGGGTCGCCGGCTTGGAGCACAAGAGCTTGTGCTTGAGGTGGGTGCCGTCGCGGCAGCCCTCGATGAACTACTGGATGGCATGCACCTCGTGTACCCCCTCGCAGGAGTTGCGAAGCTCGGTCCAGTGCGTGAGGTAGTCACGGAGGGACTCGTCCACCCCCTGGAGGCACATGGCCAGCTCACGGGGCCGGCCGGGCCGCTTGTAGGTACCGGTGAAGTAGCGGACGAACGCCTCCTCAAAGTCTGTCCAGGTGTTGATGCTGCCGGCGGACAGGCTATTGAGCCAGGTCCGAGCCGAGCCGATCAACATGAGGGGGACGTAGCGCACGGCTACGCGCTTGTTCCCCCTGGCTATGCCGACCGCGGTGATGTAGTCGACTAGCCAGTCCTCCGGCTTGGCGGTGTCGTTGTACTTCGGGGTATCGCGGGGGAGCGTGAAGCCGGTCGGGAACGGCTCATTGCAGATCCGCGGGCCGAAACATGCCGGGCCGATCGGACCCTCCTCCTCCAGGAGGGCGGATTGCGCCAGCCGGTCGATGCGGGTCCGGGCGTCGTTATCACTCCGCGGGACGCGCGGGCCGAGCCGAGTGGAGAGTTCGGGACGGACAGCCGGGGCAGGCGAGCGTGCGCACTCCCACCGCGGGGGCGGGGTATGGTCCCGGCTGCGCCGGCTGCCGCCGGCCGAAGCGTCGTTGCGCCGGCTGTTGACGGCCAGTGGCTCGTCTCCCTGTCGGGAGCGTCCGTTATGGAACCCAGCGCCCCGCCGGCCGGAGCCACGGGGGGAAGAAGCTTGTTGGACCGGCCGGCGCTGGCCGGTAGTCGGCGGGGCGTCCCCCTCGGGGACGGGTATTTCGAAGCCGGCATTGGCGTCATCGAGCCGGGCCTGCTGAGCGTTAGCGGTGGTGATGAGGTCCTGGATGTGCCGCTCGTGCTGCTCTCGCTCCTCGCCCACCAGGTCGGCAAGGTCGGCATAGGCCACCTGGGCGGATCTCAGGTTGGCAGCCGGCGTGTCGTAGGTGGGGAGCCTGCCACCGAGGATTTCCGCGACCACACGGCCGCGGTTGCGGACGTCGCCGCGCCGGCTGGGCTCGTTGCCGGCGGGGGTGAGGCCGTAGGCGGAGTTGTACTCGCGCTGCGCGGACTCCATCCGGCGCTTGGTGGTGGCAAGCATGGTCGCCTCCATGAACAGCAGCCGGCGAGCGGCCTCTGCTACTTCTTGAGCATGCGTTGGTTTTCCCTTGAAGAGGAAAGGGTGATGCAGCAAAGTAGATAAGTATTTCCCTCAGTTGTTGAGAACCAAGGTATCAATCTAGTAGGAGATACAAGCAAGTCCCCAATAGATGTACCTACAGAAAGAATCAAACACTTGCACCCAACGCTATAAAAGGGTTGGCAATCCCTTCACGGTTACTTGCAAGGATGAGATCTGATAGAGATAGATAGATAGGATTGGTAGAACGGAAAGTAAACTAAAAGTAAAAAGATTGTAGCAAGATATTTTTGGTATTTTTGGTTTATAGATCTGAAAGTATAATATGGAAAATAGACCCGGGGGCCATAGGTTTCACTAGAGGCTTCTCTCATGAAGGCAAATAATACGGTGGGTGAACAAATTACTGTCGAGCAATTGATAGAAAAGCGAATAATTATGAAGATAGCCAAGGCAATGATTATGCATATAGGCATCACGTCCGTGTCAAGTAGACCGAAATGAATCTGCATCTACTTCTATTACTCTACACATCGACCGACTCCTGCCTGCATCTAGAGTATTAAGTTCATGAAGAACAGAGTAACGCATTAGGTAAGATGACATGATGTAGAGGGATAAACTCAAGCAATATGATGAAAACCCCATCTTTTTATCCTCGATGGCAACAATACAATACGTGCCTTGCTACCCCTACTTTTTCACTGGGTGAGGACATCGCAAGATTGAACCCAAAACTAAGCACTTCTCCCATTGCAGGAATTACCAATCTAGTTGGCCAAACCAAACCAATAACTCGAAGAGACTTGCAAAGATATGAAATCATGCATATAAGAATTCAGAAAAGATTCAAATAATATTCATAGATAATCTGAACATAAGCCCACAATTCATCGGATCTCGACAAACACACCGCAAAAGAGTATTACATCCGATAGATCTCCATGAAGATCATGAAGAACATGGTATTGAAGAACAAAGAGAGAGAAGAAGCCATCTAGCTACTAGCTATGGACCCAAAGGTCTGTGGTAAACTACTCACGCATCATCGGAGGGGCAATGGAGTTGATGTAGATGCCCTCCGTGATCGAATCCCCCTCCGGCAGATTACCGGAAAAGGCTCCAAGATTGGATCTCACGGGAACAGAGGCTTCCGGCGGCGGAAAAGTATTTTTGTGGCTCTTTTTAGTATCCAGGGAATATTTGGGAATTTATAGGCCGAAGAATAGGGTTAGGAGGGCTTCCGTGGGGCCACAAGCTAGGAGGGCGCCCCCCCCCCTAGGGCGCGCCCTGGTGGCTTGTGACGCCACGGCAGGTCTCCTGCCTTCATCTCCAAGTCTGGCAGGTTTCTTCTGGTCCAAGAAAAATCATTCCGAAGATTTTATTCCGTTTGGACTCCGTTTAATATTCCTTATCTGCAATACTCAAAAACATGGAAAAAAACAGAAACTGGCACTAGGCTCTAGATTAATAGGTTAGTCCCAAAAATAATATAAAATAGCATATTAATGCATATAAAACATCCAAAACAGATAATATAATAGCATGGAACAATCAAAAATTATAGATACGTTGGAGACGTATCAAGCATCCCCAAGCTTAATTCCTGCTCGTCCTTGAGTAGGTAAATGATAAAAAAAGAATTTTTGATGTGGAATGCTACCTAACATATTTATCCATGTAATATTCTTTATTGTGGCATGAATATTCAGATCCATAAGATTCAAAACAAAAGTCTAATATTGACATAAAAACAGTAATACTTCGAGCACACCAACAAGGCAATTGTGTCCTTTCGAAATAACATGGCCTTAGAAAGTTATCCCTACAAAATCATATGGTCTGGCTATGCTCCATCTTCCCCACACAAAGTATCTAAATCATGCACAACCCCGATGACAAGTCAAGCAATTGTTTCACACTTTTTATGTTCTCAAACCTTTTCAACTCTCACGCAATACATGAGCGTGAGCCATGGATATAGCACTATAGGTGGAATAGAATATGGTGGAGGTGCAAGGAAAAAGGAGAAGATAGTCTCACATCAACTAGGCGTATCAACGGGCTATGGAGATGCCCATCAATAGATATCAATGTGAGTGAGTAGGGATTGCCATGCAACGGGTGCACTAGAGCTATAAGTGTATGAAAGACTCAAAAAGAAACTAAGTGGTTGTGCATATGATGAAAAATTCCACTAGCTATATGAAAGTGATAAAATAGGAGACTCTCTATCATGAAGATCATGGTGCTACTTTGAAGCACAAGTGTGGAAAAAGATAGTAGCATTGTCCCTTCTCTCTTTCTCTCATTTTTTATTTTTTTTGGTGGGCATCTTTGGCCTCTTTTTTTTATTTGGGCTTCGCTAGCCTCTTTTATTATTTATAAAGTCCGGAGACTCATCCCAACTTGTGAGGGATTCATAGTTCCATCATCCTTTTCTCCCACGGGACAAATGCTCTAATAATGAAAATCATCACACTTTTATTTACTTACAACTCGATACCTAGAACAAAACATGACTCTATATGCAATATGAAAGTGATGGTGCATGTCATGAAAAACGGAACGGTGGAAGTTGCATGGCAATATATCTCGGAATGACTATGGAAATGCCATAATAGGTAGGTATGGTGTCTGTTTTGAGGAAAATATATGGTGGCTGTTTTGAGGAAGGTGGGTTTGATGCACCGGCGAAAGTTGCGCGGTACTAGAGAGGCTAGCAAAGGTGGAAGGGTGAGAGTGCGTATAATCCATGGACTCAACATTAGTCATAAAGAACTCACATACTTATTGCAAAAGTCTATTAGTTATCGAAGCAAAGTATTAGACGCATGCTCCTAGGGGAGAGGTTGGTAGGAGTTAACCATCGCGCGCTCCCGACCCTCACACAAAGGTTGACAATCATTAAACAAATCATGCTCCGACTTTGTTACATAACGGTTCACCATACATGCATGCTACAGGAATCACAAACTTCAACACAAGTATTTCTCCAATTCACAACTACTCACTAGCATGACTCTCATATTACCATCTCTATATCTCAAAACTATATGCAAGGAATCAAACTTCTCATAGTATTCAATGCACTTTATACGAAAGTTTTTATTATATCCCTCTTGGATGCCCATTATATTAGGACCAAATTCATAACCTAAACCAATTACCATGCTGTTTTAAAGACTCTCAAAATAATATATGTGAGGTACGAGAGTTCAATAATTTCTATAAAATATAACACCACCGTGCTCTAAAAAGATATAAGTGAAGTACTAGAGCAACATTGCCTAGCTCAAAAGATATAAGTGAAGCACATAGAGTATTCTAATAAATTCACGATTCAGCGTGTCCCTCTAAAAAAGATGTGTGCAGCAAGGATGATTGTGGCAAACTAAAAAGCAAAGACTCATATCATACAAGATGCTCCAAGCAAAACACATATCATGTGGTGAATAAAAATATAGCCTCAAGTAAATTTACCGATGGATTGAAGACGAAAGAGGGGATGCCTTCCGGGGCATCCCCAAGCTTAGGCTTTTTGGTATCCTTGAATATGGCTTGTGGTGCCTTGGGCATCCCCAAGCTTAGGCTCTTGCCACTCCTTATTCCATAGTCCATCAAATCTTTACCCAAAACTTGAAAACTTCACAACACAAAACTCAACAGAAAACTCATGAGATCCGTTAGTATAAGAAAAATAAATCACCACTTTAGGTACTGTTGTAAACTCATTATTTATTTATATTGGTGTAATATCTACTGTATTCTAACTTCTCCATGGTTCATACCCCCCGATACAACCCATAGATACATCAAAATAAGCAAACAACACAAAGAAAACAGAATCTGTCTAAAACAGAACAGTCTGTAGCAATCTATAGACTTCGAATACTTCTGTAACTCCAAAAATTCTGAAAAATTAGGACAATCAGGGAAATTTGTATATAAATCTTGTGTAAAAAAATTCAGATCAAAATCACGTTCCAGTGAATTTACAAAATTCCTGGACTGAGAGCAAAAGTTTCTGTTTTTCAGCAAAATCAAATCAACAATCACTGTAGACCATCCCAAAGGTCTTACTTGGCTCAAACACTAATTTAAACAAGAAAACACAATTACTACAGAGGTAATAACGTGTGGAAAACTCGAAAACAGAAGCAAAAACAAAAGCATAAAAATAAAATTGGGTTGCCTCCCAACAAGCGCTATTGTTTAACGCCCCTAGCTAGGCATAACGATTTCAATGATGCTCACATAAAAAGTAATTGAGATATGCAAAAGAGCATCATGAATAGCATGAAAAACACATTTAAGTCTAACCCACTTCCTATGCATAGGGATTTTGTGGGCAAATAATTTATGGGAACAAGAATCAACTAGCATAGGAAGGCAAAACAAGCATAACTTCAAAACTTTGAACACATAGAGAGGAAACTTGATATTATTGCAATTCCTACAAGCATATGTTCCTCCCTCGTAATAAATTTCAGTAGCATCTAGAAGGAATTCAACAATATAACTATCACATAAATCATTCTTTTCATGATATACTAGCATGCAATCATCATAATGAATTTGCTCATCAAAACTTGGGGGACAAAAAATATCATCTTCATCAAACATAGCATCCCCAAGCTTGTGGCTTTGCATATCATTAGCATAATTGACATTAATAGAATTTATAGTAACATCATTGCAGTCATGCTTTTCAATCAAGGAGCTATCATGAATCACCTTATAAATTTCTTCTTTCAACACTTCATCAAAATTTTCAGATTCATGATTTTCAAACAAAACATCATAGAGATAATCAAGTGCACTCAACTCACTAGCAATTGGTTCATCATAATTTGGCCTTTTGAAAATATTAGCAAGTGGATGAGGATCCATATCAATAGATTTTTAGCAAGCGAAGATGCAAGCAAGTAGAAGGCACATGGCAACACAAGCAAACAAAAAGCAAACGAAAACACGAACGGAAGAAGGGCGAATAAAAAGGCAAATCTTTTTGGTATTTTCTGAAAATCATTTTAGAAGTGGGGGAGAGGAAAACGAGAGGCAAATGGCAAATAATGTAAATGCAAGAGATGAGTTTGTGATGGGTACTTGGTAGGCTTGATGTAGATCTCCCCGGCAACGGCGCCAGAAATCCTTCTTGCTACTTCTTGAGCATGCGTTGGTTTTCCCTTGAAGAGGAAAGGGTGATGCAGCAAAGTAGATAGTATTTCCCTCAGTTGTTGAGAACCAAGGTATCAATCCAGTAGGAGATACAAGCAAGTCCCCAATAGATGTACCTACACAAAGAATCAAACACTTGCACCCAACGCTATAAAGGGGTTGTCAATCCCTTCACGGTTACTTGCAAGGATGAGATCTGATAGAGATAGATAGATAGCATTGCTAGAATGGAAAGTAAACTAAAAGTAAAAAGATTGCAGCAAGATATTTTTGGTATTTTTGGTTTATAGATCTGAAAGTATAATATGGAAAATAGACCCGGGGGCCATAGGTTTCACTAGAGGCTTCTCTCATGAAGGCAAATAATACGGTGGGTGAACAAATTACTGTTGAGCAATTGATAGAAAAGCGAATAATTATGAAGATATCCAAGGCAATGATTATGCATATAGGCATCACGTCCGTGTCAAGTAGACCGAAATGATTCTGCATCTACTACTATTACTCCACACATCGACCGACTCCTGCCTGCATCTAGAGTATTAAGTTCATGAAGAACAGAGTAACGCATTAGGTAAGATGACATGATGTAGAGGGATAAACTCAAGCAATATGATGAAAACCCCATCTTTTTATCCTCGATGGCAACAATACAATACGTGCCTCGCTACCCCTACTTTGTCACTGGTTGAGGACACCGCAAGATTGAACCCAAAACTAAGCACTTCTCCCATTGCAAGAATTACCAATCTAGTTGGCCAAACCAAACCAATAACTCGAAGAGACTTGCAAAGATATGAAATCATGCATATAAGAATTCAGAAAAGATTCAAATAATATTCATAGATAATCTGAACATAAGCCCACAATTCATCGGATCTCGACAAACACACCGCAAAAGAGTATTACATCGGATAGATCTCCATGAAGATCATGAAGAACATGGTATTGAAGAACAAAGAGAGAGAAGAAGCCATCTAGCTACTAGCTATGGACCCGAAGGTCTGTGGTAAACTACTCACGCATCATCGGAGGGGCAATGGAGTTGATGTAGATGCCCTCCGTGATCGAATCCCCCCCCCCCCGGCAGATTACCGGAAAAGGCTCCAAGATTGGATCTCACGGAACAGAGGCTTCCGGCGGCGGAAAAGTATTTTTGTGGCTCTTTTTAGTATCCATGGTATATTTGGGAATTTATAGGCCGAAGAATAGGGTTAGGAGGGCTGCCGTGGGGCCACAAGCTAGGAGGGCGCCCCCCCCCCTAGGGCGCGCCCTGGTGGCTTGTGACGCCACGGCAGGTCTCCTGCCTTCATCTCCAAGTCTGGCAGGTTTCTTCTAGTCCAAGAAAAATCATTCCAAAGATTTTATTCCGTTTGGACTCTGTTTAATATTCCTTATCTGCAATACTCAAAAACATGGGAAAACAGAAAATGGCACTAGGCTCTAGATTAATAGGTTAGTCCCAAAAATAATATAAAATAGCATATTAATGCATATAAAACATCCAAAACTTATAATATAATAGCATGGAACAATCAAAAATTATAGATACGTTGGAGATGTATCACCTCCAGCTCGGCCGTGGCCGTGGCCGGGTTCGTCGTAGGCGCGAAGGGGGTGATGAGGCCCCGAAGCACGGAGCCGAGGGGGTCAAAGGTGCCGGTGTGGGCGGCCGCGGCGGCCCCCTCCGCCTCCGCCCTGACGCGGCCGGGGGTCGTGGAGGAACCGGTGGTCATTACCCCCGCGCGGATGCAGGAGCCATCAGCGTCGCCCGGGGTGAGTGCGCCTACAAATGAAGGCGGGACGAGGCAGTCGAGCACCTGACTAGGGTACTCGTCGGCAGCTGGCTCAACGGCGAGGCCCGGCCTGCCGAAGCGCTCGGTGAGGACGGCGACGTCGAACAGAGGGTTGTTGCCGCACCACTCGTCGGAGAGGCCGGCAGCGTCGCCCGCAGGGCTGGCGGGAACGGGGTCCCGCCCCGCGGGAGCAATCCACACGAGCGTGCGGTTCCGCCCGGACACGGGGTGGCCAGGGAAGGTGGCGAAGGGTCCCGCCCGGAGCGTGACTCCGGCCGGCGCCGCGGACGGCCCCAAGGTGGGCGCCAACTATCGTCGTTTTCTCACGACAGATGCCATGGGGTGGCTTATCGAGAGTGGTTGGGGCCGAAGGACGCCGGCGGGCTTCAGTGGCGGGATTGGGCACGAGCAGTGGGGGACACACGATGTACCCAGGTTCAGGGATCTCTGCGGGAGGTAACACCCCTAGTCCTGCTAGTCTGGTTGATGAACCGAGGGGAGCTACAATGGTGCTCCTTGAGCTGTCTGGATATAGGAGGAAGAAGGAGCTAGCTGGCTCGCTTCGCCTCTCTACGTGAGTGTGAGCGTGTGTGCGTGTGAATTGATCGCCCCATGCATGGGGGAGCTCCAGGGGGTTTTATAGGCCAGCCCCCTGGATTACAATATGGGTAGATGGTGCCGGAGGGCCCTAGATGGCGGTCTCTCTAGCCGGCCATGGGGCCCCCGGCTATGGAGTCTTGTCGTTGGTGGGGCCCGCCAGCTGCAAGGTCCCGTTGCTGGTAGGGCCCGCCGACTACAGGGTCCCGTCGGGAGCCGGAAGGGGCCCGCTCGGCAAGCCCACGTGCCCGTCAAGTCGCGGCACGGGTCGTCCTGCGGGGCATCGTCTTGTGGCAGCCGGCCGCGGTCAGCGGTACGGCCGGCCGCACTGTGGCCATGCCGGGGCAGGTAATGGAGTGGTTGAGGGCGTGCCGGCACTCTGCCGCCCGCCCGGTCGCAGTCGGCCGGGGTCAGAGACACTGCCGCCTCCACTGTGGCCATGCGGGCGTGGACCGTCGACGCGACGGGGCCGCTGTAGCCACGTGTGCTCTGACCGCGGTACCGGGGGCACTGCTGATACGCCGGGCGTTAGGTCGTCGTCCGGCAAGGTATGGCGATGGGATGGGAGCTGACCCGCCGGCTAGAAGGCTAGGAGTCTCCGCCTCTGGCCGGCCGGCTGGTCGCAGCCGGCCGCGCGGAGCCGGACTACAGGGGGAGGCGGACCGTCCTGTAGTCGTTTTTTGAAAAGCTGGAGTAAAGACCCAACTGAGGCTACCCCGGGGTTATCCCCCCGACATCACCATAGCAAATATTAACTAAAAATGACTCGTATTCAGATTTTGTTGGTTCATTGAGGGAACCCCAATATGGAAGTTTGCATGCTTCACTGAACATTTCTAACGGCATGGTGAAGGAACGGTCATAAAGGTTGAATGAAACTCTAGACTCATGAGAAAAATATTTAAATTTCTTCGTGAAGGTTTTCGTGAGTTCGAGGTGTTGGGGGCACTTATCTGCGATGATGGGAGCAAGCTCTGTATTGTGGATATATTGGTCAAATTCCTCCTTAATACTAGCACCTGCCATGAACTCGTCGCACGGCCACAAGCATGATTTAGTGGCGGCGTCTCGCATCGAGCTTTCGCTTGGCTCAACATAAGATTGTCGAACTTAGCTTACACTTGATGAGGCCTCCGAGGATCTCCTCCTCAAAGAACTCCTAAAGAATTTCATTTTATTTGCGAACAAATTTCTGAAATATTTTTGAGACACAAGATTTTGTTAACAAAACTTTGTAAGATTGATAACTACGCCTAAGCATGCATAGAGGCCATATGGAGCATTCAAACTACTTAGAACTCTAAGAATTCAACATGCAAGCTCATCTACAGCAGCACCAAGTGTAGCTAATTACTCTAAAAATAACCCACTAAATCAAAAACTAATTGGAGCAATGGAGGAGTCACATACCAAGTAGCAATCCCTCCAAACAGTTTCAGAAACGGAGCTCCGAGCTAAGAGATCTAAATCTGCGGGTTTGAGAGCAAGAACACGGGAATGGTGGCTCTGGTGAATTTTTTCTGGAGGTAGGTGATGATGTGGGCTAAAGAGATAAGTGAGGGGGCCCACGTGGGGGCCACAACCCACCAGGGCGCGTCTGGGGGTGCTGGCGCACCCTGGTGTCTTGTGGGCACTAGGTGCACCCCCCTCTGGTATTATTTGCACCAAAAATTCAGAAATATTCGGAAAAAAATCTTATTAAATTTTCAGGACATTCTGAGAACTTTTATTTTTGGGTCATTTTTTTATTGCACGGTAAAAACAGAAAGCAAGATAATCATGGCATTTTATTTTATTTAACTAACTAAACCAAAATATAAAAGGTTGGAACAGAGAGTTGTGCTTACTAGATTCATCGACTTCATACCTCTCAAAAATGATCCATTAATAAGGTTGATCAAGTCTTATTAACAACCACTTCCGATTAGCATGAAACCGAAGAACTTTCGTAGAACTAAGTTACCTCAATGGGGATATGCATATCCCCTACAATAAGTATATCATATTTCTTTTTGGCAGTAGGTAGAGGTAATTTAAAGCTTCCGATAGTGATGGTCGGAGATTCTTCAATAACATTTATACCATTCACTTGGAATTGTTTCTTCGGAAAGTGCATCGTATGCTCATTACCATTGATATGAAAAGTGACTTGGCTTTTATTGCAATCAATAACAGCCCCTGCAGTATTCAAAAAGGGTCTTCTAAGGATAATCGACATGTTGTCGTCCTCGGGCATCTCAAGAATAACAAAGTTCGTTAAGATAGTAACATTTGCAATAACAACGGGCAGGTCCTCACAAATACCGATAGGTATGGCTGTTCATTTGTCAGCCATTTGCAATGATATTTCAGTAGGTGTGAGTTTATTCAAATCAAGTCTCTTATATAAGGAGAAAGGCATAACACTAACACCGGCTCCCAAATCACACAAAGCAGTTTTGACATAGTTTCTTTTAATGGAGCAAGGTATAGTTGGTATTCCTGGATCTCCAAGTTTTTTAGGTACTCCATCCTTAAAAGAATAGTTAGGAAGCATGGTGGAGATTTCAGCTTCAGGTATTTTTTCTCTTATTAGTGATGATGTCTTTCATATACTTTGCATAAGGGGCCATCTTCAAAATATCAGTCAAGCGGGTACGCAAAAAGACTGGCCTAATCATTTCAGCAAAGCGCACAAATTCTTCATCATCCTTTTTCTTAGATGGCTTGGGTGGAAAGGGAATTGGTTTCTGAACCCACGGCTCTCTTTCTTTACCATGTTTTCTAGCCACAAAGTCTCTTTTATCATAATGTTTATTTTTAGATTGTGGGTTATCAAGATCAGGAGCAGGCTCTATTTCAACATCATTATCTAGTTCTTTATCATTGATAGGTTGAGCATCTTCATGAACATCATCATTATCATTTTCATTATCACTAGGTGAATGTTCATTACCAGACTGAGTTTCAGCATCGGAAATAGAGACATCATTATTATCAGGAGGTTTTTGTGTCTCAGGTTCACTAGAGGTATGAAAAGTCCTATCATTTTTCTTTTTCTTTTTCTTCATAGAAGGACTAGGTACATCAGTATTAATTCTCTGAGTCTTGTTCAATTCTTTTAGGATGACCTTCAGAATAAAGAGGTTCTTGGGTCATTCTACCTCCTCTAGTTACTACTCTAGCAGCAAAGTCATTCATATTATTGTTCATTTCGTCAAGCAATTCCTTTTGAGATTTAGCAACTTGTTCTAACAATTACTAGTGGGTGCTCTTTCGGTATGCCATTGTGAATAATTTGCCATGATATTATCTAGCAATTTAGTAGCTTCACCCAAAGTAATCTCCATAAAAGTACCACCCGCGGTGGAATCTAAAAGATTTCTAGAGACAAAATTCAACCCAGCATAAAAAAATTGTATGATCATCCAAAGATTTAAACCATGAGTAGGACAATTTCTTAGCATCAACTTCATTCTTTCCCAAGATTGTGCAACATGTTCATGCTCAAGTTGCTTAAAATTCATAATTTGCGTCCTAAGGGAAATAATTTTCGCGGGCGGAAAATACTTAGTGATAAAAGCATCCTTGCACTTATTCCAAGAATCAATACTATTGCGAGGCAAAGAAGAAAACCAAATTTTTGCACGATCCCGCAAGGAAAAGGGAAATAATTTCAGCTTCACTATATCATTGTCCACATCTTTTTTTCGAAGAAGAAATACGAGGCTATAAGTAATCATGCATATAAGAGTTCAAAGAAGACTCAAATAATATTCATGGATAGAAACTGATCATGAACTCAAAATTCATCGGATCCCAACAGACACACCGCAAAAGTTTACATCAAATAGATCTCCAAGAGACCATTGTATTGAGAATCATAAGAGAGAGAGAGAGGAAGCCATCTAGCTACTGCCTACGGACCCGTAGGTCTATGGTGGACTACTCACGCATCATCGGAGAGGCACCTATGAGGAAGATGAACCCCTCCGTGATGGTGTTTAGATTGGATCTCAAGGTTCTGGAACTTGCGGCGGCTGGAATTGCGTTTTGTCGACTCCCCTAGGGTTTTCGGAATATTTGGGAATTTATAGGCATCAGAGGCGGTTGAAGGGCTCCTGTGGAGGGCACAACCCATCAGGGCGCGTCGGGGGGCCCCTGGCGCGCCCTAGTGGGTTGTGGCCTCCACAGCCCACCTCTCCGGCACTTCTTTGGCCCACTGGGTGTCTTCTGGTCCTGAAAAAATCTCCAAAGAGTTTCGTCGCGATTGGACTCCGTTTGGTACTGATATTCTTCGAAGTAAAAAACAAGCAAAAACGGCAACCAGCACTTTGGCACTATGTCAATAGGTTAGTCCCAAAAAATAATATAAAGTTGTTATAAAATGATTGTAAAACATCCAAGAATGATAATATAACAGCATGGAATAAGCAAAAATTATAGATACATTAGAGACGTATGATGGCACATTATCATCAAGCATGGTACTAGCATCATCATAAGCATCATTCATAGCAGAGGTAGCATCATCAATCACTTGCGACATATCAGGATTACTAGCATGTGGTGGTGTTGCAAGCTTACTCAAAACAGAAGGTGAATCAAGTGCAGTGTGATGGCAATTCCTTACCTCCCCTCGTCCTAGAGGGAACGATCTTGGTCTTTGGATCCTTCAGATTCTTCATAGTGATAAATTGATATAAATCCCAAGTGACTCAACAAATATAGCTATGATCCCTGGCAATGGCGCCAGAAAAAGGTCTTGATGACCCACAAGTATAGGGGATCGCAACAGTTTTCCAGGGTAGAGTATTCAACCCAAATTTATAGATTCGACACAAGGGGAGCCAAAGAATATTTAAGAGTATCAGCAGTTGAGTTGTCAATTCAACCACACCTGGAGATTACATATCTGCAGCAGAGTGATCAGTAGCACAGTAATATGATAGTTTTTATAGCAGTAGCAATAGTAACAGTAACGGTAACAGTGATAGCAATAGTTTTGTAGCAGTTGGAACAGTAGCTGTAGCAATTGTAACTTAGCAACAACAATAAGTGGAGAACTCGTAGGCACTGGATCGATGAACTCGTTGGATGATATTCATCATATAACAGTCATAACCTAGGGTGACACAGAACTAGCTCCAGTTCATAAATGTAATGTAGGCATGTATTCCGTAACTAGTCATACGTGCTTATGGAAAAGAACTTGCCTGACATCTTTTGTCCTACCCTCCCGTGGCAGCGGGGTCCAAAAGGAAACTAAGAGATATTAAGGCCTCCTATTAATAAAGAACCAGAACAAAGAATTAACACACGGTGAATACATGAATTCCTCAAACTATGGTCATCACCGGAAAGTATCCCAACTATTGTCACTCCGGGGTTTGCGGATCAGAACACGTAATAGGTGCGTATGACTAGCAAGATCGGATCGAGAACATAGATATAATGGTGATAACATAAACGGTTCAGATCTGAAATCATGGCACTCGGGCCCTAGTGACAAGCATTAAGCATGGCAAAGTCATAGCAACATCAATCTCAAAACATAGTGGATAATAGGGATCAAGCCCTAACAAAACTAACTCGATTACATGATGAATCTCATCCAACTCCTCACCGACCAGCAAGCCTACGAAGAAATTACTCACTCCCGGCAGGGAGCATCATGGAATTGGCGATGGAGAAGGGTTGGTGATGACGAAGACCAAAGATTCCCCTCTCCGGATCCCCAAACGGGCTCCAGATCTGGCCTCCGGATGAAGAACAGGAGGCAGAAATATGTAAAATTGTCCCTCCTAAAAAAATTATTCCAGAATAAATGGGCAGCGGCTCCGTATCGTAAAACGCGATGAAACTTTCTCTATGATTTTTTTCTCCGAAAATAGGAATTTGTAGTGGCGGAATTAGGGTCAGTGGGGCCACGAGGTGGGCACAACCCACCAGGGCGCGCCTAGGGGACCTTGCGTGCCCTGGTGGGTGCTGCTCACCCTGGCCCCCCTCTTCGGTAGATTTTGGCTCCAATAATTCTTATATATTCTGAAATAATCCTCCAAAAAGTTTCGTTCCGTTCCGAGAACTTTTATTTCTGCACAAAAAACAACACCATGGTAGTTCTGCTGAAAACAGCGTCAGTCCGGGTTAGTTCATTCAAATCATGCAAATTAGAGTCCAAAACAAGGGCAAAAGAGTGAGGAAAAGTAGATACATTGGAGACGTATCAACGTGCTTAGCGTGTACCCATGGCTCAGTTTTGGCGATGACGTTAACGTTCACGATAGCGCTCTTCACGTCGGGTATAGACATGGTAGTGAAATACTTGTTTTCTCTGACGACGGCCTTAGCCCATCTGACACGGAACATCGTCGCACTGTGCATTCCAGGGTAGTCAAGCTCCCAGATCTCTTCGACCCTTCCGTAGAATCTTTCCTTTGTGTCGTTGTCGCCGGTCATCCATTCCATCGTCACCCCTGAGTTCTGGTAATCACTGTTTATGTCTTTGGCCTCTGTGTAAAACGTGTGTCCGTTGATATCATATGCCTGATAGGTCTTGAGGTTGGCCGCGGGGCCATGTGCTAAGGCGTGTAGGAGCAATCTGTCTGCACTGCCCTCTTCCGGGGGATTAGCAAGAACATGCTCTTTGAACCAACGCAAGAAAGTGGAGTTGTGCTCTCGAGTAACTTCGGCGTCCGTATTGTGTAGCCCTTGGTCACGATACTTATTTACGATGGTTTCTTTGTGTAGTTCCATGAAAGGATATACCATGTCTAGGTGTTGTAGCACTACTAAGTTTTCTATGTCCAAGTCGTTGCGTCGACCCGAGTAGTCCACATGCAATTCCCTCCATCCGTTCGTGTGACCTTCTCCTCCGAGCCTCCCAAGGTGCTTGTTGATGGGCAAACCAACAACAAGGTTTTCGTTGCTTAGATAATTCTCACAGAAGGAGATCCACTCTTGGGTCAGATAGCCCTGCACGATGCTTCCATCCGGACGGGACATGTTACGAATGAATCCTTTGATGACCCCATTCATCCTCTCGAACGGCATCATGCTATGAAGGAATGATGGCCCGAGGTCGATGATGTCGTCTACAATGTGGACACACAGATGCACCATGACGTCAAAGAACACGGGCAGGAAGTAAATCTCAAGCTCATTTAGTATGACAACGATCTCCTCTTGTAGTCTTCAGAGCTGCTTCACACTGATCAACTTTCGAGAGATAACATCAAAACAGTTGCACAAACCAATAAGCGTTTCACGGATGTGCTCGTCCATTATACCTCTAAGGGCAACCGGAAGGATCTGCATCATCATCACATGACAGTCATGAGACTTCATCCCGCTGAACCTTTTCTTCTTAGTGTCTAGAAATCTGCTTATCTTCCCACAGTAACCGGAACTAACTTTGATTCCGGTAAGGCACTTAAATAATTGATCGATCTCCTTCGGACTTAAGGTGAAATAAGAAGGGGGGGAATATTTCTCGTCCTTCTTGTTGACTTTTCTACCCCTGTCCCCTGCCTCCGTCTCCGTCCCCATTGACTTTTTACGAGGTGGCATGTGCAGATCTGCCCTGATTTTCAAATCTTCCAAGTCTCTTCTTGCCTTCGGCCCATCCTTGGTCTTATCTGGCATGTTCATCAGTGTCGCAAGCAAGCTCTCAAGGACATTCTTCGTGATATGCATTTGATCAAGGCAATGAGGTGTGTTGAGTTTGGGCCAGTACGGCAAGTCCCAGAAAACAGACCTTGTTTTCCATACCTTCAGCAGCGGCTCCGGTGCCTTTTTCATCGTCTTTCCCGGACCGGGGCACTGTTCCTAGTTTTTCAATAGCTCATCGATTTCGACGCTGCTCCGCTTAGGTGGAGGTCCTCGGTGCTCAGCCTCACCATTGAATAGATCTCCACGATTTCTCCACGGGTCGTCCTGTGCGAGCCATCTTCGATGCCCCATGTACACAATTTTTCCAGACCCGCCATCTTTTGTTGACGTTAGTTGTTGAGACGTTGTATCATCCATGCACCTCGTGCATCCGCAATATCCGTGGCACACCTATCCTGAGACATATCCGTAACCGAGATAGTCGTGCACCGTCGTCATCCGCATGGCTGTCATATAGAAATACTCGCCTTTGCTGGCGTCCCATGTCTTGGCCGATGTTTTCCATAACGTGTCTAACTCCACTTGAAGTAGCCCCAGATACAGATTAATATTATTTCCCGGTTGTTTAGGCCCTTGAATCAGCATGCTCATGTGTATGTACTTTGACTTCATGCACAACCAGGGGGGAGGTTGTACATCCATACAAACATGGGCCATGTGCTATGGTTGGTGTTCTGGTTGCCAAACGGATTCATGCCATCGGTACTCGCGCCAAGCACGATGTTCCTTGCATCATCTGTGAAATATCTATATTCGGCGTTGAATGCTCGCCACTGGCTAGCATCCGCGAGGTGTCTCAGCTTCGTATCATCTCCGTCGTCGGGCTTCACCCTCTCCGCGTGCTAGCGCATGAGCTTTGCTTCCTTAGGATCTACAAAATAACGCTGCAGACGGGGAGTGATCGGTAAGTACCATACAACTTTCTGAGGATATTTCTTCCCGGCCTTCTTGTATCAAGAAGCATTGCACAACGAACAACTGGTTTTTTCTGTGTGCTCCTTCCGATAAATGATGCAATCGTTGATGCATGCATCTTATCTAATGTGGGGCAGATCAAGTGGGCACATGATCTTCTTGGCCTCATCGACGCTAGTAGGACACAAGTTCCCCGAGGGAAGAACTTTATCATGTAGATACTTAAAATGCTCATCGAGGCTTGTGTCTGTCCATTTCTTTTTGGCCTTCGTCTTTAGAAGTTCGAGCGTGAAACTCAAGCGGGTCACCTCGGGATCGCAACCGTCATACAATGGAGTATTCGAGTCTACCTCCAGTTGCGCCAGCTTGGCCTCCTCTCTTGAAGCGGCTCTGTCGCTAGTCGTACTCTTGCGAAGCAGGTCTTGAACATGAGGGTCCTGCATGACTGAACTTAGTCGCGTCAAAGACTGCGGCATATCCGCCTCTTCTCCGTCGTGTCCGGCCTCTTCTCCGCCATGTACGACCTCTTCTCCGCCGTGTCCGGCCTCTTCTCCACCGTGTACGGCCTCTTCTCCTCCGCCATGTCCCGCGCCCTCAAACTCTTCTTCGGGTCCATCATCGGCGACCATCTCTTCGTCTACCCCCATGCCGTTATTGTCTGCCGTGTGGACATCCTCGTCATCATCTTCAATTATCCACCGAGTATAGCCATCCATGAAACCATACATCAGCAGGTGCGCCTTCAAACTGACACGCTCAAAGGGGTCCAAGATGGTGATTAGTTTGCATCTTCTACACGGACACATAACCCCAGTCCGGTTATTTAAATACATGTCGTGCACTGCGGATTGCAACCATCTTTCCACCACCCTTCCACTGACCTTCATGATTGCCTACGCGGTATAATAAGCAAAAGAATTTTAACCATGCATGCATATATCAAAGTCATACAAAATTTCTACATGGCCTTCCCTAAAAATATGGCATATATAGAGTTTGCCCAAAATTCACCAAAACGGAAACAAATCAACATTTCGGCAAAACATAAGCAACTCATGTCAAGCACGATCCGACAAACACACATATAGGCGGCGGCAACTCATGCCACACGCACATATTCCACCATCATAGCGCAAACACACATATTTCTATTAATTCTTGCAAAGCACAACTTTTTATTCACCTTTCATCCCGACGGAGAGGGTCAGGATCGATCGAGCCAACGTATGGTAGATGGCCGGTGCCGCTATCTAGCTAGCAAGGGATCGAAAGAAGTGGAGATGATCTACCTATCTAGTTGGAACGACATGCTCTACCTAACTAGTGGAGAGGGAGGGAAATTAAAGCTAGCTAGCTAGTGAGGCAAAAGGCAAGAGTGGGACCGGAAGAGAGAAGGATGGAGAGACAAATAAATTCAAGTGAGGGAAAAGAAGCCATTAATGGAGGAGATGGTGGATGGGGGCATTAATGGGGAGAGAAGAGAGGTAGGAGAAGGAAGACTAAGTGAGGGAGGTAGAGGAGGGAGAGGGGAAAGGGGAGAGGGGAGGGGGACGGTGTGGGAGGGAAAAGGTGGCTGCTACGAGTAGCAGTAGCGCTGGACTAGAAACGCACTACTGCTAAGCGTCATACCAGTAGCGCTGGTCGGAGACCCGACGCTGCTGCTAATAGGGGCCCACCTGCTGGCAACGTATAGCCATAGCGGTAGCGGTGGGCCACCGACACACGCTACTGCTATGGCTGTAGTAGTAGCGCCGGTTTTGGACAGCCGCTAACACTACAGGTAGCCACTGGCAGTGGCGACAGGACCACTTAGCAGTAGCGTTGGTATGCCAGACCGCGCTACTGCTACTTGTCTACTTGTAGTGCTGGTCCATTGCCCGCGCTACTACCACTTAGCAATAGTGCTTTCCCTCTTTCCAGCGCTACTGCTAAAATCCGATCTATAGGCTTTCTCCTAGTAGTGGAGGTTTACCCTAGACAGATCCTAAGCCAAACCCTAAGGTCTCGGTGACACCAAGTTCTATTTCGGTGAAACCGAAATCAGTGACCAACTTTCCGTTAGCCTATTTTTGAGAATCGGAATCCCCGAGTTTCAGGAATTGGTCTCACCGATTTTTGGTAACTACCTAGGTCAGCCAAATCGGACCCATCGAGATTTATATATCGGTCTCACCGAAACGCCAAAAGTTGCCACATTTTGCACTAGTCGGTGCAACCGAGTTTTTGCTTTGGTTTCACCAAGTTGGGCAATAATGTTGTAACGGTTGGATTTTTGGAGATGCCTATATATACCCCTCCACCTGCCTCTCACTTGAAGAGTAAGCACTCAGAACAGACCAACACTTGTCCTATCCATTTTCTGAGAGAGAGCCACCTACTCATGTGTTGAGATCAAGATCTTCCACTCCAACCATATGAATCTTGATTTCTAGCCTCCCCAAGTTGCTTTCCACCCAATCAACCTCTTATACCAAGCCAAATCTATGATACAATGATTGTGTGTTGAGGAGACTATCTTTTGAAGCACAAGAGCAAGGAGTTCATCATTCTTACCACATCTATTACCTTTTGGAGAGTGGTGTCTCCTAGATTGGCTAGGTGTCGCTTGGGAGCCTCTGTCTTCGTGTGTGGAGTTGAACCAAGAAGTTTGTACGGGCAAGGAGATCGCCTACTTCATGAAGATCTAGCCATAGTGAGGCTAGTCCTTCATGGACGTAAGCCGTGATGGAATAGACGAGGTTGCTACTTTGTGGACCCTTATGGGTGGAGCCTTTCGTGGACTCTCGCGACTGCTACCCTCCGTGGGTTGAAGTCTCCATCAGCATGGACGTACGATAGCACCACCTATCGGAACCATGGGAAAAATCTCTGTGTCTCCAATTGCGTTTGATCTTCCTTTCTCTACTCCTTACTTACACATGCATGTCATTACTTTCCGCTTCCATACTTGTTGATATGCCTATGTAGGGTGTGCTAGACTTGCCATAATTGCTAAAACTTGCCAACTACTTAAATTGGGAAAATGCTAGGTTTTAATTTTTGCAAGTAGTCTATTCACCCCGCCCCCTCGATACGCCACTTCTAGTGATCCCACAATTGGTATTAGAGCTTTGGTTTTATCACCATTGGAGGAAGATGGATGTGTCTAGTTTGGGGAGTCTTTGTTGTAGAGTGCCCATTCTCGATTCTCGATGGGGAGTACTATAGTCAATGTAAAGATGAGATGCTTGATTTATTCAATGAATTCCATTTGAGAAAGTATGTTAAGAGCCCTTATGTGCCTCCAATTGATCCCTTACATCCTCACACGAAGAAGAAATTGATATGCTTCGTAATCTTAGAACTGTTAATCTTATCATTAGAGGACTGCCAAGAAATGTGTTTGATCAAATGAGAAACTTTGAGTGTGCTTACACTTTGTGGAATGATTTAGAGAAAAGATATCTAAACTACTCTTTGAAAAATCTTGATGAAATTCTTCATAAAACTATTGCCTTTCACAAGATGAAGCCTAGTGATTCTAGATTTGATTATTGTCTTTTTGAGCTTAGAGATATCATGCATGCTAAAGGAGATGTGACAACTATCAACAATATCTGTCGGAATCGGGGCTCCGCGAACCGAAGAAGGTTCGAACTCTGGGGTGTGTGCGAAGATCTCAACCAGCTCTAGCCTCAAGCTCGCCACCCCGCGGCCAAGCCTCGTCGAATACGTGCGAGCGGCCAAGAAGATGGACACAGAGATTTACCCAGGTCGGGCCACCTTGCGGTGTAAAACCCTACTCTTGCTTTTGGTGGATTGGCCTTGCGAGGAGGTTTGGGGATGAACTAGTACAGTGGTTGAGCGACCTCGCGAGGGCTCAAAGGTGAGGATGGATCGATCCCTTCTACGGTGGGTGTTGGTCCCTATTTATAGTGGCCTTGGTCCTCTTCCCTTATCGCACAGGCGGGAAGGGATCCCACAACGGCCAATTTTGAAAAGAGACAAGAGGTACATCTTATCCTGACTAAAGGTGGTCTTCGCCTGCAAAGCTTCTGGGCGTGACGCAGAGGTGGGCTCGGCGATGACATCCGTCCTACCGAGCTTGTGGTCTTGGTCTTGTTGCACTGGAATGGAAACCTTTGGGGGGATCCCTTGGGAACCCGCGTATGTCCTTGCCTCCTTAGCACGAAAGAGGAAACTGTCCCTTCTGCGCCCGCTGGCGCCCGCCTGGCCTTGGTCATCATGGCTCAGGTCACCCCAGCCTCATGAGGCAAGGTACCTGCATAGGAATCTCTGCTCCTCGGGAGGCAGCCTGGGGAGGCCGCTCCCCTGGGGGCCTTGGCGTTGTTCCCCTCGCGAGGCCGGGGCTCTCGCGAGGGCCTTGTCTTGGGGGGTCTTGCCGCTCAACGTACCGGGTCGTCGAGGTGGGCCACTCGCTGGGCCGCAGGCAGGCAGATCTGGGTACCCCCGATCCCAGAACGCCGACAGTAGCCCCCGGGCCCAAGGCGTGCATGTCCTGGCTTCGAGGCGAAAGCATGGAGCGAAGGGAGAAAATGTCGCGGGCCCCCAATCGCCTGTGGGCCAGGTTCGACGCGTGGCACGTGGCAGGACGCGGACGCCTCCGCTCCCACGTCGCCTCGGCAACTGCCCAGGTTGACAAAAGCCTGGCGCCCGCTGCCGAGCCATCATGGCTCTTCTTCCTTGCGCTTTTTCTCCCCTGCTCAGATCCCCTTTCCTTCGTGAGAACCTCCTCCAGATCTTGGCGCAGCGCTGTCCTTCCTCTTGCTCCCCCAACTCCAAGGATTCTTCAGATGGCGACCACCAGGAAGTCAAAGTCTGAAGCTTAGGCCTTGGCCTCCTCTTCCCTCTTGCCGGCGCTTACGGCATCCACCATCACCAAGGAGGGGGACCTCACCCCAGCACTTCCGTTGACGGTGGGCGACTCCAACGAGTGGGGGCGGACCTTGATCTGGTGCGGCTATGCAGAGCAGCGCACCTTGGCAAAAACAGTCTACCCCTTCTTCCTCCACAGCGTCTTCTCCGGACTCGTCCCGCCCTTCTCGGGGTTCTTCGCTGCCATCCTTGAGCATTACGGGATCCAGGTCCTCCATCTTCAGCCCAATTCCATCATGCTCATGTCTGCCTTTGCCTTCTACTGCGAGGCCTTCGTAGGCGTGAGGCCCTCAGTGGCCCTCTTCCGCCACTACTTCAGCCTGCGGCTCCATGACGGCGCGCACCGGTCGGCGTGCGTCTCCTTCGTTGCGGTTTAGAGCGGGAATGTGCTCCTGAAGGCTGGGAAGAAGGTGGAGGGCTTCAGGCACCGCTGGGTCTTCCTGGATGCCCAGGGCCTCGATCCGTGCCTGGAGCTCCCGACGGAGTTGCCCGAGAAGACCCTCGCGTGGGGCTCCGCGAAGCTTGCTGATCCCTGGGCGAAGCCCGTCTTGGAGCAGATCTCCCTGGACATGGAGGCCAAGAAGCTGACCGGGGCAATGATAGTGAAGGAGTTCCTGACGCAGCGCCTGGCGCCGCTCCAGTCGCACTCGAGGGTGGGAAGACAACATCAGGCTTCGATCTGCCAGCCTGACAAGCGAGGAGCTGGGCAGGGCCGTGGCTACCCTGCTCCACAGCAATCCTGGCGAGCTCCCCGAGGCCTACGCCCCATTGTACCGCCGTGATGACAGGGAGGAGCTGGTCGCCGCCATGCCCGCCTTTGACGAGCTGGAGCTCACGCCGCCCGAGCGCCCCAATTCCCCCATGGCGGTGTCCTCCAACGACACCAGCGGCGAGGAAGACTCGGAGGAGACTGAGGATGATGACCTGGAAGAGGTGTCCCCCCCATCGCAGAGCAAGCTCCTCCGCGATCTTGAAGACGACGACCATACCAATGAGCCCCCGGTCGCGGACTCCTCGCGCTTCGCCAGGGTCCTCAGGAGGTCAGGGCCTGCCCTTCAGAGCACGCAGGCATCTGGCCAGGCGACCCCGAAGAAACGCGCGGCCGCGCCTCCTCCGCAGACTCCCCACGCTCCAGCAGGGCGATTGAGACGCCGGTCTCGTCTCCGTCCGAGCCGCAGCTGAAAGGCGGGGCGGCCGCTGCTGGGGCAGACGTGGCCTTTCAGGGCGATCTCGCCACCTCTCCGGGTGGCAGCGCCACGCCGAAGAAGGGCGGGAGCGTCCTGACCATCGCCGATGTGGAGAGGAAGAGGAAGTGGATTGCGCCCGAGGAGTAAGTAACCTTCCTCGCCTTTGGTCGATTATAGATTGTGCGCATACTCACGGCCCCTCTCCTCTCGATGGCCAGGGGCGACGACGTGCCGAAGAAGAGGAAGGTGAGCACCTCGCCGAAGGAGCCCCTTGTCTAGAGGGCGCCGTCAGCCTCTGTCTGCGGATGCGGCGGGGGTGGGAGCACATCGCGCCAGCCCGGCGCAACCCTTGGGTGCCCCGGCAACACCGCACCCGGGCACACGGGGGTGACGCCTACTCCTGGCGCCTTACCGGCGCTGCTTGGGAGGCCAGGCGCCGGGAGTGTGGAGGCTCACGAGGCGGCACTCCTTGCCACGGCCGTGGCGGCCCCCACCCGGTGGAGGGGGCGATTTCCCGCCCCCCTTCTGTCGGGATCTGCCCCTGAGGACGCAGCGACGCAGCTTCAGTAGGAGCCAGCCCCCGTGGGCCAGCAGGCTGTGACGTCGTCCGCCCTTGTCGTGCCCGAGGAGAAACTGGAGCCTCCAGCGCCCCAAGTCTGCCATGCCACTGCCCCCTTGGACACAGCACTCACCGACGTGCCGGTGCCGCCTCCCAATCAGGCCCTTGCGCTCACGAACCGCGGCCCTCTAATCAGGCCCGGTGCCTTGGATGAGGCCTATACCGTGCTCGGCCGGATCTGGGCCGACCTCCAAGACGCCGACAGGTGCTCCCTCGCGAGGGAACGCCTGGGGCTTATTTCTGGGTGGCTCCAGGCTGGCGTAGCCACCAAGACGGCCTGGGGCCTGGCTGAGGCTGCCACCGCGGAGAGCAAGAAGGAAGCCGCCAAAGCCAAGGCGGCTCGCGACACGGCAATGGCCGAAGCAGCGTCTGCCGCGAAGCGCTGCGAAGAGGCAGAGGCCAACCTGAAGGCCCTTCAGGAGGAGCAAGCCGTGCACGCACAACGGCTCCACCAGTGGGAGGAGGACCTCAAGGCCCATTAGGCGAAGCTCGCCGATCACGACTCCGTGCTGTCCCAGGTGACTGCCGACCAAGCCGCAGAGCGCGAGCGTCTGGCCAAGCTGAAGGAGGAGGTAGTAGAAACCCAAACATCCCATGCCCGGCTTGTCTCCGATGCAACGGCCCAGCTAGATGCCAGGGAGAAGACCCTTGCCGCTGTTGAGAAGAAGGTGGCTGCGGAGCGCGATGTCTTCCTCTCCATCGAGCTCAGGCTTCGCCAGGTGCCGCACTCCATCTGCAGGGGAGGATTCAAGGAGCCACTGGCGACTCCTGAGGGCGGCTATGCGGGGCTCTCCTCCAAGCTCCCCGAGGTGCTCGAAGGTGTTGTCGCCAGGGTGGACGCCATCCTGGAGGGCGAGTGCCACGACCTTTTCTCCATGGTCGCAACGCGTGTCTTCAGCCACCTCTACCTCTGCGAGCCCGGCTTCGATTTCGACGCGGTGATCGTCCCGGTTACCCCCGAGTCTCGCGCCACTGCGGCGGCGGCCGTGAATGATTCCGTGGACGCGCTGGTGAAGAAGTTCGCCTGCGTCCCCGACGCCAGGCCCCCTGCGGTGGAGGCGAGCGGTGGCGACGACAGCGGCGGTAGCGATGTTGATGACGAGCTCGCCGTGCCTGGGACGAGTGGCGGCGATGGCTACGGCGATGACGGGCCCTCCTCCTAGATTTCGACCTGCGACATTTATCATGCCTCGTGGAGGCATAAGACTTGTTTGCATTCGCAAAACATTTTGTGCCTGTGATAACTGTTTGAACTCTGTGATTTCCTTTCGTGCCTTGATTCCTTCCTGCTTGCTTTTGTGCTCTGCATCGGCAGGGCCCAATCCCACGCATACCTCGACCGTCGTTGGGGCGTCCAGATCTCCAGGACGAGACAAAGGGGCGAGGGGCTACGTGACTAGTGAGGCCCCTGAGTCACGATGCTCAGGGGTCCCCCTTGACGTGCCAGCAACTCTCCTGAAGGAAACATGGCGACGACGTGGTTGATTTGGAGCGCCTTAGTACTCTGCGTCGGCAGGGCCCAATCCCGCGCATACCTCGACCGCCGTTGGGGCGTCCGGATCGCCAGGACGAGACCAAGGGGCAAGGGGCTACGTGACTAGTGAGGCCCCTGAGTCGCGATGCTCAGGGGTCACCCTTGACGTGCGAGCAGCTCCCATTCCTTTCCTCGCCAGCTTTTGCCTGGGAGGGACGCGAGAAGACCAGGCGCCAGGGACCTGGTGAGGTGGCGCACGCCAGGCATGGCCTGAGCGTAGCCCCCGTCTAGCCCCCTCGCGCGTGCATCCCAGGGGAACGCTGCGTGACGGGGCCATCCTGAGGTTGGTGCAGCCGCTAGGGCGCCCTCAGTTGTTTATCCACCAGCGCGGAGCATGGGACTTCCACTTGGCGTGGGCATAGCAGCTGAGCGACCGTGTCGTCCGCCAGCACGGAGCATGGGGCTTCCACTTGGGTGTGGGCATAGCCGCTGAGCGACCGTGTCGTCCGCCAGCGCGGAGCATGGGGCTTCCACTTGGGTGTGGGCATAGCCGCTAAGTGACCGTGTCGTCCGCCAGCGCGGAGCATGGGGCTTCCACTTGGGCATGGGAAGGGAGCTCTGTGTTAGAGTCTCCGGGCGTGTACAGCCAAATTTCGTTCGTACGCGTGCCCGGCACGGCAGAACTGGAGGAGGTGTATCTGGGCACCCGTGAGCCAGCATGGGACTCACGAGGCCCTACCTCAAGGCGGGTTGCGCCTGAATTTCCTGGCACGGGGCGCGCCTACAAGACCAGTGTGATGGGAGTAACCTGCGCCGAATGAATCTCCAGAGGCCATCACATGAGAAGGCCAAACACCAAGGACCCCAGGAGGTGACGTGAGCGGGGCCGACCCGCCAGACAGAGCTCAGTCGTTGGGTTTATCGGCGTTGTAGGGACGTGTAACGCCCAAGATACGATCCTATGCTTATTTTGGCACGTGGGCCTCGACAGGGATAGAAGCACATCTCGTCGTTTCGCAAGAATGTATATCATTACAAGTACATGTAAAGAAGAGATGAGTATATGGAATTGGCTTACACTCGCCACAAGCTACATCAATTTCACATCAATACACCAACATATCCAAACATCATACAGAAGAGTAGGGTCCGACTACGGACGAAAACAAACGATAAAATGACATCCATCCTTGCTATCCCAGACTGCCGTCCTGGAACCCATCCTAGTTCGATGAAGAAGGAGAAGAAGAACTCCAAATCAAACAAGCATTGCTCTCACGTCAAAGCATAGCATTACCTGTACCTGCAACTTTTGTTGTAGTAAACTGTGAGCCACAGGGACTCAGCAATCTCATTTCCAAGGGTATTAAGACTATTAAAGCTTAATGGGTGAGGTATGGTTAAGTGGTGAGGCTACAGCAAGCACTAAGCATTTATTTGAGTGGCTAACTTATGAGTACCAGAATAAAGGTGGATGATCGTCGCATAAATGGATGTGAACTAGTAATGATCTCTAAGAGATCCTGAACACCTACTTACGAACAAACATAACCCCACCGTGTTCTCTCCCGATTCAGAAATCACGAGAAGAGACAGTCATGGTTACGCACACGGTTGGTGTATTTTATTTGAGTTTACTTCAAGTTTGCTATGACCGGGTGTTAAACAAATTTTCCAAGTTGCCATGTAACCACAGGCACGGCTTTCCGAAAGATTTAACCCTGCAGGTGTGCTCCAACTCATCCATCACAAACTAACCACACGTCGCGGGAATAACCTCGACCATGAATCCCGTGATCTCCTAGGAAATTCCGTGGGAAAACCTCAACCTCAAGATAGCCCAAAGTATTCTCGGAATTCCTCGCGCAAGACATTCGAGAAAGGTAAAACAAGTCCAGCAAGACCACCCAACGTGTCGACGAACCCGATAGGAGCCGCGTATCTCGTTCTCAGGACACGACCGGATGAGCTCTACGTACAGTGGCCTGATAGACATCCCTCGAGTTGCCCCGAGGTGGCCCCGCAAGTGGCTTTGTGTAACAGCCCGAGACCGACACTCGAGAAGATTCCCTTTTTTCCGTTGTTGTCGTGTGATTTGTTTGGTTGTCGCATTCATCATCGCATCATTCGCATCATCCGCATTGCATCGGCACTCCATTGCCGTCATTTTTCAAAACTTGCATCCATTCGTAGTTGCCGGTTCTCTCCGTTCATGTCGTCGACCGTTTCGAGACCAACCACACACGCATGCGCCCACGGCATCGATAAAATATTGTTTTTAAAAGTGCGCGAAAAATATTCTCGGATTGGGTCAAAACTTGGCGTGCGGTCTTGTTTTATTGTAGGTAGACCGCCTGCCAAATTTCATCGCAATCGGAAGTCGTTTGATACCCGAACGGTTAAACCTATAGCCGCACTATAGCCGGTTTGTTCGGTGAACGTATTCGGTATTTAAAAAAAACATGTTGACGGGCTGCCCGCGCTTTCCCTCTCTTCTATGCATAGCCCCTCTGCATGGTGCACAAACCCGACGCGCGTGCCCGATAACTATCCGGAACCCGAAACGTTTGGTAGTGACCGTTGTGTCCAGATCAGCCCCGTAATACCCCAAACCATCATCCGTTTCTCGTTTGGACACCCTAGCCTATTTATTCCTCGCCGTCCGATCGAATCGGAGAGTCCAAACCTAGTCTAATTCGCAGTATATAGACCATCTAGTGCAAACCAAACCAAACCCTATTTTCTAGGGATCCTCCTAGCCGCCGCCACTCTCATGTCCGTTCCCACCTCGGGTTCCCCGTCCCACCAATCTGCAACCCCCAGCCAACTTCAGATCCACCTCGTGCACTGAGCCACCCGTAGCCGCTTGTGCCCGAGCTCCCGAAGGAAACGGCTAAGCCCCGATCCCCTTTGCTTCGTCAGCACCTCCCCACCCCTTTCCTTGGACGCGTCCGCGTGCCACCAGGACCTCGCGTCCGGTGACCGCAGCTGCTCGAGCGAGCAGCCCGTCCTCGAGCGCCCAGCTGCGCTGGAGCCTGCCTCATCGTTTGAAGCGTCGGCTGGAGAGCCCCGCCGGCGTCCAGCCATCCCCTCGCCGTCTCTCTCCTCCCTCTCCTTCCCCGTTCTCTCCCCCTCCCTCTAAGTCTTTCTTTGTGCCTCTCTCTCTCTCTCGTGAACAGCAGGAGCAGCAACGCCCCACCATGGACAGGGAGCTCGCAGCTCGCGTACCGGCCATCCCCGCCACGACTTCCGCCGCCGGAAATGGAGAAGACCCACCGGATTCGCCTCCCTCGACCTCGCCGCCATGCCCGGGTCCATCCTCTGCATCGAGCAAAGGAGGACGACGCCCCTGCCTCGACCCCTCGCCTCGCCCTGGACCGCTGCACAATCCCAGCATGGTGAGCAGCCTCCCCGGCCTAATCCCACACGCCCGCCATAGCTCAGTCGCCATGCCGCCGTTGTGTTAGCTCGCCGGAGACATCTCCAGATCTCCTGTTCGTGTGGGGAAGAAATCTCCGCCTTTCAGTTGGTTTAATAGATCGGTGCCTCTGTTATGGGCAACTATAGAGCCACAGCGCACTGGCAAGTGCCTTGCAACGAGACCAATGGGGTCCTTGTTTCGAATCCCGGCTCACCCCATTTTGTTTCTTTTTTTAGCTGCTCTATTGATGCTGGATTCAATTATGTTGGCCCAGTAGCAGTAGGATCCAGCCTTGTAGTTTTCTTTATGACCCAGCAAATTTTGGCAATTAGTCAAACCATGCATAGGTGCACAAATGTCATCATATTGATATGCTAACAAATAAATAACCGTGCATCGGATTAAAATGTTTTATACATGTAAAATATTCAGAATTTGTTGTAGATTAATAATATCCAACTTTCAACCATGTTAAAAATGTTTAAGCTTGCTGTTTGTTTAAATTTACGTAAATGCCATGTGAAAATGATTTGTTTCATAAGTAATTAACCGTAGCTCCGATTAAAATGTTCCACATATGTAACTTGACTAGAAAAATGAGTAGAATCACATGGTGGCATTAATTTTGCTGTTTAACCAATATAAAATATGCTTAGGACAGATCTGAACCAAATTCATAAATTGCATGTGGGTTCATTTTGGAAATGCTATATGTTGCTTTCGGCCTCATTAAAAAGCCTAGATGATGTAGTTGTTCATCCTTCACCTCTTGCCATGATAAACAAAATTTAAAATGATTGTTTAGTTAAACAACATTAACCACATTTGTCATAATATGGAGAGTTATTATTTTGTTGTATGTATGTTCTCCCTCTCCATTTAAAATTGCTCTAATTCCATCTTCACCTTAGGCCATGACCACCCATGTTAAACAACATTTATTATTGATGAGTAAATAAACGAGAGTGAACTAAATGATTCGAACGTGGAGTTTCGTCAATACGCAACTCGTTGCATATTGAGCTTCACTTAATGTGTAGAAGTTGATTGTTGTGCTTTGCCATGTCATGCATAACATGCATCATATTTGATTGTGCATCATATCATGAATATGTCGTGGTGTTATCATGTGTTGACTGTTGTTTCTGGATTGCTTTTTCTCGATAGAGTTCCGAAAGTGTTCGGAGTGTGAGGATTCGTTCGACTACGTTGGTTCGTCTTCTTCATGGACTCGATCTTCTTCCGAACGGGATCTCAGGCAAGATGACAATTTCTCTGGATACCATTACTATCATTGCCATGCTAGATGTCTCGTTTCTATCGCTTGTCTCGCTACCTACCACTTGTTTGTCAAGCCTCCCAAATTGCCATGAAAAGCCCCTAACCCCTCCACATCCTAGCAAACCATTGTTTGGCTATGTTACCTCTTGCTCAGCCCTTCTTATAGCATTGCTAGTTGCAGGTGCAAGTTGTTTCCATGTGACAACATGGATATCCTTTTGTTATATCACAATATTATTGCTATTTAATTTAATGCACATATATACTTGGTAAAGGGTGGAAGGCTTGACCTTTTGCTCGGTGTTTTGTTCCACTCTTGCCGCCCTAGTTACTTGTGAACCGGTGTTATGTTCCATATTGAGCGCTCCTAACATGCTCGGGGTTGTTATGGGGACCCCCTTGATTTTCGTTTTAGGATAAAACTTGTGTGGCAATGCCCAACTTTGGTACTACATTTGCACAACATAATAATTCTAATAATTAACTTGACGCATAGGGAGTTAGCGCTACCCGAGGTTCGTTATTCAACCTAATACAGGGGGGCCAGTGCTGCTGGTGCTGGTCCAAACTAGAGCACCATGCGGGGCCAACCCGGGGCAACTCGGGAGATGTCTATCAGGCCACCGTACGCTTCGCTTATCCGTCGTGTCCTGAGAACGAGATACGCGGCTCCTATCGGGTTCCTCGACACGTCGGGCGGCCTTGCTCGATATGTTTTACCTTTCTCGAACATCTTGTGCGCGGGATTTCGACGACACTTCGGGCTATCTCGAAGTTGAGATTTTCCATCGGGATTCCGCAAATACTACGGGTTATCCCGCGGTTGAGGAATTCCAACGCGGCGTGTGGTTAGTTTGTGATGGATGAGTTGGAGCAACCCTGCAGGGTTAAATCTTTCGGAAAGCCGTGCCCGCGGTTACGTGGCAACTTGGAAACTTTGTTTAACACCCGATCATAGCAAACTTGAAGTAAACTCAAATAAAATACACCAACCGTGTGCGTAACCGTGACTGTCTCTTCTCGTGAATTTCTGAACCGAGAGAGAACACGGTGGGGTTTTGTTTGTTCGTAAGTAGGTGTTCAGGATCTCTTAGAGGTCATTACTAGTTCACGTCCGTTTATGCGACGATCATCCCCCTTTATTCTTGTACCCGTAAGTTAGCCACTCATATAAATGCTTAGTGCTTGCTGCAGTCTCACCACTTAACCATACCTCACCCATTAGGCTTTAATAGTCATGATACCCTTGGAAATGAGATTGCTGAGTCCCTGTGGCTCACAAATTACTACAACAACAGTTGCAAGTACAGGTAATGCGATCTTTGACGTGAGAACGATGCTTGCTTGATTTGGAGTTCTTCTTCTTCTTCTTCTTCTTCATCGATCTTGGATGGGTTCCAGGACGGCAGCCTGGGATAGCAAGGATGGATGTCATTTTATCGTTTGATTTCGTCCGTAGTCGGACCCTGCTCTTCTGCATGATGATTGTATATGTTGTTGTATTGATGTGATCTTGATTTAGCTTGTGGCGAGTGTAAGCCAATTCCATATACTCATCTCTTCTTTACATGTATTTGTAATGATATCCATTCTTGCGAAACGACGAGATGCGCTTCTATCCCTATCAAAGCCCTCGAGCCAAAATAAGGATGGGATCGCATCTTGGGTGTTACAAGTTGGTATCAGAGCATGTACCGACCTAGGAGCCCCCTTGATTGATCGAACTTGGCCGAGCCGAGTCTAGTGAAAAAAAAACTATTTTGAGTCTAGTTATATATCAGAGAGTAGGATTCTTTTTACTCCTCTTCTATGCTCTGGTGAGGAATTACGACTTAGGAATTTTAGTTCTACCCTCTTCTCACTCAATTTTTTTTAGGATCACGCGAGTATTTTGGAGCCTCTATGATACCGATGTGACGGGAATTCTGTTCTTGGTGCCTCCCGTACGTATGGATTGGACCCGGGGAGTAAAGCTCCTGGGGATTCTTGACACATCGTTATCGTTCAGTTTCCTTAGTACTTAAGAACACGGATGTTCGAAATTGGTTCAATACTATTCGTGGTGCGAAGAGTGTGGCGGCACCCAGTACTGGGGAGCGGGATCACATGTACTGCCATCTTTAGTATCGTTGTGATTACTAGGGTCTAAGGTAGATGAGTTTCCGAGGTTTCTCTGGTTGTGAGTTGACGGATGTGATACACAGTGGGTAGTATTATTGCTAGGAGTTGAGTGTTTATTTAGTAATTTATCCGTGTATCCGTTGGACCAGATTGCATAACCAGAAAGATTTCAGAAGTTCTTAGGTGGGAATTCAAGTAGTTACCTAGGATTATCCTTCCAACAAATGCAAATGGGTTATGTATTTGTTTCCGGCTTAATCCTCAAGCCCCATCTTTTGTTTTGTTGGAGTATGGTAATTCGAGTTGCTTCGATGTCAAGTGGTGATTTCATATCTTTCCTAACCGGTGTGTTTCTCATCAAGATGATTCAATCCTTCCAATATTTGCAAGATCTATCTTCATCTTTCCTTTTCCCGGAGTTCGTTTCGTTTGTCCTAAGTTTTCTTTGTTTTCCCCGCCCTCCCGCCCTTTTTCTTCAATGATTAAATTCTCATCCAAGTGCCTTCTCTATTCATGTGATGCTTCCACTATCTTCCGTGATGTATCCGGTGATTCGTTGTGAAGATGCTCAAGTGCTCAAGTTCATCATTTCTTAGTCTTCATCTTTGTTTTCTTTTCCGGTGGATTCAATTCAAGCTTTCGGTGCTCATCATATCCTTTTCATTCTCCAAATGTTTTTCCGTGTTGGAAATGCTTATCCAAGCCTCTCTTGTTTAGTCATCTCTCTATGTTATATCCAGAGTGGCAAGATGTCTCAGAAGACTTTCATTTCCATTCAGATCCTCTTAAATTATTTTGAGGTTCTCACCTCATCAAGTTCTCATTTGTACCGGTGCAATATCTTTCTAAGCAATCATTTCAACGGTGTTTCCTTCAGTGGGGCCATAACCCACAGGTTCTTCCCCGGGATCTTACCTGGCTCTTCTAATCCTTTCCGGAGATCTCAAGCTCTTGTCAAATGACGTAAGAATGGATGCCAGTAGTCATAATCCTTCTCCAAGATCGTTTGAAATTAATTTTCATCATTGGCTCAACCTTTCCTTATTCATTGTTCCGGTGTGTCTCAGTAATTCTTGGTGGTGTTGTCGCCATCATTCTCTATGTTGAAGACCGAAGGAGAGTTTCTCTTAAATCTTGATTCGTTCTCGGAGATTCATGGTTTCAACTTCGTGTTATCCTATCAAATTGTTTTCGATCATGAGAAATTCCTTCCATATCTATCCGGAGCATTTCAGAGTTGTTTTCATTTCTCGATCCTCCGAAGGCCATCATTTCAGAAGATTTCTTCATTCTCGGCTTGGAGCTTTCATTCTCAAATTCTTCCCAATTGTTGTCTCTTCGTTCGTATCTCAATTATTCCGGCGCTTCGTTCAAGTCTTCTATTCGGCGGATCGTGATCTCTTCGTTCTCCTGTATTTTCATTCATTCTTGGTGTCGGGGCACGGATGCTCATGATCACCTATGGGACCAGAGGTCCCTTGTGGTTCGGCAAGGGGGGGTCACGTTGCACGAAGAGCGGAGAGCGCGAGACGACGCAACGATCAGGACACTGGCATTTTACCCAGGTTCGGGCCGCTACTAAGCGTAAAACCCTTCTCCTGCTTTTGGTGGATTGATTGGGGGAACACGAAGAACGCACAACACCTATCCCCAGCAAGGACTGCTGTCGGGGAAAGAACTGCTACGCGAGTACAAGTGTTCGGGGGTCTGAATCCTGAGCTAGGTTGCCTTGGGCCTCCTTTTATAGTGCAAGGGGTTACTGATGTCTACTACGCAACTTTATTCTTGTAGACTTTGTTGGGCCTCCAAGCGCAGAGTTTTGTAGGACAGTAGCAATTTTTCCTCAAGTGGATGACCTAAGGTTTATCAATCCGTGGGAGGTATAGGATGAAGATGCTCTCTCTCAAACAACCCTGCAATCAAATACAAGAAAATCTCTTGTGTCCCCAACACACCAAATACAATGGCAAATTGTATAGGTGCACTAGTTCGGCGAAGAGATGGTGATAAAAGTGCAATATGGATGGTAAATATAGGTTTTTGTAATCTGAAAATATAAAAACAGCAAGGTAACAAGTAACAAAAGTGAGCACAAACGGTATTGCAATGCTTGAAAACAAGGCCTAGGGTTCGTACTTTTGCTAGTGCAATCTCTCAACAATGCTAATATAATTGGATCACATAACCATCCCTCAATGTGCAACGAAGAATCACTCCAAAGTTCTTATCTAGCGGAGAACATAAGAAGAAATTGTTTGTAGGGTACGAAATGTAACATCCCAAAATTTTCCAAATTTTGGAATGTTAATAATAAGTTACTACTGAGTGAATTGCTATGATTTTCAGGGGAAATTAAAACCTTTTCTGTCTTGTTTCAAAATTTTGAGTTTGGATTTCTTCTCTTTCGGACTCCTACGAAACATTTTGAAACCATATACAAATTTTGGAGTGAGAATGAAATGACTTTCTCAGATGTGGTGGATGCATATTTCATTTGAAGTTTTTTTTTTGAATTTTTGAGTTATTTGAAATTGGATCTTATTTGGAGTTTTCATGCCATTTAAATATTTCCAACTATTCGAATGAAATTTAATGAGAGGAGATAATGTGACTTCTCCAAAAATATATTTGGAAATATTTAATATGGTACAATTATCATTTTGGGCATTTGCAAAACTCTAAATTGAATTTTGAGTAATTCAATTATGAACACAAAGCATAAATAGTAGTTTGTGAACAAACATAGTTCTAGTAAAACCTGAACCTATTTTTTTCTGCACTATAAAAATATATTTTGATTTACTTAAACATTTTTATTTTCTGTTTTAGAAAAACTTTTCGGACACTTAAATAAATAATGAATAAAGCCTGGTAATCCTATTGGGCTGAGCCCACTAAGGTCTTCTTCTACCTTTGTCTGTTCGTTCTAATCTTCAGGAACAGACAGAAACTACCATGACGCCTGTACCTCTTCCTCCTTCCCTAGCATTTGATTCCTTCACCCTTTCGACTTGCCACCAACACGAATATTAAAGAGGAATGCGAGGAGAACCCATTCAGTGAATCAAAACCCAAAATCTCTGCTTCAATTCGACGGATGGATCCGTGAAACGTACGCGTATAAACAGCCATTAATGGCCACATTGAGCTCCCTTGATCTCCCCGTACCGACCTCCCCTGCACCTATAAAAGGACCCCGAGGCGAGCCATCAACCGTGCTAACTCCCAAACCCGAAAGCCCTCTTCCAATCGCCTCAAAACCAGAGTAATTGCCGTCGGAACCGACCTTCGTCGCTGCCGTCCGTCCACGATTCCATCGCCTCCGGTGAAGCTCAGGACCCTAGTTTCTTCCTTTCTCTCTGTATCTCCTGTGTATACCTTGCTAACCCCTTTTCTCCCTCGATTCTCCAGACAGACTGCACGAAAGGCGGCAGCCGAGCTCCGCCATCGTTCTGCCTGCAGCCGCTGCCCACGACCTCCTGTGGACGAGATCGACAACACCAGTACCCCATAGTCTTCGCGACTTCGCCTCGCCGTTAGCAACGGCGACGTGACCCTACGCGCGCACATCCGACCGGACCACTTCTCCCCGGTGAGCACTTGTCCTTCCATCGCTCGATCTATTAGGCAACAGATCGATCTCTGTTCTGTAAACAAAACCCGAACAGGTACCACCAATCACCACTTGACACGTGGTAACTCATTTTTAAATCCCGTAATTCAATTTCAGAAAATTATCCAAACTTCAGAAAATCATATCTCCTAGACCGTATGTCGGATTTCAACAAATAAGATATCCCCGGATTCGTTGGAGCATCTAGTTTAGTATAAATTTTTAAAATTTCACTTTTTGACAAATTAAAATTCAGTTTTTATTTAAATAAAGATTTGTGTAATTTTGCTATATCTTTGATTCTGTAAATCATATAAAAATGTTTTATATATGCAAGTTGGACCTTACGACCTCACCTCTCTGTTGGAACCCATGTCATAATTTATCAACTATGTTTAGTGACTATTTTAGCTTCAACACTCGAAATTGACTCTCTTTAGTCATAATTCATTATCCTCATTCAATTAAATTTTCTTGGATAAATCCTTTAGATTGATCCCTAGAAGATCTCTCCGGTCATTTGGTACCACCACACAAAAATAATGGAGTGGCAAAGTTATGAAATTAATTCCTCGAAACTTAGGCCATACCCATTTCCATTCAACCTAAGTCAAATATTATTCCGATCAAACCCATGTCAGACTTTGTCGTAGAACCTTGGCTCACAACCCTCCTTCTATCAAACCATGATGTTCACTTAGTATCAAATGGATCCGACCCTAGAACATGACTATGTCATATTTTCTTAAAAAACAATCAAACTTGATCCTGTCTGAACCCCTAGCCAACCATACTAATTAACTTGCTAATAATAATAGCAAAATAAGATGTATTGCTAATTTGCATATCTTATTTGGATCTTCATTTGGATTTTGTTGTGTGTTGAGATAATTTTATTTTATCGCTAGATATATCGTAACGTGAAGGAGAGACGACTACGAGTAGAATATTTCATCTTCCAGAGACCCAGGCAAGTTACAACTTGGTCATATTTTGTCCTATGCTTTTGAAATATGCATGATCTCTTTCAAATTTACTATTATGCATGTTTTACAAAAAATAAAATTTTGCAAAGTATTATTGCTAGCTAAAGCCCTAGGAACTTGTAGTTATGCTTAGCCATGCTTACAAACAAAGGGGTTGGGAATCAAGCAAGTTTTAAACGAATAAACTTGCCCTCTTTTGGGGCAACGTTTTGTGAATTTTTTTGAAAAACAAAACTATATATATTTTACTTCTACTCCCTGGGCGGAACGGTATGACGGGAGCGTCTACAAGTGATTGCGCCCATCGGGGTCTTGCAGTGAATGCGCTCGATTGGGGTCTTGCACACAGGTTTTTGGTGGAGACCGCCGTCCAGGAGACCGAGATCCTCCAAGTACAGTTTGATGTAGCTTCCAGTACAGCCACATGCTATTATGGCTCTGGCTTAGCTTTTCCTTAATGGGAAACCCTTACTCAGGTACGGTCATCGAAGATGGGCCTTAATAGCCAAGGGAGCGGGCCATGCTAGAACTAAGTAAAGGGGGCCGTTTTGGAAAGGCTTCGTCACAATCTCCTCCCGGTCACACACCCAAGTGGTGTCACGACAAAAAGGGTTGATTGTTTCATGTGGGGAACGTGTACGACCTCTACGGAGGGTTAAACCTAATCGATTAGCCGTGCCCCCGGTTACGGGCAACTTTGAGCAACTGAACACTTGGACTGAAGAAGAATCTCCCCTCTCTTTTCTAAAAGTCTGTTTTAAGGGTTAAAGTTGAGGAATGAGCACAGCGAATATGTTTCACTTCAACCTTATGTATGTTTTAAAAATAATTTGGAGAATGAGCACTGGTGCGTATATCCAAGTGTTTCACTCCTACCTTTTATACTAAAAACTATTCTTATTTCAAAACAAGTTTACAAAATTTAGTGTAGGAGAAAATTGGCTTTATGCAAAGGAAAACCTCCACCAATACTTACCCTTCATATATATTCTATTAAATTTTCCTTTGCAACTTGCGAGTACATTCCACGTACTCATCTGCACCTGTCATGTGCAGATCTCGACAAATTAAGAGACGATAGGGTTATGGCCTACACTTAACGAGCCTAGTGGTGTTGATGAAGCCCTAACTTAGTAACTGCGTATTATTCTGCTGTATTATGTGCCAGCATTGAGCTGTGCCAATGGTATGTATTTGCCTAACTCTGGATCTATCGTTGTAGTAAAATGATGTATGTCTTACTGATATTCATTCTTGTTACTGTGTGTGCTAGCTACGATCCAGGGATAGCACAGTAAGCACAGAGACTTGGATTTTACCAAATCTGGGTCGTTACAAAATGGTATCAGAACATACGTTGACTATAGGACGTGACCCTAGAAAATGGTTTAGAAATCGGACGACCTTGATAGGAACAACTTATATTTTCAGTAGTACTAATAACATTCTTGTATCCTCTTCTTTTCTTCACTAAAGTTCTCATTTGCTTTCAAAAACTTAGGTGACCAGCCTCCTAAACTACAATGACCTTGACACCAATATGAGATATGGATTTTCAATAACGGTAAAGGACCTTAATGGAAATGATGATAAAACAAAGGCGTCTCCAAGAAGTTACATCCAAGAAGTTGAAGAAGAACGGAAGACACTAAAGACTAAGATGGCTAAGAAGAAGCTGAAGATTACCCCTATCATGGCATATCCCACACAGTTCAAATAGTATCCAAACTCACCATGAGAGTTGTGAAATAAACGAAAGAGTGCGAGTAGTGTGCCTGACCATGGGAACTCATGTGGATGAAGGTACCATAGGAATTGTTTGTTTGAAATCTATGAGTGAATTTGGAGTTTTGTTGGAGTTCTTCGCAATTGATTTGATTTTTGTTGTCATTTGAGTTGTGTGATTTAAATTATTGCGTTATTAGGATACGAACTCCGTAGGTTCGTACTATTTATTCAACCTTGAGAGGTGCAAGTTACGGATGATTAATAGAAGACCTTCATACGGGTGAAACGGCAAGCACTGAAGACTTTCAAGAACTAGAGGATTGAAGACTTCATGACAAAACCATAGTAAACGAGCCTACTATAATCGTTAGAACACGATGAGATATGAGTTGTTCAATGATCGATTGTATGTATATTATTCCTCCTTGCTATCTAAAAATATATCTTCTCTCTGACCAAACCTTAAACCCCATAGATGGACAGAATCATTTTAATGGGACCAGTGACATGATCAGAAGCGGAAGCATGGATTCAAAATATAGAACGATTAATGGAAGACACCAATGTAGATCTGAAGGAGAAGGTGAATTATGCTTCTCAGTATTTCATCCAAGAGGCTCACACTTGGTGGAAGATGCGTATAGCCATTGATGAGTCCCAAAGGGAAATTAGTTGGGAGCAATTCAAGAAGTTTCTACTTCAATCTCGTCTTATCATACGGGATCATAAGGAAACAAGAGAAGATACAGGGAAGTTTTGTAGAATTTGTGGAGAAGGACACCTTACCAAGGACCATAATGATCAATGCCCAAATTGTGAAGGGAACCATCCAGCTGAAGAATGTCCTACCATTCACGTGAATTGTTTCTTATGTGAAGGAATCGATCACTATCCCACACAATGTAGGATTTACCTAGAAGTACAAGGGAAGGTTCAGCAGCGTAAGAAAAGAAAGCAAGTAATTCTCAAGAAATCCTCACAAGAGACCACCCTATCATGGAAGGTCGTGGATGAAGAGCGATTCCCTGGAGAACCAGTTAGTCTTCTCAGATCATGCCACTCATGTGGTAAGGAAGGGCATTTACATGGAACAAATCAAGAAGTTTCTCTTTCAATCTCCTATTGGCATACAAGATCCGACAAAAACAAGTGAAGATGTGAGGACATTCTGTAATTTTATGCCTACAAGTTTTACCGCAACCTGTGTATGATTATCGCCACCCAACGACGTTTTATTAGCTATGCGGGTGAAGACCTCTTTAAGAGAAGTGATAAATACTGAGTGTTAGAATACGTGATTCACCTATCTACATATGAAGTAATGATTTGAGTACGGGATGGATTGGCCCCCATACCGGAGACTCTTATTATATACATTCGTATGTTTGATTGGTAAATCAGAGAGATTTGAAACCTTAGTTGAGTGTTGATGCGACAAGCCTAAAACCATAGAATGATAAGACGTATTACCTTATAGACAGGCAACCGTGCCTATGTCGATTGAACGATGAGGATGAAACACGAAGAATCATCAGAGAATTCCATCAGAAGCCATCGACCACCATGAGAGTCTCGGTAGTAGTTTTGGAATATATGGATTTTGAGATAGACTTTTTCTTTTGAGGAAACGCCAGTTCTAAACCACAGAAGCTCAATGAAAAACCATCATCGAATATAGAGATTGTGGAAAACTAGACAAGTTTGTTCTTAAGGGTGGTAGTACCCAAAGAACACCCTGGGAGGATTGATCTAATCGACAATTGGCTAAGACCAATGATGGTGTCTAAAGCCTTAGGATATGCTGAAGTGACAGCGGTATTGTACCAACGAAAGGCATTCCTGCAAGTTGGAGGTGAAGAATAAAACCTCAAGTCTGTGGGTGTATAAAATCACCCTGGGGAAGTAACCCAAGAGACCCCAACCCTAACCTATTTCTTGCTAGCCTCTGCAAATCTCGAGGACGAGATTTCTTTTAAGGATGGTAGTTTGTAACATCCCAAAATTTTCCAAATTTTGGAATGTTAATAATAAGTTACTACTGACTGAATTGCTATGATTTTCAGGAGAAATTAAAACCTTTTCAGTCTTGTTTCAAAATTTTGAGTTTGGATTTCTTCTCTTTCGGACTCCTACGAAACATTTTGAAACCATATACAAATTTTGGAGTGAGAATGAAATGACTTTCTCAGATGTGGTGGATGCATATTTCATTTGAAGTTTTTTTTTTGAATTTTTGAGTTATTTGAAATTGGATCTTATTTGGAGTTTTCATGCCATTTAAATATTTCCAACTATTCGAATGAAATTTAATGAGAGGAGATAATGTGACTTCTCCAAAAATATATTTGGAAATATTTAATATGGTACAATTATCATTTTGGGCATTTGCAAAACTCTAAATTGAATTTTGAGTAATTCAATTATGAACACAAAGCATAAATAGTAGTTTGTGAACAAACATAATTCTAGTAAAACCTGAACCTATTTTTTTGTGCACTATAAAAATATATTTTGATTTACTTAAACATTTTTATTTTCTGTTTTAGAAAAACTTTTCGGACACTTAAATAAATAATGAATAAAGCCTGGTACTCCTATTGGGCTGAGCCCACTAAGGTCTTCTTCTACCTTTGTCTGTTCGTTCCAATCTTCAGGAACAGACAGAAACTACCATGACGCCTGTACCTCTTCCTCATTCCCTAGCATTTGATTCCTTCACCCTTTCGACTTGCCACCAACACGAATATTAAAGAGGAATGCATGGAGAACCCATTCAGTGAATCAAAACCCAAAATCTCTGCTTCAATTCGACGGATGGATCCGTGAAACGTACGCGTATAAACAGCCATTAATGGCCACATTGAGCTCCCTTGATCTCCCCGTACCAACCTCCCATGCACCTATAAAAGGACCCCGAGGCGAGCCATCAACCGTGCTAACTCCCAAACCCGAAAGCCCTCTTCCAATCGCCTCAAAACCAGAGTAATTGCCGTCGGAACCGACCTTCGTCGCTGCCGTCCGTCCACGATTCCATCGCCTCCGGTGAAGCTCAGGACCCGAGTTTATTCCTTTCTCTCTGTATCTCCTGTGTATACCTTGCTAACCCCTTTTCTCCCTCGATTCTCCAGACAGATTGCACGAAAGGCGGCAGCCGAGCTCCGCCATCGTTCTGCCTGCAGCCGCTGCCCACGACCTCCTGTGGACGAGATCGACAACACCAGTACCCCATAGTCTTCGCGACTTCGCCTCGCCGTTAGCAACGGCGACGTGACCCTACGCGCGCACATCCGACCGGACCACTTCTCCCCGGTGAGCACTTGTCCTTCCATTGCTCGATCTATCAGGCAACAGATCGATCTCTGTTCTGTAAACAAAACCCGAACAGGTACCACCAATCACCACTTGACACGTGGTAACTCATTTTTAAATCCCGTAATTCAATTTCAGAAAATTATCCAAACTTCAGAAAATCATATCTCCTAGACCGTATGTCGGATTTCAACAAATAAGATATCCCTGAATTCGTTGGAGCATATAGTTTAGTATAAAATTTTAAAAATTCACTTTTTGACAAATTAAAATTCAGTTTTTATTTAAGTAAAGATTTGAGTAATTTTGTTATATCTTTGATTCTGTAAATCATATAAAAATGTTTTATATATGAAAGTTGGACCTTAGGACCTCACCTCTCTGTTGGAACCCATGTCATAATTTATCAACTATGTTTAGTGACTATTTTAGCTTCAACACTCGAAATTGACTCTCTTTAGTCATAATTCATTATCCTCATTCAATTAAATTTTCTTGGATAAATCCTTTAGGTTGATCCCTAGAAGATCTCTCCGGTCATTTGTACCACCACACAAAAATAATGGAGTGGCAAAGTTATGAAATTAATTCCTCGAAACTTAGGCCATACCCATTTCCATTCAACCTAAGTCAAATATTATTCCGATCAAACCCATGTCACACTTTGTCGTAGAACCTTGACTCACAACCCTCCTTCTATCAAACCATGATGTTCACTTAGTATCAAATGGATCCAACCCTAGAACATGACTATGTCATATTTTCTTAAAAAACAATCAAACTTGATCCTGTCTGAACCCCTAGCCAACCATACTAATTAACTTGCTAATAATAATAGCAAAATAAGATGTATTGCTAATTTGCATATCTTATTTGGATCTTCATTTGGATTTTGTTGTGTGTTGAAATAATTTTATTTTATCGTTAGATATATCGTAACGTGAAGGAGAGACGACTACGAGTAGAATATTTCATCTTCAAAAGACCCAGGCAAGTTGCAACTTGATCATATTTTGTCCTATTCTTTTGAAATATGCATGATCTCTTTCAAATTTACTATTATGCATGTTTTACAAAAAATAAAATTTTGCAAAGTATTATTGCTAGCTAAAGCCCTAGGAACTTGTAGCTATGCTTAGCCATGCTTACAAACAAAGGGGTTGGGAATCAAGCAAGTTTTAAACGAATAAACTTGCCCTCTTTTGGGGCAACGTTTTGTGAATTTTTTTGAAAAACAAAACTATATATATTTTACTTCTACTCCCTGGGCGGAACGGTATGACGGGAGCGTCTACAAGTGATTGCGCCCATCGGGGTCTTGCAGTGAATGCGCTCGATTGGGGTCTTGCACACAGGTTTTTGGTGGGGACCACCGTCCAGGAGACCAAGATCTTCCAAGTACAGTTTGATGTAGCTTCTAGTACAGCACATGCTATTATGGCTCTGGCTTAGCTTTTCCTTAATGGGAAACCCTTACTCAGGTACGGTCATCGAAGATGGGCCTTAATAGCCAAGGGAGCGGGTCGTGCTAGAACTAAGTAAAGGGGGCCGTTTTGGAAAGGCTTCGTCACAATCTCCTCCCGGTCAAACACCCAAGTGGTGTCACGACAAAAAGGGTTGATTGTGTCATGTGGGGAACGTGTACGACCTCTGCAGAGGGTTAAACCTAATCGATTAGTCGTGCCCCCGGTTACGGGCAACTTTGAGCAACTGAAGACTTGGACTGAAGAAGAATCTCCCCTCTCTTTTCTAAAAGTCTGTTTTAAGGGTTAAAGTTGAGGAATGAGCACAGCGAATGTGTTTCACTTCAACCTTATGTATGTTTTTAAAATAATTTGGAGAATGAGCACTGGTGCGTATATCCAAGTGTTTCACTCCTACCTTTTATTCTAAAAACTATTCTTATTTCAAAAGAAGTTTACAAAATTTAGTGTAGGAGAAAATTGGCTTTATGCAAAGGAAAACCTCCACCAATACTTACCCTGCATATATATTCTGTTAAATTTTCCTTTGCAACTTGCGAGTACATTCCACATACTCATCTGCACCTGTCCTGTGCAGATCTCTACAAATTAAGAGACGATAGGGTTATGGCCTACACTTAACGAGCCCAGTGGTGTTGATGAAGCCCTAACTTAGTGACTGCTTATTATTCCGCTGTATTATGTGCCAACATTGAGCTGTGCCAATGGTATGTATTTGCCTAACTCTAGATCTATCATTGTAGTAATATGATGTATGTCTTACTGATATTCATTCTTGTTACTGTGTGTGCTAGCTACGATCCAGGGATAGCACAGTAAGCACAGAGACTTGGATTTTACCTAATCCGGGTCGTTAAACGAAACCACCTTAAAGTTATCCTTTCCGATCGATCTATTCAAGAGTTCATACTAAGATAACATCAAGTTATCCTTTCCGTTCGATCTATCTAAGGGTTCGTACTAGAATAACACCATATGATACGCATCAACCAACTCTAATGTCACCTAGATACTCCAATGTCACCACAAGTATCCATGAGTTAATTATACGATACACATCAATCAATTTCAGATTCATAATACTCAATACAAACAAAGAAACTCAAAGAGTGCCCCAAGATTTCTATCGGAGAAAGTAGGACAAGAACGTGTATCAACCCCTATGCATAGATTACCCCAATGTCACCGCGGGAATTCGCAAGTTGAGTACCAAAACATATATCAAGTGAATCAATAGAACACCCCATTGTCACCACGGGTATCCACATGCAAGACATATATCAAGTGTTCTCAAATCCAATATTCAATCCAACATAACGATATCTCAAAGGGAAAGATTCAATTCATCATAACAAGGTAGCAAGGGAATAACATCATGTGATCCGACTATATTAACAAAGCCGTGATACATCAAGATCGTGACATCTCAAGAACACGAGAGAGAGAGATTGAACACATAGCTACTGGTACATACCCTCAGCCCCGAGGGTGGACTACTCCCTCCTCGTCATGGCCTCCGCCGGGATGATGAAGATGGCCACCGGAGATGGATTCCCCTCTCCGGCAGGGTACTGGAACGTCTCCAGATTGGTTTTTCGTCGATATAGAGAGTTGCGGTGGCGGAGCGGAGAGTCTAGGGTTATATTTGGGGGTCTCCGAATATTTGGGAATTTATAGGAATCGGAGGCGGTTGAGGGGGTGCCCGAGGTGCCCAACCTCCACCAGGCCGTGCCAGGGGGCCTCTGGCGCGCCCTGGTGGGGGATGGCCACCCTGGGCCCCCTCTTCTGGTGTTCTTTGGCCCATCTTCTTTCTCCTGGTCCATAAAAAATCCACAAAAATCCCCGCAGCGTTTGGGCTCCGTTTGGTACTGATTTTCTGTGAAGTAAAAAATAAGAAAAAACAGCAACTGGCACTTTGGCACTATGTCAATAGGTTAGTCCCAAAAAATGATATAAAGTTGTAATAAAATGATTGTAAAACATCCAAGAATGATAATATAACAGCATGGAACAAGCAAAAATTATAGATACGTTGGAGTCGTATCAGTTACCACAATGGCAAAACCCTCGCCGTCTGGAGAGCCCCGTCGGCGTCCAGCCATCCCCTCGCCGTCTCTCTCCTCCCTCTCCTACCCCGTTCTCTCCCCCTCCCTCTAAGTCTTTCTTTGTGCCTCTCTCTCTCTCTCTCGTGAACAGCAGGAGCAGCAATGCCCCGCCATGGACAGGGAGCTCGTAGCTCGCGTACCGGCCATCCCCGCCTCCGGATCGAGCTTCCACCGCCGGGAATGGAGCAGACCCACCGGATTCGCCTCCCTCGACCTCGCCGCCATGCCGGGGTCCATCCTCTGCATTGAGCAAAGGAGGACGACGCCCCTGCCTTGACCCTCGTCTTGCCCTGGACCGCCGCACAATCCCAGCATGGTGAGCAGCCTCCCCGGCCTAATCTCGCACGCCCGCCATAGCTCAGTCGCCCTTGCCGCCGTTGTGTTAGCTCGCCGGAGACATCTCCAGATCTCCTGTTTGTGTGGGGAAGAAAGCTCCATCTTTCAGTTGTTTTAATAGATCGGTGCCTCTGTTATGGGTAACGACAGAGCCGCAACGCACTGGCAAGTGCCTTGCAACGAGACCAAGGGGGTCCTGGGTTCGAATCCTGGCTCACCCCATTTTGTTTCTTTTATTTAGCTGCTCTATTGATGCTGGATTCAGTTATGTTGGCCCAGTAGCAGTAGGATCTAGCCTTGTAATTTTTTTATGACCCAGCAAATTTTGGCAATTAGTCAATCCATGCATAGGTGCAAAATGTCATCATATTGATATGCTAACAAATAAATAACCGTGCATCAGATTAAAATATTTTATACATGTAAAATATTCAGAATTTTGTGTAGATTAATAATATCCAACTTTCAACCATGTTAAAAATGTTTAAGCTTGCTGTTTGTTTAAATTTGCGTAAATGCCATGTGAAAATGATTTGTTTCATAACTAATTAACCGTAGCTTCGATTAAAATGTTCCACATATGTAACTTGACTAGAAAAATGAGTAGAATCACATGGTGGCATTAATTTTGCTGTTTAACAAATATAAAATATGCTTAGGACAGATCTGAACCAAATTCATAAATTGCATGTGGGGTCATTTTGGAAATGCTATATGTTGCTTTCGGCCTCATTAAAAAGCCTAGATGATGTAGTTGTTCATCCTTCACCTCTTGCCATGATAAACAACATTTAAAATGATTGTTTAGTTAAACAACATTAACCACATTGTCATAATATGGAGAGTTATTATTTTGTTGTATGTATGTTCTCCCTCTCCATTTAAAATTGCTCTAATTCCATCTTCACCTTAGGCCTTGACCACCCAGGTTAAACAACATTTATTATTGATAAGTAAATAAACAAGAGTAAACTAAATGATTCGAACGTGGAGTTTCATAAATACGCAACTCGTTGCATATTGAGCTTCACTTAATGTGTAGAAGTTGATTGTTGTGCTTTGCCATGTCATTCATAACATGAATCATATTTGATTGTGCATCATATCATGAATATGTCGTGGTGTTATCATGTATTGATTGTTGTTTCCGGATTGCTTCTTCTCGATAGAATTCTGAAAGCATTCGGTGTGTGAGAATTCTTTCGTCTACGTTGGTTCGTCTTCTTCATGTACTGGATCTTCTTCCGAGCGGGATCTCAGGCAAGATGACCATTTCCCTGGATACCATTACTATCATTGCCATGCTAGATGTCTCGTTTCTATCGATTGTCTTGCTACCTACTACTTGTTTGTCAAAACTCCCAAATTTACATGAAAAGCCCCTAACCCCTCCACATCCCAGCAAACCATTGTTTGGCTATGTTACCGCTTGCTCAGCCCTTCTTATAGCGTTGCTAGTTGCAGGTGCAAGTTGTTTCCATGTGACAACATGGATATCCTTTTGTTATATCACAATATTATTGCTATTTAATTTAATGCACATATATACTTGGTAAAGGGCGGAAGGCTTGGCCTTTTGCTCGGTGTTTTGTTCCACTCTTGCCGCCCTAGTTACTTGTGAACCGGTGTTATGTTCCATATTGAGCGCTCCTAACATGCTCGGGGTTGTTATGGGGACCCCCTTGATTTTCGTTTTAGGATAAAACTTGTCTGGCAAGGCCCAACTTTTGTACTACATTTGCCCAACATAATAATTCTAATAATTAACTTGACGCATAGGGAGTTAGCGCTACCCGAGGTTCGTTATTAAACCTAATACATGGGGGCTAGTGCTGCTGGTGCTGGTCCAAACTAGAGCACCGTGCGCGGCCAACCCGGGGCAACTCGGGAGATGTCTATCAGGCCACCGTACGCTTCGCTTATCCGTCGTGTCCTAAGAACGAGATACACGGCTCCTATCGGGTTCGTCGACACGTCGGGCAGCCTTGCTGGATTTGTTTTACCTTTCTTGAACATCTTGTGTGCGGGATTTCGACGACACTTTGGGCTATCTCGAAGTTGAGATTTTCCATCGGGATTCCGCAAATACTACAGGTTATCCCGCGGTTGAGGAATTCCAACGCGGCGTGTGGTTAGTTTGTGATGGATGAGTTGGAGCACCCCTGCAGGGTTAAATCTTTTGGAAAGCCGTGCCCGTGGTTACGTGGCAACTTGGAAACTTTGTTTAACACACGGTCATAGCAAACTTGAAGTAAACTCAAATAAAATACACCAACAGTGTGCGTAACCGTGACTGTCTCTTCTCGTGAATTTCTGAACCGAGAGAGAACACGGTGGGGTTATGTTTGTTCGTAAATAGGTGTTCAGGATCTCTTAGAGGTCATTACTATTTCACGTCCATTTATGCGACGATCATCCCCCTTTATTCTTGTACTCGTAAGTTAGCCACTCATATAAATGCTTAGTGCTTGCTGCAGCCTCACCACTTAACCATACCTCACCCATTAGGCTTTAATAGTCTTGATACCCTTGGAAATGAGATTGCTGAGTCTCTGTGGCTCACAGATTACTACAACAACAGTTGCAGGTACAGGTAATGCGATCTTTGATGTGAGAGCGATGCTTGCTTGATTTGGAGTTCTTCTTCTTCTTCTTCATCGATCTAGGATGGGTCCCAGGACGGCAGCCTAGGATAGCAAGGATGGATGTCATTTTATCGTTTGATTTCGTCCGTAGTCGGACCCTGCTCTTCTGTATGATGATTGTATATGTTGTTGTATTGATGTGATCATGATTTAGCTTGTGGCGAGTGTAAGCCAATTCCATATACTCATCTCTTCTTTACATGTACTTGTAATGATATCCATTCTTGCAAAACGATGAAATGCGCTTCTATCCCTATCGAGGCCCTCGAGCCAAAATAAGGATAGGATCGCATCTTGGGCGTTACACTCTAGGTTGGACCAACACTCATGAGGAGCACTGGCCCGGGTTGTTGATTAATTATCCGCGGGTGCCGGCGGGTCCCTATGCATATTTATTAAGTTGTTTAGCAAATGTATAACCAAAGTTGGGTCTTGCCAGACAAGTTTTAATCTAAAACGAATGGTCAAGGGGGTCCCCATAACAACCCCGAGCATGTTAGAAGCGCAAAATATGGAACATAACACCGGTACACAAGTAACTAGGGTGACAAAAGTGGAACAAAACACCGAGCAAAAGGCCAAGCCTTCCACCTTTACCAAGTATATATGTGCATTAAATTAAATAGCAATAATATGGAGATATATCAAATATATCCATGTTGCACATGGAAGAACTTGCACCTGCAACCAACAACGCTATAAGAAGGGCTGAGCAAGCAGTAACATAGCCAAACAATGGTTTGCTGGAATGTGGAGGGGTTAGAGGCTTTTCATGGCAATTTAGGAGGCCTGACAAACAGTGGTAGGTAGCGAGACATATCGATAGAAACGAGACAACTAGCTTGGCAATGATAGTAGTGGTATCCAGGGAAATGGTCATCTTGCCTGAGATCCCGCTTGGATGAAGAACGAGTCCGTGAAGCAGACGAGCGGGACGTAGTCGAACGAATCCTCACTCCGAACGCTATCGAAACTCTATCGAGAAGAAGCAATCCGGAAACAACAATCAACACATGATAACACCACAACATATGCATGACATGGTGCGCAAACAAATATGATGCATGTCCGGTTTGAATATGCAAGACATGGCAAATCATAACAAACATATACTACACATTAAGTGAAGCTCAATATGCACGAGTTGCATATTGACGAAACTCCACATTCAAATTATTTAATTCACTCTCGTTTAGGTACACGACAATATTAAAGGTTGTTAAACATGGCAAGAGGTGAAGCATAAGTTAACTAGACATCTAGGCATATTAAATGAGGTCGGAAACGACATATAGTATTTCCGAAGCGACCCCATATGTTAATTTTGAAATTGATCCAGATCTGAACTAAGCATGTTTTATATACATTAAACAGGAAAATAAAGTGCACCATGTTATTCTACAGGTTTCTCTACTCCATTAACATATAAAGTTCATCTAATTTGGAGCTACGATTATTTAGATATGACATAAACCGTTCTAACTAGTCATATAGGTGAATGAATGCAATCAACAATTTTAAACATTTTAAATGTTGTTATCATGATGCGGTTGACATACTCAAGTTGCATGCAATTTTATGAAAACATTGACATGAAAGATATGAAGCATGCGTCGCCATGGCAGAAGAAAGGGTACCATGGCGGCAAAACAGAAACGATGCCACGGCGACGTTCCGGTTCCGTCAACTCAATGAGATAACGGTGCAAAAGAACAAGTGTGCGGATGTGCGGAACATGCAAGAGTGATGGGGAGTGATCCCGGTTACCGGGTGTCCCACATGGCATGGCAATTGAGAGCGAGCAAATGAAAACATCCGATAACGTACCTGCAACTACCATGTCATCTACGGTACAATCATCACCACAACTCATATCAATGCATTCTCTCAAGGCGGTCATTCCGTGAAGGTTATACCTTCGATGCATGAGTTCGGGGCGGATTGAGTCGTAGCGGAAGTAGACGTTCAAGGGTCGTCACGAACTTCGTGGATGTAGTGGTACTCACGACGGTCGTCGAGGTTCGGGTCTTGCGAGACTTGGCGTCCGAGTAGTTGACCTTGGCGTATCCGGGTGGTCGATGTACATGTGGTCGTCGTGGAAGTAGTTGTACTCATGACGTAGTGGAAGTAGTCGTTCACTTGACGGTCTTCGGTGACGGTAGTGGTACATTCGGTGTTGGTCCTGGGTAACTGTAGTGGTACATTCGGTCTTGTCGGATCCACGACGACGGTAGTCGTACACGGTTGGAGAGGAACTTGACGAATCCGGGGTCTTCGTTGCCCGGTCAAGAGAACTTGGCAGCCCATGATGGACTTACGATTGGGGGCATCAGATAGGTCACGTAGTCGTACTAGTCGTCAACGGCAAGGCATTGGAGGTGCACAGGGCAGCAACTCATGAGATGGTGCAGGGGATCCACGGGAGCACATCAGCTACGGAGGTCTCGGCCATGGGGTACCAGGAGGCAAAACAAACGGGGCAAGAGCCCGCGGTGGAGATGCACGTGCTGAGCAGCGGCGGAGGGGCGGCATGCCGTTGTGAGGAGGCGCAGCGACGAGATGGACTGGGCGGATGTGGTGCAAGCCACGGGGAGGAGGGGTTGTGCAGGCGCGAGAAGAGTGGCGCGGGGAGAGGCCTGGCAGCGAGGAGCAGCCTGCGAGGTGGAGGAGGATGCACACGGGGATGAGGCAGCAAAAGGAGGCCAGAGGGGCGACGAGATTCGTCGGCGACGACGCCGATCGCTGGTGCTCGGGCATGGGCGGCCGACGAAGCCGGGCGAAGCAGCTGGTGCCCGCATCGGCGACAGCAGCGGCATGGAGGTGCCGGAGAGATTGGGGCGGAGAAGAGGACCAAGGGTGAGGCGGCTCGGAGATGGAAGCGAGGCAGAAACGATGATGTAGGTCTCCGGCGCCGCTGGTGCCTGCCCCACCGAGCAGAGAAGGAGGGCGTCGTGGGAGGAGGCACATGTCGCCGGATCGGAGGACGGGGGCACAGGGAGCGCAGGGGAAAGGGAGGCCTGAAGCGGAGGAGAGGAAGGGTGGAGCGACGACTGGTCGAGGAGGGAATTGAGGGGATCGAGGGAGAGAGTGGGATTGGGAGGAGGCTTTGTCGGGAGGGGAAGTGGAGGTCGAGGCAGTCGTGTGCGGTGTGCGTGTGTTGGTGTGTGGCGGCGTGAGGAGGGAGAGACGGGGGTCGAGCCGAGGCTCTCCCTGGCGCTAGGGTTAGGAGGGGCGGCTGGGTCTTGGGCCGGCCTGAAGTTGTGGCTAGGCCTAATCCATCTCTCTCTTTCTCAATTAAAGAAGAAAAAAACAGAATGTTGAATGGAGAAAAGAAAGAGAGGCGGGTTAGGAAAAGAATTCGAGCACGGATGTTATCTTTCTTGGACTCGCAAAAATGCGCATGTTCCGAAAAAATTGCAAAACGACAAGTTGAGGAGTTTTGAATACAAACTCATTTGAATTGCTCAAATGTGTTTGAATAGGAAGTGGGTGCTTGAAAGGTCCAAAATGAGGAGGACTTTTTTTGGAGGAGCCTCGATAAATGGAAAAGAATTATTGACAAGGGTTTTTGAGGCCAAGATGGAGTAGAAGGCATGGACATATATATTGCAAGTGTGTTTGTGGGTGATTCCAAAAGGAATATTTATTATGGCTCCCTAAAATATTGGGAGGATATGTTATAAAGAAAAATCACCATGTGAATTCCCTCGATTTAAATGGACCAAAGATCCATACAATTTATTTATTTGATTGCAAAATTTAATGACATGATGGCATGGTGACATGATGAATGCAATAAACAAATTAATCATACTGCAATCACGGAATAAAACGGGAATCTTTAGGAGCGTCGGTCTCGGGCTGTTACAGGACGGACCCGAGCACAGACGCTGTGCCCAGTCTTCTCATGCGACAAACCCGAGGAAAAACACCTGGCACGCGGCTCCGCGACGGCGAAGCGCCGAACTGTGGTTATAGAAACCGGGACGCGCGCCCTGACTCACCCACTCTCGATTAGCTCATGCGAGGACAAAGCACCAAGGACCCCGGGAGGTGACGTGCATGGGACTGGCCCGCAATACAGAGCTCGGCCGCTTGGATTTATCAACGCTGCAGGGACGGACCCGAGCACAGACGTCGTGCCAGCCCTTAATCATGAGGCGGTCGAGGGCGGGGTTGTTAGGGCACAGCGACATTCATGGTGACGAAGCACCGGGCATGCAGGTTGGAATACTTAGAAAAGTCATCAAATGCAGAACCAGTTCTGATACATGCGCAAATCGAAATAGCTGTAGGGGCGGGCCCTAACAGCTTGAGGATGATGCAGCCTGACGTGGCTTGAGACTGGGTCGGTATTTCCCCAAAGAGGAAGGGATGATGCAGCACAGCGACGGTAAGTATTTCCCTCGGTTATGAAACCAAGGTTATCGAACCAGTAGGAGGATCACCACCACCCAATAAGCAGTACACACAAATAACAAATACTTGCAACCCGACACGAAAGAGAGGTTGTCAATCTCTCTACGGTAAAAAGATAGATTAGATAGTGATGGATAGGAGAGATAGATCTCTCAAGAACACAAAATAAAAAGGGCAAATAAAAAGTGCAGCAATATATGTTTGGGTTTTTGGAATTGTAGATCTGGAAACAAAGAGGCAAAAAGATAGATCGGAAAGCAATATGTTGGAAAAGTAGAACCAGGGGCCGTAGGATTCACGTGGCTTCTCTCATGAGTATAGCGCACGGTGGGTGAACAAATTACTGTTGGGCAATTGATAGAAGATCAAATAATCAAGACGATATCCAAGGCGATGATCATTATGTAGGCATCACGTCCAAGATAAGTAGACCGACTCCTGCCTGCATCTACCACTATTACTCCACACATCGAACACTATCCATCATGCATCTAGTGTATTAAGTTCAAGGAAAAACTGAGGATTGCAAGAAGAACAATGACATGATGTAGACAAGATCTATTCATGTAGGAATAGACCCCATCTTGTTATCCTTACTGGCAACGATACATGCGTGCCTTGCTGCCCCTTCTGTCACTGGGAAAGAACACCGCAAGATCGAACCCATCACAAAGCACCTCTTCCCATGGCAAGAAAAATCGATCTAGTTGGCCTTACTAAACCAAAGATTTGAAGAAGAAATACGAGGCTATAAGTAATCATGCATATAAGAGATCAAAGAAGACTCAAGTAATATTCATGGATAGAAACTGACCATGAACTCAAAATTCATTGGATCCCAAAAAACACACCGCAAAAGTTTGTTGGAAATATGCCCTAGAGGCAATAATAAAATGGTTATTATTATATTTCCTTGTTCATGATAATTGTCTATTGTTCATGCTATAATTGTATTAACCGGAAACTGTAATACATGTGTGAATACATAGACCACACCATGTCCCTAGTGAGCCTCTAGTTGACTAGCTCGTTGATCAATAGATGGTCATAGTTTCCTGACCATGGACATTGGATGTCGTTGATAACGGGATCACATCATTAGGAGAATGATGTGATGGACAAGACCCAATCCTAAGCGTAGCACAAGATCGTGTAGTTCGTCTGCTAGAGCTTTTCTAATGTCAAGTATCATTTCCTTAGACCATGAGATTGTGCAACTCCTGGATACCGTAGGAATGCTTTGGGTGTATCAAACGTCACAACGTAACTAGGTGACTATAAAGGTGCACTACAGGTATCTCCGAAAGTGTCTGTTGGGTTGGCACGAATCGAGACTGGGATTTGTCACTCCGTGTGACGGAGAGGTATCTCTGGGCCCACTCGGTAATACATCATCATAATGAGCTCAATGTAACTAAGGAGTTAGTCACGGGATCATGTGTTACGGAACAAGTAAAGAGACTTGCCGGTAACGAGATTGAACAAGGTATAGGGATACCGACGATCGAATCTCGGGTAAGTAACATACCGATGGACAAAGGGAATTGTATACGGGATTAATTGAATCCCTGACATCGTGGTTCATCCGATGAGATCATCGTGGAACATGTGGGAGCTAATATGGGTATCCAGATCCCGCTATTGGTTATTGGCCGGAGAGGTGTCTCGGTCATGTCTGCATGGTTCCCGAACCCGTAGGGTCTACACACTTAAGGTTCGGTGACGCTAGAATTGTAATGGGAATTGTATGTGGTTACCGAAAGTTGTTCGGAGTCCCGGATGAGATCCCGGATGTCACGAGGATTTCCGGAATGGTCCGGAGGTAAATATTTATATATGGGAAGTCCTATTTTGGCCACCGGAAAATGTTCGGGATTTTTCGGTATTGTACCGGGAAGGTTCTAGAAGGTTCCGGAGTGGGGCCCACCTGCATGGGGGGACCCACATGAACGTGGGTAGTGGGGGCAAGGCCCCACACCCCTGGTAAAGGCGCACCAAGATCCCCCCTTAGAAGGAATAAGATCATATCCCGAAGGGATAAGATCAAGATCCCTAAAAAGGGGGGATAACAATCGGTGGGGAAGGGAAAGGATGGGATTTCTTTCCTCCCACCTTTGCCAACGCCCCAATGGACTTGGAGGGCAAGAAACCAGTCCCCCTCCACCCCTATATATAGTGGGGAGGCGCATGGGAGCTGCATCCCTTGCCCCTGGCGCAGCCCTCCCCCCTCCCACACCTCATCCTCCTCCGTAGTGCTTAGCGAAGCTCTGTCGGAGAACCACGAGCTGCACCGCCACCACGCCGTCGTGCTGCCGGAGCTCTCCGTCAACTTCTCCTCCCCCCTTGCTGGATCAAGAAGGAGGAGACGTCCCCGGGCTGTACGTGTGTTGAACGCGGAGGTGCCGTCCGTTCGGCGCTTGGATCGGATCTTCCGCGATTTGAATCGCCACGAGTACGACTCCATCAACCGCGTTCTTTGCAACGCTTCCGCTTAGCGATCTTTAAGGGTATGAAGATGCACTCCCTCTCTCTCGTTGCTAGCATCTCCTAGATTGATCTTGGTGACACGTAGGAAAATTTTGAATTATTACTACGTTCCCCAACAGTGGCATCATGAGCTAGGTCTATGCGTAGATTCTATGCACGAGTAGAACACAAGTAGTTGTGGGCGATGATTTGGTCAATTTGCTTGCCGTTACTAGTCCTATCTTGATTCGGCGGCATTGTGGGATGAAGCGGCCCGGACCGACTTTACACGTATGCTTACGTGAGACTGGTTCCACTGCCTGACATGCACTTGTTGCATAAGGTGGCTAGCGGGTGTCTGTCTCTCCCACTTTAGTCGGATCGGATTCGATGAAGAGGGTCCTTATGAAGGGTAAATAGCAATTGGCATATCACTGTTGTGGCTTTTGCGTAGGTAAGAAACGTTCTTGCTAGAAACCCATAGCAGCCACGTAAAACTTGCAACAACAATTAGAGGACGTCTAACTTGTTTTTGCAGGGTATGCTATGTGATGTGATATGGCCAAAAGGATGTGATGAAATATATGTGATGTATGAGATTGATCATGTTCTTGTAATAGGAATCACGACTTGCATGTCGATGGGTATGACAACCGGCAGGAGCCATAGGAGTTGTCTTAATTTATTGTATGGCCTGCGTGTCAATCAAAAACGCCATGTAATTACTTTACTTTATTGCTAACCGTTAGCCATAGTAGTAGAAGTAATAGTTGGCGAGACAACTTCATGAAGACACGATGATGGAGATCATGCCGCGCCCCAAAGATGGAGATCAAAGGCGCAAGATGATATTGGCCATATCATATCACTTTATGATTTGCATGTGATGTTTATCATGTTTTTACATCTTATTTGCTTAGAACGACGGTAGCATAAATAAGATGATCCCTCACTAAAATTTCAAGAAATGTGTTCCCCCTAAGTGTGCACCGTTGCGAAGGATCGTTGTTTCGAAGCACCACGTGATGATCGGGTGTGATAGATTCTAACGTTCGCATACAACGGGTGTAAGCCAGATTTACACACGCGAAACACTTAGGTTGACTTGACGAGCCTAGCATGTACAGACATGGCCTCGGAACACGAGAGACCAAAAGGTCGAACATGAGTCGTATAGTAGATGCGATCAACATGGAGATGTTCACCATTGATGACTAGTCCGTCTCACGTGATGATCGGACACGGCCTAGTCGATATGGATCATGTATCATTTAGATGACTAGAGGGATGTCTATCTGAGTGGGAGTTCATTAAATAATTTGATTAGATGAACTTAATTATCATGAACTTAGTCTAAAATTGTCTTTACAATCTATCTTGTAGATCCAATGGCCCACGCTAATGTTGCCCTCAACTTCAACGCGTTCCTAGAGAAAACCAAGCTGAAAGACGATGGAAGCAACTATACGGACTGGGTCCGTAACTTGAGGATCATCCTCATAGCTTCCAAGAAAGCATATGTCCTTGATGCACCGCTAGGTGACGCACCCATTTTCCCAGCAACTCAAGACGTTATGAACGCCTGGCAGTCACGTAGTGATGATTACTCCCTGGTTCAGTGTGGCATGCATTACAGCTTAGAACCGGGGCTCCAAAAGCGTTTTGAGCAACACGGAGCATATGAGATGTTCCAAGAGCTGAGAATGGTTTTCCAAGCTCATGCCCGGGTCGAGAGATATGAAGTCTCCGACAAGTTCTTCAGTTGTAAGATGGAGGAAAATAGTTCTGTCAGCGAGCACATACTCAAAATGTCTGGGTTGCACAACCGCTTGTCTCAGCTGGGAGTTAATCTTCCGGATGACTCGGTTATTGACAGAATCCTCCAGTCGCTTCCACCTAGCTACAAGAGCTTTGTGATGAACTTCAATATGCAAGGGATGGAGAAGTCCATTCCTGAGTTATATTCGATGCTGAAATCAGCGGAGGTGGAGATCAAAAAGGAACATCAAGTGTTGATGGTGAATAAGACCACCAGTTTCAAGAAAGGCAAGGGTAAGAAGAACTTCAAGAAGGACGGCAAAGCAGTTGCCGCGCCCGGTAAATCAGTTGCCGGGAAGAAGCCCAAGAATGGACCCAAGCCTGAGACTGAGTGCTTTTATTGCAAGGGAACCGGTCACTGGAAGCGGAACTGCCCCAAGTACTTAGCGGATAAGAAGGCCGGCAACGTCAAAGGTATATATGATATACATGTTATTGATGTGTACCTTACCAGCGCTCGTAGTAGCTCCTGGGTATTTGATACCGGTGCGGTTGCTCACATCTGTAACTCAAAATAGGAGCTGCGGATTAAGCAGAGACTGGCGAAGGACGAGGTGACGATGCGCGTCGGGAATGGTTCCAAGGTCAATGTGATCGCCGTCGGCACGCTACCTCTACATCTACCTTCGGGATTAGTTTTAAACCTCAATAATTGTTATTTAGTACCAGCTTTGAGCATGAAAATTGTATCTGGATCTCGTTTGATGCGAGATGGCTACTCATTTAAATCCGAGAATAATGGTTGTTCTATTTATATGAGAGATATGTTTTATGGTCATGCCCCGCTGGTCAATGGTTTATTTTTATTGAATCTCGAACGTGATGTTACACATATTCATAGTGTGAATACCAAACGATGTAAGGTTGATAATGATAGTCCCACATACTTGTGGCACTGTCGCCTTGGTCATATTGGTGTCAAACGCATGAATAAACTCCATGCAGATGGACTTTTAGAGTCTCTTGATTATGAATCATTTGACACGTGCGAACCATGCCTCATGGGCAAGATGACTAAGACTCCGTTCTCCGGAACAATGGAGCGAGCAACCAACTTGTTGGAAATAATACATACCGATGTATGCGGTCCAATGAGCGTTGAGGCTCGCGGTGGCTATCGTTATGTTCTCACCCTCACTGATGACTTAAGCAGATATGGGTATGTCTACTTAATGAAACACAAGCCTGAGACCTTTGAAAAGTTCAAGGAATTTTAGAGTGAGGTAGAGAATCAACGTGACAAGAAAATAAAGTTCTTATGATCTGATCGTGGAGGAGAATATTTGAGTCACGAGTTTGGCACGCACTTAAGGAAATGTGGAATTGTTTCACAACTCACGCCGCCTGGCACACCTCAGCGTAATGGTGTGTCCGAACGTCATAATCGCACTCTATTGGATATGGTGCGATCTATGATGTCTCTTACTGATTTACCGCTATCATTTTGGGGATATGCATTAGAGACTACCGCATTCACTTTAAATAGGGCACCGTCTAAATCCGTCGAGACGACACCGTATGAATTATGGTTTGGGAAGAAACCTAAGCTGTCATTTCTGAAAGTTTGGGGATGCGATGCTTATGTCAAGAAACTTCAACCTGAAAAGCTTGAACCCAAATCGGAAAAGTGCGTCTTCATAGGATACCCTAAGGAAACTATTGGGTATACCTTCTACCTCAGATCCGAAGGCAAGATCTTTGTTGCCAAGAATGGATCCTTTCTAGAGAAAGAGTTTCTCTCGAAAGAAGTAAGTGGGAGGAAAGTAGAACTTGATGAGGTAATTGTACCCCCTCTCGAACCGGAGAGTAGCGCAGCGCAGGAAAATATTTCTGTGGTGCCTGCACCGACTAGAGAGGAAGTTAATGATGATGATCATGAAACTTCGGATCAAGTTACTACTGAACTTCGTAGGTCCACGAGGACACGTTCCGCACCAGAGTGGTACGGCAACCGCATCCTGGAAATCATGTTGTTAGACAACGGTGAACCTTCGAACTATGAAGAAGCCATGGCGGGCCCGGATTCCAACAAATGGCTTGAAGCCATGAAATCCGTGATAGGATCCATGTATGAGAACAAAGTATGGACTTTGGTGGACTTGCCCGATGATCGGCAAGCCATAGAAAATAAATGGATCTTTAAGAAGAAGACTGACGCGGATGGTAATGTGACCGTCTATAAGGCTCGGCTTGTCGCTAAGGGTTATCGACAAGTTCAAGGAGTTGACTACGATGAGACTTTCTCACCCGTAGCGATGCTGAAGTCCGTCCGAATCATGTTAGCAGTTGCCGCATTTTATGATTATGAGATCTGGCAAATGGACGTCAAAACGGCATTCCTTAACGGTTTCCTTAAGGAAGAATTGTATATGATGCAGCCGGAAGGTTTTGTCGATCCAAAGAATGCTGACAAGGTATGCAAGCTCCAGCGCTCCATCTATGGGCTGGTGCAAGCATCTCGGAGTTGGAACATTCGCTTTGATGAGGTGATCAAAGCGTTTGGTTTATACAGACTTATGGAGAAGCCTGTATTTACAAGAAAGTGAGTGGGAGCTCTGTAGCATTTCTCATTTTATATGTGGATGACATATTGTTGATGGGAAATGATATAGAACTTTTGGAAAGCATAAAGGCCTACTTGAATAAGTGTTTTTCAATGAAGGACCTTGGAGAAGCTGCTTACATATTAGGCATCAAGATCTATAGAGATAGATCGAGACGCCTCATTGGTCTTTCACAAAGCACATACCTTGACAAGATATTGAAGAAGTTCAATATGGATCAGTCCAAGAAGGGGTTCTTGCCTGTATTGCAAGGTGTGAGATTGAGCACAGCTCAATGCCTGACCTCGGCAGAAGATAGAGAAAAGATGAGTGTCATCCCCTATGCCTCAGCCATAGGCTCTATTATGTATGCCATGCTATGTACCAGACCTGATGTGAACCTTGCCATAAGTTTGGTAGGGAGGTACCAAAGTGATCCCGGAATGGAACACTAGACAGCGGTCAAGAATATCCTTAAGTACCTAAAAAGGACTAAGGATATGTTTCTCGTTTATGGAGGTGCCGAAGAGCTCGTCGTAAAGGGTTACGTCGATGCTAGCTTCGACATAGATCCGGATGACTCCAAGTCACAAACCGGATACGTGTATATTTTGAATGGTGGGGCAGTCAGCTGGTGCAGTTGCAAGCAAAGCATCGTGGCGGCATCTACATGTGAAGCGGAGTACATAGCTGCTTCGGAAGCAACGCAGGAAGGAGTCTGGATGAAGGAGTTCATCCCCGACCTAGGAGTGATTCCCAATGCGTCGGGCCCGATGACTCTCTTCTGTGACAACACTGGAGCTATTGCCATTGCCAAGGAGCCCAGGTTTCACAAGAAGACCAAGCACATCAAGCGCCGCTTCAACTCCATTCGTGGTTACATTCAGGATGGAGATATAGATATTTGTAAAGTACATACGGATCTGAATGTCGCAGATCCGTTGACTAAACCTCTTCCACGAGCGAAACATGATCAGCACCAGAACTCTATGGGTGTTCGATTCATCACAATGTAACTAGATTATTGACTCTAGTGCAAGTGGAAGACTGTTGGAAATATGCCCTAGAGGCAATAATAAAATGGTTATTATTATATTTCCTTCTTCATGATAATTGTCTATTGTTCATGCTATAATTGTATTAACCGGAAACCGTAATACATGTGTGAATACATAGACCACACCATGTCCCTAGTGAGCCTCTAGTTGACTAGCTCGTTGATCAATAGATGGTCATGGTTTCCTGACCATGGACATTGGATGTCGTTGATAACGGGATCACATCATTAGGAGAATGATGTGATGGACAAGACCCAATCCTAAGCATAGCACAAGATCGTGTAGTTCGTTTGCTAGAGCTTTTCTAATGTCAAGTATCATTTCCTTAGACCATGAGATTGTGCAACTCCCGGATACCGTAGGAATGCTTTGGGTGTATCAAACGTCACAACGTAACTGGGTGACTATAAAGGTGCACTACAGGTATCTCCGAAAGTGTTTGTTGGGTTGGCACGAATCGAGACTGGGATTTGTCACTCCGTGTGACGGAGAGGTATCTCTGGGCCCACTCGGTAATACATCATCATAATGAGCTCAATGTGACTAAGGAGTTAGTCACGGGATCATGTGTTACGGAACGAGTAAAGAGACTTGCCGGTAACGAGATTGAACAAGGTATAGGGATACCGACGATCGAATCTCGGGCAAGTAACATACCGATGGACAAAGGGAATTGTATACGGGATTAATTGAATCCCCGACATCGTGGTTCATCCGATGAGTTCATCGTGGAACATGTGGGAGCCAATATGGGTATCCAGATCCCGCTATTGGTTATTGGCCGGAGAGGTGTCTCGGTCATGTCTACATGGTTCCCGAACCCGTAGGGTCTACACACTTAAGGTTCGGTGACGCTAGAGTTGTAATGGGAATTGTATGTGGTTACCGAAAGTTGTTCGGAGTCCCGGATGAGATCCCGGACATCACGAGGATTTCCGGAATGGTCCGGAGGTAAAGATTTATATATGGGAAGTCCTATTTTGGCCACCGGAAAATGTTCGGGATTTTTCGGTATTGTACCGGGAAGGTTCTAGAAGGTTCCGGAGTGGGGCCCACCTGGATGGGGGGACCCACATGAACGTGGGTAGTGGGGGAAACGACCCACACCCCTGGTCAATGCGCACCAAGATCCCCGTTTAGAAGGAATAAGATCATATCCCGAAGGGATAAGATCAAGATCCCTAAAAAGGGGGGATAACAATCGGTGAGGAAGGGAAAGGATGGGATTTCTTTCCTCCCACCTTTGCCAACGCCCCAATGGACTTGGAGGGCAACAAACCAGCCCCCTCCACCCCTATATATAGTGGGGAGGCGCATGGGAGCTGCATCCCTTGCCCCTGGCGCAGCCCTCCCCCCTCCCACACCTCCTCCTCCTCCGTAGTGCTTAGCAAAGCTCTGCCGGAGAACCACGAGCTCCACCGCCACCACGCCGTCGTGCTGCCGGAGCTCTCCCTCAACTTCTCCTCCCCCCCTTGCTGGATCAAGAAGGAGGAGACGTCCCCGGGCTGTACGTGTGTTGAACGCGGAGGCGCCGTCCGTTCGGCGCTTGGATCGGATCTTCCGCGATTTGAATCGCCACGAGTACGACTCCATCAACCGCGTTCTTTGTAACGCTTCCGCTTAGCGATCTTCAAGGGTATGAAGATGCACTCCCTCTCTCTCATTGCTAGCATCTCCTAGATTGATCTTGGTGACACGTAGGAAAATTTTGAATGATTACTACGTTCCCCAACAAAGTTTACATCAAATAGATCTCCAAGAGACCATTGTATTGAGAATCAAAAGAGAGAGAGGAAGCCATCTAGCTACTACCTACAGACCCATAGGTCTATGGTGGACTACTCACGCATCATCGGAGAGGCATCTATGAAGAAGATGAACCCCTCCGTGATGGTGTTTAGATTGGATCTCGAGGTTCTGGAACTTGCGACGGCTGGAATTGTGTTTCGTCAACTCCCCTAGGGTTTTCTGAATATTTGGGAATTTATAGGCATCGGAGGCGGTGGAGGGGGGCCCCGTGGAGGGCACAACCCACCAGGGCAAGCCGGGGGGCCCCTGGCACGCCAATGTGGGTTGTGGCCTCCACAGCCCACCTCTCTGGTACTTCTTTGGCCCACTGGGTGTCTTCTGGTCCAGAGAAAATCTCCAAAAAGTTTCATCGCGATTGGACTCCGTTTGGTACTGATATTCTGTGAAGTAGAAAACAAGCAAAAACAGTGACGTGCTTGAGACTGCATCGGTACTTCCCCAAAGAGGAAGGGATGATGCAGCACAGCGACGGTAAGTATTTCCCTCAGTTATGAAACCAAGGTTATCGAACCAGCAGGAGGATCACCACCACCAATTAAGCAGCACCTGCACACAAACAAAAAATACTTGCAACCCGACGCGAAAGAGAGGTTGTCAATCTCTCTATGGTAAAATGATAGATTAGGTAGTGATAGATAGGAGAGATAGATCTCTCAAGTACACAAAACAAAAAGGGCAAATAAAATATGCAGCAATATGTTTTTGGGTTTTTGGTTTTGTAGATCTGAAAACAAAGATGCAAAAAGATAGATCTGAAAGCAATATGTTGGAAAAGTAGACCCGGGGGCCGTAGGGTTCACTAGTGGCTTCTCTCATGAGTATAGCGCATGGTGGATGAACAAATTACTGTTGGGCAATTGATTGACAATCGAATAGTCATGATGATATCCAAGGCGATGATCATTATATAGGCATCACATCCAAGATAGGTAGACCGACTCCTGCCTGCATCTACCTCTATTACTCCACACATCGACCGCTATCCAGCATGTATCTAGTGTATTAAGTTCATGGAAAAACAGAGTAATGCAATAAGAACGATGACATGATGTAGACAAGATCTATTCATGTAGGAATAGACCCCATCTTGTTATCCTTAATAGCAACGATACATGCGTGTCTTGCTGCCCCTTCTGTCAATAGGTTATTCCCAAAAAATGATATAAAGTTGTTATAAAATGATTGTAAAACATCAAAGAATGATAATATAACAGCATGGAACAAGCAAAAATTATAGAAACGTTGGAGACGTATCAGCATCCCCAAGCTTAATTCCTTCTCGTCCTCGAGCAGGTAAATGATACAAATAGAATTTTTGATGTGGAATGCTGCCTAACATGTTCATCATATTATTTTCTTTTGTATATCATGGACATTTGGACTTGTAAATGGTTCAAAGCAATAGTCTAGTTTTAACATAATGACTCCAATACTCAAGCATGTCAACAAGCAACCATGTCTTTCAAAATATCAACACTAAAGAAAGTTATCCCTAGCCCATCATGCTCAATCATTGATCCATTCATGAAACACCCTCAACTATTATCTATGGCCAATGCTCAAGTACGATCATAATACCCCCTAGTTGGTGCTTATAAGAGAAGATGGAGACTCAAAGCAAATAATGAAAATTTCATAAAGTAAATAGATAGGCCCTTCGTAGAGGGAAGTAGGGATTTGTAGAGGTTCCAGAGCTCAAAGTTTTAAATTGAGAGAGAAAAATATTTTGGGTGGCATGCTCTTCATGTCAACGAAAACGACAAAGTAGCTCACAATACTTTCCATGCTAGATATATCATAGGCGGTTCCCAAACAGAAAATAAAGTTTATTCCTTTTTCCATCAAACTTTCACTTTCCATGGCGGGCCGTATCCACGGTTGCCTTCCATACCAACACTTTCCAAGGAATTTATTATTTGACAACATAAAGTAAATATTTTTTTTCTTTATTTTTCATTTCGGGAATGGGCATCCCTATTACCATCGCACTCTCGTGCAATGATAAGTGAATAAACACTCATCTTGAGAATAACACATCTAGCATGAAAAAATATTGGACACTCCCCACCGTTTCATGAGCGGTACGGGCACACAAAAAGAGAAAAATTATTTTGAAAATTTAGAGATGGCACATACAAATTTGCTTGGAACGGCATGGAAATACCGCATATAGGTAGGTATGGTGGACTCATAAGGCAAAACTTGGTTTAAGGACTTTGGATGCACAAGTAGTATTTCTAATTAGTACAAGTGGAGGCTAGCAAATAGATTGGGAAGCAACCAAACCAAGAAACGAAAATTCACATAAGCGAGCATTGAGCATAACTAACACCGAATAATGCACCACAAATAGGATGTAACTTCATTGCATAACTATTGACTTTCATGCATGCATAGGCCTTAACACCATTATTCCTACTAAGCATAATTACTCACTAGCATGACTCACATATTACTATCATCATGTTTCAAAACTATTACAAGGAATCAAGTTTAATTTGTCCACTAATCTTCATGAAAGTTTTTATTATATCCTCCTTGGATATCTATCACTCTGGGACTAGTTTCATATATTGCCATTGCTTTTTTGACAAGCTCAAACAAATTTAAGTGAAGCACATGAGCATAAAGATTTCATCTCTCGAAAAGGTATAAGTGAAGCATGAGAGGATTTCTTCAAAAATTACTAACTCTCAAATTAATCTAAGTGAAGCATGAGAGTATTTCTACAAAAATTTCCAAGCACACCGTGCTCAAAAATATATAAGTGAAGCACTAGAGCAACTCTATAGCTCAAAAAGTTTAAGTGAAGCATATAGAGCAATTCTAACAAATCATAGCATGATTATGGCTCTCTCAAATAGGTGTGTCCAGCAAGGATACAAGACGCTCCAAGCAAAACTCATGATATGTGACGAATAAAAATATAGCTCCAAGTAAAATACCGATGGTCGTTAGAAGAAAGAGAGGATGCCACTCGGGGGCATCCCCAAGCTTAGTTGCCTGTTACTCTTTGGATATATCTTGGGGGTGCGGTAGCATCCCCAAGCTTAGGCTTTTTATCACTCCTTATTCCTTCACCATCGTGATCTCACCCAAAACTTGAAAACTTCAATCACACAAAACTCAACAAAATCTTCGTGAGATCCGTTAGTATGATAAAGCAAATCACTACTTTAGGTACTGTTCCAAACCTATTCATATTTTATTATTGCATTATACCTACTGTATTTTAACTTTACCATGGCTCATACCCTTCAATATAACCCATAGATTCATCAAAACAAGCACACAATGCAACGAAAACAGAATCTGTCTTAAACAGAACAGTCTGTAGTAATCTGTACTCTAACCATACTTCTGAACACTAAAATTCTGAAAAATTAGGACAACATAAGGAATTTGTATAGAAATACTATGTTAAAATTTCATCTCAAGATCACGTTCCAGAAAAAAATTAAAATTCATATAATGGACGCAAAGTTTCTGTTTCAGATTCAGCATCACTTCTACTCATCCTATGAATCATCCTAAAGGCTTTACTTGGCACAAACACTAAATAAACCATAAAAACACAATCATAACAGAGGCATAATTGTGTCAACACTCAAAACAGAAAGGAAAAAGAAAAAAATTATTTATTCATTGGGTTGCCTCCCAACAAGCGCTATCGTTTTACGCCCCCTAGCTAGGCATAACGCATAGATTCAAGTATTGTCATCTTTGGTTTTCAACACTTCAATCACGCAAGTAGATTTGTTCAAGGATTTAGCATGCATTTTTCTTAACGAAAACACTCGTAGGAAGAAAACCAAAAAATTCATTCTTGTAAATAGGATCTCTTATGATTTCAACAAAGTCGGGATGAATACTAATCATTTTAAGATCCCCCTTGTGGCCACTAGGTGTAGCAATTTTGTTCTTGGTGACTTGTGTGGTCTTGCCAATTTTTATGGGAGTTTTTTCAATAGTTTTGATAGAAGAAAAAGCCGAACCCAAATTACTAAAAATCTCTTCCAACTTATCAATACGGTAAGGACTTTCTTCTACCCTTTCGTTAACTACGGTTTCTTTTGCTTTTAGTAATTTAATAGCATCTCCTGCCTTAGCCCCAATTTTATTAGCAAGATTATGCAATTTCTTATCCAAATCTTCAAGATGTTCTTTAGTAATCATCTTCTTTTCAATGGCATCTAATCTCTCCATAACATGTTCGAGAGTTAAAGTTGTTTCATTGATCATGATAGGTGGTGATCCCACTAAACTTCCCAAAGCATTAAAAGCATCTAAAGATGGACACATCAAGAAATTCTCACCGGTAATCGTATCAAGGACGAATCTATACCAAGTGGTGATGCCAACATAAAAACTGCGAAGAAGAACAACGGTAGAATGCTTATGAATAGATCTATTATGAGCATTGCAAATCCTATACCAAGCATCTTTTAGGTTCTCCCCTCCCCTTTGCTTAAAATTAAGAACCTCATTGTCGGGAGTACACGCAATAAAAGAAGAGCTAGCCATAATGACAAGGCACGAGATCCGACGAGAAAAAGGCAAATGAAAAAGAGGGCGAATAAAACGGCAAATTGGTGAAGTAGGGGAGAGGAAAACGAGAGGCAAATGGCAAATAATGTAATTGCAAGGAGATGAGATTTGTGATTAGGAACCTGTTAGATGATGATGGAGTCCCCTCGGCGCCTACGATAGGCACGAAGAAGAGACCGCTTCCTCCCCGTCAACGGCGCCATAAATTCCTTTGACGTGCTTGAGACTGCGTTGGTATATCCACAAAGAGGAAGGGATGATGCAGCACAACGATGATAAGTATTTCCCTCAGTTATGAAACCAAGGTTATCAAACCTGTAGGAGGATCACCACCACCCAATAAGCAGCACCTGCACACAAAAAACAAATACTTGCAACCCAACGCGAAAGAGAGGTTGTCAATCTCTCTACGGTAAAAAGATAGATTAGGTAGTGATAGATAGGAGAGATAGATCTCTCAAGAACACAAAATAAAAAGAGCAAATAAAATATGCAGCAATATGTTTTTGGGTTTTTGGTTTTGTAGATCTGAAAACAAAGATGCAAAAAGATGGATCTGAAAGCAATATGTTGGAAAAGTAGACCCGGGGGCCGTAGGGTTCACTAGTGGCTTCTCTCGTGAGTATAGCACATGGTGGGTGAACAAATTACTGTTGGGCAATTGATAGAAAATCGAATATTCATGACGATATCCAAGGCGATGATCATTATATAGGCATCACGTCCAAGATAGGTAGACCGACTCCTGCCTGCATCTACCTCTATTACTCCACACATCGACCGCTATCCAACATGCATCTAGTGTATTAAGTTCATGGAAAAACGGAGTAATGCAATAAGAACGATGACATGATGTAGACAAGATCTATTCATGTAGGAATAGACCCCATCTTGTTATCCTTAATAGCAACGATACATGCGTGTCTTGCTGCCCCTTCTGTCACTGGGAAAGAACACTGCAAGATCGAACCCATCACAAAGCACCTCTTCCCATGGCAAGAAAATCGATCTAGTTGGCATAATTAAACCAAAGATTCGAAGAAGAAATACAATGCTATAAGCAATCATGCATATAAGAGATCAAAGAAGACTCAAATAATATTTATGGATAGAAACTGATCATGAACTCAAAATTCATCGGATCCCAACAAACACACCGCAAAAGTTTACATTAAATAGATATTCAAGAGACCATTGTATTGAGAATCATAAGAGAGAGAGAGATAGAGAGAGGAAGCCATCTAGCTACTGCATACGGACCGGTAGGTCTATGGTGGACTACTCACGCATCATCGGAGAGGCACCTATGAGGAAGATGAACCCCTCCGTGATGGTGTTTAGATTGGATCTCGCGGTTCTGGAACTTGCGGCGGATGGAATTGTGTTTCGTCGACTCCCCTAGGATTTTGGGAATATTTGGGAATTTATAGGCATCAGAGGCGGTGCAGAGGGGCCCCATGGAGGGCACAACCCAACAGGGCGCGCCGGGTCCACCTAGCGCGCCCTGGTGGGTTGTGCTCTCCACAGCCCACCTTCCTAGCTCTTCTTTGTCCCACTGGGTGTCTTCTAGTCCAGAAAAAATCTCCAAAAAGTTTCGTCACGATTGGACTCCGTTTGGTACTGATATTCTGCGAAGTAAAAAACAAGCAAAAACAGCAACTGGCACTTTGGCACTATGTCAATAGGTTACTCCCAAAAAAGGATATAAAGTTGTTATAAAATGATTGTAAAACATCCAAGAATGATAATATAACAGCATGGAACAAGCAAAAAATATAGATACGTTGGAGACGTATCAAACAGCAACTGGCACTTTGGCACTATGTCAATAGGTTAGTCCCAAAAAATGATATAAAGGTTCTATAAAGTGATTGTAAAACATCCAAGAATGATAAAATAATAGCATGGAACAAGCAAAAATTATAGATACATTGGAGACGTATCAGCATCCCCAAGCTTAATTCCTACTCGTCCTCGAGTAGGTCAATGATAAAAACAGAATTTTTGATGTGGAATGTTGCCTAACATGTTCATCTCATATTCTTTTCTTTTGTATAGCATGGAAATTTGGACTTGTAGATGATTCAAAGCAATAGTCTAGTTTTAACATAATGACTTCAATACTCAAGCATGCCAACAAGCAACCATGTCTTTCAAAATATCAACACTAAAGAAAGTTATCCCTAGCCCATTATGCTCAATCATTGATCCATTCATGAAACACACTCAAATATTAGCTATGCCCAATGCTCAAGTACGATCATAGTGCCCCCTAGTTGGTGCTTTATAAGAGAAGATGGAGACTCAAAGTAAAAAATAAAAATTGCATAAAGAAATAGATAGGCCCTTCGCAAAGGGAAGTAGGGATTTGTAGAGGTGCCAGAGCTCAAAGTTTTAAATAGAGAGAGAAAAATATTTTGGGTGGCATGCTTTTCCTGTCAACGAAAACGACAAAGTAGCTCACAATAATTTCCATGCTAGATATATCATAGGCGGTTCCCAAACAGAAAATAAAGTTTATTCCTTTTTCCACCAAGCTTTCACATTCCATGGCGGGTCGTATCCATGGTTGCCTTCCATACGAACACTTTCCAAGGAATTTATTATTTGACAACATAAAGTAAATATTTTTTTATTTTTCATTTCGGGAATGGGCATCCCTATTACCGCCGCACTCTCGTGCAATGACAAGTGAATAAACACTCATCTTGAGAATAACACATCTAGCAGGGAAAAATATTGGACACTCCCCACCGTTTCATGAGCGGTACGAACACACAAAAGAGAAAATTTATTTTGAAAATTAAGAGATGGCACATACAAATATGCTTGGAACGGCATGGAAATACCGCATATAGGTAGGTATGGTGGACTCATAAGGCAAAACTTGGTTTAATGATTTTGGATGCACAAGTAGTAATTCTACTTAGTACAAATGGAGGCTAGCAAATAGATTGAGAAGCAACCAAACCAAGAAACAAAAATTGACATAAGCGAGCATTGAGCATAACTAACACCGAATAATGCACCATAAGTAGGATGTAATTTCATCGCACAACTATTGACTTTCGTACTTGCATAGGTAATCACAAACCTTAACAAGAATATTCCTACAAAAGCATAATTCTCGGATTTCGGGCTCCGCAAAACCCTACGAAGTTCAAACCCAGGGGCGTGTGCGAAGATCCCCAACAGATTCACCCCTCCAAACTCGCAACACGATAGCCTGCTCGATGGCGAGGAAGAAGATAGCACGCGAGAGTTTACCCAGGTTCGGGCCGCTGCGAAGCGTAAAACCCTACTCCTGCTTTTTGGTGGATTGCCTCACGAGGAGGTTAGTGGATGAACTAGTACAGTGGTGAGTTGCCTCGTGGGTGCGTTCGGGGTGGTGTGCTGTTGGCCCCCCTCTACAGAGCAGCCTAGCCTCTATTTATAGCGGCCCATGTCCTCTTCCCTTATCATAAATGGCGGGAAGGGATCCCACAGCGACCAAATTCGAAAGGGGACAGGAGGTACATCTTATCCTGACGAAAGGTGGTCTTCGCCTGCAAAGTAGTCGGTGGTGATGCAGAGGTGGGCTCGGCGATGACGTCCGTCCTGCGGGGCTCGGGGTCTTGGTCTTGTTGCACCAGAAGGGAAACCTTTGGGGGATGCTTTGGGAACCTGCGTCCGCCCCTGCCTCCTTTGCACGAAAGAGGAAGCTGTCTTCTCTGGCGCGCTGGCGCCCGCCTGGCCCGCCTTGCGTCATCCTTGGCCTCCTGAGGTCAAGCATCGCGTAGAGATCTCCGCCGCTCGGGATGAGGCTTGGGGAGGCCTGTTCCCCTGCGGGTCTTGGCGCTGTGTGATAGCCTGGCATATTAGGGATGATAGACTACTCATATCAATAAGGAATTCCTTCTTTTTCGGGAGCCCATTCGAACAGAACTCCCAAGTTAAGCGTGCTTGGCTTGGAGTAGTTCTAGGATGGGTGACCAACCGGGAAGTTGGTCCCGGGTGCGCACGAGTGAGGACAAAGTGCGCAGAAAAGACTAGTATTGATATGTGAGGCCAGTCTAGATCCTGCCAGGAGTAACGACCACCGGCGGGTGCGTCCGGGGCGTTACAAGTTGGTATCAGAGCCGACCCTCGCGGTTACATGGATGTTTGCGGACAGGTGCGCGGTCATGTTGTTCATGACGTTTGTGACCCGTCGTGGCACTCGGCATGGCACATGTATTGGACTGGATGCACAGACGTTTGTGCCAAGAGGGAACGTTCCTGTGGCCCGACGAGGACGTCGGTTCCTCTGAGTGGGGGTGTATGTGATAGCCTGGCATATTAGGGATGATAGACTACTCATATCAATGAGGAATTCCTTCTTTTTCGGGAGCCCAGTCGAACAGAACTCCCAAGTTAAGCGTGCTTGACTTGGAGTAGTTCTAGGATGGGTGACCGACCGGGAAGTTGGTCCCGGGTGCGCACGAGTGAGGACAAAGTGCGCAGAAAAGACTAGTATTGATATGTGAGGCCAGTCTAGATCCCGCCAGGAGTAACGACCACCGGCGGGTGTGTCCGGAGCGTTACACGCTGTCTCCCTCGCGAGCTTGGGGTCTCGCGAGGGCCTTGTGCTGGGTGAGGCCGCGCCGGGCCATACTTGGTCGTCGAGGTGGGCCATGCCCTGGGCCGCAGGCAGGCAAGTCTGGGTACCCCCGTTCCCAGGACGCCGACAATAATTACTCACTAACATGACTCACATATTACTATCATCATGTTTCAAAACTATTACAAAGAATCAAGTTTAATTTGCCCAATGATCTTCATGAAAGTTTTTATTATATCCTCCTTGGATATCTATCACTTTGGGACTAGTTTCATATATTGCCATTGCTTTTTGACAAGCTAAAACAAATTTAAGTGAAGCACATGAGCATAAAGATTTCATCTCTCAAAAATGTATAAGTGAAGCATGAGAGGATTTCTTCAAAAATTACTAACTCTCAAATTAATCTAAGTGAAGCATGAAAGTATTTCTACAAAAATTTCCAAGCACACCGTGCTCAAAAAGATATAAGTGAAGCACTAGAGCAATTCTACAGCTCAAAAAGTTTAAGTGAAGCATAGAGAGCAATTCTAACAAATCATAGCATAATTTTGGCTCTCTCAAATAGATGTGTCCAGCAAGGATACAAGTGACAAAATAACAAGCAAAGCAAGCAAAGACTCAAATGATACAAGACGCTCCAAGCAAAACTCATGATATGTGACGAATAAAAATATAGCTCCAAGTAAAATACCGATGGTCGTTAGAAGAAAGAGGGGATGCCACTCGGGGGCATCCCTAAGCTTTGTTGCTTGTTCCTCTTTGGATATATCTTTGGGGTGCTGTAGCATCCCCAAGATTAGGCTCTTTTCACTCCTTATTCCTTCATCCATCTCGATCTCACCCAAAACTTGAATACTTCAATCACACAAAAATCAACAAAATCTTCGTGAGATCCGTTAGTATAATAAAGCAAATCACTACTTTAGGTGTTGTTGCAAACCCATTCATATTTTATTATTGCATTATACCTACTGTATTTTAACTTTACCATGGCTCATACCCTTCAATATAACCCATAGATTGATCAAAACAAGCACACAATGCAACGAAAACAGAATCTGCCTTAAACAGAACAGTCTTTAGTAATATGCACTCTAACCATATTTCTGTAACTCTAAAAATTCTGAAACATTAGGACAACGTAAAGAATTTGTATAGCAACACTGTGTTAAAATTTCAGGTCAAGATCACGTTCCAGTAAAAAATGAAAATTCAAATACTGGGCGCAAAGTTTCTGTTTCAGATTCAGCATCGCTTCTACTCATCTTATGAATCATCCTAAAGTCTCTACTTGGCAAAAACACTAAATAAACCATAAAAACACAATCATAACAGAGGCATAATTGTGTCAACACTCAAAAACAAAAAGGAAAAGGAAAAAAATTATTTATTCATTGGTTTGCCTCCCAACAAGCGCTATCGTTTTACGCCCCAAGCTAGGCAAAACGCATAGTTTCAAGTATTGTCATCTTTTGTTTTGGATCCATAGGATGCCCTCATGATTGATTCATATGGTGGTTTAATTCTTGTTCTAGGGAAGTGTTCCATACACTTTCTTAGTGGAAATTGAAAACGAATATTGCCTTCTTTCATATCAATCACGGCACGTGTAGTACGTAAAAACGGTCTACCAAGTATAATGGGACAAGACGGATCGCAATCAATTTCAAGCACAATAAAATCTATGGGCACATATTTCCTATTTGCAAGAATAAGAACATCATTAATTCTTCCCAAATGCTTTTTAATAGTAGAATCAGCCAAGTGCAAATTGAGAGAGCATTCTTCAATATTGGTAAGACCAAGCACATCACATAAAGATTTCGGAATCGTGGAAACACTAGCACCCAAATCACACAAAGCAAAGCACTCATAATTTTTTATCTTTACTTTAATAGTAGGTTCCCTCATCATGTAATTTTCTAGGAATAGAAATCTCCAACTCCAACTTTTCTTCAAAAGATTTCATCATGGGGTGAATTAAACATGGATTGCAGCAAAGAAATGCATTCAATAAAAGAGAAAGTATCGTAATTAAAGTCTTTGCAATCCAAAATAGTGGACACATCACTAGTTAAAGTTTTGGCCTCTTCAAACCCACTTTTATCAAAAATTGCATCAAGATTTTCACCCTCCAAATTATTGGGACGCCTTCTAGCTAAAGTTGACTCTACTTCAGTCCCTTTAACATCAATCTTAATATTACTAAACAAGGAATCAATAGTAGAAACACCAATCACTTTAAGATCTTCATCATTTTTATAAAGGTAATCACTAGAAAACGATTTTTCTAAGATTTCTCTTTTAGCTCTAAGCATAGCGGTTCTTTTCTTACTTTCATCCATAGAGACATATAAAGCTTTAATTGATTCATCAATCTTAGGCACAAAAGCTTTTAATTTGAGATTTTCAACATCATGACAAATTCTATCAATGCTTCTAGACATATCATCAATCTTATTCAACTTTTCTTCCATCATAGTATAGAAAGCCTTTTGCGCATTGATAAATTCTTTAATATTACTCTCAGGATCAGAGGTGTTCCTATTACTATTGTAAGAGGAATTACCATAGGAATTACCGTAATTATTAGAGGAATTTTCAGGAAAAGGCCTAGGATTAAAATTACCTCTATAAGCATTGTTATTGAAATTGTTTCGCGAGACAAAGTTCACATCTACGGAATCACTATTTTTCTCAATCAAGGTAGACAAAGGCACATCATTAAGATCAATAGGAGCATTTTTACTAGCAACCAATTTCATCAAAGCATCAACCTTATCACTCAAAGTACTAATTTCTTCAACCGAATTAACTTTTTTACTAGTAGGTGCTCTTTCGGTATGCCATTGAGAATAATTAGCCATAATATTGACTAGAAATTTAGTAGCTTCACCCAAAGTAATTTCCATAAAAGTACCACCCTCGGCGGAATCTCAAAGATTTCTAGAGACAAAATTCAATCCCGCATAATTTTTTTGTATTATCATCCAAAGATTTAAACCATGAGTAGGACAATTTCTTAGCATCAACTTCATTCTTTCCCAAGATTGTGCAACATGTTCATGCTCAAGTTGCTTAAAATTCATGATTTGTGTCCTAAGGGAAATAATTTTCGCGGGCGGAAAATACTTAATGATAAAAGCATCTTTGCACTTATTCCAAGAATCGATACTATTGCGAGGCAAAGAGGAAAACCAAATTTTTGCATGATCCCGCAAGGAAAAAGGAAATAATTTCAACTTCACAATATCATTGTCCACATCTTTTTTCTTTTGCATATCACACAATTCTAGAATGTGTTTAAATGGTACGCGGCATCCTCATTAGGAGTACCGGCAAATTGATCTTTCACGACAAGATTCAACAAAGCGGCATTAATATCACAAGACTCCGCACTAGTGGCGGGAGGAGCAATAGGAGTGCTAATAAAATCATTATTATTAGTATTGGAAAAATCACACAACTTGGTGTTTTCTTGAGTCATCGTGACTACGCAAACAAGGTTGCAAGCAAGGAAGAGATCCGTCGAGAAAAAGGCAAACGCAAAAGAGGGCGAATAAAATGGCAAATTGGTGAAGTGGGGGAGAGGAAAACGAGAGGCAAATGGCAAATAATGTAATTGCAAGGAGATGAGATTTGTGATTTGATAACCCACAAGTGTAGGGGGTCGTTTGTAGCCTTTTTCGATAAGTAAGAGTGTCGAACCCAATGAGGAGCTAAAGGTAGAACAAATATTCCCTCAAGTTCTATCAACCACCGATACAACTCTACGCACGCTAATGCTTGCTTTACGTAGAACAAGTATGAAACTACTTTGCGGGAATAAAACTAGAAGTACTTTGCAAGATAATAAAGAACGTGGAAATAAAAGTTAGGTGCTGCTTTAATAAAAGAACAATAAAAGTAAATAACTTAGTAGAAAGTTTTTTGTGTAACGAAAGAGAAAGATTGTCCCTAGGCAATTGAATATAATATGATAGATACTTCTCATATGCAATAAGGGAGAGGCATACGCTAACACACTTTCCGTACTTGGATCATATGCACTTATGATTGGAACTCTAGCAAGCATCTGCAACTACCAAAGTTCATTAAGGTAAAACCCAACCATAGCATTAAGTATCAAGTCCTCCTTACTCCCATACGCAACAACCCACCTACTCGGGTTTATGCTTCTGTCACTCAAGCAACCCACCATAGGCAAATCATGAACATATTGTAACACCCTACAGCGGGAATCACTCACGTTTGCGCGACATGGAGGGCACCATAGGACAGTACCATATCAACACACAACTCGCATCCATAACATCATACCACAATTAACCCATAGGACAAAAGAGATCTACTCAAACATCATGGGATAGCCAAATATCATTGGGAAATAATATATGGAGTTGAGCACCATGTTTAAGTAGAGATTACAGCGGGGAAGAGAGGTGTTACACTGCTGCATAGAGGGGGAGAGAGTTGGCGTTGACGGCGGCGAAGTTATTGGTGTAGATCGCCGTCACGATAATTGCTCCGGCGGCGTTCCGGCGACACCGGGAGAGAGGGGGAGAGAGCCCCCCTCCTTCTTCTTCTTCTTCCTTGGCCTCCCCCCTAGATGGGAGGAGAGTTCCCCCTCTGGTCCATGGCCTCCATGGCGGCGGACGGGCAGGAGCCCCTCCTAGATTGGATCTCCCTCTCTGTTCTCTTCTGTTTCGCGTTCCTGTTTTCTGGCCGAAATCCGTTTCTTAAATTCCCGGAGATACGTAACTCCGATCGGGCTGAAATTTTGAGGGGATTTTTATCCAAAAATTAGCTTCGTTGCACCCGAAGGAGAGATCCAACCGACTTACGAGGTGGGTATAACCCGCCAGGGCGCGCCTGGGCCCCTGGCCGTGCCCTGGTGTCTTTTGGGGGCTGTGGGCCTCCGTTTCCGTTGATTCCACTTCTCAAAATTCACAAATATTCCAAAAAAATCTCCATAAATTTTTATCGCGTTTGGACTTCGTTTGATATGGATATTCTGCAAAACAAAAAACATGCAACGAACAGGAACTGGAACTGGGCACTGGATCAATAGGTTAGTCCAATAAATCATATCAAATGTTGCCAAAAATATGTGAAAGTTGTATAATATTGGCATGAAAAATCAAAAATTATAGATACGATGGAGACGTATCAGCATCCCCAAGCTTAATTCCTACTCGTCCCGGAGTAGGTAAATGATAAAAAAGATAATTTTTGATGTGGAATGCTACCTAGCATAATCTTGATCATATATCTAATCATGGCATGAATATTAAGACACAAGTTGTCGTGGTCTTATCACGACAGATGTCCTAGTGCAAGGACTTAGGGGTGAAGCCATCGCTACGGCGGTTAACTCGAAGGGGTTGATCGGGACGAAAGACACTGGTTTACCCAGGTTTGACCCCTCTCGAAGGAGGTAATAGCCTACGTCCTGCTTTGAGTTGTATTGATTGGATATCGATTACAAGGGAGCGGATTCGCTTGACCTAGTACTCGATCAAAGGTTTTGTGGCCTAAGCCGCCCAGGGAACCCACCTTTATATACACAGGTCGAGGCCCTAGGCTTACAAGAGTCCGAGACGGGTTACATCTAGTAACCGACCTTATCTCTAAATCACCTTGCCTTGTCTGGCAAGCCGTCTCCCGGCGGCTTACGCCTCCAGATCACACGTTGCCTTCCGGCTCTGGGCCTCCGCCAGGCCCGTCTGGTAAGTCACTTCCAGGCCTTGTCTTATTCCTCTTGCCCATTTAAGGTCTCACTGCTGAGCCGCCAACTTCATGACCCGGCCCCTTCTGTGCGGGTCTCACCATAGGGTTATATCCCCAACATTAGGCCCCAGATTGATTTGAACCTGTTCATGTCAATCTTCAAGTCTTCTTGTTGGCGAGTCTCACGTTCCTCATAATCACCTGTCCTGAAAGAAACCTTCATGACCCGCCATGTAGAAATGGATGACGTCACCTCTGGTAAATCCAAAAGATCTTAATGACATCACAACGGATCTTTGCATTAACTAGTCAACCTGAGAATCGATGCGTTTTCTTGGTCAATCATCATTTTGTCTCCTTGATTCCCGCGCCGGACTGTTGCTGTTCCATCCCCCTTATAAATAGGCGCGGGGGTCCCATCCTTTTCACTTTCCCCCCGCCGCCGCTTCTCTCTTCTTCTTCCTCTAGACGCCCGCGCCGTCCGGACCACGCCGTCATCAACCAGGCCGCTGCATCACCCTGAACGTGTCCAGAACATGCCGGCGCGCGCTCGCATCTCCTGCACCTCTTAGGTTCCATTCGTTTTTCTCCTAGATCTGCATTAGCTCGCCGGTGTTCTTCCGAGTCCACCGCCATTCATCGAAGTTCTTGCCGTAGATGAGGAAAGAAAACACCCTTAGGCCTTTAACCGCTAGCCAAAAACCCGCGGCACTCCGCTTAATGTGTTTTCCATATCCGTCGCAGATCATCCCTTCACGGGAACTCATATACGAACTGTGTGTTCTTCGTTGTCGTTTTTAGGTTTAGCAAATATTTTCCTTTTATCTTCGTCCGTAGATCTTGTAGCTGCAGCCGTAGTTGGTGGAACTTGTTTGTCCACACTTAGCAATATTTTCAACTTTTATTGTCAATTTGACTCACCGTCATGTTGCCGGCTCTTCCTGACAAGATATAATCCGCTTCATACCTGTAGTTGGTGGCGGCTCATAGCTTAATAATGACCCGTCAGGTAGCGTTGTCGTCTTAGAGTCATAGCTGTTTTGGTCATGCAGCGTTTTTAACCCGCCACGTTTCCATGCCTTTCCACAGTCTTTTAACCCGCCGTCATGGCTAAAGCCCCCGCTTCTTGCGATTGGGTAGGCTCTGGGGTTACCGAGGAAATACTCAACGATTTTGTAGTCATGGGAGTTTTGTCGGCTCAGGATGTTATCCATTGGCGGGTTCCTGGCAACGAAGTCACTCCCGAACCCAAATATGGGGAAGTTATTGTCTTCACAGACCATCTTCTACATGGCTTCTCAGCGCCCGGATCAAAGTTTTTTCGGGACGCCCTACATTGGCTCCAACTCTGTCACCAATTTGTGCCAGTTCCAAATTTTCTGTGAGGCCTATCTGCAAGAAGAGCCATCCGTTGACATCTTCAGGGATTATTTCTATATCAACCGTCAAACGGAAATTGAGGATGGACCAAGCCTTGAACTTGGGGGTGTTTCCATTCAGAGACGGAGAGATGTATCCTTTCCTTCGGCGATTCTACCTAGTCATCCCAAGGACTGGAATCAGACCTAGTTCTATTGCAAGGATACTTCCCCAGAAGGAGAAAATCCACTGTCGGGTTACCGTCCTTACCGGCTTAGCACCAACACCGAGCTCCCAGACTGGATGTCTGCCATAGAGCGCGCCCAATACGCTCCAACATTTTCAAAGATTAGAGCCTTGTTGGCTAACGGGCTAACTGGCGTTGATCTAACCCGTTGCTGGGTTTCCTGGAGAATATTACCATTAAGCCGGCACGGCGGCTTAATGTGTGAATATACTGGTGAGGTGAATGATCAGCGTTTCAACCAGACACCACTGACAGACAAGGACCTCAATGTAATCGTCAAATCACTGTTGGGAGAGCCGCAAGAAGTTTGCAACAAGATGGGGTTAAGCCCCTTTTATGCTCTGAACCCAGCTCCTGAAGTAAGACTTTATTTTAACCTTTCACTCTTTTCCTTCAGATTTCGCACTTTACCTTATTTAACCTCTCTGCCAATGCATTTATTATATGCAGGCCGACTCTTCTTTCTGGAAGAAAAAACTAACCACTGCCTCTACTTCCAAGAAGAAGACAAAGGCAACCAAGACCAGGGCTCCATCTCGTAAGAACAAGCCACCAGCTAAAGAACTGCTTGAATTGGACGACTCGGAGGTAGAACTTGACTCTCTTGGCCTTCTTTTCATGCAACTTATTGACGCTGACTCCTCTCAGGGTGACGCGAAAACAAGCCAAGCCGGCGCAGCAGAGGTATCTACCATCTCCTCCGACTCAGAACCCTCGCCAAGAGAGAAAATACGGCGGGTCATCCGGAAAGTAAAATTTTCACACCCCCTTGCTCACTTGGACCCCAACTTTGTTTTGAAGAAGCAGCAACACGACTCCAGGTGTCAGACCCAGAGCGGCGGCTCTGAGGATCTAGTGGCCGGCTTACCTGACGCCCCGGCTCCGCGGAAACATCGTAATGAGGTAACTCATAACTTTGTTTGTATTTCTTCTGCCTGCTAGCCTTATGCAATAAAACTAATCATACTGCTTAACTTTAATGTCTTCAGGATACTCCTCCTTCCTCCGGCGACTCAACCGCATCCAAGCTGCCACCTCTTGTTATCAACCCAGGGTAAATTTTCATCTCTGCATCCAAATATTGATTGCTAACTTTTTATCCTCATATAATCTTATCTTGAAATCTTTGTTCACAGAGCCCAAGCCAAGAAGAGAAAGTTAAGCGGCTCATCTGCCCGTCCGGATATCCCAGAGCCGGAGAACACGAAGCCTGGTACCCCTGAAGTCCAAGTCGAGCCTTCTGAAGCTGATCAAGGCGCCCACGATGAGACTCCACAGCCTACTGAGCCGGCGGATGTTGACATTGTGATTTCTGAAGCTAACCCGAAGGCTGATCCTAAGCCGCCCAACCCTCTGCCAACAGCTGAAGATGTGGCTCCTCATGAAGAAGAGGTTACCATCACTGGAACAGCTTACACAGCTCCTGCCCCTTCCAACGTGCTGACCAAGCACATTAGCAAGGATGAAGCGCCTTCGCCTGAGAAGGAGAGGGCCAAGCTTGATCTTCCTAACCTGGAGAAGCTTACTGCTGACGAGCTGCACTCGGAATATCTGAGCCTCCTCGCTGCTAGCCGGGACATGGAGGCCAACTTAGTTGGCATGATGAAGAAAAAATACGAGGTATTCCACCTTTCTTGCCTTCTATATATCCTTACATAGCCCCCAAGAGCCAGCTTATTTTCTTAAAGATCAGCTGGGTCTTCAGTAATATGTAGATTTAAATAGACCAGCGTGTAGCCCCCAAGGGTCGGGTCATTATGCAAATAATAAGCCGGCACTTACTGTGTGATAGAAAAAACGCCAAGTGTAGCCCCCAAGGGCCGGGTCATTATGTAAATAATGAGCCGGCACTTAGTGTGTTGATTAAAACACCAAGTGTAGCCCCCAAGGGCCGGGTCATCTTCTTGAAGATGATCCGGGTCTTATTTGTAGTGTAGACTTTGAAAGAACTGATACACATTAGCCCCCAAGTGTCAAGTGTATTGCTTGCAATCTGCTTAAGACTTGTAATAATCTTCGTCAACACTTCCCAATGTCATTATAGACCTTGCTGGCGGCTTAGAATTGAAAAACTTGTGCCTGACTATAGTATTGTGCAGGATGCTTTAAATGTGGCCGAGTCTAGCTTGGCCGACCTTAGAAAAAATCTGGCCTTGCAACAAGACGCCCGAGCTGAAGCTGACACAAGGTGGCGGCTCTCCTCCACAGAACTGGAAAAAACCAAGGCATACTTTGAAGCCTATAAGCAATCAGCTGAAGCTAAACAAGCTGCCTTGACCAAACGCGCAGAAAACGCCGAGGGCCGTCTTAAGCCTGTCACTGAAGAGCTGACCAGTCTGAAACGCCATGTGGCTCGGATGACTGAAGCCGTCTTTGGTAAGTGTTTACCGATTCTGTTATGAGTATTCTTTTTCAAATAATCTTATAAAGACTCGCCCGACGACTTACAAATTTGATCTGCTTGCAGGCCAACGAACACGCCAGCTTCCGGATGACAGCTTGCTGAAGCTGAAGGCTTTATATGCCTTCACTGAACAGCTGTACGCTGGAAGCCTTTTCACCATCAGGGCCTTCATGGGCGAGAAGGGCACGCCAAAGCTTATCAAAGATGTGCTGAAGTGCCTGTCCACCATTCTGAAGCAATTCGAAGAATTGAAGAGATCAGCCGCCCGTAAAGGCGCAATGTCTGCTTTGAGCCGGCATTGGCTTATGCACCCGAGCTCAACCAGGAAGAGATGAGTGGCGGCTTTCCATAGCTGAAGGATGACGGGTCAGAGTTCACTCAAGAAGACTATGCTTGTTGTGTCAAGGCATCGTGAGCACTGGCTAGCCAGCTGGCCGTCGAAGCTGATCTGAAGACATATCAGGCGGCTTATGATGACAACAACGCACAAGTCCGGGCGCCCACATTTGAGCCGAAGGACTTGACTCCTCAACGTCGTAAGCACATCTTTGCCCCTGATGTTGACCCGTCTCCAATCTTGCATGACGAAGCTGAATTTGAAGCTTTAATCAATTGCAACTGGGATGTGGACAACCTTCAGATCCATGAGACTGAAGACCCGGCGCGGGATGACCCGTCAACGAGTTAGGCGCGGAGCTAGCCTTCAATGAAGTTAACCCGGGCAATGCTGAGCTGCCGGGTGATTATTTGTGTGAAAAACTACCGAGTCCACAAATTTTGAGCTTTCTGGAGCCTTGTAATAGCCGTAGTAAAATCTTGATTGCCTGTGTCGTGCCTTTGCGCACATTTTGAACTTTTATCAGCTCATATTCTGGCAGCTTTTGGTGCTTCAAATTTTTTTCCACAATGTGAATGTTTTGATATGATCATATGCCTCAGTATCAATTCATCAATTCGCACTGGCGGTTTATAATCCATGAGAAATACTAAGCCGGGATTACCCACGGACTTAGGATCTTATCATGAAAAACTCCTGTAAAATAACAAGCAGAAAATATATGTATATCTTTTGTTATTATTTAGGCGGCTTTGAAGGCACAGCCCGAAGAGATCAGCTCTAGTTTATATTTTTGAGAAAAACTCAAGTTTTTGCTTTCAGAGAAGCTAGGCATGTATGCCCAAAATCCCATAAGCCGGCTCTCACGTGACATAAATCCGTCGTTTTAACCTTAAGCAGTTCAGGGTCTTAAAAAAGATTGACTGTTAAGAGTACGAACGGGCCACATAGCGGAGAGACTACAGCAGATAGGTGAGTTTATCCTCGCTCTCTGTAAGCCGGCTCTCTCGTGACATAAGCCGCCGGTTTAACATTGACAAGTTCAGTGTCTTGTAAAAGATTGACTATCAAACGTTCAGCGGGCCACAGGCAGGTTTAACTCAAATATGGCTTTTAAGCCGGTCAAGAGGGTATGAAAGCTAAACCCAGTGGGTTGGAAGCCCCCAAGTGACCTTATGAAGAATCAACTCTTTGCACAAAAGCTTGGTGCAGGAAAATGGCAGAGGCCCCGAATTATAGGGATGCCGGCTTTATTATATTATAAAAAGTGGTATATACAATGACAGAAGTATGTACATTGATGAGAGCCGGTGGCTCAAGTGTAGTAAGGCCGAAGATGAGCAATGTTCCATGGCCTGGCAGTTTCCTCCCCAGAAGTGCGTGATTTGTCGCTCTCCCGCACGTCAATGAGATAATAAGAACCATTGTTGAGGTTTCTGCTGATCACAAAAGGTCCTTCCCAGGGAGGTGACAACTTATGCATATCTGTCTGGTCTTAAATCAGACTGAGCACTAAGTCGCCTTCTTGGAACGTCCGGGTCTTGACTCTGCGACTATGATAGCGACACAGATCTTGCAGGTAAATCGCCGACCGTGCTGCTGCAAGATCCCGTTCTTCATCCAAAGCATCCAAAGCGTCCTGACGCGTCGTCTCATTATCAGTTTCAACGTAAGCCGCCACCCTGGGCGAGTCATGACGGATATCACTGGGGAGAACAACTTCTGCGCCATAAACCATGAAGAAAGGCGTGTAGCCTGTTGACCTGTTGGGGGTGGTTCTGATGCTGCAAAGAACTGAAGGTAATTCCTCCACCCAACAACCCAGCGTTCATTCCAGAGGAACCATAAGCTGGGGTTTTATCCCTCTCAAAATTACCTGGTTAGCACGCTCTGCTTGACCATTGGACTGTGGGTGAGCCACGGAGGAGACATCAAGGCGGATGTGTTCACTGTCACAAAACTCTTTCATAGCCCCCTTGGACAGATTTGTACCATTGCCAATAATGATACTGTGAGGATAACCAAACCGAAAAATCAGTTTTTTTGACGAACTGAACTGCTGTTGCTGCGTCGCACTTACTGACCGGCTCTGCCTCAACCCACTTAGTAAACTTATCAACCGCCACCAACAGGTGGGTCTTCTTATCTTTAGACCTCTTAAACGGTCCAACCATATCAAGCCCCCAGACCGCAAATGGCCAGGTGATTAGAATCATCCGCAACTCTTGAGCTGGCACATGGACACGTCGTCCAAATTTCTGACACCCATCACATTTACTGACCAAGTCTTCTGCATCTGCATGAGCTCTCAACCAGTAAAAACCGTGCCAAAAAGCTTTAGGCACCAAAGATTTTGACCCGGCGTGATGACCACAATCGCCGGCGTGTATCTCTTGCAAGATTTCACGGCCCTCCTCCCGGAGAAACGCACCGTTGAAAAACACCAGTCACGCTGCACCTGTGCAACTCGCCATTGACAATAGTCATAGACTTAGACCGCATCATAATTTGTCGTGACAAGGTCTCGTCTTCGGGTAACTCGCTGCGAGTCAGATACGCCAGATAAGGTAGCGTCCAATCAGGGACAGCGCGAAGAGCCGCCACCAATTGTCCTTGCGGGTTAGGTATAGCAAGATCCTCCTCAGAAGGTAACTTAACCAACGGGTGATGTAGTACATCCAGAAACACATTAGGTGGCACCGGCTTACGCTAAGACCCCAGTCTTGATAACGCATTAGCCGCCTCATTCTTCCGACGATCAATATGATCCACCTGATAACCCTTGAAATGACCAGCGATGACACCAACCGCCTGGCGGTAAGCCACCATACGAGGATCTTCAGAATCCCATGTGCCAGAAACTTGCTGGGCCACAAGGTCTGAGTTGCCGAGACATCTGACCCGGCTCAAATTCATCTCTTTGGCCACATGGAGCCCATGAAGCAAGGCTTCATACTCAGCTGCATTGTTAGTACAAGGAAACATTAACCTTAATACATAACAAAACTTGTCACCTCGAGGGGAAGTTAACACAACCCCAGCACCTGAACCTTCCAACTGCCTGGATCCATCCAAGTGAATTGTCCAATATGTATTGTTCAGCTTCTCCTCAGGTGCTTGACATTCTGTCCAGTCATTGATAAAATCCACCAGGGCTTGAGATTTAACAGCCGTCCGAGGTAAATACTTCAGATTAACAGGCCCAAGCTCAATTGCCCACTTAGCAATCCTGCCGGTGGCTTCTCTATTTTGAATGATATCTCCCAAAGGAGCAGAGCTGACCACCGTGATTGGATGTCCAAGGAAATAATGCTTCAGCTTGCGATTCGCCATGAACACTCCAAACACCAGCTTTTGCCAATCCGGGTATCTTTGCTTGGATTCTGTCAAAACCTCGCTGACATAGTAAACCGGGCGCTGGACTGGATACTCTTTGCCTGCTTCCTTGCGCTCCACAACGACTGTAGCACTGACAGCTTTATTATTAGCCGCCACGTACAGGAGCAAAGGCTCTTTTTCCACGGGAGCAGCCAAGACAGGCGGCTCAACCAACAGTTTTTTGAGCGCCACTACTGGAATTCAGTTATTTGCCGTCTGCCAGATCTTTGCCGTCGGCTGGCAGATGGCAAAGAGGGTCTTTGCCGTCAGCTGTCAGTTGGCAGACGGCAAATAGATGGCTGATGGCACAGAGCTTCTTTGCCGTCAGTAAGCTCTTTGCCATCGGCGAGCGGACGGCAAAGAGGCGCACAGCAGACGGCAAAGCCATAGCTGGGCCCCACTTGACCGCATGGTGCCTAGGTTAAACTTGGCGACTTCTTTGCCGTCTGCTAGCGGACGGCAAAGAGTCCTAAAGCAGACGGCAAAGAGGCTAGCCTCTTTGCCATCCGCTAGCAGACGGGAATGCTCTAACGGGTACTAACGGCCGTCCCCGCCCCCACCCCGGCCCCTCTCTCTCACTCTCACCCACTCCCAGTCCCCTCTCCCCCCGACGCCCACCGCCGACCGCCTCCGTCGTCTCCCCACCGCCCCGGCCGCCTCCTCTCCTCACCGCCGGCCGCCTCCGCCCCCGCCCCCGCCACCGTACGCCATGCCCCCGCCGCCCCCCACCGCCCCCGGCCCCGCCGCCCCCGCCGCCACCTCCACCCCGTCCGGCTGCCTCCTCTCCTCGCCACCGGCCGCCTCCGCCCCCGTCCCCGCCACCGGACGCCACGCTCCCGTCGTCCCCCGCGGCCCGGCCGCCCTTGCCGCCCCGTCCGCCCCTGACGCAACGCCGCCACCTCCGCCCCGTCCGGCCGCCTCCTCTCCTCGCCGTCGGCCGCCCCCGCCCCTGGACGCCACGCCCCCAACGCCCCCCGCCGTCTCCGGTGAGCCCCCCATCCCCGGCCACCACCATTTTTTGTTTTTTTGTTTTTTCTTCTGTTAAATTAGTTAATTAGTTTATTAGGTAGAAAAACTTAGATACTCCCTCCGTTCCTAAATATAAGTCTATTTAGAGATTTCACCATTGAACTACATACGGATGTATATAGACATATTTTAGAGTATAGGTTCATTCATTTTGCTCCGTACGTACTCTCCTATTGAAATGTCTACAAAGACTTATATTTAGGAACGGAGGGAGTAGAAAAGAAAAAACTTAGAAGAAAAAGATGAAAATAAAAAACTAGAAGAAAAAAAAAGAAGAAAAGAAGAAGGAAAAGAAGAAGGAAAAGAAGAAGAAGAAGAAGAGGAGAAGGAAAAAAAAAGAAGAAGAAGAAGAAGAAGAAGAAGAAGGAGAGAAGAAGAAGAAGAAGAAGAAGAAAGAGGAGAGGAGGAGAAGAAAAACCTAGTAGAACTTAGATAGAAAATAAAAAACTTAGAAGAAAATAAGAAAAGAAAAACCTAGAAGAAAAAAAAGAAGAAAAAGCAAAAGAAGAAGAAGAAGAATTCTGCGGTGAGCCCCCTGCACGACACCCCTGGCACGGCACCCCGGCACGACACCCCCGGCACGACACCCCGGCACGACACCGCCGGCGACGCCCCTCCGGTGAGCCCCCTTCTCGACACCCCGGCGACACCATAGCACCACACCCCCGCGCAGCTGTTAATACGCCGCCCCCAACACAACTAACCCCCGACCCCCGACACCTCTTCGGCCTTCCAGAGGCCGACGGGGTCATAGTTTTTTAAATTATGTGTTAGGCCATATATTTTCCGATTTTGTTATGAAAAACACCATATTTGTGTTGATTGAGTTTCATTTCAATGTGCAGTTGTTTCGTCGCTGCGAGGGTCTGCTGTTCGACGACCTCCCCGTGCGTTGGACGAGCTCCCCTGCTGCGTTCGTGGGTGAGCACAAATGACATCTCCTCCCCCGGCCCCCTTAATTTGCTCGGTTCCGGTCTTCGTGCCGATGAAACTTGCTAGCTATAGGTGTCTTCAATCATCAGTATGCGTGACCAGTATGCGTCTCCCGTTCAAAAGGGCGGCATCTATAAATATGCATGTCTTTGCATATTTATAACCGCCATCCTTTCGAATTGTCCAACGTTATCCATGGACAACACGAGTATGTGTAGATTGGGTTCGTTTTCCCGTATGCTCTGCTCCGGATCCGATGTGGAATTTCGTCAGTGCCTCCCTGTTGTTCTCCGGGTACACATCCTCTCTGCTTATTGCCGAGACGTGTATCAGGAGAACAGCGGGGAGGTGCTGCCGAAATTCTGCGTCAGATCCGGAGCAGAGCATGGGAAAACGAACCCAATGTACACATACTCGGGTGGGATTAGGACCTATCTCTACCTATTAGCGTGTAGGTTGCATGGACGTAATAAAACTGACAAACTTGATTAACGGATGAATATAGATGATGAATTATATATATATTTCTTGTGTGTTTAGTAGGTAGGCAAGATGAGTGATCGTGCTTGGATGTACACCAGTCACCCTAGTCAGAAAGAAATGACCATTGAATGGTTAACAAAAACCAAGGGGTTTCTGAGCGCCGCATTTGCAAATGGCCAGGAAATAACCTGGTGCCCCTGTGTCCGGTGCGACAACCATAAAAAGTGGACACGGGATGAAATGGGTAAACACTTGCAGAAGTGGGGTTTTACGACTGATTATACGGTGTGGAGATTTCATGGTGAGTCTGCCCAACGTGCCAGAGCTGAGGTGGTTCGTCGTCGCACCGACGAGCATGGTACCGGGATCGAAGACATGGTGCAAGACTTTGATGATGCTCGGGATTCGGACGATGAGATGGAGGAATCTGCAAAGGCCTTCTATGAAATGTTGGAGTCTTCAAAACGTCCTCTCCACGAGCACACTGAGCTTTGTCAGCTGGATGCCATCGCGCAAGTAATGGCTCTGAAGGCTCAGTTCAACCTGGGCAGAGAATGCTACGACGCGATGATGACAATATTTGGACGCTTTCTACCCAAAGGCCATGTATTGCCAGCAAACCTGTACCAGTCGGACAAAATCCTAGGTGCGCTTAAGATGCCCTATGAGAAGATAGATGCCTGTGAGAATGGATGTGCCTTATTTAGGCTTGAGTATGCGAGCTTCAACTATTGTCCCATTTGCAAGTCTTCCAGGTATGTTGTGGTAGACAACGGTATGGGTGAGAAGAGTCAGACCAAAATCCCAGTTAATGTTCTTCGGTATATGCCAATCATACCAAGACTTGAACGTCTTTTCATGGTCGAAGAGACGGCCAGACAGATGACGTGGCATAAATTGTGCAAAAGAACCGAACTAGATGCAGATGGGAATCCGATGTTGGGACACACTTCAGACGCTTTTGCGTGGAAGCACTTCGATGCATTACATAAGGATAAAGCGGCAGATCCAAGGCATCCTCGAGTCGCCATCAGCATGGATGGGTTCAATGTGTTTGGTATGACGGCAACCCAATACAGTTGCTGGCCTGTATTTGTCATTCCACTCAATCTTCCCCCCAGAGAGATTATGAAAAGAAAGAACATTTTCTTCACGTTGATAATTCCAGGGCCCAACTATCCGGGGAAGAATATGAATGTGTACATGCAGCCGCTTAAGGATGAATTGCAAGAAGCTTGGGATAATGGGATCAAGACATATGACGCCGCTACAAAAAAAACTTCAAAATGCATGTGTGGTACATGTACTCGTCGCATGACTTGCCGGCGTATGCGCTATTCATTGGCTGGTGTGTGCATGGAAGGTTCCCGTGCCCCACATGCAAGGCAGCTCTTGAGTTCCATTGGCTGCAGGCGGGTCGCAAGTATTCTTGCTTTGACTTGCATAGACAGTTCCTGGATCCTCGCCATAAGTTCAGAAAAGACAAGAAGAATTTCATGAAAGGTAGAGTTGTCAAAAACTCTGCACCACCTGCATTGACAGGCCAACAGACCCTGGATCAGATAAACGCTCTCGAGCCGGATCCAAATCGTCCAGGGTATTTCAAAGGGTATAATTCGAAACACGCCTGGACTCACAAGATATGCTTGTGGGATCTGCCTTACTTTAAAGACCTCCTTTGCCCACACAACATCGACGTGATGCACACTGAAAAGAATATCGCCGAGGCCCTTTTTGGTACATTGTTCGGCATAGAGGGGAAGTCAAAGGATAATCCTAAGGCTAGAGTCGACCAGGAGGCTCTATGTGATAGACCGTTACAAAACATGCGACAACCGAAAGGAAAGAAGAACTGGAGGAAGCCAAAGGCATGGTTCAATCTTGGAAGGCCGGCTATGAGGGAAATGATCTTGTGGGTGAAAATGCAGTTGATGTTCCCCGATGGGTATGCAGCGAATCTAAAGAGGGGAGCGAGTCTTGACAAATTGAAAATATTTGGTCTCAAGAGTCATGATTGGCACATATGGCTTGAGCGGGTAATGCCGGTGATGTTGCATGGCTTTATCCCTGAGGATGAATGGCTAGTACTGGCAGAGCTGAGCTATTTCTTCCGTGCTCTTTGTGCGAAAGAACTATCGCCTGACGTGCTAGACGAACTGGAAGAGTTGGTGCCGGAGTTGATCTGCAAGTTAGAAAAGATTTTTCCACCGGGATTCTTTAATCCAATGCAGCATTTGATTTTGCATCTCCCGACCGAGGCAAGATTGGGGGGGGCCCGTGCAAAATCGTTGGTGCTTCGCAACTGAGAGGATGCAGAAGACACTTCGAGCAAAATGTAAAAATAAACGTAGAATTGAAGCATCGATGGCCGAGGCATTCATTACTGTGGAGGCGGCAAACTTCGTGACAACACACTACAAAGCCAAGAATCGTCATTTGCATAATCTGAAGCCTCGGTACAATGATGGCGACTGTGAAAAAGGTCGATCCAACCTCAGCCTATTCAAAGGGAAGGTCGCACCAGCCGGTGCTTCGAAAGCAATAGCGTTGGATGTCGAAGAATGGCGGACCATTTCGTTGTATATCTTCAACAACCTAACAGAAGTGCGGCCGTACATCGAGTAAGTTCTCGGTACATTGTTTCGCAACTTCTAATTCCTTTGAAATGCTCTTATTCCCGGATATGTGATACAGTCAATACGTCGCCAAATTTTCGGATGGAGCGGTGTTCCAAAAGGATTCCATCAAAGAGTATGAGCTTTTGGCAAAGCATGGAGGCGGCTATCCCGGTTTCATCTCTTGGTTCAAACAAACGGTAATTTCCATTAGACCATTTCATTTCTTTGTCTAGTTTGCGGCTAATGCAACAATCCTTTCGTATTAAACTTGTAGGCTAATGCAGAGTCTATGGACTCCGAATTGAGACAAGTCGCTAATGGTTTTGACTATAAGGTCCGTTCATTTGACAAATACGACATCAACGGGTATCGCTTTCGTACTTTTGGCAAAGAGCTATCTATGGCCGACCGAAAGTCTACAAATTGTTGTGTCTCCGCTGTCGGCGAAGGAGGTGTCGAGTATTATGGAAGAGTTGAAGCAATTTATTAACTTAGATTCTTTGGTGAAAACCCACCAAATGTCGTAGTCTTCAAATGTTATTGGTTCCAGCCGAAGGAGACTAGAAGGACTCATGAACATATAGGGCTAGTCGAAATCAAACAAAGCACCCATTTAGATGTTCCCAATGTCTATATTACGACTCAACAGGCGACCCAAGTTTTCTATCTACCGTGGGCCTGCCAAACTGATCCAAATCTGAATGGTTGGGATGTCGTTTATGATGTGCCGCCACATTTTAGACCAGCTCCCCTCAATGAAGATGATTATGAACGTCACATTAACCCAGACACATATGAAGGAGAATTCTTCCAAGAAACACATCGATGAATGAATGGTGCTCTGACCAATGGCGAGTCGTCCACGACGATGCCAAGGCCCGGCGTGCCCAAATGGAAGGTGTGCCACACCATCAAGGCAGCGCCAACATTTATCAGTTCGGGCGGAACTGGGTATGTGGTTTGCTTCTTGATTCCTGCAATTCATTCTTGTAGTGCTAGGTTTACCCATTATTAATACTTTGTTCCTCTCTTGTAGGCTCATCACAATAAGACAGAGGTGCCAGCGGTGTATGACCTCTATGCCATGGCCCATACTGCCTCATACAAGAAGGTCAAGGCATTCTCTGAGTCTGACCTCGATGATCCCAAGAACTTCAGCAATATCTCCTCCCACCACAAGCTCGTGAGGTACAGAGATGTGGGGAAGGCGGTGAATGGGGAGGACTTCAACCCGAGCCAGCATCCACTTGATCCAGACCTGGTGATGATAGCTGGCCACGGGAGGCCCCATGGCTCGATAGCCATTGGAGATGGACATATACGGTCTTCGAGCACTCTCCGGCAGATCAAGGCGCGCCAAACGAGCTCCTGTCCTGAGATGCCGCCTCGTCCACGGCCAGTCCAGCTCGCCATCGAGGTTAGTCATACGGACTCAGATAGGTTTCCTCCATTACATTGTGTGTGCGAACAAAGATGATTACAATGCTAACGAGGAGTTGTGTTGCAGGCTGCTCTGTAGAAAGAGAGAGAGACAACCCAGGCGCTTCTGGCGGAACAGGCCCGGCAGGCGGCGGAGGAGAAGAGGGATCTGGAGGAAAGGACGGCTAGGTTGTTGGAGGAGGAGAGGGCATGGAACGATGCGTCTAACCGGGCCATGTACGAGCTCATCGTGGTAAGTTTCTTCTTCATATTAGCCAAATCATGCACTACATGTTCTTTTCATTAATAACCAATATGATTGACTTGGCAAAACCAAATGTGCAGACTTTGTGCGAGAAGAACGGCCAGACCCCTCCGCCGATGCCAGTCATTACCACGGCTGGAACGGTGAGTTCCATTTCAATGTTCATTAGATACTAGTCTTAACATTTCAGCGTCATCATGCTAACGCAAATGATCTTTGGTACAGCATAACTCCCGAGCCGCATCGCACGACCCGAGCAACCCCAGTGCTTCACCTCCGTGATGACGAGGACGGTAAGCCCTAATATGCCACTTACTTGGCTCATTTTCTCAAACAAATACAAACATAGCACTTAGACAAACTTAGCACTTAGACAAATGTCATATTTTACCTAAGTTAGCTTTGTTTCCTATAAAATGACATAGTAAGCTTACTTACCTCCAAAATGACATATTGTACCTAAGTTAGCTCTAAAATGACCTATACTTAGCATTGTTTCCTCCACACTGACATAATAAGCTTAGTTAACTCAAAAATGACATAATAGACTTGGTAACCTCATAGATGCCATAGACTTAGCTTATTTTCTTGCAAAATGACACAATAAGCTTAGTTAGGTAAATAATGTGATAATTACCTAGGTTAGCTCTAAAATGACACAAATAAGCAATAAGAAGAAGAAAAACAAGAGGAGACAGAGAAATAATCTTGCCACACTTTGGCTTGCCACACTTTGGCTTTAGGTGCTCAAATAGTTAGCCACAATTTGGCTTGCCGCAATTTTACCACACTTTGGCTTGCCACAATTTTACCACACTTGCCTTACTTGAGGTGCTCAAATAGTTACCACACTTTGGCTTGCCTAAGGGAATCTTGCCACACTTTTTCTATCTATGACATGTGGGTCTTACTGCTAATAAAAAAATTCTTGCCTTAGTTGTGGCAAGAACCAAACACACACCTAACATGATCAAACTTGCCTAAGTTGAGTTGTGGCAAAGTGTGGCTAGTTGTGTCTTGAAACCAAACATCCCCTTCATCTTCTTCTAATTCTAGATCTTCTTCTACTTCTTAATTCTAGTATTATTTTTCTAACTTTCTTATTTCCAATTTTGCAGATTTGAGACGAGTTCACGGCAGCTTGCTTTGATGTAGTGGTAGGTTTACTTTCTGTTTTCATGTATTGAGTCATTTGTATCGATGAGACTATATGTATGTATGGATGAACCTATTGTAATATGGCGAACAATGTGGCATTTGATACTTTTAATTTGGTATAATTGTTGGTTGATCATATATGGCTGTTGCACATTGTTTCTGTGAATTATTTATGTATATATCATATATTGTTTGTTTGAAAATTGTTGAATGTAACAAAAACAAAAAAAGAGGCAATACAGCCTCTTTGCCATCTTCCCCGGACGGCAAAGGCAGCTATGCCGACGGCCGCCGTCGGCAAAGATGCCACGTGGCGGCCGCCTGTGAAACCTGGGAAAACAAGGCTGGCCCATTTTGCCTCTTTGCCGTCCGCGGCAGACGGCAAAGGGGGAGGAGGCAGACGGCAAAGGGGGGGCGGGAGGCAGACGTCAAAGAGAGGCGCTATGCCGACGGCAGCCGTCGGCAAAGCTGCCACGTGGCAGACGGCAAAGGGGGGCGCGAGGCAGACGGCAACGGCGGGCGGGAGGCAGACGACAAAGGGTGGGGGTCCGTTAGCCGCCTGACGGTGGCGCCGTCGGTACTACGCCGTCCAGGTCCTTTGCCGTCTGCAAGCTGATGGCAAAGAATCTTTGCCGTCCGCTGGGCCGAAGCAGACGGCAAAGAACCCCTTTGCCGGAGCTCGTTGGGCCCGAAATTGTGCCGTCCGCTAGCGGACGGCAAAGGCCTTTGCCGTCCGCCTTTTGCCCTTTGCCGTCTGCCATGGCAGACGGCAAATCTCCTGATTCCAGTAGTGCGCCTCAAACGCATCATTAGCAGCATCACTCCAGAGAAAATAATCTGTCTTCTTCATCATCTGATATAAAGGAATAGCTTTCTCGCCCATGCGGCTTATGAACCGGCTTAAAGCGGCAATACGACCCGCCAAGCGCTGGACATCATTAATGCACGCCGGCTTAGACAAAGAGGATATGGCCTTTATTTTATCCGGGTTAGCCTCAATGCCCCGCTCTGAGACCAAAAAACCCAGAAGCTTGCCTGCAGGCACACCAAACACACACTTAGCCGGGTTAAGCATCATCTTGTAAACCCGCAGGTTATCAAAAGTTTCCTTCAAATCATCCAGCAGAGTTTCCTTCTTCCTTGACTTGACCACAATATCATCCACATAAGCATGAACATTGCGTCCAATTTGACTATGAAGACAATTCTGCACACAACGTTGATAAGTCGCTTGCGCACTTTTGAGTCCAAAAGGCATAGACACATAGCAGAAAGCTCCAAAAGGTGTGATGAAAGACGTCTTCTCTTGGTCTTTGACTGCCATCTTGATCTGATGATAACCCGAATAAGCGTCCAGGAAACATAAACTCTCACAACCTGCTGTTGCATCAATGATCTGGTCGATACGGGGGAGAGCAAATGGATCAACCAGAGACACCTTGTTGAGATCTGTGTAATCTACACACATGCGCCACGTGCCGTTCTTCTTAAGTACAAGCACGGGGTTAGCCAACCACTCCGGGTGAAAAACCTCCACGATAAACCCTGCTGCTAAGAGTCGGGCTACCTCTTCTCCGATAGCTTTATGCCGCTCTTCGTTGAAACGACGGAGGAATTGCTTGACTGGCTTAAACTTAGGATCCACATTAAGGTGGTGCTCTGCGAATTCTCTCGGTACACCCGGCATGTCAGAAGGCTTCCATGCAAAGATGTCCCGATTCTCATGGATGAATTCGATGAGCGCGCTTTCCTATTTGGGGTCCATATTGGCCCCTATAGTGAACTGTTGCGATGAGTCACCCGGAACAAAATCCACCAACTTGGTATCTTCTACCACAAACTTCAGGGGCGGGTCAGATTCCGTGTTGGGCTTCTTCAGCGGGGTCATATCCACCGGGTCAACATTGTCTTTATAAAACTTTAGCTCTGCCTCAGCACAACTTGACTCCGCACATGCAGCATCACCTTCCTTGCACTCAAGAGCAATCTTCCGATCACCATGCACTGTAATCGTCCCCTTCAGACCAGGCATCTTGAGCTGCAAGTAAACATAACAGGGTCGTGCCATGAACTTAGCATAAGCCGGCCTTCCAAACAGAGCATGATATGGGCTCTTGATTTTAACCACCTCAAACCATAAGGTCTGCACCCTATAGTTGAACTCATCACCAAAAGCTACCTCAAGGGCAATTTTTCCAACTGGATAAGCCGATTTGCCGGGTACCACACCGTGAAAAACTATGGATGATGGCTTGAGATCCTTGTCAACCAGGTTCATCCGACGGAAAGTGTCATAGTATAGGATGTTGATGCTGCTACCACCATCCATCAGCACCTTGGTGAACATGTAGCCTCCTACCTGAGGGGCTACCACGAGGGCTAAGTGCCCCGGGTTATCAACTCGCGGCGGGTGATCCTCCCTACTCCATGATATCGTGTGCTCATACCACTTTAAGTACTGCGAAAGAGCCGGCATGGCTGTGTTAACCGCCTGCTTGCGCACTTTCTGATCACACTTATCAAGGCTTGTTGTGAATACATGATACTGGCCTCCATTAAGCTGCTTTGGGTTACTCTGATACCCTGATTGGTTGTTTTGTTGCTGACCACCATTGCCAGACTGTTGATTATGACCTCCATGGTTACCTTGACCTTGATAACCAGAGCTTGAGCCGCCTACACCAAAACCTGACCCATGAGAGCCGGAACCTAACCCGCCGGGCGTCCATTGCCGTTACCATGATGCTGGTTAAGGCTGTAGTTCCGAAACTCCCGCATGATATAGCAATCCTTCCAAGCATGAGTGGATGGTTTATTAGGAAGACTATGCTTTGGGCAAGGGTCGTTAAGCATTGTTTCCATGTTGAAAGGCTTGCCTTTGCCGAAAGGTGGTTTACTGTTGCCCTTGCCACGGTTGTTCCCACTGTTGGCATTGGCCACCAGATCTGATCCGCCGCCTGGATGCTTCCATGTTGAAAGGCTTGCCTTTGCCGAAAGGTGGTTTACTGTTGCCCTTGCCACGGTTGTTCCCACTGTTGGCATTGGCCACCAGATCTGATCCGCCGCCTGGATGCTTCCGTTTACCGCCATTGCCTGGATTGTTATTTCCTGCCCTGTTCTGCTGCTGACCCTTGCCGTTGCCATTCTTCTTACCCTTAGCCGATTTCTCATCATCAGACCCAGGAGCCTTCATGCTGTCAGAGTCTGCATATTTGGTGAGAGCCGCCATGAGCTCACCCATGTCCTGGCAAGAACGCTTGAGCCGTCCAAGCTTCTGCTTAAGGGGCAAAAAATGACAATTCTTCTCCAGAATTAGAACCGCCCGAGCCGCCGTGATATTGTTAGATGAATGGATAATGGTTGAGACCCGCCGGAACCAATGATGGGCTGACTCATCCTCACGCTACATGCAATGATCCAGATCGACAATCGTCATAGGCTGCTTGCACGTCCCTTGAATTTTTTTGATGAACCTTGCCTTCAACTCGGCCCAGGAATTAATGGTATTGGGTGGTAAACCCTTTAACCATGTACGAGCCGGTCCTTCCAACATCATGATGAAGTACTTAGCACAGACTGCATCACTAACATCTAACATCTCCATGGCTAGCTCATAACTCTCGATCCAGGCTTCTGGAGGTAGATCAGCTGTATAATTAGGCACTTTGCGCGGACCCTTAAAATCCTTCGGTAGGCCCTCGTTCCCCAGAGCCGGTGCTAAACACAGCACTCCCACAGCTCTGGAGGTGACTCTGGCTACCACCGAAGTTGAAGGTGTTACTGGGGGCGGGTCTTGGTAAGCCGCTGCCGCCGCCACCGCCTCGCGCTGAGCTCTGGCATGATCCACAATTGCATGAGCGTTGACAACGGGTGGGTCATCATAGGGCGTGTTTCGACGTCGCTCACTGCTAGAGACCGCCGGTGACTCCAAGCGCCGGCTATAACTGCGGCTTGGGATGGGGGTTGAGTGCACATGACTCCGGCTGTAAGTATACTTCTCCTGTTGAGCCACTGCTGTCTACAAGTACCCAATGGCATTCCTTGCCTCTTCGGCGAAGGGTGTTCCCTCAGCAAGGGGGAGCGCATTGAGCCTGGCAGCTGCTGCTACCATGTTCTCCACCGGGTTAGAATAATGACCAGGTGGTGTTAGAAAACGCTACGGCGGGGTCTGGTTCCTACGGGGCGGGTCTGTCTGCCGATGCTGAGTTGTCGTCCTGTTCCCAGGCACCTCCGCCGTTCGGGTCATGGTAAGAGGCGCGTTCCGTCCTGCCCCCAGCGTGTTAAAAAGATTCCTAGGCTCATACTGAGCAGGCAGGCAGGTCTGATGCCTCATCCAAAAAACTGCATCCGAGGCTTGTTGATCCAGATTAAGGCGAAAGGCTTCAGCCCTGGGACGCTCTGACTCAGCATCCATCTGAGCCTGCAACGCATTGATTTCCTCCTGTGCCCTGGTCATCTGGTCCTTCAACCTCGCGATCTCTGCGTTACGGTTTGCTTGGTTTTCCGTTGTCACCTCGGTTCCCATCAGAGTTGTCATTTCGTTCATCAGATCTAGCAAAACTTGAGCCGGCGGCCTGGCTGAGCCGGACCCTGGCGCGCCGGCAGCCGCTCCAGCAGTTCCAGCCGCCGTGCTGCTGGAGACCAGCACCGTGCCTGCCATGAAGATGGCGGCTTGGCTCGGTGGCTCATAGGGCTCCGGAATACCGTCACCATCAAAGTAGCCCCCAAGACCGCCGTTATGAAGCTTGTAGATTGATTCCGCCTCTCCGCTCGAGGATCCATCCTCTGAGCAGACTAGGGTTTCCTCCCGTGACATAGAGCCTTCCTCAAGCTCCGCGCCTTGGGTGAAGCTGACGAAGACGCGCTCTCTGGCCTGGCTTGAGGTCGGTGCAGATGTCCGGCCCGGGCTTAGATCCGCCGATCTTGCCGATGAAGACGTGAATTCCGCCGAAGGGGACCCGGTACCCGTACTCAACTGAGTCGGCCTCAGGGCCCCAGCCAGCGTCGTCGATGTAGAGCTTGCCGCGGCGACTCTTTGTCATCCTGCCATAGGCGTATCCCTCGATCCCTGGGGGAGAGCCCTTCGAGTGCTCCAAACCACCATGCACCAGCCCCACGGTGGGCGCCAACTATCGTGGTCTTATCACAGCAGATGTCCTAGTGCAAGGACTTAGGGGTGAAGCCATCGCTACGGCGATTAACTCGAAGGGGTTGATCGGGACAAAAGACACAGGTTTACTCAGGTTTGGCCCCTCTCGAAGGAGGTAATAGCCTACGTCCTGCTTTGAGTTGTATTGATTGGATATCGATTACAAGGGAGCGGATTCGCTTGACCTAGTACTCGATCAAAGGTTTCGTGGCCTAATCCGCCCAGGGAACCCGCCTTTATATACACAGGTCGAGGCCCTAGGCTTACAAGAGTCCGGGCCGGGTTACATCTAGTAACCGACCTTATCTCTAAATCACCTTGCCTTGTCTGGCAAGCCGTCTCCCGGCGGCTTACGCCTCCGAATCACAGTTGCCTTCCGGCTCTGGGCCTCCGCCAGGCCCGTCTGGCAAGTCACTTCCAGGCCTTGTCTTATTCCTCTTGCCCATTTAAGGTCTCACTGCTGAGCCGCCAACTTCATGACCCGGCCCCTTCTGGGCGGGTCTCGCCATGGGGTTATATCCCCAACACAAGTGATTCAAAGCAATAGTATAGTTTTGACATAAAGACATTATTACTCAGGCATCCCAACAAACAATCATGTCTTTCAAAATATCAAGGCTAAAGAACACTATCCCTACAAAATCATATAGCCTTGTCATGCTCTATCTTCTTAACACAAAGTATAAATCATGTACTACCCCGGTGTCAACCAAGCAATTGGTTCATACATTTTAATGCGCTTCAGCATTTTCAACTCTCACACAATACATGAGCGCAAGCCATGGATATAGCACTATGGGTGGAATAGAATATGGTGGTAGGTTTCAAAGGGGTAAAAGTGGAGAAGAAAGTCTCGCATCAACTCAGCGTATCAACGGGCTATGGAGATGCCCATCAATAGATATCAATGCGAGGAGTAGGGATTGCCATGTAATGGATGCACTAAGAGCTATAAGTGTATGAAAGCTCAATATGAAAACTAAGTGGGTATGCATCTAACTATAATGAAAAATTCCCACTAGTATATAAAAGTGACAACACAGGAGACTCTCTATATGAAAAACATGTGCTACTTTGAAGCACAAGTGTGGAATTAGCATGCACCTTCAACTTCTTTCATTTTTTTTCTTCTTTTCTTCCCTTTTTTCTTTTTTTTCTTTTTTTCCTATTTTTTACTCTGTCCGGAGCCTCATCCCGACTTGTGGGGGAATCATAGTTTCCATCATCCTTTCATCACTGGGGCATGCTCTAATAATGAATAATGATGATCATCACACTTCTATTTACTTACAACTCAATATTACAATGATAGTAGAACAAAGTATGACTCTATATGAATGCAATGATCTCGCGTAGCAAAGATATCAAGAAATGGACAAGCCATGGAAACATCATGCTAGCTATCTTACGATCATGTAATGCAATATGACAATGAATGCTCAAGTCATCAAAACAGAAGCGGTGGAAGTTGCATGGCAATATATCTCGGAATGGCTATGGAAATGCCATAATAGGTAGGTATGGTGGCTGTTTTGAGGAATATATAATAAGGCTTATGTGTGATAGAGCGTATCATATCACGGGGTTTGGATGCACCGGCAAAGCTTGCACCGACTCTCGAGGTGAGAAAGGGCAATGCACGGTACCGTAGAGGCTAGCAAATTGCGGAAAGGTAAGAGTGCGTATAATCCATGGACTCACATTAGTCATAAAGAACTCACACACTTATTGCAAAAGTTTTATTAGCTCTCTCGAAGTAAAGTATTACTACACATGCTCCTAGGGGGAGGTTGGTAGGAGTTAACCATCGCGCGCCCCCGACCTTCACACAAAGATAGACAATCAAGGATAAATTGTGCTCCATCTTCCTAGCATAACGGGAGACTATATGTGCATGCTTCGGGAATCACAAACCTTAACACCAATATCTTACTAAACACGATCATCCACTAGTACCTCCCATGTATTATCATCTCTATATCGCAAAACTATTGCAAGGAATCAAACGTATCATATTCAGTGATCCCTAAGTTTTATGTAGGATTTTATGACTAACCATGTGAATGACCAATTCCCGTTGACTCTCTAAATAGATATAAGTGAAGAAAGAGAGTTTAATTATTTCTACAAAAGACCATGCTCTAATAAATATAAGTGAAGCAAAAGAGCATTCTACGAATAACGGTTTTCTATGTGAAGAGAAACAGGCAATCCAAACTTCAAATGATAAAAGTGAAGCACATGAAGTACTCTATAAAGCCATACTCAGAAGATATAAGTGAAGTGCAATGAGCATTCTATAAATCAACCATGGATTATCTAATACCAGCATGGTGCATAAAAGAAAAGTGAAAACTAAACACAAAAGACGCTCCAAGATTTACACATATCACATGAATGAAACGAAAACGAAAATATACCGATACTTGTTGAAGAAAGATGGGATGCCTTCCGGGGCATCCCCAAGCTTAGACGCTTGAGTCTCCTTGGATATTTACTTGGGGTGCCTTGGTCATCCCCAATATTGAACTCTTGCCTCTCCTCCTTCTGCTCATATCGAGACATCCTCGATGTTCGAACACTTCATCCACACAAAACTTAACAAAAAACTGGTGAGATCCGTTAGTATAATAAAGCAAATTCCTACTTTAAGTACTGTTGCAAACCCATTCATATTTTATATTTACATTATACCTGCTGTATTATAACTTTTCCATGGCTTATACCACCGATAAATCGATAGTTTCATCAAAACAAGCAAAACAATGCATCAAAAAAAGAATCTGTCTTAAACAGGACAGTCTGTAGTAATCAGAACTTTGACCATATTTCTGTAACTCCAAAATTTCTGAAAAGTTAGGAAAAAATAAAAAATTTGTAAATAAATACTGTGTAAAAATTTCAGAAACTTTTGATGTTCCAGTAAAAAATGAAAATTCACGCACTACAGCCAAAGTTTCTGTTTTTACACCGCACATACCAACAAGCAATCTAATCATCCTAAAGGCAAATCTTGGCACATTATTTTTATAATACAATGGATTTGTACAAGGGGATAATTATTTTTTTTGGAAAAGTTTCCGTGATTCAAGACTCACAAAGTTTCCATGGGCATGAACAAAGTTCAAGGATATCCCCCACTTCAATGATGCTCATCATCTCTCTCACTTTCACCTTTCCTTTTGTGAAGTTTGAGGTTACCCTCTATATTTTTTTTGTTTTTAAACTTTACAAAAGCACACAACAGAATAAAATGACTCTCTAAAACTTCTGGGTTGCCTCCCTGGCAGCGCTTTCTTTAAAGACATTAAGCTAGGCATAAAGTGCTCAAGTAATGGATCCACCCGGATCCCAAGGTATATCAAAGCCAATTTTCATTAACAATGATTTGTAATTTAGTAGTGAGCACAAAGTGATATATATCATGTGACAACGAAGTCTAACTCTCTTCCTATGCATCGGCATGTCATACAAGAACAATTCATGCATATTAAGTAAAGGCCAATGCATAGTATAAACAGTTTCTTGCAATTTCATAGTATTGGAAACATAGAGAGGTGAAGATTTGGTTCCTCTCTCATAATAATTGCAAGTAGGATCAGCAAGCATATGCATATTATATTCATCAAAATCATCATGTGTAGTAGCAAAATGCAACCCATCAATGTAATCCTTAATAAGAGCAAACTTCTTTGATATAGTGTAGTTAGGAGAATTCAAAAAGATAATAGGACTATCATGTGTGGGTGCAATAGCAACAATTTCATGCTTAACATAAGGAACTATAGAAAGTTCATCTTCATAAGCATAATTCATATTGGCATCTTGGCCACAGGCATAGCAAGCATCAAGTTCATCAAAAAGGGATATTTCAAATGAATCAAAGGGATCATAGCAATCATCATAGCATTCATCATGGCATTTATCCTTCGGTAAGCACGAAGGGTAATTAAAAAATGTATGAGTTAAAGAGTTACTCTCATTAGAAGGTGGGCACGGGTGATCAATCCGCTCTTCCTCCTTTTGTTCTTCGCTCTCCTCCTCATCTTTTTCATCTAATGAGCTCACAATTTCAGCAACTTCTTCCATAGGTCCGTGCAAAATATTAGTCTCTTCCAAGGCAGCGGTCATTCCTTCAATAAATTCTTTAACATAAGCATTAGAAGCATAGTTTTTATAGCAATATTTAAGTATGGCAAAATTTTCAGATTCGTAAAGAGTAGCATCATACTTTTCAATCAAAGAAGCAATTTCATATGCACCCTTAAAAGCAACAAATTCTTCAATTTGTTCAACATCAAAATAACAATAGGCTTCCTTGGCATAAAAAGATAGTATTTCATTATCATTAAACACACATTGGCAGGGAATGTGTTTTTTAGTTTCTTCAGAACAACAAGTAAATCATGTATTTCGCATAAATTCCAAGCATAGCAACACAAAGTATTAATTTGATGCCACAAGAGTTTCCCTTTTTGAGATATGCGGTGTCGCTCATAATAAGCATGCTCATTTAATGATTTTACCTCAACTAAGCTATTTGGGTTTTCAGCACGAGCACAAATGGATCGAAGATGATCCAAATAATATTCTTCGGTAGTACGGAACACTAGTGGTTCCTCAACTTTTGGAGTAGCAAGTACAACTATTTTTTTGGTATTTTACGTTTCCTACACATAACTAAAGATAGAAAACAAGAGCACAAAATAAAGACTAATTAGTGATAAAGCAAGCAAGCACACACGAGAATATCCACCGCACGCTATTGCTCCCCAGCAATGGCGCCAGGAAAAGGTCTTGATAACCCACAAGTGTAGGGGATCGTTTGTAGCCTTTTTCGATAAGTAAGAGTGTCGAACCCAACGAGGAGCTAAAGGTAGAACAAATATTCCCTCAAGTTCTATTGACCACCGATACAACTCTACGCATGCTAATGCTTGCTTTACATAGAACAAGTATGAAACTACTTTGCGGGAATAAAACTAGAAGTACTTTGCAAGATAATAAAGAACATGGAAATAAAAGTTAGGTGCTGCTTTAATAAAAGTAAATAACTTAGTAGAAAGTTTTTTTGTGTAACGCAAGAGAAAGATTGTCCCTAGGCAATTAAATATAATATGATAGATACTTGTCATATGCAATGAGGGAGAGGCATACACTAACACACTTTCCGTACTTGCATCATATGCACTTATGATTGGAACTCTAGCAAGCATCTGCAACTACCAAAGTTCATTAAGGTAAAACCCAACCGTAGCATTAAGTATCAAGTCCTCTTTACTCCCATACGCAACAACCCACCTACTCGGGTTTATGCTTCTGTCACTCAAGCAACCCACCATAGGCAAATCATGAACATATTGCAACACCCTACAGCGGGAATCCCTCACGTTTGCGCGACACGGAGGGCACCATAGGACAGCACCATATCAACATACAACTCACATCCATAACATCATACCACAATTAACCCATAGGACAAAAGAGATCTACTCAAACATCATAGGATAGCCAAATATCATTGGGAAATAATATATGGAGTTGAGCACCATGTTTAAGTAGAGATTACAGCAGGGAAGAGAGGTGTTACACTGCTGCATAGAGGGGGAGAGAGTTCGTGTTGACGGCGGTGAAGTTGTTGGTGTAGATCGCCGTCACGATGATTGCCCCGGCGGTGTTCCGGCACCACCGGGAGAGAGGGGGAGAGAGCCCCCCTCCTTCTTCTTCGTTGTCCTCCCCCCTAGATGGGGGGAGCGTTCCCCCTCTGGTCCATGGCCTTCATGGCGGCGGAGGGGCAGGAGCCCCTCCTAGATTGGATCTCCCTCTCTGTTCTCTTCTGTTTCGCGTTCCTGTTTTCTGGCCGAAAACCGTTTCTTATATTCCCGGAGATCCGTACCTCCGATCGGGCTGAAATTTCGAGGGTATTTTTATCCAAAAATTAGCTTTCTTGCGCCCAAAGGAGAGCTCCAACTGACTTACGAGGTGGGCATAACCCACCAGGGTGCGCCTGGGCCCCCTGGCCGCGCCCTGGTGTCTTGTGGGGGTTGTGGGCCTCCGTTTGCGTTGATTCCACTTCTCAAAATTCACAAATATTTCAAAAAAATCTCCGTAAATTTTTATCGTGTTTGGACTACGTTTGATATGGATATTCTGCGAAACAAAAAACATGCAACGAACAGGAACTGGAACTGGGCACTGGATCAATAGGTTAGTCCAATAAATCATATCAAATGTTGCCAAAAATATGTGAAAGTTGTATAATATTGGCATGAAACAATCAAAAATTATAGATACGATGGAGACGTATCATGATTAGAAACCTGGTAGATGATGAGGGAGTCTCCTCGGTGCCTGAGATTGGCACGTAGAAGAGACCGTTTCCTCCCCGGCAACGGCGCCAGAAATTCCTTTGACGTGGCTTGAGACTGCGTCGGTATTTCCCCAAAGAGGAAGGGATGATGCAGCACAGCGATGGTAAGTATTTCCCTCAGTTATGAAACCAAGCTTATTGAACTAGTAGGAGGATCACCACCACCCAATAAGCAGCACCTGCACACAAATAACAAATACTTGCAACCCGACGCGAAAGAGAGGTTGTCAATCTCTCTACAGTAAAAAGATAGATTAGTTAGTGATGGATAGGAGAGATAGATCTCTCAAGAACACAAAATAAAAAGGGCAAATAAAAAGTGCAGCAATATATTTTTAGGTTTTTGGAATTGTAGATCTGAAAACAAAGAGGCAAAAAGATAGATCGGAAAGCAGTATGTTGGAAAAGTAGACCCGAGGGCCGTAGGATTCACTAGTGGCTTCTCTCATGAGTATAGCGCACGGTGGGTGAACAAATTACTGTTGGGCAATTGATAGAAGATCAAATAATCATGACGATATCCAATGCAATGATCATCATATAGGCATCATGTCCAAGATAAGTAGACCGACTCCTGCCTGCATCTATGATACGTCTCCAACGTATCTATAATTTTTGCTTGTTCCATGCTGTTATATTATCATTCTTGGATGTTTTACAATCATTTTATTACAACTTTATATCATTTTTTGGGACTAACCTATTGACATAGTGCCAAAGTGCCAGTTGCTGTTTTTGCTTGTTTTTTACTTCGCAGGAAATCAGTACCAAACGGAGATAAAATGCTGCGATTTTTGTGGATTTTTTACGGACCAGAAGAAACCAGATGGGCCAAGGAACACCAAAAGAGGGGGCCCAGAGTGGCCAGCACCCACATGGGCGCGCCAGAGGCCCCCTGGTGCGCCCTGGTGGGTGCAGGGCACCTCGGGCACCCCCTCCACCGCCTCCGATGCCTATAAATTCTCAAATATTCGGAAACCCCAAAAAATAACCCTAGACTCTCTGATCCGCCGCCGCAACTCTCTGTATCTACGAAAACCAATCTGGAGGCGTTCCAGTACCCTGCCGGAGAGGGGAATCCATCTCCAGTGGTCGTCTTCATCATCTCGGCGGAGGCCATGATGAGGAGGGAGTAGTCCACCCTCGGGGCTGAGGGTATGTACCAGTAGCTATGTGTTCAATCTCTCTCTCTCGTGTTCTTGAGATGTCATGATCTTGATGTATCATGGGCTTTGTTAATATAGTCGAATCACATGATGCTATTCCCTTGCTACCTTGTTGTGATGAATTGAATCTTTCCCTTTGAGATATCGTTATGTTGGATTGAATATTGGATTTGAGAGCACTTGATATATGTCTTGCATGCGGATACCCGTGGTGACAATGGGGTGTTCTATTGATTCACTTGATATATGTTTTGATACTCAACTTGCGGATTCCCGCGGTGACATTGGGGTAACCTATGCATAGGGGTTGATACACGTTCTTATCCTACTTTCTTCGATAGAAATCTTGGGGCACTCTTTGAGGTTCTTTGTGTGGATTGAGTATTATGAATCTGAAATTGTTTGATGCGTATCGTATAATTAACTCATGGATACTTGTGGTGACATTGGAGTATCTAGGTGACATTAGACTTGGTTGATGCGTATCATATGGTGTTATTCTAGTACGAACTCTTAGATAGATCGATCGGAAAGGATAACTTGGTTATATTAGTACGAACTCTTGGATAGATCGATCGGAAAGGATAACTTGGTTATGTTAGTATGAACTCTTGTATCACCATCTCTTCGCCGAACTAGTGCACCTATACAATTTGCCATTGTATTGGGTGTGTTGGGGACACAAGAGATTTCTTGTATTTGATTGCAGGGTTGTTTGAGAGAGACCATCTTAATCCTACACCTCCCATGGATTGATAAACCTTAGGTCATCCACTTGAGGGAAAATTGCTACTGTCCTACAAAACTCTGCGCTTCGAGGCCCAACAAAGTCTACAAGAATAAAGTTGCGTAGTAGACATCAATCTACCACTATTACTCCACACATCGACCGCTATCCAGCATGCATCTAGTGTATTAAGTTCATGGAAAAATGGAGTAATGCAATAAGAACGATGACATGATGTAGACATGATGTAGGCAAGATCTATTCATGTCCTTAATGGCAATGATACATGCGTGCCTTGCTGCCCCTTCTGTCACTGGGAAAGGACACCGCAAGATCGAACCCATCACAAAGCACCTCTTCCCATGGCAATAAAAATCAATCTAGTTGGCCTAACTAAACCAAATATTCGAAGAAGAAATGCTAGGCTATAAGTAATAGTGCATATAAGAGATCAAAGAGGACTCAAATAATATTCATGGATAGAAACTGATCATGAACTCAAAATTCATCGGATCCCAACAAACACACCGCAAAAGTTTACATCAAATAGATATCCAAGAGACCATTGTATTGAGAATCAAAAGAGAGAGAGGAAGCCATCTAGCTACTGCCTACGGACCCGTAGGTCTATGGTGGACTACTCACGCATCATCGGAGAGGCACCTATGAAGAAGATGAACCCCTCCATGATGATGTTTAGATTGGATCTCGAGGTTCTGGAACTTGCGGTGGCTAGAATTGTGTTTCGTCTACTCCCCTAGGTTTTCTGAATATTTGGGAATTTATAGGCGTCAGAGGCGGTGGAGGGGGGCCCCGTGGAGGGCACAAGCCACCAGGGCGCGCTGAGGGCCCCCTGCCGCGCCTATGTGGGTTGTGGCCTCCACAGCCCACCTCTCTGGTACTTCTTTGGCCCACTGGGTGTCTTCTGGTCTAGAAAAAATCTCCAAAAAGTTCGTCGCGATTGGACTCCGTTTGGTACTGATATTCTGCGAAGTAAAAAAAAAGCAAAAACAGCAACTGGCACTTTGGCACTATGTCAATAGGTTAGTCCCAAAAATGATCTAAAGTTGCTATAAAGTGATTGTAAAACATCCAAGAATGATAATATAACAGCATGGAACAAGCAAAAATTATAGATACGTTCGAGATGTCTCACGGCCCGAGGGGCGCCCTCAAATGAACAAACCAAAAGGTCACCTGGTAATTGATGACCCACAAGTATAGGGATCAATCGTAGTCCTTTCGATAAGTAAGAGTGTCGAACCCAACGAGGAGCAGAAGGAAATGGCAAGCGGTTTTCAGCAAGGTAATTTCTGCAAGCACTGAAATTGTAGGTAACAGATAGTTTGATAGCAAGGTAATTTGTAACGAGCAAGTAACGGTAACGGTAAGCAAGGTGCAGCAAGGTAGCCCAATCCTTTTGAGGCAAAGGACAGGCCAGAACAATCACTAGTAATAGGCAAGGTGTTCTTGAGGGTACACGGGAATTTCGTCTAGTCACTTTTATCATGTTGGTTTGATTCGTGTTCTCTACTTTGATAATTTGATATGTGGGTGGACCAGTGCTAAGGTGTTGTTCTTACTTGAACTAACAACCTACTTATGATTAACCCCCTCGCAAGCATCCGCAACTACGAGAAAAGTATTAAGACAAAATCTAACCATAGCATTAAACATGTGGATCCAAATCAGCCCCTTACGAAGTAGCGCATAAACTAGGGTTTAAGCTTCTGTCACTCTAGCAACCCATCATCTAATAACTACTCCACAATGCATTCCCTTAGGCCCATGAATGGTGAAGTGTCATGTAGTCGACGTTCACATGACACCACTAAGGGAATCACAACATACATATCATCAAAATATCGAACACATATCAAATTCACATGATTACTCGCAACATGACTTCTCCTGTGACCTCAAGAACAAAGGTAACTACTCACAAATAATAATCATGCTCAAGATCATAGGAGTAATGAATAGAATAATGGATCTGAACATATAATCTTCCACCAAATAAACCATATAGTAATCAACTATGCAAGGTAATCAACACTACTAGTCACCCACAGGTACCAATCTGAGGTTCCGGTACAAAGATTGAACACAAGAGATGAACTAGGGTTTGGGAGGAGATAATGATGTTGAAGATGTTGATGAATATTGGCCTCCCAAAGATGAGAGGGGTGTTGGTGATGACGATAGCTTCGATTTCCCCCTTCGAGAGGGAAGTTCCCCCTGCGGAATCGCTCCGCCGGAGGGCAAAAGTGCTCCTGCCCAAGTTCCGCCTCGAGGCGGCGGCGCTTCGTCCCGAAAGTCCTCCTCTAAAATTTTTAGGTTTTTTTTGGGAATTTATACCAGAAGATGGGAACCGGAAGCGGGCCAGGCTGGGCACAACCCATCAGGGCGTGCCCAGGGGGCCTGGCGCGCCCTGGTGGGTTGTGCCCACCTGGGGGGGCTCCTCCGGTAGTTTTCAGCTCCAATAATTTTTATTAAATATAAAAATAATCTCCATAAATTTTCAGCTTCATTGGAGTTGTGCAGAATAGGTATCTCTGACGTGCTTTTCTTGGGTCCAGAATTCCAGCTGCTGGTATTCTCCCTCTTTGTGTAAACCTTGCATATTATGAGAGAAAAGGCATTAGAATCACTCCCCAAAGCATTATTATTCAACAAAACAAAGTAAATAATAGTAGGAAATCATGATGCAAAATGGACGTATCAAGTCTCCCAAGCTTAGACCTCGCTTGTCCTGAAGCGAAATGCCGATATTGAAAAGCATGTCCACATGTTTTGAGAGAGAGGTGTCGATAAAAACAAAATACGGACATAGAAGCATCATGCTTATTAACATAACAGCAACAAAGACTAACACAAGAACTTATTTCAATACATTTTTATCAGAAAGCTTCTCATGAACAAGTAACAATTCATCACAACATAGAAGTATGAAGCATAAACCTTATTGGATACCAACAAACTTTGTTCTCAGTCAACTTTGCAACTACAATTCATCATATTTTCAGGAAGGGTCTCATGTCGGAGCCTTTTGGCAAGTCCACATAATCAACCATCATTTAGTCTTCTATGATTGCTAACGCTCACGGCATACTCATGAACAAAAAGTTTCAACCAGACACATAGGAAGATAGGGGCTTATAGTTTCGCCTCCCAACGTATTCACTCAAGGGTGATGTCAACAATAATAACTCATGCCCACCCATATCCAACTGGATATATGTGCCTAGATCTTTCCTCACCACATGATGCTTGCAAAAGAAAAAGTAAAAAGGAATAGGGAAGAATACTTTGACTCTTGCATAAAAGTAAGTGCATAAAAGTAAAAGATAGGCCCTTCGCAAAGGGAAGCAGAGGTTGTCATGCGCTTATTGGTTTGTATGCTCAATCCCTGAATGTAAAAGAATGTCACGCTATATTGCCCCTATGATAGCAACCTTTATTATGCAGTATGTCACTTTTATTACTTTGCCATCATAAGTTCGTATAACACTCAATTTTCTCTTACAATAATTGATCAAAACACTTTTAGAAGCAATTTTTATTGCCTTGTTGCACCGATGACAACTTACTTGAAGGATCTTTCTCGATCCATAGGTAGGTATGGTGGACACTCAAGGAAAGAGTTTGGGTTTGGGTTTTTGGATGCACAAGTAGTATCTCTACTTAGTGTGGAATTTTTGGCTAGCAAAGATATCGAGCAAGCACCACATGTTGAAGGATCTATGACAATATAACTTCTATGTGGATATGAACAAACATAAATCATTACGTTGTCTTCCTTGTCCAACGTCAACAATTTTGACATATAATATTTGATGGGGGCTCACAATCATAAAAGATGTCCAAGATAGTGTATTTGCATGTGAATCTTCTCTTCCCTAATTAATTCTTTCATGAATTGCATCATTGACCAATGCTATGTTTGTCAATCTCCAATAAATTTTACTACTTATACTTTCCCTTATGTGATGTCATTACTCACCATAAGATTAGCATATGATTCTTTTCATTTGTTTCTTTTCTTTATTTGATTGCAACAAGAAAGTAGAGAAGCAAAAACTCAAACTAAACTTTATTATATACATTGTTCAGGAAATCGATAACTGGTAGCTGCTCAGTCGGCTTGAGAGTAGCGATTAATCGGTGAATCAGCCTATTAACTGGATTAATCGGTCGACCGTTAATCGGTTATTTAAATAGGAACCTATGAATATGTTATATTTTTTTATGTATTATATCATAATCTCATGCTCTCAGCTTTGTAATATACCAAAATATGCTACTATTTGGTCAAACCCTAGGTATTGAGGAGCGAGAGGGCGATGTGAGAGGTTAAGTGCCGAAAATTTGGGCTTTGTTTGCAACGATTAATCGGCCTAACAACCGATTAATCGGTCTGATAGGCAAGTTAATCGGTCTGACAAGTTAACGTGGCGAATAGGTGCTATTCGAGTCGGTCACCCAATGAGTAGCGATTAACTGGCCCGTTAACTGATTAATCGGACGAATTCTTGAACAGTGATTATATAACTTTCACTCGATTACATAGATAAGTAGGCCACAAAACTAACACACGAAAATAAATCATGCTAAACTTTTATTCAACTAAGGCAAGGGAAACTAAAGATAGAACCAAAATAGGTAAAGGTGAATAAAAGTGATGGTGATACGATATCGGGGCACCTCCCCCAAGCTTGGCTCAAGCCAAGGGGAGTGCCCATACCCATGTGCTCAAGTCTCCTTTGGTGGTGGTGATGAAGAAGGTGGTGGTGTTGCGAAAGCCTTCTTATTCAACTTATATTTAAGCATAAAGTTTTCCTCCCTTAGATTATCATTCTCCAACTCAAGCTTTAATAACCTTTTGCATAAGGCCTCCTTGCTCTCCTGCAGAAAACGAGGTGGGATAAATTGGACCTTAGGTTTGTATCTTCTCGGGAGGCTTGACTTCTTAAACTCCACATGCATGTCTCCGGGTTGAGGCAATGGATCATCCTCCTCCTTAGAGCTATCATCTTGTGTTTCTTGCTTGGTGGCATCTTCTTCCTCCTCTGAGGTCCATAGATATGGATAGATTTCCCAAAAGATATTTGGGTCTGAAACATAGGGATCAACATGGCTCTCCCCATCTGAATCTTGAGACGACATATTTTCAGATCTGTCAGGAAAACAACACGAAACAAGAATAGGGGATTTTTCTGTGATGCGGTCATCAAAATAGTTGGGGGTTATATAGAGAATTTTTATTCTTGGGAAACAAGTATTTGGAAGGAAAACGGAGTCGGGAAGGCATCCAAGGTGGGCACAACCCACCAGGGCGCGCCAAGGGGTGCCTGGCGCGCCCTGGTGTATCGTGCTCACCTCGATCACCTTCCGGTTTATTTTTTTATTCCTAAAATTTCAAATATTCCAAAACTGACAGAAAATGTTTTTGCGGATTTTTCGGAGTCCGTTTACTTATCGTATCACGTACCTCCTATTTTTATGAATTCTGGAGTGTTTCGGAAGGTTTATTTTATGTGTTCCTCCGGTGTCATGGTTTGGATAACATTGCTTTCAACGTTAATAGACGTACCTAAGATATAATGCTTAATTCTTTGGCCATTGACCACCTTCGGGTTTGTACCTTCGGTGTTATTAATCTTGATAGCTCCAGAATGATAAACCTCTTCAATAATATATGGTCCTTCCCATTTGGAGAGAAGCTTTCCTGCAAAAAATCTTAAACGAGAGTTGACCAAAAGAACATAATCTCCTATTTTGAATTCTCGCTTTTGGATTCTTTTGTGATACCATCTTTTTACTTTTTCTTTGAATAGCTTGGCATTTTCATACGCTTGGGTTCTCCATTCATCTAGTGAGCTAATATCAAATAGCCTCTTCTCACCGGCAAGTTTGAAATCATAATTGAGTTCTTTAATTGCCCAAAATGCTTTGTGTTCTAGTTCTAGAGGCAAATCACAAGCTTTTTCATACACCATTTTATATGGAGACATACACATAGGATTTTTATAAGCTGTTCTATAGGCCCAAAGTGCATCATCTAATTTCTTAGACCAATTCTTACGAGACCTATTGACAGTTTTTTGCAATATTAATTTTATTTCTCTATTGCTAAGTTCTACTTGACCACTAGATTGAGGGTGATAGGGTGATGCAATTCTATGGTTAACATCATATTTAGCAAGCATCTTACGGAAAGCACCATGAATAAAGTGTGAACCACCATCGGTCATTAAATATCTAGGGACTCCAAACCTCGGAAAGATAACCTCTTTAAGGATTTTAATGGAGGTGTGGTGATCAGCACTACTAGTTGGAATGGCTTCTACCCACTTAGTGACATAATCAACTGCAACTAAAATATGAGTGTACCCGTTAGAGGAAGGAAAAGGCCCCATATAATCAAAACCCCACACGTCAAATGGTTCAACAACAAGTGAATAATTCATAGGCATTTCTTGACGCTTACCGATATTACCAATTCTTTGACATTCATCACAAGACAAGACAAACTTACGGGCATCCTTGAAGAGAGTAGGCCAATAAAAACCAGATTGCAATACCTTATGAGAAGTTCTATCTCCCGCATGATGTCCTCCATAAGCTTCGGAATGACATTTCCGTAGGATCTGGTCCTGTTCATGCTCAGGTACACAACGCCTAATAATACCATCTACTCCTTATTTATAAAGATGTGGGTCATCCCAAAAGTAATGTCTCAAGTCATAGAATTTTTTTCTCTTTTGTTGATAAGTAAAGCTAGGTGGTATATATTTAGCAACAATGTAATTAGCATAATCAGCATACCAAGGTGTGTTACGTGAGACACTTATAGCAGCTAGCTGTTCGTCAGGGAAACTATCATCAATAGGTAGTGGGTCATCAAGAATATTTTCTAACCTAGACAAGTTATCCGCTACGGGGTTCTCAGCTCCTTTCCTATCAACGATATGTAAGTCAAATTCTTGAAGCAAAAGAACCCACCTAATGAGTCTAGTTTTAGCATCTTTCTTTTCCATAAGGTATTTTATAGCAGCATGATCGGTGTGAACAATAACTTTGGAGTCAACAATATAGGATCTAAATTTATCACAAGCAAACACAACTGCAAAAAATTCTTTTTCAGTAGTGGCATAATTTCGTTGGGCATTGTCTAGAGTTTTACTAGCATAATGGATAACATTCAATTTCTTATCAACTCTTTGTCCTAGGACAGCACCAACAGCATAATCACTAGCATCACACATAATTTCAAAAGGCAAGTTCCAATCAGGTGGTTGAACGATAGGTGCAGAGGTTAAGGCTTTCTTGAGTGTTTCAAAGGCTTCCACACAATCATCATCAAAAACAAAAGGAATATCCTTTTGCAAAAGATTAGTAAGAGGCCTAGAAATTTTAGAGAAGTCTTTAATGAACCTCCTATAAAAACCAGCATGACCAAGGAAACTTCGAATACCTTTAATATCTTTAGGACATGGCATTTTCTCAATTGCATCAACTTTAGCCTTATCCACCTCAATACCTTGTTCGGATATTTTATGCCCCAAGACAATACCTTCATTAACCATAAAGTGGCACTTCTCCCAATTCAAGACAAGATTAGTTTGATCACATCTCTGCAAAACTCGATCAAGGTTGCTTAAGCAATCATCAAAAGAAGTTCCGTAAACGGAAAAATCATCCATGAAAACCTCCACAATCTTTTCACAAAAGTCAGAGAATATAGCATTCATACATCTTTGAAAGGTAGCAGGTGCATTGCATAAACCAAAAGGCATACGCCTATAAGCATAGGTTCCAAAAGGGCAAGTAAAGGTGGTTTTCTCTTAATCGGATTGTGACACAGGTATTTGAGAGAAACCATAATATCCATCTAGGAAACAAAAGTGTGTGTGCTTAGATAGTCTCTCTAGCATTTGATCGATGAATGGTACAGGGTAATGATCTTTCCTAGTAGCTTTATTTAATTTTCTAAAATCAATTACCATTCTATAGCCAGTGACAGTTCTTTGTGGAATGAGTTCATTCTTATCATTAGGAACAACGGTAATACCTCCTTTCTTAGGGACACAATGAATGGGACTTACCCATATACTATCAGCTATGGGATAGATTATACCTGCTTCCAGAAGCTTTAATATTTCAGTTCTTACCACTTCTTTCATCTTGGGATTCAATCGCCGTTGGTGATCAACAACGGGTTTAGCATCAGGTTCCATATTAATCTTGTGCTGACATAGAGTGGGACTAATGGCCTTAAGATCATCAAGAGTATATCCAATAGCAGCCCGGTGCTTTCTTGGAACTTTCAATAATCTTTCTTCTTCATGTTTTGAAAGGTTAGCACTAATAATAACAGGATATATCTTTTTCTCATCAAGATAAGCTTACTTCAAAGTGTCAGGCAATTGTTTCAATTCAAACACAGGATCACCTTTAGGTGGAGGAGGACCTCCAAGAGTTTCAATAGGCAAATTTTGTTTGAAGAGAGGTTGTTGTTCGAAGAAAATTTGATCTATTTCATTTCTTTCACGCATGTGCATATCATTTTCCTCGTCGAGCAAATATTGTTCTAATGGATCAGTAGGAGGCACAACAATAGAAGCAAGAGCAATCATTTCATCCTTAATAGATAACGCTTTATCACGAGGTTGTCTACTAAACTTAGAAAAATTAAACTCATGAGACAAGTTACCAAAACTGACACCGACAGTTTGTTTTTCACAATCTATCTTAGCATTGACGGTGCTCAAGAAAGGTCTACCAAAGATAATGGGACAAAAGTCATCTTCTGGGGAACCAAGAACTAGAAAATCAGTAGGGTATTTTACTTTCCCACACAAGACTTCAACATCTCTAACGATCCCAAGTGGTGCGATAGTATCTCTATTAGCAAGTTTAATAGTAACATCAATATCTTCCTTTTCAGCAGGTGCTATTTCATCCATAATTTCTTGGTATAAGGTAAAAGGGATAGCACTCACACTAGCACCTAAATCACATAAACCATGCTAGAAATGATCTCCTATTTTAAGTGAGACAACGGGCAAGCCTTCTATAGGTCTATGTTTATCTTTTTTATCAGGTTTAGCAATTCTAGCAGCTTCATCACAAAGGTAGATGACATGCCCATCAATATTTTCTACCAAGAGATCTTTAACCATAGCAACACTAGGTTCTACTTTAATTTGCTCAGGGGGTTTAGGTGCTCTTATATTACTCTTACAAACCACAGTTGATACCTTACTACCTTAGCATGTTCCTTTATCCTAACAGGGAAAGGTGGTTTTTCAATATAAGCGGTAGGCAAAACTGGATCAACATTGTAAAAGATGGTTTCTTCTTTAGCTATGACCAGTTTTTTAATTTCTTATTTAATAGGGGGATGATATTTAAACCACTTCTCCTTAGGGAGATCAACGTGAGTAGCAAATGCTTCATAGAAAGAGGCTACTATCTCAGAGTCAAGTCCGTATTTAGTGCTAAACTTGTGAAAAGTATCGGTATTCATAAAAGATTTAACACAATCAAATTCAAGCTTTATACCTGACTCATTACCTACGTCGAGTTCCCAATCTTCAGAGTTGCATTTAATTCTTTCTAAGAGATCCCACTTGAAATCAATAGTCTTCTTCATATAAGAACCAGCACAACAAGTATCGAGCATGGATTGATCATTATGATAAAGCCGAGCATAAAAATTCTGAATGATAACTTCCCTCAGAATGTCATGATTGGGACATGAATATAACATTGACTTAGGCCTCCCCCAAGCTAGAGCGATAATTTCTCCTTCACGAGGCCAAAAATTATATATATAATACCGATCACGATGAACTAGGTGCATAGGATAATGTCGGCGTTCTGGGAACGGGGGTACCCAGACCTGCCAGCCTGCGGCCCAGGGCATGGCCCACTTCGACAGCTAAGTACAGCCCAACGCGACCTCACTCAAGACAAGGCCAATGCGAGGGCCCCGTACTCGCGAGGGAGACATTGCCAAGACCCGTAGGGGAATAGGCCTCCCCAGGCCCCATCCTGAGCGGCGGAGATCTCTATGCAACGACAAGCCTCGGGAGGCCAGGGGTGACGCAAGCCAGGCCAGGCGGGCGCCAGCGCGCGCAGAGGAGACAGTTTCCTCTTTGATGCAAAGGAGGCAAAGACGAGCGCAGGTTCCCAAGGCGCCCCGCCAAAGGTTCCCATTCCGGTGCAACGAGACCAAGACCACGAGCTCCGCAGGACGGATGTCATCGCCAAGCCCACCTCTGCATCACCACCGGCTACTTTGCAGGCGAAGACCAACTTTCGCCAGGATAAGATGTACTCCCTGTCCCCTTTCGAATTTGGCCGTTGTGTGATCCCTTCCTGCCATTGTGACAAGGGAAGGGGACCCGGGTCACTATAAATAGGGCTAGGCCACCCCATGGAGAGGGGGAGATCCGACACCACTCGAACGCCCTCACGAGGCAACTCACCACTATACTAGTTCATCCACAAACCTCCTCGTGAGGCAATCCACCAAAAGCAGGAGTAGGGTTTTACGCATTGCAGCGGCCGGAACCTGGGTAAATCCTTGTGTGCTAATCTCTTCTTCCTCGCTGTCGAGCAAGGCTATCGAGCTGTGAGCTAGGGGGCGAAGCTGTTGGAGATCTTTGCACACGCCCCTGTGTTCGAACTTCTTTGGGTTTTGCGGAGCCCGAAATCCGACATTTGGCACGCCACGTAGGGGGCGTGTCGGAGTCTTCAACAAGCTTCGCTTCTTCTTCGCCCCGTCGTGTCGATGGCCGACGCCCGACAAGCTCCCTTCGGCCCCGGCGGATCTGCCTTCGCCAACCTCGCCGCTGCCGCCCAAGATGCACGCCCTGGCAGCTCGATGCTGGGCGGTCGTTACCAGGCCACCAGCGTCGTCTCCACCACCGTTGCTGCTCGTGCCGGCCAGGCGCGTGGCGGGCGAGCGGCGCCCACGGGACCGACATCACACTGTACCCATGTGGGAGACCTCAACGTGCATGATGCACTGCTGATGGCGAGTGAGATGCTTCGCCACTGCCCGACGCACGGGGGCTTTGACGCCTGGGCCGACTACATCGCCGAGTTGGTCACCGTCGCGAGGAGGGCCTGGGTTCCGCACCCCTCTTCGCGACCACCGGCGCTGGGCGCCGGGGGCTCGCTCGCCGTGCCCGTCGCCTCATCTGCGGACGGCGTGCCAGCTTCTCTCCCGGGCGAGCCCGGGCAGGGCCCACTGCACGCCGTGCTTCTTCTCCTCCGGATCCCGGTGACCGGCTTCGGGGCGCCGTCCAGCTCCGTCAGTGGTGCCTTTGAAGAAGGTGATGGGGCGCTTCGTGCGCGCCTCGACGCGCGCACTCATGCCCCGGTGGATCATCAACAACCTGGGTCATCCCGGCGGGAGCGTGCCAACCGGCACAGGGAACAGGCGGCTCAGGCTTCCAGGAAGGCAGGTAACCATAACGGAGGCGCGGTGGATAACCAGGGAGGCAACCCACGTCAAGACATGTGCGGCCAACCCCACGGCGACGGCAGAGATACGCAACTTTGGGCGGAGGCTCGCCGCAGGAGGGTCTGTGGGCCGTGCGCCCAGGGCGATGTCACCTTGCCATCTAGGGAGGCTGCCCATGGTGCGCGCGGGGACGGTTCAGGAGGGGGGCAAGGCCTTTACACAGAGGCCTATGTTCCGAGCTACGTCATACCTGCGGATGGCGCGATGGATCACGCGCCCCCCGTGGGTGCCAGCACCCTCCCGGAGTAGGGAGATGTCTCGGGCGTCCTCCCCAAGCCGGGCCTGGGGGCTTCCACTGAGGGAGTACCAGGCCAGGTTGGTGCGAGCGGGGGGGGCGTCCCGGGATGCGCGGGGACGTGGCGCAGCCGCGGCCCTCGCGAGCAAGCAACACGCAGCCGAGCCCTCCGGGCCACATGAGCGACCGCCTGGGGGGATCGGCAGGATACAAGCAGCGCGGGCCACCCGCGGCAAAGGGGGCACCGGCGCGGCCCTCAGGGGGCAGGGCCTCGCGAGGTCCTCAAGTCGCAGTCTGGCTGGCGCCCCGACGCCTCACGAGACGGCTTCACCGACACAACACCCCTATGGCTGCGCTGGGTGCATTGTGCTCACGTTTGGGCCGCGAGAGCGAAATCCCACGGCTACGCGGGGAACAATGCACTCAGGTTTGGGTTGTAGGGGCGTGCAACCGCGTAGAAATGTGCAGGATGGCTCTTAACTGAGTTGGGAGCACCTAGGCCATGCGCGTGGGGGCTTCCCCAGCTATCTTCGGTCGTGACACTCTCACGTAATAATGAGTGGGCTGTATACGGCCGGAGTCCCCCGAGGACGTGCAGGGGTTCCATCCCATGCCCAAGTGGAAGCCCCATGCTCCGCGCTGGCGGACAATACTGTCCTCCAATGACTATGCCCACGCAACGTGGATACCCTATGCTCCGCGCTGGGGGAAGACGAAGACGAAGACTAGCCTAGGTGCTGGACGCGGCTGTTGCTTGCTTCCTTTTTGTATTCGAATTGCCACTTTTCGAAGTGAAACTTGAAGGTTTCGTAACTCTATTTAAAAAAGGGGGACGGGGAATTTTTCTCTCTTCGCAATTCCATTTTTCTGGCCTTGAAGTCTCTTTTTTCAGAATCGGCAGCTTACCAAGGCCCAGGCACCTGGCCCTCCCGTGGCGCCTCAGGGCAGGCCGGCAGGGGCCTGTTGCCTCGGAAGCATACATCTTTTAACGGTCGACCCCCACTCGGGGGCTCCGGCCATGGCCCGACACGACAACACGGAGCCTCGGGAGGCTCAGGCGCTTCCCGGAGCAGCAACCGGCGGAAGGGTATGGGAGCCGCTCGAGCGTCAAGGGGGACTCCTGAGCAACGCGCCTCAGGAGCCACATTGGTCACGTAGCCCCTCGCCCCTTGGTCTCGTCCTGGTGATCCGGACGCCCCAACGGCGATCGAGGTATGCGCAGGATTGGGCTCCGCCGACGCAGAGCGCCGCTTGAGCGTCAAGGAGGGGGGTTCCCGAGCAACGCGCCTCAGGAGCCTCACCGATCATGTAGCTCTGTGCCCCTTGGTCTCGTCCTGGTGATCCAGACGCCCCAACGGTGGCCGAGGCCTAGCCCCTTTGGTCTCGTCCTGGTGATCCAGACGCCCCCAACAGCGGTCGAGGCCTACTCGGGATTGGGCCCCGCCGACGCAGAGTGCCGAAAGGGCTCCCGAACCATCCCGCTCATGAGGAAGAGGCCCTCCCTGGTGGGATCCTCGAGCTCCCTGGACGTCCCAGCTGCACCTCGCGACGCACGAGCTCGCCACGACCCGCCAAGCTAAGTACGCCAACCGAACAGAGCAGAAACTTTCTGATCAGATGATAGCCCAAATACAAGGTAGGAGGCATGAGCGCTAACGTGAGAATGCAGGCGCTACGGTTCACTACGTGCTTCCATCAGGATTCTTGTAGCTCCAGGTACAAGGAAGGGCGGCGCAAGGGAAGGAGTCCGGCCTCCTTAGGCGACGTTGCTAAGACCCTGACCTTGGGGGCGGCACGCTCCTCCTCAGTAGGGCCCGCCTCGCGAGGCCCTAGCAGGCCGCCATCGCCGGGCATCGTGCGACACCCCCGCGGACCTCTCAAAGGGGGGCCGGGCCACACCGACGATGACACAAAGCTCCGCGCAAGAGACGAAGTCGCGTCACACAAAACAAGCAACCGGTGATTTAAAGGAAGGAGGAGGAAGACGAAGGTAAAACACAAAAGTTTAACGCCCTCAGGGGCCGAGTATTTCTTGACATGACAGGAACCAGAGAAAGAAAGCAGGGGAAGCCTAGATGGAGGAGCCGCTGTCGCCACCCGGACCATCGCCCGCCACGGTACCGGAGTCGTCACTCTCGTCGGAGGGAGGCGTTTGGACGAACCGTTCCACCAGGGACTCCACGTGTGGGCGCACCTCGTCCCTGAGAGGCCTCTGGAGCTCCTTGGGCACCAGCTCCATGACGTGGGGGAGATCAAGTTCCGGGACGTGGCGACGCAGGTTGGAGAACACGCGCGTCAGCGCGATGTCCAGGAGGTCACGCGCGCTGGATGATACGTCTCCAACGTATCTATAATTTTTGATTGTTCCATGGTATTATATTATCTGTTTTGGATGTTTTATATGCATTAATATGCTATTTTATATTATTTTTGGTACTAACCTATTAATCTAGAGCCTAGTGCCAGTTTCTGTTTTTTCCTTGTTTTTTTAGTATTGCAGATAAGGAATATTAAACGGAGTCCAAACGGAATAAAATCTTTGGAATAATTTTTCTTGGACCAGAAGCAACCCAGAAGACTTGCAGATGAAGGCAGGGGAGCCACCGTGTGGAGACAAGCCACAGGGGCGCGCCCTAGGGGGGGCTGGCTTGTGGCCCCACGGCAGCCCCCCTAACCCTATTCTTCGGACTATAAATTCACAAATATTCCCTGGATACCAAAGAGAGCCACGAAAATACTTTTCCGCCGCCGGAAGCCTTTGTTCCCATGAGATCCAATCTTGGAGCCTTTTCCGGTAATCTGCCGGAGGGGGGTTCGATCACGGAGGGCATCTACATCAACTCCATTGCCCCTCCGATGATGCGTGAGTAGTTTACCACAGACCTTCTGGTCCATAGCTAGTAGCTAGATGGCTTCTTCTCTCTCTTTGCTCTTCAATACCATGTTCTTCATGATCTTCATGGAGATCTATCCGATGTAATACTCTTTTGCGGTGTGTTTGTCGAGATCCAATGAATTGTGGGTTTATGTTCAGATTATCTATGAATATTATTTGCGTCTTTTCTGAATTCTTATATGCATGATTTCATATCTTTGCAAGTCTCTTCGAGTTATTGGTTTGGTTTGGCCAACTAGATTGGTAATTCTTGCAATGGGAGAAGTGCTTAGTTTTGGGTTCAATCTTGCGGTGTCCTCACCCAGTGACAAAGTAGGGGTAGCGAGGCACGTATTGTATTGTTGCCATCGAGGATAAAAAGATGGGGTTTTCATCATATTGCTTGAGTTTATCCCTCTACATCATGTCATCTTACCTAATGCGTTACTCTGTTCTTGATGAACTTAATACTCTAGATGCAGGCAGGAGTCGGTCGATGTGTGGAGTAATAGTAGTAGATGCAGAATCGTTTCGGTCTACTTGACACGGACGTGATGCCTATATGCATAATCATTGCCTTGGATATCTTCATAATTATTCGCTTTTCTATCAATTGCTCGACAGTAATTTGTTCACCCACCGTATTATTTGTTATCATGAGAGAAGCCTCTAGTGGAACCTATGGCCCCCGGGTCTATTTTCCATCTTATACTTTCAGATCTAAAACCAAAAATACCAAAAATACCTTGCTGCATTATTTTTACTTTTGTTTTACTTTACGTTCAAGCAATCTATCATATCTATCTCTATCAGATCTCATCCTTGCAAGTAACCGTGAAGGGATTGACAACCCCTTTATAGCGTTGGGTGCAAGTGTTTGATTCTTTGTGTAGGTACATCTCTTGGGGACTTGCTTGTATCTCCTACTGGATTGATACCTTGGTTCTCAACAACTGAGGGAAATACTTATCTATTTTGCTGCATCACCCTTTCCTCTTCAAGGGAAAACCAACGCATGCTCGAGAAGTAGCACTGGACACGTTGTCCTCGTCCACCCAGGAGACGCCGGTCTCCAGCGCCTCCACCACCTTGCCGAAGAAGTTGAGGTAGCCCCCATCGCCATGGGCGCACGGCAGCGCGGGGGCTTCCCCGATGAACTGGCTCACCGCACCAACCGCGCGGTGGGCGATCTCCAAGTACTGCTTGGCGCGCCGTGCCTCCGGCATCTTCGCATGCGCCGCCTCGTCCTGGGCGGCCTGCACGGCGTCAGCCGCCCCCTTGATCTGGGTCTGGAGGGACGCCAGCTCCGCCTGGGACTCTGCCTCGCCCCTGAGCGCGGCCTTGTAGGACCGAAAGTATGTCTAGAGGGGGGGTGATTAGACTACTTGACCAAACAAAAGTTTTGCCTATACCAAATTTTAGAGTTGGCAGTTTTTAGCATTTCATGGCAAATCAAGTACACCCTACACATGCAAGTCTAAGAGTATAGCAGCGGAAAGTAACAACAAGCATGAGTAGAAAGGATAGGGTAGGAAGATCAAACGCAATTGTAGACACGGTGATTTTTCCCGTTGTTCCGATAGGTGGTGCTATCGTACATCCACGTTTATGGAGTCTTCAACCCACGGAGGGTAACGGTCGCGAGAGTCCACGGAGGGCTCCACCCAGAAGGGTCCACGAAGTAGCAACCTTGACTATTCCATAACGGCTTCCGTCCACGAAGGACTAGTCTCACTATGGGTAGATCTTCACGAAGTAGGCGATCTCCTTGCCCTTACAAACTTCTTGGTTCAACTCCACAACACGAAGTAGGAGGCTCCCAAGCGACACCTAAGCAATCTAGGAGGCACCACCCTCCAAAAGGTAATAGGCTCGGTAATGACGATGAACTCCTTGCTCTTGTGCTTCAAGATGATAGACTCCTCAACACACAATCACTCTCTCACAGATTTGGCTTGGTGGAAGAGATGGGATTGGTGGAAAGCAACTTGGGGAGGCTAGAAATCTAGATCCATATGGTTGGAGTGGAAGATCTTGACCTCAACACAAGGGTAGGTGGCTCTCTCTCAGAAAACTGGATGGGGCAAGTATGGAATAGTTCTGAGTGCTTCTCTTTCGAGTAGGTGGTGGTGAAGGGGTATATATAGGCATCCCCAAAAATCCAACCGTTACACACAAAATGACCAACTCGGTGACACCGATGTGTTAATCTCGGTGGTACCGAAGTGACCAAAAGGTGGCAACTTTTGAATCTCGGTGAGACCGATATAGGAAACTTGGTTGCACCGATAAGGTGACCAACGGTCAGATTAACATTCTCGGTGACGCCGATCCAACAATCTCGGTGGTACCGATATTGTGAATTTGCGTAACAGAAAGTTGGCAACCTAAACTCGCTGGCACCGGAATGGAATCAGTTGCACCGAAGTGGCTAGGGTTTGGCTGAGTCTGTCTGAGTTTGGGAATCGGTGGCACCGAGTGGAAAGTGTTGGTTGCACCGATTTTGAATATTTGGCTATGGACACACTTTGTGGAAGAGCTTGTGGGTGTTTTTGGTGACTATTACTTCTGCACGTATGAGCATTTTGTTCACCAATCAAAACCTTACCCCCTTTTAATAGAATTGGCTTTCCTATGGACTCAAAGTGATTTCTCACAAATGTAAAAAGTGGAGTCCTCTTGCTTGAAGCTTTGCCAATCCATTTCCTTGCATCTTGGGGTATTTCCACAATCTTCATAATCCTTTTGCCATCCCTATCATTGAACTTTTCCTGAAATATACTTAGTGGAAACATTAGTTCAATGACTTATATGTTGTTATTAATTACCAAAACCACCAAGGGAGCAAATGTGCTTTCAATCTCCCCCTTTTTGGTAATTGATGACAACATATAGATCAAAGCTTCGACAAAGATATAATCAATGAATATAATCGTCGCTTTGTGAAGTATGTGATAAGCAAGAGCTCCCCCTAAATTTGTGCATTATTTTAAATTTACGTTTGAATGCAAATGCACAATCGATTAGGTACATGGGGCACTTCTTCCATGTCACATACATCTTGGTGGTGTGCGAGAATAATTAGAGTGAACATCATAGCACAACACAACCAAACAAAGATAATGATCATCTCATAAGCATTAAGATGATAGGAAATAGTAGCACAACACACATAAATGTATGATCAAAACACAAAGCGTAGCCAAAAGTAAATGAACCATGTGTGTTTTTGAAAAAGCAATAAAAACCAAACGCTCTCTCACTCGAAGCCTAAAGATCTATATACACTTCTCCCCCTTTGGAAACAAGTTACCAAAAAGTTCAAAGGCATATGTTTAAGCGTTCTTGGGCTGATCTCCTCTGGTTGTTGATGAAGGAGTCGAGAGAACAGCGTCAGCGAAGATCTCTGCAGATGTCGTGGATGGAGTTGGTGTGGAAACTGGAGGAACTGAAGCTGATGGAGCAGGAGCTGAGGTGACAGTGGCTGGAGCTGATGAAGAGGGCCTCAAGTCTGGAGCTGGCACAGTGGCTGATCTGGCCTGGGTAGTAAACATGTGCCTGGCCTGAGAGGTGATCCATCCTCATCATCATCAGAAGAAGAAGAAGAATGAGGAATAGGCACTGAGTCAACTTCCTTCTTGAGCTCATTGACTGTCTTAGTCAGCCCATCCACCTTATCATTAAGGGTCTTGATCCTGTTCTCAAAGATCCTGACAAGACTGTTCTGGTTCTTCAAGATGTCCTTAATGTCCTTCTGCATGCCCTGAACTGATGAGATCAAAAGATCCATTTGCTTGTTCCTGGATCTAGGGACTTGAGCACTAGTGGCTCTGGCTGCCTTTGCCTGAGCTGCAGCTGAAGTGGGATGATCTGGATCCATCACCACAATGTTGTCCTCGAGATCTGGCTGTAGGGGCAAGTGGGGTCTGTCCAGAGCAAATATGTGCTTCTCCAGCTTAGAGTTGATGAGCATCTGGATGTAGGGTGCATAGCAGCAAGAGCGCTTCTGATCAGCAGCAACCCTCTTAACTGTCTCAACAATTAAGTCCATGACTCTAATCCTGGTGTGTCTGTCAAGATGAATCAGCATGTTGATGGAGTAGCCTCGGATCATCTTGTCATCTCCTGACTTAGGCATCAAGGTATGCCTCAGAATAGTGTTCATGGTGCGGAGGCCAGCCTGAAGAAAGTAGATGGATCCTAGCTTGTGAGACTACACATGAGCAGCAGGGATCACATTGTACATGTTGGCCATAGCATTGTGGCTCTCCTTGGACTCTGAGTAGACATCCAAATCACCATCCTGTGCCTCAGGGACTCCTAAGATTTCAGCCCATTCCTCAACAGTGGACTCATATCTTGCACCTTCAGTCATCCATACAATTCTACCATCTCCATAGCAATGTGCAGTGGAGTAGAATTGCATGATCATCTCATCATTCCAAGCAGTGAACTCTCTGCCAACAAACTCATCCAAACCAATGCAGTGGAAATTGTCTTGGACACTTGGAAAATGGTCTTCATTCTCCTTGATGAATTTCCAGTCCACATATCTCATATCACTCACAGCTGGACTCTTGTCAAAAAGCACAGTCTCATAGAAATCCTGTTGCTCTTTGGTGTAGAATCTGTAGTCCACAGCTGTCTTCCTCCTTTGGGCATATGGATCAGCAGCTCTCCAAGCCCTCAAACCAGAATCCTTCCTCTTCTTCATATCCTCAGCAAGTGGGTAGCTGGCATTATGTACTGGAAGGTGTGGTCTAAGCTTCATCAGGGCAGACATAGCATCTTCATCCTCAACTTTGGAGATGTTTCCCTTGTTCTTTTCAGAAGCTGGAATTTGCCTTGAGAACCTCTTAGGCTTTTCAGCAGCAGCCTTCTTGGGGGCAGACTTGGTGCTCTCGGAAGTGCCACTCTTTGGCATAGCATCAGACATAAGTTTCTTTTGCTTCTTCTTGGGAGGTGCCTTCTCAACATGTTCTTCCTCCTCCTCAGCAGCACCAGCAGCCTCCTCAGGGTCCTCAAACATGGAGGTCTGCCTACCAGTGACATAAACAATCCTTTTCCTAGCTCTCTTCTTCTCCCCTGCCTTCTTAGGCATAGATTTCTTTGGGGTGACTCAAGGTGAAGAGCCATTTTTGCCCTAGCACCCTCAGGTGCTCTCATAGCTTCAGAGCTAGCATACTCTTTCCTGACAGCTCTCCTTGAAGAGGTGGCTTCATTTGCAGCTTTCTTGGCAGCCTTCTCTTACTTCTTAGCAAGAACCTCCTCATCAGAATTCAGCTGGTTTTTTTTGAAAGTTTGAACAAAAGATTCTCAAGGTTTACATTCTGTCACATGAAAATCGGTACAGCCAAAGCAAAAATTTCGGTGCTACCGAGACTGACTTTCTTCTTAACAGAAACTTGGCACTCTTTTCGGTAAGACCGAAAAGAAGTACTCGGTTTCACCAAGAAAGTTCTCAGCAACACAGACAGGCAAATTCGTGACACCGATTTGTTTGCTTCGGTTCCACCGAGTTCCATCGGGCGGACAGCAAACCCTAGAGAATCGATCGTTCTCTAACTACAGGACGTTTTAGGGGATTGAGAGGATTGCAAATGGTGGCTTATAGATAATATTGAATCCAATGCGCGAGAATCAGACGGGGAGCGCAACAAAAGACGAATCCGTACCCTAACTCGGTGACGGACTCGCTACGGCGGCGACGGCGGCGAAGATGCCCGTCGACGGCGAGGATTCCCAGCGGCGGAGGCGCTCGGGGAGGCAAGGCGACGACCAGGGGGTCCTTCTGCGGCAGTTTAGGGTTTGGGGCGCGATGATTGAAGATTGAAATTTCGAATCATCGGGACCACAGGCTATATACCCTTCACTGTCGGTGACACCGATTCTAAATTTTCGGTGTCACCGAGTTTCTCAACTGTCAGCTGACAGGGAAACTCGGTGTAACCGAGAATATGGAATTGGTAGTACCGAGATAGAAAACCAGATCAACCCTAGGCATTCGGTGAGACCGAGAATTGTGGGTTGGTTCCACCGAGATGCACTTGGGAGGTTTTAATGGTCAGTCCTTGTCGATACGGAACTCCAAGTGCTCCACACACAGAGAGATCGAAAAGTACTTGTTCAAATTTTGTGATGCAGCATGAATGGAATATGAGGTGAGAAAGCATAGATAGCTAAAGAGTGGTCCTAGGCATTCTTGTCCATCCAATTGGCAAAAGATAAATCAAAAACCAAATAGCAACAATTGGATGTCCTTGAATGAGAAAATAAATGCAGACCAACATGCTCACACAATAAGATGTCAAAAGAAATCATGACAAACATGCACATACACACTAGCATCTAACAAGCACTTGGGCGATGACGAAGTCATCTATATATGAGTATATTGACCTAGGAGCCAAGTAAGAATACTTGATCATAGGTCATACTCATCGTTTAAGCACAAGTGGGGTTACCACTTTTACATAAAGCATTTAATGTTGTCACATACTAAGAGATGCTTTGACTCAAGTCTTAGAGTAAAGCTCCCCCTTGATGTGACATCCCCCCATAAGAGGGAGAAACTAACCTTGGGTTTTGTCGATGAAGACTTCATGTTGGTGAGGTAGTGGTGGATGCTCAAGGTTGATGAAGATCACCAAGAATTGGGAGCATCCTTGTTGTTTCCTTACTCTTCTCACCTACATGGGTTAGTCCCAACATACAAGAGACAAATACAAGGATATCTATGGACATGGAGTGCAAAGCATGTGTTATGATGTCCATCGATTTGTTGATTACCTTGTCCCTTGCTTACCTTTGAGGGAATGTGTGACTCCTTGAACTATTGCATAGAGTTGATGTTGATTGCAAATAGTTCTTGCCAATAATGAATGTGAGTGAATTTCATTGGCGGAGTCACCCCTCAAGAACTCTCTAGTTCTTCTTCTTGGGGACCCACATCAAGTTGATGGGGATCCTTGGTGTTGTAGTAGCCTTTGTACAAGTTGAGCTTGACGTAGCCTTGGGAACCCACTCCACCATAGCTAGGGATTCATCTTCATATGAGTCAATGTCCTCTTGAAGCTTGTTCTTGCCCTTGAGCTTGTGGTCTTGTGGTGGAAGGTCATCTTGAGTGCTTGTTCTCTTGGGAAGAGTATTTTCATACTTCTCCTTTTGAGGAACAAACTTTGGCTCGGGGTATTGACCTTCTTCCCATTCAACTCCATTTGCGTTGAAGTAGCCAACACCACGGTTCTTTCGGTATCCTCCATGCTTGCGTACAATTTCCTTAAATTGCTTACACCCGGCAAGACTCTTGTAGATACCTTTCTCTATAATTCCTTTCAATAAAGCATTTTCTTGCTCAAGTGTAACTTGGCTAAGAGAATCATCATTAGTGGAATCAATAGAACTACTAGGAGCAACATCATTAGGTTTAGCATTTTTATTGTTGCTACTAGATGAAGAACCATTCTTGCCTTTGTTACTAGATTGCTTAGTTTTAACTTGAGGCATGAATGTAGATAAGAGCAGTCGTTTGGCTAGATAAGATGAAGTCTTCTTTCGGAGATCGTCATTGATAGCTTTAAGAAACTCATGCTCTTGCTCCAAATTGAGCTTCTCGAAGCGTAGCTTCTCATGAGTTCTCACAAGCTCTCTATGATCTTCAAGAGTAGATTCATGAGCTAACTTAAGAGTGTTTAGTTCTTTAGTTAGTTCTTTTATTTTCATCTTATCATCATCAATTGACTTATCTTGACTATCATGAGAATTATCAAGTTCATTTTGACTAACATCACTAGTTTTATCAAATAGCAAGTCATCATCACAAAGCAAGTCATCTTCGTCACTATTGAAATCAAGATACTCGGGGTGTGATACCTTGGGGCCTTTAGCCATGAAGCAACTTCCACTCCCTTCGGTTGGTGAATCAAATAAATCATGGGAGTTGGTAGTCACTAGAGCAATCCCGGCAACACCATCATCTTGACTATAGTCGGAGTCGGAGTGATAGCTTCTCTCGGAGTTGTTGTTGGAGTCGGAACCGAAAACCCATTCACCAACATGAGCTTGATATTTTCTTCTTGTGTAGCTCTTGGTGTACTTGTCCTTCTTCTCCGAATCTCTACTTCTCCTTGAGGGTCTTCGTTCATAACGATCATCTCTACTCCTTCTTTCTCTTTGAGGTGATTCATTCCTTGAGCTTCGTCTTCGAGGTGACTCTTCTCTTCATTTGTAGGGAGCCGTGCACTCATTGGAATAGTGTCCGGGCTTCCCACAATTGTAGCAATTGCGGTCACGACTTGACGAACGCTTCTCATCATATCTTGAGTTGGAGCTTCTTTCTTTGCCTCTATTCTTGTAGAACTTGTTGAATTTCTTGACCGTGAGGCTTATCTCTTCATTGGTGACAAGGTTGTCGCTTGAAGTTGCGGGAGCATCACTTGTGGCTTTGTAAGCACCGCTAGACTTGTGGTGAAGCTCTTCTTTGTCTTTGAGTGTCATCTCATGAGCAACAATCCTTCCAATGACTTTCGTAGGCTTGAGATCTTTGTAGTTGGGCATCATTTGGATCAATGTGCACACGGTGTCATATCTCTCATCCAAATCTCTAAGTATCTTCTTGATGATGAATTTGTCGGTCATCTCTTCGCTTCCTAAGCCGGCAATCTCATTGGTGATGAGAGCTAGCCTAGAGTACATCTCTGCGACTCCTTCACCATCCTTCATCTTGAACTTGTCAAGCTGACTTTGAAGAACATCTAACTTGGATTCTCTCACGGACTCGGTTCCTTCGTGAATATCAACCAAAGTATCCCAAATCTCTTTTGCATTCTCAAGACGGCTGATTTTGTTGAATTCTTCGGGGCATAGGCAGTTGAAGAGAATGTCACATGCTTGAGCATTGTATTGTAACATCTTCAATTCTTCCGCAATCGCTTCACGATCCGGTTCCTTTCCATCACCAAAGAATTCACCTTGCAAGCCAACACGAACAATAGCCCAAACGGCGGGGTTATGACCAAGAATATGCATTTTCATTTTGTGCTTCCAACTAGCAAAATTAGTGCCATCAAAGTACGGACCTCTACGGTGATAATTACCCTCACTAGACGCCATACTCTCCTAGGTTGTGAGACCAATGCAATGGAGACCAAAGCTCTGATACCACTTGTAGGACCGAAAGTATGTCTAGAGTGGGGGTGATTAGACTAATTGACCAAATAAAAGTTTTGCCTATACCAAATTTTAGAGTTGGCAGTTTTTAGCATTTCATGGCAAGTCAAGTACACCCTACACATGCAAGTCTAAGAGTATAGCAGCGGAAAGTAACAACAAGCATGAGTAGAAAGGATAGGGTAGGAAGATCAAACGCAATTGTAGACACGATGATTTTTTCCCGTGGTTCCGATAGGTGGTGCTATCGTACATCCACGTTTATGGAGTCTTCAACGCACGGAGGGTAACGGTCGCGAGAGTCCACGGAGGGCTCCACCCATAAGGGTCCACGAAGTAGCAACCTTGACTATTCCATAACGGCTTCCGTCCACGAAGGACTAGCCTCACTATGGGTAGATCTTCACGAAGTAGGCGATCTCCTTGCCCTTACAAACTTCTTGGTTCAACTCGACAACACAAAGTAGGAGGCTCCCAAGCGACACCTAACCAATCTAGGAGGCACCACCCTCCAAAAGGTAATAGGCTCGGTAAAGACGATGAACTCCTTGCTCTTGTGCTTCAAGATGATAGACTCCTCAACACACAATCACTCTCTCACAGATTTGGCTTGGTGGAAGAGATGGGATTGGTGGAAAGCAACTTGGGGAGGCTAGAAATCAAGATCCTTATGGTTGGAGTGGAAGATCTTGACCTCAACACAAGGGTAGGTGGCTCTCTCTCAGAAAACTGGATGGGGCAAGTATGGAATAGTTCTGAGTGCTTCTCTTTCGAGTAGGTGGTGGTGAAGGGGTATATATAGGCATCCCCAAAAATCCAACCGTTACACACAAAATGACCAACTCGGTGACACCGATGTGTTAATCTCGGTGGTACCGAAGTGACCAAAAGGTGGCAACTTTTGAATCTCGATGAGACCGATATAGGAAACTCGGTTGCACCGATAAGGTGACCAACGGTCAGAATGACATTCTCGGTGACGCCGATCCAACAATCTCGGTGGTACCGATATTGTGAATTTGCGTAACAGAAAGTTGGCAACCTAAACTCGGTGGCACCGGAATGGAATCGGTTGCACCGAAGTGGCTAGGGTTTGGCTGAGTCTGTCTGAGTTTGGGAATCGGTGGCACCGAGTGGAAAGTGTTGGTTGCACCGATTTTGAATATTTGGCTATGGACAGACTTTGTGGAAGAGCTTGTGGGTGTTTTTGGTGACTATCACTTGTGCACGTATGAGCATTTTGTTCACCAATCAAAACCTTACCCCCTTTTAATAGTATTGGCTTTCCTATGGACTCAAAGTGACTTCTCAAAAATGTAAAAAGTGGAGTCATCTTGCTTGAAGCTTTGCCAATCCATTTCCTTGCATCTTGGGGTATTTCCACAATCTTCATAATCATTTTGCCATCCCTATCATTGAACTTTTCCTGAAATATACTTAGTGGAAACATTAGTTCAATGACTTATATGTTGTTATTAATTACCAAAACCACCAAGGGAGCAAATGTGCTTTCAGGCCTGGAGGGCGGCCTCGGCGTCCGCCAGCTGGGCCCTCAGCGCGTCCGCTTCCTCCTGGAGCTCGTCGAGCATGCGCCTCTTGGGCACGGGCGCCATGGGAGAAGGGGGCAATCAGGTCCGGCGTGTCGGGTGTGATTGCAAGAGAAGGGGGCGGGTGACGGAACGCTTAATCATCGACGATGGCCCAGCACCGGTGGGCGTGAGCCGGCCTCGAAGGCCCCCCACCGCTGCCTCTAGAGGCCGACGGTGGAGCCGGAGACTCCGTGCGTTTCCCCGCACCCGCTGCACTCCCCCCGGACGCCATGGAATAACAAAGGGAGAGAGGAGGATGAGGAAGATATCTTGGAAGGATGGGAAGCGAGAGAGCACATCAGGATGGCAAGACCCCCCCGGGCGGGGTGGGTTTATAGGCGCAACCGCTGCCCATGGGGCATTGTGGGGAGTGGAGGCGCCATGCACTCCTCGGGCACCGCGAGCCAGACTCGGTCGGCATGCTACCCTGCCTCGCGTCGCTTCATCTGCCCCCGTCAGGTCACATCCGCGTGGCCCGAGGGGGGAGGACGCAAGGAGACAGCCGCATTCAAGGAAGGGCAATGATGGCCGGCGCGGCGCGCAGGTTTTGCGTCAGCTTGACTCGGGGCAGTTCCTGACGTCTCCGGGGAGCTGAGTCGCCCGCTTCTCATTGTGCACCATGCGCCAGGTTGGGCCCGCAGGCAATTGGGGCCCGCGGCGCTCGAGACGGCTTCCTCGGCTTCGCCCCGAAGCCAACCCAAACGCGCCTTGGGCCCGGAGGCTGCTGTCATTGTTCTGGGAACGGGGGTACCCAAACCTGCCAGCCTGCGGCCCAGGGCGTGGCCCACTTCGACAGCTAAGTACGGCCCAACGCGACCTCACTCAAGACAAGGCCCTCGCGAGGGCCCCATACTCGCGAGGGAGACAATGCCAAGACCCGTAGGGGAATAGGCCTCCCTAGGCCCCCTCCTGAGCGGCGGAGATGTCTATGAAACGACAAGCCTCGGGAGGCCAGGGGTGATGCAAGCCAGGCCAGGAGGGCGCCAGCGCGCGCAGAGGAGACAGTTTCCTCTTTGATGCAAAGGAGGCAAAGACGAGCGCAGGTTCCCAAGGCGCCCCGCCAAAGGTTCCCATTCTGGTGCAACGAGACCAAGATCACGAGCTCCGCAGGACGAACGTCATCGCCGAGCCCACCTCTGCATCACCACCGGCTACTTTGTAGGCGAAGACCAACTTTCATCAGGATAAGATGTACTCCCTGCCCCCTTTCGAATTTGGCCGTTGTGGGATACCTTCCCGCCATTATGACAAGGGAAGGGGACCCGGGTCGCTACAAATAGGGCTAGGCCACCCCATGGAGAGGGGGAGATCTGACACCACTCGAACGCCCTCGCGAGGCAACTCACCACTGTACTAGTTCATCCACAAACCTCCTCGTGAGGCAATCCACCAAAAGCAGGAGGAGGGTTTTACGCTTCGCAGCGGCCAGAGCCTGGGTAAATCCTCGTGTGCTAATCTCTTCTTCCTCGCCGTCGAGCAAGGCTATCGAGCTGTGATCTAGGGGGGTGAAGTTGTTGGAGATCTTCGCACATGCCCCTGTGTTCGAACTTCTTTGGGTTTTGCGGAGCCCGAAATCCGACAGATAAAACTATTGATGGAATTCCAATTGCAAACGATTCCAGTTCCACGATCCAAGATCATCACATAGCCTATACCATGTCAATGCATTTCCCTCCAAAGATAAAGGGAAAACCTTCTTCTTAACTTCATCTCCGGGTAAACCTGCAAGCTTAAATAATCCACATATTTCATTCACATATAAGAGATGCATATCAGGGTGTTCAGTTCCGTCTCCTGCACAAGGTTTAGCAAGCAGTTGTTCTAGCATACCCGAAGGAATTTCATAAGTAACATTTTCAGTAGGTGTTGTAGGTTGAGGGGTAACTAATTTTGGTTTCGGTCGAGGTGAAGATACCCCGAACAAACCCCTCAAAGGATTGTTCTACATAGTAGCAAGTAGCAATAAATTTCAGCACGTAGTATAATTTTTTCCTTACCGATTTCCACTTACCAAGAGCGCTTCGCTCCCCGGCAATGGCGCCAGAAAAGAGTCTTGATGACCCACAAGTATAGGGGATCAATCATAGTCCTTTCGATAAGTAAGAGTGTCGAACCCAACGAGAAGCAGAAGGAAATGGCAAGCGGTTTTCAGCAAGGTAATTTCTGCAAGCACTGAAATTGTACGTAACAGATAGTTTGATAGCAAGGTAATTTGTAACGAGCAAGTAACGGTAACGGTAAGCAAGGTGCACCAAGGTAGCCCAATCCTTTTGAGGCAAAGGACAGGCCAGAACAATCACTAGTAATAGGCAAAGTGTTCTGGAGGGTACACGGGAATTTTGTCTAGTCACTTTTATCATGTTGGTTTGATTCGTGTTCGCTACTTTGATAATTTGATATGTGGGTGGACCGGTGCTAAGGTGATGTTCTTACCTGAACTAACAACCTACTTATGATTAACCCCCTCGCAAGCATCCGCAACTACGAGAAAAGTATTAAGACAAAGTCTAACCATATCATTAAACATTTGGATCCAAATCAACCCCTTACAAAGTAGCGCATAAACTAGGGTTTAAGCTTCTGTCACTCTAGCAACCCATCATCTAATAACTACTCCACAATGCATTCCCTTAGGCCCATGAATGGTGAAGTTTCATGTAGTCGACGTTCACATGACACCACTAAGGGAATCACAACATACATATCATCAAAATATCGAACACATATCAAATTCACATGATTACTCGCAACATAACTTCTCCCATGACCTCAAGAACAAAGGTAACTACTCACAAATAATAATCATGCTCAAGATCAGAGGAGTAATGAATAGCATAATGGATCTGAACATATAATCTTCCACCAAATAAACCATATAGTAATCAACTACGCAAGGTAATCAACACTACTAGTCACCCACAAGTACCAATCTGAGGTTCCGGTACAAAGATTGAACACAAGAGATGTACTAGGGTTTGAGAGGAGATGGTGCTATTGAAGATGTTGATGAAGATTGGCCTCCCAAAGATGAGAGGGGTGTTGGTGATGACGATAGCTTCGATTTCCCCCTCCGGGAGGGAAGTTCCCCCGGCGGAATCGCTTCGTCGGAGGGCCAAAAAGCTCCTGCCCAAGTTCCGCCTCGAGGAGGCGGCGCTTCGTCCCGAAAGTCCTCCTCTTAATTTTTTTAGGTTTTTTTGGGAATTTATACCAGAAGATGGGCACCGGAAGCGGTCCAGGCTGGCCACAACCCATCAGGGCGTGCCCAGGTGGGCCTGGCGCGCCCTGGTGGGTTGTGCCCACCTGGGGGGCCTCCTCCGGTAGTTTTCAGCTCCAGTAATTGTTATTAAATATAAAAATAATCCCCGTAAATTTTCAGCTTCATTGGAGTTGTACAGAATAGGTATCTCTGACGTGCTTTTCTTGGGTCCAGAATTCCAGCTGCCGGTATTCTCCCTCTTTGTGTAAACCTTGCATATTATGAGATAAAAGGCATTATAATCACTCCCCAAAGCATTATTATTCAACAAAACAAAGTAAATAAGAGTAGGAAATCATGATGCAAAATGGGCGTATCAGTAATGATGCTGCTGAAGCGTTGGGTAGTTGTTGAAGCTTGATCCTCATGAGCCTGAGGGCTCTAGAGACTCGAGGGGCCCGCGAGACCCAGGGGGCTCACGTGGGTCCGGGACCTCCTGAAGGACCGCGCGACGTCGGGCCTCATGAGACGCGTGCACGGCCTATGCAAAGTGCTGGTGCGCAGCGCCCACGTTCATGAGACCAAAAAGCACACAGACGTAGCTGCAGGGGTAGCCCCCACTGTGGCCGACACGCGATGGCCAGAAGAGGCCCTGTGATGCGGCCCTGCTGAGGCCCGGCATGTCGACGCAGACGCGCAGCCCGCCGCTCACGTCGGGGGTGGCAGCTGCACTGGGTGGTGTGGGGCGACGCTCGCCGCGCATGGTCCGCGCCTCCTGAAGCTCCTCAATCGCATTGGTGATGAACTCCCGTGAGCCTGGCGCCTCGCGTCGTGCTCCTTGCTTGTGGGGGCGCGCATCGAAGCATGCCTCCAAGTGGTACCCGAGCACCTCCCTCGTCGCACCGGTCAGATCGGAAGCTCTCCAGGTGGAAGCCCCCGAGCCCGCCCTGAGGGAAGCGCCGGGCGCGCCTTCCTATGTGGGAGGGAGAGGCGCCCCAGCAATGGACACAGGGCCTGAGGCACCGTCCTTGGGGATCCCTGGCCCCTGACGGCTCTTGGGGAGGAGCTGCTTCTTCTTCTTGGGTGTGTCCTCAGGAGGCGGGATGCTGCCCTCGTCGTCAGAGTTTTCAGCCGCCGCGGCCTGGTAAGCGCGTTCGAGGGAGCAGTTTGCATCCTTCTCATCGCAGGCGACCGTGATGACACCACTGCACCCTGGCATCTTGAGGACGTTGTAGCCATGGTGGGTTGCCGCCATGAACTTGGCGAGGGCAGGGTACCCGAGGATGGCATTGTACGGGAGGTGGATGTGGGTGATGTCGAAGTCTATGAGCTCGGTGTGGTAGTTATCGCGCTTGCCGAAGGTGACTCGGAGGCGCACCTGCCCCAGCGGAATGGTGGAGCCATCAGTTACTCCGGAGAAGGGCTTGGTCGGCATGAGCTGATCATAGGGCACCTGAAGCGTCTCGAATGTCTCGACAGAGAGGACATTGAGCCTAGCGCCTCCGTTGATGAGGGTCTTGGTGACGAGGACGTTGCCGATGGTGGGCGTGCAGAGCATGGGGAGCGCGCCTGCGGTGGCCGAGCACTTGAGGTGATCCTTGGAGTCAAAGGTAATAGCGTATTGCGACCACCTGAGGTGACGCGCGGCCTCGAGCTTCGGGAGGGCTGCGTTCACCTCACGAGAGAACTTCTTGAAGAAGCGGTTTGAGGTAGGGGCCTGAGCACCGCCCAGGATGCAGGCAATCGCATGGGGCTCCTGGAAGCCCCCAGCCCCATAATCCTGCCGGTTATCGTCATTTCTCCTTGGCAGCGGTGGCAGCGGAGGGAGGCCAATATTGCCCTGAGGACGGGCCTCGCGAGGCTGATCGCGTCGGGGTCCGTCGCGAGGCTCGTCATGCCAGCGGTCCTCGTGAGGCTGGTCACGCCAGTCTTGACGTGGGTCGCGGTTGTCCCAGCCGCCTCCGTCACGGCCCCCTCCACGGCCGTAGCCACAGCCGCCGCGCTTGGGGCGGCGGCCGAGGTGCTCGTCGCGGAGCGCCCTGAGCTCCTGGAAGTCATTGGTGTTGTGGCTGTGAGTGTAGTGGAAGATGCAGAATGGGCGGTTGCCCTTGGGGGGCTTATCATTGTCACAACCGTGCTTCATCTCGGGCTCTGCTGCTTGCACAGCGGGGCCCATGCGCTTCGCCTCCTTAGCCTTGGCCTTCTTGTCTTCTAGGTCTGCCTCCGGAAGCTCGAGGAGGGAGAGGCGGCCCTCTTCGTCCCTTGCGCACTTGTTCGCCAGGTTGAACATCTCCAGGGCTGAGCACAGATCGTCATGGATGGCGAGCTCCTCTTTCATCTTGATGTCCCTGACGCCATCGATAAACGCCGAGATGATGGCCTCATCCGACGCCTTCGGGATTTTGAGGCGAACGTTCGTGAAGCGTTGTATGTACTTGTGCAGGGTCTCGCCCGGCTACTGCTTCACGCACCGCAGGTTGTTTACTGCAAGGGCGCGGTCGCGAGTGCCCTGGAAGTTGGCGATGAAGCGCTCGCGGAGTTCGTCCCAGGAGGAGATCGATCCTTCCGGGAGGTTAAGGAGCCAGGAGAGCGCGCCACCCTTGAGAGCCATGGGGAACCAGTTCGCCATGACTATCATCACCACTTGCCGCCTCGATGCTCGACGCGTAGAGCTGGAGGAACTCCGCGAGGTCGGGGTGCCATCGTAGCGTGGAGGCAGGTCCGGCTTGAACTTGCCGGGCCAGCCGACACGGTGCAGCTCCGGGGTGAAGGCGCGGCAGCCTGCTACACTCACAGGCGCGGCGCATGCGAGGGGAGCCTGGTCTTGGCGTCTGTGCACCGCAGCCTCTGGCGGTGCACGGTCTTGATGCCGGCGCAGTGGTGCGGGGAGCGCACGCGCGTCACCTCGTGGCCGCGGCACCACCTGGCAGCTTGCTTCATCCCGTGCCTGCGCCGGCGCCCCATGTGGCAGGTTACGCGGGCGCGCTTCGCGTCTGGGCTCGGGGTCGGCGCCGTGCAGAGAAGGAGGAGGAGGTGCACCGTGAGCCATGTCACCCTCCTGGGAGGGCGGGGGACGGAGCGAGTGGGAGGGCACCGGGACCTCGCCGGCGGCGTTGACGAGCTCGGCGATGCGACCAAGCCAGTCGTCGTAGCGATCGTCGGTGGGACGGTAACGCAGCAGCTCGCGTGCCATGAGCAGCGCAGCCTGTGCGTTCGCTAGCCCGTGGCGAGTGTGGGAGGACGACACCGTGGCAGGAGCGAGGGACGGAGTAGCGGTGCGGCCATCACGCCGCGCGGTGGGTGACTGCGACGAGTCCTGCCGCTCGTGAGCGGCTAGGTCAGTGGCAGCGTTAGCTGTAGGAGAGGCGGAGCGGCGCGGGACGCCGCGGCCCACGGGCGCCGTCTGGGTGACGCGGGAAGCCCGGCGCTCGGCGCGGACTCGGCGGGCGTCGGCCATGGGAGCGACGAAGCAGAGACGAAGCGAAACCGGAGGGAGGATCATGACACGCCCCTACCTGGCGTGCCAAATGTCGGAATCGAGGCTCCGCGGACCCAAGAAGGTTCGAACTCTGGGGCGTGTGCGAAGATCTCAACCAGCTCTAGCCTCAAGCTCGCCACCCCGCGGCCAAGCCTCGTCGAATACGTGCGAGCGGGCAAGAAGATGGACACAGAGATTTAGCCAGGTTCGGGCCACCTTGTGGTGTAAAACCCTACTCCTGCTTTTGGTGGATTGGTCTCGCGAGGAGGTTTGGGGATGAACTAGTACAGTGGTTGAGCGACCTCGCGAGGGCTCAGAGGTGAGGATGGATCGATCCCTTCTACGGTGGGTGCTGGTCCCTATTTATAGTGGCCTTGGTCCTTTCCTTTATCGCACAGGCGGGAAGGGATCCCACAACGGCCAATTTTGAAAGGGGACAAGAGGTACATCTTATCCTGACTAAAGGTGGTCTTCGCCTTCAAAGCTTCTGGGCATGACGCAGAGGTGGGCTCAGCAATGACATCTGTCCTGCCGAGCTCGTGGTCTTGGTCTTGTTGCACTGGAATGGAAACCTTTGGGGTGATCCCTTGGGAACCCGCATACGTTCTTGCCTCCTTAGCACGAAAGAGGAAATTGTCCCTTCTGCGCCCGCTGGCGCCCGCCTGGCCTTGGTCGTCATGGCTCACGTCACCCCAGCCTCATGAGGCCAGGTACCTGCATAGGAATCTCCGCTCCTCGGGAGGCAGCCTGGGGAGGCCTCTCCCCTGGGGGTCTTGGCGTTGTTCCCCTCGCTAGGCCGGGGCTCTCGCGAGGGCCTTGTCTTGGGGGTCATGCCGCTAAACTGTACCGGGCCGTCGAGGTGGGCCATGCACTGGGCCGCAGGCAGGTAGATCTGGGTACCCCCGATCCCAGAACGCCGACAATATCATTCTTGAAGTCATTCACATCCATACTCTTGAATATTGTCGTGTTCATAATTCTAACGAATACCTTGTTCTTCATGATGAGGATTTTCCACTTGATGATGACAATGTGGAGCATGGCTACTACAATGAAGATGAGTTGTTTGACATCGAATATGAGAAGACTATGAAGAATCTAAGTCTCATGGCAAACTTCAAACACTACATGTCCGGTGAGAAAGAATGGATTCTTGACAGTGGATGCACCGATCACATGACCGGGGATAAAGATATGTTTCAAGAGATTATAGAAAACCATGGATCGTGAAGGTATGTGACATTTGGAGACAACTCCAAGGGTAAGGTACTTGGTCTTGGTTAGGTGGCCATATCTCATGATAGCTCCATTCAAAATGTCATGCTTGTTGAATCCCTTGGCTACAATCTACTTTCCGTATCTAGACTAGCCGACTTCGGTTTCAATGTGCTATTTACTAAAGTTGATTGCCAAGTGTTTTGTCAAGATAATCATAGCATGGTCTTTACCAGCTTCCGTAGGGTGCGCCCCTAGGGTGCGCTCCCCTGGCTTGTGGACTCCTCGAGCACCCCCTTGACGTGAGACCGACGCCAAAAATTCCTATAAATACCAAAACCCCTAGAAAGAAACCTAGATCGGGAGTTCCGCCGCCGCAAGCCTCTGTAGCCATGAAAAACCAATCGGGAGCCCGTTCTGGCACCCTGTCGGAGGGGGAAACCATCACCGGAGGCCATCTTCATCATCCCAGCGGTCTCCATGATGAGGAGGGAGTAGTTCACCCTCGGGGCTGAGGGTATGTACCAGTAGCTATGTGTTTGATCTCTCTCTCGCGCGTTCTTGAGATGACACGATCTTGATGTACCGCGAGCTTTATTAATATAGATGAATCATATGGAGTTTTCCCCTCTCTATCTTCTTGTGATGAATTGAGTTTTCCCTTTGAAGTTTTCTTATCGGATTGAGTCTTTAAGGATTTGAGAACACTTGATGTATGTCTTGCGATGGGATATCCGTGGTGACAATGGGATGTTCTATTGATCCACTTGATGTATGTTTTGGTGATCAACTTGCGGGTTCCGTGGCCTTGGGAATCTATGCATAGGGGTTGGCACACGTTTTCGTCTTGACTCTCCGGTAGAAACTTTGGGGCACTCTTTGAAGTTCTTTGTGTTGGATTAAACATGATGAATCTGAAATTGTGTGATGCATATCGTATAATCAAGCCCATGGGTACTCGTGGTGACATTGGAGTATCTAGGTGACATTAGGGTTTTGGTTGATGTGTATCTTAAGGTGTTATTTTAGTACGAACTCTAGGGCTATTCGTGACACTATAGGGATAGCTCATATGATTGATCGGAAAAGATAACTTTGAGGTGGTTTCGTACCCTACAATAATTTCATCGTTTTTTCCCTGCTATTTGTGACTTTGGAGTGAAATCTTTGTCGCACGTGAGGGATTTACATATGATTCAACTATGTTAGTATTGTTGAGAGAACTTGCACTAGTGAAAGTATGAACCCTAGGCCTTGTTTCTAAGCATTGCAATACCGTTTGTGCTCACTTTTATCATTAGTTACCTTGCTGTTTTTATATTTTCAGATTACAAAAACCTATATCTACCATCCATATTACACTTGTATCACTATCTCTTCGCCGAACTAGTGCACCTATACAATTTACCATTGTATTGGGTGTGTTGGGGACACAAGAGACTCTTTGTTATTTGATTGCAGGGTTGTTTGAGAGAGACCATCTTCATCCTACACCTCCCACGGATTGATAAACCTTAGGTCATCCACTTGAGGGAAATTTTCTACTGTCCTACAAAACTCTGCGCTTGGAGGCCCAACACGAGTCTACAAGAAGAAGGTTGCGTAGTAGACATCAAGCTCTTTTCTGGCGCCGTTGCCGGGGAGGTGAGTGCTTGCAGGTATATCTTTAGATCTTGCAATTAAATCTTTTAGTTTCTTGTTTTTCACTAGTTTGGTCTATAAAAGAAAACTACAAAAAAATGGAATTGAGGTTGCCTCATATGCTTCATCTTTATAATGTCTTTCGTGAAAATGATGGAAAGGAAAATTGTGCACGAGTGTTAGAAGAAGAAGTTATTAAAATGTTTGGCACTAAATCTTTGAGTGATGAGCATGATTGCAATGTTGTTAGTATGAATTCCTTAAATATTCATGATGCTAATGATATGCAAAGCTACAAGCTTGGGGATGCTATGTTTGATGAAGATGATATGTTTAGTCCCCCAAGTTTTGATGAGCAAATTTATTATGATGAAAGCATGCCTCCTATTTATGATGATTATTGTGATGACATGTATGCTATAAAGAATAATGATAACCATGAAACTTGTCATCATGATTTTAATTTTCAATTGGATTATGCTTCACATGATAGTTATTTTGTTGAGTTTGCTCCCACTATTATAAATGAGAAGAAAATTGCCTATGTGGAGAGTGACAAATTTTCTATGCTTGTGGATCATGAAGAGAATGCTTTATGTGCTGGTTATATTGTGAAATTCCTTCATGATGCTACTGAAAATTATTATGAGAGAGGATCTTATGCTTCTACATATTGCAATAATATCAAGTTTCCTCTCTATGTGTTGAAAGTTTTGAAGTCATGCTTGTTTTGCCTTCCTATGCTAGTTGATTCTTGCTCCCATAAATTGTTTGCTCACAAAATCCCTATGCATAGGAAGTGGGTTAGACTTAAATGTGCTTGTCATGAGATTCATGATGCTATTTTGCATGTTTCATCTATTATTCCTATGTGAGCATCATTGAAATCATCATGCCTAGCTAAAAGGCTTTAAAGAAAAGCGCTTGTTGGGAGACAACCCAACAGTTTTACCTTCTGTTTTGGTGTGTTCACATGATTAAGCTACTGTATAATCATGTTTTGTGCCTTTTATTTCAATAAAGTGCCAAGTAAAGCCTTTGGGATGACTCACAAGATGAGTAGAATTGATGCTGAACCAAAACAGAAAATTTTGACTCCAGTACAGGAATTTGCATTTTTTTTACACAGTCTTGATATACAAATTCTTCAGGGTGTCCTAATTTTTCAGAATTTTTAGAGACAGGGAAGTATGGTTACACTACAGATCTTCACAAACTGTTCTGTTTTTGACAGATTCTGTTTTGCATGCATAGTTTGCTTGTTTTAGTGTTTCCATAGCTTATATTTAGTGATATAAATTATGGGAATGATATAATACAGTAGGTGTCATGTGGGAACAATTGTGAATCTTGTCTTGACAGTACCTAAGTGAATGATTTATCTTTACTGCACTAATCCTTCTCACGAAGTTCCGTTAAGTTTTGTGTGATTGAAGTTTTCAAGTTTTGGGTGAGACACCGATATGAGGAGAATAAGGAGCGACAAGAACCTAAGCTTGGGGATGCCCAAGGCACCCCCAAGGTAATATCCAAAGAAGACTCAAGCGCCTAAGCTTGGGGATGCCCCGGAAGGCATCCCCTCTTTCGTCTTCAACACTATCGGTATATCTTACTTAGAGCTATATTTTTATTCGTCACATAATATGAGTTTTGCTTGGAGTGTCATATTATTTTGGTGTTCTCTGTTAGGAGTTATTTATAATCTTGTTTTTCAATAAAAAGATCCAAGAATTGTCTTAGGATGCTTGCATTGCATGTTTTGATGTGTGCTGTGTAAAAACAGAAACTTTTGCTGTAGTGTTTGAATTTTCATATTTTACTGGAACGTGGAACGTTTCTGAAATTTTTATAAAGTATTATCATATAAATTTTATATTGTGTACTAAATTTTCATAATTTTTTGAGTTACAGAAGTACACTGTTTTCATAAATTTCTACAGACTGTTCTGTTTGGACAGATTGCTGTCACAGTTTTGTTATCTACTTATCCTATAGTTTCCATAGCCTATATTGGTAGATATAAATTGTGGAGATGATAGTAAACAGTAGATGATGTTTGAAAATTATTGTGCAACTTGTCTTTGCAGTACATAAAGAGTTGATTTATTCTTATGTGTATTAACCTATCTCACGAGTTCTTTTTGAGTTTTGTGTGGATGAAGTTTTTGAGAATAGGTGAAACCATGATATGAGAGGATTGAACGAGATACAAAAGCTCAAGCTTGGGGATGCCAAGGCACCCCAAATAAATATTTCAAGGAGTCTCAAGCATCTAAGCTTGGGGATGCTACGCATCCCACCTCTCTTCATCAACAATTATCGGTTAGCCTATGTTGAGCCTAAATTTTTATTCGTTCACATGATGCGTGCTATTCTTGGAGTGCTATTTTTCTTTTGATTGCTGTTTAATATAATACTTAAGATCTGAAATTCTTAGATGAGAGAGTCTTCACATAGTTATTTAATTGTTGGTTACTCATTGATCTTCACTTATATCTTTTTGGAGTAGTTTGTCATTCACTCTCGTGCTTCACTTATATCCTATTAGTAAATGGTTGAATGAATTGAATATCATAAATCTGAAATTAAATATGCTTCATATACTTATCCCATGGGGAGTAATGACTTCACACATAATAAGTATAGGTGGTAAAATTTATTGAAAGTTAGCAAACACCGCATTAGTCACTTGAACAATTCATGAAAGAATATTGAAGGAAGAGAGATTCCGCATATAAATATACTATATTGGACATCTTCTATGATTGTGAGCTCATTAATTATTTTCAAACTCGAGAAAATTATTTAAAATTGGACAAGGAAGACAACTTAATGAGTTATGTTTGGGTATATTTGTATAGAAGTTATATTGTTATGGATCCTCCAACATGTGGTGCTTGCTTCCACCTCATACTAGCCAAAACTTCCGCACCAAGTAGAAATACTACTTGTGCATCCAAACACCCTTAAACCCAAAGTTGTTCCATATGAGTCCACCATACCTACCTATATGCGGTATTTACCTGCCGTTCCAAGTAAATTTGCATGTGCCAAACTCTAAACCTTCAAATAATATTATGTTTTGTATGCCCGAATCGCTCATATAGTGACTAGGGGCTGTCAGTATCTTCCATGCTAGGTGGGTTATTCTCACGATATGTGTTGATTCACTATCATTCACGAGAAAGTGGCTGGATTCGAGATGCCCAGTTCCATGCTCAAAAATCAAATCAAAATATAATGTAACAAAACTCCCCCAAGATTGTTGTTTGTATGGACGGTACCCGTGGATTTGGCTCGCCGTGGAGTGTGATTGATTGGTGTAGGGGGAGTAAAAACTTTACCATTCTATTTGGGAACCGCCTATAATGTATCTAGCATGGAAGATACCGAGATCTCTCGGTTGTTATGTTGACAATGAAAGCATACCGCTCAAAATTATTATTCATCTCTGTTTTAAAAGCTCGAGCTCTGGCACCTTTGCAAATCAATGCTTCCCTCTGCGAAGGGCCTATCTTTGACTTTCTAGTACTTACCTTTATGCAAGAGTCATGGTGATCTTCACCACTTCCTATATTCCGCCTTTTTCTCTTGGCAAACGTCATGTGTTGGGGAATGATCTAGACATATATATCCAAACAAATATATTTGATCATGAATTATTATTGTTGACAATTATCTATATGATAAATATGTTGGGAGGGGAAACTTTAAGCCCCTATCTTTCTCTGTGTTCAATGGATGCTATTTGTTCTAAAAATATGCTTTGAGTGTCAATAATCATGGAAGACTATATGATAGTTGAGTATGTGGAATTTGCTAAATCAAAGCTCTTACATAGACCCTTCCTGGAAATAAGATGAATTGCAATTGTTTGATGACTAGGAATATGGTTTGTTAGTTTTCAAGAAACTTTCTGGTCTATACTTTAACATGTGAATAGCTTGTTACTTAATCATGAGAAGTTTTATGAGATGAGCTACTGTTTATGGTTTATATTGATGCTAGAAAAAGTGATTGGAATTATCATTGATCAAACTTGTGCACTTGCTAGCATTCACACTTCATAAATTATTTCTTTTATCATTTACTTACTCGACGACGAGCAGGAATTAAGCTTGGGGATGCTGATACGTCTCCAACGTATCTATAATTTATGAAGTATTCATGCCATGTTTACAATAATTCTATATGATTTTGGTATGATTTTATTAGAATTAACCCGGACTGACGCTGTTTTCAGCAGAACTACCATGGTGTCATTTTTTGTGCAGAAATAAAAGTTCTCGGAATGGGCTAAAAATTTACGGTGATTTTTATGGACCAAAAGAGACCCCCGAAGCACCGGAGCTGGGCCAGGAAGTGACCGAGGAGGTCACAAGCCTGGGGGACGCGGCCCCCCCTAGGGCGCGCCCCCCTGGCTTGTGGACTCCTCGATCACCCCCTTGACGTGAGACCGACGCCAAAAATTCTTATAAATACCAAAAACCCCAGAAAGAAACCTAGATCGGGAGTTCCGCCACCGCAAGCCTCTGTAGCCACGAAAAACCATTCGGTAGCACGTTCCGGCACCCTGTCGGAGGGGGAAACCATCACCGGAGGCCATCTTCATCATCCCGGCGGTCTCCATGACGAGGAGGGAGTAGTTCACCCTCGGGGCTGAGGGTATGTACCAGTAGCTATGTGTTTGATTTCTCTCTCTCGTGTTCATGAGATGACACGATCTTGATGTACCGCAAGCTTTATTAATATAGATGAATCATATGGAGTTTTCCCCTCTCTATCTTCTTGTGATGAATTGAGTTTTCCCTTTGAAGTTTTCTTATCGGATTGAGTCTTTAAGGATTTGAGAACACTTGATGTATGTCTTGGGACGGGATATCCGTGGTGACAATGGGATGTTCTATTGATCCACTTGATGTATGTTTTGGTGATCAACTTGCGGGTTCTGTGACCCTGGGAATCTATGCATAGGGGTTGGCACACGTTTTCGTCTTGACTCTCCGGTAGAAACTTTGGGGCACTCTTTGAAGTTCTTTGTGTTGGATTGAACATGATGAATCTGAAATTGTATGATGCATATCGTATGATCAAGCCCATGGGTACTCGTGGTAACATTGGAGTATCTAGGTGACATTAGGGTTATGGTTGATGTGTATCTTAAGGTGTTATTTTAGTACGAACTCTAGGGCTGTTCGTGACACTTATAGGGATAGCTCATACAATTGATCGGAAAAGATAACTTTGAGGTGGTTTCGTACCCTACAATAATTTCTTCGTTTGTTCTCTGCTATTTGTGACTTTGGAGTGAACTCTTTGTCGCACGTGAGGGATTTACATATGATTCAACTATGTTAGTATTGTTGAGAGAACTTGCACTAGTGAAAGTATGAACCCTAGGCCTTGTTTCTAAGCATTGCAATACCGTTTGTGCTCACTTTTATCATTAGTTACCTTGCTGTTTTTATATTTTCAGATTACAAAAACCTATATCTACCATCCATATTACACTTGTATCACCATCTCTTCGCCGAACTAGTGCACCTATACAATTTACCATTGTATTGGGTGTGTTGGGGACACAAGAGACTCTTTGTTATTTGATTGCAGGGTTGTTTGAGAGAGACCATCTTCATCCTACACCTCCCATGGATTGATAAACCTTAGGTCATCCACTTGAGGGAAATTTGCTACTGTCCTACAAAACTCTGCGCTTGGAGGCCCAACACGAGTCTACAAGAAGAAGGTTGCGTAGTAGACATCAGGCCCGAGTGCCATGATTTTAGATCTGAAATGTTTATGTTATCATCTCTATATCCATGTTCTTGATCCGATCTTGCCTAGTCATATGCACCTATTACGTGTTATGATCCGTCAACCCCATAGTGACAATATTTGGGATACTTCGTAGTGATGACCGTAGTTTGAGGAGTTCATGTATTCACCATGTGTTAATGCTTTGTTCCGGTTCTCTATTAAAAGGAGGCCTTAATATCCCTTAGTTTCCTTATGGACCCCGCTGCCACGGGGGGTAGGACAAAATATGTCATGCAAGTTTTTTTCCATAAGTACGTATTACTATTTACGGAATACATGCCTACATTACATTGATGAAGTGAGCTAGTTTTGTATCGCCCTAGGTTATGACTGTTACATGACGAATATCATCCAACGAGTTACCGATCCAGTGCCTATGAGCTTTCCACTTATTGTTCTTGCTAAGTTACTATTGCTGCTACTACTGTCCCAACTGCTACAAAACTATTGCTACTACTATTACCGCTACTGTTACTGTCACTACTGGTATCAAACTATCATATTACTGTGCTACTGATCACTTTGCTGTAGATATTTAATCTCCAGGTGTGGTTGAATTGACAACTCAACTGCTAATACTCTAAGTATTCTTTGGCTCCCCTTGTGGCAAATCTATAAATTTGGGTTGAATACTCTACCCTCGAAAACTGTTGCGATCCCCTATACTTGTGGGTTATCAAGACCTTTTTCTGGCGCCGTTACTGGGGAGCATAGCAATATTTGTTGAGTCATTTGGGATTTATATCAATTTATCACTATGAAGAATTTGAAGGATCCAAAGACCAAGATGGTTCCCTCTAAGACGAGGGGAGGTAAGGAACTACCATCTAGCTTTGCACTTGATTCACCTTCTGTTATGAGTAAGCTTGCAACACCACCACATGCTAGTAATCCTGATATGTCGCAAGTGATTGATGATGCTACCTCTGCTATGAATTATGCTATTGATGATGCTAGTACCATGCGTGATGATAATGTGCCACTAGGAGAATTTCTTGATGAACAAATTGCTAGAGCTAAAGAGAATGAAACTACTGAAATTGTTGAGACTGCTGAAACTGATGAAGCTTATGAAAATGATGATGACTATGAAACACCTATTAGTCCTAGCTCCTAAGTTTGAAATGCCTAAGATACCTGAAGGTTATGTTATGGACGAAGAGATAACTAGAGAAATTTTTTCTTGCAAGGATAGAAACGATCTTAAGAAATTGCTACGCAAGTAGAAGGAAAAGACTCTGAATGCTAGAATGAAATGTGATCCTAAGTTTGCTACTTCACCTATCTTTGTTACCGATAGGGATTATGAATTCTCTGTCAACCCAGAGTTAATTACTTTGGTTGAATCTGAACCTTTCCATGGCTATGAAACTGAAACTGTAGTGCACACCTTACTAAGCTGAATGACATAGCCACCCTCTTTGCTCATGATGAGAAGATTCGCTACTATTACATCCTTAAGTTATTTCCGTTCTCATTAAAGGGTGATGCTAAGACATGGTACAATACTCTTACTCCTGGTTGTGTGCGTAGTCCCTAGGATATGATTTACTACTTCTCTGAAAAATATTTTACTGCTCATAAGAAACAAGCTGCCTTACAGGAAATATTTAACTTTGTGCAAATTGAAGAAGAGAGTCTCCCACAAGCTTGGGGGAGGCTTCTCCAGTTGCTTAATGCTTTGCCTGATCATCCTCTCAAGAAAAATGAAATACTGGATATCTTTTATAATGGACTAACCGATGCTTCTAGGGATTTCCTAGATAGTTGTGCTGGTTGTGTTTTCAGGGAACAAACTGTTGAACAAGCTGAGGAATTATTGAATAACATATTGAAGAATTATGATGATTGGACTCTTCCTGAACCACCGCCTAAACCCACTCCAAAGAAGAGGGGTATCTTATTTCTCAGTCCTGAAGATATGAAAGAGGTAAAGAAATCTATGAAGGAAAAAGGTATTAAAGCTGAGGATGTTAAGAATTTGCCACCTATTGAAGAAATACATGGCCTTGACACACCACCACCTCCACAGGAGGTAAAGGTAAATTCATTATTAAAGTTTAATGAAAGTGACATCCCTCACAACAAACATCCTAGTCAATGCTTATATGAGTTTGATAACTATATTATGAAGCAAGATCATTTCAATGCTCATGTTCTGAAACAATTGAAATATAACTCTGATATAATTGCTCGCTTGATTGATTTGCTATTTAGAATTAGTAATGATGTCAGAGGTGTAGGAAAACATGCCTCTATGGTTCAAACTCAGTTAGAACAAGTTGCTAAATCTCAAAAATAATTGCTTGATGAAATGAATAATAACATGCATGGTTTTTCTGCTAGAGTAGTAACTAGAGGAGGTAGAATGACCCAAGAACCACTTTATCCGGAGGGTCATCCTAAAAGAATTGAACAAGACTCTCAGAGAATTAATCCTGATGCACCTAGTCCTTCTAAGAAGAAAAAGAAAAAGAAAAATTATAGGACTTTGCGTACCTCTAGTGAACCTGAGACACAAAAACCTCTTGATAATAATGATGTATCTATTTTCGATGCTGAAACTCAATCTAGTAGTGAACAAGAACTTAGTGATAATGAAAATGATAATGATGATGTTCATGAAGATTCTCAAGCTAGTAATGATAAAGAACCAGATAATGATGTTGAAATAGAGCCTGCTCCTGATCTTGATAACCCACAACCTAAAAATAACCGTTATGATAAAAGAGACTTTGTGGCTAGGAAACATGGTAAAGAAAGAGAGCCATGGGTTCAAAAACCCATGCCATTTCCACCTAAGCCATCTAAGAAAAAGGATGATGAAGAATTTGAGCGCTTTGCTGAAATGATTAGACCAGTCTTTTTGCGTGCCCGCTTAACTGATATCTTGAAGATGGCCCCTTATGCAAAGTATATGAAAGACATCATCACAAATAAAAGTAAAATACCCGAAGCTGAAATCTCCACCATGCTTGCTAATTATTCTTTTAAGGATGGAGTACCTAAAAAACTTGGAGATCCTGGAATACCAACTGTACCTTGCTCCATTAAAAGAAACTATGTCAAAACTGCCTTGTGTGATTTAGGAGACGGAGTTAGTGTTATGCCTTTCTCCTTATATAAAAGACTTGATTTGAATAAACTCACACCTACCGAGATATCATTGCAAAGGGCTGACAAATCAACTGCCATACCTATCGGTATTTGTGAGGATGTGCCTGTTGTTGTTTCAAATGTTACTATCTTAACGGACTTTGTTATTCTTGAGATGCCCAAGGACGACAACATGTCGATTATCCTTGGTAGATCCTTTTTGAATACTGCAGGGGTTGTTATTGATTGCAATAAAAGCAAAGTCACCTTTCATATCAATGGTAATGAGCATACGGTGCACTTTCCGAAGAAACAATTCCAAGTGAATGGTATAAATGTTATTGAAGAATCTCCGACCATCACTATTGGAAGTTTTCAATTACCTCTACCTACTGCCAAAAAGAAATATGATATACTTATTGTAGGGGATATGCACATCCCCATTGAGGTAACTTAGTGTTTTATGAAAGTTCTTCGGTTTCATGCTAATCGGAAGTGGTTGTTAATAAGACTTGATCAACCTTATTAATTAATCATTTTTGAGAGGTACGAAGTCGATGAACCTAGTAAGCACAATTCTATGCTCCCATCTTATATTTTCTGTTTTAGTTAGTCAAATAAAATAAAATGCCATGATTGTCCAGTTTTCTGTTTTCTCCGTGCAATAAAAAATGACCCAAAAATAAAAATTCTCAGAATGCCCTGAAAATTTAACACGATTTTTTTTCCAAATATTTATGAATTTTTGGCACAAATAATACCAGAGGGGGTGCACCTGGTGCCCACAAGACACCAGGGCGCGCCAGCACCCCCAGGCGCGCCCTAGTGGGTTGTGGCCCCCACGTGGCCCCCCTCACTTATCTCTTTAGCCCACATCATCCCCTACCTCTAGAAAAAAATCACCACAGCCACCATTCTCGTGTTCTTGCTCTCAAACCCGCGGATTTCAATCTCTTTGCTCGAAGCTCCGTTTCTGAAACTGTTTGGAGGGATTGCTACTTGGTATGTGACTCCTCCATTGCTCCAATTAGTTTTTGTTTTAGTGGGTTATTTTTAGAGTAATTAGCTACTCTTGGTGCTGCTGTAGATGAGCTTGCATGTTGAATTCTTAGAGTTTTAAGTAGTTTGAATGCTCAATATGGCCTTTATGCATGCTTAGGAGTAGTTGCTAACAATCTTACAAAGTTTTGTTGACAATTTTTTTTGTGGACTAATTTTTTTCAGAATTTTTATAGGAATAAAAATGCAATTCTTTAGGAGTTCTTCGAGGAGGAGATCCTCGGAAGCCTCATTGAGTGGAAGCTCGGTTCGACAATCTTATGTTGAACCAAGCCAGAGCTCGATGCGAGATGCTGCCACCAAATCATGCTTGTGGCCGTGCGACGAGTTCATGGAAGGTGCAGGTATTAAGGAGGAATTTGAACAATATATCCACAATACAGAGCTTGGTCCCTTCATCGCAGATAAGTGCCCCCAACACCTTGAACTCACGAAAACCTTCACAAAGAAATTCAAATATTTCTCTCGTGAGTCTAGAGTTTCATTCAACCTGTATGACCATTCCTTCACCATGCCGTTAGAAATGTTCAGTGAAGCATGTAAACTTCCATATTGGGGTTCCCTCAACGAACCAACAAAAGCTGAGTATGAATCATTTTTAGTTAATCTTTGTTTTGGTGAAGATAGGGGGGTAACACAAGGGAGAATTAACAGCATCCATTTTCCATCATTACAATATTTTGCGCTCTTTAACGGCAAATGTATCGTAGGCAAACAAGATTGTAGCACACTGTGTGCTCATGATTTGAGTCTCTTACACACCGCCATAACTGGGAATAAGGATTATAATCTTGGTGCAATTGTTGCATGGAGGTTGCAGCTTAATGCTGCTAGTGGTAATTTTTATGGAGGAATCTATGCTTCCCGTGTAGCTGAGAGATTAAATGTTTCACCATGGACTAATGACCCCATCTTACCTACTCAGTATTTAGACTTTGATGCCATGAAGCGCCATAAGTTCCTTATGGGTACGGCCACTAACTACACCTGTAACTTGAGATTTAATAAAAAAACATGGTGTGCCTGTTGCTTTGCCTGCTCCTGCTCTCTTTGATTTTCACACCAGGGGAAGATATTATGTCCTTGAGAGCGAAGCCCATGCGTACAATGCGGAGGTTGAAGCTGCCAGGAGGGCCGCGGAGTCTGCTCCGAGGGCCTCAGTGAGCCATCGCCTAGATTATTATTCATACGGATGGTGATTACCAAGCTAGGCCAAAAGCCTAAGCTTGGGGGAGTACGTATTTCCACCGACATTACATTCACGTTCACGCATTTCATTCTAGTTGTCGGTGAGCTTGTGTGTTTGAAAAACTTTGAGAAAATCCAAAAGTATTTCTTGCTTATTTTTAGTTTTTCTTTCTAGCTTAGTTTAATTGTTGCATTAAAAGAAAACCCAAAAAGATTTCTCGCTTCTTCTTTTACTTGTTGGGAGCTTTCCCGTGTAAATAGTTTCTCTCATTTTTGTTTTTCTCTTTAATTTGCTTTCTTCAAGAAAAACCAAAAACTCCAAAAATATTTTAGTGTGTTTCTCTGAAATTCTTTTATTTTTGTTTGAGTCGTACCAAGGAGAAGACCACAATGAAATTGTTGAGTGGCTCTCATCTGTATCATTGTTTATCTAACAAAGAGCCCATATTACTTTTCTCCTCTTGAATAAAATGTTTGCAAATTCTAGCTTAGTCCACGACATTCTTGCACTATTATTATTTTCTTATCATTCGGTCGTGCAAGTGAAAGGCAATAATGATGACATTTGATGAATTGACTGTGGCAGAGAAAAGCGGGTATGAACTCAACTTGTTTTTGTTTTTGTAAATATGTTTAACCTAGTATCCCTTGATTCAACTCATTATGATCAAACATGTTTGCAAAGACCATTAGAGATTATAGTTGTTCATGCCATGCTTAAGTATCTAGGAGTGGATAATGATTTATCTTGGGTGTCGACATGCATTAAAATGGTTGTGATGCGGTATGATGATATGGTATTGTGACGCCCCCGATCTCGACCGTGCGCTAATCAAACACGCAAGGCGTATGACCAAGATTAGGGACTCACTGATTGATATCACAACACAACACTAGACACAAATTAAAGTCATACAGCTTTATATTACAAGCCAGGGGCCTCGAGGGCTCGAATACAAAGCTCGACAAGCACAAGTCGGCGGAAGCAAATAATATCTGAGTACAGACATAAGTTAGACAAGTTTTGCCTTAAGAAGGCTAGCACAAACATAAGCAGCGGATCGAAAGAGGCGAGGCCTCCTGCCTGGGAACCTCCTAACTACTCCTGAGCGTCGGCACTCTCCACGTAGTGGTAGGCTCCAGCGGTGGTGTAGTAGTCGTCTCCGGCGTACTCCATCTCCTGGGCTCCATTGTCTGAACGCATAATCGTATCGAGGGGGAAAGAGAAAGCAAAGCAGCGGTGAGTACTCGTCCAAAGTACTCGCAAGACTGACATCAGAACTATGCTAAGTATGCATCAATATCAAGGAATGGGGTTATATCTGGACTGACTGCAGAAAGCAAGAATAGGGGGAAAGGCCTAGTCCTATTGAAGACTAGCATCTTCAGCATCTTGCAGCATTAGAAGAGAGTAGACTGGTATCTCATATATAGTCATATTATTGTAGCAATTTTATTAAGTAACCACGCCCAGAGATTCTTCCTCGACTCCCTGCGAGAAAGCAATCTCGGAGCCAACATTCATTTCAAATTTAAAGTCACAGTTATAGTTGTATAAGGTCAAGGTATAACTCCAAGTCGTCCTGTTACCGTGGACACGGCTATTCGAATAGATTATTCATCCCTGCATGGGTGCACCGCATTTCCAACACGCCTGATCACCTCCGGCCGGACACACTTTCCTGGGTCATGCCCGGCCTCGGGATAGCAGCACATCGTCGCCCCACCTAGGCTCAACGAAGAGGCCAGCCCGCCGGTCTAAATCCTAAGCACACAGGGGTCGTGGGCCCACTTGCCCTACGCGCTCCTGCACGATGCGTACGCGGTCGGAAGCAGACCTAGCACACTCCAGTCCAAGAGCTGTACCGTCCAGTCCAATCCGGCACGCGCCGCTCCATTGCTGACGTCCGAAGAGCTTCGGCTGATACAACGACGCTGAGTACCCATAACTTCTCCCACGCGATGGTTTGGTGCGTAAAAAGGCCAACGACCCAACTCAAATCAAATACCCAACCCATTAGCATTTTATTAATGCGGGGCAAGCGCGACCCATAAAGTGCAGTCCCGTCACCCCGAATCGAGGATGTGTGGCAAGGGCCTCTCCTGCCCGTCCACGCCTCAACATAACCCTTTGGATGCCTTACCGGCGCATCCCACCACATCTCACACATGGGTACCCTTGGGGCCGACCCGTCTCAAGACTGTCGGGAACTCAGGTCCACCTCAACCAGGGTGGTACCGCCTGTCCCTCCAGTCCCGTCTTTCACATGTAAACAATGTCAAGTTAAAGTAACTGTGTGTATAAAACATCAAGACGGAACCTGAGGAATCACCCTCAAAGGGCCCCGCTCGATGAAACCGTCAAGGTGGACTTAGAGGAATCACCCTCGAGGGTTTCACACTTGAGGGGTTGCACGACAGAGTCATCGTCGGGAGTGGTGAAGGAGGAATCACCCTCGATAACCACGACCGACTAGCTACACTACAGAGTTAGCATCATGAGTACTTCACGAGGTGTCACCCTCGGTACTCGATAGTAGCTCTGCAGAGTCGTACGACTAAGGGGTGTGCGATGATGTGAGGGGCCTGGCTCGTCGGTCGGTTGACCGAGTCTTCGGGTCGTCGAGTCGTCGATGAAGAAGCAGGGGCAACTGGGACTAAGGGGTCACTGGGGATTCATTGATCAACCTATACTAAGCAGTTGATATGATTGCAGGTATGGTAGCAGTTTATCAAAAACAGGCTATGCATCAGAAATAGGAGCTAGCTAGTACAGTAGCAAAATCTAATGCAAGAGTGAGAGGGAAAGGAATGGGCAATATTGGAATGCTCAAGGGGGGTTGCTTGCCTTGCTGCTCTGTGGAAAAAGGTTGATCGTCAACGGTGTAGTCGTACCTGGCAGCACCGTCAGTCTCGGGGTCTACCGGTAAGAAGAGGGGGGAAGAAACAATAAATATAAAGCAGACAAATGCATCACGATGCATGACATGACAATATGCAGAGCTAGGTATGCACTAACGCAGTACTACACGTTGCAGACGGAGCGGGAGAATATCTGACGATATTTCCCGGGTCTTTGGATTTATCGGACAGACGATCCGGAGGGGAAAAGTTCCATGTTCATCATGCTAGGAGCATGTGACAGATGAACGGATAGCGTATACGGATTCGTGGGATTTTTCTGATCAACTTTCATATATAAAACTTTTTCATCTGAGCTACGAATTATTTTCTATGATTTTTCAAAGTTTTAAACATTTTTTGAAATTAACAGATTTATTATTAATTCGAAAAATGCTTTATGACGTCATCCTGACATCATCAGGGCGTCAGCAGTCAACAGCACAGTGCCCAGGTCAAACCTGACCTGTGGGGCCCTGTTGTCAGTGACTCAAACTTAATCCAGGGTTAGAATTTAATCTAAATACAGATTAATTAGAAGGGGCCCCAGCTGTCAGTAGCACATTAGGTTAAGTAAACATGTTTAATTAATTTAGCTAAACAGTAAACGGTGGGGGCCACTTGTCAGTGACTGGACCCAGTCCAGTCAGCACGTTGACCCGGTCAACAGGTCAACGGGGCCGCCCTGGCCCACTGCCAGTGACCCTGGCCGTGGCCCCGACCGGGCCAGGTCAGCAGGCGGCGCCGGAACGACGCCGGCGACCAAAAACACGGCGGCGCAGGCTCGGGACTCGCCGGAATTTTGCTACGGTGCACCGTTTTGAGTGTGGCCACTTGCGTTCGAACGGGCACTCGATGCCGCGTCGGTTGGTGGCGGCGCCGAACCAAATGGTCGCCGGAAACGGGAACGGTGACGAGGTCAGCGGCGGCGACGTTCGGGTCAGATCGGGCACGCGCAATCAAAGAGAAAAACGCGGGGCTTTTGCACGGGACGGGCTCAGAGGAGCACCACGAGCTCGTGGAGCGTGCTGGAGCAGCTCGAGCGGCTCAGTGGTGAGCTCCACGACGGCCATGGCGGCGAGCAGAGCTCGGCTACGGCGGGAGCTAGATACGGAGGGCTACGGGAGCGCACCGAGAGAGAGGAGGCGCGGGGGAGCTCACAGCGTTGACGGGAAGGCTCGGGGAGGCCGGAGGAGCACGGAGGGAAGAGATCGATGGCGGCAAGCTCTCGGGTCCGAGGTTGAAGAAGAGGAACGGGCCAAACTTGCGTCGCGCTCCGGTTCGATCCAAAGCTCCAGGGGGGTCGAGGCAGGCCCTGCGGTGCTCCTGGACTTGTCGGAGAGGGAAGAGGAAGACGATGGCCGCGGGCTCAGCGAAGCGCGGCCATGGATCCGCTCGGGTGGGCTCGAGCGCGGGCGAGGAGAGGGGCAGAGGGGAAACTGGAGCGCGCTAGGGTTGCAAGGGAGTGAGAGAGAGGCGCTGGGTCCGTTCTTATCCTCCACGACAGCAGGGGAGGCTCGATGGCCGCGAGCGAGCGTCGGTCGCCATGGCGGCACTGGCCTTCTCCTGTCGCGGCAGAGGTAGGGGAAAGGCTGGCCGATTTGGGCCGGGCCAGCCTGTAGCACTTGGGCTACAGTGCCCAGTAGCCCTTTTCCCTTTTATTTCTTTTCCAGTTTCTGTTTTCTGTTTTCTTTTCAGTTTCATTTATTTTTGGCTACTATTTGACTTAGCAAATATTTGTAGCTTAGTCCATTAAATATTATGCAATATTCTGCATGGCCACACCAAGTTTGAACATTTGTGGGATCTGTTTGCAATTCTTATGGAATTTAAGATGCTTTTAAAATGCAAATAGGCTCTGTTTTGGATGGTGGGGTCCACACCAACATCAAGGTGATGTTGTCTTCCTAAACAACATTGGTTTTGTGATTTTTAACAAGTGTGCAACATTTTATTCTTGCTGTTTGCAATTTTATTTTATCACATTAAAATTCAATTGGCTTTTGAAGAGGAATTTGAATTGAGATATGAATTTCAACTTGATCATATCCTATTTAGCAAAATGATTTGTTGCTGATCATGGTCATCACTGTAGCTTAATTACAGTCATTACTGTAGCCAAAATCCAGGGTGTCACAGGTATCCTCCTCTGAATGTTTCAAGTGGCTTGACTTGGCACATGTTCACGCATGTAGTTGAATCAAAACCAACATAGCCTTCATGATATTTATGTTCATGGTGTCCATATCCTACTCATGCTAGTAGTCAATGTTATTATATGTAATGCATGTTCATGACCGTCTTCGCTCTCTAGCTGGCCGCTTCTCAATCTATTTGCTAGCCTTCGCATGTACTAAGCGGGAATACTGCTTATGCATCAAAACCCTTAAGCCAAGTTGTGCCAGATGAGTCCACTATATCTACCTATATGCGGTATTACCCTGCCGTTCCAAAGTAAATTTGCATGTGCCACCTCTAAAAATTCAAATAAACATCTGTTTTGTGTGCCCGGACCGCTCATGGAGCGACAGGGGGCGGTCAGTATCTTCCATGCTAAGCGGGTTATTCTCATGATGAGTGTTTATTCACTTGTCCTTACACGAGAGGGGCGGTAATAGGGATTCCCGGTCCCGAAATCAAAAATCAAAAAAAATTAAACAAAACTCCCCCAGGAATGTTGTTGGTTTGGACGGTACCCGTGGATGCGGCTAGCTGTGGAGTGCGATTGTTGGTGGAGGGGGAGTAAACCTTTACTTTTACCACTTGGGAACCGCCGCTAATTTGTTTAGCATGGAAGATATTGATAACTCTTGGTCGTGACGTTGACAGGAAGGGTGTACCTCCCAAAACTATATCTATATCTGTTTTAAACTTTGAGCTCTGGCACCGCTGCAAATCCATGCTTCCCTCTGCGAAGGGACTATCTATTTACTTTTATGTTGAGTCATCACCTTCTCAAACAAGTGCCAGACCTGAGAGCACTATTGTCATCCTCATGCATTGTGTATAGTTGATGTTGGGTGCAGCATGACTGGATCTTTTCTACCATGAATTACAATGTTTAGTCGCTGCTTGAACTTTGGAGGTGCTCTGCATTTATGTTTTGTGGTCTCGGAAAGGGCTAGCGAGATACCACTATTGTCATATTGTATCATGATTGTTTTGACAAAGTGTTGGCGTTTGAGATATCTTATTATTGCTCGCTAGTTGCTTATGTTATTGTTATGAGTTAATATAATTTCTAATAGTTATTGTTGGCATGGTTAGTCATAATCTTTGCTGAAAACTTGGGTGCTCCTTAAGCATATATATGTAAACAAGAACAAAAGAGTTCATAAAAGTTCTTCTTTATCACTTTCAGTTTATCAACTGAATTGCTTGAGGACAAGCAAAGGTGTAAGCTTGGGGGAGTTGATACGTCTCAAACGTATCTACGTTTCCTCACCCTTTTGCCCTTGTTTTGGACTCTAATTTGCATGATTTGAATGGAACTAACCCGGGCTGACGCTGTTTTCAGCAAAACTACCATGGTGTTTTTTTTGTGCAGAAATAAAAGTTCTCGGAATGGAATGAAACTTTTTGGAGAATTATTTCAGAATATATGGGAATTATTGGATCCAAAATCCACCGAAGAGGGGGGCCAGGGTGAGCATCACTCACCAGGGCGCGCCAGGCCCCCTGGGCGCGCCCTGGTGGGTTGTGCCCACCTCGTGGCCCCACTGACCCTAATTCCACCACTATAAATTCCTATTTTTGGAGAAAAAAATCAGAGAGAAAGTTTCATCGCGTTTTACGATACGGAGCCGCCACCACCTCCTGTTCTTCATCGGGAGGCCAGATCTGGAGCCCGTTTGGGGCTCCTGAGAGGGCAATCTTCGGTCTTCATCATCACCAACCTTTCTCCATCGCCAATTTCGTGATGCTCCCCACCGGGAGTGAGTAATTCCTTTGTAGGCTTGCTGGTCGGTGAGGAGTTGGATGAGATTCATCATGTAATCGAGTTAGTTTTGTTAGGGCTTGAGCACTAGTATCCATTATGTTCTGAGATTGATGTTGCTATGACTTTGCTATGCCTAATGCTTGTCACTAGGGCCCGATTGCCACGATTTCAGATCTGGACCGTTTATGTCATCATCTCTATATCCATGTTCTTGATCCGATCTTGCCTAGTCATATGCACCTATTACGTGTTATGATCCGTCAACCCCATAGTGACAATAGTTGGGATACTTCGCGGTGATGACCGTAATTTGAGGAGTTCATTTATTCACCATGTGTTAATGCTTTGTTCCGGTTCTCTATTAAAAGGAGGCCTTAATATCCCTTAGTTTCCTTATGGACCCCTGATACGTCTCCAACGTATCTATAATTTTTTATTGTTCCATGCTATTATATTATCTGTTTTGGATGTTTTATATGCATTATTATGCTATTTTATATTATTTTGACTAACCTATTAACCTAGTGCCTAGTGCCAGTTTCTGTTTTTCCTTGTTTTTGAGTATTGTAGATAAGGAATATTAAACGGAGTCCAAACGGAATAAAATCTTCGGAATGATTTTTCTTGGACCAGAAGAAACCTGCCAGACTTGGAGACGAAGGCAGGAGACCTGTCGTGAAGTCACAAGCCACCAGGGCGCTCCCTAGGGGGGGGCACGCCCCCTGGCTTGTGGCCCCACGGCAAATCTCCTAACCCTATTCTTCGGCCGATAAATTCCCAAATATTCCCCCAATACCAGAAAGAGCAACGAAAATACTTTTCCGCCGCCAGAACCCTCTGTTCCCGTGAGATCCCATCTTGGAGCCTTTTCCGGTAATCTGCTGGAGGGGGATTCAATCACGGAGGGCATCTACATCAACTCCATTGCCCTTCCGATGATGCGTGAGTAGTCCACCACAGACCTTCGGGTCCATAGCTAGTAGCTAGATGGCTTCTTCTCTCTCTTTGTTCTTCAATACCATGTTCTTCATGATCTTCACGGAGATCTATCCGATGTAATACTCTTTTGCGGTGTGTTTGTCGAGATCCGATGAATTGTGGGTTTATGATCAGATTATCTATGAATATTATTTGAATCTTCTCTGAATTCTTATATGCATGATTTCATATCCTTGCAAGTCTCTTCGAGTTATTGGTTTGGTTTGGCCAACTAGATTGGTAATTCTTGCAATGGGAGAAGTGCTTGGTTTTGGGTTCAATCTTGCGGTGTCCTCACCCAGTGACAAAGTAGGGGTAGCGAGGCACGTATTTGTATTGTTGCCATCGAGGATAAAAAGATGGGGTTTTCATCATATTGCTTGAGTTTATCCCTCTACATCATGTCATCTTACCTAATGCGTTACTCTGTTCTTCATGAACTTAATACTCTAGATGCAGGCAGGAGTCGGTCGATGTGTGGAGTAATAGTAGTAGATGCAGAATCGTTTCGGTCTACTTGACACGGACGTGATGCCTATATGCATAATCATTGCCTTGGATATCGTCATAACTATGCACTTTTCTATCAATTGCTCGACAGTAATTTGTTCACCCACCGTATTATTTTCCTTCAAGAGAGAAGCCTCTAGTGAAACCTATGGCCCCCTGGTCTATTTTCCATATTATATTTTCAGATCTATAAACCAAAAATACCAAAAATACTTTGCTGCAATCTTTTTACTTTTGTTTTACTTTCCGTTTTAGAAATCTTCTATATCTATCTCTATCAGATCTCATCCATGCAAATAACCGTGAAGGGATTGACAACCCCTTTATAGCGTTGGGTGCAAGTGTTTGATTATTTGTGTAGGTAATTCTATTGGGGACTTGCTTGTATCTCCTACTAGATTGATACCTTGGTTCTCAACAACTGAGGGAAATACTTATCTACTTTGCTGCATCACCCTTTCCTCTTCAAGGGAAAACCAACGCAAGCTCAAGAAGTAGCAACCCCGCTGCCACGAGAGGGTAGGACAAAAGATGTCATGCAAGTTCTTTTCCATAAGCACATATGACTATTTACGGAATAATGCCTACATTACATTGATGAACTCAGCTAGTTTTGTATCGCCCTAGGCTATGACTGTTACATGACAAATATCATCCAACGAGTTACCGATCCAGTGCCTACGTGCTTTCCACTTATTGTTCTTGCTAAGTTACTATTGTTGTTGCTGCTGTCCCAACTGCTACAAAACTATTGCTACTACTGTTACCGCTACTGTTACTATCACTACTGCTATCAAACTATCATATTACTGTGCTACTGATCAATTTTCTGCAGATATTTAATCTCTAGGTGCGGTTGAATTGACAACTCAACTGCTAATACTCTCGAGTATTCTTTGGCTCCCCTTGTGTCGAATCTATAAATTTAGGTTGAATACTCTACCCTCAAAAACTGTTGCGATCCCCTATACTTGTGGGTTATCACAATCTCAGGCGCCGAGGAGACTCCATCATCATCTACCAGGTTCCTAATCACAAATCTCATCTCCTTGCAATTACATTATTTGCCATTTGCCTCTCGTTTTCCTCTCCCCCACTTCACCAATTTGCCATTTTATCCGCCCTCTTTTTCGTTTGCCATTTTCTCGTCAGTTCTCTTGCCTTTTCATTATGGCTAGTTCTTCCTTTGTTGCGTGTACTCCCGATAATGAGGTTCTTAATTTTAAGCAAAGGGGAGGGGAGAACCTAAAAGATGCTTGGTATAGGATTTGAATTGCTCATAATAGATCTATCCATAAGCAATCTACCGTTGTTCTTCTTCGCAGTTTTTATGTTGGCATCACCACGTGGTATAGATTCGTCCTTGATACAATTACCAGTTGGAATTTCTTGATGTGTCCATCTTTGGATGCTTTTAATGCTATGGGAAGTTTAGTGGGATCACCACCTCTTATGATCAATGAAACAACTTTAACTCTTGAACATGTTATGGAGAGATTAGATGCTATTGAAAAGAAGATGATTACCAAAGAACATCTTGAAGATTTGGATAAGAAAATGCATAATCTTGCTAATAAAATTGGGGCTAGGGCGGGAGATGCCTTTAAATTACTAAAGGCAAAAGAAACCGTAGTTAACGAAAGGGTAGAAGAGAGTCCTTACCGGCTTTTTCTTCTGTCAAAACTATTGAAAGAACTCCCATAAAGATTTGCAAAACCTCGCAAATCACTAAGAGCAAAGTTGCTACACCTAGTGGCCACAAGAGAGATCTTAAAATGATTAGTATTCATCCCGACTTTGTTGAAATAGTAAGTGACCCTATTTATAAAAATGAATTCTTTGGTGTTTTTCCTAGAAGTGTTGTCATTGAGAGCATGCATACTAAATCGTTGAAAAATTCTAGTTGTGTGATTGAGGAGTTGAAAACTAAAGATGACAATACTTGAAACTATGCGTTATGCCTAGCTAGGGGCGTAAAACGATAGCACTTGTTGGGAGGCAACCCAATGAATAAATTTATTTTTGCTTTTCCTTTATGTTTTTGAGTGTTGACACAATTATGCCTCTGTTATGATTGTGTTTTTATGGTTTATTTAGTGTTTGCGCCAAGTAGATGATTCATAAGATGACTAGAAGTGATGCTGAATCTGAAACAGAAGCTTTGTGTCCAGTGTTCGAATATTCATTTTTTACTGGAACGTGATCTTGAACTGAAATTTTATCACAGTGTTTCTATACAAATTATTTACGTTGTCCTAATTTTTTAGAATTGTTAGAGTTACAGAAGTATGGTTGGAGTACATATTACTACAGACTGTTCTGTTTAAGACAAATTCTGTTTTCGTTGCATTGTGTGCTTGTTTTGATCAATCTATGGGTTATATTGAAGGGTATGAGCCAGGGTAAAGTTAAAATACAGTAGGTATAATGCAATAACAAAATATGAATGGGTTTTCAGCAGCACCTAAAGTAGTGATTTGCTTTATTATACTAACGGATCTCACGAAGATTTTGTTGAGTTTTGTGTGATTGAAGTTTTCAAGTTTTGGGTGAGATCACAATGGATGAAGGAATAAGGAGTGAAAAGAGCCTAAGCTTGGGGATGCTATAGCACCCCCAAGATATATCCAAAGAGAAACAAGCAACTAAGCTTGGGGATGCCCCTGAGTGGCATCCCCTCTTTCTTCTAACGATCATCAGTATTTTACTTGGAGCTATATTTTTATTCGTCACATATCATGAGTTTTGCTTGGAGCGTCTTGTATCTTTTGTTTATTTTCTTGCTTTGCTTGTTAGTTTTTCACGTGTATCCTTGCTGGACACACCTATTTGGGAGAGCCAAAAATATGCTATGATTTGTTAGAATTGCTCTCTATGCTTCACTTAAACTTTTTGAGCTATAGAATTGCTCTAGTGCTTCACTTATATCTTTTTGAGCACGGTGTGCTTGGAAATTTTTGTAGAAATACTCTCATGCTTCACTTAGATTAATTTGAGAGTTAGTAAATTTTGAAGAAATCCTCTCATGCTTCACTTATACCTTTTTGAGAGATGAAATCTCTATGCTCATGTGCTTCACTTGAATTTGTTTGAGCTTGTCAAAAAGCAATGGCAATATATGAAACTAGTCCCAAAGTGATAGATATCCAAGGAGAATATAATAAAAACTTTCATGAAGATCATTGGACAAATTAAACTTGATTCCTTGTAATAGTTTTGAAACATGATGATAGTAATATGTGAGTCATGTTAGTGAGTAATTATGCTTGAGTAGGAATATTGGTGCTAAGGTTTGTGATTCCCTATGCAAGTACGAAAGTCAATAGTTATGCAACGTAATTACATCCTACTTATGGTGCATTATTCGGTGTTAGTTATGCTCAATGCTCGCTTATGTGAATTTTCGTTTCTTGGTTTGGTTGCTTCTCAATCTTTTTCCTAGCCTCCATTTGTACTAAGTAGAAATAATACTTGTGCATCCAAAATCCTTAATCCAAGTTTTGCCTTATGAGTCCACCATACCTACCTATATGCGGTATTTCCATGCCGTTCCAAGAAAATTTGTATGTTCCATCTCTAATTTTCAAAAATAAACTTCTCTTTTGTGTGCTCGTACCGCTCATGAAACGGTGGGGAGTGTCCAATATTTTTCCATGCTACATGTGTTATTCTCAAGATGAGTGTTTATTCACTTGTCATTGCACGAGAGTGTGGCGGTAATAGTGGTGCCCATTCCTGAAATGAAAAAGAAAAATATTTACTTTATGTTGTCAAATAATAAATTCCTTGGAAAGTGTTGGTATGGAAGGCAACCGTAGATACGGCCTGCCATGGAATGTGAAAGAATGGTGGAAAAAGGAATAAACTTTATTTTCTGTTTGGGAACCGCCTATGATATATCTAGCATGGAAAGTATTGTGAGCTACTTTGTCGATTTCGTTGACAGGAAAGGCATGCCACCCAAAATATTTTTCTCTCTCAATTTAAAACTTTGACCTCTGGCACCTCTACAAATCCCTACTTCCCTCTGCGAAGGGCCTATCTATTTACTTTATGCAATTTTTATTTTTACTTTGAGTCTCCATCTTCTCTTATAAAGTACCAACTAGGGGGCACTACGATCATACTTGAGCATTGGGTATAGCTAATATTTGAGTATGTTTCATGAATGGATCAATGATTGAGCATGATGGGCTAGGGATAACTTTCTTTAGTGTTGATATTTTGAAAGACATGGTTGCTTGTTGGCATGCTTGAGTATTGAAGTCATTATGTTAAAACTAGACTATTGCTTTGAATCATTTAAAAGTCCAAATGTCCATGCTACAAAAGAAAAGAATATGAGATGAACATGTTAGGCAGCATTCCACATAAAAAATTCTGTTTTTATCATTTACCTACTCGAGGACGAGTAGGAATTAAGCTTGGGGATGCTGATACGTCTCCAACGTATCTATAAATTTTGCTTGTTCCATGCTGTTATATTATCATTCTTGGATGTTTTACAATCATTTTATAAAAACTTTATATCATTTTTTGGGACTAACCTATTGACATAGTGCCAAAGTGCCAGTTGCATTTCTTGCTTGTTTTTTACTTCACGGAATATTAGTACCAAACAGAGTCCAATCACGACGAAACTTTTTGGAGATTTTTTCTGGACCAGAAGACACCCAGTGGGCCAAAGAAGTGCCGGAGAGGTGGGCTGTGGAGGCCACAACCCACCAAGGCGCGCCAGGGGGCCCCCGGCATGCCCTGATGGGTTGTGCCCTCCACGGGCCCCCCTCCACCACCTCTGGCGCCTATAAATACCAAAATAGTCAAAAACCCTAGGGGAGTCAATGAAAAACACATCCAGCCGCCGCAAGTTCCAGAAGCCTCAAGATCCAATCTAACACCATCACGGAGGGGTTCATCTTCTTCATAGGTGCCTCTCCGATGATGCGTGAGTAGTCCACCATAGACCTACGGGTCCGTAGGCAGTAGCTAGATGGCTTCCTCTCTCTATTTTGATTCTCAATACAATGGTCTCTTGGAGATCTATTTGATGTAAACTTTTGAGGTGTGTTTGTTGGGATCCGATGAATTTTGAGTTCATGATCAGTTTCTATCCATGAATATTATTGAGTCTTCTTTGATCTCTTATATGCATGATTACTTATAGCCTCGTATTTCTTCTTCAAATCTTTGGTTTAGTTAGGCCAACTAGATCGATTTTTCTTGCCATGGGAAGAGGTGCTTTGTGATGGGTTCGATCTTGCGGTGTCCTTTCCAAGTGACAGAAGGGGCAGCAAGGCATGCATGTATCGTTGCCATTAAGGATAACAAGATGGGGTCTATTCCTACATGAATAGATCTTGTCTACATCATGTCATCGTTCTTATTGCATTACTCCGTTTTTCCATGAAATTAATACACTAGATGCATGCTGGATAGCGGTCGATGTGTGGAGTAATAGTGGTAGATGCAGGCAGGAGTCAGTCTACTTATCTTGGACGTGATGCCTATATAATGATCATCGCCTTGGATATCGTCATGATTATTTGATCTTCTATCAATTGCCCAACAGTAATTTATTCACCCACCGTGTGCTATACTCATGAGAGAAGCCACTAGTGAATCCTACGGCCCCCGGGTCTACTTTTCCAACATATTGCTTTCCGATCTATCCTTTTGCCTCTTTGTTTTCAGATCTACTATACCAAAAACCCAAAAATATATTGCTGCACTTTTTATTCGCTTTTTTTATTTTGTGTTCTCGAGAGATCTATCTCTCCTATCTATCACTACCAAATCTATCTTTTTACCGTAGAGAGAATAACAACCTCTCTTATGCGTCGGGTTGCAAGTATTTGTTGTTTGTGTGCAGGTGCTGCTTATTAGGTGGTGGTGATCCTCCTACTGGTTCGATACCTTGGTTTCATAACTGAGGGAAATACTTACCGTTGCCGTGCTGCATCATCCCTTCCTCTTTGGGGAAATACCGACGCAGTCTCAAGCCACGTCAAAGACGCCAAGACACTTTTGGGCGGAAGCCGTGGAAACAGCTTGTCTTGCTATGAACCGACTCTACCTACACAAGCTTCTTGGTTAAATGACATACAAGCTACTCACCGGTAACAAACCCCAAGTTGGATACTTTCAGGTATTCGGCTCAAAGTGCTACATTCTTGATAAGCATCGTCGTTCTAAATTTGCTCCTAAATCTCATGAAGGTTTCCTACTCGGTTACGGATCAAACTCTGACACTTACCGTGCCTACAACAACTTCACTCGAAAAGGTGAAGAGACGGTAGATGTGAAGTTCGATGAATCTAATGGTTCGCAAGTCGTACAATTGCCTAATGATGTAGGAGATAAGGAGCCTTTGGAAGCCATTCAAAACTTGTCCATCGGCAAGATTCGTCCCATGGAGGTGAAGGAAGGAACTTCATCAACACAAGTGAAAGCTCCTATCTCGCGTCAAGGCGAACCACAAAACGACATGGAAGCATCCACAAGCGGTACACGACAAGATGAAGAGTAGGAAGAAGTACATCGTGATGATCCACCACAACCTCCTTCACCACCACCTCAAGGGAACGACACCTTCAACAACAATGAAGAAGGAAATGATGATGAGGAGGAGGAGGAGGAAGCTCCGCCATCCAACAAGCAAAAGCTATCACGAGTTCGAGTAAGAGTGAACAAAAATCCTCCCTTAGAGCAAATATTCGGTGACATACAAACCGGGAGAATCACTTGCTCTCAAACTCGTTTAGCTTACTTTTGTGAGCATTACTCATTTATCTCTATTATTGAGCCTATGAAGTTGGAAGAAGCACTTGAAGACCCGGACTGGGTGAATGCCATGCACGAAGAGCTACACAACTTTGAGAGGTATGAAGTGTGGACACTAGTGGAGAAGCCCAAGGATGAGCAAAACATCATTGGTACAAAATGGGTGTTTCGGAACAAGCAAGATGAAGATGGTCAAGTGGTGCACAACGAGGCACGTCTTGTAGCTCAAGGTTACACTCAAGTCGAAGGTATGTGATACGTCTCCAATGTATTTATAATTTTTGCTTGTTCCATGGTGTTATATTATCATTCTTGGATGTTTTACAATCATTTTATAACAACTTTATATCATTTTTTGGGACTAACCTATTGACATAGTGCCAAAGTGCCAGTTGCTATTTTTGCTTTTTTTTACTTCGCAAAATATTAGTACCAAACGGAGTCCAATCGCGACGAAACTTTTTGGAGATTTCTTTTGGACCAGAAGACACCCAGTGGGCCAAAGAAGAGCCAGGAAGGTGGGCTGTGGAGAGCACAACCCACCAGGGCACACCAGGGGGCCCCCAGCGTGCCCTGATGGGTTGTGCCCTCCACGGGGCTCCTCTCCACCGCCTTTGATGCCTATAAATTCTCAAATATTTGGAAAACCCTAGGGGAGTCGACGAAAAACACATCCAGCCGCCGCAAGTTCCAGAACCGCGAGATCCAATCCAACACCAACACGGAGGGGTTCATCTTCTTCATAGGTGCCTCTCCGATGATGGGTGAGTAGTCCACTATAGACCTAGGGGTCCGTAGGCAGTAGCTAGATGGCTTCCTCGCTCTCTTTTGATTCTCAATACAATGGTCTCTTGGAGATCTATTTGATGTAAACTTTTGCGGTGTGTTTGTTGGGATCCGGTGAATTTTGAGTTCATGATCAGTTTCTATCCATGAATATTATTTGAGTCTACTTTGATCTCTTATATGCATGATTACTTATAGCCTCGTATTTCTTCTTCGAATCTTTGGTTTAGTTAGGCCAACTAGATCAATTTTTCTTGCCATGGGAAGAGGTGCTTTGTGATGGGTTCGATCTTGCGGTGTCCTCTCCCAGTGACAGAAGGGGCAGCGAGGCACGCATGTATCATTGCTATTAAGGATAACAAGATGGGGTCTATTCCTACATGAATAGGTCTTGTCTACATCATGTCACCGTTCTTATTGCATTACTCCGTTTTTCCATGAACTTAATACATTAGATGCATGATGGATAGCGATCGTTGTGTGGAGTAATAGTGGTAGATGCAGAATCGTTACAGTCTACTAATCTTGGACGTGATTCCTATATAATGATCATCGCCTTGGATATCGTCATGATTATTTGATCTTCTATCAATTACCCAAAAGTAATTTGTTCACCCTCCGTGTGCTATACTCATGAGAGAAGCCACTAGTGAAACCTCCGGCCCCCGGTCTACTTTTCCAACATATTGCTTTCCGATCTATCTTTTTGCCGCTTTTGTTTTCAGATCTATTATTCCAAAACCCAAAACTACCTTGCTGCACTTTTTATTTGCCTCCTTTATTTTTCGTTCTTGAGAGATCTATCTATCCAATCTATCTTATCATAATCTATCTTTTTACCGTAGAGAGATTGACAACCTCTCTTTCGCATCGGGTTGTAAATATTTGTTCTTTGTGTGCAGGTGTTGTTTATGTGGTGTTGGTGATCCTTCTACTGGTTCGATACCTTGGTTTCATAACTGAGGTAAATACTTACCATCGGTGTGCTGCATCATCCCTACCTCTTTGGGGAAATACCGACGCAGTCTCAAGCCACGTCAAAGGAATTTCTGGCACCGTTGCTGGGGAGAAAGCGATCTCTTCAAGGTGCCAATCTCTGGCGCCGAGGAGACACCATCTACATCTACTAGGTTCCTAATCACAAACCTCATCTCCTTGCAATTACATTATTTGCCATTTTCCTCTCGTTTTCCTCTCCCCCACTTCACCAAATTTGCCGTTTTATTCGCCCTCTTTTTCGTTTGCCCCTTTTTCTCGTCAGATCTCTTGCTTGCTTGCAATCTTGTTTGCATAGTCACGATGACTCAAGAAAACACTAAATTGTGTGATTTTTCCAATACTAATAATAATGATTTTATTAGTACTCCGATTGCTCCTCCCGCCACTAGTGCGGAGTCTTGTGATATTAATGCCGCTTTGTTGAATCTTGTCATGAAAGATCAATTTGCCGGTACTCCTAATGAGGATGCCGCGTCCCATCTAAACACATTCGTAGAATTGTGTGATATGCAAAAGAAAAAAGATGTGGACAATGATATATTGAAGTTGAAATTATTTCCTTTCTCCTTGCGGGATCGTGCAAAAATTTGGTTTTCTTCTTTGCCTCGCAATAGTATCGATTCTTGGAATAAGTGCAAGGATGCTTTTATCACTAAGTATTTTCCGCCCGTGAAAATTATTTCCCTTAGGACACAAATCATGAATTTTAAGCAACTTGAGCATGGACATGTTGCACAATCTTGGGAAAGAATGAAATTGATGCTAAGAAATTGTCCTACTCATGGTTTAAATCTTTGGATGATCATATAATTTTTTTATGCGGGATTGAATTTTGTCTCTAGAAATCTTTTAGATTCCGCCGCGGGTGGTACTTTTATGGAAATTACTCTGGGTGAAACTACTAAATTGCTAGATAATATTATGGCAAATTATTCACAATGGCATACTGAAAGAGCACCTACTAGCAAAAAGGTTATTTCTGTTGAGGAAATTTGGGCTTTGAGTGATAAAGTTGATGCTTTGATGAAGTTGGTTGCTAGTAAAAATGCTCCTATTGATCTTAATTATGTGCCTTTGTCTACTTTGATTGAGCAAAATAGTGATTCCGTAGATGTGAATTTCGTCTCGCGAAACAATTTCAATAACAATGCTTATAGAGGTAATTTTAATCCTAGGCCTTTTCCTAGAAATTCCTCTAATAATTATAGTAATTCCTATGGTAATTCATCTTACAATAATAATAGGAACCCCTCTGATCTTTAGAATAATATTAAAGAATTTATCAATGCGCAAAAAGCTTTCAATACTACGAGAGAAGAAAAGTTGAATAAGATTGATGATATGTCTAGAAGCATTGATAGAATTTCTCATGATGTGGAAAATCTCAAGTTGAAAGTTTTGCAACTAAGATTGATGAATCAATTAAAGCTTTATATGTCTCCATGGATGAAAGTAAGAAAAGAACCGCTATGCTTAGGGCTAAAAGAGAATTTTTAGAAAAAGTGTTTTCTAGTGATTACTTTCAGAAAAATGATGAAGATCTTAAAGTGATTGGTGTTTCTTCCATTTATTCCTTATTTTGTAATATTAAAATTGATAATGAAGGGACTTAAGTAGAGTCAACTTTAGCTAGAAGGCGTCCCAATAATTTGGAGGGTGAGAATCTTGATGAAAAAATTGATGAACGTGGGTTTGAAGAGGTCAAAACTTTAACTAGTGATATGCCCACTATTTTGGATTGCAAAGACTTTAATTATGGTATTTGCTCTTTGATTGATTGCATTTCTTTGCTGCAATCCATGTTGAATTCACCCCATGCTTATGAACAAAATAAAGCTTTTACTAAACATATCGTTGATGCCATGATGAAATCTTTTGAAGAAAAGTTGGATTAGAGATTTCTATTCCTAGAAAATTACATGATGAGTGGGAACCTACCATTAAGGTCAAGATTAAAAATTATGAGTGCTTTGCTTTATGTGATTTGGGTGCTAGTGTTTCCACGATTCCGAAATCTTTATGTGATGTGCTTGGTCTCACCAATATTGAAGAATGTTCTCTTAATTTGCACTTGACAGATTCTACTATTAAAAAGCCTTTGGGAATAATTAATGATGTTCTTATTCTTGCAAATAGGAACTATGTGCCCATAGATTTTATTTTTCTTCATATTGATTGCAATCCCTCTTGTCCCATTATACTCGGTAGACCGTTTTTACGCACTATAGGTGTCGTGATTGATATGAAAGAAGGCAATATTAGATTTCAGTTTCCACTAAGAAAGGATATGGAACACTTCCCTAGAACAAGAATTAAGCCACCATATGAATGAATCATGAGAGCATCCTATGGAGCAAAAACCAAAGATGACAATACTTGAATCTATGCCTTATGCCTAGCTAGGGGCGTAAAACGATAGCGCTTGTTGGGAGGCAACCTAATGAATAAATTTATTTTCTTCTTTTTATTTCTATTTTTGAGTGTTGACACAATTATTCCTCTGTTATGATTGTGTTTTTTATGTTTTATTTAGTATTTGTGCCAAGTAAAGCCTTTAGGATGATTCATAAGATGAGTAGAAACAACGCAGAATCTGAAAAAGAAACTTTGCCTCCAGTGTGCGAATTTTCATTTTTTACTGGAACATGATAATGAGATGAAATTTTAACACGGTGTTTCTGTACAAATTCTTTACGTTTTCCTAATTTTTCAGAATTTTTAGAGTTACATAAGTACGGTTAGAGTACATATTACTACAAACTGTTTTGTTCAAGACAGATTCTGTTTTCGTTGCATTGTGTGCTTGTTTTGATGAATCTATGGGTTGTATTGAAAGGTATGAGCCATGGTAAAGTTAAAATACAGTAGGTATAATGAAGTAATAAAATATGAATGGGTTTTCAACAGTACTTAAAGTAGTGATTTGCTTTATTATACTAACGGATCTCACGAAGGTTTTCTTGAGTTTTGTGTGATTGAAGTTTTCAAGTTTTGGGTGAGATCACGATGGATGAAGGAATAAGGAGTGAAAAGAGCCAAAGCTTGGGTATGCTACAGCACCCCCAAGATATATCCAAAGAGAAACAAGCAACTAAGCTTGGGGATGCCCCGAGTGGCATCCCCTCTTTCTTCTAACGACCATCGGTATTTTACTTGGAGCTATATTTTTATTCGTCACATATCATGAGTTTTGCTTGGAGCGTCTTGTATTATTTGAGTCTTTGCTTGCTTTGCTTTTTAGTTTGTATTTAGTATCCTTTCTGGACACACCTATTTGAGAGAGCCAAAATTATGCTATGATTTTTTAGAATTGCTCTATATGCTTCACTTAAAAAAAATTGAGCTATGGATTTGCTCTAGTGCTTCACTTATATCTTTTTGAGCACGGTGTGCTTGGAAACTTTTGTAGAAATACTCTCATGCTTCAATTAGATTAATTTAAGAGTTAGTAAATTTTGAAGAAATCCTCTGATGCTTCACATATACTATTTTGAGAGATGAAACTTTTATGCTCATGTGCTTCACTTAAATTTATTTGAGCTTGTCAAAAGCAATGGTAATATATGAAACTAGTCCCAAAGTGATAGATATTCAAGAGGGATATAAAAAAACTTTCATGAAGATCATTGGAAAAATTAAACTTGATTCCTTGTAATAGTTTTGAGACATGATGATAGTAATATGTGAGTCATGTTAGTGAGTAATTATGCTTTAGTAAGAATATTGGTGTTAAGGTTTGTGATTCCCTATGCAAGTACGAAAGTCAATAGTTATGCAATGAAATTACATCCTACTTATGGTGCATTATTTGGTGTTAGTTATGCTCAAATGCTCGTTTATGTGAATTTTCGTTTCTTGGTTGGTTGCTTCTCAATCTATTTGCTAGCCTCCACTTGTACTAAGTAGAAATACTACTTGTGCATCCAAAATCCTTAAACCCAGTTTTGCCTTATGATTCCACCATACCTACCTATATGCGGTATTTCCTTGCCGTTCTAAGCAAATTTGTATGTGCCATCTCTAATTTTCAAAATGAATTTCCTTTTTGTGTGCTCGTACCGCTCATGAAACGGTAGGGGTGTCCAATATTTTTCCATGCTAGATGTGTTATTCTCAAGATGAGTGTTTATTCACTTGTCATTGCACGAGAGTACAGCGGTAATAGGGATGCCCAGTCCCGAAATGAAAAAAAGAAAATTTACTTTTTGTTGTTAAATAATAAATTCCTTGGAAAGCGTTGGTATAGAAGGCAACCATGGATACGGCAAGCCATGGATTGTGAAAGAATGGTGGAAAAAGGAATAAACTTTACTTTATGTTTGGGAACCGCCTATGATATATCTAGCATGGAAAGTATTGTGAACAAATTTGTCATTTTCGTTGATAGGAAAGGCATGCCACTCAAAATATTTTTCTCTCTCAATTTCAACTTTGAGCTCGGGCACCTCTACAAATCCCTACTTCCCTTTGTGAAGGGCCTATCTATTTACTTTATGCAATTTTTATTTGAGTCTCCATCTTCTCTTATAAAACACCAACTAGGGGGCACTATGATCATACTTGAGCATTGGGTGTAGTTAATATTTGAGTGTGTTTCATGAATGGATCAATGATTGAGCATGATGGGCTAGGGATAACTTTCCTTAGTGTTGATATTTTGAAAGACATGGTTGCTTGTTGCCATGCTTGAGTATTAAAGTCTTTATGTCAAAACTAGACTATTGCTTTGAACTATCTAAAAGTCTGAATGTCCATGCTACAAAAGAAAAGATTATGTGATGAACATGTTAGGCAGTATTCCACATCAAAAATTCTGTTTTTATCATTTACCTACTCGAGGATGAGTAGGAATTAAGCTTGGGGATGCTGATACGTCTCCAACGTATCTATAATTTTTGCTTGTTCCATGCTGTTATATTATCAATCTCGGATGTTTTACAATCATTTTATAGCAACTTTATATCATTTTTTGGGAGTAACCTACTGACATAGTGCCAAAGTGCCAGTTGCTGTTTTCGCTTGTTTTTTTACTTCGTAGAATATCAGTACCAAACGAAGCCAATACACCACGAAACTTTTTGGAGATTTTTTTGGGCCAGAATACATCCAGTGGGCCAAACAAGTACCAGAGGGGATTGTAGCATCCCGACTCAAAACGAGTCAAGCCTCTGTGTGACCGTGCCATCCCTGGATCAGTATGCTGGCACACACAATACATCAATGTATATATCAAAGTGCAATCACATGTAATTAACGTAAACTGATATATACCTTAAAACCTCAGCGGAAACAGTCAACGGGAGTGGAGTCCCAATAAACACCAACGGCAGGTTGAGTGTAGACTGTAACCCTGAATCGTACTCTTACTCGTCGTAGAAACTTATCTGCAACATAAGACGTTGCAGCCGTGTAGGTCAGTACATTGAATGTACCGGCAAGATCACCATAAGAGAAAACAGATGATAAGACTATTCTATATGCAATAAAGCTTTGTGGCTCTGTGTCTGAGTTTTTGCACAAAAGCTGATTTTATTTTCTTTTCCTACAACAAAGGAGTATCAGGAGTTTTTACTATGGAAATATCTATTATGACATGGTTCCGCCAACCGATGTCTCAATGCCCACAAGTATCGAAAGTTGCCCACAATTAGTTATCAGTCTGGTGTTGAGAGTTCAGAGATAGATCCAAGTCCAGAGACTCAAATTGTCCGTAACCGGGGACACGGCTAATCGATTAGGTTTAACTCTGCAGAGTGTTGTGTACTTTACCCACAAGATTCGTTCCCTCCTTGTAAGTCCTCGCACTGCCGGGTGTTTGAGAACAGGACGAACGAAACATGGTCTTTCAGAGTGTTTCCCTAACTACTGTCAGTGCCCATCCAATCCTAACGTCGACTACATCTCGTAGCACTGCCCAGCCAGAGTCACAACAAAGATCAACCAAGCCAGAGCCCATAATGACTTGTGGCTACACAGGTAAGCTTCCGGGCATGAAGTATTCATCCGTCTCTTTGAGTCTGGGTGAGGCTTTCCGCAAGATGTCATGGCGCTTCTCCATGCATCCCGGCCATCCATTGGTTACTCCAGGGTGCCCATCAAATCCATCCCTCACCCAGTAGTGTGTATTGAAAACTTGTTCTCGAGTCTCGATGTCTTGAGGTCTTGAATATGCAGGCCTTGAAGATGTCTTCACGAAGTTGTCGTCTTTGACGTAGAGTCCTTCACCTCACACCACTCTCGAACACTCATACCAAACCCCGTCTACTTTAGCGTAGCATTAAAATAAATAGCGTTCCCGGGCTTTAGTAACAAGTGGTGGGTTCCTACCTCATGCGTTCTACTCAACTACAAGAATTCAATAACACTATTGGAGGGATTTGTTGAATGATGTCACTACATGCAATAAAACATAGGTATGAAATAGATGGTCAAAGTGAACTTGCCTGGTAGGGTTGATGAAGATAAATATCGCTCTCAGAAATAACTTGATAGAACTATTCGTCACTCTCCGATGAAAATCTATATAATTCAAACATTGCACTCATATAAGCAATCATACTAGCAATCAATATTATCAATCAAAAGGCAACACAAAAACAAAACACCAAAAGGGTTGTGATGAAGGAAATACTTAAGACAAAATTTAAAACAACAAAACTTCATTAAGCAACTAAGAAAAGGTTTTCCTACAATTAACCTATTATCAACTGCAACAAAACAACAACAAAGTAAAATCTAGCAAAGGCATTTAGCAAATATTTTTACTAGCAAAAAGAATTACTTTTGAAGAACAAGTGAGAACTATGAAAACAACACCCTAACAACATAATTTTTTTGTCTAATAAACTTAACAACAAGAAAAACAATAAATACTAACATAAGAGAAAACAAAATATAAAACAGCTAAGTTAACAGAAAGTAAAACTTATAAAACAATTTATAAAAATAGTTTCAAATAGGAAATCAATCTAGCAATGAAAATCAATTGCAAGTTATAACTGAACTAGAATTGATTTCATGCAAACAAAAATAATACATAACATAAAAATAAACTTGGTTGAAATACTACTGCTAACTAACAGAAAACAAAGTAAAACTTATCAACTAATATAAAAGAAAATAAATTAAAACAATTTAAAACAAAAGAAATAGAAATAAACCTAAAAAGTACTAAAACAGAATCTGTTTTGCTTGAAACCCTATTTAAAATTTCTAAAAATTCTCAAATTGGTCAGGAACATAAAACACACTAATACCAAACAGTAGCAAAAAGAATCACTCAAAAATATGTTTTTAAACTCAAGTTATAAGCAAAACAAGTTTGAATTCAAATCTATTTGAATTCAAATTTAAATATTTCAAACATGGTCCAAATTTATATCTACACAAACTAGACAACAATTGTGACACAATGCAAAAAAGAATCAAATTAAAACAAGAAAAATCCTAAGAGATATCTAATTTACAAAACTGAAACTATTCTGTTTTTTTAAAACAGAAACAGAAAAAAAACAAATCTAACTAACGGACAGGGGTACACGTGGCGGCTTCTGATTTGCCGAGGGGTGTGCGTGAGCGAGTGCTTCGGGCAGACGGACGATAATTAACAGAAAACGATTCGGTCTAATAAGTGATCTAATCTTGGCCTTAGGATCGAGATCTAACGGTGAGGGGTGCTCCGGTGACTTACCGCGGTGGAGGAGTTCTCCGGCGAGGTTCCAGCGATGTCCGAGGCGGCGGGCTTGACGGGGACGGCGTTCCAGGGGTCCTCCGGCGACGGAGAGGTGCTCAGGCGACGCGGACGATGACGGCGAGCACGTTGGTGGACTCGGGGTCGGTTGGGGAGGTCGGGGTTGACGGCGGCAAGCTCGTGAGCGGCGATGGCGTTCGGGTGTCGACGGGGAGGTCGCTCCGGGGGGTGTTGGGCTCGGGCGAGTGCACGGGGAGGCGCGGACGGTGAAGACGGTGGCAATGGTGTTCACGGTGACGGTTGGGGATGCCGGAGGTGTGCGGTGAAGCTACAATGGCGCGGCGGCGGCTTCGGACTCCGGCGAGCGATTGCGAGGAGAGGGGGCGGAGAGAGAGAGGGGTTTAGGGCGGAACGGGTGCGGGGAGGCTCCGTCTTTTATAGAGGGGCTCGCGGGTGAAGAATAGGCAAGGGAGAGAGAGATCGAGGCGGATCCGCGGCGGCTCCGGCGAAGGAAGGTGGAGGTGGGGGAAAGGAAGGAGAAGGGCGCTCGGGGATTCGGGCGGCCAGTCGGACCCGCGTGTCAGCGAAAGGAGGGAGGGGCAAAGCGATCGGGTGGCCGATCCAAAATTGATTCGGATCTGGCGAGAGGGATTCGGGCCGATTCGCTGTTGGGCCGGCTCGGGTGTTTCCTTTTTAAAGCAAAATTTTCCTTTTTATAAAACAAAACAGAAAAGGAAGTTGAATAAAAGGAAAACTAAAATACTTTTATATGGACATATTATATACCAAAATGACCAGAAAAATAAACTCTAAAAGATGAACATATTTCCACTGTCAAACTAAATTCCCACAAAATCAGAAAATACAAACAGTGCTACTGTTGCATATAAAATGCAAAGAAAACATTTTGAAAATACCAAAATAACTCCAAATTCATTTCTCTCCATTTTTATATTGAAGGGAATCATTTTACCCTATTTTCCATATATTTTGTTTTTGGAGAAAAATAAATTTAGAAAATCACTTCAAGAATGACTTTGAATTTGAATATTCAAATATTTTCCAAATAGTTTTCTGAGTTTTTATGAATTCAAATATAATTCCAGTTGCCCCTGGTTTGGAGTGTCATATTGCTCCTCTCAAGATTTTGTATTTGGGCAAATGGATTTGAAGTCATTCAAACTTTGATATAGAACCAAATATGAAATGGATTCCAATAGAATATTTCAGAGATTTTCAAATCCACTTTTCAAACCCTGTTTATTTGAAGAAGTCATGTCATCTTCTCTCATTGATTTGAATTGGATGAATTTGAAATCAAAAGCAAGGGGAAAGTCATGTTATTCCCTCTCATTCAAAAGTTTCAAAAAGTGTCAAATTTCAATCACTCAATCAAACAATCAATCATTCAATTATAATTATAACATTCCAAAATTTGGGATGTTAGAAACCTACCACACTTAAAATGAATCTCGTCCTCGAGATTCGAAAGGGCTAGAAAGAAAAGGTTAGGGTTTGGGGGTCTTCTAGCAAATCCCTTGACCTGGAAGTGTGGGGCTACCACACTTAAAATGAGAGTTACTAGTCCCTCAATATTATGACAATCCTCTAGGATCCTTGCCAAATGTTTTTCCCTTCACATTCTCCACAATAACTCCTTTGTTGATGTTCTTCATAAGGTTTCCTTCAAATTCCAGTGTTTCCTTGGTCAATACAAAGTTCTTTCGTTACTGGATCTTCTTAACTGACAAGTCTCGTGATCATTCTAAATAACTTATCGATGACCTCATGGTGGTCTATCATTTGTGGCTTTCCAGCAGTGAAATGGCTATTGGCTTCATCCTCGCCGTAACATATTCCTACGTTTGACAACAACTGCCATGTACAAGGGGCTTCCATCATACCATTCTAAGGCTTAAACAAAAGCTTCAAAGAACGTCGTCTCTTTACTATGGGTAAGTCACTCAGATTTACCATTCCGAATATCAAGAGAAATGATAAGAGTAAGTCGTCATGGTGGCCAAGCCATGTCGCACTGAAATCATTACCTTGTATAAGGTTTAGTGAATCTCGTATTCTAACACTTGGGCTTCCACACAAGCGTTGCAAAAATTTCTCTTGTCAACGAACAAAGTTCGGATAAATCCATTGATTCTGCAAGCTGAACAAAAACATCTATCGTTTCTTCACCACTCTCAGGTTTTCGTATCCTCCTAGGAAAAACGTCTGCTGACCAGTCAAAGCTTCTTCCAAGTTCCTTCCTTCATAAGGGTAGTGCTTGATCCTTATCAATCCTGAGGTCTGTGAGTTGTGGGCTCACTTGAATACTTGAACAGCTTTAACTCACCCTTGGGGTTACTATCATTTCATATTCCAACATTACTTCAATTCATTCCATCATACCTCCGGGGTAATAAATCACAGACTTATTCTGGTTACAGATTCCACTCCATGGAATTTCATTTTCCTTTCCATTGGTCTGTTTACCCTTAGGTATTGGTTCATCATAATCATTCCTTCATTTCAACCTTATTCTATTATCAAAATTCCAACTTCAAAAGTACTTTGTTGCAAATGCTGTCATCCACATAGTTTGATATGGTCCAGCATTTCCTTCATTTCACCCATAGTGTCCAGACTCCTTGGCATGAATGGTACATTCTTTTTCCTTGGATCATGTGGTTTTACAGGTTACTACCACACTTAAAATGAAATGTACACATGCCTGCATAGACCATATTTTCTCATATCCTCAAAAATGGTCGGAGATCTTTGTTCACCGAGTAACAACTCATACAATTCAACATATGAAATCAGGACACAATAAATTCTATTGATTCATGAAGTTATTACAATCTCTGAGACTTCCGTTACAGAATCCAACTTCATAACTTCAAGAAAAATAAAAGAGCTTCCTATTACATTTATTACTTCCAAAATCCAAAACTCAACTACTCATGTTTAGTCTTCTTCTCCGGGCAGGTATAGGAGTAGTGTCCGGTCTTGTTGCACTGATGACAAGTAATGTGGCTCAGATCCTTCCGTATAGAAAACCACGGAGTCCTCTTCTTCTTCTTGGGTTGGGTTCCTTTCCTGATGCTTGGCTCATACCTCTTGCAAAAACAGTGTGGCCTCTCCAAGCTACAATGCAAACATCTGATGCCTCCACTTACTTGGCCTTTCTTCTTGTCCAGGTTGATCATTCCTTCTATCTCCTGAGGATCATATTGCACTTCTGCTGTCGGGAAATCTCCCAGATACTCGTTCGGACAATTCAGGGAAATATGTCCTTCTTCTCCACATGAATAACATGACTTGGTATCTACGATTGGGTCTGGTATATCTCCCATTTTCATGGGTTCTTCTAACTTTTTCCCGAGGACTTCTTTCATTGCTTCCTTCTGCCGCTTCATGACTTCTTGTACCTTGGGGTATATTTGACATTGTGCTGGAAAATGAGTGGTTCCTTCACACAAGAAACATGTCACCTGCCCAGTTGGGCATTCCTCGGCTGGGTGATTTTCTTCACAATGAGGGCATCCATCCTTGTGTTCTTCCTGGGTGTGTCCTATTTCTCCACAGATCTTGCATGCACAAGGCTCCTTCACATCTTTGTAACGGGGCTTCTGGGTGTTGCTGACAGCATGAGATTTTTGCAGAGTCATCTTGAATTCTTCCCAAGTGATTGATGCTTGCCTATCATGGATAGCTTCATGCATCTTCCACCAATTTGCAGCACCTTCTGCAAAGTACCGAAGAGCATACTGGACCATCTCGTTCCTTGTAACATGGTTACTCCTTAGGTGATCCTCCATGTTCTGAATCCATTCTTCCGTCTCCAACTGAGTCATCGATCCAGAATACAAGAGCCCAGCTTCATTCATCATCTATTGGGTTCAAGGTTTTGGGGATGAGATGGGTAAGAGAGAGAGGGAAAGGATACAAACAACTCAAAGACACAAAACATCAAAATCTCAAGTCCACACATTCATAAAGTTCAATCAATACTATAGTATCGCCATCCTCATAAGGTTGGTATGGTCGATCACACAAATCGCAAAAACGTTCATCTTTATTTCTCTCATGGTGGGGCTACTACTAAGCTAGTCTATATCATGTCTTCGTCTTCAGTGGGCTTCTTCTGGTCATGCTTGATCTTCTCAAGTTCTTCGGCCAGATTATCCCTGTTGATGCGGAGTTTCCTGTGTCGTCCCTATAGTTCCAGGAGTTGGTTCTTGAGCTTCTGGATTTCAACATCACCAACATGTGCCATGGCCTGACTGTTCTTCAAGTCTTGACGAAGCTTCTGAATCTCAGGATCATGCTTCTTCAGATTGATTACCTTTAGCTTCTCGGTCTTAAGGTCCTCACGAAGTGCTTCCTGCTCAAATGAGGCTGCCAGAAGGTCCATTTGAAGTTTCTTGACGTACTCCTCCAGTTCTTGATTATACACCAGTACGGGTGAACACTTCCTCTTTTGTTCGTCTGTCAGGATGATGTATGCTCCATCAGGCTTCTGCCATCCGAGCCTTCCAAAATTGTGGGTGCCTAACTCAGCACGATGACGATAGCTCAAGCGTGCGATAGCATCATGGACGGCAGTGTTCATGCCCATGTCACAGTCATGGTTCAATGTGCCATAGTTGATGTCTTCAGTCTTGGGGTCTTCTTTACGTCCAAAAACTTTAGTTCTGATGCCCCAGAATCCAGACTTCCTCTTAGTCACCTTAATCTCAGGTATCGGTAGCTTCATCATCTGGACCAGCTCCATGAGGAATGGACCTCCAAGAACATCCTCGTAGTGATCTCTTTCGTTCAGAATGCAGCTCTCCATCTATAGTTGAAATAAGGAGGGTTCAGTAGAAGAAAAAATCAAGAGGATATGGGAGTAGTGAAAACAATAGTTGTTCCTATCAATGTTTTCCTATTTCCAAGACATTTCCTAGGGTCACGTCCTACAATCAACATGTGCTCTCATACCATTTCGGTAGTGTCCCGACTCAAAACGAGTCAAGCCTCTGTGTGACTGTGCCATCCCTGGATCAGTATGCTAGCACACACAGTACATCAATGTATGTATCAAAGTGCAATCACATGTAATTAACGTAAACTGATATATACCTTAAAATCTCAGCGGAAACAGTCAACGGGAGTGGAGTCCCAATAAACACCAACGGCAGGTTGAGTGTAGACTGTAACCCTGAATCGTACTCTTACTCGTCATAGAAACTTATCTGCAACATAAGACGTTGCAGCCGTGTAGGTCAGTACATTGAATGTACCGGCAAGATCACCATAAGAGAAAACAGATGATAAGAATATTCTATATGCAATAAAGCTTTGTGGCTCTGTGTCTGAGTTTTTGCACAAAAGCTGATTTTATTTTCTTTTCCTACAACAAAGGAGTATCAGGAGTTTTTACTATGGAAATATCTATTATGACATGGTTCCGCCAACCGATGTCTCAATGCCCACGAGTATCGAAAGTTGCCCACAATTAGTTATCAGTCTGGTGTTGAGAGTTCAGAGATAGATCCAAGTCCAGAGGCTAAAATTGTCCGTAACCGGGGACACGGCTAATCGATTAGGTTTAACTCTGCAGAGTGTTGTGTACTTTACCCACAAGATTCGTTCCCTCCTTGTAAGTCCTCGCACTACCGGGTGTTTGAGAACAGGACGAACGAAACAAGGTCTTTCAGAGTGTTTCCCTGACTACTGTCAGTGCCCATCCAATCCTAACGTCGACTACATCTCGTAGCACTGCCCAGCCAGAGTCACAACAAAGATCAACCAAGCCAGAGCCCATAATGACTTGTGGCTACACAGGTAAGCTTCCGGGCATGAAGTATTCATCCGTCTCTTTGAGTCTGGGTGAGGCTTTCCGCAAGATGTCATGGCGCTTCTCCATGCATCCCGGCCATCCATTGGTTCCTCTAGGGTGCCCATCAAATCCATCCCTCACCCAGTAGTGTGTATTGAAAACTTGTTCTCGAGTCTCGATGTCTTGAGGTCTTGAATATGCAGGCCTTGAAGATGTCTTCACGAAGTTGTCGTCTTTGACGTAGAGTCCTTCACCTCACACCACTCTCGAACACTCATACCAAACCCCGTCTACTTTAGCGTAGCATTAAAATAAATAGCGTTCCCAGGGCTTTAGTAACAAGTGGTGGGTTCCTACCTCATGCATTCTACTCAACTACAAGAATTCAATAACACTACTGGAGGGATTTGTTGAATGATGTCACTACATGCAATAAAACATAGGTATGAAATAGATGGTCAAAGTGAACTTGCCTGGTAGGGTTGATGAAGATAAATATCGCTCTCAGAAATAACTTGATAGAACTATTCGTCACTCTCCGATGAAAATCTATATAATTCAAACATTGCACTCATATAAGCAATCATACTAGCAATCAATATTATCAATCAAAAGGCAACTCAAAAACAAAACACCAAAAGGGTTGTGATGAAGGAAATACTTAAGACAAAATTTAAAACAACAAAACTTCATTAAGCAACTAAGAAAAGGTTTTCCTACAATTAACCTATTATCAACTGCAACAAAACAACAACAAAGTAAAATCTAGCAAAGGCATTTAGCAAATATTTTTACTAGCAAAAAGAATTACTTTTGAAGAACAAGTGAGAACTATGAAAACAACACCCTAACAACATAATTTTTTTGTCTAATAAACTTAACAACAAGAAAAACAATAAATACTGACATAAGAGAAAACAAAATATAAAACAACTAAGTTAACAAAAAGTAAAACTTATAAAACAATTTATAAAAATAGTTTCAAATAGGAAATCAATCTAGCAATGAAAATCAATTGCAAGTTATAACTGAACTAGAATTGATTTCATGCAAACAAAAATAAGACATAACATAAAAATAAACTTGGTTGAAATACTACTACTAACTAACAGAAAACAAAGTAAAACTTATCAACTAATATAAAAGAAAATAAATTAAAACAATTTAAAACAAAAGAAATAGAAATAAACCTAAAAAGAACTAAAACAGAATCTGTTTTGCTTGAAACCCTATTTAAAATTTCTAAAAATTCTCAAATTGGCCAGGAACATAAAACACACTAATACCAAACAGTAGCAAAAAGAATCACTCAAAAATATGTTTTTAAACTCAAGTTATAAGCAAAACAAGTTTGAATTCAAATCTGTTTGAATTCAAATTTAAAAATTTCAAACATGGTCCAAATTTATATCTACACAAACTAGACAACAATTGTGACACAATGCAAAAAGAATCAAATTAAAACAATAAAAATCCTAAGAGATATCTAATTTACAAAACTGAAACTATTCTGTTTTTTTAAAACAGAAACAGAAAAAAAAACAAATCTAACTAACGGACAGGGGTACACGTGCGTGAGCGAGTCCTTCGGGCAGACGGCCGATAATTAACAGAAAACGATTCGGTCGAATAAGTGATCTAATCTTGGCCTTAGGATCGAGATCTAACGGTGAGGGGTGCTCCGGTGACTTACCGCGGTGGAGGAGTTCTCCGGCGAGGTTCCGGCGATGTCCGAGGCGGCGGGCTTGACGGGGACGGCGTTCCAGGGGTCCTCCGGCGACGGAGAGGTGCTCAGGCGACGCGGACGGTGACGGCGAGCACGCGTTGGTGGACTCGGGGTCGGTTGGGGAGGTCGGGGTTGACGGCGGCAAGCTCGTGAGCGGCGGTGGCGTTTGGGTGTCGACGGGGAGGTCGCTCCGGGGGGTGTTGGGCTCGGGCGAGTGCACGGGGAGGCGTGGACGGTGAAGACGGTGGCAATGGTGTTCACGGCGACGGTTGGGGATGCCGGAGGTGTGCGGTGAAGCTACAATGGCGCGGCGGCGGCTTCGGACTCCGGCGAGCGATTGCGAGGAGAGGGGGCGGAGAGAGAGAGGGGTTTAGGGCGGAACGGGTGCGGGGAGGCTCCGTCTTTTATAGAGGGGGTCGCGGGTGAAGAATAGGCAAGGGAGAGAGAGATCGAGGCGGATCCGCGGCGGCTCCGGCGAAGGAAGGTGGAGGTGGGGGAAAGGAAGGAGAAGGGCGCTCGGGGATTCGGGCGGCCAGTGGGACCCGCGTGTCAGCGAAAGGAGGGAGGGGCAAAGCGATCGGGTGGCCGATCCAAAATTGATTCGGATCTGGCGAAAGGGGTTCGGGCCGATTCGCTGTTGGGCCGGCTCGGGTGTTTCCTTTTTAAAGCAAAATTTTCCTTTTTATAAAACAAAACAGAAAAGGAAGTTGAATAAAAGGAAAACTAAAATACTTTTATATGGACATATTATATACCAAAATGACCAGAAAAATAAACTCTAAAAGATGAACATATTTCCACTGTCAAACTAAATTCCCACAAAATCAGAAAATACAAACAGTGCTACTGTTGCATATAAAATGCAAAGAAAACATTTTGAAAATACCAAAATAACTCCAAATTCATTTCTCTCCATTTTTATATTGAAGGGAATCATTTTACCCTATTTTCCATATATTTTATTTTTGGAGAAAAATAAATTTAGAAAATCACTTCAAGAATGACTTTGAATTTGAATATTCAAATATTTTCCAAATAGTTTTCTGAGTTTTTATGAATTCAAATATAACTCCAGTTGCCCCTGGTTTGGAGTGTCATATTGCTCCTCTCAAGATTTTGAATTTGGGCAAATGGATTTGAAGTCATTCAAACTTTGATATAGAACCAAATATGAAATGGATTCCAATAGAATATTTCAGAGATTTTCAAATCCACTTTTCAAACCCTTTTTATTTGAAGAAGTCATGTCATCTTCTCTCATTGATTTGAATTGGATGAATTTGAAATCAAAAGCAAGGGGAAAGTCATGTTATTCCCTCTCATTCAAAAGTTTCAAATTTCACTCAATTCCAATCACTCAATCAAACAATCAATCATTCAATTATAATTATAACATTCCAAAATTTGGGATGTTACAGGGATGGTCGAGGAGACCACAACCCACCAGGGCGCGCCAGAGGCCCCTGGCGCGGCTTGATGGATTGTGCCCTCCTCGGGACGCCTCTCCACCCCCTCTGACGCCTATAAATTCCCAAATATTCCAGAAACCCTAAAGGAGTTGACGAAAAACATATCCAATCGCCGCAAGTTCCAGAACCGCGAGATCCAATCTAACACCATCACGGAGGGGTTCATCATCCTCATTGGTGCCTCTCCGATGATGCGTGAGTAGTCCACCATAGACCTACGGGTCCATAGGCAGTAGCTAGATGGCTTCCTCTCTCTCTTTTGATTCTTAATACAATGGTCTCTTGGAGATCTATTTGATGTAAACTTTTGCAGTGTGTTTGTTGGGATCCGATGAATTTTGACTTCATGATCAGTTTCTATCCATGAATATTATTTGAGTCTTCTTTGATCTCTTATATGCATGATTACTTATAGCCTCGTATTTCTTCTTCGAATCTTTGGTTTAGTTAGGCCAACTAGATCGATTTTTCTTGCCATGGTAAGAGGTGCTTTGTGATGGGTTCGATCTTGCGGTGTCCTCTCCCAGTGACAGAAGGGGCAGCGAGGCACGCATGTATCATTGCTATTAAGGATAACAAGATGGTGTCTATTCCTACATGAATAGATCTTGTCTACATCATGTCACCATTCTTATTGCATTACTCCGTTTTTCCATGAACTTAATACACTAGATGCATGCTGGATAGCGGTCGATGTGTGGAGTAATAGTAGTAGATGCAGAATTGTTTGGGTCTACTAATCATGGATGTGATGCCTATATAATGATCATCGCCTTGGATACCGTCATGATTATTTGATCTTCTATCAATTGCCCAATAGTAATTTGTTCAACCACCATGTGCTATACTCATGAGAGAAGCCACTAGTGAAACCTACGTCCCCCGGGTCTACTTTTCCAACATATTGCTTTTCGATCTATCTTTTTGCCGCTTTTGTTTTCAGATCTATTATTCCAAAAACCCAAAAATACCTTGCTGCACTTTTTATTTGCCTCTTTTATTTTGCGTTCTTGAGAGATCTATCTATCCAATCTATCTTATCCTAATCTATCTTTTTACTGTAGAGAGATTGACAACCTCTCTTTCGCCCCGGGTTGTAAGTATTTGTTCTTTGTGTGCAAGTGTTGTTTACGTGGTGTTGGTGATCCTCCAACTGGTTAAATACCTTGGTTTCATAACTGAGGGAAATACTTATCGTCGCTTGAAAGAACATTTGCTCCCTTGGTGGTTTTGGTAATTAATAACAACATATATGCCATTGAACTAATGTTTCCACTAAGCATATTTCAGGAAAAGTTCAATGATAGGGATGGCAAAAGGATTGTGGATTACCCCAAGATGCAAGGAAATGGATTGGCAAAGCTTCAAGCAAGAGGACTCTACATTTTACTTTGTGAGAAATCACTTTGAGTCCATAGGAAAGCCAATACTATTAAAAGGGGGTAAGGTACTGTTGGTGAACAAAATGCTCATACGTGCACAAGTGATAGTCACCAAAAACATCCACAAGTTCTTCCACAAAAGTTTGTCCAAAGTCAAATATCCAAAATCGGTGCAACCAACACTTTCCACTCGGTCCCACCGATTCCCAAACTCAGACAGACCCATGCCAAACCCTAGCCAGTCGGTGCAACCGATTCTGCATCGGTGCCACCAAGTTTAGGTTGCCAACTCTCTGTTTAGCTATTTTCAGTCTTTGGTACCACCGAGATTTGCCAGTCGGTCTCACTGAGTTTCTGGACCAACTCTCTAGATAGCCATTCACAAGAATCGGTACCATCGAGAATTGTGGATCGGCGCCACCGAGTTTCTGGACCAACTCTCTGGTAAGCCATGGTCAAGAATCGGTACCACCGAGATGTGAGAATCGGCGTCACCGAGTTTGCGCAATCTGACCGTTGGTCACCTCATCAGTACCACCGAGATTTATATATCGGTCTCACCGAGATTCAAAAGTTGTCACCTTTTGGTCACTTCGGTACCACCGAGATTAACACATCGGTGTCACCGAGTTGGTCACTTAAGGTGTAACGGTTGGATTTTGGGGGATGCCTATATATACCCCTTCACCACCACCCACTCGAAAGAGAAGCACTCAGAACTATTCCATACTTGCCCCATCCAATTTTCTGAGAGAGAGCCACCTACCCTTGTGTTGAGATCAAGCCATTCCACTCCATCCATATGAATCTTGATCTCTAGCCTCCCCAAGTTGCTTTCCACCAAATCAATCTCTTCCACCATAGCCAAATCTGTGAGAGAGTGATTGTGTGTTGAGGAGTCTATCATCTTGAAGCACAAGAGCAAGGAGTTCATCGACATTGCCGAGCCTATTACCTTTTGGAGGGTGGTGCCTCCTAGATTGGTTAGGTGTCGCTTGGGAGCCTCCTACTTCGTGTTGTGGAGTTGAACCAAGAAGTTTGTATGGGCAAGGAGATCGCCTACTTCGTGAAGATCTACCCATAGTGAGGCTAGTCCTTCGTGAACGGAAGCCGTTATGGAATAGTCAAGGTTGCTACTTCGTGGACCCTTATGGGTGGAGCCCTCTGTGGAATCTTGCGACTGTTACCCTCCGTGGGTTGAAGACTCCATAAACGTGGACGTACGATAGCACCACCTATCGGAACCACGGGAAAAATCTTCGTGTCTACAAATTGCGTTTGATCTTCCTACCCTTCCTTTACTACTCATGCATGTCTTTACTTTCCGCTGCTATACTCGTAGACATGCATGTGTAGGGTGTGCTTGACTTGCTATGAATGCTAAAATCTGCCAACACTTAAAATTGGGAAAAAAGTAGATTTTTATTTAGTCAAGTAGTCTAATCACCCCCCCCCCCTCTAGACATACTTTCGGTCCTACAAGTGGTATCCGAGCTTTGGTCTCCATTGCATTGGTCTCACAACCTAGGAGAGTATGGCGTCTAGTGAGGGAAATTATCACCGTAGAGGTCCGTACTTTGATGGCACTAATTTTGCTAGTTGGAAGCACAAAATGAAAATGCATATTCTTGGTCATAACCCCGTCGTATGGGCGGTTGTTCGTGTTGGCTTGCAAGGTGAATTCTTTGGTGATGGAAAGGAACCGGATCGTGAAGCGACCGCAGATGAATTGAAGATGTTACAATACGACGCTCAAGCATGTGACATTCTCTTCAACTGCCTATGCCCCGAAGAATTCAACAAAATCAGCCATCTTGAGAATGCAAAAGAGATTTGGGATACTTTTGTTGATATGCACAAAGGTACCGAGTCCGTGAGAGAATCCAAGTTGGACGTTCTTCAAAGTCAACTTGACAAGTTCAAGATGAAGGATGGTGAAGGAGTCGCGGAGATGTACTCTAGGCTAGCTCTCATCACCAATGAGATTGCCGGCTTAGGAAGCGAAGAAATGGCCGACAAATTCATCATCAAGAAGAAACTTCGAGCTTTGGATGAGAGATACGACACCGTGTGCACATTGATCCAAATGATGCCCAACTACAAAGATCTCAAGCCTACAGAAGTCATTGGAAGGATTGTTGCTCATGAGATGACACTCAAAGACAAAGAAGAGCTTCACAACAAATCTAGCGGTGCTTACAAATCCACAAGTGATGCTCCCGCAACTTCAAGTGACAACCTTGTCACCAATGAAGAGATAAGCCTCAGGGTCAAGAAATTCAACAAGTTCTGCAAGAATAGAGGCAAAGAACGAAGCTCCAACTCAAGATATGAAGAGAAGCGTTCGTCAAGTCGTGACCGCAACTGCTACAATTGTGGGAAGCCCGGACACTACTCCAATGAGTGCATGGCTCCCTACAAACAAAGAGAAGAGTCACCTAAAAGACGAAGCTGAAGGAATGAATCACCTCAAAGAGAGAGAGAAGGAGTAGAGATGATCGTTATGAACGAAGACCCTCAAGGAGAAGTAGGGATTCGGAGAAGAAAGACAAGTACACCAAGAGCTACACAAGAAGAAGACATCAAGCTCATGTTGGTGAATGGGTTTCCGGCTCCGACTCCGACAACAACTCCGAGAGAAGCTATCACTCCAACTCCGACTATAGTCAAGATGAAGGTGTTGCCGGACTAGCACTAGTGACTACCAACTCCTATGATCTATTTGATTCACCAAATGAAGGGAGTGGAATTTGCTTCATGGCTAAAGGCCCCAAGGTATCACACCCCGAGTATCTTGATTTCGATAGTGACGAAGATGACTTACTTTGTGATGATAACTTGCACTTTGATAATACTAGTAATGTTAGTCAAAATGAACTTGATAATTTTCATGCTAGTCAAGAAAAATCATTTGATGATGATAAGATGAAAATAGAACAACTAACTAAAGAATTAAACACTCTTAAGTTAGCCCATGAATCTACTCTCGAAGATCATAGAGAGCTTGTAAGGACTCATGAGAAGCTACGCTTCGAGAAGCTCACCTTGGAGCAAGAGCATGAGTTTCTTAAAGCTATCAATGACGATCTCCGAAAGAAGACTTCATCTTATCTAGCCAAACGATTACTCTTGTCTACATTCATGCCACAAGTTAAATCTAGACAAACTAGTAACAAAGGCAAGAAAGGTTCTTCATCTAGTAGCAACAATAAAAATGCCAAACCTAATGATGTTGCTTCTAGTAGTTCTATTGATTCCACTAATGATGATTCTCTTAGCCAAGTTACTCTTGAGCAAGAAAATGCCTTATTGAAAGGAATTATAGAGAAAGGTATCTACAAGAGTCTTGTCGGGTGTAAGCAATTTGAGGAAATTGTACGCAAGCATGGAGGATACCGGAAGAACCATGGCATTGGCTACTTCAACGCTAATGGAGTTGAATGGGAAGAAGGTCAATACCCCAAGCCCAAGTTTGTTCCTCAAAAGGAGAAGTATGAAAATACTCTCCCCAAGGGAACAAACACTCAAGATGACCTTCCACCACAAGACCACAAGCTCAAGGGCAAGAACAAGCTTCAAGAGGACATTGAATCATATGAAGATGAATCCCAAGCTTTGGGGGAGTGGGTGTTGGAAATATGCCCTAGAGGCAACAATAAATTGGTTATTATTATATTTCCTTATTCATGATAATCGTTTATTATCCATGCTATAATTGTATTGATTGGAAACTCAAATACATGTGTGGGTACATAGACAACACTGTGTCCCTAGTAAGCCTCTAGTTAACTAGCTCGTTGATCAAAAGATGGTGAAGGTTTCCTAGCCATGGACATGAGATGTCATTTGGTAACGGGATCACATCATTAGGAGAATGATGTGATGGACAAGACCCAAACTACGAACATAGCATATGATCGTGTCAGTTTATTGCTATTGTTTTCTGCATGTCAAGTATCTGTTCCTATGACCATGAGATCATGTAACTCACTGACACCGGAGGAATACCTTGTGTGTATCAAACGTCACAACGTAACTGGGTGACTATAATGGTGCTCTACAGGTATCTCCGAGGGTGTCTGTTGGGTTGGCATGGATCAAGACTGGGATTTGTTACTCCGTGTGACGGAGAGGTATCTCAGGGCCCACTCGGTAATACAACATCACAATGAGCCTTGCAAGCAAAGTGACTAAAGAGTTAGCCACAGGATCTTGTATTGGTTATTGGCCGTAGAGGTGTCTCGGTCATGTCTACATAGTTCTCGAACCCGCAGGGTCTACACACTTAAGGTTTGGTGATGATTAGTATAGTTGAGTTATTGTGTTGGTGACCGAAGGTTGTTCGGAGTCCCGGATGAGATCCCGGACATGACGAGGATCTCCGGAATAGTCCGGAGGTAAAAGTTTGATATATGTGATAATAGTGTTTTGATCTCCGGAAGGGTTCAGGAATTCACCGGAAGGGGTTCCGGATGTTTACCGAAGTGTTCGGGTGCAGCAACACTTTATATGGGCCAAAGGGGTAAAGCCCACGAGATATTGGAAACTGCAAAAGGAAGTTTTGCTGCTGCCTTAAGCGGTACTACCGCTTGTAAGGCAGTACTACCGCGTAAGCGGTACTACCGCTTGTACGCGGTACTGCTGGAATCCGAGTGGGACTCTTTCCGTGCGGGCCAAACCGACCTTGTGCGGGCAAAACCGACCTTGTGGAGGCTTTCTCTCCAAGTTTAGACCCCAGGGCTCAACATATAAATAGAGGGGCAGGGCTAGGACACGGGATACATCAAGATTTCCCAAGTCGTGTGCCGGCAACCCTAACCCTCTAGTTCCTCCCGTCACAATCTCCGTAGTGCTTGGCAAAGCCCTGCAGAGATTGTTCCTCACCACCATCACCACGCCGTCGTGCTGCCGGAACTCATCCACTACTTCACCATCGCTCGCTGGATCGAGGAGGTGAAGGCGTCATCAAGCCGTATGTGTGTTGAACGCGGAGCTGCCGTCCGTTCGGCGCTAGATCGTGTTTGGATCGAGGGACGACTTGCGATTTGGATCGCGAAGACGTTCGACTACATCAACCGCGTTTCTTAACGCTTCCGCTTAGCGATCTACAAGGGTATGTAGATTCACTCTCCCTCTCGTAGATGCTCATCACCATGGATAGATCTTGCGTGTGCGTAGGAAATTTTTTGTTTCCCATGCGACGTTACCCAACAGTGGTATCAGAGCTAGGTCTATGTGTATATGAGATCTCGAGTAGAACACAAAGGAGTTTGTGGGCGTTGATATTCAGATTGCTTCCTCCCTTGGTCTTTTCTTGTTTCGGCGGTATTGTGGGATGAAGCGGCTCGGACCAACATTACTCGTACGCTTATGAGAGACCGGTTCCATCAACTGACATGTAACTTCGTTGCATAAAGATGGCTGGCGGGTGTCTGTCTCTCCTACTTTAGTCGGATCGGATTTGACAAAGGCGGTCCTTGAGAAGGTTGAAAAGCAATTTTTGTATCACCGTTGTGGTTTTTGCGTAGGTAAGAATTGTTCTTGCTAGATACCCGTAGCAGCCACGTAAAACTTGCAACAACAATTAGAGGACGTCTAACTTGTTTTTGCAGGGTATGTTGTGATGTGATATGGCCAATTACATGATGAGATATATGTGATGTATGAGATGATCATGTGTTGTATAGAATATCACGACTTGCATGTCGATGAGTACGGCAACTGGCAGGAGCCATAGAGTTGTCTTTAATTATTTTCGCCGTTTTGCTTTACTTTATCGCTATGAGTTAGCAATAGTCGTGGAAGCAACAGTCGGCGCGACAACCTCATGGCGACACGTTGATGGAGATCAAGATGATGGAGATCATGGTGTCATGCCGGTGACGATGGAGATCATGCCGGTGCTTTGGAGATGGAGATCAAAAGCACAAGTTCATGGCCATATCATGTCACTTATGATTTGCATGTGATGTTAATCCTTTTATGCATCTTATTTTGCTTAGGACGACGGTAGCATTATAAGGTGATCCCTCACTTAAATTTCAAGATAAAATTGTGTTCTCCCCGAGTGTGCACCGTTGCGAAAGTTCGTCGTTTCAAGACACCACGTGATGATCGGGTGTGATAGACTCTACGTTCGCATACAACGGGTGCAAGCCAGTGTTGCACATGCGGAACACTCGGGTTAAACTTGACGAGCCTAGCATGTACAGACATGGCCTCAGAACACAAAAGACTGAAAGGTCGAACATGAGTCATATAGTAGATATGATCAACATGAAGATGTTCACCATTGAAACCACCTCAACTCACGTGATGATCGGACTTGAGTTGGTGGATTTGGATCATGTGACACTCGAATGACCGGAGGAATGTCAATTTGAGTGGGAGTTTTTTTAAGTAATATGATTAACTAAACTCATTATCTTGAACAATAGTCTAAGTTGTCTTTGCTATATTTATGTTGTAGATCATGGCTCGCGCAGTAGCACCCCTGAATTTTAATGCGTTCCTAGAGAAAGCTAAGTTGAAAGATGATGGAAGTAACTTTGTAGACTGGGCCCGTAATCTAAGGATTATCCTTACGGCTTCCCAGAAGGCTTATGTCCTTGATGCACCGCTTGGTGATCCACCGGCTCCAGTTGAGTCTCTAGACGTTGTGAACGCCTGGCAGGCTCGTTCTGAAGATTACTCAATAGTTCAATGTGCAATATTGTATGGCTTAGAACCGGGACTTCAAAGACGTTTTGAACGTCATGGAGCATATGAGATGTTCCAGGAGTTGAAGTTTATCTTTCAGAAGAATGCCCGAATCGAGAGGTATGAGATCTCCGATAAGTTCTATGCTTGCAAGATGGAGGAGAACGGGTCTATCAGTGATCACATACTCAGAATGTCTGGGTACTCCACCCGTTTGGCTGAATTGGGGATGCCCCTTCCGCCAGAGGCTATCACTGACAGAGTTCTTCAATCATTGCCACCTAGCTACAAGAGCTTCGTGTTGAACTATAATATGCACGGGATGAACAAGTCAGTCGCCGAGCTGTTTGCGATGCTGAAAGCCGCTGAGTCTGAAATTCAGAAGGAGCATCAAGTGTTGATGGTCAATAAAACCACTAGTTTCAAGAAAAATGGCAAGGGTAAGAAGGGTAACTCCAAGAAGAGTGGCAAAGCAGTTGCTCCTCCCGTGAAGAAACCCAAGGCTGGACCCAAACCAGAAACTGTGTGCTTTCATTGCAAGGGAACTAGACACTGGAAGCGGAACTGCCCCAAGTATTTGGCTGACAAGAAGGCGGCCAACAACAAACAAGGTATATATGATATACATGTTATTGATGTGTACCTTACCAACTCTCGTTGTAGTGCCTGGGTATTTGATACCGGTGCGGTTGCTCATATTTGCAACTCAAAACAGGAACTGCGGAATAGACGGAGGCTGGCAAAGGACGAAGTGACGATGCTCGTGGGAAATGGTTCCAAGGTTGATGTGATCGCCGTCGGCACGCTCGCTCTTCGATTACCATCGGGATTAGTGATGAACCTGAATAAATGTTATTTGGTGCCTGCGTTAAGCATGAACATTATATCTGGATCTTGTTTATTGCGAGACGGTTACTCATTTAAATCAGAGAATAATGGTTGTTCTATTTATATGAGTAATATCTTTTATGGTCATGCACCCGATGTGAGGGGTTTATTCTTATTGAATCTCGATAGTAATGATACACATGTTCATAACATTGATGCCAAAAGATGTAGAATTGATAATGATAATACCACTTTCTTGTGGCACTGCCGTTTAGGTCATATTGGCGTAAAATGCATGAGGAAGCTCCATGCTGATGGACTTTTGGAATCACTTGATTTTGAATCACTTGACACATGTGAGCCATGCCTCATGGGCAAGATGACTAAAACGCCGTTCTCTGGAACAATGGAACGGGCAAGTGACTTGTTGGAAATCATACATACTGATGTGTGCGGTCCGATGAGCATTGAGGCGCGCGGTGGTTATCGTTACTTTCTCACCTTCACTGATGACTTAAGTAGATATGGGTATATTTACTTAATGAAACACAAGTCTGAAACGGTTGAAAAGTTCAAACAATTTCAGAGTGAAGTTGAGAATCATCGTAACAAGAAGATTAAATTCCTACGATCTGATCGAGGAGGAGAATATCTGAGTTATGAGTTTGGCAGTCACTTAAGACAATGTGGAATTGTTTCACAACTGACACCGCCTGGAACACCACAGCGTAATGGTGTGTCCAAACGTCGTAATCGAACCTTATTGGATATGGTGCGATCTATGATGTCTCTTGCCGATTTGCCACTATCGTTTTGGGGTTATGCATTAGAGACAGCTGCATTCACTTTAAATAGGGCACCATCAAAATCCGTTGAGACGACGCCATATGAACTTTGGTTTGGCAAGAAGCCAAAGCTGTCGTTTCTTAAAGTTTGGGGATGTGATGCTTATGTCAAAAAGCTTCAGCCTGAAAAGCTGGAACCCAAAGCGGAGAAATGCATCTTCATAGGATACCCAAAAGAGACAGTTGGGTATACCTTCTACCTCAGATCCGAAGGCAAAGTGTTTGTCGCTAAAAACGGAACATTTCTTGAGAAAGAGTTTCTCTCGAAAGAATTGAGTGGGAGGAAGATAGAACTTGATGAGGTTGTTGAACCTTTACTTCAACCTGAGAGTAGCACAGCGCAGAAAGATGTTTCTGTAGAGTCTACATCAGCTGAAGAGGAAGTTGATGATGATCATAAAGCTTCGGATCAAGTTGCTATCGAATCTCGTAGGTCGACAAGGACGCGTACTGCTCCTGAGTGGTACGGCAACCCTGTCTTAGAGGTCATGTTGTTGGACAACGATGAACCTACGAGCTATGGAGAAGCGATGATGGGCCCGGATTCCGAGAAGTGGTTAGAGGCCATGAAATCCGAGATGGGATCCATGTATGAAAGCAAAGTGTGGACTTTGGAAGTATTACCTGAAGGGCGTAAGGCCATTCAGAATAAATGGATCTTTAAGAGGAAGACGGACGCGGACGGTAATGTCACCGTCCATAAAGCTCGACTTGTGGCAAAGGGTTTTTCACAAGTTCAAGGAGTTGACTACGATGAGACCTTCTCACCCGTAGCGATGCTTAAGTCCGTCAGAATCATGTTAGCAATAGCTGCCTTTTTCGATTATGAAATTTGGCAGATGGATGTCAAAACAGCGTTCCTTAACGGTTTCCTTAAGGAAGAGTTGTATATGATGCAACCAGAAGGTTTTGTCGATCCAGAGAATGCTGACAAAGTTTGCAAACTCCAGCGATCCATTTATGGACTGGTGCAAGCATCTCGGAGTTGGAATCTTCGCTTTGATGAGGTGATCAAAGCGTTCAAGTTTATACAAGTTTACGGAGAAGCTTGTATTTACAAGAAAGTGAGTGGGAGCTCTATAGCGTTTCTAATATTATATGTGGATGACATATTACTGATTGGAAACAATATAGAAATGTTGGAAAGCGTGAAGGAATATTTGAGCAAGAGTTTTTCAATGAAGGACCTAGGAGAAGCTGCTTTCATATTAGGCATCAAGATCTATAGAGATAGATCAAGACGTTTAATAGGACTTTCACAAAGCACATACCTTGATAAGATTTTGAAGAAGTTCAAAATGGATCAGTCCAAGAAGGGGTTCTTGCCTGTTTTGCAAGGTGTGAAGTTGAGTAAGACTCAATGCCCAGTGACTGCAGAAGATAGAGAAAAGATGAGTGTCATCCCCTATGCTTCAGCCATAGGCTCTATCATGTATGCAATGCTGTGCACAAGACCCGATGTCAGCCTTGCCATAAGTATGGTCGGAAGGTTTCAAAGTGATCCAGGAATGGAACACTGGACGGCGGTCAAGAATATCCTGAAGTACCTGAAAAGGACTAAGGACATGTTTCTCGTTTATGGAGGTGATCAAGAGCTCGTCGTAAAGGGTTACGTCGATGCAAGCTTTGACACTGATCCGGATGACTCTAAGTCGCAAACCGGATACATATTTATTCTTAATGGGGGTGTGGTTAGCTGGTGCAGTTCCAAGCAAAGCGTGGTAGCTGATTCTACATGCGAAGCGGAGTACATCGCTGCCTCGGAGGCGGCGAAGGAAGGTGTCTGGATGAAGGAGTTCATGACAGATCTTGGAGTAGTGCCTAGTGCGCTTAACCCAATGACTCTGTTTTGTGATAATACTGGTGCCATTGCTCTAGCCAAGGAACCAAGATTTCACAAGAGGACCAGACACATAAAGCGACGTTTCAATTCCATCCGTGATTACATCAAGGAAGACGACATAAATATTTGCAAAGTACACACGGATCTGAATGTTGCAGATCCGATGACTAAACCTATTCCAAGGGCTAAACATGAACAACACCAGAACTGCATGGGTGTTCGATTCATTACAATGTAAATCACATAGTGATGTGAACTAGATTATTGACTCTAGTGCAAGTGGGAGACTATTGGAAATATGCCCTAGAGGCAATAATAAATTGGTTATTATCATATTTCCTTGTTCATGATAATCGTTTATTATCCATGCTATAATTGTATTGATTGGAAACTCAAATACATGTGTGGGTACATAGACAACACTGTGTCCCTAGTAAGCCTCTAGTTAACTAGCTCGTTGATCAAAAGATGGTGAAGGTTTCCTAGCCATGGACATGAGATGTCATTTGGTAACGGGATCACATCATTAGGAGAATGATGTGATGGACAAGACCCAAACTACGAACATAGCATATGATCGTGTCAGTTTATTGCTATTGTTTTCTGCATGTCAAGTATCTGTTCCTATGACCATGAGATCATGCAACTCACTGACACCGGAGGAATACCTTGTGTGTATCAAACGTCACAACGTAACTGGGTGACTATAAAGGTGCTCTACAGGTATCTCCGAGGGTGTCTGTTGGGTTGGCATGGATCAAGACTGGGATTTGTTACTCCGTGTGACGGAGAGGTATCTCAGGGCCCACTCGGTAATACAACATCACAATGAGCCTTGCAAGCAAAGTGACTAAAGAGTTAGCCACAGGATCTTGTATTACGGAACGAGTAAAGAGACTTGCCGGTAACGAGATTGAACTAGGTATAGAGATACCGACGATCGAATCTCGGGCAAGTAACATACCGAAGAACAAAGGGAACAGTATACGGGATTAACTGAATCCTTGACATAGAGGTTCAACCGATGAAGATCTTCGTAGAATATGTAGGAACCAATATGGGCATCCAGGTCCCGCTATTGGTTATTGGCCGTAGAGGTGTCTCGGTCATGTCTACATAGTTCTCGAACCCGCAGGGTCTACACACTTAAGGTTTGGTGATGATTAGTATAGTTGAGTTATTGTGTTGGTGACCGAAGGTTGTTCGGAGTCCCGGATGAGATCCCGGACATGACGAGGATCTCCGGAATAGTCCGGAGGTAAAAGTTTGATATATGTGATAATAGTGTTTTGATCTCCGGAAGGGTTCAGGAATTCACCGGAAGGGGTTCCGGATGTTTACCGAAGTGTTCGGGTGCAGCAACACTTTATATGGGCCAAAGGGGTAAAGCCCACGAGATATTGGAAACTGCAAAAGGAAGTTTTGCTGCTGCCTTAAGCGGTACTACCGCTTGTAAGGCAGTACTACCGCGTAAGCGGTACTACCGCTTGTACGCGGTACTGCTGGAATCCGAGTGGGACTCTTTCCGTGCGGGCCAAACCGACCTTGTGCGGGCAAAACCGACCTTGTGGAGGCTTTCTCTCCAAGTTTAGACCCCAGGGCTCAACATATAAATAGAGGGGCAGGGCTAGGACACGGGATACATCAAGATTTCCCAAGTCGTGTGCCGGCAACCCTAACCCTCTAGTTCCTCCCGTCACAATCTCCGTAGTGCTTGGCAAAGCCCTGCAGAGATTGTTCCTCACCACCATCACCACGCCGTCGTGCTGCCGGAACTCATCCACTACTTCACCATCGCTCGCTGGATCGAGGAGGTGAAGGCGTCATCAAGCCGTATGTGTGTTGAACGCGGAGCTGCCGTCCGTTCGGCGCTAGATCGTGTTTGGATCGAGGGACGACTTGCGATTTGGATCGCGAAGACGTTCGACTACATCAACCGCGTTTCTTAACGCTTCCGCTTAGCGATCTACAAGGGTATGTAGATTCACTCTCCCTCTCGTAGATGCTCATCACCATGGATAGATCTTGCGTGTGCGTAGGAAATTTTTTGTTTCCCATGCGACGTTACCCAACAGTGGTATCAGAGCTAGGTCTATGTGTATATGAGATCTCGAGTAGAACACAAAGGAGTTTGTGGGCGTTGATATTCAGATTGCTTCCTCCCTTGGTCTTTTCTTGTTTCGGCGGTATTGTGGGATGAAGCGGCTCGGACCAACATTACTCGTACGCTTATGAGAGACCGGTTCCATCAACTGACATGTAACTTCGTTGCATAAAGATGGCTGGCGGGTGTCTGTCTCTCCTACTTTAGTCGGATCGGATTTGACAAAGGCGGTCCTTGAGAAGGTTGAAAAGCAATTTTTGTATCACCGTTGTGGTTTTTGCGTAGGTAAGAATTGTTCTTGCTAGATACCCGTAGCAGCCACGTAAAACTTGCAACAACAATTAGAGGACGTCTAACTTGTTTTTGCAGGGTATGTTGTGATGTGATATGGCCAATTACATGATGAGATATATGTGATGTATGAGATGATCATGTGTTGTATAGAATATCACGACTTGCATGTCGATGAGTACGGCAACTGGCAGGAGCCATAGAGTTGTCTTTAATTATTTTCGCCGTTTTGCTTTACTTTATCGCTATGAGTTAGCAATAGTCGTGGAAGCAACAGTCGGCGCGACAACCTCATGGCGACACGTTGATGGAGATCAAGATGATGGAGATCATGGTGTCATGCCGGTGACGATGGAGATCATGCCGGTGCTTTGGAGATGGAGATCAAAAGCACAAGTTCATGGCCATATCATGTCACTTATGATTTGCATGTGATGTTAATCCTTTTATGCATCTTATTTTGCTTAGGACGACGGTAGCATTATAAGGTGATCCCTCACTTAAATTTCAAGATAAAATTGTGTTCTCCCCGAGTGTGCACCGTTGCGAAAGTTCGTCGTTTCAAGACACCACGTGATGATCGGGTGTGATAGACTCTACGTTCGCATACAACGGGTGCAAGCCAGTGTTGCACATGCGGAACACTCGGGTTAAACTTGACGAGCCTAGCATGTACAGACATGGCCTCAGAACACAAAAGACTGAAAGGTCGAACATGAGTCATATAGTAGATATGATCAACATGAAGATGTTCACCATTGAAACCACCTCAACTCACGTGATGATCGGACTTGAGTTGGTGGATTTGGATCATGTGACACTCGAATGACCGGAGGAATGTCAATTTGAGTGGGAGTTTTTTTAAGTAATATGATTAACTAAACTCATTATCTTGAACAATAGTCTAAGTTGTCTTTGCTATATTTATGTTGTAGATCATGGCTCGCGCAGTAGCACCCCTGAATTTTAATGCGTTCCTAGAGAAAGCTAAGTTGAAAGATGATGGAAGTAACTTTGTAGACTGGGCCCGTAATCTAAGGATTATCCTTACGGCTTCCCAGAAGGCTTATGTCCTTGATGCACCGCTTGGTGATCCACCGGCTCCAGTTGAGTCTCTAGACGTTGTGAACGCCTGGCAGGCTCGTTCTGAAGATTACTCAATAGTTCAATGTGCAATATTGTATGGCTTAGAACCGGGACTTCAAAGACGTTTTGAACGTCATGGAGCATATGAGATGTTCCAGGAGTTGAAGTTTATCTTTCAGAAGAATGCCCGAATCGAGAGGTATGAGATCTCCGATAAGTTCTATGCTTGCAAGATGGAGGAGAACGGGTCTATCAGTGATCACATACTCAGAATGTCTGGGTACTCCACCCGTTTGGCTGAATTGGGGATGCCCCTTCCGCCAGAGGCTATCACTGACAGAGTTCTTCAATCATTGCCACCTAGCTACAAGAGCTTCGTGTTGAACTATAATATGCACGGGATGAACAAGTCAGTCGCCGAGCTGTTTGCGATGCTGAAAGCCGCTGAGTCTGAAATTCAGAAGGAGCATCAAGTGTTGATGGTCAATAAAACCACTAGTTTCAAGAAAAATGGCAAGGGTAAGAAGGGTAACTCCAAGAAGAGTGGCAAAGCAGTTGCTCCTCCCGTGAAGAAACCCAAGGCTGGACCCAAACCAGAAACTGTGTGCTTTCATTGCAAGGGAACTAGACACTGGAAGCGGAACTGCCCCAAGTATTTGGCTGACAAGAAGGCGGCCAACAACAAACAAGGTATATATGATATACATGTTATTGATGTGTACCTTACCAACTCTCGTTGTAGTGCCTGGGTATTTGATACCGGTGCGGTTACTCATATTTGCAACTCAAAACAGGAACTGCGGAATAGACGGAGGCTGGCAAAGGACGAAGTGACGATGCTCGTGGGAAATGGTTCCAAGGTTGATGTGATCGCCGTCGGCACGCTCGCTCTTCGATTACCATCGGGATTAGTGATGAACCTGAATAAATGTTATTTGGTGCCTGCGTTAAGCATGAACATTATATCTGGATCTTGTTTATTGCGAGACGGTTACTCATTTAAATCAGAGAATAATGGTTGTTCTATTTATATGAGTAATATCTTTTATGGTCATGCACCCGATGTGAGGGGTTTATTCTTATTGAATCTCGATAGTAATGATACACATGTTCATAACATTGATGCCAAAAGATGTAGAATTGATAATGATAATACCACTTTCTTGTGGCACTGCCGTTTAGGTCATATTGGCGTAAAATGCATGAGGAAGCTCCATGCTGATGGACTTTTGGAATCACTTGATTTTGAATCACTTGACACATGTGAGCCATGCCTCATGGGCAAGATGACTAAAACGCCGTTCTCTGGAACAATGGAATGGGCAAGTGACTTGTTGGAAATCATACATACTGATGTGTGCGGTCCGATGAGCATTGAGGCGCGCGGTGGTTATCGTTACTTTCTCACCTTCACTGATGACTTAAGTAGATATGGGTATATTTACTTAATGAAACACAAGTCTGAAACGGTTGAAAAGTTCAAACAATTTCAGAGTGAAGTTGAGAATCATCGTAACAAGAAGATTAAATTCCTACGATCTGATCGAGGAGGAGAATATCTGAGTTATGAGTTTGGCAGTCACTTAAGACAATGTGGAATTGTTTCACAACTGACACCGCCTGGAACACCACAGCGTAATGGTGTGTCCAAACGTCGTAATCGAACCTTATTGGATATGGTGCGATCTATGATGTCTCTTGCCGATTTGCCACTATCGTTTTGGGGTTATGCATTAGAGACAGCTGCATTCACTTTAAATAGGGCACCATCAAAATCCGTTGAGACGACGCCATATGAACTTTGGTTTGGCAAGAAGCCAAAGCTGTCGTTTCTTAAAGTTTGGGGATGTGATGCTTATGTCAAAAAGCTTCAGCCTGAAAAGCTGGAACCCAAAGCGGAGAAATGCATCTTCATAGGATACCCAAAAGAGACAGTTGGGTATACCTTCTACCTCAGATCCGAAGGCAAAGTGTTTGTCGCTAAAAACGGAACATTTCTTGAGAAAGAGTTTCTCTCGAAAGAATTGAGTGGGAGGAAGATAGAACTTGATGAGGTTGTTGAACCTTTACTTCAACCTGAGAGTAGCACAGCGCAGAAAGATGTTTCTGTAGAGTCTACATCAGCTGAAGAGGAAGTTGATGATGATCATAAAGCTTCGGATCAAGTTGCTATCGAATCTCGTAGGTCGACAAGGACGCGTACTGCTCCTGAGTGGTACGGCAACCCTGTCTTAGAGGTCATGTTGTTGGACAACGATGAACCTACGAGCTATGGAGAAGCGATGATGGGCCCGGATTCCGAGAAGTGGTTAGAGGCCATGAAATCCGAGATGGGATCCATGTATGAAAGCAAAGTGTGGACTTTGGAAGTATTACCTGAAGGGCGTAAGGCCATTCAGAATAAATGGATCTTTAAGAGGAAGACGGACGCGGACGGTAATGTCACCGTCCATAAAGCTCGACTTGTGGCAAAGGGTTTTTCACAAGTTCAAGGAGTTGACTACGATGAGACCTTCTCACCCGTAGCGATGCTTAAGTCCGTCAGAATCATGTTAGCAATAGCTGCCTTTTTCGATTATGAAATTTGGCAGATGGATGTCAAAACAGCGTTCCTTAACGGTTTCCTTAAGGAAGAGTTGTATATGATGCAACCAGAAGGTTTTGTCGATCCAGAGAATGCTGACAAAGTTTGCAAACTCCAGCGATCCATTTATGGACTGGTGCAAGCATCTCGGAGTTGGAATCTTCGCTTTGATGAGGTGATCAAAGCGTTCAAGTTTATACAAGTTTACGGAGAAGCTTGTATTTACAAGAAAGTGAGTGGGAGCTCTATAGCGTTTCTAATATTATATGTGGATGACATATTACTGATTGGAAACAATATAGAAATGTTGGAAAGCGTGAAGGAATATTTGAGCAAGAGTTTTTCAATGAAGGACCTAGGAGAAGCTGCTTTCATATTAGGCATCAAGATCTATAGAGATAGATCAAGACGTTTAATAGGACTTTCACAAAGCACATACCTTGATAAGATTTTGAAGAAGTTCAAAATGGATCAGTCCAAGAAGGGGTTCTTGCCTGTTTTGCAAGGTGTGAAGTTGAGTAAGACTCAATGCCCAGTGACTGCAGAAGATAGAGAAAAGATGAGTGTCATCCCCTATGCTTCAGCCATAGGCTCTATCATGTATGCAATGCTGTGCACAAGACCCGATGTCAGCCTTGCCATAAGTATGGTCGGAAGGTTTCAAAGTGATCCAGGAATGGAACACTGGACGGCGGTCAAGAATATCCTGAAGTACCTGAAAAGGACTAAGGACATGTTTCTCGTTTATGGAGGTGATCAAGAGCTCGTCGTAAAGGGTTACGTCGATGCAAGCTTTGACACTGATCCGGATGACTCTAAGTCGCAAACCGGATACATATTTATTCTTAATGGGGGTGTGGTTAGCTGGTGCAGTTCCAAGCAAAGCGTGGTAGCTGATTCTACATGCGAAGCGGAGTACATCGCTGCCTCGGAGGCGGCGAAGGAAGGTGTCTGGATGAAGGAGTTCATGACAGATCTTGGAGTAGTGCCTAGTGCGCTTAACCCAATGACTCTGTTTTGTGATAATACTGGTGCCATTGCTCTAGCCAAGGAACCAAGATTTCACAAGAGGACCAGACACATAAAGCGACGTTTCAATTCCATCCGTGATTACATCAAGGAAGACGACATAAATATTTGCAAAGTACACACGGATCTGAATGTTGCAGATCCGATGACTAAACCTATTCCAAGGGCTAAACATGAACAACACCAGAACTGCATGGGTGTTCGATTCATTACAATGTAAATCACATAGTGATGTGAACTAGATTATTGACTCTAGTGCAAGTGGGAGACTATTGGAAATATGCCCTAGAGGCAATAATAAATTGGTTATTATCATATTTCCTTGTTCATGATAATCGTTTATTATCCATGCTATAATTGTATTGATTGGAAACTCAAATACATGTGTGGGTACATAGACAACACTGTGTCCCTAGTAAGCCTCTAGTTAACTAGCTCGTTGATCAAAAGATGGTGAAGGTTTCCTAGCCATGGACATGAGATGTCATTTGGTAACGGGATCACATCATTAGGAGAATGATGTGATGGACAAGACCCAAACTACGAACATAGCATATGATCGTGTCAGTTTATTGCTATTGTTTTCTGCATGTCAAGTATCTGTTCCTATGACCATGAGATCATGCAACTCACTGACACCGGAGGAATACCTTGTGTGTATCAAACGTCACAACGTAACTGGGTGACTATAAAGGTGCTCTACAGGTATCTCCGAGGGTGTCTGTTGGGTTGGCATGGATCAAGACTGGGATTTGTTACTCCGTGTGACGGAGAGGTATCTCAGGGCCCACTCGGTAATACAACATCACAATGAGCCTTGCAAGCAAAGTGACTAAAGAGTTAGCCACAAGATCTTGTATTACGGAACGAGTAAAGAGACTTGCCGGTAACGAGATTGAACTAGGTATAGAGATACCGACGATCGAATCTCGGGCAAGTAACATACCGAAGAACAAAGGGAACAGTATACGGGATTAACTGAATCCTTGACATAGAGGTTCAACCGATGAAGATCTTCGTAGAATATGTAGGAACCAATATGGGCATCCAGGTCCCGCTATTGGTTATTGGCCGTAGAGGTGTCTCGGTCATGTCTACATAGTTCTCGAACCCGCAGGGTCTACACACTTAAGGTTTGGTGATGATTAGTATAGTTGAGTTATTGTGTTGGTGACCGAAGGTTGTTCGGAGTCCCGGATGAGATCCCGGACATGACGAGGATCTCCGGAATAGTCCGGAGGTAAAAGTTTGATATATGTGATAATAGTGTTTTGATCTCCGGAAGGGTTCCGGAATTCACCGGAAGAGGTTCCGGATGTTTACCGAAGTGTTCGGGTGCAGCAACACTTTATATGGGCCAAAGGGGTAAAGCCCACGAGATATTGGAAAGTGCAAAAGGAAGTTTTGCTGCTGCCTTAAGCGGTACTACCACTTGTAAGGCAGTACTACCGCGTAAGCGGTACTACCGCTTGTGTGAAGCGGTACTAATGCTCGTGAGCGGTACTACCGCTTGTACGCGGTACTGCTGGAATCCGAGTGGGACTCTTTCCGTGCGGGCCAAACCGACCTTGTGCGGGCAAAACCGACCTTGTGGAGGCTTTCTCTCCAAGTTTAGACCCCAAGGCTCAACATATAAATTGAGGGGCAGGGCTAGGACACGGGATACATCAAGATTTCCCAAGTCGTGTGCCGGCAACCCTAACCCTCTAGTTCCTCCCGTCACAATCTCCGTAGTGCTTGGCAAAGCCCTGCAGAGATTGTTCCTCACCACCATCACCACGCCGTCGTGCTGCCGGAACTCATCCACTACTTCACCATCGCTCGCTGGATCGAGGAGGTGAAGGCGTCATCAAGCCGTACGTGTGTTGAACGCGGAGGTGCCGTCCGTTCGGCGCTAGATCGTGTTTGGATCGAGGGACGACTTGCGATTTGGATCGCGAAGACGTTCGACTACATCAACCGCGTTTCTTAACGCTTCCGCTTAGCGATCTACAAGGGTATGTAGATTCACTCTCCCTCTCGTAGATGCTCATCACCATGGATAGATCTTGCGTGTGCGTAGGAAATTTTTTGTTTCCCATGCGACGTTACCCAACAGTGGGTTCCCAAGGCTACTTCAAGCTCAACTTCTACAAGGGCTACTTCAACACCAAGGATCCCCATCAAGTTGATGTGGGTCCCCAAGAAGAAGAACTAGAAAGTTCTTGATGGGTGACTCCGCCAATGAAATTCACTCACATTCATTATTGGCAAGAACTATTTGCAATCAACATCAACTCTATGCAATAGTTCAAGGAGTCACACATTCCCTCAAAGGTAAGCAAGGGACAAGGTAATCAACAAATCCATGGACATCATCACACATGCTTTGCACTCCATGTCCATAGATATCCTTGTATTTGTCTCTTTTGTGTTGGGACTAACCCATGTAGGTGAGAAGAGTAAGGAAACAACAAGGATGCTCCCAACTCATGGTGATCTTCATCAACTTTGAGCATCCACCACTACTTCACCTACATGAAGTCTTCATCGACAAAACCCAAGGTTAGTTTATCCCTCCTATGGGGGGATGTCACATCAAGGGGGAGCTTTACTCTAAGACTTGAGTTAAAGCATCTCATAGTATGTGACAACATTAAATGCTTTATGTAAAAGTGGTAACCCCACTTGTGTTTAAACGATGAGTATGACCTATGATCAAGTATTCTTACTTGGCTCCTAAGTAAATATACTCATATATAGATGACTCCGTCATCACCAAAATGCTTGATAGATTCTAGTATGGATGTGCATGTTTGCCATGATTTCTTTTGACATCTTATTGTGTGAGCATGTTGATCTGCACTTCTTTATCCATTCGAGGACATCCAATTGTTGCTATTTGGTTCTTAATTTATCTTTTACCAATTGGATGTATAAGAATGCCTAGGAAACTCCTCTAGCTATCTATGCTTTCTCACCTCATATTCTTTTCTTGCTACATCACAAAACTTGAACAAGCACTTCTCGATCCCTCTGTGTGAGATGCACTCGGAGTTCCGTGTCGAAAAGGGCTGCACTCCAAAACCTCCCAAGAGCAACTCGGTGTGACCAACAAATATTTCTCGGTTTCACCGATTGCCGAGGGTTGATCTGGTTTTCCATCTCGGTAACACCGATTCCTTATTCTCGGTTACACCGAGTTTCCCTGTCAGCTGACAGTTGAGAAACTCGGTGACACCGAAAATTTCGAACCGGTGTCACCGACAGCAAGGGGTATATATGTTGTGGACCTGACGCTTTGAAATTCACTCCTCAAACCGTCGCGCTCCAAAACCCTAAGCTGCCAAAAAGGACCCCTCGGTCGTCGCCCTTGCCTCCCCGTGCTCCTCCGCCGCTGGGATCCTCGCCGTCGACGGGCATCTTCATCGCCGTCTTCGCCGTAGCGGACCGTCACCAAGCTAGGGTACGGATCCGATCCTCTCTTGCGCTCCATCGTCTGATTCTTGCGCATTGAGATGTTCTTATCTATAAGCCACTGTGTGCAATCCTCCCTTTCCACTAGAGTTCTCGTAGATTAGCGAACAATGAAAATTTTAGGGTTAGCTGTCCGTAGATTGCATCTCGCTACCACCGAGTTGAAAAAATCGGTTCCACCGATTGTGTTTTAGGGTTACTGAGAACCATATCGGTGAGACCGAAGCAATCTTTTCGGTTCCACCGAAAAGGCTGCCAGGTCTCTGTTGATGCATATGGTCAGTCTCGGTGACTTCGAAAAATACCACTTGGTGACACCAAAATACCTTCTGCAGAAAGCTAAAACTAATGTCTTCCTTGTTCAAACTTTTGAAAATCTCTGTGTTTTGTGATGCTCAACCCCTCTGCTCCTCTATATTCCTTTCACAGGGTCAGATATGTCAGATGCTGAGGATAGCTAGAATGATCTCAGAGAGCAGAGTGTGGATGTGGACTCAGGCACTAGTCCTGATGAGAGTTTTGATGATGTGCCCAGTTCTCCTGATTTGCCCAAGGCTGCTACAAGGACTAGAAGGAAGCTCAATTCTGATGAGGAGGATGAGGACTTCATCCTTGATGAGCTGACTAAGAAAGATGATGCTGCCACTTCTTCTAAGAAGAAGAAAGCTATCAGAAAGGAGTATGCTAGCTCTGCGATATTGAGAGCACCTGAGAGCTCCAGAGCAACCATGACTGTTATGCCTCCCAAGAAGTCTATGCCCAAGAAGGCAGGGGAGAAGAAGAAGAGAGAGAGGACAAAATCTGTCAAGGCAAAAGTTCTTCCATCTACTCCAGAGTATCTAGATGAGGATGAAGAGGAGGAGGTAGAGCCAGCTGCAAAGGCCCCTCCCAAGAAGAAGAAGAAGCTTATGGCAGATGCTATGCCTAAGGCTAACACTTCCAAGAGCACCAAATCTGCTCCAAAGAAGGCTGCTGCTGCTGATAAGCCTAAGAGGTTTTCCAGAGATATACCAGCTTCCAGCAAGAACAAGACCTCCACTTTCAGGGAAGCTGAGGATGATGATGACTTTTCTGCTTTGATGAAGCTCAGACCACACCTTCCAGAGCATAATGCCAGCCACCTAATTGCTGAAGATATGAAGAAGAGGAAGGATTCTGGTTTAAGGGCATGGAGAGCTATTGATCCATATGCCCAGAGAAGGAAAACTGATGTGGACTATAGGTTTTATAGCAAGGAGCAACAGGATTTCTATGAGACAATCTTACTTGACAAGAGCCCTGTTGTAAGTGACATGAGATATGTTGATTGGAAGTATATCAAGGAGAATGAAGACTACTTCCCAAATGTTCAAGACAACTTCCACTGCATTGGCTTAGACAAGTTTGTTGGCACAGAATTCACTGCATGAAACGATGAGATGATCATGCAATTCTACTCCACTGCTCATTTCTATGGAGATGGTAGGATTGTGTGGATGACTGAAGGAGCAAGATATGAGTCTACTGTTGAGGAATGGGCTGCTATCTTAGGAGTCCCAGAGGTGGAAGATGGTGACCTGGATGTCTATTCTGAATCCAAGGAGAGCCACAATGTTATGGCTAACATGTACAATGAGATCCCTGCTGCTCATGTGAAGTCTCACAAGTTAGGATCCATCTACTTCCTCCAGGCTGGCCTCCGTACCATGAACACCATCTTGAGGCACACATTGATGCCTAAGTATGGAGATGACAAGATGATTCGAGGCTATTCCATCAACATGCTGATCCATCTTGATAGACACATCAGGATTAGGGTGATGGACTTGATAGTAGAGACTGTGAAGAGGGTTGCTGCTGATCAAAAGCGCTCATGCTGCTATGCACCCTACATTCAGATGCTCATCAACTCCAAGCTGGAGAAGCACATTTTTGCTCTTGACAGACCCCACTTGCCCCTACAGCCAGATCTTGAGGACAACGTCATGGAGATGAACCCAGTTCATCCCACCTCAGCTGCAACACAGGCAGAGGCAGAGGCAGCTAGAGCCACTAGTGCTCCAGTCCCTAGATCCAGGAACGAGCAAATGGATCTCTTGATCTCTACCGTTCAGGGCATGCAGAAGGACATAAAGGACATACTGGGGAATCCGAATAGTCTTGTGAGGATCTTTGAGAATAGGATCAAGACCCTAAATGACAAAGTGGATGGGCTGACAAAGACAGTGAATGAGCTGAAGAAGGAAGTTGACAGCGTGCCCAGTCCCGACACTTCAGATGATGAGGATGACTCTCCTCTCAGGCCAGGCACTCACTTTACTACCCAGGCCAGATCAGCCACAGTACCAGCTCCAGATTTGAGTCCTTCTTCATCAGCACCTGCTACAGCCTCCTCAGCTCCATCAGCTCCAGTACCTCTCGTTGCTACTCCAACTCCATCCATGACATCAGCAGAGGTCTTCGCCGATGCAGTTCTCTCGACTCCTTCATCAACAACCGGAGGAGATCAGCCCCAGAAGAGCGCTTAGATATATACCTTTGAACTTTTTGGTAACTTGTTGCCAAAGGGGGAGAAGTTATATATAGATCTTTAGGCTTCGAGTGAGAGAGCGTTTGGTTTTATCGCTTTTTCAAAAACATTTGATCTTTTGGTTGCTTGTGTTAAACTTTTGTTGGTGCTTGATCATACGCTTAATGTGTGTTGCTACCACTTCCTAACATTATGATGCTTATGAGATGATCATTCACCTTTGCTTGATTGTGTTGTGCTATGATGTTCATTCTAATTATTCTCGCACACCACCAAGTTGTATGTGACATGAAAGAGTGCCCCATGTACCTAATCGATTGTGCATTTGTATTCAAACGCAAATTTAAAATAATGCACAAATTTAGGGGGAGCTCTTGCTTATCACATACTTCTCAAAGCGACGATTATATTCATTGATTATATCATATGTCGAAGCTTTGATCTATGTGTTGTCATCAATTACCAAAAAGGGGGAGATTGAAAGCACATTTGCTCCCTTGGTGGTTTTGGTAATTAATAACAACATATATGTCATTGAACTAATGTTTCCACTAAGCATATTTCAGGAAAAGTTCAATGATAGGGATGGCAAAAGGATTGTGGATTACCCCAAGATGCAAGGAAATGGATTGGCAAAGCTTCAAGCAAGAGGACTCTACATTTTACTTTGTGAGAAATCACTTTGAGTCCATAGGAAAGCCAATACTATTAAAAGGGGGTAAGGTACTATTGGTGAACAAAATGCTCATACGTGCACAAGTGATAGTCACCAAAAACACCCACAAGCTCTTCCACAAAAGTCTATCCAAAGTCAAATATCCAAAATCGGTGCAACCAACACTTTCCACTCGGTCCCACCGATTCCCAAACTCAGACAGACCCATGCCAAACCCTAGCCAGTCGGTGCAACCGATTCTGCATCGGTGCCACCGAGTTTAGGTTGCCAACTCTCTGTTTAGCTATTTTCAGTCTTCGGTACCACCGAGATTTGCCAGTCGGTCTCACCGAGTTTCTGGACCAACTCTCTGGATAGCCATTCACAAGAATCGGTACCACCGAGAATTGTGGATCGGCGCCACCGAGTTTCTGGACCAACTCTCTGGTAAGCCATGGTCAAGAATCGGTACCACCGAGATGTGAGAATCGGCGTCACCGAGTTTGCGCAATCTGACCGTTGGTTACCTGATCGGTACCACCGAGATTTATATATCGGTCTCACCGAGATTCAAAAGTTGTCACCTTTTGGTCACTTTGGTACCACCGAGATTAACACATCGGTGTCACCGAGTTGGTCACTTAAGGTGCAACGGTTGGATTTTTGGGGATGCCTATATATACCCCTTCACCACCACCCACTCGAAAGAGAAGCACTCAGAACTATTCCATACTTGCCCCATCCAATTTTCTGAGAGAGAGCCACCTACCCTTGTGTTGAGATCAAGCCATTCCACTCCATCCATATGAATCTTGATCTCTAGCCTCCCCAAGTTGCTTTCCACCAAATCAATCTCTTCCACCATAGCCAAATTTGTGAGAGAGTGTTTGTGTGTTGAGGAGTCTATCATCTTGAAGCACAAGAGCAAGGAGTTCATCGACATTGCCGAGCCTATTACCTTTTGGAGGGTGGTGCCTCCTAGATTGGTTAGGTGTCGCTTGGGAGCCTCCTACTTCGTGTTGTGGAGTTGAACCAAGAAGTTTGTACGGGCAAGGAGATCGCCTACTTCGTGAAGATCTACCCATAGTGAGGCTAGTCCTTTGTGGACGGAAGCCGTTATGGAATAGTCAAGGTTGCTACTTCGTGGACCCTTATGGGTGGAGCCCTCCGTGGACTCTCGCGACCGTTACCCTCCGTGGGTTGAAGACTCCATAAACGTGGACGTACGATAGCACCACCTATCGGAACCACGGGAAAAATCTTCGTGTCTACAAATTGCGTTTGATCTTCCTACCCTTCCTTTACTACTCATGCTTGTCTTTACTTTCCGCTTCTATACTCGTAGACATGCATGTGTAGGGTGTGCTTGACTTGCTATGAATGCTAAAATCTGCCAACACTTAAAATTGGGAAAAAGTAGATTTTTATTTAGTCAAGTAGTCTAATCACCCCCCCTCTAAACATACTTTCGGTCCTACATCGATGTGCTGCATCAACCCTTCCTCTTTGGGGAAATACCGACGCAGTCTAAAGCCACGTCAGCGCTCGATATCAAGCGGCTCCTAAAGAGTGTCATCTTAAGGCCGTGAAAAGAATTGTGAGATACTTGATACATACATCAAATTTTGGCATTTGGTATCCCAAGGGATCTTCTTTTAACCTTGTTGGCTATTCCGACTCGGATTATGCCGGAGATGAGGTTGATAGAAAATCCACCTCGGGTACATGTCAATTTCTTGGTAGATCTCTTGTGTCTTGGTCATCCAAGAAACAAAACTCGGTATCTCTATATACCGCCGAAGCGGAATACATTGCCGCCAGATCATGTTGTGTGCGATTACTATGGATGACTCAAACTCTTAAGGATTATGAAATACATGTGAGACATGTTCCATTACTATGGATGACTCAAACTCAAAGTACCGTGAGAGACTACTACTGTTACAGGCTGCAGACACGACCTGCGATATTCAATCCCATACTCTGTGGAGCACGATTGCTCCAACAATGGGGGGTCGACATGTATATCAAGATTGAGAGTTGTAGGTTGAGATGGTTGAGGAAGAACCAGACCAAGATCCATGCCGAACTCTATAAAGGAGTTGTTGATGCTATCACTTCCGGGGAGACGCGAGCAAGCACAGTTGGCATAAGGATAGTGCTCCCTGGAACATACCCTGGTGGCGACCGTGACATGAAGCGGAGGCATATGGATGCAATGGCAATTGTCCATACATACGAGAAGCCTGACATCTTCTTGACCATGACCTGCAACCTGAAATGGGAAGAGATATCGAAGGAATTGTTTCCTGGTCAGACCGCACAGGACCGACCTGATCTTGTGGCTCGAGTGTTTCATGGCAAGCTAGAGGCTATGAAAGATATGTTGTTCAAGAAGCATATCATGGGTGTTGTTGTTGCGTATGTATATGTAGTCGAGTTTCAGAAGAGGGGCCTCCCTCATGCACACTTTCTGTTGATCATGGATTCGTCATATAAGCTTGTCGTTCCGGAGCAGTATGACCGAGTCATTTCCGCCGAGCTCCCAGACAAGCAGAAGTATCCGGAACTCTATGCCTTGGTCGTCAAACATATGATGCACGGACCTTGCGGTGCTCTCAACCCCAATAATGTGTGCATGCAACAGAATGAGTGCAAGTGCAGATACCCTCGGCCGTTCAATGAAAACACGGCACAGGGCAAGGACTCATACCCAGTTTACTGACGCAGAGACAACGGTCGAAGGGCTAAGGTTCGGGGTAAAATGTTGGACAACCGATGGGTTGTGCCTTATAACCCTTACCTTTTGCAAATGTTCAATTGCCACATTAACGTTGAGGTCTGCTCCAGCATAAAGGCCGTCAAGTACCTTTACAAGTACATATACAAGGGACACGACAGGGCTTCTTTCAGCATCGACCAGCCCGACGCCGATGGTAACATTGATGAGATCAAGAGATACATCGACGAGAGGTGGGTTACTCCACCGGAGGCGATGTGGAGAATATTTGGCTTCCCCCTATGGGCTAACTCCCCGTCTGTACTACAGTTGCCTCTTCATCTCCCGAATATGCATAGGGTGGCATTCAATGAGCAAGCGGATTTGACCAATGTTGTCGCCTCTGAGAATGCTTCAAAATCCATGTTGACGGAGTATTTCAAGGCTAACCAGGACCACCCGTGGGCTAGGAATATATTGTACAAGGATTTTCCTGGAAGCTTCACATGGCAGAAGGGTAAGAAGTATTGGAGGCCGCGGGTGGAGCGTTATCAAATAGGTCGAATTGTGTCTGCCAATCCAGCTGAGGGTGAACGATACTATCTGCGTGTGCTGCTAAACCATGTTTCTGGCAAGACGTCCTTCGAGGACCTGCTCACCATGGATGGCAGGCTCTGTGGGAGCTTTCGAGAGGCTGCTGAGAGGTTGGGACTCATCGAGGCAGACAACACGCTCGACGATTGTCTTACTGAGGCAGAGCAGTGGGCGATGCCGTGTTCGCTCAGGAGGCTTTTCGCAACAATCTTGGTGCATTGCGAGCCGGGCGATGTGCGTGGTTTATGGGATAGGCACCTCGAGCCTATGTATGATGACTATCGTAGATCACACGCGTGTCCGAACGAGGTGGAGCAGATGGTGTTGCTGGACATTAGGGGTATGTTGCAATCCATGGGTAAAGACATAGTTGATTTCGCTCTTCCGAGCATTAACGATGCGTTCGACCCAACCGGGGGCGAGGCCAAAGAGGTGATCGAGGAATCCACCGTCGTGTTTGACGTGAACGACACAAAATTGGCATCGTCGCTAAACTTGGAGCAAAGGGTTGCATACGACGAGATACTAGCAGCAGTTGACCGCGGTGATGGAGGTGTATTCTTTGTTGATGGTCCAGGAGGTACAGGGAAGACCTTTCTGTACAGGGCGCTACTCGCCAAGGTTCAGAGCGAGGGCAACATCTCTATCGCTACCGCGACGTCTGGCGTCGCTGCTTCTATCATGCCTGGAGGAAGGACTGCCCACTCGAGGTTCAAGATCCCATTGAGTTGTGACGATGGTGCCTCATGCAGCTTCTCCAAGCAGAGCGGGACCGCAAAGCTACTAAGGATGGCCTCGTTGATACTATGGGACGAGGCCACCATGACTAAGCGACATGCGGTCGAGGCATTGGACAACAGCATGCGCGACATCATGGGAAGACGGGACCGACCCTTTGGAGGAAAGACTGTTGTTTTCGGCGGGGACTTCAGGCAGGTGCTTCCTGTCGTCAGGAGGGGGTCTCGGGGTCAGATTATTGATGCAAGCCTCCGAAGTTCTCACCTCTGGAAGGGTATGCGCCAGCTAAGGCTCGTCACCAACATGAGGGCTCATAATGACACCTGGTTTGCTGATTACTTGCTTCGGGTAGGCAATGGCACCGAGGAAGTTGACGATCAAGGCAACATACGACTCCCTGAAGATATTTGTGTGCCGTCTACAGGCGATGTGGACGACCTGGAGAAGCTGATTGACCATGTATTTCTTGGTCTAGATGACAACATGTCCGATCCCAATTACATGACTTCTCGCGCAATCCTCTCCACCACGAACGACAACGTCGACAAGATAAACATACACATGATAGAGCATTTTAAGGGAGAAGAAGCAATCTACCATAGCTTTGACAATGCAGAGGACGACCCATATGGCTACTACGCTCCTGAGTTTCTGAATGGATTGACTTCCAACGGTTTGCCTCCGCATGCACTCAAACTTAAGCTGAACTGCCCTGTCATACTTCTGAGGAACATTGATCCGGCTAACGGACTGTGTAATGGCACGAGACTTGTTGTTCGAGGTTTCGAGAGGAACGCCATTGACGCGGAAATCGTGATTGGGCAACACGCCGGTAGGAGGGTCTTCCTTCCTCGAATACCGTTATGCCCATCTGACAATGACATGTTTCCATTCAAGTTCAAAAGGAAGCAGTTTCCTATAAGGCTTAGCTTTGCTATGACGGTTAACAAGGCTCAAGGGCAGACCATACCGATTGTCGGTGTGTACCTACCTACTCCAGTGTTCTCTCATGGTCAACTCTATGTCGCGTTGTCTCGAGCGACCGCGAAGAGAAACATAAAGATCCTCATTGAGAAGGAGAAGGAGAAGGAGAAGGGCCAAAAGCCAAGCAGTAAATCAAAGAAGCGAAAAAGACCAGTCATGTCCTTACAGACCTCGATGAAGAACATCGTCTATAAGGAAGTCCTGACAGGCTAAAGTCCGCACTTAATAAACTTGTGTAGCTTACATGAGTATCGCCATGCGGAAGTCTTTATGCGTGATGGTAACGGCTATGCAATTATTGCCTCTCTAAAGATATGTACACTTTAGACTCTTTTAAAGATATTATGTGCGTTTCAATAACATGTAATATTTGACATTTCACATATGTGCAATTCTAATTGACACGCCCACCTATTTTTTAAGTTTATGGGTCTTTTTCGGAATAAACTTCTATGAACATTATGTACATGTCCTTTTGTCTAAGTTGTGTCCCAGACTTTGTAAATACGTAAATGATGCTTAACCTTCATCTATGGGGCACCCCATGGGATGAGCCTACGCTAAGTGCACGCCGTTGATGCATCCCCTTCCCGTTGATGCACGCCGTAAATGATGCTTAACCTTCAAGTCCTCTTGCCCCAAGTTCGAGATCATGTATGTACACGCAATTGAAAATCCACTTATAATTGTGAAATGCTTAATTATTTGTCATAAATGTTTTATTTTTGTTTGTATTAATGTAGATGAAAAAAGGCATACGTAAGTATGACCAAGAGAAGTACCGTCATAACTGTATATAAAGACAATGTACTGGTAACCTGTAATTATATGTGGTATTACCTTTTATGATTAGAGAGAGGGAGAAGAGCACCAATGCACTACAGAGAAGGAGGAGAGACCTGTAGACGAAAAACGTCATTATAAAATCCTAGCTTATACCCTCTCCCAGGAATGTCTTCTTTATAATGAACCAAAGGGATGGGCCAGTCAAATAGAGCCGGAAGGCCAAGGACCTGTAGATGAGAATTAATTATTTCACTTTGTTTACTTGGTATCAGCTTTCACAGATTAATAACCATACTGTGATGACATTATCCAGAATAAACTTCCTACTATCATGAAATAGTCATATGCTTATTATTGTCTAATTGTACCATTTGTCTTTAACTCCAAGGACTGGAGTGATGACTGAATGTGATTAACGTCTGACAGTACATAATTCCAGATATGTACACTTTTTCTTTGGGAAACTCCAGTTCTGTAGATGGAAGCAAGTGAAGAATCAGCCAAAAATTGTCAATTGTTTCTCTAAAGTGTCCCTGAACAAAAAGCTGCAGATGCAATTGAAGAATTGGCCTGAAACTGTCTTAACAATAATAATGAAGTAAACATTAAACCATGATGATTTGGAAAAAATATTGGCAAAGAATTCATAGGCATTTGTGAAATACATTCAAATAGTGGGGTTAACTTATAAGCCTCTGTCTATTACAAACTGGGAAGATGTAAATCAAAATTCCTTGCTTCTCATACTTTAGTACAATCCTGCCCCAACTTTATAAACCAGTGCATCATGTACCTTACCATACTGTTGAAGAAGCTCCTCTCGGCATGCCCAACGTAAACGAGTGATGCCCTCTCTGCATCCAGCTGGATAAATACAGGGCATTTGTTAGTAGTTTGTGTTGTTTCTATGAATGTACATTCTTCGATAAAGGGCGTTTGTACGAATGTACATGAGTATTAAGAAATTGTTTGTCGGAAATATGCATAAAATGGACTATATTAAGGTACACTTTGCTACAAAGTAAATAAAGAACATACAAAGATATCAATTAGGTGCATGTCGTTAGAAAACTTGGTGTTACCTCTTGCTTCATTCTCACTTCTGACCAATTCATACCCTATTATCTCTTCCTATGAATTCATAGTTATAAGGAAAGAAGAATATGCATATGTGTGATCTTTAAATTGGGATGGTATCAGCCGCCCATAATCTATCTCATAAACACAAAATTCATTTACTGAACCCGAAGGAAGCTTATGTTGAAAGATGTCATGTGCACTTACCAAAATTGCAGTGTAGTATGTTTCTTGTTACAACAAAATGTGCATCCAACTAAGTTCAAACTAATCTCTACGAAGCTTATGTTGAGAGATGTCATGTGTACTCATACAATCACTGTCATACTGTACTCGCTTAGTGACATGCATAGCCCAATTTGTTTTTATCAACATCAATTAGTAGTAGACTTAAGAAACTCAGTAAATACTCAGTCTGAAATGCTTCGGATTAGCTAATACGTACCTGGCTATGTAGCTTCCCGTCAGGTAGCCGGACAGCCACCACACCAAGTTGATGTGTCCACAGCGACCATCGCCCTTCACCCGCGTTGTGCATCCCACTCACACAACTTCAAGCAGGAATCCAGCCACCGCAATCCGCACCAAGCTGCTGTGTCCCACTCCGCACCAAGCTGTTGTGTCCCGCTCCGCACCTCGACTGCCTGCCTGCAGCCACGACACAACCAGCGTGCCAGCCGTAGCATCTCAAGGCTCAAGCTGTGGTTCACCGCTTAGAAGAACGCCCTCCGCCCGGCAAGCTGCGTCCACGGCGCGGCGAGCAGCCGTGCTGGCCGCAGCTGCAACTCTGCCGCCGCATGAGACCGCGCCACATCATCGCCGACCACCTGCCCTGCACCCGTCTACGCAACAGCGCGCCGCACACAGGAGCCCCTGGCCTCTGTCACCCGCGACCGGGTCCGGCGAGATCGGTCGGGATCCGTTGCCGCCGCCTTTGGTCCCGCCTCCAATCGCCACCAACGGCCGCCTTCCACCACAAACGACGCCGCCACATCGCCTCTGCGTCTCATGCCGTGCCGCCGGATCACGCTGGTGGCCGCCGCATGGGAGAGTGAGAGGGGATCGAGACGGAGATGCAGAGGCGGAGGGAGAGTGAGGAATGGCAGTGACACAGAGAGTGGGGGCGAGTTGGGGATAAGGTTGGTTTTTTTAGCAACGGGGATAAGGCTGGGTAAGTGAAAAATAATTTGGTTTGTGTCACTCATTTTTATTAATATAATAAATACCATTTGTTTATTTTTTGCTGGTGAAAATATCATTTGTATATGTTTATATATTTATATGTAAATAGGGGTGCCCAGTTTTTTATTGCAAATTGTGTTAGTCTCACTTTTGTTTTAATATATTGTATATGTTTATATAATGCAGTATACATATATTTTAATATTTTAATATTTTAATATTTTCCACTGTTTTTCGTCAAAGATAAAAAAAATGATGGATTCGGATGATGTTTTAGAATATCATCTCACATAGGCACTAACATAATGACGACGGACCGAACTGAAACACCACTAAAAGAGGTGCGTACACAAACCTTCTTTCTATGTATGGTATACAAAAGGTGGATTTTTATATGATTATTGTTGCAGAATGGGAGAAATAAAGATGTATTCTGCATCGTTAAAAAAGTATCTATAGACAAGGGTTCTAAGGCGACGTCGTTGGAAGGGGCCGAAAGTTTCCAGAGTTTTTTTACAACATAATCATGTGCAAGCGATGATATATAACTCATAACAAAGCGAAAAAAATGTCATAACGCAAGGTATTTCTTCTGTGTGATTATTGATCTTTTCTTAGTCATATTGTTTTCTGTATTCAACTAATTTGACTCATTATATACTGATTTGGCTTGGTTTTTGTATCATGATGACAAACTATGTTCTCAAGCAAAAATATTTCAAAAGCCCGTGGCAACGCACGGACATTCTACTAGTTGAACATATAAATGTGGCTGGCTTCCTAGGCAGAACGAAGGCGTCCACATCGCCCCCTATAGACGCTATGAATAGTGCTCTCGCGCCACCGCCTGAAAATTCCGTGCCCCGCCGGGGGCATTTTCGTCATTTCATGCGTAGCGAAGCTATGAATAGTGCTCTCGCGCCACCGCCTGTAAATTCCGCGCCCCGCCGGGGGCATTTTCGTCATTTCACGCGTAGGCGTATAAAAGTCACCCGCTCCTGTGGAGGAGGCTTGGCCGCCAGTCTCTCTCCTCCCGCCTCAGCTCTCTCCTGCTGCCTTCCTCCTCCTCTCTCACCCAGCCGCCGCCAACCTCCGTCGTCTACCCCAACACCGGCCACCGCTCCACCGCCGGCGTCCCGTCCCCTCCTCTCCCTGGCCGTAGATCCGCTGGAGCCGCGCAGCCCACGGTCAGATTCGCCCTCCCTCCCCCCTCATCGCGCCCGGAACCCTAGCCATCCGGCCATGTCCACCGACCGCACGGACAAGCCTCGACTCCATCGTCCTCGTGCAGCCGCCGCCGCGCTCCCGCATCCCCTCCCTTCATCTCCCACCGCCGTATTGGCCGCCACCGCTCCTCTCCCCGTCGCCCTCGCGCCGCCATCCCCGCCTCCTCATCCCCTGGACGCGGCTCGTGGCGCTAGGGCCCGGGCGCGTGGGCGCCGCTGCGCTCGCGGAGGCGCTGCAGATGCCCACCGACCAGGCTGCGCAGCCTCGGCGAGGCCGCCACCTCTATCCCCTGCACCAGCCCCTGCTTCGTCACAAAATTTGTTCTTTGTCATAGATGGGTTTTTGTGGAGGCAAGTTCTGCTATTTCCCTGGATATATGTCTTAGGTTGTTTGATTTACTATTGTGTTTTGTACAACAAGCTACGGTGTTATTTCCCTAGACTGTTATTTTGCATTGTTCCATGTGATCCTTGAAAATAGATATCTTGAATGGCTGCTGGTGTGGTCAACTCCATGTGTTTGCGAGGAAAGGTTTGGTCCATTCATGCTTTAGATATGGAAATTAGGTTCATCCATGTATGGAAGGGAACTATTTTAGATAACTGGTTGATCTGTGTATGCTTTATAATATGAGATGTTGATGGCTTGTGTTGTGCTGCACATGACTAGCTTAAAGTAATGGATCTATATATGCTTTCTAAATAGTTTGTGTTGCCTGATCACATGGTTCCTGCTATCTAATTGATTGATCTAGGTGATGGTTTGTGTTGTGCTGATTGCTCTAGATATGCTTTCTAATCTGAATTCCTGCTATCTAAAATAGTTTGTGTTATCTGATTGATTGATCACATGGTTCCTGCTATTGAATTAATTGATCTACATATGATTTCTGATATGAATCCCTTTGGACTGTAAAATGTTCATGGATTGCGTTCCTGCTATCTAATATGTATTTATTATTTGATTGAATTTGTGGTGTCTGCCAATTATTTTGGCTTCAGGTCTGAATACTCTCATAGGTATTTTTTTGCTATTAAAAAGGGACAGAAATAAGCACATGTGACACCTCTCTCTCTCTCTCTATCTCTCTATGTGTGTGTGTGTGTGTGTGTGCAACTAATCAAAGGTTAAATCCTGCCATGTTTTGATTAGGAAGGAGCAAGAAGAAGGAAATCTCGATGCGCTCGGTCGTGCTCTCAGGTTCCTCTCTCTCCCCCCCCTCTCAATTCTGATCCCTTTTTCTGAGCTTATTCCTAAATCTTTGTTGAGCAGTTCTGATTGCTGCTATGCCCTCCCCCTCTCCGACCCGAGCCATAAATTCTGTTGAATTGTTGTCTAGAGAATACGTGGTCAGTTCTTCTGTAAGAAATCTGAAGTTGGATATTAGGTGCCCCTAACAAAGCTAATTCTTTTAAACAAGTTCAACGACATGCTGAAAATACCATTCAAATTTGTAGTCCAGCTAGGCTTTCTATGATTTAAAAAGTGGATGTTGTGGGTTTTGTTTTTACACAGAGATGTCGAGAAGTATATTATCCTTTTTTCGAGTCAATGAACAAATAATACTTTCTACAAACTTATAATCTTATCGTGCACAGGCCTCGACGACGGTGCTATGGTACGAATCCCTCCTCCCCTTGTTCTTCTTCTTCTCTCCCTTTCTGACCCCGTCTCGTCTCGTCTTGTCTCTGTAGGTAGGCGCCATGGACGCCGCTCTTGTGCTCATCAAGGTCCGCTGCTCCTTCTTCCAGTCCCATGACAAGCATATTTATTTGCTGGTGAGGGAAGCAGTTTTAACATGTGTGTTTTCCCTATGTTGGCATTTGCTTATTCAGATAATTAATGTTAGTTATCCACTTGCAGTATAATTAATCTCTCTAATCAGTAATGTTGTTATTGTAAATGATCCCTGTATTTTTTATTTTTGTTTTGCATATTGCTGCTGTGGGTAATATTCCACCCAAAGAATAATATTGTTATATCCCTAATTTCTACATTGCAGCAATGGATAGTTGTGCTTTAGATCCTGTAGCTTTTCCTTTTCACGATGTAGTTCCTTTAGCCTTTTGGTGTCAAGTCTTTCCGACTATTGTAGCTGTACAATTAGATAATATATGCTCGAATGTTATGTGTTCTTTACCTTTAGATTTATTATCACTCTAGGTGAATGGATTGTTATTTGAGAGGAGCACCAGAGGCGAGGGGCGATGCCTGTCCAAAGTGGAGGCTATCCCGTTTTGAGGGGAGGGGAGAGCAAGGCAGAGAAATGCAACATCGAAGCTTGCAACTGTCAGCGGAAGACACCTTCTAAAAGTCCCACTCACAACGGTTAGATGCTACTTTGTTCCTCTCCATTGTCACTGAAGCTATTACAGTTACAGGTTTAAGCCTCTCTGCCCCCCTCCTATAGTGTAGCAATATATCAGCGCTTAAATTGATTCAGTTCTTGCAGTATAGGTCGCATTCAAATGCTTTATGCTTTGCCTCTTTGGGTGGCCTTGCTTGATGTTGTCCTCATGTCTATAGATTGTTAGAAAGGAGCAACTTGTCAGACTCTTTGCATGTTTATAAGCTTATCAGTTCATTTTTCCAGATTAGAATGTTATCATTGATGGCCATCCAGGTTGTTAATTTTGGTGTTTTGCCTTCTTTGTTGTTTTGTGTGCTGCCAATGGATTTTCACGGTTGGACCTATCTTCCAACATGGCTCCTATGAATTTTATTTGTAGCGTACGCTGCTTTTTCATAAGTTGTCCCTGAAAAATGATTAACCTCATGCGTTTACTTTGTAATATTTGCTTGCAGATCGAACAGGTATGGATGAGACAGTTCTATGGGTTTTAGTAGCTCAATGGTCTTGCACTAGCCACATACGGCTTTGGGTTTGTGCCTTGGTTCAGGTGAGCAACGATCTGTTCTTGCAGCTTTGTGCGGCGATGGTCCTGCCCCATTTAAACGATTCATATGAATATCGATTTTCTTTGCATCATTGCCATATCATGTTGTTCACTAAGTATTTGTTTTGTTCTCAGAATTTGATATACTTCTGTTCACACATTATTCGTCTACTTGATTTGGTGACTTTTATTTTTTTAGGAAGTTAGGACTTTGAAGAGGATAGATAAACCTGGTTCTATACGTGTGTGCTTGGCTGCTTGCTACTTACACTAAACTTATATGAATTGCAGCAATGTGTTGCAACAGCCAGCAGTAGGATGGGTCAATCCCAGCAACAAATTTCTTTGTTCTGTATTATTCAACCATATTTTTAAATCTTTATGGTGATGCATTTGGTTTCTGAATTGATATTTCGAAATAAGCTGGCAACATTATTTTCATCTAAATTTCGTAAAGAACAGCATGTAATATTTTTCTTGGGTTCAGTCAAATAGCTGGTATTGACATGCATGTGTTGCTTGTGTGTTTTGTATCTTCGTTGACAGAACATATGCCTTTTTCTTATTGTGTGATGATTCTTTTGTACTTGCCTTCTCAGATTAGTTTTGAGATTACCATCCTCTTCAATTATACTTAGATTTCTATGTATTTTCTTTACTTTGGCAGATTCGTCTATGCTTGCCCTGTTAACCGTCTTCTTCATTTAGAATATTTTGTGTTTCATGATATCTTTTCAATGTTAATGAATTTATCTTTTAGTTTTTGCGATTTTTTTTAGATGTTTCAGTAAACTAACAGAATGCTATCCACAGGAAATATTTGTCAAAAGGAGAGAACGCCTTCTAGGCCCTAACCTGTTCACCCTTAAGGCCTTAAGGTAAATATCTCACATGGTTGCTGTTCTATTGACAAGTCTCTTTTAGAATTGATAAACACCCCTTTCTTAACATGTTTTATGTTACTGCAGGATTTTGACTGGTAGTACATCTTAGTTCAGGCATGCTTAATTCTTGCCTTGTACTGCATTTAGAGAAAGTTCTTGGTGTTACATTGTGGGTCTACCTTCTTTAACTCTGTATCTTGGTGTTATTAACATCCATTAGTGTGTATGAACTCCAGCAGACAAACAAGTATTACTGGAACCTCGACGGTGATATCTAAGGAATTTCTGCTCTGGGCAATGAAAACCACCAACCATTGGGTCTGTATGATGTTCATTGCTTCATACCACCTATATAATGTATCCCTTCCTATCTACTTCCTTTGTGTAAAGACTTGGGTGTCTGAATATTCTCACAATACTTGGCTCCCTCTCGCCCTTTGCGCCATTGGCGCAACGAGTCATCTAGTAATGGGAAAGGAGGAGGTGGCGTGCCTGAGTCGAGGAGATGTGTGGGGATGTATTTTTTGACAAATCTGGCCCTTTTCAGCGACTTCAACCACATCTGGCCCCTGGGCAAAACTAATTCGGAATCTGGCCCCTGGGGTCGGCGCCAAGTAACATGGCGCCGAAGTTGTACATCTCGGCGCCATACTAAGCGGCGCCGAGATGTCCATGTTCGGTGCCATGTTATGTGGCGCCGACCCCAGAGGGCCCACAGGAACCCTAGGGGTCAGATTTGCTCGGCGCCACACAAATATGGCGCCGAACATGTACATCTCGGCGCCGGTTAGTATGGCGTCGAGATGTACAACTTCGACGCCATGCGGTGTGGCGCCGACCCCAGGGGCCAGATTCCGAATTAGTTTTGCTCAGGGGCCAGATGTGGTTGAAGTCGCTGAAAAGGGCCAGATTTGTCAAAAAATACTGTGGGGCTGGACCATGATCTTGAGTCTTGACCTGCGCCATAGTGGTCGTGCCTTCCTCCTCGATCTGCGGTTGCTTCCCTTCTCGCCGTCGAGCCATAGGTCGCGGTAATCATCCCCGCCGTTCGACAAAAATGCAGCCAAAGCTGCGAGAAATCTATCGACGGGGGCTCTGATCCTGCGCCAGCCCGAGCAAGCCCTCGACCGGAACGCACCATGGGCCCCGCCGCTCGGTCCCCATCCCGCACGGCCGCAGACGCCTCCCGCACCGGCGGCAGCCCCGAGGGGCCTCCAAGCCGACGCGAGCTCCGGTGAGAGGGAGGGGCTGGCCACGAGGAATGATCCGGCGAGAGGGAGGGGCTGGCCATGAGGAATGATCCGGCAAGAGGGAGGGGCTGGCCACGAGGTACGACGACCCGGTGGCGGCGACAGAGGAGGGAGAGGGAGAGGAATGGCGGGGGGGGGGGGGGGGGGGGGGGGGGATAGGGCTGGGCATCCGTTTCTATTTTATTTTCACCTCGACACAGTAAAAGCCAGGTGGACATCGCAAGAGATCGCCCTTTGCGCGACTCTTATTGTTGTGGATGGGATCGCTCTTACTTTGAAAAAGCTACAACTAAATTTCCATGCACTTGCAGGCTATCAGGTTTTTCTCTGAAAATTTCAAGAAACCATAACAAAGTAGCAGGTAGCCTAACGAATTTCGGAAGAATAGAGTGTAGCACGACATGTTGGCTACATAATTGTCCATCTTATATTGCTGAGTTTTTGTCAGCTGAGTGTAACTTTGCACATATAAAATAAAACTCTTTTACCAGAAAAAAAATACACACATCAAACAGTGTCGATTACGTTGATTACCTGTCTCGTGTGTATGGGGATCGGTTGGATTTACAACATTTTCCTCTTTTTTCCGAGTCACACTTTTTCACTTCTCAATCAAGGGCGCAAACTTGCTCTGACAAGTGGGCCAGCGCAAACGGATCAGATCAAACCGAGCCCAAGCACGCGACGCAGGCCACGCCCACGTTGGACGCTATCGGCCTCCACCCGTCGCCGCCGGCAGCATGTCCCACGGCGGCGTCTTCCTCGGAGTCGACGTCGGCACCGGGAGCGCTCGCGCAGGCTCGTCACCCTCTGCATCCTTTGAACCAACGCCCCCTCCCTTTTTCTCCACTAGTTTTTAGTAGATGGATTTCGGCCGTTTCTTGATTCGCGAGTAGTAATCGAGTGAGTAGCTAGCACTAGCACTGAGCTTCTGTGGCGAAGCAACTGTTATATTCTGGGGGAAATTCCATTTCCGAAGTTTTTTTTATTTACTCAAGAGTATCACTGGCCGTCCACTCCAGTGACGAACTGAATGTTGTCTCCATGGGAGGAGGGGTCCTGTTCCTGTAGTTCTCCCTCAATCGTTCTCTGGGATGTGATGAAGGCTAATTTATATGAGATAGGTGTTAACAGAGCATTCTTGACACTGGGCATATCAGGCCTTGAGAAAGGAGTTCATTCTTGGCAGGCATATCAAGTAATTAGGTTGGTGTTATTAATTCTTAGTTGTCTGCTGATGCAGGTGTCTTCGATGAGAAGGGTAAGCTGCTCGGTTCGGCGAGCAGCCCGATACAGATATGGAAAGAGAAAGATTGCATCGAGGTTAGTAACATCTAATCCGTTCAATGTATTGCATGATTGACAAGTGAATCAAGTAACACCTTGCTAATTCTGGACGGTGCACACCAGCAATCGTCAACAGATATCTGGCTTGCGGTGTGCACTGCTGTAAAATCTGCGTGCTCGCTTGCAAATGTCGCAGCCGAGGACGTCGCTGGCCTCGGATTCGCCGCTACTTGCTCCCTTGGTTTGCCCTGATCTCCATATCAGCTCTTTGAGTTGACTTCCGAATGGAGAATTTTGTGTCTTAAGGTGACTTGGAATTCACTGACTTGATAATAACATAGTGTGTTGCTTGCAGTTGCTGTTGATGCTGATGGTTCCCCTGTTTCGGTTTCTTGGAGTGCTGATGCTAGAAGGAACATCATCATGTGGATGGACCATAGGGCTGTTGATCAGGCTGATCGAATTAATGCTCGCAATTCACCGGTATTGCAGTACTGTGGCGGGGGCGTATCTCCAGAAATGCAAGCTCCAAAGGTAACCGCTTCTCTTTTCATGCAATATGGTTGGCATCATGACTGTGCTAACTCTTGACTTGTTGATTCATGATTTTGAAAAGAATATGAACATGATGTTGGAAATGTCAATCATTGTGTTTATTGCCTGATAATGCTAATCACACTATGTTTCTGGAAATTTCATTTACCAGTCTTGGAAAATCAGAATTTTATCATTTCAAACCTGAAAATCACAATGTCCACTCTCTGCAACTGGAGATGGTTTGAAGAAATTAACAAACGTGGACATTGTTTAGGAAGTCACTAAAATGATGTTGATTACGGCATGAATATACATAAGTTTGATCTTTCCACAATATTTTTCACAAGAAAAGTTGTTAAGCAAACAATACCATTGTGTATTGTTTGATTATCTCCCTTGCTAGTATCACATTTTTACTTTAGAACATTTTTCAGCTTTTGTGGGTAAAGGAAAATCTGCAAGAGTCCTGGTCTATGGTATGTAGGTGGATGGACCTTAGTGACTGGTTAGCATATAGGTGAGTTTTTACTATGTATGTCTGATTTTTCCATAAGCTATGGATTGACTTTCATAACATATTTTGCTTTGGTGGTTCATTTTCTAGAGCGACTGGTGATGACACCCGCAGCTTATGCACAACTGTGTGCAAATGGACATATCTTGGACATGCACACATGGACCAGTGGAGGGAATCAGATTCACGTGATATGCAAGCATGTGGATGGGACGATGTCTTTTGGGAAGAAATAGGCTTGGGAGACCTTGTTGAAGGGAATCGTGCAAAAATAGGTTGAACAATTGTTCATTTCCCCCTTCCGGCACTAAACCAACATGTCATTTATGGTTATTGATTTCCTGATACAACATTACTCTTATGCAACATATAGGACGCAGTGTTGCATTTCCAGGCCATCCTCTAGGTTCTGGTTTGACACCTACTTCTTCAAAGGCAAGCAAAAATAATGTTGCTTTTGATTTGAAATTGCTTTGCTTAAGTTGAATTTATAGTAACTGTATCATTTATAAACTATGTTGTGACCCATTATCTAGGTTCTTTCTATATACTACTTGTGTCAGCAGAAATGCATCTGCTGTTAATTTATGTAATTGCCTATTTGATGTTGGTTGAATCCCATTCTCAGGAGTTAGGCTTGCTTCCTGGGACACCTGTTGGAACTTCACTTATTGATGCTCATGCCGGTGGTGTTGGAGTAATGGAAAGTGTGCCAGAGGCAGAATCTAAAGCTGACTGTTAGTGTTGATTCATCTGTACTTTTCCTATGGAAACTACTTTATAACTTACTCATTTATCGATGAACATTTTATTTTCAGTATCTGATGAACAAGCGATCTGCCGCCGCATGGTCTTGGTCTGTGGGACATCCACATGCCACATGGCTGTTTCAAAGAACAAAATTTTCATTCCTGGTGTCTGGGGGCCATTTTGGTCTGGTACAGTTGCCCTCATGTATTTACTTCCATATGTTTCTGGCCAGCATCTCTGCTTTATTCCTTGGTTCTCTAGTATCTATCATGGACCATGTTGGTTGACGCTTATATTGTGATTCAATGTTCAGCGATGATTCCTGAGTATTGGCTCACAGAAGGTGGTCAAAGTGCAACTGGTGCTCTACTTGATTACATTGTCGAAAACCATGCTGCTGCTCCCCTTCTGGCTAATCACGCTGCTTCTAAGAGTAAGTTTCATGTTTTCTCAAGCAGATTATTTGTCAGTTTGTACCCTGTAAAATGCATGTAATTTTCTTCTGAATTTTTTCAGGTGTGTCCATATTTGAGTTGTTGAACAAGATATTGCTTTCGATGTCACATGAACAAAATATCCCCTTTCTATCTGCCCTGAGTCAAGATATGCATATCCTTCCAGATTTTCATGGAAATCGGTAAGAAATTTATTAAAATTTTGTGCTTAAATAAGAATTCTAGTTATCTAGGTCTTCATTTCTTCACATTTTTGCAATGTGACACATCAAGATATCTGACCATCAGACCAAATCAAACAGTCTCATTTTCCTGTCCTGAATCTCAACCAGCCATAGTATAAAACTAGAAGGACTGAGCGCGCTTTGCTGCGCTGTTAGATTAAAAAAAAACTAATCACTCTGTTTAAAAATACAATGTGTATTACTTTTTTTAAAATATCAAACCCTTTAAATTTGATTAAATTTGTAGATAAATATATCAAAATCCATAATATCAAATTGTTGTGATTAGATTCATCGTTAAATGAATTTTCATTTTTTTATTTAATATTGTGGATGTCGATATTTTTCTCTCAACTTGGTCAAAGTTGAAGAATTTGACTTTCCAAAAAACTAATGTCCATTATATTTTAAAACTAATGGAATATTTCGTTTGATGTGTGGGGGAGATGACAGTGTGCTTTATTTTTATTTATAATTCAGTAATTTGATGGGCCTTTCATGGCGTGATTCTATATTATATGCTAACCAACCTTATATATGTGGGAAAATTTCTAGGTCGACGGCTGCATGGACGTGATTGATATGTTTTTATAGGCCGGTTGATGTTGATTGATTTGAAAAACTGTTGGTACAGTCAAAATCGTAAACCAAACCCATTAGGAAGCATAGTGTATTTGTCGAAAGAATTGAACGGGTGAGTTTCGAGAAATTGTTGACCCGGTCAAAACCCGATTTTAATTGGAGTCTTGAAGACCTCAATTGAATGTGGACTCTTTGAAATTAAGGAGTATAGTGTTATAGAGATATAAATAAAATAATTAAATGAGAGATCTTTGAGAAATTGTTGACCAGGTCAAAATCGGGTGTCACAATGTCAATTGGAGACCTCAATTGAATGTGGGCTCTTCAATTCTAGGGAGATTAGTATTATAGTATATTTATTTATCTCTGACATGTATAGCAACTATTTCACTGCAGAGGATGAAAACCGGATGTATTTTCTTGATGCATTGGCTAGATGTATTTTGTCAGTTTCTATGTAGTTTGCTTATTAAAGTATTTAACTTTTCTTGCCGTTCAAACTAGATATATGGAGCTACTAACAAATATGACAACATAACACAATCAGTGAGACTCGTTTGTTCCTAAGATATTAAATCTTATACCAGAATGCTAAAATTACAGCTTTATCAGTTGCACACAATTTGTGATCCCCCCCTCAATGTTTTGGTTAATGTTTTACCTGACACAAAATGACGCACTCCTGATGCGGCTGACTCTAATGCTGCTTCTAATGGCCAGGTCCCCTGTTGCTGATCCAAAATCCAAAGGAGTGATTTGTGGCTTGACACTTGATACTAGTGACAAGCATTTAGCGCTTTTGTACCTAGCAACAATTCAGAGTATTGCATATGGAACTCGTCATATTGTGGAGCATTGCAATGCTCATGGACACAAGGTGCTTATCTTCGACAAAGGATTCCGGAGAGTAACTTGGTATATAATTGGATGCCTATAATAATATTTGTTCCATGTATATTAGATTGACACCCTTCTTGCCTGTGGCGGACTCGCAAAGAATTCCTTGTATATCCAAGAGCATGCAGATATCATCGGTATGTCTCCTTTTCGGGCAGTTACCAACTCACTCCTCTTCATCTCCTTTCTTCCCCGCTCTGTGAAATTTATTTGTTCTTTGCAGGATGTCCAATAATACTTCCTAGAGAGAATGAGTGTTAGAGTACGTAATGGGCCTGGGCTGGCGGTATAGCCCGTTAGTCTTAGGGTTAATTAGAGATAAGGGTCGCTTGCTTAGGGGTCAAGTAAGCCTTGCTTGGGAGTCAAGTAAACCTCTCTATATAAGGAGAGGAGATGTATCAATCTAATCAGGCAAGAATTAAGAAGGAAATCCCTTCCCTCTTGCCCGGCCGTGGGCAAAGGCCCCCGGCCGGCCTTCTCGCTCCCTAGCAGCCCTCAACCCTAGCAGCCGCCATAACAGTTTGGTATTCAGAGACTTTGGTTCGATCATGTCTTCGTCGCCGCCCTCCACAACACTCTCGCTGCCGGCCACCACGACCGGCGCCCCGCCCATGCCGGTGCCGGCCACCTCCGCCGCGCCGCTTCCCGTCGCCCTCACCCCGGAGGAGATCGCCGGAGCAATCCGCGATCTCACCACCGCCGTCCAGGGGATCCGCCTCTTCCTGGCCGGTCCCTACGGGCCGCTGCCGGCCGCGCCATCAGCCGCCGCCAACGGGCCGGAGCTGCTGCCGTGGCAGCCGCCGCACCAGGCGGCCTCCGCCGCGATCGCCGGGCTGCTGCAGCCGCCGCTGCCGCTGTCCACCATCTCCGGGCCAGGCCCTACCTCGGCGCCGGGGGTCCCTCTTCACCAGCTCCGGTTTTCCCCTTCGCCATCGCCGTTACCGGCCTGGGTGACCGCGACGTCACAGCCGGTCTATACGACGGCCTGGGCGCCGCCGCACATCCAGTCGCCACCGGAGCCACCCCCGCCGGTCATCTCCTACCAGTATGGGATGCCCTACGACGGGACTGCAACGACCTCGTTCCCAGCAGCGCCGCCGCCGTCCCAGGGCGTCTCCATCCAACAGGTCAAGTTCCCGCCGTCGCCGTCACCGCTTCCAGCTTGGATCGCTACCCGCCACGTGTCGGCGGCGGTGAGGCTGCAGGCTGCTGCGCGCGGCCTCCTAGCGCGTCGGCGTGTGCGGGAGATGCGTGATCTGCAGCTGCAGCTCCTCCAAGTTGCGCTTCGCTGCGCAAAGGACCTCGATCTCGTCCGCTGCGTCGGGGATCTTGGGCATGCTGTTTTCCCCGCGGGCAGCGACCTCAAAGTCTGCGACCTCGGCGGTTGGGGAGGCGCACCCCTCCTCGTCATTCTCCAACGCAAGCCCTCCACTCTTCTCTGTGCGGTGCAGACCAACAGCCGTCCGGCGGGGAGAAGGCATGGTGTCACCGACAGGAGCGCGCCGCGTAGCACCGCCGCATTTCATCGCCGGCCGCCGCGAGGGCGCCTTCGCTGGTCGCTATTGCGACCACTTCCAGGTGGCCATACGCATGCACCCCTTTCGTCCAGATGGTGTCCATGGGATCCAGGTGGCTGTACACGTGCACCTCCAACGTGCGGATGGTGTCCACCTTATGTTCAGGAGTCAAAAATAAAAAGTCCCAGTCCATTTCAGGTTGAGAGTAATAAAACAAGCCGAGATGTAAAAGGCTTGTTTTTAGGTGTTAGGTTTGTGTTGCATCGAGTCATGGTTATAAGTTGGTTAGGTTGCAGCTCGAGGACGAGCTGCATGTCCAGGTGGGGTGTAGTGTTAGAGTACGTAATGGGCCTGGGCTGGCGGTATAGCCCGTTAGTCTTAGGGTTAATTAGAGATAAGGGTCGCTTGCTTAGGGGTCAAGTAAGCCTTGCTTGGGAGTCAAGTAAACCTCTCTATATAAGGAGAGGAGATGTATCAATCTAATCAGGCAAGAATTAAGAAGGAAATCCCTTCCCTCTTGCCCGGCCGTGGGCAAAGGCCCCCGGCCGGCCTTCTCGCTCCCTAGCAGCCCTCAACCCTAGCAGCCGCCATAACAATGAGTCTGTGCTTTTAGGTGCTTCTGTTCTGGGTGCTGTTGCTGCAAAGAAGTTTTTGGGTATTCATGATGCAATGAAGTCAATGAATGCAGCTGGAAAGGTATGTCCCAATCACTCATACTTAAAATATATGGATTAACTGGCTCCATTTTTTTGCCGTTGGACAACCTAGAGAATATGTTATATTTGTCCATTTTGATTTGCATACATTCTTAATTAGAATCTTCAATTTTTCATTTGCTGTTTCTAAACCAAAAGTATTATTTTTTGTAGGTCGTGCATCCATCTTCGGACCCCAGGGTGAAGAAATACCACGATGCCAAATATCAGATATTCAGGTCACTGTATGAGCAACAGCTCTCTCATCGCTCAATCATGACGCAAGCATTGCAGTAGGGCAATGTGACCACTGAGCTGGGTACTTCACTCTTGGTTCTGAGTACCCCAGACCTGTTGCCATGTTTCCTCGCGTTATGACATGTAAAGAAATTCCATTCCGTTATGGAAGCAGTGATACAATAATGCCTATGACTCACAAAAAGTATAAAGAAAATGATCCTCTGGGGTGGAATGGTAATTGTATACCACAAAGTTTCTGTTAGATGCTCTGATTCGAATTTCAGTTGTTGAAATGATAGCTCATATTTCTTTTGTGATGGAAAAGAGAGATTGTATTGATTAACCAGGTTAGCATTACAATCTTCGAGCACCAAGTGCTTGGTATAAGGGGAGACTGTCTGCTATCGAAACAGCCTAGCTGTACTCTCCTAGCAGGTTGTGCCACCTCGGCTGTTTTGCTCTCTTGACAGAATTAATCATCCTTTACTCAGACTAGGTTGGTCTCCAAGTTAGATGAGCTGCCATGCTGCTGCAGCCGCCTGTTGAGCAATTGGCACAGGCTTGTGCAGAACTGCATGTGTTGACAATGCAATAGAGTTGCATTGATCATCAGTAAACTGTGCATCACGTTTGCTCAGAGATAAAATCAGACTGAGATGAAACAAACAGCATTCATATTGTCATATTGACATACCTCTTTGTATGCTCTCAGATCACCGCTGGACTTGGACACTTCGACGACGCAGTGTGCTGGTGTCACCTGGATCACCTGCACTTTTCAGATAAGCAAAATTAGATAGATGACACCGTGAATCTGTCAATTTTGAAAATGCCACTTGTAGTGAGGCTAGCATTCCAGATCCCACATGTCAGTGGTGCATCCAGTGACATTTTTCAAATTGCAAATTTTATGGTATTGATATTTCCAGTGCTTGAAGAGAACATGGCATGGTTCTTCACCTCGGCCGAGAGTGTAAGATCCAGCATGCTTCTTGATAGTAATCTGATGTCCTGAAGCTTCACCTGTGCCAAAATTGAAAACCCTGGATCAAAACTTGATCTGTGATATTCAAGAAGCTGAATTCAAATATTGCCAAGCTCTGGCTAATTACCATGGAGCTGCCCATTCTTCTCGCTGACAAACTCACGTCCCGGGCTGCAGCTGTGATTATCTCCAGTGTTTCCTGCACTGAATGCGGTGAGCCAAGCTTTGTTTTCTGGTGAATGGTGATCATGCATCATCAGCCAAGTCAGCCACCGGAAATTTAGGTACAAGCTAGAGCCATTTGTTGATGTAGGTCAAATACATATGAAACAAATTTGACAAGATATGGTCAGTGACCTGCTCCTGGAAGAGTCCTGATAAGTCGAGATCTCTGCACGTCGCTATCAACCGGAACGCGTTGATGAACTGCTCAGGCTCTGGATTTGCTCCCCCGGCTTCTCTTACCTAGACAAAAGGGAAGTACTGGCAACTGAAGGTAGGAAATGATTGGTGTAGAGTGAAGGAAATTAATATGTGGATTTGTGTTCCAGAGCAGTGTTTATTACTCTTACCTCTGTGCTGTGGCTGCCATCACTATCTGTGCCAGCCTCATCAACATCAACACAGTCATCACCGTTATCACTCTCAGTTCTCCTTACTGATGGATTGTAGCCCTCTTGGAACCACTCGTCATCGAATATATCATTTATCTCCGCTCTCTACACCACAATTGTAAGATGGTCATGTTAGTAATTAAGGACATGCATTGGTCTAATGATTCTAATGGAACTGCATGAACATCTTCCATAGGATTTACCGTTATAGGAGATGGATCCAGTATCCTCAAGATAATCTTCTTCTGGGGCAGAGTGATCCATTGGGGTAATGCGTATTGTGCTCGAGATATCTTTGCGACAATTGTCAGTTGAAACCTCGCATCGGCAAGGTGTAACGAAGTGAAAGGCATCATCAGACACTTGGATGTTTATGCTTACCCTTCTGTACAAGTTTATCAAGCTGCAGTCCTGGAATGGCAGATAACCAGCAAGGAGCTCAAACAGGATCACGCCGCATGACCAGATGTCCGCGGCCGCCCCATCGTAAGTCCTGTGCTGAATCACCTACCAAAGCATCAAAGTTTGAAAGTTGGCAATGCAAATTACAGAAACTTTGTGGCATCTACTCCAATGCAACTTTGGGTAGTTAGGCCATGACATGCTCTTATTTTTACTGGAGCGCTATGATCTTTCAAATACCTCAGGAGCCACGTAGCACGGCGAGCCGCAAGATGTGGATAGCAACTGCCCTGGCTGGATCAAAGAAATTAGATTCAGAGTTGATCAATCTGAATCGTCGACAAGTGAAACGAAATGAGTTCATAGCCTTTGCAAGTTCTACTACCTTCCGTAGCACGCTGAGGCCAAAATCAGATACCTTAAGATTGCCCCGATTATCTAGCAACAAGTTTTCAGGCTGTTGACACTCTCAAAAGTAGAATAACTCAGTGATGTGGCAACCATAAACGGAACGATGATCGAGGAAGAATGCGGATCAGTTTGCATCATCAGGGATGAAAAGAGTTTATATCCAAACATGCAGTTAGCTAGGGGAGAATGGGAATGTCTTGACCTTGAGATCCCTGTGAAAGACGCCTCTCCGGTGGCAATAGTCCACAGCATCAATCAGCTGGTAGAAGTACTTCTTTGCTTCCCTCTCATCCAATCTCTTGAGGTAACTCTTGAACAAAAAAAGTCAGAAAACCGTAAGCAAAATCAGCTGAACAATAACCAAGAACTGTTACTTGATGAAGATGCCCGTCTTACTAGCTTGCCGGAGAGCTGCCCTCCCGGAACATACTCCATCACCAGACATATCTTCGTCTTGGTCGCGATCACCTGCGCAAATGCAACTGCGGTAAGGCGCGAAAGAGGGTTCAATTCTGCCAAAATCCTGGTGCTACATGCCTGGGCAACCAGATGGATGGAGTGGTGAAGGAATTTGAGCAACTACCTCGTGTATCTTGACTATGTTGGGGTGATTGAGGAGCTTCATCGCGCCGATCTCTCTCTTCACCTTTTTCAAAAAAGAGAACACAAGCAAAGAGGCCGTCACGGAATGCTCCGCTCCATGGACAGGACGGAGCATCGTTCACACACACACCTGATTCATGAGGTTGTTCCTGAGCACCGTGCTCCTGTCGATGACCTTGACGGCTACGCAGCCGCCGGTCTCGGCGTCGACGGCGAGCCGGACCTTGGCGAAGGCGCCCTCGCCGATGGTCCGGCCGACCCTGTACTTGCCGATGCTCTCCGCCAGCACCATCTTCCTCGACCTCCCGCTGCTCCCCTCCTCGTACCAAGCAAAGTAGCAAACCTTAATGCAGCAGTGGCGTAGGAGTACGATGGATGCACAGTGAAACGGAGATCGGGTGAGAGGGGGAAAAGGTGGTTGGGGGTTTGGAGAGAAAGTAGCCGTGGCAACGTGATTTCCGGGCGCAACTGCCGGTCGCCGTCTGGCCGCCTGCCCTGCCGTCAACGGCGTGCACCACGGCCCGGTAAAAAGGAGAGGCCCTGTGTGTCTCCCTCTCGTCGACGGCGTGCGTACATGGTCGGCCGGCCTCTGGTCATGGAATGGAAGATGCAAGTATACTGTGCATGCAAATTGCGCTATTGAATCCCCACGCAAAATAATATCGGGCAAATTATTATTATTACTACTGTTAATTACTTTTATTATTTTTATTATTAATATTAATATTATTATTAATATTATTATTACTCTAGCAAAACATTAATATTTGGTTTCTTATATAATAGAAATCATGTGTGCTGTTAAGATAAAACGAGAGACAAGCAATGAACAATAATCAATCTCCTCCTTTCATTAGATGATCAGGTATATATATAGATGGAACAGACGCAGCCCATCGAGAGGTGTCTGTTCGGGGAACGGACAACAATACGACGATTGCCAATGAGGCAACTGCCTGCGGTTAGACAAGGGGAGATTCCCCATAATTAACACATGTTAATTAACTCTAACACTCCCCTAATCTGCACTTGTTCATATAGTATCATCATCTTGAAAAGCTCCTCCAAAAACCCTGTGGAAAAAATATGAGGAGATAGTGTTTGATATGCTGCCAAAACTCCTTCAAACCCAGTGGAAAAAATAAGGACAAAATGACGCAACATATAATGGTTATTGTCTTTTTAACTCAATATGAGAAAACCCATAGAGTTTAGAGGACAATAAATATGTCGTATATACTTTCCTAAAAACCCCGGTGGGGAAAACAGAAAGTATGACATATGATCTCATGTTGATATTACCTCATTAAAAATCTTTATGAGAACCTGTAAAATAAACTCATGAAGGGAAAAAGAGTATAATATGATGCATTGAACAGGAACAATTCAGGAAGATACTCCCCCTGATTCTTGCAAATTTCGAAGCCGTCACACACCAATTCCATGAACATATTTCTGGAATGTAAAAGTTGGTAGAGACTTCATAAACAAATCAGTCACATGATTTAACTTGCAAGATATGCAATATAGCGATATTGCTTATTACGTAACCTGTTTGCATCCGGGCAACACAAGAGACATTATCGTTGAGATAATGGTTGGTGGATGTAGCCATGAGGTCTGTTTCGAAGACTCTTCATGAGAGGGCTACCACACCTAGTAGGAACACTAAGCTTGTCTACGATCCGACATAGTGGGGATTTGATCGATGTTTCCAATGATATCGGTGTTCACATTTCTGTGAAACTGAAAAACCAGGACAAGATGCTTGATGCCTTGGAGATATCGAAAGATATTCTTGAGTACCAATCAATTGTGTTTGGTGGATCCAATGGCATTATGGAACGTTGAGTCCCAATATCTCATTTCCATCATCTCTTGGTCTATATAGATCTTTCTCTACGTCTAGAGAATGAACTACCATGAGAGTTATGGATGGATAAGATTTGTCCACAATGAATTTCTCCAATATATTATGGATATAGACAAGATAGTATACCATAATGCATGAATGAAGGTGCTCAATTTGTAGCAACGAGCGGTATTTTGGTTTACCCAAATCCTTCATTTTAAAGTCCGTCATTTAGATGATTACATGTGTCGTCATTGCAGACACACAAACATGGATAATCATCATTGTAGGAGTAATCCTTGTGTATAAGGATCTCACTACGTCGGTTGTACCATATGTACCGACAACAATAAGTCTTATGGTGACTTACTGATTTTACACAATGTATGTTGCGTTTTGCATTTCGATTCAGAAGTGAGATTCCATCGGGAATCAATCATATGTGTCTGAATCTAGTGATCCACATGGATATGTGATCACTACATCTATCAACTGCAGAGATAGATGATTTTGTACCGCCAATGATATAAGTTACCGGAAAGAGATTCCACCTCTGGAGAATAGTTGGGTATCTGCGTGAACCCTTGTGCTACAATATTTGCTCTATGTTTACCACCTCGTTGTTCTCAATTCTGTCTCCAGAAGAAAACCGGTGTAGGTATTGCTTATGAATACCTTCCCATTATTGAGCAAGATTATTTCTACCTAGATTATACCCTTTGCTTGAGTTCAGTCCGAGTGTTGTTCACACCTTGCCATGGCCATGGTCTTTGGATCTGAATCATTTGAAAGGTTTTGCAATCTAGTTGAGAAATGTATGTCGACAATTGTAGACTTCCGGTTAGATGTTTCTCCAGAATCTATATATAAATATAGAGTTGATGGAACTATCGTTACCCATGGTGACTGCTCGCGATTTCCCAATGAGGTTGAGTCGGGTATTCTGATGTCCCGGTCATTGTGTGCACTATGACCTGGGTTGATGGAGGTTTCTCATCCGCTGGTTATACTACCCATTAGGTGTCTGTCAACATGAAGTTGACTTGCATTTACTGATTCAGAGGCCTTGATATCCTTGCTTGCAAGAAGCTGAATCCTGATGTACTATTGTCGTACTGCTCCCCCTGTTGCTTTGAACGGGGAGTCGAGTGGTTTTAGTTGGTACCTCCACTCTTTCCGACATATTTTTGCAAGATTGTAGGATTGTGTGACACCTTTATGTTCAGTAAATGAATCTGGCAGGTTATTTGCAATGTTTTGCAAATCTACTGAACGCATGGTTCAGATCTTTGAGTACGTGGATTTGAGGCAGAAATGTGTTGAACATTCTACTAATTTCCTCATGAATTAGCATACTGGCCTTGAATAACTCCCCATGCGAGGGGCTTGAGGTATTGACGGAAATACAATTATTCCTCACATAGATCCCAACTATATGTTGAGGGGCCAATGATGTATGTCGGGTGGTGATATCGGTATGCAACCGAATTACCGCAGATGGGAGATACTTCGTAGATTTCCACGTACCAAAGATAGATGAGAATAATATTATGCAGTTCTGTCATGAGCGTGTAAAACTGCATGACTCCAACGTAAAGTTGGTAAGTCGCAATTCCAAAGTAAAGATAATGCAATGAGCTTAACTCTTTGGATAAAGGATTCTACCAAACCATTTTGAGTCTAGACATTAGGACAAATTGCTAAACTTCAATCCGAGGGCCATAGAGAAGACACGAGGAGAATTCTGCAATGTTGTCCATTCGATTTGCTTGAAATCGATGTCAGGATAATGAGCCATTGGTTCCGTGTGAATAAAGCACACACTTAAGACCATTGTGAAGATATGTCCTTTAGAACCATGGAATACCTGAATAGTCTACTCAATGGTTGGGAAGAGCCACTTACCTCGACTTGATGCATTCAAGGAGTCTGAGTGGTTCAGCGTAGACTTTAAGGTGCGCGAGCCTTAAAATTAGCTTCCCTGGGTCACATGTAGTGCACATAAAATCCAAATATTGTTAGAATTTAGCATCATAATAATCATAAACCAATGGAATTGCTGATAGTTTCGGTTTTAACCCAATGTCATGATGACCAAGGCGAGTATGCCAAGTTTGTCATGCAAAAGACATTATGGAAAACTATATTGTACGCAACATGTGCTACGGGTTTTCTAGTACGTATAGTGCAATCCTGATGATATATAGAGAATGTGCTTGCCATACACGCTGCATATGGTAAAGAGAATGTATTCCTCTTTGTTGTCATCATAAGTTTCACTACAGAAACTATTTTGACGGATATCTCTATGGTTTAGTAGGGTACGAGTTAAACTGGAAAGCAATAAAGCATCCTGACGTTACTCGAGTACCCACAGGGATAGTAAATATGGCTCGAGTTGAGCCAACAAATACCTCATCGCGTCTAGCGATTTTAAAATATCTCCTTTCTCTCAACGAGCGTGGAAACATTTCACTTCCCTGAGTATAGTGTTTGTGGTGCATATGTCCACAAGGCACATAACATCTTTCATCAGATTGACTCCCGTAGAAATCTCTATATGGACATAAGATTCTCAATATGAAAATCACTGTCAGATATATAGAATGCACACAAATGTATTTGTACCAAAGTGCTGATACAATATATTGTGATATACAATATATGATGACAACAATAATCATGTTCATATTAGAACATCAGAAATGGACATAAATAAAATAGATCACTAAGGAGATTGAGGGACTAAATGTAGTCTCCAAACATGTTGGTTGATGCCTACTCAACTGTCATGTTCTCCGTGCTCATAGGGACCCGTTGTCACTGGTGATGTCGGGTTGCAAGTTGAAGTGAGCTTCAAACCTTTGCCCTTGAGGTTCGTTGTGTCCCAGGAATTGCTGATACAGAATAAACAGATGCTGAGATCTGAATCAATATAGTGCCTTATGATGTATAAGACATCATTTTTCTGTCAGCGATGTGATCCTGACTAGAGATGAATCTTATGGTCTTGGATTTCACACATTATCCCACAAGACACAAGAGTGATCATGATGTCCTTGGCCCAGAAAGGGCAGTGATGGCCATTGAGGGCGAATGCCTCAAATTCTCTAGACATTAGTTACCAGAGATAATCATGGTTGATGTTGTAATGAACTTAGCAAAATTAAAGGGTATTTCAAGAAGTTATCTTGAAATCATTAATGTGAATCTCAAATTGCTAAGTATGACACCTTGTAGATAATCTCCAAAATGGAGTAGATCTCGCAGCACTAGGGAGTATAATCTGATGAAATCAGTAGATACTCACTCGTAATGCCTTATGTCATGACTTGGAAAAATTTGTGGGAGAGCACTTTGTAAAGCAATCATAATGTCGAAATGACAAAATGTAGGCTTTATCAGTAGTCATCGATAATCTGCGTAGGCAGTAGATCCATATGACTACCTTGTGATCCCAAGCATCAATTTGAAGAAATCACTTTGAATTTTGCATGTGTATTTGCAAAAATTGAAAATCTCAATTGCAAATAGACGTATTAATCTCGACATGTGCTTAACATGGAAATAAATACATCATAGAAATATTCCAGAATACCTCGTACTCAACGGAGAAACAGTACTGCAGAGGTACTGAATTTATCTTTGCAAGAGTATAAAAATCTCAATTGCAAATAGTGGATGTAATTAATCTCAACATGTAGAATAACATGGAAATATATTACATCATAGTATATTCTGGAATACAAGGTACTCTACAGATATACACTACTATTGTAATGAATAGTAATGATGTTGCAAATTTGATGCTCAAGTGAAAAACTTGAATTGTATAGACCTCAAATTAAATGAGATGATCTTGTATCAAATTGCAAGGTAATTCAGCAGGGTGAATTAATATTTTGCGAGAGAAAATTCATCTCAATCGCAATGAGATTGTTTTGCGAGAAAAGGTATATATTTCTCAATTGCAAATCAATATTGTTGTGCGAGAAATTTTAATCTCAATTACAAAACAATATTGTTGTACAGATAAAGAGCATGTTATAGAATTTACTATAGAGCAAATACATTGAACATGTGGCATTTTCACAGAGTATATCTGGAAAATCATTTACATATTGTAAATGGTACATGGAGAGATCTAGCCATCTCCAATGTACTACAGTGGCCTGATCTAGTGATCAATCGCAAATACACAGCCACTTGTATGGGGTTAGTGCATAACCCGGGGGCCACACTGAAAAACCTTCAAAGAGATAAGGTTCCCATCGTTGTCCTGTGTGGACACAAATCAATCGATTTGCTTCACGGAACCACCGGCTGGATGGTTCGAGCGAGGCGCAGGCGCGGGCTGCGGGGCCGCGCCGCCGACGGGTGCGGCGCACGGCCGGGCGTGGGCTGGCGCAACGCGGGCGGGCGGGGCCGGCTACAGCCACGCGCGGGCGCAGGCGGCGAGGCCATGGCGCGTGCGGGCGAGGGAGAGCGTGTCGCAGGGGCCGCGGGAAGTCGCGCCAGTGGAGCCATTGCGTCACGCACGAAGCCCGAGCCGGCCGATGATGCGTCAAGGGCTCGATGCCTCCGTGTTGCCGCATGGCTAAGGGCAGCCGATGCAAGCGCTGCAATGACGAGGACTAAAAGTACTAATTTCAGATAGCAATTAGTATATGCATGACCAAATCAGAAAGAAGCACCTTGTTAGTTTAGCAATGAAATCAAGGTATGACTCCAATTCATTCATTTATCCCTCGATTTTCCTCTCGATTTTCCCAGATAGATGGACGTCGGTGCCCCTATTCTTCATTCACGGGGAGAGGCTGCCGCTTGGAAGCTTATCCACCGGGGTGAGTGATGACCCACAAGTATAGGCGATCAATCGTAGTCTTTTCGATAAGTAAGAGTGTCGAACCCAACGAGGAGCAGAAGGAAATGATAAGCGGTTTTCAGCAAGGTAATTTCTGCAAGCACTGAAATTGTAGGTAACAGATAGTTTGATAGCAAGATAATTGGTAACGAGCAAGTAACAGTGATGATAAGTAAGGCGCAGCAAGGTAGCCCAATCCTTTTGTGGCAAAGGACAGGCCAGAACAATCTCTAGTAATAGGCAAAGTGTTCTTGAGGGTACACGGGAATTTCATCTAGTCACTTTTATCATGTTGGTTTGATTCGTGTTCGCTACTTTGATAATTTGATATGTGGATGGACCGGTGCTTGGGTGCTGTTCTTAGTTGAACAACCTCCCACTTATGATTAAACCCCTCGCAAGCATCCGCAACTACGAGAAAAGTATTAAGATAAAATCTAACCATAGCATTAAACGTTTGGATCCAAATCAGCCCCTTACGAAGTAGCGCATAAACTAGGGTTTAAACTTCTGTCACTCTAGCAACCCATCATCTAATAACTACTCCACAATGCATTCCTTTAGTCCCATGAATGGTGAAGTGTCATGTAGTCGACGTTCACATGACACCACTAAGGGAATCACAACATACATATCATCAAAATATCGAACACATATCAAATTCACATGATTATTTGCAACATGACTTCTCCCGTGACCTCAAGAACAAAGGTAACTACGCACAAATAATAAACATGCTCAAGATCAGAGGGGTATTGAATAGCATAATGGATCTGAACATATAATCTTCCACCAAATAAACCATATAGTAATCAACTACGCAAGGTAATCAACACTACTAGTCACCCACATGTACCAATCTGAGGTTCCGGTACAAAGATTGAACACAAGAGATGAACTAGGGTTTGAGAGGAGATGGCGCTGTTGAAGATGTTGATGAAGATTGGCCTCCCAAAGATGAGAGGGGTGTTGGTGATGACGATGGCTTCGATTTCCCCCTCCGGGAGGGAAGTTCCCCCGGCGGAATCGCTCCGCCGGAGGGCAAAAGTGCTCCTGCCCAAGTTCCGCCTCGAGGTTGCAGCGCTTCGTCTCGAAAGTCCTCCTCTGATTTTTTCTAGGTCAAAAGGGATTTTATACCAAAAGATGGGCACCAGAGGTGGGCCGAGGAGGGCACAACCCACCAGGGCGCGCCCAGGGGGGCCTGGCGCGCCCTGGTGTCTTGTGCCCACCAGGGTGGCTCCCTCCGGTAGTTCTTTGCTCTAGTATTTTTTATTAATTCCAAAAATAATCTCCGTAAAGTTTCAGCTTCATTGGAGTTGTGTAGAATAGGTATCTCTGATGTGCTTTTTTCAGGTCCACAATTCCAACTGCCGGTATTCTCCCTCTTTGTGTAAACCTTGCATATTATGAGAGAAAGTGCATTAGAATCACTCCTAAAGCATTATTATCCAACAAAACATAATAAATAACAGTAGGAAATCATGATGCAAAATGGATGTATCAACTCCCCCAAGCTTAGACCTCGCTTGTCCTCAAGCGAAAGCCGATATTGAAAAGCATGTCCACATGGTTTGAGAGAGAGTTGTCGATAAAAACAAAATACGGACATAGTAGCATCATGCTTATTATTATAATAGCAACAAACTCTAACATAAAATTTATTCAATACATTTTTATCATATAACTTCTCATGAACAAGTAACAATTCATCACAACATAGAAGTATGAAGCATAAACCTTATTGGAAACCAACAAACTATGTTCTTAGTCAACTTTGCAACTACAATTCATCATATTTTCAGGAAGGGTCTCATGTCGGAGACTTTTGGCAAGTCCACATACTCAACCATCATTTAGTCTTCTATGATTGCTAACACTCACGGCATACCCATGAGCAAAAAGTTTCAACCGGACACATAGGAAGATATGGGCTTATAGTTTCGCCTCCCAACGTATTCACCTCAAGGGTGATGTCAACAATAATAACTCATGCACACTCATATCCAACTGGATATATGTTCCTAGATCTTTCCTCACCACATGATGCTTGCAAAAGGAAAAAAAGTAAAATGGAATAGGGAAGAATACTTTGACTCTTGCATAAAAGTAAACACATAAAAGTAAAAGATAGTCCCTTCACAGAGGGAAGCAGAGGTTGTCATGCACTTTTTGTTTTGTATGCCCAATCCCTTAATGTAAAAGAACGTCACGCAACCTTTATTATGCAGTCCATCGCTTTTATTACTTTGCCATCATAAGTTCGTATAGCGCTCAATTTTCTCTTACACTAATTGATCAAAACACTTTTAGAAGCAATTTTTATTGCCTTGTTGCACCGATGACAACTTACTTGAAGGATCTTACTCGATCCGTAGGTATGTATGGTGGACACTCAAAGAATGAATTTGGGTTTGGGTTTTTGGATGCACAAGTAGTATCTCTACTTAGTGCGGAATTTTTGGCTAGCAAAGATATTGAGCAAGCACCACATGTTGAAGGATCTATGACAATGAACACGCATAAATCATTACGTTGTCTTCCTTGTGCAACGTCAACAGTTTTGACATATAATATTTGATGGGGGCTCACAATCATAAAAGATGTCCAAGATGGTGTATTTGCATGTGAATCTTCTCTTGCCTTATTAATTCTTTCATGAATTGCATCATTGACCAATGCTATGTTTGTCAATCTCCAATAAATTTTACTACTTATACTTTTCTTTATGTGATGTCATTAATCACCATGAGATTAGCATATGATTCTTTTCGTTTATTTCTCTTTCCTTTTATTTTGATTGCAACAAGAAAGTAGAGAGGCAAAAACTCAAACTAAACTTTATTATATAACTCTCACTTGATTACATAGATAGATAGGCTACGAAACTAACATACGAAAATAGATCATGCTAAACTTTTATTCAACTAAAGCAAAGGGAAACTAAAGATCGAACTAAAATAGGTAAAGGTGAATAAAAGTGATGGTGATACGATACCGGGGCACCTCCCCCAAGCTTGGCTCAAGCCAAGGGGAGTGCCCATACCCGTGTGCTCAAGTCTCCTTTGGTGGTGGTGATGAAGAAGGTGGTGGTGTAGAGGTGTCACACTTCATACTCAAAAGGTGCTCCAATTTGCGGATGACTCTTCGAAGAGTATTGATGTGCTCCTCTAGCAAAATATTTTCACGAATGAGAAATTTATTCTGAACACGGACCGCTTCGAAAGCCCTAAAAGCTTCAATTTCAATAGGGGTGAGATGACTATAATAAGGTTGAAGGATATCTTCTTCTTCTCCCTCCTTTGTTGGCATGGACTGCCCTCCTTCCGGGGGCTGATCCTCCATAGCCACTTTACCCTTGTCCTCCTTGTCAGCTTCTTTTGGCTCTTCCCTCTTCAGCTCCATCTTCATTAGCCACGCATCTTCTTCTATGTTGTTAGAAGAGGGAGAAGACATGATGCTTGGCTTGACAGATCTGATAGGAAAATAGCACGAAACAAGAACAGAGGATTTTTCTGCGATGCGGTCGTCAAAACAGTCGGGGGTATATATAGAGAATTTTTATTCTTGGAAAACAAGCATATGGAAGGAAAACGGAGTCGAGAAGGTGTCCGAGGTGGGAACAACCCACCAGGGCACGCCCAGGGTGCCTGGCGCGCCCTGGTGTATCGTGCTCACCTCGATCACCTTCCGGTTTATTTCTTTATTTCCAAAATTTTCTAAAATTCCAAAACTAACAAAAAATATTTTTGTGGATTTTTCGGAGTCCATTTACTTACTGTATCATGTACCTCCTATTTTTCAGAATTCTGGGGTGTTCTGGAAGGTTTCTTTTATGTGTTCCTCCGGTGTCATGGTTTGGATAACATTGCTTTCAACGTTAATAGGCGTACCTGAGATATAGTGCTTAATTCTTTGTCCATTGACCACCTTCGGGTTAGTACCTTTGGCGTTATTAATCTTGACAGCTCCAGAACGATAAACCTTCGATAATATAAGGTCCTTCCCATTTGGAGAGAAGCTTACCTGCAAAAAATCTTAAACGAGAGTTGAACAAAAGAACATAGTCTTCTATTTTGAATTCCCCCTTTTGGGTTCTTTTGTCATGCCATCTTTTTTACTTTTTCTTTGAATAGTTTGGCATTTTCATAGGCTTGGGTTCTCCATTCATCTAAAGAGCTAATATCAAATAGCCTCTTCTCACCGGCAAGTTTGAAATCATAGTTGAGTTCTTTAATTGCCCAAAATGCTTTATGTTCTAATTCTAGAGGCAAATGACAAGCTTTACCATATACCATTTTGTATGGAGACATACCCATAGGATTTTTATAAGCTGTTCTATAGGCCCAAAGTGCATCATCTAATTTCTTAGACCAATTCTTACGACACCTATTGACAGTTTTTTGTAATATTAATTTTAGTTCTCTATTGCTAAGTTCAACTTGACCACTAGATTGAGGATGATAGGTTGATGCAATTCTATGGTTAACATCATATTTAGCAAGCATCTTACGGAAAGCACCATGAATAAAGTGTGAACCACCATCGGTCATTAAATATCTAGGGACTCCAAACCTCGGGAAGATAACCTCTTTAAGCATTTTAATGGAGGTGTGGTGATCAACACTACTAGTTGGAATAGCTTCTACCCACTTAGTGACATAATCAACATCAACCAAAATATGAGTGTACCCGTTAGAGGAAGGAAAAGGCCCCATATAATCAAAACTCCAAACGTCAAATGGTTCAACAACTAGTGAATAATTCATAGGCATTTCCTGCCGCTTACCGATATTACCAATTCTTTGACATTCATCACAAGACAAGACAAACTTACGGGCATCCTTGAAGAGAGTAGGCCAATAAAAACCAGATTGCAATACCTTGTGAGCAGTTCTATCTCCCGCATGATGTCCTCCATAAGCTTCAGAATGACATTTCCGTAGGATTTGTTCCTGTTCATGCTCAGGTACACAGCGTCTAATAATACCATCTACTCCTTCTTTATAAAGATGTGGGTTATCCCAAAAGTAATGTCTCAAGTCATAGAAGAATTTTTTCTTTTGTTGGTATGTGAAGCTAGGTGGTATATATTTAGCGACAATGTAATTAGCATAATCAACATACCAAGGAGTGTTTTGAGAAACACTTATTGCAGCTAACTGTTCATCAGGAAAACTATCATCAATAGGTAGTGGGTCATCAAGAATATTTTCTAACCTAGACAAGTTATCAGCTACGGGGTTCTCAGCTCCCTTCCTATCAACAATATGTAAGTCAAATTCTTGAAGCAAGAGAACTCACCTAATGAGTCTAGGTTTAGCATCTTTCTTTTCCATAAGATATTTTATAGTAGCATGATTGGTGTGAACAATAACTTTTGAGTCAACAATATAGGATCTAAATTTATCACAGGCAAACACAACTACTAAAAAATCTTTTTCAGTAATAGAATAATTTCGTTGAGCACTGTCTAGAGTTTTACTAGCATAATGGATAACATTCAATTTTTTATCAACTCTTTGTCCTAGAACAACGCCAATAGCATAATCACTAGCATCACACATAATTTCAAAAGGCAAGTTCCAATCAGGTGGTTGAACGATAGGTGCAGAGGTTAAGGCTTTCTTGAGTGTTTCAAAGGCTTCCACACAATCATCATAAAAAACAAAAGGAATATCCTTTTGCAAAAGATTATTAAGAGGCCTAGAAATTTTAGAGAAGTCTTTAATGAACCTCCTATAAAAACCAACATGACCAAGGAAACTTCGAATACCTCGTTTAGATATTTTATGCCCCAAGACAATGCCTTCATTAACCATAAAGTGTCACTTCTCCCAATTGCATCAACTTTAGCTTTATCTACCTCAATACCTTGTTTAGCTTTATCCACCTCCACAATCTTTTCACAAAAATCAGAGAATATATCAGTCATACATCTTTGAAAGGTAGCAGGTTCATTGCATAAACCAAAAGGCATACGTCTATAAGCATAGGTTCCAAAAGGGCATGTAAAGGTGGTTTTCTCTTGATCGGATTGTGACACAGGTATCTGAGAGAAACCAGAATATCCATCTAGGAAACAAAAGTGCGTGTGCTTAGATAATCTTTCTAGCATTTGATCGATGAAAGGCAGAGGGTAATGATCTTTTCTAGTAGCTTTATTTAATTTCCTAAAATCAATTACCATTCTATAGCCAGTAACAATTCTTTGTGGAATGAGTTCATTCTTATCATTAGGAACAACGGTAATACCTCCTTTCTTATGGACACAATGAACGGGACTTACCCACCTACTATCAGCAATGGGATAGATTATTCCTGCTTCCAGAAGCTTTAATATTTCAGTTCTTACCACTTCTTTCATCTTAGGATTTAATCGCCGTTGGTGATCAACAACGGGTTTAGCATCAGGTTCCATATTAATCTTGTGCTGACATAGAGTGGGACTAATGCCCTTAAGATCATCAAGAGTATATCCAATAGCAGCCCGGTGCTTCCTTAGAACTTGTAATAATCTTTCTTCTTCATGTTCTAAAAGGTTAGCACTAATAATAACAGGATATATCTTTTTCTCATCAAGATAAGCATACTTCAAAGTGTCAGGCAATTGCTTTAATTCAAACACATGATCACCTTTGGGTGGAGGAGGACCTCCAAGAGTTTCAATAGGCAAATTGTGTTTCAGGAGAGGTTGTTGTTCAAAGAAAAATTGATCTATTTCATTTCTTTCACGCAAGTGCATATCATTTTCATGGTCAAGCAAATATTGTTCTAATGGATCAGTAGGAGGCACAACAATAGAGGCAAGACCAATTATTTCATCCTTACTAGATAACGCTTTATCACGAGGTTGTCTACTAAACTTGGAAAAATTGAACTCATGAGACACACCACCAAAACTGACACCGACAGTTTGTTTTTCACAATCTATCTTAGCGTTGACGGTGCTCAAGAAAGGTCTACCAAAGATTATGGGGCAAAAGTCATATTGTGGGGAACCAAGGACTAGAAAATCAGTAGGGTATTTTACTTCCCCACACAAGACTTCAACATCTCTAACAATCCCAAGTGGTGTGATGGTGTCTCTATTAGCAAGTTTAATAGTAACATCAATGTCTTCTATTTCAGCAGGTGCTATTTCATCCATAATTTCTTGGTATAAGGTAAAAGGGATAGCACTCACACTAGCACCCAAATCACATAAACCATGGTAGCAATGATCTCCTATTTTGACTGAGTCAACATGCATGCCTTCTATGGGTTTATGTTTATCTTTTTCATCGGGTTTAGCAATTCTAGCAGCTTCGTCACAGAAGTAGATAACATGCCCATCAATATTTTCTACCAAGAGATCTTTAACCATAGCAATACTAGGTTCTACTTTAATCTGCTCAGGGGGCTTAGGTGCTCTTATATTAGTCTTACGAACCACAATTGATACCTTAGCATGTTCCTTTATCCTAACAGGGAAAGGTGTTTTTTCAATATAAGCGGTAGGCACAACTGGATCAACATTATAAATAATGGTTTCATCTTTATCTATGACCAGTTCTTTAATTTCTTCTTTAATAGGGGGATGATATTTAAACCACTTCTCCTTAGGGAGATCAACATGAGTAGCAAATGCTTCGTAGAAAGAGGCTACTATCTCAGAGTCAAGTCCATATTTAGTGCTAAACTTGTGAAAAGTATCAGTATTCATAAAAGATTTAACACAATCAAACTCAAGCTTTATACCTAACTCATTATCTTCGTCGAGTTCCCAATCTTCAGAGTTGCATTTAATTCTTTCTAAGAGACCCCACTTGAATTCAATAGTCTTCTTCATATAAGAACCAGCACAAGACGTACCAAGCATGGATCGATCATTATGAGAAAGCCGAGCATAAAAAATCTGAATGATAACTTCTCTCGGGATGTCATGATTGGTGCATGAATATAACATTGACTTAAACCTCCCCCAAGCTAGAGCGATGCTTTCTCCTTCACGAGGCCAATATATATATATATATATATATATATATATATATATATATATATAAAATTCCGATCACGATGAACTAGATGCATGGGATAAAACTTTTGGTGGAATTCCAATTGCAAACGATTCCAGTTCCACGATCCAAGATCATCACATAGCCTATACCATGTCAATGCTTTTCCCTTCAAAGATAAAGGGAAAACCTTCTTCTTAACTTCATCTCCGGGTAAACCGACAAGCTTAAATAATCCACAAATTTCGTTCACATATAAAAGGTGCATATCAGGATGTTCAGTTTCATCTCCTGCATAAGGTTTAGCAAGCAGTTGTTCTACCATACCCATAGGAATTTCATAACCAATATTTTCAGTAGGTGCACTAGGTTGAGGGGCAACTAATTGTGGTTCCGGTCGAGGTGAAGATACCCCGAACAAACCCCTCAAAGGATTGTTTTCCATAGTGGCAAGTAACAATAAATTTCAGCACGTAGTATAAGTTTTTCCTTACCGATTTCCACTTACCAAGAGCGCTTCACTCCCCGGCAACGGTGCCAGAAAAGAGTCTTGATGACCCACAAGTATAGGGGATCAATCGTAGTCTTTTCGATAAGTAAGAGTGTCGAACCCAACGAGGAGCAGAAGGAAATGACAAGCGGTTTTCAGCAAGGTAATTTCTGCAAGAACTGAAATTGTAGGTAACAGATACTTTGATAGCAAGATAATTGGTAACGAGCAAGTAACAGTGAAGATAAGTAAGGCGCAGCAAGGTAGCCCAATCCTTTTGTGGCAAAGGACATTCCAGAACAGTCTCTAGTAATAGGCAAAGTGTTCTTGAGGGTGTCGGCGTTCTGGATACCAGGGTACCCAGACTTGCCTGCCTGCGGCCCAAGGCGTGGCCCACCTCGATGACCAAGTGCGGCCCGGCGCGGCTTCACTCGACACAAGGCCCTCGCGAGACCCCGAGCTCACAAGGGAAACAGCGCCAAGACCCGCGGGGAGATAGGCCTCCTCCCGAGCGGCGGAGATCTCTATGCAACGCTAGGCCTCACGAGGTCAAGGGTGACGACAACCAGGCCAGACGGGCGCCAGCGTGCCAGAGGGGACAGTTTCCTCTTTGGTGCAAAGGAGACAAGGACGAGCGCAGGCTCCCAAAGCGCCCCCAAAGGTTTCCCTTCTGGTGCAACAAGACCAAGACCCCAAGCCCCGCAGGACGTACGTCATCACTGAGCCCACCACTGCATCACCGTCGACCACTTTGTAGGCAAAGACCACCTTTCGTCAGGATAGGGTGTACCTCCTATCCCCCCTTGAATTTGGCCGTTGTGGGATCCCTTCCCGCCATTGCGATGAGGGAAGAGGACCCGGGCCGCTATAAATAGAGGCTAGGTAGCCCGGTGGAGAGAGGACGAGACAACCACCCCTGAAAACACACCCGCAAGGCAAGACACCCCTGTACTAGTTCATCCACAAACCTCCTCGTGAAGCAATCCACCAAAGGCAGGAGTAGGGTTTTACGTTTCGCCGCGGCCTGAACCTGGGTAAACTCTCGTGTGCTATCTTCTTCCTCGCCATCGAGCGGGGTTATCGTGTTGTGAGCTTGGAGGGGGCGAAGCAGTTTGGGATCTTCGCACATGCCCCTGGGTTCGAATTCCTTAGGGTTTTGCGGAGCCCGAAATCTGACATTTGGCACGCCAGGTAGGGGGCGTGTCGGAGTCTTCAGCAAGCTTCGCTTCTTCTCCGCCCTGTCGTGCCGATGACCAATGCCGGACAGGCTCCTTTCGGCCTCGGAGGACCCGCCCCCGCCAACCTCGCCACTGCCGCCCAAGACCCGCGCCACGACAGTGCGATGCTGGGCCGACGTTACCAGGCCACCAGCGTCGTTTCCACCACTGACGCCGCTCGTGCCGGCCAGGCGCATGGCGGACGAGCGGCGTCCATGGGACCGGCATCGCGCTGCACCCACGTGGGAGACCTCAACGTGCATGACTCGCTCCTGATGGAGAGTGAGATGCTTCGCCACTACCCTACGCACGGGGGCTTCGACGCCTGGGCCGACCACATCGCCGAGCTAGTCGTCGTTGCAAGGAGGGCCTGGGTCCCCCACCTTCCTTCACGACCAACGGCGCTGTGCGCTGGGGGCTCGCTCACCGTACCCGTCGCCCCACCTGCGGACGGCGCACCCGCTCCACTCCCGGGCGAGCCCGAGCAGGGCCCGCCGCACGCCATGCTTCTCCTTCTCTGGATCCCGATGACCGGCTTCAGAGCGCCGCCCGGTCCCGCCAGTAGTGCCTACGAAGGAGGTGCTGGGGTGCCCCGTGCGCACCTCGACGTACGCGCCCACACCCAACTGGATCATCAACAACCTGGCTCGTCCCGGTGGGAGCGCGCCAACCGGCGCAGGGAGCAGGCGGCTCAGGCTTCCGGCCAGGCAAGTAACCGCAATGGAGGCGCAATGGAAAATCAAGGAGGCACCTCACAGCAAGACACGCGCGGCCCACCCCACGGTGGCGGCAGAGCTAGGCAACTTCGGGCGGAGGCCCGCCGCAGGAGGGTTTGTGGCCCGCGTGCTCAGGATGGTGTCATCCCGCCACCCGGGGAGACTGCCCTTGGTGCGCGCGGGGACGACTCAGGAGGGGGCCAAAGCCTCTGTACGGAGCCCTACGTTCCGAGCTACGTCATACCTGCAGAGGGCGTGGAGGATCAGGCACCCTCTGCAGGTGCCGGCACCCTCCCGAAATAGGGAGGTGCCTCGGGCGCTCTCCCCAAGCCGGGCATGGGGCTTCCACGGAGGGAGCACCAGGCCAGGTTTATGCGAGCAAGGGAGAAGGGGGAGCGTCCCGGGAAGCGCGGGGGCACGACACAGCCGCCGCCCCCACGAGCGAGCAGCGCACAGCCGAGCCCAGGGCCTCAGGAGCGACCGCCTAGGGAATCGGCAGGGTACAAGCAACGCGGGCCACCCGCGGTAACGAGGGTGCCGGAGCGGCCCTCGGGAGGCGGGGCCTCATGAGGCCCGCGAGCCAAGGCCCGGCCGGCGCCACGACGCTTCACGAGGCGGCTTCACCAACACAACACCTCTGCAGCTGCGCTGGGTGCATTGCGCTCATGTTTGGGCCGCGGGAGCGCAATCCCGCGGCTACGCGGGAAGCAATGCACACAGGTTTGTGCTGTAGAGGCGCGCAACCGCGCAGTAATGCGTGGGATGACTCTTAACTGAGTTGGGAGCACCTGGGCCATGCGCCTGGGGGCTTGCCCAGCTATCTTCAGCCGTGACACTCTCACGTAATAATGAGTGGGTGATATGTCTCCGTCGTATCTATAATTTTTGATTGTTTCATGCCAATATTCTACAACTTTCATATACTTTTGGCAACTTTTTATACTATTTTTGGGACTAACATATTGATCCAGTGCACAGTGCCAGTTCCTGTTTGTTGCATGTTTTTTGTTTCGCAGAAAATCCATATCAAACGAAGTCCAAATGGGATTAAAACTTACGGAGATTTTTTTTGGAATATATGTGAATTTTGGGAAGTGGAATCAACAGAAGGCGGTGCCCGAGGGGCCCACAAGCCATAGGGGCGCGCCCTGGGGGGTAGGGCGCGCCAGGGTGGCTTGTGGTCACCCTGTAAGGCGGTTGGTGAGCTTCTTTCGCCGCAAGAAAGCTAATATCCAGATAAAAATCGTGTTAAAATTTCATCCTAATCGGAGTTACGGATCTCCGGGAATTTAAGAAACGGTGAAAGGCCAGAATCTGGGGAGGCAGAAACAGAAGGAAACAGAGAGAGAGATCCAATCTCGGAGGGGCTCCCGCCCCTCCGCCGCCATGCAGGCCAAGGACCAGAAGGGAAACCCTCCTCCCATCCAGGGGGAGGTCAAGGAAGAAGAAGAAGGAGGGGGGCTCTCTCCCCCTCTCTCCCGGTGGCACCGAAACGCCGCCGGGGCCATCATCGTGACGGCGATCTACACCAACAACTTCTTGCCGCCGTCATCACCAACTCTATCCCCCTCTATGCAGCGGTTCAACACCTCTTCTCCCCGCTGTAATATCTACTTAAACATGGTGCTCAACGCTATATATTATTTCCCAATGATGTATGGCTATCCTATGATGTTTGAGTAGATCCATTTTGTCCTATGGGTTGATTGATGATCATGATTGGTTTGAGTTGCATGTTTTATTATTGGTGCTGTCCTATGGTGCTCTCCGTGTCGCGCAAGCGTGAGGGATCCCCGCTGTAGGGTTTGCAATATGTTTATGATCCGCTTATGGTGGGTGGCATGAGTGACGGAAGCACAGACCCGAGTAAGTATGTTGTTTACGTATGGGAGTAAAGAGGACTTGATACCTTATAATGCTATGGTTGGGTTTTACCTTAATGATCTTTAGTAGTTGCGGATGCTTGCTAGAGTTCCAATCATAAGTGCATATGATCCAAGTAGAGAAAGTATGTTAGCTTATGCCTCTCCCTCATATAAAATTGCAATAATGATTACCGGTCTAGTTATCGATTGCCTAGGGACAAATAACTTTCTTGTGACAAAAAGCTCTCTACTAAGACTAACTTAGTTGTTTGTTCATCTAAACAGCCCCCTAGATTTTATTTACGTGTTCTTTATTATCTTGCAAACCTACCCCGTTACACCTACAAAGTACTTCTAGTTTCATACTTGTTCTAGGTAAAACGAACGTTAAGTGTGCGTAGAGTTGTATCGGTGGTCGATAGAACTTGAGGGAATATTTGTTCTACCTTTAGCTCCTCGTTGGGTTCGACACTCTTACTTATCAAAAGAGGCTACAACTGATCCCCTATACTTGTGGGTTATCAAGACCTTTTTCTGGCGCCGTTGCCGGGGAGCAATAGCGTGGGGTGAATATTCTCGTGTGTGCTTGTTTGCTTTATCACTAAGTAGATTTTATTTGCTGTTCTAAGTTGTTCTCTATCTTTAGTTATGGATATGGAACACGAAATACCAAAAAAATTAGGTGTACTTGCTACTCATGGAGATGGGGAACCTCCTAAAACCCTCGATGCTCGTTATGTGAAAGATATTATGCACTACTTTAATAATCCTGAGAAAACCCCATTCAATTAGATAATGGGACACACGTTGGATCAACGTGAATACTTTAGGGATTATCGCTTGACTCAAAAAGGGAAACTGTTATGGGATCAAATTCATATGTTGAAATGGTATACTTGGAATCTATGCTTGAGATATGATATTACTTGTTGCTCTAGGATGAAGGCTAAACACCTTCCCTTTTCATGTAAATTTAATGATAATGAAACCTTGGCTTCTTATTCTAATGGTATATATGATTACTATGATGTGGAACAAATAGAAGAGTTTGTTGCTTTTAAGGGTGCTTATGAAATTGAAGCTTTGTTTGAAAAGTATGAAGATTATGATGATGCTGTTTACCGATCTCAAAATTTGGCTATGCTTCGTTATTGTTATGCCAATTATGAATATAATACCCATATTGATCAATTTATTGAGAAAGTCTCCGCTATCCAAGAAGAGACTAATATTTTGCAGGAATCTATGGAAGAAGAAATTGATGACACTGTGAGCTCATTGGATGAAAAAGATGAGGAGGAGAGCGAAGAACAAAAGGAGGAAGAGTGGATTAGCTACCCATGCCCACCTTCTAATGAGAGTAACTCTTCAACTCATACATTGTTTAATTTCCCTTCGTTCTTACCGAAGGATGAATGCTATGATAATTGCTATGATCCCTTGGATTCGTTTGAAATATCCCTTTTTGATGAACTTGATGCTTGCTATGCTTGTGGCCATGATGCCAATATGAATGATGCTTATGGAGATGAACTTGCTATAGTTCCTTATGTTAAACATGAAATTGTTGCTATTGCACCCACACATGATAGTCCTATTATCTTTTTGAATTCTCCCAACTACACTATATCGGAGAAGTTTGCACTTATTAAGGATTATATAGATGGGTTGCCTTTTACTATTACACATGATGATTTTGATAGATATAATATGCATGTGCTTGCTGCTCCTACTTGCAATTATTATGAGAGAGGAACTATATCTCCACCTCTCTATGTTTCCAATATGATAAAATTGCAAGAAAATGCTTATGCTATGTATTGGCCTTTACTTTGTGTGCATGAATTGTTCTTTTATGACATGCCGATGCATAGGAAGAGAGTTAGACTTCGTTGTTGCATGATATATGTTACTTTGTGCTCACTACTAAATTACAAATCATTGTTAATTAAAATTGGCTTTGATATACCTTGGGATCCGGGTGGATCCATTACTTGAGCACTATATGCCTAGCTTAATGGCTTTAAAGAAAGCGCTGCCAGGGAGACAACCTGGAAGTTTTAGAAAGTCATTTTATTCTGTTGTGTGCTTTTATATAGTTTAAAAAACAAAAAAATAAAGAGGGGAACCTAAAACTTTTTCAAAAAGAAAAGTGAAAGTGAGAGAGACGAGCATTGTTAAAATGGGAGCATGCCTTGAACTTTGTTCATGCCCATGGAAACCTTGTGAATCTTAATTACAGAAACTTTTCAACAAAAATAATTACCCCCTTTTATAAATCCATTGTATTATAAAAATAATGTGCCAAGATTTGCCTTTAGGATGATTAGATTGCTTGTTTGGTGTGTGCAGTGCAAAAACAGAAACTTTGGCTGTAGCGCGTGAATTTACATTTTTTACTGGAATGTCAAAAGTTTCTGAAATTTTTACACAGTACTTATATGGAAATTGTTTATTTTTTCCTAATGTTTCAGAACTTTTAGAGTTACAGAAATATAGTAAATGTTCAGATTGCTACAGACTGTCCTGTTTAAGACAGATTCTGTTTTTGATGCATTGTTTTGCTAGTTTTGATGAAACTATCGATTTAATCGGTGGTATAAGCCATAAAGAAGTTATAATACAGTAGATACAATGCAAAAATAAAATGTGAATGTGTTTGCAACAGTACTTAAAGTGGTAATTTGCTTTATTATACTAACGGATCTCACGAGGGTTTTGTTAAGTTTTGTGTGATTGAAGTTTTCAAGTTTTGGGTGAGATCACGATGGATGAAGGAATAAGGAGTGGAAAGAGACTAAGCTTGGGGATGCCCGAGGCACCCCAAGGTAATATTCAAGTACTCCCAAGAAACTAAGCTTGGGGATGCCCCGGAAGGCATCCCCTCTTTCTTCTAACAACCATCGGTAATTTTACTTGGAGCTATATTTTTATTCGTCACATGATATGCGTAAATCTTGGAGCGTCGTGTGCTTTTTCTTTTTCTTTTAATAATGCACCATGCTGGTATGAGAAAGTCCTTGGTTGATTTATAGAAGGCTCTTTGCACCTCACTTATATCTTTTGAGTATGGCTTTGTAGAATGCTTCATGTGCTTCACTTATATCATTTGAAGTTTGGATTGCCTGTTTCTCTACACATAGAAAACCGCCATTTGTAGAATGCTCTTTTGCTTCACTTATATTTGTTAGAGCGTGGGCATATCTTTTTTAGAAAGAATTAAACTCTCATGCTTCACTTATATCTATTTAGAGAGTCAACAGGAATTGGTCATTCACATGGTTAGTCATAAAATCCTACATAAAACTTGTAGATCACTGAATATGATATGTTTGATTCCTTGCAATAGTTTTGCGATATAAAGATGGTGATACTAGAGTCATGCTAGTGAGTAATTGTGGATTGGTAGAAATACTTGTGTGAAAGTTTGTGATTCCCGTAGCATGCACGTATGGTGAACCGTTATGTGATGAAGTCGGAGCATGATTTATTTATTGATTGTCATTCTTTGTGTGGAGGTCGGGATCGCGCGATGGTTAACTCCTACCAACCCTTCCCCTAGGAGCATGCGTGTAGTACCTTGTTTCGATGGCTAATAACTTTTTGCAATAAGTATGTGAGTTCTTTATGACTAATGTTGAGTCCATGGATTATACGCACTCTCACCCTTCCACCATTGCTAGCCTCTCTAGTACCGCACAACTTTCGCCGGTGCATTACACCCACCATATATCCTTCCTCAAAACAGCCACCATACCTACCTATTATGGCATTTCCATAGCCATTCCGAGATATATTGCCATGCAACTTCCACCGTTCCGTTTATTATGACACGCACCATCATTGTCATATTGCTTTGCATGATCGTAAGATAGCTAGCATGATGTTTTCATGGCTTGTCCATTTTTTGATGTCATTGCTACGCTATATCATTGCACATCCCGGTACACCGCCAGAGGCATTCATATAGAGTCATATTTTGTTCTAGTATCGAGTTTTAATTCTTGAGTTGTAAGTAAATAAAAGTGTGATGATCATCATTATTAGAGCATTGTCCCATGTGAGGAAAGGATGATGGAAGCTATGATTCCCTCACAAGTTGGGATGAGTCTCCGGACTTTACAAAAAAATAAAAGCGGCCAAAGAAGCCCAAATAAAAAAAAGAGGCCAAAGAAGCCCACCAAAAAAAACAAAAAAATGAGAGAAAAGAGAGAAGGGGCAATGCTACTATTCCTTTTTCCACACTTGTGCTTCAAAGTAGCACCATGATCTTCATGATAGAGAGTCTCCTATATTGTCACTTTCATATACTAGTGGGAATTTTTCATTATAGAACTTGGCTTGTATATTCCAATGATGGGCTTCCTCAAATTGCCCTAGGTCTTCGTGAGCAAGCAAGTTGGATGCACACCCACTTAGTTTTCAGTTTGAGCTTTCATACACTTATAGCTCTAGTGCATCCGTTGCATGGCAATCCCTACTCACTTGCATCGATATCGATTGATGGGCATCTCCATAGCCCATTAATTTGCCTAGTTGATGTGAGACTATCTCCTTCTTTTTGTCCTATCCACAACCTCCACCATATTCTATTCCACCTATAGTGCTATATCCATGGCTCACGCTCATGTATTGCGTGAAAGTTGAAAAAGTTTGAGAATACTAAAGTATGAAACAATTGCTTGGCTAAAACCGGGGTTGTGCATGATATTTTGAGAAGACATGATTGCTTTATTAGTATGCTTGAAGTATTATTGTCTTAATGTCAAATGATAGACTATTGCTTTGAATCACTCGTGTCTTAATATTCATGCCATGATTAGATTATATGATCAAGATTATGCCATGTAGCATTCCACATCAAAAATTATCTTTTTTATCATTTACCTTCTCGAGGACGAGCAAGAATTAAGCTTGGGGATGCTGATACGTCTCCGTTGTATCTATAATTTTTGATTGTTTCATGCCAATATTCTACAACTTTCATATACTTTTGGCAACTTTTTATACTATTTTTGGGACTAACATATTGATCCAGTGCCCAGTGCCAGTTCCTGTTTGTTGCATGTATTTTGTTTCGCAGAAAATCCATATCAAACAAAGTCCAAACGGGATAAAAACTTACGGAGATTTTTTTTGGAATATATGTGAATTTTGGGAAGTGGAATCAACAGAACGCGGTGCCCGAGGGGCCCACAAGCCATAGGGGCGCGCCCTGGGGGGTAGGGCGCGCCAGGGTGGCTTGTGGTCACCCCGTAAGGCAGTTGGTGCCCTTCTTTCGCCGCAAGAAAGCTAATATCCAGATAAAAATCGTTTTAAAATTTCATCCCAATCAGAGTTACGAATCTCCGGGAATTTAAGAAACGGTGAAAGGCCAGAATCTGGGGAGGCAGAAACAGAAGGAAACAGAGAGAGAGATCCAATCTGGGAGGGGCTCCCGCCCCTCCGCCGCCATGGAGGCCAAGGACCAGAAGGGAAACCCTCCTCCCATCTAGGGGGAGGTCAAGGAAGAAGAAGAAGGAGGGGTCTCTCTCCCCCTCTCTCCCGGTGGCACCGGAACGCCGCCGGGGCCATCATTGTGACGGCGATCTACACCAACAACTTCGCCGCCGTCATCACCAACTCTCCCCCCTCTATGCAGCGGTTCAACACCTCTTCTCCCCGCTGTAATCTCTACTTAAACATGGTTCTCAATGCTATATATTATTTCCCAATGATGTATGGCTATCCTATGATGTTTGAGTAGATCCGTTTTGTCCTATGGGTTGATTGATGATCATGATTGGTTTGAGTTGCATGTTTTATTATTGGTGCTGTCCTATGGTGCTCTCCGTGTCGCGCAAGCGTGAGGGATCCCCGCTGTAGGGTTTGCAATATGTTTATGATTCGCTTATGGTGGGTGGCGTGAGTGACGGAAGCACATACCCGAGTAAGTAGGTTGTTTACGTATGGGAGTAAAGAGGACTTGATACCTTATAATGCTATGGTTGGGTTTTACCTTAATGATCTTTAGTAGTTGCGGATGCTTGCTAGAGTTCCAATCATAAGTGCATATGATCCAAGTAGAGAAAGTATGTTAGCTTATGCCTCTCCCTCATATAAAATTGCAATAATGATTACCGGTCTAGTTATCGATTGCCTAGGGACAAATAACTTTCTTGTGACAAAAAGCTCTCTACTAATACTAACTTAGTTGTTTCTTCATCTAAACAGCCCCTAGATTTTATTTACGTGTTCTTTATTATCTTGCAAACCTATCCCGTTACACCTACAAAGTACTTCTAGTTTCATACTTGTTCTAGGTAAAGCGAACGTTAAGCGTGCGTAGAGTTGTATCGTTGGTCGATAGAACTTGAGGGAATATTTGTTCTACCTTTATCTCCTCGTTGGGTTCGACACTCTTACTTATCGAAAGAGGCTACAACTGATCCCCTATACTTGTGGGTTATCAGTGGGTTGTATACGCCCGGAGCCCCCCGAGGATGCGGAGAGGTTCCATCCCACGCCCAAGTGGAAGCCCCATGCTCCGCACTGGCGGATAACACTGCCCTCCAATGGCTATGCCCACGCAACGTGGATGCTCTACGCTCCGTGCTGGGGGAAGACGAAGGCGAAGACTAGCCTAGGTGCCGGACGTGGCTGTTGCTTGCTTCTTTTTGTGTTCGTATTGCCACTTTTTGAAATGAAGTTGAAGATTTCGTGACTCTATTTGAAAAATGGACGGGAACTTTTCTCTCTTCGCGATTCCTCTTTCTGGTCTTGAAGTCTTTTTCCTTTTTGGATTGAGACCTTGCCGAGTACGGCCCACACGCTTTGGCCCCTCCTCGCGGCCTCTCAGAGCAGGCCGGCAAGGACCTGCCGCCTTAGAGGCACTCATCGCTTAAACGGCCGACTCCCGCTCGGGGGCTCCGGCCGCGGCCCAGCATGACATCACGGAACCTTGGGAGGGTTAGGCGTGTCCCAATGCGGCAGCCCACGGAAACGTAAGGAAGTCGCTTGAGCGTCAAGGGGGACTCCTGAGCAACGCGCCTCAGGAGCCTCACCGATCGCGTAGCTCCGCGCCCCTTGGTCTCGTCCTAGTGATCCGGACGCCCCAATGGTGGCCGAGGCCTCGCCCCTTTGGTCTCGTCCGGTGATCCAGACGCCCCAACGGCGGTCGAGGTCTGCTCGAGATCGGGCCCCGCAGACGCAGAGCGCCACTTGAGCGTCAAGGGGGGGGGGGGGTTCCCAGGCAATACGTCTCGAGAACCTCACGGATCGTGTAGCTCTGCACTCCTTGGTCTCGTCCTGGTGATCCGGACGCCCCAATTGTGTTCGAGGCCTCACCCCTTTGGTTTCGTCCTGGTGATCCGGACGCCCCAACGGTGGTCGAGGTCTGCTCGGGATCGGGCCTCGTCGACGCAGAGTGCAGAAAGGGCTCCCGGACCACCCCGCAAGCAAGGAAGAAGCCCTCCCAGGCGGGATCCTCGACCTCCCTGGATGCTCCGCCTACCCCTCACGACGCTCGAGCTCGCCACGACCCAATAAGCTAAGTACACCCGCCGAATAAGGGCAGAACTTTCTAATCAAGTGATAGCCCGAATGCCGGGCAAGATGCATGAGCGCTAACGCCAAAATGCAGGCGCCACGGTCCGCTACCTAACCCCATCGGGATTCTTGTGGTTCCAGGAGCAAGGAAGGGCAGCGCGAGGGAAGGAGTCCGACCACTCTAGGCGACGTGGCTAGGGGCCTGACCTTGGGGGCGGCACGATCCCCCTCAGGAGGGCCCGCCCCACGAGGGCACGACCGGATGCCATTGCTGGTCTTAGCGCGATACCCTCGTGGGCCTCTCAAGGGACGCCGAGGCGCATCGGCAATAAAACAAAGCCCCGCGGGAGGCGCGGGGACGCGTCACGCTAAACAAACAATCAACGGCTCAAAAAGGAGGAGGAATACGAAGGTAAAAACGCAAAAGTTAACGCCCCCAGGGGCCAGGTGTTGCTTGACATGACAGGAACTGGGAAGAGAAAATAGGAGAGGACTAGGCGGAGGAGCCGCTGTCGTCGTCCGGGCCGTCGCCAGCCGCGGCACCGGAGTCATCACCCTCGTCGGAAAGGGGCTCCTGGACGAACCGCTCCACCAAGGACTCCACGTGCGGGTGCGTTTCGTCCCTGAGGGGCCTCTGGAGCTCCTCAGGCACCGGCTCCATGATGCGGAGGAGGTCGAGCTTGGGGACGAGGCGGCGAAGGTTGGAGAAGACGCGTGTTAGCGCGAGGTCTAGGAGGTCACGCGCACTGGATGCGTTGTCCTCGTCAACCCGGGAGACACCAGTCTCCAGCGCCTCCATCACCTTGTCGAAGAAGTTGAGGTAGCCCCCATCGCCGTGCGCGCACGGCAGCGCAGGGGCCTCCCCAACGAACCGGCTCACTGCTCTGACTGCGCGAAGGGCGATGTCCCGATACTGCTTGGCGCGCTGCGCCTCCAGCATCTTCGCGTGGGCCGCCTCGTCCTGGGCAGCCTGCATGGCGTCGACGGCCCACTTGACCTAGGTCTGGAGCGACGCCAGCTCCGCCTGAGCCTCTGCCTCGCCCCTGAGCGTGGCCTCGGCGTCCGCGAGCTGGACCCTCAGTGCATCCGCCTCCTCCTGGAGTTCCTCGAGCCTGCGCCTCTTGGGCGCAGGCGCCCTAGGAGGAGGGAACGATTAAGACTGGCGCGGCAGTTGCGATTATAAGAGAAGGAAGCGGGAGACAAGGAACTTACTCAGCGACGATGGCCCAGCGCCGGCGGACTTGGGCTGGCCTTGAGGGCCCCCCACCGCTGCTTCCGAGGGCCGCCGGTGGAGCCGGGGGCTCCGAACGCTTCCCCGCACCTACCGCGCTTCCACCAGACGCCATGGGTGAGCAAAGGAAAGGAGGAAGACAAGGAAGATAATTTGGAAGGAAGAGAAGCGAGAGGGCATGTCAAGATGGCAAGGCCCCTCGAGCGGGGCAGGTTTATAGGCGCAACCACTACATGCGGGGCGTCGTGGGAAGTGGAGTTGCCATGCACCTCAAGCGGCGCATGCCAGGCTCGTTCGGCGTGCTATCCTGCCTCACGTCGCTTCCCCTGCTCCCGTCGGGTCACATCCGCGTGGCCCGAGGCGAGAGGGGATGCAAGGGGTCAGCCGCATTCAAAGAAGAGCAATGATGGCCAAGGAGGTGCGCAGGCCAGGCGTCAGCTCGACTCAAGGCGGTTCCCGACGTCTTCGGGGAGCCGAGACGCCCAAGTCTCGTGGTGCGCCACGCGTCGAGTCGGACCCGCAGGCGATTGGGGCCCATAGCGCTCCGGTCCATCCTTCGTGGCTTCGCCCCGAAGCTAGCTCAAGCGCGCCTCGGGCCCGGGGGCTACTGTCAGCGTTCTGGATACCAGGGTACCCAGACTTGCCTGCCTGCGGCCCAAGGCATGGACCACCTCGACGAGCAAGTGCGGCCTGGCGCGGCTTCACTCGACACAAGGCCCTCGCGAGACCCCGAGCTCGCGAGGGAAATAGCACCAAGACCCGCGGGGAGATAGGCCTCCCCAGGCGTCCTCCCGAGCGGCAGAGATCTCTATGCAACGCTAGGCCTCAGGAGGTCAAGGGTGACGACAGCCAGGCCAGGCGGGCGCCAGCGCGCTAGAGGGGACAGTTTCCTCTTTGGTGCAAAGGAGACAAGGACGAGCGCAGGCTCCCAAAGCACCCCCAAAGGTTTCCCTTCTGGTGCAACAAGACCAAGACCCCAAGCCCCGCAGGACGTACGTCATCACCGAGCCCACCACTGCATCACCGTCGACCACTTTGCAAGCGAAGACCACCTTTCGTCAGGATAGGGTGTACCTCCTGTCCCCCTTTGAATTTGGCCGTTGTGGGATCCCTTCCCGCCATTGTGATGAGGGAAGAGGACCCGGGCCGCTATAAATAGAGGCTAGGTAGCCCGGTGGAGAGAGGACGAGGCAACCACCCCTGAAAACACACCAGCAAGGCAAGACACCCCTGTACTAGTTCATCCACAAACCTCCTCGTGAGGCAATCCACCAAAGGCAGGAGTAGGGTTTTACACTTCGTAGCGGCCCGAACCTGTGTAAACTCTCGTGTGCTATCTTCTTCCTCGCCATCGAGCGGGGTTATCGTGTTGTGATCTCGGAGGGGGCGAAGCAGTTGGGGATCTTCGCACACGCCCCTGGGTTCGAATTCCTTAGGGTTTTGCAGTGCCCGAAATCCGACGGAGGGTACACGGGAATTTCATCTAGTCACTTTTATCATGTTGGTTTGATTCGAGTTCGCTACGTTGATAATTTGATATGTGGGTGGACCGGTGCTTGGGTGCCATTCTTACTTGAACAACCTCCCACTTATGATTAACCCCCTCGCAAGCATCCGAACTACGAGAAAAGTATTAAGACAAAATCTAACCATAGCATTAAACGTTTGGATCCAAATCAGCCCCTTACGAAGTAGCGCATAAACTAGGGTTTAAGCTTCTGTCACTCTAGCAACCCATCATCAAATAACTACTCCACAATGCATTCCCTTAGGCCCATGAATGGTGAAGTGTCATGTAGTCGACGTTGACATGACACCACTAAGGGAATCACAACATACATATCATCAAAATATCGAACACATATCAAATTCACATGATTACTGACTAAAGGTTGTCTTCGCCTACAAAGCAACTGGGCGTGACATAGAGGTGGGCTCGACGATGACATTCGTCCTGCCGAGCTCGTGGTATTGGTATTGTTGCACCGGAATGGAAACCTTTGGGGGATCCCTTGGGAACCCGCGTACGTCCTTGCTTCCTTAGCACCAAAGGGGAAACTGTCCTCTCTGCGCCCGCTGGCCTTGGTCATCATGGCTCACGTCATCGCTGTCTCCTGAGGTTGGGCACCTGCATAGGAATCTCCGCTGCTCGGGAGGTAACCTGGGGAGGCCGCTACCCTGGAGGTCTTGGCGTTGTTCTCCTCGCGAGGCCGGGGCCCTCATGAGGGTCTTGTCCTGGGGGGTTTCTCGCCAGGCCGTACTGGGATGCCGAGGTGGGCCACACGCTGGGCCGCAGGCATGCAGGTCTGGGTACCCCCAATCCCAGAACGCCGACAGTAGCCCCCGGGCCCAAGGCATGCTCGGGCTGGCTTCGGGGCGAAGCCAAGGGAGGAAGGCCGAAGCGCTGCGGGCCCTAACCGCCTGCGGGCCAGGCTCGACGCGTGGCGCACGACGGGACGCGAACGCCTCCACTTCCCCATGTCGCCTCGGCAATTGCCTTGACTGAGAAAAAGCCTGGCGCACGCAGCAGAGCCATCATTGCCCCACCTCGTGCCTTCCTTCTGCTTCCCCTTCCTCTGCAAGCTCACGCCCTTGTTGCCGGGTCTTGCATTAGCTCCAATCTGCCCCTCCACCATTGCTCCCAAGAGGAAAAGGGGAAGGACTTCGGTGGCGTCAGAGCCCCAGCCGGGGCCAGAGCCCGCGCTGGGCCGGTCCTCCGTGCTCAATCTCAAAGGGCTGGACAAGGTCCGGCGGGCGATCGCCGCCGACACTAATGAGTGGAAGGCGACGAAGATCTGGCCCACCTGTCGGCTTCCGGTGGATCTGGAGGCCACCAACATCCCCCTTCATCTCCATGCCATCTTCTCTGGCTTGCTGCCGCCGTTTTCAGACTTCTTCAATGCTGTGCTCACACACTACCAGGTCCACGCATTACACCTCGACCCTGGATCCATCGTCCTCCTCTTCTCCTTTGCGTTCTTGTGTGAGGCCTTTGTGGGTGTCTCCCCATCCGTGGCTCTGCTTCGCCACTTCTTCTCCCTCGAGACGGTCGCCAGCGGGCAGTGCTCGAGGTGCGCATCATTCCGAGCGGTGGACGCGACGGCAGGCGCGGCCCTCGACGCCGAGCTTCATCCGGACGCGTAGGGCTTCTGGAGGCAGTGTGTGTATGTCGACGCCGCTGTGTACAACCCCCTGCTCCAAGCTCAGGAGGTCCCCGCGGTGTCGAGCTCCGACTGGGGGCACGCGAAGCTCATTGACCCGCGGCTTGCGCGGGTTACGGCCAGGTTGGCCGTCCTGAAGAAGGCGGGCGTGACGATGGCGATGGTGGTGAGGGAGTTCATCCGTCGGCGAATTGCTCCCCTCCAACGCCACTCTCGCCCCATGTGGGCCTTTGCCGGCCCCGATGACGCCATGAGGCTTCAAGTGCCTTCCCTTCCTTCCAGCTCGCTACGCGAGGTGCTCCACCTCCTGACTGGCGGGGAACCTGCCGCAGTTCCTCCGGAAGGGCTCCCCTTGTACAATTACCCGAACAGGGGAGCCTTCGTCCAGAAGATGCCACGCTTCGATGAGTGGGGGCTGCTTCCCGAGGCCCATGCGGACCCTTGCGATGCCCTTCTCGTGGCGGCCCCAGCCTCTGGGGGCCCTGAGGTCAGCGCCCCTCGCACGACTGCGGAGGAGCGCCCTGAGCGGTTTGCCCCTCAAGAGTCCGCCTCCGTCCCTCCAATCGGCGCATGTGATGCCACACCCGGAGGCACGACCGCCGCTCCTGCCGTAGGGTGCCATGCATCGGATGCCAGCGAGCCGTCCCCCGGTTCCTGCGCGCGCCGGGGGAGGAGGAGGCCAGGGGGTCGCAACGTCCCGGCCCTGGGGACCCTGAGGAAGAGGAAGTGGATTGCCCTGGATGAGTAAGCGCCTGACCTCCCTTGATTTCCGCATGACGTGCACTTCTGAGGCTTTGCTCCTCAGGTCCCCTCCTGACGAAGGAAAGAGCGCACCTCCGCCACCACCTCACGTAGATGCTGGGCCTGTGGTGGCTCCGTGCCTCGCGAGCCGCGTGACCGCGCGCGGGGAGGTGCCCGCGGGGCCCAAGCCATCCCTGGGGGGGCCTCGGGCCCGAGTTTCCGGCGTTCCTCTTCAGGCGTGGCCTCCGGCTTGCGGGGGCAGGGCCGAGGCCTCCCCTGATGATTCTTCCTGGTAGCTGGATGCCCGAGGCGTCGGCGCCTTCTTTGAGTGGAGGGGCGAGTCCCTTTGAGGCCCGGCGCCGGGCCGGGGGTCCAGACTGTGGGCCCTCGGCCTCCGGATCCCCGCTGGAGATGGGTGGCCCCTCACGTGGCTTCCCTGCCGACCGGGGAGCTGAGGAAATCCCTGGTCGAGCATTGGAGCTCGCTTGCGGTCGCAGCGCCGCCCGACACGGCCTCCTTCAAGGAGTGGTGAGCGCGCTAGGCCGTCTTGGGGCCGAGCTTAACGACGTCGATGCGTGCCTTGAGGCGGAACGCTTGCGCGTGGCATGCGAATGGCTCCGGCTCGAGATCGCCATCAACCTCGGTCCTCTGCAACGCGAGCATGCTCGCACAGAAGCTGAAGAATCCCTCGTCGCGGTGAGGGAGGCCCGCGATTGTGCCCTTGAGGAAGCCCGTGCTGCGGACTGCTGGCGTGAGGCTGTGGAGAAGCGCGGGGAAGAGCTTCAAGCTTCCAATGCCACCCTCGAGCGGCAAGTCCAAGCGCGCAAGGCCGCGCTCGCCACCTCGGCGGGCAGGCCGTCCACGGGCGAAACGAAGCTCTGCACACTTGAGGATACGCCGACGTTAGAAGCACTGGAACAAAGCCTGGAGCGCTAGCGGCTGGAAGTGATGGAGTGCCAAGTGGCTGTCGCCGAGGACTCCCTCGCCTCTCGGGAGGCGAAGATCTAGGAAGAGGTCGACAAGAAGGTGGTGGAGATTCGTCGGGCCCTCGCCAAGGACTACCGCGGGAAGATGAAGCTTCAGGAGTCCCGTTTCTGCAAGCGGCGCGAAGACCTGAAAGGTGAGGCTGACTGCCTCAGGAAGAAGTTAGCCGCGGCGGAGCAACGTGAAAAAGCTGCGGTGGACGCGCGGGCCGCCACCGAAGCCGAGCTGTCTTTCCTCTACACGCAAGTGGAGGACGTCACTTCCCTCGCGGAGAAGGCCTCGGACGAGGCGAACCGCGCCCGGGGGCTGCAACACACGCGCTCCCAGATGTTCCAGGCCCTCGAGAGGAGGCCCCACCAAGCCCTAAACAGTATCTGCAACGAGAGCATCTCCAGTCCGCTTGTTCCTGATGACGCCGGCTACCTTGGCTTCTTCACCAGGATTGTGGAGCGCCTTGAAGGGGGGGGCAGAGAAGGCCCGCCAACTCGTGGAAGATAAGAGCCGTGACCTCCTCGCGCGTCTTCAGCCACCTCCTTCGCTTCGACCCCAACTTCTACTTCGACTCCATGATAGCCCCCGTGCCCGAGGTGATTCAAGGCGCCCTCGGGGACTGGGTGGAGGATCACGTGGACGACCTTATCGCGGAGTTTTCCCCGGCTGAGGGCGAGGACCTGCCTTTGGTCGAGGGGCGCGAGTCTGACGGTGGTGGCAGCGACAGTGGCGATGGTGATAGCACATCTCCCTAGGTTGTCTTTTTCCTATTTTTCCTGTCAAGATTTTGAATTCGACCCCGCGGGGAAGTGAGAGTATTTTGGAAGAAACTCCTTTATGATGTATTAAGTAATGTTGTACTCCCTTGCGTCGCCTTTCCTTTGCTCGTCGTGGGTCGCGACCCCTGAGGAGGGCTGGGTCATTACCATTATACCGAGTCGCGGTGCCCGGCCAAGGTCGGGAGGCGGATGTTTCGACGAGGGCCTCGGGCCATGCGTGCCTGCTGGCTCTCTTGAGAGCGTCGCGCGAGGATTCGGATGCCAAAGCCTTGGCGAGGTGTGCACGCGGGCAGGCCTGCGGCTGTTGTGGACTGGCCCCTCGGGGGAGGCCCACAACGCCGCTGAGGCTGTCTCAACGCGCACACCGTGTCCAGCCCCCGCTCACGGGGCGCGCAAGAGAAAGGGCCAGCAAGGAGAAACGAGACGCAAGATAGGAAACGCTGCAAGGAGAAAAAAAATCCCCACCCCTCTTTTCGAATAAAAACGCGAAAACTTCAAACTTTATTCTAAAAAATGACAAATTCTGTTACAAAAGAGAGCAAAGAACAGCCGCGTCCGGCACCTAAGCTAGTCTTCCCGCTAGCACGGAGCATGGGGCTTCCACTAGGCGTGGGCATAGTCATTGGAGGACCGTGTCGTCCGCCAGCACGGAGCATGGGGCTTCCACTTGGGCGTGGGTGGGGGCCCCTCCGCGTCCTCGGGGGACCCCGAGCGTATACAACCCACTCATAATTACGTGAGAGTGTGACGGGTAGAGCCTGGGGAGGCATAGGGCGCTCCGTGCCTCCAGTGCTGTAACACCCCTGGGTTTAAGCTACAGTGATCATTGTAATTAAGCTACAGTAATGGTTAAGTGATTAAGCTAATCTTTTGCTAAACAGGGCTTGATCAAGTTGAAGTTCAAATTCCATTTCAAAATGCCCTAGGAATTATTGTGATAAAAATAATTCTGCAAACAACAAAAGTAAAATGTTCCAAACTTGTGGAATATTCTAAAACAAATGTTGTTGAAGAAAACAACATCACCAAGCTTCTGGTGTGGACCCCACCATCAATAATAGTAGCTAAAAGCATTTTAAAAGTACTCTAAATTGCATTGGAAAATGAAAGCAGTTTCTAAAAATGCTCAAAGTGGATGTGGCCCTCCAAAATATTGCAAGTTAATTGTTGGACCATATGACACATTTTTACTTAAAGGAATATTGGCCTAAAATAAATAAAACAGAAACAAAGAAAAGAAAACAGTAAAGAAATAAATAAAAAGGGGCAAATGCCCACTTACCTGGCCTCTGGGCCGTGGGCACAGTGCAGCCCGGCCCACTGGGGCCTTCCCTTACCTGCTCCCGCCTTGCTGTCGTGCCCGCCATGGCCGAGCGCGCCTCGCTCCGGCCACTGGCTGCCACGGCGCCGGAGCAGGTGGGCGAGAGGATAAGGCTGAGGCCGTCCCTCCCCCCTGGACGCCGCCCTCGCCATTCCCCCCTCGCCCTGCTCGGTCTCCTCTCTCTCCCTCCTCCAGATCCGCCGGCCGCCGCCATGGCCGACGGATAGGCGCGGCCACACGACCTCCCGCGCCCTGCCAACGCACCCATGAGCTCCGCCGCGACGAGCTCGGCCTCCTCGATCACACGCGCGAGACCCTGGAGCCCTGCATCACCGTCCCCACGTCGTCTTCCATCTTCGGCCACCGCAACGCCGCCGTCGATTCCGGCCGCCTCGAGCCCTCCCCGAGCCCGCTTTGATCGGCAACGCCCCGATGTGAGCCTCCGCTTCCTCCCCTATCGCTCTCGTCGCTGTTAGCTGCCTCTGGGGCCATCACCGACGTGCGCCCAAACGCGCCGCCGCCTGAGCTCGTCGCCGGCGCCTCTCCGCTGACCATTTGGTCCTGCCGCCGCCGCCAATCGACTCAGTGCATCACGTAGGGCCGCCCCGCACGTTTAGTTCGCTCGTTTGCCCGCCGCATCGCCGTTTGCCATCGCCGGCCGAAGCTAGCTCCGCCGCCGACGACGTGGCGCTCGCTACGGCCCATCGTTGCTCGCCCCGATGCCCGGAATAGATCGGCGGCTCCTCCAGCTCGCGAACGCGCCAAACGGCGCTCGATTTGCTGCCCTGTGCGCCATTTCCGAGCCGCGCCACCGTTTCGGGTGCTCGCCGGAGCAACTCCGGTGGCAGGCCGGCGCCGCCGCCGACGTGGCTGGGCTGGGGCCACCCCCAGGGCCACTGCTAGTGGGCCAGGCCAGCCCCAGTTGACCAGTTGACTTGGTCAACTGGCTGACTGGGCTCTGCCCAGTCACTGACTGGTGGGGCCCCCTCCCACCTGTGTCTATGACAGGTGGGCCGCCCCTGTCAGGCCACTAACTAGTTAGTTAAGTTAATTAAAATAATTAGTTTAGGTTAATCAGTCACTGACAGTTGGGCCCCACTGCTAATTAACCCTGTTTAATTTAATTAAAAACCTGAAATAGCACTGAGTCTATGACATGTGGGACCCACTGGTCAGGTTTGACCTGGCCAGCCCCCTGTTGACTGCTGACGCAATGCTGACCTCATGCTGACGTCATCATTCACTATTCTGGATAATGTTGGATTTAACTAATTAAATTAATTCCAAAAAATCAATAAAACTTTAGAAAATCATATCTTTTAAACCGTAACTCCGATGGAAAAACTTTATACATGAAAGTTGATCGGAAAAATCCCACGATTCCAAATATGCCATCCATTCATCTGTCACATGCCTCTAGCTATCTGAACATGCAACTTTTTGCCAATTTCGGATAGGTGAATAGTGCGTGGCATTGTTAAAATAATTTCAAATAAATTTCTAAATTAACTATCGCACCTAGATAGGCCGTAAACACCCCTAGCCCTGCGTATTGCCATGTCATGCATCATGTTGCATCTGTGTGCTTTATATTTATTGTTTCTTCCCCCTCTTCTCTCCGGTAGACCCCGAGGCTGACGGTGCTGCCGTGATCGACTACACCGCCGACGACCAGCCTTTTGCCGCAGAGCAGCAAGGCAAGCAAAACCCCCTTGAGCATTCCGATATCGCCTATTCTTTTCCCTCTTATGCTTGCATTAGATTTTGCTACTGTATTAGTTAGCTCCTATTCTGATGCATAGCCTATTTTTGATGAACTGCTACTACACCTATTAGCATATCAACTGCCTAGAGTAGGTTGATCATTGAACCCCTGAGACCCCCCTTAGTCCCAGTTGCCCTTGCGTCCATCGACGACACCGAGGACTTGAAGACAGAAGACTCAGTCGTCATGACTGACAAGCCAGGCCCCTCACATCACCGCACTCCCCTTAGTTGTACGACTCTGCAACGCTACTATCGAGTACGGAGGGTGACACCTCGTGAAGTACTCATGATGCTAGTTCTGTAGTGTAGCTAGTCGGTCGTGGTTATCGAGGGTGATTCCTCCTTCACCACTCCCGACGATGACTCTGTCGTGCAACCCCTCAAGTGTGGGACTCTCGAGGGTGATTCCTCTAAGTCCTCCTTGACGGTTTCATCGAGCGGGACCTCATGAGGGTGATTCCTCAGGTTCCGTCTCGATGTTTTATACACACAGTTACTATGACCGGGTTACTGAAACATGTGGAAGACGGGTCGGCCCCAAGGGTACCCGCGAGAGTGATATAGGTGGGGTGCGCCGGTAAGGCACCCGAGTGTTATTGGCGGGGCGAGGGACTGCATTTCATGGTTCGCGCTTGCCCCGCACTAATAAATCGCTAATGGGTTGAGTATTTAATCTGAGTTGGTCGATACGACCTTTAACGCACTAAACCTTCACGTGGGGAAGTTATGGGCACTCAGCGTCGTTGTATCAGCCGAAGCTCTTCGGACGTCAGCAATGGAGCGGCGCGCGCCGGATTGGGCTGGAACGTATAGCTCTTGGACTAGAGTGTACTAGGTCTGTTTTCGGCCGCGTTCGCATCGTGCAGGAGTGCAAGGGCAATTGGGCCCACGAACCTGCGCACTTAGGAGTAGACTGGCGGGCTGGCCTCTTCGTTGAGTCTAGGTGGGGCGACGATGTGCTGTATCCCGAGGCCGGGCATTACCCCGGAAAGTCTGTCCGGCCGGAGGTGACCAGGCGTGTTGGAAATGAGGTGCACCCCTGCAGGGAAGAACAAACTATTCGAATAGCCGTGTCCACGGTAACAGGACGACTTGGAGTTGTACTTTGGCCTACTACAACTATAATCATAAACTAATTAAAAATGAATTGTGGCTCCGAGATTGCTTCCTCGCAGGAAGTCGAGGAAGGATCTCTGGGCGTGGTTACTTAATAAAATTGCTACAACAATATGACTATATATATGAGCTGCAGGTCTACTCTCTTCTAATGCTGCAAGATGCTGAAGATGCTAGTCTTCGATAGGACTAGGCCTTCCCCCTCATTCTTGCTTTCTGCAGTCAGCCCAAATATAACCCCATTTCTTGATAATGATGCATACTTAGCATAGATTTGATGTCAGTCTTGCGAGTACTTTGGATGAGTACTCACCGCTGATTTGCCTTCCTTTCCCCCCCTCGATGCGTTGCCGCGTTCAGACGATGGAGCCCAGGAGATGGAGTACGCTGGAGACGACTACTACACCACCGCTGGAGCCTACTATTACGTGGAGGCCGCCCCCGATGCTCAGGAGTTGTTAGGAGGTTCCCAGGCAGGAGGCCTCGCCTCTTTCGATCCGTTGCTTATGTTTGTGCTAGCCTTCTTAAGGCAAAACTTGTCTAAGTTATGTCTGTACTCAGATATATTTTTGCTTCCGCTGACTCGTGTTTATGTCGAGCTTTCTATTCGAGCCCTCGAGGCCCCTGGCTTGTAATATGGAGTTGTATGACTTTATATTTGTGTCTTTTGTTGTGTTGTGATATCAATCAGTGAGTCCCTAATCTTGGTCGTACGCATTGTGTGCATGTTTAGCGTACGGACGAGAATGGGGGCGTCACAAGTTGGTATCAGAGCCAACTGCCTGTAGGTAGCCCCCTTTCCAACTCCTTGGCCGAAGTTGAGTCTAGTCATTGAAAAACTTTTACTAACACTGATGCTGTGGCTTACAGGCCCACATCTCAATCGGGTGGTATTAGGATCTTTTATTCCTCAACCTTACTCTGGGTTCTAATCTCTCTTCTCTTTCGGGTTAAAGATTTTGCTAACTCTAACCTTAGGTTCTCGTAACTATTTTCTTCCGGAGAGCCCCTCATTCCAGATGATCGCCTGCTTCGTCAGAAGATTCCGAAGATACTCTCCGATGTTCTTCCGAGAACTCGTGCTCATCGCTTTTGCGATTCCCTTTCACCGTCAACCCCTATGGATATCTACGTACAACTGTCGTTCATACTCATTCTACTTGCTCTTGTTATTACAAGGTACATCGAAGTATCTTATCGGAGATTCGATCATCCTCAGTTGTTATGTGTTTCGTAAAGTTCTTCGAAACACTATTCGATCTTCCGAATCCTCAGTAGCCTATTGCTCTTGACCTTCCTTACCTGCTTGCATTATGGATAATTCCATACGTCTAGCAATAATTATTAAAATCCTTTGTGACTGTCATCTGATTTAATGGATTCAACCTGTGTGTGTGAATGCATGCAATCCTCAGTTGAACCTTATAAATTATCTTGTCGGCTCAGACCTCTTTCCAAAACATGAGCTGGTTCTAGGTAAATCAAACCTTGATTGGTTATTCCTTTGTATTCAAGACTCGACTTATTCAGATAATTCAATGATTTGATGCCTTTGCATTCTTTCTTCTTTTGGTTGAGTATCGTTACTCACATCGGATCAATTGTAGTCCGCTAGATCTTTTGGTGGATTATTATCCGACAGTGGCATACATATTCAAAATTCTTATGAATTCTTCCCCTGATACATAATGTCTTTGGCAGAGAGTATCCGCTGCTTTTGTCGACCATGCTCTACTTTCGAGCTTGTGTTATTCACCCTTGAAGTTTGTGGTATATGTTCCTAAGATGCCCCTATGGGTTGAACCTATGCTTTCCCTAATCTGTGTGAACCCAAGAGTTTTCACGAGTCATATTCTCTGTTGTTTAGCCCGATAAAATTTCAACACTGCAACTTCATCGAAAGCGAGAAGTGAATGAGAGGTTATGCCTTGAAGAAGTGGGAGTCGACCTTGAACTTTGTGTTCATGCCCATGGACCCGGTGTATGACTTATCATGGAGCTTCTTGTAACAATAATCATTCTCTTTGTATGGATTGATCTTGCATCTATGTATTGGTACTTTGCAATAGTGGTTTCGACCATGATTGTTCTTCTTTGATCCCATTTCTTGGACAAGTTCAAGCACTTGTCTTCGACAGATCAATGCACCTGCCCAGCCTCTATTTTGATCTACCTTCGAGTATTACCCCCCTGGTATCTCAAGGATATCGTGTCTTTGCACTACATCTTAGGAATTTAAGATGAAGTAATACCTTACCCTGTCATAGTCACTCCACGGGTTCTGGGTTGTCATCAACCGAGAACATCGAATAGTGAATCGAGTCTGCACTGCAATTCAACAACTCGTAGTAAACTTCTTTGTTTACGAGTTTGTACTCGATCATGTCATTCCCAGCTGATTGGCTACCTCATCATCGTCATGCTGAAGCTTGACCATGCTACCTAAGTCCTTCATCCTCGGAACACAATTCCAACAGTGCGCTAAGCTTACATCGAGTTTTCAACATCGTGATTAGTTGTCTTGAAGGACAATATCGACTTTGAGCTAGCAATCTTATCTGTGGTTCCGATAACCTTTCGCTTCACCATTTCTTTGTTTGATGTCATCGCTGATCGATTACATTTTCATGAAACTTCTCGACAAATGTGTCGTGATCATCATCAACATTTTGAGCTCTTCCAAGTATCAATCGAATTCATGATGAGGAATACCATCCTTACCCCTCGATGATTTCTGATATCATCGACAACATTCTCGCCTTCCCTCCAACGCAAACTTATTAATGTTCTATGTTGCACTTGAGTTCCTTGATATCCAACTTATGTTCTGTTCTACCTTGGCGTAATGCCATATATTATGTCAATGGTGTCATGAGAATTTCACCATCTCTTAAGAATTCTTGATATAGTGATACTCCTTACCATCACCATTCATTTCTTGGTCCCCGTGATTGTTTCTAACCAGAGTACCGACAAGTGAACTGTGAATTGTGAATTCAATACTTCAAGCATTCCTATTACTTCAAAGTTGATGAGGGGTAATTTCTTTCTTAGTATGTTAGATGTTGAATCACCATTCTAACATTGATCGTGCCGCTTGGTCTATAATTCCGGATGCACTTCTTGATGAATGTTTAATTGTGGATGTTTTTCTCGAACATTCATCATTATATCATTGGTGTGACCAATGCTATCACCTTGTTCACGTAATTGTGGGAAATCACGTTTATGGAAATCTCGATAAATCATTGTTGAGCCCGTCGGCCACCTTCTCATCTTCTCCATGGTTACGGATGGACTCCTATTTCGGAGCTTGCTTTCGTATTCCATGGTCTGAGAATCTTGCAACGTGATCCCGTCGATTTGTGTTGCATCCTTTTTCCTTCTCAGGCCTGCTAAGTCTGAGGTATCGAAATACCAAACATATCTGAATCTCAGGCAGATATGATGATTGGAACTTTTCCAAGAAATATAACATTGGTCTCTGTTACTCGGTAAGGTGATGTTATGGCTAGCACACCTGGCCGGAGCAACTAATGCTATAGTATCTTGCTCAGCAAGGTTAGCCATTCTTCTATGAGGAAATTGAATGACTTATTTTATAGGTTGTTCCCACTGGCTCCTTGTGTAACCAAAGTCTGACCTTTACCTGGTGGCCATGTCTTTGCTATCTCGAAGCATGTCTGTGGTACACCGATCATCAAACCAAGAACATTGGAGGCATACTGCTAAATGTTTCTTGATCAATTATCCAAACATCGTTGGATGGGTAAACATCATAAATTCCTTGCCCCTTAGTCTTAATGGTTACCTACCTGGAGCCTTGTCATGATTGTCTCGCTCTGCTTGCTCTTGGAAAGGATATACACCTAATGCTCGTGTATACACATTTTCCTTTCCATTGGTCTGTTTAATGTGATAATCACATTTTTCTTTCCATTGGTCTGTTTAACCTTTTCTTGAGATTGATTTGATCTGAGTAGTGATAATTCCCTGCTTAGGTAAACACCTCGGTGTACAACTCTGTCAGTAAGACCCTGTTACTATTGTTGTTAACATTTCGGTAACCGCCGGTGGACGAGAACTTTGCCTATTGGTCTGCCTCGTTTCGACGAGCAGGAAGGTGGTTCTCTTCGTCCCCCGCCCTTGGTACCGATGTTGTTGCCGACATAGTTGACAGACTATCCTCTGACATGTCTTGCTAGCATGACCGTGCAAGATGTCACCGCTCTTCCTACTCTTAATCCACATGATGGGCCCATAACCCATAGTTCCACAGGATCGAAACCTGACTCTCCTGTACCACTTCGATTCCAAGGTATCTTTTGCACTTGGCTTCGTATGTAATTCCCGAGCCACCGCCTGAGGGATGATCTATTCTTGTGTCAGACGCAATATTATTTCGTTGCTCTGAACCCCTTTTCCACCTTCTGATTAGGCATCGAATGATTGCTTACTCGTTTGAAACTTTTGTACCATCGCATATCGCTCTCAAAAATTCCCTGAGCTACAACTCGAGGAATAACTCATGTCTTTTCCCTGAGTTCACCGTCAGATGCCCAACTTTATGGAGTTACGTTCTTCCAGAGTTTTCCCCTCATATCGCATTCGTAGGACGATGGAGATCCCGAAGAAAGGAGGACGACTTCATCAGGATGACCTGAGATAGAGAATGGAAGACATCAACGAAGGGATCAGCTTCTTCGAGAAGAGCAACCAAGAACTAGAAGACTCGTTAGAATTTCGTGACCAAACTTTCTCCCCCTTACTCTACCTCTAAATTCTCGGGACGAGAATTCTTGTTAGACGAGGAGAATTGTAACACCCCTGGGTTTAAGCTACAGTGATCATTGTAATTAAGCTACAGTAATGGTCAAGTGATTAAGCTAATCTTTTGCTAAACAGGGCTTGATCAAGTTGAAGTTCAAATTCAAGTTCAAATTCCATTTCAAAATGCCCTAGGAATTATTGTGATAAAAATAATTCTGCAAACAATAAAAGTAAAATGTTCCAAACTTGTGGAATATTCTAAAACAAATGTTGTTGAAGAAAACAACATCACCAAGCTTCTGGTGTGGACCCCACCATCAATAACAGTAGCTAAAAGCATTTTAAAAGTACTCTAAATTGCATTGGAAAATGAAAGCAGTTTCTAAAAATGCTCAAAGTGGATGTGGCCCTCCAAAATATTGCAAGTTAATTGTTGGACCATATGACACATTTTTACTTAAAGGAATATTGGCCTAAAATAAATAAAACAGAAACAAAGAAAAGAAAACAGTAAAGAAATAAATAAAAAGGGGCAAATGCCCACTTACCTGGCCTCTGGGCCGTGGGCACAGTGCGGCCCGGCCCACTCGGGCCTTCCCTTACCTGCTCCCGCCTTGCTGTCGTGCCTGCCATGGCCGAGCGCGCCTCGCTCCGGCCACTGGCTGCCACGGAGCCGGAGCAGGTGGGCGAGAGGATAAGGCTGAGGCCGTCCCTCCCCCCTGGACGCCGCCCTCGCCATTCCCCCCCTCGCCCTGCTCGCTCTCCTCTCTCTCCCTCCTCCAGATCCACCGGCCGCCGCCATGGCCGACGGGTAGGCGCGGCCACACGACTTCCCGCGCCCTGCCAACGCACCCACGAGCTCCGCCGCGACGAGCTCGTCCTCCTCGATCACACGCGCGAGCCCCTGGAGCCCTGCATCGCCGTCCCCACGTCGTCTTCCATCTTCGGCCACCGCAACGCCGCCGTCGATTCCGGCCGCCTCGAGCCCTCCCCGAGCCCGCTTTGATCGGCAACGCCCCGATGTGAGCCTCCGCTTCCTCCCCTCTCGCTCTCGTCACCGTTAGCTGCCTTTGGGGCCATCCCCGACGTGCGCCCGAACGCGCCACCGCCTGAGCTCGTCACCGGCGCCTCTCCGCTGACCATTTGGTCCTGCCGCCGCCGCCAATCGACTCAGTGCATCACGTAGGGCCGCCCCGCACGTTTAGTTCGCTCGTTTGCCCGCCGCATCGCCGTTTGCCATCGCCGGCCGAAGCTTGCTCCACCGCCGATGACATGGCGCTCGCTACGGCCCGTCGTTGCTCGCCCCGATGCCCGGAATGGATCGGCGGCTCCTCCAGCTCGCGAACGCGCCAAACGGCGCTCGATTTGCTGCCCTGTGCGCCATTTCCGAGCCGCGCCACCGTTTCGGGTGCTCGCCGGAGCAACTCCGGTGGCCGGCCGGCGCCGCCGCCGACGTGGCTGGGCTGGGGCCACCCCCAGGGCCACTGCTAGTGGGCCAGGCCAGCCCCAGTTGACCAGTTGACTTGGTCAACTGGCTGACTGGGCTCTGCCCAGTCACTGACTGGTGGGGCCCCCTCCCACCTGTGTCTATGACAGGTGGGCCGCCCCTGTCAGGCCACTAACTAGTTAGTTAAGTTAATTAAAATAATTAGTTTAGGTTAATCAGTCACTGACAGTTGGGCCCCACTGCTAATTAACCCTGTTTAATTTAATTAAAAACCTGAAATAGCACTGAGTCTATGACATGTGGGACCCACTGGTCAGGTTTGACCTGGCCAGCCCCCTGTTGACTGCTGACGCAATGCTGACCTCATGCTGACGTCATCATTCACTATTCTGGATAATGTTGGATTTAACTAATTAAATTAATTCCAGAAAATCAATAAAACTTTAGAAAATCATATCTTTTAAACCGTAACTCCGATGGAAAAACTTTATACATGAAAGTTGATCGGAAAAATCCCACGATTCCAAATATGCCATCCATTCATCTGTCACATGCCTCTAGCTATCTAAACATGCAACTTTTTGCCTATTTCGGATAGGTGAATAGTGCGTGGCATTGTTAAAATAATTTCAAATAAATTTCTAAATTAACTATCGCACCTAGATAGGCCGTAAACACCCCTAGCCCTGCGTATTGCCATGTCATGCATCATGTTGCATCTGTGTGCTTTATATTTATTGTTTCTTCCCCCTCTTCTCTCCGGTAGACCCCGAGGCTGACGGTGCTGCCGTGATCGACTACACCGCCGACGACCAGCCTTTTGCCGCAGAGCAGCAAGGCAAGCAAAACCCCCTTGAGCATTCCGATATCGCCTATTCTTTTCCCTCTTATGCTTGCATTAGATTTTGCTACTGTATTAGTTAGCTCCTATTCTGATGCATAGCCTATTTTTGATGAACTGCTACTACACCTATTAGCATATCAACTGCCTAGAGTAGGTTGATCATTGAACCCCTGAGACCCCCCTTAGTCCCAGTTGCCCTTGCGTCCATCGACAACACCGAGGACTTGAAGACAGAAGACTCAGTCGTCATGACTGACAAGCCAGGCCCCTCACATCACCGCACTCCCCTTAGTTGTACGACTCTGCAGTGCTACTATCGAGTACGGAGGGTGACACCTCATGAAGTACTCATGATGCTAGTTCTGTAGTGTAGCTAGTCGGTCATGGTTATCGAGGGTGATTCCTCCTTCACCACTCCCGACGATGACTCTGTCGTGCAACCCCTCAAGTGTGGGACTCTCGAGGGTGATTCCTCTAAGTCCTCCTTGACGGTTTCATCGAGCGGGACCTCATGAGGGTGATTCCTCAGGTTCCGTCTCGATGTTTTATACACACAGTTACTATGACCGGGTTACTGAAACATGTGGAAGACGGGTCGGCCCCAAGGGTACCCGCGAGAGTGATATTGGTGGGGTGCGCCGGCAAGGCACCCGAGTGTTATTGGCGGGGCGAGGGACTGCATTTCATGGTTCGCGCTTGCCCCGCACTAATAAATCGCTAATGGGTTGAGTATTTAATCTGAGTTGGTCGATACGACCTTTAACGCACTAAACCTTCACGTGGGGAAGTTATGGGCACTCAGCGTCGTTGTATCAGCCGAAGCTCTTCGGACGTCAGCAATGGAGCGGCGCGTGCCGGATTGGGCTGGAACGTACAGCTCTTGGACTAGAGTGTACTAGGTCTATTTTCGGCCGCATTCGCATCGTGCAGGAGTGCAAGGGCAAGTGGGCCCATGAACCTGCGCACTTAGGAGTAGACCGGCGGGCTGGCCTCTTCGTTGAGTCTAGGTGGGGCGACGACGTGCTGTATCCCGAGGCCGGGCATTACGCCGGAAAGTCTGTCCGGCCGGAGGTGACCAGGCATGTTGGAAATGAGGTGCACCCCTGTAGGGAAGAACAAACTATTCGAATAGCCGTGTCCACGGTAACAGGACGACTTGGAGTTGTACTTTGGCCTACTACAACTATAATCATAAACTAATTAAAAATGAATTGTGGCTCTGAGATTGCTTCCTCGCAGGGAGTCGAGGAAGGATCTCTGGGCGTGGTTACTTAATAAAATTGCTACAACAATATGACTATATATATGAGCTGCAGGTCTACTCTCTTCTAATGCTGCAAGATGCTGAAGATGCTAGTCTTCGATAGGACTAGGCCTTCCCCCTCATTCTTGCTTTCTGCAGTCAGCCCAAATATAACCCCATTTCTTGATAATGATGCATACTTAGCATAGATCTGATGTCAGTCTTGCGAGTACTTTGGATGAGTACTCACCGCTGCTTTGCCTTCCTTTTCCCCCCTCGATGCGTTGCCGCGTTCAGACGATGGAGCCCAGGAGATGGAGTACGCTGGAGACGACTACTACACCACCGCTGGAGCCTACTACTACGTGGAGGCTGCCCCCGACGCTCAGGAGTAGTTAGGAGGTTCCCAGGCAGGAGGCCTCACTTCTTTTGATCCGTTGCTTATGTTTGTGCTAGCCTTCTTAAGGCAAAACTTGTCTAACTTATGTCTGTACTCAGATATATTTTTGCTTCCGCTGACTCGTGTTTATGTCGAGCTTTGTATTCGAGCCCTCGAGGCCCCTGGCTTGTAATATGGAGCTGTATGACTTTATATTTGTGTCTTTTGTTGTGTTGTGATATCAATCAGTGAGTCCCTAATCTTGGTCGTACGCATTGTGTGCATGTTTAGCGTACGGACGAGAATGGGGGCGTCACAAGTGCGCGGATCCCATCCCTTGTCCCCAGGCTCGTGGCGGCGGGCCTGGGGCGCATCAGGCTCCGGACTGGTCCTCCCGTAGGGCGGGAGCCCATGGGCGCCCTTCCTGGGGAGGACCCGCTTCGGAACGGGGCCTCCGGCTCCTGAGGGCCTGGAGGCGAACGCCGTCGCCGTGGTAGCACCGCGACTCCTTGTGGCGCGGACGGGGCGCGGTGCCGGACCCTCTCGCTATGCGCGAGGTTGGCCCCCGGCACGACACCCCGACGCGCCTTGCCGAGGTGTCCGGGCGTCCTGTACGGGCACTCAACCCCCCGTCTCCAAGCGAGTGACGCCAAGCCTGGAGACATGGGCGAGTGCTCCACCCTCCATCTCCAGGAGGGCTACGCCCGGCCTGGAGACATGGGCGCTCGTTCCACCCTCCGTCCCCAGGTAGGCAATGCCCGACCTGGAGACATGGGCGCTAGTTCCACCCTCCGTCCCCAGGCAGGCAACGCCCGGCCTGGAGACATGGGCGCTTGTTCCACCCTCCGTCTCCAGGCGGGCAACGCCCGACCCAGAGACATGGGCGCTTGTTACACCCTCCGTCTCCAGGCGGGCAGCGCCCGGCCCAGAGACATGGGCGCTTGTTCCACCCTCCATCTCCAGGCGGGCAACGCCCGACTCGGAGACATGGGCGCTTGCTCGTGGTAGCCCCCAGCCTGGTGGCGTACCTTGCGAGGCTTCTCACACCAGGCAGCCTCACAAGGCTGGCCATGCTAGCCCTCCTCGCGAGGCTGCTCGTGCCAGGCCCTGCGGAGGCCGCCCGCGAAGTCGCTGCCATTCCACGGGGTGTTGATGTAGATGTGCAGCCCACCGCCCACGTCTGGGGCGGCAACCACGCTGGGTGGTGCGGGGCGACGCTCGCCACGCATGGCCCGTGCCTTCCGAAGCTCCTCGATCGTGCTGGTGATGAACTCCCACGAGCCTGGCGCCTCGCGCCATGCTCCTTGCCCGTCGGGGAGCGCGTCGAAGCACGCCTCCAAGTGGTGCCCGAGCACCTCCCTCGTCGCACCGGTCAGGTCGGAAGCTCTCCAGGTGGGAGCCCCCAAGACCGCCCCAGTGGAGAGCACCGGGGCCTCGTCAGCGGCGTGGACGGACTCGGCGAAGTGACCCAGCCAGCTGCCATAACGGTCATTGGTGGGGCGGTAACGCAGCAGCTCGCGCGCCACGAGAAGCGTGGTTCGCGCATTCGCCGGCCTGGGGCGTGCGCGGGAGGATGACGCTGCGGCAAGGGCGAGGGATGGGGTAGAGGCGCGGCCGTTGCGCTGCATGGTGGGCAGCAACAATGAGTCCCACTGCCCGTGTGCATCCGGGTCGAGGGTAGTGTTAGCTGGAGGAGGGGCGGAGCGGTGCGGAACGCCACGGCCCACGGGTGCCGCTTGGGTGATGCGAGCAACCCGACGCTTAGCGCGAGCCCGGCGAGCCTTGGCCATGGGAGCGACGACGCGGAGACGAAGCTGCACTGGAGGGAGGATTCCGACACGCCTCTACCTGGCGCGCCAAATGTCGGAATCGGCGCTCCGCAGACCCAAGATGGTTCGAACTCTGGGGCGTGTGCGAAGATCCCAACCAGCTCAAGTCTCAAGCTCGCCTCTCCATAGCCTAGCCTTGCCGAATGCGCGCGAGCGAGAGAGAATATGAACACAGAGATTTACCCAGGTTCGGGCCACCTTGCGGTGTAAAACCCTACTCCTGCTTTGGGTGGATTGGCCTCACGAGGAGGTTCGGGGATGAACAAGTACAGTGGTGAGCGACCTCGCGAGGGCTCTTGGTAGTGGGTGGTTCCGTCTCTCTCGCTGTCCCTCTCTACGGTGGAGGCTAGTCCCTATTTATAGTGGCCTTGGTCCTCTTCCCTTATCGCACAGGCGGGATGGGATCGACATCGGCCAAATTTGAAGGGGGACAGGAGTTACAGCTTATCCTGACTAAAGGTGGTCTTCGCTTGCAAAGCAACTGGGCGTGACGTAGAGGTGGGCTCGGCGATGACATCCGTCCTGCCGAGCTCGTGGTCTTGGTCTTGTTGCATCGGAATGGAAACCTTTGGGGGATCCCTTGGGAACCCGCGTACGTCCTTGCTTCCTTAGCACCAAAGGGGAAACTGTCTTCTCTGCGCCCGCTGGCGCCCGCTGGACTTGGGCATCATGGCTCATGTCATCGCTGCCTCCTGAGGTTGGGCACCTGCATAGGAATCTCTGCTCCTCGGGAGGCAACCTGGGGAGGCCACTCCCCTGGAGGTCTTGGCGTTGTTCTCCTCGCGAGGCCGGGGCCCTCACGAGGGTCTTGTCCTGGGGGGTTTGTCGCCAGGCCGTACTGGGCCGCCCAGGTGGGCCACGCGCTGGGCCGCAGGCAGGCAGGTCTGGGTACCCCCGATCCTAGAACGCCGACAATCACCATCGACAAGAACATCTATACCTGTACCTGTGGTGTTGTAGTAATCTGTGAGGCACGGAACTCAGCAATCATATTACCCAGGATACCGAGACTATCTAATCTTATAGGTGGCATATGGTTAAGTGGTGAGGTTGCAGCAGCACTAAGCAGTTTAATTGGCTAACTTACGAGTACAAGAATAAGATAAGTGTTCTACGCATGGCGGTCGTCAAGTAGATATGATCAAGAAGTGATCCTGAACACCTACTTTTGATCAAGCATAACCCCACCGTGTTCTCTTTCCGAACTCCCTCGAAAAGAGACGATCATAGTTATGCACAGGGTTGGCGTATTCTAATTGGATTTACTTCAAGTTTTCTGTTATCGGGTATTATAAATTTCCAAGTGGCCACATAACCGCGGGCACGGCTTTCAGAAAGATTTAACCCGGCAGGGGTGCTCCAACTCATCCATCACAAACTAGCCACAAGCTGCGGTGGAAAACCTCAACCGCGGGATAGCCCATAGTATTCTCGAAATCCCGGTGCACAAGACGTTCATTAAAGGTAAAACAAATCCAGCATGACCGTTCGGCAGGCCAGATCCCGATAGGATCTGCACGTATCTCGTTCTTAGGGCACTACCAGATGAGCAGTACGTACGGTGGCCAAATTAAACACCCAAGTTGCCCCGGGGTGGCCCCGCGAGTGGCTCTAGTTTGGACCAACACTCATGAGGAGCACTGGCCCGGGTTCTTGACTAATTAGCCAACAGGTTGATCATTCCCTATGCAAGTTTTATTAGTTATTAAGCAAATAGTACCAATGTTGGGCCTTATCAGAAGAGTTTTATCACAAAACAAAAAATCAAGGGGTCCCCATAACAATCCCAAGCATGTTAGGAGCGCTCAGTATGGAACATAACACCGGTACTCAGAAACTAAGGCGACAAGAGTTGAATAAAACACCAAGAAAAAGGCCAAGCCTTCCACCATTTACCAATGTATAGATGCATTAAATTAAATATCAATAATAATATGTGATATCCTAAGATATCCATGTTATCAGATGGACCCACCTGCACCTGCAACTAGCAACGCTATAAGAGGGGCTGAGCAAGCGGTAAGTTAGCCAAACAACGGTTTGCTAGGATGTGGAGGGTTAGAAGCTTATCATGGCATGTTGGGAGGCTTGACAAACAAGTGGTAGGTAATGAGACATAGCGATAGCAACAAAACAACTAGCATAGTAAACATAGTAACTCTATCCATGGTAATGATCATCTTGCCTTGTGATTCTTCAGTGGGATAACAAGCTTGCTCCTTGTAAGCGTTCTCAACAGGTTCCTCGAACTCAGACTCATCACCCAGAACTACCTACAAAAAAGAACAACATACAATAAACACAAAACCATGGAAAAATGCTCAAACAAGAATGATGCATGACCATTTAATATATTTAGCATGGCAATCCTACACTATTCACATTAAATGTAGTTTGATCCATGAGAATCATGGATGAAAAAAACACTTCATATGCAATTTAGTGGTTTTTAACATTTTGGATAGAACAGAAATATTAATTATTATGACAATCATGAACATGGCAAAAAATGGATTCTACTCATGAAAGCGATGCAGATGCATATAAATATCATCACAATCGGAGTTACGGTTCTCTCGGAACACTCACGACAAGATACAGAAGCAAACGGTGATAGATCTGGAGAAAAAGAAGGATAGAGGAAAAATCTTGTCATTCCAAGCATGCCACTGGATAGGAAATGGAATTTTAAATGAAATGCATATAAATATCATGAAAATTCAATGCATAGAACTCACACAATGATCAAAATAATATTGCAATGCAATCTGCCGCAAACAGCAACAAGGCACCTTGCAACCATAAAAAAAGCAAGCTACAAGATTTTAAAATGCGCAAACAAGACATGTAGCTGTAGTATATATAATGCACAATATTTCATCTAAATGGTTCAGGTTGTTTAGATGCATGGATCAATTGGAAATGAGCTCACAGGATGGTTATATGAGTTAACAGATTATGACTTCGTGAAAATTACAGATTTTCACAGAACATTGTTAACATGAAGGCAGGTTCACAACAAGTTTTTATTATTCTAAAGGACTTATTATGACATGAAATTGCACAACATGGTAGTAGACATACTGGACTACAAATCATCCAACATGAGCAATTTCATAGGGATCATAGATTCATGGCAATCATCAAGACAAAATGCTATGTTTCAATATCAGTTTCAGACTTGGTGAAATTTAGCTATCTCCAGAAACAACACTTTTGTCTAGGCATGTTTGCAAGCTGATAAATAGTAGTTTAAACATGGATTTAATGGCACGACAAAAATACCGGGAGCAAGTTCATATGAAAATGGTTATATCTCATGTACAAAGTTAATTCATATGGTGCATGGATTAATTCATGCCAAAATCACAAAATGCCTAATCATACAAAAATGACATGCACCAGAACTTGCTCGAAATGCAAAAATAATGCCGCAAATGGATTCCTTGGATTTTTCTACCCCAATTTCATATATAATATGTATATGTTCATGTTGATAAAAATGGCACAAATGCAAAATGCTAATACTGCTTAATATGGATATGTCATGCCAATTATGGAATATTCCGAAAATGGACTAGACAGAAATGGAAACACGCAAAAAATGGATTTTCCTAAAATGTAATAAAACAAATAAGCCTCAAAATTCTATTTGCACACGCAGTGGATGTCGTGGGAACGTGTCTGACAGTAGATGGTAGGGGTACGAATGGAGAGGGCAGAGTCCTAGCTACGGCGAGGATGTACACACAGATGTATGAGTTCAGGCCTCACTCGGAAGTGATAACAGCCCTACGTCTCAGTGCTCCGGAGAGCTCTCTACTCTGTCGAGTGAAGTATGTGTGTTGTGTTACAAAGGATTCCGAACCCTTGTGCCAGTGGGGAGGGGTGGCTTATATAGAGTGCGCTGCCCCTCTTAACGTCTGGCATTAAGGGGTTTAATTGTAGGTAATAAAGGGGGAACGTTACTGGTAATGTATACAGTAAATGCTAGTTAAGGCGAGCGTAACGCCGGACCGTTGGCATCCTTGAGGAGTCTCCTGGTCTTCTGGTGTCGAGTGATTGGTGACCCCTCCGAGTGAGAGCTGGCTGCCGAGTGTAGGGGGGGGTCTTCCGAGTGAACATCCGTCGAGTGACTTATATGCCTTGGCTAGTTCAGTCGGAATCTTCTTGCCATCTTATTGGTCTTCAGTGAGGTGTCCTTAGGTGGGGCATGTAGGACAGGCCTATTACCCTACCCTAGGTACGTATCCTCGTCATTAGCCCCCGAATGGATCAGGGTTCGAGTGGAGAAGGGGCAGTGCAGGTTCTGCCGAACTCATCGTACCGAATAAGCTTCGAGATTTTGCTGATGCCTGTGACGACTGGACCTTCTAGCATCTGCCTTGATCTATTCAGCCCATCAGTCCTTCCGAGTGAATTTAGACGCGGGTTCGAGTCCGAGTGGTCGGCAGGGCCTTCAGATGTGACAGGACGCTCTGTCCGGCCCGGATTTCACGGGATTCGAATTTACGGGGAACGCGCGCAGAGCGGGGATGACGCAACCGTCGGGCCAGCGGCTCCTCGATCTTCGCGGAGACTTTATCGTCACGTATCGCGTCTCCGCCGTTAGTGGGATGCACAGAGATATGGCGGGCCCACGAGTCAGTGACTCGGGTCGACGGACATAAAAAACGAGAGGGGAGGGGAAGTTGCGACAGTGCGCTCATTTTCCCCTCGTCTCCTCCGCTTCTTCTGCTCCGCCGCCGCGCTGCTCAGATCGAATCTGCTCGCCGCTGCGACAATGGCGCCCAAGAAGACGACGAAGGGGAAGAAGCCCTCGAGCGCCCGGGCTGCAGCGCCACCCGGATGGATGCAGGGCGATTTCCTGCCGTCAACCGTGACGGCGCTGGACGTGGAGAAGCTCGTCGCTGACGGCCTGGTTGCGGCTGGGTCGTGGAGGTTGCCTGGGACGGAAGCAGAGCCGGAGCCGCGCGAGGGCGAGCGGGTCCTCCTGACCACCCATTTGGAGAGAGGTTTTGCTCTGCCCCCGCATCCCTTCTTCCGCGGTTTTCTGAATTTCTTCGGGGCTCAGTTGCACCATTTTCCTCCCAACGCCATTACGTATCTCGCTGCTTTCGTGACGATGTGTGAGTGTTTCTTGGGTTGTCCCGCCCACTGGGGTCTGTTCAAGCACATCTTTACCATTCGTCCTCAGTCGGTAAAGAAGGCCCATACTAGTGATAATAGGACCAACGTCATCCAGCTATGCGGGGGTTTGGGTCTTCAGAAGAGGACGGGGAGTGCATTCCCAGCGCTCACCCTTCCGGAGTCGGTGCGGGGCTGGCAGTCGACCTGGTTCTACTGCCACGACGTCGCATCCCCAAACATGTCGACCGGCCTTCCTCCCTTCACGCTGGACCGACCCACTGTGCCCCCATCTCTGACCGTGGCCGAGGAAGAGAAGGCCAATGTGGGGATCTTGATGAACAGTGTTGTGAATCTGGTTCGCGATGGAGTGACCGGCTTGGATCTGTTGGAGGTGTTCCTGGGTCGACGGATCCAGCCGCTCCAGGCGCGGGACCATCCGATGTGGCATTACTCAGGAGTCGACGATACCACTCGTACCCATCCGGAAGAGGTCCCAGAGGAAACTGTCACTCAGTGGCTGCGCGGCATCACGGGGGCACGGGATAACCCCAGAGGTTCCAAGAGAGTCCAGCCCTTTTCTGCCGAGCGCCAGCCGAATGTGGTAAGTCTTGTAGTCGTCGATTGCTTTTGTATCTTGTCGAGTGAACATGTCTTCAGCTGACTGACTTGAATCTTTGCAGGAGCTCACGAACATGTATTCACCCGTGCCGAATGGCGGTCAGAACCTTGAAGGAGCGGGGAGCGAAAGCGACAGCGACAACATCAGTTACGCCGAGGACAGCGAAGGCAACGGTGACGACTCGTCGGGGAGCGATGAAGTTGAAGTCGTGTCTCCTCCGCGTTCTGAAGGGCGTTCCAAGCAGCGTCACGACCCAGCACTCGACCGGGGTCGGGCCGGGAGGTCGACCACCTGGAGCTCCAAGCGCAGCCGGACGTCGACGCCAGAGCCGATTGAAAAGGTTGCCAAGCAGCTCAAGGTCACCACCACCAAGCCCCGGAAGGCTCTCCCCAGAATCAAGGTTGACATGCCGATTGCCTCGACGTAAGTACTCTTGCTCTTCACTTGACTTGTTCCTAGATTTCATATTATCGCTGACCGAGTGACTCTTGAATGTCAGGGCTGCTACCTCGGTGACATCGCCAGGGCGAAGAGAGGAGAGCGCGGAGAAGGACACACCTGATGCAGCTACCTCCCGCCTGGGTATGACATATTGCATTCGACATTTCTTCTCGAACCATTCGACAGTCTTGTGAAACGTCGACTGATGACTTGCAGAGCCAATGGATACCGACCCCGCAGCCCCTCCTTCAACTGAACCGATTGCAGAGCCGACTCAGATGACCATGGAGCTCGCCAGCCCGCCTCAAGTGCCTGTCTCCCAAGCAGCAACCTCGCAAACGCCAGTACTTGTGACTGCATCACCGGCCCCTTCACAGACCATTTTCTCCCTGCACCGCGTTCCAGAAGATCAGACTGGGGCTGCCAAGGAGGCGATGATGCAGGCTGAACACATGATGCAGCGAACCAAGGAGGCGTACGAGGCCAGTAAGCTGGCTTACGACGTTAGCTCAGCGCTTCGGGCGAACGTCCAAGTAAGTGCACTTGTAAGTGCGTTTTCTGATTGTGTCTTTGCCATGACTTGACTTCTGCACCATCTGGGAGTTTTCTGTCCGTCGAGTGGCAATCGATCGTCACGCACTCGGCCAGGGCTGACCTGGTCGAGTGGACAACCTGTTTTTTTTTGTTTGGCCATCACTCGGATTGGGCGGACCGTTCCGAGTGGATACTGTTCCGGTGGGGGCACGCCGAGTGCACCCACTGGGTGTAGTCCCCGAGACTGCTGTCGACTGCGGGCGGTCGGCAGGAGTCTTAGAATTTTGTCTTGTTTCTTCTCTCTTTTTTTTTGTTCAGCCGTCACTCGGATCGGGCGGACCGTTCCGAGTGGATACCGTTCCAGTGGTGGCACGCCGAGTGCACCCACTGGGTGTAGTCTCCGAGACTGCCGTCGACTGCGGGCAGTCGGCGGGAGTCTTAGAACTTGGACTCGGAGCCCATATTTCTGTCGACTGAATTGTTTTTGTTGTTTGATCTTCAGAAGGCTTGTGAGCTCGGCACTCGGTACGTTGATTTGGAGAAGGAGAAGGCTCAGCTTCAGCTCGACCTGGAACTGGCGAGGAGAGACCTGGAGCGTGCGCAAGCTGATCTAAAGGCTTCAGGAGGTAAACTTTGTTGATCGAGTACTTCATTATTTGTTTCTTCCATCTTTGAACCGAGTGACTCCACTCGAGCAGACGTGCGTGCTGAAAACCGCCGACTCCGAGCGCGACTCAACAGTGTTGTTTCCTTAGATACGATGAAGAAGGCACTGGAGGACAAAGACCAAGCACTCGCCGATGCCCAAAAGACGGCGAAGGAGAAGACTGAAGCTGCTGAGAAGAAGCTTGCCGCAGCCAAGAAGCTGGAGGAGGAAAGCACCAAGCTGAAGCAGGAGCGGGCCGACTGGAACAAAAAGCTTGACCATGCGACCAAGAAAGCAAAGTGCTTGGAGGCCCATCTGGGGGATTACGCCCAGAAGATGTATGCTCTACTTGAAGGTAATTTTATCCAGTCGAGTGAATCTCGTCAATCCCAACTTCATCCAGTCGAGTGAACCTCATTAATTTCCAGGGAACAGTATTATGACTAATCCTTCCCATCTTCTTCACGTAGAATTCTGCAAGGACTTCGAGAAGGAGACCGAGGAGATTGAGCCCAATCTGGATCCTTCTAAGTCACTTGTTGGAGATGCTGTGGCCATGAACATGTTCCGGCTTGAAACTCGAATTGCTGGCGTCCGGGAGTATATCACTCGGCTGAGGAGCGCCATGGAGAAGGTCGACAAGGAACTGTGGCCAGAAGACTCCCTTCAGGCTGACCTGGAGTCAATGATGACTCGGCTCGATGAGCTCCCTGGTCGAGTGCAGGCATGGAAGAAATCCGCGGCGCGCTGTGGAGCTGACGTGGCTCTCTCACTCATCAGGATCCATTGCAAGGAGGTTAAGGAAGACAAGCTGAAGGCGCTTCAGGTGGCCAATACCAAAAAACTGCAATTCGAGGACTTCCTGGAGACCTTCATCTCAGCAGCTACTCGGATCGCCAACGGGATCGACCTGGATACCTTCGTCGAGCCCGCGAGTCCCCCTGAAGCTTGAAAAAACTTTGCTGGTGATCAAAAACTTTAATTTGCCTCGGTATGCCGAGTGGTGGTGTATCGCTAAAACTTCTTTCGGGTCTTGGGCCCGAGTACTTTCGTCATTTGCATGGGCAGCTTTTATCCATGCTGAATACTCTGGATTTATCTGAATTTGCTTTTCAGTCCTTTGCTTGATTCCCTCTCGAGTAGATCAGGTCTTGTCGAGTGGTTTCTGGTCCAGTGGGGGCACGCGGAGTGCACCCACTGGGTGTAGTCCCCGAGACCGCTGTCGAGTGGCGGCGACATCGGCAGGGGTCTTAAATTTGTTTGGTTGACTAACTTAGGCGAAAGCTGGTTCGCAGCTAAGCTTCCGAGTGTGGGGATTGCTTCGACACTCAGAGTATTTCTAACTTAGGCGATACGGAATCGCAGCTAAGCTTCCGAGTGTGAGGATCGCTCATCACTCGGAGTAGTTTATAACTTAGGCGATGCGGAATCGCAGCTAAGCCCCCGAGTGTGAGGATCGCTCATCACTCGGAGTGTTTTTGTAACTTAGGCGATGCGGAATCGCGGCTAAGCCCCCGAGTGTGAGGATCGCCCATCACTCGGAGTAGTTTGTAACTTAGGCGATGTGGAATCGCGGCTAAGCCCCCGAGTGTGAGGATCGCCCATCACTCGGAGTAGTTTGTAACTTAGGCGATGTGGAATCGCGGCTAAGCTTTCGAGCGATGTTATCCACTCGACGAGGTTTGAACTTAGGCGACACGGAGTCGCGGCTAAGCCTCCGAGTGATGTTATCCACTCGACGGGGTTTTGAACTTAGGCGATGCGGAGTCGCGGCTAAGCCCCCGAGTGTGAGGATCGCCCATCACTCGGAGAAGTTTGTAACTTAGGCGATCCGGAATCGCATCTAAGCCCCCGAGTGTGAGGATCGCCCATCACTCGGAGTGTTTTGAACTTAGGCGACACGGAGTCGCGGCTAAGCCCCCGAGTGTGAGGATCGCTCATCACTCGGAGTAGTTTGAAACTTAGGCGATACGGAATCGCGGCTAAGCTTTCGAGTGATGTTATCCACTCGACGGTGTTTTGAACTTAGGCGACACGGAATCGCGGCTAAGCCCCCGAGTGTGAGGATCGCTCATCACTCGGAGTAACTTGTAACTTAGGCGATACGGAATCGCATCTAAGCCCCCGAGTGCGAGGATCGCCCATCACTCGGAGTGTTTTTGTAACTTAGGCGATGCGGAATCGCGGCTAAGCCCCCGAGTGTGAGGATCGCTCATCACTCGGAGTAGTTTGAAACTTAGGCGATACGGAATTGCATCTAAGCCCCCCGAGTGTGAGGATCGCTCACCACTCGGAGTAATTTGTAAACTCAGAATTGTGCGATCGGAATCGGCGAAAGACTGCAGGAGTCATATCATTGATAAGCAAAACTGTTCTCTCTTATTACATCAAGCAACCCAGTCTTCAGGTATAGAATCGACGAAGCAAATCCGCGTTCCAGGCCCGTGGCTCGTCCGCGTTCTTCTTGAGATTGAAGAGGTGGTAGGCTCCATTGTTCAACACCTTGGTGACGACGAAAGGGCCTTCCCACGCGGGGGCTAGCTTGTGAGGCCGCTGCTGATCCACTCGGAGCACGAGGTCACCTTCGTGGAAGGTTCGACTCCTGACGTGCCTTGCATGAAAGCGACGCAGATCTTGCTGGTACGCAGTCGACCGGATCAAAGCCATTTCCCGCTCTTCTTCAAGGAGATCCACAGTATCCTGGCGTGCTTGCTCAGCTTCAACCTCCGAGTACAGGTCCACCCGAGGAGAATTGTGAAGAACATCACTCGGCAGGACAGCTTCAGCCCCATACACCATGAAGAATGGAGTGCGATCAGTTGACCGATTTGGAGTTGTCCTCAAGCCCCACAGAACAGACGGTAATTCTGCAACCCAAGCTCCAGCTGCGTGATCGAGTTCGCGCATGAGTCGAGGCTTCAACCCTTGAAGGATAAGGCCATTTGCTCGCTCGGCCTGACCGTTTGACTGGGGGTGCGCAACGGATGCGTAATCCACTCGAGTGCCTTGAGAGGAGCAAAAGGCTCTGAACTCTTCCGAATCAAAATTAGAACCATTGTCCGTGATGATACTATGGGGAACTCCGTATCTGAATATTATTTCCCTCATGAATTTGATGGCTGTGCGAGAATTCAGCTTCCTGATAGGCTTGGCCTCAATCCATTTAGTGAACTTGTCGACTGCTACCAGAAGGTGCGTGAAACCACTCTGGCCCGTGCGGAGAGGTCCGATCATATCCAATCCCCATACAGCGAACGGCCAGACGAGTGGGATGGTCTTCAAGGTAGATGCAGGCTTGTGTGACAAGTTTGCATAGAATTGGCATCCTTCACAGTGTTGCACAATATCCTTAGCCATCTCATTGGCGCGCGGCCAGAAGAAACCAGCTCGGTAGGCCTTGGCAACAATCGTCCGAGAGGACGCATGATGGCCGCAAGTTCCCGAGTGAATTTCCTCCAGAATCAATCGACCTTCTTCGGGAGAAATGCATCGCTGAGCCACGCCGGTTACGCTCTCTCTGTAGAGCTGCCCATTCATAACAGTGAAAGCTTTGGATCTGCGGACAATCTGTCGAGCTTCAACTTCGTCTTCTGGAAGTTCTCGCCTGAGGATGTACGCGATGTAGGGCACCGTCCAATCGGGAGTTATCACCAGAATCTCACTGACCAGATCTATGACTGCTGGGACATCAACTTCAGTCGGATTAGAGGCGCATATAGGCTGCGGGGGCTCTTCGGTGAAAGGGTCTTCTTGCACCGAAGGAGAGTGCAAATGCTCCAGGAACACATTGCTGGGCACCGGCTTCCGAGTGGAACCGATTTTTGCCAGTTCGTCAGCTGCCTGATTCTTCACTCGGGGAACGTGATGGAGTTCCAAACCCTCAAACTTCTTCTCAAGCTTTCTTACTGCATGGCAATATCCGGTCATGGCGGGGCTTCTGACATCCCACTCCTTCATCACTTGATTGACCACCAAATCCGAGTCACCGTGTACCATCAGGCGACGGACGCCGAGCGAGATGGCCATACGCAACCCGTAAAGGAGTGCTTCGTACTCAGCTTCATTATTGGAGGAATCAAAGTGAATCTGGAGGACATAGCTGAGTTTATCGCCCTTGGGAGACACCAATACCACACCAGCACCAGAACCGTTCAGCATCTTCGAGCCGTCAAAGAACATGGTCCAGTATTCCGAGTGGATCTGGACTGGCTGCTGCTGTTCTGTCCACTCGGCCATGAAGTCAGCAAGTGCTTGAGATTTAATGGCTTTCTTCGCTTCAAACTTGATATCAAAATAAAGAAGTTCAATGGCCCATTTGGCCACTCGACCAGTCGCGTCTCGATTGTTGAGGATTTCATTCAAAGGCGCATCATTGACGACTGAGACTGAGTGATCTTGAAAATAGTGCGCCACTTTCTTCACTGATAGATATATACCATAGACAAGCTTCTGGTAATGTGGGTACCTTTGCTTAGAAGGAGTCAACACTTCAGAGATGTAATAAACTGGGCGCTGGACTTTGTAGGCCTTGCCCTCTTCTTCTCGCTCGACAGTAAGAACTGTACTGACGACCTGATTGGTGGCTGCAATGTACAGGAGCAGGGGTTCTTTGCTGTGTGGAGCGGCAAGCACCGGCTGGGTGGAGAGCAGGGCTTTGAGCTGGACAAACGCTGCTTCTGCCTCTGAATTCCACTCGAACGTATCGGATTTCTTCATCAATCGGTACAAAGGGAGTGCCTTCTCTTCGAGACGAGAAATGAATCTGCTTAGCGCTGCCAGGCAACCAGTAAGCTTCTGGACATCGTGAATACGCTCGGGGCGTTTCATTCGGACGATGGCACCGATCTTCTCGGGGTTGATGTCGATTCCTCGTTCGGAAACGAGATAACCGAGTAACTTTCCACCCGGAACTCCAAAAGTACACTTGGTTGGATTCAGCTTGAGGTCATATCTTCTTAAGTTGGCGAATGTTTCCGCCAAGTCAGTCAACAGGTCGGAACCTTTGCGAGACTTGACTACGATATCATCCATGTAGGCCTCGACATTCCGACTGATCTGGTCGAGGAGACACTTCTGAATCATGCGCATGAAAGTAGCACCAGCATTCTTCAGACCAAAAGGCATGGTGATGTAGCAGAAACACCCGAAAGGGGTGATGAAGGCCGTTTTTATTTCATCTGGACCAAACAGACGGATCTGATGATAGCCAGAGTATGCATCGAGAAAAGACAAACACTCGCACCCCGCAGTCGAGTCCACGATCTGGTCGATGCGGGGGAGCGGGAAATGATCTTTCGGGCAGGCCCGATTGATATGCTTGAAGTCTATGCACATTCGAAGTGACTTGTCTTTCTTTGGGACCATGACGACATTCGCAAGCCACTCGGAGTGGTAGACCTCGCGAATGAACTTGGCCTCCAAGAGTCGAGCCACCTCCTCGCCAATTGCCTTCCGCTTCTCCGTTGCCGACCGGCGCAAGTGTTCTTTTACAGGCTTGGCCTTCGGATCAACTCTCAGACGGTGCTCAGCCAGTCCCCTGGGTACACCAGGCATGTCAGCGGGCTTCCATGCAAAGATGTCCCAGTTCTCACGGAGGAACTAGATGAGCTCGGCTTCCTATTTGCTGTCGAGTGTGGTTGAGATGTTGGTCGGAGCAGCAGTAGGATCTGTCGGGTGAATGTGCACTTGCTTCAAGTCTCCTGCCGACTGAAAAGCTGACTCGGTGGTGGGCTTCTTGGAACGCAACAGATCAGCGGGATCAGCAGTCTTCTTGTACTCTTCTAACTCGACTACAGCCATCTGCATGTCGGCGATCTTGGAGCCCTGTTGGAGGCACTCCTCAGCCCTCTGTCGATTGCCTATGACTGTGATCACACCCTTGGGCCCGGGCATCTTTAGCTTGAGATACACGTAACACGGGCGGGCCATGAAACGTGCATACGCTGGACGGCCAAGGATGGCATGATATGCACTCTTGAAGTCTACAACCTCAAATGTCAGCTTCTCTTTGCGAAAGTTCTTGTCAGTGCCGAACACCACATCCAGCACAATTTGTCCGAGTGACTTGGCCTTCTTCCCAGGGATGATCCCGTGGAATTGCATATTGCTTTCGCTGAGCCTGGACATCGGATGCCCATCCCTTTGAGGGTATCAGCGTACAGAATATTCAGGCCACTTCCTCCATCCATGAGAACTTTGCGGAGCCGAGTTCCTCCTACCACCGGATCCACCACTAGCGCCTGTCGACCTGGGGTAGGGACATGAGCGGGATGGTCCGACTGATCGAAGGTGATAGCTGTCTGGGACCACTTGAGGTACTCGGGGGTAGCTGGAGCAGCCATGTTGACCTCCCTGTTGATGACCTTCAATCGACTCTTGCTTTCTACATCGGCAAAAATCACCAATGTGGCATTGATCTCAGGAAAATCTTCTTTATCTTCGTCCTCTTCTTTCTCAGGATCTTTGTCACTCGACTGCTCTCCCTTGAAGCCTTGGATCAGCAATCGGCACTGTCGAGTGGTATGCTTTGACAGGATCAAGTTGCCTTCTTCATCCTTCCGTGAGTGAATGGGACATGGCATATCCAGGACATCTGTCGACTGGTTCTTGGACTTCTTCTGAACAAACTGCCCCTTCGGCTTCACTTTCCCTTTCGCCGCCAGAGCGGCTACTTCTGCCTGGACAGAGCCGTCAGCTTTACGCTTTTGCTTCCGACTGGAATTTCCGCCGCCGGTATTACTGTCGACTGCTTTACCCTTGCCACTGCGGAGGCGATCCTCCTCCTCGCCGTTGGCGTATCGGGTGGCAATCTCCATCATCTTGCTCAGGGACATATCTCCTGTCCGACCAAACTTCAAATAGAGCTCTCTGTATCTGACTCCGGCCTTGAAGGCGCAAACAGCCTGGTGCTCGGAAACACCTTCCACCGTGTGATGAAGAGTGGACCACCGCTGAATGTAATCCCTCAAGGTCTCATTCGGCTTCTGGACACAGTGCTGCAACTCGAGCAAACCGGCAGGGCGCTTGCAGGTGCCTTCGAAGGTCTTGACAAACACTCGGGCAAGATCCTCCCAGCAATAGATGCTAGAAGGAGCCAACTGATTAAGCCACGCCCGGGCCTGACCATCCAACATCAGGGGCAGATGCTTCATAGCCACGTTGTCGTTGCCTCCGCCGATCTGAACAGCCACTCGGTAATCGTCCAGCCATGTTTCCGGCTTCGACTCGCCAGTGAATTTGCTAATCCCAGCCGCCAACCTGAAGTTGGGGGGAATCTCAGCAGATCGAATGGCTCTGCTGAAACACTCTGGACCAGAAACAGCTGTACTGCTGCCACTCGGAAAATCTCTGTCATAGCCACCTCTGTTGTATCTGCCTTTGTCGACCCGGTTCTGAACGAGAACGGATCTCGCGTCAAACCCAGGGTCCCGCTCATCACCGTACGGGCGCCTGTCATCATAGTGCCGGGGCACGTATGGACCACTTCGCGGAGGAGTAGGCACTCGACGGTGGTCATCACGGTGATGCCGAGGAGCAAACTGATCTTGCCTCTGATCTCTGTACTGATCGTTGCGGTAACCCCTGCCTCTGGGACGCTGAGGTGACCCTGGACTGTGGGCCGATTGGACTGTGTCTGCTCTAACTGATTTGCTGTGAATCCTATTGCGCGACTGAGAGACAGCGGAGTTCTGCTGTCGAGCCGCCCCAAGCAGGGTTCGGATCTGTTCGATCCCTCTGCCGGCCTCTGAATCGGACGGCTGTATAGAATCTGCAATCCTAGCCGCTGCTGCAACATTCTGGATCGGAGTACGGTATACCTGACGATTGTCGTCGACTGGAGGGAACAACTGACGGTCGCGGCGCTGTCGAGTGCGCTCGTCGAGTGACCTCTGCATCTCCTCGAGGCGCGTGCGCTCTGCCAAGGTGGCGAGACGCACAGCCTCCAAAGCCTGGGCTTCTGCAGTCGCGCCGACGATGGGGGTTTGGAGGACCTCCTCATCCCTGCGCTGCTGATCATTCGACGGGCCGCCACGCTCGCGGCCGCTACGGCCATAGCCGGGTGGGCTCTGATGAGAACCCGCCATGAAGACTTCTGCTGCAGGATCGCAGCTCTCGCACTCGGAGGGGAGCTCGGATGAATCTGATGCCGAATCGAACGCGCCGTGAAGTGGCTCGGCGGGATCGATAGCCGCAATCTGTGGAGTCGACGCCTGGCGCGCCGCCGCGTGCTTCACCCATCGCTGGAGCCGCAAACGACCGGATCGCTTGCGGCGACGAACAGCGGGGAGAGTGGACGACGCCGGAGCCGATATGTACGGGGTCGACGGCTGACGAAGGAGAACGCCGCATGAACTCGCGCTGAAGTGCGTCGCCCCGCGGACGGGGAGAGCCTCAACGTCGAGAGGGGCTTCCTGGAGCCATGCGGATTCGTCGGCGATGAAGGTGAACGCACAGAGACGGATCTCGCAGCCCAGGATCGAACCGCCATCGGAAGACATGGTGAAGATGAAAAACTGCAACCTCGCCGGAAGTCGCTTAGACGCCTGCCCCACGGTGGGCGCCAACTGTCGTGGGAACGTGTCTGACAGTAGATGGTAGGGGTATGAATGGAGAGGGCAGAGTCCTAGCTACGGCGAGGATGTACACACAGATGTATGAGTTCAGGCCTCACTCGGAAGTGATAACAGCCCTACGTCTCAGTGCTCCGGAGAGCTCTCTACTCTGTCGAGTGAAGTATGTGTGTTGTGTTACAAAGGATTCCGAACCCTTGTGCCAGTGGGGAGGGGTGGCTTATATAGAGTGCGCTGCCCCTCTTAACGTCTGGCATTAAGGGGTTTAATTGTAGGTAATAAAGGGGGAACGTTACTGGTAACGTATACAGTAAATGCTAGTTAAGGCGAGCATAACGCCGGACCGTTGGCATCCTTGAGGAGTCTCCTGGTCTTCTGGTGTCGAGTGATTGGTGACCCCTCCGAGTGAGAGCTGGCTGCCGAGTGTAGGGGGGGTCTTCCGAGTGAACATCCGTCGAGTGACTTATATGCCTTGGCTAGTTCAGTCGGAATCTTCTTGCCATCTTATTGGTCTTCAATGAGGTGTCCTTAGGTGGGGCATGTAGGACAGGCCTATTACCCTACCCTAGGTACGTATCCTCGTCAGTGGACTAGCCACAGAGGATGACAGGTGGGCCCTAGGTCCACTTAGAGGGAAAATTGACCCACTGTCTATGACAGATGGGGCCTCCCTGTCAGCTTCACTAATAAAATGCAAAAGGGGCAGGGGGGATCGCGTCGTGGGGGATCGAACCTGGGGCGATGCGGTGGAGCTGATCCGGCTCAACAACTCGGGCTAGGTGCGGGTGTTCGATAGAGAGGGGGTTTGTTTGGTTTTGACTAAACCCCCGACCACACATGGACCTAGAAGATAGTGACACACAAGCGGGGCAAACATGGCAAAACAAAGCACAACACCGACGAGGTAGAGCACGACGGTGGTCGCATCGGAGGAGCTCCGGTGACCAATTCGAGCGGCGGATGGGCGGAAACGACGCACTAAAAACCCGCACACGCGCATTTGTTGCCCATCACCAAACAACGACAAGGGCGACACCGTCGATGAGCAAACAGAGGCAGCGAGGGGGAGCTCAAACATGAAGCTATAGAGGGCAAAGATGATGACTAGCGGCGGAAATGGAACCTACACATGGAGGCATACTCACTGGACGCACGCACGAGCACAAACATGGCCGGGGCACGCGCCTGCGACAAGGTCCGTTGGCGACGGCTTCGGTTCTCATGGGAAATGGCGACACATGGTACAATCGGCAAAATTGAAGGAGGGGAATGGTGTGTATGCTCACCAAGAACATGTTGATGCCCTCGGCTTGCCGGGAGGTGGTCGGAGTCGAGCGTGGCGGTGGACAAACGGCTACGGGTACTCGAGTCGAAGAAGAGGAAGAAGGCGACGTTCCTTGGCATCCCTCGGCGCGGTGGTGGACGTTGACGATGTAGTAGACGTCAGGGAAGACGATGGACACAACGTAGTCGTTGACGACGGACGGTGGCTACGCGGGCGCCATCGCCGAGCTCTCTGATGTGCTTGGGAGGTGGTCGCTACGGCGGATCTGGAGGGGCTAGCTACCTGGCGGCGAAGGAGGAAGGTCGAGCAGAACCCTAGGAGCGGCCAGGGCACAGAGGGGGGGGTGTTAAATAGGGAGCAGAGCGAGCAAGGCGAGCTCTTGTGCTCTCGGGCACGCCATGTGCGCGAGCGAGCGAGAGCAGGATGAAAAGGTGGGTGCGGGTCGACTTGGCGCTAAGGCTGACTAGTTGGGCCGGCTCGTACAAGTAGAGTGTACGGGCAGTGGGGTGCACGAGCGAACGGGTGAGAAAAGGAGGGGCCAGGCGTGCGGGCATGGTTGGGCTGCGTGGCTGGGTGGGTGCTGGGCTACGGCTGCGCTGGCTCTGTTGCGCTGGGCTGCTCTCTCTCCCCCTCTACATTTTCTTTTTCCATTTAAAATAAACAGAAAAGAAAATGTAAAAGCATAGAGAAATAGAGGGGTTTTTGATGAGATAAAAACGGTTTTGGTCTCACAAAAACATACACTATTTGAATAAAATGCCTTAGCAATTTTTAGAGATAGAAAAATAAACCAAGTTTGAATTAAATTTGAACTTGAAGCAGTTTTTAATCCAACCAAAACAACTCAAATTGGGTTGAAACTTGGAGGAGGGCTTCTTGGCATGGTCTAGGCACTTTAGGAAAATAGTGGACATTTAATTGGGGCAGGATCACAAGCATTGCAAAATTAACAAGAAAATAGGGAAGGAAGGATTTATGAAGATGAAATAGATGGGGTTTTGCAATCTTGATCATAGCACACTTGTAGGCAATGCATACCACTCAAACACACACAAACACATCTCAACACACCAATCCATACATGATGAAGATCAATGATGCTATGATGCAAATGATGACATGAGGTAAACATTATGCATGCCAAATTCAAACCACAAAGGCAAGTCATACAATAAGATCACATGGGAATGGATACAAATCTGGAATGTTGCTCTTGGGCTGTTACAACAAAACACGATGCGATGCGAGGCACGCGACGGAGGAGGAGCGCACTTGTATGTGGCCTCTTCTCGAGCTCTTAGTGGTGTGTCAGACAAGCCACCTTAGGCCTGCTTTGTTTTGAAGGAATTTTGTAGGATTTCATAAGATAGGATCTCAATAGAAAAAAATTATTTAGAGCCCTTTGGTTCGTAGGAATGAAATCCTATTCCTATGGAGGAATTCTTTTATCCTCCACATTTCATAGGAAAATAAACATTAGCCTAGACTCAGTGGAAAAAAATCCTATGGTGTGAATCGATGGGCATCTTCTTTTTTATTGCTATTCATAGGATTTAAGATACATGTCATCTCATTTCAATGACTTTCCTATTTTTATGATTTTCCTATTCTATGAATCCAAGGAGGCCTAATGTTGGTCGCCCAAATCCTCCGCTACTGTGATGAAACTACACTTTTCACACATCCTTGTCATGCATAAATGGACCAGATAAGCCTCTGGGATTTTCAGGAATCACTGATAATAATAAATGGGATAAAAGTCTAGTAAATCCAACATGAACAAGGGAGGGCACATATATTTAGGCGAGAATTTTTATCAACAAATAAATTTAGATGAGACTTTTTTTAGCTGAAAGTACACATACTAAATAGAATTTTAACCATCTCAAAATATTATTTTATCTAAGCATGTAGAATATGGATGTTTTACTATGGAAAACTCTTGGCTTCAGCTGACGGATCGCCCGCTAGAGATGGCAATGGGTACCTATTACCTGCGTACCCCGTGGCTAAAAACCCTATTCGGATAAGGGTATGGGACAAAAATTTACCCATGAGTATATAAATAGAAAAATCTGAAACCCATCGGGTCAAGGGGGTACGGGTATGCGATCATATAACCCATACCCACATACACATGTATGTAGGGGAACACGATAGAAAACAAAAATTTCCGGTACTACGAGCAAACCCAGGATCATTATGGAGATGCATACAAGGTTTTTGATATGATCATTTTTTTGACTATGGAAGCAGTAGGAGAGGATCCTACTGCGTTTGTATTATCAAGGCAAAGGTATGTTACAAAAAATTAGAACCCATTGTGTGTGTGGGGGGGTGTTGGTAGTGGGGGCTACATGATTCTTACAGGACAAAGCGGCCTATGTGATGGAGTCAATGACACCAGTCACATAATGTTTTTTATGCGGAGGCAGTCTATAACTAATGTTGAAGAAGTCAAGTTTGAATCTAGCTTCCCATGATGTAATGGAGGGGGCCACATTCCTGAAGTAGTTTTTGTTACGTTCCTTCCAAATACTCCATGCAGCCACCATGAATGTTTCCATGATCATTTTCCGGGGGTGCATTAGTTTCATGTCCTTAACCAGCGCCAGTCGGTCACCTTGGGTATTCCAATGGATGCTGAGTTTGGACCAACATTGCATGCTGAATCGGCAGTGGAAAAAAGGTGTTCAACTATTTCCTCGGTGTGTTCACCACAGAGCAAGCAGTCCAGATCATCTCCAATGTTGTAGTGCCTCCTCTTAAGCATGTTCCTTGTGTTCAATCTATCCGAAAGGAGTAGCCAGCAAAAAACTTTGATTTTTGGGTTGCATTTTGATTTCCACAACCACTAGAAAGTGTCATGTGCAATCACGTTTCTGAAATAGAAAGTATAGTAGTCCTTTGTTGTGAAGTCGGCCGCCCCCCATACGTACGTCCAATCATCTGATGTGTTATCCAGAGTCATAGAAGTCACCATCTCTTGGATTTTCCGTAGTTCTTCATGGGCTTGCAAGGAGAGTGGGAGTTGAAACGCCATACGTAGGTCTGTGGTGGCTAGAAAGTCTCTCACAGAAGCACCCTACATCGTGGTGTAGGAGAACACTCTAGGGAATGTTTCGGCAAAGATGTCCTGGTTCCAGTTATCTTTCCAAAAGAGAGTAGATTTTCCATCATGTATATGGACTTGGGTGATTCCACGATAGATGGGCATTAGGTGAACAAGGTCTCACCACCAAAAGGAGCCGCACGGGTCAGTTGCATGGGGGACTGCATTGGTGTAATATGTGTTCTAGACCAGGTCAACCCAAGGTATGTCTTGGCGATTATAGAACTTATGCAAGAACTTGAGAAGGAGGGCCTCATTCTGTATTTGCAGATTGATTACCCCAAGGCCACCACTGTTTTTTGGTCGGCAAACCATGTCCCAAGCTTCTAGGGGCTGGCACTTTTCTCCATCTATCGTTTTCTTCTTCCAGAGGCAGTCCCGACAAATCTTATCAAGTTGTGCTAAGATTTTCGGCGGGAGTTTGATGGTCCCCATTGGATACATTATCAGAGATGTGATAAGAGAGTTGAGCAGCACTAGCCTTCCAGCATGGGACATCAATGACATAGTAGCAGTAATTTTTCTTTCAGCCTTGCAAACCAGAGGGGTCATGTCTTGCACATTCGGATGGGTGGTGCCAAGGGGCAGCCCAAGATAAGTGAAGGGCATGCCGGCTGTGGTGCAGCCAAATATTGATGCAAGGGCTACGCATTTGTCATTTGGTACGTTGATAGGGATTAACGTTGACTTGTGAAAGTTGATCTTGAGCCTAATGGAGGCTGCGTAGTCAGCAAGAATTCCTTTCATTAGTTCAGCTTGGACCGGACACGCTTGCATCACAATGATGGTATTGTCTGCATATTGAATCACCGGGTAGTCAGTCCCATCGTGAGCACAGATGGAATGTTGCAGAAGATTATCGTGCATAGCCTCATTGATGGCCATCTGAAGTAAATCCGCGGCTAGGACAAAGATCAGCGGGGACAGGGGACCCCTTGTCGTACACCACACTTGCAATGAAACTGTCGGCCAGGCTCTCCGTTAAGGAGGATGGAGGATTTACAAGAGTTAAAGATGCAACGCATCCAGTTGATCCAGGTATCATTGAAGCCCATGTTTTGCATAATTTGTATCATAGTAGGATGTTGAATGGTATCGAACACTTTGGCAAAGTCTAGTTTAAGGATCATAATTTCTTTCTTAGAGACCTGGCACTGATGTATATATTCAAATGCCCATGCAAGGCAGTCATGTATAGATCTACCACGCAGGAATCCGTATTGGTTGCGGTGGACAATTTGTAGGATGATCTTTTGTAATTGGTTAGCAAGGATTTTTTTGATCATCTTGAGGCAGCAATTGACAAGAGTAATGGGCCTAAAATCATTTACTTCATTGGGAGAGTTCTTCGGTATTAGGGCGATGTAGCCATAATTCAAACTTTCGAGGTTTAGCGTCCCCGCATGGAATTCATTGCACAGTTGATAAAAATCTTGCTTGATGATTGGCCAACATGCTTTGAGGAATGCACCGTTGAATCCATCAGGGCCAGACGCACGATCTGGGGACATCTCCTTGATCATGGAATCTATTTTCTTGGGGCGAAAAGGTGTGGTTAAACTCTCAAAGTCGACGTTAGTTCTTAGAAGTTTTCACAGATTAAAATGCATTCGCTGTTGATCTGTAGTTCCCATCCTATATTTGAAAGCGTTAAAGAGAATGGACTCTTTGCCAACGTGATCCTCACCAGTAACTCCACCAGGGGTTGTCAAGCTAGAGATGTAGTTGCTCATATACCTCTCTGTTCCTACTGTCTGATTTTTTTGTATTTTCGTCCCCGAACTGGATCCATCTGATCGTACATCATTTCTTCCAATAGTGTCATGGTTTTTATCACGGCATGATGTCCTTATGAGAGAACTTAGGTGTGATGCCATCGCAACTAGGTGGCAGCTTGCGAGGGGTTGGTCGGAATCGAGAGACGCGAGTTTACCCAGGTTTGGCCCCTCCGATGGAGGTAAAAGCCTACGTCCTGCTTTGTGTGTATTGATGATGACGATGATCGCGATTACAAGGGTGCAGAATCGCTACCTCTAATCTCGATAGCCTCTAATCTGTCTATCTCTAATGACTTGAACTTGTCCCTCTTGGGGTGCCTTACCCCTCCTTATATAAATTGAAGGGGTAGGCTTACATGTAGAGTCCTACTAGGACTAGGATTAGGACTAGTCTTTCTTGAATCCTAATCCGGCTCTTGTTTCTCTTGTGAGAGAATTCTTCCTCTTCTTGGGCCTTCCCTGTGAGCCGGCCCTCTTGGCCTCTCTATGAACCGCCTTCCGCCGGGGTGCACGCCGGGCCTTGGGCCTTGCCGTCCAGGTTGACCCGATAAAACACGGTGCCCGTACGAGCCGCCAAATGATGGGCCGGGTCATTCTCCTGGCCGGGTCAAACCGTGGGTAATATCCCCAACATAGCCCCCAGGTTAGCTTGAATTTATTCATGGTAAGTTCCTGAGATAAGAATAATAAATATGTTAAGCGACCAGCTTGCTCCCCTGGCCGGCTTAATTTAATGAAGTGGCTCCTTGAAAATCCGGGTTTCTTCTTCATATTAACGAGTTGTCTTCACTATCATCTTGCTGGTACGTGTCCTTTGCAATAAAATATTGGGAATAAAACACCCATATGCCGTTGAGTCGGCCTCCAATGCTTTTGCTTGATGAAAATTTTGGAGATAAGAAAACCATATGAAGCTGAACCGGCTTCCATTGCTTCGGCTTGACGAAAATATTGGGAATATAATTTCGTCTGTTGTTGAACCACTTCATGGGACGCGGGGATCTTGCCGGGTCATCAGATGTAGTGGACGTCAACTTTGGATAAAAATATTGCTGATTTATGGATGTAGAACTTGTCAACTTGTGAAGCCGGGTTGCTTATAGACTTTGCCGGGTCATGATCTTTGATAATGTCGGGTCATGATTGTTGGTGACGCCAGGTCAAACAACTGGACCCCGATTGACTTGATAAAATTATTGGGAATAGAGAAATCCGTTGTGATGTTGGGCCGGTCTTCTTGGCGCCTTTCTATGAATAACTTGGAGAAAATGATCTTTGCAAACCTCCATCAAAAAATGAGACCAGTCTCGGTCACATTTGATAGCTTGAAAGTGTTCTTCAATTTTTGGATATATCCATATTACCTGTAGCCCCCAAGCTCTGAGTTTATCAGTTCATGATGACTTGGTGCTTTGCAATAATATCTTTGAATGTGTAGCCCCCAAGTGCCGGGTTGTCTTGCCTGCAGCAGCCTGGGACTTGTAATTGTCTTATACTTATAAAACTTCAGCCAGTGTAGCCCCCAAGGGCCGGGTTGTTTTGCTTGCAATAACCTGGGACTTTTGAACTTGGTTTTGAATGTTGTAAATAGATAACTTTGGAGAAATCCGGGTTGTCATCTGAGTTGCCAGATATGGACTGAATGTCTTGCATTTCACATGTGTAGCCCCCAAGGGCCGGCTCATCAGTATGTGATGGGCCGGGTCTTCCATTTGGACCTTATAATCTGTTTAAACAGTTGAATACTGTAGCCCCCAAGCGCCGGGTCATTTGCCTGCAGCGACTCGGGACTTATATGCACTTCTCCTTTGAAAAGAAGAACATCATATGATGTAGCCCCCAAGTGCTGGGTCGTATGCCTGCAGCGACTTGGGACTGTGTGAGAATAATATAACCCATCATAATGCACTTCAGAAGTTCTCTTGAACTAATCTTGGTCTGATTTGGATGAATCCTTGACCGTGGTTGTAATGTAACCCAGTATGAATATCCTGGAATAATGCCTTTATCCTTAAAATGAAATCCCTCCTCGTGGTTGCGGTGCAAACTAGCAAATATATGTTTGAGAAATCCATAAGTGTTGTAGTTTACTACTGAGCACAAGTTGGAAGAATCCAAGAGCCGGTCAATTAGATGACCCGGCATTATATGTGATAGGGCGGCTCTTCGAGAATAGTCATTTCTCCCGAGCTGGCTTAAAAAGCCCCAATCATTTAATACTGGTTGTGATGAACCATGATGAAGATTCAGCCATTTTGGCTATCAAAGATCTATTTGTTCCTGCTGAGGTTACGATGTAACCCGGTTTGATGACCGGATTGATATGTATGTATGATGCATGATGCAATGCAGGATGATGTATGTATATGATAACAGAATATAAAGTGCCAGTTTTCAAGGCATGACATAAAGACCGGCTTTCGAGGCTCGAGTCTTGCTTAAATGAAGCGGGTATGATAACCCATGGTTTATCCTAGATCTCTGTAAGCCGGCTCTCACGTGACTCAAGCCAATGTTTTAACCTTGATAAGTCAGAGTCCAGATGGATTGACTTGTCAAGAGTACATGGGGTCACCTGATCGGAGTCGCATCAAGCATACATGCAGGTTTAACCATTTTATGGCGTCTTTGCCGGATCAAGAGGGTGAGAAAGCTAAAATCAATGAGTTGGAAGCCCCCAAGTGACCTATGATCATGAAAAAGCTCAGCATAGGATATACAGGAGACAATGCTACTACTACAAAATATCTAGGGTCCGGATAAGCCAACTTTTATTTCATTGATCATAATATGATAATATGATGATCCAAATAAAGCAGGATGCCTATGTTTGAACAGTGCATCATGGCAGCTGGTCCTCTTTGGTAACCTTTAATTTTTTGCCCATAAGGCAGGGCGCCCATGTTTGAACAGCGCATCGTGGCGGCTCGTCCTCTTGGGCGACTTTTAAGTTTTCGCCAATAAGGCAGGGCACCCATGTTTGAATGGCGCATCATGGCGGCTCGTCCTCTTGGGCGACTTTTAATTTTTCGCCAATAAAGCAGCAGCCCCCGGGATCGGGTTGTCTCCCTTGTAATGACCCGGAGTTATTGTATTTGTTAAAACTGATCAAGTCTGCCAAGCCATGTCTGTGTAGCCCCCGTGTCGAAGAGGCGGCTTGAGAGTCTTCATAGTTGACTGTGGCATAAGCCGGCATATAGTTCACGGCTGAACGATGGAAGTTTTTGAAACTGGATACGATGTGGCGAGTTGATGATCTTCGTGATGTTCATCGTATATCTTTGGCAAATATCGTGGCCAAATTGAGTTTATATGCTTCTTGACCCATGCTTTGTTATTCTTGGGTAGTCCGGCTCTCCTGGCTCCTCTAGGGCCATTTTTCTTTGCCGCTGACTTTTGAATTCCCGACTCGATAATGGCTGGCTCAAATTGTAGCTTCTCCAGGGATGTTTCCTTCATGTCTGATTCTTATTTCTTTGATGTGCTGAAGCAGACCGGACCACGGGGACAACAGGCCAATGTGCCTGCCCATTGGGCAACCCCGCGCGACTGGAGGCTGATAATAGATATATATATATTTCTCCTTTGCTCCAGCGTTGTTGGAGTAGACCAGATCGCGGGGGCGGTGGCTCACGCGTATTCGTTGGGCGGCTTGAGCGAGCAAGCACGACACCGGCACGTCAATGTAGACTAGACCACAAGGGCGGCGACTCACGAGCGTCCATTGGGCGGCTTGAGTGAGCAGGCGCGGCAGCAACATGTCGATGTAGACCGGACCGCGGGGCGGCGGCTTGAGCGCGTCCATTGGTCATCTCGTACAGGTGTATGCGGCGTCAGGCGTGTTTATGTAGACATGAAAGTCAGCCGTGGCGTTCGAACCCGGCTTGATAGCGCAGATGCGAGAGTTGGCCGCGGCGTTTGTAAGCCAGTGCGGACGACAAGTCGCCAGTGTCGTTGTAGGCCGACACGGACGGTGAGTCGCCCATGGCGTTGTAGGCCAGCGCGGACGGCGATTCGGCCGTGTCGTTGTAAGCCAGCGCGGACAGCGAGTCGGCCATGGCGTTGTAGGCCGGTGCGGATGGCGAGTCGGCCGTGGCGTTGTAAACCAACGCGGACACGCGAGTCCGTTGAGCAGCGCGACACGGACAAACACCAGTGCAGAATGATGTTTGCACGCGCTCCATATCCGCGGTATATTGCAACATGTGCACGCACAGCTCGTTCCAGTGAGCAGGTTGTAGCCTCGGGACTTGATGTCCTCGGTTCAGCGATTTGCACTGGTTGCCTGTCTCCCCTTTTTTTTTGCCATAACTCCGATTAGGAATCTGTTCGCCGCTTCTAGTCTGAACACGTCACGCGTACGGATACAAACAGCAGCTATATTGGAGGCCGGATCGATCTTGATTGATTCCTGCACCGGTGTAAGACGCCGGAGAAGGATGCTGGCGTGAGATCCTCATCGGCAGATGATTTTGTATTCTATATTGGGCGTAGTCGTCGGATAAATATATAGCAGTGTATGCATAATTAACCACTTCCCCACATGATTTCTTTTTCCTCCTTTCTTTTTTGTAATTTATTCTGGGCTCGCGAGCAAACCGAACGTATCTCTTTGAATTGATGCCCTTGTGTGTCGGCGTGGAGCAAAGGAGCAATCGTCCAGGCCCGTGCTGTTGCAACCTTTTTTCTTAGTAGCGGCAGCCACGAACACATAAAATAGGAGCACCAACCTGCGGCTAGCATATCGATGGGCAGGACCCAGTTGGAAATCTTCTCAGGACATTTGAAAAGCCAGGTACGCCAGGTACATTATTTGAAGACCGAAAAACTGACGTGAGCAAACCACTTCTCAAGCTTTACGTGAGATCAATTGTAAGGTAATGATGGCCTTGTAATTTGTGCCCTTGAGAGGTTTGCTTCTTCGTGCAGCAAACAGAGATTTGTTTTTAGGAAACTGACTTGGAGATGACTTCAACGGCCGGAGTACTAATTCAAGTAGTACTTTGCTGATTGCTATAGCTATAGCCTATAGGTTTGTTTGTACGTACAGAAGTACCTGCCAATCAACTTGTAGGAGGCTTTGGTGTTCACGCCATAGGGTAGCAGCGGCAGATTGTTGTTTGCCTTGGTACTTGATCCAGAAACAAATTAAGCGCAGAGTACAAATATGCAGCAGCGGACAGACGCTCTGCATACGTACGTGAGGGCAGCGAGTCGGCTAACAGATGGCCTCGACAGGCGATGCTTTACGAAAGGAAGTAACCAAAGTAATTATAAGATTATATCACCTCGTGTCTTGTCTTTGTATATCTTGGCAGATCAGTGTTTGTGTGTTTCGATCGGAACACGAGCCGCAAGGTACAGGTTGAATCTGCGACGGAGAATTCCCGTCGTCTCCGCGACAGAACCGATCAGACAAATCATGTTTGACGGGATGCCGCACAGACGCAACCCCAATTTCTATTTTGATCTCAATCTCGTATCTGCCAGCTCCAAAGTAAATCATGATTTTGATCACAAAACGATAATTTACCGGTTGTGTCCATGGTTGTCCCATGGCGGGTTATCCTGCATGGTTGTTCCATGCCGGCTCTTCTTCATCCGATGAATCGCGAGCTTCTCGACCCTTGAAGAGCTCCCTTCAAGAGCACAACACCACCGTGCGCTGGCCTCACGGTGGGCGCCAACTGTCGTGGTTTTTATCACGGCATGATGTCCTCCTGAGAGAACTTAGGTGTGAGGCCATCGCAACTACGTGGCGGCTTGAGAGGGGTTGGTCGGAATCGAGAGACGCGAGTTTACCCAGGTTCGTCCCCTCCGATGGAGGTAAAAGCCTACGTCCTGCTTTGTGTGTATTGATGATGACGATGATCTCGATTACAAGGGTGCGGAATCGCTACCTCTAATCTCAAGAGCCTCTAATCTGTCTATCTCTAATGACTTGAACTTGTCCCTCTTGGGGTGCCTTACCCCTCCTTATATAAGTTGAAGGGGTAGGCTTACATGTAGAGTCCTACTAGGACTAGGGTTAGGACTAGTCATTCTTGAATCCTAATCCGGGTCTTGTTTCTCTTGTGAGGGAATTCTTCCTCTTCTTGGGCCTTCCCTATGAGCCAGTCCTCCTGGCCTCTCTATGAGCCGCCTTCTGCCGGGGTGCATGCCGGGCCTTGGGCCTTGTCGTCCAGGTTGACCCGATAAAACACGACGCCCGTACGAGCCACCAAATGATGGGCCGGGTCATTCTCCCGACCGTGTCAAACCGTGGGTAATATCCCCGACAAATAGTCCTTCTGATATTGCAGTAATCTTAGAAGGTGTTTCTTGAGGATGACCTGGAAGTTATGCTTTGGTAGAGTGAGGTTTCTTTTGTCCGCAATCCCATCAAGCTCGAGTAAGGCCTTGTTGGTGTTTTCAGTAGCAACTTTCAGCCGAGAAATCCCCCTGCTCCACTGACTGAGTGCTTGGCGAGTGGCTTTGAGTTTCTAACATTGCAGTGAGGCAGCATTAGATGATTTTCCATGTTTAATTGGTTTTTGCCAAGCTTGTGAGACTATATCCATGAAGTCGGGGTGCGCAATCCAACATGTTTCGAACCTGAAAAGCTTACTACACGGAATTGATGTATGAATGATGACTGAGCATGGGATGTGATCTGAAACGGGCTTACCGAGAGGATTGACCATAGTGCTTGGGAAGGAGGTGGTCCAGTTAAGCGAAGTAAGAAACCAGTCTAATTGTTCAAGAAGTGGGTTCTGCTGCATGTTGGACTATGTGTATGTGCGACCCTTAATAGGAAGTTCAGTTAAGTTTTGTTCTCAGATGAAATCATTGAACGTAAACATGTCATTGACATCCCCCCAGGCTTGTTACGATTTTCAGGAGATCTAATGTAATTGAAGTCACCAAGAAGTAGCCAATCTTCCGTAGAGGGGATGTTAACTTCAAAGAGCCACTTAGTAAAAAGATCTCGGGATTCTCCTTGACATGGGCCATATATGTTGATCAACTTCCAAGAGTGACCAGATTAGGTAGAGGTGAGATCAATTCCTAGAGCAAAGTCTTTAGTCAGAAAAATCGAGCCTGTGAACAAACTGCTATTCGATATAGTGATTAAACCTCCCGATGCACCTCTAGAGGGTACGAATGCAAACTTACCAAAACGCTTGGGGCAAATGGATTTTAAGGTAGTAGCATCAAAGTCTTGCATTTTAGGTTCTTGTAAACCAATGATAGAACAACCACTGGAGATGATAGCATTAGACAAGGCTAATTGTTTTTTCGGGGAATTAAGACCGCGGATGTTCCAACATAGCACATTCCAACTTTGCAAAAGATCCATAAGCAAAATATGAAAGCAAATAACAGCTTAAGAGGAGGGGGCAAAGCCTTCTCTCTCCCTAGAGAGCTCTGCCACAGAGAGTTCCTCCACGGGGATAGCACACAACTATGTACCATTGGCTTGCATCATGGTAATGGCTGTAGGTGGGGGCACAGCGGGAGCTTGAGCGTCATTAGCGTAGTCTTCAGGGGTTGGCCGTGGAGTAGCAGCTGGAGTCACTCGGGGCTTCACTTTGGACCTGACAGTGCGCCCATCTGATGGCTGGGTGACACGAAATCCATCATATTTGTTGGATCTATTACCGCGTCGCAGGTTGGAGGTTTTAATGGGTGCCATCATTGTCCTCTTTCTAGTTGTAAGGTGGTCCTGGATGACAGACTGGTTGATTATAGAGGATCTAGTGGGCAGAACATCAATCTGCTGAGTCTCAGTTCCCACGGTTGGTGCAGCCTGAATCTGAATCACCATACCTGAAGATGGTAGTGTGGTATTCTGGGCAACATGCTCAGGTGTAGTTATAGTAGCAGAATTAGAGATGGTGTCCACTGGGGGCAGCTGCAGAGGGGCAGTGGGAATCTCTGAGTGGGCACTTGTATGATCATCAGCTGGATCCACATTGATTTCAGAGGTGTGGAAAGTTCCACTTGTGCCAACAAGATTATAGTTCAGAGCTACAGTGTCATCTAGTTTAGACATTTCTAATATGGTGACAGTGGATGTGTCTGTTGGAGGGAGAGCAATAGGAGCAACCTGAGTGAACCTGAGACCATCTTTATTTCTAGTCACCTGGATCTCAATATGCATATAGTCGTGCCTCATACCATATCCAGCATGCCGAGGACCCATGGTGGCTAACAGAGGGCGTATAGTAGTTAGCATGGCAGAGTTAAGTTGCCGACGGAGGATTGAATCTTCCAAGAGCAGTTACATAAGCATATCACCTTGTGCAGAGAGTCCAAAGAGCATTCCCTGACTATGCATATCAATGGTAACAGAGAGCATATCTCCAGAGGAGTCAGAGTCCATAGCTGCAAGAAGTGGTGTTTCCTTACCCAACACAACAAGTGGAGAGTGAGCAGAGCTGGCCCCATCAGACAAAGTGATTGCATCATTCCAAGCTTGCGCAACACTGTCAGTGTCGTTGTCTTCAGGTACTATGCCATGCTGCACTGTCAGCCCTTGCAAACCAAGCCATGCTTGAAAGTTCACTAAATATGGAGGCATCATTGGAGCAGGAGGTTCTGGCCAAGTGCCCCATGATACTTGTGATCTGCGTTCGGTTTCCCATGAAGAGGAAAGGGTAATTGTATCACAAAGTGGGTAAGTATTTCCCTCAGTTATGAAACCAAGGTTTATCGAACCAATAGGAATATCAATCCTCAACCGTCTTCAGCGGCTGCACACAAAAGAGAGCAAACAACTTGCACCCAACGCGGGCAAGAGGGTTGTCAATCCCCTTGATCTCATTATTTGCAAGCAAATGAATTGTGTAGATAATTGTAGATAATTGTAAATTGCAAAATAAAATAAAATACAAATAAAGGCAGCAAGGTAATAGTAGCTTTATGAATTTATAAGTGAATAGACCCGGGGGGCATAGTTTTCCCTAGCGGCATCTCTCATGTAGGCCACATACGGTGGGTAACAAATTACTGTTGGGCAATTGATAGAAAAGCGGATAGTTATGCGATTTTCACGGCAATGATCATGTGTATAAAGGCATCACGTCCATAAACAAATAGGCCGACTCCTTCCTTCTCCTATTACTATTACTCCACTTCAAGAGCGCTTCTATGCTTGCCTCTCTACGTATTAAGTTCATGACAAACAGAGTAATGCATGGAGAACGATGACATGCTGTAGACAAAGTAAACTCAAGCAATGTGAATAAACCCCATCATGTTATCCTTAGTAGCAACAACACAAATACACAACTTGTCCCCTTCTATCACTGAGATATAGAAACTCGTCAGGTTGAACCTACTACAATGCACCTCTGTCACTGAAGAAAGATCAATCTACTTGGCCAAAGCAAATCAATAGATCGGAGAGAATTACAAATCTATAATGATCATGCAAATAATAATCATAATATATATATCAGAGGTGACTCAAATACTTTTCATGAATAATCTGAACATAAACCCACAATTCATCGTATCCCAACAAACGCACCGCACAAAAGGATTACATCGGATAGATCAAAGCGAAGATGCGATGATCATTGTATTAAAGATCAAGAGATAGAGAGATTGCCATCTAGGTACTAGCTATGGACCCGTAGGTCTATGGTGAACTACTCACACATCATCATGAGGGAAGCAAGGTTAATGAAGAGGCCCTCCATGATTGATCCCCCTCCGGCAGGGTGCCGGAACGGAGCTCCAGATGGCCTCGCAACGGAACAGAGATTTGCGGCGGCGTAAAAAGGGTTTCAGGACTGCCTCTAGGGTTTTCACGATATATGACAATTTATAGGCCTGAGAACGAGGTCGGGGGAGCCGCTAGGGGACCACAAGCCATCAGGGCGCGACCCCCCAAGGCGTGCCCTGTTGGCTTGTGGGGCCCTGGTGTGGCTCCCGGCTTCCTTCCGAATCTCCCAGGTCTTCTTTTGGTCTAGAAAAAAGCATCAAAAAGTTTCGTGGCAATTGGACTTTGTTTGGTACTTTAAACCTGAGAAGTGAAAAACATGCAGAAAACAGCAACTAACACTGGGCACTGGGTCAATAGGTTTGTGGTCAAAAATATTATAAATTGGTAAATAAAGACCCAAAAAGTATCCTAGAATGATAATATATCAACATGGAACAATCAAAAATTATAGATACGTTGGAGATGTATCAAGCATCCCCAAGCTTAATTCCTGCTCGTCCTCGAGGAGGTAAATGATAAAAACATAATTTTTGATGTGACATGCTACCCATTATGTAATATTTTGCATGCATGCTCATTGAGAAACAATTAATTAACAAATATTAACATATCAATACTTATAAGCATAAGAAACAAAATCATCAATCTTTCAAAGTATACGATCCTCAAAGAATGTTTACTCCCATTCATCTTATTATATTAGCAAGGCATGGCTCCATCTTCACCACATTAATACAAATGTCAAGCACCACAATGTCCAAGTCAGGCAATTGGATCATACTTCTCAATATGCATCAACATCTTATTCTTCACACCATACATGAGCGTGAGCCATTGGACATAGCATAATGGTGGAATAGAATATGGTGGTAGATATCAAAAGGGGTAAAAAGTGGAGAAGATAGTCTCACATCAACTAGGCGTACCAACGGGCTATGGAGATGCCCGTCGATAGATGTCAATGCAAGGAGTAGGGATTGCCATGCAAATGATGCACTAGAGCTATAAGTGTATGAAAGTTCAACTGATGCTAAGTGGGGTGTGCATCCAACTTGCTTGCTCATGAAGACCTCAGGCATTTGAGGAAGCCCGTCATAGGAATATACAAGCCAAGTTTATAATAATGAAAAAGTAATTCCTACTAGCATATGAAAATGACATAACATGAGACTCTCTATATGAGGAACGAGGTGCCACTTTGAGGCACAAGTGTGGTAAAAGATAGAAGCGAAGTCCCTTCACTCATTTTCTCTCATTCATTTTTTTATTATGGTGGGCTCATTTGGCCTCCCCCATTTTTATTTCCTCACTAGGACAATGCTCTAACAATGATGATCATCACACTTTTATTTAGTTACAACTCGATATAAAGAACTGATAGGAAGATATGACTCTATATGAATGCCTCTGGCAATGTACCAGGATGTGCAAAGATCTAGCGTGACATGTATCAAAAATATGATGAACGGTGGCTTTGCCACAAATACTATGTCAGCTCTATATGATCATGCAAAGCAATATGATGATGAACGAACTATTCATGTGAAGTGACGATGGAATTTGCATGGCAATATATCTCAGAATGGCTATGAAAATGCCATGATAGGTAGGTATGGTGTCTGTTTTGAGGAAGATATAATGAGGCTTATGTGCTACAGAGCGTATCATGTCATGGGGTTTGGATGCACCAGCAAAAGTTGCACCAATCCTCAAGGTGAGAATGGGCTATGCACGGTACCGAAGAGGCTAGCAAATATGAGGAGGTGAGATTGCGTATGTCTATGGTTTCACATTAGTCATAAAGAACTCATATACTTATTGCAAAGTTTTATCACAAATCAAAGTGCTACTCGCATGCCCCGAGGGAGGAGCACTGGTGCAGCGACGTGCTATACAAACAGTTTTTAACCCCTTTCCGCGACGTACATTGAAACCGTTGCCTTGCATGTGTGGGCGATAGGGCGTCCATCCCACAATGAACGCAAACGTTTGGCAAAACTAAGCTTATGGGATGCCCGTATCTATCACAAACGAGAGTCACCGGTGAACCGTTTGAGATATGGTGGACTTCCCATATGGTGCATCCTTGTAACTTGTGTGAGATCACACAAATATCACAAACACTTATATTGGATGAACCGTTGGCGATATTTAACTAAGACGATAATTTAACCGTCGTACAAGCATTAGATAGGTTTAACAAACGTCTGAATGTCGTACTCGCGTCCGACAGGATAAGTATCGCACGCGCTATTCTGTGGTCCAACGTTTGCGATGCATACTACATCACAAAAAGTTTATCATTTTAAACTGTGTGCGACAGAGATTCTATCACCAACGTTGAATTCGGTTGCACCGTTTGTTATATTATCTGAAATCACACACGGTTTGCAAACGGCAACTATGTGCATGGGCGCACACGTTTTCTATTTGTGAAACGTGTCGGATCATGAGCAGGGGCGGACCTACGTAGGACGAACCGGTGTCACAGGACACCGGGTAAATTACCTGACTACCATATATATAGGGCCCATATATGGCTGTGACACCGGTAAAAAACTTAGATGGACAACGGCTGAAGCGAGCACGCAACCGTGGCCCATCTAGCGCCCCATTCGCGGCCGTAAGTCATGCACGCGAGGCAGTGGATCTGGTCATAGGTAGTATCACCAGTTCCTGTCTTCTCGCCTCCCGGATTCATCACGGCGTCGCCCAACCCAGAGACCACGCCATGGAAGTTGGGAGCGTCCATGACGGCCTTGCCCCTAGATCAGTGGATAATTGGGGATAAACATATAGTGAGTCATGCATCAAGATTTCTACAGATTGCGCCTCTTTATCTGTTCTTTTCCCTCTAATTCTTCCTTCCTAAATTATATGGCTAGGGTTTTAGATTTAAGCGGTGTTACAGTTGAGAGTTGAATTGCCATTGCTAATTTCTGATTTCTGAGAGTGATTCACATCGTTTAGATTATGGGAAATGCTAATGGTCTGCCGGCTGATCACGCGAAGAGTTCCGCCACCAGCGCAGCCGTTGGATCGTACTTGATCCACACGTCCTCAAGCAGGCTCACACACATTTATCTATCTTGCAACAGCAACGATGTTGCAAACCACGTCAGCGTACGATGACGGCAACTTAGACAAGCTTTTGTAACATAAGCTTTGTTGCAAAAAAAAGGCAACAAAACCGCTGTTGCAAAAAATATCCGCGACAAGAACTCTGTTGCAAACAAAAGATCTGCCGGCTGACGCATAGCATCAGCCTTAGATTATTCCTCGATAGTTGGATGCACAAAGGTTAAGTTCAACTCTATGACCAAATAATCAATCAATATGCTTCATTAGATTATTCTTTCTGTTTTTCATGTATAAAGATAAATAATGTAACTTTATGCACTCGAGATCCCATGTCGTACTTTGCCATCTGATTACATTAGTTTCCATAGTTTGGAATTCGATGTTTTTTTATGCCTAATCGTCAAACTTGGTATAATTACCGAGCATTTTAAGTATAACACTTTATTATAGTGTTAGGATTTTTTGTTGGGAATATTTTATTCAGTGTGTTATTTTTATGTGTAGCGTTGCTTGTCCTCCACAAATATATCATATACACATGGACACCGGGACATTTTTGTTCTGGGTCCGCCCCTGATCATGAGGTATATCACAAACGTTGACTTACAAACCATGTGCTGCGTAATGACCCGCAGAGAATTTTATTATTATTTTAATCGCTACAATTTAAATTTTTACAGAATTTGAAATGGAAAGTCGGGAGTAGCTTTTTACATATACATAGATAGGTACATCAACCAATGCATTATTCCATTCACAGGTACATAAGTTCAAGAATTACATCAACGAAAGAATTACATAAGCACCAAATAAATAATGAGGAACGACGGTTGAATACTTGTATTAAAGACGGCAAAGAAAGAGGTAAAAGATATTATGATTGCTGTAAAAGGTGAAGCGGAATGCCCGTTGTGTGCCCTCCTCCATGTCGTATGCACACACGACTCTAGCCCAATCCCTTTTGATGGCCGACCGCCCATCCTTAAATATCTTCATGACTTCCAGATAGTCATTCTAGTCTGGTACAAATACATGTACATTTGCATGTCCAACAATCATGTAGTTTGAGAGGTGATCTTGGGTAGACTGCGTTGGGAACCACTGCAAAGGAGAAAGATACAGAGATTGTCATCTAACAACTCATTATCTGCAGTAAAAATGGTACATAGTTCTGAGTTAATATACTTCATATCATTGTTGTCTTGGACAAACTGTAAATAAATAGTTTTATTGCCACATTTTGACCCATTGTACTAGCAATCTTTATTAGTTATGATGCTCTCTCCATCCCACTATATAAGATCTAATTACATGCAATGCACGAACATATTTGATGTATTAGCGTCTTATATTATAGGGCGGAGGGAGTATAACATGGGAAACAAATATAGCCATCTGAACCAAAAACCATTAAAATAGGCATATGCTCACTACATCAGGCTTAACAACAACCAAATAAAGTCATTCATAATGGTATTGTTGAATTTGCATAGAACAAAGCTTGTAGTTAAACATCAAATTGTTTAAGTGAACATCACAGAGTGAAAAAAGGGGGTGTATTACCTACACCAGGCTTAACAGGAAATAAATATGGCCATTGAATTGGTATTAATCAAATTGTACTGGACATTGTGAATAACTAAATAAACAAGGCATACTACAACAACCAAATAGTCATTCATATCGGTATTGTTGAAATTGCATAGAACGTAACATGTGCTTAAACATCAAATTTTATGATTGAACATCACATTGTTAGAAAACCAAAATAAACAGGGGCATGTTAACTACACCAGCTTTAACATGAACCAATGGTATGATTGAACAACCAAATCTAGCAATTGAAGCTGGACATATGTTCACTACAAACAACCAAAAACAAATAAACAAGATATATGCTCACTACGGACAACCAAACATAGGCGTTCGTGAAATTGAACTGAACAATTCATACTCCAGCGTACGGCGCACTTGTCGACGACAAGTTGTCGTCGTCAATGAGGCCTGACTTGGCAGCTGACGATGCCAAAACATCACCATAGAACGCGACTTCCATAAATGACAAAAGGGTCTCGTTGGCGATGAAGGAAAATTCCTGACAACAAAGGAGAGTAGATCAGATGCATACGACAAACAACCAAATATAGGTATATGGTAACTACACACAGCCAAACATAGGCAGTGAAATTGAACTGAACAATTCATACTCCAGCATATCAAATTGCACTTTTGAACATTACAATTCATACTCCAGCATAGCAAATTCCTGACAGCAAAGCAGAGTAGATCAGAGGCATACTACAAACGACCAAATATAGCAATTGAAACTGGACAAATGATAACCAGAAACCACCAAAAAACCTTTAAAGGAAGCATATGCTCACTACAACAGACTTAATAGCAACCAAACAGTCATTCATATCAGTATTTTTGAAATTGCATAGAAGATAGAACGCAACATGTGCTTAAACATCAAATTGTATGATTCAACATCACATTGTGAGAACTGAAATAAACAGGGGCATGTTAAATACACCAACTTTAATGGGAACCAATTGTATGATTGAACAACCTAATCTAGCAATGAAACTGGACATATGTTCACTACAAACAACCACATATCACGCTAAGCATGGTATATGCTCACTACAGACAACCAAATTAACGCATCAACACTGAAATTGAACTGAACAATTCATACTCCAGCATATCAAATTGCACTTTTGAACAATTCATACCCCTTGGAAGGGCCTGGACTGGGGGTGCGCACCGTGCACACCCTGTGGTGGCAGCTTAGCTCCTTGCCTTTGGAAGAGCACGTCTGCAGGGTGACGTCCCTAATGTCGTGGATGGGCTATTTCCGCCTGGAAGAGACGGATAGGGAACCCTTGTCGTCATCATCAATGAGGTCTGACTTGGCAGCTGACGATGCCGAGCCACCGCCACTAGAACGCAATCTTCAGAAATGACAAAAGGGTCTCGATGGCGATGCAGGCAAAATCCTGACAGCAAAGCAGAGTAGATCAGCGGCCCGGGGGGCATGGAGGAGATCCAAGGAGGTTGAACCCGAAGGGGTGGGGGTGCGTCACTTAACCTATGTCATAGCCCGCGTCAATCCATCGCTGTCGACGAGCTCGATGTCATAGCCGGCTGCGGGGACAAACAGACATGCGCGAGCCCACTTATTAAAAGCCCCGGGTCAGTCATCATACTGAGCTTCCTCGGTGGGCCTCGGCGGCCACCTCGCCGTTGTCCAGCGGACAGGCCTCGAGATACCTCATTTTGGCCATTCACTCCTCCAGCTCCCCGGGAAGCATAGCCGGGCTGAGGCAGCGACGCTGTGGAGTGTGGGTGAGGATGGGGATGGGGATCTGCGGCAAAGAGGGTGCTTCGCAGGCCGAAACTATAGGGTGTACCAGAGTTGTGCGTGCATTCGACATGGAGGAGCACTACTGTCGATTGCACGGACGACTCTAGTCCAACCCCCTTGTGATGGATCTTCATGAGGACTTCAAGATAGTCAAGGGAAGGCCTGCAGAGCATGACGGTGGAGTCGGGGCCGGCGGCGGCGGGGGCGGTGGCGGGCTAGCTAGGGTTTGAGCGAGGGAAAGGAGTGGTGCATGCGGGAGGGGAGGTTTTCCTTTTTTACGTAATCTGAGCAGAGGTTTTGTGGTGGGGGGGGGGGGGGAGGGCAGATGGTGTTTGAGGAAATGTCGCGCGGCTACTGGTAATTTTACTAGGCGGGAATGCCAGGATGCCGGGGCTACTGAAAATTTAGATTACGAGATTGAAGCGGCGCGGCCAGGGCGGGAGCAACAAACATCGCACACGGCAGAAACATAATAAGTGTGTGCTATCAAATAGGAAAAACCCTGCGGAACCGCCATTTTTCAAATGGCTCAAGGTGGTAGTAGATATTTTTACGAGGGAAGTCTCGTTGAACCCAATCTTGTCCAACGCCCACTAGTGGAACGTGCTGATGTGCCAGTGGCGGAGGAAATGGTTTCTGTTGAGTGTACAATCGCAAACGGTTGTTACATTCGAATTGTTTGCTATTTACTCCTAGGATAATAATATATAGGACCATTTCGTAAAAAAAATGCGGGAAAGGGGTCAGAACACATACACGCGTGCATGTGGAACAAAAATATGTATGCAGAGGGTGGTTTGATCATTCAAAATACCCAATGCGCAACTTTGATGTGGCACATTTCTCCTCGGTCGCCACTTCGTGTCGGTGGAGGGGGAATCCTAGCCACGAATACATGCCCCCAAAACAGGTCTTGCGTATCACTCATGCCGTAACACGAAAATGAAACATATACATGAATCCAGCATGGTCAAACCACCCCATCTCTTTTCCGGTCAAAGGTGGACTATGGCCCATGCGCCTCGCAACACGGACATCCCGACAAAAGAATTAACATTTTAGTCAAACCTCTCCCGCTGTCGGTCGAAAGGATGGACATCCACCGAGGCCCATGAATGGGCGTGACGCTGATAACCACGCGATGGAGTGTCGAAGACAGCCATCACCTGCTGGTGGTGCAAACATATGTACGGAAATGTTGTGTTTGCGTTTAAATTAATTAATATATACCTCATGTGCAACTTTGATGTCTCACATGCTTTGGAACAGGATAGACCCCCCTCCCCGAGCGAGTGTTCATGACGCGTACAACTAGTATGCCGAGCGTCGATGGGAACGATTCATGCATACGTACGCGTGTGCTCAGACTTGGGTAAGGAAACTCAAATGACCTATATAATATATACCATAACACAAAACAATTGAAGAATCCACCATGGTACTCCCTCTCGTTGTCAGTCAATGTGATGGACATCCACACGGGCCCAGAAATGGAGTTTCCAACGACAACCACATGAAGGAGTATCCAAAGACAATCACTGTCTAAGCATGGATCAAACATATGCATGGAAGTATTGTGCGATGTTTACATACCCAGCACACAAACTTTAGCATGGAACACCTTCCTCGGGAAACTTAAAGTCTGCACGGAAAGCGTGGTTCACGACGCTTAGTATATATATATACCGACCCCCATTCGAGCTGATGGGAGAGTCATTCATGCTTACACTACACGCACTCAAATTATACCATGTAATCTCACACCCATGGCCTACCGCAAACATCGACCAAAAAAGAATCCACAATAATTAAACTCTCTCGTTGCGGTACAAAAGTACGCGAGGCCACATATGGGACACTAATAATTGTGCGAGGGGCCGGTGTCCGAGGACAACCACCGCCTCCATGCTGCCCTAATTAACATATGTACGGAGGTGTTGTGTGATGTTTTGAATACCCAATGCACACCTTTCATGCGGCACCTTCGCAAACCGGAAAAAATGGAGGTTCACAACTTGTACCATGAGCACGTGCGTGCACACATGCGCCCAAACTTTCGTGTGTAATCTCACCATGATATTCGCCGAAACACGGACTAAGATGAATCCAGCTTTGATCAAACCCCTCTCACGCGCGCCATCCAAGGTGATCGACCATGCGGGGGCAACGAATGGGTGTGTCGGTGGTAAATGCATGAGTGAGTGTACGAGGACCACCAATGCATTCATGATACACAACCATATGCATGAAAAAGGTAATGATCGAGCTGCTTTAAATATGTACCCAATGCACGACTTTAGACGTGGCACGTGTGCCTCACCTGAAGCTGTCATGGTTAAAACCGTTACCTGCATCCCCATGGGTGTTTACTCTATTAGGGCACGGAGAAGTGCCAGCTTGAATTCCCATGGGTAAGATGGTGGGTCAAATACCTTACCCAGCGTGCAGGACGGGGATGGGGATGGGACATACATAGCATTACCCGCCTTAACCATGAAATAACTTACATGTGGGCTCTAAAAATTAGTAGACCCCACGTAATTTGCGCCCTCGGTGACCCAAATTTCCACAGATCCCACCCATCGGGCCCAAATATCCCTAATAAATCCCAAACTTAGCCAAAAATATTGTTTATTGCGTTGAAATACTGTTTTTTTACTGAAATACTATCGAATGTTGTTCTTAAATGCATGTTGGGTTTCCCCACGGGGATAAAGAAATGGCAACGGGGATGGGAAACTTTTTATCCCCGTGCACGGGTACGGAGACGGTGACGGGAATGGGAGGGCGGTGATGGGGACGTGGATGGGAAACTTTTTATCCCCACGCACGGGTATCGAGACGCTGACGGGAATGGGAAGGCGGTGATGGGGACGGGGATGGGAAACATTTTATCCCCGCACACGGGGTACCGAGATGGTGACGGGAATGGGAGGGCGGTGATGAGGACATGGATGGGACTCCAATATACCCATGTGAGTAATCCCCCATTGTCAGCTTGATGCCTAACTAACCGGACAACCCCACGTGGTGGCTCGCATACGACGCGTATTGTGTGTCGGACCCCACACCCCCACTCGTCCGACCACACCACCGTCACTTTGAAGCATGCATGTGAAACTTTTTTATGTAGTGCACATGTGACAATAGGAGTGAAGTGTTAAAATTTGATTTTTAAAGAACATTAAGACATTTTATACATTAAATTGATTTAGTATTTAATTTGTAAATCAAATTTGAACTATATGCACACGCGGTTGTGCGCCCGAATGGATTAGAAATTCATTTTTTTTGTCTTGGGTGCATGTTTAGTCCCCATGGAAGGAAAAACAATAAATTTTGAAAATCTCGGGGCCGCAAACATTGACTCTTGGCTTTCAAATACCAGCAAACGCCCAGCTAAGCTAGAATTCATGAAACATTTGACAAGATTTCATGATAGGGACCTTATAGGTCGTGGTAAATAAAGCGTCCAATTTGAGAGAAGTTTTCATCTAAGCTTCTTGCAAACGGGGGCTTATTAATAGATGCAACACAGAACCGTCACGTTTATATCGTAAACGGTTTGTTAATCCAAACTGTTTTTATTTAGTCCGCGTATTAGCGTTGGTTAAAGTCAAGCTTTGCAAACTTTGACCAAATTTAGAAAAAAAAAGTTAACGTTTACAATTAAAAATTATTACCATTAGATTCTTTATTGAATGTACTTTCACATCATATATATTTGTCATGGTAATTATTTCTATTTCTTTCTTTAAAGTTGGTCAAGCTGTATCACGTTTGACTTGAGTTAACTCTAATACGCATACTACTAAATAAAAACGGAGGGAGTACGTGTCGTAGCTTCACAGAAAAACAATACACGCCCCGCAATCCGTGCACGCAGATATGATTTGACGTGATGCATGCTAGCAGGTCGCCTCACAGGCTGATCGGGATGCGTGCGAGAAGGTGTGTGAATTGATGGGAGGCGTGTTCACTGCGCAGTTTCGCAGGGAGACGTGCCGTCATGCGTGTGAATTGACGGTGCCCATGCCAGCAGTCCGTCGCGCAGGCGGCTCACCGGGAGGCAAGCCGTCTCTTTAAACCGCCGCCCGCCTCCCTCTCAAGTCCCAACTCCTCTTTATTAACCGCGCCCGAGCCGCTGGTTTTAACATTCTCGCTACACACAATCCTCTATCACACCCTGCATCCTCGCCGCCGTTCTCAATCGTCATCACCGGCCTCCGTGCACCATGGGAGGGAGTAACCACGTCGGTGCCGGCGAAGCACCCGAGCATAGCGTGAAGGTGGGCACAGAGATTGCCGTCGTCGGAGATGCCATATCATGTGGACAGCAGCGCGGCCTTAACGTTGTCGCCGCCGCCTTGCTTCCCCAGCCGGAGCCGGTGTTCCACAGCGACTCCGACGAACACTCCAGTGACGACAACGACTCGGACGGAGAACCGGTTGGTCATATATACCCATTTTTGGTAAATACATAGAAAAGGCTGACTGGTTTGCTACCAACATCTGGCATTGCTGCCAATAATTGGCAAAATCAAAAGTTGTCAACATTTCGCAACCTTTTGTGAGATTGATAACGAGAATTGTTATGCAACAAATCTCTAGACAACATTTGGCAGTTGCTAAAATATGGCATGCCAACTTTTGGCATCATACCAATTAGCTTCGATTTAGGGTTCACGTTATCGCATGAACTATTATGTTTCATAAACTCCGCCTTGCAAATTCGCATTATAAAATATACGGACGTCACATTTTTTACTATGTATAGGTGCTATCTGACGATGTGGACAGCTAGGATGAAGACATCCAGGAGAGGTTCAAGATGCAAACGCTGAGAGAGCTTATGGCTGGAAAGCATAACAGGCGTTTCAGGAAGAATGGGGGCTATGGATGCGCGTTCTGCAACCATAAGATTGACAACATGTACTCTAGTGTTCTGGCGCATGCAAGAGGACGAGCCGTTGGCTCCTTCAAGCAAAAGTATTCTCACAGGATAGCGCACGCCGCGTACGCCCAGTTCCTGGTGAATCTTAACGATCAAGCATGTAGACGAGATGTTGGATTTAATCTATCTAGTTTGTGTGTATTATATCTATGCTTGTGTATTATACTTTTTCCCGAGATTGAAACTGTGCGACGACTTTCATTGTGTGGTATCTCCATCACACTGGAGTGCTAGTTTACTTGAGTTGAGAGTAATATTTATATAGCATTTATCACACACGGTTGGATCTGATAAGCCGTTTCCTCCGAAGCACATTATTCTAGGACAGAAAACCCTTAGCACCACATCAAAAAAAAACCCTCACCACCCACACGTCACAAAACCCTCGCCTACTCCCCTCCCCCTCCCCCTCCCCAGAGTAGCACCTACGCTAACGCTAGTACTCCGGGACTCTCCATGCATGTCTCACCGCATATCCCCGCGGCAACCACTTAGCTCGACGCCTGTCGCCGCCGTCGGCTGCCGCAAAACGCCACCGCATATCTCCACTGCCGATTGCCGCGGCCTATCGGCACTGACTTTCTCGATGCTGCTCGCTGTCGACCTAGCTCGCCCGATTGGGGAATCTTCGAAACTAGTTTTTTTCCCCATGAAGAACCAGGTAACTAATCTACTAAAATATTTCCGTTCATCTCTTATCCCAGTCCGTCGGCCCCTTTTAATCACCCGTCCGAAATCGCCGTGCATTCATGTTTCTTCTAGCTGATTCGAGGGTTTTCATTCACAGAGTGTACTATGAAAGGACACATCAGGGCTATGCGGCCTCGACCAAAAAACCGAGGAGTTCCATCTCACCGTACCAGATGACTTCACGAAGTGCACGGTATGTTCAATCTTCACACTACCTGTGTTGACATGCATGGCCTATAGTTTTTCTGAACCTATACTATATATTGCTACATTTGGGTAAAAGGCGCCACATGCAGCATTTGCGTCAAATGTGATTTATGCTCTTCTTCTTATTCTTCTCGTTCTATATTAGGCAAATTAATGCTGTATTGTTCTTTCGTTTACTCTCATATATATTTGCACGACATCATGGTTACATTATCTCTTTACTTGTAATTTCTTGTCCTTTCATATGAACTGTTGCACTGTTCTTTTAACTACTACTCCCATACTATCATGTTACCCTGTTCTTTAACAATCATATCAATTCCTGCAGTACATCCCTTGCTTTGCAACAACAACTGTAACGCTAAACCTTGGCCTTTACATAAATGAAGACTCCAGGGATGTCATATTGAGCACAAACCATGGATTTACAATCATTGTTTCTGTAAAACTTGATGAAGATTATCACAGCTATTTTGAAGAAGTCCTTTGGGGAGAAATATCTAAGTTTTATGTACTGAAAGCTGGCACTAAAATTATGCTCCACCTAAAAGAGCCTTACCATACGATAAATGCTAACTTCCCTGACGACATTCTCCGTCCATGCTTTGTTGGAAGTAAGTGTTATTTCTAGTATCTGCATGTTGATTTGCATAGCAATATCAATATAACTCTGTAGTATTTCAGCAACCAATTGGGATTTCATTTTCTTAATCTGTTAAAACTGTTCCTGCCTAGTAACTTGTAATTACCAATGCACTATTCTTCTACACTGATCTAGCTACATAATCACTATCCTCCCACTGTTCTACTCTTGACAGAAAGATACGCCGGTGGCCATTCTCCGGACGTGGATGTCGAGGTTGCCAACAAGCGGAGGCAGGCTGAGCCAGAAACACAAGCGCCTCCGATAGGCCCAGACCTCATCAGCAGCCTCCCCGACGATATGTTGAGAGTCATCATCTTCCTCCTCCCTATCAAAGATGGCGTGCGCATAACTGTCCTCTCCCGATGGTGGTGCCCCCTATGGCACTGCGCCCCTCTCGGCCTCATCAGCGAGCACATGCTCTGAATTGGCTATGGCAAATGCTTGGATGCATTGTCACAGATCCTCGGCACGCACTGTGGCCCAATCAAAGGCCTTACTACGGGCAAGTTCCGTTCCAATGGCAAGGACCGAGCCAAGCTTGACGAGTGGTTCTTATCGACTGCCCTAGATCATCTTGAAGAACTCACTTTTAATGATGGACATATGCGCCCGCTGCCACCCTCCGCGTTGCGCCTCGCGCCAACGTTGTGCATTGCCAGGTTCATGAACTGCCTTTTCCCCCAGATTAACGCCAATCCCGCTCTTTTTCTACCTCGACTGAAGCACCTTGAGCTCGTCGCCGTCTACATCCCCAACAACAACATGGAGTGCCTGCTCCGCGGCTGCACTACGCTCGAGTACGCTCATCTTCAGGCGATGAATGGGTTGAGTAGCCTCCACATCATCTCCATGAGTCTCCGGACAATTTGTGTGTATTGCTGGTGCTGCAACAGGAGATCGCACAAGGTGAATAACCAAATGGTCATTGAGGACGTGCCTTTACTTGAGAGATTACTTGTTATTGATCAACAAGGTCCAACAAGAATCAGGGTCATTCAAGCGATGAAATTGACAGTGTTTGGCTACTCGCCCGTCAACTTATCTGAACATGTTTTTGGATCCATAACCGTCCAGGTACAACAATCGCCCTCTTCTCATTTTTGAATTAAGTTTTTTTCCTCTATTCAAGATGTATGTTCGTCTGTCATCCAGAAAATTATATCGACAAGCTCGACCCCATATCTATGCACAGTTGAAAGCACATTTGCTCCCTTGGTGGTTTTGGTAATTAATAACAACATATATGTCATTGAACTAATGTTTCCACTAAGCATATTTCAGGAAAAGTTCAATGATAGGATTGGCAAAAGGATTGTGGAGATTGTGGAGATACCCTGAGATGCAAGGAAATGGATTGGCAAAGCTTCAAGCAAGAGGACTCTACATTTTACTTTGTGAGAAATCACTTTGAGTCCATAGGAAAGCCAATACTATTAAAAGGGGGTAAGGTATTGTTGGTGAACAAAATGCTCATACGTGCACAAGTGATAGTCACCAAAAACACCCACAAGCTTTTTCACAAAAGTCTGTCCAAAGTCAAATATCCAAAATCGGTGCAACCAACACTTTCCACTCGGTGCCACCGATTCCCATACTCAGACAGACCTAAGCCAAACCCTAACCTTTAGGTGCAACCGATTCTGCTTCGGTGCCACCGAGTTTAGCTTGCCAACTTTCTGTTACCCAATTTCACAAAATTGGTCCGACCGAGTTTGTTGAATCGGCGTCACCGAGTTTGGCAATCTGACCGTTGGTTACCTTATCGGTGCAACCGAGTTTTATATATCGGTCTCACCGAGATTCAAAAGTTGTCACCTTTTGGTCACTTCGGTACCACCGAGATTCACACATCGGTGTCACCGAGTTGGTCACTTTAGGTGTAATGGTTGGATTTTTGGAGATGCCTATATATACCCGTTCACCACCACCTACTCGAAAGAGAAGCACTCAGAACTATTCCATACTTGCCCCATCTCATTTTCTGAGAGAGAGCCACCTACTCATGTGTTGAGGTCATGCCATTCCATTCCAACCATATGAATCTTGATCTCTAGCCTCCCCAAGTTGCTTTCCACCAATCCCGTCTCTTCCACCAAGCCAAATCTGTGAGAGAGTGATTGTGTGTTGAGGAGTCTATCATCTTGAAGCACAAGAGCAAGGAGTTCATCGACATTGCCGAGCCTATTACCTTTTGGAGGGTGGTGCCTCCTAGATTGGTTAGGTGTCGCTTGGGAGCCTCCTACTTCGTGTTGTAGAGTTGAACCAAGAAGTTTGTAAGGGCAAGGAGATCGCATACTTCGTGAAGATCTACCCATAGTGAGGCTAGTCCTTCGTGGACGGAAGCCATTATGGAATAGTCAAGGTTGCTACTTCGTGGACCCTTCGTGGGTGGAGCCCTCTGTGGACTCTCGCGACCGTTACCCTCCGTGGGTTGAAGACTCCATAAACGTGGACGTACGATAGCACCACCTATCGGAACCACGGGAAAAATCATCGTGTCTACAAATTGCGTTTGATCCTCCTACCCTTCCTTTACTACTCATGCTTGTTGTTACTTTCCACTGCTATACTCTTAGACATGCATGTGTAGGGTGTACTTGACTTGCTATGAATGCTAAAATCTGCCAACACTAAAAATTGGGAAAAGTCTATATTTTTATTTGGTCAAGTAGTCTAATCACCCCGCCTCTAGACATACTTTCGGTCCTACAAGTGGTATCAGAGCTTTGGTCTCTATTGCATTGGTCTCACAACCTAGGAGAGTATGGCGTCTAGTGAGGGAAATTATCACCGTAGAGGTCCGTACTTTGATGGCACTAATTTTTCTAGTTGGAAGCACAAAATGAAAATGCATATTCTTGGTCATAACCCCGCCGTATGGGCTGTTGTTCGTGTTGGCTTGCAAGGTCAATTCTTTGGTGATGGAAAGGAACCGGATCGTGAAGCGACCGCTGATGAATTGAAGATGTTGCAATACAACGCTCAAGCATGCGACATTCTCTTCAAGTGCCTATGCCCCGAAGAATTCAACAAAATCAGTCGTCTTGAGAATGCAAAAGAGATTTGGGATACTTTGGTTGATATGCACGAAGGAACCAAGTCTGTGAGAGAATCCAAGTTGGATGTTCTTCAAAGTCAGCTTGACAAGTTCAAGATGAAGGATGGTGAAGGAGTCGCGGAGATGTACTCTAGGCTAGCTCTATTAACCAATGAGATTGCCGGCTTAGGAAGCGAAGAAATGACCGACAAATTCATCATCAAGAAGATATTTAGAGCTTTGGATGAGAGATACAACACCATGTGCACATTGATCCAAATGATGCCCAACTACAAAGATCTCAAGCCTACGAAAGTCATTGGAAGGATTGTTGCTCATGAGATGACACTCAAAGACAAAGAAGAGCTTCACAACAAGTCTAGCGGTGATTACAAAGCCACAAGTGATGCTCCTGCAACTTCAAGCGACAACCTTGTCACCAATGAAGAGACAAGCCTCATGGTCAATAAATTCAACAAGTTCTACAAGAATAGAGGCAAAGAACGAAGCTCCAACTCAAGATATGAAGAGAAGCGTTCATCAAGTCGTGACCGCAATTGCTACAATTGTGGGAAGCCCGGACACTACTCCAATGAGTGCACGGCTCCCTACAAACGAAGAGAAGAGTCACCTATAAGATGAAGCTCAAGGAATGAATCACCTCAAAGAGAGAGAAGGAGTAGAGATGATCGTTATGAACGAAGACCCTCAAGGAGAAGTAGAGATTCGAAGAAGAAGGACAAGTACACCAAGAGCTACACAAGAAGAAGACATCAAGCTCATGTTGGTGAATGGGTTTCTGGCTCCGACTCCGACAACAACTCCGAGAGAAGCTATCACTCCAACTCCGACTATAGTCAAGATGAAGGTGTGCCGGACTTGCACTAGTGACTACCGACTCCTATGATCTATTTGATTCACCAAATGAAGGGAGTGGAAGTTGCTTCATGGCTAAAGGCCCCAAGGTATCACACCCCAAGTATCTTGATTTCAATAGTTATGAAGATGATTTGCTTTGTGATGATGACTTGCACTTTGATGAAACTAGTGATGTTAGTCAAAATGAACTTGATAATTCTCATGCTAGTCAAGATAAGTCATTTGATGATGATAAGATGAAAATAGAACAACTAACTAAAGAACTAAACACTCTTAAGTTAGCTCATGAATCTACTCTCGAAGATCATAGAGAGCTTGTAAGAACTCATGAGAAGCTACGCTTTGAGAAGCTCAACTTGGAGCAAGAGCATGAGTTTCTTAAAGCTATCAATGACGATCTCCGAAAGAAGACTTCATCTTATCTAGCCAAACGACTACTCTTGTCTACATTCATGCCACAAGTTAAATCTAAACAAACTAGTAACAAAGGAAAGAAAGGTTCTTCATCTAGTAGCAACAATAAAAATGCCAAACCTAATGATGTTGCTTCTAGTAGTTCTATTGATTCCACTAATGATGATTCTCTTAGCCAAGTTACACTTGAGCAATAAAATGCTTTATTGAAAGGAATTATAGAGAAAGGTATCTACAAGAGTCTTGCCGGGTGTAAGCAATTTTACGAAATTGTACGCAAGCACGGAGGATACCGGAAAAACCATGGCATTGGCTACTTCAACGCTAATGGAGTTGAATGGGAAGAAGGTCAATACCCCAAGCCCAAGTTTGTTCCTCAAAAGGAGAAGTATGAAAATACTCTTCCCAAGGAAACAAACACTCAAGATGACCTTCCACCACAAGACCACAAGCTCAAGGGCAAGAACAAGCTTCAAGAGGACATTGACTCATATGAAGATGAATCCCTAGCTTTGGTGGAGTGGGTTCCCAAAGCTACTTCAAGCTCAACGTCTACAAAGGCTACTTCAACACCAAGGATGGATCCCCATCAAGTTGATGTGGGTCCCCAAGAAGAAGAACTAGAGAGTTCTTGAGGGGTGACTCCGCCAATGAAATTCACTCACATTCATTATTGGCAATAACTATTTGCAATCAACATCAACTCTAGGCAATAGTTCAAGGAGTCACACATTCCCTCAAAGGTAAGCAACGGACAAGGTAATCAACAAATCAATGGACATCATCACACATGCTTTGCACTCCATGTCCATAGATATCCTTATATTTGTCTCTTGTGTGTTGGGACTAACCCATGTAGGTGAGAAGAGTAAGGAAACAACAAGGATGCTCCCAACTCTTGGTGATCTTCATCAACCTTGAGCATCCACCACTACCTCACCAACATGAAGTCTTCATCGACAAAACCCAAGGTTAGTTTATCCCTCCAATGGGGGGATGTCACATCAAGGGGGAGCTTTACTCTAAGACTTGAGTCAAAGCATCTCTTAGAATGTGACAACATTAAATGCTTTATGTAAAAGTGGTAACCCCACTTGTGCTTAAATGATGAGTATGACCTACGATCAAGTAATTTTACTTGGCTCCTAAGTCAATATACTCATATATAGATGACTCCGTCAGTGCCAAAGTGCTTGTTAGATGCTAGTATTTATGTGCATGTTTGCCATGATTTCATTTGACATCGTATTCTGTGAGCATGTTGGTCTGCATTTATTTATCCATGCGAGGACATCCAATTGTTGCTATTTGGTTTTTGATTTATCTTTGGACAATTGGATGGACAAGAATGCCTAGGACCACTCTCTAGCTATCTATGCTTTCTCACCTCATATTCTATTCATGCTGCATCACAAAATTTGAACAAGTACTTTTCGATCCCTCTGTGTGTGGAGCACTCGGAGTTCCGTATCGACAAAGGACTGACCATTAAAACCTCCCAAGTGCATCTCGGTGGAACCAACCCAAAATTATCGGTCACACCGAATGCCTAGGGTTGATCTGGTTTTCAATCTCGGTACTACCGATTCCATATTCTCGGTTACACCGAGTTTCCCTGTCAGCTGACAGTTGAGGAACTCGGTGACACCGAAAATTTAGAATCGGTGTCACCGACAGCGAGGGGTATATATGCTGTGGACCCGACGCTTTGAAAATCAATCTTCAAACCGTCGCGCCCTAGAACCCTAAGCTGCCGAACAGGACCCCCTGGTCGTCGCCCTTGTCTCCCCGCGCTTCTCCGCCGCTGGGATCCTCGCCGTCGACGGGCATCTTCACCACCGTCTTCGCCGTAGCGGATCCGCCACCGAGTTAGGGTATGGATCCGACCCTTCATTGCGCTCCCTGTCCGAATCTTGCACGCTGAAGCTTATTCCATCGATAATCCACCATGTGCAATCCTCTCTATCCTCTAAAAGTTCCAGGAGTTGGCGAATCGAATTTTTTTGGATTTAGTTACCCGCAAAATTGCATCTCGGTGATACCGAGTCAGAAAAATTGGTTCCACCGATTTATTTTTTGTGCTACTGAGGACAGTACTCGGTGAAACCGAGTGGTAGTTTTCGGTCCCACCGAAACTGCTGCCAAGTTTCTGTTAAGAGTATTGTGAGTCTCGGCTGCACCGAAAATGTTAACTCGGTGACACCGAAATCCTTTTTTGCTGTGAACTACATCTAAGATTTTTCTGTTCAAACTTTCAAAAACAGCTGCATTTTGTGATGACTCATCTTCTTCTGCTCCTCTATACTCTATTCACAGGGTCAGTATGTCAGATGCTGAGGACAGTGAGAACAACTTCAGAGAGCAGAGTGTTGAGTTGGATTTAGGCACTAGTCCTGAGTTTAGTTCCTCTTCAGATCCAGGCACTCCCAGTTCTCATGGGTTGCCCAAGGCTGCTACTAGGGCTAGGAAGAAGCTGAATTCAGATGAGGAGGATTCAGATTTTGTTCCAGAGGAAGTACTTGCCAAGAAGCAAGACAAAGCTGCTAAGAAGTCTGCTAATGAAGCCACATCTTCCAGAAGAACTGCCAGCAAGGTTTATGCTAGCTCTGAGGCTATGAGAGCACCTGAGAGTGCTAGGGCTACCATGACCATTGAGCCCCCAAGGAAATCTATGCCTAAGAAGGCAGGAGAGAAGAAGGCCAGGAAAAGGATTGTCTATGTCACTGGCAGGCAAACATCTATGTTTGAGGACCCAGAGGAGACTGCTGGTGCTGCTGCTGAGGAGGAGGAAGATCATGTTGTCAAGGCACCTCCCAAGAAGAGGCAAACGAAGCTTTTGGCAGATGCTATGCCAAAGCAAGGTACTTCCAAGAGCACCAAGTCTGCCCCCAAGAAGGCTGCTGCTGAAAAGTCCAAGAGGTCATCCAGACAGATTCCAGCTTCTGAGAAGAAGAAAGGAACTACCTCCAGAGATGTGGATGAGGATGCCATGTCTGCTTTGATGAAGCTTAGACCACACCTTCCTGAACATAATGCCAGCCATCCCCTTGCTGAGGACATGAAGAAGAGGAAGGATTCTTGTTTGAGGGCATGGAGAGCTATTGATCCATATGCCCAAAGGAGAAAGACAGCTATGGACTACAGATTCTACACCAAGGAGCAACATGATTTCTATGAGACTGTGCTGCTTGACAAGAGTCCAGCTGTGAGCGATATGAGATACGATGACTGGAAATACATCAAGGCTAATGAAGATTACTTTCCAAATGTTCAAGACAACTTTCACTTCATTGGCTTAGATGAGTTTGTTGGCAAAGAGTTCACTGCATGGAACGACGAGATGATCATGCAATTCTACTCCACTGCTCACTTCTATGGAGATGGTAGAATTGTATGGATGACAGAAGGAGCAAGATACGAGTGTACTGTTGATGAATGGGCTGCTATCTTAGAAGTCCCAGAGGTACAAGATGGTGACCTGGATGTCTATTCTGAATCAAAGGAGAGCCACAATGCTATGGCTAACATGTACAATGAGATCCCTGCTGCTCATGTGAAGTCTCACAGGTTAGGATCCATTTACTTCCTCCAGGTTGGCCTCCGCACCATGAACACCATCTTGAGGCATACTTTGATGCCCAAGTCAGGAGATGAGAAGATGATTCGAGGCCATTCAATCAACATGCTGATCCATCTTGATAGACACACCAGGATACGTGTGATGGACTTGATAGTAGAGACAGTAAAGAGGGTTGCTGCTGATCAGAAGCGCTCATGCTGCTATGCACCCTACATTCAGATGCTCATCAACTCCAAGCCGGAGAAGCACATCTTTGCTCTGGACAGACCCCACTTGCCCCTACAACCAGATTTCGAGGACAACATTGTTGTGATGGACCCAGAACATCCCACATCAGCTGCAGCTCAAGCACAGGCAGAGGCAGCTAGAGCCACTAGTGCTTAGGTCCCTAGATCCAGGAACGAGCAAATGGATCTCTTGATCTCATCCGTTCAAGGTATGCAAAAGGACATCAAGGACATACTGGAGAACCAGAACGGTCTTGTCAGGATCTTTGAGAACAGGATCAAGACTCTTAATGACAAGGTAGATGGGCTGACCAAGACAGTCAATGAGCTCAAGAAGGAAGTTGACTCTGTGCCTTTTCCTCAGTCTACAGATGATGATGATGACGACGATGATGATGATGAGGATGACTCTCCTCTCAGGCCAGGCACACACTTCACTACCCAGGCCAGATCAGGCACAGTGCCAGTTCCAGATTTGAGGCCCTCTTCATCAGCACCTGCTACTGTCACCTCAGCTCCATCAGCTCCAGTGCCTCCAGTTGCTACACCAACTCCATCCATGACATCAGCCGATATCTTCGCCGACGCAGTTCTCTCGACTCCTTCATCAACAACCGGAGGAGATCAGCCCAAGAACGTTTAGCTATATCTCTTTGAACTTTTTGGTAACTTGTTGCCAAAGGGGGAGAAGTGTATATAGATCTTTAGGCTTCGAGTGAGAGAGCGTTTGGTTTTTATCGCTTTTTCAAAAACAGTTGATCTTTTGACTTGTTTGTGTTGAACTATGTGGTGTTTGATCATATGCTTGATGATGTGTTGTTACTATTTCCTATCATTATGCTGCTTATGAGATGATCTTTCACCTTTGCTTGTTTGTGTTGTGCTATGTTGTTCATTCTTATTATTCACGCACACCACAAAGTTGTATGTGACATGGAGGAAGTGCCCCATGTACCTAATCGATTGTGCATTTGCATTCAAACGCAAATTTAAAATAATGCACAAATTTAGGGGGAGCTCTTGCTTATCACATACTTCTCAAAGCGACGATTATATTCATTGATTATATCATATGTCGAAGCTTTGATCTATATGTTGTCATCAATTACCAAAAAGGGGGAGATTGAAAGCACATTTGCTCCCTTGGTGGTTTTGGTAATTAATAACAACATATATGTCATTGAACTAATGTTTCCACTAAGCATATTTCAGGAAAAGTTCAATGATAGGATTGGCAAAAGGATTGTGGAGATTGTGGAGATACCCCAAGATGCAAGGAAATGGATTGGCAAAGCTTCAAGCAAGAGGACTCTACATTTTACTTTGTGAGAAATCACTTTGAGTCCATAGGAAAGCCAATACTATTAAAAGGGGGTAAGGTATTGTTGGTGAACAAAATGCTCATACGTGCACAAGTGATAGTCACCAAAAACACCCACAAGCTTTTTCACAAAAGTCTGTCCAAAGTCAAATATCCAAAATCGGTGCAACCAACACTTTCCACTCGGTGCCACCGATTCCCATACTCAGACAGACCTAAGCCAAACCCTAACCTTTCGGTGCAACCGATTCTGCTTCGGTGCCACCGAGTTCAGCTTGCCAACTTTCTGTTACCCAATTTCACAAAATCGGTCCGATCCAGTTTGTTGAATCGGCGTCACCGAGTTTGGCAATCTGACCGTTGGTTCCCTTATCAGTGCAACTGAGTTTTATATATCGGTCTCACTGAGATTCAAAAGTTGTCACCTTTTGGTCACTTCGGTACCACCGAGATTCACACATCGGTGTCACCGAGTTGGTCACTTTAGGTGTAACGGTTGGATTTTTGGAGATGCCTATATATACCCCTTCACCACCACCTACTCGAAAGAGAAGAACTCAAAACTATTCCATACTTGCCCCATCTCATTTTCTGAGAGAGAGCCACGTACTCATGTGTTGAGATCATGCCATTCCATTCCAACCATATGAATCTTGATCTCTAGCCTCCCGAAGTTGCTTTCCACCAATCCCATCTCTTCCACCAAGCCAAATCTGTGAGAGAGTGATTGTGTGTTGAGGAGTGTATCATCTTGAAGCACAAAAGCAAGGAGTTCATCGACATTGCCGAGCCTATTACCTTTTGGAGGGTGGTGCCTCCTAGATTGGTTAGGTGTCGCTTGGGAGCCTCCTACTTCGTGTTGTGGAGTTGAACCAAGAAGTTTGTAAGGGCAAGGAGATCGCCTACTTCGTGAAGATCTACCCATAGTGAGGCTAGTCCTTCGTGGACGGAAGCCGTTATGGAATAGTCAAGGTTGCTACTTCGTGGACCCTTCATGGGTGGAGCCCTCCGTGGACTCTCGCGACCGTTACCCTCCGTGGGTTGAAGACTCCATAAACGTGGACGTACGATAGCACCACCTATCGGAACCACGGGAAAAATCATCGTGTCTACAAATTGCGTTTGATCCTTCGACCCTTCCTTTACTACTCATGCTTGTTGTTACTTTCCGCTGCTATACTCTTAGACATGCATGTGTAGGGTGTACTTGACTTGCTATGAATGCTAAAATTTGCCAACACTAAAAATTGGGAAAAGGCTAGATTTTTATTTGGTCAAGTAGTGTAATCACCCCCCCTCTAGACATACTTTCAGTCCTACAACAGTGAAGGTCTTGGCAGTAGAATCTATCGGCCCTGACCTGGACCAAGTTGTCAGATTGCTGAGATGCTTTTCGTTCTTGGAGAAGCTATATATCGAGGTGATGCTCTTTCATGTTAAATTTTAATCACAAGGGAGTTCAATTTTTGAAATCCTACAAATCATAAGAGGTCCTTTGGGTGTCCAAGCACTAATACATTCTCTTCTTTTACAGATACGGTTAGGCCCAGTAGTGGATAATGTGATACAATATAACAATCCCATCGAATGCCTTGATCTCCATCTCTCAGATATTACTTTGAACTCCTATCGAGGGACCTTACCGGAGATTATATTTGCCAGGTTCTTTGTTGTGAGAGTAAGTGTGCTAAAGAAAATGAGATTTTCCCTACATTTATCGCGCAAGAAAGAATGGTTTGCTGATCAGCTCCGACGACTAGGACAGAATGGAAAAGGCTCTGCAGAAGCTCAATTTTGTTTTGTAACTTCAGTTGACAGACTATTCGGAAGTCCTTATGTGAAGTCCATAAATGACATGTCAGTGGTGGATCCCTTTGCAGAAATATTGAAGTTGCCAAACTAGTAGTAATATCAATATGAACCTATCATATATGTTCATGTTCAGCTGATCAGCGCGGGCGTCTATAGCTGCATGACAAAGTTTCTGCATAAGCTGAATTTCATTTCTATTATCGGTTTGAACCTTGTAATCTTTGAATTTGAGCCTTGTAATGCTGGAATTTGAACCTTTGTAGTATTTTTGACATTTGTGATGCAACCATGCAAATGGCATCTTATGAAGGACGCTCGTATGATGGTAGTACCATGTTTTCCTTAGTATGCAATGTACGATTAATATCTGGACATTAATATGCAATTGACAATTAATATCCGGACCTTAAGAAGCAGAACCACGACCGAGGGTATCCTGTGCGGCTCCAATGGCGCTCCCAGCGGCTGCTGACGACGAGAGCCAGTTCACCATGCATGCCGTAGTGGACACACACAAAGTGGTCTGGTTCGACCTCGCGTCCCACCGCGTGCTCTGCTTTCGCGTCCCTCCGTCTGCTCTGCTCTCGCGCCCACCCCCCGCCCCGAGCGCTCTGCCAGCGGTTGGGGCCGGCCCACAATCATGTTTAGGGCTCCATATGCATGCGGTTCCGCCACGCGCGTCGCCCCATGCTGTTACGTGCTTCCTCGACTGAATCACGCGCTGCAAAAACTGCCATCCGGAAGTGCCGCTTTTACAGGATGTCCGGCCCCCATTTATACACACGACCATTAACCATAGTCTCTTCACGCTTTCGATCGCGCCCACAACATAATAAGTGACGTGCTTGGACTGCGTCGGTATTTCCCCAAAGAGGAAGGGATGATGCAGCACAGTGGTGGTAAGTATTTCCCTCAGTTATGAAACCAAGGTTATTGAACCAGTAGGAGGATCACCACCACCCAATAAGCAGCACCTGCACACAAACAACAAATACTTGCAACCTGACGCGAAAGAGAGGTTGTTATTCTCTCTACGGTAATAAAATAGATTAGGTAGTGATAGATAGGAGAGATAGATCTCTCAAGAACACAAATAAAAAAAGTAAATATGCAGCAATATTTTTTTGGGTTTTTGGTTTTGTAGATCTGAAAACAAAGATTGCAAAAAACGTAGATTGGAAAGCAATATGATAGAAAAGTTGACCCGGGGGCCGTAGGGTTCACTAGTGGCTTCTCTCATGAGTATAGCGCACGGTGGGTGAACAAATTACTGTTGGGCAATTGATAGAAAATCGAATAGTCATGACGATATCCAAGGCGATGATCATTATATAGGCATCACGTCCAAGATAGATAGACCGACTCCTGCCTGCATCTACCTCTATTACTCCACACATCGACCGCTATCCAGCATGCATCTAGTGTATTAAGTTCATGGAAAAACAGAGTAATGCAATAAGAATGATGACATGATGTAGACAAGATCTATTCATGTAGGAATAGACCCCATCTTGTTATCCTTAATAGCAACGATACATGCATGTCTTGCTGCCCCTTCTGTCACTGGGAAAGAATACCGCAAGATCGAACCCATCACAAACCACCTCTTCCCATGGCAAGAAAAATCAATCTAGTTGGCCTAACTAAACCAAATATTCGAAGAAGAAATACGAGGGTATAAGTAATCATGCATATAAGAGATCAAAGAAGACTCAAATAATATTCATGGATAGAAACTGATCATGAACTCAAAATTCATTGGATCCCAACAAACACACCGCAAAAGTTTACATCAAATAGATCTCCAAGAGACCATTGTATTGAGAATCATAAGAGAGCGAGAAGAAGCCATCTAGATACTGCCTACGGACCCGTAGGTCTATGGTGGACTACTCACGCATCATCGGAGAGGCACCTATGAGGGAGATGAACCCCTCCATGATGGTGTTTAGATTGGATCTCGCAGTTCTGGAACTTGCAGCGTCTGGAATTGTGTTTCGTCGACTCCTCTAGGGTTTTTGGATTTCCTGGGAATTTATAGGCACGATAGTCGGTTGAGGGGGTGCCCGAGGTGCCCATCCCCCACCAGGCCGTGCCAGGAGGGCTCTGGCGTGCCCTGGTAGGTGATGGCCACCCTGGGCCCCCTCTTCTGGTGTTCTTTGGCCCATCTTCTTTCTTCTGGTCCGTAAAAAATCCACAAAAATCCCCGCAGCGTTTTGTCTCCGTTTGGTACTGATTTTCTACGAAGTAAAAAAACAAGCAAAAACAGCAACTGGCACTTTAGCACTATGTCAATAGGTTAGTCCCAAAAAATGATATAAAGTTGTAATAAAATGATTGTAAAACATCCAAGAATGATAATATAACAGCATGGAACAACCAAAAATTATAGATACGTTGGAGACGTATCAGCATCCCCAAGCTTAATTCCTACTCGTCCTCGAGTAGGTAAATGATAAAAACAGAATTTTTGATGTGGAATGCTGCCTAACATGTTCATCATATTCTTTTATTCTTTGTATAGCATGGACATTTGGACTTGTAAATGATTCAAAGCAATAGTCTAGTTTTAACGTAATGACTTCAATACTCAAGCATGTCAACAAGCAACCATGTCTTTCAAAATATCAACTCTAAAGAAAGTTATCCCTAGACCATCATGCTCAATCATTGATCCATTCATGAAACACACTCAAATATTAGCTATGCCCAATGCTCAAGTACGATCATAGTGCCCCCTAGTTGGTGCTTATAAGAGAAGATGGAGACTCAAAGCAAAAATAAAAATTGCATAAAGTAAATAGATAGGCCCTTCACAGAGGGAAGTAGGAATTTGTAGAGGTGCCAGAGCTCAAAGTTTTAAATTGAGAGAGAAAAAATATTTTGGGTGGCATGCTTTTCCTGTCAACGAAAACGACAAAGTAGCTCACAATACTTTCCATGCTAGATATATCATAGGCGGTTCCCAAACAGAAAATAAAGTTTATTCCTTTTTCACCAAACTTTCACTTTCGATGGCGGGCCGTATCCACGGTTGCCTTCCATACCAACACTTTCCAAGGAATTTATTATTTGACAACATAAAGTAAATATTTTTTCTTTTTCATTTCGGGAATGGGCATCCCTATTACCGCCGCACTCTCGTGCAATGACAAGTGAATAAACACTCATCTTGAGAATAACACATCTAGCATGGAAAAATATTGGATACTCCCCACCGTTTCATGAGCGGTACGGGCACACAAAAGAGAAAATTTATTTTGAAAATTTAGAGATGGCACATACAAATTTGCTTGGAACGGCATGGAAATACTGCATATAGGTAGGTATGGTGGACTCATAAGGCAAAACTTGGTTTAAGGATTTTGGATGCACAAGTAGTATTTCCACTTAGTACAAGTGAAGACTAGCAAATAGATTGGGAAGCAACAAAACTAAGAAACGAAAAATCACATAAGTGAGCATTGAACATAACTAACACCGAATAATGCACCACACGTAAGATGTAACTTCATTGCATAACTATTGACTTTCGTGCATGCGTAGGGAATCACAAACCTTAACACCAATATTCCTACTAAGCATAATTACTCATCAACATGACTCACATATTACTATCATCATGTTTCAAAACTATTACAAGGAATCAAGTTTAATTTGTCCAATGATGTTCATGAAAGTTTTTATTATATCCTCCTTGGATATCTATCACTTTGGGACTAGTTTCATATATTGCCATTGCTTTTTGGCAAGCTCAAACAAATTTAAGTGAAGCACATGAGCATAAAGATTTCATCTCTCAAATAGGTATAAGCGAAGCATGAGAGGATTTCTTCAAAATTTTACTAACTCTCAAATTAATCTAAGTGAAGCATGAGAGTATTTCTACAAAAGTTTCCAAGCACACCGTGCTCAAAAAGATATAAGTGAAACACTAGAGCAATTCCTATAGCTCAAAAAGTTTAAGTGAAGCACATAGAGCAATTCTAACAAATCATGGCATGATTGTGGCTCTCTCAAATAGGTGTGTACAACAAGGATACAAAGGAAAAACTAACAAACAAAGCAAGCAAAGATACAAGACTCTCCAAGCAAAACACATGATATGTGACAAATAAATATATAGCTCCAAGTAAAATACCGATGGTCGTTAAAAGAAAGAGGGGATGCCACTCGGGGGCATCTCCAAGCTTAGTTGCTTGTTACTCTTTGGATATATCTTGGGGGTGCGATAGCATCCCCAAGCTTAGGCTTTTGCTACTCCTTATTCCTTCATCCATCGTGATCTCACCCAAAACTTGAAAACTGGTAGATGATGGTGGAGTCCCTCGGAGCCTATGATAGGCACGTAGAAGAGACCGCTTCCTCCCCGATAACGGCGCCAGAAATTCCTTTGACCTGCTTGGACTGCGTCAGTATTTCCCCAAAGAGGAAGGGATGATGCATCACAGCGACGGTAAGTATTTCCCTCAGTTATGAAACCAAGGTTATCGAACCAGTAGGAGGATCACCACCACCCAATAAGCAGCACCTGCACACAAACAACAAATACTTGCAACCCGACGCGAAAGTTATGTATGTAGTCACTTATGAGGTGTGTGTGCCAATGTTATGTGTGTAGTCACTTATGTATTTGGATGCTTAATTAGGTTATGGCAATCATGTTGTTATGTGTGTAATTGTTTATTGAGGTGTGCCAATGTTATGTGTGTAGTCACTTATGTATTTGGATGTTTAATTTGGTTCTGCAATCATGTTGTTTTAAACAGAAACATAGATGTTTGTGGGCAGATTGAGCAAATCACATCGCATGTGGAATAAACAACTATATCCGTTGGTGATGATTTCATCAGTCCCTGACAGTTCTTTATCCGGAACCGTTTGCCCACAACACATCTGAATGGCCTGTGTATGTTGTACATCACACACATCTTGATCTGAGCAACCGTTTGTGTTATTTTTGCTTATCGCACACAGTTCATCCCAGTGGCCTGTATGCTGTCTATCACGCACATCTTGACCTGAGCAACCGTTTGTGTTATTTTTTCTTACCACACACAGTTCTTCCCAGTGGCCTGTATGCTGTCTATCACACACTTCTTGATCTATGTAACAGTTTATGTTATCTTATCTCATCACAAACAGTTCATCCGAGTGACCTGTGTGCCATCTATAGCACACGCAATCATCTGCACGATCGCTTGTGTTTTGCTGGATCAGCGCAAATAGTTTGTCAGGGTGAACTGTATGCCGTACATCGCACACACTTGCATTTTTCTAACCATTTGCATTATATTGTACAATCGCAAACAATTTATCTCGGTGAACTGTTTGCCACAGATCGCACACGCAACTTTTTTTGGGATCATATTTGATGGGCCCATCATTTCACACAGTTCGCGTCATTAGCGACAGAGCTATAACTTTACCGTTTTCTATTTGGTCATCGCACACAGTTTCGTCGAAGGGTCTCTGATTGTTGTGTCGTCTTTGGACCATTCTATAGTAGTGGAGGTTGATAGGAGTTAACCATCGCACGCTGATATGTCCATTCTGCATCATGATTTCTTATTCACATTTACATTATTCTTATCCATTATTCCCTATTATGATACAATTCTTATGGTCCTTCTCTCTGAATATGCAAGGTACATCACAAAGAGGGAATTATTTGGAAACTGGAATTCTGGACCAGAAAACCGAGAAAAACGCAGAAAAATCACTAGACTCCAAATGACCTGAAACTTCACGACGAATTTTTATTGAATATATAAGAATTTCTGGACGAAGAATATACCAGAGGGGGCCACCAGCCAGGCACAAGCCAACAGGGCACGCCCCCCTAGGCCGCGCCCCGATGGCTTGTGGGGCCCTGGCTGGCCTCCCGATGGCCCTCTTCTGCTATATGGTGTGTTTTACCCTAGAAAAAAATCATAAGCAATCTTTCCGGATGAAGCGCCGCCGTCTCGAGGCGGAAACCTGGGCAGAGGCCCTTTTGCACTCCGACAGTCAGATTCTGTCGGGGAAATTTCTCTCCGGGAGAGGGAGATCGAAGCCATCGTTATCACCAATGCTTCCTCCTTCGTGGGAGGGCCAATCCTTATCAACATATTCACCAGCACCATCTCATCTCCAACCCTAGTTCATCTCTTGTATTCAATCTTTGTCTCAAAACCTTAGATTGGTACCTGTGGGTTACTAGTTGGGTTGATTACATCTTGTAGTTGATGCTTATTGGATTACTTGGTGGAAGAGATTATGTTCAGATCCTTAATTATTATTATTGCACCTCTGATCTTGAACATGTTGATGAGGTGTGAGTAGTTACTATTGTTCCTGAGGACATGGGAGAAGTCTTGTAATAAGTAATCATGTGAAGTTGGTATTCGTTCGATATTTTGATGATATGTATGTTGTTACTTCTCTTAGTGGTGTCATGTGAACGTCGACTACATGACACTTCACCATGTTATGGGCCTAAGGGAAGTTATTGTGGAGTAACAAGTAGATGATGGGTTGCTAGAGTGACAGAAGCTTAAACCTCAGTTTATGCGTTGCTTCATAAGGGGTTGATTTGGATCCACATGTTTCATGCTATGGTTAGATTTATCTTAATTCTTCTTTCGTAGTTACGGATGCTGGCGAGAGGGGGTAATCATAAGTAGGTTGTTAGTTCAAGTAAGAACAACACCTTAGCACCGGTCCACCCACATATCAAATTATCAAAGTAGCGAACGCGAATCAACTCAACATGATGAACATGACTGGACAGAAATTCCCACGTGTCCTCGGGAGCGCTTGCTTAATATAAGAGTACTTTCAGGCCTGTCCTTTGCTATAAAAAGGATTGGGCTACCTTGTTTCACTCTTTTTACTATCGTTACTTATCACTTGTTAAAAATTATCTTGCTACAAAACTATCTACTATCGCTACTTACAACACTTGCAGAGAATACCTTGCTGAAAACCGCTTGTCATTTCCTTCTACTCCTCGTTGGGTTCGACACTCTTACTTACCGAAAGTACTACGATTGATCCCCTATACTTTTGGGTCATCAAGACTCTTTTCTGGCACCGTTGCCGGGGAGTGAAGCGCCTTTGGTAAGTGGAATTGCTAAGGAAACATTTTCTATACGTGCTGAAATTTACTGTTCCTTGTCGCTATGAACGGTCACCCTTTGAGTGGCTTCTTCGGGACATCTTCGCCTCGAACCGAAGATAAGGAAATTGTTCCTCAACCAACTGAACCTACTGAAAATATTTATTATGAGATCCCTTCGGGTATGCTTGAAAAACTATTGTCTAATCCATATGATGGAACGACTCATCCTGATTACCATTTGATATTTGTCGATGAAGTTTGTGGATTATTTCAGCTTGTAGTGTTGTCTGGAGACAAAGTTAAGAAGAAAGTTTTCCCTTTATCTTTTGAGGAAAAGGCATTAATGTGGTATAGGCTATTGGGCGATATTGGATCATGGGACTGGAATCGCTTGAAGCTGGAATTTCATCAGAAATTTTATCCTATGCACCTAGTCCATTGTGATCGAAACTTTATTTATAATTGCTGGCCTCGTGAAGGAGAAAGTATCGCTCAAGCTTGGGGGAGACTTAAATCTATGATGCACACCTGACCCAACCATGAGATCTCAAGAAAAACTCACTGGTGCAGCGACGTGCTATACAAATGGTTTTTAACCCCTTTCCGCAATGTAGTTCTAAACCGTCGCGTTGCATGTGTGGGCGATAGGGGGGTCCATCCCACACGACAAAGAAAACCCGTCGGCGATGGTGACCAACAAACGCAAACGATCTGCAAATATAATCGTGTGCGATGCATGAACATATCTCACACATAATATTTTGGACTTACGTGTGGGATTTGGGATCAATCACACACATGCAAGATGAGTCAAACGCGTCTAATTGATCATGGAAAACAAACAGAGTTTGACCTTTTACCATTTGCGAAACGTTACCTAATCTGCCGACGTTTTGGGATCGGGGCTACCAAGACCTGCTTGCCTGCGACCCAGCGCGTGGCCCACCATGACGGCCCGGTACGGCCCCGTAGCGGGTCCCTCAAGTCAAGGCCCTCACGAGAGCCCCCGCCTTGCGAGGAGGACAACGCAAGACCTCCGGAGAAGTGGCATCCCCCCAGGCTGCCTCCCGAGGAGCGGAGATTCCTATGCAAGTACCCGGCCTCCCGAGGCTGGGGTGACGTGGGTTCTGACGGCCAAGCCAGGCAGGTGCCAGCGGGCACAGAGGGAGGACAATTTCTTCTTTCGTGCTAAAGAGACAAGGACGTACGCGGGTTCCCAAGGGACCCCCAAAGGTTTCCTTCCCAGTGCAAGAGGACCGAGACCATGAGCTCGGCAGGACGGATGTCATCGCCGAGCCCACCGCAGCGTCACACCCAGAAGCTTTGCAGGCGAAGCCCACCTTTAGTTAGGATAGGATGTACTTCTTTTCCCCTTTCAAATTTGGCCGTTGTGGAATCCCTTCCCGCCTGTGCGATAAGAGAAGAGGACCGAGGCCCCTATAAAGGGGGACAAGCTCCCACCTTGGGGGATGAGATCAGGTTCATCACCACCAAGAGCCCTCGTGAGGCCACCCAGCCACTATACTAGTTCATCCTTAGCCTCCTCGAGAGGCCAATCTACCACAAAGCAGGAGTAGGGTTTTACACCGCAAGGTGGCCCGAACCTGGGTAAATCGCTGAGTCCATCTCCTTCCCCACTCACACTTATTCGATGCAGCTAGGCTGAAGGTTGATAGGCTTGAGACTTCGAGCCGGTTGAGATCTTCGCACACACCCCAGTGTTCGAACCTTGTTGGGTTTTGCGGAGCTCCGATTCCGACATTTGGCGCGCCATGTAGGGGGGTGCGAAATCTTCCTCCGGTTCCACCCCGTCTCCGCTCCGTCGCTCCCATGGCCGACGCCCGCAGAGTTCATGCCGAGCGCCGGGCCGCCCACGTCGCCCATATACGGCACCCATGGGCCGCGGCTTCCCGCGTCGCTCCATCCCCCAGTCCGATCTGTTCGCCACCATGAGTCCGATCTATTCTCCCTTCCAACTGCAAGACCGGTGCTTCGTCACCATGAATGTCGCCGCGCCCTTACAATCCCGCCTTCGACCGCCTCATGATTAAGGGCTCGCACGGCGTATGCTCGGGTCCGTCCCTGCAGCGTTGATAAATCCAAGCGGCTGAGCTCTGTCTCGTGGGACAGCCCCGTGTACGTCACCTCTCCGAGGCCCTTGGTGCTTGTCATCGCGTGAGCTAATCGAGTGCGGGTGAGTCAGGGTGCGCGGCTCGGTTCCAATAACTGATGGCCCACAAGTATAGGGGATCAATCGCAGTTCTTTCGATAAGTAAGAGTGTCGAACCCAACGAGGAGCAGAAGGAAATGACAAGCGGTTTTCAGCAAGGTAATTTCTACAAGCACTGAAATTGTAGGTAAAAGATAGCCCCTTACGAGAAAAGTATTAAGACAAAGTCTAACCATAGCATTAAACATGTGGATCCAAATTAGCCCCTTACGAAGTTGCGCATAAACTAGGGTTTAAGCTTCTGTCACTCTAGCATCCGATCATCTAATAACTACTCCACAATGCATTCCCTTAGGCCCATGAATGGTGAAGTGTCATGTAGTCGACGTTCACATGACACCACTAAGGGAATCACAACATACATATCATCAAAATATCGAACATATATCAAATTCACATGATTACTCGCAACTTGACTTCTCCCGTGACCTCAAGAACAAAGGTAACTACTCACAAATAATAATCATGCTCAAGATCAGAGGGGTATTGAATAGCATAATGGATCTGAACATCTAATCTTCCACCAAATAAACCATATAGTAATCAACTACGCAAGGTAATCAACACTACTAGTCACCCACAGGTACCAATCTGAGGTTCCGGTACGAAGATTGAACACAAGAGATGAACTAGGGTTTGAGAGAAGATGGTGCTGTCGAAGATGTTGATGAAGATTGGCCTCCCAAAGATGAGAGGGGTGTTGGTGATGACGATAGCTTCGATTCCCCACCCGGAGGGAAGTTCCCTTGGCGGAATCGCTCCGCCGGAGGGCAAAAGTGCTCCTGCCCAAGTTCCGCCTCGAGGCGGCGGCGCTTCATCCCGAAAGTCCTCCTCTGATTTTTTCTAGGTCAAGAGTGACCTTATACCAGAAGATGGGCACCGGAGGTGGGCCTGGGTGACCACAACTCATCAGGGCGCGCCCAGGGGGACCTGGCGCGCCCTGGTGGGTTGTGCCCACCTGGGAGGCCCCCTCCGGTAGTTTTCAACTCCAGTATTTTTTATTAAATGCAAAAATAATCTCCGTAAAATTTCAGCTTCATTGGAGTTGTGCAGAATAGGTATCTCTGACGTGCTTTTCTTGGGTCCAGAATTCCAGCTGCCGGTATTCTCCCTCTTTGTGTAAACCTTGCATATTATGAGAGAAAAGGCATTAGTATCACTCCCCAAAGCATTATTATTCAACAAAACAAAGTAAATAACAGTAGGAAATCATGATGCAAAATGGACGTATCAACTCCCCCAAGCTTAGACCTCGCTTGTCCTCAAGCGAAAGCCGATATTGAAAAGCATGTCCACATGGTTTGAGAGAGATGTGTCGATAAAAACAAAATACGGACATAGAAGCATCATGCTTATTAACATAACAGCAACAAACTCTAACATAAGAACTTATTTCAATACATTTTTATCATAAAGCTTCTCATGAACAAGTAACAATTCATCACAACATAGAAGTATGAAGCATAAACCTTATTGGGAACCAATAAACTATGTTCTCAGTCAACTTTGCAACTACAATTCATCATATTTTCAGGAAGGGTCTCATGTCGGAGCCTTTTAGCAAGTCCACATACTCAACCATCTTTTAGTCTTCTATGATTGCTAACGCTCACGGCATACCCATGAACAAAAAGTTTCAACCGGACACGTAGGAAGATAGGGGCTTATAGTTTCTCCTCCCAACTCACTCACCTCAAGGGTGATGTCAACAATAATAACTCATGCCCACCCATATCCAGCTGGATATATGTGCCTAGATATTTCCTCACCACATGGTGCTTGCAAAAGAAAAAGTAAAAAGGAATAGGGAAGAATACTTTGACTCTTGCATAAAAGTAAGTGCATAAAAGTAAAAGATAGGCCCTTCACAGAGGGAAGCAGAAGTTGTCATGCGCTTATTGGTTTGTATGCCCAATCCCTTAATGTAAAAGAACATCACACTATATTGCCCCCTATGATAGCACCCTTTATTATGAAGTCCGTCGCTTTTATTACTTTTCCATCATAAGTTCATATAACGCTCAATTTTCTCTTACACTAATAGATCAAAACACTTTTAGAAGCAATTTTTATTGCCTTGTTGCACCGATGACAACTTACTTGAAGGATCTTTCTCGATCCATAGTAGGTATGGTAGATACTCAAGGAAAGAGTTTGGTTTGGGTTTTTGGATGCACAAGTAGTATCTCTACTTAGTGCGGAATTTTTTGATAGCAAAGATATTGGGCAAGCACCACATGTTAAAGGATCTACGACAATATAACTTCTATGTGGATATGAACAAACATTAGTCATTACTTTGTCTTCCTCGTCCAACGTCAACAATTTTGACATATAATATATGACGGGGGCTCACAATCATAAAAGATGTCCAAGATGGTGTATTTGCATGTGAATATTCTCTTCCCTAATTAATTCTTTCATGAATTGCATCATTGACCAATGCTATGTTTGTCAATCTCCAACAAATTTTACTACTTATACTTTTCCTTATGTGATGTCATTACTCACCATAAGATTAGCATATGATTCTTTTCATTTGTTTCTTTTCCTTTATTTGATTGCAACAAGAAAGTAGAGAGGCAAAAACTAAACTCTATTATATAACTTTCATTCAATTACATGGATAGGTAGGCCACGGAACTAACACACGAAAATAGATCATGCTAAACTTTTATTCAACTAAAGCAAAGGGAAACTAAAGATAGAACTAAAATAGGTAAAGGTGAATAAAAGTGGTGGTGATACGATACCGGGGCACCTCCCCCAAGCTTGGCTCAAGCCAAGGGGAGTGCCCATACCCGTGTGCTCAAGTCTTCTTTGGTGATGGTGATGAAGAAGATGGAGGTGTAGAGGAAGCCTTCTTCTTCAACTTATATTTAAACATAAAGTTTTCCTCCCTTAGATCATCATTCTCGAACTCAAGCTTTAATATCCTTTGGCATAGGGCCTTCTTGCTTTCCAGCAGAAAACGAGACAAGATAAATTGGACCTTAGGTTTGTATCTTCTAGGGAGGCTTGACTTCTTGAATTCCACATGCATGTCTCCGGGTTGAGGCAATGGATCATCCTCTTCCTCAGAGCTGTCATCTTTTGTTTCCTGCATGGTAGCATCTTCTTCCTCCTCTGAGGTCCATAGATAGGGGTAAATTTCCCTAAAGATCTTCAGGTCTGGAACATAGGGATCAACATGGCTCTCCCCCCTCCGAATCTTGAGACGACATATTTCTAGATCTGCTAGGGAAACAACACGAAACAAGAACAGAGGATTTTTCTGTGAGGCGGTCGTCAAAACAGTCGGGGGTATATATAGAGAATTTTTATTCTTGGGGACCAAGTATTTGGAAGGAAAACAGAGTCGTGAAGGCATCCGAGGAGGGCACAACCCACCAGGGCGTGCCCAGGGGTGCGTGTCGCGCCCTGGTGTATCATGCTCACCTCGATCAGCTTCCGGTTTATTTTTTATTTCCAAAATTCTAAAATATTCCAAAACTGACAAAAAATATTTTCGCGGATTTTTCGGAGTCCGTTTACTTACCGTATCACCTCCTATTTTTAAGTATTTTGGAGTGTTCCGGAAGGTTTCTTTTATGTGTTCCTCCGGTGTCATGGTTTGGATAACATTGCTTTCAACGTTAATAGGCGTAGATGAGATATAGTGCTTAATTCTTTGTCCATTGACCACCATTGGGTTAGTACCTTCGGCGTTATTAATCTTCATAGCTCCGGAACAATAAACCTCTTCAATAATATATGGTCCTTCACATTTTGAGAGAAGCTTTCCTGCAAAAAATCTTAAACGAGAGTTGAACAAAAGAACATAATCTCCTTTTTTGAATTCCCGCTTTTGGATTATTTTGTCATGCCATCTTTTTACCTTTTCTTTGAATAGCTTGGCATTTTCATACGCTTGGGTTCTCCATTCATCTAGTGAGCTAATATCAAAAAGCCTCTTCTCACCGGCAAGTTTGAAATCATAGTTGAGTTCTTTAATTGCCCAAAATGCTTTGTGTTCTAATTCTAGAGGCAAATGACAAGCTTTCCCATACACCATTTTATATGGAGACATACCCATAGGGTTGTATAAGCTGTTCTATAGGCCCAAAGTGCATCATCTAATTTCTTAGACCAATTCTTACGAGACCTATTGACAGTTTTTTGTAATATTAATTTTATTTCTCTATTGCTAAGTTCAGCTTGACCACTAGATTGAGGATGATAGGGTGATGCAATTCTATGGTTAACATTATATTTAGCAAGCATCTTACGGAAAGCACCATGAATAAAGAGTGAACCACCATCGGTCATTAAATATCTAGGGACTCCAAACCTCGGCAAGATAACCTCTTTAAGCATTTTAATGGAGGTGTGGTGATCGGCACTACTAGTTGGAATAGCTTCTACCCACTTAGTGACATAATCAACCGCAACCAAAATATGTGTGTACCCATTGGAGGAAGGAAAAGGCCCCATATAATCAAAACCCCAAACGTCAAATGGTTCGACAACAAGCGAATAATTCATAGGCATTTCCTGACGCTTATCGATATTACCAATCCTTTGACATTCTTCACAAGACAAGACAAACTTACGGGCATCCTTGAAGAGAGTAGGCAAATAAAAACCAGATTGCAATACCTTATGAGCAGTTCTATCTCCCGCATGATGTCCTCCATAAGCTTCGGAATGACATTTCCGTAGGATTTGTTCCTGTTCATGCTCAGGTACATAACGTCTAATAATACCATCTACTCCTTCTTTATAAAGGTGTGGGTCATCCCAAAAGTAATGTCTGAAGTCATAGAATTTTTTTCTATTTTGTTGATAAGTAAAGCTAGGTGGTATATATTTAGCAACAATATAATTAGCATAATCAGCATACCAAGGTGTGTTGTGTGAGGCACTTATTGCAGCTAGCTGTTCGTCAGGGAAACTATCATCAATAGGTAGTGGGTTATCAAGAATATTTTCTAACCTAGACAAGTTATCAGCTACGGGGTTCTCAGCTCCTTTCCTATCAATGATGTGTAAGTCAAATTCTTGAAGCAAAAGAATCCACCTAACGAGTCTAGGTTTAGCATCTTTCTTATCCATAAGGTATTTTATAGCAGCATGATCCGTGTGAACAATAACTTTGGAGTCAACAATATAGGATCTAAATTTATCACAAGCAAACACAACTGCTAAAAATTCTTTTTCAGTAGTAGCATAGTTTCGTTGGGCACTGTCTAGAGGTTTACTAGCATAATGGATAACATTCAATTTCTTATCAACTCGTTGTCCTAGGATAGCACCAACAACATAATCACTAGCATCACACATAATTTCAAAAGGCAAGTTTCCAAGCAGGTGGTTGTACGATAGGTGCAGAGGTTAAGGCTTTCTTGAGTGTTTCAAAGGCTTCCACACAATCATCATCAAAAACAAAAGGAATATCCTTTTGCAAAAGATTAGTAAGAGGCCTAGAAATTTTAGAGAAGTCTTTAATGAACCTCCTATAAAAACCAGCATGACCAAGAAAACTTCGAATACCTTTAATATCTTTAGGACACGACATTTTCTCAATTGCATCAACTTTAGCTTTATCCACCTCAATACCTCGTTCAGATATTTTATGCCCCAAGATAATGCCTTCATTAACCATAAAGTGGCACTTCTCCCAATTCAAGACGAGATTAGTTTGTTCACATCTCTACAAAGCTCGATCAAAGTTGCTTAAGCAATCATCAAAAGAAGTTCCGTAAAAGGAAAAATCATCCATGAAAACCTCCACAATCTATTAAAAAAATCAGAGAATATAGCAGTCATACATCTTTGAAAGGTAGCAGGTGCATTGCATAAACCAAAAGGCATACGTCTATAAGCATAGGTTCCAAAAGGGAAAGTAAAGGTAGTTTTCTCTTGATCAGATTGTGACACATGTATTTGAGAGAAACCAGAATATCCATCTAAGAAACAAAAGTGTGTGTGCTTAGATAGTCTCTCTAGCATTTGATCAATGAACGGTAGAGGGTAATGATCTTTCCTAGTAGCTTTATTTAATTTTCTAAAATCAATTACCATTCTATAGCCAGTGAAAATTCTTTGTGGAATAGGTTCATTCTTATCATTGGGAACAACGGTAATACCTCCTTTCTTAGGGACACAATGAACGGGACTTACCCATCTACTATCAGCTATGGGATAGATTATACCGGCTTCCAGAAGCTTTAATATTTCAGTTCTTACCACTTCTTTCATCTTAGGATTCAATCGCCGTTGGTGATCAACAACGGGTTTAGCATCAGGTTCCATATTAATCTTGTGCTGACATAGAGTGGGACTAATGCCCTTAAGATCATCAAGAGTATATCCAATAGCAGCCCGGTGCTTCCTCATAACTTGCAATAATCTTTCTTCTTCATGCTCCGAACGGTTAGCACTAATAATAACATGATATATCTTTTTCTCATCAAGATAAGCATACTTCAAAGTGTCAGGCAATTGTTTCAATCCAAACACAGGATCACATTCAGGTGGAGGAGGACCTCCAAGAGTTTCAATAGGAAAATTGTGTTTCAAGAGAGGTTGTTGTTCGAAGAAAATTTGATCTATTTCATTTCTTTCATGCAGGTGCATATCATTGTCATGGTCGAGCAAATATTGTTCTAGTGGATCAGTAGGAGGCACATCAATAGAAGCAAGACCAATTATTTCATCCTTACTAGATAACGCTTTATCATGGGGTTGTCTACTAAACTTGGAAAAATTGAACTCATGAGACACATTACAAAAACTGACACCGATAGTTTGTTTTTCACAATCTATCTTAGCATTGACGGTGCTCAAGAAAGGTATACCAAAGAAAATTGGACAAAAGTCATCTTGTGGGGAACCAAGGACTAGAAAATCAGTAGGATATTTTACTTTCCCGCACAAGACTTCAACATCTCTAACAATCCCAAGTGGTGTGATAGTGTCTCTATTAGCAAGTTTAATAGTGACATCAATGTCTTCCATTTCAGCAGGTGCTATTTCATCCATAATTTCGTGGTATAAGGTAAAAGGGATAGCACTCACACTAGCACCAAAATCACATAAACCATGATAGCAATGATCTCCTATTTTGGCTGAGACAACAGGCGTGCCTTCTATGGGTCTATGTTTATCTTTTTCATCAGGTTTAGCAATTCTAGCATTTTATCACAAAAGTAGATAACATGCCCATCAATATTTTCTACCAAGAGATCTTTAACCATAGCAACACTAGGTTCTACTTTAATTTCCTCAGGGGGTTTAGGTGCTCTTATATTACTCTTATGAACCACAGTTGATACCTTAGCATGTTCTTTTATCCTAACAGGGAAAGGTGGTTTTTCAATATAAGCAGTAGGCACAACTGGATCAACATTGTAAAGGATGGTTTCTTCTTTAGCTATGATCGGTTCTTTAATTTCTTCCTTAATAGGGGAATGATATTTAAACCACTTCTCCTTAGGGAGATCAACATGAGTAGAAAATGCTTCACAGAAAGAGGCTACTATCTCAGAGTCAAGTCCATATTTAGTGCTAAACTTGTGAAAAGTATCGGTATTCATAAAAGATTTAACACAATCAAATTCAAGCTTTATACCTGACTCATTACCTTCGTTGAGTTCCCAATCTTCAGAGTTGCGTTTAATTCTTTCTAAGAGATCCCACTTGAATTCAATAGTCCTCATCATATAAGAACCATCACAAGAAGTATCGAGCATGGATTGATCATTATGAGAAAGCCGGGCATAAAAATTCTAAATGATAACCTCCCTCGGAATGTCATGATTGGGGCATGAATATAATATTGAATTAAGCCTCCCCCAAGCTAGAGCGATACTTTCTCCTTCACGAGGCCAAAAATTATATATATAATTCCGATCACGATGAACTAGATGCATATGATAAAACTTTTGATGGAATTCCAATTGCAAACTATTCCAGTTCCATGATCCAAGATCATCACATAGCCTATACCATGTCTATGCTTTTCCCTCCAAAGATAAAGGGAAAACCTTCTTCTTAACTTCATCTCCGGGTAAACCTGCAAGCTTAAATAATCCACAAATCTCGTTCACATATAAAAGGTGCATGTCAGGACGTTCAGTTCCGTCTCCTGCATAAGGTTTAGCAAGCAGTTGTTCTAGCATACCCGAAGGAATTTCATAAGTAACATTTTCAGTAGGTGATGTAGGTTGAGGGGCAACTTATTGTGGTTCCGGTCGAGGTGAAGATACCCCAAACAAACCCCTCAAAGGATTGTTCTCCATAATATCAAGTAGCAATAAATTTCAGCACGCAGTATAAGTTTTTCCTTACCGATTTCCACTTACCAAGAGCGCTTCACTCCCCGGAAACGGCGCGAGAAAAGAGTCTTGATGGACCACAAGTATAGGGGATCAATCGTAGTCCTTTCGATAAGTAAAAGTGTCGAACCCAACGAGGAGCAGAAGGAAATGACAAGCGGTTTTCAGCAAGGTAATTTCTGCAAGCACTGAAATTGTAGGTAACAGATAGTTTGATAGCAAGATAATTGATAACGAGCAAGTAACGGTAATGGTAAACAAGGAGCAGAAAGATAGCGCAATCCTTTTGAGGCAAAGGACAGGCCAGAACAATTACTAGTAATAGGCAAAGTGTTCTTGAGGGTACACGGGAATTTCGTCTAGTCACTTTTATCATGTTGGTTTGATTCGTGTTCGCTACTTTGATAATTTGTTATGTGGGTGGACTGCTACTAAGGTGCTGTTCTTACTTGAACTAACAACCTACTTATGATTAACCCCCTCGCAAGCATCCGCAACTACGAGAAAAGTATTAAGACAAAGTCTAACCATAGCATTAAACATGTGGATCCAAATCAGCCCCTTACCAAGTAGCGCATAAACTAGTGTTTAAGCTTCTGTCACTCTAGCAACCCATCATCTAATAACTACTCCACAATGCATCCCTTAGGCCCATGAATGGTGAAGTGTCATGTAGTCGATGTTCACATGACACCACTAAGGGAATCACAACATACATATCATCAAAATATTGAACACATATCAAATTCACATGATTACTCGCAACATGAATTCTCCCGTGACCTCAAGAACAAAGGTAAATACTCACAAATAATAAACATGCTCAAGATCAGAGAGGTATTGAATAGCATAATGGATCTGAACATATAATCTTCCACCAAATAAACCATATAGTAATCAACTACGCAAGGTAATCAACACTACTAGTCACCCACAGGTACCAATCTGAGGTTCTGGTACAAAGATTGAACACAAGAGATGAACTAGGGTTTGAGAGGAGATGGTGTTGTTGAAGATGTTGATGAAGATTGGCCTCCCAAAGATGAGAGGGGTGTTGGTGATGACGATAGTTTCGATTTCCCCCTCCGGAGGGAAGTTCCCCCGGCGAAATCGCTTCGCCGGAGGGCAAAAGTGCTCCTGCCCAAGTTCCGCCTCGAGGCGGCGGCGCTTCATCCCGAAAATCCTCCTCTGATTTTTTCTAGGTCAAGAGTGACCTTATACCAGAAGATGGGCACCGGAGGTGGGCCTGGGTGACCACAACCCATCAGGGCACGCCTAGGGGGGCCTGACGCGCCCTGGTGGGTTGTGCCCACCTGGGGGGGCCCTCCAGTAGTTTTCAGCTCCAGTATTTTTTATTAAATGCAAAAATAATCTCCGTAAAATTTCAGCTTCATTGGAGTTGTGCAGAATAGGTATCTCTGACGTGCTTTTCTTGGGTCCAGAATTCCAGCTGCCGGTATTCTCCCTCTTTGTGTAAACCTTGCATATTATGAGAGAAGAGGCATTAGAATCACTCCCCAAAGCATTATTATTCAACAAAACAAAGTAAATAATAGTAGGAAATCATGATGCAAAATGGGCGTATCAATAACCACTGTTCGGCGCTTCGCCGTAACGGGAGCCGCGCGCTGGGTGTCTTTCCTCGGGTTTGTCGCATGAGAAAACTAGGCACGGCATTTGTGCTCGGGTCCGTCCCTGCAGTGTCGATAAACCCAATGGCTGAGCTCTGTCTGGTGGCTTGGATCCGCACACGTCACCTCCTGGGGTCGTTGGTGTCTGGCCTTCTCATGCGATGACATGCGGAGATTCATTTGGCGCAGGTTACCCACACCCCACAGGTCTTGGAAGCGCGCCTCGCGCTATAAATTCAGGCGCAACCATCCTTTCAGGTAGGGCCTCGTGAGTCCCGTGCTGGTTCACGGGTGCCCAGATACACCTCCCAGTTCAGCCGTGCAAGCCACGAGTGCGAACTTAATGGGCTGTACACGCCCGGAGACTCTAACACAGAGCTTCCTTCCCACGCCCAAGTGGAAGCCCCATGCTCCGCGCTGGCAGACGACACTGTTGCTCAGCGACTATGCCCACGCCCAGTGGAAGCCCCATGCTCCGCTTTAGGGGATAAACAACTGAGGGTGCCCTAGCGGTTACACCAACCTCAGGATGGCCTCCCGGCTCTTCGCACACCCCCGTCACGTAGCGTTCCCCTGGGATGCACGCCGTAGGGGCTGGCTGGGGGCTACTCTTAGGACAGGCCTGGCGTGAGCCACCTCACCAGGTTCTGGTACCTGGTCTTCTCGCATCCCTCCCAGGTAAAAGCTGGTGAGAAAAGGTACAAATTCACCTCACGGGCGCTGCTCACACGTCCAGGGGGACCCCTGAGCATCGCGACTCAGGGGCCACACTGGTCATGTAGCCCCTCGCCCCTTGGTCTCGTCCTGGCGATCCGGATGCCCCAACGGCGGTCGAGGTATGCGCGGGATTGGGCCCTGCCAACGCAGAGCACTAAGGCGCCCACTAATCTACCCTGGCGTCGCCATGTTTCCTTCGTGAGTGCTGCTCGCACGTCAAGGGGGACCCCTGAGCATCGCGACTCAGGGGCCTCACTGGTCACGTAGCCCCTTGCCCCTTGGTCTCGTCCTGGCGATCCGGATGCCCCAACGGCGGTCGAGGTATGCGTGGGATTGGACCCCACTGACGCGGAGCACAAAAGCAAGCGGGAAGGAAACAAGGCACCGAAGGAAATCACGAAATTCAAGGAAATTCAAGCAATTATTACAGGCACTGAATGTCTTGCGAATTCAAAGTCTCACGCCTCCGCAAGGCACAGTGAAATGTTGCAAGGTAAGATCTAGGAGAAGGGGCCTCCATCGCCATGGCCGTCGTCGCCAACTGTCCCGGCCACGGCAAGCTCATCGTCAACGCCGCCGCTGTCACCGCCGCTTGTTTCCGCCTCCGAGGGCTTGGCGGTAGCGATGCAGGTGAACTTCTCCACCAATGCATCCACCAGACCCTTCACGGCCGCTTCCGCAGCAGCGCGGGATGCAGAGCAACCGGGAAGAGCACCGCATCGAAGTTGAAGCCGGGCTCGCGGAGGTAGAGCTAGCTGAAGACCCGCGTCCCGGCCGTGGCAAGAAGATTGCGGCACTCGTCCTCCAAAATGGTGTCCACCCTGGTGGAAGCACCTTCAAGCACCTCAGCAAGCTTGAAGGAGAGCCCTGCGTAGCTGGCTTCGGGGGTCACCAAAGGCTCCCAGAATCCTCCCCTGCAAATGGAGCGCAGCGACTTGCAAAGCTCGAGTTCGAGGAAGGGGAAGGCGTCACGCTCCGCGGCCGCCTTCTCCTTGGAAACGACAAGGGTCCTCTCCCTGGCCTCCAGCTGGGCCGTAGTCTCGGAGACGCGCCGGGCGTGGGACGCCTGGGCTTCTTCCACCTCCTCCTTCAGCTTGGCCAAGCGCTCTCTTTCCTTGGCTTGGTCATCGGCCACTTGGGACAGCGCGGAGTCGCGATCGGCGGGCTTCGCCTCGTGGGCCTTGAGGACCTCCCCCTGCTCACGGAGTTGTTGCGCGAGTGCGGCTTGCTCACCCTGAAAGGCCTTCAGGTTGGCCTCCGCCTCACCGCAGCGCTTCCTGGCAGACTCCGCCTCAACCAGTGCCGCGTCTCAGGCCGCCTTGGCCTCGGCAGCCTCCTTCTCGCCCTTCGCGATGGCAGCCTCGGCTCGGCTCCAGGCCGTCTGGGTGGCCGCTTCAGCCTGGGACCACCCACAAACGAGCCCCAGGCGCTCCTTCGCGAGGCACATTTCAGCATCCTGGAGGTCGGCCCGGAGCCTGCCAAGCATGGTGTAGGCCTCATCCAAGGCACCAGACCTGATCAGAGGACCACAACGCGCAAGCGCGAGAACCGGACCAGGAGGCGGCACCGGCGCATCGGCAGGCGCCGTGACCAAGGGTTGGCAGTGTGGCTAACTTGGGGAGCCGGGGGCTCCAGTTTCTCCTCCGTCAAGGCAAGCACGGACTACTCCACAACCAGCTGGCCCGTGGGGGCTGGCTCCTCTCGAGGGTGCATCGCTGCACCCTCGGGAGCGGATTCCACCAGGAGGGGGCGAGGAGCCACCCCCTCCATCAGTGTCGGGTCCACCACGGCTGCGGCGGGGAACGCCGCCTCGAGAGCCCCCGAGCCCCCGGCGGCCGGCCCTCCAAGCGGCGCGCTGGGCTGGCGTGGCTCGCTTCCATCGCGGCCCAACGCCGATGGCGCCCCCAGGACAGGGGGCTCCTTCGGCTCAACACTCGCCTTCTTCCTCTTCGGCACGACATCGACCCTGGTCAGTGAGAGGAGGAGAGCCGTGAGCACATGCATAGTTCATGGTCAAACATAGACAAGGAAGGTTACTTACTCCTCGCGCGCGACCCACTTCCTCTTCTTCTCCACCTCGGCGCTGGTCGGAATGCCCCGATTCCCTTCGGCGTGGCCTTGGCCGTGCCCAGGGGGCGAGCGGGGTGCTCCTCGCCGACCCCAGCTGTGGTGCTGGCGCTCGGAGGGGTGCGGAGGACGCCCTGAGGAACCGTGGCCGGCAAGGCCACGTCCGCCTTAGCGGCAGCCGCCCCGCCTATCGGCCGCAGCACGGGCTGAGACGAGGCCAGCCTCTCGGCTGCCTTGCTGGGGCGCGGGAGGTCCTTCGGAGCAGGCATGGCCGCACGTTTCTTCGGAGTCGTCCGGCCGGACATCCGAGCGGTTTGAGGGGAAGGCCCCGGCCCCCTGCGCACCCTGGCGAAGCGCTGGGAGCCAGCGGCCGGGGGCTCGTCGATGTCGTCATCGTCATCATCAAGGATGCGGAGGAGCATGCTCTGCGATGGAGGGGAGACCTCATCCCTATCATCCACGGTCTCCTTTGAATCCTCCCTGCCGCTGGTGTCGTCGGAGGACACCAGCACCGGGGGATTGGGGTGCCCGAATGGCGTGAGCCCCATGTCGTCAAAGTCGGGCATGGCGGCGGCCAGCGCCCTGCCGTCGTCGCGGCAGTACAGCGGTGTGTAGGCCTCGGGAAGATCCCCGGGATCATTGAAGAGCAGAGTGTTCAGGGCCTTGTCCTGTTCCTCGCCTGTCAGGCTGGCGGATCCGAGCCTGATGGCATCTCCCATGCCCTCGTACTCCAACATGGGCTTCGAGTGCTGCTGGAGCAGCGCCAGACGCTGCGTCATGAACTCCTTCACCATCATCACCCCGGTCAGCTTCCTGGCGTCCATGTCCGAGGAGATCCGCTTCAAGACAGGCGTCGCCCGGGGGTCAGTGAACTTCGCGGAGGCCCACCCGAGAGTCTTCTCGGGCAGCCTCGTCAGGAGCTCCAGATGCGAATCGACCTCCCGAACATCCAAGAAGACCCATCGGTGCCTGTAGCCTTCCACCTTCTTCCCGGCCTTCAGGAGCACATTGCCGCTCTGGACCGCGACGAAGGAGGCGCACCCCGACCGCTGCGCGCTGTCATGGAGCCTCATGCTGAAGTAGTGGCGGAAGAGGGCCACAAAAGGCTTCACACCTACGAACGCCTCATAGTGGAAAGCGAAGATCGACAAGAGCAAGATAGAGTTGGGCTGAAGGTGGAGAGCTTGGATCCCTTAGTGCACGAGGATGGCGGAGAAGAACCCCGAGAAGGGCGGGACGAGCCCGCAGAAGGCACCGTGGAGGAAGAAGGGGTATACCGTCTTCGCCAGGGTGTGCCGCTCCGTGGAGCCGCACCAGATCAAGGTTTGCCCCCATTCATTGGAGTCTCCCACAGTCAATGGGAGCGCCGAGGCAAGATCCCCCTCCTTGGCGATGGTGGATGTCGTGAGCGCCGGAGAGGAAGAAGAGGGGGCCGAGGCTGGAGCCTCGGGCTTCGCCTTCCCAGCAGGCGCCATCCGAAGGATCCTGGAGGCAGGAGAGCAAGAGGGAGGACGGTGCTGCGCCAAGACTTGGAGGAGTTTCTCGCAGTGGAAAGGGGATCTGAGCAAGAGAGCAAGGCACAGGGAAGAAGAGAAATGATGGCTCCGCAGAAGGTACCTGGCTTTTGTCAACCTGGACAGTTGCCGAGGCGATTGGGGGCGGTGGTGTCCGTTCCCCGTCGCACGCCACGTGTCGAGCCTGGCCCACAGGCGATTGGGGGCCCACAGCGCTTCACCCTTCTCTCCTTGCCTTCACCCCGAAGCCAAGGTCGGCACGCCTTGGGCCCGGTGGCTACTGTCTGTGTTCTGGTATCGGGGGTACCCAGACCTACCTGCTTGCGGCCCAGCGCGTGGCCCACCATGACGGCCCGGTACGGCCCCACAGCAGGTCCCTCAAGTCAAGGCCCTCGCGAGAGCCCTCGCCTTGCGAGGAGGACAACGCAAGACCTCCGGAGAAGTGGCATCCCCCCAGGCTGCCTCCCGAGGAGCGGAGATTCCTATGCAAGTACCCGGCCTCCCGAGGACGGGGTGACGTGGGTTATGACGGCCAAGCTAGGCGGGTGCCAGCGGGCGCAGAGGGAGGACAATTTCCTCTTTTGTGCTAAAGAGACAAGGACGTACGCGGGTTCCCAAGGGACCCCCCAAAGGTTTCCTTCCTAGTGCAAGAGGACCGAGACCACGAGCTCGGCAGGACGGATGTGATCGCCGAGCCCACCGCTGTGTCACACCCAGAAGCTTTGCAGGCGAAGACCACCTTTAGTCAAGATAGGATGTACGTCTTTTCCCCTTTCAAATTAGGCCGTTGTGGAATCCCTTCCCGCCTGTGCAATAAGAGAAGAGGACCAAGGCCCCTATAAAGGGGGACAAGCTCCCACCTTGGGGGATGAGATCAGGTTCATCACCACCAAGAGCCCTCGTGAGGCCACCCAGCCACTATACTAGTTCATCCTTAGCCTCCTCGAGAGGCCAATCCACCACAAAGATGGAGTAGGGTTTTACACCGCAAGGTGGCCCGAACCTGGGTAAATCTCCGAGTCCATCTCCTTCCCCGCTCACACTTTTTCGACGCAGCTAGGCTCAAGGGTGACAAGCTTGAGACTTCGAGCCAGTTGAGATCTTCGCACACGTCCCGGTGTTCGAACCTTGTTGCGTTTTGCGGAGCTCCGATTCCGACATAATCCACACGGGCCATTGTATAAACTGTGTGTGATATGTTCATCATCGCACACGAGATTTCTCTAGACACCGTCTGCCATGCATGGCATCATTGGACACGTTTCCCGAGAAAAGTACGCGTGGGATCGTCTTTGCATGGGGCACGGTTTCCTGTTGGTTCACGTGTGAGATACGGTGCTATCACAAACATTGAGGAGCTTGTACGCACACGTACGAGTGCTGCAAACCGTTTGCGATTACTTATGTATCACCAACGTTTTAGATTATATCTCGTGTGCTTTTCCTGTGGATCACAAGCGGTTGCGCTATGAGCTGCGTGTGCTTTCCATTTTGGACCGCACACGCTTAGTTGCTTGAACCGTGTGCGTTGATATTGCCAGGTTATTGTAAAATATCGCATTTAATTCACCCTACAAATAGCAAATTCACCACAATATGCAATCGACAAATAGTGTCCACATGAAGAACATTCATCATCATTCGCCACAATATGCAATTCAACGAATAGTGTCCACAAGCAGAGGATTCATCATAATTCATGACAATATGCAATTGAGAAAATGCTAGCTAAATTCGACAGCTGTTAAACCGACATATGCAGTACATAATCATAGTGTACAAAATACGAAGACATGATCACATAGAAAATAATGCATCCATGTGTATATGTTTAGCTGATAACACTATATGAATGCGTACTTATTATTCAGGGATATGAACCCGGAAATCTTTGAAGTCATCATTGGGCTTGATATAGTGTTTCACAAAGAAGTTGCTGATAAATTTCCTAACAGACAACAATTCATGTGCGGCGAGCGGTGAAGAGGTCATTGGTACCAAGATCAACTGCAGGACTTTTAGATCAGAATGTGACATATGTGTGGAGTAGAAGATAGTAATTAAGAAGCACACTTACTGGTTTTATCCTGTCAGCATCGGCACCACATTCAACACGTCTGCATAGGTTCATCATGTGTGCACAAACGTAGTATCCACATAGGCTGGTACCTTGTTGTTGCTGAGGACACTGAAATTTTTTGTACAATATTAGTCATGTATTTGCCCTGTTAGGAACAACCTAACCGGTGTAAGTTGTTTCTTGTTTTTTCTATGGAGAGAAATAGAAAGAGGTTTACGTAGAAACTTGAACATCTGACTAGCATTTTCTGAAAATAACGGATTTCATTGTCTTACCGGAGAAACGATCACGTGCTGCAGAGGTAGTTGGCAGTCGAACCGATTCCCTCCTAAAGTTATGTTCTTTGACAATACACTGGAAATGAAGATGAATTTTCACACACTCAATTCTGGAACCAGATATGAACACAATGCATTAACATCAAAGAATTCAATACCTATCCATGAAATCCTGAAGATCACTCAGATCCTGAGGCGCATTTGACTCTCTTAGAGAATCCATGTAGTAAACTGTGTTGCGTTTTGGAACAATGACCACCAAGATCGAGTGACCTCTACTGTTTAAGAAAACCATGAACGTACGGACTATGTCTAAAACTGAAAGACTGTCAATGTATGCATGGTTGTTTATTTAAATTACCGTTCATGATATGGCCACATGAAGAATTCTCCTATCTATAAGTTGAACAAGATCTGGGCGACATAATCAATGGAACCCTTGCGTGAGCCATTTTCTCATAACAAAACATCGTTTGCTAAATCAGGATCAATGAAATATGCATGAACCCTTGTTGTTCTCTGCATCGTCAATCCCCTGAGAGGAATACAATACAATTAGCTTTTTTGTCATTTACAGCCTTGTATGGAGAAGTTGATCAGAGTTTGGGAAGTACTTACAACATCAAGCATTTGATAAGAGTGGCAGCAAGCTCATCGAAGTTGAAGAAGAGATGAAAGTCCTCGAATTCCACACTGATGGTACCTGCAACGTTAGAGAAATGCCATCTGTCGTAGTGCACTTGCAGAATGTTAGTACCTTCTCCTTCCGACAGTCTGTCCATGCAATATTTATGTAACTTGCGAGCACTGGAACTGCACTCCTCCCAGAAATCACAAACAAGGAATGGCTGGCCATGCTTGTACTTGCATTTATCAAATGTGACTATTTCCTTACTAGAAAGTTGCTTCTCAAGGTCTGCTTCAGACATGTGGTCAGAACTAGGATTACCCAGCCCTTCGAAAACCTTGTTGTTAATTTGGGTATGGCTGTTGATTCTTTGTAGAAGGAGGCTCTCGGTCCCATCCCTCCTCGCTTTTGGGAGGCCCTACTTCCTGTGTGAAACCATGTCCGCTTCCATCTTCTTAGCTGAAGCACTTCTTGTTTGACGTCTGGTTTCATCAACGACATGCTGCTGAGAAGCTTGTGAAGGTACGATGGACTGCTGAACAGATGATGCCGCTGTGACGGACTGCTGAGTTGTAGTGCTAGAGTCGACGGACAGCTGACCAGCCATTGAAGCTATTCCGGGCTTATGAGCAGCTGGTGCCAACGTGTCGGTGTGTTGATGCGGCTGTGACAACGTGTTCGTTTGCTGAGTAGGCAGTGCCGACACATCGGTATGCTTATCAGGTGGCTGCGAACCGCTGGACTGATGAGAAGGTGGGTCCTGACCTTCGGAGTGCTTAGCAGGCGGTCCCGGACTTTCGGACTGCTTAGTAGGCGGTTCCAGACTTTGAGACTCCTTAGCACGTGGTTCGGTCGGGTTTTTCTGGTGAGGATGCAGTGCCGATGTGTCTACACTTTCTGCTTCAGTGGCCGGCATCTGAACCGATGATACGTCTTCAGTAGGTGTAGGCCTTGCCATAGGCTGCTCAGGAGCGGACGATGACCAGGCCTCTATGGCAGGAACTCAGCCAGGCTGATCACAGGATGATGCCTCCGGCATTGGATTCCCAAGAGTATGTTCATCGGGGGCGACATTGGATGCTTTTGGGGGGCCTGGAGGGATTTCATCCAGGAAGTATATTTCTTTCCGTGGCAACTGGATATGATTTAACCATGTTTCTTCCAAGGTCCTCTGCTCATCAGGGTCCCCAAGGACATTCTTCAGGGCAAACTTACTGAATCCAGGCTTTATTTCAGTCATGTAGCACTTCACACAACCCGGCTTCAACGGCGCATTGTTCAACAAGAGTCCCCCATCCAAGTCAGGGTTGTAAACCCACGTTGTTGCACATTTTAAAGTACCTTCATAATGTGTAAGCACGGCCTTCAATCTCCCCCCTGTCCATATAGATCAGATATAGCACCATCATGTCCAGCTGCAACATCATTGTCGCTGGGGTCAGCTGATGCACAGCTACTCTTGTGTGGTGTCTTCTGCTGCATATATGACTCCTCAACTTCCTTTCAAATTCCAGGATACAGGTCCCTCTTAATACTTTCACGCAAGTCTTTATGCTTACACTCACTCCTAGCTTTTTTCATGCTGAGCCTCTCTTCTTTGCTTAGTGAGAAAGCCCTCTTGTGTGGGACATTGACCCCAATACCCCTTGCACGGCCAGGGGGCTCTTTGGTAGTCAGAGTCTCGGACAGAATGTCACATGGCCCTGAGTTCCTATAGCACCTTCCAGTGTTTTTGGAAGCCTTTGCCATCACATCATACAGTTCTTGGTCTGCTGAGTTTTCAAAGTAATAAGAACCGTCTCCATGCCTCTTTGCACGTGCCCGCAAGTAGTCCCTAGCGCGAGTGCCCCTAATTTCACTAAAGGCCAGGCTGCCACCCGCAGCTACTGCTTCTTTGTCCTCCTGCTCCCATATCGGTTTCATGTCGTAGTATCCTGCCACACCCATACGGTGGGGGTGTGTGTTCTTCTTCTGGAGTTCTGATTGCATGTCACTCTTCTTAATAAACTCTTCACTAGCCCTGACCCTTTTGAATTCTGTCCAGTCTTCCTTTGTAATTTTGGGGTATGAGGGGATTGGGTCCTTGCCTTGACTCAAGAACTTCTTGTACAACACATGCTTCCAGTTTCTCCAAGCATCCCTGGCCTTCTTCAGTGCAGCGTGTTGCACCTGCTCACTCCACTCCTCAGGAATGTTGAAGTGCTCCATGATCTCCCAGACTATCCTCTGCCGTGTTTCTGCAATAGCCTTCCGAAACCCCGGCAGATTAATGTTTAGCCTTGCCCTGCCAACAAATCCACACACACTCCTGAACCTTGTGCATGCTTTATCTGGTTTAGTTGGAGCCCAAGACTTCAAATCAATGTCAGTTACTTCGTATACACCTTTAGGCTGGTGTGTGGGCTTTCTTGGAGCACTGTTCCGGCTCTTGACCGAATGGGTGATTGTGGTAGCTTTATCCCGTTCATCATTTCTTGATACAGGAACATCTGTTGCAGACATGTTGGCTTCGGACTCAGATGAAGATACATCGGCAGAAGTATGACTATCGTCGCTGCTAATAGACATCTACAGAGGACACATGCGAAATTCAGAAAAGGGGGATAATCATAAATGAAATGTAACAGCTTGGCAGCAAGATGTCTAAACATGGCATGTGATAATTTGGAAATGTACGGCTAATCTGTTCATTTTGTGTAAATCGTGCACACATGATATGTAACTCGACAATAACTAATTGGAATAAATACAACTTATATGTTAAAGGGTAGATGATGAACATAAATACACTCTCCATTATTTTATAATTATTTTGGGGACAAACCGAACGAAATAGGAAAAGGGATCACGAGATAATAGACCTCACCGCGATGGAGGGTAGCAACTGACCGTTTTTTTGCGCAAATCCGGCCAGAGAGGCGAGGGTACAGGATCGATATGCATGAGGGCAGCTGCCGAGCAAATGAAGACGGCGAGGCGTGGGTAGCCACGTGTTCGGAGCGGCAGTGAAGGGTAGGGTTGATGTCGGGAAGCGGGTACACGGCTGGGTTGAGCACGACGGCACTGGAAAAGGTTCTGGTGTGTATCTGGGGGCCGGGAGGGGGAGGGAGCTAGATGTCGATGGAGTTTGGGCAGAATCCGTGCACAGTTGAGCCAAACAGGGGAGGGCGCGGGTTTGTGGTGGGGGCGGGGCATGTTGGCGGCTTCGGTGAAAAGGGTGAAAAAAGATCGTCGTGCGCCCCGCGGAAAGGCCTATGCAAACGGTTTCATATAGTAACCCATGTGCACAAGCAACATTTATTTGTTCAAAATGAAAACCTCACAACTTTGAAATGTAGACGTGTCTTCATCGCCTCTCCTCCAACTTTTATCCCACGGTACTCAATCATCATTATATGCCAGGTTTGATTTTCTGGTGCATTTATGGGCTCGGTTGATATCTTTTCAGCATTTTTTACCATTTATGGGGCATTTAGTGCATATAAATCAAATCCCAGCTTCAACAATGTGTGTTGACGAGAGGTATAAGGACAACCGTTCGATCCGGGTGAATCTTACGGTGCAGACGTCCGATCCGTGTGGTTTGGGTTTTGGCCAATCAGAACGCACCACTCACTTTGCGCGCATTAGGTGCCATCATCCACGGTTTAGAGAGCACACGGTTTTAGTGACCAACTGTTTGCTATTTGTTAAACCAAACTACACATGTTCAGTTCATACATACCGGAGTGAGATCAACTTAGCGTTCTAGCTATAGGGTATATTATCATAAATATTTCAAATTCATTGCTACGGTTGACAACATATTAATCTAGATCAACATAAGGCTGGGCATACCTCACAAATCACAATACAGTACATGGGAAAATTTCTAACAGAACGAACTCAGTACAGATCGCTCATGATTCAGTACAGTAGACATAATGATTAGTTTTTTTAATCAATTCCCATTTACATGGGGTGATCGCGATCATTAGGTTGACCCCTAATGAACTTAGGATTTCTGATGATTTTATGCTTCTCCTCTTTTATGTTGCGTGGCCCCTGAGGTGGCCACGCATCATATTGATTGTACTCCTCCTCATTACCAACATTCTTGACACCTAGTACCCTCCTCTTCCCATACATCACTACATGGCAGTGCGTATGCAAGAGGTCTTTCACAAAGAAAATCTGGGTAGCATCGCTGGCAAGTATAAATGGGTCCTTGTGATATGCCATAACTCTGCGGTCAACATATGTCTTTGATACGTCTCCAACGTATCTATAATTTTTGATTGTTCCATGCTATTATATTATCTATTTTGGATGTTTTATATGCATTAATATGCTATTTTATATTATTTTTGGGACTAATCTATTAACCTAGTGCCCAGTGCCAGTTTCTATTTTTTCCTTGTTTTTGAGTATTGTAGAAAAGGAATATCAAACGGAGTCCAAACGGAATAAAATTCTACGATGATTTTTCTTGGACCAGAAGGAACCCAGGAGACTTGGAGAAGAGGCCAGAAGACCCACGGGTGGGCCACAAGCCACCAGGGCGCACCCCTGGGGGGGCGCCCCCCTAGCTTGTGGGCCCACCGTGGCTCCTCCAACCCTAATTCTCTGCCTATAAATTCAGAAATATTCCCCCAATACCAAAAATAGCCACGATAATACTTTTCCGTTGCCGCAAGCCTCTGTTCCCGTGAGATCCCATCTTGGGGCCTTTTCCGGTAATCTGCCGGAGGGGGAGTCGATCACGGAGGGCATCTACATCAACGCCATTGCCCCTCCGATGATGCGTGAGTAGTTCACCTCAGACCTTCAGGTCCATAGCTAGTAGCTAGATGGCTTCTTCTCTCTCTATGTTCTTCAATACCATGTTCTCCATGATCTTCATCGAGATCTATCCGATGTAATACTCTTTTTCGGTGTGTTTGTCGAGATCCGATGAATTGTGGATTTATGATCAGATTATCTATGAATATTATTTGAATCTTCCCTGAATTCTTATATGCATGATTTCATATCTTTGCAAGTCTCTTCGAGTTATTGGTTTGGTTTGGCCAACTAGATTGGTAATTCTTGCAATGGGAGAAGTGCTTAGTTTTGGGTTCAATCTTGCGGTGTCCTCACCCAGTGACAAAGTAGGGGTAGCGAGGCACGTATTTGTATTGTTGCCATCAAGGATAAAAAGATGGGGTTTTCATCATATTGCTTGAGTTTATCCCTCTACATCATGTCATCTTACTTAATGCGTTACTCTGTTCTTCATGAACTTAATACTCTAGATGCAGGCAGGAGTCGGTCGATGTGTGGAGTAATAATAGTAGATGCAGAATCGTTTCGGTCTACTTGATATGGACGTGATGCCTATATGCATAATCATTGCCTTGGATATCGTCATAACTATGCGCTTTTCTATCACTTGCTCGACAGTAATTTGTTCACCCACCGTATTATTTTCCTTCAAGAGAGAAGCCTCTAGTGAAACCTATGGCCCCCGGGTCTATTTTCCATATTATATTTTCAGATCTATAAACCAAAAATACCAAAAAATACTTTGCTGCAATTTATTTACTTTTATTTTACTTTTACTTTTTGCAATCTTTTATATCTATCTCTATCAGATCTCATCCTTGCAAGTAACCGTGAAGGGATTGACAACCCCTTTATAGCGTTGGGTTCAAGTGTTTGATTGTTTGTGTAGGTGCAAAGATTGGGGCCTTGCTTGTACCTCCTACTGGATCGATACCTTGGTTCTCAACAACTGAGGGAAATACTTATCTACTTTGCTGCATCACCCTTTCCTCTTCAAGGGAAAACCAACGCAAGCTCAAGAAGTAGCAAGAAGGATTTCTGGCGCCGTTGCCGGGGAGATCTACATCAAGCCTACCAAGTACCCATCACAAACTCATCTCTTGCATTTACATTATTTGCCATTTGCCGCTCGTTTTCCTCTCCCCCACTTCTAAAACGACTTTCAGAAAAAACCAAAAAGATTTGCCTTTTTCTTCGCCCTTCTTCCGTTCGTCTTTCCGTTTGCTTTTTGTTTGCTTGTGTGCTAGATTGCTTGCTTTGCCACCATGTCTGAATCTGGGAAGGTTATCATTGAAAATTTTGAGGGTATTGCTAGTATAAATCTTGAGGAAAAACTTGGATCTTGCTCTCTAGATCATGAAACTGAACCTCCTCCTAATTATAAAGTTAAAACTTTTCAAGTGGGAGACGGTAATATTATTGGGAAGAGTGTTATTCAAGAGTTCTTTGATTGTACGGGAGTAATGCCTATGAATAAGAGATCTATTCTTCTTAGCAAAAATTGTTATGCAGATGCTATTGTTATGCTCATTGAAAAATTGGAAAGAAAATTTGTGCACGTTCATCCCGCTTTGCAAAAGGTGTTTTATGAACTTCCCAAAATTAATCATCCTAAGGCTAAAAAGATTGCTACTATCATCCTTATGCGTGAGTTTGATTTTATCATACATGAAGCTAGGGAAATTTTTGCTTTCTATAAAAAGGATATTGAACACCCTCCGATTGAAGAAATCCTACACGATAAAGAAACCTTGCGTAGCTTTGAGTCTAGGGATTATCAATCTTACCGTGTTAATCTTAGAAGAAGAGTTCCCTATTCCGAAATTACCCAAACTATTTACCTTGAAACCTATGATGAATTTCATTGGATCACTAGGGGCATTTATGCAGGATTCAATGATGATTGGTTAGAAGAAAAAATCAGGGAACCCATTAAAAATGAGATACGCGTTTTATATGATGATATTTATGGTGATGATCCAGATTGTGAGTTTATGAATGTCAAAGTTACTAAGCAAAGTCATTCTCATGAAATAAGTTCTCCAATTAGAAAGGAAATAAAAGAAATAAAGGATTTGCTAAAAAGGGTTTTGGAAGATATGGTTGAGTATGGATTGCATACCAAAGATGACAATACCTAGATCTATTGCGTTATGCCTAGCTAGGGGCGTTAAACAATAGCGCTTGTTGGGAGGCAACCCAATTTTATTTTATGTTTTTTGTTTTTGTTTCTGTTATTGAGTGCTTTACACATTATTACCTCTGTAGTAATTGTGTTTTAGTTTTTTTATTAGTGTTTGAGCCAAGTAAGACCTTTGGGATGGTCTACGGTGATTGTTGATTTGATTTTGCTGAAAAACAGAAACTATTGCGCTCAGTCCAGGAATTTTGTAAATTCACCAGAGCATCGAATGAGTCTGAAATTTTTACACAAGTTTGATAAACAAATTTCCCAGGTTTTCCTAATTTTTAAGAATTTTTGTAGTTACAGAAGTATTCGAAGTTTACAGATTGCTACAGACTGTTCTGTTTTTAACAGATTCTGTTTTCTTTGTGTTGTTTGCTTATTTTGATGTATCTATGGGTTGTATCGGGGGGTATAAACCATGGAGAAGTTGGAATACAGTATATATTACACCAATATAAATAAAGAATGAGTTCACAACAGTACCTAATGTGGTGATTTATTTTTCTTATACTAACGGATCTCACGAGTTTTCTGTTGAGTTTTGTGTTGTGAACTTTTCAAGTTTTGGGTAAAGATTTGATGGACTATGGAATAAAGAGTGGCAAGAGCCTAAGCTTGGGGATGCCCAAGGCACCCCAAGGAATATTCAAGGATACCAAAGAGCCTAAGCTTGGGGATGCCCCGGAAGGCATCCCCTCTTTCGTCTTCAATCCATCGATAAATTTACTTGAGGCTATATTTTTATTCACCACATGATATGTGTTTTTCTTGGAGCGTCTTGTATGATATGAGTCTTTGCTTTTTAGTTTTCCACAATCATCCTTGCTGCACACATCTTTTGAGAGGGACATGCATAAATCATGAATTTATTAGAATACTCTATGTGCTTCACTTATATCTTTTGAGCTAGGCAATTTTGCTCTAGTGCTTCACTTATATCTTTTTAGAGCACGGTGGTGTTTTATTTTATAGAAATAATTGAACTCTCGCACCTCACTTATATTATTTTGAGAGTCTTTAAACAGCATGGTAATTGGTTTCGGTTATGAATTTAGTCCTGATATAATGGGCATCCAAGAGGGATATAATAAAAACTTTCATATAAAGTGCATTGAATACTATGAGAAGTTTGATTCCTTGCATATAGTTTTGAGATATAAAGATGGTGATATTAGAGTCATGCTAGTGAGTAATTGTGGATTGGTATAAATACTTGTGGTAAAAGTTTGTGATTCCCATAGCATGCACGTATGGTGAACCGTTATGTAACGAAGTCGGAGCATGATTTGTTTATTGATTGTCATCCTTTGTGTGAGGGTCGGGAGCGTGCGATGTTTAACTCCTACCAACCTCTCCCCTAGGAGCATGCGTCTAATACTTTGCTTCGATAACTAATAGACTTTTGCAATAAGTATGTGAGTTCTTTATGACTAATGTGAGTCCATGGATTATACGCACTCTCACCCTTCCACCTTTGCTACCTCTATAGTACGGCGCAACTTTCGCCGGTGCATTAATACCCACCATATACCCTTCCTCAAAACAGACACCATACCTACCTATTATGGCATTTCCATAGCCATTCCGAGATATATTGCCATGCAACTTCCACCGTTCCGTTTATTATGACACGCACCATCATTTTCATATTGCTTTGCATGATCGTAAGACAGCTAGCATGATGTTTTCATGGATTGTCCATTTTTTGATGTCATTTGCTATGCTAGATCGTTGTACATCCCGGTACACCACCAGAGGCATTCATATAGTGTCATATTTTGTTCTAGGTATCGAGTTGTAATTCATGAGTTGTAAGTAAATAAAAGTGTGATGATCATCATTATTAGAGCATTGTCCCATGAGAGGAAAGGATGATGGAAGCTATGATTCCCTCACAAGTTGGGATGAGTCTCGGGACTTTACAAATAATAAAAGAGGCCAATGAAGCCCAAATAAAAAAAAGAGGCCAAAGATGACCACCAAAATAAAAAATATGAGAGAAAAGAGAGAAGGGACAATGCTACTATCCTTTTTCCACACTTGTGCTTCAAAGTAGCACCATGATATTCATGATAGAGAGTCTCCTATTTTGTCACTTTCATATAACTAGTGGGAATTTTTCATTATAATGCACACCCACTTAGTTTCTTTTTGAGCTTTCATACACTTATAGCTCTAGTGCATCCGTTGCATGGCAATCCCTACTCACTCACATTGATATCTATTGATGGGCCTCTCCATAGCCCGTTGATACGCCTAGTTGATGTGAGACTATCTTCTCCTTTTCCTCACAACCTCCACCATATTCTATTCCACCTATAGTGCTATATCCATGGCTCACGCTCATGTATTGCGTGAAAGTTGAAAAGGTTTGAGAACATAAAAGGTGTGAAACAATTGCTTGACTTGTCATCGGGGTTGTGCATGATTTAAATACTTTGTGTGGGGAAGATGGAGCATAGCCAGACCATATGATTTTGTAGGGATAACTTTCTTTGGCCATGATATTTTGAAAGGACACGATTGCTTTGTTAGTATGCTTGAAGTATTATTGTTTTTATGTCAATATTAAACTTTTGTTTTGAATCTTATGGATCTGAACATTCATGCCACAATAAAGAATATTACATGGATAAATATGTTAGGTAGCATTCCACATCAAAAATTCTGTTTTTATCATTTACCTACTCGAGGACGAGCAGGAATTAAGCTTGGGGATGCTTGATACGTCTCCAACGTATCTATAATTTTTTATTGTTCCATGCTATTATATTATCTATTTTGGATGTTTTATATGCATTAATATGATATTTTTTATTATTTTTGGGACTAACCTATTAACCTAGTGCCCAGTGCCAGTTTCTATTTTTTCCTTGTTTTTGAGTATTGTAGAAAAGGAATATCAAACGGAGTCCAAACGGAATAAAATTCTACGATGATTTTTCTTGGACCAGAAGGAACCCAGGAGACATGGAGAAGAGGCCAGAAGACCCACGGGTGGGGCGCGCCCCCTAGCTTGTGGGCCCCCCGTGGCTCCTCCAACCCTAATTCTCCGCCTATAAATCCAGAAATATTCCCCCAATACCAAAAAGAGCCACGATAATACTTTTCCGCCGCCGCAAGCCTCTGTTCCCGTGAGATCCCATCTTGGGGCCTTTTCCGGTAATCTGCCGGAGGGGGATTCGATCACGGAGGGCATCTACATCAACACCATTGACCCTCCGATGATGCGTGAGTAGTTCACCTCAGACCTTCGGGTCCATAGCTAGTATCTAGATGGCTTCTTCTCTCTCTATGTTCTTCAATACCATGTTCTCCATGATCTTCATGGAGATCTATCCGATGTAATACTCTTTTGCGGTGTGTTTGTCGAGATCCGATGAATTGTGGATTTATGATCAGATTATCTATGAATATTATTTGAATCTTCCCTGAATTCTTATATGAATGATTTCATATCTTTGCAAGTCTCTTCGAGTTATTGGTTTGGTTTGGCCAACTAGATTGGTAATTCTTGCAATGGGAGAAGTGCTTAGTTTTGGGTTCAATCTTGTGATGTCCTCACCCAGTGACAAAGTAGGGGTAGCGAGGCACGTATTTGTATTGTTGCCATCAAGGATAAAAAGATGGGGTTTTCATCATATTGCTTGAGTTTATCCCTATACATCATGTCATCTTATTTAATGCGTTACTCTGTTCTTCATGAACTTAATACTCTAGATGCAAGCAGGAGTCGGTCGATGTGTGGAGTAATAGTAGTAGATGCAGAATCGTTTCGGTCTACTTGATACGGACGTGATGCCTATATGCATAATCATTGCCTTGGATATCGTCATAACTATGCGCTTTTCTATCAATTGCTCGACAGTAATTTGTTCACCCACCGTATTATTTTCCTTCAAGAGAGAAGCCTCTAGTGAAACCTATGGCCCCCGGGTCTATTTTCCATATTATATTTTCAGATCTATAAACCAAAAATACCAAAAATACTTTGCTGCAATTTATTTACTTTTATTTTAGTTTTACTTTTCGCAATCTTTTATATCTATCTCTAGCAGATCTCATCCTTGCAAGTAACCGTGAAGGGATTGACAACCCCTTTATAGCGTTGGGTGCAAGTGTTTGATTGTTTGTGTAGGTGCAAAGATTGGGGCCTTGCTTGTACCTCCTACTGGATTGATACCTTGGTTCTCAACAACTGAGGGAAATACTTATCTACTTTGCTGCATCACCCTTTCCTCTTCAAGGGAAAACCAACGCAAGCTCAAGAAGTAGCAGTCTTCCTGTTGTAAGCATCAACCTTTACGCTACTAAGAGGGATCCATCTGCACTTGAATAATGCCACCTTCGTTGGCACATAGTTAAGCTCCCAAATCTCTTCAATGGTTGCACAGGACACCTGTTTATCATCCCCCTCTTGTAACGCCCAAGATGCGATCCTATCCTTATTTTGGCATGAGGGCCTCGACAAGGATAGAAGCGCATCTCGTCGTGTACATGTAAAGATGAGATGAGTATATGGAATTGGCTTACACTCGCCACAAGCTAAATCAAGATCACATCAATACAACATCATATACAATCATCATACAAAAGAGCAGGGTCCGACTACGGATGAAATCAAACGATAAAATGACATCCATCCTTGCTATCCCAGGCTGCCGGCCTGGAACCCATCCTAGATCGATGATGAAGAAGAAGAACTCCAAATCAAACAAGCATCGCTCTCACGTCAAAGCATCGCATTACCTGTACCTGCAACTATTGTTGTAGTAATCTGTGAGCCACAGGGACTCAGCAATCTCATTTCCAAGGGTATCAAGACTAGCAAAGCTTAATGGGTGAGGTATGGTTAAGTGGTGAGGCTGCAGCAAGCACTAAGCATTTATTCGAGAAGCTAACTTACGAGTATAAGAACAAGGGGGGATGATTGTCGCATAAACGGACGTGAGCTAGTAATGATCACTAAGTGATCCTGAACACCTACTTACGGTCAAACATAACCCCACCGTGTTCTCTCAGATCAGAAATTCACGAGAAGAGACGGTCACGGTTACGCACGCAGTTGGTGTATTTTATTTGAGTTTACTTTAAGTTTGCTATGAACGGGTGTTAACAAAGTTTCCAAGTGGCCACATAACCGTGGGCACGGCTTCCAGAAAGATTTAACCCTGCAGGGGTGCTCCAACTCATCCATCACAAACTAACCACATGCCACTGGAATAACCTTGACCACGAAACCCGTGATCTCCTTGGAAATTCTGTTGGAAAATCTCAACCTCGAGTTAGCCCAAAGTGTCCTCGAAATCCCGCGCACAAGACGTTCGAGAAAGGTGAAACAAATCCAGCAAGGCCGCCCGACGTGTCTACGAACCCGATAGGAGCCGTGTATCTCGTTCTTAGGACACGACGGATAAGCGAAGCATACGGTGGCCTGATAGACATCTCCCAAGTTACCCCGGGTTGGCCCCGCACGGTGCTCTAGTTTGGACCAACACTCATGAAGAGCACTGGCCCGGTTTGTTGATTAAATTATCCGCGGGTGCCGGCGAGTCCCTATGCAATTTTAGTTGTTATTAGAAAAATGTAGTACCAATGTTGGGCCTTGCCAGATGAGTTTTATCCCAGAACGAAAGTCAAGGGGGTCCCCATAACAACCCCGAGCATGTTAGGAGCGCTCAATATGGAACATAACACCGGTACACAAGTAACTAGGACGACAAAAGTGGAACAAAATACCGAGCATAAGGCCAAGCCTTCCACCTTTTACCAAGTATATATGGGCATTAAGTTAAATAGCAATAATATTTTGATATATCAAAATATCCATGTTGCACATGGAAGAACTTGCACCTGCAACTAGCAACACTATAAGAAGGGCTGAGCAAGCGGTAACATAGCCAAACAAATGTTTTGCTGGGATGTGGAGGGTTAGAGGCTTATCATGGCATTTTCGGAGGCTTGACAAACAAGTGGTAGGTAGCGAGACATATCGATAGAAACGAGAAAACTAGCATGGCAATGATAGTAGTGGTATCCAGGGAAATAGTCATCTTGCCTGAGATCCCCCTTGGAAGAAGAATGAATCCGTGAAGTAGACGAACCGCGTAGTCGAACGGATCCTCACACTCCGAAGCGGTTTCGGAACTCTATCGAGAAGAAGCAAATCGGAAACAACAATCAACACACGATAAACACCACAGCATATGCATGACATGATGCGCAAACAAATATGATGCATGTCCGGTTTAAATATCCAAGGCATGGCATGGCAAGAAGCAACAGTCAAACACTACACATTAAGTGAAGTTCAATATGCAACGAGTTGCATATTGACGAAACTCCACGTTGAATTACTTAGTTCACTCTTGATTAGGTACACAACAATATTAAATGTGGTTAAGCATGGCAAGAGGTAAAGCATAAATCAACTACACTATCTAGGCATCTTAAATGAGGTCAGGAACCACTTATAGTATTTCCGAAACGACCTCATATGCATATTATGATTTTGGTCCAGATCTGTCCTAAACACATTTTATATTTATTAAACAGTAAAATAAAGCGTACCATGCAATTCTACATGTCATTATAGTCAATTTACATATATGGAACATCTCAAACGGAGCTACGGTTTAAAAGATATGACACACACAAGATTAACATGGCTTGAATGCTAAATGCATGAAAATGACAACCACAAACATTTCAAATCCTGAATGCAGCAAGATATTATGAAACTACATGATATTCTAAGCAAGTTTCATATATGGCATGTTTAAAACGGAGCTACAGTTCAACCACAACAACCAACACAAGTTTTATTTAAAATCTGCCCAAAACAACAACATAGCATATTGCACACATGAAAACAACAATCTCCAAGATCCTAATATGCACAAACTAAGCATGGGGCAGTAGCATATAACACACACTTCATTTCATCTTCACATTTCATAATCAAAAGAATCATGGAACACATGGTAGGAAGCTCACAACATGGCAATAAAATATAGCAGATTAGGACTTAGTGAAAATATCAGTTTTTAACAGAGCAGATTTTCGTGAAGGCATATTGGCAGCAAGAAAACTATATGCTACAGGGCATATCATGGCATGAAAATCTACAGCATGGTAGAGGACATGATGCACTACAATTCATACCATGGCGGCAAGGTGTCGGCGTACGACACCTATGGGGTCGCGTGGATCCCTTTTACGGTTCGGCAGGGAAAAGGGCGTGCATGTGGCACCCCGGCTCAGAGAACCGGATTACCAATGTTTCCAACCCAGAGATCATGTCTTCTGGAAACACACAACAACTTGGCACAGAACAGAACTGAACTTTATTGATAGGAGTCGAGTACAAGCGCATATCTTACATAGTGGCGAGGCCAAAGGCACCCTCGGTGCTATGACAGTATCTACATTATTTATGTCACATAGCAGGGCCTCAGAATACTGAGTACTTCTACAGCGTAGCGGAACATAGCGCAACTCCATCCACAGGGACACTGCTGTGGACACATCCTAGTTAGCATAGCCAGCACCTTCAGGACCTCCGTCCTCGGATTCTCCTGCATCTGGCATGATACGCTAGGTGAGTACTTTGAATGTACTCGCAAGCTCACAACAACCAAGTAATGCAGCAAACAATAGCATGGCAATCAACACAATATCAGTTAAGCAATTTACTTACTGTTACCGATCATCAACTTACTCTCTTTGGGTTTGTCCCACAACCCTCGGAATACTCATACCCACGGAGTACTTCCGAACACAAGACGAGTTCTTCCATCATTAACATCATTATTCTGGTTGACCATCTACTAAGGTCTGGTCGGGCTGTCCAATACCGTGGACTCGGCTATTTGAATAGATTTTGACACTCTGCAGAGGTTGCGCACTTTACCCACACCATGAAGCACCTGGCCCCGGCCTCGAGATCCCACTCGGGTGGACCAGTGTTGCTTCAACAAAACCTGCCTGACCCGTGACTCTTCCATCGTACCACCGGCACTCTTCCTCCCCCGGAAGTCAGCCTTGGGTGGCCCCTATGTCCTCATGACACCTGCCACCGTCGTGGCCAAACTCTGTAGACCCAAACGGGGCCTACTGTCCCAAACGGGGACGCCGGCACAAACTCAACTATCAACTGGGCTCACAGGGTTATCACCGCTTACCTGATCTGGGTAGCACGCCGTGCATAACCCTCCCTCTTTGGAGGTACCGGTGAAAGATCACGCAGTCAGGCCCGGTCAGGGCCATCCCATACCGGCAAATGTGGTTGCACGAGTATGCCCGGACAGGTGACTCAAGATCAACCACTAAGTTTATTTATCAACTATAGTGGTTCAACTCAATACTTTAATATTTAATCATTACTATGGATTAACTATATCAAAATAATCAACCTAAATGCATATATAAAATGCAACACTATAGGAATGCATGCATGAAATGGGTATGATGGCTAGCCTTGCTCTGTTGGGTGGTTCACACACTCTGGATCTTCACAAGCACCAAATTCTCCTTCTGAAAGTATTTTCAAATATAATTGGAAATGTCACATAAATAATTTCGGTTAAATAGAAATTCTGTGAATATTGGAAAAATACCAAAATTTACCAGAAAGTAAAGGAGCTCAAGACAAACACAATGCAAAAAGAATCAACTGCATTGGAGTTATAAATAAAAAGTTATTGATGGTCAAAGTTCAGTCAAAATTCTGTTTTAAAATGGATTTAATAGAAAATCAGAAAATTCCCAGCGGGCTGACGTCGAAGACGTATTTCCAAAGTACGCTTCCACTTACCCCTTCTCCCGCGCGCAGCTGAGCCGTTGACGGGTGGGGTCGCCCTTTTAAAACAGAGAGGGAGAGAAGGGGGCCGAGCACTGCGGCGCTCCAGCGATGGTCGCCGGCGGCAGAGGCGGCGAAGGGGTCGGGGAACTACGGGAATGGATCGGGCACTCAAAGGCGAGCACGCACGTACCCGTGGAATGCCAAGAGATGGTCGGACGATGTCGTCCCCTTCGTCTCTGGCGGCGGCGACGCTCGGGTGAGATCGGAGACGGCGGTTCCGGTGACTGCTGGCTTGGGCAGGAGGACTAGGAGTACCAGGGAGCTACACTGAGCTCAAAGGCGGGGTCAAATGGGCTCGGGAAGGAGCGGAGCAAGCTGGCGATGAGGAGGCCTCAGATGGCGGAGCTCCGGCGAGGTTCGAGGCCAGAGGGCCTCTCGGCCGTGGCTCGTTGCTCGGGGAAGCAATTGAGGAAGGGAGGGGATGGCTGACGAGCTCGGAGGGACGGGGAGGGCCTTAAATAGGCGGAGGGCGAGCGCGGGGATCTCTCCCGAAGCGGCGAGGCTCAGCCACGTCGCCGGCGCCCGTACGCTTCGCTGGCTGGCCGGGAGCGTCGACGGGATGGAAGAGAGCAGAAGGGCGCGATGGGACGGGTCCAGAGCCATCAATGGCGTGCGGACGACCACAGTGGCCGAAGCCCACTGTTCTGCCAGTGGCGACGCTTGGCCGGGAGCGACGGCGACCTTCTCCGGTGACTGGGAGGGTTCGGGAGGAGCCACGTGGCTAGCAGGAGCGACGTCGGCACCACGAGACAAGGGGGGGCAGCGATGGACAGCTCGGGCGAGCTTATCTGGTTCTGGCGCCGCGCAGAGCGCGCGCACATGCATGCCAGTGCCGTGCTCACCACGGTGGTTGCCGTCCAGAGGACACGCCTGCCTGGCGCACCTTCTCCATGGGGTCGACCCTTGGCCATTTAGCCTCCCTGGGTCACTGGCTCGACCAGGTTCACCCTGCTGTGAAGTGTAGCCTTAGCTACAGCTTCTGCCAGCTATCTTGAGGGGTTTCTGGAGGGAAAAAGGGATAAGGATGGAGCCAGAGGAGATGTCTAGGGCCATCAAGGTTGGAAGGACTATCATCTGGCAGAATTTGAGAAGATTTGAAGAAGAAATGGATAGGGTTCCTTTGGAAACTACCATTCTGGCCCAGAACACAATTGAGCTTGTGGCCCTCAACTGGTTGCTCTGCAAATGATGAAACTAGGTGGAAGGGAGTTATTTGATACATAGCAGATGCCATAAAATCTCAGGGTGATTAGGCATCTCTAGCTAGCACTTCCTTCACAGAGGTTTCAAAAATGCAGAAACTTGTCAGAGCCTTTCTGCTCAAAAGTTGTACTGGCCAAGATGATATTTTTGGATATTGAGGCAAGACAGGATCCCTAGGAGCTTGGGGAATTTATTGGGAATTTTCTGGAATGGAAATAATAGGGTTGCTTCACAATGGACAGATTCTGGTCAGAAACAAAATAATTATTCTGGCCAAAATTTCCCATTGGGCAATAAAATATTTTTGGCAAATATGGAATCTTATGATGATGAGAAGATGAGGAAAAAGTTTGGGAATTATTTGACCACCCAAACTATAGGTTGCTTCACAACCCATAGTGATGATCTAAATTCCCAAATTAAGAAAATGATTTTATAGAAAATATTAAATATTGAAAAATTATCCAAGAGAGGCCTGGAAAGGTTTTATCAAGATGACAAAGGTTTTGGAATGCTTGGAGAAAATTTTTGTAAGGCATAAGTCAACTCAACTGAAGAGGTTTTGAAAATTGCAAATAAAATCCAAATATTTTTGAAAAGAAAAAGTTGCCAAAATCAGGGTGTCACAAACCTACCCCCCTTAGGATGAATCTCGTCCTCGAGATTCGGTTGCTCAGGGAACAAGTATGGATATGCAGATCTTAAGAAATCTTCCCTTTCCCATGTAGCCTCTTCTTCGGTGTGATGCTCCCATAGCACCTTGTAAAATGAAATTACCTTACTTCTGGTAGTTCTTTCCATTTCATCCAGGATCTTGACAGGTTTCTCTTCGTAGGTCAGGTCTTTGTCCAGTTCTAACTCACTCATGTCCACTTGCTTGATCGGTGGTGCAATACACCTTCTTAGTTGTGATATATGAAACACATCGTGCACTTCCGACAATTCTGGTGGTAATTCCAACTGATATGCCACTCTACCTCTTCTAGCAATCACTGGAAATGGGCCTATGTATCTTGGTGCAAGTTTTCCCCGAGTATTGAATCTCTTCACTCCTTTCATAGGGGTTACTCGGAGATATGCATATTCTCCGGGTTCAAAGGTCACTTCCCGGTGCTTTGGATCATAGTAACTCTTCTGACGAGACTTGGCTGCTCTAAGATGCTCTTGAATGTCCTTGACTTGCTTCTCAGCCTCGAGCATCAAGTCTGTACCAAAGATTCGGCTGTCCCATGTCTGAGACCAGTTCAACGGGGTACGGCACTTTCGTCCGTATAATGCTTCAAATGGTGACATCTTCAAGCTTGATTGATAGCTGTTGTGGTATGAGAATTTTGCATAAGGTAGACTGTCTTCCCACTTGGGTCCATGGGTGAGGGCACATGACCGAAGCATATCCTCCAGTATCTGGTTCACCCTTTCTGTCTGCCCGTCTGTTTGCGGGTGGTATGCCGTGCTATGCTTCAGCATGGTTCCCAAGGCTTGGTGTAAACGCAGCCAGAATGCTGAGGTGAATAGGGAACCTCTGTCTGAGGTGATGGACTTAGGGACTCCATGGAGGCTAACTATCCGGGACATGTAGAGCTGTGCCAGCTGATTTGCGTTGAAAGTGGTCTTTACTGGAATGAAGTGAGCCACTTTCGTGAGTATGTCCACAATGACCCAAATAGCGTCGTTGCCCCTTGCTGACTTGGGTAGTCCAACAATAAAGTCCATACAGATGTGATCCCACTTCCACTTGGGTACCGGTAAGGGTTGCAGTAGCCCAGCGGGTTTCTGGTGTTCCGCCTTGACTTTGTTGCAGATGTCGCAGCATGCGACATAGTAGGCTATATCCCTTCGCATTCCTGGCCACCAAAATGTCTCTTTTAGTTCCTTCCTCCCGGGTGGATGGAATATGAGGACTCATGAGCTTCCTTGAGAATTAGCTGCCTCAGATTGTCTTGATCGGGCACACATATCCGCTTCTCAAACCATAGGGTGCCTTGATCATCCACGTGGAAGGACTTGGTTTTCCCTTTCGGAATCACCTCCTTGATGTTTTTTATTCCCTCATCTGGCTCTTGGGCCTTCTTGATTTCTTCAATAAGGGTGGGGGTAATTTCCATCGTGTCCAAGGTAGTTGGTCCGCATAGCACCATGTTGAGCTCAGCGAACTCCTCTTGCAACCTTGGATGCATTCTTCCCATAAGTGCATTCACAGTGCCTTGCTTTCTGCTGAGAGCATCCGCGACCACATTGGCTTTCCTCAAATGATAATTTATCCCAATGTCATAGTCCTTGACTAGCTCAAGCCATCTTCGTTGCCTGAGATTTAGATCAGGCTGAGTGAAAATATACTTAAGACTCTTATGGTCCGTGTATATTTCACAACGTTGTCCAATGAGATAATGCCTCCAAATCTTCAGGGCATGCACTACGGCTGCTAACTCCAAATCATGCGTAGGGTAATTCTCCTCATGAGGTCGTAGCTGCCTGGATGCATATGCTACAACCTTCCCTTCTTGCATCAATACGCAACCGATTCCACGTCTGGAAGCATCGCAGTATATGTCGAAACTCTTATGTATGTCTGGAAGAACTAGAACAGGGGCGGTGGTGAGCCTGGTCTTCAATTTTAGGAAACTACTGTCACATTCCGCCGTCCAGACAAACCTTTGGTTCTTCTTGAGCAACTCCATCAGGGGCTTGGCTATTTTAGAGAAGCCTTCTATGAAGCATTGGTAATAGCCTGCCAATCCCAGGAAACTGCGAACTTCGGTCACCGTGGCTGGTGTTTTCCAATTTAATACTGCAGTTACCTTGCTGGGGTCGACGGCTACTCCTTGTTCGGACAGAATGTGCCCCAAAAATCCCACCTCTTTTTGCCAAAATTCACACTTGCTAAACTTGGCGTACAGGCGGTGGTCTCTTAATCTTTTTAAGACAGCTCGGAGATGCTTCTTATGCTCCTCTTCATCTTTGGAGTATATCAGGATATCATCGATGAATACCACCACAAATTTATCCAGAAAGTCCATGAAGACTTTATTCATCATGCTCATGAAGTATGCTGGAGCATTCGTTAGTCCAAATGACATGACTGTAAATTCATACAGTCCGTATCGGGTGGTAAACGCTGTCTTGGGAGTATCCTCCTTCCGGATTTTTAACTGATGATATCCAATTCGAAGGTCAATCTTTGAGAATACCCGGGCTCCATTCAGCTGGTCGAACAAGTCGTCAATGCGAGGAAGCGGGTACTTGTTCTTGATAGTGACCTCGTTCAGCTGGTGATAATCTACGCACATACGTAGGCTTCCATCCTTCTTCTTGACAAAGAGCACGGGTGATCCCCATGGCGAGATGCTTGGCCAAATATACCCTTTCTGCAACAATTCATCCAGTTGCTTCTTTAACTCTGCCAACTCTGGACCTGGCATACGGTATTATTTCTTGTAAATTGGAGCCATGCCGGGAACCACTTCGATTGCAAACTCCGATTCCCGGTCAGGTGGCATTCCGGGTAACTCTTCGGGAAATACGTCCGGAAACTCACAAACTACCGGAATCAAGTTCATATCCGTGGCGGTAGCTTGGTATGCCATTCCCTTCTTTGATATCATCTTGCTGGCAAGGAATTGGACGGTTTGTCCGGTGGGGTTAACCAGGGTTACAGTCCTGCTGGCACAGTTGATGCACACCTTATGTGGTGTCAACCAGTCCATTCCCAGTATTACGTCCAATCCCGAGGATTCAATGGCAATGAGGGCCGCTGGAAACTTAACTCCATATATTGAAATTTCCAGATCTCTATAGATCAAATTTGTTCTGAGCAGGGAGCCAAGGGATGGTACCACCATGATTTTGTCTAAAAGCGACGGAGAAAATTTGTGCACGGCGGCAAAACTCCGCGAAATAAACGAGTGGGAAGCCCCAGAATCAAATAAAATTGCTGCAGGTATGTCGTTAACAGAAAACATACCGAGGACCATTTTTGGAGCTTCGCAGGCTTCCTCAGCGGAGATATGGTGGACGCATCCATGGCTGACATTAGGATTGGGGCGGCGTCCAATAGTGTTGACCTGTGGCTTGACATCGGCGGATGACTTCCCGTTGTTAGCGGGGCACTGTTTGGAATAGTGTCCGCTCTGACCGCAAGTAAAGCAAGTATTGTTGTGACGGCAGTCTTCTATCACGGGCTATTTGCCGTAGGTCTTGGTCTGGCTCACTGTCTTGTTATTGTTGCTACCATTGCTCCAGGTAGGCTTATATTCAGAGGTGCCTGGCTGCCAGATACGTGGCTTCTGGGCGAACGGCTCGCGGTTGTCCTTCCTAGGCTCAAACTTCCGCTTCTGATTATCGTGTCCGGACTTGTGCTCCCGTTCGGCAATGAAGGCCTTGTCCACCAGTGTCTGAAAGTCAGGAAAGTCTAGCATGCATAGCTGGCAACGGAGGGAATGATTCAGCCCTCCCAGGAACCGATCTATCTTTCTCTCTTCAGTGGCCACATCATAAGTAGAGTACCGTGACAGATTGTTGAACTTGTTAAGGTACTCTGCTACCGACATGCTTCCTTGTGTCAGAGCAAGGAACTCCCTCTGCTTCACCTTCATGATGCCGGTAGGAATATGGTATTTGCGGAATAATTCCTTAAACTTCTCCCAGGTAATTTCTTCGTCAGATGACCATGTTGCCTTTGTGTTATCCCACCATATGGCTGCTGGCCCTTCTAGGTAATGAGTGGCAAACGGAACCTTGACTGGATCCTCACAACGGGCTATCTCCAACTTCTTTTCTATGGTCCTTAGCCAATCATCTGCTTCTATTGGGTCCACAGCTTGACCAAAATTGGGTGGCTTGGTGCGCTGGAAATCCGACAGCCTGGAGTGTGACCCATTATGATTGTGGTTCTGTCCTACCATAGTCTGCATACTCTTCAAGAATTTCATAAGATCCTGGTTTCTCTTTTCCTCAAACATTCTCATTATCTGATCCGTAGTAGGTGCTTGAGGTGGTGGGGGTGGTAAATCTTCTGGTGCTTGACCTACTTGTCTGGCGGATCGACGGACGGGGGTTCCATCGCCGCCTTGGCTACAACTTCTCTTCATCCTAAATTTGTTCCCATTGCAAAATACCGAATGGATGAGCAACATCCATAAGGGAAATACAGTTATATGACACCAGAAGGAAAATACGCGGAAAAGGCGAATAAAGCAAACCACATAATTATACAAGATAACCCAACATCATACATGGCAAGCTAGTAGGGGAATATCATGACTACACTGCTCATACGGGAGTTGACATATGCAAAGATGCATGCTCAACAACTCAAGCCTCCACTCTAGTGGCGCTGATGGCACGAACACTGCCAAACCACAGACTCCTCGTCATCTGATCCTGAGTCGGAGTCGGAACTGATGATATGGATCTCATCCTCCGGATCAAAGGAAACACGACGACGCTGCTGGGACGTTTCTCCTTCTGGGGTAGAAGGAGCATGACGCCTCCGCATCGGAGCAGCTGGAGTGGCAAGGAGTGAGGCCCACTCAGCCGGGGTCTCACGACGGCTACCAGACGGAAAGCCTGGTGGCACAGTGGAGGTAGAAGGAGCATCAAATCTGGGTGGAGGTGGAACTGGTGGTGGATATATACGTGGATGGATAGTCTGAGGTGGAGGTGGCACTGGGGCTACGGCTGCAAGCGCCGCTAAGACACGAGACAGCTCCTCAGCCAGGGATATGATCGTACGATAGCTGGCATTCAGGTAGCGAGACAGCACAGCAGTCGCACGGTCACATGCCGGGTCAACAGGAGCGAAAATGACTCGCCCTGTCGTAGGCGACAGGGTGGGATAATAGAGGAAACCTGGATGAGTCTGCATCTCAACCTCGTGGAAGCGCAAGTCAGTGAGAGCCTCCATTGCGGCAAACTCAATCGCCAACTCCGAAGTGGAAGCCGTCCCACCCTTGGTAGAGAGAGAGTAGCAACCAAGGTCCGAGCTCGCGATCATGAAAGCCTCTGCATGGTACTCGTACACTGACTCAGCAAGCTGCTCCCGAAACACCTGGTACACTGGATCTTCGCCGTGCGGGTACAGTCGAAGCCAGACGTTCCGGAGCAGTACTGGAAAGGTGGATGGTGCAGGCTCAAAATGATAATGGAATGGAACCGGTGCCATCTACACTCACAAGACCACCGTTAGAAGAATCACGAATTAAGATGCATGCCATGCAACAAGCAAATGCAGCAATCAAATGCAGCAATCAGATGCACACTCAGGATTCTATACTAATCGCGGTGCTAGCGCTGGCTAACTAGGGTGTCCTACAGTCAGCCTGGCTCTGATACCAAGCGTTGTGGCACCCCGGCTCAGAGAACCGGATTACCAGTGTTTCCAACCCAGAGATCATGTCTTCTGGAAACACACAACAACTTGGCACATAACAGAACTGAACTTTATTGATAGGAGTCGAGTACAAGCGCATATCTTACATAGTGGCGAGGCCAAAGGCACCCTCGGTGCTATGACAGTATCTACATTACTTATGTCACATAGCAGGGCCTCAGAATACTGAGTACTTCTATAGCGTAGCGGAACATAGCGCAACTCCATCCACAGTGACACTGCTGTGGACACATCCTAGTTAGCATAGCCAGCACCTTCAGGACCTCCGTCCTCGGATTCTCCTGCATCTGGCATGATACGCCAGGTCAGTACTTTGAATGTACTCGCAAGCTCACAACAACCAAGTAATGCAGCAAACAATAGCATGGCAATCAACACAATATCAGTTAAGCAATTTACTTACTGTTACCGATCATCAACTTACTATCTTTGGGGTTGTCCCACAACCCTCGGAATACTCATACCCACAGAGTACTTCCGAACACAAGACGAGTTCTTCCATCATTAACATCATTATTCTGGTTGACCATCTACTGAGGTCTGGTCGGGCTGTCCAATACCGTGGACTCGGCTATTCGAATATATATTGACACTCTGCAGAGGTTGCGCACTTTACCCACACCATGAAGCACCTGGCCCCGGCCTCGAGATCCCACTCGGGTTGACCAGCGTTACTTCAACAGAACCTGCCTGACCCGTGAATCTTCCATCGTACCACCGGCACTCTTCCTCCCCCGGAGGTCAGCCTTGGGTGGCCCCTATGTCCTCATGACACCTGCCACCGTCGTGGCCAAACTCTGTAGACCCAAACGGGGCCTACTATCCCAAACGGGGACGCTGGCACAAACTCAACTATCAACTGGGCTCACAGGGTTATCACCGCTTACCTGACCAGGGTAGCACGCCGTGCATAACCCTCCCTCTTTGGAGGTACCGGTGAAAGATCACGCAGTCAGGCCCGGTCAGGGCCGTCCCATACCGGCAAATGTGGTTGCACGAGTATGCCCGGACAGGTGACTCAAGATCAACCACTAAGTTTATTTATCAACTATAGTGGTTCAACTCAATACTTTAATATTTAATCATTACTATGGATTAACTATATCAAAATAATCAACCTAATGCATATATAAAATGCAACGCTATAGGAATGCATGCATGAAATGGGTATGATGGCTAGCCTTGCTCTGTTGGGTGGTTCACACACTCAGGATCTTCACAAGCACCAAATTCTCCTTCTGAAAGTATTTTCAAATATAATTGGAAATGTCACATAAAGCATTTCGGTTAAATAGAAATTCTGTGAATATTGGAAAAATACCAAAATTTACCAGAAAGTAAAGGAGTTCAAGACAAACACATTTCAAAAAGAATCAACTGCATTGGAGTTATAAATAAAAAGTTATTGATGGTCAAAGTTCAGTCAAAATTCTGTTTTAAAATGGATTTAATAGAAAATCAGAAAATTCCCAGCGGGCTGCCGTCGAAGACGTATTTCTAGAGTACGCTTCCACTTACCCCTTCGCCCGCGCGCAGCAGAGCCGCTGACGGGTGGGGTCGCCCTTTTAAAACAGAGAGGGAGAGAAGGGGGCCGAGCACTGCGGCGCTCTAGCGATGGTCGCCGGCGGCAGAGGCGGCGATGGGGTCGAGGAACTACGGGAATGGATCGGGCACTCAAAGGCGAGCACGCACGTACCCGTGGAATGCCAAGAGATGGTCGGACGACGTCGTCCCCTTCGTCTCCGGCGGCGGCGACGCTCGGGTGAGATCGGAGACGGCGGTTCCTGTGACTGCTGGCTTGGGCAGGAGGACTAGGAGTACCAGGGAGCCACACTGAGCTCAATGGCGGGGTCAAATGGGCTCAGGAAGGAGCGGAGCAAGCTGGCGATGAGGAGGCCTCAGATGGCGGAGCTTCGGCGAGGTTCGAGGCCAGAGGGCGTCTCGGCCGTGGCTCGTTGCTCGGGGAAGCAATTGAGGAAGGTAGGGGATGGCTGACGAGCTCGGAGGGACGGGGAGGGCCTTAAATAGGCGGAGGGTAAGCGCGGGGATCTCTCCCGAAGCGGCGAAGCTCAGCTACGTCGCCGGCGCCCGTACGCTTCGCTGGCTAGCCTAGAGCGTCGACGGGATGGAAGAGAGCAGAAGGGCGCGACGGGACGGGTCCGGAGCCATCAATGGCGTGCGGACGACCACATTGGCCGAAGCCCACTGTTCTTCCCATGGCGATGCTTGGCCGGGAGCGACGGCGACCGGGAGGGTTCGGGAGGAGCCACGCGGCTAGCAGCAGCGACGTCGGCACCACGAGACAAGGGGGGCAGCGATGAACAGCTCGGGCGAGCTTATCTGGTTCTGGCACCACGCAGAGCGCGCACACATGCATGCCAGTGCCGTGCTCACCACGGTGGCTGCCGTCCAGAGGACACGCTTGCCTGGCGCACCTTGTCCATGGGGTCGACCCTTGGCTATTTAGCCTCCCTGGGTCACTGGCTCGACCAGGTTGACCCTGCTGTGAAGTGTAGCCTCAGCTACAGCTTCTGCCAGCTATCTTGAGGGGTTTCTGGAGGGAAAAAGGGATAAGGATGGAGCCAGAGGAGATGTCTAGGGCCATCAAGGTTGGAAGGACTATCATTTGGCAGAATTTGAGAAGATTTGAAGAAGAAATGGATAGGGTTCCTTTGGAAACTATCATTCTGGCCCATAACAGAATTGATCTTGTGGCCCTCAACTGGTTGCTCTGCAAATGAGGAAACTAGGTGGAAGGGAGTTATTTGATACATAGCAGATGCCATAAAAAATCTCAGGGTGATTAGGCATCTCTAGCTAGGACTTAATTCACGGAGGTTTCAAAAATGCAGAAACTTGTCAGAGCCTTTCTGCTCAAAAGTTGTACTGGCCATGATGATATTTTTGGATATTGAGGCAAGACAGGATCCCTAGGAGCTTGGGGAATTTATTGGGAATTTTCTGGAATGGAAATAATAGGGTTGCTTCACAATGGACAGATTCTGGTCAGAAACAAAATAATTATTCTGGCCAAAATTTCCCATTGGGCAATAAAATATTTTTAGCAAATATGGAATCTTTTGATGATGAGAAGATGATGAAAAAGTTTGGGAATTATTTGACCACCCAAACTATAGGTTGCTTCACAACCCATAGTGATGATCTAAATTCCCAAATTAAGAAAATGATTTTATAGAAAAGATTAAATATTGAAAAATTATCCAAGAGAGGCATGGAAAGGTTTTATCAAGATGACAAAGGTTTTGGAATGCTTGGAGAAAATTTTTGTAAGGCATAAGTCAACTCAACTGAAGAGGTTTTGAAAATTGCAAATAAAATCCAAATATTTTTGAAAAGAAAAGGTTGCCAAAATCAGGGTGTCACAGTGCACAAAGAGCAGATCCAGCGATCAACGCAAGGGATTTTTACCCAGGTTCGGGCCGCTAAGAAGCGTAAAACCCTACTCCTGCTTTGGTGTATTGTGAGTCTTTGAACTCTGGCTCCAGGAGCGCTATGTGATGAACAGTACACAGCCGCTACGCATCTAACTGGCCCAGAAGGTCCCCCCCTGTAGCTACGCCTTGAGCCTCCTTTTATATGTCCAAGGGGTCACCAACAGTGGCGCACAGTACATACAAGAGGTGTAAAGTTGCTACAGCGTTTACATGGTTATCCCCGACGTCTTAGGACAAACGCATTAAATGCTCCGTTTAGGTGTCCCTAACTTTCTTGGGGACGGAAAAAGAGCCCGTCCCATCAGCACCGCTTAACCCCATCCGCCGTTAGCGCCTTGACACGGACCCAGGAGGACAAAACCTAAACGACAGGCTGGTCGTTGCGCTGGAGCGGTGACAGGGTGGCGGGGTCTTGCCGGGTGCGAGTCTTGCCGGGGCTCCGCAAGCCATCCCGGCAAGAATCTTGCCGGGGTCCCTGCCTTTGGTCTTCTGTCTTCTGATTATTGACTTGAATGCTTTCTTGACATTCTTGCACTTGCATTCAGCTGTCCCCCGGCAGGCCTTGCCGCTGGTGTGGCTACAACCGTCCGTGCACAAGTATGGGGTACTAAAGACCCAAACTTTAGTACACCGACAGGAGCCCCCGGGCCTAGGCCATACACGGGTGCGAGGCGTTGTTGGGCTAGGCCCAAACAGTGCACGGGCACGCGTGGCAAGAGTTAGCTGTTGTAATCATTCCGCTTACTGCGCCCCCCCCCCCACGACGCCCATTGAATGCAGGACGTGGGATACGTGCACGGAGCGGCCGTAATAGCAGCGCGCTCGCAAAAGCGTTTTCATATTGACTAGTAAAGAGACAGCCTCGCGCCTTCCCCATAAAAAGGAATCCGCAGAGGCGCTTGCTCATTTACCTCCTGTCCTTTCCAATCTGGAAACCGCCGTCGTCTCCTTCCTTGAGCTCGAAACAGAGCCTCTCCCACTCATCCGCCGCCTCCACGCCCTCACCTTCCTCGGCCTCTGCTCCCATAGTCGCCATGCAGCCCAAGGCGAGCAGGGGCAAGGGGGTGAAAATCGCCGTCCCGGAGAGCGAACTGGTGAAGATACGGAGGGAGCACGTCGTCTTCACTTCGGCGCTCGATGCAAGCGCTCTGAAGGACAGATACCTGTGCATGTGGGCAAAGGAGACGAAGGCTCATCCTGCTACTCGTGTGAGCCCAGGTTCCTCCAAGGGTGGCCCAGATAAATTTCCCTTCTTTGCTGACTACTTTTACTGCGGGCTCTGTCCCCCGTTTTCTGATTTCTTCATCGACATCATGTACACATACGGCTTCCATCTTTTGGATTTTACGCCGGATGCCGTGACATGCATGTCAGTCTTTCCCCATCTTTGTGAAAATTTTGCCGGGGTAATCCCTAACACAGCCCTCTTCCGCCATTATTTCATTCCCCGTATTCAAAAGGGAGAGGCCCTTTCTGGTTCTATCACCTGGATTCCAAGGACATGGAACAAAGGGATATACCCAGACGTGGTCTACTGCGAGAAGTGGGAAGAATGGCGGGGCAAGTGGTGCTGGATTCAGGAGAAAGACCCTCAGCCCTTCTGCTTGCCTCGACAAACTAAAATGGCGTGCGGTAATGACTGGAGCACCCTCGATCCTCAAGATGAGAAGCTCACAATCGCAATTACCAGGATCCACCGCCTCAGAGTTGCCGGGCTCACAATAGAGATGATTGGCGCTGATTTCCTTCGCCGGCGCATCGCCCCTCTGCAGAACAAGGGGAGACCAGCCTGGGAGTTCCAGAATGCGGCAGATATCATGAGGCTCCGCCCTGGTCCGAATAACAACTTGACGGTCATGTAGCACACTGCTCTATGCCAGAAACTGTTCATGCCTGACGCAAAATACAAGTTGCCGGCTAGCGTAATTCCTCTGTGCAACAACTCCGCCTTGAACTCAATCATCGCCATGATGCCGGTGTTTAATGCTCACGGCCTTGACGGAACTTGCGAGGAACCATCCGCAGAGCAGGCACAAGAGTTCTTTGACAACTTGTCGGAGAGGGCCATCCGGGAAGAAACGAACCTCATCCGCCCCACCACTGAAGAAGAAGTGGCGTATATCGCCAGCAGGGTGGAAGAGGCGAATCTTGCCGCGGAGGCCGGCAGCGCTGGCTTCACGGAAGGGGAAGCCAGTGAAGAAGAAGTGATGTCAGACGGAAAATTTGCTGGGTAAGGCGAGGTTGCCGGAGAGCAGAGTGGCACAGCTGCCGGGGACCCTTCTGCCGAAGATACAGCTAAGGAGCAGCTGCGCGAGGAGCCCCCAGCTCCCGAGAAGAAGAAGAAGCGTGTTCTTCGGAAAGCCACCTCTGGTGCCTCAGCCCACCAACCTTCTTCTTCTGCCGCAGCCAAACGACCCAGGACCACTCCTTCACTTCCTCACACGGACACCGTGGCGGAAGTTGACTTCGACCTCTCCGCCTTTAGCTCGGAAGGAGAAGAGTAAGGGTCCTGTCACATCTTTTAACTTCTGAATTTCTGGTTTTGCTTAACTTGTTTGCCTTGCTTTGGCCTGTCCCCACAGAGATACGGAAACGTTGGTGCAAAGGATAGCAAAGAAGGCGAAGACTTCGACCGGCGATGAGCCGCCAGCAAGCACCACAGGTGCGCCATAACCGATCACCATCAGCCCGGAGCCAAGCCTCGTTACTCATTTCCCACTGGCGAGCATTGGGACGTGTATCTTTGCCACTGACATCGCCGAGCTTGTAGGAGACGAACAACAACAAGGAAAGCCATCGGAGGCCGTCCCTGATGCGTCGCCTCCGTCAACTACGCCGCCCAGAGACGGATCTTCGGCAAGGGTTTCCGCTGACGAGCCCATTCTTGTTGAGGAGGAGCCGGCAAGCACAGGCACCGGCAGTCCTACATTGGCAACCAATGTTGTCGGGAAAGGAGAAACCACCTCTCAACAGCTTGACGCAGGTAAACCGTTTGCCTCAGAGTACTTTTCATTCTGTCTTTATATATTGTGTATTTTTTTGTCTTCTTGAACTTCAACCTTGGCCTCATCTTGTTTCCCTTTCTTTGGCTTTCAGATCTCCCTTTGATGGAACAAATGGATGTAGATGTCGTCATCGAAGAGACCGCCATGAATGCTGCCGCCGAGGCCGGCAGAGTTGCCACTGATGAGGCCGCCAAGGACGTACTGGAAGAAACTGCCAAGGAGTCTGCTGAGAAGGCCGGCAAGGAGTCCAGTGACCATACTGATGGCATTCCTGCCGTAGGAGCACCAGGCGCTACGCCGGCCATGGAGCCCCCAGTTGCCGGTGAGACAGTTGTTGAGGATCAGCCGTCAACATCCGAACCCCCTCTTCAAGCAGATACCTTAAGGTTGGCGAGAAACTGTTCGTCAACATACCAGGAACGGCAAGCACTGGGGTGCCAACTGAGGGGGAAATTTTTGACGAGGAAGTCATCGCCGCTGTCGAACTTAGAATTGTTGATGAACCAAGCGCTAGCAGCAGCAAATCCAAGGAGGAACAGCTCCTCCAAACCATGAGCGACAACTTCCAAAAGCTCCAGGCGCTCTACCGCACTCGAAAGGAGAAGTTGGACTCTAGGGCAGCAGTTGTTGGAGCAGCGGAGGCGGATTTCCAGAAGCGCGTCGAGGAAACGCAAGTCTGGTACGCCGAAGCTTTTCAAGAGTTGAAAACTGGTCGGGAACAACTGAGTGAAAACTGGAGCGAACTTCTCTTAAAGCAGTCTAACATCGAGAAGGCGCAAGAGGAGGCCTCGCAACGGGCTACTGCAGAGGAAGCTCGCCTAACGGAACGCCGCGTCAGGCTTGATGCCTATGAAGAGGACCTTGCCGCTCGCGAGAGGGCGCTTGCCGACAAGCTTCGCGGCAAGGATGAAGAGATTGAAAAGCTTGTCACGCAGCGAACCCAGGAGCTGGAGCAGAAACACAAGGAAGCCCTTGAGGCTCTGGTCACAGACCATGCCGGCAAGCTGAAGGAAGCCGTCAATGCTGCCGAAGCTGCAGAGGCCGCCAAGAACGAGCTTGACGATAAGGTGAAGAAGCTGGAGGTGGACCTTGAGGATCACGGCAAGGAGATCTCGACGCTCAAAACCGATAGAGAGAAGACTCTCTACAGCCTGGCGGAGATGCAAACCACCATATCCGACAAGATCAAGCAACTCACCTTAGCCAATGAATCCATTGCCGATCTGAAACTAAAGCTGGCCACGCTGGAAGAGTCCCTTGAGAACAGCAAGGCTCGTGAGAAAGTCTTGATCAAAGATCTCCAGAATGAGAAGGACCTGCTCAAGAGCGCCGCCGCCACTTATAATGACTATGAGTCAGGTGTGCGGATCTGGACTGAGCGCCTTGTCGATGTTGCGGAACGGCTTACAGCACAACTGTCCACCATGGGCCTGCAAAACTTCAACTACTCTTCCAACGATAGGGTGTCTCCGAGCGCCAGGCTGACCATGTTCTTTGAGGGCATGGTTGACGCCTTGAAGCTGCTCCAATCTGGTCGAGCAACCCATCTGGCCAACTCTGCCGGGCCGTCCTCCTCAAGGTGCTCATCAAAGTGGTGCACAAGAACCCTGGCATCAACCTCACCAACGTTCTTGACCGCTAGCCGAAGGATGTGGACCTCAAGGCACTCGAAGAACTTGTCACACCCATCGTCGACAAGGTGAACCAAGTCAAGAGGGTCGAAGGTCAGCGCAGGGACTAGCTGCTTCATTTCTCTTCGTCGCCACCATTCCATGCCAAAGACAATTTTATCTTAAGTTAGAATCGCGGCAACTATTGATGTAATATAACTGGCTGTGTATTGAATGAATGCACGCTATTTCTCTTGTCTGATTTTTTTTCTGTATGGTACACGCCCTACGCTTTATTGGAAACTTGCCGGTGCGCGCAGCCTTGCCGCGAGCGCTTTGAGGAACGGATCCTTAGCAGCCTGCTGGAGGTGCCACTGCCGGCAAGATACCTTGGCGTTCTAAGTGCAGCCACTTAAGCTGTTGAGCGGACTCGAAACAAAGTAAGGGCGCAACCGATCATGACAAGGTTCCTTCGCGTGCAGGTTTCCCATACAAAAGTCGAAATCGTCCAAGGAAAATAACTTTATAGTGAAAATTTTACTTAGAGTTTTTCAACTTAGCTTTTCGTTGCTGTACTCCTTTCTGCAAGATGTCAATTTCGAACATCGCCTGTTGGTGTCCATACCATCATCCCCCCGGCAAATTTGTACGTGAGGGAACCTTCTATCCTTTTAAGAAAAAGAAAGAAGAGAAAATAGGGATATGGAACCTTGGCGGTTCGTTAATACTTACTGGCAATAAGCGTAATACAATATCTCAGACAAACATGCATATAAGTAAACATGAAAATCGACAAGAATTGTAAAACACTTAATCTTATTCAACTATGCACAGGATCTGCGCCTGGCTTTGTACAAAGGATTATATGCCTTGCCGGCAAAACTTGTACAAAAGATGGTTGCCGGGGGACCCGGCAACCGCGCCTTATGGATAGAACTAACGAAGATGTTCGATATTCCAGGAACTGCTCAGTGGAACGCCATCTTCGGTCTCCAGGCGGACTGCGCCAGGCCTGGTGACTCGTACTACCCGATAAGGGCCTTCCCACTTCGGCGTCAACTTGTTAGAATTCTTGGCCGACTGAACGCGCCGAAGAACAAGGTCGCCTTCCTCAAGACTTTGGGCATGAACCTTGCGGCTATGGTAGCGGCGCAAGGCTTGCTGGTAGCGTGCAGCTCGCACAGCAGCCTGAAGACGATCTTCCTCAAGGAGCGTAACATCATCTTGCCGCAACTGCTCTTGCTCAAACTCATCATAGGCGAGCACTCGAGGTGACCCGTATGTGACTTCCGTGGGGAGAACCACTTCTGCCCCGTATACTAGGGAGAAGGGTGTCTGGCCGGTGGCTCGATTTGGTGTCGTTCTGATTGACAAAAGAACTGCCGGCAGCTCATCAATCCAGCGTTTTCCGCACTTGTGCAGCTTGTCGAAAGTTCTTGTCTTAAGTCCTCGCAATACTTCAGCATTTGCCCTTTCCGCCTGGCCGTTTCTCCTTGGATGAGCAACAGAAGCAAAACAGATCTTGCCGCCAAGGTCTTGGACGTACTGCATGAAGGTGTGGCTCGTGAACTGTGTGCCGTTGTCAGTGATGATTCTGTTTGGTACACCAAAACGGCAAACTAGTCCTTTGAAGAACTTGACGGTTGATTGTGCTATCACCTTCCTCACTGCTTCCACTTCCGGCCACTTTGTGAACTTGTCGATTGCGACGTACAAGTACTCAAAGCCCCCGGTAGCACGGGGGAAAGGGCCCAAAATGTCAAGCCCCCAGACCGAAAATGGCCAGGAAAGAGGGATTGTCTGAAGAGCTTGAGCTGGTTGATGCAATTTCTTTGAATGGAACTGGCACGCTTCACACTTGGTTACTAGTGCAGTTGCATCCTGGAGAGCAGTGGGCCAAAAGAAACCTTGCCAGAATGCCTTACCAACAAGAGATCTTGATCCTATGTGGGAGGCACATATGCCTCCATGTATCTCTGCCAACAGCTCCAGTCCATCCTCCCGAGGAATGCACTTCAATTTCATACCGTTCGGTCTCTTTCTAAACAGGACATTGTCCACAAACTGGTACATATTAGACTGACGGGCTACTTTCTCTGCTTCTTCCTGTTCTTCGGGGAGTCCTCCTGTTTGGAGGAACTGAACAATGTGCTGTGCCCATGCTGGAGCCTGAGGCTCGACAGCAAGGACTAAAGGCATGTCTTTTTCCGTGGGAGCGTTTGTCTCTACGGCAAGGGCCCGAGGCCCTGCCGGAGCCTGTTGTCCCCCGGCAGGCTTGGCGTTGTTCCCGGCAACTTCCTCGCCGGCAAGGCTCTTGCCGGCAGCTTCTGGGAGCTCTGCAGGAAAGTACTGGCCGAACTCAACTTCCTTCTCTTATCTTGCTTCGCTGATGGTGCTACGGATAGCCGAGTCAATAAAAGCACAAAAGTCCCTGGTTCCACAGGTAACTTGAGGGCAGCACGCTTTGACAGGTCGTCGGCAACGCTGTTCTCTGTATGAGGAACATGCTCTATTTGCAGACCGTCAAAGCGTTCCTCCAACTTCCTCACTTCATCTACGTAAGCTTCCATCAACGGGCTCTGATAATCTTTGTTGACTTGCTTGACGACAAGCTGCGAATCACCTCTGACAATGAGCTTCTTAATCCCAAGGTCTGCCGCGATCCTGAGACCGGCAAGCAGCCCTTCATATTCCGCAGTGTTGTTTGTCGACCTCTCCCAGGGAAAGTGCATCTGAATTACATATTTGAGGTACTCTCCGGTGGGTGCGACAAGCAGCACGCCAACACCGGCGCCTTGTAGCGAGAAAGCCCCATCAAAATACATAATCCATTCTTGACTCGTTTCCTTGCCGGGGAGAGTCGTTTCTTGAATTTCTTCGTCCGGCGTTGGGGTCAATTCTGCAATGAACTCTGCCAAGGCTATTCTCTGAATAGTTGAAGTGCTTTCAAATTTGAGACCAAAGCTCGACAGTTCCAATGCCCACTCCACAATCCTGCTGGTCGCATCTGGATTTCATAAAATCCGTTGCAACGGAAAGCGGGTGACGACGGTGATCTCATGTGCTTGGAAATAATGGCGCAACTTCCTCGAGGCCATAAGGAGGCCGAAGAGAAACTTATGCACGCCAGAGTATCTTGACCTAGCCCCCCGCAAAAGGGAGCTGACAAAATAAACTGGGCGCTGCACCATCTTGTTTCTCTGTGTCGCTTCATTTGACCGCGCAGATTCTATCTTGTCGGCACCAGACTCTGCCGGGGAAAGTCCTGGCTCGTCACTTGACGATCCTGCCCCCGCCGCTGCTTCTTTGTCGACTTCTCTCTTCGCCACTAACACAGCACTAACCACTTGATTCATTGCCGCCAGGTATAGTAACAACGTCTCTTGTGGTTTAGGTGCGATTAGTGTTGGCGGAGAGGAGAGGTACCTCTTCAAATCCTGCAGCGCTGCCTCCGCTTCCGGAGTCCACTTCATTGGACCTGCCTTTTTTAAGATTTTGAAAAAGGGCAGGGTGCGCTCAGCAGATTTGGAGATAAACCTACTTAGAGCAGCAACGCAGCCGGCAAGACGACGCACATCTTTGACGCGTCTTGGTGCTTCAATCTGCTCAATTGCTTTGATCTTGTCGGGATTCGCCTCGATCCCATGCTGAGACACAAAGAACCCGAGAAGCTTGCCGGACGGAACGCCAAACACACACTTCTCAGGATTGAGCTTCAAATTGATCTTGCGCGGATTCGCAAACGTCTCTTCTAGATCTTGTATGAGTGTTGCTTTGTCCTTGGTTTTAACCACTATGTCATCCATATAAGCTTCCATATTTCTATGTAGCTGGGGCTCAAAAATGATCTGAACCGCTCTTGCAAACGTTGAACCAGCACTTTTCAACCCGAAAGGCATACGTAAGAAGCAATACGTACCAGACGGGGTGATAAATGTGGTTTTCTCTTCGTCTTCCTTAGCCATGAAAATTTGATGATTTCCTGAATAAGCGTCAAGAAATGACAGCAAATCACAGCCGGCAGTGGAGTCCACAATCTGGTCGATGCGCGGCAAGGGAAAAGGATCTTTTGGACAGGCTTTATTGATATCTGTATAATCAATACACAGCCTCCATTTTCCATTCGCCTTGCGCACTACAACTGGATTGGCCAACCATGTTGGATGGAGCACTCCCCTAACCAACCCTGCCGCTTCCAACTTCCTGATTTCCTCGGCAATAAATTCTTGCCGCTCCAAGGCTTGCTTCCTAACTTTCTGCTTGACGGGCCGTGCATGAGGACAGACAGCAAGATGGTGCTCAATCACCTCCCTGGGAACACTGGGGATATCAGATGGTTGCCATGCAAACACATCGACATTCGCCCGCAGGAAGGTAATGCGCGCGCTTTCCTATTTGTCGTCGAGGGTGGAACTTATGGTGAAAGTTCCTCCCGTACCATCCTCCTTGACTGGCACCTTCTTAGTTTCTGGTGGAGCTGCCTTGGATTTCTTGCTCTTGCCGGTGGAGCTCTCTGGCACATCCTCAACAGGAGCACAGCACTCCGAGGAGGTGCGTTTGCCGGAGTGTGTGCTAGAGGTCTTGCCGGTCTTCTTCCCCCCGGGAGCTTCAGCGGCAGGAGCAAGTGCCTTGGCGGCAGGTGCTGCAACTGCCTCCCGGTACAGTTGGTCGGTGCAGATAAGCGCATCCTTCTTGTCGGAGTTGATAGTGATGACACTCATCGGCCCAGGCATCTTCAATGTATTATAAGCGTAGTGCAATGCCGCCATGAACTTGGCCAGCGCTGGACGGCCAAGGATCCCATTATATGGCAATGGAATCTTGGCGACGTCGAAGACAATCTTTTCTGTTCTGAAGTTCAGGTCACTACCAAATGTTACTGGTAGTGTGATCTTACCCTTCGGCTGGCTCCTTCCTAGATTGATCCCCTAAAACGTACCCGTTTCCTCGAGATCTTCATCAGGAATTTGCAACCTTTTGATCACATCAGGTGAGATCAAGTTCAAACCGGCCCCACCGTCAACTAACATTTTCATCACTTTGAGGTTGTGAATCGTTGGTGAAACCAACAATGGCAGACACCGGACCGCAGTTGTGCGATCAGGATGATCCTCAGCGTCAAAAATGATAGGCGTGTTGGTCCACTTCAACGGTTTCCGGGCATCGACAGATGGCTTTGTCGCATTAACCTCGCGCGCCCACTGTTTAAGTCGGCGGTGGGAAGAATGCAACGAGGCGCCCCCATTAATGCACATGGTGTCTGTGGCTCTTCGAAATTCGTGCTCGCTGGACTCGTCGTCCTCTTCGTTGTCATCGTCACCCCCTTATTCCTTGTCGCGGCCTCGAGCGGGCCACTCCTTCTGTTGCTTGGCCTTGCCGCGGCGACCTCCTCGGCCACCGCATTTCTTGCCGGACCCGTCTGCACCATCCTGGGCCTTCTCCTTATCTCGCCTTTCATATTCAGCTTTCTGCTTCTCGACAAGCTGCTCAACTTGCCGGCAGTTTTGGAGATCATGGCCCTTGGTACGATGGATCTTGCAGTACTGCTTGTCGGAGCCCTCCGGCTTGTCGGCAGCCGCCAAGGCCTGACAGGAGGCGCACCCGGCAACCTCCTTGCCGGGGCCATCAACCTTGACCTTCTTGGCAGTGTCGAGGTTGCCGGATTCCTCGACAGCAAGCACGGCCTTGCCCTTGCGTTTCCTGTTACGCCGTCGGCCTTTCTTTGCCGGGGCGGCGGCGTCTTCGTCTTCAGAGTCGATTCCTGCGCCAGCGACCTCGCCGGGGAATCTCCTCCCTTCTTCAGCTCGAGCACATTTATCAGCCAGAGCATAGAGCTCGGCAACATCCCTGACTTTGTTCATCGCCAGCTCTTCGCGCATCTTGCGGTTGAGCACGTTCTGATGGAACGTGCTGACAACAGCGGCAGGATGAACGTCTGGGATGTTGTGCTGTATATGGCTGAATCTCTGTATGTACTTGCGCAAGGTTTCGCCCTCTTTCTAGGGGATGAGAAGCAAATCACTTTCCTAGCCAGGAGCTTGGTGGCCTCCGGTAAAGGCGCCAACAGACTCATGACACAGATTTGCCCAGGAAGAAATGGAATTTTCCAGCAGATGCATCAACCATGACCTGACGTTGGGCTTAAGTACCAACGGGAAGTAGTTGGCGAGTATCTCGTCGTCGCAAGCCTCTGCAGCCTGCACCGCAATGGTGGAGATGCTCAAGAACTCCGACGGGTGAGTCTTGCCGTCGTATTTCTCCGGGACCTCCGGTTTGAACGTTCGGGAATTGGGCCACTGGACTCGCCGTAGCTCACGGGTAAAAGCTGGACAACCCACCTCATAAGGTAGGTCACCAGGATACCCTGGCGCAGGCTTGTCTACAGTGAGTCCTGTGCGCCTATCAGATTGAAGGCACGCTTCCCGCCGCCGCTCGATGGTAGTCCGAGCGTCTTCTTTGCTTCGTTCCCAAAGAACTTGACATTGATCGCGGCGAGTTCGCGGATCAGACGACGCCGTTGAATCGTCATCATAGGCATCGATCTGTCGAGTCAGCGACCGTTGTTGCCGCCGTGGAGGAGAATGCATCGTGGTAGTACCACCTCCAGTCTTTTCGCCATCGGCGCGCGCCGGCTCGATGGACTGCCGCCGTGAAGGCTCCGCCTGCTGTGGCCCATCTCTATTAGCGAGGCCGACGAGGCTCTGAATAGCAGCTCTCCATTCTTCGAGCTTCTCCGCAGCAGGAGGAAAATCTAGGAGCAACTGTGCTCGCGCCAATGCTTCTGCTGGTGTAGGTGGCGGCGAAAGGTGCGAGGAACGTGAGGTGCTCTAACTCCTAACCGTGTTAGAAGGAGCTCCATCATGGTCCCACGACCGCGCGCCGCTTCCACCAGTATTTCGGCGCGCATGCTGGCCCCGCGCATCTTGAGAGTGATACTCAGGAGTCTTTCCATGGGGGCGCTTAGAACCACCAACGTCGCAGCGCTGTTCATCGGGTGCGACCTGAGAAGGCCGCGGCGCATGCGCCGGCGTGGGTGTCTTAGAAGGCGCCCTTCCGTCCTTGGAGTTCACTACGCCACCCGTAGGCAGCATAGCTCCATCCTTAGATCTAGCAGCGCGCGGGTTGCCGCCGCCGCCGCGAACGACGCCGCTCGCTTGGCTTTGATCACCAGAACGTCGTGGAAGCTCAAGACCTCCACCTCCTCCTCCTGCGTCCACACCGTCGCCCGTTCGTGCAGCCACAGGCATACCGGACGCGGATGGATCAACGGCCGTAAAACCCTTCTTCTTGGGAGCCATGGCGATGAAGATGATGAAGAAACTGGCGCGCTGATTGCTAGATCAGGTTCATGCAACCCCTTCCCCCTACCTGGCACGCCAAAGATGTCGACGTACGACACCTATGGGATCGCGTGGATCCCTTTTACGGTTCGGCAGGGAAAAGGGCGTGCACAAAGAGCAGATCCAGCGATCAACGCAAGGGATTTTTACCCAGGTCCGGGCCGCTGAGAAGCGTAAAACCCTACTCCTGCTTTGGTGTATTGTGAGTCTTTGAACTCTGCCTCCAGGAGCGCTATGTGATGAACAGTACACAACCGCTACGCATCTAACTGGCCCAGAAGGTCCCCCCCCTGTAGCTACGCCTTGGGCCTCCTTTTATATGTCGAAGGGGTCACTAACAGTGGCGCACAGTACATACAAGAGGTGTAAAGTTGCTACAACGTTTAGATGGTTATCCCCGACGTCTTAGGACAAACGCATTAAATGCTCTGTTTAGGTGTCCCTAACTTTCTTGGGGACGGAAAAAGAGCCCGTCCCATCAGCACCGCTTAACCCCATCCGCCGTTAGCGCCTTGACGCGCACCCAGGAGGACAAAACCTAAACGACAGGCTGGTCGCTACGCTGGAGCGGTGACAGGGTGGCGGGGTCTTGCCGGGTGCGAGTCTTACCGGGGCTCCGTAAGCCATCCCGGCAAGAATCTTGTCGGGGTCCCAGCCTTTGGTCTTCTGTCTTCTGATTATTGACTTGAATGCTTTCTTGACATTCTTGCACTTGCATTCAGCTGTCCCCCGGCTGGCCTTGCCGCTGGTGTGGCTACAACCGTCCGTGCACAAGTATGGGGTACTAAAGACCCAAACTTTAGTACACCGACACAAGGTCTAATTATGCATAGAATCATGGCTAGCATCATCGCAACATGACATTATGAAGAAAACAGATTCTCAGACTTAGTGAAAATTAGGCTAGACATGTGCAGCAGTTTTTAACAGATTGACATGTTTGACAGCATAATTAATTATGATGCTAAACCTATTCATGCAAACTATTGGCACAATATGATAGAGCAGAACATGCTTTACAATCATCCCTTCGTGGCAACACCAAAAGAGCTATAGATCAATAGCAAACCACATGACAAGACAGCAACAAAATAACACAGTTTTCAGACTTAGAAATATTTTAGCATCTCAAAGCAGCTATTTTTTATAGCAAGTTAGCAACAAGAGAATAACACCTAAACATGCATTTCTATAGCAACCAAAATACCAGGGCCTAGCACACATGACCATGGGAATGTCTCATGTTCAACAATAATCCATATGATGCATATAATAAATCACACAAAATAAACAAAAGGCCATCACAACAAAATTAACATGCACACAAAATACCTCAAATTATAAAAATAATTGCACAGATGGATTCCTTGAATTTTTCTACCCCGAAAACATATATAACATGTGTAGGGTACTGTACAAGAATATGGCACAACAAATTATGCAAGATTGATATATATTTTATATAAACAGAGCGTCGGACTGCGAAAAAAATATACGGGCGAGGGCTGCGGCTGGGCGCTCACCTAGTGGCCTCTTGGGCCGGTCGGTGAGGAGGCCCACGAGGGGCGGGAAGGCAGCTGGGCCGGCAGGATGAGGCCCAATCGGGCGCTGGTCAACGCATGCGCGTGCGGGCGCTCGAGCGGGAGCTCCACCCGATGCAGGGTTCATGGCGGCGCGGTCTATGGCGAGGGGCGGTTGTCATCTCTGGCAGGCCGACGGCGAGGACAGGCGGGCATGGCCGGAATGGGCGGCTTGGCTCCAGATCCAAACCGGTCGAGCTCCGAGCGTGCCGGGTCGCTGCGGCCGGCGGCGCCATGGCCTGCTCCTGATGGGATAGAGAAAAGGGAGACGGCTATTAGGGGAGAAGGTGAAGGAAGAGAAGCGATGAGGAGAGGGGCGGCGCGGCGTCCGGCCTGGGGGGGTCGCTGGCGACGGTCCGGTGGCCGGTGGGGCGGCAGGGCTCGCCCTGGCCGGCGAGGAGGCGTGGGCATCGGGAGCTCGAGGGGCTAGCGCTCAAGAGGAGCTCCTGCGGGGGCTCGGGGCGAACAGGGCTCGGGCGGCGGTACGGATTTGGGCCCGGGTGGGCTGGATCTGGGGCCCGCGGGCCTGGCGCGGTGGACGCGGGGTGCATGGGACAGGTGGCGGCTTCGGGGTGGTCGGGCTGACCCTCATGTGGCGGCGGCAGGGTTGCCGGCGCTGAAAACGAGGTGGGCGGCGGCTGAGAGGTGGAAGGAGGCTGGCTGCACGGAATTTGAGGTGGGGGCTAGGGTTAGGTCCAAAAATGGACTAGGGGCTTCCTTATATAGCAGTTATGTCTAGGGTTTGGGCCTAGGGGTGGTTTCTCGACCCTCCGATCGCGATCGAACGGTCCGGTCGGAGGGGTAGGTGTTAGGTGGGCTAGTGGGCTGTGCAGGTTGGTTTGTGGGCTGAGAAGAGGGAGAGAGATGAGAGTCCCATGACATGATTTTTAAACACCGAAAAACGTCCGATAATAAACCGATGACGGTGTCGCTTCAGTTGACTGTTCGGGTATCAAACGACCTCTGATGGCGACGAAACTTGGCAGGCGGTCTACCTACAATAAAAAAAGACCGCACACCAACTTTTGACCCAATCCGAGAATATTTTTCGTGCACTTTAAAATTAATATTTTATCGATGCCGCGGGCGCGTGCGTGTGTGGTTGGACTTGAACCGGTCAACGACATAAACGGAGAGAACCGGCAACTACGATCGGATGCAAGTTTTGAAAAATGATAGCAACGGAGTGCCAATGCAATGCGGGTGATGCGAATGATACGATAATGAATGCGACAAACAAACGAATCACATGAAGGCAACGGAAATCTTCTGGAGCGTCGGTCTCGGGCTGTTACAACTCTCCTCCACTTACAAGAGATCTCGACCCGAGATCTTAGAATGAGAAGGGGAAGAGGAAGAAGAAAGGAAGAGGTAAAACTTAGTTGCTTCATTGACAAACGAGTGAAACCAAGAGAAGAAGGATGATACGAGAAACAAACAAGAATTCAAAAGAAATACGGGCAGCACTCCGGTAGAAAAGCGAGGCAAAACTTGAATAGGGGCACAACATTCCGGTTGAATGGACAAGCAAGGGAAGAACATGACCTTGACAAATGAGATGATGGGTCAAAGAGAGCACATCATAATGCCTCCGGAACAAAAGAATAGAAACTAGATCTTTGGAGAGAATAGAACGGAGAAGAAAAATGACAACTTCTACCACAATTTAATTTGAAAATCATCTTGCAAGAAGAGATTGAACGGAGTAGTTGAAAATCAACAACGAAAAGAGAAAACTTGTTGTGGGCTTATGGAAAACATCTCAAAATTATGAGGTGACAACCGGCCACAAACGGAAACAATTGATTGCTTGAGAGCCACAAGAGATGGAAACTTCTTTCACCAAGAGGACAAGGAGAAAACTTGGGTCATTGATAAGCACCATGATAGCAACAATCCTTAGGAAAAGCTTTAGGTTAAATCTTTACCAAGATAACTCCGAGAGAGAATTGATGGGTTTACATAACTCATTCTTGTCAACTTCTCTTCGAGACTCCTCATGAATCAAGAAAGCTATAACACCACAACAAAAGATAAGGGAGAAAGAAGTGCACTTGAAATGCAAGATAATGAATACTTGAGAAACTACCACAAGAATCTTGAAGAACACTTTGAGAAAGAATTACATCCTTAACAAACCACCATGAAGAATCATCAGGACGAACTCCGGAATGAAAGGATGATAGAAAAGAATTGAAGGTTGCAAAAAGAACAAGATTGAGGCCTTGCAATGATCTAGATGAATCTTCATGATGGAACTCCGGAAAAGAATAGATGAAGCACTTAGATCCAAGAATTTGGTATTATGAATAACTCTGAAAGAAGGATCGAAATCACCTTGATGAAACAAGAATAAGAATTATGTTATGCCTATCCTTCATCAAGACAATTGATGACAAGCAACAGATTTGGCATACTACTTATTCTTCTTGAAAAGATTGAGGCCAAAAAAGAGCACAAAGTTGAAGAAGTCTTCAACGGAACACCGGTAAGAATTAGAAATGAATGAGAATACGTCGAACGAATGGAGATACATGAGAACGAAGAGATCACGATCCACCAAAAGAACACTAGCATGAACAACCGGTAAGAAATGAGATACGACGAAGAGACATCAATTGAGAAGAATTTGAGAATGAAAGCTGAAAGCTAAGAACGAAGAAATCTTCTGAAATGATGGCTTTCAGGAGGATCGAGAATGAAAACAACTCTGAAATGCTCCGGATAGATAAGAAAGAAATTAATCATGATCGAAAAACAATTTAAGATTATATCAACAAGCTTGAAACGCGATCTTCACGAGAACGGATAAGATTTAAGAGAAACTCTCCTTGGGTCTGCAACACTGAGAATGATGACGAGAAACAACACCATGAATTATTGAGACACTCCGGAACAACGAATAAGGAAAGGTTGAGCCAATGATGAAAATGATTTAGCCGCGATCTTCGAGAAGGAATATGACTGATGAGAATAATACTTACATCATTAGACAAGAGCTTGAGATCTCCGGAAAAGATTAGAAGAGCCAGGTAAGATCCTGGGGAAAACATGTGGGTTATGGACCCACTCAAAGAAAACACCATTGAAACGATTGCTTAGGAAGATAGATTGCACCGATACAAATGAAAACTTGATGAGGTGAGAACCTCAAAATAATTTGGAAGGACTTGAATGAAAACACGAATCTTCTGAGATATCTTCAGCACTTCGGATAGAATAGAGAGAGATGAATAAACAAGAGAGGCTTGGATGAGAATTTCTATCACGGAAAAGCCTTTGGAGAATGAAAAGGATATGATGAGCACCAAAGCTTGAATTGAATCCACCGGAGAAGAAACAAGAATGAAAAATGATGACATTGAAACTCATGAGAATCTTCACAATGAATCACCGGATATCATACGGAAGAAAAGATGTCAGAAGCATCACATGAATGGAAAAGGCACTTGGATGAGAATTTGATTATTGAAGAAAAGGGCGGGACGGTGGGAAAAACAAAGAAAACATGGGACGGTTGAAAAAGAACTCCGGAAAGAAATATGAGGATAAACCTTGCAAATCTTGAAGAGGAGCACTCCGGTTGGAAAGAATTGACATGACAATTTGATTGAGCAAAAGGATTAGCACTCCCATATAAATATGAGAACACTGCTTAGGAAAGATATGAAATCACCAATTGACATCGAAGCAAGTCAAATTAGCGTACTCCAACAAAACAAAAGATGGGGCTTGAGGATTAAGCCGGAAACAAATACATAACCCATTTGCATTTGTTGGAAGGATAATCCTAGGTAACTACTTGAATTCCCACCTAAGAACTCCCAAAATCTTTGGTTATGCAATCTGGTCCAACGGATACACGGAGTTTTTATCCATCACTCAACTCCTAGCAATAACACTACTCTCTAGTATATCTCATCTGTCAACACACAACCAGAGCTCTCGTAAACTCATCTACCTCAGACCCTCGTAATCACAACGATACAAAAGATGGCAGTACATGTGATCCCGCTCCCCAGTACTGGGTGCCGCCACACTCTTCGCACCATGAATAATATTGAAGCAATTTCAAACATCCGCGGCTTGAGATAGTAAGGAAACTGAACGATAACGATGTGTCAAGAACCCCTTGGAGCTCAATTCCCCGGGTCCAATCCATACGTACGGGAGGCACCAAGAACAGAGTTCCGGTCACATCGACATCATAGAGGTTCCAAAATGCCCGCGTGATCCTAAAAAAATTTGAGTGAGAAGAGGGGTAGAATTAAAATTCCTATGTCACGATTCCTCACCAGAGCATAAACGAGGAGTAAAAAGAATCCTACTCTCCGATATATAACTAGACTCAAAATAGTTTTTTCACTAGACTCAACTCGGCCAAGTTCGATCAATCAAGGGGGCTCCTAGGTCGGTACAGGCTCTGATACCAACTTGTAACGCCCAAGATGTGATCCTATCCTTATTTTGGCACGAGGGCCTCGACAGGGATAGAAGCGCATCTCGTCGTTTCACAAGAATGGATATCATTACAAGTACATGTAAAGAAGAGATGAGTATATGGAATTGGCTTACACTCGCCACAAGCAAAATCAAGATCACATCAATACAACATCATATACAATCATCATACAGAAGAGCAGGGTCCGACTACGGATGAAATCAAACGATAAAATGACATCCATCCTTGCTATCCTAGGCTGCCATCCTGGAACCCATCCTAGAAAAAGAGCACAAAGCAAACGACCTATGATTGCGACGAAACGTGGCACGCAGTCTACCTACAATAAAACAAGACAGCACGCCAACTTTCGACCCAATCCGAGAAAATTTTCACGCAATTTAAAAATAATATTTTATCGATGCCGCGGGCGCGTGCGTGTGGTTGGACTCGAACCGGCCGACGACACGAACGGAGAGAACCGGCAACTACGATCGGATGCAAGTTTTAAAAAATTACGGCAATGGAGTGCCGATGCAATGTGGGTGATGCGAATGATGCGATAATGAATGCCACAAACAAATGAATCACACGAAGGCAACGGAAATCTTCTGGAGCGTCAGTCTCGGGCTGTTACAACTGTACAGTTAGGCATTCTATTTGAACAGAGCTATTCTGATACGAGGTCTTAGCATCACGTTCCTCTATGTAGAACGTGTTGCCATTTATGTCGTACGCTTGGTGCTTCATAATCGTCGTTGATGGCTTTTGTGCCAACCACGTTGCAAGGTCTTGATCGGATCCGCTTGCGAAACGAACCTTCAGCCATCTTACATAGTCCTTATTGTGTGCATTTGTCTCGGCAGCTGGTGACAGCACATTGGGTAAGTTGCTTCGTCGTATCTCCTCCATGTGTTCTGCAGCATAAGCGTCGAGTATCGGGCTGTTAAGCAGTACCATCAAATGGGCTTGATCGGCCATATCTCTAGGTGCACAAAACTGCGAGCCAGCAAGGACCGGCTTACAAGCCAGCCTTCCCTCATGGCGAGAGAGGGGCACACCTATAGATCTAAGTTTCATGTATTCGGTGCAAAACTCAACCACCTCCTCCGCGGTATAACCTTGTAGGATGCTTGCCTCATGGCGAGAGAGGGACATCAGTTCCGACAATAGCGCTTCAATATTCCCATGTACCGCTCGAAGGGATACATGTTGCGAAGAAACACAGGACCACAATACTTTATCTCGTCCACAAGGTGCACGGTGAGATGGACCATCACATCAAATAATGACGGTGGGAAGAACATCTCTAAGTTTGACAATATCCTTGCAATATCAGCTTGCATATTATACATCTCTTCAACATCTACCACCTTCTGCCATAGTTTGTTGAAAAAATCACAGAGATCAATCAATGTGTTTCTTATGTCTGTGTCCATCATATTCCTTATGGCCACCGGGAGGATTTGTGTCAGCATTACGTGGGAATCATGTGACTTCATGTGAGACAACTTCTTTCTTGCCAAGTTGTCATCCACGAGACTTCTGATGTTTGCAGAGTAGGAAGAGGGTGTCTTAATTGACAACAAAAATTGGAAGAACTCTTTTCCTTCTGCTAAAGTGAAATTGTAACTTTGGTGTTGCTGGAGCAATTTGTCATCATCTTCTGCTTCATTCATGCGTTGTGATTGATCACCAAGCATATCGAGTCGTGCACCGTCACCATCCTTTCTTTTGCCTTTAATCTTGAGCAGAGTACCAAGGATGCTTTCACATACATTCTTCTCTACATGCATGACATCAATGCAGTGACGTACACTTAGGAACTCCCAGTAAGGTAATTCCCAGAACACTGATTTCTTCTTAAACAATTGGTACTTGGATGTTATTTTTGACGTTGAACCGGATCCCTTGCCAAGCACAACTTCAATTTTTTTAACCATGATGTGGACTACTTTCCCATCATAGGGTCTTGGGCCCGTTCCTTTCTCTACCATACCATCAAATTCAACTGTCATTTTTCGGTAAGGGTGACTTTTCCTTAAGAACCTTCAATGATGCAAATACACGGTTTTGCGCGAGTTAGAAAGAAATCTACTTGCTATCCTATAAATGCATGTGACACATCCTACTGGTCCCCTTGTTTTCTGCCCCAAACTGTTGCCTAATGCCGGCATATCTTGAATGGTGTGCAGCAGCAATGCATGTAGCCGGAAAAACTCCTTTGCGTAGGCATCATAACAGTTCACACCAGGCAACCATAATGTCTGCAGTTCTTCTACCAGTAACTGAAAGTAAATGTCGATATCATTTCTAGGTTGCTTCGGGCCTTGGATAATCATCGACATCATGATGTATTTTTTCTTCATACACAACCAAGGAGGAAGGTTATATATGCATAGAAGCACCGAACAAAGTGCTATGTTTGGTGTTCATATCGCCAAATGGATTAAATCCATCAGTACACTCCCCTAGCCATATATTTCTAGGATCCTTTCCAAAATCTTTAAACCTGTCCGCGATTTGTTCCCACTGAGCCCCATCTTTTGGGTGCCTCATATATTTATCCTCAGTTCTCTCATCATGATGCCACCGCAACCTCTTTGCCTCTCTAGGGTTTGCAAACAAACGCTTCAACCTTGGAATTATAGGCAAGTACCAAACAACCTTGAACGGGATTCCTGTCTCGATCTCTTTGTCCATTTTGTACTTGTCCTTTGCTCTCCTGCGCATGTATCGTGCGTGCTTGCATATGCGACATGAACGCAAATCTCTATAGTCACCGCAGTACAACATACAGTCATTCACACAAGCATGTATCTTCTGGACTTCAAGTTCCAATGGAAAAACAACTTTCTTCGCTTCGTTCGTGCTTTTGGGGAGCACATTATCTTCTGGAAGAATGTCTTTGAAAAGAGTCAACAACTGTGTGAAGGCCTTGTTTGATAGACCACTTTCTGCTTTAAATCTGAGAAGCATCAGTGTGACACTCAACTTGGAATATTTCTTTTTGCAACCTGGATGCAAATCTTTCTTGGAGGCCACATCAATGCTTGGCAGCTCCTTGTACCCGGCCATTTCTTTATCTGGGCCCTGGAAATCTACAACCAGAGCAGCGAAATCTGGCATATCATCAAGGTCGGTGATGTCTACTTCACACTCTTGGTTTTTCTTTGGTTTTTTTGGCATGCCAGTCTTCTGTCTGTAGCTTGACATCTCAGCCCCGAGGTTAAATTCAACACCCATGCGACTCTGGTCGGGGTTTGGCACCTCACCGAAATGCACGTTATTACCTTCATCCATAACCGGCTCTTCACCGTGTTTAGTCCATATTGTGTATCCACCCATGAATCCCCTCTTGTATAAGTGTAACTCGACCCTATCAATTGCAATTGACACCATATTGGTACAATCCTTGCATGGACAGAGGTCGTAATCTTCTTCGCCAATTCTCTTCTTTGTCCGTTCAGCCAAAACCATGAACTCCCCCACGCCAGCCCTATACCTTGAGGTTGTGCGATTCCTCATCCATTCATATCGTTCCATCTACACACGTTCCATCCTTAATGGATGGACAAAGATATGGGTGAATAAATCAAAATATTTTATTTTCAAAATTTATGAAGGGCGCTGCATAATGTTATCCAACCGTGCAATGACACTAATCAACCAACCAATTTACACGCATCATCAGTAGTAGTGCCCTTATATGAATTTAATACCTTAATAAGGCCACTAAGGAAAAGAATACCTTAATTGATTAGCAGCAGCACGGCGAGACAGCACGGTCGAGGAGCAGAGCTTAGCAGGGCATCTGCATGAAGTCCGAGCTCCACTATATCGCCTACGACCGCGAGGGACGTGCTCCAGTCACGCCGGCTCCGACCACGAGGATTGAGCTCCTCCTATATCTCCTGCCGCCGACCAAGGATTGACCTCCTATCGCGCCACCACCGCCGACCGACCGAGGATGGATTTCCTATAACGCCGACACCGCCGACCGACTAGGGATTGACCTCCTATCCGGTAGCCGCTGCCTCGGTCGTCGCCGACACCTCTATCAGCATAACGTTTTTTGGGGGGTTTCCGGAGAGCGGCTGTTTACCGCACCCATATGTACCGGCAAGCACATCACAAACGGTCATGTTACAAAAACCGTGTGTCGTATACAACAGAATGCGATAAATAGTTCCCCGACCGTTATCATCAGATCCCCATAGTTTCCCCGTCTTCCCCAAATCCCTAAATAGCTTCCAAATCCCTAGCGCCCAAATTCCCTAGCGTGGTGCTGAAATTGGGGGAATGCAGACGAGTGGTGCTGATTGTTTCAGTGCGGCTGCACCGGTACATACAGTCGCTCTTGGCAGCTCCATTACCGGCGCCACCACGACGGCGGTCACCGCCGTGCACTTGCCTGAGGTCACCAGGAGGCCGGTGTACTATGGGTCCGAATCGTCTTGTCAGGTCCCAATCTTTCCTCATCTTTTTACCATGTCCAAAGCAAGCAACTCACTCAGTTCGTCCTGAATTGGACCCCCAACCCCCACACACAGAGGAAAGCAATCAAATGCCGGATCCATAGTATGACTCCAGGAGACTCCTGCAACATGAGTTCGATTCCAAGTTTTGCGCCACCAAGAAGTACCAAAAGATGAGTTGTGTGCATAGACACTCTCCCACTCGACGTGTATGCACGTAGGGATTCGACATTGGCAGACGGTTTCTCGGTTGCCCCTTAGAGGTTAGTGATAAGTTCTTCCCTAAGTTCAGTTGATGCCCCCACTGATCCTGATTATTTAGCATTTGCAGGGATATGAGGCTTGTGCCTTTGTTAACTGGTTGGATGATGAATGGCATGGCAGGGCTCGGAGTGTTATCACCAAGCTTGCAGAAGATAACGTAAAGCTGAAGAAGAAACTGACTAATCTGGAGTGTACAATCACCACGATGAAGCAAGAAAGAATCAATCACAAGCAATAGATGAAAGCAAGAGACAAGAAGGAACTAGCATGCGTAGTTGTAGTTGCTGCATTAGCCATCTTCTATGCGCTATTTGCAATGATCATTAGGGGTTTCGTTTGATTATTAATGGCTACATCAATAAGCAGAGCTCATCTATATATATTGCTTACCAACTGTCCTATGTTAAATGCTTACTTTCACACCCGTTGTGTTTCATATAAGCATGTGGGTAGTTAAACAAAGCATCTAGCGAACCATGTGAACTCCTAAAATGTACACATGTGAAACATTTGACATATTGAGAATTGCACAATAGCGGGAATTTAGAGCGACGGGCCGGGTGCACACAATTGCGGTTGATTATATCGGAACTCTAACCGCCTGCCAAGGCGCCAATATATTCCATCAATCCCCCGCTTCAATTGCCATTCCTCTTGTCTTCACACCACTCTTTAGTTGCCACCATCTTCATCGTCCCGGCCGTCCACTCTACCCTTCCACACACTCTGCAATCTCGCTTTCTCGCCGGTTGTTTAATTACGTAGCACAGCAATGTCGAGCGACAGAGAGGACGATAGTTCCGCCAGTCTGGGGTCAACCACACAATCATCGCGCTCGTCTTCCATGAGTCCGCCATCAAGCCCTGACCTCCATTTTATCCGGCTCATCGAAGGGACGCCGCCGCCGGAGTCATCGGACGACGACCAGACGGTCGAGTAGCCGCCGAAGGATGAAGAAGACGACAACGATGAGGAGGAGGAGGAATGGTCGGACAAGGAGGAGGACGATGAGGAGCCGCAGAAGGAGGAAGATGACGACGACGATGATGATGAGGAGGAATGGCCGAACAAGGAGGACGATGACGAGGACATCAACGACGATGGCGATGAAAATACAACGGTCAGCGGCAAAAAGCGTCCACGTCAAGACGATGGCGCGGGGCCATCTAACAACAACAAGACGAAGTAAAACAGACTATACTCCTTAAATCTGTTGTCGTTTGCTCATATTTATTCCTTATCTCTGTCTACCCTCTCATCTCATCGCAAACGGTTCGGAATGCAGATTCGTCAGTGATAGTTCACAATATCGCACACATTTGATTTCTTGAATTGTGTGCCCTGTCGAGCACACAATTGAGAACAACAAATCGTATGTGTTGTCCAGAATTATAGCACACAGTTTTGATTATCGAACTGTTTGCAGACTATCACACACACCTTGTTACACCTAACCGTTTGTGTTCTTCTGTATCATCGCAAACAGTTCATCTGAGGGACCTGTATGCCGTACATCACACACATCTATGTTTGTTTAACCGTTTGTGCCATTTCGCCTCATCACAAACAGTTCTTAGAATTCAACTGTCTACCGTAGATCACACACGCAAATATTTTCTGAATCGTATTTGATGGATCCTCCATCGCACACAGTTCATGTCATTGGCGACGGAGCTTGAACTATACCGTTTGCGATTCATGCATCGCACACAGTTTCGTCGAAGGGTCTCTGATTGTAGTGTCGTGTTAGCAGCATCCTGCAGTAGTGACTATTATACAAAATTTTATGCTCAGCTTTCTCATGATGATCAAGTACTACTCGATTCTTCTTCTATTAGTTCCTTCATGAATAGGACTATTGAATTCAATTGGGATCTTCCTGAGAGAATAAAGCGCAACTCTAAAGATTGGGAACTCGACAAAGGTAAAGAGTCAGGTATAAAGCTCAAGTTCGATTGTGTAAAATCTTTTATGGAAATCGATGCTTGGTATAAGTTGACTAATAAATATGGCCTTGACTCTGAGATAGTAGCTTCTTTCTGTGAATCATTTGCTACTCATGTTGATCTCCCTAAGTAGAAGTGGTTTAAATACCATCCACCCATTGTATAGAAATTAGAGAAACCCATTAAAGTTGAGAAGGAAGAAATGATTGTTAACCATGTTGATCCAATTGTTCCTACTGCTTACATTGAGAAGCCACCTTTCCCTGTTTGAATTAAGGAACACGCTAAAGCTACAACTGTGGTTAATAAGAGTCATGTTAGGACACCTACCCCTTCTGAACAAATAAATGTTGAGCCTAAAATTGCTATGGTTAAAGATCTTCTATCTGATAACATCGATGTTCAAGTTATTTACTTCTATGGTAAAGCCGCTAGAATTGCGAAACCTGCTAGAAACGCTCAGGATGAGCTAGATAAAAATAAACTAGTTGTGGGCATGTCTGTGGTTTCAGTTAAAATTGGAGATCATTGTTATCATGGTTTGTGTGACCTTGGTGCTAGTGTCAGTGCTATTCCTTTTACTTTTATCAAGAAATTATGAATGACATAGCACCATATGAGCTTGAAGACATTGATGTTACTATTAAACTTGCAAATAGAGACACTATTACACCACTTGGGATTGTTACAGATGTTGAAGTCTTGTGTGGAAAAATTAAGTACCCCACTGATTTCCTAGTATTTGGTTCAAAACAAGATAACTTTTGTCCCATTATATTTGGTAGACCTTTCTTAAATACTATTAATGCTAAAATTAAGTGTGTTACTGAGAAGGTCAAGATAGGCTTTGGTGATGTGTCTCATGAATTTAATTTCTCCAAGTTTGGTGAACAACCACATGAGAAAGAATTACCATGTAAGGATGAAATCATTGGTCTTGCTTCTATTGTCGTACCTCCTACCGATCCGCTAGAGCAATATTTACTAGACCATGAAAATGACATGCATATGAATGAGAGGAATGAAATAGATGACGTATTTCTTAAACAAACACCTATTCTTAAACACAACTTGCCAGTTGATATTTTAGGGGATCCTCCACCACCCAAGGGAGATCCCGTGTTTGATTTAAAGACTTTACCCGATACTTTGAAATATGCTTACCTTGATGAAAAGAAGATATATCCTGTTATTATCAGTGCTATCCTTTCAGAACATGAAAAAAAAGATTACTTAAAACTTTGAAGAAGCACCGGGCTACTATTGGATATACTCTCGATGATCTTAAAGGCATTAGTCCCACTCTATGTCAGCACAAGATTAATATGGAACCGGATGCTAAACCTGTCGTTGAACATCAACGCCGCTTAAATCCTAAGATGAAGGAAGTGATAAGAACTGAAATACTAAAGCTTCTGGAGGCAGGTATAATTTATCCTATTGCTGATAGTAGATGGGTAAGTCATGTTCATTGTGTTCCTAAGAAAGGTGGCATAACTGTCGTTCCTAAAGATAAAAATGAACTTATCCCACAAAGAATAGTAACTGGTTATAGGATGGTGATCGATTTCAGGAAATTAAACAACGCTACTAGGAAAGATCACTACCCTTTGCCTTTTATTGATCAAATGCTAGAAAGATTATCTAAGCACACACACCTTTTTTTTTCTTGATGGATATTCTGGTTTTTCTCAAATACCTGTATCAAAAGAGGGTCAAGAGAAAACCACCTTTACTTGTCCTTTTGGAACATATGCTTATAGACGTATGCCTTTTGGTTTATGCAATGCACCTGCTACTTTTCAAAGATGCATGACTGCTATATTCTCTGATTTTTGTGAAAAGATTGTCGAGGTTTTCATTGATGAATTTTCCATTTACGGGACATCCTTTGATGATTGCTTGAGCAACCTTGATCGAGTTTTGGAGAGATGTGAAGAAACTAATCTTGTCTTGAATTGGGAGAAGTGGCATTTTATGGTGAATGAAGGCATAGTGCTTGGGTATAAAATTTCTGAACGAGGGATTGAAATGGACAAAGCTAAAGTTGACGCAATTGAGAAGATGCGATGCCCAAAAGATATCAAAGGTATAAGAAGTTTCCTTGGTCATGCTGGTTTCTATATGCGTTTCATCAAAGATTTCTCAAAGATTTCTAGGCCGTTAACTAATCCTCTTCAAAAAGATATTCATTTTGTTTTTGATGATGATTGTGTAGAAGCTTTTGAAATACTTAAGAAAGCTTTGATTTCTGCACCCATTGTTCAACCACCTGATTGGAACTTGCCTTTTGAAATTATGTGTGATGCTAGTGATTATGTTGTTGGTGCTATTCTAGGGCAAAGAGTAGATAAGAAATTGAATGTTATCCATTATGCTAGTAAAATTCTAGACGCTGCCCAAAGAAATTATGCCACCACTGAAAAGGAATTTTTAGTAGATGTCTTTGTATGTGATAAGTTTAGACCTTACATCATTGATTTGAAAGTAACTATTCACACCGATCATGCTGCTATTAAATACCTTATGGAAAAGAAAGATGCTAAACCTAGACTTATTAGGTGGGTGCTTTTGCTTCAAGAGTTTGATTTGCATATCGTTGATAGAAAGGGAGCTGAAAACCCTGTAGCAAATAACCTATCTAGGATGGAAAATGTCCTTGATGACCCACTGCATATTGTTGATAATTTTCCTGATGAAAAACTTGCTGTTATAAATACTTCATGTACCACTCCTTGGTATGCTGATTATCACTACTACAGGATGGTCCAAAGACGACACAACAATCAGAGACCCTTCAACGAAACTGTGTGCGATGACCAAATCGCAAATGGTATAGTTATAGCTCCGTCGCTAATGACGTGAACTGTGTGCGATGGCAGGTCCATCAAATACGATCCCAAAAAAAGTTGCGTGTGCTATCTGTGGAAAACAGTTGGCCCAGATAAACTATTTGTGATTAGACAATATAACACAAATGGTTAGAAAAATACAAGTGTGTGCGATGCATGGCACACAATTCACCGTGACAAACAGTTTGCGCTGATCAAACAGAACACAAACGATTGTCCAGATGATTACGTGTGCGATAGATGGCATACAGGTCACTCAGATGAACTGTTTGTGATGAGATAAGATAACATAAACGGTTACATTGATCAAGATGTGTGTGATAGACATCATACAGGCCACTGGGATGAACTGTGTGCGATAAGCAAAAATAACACAAACGGTTGCTCAGATCAAGATGTGTGTGATGTACAGCATACACATGCCATTCGGATGTGTTGTGGGCAAACAGTTCCGGATAAGGAACTGTCAGGGACTGATGAAATCATCACCGACGGATTTGGTTGTTTATTACACATGCGATGTGATTTGCTCAATCTACCCACAAACATCTATGCTTCTGTTTAGAAGAACATGATTGCAGAACCAAATTAAACATCCAAATACATAAGTGACTACACACATAACATTGGCACACCTCAATAAACAATTACGAACATAACAACATGATTGCCATAACCTAATTAAGAATCCAAATACATAATTGACTACACACATAATATTGGCGCACACCTCAATAAACTACTACATGCTTAATAAACTTATCCCTCTAAAACTACAAATATTTCGGCATAGAGGGAGTATGAGAACCGATCATCAAATCATCTACTTCCTGTGATGCTTGCCTCCACCGCTCTGCTTGTGGCTCGATCCCGCATCATCTTCAGGTAGGAGGCACTTCCTCATGTCAACGATCCGCCTGAACATCTCGTAGCAAGTGTACGCTTCCTTGGCCGCGGTCTGGAGGTGATATTCATCCAGTTTCTTCACCCATGCCCTGTGCCAGACAGGCTTGTCCTTGTCGCACTCAGCCTTTAGGTCTCTATAGTAGGGGTCGATGATGGCCTGGGCCAGGTAAACATGGGAGTCCATGTTCTTGTTGCTGCCCCAAACCTTGTAGTGGTCGCGGATGTCGACAAGCTTCTGGATGGCCAACCCCGAAGTCTTGAGCACCTTTGGATCGTTGGTGGTGTCCACTGTAGCGAACCTGTAGTTGGGGCTGTTGACAAATTTGGTGAAACGCTCGCAAGGCACTGTGGCCAGGCAGTAGTGGTAGAGGAGGACATGATGGCTGACGCACAACAGGGCGACGGCAACCTTCTGATCATGCCTGGCACGACCGCCGGTGTAAGCGAGGTCGAAGCCGACCACTTTGTGCTTGTCATCCACATCAAGCAACCGCTCCATAGTGCTGATGGAGTCCTCCACCATGCTCGGGTCATTGGTGTACACCACCGTGAGGTCCGTCTTCCTCATGTGGGTCTCCACATGATACACGCCTTACTCCATTGGAGCACCGCTGGACATCCTGTATGTATGTGTCATCAAGGGTGTGCTTATTGTGTTGTGGGGCGCGATAGAAAGCGTGAAGAGACTATTGTTAATAGCCGTGGGTATAAATGGGGGCCGGACGTCCTGGAAAACCGGCACGTGTGTATGGCAGTTTTTGCAGTGCGTGATTCAGTCGTGGAAGCACGTAACTGCATGGGGCGACGCGCGTGGCGCAACCGCATGCATATGGAGCCTCGAACGTGATCGTGGGCCGGCCCCAACCGCTGGCAGAGTGCGCGCGGAGGGGCGCGAGACCAGAGCACGCAGAGGGAAGTGAGAGAAGTGCACGCGATGGGACGCGAGAGAACAGCACGCGGTGGGACGCGAGGTCAAACCAGACCACTTTGTACTTGTCCTTGGTCAAGTAACAGGTCCATAACGTTGGAGTTCTCCACCCAGATCGGATGTTTGGTGTACACCACCGAGAGCCCCACGAACCTTCTGTGCGTGTCCACTACGACATGCATGGTGAACTGGCGCTCATCGTCGGCAGCCGCTGGGAGCGCCATTGGAGCCGCGCAGGATACCCTCGGTCGTGGTTCTACTTCTTAGGGTCCGGATATTAATCATCAGTTGCATATTAATGTCCAGATATTAATCGTCCATTGGATACTAAGGAAAAGATGGTACTACCAAAATACGAGTCTCCCTCATAAGATGCCGTTTGCATGGTTGTATGTGATACCCGGCAAACAGGTCGCTCGGACAAACTGTTTGTGTTGATCAAAAGTAACACAAATGATTCAGTGTAACAATATGTGTGTGATACCCAGCAAACAGGTCAGTAATCGGAATTGTGTGGGATAACCGATAAAAAAGACAGTCGCTTCCTGATAATAAGCTGTGTGTGATGTGGCCTATGGGCAAACACTTGCTCGCACCCAATTGTGTGTGATTGTTGAAATCATCACCGATGTGTTCTTTTCTTTAATCGTAAGAGATGTGATTTGCTATGTATGCATACCAACTATTCTCTGTCTACAGAACAACATTATGATTGCATAACCTAAATAAATATTCAATTACATTACTGACTACAAATAACATTTGCACACATCAATTAACAAGTACATGCATACTAAACTAGTAGTAACGATCATCAAATCATTCATCTATACTTCTTGTGACGAGGGGTCCCGGTCGGTGCAGGACGGAGTCACTTCCTCATGTCAACAATCCTCCTGCACATCTCGTAGCTTATGTACGCATCCTTGGCTGCGTACTTCACGTGATCTTCATCCAGTCTTCGAACCCAGGCGCGGTGCCAAGCAACCTTCTTCTTCTTGAAGACATCCTTCATGCCTCTGTAGTAGGGGTCAATGATGGCCATGCATGGCGAGGTCAACCAGGGAGTACTTATGCTTCTCCTCGCCGCCGAAGATCTTGTACATGCATTGGATTTCCACAAGATTCCAGCAGGCCAAGCCCGTGGCCTTGAGCACCTTTTCGTCGTTGGTGGTTTCCGCCATACAGAATATGTAGTCGGGGCTATTGACAAACTGGTGAACCGATCGCATGGCCTTGTCGCCAGGCAGTAGTGGTAGACGAGGACATAATGGCCCACGCACAGCTGGGCGACGGCAACCTTCTGATCATGCCCGGCACGAACGCCGGTGTACTCGAGGTCAAAGCCGACCACTTTGTACTTGTCATCCTCAGCAAGCAGCTGCTCCATGGTGTGGATGGAGTTCTCCACCCAGACCGGGTCATTTGTGTACACCACCGTGAGGTTCTTGAACCTGATGTGGGTGTCCACATATGCACGAATGGTGAACTGCCGCTCGTCGTCGGTAGCCGCTGGGAGCTCTGCCATTGTAGCCGAGCAGGATATCCTTTCTGTTTTGGAGTGTGGGTGTGCTTCTTGCGTTGTGGGGAAAGGTTGAAGAGAGACAATAGGTTAAATGAGCAGTGGAGTAAATGGGGGTTGGACGGGCTGTAATTGGCACGTCTTGTGTCGTGGTTTTGTCATGGCAAGATGTCCTCGCGAGAGAACTTAGGTGTGAGGCCATCGCAACCATGTGGCGGCTTGAGAGGGGTTGGTTGGAATCGAGAGACGCGAGTTTACCCAGGTTTGGCCCCTCCGATGGAGGTAAAAGCCTACGTCCTGCTTTGTGTCTATATTGATGATGGTGACGATCTCGATTACAAGGGTGCGGAATCGCTTCCTCTAATCTCGACCTCTAATCTTTCTATCTCTAATGACTTGAAGTTGTCCCTCTAGGGGTGCCTTACCCCTCCTTATATAACTAGAAGGGGTAGGTTTACATGTAGAGTCCTACTAGGAGTAGGATTAGGACTAGTCTCTCTTAAATCCTAATCCGGGTCTTGTTTCCTTTGTAAGGGAGTCTTTCCTTTCCTTGGGCCTTCTCTGTGAGCCGCCCACCATAACATGGGTCGGCCCTATGGGCCGTTGGGTCTTGTCGTTCGTCTGACCCGCCTGCAGGGTCATCAGTGAGCCGCAAGTTTAGCCGGGTCACCAGTGAGTCACCAAGTCCCGGCCGGGTCATACTTTAGGCCGGGTTATATCGCGGGGTAATATCCCCGACATTAGCCCCCAGGTCAGCCTGAATTTATTCATGGTAAGCTCCTGAAATAAAAATAACAAATATGTTAAAGGACCGGCTTGCTCCCCTGGCCGGCTTAAAGAAGTAGCTCCTTGAAAGTCCGGGTTTCTTCTTCATATTAATGAGCCGTCTTCACAAACATCGTCCAGGTCCATCTCCTTCGCAAAATATTGGGAATAAAACACACATATGCCGTTGAGACGACCTCCAATGCTTTGGCTTAAAGATACTTTGGGGAATAAGAAATCCACATGATGTTGAGCCGGCTTCCATTGCTTTGGCTTCGATGAAAATATTGGAGATAAGAAAACCATATGAAGTTGAGCCAGCTTTCCATTGCTTTGATTGGGAATAGAAAATCGTCCATTGCTAAACCACTTCCAACTTGTGAGGTCGGCTTGCTTATATAGACCCTGCCGGGTTATGATCTTTTGATAATGCCGGGTCATGATTGTTGGTGACGCCGGGTCAAACAACTGGACTCCAGGTGACTTGATAAAATTATTGGAAATAAAGAAATCCGTGTGATGCCGAGCCGGTCTTTCAATGCTTCGGCTAGATAAAAATCTGTTGAGCCGGTCTCGCTCACAATTGACATCTTGAAAGTGCTCTTCTATTTTTTGATATATCCATATTACCTGTAGCCCCCAAGTCTTAATAAGGGAACGTAGTGATAGCTTTAAGACTTGCTTCAGTATAAATATTGCAACTCTAGAGAAATCTGGATTGTTCATCTGAGTCACCAGTATAAGTTGAATGTTCCACATATGTAGCCCCTAAGTACCGGGTTGTCTTGCCTGCAGCAACCTGGGACTTGTAATTGCATTATGCTCATAATACTTCAGCCAGTGTAGCCCCCAAGGGCCGGGTCATTATGCAATAATGAGCAGGGACTTCTGCAGAGCTGATTATGTAGACTTGATGAGCAATGTGTAGCCCCCAAGGGCCGGCTCAGTAAAATAATACTGGGCTGAGACTTAAAAAATGATTGAAGGCCGTCTCATCTCCCTGAGATAACCGGGTTCGTTGATAATGTGATGAGTTGAAAAAGCAACTTGCATTAGCCCCCAAGTGCCGTGGTGCATGCTTGCAGCGACATGGGACTTGCATACTTGATATAATCTTGATCTGAATAATGTATCCCCCAAGTGCTGGGTCGTATGCCTGCAGCGACTCGGGACTATTCTTTCCATTGCAGAATAAATCATATCCATTATATGAACGATATTGCTGAATGCTTGGCATATCAATGTTGAACCATGCTCCCTGTTGTGAGATGGTATTTTTGGATAAGGGAATAACAGCCATTACTATGAAGGGGCTTTGAAAACCTCAATCATCCAATATATGTTATAATAACCATGATAAAAATCCATCCACATTGGCTATTTAAGATTTGAATAATATAACCCGGATTGAAAACCGGCTCCTGCAACATAAACCAGGATATCCATGCATATATGATGCATGGTATGATGATGCAATGATGATGCAATGTATGATGCAATGTATGATGATGCATGTGTATGATAACAGAGTATAAAAATGTCGGCTTTCAAGGCTCGACAAAAAGAGACTAGCTCTGTTCCGTTTTTTGAAAAACTCAAGGTTTTTAATCCCGTGGGCTGGCTCTCACGTGACATAAATCCGTCGATTTAACCTTAACAAGTTTAGGGTCTTAAAAAAGATTGACTGTTAAGAGTACGAACGGGGCACATAGCGGAGAGACTACAGTGGACAAGTGAGTTTATCCTAGCTCACTGTAAGCCAGCTCTCTCGTGACAAGAACCGCCGTTTTAACCTTGACAAGTTCAGGGTCTTTGTGCGAGATTGACTATGGAGTTCAGGGTCTCTTAGCAAGATTGACTGTCAAGAGTTCGGCGGGTCACCTGGTGGAGTAGGAAGTTGCAAACAGGCAGGTTTAACTCATATGTGGCATGGAAGCAGGTCAAGAGGGTATGAAAGCTAAACTCAATGAGTTGGAAGCCCCCAAGTGACTTTATGATGATCCAATAAATTAGGGCACCCATGTTTGAACGGCGCATCATGGTGGCTCGTCCTCTTGGGCGACTTTAAATCTTCCGCTAATAAAGCAGTGCACCCATGTTTGAATGGTCGCATCATGGCGGCACGTCCTCTTGGGCGACTTTAAATCTTCCGCCAATAAAGCAGTGCACCCATGTTTGAACGGTCGCATCATGGCGGCTCGTCCTCTTGGGCGACTTTAAATCTTCCACCAATAAGGCAGCAACCCCCGGGACCGGGTTAACTTCCCTGCAATGACCCGGGGTTCCAGAATATTTGAGCCTGGTTGAATCTGACGAATCATGTCTGTGTAGCCCCCCAGTCTTAAGACGACTCGAGGAGTTGGCTTGAGATTCTTCACACTTGGTCGTGGCATAAGCCAGCATATGGTTGACGGCTGATAACTGGATTTTATTGAAGCTAAAAGCGTGTGGCGAGTTGATGATCTTCGCGACACTCATTATATGTCCTTGGCGTTGATAACACAACATGAACCCACGGAAGGTTGAGATGGCGGGTTATAAATGATCCCATATGAGTTTTGTCCGTAACCCGGCCGATGGTTCGACCTGGCTGGTTGTTGAAGTTAACCAAACTACAGTGGCGGCGACTTATGCGCCTGCCCATTGAACTATCTGATGTGAGCAGAAGCTGATAATATATTGTTATTTGCTCCAGAGTTGTTGTAGTAGACTGTCTGCAGGGGCGGCGACTTGCGCGCGCCCGCTAAGCAGCTTGTGCGGATGGACGGCTTGAGCGAGCAAGCACGACACTGGCATGTCAATGTAGACTAGACCGCGGAGACGGCAACTCACGAGTGTCCGTTGGGTGGCTTAAGTGAGCAGGCATGGCACCAGCATGTCGATATAGACCGGACCGCTGGGCGGCGAGTCACCCACGACGTTGTAGGCCAGCGCGGACGGTGAGTCGGCCATGGCATTGTAAGCCGGTGTCGATGGGAGAGTCCACCGCAGCGTTGTAAGTTGGTGCAGTCACGAGAGACGGCCGCGGCGTTGTAAGCCGGTGCGGCCGTGAGAGGCGGCTGTGGCGTTGTAAGCCGGTGCGGTCACGAGAGGCGTCCGCGGCGTTGTAAGCCGGTGCGGTCGCGAGAGGCGGCCGCGGCGTTGATAAGCCGGTGCGGTCGCGAAACGGACGAACACTGGCCCAGACTGATATTGGCGCGCCTTCGTCTCTGTGGTATAAAGCCACTTGAAAAATTGTCCTGCGTAAAAATATTGCAGGCCAAAGTAATTGCTCTCGAAGAAATTTAATATATATGGAAAAATAGATAGGGGAACACCACCTAGTATTTATCGTCGGATGAATACGGGTACTTTGCGTGTCAGTACTAATACTAGTACTTTGACTTTTCTGTGGCTAGCTTCGCAACTCCTTGAGCGATTCAATCCTTGGAAGGGAGCAGCCGGCCACCACTTTTTTCTTTTCTTCTCCAGCCAGCAGCAGAGCATATACGCGCAGGGCGGATGGGTGCGGTGCGGAGGCTGGGGCAGGCAGTCGCGGGGAAGCGCAGCACGGCAGCACAAGGAGCCAGCTGGTGGCCGTGGTAGCGGGCGACGGTTCGCGGGAGCAGCGGAGGCTAGCTAGCAGGACCAACGGAGGCCAGCTAGCAGGAGCAGCGGCGCGGCGGCGGCGCGGCCGTAGTGGCCGTAGTGGCGGAGGCGAGCAGGCGCTGTGGACAGGGAGGAGCCCGAACCGGCTCAAGGGCGTAGCAGCGGAGCGAGGCGAGGTCGCGGCCGAGGTGACGGAGGCCACCCGACCGGCGCGGTGAGGCGGAGCAGCGTGAGCGCAGTGGAGGCGGAGCCGGGCGGCTCGGACTCACGACGGTGGAGCGAACCCGGCTCAAAGCGATGCGCGGCAAGGCGAGGGCGGCGCGACGGGGCGGAGCCAGCGTGGCTCGAACGCGCGGCGGCTGGGCGTGCAGGTGGGCGAGGGAGAGCCGCCAGTCCCCAGCCGGACCGGCGCGCGGAGACGGCGAGGGAGACGCACGGGGGCCGAGCCAGCGCAGGGGCAAAGGGGGGGCACGTCGGACGTGTAGCGGGGCGGTGGAGCCGGCGCGGTTGGGCAGAGACGGCGCGGAAGCCGGGTCGCAGGCGTGCGTGAGGGTGGCGCAGAAGGCAACCGGCTAGATGCGGACGAGCGGGCTGCGGCGAGCCGAAGCGAGGGCTCGGCCGGTCGGCGCTGCGGGGCGTACGGCGGCTGGCGTGGAGGCCGCTGCGGGGCGGCCGGCGGCTCCCATGCTGCAAGCAAGCGAGGGGAAGCGGGGAGCATGGAAGCAGAGCCGGCGCGCAGGGGCACCAAGCCATGGCGGCAGAAGCGAGCGAAGCGGCCGGCGAGGCCATGGCGGTAGAATGAGCGAGGCAGCTCGACGGAGGCGAGACGAAGCCGGCTCGAAGCCAACATGGGTGCGCACGGCGAAACGACGGCCGAGGCGAGGCCGGCACGAGGTCGAACAGCCGCGGCGGCTGAGGCGCGTGCGAGGGTGACCAGAACACGGGCGAGTGGAAGCGGAGCCGGCTACGGAGCGAGGCCACCATGGAGGCGGGCAATCGAGGTGAGTCCGCGGCGAAGGTGCGGCCGCCGCAACCAGGCGGTTCGAGGCGAAGCCGATGATGTGGATCTTTCAAGCGTATGAGCAATAGTAGTTGCGTACACATCTACGCACCTGGCCGCTACCCTGATGTGCATCTTCCAAGCTGAACATGTACGTGACCTTCCCCAGCAGCTGCACATGAATTGGGATTTGATGCCGTGAATTTTCCTTTTCCGAGTTTGATTTGGCGAGCAATCCAAAAGTAGCTCGTCCGAGTGCGTGCTGCTACAATCTCTTCCTTTTTCTCGGGAGTAGCGACAGCCACGAACAAAGAAAACAACAGCAGACACTTGCGGTTAATAGATCGTTGCATAGGTCCCACATTGAAATCTTCTCGAAACTTTGACACGTCGTGTATATGAGAAAGAAAAGGCTTCAGTGACCATCAAGAATAACGCGTCGACCTGATTCCTTGGTGTGGTAATTGATCGAATCGCTGTTGGTCTCAACTGCAGTAGAAATCCCTAAGTCTTCGGATTGACGGGCCAAAAGACATGCTTGCCGATGCGCATACGACCAAACCCTAACTTCTCTTTAATTCAAACTCGTATATGCCTTTCCAAAGATTAATCACGACCCTGATCATCAAACAATAAATTCACCGGCGCTGATCAAGGTTGTTCCATGGCAGGTTATCATGTCGGATCTTCTTCCTCTGGCCAATTACAAGCTTCTCGACCCCTGGGAGAGCTCCCTCCAAGAACACAATACCACCGTGCTGGCCCCATGGTGGGCGCCAACTGTCGTGGTTTTGTCACGGCAAGATGTCCTCGATAGAGAACTTAGGTGTGAGGCCATCGCAACCATGTGGCGGCTTGAGAGGGGTTGGTCGGAATCAAGAGACGCGAGTTTACCCAGGTTCGGCCCCTCCGATGGAGGTAAAAGCCTACGTCCTGCTTTGTGTCTATATTGATGATGGTGACGATCTCGATTACAAGGGTGCGGAATCGCTACCTCTAATCTCGGCCTCTAATCTGTCTATATCTAATGACTTGAAGTTGTCCCTCTAGGGGTGCCTTACCCCTCCTTATATAACTGGAAGGGGTAGGTTTACATGTAGAGTCCTGCTAGGAGTAGCATTAGGACAAGTCTCTCTTGAATCCTAATCTGGGTCTTGTTTCCTTTGTAAGGGAGTCTTTCCTTTCCTTGGGCCTTCTCTGTGAGCCGCCCACCATAACATGGGTCGGCCCTCTGGGCCGTTGGGTCTTGTCGTTCGTCTGACCCGCCTGCAGGGTCATCAGTGAGCCGCCAAGTTCAGCTGAGTCACCAGTGAGTCGCCAAGTCCCGGCCGGGTCATACTTTAGGCTGGGTTATATCGCGGGGTAATATCCCCGACATCTTGTCACCGCGTTCCCGGTGGAGGATTGCTGTGCAAGCTTGACCAGCGCACGAACAAGCGTTGCCAGCGGTTCGTTTGGCCACGCGGCGGCTCAAAGTGCCGCCAATGTATCGTTGTTGATGGCGCACAATGGTGCACCGGCGCACAACTTCCCGCCCGCAATAGCGCACAACTTTCCGCCCGGCTCGGTTGGCCACACGTCGGCTGGAAGAAGCTCCCATTATTGTGGGCATTAAATGGGAAACGGTTAGCAAAAACGAAGCCTGTGCAATGACTTAAAGCAGCGTACATGTTCAGTAGCACTAAGCAGCAGTGTGACATATGCAGTGCGGGTGCGACTGGGAAGGACGGTGAGGGTTTTGTTAAGCGGGGACGATGGTGAGGGTTTTTTCGGCTAGAACAATAATGCGCTTCGGAGGCGACGGTTCTGTAGACACAGCCGTTTGCGTTAAGCGTCACTACGGTGTAAGGGGACTGCCGTGGTCCGTGTAAATCCTACAGCCACAGACGTGCGATCCATGGGAATGCGTTCTAGACAATCAGGACACACGCGTGTCGCGGCACAATGTTAGTCCTCGCACTCGGTTTCAATCCGGCAAAATAACCAAGTTTGTGGGTTCCAAATTTCCTCTTTCGTGTGACACCTGATTTTTTTTACCGCATTCAACAAGTTTCCAAGTAAGTATAGCATTTTTACCGTAATATGCATAGTGTAAAAAAATTGCCAACACTCACACGTAGTTGTGCATGCTGTGGGCTGATACGTCTCCAAAGTATCTATAATTTTATATGGTTTGGTATGATTTGCATAGAACTAACCCGGACTGACGTTGTTTGCAGAACTACCGTGGTGTTATTTTTTGTGCAGAAATAAAAGTTCTCCAAATGCAACTAAACTTTTTGACAATTTTTTTGGAACAAAAGAGGCACTAGAAGCTTCGTGGGAGGGCCAGAAGAGCCACGAGGTAGCCACAACCCCCCAGGGAGCGCCAGCCCCCTCTGGCTCGCCCTGGTGTCTCGTGGGCCCCTCGTGGCCCATCTTCGCGTGAAACCGATGCCCAAAAATCCTATATATTCAGAAACCCCCAGAAATAACCCTAGATCAGAAGTTCCGCTGCCGGAACTCTCTGTATCAACGAAAAACCAATCTAGAGGCGTTCCAGTACCTTGCGGGAGAGGGTAGATCATCTCCGGTGGCCATCTTCATCATCCCGGCGGAGGCCATGACGAGGAGGGAGTAGTCCACCCTCGGGGCTGACGGTTTGTACCAGTACCTATGTGTTCAATTTCTCTCTCTCGTGTTCTTGAGATGTCACGATCTTGATGTATCATGGGCTTTGTTAATATAGTTGGATCATATGGTGTTTTCCCCTCTCTATCTTGTTGTGATGAATTGAGTTTTCCCTTTGAGATTTCGTTATTACCAGATTGAACTCTTTTATGGATTTGAGAGCACTTGATCTATGTCTTGGCACTCAACTCGTGGATTCCCAAGGTGACATTGGGGTAATCTATGCATAGGGGTTGATGCACGTTTTTGTCCTACTTTCTCCGGTAGAAATCTTGGGGCACTCTTTGAGGTTTTGTTGGATTGAGTATTATGAATCTGAAATTGTTTGATGTGTATCGTATAATTTACTCATGGATACTTGTGGTGACATTGGAGTATCTAGGTGACATTAGAGTTGGTTGATGCGTATCATATGGTGTTATTTTATTAAGAACTCTTAGATAGATCGATCGGAAAGGATAACTTGGTGTTATTTTAGTACGAACTCTTGGATAGATCGATCGGAAAGGATAACTTTAAGGTGATTTCGAACCCAACAAACAATTTCTTCTTATGTTCTCCGATAGATAAGAACTTTGGAGTGATTCTTCATTGCACGTTGAGGGATGGTTATGTGATCCAATTATATTAGCATTGTTGAGAGATTGCACTAGCGAAAGTACGGACCCTAGGCCTTTTTTTCAAGCATTGCAATACCGTTTGGGCTCACTTTTGTTACTTGCTACCTTGCTGTTTTTTATTGTTACTATTACAAAAATCAATATCTACTATCATTACTACACTTGTATCACCATCTCTTCGCCAAACTAGTGCACCTATACAATTTACCATTGTATTTGATGTGTTAGGGACACAAGAGACTTTTTATTATTTGATTGCAGGGTTGTTTGAGAGAGACCATCTTCATCCTACACCTCACATGAATTGATAAACCTTAGGTCATCCACTTGAGGGAAAATTGCTACTGTCATACAAAACTCTGCGCTTGGAGGCCCAACAAAGTCTACAAGAATAAAGTTGCGTAGTAGATATCAACTCTTTTCTGGCGCCGTTACCGGGGAGGTGGGTGCTTGAACGTATCACTGGTGCAGCGACATGCTATACAAACGGTTTTTAAGCCCTTTCCGCGACGCAGTTCTAAACCGTCGCCTTGCATGTGTGGCCGATACGGGGGGTCCATCCCACACGACACGGCAAACCCGTCGGCGATGGTGGCCAACGAACGCAAACGTTTGGCAAAACTAAGCGTATGGGATGTCCGCATCTATCACAAACGAGGGTCACCGGATAATCGTTTGAGATATGTGTATTTCCCATACGGTTCATCCTTGCAACTCGTGTGAGATCACACAACATCGCACGCGCTATTCTGTGAAGTGCCGTTTACGATGTGCACCGAATCGCAAACAGTTCACGATTATAAAGCGTGTACTATAAGGAGACAATCACACACATTTGGTTCCACTTTGACCGTCTGTGATATGATATAAGAGTGCATACGTTTATCATTGTAAACCGTATGCGAAGCTTGAATATATCCCACACGCGGGGTTTCTGATAAACGTTTGTGATTTATAAAACGTCCCAAACATGTGATCCATACTTCCCAAATGTGTAATCCAGAGTAACTGTGTCTGATGAAGGCCTATCGCACGCGTTCTTCTTTGACCAACGTTTACGATGGTACACAGTTCAAAATACGAAATCGTGTGTGATAAGGAGACTAGCACAAACACTGGTGTTGTTAATCTCACACGTTCTTTCTCGTCTGACCGTGTGCGAAGACGAGATTCATCGCACACACCTCGAATGGAGAAACGTGAGTGATGTTGGAGTTGATCGTAGACGTTTTGCTTTCTCAAACTGTGTGCATTGTAATGGCCTGTAGAGAAGGATTTTCCCCTAATTAAATACCTTTGTTCATAATTCACATAATTTAAATTTAAAAGTAGGAATTCATGTATTTCATATCGAATCATGTTTAGGTTTAAGAACGAATGCATAATCGATTCACATGTAGATATACTCAAGAACTACATAAGCATCAATTCTCAAAAAAGGAAAGTACAGAAGGGACGAATAAAGAATGATGGAAGCACGGTTGTACTAAAGACGGTAAAGAGAGAGCCGAAAGATATTTTGTATGCTGGAGAAGGTGAAGCAGAATGCTCATATTGTGCCCTCCTCCATTCCTAATGCACGAACGACTCTAGGCCAGCCCCTAGTGATGGCCGCCCGCCCATCCTTCACTGTCTTCATTACGGCTTCTCAATGCTCATTGTAGTCTCGATGATATATTTTAACCTTCATTGCATGTCCAGCAATCATGTACTTTGTGAGGTAATCTTGAGTAAACTGCTTTGGGAACCACTGCAAAAGAAAAAGATTTAGACATTGTTGTGTGACAACTCATTATGGGCAGTACTCATAGAAGCCTACGGAGTTCGTAGTTACCATCCTACAGCTCACTGTTGTGTTGGATAGAGTGTAACAAATAGTATAATTAGCATTGTTCGTCTCTTTTCCATAGCAATCATTTTCAGTTTCCTCACTTGATGCTGGTTCATGAATATTTCATTACCCCACACGCAAAAAGGGCCCAGGAATGGATCTTTACCTAAGACATATGTACCTACAAGCAAGAAGCCAATATTAGAAGCTAAAATGCAGTTGCAGAATGGTGTAATATATTACTCCATAAGTTCCACAATGTGTTGCATATAAACATTTTGAGAAGTCAACATTTACTTACTTTGACCAAGTTTGTAGAGAAAAACATTTACATCTAGAATTGCAATTCCATTTCATTAGATACATCACAAAATTTTATATTGTATACATTTTAGATGGTATATGTAGATACATCACAAAAATCTATATGCACTACATGATGGAATGGATGGAGTATAAGCGGAGGGATGAAAAGAACCTCGGTGGAAAACGTTTGACAAATGCTTACTGCAATCAAACTAACAACCAGATACAGAAAAGCAAGGCATCTGCTTGAAAACTAGACAAATGCTCACTTCAACCAACCTGGCAACCAAATTCAGCGAAACAAGGCATAAATGTTTAAAGCGGGAGTTAAGGGCACATGTTAACAACACCAGGCATAACAGGTGATATTGATGAAATTGAACTGCACAGTTCATACTTGCACATAATGAACATCACATTGTGAATAACTGAAAGAAACAAGGCATTCATGCTCACTGTAACAACCAACTATAGCCATTGAAAACTAGACAAATACTCAATGCAACCAACCTAACAACCAGATACAGAAAAGCAAGGCATCTTCTTGACAACTGGACAAATGCTCAATTAAACACTGCATGATTATCGCATGCAAAAGCTACTACAACAATGGGTACGAGACGGCTAGCTACAAAAGGTATGATTTGCTCACAGGATGTTGCCTCACTTGTCATGGATGTGCTCCTTCCACTTGGGATATGAGGTGCCCAGGGTGCGCTCCCTGATGTCACAGATGGCACGTTTCCCCTTGTAACAGCCGTAGCGTGTGCCATTATCTTGGTGGATGAGATCTGACTTTGAAGCTAAGGATCCCAAGTCACCGCCGTAGAACGTTTCCTTCAGAAATGACAAAAGGGGCTCGATGGCGTAGAAGGATCGCAAATCCATGACTGCGAGGCGAAGGAGATCAGCGGCGGGGCCTTTGGAGAGATCGACTGCGGTTGAACCAGAGGCGTTGCTTGTGGACCACTTAACTTGTGACATGGCCCGGGTGAAGCCGGTGATGTTGACGAGCTTGATGCCGTAGCCGGCTCTCCTGGGATATAGGAACACGCATTCCCACAGACTTGAAGCCTTCGGCATGGCAACGTAGGCAGTGTCCTCATCGGCTCCCGTGGCGAGGTGTTCGTCCGGTATCGAAGTGTCGGTGCGAACGGCGCCCACCTCGCCAGCGTACGGCGGAGAGGCCATGATAGACCTCTTTTTGCTCGTACACTCCTCGAGGTCCACGGGAGATGTGGTCGGGCTGATTAGGCTCCGACTCTCTGGAGTACAGGATGGGGATCTAGGGGAAAGGGACACCGCCGGCCTCATCTAAAAACTCGGGGCGGCGATGGTGTATGTGGATCGGTGGGGACCCTGAACTTGTTTAGCTATGAGGCACGGGCAGACCGGCTGAGGTTGGTGGTGGCAGGCGGCCGTGGGGGCGAGCTAGGGTTCAAGCAGGGGAGGAAGGGGGAGGGGGGTGTTGTGCGGATGGGGGGGTGTTTGCGGATGTGCCGCCGCTGCTGAAAATTTTAGTAGTAATGGTGTGGGAGGAGATGGTGGTGGACGAGGGATGGCGACGGTTTAAATGCCTCTGCAGCTGACATTTTACTATAGGGCCGGTGCGTTGGACAAGGAAAGGTGGCATGCAGTTGAAATACTGCTTCCAATTAAATTTTGGCAAACGAACTGGGCGGGAGCAACCAAGATCGCACACGGTCCAAACATAATAAAGTGTACGCTCTACGCTGTAACGAAATGCCGTGCCACGAAACCACAAATGTTTGCATCGCTCGAGGCGGGTAGCTCTTTCTAAGATTTCTCACGGCGGGTTCATCTCACACGGTTCATCCTCAATTTAAGTCGCAGATGTCAAATTCATCCTAAATTTCCACATGCCCACAAACAGATGACACAAACATTTGGCAAATTTTCAACACAAAATGCCTTATTTTGCAGCGGATTAGTTGACATTAGTTCTTACGCTCAGTAATTCACAAATAGTTCGTCAATTTACATGAAGATGAACTTCACAAATAATTCACTATGCCATGGATGCATACAAACTCCGCGCCTCCACCGTTGTCATGACCTTCCTCACCTCAAAACGAGTATTCAGAGGAGCTCGTCAAGTCGATGAGCTCCACTGGTTCCATGGCGGAGATCGGCGGGGATACCTCGGCCGGAGCAACCGCGGCGCCTCTTGCCAGGTCTGCCGCTGTCGACGAAGATGTCGTGGCATCCAGGTGGGCCATCGGGATACAAACGGGCATCGATCTCGCTAGAGCTGCTTCCCTGGTCGTCGTGGCCGCTGTTGCCAGGGCTGCCGCCGCAGCTGCTAGGCCTACACTAGCCTCCAACGTGGCTGAGAGGCATGTGGCAGCCTGCTCCGCCGCCTTTTGGTCCTGCTCCCGCCTCTTTTTGCCCTCTGCATCTGAGTTCCGCTTCCTGTTCGCACTCTCCCGCCGTTTCTGCCGCTTCAGATCCCTAGCCACGTTGCGGATGGGATCCGCACATGCGATAGATTGTTCCACACCGACACTGAGACGTCGCTCGTCCTCGTCGCGCAGGAACGCATCGAGGCCCGATTCCTGGACGGACAAAGCGATGGCCATCTGCATCCGACGCTGAAACTCAGGGTCGTTGTCGTCGGCGGCGGCCGCGTCAGATGAAGGTTGACCGTTGATCGACATGGAGGACAGCGCGTCGGAATGCTATATCCCGTCGTCGTCGGCCGCGGCAGCTGGCTGTTTCCCGTTGCCTGCCATGGCAGCCAACGCGTCGGAATCCTCTATCACATCGTCGTCCAATACTATCAGGACGGCGCCATGCACATCCCCATGGTTGAGCAACGGTTCCATTTGGTGTGTGTGGTGGTGGTGGCGATCTATCGGCGGAAAAATTAGCTGTTAGCCGCCGCCGGCGAGATCTTTTATAGGTCGCTGTCGGGTTTGGGTTTGTACTGTGCACATTACCCCTTTGCACTGGCTGACGCTTGCGGTTGGCACCACTAGGCAAGGCCGATTTTGCTATGTACGGCCATCGCACACGGTTAGAGTAGCATACTCGTGTCCGCTCGGGGTCTAATTGCATACGGTTGTTTTGTCAGTTTTGTTTGCTATTTTACATAATACAAGCATCTTTGAGATAAACGAGTAAAAAACGCAAGAGAGGGTCAACACACAACCACACCCGCTAGTGACCCAAATATATACACCCTCCGTTCCTGACGGGGTTATTACCCCTGGGTATGCCAAAAGGAGGTAGTTTCGGCTCCTCCGCGAAGGAAAAACTATACGGCCGGCTGGACCCTTGCCGGCTGGCCCGCGACCGGCGGTGGGGAGCCGACTGGTCCCCAGTCCGGCTCGCCTGCGGCCGGCTGAACGGAAGCCGGCCATCTGGGCCCCGGCCCGGCACGCCTGGCCGCTGCGCGATTGGCTCGTCCGCTGACCTCCGGGCGGGCAGGTACCCGTCCCTTCCTACTGCGGCCGGGTACGCTGACAAGACGCGACCCCCACGACGAACTCCGATGTAGCTACAGCGGATGCTGACGCACGGACGCGCATGGCTACAGTCCGGCAGACCGTACCGTTGTCTGAGGACTGATTGGGACCCGACGGAGCCACAATACCTCTGCGCCGCCGTCCACTCCGTTACCTGCCCCAGCGTGGCTACAACGTCGCCGGCCGTACCGCTGACTTCGGCCGGCTGGCGCAAGATGACGCCAGGCGGGGTGGCCCGTGCCGCGGCAGGTGAGCGCGTGCCAATAGAAGAGCCGGCTGACGGGCCCCAACTGGCGATGGGACCGCACAGCCGGCGGGCCCTACGGGCGACGAGACGGCCCAGCTGGTGGGCCCCCTGGCCGGCTGGAGAGGCTGCCAGCCGGGTCCCCCCTGTAATATCTTAAGGATACTGTACACCGGGGGGTTGGCCTATAAAACCCCCCTGAGCCCCCATGCATCAGGGAGGGGAGACACGCACGAAGGCATTCGCCCCTCTCTCACACTCACACACAGCAAGGGAAGAGGAGCCGGCTGCTCCTTCTTCTACCTCCAGACAAACAGCTCAAGGAGCATCATTGTAACACCTCTCCCCAACCAACCAGATCAGCAGGACTAGGGGTATTACCTCCCACGGAGGGCCCTGAACCTGGGTACATCGTGTGTCTATCACCGCTTGTGCCTAATCCCGCTCCCGGAGCCCGTCGACGTCCTTCGGCCCCAACCACTCTCGATAAGCCACCCCATGGCATCTGCCGTGAGAAAACCACGACAGTTGGCGCCCACCGTGGGGCCGAACGCGGCGTCGGCCGGAGTCACGCTCTGGGCGGGACCCTTCACCACCTCCCTCGGCCGCCCCGCGTCCGGGCGGAACTGCATGCTCGTGGGGCTTGCTCCGGCAGGTCCCACGGGCGACGCGGCCGGCCTCTCTGATGAGCGCCTCGGCCGCGACCTCGCGCTCGACGCCGCCACGCTCGCCGAGTGTCTCGGTAAGCTGAGCCTCGCCGACGAGCCGGCAACCGACGAGTTCCCCAGCCGGGTGCTTTACTGCACCGATCCCCCCTCGTCCGTGGACGCACTCACCGCGGGCGAGGCCAGCGGACCCCGCGTTTGCGGAGTGATGGTCACCGCCTCCTCCACCACTTCGGGCCGTGTGCGGGCTGAGGCCGACGCGACCGCCGCCCGCACCGGCCCCTCTGACCCGCTCGACGCCACCCTTCGGGGCCTGAGCACCCCCATTGCTCCAACGGCGAACCCGGCCGCCGCCACAGCCGAGCTGGAGGCGGCCCGCCGCCTACTATTCGAAGACGCCAGCGCCCTCGTGACTGAGTGGCGCCGGATGGAAGCCGCGCAGCGGGAGTACAACTCCACGTATGGTCTCACCCCGGTTGGCCCCGAGCCCAGCCGGCATGGGGCTGTGCGTGACCGCGGCCACGTGGTCGCGGAAATCCTCGCTAGCCGCCTTCCCGTCTACGACACCCCTGCGGCTAACCTACGGGCTGCCAAGGTAGCCTATGAAGACCTCGCTACCTTGGCGGGCGAGGAGCGCGCCGCGCGCGAGCGACACATGAAGGACCTCATCGACACCGCCAACATGCAACAAGCCGGTCTCGCCCCCGGTGGGGCCGTTTCCGAGGTTCCCCGTCCCGAGGGTGTGGGCATTGGAGCTGCTGGCCGTCAGCCGGCTCAGCACTCCAGTTCCGCCCACCCCTCCGGCCGGCGGGCCGAGGGAAGCAACGTTCGGCGTTCCCAGCTGTGGGGAAACGAGCAGCCGGCTGTGAACAGCCGGCGTAGCCACAACCCGGCTGGCAGCAACCGCCGCGAAAAGGCGCCGGCTAGCGGCAGCCGGCGCAGCCGGGACCATACCCCTTCTCCGTGGCAGGAGCGTGCCCGCTCGCCTGCCCCAACTGTTCGCCCCGATCTCGCCGCTTGGCTCGGCCCACGCGTCCCGCGAAGTGAGAACGACGCGCGGACCCGCATCGAGCGGCTGGCGCAGTCAGCCCTCCTCGAGGAGGAGGGCTCGATCGGCCCAGCGTGCTTTGGCCCCCAGATTCGCAATGAGCCGTTTCCGGCTGGCTTCACTCTCCCACGCGACACCCCAAAGTATAGCGGCTCCGCCAAGCCAGAGGGCTGGCTGGTTGACTACACCACCGCAGTCGGCATCGCCAGGGGAACAAGCGCGTGGTCGTGCGCTACGCCCCCCTAATGCTAACCGGCTCGGCCCGGACCTGGCTTAACAGCCTGTCGGCCGACAGCATCAACACCTGGACGGACTTCGAGGAAGCATTCGTCCGCAACTTCACCGGCACCTACAAAAGGCCAGGTCAGCCCCGCGAGCTGGCCATGTGCGTCCAGGGGCCGGAGGAGCCCCCCCAAGACTACCTCACGCGCTGGACCGAGCTTTGCAACTCTTGCAAGGGGGTGCACGAGGTGCAAGCCATCCAGTACTTCATCGAGGGTTGCCGCGACGGCACTCACCTCAAGCACAAACTCTTGTGCTCCGAGCCGGCCACCCTGGCGGACCTAATGGCCAAAGCAGACAAATACGCCACGGCCGACTTCGCAATGCGGATGAAGGTCGCCACGCCGGCCAAACCGACTCCGCCGCCCGCCGCGCCGCGGGCGGCCGCCGACAACCGGCAGCAGCCGAACAACAAACGCAAGCCCGACCAGCCGGACCCCCGCTACGGGAGCTGGCAGGTCGCCACCATTGAAGAAGAGCAACCGGCTGCCCAGGCCCCAAGCCAGCGTCAACGCACCGGCAAGGCCGCCTGGCAGCCCAAGCTTACCTTCGAGCAAATGCTCGACCTACCCTGCAAGCACCACTCTGGGGCCAAGCCGGCCACCCACACGCTCCGGCAGTGCAGCTTCTCCCAGCGGCTAGCCCGAGGCGAGGGCCTTCCGGCTCCTCCGCCTCCGGCTCCCCGCGAGCCGGCTCCAGCCCAGGCCCCGCCGCCTGCTCCAGCCCCGGCAGCCAATGACGGCCGCCTCCACGACCAGTTCCCTCGTCAGGACGGGTCCTACGTTGTCTTCACCAGCGAGGCCACCGACAAGCACAGCGTGCATCAGCGCCGACATGAGGTGAACGCCACCGCACCCTCGGTCCCCCAATTCATGCACTGGTCCGAGAAGCCGGTCACCTGGAGCCGGGCGGACCACCCGGCCGTGATGCCAAACCCGGGCAGCCACGCCCTCGTCCTAGACCCAACCATCGTCTTCGAGAGGCGCACCTGCCGTTTTTCGCGGGTGTTGGTCGACGGAGGCAGCATCATCAACATCCTCTATCGCGACACGATGATCAAGCTAGGGCTCAAGGAGAAAGACCTGCGAACAAGCCATACGGTCTTCCACGGCATCGTGCCGGGAAAGTCCTGCACCCCCATCGGCAAGATCGAGCTCGACGTCCTCTTCGGCAACCAGAGCCATTTCCGCCGCGAACCAATATGCCTGGTGATAGTTCTGATGATGTCCGAAAGAGGGTTGTGTTCCAGTGGACACAACCACGTAACTGACATCTCGTTGTGTCGGGGATGTGCAGTGAGGCATGATGGAGCATGAGGGTGGTGGCCCTGTCAGGAAACTGTGAAAAGCATTGTTGTGCTAACCATGCAGGGAATACATAAGCCTCCTGAGTCGACCATAGATCGAGTCTTGTTCCAGTAACCCCCATACTTGTCTCGTGCTACCACTTGTCCCTGCCGCAGGTAGGGTACGGTCCAGTAAGTTGTCAACCCCTTTCTTAGCACACACCGTACAGAGAGGCCATGGTGGAAGATACCGGCTGCAGCCGGTAGGCATGCCACCAGGTCCGGGGGCATGGGTGTTTCCGGTTGGACCGAGAGGGGGGCACCCCTTAGAGCGCGCGATATAAATTTGATCCCATGCTAATCGAGGTTGGAGCCTCCCCACTTAGAGTTTTGCTTAACGAGTGTTGTGGGTGATTCCAAACACCGGTAAGTTAAGCTGGTGTGTGCGAGTTAGGTGTGTTTTCAATTCAAAGACCGTAAACGAAATTAGTCCCGATGGACTAACGGAATCCGTTACTCGTGGGTAAAGAGTACACCCTCTGCAGAGTTTATATCTATTCGAATAGCCGTGTCCGCGGTTAAGGACTACAGTCTGGGATGGGTCAAGTGTCGGTCTTAGTGTCGGTCTTCGGAGGAAAAACTTCTAAACCGGAACCTTGATCATGACGTGTGACCAATGATGATTATGACTATTATTATTGTGGACTAACCAATTTTAATAATTGTATTATTGAGTATTCTTGGAACGGTTCTACCTCCTGGATACTTATGGTGATTTTTATTATATAAGCCCTTTATGTGGTGTCGCTCAGACGCCCGACTGTGGCATGCTTGTTATTTATTTTCCTTATAAGCCCTTTATGTGGTGTCGCTCAGACGCCCGACTGTGGCATGCTTGTTATTTATTTTCCTTATAAGCCCTTTATGTGGTGTCGCTCAGACGCCCGACTGTGGCATGCTTGTTATTTATTTTCCTTATAAGCTCTTTATGTGGTGTCGCTCAGACGCCCGACTGTGGCATGCTTGTTATTTATTTCCCTTATAAGCCCTTTATGTGGCGTCGCTCAGACACCCGACTGAGGCATGCTTTATATTATTATCCTTTGAAGGCGTCGCTTCAGACACCCGATTGGTTTATTTTATTTTTATTCTCTGATTGCTTATTCCTGTTTAATATGAATGACCTCGTTGCGTGCATCATGAATTTTATTTTGAGACTGACTAAGCGATCGTGGATTGTTTCAGTACATGTTTATCACCTGCTATATTGTACCTGTTTTCATGATGTTTGCGAGTACATTCAAAGTGCTCACTGGCTTGTCCCTGGCTATTGTCTTGGCCAGATTTCTTGCTTGGAGAGGAGCGCAATGACGACAGCCCCGGAACCTAGGCACTGAAGATAGCAGCCGCGCGAAGATAGGAGTTATCCAGGTCAGCTGTTCCTGTGGGAAATGGAGTCCCATAGACGCTGATGACCCCGAACCGCTTCCGCCATCAACCACTAGAAACCTTTTGTTGTACTCATAGACCAGAATGGTCTTGTACTACATATTTTGTATTTGCTTGGAATTTCTGTATCAAGATTGTGCCTCATCAGCTAACAGTAATCCTGGGGCTGGTGAGCACAAGGACCATTTACTGGGAAATTAATATCCTGGAAAACCGGTCCTGACAAGAAGAGATCGCCCGGCTGCTCGCAGCCGGCTTCAGCATGGAGGTGTTCCACCCAGACCTTAACCCCACCACAGCCAAGCCTATCCTACCCGATAGCCCACGCAGTGACCCCGACAGCTTTTGGCAGTCGGTGCCCAACCTATCAGCCTAGCCCATCGATCACACGCCCGTGGTCGACACCTGAGTTGTCCCATTCGCAAGCGTGCGAAGGAAGACTCCGTTTTCTTTATATAAAGGGAATGTTTGCCCCAACTGACCACCACAGTGATACGTCGCATTTTGCGATATATATAGCTGTGGCATTAACCTCGACCACCATATAGCAGAACCGACAATTAATATTGCCCACACACCGCAATATGTCATCCAGCCCAGATGCTATACTTGAGGCCACTCCATGACCTTACCAAGCATCCCTCACCCTGTGCACTGCCTTCACCGCCATTTTTTTTATCGCACCTTGGGATTCATATAATGAACCCAGATGCAACCCCGAGGAATTTTATTAAAACAATTGTGGGATTTTTCCACACCCTTGCTGTGATAAACCCAAGCCGCCATTAGCAGACCCCTGAGGCCAGACCAAGAAAGACGCAGTTTGTGAGTCCTCCCTCCGCTCCCCAGTAGACGAAGGATATATTCCCTTGCAGGGAATAATTCCTCATGACCTATAGTTTATTACCTGGACCGTCAGCGCTTTATTTGTATTAGTTTATGTGGCTTTTTGACTGCTTGTTGTGATATCTGAGCTGTGTTTTAAAATTTTCTGTATGAATTTATTGTGTTGGTTGCAGTTGTTTGCTGTGATATAAAAGTCGATTGTTTTCATTATGGCAAATTTCATAGCAAGGTTTTTCTTAAAAGACCACTGCAATGAAAAATGTTTTCCAACAAAAATTTAATTTGCAAGTCCTCGCATTATACGACTCACATACCACGTATGCTAAATACAAGACCGCGTGTTCTTTTATCACTTAATCAATTATCTCGCTAGTATACCACAGCTACACATTAGTCAACGATTTTGCTGCGACCCCGTCCTATCGTGTGTGTGTGGTATTTTTGTTTTTCTTATTACGAATTGCCGTGTGGTACGAATGATGTTTTTTGTTGCAAAATACGTCCTTTAGCAAATCTCGAGGACGAGATTTTTCTTAAGGGGGGTAGTGTTGTAACACCCCAAAAATTTAATCATGTTTTATTAATTAAAATTTTGCCAGGAGTATTTATTTTCTATCCTTCTGGATTTTTTTTCTATGGATTTCAGAGCCACTTCTTTTCTCTGGATTTCAATTTTTCCCTCTTATCTGAAACTTTTGAATAATATGGTGGGACTTGAATGTTTTATTGAATCATTTTATTACATTCATTAAAACCAGTGGAAATTTTTTTAAAATAAAATTTGTCAAGATTTAATTCATTTAATAGCATTTTACCCCTTTTAAGAGCCTCATTTGCACTACAACTATTTTATAACTTCATCTATAAATTCCACAAAAATTTGTAAATGGCATGTGATGTCCCTGGATCACTTTTATGCAAAAACCCAGCTTGACCATTTGTAAATTTTGAGCTCCACTTCAAGCTTTTAAATCTGGTTTAGTTTGTAGTTTGCACTGCAGCCTATTTAAATATTTCTTTAAAAATTCCATAAAAATTTGGGGATGTCAGTAGAGGTATATAACTCATGTTTATGAAAAAATCCATTTGGGTTCTTTGAAAATTTTGAGCAAACCATCCTCATTTGCATTCTGGTCCAGTTTGGCAGTTTGTACTGCAACCCTATTTTATTTTGCCCTAATTGCATTGGGATTTTTCATGATTGCAGAAAACCCTACCAAACTCTTAAGTCCAAGAGTTTGGGACCATTGCAGTATTTTAAGGCCATGGAATAATGCACTCTAGTTTCTGTCCAGAATTGGTTTTCTCAAAAACTTGCACTAACAACTTTTTGGTTTTGCCAAACTAAACTTGCCATTCTAGTGTGCATCTAAAGAGACCCCAACCTGGTAATTTTGGTGGCCAGAAAAGTCTCCTAGGTGGCCTTGGCATTTTGTCAAACACCTTTGGAGCATGGCCAGAATTGGCATGGTGCTATGATTGTATTAGTAACCAGCTTACCTAGCCAAACCAGCATGTCTTCTAGACATGTTTAACCCTAAACCATAGTCCTGTTATTTCCCATTTGCATCCAAGCAAGTTTAGCCTCCCTGGCATTCCGTCGAACAGGTGCCGTGCGTGCGCTGGGCGCGTCCAGAGCGCACGTTTTGCTCGTGGGACGCCCGAGCCGCCGCGCCCACCAACTGCCTCCCCGAGCTTATCCCGTCCCCTGCTGCCCGCTACGTAGCGCCAAGCCAGACCAGCCTTTTCCCCAGGAGCCCTGCAGCGTCGCCCGCAAGCCGCCACTGCCGCCGCCAGAGCTTCTGCCATGGCAGCGCCGCCCGAGCCACCCTCGCCCGCCAGCTGCCCTCTGGAACAGGCCAAGCTCATCCGCGAGCTCGTCTGCTAGCGCCATCGCCGTCACGTCGCGCTTCAAGCAACAAAACGGCGGTTCGCCGACGTTCTTATCCACTGCCGCGGAACCGACCTCGATTCGCCTATAAAGGGAGCCCCGAGCGCGTCCAGCCATTCCATCCCCCTCCCTAGTCCCGTAGTGAAGCTCCCAAAGCAGCCTGACGTCCGGAGGAGCCCGTCTTCGCCGTCTCCGGCCGAGCACCCGTCGCCTCGATCCGGATGATTCCAAGCAAAGCAGAGCCTTCCGTCCCCTTATTTCTTCACCATTAGCTCACCTTCGACCCCATAGATCCATTCCCTCTTCCAATTTCGCCCGGGAGCCAGCAAGTGCCAAGCTCCCTCTCATGGCCGAAGCCTCTTCCGCCATTGATGAAGGGGTGCTCACCCCCGAGCTCCCTGGCGATCCTTTTGCCCTCCAGAGGATGGGGCCCTTCCACCTGAGCACGCCGGTGTGCACAGCTCCGGGAGAGGTGCCTCCTAGCGCCGGCAATCGTCGCCGGAGCTCGCCTCTGGCCCTGCCCCCTGCGCGCGGGAGAAAGAAGAGGAACCCGACAGGCGGGCCCCGCCTGTCGGCGAGTCAAGCCCTGGTCCGATGGCGTCTTCCCCGAAAGTGCGTTTTCTTCGAGAGGAAGCGTATTCCAGGAAGTGCGCGACTGTTTTCAGAAAGCGTAAACCCTACCGAAGTACGTTTTCTTCTCCCGAAGGCGTATTCCGTCTGAACCGTTTTCTATTTTCTGTTTTAATTAAAAACAGGATTTTGACTAAACTTTGACTGGGCATATCTTTTTAAATAAAACTCCAATCGAATTGATTCTTTTTCCTACCTCTCTCAAATTTTATCTAGTTTATTTTCATATTTATTTGAAAATTTTCCAAGACAACTTTTTGTACTGTTTTTGAATTGCGTGTTGATTTGAATATTTTCAAAAATAGGAAACGGAGAGAGAAGAAAACTTTCAAAAGTTTTGTGGTGCACCCTACACCTCTGCACCTGAAAGGCAAGCATCTTGAACTCAGATATGATGCAAGTCATGTGTTGCTTGCTAGAACATTTGAAGTTCATCATTATGCTAAAGTGGAGTACCATTATTTCATGTGGAAAAACATACTCATGCATATAAGCATATGGCGAAAATACTTTCTGCTATACATGTGATATTGATGAGAGTAGCCACTTCTCATGCCACATATGCCTGGTGATAGTTCGGATGATGTCCGAAAGAGGGTTGTGTTCCCGTGGACACAACCACGTAACTGACATCTCGTTGTGTCGGGGATGTGCAGTGAGGCATGATGGAGCATGAGGGTGGTGGCCCTGTCAGGAAACTGTGAAAAGCATTGTTGTGCTAACCATGCAGGGAATACATAAGCCTCCTGAGTCGACCATAGATCGAGTCTTGTTCCAGTAACCCCCATACTTGTCTCATGCTACCACTTGTCCCTGCCGCAGGTAGGGTAGGGTCCAGTAAGTTGTCAACCCCTTTCTTAGCACACACCGTACAGAGAGGCCATGGTGGAAGATACCGGCTGCAGCCGGTAGGCATGCCACCTGGTCCGGGGGCATGGGTGTTTCCGATTGGACCGAGAGGGGGGCACCCCTTAGAGCGCGCGATATAAATTTGATCCGATGCTAATCGAGGTTGGAGCCTCCCCACTTAGAGTTTTGCTTAACGAGTGTTGTGGGTGATTCCAGACACCGGTAAGTTAAGCTGGTGTGTGCGACTTAGGTGTGTTTTCAATTCAAAGACCGTAAACGGAATTAGTCCCGATGGACTAACGGAATCCGTTACTCGTGGGTAAAGAGTACACCCTCTGCAGAGTTTATATCTATTCGAATAGCCGTGTCCGCGGTTAAGGACTACAGTCTGGGATGGGTCAAGTGTCGGTCTTAGTGTCGGTCTTCGGAGGAAAAACTTCTAAACCGGAACCTTGATCATGACGTGTGACCAATGATGATTATGACTATTATTATTGTGGACTAACCATTTTTAATAATTGTATTATTGAGTATTCTTGGAACGGTTCTACCTCCTGGATACTTATGGTGATTTTTATTATATAAGCCCTTTATGTGGTGTCGCTCAGACGCCCGACTGTGGCATGCTTGTTATTTATTTTCCTTATAAGCCCTTTATGTGGTGTCGCTCAGACGCCCGACTGTGGCATGCTTGTTATTTATTTTCCTTATAAGCCCTTTATGTGGTGTCGCTCAGACGCCCGACTGTGGCATGCTTGTTATTTATTTTCCTTATAAGCTCTTTATGTGGTGTCGCTCAGACGCCCGACTGTGGCATGCTTGTTATTTATTTGCCTTATAAGCCCTTTATGTGGCGTCGCTCAGACGCCCGACTGAGGCATGCTTTATATTATTATCCTTTGAAGGCGTCGCTTCAGACACCCGATTGGTTTATTTTATTTTTATTCTCTGATTGCTTATTCCTGTTTAATATGAATGACCTGGTTGCGTGCATCATGAATTTTATTTTGAGACTGACTAAGCGATCGTGGATTGTTTCAGTACATGTTTATCACCTGCTATATTGTACCTGTTTTCATGATGTTTGCGAGTACATTCAAAGTACTCACTGGCTTGTCCCTGGCTATTGTCTTGGCCAGATTTCTTGCTTGGAGAGGAGCGCAATGACGACAGCCCCGGAACCTAGGCACTGAAGATAGCAGCCGCGCGAAGATAGGAGTTATCCAGGTCAGCTGTTCCTGTGGGAAATGGAGTCCCATAGACGCTGATGACCCCGAACCGCTTCCGCCATCAACCACTAGAAACCTTTTGTTGTACTCATAGACCAGAATGGTCTTGTACTACATATTTTGTATTTGCTTGGAATTTCTGTATCAAGATTGTGCCTCATCAGCTAACAGTAATCCTGGGGCTGGTGAGCACAAGGACCATTTACTGGGAAATTAATATCCTGGAAAACCGGTCCTGACAAGAAGAGATCGCCCGGCTGCTCGCAGCCGGCTTCAGCATGGAGGTGTTCCACCCGGACTGGCTGGCCAACCCAGTCCTGGTGTTGAAGAAAAACAAGACGTGGTGCATGTGTATCGACTACACGAGCCTGAACAAGGCATGTCCCAAAGACCCGTTCGCCCTGCCATGGATCGATCAAGTTATTGACTCCACGACCGGCTGCGACCTGCTGTCTTTTTTGGACGCCTACTCAGGCTACCACTAGATCAAACTGGACCCGGCCGACCAGCTGAAGACCTCCTTCATTACCCCCTTCGGGGCCTACTGTTACATCACCATGTCCTTCGGCCTGAAGAATGCAGGTGCTACCTTCTAGCGCTGCATGCAGAAGTGCCTCCTGCCGCAGATCGGCAGAAACGTCCACGTCTACGTGGACGACATCGTCGTCAAGACCAAGAAGCATTTCAGCCTCCTTGACGATCTTCGGGAGACCTTCGCCAACCTGCGCGAATACAAGATCAAGTTAAACCCGGAGAAGTGCGTGTTCGGCGTGCCAGCCAGCCAGCTCCTGGGTTTCTTCGTGTCCGCCCGCGGCATCGAAGCTAACCCGGAGAAGATCAGAGCCATCGAGCGCGTGCACAAGCCGGCCAAGCTCGTCGACATCCAGAAGTTCGCCGGTTGCCTTGCCTCGCTCAGCCGGTTCATCAGCCGGCTGGGCGAGAAGGCGCTGCCTCTTTACCAGCTCATGAGGAAGTCTCCCAAGTTCGAGTGGACCGACCAGGCGGATGCGGCGTTCCGCGACCTCAAGCGCGCACTCACTACCGCGCCCATCCTGGCGGCGCCGGCTGAGAAGGAGCCGATGCTCGCGTACATCGCGGCCACCACCCGCGTGGTCAGCGTCGTGTTGGTGGTGGAGCGGCCAGAAGAGGGCAAAGCGCTGCCGGTCCAGCGCCCCATCTACTTCCTCAGCTAGGTCCTTTCCGCCTCCAAGCAGAATTACCCCCACTACCAGAAGATGTGCTACGGCATATACTTCGCCGCCAAGAAAGTCAAGCAGTACTTCCAGGAGCACACCATCACCGTGGTGAGCACGGCCCCGCTCGGCGAGATCATGAGCGGCCGGGACGCGACCGGCCGGATCGCCAAGTGGGCCATCGCCCTCGCCGACCACGAGATCCGGTACGAGCCGCGCACCGCCATCAAGTCGCAGACCATGGCGGACTTCCTCGTCGACTGGGCCGAGACCCAGTTCGTGCCGCCTCCCCCGGACTCCACGCATTGGCGCATGCACTTCGACGGCTCAAAGATGCGAACCGGCCTGGGAGCCGGCATCGTCTTATCGTCCCCTAAGGGGGACCAGCTCAAGTACGCGCTCCAGATTCTCTTCGCCGCCTCCAACAATGTGGCCGAGTATGAAGCGCTCGTCCACGGCCTCCGGCTCGCCAAGGAGATCGGAATCCAACGCATCATCTGCTTTGGCGACTCCGACCTCGTGGTGCAGCAGGTCTCTGGCGAATGGGACGCCATGGACGCCAACATGGCCAGCTATTGGTTCCTCGTCTAGCAGCTCACCGGCTCCTTCGAGGACTACGAGTTCCACCACGTCCCCCGAGCGGACAACGAGGCGGCCGATACGTTGGCAAAAATCGGCTCCACTCGGCAGGCCATCCCAGCCGGCGTCTCTCTCGAACGGCTGCTCAAGCCTTCGATCAAACCTTCCCCCGAATCAGAATCAATCTTCGTACCGGCTGCTCCGGCAGCTCTGCCGGCGCTGCCGGCTCCGGTTGCCCCGCCAGCACCCACGGTCCCGGCAACAACACCGACCCCACCGGCTCCGACGTCCGGCATCCCCACGGCGGCTAGCTCCGACCCTACGGCCGTCCTGACGGTGTTCGCCGCGCTTCCCGCTTACCCAGTCACGGGGGCTGGCGAGCCGGTCCCGGGGACTGGCGGGCCGGTCCGGTTGCCCCAGGCATCCCACTCGAGCTCGAACCAACCCCCGTCTCGGCCCCCTCGTGGGCACATCCCGTCCTGGCTTTCCTACTGCGCGGCGAGCTCCCTCCTGACGAAGACAAGGCCCGGCAGATCCAACGCCGCGCCCCGGCTTACAGCATCATCAACCGCGAGCTAGTACATCGCAGCACCACTGGCGTGTTCCAACGCTGCGTCGAGCCGGAGAAGGGACAAGAAATCCTCCTCGACATCCACCAGGGCGAGTGCGGGCACCACGCCGCCTCTAGAACCCTGGTGGCCAAGGCCTTCCGCCACGGTTTCTACTAGCCGACGGCCTTGGAAGAGGCCAACCGACTGGTCGACAAGTGCGAGGGGTGTCAACGCTTCAGCACGCAGAGCCACCTACCGGCCACAGCCCTCCAGACCATCCCACTTTCGTGGCCCTTTGCCGTCTAGGGGCTGGACATGGTAGGACCCTTCAAGGCCGCCCGAGGTGGCATGACGCATCTGCTGGTGGCTGTCAACAAGTTCACCAAGTGGATCGAGGCCAGACCCATCAAGAAACTGGATGGCCCCACGGCCGTCCGGTTCATCAAGGATGTCACGGTCCGCTACGGCGTCCCCCACAGCATCATCACCGACAACGGCACGAATTTCGCCAAAGGCGCGATGGCGCGTTTCTGCTCCCAGGAGGGCATCCGGCTCGACCTCGCGTCGGTGACCCACCCGCAGTCAAACGGCCAGGCAGAAAGGGCAAACGGCTTGATCCTAGCCGGCCTCAAGCCTCGGCTCGTGGCTCCCCTCGTGCGGTCAGCCGGCTGCTGGGTCGACGAGCTGCCAGCTGTCCTCTGGAGCCTCAGGACCACTCCTAACCGGTCGACCGGCTACACCCCTTTCTTTCTTGTTTACGGGTCCGAGGCAATCATCCCCACGGACGTCGAGTTCGATTCGCCTCCGGTCGCCCTGTACATGGAGAAGGACGCGAGGGAAGCAAGAGAAGACGGCGTCGACCTACTCGAAGAAGCACGTGAGCTGGCCCTAAGCCGGACGGCCATCTACCAGCAGAAGCTCCGGCACTACCACAGCAAGCGGATCCGGCCCCTCTCCTTCCGCGAGGGGGACTTGGTGCTCAGACGGATCCAGCGAACTGCTGGCCAGCACAAGTTGTCCTCCCCATGGGAGGGCCCGTTCATCGTCAGTAAGGCGTTGCACAACAACACATACTACCTGATAGATACCCAGAAATCGCAGAAGCGCAAAAGAGATGCCTCCGGCGAGGAAACAGAACGCCCATGGAACGCAGCACTCCTCCGACCGTTCTACTGTTAAGAAAAAACCCATGTATGTATGTATCTTCCCTTATGAATGCAATGGGGGCCCCAAGCCGGCACTTGTGGCATGCCCCTTTTTTCATTTCTTTCGAAGGCTTGTCATTCTTTTAAGCAGGGCACCCGGGTCCGGCTCCCTGGCCCGGGGGCTCGTCGGCTCTTCTCCGAAGCAGACAAGTAGCGTGGGCAAGCAACCTTTTCCTACCCTCCCTACCCAGCCACAGACCGGCCCCCGGCTGTCTGGCTGGCGGAACCACGGGATAGAAAGGCACTTACCACGCGAACGCCTCCTAAAGAGTAGCCGCCGGGAAGGTCCAAACCAGACCGTGTTCCTTTTTAGAAAACTCGCCTCTGCCGGCTCGCTCCGACCCTAGCCGGACGACTCTAAAAACGGCGCGTTTTCCCTAAGGACGATGCCTCATCCCTATCCCAGACCGGCTCCCGGCTGGCTGACAGGCGGGGCGGAAGCCGGAAGGAACCCGTGCGCGAAATACGAGTCGAAAGGCGAAGGGGCAGAAGAGGAGCCGGCACGCAAATGCTTTAAAACTTCAAACGGATCCATAAGCAAAAGGCCGCTGGCCAAAGGTTTCCTTACAATACACCCCCAGTGGGTGGAAATGCGTCTTCTCAAACAAACAAGTTTCTTAAACAAGGAAGAAAGGTATGAAGTGCACAGGATCGCTCAAACTGCCGGCGCGTCGCCGGCCGGCTCAACAGTTCGCCCAGAAGAAGTCGCGGCCTTCGGGTCCGCCTCCGTGGCCTCCGTGGCCTTGGTGTCGCTGCCAGTGCTGGCGGCGGTGCTCTCGTCGGCGACCTCATCGCCTTCGGGCCCTTGGGGGTTGCCGAAGGAGTCCTCTGCTACCGGCTCGCCATCCTCGCCAAGTGCCGGCAGGAGCTCGTCCGGGTCGACGTACGAGGCCAGCTCGTTGGCCCGGCGGACGAGGGCATCTTCGCGGGCGATCCGCTCCACCTCAGGGACCTCGCACATCGTGGCCAGCCAGTCTAGGTTGACGCCGGTGTACCACGACATGACGAATCGGAGGGCCATCTGTGCCCCGGCCCGAGCCGCCGACGCCTTCCAAACTCCGAGCCGGGCCACCGCGTTCTCCAGCCACAGCGCCACGCGGCCTACCGGCGCCCCACGACCCGGCCAGAGGGCCGCGATCACCTCTTTGCCGGCCATCTGGAACTGGTCCATGCAGCGCTGGACGTGGATCAGCTGGTTCTCAATGGCCAGCCCAAGCTCCGCCACGTCCCAGCCGGCGCCCTCCTCAAACTCCTGCCCGCGCTGCCGCATGCACTCCCGGTGATCCGCCACAGCCCGCTCAGTGCGGCGCTGGGTATCCGGGAACCGGTCTGAGGAGGGAGAAGAATGAACAAACAAGGCAAAAAAGCAAGTCGAAACCGGATCGGCAAAAGAAGAAAATCGAAAACAGAACTTATGCTGGAAAGCCTCATCCATCTCAATGGCGAACTGAAGGCCTGCGCTCTTCTCCCTCTCCAGCGCCTCCTCTGCATGAGCAAGGGAAACCCCGCGCGTCTCGAGCTCCACCTTGAGGCGATCTACCTCAACCTGAAGAGCGGCGGCCCGCTGGGTGGCGTCGGCCGCCTGCTTGGCGGCGTCCTCCCGGGCCGCCACCTCCCGTTGCAGCTCTGCGGTCAGGCGCTCCCGCTCCGACGTGGCCGTCTGGAGCTCCTGCCCCAGCCGGCCTCGCTCCGACGTGGCCGTCTGGAGCTCCTGCCCCAGCCGGTCCCGCTCGGAGGCCAGCTCATCCCTTTTCTGCCGGATCGGGACCAGCTCCTCTACATAAAAAACCAAGCATAAGCCACTCGAAGGCAGAAGACCCGGACCGGCTACCGAGCAGCCGGCCCGACTCTCGGGGGCTACACCCACTGGAATAGGCGTACCTTGCGCTCTCTTCAACTCCTCTTGGACCCGGTAGTAGCCAGTCTTGCCGCGGTTGTGGATGCGGACCGCCTCATTGAAAACCGCCTGCCGCCTGGCGTTCTCAGCCTGCCCGCGCCACAAGACAAAAGTGAGACAAGCCAGAAAGGGTTAGATCCGGCCCGGTTGCCACGCAGGACAGAAGAGTCTTACCTCCACCGCCGCCTCCACGCGCCGAAAGTTGCTCTCGGCAGCCTCCGCAAACCGGGCCAGCCCCTCACGGCAGTGCGCCATGATACGGCTGGGCTCCCCAGGCACGAGGGCCGGGGCGCCGGCTGGCGGGGCAGGAGCGGCCGTGACGAGGGCCGGCGCCTCCCAGTCCCGGATCACGTCCAGCATGGTCCGCATCGACCGGCTCGACCCGCCGCTCGACTCGGCGTCCACAACGGCTGCAGTCGGTGGAGGGCTGGCGGTGACCACCAAGGCACGGGAGCCGGCCTTGGGCCCCTCCACGACCGGCACCACCGGCTCCGCCACCTGCCGGACCGGCTTGACTGCCGGCAGGGCCGGCTCACTCCTCCCATCGGCGGGTGATTCCGGCGTAGCCGGGGCAACGGGCTCGCCGCCCGCGGCCGGCTCGATGGCGGGAGGGGTCACCACACACTGCGTCGTTTCCGTAGCCGGCACGGAGGTCGCTCCTGCCGGCCGGATCACCTCCGTCACAGGTGGAGCTCCGGACGTCTCCACGACCGGCTCTTGCAGTTCGATCGACGAGGGCCTTGACCTCCGCGTCGACTCCGCAGCGAAGTCCGTCGCACGCTCCGGGTCGGCGGACTGCCTCCGCCTCGCGCCGCTCGAGGCCCCCGAGCGCGAGGGCGCGCCCTTCGCCCCCGCCTTCGCGGCCAGCGCCTCTGCGAGCCGCCTTTTCTCTTCCCGCGCCGTGGCCGCGTGCTCCCGCACCTGCAGGGTGGCGGCATCCACCGGGCCGGCAGTCGACTCCGTATCATGGAGCTTGATGGCGTCGCTGGGGCAGACAAAGAAACAGGGCCTCAGGCGCTCGCTGGCTCGCGAAACCAGAAAACCAGAAAAATTCCAGAAAAAGTACTTACCCAGCGACAACGGGCAGGACCCGCTTGGCCCGGTCCGTGGCTTCGCGGCGGCCGCTCGCGCTCTCTTGCGAGCCGGCGGCTGGGTCAACGGCTGCCCCGCGGCCGACCTCTTCTCCCGGCGTGAAGCCTCGGCCGTCTGACCACGAGCCGGCCGCTCCTCGCTCCGTCCGCGTGTCTCCCGCCGAGCTGCGGGGGGTGGCGCGTCCAGGATCCGACCATCATCATCGTCATCATCGTCGTCAGTCCAATCTTTGATGGAGGGTTCGGAGGGGAACTCACCAGCCGCTCTGGACCCGCCGGCTCCCGGGTCTCCCATCGCGACGTCCGCCTCGACCTCTCCCGAGGAATCGCCCCCCTCTTCGACGCCGCCCCCCGGCTCGAAGTCCTCCGGGTCGGACTCGGCACACTCCGCCTGGAAAACCTGGGGGTGCGGGCCGTCCGGCGTGTTCTGTCGCACGGAGTGCTGCGGTCAGCATGGAATGTGAGCTGGGAGGGGCCGGCTGAAGAGTCAAAGGGGGGAGAAAGTTACCGCGGCAGGGCGTACCAGGGGCGCCGGGTCGTGCCGGCTGTATGGCAGCTTGCCAAACCTCCAAGTCCCCGGCGCCAGCTTGAAATTGGTGATGCCGTTCACCCGCTTCGTCACCTGGGACGGCGACTGGTCTAAGGTGGACAGCCCGCCGGGGTCCCGCCGGCCCGACATGTCGCAGATCTGGTGCGGTCTTTGCTGCAGAGGTAGCACCCGGCGGTCGATGAAGGCGGCCACTAGATCGGCCGCGACCAGCCCCTCGCCGGCTTTCATGGTCTTGAGCCGGGCCAGCTCCGCGGTGACGTCCGCAAACGGCCCGTCGCCCGTCTAGTTGATCCCGGAGGACGGGGCGTTGACGAAGGCCGGTAGCCGGATGTAGTCCCGCGCCGGGTCGACGTTCTTCATGTAGAAGAATGTCTGGTGCCACCCCTTGATGGATTCGATGAGTTTGATGTGGGGGAATAAAGGGCCCCGGACGCATATCACCGCACCCCCGCAGGCGTACGGCTCGTCCTCGTTCCTTAGGCCCTTGAGGTAGAAGAGCTTCCTCCACAACTCCATGAAGGGGAGGAGGCCGAGGTAGCCCTCGCAGAGCGTCACGAAGCTCGAGAGCTTGAGGACGGAGTTGGGGCCGAGATGGTGCGGCTGAAGATCGAACGTATCCATAAAGTAGCGGCTGAACTGGCTCACCGGCAATCCGAAGCCGCCTCAGAAATGCCAGGCGAAAACCACGAACTCCCCCTCCTGGGGTTCGGGCACCACCTCGCCGCCCGGCGGACGGGCGGCGACGCGGTCCTCCGACGGCAGCATCCGGGCGCGGCGGAGGCGCACGATGTCCTCCTCGGTGATGATTGACCCATCCCAGCTGTCGGAAGGTCTGTCAGCCATCTCTGCACACGCGCGCACCCCCCCCACACACACGCACACACCGTCACCCATCCTTTGCCTTACAGCATTGGCAATAAAAGGCATGACACACCCTAAGGGCCCACTAATAGGTTTGTCATCGGAAACCGCACAATGTACACATGGTCCACACACAAGCATATGGGTTTACACACACACACACACATACACATCGTCACCCATCCTTGGCCTTCCAGTGTTTTCAGTGAAAGGCATGGCAGATCCTAAGGGCCCACCGATATGTTTGTCATCAGAAACCGCACAATGTAGGCACATGGTCCACACACAGGCATTGGCACACACACACACACACACACACACACACACACACACACACACACACACTCGATCCTTGACATTTTCAAAACAGCAAAAGAAGCAAAAGAAAATCATGGATATTTTCAAAAAAAGGATTAGATTTATTTAACCGGAATGACATATCACACACACACACACTCACTCGATCCTTGACATTTTCAAAATAGCAAAAGAAAATCGTGGATATTTTCAAAACAAGGATCTCAAGATTTATTTAGCCGGAATGATATATCAGTACACGCATTTTATTTATGCCTATAGTGATCATATCACACCGCCTAAATGAACCTTGAAATCTAGCAACTTCCCAACCGGTCACCCATCCTTGACTACTCCACCGAAAGCATGCTTAACTTTCGAGTTCCATTCGAATGGGTTATGGGCTGGAAAGCCGCGTCTTGCTGGTAACGGTTGCCTCCTATCATATACAAGGCGTGCCCCGATGGGCACCTGGTGGGACCAGACACGCATCGCAGACGTTTCTGGTAGTACTGGAAATCGTGTGTGATGGTGGCATGGGGGCTGATGATGACGTCTTGCTGATGCTCGATGGCGTGATGCTGCTATTGCCTGCTCTCCGGCCTGCTCTGTCTCATCCTCCTCGTCCAGGAGGTTGATGACGGGGTCGGCGCTTTGGCAGGAAACTGATTGGGGGAGTGGCGGGAGACCGATTGGGGGAGTGGCGGGAGAAGCGTGTTTGGATAGAACATCATTTTAATACTAATTGGATAACTTCCGAAAGAAGGAAGCTCGAGCTAGCACGACACACACACACCATGCTTACACACGCACGAGCTTCAGACGGGCATATAGAAATGCTTTAAATTATTCCTGGTTCGTTTAGCTTTTTGTATACTACACTAATCAAGTTTGTAGACATTTAATGTGCATAATTAAAATTTGAACTAAAGGAACATGCTTCGTGTCACCAAAATGGGTTGAAAAAAGGTATTTGTGTCCTTGGGTTCCTTGTTTAGGTCCCATGCAAATGAACATGAATGGATTGCAAACATCTTGAAGTCATGAAGAGGCCACAAATATTGAGAAACTTGGCTATTAAATCATCATAAATCCACAATTCGTTTGAAATTCTTGAAACTTACCCCGGTGTCATGACACGGCACATATATGACATGATAATTTTTTGTCCAATGTGGTACAAGTCTCTTGCACACCAGAACTTCTCTCAAGAACCATCGTGGTTTCGATACAGAACATGTCACCTCTGTGGAGGGAACGACATTCGATGTCTCTTCTTGCGTTGATATTTTTTCTACATGCAACATAGGCTAATACAAGTGCAATGCTAAAATGTGAAATTATTGAAACTGGTGTGTTGACACGACACTTATAGGACATGGTATATAAGTCCACATAGGCTAATACAAGTGCAATGCTAAAATGTGAAATTATTGAAATTGGAGCTTCCCACGACAACCACGGTAGTTTCGATATGGAACATGTCACCTTTGTGGTCGAAACGAAATATGAGTTTTCTAGGCATGCACTTAATGTGAAGAACTTAAGTTTGAATTACAAGCACGGGCTCCAGCGCACCAAAATGGATTAAAAACCATTTTGTGTCATTGGGTCCATGTTTAGATCCCATGCACTGATGGCCACTGAATTACAAACATCTCGGTGTCATGACTAGACTGCAAACATTGATAATCTTGGTTTCAAAGTCCGAGAGAACCCAAAGCTCGCCCTGAATTCACGAAACTTACACAGTGTTATGCCACGACACATCTATGGTGTGCATTTTGTTTTCTGACGAATTTGGGACAAATATTGGGACATGCATCTTACAAGCCAAAGCTTATTCAAGAAGCCTTGTGATTTCGATAGGGAACATGTCACCTTTGTTGGTAAAACTACATTCAATGAGTCGTTAGTCCACTGATTCGGCCCCTTTTATACATCAATTGAGTTTTCTAGGGATTTAATATGCGTAGTTCAAAGTTTGAACTAGAGGCACATGCTCTGACCTCGTGGTTTCGATAGGGAACATGACACCTTTTGTGACGAAACTACATTCAACGTGTCCTCTAGTGCACCAATTCGGCCCTTTCTATACATGAATTGAGTTTTCTAGGGCCCTTTTCATACGAATGTGAATGAATTAGAAACATTTAGGCATGATAGCTCGGCCGCAATCATTGATAATATTGGTTTATTGAATTCTTGTACAGACAAAACTTGTATGATAACCATTTGGTGCCACGCGTCCATTTTTTACTCCCTCCGTTTCTTTTTGAATTTGAACAAATTTTATATGCTAACTAAAAAGAAATGGAGGGAGTACTTGATATGGGGGATCCATGCGTGTAGCTGCAGGTTGATGATAGGACACATGTGAGCTTTCCGCCGCGCAGGCTCGACGGGACGCGTGCGAGCTGTCCGCTGCGCAGGCTTGACAGGATGCGTGAGAGCTGTCCGCCATGCATGCTCGACGAGACGCATGAGAGTCTACTGCGCATGCTCATCGGGAAGCGATACTTTGACCTCCACCCCCCCCGCTCGCCTCGCTCCCAACTTCTGAATTAATGGCGTCCTACCCGCTGTTTTATCATGTGGTTAATCGCCTGAACGGAGGGACTACTTTGCTTGTGATCACTGTTTTGTTCGTGCCTAGCCGAGAACTTTGACGTTTCGTCTGTTTTCGACTCATATACATGTACAAACGAACGAAATAATATAACAACAAATTAGCACCGACAAAGATAATAATTTTCTTACATATCTTGATAATAAAAAAATCCACATGTTGCAACTCCCCAAAGACACAGGGGCAAAATAAGAAGGAAGAGGTTGCAGAAGGAAGACAAAGAAAACAATCTGGCCTGCTGCTATCTAATTCTTCATGGATTGCTGGGCGCATAGTTCCTCAATTTCCTTCTTCATCGCCTCCACGACCTCCATCTCCAGTCGCCTCTCATCCGACATCTTCCGCATTGCGGCCATGGCGCGGGCTCTTTGCTCGAGAGCGTCGATGGCATGCGTCGCGTACGCATGAAGTTCCTTCACACGTTCCACTAATTCCTTCAGCAACCCCTCCCGCTCGATGTAGAGCTTCGCCAAGTCTTTCAGCCTCCCCTCCGAGACACTTTTCTTCTCGGGGAGTTTCTTCCAGGCGTCGTTCTCCTCTATAAATTTCTCCACGAGGCTGGTTGCCCTGCCAACCGAGGCGTCACTCTTCTCCAGCAGCCTCACCAGGTCATCGATGATGGCGTCCTTCCTATCGAGCTCAATGCGCATGTCGTCGCTGGCTGAGGAATCAAAGACTGCCAAATCGTCCAGTTCGCTTCCGAGGCGAATGCGCTTGTGACTGTGAGAGCCATCGCCTCTCTGCGAAAGATCCTCCCGGGCGTCCGCGGTACCACCGGACATCTCTGCTGCGGCCAAAGCGGTGTGGCTGGAGCTCTCTGGTGCTTCCGCGGCACGGCGGCGGGACCTCTCGGTTTCTTCCGCGGCTTTGGTCTTTCTTCCCTGGTTATATCTCGACTAGACCCCCCCGTACCGGCCATGGCAGATGGAATGAAGGACTAACAAAGAAAGGCCTGTTTTTTGGTGGCGGGGGTGAAGAATGTGCGGTAATTTTCGAGTACGAGTTTGTGTTTTTATAGCCTACTACAGTAAACAGATGCTAAGTGAGAACACGTTTAGGTTTGGTAGGTGTGAACTGATTTGCGAAAAAAATTAGCGCGTGGTAATTTGGAATGTGAAAGGAAACGAGCTCAATATTTATTGATGGTTTTAGTTCCCAAGCACGGAACGCTTTATGGTTTTTAGAAACCGTTTGGGAACGAGCTCATCGAGCAGACGCGTGGCCCTGCCTCTATGAGAGGTGGGCCCTGCCTGTGCTGTGGGTGCAGGTTTGAATAGACGGGACGCGTGCGAGGAGTCCGCCGTGCAGGCTCAAAGGGATGCGTGCGAGCAGTCCGCCACGTAGGCGTAGCTGGCTCACTGGGAATCAAGCCCTTTGACCTCGGACTACCACCCACAGCCCTATTCTCTCCCAAGTTCTCCATTAGTGCTACACCTTCTCCTCCGATCTTATCTATTTGGGCCGCCGCCGCGGATCGCCTCCTTTTTCGATGGACGACGAGGTGGCCAACAAGCAGGGGCGGGTGGAGGCTGAACCACACGAGCCTCCGGCGAGCGTGGACTTCATCAGCAGCATCCCCGACGAGATGTTGGTAACCATCATGTCCCTCATCCCCATGAAATCTGCCGTGCAGACCACCATCCTCTCCAGGCGGTGGCGCCCCCTATGGCACTCCACCCCCATTGACCTCCTCAACGATGACGAGCTCTGCAACGGGGATCGCAAACGCTTGGACGCATTGTCCCACATCCTCGCCACACACACTGCGCCCGTCAGACGCCTTGCCATCGGCACTTTCCGTTCAAACTGCAAGGCCGAACCCAAGTTTCACGACTAGTTCTTATCCCCCACCCTAGATCAGCTCGAGGAGCTTAACTTTGATTCTGGACATGGGTGCTCGCTGTCTCCGTCCATCCTCCGCCTCACGCCCACGCTGCGCTGCGCTACGTTCATGCGGTGCCTTTTCCCCAAGATTAATGACGTGCATGCTCTTCATCTCCCTCAACTGAAGCACCTCGAGCTCATTGGCGTCAACATCTCGAAGTCGAAGTTGGAGCGCCTGCTCGGCGGCTGTACAACGCTCGAGTACCTTCGTCTTCAGATGATGTTTGGGTTCAGTAGCCTCCACATCGCTACGATGAATCTCCGTACGATTTATGTACATGGTAGGTGCCGCAACATGCTGTAATTTGTGGAGTTTCATGATATGGTCATTGAGAATGTGCCTTTCCTAGAGAGATTGTTTGTACTTGATAAAGAAGGTCGAACAAGAATCAGGGTCATTGGCGCACCGAAATTGACAGTGTTGGGGTATTCGTGTGCTGAATTCTCTGAACTTGTTACAGCTGGATCCATACCCGTTCAGGTACAACAATCTTCTTCTCATTCTTATTATTGTACATCACATTTTATCTTGTTTTTGTTGATCTATGTTCGGCTGTCATCCAGAAAATGATTCCCACAAGCCTCGCATTGTCTCTGCGCACAGTGAAGATCTTGGCACTACAATCTATTGGCCCCAATCTGGATGAAGTTGTTAAGTTCCTTATATACTTTCTGTGCACGGAGAAGCTATAGGTCGAGGTGATGTTCCTTCCCTATTAATTCTTAACCACAACGGAGTTCAATTTGTTGGTACTTTTACCCATGATTACAATGAAATGTGTACTATACATTTTTTTGAGATGTTAATCATGAACGATCGAAGATGGCATGTCAATCTATTAGTGTATTTTATAAATCCTGCAAATCAAAGAGGCATGTAGTGTCCGATACTGCATCTAAGCATTGATATGTTGTCTTCGTTTGCAGATACAAGCAGGAGTTGGAGTGGAAAATGTGGCGCAATATAAGAATCCCATCGAATGCCTTGAATTCCATCTCACGGAAATTAGTTTGAACGAGTACCGAGGCACCAATCCAGAGATTCAATTTGCCAGTTTGTTTGTTCAGAAAGCAAGGGTGCTCAAGGTAATGAGGTTTGCACTATATTTAGTGCGCCACAATGGATGATTTTACTGACCAGCGGAGGCGTCTACAACAGAATGGAAAAGGTTCTGCAGAAGCTGATTTTTACTTTGGAAGTTCATATGACAGATTATTCGGAAGCGATTCTATCGATCCAATATATGACTTCTCGGTGGATGATCCCTTTTCAGGAATATTTCATCCCATGGATCCTGAAGATTGGATTTAATTTCTAATGTTAGTTTGTACCTTGTAATCTTCGAATTTGGGCCTCGTTATGCTGGAATTTGAACCTTGTAATATTGCTGATATTTGTGATACAATATTTGAAATTGCATTGTGTTCTTTTTTGTTTATGCAATCATGTTCTTATAAGTACATATGTTGTTGTTCTGTAGGCGCAGCATTGACGTTGTGCATACCGAGCAAATCACAGTACACATGGACTAAACTACGAAACCCGTCGGTGATGAGTTCATCAATCGTTGACAGTTGTATACCAGCAAACGTTTCCCCACAACACAAACAGGTTATTAGCACCAATCGTCTGTGTTATATCTGGTGTTCGCACATGATTCTCATTACTCACCGGTTTTCTGTATATCACACACATCTTGTTATGCCGAATCGTTTGTGTTCTGCTGTATCAGCGCACACAGTTTATCCGAATGAACTGTATGCCGTACTTCGCAAACGTATGTAGTTTTGGTAACCGTTTCTGTTATCTTCTCTAATCACAAACGGTTCATAAGAACAAACTGTCTGCCGTAGATCGCACATGCAACTACTTTCTGGATCGTATTTGATGGATCCACCTTCGCACACAGTTCGTGCCATTAGCGACGGAGCTTGAACTATACCGTTCGCGATTCATGCATCGCACACAGATTCTGCTATCGCGCCCCTGTGCGTGCTCTGCCAGTGGTTGGGACCGGCCTACGATCACGTTCGGGGCTCCATATGCATGCGGTTGCGCCACGCGCGTCGCCCCATGAAGTTACGTGCTCCACGACTGAATCATGTGCTGCAAAAACTGCCATCCGGACATGCCAGTTTTTCAGGATGTCCGACCCCCATTTATACCCACGGACATTAACCATTGTATCTTCACGCTTTCGATCGCGCCCCACAACACAATAAGCACACCCTAGACAACGCATACAGAGAGGATGGCTAGCGGCGCTCCAATGGAGTTCGGCGTGCATCATGTGGAGACCCACATGAGGAAGATGGACCTCACGGTGGTGTACACCAATGACCCGGGCATGGTGGAGGACTCCATCGACACCATGGAGCGACTGCTTGATGCGGATGACAAGTACAAAGTGGTCGGCTTCGACCTCGCTTACACCGGCGTCGTGTCGGGCATGATCAGAAGGTTTCCGTCACCTAGTTATGCGTGGGCCATCACGTACTCCTCTACCACTACTGCCTGGCCACAGTGCCTTGTGATCGTTTCACCAGGTTTATCAACAGGCCGGACTACATGTTCGCTACAGTGGATAGCGCCAACGATCCAAAGGTGCTCAAGACTACGGGCTTGGTCTGCCAAAAGCTTGTCGACATCCGCGGCCACTACAAGGACTGGGGCAGCAAGAAGCACATGGACTCCCATGTTGACCTGGCCGAGGCCATCATCGACCCCTACTACGCTGACATGAAGGCTGAGTGCGACAAGAACAAGCCTGTCTGGCACAGGGGCTGGGTGATGAAACTGGATGAATATCACCTCCAGACCGCAGCCAAGCAAGCGTACACATGCTACGAGATGTTCAGGCGGATCGTTGACATGAGGAAGTGCCTCCTACCTAAAGACAACGAGGGATCGAGCCACAAGAAGAGCGCTGGCGGCAAGCGTCACAAGAAGTAGATGATTTGATGATCGTTTCTCAATTCTCATACTCCCCCTATGCAGAAATATTCGTAGTTTTAGAGAGATAAGTTTATTATGCATGTAATAGTTTATTAAGGTGTGCGCCAATGTTATGTGTGTATTGGATGATTAATTTGCTTATGCAATCATGTTCTTCTAAATAGAGCATAGATGTTTGTGCGCAGATTGAGCAAATCACATCGCATACGGAATAAACAACCAAATCCGTCGGTGATGATTTCATCAGTCCCTGACAGTTCTTTATACGGAACTGTTTGCCCACAAAACATCCGAGTGGCCTGTGTACATCACACACATCTTGATCTAAGAAACCATTTGTGTTATTTTTGCTTATCGCACACAGTTCATCCCAGTGGCCTGCATGCTGTCTATCACACACATCTTGATCGATGTAACCATTTATGTTATTTTACCTCATCACAAACAGTTCATCCGAGTGACCTATATGCCGTCTATCACACACGTGATCATCTGGACAATCGTTTGTGTTCTGCTTGATCAGCGCAAACAGTTTATCGGGGTGAACTGTATGTCGTACATCGAACACACTTGTATTTTTATAAGCGTTTGTGTTATATTACCCAATCGCAAACAGTTTATCTAGGACAACCGTTTGCCAAACATCGCACACGCAACCGTTTTTTAGATAGTATTCGATGGATACGCCATCGTACACAGTTAAGGTCATTAGCGACATAGCTATAACTATACCGTTTGCGATTTGGTCATCGCACACAGTTTTGTCCAAGTGTCTCTGATTGATGTGTCGCGTTTGCAGCATCCTGCAGTAGTGTATATCTTTAGATCTTGCAGTAAAATCTTTTAGTTTCTTGTTTTACACTAGTTTGGTTTAAAAAAAGAAAACTACAAAAAAATGGATTTTAGGTTGCCTCAATTGTTTCGTCTTTTTAATGTCTTTCGTGAAAATGATGGTTCGGAAATTGTGCTCAATTGATAGAAGAAGAGTTTATGAAAATACTTAATGAGAATTCCTTGAATGATGAGCATGATTGCAATGTTGCTAGTATGAATTCTCTGAATATTCATGATGCTAATGATATGCAAAGCCACAAGCTTGGGGATGCTATGTTTGATGAAGATGATATTTTTAGTCCCCCAAGTTTTGATGAGCAAATTTATTATGATAATGGTATGCCTCCTATCTATGATGATTATGATGATGACATGTATGCTATAAAGAGTGATAGTAACCATGAAACTTGTCATCATGATTTTAATATTGAATGTGGTTATGTCAATCAAGTATCTCATGATAGTTATTTTGTTGAGTTTGCTCCGACTACCATGAATGAAAAGGAATTTGCTTATGTCGAGAGTAATGAAAATTCTATGCTTGTAGATCATGAAAAGAATGCTTTATGTGATAGTTATATTGTGAGATTCCTTCATGATGCTACTGAAAATTATTATGAGGGAGGAACCTATGCTTGTAGGAAATTCAACAATATCAAGTTTCCTCTCTATGTGCTCAAAGTTTTGAAGTTATGCTTGTTTTGCCTTCCTATGCTAGTTGATTCTTGCTACCATAAATTGTTTGCTCAAAAAATCCATATGCATAGGAAGTGGGTTATACTTAAATGTGCTTGCCATGTGATCCATGATGCTCCCTTGCATGTTTCAATTACTATTCCTATGTGAGCATCATTGAAATCATCACGCCTAGCAAAAAGGCATTAAAGAAAAACGCTTGTTGGGAGACAACCCAACACTTTTAATTTATGTTTTTGTGTGTTCACATGATTAAGATACTGTATTAATCATGTTTTGTGCCTTTTATTTCAATAAAGTGCCAAGTAAAGCCTTTGGGATGACTCACAAGATGAGTAGAATTGATGCTGAACCAAAACAGAAACTTTTGACTCCAGTACAGGAATTTTACTTTTTTACTGGAGCGTCATAATGATCTTAAATTTTTACACAGTCTTTATATACAAATTCTTCCAGTTTTCCTAATTTTTCAGAATTTTTAGAGACAGGGAAGTATGGCTATACTACGGATCTCCACAGACTGTTCTTTTTTTGACAGATTCTGTTTTGCATGCATAGTTTGCTTGTTGTAGTGTTCCCATAGCTTATATTCAGTGATATAAATTATGTGAATAGTAGAATACAGTAAGTATTATGTGAGAACAATTATGAATCTTGTCTAGACAGTACCTAAGTGAATGATCTTTATTTATTATACTAACCCATCTCACAAAGTTCCGTTAAGTTTTGTGTGATTGAAGTTTTCAAGTTTTGGGTGAGACACCGATATGAGGAGAATAAGGAGTGACAAGAACCTAAGCGTGGGGATGCGCAAGGCACCCCCAAGGTAATATCCAAGGAAGACTCAAGCGTCTAAGCTTGGGGATGCCCCGGAAGGCATCCCCTCTTTCGTCTTCAACATTATCGGTATATCTTACTTAGAGCTATATTTTTATTCGTCACATAATATGTGCTTTGCTTGGATCATCATTATATTTTGTTATTTTCTGTTAGGTGTTATTTATAATCTTGTTTTTCAATAAAAAGTTCCAAGAATTGCCTTAGGATGCTTGCATTGCATGTTTGATGTGTGCTGTGTAAAAACAAAAACTTTGTTGGTAGTGTTTGAATTTTCATATTTTACCGGAACGTGGAAAGTTTATGAATTTTTTACACAGTGTTTGAAAGCACATTTGCTCCCTTGGTGGTTTTTGTAATTAATAACAACATATATGTCATTGGACTCATGGTAACACTAAGTATATTTCAGCAAAAGTCCAATGATGAGATGGCTATAAGTTGTGAGGAGATACCCCAAGATGCAAGGAATGGATTGGCAAAGCTTCAAGCTAGAAGACTCTACATTTTACTATGTGATAAATCACTTTGATTCCATAGGAAAGCCAATACTATCAAAAGGGGGTAAGGTAATGTTGGTGAACAAATTTCTCCACGTGCACAAGTGCTAGCCACCAAAAACACCCACAAGCCCTCCCACAAATATACTCTGTCTAAACCCTACCACTCAAAATCGGTGCCACCAAGAATTCCACATCGGCTACACCGAGTTTAAACCCAAGACAGAACCCTAGCCAAACCCTAGCTCTTCGGTACAACCGAGACTGCATCGGTGCAACCGAGTTTCAGTGACCAACCTTCTGGTGTCCCAATTCATAAAATCGGAATTTCCGAGTTTATGCTTCGGTCTCACCGAGTTTTGGAAACTGCCCTCAGCCACTCGTTTCGGTACCACCGAGATTCCTATATCGGTCTCACCGAGATTCCAAAAGTTGGCACATTTGGAACAAGTCGGTGCCACCGAGTTTTACTTCCGTTTCACCGAGTTGGGCAATAATGTTGTAACGGTTGGATTTTTGGAGATGCCTATATATACCCCTCCACCACATCCCACTCGAAAGAGAAGCACTTAGAACTATTCCATACTTGCCCCCATCCAGTTTTCTAAGAGAGAACCACCTACCCTTGTGTTGAGATCAAGATCATCCACTCCAACCATATGGATCTTGATTTCTAGCCTCCCCAAGTTGCTTTGCACCCAATCAATCTCTTCTACCAAGCCAAATCTGTGAGAGAGTGATTGAGTGTTGAGGATTCTATCATCTTCAAGCACAAGAGCAAGGAGTTCATCAACATTATCAAGCCTATTATCTTTTGGAGGGTTGTGCCTCCTAGATTGGTTAGGTGTTGCTTGGGAGCCTCCTACTTCGTGTTGTGGAGTTTAACCAAGAAGTTTGTACGGGCAAGGAGATCGCCTGCTTCGTGAAGATCTACCCATAGTGAGGCTAGTCCTTCGTGCACGGAAGCCATTATGGAATAGTCAAGGTTGCTGCTTCGTGGACCCTTATGGGTGGAGCCCTCCGTGGACTCTCGTGACCGTTACCCTCCGTGGGTTGAAGACTCCATAAACGTGGATGTACGATAGCGCCACGTATCGAAACCATGGGAAAAATCTTCGTGTCTACAATTGCGTTTGATCTTTTAACCCTTACCTCTATTACATGCTCTTGTCTTTACTTTCCGCTGCTATACTCTTAGACATGCATGTGTAGGGTGTGCTTGACTTGCTATCATTGCTAAAATCTGCCTACAATTAAAATTGGGAAAAGGTAGAACTTTTAATTGGTTAATTAGTCTAATCACCCCCCTCTAGAAATACTTGCGATCCTACAAGTGGTATCAGAGCTTTGGTCTCCATTGCATTGGTTTCACAACCTAGGAGAGTATGGCGTCTAGCGACGGAAATTATCACCGTAGAGGTCCTTACTTTGATGGCACTAACTTTGCTAGTTGGAAGCATAAGATGAAAATGCATATTCTTGGTCATAATCCTGCCGTTTGGGTTGTTGTTCGTGTTGGCTTGCAAGGTGCATTCTTTGGTGATGGAAAGGAACCGGATCGTGAAGCGACCGCAGATGAATTGAAGATGTTGCAATACAATGCTCAAGCATGTGACATTCTTTTCAACTACCTATGCCCAGAAGAATTCAACAAAATCAACCGTCTTGAGAATGCAAAGGAAATTTGGGATACTTTGGTTGATATGCATGAAGGTACCGATTCCGTCAGAGAATCTAAGTTGGATGTGCTTCAAAGTCAACTTGACAAGTTCAAGATGAAGGATGGTGAAGGAGTCGCAGAGATGTACTCTAGGCTAGCTCTCATCACAAATGAGATTGTCGGCTTCGGAAGCAAAGAAATGACCGACAAATTCATCATCAAGAAGATACTTAGAGCTTTGGATGGAAAATATGACACCGTGTGCACATTGATCCAAATGATGCCAAACTACAAAGATCTCAAGCCTACAGAAGTCATTGGTAGAATTGTTGCTCATGAGATGTCACTCAAAGACAAAGCCACAAGTGATGCTCCCGCTACTTCAAGCGACAACCTTGTAACCAATGAAGAGATAAGCCTCATGGTCAAGAAATTCAACAAGTTCTACAAAATTAGAGGCAAAGAGAGGAACTCCAACTCAAGATATGAAGAAAAGCGTTCATCTAGTCATGACCGGAATTGTTACAATTGTGGAAGGCCCGGACACTAATCCAATGAATGCACGCCCCCCCCCCCCCAAAAAGAAGAGAAGTGTCAAACCTTGTGTTTGTATCACCTTTCTATGTTATGGTTTATAAATTTGGAACCATTTAAAACTTTTTGAGTGCATGTGCTTGTTTGAATTATTGTTGCTTGCTTGCTTGTTTGATTGTGTTTTGGCACTCAATGATCTTCTTCCCCCTAGAACTCACTTCCTTGATCCAAACTTCTTGCCCAATGATCATACCATGTGTGTAGTACCTAAAACTGTTTTATCAAATTTTATTTTGCCCAAAAAGGATTTATTCAAATTAGGCTTTCAAAAACCCCTAAATTGAGGCTTGCACTACAAGTCCTCAAATTCGGTGGATCCGTTTTCCCCCAAAGACTTTATTTGAAACCTACTATATATAAGACTTCCCAAAAACACCAAATATTAATTTTAAAGGTTATTTTACTATTTTATTTAACTAGCAAGGTGGCCCTCGCAAATGCGAGGGCATCATCTTTATTGTGTTATAAGTGATTGAAATAATCTAATAGTTTCTTATAAGTTCTTAATCTGTGATTTTAAATAATATGTTGATTTTATATCCACAACAAATATTATGCTAAAAAAGATAACATATGGCAAAATCAATTTAAGTCATCTTTAACATTTTGGAGTAAAACATGCACATATTACAGAGCGATTTGAAGAAAATGAAATTAGTTATCAACTTAGTAGTTTTCGTCTTTCTAAATAAGCATATGCATTCTAATTTCTTGCCCAAACTATGTGGTACTTTGTATATGAGACACGAAATTTAATGAACTATATAATTGGTAATTGGATCTATTTCTTGTTGTTCATTGTTTATAATGTCACAATTGTGAACTAAATTCATTGGTGTATTTGTTTTACTGTAGCATTGTGCACTTCTACCATCTCATGTTCTTTTTTACATATATACTTCCCTAATTCCATAATGAGATCTCCATAATACAAATTTGGCCACTGGTTTTTGTAGGGACATGCTTATAAAAGCAAGAAGTATTTTCCAAGTATCTATCTAGATATTAAAATATTGATTATAAAAATTTCAAAATTTAGAATTTACCTAACTACGTAGAAAACCCAGAGGTTTCAATAAATCCGGAGGGAGCAAGAACAATAAATATTCTATCATGAAGGTCTAACTTCTGGTGTTAGTTGAGGCCAAAGGAAAGAAAACACATGAGGAATTTGTACAACCATATCAACATAAAAAGGATAGACCATCACCACTAAAACACTCAATACTTCTATACCATTTAAACTTGTAGATGGTCATTTGAATTAAAAAAAACTCAATCAAGTCACAAATAATGTATCCAAATCAATAGGAAAGCTATGAATTAAATTAATTCCTTTATAAGCATTTCCAACCGTTCTTTTTCTAACTTCCTCTTTTTCCTTTCTAACCTCTTCCATCTTTTCCTCTTCCAGTACAATTGTGTACCCAAATATAAATCAAAGATTGATGAGTAAAAAAAGATGTGTCCCTTTCATCCACCCGTGCCATCGTTTCCCATATTGTTGGTGTATTTCTTATTGATTAATGCAATACCATGCACTTGCATTTTTATAATAAAATCTTAATAAACAATACAAATCATCTATATTTAATATAAAATCACAACACACTAATGAAAGTATTTCAATGTATACGAAAAGACGTGACAGCTTCTTGACAAATTCCTTTGTACGTAAATATATGACATTTTACGCATTGCCACAGTCTACAACTATATTTTAGTTTCTTTGAACATTAATTTGTGTAGGCATGTGCTTATCAATTTTTTAAAATTTTACATTAGAAAAAATTCATGAGAAATCTAATGATACTATTTTCACCATGCCCATCCAATCTTTTGTATATTATATATACAATAATCAAAGTCAGAAAAGTTTGAATGCACGCTCCTAGAATGTCATCTATATGATTGCCGAATGGAGGGAGTACTAATACAATAGATATATGGATTGATAAATTGAACAAAGTCTTAGACGTATTCCATTCTTGTGAATATTTTATTTTAACTTGCTAAAGCACACCATGCTGGATGTCGTTTCTATTAGTTAGTGTCACCGGCCAGTTTGATTTTCCTAATTCATATTCTTCGAATGACTACCTAATCTTCTTTATTTAGAGTTAATGTTTGTTATGCATGGCGTAACTATATATCTACAGCCTCTTCAATTTACTTGTATACCTGGATCAATTACCCATGCTAGTTGAAGGTGAGGAACTAACCCATTTGAATTGACTTCGGGTGTTGGGGCAGGTGTTGGAGATAAGCTCAAGTAGCACAAGCGATTGAATTAAAGATAACCCAACTGATGCAAACTGCAGTCGGTATGCTGTCACTGCATCATGTTGTTTCCAGTATTCTACTTCGTTTTTTCTATGTAACCAAAACCTAGCTTTGACGTCGATGCACAAAGCAAAATACTAATTTTTATGGGTAATTGGAGTGCAAAACTGTTAGCATGTCGTGAGATGGCTCCATGATTTTTGTCGATGTCTAATGTAGTACTCCGTCCCTCAATACAGGATGTTTTTTTTGGACCAAGGTAGGACGCTTGAAGGCAGTTTTGGTTCATATGTCTCTTTTCGATCTACACTTTTTCAGCTAATATCCCTCGTTATGGATGATGCACCCGTTCAATCCTTGCACGTTGTACTCTCTCAATCTCCATTGCATGTTGTGTGTGTGTGTCTCTGTGTGTGTGTGTGTGTGTGTGTGTGTGCTCTGTTTCTCTCTCTCAGCCACTCTATCTCCATTGGTGATGAAAAATATCCTAGAATCGTGATGCTAGATTAAAGCTCGTAAACGGGTAGCAATATTCACATCAAGGAACAAACCAAAATATTAGAGCAGCCATGACTGAGTTAGAACGTGCATGCGTGTATTCTCAGCTGCCGGCCACCTGTACGTTGTCCTCTCAACAGAAAACTGATAGCTGTTGTGTTTGTCTAGCTTAGCGGGACAGGGGCAGGGGCATCAGCCGGGACATGAGGACACAACCACTTGTTGATCGGATAGATCGGTCAGTCTTGCCTGGCGAGCGGTCGCCCGCAGCACTTGATGTTGGTCATCATCAATCTCGTTAGATGTGCATCATGCATCGCTTGGTGAAGGTGTGACACACGGCGACCAGAGTACTCAAGGGCATGGCTTGGCCGCCAATCGATCTGGAGGGTGGACTATATGACTGTTATAGCTAGGTCGCATAGGGGATGGTTGCTGTTTTGTTTCTCCTGTGCATGTTTCCTGCAGGCTTTGGGGGAGGACAAAATATTATGTGAATATTTAGTTTGCTAACCACATGTTAAAAAAGGATGTGTTACGTAATTGTATGGTGGGTAATTTTCTTCAACTTTAGTTGTAAAGATATGTTTTGAAGATCTATTGGTTGAGATTAATTCTTAAACTAAATCAACGTACCGATATTTCTGATTAACGTGGGATTTTCTAGCTAATTCTTTATTATTGCCCTGTATTTTCCTTTTAGTAGATAATAGAAGGCTTTTTCTTAAGGCTAGAAATGGTTTTTCATAAGGAAAAACTGTTTAAATGCTTTGAAAATATTTGACAAAATTTAGAGAAACTCAGTGGACATATATTTTCCATATATATGAGTTTCAACACATGGTCATGTTCAACATAATGGGCATAACCCTTCAAAACCCTTTCTGCTTAAATCAAGCATTTGAAATATTTCTATAGGAAATATTCTCAATAAAATCCAGGAAAATTCTAGCAAGTCACCCATGCTATATGTGGTGATCTTGCAAAGTTTCATCTCAATCCCAATTGATTTGATTCCCCAAAATATTCCAAAACCATTCCTGTCCAGATTCAAATTTGAACAACTTTACATTGTGAAGTTTCTCTTATTGCCCCCAAACTTTGTGGACATGTTCTAATCCCCAAATAATGCTACTACACAAGGTGGTGCATTTAGGAGATTACTTAGGATGCCTAGATCTACAGAAATCTGATTCTGTTAATTTCTAGGGTTTACAAAGTTTACATTGCCAACTTTCTTCAAACCAGCCCAAATCTTGTGGTCAACCTTGATTTTACCTATTATTGGATCCTGGTAGAACTCATGGCAAGTAGACTCCATTTGGTTGCCCAACTCAACATCAAACACCTTCTGACAGTTTAGTAAAAACCCTGTTTAACCCACTTCCATTATTCTCCTTGATCTAATATTTTTACCACAGTCCCACATTATCACCTCCTACCTCCAGTAAGTTTTCCTGGCCAAGTCTTGATCATTGGAGGGCGTAAAACCCCAGGAATTACCCCCTGGACAGCCTAGACATAAGCTCCTCACCTCCATTTTCTTTCTCCCTCCCCTCACCCTAGCTCCAAAGCATCCTAGGAGCATCTATGCAACCCCCAGGAGCTACTAGACAAGGTGGGGCACCCCAGGGCGCGGGAGCAACGGCTATGCCAGCCATTTGCATGCTCTGGAGCGCGCTACAGTGCGCTCCCGCACTGTAGCCGCACCCATCCCGAGCCTCCCGACCACCTTGGAATGCGGGGGCTTGTCCCCCTGGCCCCCCTCGACGTCCGCAATAAGCCGCCCTGTCGGCCCGCTCTCCTTTCTCTCCGGCGACCCCCCGCACGCACGTCGCGGCCGCCCCTCTCAGTCAAGCACGGGTCTCGCACGCGCGAGCAACCCCTCTCCCCCTCTTGTTCCCCCCGGACGTGAACAACCCCCAGCAACGCCGCAGACACACCCTCGCCCCCTCCCGTGGCCTCCAGCCTTGACTGCGTCCTCGCCGGCACACACGTCTCTGCAGAACCATGGGCAGGCTATAAATAGCCGCTCTCGAGTCCATTTCTCTCCTCTAACCTCTCTCTCCTCCTCCCAGTCGAGCCCCCGCACCCTCCCTCTGGTGTTTTGATGTCTAGGCGCTCGGGATAGAGCCAGAGCTCGCCGCCTCCGGCCACCGGCGTTCGCGAGGTAAACAACCTCCTCCGCCCTCGTTTGCTCCCGATCCGGAGCCCCTGCTCCCTCCTGACCATTTTCCCTCCATTTCTCGTGCGTGTTGCAGTCGGGGGCGTCGACTCCAACCACCTCCCAAAGCACATCCGCCGGGCCACCTCGTCGTCGGCAACCTGCTGCTCCTCTCCGTTCTCCTCCACCACCACCCGACATGCAGCGACGTCTTGGTCCCATTCAGGTGCTTGCCCGTCATCGCCGTGCCCTGCACCGTCGCCGGTGAGCACCGCCTCCTCTCTGTCGAGAGGAAGGGGATGACAGGTGGGCCTCACCTATCATCGACTCCTCTCTCTCACCCCTCCCCTTTGTGTGATTGGCCACCGGGCCCCGCATGTCAGGTTTGAAACCGGACGAGCGTGGGGGCACCGGCTCGCCTGGCCTGGCTGGCCACTGGGCCGGCCTAGAGGCTGGCCATTTGGCCTAGGGCACTCTGGCCATTTTCCTTTTCCTTTTTGTCTGTTTTTCCAAAAATCCCATAGGATAAAATAATTGTCCAATTCCAATAATTCTTCCACCATAAATCTAAGAATATTCTGTAGTATTTAATAGTGCCATTTGTGTAAAATTTTGAAAACATTTTATGTACTGGAATTATTTAAAAGCTAGTTTTAAATATTTTTAGCCTGTGTCAAAATAGTTTTCAAAATCTTTTTCACTACAAAACCTTAGACAAATATTTTTAGTTTTGTATGTAGTATTTTTCAGAGTAGGGTAACATTTTAGAAGTGGAGTTTGTGCTATGTTTTTTTTGTGATTCTTATTATTGTCGTTATTATTGCAACGATAGATTGCGCTGTTGACGAGGGAGTTGGACCCGAAGACTTTGAAGACTCCGAAGACTTTGTTGATCCAGGCAAGCAGCTCCTTGACCATGCCTAAGAAAAATTTTCATGCATGTCATATAGCACGTTATGTTTTCGATAAATTGATCATGATGATGTGGTGACCACTTCGGTGGATGCCTTGTTACCTTGTTATTGATACTTGCATCGTGCATGGCCCTACCTCCTTATGGGGGTTATGCGGGTGGGAAGTAGATAGGATGCTTAGTAGATGCTACGCAAATGGGATGGGGATATTCATGGTGATGGGAACAATAGCGTTTTCAAAGACTTTTCGAAAACCCCGTCGGGTGCCACTAATGCCCGAGGGAGATGAAGATGAGCTAGGTAACCACTTGATAAAGAAGTGGTGTACCAGAGCAAGTGAGTGCATTTGTTTTCGAAAACGGATTAGATTTAAGATTTGCTGACTGTCCCAACCTTACATGTGCAACCACGATACCCCTTATGGGATGGGGCCTTGTTGATTACCTTGGTGGGTACTAGCAGAGAGCCCGCATTACTAGTGGCGGGAGTGACGTGGTCACTTTCGATATGGAGTCGTACCGGAATGGACGATGATGAGCTGTTTTCACAGACACCGGGCACACCGTTGTGTGCCCTCATGGATGATACATGTGATGTATATCATGAGGGCTGGCACCAACGAGTGGACTCTTTGTTTAGTATCGCCAGGGGAAAGGCATTGTTCGGGTGCTTACCTCGGGTATATAATATATCGCGAGTCGTGGATGACACGGAAGTTCCCCGAGTCTTGTGGGTAAAGTGTACAACCTCTGCAGAGTGTAAAACTATTCGAATAGCCGTGTCCACGGTCATGGACAGTTGGAGGTCCTACTTAAACTACGTCCAGTGTTTTCACAAACTGGTGTGTGTGTGCTGCTGAAAAAGATGATACTTGAGTTAAGTCGGATGACTTGACATGATGACTGAACATGAGATGTTCAACCCCTGCTTATGATGATACATGTAACTTGTTCATATGGATATCCGCCAACTGTTGATGCATGCTTACATAGTTATGTGATCATGACATTGCACTAAAAATTAGCTTTCTGCAAAAACTTACCTACTTAGTGCTATATCATGCATTGTTATACCTAGTTCCAAAACATGGGTTGCTTGCGAGTACATTCAAAGTACTTATTGGCTTGCCACTAGTTATTTAATTGGCCAAGCATGGAAGAGCAGGAATATGGTGAAGAGTTCATTGGTGACGAACATGAAAACTAGGATGCTTCCCAGTCAGAATCCTATAGGGTTAAGGCAGATGGCATGGGTTCACGCTTTCGATCAAGATTTCTGCTGCTAGTTATGTTTGTTGTTCGGCCTTCATGGCCCTATCTATGTAAGACATGACTTTCATGGTCTTTATTTGTGTAAGACGCTAAGTATGGATGTAAGACTCTTGTTATTCAGCTTCTGTGTGTTCAGTGAGCATTGAGCTCTGGGATCACAGTACATGTGCATTCGGTGATCACGACTTCTGAGTCGGGGTCTCCACAGAGCTGGTATCAGAGCCATCCTGACTATAGGAAGCCCTTAGTTAGCATGGACGTTAGTTAGGGTAAAAAAACCATTTTCAAAACTATACCTAGAACCTATGCTTAGGAGTTTCTGCACTTCTTATCTCTTCTAGTCTTCTCACAACACTCTACCAGTGGCGGGATTGACGTGGTCACTCTCGATATGGAGTCGTACCGGAATGAACGATCATGGGCTGTTTTCAAGACACCGGGCACACCGTTGTGTGCCCTCATGGATGATACATGTGATGTATATCATGAGGGATGGCACCAATGAGTGGACTCTTTGTTTAGTATCGCCAGGGGAAAGGCATTGTTCGGGTGCTTACCTCGGGTATATAATATATCGCGAGTCGTGGATGACACGGAAGTTCCCCGAGTCTTGTGGGTAAAGTGTACAACCTCTGCAGAGTGTAAAACTATTCGAATAGCCGTGTCCACGGTCATGGACAGTTGGAGGTCCTACTTAAACTACGTCCAGTGTTTTCACAAACTGGTGTGTGTGTGCTGCTGAAAAAGATGATACTTGAGTTAAGTCGGATGACTTGACATGATGACTGAACATGAGATGTTCAACCCCTGCTTATGATGATACATGTAACTTGTTCATATGGATATCCGCCAACTGTTGATGCATGCTTACATAGTTATGTGATCATGACATTGCACTAAAAATTAGCTTTCTGCAAAAACTTACCTACTTAGTGCTATATCATGCATTGTTATACCTAGTTCCAAAACATGGGTTGCTTGCGAGTACATTCAAAGTACTCATTGGCTTGCCACTAGTTATTTAATTGGCCAAGCATGGAAGAGCAGGAATATGGTTAAGAGTTCGTTGGTGACGAACATGCGAACTAGGATGCTTCCCAGTCAGAATCCTATAGGGTTAAGGCAGATGGCATGGGTTCACGCTTTCGATCAAGATTTCTGCTGCTAGTTATGTTTGTTGTTCGGCCTTCATGGCCCTATCTATGTAAGACATGACCTTCATGGTCTTTATTTGTGTAAGACGCTAAGTATGGATGTAAGACTCTTGTTATTCAACTTCTGTGTGTTCAGTGCACATTGAGCTCTGGGATCATAGTACATGTGCATTCGGTGATCACGACTTCTTAGTCGGGGTCCCCACAGAGCTGGTATCAGAGCCATCCTGACTGTAGGAAGTCCTTAGTTAGCATGGACATTAGTTAGGGTAAAAAAACCGTTTTCAAAACTATACCTAGCACCTATGCTTAGGAGTTTCTACACTTCTTATCTCTTCTAGTCTTCTCACAACACTCTACTGACTCTCCTCCCTTCAAACCTTTGTAGATGGCCGTCGTACCCGAGGCCCTCCTGACATCCGGCTTTCCCCTACTCCTTGAGGATAGCTTGGAGAAGTGCCAGTTTCGCCAACCACCCATTTTCCTCTACCACGAGCACTGGGTCGATGCCGTCACGAAGGAGTACCGCATTGATGTGGTTGTGAAGGCAAACGACTCCCCGACGAGTTGGTTCTTTGAAGGACCACAGATGGAGACCCTGGCACTCGCAGGCGAGACAGCTGCACGCAAGGCGCTCATCCTCCTTCGAGGCATCATCCCAGAGATGGCTGACGAGCCAGCTACTTGCTATCTACCCTTCACGAGGGTTGATATTGGCGAGAGTTGGACGTTGGTTCCATCCAAAGAGGATGGGACACCACTCAGATTTCAGACCTACTTTAGCCTCTCCGCCAACAGTCTAGCTCACCACTTGATTAAGGAGTCCGTGAAGCTCCGCGAGGAACTTCACCACACCCGAGAGCTACTTCGTCAAGCCAATACGAAGCCAGACAGGAACAAGGATGGAGCCCCCGAGGGACGACCAACTGTCCCTTACCGAGGAGGAGTACCCCCAGCTAGAGATGCACCCACACGACATCGTCGCATGAGTGCGAAGGAGTACCATGCGCTCTTCACCGACCCACCGACGAAGCGTCATCGGGATGGACCTCCTTGTTCTCCGACTCCCTCGACCGGAGACGATGCTCGTATGGACGATGATCAGGAGGAAGACCCAGAGGAGCGTGACTACGAGACCGAGCACTCCACCACTTGAGTCCGAGAACCCCTAGGGTAGGATCAGTCATGTACCCCTCATGCGAAGTCGAGTCCGTGTAATGGTTCATATGAAACCATGTGTGCTTGTTCTTTGCTTTTGTTCTTTGTGTTCCGATGCAAGTCGCGCTTTTGCCTAAGGCAACATGTAAGCGACTCCATCGTCTATCTTATCTTAATATATGTGTTGGTCTTTCGACCTTTGTTATCACACTTGCACTATACAAACCCCCTTAGGCGCACTTCTCCATTATTGCTTTTCCTCTCGTCTATCCCAGTTATTTGAGTCGGCTGCTCCAAACAGGATGGTGACTGCAAACCGCAACAGCTCCTTCACCAACCCTGAAGCCGGCAACTCCAGCCAGCAGCAGGGAGGTGGTGGGGCTGCTCACGCTGGAAACCACCCGGAGCAGCCACAAGGCGACATTCCCCCGCCACCACTTCCACTGGAGAACATGACCATAGCTTAGTTTCTCCAAGTTCTCTGGGAGGAATGCCAGGCCAACACTGCTGCTATCCAGCAGATGGCCCAAGTCCTTGTGAACAACCAGCAGCAAGGCAGGAACGACAATTGCCGCTCCACTTTTTCTGAGTTCATGAGGAATTCAGCCCCAACCTTCACCGAGACTGCTGAACCACTGGATGCTGATGACTAGATCCGCACCATCGAGGTCCTCCTTGCACTGGTCAATTGCAATGAGGATCGTGAGAAGGTGCTATATGCCTCTCACTGCCTTGAAGGTACCGCCAGAGCTTGGTGGGATGGATTCAAGGTCATGCAAGGTGACTGTGTGATCACCTGGGCTGACTTCAAGGAAGGATTCCGCACCGCCCACATTCCTTCTGGGATCGTGGCTATCAAGAAGAGAGAATTCCGAGCGCTGAAGCAAGGAAGTGGCTCTGTCAAGGAGTACATGCAGAAGTTCAACCTGCTGTGAAGGTATGCACCTGAAGATGTCAACACTGAGGCTGCTAAGATGGAACGCTTCATGGAAGGACTCCAGCAAGCCCTGCAGTATCATCTCATTGTCTGCGACTGTCATACCGTCTTCGATCTGGTGAACAAGGCCCTCATGCTTGGGGACAAGCGTCGTGCCATGGACGACACTCGCAAGCGCAAGATGATAAGCAAGGGTAGTTCCAGCAAACAGAAGCCTCGCCCCTGGCAGCCAGCCCCAGCCAAGCCAACCTATCAGCTGCAGCAGGCTAGACCTCCTGCACCTCGTCCGATCTACAAGCCTCAGTAGTATGCCAATCCCAGGCCAGCTTATAACAACCCCAATAAAAACAACGGCGGCAGGAACAACAACAACAACTATGGTCAGGTCAATTGCTTTGGGTGTGGTCATCCTAGACACATCTCTAAGCAGTGCCCCAACAAGAATCCAGATGCACCATGCCGTGGAGCGCCACCAAGGAACCCAGCTCCCCGCAACCAGCCCAACAATGAAAAGGGTCGTGTGAACCACGTCACCGCAGAGGAAGTCCAGGAAGACCAGACATCATATTGGGTATGTTCCTCGTCAACTCAACCCCAGCAACCGTACTGTTTGATTGTGGAGCTTCGCATTCTTTTCTCACTCAAAAGTTTGCACTAGAGAGTGGTATGAAGCCTACACTCCTGGGTAGTCATATGTTGATACAAACCCCGGGATCAGTTATAAAGTCCAAAATAGGATGTAAAGGAGTTGAGATTAACATCAACGGGGTAGACTTTCTAGCAGACCTTATCATCCTGAAGTCGGAAAGGCTTGGATGTGATCCTAGGCATGGACTGGTTAACCAAGCACAAAGGCTTGTTAGACTATGCCAAGAGGATTGTTACCATGACCAATAGCCAAGAAGTGGAAGTTAAGTATGTCCCCAATCCTGCCTCCGCTCAAGCCCCTCAGGCTAACTATCTGTCGGGAGTTGAGTTGGATCAGGTGCCAGTGGTATGTGAATACCCGGTTATATTTCCTGATGAGCTGCCCGGAATGCCTCCTGACCGTGACATTGAGTTCATCATTGAGTTAATGCCCAAAGCAGGACCCATCTATAAGAAGCCCTATAGAATGGGATCCGAAGAGTTGACTGAATTGAAGAAGCAACTGGTAGAGCAGCTCACAAAAGGATTCATTCGCCCTAGTGCCTCTCCTTTGGGGTCACCTGTTCTATTTGTGTCAAATAGGGACGGAACTATCCGACTCTGTGTAGATTACCGTTCTCTCAATGAGGTCACAATAAAGAACAAGTACCCACTCCCCAAGATTGAAGACCTGTTCAATCAGCTTAATGGAGCTAAGGTGTTTTCCAAGATCAACCTAAGGACGGGATACTACCAACTGAAGATCAGGCCTCAAGACATCCCGAAGATGGCATTCGTGACCCGGTATGGCCTGTATGAATATACGGTCATGTCATTTGGATTGACCAATGCCCCTGCCTACTTCATGTACCTCATGAACAAAGTCTTCATGGAGTACTTGGACAAGTTTGTTGTCATCTTCATCGACGACATACTCGTCTTCTCCAAGTCTGAAGAAGAGCATGAGCAACACTTGAGATTGGTCCTAGACAAGCTTCGAGAGCACCAGCTTTATGCCAAGTTCTGCAAGTGTGAATTCTAGCTGCATGAAGTTGGATTCTTGGGTCATGTGTTGACTGCAGAAGGATTGTCAGTGGATCCTGCCAAGATTGAAGCCGTGACTGAATGGCAATCCCCAAGCAATGTGAAGGAAGTCAGAAGCTTCCTCGGACTCGTGGGATATTACCGCAAGTTCATCGAAGGATCTCGAGCATTGCCTGACCCATGACTCGTCTTTTGAAGAAGGACAAGAAGTTCAAATGGACGCCGAAGTGTGAAGAAAGCATCCAAGAGCTCAAGAAGAGATTGACAACAGCTCCAATTTTGGCCACCCCTGATATTCACAAGGAGTTTGTGATATGTTGTGATGCATCGAGAACCGGGCTTGGAGGCGTTCTGATGCAGGAAGGCAGAGTCGTAGCATATCTTTCCAAACAGCTACGTCCTCATGAGGAGAACTATGCTACTCATGATCTCGAGTTGGTAGCCGTAGTTCATGCCTTGAAGACATGGTGACATTACCTTCTGGGGAAGCGATGTGAGATATACACAGACCACAAGAGTTTGAAGTATATTTTCACTCAAAAGGAATTGAACATGAGCTAGCAAAGATGGTTGGAGTTGATCAAGGATTATGACCTCAGTGTTCAATACCACCCCGGAAAGGCTAATGTGGTAGCAGACGCCTTAAGCAGAAAGGCTTGTTCCTTGAATGCTATGATTAAGGAAAGGCTACCCGCCTTGTATGAAGAGCTTAAAAGCTTCGGCTTGGAACTAGTTGCATGATACGTCTCCATCGTATCTACTTTTCCAAACTCTTTTGCCCTTGTTTTGGACTCTAATTTGCATGATTTGAATGGAACTAACCCGGACTGACGCTGTTTTCAGCAGAATTGCCATGGTGTTATTTTTGTCCAGAAATAAAAGTTCTCGGATTGACCTAAAAATTTATGGAGAATATTTTTGTAATTAATAAAAAATACTGGCAAAAGAATCAACCGGAGGAGGTCCACCACCTGGCCACAAGCCAGGGGGCACGCCCCCCTGTCTTGTGGGCCCCCTGGAGCTCCGCCGACCTCAACTCCAACTCTATATATTCCTATTCGGGGAGAAAAAATAAGAGAGAAGAGTTCATCGCGTTTCACGATACGGAGCCGCCGCCACCTCCTGTTCTTCCTCGGGAGGGCAGATCTGGAGTCTGATTTGGGCTTCGGAGAGGGGAAATCGACGCCGTCGTCATCACCAACCATCCTTCATCACCAATTTCATGATGCTCTCCGCCGTTCGTGAGTAATCCCATCGTAGGCTTGCTGGACAGTGATGAGTTGGATGAGAGCTACCATGTAATCGAGTTCGTTTTGTTAGGGTTTGATCCCTAGTATCCACTATGTTCTGAGATTGATGTTGCTATGACTTTGCTATGCTTAATGCTTGTCACTAGGGCCCGAGTGCCATGATTTCAGATCTGAACCTATTATGTTTTCATGAATATATATGTGTTCTTGATCCTATCTTGCAAGTTGTAGACACTTATTACGAGTTATGATCCGCATCCCCCAGGGTGACAATAACTGGGATTCTTTCCGGTGATTACCGTAGTTTGAGGAGTTCATGTATTCACTAAGTGCTAATGCTTTGGTCTGGTTCTCTATTAAAAGGAGGCCTTAGTATCCCTTAGTTTCCATTAGGTCCCCGCTGCCATGGGAGGGTAGGACAAAAGATGTCATGCAAGTTCTTTTCCATAAGCACGTATGACTATATATGGAATACATGCCTACATTACATTGATGAATTGGAGCTAGTTCTGTGTCACCCTATGTTATAACCGTTGCATGATGAATGCCATCCGACATAATTATCCATCACTGATCCATTGCCAACGAGCTTTTCACATATTGATCTTTGCTAAGTTACTTTTCCGTTGCTACTATTACAATCACTACAATATTGCTACTGTCACTTTTGCCACCGTTACCGTTACTTCCATACTACTTTGCTACTAAATACTTTGCTGTAGATATTAAGTCTTTCAGGTGTGGTTGAATTGACAACTCAGCTGCTAATACTCGAGAATATTCTTTGGCTCCCCTTGTGTCGAATCAATAAATTTGGGTTGAATACTCTACCCTCGAAAGCTGTTGCGATCCCCTATACTTGTGGGTTATCAAGACCTTTTTCTGGCGCCGTTGCCGGGGAGCATATCTCTATTCTCTGAGTCAATTGGGATTTATATCCGTTGATCAGTATGAAGAATCTGAAAGACCCAAAAACCAAGATCTATCCCTCTACCACGAGGGGAGGTAAGGAACTGCCATCTAGCTCTGCACTTGATTCACCTTCTGTTATGAGTAAATTTGCGACACCACCACCTACTAGTAATTCTGATATGTCGCAAGTAATTGATGATGCCACTTCTGCTTTGCACGATGCTTATGATGATACTTTGCTTGATAATACTGTGCCACTGGGTGAATTTCTTGATGAACAAATTGCTAGAGTGAATGCTGAAACTGATGATATTTCGGAATCTGATGAAATTATTGAAACTGAACACTATGATACATCTGCTAGACCTAGCTCTCCTAGATATGAACTGCCTAATATACCTAAGGGTTATGTTATGGAAGGAGAGGTAGCTAGGGACTTTCTTGCTTGTAAGGATAGAGATGATCTTAAGAAATTGCTAGTGGAAGGAAAAATCTTTGAATGCTAGAATGCAATATGATCCTAAGTTTGCTACTTCACCTATATTTGTTACTGATAAGGATTATGAATTCTCTGTCGATCCTGAGTTAATTACTTTGGTTCAATCTAATCCTTTCCATGGCTATGAATCTGAAACTGTTGTGGCACATCTTACTAAATTGAATGATATAGCCACCCTATATCACTCATGAGGTAAAAATTCGTTATTACTATATTCTTAAGTTGTTTCCTTTCTCATTAAAGGGTGATGCTAAGATATGGTTTAATTCTCTTGCTCCTGGTTGTGTGCGTAGTCCCCAGGATATGATATATTACTTCTCTGAAAAATATTTTCCTGCCCATAAGAAACAAGCTGCCTTGCAGGAAATATTTAACTTTGTGCAAATTGAAGAAGAGAGTCTCCCACAAGCTTGGGGGAGGCTTCTCCAATTACTTAATGCTTTGCCTGATCATCGTCTCAAGAAAAACGAAATACTTGATATCTTTTATAATGGACTAACCGTTGCTTCTAGGGACTACCTAGATAGTTGTGCTAGTTGTGTTTTCAGGGAACGAACTGTTGAACAAGCTGAACTACTATTGAATAATATATTGAGCAATGATAATGATTGGACTATTCCCGAACCACCTCCAAAGCCAACTCCGAAGAAAAGAGGTATTCTATTTCTCAGTCCTGAAGATATGCAAGAGGCATAGAAATCTATGAAAGAAAAGGGTATTAAAGCCGAATATGTTAAGAATCTACCACCTATTGAAGAAATACATGGTCTTGATAACCCGACACAGGTAGTAGAGGTAAATTCTCTTCGTAGATTTGATGAAAGTGATATTCCTTATAATAAGTCTGCTAGCCAATGCTTGGATGAGATTGATAACTTTATTGTTAAGCAAGAAAATTTCAATGCTTATGTTAGTAGACAATTGAAACACAATGCTTACATGCTTGATCGCTTAGGTGATTATATGAGTAGAGCTATTAATGATCTTAAGCTTATTAGTAAACATGCTTCCATGGTAACTACTCAAGTAGAACAAGTACTTAAGGCACAAAATGATTTGCTTAATGAGATGAATGGTAAGAACAATGATCATTCTGTTAGAGTTGTGACTAGAGGTGGTAAAATGACTCAGGAACCTTTGTATCCTGAGGGCCATCCTAAGAGAATTGAGCAAGATTCTCAGAGAATTAATTCTGATGCACCTAATCGTCCTAGTAATAAAGGGAAAAAGAATGACGATAAGACTTTGCATGCTGCTTGTGAACCTATTATAGGTACTCATGAAAACCCAAATGATATTTCTATTTCTGATGCTGAGACACAATCTGGTAATGAGCATGAGCCTAGTGATAATATTAATGATGATGTTCATGTTGATGCTCAACCTAGTAATGATAATGATGTGGAGATTGAACCTGCTGTTGATCTTGATAACCCACAACCTAAGAACAAAAGATAAGACAAAAGAGACTTTGTTGCTAGGAAGCATGGTAAAGAAAGAGAGCCTTGGGTTCAGAAACCCATGCCCTTTCCTCCTAAGCCATCCAAGAAAAAGGATGATGAGGACTTTGAGCGCTTTGTTGAAATACTTAGACCTATCTTTTTGCGTATGCGCTTGACTGATATTCTGAAAATGTCTCCTTATGCTAAGTATATGAAAGATATTGTGACAAATAAAAGAAAGATACCGGAAGCTGAGATTTCCACCATGCTTGCTAATTATACCTTTAAGGGTGGAGTACCAAAGAAACTAGGAGATCCCGGAGTACCTACTATACGATGCTCTATTAAAAGAAATTATGTTAAAACTGCTTTATGTGATCTTGGAGCTGGTGTTAGTGTTATGCCTTTCTCTTTATATCGTAGACTTGATTTGAATAAGTTGACACCTACTGAAATCTCTTTGCAAATGGCTGATAAATCAACTGCTTTACCCATCGGTATTTGTGAGGATGTGCCTGTTGTAGTTGCAAATGTTACTATCCTAACGGACTTTGTTATTCTTGATATTCCCGAGGACGACAGTATGTCGATCATCCTTGGTAGAGCATTTTGAATACTGCAGGGGCTGTTATTGATTGCAACAAGGGCAACGTCACTTTTCATGTTAATGGTAATGAGCATACGGTACACTTTCCGAAGAAACAATCTCAAGTTCATAGTATCAACTCCATTGAAAAAATTCAACGATTATTATTGGAGGTTTTGAATTCCCTCTCCCTACTGCCAAAAAGAAAAATGATATACTTATTGTTGGGGACATGCATATCCCCATTGAGGTAACCTAGTGTTATTCGAAAATTCTCCGGTTCCGTGCCATTCAAAAAAAGTTTGTCAATAAGACTTGATCAACCTTATTGATGGATTCTTTTTGACGGGCATGAGATGGATGAATTTAGAAAGCACAACTTTCTGTACCCAACTTTTACTTTCTGTTATTTAGAGTTAATTACAGTAAAAATGCTATTATTTTTCTGTTTTTTGTTTTATCCGTGCAATAAAAAAGTGACCTGAAAATAAAAGTTCTCCAAATGCCCTGAAAATGTAGTATGATTTTTTCTGGAATATTTAAGAATTTTTGGCAGTGAGAACACATCAGGCGGCTGCACCAGTGGGCCACAAGCCTGCAGGGTGCGCCCACCCCCCTGGAGGCGCCCCCTGGCTTGTGGGTCCCACGTAGGCCCCCCTCACTTATTCCAGCCACCATCCACTTCGTGTTCCTCCAGAAAAAATCCCACCATTTCTCAAACCCGTGTTCTAGCTCATTTTGCTGCCATTTTCGATCTCCTTGTGCAAAGCTCCATTTGCAAAACTGTTTTGGGGGATTGTTCTTCGGTATGTGACTCCTCCAATGGTCTAATTAGTTTTTGTTCTAGTGCTTTATATATTGCAAATTTTTGCTGTTGTGGTGACCTTGTTCTTGAGCTTGCATGTCAAATTTGTATTGTCCCAAGTAGTTTTGATGCATGATATAGCCTCTAGGCACTTGTGGGAGTAGTTGCTATTAGTTTTGTTGAGTTTTGTTCACCTTTATCTTGAGTCACTAAAAATTTCAGAATTTTTTCAGAAAAATGATGAGGAGATTATTAAGAGGCTCTTCAAGCCGGGGCTCTAAAGAAGATGAAAATGAGGTGAAGAAGAAGTCCAAATATAATCTTCCTCGCGTCGCAGAGGTTCGGCCATGTGAATGGCCAAGCGATTCATTCTTTAGGGCGGCCGTAATTTATGAAGATTTTTATTATCTGGCTGAGAATGCAGGCATCACCGACTTCCTCAACAATAAGTGTGACCAGTACCTCCTACTCACTAATATCTTTGTGCAAAATTTTCACTTTTATCCTAGGAAGAATCCTCCCATGGTAGAATTTTACTTATATGATGTGCCTAAGGAGATGAAACTTTACGATTTTTGCAAAGTTTGCAAAATACCTTATGAGGGCAGCATCAGTGAACCACGTCCTAGAGACATGGAGGACTTTATTGCCGCAATCATTGTGGGGGAAGAGAGAGGGGTGTCAAAGGCAAGAGCGGCTAGTTTACATTTTCCTGTTCTACGCTATTATTCATTATTCGCGGGAGATGTTTAGTTGGTCGTGGGGAGAGTGGAAGCCTTAGTGCTCCCGACCTCGCCATTCTGCGCCACGCTTTACTTGCTGATAGAACTTTTAGTCTGGGCGCTATAGTGGCCCAACGGTTGAACTTAAACCGTTCGAAGGGCCCCATATTCGGAGGTATCTATGCATCTCGTGTAACCAAACACTTTAAAATACCCATTAGGCTTGACGATGAAGAGGAAATGTTACTACCTACAAGATATTTAGACTATGACAGTATGGTAGCACATGATTTTATTAGGAAGGATAATGATAGGAGGCTGCTTTACAACCTAGTATTTAGTCAAGGTACTTGTGAGATTATTGCTCTGCCTGCTTCTTCGTTGTTCGATATCCATTCAGATAGGTACACTATTATGCCCGAGGACATCTACAGATATTGGGGTCTGTCGCAACCCCCAGCACCTGAGTTGGCACCAGCCCTTGATCCGTATCAGGATCCAGTTTTTCAGTGGGAGCCACAGGAGCTCGCCAACCAGTGGAACCCTCAGTATCCTCCGGAGTATACCGGAGATGGTTATTTTCAGCCATGGCCCTAGACCAACTTAGGCCAAAAGCCTAAGCTTGGGGGAGTACGTATTTCTCACCGACATTACATTCATGTTCACACACTCATTCCAGTTGTCGGTGCTTATACGTTTTCATTGTATCATCCATGGTATTTTATTTCTCCTTTCCGCTTTCTTCTTGTGTGTTTAATTAACCTTGAGAAAAATCCAAAAAATTTTGTTCTAGCTTTACCTTTTAGTTTGTTTAGTTGTTTCATTGAAAGAAAACCCAAAAAGATTTCTCGTTCTTCTTTTGCTTGTTGGGAGCTTTCCCGTGTAAATAGTTTTTCTCGTTCTTGTTTTGAAATTTCTTTTCTTTGGGTCGTGAGGAGAAGACCACAATGAAAATGTTGAGTGGCTCTCGTATGCATTATTGTTTATCTTACAAAGAGCCCATATTACCTTGCCTTCTCCTTTGAGTTATTGTTTGCAGATTCCAGCTTAGTCCAATGCACATGCACTCTTATTATTATTCACACCGTTCGGTCGTGCAAGTGAAAGGCAATAATGACGATATATGATGAAGTGATTGAGATGGAGAAAAGCTGGTATGAACTCGACCTATTTTGTTTTTGTAAATATGATTAGCTCATCGTTCTGGATTCAGCTCATTATGGATGGAACATGTTTGCAATGACAATTAGAGATTATAGTTACTCATGCCATGCTTAATTACCTAAGAGTGTATAATGGTTTGTCTTGAGTGCCAACATGCATTTTAAGATGGTTGTGATGTAGTATGATAGGATGGTATCCTCCTCTGAATGATTCAAGTGGCTTGTCTTGGCACATGTTCACGCATGTAGTTGAAACAAAATCAACATAGCCTCCACAATATTTATGTTCATGTTGATTTATATCCTACTCATGCTTGCATTCAATGTTGGTTAATCTCAAGGCATGTTTATGACTGTTGTCGCTCTCTAGTTGGTCGCTTCCCAGTCTCTTGCTAGCCTTCACTTGTACTACGCGGGAATACTGCTTGTGCATCCACTTTCATAAACCCAAAGTTGTTCCATATGATTCCACCATACCTACCTATATGCGGTATTTACCTGTCGCTCCAAGTAAATTTGCATGTGCCAAACTCTAAACCTTCAAATAATATTCTGTTTTGCATGCCCGAATAGCTCATGTAGTAACTAGGGGCTGTCAGTATCTTCCATGCTAGGTGGGTTATTCTCACGATATGTGTTGATTCACTATCATTCACGAGAAAGTGGCTGGTATTCGGAATGCCCAGTTCCATGCTCAAAATCAAATCAAAATATAATGAAACAAAACTCCCCCAGAACTGTTGTTTGTATGGACGGTACCCGTGGATTCGGCTCGCCGTGGAGTGTGATTGATTGGTGGAGGGGGAGTAAAAACTTTACTATTCTGTTTGGGAACTGCCTATAATGTATCTAGCATGGAAGATACCGAGATCTCTCGGTTGTTATGTTGACAATGAAAGCATACCGCTCAAAATTATTATTCATCCCTGTTTTAAAAGCTCGAGCTCTGGCACCTCTGCAAATCAATGCTTCCCTCTGCGAAGGGCCTATCTATTTTACTTTACTGTTAAGTCATCCTCTTCTTATAAAAAGCACCAGTTAGAGAGCACCACCGTCATCTGTATGCTTTTCTATTAATTGATATTGAGTATGATTGTGACTGGATCTCTTTTACCATGAATTACAATGTTTAGTCAGTCCTTGTTCTTTGGAGGTGCTCTGCATTTATGTTTTGTGGTCTTAGAAAGGGCTAGCGAGATACCATTATATCTTATTGTATCATGATTGTTTTGATAAAATTGTTGTCATCCGAGATTTATTATTATTGCTCGCTAGTTGGTTATGCCATAGATCTGAGTAAATGTGAGACCTAAATGCTATTGTGAATGTGGTTAGTCTATAATCCTTGCTGAAAATCTGAACAACAGCTAGACATATTTACAACAACAAGATCAAACAGAGTTTGTAAAAGTTTTTCTTTGTAACTTTCAGTTTGTCAACTGAATTGCTTGAGGAGAAGCAATGGGTTAAGCTTGGGGGAGTTGATACGTCTCCATCGTATCTACTTTTCCAAACTCTTTTGCCCTTGTTTTGGACTCTAATTTGCATGATTTGAATGGAACTAACCCGGACTGACGCTGTTTTCAGCAGAATTGCCTTGGTGTTATTTTTGTGCAGAAATAAAAGTTCTCGGATTGACCTGAAAATTTACGGAGAATATTTTTGGAATTAATAAAAAATACTGGCGAAAGAATCTACCGGAGGAGGTCCACCACCTAGCCACAAGCCAGGGGAGCGCGCCCCCTGTCTTGTGGGCCCCCTGGAGCTCCGCCGACCTCAACTCCAACTCTATATATTCCTATTCGGGGAGGAAAAATAAGAGAGAAGAGTTCATCGCGTTTCACGATACGGAGCCGCCGCCACCTCCTGTTCTTCCTTGGGAGGGCAGATCTGGAGTCTGATTTGGGCCCCGGAGAGGGCAAATCGACGTCGTCGTCATCACCAACCATCCTTCATCACCAATTTCATGATGCTCTCCGCCGTTCGTGAGTAATCCCATCGTACGCTTGCTGGACGGTGATGGGTTGGATGAGATCTACCATGTAATCGAGTTAGTATTGTTAGGGTTTGATCCCTAGTATCCACTATGTTCTGAGATTGATGTTGCTATGACTTTGCTATGCTTAATGCTTGTCACTAGGGCCCGAGTGCCATGATTTCAGATCTGAACCTATTATGTTTTCATGAATATATATGTGTTCTTGATCCTATCTTGCAAGTTGTAGACACTTATTACGAGTTATGATCCGCATCCCCCAGGGTGACAATAACTGGGATTCTTTCCGGTGATTACTGTAGTTTGAGGAGTTCATGTATTTACTAAGTGCTAATGCTTTGGTCCGGTTCTCTATTAAAAGGAGGCCTTAATATCCCTTAGTTTCCATTAGGACCCCGCTGCCACGGGAGGGTAGGACAAAAGATGTCATGCAAGTTCTTTTCCATAAGCACGTATGACTATATATGGAATACATGCCTACATTACATTGATGAATTGGAGCTAGTTCTGTGTCACCCTATGTTATAACCGTTGCATGATGAATGCCATCCGACATAATTATCCATCACTGATCCATTGCCTACGAGCTTTTCACATATTGATCTATGCTAAGTTACTTTTACGTTGCTACTGTTACAATCACTACAATACTGCTACTGTCACTTTTGCCACCGTTACCGTTACTTCCGTACTACTTTGCTACTAAATACTTTGCTGCAGATATTAAGTCTTTCAGGTGTGGTTGAATTGACAACTCAGCTGCTAATACTCGAGAATATTCTTTGGCTCCCCTTGTGTCGAATCAATAAATTTGGGTTCAATACTCTACCCTCGAAAACTGTTGCGATCCCCTATACTTGTGGGTTATCATTGCACCTGGATTCCTAGCCAACCTCGAAGCAAGGCCTACCTTGATGGATGATATTAAAGAAGCTCGGAAGGGACACGAGAGCATTAAAGGCATCAAGAGGAAGATCAAGGCAGGCAAGGCCCCAGGATTCTCAGTGGATGAGCAAGGAGTCGTATGGTTTGGGAAGCGCATCTGTGTACCCAACACGGTTGAGCTCAAGAACTTGATCTTGCAAGAAGATCACGACACTCCGTATTCCATCCACCCTGGAGGAACCAAGATGTACCAAGACCTCAAAGCAAGATTCTGGTGGCATGGCATGAAACGGGAAATAGGCACCTTTGTTGCTAAGTGTGACATATGTCAGAGGGTCAAAGCATAGCATCAGCGACCCGCTGGACTATTGCAACCTCTCAAAGTGCCTGAATGGAAGTGGGACAAAGTCGGGATGGACTTCATCACCGGTTTGCCAAGGTAAAGCAAGGGACATGACTCCATTTGGGTCATTGCCGATCACCTGACAAAGGTAGCCCATTTCATTCCCGTCAAGACCACCTATGATGGTAACAAGCTAGCCAGCCTTTACATCGAGTGTATAGTGAGCCTCCATGGAGTTCCAAAGGAGATTGTGTCACACCGAGGAACCCAGTTCACCACGAGATTTTGGAAGAGGTTTCAAGAAGCATTGGGAACCAAGCTTTCCTTCAGCACTGCTTTTCACCCCCAGACCGGAGGACAAACAGAGCGAGTAAATCAGATACTCGAAGACATGCTTCGTGCTTGTGTTTTGGCATATGGATCCAAGTGGGAAGATTACCTACCGTTCGTCGAGTTCTCCTACAACAACAGCTATCAGTCAAGTCTTCAGATGGCACCATTTGAGGTGTTGTATGGACGCAAGTGCCGTACTCCCCTCAACTAGTCGAAGACCGGAGAAGGGCTAGTCTTTGGGCCAGACATCCTCCACGAAGCAGAAGAGCAAGTCCAACTCATTCAAGAGCGCCTCGAGACCGCCAAGACAAGATAGAAGAGCTACGCCAACTCTCACCATCGATAAGTGAGCTTCAATAACGGAGATCATGTCTATCTCCGAGTCACGCCTCTCAAAGGAACCAAGCGTTTCCACGTCAAGGGAAAGCTTGCACCAAGGTACATCGGCCCCTTCAAGATCACCACAAGACGAGGAGAGGTTGCCTACCAGCTAGAACTACCTTCCGAGCTATCGGGTATGCACAACGTATTTGACGTGTCACAACTCCGGAAGTGTCTCCAGGTCCCCAACTGCCCCGACCTCTACAAGGACATCGATCATCAAACCATTGACCTTCAGCCAGACCTCACCTATCGTGAGAGGCCAGTTCGTATTTTGGATGAAGCTGAGCATTGCACCCAAAACCACACCATCAAGTACTTCAAGGACCAATGGAGCAACCACACTGAAGCAGAAGCAACCTGGGAGCGTGAAGACTACCTTAGATCAGAGTTCCCTTATCTTTTTAGCGCTTAGCCTAGGAATCTCGGGGACGAGATTCTTGTAAGAGGGGTAGGTCTGTCACACCCTGTGTTTGTATCACCTTGCAATGTTATGGTTTATAAATTTGGAACCATTTAAAACTTTTTGAGTGCATGTGCATGTTTGAATTGTTGTTGCTTGCTTGCTTGTTTGATTGTGTTTTGGCACTCAATAATCTTCTTCCCCCTAGAACTCACTTCCTTGATCCAAACTTCTTGCCCAATGATCATACCATGTGTATAGTACCTAAAACTATTTTATCAAATTTTATTTTGGCCAAAAAGGACTTATTCAAATTAGGCTTTCAAAACCCCCTGAATTGAGGCTTGCACTACAAGTCCTCAAATTGGGTGGATCCTTTTCCCCCAAATACTTTATTTGAAACCTATACTATATATAAGACTTCCCAAAAACACCAAATATTAATTTTAATGGTTATTTTACTATTTTATTTAAAGGCTTTTTCTTAAGGCCAGAAATGGCTTTTCATAGGGAAAAATTATTTAAATGCTTTGAAAATATTTGAGAAAATTTAGGGAAACTTAATGTACATATATTTTTCATATATATGAGTTTCAACACATGGTCATGTTCAACATAATGGGCAAAACCCTTCAAAACCCTTTCTGCTTAAATCAAGCATTTGAAATATTTCTATAGGAAATATTCTCAATAAAATCCAGGAAAATTCCTGCAAGTCACCCATGCTATATGTGGTGATCTTGCAAAGTTTTATCTCAAGCCCAATTGATTTGATTCCCCAAAATATTCCAAAACCATTCCTGTCCAGATTTAAATTTGAACAACTTTACATTGTGAAGTTTCTCCTATTGCCCCCAAACTTTGTGGACATGTTCTAATCCCCAAATAATGCTACTACAAAAAGTGGTGCATTTAGGAGATTAGTTTAGCATGCCTAGATCTACAGAACTATGATTCTGTTAATTTCTAGGGTTTACAAAGTTTACATTGCCAACTTTCTTCAAACCTGCCCAAATCTTGTCGTCAACCTTGATTTTACCTATTATTGGATCCTGATAGAACTCATGGCAAGTAGACTCCATTTGCTTGCCCAACTCAACATCAAACACCTTCTGACAGTTTAGTAAAAACCCTGTTTAACCCCCTTCCATTATTCTCCTTGATCTAATATTTTTACCACAGTCCCACATTATCACCTCCTACCTCCAGTAAGTTTTCCTGGCCAAGTCTCAATCATTGGAGGGGGTAAAACCCCAGGAATTACCCCCTGGACAGCCTAGACAGAAGCTCCTCACCTCCATTTTCTTTCACCCTCCCCTCACCCTAGCTCCAAAGCATCCTAGGAGCATCTATGCAACCCCCAGGAGCTACTGAACAAGGTGGGCCTAGAGCGCGTGGTTAACGGCTATGCCAGCCATTTGCACGCTCTCGAGCGCGCTACAGTGCGCTCCCGCACTGTAGCCGCACCCATCCCGAGCCACCCGATCACCTTGGGATGCGGGGGCTTGTCCCCTGGCCCCCCTCGACGTCCGCAATAAGCCGCCCTATCGGCCCCTTCTCCTTTCTCTCTCTGGCAACCTCCCGCACGCGCGCCGCGGCCACCCCTCTCGGCCAACCACGGGTCTAGCACGCGCGAGCACCCCCGCTCCCCCTCTTGTTTCCCCTGGACGTGGACGACCCTCAGCAATGCCGCAGACACACCCTCGCCCCCTCCCATGGCCTCCAGCCTCGCCTTTGTCCTCGCCGATGCACACGTCTCTGGTGGACCGCGGGCAGGCTATAAATAGACCCTCCCGGGTCCATTTCTCCCCTCTAACCTCTCTCTCCTACTCCCAATCGAGCGCCCGCACCCTCCCTATCACGTTTTGAAGTCCAGGTGCTCGGGATCGAGCCGGAGCTCGCCGCCTCGGGCCACGGGCGTTCGCGAGGTAAACGACCTCCTCCGCCCTTGTTTGCTCCTGATCCGGAACCCCTACTCCCTCCTGACCCTTTTCCCTCCATTTCTCGTGCGTGTTGCTGTCGGAGGCATCGACTCCGACCACCTCCCGAAGCACAGTCGCCGGGCCACCTCGTCGCCGGCAACCTGCTGCTCCACTCTGTCCTCCTCCACCACCACCCGACAGGCGGCGACGTCTTCGTCCCGTTACCGTGCTCGCCCGTCGTCATCGTGCCCTGCACCGTCGCCGGTGAGCGCCGCCTCCTCTCTGTCGAGAGGAAGGGGATGATAGGTGGGCCCCACCTGTCATCGACTCCTCTCTCTCCCCTCCCCTCTATGTGACTGGCCACCGGGCCCCGCACATCAGGTTTGAAACCTGACGCGTGCGGGGGGTCCATCTCGCCTGGCCTGGCTGGCCACTGGGCCGGCCCAGAGGCTGGCCATTTGGCCCAGGGCACTGTGGCCCTTTTCCTTTTCATTTTTGTCTGTTTTTTCAAAAATCCCACAGGATAAAATAATTGTCCAATTCCAATAATTCTTCCACCATAAATCTCAGAATATTTTGTAGTATTTAATAGTGCCATTTGTGTAAATTTTTGAAAACATTTTATGTACTGGATTTATTTAAAACGTAGTTTTAAATATTTTTTAGCCTCTGTTAAAATAGTTTTCAAAATCTTTTTCACTACAAAATCTTAGACAAATATTTTTAGTTTTTTATGTAGTATTTTTCAGAGTAGGGTAACATTTTAGAAGTGGAGTTTGTGCTCTGTTTTTGTTGTGATTCTTATTATTGCCGTTATTATCGCAACGATAGATCGTGCTGTTGACGAGGGAGTTGGACCCGAAGACTTTGAAGACCCCGAAGACTTTGTTGACCCAGGCAAGCAGCCCCTTGACCATGCCTAAGAAAATTTTTCATGCATGTCATATAGCACGTTATGTTTTCGATAAATTAATCATGATGATGTGGTGACCACTTTCGTGGATGCCTCGTTACCTTCTCGTTGATACTTGCATCGTGCATGGCCCTACCTCCTTATGAGGGTTATGCAGGTGGGAAGTAGATAGTATGCTTAGTATATGCTACGCAAACGGGATGGGGATATGCATGGTGATGGGAACAAAAGAGTTTTCAAAGACTTTTCGAAAACCCCGTCGGGTGCCACTAATTTCCGAGGGAGATGAAGATGAGCTAGGTAACCACTTGATAAAGAAGTGGTGTAACGGAGCAAGTGAGTGCATGTGTTTTCGAAAACGGATTAGATTTAAGATTTGCTGACCGTCCGAACCTTACATGTACAACCACGATACCCCTTATGGGACGGGACCTTGTTGATTACCTTGGTGGGTACTAGCAGAGAGCCCGCATTACTAGTGGCGGGAGTGACGTGGTCACTCTCGATACGGGGTCCTACCGGAATGGACAATCATGGCCTATTTTCACAGACATCGGGCACACCGTTGCGTGCCCTCTTGGATGATACGTGTGATGTATATCATGAGGGATGGCACCAATGAGTGGACTCTTTGTTTAGTATCGCCAGGGGAAAGGCATTGTTTGGGTGCTTACCTCGGGTATGTAATATATCGCGAGTCGTGGATGACACGGAAGTTCCCCGAGTCTTGTGGGTAAAGTGTACAACTTCCGAAGAGTGTAAAACTATTCGAATAGCCGTGTGCACGGTCATGGACAGTTGGAGGTCCTGCTTAAAATACGTCCAGTGTTTTCACAAACTGGTGTGTGTGTGTGTGCTGGTGACAAAGATGATACTTGAGTTAAGTCGGATGACTTGACATGATGACTGAACATGAGATGTTCAACCCCTGCTTATGATGATACCTGTAACTTGTTCATATGGATATCTGCCAACTGTTGATGCATGCTTACATAGTTATTTGATCATGACATTGCACTAAAAATTAGCTTTCTGCAAAAACTTACCTACTTAGTGCTATATCATGCATTGTTATACCTAGTTCCAAAACATGGGTTGCTTGCGAGTACATTCAAAGTACTCATTGGCTTGCCACTGGTTATTTAATTAGCTAGGCATGGAAGAGCAGGAATATGGTGAAGAGTTCGTTGGTGACAAACATGCGAACTAGGACGCTTCCCAGTCAGAGTGCTTGTAGGATTAAGGCAGATGGCATGGGTTCGCACTTTCGATCAAGATTTCCGCTGCTAGTTATGTTTGTTGTTCGGCCTTCATGGCCCTATCTATGTAAGACTTGACCTGCATGGTCTTTATTTGTGTAAGACGCTAAGTATGGATGTAAGACTCTTGTTATTCAGCTTCTGTGTGTTCAGTGAGCATTGATCTCTGGGATCACTGTACATTTGCATTCGGTGATCACGACTTATGAGTCGGGGTCCACACAAGAAGAGTCACCTAGAAGAAAAAGCTCAAGAGATGAGTCACCTCGAAGAGAGAGACGGAGTAGAGATGATCGTTATGAACGAAGACCCTCAAGGAGAAGTAGGGATTCGGAGAAGAAGGACAAGTACACCAAGAACTACTCAAGAAGAAGACATCAAGCTCATGTTGGTGAGTGGGTTTCCGGCTCCGACTCTGACGACCACTCCGAGAGAAGCTATCACTCCGACTCCGACTATAGTCAAGATGAAGGTGTTGCCGGACTTGCACTCGTTTCCTCCAACTACTACGACATATTTGATTCACCGAATGAAGGGAGTGGAAGTTGCTTCATGGCTATAGGCCCCATGGTATCACATCCCAAATATCTTGATTTCGATAGTGATGAGGATGACTACTTGGAGATGATGACTTGCTATGTGATAAAGCTAGTAATATTAGTCAAAATGTGCTAGATGATGATCATGTTAATCAAGATAAGTCGTGCGATGAAGATAAGAAGGAAATAGAACGACTAACTAAAGAATTAAACACACTTAAGTTAGCTCATAAATCTACTTTAGAAGATCATAGAGAGCTTGTAAGAACTCATGAGAAGCTACGCTTCGAGAATCTCAATTTGGAGCAAGAACATGAGTTTCTTAAAGAAATCAATAACGATATCCGAAAGAAGACTTCATCTTATCTAGCTAAATAACTACTCTTGTCTACATTTATTCCACAAGTTAAGACTAAGCAATCTAGTAACAAAGGCAAGAAAGGTTCTTCAACTAGTAGCAATAAAAATGATAGATCCAATGATATTGCTTCTAGTAGTTCTATTGATTCCACCAACGACTCTCTTAGCCAAGTTACACTTGAGCAAGAAAATGATCTATTGAAAGGGATTATAGAGAAAGGTATCAACAAAAGTCTTGCCGGATGTAAGCAATTTGAGGAGATTGTACGCTAATGGAGTTGAATGGGAAGAAGGTCAATACCCCAAGCCCAAGTTTGCTCCTCAAAGGGAGAAGTATGAACATACTCTTCCCAAGGGAACAAAAGCTCAAGATGACCCTCCACCACAAGATCACAAGCTCAATGGCAAGGTCAAGCTTCAAGAGGAGATTGACTCATATGAAGATGAATCCCAAGCTTTGGTCAAGTGGGTTACCAAGGCTACTACAAGCTCAACTTCTACAAGTGCCACTTCAACACCAAGGATTCCCATCAAGTTGATGTGGGTCCCCAAGAAGAAGAACTAGAGAAGTTCTTGAGGGGTGACTCCGCCAATGAAATTCACTCATATTCATTATTGGCAAGAACTAATTGCAATCAACATCAAAATTATGCAATTGTTTAAGGAGTCACACATTCCCTCAAAGGTAAGCAAGGACAAGGTAATACATGAATCCATGGACATCATCATGTATGCTTTGCACTCCATGTCCATAGATATCCTTGTATTTGTCTCTTGTGCTTGGGACTAACCCATGTAGGTGAGGAGAGTAAGAAACACAAAGGATTGCTCCCAACTCAAGATGATCTTCATCAACTATGAGCATCCACTACTACATCACCCACATGAAGTCTTCCATGACAAAACCCAAGGTTAGTTTATCCCTCTTAGGGGGGATGTCACATCAAGGGGGAGCTTTACTCTAAGACTTGAGTCAAAGTATCTCTAAGAATCTGACAACATTAAATGCTTTATGTAAAAGTGGTAACCCCACTTGTGCTTAAACGATGAGTATGACCTATGATCAAGTATTCTTACTTGGCTCCTAAGTCAATATACTCATATATAGATGACTACGTCATCTCCAAAGTGCTTCATAGATGCTAGAATAATTGTGCATGTTTGCCATGATTCCATTTGATATCTTATTGTGTGAGCATGTTGGTCTACATATCTTTACTCATTCGAGGATATCCAATTGTAGCTATTTGGTTTTTATCTTCTTTTTGCCAATTGGATATACAAGAATGCCTAGGACCCTCCTCTAGCTATCTATGCTTTCTCACCTCAAGTTCTATTCATGCTATATCACAAAAACTTGAACAAGCACTTGATGAACCCTTTGTGTGAGGAGCACTCGAAGTACAGTTTCGTCAGGGCTGACCTCCAAAACCTCCCTAAAGTGCTACTCGGTGTGACCAACTGGAAAATCTCGGTTCCACTGAATGCCTAGGGTTGATCTGTTTTTGCACCTCGGTACCACCGATACCATAATCTTGGTTACACCGAGTTTCCCTGTCAACTAACAGTGGAGGAACTCGGTGACACCGAAATTCTAGTCTCGGTGACACCAATAGTGAAGGGTACTTATGGAGGCGGACCCGGTGCTTTGAATTTCTATCTTCAAACGTCGCGCCCCCAACCCTAAGTTGTCGAACCAGACCCCCCAGTCATCGCCTTTGTCTCCCCAAGCGCCTCCGCAGTTGGGAATCACGCCACCGACGGGAATATTCTCCATCATCGCCGCCGTAGTCGGACCACCGCCAAGTTAGGGTATGGCTCCGAATTTTCTTCATGTGTTCCCCTTCCAATTCTAACGCATTGAGAAGATTTCGTCTTGTTCCACCATGTGCAAACTTCCTATCCCACAAAAACAATCCATAGATTAGAAAACAATGAAATTTTGGATCTGATCTCCCGCAGAATACATCTCGGTGACACCGAGTTGTAAGAATCGGTTCCACCAATTCTGTGTTTAGGGTTACTAAGAACCACTTCGGAGAGACTGAGTAGTCTTTTTCGGTTCCACCAAAAATAGCTGCCAAGTTTTTGTTAAGGCAGTGGTCAGTCTCGGTGACTCCGAAAACAGCAACCCGATGCTACCGAAATCTATCTTGTAGTAGTTCATACCCAAAGTTTCTGAGTTTATTTTTCGAAAATTTCTGTGTTTTTGTGATACTCAACTTTTCTCCTCTTCTATACTCCATTCATTGGGACAGTATGTCAGCTTCAGGTGACAGTTAGAATGATTCGAGAGAGCCTAGCATTGATGTTGATCCAGGCACTAGTCCTGACCCAAGCTCATCTTCCTCAGAAGATCCAGGCACTCCTAGCTCCCATGGTTTGCCCAAGGCTACAACTAGAGCCTGGAGGAAGTTGAACTCAGATGAAGAGGACTCTGATTTTGTGCCAAGCAAAGGCAGGACAAAGCTGCTAAGAAGGTTGCATCTGAGGCCACCTCATCCAGAAGACCTGCCAGGAAGGAGTATGCCAGTTCTGAGGCTGTGAGAGCACCAGAGAGTGCTAGGGCTTCCATGTCTATAGAGCCAGCCAGAAGCTCTATGCCCAAGAAGCCAACTGGGAAAAAGAGGGAAAGAACAAGATATGTCAGAACTAAAGTTCTTCCTTCTACTCCAGAGTACTTAGATCCAAAAGAAGCTGAAGAAGAGGAAGAGCCAGCTGCCCAGGCTCCTCCTAAGAAGAAGAAGAAGCTGCTTGCTGATGCCATCACTTCTCAGGCCCCATCCAAAAGCAAGGCAGCTCCTCCTCCCAAGAAGCCCACTGTCGTTGTCAGAATCGGCGGATCTCGGGTAGGGGGTCCCGAGCTATGAGTCTAGGATCAATGGTAACAAGGGGACGAAGGAGACAATGTTTACCCAGGTTCGGGCCCTCCTATGGAGGTAAAACCCTATGTCCTGCTCGATTATATTGATGGTATGAAGGTTACAGAGTTGATCTACCTCGAGATTAGATAGCTAAAACCCTAGATGAGTTTCTATGTCCTACAATCTAAAACCTCCCTGGTTTATATAGACACCGGGGGGTACCTAGGGTTTACACATGATAAGTATCATTCCGGGGATGGAGATGCCGATTTCCTCATCTTGACTTGGAGTGCACGACGCACCTTCGAGGTTTCCTTCTAGAAGATGGTGTCGTGGCATATCCGGCCCTTCCTGCGATAGTCAGAGAGCGGCCCACCAAGCCGGCCTATTGAGAGATAGGCCAGCGGCCTGAGGACCCCTTAGTCCAGGACTCCCTCAGTAGCCCCCGAACTAGCCCCCAACGCCAAGGGTCATAGTACCAGCAGCTCCACGTGACCGGAGTCTTCAGCTTGCGGGGTGAGTTCTTTTCCCCTTAATGATCAGCTGAGACTAGTCCAGCTTCCGATGACATGTAATTTTTCCGATCATACAATCGTCCGGACGCCATGAGTTGCTTAGCCCCAAAGGACAAACGTCAAAGTGTAAATAGTGTTTCCTGTTAGCCCTTTTGACGAAGGGTCGCGGCCTATCACGACCACTAAACCAGTTATGGAAACTTGATTCGCCGTTCGAGGCCATTTTTACGTCGACATGACTCATCAATGTACAGATCGTGCTCCGTTTCACACGGGATATGATTAGCGCCCTAGGTTTTCTCATGCGTGCGTAACGGCACGGATATCTCGGGAAGCAGAGAGGCTTGCAGCGCAGTAGAGGGAGGCTCATCGGCATCACGCCTTATAAAAGGGGAAAAATCCTGTGGCCTATTCACGCTTTCCATTCGCATCCCTCGCTTCCTCAATCTTCCCAAGCTCCAAGAGCCTAGATCCAGTTTTCCCTCAATCTCTCCTCCGAGCTTAGCCATGGCGGGTTCAGGCTCTATGGGCAAGTGGCAGGCCTCTACGGTCACCGATAAGGACATCCAGGAGTTACAGCTCGCCGGCTACCTCCCCGCCAACGTCTTCCACCGCGCTTCGGAGGCGAACCAGGTGGTCCCCACCCCTAAGCCAGGCGAGAGGGTGGTGTTCGTCCCCCATTTCATCCGGGGACTGGGCTTTCCGCTCCACCCCTTCATCAAGGGCCTTATGTTCTTCTACGGGCTGGATTTCCACGATCTTCTCCCGAACTCCTTCGCGCATATTTCGGCATTCATTATTATCTGCGAAGCCTTCCTGCGGGTCAAGCCGCACTTCAGCCTGTGGCTCAAGGTATTCAATGTCAAGCCGAAGATAGTCGTGAGCGAGCACGTAGACTGCGGAGGGGCGGTAATCAGTAAGCTCCCCCGCGTCAAGTGGCCAGCCGGCACCTTCATCAATACAATCAAGATCTGGCAAAAGGAATGGTTCTACATCACCGAACCAAGGGACAAGGGCTGGGCAGCACCTGCCGAGTTCAGATCTGGACCCCCTGCGAGGTTAGCCTCGTGGCTCAAGAAGGGTATTGACTGGGGGTCGGACGCAGAGGTGAAATCGCTGCAGAAGCGCATTTCCTCGGTGATCGCGGCCAAGGTTGAGCTGGTCAATGTTGTCCAGGTCAGGCTCCACCGCCGCCTTCTTCCCTGCCAGCGCCGGGCTTCCCCAATGTGGGCCTATCAGCTCGAGGACCAGTCTACGGTGCAAGGATTCTTCCGCACTACCCACCAGAAGTTGTGGAAGGCATTATTCAAGCCCCCGAAGAGCTGGCCAGCCAAGGAGGCGGACTCTGGCTTAAGCACCGATAACCCCCCTACCCAGGTATGATATTATCTCGATACTCCGGCACTGTTGTTTGACAAGAGCTGAACAACCTCCCTCTCATCTTTACATAAGTGGCTGAGCAAGGCCGTCAAAATGGATTGCCCGGCCCCACAGCCCGAAGGCCCCGGGTCGGATCTGCTGATGGCGATGCTCGTCGTTGTGTCGTACACAGCGCCGGAGAAGAAAGAAAAGAAGAAAAGCCGAGAAGTCCTCCGTACAAGGGACCCGCCGGACACTATGTCCGAGGAAACCCCTGCCTCCTCTACTCATGAGGAAGAGCATGAGGATGGGGGGAAGGCGATTCCCCCCTTACAAGGAAGAGGGCGGTGTCGCAGGATGCCGCGGAGGATCTACCTCCTCCTGCCCAGAAGAGGGCGCGTAGGCCGAGGTTAATCCTGGCCGACGACAGCTCAGACTCCGACGCTGAGTCCGAGGACTTTGAGAGGGTTCCCCAAAGGAACCTAAGGGTCAAGCCCCCGGCCCAAAGGTACGAATCCGAAGACTCCCTGGGTCGTTTAAGTGAAGTTTTTAATGTTTTTAATGGGCGAATGCCTTTTAATCTGCAGGCCACCGCGCATTCTCCCCACCGAGCAAATATCGGACAGGGAGTCTCCACCCGCCGAGCTAGCGGAGAGCGGGACTACGTCGCACCCCACACCTCTAGGGGCCGCGAAGGAGGCCGCGGATGTGTCATCCCGCCCGGCTCCTGTGGAGCCAAACACCGGCGGCGGGGGTGACGATGTTATGGCCGAGGCTAACGCCTCGACCGCCGAAGACCAGGAGGGGGAAACTCCCCTGGCTGCTGAGGAGGGGGGACGAAATACTGTCCAGTCTCCTCCGAGGACGTCTCCGGAGGGCACTGTGCCTCCGGAGCTACAGACTCAATCCCCCATCAGAGATCGGGTTGGCCAGTCACCACCGGTGCCACCCATGACTGGGTGGCCAGTCCTGATGCAGGAGGCTTTATCAAGTGCCTCCATCTCCGAGGATCACCGCACTCTTATGGGTGCGGTTTTGCAAGGTATTCAGTCCATTGACAACGGACTAAAAGAGGCCTTCTATGGTCTCTTGACGGGCTTCAAGGTGAGCCACATAATACCCTTTTCCCGAAAAGTTTAATTTTATTAAGTTTGCACTTATCTTTATATATGTAGTAGCCCCCGAGCCCTGGGTGGGTTTGCAAAAACCCACCCGGGGGTCAAATACCCCGGAGTGACCAACAATGCATAAGGAACCATTTGTCTCGCACTGTTCTTTAAGCCCTTAAGAGGACCGAGCACAGGGTCATATTCTTAACAGTTCGGGGGTTTGAACCCACATAACTTGATATTGTACAATTTATTTTTTGCAGGCCTCGGCGGCGGCGACGGCCGTCAATGCCGCGGAGCTTGCCGAGCTAAATCGGAAGCTCAAGAGCTCCGATGAGGAGCTCGACCGCCTGAATAAGAGGTTCGACGAGGCGCAAGGTAAGTCGAATTAAAATATCCGGACTATTTATCGTTGTTAATCCAGACTCTTAACCCGGTGTAATGACTCATTTACTGCTAACACAGCTTCGGCTGTGGAGGTCGAGAACCTCAAGGCCGAGCAAAAAAAGCTGAAGCAAGCGGCCGCGGATGAGAAGGCGTTGGCCAAACAAGCAGCAGCCGCTCTATCCGCATTAAAAGCTACGAGCGATAAGCATGAGGCCCGGGTGGAGGAGGTGCAGCAGGAGCTCAAGGACACCAGCACAAAGTGCGAGGCCCTTGAGCAGAAAGGGAAAGAGCAAGCCACCGAGCTATCTGTACTGAAATCCGAGCTCCAAAAGGAGCGGGTGGACAGGCGGTCCTTTGAAGAAGAGGTTCGCCAAGTCAAGGCTGTCACAGATGGTAAGCTGTTTTCTCTACAATGTGCCTTTGGTGGTAGCAGGTTTGCTTTGCTCACCCAGGTGTGGCGTTCCTCAGGCGTCTGTGCGGATCTCCAGAAGAGTGCAGCGGACGCGAACAAGTTCTATGCTTCGCGGGAGGAGGATGATGAGGCTCGGCTATTCTGGGCACAGTTTGAGTCCCCCGAGCGTTCTCCTCTTCTGATCGAGCAGTTGAAGCAACTGATGGAGCTGCACAGGATGGCGGAGCCAGCCATGAAGGATCTCTGCATCCGGCTGTGGCCTAAAGAGCCGTTGTCGGGCAGCTACTTCAGCTTGGTGCGGAAACTGTGCGATGCTGCGCCTCGGATTGACGCGCTGAAGCGTTCTACATGCATCGAGGGAGCTCGGATGGCCTTTGCAAAGACCATGGTGCACTGGCCAAAGCTCAAGCCGACTGAGATTGCCACCGCACCTCCGCCCCCTGGAAAGGGGCATAGGCGCCCCAACCTATACTTCTCCGCAGTGATGGAGGGTGCTCGGGCGATAGAGGCCCAATGCTATAAGGATGTTTTTTATGAATGAGCGCGCTGTAATATGTCTAAAGACTGTTAACGCTTTATAATGAGGCTGCATGGTTTATCATGTCTTTTTGTGTTTTGTACTTATTATGACTCCTATGCGGCCGTTTTATCTGAAAGTTGCGAGTCGTCGGCTTCAGCCCACACGTAGATACTACCCGAGGTGTTTCTGCCTCCGCACTGTGACCCTTAGCCGAGGTATCGGTGCCCGAAGGTGGTAGTGCGAGGGGAACAAGGCAATCGGACTATGATGCTTTATTGCTTGCACTTAGCCGTAGGAAAAAAATGCGGGGGCTGATGACTAGCCCCTAGTGTTTTGTGATGTTCGGATATACCGAGCCTTAAGCAAGCATCACATGGTTCATGCAAGTACAAAACCCATCGTATTACATGGAATAACCTCTATCGATTTTTTAGTATGACACTTATGCTCGGATTTGCAGACCGGTTCTCGCTTACTATGATAGTCAGTTTTCGGCTTTCTCCCTCGAGGTGCTTGACCAGGCGAGCTGGAAGCACAATCGCAGTGGTTCTCCCTTTGCCCTTTTAGCCGAACGAGCGGAACGTAAAAGGGCAAACATAGGAGCCGGGCAACCCAACTATTGACCCAAGACATAGTTCGGATCCGATGCATATAAAGCAAAATCCAAGACGCCGAACACACGATCAATTGTGTCGGGGTGATGCTTGGGGTGATATTTTGAATTCAATCCCCCGGTCTATTAGCCGGTTGCATCGTGATGTATACTGAACAGTTTCGCAAGAAGCGTTGATGAGGGAAGAACAGAGCATGTAGCATAAAATACAGCGAAGAAGCCATGTACAATGGTCTATTATTTTCTCATTAATTCTTATAACTCAAATTGTCGAAGCCACTGTTTACAGGTATTTGACGAGGAAATAGAAAGTTTACAGAGGAGGGGTTGTACCAGGGGTCTTCGATGGGTGGCTTGACGACCTCGATGAGCCTAGCCGAATGTTCGCTCCTGTGCCTCTTAGGGAGTTGTATTCCTTTAAGGGTGATGGTATCGGCGAACGGACCTTGGGAAGAATATCTTGAGAAGTCGCCGAAGTATGGATGAACTTTACGCTTTAGCAGGTCCTTGATGGTACCTGTGGTATGTCCGAGGTCATGTACTGGCAGTAGTTCGGTCCAGCTGAACACTTTCCCTTTGATAGTTGTTCCTCACTGCTGCCCATGGAATTTTGAGTGCAAAGTTGTGCCGTCTTGGCACATGTTTGATGGGCACTAGGGTTGGGCAGTGAGGAGTGTGTCCCTATTTCTGAGGAGAATAAGATTCCGGGAGTTCGGATTGAGACCGAGCTCATTTGTCAGCCTTACGTGCCTTTATGGCAGATTTCGATGTTGGCCGATCGGCATTGTAATGGAATTCGGCCGCCAAGGCCAATGCATGTTCCTCAGTTTGGAGGGAACGCTCTATGTTGCCGTTGATAGTAATGACCCCCTTGGGCCCGGGCATCTTGAGCTTGAGGTATGCGTAGTGTGGGACGGCATTAAAGCGAGCGAACACTGTGCGGCCCAGCAGGGCGTGATAACCGCTGCGGAAGGGGACAATGTCGAAGATCAAGTCCTCGCTGCGGAAGTTGTCAGGCGAACCGAACACTACTTCCAGGCTAACAGAGCCCGTGCACCGGGCTTCGACGCCTGGGATCACTCCTTTAAAGGTAGTGTTGCTGGGCTTGATCCTTGATGGATCTATACCCATCTTTTTCACAGTGTCTGAGTAAATCAGATTGAGGCTACTTCCTCCGTCCATTAGGACTTTAGTGAGGTGGTACCCATCGATAATGGGGTCTAGGACGAGGGCAGCTAATCCCCCATGACGGATACTGGTCGAATGGTCTCGTCGATCGAAGGTGATCGGGTACGCCGAACATGGGTTATACTTCCTCTCCTTTTTGGGTATGTGAGTGGCATATATCATGTTCATAGTTTTTACCTCTGGAGGGAACTGCTTCTGTCCACCGTTGATCGGACCGCGGGGCTCATCATCATCCTCGCTGCGTGGGACCTTGCCTTGCTCCTCGGATGCGAGTTTGCCGGCTTGTTTGAACACCCAACATTTACGGTTGGTGTGGTTGGCGGGCTTGTCTTGAGTGCCATGGATCTGGCAAGGCCTCTCCATGATTTTCTCCAGTGGGGTGGGTCCATCACGATTGCCTTTAGGAGGCTTCTTCCGCTGCCCGGATCGAGGGTTGCGGAAGCCGGCGTTAACGGCCGTATTGTCGGCATCACTATTGCTGTGCCGGCATTTATTTTTGTTGCGTCATGGTTTCCTGTTTCCATCCCGAGCTTCGGAGGTGCCGGGGTCTTCGGGGTTGTGGCTTCGTCTCGCTAGCCAATTATCCTCGCCCGCGCAAAAGCGGGTCATGAGTGATGTAAGGGCGGACATGGTCCTAGGTTTATCCTGACCGAGCTGGCGAGCCAGCCATTCGTCCCGAATATTGTGCCTGAAAGAGGCTATAGCCTCGGCATCTAGGCAATCGATGATCAGGTTTTTCTTGGTCAAGAACCGATTCCAGAATTGTCGAGCAGACTCTCCTGCCTTTTGGACGACGTTGCTTAGGTCGGAGGAGTCCAGAGGCCGTACATAGGTGCCCTGGAAGTTAGATCAGAATGCATCCTCGAGATCCTCCCAGCTCCCGATAGAATTTTCGGGGAGACTGTTTAACCAGAGCCGAGCTGGCCCCTTAAGTGTAAGGGGTAGATACTTGATGGCATGGAGATCGTCTGCTTGTGCCATATGAATGTGGAGGAGGAAATCCTCGATCCACGCTGCTGGGTCAGTTGTTCCGTCATATTGCTCTATGTTCACAGGTTTAAACCTTTCCGAGAACTGATGCTGCATCACCTCGTCGGTGAAGCACAGTGGGTGGGCAACGCCTCTGACCCGGGCTATGTCATGCTGGTAGTCGGTGTATGTTCTGGCCCGGTTTTGTTCCCGACCTCTATTGTTTCGGTCGAGCCAAGGCCGGTACATGTCCCATCTATCGGGGAAGTACCCTCTAGATCCGTAGATGGATCTCGTGCGGCCTGTTCTATAATCCAGGTCGTGTCGCAGGTCGTACCTGTCCTCAGGCTCCATTGGCTCCTTTCGCCTTCCGCGGGGTATCGCCGGCCTATAACCGGTGTCGCCAGCCGTCCTATCTCGTCCTCGGGGAGGTAGGTCCGGCTGGTCGTATGGAGTGTGCTTGGGGGATGGCGTATTAGGGAGTTCCTCATCGAATTGTGGCAGCAGCCGTCGGCGTGGATAGCTCTTGGGTTGGTCCAACAGACCGGTACCGTATCCTTCCTCGGCTGACAGGACCCTCGTCCATCTATCATTGTGGGTATCTTGTTCGGCCTTAAGCTGTCGTTCTTTTCCCTTTAGGCTTCGGGCAGTGGCTATAAGTTGTTGCCTAAACCGTTCCTGATCCTCAAGGTTTTCGGGGACGATGAAGTCTTCGGCTTCTGGGCTATCCTCCTCCTCTACAGGGGGGAGGTAGTTGTCATCCTCGGAATCGTTTGGATCTTCGGGGTCGTGCTGGTCCTCCGGCATTTCCTGGTCCTCTAGCGGCTGCTCGGGGATATCGGGATCGCTGAGGTCTTCCAGGGTATCATTTTCCCCGGTGCCAGCAATAGCTTCCCTTCCCTTTTTTGTCTTTGATCGTTTGCGCTGTTTCCGGCGCCTTGATGGCGCTTCACCCGATTTATCACCATTGTTTGCGGGTGTGTGTTCGCCATTATCGGCTGGAGTATCCACCATGTAGACGTCGTAGGTAGAGGTGGCAGTCCATCGCCCGGTGTTGACGGGGGTGGGAGCGCGATCCTCTTCATCCATGTCTTCTGCCTCCTCGGCGGCGTAGTCCAACATATCGGTTAAGTCTTCGACAGTGGCTACGAAGTGGGTGGTGGGTGGGATGAAAAATTCCTCTTGACCCGCCTTAAGACCGAACTGAACGTGGATCGGGGTTGGGTCGTCAGTAATTTTCATCGATAAGATCCGATCTAGAGCTTCGTTGAGTGTCGAGAGCTCGATCGGGTCAATTTGCTCAGGGCTTTTGGAGTTAACCTCCGATGCGTCCGCACAAGAAGTGTGTTCGGCAGGAGCTGGTACCCGGCCATCTGGCACTATGGCCGATCCGGACTAAAAGCCAGATCATCACCGGGGTTGGTCCCGTGGGCGGGATCGAAAGCGAAATCCGAGGTTAAGGCCTCGGAGTCCTCGGGTGGGTCGGATGAGACTGCCAGCCCGGTGAGCAAAAGATCGCCCCGAGAGTCTACGGAGAACTCTAGGTTCCCGAATCTGACCTCTTGATCAGGGGTGAAACTCCAGACCCGGCCAAGATAGCCGGTCGGGTCAGCGTGCAGCACAATGCTGCCGAAAGCGAAGATCTGTCCAAGGACGAAGGAGTCCATGTTTCGGACTTCTTCGTTAATGACAACGCGAGCCATCGATTCCTTTGGCGATCACAGCGGAACTCTCAATGAAAGCACCAATGTCAGTGTCAAAACCGGCGGATCTCGGGTAGGGGGTCCCGAGCTGTGAGTCTAGGATCAATGGTAACAAGGGGACGAAGGAGACAATGTTTACCCAGGTTTGGGCCCTCCTATGGAGGTAAAACCCTACGTCCTGCTCGATTATATTGATGGTATGAAGGTTACAGAGTTGATCTACCTCGAGATCAGATAGCTAAAACCCTAGATGAGTTTCTCTGTCCTACAATCTAAAACCTCCCCGGTTTATATAGACACCGGGAGGTACCTAGGGTTTACGATTGATAAGTCTCATTCCGGGGATGGAGATTCCGATTTCCTCATCTTGACTTGGAGTGCACGATGCGCCTTCAAGGTTTCCTTCTAGAACACGGAGTCGTGGCATATCCGGCCCTTTCTGCGATAGTCAGAGAGCGGCCCACCATGCCGGCCTATTGAGAGATAGGCCAGCGGCCTGAGGACACCTTAGTCCAGGACTCCCTCACCCACTGCTCCTAAACCCAAGAGGACAACCAGGGACATTCTAGCTGCAGCCAAGAACAAGGGAACCTCCTCCAGAGCTGCTGCTGAAGATGAAGATATGTCTGTTTTGAGGAAGCTTAGACCTCACCTCCCACAACACAATGACAACCTTCCACTTACTGAGGATATGAAGAAGAGAAAGGATTCAGGGTTGAGAGCATGGAGAGCCATAGATCCTTATTCACAGAGGAGAAAGACATATGTTGATTACAGATTCTACACTAAGGAGCAGCATGATTTCTATGAGACAGTTTTGCTTGATAGGAGCCCTGCTGTCAGCGACATGAGATATGTAGATTGGGGCTACATTAAGGAAAATGAGGATTACTTCCCCCATGTGCTAGATAACTTCAAGGTTGTTGGTATTGATGTTTTTGTTGGCAAGAAGATGACCCCCTGGAATGATGAGATGATCATGCAGTTCTATTACACTGCACACTTCTATCCAGATGGCAGGATAGTGTGGATGACTGAGGGCACCAGATATGAATCTTCAGTGGAAAAGTGGGATACCATCTTAGGACCTCCACAAGTACAGAATGGTGATTTGGATGTGTACTCTGAGTCCAAAGCAAATCACAACTCCATAGCTAATATGTACAAGGAGATCCCTGGGGACTATGTGCATTCACATAAGTTTGGCTCAGTGTACTATCTGCAGGAAGGTTTGCAAACCACCAACACCATTCTGAGGTACACCTTGATACCCAAGTCAGGTGATGAGAAGATGATCAGAGGATACTCCATAAACATACTGCATCATATTGACCTTCACACCAGATTCAGAGTCATGGACTTGATAGTAGAGACTGTGAAGAGGACAACTGCTGACCAGAAGAGGTCATGTGGATATGCTCCATACATTCAGATGCTCATCAACTCCAAGCTTGAGAAGAATGTATTTACTCTTGATAGACCACACATGCCTCTCCAGCCTGAATTTGAAGACAATATAGTGGTGATGGACCCAGACCATCCTACTTCAGCTACTGCACAGGAAGCAGCTGAGGCTGCCAGACCCACTAGTGCTCCAGTGCCAAGGACAAGGAACGAGCAAATGGATCTTATTCTTAGATCTATCCAAGGCATGCAGAATGACATCACAAAGATTCTCAAGAACCAAAAGAGCCTGGAAAGGATTGTTGAAGACAAGTTTCACTCTTTAAACAACAAGGTGGATGGGCTGACCAAGACAGTTAATGAGCTCAAGAAGGAGGTGGACTCAGTACCCCTTCCCCACACATCGGGGGATGATGATGATGATGACAGACAACCTCTCAGGCCAAGCACTCAATTCAAGACACAAGCCAGATCTTTGTCAGTGCCAGCTTCTGAGATGAGAGCATCTACATCAGCCCCTCCTGCAGCTCCTTCAGTCCCACCAGCTCCATCAGCACCTCCAGTGCCTACACCAACCCCTTCCATGACATCGGCAGAAGTCTTCGTAGAAGCGGTTCTCTCGACTCCTATATCAACAACTGGAGGAGATCAGCCCCAGAGAGACGATTAGTCCTATACCTTTGAAGTTTTTGGTAACTTGTTGCCAAAGGGGGAGAAGTTGTATAGATTAATAGGGCTTCGATAGAGAGAGAGTGTTGCTTTTTATCGCTCTCCAAAACTTCAAAACCTTTTGGTTGATTTGTTTGTGTTAAACTTGTTGGTGTTTGATCATGCACTTCCTATGTGTTGCTACTATTTCCTATCTATTGAGATGCTTATGAGATGATCATTCACTTCTTGCTTGATGTGTTGTGCCATGTTATTCAATCATATTATTCTCGCACACCACCAAGCTGTATGTGACATGGAAGAGAACCCCATGAACCTAATCGATTGTGCATTTGCATTCAAACGCAAATTCAAAATAGTGCACAAATTTAGGGGGATTTCTTACTTATCACATACTTCTCAAAGCGATGACTCTATTCATTGATTATATCATATGTCGAAGCTTTGATCTATATGTTGTCATCAATTACTAAAAAGGGGGAGATTGAAAGCACATTTGCTCCCTTGGTGGTTTTGGTAATTAATAACAACATATATGTCATTGGACTCATGGTTCCACTAAGTATATTTCAGGAAAAGTCCAATGATGAGATGGCTATAAGTTGTGAGGTGATACACCAATATGCAAGGAATGGATTGGCAAAGCTTCAAGCTAGAAGACACTACATTTTACTTTGTGAGAAATCACTTTGAGTCCATAGGAAAGCAAATACTATTAACAGGGGGGGTAAGGTAATGTTGGTGAACAAATTGCTCCACGTGCACAAGTGCTAGCCACCAAAAACACCCACAAGGTCTCCCACAAATATACTATGTCTAAACCCTACCACTCAAAATCGGTGCCACCAAGAATTCCACATTGTCTACACCGAGTTTAAACCCAAGCCAGAACCCTAGCCAAACCCTAGGTCTTTGGAACAACCGAGACTGCATCGGTGCAACCGAGTTTCAGTGACCAACCTTCTGGTGTCCCAATTCATAAAATTGGAATTTCCGAGTTTATGCTTCGGTCTCATCGAGTTTTGGAAACTGCCCTCGGCCACTCGTTTCGGTACCATCGAGATTCCTATATCGGTCTCACCGAGATGCCTAAAGTTGCCACATTTTGAACAGGTCGGTGCCACCGAGTTTTACTTTGGTTTCACCGAGTTGGGCAATAATGTTGTAACGGTTGGATTTTTGGAGATGCCTATATACCCCTCCACCACATCCCACTCGAAAGAGAAGCACTCAGAACTATTCCATACTTGCCCCATCCAGTTTTCTGAGAGAGAACCACCTACCCTTGTGTTGAGATCAAGATCATCCACTCCAACCATATGGATCTTTATTTCTAGCCTCCCCAAGTTGCTTTCTACCCAATAAATCTCTTCTACGAAGCCAAATCTATGAGAGAGTGATTGAGTGTTGAGGAGTCTATCATCTTGAAGCAAAGAGCAAGGAGTTCATCATCATTATCAAGCCTATTACCTTTTGGAGGGTGGTGCCTCCTAGATTAGTTAAGTGTTGCTTGGGAGCCTCCTACTTCGTGTTGTGGAGTTGAACCAAGAAGTTTGTACGGGCAAGGAGATCGCCTCCTTCATGAAGATCTACCCATAGTGAGGCTAGTCCTTCGTGGACGCCAGCCATTATGGAATAGTCAAGGTTGCTACTTCGTGGACCCTTATGGGTGGAGCCATCCATGGACTCTCGCTACCGTTACCCTTCGTGGGTTGAAGACTCCATAAACGTGGATGTATGATAGCGCCACCTATTGGAACCACAGGAAAAATCTTCATGTCTACAATTGCGTTTGATCTTCTAACCCTTACCTCTATTACATGTGCTTGTATTTACTTTCCGCTGCTATACTCTTAGACATGCATGTGTAGGGTGTGCTTGACTTGCTATCATTGCTAAAATCTGCCTACAATTAAAATTAGCAAAAGGTAGAACTTTTAATTGGTCAAGTAGTCTAATCACCCCACCCTGTATACATACTTGCGATCCTACAGTGTTGTCGTATAAATTCTTTATCACTTCCTAAATTTTCATAATTTTTTGAGTTACACAAGTACACTGTTTTCACAAAGTGCTACAGACTGTTCTGTTTGGACAGATTGTTGTCATAGTTTTGTTATCTACTTATCCTATAGTTTCCATAACCTATATTGGTAGATATAAATTGTGGAAACAATAGGAAACAATAGATGATGTTTGGAAATTATTGTGCAACTTGTCTTGGCAGTACAAGAAGTGTGGACTTATTCTTATGTGTACTAAACTATCTCACGAGTTCTTTTCGTGTTTTTGTGGATGAAGTTTTTAAGATTTAGGGAAACCGTGATATTAAAGGAATTAAGGAGAAACAAAATCTCAAGCTTGGGGATGCCCAAGGCATCCCAAGATAATATTTCAAGAAGTCTCAAGCATCTAAGCTTGGGGATGCCCGGTAGGCATCCGACCTTTCTTCATCAACAATTATCGGTTAGTAGCGGTTGAGCCTAAGTTTTTGCTTCTTCACATGATGTGTGCTATTCTTGGAATGTCATATTTTTTTTTTGCTTTCTATTTTAATAAGATACTTAGATCTGAAAGTTTTTAGATGAGAGAGGGTTCTCAAATGGCTACCCATTTACTTAACTACTCGCTTGATCTTCACTTATATCTTTTTGGAGCAGCTTGTCATTTACTCTTGTGCTTCACATTATATCCTATGAGTAAATTGTTAAATGAAATGAATACCATGAAGTTGAAATTATATGTTCATATCATGCCTAGTAGTAGTTTCACATTGGGTTTAGAAAGTGAAATCTTTTGAAGCTTGAGAATCACAATATTGGTCATACAAGCAATTCGTCAATGATTAGTATAAGGAAGAGAACCTTCACATACAAATATATTATCTTGGACATCTTCTATGATTGTGAATACCCATTAATTATTTTCAAACTTGAGCTAATTAGTTGAAGTTGTACAAGGAAGACAACATAATGAGTTATGGTTGTGTATATTTGCATAGAAGTTATATTGTTATGGATCCTCCAACATGTGGTGCTTGCTTAGGATCTTTTGCTAGCCAAAAATTCGTACTAAGTAGAGATACTACTTGTGCATCCAAAAACCCTTAAACCCAGTTTCTTCCCATGAGTGTATACCATACCTACCTATGGATTGAATAAGATCCTTCAAGTATGTTTTTATCGGTGCAAAAAAGCAATAAAAATTGCTTATAAATGTGTTTGATCATTTAGTGTAAGAGAAAATTGAGTGTTGTACGAACTTGTGATGGCAAAGTAATAAAAGCGACAGACTGCATAATAAAGGTTGCTATCATAATGGGTAATATAACGTGATGTTCTTTTGCATTAAGGGATTGTGCATACAAAACCAAAAAGCGCATGACAATCTCTGCTTCCCTCTGCGAAGGGCCTATCTTTTACCATTCAGTATTGACTTTTATGCAAAAGTCAATAGTATGCATTCTCATTTCAACCTCAATTATTCTCTAGTTGGCAAGCATCATGTGGTGGGGAAAGATCTAGGCACATATGGCCAGTCAAATATATTTGATCATGACTTATTATTGTTGACAATTATATCTATGATAAATGAGTTGGGAGTCGAAACATTAAGCCCCTATCTTTCTCTATGTTCGATGGATGCCATTTGTTCTAAAAATATGCTTTGGGTACTAGCAATCATAGAAGACTATATGATGATTGAGTATGTGGAGCTCTTACTTAGACTTTGTTGAGAATAAGTTGAATTGCAATTGTTTGGTGACTAAGAACGTAGGTTGTTAAGTTTCAAGTGAATTCATTGTTTGAACCATAACATGTCAATTGGTTGCTACTTTATCATGATGAGTTTTATGATAAAGAGTTTCTGTTATGATGCTAGGAAAAGCGGTTGAAATTATCATTAATCAAACTTGTGCACTATGCTAGCATTCACACTTCATAAATTATATTCTTTTATCATTTACCTACTCGAGGACGAGTAGGTATTAAGCTTGGGGATGCTGATACGTCTCCAACGTATCTATAATTTATGAAGTATTCATACCATATTTACAACAATTTTATATGGTTTTGGTATGATTTGCATTGAACTAACCCCGACTGACGCTGTTTTCAGCAGAACTACCATGGTGTTGTTTTTTGTGCAGAAATAAAAGTTCTCCAAATGCAACGAAACTTTTTGACAGTTTTTTTGGGAACAAAAGAGGCACTAGAAGCTTCGTGGGAGGGCCAGAAGAGCCACGAGGTGGCCACAACCCACCAGGGCGCGTCAGCTCCCTTTGGCTCGCCCTGGTGTCTTGTGGGCCCCTGGTGGCCCATCTTCACGTGAAACCGACACCCGAAAATCCTATATATTCAGAAACCCCTAGAAATAACCCTAGATCTGAAGTTCCGCCGCCGCAACTCTCTGTGTCGATGAAAAACTAATCTGGAGGCATTCCAGTACCCTGCCGGAGAGGGTAGATCATCTTCGGTGGCCATCTTCATCATCCCGGCGGAGGCCATGACGAGGAGGGAGTAGTCCACCCTCGGGGCTGACGGTTTGTACCAATAGCTATGTGTTCAATCTCTCTCTCTCTCGTGTTCTTGATATGTCACGATGTTGATGTATCGCGGGCTTTGTTAATATAGTTCGATCATATGGTGTTTTCCCCTCTCTATCTTGTTGTGATGAATTGAGTTTTCCCTTTGAGATTTCATTATTACCAGATTGAACACTTTTATGGATTTGAGAGCACTTGATCTATGTCTTGGCACTCAACTCGCGGATTCCCGAGGAGACATTGGGGTAATCTCTTCATAGGGGTTGATGCACGTTTTTGTCCTACTTTCTCCGGTAGAAATCTTGGGGCACTCTTTGAGGTTCTTTGTGTTGGATTGAGTATTATGAATCTGAAATTGTTTGATGCGTATCATATAATTAACTCATGGATACTTGTGGTGACATTGGAGTATCTAGGTGACATTAGAGTATATGGTGTTATTTTAGTACGAACTCTTAGATAGATCGATCGGAAAGGATAACTTGGTGTTATTTTAGTACGAACTCTTGGATAGATCGATCGGAAAGGATAACTTTAAGGTGGTTTCGTACCCTACAAACAATTTATTCTTATGTTCTCCGCTAGATAAGAACTTTGGAGTGATTCTTTGTTGCACGTTGAGGGTTGGTTATGTGATCCAATTATATTAGCATTGTTGAGAGATTGCACTAGCGAAAGTACGGACCCTAGGCCTTGTTTTCAAGCATTGCAATACCGTTTGTGCTCACTTTTGTTACTTGCTACCTTGCTGTTTTTTATTGTTACTATTACAAAAATCAATATCTACTATCATTACTACACTTGTATCACCATCTCTTCGCCGAACTAGTGCACCTATACAATTTACCATTGTATTTGGTGTGTTGGGGACACAAGAGACTTTTTATTATTTGATTGCAGGGTTGTTTGAGAGAGACCATCTTCATCCTACACCTAACATGGATTGATAAACCTTAGGTTATCCACTTGAGGGAAAATTGCTACTGTCCTACAAAACTCTGCGCTTGGAGGCCCAACAAAGTCTACAAGAATAAAGTTGCGTAGTAGACATCATGGGCAAATAGTTGCTAGTAGTAAATTGTGTGGGGACTCTATGATAAGTATAAATATTCCATCAGCCAAACTAATTGTAGCTCAAAATTGCAATTACATTGCTCTACGTATTAGTTCATAAAACAGAGTCTCACCAACATCTAGGTCATCATATAATAAACATAACTCAAGCAGAGATATAAGACGCACAAACTATAGATAGCTAGGGTAGTGCTGGTATCAAGACACGTATATATAACTCAATCCTAATCGTACCCACCAACAACGTAAACTTTCTCCAGGTACTCCGTGTACACGGCGTGCGCCAGCCTTCGAGAATACTTCTGCCTGAAGGAGCCAACGGCTCGTACTCTAGCATGCGCCAGAACACTTGCAAACGCGGGGTTAATCCTTTGGGCGCAGAACGGGCATCTGAAGCCCCCATTCCGGGTCCTGATGCGACGATTATGCGTTCCCGCATAGTGCTCTCTGAGTTTTTGTTTCTTGTACCTCCTCTGGTCATATTTATCGCTGTCAACATCGTCAGATAGCACCTATACATATAATAAAAAAAATCATGACATTGATGAATGAAATGCATAAAATGATATCACAAACAACTTAGTGCAACAAAATTATTTACTAATGACTATAAATGCATGAACCGGTTATTGTCAAAGAAACAAGGAACTTCCAAGTAAGTACTACTCCCCATTATCACTAAAGTAGTGATCTAAATGCTCTTATACAGTGTTCATTTACAAATGGGTACATGTATAATCATCTATATAGATGGATTATTGGCAAAATGATCATTCGTACAGGTCAACCATTAAAACATTGTCAAACCTTAGACATATTAGCATAATCGTTTGTACGGATGTCACTTATCCAAGTCACTTATCATTTACCTAACAAACAATCAGTACGTACACACTAACACGAATCTATCGAATCTTACTCTGATTACATGGATTGAAATAAGATGAACCCCGGGCTCTCCATTCCAAAAAAAGGTGGAAACAAAACTAATCAGAGATACCCTATGATATGGTTACCAAAATAGGGGGGTCTAACTGGTTCTCCGTCGTCGTCGGAGTTGTCGCCGCCGGAGTCGTCGTCGCTGGAGAGGTCATCAGAGAGGTCGTAGTAGTCTCTGTGCAGCACCGCCTCCTGCTGGGGAGGCACGACGGGGCTTATGACGTCATGGCCGCGCTTCTGTCCGCGTGAGACCTCATCGGCGGGGAGGGCAACCTCGTCGCCCAGCATCAAGAGATGCTTAGTTGTTTCGCCGGCCCCGGCTTCGAACCCCGCATCACCACTCCCCCCGATGGTGCGCTTGGTCGCCATCTGATACACTTCCGAGAGCGGTTACGACTAGGAACGGTGGCGAGGATGCAGCCGCGGTGTGTGGAGAGAGGGGAGTGCGGCCACCTGCTATAACCAGCAGCACAGGCGCGATTAATATAGAGTGGTTGGGAGCTAGGCGGGAGGCGGTTAAACGGCTCGCCTCCCGGTGAGCCTGCGCAGCGGTCTTCTCGCATGCCTCACCCCTGCTCGCACCTCTCTGCCTACGCAGAGGACTACTCACACACGTCCCGTCAATTCACACACCAGCTTGCACGTCTCCCGGTGAGCTAGAGCGGCCTGCGCGCACGCGTCCCGTCAATTTACACACCTGCTCGCACGCCTCACGGTCAGCCTGAGCAGCGAACTGCTCGCATGCGTCCCGTCAACTCACATCCGCTCGGACGGCACACGGGGCTCATGGTGGTATACGTAATATTTGGTTGGGACCAACGCACACGTTTGAATACTTTAATCGTTCGTGATGGTAACGTGACAAGTGTGTGTACCAACCTTTAATAAGCTCCCGTTTGTAAGAAAAGTATATAAAAAACTTGTCTCCAATTAGGCCAAAAATTAGCGCAATGCAATGGAATCCCAAGTTTCATGATTCTCAGCTGATTTTTGGATTTACTTCAATTTAAAATGATTTTTTTGATGTTTGAGGCCGAGCTGTCTAAAAACCAAGATTTTCAATGTTTTCCACGACGCCAAGATGTTTGAGGTTTCTTACCATTTATTGCATGGCGACTAAACATGAACCCAAAGTGACATATGATTTCCCCCAATGAATTCCTGGAAACTATATTATTGCATATTTTTCGAATGCTATATGAACATTATCTAATTATAACACGGACTGATGTGTCACGTGTTGTATGCATAAAAATAGTTTGATGCGCCTCGAAGTGGTGTTTTTGGTGGTGGTCGCGCAAGGGGGGGTGCTCTTTCCCATTTGTGAAGCACGCACCCGATCAAAGTCGTGGAGTTCGCATTTTGACATCAAAAAACAAAACCATGCATATACTTGGGTCACATATAATTGATGGTGGTCCTGAGTGGCTCCCTCACATGGTAATCGGTGACGCGTCAATCTATGGGGCCCATGTGTGGTAACCTATATTATACATCATTTTGACCAAGGTGGATCCTTTTTGGTATGTGTTACGATATCCCATGGTTAGACATCGAGACAGATGTTTTTTGAGCGCATGCATATATACCCATGAACCCATTCCACCACCATCTCAAAATGGGGGGTGGGGTGGGGAGGCATACATAAACTATACACGTTGTGATCAATCCTCTTCATAAGTCAACTTACAGTTTCTAAGGCAAGTGCCATTAAAGTTCCGTTGGGTACTAACTAAACAAACAATTAATTACATGTATACATATATGTGTGGGCCTCATGCAGTGGTCGTTTGTTTTGTCACACACCCTCTCACGTGGTCATCGGCATCACACCGGCCCATCCATGTCCACGTGGGTCGTCACTTTGACAGGCGGCTATAGAGATGTTAATTTGACCAAGGTGGGTTCTTCTAGTTGGTATATGTGTTATATACATTGTACGTTGTTGACATATGCATTGATATTTCTAACCAAAATTCGAACGCATCGTACACACTGAATCACTCCTATCGGCTCGAAATGTGGGCACGCGTGGGGCTGTATATGCATGGGTCGTTAACCTCAGTACGAGGCCATTCTTGTCCGGGAGACACACATGTGGCGGCGAAAGTTGTGCGTTTGGTATTTGAAAACATCGGACAACGCCTTCATACATACGTGCCCGGGGCCATGCATGTGCATTGGTGTTGTCTATAGACACTCCCTCGTGTGGTTATGGATGACATGCCAAATTTGTGGGTCCGTGTGGTCTGTCACTTAAACCGGCCCATACTACAGGTTAATTTGAACTAGGTAGATATAGTCTTCTCATTATTTGTTACTATATAGTTCATGGTGAGATACCAGACACAAGTTTGAGCGCATACATACGTGTTGTCGGTTCGAAGCATGTGTGTGTGGGGTGGGGTGGGGCGGGGGAGGGGCAACACAATAGTACGTATACACAAAACCTATTTATGAGGTCAGGTACTACGTACCGTTCGACCTTTGAGAGGCATATGTGCCACATCAAAAAGTTATGCACGCACAAAATATCACACCACCTTAATTAATTAGTTGAGCCACACACATGTGGTTGTGGTCTCACCCATCTTGTGAAGTTTCAGAGATGCGCCCATCAGTGGTCCCGCACAGTCTACCCTCAGAACTAAAACACGAGGGAGGGGTGATCATGATGGATTTCTATTGGGTTTGTGTTACGGTTGGTGAAATTGCAGTCATAGTATAAGTGCGTACGTTCATATATATATTGTAGCTACCATCCCCCCGCCGACTCAAAGGTGTGTGGGGGGAGGCATAAGCGAACATTACCGTGTGCTCTGCGAGACATTGTGTGTCACATGAATGTTGTGCATTCCGTATTTGAGTATCACAACAACCTTTCCATGCATACATTTGGTCCACCAGCAGGTCTGTTTGTGCTATGACCCTAGATTTATCGTGTTTATTTTCCAATGGTAGTGTTATATAAATGGCAGAGGAGTCTTTTTTTAAACTTAAATAGCAGACGAGTCGAACGAGACAACTGTGTGTGATTGTGTACGCAGTAGACACGGTTCCCGCATGCTAACTGTGTGCCACGCCCGGACCGTGGTTTTCACATAACTACAGACCACCTTTGCACCAACCCGCATAGTGAAATCTTAAAAAATAGCTACCCGCCTTGATCAATTTAATAATTGATGGTTCCGTGGGTTTTTCTCTTTGAATTGCACACAGGTATTATCTTCGGGCCGTGTGCGATGTTTGTTCCTCCGGCGCCACTTCAAACCCTTCATATAAAATTCAGTTGTCCTGTTTTTTCATTCCCTCTAAGTAAAATTTAAAGTAGCCGCGACATTTCCTCAAACACCACCTAGGCCCCTCCTACCCCCCACCCCACACAACTCCCTCACTCAAACCCTAGCTAGCTCCCCATCGCCGCCGCAGCCCCCGACCCCGCTCCGCGTTCCACAGTCAACCTCTCTTGCTCTCCCCGTGTAGGTTACCAACCCATCTCCGTACCCTCGCCGCCTTGAATTTCTTAGATGGCGCTTGCTAAACACCCCCTTCCTCACAGATCCGCATCCCCCACCGCAGGCCGTCGCAGCCTAATCCCAGCTACACTTCCAGGGGATATCGAGGAGCGAATGGACAAAAGGAGATATATCGTCGCCTTTCCACTAGACGATACCGAGGTGGCTTCCGAGGCTGCCGGGGAAGTTGACTACGATGACGAGGTGCCCGCCGGGATCGCCGGGGAAGCTGACTACATTGATGAGGTGTCCGCCGGGGAAGCTGTCTACGATGATGAGGTGGCCGCCGAGGCCGCCAGGGAAGCTGACTACAATGACGAGGTTGCCTCCGAATCTGCCGGGGAAGATGACGACTAAGAGGCTATAAGACAGCGGGTTCCCGTTTGGATGCATATCGACGCAGCCGGCTACGACATCGAGCTCGTCGACGTTGATGGCTTGTCGCAGGCTATGTCACAGGTTAAGTAGCCCAACCCGACCCCTTGGGTTCAACCCCCGTTGACCTCATGCAAGGCTCAGCCGCTCATCTACTCTGCTTCGCTCTCAAGAATTTGCCTTCCTTCATCTCCATGGAGCCTCTTTTGTCATTTCTGAAGGTCATGTTCTATGGTGGTGGCTCGAATCATCAGCTGCCAAGTCAGACCTCATCGCCGATGCCGACGCCGACAATGGCACCCTATCCGTCTCTTCCAAGGGTAAAGAGCCCATCTGTGACATCAGGGAGGGCACCCTGCATCCCAGCTCTTCCAAGGGTAAGGAGCCCATCTGTGACAACAGGGAGCACACCCATAATCCGGGCTCTTCTAATGGGAATGAGCCCATCTGTGACAGGTGAGGAAACCCATCTCATGTTAAATTATTTCACTCATGCTAAATGTATGGACTCTGCATTTGAATTTCATCAATACCTGTTTCAAGAGCCATATATGGTTCCTGTTAAACCTAGTGTAGTTAACACGTGCGCTGTTTATTTCAGTTCTTTCGCATGTGATGTTCAGTTATATAATTTCATGTTTAAGCACCGGCTACGTTCTATGCAATTTCAACAGTACAGTACGAATGACTATTTTTGGTTGCTATCGAGCCTGTTGTAGTGAGCATATGCCTTGTTTAAATGTTTTTCCTAGCTCGGTTGCTTGTAGTGGGCATATGTCCTGATTCAATTGCTATATAGTATGCATTGTTTATTTCAGTTATTCACATTGTGAAGTTCTATATCTGCAAGTATGTACTTTCCAGTTCAATTTCATCATACCAGTTAACACGCCCACTGTTTATTTCTGTTTTTTTTTCAAAATGTGATGTTCAGTTATACAATTTGATGTGTAAGCACCAGCTACATTCTATGCAATTTCAATAGTACCACTATGAATGACTATATTTGGTTGTTGTTAAGCTTGTTGTAGCGAGCACAAGCCTTTCCATTTTTATGTAACTATAACTAGTGTGCTTAAACGTGCACAATACCAGTTTGAACGACTATATTTTGTTGTTGTTAAATGATAAGCCTATTGCAGTTAACACACATCTCCACTTATTATTATCTTAGCTAGCATGCTTAAACCTGCACACTGAAGCTATCATTTTGTGATCATGTTGTTTACCATGCATATATTTGGTTGATGTTTAGCCTGTCAGTACTTAGCATGCCTTTCGATGTACTTACCCAGGACAATATTGGGAATGGTTGTTGTTTTCCATCGAGGTTAGTTTCATCACATGGCTTATATATATATACTCCATCCACCCCAAAGTATAAGATGTTAATACATCAAATATGTGAGTATTTTGGATGTAATAAGATCTTATATACTGGGACATGGACTACTGTACAACGTCATTGTGCAATTTCAGCTTACCTTGTAATACTAACTTGTTGCTTGTAGGTACTTATGTCACAGGTAAAGATCCGCATGTTGACCCTTTTTGTTTATGGGGCAATGAGATATTCATGAACCAACATCAAGTGAGGAAACTTATAAAGGTTGTTAATAAAATGGGACAAAATATGGCAATTAAACTATTTCTTTACACCTTATCCAAGACAACAGTGACCTGCTGGATGGTAACTACGAACTCTGTACCCTTCTTTTTACTGTCCATAATGAGTTGTTAACTTACAAATTTACAATGTCTGAATTTATTTTGTTTGTAGTGGTTCTCAAAGCAGTTTACTCAGGATTACCTCTCAAACTACATGATTGGTGGACGTGCAAAGTATATCTACCAGGTCGCGATGAGTACCTTGATGTCCTCATCAAGACAGAGAATGATGGGAGGTCCGCCATCACAAGGGGCTGGCCTAGAGTCGTCCGTGCATTCTGCATGGAGGAGGACACAATATGGGCATTCCGCTTCACCTTGTACAGCTACGAGAGTGCCTTTCGCCTCTTCCTTTACCGTATTTAATACAAGTATGCAACCATGGTTCATCATTATTTATCTGGTCGTAATGTAGTTATTATTTCTTAATGTAATTCCTGAACATATGTACATGTGAATGGAATAATGCATTGGTTGTTGAACCTATGTCTATATAAGATGGATATGAAAAATGTTATAGCCTACTATCAAATTCAAATCCTGTAGAATTTTAAATTGTGGCGATTAAAATAGCGGAAAAATAAGGTCTGCAGGTCATTACACCGCACACGGTTTGTAAAGCAGAACGTGTGTGATATACCTCATGATTCGACACGTTTCAAAGAGAGAAACCGTGTGCGACAATGCACACAATTGCCGTCTGCAAACCGTGTGTGATGTTAGACAATATCAGAAACGGTTAAGCAGACCTAAATGTTTTGTGACAGTCTCCTTATCATACACGATTTATAATGTTTAACTGTTTGTTATATCGTATGCATCCGACACGAGTATGAATGTTGGAGCGTTTGGGAATCTTCGTATATCGCAAACGACGCGGTAGGACAAAATGTGTGTGATTGTCTCCTTATCATACACGCTTTGCAAGTATGAACTGTTTGCGATTCGGCACACATCGTAAATGGTGCGCTACAGAATAGCGCGTGTGATGTTAGTGTGATCTCACAGGAGTTGCAAGGATGGGCCGTATGGGAAGGATGCCATATCTCAAACGGTTGACTAGTGACTCTCGTTTGCGATAGCTGCAGACATCCCATACGCTTAGTTTTGCCAAACGTTTGCGTTCGTTGGCCACCATCGCCGACAATTTTTCTGTGTCGTGTGGGATGGACCCCCCTATCGCCCACATAGGCAAGGCGACGGTTTAAAACTACGTCGCGGAAAGGAGTTAAAAACCGTTTGTATAGCACGTCACTGCACCAGTGTATGCTAATTATATTGTTGCTAAATATATTCCACCAAGTTTCACCTATCAGCAAAAGAAAAAATTCTTTTATGATTTACGACACTACTTTTGGGATGACCCACATCTTTATAAGGAAGGATTAGATGGTGTTATTAGACGTTGTATACCTGAGCATCAACAGGAACATATTTTAAGGAAGTGTCATTCCGAGCCTTACGGAGGACATCATGCTGGTGACAGAACTGCACACAATGTACTACAATCTGGTTTTTATTGGCCTACTCATTTCAAAGATGCTCGTAAATATGTCCTTTCATGCAATGAATGTCAAAGGGTTGGTAACATTGGTAAACGTCAAGAAATGCCTATAAATTATTCACTTGCCATTGGACCATTTGACGTATGGGGTTTTGATTTCATGCGACCTTTTCCTTCCTTGAATTGGTATACTCATATTTTAGTTGATGTTGATTACGTTACTAAGTGGGTAGTGGCTATTCCAACTAGTAGTGCTGATCACAACACCTCTATTAAAATGCTTAAGAAAATTATTTTTCCGAGGTTTGTAGTCCCTAGATACTTAATGACTGATGGTGGTTCACATTTTATTCATGGTGCTTTCCATAAACTTCTAGCTAAATATGATGTTAACCATTGAATTTCATCACGATATAATCCTTAGTCTACTGGCCAAGTTGAATTGAGAAATCAAGAACTGGAATTAACCTTTCTAAAGATTGTTAATAGATCCAGGAAGAATTGGTCTAAGAAACTAGATGATGCTCTATGGGCTTATAGAACTGCTTATATAAACCCTATGGGGATGTCCCCATATAAAATGGTGTATGGAAAATCTTGTCATTTACCTCTTGAGCTAGAACATAAGGCTTATTGGGCAATTAAAGAACTTAATTATGGTTTTAATACTGCCGGTGAAAAGAGGTTATTTTATATTAGCTCACTAGATTAATGGAGGACACAAGCCTATGAAAATGCTAAGTTGTGTGAAGAAAAAGTTCAAAGGTGGCATGATAAAAGTATTCAAAAACGGGAGTTCAATGTAGGAGACCTTGTGCTTTTGTAAAATTGTCGTTTCAGGTTTTTTGCAGGAAAACTTTTATCCAAATGGGAAGGTCTATATGTTGTCAAAGAGGTCTATCGCTCCGGTGCCATACAAATTAATAACTTCGAAGGCAAAAACCCGAGGGTGGTGAATGGGCAAAGAATCAATCATTATATTTCAAGTACACCCATTAATGAAGAGACTAATATCATTCAAGTGATAACATCGGAAGAACACATACGGGAGGCCTTTTGGAACACTCTAGAAACCTGAAAAAGGTGTAGGTATGTGGTACGGTAAGTAAACCGACTCCAAAAATTCCAAAAACATAATTTCTGTTGGTTTCGTATTTTAGAAAAATTACAAAAATAAAACGGAGTCAGGGGGACCCATGAGGGAGGCACAAGCCAATAGGGCACCCCCCCCTGGGGCGTGCCCTGACGGATTGTGCGGCCCTCGTGTGCCTCCCCGACTCCAATTTCTTCCCGAACACGTATTCCGATCTAGAAAAATCATTATATATACTCTCATGTGTTTTGACCACCGCATCGCGAGTTTCTCCTCTGTTCTTGTTTCGACTGTTTTTTTGGCAGATCTGAGAATATGCCATCTCAAGATTCGGATGGAGAGAGCAATGTCTCCAACTATATGGCAGAGCCAAAGATCTTTGGGGATATTTACCCCTACCTATGGTCCACCGAAGAGGAGGTAGATACCGATCCGAAGGAGACGGAATATGCCGGCCCAGATGCCAGTTCGGATGAAGATGAAGTTCCGCTACCTGAACCCAGGGATATGGATGTGGAATTCAAGAAATCAAGCCTCCCTAACAGGTCAAACAAATCCAAGGTTCAATTTATCCCATCTTGTTTTCTGCAGTAAAGGAAGGCAACTTTATGCAAAAAGACCTTGAAGATCAAGCATGAAAATGATGATTTAAGAGAGGAAAACTTCATCCTCCAGTGTAAGCTGGAGAAGAAGATTGACACTACTCCAACACCACCACCATCACTGAAGAACACTTGAGCACATGGGTATGGGCACCACCCCTAGCTTGTTCCAAGCTTGGGGGAGGTGCCCCGGTATCGTATCACCATCACTTTTTACCATCATCTTTTATTTTAGTTTGATCCTTAGTAATTTCATGGTTTAGAGAAATAAAAGTTTCAGATTTTCTTTGCTAAGGATTTTGCCTTGAGATCTACCTACCATTGTAATCGAGTATGAGAGCTATATAATAAAGAGTAGTTGAGTCCGTGTGCTTTACTCCCTTGCACCAATCATCATAGTATGGCAATAAAAAGAATAGTAAAGATCATATGCTTATCCCATGGGAAGTAATGACTTCACATAAAAAGAAAGTATGAGCTATGAAAATTGTTGAGAATAGAACAAACATAGCCTTAGTCATTGTTATAATCTATGCAAGATTATTATTGAGAAGAGAAGGTCCACATAAAAATACACTATCTTGGACATCATCTATGATTACGAACCCTCACCAAATATTAAATGATGATCAAGTGTTGAAGTTGGACATGGAAGACAACTTAATGGTTATGTTTGTTTACATTTACATAGAAGTTATATAATCATGGATCCTTTAACATGAGATGTTTCCTTTAGAATTTTTGCTACCCAAAACTTCCCGCACCAAGTAGAGATACTACTTGTGCATCCGTAACCCCTTAAACCCAGTTTCTTTCCAAGAGAGTCCACCATACCTACCTATGGATTGAATAAGATCCTTCAAGTAAGTTGTCATCGGTGCATGAGCAATAAAAATTGCCTGTAATCATGTATGATCCTTTATTGAAAGGGAAAATAAGCTTTGTACGATCTTGTGATGATGAAGAAATAAAAGCGACGGAGTGCATAACAAAGTTCGTTATCACAAGGCGCAATATATATAAAGTGACTTTCCTTTGCATTAAGAGATTGCACATCTAAACAAATAAAAGCGCATGACAACGTCTACTTCCCTCTGCGAAGGGCCTATCTTTTAATTTTGTTTAGTCCTTACTTTTACTCAAGTTCCATTAATATTTCCCCTTCTTTTAATTTATAAACTCCTTTAGTTGGCAAACATCACGTGTTGAGGAAAGATCCAGATATATATATCCGGTTGAATGTAAGAAACCATGACTCATTATTTTTCACATTATCCTTGAGATTAATGAGTTGGGTGGCAAATGAAGCCCCTATCTTCCTATGTGTCCGGCAAAAACATTAGCTCCAAAAATATGCAATGAGTGTTAACAATCATAGATGAATAAATGATATTTGAGTATGTGGGTTTGCTACAATGAAAGCTCTTATATAGACTCTTCTCTTGAATATGATGAATTGTGATTATCACCATGACTAAAGGCACCGTTTGTTGGTTGTCAATAAGGTTTATGCCTCATACTTCGATAATTGTGAATAGGTCTTTACTTGTTTATGAGAAGTTATATGATGAAATGCTTGCTGCTATAATGATATTCATGATTCTCCCATGTCCGTATTCTGTTTTTATCAACACCTCTCTCTCAAATTATGTGGTTATTACTTTCGAGTTCGGCTTTCGCTTGAGGACAAGTGAGGTCTAAACTTGGGGGAGTTGATACGTCCATTCTGCATCATGATTTCTTATTCATATTTACATTATTCTTATCCATTATTCCCTATTATCTAAGAATTCTTATGCTCCTTCTCTCTGAATATGCAAGGTACATCACAAAGAGGGAATTATCTGGAAACTGGAATTGTGGACCGGAAAACCGAGAAAAAGGCAGAAAAATCACCAGACTCCAAATGACTTGAAACTTCACGAGGAATTTTTATTGAATATATAAGAATTTCTGGACCAAGAATATACCAGAGGGGGGCCACCAGCCAGGCACAAGCCATCAGGGCGCCCCCCAGGCCGCACCCTGATGGCCTGTGGGGCCCTGGCTTGCTTCCCGACTTGCCTCTTCTCCTATATGGTGTGTTTTACCCTAGAAAAAATCATAAGCAATCTTTCGGGAAGAAGCGCCGCCACCTCGAGGCGGAAAGCTGGGCAGAGGCCCTTTTGCACTCCGGCAGTCAGATTCTGCTGGGGAAATTCGTCTCCAGGAGGGGAATATCGAAGCCATCGTCATCACCAACGCTTCCTCCTACGTGGGAGGGCCAATCCTCATCAACATCTTCACCAGCACCATCTCATCTTCAACCCTAGTTCATCTCTTGTATTCAATCTTTGTCTCAAAACCTCAGATTGGTACCTGTGGGTTACTAGTTGTGTTAATTACATCTTGTAGTTGATGCTTGTTGGATTACTTGCTGGAAGAGATTATGTTCAGATCCTTAATTATTATTATTGCACCTCTGATCTTGAACATGTTGATGAGGTGTGAATAGTTACTATTGTTCCTGGGTACATGGGAGAAGTCTTGTAATAAGTAATCATGTGAAGTTGGTATTCGTTGGATATTTTGATGATATGTATGTTCTTACTTCTCTTAGTCGTGTCATGTGAACATCGACTACATGGCACTTCACCATGTTATGGGCCCAAGGGAAGTCGTTGTGGAGTAACAAGTAGATGATGGGTTGGTAGAGTGATAGAAACTTAAACCCCAGTTTATGCGTTGCTTCATAAGGGGCTGATTTGATTCCACATGTTTAATGATATGGTTAGATTTATCTTAATTCTTCTTTCGTAGGTGCGGATGCTTGCCAGAGGGGGTAATCATAAGTAGGTTGTTAGTTCAACTAAGAACAACACCTTAGCACCGGTCCTCCCTCATATGAAATAATCAAAGTAGCGAACGTGAATCAACTCAACATGATGAACAAGACTAGATAGAAATTCCCTTGTGTCCTTGGGGGCGCTTGCTTAATATAATAGTACTTTCAGTCATGTCCTTTGCTATAAAAAGGATTGGGCTACCTTGCTGCACTTTTGTTACTATCGTTACTTATCACTTGTTACAAATTATATAGCTACAAAACTATCTACTATCCCTACTTATAGCACTTGCAGAGAATACCTTGCTGAAAACTGCTTGTCATTTCCATTTTTTCCTTGTTGGGTTCGACAATCTTACTTATCGAAAGGACTACGATTGATCCCCTATACTTGTGGGTCATCACGTGCCTCCGACCCGAAACAACACTAGGATTTCAATGAGGAATAGAAATGCTCACACATAATCACAATGCCTTTTTAATTTTTAGACGAACAAGAAGTTAGCCTCTCTTAATATTGACACTTCTACGAATCAACAATTATGAACTCACACCTTTTTCATATTACCACATCAATATCATTTACCCATGATTTCTCTATATGTGCTACATGATGGTTTTGATTATCACTCATTGAATACCTATTATTTTTGGGACTAGTATTATGGCCCATGCAAATTACCATCACTATTTATTAGCTCTCAAACAAATATAAGTGAAGAGCGAGAGTGAAAATATTTCTATAAAATCTACACGCCACCGTGCTCAAAAAGATATAAGTGAAGTACTAGAGCAACTGCTAAGCTCAAAAGATATAAGTGAAGCACATAGAGTATTCTAACAAATTATGATGAAGGTGTGTATCTCTCAAATAGGTGTGTCCAGCAAACAATGATTGTGTAAAACTGAAAGTAAAAGCAAACAAAAACAAACAACGCTCCAAGCAAAACTCATATCATGTGATGAATAAAAATATAGCTTCAAGTGACATACCGATGGATTGAGACGAAAGAGGGGATGCCTTCCGGGGCGTCCCCAAGCTTAGACGCTTGAGTCTTCCTTAGAATATTACCTCAGGTTGCCTTGGGCATCCCCAAGCGTAAGCTCTTGCCACTCCTTATTCCTTTGTCCATCGTGATAACACCCAAAACTTGAAAACTTCAATCACACACAACTCAACAAAACTTCGTGAGATCCGTTAGTATAAGAAACATATTGAATACTTTAGGTACTGTTATAAATTTATTATTATTTCATAATTGCATAATAGGTATTGTATTCTAACTTCTCCATGGCTTATGCCCCCGGATACAATCCATAGCATAATCAAAACAAGCAAACTATGCAAGCAAAAACAGAACCTGTCTAAAACAGAACAGTCTGTAGCAATCTGTAGAGAATCTATACTTCTGTAACTCTAAAAATTCTGAAAAAATACGAAAACCTCTATAATTTGTATATAAATACTGTGTAGAAAATTCAGATCATTATCGCGCTCCAGTAAAAAAATGAAAATTCCTGTACTGGAGTCAAAAGTTTCTGTTTTGTTTCAGCATCGATTCTACTCATCTTGTGAGTTATCCCAAAGGTTTTTCTTGACACAAACACTAATTAAAACATACAGATATAATCATTATAGAGGCAATTATCATATTATGAAAAACAAAAAGAAATTAAAAAGCAAAAAATAAAGATAACTATTGGGTTGCCTCCCAACAAGCGCTATTGTTTTATGCCCCTAGCTAGGCATAATGCATAGTTTCAAGTGTTGTCATCTTTGACATCAAGCTCCTAAATAACACAACCATGGATAATAGGGACAACAGGAGGCTTGGAAATAGGATCTTTTATCAGGTTTATAAAGTTGGGATGAACACTAATCATTTTTAGATCTTCGTTTCTTTTGGTAGGAGGTGTACTAATGCTCTTAGGAATATATATGAACTTGGGGCTTTTGTTTCGAGAGGTACTAGCATTAGTTTTACTAGGTGTGAAAGCGGAACCTACTTTTTCAATGACCTCCTCCATTTTATCAATTCTATTCAAGCCTTGTTCTATCCTTTCATCAATAATAGTGCCCTTTTCCTTTAAAGTTTTCAAAGTCATTCCTACACGTGACCCAAATTGAGTGATGTGATTATGAAGTTTTTATCTAACTCCTCAATTGGTTCATTCGTGATCATTTTCTTTTCAATAGCATCAAGCCTTTGCATAATATGTTCCAAGGTCAAAGTAGTTTCATTAACGATAATGGGTGGTGCCCCCAACGAGACTTTCAATTGCGTTATAAGCATCCAAGGTGTGACACATTAAAAAGTTTCCACTAGTGATGGTGTCAAGGACAAACCTATACCAAGTTATCACGCAAACATAAAAATTGTGAAGCAAGGTAGTGGTGGATAACTTATTAGTTGCTTTATTTTGAGCTAGGAAAATCCTATACCATGCATCTTTCAAACTTTCTCCTCCCCTTTGTTTAAAATTGACTACATCATTATTGGGAGTAACACGAGCAAAAGAGCCATGACTTCAAACAAGAAAACTAGTAACAGGCAAAGATAAATATATTTTTATTTTTGATTTTTATGAAACAAACTAAATATAACAGCAAATAAAAAGATGAAAAAGTGAATGATAATTTGTGTGAAGTTACTTGATAGTTGATGATGATATTCCCCGGCAACGATGCCAGAAATCCTTCCTAATACTTGTGATATGTGTTGGGTTTTGCGTGAAGAGGAACGGGTAATTGCATCACAAAGTGGGTAAGTATTTCCCTCAATTATGAAACCAAGGTTTATCTAACCAATTGGAATATCAATCCTCAACCATCTTCAGTGGTTGCACACAAAAGAGCAAACAACTTGCACCCAACGCGGGCAAGAGGGTTGTCAATCCCTTTGATCTCGTTATTTGCAAGCAAATGAATTGGGTAGATAATTGTAGATAATTGTAAATTGCAAAACAAAATAAAAGACAAATAAAGGCAGCAAGGTAATAGTAGCGTTTATGATTTTATAAGTGAATAAACCCGGGGGCCATAGTTTTCCCTAGCGGCATCTCTCATGTAGGCAACATACGGTGGGTAGCAAATTACTGTTGGGCAATTGATAGAAAAGCGGATAGTTATGCGATTTTCACGGCAATGATCATGTGTATAGAGGCATCACATCCATAAAAAAATAGGCCGACTCCTCCCTGCACCTATTACTATTACTCCACTTCAAGAGCGCTTCTAAGCTTGCCTCTCTACGTATTAAGTTCATGACAAACAGAGTAATGCATGGAGAACGATGACATGATATAGACAAAGTAAACTGAAGCAATATGAATAAATCCCATCGTGTTATCCTCAATAGCAACAACAAAAAGATGCAACTTGTCCCCTTCTATCACTGGGATATAGAAACTCGTCAGGTTGGACCTACTACAACGCACCTCTCTCACTGAAGAAAGATCAATCTATACTTGGCCAAAGCAAATAAATAGATCGGAGAGAATTACGAAGCTATAATGATCATGCAAATAAGAATCATAATGTATATCAGAGGTGACTCAAATACTTTTCATGAATAATCTGAACATAAACCCACAATTCATCGGATCCCAACAAACGCACCGCACAAAAGGATTACATCGGATAGATCAAAGCGAAGATGCGATGATCATTGTATTGAAGATAAAGATATAGAGAGATTGCCATCTAGGTACTAGCTATGGACTCGTAGGTCAGTGGTGAACTACTCACACATCATCATGAGGGCAGCAAGGTTGATGAATAGGCCCTCCGTGATTGATCCCCACTCCGGCAGGGTGCCGGAATGGAGCTCCAGATGGCCTCGCAACGGAACAGAGACTTGCGGCGGCGTAAAAAGGGTTTCGGGACTACCTCTAGGGTTTTTCACTATTTATGAGAATTTATTGGCCAGAGAACGTGGTCGGGTGAGCCGCCAGGGCCCACAAGCCATCAGGGTGTGGCCCCCCAGGGCATGCCCTATTGGCTTGTGGGGCCATATTGTGGCTCCCGGCTTCCGTCCGAATCTCCCAAGTCTTCTTTTGGTCCAGAAAAATCATCAAAAAGTGTCGTGGCAATTGGACTTCGTTTGGTAAACCTAAGAAGTAAAAAACATGCAGAAAACATCAACTGGCACTGGGCACTGGGTCAATAGCTTAGTGCTCAAAAATATTATAAATTGGTAAATAAAGACCCAAAAAGTATCCTAGAATGATAATATATCAGCATGGAACAATCAAAAATTATAGATACGTTGGAGACGTATCACACCAACCAGCGTGTTCATGAGCATGAGGGGCATGACCAGCAGGCGAAGAATTGGGAGGTGCTGCGTTTTGGACCAGCCAGTTGTGAACTTGCTGCTGATATAACTGTTTCGCAGTGAGATCTGGACCAAATGGGGGATGTGGGTTACCATCAGGGGGTGGCTGTTCTTCGCCAGCTGGAGGAACCTCAGGTAGCATCGCGTTCCAATCATTGCTTCTCAGGATCATCACTTGAACAATCCAGCAATCCCTCACTCCACCTAACTGCCAAACAACAAAACTTTTGGGTACTAGACGAAGACTGATCACTCAAGCACGAAGTAGTACAAAACATCTGTCTTGTCGAGGGTTATACCAAGAAACCAGAGCACCAAAACCCCCAAGAGATTTGCCAATGTAGTATTCTGTCTGGTAGTCATACGGGAATCCAAAATACATCAGCCAGATTTCAGGTCCAAAGGTGGTGCTAAGGTGATTCAAAGTCTCATTATGTGGGACAAAAGTGATAAGTAGATCGTCATCTTCTAATTCGAGCGGGGTGGCTACAGTAGTATCTCAGAGAAAAGCGTCAGAAAATCCAAAAATTCCAATACCAAAATGGATGATCACTAACTATGGTTGTGAAGAGTTGGGCCTCATGGAGCAAACCTTCGATTGTGTTGCGTATGTCTACATGGCGGTGCAAGGGGATGTAGTGGCTGGCCTCCGCAATTGCCAGGAAGTCGTGGTTGAGCGGCAGGAACGGCCCAACCACCATGCTGCTGCGCACCACGCGGTCCGTTGGTCCTGGCTCCACGGCGAAGCCCGGCGAAAGGAATGGCACTGGATTCAGAGATAGTTCACCATGGGGACAAGCTGGAGCGAAGGTGGTGACTGCGATGGAACAGAGGTGCAGCAGAGGGGCGACGATGGAGAAGTCAAGGCGGAAGGGGAAACATGAGGGGTAGAATTGGAACGATTGATTTTTCCTAGGGACCCATTTCCACCGCCCCACTTTGAGTTTCCCAAGGCAGGATCGCGCCAGGTGTCCGTAATAGCCACATCATTCACATTGGATGGTCGGCCTTGATTTTAGTTTGGTAATTGCAGGGGAAATGGCATCTGCTGTAAATCCGGTAGAATTAATACACTTCTCAACAATAATAGATTGTATATCAGGGGTTGATTGAAGACATAAAAACCGTGGACAATTAATGGCCTTATGATCAGGAGTGGAACAATTAATGCATATTATCCGACCCTGGCATGCAATCTTTTTATGGCCCCATTGTAGGCATCTAGGACACAGATTTGCCCAAATAGCATTAATGTGATTTATTTCTTTTTCTGGGTACTGGGCTTGGGCCAGGTCTGTTTTGTGGCGGGCCGAGAGAGTTGGTGACCAAATGTCATAGTGTGGAGCATATTTGAAAGCCGATGCTAGGAAACCTTGCGGAAGGGAAGGATAATCAGCCTTAATGGCGCATTTAAAAGTGCCCAAAGGAAGATATTCAATTGATTGCTGATCCTCTAATGCCGCCTAAGCAAGATAATTCTCCATTAATGAGAGGTGAGAGACCTTGGGCTTAATCAACGGTCTATCAACATTCAAAAAATACCCAAATTTAATTTGGGGATTAGAAATCCGTAGTTGAGGAACAAAAGTAGAACAAGAAGATTCAGCCCCGTTTTTGTTGGAAAAAGTCATATGATCAATCGGGGTGATTTTAAACTTGCTTAATTCCTGCAAGGAATCATTGCACCCAGTAGTGGACCTAGGTTGAAAACCCAATTTGGATTTGATAGCCATGGTGCTATGAGTAGACAGATCAGATAGATGTTCATCCGCGTGCCAACAAGAATCATGGATAGGAACTGTCGAATATCGACCATTATAAAGATGAAAATGGCAAACAAAGTCCGGCCAAATACGATCTTTAAGTCCATAAATAAAACTCCCCACTTTGTTGTTGTCCACAGAGAAGCAAAAAACATTGATTTGAAACACATTGTAACTAGAGCTAGAACCACCAAGACAACATTGTAGAGCAACACCAACCGATTCTACCAAAAGAAGAAATGAAGCCGAAGAGAAGGAGACAACTAGGAAGAACTCCTTGTTGTCTTTAGCGATGGAGAAACTGATCAAAGTTCCAGAACTACTCCTCAACTGATTAGCCAGGGCCAAGCCCGACGAGAAATCCCTGTGCAGAAGCCCCTCCATCCGGATCAAAGGTGAAGATCGTCATGGAGCTGGGTGGGGAGGTGGGAGGTCGGAGGTGGGAGGAGCCATCTATCTTTTGATATGATCATTACCGACTCGTAGAGCAGCGGAAGTATAATCGATGAAGATCGGCGGTGCAGATCCCCGCAGCTAGGATTTACAACCTCCCAACCGCGAGGATGTACTCCCTCGTCGGACAGCCATTCGGAAGGCGGTCGGACAGTCCCTCAGACGATGTCGTGGACAGCCCTTCGGGAGGACCCTCGAAGCTCTGTGGCCAACAACAAAGTTAACATTTTTCTCAAACATATTTTTTATGTCAACCTTTTGCATACAAATTGAATATTTTTTCATATACATCAAAAAAATTATTTATATACAAGTTAATATTTCCTAAATAGTACATGATCAAAATTTTCAAAAATTTATGTCTATATTTTTCCAAACATTGCACTTTTTTGTATACATTAGAACCATTTTCTAAATACAAATTTACCTTTTTTTAAATACATGGTTAACATCATTGTAAACATTTTTTTATGTCTAATTTTGTTCCTACACATTGTACATTTCTTTATACATCAGGTACATTTTTATATGCATGTTTAACTTTATTCAAATTCAGTATTAACAGTTATTTAAACATATATTTTTTGATGTCTACTTTTTCCGTAAACATTGTACATTTTGTGTTTACATCACAAATATTTTTTATATATACGTTTAAATTTTTTCAAATACATTATTAACAATTTTTCATATATATGTTTTGATGTGTATTTTTCATACAGACTAAAGAAATGTATCTATTCGAAACATTTTTTCCATACACGTTTAACATTGTCCTAGTCCATGATTAACATTTTAAACTATTGTGTATAAAGTTCATTTTAGAATACACATATTCTGAATATTTCCAAATACAAGCAAAAGTGAAAAACTAATATATTTTTAGGCAAAAGTAAAAAACTAAATGCAAATTTTTTTTTCAAAAAGGGAATAAGAAAAGAGCTGAAAGCCTTTCCTCGCTGGGCCGACCCAATTGAGCGGCTGGTGGAAGCGGGACGTCCTACTCTCCTAATTGGTGGTTCACGCACCGGATCATGAAACTGGCGCTCTTGTGGCTTCACTTGGGCCGAGACAATAAAACACCATTGCTCGTCAGTTGTCATTTCCTTTGCTCGTTCGTCGCTCACGTTCAATTTCTATGCAGTAAATGTTTTGACCAGAGACGTGGATCGTTTGACTTTTTCAAAAAAAATAACCAAGTTTAAAAAAGTTCACATATTCTAAAGTTCACAAATATAAATTTATAAAAATTTCTCCAATTTGGGGTTCATAAATTTGAAAAGGTTCATCAAATTTGAAAAAATATAGTTTTTGAAAATAGTTCACCAAATTTGGCAAAATATTTATCGATTCTGAATAAAAATCATCAAATTAAAAAACTAAATCGATTCTTAAAAAAATCACAAATTTGAAACAAGTTCATTAATTTTGAAAAAAATCACCGGTTTGGAAGAAAAAAATGATGATTTCCAAAAAAGTTCATCGATTTTGAATAAAAATCACGAATTTCAAAAAAGGTCACGCATGTATGAAAAGAAAAGAAAACCAAAGAGAAAGGGAAACACTATAAATCATCCGACGGACCACAGCCCCGTGTCCGCCGCCTTCTCTGCACACCACGTGACCCATGGCCACCACCACTAGATTTTGCAGCTGGATTGTTGTTGCAATCACTCCCATCGCAACAGCGGCTCTATTGCAGGATCTGGATCTTTGAGAGAAGTCGCCTCTTGTGCTTCTCCTGAGCTCCTCCCGAGATCCCGTCCAGTCGTTGCCTTCCCGTGCTTCTCTGACTACCGTCCCTGGGCTTGTCATTGACTAGCATGCCGACGAGCTTTTCTAGCGAGCTGCATGATGTTGCAACCAAAGAGACCGAGCTTCCCTGTCGAGCTGTCGCCTCCCCGTGTTGCTCCGTCCGCTGCCACCAGTGTTTGTTGTAAGAAAGCACACCGACAAGCTTCTCCAGTGAGCTTCTCCGACATCTTGCACACAACTTTCACTAGAATGCTCTCTGTAACATGTCTGATGTTGCAAAAGGTTTTCTGTAACACGAGCTTTGTTGCAAAAATTACGGTAGGAAACGCAGAATTGAATCCAGTTGGGATCCCTTTTTTGGATTTTAAACGGAAAAGGAGAGTAAATGGCGGACCCAGAGCGGAGGAGCAACTGAAGGGAAGGGGTAAAATGCACTGTAACAAGTCGGGCCTTGCTTCACGCGAGGCATAGGCGCCCGAAAAAATTTGACGTGCGCGGTGGCACGCCATGCCGTTCGGGCCCTGTCTTGGCTAGCTTCATCATAACTTCACCAATGCACATGCATGAGTGCGCGCATGTGTGACACCCTGGTTTTTGGCAACTTTTTCTTTTCGAAATCTTTTTGGTTTTAATTGGATTTTGGTTGGTTTTTCAGTCAACTATGGACTTATGAATCCTTGAATCTTTTCCTAAGTAACCCAAAGCTCTCTTTACCTTGTCTAAATATTGCCAATACCATGTCATACACCTTCTGGACCACAATCCATTTTTGTAATATTTTCCATTAATTCTTTTCTTCCTTTGGGAATTATGTCATCACTATGGGTTGTGAAGCAACCTATAGTTTGGATGATCAATAAAATCCCAAACTCTGGTCACACCTTCTTATCATCATATAATCCCATAATATTCAAAAATATTCCATTGTCCAATACAAAATTTTGGCCAGAACAATTATTTTCTCTCTGGTCAGAATTGGTCAATTGTGAAGCAACTCCCATTTTCCTAGCTCAGAAAATTCCCAGTAAATTCCCTGAGATATTAGGGATCCTATCCAGCCACAATATCCAAAAATATGATCCTGGCCAGTACAAATTTTTAGCAACAAGGCCCTGCCAAGTTGCTGCATTTCTGAAACCCTTGTGAAGGAAGTGCTAGGTAGAGGTATCTAATGGCCATGAAATTTTTATGGCATCTTCTCTACCTCATATGACTCCACCATGCCAAATTTCATCTTCAGAAGATCTACCAAATGAGTGCCACAAGCAGATCAAGTTTCTGGACCAGTGTGACAGTTTGTACATGAACCCCATTCAAAACCTTTCAAAACTCTCTCAAATTTGATCAGTTTATAGTCCTTCCAAAGTAGATCACACTAGACATCTCCACTGGCTTCATCTCCAGCTCACCTCTTCTCTAGATCTCTCCCAAAGTTTCTATCAGAAACTGTAGCTGAAGCTACACTTCGTATCAGAGTGAACCTAGCCAAACCAGAGGCACAGAGGGACTAAATGACCAAGGGACAACACCCCAGACAAGGCGCGCTGGACAGGGGAGGCCTCCAGACACCACTGGCCGTGGTGAGCACGGCATTGGCATGCAATGCACGCGCTCTGCACCGTGCCAGAGTCCGAAATGATGCGTCCCTGCTGCCCCGCGTGGCCTCGCCTTGTCCTCGCGTGCCGACATCCTCTCCTCCTCCCACCTGGCCGTTCTGGAGCTCTCCCCTCGCCGGAATTGGCCTCAGCGGCCGCCACGGCACCCGGGCACTGTGCCGCCCGTGGCTGCATTGTGGCCTGCGGCGCGTCTTCTTCCTCCGCTAGCTTCCACCGCGCCTTAACTCCTCCTTGCTCTCTCCTATCCCGTCGCCCGCAACCGGCCAGCCAGCGCGGCGTCCTGGCGCCGGTGATGTGTCCCGCACCTCGCCACTTCAGGAGAACTCGCCCGCGCTCGCCTCCGGCCTATAAAAGGCCATGCCCGGCCCTCCAAAGCTCATCACCACTCCTCACCACCTCCCAATCGCCTCCCCGAGCAGTGAGCCACGGCCGAGAGGCCCTCTGGCTTTGAACCTCGCCGGAGATCCGCCGCCACCAGAGCTCAGCCGCCTCGCCGTTCCACTACTCCCCGGCCTCCACTGACGCCACCCTCGAGCTCAGCTCATTTCCCTGATCACGCCCGACCTCCTGCCCGACCAAATCATCGCCGAAATCGCCGTCTCCGTCGACACCCGAACGCCAGCGCCGCCGGAGAAGAAGGGGTCGACGCCGTCCGACCACCTCTTGCTGAACCGCGAGTACGTGCGTGTTCGTCTCCGTGAGCCCAATCCATCCCAGCCTTCTCCCGATCCCGCCGCCGTCCCTATCGCCGGCGAGCACCGCCGGTGAGCCGCCTCGCCTCTGTCTCCCTCCTCTCTTTCTATTTGAACCAGGCCGGCCCAACCCGTCAGCGGCTCAACCAGGCCGGATAATACTGTCCTCCTAACCATCCAACCACAGGTTGGTTTGCGCCTTTACCCCTAGTAGCTATATAAAGAGGAGAGCACCTTTGTGTACAATTGAACAATGAATCACAAAGAGAGCTCTACCTCAATATGTCTTATAAATTTTACTTCAATACCCGTCTGATCTACCCAATAATAAAAAGAGATTTGTATGTACAATTAATCAATTTTAGAGCCGGAGACCTCTCATACCCATCTCAAACGCCCGGACAGGTTGTCCGGTCACTGACCGGCCAAATAAAAGACCCAACTGGACCTATCAAACCGCGAACAAATGCCCGGGTTGATCGGCACACCTCATATCCAGCCCAAATATAGGATGGATCTGGGGGGGCCCGGGCACGCCCGGGCGCGTCCGCCTGACAAGCCCGGTCCACCATCGACCCAGAGCTACCCTACAAAAAATCCAATCCGGGCGCCTCGCTTTGAACCCTGATACGTCTCAAAGATATCTACTTTCCAAACACTTTTGCTCTGGTTTTGGACTCTAATTTGCATGATTTGAATGGGCCCCACAAGCTAACAGGGGGTTGGGCGTGCTCTGTTTCCATTATGACCCCGCTGCCACGGGAGGGTAGGACTAAAGATGTCATACAAGTTCTTATCGCAAGCACGTATGACTATATACAGAATACATGCCTACATTACATTGATGAATTGTAGCTAGTTCTGTGTCGCCCTAGTGTGTAACTATTACATCATTGATGTCATCTAAATCATTATCTATCACCGATCCACGTGCCAACACTTTACATATACTGAATCTTGCTAAGTTACTATTACTACTGCTACTGTCACAACTGCTACAAAATTACTGTTGTCACTGTTGCAGTTACTATTACAAATATCATTTGTCGTGCTACTAAATCTTTGTTGCAGATATATCCTAGATGTGGTTGAATTGACAACTCAACTGCTAAGGCCGATACATATTCTTTGGCTCCCCTTGTGTCAAATAAATAAATCAAGGTGAAATACTACCCGCGAAGACTGTTGCGATCCCCTATGCTTGTGGGTTATCAAGACCTTTTTCTACCGCCGTTGCCGGGGAGCATAGCTATATTTATTGTGTTAACTTGAGGATAAATTGCTACTATGAAGAATCTGAAAGATACTCAAACCAAGATCGTCCCCTCTCGTACGAGAGCCGGTAAGGAACTACTATCTAGCTCTGCTTTTGATTCACCTACTATTTTGAATCGGCTTATAACACCATCGTCTGCTGCTCGTTCTGATATATCGCATGCACTTGGTGATGGTACTTCTAAAATTAATGATGATGCTAGTGCTACACTTGATGAAACTAAAACTGTGCCACTGAAGGAATTACTTGATGCTCATATCGATAAAGCTAGAGAACTTGAAAATCATGAAACTGATAAAGATTTTGAGTCACCTATTACACCTTGCTCTCCTAATAGATATGAATTGTCTGATGTACCTAAGGGTTATGTTATAGATGGAGAGGTAGCTAGGGACTTTCTTGCTTGTAATGATAGAGATGATTTGAAGAAACCACTATGCAAACTGAAAGAAAGATCAATGATGGAGAAAATGAAACATGATCCTAAATTTGCTACTTCTCGTATATTTATTACTATTAAGGATTATGAATTCTCTATAGAACCTGAGTTAATCCCTATAGTAGAGTCTCATCCTTTCCATGGTTATGGAACTGAAACTGTTTTTGGACATCTCACTAAACTGAATGATATTGCCGCTTTATTTACTAATGAGGAAAAGATGCGCTACTATTATATCCTTAAGCTTTTTCCTTTCTCGCTAAAAGGTGAGGCTAGGGAATGCTTCCTCGCTCTTGCTCCTGGTTGTGTGCGTAGCCCCCAGGATATGATTTATTACTTCTCTGAAAAATATTTTCCTGCTCATAAGAAACAAGCTGCATTGCAGGAAATATTTAACATTGTGCAAAATGAAGAAGAGAGCCTCCCTCAAGATTGGGGGAGGCTTCTCCAGTTATTAAGAGCTTTACCAAATCATCCTCTCAAGAAGCATGAAATACTTGATATCTTTTATAATTGACTAACCGATAATGCTAGGGACTACCTAGATAGTTGTGCTGCTTGTGTTTTCAGGGAAAGAACTGTTTGGCAAGCTGGAGAATTATTGAATAACATATTGCAAAATGTTGATAATTGGACACTTTTCGATCCACCGCCGGAACCTATTCAAAAGAAGAGACGTATTGTATTCCTCAATCATGAAGATATGCAAGAAGCCAAAAGAACTATGAAGGAGAAAGGTATTAAACCTGAAGATGTCAAGAAGTCACTACCTATTGAAGAAATACATGGAATAGACACCCCGACATAGGTAGTAGAGGTAAAATCTCTCCATGCCTTTAATGAAAGTGATATACCTCATACTAAGACTCCTAGTCAATGCATGGATGAATTTCATAATTACATTACTAAGCAATAACATTTCAACAACTATGTCAAAGATCAATTAAGACGCAATGCCATGATGATAGATCGCTTAGGTGACTTGATGTTTAGAATTGCTAATTATGTTAAGGGTCTAGGTAAATTCGCTTATATGGTTCATACCCAACTAGACCAAGTTGCTAAGTCATGAAATGATTTTCTTGCTAAATTAAGTGAGAATATGAATGATCATGCTGTTAGAATAATGACTAGGGGAGGTAGAATGACTCAGGAACCTCTTTATCCCGAAGGTCATCCTAAAAGAATTGAACAGGATTCTCATAGAACTAATGATGATGCACCTATTCCATCTAAGAAGAAAAAGAAAAAGAAAAATGATAGGACTTTGCATGCTTCGAGTGAACCTGTTATAGAAAAACCTGCTGAAAATTATAACAATGTTTCTATTTCTGATGCTGAGACACAATCTGATAGTGTACATACACCTAGTGATAATGAGAATGATATAATAATGATGATGTTCATGTAGAGACTCAGCCAGATAATAACAAAGAACATGATAATGATGTGGAAATAGAACCTGCTGAAGATCTTGATAACCCACATCCCAAAAATAAACGTTATGAGAAGAAAGACTTTGTCGCTAGGAAACATGGTAAGGAAAAAGAGCCTTGGGTTCAAAAACCCATGCCATTCCCTTGTAAGCCTTCTAAGAGTAAGGACGAGGAGGATTTTGAAATGATTAGACCTGTCTTGTTGCGCACTCGCTTGACGGATATTTTGAAAATGCCTCCGTATGCTAAGTATATGAAGGATATTATTACCAACAAAAGAAAATAACCTGAAACTGAAATTGCTACTATGCTTGCTAATTATTCTTTTGATGGTGGAGTGCCTAAGAAGTTGCGAGATCCGGGTATACCCACAATACCTTGCTCCATTAAACTAAGTTATGTTAAAACTACTTTATGTGATTTAGGAGCCGCTGTTAGTGTTATGCATTTATCTCTGTACAAAAGAATTGATTTGAATAAGCTCACACCTACTGAGATATCTTTGCAAATGGCTGATAAATCTACTGCTATACCTATTGGAATTTGCGAGGATGTTCTTGTTGTGGTTGCAAATGTTACTATCTTAGCAAACTTTGTTATTCTTGAGATGCCCGAGGATGACAAGATGTCGATTATCCTTGGTAGACCCTTTTTAAATACTACAGGGGTTGTAATTGATTGCAACAAAAGCAAGGTTACTCTTCACATCAATGGCAAACAACATACTGTGCATTTTCCGAAGAAGCAAACTTTGGTTAATAATATTAATGTCATTGAGCCAAGTGACACAATCATAATTGGAGGTTTTAAATTTCCTCTTCCTACTGCCAAGAAGAAACATGATATTCTTATTGTTGGGGATATGGAAATCCCAATTGAGGTAACCTAGTGTTAAACGAAAATTCTTCGGTTTCATGTCAATCAGAAATGATTATTAATAAGACTTGATCAACGTTATTAATGGATCCTTTTTTAAAGACAAGTTGTTGATGAATTTAGTAAGCACAACCTTCTCTATCATAAGTTTATCCTCTGTTATTTTTAGTTAGATAAAATAAAAAGACATGATTGTCCTGTTTTTTGAATTCCCGTGCAATAAAAATGACTCAAAAATAAAAAGTCTCAGATTGCCACAAAATTTTAACATGAATTTTTCTGGAATATTTAAGAATTTTTCCTGCTGAAAACACATCAGGGATGAGCACCTGTGGGCCACAAGCCAACAGGGCGCACCCACCCCCCTAGGTGCACCCTGATAGCTTGTGGGGCCCATAGGGGGCCCCTGCCTTAGCTCCTCAGCCCATGTCATACCCTATCTCCAGCAAAAATTCATTCACACACACACACACTCTCTCTCTCTCTCTCTCTCTCTCTCTCTCTCTCTCTCTCTCGTGTTCTTGCTCCTGAAATTGAAATGTTCGATCTCTTTGCTCGGAACTCTGTTTCGAAACTGTTTTGAGGAATTGCTACTTGGTATGTGACTCTCCCATTCCTCCAATTAGTTTTTGCTTTAGTGGTTTATATTTTGCATATTTTGCTGCACTTGGTGCTACTGAAAATGAGCTTGCATGTTGAATTCTTTGAGTTCTATGAAGTATGAATGCTTGATATGGCCTCTAGGTACCTATATGAGTAGTTGCTACCAATCTTGCACAATTTTATTGACAAAATTTTGTGGGCCAAAAATTTCAGAAATTTTTGCTTAGGGAAATGAGTTTCTTTTGGAGGATTTCTTCAAGGAGGCTTTCTTCGGGTGAGTCATCGACCGAGGGCTCTGTACGGCAAGCTTATGTTGAGGCCAGAACAAGCCTGATAGTCATGGCCGACACTAAATCATGTCGTTGGCCATGCGATGAGTTCATGAGAGGTGCAGGTATTAAGGAGGAATTTGATTAGTACATTTACAATACTGGCCTCACCGACTTCCTTGCACATAAGTGTGTCCAACACTACAATCTTACCCGTTCATTCACGCATGGATTTCGATATCGTCACCATACTTCTAGATTGTTATTTAATCTTTATGATAGATCTTTTAGTATGACTCTAGAAGAATTTTGCGATGCATGCAAACTCCCATATTGGGGCTCTCTAGAAAAACCACAAACATCTGATTATAATATGTTTATTGAGAGTCTTTGCATTGGAGAGGATAGAGGGTGACACAAGCTAGAATAAAAAGTATCCATTTTCCCTCTATTCGTTACTTTGAACTGTTTAATGGGAAATGTGTAGTAGGTAAACAAGATTGCAGTGCACTGTGCACTCCTAATTTGAGCCTTATTCACACTGCGGTGACTGGTGAAAAACATTATAACCTCAGTGCAATTGTTGCCCGTAGGCTGCACCTTAACGCGGGTACTGGTGAGTTGTATGGAGGAATTTATGCCTCCCACGTAGCTGTAAAACTAAGAGTCTTGACTCAACCTAATGACCCTATATTGCCTGAGAGATATTTAGACTTTGAAGCCATGCGTCGTCATGACTTTATTATGGACAGTGCTAGGGCTTATGAGTACAACCTAACATTTTACAAATATAATCTTATTTCTGTTGTGTTGCATGCGCTTTCTCTCTTTGATTTTCAGGCTCAACAAAGATACTATGTTCTTGAGAACGAGGTGCAGGAGTACAACGCTGCAATAGAGGCCGCTCGCTTGGCAGAGGAGGCGGCAAGGAATGCCTCCACGAGCTACCACTTCAACTATTATATAGACCAGCACTGGTGATCACCAAGCTAGGCAAATGCCTAAGCTTGGGGGGGGTACGTATTTGTCACCGACATTACATTCATGTTCACACACTTCATATAAATTGTCGGTGTTCATCCTCTTTCATTGTATATCCATGTTAGCTTTATTTTTCCGTCTTCTTCTTGTGTGTTTAAAAACGTTTGAAATCCAAAAATATTTCTTGCTTCTTTTCAATTTTTCTTTCCCGTTTAATTAGTTCTAGTATTAAAAGAAAACCCAAAAAGATTTCCTTTGCATGTCGGGAGCTTTCCCGTGTAAACAATTTTTCTCGTTCTTGTTTTCCCTTTTGTTTATTTGCTTTCTTGAGAAAAACAAAAACTTCAAAAATATTTTAGTGTGTTTCTCTGAATTTCTTTTCTTTTTATCGAGTCGTTGAAAGGAGAGGACCACGATGAAAATGTTGAGTGGCTCTCATATGCATTATTGTTGATCTAACAGAGAGCCAATATTACCTCGCCTTCTCCTTTGTATAAAACTGCCTTGCAGATTCCATCTTAGTCCACGACACTCTTGCACTATTATTATTATCACATCATTCGGTCATGCAAGTGAAAGGAAATAGGCGCTTTTCCTGTCAACGTCACAACAAAGGATTTCAATATCTTCCATGCTAAACACATTATTGGCGGTTCCCAAGCAGAATTGTAAAGTTTACTCCCATCCACCATACATACACAAGCCATGTGTTAATGCTTTGTTCCGGTTCTCTATTAAAAGGAGGCCTTAATATCTCTTTGTTTCCATTAGGACTCCGCTGCCACGGGAGGGTAGGACTAAAGATGCCATACAAGTTCTTATCGCAAGCACGTATGACTATATACTGAATACATGCCTACATTACACTAGTGCAGAAAAGCCTAGCTATGGCGTGGCAAAAAGGGCCTTGCTGGCGTAGACACCCGACGCCACCAATATGACGCCACAGTTAAAAAATAGTGGTGGCGTTGGAGACGACGCCAACAGTATTTCACATGTTTATGGCGTGCATTGTTGATCAACGCCAGCAATTTGTTTTTTTGATAATAATAATAAAAAATACATCACAAACTTAAGAGCTTAAACTTCATAAAAGATACTGATCATTTAAACATACTCATAAACTACATACTTTAAAACTTAGTACTGGTCATTTAAACATACTCATAAACTACATACTTTAAAACTTAGTACTGATCATTTAAACATACTCATAAACTTCATAGTTTAAAACGTAGTAATCAACTAACTACTCTTCATCATCAAGGATTATCCTCAGCTGGCGCATCTTCTTCCGATTGCTCTCTCCATCTTGTTTTAAATGAGCAATGGTTGTTTGTAGCTCAACCCTCTCTGTCCTGAGTTGTTTTTTCTTCAGCTTGAGTTGATCCCTATCATCTGTCAACTTATCCCTCAGCTCCCTCAGTTTTCGACCATAGTGAGGGCATTAGCACCCTTTAGGAGTAACTCATCCCTTTCTTTCTTCAATTCGGCATTGTGTTCTTCCAGTTTTTTGATGCTCCACTCTGACTCCTCTAATCTCCACTGATTCCACTTCTCCACGTCGCCCACCGATTTGTTGTTGTTCGCTGAATTGTCCATGCTGAACTATGTACACAAGCAAATTAAAACTTGTAATGAAACCAAGCAAACTATGTACACAAGCAAATTATAACTTGTAATGAAAGCAAGCAAACTATGTACACAAGCAAATTATAACTTGTAATGAAACCAAGCAAACTATGTACACAAGCAAATTATACCTTGTAATGAAACCAAGCAAACTTTGTACACAAGCAAATTAAAACTTGTAATGAAACCAAGCAAACTATGTACACAAGAAAATTATAACTTGTAATGAAACCAAGCAAACTTTGTACACAAGCAAATTATAACTTGTAATGAAACCAAGCAAACTATGTACACAAGAAAATTATAACTTGTAATGAAACCAAGCAAACTTTGTACACAAGCAAATTATAACTTGTAATGAAACCAAGCAAACTATGTACACAAGCAAATTATAACTTGTAATGAAACCAAGCAAACTTTGTACACAAGCAAATTATAACTTGTAATGAAACCAAGCAAACTATGTACACAAGCAAATAATAACTTGTAATGAAACCAATCAAACTATATGTACACAAGCAAATTTTAACTTGTAATGAAACCATGCAAACTATGTACACAAGAAAATTATAACTTGTAATGAAACCAAGCAAACTATTAATGAAACCAAGCAAACTATGTACACAGGCAAGCAATTGTGTTGTTGCTGATTAAAAATGTAAGAACAATTGTACCTATTCTTAGTACAACAGGATATTAAAAATATAAGAATAATTTATTGAACCAAAACATCAAAATCCTTACGATGAATGCTAGATGTACCTGTGCTTGAGTCTTGGGCGTCGGGCGGGGCGGGTCGGCGTCGGGCGGGGCGGCCTCACGCTGATCCTCCGACGAAGACGGGCCGGGTCGGGTGGGGCGGCGTCGGGCGGGGTGGGTCGGGCGGGGCGGCCTCACACTGCTCCTCCAACGAAGACGGGCCAGGTCGGGCGGAGACGGGCAGCTACGGGCGGCGGCGGCGGGTGGGGCGGTGGCGGGGATCGAGAGGAGAGGACGTGGAGTTTGGAGTGAGCACCAAAAGGATAAGGTTTCACTGCGCCTGGAGCTGTTAAAACCGAATAGTGGTGGCGTGGGCCTATTTGGGCCTGAATGTGCAACGCCGGGCCTAATTTGCAATGCCAGCACTAAGCAAATAGCTATGGCGTACGATTTTAGCCCATGCCAGCACTATTTGAAAATATTAGTGCTGGCGTTGGCAAGAAATAGCGCGCCACGAACAAGAGTTGTGTCTAGCCATTTCTCCACTAGTGTTACATTGATGAGTTGGAGCTAGTTCTATGTCGCCCTAGTGTGTAACTGTTAGATGATTGATGTCATCTAAATCATTATCCATCACCAATCCACGTGCCTACCCTTTACATATACTGAAACTTTCTAAGTTACTATTGCTGCTACTACTGTCACAACTGCTACAAAGTTACTGTTGTCACTGTTGATGTTACTACTACTACTATCATTTGCCGGGAGGGGTGTTTTGACTCTCGGGTGCAGATGCACCCAGAATCTCAGCCACCCAGACATGCATCAAGATTTCTACCACATGTCATTGTCATGGAAATACATGAATAGAAAATGAAACATACACAACAGACATACTGTGTACGTACAGACGACAGTTAGCGCCAGAAACGACGGGCGTTGGCTGGCTAACGCCCGTTGACGCACGTGTACTCTGGACCAGTACCTGGACACATTGTACAAGTAGTTGGTTTGGACGCACCCGCGTTAGCCATCCCCACATGTTGGGTGAAAGTAATGAAGAATGGCACATAGAAGTACTGATTCAGTTTCTGGTTCAAATAAATAACATGATAGAGTACGGATCAAGACATAAAAACTACAAAAAATCTTTCCACAGACGTAGTTCATTGTGTTTTTTTGCAAAAAACAAAACTCATACATACAAACCCCTTGAAAAATCACCCCGTCTCTTTACTTCCACCTCCATCGTCGCCCGCACAAGCCACCATCGGGTCCAACGCCGTCACCCACCTGCACCGCCGCCATGATACGTCCATTTTGCATCATGATTTCCTACTGTTATTTATAATGTTTTTATGCATAATAATGCTTTAGGGAGTGATTCTAATGCCTTTTCTCTCATAATATGCAAGGTTTACACAAAGAGGGAGAATACCGGTAGCTGGAATTCTGGACCTGAAAAAGCATATCAGAGATACCTATTCTGCACATATCCAAATAAGCTGAAACTTCACGGAGAATTATTTTGGAATATATGAAAAATATTGGATCAAATAACTACCGGAGGGGGGCCACCTGGTGAGCACAAGACACTAGGGCGCGCCAGGCCCCCCAAGCACGCCCTGGTGGGTTGTGCTCAGCCCAGCCCACCTCCGGTGCCCATCTTCTGCTACTTAAGGTCTTTTGACCTATAAAAAATAAGGAGAGGACTTTTGGGATGGAACGCCTCCGTCTCGAGGCGGAACTTGGGCAGGAGCACTTTTGCCCTCCTGCGGAGCGATTCCGCCGGGGGAACTTCCCTCCCGGAGGGGGAAATCAAAGCCATCGACATCACCAGCACCCCTCTCATCTTTCGGAGGACAATATTCATCAACATCTTCAATAGCACCATCTCCTCTCAAACCCTAGTTCATCTCTTGTGTTCAATCTTTGTACCGGAACCTCAAATTGGTACATGTGGGTGACTAGTAGTGTTGATTACATCTTGTAGTTGATCACTATATGGTTTATTTGGTGGAAGATTATATGTTCAGATCCATTAAGCTATTTAATACCCCTCTGATCTTGAGCATGAATATTATTTGTGAGTAGTTACCTTTCTTCTTGAGGTCACGGGAGAAGTCATGTTGCAAGTAATCATGTGAATTTGATATGTGTTCGATATTTTGATGATATGTATGTTGTGATTCCCTTAGTGGTGTCATGTGAACGTCGACTACATGACACTTCACCATCCTTGAGTCTAGGGGAATGCGTTGTGGAGTAGTTATTAGATGATGGGTTGCTAGAGTGACAGAAGCTTAAACCCTAGTTTATGCGCTACTTCGTAAGAGGCTGATTTGGATCCAAACGTTTAATGCTATGGTTAGATTTTATCTTAAAACTTTTGTCGTAGTTGCGGATGCTTGCGAGGGGGTTAATCATAAGTGGGAGGTTTGTTCAAGTAAGAATAGCACCCAAGCACCGGTCCACCCACATATCAAATTATCAAAGTAGCGAACGCAAATCAAACCAACATGATAAAAGTGACTAGATGAAATTCCCGTGTACCCTCAAGAACACTTTGCCTATTATAAGAGATTGTTCTAGCCTCTCCTTTGCCACAAAAGGATTAGGATACCTTGCTGCACCTTATTTACTGTTACCGTTACTTGCTTGTTACCAATTATCTTGCTATCAAACTATCTGTTACCTACAATTTCAGTGCTTGCAGAAATTACCTTGCTGAAAACTGCTTGTCATTTCCTTCTGCTCCTCGTTGGGTTCGACACTCTTACTTATCGAAAGGACTACGATTGACCCCCTATACTTGTGGGTCATCAAGACTCTTTTCTGGCGCCGTTGCCGGGGAGTGAAGCGCTCTTGGAAAGTGGAAATCGGTAAGGAAAAACTTATACTATGTGCTAAAATTTATTGTCACTTGCTACTATGGAAAACAATCCTTTGAGGGGTTTGTTCGGGGTATCTTCACCTCGACCGGAACCACAGTTAGTTGCCCCTCAACCTACCTCACCTACTGAAAATATTGGTTATGAAATTCCTTCGGGTATGGTAGAACAACTGCTAGCTAATCCTTATGCAGGAGACAGAACAGAACATCCTGATATGCACCTAAGACATGTGAATGAAGTTTGTGGATTATTTAAGCTTGCAGCTTTACTCAGAGACGAAGTTAAGAAGACATTTTCCCTTTATCATGGAACTGGAATCAAATGCAATTAGAATTCCACCAAAAGTTTTATCCTATGCATCTAGTTCATCGTGATCGGAATTATATGTATAATTTTTGGCCTCGTGGAGGAGAAAGCATCGCTCTAGCTTGGGGGAGGCTTAAGTCAATGTTATATTCATGCCCCAATCATGATCTCTCGAGAGAAAGTATTATTCAGAAGTTTTATGCTCGGCTTTCTCATAATGATCGATCCATGCTCGATACTTCTTGTACTGGTTCTTTTATGAAGAAGACTATTGAACTCAAGTGGGATCTCTTAGAAAGAATTAAACGCAACTCTGAAGATTGGGAACTCAACGAAGGTAATGAGTCAGGTATTAAGCTTAAGTTTGATTGTGTTAAATCTTTTATGAATACCGATGCTTTTCACAAGTTTAGCACTAAATATGGAGTAGACTCTGAGATAGTAGCCTCTTTCTGTGAATCATTTGCTACTCATGTTGATCTCCCTAAGGAGAAGTGGTTTAAATATCATCCCCCTATTAAAGAAGAAATTAAAGAACCGGTCAAAGCTAAATATGAAACCATCATTTACAATGTTGATCCAGTTGTGCCTACTGCTTATATTGAGAAACCACCTTTCCCTGTTAGGATAAAGGAACATGCTAAGGTATCAACTGTGGTTCGCAAAAGTAATATTAGAGCACCTAAGCCCTTTGAAAAAATTAAAGTAGAACCTAGTGTTGCTATGGTTAAATATCTCTTGGTATAAAATATTGATGGGCATGTTATTTACTTCTCTGATGAAGCTATTAGAATTGCCAAACCCGATGAAAAGGATAAACATAGACCCGTAGTTGGCATGCCTGTTGTCTCAGTCAAAATAGGAGATCATTGCTATCATGGTTTATGTTATATGGGTGCTAGTGTGAGTGCTATTCCTTTTACCTTATACCAAGAAATTATGAATGATATAGCACCTGCTGAAATAGAAGACATTGATGTTACTATTAAACTTGCTAATAGAGACACCATCACACCACTTGGGATTGTTAGAGATGTTGAAGTATTGTGTGGGAAAGTAAAATATCCTACTGATTTTCTAGTTCTTGGTTCCCCACAAGATGACTTTTGTCCCGTTATCTTTGGTAGACCTTTCTTGAACACCGTTAATGCTATGATAGATTGTCAAAAACAAACTGTCGGTGTTAGTTTCGGTGATGTGTCTCATGAATTTAAATTTTCCAAGTTTAGTAGACAACCTCGTGATAAAGAATTATCTAGTAAGGATGAAATAATTGATCTTGCTTATATTGCCGTTCCTCCTACTGATCCAGTAGAACAATATTTGCTAGACCATGAAAATGATATGCACTTGCGTGAAAGAAATGAAATAGATAAAATTTTCTTTGAACAATAGCCTCTCCTAAAACACAATTTGCCTATTGAAACTCAAGGAGGTCCTCCTCCACCTAAGGGTGATCCTGTGTTTGAATTAAAACAATTTCCTGACACTTTGAAGTATGCTTATCTTGACGAGAAAAAGATATATCCTATTATTATTAGTGCTGACCTTTCAGAACATGAAGAAGAAATATTATTAAAAATTCTGAGGAAGCACCGGGCTGCTATTGGATATACTCTTGATGATCTTAAGGGCATTAGTCCCACTCTATGTCAACACAAGATTAATATGGAACCTGATGCTAAACCCGTTGTTTGATCACGAACGATGATTGAATCCTAAGATGAAAGAAGTGGTAAGAACTGAAATATTAAAGCTTATGGAAGCAGGTAAATCTATCCCATAGCTGATAGTAGATGGGTAAGTCCTGTTCATTGTGTCCCTAAGAAGGGAGGTATTACTGTTGTTCCTAATGATAAGAATGAACTCATTCCACAGAGAATTGTCACTGACTATAGAATGGTAATTAATTTTAGAAAATTAAATAAAGCTACTAGAAAAGATCATTACCCTCTGCCTTTCATTGATCAAATGCTAGAAAGATTATCTAAGCACAAACACTTTTGTTTTCTGGACGTATATTCTAGTTTTTCTCAAATACCTGTGTCACAATCTGATCAAGAGAAAACCACCTTTACTTGTCCTTTTGGAACCTATGCTTATAGACGTATGCCTTTTGGTTTATGCAATGCACCTGCTACAGTTCAAAGATGTATGACTGTTATATTCTCTGATTTTTGTGAAAAGATTGTGGAGGTTTTCATGGATGATTTTTCCGTTTACGGAACTTCTTTTGATAATTGCTTAAGCAACCTATATCGAGTTTTGCAGAGATGTGAACAAACTAATCTCATCTTGAATTGGGAGAAGTGCCACTTTATGGTTAATGAAGGTATTGTCTTGGGGCATAAAATATCTGAACGAGGTATTGAGGTGGATAAAGCTAAAGTTGATGCAATTGAGAAAATCCCATGTCCTAAAGATATTAAAGGTATTCGGAGTTTCCTTGGTCATGTTAGTTTTTATAGGAGGTTTATTAAAGACCTCTCTAAAATTTCTAGGCCTCTTACTAATCTTTTACAAAAGGATATTCCATTTGTTTTTGATGATGATTGTGTGGAAGCCTTTGAAACACTCAAGAAAGCCTTAACTTCTGCACCTATCGTTCAACCACCTAATTGGAACTGGCCTTTTGAAATTATGTGTGATGCTAGTGATTATGTTGTTGGTGCTGTTCTATGACAAAGAGTTGATAAAATTAAATGTTATCCATTATGCTAGCAAAACTCTAGACAGTGCCCAACGAAATTATGCTACTACTGAAACAGAATTTTTAGCAGTTGTGTTTGCTTGTGATAAATTCAGATCTTACATTGTTGATTCCAAAGTTATAGTTCACACCGATCATGCTGCTATAAAATATCATATGGAAAAGAAGGATGCTAAGCCTAGACTCATTAGGTGGGTTCTACTTCTTCAAGAATTTGATTTACATGTCACAGATAGGAAGGGAGCTCAGAACTCCGTAGCTGATAACTTGTCTAGGTTAGAAAATATTCTTGATGACTCACTAACTATTGATGATAGTTTTCCTGATGAACAGTTAGCTGCAATAAATGTTTCTCAAAATACTCCTCGGTATGCTGATTATGCTAATTACATTGTTGCTAAATATATACCACCTAGTTTCACATACCAACAAAAGAAAAAATTCTTCTATGATTTAAGACACTACTTTTGGGATGACCCACATCTCTATAAAGAAGGGGTAGATGGTATTATAAGACGTTGTGTACCTGAGCATGAACATGAACAAATCACACGGAAATGTCATTCCGAAGCCTATGGAGGACATCATGCAGGAGATAGAATTGCTCACAAGGTATTGCAATATGGTTTTTATTGGCCCACTCTCTTCAAGGATGCCCGTAAGTTTGTATTGTCTTTTGATGAATGCCAAAGGATTGGTAATATCGGTAAGCGTCAGGAAATGCCTATGAATTATTCACTTGTTGTTGAACGATTTGATGTTTGGGGTTTTGATTATATGGTACCTTTCCCTTCCGTTAATGGGTACACTCATATTTTGGTTGCTGTTGATTATGTTACTAAGTGGGTAGAAGCTATTCCAACTACTAGTGTTGATCATAACACCTCCATTAAAACGCTCAAAGAAGTTACCTTCTCGAGGTTTGGAGTCCCTAGATATTTAATGACTGATGGTGGTTCACACTTTATTCATGGTGATTTCCGTAAGATGCTTGCTAAATACGATGTTAACCATAGAATTGCATCACCCTATCATCCTCAATCCAGTGGTCAAGTTGAACTTAGCAACAAAGAAATAAAATTAATATTACAAAAAACTGTCAATTGGTCCCGAAAGAATTGGTCTAAGAAACTAGATGATGCACTTTGGGCCTATAGAACAGCTTATAAAAATCCTATGGGTATGTCTCCGTACAAAATGGTATATGGAAAAGCTTGTAATTTGCCTCTAGAGTTAGAACATTAAGCATTTTGGGCAATTAAAGAACTCAATTATGATTTTAAACTTGCCGGTGAGACGAGGTTATTTGATATTAGCTCACTAGATGAATGGAGAACCCAAGCATATGAGAATGCCAAACTATTCAAAGAAAAAGTTCAAAGATGGCATGACAAAAGAATCCAAAAGCGGGAATTCAAAGTTGGAGAATATGTTCTTTTGTACAACTCTCGTTTTAGATTATTTGCAGGAAAGCTTCTTTCCAAATGGGAAGGACCATAAGTTATTAAAGAGGTTTATCGTTCTGGACCTATCAAGATTAATAATGCCGAAGGTACTAACCCGAAGGTGGTCCATGGACAAAGAATTAAACACTATATCTGAGGTACGCCTATTAATGTTGAAAGCAGTGTTATCCAAACCATGACACCGGAGGAACACATAAAAGAAACCTTCCGGAACACTCCAGAATTCTGAAAAGGAGGAGGTACGTGATACGTAAGTAAATGGACCCCGAAAAATCTGCAAAAATATTTTCTGTCAGTTTTGGAATATTACAAAAATTAGGAAGATAAGAAATAAATAGGAAAGCAACCAAGGTGAGCACGATACACCAGGGCGCGCCAGCCCTGCCAGGCGCACCCTGGTGGGTTGTGCCCACCTCGGACACCTTCTTGACTCCATTTTCCTTCCATATTCTTGCTTCCCAAGATAAAAAATTCTTTATATATACTCCCGTTTGTTTTGACCACGGCATCGCAAAAAATTCGCCTGTTCTCGTTTCGTGCTGTTTTCCTATCAGATCTATCAAGTCAGGCATCATGTCTTCTCCCTCCTCCAATAACGTAGAAGAAGATGTCTGGCTGATGAAGATGGAGCTGAAGAGAGAGGAGCCAAAAGAAGCCAATAATGAAGCCAAGGTCAAGGAAGCTATGAAGGATCAAGCTCAAGAAGGAGGGCAATCCATGTCAACAGAAGAGGAGGAAGAAGAAGATATCCTTAAACCTTATTACAATCATCTCAACCCCCCATTGAAATTGAAGCTTTTAGGGCTTTCGAAGCGGTTCGTGTTCAGAATAAATTTCTCACTTGTGAAAATATTTTGCTAGAGGAGCACATCATCACCCTTCGGAGCGTCATACGTAAATTGGAGTACCTATTGAGGCTAAAGTGTGACACTTCATCACCACCACCTTCATCATCTTCACCACCAAAGGAGACTTGAGTACACGGGTATGGCACTCCCCTTGGCTTGAGCCAAGCTTGGGGAAGATGCCTCGGTATCGTATCACCATCACTTTTATTTACCTTTACCTATTCTAGTTCGATCCTTAGCTATTTCGTGATCAAGTTGAATAAAGTTTAGTATGATCTATTTTCGAGTGCTAGTTTCATGATCTATCTATGTAATCGAGTGAGAGTTATATAATAAAGTTTAGTTTGAGCTTTTGCTTCTTTATTTTCTTGTTGCAGTCAAAATAAAAAGGAAAATAAATGAAAAGGATCATATACTAATCTTATGCTAAGTAATGACATCACATAAGGAAAAGTATAAGTGGTAAAATTTATAGGAGATTGACAAACATATTGGTCAATGATGCAATTCATGAAAGAATTAATACGGGAAGAGAAGATTCACATGCAAATATACTATCTTGGACATCTTTTATGATTGTGAGCCCCCATTAAATATTATATGCCAAAATTGTTGACGTTGGACAAGGAAGACAACGTAATGATTTATGTTTGTTCATATTCACATAGAAGTTATATTGTCATAGATCCTTCAACATGTGGTGCTTGCTCAATATCTTTGCTAGACAAAAATTCAGCACTAAGTAGAGATACTACTTGTGCATCCAAAAACCCTAAACCCAAACTCATGTTTTGATAGTCCACCATACCTACCTACGGATCGAGTAAGATCCTTCAAGTAAGTTGTCATCGGTGCAATAAGGCAATAAAAATTGCTTCTAAATGTGTTTGATCAATTAGTGTAAGAGAAAATTGAGTGTTGTACGAACTTATGATGGCAAAGTAATAAAAGCGATGGACTGCATAATAAAGGTTGCTATCATAGGGGGAAATATAACGTGGCGTTCTTTTGCGTTAAGGGATTTGACATACAAACTAAAAAGCGCATGACAACCTCTGCTTCCCTCTGCTAAGGGCCTATCTTTTACTTTTATGCAAGAGTCAAAGTATTCTTCCCTATTCCTTTTTACTTTTTCTTTTTGCAAGCATCATTTGGTGAGGAAAGATCTAGGCACATATATCCAGTTGGATATGAGCGAGCATGAGTTATTATTGTTGACATCACCCTTGAGGTGAATACGTTGGGAGACGGAACTATAAGCCCCTATCTTTCTATGTGTCCGGTTGAAACTTTTTGCTCATGGGTATGCTATGAGTGTTAGCAATCATAGAAGACTAAATGATGGTTGAGTATGTGGACTTGCCAAAAGGATCTGACATGAGACCCTTCCTGAAAATATGATGAATTGTAGTTGCAAAGTTGACTGAGAACATAGTTTGTTGGTTTTCAATAAGGTTTATGCTTTATACTTCTATGTTGTGATGAATTGTTACTTGTTCATGAGAAGCTTTATGATGAAATTATAAAATAAAAGTTATACGAATAAGTTCTAAGATAAAGTTTGTTGCTGCTATGATAATAAGCATGATGCTTCTATGTCTTTATTTTGTTTTTATCAACACCTCTCTCTTAAACAGGGTGGACATGTTTCTCGATATCGGCTTTCGCTTGAGGACAAGCGAGGTCTAAGCTTCGAGCAGTTGATATGTCCATTTTGCATCATGATTTTCTACTATTATTTATAATGTTTTTATGCATAATAATGCTTTAGGGAGTGATTCTAATGCCTTTTCTCTCATAATATGCAAGGTTTACACAAAGAGGGAGAATACCGGCAGCTGGAATTCTGGACCTGAAAAAGCATATCAGAGATGCCTATTCTGCACATCTCCAAATAAGCTGAAACTTCACGGAGAATTATTTTGGAATATATGAAAAATACCGGAGCAAATAACTACCGGAGGGGGCCACCTCGTGAGCACAAGACACCAGGGCGCGCCAGGCCCACCAGATGCGCCCTGGTGGGTTGTCCTCAGCCCAGCCCACCTATGGTGCCCATCTTCTGGTACTTAAGGTCTTTTCACATAGAAAAAATAAGGAGAGGACTTTCGGGACGGAATGCCGCCATCTCGAGGCGGAACTTGGACAGGAGCACTTTTGCCCTCCGGCGGAGCGATTCCGCCGGGGGAACTTCCCTCCCGGAGGGGGAAATCAAAGCCATCGTCAGCACCAACACCCCTCTCATATTTGGGAGGCCAATCTTCATCAACATCTTCAACAGCACCATCTCCTCTCAACCCCTAGTTCATCTCTTTTGTTCAATCTTTGTACTGGAACCTCAGATTGGTACATGTGTGTGACTAGTGGTGTTGATTACATCTTGTAGTTGATCACTATATGGTTTATTTGGTGGAAGATTATATGTTCAGATCCATTATGCTATTTAATACCCCTCTGATCTTGAGCATGAATATTATTTGTGAGTAGTTACCTTTCTTCTTGAGGTCACGGGAGATGTCATGTTGCAAGTAATCATGTGAATTCGATATGTGTTCGATATTTTGATGATATGGATGTTGTGATTCCCTTAGTGGTGTCATGTGAACGTCGACTACATGACACTTCACCATCCTTGGGCCTAAGGGAATGCATTGTGGAGTAGTTATTAGATGATGTGTTGCTAGAGTGACACAAGCTTATACCCTAGTTTATGCGCTACTTCCTAAGGGGCTGATTTGGATCCAAACGTTTAATGCTATGGTTAGATTTTATCTTAATACTTTTCTCGTAGTTGCGGATGCTTACGAGGGGGTTAATCATAAGTGGGAGGTTTGTTCAAGTAAGAACAACACCCAAGCACCGGTCCACCCACATATCAAATTATCAAAGTAGCGAACGCAAATCAAACCAACATGATAAAAGTGACTAGATGAAATTCCCATGTACCCTCAAGAACACTTTGCCTATTATAAGAGATTGTTCTGGCCTGTCCTTTGCCACAAAAGGATTGTGATACCTTGCTGCACCTTATTTACCATTACCGTTACTTGCTTGTTGCCAATTATCTTGCTACCAAACTATTTGTTACCTACAGTTTTAGTGCTTGCAGAAATTACCTTGCTAAAAACCACTTGTCATTTCCTTCTGCTCCTCGTTGGGTTCGACAGTCTTACTTATTTTTCTACCAAACTACGATTGACCACCTATACTTGTGGGTCATCCCGCCACGAAGGTGACCACCGCCGGCCAACTGCGCAGCTCGACCACCGTCGCCCAACTGCGCACCTCACCCACCACCGTCCATGGAAGTGACCAGCGCATCCATAGTCGGGCTCAGCGCCACCGCCACCTGCGCCACTACCATGGGGGTGACCATCGTCGCCCACCTGCGCCACATAAGCGACCACCACCGCCACTCGCATGACCAGCCACTTCGCCTGCTTCGGTTGCTGGCGGTGTGGACTATTGTTGTATAGTCAAGAGTATCATTGTATGATCTGAATATATAGCCAATATACAGTCAAGAGTGTTAAACAGTGACTGAATTTACTGAACTGTGAACTAGTGAACTCACAACTAAAATTCTACAGTTCAAAAAAATCTGAGATCTAATAAATCTAAAGTGATCATCTGAAGATCCCTCAGCCAATTTACCTAGTTAACTCATGCCAGCTACTCAAGTAATTTCCTTAGTCAAATTCTCTACTTCAAGATGGTGACATGAGAACAAACAAGAATTGTCATTATGAGATGAGAACAACCAGAATTGGTTGTGGTACTTCAGAACCAAATTATCATTGTGGTATCAATAGTACAATGTTAAGTGGTCATTTTTCTTGAGTTGGTTGTGGCTTGCAAAACTACATCCTACTGGACATATATAGCAGAGGTTATTCAAAACTAAATTTTCATTGTGGTTTTAGTACGAGAATTGAGTAGTAGTGAGATGAGAACAACCACGAGAATTGTCATTGTCATTGTGCTTTAAGCAAAATAAAGTTTCTGCTGGCTAATTGAACCAACAAGCAAATAAAGATTCTTGAGTTTCACTAGAATTGTCATTTTGCTATTAAAGTGAGATGAGAACAAGTGAAGTACTGAATGTGTTTGCATGATTCAGTCAAGTTTCATCCATATCATTGTCATTGTCATTGAATGATTCAGTCAAGTTTCGCTAGAATTTGATTTTGGAGTACACATTGTGATTTAGTCAAGTTTCGCATAGAATGACAACTTAGACTTGACTGTTAAGTTTCATTCTTTTTGTGTGTGCATAATTCAGTCAAGGTTCACTAGAATTTAATTTTGTAGTACCAATTTCAGTTAAACTACCATTGTCATTTTGCCGCGATCTTGTTTGAAACTAGTACCCCACCCATATCACAACTCTAAAATTTGGCAGGGTACTGAATCCACCCACATAAACTTTGACACAAACCTGAAGGTACTGAATCCTAACAGGTTGTTGTGTTAATATCAGCAGCTCTAAATGTGTGAAGCTACGAAACTGAGCATAACTGAATAAGTGATTGTTCGTACTGGAGAGCATGCCCGGTTAAGCCTGAGAAGCATCCAAGTAATATCTCTAACCTGGTGTAGGAGAGATGCAATCTGTAAAAAATCCAACCTTTTCATCAGATATCCCAAATCGGGTGAACTCAACTGAAACTAAATGGCCCAACGGAGAAGTGGACCGACCTGCAGGAATTGGAGGTGTGCTCGTGGGTCATCGACGCCTTGCCGGGCACCAGCAAGTATGTGACTACACCAAACTCCTCATCTCCCCCCGCTCATCTATGCTAGTGTCAGTGAGGTGGCAGGTGTGGTGGGCAGGCAGGAGTGCGGGGGTGGGGGAGCGCCATGGCGAGGTGAAGAGGCCGGGTCAGCGAGGCGATGGACGAAGGAGGGGGAAGGTAATGATAGTGGAGGTGGACATGGACGATGGCCGCCATGGCAAGGGGCCCTCGGGGATGGATGCGTCGTTGGGACGCCATGCAAAATCCAAGCTTCAGATCTGGAACCAGGCGGCGGCAACGCGGTATGGCGGAAGAAGGCGGTGCCAGCGTGGGGCTCGGGGAGGAGGGATCAAGGCGGCGCGGGCGGGGGGAGATGGAGAGCGTCGTGTGGTGGAGCTCAGCGGTGGAGGTAGACTAGTGGGGGAGAAGAGTCCAGAACCGTACGTGTCCGTCACCCCCCGTTTGTACCAACACGACGTTAGCAAGCCACGTCATTTCAAACGTGGGCCAGGGTCCATTTGTTAAATCCAAATACACCGCCGAATACTTTTCTATGTGTGAATCGCAAGGCACATGTGTGGTCAAGATTGCAGGAGCCTATGAACCCGAGAGCCAAATTGAATTTCCTATCATTTGCCGTGCTACTAAATCTTTGCTGTAGAGAGATATCCCATGTGTGGTTGAATTGACAACATAACTGCTAAGGCCGATAAATATTCTTTGGCTCCCCTTGTGTCGAATCAATAAATCAGGGTGAAATACTACCGGCGGAGACTGTTGCGATTACCTATACTTGTGGGTTATCAAACCCTAACTCACCTCTTTCGCTCTGTCCTCTCCTATCCCTCTCTGATTCACTCCGATGTCCAGCTTCGACAACGACTCCGGCTCCGACCTCGACTACGATGAGGAGTTGGCCCTCCGCATTGCGCTGGAGCGGTCCAAGGTGGAGACTGGTGTGGGATCGAGAAGACGCATCTAGAGGGGGGTGAGTAGACACTTAACAAGATAAATGGGTAATTTGTGGTTGACATGAAGTTTAGGCAGATTTTAGCACAAGTTAAGTAGCATCCAATGATTCCTACACATGCATATCTAGAGATTGAGCAGCGGAAAGTAAGTAGCGTGCATTTGCAAGAAACATAAGAGACGGTAGAGTAGTAAGATAAAACGTAATGAAGACTCGAAGATTTTTCCTCTGGTTCCGATAGGTGGTGCTATCGTACGTCCACGTTGATGGAGGCTTGAACCCATGGATGGTAATGGTTGCGAGAGTCCAAGGAGGGCTCCACCCATGAAGGGTCCACAAAGAAGCAACCTTGCCTATTCCACCATGGCTTACGTCCACGGAGGACTAGCCTCACTCGGGGTAGATCTTCACGAAGGAGATGATCTCCTTGCCCTTACAAACTTCTTGGTTCAACTCCACACGATCCGGAGGCTCCCAAGTGACACCTAACCAATCTAGGAGAAACTACTCTCCAAGTAAAAACTCGGTTACACCGACTAGTGCAAAATGTTGCAACTTTCGGCTTCTCTGTGAGACCGATAGGAACAACTCGTTGAGACTGATTCGGGTGACCTAGGGAAGATCCAATTCTCGGTGGCACCAAAATGAAAAACTCGGGAATTCCAAAGTTTAACACTTAAAATACAGAGAGTTGGAACCCACTTTTTGGTTGTACCGAATATGGTCTCGGTGGTACCGAGATGCTAGGGTTTTGGCTCTGCGTTTGATACTCATGATCCGCGTTGGGTTTTCCGTGAAGAGGAACATGTTATTGCAGCACAAAGTGGGTAAGTATTTCCCTCAGTTATGAAACCAAGGTTTATTAACCAATAGGAATATCAATCCTCAACCGTCTTCAGCGGCTGCACAGAAATGAACAAACAACTTGCACCCAACGCGGGGAAGAGGGTTGTCAATCCCCTTGAACTCGTTATTTGCAAGCACATGAGTTGTGTAGATAATTGTTGATAAATGTAAATTGCAAAATAAAATAAAAAGTAAATAAAGGCAGCAAGGTAATAGTAGCGTTTGTAAATATATAAGTGAATAGACGCGGGGGCCATAGTTTTCCCTAGCGGCATCTCTCATGTAGGCAGCATACAGTGGGTAACAAATTACTGTTGGGCAATTGATAGAAAAGCGGATAGTTATGCGATTTTCACGGCAATGATCATGTGTATATAGGCATCACCTCCATAAACAAATAGGCTGACTCCTGCCTGCACCTATTACTATTACTCCACTCATGGACCTCTATCCAGCATGCATCTAGAGTATTAAGTAAAACAGAGTAATGCATGGAGAACGATGACATGATGTAGACAAAGTAAACTCAAGCAATATGAATGAACCCCATCGTGTTATCCTTAGTAGCAACGACACAAAGACACATCTTGTTCCCTACTTTATCACTGGGATATATAAACTCGTCAGGTTGAACCTACCACAACGCACCACTCCCACTGATGAAATATCAATCTCCTTGGCCAAAGCACATCAATAAATCGAAGAGCATTACGAAGCTATAATGATCATGCAATTAAGAGACAATATATATCAGAGGTATCTCAAATACTTTTCATGAATAATCTGAACATAAACCCACAATTCATCGGATCCCAACAAACACACCGCACAATAGGATTACATCGGATAGATCAAACCGAAGATGCGATGACCATTGTATTGAAGATCAAGAGATAGAGAGAATGCCATCTAGGTACTATCTATGGACTCATAGGTCTGTGGTAAAATACTCACACATCATCATGAGGGCAGCAAGGTTGGTGTAGAGGCCCTCCGTGATCGATCCCCCGTACGGCAGGGTGCCAGAACGGAGCTCCAGATGGCCTCGCGATGGAACAGAGACTTGCGGCGGTGGAAAAAGGGTTTCGGGACTGCCCCTGGTTTTTTTCAATATTAGAGAATTTATAGGCCAGAGAGGGGCATCGGGAGGCAGCCGAGGGGGCCATTACATATCAGGGCGCCCCCCTAGGGCGCGCCCTGATGTGTGGTGGGGCCCTCGTGCACCTCCCGGTCTCCTTCCGAAGCTTCCAGGTCTTCTTATGGTCCAGAAAAAATCATCAAAAATTTTTGTGGCAATTGGACTTCGTTTGGTACTATAAACCTTAAAAGTAAAAAAACATGCGGAAAACAGCAACTGGAACTGGGCACTGGGTCAATAGTTTATTGCTCAAAAATATTATAAATTGGTAAATAATGACCCAAAAAGTATCCTAGAATGATAATATATCAGCATGGAACAATAAAAAATTATGGATACGTTGGAGACGTAACAAGCATCCCCAAGCTGAATTCCTGCTTGTCCTCGAGTAGGTAAATGATAAAAACAAAAAAATTGATGTGACATGCCATCAATTATGTAATCTTATGCATGTATGCTCATTGAGAAAAGATGAATCAACAAATATTAACACAGCAATATTTAAAGTGTAAGAAACAAAATCATTAATCCTTAAAAGTATACGATCCTTAAGGAATGTTTACCCCCCCCATTCATCTTATTATATTAGCAAGGCATGGCTCCATCTTCACCACATTAATACAAAGGTTAAGCACCACGGTGTCCAAGTCAGGCAATTAGATCGTACTTTTTCAATATGCATCAACTTTTTATTCTTCACACAATACATGAGCGTGAGCCATTGGACATAGCATTTAGGTGGAATAGAGTATGGTGATAGATATCAAAGGGGTAAAAAGTGGAGAAGATAGTCTCACATCAACTATGCGTACCAACGCGCTATGGAGATGCCCATCGATAGATGTCAATGCAAGGAGTAGAGATTGCCATGCAAATGATGCACTAGAGTTATAAGTGTATGAAAGCTCAAATGAAGCTAAGTCGGGTGTGCATCCAACTTGCTTGCTCATGAAGACCTCGGGCATTTGAGGAAGCCCGTCATAGGAATATACATGCCAAGTTTGTAATAATGAATAGGTAATTCCCAGTAGCATATGGAAGTGACATATCATGAGACTCTCTACATGAAGAGCATAGTGCTACTTTGAGGCACAAGTGTGGTAAAAGATTGTAGCAAAGTCCCTTCTCTCATTTTCTCTCAATTTTTTTGAATGATGGGCTCATTTGGCCTCCCCCATCTTTATTTTCGTCCGGAGTCTCATCGTGACTTGTGGGAGAATCATAGTCTCCATCATTCTTTCCTGACTGGGACAATGCTCTAATAATGACGATCATCACACTTTTATTTACTTACAACTCGATATGGAGAACTGATATGCAGATATGACTCTGTCTGAATGCCTCTGGCAGTGTACCAGGATGTGCAATGATCTAGCATGACATGTATAAAAAATATGATGAACGGTGGCTTTGCCACAAATACTATGTCAGCTCTATAAGATTATGCAAAGCAATATGACGATGAACAAACTAGTCATGTGAAGTGACGATGGAATTTGCATGGCAATATATCTCAGAATGGCTATGGAAATGCCATGATAGGTAGGTATGGTGGCTGTTTTGAGGAAGATATAATAAGTCTTATGTGCAATAGAGCGTATCATGTCACGGGGTTTGGATGCACCGGCGAAAGTTGCACCGATCCTTGAGGTGAGAATGGGTAATGCACGGTACCGAAGAGGATAACAAATATGAAAAGGTGAGATTGCGTATGTCCATGGTTTCACATTAGTCATAAAGAACTCATATACTTATTGCAAAGTTTTAGTAGTTTTATCATATATCAAAGTACTACTCGCATGCCCCGAGGGAAGAGGTTGGTAGGAGTGAACCATCGCGCGCTTCCGACCCGAAACAACACTAGGATTTCAACATGGAATAGAAATGGTCACACATCATCACCGTGCCTCTTTAATTAATAGATGAACAAAAAGGTCAACCTTTCTTATTATCTACACTTCTATGGATCAACAATTATGGACTCACACCTTTTCATATTATCATATCAATATCATTGACCCACAATTTATCTATATGTGGTACTTGATGGTTTTGATTATCACTCATTGAATACCTAATATTCTTGGACTAGTATTATGACCCATGCAAATTACCATCACTATTTATTAACTCTCAAACAAATATAAGTGAAGAACGAGAGTGAAATCATTTCTATAAAATCTACACGCCGCCGTGCTCAAAAAGATATAAGTGAAGTACTAGAGCAACTGCTAAGCTCAAAAGATATAAGTGAAGCACATAGAGTATTCTAACAAATTATGACAAAGGTGTGTCTCTCTTAGATAGGTGTGTCCAGCAAAAAATTATTGTGGCAAACTGAAAGTAAAAGCAAACAAACGACGCTCCAAGCAAAACTCATATCATGGGACGAATAAAAATATAGCTTCAAGTGGCATACCGATGGATTGAGACGAAAGAGGGGATGCCTTCCGGGGCATCCCCAAGCTTAGACTCTTGAATTTCCTTTAAAATATTTCCTTGGTGTGCCTGGGGCATCCCCAAGCTTAGGCTCTTGCTACTCCTTATTTCGTGGTCCATCATAATAACACCCAAAACTTGAAAACTTCAATCACACAAAACTCAACAAAACTTCGTGAGATCCGTTAGTATAAGAAACATATTGCATACTTTAGGTACTGCTATAAATTGATTCTTATTCCATAATTTCGTAATAGGTACTGTATTCTAACTTCTCCATGTCTTATACCCCCCGATACAATCCATAGTATAATCAAAACAAGCAACTATGCAAGATAAAACAGAATCTATCTAAAACACAACAGTCTGTAGAAATATGTAGGGAACCTATACTTACGTACCTCTAAAAATTCTGAAAATTTATGAAATCTTCGAAAATTTGTTTAGAAACACTCTGTAAAAAATTCAGATCATTATCACGCTCCAGTAAAAAAAATATGAAAATTCCTGTACTTGAGTCAAAAGTTTATGTTTTGTTTCAGCATCGATTCTACTTATCCTGTGAGTCATCCCAAAGTCTTTACTTGACACAAACACTAATTTAAACACAAAAACATAATCATTACAGAGGAAATAATCATGTTATAAAAAATAAACAGAAAGTATAAAGCAAAAAATTTAAAGATAACTATTGGGTTGCCTCCCAACAAGCGCTATTGTTTTATGCCCCTAGTTAGGCATAATGATTTCAATGGTGCCCACATAAAAGTAAAGAATTGAAACACAATGGGAGCATCATGAAGCATATGACAAGCACATTTAATCCTAACCCACTTCCTATGCATAGAAGTTTTGTGAGCAAACAATTTATGGGAGCAAGAATCAACTAGCATAGGAAGGCAAAATAAGCATAACTTCGAAACTTTGAACACATAGGGAGGAAACTTGATATTATTGCAATTCCTACACGCATATGTCCCCCCCCTCATAATAATTTTCATTAGCATCATGAAGGAATTCCACAATATAACTATCATATAAAGCATTATTTTCATGATCCACAAGCATAGAAAATTTATTACTCTTCACATAAGCAAATTCCTTTTCATTCATGGTAGTGGGAGGAAACTCTACAAAATAACTATCATGTGACACTTGATTGTCATAACCAAATTGAGAATTAAAATAATGATGACAAGTTTCATGGTTATCATTACTAATTATAGCATACCTGTCATCACCACAATCATCATAAATAGGAGGCATGCAATCATCATAATAAATTTGCTCAACAAAACTTGGGGGACAAAAAATACCATCTTCATCAAACATAGCATCCCCAAGCTTGTGGTTTTGCATATTATTAGCATCATGGATATTCAGATAATTCATACTAACAACATTTCTATCATGCTCATCATTAAAGCAACTCACATTAAGCATTTTTATAAATTCTTCCTCTAACAATTGAGCACAATTTTCCGAATCCTTATTTTCACGAAAGATATTATAAAGACGAAGCATATGAGGCAACCTAAGATCCATTTTTTTGTATTTTTGATTTTTACGAGACAAACTAAATATAACAGCAAATAAAAATAAGAACAAGTGAATGAAAATTTGTGTGAAGTTACTTGACACTTCATGATGATATTCCCCGACAACGGTGCCAAAAATCCTTCCTGATACTCGTGATCTGCGTTGGGTTTTCCATGAACAGGAATGGGTTATCACAGCACAAAATGGGTAAGTATTTCCCTCATTTATGAAACAAAGGTTTATCGAACCAATAGGAATATCAATCATCAACCGTCTTTAGCGGCTGCATAGAAATGAACAAACAACTTGCACCCAACGCGGGCAAGAGGGTTGTCAGTCCCCTTCATCTCATTATTTGCAAGCAAATGAGTTGTGTAGACAATTGTTGATAAACGTAAATTGCAAAATAAAATAAAAAGTAAATAAAGGCAGCGAGGTAATAGTAGCATTTTTAAATATATAAGTGAATAGACCCGGGGCCATAGTTTTCCCTAGAGGCATCTCTCATGTAGGCAACATACGCTGGGTAACAAATTACCGTTGGGCAATTGATAGAAAAGCGGATAGTTATGCGATTTTCACGGCAGTGATCATGTGTATATAGGCATCACGTCCATAAACAAATAGGCCGACTCCTGTCTGCACCTATTACTATTAACCCACTCATCGACCGCTATCCAGCATGCATCTAGAGTATTAAGTAAAACAGAGTAAAGCATGGAGAACGATGACATGATGTAGACAAATTAAACTCAAGCAATATGAATGAACCCCATCGTGTTATCCTTAGTAGCAACAATAGAAAGACGCATCTTGTCCTCTACTTTGTCACTGGGATATAGAAACTCGTCAGGTTGAACCTACAACAACGCACCACTCCCACCGATGAAATATCAATCTACTTGGCCAAAGCACATCAATAAATCGGAGAGCATTACGAAGCTATAATGATTATGCAATTAAGAGAAAATATATATTAGAGGTATCTCAAATACTTTTCATGAATAATCTGAACATAAACCCACAATTCATCGGATCCCAACAAACAGACTGCACAATAGGATTACATCGGATAGATCAAAGCGAAGATGCGATGACCATTGTATTGAAGATCAAGAGATAGAGAGATTGCCCTCTAGGTACTAGTTATGGGCCCGTAGGTCTGTGGGGAACTGCTCACACATCACCATGAGGGCAGCAAGGTTGATGTAGAGGCCCTCCGTGATCGATCCCCCCTCCGGCAGGGTGCCGAAACGGAGCTCCAGATGGCCTCGCGACGGAACAGAGAATTGCGGCAGCGGAAAAAGGGTTTCGGGACAGCCTCCAGGGGTTTTGCAATATTAGTGAATTTATAGGCTAGAGAGGGGCGTCGGGAGGCAGACGAGGGGGGGCACCACCTATCAGGGCGCCCCCCTAGGGCATGCCCTGATGTGTGGTGGGTCCCTCATGCACCTCCCGACCTCCTTCCGAAGCTTCCAGGTCTTCTTATGGTCCAGAAAAAAATTATCAAAAAGTTTCGTCGCAATTGGACTTCGTTTGGTACTGTAAACCAAAAAACATGCAGAAAACAACAACTAGCACTGGGCACTGGGTCAATAGGTTACTGCTCAAAAAATATATAAATTGGTAAATAATGACCCAAAAAGTATCCTAGAATGATAATATATCAGCATGGAACAATCAAAAATTATAAATACGTTGGAGACGTATCAGCGTTCTGTCGTGGCAAACTTGGTGGGGCCGAAATGAAAAACTTGGTGGCACTGATTTTGGCTTTTTTGGTTTTGGACGGAGTATTTTTTGTGAGGGATTGGTTAAGGCTTTTGGTGGCAAATCTCTAAGCACTTGAGCAACCAGATCTTTATCAATTCCTCATCCCCTTTTAATAGTATTGGCTTTTCCTATGGACTCAATTGTGATTTCTCAGATAAAAGAAAATGTAGAGTCTTGAAGCTTGAAGCTCTTGCCAATTGCATTCCTTTCCATCTTGGGGTTCCTTCTCACAATTCCTAGCCATTTCTCTGTTTGGATTTCATCTGAAATAAACTGGGTAAAACTGTTAGTCCAAGAGCAATGTATGTTGTCATTAATTATCAAAACCTCCAAGGGAGCATATGTGCTTTCAATCTCTCCCTTTTTGGTAATTGATGACAACATGCAATCAAAGCTTGAAATTAAGATGTGTAGTAGTGTATGATAGCTTTGAGAGACATATGACTAAAGCAAGCCCCCCTACAAGTGTACAATTCCTTTTAAGGAATAGTTCCTTTTGGAATGCATGAACACACACATACTATAGAATATATGACAAGTCATATGTACCTTGGCTATATGCATCAAACATATATGTGAATTAAGTATGTTCATTTTCATGACTCACTCTTTTAAACAGTATGTGCATGAAGCAAGAGATAGTTTTGAACATTAAGGAGATGCATATACTTACCTTGAAATACTGGAGCATTCTAACTAGAGAAACATACTTGAGAAAACAAGGTTAGATAACACAAGAATGTTCCTTTCATACAAATGCAAGAGGTTTCAAATGTACCAAGAAATGCAAGACATCTAGGAAATTTTATTCTCTTAAGATTGACATGTCTCCAAGAGTGTTTGGAACTTTCTCCCCCGAGTATGGATTTTCTTTCTTCCTCTCCCCCTGAATCTTAGCATGTAGATATTGGTAGAAGGTAGGGTGAGACAAGTCTAACACACATAGTCAGTCAAAACTAAATCACATAGTCTCTCTCCTTTAAGATAGTCTTGATTTGGTCTCTCTCTCCCAATGAATGTTTCTCCCCCTTTTGATAACTTTAAGATTTGATATTTCTCCCCCTTTGGCATCAATTTCCAAGAAGGGCCTGAGGGTAAGGGATCCTAGAGAGAAGGGTCATAGAGAACTGTCTTGAAGAATGTTGAAAGTTTGGCAAGAAAAATCTGGCAAAGAAATCTGGTGAAAGCAAATATCGAAGGATCCGAGATAAATTAAATCGGTAAGATCGAAACTGGATTTTGAGACCCAGAGGCGCCGATTTCCTTTAGTCGGAGTTTCGAAGTTGCAAACAGAAACTTGGCAAATGTATTCTTTGCCATTTTGTCAAAGAAATTTTTCAAACGACTCAACTGGATTTGCAAGAAATTTTCAATAAGATCTACAAGGAATTTTCAATAAGATTTGCAAGGAATTTTCAATAAGATGAAGATTGTAGCACGAAAACATGCAACAAAAAGATGAACTGATACGTCTCCAATGTATCTATAATTTTTTATTGTTCAATGCTATAATATTATAATTCTAGGATACTTTTTGGGCATTTATTTGCCAATTTATATTATTTTTTAGCACTAACCTATTAACCCAGTGCCTAGTGCCAATTGTTGTTTTCTGTATGTTTTTGGCTTTTCATATTTCCCGTACCAAACGAAGTCCAATTGCCACGAAACTTTTTGATGATTTTTTTGGACCAAAAGAAGACCTAAAAGCTTTGGTAGGAGACCGGAGGCTGCACGAGTGACGGATTTCGGGCTCCGCAAAACCCTTAAGATTCGAACACAGGGGCGTGTGCGAAGATCCCCAGCGGCTTCGCCCAACCTAGCTTGCTTACTCGATGAACACAACAACGAACTCGCACGATGACGAGGAAGAAGATGAACACGACAGTTTACCCAGGTTCGGGCCGCTACGAAGCGTAATACCCTACTCCTGCTTTGGTGGATTGCCTCTCGAGGAGGTGGGGTGGATGAACTAGTACAGTGTTTTACAGCTTCCCGAGTGTTCCCCTTGAGGTGTTTGTGGCCCTCTGTGGTTTGGTGGTGGATGAGTGCTGGAATGGATTCGAATCCCGCTCTACGATGCAGCCTACCCTCTCTATATAGCGGTGGCTCGGGTCCTCTTCCCTTATCACAATGGCGGGAAGGGATCCCACAACGGCCAATTTTGAAGGGGGACAGGAGTACGTGCCCGCCCTGCCAGAAGGCGGTCTTCGCCTGCAAAGTAGCTGTCGATGGCGCAGGGATGTCTGTCCTGCGGGGCTGGTGGCTGCGGTCTTGTTGCACCGGAATGGAAACCTTTGGGGGATGCTTTGGGAACCCGCGTACGTCCTTGCTCACTTTGCACCAAAGGGGAAACTGCGCCGTCTGGCGCGCTGGAGCCCGCCTGTCCTTCCTTGCGTCATCTTTGACTCCTGAGGCCAAGCCTTGTATAGAGATCTCCGCTGCCTCCGGAGAGGGCCTGGGGAGGCTCATCCCTAGCTGGTCTTGACGCCGCTCCTCCTCACGAGGCTTGGGCCCTCGCGAGGGCCTTGCCTTGAGTGGGGCCGCGCCCGGCGGTGTTTGATTGATGAAGTGGGCCATGCCCTGGGACGCAGGCAGCCAGGTCTGGGTACCCCCTTTCCCAGAACGCCGACAGTAGCCCCCGGGCCCTAGGCGCGCTCGAGCTGGCTTCCGGGCAAAGCCTTGAGGACGGCCCGAAGCGCCGCGGGCCCCAATTGCCTGCGGGCCAGACCTTACACGCGTCGAATGCCCGGACGGCGACGCCCCTGCTCCCCAAGGGCGTCCGGAACCGCTTCCAGTCAAACTGACACGACGCCCGGGTGCTGCGCCAGCCATCATTGCTTCCCATCGAATGCTGCCGCTGCTTCGGGCCTCTACCCCTCGGGCCACGCGGATGTGACCCTTCAGTTTGCGGGGGAGGCGACGTGGATGGTACTGCAATGATCGAACCGCCTCGTGGCGCCCGAGAGGCGCACGACGCCTGCCCTCCCACGACGCTTGGCGGCTGCGGTTACGCCTATAAATCCACCCCGCCCATGGCAAGGGAGGGGCATTGTAGTCTTGAGGCTTCTTCTTGTTTCCTTTGCTACGCCGAGAAAACGCCCTCTCCTTCCGTCTTCTCGTCCTTCATGGCGTTCGGAGGCAACGGTGCGGGCGCAGGGAAGCGCGCGGCTCTGCCGGCTCCCTCGTCCTCCTCCGGAGGCAGTGGTGGGGGGCCCTCGGGGCCGGCGCTGGGCCCTGATCGACGAGTAAGTATTTTGCTGCCTCCCTCTTCTTTAGTCGTGCTGCCCAGCGTTCTGAGCATGATCCTCCCTTCTTCCCAGGGCGCCCATAGCCAAGAAGCACAAGCTTGGCGAGCTTCAGGAGGAAGTGGAGACGGTGCGGGCCCGGCTGGCCACCGCCGAGGCCGCCTTCCAAGCCGCCCTCCGGGGCGAAGCGGGGGCCAGGGCGGAGTTGGCGTCCCTTCAGACCCAGGTCCAGGAGGCGGCCGACGCCGTGCAGGCCGCCCAGGACGAGGTGGCGCATGCTAGGCTATTGGAATCCCAGCGCGCCAAGCAGTTTCTGGGCATCGCCAGCCGCGCGGCCGGCGCGGTGAACCGGTTCGTTGGGGACGCCCCCGCGCTGCCGAACGTGCGTGGCGACGGGCGCTACCTTGAATTCTTCCAGAAGGTGGTGGAGGCGCTGGAGACCGGCGTCTCCCGCGTGGACACAGACAGCGTGTCCGACGCGCGTGACCTTTTGGACCTCGCCTTGACGCTCGTCTTCTCCAACCTGCGCCGCCTTGCTCCGCAGCTCGACCTCCGGCGCCTCGGGGAGCCAGTGCCTGACGGTCTCCAGCGCCCCCTTCGGGATGAGGTGCGCCCGCACGTGGAGGCCATGGTGGAGCGTTTCATCCAGGTGCCCGCCTCCAGCGAGGAGGACGACTCCGACGCCGAGCCGGCCGGCAGCGCGGGCGGCGACGGCGGCTTCTCCTCCTAGGCGTCCTCTGTTCCGCCTTTCCGGTTCCTGTAAAGTTTGAGGGAGAACCCTGCCCTGAGGGGCGTTAATCTTTTGCATGTTACCTTCGCCTTCTTGTCTTTCTTCCTCGAACCGCTGGTTGCTCGCTGGCCGTGACGTGACTTAGCTTTTCCGCGCTGTACCCGGCGCCGCCATCGACGCTGCCCCGCGATAGCCACCGGTAGTGCCCTCACGAGGCTCTTCCCCTTGAGGGGCGACTCGCAGCCGTCGCCCCTATCGGGCTCTGGGCCTTGCGGCTCGTCGTGGCCAAGCCCCTCCCTCTGTGCCGCTTCCCTGCTGCTTCGGGCCTCAGGGGCCTCGGCAGCCGCGCGCGGTGACCATAGTACCTGCATCCTTACATTAGTGTGTGTAGTCCTTATCCCGTCCTCGGGTCGTTATTAGGCCAAGATGCTCTTGCTTGGTTCGGCAGTGTACTTAGCTTGTATGACGCTGGCGATCCCGTGCGTCGCGAGGCATGACTGAGCTATCCAGACAAACCTTGACTCCGTTGAGGATACTTCCTTCCTGTGTGCTGGACGGTTTGGGGGCCCTTTCGGCACTCTGCGTCTATAGGTCCCAGTCCCGCACATTTCCCGACCACCGTGGCATACGCCCGGGGGGACGCAGCCACGGGGTCAAGCCCCGACAACCTTGATGCCGACCGGATCACCAAGGCCGACACCAAGGGGGGCGAGTGGCTATATGACCGGTAAGGCTCCTGAGGCGTGCTGCTCAGGAGCCCCCCTTTCGACGCTCAAACCGCTCTACATCGGCAAGTCCCAGTCCCGCACATTTCCCGACCACCGTAGTGTACGACCGGATAACCAGGACGCAACCACGGGTCAAGCGCCGACACCCTCGATGCCGACCGGATCACCAAGGACAACACCAAGGGGGGCGAGTGGCTATATGACCAGTAAGGCTCCTGAGGCGTGTTGCTCAGGGGCCCCTCTTGACGCTCGAGCGATCCCCCATTCCGTCCCTTCGGGCGTTGTCCCGGGAGGCCCTGGGGCCTCTAGAGGTTCCGCATTGAGATGCCATGCTGCAGTCGGAGCCCCCGAGCGGGGGTCGACACCTAAAAGATGCGTGCCCCTGAGGCGCCAAGACCTCGCCATCCAGCTCTGTGGTGCCTCGGGGCGGCGCGGAGCATTCGGCTCCTTGCAAAACACCATTCAGAAAGAGAGAATTCAAGTCTGGCAAAACGAGAAAATGCAGAGAGAAAGGTTCCCGCCCATTTCTCTTTTGAACATAGAGTTTTGAAATTCTCAGATTTCATTCCAAAAAACGGCAACTCGAACACCAAAAGAAGCAAGCAAATGCCGCGTCCGGCCCCTAGCCTAGTCTTCGTCTTCCCCCAGCGCTGAGCGTAGGGCATCCACATTGCATGGGCATAGCCATTGGTGGGCAGTGTTGTCTTCTCCGCCAGCACTGGGCTGTGGCTGCCACATTGCGTGGGAGGAACCCCTCCGCGTCCTCGGGGGGTTCCGGGCGTATACAGCCCGCTCATTATTAGGTGAGAGTGTCACGGGTTGATGTAGGTCCCTGGGGTGTATAGGGAGCTCCATGCCTCGCGGGCACGAAGCCCACTCCCAGCCCCCGGGCTCATTGCGGCGAAGTGGGGTCTGCTCTGGGTGGGCCCTCGAGCGTAGGGGGAACCCCTTGCGCTCTCCGACTTGAAGGCCCGCCCCAGAAGAAGGCCCTGGGCTCCTCGGGCGGTGCCCCAGCGCGCCTCGCTGGGGTCCCCGGGGTTCCCATGCTGGTACTCGGGGCCCTGCCCCCAGGTCGGGCGAGCCAGGCCTGGGGACATGGGCGAGTACATGATCGCCCGCCGGTGATCGAACGAAACCCGACCCGGAGACATGGGCGTATGTTCCACCCTCCGTCTCCGAGCGAGCGTCGCGCGCCCCGGAGACAAGGGCGCATGTTCCACCCTTCGCCTCCAGGTTGGGATCATCTGGCCTAGGGACATGGGCATGTGTTCCACCCTCCGTCCCCAGGCTGGGGCCTCCCGGCCCGGGTACGAGGGCACATGTTCTACCCTCCGTTCCCAGGCAAGTGACCCCCGGTCCACAGACCCAGACGCCTGCTCAAGGCAGCTCCCTACCAGCGGGCATGCCTCGCGAGGGTCTCCGCGCCGGGCACCCTCACGAAGCCAGGCCCGCAAGCCGCCCCCGCGCGGGGGCTGCTCGCGAAGTCGCGTGTGTGCCTCCTGTCGCCGTGGTAGCCGGAGCCGCTCCCTTCGTGGCCCGGGTGCGCGGCAACATGGTCGTTATGGAGTTGCACGAACCCCCGGGCGCCGGCGTAGTTAAGCCTCCGGTCCTCCTCTCTGGTTCCAGCGAGCGTGCCGAGGGGTGTGAGGCGGCGGCCCTCTCGCGCGGCCGGCACCTCCCACCGGTCTCCACCAGCGCCCGCGGCCGGCTCCTGTGCCCCCGGTGGCTCGAGCCAGGTCTCCAGGGAACGTGGGCCGCCGCGGACGTCCCGAGCGCGCCCGTATGGCCCAGGCGCCGTGCCCGCCAGTCGTGCGAGTTCGCGGGTATGAGCCCCTCAAAGGCGCACCTCGGTCTCGTTGGCGGCGGTGTCGCTCCCAGGGGCGCGCCTGGCCTCGTCGGTGCGGCGGTCGCGGACGGTCTGTTGGCGCTGTAGCTCGTGTGCCACGAGGAGCGCAACATGTCTGTGTGTTGGGTCTTGGCAGACTCGGAAGAGTGGCGGCGCGGCCCGAGCCCGGGGGAGGGCCGGAGCGACGGGGGCGTGCCGTGCGGTTGGTGAAGTCAACAGCCCCTAGCGCCCGCTGGAAGTTCGGCCGGTGACAGCACCCGCTGATGGGGTGGCAGAACGCCGCGGGGCGCATCGGCCCGCCGGCGCCGGCCGCGCCACGCGGGCGGCCCGCCGCTCCGCACGGGCTCGACGTCCTTTTGCCATGAGTGCAATGAGCGAAGGCGAGGCGAGACCTGAGGGAGATTTCGACACGCCCCCTACCTGGCGCGCCAAATGACGGATTTCAGTCTCCGCAAAACCCTTAACATTCGAAAACAAGTGCGTGTGCAAAGATCCCCAGCGGCTTCACCCAACCTAGCTTGCTTAATCGATGAACACAGCAAAGAACTCACACGATGACGAGGAAGAAGATGAACACGACAGTTTACCCAGGTTTGGGCCGCTACGAAGCGTAATACCCTACTCCTGCTTTGGTGGATTGCCTCTCGAGGAGGTGGGGTGGATGAACTAGTACAGTGTTTTAGAGCCTCCCGATGGTTCCCCTTGAGGTGTTTGTGGCCCTCTCTGGTTTGGTGGTGGATGAGTGGTGGAATGGATTCGGATCCCGCTCTACGATGCAGCCTACCCTCTATAAATAGCGGTGGCTCGGGTCCTCTTCCCTTATCGCAATGGCGGGAAGGGATCCCACAATGGCCAATTTTGAAGGGGGACAGGAGTACGTGCCCGCCTTGCCCAAAGGCGGTCTTCGTCTGCAAAGTAGTTGTGGACGGCGCAGGGACGGGCTCAGCGATGACGTCCGTCCTGCGGGGCTGGTGGCTGCGGTCTTGTTGCACCGGAATGGAAACCTTTGGGGGATGCTATGGGAACCCGCGTACGTCCTTGCTCCCTTTGCACCAAAGGGGAAACTACGCCGTCTGGCGCGCTGGCGCCCGCCTGTCCTTCCTTGCGTCATCTTTGACTCCTGAGGCCAAGCCTTGTATAGAGATCTCCGTTGCCTCCGGAGAGGGCCTGGGGAGGCTCATCCCTAGCTGGTCTCGACGCCGCTCCTCCTCACAAGGCTTGGGCCCTCGCGAGGGCCTTGCCTTGAGTGGGGCCGCTCCCGGCGGTGTTTGGTTGATGAAGTGGGCCATGCCCTGGGCCGCAGGCAGGCATGTCTGGGTACCCCCGTTCCCAGAACGCCGACAACGAGAGAGGCAACACACATCAGGCTGCGCCTAGGGGGGGGTGGGCGCGTCCTGTTGTGTGCTGGCCCCTCCTGGTGTCTCTCGACGTCCCTCTCTAGCCTGTAAATTCCAATATATCCCAAAAACCCCAGAGAGCCTCCCGAAATACTTTTTCCGCCGCCACAAGTCTCTGTTTCGCCGTGTGCCCATCTGGAGCCCTATTCTGGTGCCTTGCCGAAGGGGGGTTGATCATGGAGGGCCTCTACATCAACCTTGCTGCTCCCATGGTGTTGTGTGAGTAGTTCATCATATATCTACAAGTCTTTAGTTAGTACCTAGGTGTCTCTCTCTCTCTCTCTGGATCTTCAATACAAAGTTCACCGCATCTTCGTGGTGAGCTATTCGATGTAATCACTTTGTGCGGTGCATTTGTTGGGATCCAATGAATTGTGGGTTTATGCTCAGATTGTTCATGAATTTATATTGAGTTCCTTGCTGGTCCTTCTTTACATATGCATGATTATATGACAGCTTTGTAATTCTCCTCGATCTATTGAAATATTTTGGCCAACTAGATTGATATTTCTTCAGTGGGAGAGGTGCGTTGTAGTGGGTTCAATCTGGCGGTGCTCTATATCCCACTGACAGAAAGGGACAAGACACATCTTTGTATTTTTGCCACTAAGCATAAAACGATGGGGTTGATTCATATTAATTGGATTTACTTTGTCTACATCATGTCATTGTTCTCCAAGCATTACTCTGTTTTACTTAATACTCTAGATGCATGCTGGATAGCGGTCGATGGGTGGAGTAATAGTAGTAGATGCAGGAAGGAGTCAGTCTACTTGCTTATGGAGGTGATGCCTATATGTAATGATCATTGCCATGAATAAATATTGCATAACTAAGCGATTTTTTATCAATTGCCCAACAGTAATATGTTTACCCATCGTATGCCTACTACATGAGAGATGCCACTAGGGAAACTTGGCCCCCGGGTCTATCCAATTATATATTTACAAAAGCTTTCATTACCTTGCTTCCATTATTTATCTTTTATTTATCATCTACACACTTCATTTGCTTGCAAATAACGAATCCAAGGGGATTTACAACCCTCTTGCCTGCATTGGGTGCAAGTGTTTGCTTCTTTTTGTGCAGTTGCTGAAGATGGGGGTTGCGTGCTACTTCTATTGGTTCGATAACCTTGGTTATCACTTAGTGAAATAGTTATCTATACTGTGCTGCATCACCCGCTCCTCTTCGCAGAAAACCCAACGCAGTTCACAAGTATCAGGAAGGATTTCTGGCGCCATTGCCGGGGAGTATCACCAACCTACTACCAAGTGGTACCTTCATGGATGTGACATTAGGAGATGCCACCAAACTTGTAGACAACATCATGACAAACAACTCTCAATGGCATACCGAAATAGCTCCAACTGGTAAGAAGGTAAATTCTATTGAGGAAATAGCCACTTTGAGTGAAAAAGTGGATGATCTTATGAATATGGTTGCTAGTAAACATGCTCATGTTGATCCCAATGATATGCCTTTGTCTACCTTGATTGAGAAAAATAATGATGCTATTGATGTGAACTTTATCTCGCAAAACAATTTCAACAACAATGCTTATAGAGGAAATTTCAGTGCTAGACCGTATCCCGGTAATTCCTCTAATAATTATGGCGATTCTTATGGAAATTCTTCTACCAATAATAATAGGTTATCCTATGATCTTGAGAACACCATTAAATAATTTATTAGTTCTCAAAAGATTTTTAATACTATGGTAGAAGAAAAGCTGCATCAAGTTGATGATTTGGCTAAGAACATGGATAGAATTGCTCTTAATGTTGAAACTCTTAAAAATAAAAATTTGCCACCAAAGCATGATTATAATGAGACTATTAAATCTATCCAAATATCTGTTAATGAAAGTAAGGAGAGGACCGCTAAGTTGTAAGCTAAGGGAGAATTCTTAGAAAAAGCTCTTCCACCCTGTTTTTACTGTAATCATGATGAAGATCTTAAAATGATTGGTACTTATCCTATTGAATCTTTGTTTACTAATCTTAAAATAAATGATGAAGGGACTATAGATGAGTCAACTTTATCTAGAAGGCATCCCGTTTGCTTGGAGGGTGATGATTCTAATGATAAAATTGTAAAAAGTGGGTTTGGAGAGGTCAAAACTTTAAATAGTGATGTACCCACTATCTTGGATTAAAAGGACTTTAATTATGAAAGTTGCTCTTTAGTAGAATATATTTCCTTGTTGCAATGCATTATTAACTCACCCAATGCTTATGAACAAAATAAAGCTTTTACTCAACATATAGTAGAAGCGATGATAAAAGCTTATGATGAAAAACTTGAACTAGAAGTTTCTATACCTAGAAAATTGCATGATGAATGGGAACCTACTATCAAAATAAAATTGAAAGAATATGAATGAAATGCTTTGTATGACCTTGCTAGTGTTTCAACAATACCCTAAATCTCTTTGCGATGTGCTTGGTCTCACCGATATTCAAGATTGTTCCCTTAACTTCCATCTTGCGGATTCTACCATCAAGAAACATTTGGGTAGAATACATAATGTGCTTATTACGAAAATAGAAATTATGTGCCTGTATATTTCATTGTGCTTGATATTGAATGCAATCCAACTTGTCCAATAATACCTGGAAAACCTTTCTTACGAACTATAGGTGCAATTATTGATATGAAAGACACTACTGGAATCAGAGGATTTGCCATCTGCCATTTCTTTGTCGTCTGCTGGCAGACGACAAAGAAAGTGTTTGCCGTTAGCTTCCAAAATATGAACGGCAAAGACTTGGCTGATGGCAAAGATTGTATTTGCCATCAGTCAGCTCTTTGCCGTCTTCCAGCTGACGGCAAAGAGCAGGAAGGCAGACGGCAAAGAGCCCACCTGGGCGCCACTAACCCGTGGGGGGTGATGGGGTTAACTGGGCCCTCTGCCAAGGCTTTGCCGTCTGCCTGGTGGCTCTTTGCCATCCGCCAGCAGACGGCAAAGCCCTGGCACCCTAACGGCGTCGGGCCTGACCCCCCACCCCCTCTCTCTCTTTCTCTCTCTCTTTCTCTCCCCTACCCCCGACGCCACCCCTGACAACCACTGCCGCCACCGCCACGCCCATCAACGCCGTTGCGTCGCCACTCCACCGCCGTCGTCGTGCCGCCACCCCACCGCCCCCATCGCACCGCCGCCCCACCGCCCTCGTCACGCCCGTCGCCCCCATTGAGGGAGTCCGGGATTAAGGGGTCCTCGGACTGCCGGCCTATTCCTTATGTGCCGTACTCGTGGGCTACTCGTGGGAGGATTGGACTGACCGAATACCCCATTACCAAGGGGAGATCTCAGGAGCCATGGCGTGCCCTTCAAGCTTAAGATGATAGAATAGGCATGCTTATTCCTTCTATACACAACCGACTATGTGTAACCCTAGGGACCCCTGGTATCTATACACAACGGCCAGAGGATTTAGTCCGTAGAGGCAGGTGAACTGATCTAGGGTATAGTTACTTGATCTCGAGGTAGATCAACTCTGTAATCTTCATACACATCAATACAACCAAGTAGGACGTGGGATTTTACCTCCATAGGAGGGCCTGAACCTGGGTAAACATCGTCTCCTTCGTCTCCTGTTACCCATCGATTCTAGATCCACTGCTCGGGACCCCCTACCCGAGATCCGCCGGTTTTGACACTGACATTGATGCTTTCATTGAGAGTTCCGTTGCGCGATCGCTAGAGGAATCGATGGCTCGCCTTATCATCAGCAATGAAATCTGCAGCAAGAACGTTTTGGTTCCTGGTCAGATTTTCACATTCGGCAGCATCGTATCGCATGCCGATCCGACTGGCCGTCTTGGCCTGGACGGAAGTTTCATCCCTGATGCGGAAGTCAGATTCGGGAACCTTGAGTTCGTCGCCAACTCTCGGGGAGATCTTGTTTTAATGAAACTCTCAGCTCTCATGGAGGAGCCCGCAGGCCCCGACGCCTTATTGCCGGAGGTAGCAGGTCCCACCGCCGAGGTGGCCTCTATCCCTGGGTCGGCCATAATGCCCAACCCAGATGATATGCACGGATCTGCCGTGTCCGAATACAACCCGGGCACGTCGTCGAGCGACCCCGGGACAACGGCGCTGCGGATCGACCACATGCGCTCCAGCAACATAAACCCCGCCGACATCTCGTCATTAAACGAGTTACTTGGTCGGATTCAAACCATGGGTGTGACCGACGACCAAACCTCAGTCTATGACCGGATCGGGTTTAAACCAGATGATAGGGAGATTTATACCCCACTGATCACTCACTTAGTCGCCACCGTCGAGTGTCCGGCCGGAGGCTCGTCCTCTCAACTACCGGAATTAAAAAAAGTTTACATCCCGGTTTCTGACCGTCAGGATCTCTCCTACAATCTGGAATCCGGGACCCACAATGGAAATAGTTCGCGATCGGCCGCCGATCTAGCGCGTGATCTAGAACCCGCGCAGAAGGGTCCTGTTGATAATATGGACTCCGACCCCGCAACGCCGGATCCCACGATGACACGGGAGGCAAACGTCGTGATCCCGGACTCACATCCTGGCGAGAAACTAAAATTTTTCCCGCCCACCACCCAAGTCCAGCACTCCTCAAGCAGTGCAGGAGAGCCCAAGTTATCGGGCTTATGGGAAGTTAAACAACAACTAGGGGAATCAGTCCATCATTTTTGGGCTAGACTCCTCCTTATTAAAGACAGAGTACCAGACTCTAGTGGCCAGGAGATAATAGCAACCTTCAGGCACAATTGCCACAATGAAGGAATCCTCAATGCCCTTGCCCGTCGTCACATTCACGACTTCACCGAGGTATCGGACCTGGTACAAAAATATTGCGCCATGGAAAGCACCTGGCAAGCTGAACGTCTGTTTTCGGAGCCGGTCCCTGCCGAACACCCTAGAGGAGCTCGGAAAAGGAGAATACCTCCGAAACGGCCGGCCGAACACGGACCCGCCGAGAAAAAGAATAGAGCCCCTACGGGAGTCAGAACTGTCCTTGACAGACTATTAGACAAGCCATGCCCTATACACTCTGTATTACTCAACACAAGCCCGACTCACAGCCTTAGAGCTTGTTGGGTCGTCAGGCAGGTCCCAAAAAGTGGAGAGACCATCCTCGAGGCCCTACCTCTAGGCAGACATTCAACGGCGCCACCAGAATGCAATGCCGAGATCCTCACGATCTACGAAACGTTTTCCTCTAGGAATAAGAGGAAGAGAGCTCTTCAAGAACTCGAACAAATCAATCAAGTGGCAGCAATGAATTCATGGGCAGACACACCGATCACCTTCAGAGAAGCTGATCAACCAATCACCCGCCCCGGCCGAATACCTGCCGCACTGGTCCTCAACCCCATCGTCGATGGTTTCAGGTTACAAAAGGTGCTAATGGACGGCGGTAGTGGTTTAAACATCATTTACGAGGACACCTTGGAAAAAATGCAGATCGACCGATCCCGCGTCGAACACAGCAACACAACCTTTCGTGGGATCATCCCTGGGAATGAGGCACTTTGTTCCAGACACGTTACCCTCGATGTGGTATTCGGCACGCCCGAGAACAACAGATGCAAATAACTCCTCTTTCATATCGTGCCCTTTCACAGTGGTGACCATGCTCTGTTGGGGCGTGATGCTTTCACAAGATTTCAGCCTATACCACATTACGGGTATATGAAGCTCAAAATGCCGGGCCCAAACGGGGTAATCACAGTCACAAGTGATCCGAATAGAGCCCTTCGAGCCAAAAACAGAACAGCAGCGCTCGCCCTCGAGGCACTAGTTGAGACCTTTGCTGCAGAGGAATTGACCGCACTCCGGTCAACAGTGGTCAAGGATGATGTGGTCCTTAGCAAGAGGCCCAAACCCACGTCCTTCAAACCTGCAGACGAAATCGTCAAATTTTAGGTACATCCAACGGACCCCAATAAAACATCGTCCATCGGAGCTCACCTAGACCCCATGGTGGACGAAGCACTGCGAACATTTTTATGAGAAAACCGGGACATCTTTGCCTGGCATCCTTTAGATATGCCATGAATCCCACAACGGCTAGCAGAACACAGTCTGAACATAATCGCAGGCTTCAAGCCCGTCGAACAGGCTCTACGCCGATTTTCCGAACCCAAGCGACAAGCTATGGGCGAAGAACTAGCAAAATTGCTAGAGGCCGGATTCATAAGAGAAATCAAACACCCCGAGTGGTTGGCAAACCAGGTGATGGTACCAAAGAAAGATAAATCCTGGCGGCTGTGTGTCGATTTCAAAGACCTTAACAAAGATTGCCCCAAGAACCCTTTCCCCTTACCACACATAGACCAGATTATTGATGCCACAGCCGGACACGACTCATTGTGCTTCCTCGACGCTTATTCCGGATACCATCAGATCAAAATGAAGGAATCCGATCAAGCTGCAACTGCATTCATCACCCCCTACGGGCCATTCTGCTTTAACACAATGCCTTTCGGGCTAAAAAACGCAGGAGCTACAAACCATCGTATGATTCAGACATGACTCAAAAAATAAGTCGGTAAAACAATCGAGGCATACGTGGACGACGTTGTCATTAAGACCAAACACGTCAGCCAGCTGATAGACGACCTCAGGCAAACTTTTGCTAGTCTACGGGAATATGATATATGGCTCAATCTGGACAAATGTGTCTTCGGAGTTCCCGCCGGTAAACTACTCGGATTAATTGTTTCCCATAGAGGAATAGAAGCGAATCCTGCTAAGATCCGCGCCCTATCTCAACTTGCGATTCCTACAGAGCTAAAGCACGTCCAAAGGCTGGCAGGCTGCGTGGCGGCTTTGAGCCGCTTTATCTCCTAATTTGGTGAAAAGGCTTTGCCGCTCTACAGGCTGCTGAAACAGACCAAAAACTTCAAGTGGACTGATGAAGCAACGGCTGCACTAGAAGAAATTAAAACACTGCTGGCCAGCAACCCCATACTCACGGCGCCAGGCGCCGGTGAACCAATGTTGTTGTACATCTCGGCCACCAATCAAGTGGTCAGTGCGGTGCTCCTCGTCGAACGAGAGGACGAGGGTCACAAATTCCGAGTGCAAAAGCTAGTCTACTATGTGTCAGAAATGCTAACGCCATGCAAGTCCAGATATCCGGACTACCAAAAGATAGTCTATACAGTATTTATGGCATCACGAAAGCTCAGACACTACTTTCAAGAATGTTCGGTCACGGTGGCATCCGAAGTACCCCTGAACGATATAATCAATAACAGGGACGCCACCGGCCGCGTAGCCAAATGGGCCATCAAACTCTTTCCTTTTGAAATCGCCTATAAGCCACGACGAGGTATTAAATCTCCGGTTTTGGCCGATTTCCTTGCCGAATGGACAGAGGCCGAGCTCCCCAGAGAATATAGTACATACTCCCATTGGACGATGTACTTCGACGGATCCAAGACACGGGCCGGGCTGGGGGCTGGAGTTATCCTCACATCTCCCACGGGAGACAACGTCCGGTACGTGTTGCACATCATGTACGCCGATTCCAACAATGCGACCGAATACGAAGCACTATTCCACGGGCTTCAGATGGCAGCATCGATTGGCATACAACGGCTTGAAGTACGGGAAGATGCTAATCTTGCCATCTCTCAAATCAACGGCGAATTCGATGCTAAAAACCCAAAGATGGCAGCATACAGAAATGTCGTTCTTAAAATATCCGCACGGTTCGAGGGGCTAGAATTCCACCATGTCGCTAGAGACAGCAATCAGGCTGCTGACATACTCGCCCGTATGGGGGCCAAGCGCGACCCCGTCATGAAAAACACCTTCCTTGAACGGCTTTTTAAGCCATCGGTGGTATGGCATGACGAGAATAAGGGCGCCGGAGCCATCAGTACGGCAGAGATTGTCCCTCCTACAAATGAACCAGATGAGCAAATCATCGGCAGTTCCATAATTGAAGAAATGCCTCCGGCTCATGAGGTCATGGCAGTAATCGCACCATGGACCGAGCCCTTCCTTGCCTACCTTCTCCGCCAAGAACTCCACGATGACCACACAGAGGTGAGATGCATAATTCAGCGGTCCAATGCCTATAAGGTCCACGAGGGTGAGTTATATAAGAAAAGCACTACCGGGATACTCCAACGGTGCATATCTGAGGAAGAAGGAAGGCAACTTTTGGCTGAAGTCCACATGGGCATGGGCGGCCACCACGCCGCAGCATGGGCCTTAGTAAGCAAAGCCTTTCGAGCCGGATTCTTTTGGCCCACCGCTCGAGCGGACGCCCAAGGACTTGTCCAACATTGTGTTGGATGTCAGCTATTCGCAAACCAAAGCCACATGCCCCCGACAGCACTTCGGACTATTCCAATCACCTAGCCTTTCGTGGTCTGGGGCCTGGATATGGTCGGACCATTTAAAGGGGGGACCAAGAAAAATAAATATCTACTGGTCATGGTCGACAAGTTCACCAAATGGATCGAAGCAAAACCATTAATGTCAGCTAAGTCCGGACCGGTAGTCGACTTTATATCCGGCGTGGTACACCGTTATGGTGTCCCGCACAGCATAATAATGGACAATGGATCCAATTTCACCGCCCAGGAGGTGAAGGACTGGTGCGCAAACATGGGCATCAAGCTCGATTATGCCTCGGTGTATCACCCGCATACCAATGGACAAGTCGAACAGGCCAACGGCCTAATCATGAGTGGCATCAAACCATGTCTGGTCCGATCTATTCATGAATCTGACTGCCATTGGGTAGAGGAGCTTGACTCCGTTTTGTGGGGTCTGCGTACCACCCTGAATCGATCAACAGGATACACACCGTTTTTTATGGTCTACGGGGCAGAAACAGTCCTTCCCTGCGATATCATTCACGACGCACCTAGGGTGCGCATGTACGAAGAAAAGGAGGCCAAGTTAGATCGGCAGGATGACTTAGACGCCATGGAAGGAGAGCATGCTATAGCTCGGGCCCGCTCTACTTTCTATCAACAACAGGCTCGGCGCTACCAAAGCAAGGAGGTCAGAGCGAAGGCATATAATGTGGGCGAACTCGTCTTACGACTCCCAGAGAAGCAGAAGCACAAACTCAATCCCAAGTGGGAGGGCCCTTTCATAATTGATGAAGTACTTACAGGAGGGGCTTATCGCCTCCGCAACCCGCCGGACAATCGCCTCGAACCAAACCCATGGAACGCAGCACGTCTTTGGCGCTTTTACGGCTAGACTGGTGTCGTCATATTTTTTACCTTTCTTTTTCTTTTCCCTTTTTTCTTTCGTATTCTTTCCCTTCCATTTTAGCTTTACAGGATTGGATATCATTTCCAAGCATGTGTTCGGCTAAACCGAGCTTGTGTTAAAGTTTTCAGCATACATCTTCAAATGTCCTATCCGAAAAAACACCTGGGGCTTCCTCTCGAAGCCGATTATTATATATTCTGTGCAGCGGTTCACATGTATTGTGCATGCACACTTCCCTTATCGTTTTTAAGCCAGTATATGCATCAATTGGACATAAGATTTTGGCCAAGCTGGGTTGCCTCACTCCTGTGCTTACCCTCTACGTTCCTGATTGTTCGGCTAGAGGGTAAAGGGAGAACCTCTGCGATTGTTACGACCGGATCATCCGGATACGTACCTCAGACGGGTGAAGCCAAAAGCTAGCTATCTTAAGAAGAAAATTGCTCGGCTACGACGGAAGTAAAAATCTTGTGGTGGTTATCACCATTACCTGGGATTATTTTCCCAAAGAAGCCATTTTCTGCATACTAGTAGTATACGGCCATGATATCTACAATCTACGTAGCAACCCGAAGGAAGGTACCGATAGAGGAACTATTTTCTTCAGAAGATGTTTCTTACGTTAAGCAGTAATATAACATATCTCCCTATGCACGTTCTGTCTGTTTGCACCGAATGGCCGGATTGCCTGGTTCCCAGAAATAAGTTCCTTTTATCGGAGGACATTCGATACGGAACACTCCCAAGCTCTTAGCGAGGGAGGTCAAAGCCGATGGCCGGTTAAGACAACGTTTACAGCATAGACGGGGCAGTTTTTGATCTGAAGTACATAGTTACATAGAATCAAACACCTGGCTACTGGTTAAGATTATCTATTAAGGTATCTAGGACGCAATCTTCTTGTGAAAGACGAGCGGCGGGCATCACTTGGTCGTAAACCAAATGAAGTGGCACTTCTTGCCCATCTGGCCCTACCGGCCCAACCCGAGCCATATGTTCTGGGTTAAGTTTGGTAAAGCGGGTCCTGACCATTGCCCACGCCTCCCACGGTCCCTCTCGACAAGCCGATGTCTTCCATAACTCAAAATGACATCGGGCTCCTTTAAACCGATCAGCCACTCCGGACATCCCTTCTGGAGGCGTCTCGGCAGGACAGAGCACTTTGGTCATGCTCCTCATGGCTCTCCGAGCCCGCTCATGTACGGCGGATAGTTCCTTCAGTAGGTTCCCTCAGAATGATCTGATTTCTTCCTCGGGCCGCCCGGTCAGGACACCTAGACACGAGACGAAGCATGTCACTTACACTTGATATAATAAAGGTACTTTTCGGAATTACGAAGATATAAGTGCACTTACAGAACATGCCCCTCTGTAATCTCTGGTTCTCTTCTTGGGCTTGAGCCAATTGAGTTTTCAAACTCTCAAGTTCTTCGGCTTGCCGCTGGTTTTCTGCCCTAAATTGGTTCTTTTCCTCAAGACTTCGGTTTAACACACGGCGGCCAGCCTCATGCTGCGATTCGGCATACCTCTGAGATTCTCGAGCTGTATCCAAATCTTGCTACAACTGCTTATGGATTCAGCTGCTATAAAGTACTCTCTCATCAGTATGGGAATGTCGAGTAATTCGGCAAATTGACATACTCACCGTGCGCCTCTCGGGTGAAATTCTTCACTTGCTCAAGCTCAGCCTTCACGGTTTGTGCCTGTTTTCGGCTCACCTTGAGTTCCTTGGCTAACTTCTCATTTTGCTGCCTTGAATCCTACATTATAAATAAAACAATATTCAGATCCTTAATTCGGCCGTTCCGACCAAATCAAGGCTCGAGGGCTACTGGATTAATATTTGTGTTCGGTTGTTAAAATCGATTTCTCACCTCCAGGCCGGACGATATCAGTTTGGCGACTCCCTCAAGCCCAGCTCGGGCAGCTCCGATGTGTGCATCCACTGAACTTAGGGCATTAAACTCTTGATCGGAAAACGCTTGGTGGCGCAGGGCTTCCTTTCGCCGCCGGTGATTCATCGCACTCTCTACCTCGGAGTTTGTGACCGAGACGTCCCCAGAATCTTCAGGGGGCTGATCCGTCACAGGGGCCTCCGCGTCAAGTTCAACCTGAGTAGAAGACCTTGATTCATGATGATAGCCTGGCGCCTCAGCGACGTTCCCAGAAGAAGGTGGCTGTACTCGTCTCCTGAGTATTTTGACAAGAGATTTTGTGAGCACTTATTACAATCATGACAATGGCCAAACTAAACGGTTAAATAAAGTACCTCTTAGTTGAGTGCACGGTCGAGGTGGTCCCCGCAGTTGGCTCACGAGGAGGACTCCTGCTGTTGCTTGGTACGGGCCCTGCTGCCATAGACGACGTTCGACGAGTGGACCGACGACCCTTGGGAGTAGAGATCGGCATGCTCGGGTTGGCAGGGGTCGCTCGCCCTTTACGGGAAGAGGCCTTCTTTTTACCAGTGGTGGAAGAAGGAAGTGGACCGGGGTGATCGGCTAGAAGAGCCACCTTGGAGCCGTCAAGGCTCTCCTGGTAAGAGACCCCGTCCTCATATTCAATTGATAGCTCCGCATCGTCATGGAATCCGAGGTCGTCGTCGTGAGAATAACTCTCTGATTGAGGCGCCGGACAGCTGACAGTCTTGACCCAGCGCCTCCAACTCTGTTCGGACAGATTGGAAGTTTCGATCAGAAGGATTATACATAAATATCCGAACTCAGAAAACAAAGCCAAAGGCTTACCCATTCGATGGGGTTATGACTCGAATAACCTTCCTTGGCTGACAGTCGAGCAAAATCTTATTTTTCTCTTTTGAAAAGATCGACCAGTACGGCCGCCATTGCTGCCTGATTTGCAGGACCCTGTCGTTGGGAATGGGTGGTGTCATTTGTTCCGTTCTAATGCCATAGGGGGTGTGTCCTTTGCTGAAGGGGTTGAACGCATCGAGCAATGACGACTTCCATCACGTCGTTGATGGTTAACTTACTGTGAACTAGTAGCCTCACTTGGGTGGCTAGGCGTTTAACTTCGGCACTTTCATCTTGGGATGAACTCTTCGGTCGCCAGTCGAACCTTTTCTTCAAAGGAGCGTCGGTGTATTCGGGCAGACCCCTCCGAGCTAGGTCGAACAGGGGAACGTCCTCAATATAGAGCCATTACGAGGTCCATTCTTCGGACTCTTTCTTCGGAGTCCCCATGGGGTACCCCGTCCCGGCTATACGCCATACTTCGGCTCCACCCATTTCCCGAATTGTCCCACCCCGAGAACGGGGGACGAGGCAGAAGTACTTCCTCCATAAAACAAAATGGGCCTCGCAGCCCAAGAACATCTCGCAAAGGGCAACAAAGCCCGAAATGTGCAGGATGGATCCAGGGGTGAGATTATGGAGTTGGATCCCGTAAAATTCAAATAGTCCGCTCAAGAAGGGATGAATAGGGAATCCTAGGCCCCGTAAGAGGAAGGACACGAAACATACCCGCTCTCCCTTGCGTGGGACAGGGAAATTCTCTGCGAAGGCCTCACCGTTCGAAGAAGTCAAACCGGTGCGGGTAAACGCCAGATCCTAGGCGGGAAGATAACCCTGGGTCTCAAGGTTGCGCAGCTGGAGGAGAGATACTGAACAACTTGCTCTATCTCTGGGAAGGGGGGCGTGAGGACGCGAGGAGGAGCTAGGGATGCTCGCCATCTTTCCGAGTTTTCTTGCTTGAGGTTTCTCGATGGTAAGGAAGAGGAAGGGGTTGCCTAAGCCACGACTCAGCCTGCTTAAATGGGCGGTTCCTCCCCTTCGCTTGCAGGAAGGGCAGTCCTGTAAAAGGCTGCTGGGCCGCTCATCTCCCATTGGCGCACAGGGATCGAGGGGCGTCGTTAATTCTAGACGGCGAAGTTAATGCTGTGGGCCCCACGACATCTCGACGATCGAGAGCTCACTAATGACCGGATTATTGTTTACCAAACAGAGAAGAAGAGAAGAACTCACCTCGCAAGCCGAAGTCTTTGGGAGCGCAGGGCCGTCCGGACTACATACCTCGGCATTGGAGGCTAGTTCGGGGGTACTGAGGAAGTCCGGGATTAAGAGGTCCTCGGACTGCCGGCCTATTCCTTATGGGCCGGACTCGTGGGCTACTCGTTGGAGGATTGGACTGACCGAATACCCCGTGACCAGGGTGGAGATCTCAGGAGCCGTGGCGTGCCCTTCAAGCTTAAGATGATAGAATATGCATGCTTATTCCTTCTATACGCAACCGACTATGTGTAACCCTAGGGACCCCTGGTATCTATATAAGGCAGAGGGTTTAGTCCATAGAGGCAGGTGAACTGATCTAGGGTTTAGTTACTTGATCTCGAGGTAGATCAACTCTATAATCTTCATACACATCAATACAACCAAGCAGGACGTGGGGTTTTACCTCCATAGGAGGGCCTGAACCTGGGTAAACATCGTCTCCTTCGTCTCCTGTTACCCATCGATTCTAGATCCACAGCTCGGGACCCCTACCCGAGATCCGCCGGTTTTGACACCGAAACCCGTCGCGCCCATCGTCCCCGCCGCCCCGCTGTCCCCGGCGTCCCGTCGTCCCCGCCACCCGCCGCCCCGGTGCCCCTGTCGGATTTCGGGCTCCACAAAACCCAAAGAGGTTCGAACTTAGGGGCGTGTGCGAAGATCTCCACCAGGTTTGCCCTCAAGCTTGCAGGTCGACAACCAAGCCCGATGAACTCGCACAATCGTCAAGAAGGAGATTAGAACACGAGGATTTACCCAGGTTCGGGCCACTGCAAAGCGTAAAACCCTACTCTTGCTGTTGGTGGATTGCCTCACGAGGAGATTTGTGGATGAACTAGTACAGTGGTGAGTTGCCCCGTGAGGGCGCTCGGGTGGTGTTCAATCTCCCCCCTGCAACGGAGTAGTCTAGCCTCTATTTATAGGGGCCCGGGTCCTCTTCCCTTATCGCAATGGCGGGAAGGGATCCCATAACGGCCAAATTAGAAAGGGGACATGAGGTACATCTTATCCTAACGAAAGGTGGTCTTCGCCTGCAAAGTAGCTGGCGATGACGCGGTGGTGGGCTCGCTGGTGACATCCGTCCTGCCGAGCCCGCTGGTCTTGGTCTCGTTGCACCGGAATGGAAACCTTTGGCGGGACGCCTTGGGAACCCGCGTATGCCCTTGCCTCCTTTGCACCAAAGAGGAAACTGTCTCCTCTACGCGCGCTGGTGCACACCTGGCCCGGCTTGCGTCACCCTTGACCTCCCAAGGCCGAGCATTGCATAGAGATCTCCGCCGCTCAGGAGGGGGCCAAGGGAGACCTCTTCCCTCTGAGGGTCTTGGCGCCGTCTCCCTCGCGAGTGCGGGGCTCTCGCGAGGGCCTTGTCATGAGTGAGGCCGCGCTGGGCCGTGCTTGGCTGTCGAAGTGGGCCACGCCCTGGGCCGCCGGCTGGCAGGTCTGGGTACCCCCGTTCCCAGAACGCCGACAACAGCCCTCGGGCCCAAGGAGCGCTTGGGTTGGCTTCGGGGCGAAACCGAAGAAGCCGTCCCGAGCGCCGCGGGCCCCAAGTGCCTGCAGGCCTCACCCGGCGCATGGCGCACAATGAGACGCGTGCGTCTCAGCTCCCCAGAGATGTCGGGAACTGCCCCGAGTCATGCTGACGCGAAGCCTGCGCGCCGCGCCGGCCATCATTGCCCTTCCTTGAATGCGGCTGTCTCCTTGTGTCCTCCCCCCCTCGGGCCACGCAGATGTGACCCGACGGGGGCAGATGAAGCGACGTGAGGCAGGGTAGTACGCCGACCGAGTCTGGCACGCGGCGCCCGAGGAGTGCACGGCGCCTCCACTCCCCATGACGCCCCATGGGCAGCGGTTGCGCCTATAAACCCGCCCAGCCCGCGGGGGGTCTTGCCATCCTGTCGTGCCCTCTCGCTTCCCATCCTTCCAAGATATCTTCCTCATCCTCCTCTCTCCCTTTGTTCTTCCATGGCGTCCGGGGGGAGTGCAGCGGGTGCAGGGAAACGCACGGGGTCCCCAGCTCCACCATCGGCCTCTGGAGGCAGCGGTAGGGGGCCTTCGAGGCCGGATCAAGCTCGCCGGCGCTGGGCCATCATCGATGAGTAAGCGTTCCGTCACCCACCCCCTTCTCTTGCAACCGCGCCCGACATGCCGGACCTGATTGTTCCCCCCTCCCAGGGCGCCCGCGCCCAAGAGGCGCAGGCTCGACGAGCTCCAGGAGGAAGCGGACGCGCCGAGGGTCCAGCTGGCGGACGCCGAGGTCGCCCTCCAGGCCACGCTCGGGGGCGAGGCGGAGGCCCAGTCGGAGCTGGCGTCCCTCCAGACCCAGATCAAGGGGGATGCTGATGCCGTGCAGGCCGCCCAGGAAGAGGCGGCGCACGCGAAGATGCTGGAGGCGCAGCGCGCCAAGCAGTACCTGTATATTGTCCACCGTGCGGTTGGTGCGGTGAGTCGGTTTGTCGGGGATGCCCCCACACTGCCGTGTGCGCATGGCGACGGAGGCTACCTCATCTTCTTCGGCAAGGTGGTGGAGGCGCAGGAGACCGGCGTCTCCCGGGTAGACGACGACAATGTGTCTAGCGCGCGTGACCTCCTGGACATCGCGCTGACGCGCGTCTTCTCCAACCTGCGCCACCACGTTCCCGGAGCTTGATCTCCCCCGCATCATGGAGCCGGTGCCTGAGGAGCTCCAGAGTCCCCTCAGGGACAAGGTGCGCCCGCACGTGGAGTCCCTGGTGGAACGGTTCGTACAAACACCTTCCTCCGACGAGGGTGACGACTCCGGCGCCGTGGCGGGTGATGGTCTGGATGGCGACAACGGCTCCTCCGGCTAGCCTTCCCCTGTTTTCTGTCTCTGGTTCCTATCATGTCAAGAAACACTCGGCCCCTGAGGGCATTAAAATTTTGTGTTTTACCTTCGTCTTCCTCCTTCTTCTTTTAAATCGTCGGTTGCTTGTTTTCTGTGACGCAACGTCATCTCTTGCGTGGAGCTTTGCGTCATCGTCGGTGCGGCCCGGCGCCCTTTGAGAGGTCTGCGGGGGTGTCGCACTATGCCCGGCGATGGCGGCCTGTCGGGGTCTCACGAGGTGAGCCCTCCTAAGGAGGAGCATGCCGCCCTTAAGGCCGGGGTCTTAGCGACATAGTCTAGAGAGGCCGGATTCCTTCCCTTGCGCTGTCCTTCCTTGTACCTGGAACCACAAGAAGCCTGATGGGGGCACGTAATAAATCGTAGCGCCTGCATTCTCACGTTAGTGCTCCTGTCTCATACCCTGTATTCAGGCTATCATCAGAAAGTTTATGCTTTGTTTGGCGTACTTAGCTTGGCGGCTCGTGGCGGGCTCGTGCGTCGCGAGGTGCAGCTGGGGTGTCCAGGGAACTCGAGGATCCCACCAGGGAAGGCTTCTTCCTTGTGAGCGGAATGGTTTGGGAGCCCTTTCGGTACTCTACGTTGGCGGGGCCCAATCCCGAGCATGCCTCGACCGCTGTTGGGGCGTCCAGATCACCAGGACGAGACCAAAGGGGCTAGGCCCCGGCGACCATTGGGGCGTCCGGATCACCAGGACGAGGCCAAGGGGCGAGGAGCTACGCGATCGGTGAGGCTCCTGAGGCGCGTTGCTCAGGAACCCCCCCTTGATGCTCAAGCGGCGATCTACGTCAGCGGAGCCCAATCCCGCGCATACCTCGACCGCCGTTGGGGCGTTCGGATCACCAGGACGAGACAAAGGGGCGAGGGGCTACGTGACTAGTGAGGCTCCTGAGGCGCGCTGCTCAGGAGTCCCCCTTGACGCTCGAGCGGCTCCCATACCCCCCCTTTTTTTTGCCGGTCCCTGCCCCGAGAGGTGCCACGCGCGGACCAGGGTGTCATGGCCTTGGCAAGGTGTGCGCACTGCGCTGGCAACGCCCCCTCCCGCGCGACGCGTGAGGGGGAGGCCGACAGGTGTCGATTCAGAATACGAGGCTTCAAGACCAGAAAAAGAATCGCAAGAGAGAAAATTCCCACCCCTCTTTCAAATAGAGTTACGAAACTTTCGATCTTCATTACAAAAAGTGGCAATTCGAATACAAAAAGGAACAAGCAACAGCCGCGTCCGGCACCTAGGCTAGTCTTCGTCTTCGTTTTCCCCCAGCGCGGAGTATAGGGCTTCCACGTTGCATGGGCATAGTCATTGGAGGACAGTGTTGTCCGCCAGCGCGGAGCATGGGGCTTCCACTTGGGCGTGGGATGGAACCCCGCCACGTCCTCGGGGGGCTCCGGGCGTATACAGCCCACTCATTATTACGTGAGAGTGTCACGGCCGGAGATAGCAGGGCAAGCCCCTAGGCGCATGGCCCAGGTGCTCCCAACTCAGTCAAGAGCCAACCCGCGCATTTCTTCGCGGTTGCGCGCCCCTACGGCCCAAACCTGAGTGCATTGTTCCCCGCGTAGCCGCGGGATTCTGCTCCCGCGGCCCAAACATGAGCACAATGCACCCAGCGCAGCCATAGGGGTGTTGTGTTGGTGAAGCCGCCTCGTGAGGCGTCTGGGCGGCGGCCAGACCACGACTTGAGGACCTCGCGAGGCCTTGCTGTCGGATTTCGGGCTCCGCAAAAACCCTCAAGGTTCGAACACAGGGGCGTGTGTGAAGATCCCCTGCAGCCTCGCCCTACCTAGCTTGCTACTCGATGGTTAGGACGATGAACTCGCACGATGACGAGGAAGAAGATGAACACGGTCGTTTACCCAGGTTCGGGCCGCTGCGAAACGTAATACCCTACTCCTGCTTTGGTGGATTGCCTCTCGAGGAGGTGTGGTGGATGAACTAGTACAGTGTTCAGGAGCCTCGTGAGGGCGCTCGAGTGGAGTTCTTGGCCTTCTGCTACTCTTCTGGTGGAGTCCCTTTCTACGGTGCAGCCTAGCCTCTATATATAGCAGCGGCACGGGTCCTCTTCCATTATCGCAATGGCGGGAAGGGATCCCACAATGGCCAAATTTAATGGGGGACAGGAGTACATCCCTGCCTTGTCCAAAGGTGGTCTTTGCTTGCAAAGTCGTTGTCGACAATGCAGAGGTGGGCTCGGCGATGACATCCGCCCTGTGGGGCTCGTGGTCGTGGTCTTGTTGCACCGGAATGGAAAGCTTTGGGTGGCGTTTGGGAACCCGCGTACGTCCTTGCTCCCTTTGCACTAAAGGGGAAACTGTCCCGCCTTGCACGCTGGCGCCCGCCTGTCCTTCCTTGCGTCATCCTTGACTCCTGAGGCCGGGTTCTGCATAGAGATCTCCGCCGCTCTGGAGGGGGCCTCAGGAGGCCCATTCCTTGCTGGTCTTGGTGTTCCTTCCCTCGTGAGCTCGGGTCCTCGCGAGGGCCTTTTCTTGAGTGAGGCTGCGCCTGGTTGTGCTTGGCTCGTGAGGTGGGCCATGCCCTGGGCCGCAGGCAGGCAGGTCTGGGTACCCCCGTTCCCAGAACGACGACAGTAGCCCCCGGGCCCAAGGCGCGCTCGAGATGGCTTCTAGGAAAAGCCCTTGGGGACGGCCCGAAGCACCGCGGGCCCCAAACGCCTGCGGGCCAGGCTTTACACGCGTCGAGTGCCTGGGCGGTGACGCCCCCGCTCCCCGAGGGTATCAGGAACCGCCCCAAGTCAAACTGATGTGACGCCCGTGTGCATCGCCGGCCATCATTGCCCTTCCTTGAATGCTGCTACTGCTTCAGGCCTCTACTCCTCGGGCCACGCGGATGTGACCCGTCAATCGGCAGGAGAGGCGACGCGGACGGTACTGTGCTGATCGAACCGCTCCGCGGCGCCCAAGAGGCGCACGACGCCTGCTCTCCCACGATGCCTCGCGGCTACAGTTACGCCTATAAACCCGCCCCGCCCCTGGCGAGGGGGGGGAGGGCATTGCAGTCTCGAGGTGTCTTCTTCCTCCCATCGTCCATAGAGAAAGCCCTCTCCTATTCCCAGCTTCTCCTCTCCCATGGCGTCAGGAGGAAGTGCTGCAGGCACGGGGAAGCGCGCGGCACCGTCGACTCCCTCACCCTCCTCTGGAGGAAGCGGCGGGGGGCCCTCGGGGTAGGCGCAAGTTCGCCGGCGCTGGGCCATGGTCGATGAGTGAGTACTCCGCCGCCTCCCTCCTTCTTAGTCGTTTTGTCCAGTGCTCCGGGCATGATCCTCTCCTTCTCCCAGGGTGCCTGCGACAAATAAACACAGGCTCGGCAACCTCCAAGAGGAGGTGGACGTGCTGCGGGCCCAGCTGGCGACCGCCGAGGCCGCCTTCCAAGCCGCCCTCAGGGGTGAAGCGGAGGCCAGGGTGGAGCTGGTGTCCCTCCAGGCCCAGGTTAAGGAGGCAGCCGACTCCGTGCGGGCCGCCCAGGACGAGGCGGCGCATGCCAAGATGCTGGAGTCCCGGCGCACTAAGCAGTACCTTGGCATCGCCCGCCGCGCGACCAGCGCGCACGGTGACGGGGGCTATCTTGACTTCTTATGGAGGGTGGTAGAGGTGCTGGAGGCAGGCGTCTCCCGCGTGAACGCGGACAACGAGTCCGACTCGCGCGACCTCCTGGACCTCGCCTTGACATTCGTCTTCTCCCACCTGCGCCGCCATGCACCGGAGCTCGACCTCCGGCGTGTCGGGGAGCGGGTGCCTGACGAGCTCCAGCGGCCCCTTCGGGACGAGGTGTGCCCGCACGTGGAGTCCCTGGTGGAGCGGTTCATCCAGGTGCCCGCCTCCAGTGGGGAGGACGATTCCGACGCCAAGGCGGCCGGCGGCGCGGTTGGCAACAGCGACTCCTCACTCTAGGCATCCCCTGTTTCCCTTTCATGGTTCGTGTAATATTTCAAGAAGAACTCGGCCCCGGAGGGCGTTAGCCTTTTGCATATTACCTTCGCCCCCTTTTTTTCTTCTCTTGAATCACCGATCGCTTGATTGCGGTGACGTGACTTAGTTTCTTCATGCGGAGCTCGGCGCTGCTGCCGACGCGGCTTGGTGATGGCGGCCGGCAGGGCCCTCGCGAGGCCCTCTCTCCTGAGGGGTGGCTCGCGGCCGTCGAGCCCCGGGTCCTTGGCGTCGCTGCCCGTCGAGGCCGAATTCCTCCCCTCGTGCCGTCCTTCCTAGCGCCTGGGCCCGCATGGGCTTTTATGGTGGCGCACCGTAGACTGTAGTACCTGCATTCTGGCGTTAGTGCGTGCAACCTCTGTCCCGTATTCGGGCCGCCATTGGATCAGGAGGCTCGTGCTTGGTTCGGTAGTGTACTTAGCTTGTAGGCTGGTGACGATCTCGTGCGCCGCGAGGTGCGGTCGGGTTGTCCAGATAGTCCGTGGTTCCGCCTGGGGCGCTTCTTCCTCTTACGAGTGAGGCAGGTTGGGGGCCCTTTCGGCGCTCTGTGTCTGCAGGCCCCAGTCCCGCACATTTCTCGACCACCGTAGTGTACGTCCGGATCACCTAGACGCAACTACGAGGTGAGACATCAACACCCTTGATACCGGCCGGATCACCAGGACGGCGTCAAGGGGCAAGGGGCTATATGACCGGTAAGGCTCCTGAGGCGCGCTGCTCAGGAGCCCCCTTTGACACTCAAGCGGCTCTACATCGGCAGGTCCCAGTCCCACACATTCCTCGACCACCGTAGTGTACGTCCGGATCACCTGGACGCAACTACTAGGTGAGACCTCGACACCCTTGATGCCGACCGGATCGCCAAGACGACATCGAGGGGCAAGTGGCTATATGACCGGTAAGGCTCCTGAGGCGCGCTGCTCAGGAGCCCCCTTTGACGCTCGAGCGACCCCCATTCCGTCCTGCCAGCTACTGCCTCAGGAGGCACTGGGGCCTCCCGAGGCTCCATGCTGCGGTGCCGCGCTGTGGTCGGAGCCCCCGAGCGGGGGTCGACTACCAAAAGATGCAAGTCCCTGAGGCAACAGGGCCTTGCTATCCAGCTCCGAGGTGCCTAGGGGAGGGCCAGAGCGCAGGGGCCCTTGCGAAACACCAATTCAGAAAAAAGAGAATTCAAGACCGGTAAAACGAGAGAACGATGAGAGAAAAGTCCCCGCCCCTTTTTCTTTTAAATATAGAGTTCCGAAATCCTCAAACTTCATTCCAAAAAGTGGCTATTCGAACACCAAAAAGAAGCAAGCAACTGCCGCGTCCGGCACCTAGGCTAGTCTTTATCTTCCCCCAGTGCTGAGCGTAGGGCATTCACGTTGCGTGGGCATAGCCATTGGTAGGTAGTGTTGTCCGCCAGCGCGGAGCATGGGGCTTCCACGTTGCATTGGAGGGAACCCCTCCGCGTCCTCAGGGGGCTTCGGGCATATACAGCCCACTCATTATTACGTGAGAGTGTCACGGCCGTAGATAGCTGGGCAAGCCCCCAGGCGCACGGACTGGTTACTCCCAACTCCGTCAAGAGCCATCCCGGGCATTTCTTCTCGGTTGCGCGCCTCTATGACCCAAACCCGAATGCATTTTTCCCCGCGTAGCCGCAGGATTGTGCTCCTGCGGCCCAAACATGAGCACGATGCATCCGGCGCAGCCATAAAGGTGTTTTGTCGATGAAGCCGCCTCGTGAAGCGTCGGGGCGCTGGCCGGACAATGTCTTGAGGGCCTCGTGAGGCCCAGCCTCCCGAGGCTGCGCCGGCGCTCCAGTTGCCGCAGGTGGCCCGCGCTACTTGTGTCTTGCTGCTCCCCCCAGGCCGTTACTCCTGAGGCCTCGGGGCATGGCTCGGCGTTGCTTGCTCGCGAGGGCGACGGCTTGCGCCATGCCCCGCGGGCCCGGGGGCGTCCTCCCTCTTTCTCCCACTCGCGTCGCCCAGGCTCGATGCTTCATCGGTGGAAGCCCCCAGGCCCGGCTCGAGGAGGATGCCCAGGGTACTCCCTACTCTTGGGGGTGTTGGCGCCTGCGGCAGGCGCCTGATCCACCCCACCGTCCGGAGGTACGACGTAGCATGGTACATAGGGCTCCACATAAGGGCCCAGTTCTCCTCCTGAGCCGTCCGGCGGGGCGCCGCCCTGCGCGCGCAGCCCGTAGACCCTCCTGCGACGAGCATCAGAGCGAAGTTGCTTACCTCTGCCTCCGCCGTTGGGCGGTCCGCGTGTTTCCTGACGTGGATTGCTTCCTCGGCGATCTGATGCGCCTTCGCCGTGGTTGCTTGTTTGTCCGGACGCCTGTGCCGCTTGCACCCTGCGCAGGATGGCGCGCTCCCGCCTGGTCAACTCCGGCTGTTGAGGGTCTACAGGGTCACACAGGCGCGTGTCAGTGCGCGCGCGGGGCGCCCCATTGTTCCCTCCATAGGCTCCGTCGTCGGGGCCGTTTCGCGCCCCGAAACCTGTGACCGGAATTCGGAGGAGAAGAAGAACGGCGTGCGACGGGCCCTGCTCAGGTCCGTCCGGGGCCCGAGGGGGCACGCCTCCAGCGGGCGGGGTGGCAGGTGCGGCGAGCGAGCCCCCGACGCCTGACGTCTGCGGTCGTGAAGAAGAACGGGGGGCCATGGCCCTCCGCGCGACGGCGACCAACTCGGTGATGTGGTCGGCCCATGCGTCGAAGCCCCCGTGCATCGGGCGGTGGCCAAGCATCTCGCTCGCCATCAGCAGCGCATTGTGAGTGTCGAGGTCTCCCACGTAGGTGCAATGCGGCGTCGGTGCTGGGGGCGCCGCCCGTCCGCCGTGCGTTTGGGCGGTGCGAGGAGCAGCGACGGCGGAGACGATACTGGTGGCTTGATACTGACCGCCCAGCGCCAGGCCGCTGGGGCGTGGGTCCCTGGCGGCAGTGGTGGGATCGGTGGAGGCGGATCCACCGTGGCCGGGGGGAGCCTGTTGGGCACCGACCATCGGAGCGGCGAAGCGGGGAAGGAGCGAGGCTTGAAGAAGAAATCGACACGCCCCCTACCTGGCGCGCCAAATGTCGGATTTCGGGCTCCGCAAAAACCCTCAAGGTTCGAACATAGGGGCATGTGCGAAGGTCCCCTGCAGCCTCGCCCTACCTAGCTTGCTACTCGATGGTTAGGACGATGAACTTGCACGATGACGAGGAAGAAGATCAACACGGTGGTTTACCCAGGTTCAGGCCGCTGCGAAGCGTAATACCCTACTCCTGCTTTGGTGGATTGCCTCTCGAGGAGGTGTGGTGGATGAACTAGTACAGTGTTCAGGAGCCTCGTGAGGGCGCTCGAGTGGAGTTCTTGGCCTTCTGCTAGTCTTTTGGTGGAGTCCCTTTCTACGGTGCAGCCTAGCCACTATATATAGCAGCGGCCCGGGTCCTCTTCCCTAATCGCAATGGCGGGAAGGGATCCCACAACGGCCAAATTTAAAGGGGGACAGGAGTACATCCCCGCCTTGTCCAAAGGTGGTCTTCGCCTGCAAAGTGGCTATCGACGATGCAGAGATGGGCTCGGCGATGACATCCGCCCTGCGGGGCTCGTGGTCATGGTCTTGTTGCACCGGAATGGAAACCTTTGGGTGGCGCTTTGGGAACCCGCGTACGTCCTTGCTCCCTTTGCACTAATGGGGAAACTGTCCCGCCTGGCACGCTGGCGCCCGCCTGTCCTTCCTTGCGTCATCCTTGACTCCTGAGGCCGGGTTCTGCATAGAGATCTCCGCCGCTCCGGAGGGGGCCTGAAGAGGTCCATTCCTTGCTGGTCTTGGTGCTGCTTCCCTCGCGAGCTCGGGTCCACGCGAGGGCCTTGTCTTGAGTGAGGCTGCGCCTGGTTGTGCTTGGCTCGTGAGGTGGGCCATGCCCTGGGCCGCAGGTAGGCAGGTCTGGGTACCCCCCTTCCCAGAATGACGACACCTGCCTCGTGAGGGCCGCGCCAGCGCCCCCATTGCCTCGGGTGGCCCGCGCTGCCTGTGTCCTGCCGATCCCCCCAGGCGGTTGCTCCTGTGGCCCTGAGGGCTTGGCTGCGTGTTGCTTGCTCGCGAGGGTGGCGGCTGCGCCGCGCCCCCGCTCATCCCGGGACGCCCCTCCCGTTCACACCAACCTGGCCTGGTGCCCCCGTCAGTGGAAGCCTCTAGGCCCGGCTTGGAGAGGGTGTCCGGGGCATCTCCCTACTCCGGGAGGATGCTGGCGCCCGCGGGGGGCGCGTGATCCTCCGCGCCATCCGCAGGTACGACAAAGCTAAGAACGTAGGCCTCTGTGTAAAGGCCTTGGCTTCCTCCTGAACCGTCTTTGCGTGCCCCAATGGCAGCCTCCCTAGGCGGCAAGGCAGCGTCGTCCTGAGCGCATGGCCCACAGACCCTCCTGTGGCGAGCCTCGCCCGAAGTTGCTTACCTCTGCCATTGCCGTGGGGTTGGTCGCGCGTGTCTTGACGTGGGTTGCCTCCCAGGTTACCTGCTTACCTAGAAGCCTGAGCCGATTGGTCCCTGCACCGGTTGGCGTGCTCCCATCGAGACGATACAGGCTGTTGATGATCCACCGGGGCATGAGTGCGCGCGTTGAGGCGCGTGCGGAGTGCCCCATCACCTCCTTCGAAGGCACCACTGGCGGGGGTGGACGGCGCCCCGAAGCCGGTCACCGGGATCTGGAGGAGAACGAGCACGGCATGCGGCGGGCCCTGCCCGGTCTCGCCCGGGCATGGGCGGTGATAACCCACAAGAATAGGGGATCACAACAGTTTTCGAGCATAGAGTATTCAACCCAAATTTATTGATTCGACACAAGGGGAGCCAAAGAATATTCTCGAGTATTAGCAGCTGAGTTGTCAATTCAACCACACCTGAAAGACTTAATATCTGCAGCAATGTATTTAGTAGCAAAGTAGTATGGAAGTAACGGTACCGGTGGCAAAAGTAACAGTAGCGGTTTTGTAGCAATTGTAACTGTGGCAACGGAAAAATAACTTAGCAAAGATCAATATATGAGAAGCTCGTAGGCAATGGATCAGTGATGGATAATTATGTCGGGTGGCATTCATCATGCAACGGTTATAACATAGGGTGACACAGAACTAGCTCCAATTCATCAATATAATGTAGGCATGTATTCCATATATAGTCATACGTGCATATGGAAAAGAACTTGCATGACATATTTTGTCCTACCCTCCCATGGCAGCGGGGTCCTAATGGAAACTAAGGGATATTAAGGCCTCCTTTTAATAGAGAACCGGACCAAAGCATTACCACTTAGTGAATACATGAACTCCTCAAACTACGGTAATCACCGGAAAGAATCCGAGTTGTTGTCACCCTGGGGGATGCGGATCATAACACGTAATAGGTGTCTTCAACTTGCAAGATAGGATCAAGAACACATATATATTCATGAAAACATAATAGGTTCAGATCTGAAATCATGGCACTAGGGCCCTAGTGACAAGCATTAAGCATAGCAAAGTCATAGCAACATCAATCTCAGAACATAGTGGATACTAGGGATCAATCCCTAACAAAACTAACTCGATTACATGGTAAATCTCATCCAACCCATCACCGTCCAGCAAGCCTACGATGAAATTACTCACGAACGGTGGAGAGCATCATGAAATTGGTGATGAAGAATGGTTGGTGATGACGACGGCGTCGATTTCCCCTCTCTGGAGCCCAAAACAGACTCCAGATCTGCCCTCCCGAGGAAGAACAGGAGGCGGCGGTGACTCCGTATCATGAAACGCGATGAACTCTTCTCCTTGATGTTTTTCTCCCCGAATAGGGTTATATGGAGTTGGAGTTGAGGTCGGAGGAGTTGCAGGGGGCCCACAAGCCACCAGGGCGCGCCCTACGGGGGGGTGCCCCCCTGGCTTGTGGCCAGTGGGTGGACCCCCTCTGGTTGATTCTTTCGCCAGTATTTTTTATTAATTCCAAAAATATTCTCCGTAAATTTTCAGGTCAATCCGAGAACTTTTATTTCTGCACAAAAATAACACCAAGGCAATTCTGCTAAAAACAGCGTCAGTCCGGGTTAGTTCCATTCAAATCATGCAAATTAGAGTCCAAAAAAAGGGCAAAAGAGTTTGAAAAAGTAGATACGATGGAGACGTATCAACTCCCCCAAGCTTAACCCATTGCTTGTCCCCAAGCAATTCAGTTGACAAACTGAAAGTGACAAAGAAAAACTTTTACAAACTCTGTTTGATCTTGTTCTTGCAAATATGTATAGCCAGCATTCAGGCTTTCAGCAAAGATTATGAACTAACCATATTCACAACAACATTTAGGTCTCACATTTACTCATATCAATGGCATAATTAACTAGCGAGCAATAATAATAAGTCTCGGATGACAACACTTTTTCAAAACAATCATGATATGATATACCAAAATGGTATCTCGCTAGCCCTTTCTGAGACCGGAAAACATAAATGCAGAGGACCCCTGAAGATCAAGGACTGACTAGACATCGTAATTCATGGTAAAAGAGATCCAGTCACAGTCATACTCAATATCAATTAATAACCAAACATACAAATGACAGTGGTGCTCTCTAACTAGTGCTTTTTATAAAAGGAGGATGACTCAACAGTAAAGTATAATAGATAGGCCCTTCGCAGAGGGAAGCATTGATTTGCAGAGGTGCCAGAGCTCGAGCTTTTAAAACAGAGATGAATAAAATTTTGAGCGGTATGCTTTCATTGTCAACATAAGAACCAAGAGATCTCGGTATCTTCCATGCTAGATACATTATAGGCGGTTCCCAAACAGAATGATAAAGTTTTTACTCCCCCTCCACCAATCAAACACACTCCACGGCTGGCCGAATCCATGGTACCGTCCATACAAACAACAATACCGGGGGAGTTTTGTTTCATTATGTTTTGATTTGAATTTTGAGCATGGAACTGGGCATCCTGATTACCAGCCACTTTCTCGTGAATGACAAGTGAATAAACACTCATCGTGAGAATAATCCACCTAGCATGGAGGATACCGATAGCCCCTAGTCACTATATGAACGATTCGGGCATACAAAACATAATACTATTTGAAGGTTTAGAGTTTGGCACATGCAAATTTACTTGGAACGGCGGGTAAATACCGCATATAGGTAGGTATGGTGGACTCATATGGAACAACTTTGGGTTTAAGGAAGTGGATGCACAAGCAGTATTCCCGCTTAGTACATGTGAAGGCTAGCAAGAGACTGGGAAGCGACCAACTAGAGAGCGACAACAGTCATAAACATGCATTGAGATTAACCAACATTGAATGCAAGCATGAGTAGGATATAAATCACCATGAACATAAATATCGTGGAGGCTATGTTGATTTTGTTTCAACTACATGCGTGAACATGTGCCAAGTCAAGCCACTTGAATCATTCAATGGAGGATACCATCCTATCATACTACATCACAACCATTTTAAAATGCATGTTGGCACTCAAGACAAAACATTATACACTCTTAGCTAATTAAGCATGGCATGAGTAACTATAATCTCTAATTGTCATTGCAAACATGTTTCATCCATAATGAGCTGAATCCAGAACGATGAGCTAATCATATTTACAAAAACAAAATTTGTCGAGTTCGTACCAGCTTTTCTCCATCTCAATCACTTCATCATATATCGTCATTATTGCCTTTCACTTGCACGGCCGAACGGTGTGAATAATAATAAGAGTGCATGTGCATTGGACTAAGCTGGAGTCTGCAAACAATAACTCAAAGGAGAAGACAAGGTAATATGGGCTCTCTGATAGATAAACAATAATGCATATGAGGGCCACTCAACATTTTCATCATGGTCTTCTCCTCTCGACCCAAAGAAAATAATTTCAAAACAAGAACAAGAAAAACTATTTACACGGGAAAGCTCCCAACAAGCAAAAGAAGAACGAGAAATCTTTTTGAGTTTTCTTTTAATACTTTAACTAAACATACTAAAAAGTAAAACTAGAGCAAATTTTTTTTTGTTTTCTTAAGGTTTTTCTGATACACAAGAGGAAAGCGAGAAAAAGAAATAAACTAACATGGATAATACAATGAAAAAGTATGAACACCGACAACTGGAATGAGTGTGTGAACATGAATGTAATGTCGGTGAGAAATACGTACTCCCCCAAACTTAGGCTTTTGGCCTAAGTTGGTCTATGCCCATGGATCAAACTAGCCCTCTCCTGGGTACTGAGGAGGATCCTGAGGGTTCCACTGGTTAGCGAGCTCTTGTGGCTCCCACTGATAAATAGACTCCTCGTACGGGTCAAGTGATGGTTCTGGCTCAGGAACTGGGGATCGAGTCCGCTCCCAGTATGCATAAATATCGTCGGGCATAATAATGTGCCTGCCTGAATAAATATTGAACAAAGAAGGTGCAGGCAAAGTAATAATCTAACAGGTACCCTGGCTGAATACTAGGTTATAGATGAGCCGCTTGTCATTGCCTTTGGAAATGAAATCATGTGCTACCATACTATCATAGTCTAAATACTTAGTGGGTAACAACCTTTCTTCCTTTTCATCTAGTCTTAAGGGTATCTCAAAATGTCTAGCAAGGCGAGAACAATAAATACCTCCAAAGATAAGACCCTTCGAACGATTTAAACTCAACCGTCGAGCAACAATAGCGCCCAAACTAAAAGTTCTATCACGCTGTAAAGCATGGCGCAAAACAGCTAGGTCAGGCGCGCTCAGGCCTCCACTCTCGCCACGACCAATCAAACATCTCCCCGCAAATAATGAGTAATATCGCAAAACAGGAAAATGTAAACTAGCCACTCTGGCTCCCGACACCCCTCTCTCTTCCCCTACAGTGGTTTCAGCAATAAAATCTTCCACATCTCTAGGATGGGGTTCACTGACGCTGCCCTCATAAGGTAATTTGCAAACATTGCACAAATCGTAAAGAGTCATCTTCTTAGGCACATCATATAAGTGAAATTCTACCATAGGAGGATCTTCCCTATAATGAAAGTGAAAGTTTTGCACGAAGGTATTAGTGAGTAAGAGGTATTGGTCACACTTATCGTGGAGGAAGTCGGTGATGCCTGCATTCTCCGCCAAATAGTAAAAATCATTATAAATTCCGCCCGCCTTCAAGAATGCATCACTTGGCCATTCACATGGCCGAACCTCCGCGGTGCAGGGAAGATTGTATTTGGGCTTCTCTTTCTTCTCATTTTCATTTTCTTTAGAACCCCGGCTTGAAGAGCCTCTTAAAAATCTCCTCCTCATTTTCTTCCTCTGAAAAATTGCTGAAATTTTAGTAACTCAAAATAAAAGTGAACAAAACTCAACAAAATTCAAAGCAACCATCCCCATAAGTACCTAGAGGCTAAATCATGCATCAAAACTACTAGGGACCATACAAATTTAACATGCAAGCTCAAGAACAAGGTCACCACAGTAGCAAAAATTTGCAATATATAAAGCACTAGAACAAAAACTAATTGGACCATTTGAGGAGTCTAATACCGAAGAACAATCCCCCAAAATAGTTTTGCAAATGGAGCTTTGCACAAGGAGATCGAAAATGGCAGCAAGATGAGCTAGGACACGGGTTTGAGCAATGGTGGGATTTTTTATGGAGCAGGACGGAGTGGATGGGTGCTGGAATAAGTGAGGAGGGCCTACGTGGGACCCACAAGCCAGCACCTGGGGGGGGTAGGCGCGCCCCCTGGGCTTGTGGCCCACTGGTGCAGCCCCCTGATGTATTCTCAGTTCCAGAAATTCTTAAATATTCCAGAAAAAATCATACTACATTTTCAGGGCATTTGGACAACTTTTATTTTCAGGTCATTTTTTATTGGACGGATAATTCAGAAAACAGAAAAATAATAGCATTTTTACTTTATTTAATCTAAATAACAGAAAGTAAAGGTTGGGTACAGAAGGTTGTGCCTCCTAAATTCATCCATCTCATCCTCATCAAAAGGAATTCATTAACAAGGTTGATCAAGTCTTATTAACAAACTTCTTTCGAGTAACATGAAACCAGAGAATTTTCGAATAACACTAAGTTACCTCAACGGGGACAGTCATGTCCCCTACCATGATTATTTCATATTTCTTCTTGACAATAGGGAGAGGGAATTTAAAACCTCCAATAGCAATTGTTGGAATTTCTCCAATAGAGTTGATACTATGAACTTGAGGTTGTTTCTTCGGAAAGTGCACCGTATGCTCATTACCATTAACATGAAAAGTGACATTGCCCTTGTTGCAATCAATAACAGCCCCTGCAGTATTCAAAAAAGGTCTACCAAGGATGATCGACATACTGTCGTCCTCGGGAATATCAAGAATAACAAAGTCCGTTAGGATAGTAACATTTGCAACTACGACAGGCACATCCTCACAAATACCGATGGGTAAAGCAGTTGATTTATCAGCCATTTGCAAAGAGATTTCAGTAGGTGTCAACTTATTCAAATCAAGTCTACGATATAAAGAGAAAGGCATAACACTAACACCGGCTCCCAAATCACATAAAGCAGTTTTAACATAATTTCTTTTAATAGAGCATGGTATAGTTGGTATTCCTGGATCTCCTAATTTCTTTGGTACTCCACCCTTAAAAGTATAATTAGCAAGCATGGTGGAAATTTCAGCTTCTCGTATCTTTCTTTTGTTAGTCACAATATCCTTCATATACTTAGCATAGGGAGACATTTTCAGAATATCAGTCAAGCGCATACGCAAAAAGACAGGTCTAAGCATTTCAACAAAGCGCACAAAATCCTCACCATCCTTTTTCTTGGATGGCTTAGGAGGAAAGGGCATGGGTTTCTGAACCAAAGGTTCTCTTTCTTTACCATGCTTCCTAGCAACGAAGTCTCTTTTATCATATCTTTTATTCTTAGATTGTGGGTTATCAAGATCAACAGCAGGTTCAATGTCCACATCATTATCATTACTAGGTTGAGCATCAACATGAACATCATCATTAACATTATCACCCAGTTCATGTTCATCACCAGGTTGTGTTTTAGCATCAGAAATAGAAATATCATTTGGGTTTTCATGTGTATCTATAACAGGTTCACTAGCAGCATGCAAAGTCCTATCATCATTCTTTTTCCTTTTATTACCGGAACGACTAGGTGCATCGGTATTAATTCTCTGAGAATCTTGCTCAATTCTCTTAGGATGGCCCTCAGGATACAAAGGTTCCTGAGTCATTTTTACCACCTCTAGTCACAACTCTAACAAAATGATCATTGTTCTTATCATTCATCTCATTAAGCAAATCATTTTGTGCCTTAAGTACTTGTTCTACTTGAGTAGTTACCATAGAAGCATGTTTACTGATAAGCTTGAGATCATTAACTGTTCTACTCATATATTCACCTAAACGATCAAGCATGTAAGCATTATGTTTCAATTGTCTACTAACATAAGCATTGAAATTTTCTTGTTTAACAATAAAGTTATCAAACTCATCCAAGCATTGGCTAGCAGACTTATTATAAGGAATATCACCTTTATCAAATCTACGGAGAGAATTTACCTATACTACCTGTGTCAGGTTATCAAGATCATGTATTTCTTCAATAGGTGGTAGATTCTTAACATCTTCAGCTTTAATACCTTTTTCTTTCATAGATTTCTTTGCATCTTGCATATCTTCAGGACTGAGAAATAGAATACCTCTTTTCTTCGGAGTGGACTTTGGAGGTGGTTCGGGAATAGTCCAATCATTATCATTGCTCAATATATTATTCAATAGTAGTTCAGCTTGTTCAACAGTTCGTTCCTTGAAAACACAACCAGGACAACAATCTAGGTGGTCCCTAGAAGCATCGGTTAGTCCATTATAAAAGATATCAAGTATTTCGTTTTTCTTGAGCGGATGATTAGGCAAAGCATTAAGTAATTGGAGAAGCCTCCCCCAAGCTTGTGGGAGACTCTCTTCTTCAATTTGCACAAACTTAAATATTTCCTGCAAGGCAGCTTGTTTCTTATGGGCAGGAAAATATTTTTCAGAGAAGTAATATATCATATCCTGGGGACTACGCACACAACCAGGAGAAAGAGAATTAAACCATATCTTAGCATCACCCTTTAATGAGAAAGGAAACAACTTAAGAATATAGTAATAGAGAATTTTTTCCTCATGAGTGAATAGGGTGGCTATGTCATTCAATTTAGTAAGATGTGCCACAACAGTTTTAGATTCATAACCATGGAAAGGATCAGATTCAACCAAAGTAATTAACTCAGGATCGACAGAGAATTAATAATCCTTATCAGTAACAAAGATAGGTGAAGTAGCAAACTTAGGATCATATTGCATTCTAGCATTCAAAGAGTTTTCTTTCCACTTGGATAGTAATTTCTTAAGATCATCTCTATCTTTACAAGCAAGAAAGTCCCTAGCTACATCTCCATCCATAACATAACCCTCAGGTATAACAGGCAATTCATATCTAGGAGAGCTAGGTCTAACAGGTGTCTGAAAGTGTTCAGTTTCAATAATTTCATTAGTTTCAGAAATATCATCAGTTTCTGTGATTTCATTTTCTCAAACCCTAGCAAGTTGTTAATCAAGAAATTCACCCAATGGCACAGTATTATCAAGCAAAGTATCATCATAAGCATCATGCATAGCAGAAGTGGCATCATCAATTACTTGCGACATATCAGAATCAATAGCAGGTGGTGGTGTCGCAAATTTACTCATAACAGAAGGTGAATCAAGTGCAGAGCTAGATGGCAGTTCCATACCTCCCCTCGTAGTAGAGGGATAGATCTTGGTTTTTGGGTCTTTCAGATTCTTCATAGTGATCAACAGATATAAATCCCAAGTGACTCAGAGAATAGAGCTATACTCCCCGGCAACGACGCCAGAAAAAGGTCTTGATAACCCACAAGTATAGGGGATCCCAACAGTTTTCGAGGGTAGAGTATTCAACCCAAATTTATTGATTCGACACAAGGGGAGCCAAAGAATATTCTTGAGTATTAGCAGCCGAGTTGTCAATTCAACCACACCTGAAAGACTTAATATCTGTAGCAAGGTATTTAGTAGCAAAGTAGTATGGTAGTAATGGTAACGGTGGCAAAACTAACAGTAGCGATTTTGTAGCAATCGTAACTGTGGCAACGGAAAAGTAACTTAGCAAAGATCAATATATGAGAAGCTCGTAGGCAATGGATCAGTGATGGATAATTATATCGGATGGCATTCATCATGCAATGGTTATAACATAGGGTGACACAGAACTAGCTCCAATTCATCAATATAATGTAGGCATGTATTCCATACATAGTCATACGTGCGGATGGAAAAGAACTTGCATGACATCTTTTGTCCTACCCTCCCGTGGCAGCGGGGTCCTAATGGAAACTAAGGGATATTAAGGCCTCCTTTTAATAGAGAACCGGACCAAAGCATTAGCACTTAGTGAATACATGAACTCCTCAAACTACGGTAATCATCGGAAAGAATCCCAGTTAGTGTCACCCTGGGGGATGCGGATCATAACTCGTAATAGGTGTCTACAACTTGCAAGATAGGATCAAGAACACATATATATTCATGAAAACATAATAGGTTCAGATCTGAAATCACGGCACTCGGGCCCTAGTGACAAGCATTAAGCATAGCAAAGTCATAGCAACATCAATCTCAGAACATAGTGGATACTAGGGATCAAACCCTAACAAAACTAACTCGATTACATGGTAAATCTCATCCAACCCATCACCGTCCAGCAAGCCTACGATGGAATTACTCACGAACAGCGGATAGCATCATGAAATTGGTGATGAAGGATGGTTGGTGATCACGACGGCGTCGATTTCCCCTCTCCGGAGCCCAAAATAGACTCCAGATCTGCCCTCCCGAGGAAGAACAGGAGGTGGCGGCGACTCCGTATCATGAAACGCGATGAACTCTTCTCCTTGATTTTTTTCTCCCCGAATAGGGTTATATGGAGTTGGAGTTGAGGTTGGACGAGTTGCAGGGGGCCCACAAGCCACCAGGGCGCACCCTAGGAGGGGGGGGACGCCCCCTGGCTTGTGGCCAATGGGTGGACCCCCTCTGGTCGATTCTTTTGCCAGTATTTTTTATTAATTCCAAAAATATTCTCCGTAATTTTTTAGGTCAATCCGAGAACTTTTATTTCTGCACAAAAATAACACCAAGGCACTTCTGCTGAAAACAGCGTCAGTCTGGGTTAGTTCCATTCAAATCATGCAAATTAGAGTCCAAAACAAGGGCAAAAGAGTTTGGAAAAGTAGATACGATGGAGACGTATCAGGAGGGCACACCGTCTGCAGATGAGGTGAGAGGCACGGTGAGCGAGCCCCCGGCACCCAGCGTCGGTTGTCAAGTGGAGGGGTGCGGAACCCAGGCCCTCCTCGCGATGGCGACAAACTCTGCGATGTGGTCGGCCCAGGCGTCGAAGCCCCCGTGCGTCGGGCGATGACGAAGCATCTCACTCGCCATCAGCAGCACGTCATGCGCGTTGAGGTCTCCCATGTGGGTACAGGGCGATGTCAGTCCCGTGGGCGCCGCTCGCCCGCCGCGCGCTTGGCCGGCACGGGCAGCGACGGTGGCGGAGACGACGCTGGTGGCCTGGTAACGACCGCCCAGCACCGAGCTGCCGGGGCGTGCGTCTTGGGCGGCAGCGGCAAGGTTGGTGAAGGCGGGTCCACCGGGGCCGAAGGAAGCTTGTCAGGCATCGGCCATCGACACGACGGAGCGAAGAAGAAGCGAAGCTTGCTGAAGACTCTGACCCGCCCTCTACCTGGCGCGCCAAATGTCGGATTTCGGGCTCCGCAAAACCGAAAGAGGTTCGAACTCAGGGGCGTGTGCGAAGATCTCCACCAGCTTTGTCCTCAAGCTCGCAGCTCGACAGCCTAGCCCGATGAACTCGCACAATCGTCGAGAAGGAGATTAGCACACGAGGATTTACCCAGGTTCGGGCCGCTACGAAGCGTAAAACCCTACTCCTGCTTTTGGTGGAGTGCCTCATGAGGAGGTTTGTGGATGAACTAGTACAGTGGTGAGTTGCCTCGCGAAGGCGCTCGGGTGGTGTTCGATCTCCCCCCTGCCATGGAGCAGTCTAGCCCCTATTTTTAGCGGCCCGGGTCCTCTTCCCTTATCGCAATGGCGGGAAGAGATCCCACGACGGCCAAATTCGAAAGGGGACAGGAGGTACATCTTATCCTGATGAAAGGTGGTCTTCGCCTGCAAAGTAGCTGGCGGTGACGCGGTGGTGGGCTCGCTGGTGACATCCGTCCTGCCGAGCCCGCTGGTCTTGGTCTCGTTGCAACGGAATGGAAACCTTTGGCGGGACGGCTTGGGAACCCGCGTACGCCCTTGTATCCTTTGCACCAAAGAGGAAACTGTCTCCTCTGCGTGCGCTGGTGCCCACCTGGCCCGGCTTGCGTCACCCTTGACCTCCCAAGGCTGAGCATTGCATAGAGATCTCCACCGCTCAGGAGGGGGCCTGGGGAGACCTCTTCCCTCTGACGGTCTTGGCGCCGTCTCCCTCGCGAGTGCGGGGCTCTCGCGAGGGCCTTGTCTTGAGTGAGGCCGCGCTGGGCCGTGCTTGGCTGTCGAAGTGGGCCACGCCCTGGGCCGCAGGCTGGCAGGTCTGGGTACCCCCGTTCCTACAACGCCGACAGCCCCGCCGCCGACGCCGCCCCCGCCGATGAGTTCCCCCGCCGACCGCCCCCCTTTTTTTGTTTTTTTCTGTTAAATTAGTTAGGTTAGTTAGGTTAGTTAGGATAATTAGTTAGGTTAGTTCGTTAGGTTACGTAGTTAGGTTAGCTTATTAGGTTAGTTAGTTGGGTTAGAAGAAAAAAAAAGAAGAAAAGAAGAAGGAAAAAATGAAAAATGAAAAACAAAAAGAAGAAAAGAATAAGAAGAAGAAGGAAAAGAAGGAGGAGGAGGAGGAGGAGGAGGAGAAGAAGAAGAAGAAGAAGAAGAAGAAGAAGAAGAGAAGAAGAAGAAGAAGAAGGAGAAGAAGAAGAGGAGGAGAGGAGGAGAAGAAGAAGGGGAAAAAGGAAAAGAAGAAGAAGAGGAAGAATAAGAATAAGAAGAAGAAGAAGAAGAAGAAGAAGAAGAAGAGGAGGAGGAGGAGGAGGAGGAGAGGAGGAGAAGAAGAAGGGGAAAAAGGAAAAGAAGAAGAAGAGGAAGAAGAAGAAGAAGAAGAAGAAGAAGAAGAAGAAGAAGAGGAGAGGAGGAGAAGAAGAAGGGGAAAAAGGAAAAGAAGAAGAAGAGGAAGAAGAAGAAGAAGAAGAAGAAGAAGAAGAAGAAGAAGAAGAAGAAGAAAAGGAAGAAGAGGAAGAAGAAGAAAAGGAAGAAGAGGAAAAAAAGAAAAAGAGAAAGAAGAAAAGGTGCCACTAACCCCCGACGCCACTGACCCCTGATGCCACCAACCCCCGATGCCACTGACCCCCGACCCCCGACGCCACTGACCCCCGACCCCCGATGCCACTGACTCCCGACGCCACTGACTCCCGACGCCACTGACCCCCGACCCCCGACACCTCTTCGGCCTCCTGTTGACCGAAAATATGCTCTTCGGCCTTCCAGAGACCGACGGGGGTCATAGTTTTGAAATTTATGAGTTAGGTAATATGATTTTCCGATTTTGTTATAAAAAACATCATCTTTGTGTTGATCGGGTGGATTTCTATGTGCAGTTGTTTCGTCGCTGTGAGGGTCTGGTGTTCGACGACCTCCCCGTGCGTTGGACGAGCTCTGCCCCTGCGTTCGTGGGTGAGCACAAATGACATCTCCTCCTCCCCCTTCATTTGCTTTGTTCCGGTCTTCGTGCCGATGAAACTTGCTAGATATAGGTAGATTGAATCATCAATATGCGTGACCAGTATGCGTCTCCCGTTCGAAAGGGTTACAGTGTTATAAATATGCATGCATTTGCATATTTATAACCGTGATTCTTTCGAATTGTCCAACGTTATCCATGGACAGCCCGAGTATGTGTAGATTGGGTTCGTTTCCCATATGCTCTGCTCCGGATCCGATGCAGAATTTCATCAGTGCCTCCCTGTTGTTCTCCGGGTACACATCCTCTCTACTTATTGCCGAGACGTGTATCAGGAGAACAACGGGGAGGTGCTGCCGAAATTCCGCATCGGATCCGGAGCAGAGCATGGGAAAACGAACCCAATCTACACATACTCGGGTGGGATTAGGACCTATCCTTACCTATTAGCGTGTAGGTTGCATGGACGTAATAAAACTGACAAACTTGATTAACTGATGAATATATATGCTGAATTATATATATATTTTTGTGTGTGTCCAGTAGCTACGCAAGATGAGTGATCGTGCGTGGATGTACACCGGTCACACTAGTCAGGAAGACATGACCAATGAATGGTTCACAAAAACCAAGGGGTTTGTGAGAGCCGCATTTGCAAATGGCCAGGAAAGAACCTGGTGCCCCTGTGTCCAGTGCGACAACTTCAAAAAGAGGACAGAGGGTGAAATGGGTAAACACCTGCAGAAGTGGGGTTTTACGCCTGATTATACGGTGTGGACTTTTCATGGTGAGTCTGCCCAACGTGCCAGAGCTGAGGTGGTTCGTCGTCGCACCGACGAGCATGGTACCGAGATCGAAGACTTGGTGAAAGACTTTGATGATGCTCGGGATTCGTATGATGAGATGGAGGAATCTGCAAAGGCCTTCTATGAAATGTTGTAGTCTTCAAAACATCCTCTCCACGAGCACACTGAGCTTTGTCAGCTGGATTCCATCGCGCAAGTAATGGCCCTGAAGGCTCAATTCAACTTGGGAAGAGAATGCTACGACGCGATGATGACAATATTTGGACGCTTTCTACCCAAAGGCCATATAATGCCTACATAAGATGCCCTATGTACCAGTCGGAAAAAATCCTCCATGTACTTAAGATGCCCTATGAGAAGATAGATGCCTCTGAGAATGGATGTGCCTTATTTAGGCTTGAGTATGCGGACTTGAACTATTGTCCCATTTGCAAGTCTTCCTGGTATATTGTGGTAGACAATGGTATGGGTGAGAAGATTCAGACCAAAATCCCCGTTAATGTTCTTCGGTATATGCCAATCATACCAAGACTTCAACGTCTTTTCATGGTCGAATAGATGGCCAGACGGATGACATGGCACAAATTGGGCAAAAGAACCGAACTAGATGCAGATGGGGATCAGATGTTGGTACACACTTCAGACGCTTTTGCGTGGAAGCATTTCGATGCATTACATAAGGATAAAGTGGCAGATCCAAGGCATCCTCGAGTCGCCATCAGCACGGATGTGTTCAATGTGTTTGGTATGACGGCAACCCAATACAGTTGTTGGCCTGTATTTGTCATTCCACTCAATCTCCCCCCCACCCGGACAGATTATGCAAAGAAAGAACATTTTCCTGACATTGATAATTCCAGGGCCCAACTATCCGGGGAAGAATATGAATGTGTACATGCAGCCACTTAAGGATGAATTGCAAGAAGCTTGGGATAATGGGATCAAGACATACGACGCCGCTACAAAACAAAACTTCATGATGCATGTGTGGTACATGTACTCGATGCATGACTTGCCGGCCTATGCGCTATTCATTGGCTGGTGTGTGCATCGAAGGTTCCCGTGCCCCACATGCAAGGCAGCTCTTCAGTTTCGTTGGCTGCAGGTGGGTCGCAAGTTTTCTTGCTTCGACTTGCATAGACAATTCCTGGATCCTCGCCATAAGTTCAGAAAAGACAAGAATAATTTCATCAAAGGTAGAGTTGTCAAAAACTCTGCACCACCTGTGTTGACAGGCCAACAGACCCTGGATTAGTTAAATGCTCTCGAGCCTGATCCAGAGCGTCCAGGGTATTTCAAAGGGTATAATTCGGAACACGCCTGGACTCACAAGACATGCTTATGGGATGTGCCTTACTTCAAAGACGTCCTTTGCCCACACATCATCGACGTGATGCACACTGAAAAGAATATCGTCGAGGCCCGTTTTGGTACATTGTTCGGCATAGAGGGGAAGTCAAAGGATAATCCTAAGGCTAGAGTTGATCAGGAGGCTCTATGTGATAGACCGTTGCAAAACATGCGACAACCGAAAGGAAAGCAGAATTGGACGAAGCCAAAGGCATGGTTCAATATTGGAAGGCCAGCTATGAGGGAAATGATCTTGTGGATGAAAAAGCAGTTGATGTTCCCCGATGGGTATGCAGCGAATCTAAAGAGGGGAGCGAGTCTTGACAAATTGAAAATATTTGGTCTCAAGAGTCATGATTGGCACATATGGCTTGAGCGGGTAATGCCGGTGATGTTGCGTGGCTTTATCCCTGAGGATGAATGGCTAGTACTGGCAGAGCTGAGCTATTTCTTCCGTTCTCTTTGTGCGAAAGAACTATCGCCTAGCGTGCTAGATGAAATGGAAGAGTTGGCGCCGGAGTTGATTTGCATGTTAGAGAAGATCTTTCCACCGGGCTTCTTTAATCCAATGCAGCAATTGATTTTGCATCTCCCGACCGAGGCAAGATTGGGGGGCCCATGCAAAATCGTTGGTGCTACGCAATTGAGAGGATGCAGAAGACGCTTCGAGAAAAATGTAAAAATAAACGTAGAATTGAAGCATCGATGGTCGAGGCATTCATTACTGAGGAGGCTGCAAACTTCGTGACAGCACATTACGAAGCCAAAAATCGTCATTTGCATAATCCGATGCCTCGGTACAATGCTGGCGACCCTAAAAAATGTCGATCCAACCTCAGCCTATTCAAAGGGGAGCTCGCACCAGCTGGTGCTTCGAAAGAAATAGCGTTGGATGTCGAAGAATGGCGGACCATTTCGTTGTATATCTTCAACAACCTAAGAGAAGTGCGGTTGTACATCGAGTAAGTTCTCGGTACATTGTTTCGCAACTCCTAATTCCTTTGAACTGCTCTTATTCCCGGATATTTGATACAGTCGATATGTCGCCAAATTCTCGGATGGAGCGGTGATCCAAAAGGATTCCATCGAAGAGTATGAGCTTCTGGCAAAGCATGGAGGCGGCTATCCCGGTTTCATCTCTTGGTTCAAACAAACGGTAATTTCCATTAGACCATTTCATTTCTTCGTCTAATCTGCGGCTAATGCAACAATCCTTTCGAATTAAACTTCTAGGCTAATTCAGAGTCTATGGACGCCAAATTGAGACAAGTCGCTAATGGTTTTGACTATAAGGTCCGTTCATTTGACAAATACGACATCAACGGGTATCGCTTTCGTACCTTTGGCAAAGAGCTATCTATGGCTGACAGAAAGTCTACAAATTGTTGTCTCTGCTATCGTCGAAGGAGGTACCGAGTATTATGGAAGAGTTGAAGCAATTTATGAACTTCTATTCTATGGTGAAAACCCACCGAACGTCGTAGTATTCAAATGTTATTGGTTCTAGCCGAAGGAGACTAGAAGGACTCATGAACATATAGGGCTAGTCGAAATCAAACAAAGCACCCATTTAGATGTTCCCGATGTCTATATTACGGCTCAACAGGCGACCCAAGTTTTCTATCTACCGTGGGCCTACCAAACTAATCTAAATCTGAATGGTTGGGTTGTCGTTTATGAAGTGCCACCACGTTTTAGACCACTTCCCCTCAATGAAGAGGATTATGAACCTCACATTAACCTAGACACATATGAAGGAGAATTCTTCCAAGAAACACGTCTTTCCAAAAAAACGTTTCAAGAACCGCTCTACTTCACCCCAGAACATTGAAGTAGACAGCGATAGTGAATCCGACTTCACCCCTGAGCCGGAACAAGAAGAGCCGAAAGAAGAAGAGGTTACTATTGCGGATGACCTGTCAATGCTTGACCGATTACATAAAGGAGGCCTTTCACATGTTGTTCCCGATAGTGATGATGATGATGCATTTATTGATGATAGTGATGATGATGATGCATTTATTGATCCCAAAGCATATATAAACGATCAAGATTATTATTAGTTCATGTCAGGTATTCAATTTTTATTATATGCATGATGATGATACACTTAAATTATATACATATTATTATTCATATCGGTATTCAAATTTTTTATGTTGTACTAATTTCGTTTACTCTTTGTCATGGCAGGTGTTGAGAGATGGTGGGCGCGGGTCCAGAGCGATCCGCGGCTTCTTCGTCGGCGCGTGGTGGGAGGGGTACTTCCATTCCAGCCAATTCTCTCTGGAGAGCGTTGCTCGCCAGTTTGCAGACACATGCGGGCGCATCTTCGTCGGCACCGATGCCCACCGGGAGAGGAGGTCGGGGGAAGAAGGGAGGAGGAGGTAGAGGTACACGTGCCCGCGGGAGACGTACGGAAGCTGCTACGCCTTCCTCGCCGCCACCCCCAGCTGACTCACCCGAGCACATGACTTCTAGGGTGGACCTGTCTGAGATGGAGGCTATGCAAACTCCTGTCCATGACCCTCGGGTCGACGAGCCTTCGACCCATAAGACTCCTGTCCCAGACGCTTTGTCCCACGATACTCCGGAGCAGAGCAACGATCGGGCTACGTCCCAGTAGACCCCATGGGATACCTGGTCGGATCTGCGTCAGCAAGAGCCGAGTGGCCATGCTGATGCTGGCGGGGATAGCGAGGAAGAGGTGGTTGAGGGGGGCATCGTCTACCAGCGTGGTAGTACACGGCTCCCGCCCGTGACGGCGACCCGTGAGCAGAGGCCGGTGATTAGCCCTAATGGGGAGAAGTAAGTGCATTTACTCTTTTTAACCTTTTGCCTTCACGTTTCTTCAAATATCTAATGCATTGGCTTTGTCATACTGCAGGGGTTGGGATCACGCCGATGGAGTCCGCAGGCCCAACACCGTCCTTGGTGTGCTTTGCCGGCAAAACTTCCCGGGGTTTGTCATGTTGCCCGGTGAGGGTCAGCTTCCAGAGCTAGGATTGACCTGGGAGCTCTACTTGGCTGCCCCGGCCCCGCCGAAGGAGATGATCGACGGGGTCTTGTGCCACACGAGGGCCGACATGGTGATCAGGCAGTTTTGGGTAATTTCTCCTTTACACAATTAAAAATCAACAATAGCTAGTTATTGTACTAATCAGTGTTGTCTCGTTTGATTACAGACCTTCTACAGGTGTGAGGAGGCACACGAGGAGGCCGCGACAAAGGTTATCGATGGCGAGTGCAGGCGCCTACTACAGAACTTACAGCACGAGGCTCGGCCACAAGCTGTTCGAGACTATTACGCCTCGCGTGGTGTTAAGAAGGACAAGTCGTCGTGCCACGGAAAGTTTCTTCAAAAAGAGCAGTACATGAAGGTAATTACCTATTCTTAAGGCCTTGTGATTAGTTTCCTTGATTTGATTCGTAGGCGTAGCGCTCAAAATTCACTTTACTAACTTAGGTGCCCCCGAGATGGTGTGCAGATAAGATGGGTTGTTGGGAGGCGTTGGTGGATGAGTGGTGCTCTGACGAATGGTGAGCCGTCCACAACAATGCCCAGGACCGGCATGCCAAAATGGTTGGTGTGCCACACCATCAAGGCAGCGCCAACTTATATCAGTTCGGGCGGAACTGGGTATGTGGTTTGCTTCATGATTCATGCAATCCATTCTTGATGCTAGCTTGAGCCCTTTACTAATACTTTGTTCCTCTCTCTCTCTTTTAGGCGCACTACAATAACACGGAGGTTCCAGGGGTGTACGGCCTCTATGCCATGGCCCATACTGCCTCGTACATGAAGGCCAAGGCATTCTTGGAGTCTGACCTCGATCATCCCGAGAACTTCACCAACATCTCCTTCCACCACAAGCTCGTGAGGTATAGAGATGAGGGGAAGGCGAGGAAAGGGGAGGACTTTAACTCGAGCCAGCATCCTATTGATCCAGAGCTGGTGTTGATAGCTGGTGGTGGGAGGCCCCATGGCTTGATAGTCATTAGAGATGGACTTATACGGTCTTCTCGCACTCTCCGGGAGATCAAGGCGCGCCAAACGAGCTCCTGTCCTTAGATAAGGCCTCGTCCACGGCCAGTCGAGCTCGCCATCGAGGATAGTCATACGGACTCAGATAGCTTTCCTCCATTACATTGTGTGTGCAAACAAAGATGATTACAATGCTAACGAGGAGTTGTTTTGCAGGCTGCTCTTCAGAAAGAGAGAGAGACATACCAGGCGCTTCTGGAGGATAGGGACAGGCAGGCGGCGGAGAAGGAGAGCGAGTTCGAGGAGAGGACATCTAGGTTGTTGGAGGAGGAGAGGGCACGGAACGAGGCGTCTCACCGGGCCATGTACGAGCTCTTCGTGGTAAGTTTCTTCTTCATATTAGCCAAATCATGCATGTAATGTTCGTTTCATTAATAACTAATATGATTGACTTGTCAAAACCAAATGTGCAGTCTATGTGCGAGAAGTCCGGCTAGACCCCTCCGCCGATGCCAGTCATTACCACGGCGGGAACGGTGAGTTTCATTTGAATGGTCATTAGTTACTAGTCTTAACATTTCAGTGTCAGCATGCTAACGAGACATTGCAAATGATCTTTGGTGCCGCATAACTCCCGAGCCGCATCACACGATCCTTCTCCAGGTTAAACCGGCCCGAGCAACCCCGGTGCTTGACCTCCGTGATAACGAGGACGGTAAGTTTTCTCTAGTGTTTTGCTTAACAAATGCATAATGACCTATACTTAGCTTATTTAGTTCATTTATGACATAATTAGCTTTCTTAGGACAAAAATGGCATAATAACCTTGGTTAGCTCATAAATGTCATATACTTATTTTCCTCCAAAGGGACATAATAAGCTTACTTAGCTCCAATATGACCTAGCTTACCTAAGTTAGCTCTAAAATGACCTATACTTAGCTTTGTTTCCTCCAAAATGACATAATAACCTCACTTAGCTCGAAAATGACATATTTTACCTAAGTTAGCTCTAAAATGGCCTATACTTAGCTTTGTTTCCTCCAAAATGACATAATAAGCTTACTTAGCTCCAAAATGACCTATTTTACCCAAGTTAGCTCTAAAATGACCTATACTTAGATTTGGTTCCTCCAAAATGACATAATAAGCTTACTTAGCTCCAAAATGACCTATTTTACCTAAGTTAGCTCTAAAATGACCTATACTTACCTTTGTTTCCTCCACAATGACATAATAAGCTTAGTTAACTCAAAAAAGGCATAATTACCTAGGTTAGTTCAATAATGACTTGTACTTAGCTTACTTATGTCAAAAATGGCATCATTAGCTTACTTAGGTCAAAAATGGCATAATAACCTTGGTAACCTCATAAATGTCATATACTTTGCTTATTTTCTTGCAAAATGACACAATAAGCTTAGTTAGGTCAAAAAATGGCATAATTACCTAGGTTAGCTCTAAAATGACACAAATAAGCAATAAGAAGAAAAAAACAAGAGGAGAAAGAGAAAGAGAAGAAAAACGCTGCTGCTTCTTCTTCCTCTTCTTCTTCTTCTTCTAGTATTCTTCTTCTAACTTTCTTATTTCCCATTTTGTAGATTTGATTCACTTCATGAAAGCTTGCATTTATTGAGTTCTTGTGTTTACTTTCTGTTTTGATTTTGTATCGATGAACAATGTGAAACTTACTACCTATGGATGAAACAATTGTAATATGGATGAAACTATGCATGTATGGATGAAACTTGCACTTTTGATTTGGTATGTTTGTTGGATGATCATATCCATATGGCAGGGATATAGTTTCTGTGAATTATATATATATATATATATATCATATATTTGCTTGTGAAAATGATTGGATATAACAAAAACAGAATAAAAAGGGGCAATACAGGCTCTTTGCCATCTGCCACCGACGGCAAAGGGCTCTTTGCCGTCTACCACAGACGGCAAAGGTGCCACGTGGCAGCAACCTGTGCAACCTGGGAGCACCAGGTCTGAGTCATTTGGTCACTTTGTCATCCGTTGGCAGACGGCAAAGGGGCTGCTCACTTTGCCGTCGGCTGGCAGACGGCAAAGAAGCCCATCTGTCCAGCTGGCCCATCCTGCCACTTTGCCGTCTCTGGCAGACGGCAAAGGAGCTGCCCTCTTTGCCGTCTGCCAGCGAACGGCAAAGGCTGCCATTAGCCACCTAACGGGGCTAACCTGATTCCTGTGCCGTCCACTAGCTTTACCGTCTGCAGGCCCTGGATGGCAGACAGCAAATATCTTTGCCGTCCGCAGTTGTAAAGCTGACGGCAAACCCCCCTTTACCGGAGTTTTTTGTGCCAGATGTGGGGCCGTCTGCTGGCTGGCGGCAAAGGGTTTTGCCGTCCGCAGGCCTATCCTTTGCCGTCTGCCATGGCAGACGACAAAGTACCTGATTCCTATAGTGAGAGGGAAACATAAGGTTCCAATTTCCATTAAATAAAGGGATGGAACACTTCCCTAGGAAGAAAATTAAACTAACTTATGAATCTATCATGAGAGCTACTTATGGGTGGAGTGTCGAAGATGACAACACTTGAAACTATGCAATATGCCTAGCTAGGGGCGTAAAACAATAGCGCTAGTTGGGAGGCAACCCAATAGTTATCTTATTTTATTGCTTTTACTTTCTGTTTGTTTTTGATAAAATTATTATTTCCTCTGTAATTATTGTGTTTTTATGTTTAAATTAGTGTTTGTGCCAAGTAAAGCCTTTGGGATGACTTGCATGATGAGTAGAATTGATACGGTGCAAAAACAGAAACTTAAGCGTCCAGTGCAGAATTTCTCTAATTTTACTGGAATGTCTTTTTGATCTAAAACTTTTACACATTATTTCTATACAAATTCCTCAGGTTTAACTAATTGTTTAGAATTTTTGGAGTTACGAAAGTATAGGTTCTCTACAGATCATTACAGACTGTTCTATTTTACACATAATCTGTTTTTGCTTGCATAGTTTGCTTGTTTTGATGATGCTATGGATTGTATCAGGGGGTATAAGCCATGGAGAAGTTAAAATACGGTACCTTATGAAATAATAAAATAATAATCAATTTATAACAGTACCTAAAGTATTTGATATGTTTACTATACTAACGGATCTCACGAAGGTCTTGTTGAGTTTTGTGTGATGAAGTTTTCAAGTTTTGGGTGTTATCACGATGGATGAAGGAATAAGGAGCAGCAAGAGCCTAGGCTTGGGGATGACCAAGGCACCCCTAGGTAATATTCTAGGAAGACTCAAGTGTCTAAGCTTTCGGATTCCCCGGAAGGCATCCCCTCTTTTGTCTAAATCCATCGGTATGTCACTTGGAGCTATATTTTTATTCATCACATGATATGAGTTTTGCTTGGAGCATCGTTTGCTTCAGTTTGCTTTTGCTTTAGTTTTCGACAATCATTGTTTGTTGGACACACCTACTTTATAGAGACACAAGATCACCATTATTTATTAGAATACTCTTTGTGCTTCACTTATATCTTTGGAGCTAAGCAGTTGCTCTAGTACTTCACTTATATCCTTTAGAGCACGGTGGCGTATAGATTTTAAAGAAATAATTTCACTCTCGTTCTTCACTTATATTTGTTTGAAAGTAAATAAATAGCGATCGTAATTTGCATGGGTTATAAGACTAGTCCAAAAATAATAGGTATTCAAGGAGTGCATAATCAAAACCGTCATGTAGCACATAAAAGAGAAATTGTGGGTTAATGATATTAAAGTGGTAATGTGAAAGGGCATGAGTGCATGATCATTGGTTAGTAAGAATATCGTAAATTAGAGGGTGTTAACTTGTTCTTCATTTAAATATTTTTTATGGCATGGTGATGATATGTGAGCATTCTTATTTCTCGTTGAAATCCTAGTGTTGTTTAAGTCAGAGGCGTGCGATGGTTAACTCCTCCCAACCTCCTCCCTAGGGGCTTGCGAGTAGTGCTTTGCTTCGAGAGAGCTAATACAATCTTGCAATAAGTATGTGAGTTCTTTATTACTAATGTGAATCCATGGATACACGCACTCTCACCTCCACATATTTGCTAGCCTCTTCGGTACCGTGTATTGCCCATTCTCACCTTGAGGATTGGTGCAACCTTCACCGGTGTATCCAAACCCCGTGACATGATACGCTCTGTTGCAGAGAAGCCTCGTTATATCTTCCTCAAAAGAGCCACCATACCTACATATTATGGCATTTCCATAGCCATTCCGAGATATATTGCCATGCAACTTCCACCGTTACATCATATGACTAGTACTTTCATTGTCACATTGATTTGCATGATCATATAAGCTGACATAGTATTTGTGCCAAAGACACCATTCATCATATTTTATACATGTTACACTTGATCATTGCACATCCTGGTACACTTCCAGAGGTATTCATATAGAGTCATGCTATATTTTTTCATGTTGAGTTGTAAGTAAATAAAAGTGTGATGATCATCATTATTAGGGCACTGTCTCAGTGAGGAAAGGATGATCGAGACAATGATTCCCCCACAAGTTGGGATGAGACTCCGGACGAGCAAGCAAGTTGGATGCACACCCACTTAGATTCAGTTGAGCTTTCATACACTTATAGCTCTAGTGCATCCGTTGCATGGCAATCCCTACTCCTCGCATTGATATCTATTCATGGGCATCCCATAGCCCGTTGATACGCCTAGTTTATGTGAGACTTCCTTCTCCACTTTTACCCCTTTGGAACCGACCACCACATTATATTCCACCTTTATGCTATATCAATGGTTCACGCTCATATATTGCGTGAGTGATAAAAAGCTGAAGCGCATTAAAAAGTACGATCTAATTGGCTGACTTAACACCATGGTGCTTGACATTTGTATTTATGTGGTGAAGACGGAGCCATGCCATGCTAATATGATAAAATGAATAGGGGGTGAACATTCTTTAAGGATCGTATATTTTGAAACTTGACGATTATGTTACTTATATTTATGAATATTACTATGTTGATGTTTATTAATTCACCGTTTCTCAATGATCATACCTGAAATAGATTACATGTTGGGTTGCATGTCACATCAATAATTCTGTTTTTATCATTTACATACTCGAGGACGAGCATGAATTAAGCTTGGGGGTGCTAATATCTCCAATGTATCTATAATTTTTTATTGTTCCATGTTATGATATTATCATTCTAGGATACTTTTTGGCCATTTATTTGCCAATTCATATTATTTTTTAGCACTAACCTATTAACCCAGTGCCTAGTGCCAGTTGCTGTTTTCTGCGTGTTTTTGGCTTTTCAGGTTTACCATACCAAACGAAGTCCAATTGCCACGAAATTTTTTGATGATTTTTTCTGGACCAAAAGAAGATCTGAAAGCTTCGGGAGGAGACTGGAGGCTGCACGAGAGAGGCATCACACATCAGGGCGCACCCAGGGGGTGGCCGTGCCCTGTTGCGTGCTGGCCCCTCCTAGTGTCTCTCGACGTCCCTCTTTAGCCTATAAATTCCAATATATCCCCAAAACCCAAGAGAGCTCCATGAAACAATTTTCCAGCCGCCGCAAGTCTCTGTTCCGCCGTGTGCCCATCTGGAGCCCTGTTCCGGTGCCCTACCGGAGGGGGGATCGATCATGCAGGGCCTCTACATCAACCTTGTTGCTCCCATGGAGATGTGTGAGTAGTTCACCACAGACCGACGGGTCCGTAGTTAGTACCTAGATGTCTATCTCTCTCTCTCTCTTGATCTTCAATACAAAGTTCACCGCATCTTCGCGGTGATCTATTCGATGTAATCACTTTGCAATGCGTTTGTTGGGATCCGATGAATTGTGGGTTTATGTTCAGATTGTTCATGAAATTATATTGAGTTCCTTGCTGGTCCTTATTTAGATATGAATGATTATATGATAGCTTCGTAATTCTCCCTGATCTATTGAAATAGTTTGGCCAACTAGATTGATATTTCTTCAGTGGGAGAGGTGCGTTGTAGTGGGTCCAATCTGGCAGTCCTCTATTTCCCAGTGACAAAAAGGGACAAGACACGTGTTTGTATTGTTGCCACTAAGGATAAACGATGGGGTTGATTCATATTAATTGGATTTACTTTGTCTATATCATTCAATTGTTCTCCAAGCATTACTCTGTTTTACATAATACTCTAGATGCATGCCGGATAGCGGTCGATGGGTGGCGTAATAGTAGTAGATGCAAGCAGGAGTCGGTCTACTTTCTTATGGACATGATGCCTATATATAATGATCATTGCCATGAATAAATATTGCATAACTATGCGCTTTTCTATCAATTGCCCAACAGTATTTTGTTTACCCACCGTATGACTACTACATGAGAGGTGCCACTAGGGAAAACTACGGCCCCGGGGTCTATCCACTTATATATTTATAAAAGCTTCCACTACCTTTCTGCCATTATTTATATTTTATTTCTTTTGCAATTTAAAACAATCAACTATCATCTAGACACTTCATTTGCTTGCAAATAACGAGTCCAAGGGGATTGACAACCCTCTTGCCCACGTTGGGTGCAAGTGTTTGCTTCTTTGTGTATAGTCGCTGAAGACGGGGGTTGTGTGGTACTCCTATTGGTTCGATAACCTTGGTTCTCCCTGAGGGAAATAATTATATATGTTGTGATGCATCACCCGCTCCTCTTCCCGGAAAAACCAATGCAGATCACAAGTATCATGAACCAATCAAGAAACTTCATCTAGATGATGGTCGACGACTAGGTCACCTATATTAGAGTATATTGACTTAGGAGCCAATCAAGAATACTTGATCATAGGTCATACTCATATTTAAGCTCAAAATGGGGTTACCATTTTTCGTTTAAGCATTTTTATGTTCTCATATCACATTGAATTGCTTTAGCTCATTACTTGGAGTAAAGCTTCTTCAAGGATATGATTACATACATTTGAGTGATGTTGATGACGAAAGCATGTAGGTGGCTTGTTGTGGATGCTCAAGTGTTGGAGTTTGGAACTATCCTTCGTTCTCTGCATTAGATCCTCCTACATGGGTTAGTCATGCAAGGAATAACATGAATATATCCAAATGAGAAGAGTGAAATTTTGAATCAAATGTTTGTCAAGGATATAGTTTGCATTGTCTTCTTACTTCATCACAACGAATAGTTGTTGAGACTTGATCATGGCAAGATTGCTTATAGCTTAAGTTGATGGCAATCTTGTGGACTGTGATCCATCCAAGTACCTACAAAAGGGTTAGATGCAACATAAGGGAGCATATGTTTCCAAGATATGAAGTAGCATCATGTCAATAGTATCAAGCAATACTCATGTAAGCTCATGCCCTTGCATGCATCCAAGTGAGTTTCTAGAACAAGTTTGAAGCATCTATGATGTTCAACTCAACCCTTAGGTGACAAAACACTTTCTCATCAAGTGGTTTTGAGAAGATATCTGCCAATTGCTTATCGGTACGAACATGTTTGAGATTAATATCGCCTTTGGCAACATGATCACGAATGAAATGATGACGAACTTGTATATGCTTAGTTTGATAATGATGCACGAGATTTTGTGCAATCTTGATAGCACTCTCATTATCACAAAGCAATGGAACATGTTTCACATGTATTCCATAGTCTTTAAGAGTTTGGGTCATTGATACTTGTGATCTGCGTTGGGTTTTCGTGAAGAGGAACGGGTAATTGCAGCAGAAAGTGGGTAAGTATTTCCCTCAGTTATGAAACCAAGGTTTATCGAACCAATAGGAATATCAATCCTCAATCGTCTTCAGCGGCTGAACACAAAGGAACAAACTACTTCCACCCAACGCGGGCAAGAGGGTTGTCAATTCCCTTGATCTCATTATTTGCAAGCAAATGAGTGGTGGACATAATTGTTGATAAATGTAAATTGCAAAATAAAATAAAACGTAAATAAAGTCAGCGAGGTAATAATAGCATTTGTAAATATATAAGTGAATAGTCCTGAGGGCCATAGTTTTCCCTAGCGGCATCTCTCATGTAGGCAGTATATGGTGGGTAACAAATTACTGTTGGGCAATTCATAGAAAAGCGGACAGTCATGCGATTTTCACGGCAATGATCATGTGTATATAAGAATCATGTCCATAAACAAATAGGCCGACTCCTACCTGCACCTATCACTATTACTCCACTCATCGACCGCTATCCAGCATGCATCTAGAGTATTAAGTAAAACAGAGTAATGCATGGAGAACGATGACATGATGTAGACAAAGTAAACTCAAGCAATATGAATGTACCCCATCGTGTTATCCTTAGTAGCAACAACACAAAGACGCATCTTGTCCCCTACTTTGTCACTGGGATATAGAAACTCGTCAGGTTGAACCTACCACAACACACCACTCCCACCGATGAAATATCAATCTACTTGGCCAAAGCACATCAATAGATCAGAGATCATTGCGAAGCTATAATGATCATGCAATTAAGAAACAATATATATCAGAGGTATCTCAAATAATTTTCATGAATAATCTGAACATAAACCCACAATTCATCGGATCCCAAAAAACACACCGCACAATAGGATTACATTGTATTGAAGATCAAGAGATAGAGAGATTCCCATCTAGGTACTAGCTATGGACCCGTAGGTCTGTGGTCAACTACTCACCCATCATCATTAGGGCAGCACGGTTGATGTAGAGGACCTCCGTGATCGATCCCCCCTGTGGCAGGGTGCCGGAACGGAGCTCTAGATGGCCTCGCGACGGAACAGAGACTTGCGGCGGCGGAAAAAGGGTTTCGGGACTGCCTCTGGAGTTTTTGCATTATTAGAGAATTTATAGGACAGAGAGGGGCGTCGGGAGGCAGCCGAGGGGGGCACCACATATCAGGGGCCCCCCAGGGCGCGCCCTGATGTGTGGTGGGGCCCTCGTGCACCTCCCGGCCTGCTTCCGAAGCTTCCATGTATTCTTATGGTCCAAATAAAATCATCAAAAAGTTTCGTGGCAATTGGACTTCGTTTGGTACTGTAAACCTGAAAAGTAAAAAAGATGCAGAAAACAGCAACTGGCACTGAGCATTGGGTCTATAGGTTGGTGCTCAAAAATATTATAAATTGGTAAATAATGACCCAAAAAGTATCCTAGAATGATAATATATCAACATGGAACAATAAAAAATTATAGATACGTTGCAGACGTATCAAGCATCCCCAAGCTTAATTCCTGCTCGTCCTCTAGTAGGTAAATGATAAAAACAGAATTTTTTATGTGACATGCTATGCATTATGTAAGCTTATGCAGGTATGCTCATTGAGAAAAGATGAATAAGCAAATATTAAAACAACAATATTCAAAGTGTATGAAACAAAATCATTAATCCTTAAAAGTATACGATCCTTAAGAAATGTTTACCCCCGCATTCATCTTATTATATTAGCAAGGCATGGCTCCATCTTCACCACATTAATACAAATGTTAAGCACCACGATGTCCAAGTCAGGCAATTGGATCGTACTTTTTCAATATGCATCAAATTTTTATTCTTCACACAATACATGAGCGTGAGCCATTGGACATAGCATTTAGGTGGAATAGCGTATGGTGATAGATATCAAAGGTGTAAAAAGTGGATATCAATGCGAGGAGTAGGGATTGCCATGCAAATGATGCACTAGAGCTATAAGTGTATGAAAGCTCAAATGAAGCTAAGTGGGGTGTGAATCCAACTTGCTTGCTCATGAAGACCTCGGGCATTTGAGGAAGCCCATCATAGGAATATACAGCCAAGTTTGTAATAATGAATAAGTAATTCCCACTAGCATATGGAAGTGACATATCATGAGACTCTCTACATGAAGAGCATGGTGCCACTTTGAGGCACAAGTGTGGTAAGAGATAGTAGCAAAGTCCCTTCTCTCATTTTCTCTCATTTTTTTAATGGTGGGCCCATTTGGCCTCCCCCATCTTTATTTTCATCCGGAGTCTCATCTCGACTTGTGGGAGAATCATAGTCTCCATCATTCTTTCCTCACAGGGACAATGCTCTAATAATGATGATCATCACACTTTTATTTACTTACAACTCACTATGGAGAACTGATATGAAGATATGACTCTGTATGAATGCCTCTGGCAGTGTACCAGGATGTGCAGTGATCTAGCGTGACACGTATCAAAAATATGATGAACGGTGGCTTCGCCACAAATACTATGTCAGCTATATATGATCATGCAAAGCAGTATGATGATGAACAAACTAGTCATGTGTAGTGACGATGGGATTTGCATGGCAATATATCTCGGAATGGCTATGCAAATGCCATGATAGGTAGGTATGGTGGCTGTTTTGAGGAAGATATAATAAGGCTTATGTGCAATGATACATCTCCAACGTATCTACTTTTTCTCACTCTTTTGCCCTTGTTTTGGACTCTAATTTGCATGATTTGAATGGAACTAACCCGGAATGACGATGTTTTCAGCAGAATTACCATGGTGTTGTTTTTATGCAGAAATAAAAGTTCTCGGAATGGAACGAAATTTTTTGGAGAAATATTTCAGAATATATAAGAATTATTGGAGCCAAAATCCACCAGAGAGGGGGGCTAGGGTGAGCAGCACCCACCAGGGCGTGCCAGGCCCCCTGGGCGCACCCTGGTGGGTTGTGCCCACCTCGTGGCCCCACTGACCCTAATTCCGCCACTATAAATTCCTATTTTCGGAGAAGAAAATCAGGGAGAAAGTTTCATCGCGATTTACGATACGGAGCCGCCGCCACCTCCTGTTCTTCATCGTGAGGCCAGATCTGGAGCCCGTTTGGGGCTCCGGAGACGGGAATCTTCTGTCTTCGTCATCATCTTCTCCATCGCCAATTCCATGATGCTCCCCACGGGGAGTGAGTAATTCCTTCGTAGGCTTCCTGATCGGTGAGGAGTTGGATGAGATTCATCATGTAATCGAGTATGTTTTGTTAGGGCTTGATCCCTAGTATCCAATATGTTCTGAGATTGATGTTGCTATGACTTTGCTAGGCCTAATGCTTGTCACTAGGGCCGAGTGCCATGATTTCAAATCTGAACCGTTTATGTTATCATCTCTATATCTATGTTCTTGATCCGATCTTGCCTAGTCATATGCACCTATTACGTGTTATGATCCGTCAACCCCATAGTGACAATATTTGGGATACTTCACGGTGATGACCGTAGTTTGAGGAGTTCATGTATTCACCATGTGTTAATGCTTTTTTCCGGTTCTCTATTAAAAGGAGACCTTAATATCCCTTAGTTTCCTTATGGACCCTGCTACCACGGGAGGGTAGGACAAAAGATGTCATGCAAGTTCTTTTCCATAAGCACGTATGACTATTTACGGAATACATGCCTACATTACATTGATGAACTGGAGCTAGTTTTGTATTGCCCTAGGTTATGACTGTTACATGACGAATATCATCCAACGAGTTACCGATCCAGTGCCTATGAGCTTTTTGTCAGATTTCGGGCTCCGCAAAAACCCTAAGAAGTTCGAACCCATGGGCGTGTACGAAGATCCCCAACAGCTTCACCCCCTCCAAGCTCACAACACGATAACTCCGCTCGATGGCGAGGAAGAAGATAGCACACGAGAGTTTACCCAAGTTCGGGCCACTGCGAAGCGTAAAACCCTACTCCTGCTTTTGGTGGATTGCCTCACGAGGAGGTTTGTGGATGAACTAGTACAGTGGTGAGTTGCCTCGCGAGTGCGTTTGGGCGACGTTGGATCCCCCCTCTACAGATCAGCCTAGCCTCTATTTATAGTGGCCCGGGTCCTCTTCCCTTATCGCAATGGCAGGAAGGGATCCCACAACGGCCAAATTCGAAAGGGGACAGGAGGTACATCTTATCCTGACGAAAGATGGTCTTCACCTGCAAAGTAGTCGGTGGTGATGTAGAGGTGGGCTCGGCGATGACGTCCATCCTGCGGGGCTCGGGGTCTTGGTCCTGTTGCGCCGGAATGGAAACCTTTGGGGGGCGCTTTGGGAACCTGTGTGCGCTCCTGCCTCCTTTGCACGAAAGGGGAAACTGTCTCCTCTGGCGCGTTGGTGCTTTCCTGGCCCGCCCTGCGTCATCCTTGGCCTCCTGAGGTCGAGCGTTGCATAGAGATCTCCGCCGGTCGGGAGGGGGCCAGGGGGGGCCTACTCCCCCGCGGGTCTTGGCGCCGTTTCCCTTGCGAGCTCGGGGCTCTCGCGAGGGCATTGTGCTGAGTGAGGCCGCGCCGGGCCGTACTTGGTCGTTGAGGTGGGCCACGCCCTGGGCCGCAGGCAGGCAAGTCTGGGTACCCCCGTTCCCAGGATGCCGACAGTAGCCCCCGGGCCCGAAGCGCGCTCGAGCAAGCTTCTAGGCGAAGCCACGGAGGATGGCCCGAAGCGCCGTGGGCCCCAACCGCATGCGGGCCCAACTTGACGCGTGGCACACAATGAGACGTGGGCGTCTCGGCTCCCCGAAGACGTCGTGAACCATCCTGAGTCGAGCTGACGCGAGGCCTGCGCGCCTCCTCGGCCATCATTGCTCTTCCTTGAATGCGGTTGTCTCCTTGTGTCCTCCCCCCCTCGGGCCACGTGGATGTGACCTGATGGGAGCAGATGAAGCGACGTGAGGCAGGGTAGCACGCCGATCGAGTCTGGCATGCGTCGCCCGAGAAGTGCACGACGCCTCCACTCCCCATGACGCCTCGGCAACTGCTCCGTCTAACCTACAACCGGCGCACATTGCGGGTCCATCATTACCCGGGACAGGGAAGACACCGGTTGGCATCCATCCAGCTATAAATGGGTGGGGGGAACTGAGCCCCCAGCCCATTCCTACTCCTTGCTGCCCCGCCTTCGTTCTTCATCTCCCCCATCATGACGCCTGTGAGGAGGTTCTCTGCCGCCGAGAAGGGAAAGGCCTGTCAGGGGGTGCCGGACCAACAACCTCCCAAGAGGAGCAGGGGCCACCCTCGCAAGTATACTGGCATGTCGCCGGCGGCGCCCCTCCGCGGGGTTCGACGCTTCTGCTGGCGCAGCCGGAGGCGGCGGGCGCAGCGGCCGTGGCCGGGGAGGGAGACCTACAATCGGTGCTCGGCCACCGTGTCCGCAAGCCCGCATGGCCGACATGGGCCTGGAGTTCCTGTTGGAGGTGGAGAGGCCAGCGAGCACCTGGTTCCAGCTCCCGCGCTCCTTCGCGGAGACGTTGCCGGTTGACGCGCCCGCAGGTCTGTGGCTGCAGGTCGACGATTGTTGCAGCGGCGCGTTGTGGGTGGAGGTTGAGGTTACCCCCGCAGGCAACGCCTTTTTGAGCCGCGGGTGGCAGACCTTCGCCCGTGCCCATGTCCTGGAGGGGAGGCCCACGCTCCACTTCAAGCACGGCGGCGCCACGACACTTTTCGTCAAGATCTTCGGGGAGGACGGCAGGCGCTTGGAGTGCGGCCCGGAGGGCGGCAGCTGCGGCGATCTTGGAGGTGAGCTTGCCCTTGGCGACGGCTGTCATGCTTCCAGTAGCAGCGATACCTCCACTGAAGAGAGCCCGAGCGACGACAGCTACAACGCCCCGCCACGCCGGCGCACCCGAACTTCGGGTGGAAGCCAGCCGCGATGGCGCCGCTCCCCCGCCCGGGAAGCGGCCACGCCAACGTGCCACCGCGGTGCCATCAAGGAGGAGGAGGACTCCGATTGAGCGCCGGCGTGCCGAGGACGGGGCCTCAGGAGCGGTAGCCCCCGGGGGGGCTCCTTCACCTTCTTTTCTTTTCCTCTGCCTGTAACCGAAAATCATGGGGGGCCCTTCCGGGTGTGTAACGAACTTTGGCGCTTGCGCCCTTTTATTAGCACTCTCATCACGTATTACGGTCACTGCGTTACTGTTAACCGAGACTTCCCTTTGATCGTGGTTAGAGTACTTAACTTGATGCGTCTGCGGTGGGCTTCCCCGTCGTGAGGTTTGGCAGTGGCGCCTGGTGAGCTAATGGCACTTGGAGAGCTTGGGGAGGTTCCTCCTTCCTGCGAGTGAGGCGGTTTGGGGGGGGCCTTTCGGCACTCTGCGTCTGTAGGTCCCGATCTCGTGCATGCCTCGCCATCGTTGGGGCGTCCGGATCACCCGGACGAGACCAAGGGGAAAGGCCTCGAGCGCCATTAGGGCATCCGGATCACCAGGACGAGACCAAGGAGCGAGCGAGGAGCCACGCGATCAGTGAGGCTCCTGAGGCGCGATGCTCAGGAGTCCCCTTTGATGCTCAAGCGGCGCTCTACATCGGCGGGACCCTTTCCCGTGCATGCCTCGACCACCATTGGGGCGTCCGGATCACCAGGACGAGACCAAGGGGGCGAGGCCTCGACCGCCATTGGGGCGTGAGCCTCTAGGGGTTTTTAAGACACCGCACCGAGCCGCGGCGGAGCCCCCGAGCGAGGGTGACGCGGCGCACGCCTGCTAGCTTGCTCGAGCGCGCCACGCGAGGACCAGGACGCCAAGGCCACGTGGGGACCAGGACGCCAAGGCCTTGGCGAGGTGTGCGCACCGTGCCAGTAGCCCCCGCTCGCGGGGCGCGGGAGGGAGAGGCTGGCAGGCGTTATCTCAGAGAAAGAAATTTCAAGAGAGAGGACTGCAAGAAGAAAAAATTCCCGCCCCTTTTCCTTTAAATAGAGTCGATAAAAACCTCGGATTTCGTTCCAGGAAAATGGCAAATTCGAATACAAGAAAAGCAAAGAAGAGCCGCGTCCGGCACCTAGGCTAGTCTTCGTCTTCCCCTAGCGCGGAACATAGGGCATCCACGTTGCGTGGGCATAGTCATTGGAGGACAGTGTTGTCCGCCAGCGCGGAGCATGGGGCTTCCACTTGGGCATGGGTGGGAACCCCTCCGCATCCTCGGGGGACTCCGGGCGTATACAACCCACTCATTATTACGTGAGAGTGTCACGGGTAGAACTTGCGGAGGTGATGGATATTCTAGGCATTCTGGATGGGGACTCCGTCCTGAGTCTCCACACGCACAGCGCCAGGTCTGAAGATGCGGGCGACCTTGAACGGGCCTTCCCACATGGGCGAGAGCTTGTGCAAGCCTTCCCTGGAAAGGACCCGCCTCAGGACGAGGTCTCCGACTTCAAGGGTCCTGGAGCGGATGTTATGGCAATGGTAACATCGAAGTGCCTGCTGGTACCTCGCAGCTCGGAGCGAGGCTTGACGATGGGCTTCCTCCCAGAGCACGAGGTCCATCCCCCGCGAGGCATCCTGACGCTCCTCGTCAAATGCCAAAACCCGCGGTGATCGGTGCTTGACTTCGTGTGGAAGGACAGCTTCGGCTCCGTAGACGAGGAAGAACGGGGTCTCGCCGGTGGGCTTAGTCGCGGTGGTGCGGATAGACCACAACATGGACCTAAGCTCATCGACCCAACCCCTGCCGCAGGCCTCAAGCTTCTTCTTGAAGCACCTTGCCTTGAGGCCCCGTAGGACCTCCGCGTTGGCGCGCTCTGCCTGACCGTTGCTTCGTGGGTGTGCCACTGAGGCGTAGCATCTCTGCGTTCCAAGGTTAGCGCAATAGGTCCTGAAGAGGTTACTTGTGAACTGCGAACCGTTATCGGTGATGATGCGGTTGGGGACGCCGAAGCAGCGCACAATGCCCTTGATGAACCCGTCGGCCAATCCGGCGGGGATGGTGCGGACGGGCTCCACCTCCGCCCACTTGGTGAACTTGTCGATGGCGACGTAGAGGTAGCGGTACCCGCCTGCTGCTCGTGGAAAGGTCCGCAGTATATCCAGCCCCCAGATCGTGAAGGGTCAGGAGAGCGGGATGGTCTGGAGGCCCTGCGCGGGCTGATGAATATGCTTGGCATGGAACTGGCAGGCCTCACAGGACCGGACCAGCTCGGTGGCGTCGTTGAGCGCCGTGGGCCAGTTGAAGCCAGTGCGGAACGCCTTCCCTACAAGGGTGCGTGACGAGGAGTGGTTTCCGCAGTCTCCTGCATGGATGTCAGCCATCAGCTCGCACCCCTGTTCTCTGGATACGCACCGCAATGCGACATCGTTCGGGCGCCTGCGGTACAACTCGCCGTCCCGCAGACAATAAGTTGTGGCCTGTCGTACCACACGCTCCGCGTCTTCCTCCTTTTCCGGTAGTGTGTCGTGCAGCAGGTACGCCCTGAACTCCTGTGTCCAGTCGTCGACTCGTGGCTCCAGCGCTAGGAGCAGTCAGGCTCCTGAGGTCGGACCACAAGTAGGAGCCCCTGTGGGTGGTGCTCGGGGCATGCCTTGTTGAGGTTCGTGAAGTCGACACCCATGCGCTCCTTCCCACACTTCTTCGGGATGACTACCGGGTTGGCGAGCCACTCTGGGTACTACACCTCCCTGATAACTCCGGCCTCCTTCAGCTTGCCAAACTCTTGGGCGATGAACACCTGCTTCTCTTGAGCCTGCCTCCTCGCCTTTTGATTCACTGGGCGTGCATTGGGACACACCATGAGGTGGTGCTCGATCACATCCCTCGGGACCCCCACCAGGTCAGAAGCGGAGGAAGGCTACTAACGCCTCTTCTTGCTCCTGAGGCAGGCCGGCGCCGATGGTGAAGGTAAGACCAGGATTCTCGTCGTCTACGGGCACCTGCTTTGTCTCAGCCCGGTTCTGAGAGAACATCTGCTTCTTCTTCACTGGCGCGACGTCGGCGACGTCCCCAGCGCCCTCCGAGGCCTGCGCGGCGTCCCCAGCGTTGGGGCGCACCGCTGCTGCCGCTTTGTAGGCGAGCTTGAGCGCGTGGGCTGCATCCTTGGCGTCTCCGGTGATGGAGAGGATGCCGCCATTCCCAGGCATCTTGATGACGTTGTAGCCCGGGTGCGTTGCCGCCATGAACTGGACGAGGGCGGGGTAGCCAAGTATCGCGTTGTAAGGGAGGTGGATGTGGGCGACATCGAAGTTGATCTGCTCGATGCGGTAGTTGGAGCGGGTGCCGAAGGTGACGGGGAGGCGCACCCGCCCCAAGGGGGCGACGGAGCCCCCGGCCACCCCAGAGAAGGGCCTTGAAGGTGCGAGCTGGCCTTGGGGCACCTGTAGCGCGTTAAAGGTCTCCACGGAGAGGACGTTGAGGCCGGCCCCGCCATCCATGAGGGTCCTGGTGACGGCCATGCTGTTTATGGTTGGTGTGCACAGCATGGGGAGCGTACCGACGGCAGCCATTGTTCTAGGGTGGTCGTCGGGGCTGAAGGTGATGTCGATCTCCGGCCACGTTCGATGCTGTGGGGTCTCAGACTGTGGCCGAATCGTGCTTCCCTGGTGGAGGAACTGCTTGACTTGGCGGTTGCAGGCGGGTGCCTGCGATCCGCCAAGGATGCAAGCGACCGTAGGGTTGACCCTGCGAGACGAGGCGCCACCGCGTGCCAAGGGCTGCCCGGCCTCGGGGGTCGCGTCGGACATGGAGCCGGTGAATCGGGGCCCGACTGCAGTCGTAGATGGGGAAGCTTCGACACGCCCCCTACCTGGCGCGGCAAATGTCAGATTTCGGGCTCCGCAAAAACCCTAAGAAGTTCGAACCCAGGGGCAGGTACGAAGATCCCCAACAACTTCACCCCCTCCAAGCTCACAACAGGATAACCCCGCTCGATGGCGAGGAAGAAGATAGCACAAGAGAGTTTACCCAGGTTCGGGCCGCTGCGAAGTGTAAAACCCTACTCCTACTTTTGGTGGATTGCCTCATGAGGTGGTTTGTGGATGAACTAGTACAGTGGTGAGTTGCCTCGCGAGTGCGTTTGGGCGGCGTTGGATCCCCCCTCTACAGAGCAGCCTAGCCTCTATTTATAGCGGCCCGGGTCCTCTTCCCTTATCGCAATGGCGGGAAGGGATCCCACAATGACCAAATTCGAAAGGGGACATGAGGTACATCTTATCCTGACGAAAGGTGGTCTTCGCCTGCAAAGTAGTCGGTGGTGATGCAGAGGTCGGCTCGGCGATGACGTCCGTCCTGCGGGGCTCGGGGTCTTGGTCTTGTTGCACCGGAATGGAAACCTTTGGGAGCGCTTTGGGAACCTGCGTGCGCTCCTGCCTCCTTTGCACGAAAGGGGAAACTGTCTCCTCTGGTGCGCTGGTGCTTGCCTGGACCGCCTTGCGTCATCCTTGGCCTCCTGAGGTCGAGCGTTGCATAGAGATCTCCGCCGCTCGGGAGGGGGCCTGGGGAGGCCTACTCCCCCGCGGGTCTTGGTGCTGTTTCCCTCATGAGCTCGGGGCTCTCGCGAGGGCCTTGTGCTGAGTGAGGCCGCGCCAGGCCGTACTTGCTCATCGAGGTGGGCCACGCCCTGGGCCGCAGGCAGGCAAGTCTGGGTACCCCCGTTCCCAGGACGCCGACAATTTCCACTTATTGTTCTTGCTAAGTTACTATTGCTGTACTACTGTTCCCACTGCTACAAAACTATTGCTACTACTGTTACCGCTACTGTAACTGTTGCTACTGCTATCAAACTATCATATTACTGTGCTACTGATCACCTTGCTGCAGATATTTAATCTCCAGGTGTGGTTGAATTGACAACTCAACTGCTAATACTCTCAAGTATTCTTTGGCTCCCCTTGTGTCGAATCTATAAATTTGGGTTGAATACTCTACCCTCGAAAACTGTTGTGATCCCCTATACTTGTGGGTTATCAAGACCTTTTTTTGGCGCCGTTGCTGGGGAGCATAGCTATATTTGTTGAGTCACTTGGGATTTATATCAATTGATCATTATGAAGAATCTGAAGGATCCAAATACCAAGATCGTTCCCTCTAGGACGAGGGGAGGTAAGGAATTGCCATCACACTCTGCACTTGATTCACCTTCTCTTTTTAGTAAGCTTGCAACACCACCACATGCTAGTAATCCTGATATGTCGCAAGTTATTGATGATGCTACCTCTTCTATGAATTATGCTATTGATGATGCTAGTACCATGCTTGATGATAATGTGCCACTAGGAGAATTTCTTGATGAACAAATTGCTAGAGCTAAAGAGAATGAAACTACTGAGACTGATGAGATTGCTGAAACTGATGAAGTCTATGAAACTGATGATGATTATGAAACACCTATTAGTCCTAGCTCTCTTTAGTTTGAAATGCCTAAGATACCTGAAGGTTATGTTATGGACGAAGAGGTAACTAGAGAAATTCTTTCTTGCAAGGATAGAAACGATCTTAAGAAATTGCTACGCAAGTATAAGGAAAAGACTTTGAATGCTAGAATGAAATGTGATCCTAAGTTTGCTACTTCACCTATCTTTGTTACCGATAAGGATTATGAGTTCTCTGTCGACCCAGAGTTAATTACTTTGGTTGAATCTGATCCTTTCCATGGCTATGAAACTGAAACTGTAGTGGCACACCTTACTAAGCTGAATGATATAGCCACCCTCTTTCCTCATGATGAGAAGATTCGCTATTATTATATCCTTACGTTATTTCCGTTCTCATTAAAGGGTGATGCTAAGACAGGGTACAACACTCTTGCTCCTGGTTGTGTGCGTAGTCCCCAGGATATGATTTACTACTTCTATGAAAAATATTTTCCTGCTCATAAGAAACAAGCTGCCTTACAGGAAATATTTAACTTTGTGCAAATTGGAGAAGAGAGTCTCCCACAAGCTTTGGGGAGGCTTCTCCAACTGCTTAATGTTTTGCCTAATCATACTCTCAAGAAAAATGAAATACTTGATATCTTTTATAATGGACTAACCGATACTTCTAGGGACTTCCTAGATAGTTGTGCTGGTTGTGTTTTCAGGGAGCGAACTTTTGAACAAGCTGAGGAATTATTGAATAATATATTGAAGAATCATGATGATTGGACTCTTCCTGAACCACCGCCTAAACCCACTCCGAAGAAAAGGGGTATCTTATTTCTCAGTCCTGAAGATATGCAAGAGGCAAAGAAATCTATGAAGGAAAAAGGTATTAAAGCTAAGGATCTTAAGAATTTGCCACCTATTGAAGAAATACATGGCCTCGACACACCACCACCTCCACAGGTGGTAGAGGTAAATTCTTTATTAAAGTTTAATGAAAGTGACATCCCTCACAATAAACATCCTAGTCAATGCTTATATGAGTTTGACAACTATATTATGAAGCAAGATCATTTCAATGCACATGTTCTAAAACAATTGAAATATAATTCTGATATGATTGCTTGCTTTAGTGACTTGCTATTTAGAATCAGTAATGATGTTAGAGGTGTAGGAAAGCATGCCTCTATGGTTCCAACTCAGTTAGAACAAGTTGCTAAATCTCAAAAAGAATTGCTTCATGAAATGAATAATAATATGAATGATTTTGCTGCTAGAGTAGTAACAAAAGGAGGTAGAATGACCCAAGAACCACTTTATCCTGAGGGTCATCCTAAAAGAATTCAACAAGACTCTCGGAGAATTAATCCTGATGCACCTAGTCCTTCTAAGAAGAAAAAGAAAAAGAAAAATAATAGGACTTTGCATACCTCTAGTGAACCTGAGACGCAAAAACCTCCTGATAATAATGATGTCTCTATTTCTGATGCTGAAACTCAGTCTGGTAATGAACATTCACCTAGTGATAATGAAAATGATAATGATGATGTTCATGAAGATGCTCAACCTAGCAATGATATAGAACCAGATAATGATGTTGAAATAGAGCCTGCTGCTGATCTTGATAACCCACAACCTAAAAATAAATGTTATGATAAAAGAGACTTTGTGGCTAGGAAACATGGTAAAGAAAGAGAGCCATGGGTTCAGAAACCCATGCCATTTCCACCTAAGCCATCTAAGAAAAAGGATGATGAAGAATTTGAGCGCTTTGCTGAAATTATTAGGCCAGTCTTTTTGCATACCCGCTTAACCGATATCTTAAAGATGACCCCTTATGCAAAGTATATGAAAGACATCATCAAAAATAAAAGAAATATACCTGAAGCTGAAATCTCCACCATGCTTGCCAATTATTCTTTTAAGGATGGAGTACCTAAAAACCTTGGAGATCCTGGAATATCAACTATACCTTGCTCCATTAAAAGAAACTATGTCAAAACTGCTTTGTGTGATTTGGGACCCGGTGTTAGTGTTATGTCTTTCTCCTTATATAAAAGATTTGATTTCAATAAACTCACACCTACCGAGATATCATTGCAAATGGTTGACAAATCAACGGCCATACCTATTGGTATTTGTGAGGATGTGCCCGTTGTTGTTGCAAATGTTACTATCTTAACGGACTTTGTTATTCTTGAGATGCCCGAGGACGACAATATGTCGATTATCCTTGGTAGACCCTTTTTGAATACTGCAGGGGCTGTTATTGATTGCAATAAAAGCAAAGTCACCTTTCATATCAATGGTAATGAGCATACGGTGCACTTTCTGAAGAAAAAATTCCAAGTGAATGATATAAATGTTATTGAAGAATCGCCGACCATTACTATTGGAAGTTTTCAATTACCTCTACCTACTGCCAAAAAGAAATATGATATACTTATTGTTGGGGATATGCACATCCCCATTGAGGTAACCTAGTGTTCTACGAAAGTTCTTCGGTTTCATGCTAATCGGAAGTGATTGTTAATAAGACTTGATCAACCTTATTAATGAATCATTTTTGAGAGGTATGAAGTTGATGAATCTAGTAAGCACAATTCTCCGTTCCCACCTTTTATTTTCTGTTTTAGTTAGTCAAATAAAATAAAAAGCCATGATTATCCTCTTTTCTGTTTTCTCTGTGCAATAAAAATGACCCAAAAAAAATTCTCAGAATGCCCTGAAAATTTAACACGATTTTTTTTCGAATATTTATGAATTTCTGGTGCAAATAATACCAGAGAGGGGTGCACTTGGTTCCCACAAGACACCAGGGCGCGCCAGCACCCCCAGGCGCGCCCTGGTGGGTTGTGGCCCCCACGGGGGCCCCCTCACTTATCTCTTTAGCCCACATCATCCTCTACCTCCAGAAAAAAATCACCACAGCCACCATTCCCGTGTTCTTTCTCTCAAACCCGCGGATTTCGATCTCTTAGCTCGAAGCTCCGTCTCTGAAACTGTTTGGAGGGATTGCTACTTGGTATGTGACTCCTCCATTGCTACAATTAGGTTTTGATTTAGTGTGTTATTTTTAGAGTAATTACCTACTCTTGGTGCTGCTGTAGATGTGCTTGCATATTGAATTCTTAGAGTTCTAAGTAGTTTGAATGCTCAATATGGCCTCTATGCATGCTTGGGAGTAGTTGCTAACAATCTTACAAAGTTTTGTTGACAAAATTTTTGTGGACTAAAAATTTACAGAATTTTTTATAGGAATAAAAATGCAATTCTGTAGGAGTTCTTCAAGGAGGAGATCCTCGGAAGCCTCATCAAGTGGAAGCTCGGTTCAACAGTCTTATGTTGAACCAAGCGAAAGCTCGATGCGAGACGCCGTAACCAAATCATGCTTATGGTCGTGCGACGAGTTCATGGAAGGTGCAGGTATTAAGGAGGAGTTTGACCAATTTATCCACAATACAGAGCTTGCTCCCTTCATCGCAGATAAGTGCCCCCAACACCTCGAACTCACGAAAACCTTCACAAAGAAATTTAAATATTTTTCTCGTGAGTCTAGAGTTTCATTCAACCTGTATGACCGTTCCTTCACCATGCCGTTAGAAATGTTCAGTGAAGCATGGGAAACTTCCATATTGGGGTTCCCTCGACGAACCAACAAAATCTGAATACGAGTCATTTTTAGTTAATCTTTGCTTTAGTGAAGATAGGGGGTAACACAATGGAGAATTAACAGCATCCATTTTCCATCGATACAATATTTTGCGCTCTTTACCGTTAAATGTATCGTAGGCAAACAAGATTGTAGCACATTGTGTGCTGATGATTTGAGTCTCTTACATACTACCATAACTGGGAATAAGAATTATAATCTTGGTGCAATTGTTGCACGGAGGCTGCATCTCAATGCTGCTAATGGTAATTTTAATGGAGGAATCTATGCCTCCCGTGTAGCTGAAAGATTAAATGTCTCACCATGGCCTAATGACCCCTGATACGTCTCCAACATATCTATAATTTTTTATTGTTCCATGCTATTATATTATCTGTTTTGGATGTTTTATAAGCATTAATATGCTATTTTATATTATTTTTTGGACTAACCTATTAACCTAGTGCCTAGTGCCAGTTTCTGTTTTTTCCTTGTTTTTGAGTATTGCAGATAAGGAATATTAAACGGAGTCCAAACGGAATAAAATCTTCGGAATGATTTTTCTTGGACCAGAAGAAACCTGCCAGACTTGGAGACGAAGGCAGGAGACCTGCCGTGAGGTCACAAGTCTGCAGGGCGCGCCCTAGGGGGGGCGCTCCCCCCTGGCTTGTGGCCCCACGGCAAATACTTTTCCGCCGCCGGAACCCTCTATTCCGGTGAGATCCCATCTTGGAGCCTTTTCCGGTAATCTGCCGGAGGGGGATTCGATCACGGAGGGCATCTACATCAACTCCATTGCCCTTCCGATGATGCGTGAGTAGTCCACCACAGACCTTCGGGTCCATAGCTAGTAGCTAGATGGCTTGTTCTCTCTCTTTGTTCTTCAATACCATGTTCTTCATGATCTTCATGGAGATCTATCCGATGTAATACTCTTTTGCGGTGTGTTTGTCAAGATCCGATGAATTGTGGGTTTATGATCAGATTATCTATGAATATTATTTGAATCTTCTCTGAATTCTTATATGCATGATTTCATATCCTTGCAAGTCTCTTCGAGTTATTGGTTTGGTTTGGCCAACTAGATTGGTAATTCTTGCAATGGGAGAAGTGCTTGGTTTTGGGTTCAATCTTGCAGTGTCCTCACGAAGTGACAAAGTAGGGGTAGCGAGGCACGTATTTGCATTGTTGCCATCGAGGATAAAAAGATGGGGTTTTCATCATATTGCTTGAGTTTATCCCTCTACATCATGTCATCTTACCTAATGCGTTACTCTGTTCTTCATGAACTTAATACTCTAGATGCAGGCAGGAGTCGGTCGATGTGTGGAGTAATAGTAGTAGATGCAGAATCGTTTCGGTCTACTTGACACGGACGTGATGCCTATATGCATAATCATTGCTTTGGATATCGTCATAACTATGCACTTTTCTATCAATTGCTCGACAGTAATTTGTTCACCCACCGTATTATTTTCCTTCAAGAGAGAAGCCTCTAGTGAAACCTATGGCCCCCGGGTCTATTTTCCATATTATATTTTCAGATCTATAAACCAAAAATACCAAAAATACTTTGCTGCAATCTTTTTACTTTTGTTTTACTTTTTGTTTTAGTAATCTTCTATATCTATCTCTATCAGATCTCATCCTTGCAAATAACCGTGAAGGGATTGACAACCCCTTTATAGCGTTGGGTGCAAGTGTTTGATTATTTGTGTAGGTACATCTATTGGGGACTTGCTTGTATCTCCTACTGGATTGATACCTTGGTTCTCAACAACTGAGAGAAATACTTATCTACTTCGCTGCATCACCCTTTCCTCTTCAAGGGAAAACCAACGCAAGCTAAAGAAGTAGCAAGAAGGATTTCTGGCGCCGTTGCCGGGGAAATCTACATCAAGCCTACCAAGTACCCATCACAAACTCATCTCTTGAATTTACATTATTTGCCATTTGCCTCTCGTTTTCCTCTCCCCCCACTTCTAAAACAATTTTCAGAAAAAACCAAAAAGATTTGCCTTTTTATTCGCCCTTTTTTTCGTTCGCCTTTTTCTCGCCGGATCTCTTTTTGTTTGCTTGTGTTGCCATGTGCCTTCTATTTGCTTGCATCTTCGTTTGCTAAAAATCTATTGATATGGATCCTCATCCACTTGCTAATCTTTTCAAAAGGCCAAATTATGATGAACCAACTGCTAGTGAATTGAGTGCACTTGATTATCTCTATGAAGTTTTGTTTGAAAATCATGAATCTGAAAATTTTGATGAAGTGTTGAAAGAAGAAAATTATAAGGTGATTCATGATAGATCCTTGATTGAAAAGCATGATTGCAATGTTGCTAGTACGAATTCTCTAAATATCCATGATGCTAATGATATGCAAAGCCATAAGCTTGGGGATGCTATGTTTTATGAAGATGATATTTTTTGTTCCCCAAGTTTTGATGGGCAAATTCATTATGATGATTGCATGCTTGTGCATCATGAAAAGAATGATTTATGTGATAATTATATTGTTGAATTCCTTCATGATGCTACTGAAATTTATTATGAGGGAGGAACATATGCTTGTAGGAATTGCAATAATATCAAGTTTCCTCTCTATGTGTTGAAAATTTTGAAGTTTTGCTTGTTTTGCCTTCCTACGCTAGTTGATTCTTGTTCCCATAAATTGTTTGCTCACAAAATCCATATGCATAGGAAGTGGGTTAGACTTAAATGTGTTTTTCATGCTATTCATGATGCTCTTTTGCATATCTCAATTACTACTTTTTATGTGAGCATCATTGAAATCGTTATGCCTAGCTAGGGGTGTAAAACGATCGCGCTTGTTGGGAGGCAACCCAATTTTATTTCTGTTTTTGTTTCTGTTTTTGAGTGCTTTACACTTTATTACCTCTGTATTAATTGTGTTTTAGTGTTTTAATTAGTGTTTGAGCCAAGTAACACCTTTGGGATGGTGTACGGTGATTGTTGATTTGATTCTGCTGAAAAACAGAAACTTTTGCGCTCAGTCCAGGAATTTTATAAATACACAAGAGCGTCAATTGGATCTGAAATTTTTACACAAGATTTATATACAAATTTCCCTGACTTTCCTAATTTTTCAGAATTTTTGAATTTACACAAGTATTCGAAGTATACAGATTGCTACAGACTGTTCTGTTTTTGACAGATTCTGTTTTCTTTGTGTTGTTTGCTTATTTTGATATATCTATGGGTTGTATCGGGGGGTATGAACCATGGAGAAGTTATAATACAGTATATATTACACCAATATAAATAAATAATGAGTTCATAACAGTACCTAAAGTGGTAATTTATTTTTCTTATACTAACGGATCTCATGAGTTTTCTGTTGAGTTTTGTGTTGTGAAGTTTTCAAGTTTTGGGTAAAGATTTGATGGACTATGGAATAAGGAGTGGCAAGAGCCTAAGCTTGGGGATTACCAAGGTACCCCAAGCCATATTCAAGGATACCAAAGAGCCTAAGCTTGGTGATGCCCCGGAAGGCATCCCCTCTTTCGTCTTCAATCCATCGGTAAATTTACTTGAGGCTATATTTTTATTCACCACATGATATGTGTTTTGCTTGGAGCGTCTTGTATGATATGAGTCTTTGATTTTTTGTTTTCCACAATCATCCTTGCTGCACACATCTTTTGAGAGGTACACACACTAATCGTGAATTTATTAGAATAATCTATGTGCTTCACTTATATCTTTTGAGTTAGGCAATGTTGCTCTAGTGCTTCACTTATATCTTTTTAGAGCACGGTGGTGTTTTTTATTTTATAGAAATAATTGAACTCTCGTACCTCACTTATATTATTTTGAGAGTCTATAAACAGCATGGTAATTGGTTTAGGTTATGAATTTATTCCTAATATAATGGGCATCCAAGAGGGATATAATAAAAACTTTCATATAAAGTGCATTGAATACTATGAGAAGTTGGATTCCTTGCATATAATTTTGAGATATAAAGATGGTGATGTTAGAGTCATGCTAGTGAGTAATTGTGGAATGGTAAAAATACTTGTGTTGAAGTTTATGACTCCCGTAGCATGCACGTATGGTGAACTGTTATGTAACGAAGTCGGAGCATGATTTGTTTAATGATTGTCATCCTTTGTGTGAGGGTCGGGAGCGCGCGATGGTTTACTCCTACCAACCTCTCCCCTAGGAGCATGCGTCTAACACTTTGCTTAGATAACTAATAGATTTTTACAATAAGTATGTGAGTTCTTTATGACTAATGTGAGTCCATGGATTATACGCACTCTCACCCTTCCACCTTTGCTAGCCTCTCTAGTACCGCGCAACTTTCGCCAGTGCATTAAACCCACCTTCCTCAAAACAGCCACCATACACCTTCCATAAAACAGCCACCATTCCTTCCTATTATGGCATTTCCATAGCCATTCCGAGATATATTGCCACGCAACTTCCACCAATCCGTTTTTTATGACACGCACCATCATTGTCATATTGCTTTGCATGATCGTAAGAGAGCTAGCATGATGTTTTCATGGCTTGTCCGTTTTTTGATGTCATTTGCTATGCTAGATCATTGCACATCCCGGTACAACACCGGAAGCATTCATATAGAGTCATATCTTGTTGTAGGTATCGAGTTGTATGTAAATACAAGTGTGATGATCTTCATTATTAGAGCATTGTCCCATGTGAGGAAGGGATGATGGAAGGTTTGATTACCTCACAAGTAGGGAGGAGTCTCCGGACTTTACAAATAATAAAAGAGGCCAATGAAGCCCAAATAATAATAATAAAAAGAGGCCAAAGATGCCCACCAAAAAAAAAGAAAAAAATTGAGAGAAAAGAGAGAAGGGACAATGTTACTATGTTTTTTTCCACACTTGTGCTTCAAAGTAGCACCTTGATCTTCATGATAGAGAGTCTCCTTTTTTGTCACTTTCATATACTAGTGGGAATTTTTCATTATATAACTTGGCTTGTATATTCCAATGATGGGCTTCCTCAAATTGCCCTAGGTCTTCGTGAGCAAGCAAGTTCGATGCACACCCACTTAGTTTCTTTTTGAGCTTTCATATGCTTCTAGCTCTAGTGCATCCGTTGCATCGCAATGCCTACTCACTCACATTGATATCTATTGGTGGGCATCTCCATAGCCCGTTGATACGCCTAGTTGATGTGAGACTATCTTCTCCTTTTCCACACAACCTCCACCATATTCTATTCCACCCATAGTGCTATATCCATGCCTCACGCTCATATATTGCGTGAAAGTTGAAAAGGTTTGAGAACATAAAAGGGGTGAAAACAATTGCTTGACTTGTCATCGGGGGTGTGCATGATTTAGATACTTTGTGTGGGGAAGATGGAGCATAGCCAGACTATATGATTTTGTAGGGATAAACTTTCTAAGGCCATGTTATTTTAAAGGACACAATTGTTTGTTAGTATGCTTGAAGTATTACTGTTTTTATGTCAATATTGAGCTTTTGTTTTGAATCTTATGGATCTGAATATTCATGCCACAATAAAGAATATTACATGGATAAATATGTTAGGTAGCATTCCACATCAAAAATTCTGTTTTTTTCATTTACCTATTCGAGGACGAGCAGGAATTAAGCTTGGGGATGCTTGATACGTCTCCAACATATCTATAATTTTTGATTGTTCCATGCTATTATATTATCTGTTTTGGATGTTCTATATGCATTAATATGCTATTTTATATTATTTTTGGGACTAACCTATTAACCTAGTGCCTAGTGCCAGTTTCTGTTTTTTCCTTGTTTTTGAGTATTGTAGATAAGGAATATTAAACGGAGTCCAAACGGAATAAAATCTTCGGAATGATTTTTCTTGGACCAGAAGAAACCTGCCAGACTTGGAGACGAAGGTAGGAGACCTGCCGTGAGGTCACAAGCCTGCAGGGCGCGCCCTAGGGGGGGCGCCCCCCTGGCTTGTGGCCCCACGGCAAATCTCCTAACCTTATTCTTCGGCCTATAAATTCCCAAATATTCCCCTAATACAAAAAAGAGCCACGAAAATACTTTTCCGCCGCCGGAACCCTCTGTTCCCATGAGATCCCATCTTGGAGCCTTTTCCAGTAATCTGCCGGAGGGGGATTCGATCACGGAGGGCATCTACATCAACTCCATTGCCCTTCCGATGATGCGTGAGTAGTCCACCACAGACCTTCGGGTCCATAGCTAGTAGCTAGATGGCTTGTTCTCTCTCTTTGTTCTTCAATACCATGTTCTTCATGATCTTCATGGAGATCTATCCGATGTAATACTCTTTTGCGGTGTGTTTGTCGAGATCCGATGAATTGTGGGTTTATGATCAGATTATCTATGAATATTATTTGAATCTTCTCTGAATTCTTATATGCATGATTTAATATCCTTGCAAGTCTCTTCGAGTTATTGGTTTGGTTTGGCCAACTAGATTGGTAATTCTTGCAATGGGAGAAGTGCTTGGTTTTGGGTTCAATCTTGCGGTGTCCTCACCCAGTGACAAAGTAGGGGTAGCGAGGCACGTATTTGCATTGTTGCCATCGAGGATAAAAAGATGGGGTTTTCATCATATTGCTTGAGTTTATCCCTCTACATCATGTCATCTTACCTAATGCGTTACTCTGTTCTTCATGAACTTAATACTCTAGATGCAGGCAGGAGTCGGTCGATGTGTGGAGTAATAGTAGTAGATGCAGAATCGTTTCGGTCTACTTGACACGGACGTGATGCCTATATGCATAATCATTGCCTTGGATATCGTCATAACTATGCACTTTTCTATCAATTGCTCGACAGTAATTTGTTCACCCACCGTATTATTTTCCTTCAAGAGAGAAGCCTCTAGTGAAACCTATGGCCCCCGGGTCTATTTTCCATATTATATTTTCAGAGCTATAAACCAAAAATACCAAAAAATACTTTGCTGCAATCTTTTTACTTTTGTTTTACTTTTCGTTTTAGTAATCTTCTATATCTATCTCTATCAGATCTCATCCTTGCGAATAACCGTGAAGGGATTGACAACCCCTTTATAGCGTTGGGTGCAAGTGTTTGATTATTTGTGTAGGCACATCTATTGGGGACTTGCTTGTATCTCCTACTGGATTGATACCTTGGTTCTCAACAACTGAGGGAAATAGTTATCTACTTCGCAGCATCACCCTTTCCTCTTCAAGGGAAAACCAACGCAAGCTCAAGAAGTAGCAACCCCATCTTACCTACTCGGTATTTAAACTTTTATGCCATGAAGCGTCATAAGTTCCTTACGGGTACGGCCACTAACTACACCTATAACTTGAGATTTAATAAGAAACCCGTTGTGCCTGTTGCTTTGTCTGCTCCTGCTCTCTTTGATTTTCTCTGTAGGGGAAGATACTATGTCCTTGAGAGGGAGGCCCATGCGCACAATGCGGAGGTTGAAGCTGCCAGGAGGGCCGCGGAGTTTGCACCGAGGGCCTCGGTGAGCCATCGCCCAGATTATTATCATACGGATGGTGATTACCAAGCTCGGCCAAAAGCCTAAGCTTGGGGGAGTACGTATTTCCACCGACATTACATTCATGTTCACACATTTCATTCCAGTTGTCGGTGTTCATACTTTTTTCATTGTAATATCCATGCTAGATTTGTTTTCTTGCCTTCTTCTTGTGTGTTTGAAAAACTTTGAGAAAATCCAAAAATATTTCTTACTTCTTTTTATTTTTTCTTTCTAGCTTACTTTAATTGTTGCATCAAAAGAAAACCCAAAAAGATTTCTCGCTTCTTCTTTTACTTGTTGGGAGCTTTCCCGTGTAAATAGTTTTTCTCGTTTTTGATTTTCCTCTTTAATTTGCTTTCTTCAAGAAAAACCAAAAACTCCAAAAATATTTCAGTGTGTTTCTCTCAATTTTTTTTCCTTTTATTTGAGTCATACTAAGGAGAAGACCACAATGAAATTGTGGAGTGGCTCTCATCTGCATTATTGTTTATCTAACAAAGAGCCCATATTATTTTATCTTCTCCTCTTGAATAAAATGTTTGCAGATTCCAGCTTAGTCCACGGCACTCTTGCACTATTATTATCTTCTTATCATTCGGTCGTGCAAGTGAAAGGCAATAATGATGACATTTGATGAATTGACTGTAGCAGAGAAAAGCGGGTATGAACTCAACTTGTTTTTGTTTTTGTAAATATGTTTAACCTAGTATCCTTGATTCAGCATATTATGATCAAACATGTTTGCAATGACCATTAGAGATTATAGTTGTTCATGCCATGCTTAAGTAGCTAGGAGTGGATAATGATTTATCTTGAGTGTCAAGACGCATTAAAATGGTTGTGATGCGATATGATGATATGGTATCCTCCTCTGAATGATTCAAGTGGCTTGACTTAGCACATGTGAGGGAGTCTAGGATTAAGGGGTCCTCGGACTGCCGGCCTATTCCTTATGGGCCGGACTCGTGGGCCACTCGTTGGAGGATCGGACTGACCGAATGCCCCGTTACCAGGGGGAAACCTCGGGAGGCGTGGCATGCCCTTCAAGCTTAAGATGGTAGAATAGGCCTGTTTTATTGCTTCGATAAGCAACCGACTATGTGTAACCCTAGGGACCCCTGGTATCTATATAAGCCAAAGGGTTTAGTTCATAGAGGCAGGTGAACTCATCTAGGGTTTAGTTACTTGATCTCGAGGTAGATCGACTCTGTAATCTTCATACACATCAATACAACCAAGCAGGACGTAGGGTTTTACCTCCATAGGAGGGCCTGAACCTGGGTAAAACATCGTCTCCTTTGTCCCCTGTTACCCATCGATACTAGATCCACAGCTCGGGACCCCCTACCCGAGATCCGCCGGTTTTGACACCGACATTGGTGCTTTCATTGAGAGTTCCGCTGTGTGATCGCTAGAGGAATCGATGGCTCGCCTTATCATCAGCGATGAAGTCTGCAGCAAGAACGTTTTCGTTCCTGGTCAGATTTTCGCGTTCGGCAGCATCGTATCGCATGCCGATCCAGCCGGCCATCTAGGGCAGGTCGGAAGTTTCATCCCCGATCAGGAAGTCAGATTCGGGAACCTTGAGTTCGTCGCCGACTCCCGGGAGATCTCTTTTTAACGAAGCTCTCAACTCTCATGGAGGAGCCCGCAGGCCCCGACGCCTTAACGCCGGAGGTAGCAGGACCCGCCGCTGAGGTGGCCTCTATCCCTGGGTCGGCCATAATGCCCATCCCAGTTGATATGCCTGGAACTGCCGCGGCCGAATACAACCCGGGCACGTCGTCGAGCGACCCTGGGACAACGGCGCTGCGGATCGACCCCATGCGCTCTAGCGACATGGACCCCGCCGACATCTCATCATTAAACGAGTTACTTGGTCGGATTCAAACCATGGACGTGACCGATGGCCAAACCTCGGTCTACGACCATATAAGGTTTAAACCCGATGATAGTGAGATTCATACCCCACCGGTCACTCACCTGGTCGCCACCGTCGAGTGTTCGGCTGAAGGCTCGTCCTCTCAACTAACGGAATTATTAACAGTTTACATCCCGGTTTCCGACCGTCAGAATCTCTCCTACAATCCTGAATCCGGAACCCACACTGGAAATAGTTCGGGATCGGCCGCCGATCTAGCACACGACCTAGAACCCGTGCAGAGGGGTCCTGTTGATAATATGGACTCCGAACCCGCCACACCGAACCCCGCGATGACACGAGAGGCAAACGCCGTGATCCCGGACTCACATCCTGGCGAGAAACTAAAATTTTCCCCGCCCACCACCCAAGTCTAGCAATCCTCAGGCAGCGTAGGAGAGCCCAAGTTATCGGGCTTATGGGAAGTTAAACAAAAGCCAGGGGAATCAGTCCATCATTTTTGGGCTAGACTCCTCCTTATTAAAGACAGAGTACCAGACTCTAGTGGCCAGGAGATAATAGCAACCTTCAGGCACAATTGCCACAATGAAGGAATCCTCAATGCCCTAGCCCATCGAAACATTCGTGACTTCACCGAGCTATCAGACCTGGTACAAAAATATTGCGCCATGGAAAGCACCTAGCAAGCCGAACGTACACAAGCCCGACTCACAGCCTTAGAGCTTGCTAGGTCGTCAGGCATGTTGCAAAAAGCGGAGATGCCATCCTCAAGGCCCTACCTCCAGGCAGACATTCAACAGCGCCACCAGAATGCAACGCCGAGATCCTTACGATCTATGAAACGTTTTCCTCCAGGAATAAAAGGAAGAGAGCTCTTCGAGAACTCGAACAAATCTATCAGGTGGCAGCAACGAATTCATGGACAGACACACCAATCACCTTCGGAGAAGCTGATCAACCAATCACCCGCCCCGGCCGAACACCTGCCGCACTAGTCCTCAAACCCATCGTCGATGGTTTCAGGTTACAAAAGGTGCTAATGGACGGCGGCAGTGGTTTAAACCTCATTTACGAGGATACCTTCGAAAAAATGCAGTTCGACCGATCCCGCATCAAACATAGCAACACAACATTTCGTGGGATCATCCCTGGGAAAGAGGCACGTTGTTCCAAACGCGTTACCCTTGATGTGGTATTCGGCACGCCTGAGAACTACATATCCGAAGAACTTCTCTTTCATATCATGCCCTTTCACAGTGGCTACCACGCTCTGTTGGGGCGTGACGCTTTCACAAGATTTCAGGCTATACCACATTACGGGTATATGAAGCTCAAAATGCCGGGCCCAAATGGGGTGATCACAATAACAAGTGATCCGAATAGAGCCCTTCGAGCCGAAAACAGAACAACAGCACTCGCCCTCAGGGCGCTAGCTGAGACCTTTCCAGTAGAGGAATTAACCGCACTCCGGTCAACAGTGGACAAGGATGATGTGGTCCTTAGCAAGAGGCCCAAACCCACATCCTTTAAACCTGTAGACGAAATCGTCAAATTTCAGGTACATCCAACGGACCCCAATAAAACAGCATCCATCGGAGCTCAGCTAGACCCCATGGTGGACGAAGCGCTGCGAACATTTTTACGAGAAAACTGGGATATCTTTTCCTGGCATCCTTCAGATATGCCAGGAATCCCACGACGGCTAGCAGAACACAGCTTGAACATAATCGCAGGCTTCAAGCCCGTCAAACAGGCTTTACGTTGATTTTCTGAACCCAAGCGACAAGCTATGGGCGAAGAACTAGCAAAATTGCTGGAGGCCGGATTCATAAGAGAAATCAAACACCCCGTGTGGTTGGCAAACCTGGTGATGGTACCAAAGAAAGATAAATCCTGGCGGCTGTGTGTCGATTTCAAAGACCTCAATAAAGCTTGCCCCAAGGACCCTTTCCCCTTACCACACGTAGACCAGATTATTGACGCCACTGCCGGACACGACTCATTGTGCTTCCTCAATGCTTACTCCGGATACCATCAAATCAAAATGAAGGAATCCGATCAAGCTGCAACTGCATTCATCACCCCCTACGGGCCATTCTACTTTAACACAATGCCTTTCGGGCTAAAAAAACGCAGGTGCTACATACCAGCATATGATTTAGACATGTCTCGAAAAACAAGTCGGTAAAATAGTCGAGGAATACGTGGACGGCATGGTCATTAAGACCAAACACGTCAGCCAGCTGATAGACGACCTCAGGCAAAGTTTTGCTAGTCTACGGGAATATGATATACGGCTCAATCCGGACAAATGTGTCTTCGGAGTTCCCGCTGGTAAACTACTCGGATTCATTGTTTCCCATAGAGGAATAGAAGGGAATCCTGTTAAGATCCGCGCCCTATCTCAACTTGCGATTCCTACAGAGCTAAAGCACATCCAAAGGATGGCGGGCTGCGTGGCGGCTTTGAGCCGCTTTATCTCCCGCCTTGGTGAAAAGGCTTTGCCGCTCTACAGGCTGCTGAAACGGACCAAAAACTTCTAGTGGACCGATGAAGCAACGGCTGCCCTAGAGGACATTAAAACACAGCTGGTCAGCAACCCCATACTCACGGTGCCAGGCGCCGGTGAACCAATGTTACTGTACATCTCGGCAACCAATCAAGTGGTTAGTGCGGTGCTCGTCGTCGATCGAGAGGACGAGGGTCACAAATTCAGGGTGCAAAGCCGGTCTACTATGTGTCAGAAGTGCTAACGCCATGCAAGTCCAGATATCCGCACTATCAGAAGATAGCCTATACAGTGTTTATGGCATCACGAAAGCTCAGACACTACTTTCAAGAATGTTCGGTCACGGTGGCATCCGAAGTACCCCTAAACGATATAATCAATAACAGGGATGCCACCGGCCGCATAGCCAAATGGGCCATCGAACTCCTCCCTTTCGAAATCGCCTATAAGCCACGACGAGCTATTAAATCTCAGGTGTTGGCCGATTTCCTTGCCGAATGGATAGAGGCCGAGCTCCCCAGAGAATATAGTACATACTCCCATTGGACGATGTACTTCGACGGATCCAAGACACTGGCCGGAATGGGGGCTGGAGTTATCCTCACATCTCCCATGGGAGACAACGTCCGGTACATGTTGCAGATCATGTATGCCGATTCCAACAATGCGGCCGAATACGAAGCACTATTGCACGGGCTTCGGATGGCGGCATCGATGGGCATACAACGGCTTGAAGTACGGGGAGATTCTAATCTCGCCATCTCTCAAATCAACGGCGAATTCGATGCTAAAAATCCAAAGATGGCAGCATACAGAAATGTCGTTCTTAAAATATCCGCATGGTTCGAGGGGCTAGAATTCCACCATGTCGCTAGAGACAGCAATCAGCCTGCTGACATACTCGCCCGTATGGGGGCCAAACGTGACCCCGTCCCGAAAAACACCTTCCTTGAATGGCTTTTCAAGCCATCGGTGGTATGGCAGGACGAGAATAAGGGCGTTACAGCCATCAGTACGGAAGAGATTGTCCCTCCTATAAATGAACCAGATGAGCAAATCATCGGCGGTTCCATAATTGAAGCAACGCCTTCGGCTCATGAGGTCATGGCAGTAATCGCACCATGGACCGAGCCCTTCCTTGCCTACCTTCTCCGCCAAGAACTCCCCAACGAGCAGACAGAGGCAAGACGCATAATTCGGCGATCCAAGGCCTATAAGGTCCATGAGGGTGAGTTATATAAGAAAAGCACTACCGGGATACTCCAACGGTGCATATCTGAGGAAGAAGGAAGGCAGCTTTTGGCCGAAATCCACGCAGGCATGGGCGGCCACCACGCCACAGCATGGGCCTTAGTAAGCAAAGCCTTTTGAGCCAGATTCTTTTGGCCCACCGCTCGAGCGGACGCCAAAGCACTTGTCGAACATTGTGTTAGATGTCAACTATTCGCAAATCAAAGCCACATGCCCCCGACGGCTCTTCGGACTATTCCGATCACCTGGCCTTTCGCGGTCTGGGGGCTGGATATGGTCAGACCACTTAAAGGGGAGACCACAAAAAATAAATATCTACTGGTCATGGTCGACAAGTTCACCAAATGGATCGAAGCAAAACCAGTATGATCAGCTAAGTCCAGACCGGTAGTCGACTTTATATCCGGCGTGCTACACTGTTATGGTGTCCCGCACAGCATAATAACGGACAATGGATCCAATTTCACCGCCCAGGAGGTGAAGGACTGGTGCGCAAACATGGGCATCAAGCTCGATTACGCCTCGGTGTATCACCCGCAGACTAATGGACAAGTCGAACGGGCCAACGGCCTCATCATGAGTGGTATTAAACCACGTCTGGTCCGATCTCTTCATGAATCTGACTGCCATTGGGTAGAGGAGCTTGACTCCGTTCTGTGGGGTCTGCGTACCACCCCGAATCGATCAACGGGATACACACTATTTTTTATGGTCTACGGGGCAGAGGCAGTCCTTCCCTGCGATATCATTCACGACGCACCTAGGGTGCGCATGTATGAAGAAAAGGAGGCCGAGTTAGATCGGCAGGTCGACTTAGATGCCTTGGAAGGAGAGCGCGATATAGCTCGGGCCCGATCTACTTTCTATCAACAGCAGGCTCGGTGCTACCAAAGCAGGGAGGTTAGAGCGAAGGCATATAATGTGGGCGAGCTCGTCTTACGACTCCCAGAGAAGCAGAAGCATAAACTCAATCCCAAGTGGGAGGGCCCTTTCATAATTGACGAAGCACTTACAGGAGGGGCTTATCGCCTCCGCAACCCGCCGGACAATCGCCTCGAACCAAACCCATGGAACGCAGCTCGTCTTCGGCGCTTTTACGGCTAGACCGGCGTCGTCATATTTTTTACCTTTCTTTTTCTTTTCCTTTTTTTTCTTTCGTATTCTTTTCCTTCCATTTTAGCTTTACAGGATTGGATATCATTTCCCAGCATGTGTTCGGCTAAACCGAGCTTGTGTTAAGTTTTTCGGCATACATCTTCAAATGTCCTATCCGAAAAAACACCTGGGGGCTTCTTCTTGAAGCCGATTATTATATATTTTGTGCACCGATTCACATGTATTGTGCATGCACACTTCCCTTATCGTTTTTAAGCCAGTATATGCATCATTTGGAAATAAGATTTTGGCCAAGCTGGGTTGCCTCGCTCCTGTGCTTACCCTGTACGTTCCCGATTATTCGGCTAGAGGGTAAAGGGAGCACCTTAGCGATTGTCACAACCGGTTCATCCGGATACGTACCTCAGACGGGTGAAGCCGAAAGCTAGCTATCTTAAGAAGAAAATTGGTCGGCTACGACGGAAGTAAAAAAAACTTGTGGTGGTTATCACCATTACCTAGGATTATTTTCCCAAAGAAGCCATTATCTGCATACTAGTAGTATACGGCCATGATATCTACGATCTATGTAGCAACCTGAAGGAAGGTACCGATAGAGGAACTATTTTCTTCGGAAGATGTTTCTTATGTTAAGCAGTAATATAACATATCTCCCTATGCACGTTCTGTCTGTTCGCACTGAATGGCCGGATTGCTTGGTTCCCCGAAATAATTTCCTTTTTATCGGAGGACATTCGATACGGAACACTCCCAATCTCTTAGCGAGGGAGGTCGAAGCCGATGGCCGGTTAAGACAACGTTTACAGCATAGACGAAGCACTTTTTGATTTAGAGTAAATAGTTACATAGAATCAAACACCTGGTTGCTGGTCAAGATTATCTATTAAGGTATCCAGGGTGCAATCTTCTTGCGAAAGACGAGCGGCGGGCATCACTTGGTCATAAACCAAATGAAGTGGCACTTCTTTCCCATCCGGCCCTACCGGCCCAACCCGAGCCATATGCTCTGGGTTAAGTTTGGTAAAGCGGGTCTTGACCATTGCCCATGCCTCCCGCGCTCCCTCTTGACAAGCTGATGTCTTCCATAACTCAAAACGACATCGGGCTCCTTTAAACCGATCAGCCAGTTCGGACATCCCTTCTGGAGGCGTCTCTGTAGGCCAGAGCACGTTGGTCATGCTCCTCATGGCTCTCCGAGCCCGCTCATGTACGGCGGACAGTTCCTTCAGTAGGTTCCCTCGAAATGATCTGATTTCTTCCTCGGGCCGCCCGGTCAGGAGACCTAGACACGAGACAAAGCATGTCACTTACACTTGATATAATAAAGGTACTTTTCGGAATTACGAAGATTTAAGTGCACTTACAGAATATGCCCCTCTGTAATCTCTGGTTCTCTTCTAGGGCTTGAGCCAATTGAGCTTTCAAACTATCAAGTTCTTCGGCTGGACGCTGGTTTTCTGCCTTAAGCTGGTTCTTTTCCTCAAGACTTCGGTTCAACACACGGCGGCCAGCCTCATGCTGAGATTCGGCATACCTCTGAGATTCTCGGGCTGTATCCAAATCTTTCTGCAACTGCCCTATGGATTCAGCTGCTATAAAGTACTCTCTCATCAGTATGGGAATGTCGAATAATTCGGCAAATTGACATACTCACCGTGCACCTCTCGAGTGAAATTCTTCACTTGCTCAAGCTTGGCCTTCACGATTTGTACCTGTGTTCGGCTCACCTCGAGTTCCTTGGCCAACTTCTCATTTTGCTGCCTTGAAACCTACATTAGAAATAAAATAATATTCAGATCCTTAACTCGGTCGTTCCGACCAAATCAAGGCTCGGGGGCTACTGGATTAATATTTGTGTTCAGTTGTTAAAACCGATTACTCACCTCCAGGCTAGACGATATCAGTATGCGTCCACCGAACTTAGGGCATTAAAAACTTGTTCGGAAAACGTTTGGTGGCACAGGGCTTCCTTGCGCCACCGGTGAATCATCACACTCTCTACCTCGGAGTTAGTAACCGAGACGTCCCCAGAATCTTCAGGGGGCTGATCCGTCACAGGGGCCTCCGCGTCGAGTTTAGCCTGAGTAGAAGACCTTGATTCATGATGGTTGCCCGGCGCCTCGGCGACGTCCCCGGAAGAAGGTGGTTGTACTCGTCTCCTGAATATTACGACACAATATTTTGTGAGTACTTATTGCAATCATGACAATGGCCGAACTAAACGGTTAAATAAAGTACCTCTTGGTTGAGGGCACGGTCGAGGTGGTCCACGCGGTTGGCTCACGAGGAGGATTCCTGTTGTTGCTCGGTATGGACCCTGCTGCCATAGACGATGTTCGACGACCCTTGGGAGTAGAGATCGGCACACTCGGGTTGGCAGGGCATGCTCGCCCTTTACGGGAAGAAACCTTCTTTTTACCAGTGGTGGAAGAAGGAAGTGGTCCGGGGTGATCGGCTAGAAGAGCCACCTTGGAGCCATCAAGGCTCTCCTGGTAAAAGACCCCGTCCTCGTATTCAATTGATAGCTTCGGATCGTCATGGAATCCGGGATCGTCGTCGTGAGAATAACTCTCTGGTTGAGGCACCGGACAGATGACTGTCTCGACCCAGCGCCTCCAACTCTGTTCGGACAAGATTGAAAGTTTCGATCAGAAGGATTAAACATAAATATCCGAACTCAGAAAAAAAGCCAAAGGCTTACCCATTCGATGGGGTTATGACTCGAATAGCCATCCTTGGCTGACAATCGAGCAAAATCTTCTTTTTGTCCTTTGAAAAGATCGGCCAGTATGTCCGCCATTGCCGCCTGATTGGTAGGACCCTGCTGTTGGGAATGGGTGGTGTCATCTGTTCCGTTGTAACACCACAGGGGGTGTGTCCTTTGCTGAAGGGGTTGAACGCATCGAGCAATGACGGCTGCCATCACGTCGATGATGGTTAACTTACTGTGAACTAGTAGTCTCACTTGGGTGGCTAGGCGTTTTACTTCGGCACTTTCCTCTTGGGATGTACTCTTCGGTCGCCAGTTGAACCTTTCTTCAAAGGAGCGTCGGAGTATTCGGGCAGACCCCTCCGAGCTGGGTCGAATAGGGGAACGTCCTCAATATAGAACCATTCCGAGGTCCATTCTTCGGAGTCCCCATGGGATACCCCGTCCCGGCTATACGCCATACTTCGGCTCCACCCACTTCCCGAATTGTTCCACCCCGAGTACGGGGGACAAGGCAGAAGTACTTCCTCCATAAACCAAAATGGGCATCGCAGCCCAAGAACATCTCGCAGAGGGCAACAAAGCCCGAAATGTGCAGGATGGATCCGAGGGTGAGGTGATGGAGTTGGATCCCATAAAATTCCAATAGACCCCTCAAGAAGGGTTGAATGGGGAATCCTAGGCCCTGTAAGAGGAAGGACACGAAAACATACCCGCTCTCCCTTGCGTGGAACAGGGAAATTCTCAGCGAAGGCCTCGCCGTTCGAAGAAGTCAATCCGGCGCGAGTAAACGCCAGATCCGAGGAGGGGAGGTAACCCTGGGTCTCAAGGTTGCGCAGCCGGAGGACAGATACTGAACAACTCGCCCAATCTCCGGGAAGGGGGCCGTGAGGACGCGAGGAGGAGCCAGGGATGCTCGCCATATTTTCAAGTTCTCTCGCTTGGGGCTTTTTGATGGTGAGGAAGAGGAAGGGGTTGCCTAAGCCACGATTCAGCCTATTTAAATGGGCGGTTCCTCCCCATCACTTGCTGGAAGGGCAGTCCTGTAAAAGGCTGCTGGGCCGCCCATCTCCCATTGGCGCGTAGGGATCGAGGGGCGTCGTTAATTCTGGACGGCGAAGTTAATACTGTGGGCCCCATGACGTCTCGACGATCGAGAGCTCACTGATGACCGGATTATTGCTTACTGAACGGAGAGAAGGAGAAGAACTCACATTGCAAGAAGAAGACTTTGGGAGCGCAGGACCGTCCGGACTACATACCTCGGCATTGGAGGCTAGTTCGGGGGATACTGAGGGAGTCCGGGATTAAGGGGTCCTCAGACTGCCGGCCTATTCCTTATGGGCTGGACTCGTGGGCCACTCATTGGAGGATCGGACTGACCGAACGCCCCGTTACCAGGGGGAAAACCTCGGGAGGCGTGTGATACGTCTCCAACGTATCTATAATTTTTGATTGTTCCATGCTATTATATTATCTGTTTTGGATGTTTTATATGCATTAATATGCTATTTTATATTATTTTTGGGACTAACCTATTAACCTAGTGCCTAGTGCCAGTTTCTGTTTTTTCCTTGTTTTTGAGTATTGCAGATAAGGAATATTAAACGGAGTCCAAACGGAATAAAATCTTTGGAATGATTTTTCTTGGACCAGAAGAAACCTGCCAGACTTGGAGATGAAGGCAGGAGACCTAGAGATGAAGGCAGAAGAAACCCCCCTGGCTTGTGGCCCCCCAGCAGGTCTCCAAACCCTATTCTTCGGCCTATAAATTCCCAAATATTCCCCCAATACCAGAGAGAGCCACGAAAATACTTTTCCGCCGCCGGAACCCTCTGTTCCCGTGAGATCCCATCTTGGAGCCTTTTCCGGTAATCTTCCGGAGGGGGATTCGATCACGGAGGGCATGTACATCAACTCCATTGGCCTTCCGATGATGCGTGAGTAGTTCACCTCAGACCTTCGGGTCCATAGCCAGTAGCTAGATGGCTTCTTCTCTCTCTATGTTCTTCAATACCATATTCTTCATGATCTTCATGGAGATCTATCCGATGTAATACTCTTTTGCGGTGTGTTTGTCGAGATCCGATGAATTGTGGGTTTATGATCAGATTATCTATGAATATTATTTGAATCTTCTCTGAATTCTTATATGCATGATTTCATATCTTTACAAGTCTCTTCGAGTTATTGGTTTGGTTTGGCCAACTAGATTGGTAATTCTTGCAATGGGAGAAGTGCTTGGTTTTGGGTTCAATCTTGCGGTGTCCTCACCTAGTGACAAAGTAGGGGTAGCGAGGCACGTATTTGTATTGTTGCCATCAAGGATAAAAAGATGGGGTTTTCATCATATTGCTTGAGTTTATCCCTCTACATCACGCCATCTTACCTAATGCGTTACTCTGTTCTTCATGAACTTAATACTCTAGATGCAGGCAGGAGTCGGTCGATGTGTGGTGTAATAGTAGTAGATGCAGAATCGTTTTGGTCTACTTGACACGGACGTGATGCCTATATGCATAATCATTGCCTTGGATATCGTCATAACTATGCGCTTTCCTATCAATTGCTCGACAGTAATTTGTTCACCCACCATATTATTTTCCTTCAAGAGAGAAGCCTCTAGTGAAACCTATGGCCCCCGGGTCTGTTTTCCATATTATATTTTCGGATCTATAAACCAAAAATACAAAAAATACTTTGCTGCAATCTTTTTACTTTTGTTTTACTTTTCGTTTTAGTAATCTTCTATATCTATCTCTATCAGATCTCATCCTTGCAAGTAACCGTGAAGGGATTGACAACCCCGTTATAGCGTTGGGTGCCAGTGTTTGATTGTTTGTGTAGGTGCGAAGATTGGGGACTTGCTTGTATCTCCTACTGGATTGATACCTTGTTTCTCAACAATTGAGGGAAATACTTATCTACTTTGCTGCATCACCCTTTCCTCTTCAAGGGAAAACCAACGCAAGCTCAAGAAGTAGCAAGAAGGATTTCTGGCGCCGTTGCCGGGAGATCTACATCAAGCACTACAGGAATCAGCTGCTTTGCCGTCTTCCATAGCAGACGGCAAAGGCATACTTTGCGGACGGCAAAGCCTTTGCCGTCTGCCAGCAGACGGCCAACACTCCGGCTGAACGGCTACCGGCAAAGGCCTCTTTGCCGTCTGCTGGTAGACGGCAAAGCACCTGGATGGCAGACAAAAGGTGCCAGCCCCGTTAGGGGGCTAACGGCGCTCTTTGCCGTCTGCCAGCAGACGGCAAAGAGCTGCAGCTGACGTCATGCGTCAGCTGGGCCAACGCAGGCTCTTTGCAGTCTGCCAGCAGACGGCAAAGAGGCCAAATAGGCCAGCCCAGGTTGCACAGGCTGCTGCCACGTGCCCAATTTGCCGTCTGCTAACAGACGGCAAACCTCTTTGCCGACTGCTAGCAGACGGCAAAGTGGCTATATAGCAACTGTTTTTTCTGTTTTTTCTTATATCAATTCATTTTCACAAAAATTCAAACACACATATATATATATATATATTCAGAATCACATAATAAGGCAAAACATTATGTCTTATCCACCACATAATATGTCTCATCCGCCACATAATAAACAACACATATGCAAATAATATGCAAGCCATATGGATATGATTATCCAACACATACCAAATCAAAACATATGCAAGTCTCATCCATACATATGCAAGTTTCATTCATCTATACATACATATGCAAGTGTCACATTGTTGATCCTACAAAATCAAAACAAAATGGAAGGACAAGGACTCCATGAACGCAAGCTTCCGTGAAGTGAATCAAATCTGCAAAATGTGAAAGAAGAAAGTTAGAAGAAGAAGACTAGAAGAAGAAGAAGAAGAAGACTAGAATTTTTCTCCTCTTCTTGTTCTTCTTCTTATTGCTTACTTGTGTCATTTTAGAGCTAACCTAGGTAAATAGGCCATTTTTGACCTAAATATGCTAAGTATATCATAAATGAACTAAAAAAAGCTAAGTATAGGTCATTTTTTTGCTAACATAAGTAATTATGCCATTTTTGAGCTAATTAAGCATATTAAGTCATTTTGGAGCTAAATAGGTCATTTCTTAAGCATATTATGTCATTTTTGAGCTAGCTAAGCATATTAAGTCATTTTGGAGGAATAAATGCTAAGTATAGGTCATTTTAGAGCTATCCTAGGTTAAATAGGTCATTTTAGAGCTATCCAAGGTTAAATAGGTCCATTTTTTAGCTAGCTAAGCATATAAATTCATTTTGGAGGAATAAATGCTAAGTATAGGTCATTTTAGAGCTATGATATGTTAAATAGGTCATTTTTGAGCTAATTAAGGTTATTATGTCATTTTTGACCTAGCTAAGCATATAAATTCATTTTGGAGGAATAAATGCTAAGTATAGGTCATTTTAGAGCTATCCTAGGTTAAATAGGTCATTTTGGAGCTAATTAAGGTTATTATGTCATTTTTGAGCTACCTAAGCATATTAAGTCATTTTGGAGGAATAAATGCTAAGTATAGGTCATTTTAGAGCTATCCTAGGTTAAATAGGTCATTTTGGAGCTAATTAAGGTTGTTATGTAATTTTTGAGCTAGCTAAGCATATAAATTCATTTTGGAGGAATAAATGCTAAGTATAGGTCATTTTAGAGCTATCCTAGGTTAAAGAATGAATACCTGACATGAATAATATGTATATAATTTAAGTGTATCATCATCATGAACATAATAATAAATTGAATACCTAACATGAACTAATTAATAATATATATTTACATAATAATAATTGAATACCTGGCATGAACTATAATATTAATCTTCATCGTCATCATTAATAAATGCATCATCATCGTCTATATATACTTCGGGGTCAATAAATGCATCATCATCATCATCACTATCAGTAATGACGTGCTCATCATCATCATCAATAAATGCATCAACATGTGGAAGGCCTCCTGTACGTAATCGGTCAAGCATTGACAGGTCATCCGTAGTAGTAACCTCTTCTTGTTCCGGCTCTTCTTGTTCCGGCTCAGGCTCGGATTCACTGCCGCTGTCTACTTCAATGTTCTGGTGTCAAGTAGAGCGGTTCTTGAAACGTTTTTTGGAAAGACGTGTTTCTTGGAAGAATTCTCCTTCATATGTGTCTGGGTTAATGTGAGGTTCATAATCCTCTTCATTGGGGGGAGGTGGTCTAACACGTGGCGGCACTTCATAAACGACATCCCAACCATTCAGATTTGGATCAGTTTGGCAGGCCCACAGTAGATAGAAAACTTGGGTCGCCTGTTGAGCCGTAATATAGACATCGGGAACATCCAAATGGGTGCTTTGTTTGATTTCGACTAGCCCTAGATGTTCATGAGTCCTTCTAGTCTCCTTCGGCTGGAACCAATAACATTTGAAGACTACGACGTTCGGTGGGTTTGCACCATAGAATAGAAGTTCATAAATTGCTTCAACTCTTCCATAATACTCGGTACCTCCTTCGCCGATAGCAGAGACACAACAATTTGTAGACTTTCGGTCGGCCATAGATAGCTCTTTGCCATAGGTACGAAAGCGATACCCGTTGATGTCGTATTTGTCAAATGAATGGACCTTATAGTCAAAACCATTTGCGACTTGTCTCAATTCGGCGTCCATAGACTCTGAACTAGCCTACAAGTTTAATACGAAAGGATTGTTGCATTAGCCGGAAATTAGACGAAGAAATGAAATGGTCTAATGGAAATTACCGTTTGTTTGAACCAAAATATGAAACCGGGATAGCCGCCTCCATGCATTTCCAGAAGCTCATACTCTTCGACGGAATCCTTTTGGATCACCGCTCCATACGAGAATTCTGCGACGTATCGACTGTATCAAATATCCGGGAATAAGAGCAGTTCAAAGGAATTAGAGGTTGCGAAACAATGTATCGAGAACTTACTCGATGTACGGCCGCACTTCTGTTAGGTTGTTCAAGATATACAACGTAATGGTCCACCATTCGTTGACATCCAACGGTAAGGAAGTATAAGCACCGGCTGGTGCGAGCTTCCCTTTGAATAGGCTGAGGTTGGATCCACCCTTTTTAGGGTCGCCAGCATTGTACCGAGGCTTCGGATTATGCAAATGACGATTTTTGGCTTCGTAGTGTGCTGTCACGAAGTTTGCCGCCTCCTCAGTAATGAATGCCTCGGCCATCGATGCTTCAATTCTACGTTTATTTTTACATTTTTCTCGAAGCGTCTTCTGCATCCTCTCAATTGCGTAGCACCAACGATTTTGCATGGGCCCCCCAATCTTGCCTCGGTCGGGAGATGCAAAATCAATTGCTGCATTGGATTAAAGAAGCCCGGTGGAAAGATCTTCTCTAACTTGCAAATCAACTCCGGCGCCAACTCTTCCATTTCATCTAGCACGCTAGGCGATAGTTCTTTCGCACAAAGAGAACGGAAGAAATAGCTCAGCTCTGCCAGTACTAGCCATTCATCCTCAGGGATAAAGCCACGCAACATCACCGGCATTACCCGCTCAAGCCATATGTGCCAATCATGACTCTTGAGACCAAATATTTTCAATTTTTCAAGGCTCGCTCCCCTCTTTAGATTCGCTGCATACCCATCGGGGAACATCAACTCATTTTTCACCCACAGGAGTATTTCCCTCATAACTGGCATTCCAAGATTGAACCATGCCTTTGGCTTCGTCCAGTTCTTCTTTCCTTTCGGTAGTCGCATGTTTTGTAGTGGTCTATCACATAGAGCCTGCTGATCGACTCTAGCCTTAGGATTATCCTTTGTTTTCCCCTCTATGCCGAACAATGTACCAAAGAGGGCCTCGCCGACATTCTTTTCAGTGTGCATCACGTCGATGTTGTGTGGGCAAAGGAGGTCTTTGAAGTAAGGCAGATCCCACAAGCATGTCTTGTGAGTCCAGGCGTGTTCCGAATTATACCCCTTGAAATACCCTGGACGCTCTGGATTCGGCTCGAGAGAGTTTAACTGATCCAGGGTCTGTTGGCTTGTCTTTTCTGAACTTCTGGCGAGGATCCAGGAACTGTCTATGCATGTCGAAGCAAGAAAACTTGCCACCCGCCTGCAGCCGACGAAACTCAAGAGCTGCCTTGCATGTGGGGCACGGGAACCTTCCATGCACACACCACCAACGAATAGCACATACGCCGGCAAGTCATGCATCGAGTACATGTACCACACACGCTTTAGGAAGTTTTTTTTTGTAGCGGCGTCGTATGTCTTGATCCCATTATCCCAAGCTTCTTGCAGTTCATCCTTAAGTGGCTACATGAACACATTCATACTCTTCCCCGGATAGTTGGGCCCCGGAATTATCAACGTCAGGAAAATGTTCTTTCTTTGCATAATCTGTCCGAGGGGGAGATTGAGTGGAATGACAAATACAGGCCAACAACTGTATTGGGCTGCCATCATACCAAACATATTTAACCCATCCGTGCTTATGGCGATTCGAGGATGCCTTGGATCTGCCGCTTTAGCATGATGTATTGCATCGAAGCGCTTCCACGCAAAAGCGTCCGATGTGTGTACCAACATCGGCTCCCCATCTGCATCTAGTTCGGTTCTTTTGCCCAATTTGTGCCATGTCATCTGTCTGGCCGTCTCTTCGACCATGAAAAGACGTTGAAGTCTTGGTATGATTGGCATATACCGAAGAACATTAACTGGGATTTTTGTCTGACTCTTCTCACCCATACCGTTGTCTACCTCAACATACCTGGAAGACTGGCAAACGGGACAATACTTCAAGTCCGCATACTCAAGCCTAAATAAGGCACATCCTTTCTCACAGGCATCTATCTTCTCATAGGGCATCTTAAGTACACGGAGGATTTTGTCCGACTGGTACAGGTTTGCAGGCATTACATGGCCTTTGGGTAGAAAACGTCCAAATAGTGTCATCATCGCGTCGTAGCATTCTCTGCCCAAGTTGAATTGAGCCTTCAGAGCCATTACTTATGCGATGGCATCCAGCTGACAAAGCTCAGTGTGCTCGTGGAGAGGACGTTTTGAAGACTCCAACATATCATTGAAGGCTTTTGCAGATTCCTCCATCTCATCGTCCGAATCCCGAGCATCATCAAAGTCTTCCACCATGTCTTCCATCCCGGTACCATGCTCGTCGGTGCGACGACGGCCCTCCTCATCTCTGGCACGTTGGGCAGACTCACCATGAAATGTCCAGACCATATAATTAGGCATAAAACCCAACTTCTGCAGGAGTTTGATCATTTCAAACTCTGACTTCTTATGAAAGTTGTCGCACTCGACACAGGGGTACCAGGTTGTTTCCTATCCATTTGCAAATGCGGCTCTCACAAACCCCTTGGTTTTTCTTATCCATTCATGGGTCATGTCTTTCTGACTAGTGTGACCGGTGTACATCCACGCACGATCACTCATCTTGCCAAGCTACTGGACACACAAGAAATATATACATAATTCAGCAAACCATATTCATCAGTTAACAGAGTTTGTCAGTTTTATTACGTCCATGCAACCTAGACGCTAGTAGGTAAAGATAGGTCCTAATCCCACCCGAGTATGTGTAGATTGGGTTCGTTTTCCCATGCTCTGCTCCGGATCCGATGCGGAATTTCGGCAGCACCTCCCCGTTGTTCTCCTGATACACGTCTCGGCAATAAGCAGAGAGGATGTGTACCCGGAGAACAACAGGGAGGCACTGACGAAATTCTGCATCGGATCCGGAGTAGAGCATATGGGAAAATGAACCCAATCTACACATACTCGGGCTGTCCATGGATAAAGTTGGACAATTCGAAAGAATCACGGTTATAAATATGCAAATGCATGCATATTTATAGATGTAACCCTTTCGAACGGGAGACGCATAGTGGTCACGCATACTGATGATTGACACCTATAGCTAGCAAGTTTCATCGGCACGAAGACCGGAACAGTGCAAATGAAGGGGGGAGGAGATGTCATTTGTGCTCACCCACGAACGCAGCGGCGGAGCTCGTCGTACGCACGGGGAGGTCGTCGAACACCAGACCCTCGCAGCAATGAAAGAACTGCACATTTAAATCCACACGATCAACACAAATATATATGATGTTTTTCATAACAAAATAGGGAAATATATGACCCCGTCGGCCTCTGGAAGGCCGAAGAGCACATTTTCAGTCAACAGGAGGCCGAAGAGGCGTCGGCGTCGGGGGTTTCGTGGTGTCGGGCTGTCGTGGTGTCGGGATGTTGGGGTGTCGGGTCGGGGTGTCGAGGTGTCGTGGTGTCGGGGTGTCGTGTCGGGGTGTCGGGGTGTGTCGGATGTCGTGTCAGGGTGTCATGTCGGGGTCGGGGTGTCATGTTAGGGTCGGGGTGTCGGGGTGTCGTGTCGGGGTCGGGGTGTCGTGTCGGGGTCGGGGTCCGGGTGTCGGGGTCTTTTTTTCCTCTTTTTCCTTTTCTTCTTCTTCCTCTTCTTCCTTTTCTTCCTTTTCTTCCTTTTTTCCTTCTTCTTCTTCTTCTTCTTCTTCCTTTTTCCTTTTTCCTCTTCTTCTTCTCCTCCTCTCCTCTTTTTTCTTCTTCTTCTTCTTCTTCTTCACCTTCTTCTTCTTCTTCTTCTTCTTCTTCTTCTTCTTCTTTTTTCTTCTCCTCCTCCTCTTCTTTTCTTCTTCCTTTCCTTTTTCCTCTTCTTCTTCTCCTCCTCTCCTCCTCCTCTTCTTCTTCTTCTTCTTCTTCTTCTTCTTCTTCTTCTTCTTCTTCTTATTCTTCTTTTTCTTCTTATTTTTTCTTCTCCTCCTCCTCTTCTTCTTTTTCTTTTTCTTCTTGTTCTTCTTCTTCTTCTTCTTCTTCTTATTCTTCTTATTTTTTCTTCTTTTCCTTTTTCTTTTTCCTTTTTTTCCTTTTTCTTTTCTTCTTTTTCTTTCTTCTAGGTTTCTTTCTACCTAAATGTCTAAATATCTAAAAAACTAAACATCTAAGTATCTAAACTCCTAAATGTCTAAATATCTAAAACCTAAACAGAAAAAATAATCAAAAAAACAGAAAAAAAGGGGCAGGAGGGGGAGCTCACCAGAGGGGGGCAGAGGGGTTGGCCGGCAAGGGGGCGGCGACGGGGCTGGCCGGCGTCCGGGCCGCGACGGGGCGGCGAGGGGGCGGCCGGGCCGCGACGGGGCGGCGAGGGGCAGGCCTGGGCGCGGCCGCGCGGGCACGGGGCGGGGCAGTGGGGCGGGGCAATGGGCGGCGTCGGCGGTCGCGGGTGCGGCGGCGGCGAGCGGCCGGCGGCGGGCCGGGGCGGGTCGGGGGCGGCGGCGGGTGCGGCGGCGGCGTGGGGTCGGGGTCGGGAGGGGAGAGGCAGAGAGAGTGGAGAGAGTGGAGGGGGGGTGGGCCGTTAGGGCCGTTAGTAGGTATTTTCTTTGCCGTCTGCTAGCAGACGGCAAAGATTCTTTGCCGTCCGCTAGCAGACGGCAAAGAGGTGGGGTGGGACGTTGCAATTAACTGGCCTCCATTAGGCCCCACCCCACCTCTTTGCCGTCTGCTAGCGGACGGCAAAGAAACTTTGCCGTCCGCTAGCACACGGCAAAGAGCTGGCTGATGGCAAACAGTGTCTTTGCCATCAGCCAGATCTTTGCCGTCTGCTTTCCCAAAGCAGACGGCAAACAACCTCTTTGCCGTCTGCCAGCAGATGGCAAAGAGCTGGCAGATGGCAAAGTCCCTGATTCCAGTAGTGAAGCCTACCAAGTACCCATCACAAGCTCATCTCTTGCATTTACATTATTTGCCATTTGCCTCTCGTTTTCCTTTCCCCCACTTCTAAAACGATTTTCAGAAAGATTTTCCTTTTTATTCGCCCTTCTTCCGTTCGTCTTTTCGTTTGCCTTTTGTTTGCTTGTGTGCTAGATTGCTTGCTTTGTCACGATGACTCAAGACAATACCAAGTTGTGTGAATTTTCCAATACTAATAATAATGATTTTATTAGTACTCCGATTGCTCCCGCCACTAGTGCGGAATCTTATTAAATTAATGCCGCTTTGCTTAATCTTGTTATGAAAGAACAATTTTCCGGCCTTCCTAATGAAGATGCCGCATCCCATCTAAATACTTTCGTTGAGTTGTGTGATATGCAAAAGAAGAAAGATGTGGATAATGATATTGTTAAATTGAAGATGTTTCCTTTCTCACTACGAGATCGTGCTAAAACTTGGTTTTCATCTTTGCCTAAAAATAGTATTGATTCATGGAATAAGTGTAAAGATGCTTTTATTTCCAAGTACTTTCCGTCCGCTAAGATTATCTCCCTTAGGAACGATATAATGAATTTTAAGCAACTTGATCATGAGCATGTTGCACAATCTTGGGAGAGGATGAAACTAATGATTAGAAATTGCCCCGCACATGGTTTGAGTTTATGGATGATTATACAAAAAATTTAGGCGGGATTGAATTTTGCTTCTAGAAATCTTTTAGATTCCTCCGCGGGTGGTACTTTTATGGAAATCACATTAGGAGAAGCTACTAAACTCCTAGATAATATTATGGCAAATTACTCTCAATGGCATACCGAAAGATCTCCTACTAGTAAAAAGGTGCATGCTATTGAAGAAATAAACACTTTGAGTGAAAAGATGGATGAATTAATGAAATTTTTTGCTAGTAAGAGTGCTCCTATTGATCCTAATGATATGCCTTTGTCTTCTTTGATTGGAAATAATAATGAATCTATGGATATGAATTTTGTTGGTAGGAACAATTTTGGTAATAACGCGTATAGAGGTAATTTCAACCCTAGGCCGTTTCCTAGTAATTCATCTAACAATTATGGTAATTCCTACAACAATTCTTATGGAAATTATAATAAGATGCCCTCTTATCTTGAGAATAATATTAAAGAATTTATTAGTTCGCAAAAGGTTTTCAATGCTACGATTGAAGAAAAATTGCTCAAGATTGATGATTTGGCTAGGAACGTTGATAGAATTTCTCTTGAGATTGATTCGTTGAAAATTAGATCTACTCCACCTAAGCGTAATATTAATGAGTATTTAAAAGCTATGAGAAATTCTATTGATGAGTGTAAGGAAAGAACCGCTAGAATGCGTGCTAAGCGTGAATGGCTTGAAAAGGTGTGTTCTCGTGATAATAATGATGAAGATCTTAAAGTGATTGATGTGACTCCTATTGAATCTTTGTTTTCTAATACAAATCTTGATAAAGATGGGACTGGAGATAAGTCAACTTTAGTTAAAAGTCGTCCCAATGATTCGGAGTTTATAGATCTTAATGCTAAGATTGATAAAAGTGGGATTGAAGAGGTCAAAACTTTAAATAGCAATGAACCCACTCTTTTGGATTTCAATGACCTTAATTATGATGGTTGTTCTTTGATTGATAGTATTTCCTTGTTGCAATCCATGTTGAATTCTCTGCATGCTTATAATCAAAATAAAGCTTTTACTAAACATATCGTTGATGCTATGATGAAATCTTTTGAAGAAAAACTTGAGTTGGAAGTTTCCATACCTAGAAAGCTTTATGATGAGTGGGAACGTACTATTAAGATTAAAATTAAAGATTATGAGTGCCATGCTTTGTGTGATTTGGGAGCTAGCGTTTCCACAATTCCGAAAACTTTATGTGATGTGCTAGGTTTCCATGATCTTGATGATTGCTCTTTAAATTTGCATCTAGCGGATTCCACTATTAAGAAACCTATGGGAAGGATTAATGATGTTCTTATTGTTTCAAATAGGAATTTTGTGCCCGTAGATTTCATTGTTCTTGATATAGATTGCAATCCTACATGCCCTATTATTCTTGGTAGACCTTTCCTTAGAACGATCGGTGCAATTATTGATATGAAAGAAGGAAACATTAGATTACAATTTCCATTAAGGAAAGGCATGGAACAATTTCATAGAAATAAAATTAAATTACCTTATGAATCTATTATGAGAGCTACTTATGGATTGCATACCAAAGATGACAATACCTAGATCTATTGTGTTATGCCTAGCTAAGGGCATTAAACAATAGCACTTGTTGGGAGGCAACCCTATTTTATTTTATGTTTATGTTTTTTGCTTCTGTTCTTGAGTGTTTTGCACATTATTACCTCTGTAGTAATTGTGTTTTATTGTTTTTATTAGTGTTTGTGCAAAGTAAGACCTTTGGGATGGTTTACGGTGTTTGTTGATTTGGTTTTGCTGAAAAACAGAAACTTTTGCGCTCCGTCCAGGAATTTTATAAATTCACCAGAGCGTCAATTGGATCTGAATTTTTTACACAAGATTTATAAACAAATTTCCCTGATTTTCCTAATTGTTCAGAATTTTTGGAGTTATATAAGTATTCGAAGTTTACAGATTGCTACAGACTGTTCTGTTTTTGACAGATTCTGTTTTCTTTGTGTTGTTTGCTTATTTTGATGTATCTATGGGTTGTATCGGGGGGTATGAACCATGGAGAAGTTAGAATACAGTATATATTACACCAATATAAATAAAGAATGAGTTCACAACATTACCTAAAGTGGTGATTTATTTTTCTTATACTAACGGATCTCATGAGTTTTCTGTTGAGTTTTGTGTTGTGAAGTTTTCAAGTTTTGCATAAAGATTTGATGGACTATGGAATAAGGAGTGGCAAGAGCCTAAGCTTGGGGATTCCCAAGGCACCCCTAGCCTTATTCTAGGATAACAAAGAGCCTAAGCTTGGGGATGCCCCGGAAGGCATCCCCTCTTTCATCTTCAATCCATCGGTAAATTTACTTGAGGCTATATTTTTATTCACCACATGATATGTGTTTTGCTTGGAGCGTCTTGTATGATATGAGTCTTTGCTTTTTAGTTTGCCACAATCATCCTTGCTGCACACATATTTTGAGAGGGACACGCATTAATCGTGATTTTATTAGAATACTCTATGTGCTTCAGTTATATCTTTTGAGCTAGGCAATGTTGCTCTAGTGCTTCACTTATATCTTCTTAGAGCACGGTGGTGTTTTTTTTATTTTATAGAAATTATTGAACTCTCGTACCTCACTTATATTATTTTGGGAGTCTTTAAACAGCATGGTAATTGGTTTAGGTTATGAATTTAGTCCTAATATAATGTGCATCCAAGAGGGATATAATAAAAACTTTCATATAAAGTGCATTGAATACTATGAGAAGTTGGATTCCTTGCATATAGTTTTGAGATATAAAGATGGTGATGTTAGAGTCATGCTAGTGAGTAATTGTGGAATGGTAAAAATACTTGTGTTAAAGTTTGTGACTCCTGTAGCATGCACGTATGGTGAACCGTTATGTAACGAAGTCGGAGCATGATTTGTTAAATGATTGTCATCCTTTGTGTGAGGGTCGGGAGCGCGCGATGGTTTACTCCTACCAACCTCTCCCCTAGGAGCATGCGTCTAACACTTTGCTTAGATAACTAATAGATTTTTGCAATAAGTATGTGAGTTCTTTATGACTAATGTGAGTCCATGGATTATACGCACTCTCACCCTTCCACCTTTGCTAGCCTCTCTAGTACCGCGCAACTTTCGCCGGTGCATTAAACCCACCTTCCTCAAAACAGCCACCATACACCTTCCTCAAAACAGCCACCATGCCTTCCTATTATGGCATTTCCATAGCCATTCTGAGATATATTGCCATGCAACTTCCACCGTTCCATTTTTTTATGACACGCACCATCATTGTCATATTGCTTTAAATGATCGTAAGACAGCTAGCAAGATGTTTTCATGGCTTGTCCGTTTTTTGATGTCATTTGCTATGCTAGATCATTGCACATCCCGGTACACCACCGGAAGCATTCATATAGAGTCATATCTTGTTGTAGGTATCGAGTTGTAAGTAAATAAAAGTGTGATGATCATCATTATTAGAGCATTGTCCCATGCGAGGAAAGGATGATGGAAGCTATGATTCCCTCACAAGTAGGGATGAGTCTTCGGACTTTACAAATAATAAAAGAGGCCAATGAAGCCCAAATAAAAAAAAGGCCAAAGATGCCCACCAAAAAAAAGAAAAAAAATGAGAGAAAAGAGAGAAGGGACAATGTTACTATCTTTTTTCCACACTTGTGCTTCAAAGTAGCACCTTGATCTTCATGATAGAGAGTCTCCTATTTTGTCACTTTCATATACTAGTGGGAATTTTTCATTATATAACTTGGCTTGTATATTCCAATGATGGGCTTCCTCAAATTTCCCTAGGTCTTCGTGAGCAAGCAAGTTGGATGCACACCCACTTAGTTTCTTTTTGAGCTTTCATACACTTATAGCTCTAGTGCATCCGTTGCATGGCAATCCCTACTCACTCACATTGATATCTATTGATGGGCATCTCCATAGCCCGTTGATACGCCTAGTTGATGTGAGACTATCTTCACCTTTTCCACACAACCTCCACCATATTCTATTCCACATATAGTGCTATATCCATGGCTCACGCTCATGTATTGCGTGAAAGTTGAAAAGGTTTGAGAACATAAAAGGTGTGAAACAATTGCTTGACTTGTCATCGGGGGTGTGCATGATTTAGATACTTTGTGTGGGGAAGATGGAGCATAGCCAGACTATATGATTTTGTAGGGATAACTTTCTAAGGCCATGTTATTTTGAAAGGACACTTGTTAGTACGCTTGAAGTATTACTGTTTTTATGTCAATATTGAGATTTTGTTTTGAATCTTATGGATCTGAACATTCATGCCACAATAAAGAATATTACATGGATAAATATGTTAGGTAGCATTCCACATCAAAAAATTTGTTTTTATCATTTACCTACTCGAGGACGAGCAGGAATTAAGCTTGGGGATGCTTGATACGTCTCCAACATATCTATAATTTTTTATTGTTCCATGCTATTATATTATCTGTTTTGGATGTTTTATATGCATTAATATGCTATTTTATATTATTTTTGGGACTAACCTATTAACCTAGTGCCTAGTGCCAGTTTCTGTTTTTTCCTTGTTTTTGAGTATTGCAGATAAGGAATATTAAACGGAGTCCAAACGGAATAAAATCTTTGGAATGATTTTTCTTGGACCAGAAGAAACCTGCCAGACTTGGAGATGAAGGCAGGAGACCTAGAGATGAAGGAGAGCCACGAAAATACTTTTCCGCCGCCGGAAACCTCTGTTCCCGTGAGATCCCATCTTGGAGCCTTTTCCGGTAATCTGCCGGAGGGGGATTCGATCACGGAGGTCATCTACATCAACTCCATTGCCCTTCCGATGATGCATGAGTAGTTCACCTCAGACCTTCGGGTCCATAGCTAGTAGCTAGATGGCTTGTTCTCTCTCTATGTTCTTCAATACCATGTTCCTCATGATCTTCATGGAGATCTATCCGATGTAATACTCTTTTGCGGTGTGTTTGTCGAGATTCGATGAATGGTGGGTTTATGATCAGATTATCTATGAATATTATTTGAATCTTCTCTGAATTCTTATATGCATGATTTCATATCTTTGCAAGTCTCTTCGAGTTATTGGTTTGGTTTGGCCAACTAGATTGGTAATTCTTGCAATGGGAGAAGTGCTTTGTTTTGGGTTCAATCTTGTAGTGTCCTTACCCAGTGACAAAGTAGGGGTAGCGAGGCATGTATTTGTATTGTTGCCATCAAGGATAAAAAGATGGGGTTTTCATCATATTGCTTGAGTTTATCCCTCTACATCATGTCATCTTACCTAATGCGTTACTCTGTTCTTCTTGAACTTAATACTCTAGATGCAGGCAGGAGTCGGTCAATGTGTGGAGTAATAGTAGTAGATGCAGAATCGTTTCGGTCTACTTGACACGGACGTGATGCCTATATGCATAATCATTGCCTTGGATATCATCATAACTATGCGCTTTTCTATCAATTGCTTGACAGTAATTTGTTCACCCACCGTATTATTTTCCTTCAAGAGAGAAGCCTCTAGTGAAACCTATGGCCCCCGGGTCTATTTTCCATATTATATTTTCAGATCTATAAACCAAAAATACCAAAAATACTTTGCTGCAATCGTTTTACTTTTGTTTTACTTTTCGTTTTAGTAATTTTCTATATCTATCTCTATCAGATCTCATCCTTGCAAGTAACTGTGAAGGGATTGACAACCCCTTTATAGCGTTGGGTGCAAGTGTTTGATTGTTTGTGTAGGTGCGAAGATTGGGGACTTGCTTGTATCTCCTACTGGATTGATACCTTGGTTCTCAACAACTGAGGGGAATACTTATATACTTTGCTGCATCACTCTTTCCTCTTCAAGGGAAAACCAACGCAAGCTCAAGAAGTAGCAGCGTGGCGTGCCCTTCAAGCTTAAGATGGTAGAATAGGCATGTTTTATTCCTTCGATAAGAAACCAACTATGTGTAACCCTAGGGACCCATGGTATCTATATAAGCCAGAGGGTTTAGTTCGTAGAGGCAGGTGAACTCATCTAGGGTTTAGTTACTTTATCTCGAGGTAGATCGACTCTGTAATCTTCATACACATCAATACAACCAAGTAGGACGTAGGGTTTTACCTCCATAGGAGGGCCTGAACCTGGGTAAAACATCGTCTCCTTCGTCCCTATTACCCATCTATTCTAGATCCACAGCTCGGGACCGCCTACCCAAGATCCGCCGGTTTTGACACCGACAACATGTTCACGCATGTAGTTGAATCAAAACCAACATAGCCTTCATGATATTTTTGTTCATGGTGTCCATATCCGACTCATGCTATCATTCAATGTTGATTATATATAATTCATGTTCATGACCATTTTCGCTCTCTAGCTGGCCGCTTCTCAATCTATTTGCTAGCCTTCGCATGTACTAAGCGGGAATACTGCTTGTGCATCAAAACCTTTAAACCAAGTTGTGCCAGATGAGTCCACTATATCTACCTATATGCGGTATTACCCTGCCGTTCCAAAGTAAATTTGCATGTGCCATCTCTAAAAATTCAAATGAACATCTGTTTTCTGTGCTTGGATTGCTCATGGAGCGACAGGGGGCGGTCAGTATCTTCCATGCTAAGCGGGTTATTCTCATGATGAGTGTTTATTCACATGTCCTTACACGAGAGGGGCGGTGATAGGGATTCCCAGTCCCGAAATCAAGAAATCAAAAATAATTAAACAAAACTCCCCTAGGAATGTTGTTAGTTTGGACGGTACCCGTGGATGCGGCTAGCCGTGGAGTGGGATTGTTGGTGGAGGGAGGGTAAACCTTTACTTTTACCGCTTGGGAACCGCCGCTAATTTGTTTAGCATGGAAGATATTGATAACCCACAAGTATAGGGGATCAATCGTAGTCCTTTCGATAAGTAAGAGTGTCGAACCCAATGAGGAGCAGAAGGAAATGACAAGCGGTTTTCAGCAAGGTAATTTCTGCAAGCACTGAAATTGTAGGTAACAGATAGTTTGATAGCAAGGTAATTTGTAATGAGCAAGTAACGGTAACGGTAAACAGGGTGCAGCAAGGTAGCCCAATCCTTTTGAGGCAAAGGACAGGCCAGAACAATCACTAGTAATAGGCAAAGTGTTCTTGAGGGTACACGGGAATTTCGTCTATTCACTTTTATCATGTTGGTTTGATTCGTATTTGCTACTTTGATAATTTGATATGTGGGTGGACCGGTGCTAAGGTGCTGTTCTTACTTGAACTAACAACCTACTTATGATTAACCCCCTCACAAGCATCCGCAACTACGAGAAAAGTATTAAGACAAAGTCTAACCATAGCATTAAACATGTGGATCCAAATCAGCCCCTTACGAAGTAGCGCATAAACTAGGGTTTAAGCTTCTGTCAGTCTAGCAACCCATCATCTAATAATTAATCCACAATGCATTCCCTTAGGCCCACGAATGGTGAAGTGTCATGTAGTCGACGTTCACATGACACCACTAAGGGAATCACAACATACATATCATCAAAATATCGAACACATATCAAATTCACATGATTATTCGCAACATGACTTCTCCCGTGACCTCAAGAACAAAGGTAACTACTCACAAATATTAAACATGCTCAAGATCAGAGGATTAATGAATAGCATAATGGATCTGAACATATGATCTTCCACCAAATAAACCATATAGTAATCAACTACGCAAGGAAATCAACACAAGAGATGAACTAGGGTTTGAGAGGAGATGGTGTTGTTGAAGATGTTGATGAAGATTGGCCTCCCAAAGATGAGAGGGGTGTTGGTGATGACGATAGCTTCGATTTCCCCCTCCGGGAGGGAAGTTCCCCCGGCGGAATCGCTTCGCCGGAGAGCAAAAGTGCTCCTGGCCAAGTTCCGCCTCGAGGCGGCGGCGCTTCATCCCGAAAGTCCTCCCCCTATTTTTTAAGGTTTTTGGGGAATTTATACCAGAAGATGGGCACCGAAAGCGGGCCAGGCTAGGCACAACCCATCAGGGCGCACCCAGGGGGGCCTGGCGCGCCCTGGTTGGTTGTGCCTGTCGGTGTCAAAACCGGCGGATCTTGGGTAGGGGGTTCCGAGATGTGGGATTAGGATTGATGGGTAACAGGAGACGAAGGAGACGGTGTTTACCCAGGTTCGGGCCCTTCTATGGAGGTAAAACCCTACTCCTGCTTGATTGTATTGATGTGTATGAATATTACAGAGTCGATCTACCTCGAGATCAAGTAGCCAAAACCCTATATGAGCTTGTCTGCCCTCTACAATCTAAACCCTCCAGTTTATATAGACACCGGGGGGTATCTAGGGTTTACACATGGTAAGTCTCCAGCCGGGAAGAGAGACGCCGATCTTCTCATCTTGACTTGGAGTACACGCCCCGTCTTCGGAGGGTTCCTTCTTGAATATGGGGTCACCACATATCTAGCTATTCCCGTGACAATCAGAGAGCAACCCACCAAGCCGGCCTGTGAGAGATAGGCCGGCGGCCCGAGGACCCCTTAGTCCAGGACTCCCTCAGTATCTCCCGAACTGCCTCCAACGCCAGGGGTCATGACACCAGTAGATTCGCGTGATCAGAGCCTTCGGCTTGCGGGGCGAGTTCTTTTCCTCCTTTATGATCGGCTGGCTCTAGTTCGGCTACCGATGATACGTAGTTATCCGAACATGAAATTATCCGGATGCCATAAATTGCTTAACCTCGATGGCCAAACGTCAAAGTGTGAATAGTGTTTCCTGATAGCCTTTCTGATGAAGGGTCGCGGCCTACCACGACCGCCAAGCCGGCTACAAAAACTCAATTCGCGGTTCGAGGCAGTTTCATTGGCACGTCTTATCAATGTGCAGATTGTGTCCCGTTTCTTACGGGATATGATTAATCCTTTGGGTTATCCCATGCGCGCATAACGGCACGATTGTTTTGGGAAGTGGCGAGGCCTGCGGCGCAGTAGAGGGGAGGCTTTTGGTATTATGGCACCCATAAAAGGGAGAAAAATCCCCAAGGCCAAGTCACGCTCTCAATTCGCAACCTCTGCTTCCTCAACCTTCCCAAGCTCCGAGAGCACAGATCTAGTTCTTCCTCCATCTCCCCTCCCAGCTCGGCCATGGCCGGTTCAGGTTCCATGGGCAAGTGGGAGGCCTCCTCCATCACCGACAATGACATACGGGAGTTGAAGCGTGCCGGCTACCTCTCCGCCGACATCGCCCACCGTGCCCCATAGGCGAATCAGGTGGTTCCCATGCCGAGGCAGGGCGAGAGGGTGGTGTTCGTCCCCCATTTCCTCCGGGGACTGGGCTTTCCACTCCACCCCTTCGTTAGGGGCCTCATGTTCTTTTACGGGTTAGACTTCCATGACCTCCCCCCGAACTCCATCATGCACATCTCGACGTTCATCCTTGTCTGTGAAGCCTTCCTGCGGGTACAGCCGCACTTCGGCCTATGGCTCAAGGTGTTCAACGTCAAGCCGAAGATAGTTGCTGGTGCGCATGCGGATTGTGGAGGGGCCGTGATCAGCAAGCTCCCCCGTGTCGAGTGGCCGGAGGGCACCTTTATCGACACGGTAAAGATCTGGCAAAAGGAATGGATCTATATCACTGAACCAAGGAGCGCGGACGGGATGGCGCCTGCCGAGTTTAGATCCGGACCCCCTGCGAGGCTAACCTCGTGGCTCAAGAAGGGCCTTAACTGGGGGTCGGCCGAAGAGGTGAAGTCGATGCAGAAGCGCATCTCCTCGATGATCGAGACCAACATCAAGCTGACCAACGTGGTCCAGGTCATGCTCCGCCGCCGTCTCCTCCCCTGCCAGCACTGGGCCTCCCCAATGTGGGCTTACCAGCTCGAGGACCCGGACACCGTACGTCAATTCTTCTGCACCACCCATGAGAAATTGTGGAAGGTGCTATTCAAGCCTCGGGAGAGCTGGCCGGACGAGGAAGAGGACACCGGGCTCGACGCCGCAAACCCTCCCACCAAGGTAAGGTAGAACTTTTAATTCTGCGGCTCTGCTATTTAACAAAGAGCTGAACCCCCTCTCCCTTATCTTTACAGAAATGGCTGAGGAAGGCTGTGAAAATCGACTGTCCAGTCCCTCAGCCCGAAGACCCTCGGTCGGATCTACTGATGGAGATGCTTGTTGTGGCGCCGTATTCAGCGCCAGAGAAGAAGGAGAAGAAGAAATGGGAGAAGAAGGGAGCCCGAGAGGGTCTCCGTCCAAGGGGTCTCCCGGACACTAAATCCAAGGAGACCCACGCCTCTTCCGCTCACGAGGAAGAGCACGAGGACGAGCGGGAGTGCGACTCCCCCCTCACAAGGAAAAGGGCGGCGTCAGCGGACGTCGCGGAGGACCTACCTCCTCCTGCCCCAAAGAGGACCTGCCGAACAAAGGCGGTCCTAGCCGACGATAGCTTGGACTCCGACAAGGAGTCTGAGGCTTCCGAAAAGGTTCCCCAAAGGAACCCCAGGGTTAAGCCCCCAGCCCAGAGGTATGAATCCGAAGACCTTCTGGGTTACTTGCATAGAGTTTTTAATGCTAAATGGGCGAATGTATTTCAATTTGCGGCCCACCGCGCGATCTTCCCACCGGCCAACTCTCAGACTGGGAGCCTCTGCCCGCCGACTTGGCGGAAAGCGGGACTGCGTCGCATCCGACGCCTCCAGGGGCCTCGAAGGAGGCCGCGGAGGTGTTGTCGCGCCAGGCTCCTTCTGAGTCGAACACCGGCAGCGGGGGCGACGACGTTATGGCTGAGGTTAATACCTCGGCCGCCGAAGACCATGAGGAAGAACATCTCCTGGCAACTAAAGTGGGGGGACGAAGTCCGGTCCGTCCCTCTCCGAAGACATCTCCGCAGCGATCTACGCCTCCGGAGCAGCCCGCCCAATCCCCCACAAGAGGGAGGGCTGGCAGACCCCCACCAGTGCCGCCCATGACTGGGTGGCTAGCACAGATGGAGGAAGCTTTATCCAGCTCCTCCATCACCGAGGATCACCGCGCCCTTATGGGCGCGGTTTTGCAAGGCATTCAGTCCATAGATAGCGGACTGAAAGAGGCCTTCAACGGTCTCCTGACGGGCTTCCAGGTGAGCCACGTAATATTCTTTTTCTTAGAAAAAGTTAATTTACCTAGTTTATACAATCCTTATAAGTGTAGTAGCCCCCGAGCCCTGGGTGAGTTTGAAAAACCCACCCGGGGGTCAAACGTCCGAACATTAGTAACGATGCTCAAGGCATCCTTTGTCCTTAATCATTCTAAGAGCTCCGAAGAGTACTTAGCGGAGGGTCGGAATCCGATAGCCCAGGAGTTTTAATGCACGTAGTTTGTTTTGTAGGCCACATCATCGGCGGCGGCCGCCAACGCAATGGAGCTTGCCGAGCTAAACCGGAAGCTCAAGAGCTCCGATGAGGAGCTCGATCGCCTGAACAAGAGATTTGACGAGACGCAAGGTGAGTCCGAATTGTACCATTCGTGCTATTTTCTATACTTATTGATTGAGATATCCGAATTTTTATCCAAAAGTTTTTATTTACTCATTGTTACCACAGTTGTGGCTGTGGAGGTCGAGAACCTCAAGGCCGAGTTGGCCAGGGTGAGGCAGGAGGCCGTAGATGAGAAGGCGGCGACCAAACGGGCGGCAGCCGACCTGTCGGCGTTAAAAGTCGTGAGTGACAAGCATGAGGCCCGGGTGGTGGAGGTGCAGCTGGAGCTCAAGGATGCCAGCGCGAAGTGTGAGGCCCTTGAGCAGAAGAACGGAGACCAGTCCACCGAGCTATCCACGCTTAAATCCGAGCTCAAATCGGAGCGTGTTGATAAGCGGTTCTTTGAAGAAGAACTCCGCCAAGTCAGGGCGATCGCGGATGGTAAGCCGTACTTACTCTAATGTGCCTTTGGTGGTAATAGGTTTGCATTGCTCACCCGGGTGTGGCGTTCCTCAGGCGCCTTTACAGACCTCCCGAAGAGTGAAGCGGACGCGAACAAACACTTCGCCTCCCGGAATGGGGATGTTGAGCAACGGCTGTTTTGGGCTCAATTTCAAGCCCCCGAGCACCCTCCGCTCCTGAGCAAGGACATGAAACAGTTGATGGAGCTGCACAGGATGGCGGAGCCGGCCATGTGGGACCTCTGCGTCCGGCTGTGGCCTGCAGGGCCAATGCTGAGCAGTTACTTCGGCTTGGTGTAGAAATTGTGCGACTCTGCGCCTCGGATTGACGCTCTGAAGCGTTCTACATGCATCGAGGGAGCTCAGATAGCCTTTGCAAGGACCATGGTGCACCTGCTGGGGCTCTAGCCGACCGAGATGGCAACCGCACCTCCACCCCCTGGGAAGGAGCATAGGCGCCCCGAGAAATACTTTTGCACCGTGATGGACGGTGCTAGGGCGATAGAAGCTCAATGCCCGAAAGATTTAATGTATGAATGAACGTATTGTCATGTATCCGATGACTGATCCGCTTTATAATGCGGTTGCATTGTTTATCATGTCGTTAAGCTTTGTATTATTTTGACTCCTGTGTGGCCATTTTTATCTGAAACTTGCGAGTCGTCAGCTTCAGCCCCCATGTAGATACTACACGAGGTGTTTCTACCTCCACACTGTGATCCTTAGCCGACGTATCAGTGCCCGAAGGCGGTAGTGGGAGGGGAACAAGGTAATCGGACTATGATGCTTTAGTGCTTTCACTTAGCCGGAGGAGCTTGACTACGGGGGCTGATGACCAGCCCCCAGTGTTTTGTGATATTCAGATACACCGAGGTTGAAACCAGCATCACATGGTTTGCAATAGTGCAAACCCTTCGTATAACACGGAATAACCTCTATCGATCTTTAGTTTGACACTTATGCTCGGATTGCAGACCGGTTCTCGCTTATTATGACAGTCTGTTTTCGGCTTTCTCCACTGAGGTGCTTGACCAGGCGAGCCAGAAGCACAATCGCAGCGGTTCTCCCTTTACCCTTTTAGCCGAACGGGCGGAACGTAAGAGGGCAAGCCCAGGAGCCGGGCAACCCAACCATTGACCCAAGACATAATTCGGAACCAATTCATATAACGCAACATCCGAGATGCCGAACACATGAATAGTAGTGCTGGCGTGATGCTTGGGCGATTTTTATATTCGAGCCCCGGTCTATTAGCCGGTCGCATCATAGTATGTACCGAACAGCTCGTTGTTATAGGCGTAAGCGAGTAGAGAACAGAGTATGTGACATAACATAACGCAAGGAGGCCGTAAAGGATGCTCTTTATTTCAGATGAATTCTTACAACTCAAACTGCCGAAGCAACTGTTATAGGTATTTTGGAATGAAAAATAAGGTGTACAAAGGAGAGGCTGTACCCGGGGTCTTCGATGGGTGGCTTGACGTCCTCGATGTGCCCTGGCGCCTGTCTACTCCTTTGCCCCCGAGGGGGTTGCGTTCCTTGAAAGGTAATTGCTATCGGCAAACGGACCTTTGGAAGAAGATCTTGAGAAGTCGTCGTAGTGTGAATGAGCTTTACGCTTGGCAGGTCCTAGATGGTACGTGTAGTCTGTCCAAAGACATGTGTTGGTAGTAGTTCGGTCCAGCAGAACACTTTCCCCTTGATAGTGGGTCCCCACAGCTGCCCATGGTATTTTGAGCACGAAGTTGTGCCTTCTTGGCATATATTTTATAGGAACTAAGGCTGTGTTGTGGGGGCGTACCCCTATTTTTGTTGGGCGGAAGGTGATTCCGGAAGTTCGGGTTGAGGCCGAACTCGTTTGCTATCATGACGTGCCTTTATGGCTGATTTGGGCGTCGGCTTATCATCGCCGTACTGAAATTCGGCTGCCAAGGCCGCCATGTGCTCCTCAGTTCGGAGAGAGCGCTCTGTGTTGCCGTTGACAGTAATGACCCCCCTGGGCCCAGGCATCTTGAGCTTTAGGTACGTATAATGGGGGACGGCATTAAAGCGAGCGAATGATGTGTGGCTGAGAAGGGCGTGATAACCACTGCGAAAAGGGACAATGTCGAAGATCAAGTCTTTGCTGCGGAAGTTGTCGGGTGAGACGAACACTACTTCCAGATTTACAGTACCCGAGAAGCGGGCTTCGACGCCTGGAATCACTCCTTTAAAGGTAGTGTTGCTAGGTTTGATCCTTCACGGATCTATACCCATCTTTTTCACCGTGTCTAAGTAAATCAGATTAAGGCTGCTTCCTTCGTCCATTAGGACTCTAGTGAGGTGAAACCCATCGATGATTGGGTCTAGGACGAGGGCTGCCGAACCCCCTTGACGGATACTGGTCGGATGATCCCGTCGGTCAAAAGTGATCGGGCAAGCCGACCATGGGTTATACTTCGGGGCTACGGGCTCTACGGCGTAGACCTCCCTAAAGGCGTGCTTCCTCTCCTTTTTTGGTATGTGAGTTGCATATATCATATTCAAGGTTTTCACCTCTGGAGGGAACTACTTTTGTCCTCCATTGCTTGGACCGCGGGGCTCGTCATCGTCCTCGCTGCGTGGGCTCTTGCTTTGCTCCTCGGCAGCGAGCTTGCCAGCTTGTTTGAATACCCAACAATTACGGTTGGTGTGGTTAGCGGGCTTCTCTTGGGTGTCGTGGATCTGGCAGGGCCTATTCATAATTGTGTCCAGCGTGGTAGGTCCGTCTCTGTTTCCTTTAGAGGGTTTCTTCCGCTGTCCGGATTTTGGGTTGCGGAAGCCGGCATTGATGGCCGTGTCCTCCGCATCACCGTTGCTATGGCGGCGTTTGTTTTTGTTACGTCGTGGCTTCCCATTTCCGTCTCGGACTTCAGAGGTTCCGGGGTCTTCGGGGTTATGGCTTCGTCGAGCTAGCCAGTTATCCTCACCCGCGCAAAAGCGGGTTATTAGTGAAGTAAGGGCGGACATTATCATCGGCTTGTCCTGGCCGAGCTGACGAGCTAGCCATTCGTCCCGGATATTATGTCTGCAGGAGGCTATTGCCTCAGCGTTCGGGCAGTCAACGATCTGGTTTTTCTTGGTCAGGAACCGATTCCAGAATTGCCGAACCGATTCTCCTGCTTTCTGGACAACATTGCTTAGGTCGGAGGAGTCCGGTGTCCGGACATAAGTGCCCTGGAAGTTAGATCGGAAAGCGTCCTCGAGCTCTTCCCAACTCTCGATGGAGTTCTCGGGGGGACTGTTTGTCGGCATTCTGGGAACGAGGGTACCCAGAACTACCTGCCTGCAGCCCAGGGCATGTCCCACCTCACCAGCCAAACACACCTAGGCGTGGCCCCACTCAAGACAAGGCCCTCGCGAGGCCCCTAGGCTCGCGAGGGAGAGCAGCACCAGGACCGGCAAGCGGAGGGCCTCCCCAGGCCCCCCCTCAGGAGCGGCGGAGATCTCTATGCAAGGCCCGGCCTCAGGAGTCAAGGGTGACGCAAGGAAGGACAGGCGGGTGCCAGCGCGCCAGGCGGAGCAGTTTCCCCTTTGGTGCAAAGGGGGCAAGGACGTACGCGGGTTCCTAAAGCACCCCCCAAAGGTTTCCGTTCCGGTGCAACAAGACGACGACCACGAGCCCCACAGGACGGATGTCATCGCCGAGCCCACCTCTGCATCATCGACAGCTACTTTGCAGGCGAAGACCGCCTTTGGACAGGGCGCGGATGTACTCCTGTCCCCCTTCAAATTTGGCCGTTGTGGGATCCCTTCCCGCCATTGCGATAAGGGAAGAGGACCCGGGCCATCGCTATATATAGAGGCTAGACTGCACCGTAGAGGGGGCGATCCGATCCGATCCGAAACCATTCGATCCACTTAACCCACCACAAAGCCAGCGAAGGGCCAAGAACACCTCAGGGACGCCCTCGCGAGGCTCCTCAACCTTGTACTAGTTCATCCACCATACCTCCACGAGAGGCAATCCACCAAAGCAGGAGTAGGGTATTACGCTTCGCAGCGGCCCGAACCTGGGTAAACCACCGTGTTCATCTTCTTCCTCGTCATCGTGCGAGTTTGTCGTCTTAGCCATCCAGTAGTGAGCTGGGTAGGGCGAAGCTGTAGGGAAACCTTCACACACGCCCCTGTGTTCGAACCTTGAGGGTTTTGCGGAGCCCGAAATCAGACATTAGGCGCGCCAGGTAGGGGGCGCGTCGGAGTCTTCTTCAAGCTTCGCTCCTTCCCCGCGTCGCCGCTCCAATGGCCGGTGCCCAGCAGGCTTCCCCCGGCCACGACGGATCCGCCTCCACTGATCCCACCGCTGCCGCTAGAGACCCACGCCCCAGCGGCCTGGCGCTGGGCGGTCAGTATCAAGCCACCAGCGTCGTCTCCACCGTCGTCTCTTCTCACGCCGTTCAAGCACACGGCGGACAGGCGGCGCCCTCGGCACCGGCGTCGCGCCGCACCTACGTGGGAGACCTCGACGTGCACGATGCGCTGCTGATGGCAAGCGAGATGCTCCGCCACCACCCGACGCACGGCGGCCTCGAAGCATGGGCCGACCACATCGCAGAGCTGGTCAACGTCGTGCGGAGGGCCATGGCTCCTCACTCTTCTTCAAGGCCGTAGGCGTCAGGCGCTGGGGGCTCGTTCGCCGCGCCTGCCACCGAGCCCACTGGCGGCATCCCTCCTCAACCACCGGGCGATCCCGAGCGGGGCCCACCACATGCCGTGCTCCTTCTCCTCCGAATTCCGGTGACCGGTTTCGGGGGGCAGCCCGGCCCCGATGGTGTAGCGCATGGAAGAAACAACGGGGCACCCCACGCACGCACCGACACGCGCCCCCGTGACCCTGCGGATCATCAGCAGCCTGGGTTAACCAGGCAGGAACACGCTATCCTGCGCAAGGAGCAGGCGGCGCAGGCGTCCGGACAAGCAAGCAACCACGGCGAAGGCACGATGGATCGCCAAGACAACAATCCACGCCAGGAAGCACGCGGCCCACCCAGCGGCGGTGGCAGAGGTAAGCAACTTCGATCTGAAGCTCATCGCAGGAGGGTCTGCTGGATGCGCGCACAAGGCGGCGCCCCGCCGCCGCCCGGAGGGGCCGTCCTCGGCGCCCCCCGGGCGGCTCAAGAGGAGAGTCGGGCTCTTATGTGGAGCCCTATGTACCATGCTACGTCGTACCTCCGGACGGTGGGCTGGATCAGGCGCCTGCCGCAGGCACCAACACCCCCGAAGAGTAGGGAGTACCCAGGGCGTCCTCCCCGAGCTGGGCCAGGGGGCTTCCACCGACGAAGCACCGGGCCTGGACGATGCGAGCAGGAGAAAGAGGGAGGACGCCCCCAGGCCCGCGGGGCGCGGCGCAAGCCGTTGCCCTCGCGAGCAAACAACTCCGCGTCAAGCCCCGAAACCTTAGGAGTGATGACCTGGGTGGAACAGCAAGACACAAGCAGCGCGGGCCACCCGCGGCAACTGAAGCGCCGGCGCGGCCTCGGAAGGCTGGGCCTCACGATGCCCTCAAGACATTGCCAGGCCGGTGCCCTGGTGCCTCACGAGGCGACTTCATCGACAAAACACCTTCATGGCTGCACCGGATGCATTGTGCTCATGTTTGGGCCGCAGGAGCGCAATCCTGCGGCCACGCGGGGAACAATGCATCCGGGTTTGGGTCATGGATGTGCGCCACCGAGCAGAAATGCACGGGATGGCTCTTGACGGAGTTGGGAGCAACCAGGCCGTGCGCCTGGGTGCTTGCCCAACTATCTAAGACCGTGACACTCTCACGTAATAATGAGCGGGCTGTATATGCCCGAAGCCCCCCGAGGACGCGGAGGGGTTCCTTCCCATGCAACGTGGATTCCCTATGCTCAGCGCTGGGGGAAGACGAAGACCGTGACACTCTCACGTAATAATGAGCGGGCTGTATACGCCCGGAGCCCCCCAAGGACGTGGAGGGGTTCCTTCCCATGCAACGTGGATGCCCTACGCTCAGCGCTGGGGGAAGACGAAGACTAGTCTAGGCACCGGACGCGGCTGTTATTTGCTCTTCTAATGTTCGAATTTGCCAACTTTTATGGAACAAAGCTCGGAGTTTTTCTCCAACCATGTTAAAAAAAGGGGCGGGGATTTTTCTATCATCGTTCTCTCGTTTTACTGGTCTTGAACTCTCCTTTTTCTGAATTGTTGTTTTGCAAGGGCCTGTGCGCCCCGGCTTTCCCCGAGGCACCTCGGGGCTGGAAAGCAAGGCCCTGCCGCCTTAGGAACTTGCATCTTTTGGCAGTCGACCCCCGCTCGGGGGCCCCGACCACAGCGCGGCACCGCAGCATGGAGCCTCGGGAGGTCCCAGTGCCTCCTGAGGCAGTAGCCGGCAGAACGGAATGGGGGTCGCTCGAGCGTCAAAGGGGGCTCCTGAGCAGCGCACCTCAGGAGCCTTACCCGTCATATAGCCACTCGCCCCTTGGTGTCGTCCTTGGTGATCCGGTCGGCGTCAAGGGTGTCAAGGCCTCGCCTCGTAATTGCGTCCTTGGTGATCCAGTCGTACATTATGGTGGTAGGGAAATGTGCGGGACTGGGACCTGTCGACGTAGAGCCACTTGAGTGTCAAAGGGGGCTCCTGAGCAGCGCGCCTCAGGAGCCTTACCGGTCATATAGCCACTCTCCCCTTGATGTCGTCCTTGGTGATCCGGTCGGCATCAAGGGTGTCGAGGCCTAACCTCGTAATTGCGTCCTTGGTGATCCGGTCATACACTACGGTGGTCGGGAAATCTGCGGGACTGGGACCTGCAGACACAGAGCACCGAAAGGGGCCACCAGACCGTCCCACAATCAAGGAAGGAGCATCCTAGGAGGAACTATGGAATATCTGGACAACGCGTCCGCACCTTGCGATGCACGAGATCTTCACCGCCCAACAAGCTAAGTACACTACCGAACCATGCAAGAGCCTCCTGATCTAATGACGGCCCGAGGGTGGGATAAGGGTTGTGCGCACTAATGAGAAGATGCAGGTACTCCGGGCCACCACGCGAGGCCACAGAGACCCCTGAGACCTGAGGCGCCAGGGGAAGCGGCACGAGGGGAGGGATCCAGCCGCGACAAGCAGCTAGGCCGCAAACCAGGGGAGCGGTGTCCACAAGCAGCACCTCGGGAGGAGACGCCTCGTGAGGGCTCTGTCGGCCGCCGCCGCCAGGCCGCAGCGGCACCGGCACCAAGCCACGCACAAGGGAACTAAATCACGATGACAGTGGGCAGGCAACCGGCAATTTAAGACGAGGAAGGACGCAAGCAAAGGTAATACGCAAAAGACAAACGCCCACCGGGGCCAGGTTCTTCTTAAAGTCTTACAGGAACCACGAAAGGGAAGCAGGGGATGCTTAGAGGGAGGAGTCGCTGTCGCCACCCGCGCCGCCGGCCGCCTCGGCGTCGGGATCGTCCTCCCCGCCGGAGGCGGGCACATGGACGAACCGCTCCACCAGGGACTCCATGTGGGGGCGCACCTCGTCCTGAAGGGGGCGCTGGAGCTCGTCAGGCACCCGCTCCCCGACGCGCCAGAGGTCGAGCTCCGGGGCGTGGCGGCGCAGGTTGGAGAAGACGAGCGTCAAGGCGAGGTCCAGAAGGTCGCGCGCGTCGGACTCGCTATCCACGTTCATGCGGGAAATGCCAGTCTCCAGCGCCTTTACCACCTTCTGGAAGAAGTCAAGGTAGCCCCCGTCGCCGCGCACGTTCGGCAGCGCAGGGGCGTCCCCAACGAACCGGCTCACCGCGCCGGCCGCGCGGCCGGCAATGCCCAGGAACTGCCTGGCGCGTTGGGATTCCGGCAGCTTGGCGTGCGCCGCCTCGTCTTGGGCGGCCTGCACGGCGTCAGCCGCCTCTTGGACCTAGGCCTGGAGGGACACCAGCTCTGCATGGCCTCCGCTTCGCCCCTGAGGGCGCCTTGGAAGGCAGCCTCGGCGGTCGCCAGCTGGGCCCGCAGCGCCTCCACCTCCTCCTGGAGCTCGCCGAGCCTGCGCTTCTTGGCCGCAGGCGCCCTGGGAGAAGGAGAGGATCATGCTTGGAACGCTGGACAAAATGACTAAGGAGGAGAGAGGCGGCAGAGTACTCACTCATCGACCATGGCCCAGCGCCGGCGAACTTGCGCCGACCCCGAGGGCCCCCCACCGCTGCCTCCGGAGGAAGACGAGGGAGCCGACGGTGCCGCGCGTTTCCCCGCGCCCACAGCACCTCCTCCAGACGCCATGGAAGACGAGAAGATGGGAAGAGGAGAGGGCTTTCTCGGCGGAGAGAAGGAAGCAGGAAGATGCCTCAAGACTGCAATGCCCCTCCCCTGCCAGGGGCGGGGCGGATTTATAGGCGTAACTGCAGCCACGAGGCATCGTGGGAGAGCAGGCGTCGTGCGCCTCTCGGGCGCCGCGGGGCGGTTCGATCGACACAGTACCATTCGCGTCGCTTCTCCTGCCAATTGACGGGTCACATCCGCATGGCCCAAGGCGTAGAGGCTTGAAGCGACAGCAGCATTCAAGGAAGGGCAATGATGGCCGGCGCTGCGCCCGGACGACGCGTCAATTTGACTTCGAGCATTTCCTGATGCCCTCGGGGAGTGGGGGCGTCGCCGCCCAGGCACTCGACGCGTGTGAAGCCTGGCCCGCAGGCGTTTGGGGCCCGCGGCGCTTCGGGCCGCCCTCAAGGCTTCGCCCAGAAGCCAGCTCGAGCGCGCCTTGGGCCCGGGGGCTACTGTCGGCGTTCTGGGAACGGGGGTACCCAGAACTGCCTGCCTGCGGCCCAGGGCATGGCCCACCTCGCCAGCCAAACATAGCCAGGCATGGCCCACTCAAGACAAGGCCCTCGCGAGGCCCCTAGGCTCGCGAGGGAGAGAAGAACCAGGACCAGCAAGCGGAGGGCCTCCCCAGGCCCCCCCCCTCAGGAGCGGCGGAGATCTCTATGCAAGGCCTGGCCTCAGGAGTCAAGGGTGACGCAAGGAAGGACATGCGGGTGCCAGCGCGCCAAGCGGAGCAGTTTCCCCTTTGGTGCAAATGGGGCAAGGACGTACGCGGGTTCCTAAAGCACCCCCCAAAGGTTTCCGTTCTGGTGCAACAAGACCACGACCACGAGCCCCGCAGGACGGATGTCATCACCGAGCCCACCTCTGCATCATAGACAGCTACTTTGCACGCGAAGACCGCCTTCGGACAGGGCGCGGATGTACTCCTGTCCCCCTTCAAATTTGGCCGTTGTGGGATCCCTTCCCGCCATTGCGATAAGGGAAGAGGACCCGGGCCACCGCTATATATAGAGGCTAGACTGCACCGTAGAGGGGGGCGATCCGATCCGATCCGAAACCAGTCGATCCACTTAACCCACCACAAAGCCAGCGAAGGGCCAAGAACACCTCAGGGACACCCTCGCGAGGCTCCTCAACCTTGTACTAGTTCATCCACCATACCTCCACGAGAGGCAATCCACCAAAGCAGGAGTAGGGTATTACGCTTCGCAGCGGCCCGAACCTGGGTAAACCACCATGTTCATCTTCTTCCTCGGCATCGTGCGAGTTCGTCGTCTTAGCCATCGAGTAGTGAGCTGGGTAGGGCAAAGATGCAGGGAAACCTTCGCACATGCCCCTGTGTTCGAACCTTGAGGGTTTTGCGGAGCCCGAAATCCGACACTGTTTAACCAGTGTCGAGCTGGCCCCTTAAGTTTTAGGGGCAGATACTTGATGGCGTGGAGGTCATCTCCTTGTGCCATGTGGATGTGGAGGAGGAAGTCCTCAATCCACACGGCTGGGTCTGTTGTCCCGTCGTATTGCTCTATGTTAACGGGTTTAAACCCTTCAGGGAACTGATGCTGCATCACCTCGTCTGTGAAGCACAGTGGGTGGGCAGCGCCTCTGACCCGAGCTATGTCATGCCTATGATCAGCGGTAGTCCGGGTCCGGTATTGTTCCCGACCAGTATTGTTGCGGTCGAGCCAAGACCGGTATCCGTCCCGTCTAGCGGGGGGGAGTATCCTCTAGATCCGTAGATGGATCTTGTGTGGCCTGCTCTGTAGTCCAGGTCCTGTCGTAAGTCATACCTGTCCTTGTGCCCCGTTGGTTCTTTTCCTCTCCTGCGGGGTGCTTCACGCCTATACTCGGCCTCGCCGGCCATTCTATCCCGTCCTCGGGGAGGGCGGTCGGGCCGGTCGTACGGAGTATGCCTGGGAGGCGATGTTTCGAAGGCCTCGTCATCGAACTATGGCAGCAGCCGGCGGCGAGGGTAGCTCTTGGGTTGGTCTGGTAGATCGGAACCGTACCCTTCTTCGGCTGCCAAGACCCTCATCCATCTATCATTGAGGGTGTCTTATTCGGCTTTGAGTTGCTGTTGTTTTGCCTTCAGGCTTCGGGTGGTGGCTAGAAGCTGCCGCCTGAACCGTTCCTGATCCGCAGGATCATCAAGGACGGTGAAGTCTTCGGCTTCCATGTCGTCCTCCTCCTCGACGGGGGGGAGGTAGTTATCGTCCTCGGAATCGTTAGGATCCTCGGTGTCATGCCGATCTTCGGGCTTTTCCTGGTCCTCCAGTGGCTGTTCGGGGACTTCGGGGTCGCCGAGGTCTTCCGGGGTATTGTTTTCCCCGGTGCCTGCAATGGCTTCCCTTCCTTTGTGTGCCTTAGATCGCTTGCGCTCTTTCTGGCGCCTTGACGGCGCCTCACCGGATTTATCGCCATTATTCTGAGGGGTGCGATTGCCGTTATCATCGGGGGTATCTATCATGTAGACGTCGTAAGTGGAGGTGGCAGTCCATCGCCCAGTGTTGACAGGGGCGGGGGCGCCGTCCTATTCATCCATGTCTCCTGCCTCCTCGGAGGCGTAGTCCAGCATATCGGTTAAGTACTCGATAGTGGCTACCAAGTGGGTGGTGGGTGGGTCAAAAAATTCCCAATGACCCACCTCCAGACCGATCTGAGCATGGGTCGAGGTCGGGTAGTTTGTGGTTTTCATTGTTAGGATCCGATCTAGTCCCTCGTTGAGCGCTGAGAGCTTGACCGGATCGATCTGCCTGGGACTTCCGGAGTTGACCTCCGACGTGTCCATACAAGGAGTGTGTTCGGCAGGAGCCGCCCCCTGGCCCTCAGGTACTATGACCAGATCCGGGCTATGAGCCAGGTCATCGACCAGGATAGGACCGAGGGGGAGTCAAGAAGGAGCCCCGAAGTTAAGGCTTCGGAAGCTATGGGCTCGTCAGATGAGACTATGAGCCCAGTGAATGGGAGATCGCCCTGGGAGTCTACGGAGAACTCTAGGTTCCCAAATCTGATCTCTTGATCGGGGGCGACAGTCCCGATCCGACCAAGGTGGCTGGTCGAGTCGGCGTGCAGCACGATGCTGCCGAAAGCGAGAAACTGTCCGGGGGCGAAGGAGTGCCCGTTACGGACTTCATCGCTAAAGATCAGGCGAGCCATCAATTCCTCTTGTGATCCCACAACGGAACTCTCAATGAAAGCACCAATGTCGGTGTCAAAACCGGTGGATCTCGGGTAGGGGGTTCCGAGCTGTGGGATTGGGATCGATGGGTAACAGGAGATGGTGTTTACCCAGGTTCGGGTCCTCCTATGGAGGTAAAACCCTACGTCCTGCTTGATTGTATTGATGTGTATGAATATTACAGAGTCGATCTACCTCGAGATCAAGTAGCCAAAACCCTAGATCAGCTTGTCTGCCCTCTACAATCTAAACCCTCCGGTTTATATAGACACCGGGGGTATCTAGGGTTTACACATGGTAAGTCTCCACCCGGAAATAGAGACGCCGATCTTCTCATCTTGACTTGGAGTGCACGCCCCGTCTTCGGAGGGTTCCTTCTTGAATATGGGTTCATCGCATATCCGGCCATTCCCGTGACAATCAGAGAGCGGCCCACCAAGCCGGCCTGTGAGAGATAGGCCGGCGGCCCGAGGAACCCTTAGTCTAGGACTCCCTCAGTGCCCACCTAGGGGCCCTCCTCCGGTAGTTTTCAGCTCTAGTATTTTTTATTAAATACAAAAATAATCTCCATAAATTTTCAGCTTCATTGGAGTGGTGCAGAATAGGTATCTCTCGCGTGCTTTTCTTGGGTCCAGAATTCCAGCTATCAGTATTCTCCCTCATTGTGTAAACCTTGCATATTATGAGAGAAAAGGCATTAGAATCACTCCCCGAGGCATTATTATTCAACAAAACAAAGTAAATAACAGTACAAAATCATGATGCAAAATGGACGTATAACCTCCCCCAAGCTTAGACCTCGCTTGTCCTCAAGCGAAAGCCGAAATTGAAAAGCATGTCCACATGGTTTGAGAGAGAGGTGTCGACAAAAACAAAATACGGGCATAGAAGCATCATGCTTATTAACATAAAAGCAACAAACTCTAACATAAGAACTTATTTCAATACATTTTTATCATAAGGCTTCTCATGAACAAGTAACAATTCATCACAACATAGAAGTATGAAGCATAAACCTTATTGGAAACCAACAAACTATGTTCTCAGTCAACTTGGCAACTACAATTCATCATATTTTCAGGAAGGGTCTCAGGTCGGAGCCTTTTGGCAAGTCCGCATACTCAACTATCATTTAGTCTTCTATGATTGCTAACGCTCACGGCATACCCATGAACAAAAAGTTTCAACCGGACACGTAGGAAGATAGGGGCTTATAGTTTCGCCTCCCAACTCACTGACCTCAAAGGTGATGTCAACAATAATAACTCATGCCCACCCATATCCAACTGGATATATGTTCCTAGATCTTTCCTCACCACATGATGCTTGCAAAAGGAAAAAGTAAAAAGGGAATAGGGAAGAATACTTTGACTCTTGCATAAAAGTAAGTGCATAAAAGTAAAAGATAGGCCCTTCGCAGAGGGAAGCAGAGGTTGTCATGCGCTTATTGATTTGTATGCCCAATCCCTTAATGTAAAAGAACGTCACGCTATATTACCCCCTATGATAGCAACCTTTATTATGCTGTCCGTCTCTTTTATTACTTTGCCATCATAAGTTCATATAACGCTCAATTTTCTCTTACACTAATTGATCAAAACACTTTTAGAAGCAATTTTTATTGCCTTATTGCAGCAATGACAACTTACTTGAAGGATCTTTCTTGATCCATAGGTAGGTATGGTGGACACTCAAAGAAAGAGTTTGGTTTGGGTTTTTGGATGCACAAGTAGTATCTCTACTTAGTGCGAAATTTTTGGCTAGCAAAGATATTGGGCAAGCACCACATGTTAAAGGATCTATGACAATATAACTTCTATTTGGATATGAAAAAACATAAATCATTACGTTGTCTTCCTCGTCCAACATCAACAATTTTGACATATAATATTTGATGGGGGCTCACAATCATAAAAGATATCCAAGATAGTGTATTTGCATGTGAATCTTCTCCTCCCTTATTAATTATTTCATGAATTGCATCATTGACCAATGCTATGTTTGTCAATCTCCAAGAAATTTTACTACTTATACTTTTCATTATGTGATGTCATTACTCACCATAAGATTAGCATATGATTTTTTTTCATTTGTTTCTTTTCCTTTATTTGATTGCAACCAGAAAGTAGAGAAGCAAAAACTCAAACTAAACTTTATTATATAACTTTCACTCGATTACATAGATAGATAGGCCACGGAACTAACACATGAAAATAGATCATGCTAAACTTTTATTCAACTAAAGCAAAGGGAAACTAAGGATCGTACTAAAATAGGTAAAGGTGAATAAAAGTGGTGGTGATACGATAACGGGGCACCTCCCCCAAGCTTGGCTTAAGCCAAGGGGAGTGCCCATACCCGTGTGCTCAAGTTTCCTTCGGTGGTGGTGATGAAGAAGGTGGAGGTGTAGAGGAAGCCTTCTTCTTCAACTTATATTTAAGCATAAAGTTTTCCTCCCTTAGATCGTCATTCTCCAATTCAAGCTTTAATATCCTTTGGCATAGGTGGGATAAATTGGACCTTAGGTTTGTATCTTCTAGGGAGGCTTGACTTCTTGAATTCCACATGCATGTCTCCGGGTTGAGGCAATGGATCATCCTCTTCCTCGGAGCTATCATATTTTGTTTCCTGCATGGTAGCATCTTCTTCCTCCTCCAAGGTCCATAGATAGGGGTAAATCTCCCTAAAGATCTTCGAGTCTGGAACATAGGGATCAACATGGCTCTCTCCGTCTGAATCTTGGGACGACATATTTTCAGATCTGTCAAGAAAACAGCACGAAACAAGAACAGAGGATTTTTCTGCGATGCGGTCGTCAAAACAGTCGGGGGTATATATAGAGAGAATTTTTATTCTTGGGAAACAAGTATTTGGAAGGAAAACGGGGTCGGGAAGGCATCCGAGGTGGGCACAACCCACTAGGGAGCGCCCTGGTGTATCGTGCTCACCTCGATCACCTTCCGGTTTATTTTTTTATTTCCAAAATTCTAAAATATTCCAAAACTGACAAAAAATATTTTAGCGGATTTTCGGAGTCCGTTTACTTACCGTATCACGTACCTCCTATTTTTAAGTATTCTGGAGTGTTCTGGAAGATTTCTTTTATGTGTTCCTCCGGTGTCATGGTTTGGATAACATTGCTTTCAACGTTAATTGGCGTACCTAAGATATAATGATTAATTCTTTGTCCATTGACTACCTTCGGATTAGTACCTTCGGCGTTATTAATCTTGATAGCTCCAGAACGATAGACCTCTTCAATAATATATGATCCTTCCCATTTCGAGAGAAGCTTTCCTGCAAAAAATCTTAAATGAGAGTTGAACAAAAGAACATAGTCTCCTATTTTGAATTCCCGCTTTTGGATTCTCTTATCATGCCATCTCTTTACTTTTTCTTTGAATAGCTTGGCATTTTCATACGCTTGGGTTCTCCATTCATCTAGTGAGCTAATATCAAATAGCCTCTTCTCACCGACAAGTTTGAAATCATAGTTGAGCTCTTTGATTGCCCAAAATGCTTTGTGTTCTAGTTCTAGAGGCAAATGACAAGCTTTTCCATACACCATTTTATATGGAGACATACCCATAGGATTTTTATAAGTTGTTCTATAGGCCCAAAGTGCATCATCTAATTTCTTAGACCAATTCTTACGAGACCTGTTGACAGTTTTTTGTAATATTAATTTTATTTGTCTATTGCTAAGTTCTACCTGACTACTAGATTGAGGATGATAGGGTGATGCAATTCTATGGTTAACATCATATTTAGCAAGCATCTTACGGAAAGCGCCATGAATAAAGTGTGAACCACCATCGGTCATTAAATATCTAGGGACTCCAAACCTCGGAAAGATAACCTCTTTAAGCATTTTAATGGAGGTGTGGTGATCAGCACTACTAGTTGGAATAGCTTCTACCCACTTAGTGACATAATCAACCGCAACTAAAATATGAGTGTATCCGTTAGAGGACGGAAAAGGTCACATATAATCAAAACCCCACACGTCAAATGGTTCAACAACAAGTGAATAATTCATAGGCATTTCTTGACGCTTACCGATATTACCAATTCTTTGACATTCATCACAAGACAAGACAAACTTACGGGCATCCTTGAAGAGAGTAGGCCAATAAAAACCAGATTGCAATACCTTGTGAGCAGTTCTATCTCCCGCATGATGTCCTCCATAAGCTTCGAAATGACATTTCCATAGGATTTGTTCCTGTTCATGCTCAGGTACACAATGTCTAATAATACCATCTACTCCTTCTTTGTAAAGATGTGGGTCATCCCAAAAGTAATGTCTCAAGTCATAGAAGAATTTTTTTTCTTTTGTTGATATGTAAAGCTAGGTGGTATATATTTAGCGACAATGTAGTTAGCATAATCAGCATACCAAGGTGTGTTGTGTGAGACACTTATTGCAGCTAGCTCTTCGTCAGGGAAACTATCATCAATAGGCAGTGGGTCATCAAGAATATTTTCTAACCTAGATAAGTTATCAGCTACGGGGTTCTCAGCTCCTTTCCTATCAACGATATGTAAGTCAAATTCTTGAAGCAAAAGAACCCACCTAATAAGTCTAGGTTTAGCATCTTTCTTCTCCATAAGATATTTTATAGCAGCATGATCGGTGTGAACAATAACTTTGGAGCCAACAATATAGGATCTAAATTTATCACAAGCAAACACAACTGCTAAAAATTCTTTTTCAGTAGTAGCATAATTTCGTTGGGCACTATCTAGAGTTTTACTAGCATAATGGATAACATTCAATTACTTATCAACTATTTGTCCTAGGACAGCACCAACAGCATAATCACTAGCATCACACATAATTTCAAAAGGCAAGTTCCAATCAGGTGGTTGAACGATAAGTGCAGAGGTTAAGGCTTTCTTGAGTGTTTCAAAGGCTTCTACACAATCGTCATAAAAAACAAAAGGGATATCCTTTTGCAAAAGATTAGTAAGAGGCCTAGAAATTTTAGAGAAGTCTTTAATGAACCTCTTATAAAAACCAGCATGACCAAGGAAACTTCGAATACCTTTAATATCTTTAGGACTTGGCATTTTCTCAATTGCATCTACTTTAGCTTTATCCACCTCAATACCTCGTTCAGATATTTTATGCCCCAAGACAATACCTTCATTAACCATAAAGTGGCACTTCTCCCAATTTAAGACAAGATTAGTTTGTTCACATCTCTGCAAAACTCGATCAAGGTTGCTTAAGCAATCATCAAAAGAAGTTCCATAAACGGAAAAATCATCCATGAAAACCTCCACAATCTTTTCACAAAAATCAGAGAATATAGCAGTCATACATCTTTGAAAGGTAGCAGGTGCATTGCATAAACCAAAAGGCATATGTCTATAAGCATAGGTTCCAAAAGGGCAAGTAAAGGTGGTTTTCTCTTGATCGGATTGTGACACAGGTACTTGAGAGAAACCAGAATATCCATCTAGGAAACAAAAGTGTGTGTGCTTAGATAGTCTCTCTAGCATTTGATCAACAAAAGGCAAAGGGTAATGATCTTTCCTAGTAGCTTTATTTAATTTTCTAAAATCAATTACCATTCTATAGCCAGTGACAATTCTTTGTGGAATGAGTTCATTCTTATCATTAGGAACAACGGTAATACGTCCTTTCTTAGGGACACAGTGAACGGGACTTACCTATCTACTATCAGCTATGGGATAGATTATACCTGCTTCCAGAACCTTTAATATTTCAGTTCTTACCACTTCCTTCATCTTAGGATTCAATCGCCGTTGGTGATCAACAACGGGTTTAGCATCAGGTTCCATATTGATCTTGTGCTGACATAGAGTGGGACTAATGCCCTTAAGATCATCAAGAGTATATCCAATAGCTGCCCGGTGCTTCCTTAGAACTTTCAATAATCTTTCTCTTCTCTTCATGTTCTGAAAGGTTAGCACTAATAATAACAGGATATATCTTTTTCTCATCAAGATAAGCATACTTCAAAGTGTCAGGCAATTGTTTCAATTCAAGCACAGGATCACCTTTAGGTGGAGGAGGACCTCCAAGGGTTTCAATAGGCAAATTGTGTTTCAGGAGAGGTTATTGTTCGAAGAAAATTTGATCTATTTTATTTCTTTCACGCAAGTGCATATCATTTTCATGGTCAAGCAAATATTGTTCTAATGGATCAGTAGGAGGCACAGAAATAGAAGCAAGACCAATTATCTCATCCTTATTAGATAATTCTTTATCACGGGGTTGTCTACTAAACTTGGAAAAATTAAACTCATGAGACACATTACCAAAACTGACACCAATGGTTTGTTTTTCACAATCTATCTTAGCATTGACGGTGCTCAAGAAAGGTCTACCAAAGATAATAGGACAAAAGTCATCTTGTGGGGAACCAAGGAATAGAAAATCAGTAGGGTATTTTACTTTCCCACATAAGACTTCAACATCTCTAACAATCCCAAGTGGTGTGATAGTGTCTCTATTAGCAAGTTTAATAGTAACATCAATATCTTCCATTTCAGCAGGTGCTATTTCATTCATAATTTCTTGGTATAAGGTAAAAGGGATAGCACTCACACTAGCACCTAAATCACATAAACCATGGTAGCAATGATCTCCTATTTTAACTGAGACAACGGGCAAGCCTTCTATATGTCTATGTTTATCTTTCTTATCAGGTTTAGCAATTCTAGCAGCTTCATCACAAAAGTAGATGACATGCCCATCAACATTTTCTACCAAGAGATCTTTAACCATAGCAACACTAGGTTCTACTTTAATTTGCTTAGGGGGTTTAGGTGCTCTTATATTACTCTTACGAACCACAGTTGATACCTTAGCATGTTCCTTTATCCTAACAGGGAAAGGTGGTTTTTCAATATAAACGGTAGGCACAACTGGATCAACATTGTAAAAGATTGTTTGTTCTTTAGCTATGACCGGTTCTTTAATTTCTTCTTTAATAGGGGGTGATATTTAAACCACTTCTCGTTAGGGAGGTCAACATGAGTAGCAAATGCTTCACAGAAAGAGGCTACTATCTCAGAGTCAAGTCCATATTTAGTGCTAAACTAATGAAAAGTATCGGTATTCATAAAAGATTTAACACAATCAAATTCAAGCTTTATACCTGACTCATTACCTTCGTCGAGTTGCCAATCTTCAGAGTTGCGTTTAATTCTTTCTAAGAGATCCCACTTGAAATCAATAGTCTTCTTCATATAAGAACCAACACAAGAAGTATCGAGCATGGATTGATCTTTATGCGAAAGCCGAGCATAAAATTTCTGAATGATAACTTCATTCGGAATGTCATGATTGGGGCATGGATATAACATTGAATTAAGCCTCCCCCAAGCTAGAGCGATACTTTCTCCTTCACGAGGCGAAAAAATTTATATATAATTCCGATCACGATGAACTAGATGCATAGGATAAAACTTTTGATGGAATTCCAATTGCAAACGATTCCAGTTCCATGATCCAAGATCATCACATATCCTATACCATGTCAATGCTTTTCCCTCCAAAGATAAAGGGAAAACCTTCTTCTTAACTTCATCTCCGGGAAAACCTGCAAGCTTTAATAATCCACATATTTCGTTCACATATAAAAGATGCATAACAGGATGTTCAGTTCCATCTCCCGCATAAGGTTTAGCAAGCAGTTTTTCTATCATACTCGAAGGAATTTCATAAGTAACATTTTCAGTAGGTGCTGTAGGTGGAGGGGTAGCTAATTGTGGTTCCAGTCGAGGTGAAGATACCCCGAACAAACCCCTCAAAGGATTGTTCTCCATAGTAGCAAGTAGCAATAAATTTCAGCACGTAGTATAAGTTTTTCCTTACCGATTTCCACTTACCAAGAGCGCTTCACTCCCCGGCAACAGCGCCAGAAAAGAGTCTTGATGACCCACAAGTATAGGGGATCAATCATAGTCCTTTCGATAAGTAGGAGTGTCGAACCCAACGAGGAGCAGAAGGAAATGATAAGCGGTTTTCAGCAAGGTAATTTTTGCAAGCACTGAAATTGTAGGTAACAGCTAGTTTGATAGCAAGGTAATTTGTAACGAGCAAGTAACGGTAACGGTAAACAAGGTGCAGCAAGGTAGCACAATCCTTTTGAGGCAATGGGCAGGCCAAAACAATCACTAGTAATAGGCAAACTGTTCTGAAGGGTACACGGGAATTTCGTCTAGTCACTTTTATCATGTTGGTTTGATTCGTGTTCGCTACTTTGATAATTTGATATGTGGGTGGACCGGTGCTAAGGTGCTGTTCTTACTTGAACTAACAACCTACTTATGATTAACCCCCTCGCAAGCATCCGCAACTATGAGAAAAGTATTAAGATTAAGTCTAACCATAGCATTAAACATGTGGATCCAACTCAGCCCCTTACGAAGTAGCGCATAAACTAGGGTTTAAGCATCTGTCACTCTAGCAACCCATCATCTAATAACTACTCCACAATGCATTCCCTTAGTCCCATGAATGGTGAAGTGTCATGTAGTCGACGTTCACATGACACCACTAAGGGAATCACAACATACATATCATCAAAATATCGAACACATATCAAATTCACAAGATTACTCGCAACACGACTTCTCCCGTGACCTCAAGAACAAAGGTAACTACTCACAAATAATAAACATGCTCAAGATCAGAGGAGTAATGAATAGCATAATGGATCTGAACATATGATCTTCCACCAAATAAACCATATCGTAATCAACTACGCAAGGTAATCAACACTACTAGTCACCCACAGGTACCAATCTAAGGTTCCGGTACAAAGATTGAACACAAGAGATGAACTAGGATTTGAGAGGAGATGGTGTTGTTGAATATGTTGATGAAGATTGGCCTCCCAAAGATGAGAGAGGTGTTGGTGATGACGATAGCTTTGATTTCCCCCTCCGGGAGGGAAGTACCCCAGGTGGAATCGCTCCGCCGGAGGGCAAAAGTGCTCCTGCCCAAGTTCCGCCTCGAGGCGGCGGCGCTTCATCCCGAAAGTCCTCCCCCTAATTTTTTAGGTTTTTTGGGAATTTATACCAGAAGATGGGCACCAGAAGCGGGCCAGGCTGGGCACAACCCATCAGGGCGCGCCTAGGGGGGCCTGGCGCGCCCTGGTGGGTTGTGCCCACCTAGGGGCCCTCCTCCGGTAGTTTTCAGCTCCAGTAATTTTTATTAAATACAAAAATAATCTCCGTAAATTTTCAGCTTCATTGGAGTTGTGCAAAATAGGTATCTCTGACGTGCTTTTCTTGGGTCCAGAATTACAGCTGCCGGTATTCTCCCTCATTGTGTAAACCTTGCATATTATGAGAGAAAAGGCATTAGAATCACTCCCCACGGCATTATTATTCAACAAAACAAAGTAAATAACAGTAGGAAATCATGATGCAAAATGGATGTATCAGCTAGCGAGATACCACTATTGTCATATTGTATCATGATTGTTTTCACGAAGTGTTCGTGCTTGAGATATTTTATTATTGCTCGCTAGTTGCTTATGTTATTGTTATGAGTTAATATAATTTCTGATATTTATTGTTGGCATGGTTAATCATAATCTTTGCTGAAAACCTGGGTGCTACTTAAGCATATATATGTAAACAAGAACAAAAGAGTTCATAAAAGTTTTTCTTTATCATTTTCAGTTTGTCAACTGAATTGCTTGAGGACAAGCAAAGGTTTAAGCTTGGGGGAGTTGATACGTCTCCAACGTATCTACTTTTCCTCACTCTTTTGCCCTTGTTTTGGACTCTGATACGTCTCCAACGTATCTATAATTTATGAAGTATTCATGCCATGTTTACAATAATTTTATATGATTTTGGTATGATTTTATTAGAACTAACCCGGACTGACGCTGTTTTCAGCAGAACAACCATGGTATCGTTTTTTGTGCAGAAATAAAAGTTCTCGGAATGGGCTGAAAATTTACGGAGAATATTTTTGGAAAATATAAAAAATTGGAGCAAAAAGATACCAGAGAGGAGTCGCGAGGAGGTCACAAGCCTGGGGGGCGCCCCCCCCCCCCCCTAGGGCGCGCCCCTGGCTTGTGGGTCCCTCAAGCACCCCCCCCCCCCCCCGATGTGATTCCAATGCCAAAAATTCCTATAAATACAGAAACCCCCGAAAAGAAACCTAGATCTGGAGTTCCACCGCCGCAAGCCTCTGTAGCCAAGAAAAACCAATCGGGAGCCCGTTCCGGCACCCTGCCGGAGGGGGAAACCATCACCGGAGGCCATCTTCATCATCCCGGCGGTCTCCATGACGAGGAGGGAGTAGTTCACCCTCGGGGCTGAGGGTATGTACCAGTAGCTATGTGTTTGATCTCTCTCTCTCTCGTGTTCTTGAGATGACACGATCTTGATGTACCGCGAGCTTTATTAATATAGATGAATCATATGGAGTTGTCCCCTCCCTATCTTCTTATGGTGAATTGAGTTTTCCCTTTGAAGTTTTCTTATCGGATTGAGTCTTTAAAGGATTTGAGAACACTTGATGTATGTCTTGCGATGGGATATCTGTGGTGACAATGGGATGTTCTATTGATCCACTTGATGTATGTTTTGGTGATCAACTTGCGGGTTCCGTGACCTTGGGAATCTATGCATAGGGGTTGGCACACGTTTTCGTCTTGACTCTCCGGTAGAAACTTTGGGGCACTCTTTGAAGTTCTTTGTGTTGGATTGAACATGATGAATCTGAAATTGTGTGATGCATATCGTATAAGCAAGCCTATGGGTACTTGTGGTGACATTGGAGTATCTAGGTGACATTAGGGTTTTGGTTGATGTGTATCTTAAGGTGTTATTTTAGTACGAACTCAAGGGCTATTCGTGACACTTATAGGGATAGCTCATAAGATTGATCGGAAAAGACAAATTTGAGATGGTTTCGTACCCTACAATAATTTCTTCGTTTGTTCTCCGCTATTTGTGACTTTGGAGTGAACTCTTTGTCGCACGTGAGGGATTTACATATGATTCAACTATGTCAGTATTGTTGAGAGAACTTGCACTAGTGAAAGTATGAACCCTAGGCCTTGTTTTCAAGCATTGCAATACCGTTTTTGCTCACTTTTGTTACTTGCTATCTTGCTGTGTTTATATTTTCAGATTACAAAAACCTGTATCTACCATCCATGTTACACTTGTATCACCATCTCTTCGCCGAACTAGTGCACCTATACAATTTACCATTGTATTGGGTGTGTTGGGGACACAAGAGACTCTTTGTTATTTGGTTGCAGGGTTGTTTGAGAGAGACCATCTTCATCCTACGCCTCCCATGGATTGATAAACCTTAGGTCATCCACTTGAGGGAAATTTGCTACTGTCCTATAAAACTCTGAGTTTGGAGGCCCAACACGAGTCTACAAGAAGAAGGTTGCGTAGTAGACATCAAGCTCTTTTCTGGCACCGTTGCCGGGGAGGTGAGTGCTTGAAGGTATATCTTTAGATCTTGCAATTAAATCTTTTAGTTTCTTGTTTTTCACTAGTTTGGTTTTATAAAAGAAAACTACAAAAAAAATGGAGTTTGGGTTGCATCATTTGTTTCGCCTTTATAATGTCTTTCGTGAAAATAAGGATTCGGAAAATTGTCCTCAATTGGTAGAGGAAGAAATTATGAAAATACTTGATGAGAATTACTTGAATGATGAGCATGATAGAAATATTGTTAGTATGAATTCTCTGAATATCCATGATGCTAATGATATGCAATGCCACAAGCTTGGGGATGCTATGTTTGATGAAGATGATATTTTTAGCCCCCCAAGTTTTGATGAGCAAATTTGTTATGATAATGACATGCCTACTATCTATGATGATTATGATGATGACATGTATGCTATAAAGAGTGATAGTAACCATGAAACTTGTCATCATGGTTTTAATATTGAAAGTGGTTATGTCAATCAAGTATCTCATGATAGTTATTTTGTTGAGTTTGCTCCCACTATTATGAACGAGAAGAAAATTGCTTATGTGGAGAGTGACAAATTTTCTATGCTTGTGGATCATGAAGATAATGCTTTATGTGATAGTTATGTTGTGAAATTCCTTCATGATGCTACTGAAAATTATTATGAGGGAGGAACATATGCTTGTAGGAATTGCAATAATATCAAGTTTCCTCTCTATGTGTTCAAAGTTTTGAAGTTATGCTTGTTTTGCCTTCCTATGCTAGTTGATTCTTGCTCCCATAAATTGTTTGCTCACAAAATTCCTATGCATAGGAAGTGGGTTAGACTTAAATGTGCTTGTCATGAGATTCATGATGCTCTCTTGCATGTTTCGATTACTATTCTTATGTGAGCATCATTGAAATCATCATGCCTAGCTAAAAGGCTTTAAAGAAGAGCGCTTGTTGGGAGACAACCCAACACTTTTCCTTTCTGTTTTTGTGTTCACATGATTAATCTACTGTAGTAATCATGTTTTATGCCTTTTATTTCAATAAAGTGCAAAGTAAAGCCTTTGGGATGACTCACAAGATGAGTAGAATTGATCCTGAACCAAAACAGAAACTTTTGACTCCAGTACAGGAATTTTCATTTTTTACTGGAGCGTCATAATGATCTGAAATTTTTACACAGTCTTAATATACAAATGCTACAGGTTTTCCTAATTTTTAAGAATTTTTAAAGACAGGGAAGTATGGTTATACTACAGATCTTCACAGACTGTTCTGTTTTTGACAGATTCTGTTTTGCATGCATAGTTTGCTTGATTTAGTGTTTCCATAGCTTATATTTAGTGGTATAAATTATGGGAATGATAGAATACAGTAGGTATCATGTGGGAACAATTATGAATCTTGTCTTGACAGTACCTAAGTGAATTATCTTTATTTATTATACTAACCCATCTCACGAAGTTCCGTTAAGTTTTGTGTGATTGAAGTTTTCAAGTTTTGGGTGAGACACCGATATGAGGAGAATAAGGAGTGACAAGAACGTAAGCTTGGGGATGCCCAAGGCAACCCCAAGGTAATATCCAAGGAATACTCAAGCGCCTAAGCTTGGGGATGCCCCGGAAGGCATCCCCTCTTTCATCTTCAACACTATCGGTATATCTTACTTGGAGCTATATTTTTATTCGTCACATAATATGAGTTTTGCTGGGAGCGTCATTTTATTTTCTTGTTCTCTGTTAGGTGTCATTTATAATCTTGTTTTTCAATAAAAATTTCCAAGAATTGCCTTAGGATGCTTGCATTGCATGTTTGATGTGTGATGTGTAAAAAAAACAGAAACTTTTGCTGTAGTGTTTGAATTTTCATATTTTACTGGAACGTGGAAAGTTTCTGAAATTTTTACACAGTGATGTCATATATATTATTTAGCATTTCCTAAATTTTCATAATTGTTTGAGTTACAGAAGTACACTGTTTTCATAAATTTCTACAGACTGTTCTGTTTGGACAGATTGCTGTCATAGTTTTGTTATCTACTTATCCTATAGTTTCCATAGCCTATATTGGTAGATATAAATTGTGGAAATGATAGTAAAAAGTAGATGATGTTTGATAATTATTGTGAAACTTGTCTTGGCAGTACATAAAGAGTTGATTTATTATTATGTGCACTAACCTATCTCACGAGTTCTTTTCAAGTTTTGTGTGGATGAAGTTTTTGAGAATAGGTGAAACCGGGATATGAGAGGATTGAACGAGATACAAAAGCTCAAGCTTGGGGATGCCCAAGGCACCCCAAGTAAATATTTCAAGAAGTCTCAAGCATCTAAGCTTGGGGATGCTACGCATCCCACCTCTCTTCATCAACAAGTATCGTTTAGCCTATGTTGAGCCTAAATTTTTATTCGTTCACATGATGCGTGCTATTCTTGGAGTGCTATTTTTCTTTTGTTTTGCTGTTTGAATAAAAGCATTGGATCTGAAATTTTGAATAAGAGAGAGAGAGTCCTCACATGGCTATTTAACTAATTGACTACGCATTGATCTTCACTTATATCTTTTTGGAGTAGTTTGTCATTCAATCTCGTGCTTCACTTATATCCTATGAGTAAATGGTTGAATGAATTGAATATCATAAATCTGAAATTAAATATGCTTCATATACTTATCCCATGGGGAGTAATGACTTCACACATAATAAGTATAGGTGGTAAAATTTATTGAAAGTTAGCAAACACCGCATTGGTCACTTGAACAATTCATGAAAGAATATTGAAGGAAGAGAGATTCCACATATAAATATACTATCTTGGACATCTTCTATGATTGTGAGCTCATTAATTATTTTCAAACTCGAGGAAATTAGTTAAAATTGGACAAGGAAGACAACTTAATGAGTTATGTTTGGGTATATTTATATAGAAGTTATATTGTTATGGATGCTCCAACATGTGGTGCTTGCTTCCACCTCATACTAGCCAAAACTTCCGCACCAAGTAGAAATACTACTTGTGCATCCAAACACCCTTAAACCCAAAGTTGTTCCATATGAGTCCACCATACCTACCTATATGTGGTATTTACCTGCCGGTCCAAGTAAATTTGCATGTGCCAAACTCTAAACCTTCAAATAATATTATGTTTGGTATGCCCGAATTGCTCATATAGTGACTAGGGGCTGTCAGTATCTTCCATGCTAGGTGGGTTATTCTCACGATATGTGTTGATTCACTATCATTCACGAGAAAGTGGCTGGTATTCGGGATGCCCAGTTCCATGCTCAAAAATCAAATCAAAATATAATGAAACAAAACTCCCCCAAGATTGTTGTTTGTATGGACGGTACCCGTGGATTCGGCTCGCCGTGGAGTGTGATTGATTGATGGAGGGGGAGTAAAAACTTTACCATTCTGTTTGGGAACCGCCTATAATGTATCTAGCATGGAAGATACCGAGATCTCTCGGTTGTTATGTTGACAATGAAAGCATACCGCTCAAAATTATTATTCATCTCTATTTTAAAAGCTCGAGCAATGGCACCTTTGCAAGTCAATGCTTCTCTCTGCGAAGGGCCTATCTTTTACTTTCTAGTACTTACCTTTATGCAAGAGTCATGGTGATCTTCACCACTTCCTATATTTCGCCTTTTTCTCTTGGCAAGCGTCATGTGTTGGGGAATGATCTAGACATATATATCCACACAAATATATTTGATCATGAATTATTATTGTTGACAATTATCTATATGATAAATAAGTTGGGAGGCGAAACATTAAGCCCCTATCTTTCTCTGTGTTCGATGGATGCTATTTGTTCTAAAATATGCTTTGAGTGTCAATAATCATGGAAGACTATATGATAGTTGAGTATGTGGAATTTGCTAAATCAAAGCTCTTACATAGACCCTTCCTGAAAATAAGATGAATTGCAATTGTTCGATGACTAGGAATAGGTTTGTTAGTTTTCAAGAAACTTTCTGGTCTATACTTTAACATGTGAATAGCTTGTTACTTGATCATGAGAAGTTTTATGAGATGGGCTACTGTTTATGGTTTATATTGATGCTAGAAAAAGTGATTGGAGTTATCATTGATCAAACTTGTGCACTTGCTAGCATTCACACTTCATAAATTATTTCTTTTATCATTTACCTACTCGAGGACGAGCAGGAATTAAGCTTGGGGATGCTGATACGTCTCCAATGTATCTATAATTTATGAAGTATTGATGCCATGTTTACAATAATTTCATATGATTTTGGTATGATTTTATTAGAACTAACCCGGACTGACGTTGTTTTCAGCAGAACTACCATGGTGTCGTTTTTTGTGCAGAAATAAAAGTTCTCGGAATGGGCTGAAAATTTACGGAGAATATTTTTGGAAAATATAAAAAATACTGGAGAAAAAAGATACCGGAGAGGAGTCCCGAGGAGGTCACAAGCCTGGGGGGCGCGGCCCCCCCTAGGGCGCGCCCCTGGCTTGTGGGTCCCTCGAGCACCCCCCTGACGTGATTCCAACGCCAAAAATTCCTATAAATACAAAAACCCCCGAAAAGAAACCTAGATCGGGAGTTCCGCCGCCGCAAGCCTCTGTAGCCACGAAAAACCAATCGGGAGCCCGTTCTGGCACCCTGCCGGAGGGGGAAACCATCACCGGAGGCCATCTTCATCATCCCGGTGGTCTCCATGACGAGGAAGGAGTAGTTCACCCTCGGGGCTGAGGGTATGTACCAGTAGCTATGTGTTTGATCTCTCTCTCTCTCGTGTTCTTGAGATGACACGATCTTGATGTACCGCGAGCTTTATTAATATAGATGAATCATATGGAGTTTTCCCCTCTCTATCTTCTTGTGATGAATTGAGTTTTCCCTTTGAAGTTTTCTTATCGGATTGAGTCTTTAAAGGATTTGAGAACACTTGATGTATGTCTTGCGATGGGATATCCGTGGTGACAATGGGATGTTCTATTGATCCACTTGATGTATGTTTTGGTGATCAACTTGCGGGTTCCGTGACCTTGGGAATCTATGCATAGGGGTTGGCACACGTTTTCGTCTTGACTCTCCGGTAGAAACTTTGGGGCACTCTTTGAAGTTCTTTGTATTGGATTTAACATGATGAATCTGAAATTGTGTGATGCATATCTTATAATCAAGTCCATGGGTACTTGTGGTGACATTGGAGTATCTAGGTGACATTAGGGTTTTGGTTGATGTGTATCTTAAGGTGTATTTTAGTACGAACTCTAGGGCTGTTCGTGACACTTATAGGGATAGCTCATAAGATTGATCGGAAAAGATAACTTTGAGGTGGTTTCGTACCCTACAATAATTTCTTCGTTTGTTCTCCGCTATTTGTGACTTTGGAGTGAACTCTTTGTCGCACGTGAGGGATTTACATAGGATTCAACTATGTCAGTATTGTTGAGAGAACTTGCACTAGTGAAAGTTTGAACCCTAGGACTTGTTTTCAAGCATTGCAATACCGTTTTTGCTCACTTTTGTTACTTGCTACCTTGCTGTTTTTATATTTTCAGATTACAAAAACCTATATCTACCATCCATGTTACACTTGTATCATCATCTCTTCGACGAACTAGTGCACCTATACAATTTGCCATTGTATTGGGTGTGTTGGGGACATAAGAGACTCTTTGTTATTTGGTTGCAGGGTTGTTTGAGAGAGACCATCTTCATCCTATGCCTCCCACGGATTGATAAACCTTAGGTCATCCACTTGAGGGAAATTTGCTACTGTCCTACAAAACTCTGCGCTTGGAGGCCCAACACGAGTCTACAAGAAGAAGGTTGCGTAGTAGACATCAGACTCTAATTTGCATGATTTGAATGGAACTAACCCGGACTGACGCTGTTTTCAGCAGAATTACCATGGTGTTGTTTTTGTGCAGAAATAAAAGTTCTCGGAATGGAACGAAACTTTTTGGAGAATTATTTCAAAATATATAAGAATTATTGGAGCCAAAATCCACCGGAGAGGGGGGCCAGGGTGAGCAGCACCTACCAGGGCGCGCGAGGCCCCCTGGGCGCGCCCTGGTGGGTTGTGCCCACCTCGTGGCCCCACTGACCCTAATTCCGCCACTATAAATTCCTATTTTCAAAGAAAAAAATCAGGGAGAAAGTTTCATTGCGTTTTACGATACGAAGCCGCCGCCACCTCCTGTTCTTCATCGGGAGGCCAGATCGGAGCCCATTTGGGGCTCCAGAGAGGGGAATCTTCGGTCTTCGTCATCATCAACCCTTCTCCATCGCCAATTCCATGATGCTCCCCACCGGGAGTGAGTAATTCCTTCGTAGGCTTGCTGGTCGGTGAGGAGTTGGATGAGATTCATCATGTAATCGAGTTAGTTTTGTTAGGGCTTGATCCCTAGTATCCATTATGTTCTAAGATTGATGTTGCTATGCCTAATGCTTGTCATTAGGGCCCGAGTGCCATGATTTCAGATCTGAACCGTTTATGTTATCATCTCTATATATATGTTCTCGATCCGATCTTGCCTAGTCATATGCACTTATTATGTGTTATGATCCGTCAACCCCATAGTGACAATATTTGGGATACTTCGCGGTGATGACCGTAGTTTGAGGAGTTCATGTATTCACCATGTGTTAATGCTTTGTTTCGGTTCTCTATTAAAAGGAGACCTTAATATCCCTTAGTTTCCATATGGACCCCGCTGCCACGGGAGGGTAAGACAAAAGATGTCATGCAAGTTCTTTTCCATAGGCACGTATGACTATTTACGGAATACATGCCTACATTACATTGATGAACTGGAGCTAATTTTGTATCGCCCTAGGTTATGACTTTTACATGACGAATATCATCCAACGAGTTACTGATCCAGTGCCTACGAGCTTTCCACTTATTGTTCTTGCTAAGTTACCATTACTGTTGCTACTGTTCCAACTGCTACAAAACTATTACTACTACTGTTACCGCTACTGTTACTGTTGCTACTGCTATCAAACTATCGTATTATTGTGCTACTGATCACCTTGCTGCAGATATTTAATGTCTAGGTGTGGTTGAATTGACAACTCAACTGCTAATACTCTCAAGTATTCTTTGGCTCCCCTTGTGTCGAATCTATAAATTTGGGTTGAATCTCTACCCTCGAAAACTGTTGTGATCCCCTATACTTGTGGGTTATCATGCAACAGAGCATATCATGTCACGGGGTTTGGATGCACCGGCGAACGTTGCACCGATCCTTGAGGTGAGAATGGGCAATGCACGGCACCGAAGAGGCTAGCAAATATGAGAAGGTGAGACTGCGTATGTCCATGGTTTCACATTAGTCATAAAGAACTCATATACTTATTGCAAAGTTTTATTAGTTTTATCATAGATCAAAGTACTACTCGCATGCCCCGAGGGAAGAGGTTGGTAGGAGTGAACCATCGCGCGCTTCCGACCCGAAACGACACTAGGATTTCAACGAGGAATAGAAATGCTCACACATCATCACCATGACTCTTTAATTTTTTAGATTAACAAAAAGTTTAACCTTTCTTAATATCAACACCTCTACGGGTCAACAATTATGAACTCATGCCTATTTCATATTATCATATCAATATCTTGACCCACAATTTCTCTATATGTGCAACTTGATGGTTTTGATTATCACTCATTGAATACCTAATATTTTTGGATTAGTCTTATGGCCCATGCAAATTATCGTCCCTATTTATGAACTCTCAAACAAATATAAGTGAAGAATGAGAGTGAAATCATTTCTATAAAATCTACACACCACCGTGCTCAAAAAGATATAAGTGAAATACTAGATCAACTGCTAAGCTCAAAAGATATAAGTGAAGCACATAGAGTATTCTAACAAATTATGATGAAGGTGTGTATCTCTTAAATAGGTGTGTCCAGCGAACAATGATGGTGGAAAACTGAAAGTAAAAGCAAACAAAAGCAAACGACGATCCAATCAAAACTCATATCATGTGACGAATAAAAATATAGCTTCAAGTGACATACCGATGGATTGAGACGAAAGAGGGGATGCCTTCCGGGGCATCCCCGAGCTTAGATGCTTGAGTCTCCTTTAAAATATTACCTTGGGGTGCCTTGGGCATCCCCAAGCTTAGGTTCTTGCTACTCCTTATTCCGTGGTCCATCATAATAACACCCAGAACTTGAAAACTTCAATCACACAAAACTCAACAAAACTTCGTGAGATCCGTTAGTATAAGAAACATATTGCATACTTTAGGTACTGTTATAAATTAATTCTTATTTCATAATTGCACAATAGGTAATGTATTCTAACTTCTCCATGGCTTATACCCCCCGATACAATCCATACCATAATCAAAATAAGCAACTATGCAAGCAAAAACAGAATCTGTCTAAAACAGAACAGTCTGTAGAAATCTGTAGAGAACCTATACTTCTGTAACTCTAAAAATTCTGAAACATTAAGACAACCTCAAAAATTTGTATATAAACACTGTGTAAAAATTTCAGATCATTATCACGCACCAGTAAAAAATGAAAATTTCTGCACTGGATTCAAAAGTTTCTGTTTTGTTTCAGCATCGATTCTACTTATCTTGTGAGTCATCCCAAAGGCTTTACTTGGCAAAAATACAAAAACATAATCATTACAGAGGCAATAATCATGTTATCAAAAATAAAAAGAAAGTTTAAAGAAAAAAACTTAAAGATAACTAGGTATAATGCATTGTTTTATGCCCTTAGCTAGGCATATTGCATTGTTTCAAGTATTGTCATTTTTGACACCAAGGGATCCACTCCCCTTCATGTCTTTCAAAACTAGCTCTTCTAAAATCTTACTTAACAAATCACCGTTATCAAATTTAGTGGAGGGAATCAAGTGGTCAAAAGGATTTATGATATCATTACTAACATCATCATCATCATAGGGATCTTCATACAAAACATGAATTTCATCAACGATGGGTTCCCTAATAGTGTTTTCATGCCAATCTTCACTAAACCCTTCATTAATTCCTTTAGAAATCCACTCAAATTTATCACAAGTGTGAAGGAATAAAGCTTGCATTAATTCTTCGAGAGAAACATTTCTCCTCATATTCTCAATGAACCTTGACAATCACTAGATTCCAACATATGCAAAACATCTTTATTATGTAGGATCACTTCTATAGGGGGAGTTTCAGATTTTACTCTATAAAAAGAAAATATTTCTCTTGCTTCCCACACTATGTAATCAAATTCCTGCATAAGGATGATGGTAGCAATTTTCTTAATCTTAGGATTACGAATACTGGGAAGTCCAAAAAATATCTTTTGGAGCATAGGATGGAGATGCACAATTTTTCTTTCTAGCTTCAATATTAGCATTGTAATAGCATCCACATAACAACGTGTTTCTTCAAGTATAGTTCCTTTAGTAAAAGGGATAGCTCCCGAGCACTCAAAAAATTCTTGTATAATATGTTTCCCAATGATGTTCCCACTACCTACATCAAAGATTTTTGATTTTAAAACCGACTATTGGGAACTTGATTTTTAGGAGGCTCATGAATAGCATCAACAATTTTTGGTCTCTCCTCTTCCAAGTCACTAGCACTATCTTCACTAGCGCTCTCAACAATAACTTTCTCAAACTCAGACATGATAGCAACTTTCAAGCAAGCAAGGAAGTAAACTAGTAACAAGCAAAGAAAAATAATTTTGTATTTTTCATTTTTATGAGACAAGCTAAATATAACAGCAAATAAAAAGAAGAACAAGTGAATGAAAATTTGTGTGAAGTTACTTGATAGTTGATGATGATATTCCCAGGCAACGGCGCCAGAAATCCTTCCTGATACTTGTGATTTGCGTCGGGTTTTCCGTGAAGAGGAACGGGTAATTGCAGAACAAAGTGGGTAAGTATTTCCCTCAGTTATGAAACCAAGGTTTATCGAACCAATAGGAATATCAATCCTAAACCGTCTTCACCGGCTGCACACAAATGAACAAACAACTTGCACCCAACGCGGGCAAGAGGGTTGTCAATCCCCTTGATCTCGTTATTTGCAAGCAAATGAGTTGTGTAGATAATTGTTGATAAATGTAAATTGAAAAATCAAATAAAAATTAAATAAAGGCAGCAAGGTAATAATGGCGTTTGTAAATATATAAGTGAATAGATCCGGGGGGCATAGTTTTCCCTAGCGGCATCTCTCATGTAGGCAGCATACTGTGGGTAACAAATTACTATTGGGCAATTGATAGAAAAGCGGGTAGTCATGCGATTTTCACGGCAATGATCATGTGTATATAGGCATCACGTCCATAAACAAATAGTCCGACTCCTGCCTGCACCTATTACTATTACTCCACTCATCGACCGCTATCCAGCATGCATCTAGAGTATTAATTAAAACAAAGTAATGCATGAAGAACGATGACATGGTGTAGACAAAGTAAACTCAAGCATATGAATGAAACCCATCGTGTTATCCTTAGTAGCAACAACACAAAGACACATCTTGTCCCCTACTTTGTCACTGGGATATAGAAACTCGTCAGGTTGAACCTACCACAACGCACCACTCCCACCGATGAAATATCAATCTACTTGGCCAAAGCACATCAATAGATCGGATAGCATTACGAAGCTATAATGATCATGCAATTAAGAGACAATATATATCAGAGGTATCTCAAATACTTTTCATGAATAATCTGAATATAAACCCACAATTCATCTGATCCCAACAAACACACCGCACAATAGGATTACATCGGATAGATCAAAGCGAAGATGCGATGACCATTGTATTGAAGATCAAGAGATAGAGATATTGCCATCTAGGCACTAGCTATGGCCCCGTAGGTCTTTGGTGAACTACTCACACATCATCATGAGGGCAGCAAGGTTGATGTAGAGGCCCTCCGTGATCGATCCCCCCTCCGGCAGGGTGCCGGAACGGAGCTCCAGATGGCCTCGTGATGGAACAGAGACTTGCGGCGGTAGAAAATGGGTTTTAGGACTGCCTCTTGGTTTTTTGCAATATTAGAGAATTTATAGGCCAGAGAAGGGCGTCGGGAGGCAGCCGAGGGGTCCACCACATATCAGGGCCCCTCCCCCCCAGGGCGCCCTTTGATGTGTGGTGGGGCCCTCGTGCACCTCCCAACCTGCTTCCGAAGCTTCCAGGTCTTCTTATGGTCTAGAAAAAATCATCAAAAAGTTTCGTGGCAATTGGACTTCGTTTGGCACTGTAACCTGAAAAGTAAAAAACATGCAGAAAACAGCAACTAGCACTGGGCACTGGGTCAATAGGTTAGTGCTCAAAAATATTATAAATTGGTAAATAATGACCCAAAAAGTATCCTAGAATGATAATATATCAGCATGGAACAATCAAAAATTATAGATACGTTGGAGACGTGTGAGTCATCCATAGCAATTGCACACAACAAGATCCGACAGCGATATATTCAGATTCGGCGGTTGACAGAGATACCGAGTTTTGTTTCTTGGTGGACCAAGACACAAGAGGTCTCCCAAGAAATTGACAAGTACTCAAGGAGGATTTTCTATCAACTTTATCGCCAGCATAGTCCGGGTCGAAATAGCTCATAAGATCAAATGAAGATCCCTTGGGATACCAAATGCCAAATTTTGGGTATGTATCAAGTATCTCAAAATTCTCTTCACGGCCTTAAGATGAGACTCTTTGGGTGCCGCTTGATATCGGGCAAACATGCACACACTTAGCATCATATCGAGATGAGAGGCACGAAGGTATAATAAGGAACCAATCATTGATCAATAAACATTTTGATCAACTGGTTTGTCCTCCTTAGTGAGGTTAACATGTCCACTTATAGGCATAGGGGTTTTCATACCTTTGCATTCTTTCATGTTGAACTTCTTGAACAACTCCTTGGTATACTTTGTTTGAGAGACAAAGGTTCCATCTCTCGTTTGCTTGGTTTGCAAACCAAGGAAGAATTTCAGCTCACACATCATAGACATCTCATATTTCTCGAACATCAACCTTCAAAATTTCTCACTAAAATGTGGGTTAGTATATCCAAAGATTATATCATCCACATAAATTTGGCACACAAATAATTCACCGTTAACTCTTTTAGTGAACAAGGTTGCATCAATTTTAGCAATTTCAAAACCCTTTTCTATAAGAAACTTCGTTAAGCATTTGTACCAAGCTCAAGGGGCTTGTTTGAGACCATAGAGAGCTTTCTGAAATTTATAGACATGATTAGGTTTCTTATGGTTCAAAAAGCCAGGAGGCTGTTTAACATAGACTTCCTCCTCAATTTCACCATTTAGAAAAGCACTTTTGATGTCCATTTGTTAAAGTGTGATATCATGATGATTGGCATAAGCACGAAGAATGCGAATGGATTCAAGTCTAGCAACGGGGGTGTAAGTCTCACCGTAGTCCATACCTTTGACTTGAGTGTAGCCTTGAGCCACAAGACGAGCCTTGTTGCATACTACTTGTCCATTTTCATCTTGCTTGTTGCGAAACACCCATTTTGTTCCAATGATGTTGTGTTCATCCTTGGGCTTTTCAACTAGAGTCCAAACTTGATTCCTCTCGAAGTTGTGTAGCTCCTCATGCATAGCATTCACCCAATCCGGGTCTTTGAGAGCTTATTAAACCTTCATAGGCGCAATGCTAGAGATAAATGAGTAATGCTCACAAAAGTTAGCTAAGCGAGTTTTAGAGTGAGTAATTCTCCCGTTTCTTATGTCACCAAGAATTTGCTATACGGGATGATCTTTGTCCGCTCTTGCTTGAACTCGGGGTAGCTTTTTCTTGTTGGATGGCGGAGCTTCTTCATCATCATCATCTTCTTCGTTGCTGTTGAAGGTCTCATTCCCTTGTGGAGGTGGTGAAGGAGTTTGAGGTGGATCATCTTGATGTACTCCTTCACTCTCTTCATCTTGTCGTGTACTGCTTGTGGATGCCTCCATATTATCTTGTGGTTCACCTTGACGTGAGGTCGGGGCTTCCACTTGAGTTGATGAAGTACTTTCCTTCACTTCCATGGGACGAATTTTGCCAATGGACCAGTCTTGGATGGCTTCCGAAGGTTCCTTATCTCCTACATCATTTGGCAATTGCTCGACTTGCGAACCATTAGTTTCATCAAACTTCAGATCTACCATCTCTACAACTTTTCGAGTGAAGTTGTTGTAGACACGGTAAGTGTGAGAGTTCGATCTGTAACTAAGTAGGAAACCTTCATGTGATTTAGGAGAAAATTTAGAATGACTATGCTTATCAAGAATGTAGCAATTGGAGCCGAATACTCGAAAGTATCCAACTTGGCGTTCGTTACTGGTGAGTATCTCGTATGTCATTTTGCCGAGAAGATTGTGTACATAGAGTCGGTTTGTTGCATGACAAGTTGTTTCCACCGCTCCGCCCAAAAGTGTCGTGGAGTCTTGTACTCATCGAGCATCGTTGTATCCATCTCTATTAGAGTCTGGTTCTTCCTCTCAACATCTCCATTTTTTTGAGGCGTGTACGTAGCCGAGAACTCATGTGAGATGCCTTCTTCAACAAGAAAGGTATCCACATTTGTGTTCTTGAACTCCATCCGTTATCGCTCCGAACTTTCTTGATCTTCACTTCAAACTGATTTTGTGCCTTCCGAGTGAAGTTCTTGATGATGTTTTGAACCTGCAACTTATCATCAAGAAAGAATACCCACATAAATCTGGAAAAATCATCAACTATAACTAAGCCAAAAGAGTTTCTATTGAGGCTCTCATAGCATTGGGACCGAAAAGATCCATATGAAGCATCTCAAGTGGTCTATTGGTAGTCATGATATTATTGACATGATGACTTCCCCCAACTTGATTTCCCGCTTGACAAGCACTACAAAGTCTATCTTTATCAAATATACCATCTTTAACACCAAGTATGTGAACACCTTTGATGAGTTTCTCTAGATTACGCATGCCAACATGTCCTAGCCTTCTATGCCATAACCAACCTTTAGAAGATTTTGCAATGAGACAAGTACGAGGTTGGGCTCTCTTAGTGAAATCAACAATGTATAGATCACCTCTACGGAAACGGTAAATACCATGTTATGATTGTCTCGACGAAACACTTGGCAATCTACTTTAGTAAATAGCACATTGAAACCGAAGTCAGCAAGTCTAGATACGGAAAGAAGATTGTAGCCAAGGGATTCAACGAGCATGACATTTTGAATGGAGATATCATGAGATATGGCCACCTTATCAAGGCCAAGTACCTTACGATTGGAGTTGTCTCCGAAGGTCACGTACCTGTGCGGTCCATTATTTGGTGTGATCTCATGAAACATGTCTCTATCTCCGGTCATGTGATCGGTGCATCCACTATCGAGAATCCATTCCTTTCCACCGGACATGTAGTCTTTGAAGTTTGCCATGAGACTTAGATTCTTCATAGTCTTCTCAAACTCAATGTTCCATTCCTCATCTTCATCATAGTAGCCATGTTCCACATTGTCATCATCAAATGTCATATCCTCGTCACAAGCATTAAGTGAATCGTTAGAATTTTTATCATGACAATATTCAACGGAATGAATGCAAATGACTTCTAGAATGATATTATTTATGGTTGTAACATCTCCTTTAGCACGCATGAGGTCACGAAGCTCAAAAATACAATCATCAAACTTGGGATCACTAGGCTTCATTTTGTGGAATTCAATAGTTTATGAAGAATTTCATCAAGATTCTTTAAAGAGATATTTGGGTATCTCCTTTCCAAATATTTCCACAAAGTATAGGTACAAGTACAGTTTTGCATGGAACCAAGTACGGAATTAGGTAATCCTCTAATGATGAGATTGATAGTCCTTAGATTACGAAGCATGTCAATTTCTTCCATGTGAGTAGGATGTAAGGGATCAATGGGAGGCACATATTGACTACGAACATACTTGCTCAAGTTAAATTCATCAAATATATCAAGCATTTCATCTCTCCAATGAACATACTACTCCCCATTGAGAATATGCACTCTACGTCTAATACTCCCAAAAGTAGACATATCCATCTTCCTCCAATGGTGATCAAACAAAAGCAATGGAGACCAAAGCTCTGATACCAATTGTGGGATCGAAAAGAGGCGTCTAAAGGCGGGGTGACTAGACACTTAAGAAGATAAATGAGCAATTTGTGGTTCACTTGAAGTTTAGACAGATTTTAGCACAAGTTAAGTAACATCCAATGATTCCTACACATGCATATCTATAGATTGAACAGCGGAAAGTAAGTAGCATGCATTTGCAAGAAACATAAGGGATGGTAGAGTAGAAAGATCAAACGCAATGAAGACTCAAAGATTTTTCCCATGGTTCTGATAGGTGGTGCTATCATACGTCCATGTTGATGGAGGCTTCAACCCACAAAGGGTAACGGTTGGGAGAGTCCCTGGAGGGCTCCACCCACGAAGGGTCTACGAAGAAGCAATCTTGCCTATTCCACCATGGCTTACATCCACAAAGGACTAGCCTCACTCGGGGTAGATCTTCACGAAGTAGGCAATCTGCTTTTCCTTACAAACTTCTTGGTTCAACTCCACACGATCCGGAGGCTCCCAAGCAACACATAACCAATCTAGGAGACACCACTCTGCAAAAGGTAATAGATGGTGTATAGATGATGAACTCCTTGCTCTTGTGCTTCAAAAGATAGTCTCCTCAACACTCAATCACCCTCTCACAGGATTTGGCTTGGTGGAAGAAGGTGACTGGATGGAAAGCAACTTGGGGAGGCTAGAAATCAAGACTCATATGGTTGGAGTGGAAGATCTTGATCTCAACACATGAGTAGGTGGTTCTCTCTCAGAAATTGAATGGTGAAACTGTTAGCTTGTTCTGAGTGCTCTCTCTACCAATGAGAGGGGGTGGAGGGGTATAAATAGCCTTCTCCAAAAATCCAACCATTACAACATTATTGCCTAACTTGGTGGAACCAAAGTAAAAACTCGTTTACACCGACTAGTGCAAAAGGTTGCAACTTTCGGGTTCTCGGTGAGACCGATTCGGGTGACCTGGGGTAGATCCAATTCTTGGTGGCACCGAAATGAAAAAATCGGGAATTCTGAAGTTTAACACTTTGAATACAGAGAGTTGGCACCCACTTTTCAGCCATACAGAATGTGGTCTCGGTGGTACCGAGATGTTAGGGTTTTGGCTCTGGGTTCTGTCTTGGCAAACTCGGTGAGGCCGAAATGAAAAACTTGGTGGCACCGATTTTGGCTTTTTGTTTTGGACAAAATATTTTTGTGAGAGTTTGGTTGAGGCTTTTGGTGGCAAATCTCTAAGCACATGAGCAACCAGATCATTATTAATACCTCGTCCCCTTTTAATAGTATTGGCTTTTCATATGGACTCAATTGTGATTTCTCACATAAAAAAATGTAGAGTCTTGAAGCTTGAAGATCTTGCCAATTCCATTCCTTTCCGTCTTGGGGATCCTTCACACAATTCCCAGCCATTTATCTCTTTGGACTTCATCTGAAATAAACTGGGCCAGCCCGAACGACTCTCCGGAATCAGAGGTGCGTGCCACGCGTCGTGAGAGGCAGGGGCACGGGAGAGGGACGCGGTCCGGCAGTCCGCGTGCCACCGCTGTAGGATGCAAGCGGAAACCGACGAGGATGAGCAGCTCCTCGCCTGGGTATACCGCCGGTCCCTCACGACGGCGGCGATGAACGCTCGCCGCCTCCGACGGAAGAACGCAAAGGCACTCCGGCTTGCTATTGAGCAGTCCAAATGCGAGACAAAGGAGGTAGCAGCGAAGAAGGCTCAGGACACCAAGTTGAAGCGTGGGCAGTACAGGGCGGTCCATCGGATGAAGTGGCTCATCGTCCTCTTCGACTCTGACTCCGACGACGACGACGATGACCGTGACAGCTGCACCTCCTCCTCAGACGACCAAGACCCTCCAGCAGCCGCGGATGCCTATAGCTGCGCCGACAACCGGAAGGGCAAAGGCCCAGCGAGAAAGTGGTGATCCCCCTCCTCTATGTTTATATCGTTTTTAGTTGTAGAAGTTTAAGAACTTCTCCGATGACGAACTAAGATGATCTTTTTGGTGTTGCCAATTTGTTAACGTCCGTTTGCAGCCGATCTTATGTTCGTTTGTGGCCGATGTTTGTTGTCCGTTGTTTGATCACATAGTGTAGCTCAATGTTGCGTGTGTAGTATGAATATACGGTGCCAACTATAAAATACATGGATACATAGTGGCAAATATGAGACATGTCCAAATTAGCCCATCACGGCTGTAGATGCTCTTTTTTTAGGAAAAGCCATCATGGCGCACTTTATTTCAGGTTGAATAATGATACGTCATAAATTACAGCCGGGACAATAAAGCTAGGGGGATCACCATCCCAAAACACAAAAGAAATAGAAGCAAAAGCATGTCTACCTAATGTGTGCGCCACCATGTTTTCTTCCCTGTTGCAATGCTGCACGGAGATGTTCCGAATTCTGGATGCAATCTGAAAACAATCTGCTAGTATAGCCGAGTATAAACTCCACACCTGAATGACCCCATTGAAAGCTTGTACCAGCTCTAGAGAATCTGTTTCAACTATGACCGGAACACAGCCCAGCTTTTCCATCATGTACATGCCCTTCTGAGGCGTTGTAGCCTCCGTTGTTGCTGCATCAAGTAATCGGTCTAGAGGCCAGCAAGCCCTTGCAATAGATTCACCAACTCCATTACGTAACACTGCACCTACTCCATCTGTTCCGTTTTCAGAAAAAGATGCATCGATGTTCAGCTTATATGAAAGTCTCGGTGGTTTGCACCATGTTATTGTTTGTGTTTCAGATTTTGAATAAGCTCCCACATAGTTCATTGCTATAGCTTGAATAAAAAAAGCAAACTGAGGTGGAGGAGCCACAACCACCCCTTTTACAAACTCTCTACCTTGCCACCAAATATACCAAGCACCCACAATAATCATCTCCTTCAACCCAACTTGCCCAACTACCGGTGATTTATTATTCTGTCGGCGAAGCAGCTCTTCAAGAACTATGGATCCAGATCGGTCAATATATGTAGCCTCCATAATAATGTCTTGAAGACCCAGCAATTTCCAGACATATTGTGCCCGGCTGCAAGTGAACATCAAATGCTTAATAGCATCAGGACCCGAAGAGCAAACCGGACATTGACCCAGAGTAGGAATGTGTCTATTAGCCAGTTCTGCTAGGCCCGGTATTATGCCATGCAAGGCTTTCCATCCAAAGATTTTTACTTTGCTTGGCACATTCAGCTTCCATAAGATGTCCCAAACAGGATTGCGTGTAGTTGACCTTGTCCACCCGCTCTAGTCAGTCCGTGTCTATGAGCATGATCCCCTTCAATATAGTACGCCGACTTTACCGTGAACATATATGATTTTGTAAAATGTCAGGCTATGAAATATTCATTTAGATGTTCGCCTAAGGGTATCCGCAAGATTCTTTCCATGTCAATTGGGCTGAAAAAATCCCTGATAAGCATCTCATCCCAACTTCCAGTAGCCGGGTCAATTAAATCACTTATAGTTTGTAGCAGAATTTGGCCTTTAGGTGTTTGCACCATTCAAGATGGATTTCCTGGTATCCAGTGGACGTCCCAAATATCTATATGCTCACCGGTGCTAACTCTCCAAATATGGCCTCTTCGAAAAGTACCCAGGCCGGCCACAATACTTTGCCACGTGAAAGAGGAGCCTTTTTTAGGACCCGCCTTTAGTAAATTACAGTGAGGAAAATGCTTAGCTTTTAGAACTTGAGCGCAGAACATATCATTATTTGTGATGAGTCTCCAAGATTGTTTTGCCAACATGGCTAGGTTAAAAGAGTGTAGGTCCCGTAAGCCCATACCTTCATCCTTCTTGGGAATACACATCCTCCATCGGGCCATCCAATGCATCCGTTTTACTTCATCTGTATCTCCCCTCCAAAATTCTTCCATTGCATCTATCATCTCCTTACATAGCTTATTGGGAATATTAAAAACAGACATGGCAAAAACAGGGATAGGTTGGATCACCACCTTCAACAGAAAATTTTTCCTTCCTATAGACAGAAACTTTTCTTTCCAACTCTTCAACCAGTTTATGATTCTCTCTAGGGGGTGAACAAAGCTATCACTTATGTCTACACCTACCATAGCAGGAAGTCCCAAATATTTATTTGATAAAGCTTCATGCATGATATTGAGTTCCATACAAATATCAGCTTTTATATCCACATCAATGTTTGGGCTAAAAAAGATGCTGGACTTTTCCTCACTCACCAATTGGCCCGAGCTTGCACAATATTGGTCTAGGACCTATCTCAATGAGGTTGCATTAGTCATGCCAGCTTTCATAAGGATAAGGGAATCATCAAAAAGTAAATGTGATACCGATGGTGCATTTCTGCAAACCCTGACTCCTTCAGTGCCACGAACCTCCTCTCTATGAGCCAGAAGACTAGACAAGCCTTCTACGCATATCAAGAATAAATATGATGATAGGGGGTCACCCCGTCGGAGACCCCTTCCCGGAGTAAATGTGCTTGTTTCTTCGTTGTTGAACCGGACCTTATACTTGACTGATTGAAAGCAAGCCATCAACAACTCTACAAACTCATTATGAAAGCCCATGGTGCACATCATCTTGCTTCAGAATTTCCAGGCCACCCTATAATAAGCTTTATGCATATCCAGTTTCACCGCATAGTAACCCCATTTGCCTTTGTTCTTATTTTTTTTTCATAGTATGTAGACTCTCATAAGTCAACATAATATTATCAGCAATCATCCTACCAGGAACAAAAGCACTCTGAAATAGGGAAATAATCTCATCGAGAATGTGTTTCAGGCGGCAAGCGATCATCTTAGAGATTACCTTATAGAGAACATTCCAGAGGCTGATGGGTTTATACTAAGTGATCAGTTCTAGATTTTCAGTCATTGGTATGAGAACAAGCACTGTATCATTCCATCCATCATGGACCACCTTATTATTTATTGCATTCAAGACTTCTACTGTTAGTGATTCTCCCAATATATCCCAACACTTATTGAAAAAAATTGCATGAACACCATCTGGACCCGGCGCCTTCATATCTCCGATAGAAAAAAGTGCCTTCTTAACCTCCTCGGTCGTGTATGGTCTCATCAAATTTTCATTCATTGCCTCTGACACCCTTGGCTTTGACTTTTGAAAGAGCAATGGGTCCAGCACATCCACTTCTGTTGCAAATAGACCTGCATAATATTGTGATATATGTGGATTCAGAGATGTGCTCCCCTTCAACCAAACACCATTATCTCCTCTTAACCTTTTAATTAAATTTCTCTTGCGCCTGGCGGACGCAAAGTTCGAAAAGTATGATGTGTTTTTGTCACCGAAATGCAACCAATCCAATCTACTACGCTGAGCATAATGGATTTCTTCCTGCTCCAACAGCCACTAAATCTCTCGAGCTAACTCTTTTTCCTTCATTATATTTTCATCGTTCATCTAGCCACTCAATCCAGTCTACTACACTGAGCATAATGCTCTTACTTAGCTACCTTGGACCGGACTCATGGGTAGGAGTCACGGAACACTTGTCCCGCCGCGTTGCGTTTTCATGCCTGCCTACAGCCTGCGGGTCTAGTGTGTTTGGGTCCCGCCCGCAGGGAACCACCGCGCGCACATGCGCGATCGTCCTCCTTATGCCCACACGTACGCGTGGCTGCATGCATGCATGGAGTAGTAGTACATGGGCATGGCATGTCGGCAACGAACATTGTCGCTGCTTCCTCCGGCCGCCGTGCCGATCAAGCGAAGCCGAGACAATGTGTGTAACTCCAACTCGACAAGGACACAGCGGTGCACTGGTACAGTATGCGACAGCTCCTCTACTCCATCTCACGAGCTCATGACGTGCGCTACGTGCATGGGAACCAGCTGGCTGGGGAAAGGAAAAATCTCTGACGCCCCTGGGAATTGTTGAAGTTGCACGCATGCACGTACGGGTCCGCTGAAGAGCATAGCAAAGGTGCTAGATCTGGTGCACGCATATGAGGACAGATGATTTGCCTTTGTCGACCGATGACCGAGGCCGGGGAGGGGTGCATGGGGGAGATGCGCATTGAAGCACACTATTCGTCTGGGACTGGGAGTGTCAACCGTCGAGAGCTGCACGACATCGAAGGCACATCTCCTCGCATGCACGTGCACGCACAGTGCCGACCAAATCTTCTCGGTGCGCATCACGACCGCCAAGGTAGTACTAGTACATGGGACGAGAAAAGTATGCGAGTGCTAGCTTTTAACGCAAGGCGGTGAGGGTGGGTCCTGCTACTTCTCGAGCATGCGTTGGTTTTCCCTTGAAGAGGAAAGGGTGATGCAGCAAAGTAGATAAGTATTTCCCTCAGTTGTTGAGAACCAAGGTATCAATCCAGTAGGAGCTACTAGCAAGTCCCCAATAGATGTACCTACACAAAGAATCTAACACTTGCACCCAACGCTATAAAGGGGTTGTCAATCCCTTCACAGTTACTTGCAAGGATGAGATCTGATAGAGATAGATATGATAGATTGCTTGAACGGAAAGTAAAACAAAAGTAAAAATAATGCAGCAAGGTATTTTTGGTATTTTTGGTTTTAGATCTGAAAGTATAAGATGGAAAATAGACCCGGGGGCCATAGGTTTCACTAGAGGCTTCTCTCATGATAGCAAATAATACGATGGGTGAACAAATTACGGTCGAGCAATTGATAGAAAAGCGAATAATTATGAAGATATCCAAGGCAATGATTATGCATATAGGCATCACGTCTGTGTCAAGTAGACCGAAACGATTCTGCATCTACTACTATTACTCCACACATCGACCGACTCCTGCCTGCATCTAGAGTATTAAGTTCATGAAGGACAGAGTAACGCATTAGGTAAGATGACATGATGTAGAGGGATAAACTCAAGCAATTTGATGAAAACCCCATCTTTTTATCCTCGATGGCAACAATACAGTACGTGCCTCGCTACTCCTACTATGTCACTGGGTGAGGACACCGCAAGATTGAACCCAAAACTAAGCACTTCTCCCATTGCAAGAATTACCAATCTAGTTGGCCAAACCAAACCAATAACTCGAAGAGACTTGCAAAGATATGAAATCATGCATATAAGAATTCAGAAAAGACTCAAATAATATTCATAGATAATCTGAACATAAACCCACAATTCATCGGATCTCGACAAACACACCGCAAAAGAGTATTACATCGGATGGATCTCCATGAATATCATGAAGAACATGGTATTGAAGAGCAAAGAGAGAGAAGAAGCCATCTAGCTACTAGCTATGGACCCGAAGGTCTATGGTAAACTACTCACGCATCATCGGAGGGGCAATGGAGTTGATGTAGATGCCCTCCGTGATCGAATCCCCCTCCGGCAGATTACCGGAAAAGGCTCCAAGATTGGATCTCACGGGAACAGAGGCTTCCGGCGGCGGAAAAGTATTTGCGTGCCTCTTTTTGGTATCCAGGGAATATTTGTGAATTTATAGGCCGAATAATAGGGTTAGGGGGGCTGCCGTGGGGCCACAAGCCAGGGGGGCGCGCCCCTGTGGCTTGTCGCCACACGGTGGCTCCCCTGCCTTCATCTCCAAGTCTTCTGGGTTGCTTCTGGTCCAAGAAAAATTATTCCAAAGATTTTATTCCGTTTGGACTCCGTTTAATATTCCTTATCTGCAATACTCAAAAACAAGAAAAAAACAGAAACTGGCACTAGGCTCTAGATTAATAGGTTAGTCCCAAAAATAATATAAAATAGCATATTAATGCATACAAAACATCCAAAACAGATAATATAATAGCATGGAACAATCAAAAATTATAGATACGTTGGAGACGTATCAAGCATCCCCAAGCTTAATTCCTGCTCGTCCTCGAGTAGGTAAATGATAAAAACAGAATTTTTGATGTGGAATGCTACCTAACATATTTATCCATGTAATATTCTTTATTGTGGCATGAATATTCAGATCCATAAGATTCAAAACAATAGTCTAATATTGACATAAAAACAGTAATACTTCGAGCACACCAACAAGGCAATCGTGTCCTTTCGAAATAACATGGCCTTAGAGAGTTATCCCTACAAAATCATATGGTCTGGCTATGCTCCATCTTCCCCACACAAAGTATCTAAATCATGCACAACCCCGATGAACAAGTCAAGCAATTGTTTCACACTTTTTATGTTCTCAAACCTTTTCAACTCTCACGCAATACATGAGCGCGAGCCATGGATATAGCACTATAGGTGGAATAGAATATGGTGGAGGTGCAAGGAAAAAGGAGAAGATAGTCTCACATCAACTAGGCGTATCAACGGGCTATGGAGATGCCCATCGATAGATATCAATGTGAGTGAGTAGGGATTGCCATGCAACAAATGTACTTAGAGCTATAAGTGTATGAAAGCTCAAAAAGAAAACTAAGTGGTCGTGCAAGATGAAAAATTCCACTAGTTATATGAAAGTGACAAAATAGGAGACTCTCTATCATGAAGATCATGGTGCTACTTTGAAGCACAAGTGTGGAAAAAGATAGTAGCAATTGTCCCTTCTCTCTTTCTCTCATTTTTTTTATTTTTTTTTATTTTGGTGGGCATCTTTGGCCTCTTTTTTTTATTTGGGCTTCGCTGGCCTCTTTTATTTTTTGTAAAGTCCGGATACTCATCCCAACTTGTGAGGGAGTCATAGCTTCCATCATCCTTTTCTCACACGGGATAATGCTCTAATAATGAAAATCATCACACTTTTATTTACTTACAACTCAAAAAGAAAATTACAACTCGATACCTAGAACAAAATATGACTCTATATGCAATATGAAGGTGATGGTGCATGTCATGAAAAACGGAACGGTGGAAGTTGCATGGCAATATATCTCGGAATGGCTATGGAAATGCCATAATAGGTAGGTATGGTGGCTGTTTGAGGAAAATATATGGTGGCTGTTTTGAGGAAGGTGGGTTTTATGCACCGGCGAAAGTTGCGCGGTACTAGAGAGGCTAGCAATGGTGGAAGGGTGAGAGTGCGTATAATCCATGGACTCAACATTAGTCATAAAGAACTCACATACTTATTGTGAAAGTCCATTAGTTATCAAACAAAGCATTAGACGCATGCTCCTAGGGGCGAGGTTGGTAGGAGTTAACCATCGCGCGCTCCCGACCCTCACACAAAGGTTGACAATCATTAAACAAATCATGCTCCGACTTCGTTACATAATGGCTCACCACACGTGCATGCTACGGGAATCACAAACTTCAACACAAGTATCTCTTCCAATTCACAACTACTCACTAGCATGACTCTCATATTACCATCTCCATTATCTCAAAACAATATGCAAGGAATCAAACTTCTCATAGTATCCAATGCACTTAATATGAAAGTTTTTATTATATCCCTCTTGGATGCCCATTATATTAAGAATAAATTCATAACCTAAACAAATTACCATGCTGTTTTAAGAAACTCTCAAAATAATATAAGTGAGGTACGAGAGTTCAATAATTTCTATAAAATATAACACCACCGTGCTCTAAAAAAGATATAAGTGAAGTACTAGAGCAACATTGCCTAGCTCAAAAGATATAAGTGAAGCACATAGAGTATTCTAATAAATTGACGATTCAGTGTGTATCTCTCAAAAAGATGTGTGTAGCAAGGATGATTGTGGCAAACTAAAAAGCAAAGACTCATATCATACAAGACGCTCCAAGCAAAACACATATCATGTGGTGAATAAAAATATAGCCTCAAGTAAATTTACCGATGGATTGAAGACGAAAGAGGGGATGCCTTCCGGGGCATCCCCAAGCTTAGGCTTTTTGGTATCCTTGAATATGGCTTGGGGTGCCTTGGGCATCCCCAAGCTTAGGCTCTTGCCACTCCTTATTCCATAGTCCATCAAATCTTTACCCAAAACTTGAAAACTTCACAACACAAAACTCAACAGAAAACTCATGAGATCCGTTAGTATAAGAAAAATAAATCACCACTTTAGGTACTGTTGTGAACTCATTCTTTATTTATATTGGTGTAATATCTACTGTATTCTAACTTCTCCATGGTTCATACCCCCCGATACAACCCATAGATACATCAAAATAAGCAAACAACACAAAGAAAACAGAATCTGTCAAAAACAGAACAGTCTGTAGCAATCTATAGACTTAGAATACTTCTGTAACTCCAAAAATTCTGAAAAATTAGGAAAATCAGGAAAATTTGTATATAAATATTTTTTTAAAATTTCAGATAAAAATCACGTTCCAGTGAATTTACAAAATTCCTGGACTGAGAGCAAAAGTTTCTGTTTTTCAGCAAAATCAAATTGCAAACACCGTAGACCATCCCAAAGGTCTTATTTGGCTCAAACACTAATTTAAACAAGAAAACAAAATTATTACAGAAGTAATAATGTGGAAAACACACAAAAACAGAAACTAAAAACAGAAAGCAAAAATAAAGTTGGGTTGCCTCCCAACAAGCGCTATTGTTTAACGCCCTTAGCTAGGCAAAACGCAATAGATCTAGGTATTGTCATCTTTGGTATGCAACTCCTCAATTGCAAACTTATAAACCCTAGGAGATTCTTTGGTTTTATCAATTATCATACTCCTAGGAAAGAAATCAATAAACTCACTTGTAGCAATCGGTTCCCGAACAATATTAATAAAGCTAGGGTGAACACTTATCATCTTAAGATCCTCCCCTCTACTAGTGGATTCACCCTTATTCTTGGGAACATAAATAAACTTGGCAGTCTTAGGAGGAGGAGATTTTGGGGTGGTTTGAATAGAAGCAAAAGCGGAACCCAAGTTGGTAATAATGTCCTCTAGCTTTCCAATTCTAGAGGAATCTTGATCCAATTTTTCATTAACTATGGGTTCTTTTTCCCCTAGGCTTTTTAGGGTAACTCCTACCTTAGATCCATATTGGGTGATATGATTATGGATCTTTTTATCCAAATTTTCAATGAGCTCTATAGTAGCAACTTTATTTTCAATGATATCAAGCCTTCGCATAACATGTTCCAAAGTTAAGATTGTTTCGTTGACCATGAGAGGGGGTGAACCTACCAAATTTATCATAGCATTATAAGAATCAAAGGTATTGCTCCCCAAGAAATTCCCTCCCATAATGGTATCCAAAACATATCTATTCTAAGGAGAAACACGCACATAAAAATTGCGAAGGAGAACGGTAGTAGATTGCTTACGAGTAGATCTATTTTGAGCATTCCAAATTCTATACCAAGCATCTTTCAAATTTTCTCCCTCCCTTTGCTTAAAATTAAGAACTTCATTCTCGGGAGTGCTAGCGATAGTAGCAAGGCTAGCCATGAGTTTAAGCAATCCAACAAGCAAACAAAAAGCAAACGAAAAGACGAACGGAAAAAGGGCGAATAAAAAGGCAAATCTTTTTGGAAAATCGTTTTAGAAGTGGGGGAGAGGAAAACGAGAGGCAAATGGCAACTAAAGTAAATGCAAGAGATGAGTTTGTGATGGGTACTTGGATGGCTTGATGTAGATCTCCCCGGCAACGGCGCCAGAAATCCTTCTTGCTACTTCTCGAGCATGCTTTGGTTTTCCCTTGATGAGGAAAGGGTGATGCAGCAAAGTAGATAAGTATTTCCCTTAGTTGTTGAGAACCAAGGTATCAATCCAGTAGGAGATACAAGCAAGTCCCCAATAGATGTACCTACACAAAAAATCAAACACTTGCACCCAACGCTATAAAGGGGTTGTCAATCCCTTCACGGTTACTTGCAAGGATGAGATCTGATAGAGATAGATATGATAGATTGCTTGAACGGAAAGTAAAACAAAAGTAAAAATAATGCAGCAAGGTATTTTTTGTATTTTTGGTTTTAGATCTGAAAGTATAAGATGGAAAATAGACCCGGGGGCCATAGGTTTCACTAGAGGCTTCTCTCATGATAGCAAATAATACGGTGGGTGAACAAATTACCGTCGAGCAATTGATAGAAAAGCGAATAATTATGAAGATATCCAAGGCAATGATTATGCATATAGGCATCACGTCCGTGTCAAGTAGACCGAAACGATTCTGCATCTACTACTATTACTCCACACATCGACCGACTCCTGCCTGCATCTAGAGTATTAAGTTCATGAAGAACAGAGTAACGCATTAGGTAAGATGACATGATGTAGAGGGATAAACTCAAGCAATATGATGAAAACCCCATCTTTTTATCCTCGATGGCAACAATACAATACGTGCCTCGCTACCCCTACTATGTCACTGGGTGAGGACACCACAAGATTGAACCCAAAACTAAGCACTTCTCCCATTGCAAGAATTACCAATCTAGTTGGCCAAACCAAACCAATAACTCGAAGAGACTTGCAAAGATATGAAATCATGCATATAAGAATTCAGAAAAGACTCAAATAATATTCATAGATAATCTGAACAAAAACCCACAATTCATCGGATCTTGACAAACACACCGCAAAAGAGTATTACATCGGATGGATCTCCATGAATATCATGAAGAACATGGTATTGAAGAGCAAAGAGAGAGAAGAAGCCATCTAGCTACTAGCTATGGACCCGAAGGTCTGTGGTAAACTACTCACGCATCATCGGAGGGGCAATGGAGTTGATGTAGATGCCCTCCGTGATCGAATCCCCCTCCGGCAGATTACCGAAAAAGGCTCCAAGATTGGATCTCACGGGAACAGAGGCTTCCGGCGGTGGAAAAGTATTTTCGTGGCTCTTTTTGGTATCCAGGGAATATTTGTGAATTTATGTAGCGACCCGACCTGAAACGGTCGAATCTCCGGTGTTTACGTACCATCCCAAGATCATGCTGGTACACACACGGTACATCAATGTATATATCAAAGGGAAAATCACATAGCTTTATTAACCGAAATCTCATATCGTGTCCTTTATTACAATAAATATTACAATAAAGTGGCTGAAGGCCAACTCATGAGATAAACTAATCAAAATCTTGCGGAAGCTTCAAAGGTAGCTGAGTCCATCTGACTCCAAGGGCATCTCACCGAGCGTAGAGCATACCCTCACTCCAGGTCGGAAAAGTACTCTGCAACATGATACGTTGCAGCCGTGTAGGTCAGCATATTGAATATGCCGGCAAGTCACAAAAGAGAGTGTGGAAATAATCATCTATTCTATATGCATATATGGCAGGTGGGGCTGAAAGTTTAAGTTTAGCGTAAAGCAAATTTTTCCTACAACGAGAGAGGGGCAAAGCGAAAATTATTACTACAATGTTGGTTGTTTAATGAGAAGGTTTCGCCAACCATTTCTCATACCCAAGTTATCAATAATACCCACATCATTATAATTATTTGTGTTGAGACTGGCTGATAGTATCATCTCCGGTGCTCATGTTGTCCATAACCGGGGACACGGCTAATCGATTAGTTTGACACTCTGCAGAGGTTTGTACACTTTACCCGCAAGAATCGATCCCTCCCGTTGTGTCCTCGCACTGCCTGGTGTTTGAGAACGAGATGGTCAAAACATGGTCTTCCAAAGTGATCCTCCGATAGTTAAGTCAGTGCCCATCCAATCCTACCGTTCTTCTACATCTCGTAGCACTGACCTACCAGAGTCACGACTAGGGTCAACCAAGCCAGAGCCCATAATAACTTGCGGTTGCACACGTAAGCTTTCCGGCCTTGAAGTATCCATCCATCTCTTTGAGCCTGGGTGGCAGTCCGTCGGGATGATCACAGGTAGATACCAGGATTCCCGGCATAACCATGATAGATATCAGGCTGCCAAAATGCATGTCCAATCCACCCAGAGGTATGTTGAAAACTTGAAGTCTTGAAGTCTTGATCATCATGTAGGTCTTGAAATAATTTATCTCACAACACTCTCATGAATCACACAACCAACCCCGTCTACTAAAAGCATAGCAAAAATAAAATGACGTCCCGGTTCAAAGTAACAAGGGTTTGGGGTGCCTACCACATGATACTACTCAAGTAACCAAGTTTCCAAGTACCTACTTTGCATGCAATGGGTGGAAGATTGAACTAATGCAAGTTGAAAACATAGGTAATAAAATGATCAACGTGAACTTGCCTTGCTGACGATCTTCGTACTCGAGTGACTCTAGATAACAAGCCTCGCACTCCGGATGATCTAACGAATCAAACATTGCACACAATCAGCATAACCATAACACATCTTACACTTGCACCAAGGTAAACTAATAATACTAAAACAATCAATAGCACAATCAAAAGAAAAGGAAACCAAAACAAATAGAGAGCCTCTCAAATTTTTGTGGCAAAGCTTCTACTAAAACAAAACAAGACAAGAATTGTTTTTTTGAAACTAATATAAAAATAACTAAAAGGAAAAGTAAAGTTTTATTAGAAAACAGAAAGTATTTCACCATAAATCTTTTATGCAAAAAGAACTACTATAAACCTATTATAAAACACCACATAAAGTGGAAACAATGTTTTCCTACTAAAACATAGAACAAAACAATAAAAATATTTTTAATAATAGAAAAATAAATCACCCAATGCCAAACAACAGAAACTAAAATAAATATAACAGAAAGTTAAAATAAAAACAGAATCAAAACAAACTAAAACAAAAATAAAACAAATTAACCCTAAAAGAAACTAAACAGAATCTGTTTTGCTAAAACATACTAATAATTCTCAAATTGAACAGGGTGATAAAACTAACTTATACAAAACAGTGGCAAAAAGTTTCACTCAGAAATCTAATTTTAAACTAATGGAAATCAGATTCTAGTGATTTGAGCAAAATCAAAAGAATTCAAATTTAAAAGTCCGGAATTTGAAATCTAAATTTACTGGCATAAACTACATAAAAATTGTGAACTACTGCAAATTGAATCACTCAAAAACAGTAAACAGATTAAAAGATATTAAGATTTTAAAAACAGAACTATTCTGTTTTCTAAAATAGAAACAGAGAAAATAAAAAAAAAACTTAACTAACGAATGGCTACGTGTCGTGCTGTGATTGGCCGAAGCGTGCGCGTGTGGAAGCTAACGAGTGAACGGTCACTAATAAAAAAACGGTTCGGGGTTTTAGATCGGTCTAATCTGGGTCGTAGGATTCAGATCCTACGGCTATGGAGAGGGAGGGGGTGCTCACAGAGAGAGTCGTCGGTGCTCCGGCGAGTCGACGGCGGGGCAGAGCTCGGTGGCGCTCGGGGAAGAGGCTCCGGTGGTCGGGGACGGCGTCCGAGGTGACCAAACGGCGGCGGGGAACCTCCGGCGTCGATTGGCGGTGGAGTTGGAGCTCGGGGGCGTCGGCGTTCGAGCTCCACGAGCTCGGGGAGCTTCGGGTGGTGGCCGAACTCCGGCGGGGTGATGTGCGGCGCTCTGACGAGGGGAGCTCGGGGGTTTGGGCAAAAATCGAACGAGGAGGAGCTCCTCTATTTATAGGGGAGGTCAGGAGGCTCGGGCAAGGAAAGGGGAGGGAGATCGAGGCGGATCCGCGGCGGTTCCGGCGAGGGAAGGAAAGGAGCGGGAGGAAGGAAAGAGAAGGGCGACGGCGGGATCGAGCGGCCGGTGGGGCCGGGGCGTCAGTGAGAGAGAGAGGTGGGCGACGCGATCGGTGGCCAATCCGAAGATCTTCGGATCTGATCCGGAGTGGATCGGGCCGCCACTATTGGGCCTCGGATACGATTCCGTTTTTAAAACATTTTCCTAATATTCAAAAACAGGAAAGAAAACAAAGAAAAGGAAAAAGTAGATAGAGTCAAATATAGAGGTATTATATACCAAAATGCTCAGAAAAATAAATGCCATCTGATGGACATTTTTCCTCGGCCAAAATAAAATACTTTTTAAAAAAATATTTTCAGAAAGCCTAAATTGTTTTTATTCTTTTTGCAAATAATTTTCAAATAACCCCCCTGGGTTTTATGGTTCAAAAATTCCACAAAATACCTCTGGTTTGGAGAGTCATGTTTCTCCTCTCACTTTTTTACATTTTTAGAGGTTTGCAAAATTTTGAAAAGCAGAAGCAAAATAAAATAAAATTGAAGGGACTTTCAAGGATTCACATGAGAAACTCAAATTTTCATTTCACTCACAAATCATTTGCAAATAATATGATGATAATGCATAGCTATATTTCATAACATTCCAAAATGGAATTTTGGGATGTTACAAACCTACCCACCTTAAGATGAATCTCGCCCTCGAGATTCGGGTTGGCTAGAAAATAGGTGCGGGTGGTCTCGGCGAAGATCCTCTTCTCGTTCCCAGGTGGCTTCTTCCTCGGTGTGGTGACTCCACAGAACCTTGCAGAACTTGATGATCTTGCTGCGGGTAACTCTGTTGGCAGTCTCGAGGATCCTGACGGGCTTCTCCTCATAGGTCAGATCACTGTCAAGCTGTATGGCCTCTAGGGGCACTGTGTCTCTCAAAGGAAGTAGCCATCTCAGCATGGCATTTCTTCAGCTGGGAAACATGGAAAACATCGTGAACTCCGGACAATCCTTCCGGCAGTTCTAGCTTATAAGCAACTTCGCCTCTACGTTCAAGAATTTTGTAGGGGCCTATAAATCTGGGTGCTAACTTTCCTTTAACACCAAACCTCTTGATTCCTCGAAGTGGGGACACACGGAGATATGCTCGGTCTCCCACTTCGTATGTCACCTCCTTGCGTTTGCTATCAGCATAGCTCTTCTGTCTGGACTGGGCTATCTTGAGTCGGTTACGAATCAGCTTGACCTTCTCTTCAGAATCTCGGAAAAGATCGGGACCAAAAAGTTTTCGGTCTCCAACACCATCCCACATCAATGGTGTTCTGCACCTCCTTCCGTATAGAGCTTCGAAAGGGGCCATCTTCAGACTGGTCTGATAACTGTTGTTGTACGAGAACTCTACGTAAGGCAAGTTGTCATCCCAACTAGACCCAAAGTCTAGCGCACAAGCTCTCAACATGTCCTCTAGAATCTGGTTGACTCTCTCGGTCTGTCCATCTGTCTGCGGATGAAAAGCTGTACTGAAGTCCAGCCTTGTACCCAAAGTTTCATGTAACTGATGCCAAAACTTTGAGGTAAATTGTGTTCCTCTATCTGACACGATACTCCTCGAAACTCCATGCAGACATACGATCCTGGTCATATATATCTTGGCTAACTTAGCACTGGTATAGGTGGTCTTCACTGGTATGAAATGAGCCACCTTGGTCAAGCGATCGACCACTACCCAGATGGAATCATAACCTGAACGGGTCCTGGGTAATCCTGTGATGAAGTCCATTCCAAGCTTCTCCCATTTCCACTCGGGTATCGGCAAAGGTTGAAGTAACCCTGCTGGTTTCTGATGTTCTGCCTTTACTCGTTGACAAACATCACATACGGCGACATGCTCGGCAATATCCTTCTTCATACCTATCCACCAGACACTTTCTTTCAAGTCCAGATACATCTTGGTGTTTCCTGGGTGTATTGAGTATGGCGAATCATGGGCTTCTTGAAGTATCAACTTCCTGAGCTCTGGGTCATTACGCACATAGATACGGTCCTCAAACCATAGGGTTCCGTGTTCATCCTCGCGAAAGCCTTTAGCTTTCCCATCCTTCATTCTTTGCTTTATCTCAGCTATTTCCTTGTCCAACTTCTGGGCTTCACGGATTCTTTCGGTCAAAGTGGACTGAATCTCCAGTGTGGCAACATATCCTCTTGGAACTATCTCCAATTTGAGCTCTCTGAGGTCGTCGGCTAATTCCCGGGGTAATCCTCCCGCTATGAGTGTGTTCACATAACTCTTACGGCTCAAAGCATCCGCTACAACGTTTGCCTTCCCTGGATGATAATGCAATCTCATGTCATAGTCCTTGATTAACTCTAGCCATCTCCTCTATCTGAGGTTCAACTCCTTCTGCGTGAAGATATACTTCAGGCTCTTGTGATCGGTGTAAATATCACAACTATTTCTGATGAGGAAATGTCTCCAGGTCTTGAGTGCGTGCACTACGGCTGGTAACTCCAAATCATGGGTGGCATAGTTCAACTCATGAGGTCGTAGCTGTCTAGATGCATATGCTACAACTTTTCCCTCCTGCATGAGCACTCCTCCAAGTCCTTGATGTGAAGCATCACAATAAACCTGGAAGTCCTTCCGAATGTTCGGCAAAATCAACACTGGGGCTGTGACCAAACGTTTCTTCAACTCCTGGAAACTGGCCTCACATTCCTCGGTCCAAATATACTTAGACTCTTTCTTCAATAACTCCGTCATAGGCTTGGCTATCTTCGAGAAGTTCTCGATAAACCTCCGATAATAACCGGCAAGTCCGAGAAAACTGTGGATCTCCTTAACTGATGTGGGTGACTTCCACTCACTGACTGCTGCAACCTTAGCGGGATCCACCGCTATTCCATCTCCAGAAATAATGTGTCCAAGAAATCCGACTTCCTTCAACCCAAATTCACATTTGCTGAACTTGGCATATAACTGATGCTCTCTGAGCTTCTCAAGAACTAAACGCAAGTGTTCCTTGTGTTCTTCCTCGCTCTTGGAGAATATCAATATATCATCGATGAACACCACGACAAACTTGTCCAGATTTTCCATAAATACCTTGTTCATCATACTCATGAAATAGGCAGGAGCATTAGTCAAACCAAAGGACATGACTGTATACTCATATAGGCCATACCTTGTGGTGAAGGCTGTTTTGGGTATATCCTGTTCACGAATTTTTCAACTGATGATACCCTGATCGAAGATCGATTTTGGAGAACACTTTGGCTCCCACTAGCTGATCAAACAAGTCGTTAATCATCGGCAGAGGGTACTTGTTCTTAATAGTCACCTCGTTCAATGCACGATAATCGACTACCATTCTCAAGGTTTTATCCTTCTTCTCTACCAAAAGAACTGGGGCTCCCCAAGGTGAAGAACTTGGGCGAATATACCCCTTGTCCAATAACTCCTTAATCTGCTTCTTGATTTCTTCTAAATCATTAGCGGGCATCCGATAGGGTCTCTTGGATATTGGGGTTGTTCCTGGCAATAACTCAATCAGGAACTCAATCTCTCTATCCGGTGGCATGCCTGGTAATTCCTCCGGGAATACATCTGGGAAGTCTTGTACTACCGGCACTTCCTCCTAAACCACTCCTGTGAGGGAATTCACCCGAGTACTCTTCGGGGTGCGTCGGGATACATACTTAATCCTCTTCTGCTCTGGGCTGGTGAGCAAAATGGACTTGCTGGGGCAGTCAAGGTTCCCTTCATACTTGGTCATCCAATCCATGCCTAGGATTACATCCAATCCCTGAGACTCTAAGACGATGAGGTCGGTGGGGAATACATGGTTTCCAATGTTGAGGTTCAAGGAGTGGCATCCTATCCCTGCCGTCATCGTGCCTTCTGGGGAACTGACCTTAATGGGCTGACTAAGGGTTCTAGTGGGCAAACCGTACTTTTCCACAACTACCCTTGATATGAATGAATGAGTTGCACCCGAATCAAAAAGTACTAATACTGGATGTGAATGCAACAAAAACTTACCAACCACAGTCTCAGACTGATCATAGACTTCCTCCACATCAATGTGGTTCACCTGAGCGCGGGGAAAAGGATTGGGCTTCTTCACTCCAGAGTTCCCGTTGCCATTTCCACCTCCATTTCCATTGCCATTGCTTGGGTTAGCCTCAGGACACTTGTTGGCATAATGTCCAGTCTGTTTGCACTTGAAACAGGTGACGGTGCTTAGATCCCTAATTACTGGAGCAGAACGATGCTGAGTACCATTTCCTCCATTGCCGTTCCTGTGGTTGCTATTGTTGGGACGATTATTCCCATTTCCTCCATGGTTATGCACGGCATGAGTGTGTCCTCCATACTTACCGGTCCCTGATCCGGTATTCCCTGAGTACGGGGAGTAGCGGAGCTTCTGCTGAGCTCCAGAGTAAGACTTCCCCTGTCCATATTTCCTCTTGAGGTTCTCAATTTGCTGCTGCTTACCCTCCAAGATGAGGGCCTTGTCTACCAGCTCCTGGTAGTTGTTGAATGTAGCCACAATCAGTTGCATGTCAACTCATCCTTGAGTCCCTCAAGGAATTTCTCCTGCTTGGCTGCATCATTAGCCACATCTCCTGGTGCATAACGGGCCAACATGCTGAATTCATCCACATACTGGGCCACAGAGCGATTCCCCTGGCATAAGTTGCGGAACTCACGCTTCTTCAGACTCATGGATCCAGCTGAGACATGAGCGGTGCGGAAAGCCTGCTTGAACTGCTCCCAAGTCACACCGGCAATGGGATACGTGGTGGTGTAGTTCTCCCACCATGAAGCTGCTGGGCCTTCAAGTTGATGTGCGGCAAAACGCACTTTCTCAGCCTCAGTGCATCCAGCGGTGATGAGTTCCCTCTCCATCTTGCGGAGCCAGTCATCTGCCACTATGGGCTCAGTGCTGTTGGAGAAAGTCGGAGGATTCAGCGTCAGAAAACGGGTGAGGTTGTCGGCCTGGGGTGGAGGGTTGTTGTTGTTGTTGTTGGCCTGGTTCTGGATCAACAGCTGCATCAAGGTATTCTGCTGCTGGATGAGTTGGGCGAGTTCCGGTGGAAAGTTGGTGCTGGGGTCACGTCTCGGAGGCATCTGGTGTTTTTAGAGTGGTGAGGATTAGAATAGAACAAGGGTCTAAAGAGAAAATTCACTACCCATATGCAATGCAACAAACATTAACACACCAAACACTCATTCATTTATTCAACTCAAAAGGTTCACACTCGAGATACAAGTCTCCTGACAAATGAAACATCGACCTACGATTTAACGAGAAAAATAAAAGATACATGGTGGTCATGTCTAAAGTTCTCCTCAAAAGCCCATGGTGGTGCGTCCTCCTCCGGTGGTGCTCTCTTCATAGTCGTCCTGGTTGCTGATCAAGGGGGCATCGTCACCTTCAGGGTGAAGGTTTTCTCCCATGTCCAGTTGCTCCTCCAGATTTGCAACGAGAGTCTTCAGGTTCTTGATCCTCTCTAAGAAGTCGTTCACTTCATCTTCGTGCTCGTAGTGGGCTTCTCGTGCTGCATCTTCGAGTTCAAGTTCACGGGTCTTCAGCTGCTTAATCGTCTTCGTGTCCTTGCGTACACGGAGCTCCAGGGTCCTGATGTGTGTCTCCAAGGTTTTGACATAAGCACGAATGGGGTCTTCAGTCATGGTGTTTATGATTTCTCCATCTGCACCTCTGCAGCAGACCATGCTGAGGCTTGGCGAAATGGGACAGCCTCTGTATTCCTCCTGGATACGTCCGAGGGCACGGTGAATCGCCATGTTCCTTCAGAGAATCCAGCTGGGTGCCACAAACTTGAAATTGATGGGCTCTGTGCGATTTCCGAATGTCTTTCCGGGGATATGCACCTCGATCCTGTAGCGAGTGTCTGCTGCAAAAGACATGATAGCAGTCCCGGTGATGCTTGGCAGAGCAATCCTTACATCCTTGGTGATCTGCACCAGCTCTTTGCCGAAAGGCATGGTTGCGTCCGGCTGGCAAAACTTAGTGAACAAAACTGGGTGGAAGGTGGCCATCTAAAAATGTTGGAAAATCGGAGAGAAGTCAGAAATGAGCAGATGAGAATATAGGAGAATTTTAAAGACATAAGTAAAATGGTTTTCTTCCTAAGTCTTTTCTAATCCTAGAGGTTACGTCCTACGGTCAGCGTGTGCTCTGTTACCATATCTGTAGCGACCCGACCTGAAACGGTCGAATCTCCGGTGTTTCCGTACCATCCCAAGATCATGCTGGTACACACACGGTACATCAATGTATATATCAAAGGGAAAATCACACAGCTTTATTAACCGAAATCTCATATCGAGTCCTTTATTACAATAAAGATTACAATAAAGTGGCTGAAGGCCAACTCATGAGATAAACTAATCAAAATCTTGCGGAAGCTTCAAAGGTAGCTGAGTCCATCTGACTCCAAGGGCATCTCACCGAGCGTAGAGCGTATCCTCACTCCTGGTCGGAAAAGTACTCTGCAACATGATACGTTGCAGCCGTGTAGGTCAGCATATTGAATATGCCGGCAAGTCACAAAAGAGAGGGTGGAAATAATCATCTATTCTACATGCATATATGGCAGGTGGGGCTGAAAGTTTAAGTTTAGCGTAAAGCAAATTTTTCCTACAACGAGAGAGGGGCAAAGCAAAAATTATTACTACAATGTTGGTTGTTTAATGAGAAGGTTCCGCCAACCATTTCTCATACCCAAGTTATCAATAATACCCACATCATTATAATTATTTGTGTTGAGACTGGCTGATAGTATCATCTCCGGTGCTCATGTTGTCCATAACCGGGGACACGGCTAATCGATTAGTTTGACACTCTGCAGAGGTTTGTACACTTTACCCGCAAGAATCGATCCCTCCCGTTGTGTCCTCGCATTGCCTGGTGTTTGAGAACGAGATGATCGAAACATGGTCTTCCAAAGCGATCCTCCGATAGTTAAGTCAGTGCCCATCCAATCCTACCGTTCTTCTACATCTCGTAGCACTGACCTACCAGAGTCACGACTAGGGTCAACCAAGCCAGAGCCCATAATGACTGGCGGTTGCACACGTAAGCTTTCCGGCCTTGAAGTATCCATCCATCTCTTTGAGCCTGGGTGGCAGTCCGTCGGGATGATCACAGGTAGATACCAGGATTCCCGGCATAACCATGATAGATATCAGGCTGCCAAAATGCATGTCCAATCCACCCAGAGGTATGTTGAAAACTTGAAGTCTTGAAGTCTTGATCATCATGTAGGTCTTGAAATAATTTATCTCACAACACTCTCATGAATCACACAACCAACCCCGTCTACTAAAAGCATAGCAAAAATAAAATGACGTCCCGGTTCAAAGTAACAAGGGTTTGGGGTGCCTACCACATGATACTACTCAAGTAACCAAGTTTCCAAGTACCTACTTTGCATGCAATGGGTGGAAGATTGAACTAATGCAAATTGAAAACATAGGTAATAACATGATCAACGTGAACTTGCCTTGCTGACGATCTTCGTACTCGAGTGACTCTAGATAACAAGCCTCGCACTCCGGATGATCTAACGAATCAAACATTGCACACAATCAGCATAACCATAACACATCTTACACTAGCAGCAAGGTAAACTAATAATACTAAAACAATCAATAGCACAATCAAAAGAAAAGGAAACCAAAACAAATAGAAAGCCTCTCAAATTTTTGTGGCAAAGCTTCTACTAAAACAAAACAAGACAAGATTTTTTTTTTGAAACTAATATAAAAATAACAAAAAGGAAAAGTAAAGTTTTATTAGAAAACAGAAAGTATTTCACCATAAATCTTTTATGCAAAAAAGAACTACTATAAACCTATTATAAAACACCACATAAAGTGGAAACAATGTTTTCCTACTAAAACAAAGAACAAAACAATAAAAATATTTTTAATAATAGAAAAATAAATCACCCAATGCCAAACAACAGAAACTAAAATAAATATAACAGAAACTTAAAATAAAATCAGAATCAAAACAAACTAAAACAAAAATAAAACAAATTAACCCTAAAAGAAACTAAACAGAATCTGTTTTGCTAAAAACCCTATTTTAAAATATACTACAAATTCTCAGATTGAACAGGGTGATAAAACTAACTAATACAAAACAGTGGCAAAAAGTTTCACTCAGAAATCTAATTTTAAACTCATGGAAATCAGATTCTAGTGATTTGAGCAACATCAAAAGAATTCAAATTTAAAAGTCCAGACTTTGAAATCTAAAGTTACTGGCATAAACTACATAAAAATTGTGAACTGCTGCAAAAAGAATCACTCAAAAACAGTAAACAGATTAAAAGATATTAAGATTTTAAAAACAGAACTATTCTGTTTTCTAAAACAGAAACAGAGAAAAAAAAAACTTAACTAACGAACGGACGTGTCATGCTGTGATTGGCCGAAGCGTGCGCGTGCGGAAGCTAACGAGTGAACGTTCACTTATAAAAAAAACGGTTCGGGGTTTTAGATCGGTCTAATCTGGGTCGTAGGATTCAGATCCTACGGCTATGGAGAGGGAGGGGGTGCTCACAGAGAGAGTCGTCGGGGCTCCGGCGAGTCGACGGCGGGGCAGAGCTCGGTGGCGCTCGGGGAAGAGGCTCCGGTGGTCGGGGACGGCGTCCGGGGTGACCAAACGGTGGCGGGGAACCTCCGGCGTCGATTGGCGGTGGAGTTGGAGCTCGGGGGCGTCGGCGTTTGAGCTCCACGAGCTCGGGGAGCTTCGGGTGGTGGCCGAACTCCGGCGGGGTGATGTGCGGCGCTCTGACGAGGGGAGCTCGGGGGTTTGGGCAAAAATCGAACGAGGAGGAGCTCCTCTATTTATAGGGGAGGTCAGGAGGCTCGGGCAAGGAAAGGGGAGGGAGATCGAGGCGGATCCGCGGCGGTTCCGGCGAGGGAAGGAAAGGAGTGGGAGGAAGGAAAGAGAAGGGCGACGGCGGGATCGAGCGGCCGGTGGGGCCGGGGCGTCAGTGAGAGAGAGAGGCGGGCGACGCGATCGGTGGCCGATCCGAAGATCTTCGGATCTGATCCGGAGTGGATCGGGCCGCCACTATTCCTATTGGGCCTCGGATACGATTCCGTTTTTAAAACATTTGCCTAATATTCAAAAACAGGAAAGAAAACAAAGAAAAGGAAAAAGTAGATAGAGTCAAATATAGAGGTATTATATACCAAAATGCTCAGAAAAATAAATGCCATCTGGTGGACATTTTTCCACAGCCAAAATAAAATACTTTTTAAAAAAATATTTTCAGAAAGCCTAAATTGTTTTTATTCTTTTTGCAAATAATTTTCAAATAACACCCCTGGGTTTTATGGTTCAAAAATTCCACAAAATACCTCTGGTTTGGAGAGTCATGTTTCTCCTCTCACTTTTTTACATTTTCAGAGGTCTACAAAATTTTGAAAAGCAGAAGCAAAATATAATAAAATTGAAGGGACTTTCAAGGATTCACATGAGAAACTCAAATTTTCATTTCACTCACAAATCATTTGCAAACAATATGATGATAATGCATAGCTATATTTCATAACATTCCAAAATGGAATTTTGGGATGTTACAAACCTACCCACCTTAAGATGAATCTCGCCCTCGAGATTCGGGTTGGCTAGAAAATAGGTGCGGGTGGTCTCGGCGAAGATCCTCTTCTCGTTCCCAGGTGGCTTCTTCCTCGGGAGTCCCCTCCACCGCCTCTGAGCTCTATAAATACCCAAATATTCCAAAAACCTTAGAGGAGTCGATGAAAAATACTTCCAGTCGCCTCAAGTTCCAGAACCGCGAGATCCAATCTAACACCATCACGGAGGGGTTCATCATCCTCATTGGTGCCTCTCCAATGTTGCGTGAGTAGTCCACCATAGACCTACGGGTCCGTAGGCAGTAGCTAGATGGCTTTCTCTCTCTCTCTTTTGATTCTCAATACAATGGTCTCTTGGAGATCTATTTGATGTAATGACTTTTTGCGGTGTGTTTGTTAGGATCCGACGAATTTTGAGTTCATGATCAGTTTCTATCCATGAATATTATTTGAGTCTTTTTTTGATCTCTTATATGCATGATTACTTATAGCCTCGTATTTCTTCTTCGAATCTTTGGTTTAGTTTGGCCAACTAGATTGATTTTTCTTGCCATGGGAAGAGGTTCTTTGTGATGGGTTTGATCTTGCGGTGTCCTCTCCGAGTGACAGAAGGGGCAGCGAGGCACGCATGTATCGTTGCTATTAAGGATAACAAGATGGGGTCTATTCCTACATGAATAGATCTTGTCGACATCATGTCATCGTTCTTATTGCATTACTCCATTTCTCCATGAACTTAATACACTAGATGCATGCTGGATAGCGGTCGATGTGTGGAGTAATAGTAGTAGATGCAGAATCGTATCAATATACTAATCTTGGATGTGATGCCTATATAATGATCATCGCCTTGGATATCGTCATGATTATTTGATCTTCTATAAATTGCCCAACAGTAATTTGTTTACCCACCGTGTGTTATACTCATGAGAGAAGCCACTAGTGAAATCTACGGCCCCCGGGTCTACTCTTTCAACATATTGCTTTCCGATCTATCTTTTGCCACTTTTGTTTTCGGATCTATTATTCCAAAAACCCAAAAATACCTTGCTGCACTTTTTATTTGCTTCTTTTATTTTTTGTTCTCGTGAGATCTATTTATCTAATCTACTACAATCTAATCTATCTTTTTACCGTGGAGAGATTGACAACCTCTCTTACGCGTCTGGTTGCAAGTATTTGTTCTTTGTGTGCAGGTACCGTTTACATAGTGTTGCGTGGTTCTCCTACTGGTTCGATAACCTTGGTTTCATAACTGAGGGAAATACTTAACGTAGCTATGCTGTATCATCCCTTCATCTTTGGGGAAATACCGACGCAGTCACAAGCCACGTCAAAGGAATTTCTGGCGTTGTTGCCCGGGAGGAGGTACGATAGTGGTCTCCCGTCAACTTGCGAATTTCTGGCGCCGTTGCCGGGGAGACATCATCAACATCTATCAGGTTCCTAATCACAAATCTCATCTCCTTGCAGTTTACATTATCTGCCATATGCCTCTCGTTTTCCTCTCCCCCACTTCACAAAAATTTGCCGTTTTATTTGCCCTCTTTTGTTTGCCTTTTTCTCGTCAGATCTCTTGTTTGCTTGCAATCTTGTTTGCGTAGTCACGATGAATCGAGAAAATACCAAATTGTGTGATTTTTCCAATACCGATAATAATGATTTTATTAGTACTCTGATTGCTCCTCCCGCCACTAGTGTGGAGTCTTATGATATTAATGCCGCTTTGTTGAATCTTGTCATGAAAGATCAATTTTTCGGTACTCCTAATGAGGATGTCGAGTCCCATCTAAACACATTCGTAGAATTGTGTGAAATGCAAAAGAAAAAAGATGTGGACAATGATATAGTGAAGTTGAAATTATTTCCTTTCTCCTTACGGGATCGTGCAAAAATTTGGTTTTCTTTTTTGCCTCGCAATAGTATCGATTCTTGGGATAAGTGCAAGGATGCTTTTATTACTAAGTATTTTCCGCCCGCAAAAATTATTTCCCTTAGAACTCAAATCATGAATTTTAAGCAACTTGAGCATGAACATGTTGCACAATCTTGGGAAAGAATGAAATTGATGCTAAGAAATTGTCCTACTCATGGTTTAAATCTTTGGATGATCATACAAAATTTTTATGCGGGATTGAATTTTGTCTTTAGAAATCTTTTAGATTCCGCCGCAGGTGGTACTTTTATGGAAATTACTTTGGGTGAAGCTACTAAATTACTAGATAATATTATGGCAAATTATTCACAATGGCATACTAAAAGAGCACCTACTAGTAAAAAAGCTAATTCGGTTGAAGAAATTAGCACTTTGAGTGAAAAGGTTGATGCTCTTATGAAGTTGGTTGCTAGTAAAAATGCTCCTATCGATCTTAATGATGTGTCTTTGTCTACTCTGATTGAGAAAAATAGTGATTCCGTAGATGTGAACTTCGTCTCGCGAAACAATTTTAATAACAATGCTTATAGAGGTAATTTTAATCCTAGGCCTTTTCCTGGAAATTCCTCTAATAATTATGGTAATTCCTATGGTAATTCTTCTTACAATAATAATAGGAACCCCTCTGATCTTGAGAGTAATATTAAAGAATTTATCAATGCTCAAAAAGTTTTCAATACTACGATAGAAGAAAAGTTGAATAAGATTGATGATATATCTAGAAGCATTGATAGAATTTCCCATGATGTAGAAAATCTCAAGTTGAAAGCTTTTGCACCTAAGATTGATGAATCAGTTAAAGATTTATATGTTTCTATGGATGAAAGTAAGAAAAGAACCGCTATGCTTAGAGCTAAAAGAGAATTTTTAGAAAAAAACGTTTTCTAGTGATTGCTTTCATAAAAATGATGAAGATCTTAAAGTGATTGGTGTTTCTTCTATTGATTGCTTGTTTATTAATATTAAAATTGATGATAAAGGGACCGAAGTAGAGTCAACTTTAGCTAGAAGGCGTCCCAATGCTTTGGAGGGTGAAAATCTTGATGAAAAATTTGACGAAAGTGGGTTTGAAGAGGTCAAAACTTTAACTAGTGATGTGCCCACTATTTTGGATTGCAAAGATTTTAATTATGATAGTTGCTCTTTGATTGAATGTATTTCTTTGATGCAATCCATGATAAAATCACCCCATGCTTATGAAGAAAATAAAGCTTTTACTAAACATATCGTTGATGCCATGATGAAATCTTTTGAAGAAAAGTTGGAGTTAGAGATTTCAATTCCTAGAAAATTACATGCTGAATGGGAACCTACCATTAAAGTCAAGATTAAAAATTATGACTGCTTTGCTTTATGTGATTTGGGTGCTAGTGTTTCCACAATTCCGAAATCTCTATGTGATGTGCTTGGTCTTACCAATATTGAAGAATGTTCTCTTAATTTGCACTTGGTGGATTCTACTATTAAAAAGCCTTTAGGAATAATTAATGATGTTCTTATTCTTGCAAATAGGAACTATTTTCCCATAGATTTTATTGTTCTTGATATTGATTGCAATCCGTCTTGTCCCATTATACTTGGTAGACCGTTTTTACGCACTATAGGTGTCGTGATTGATATGAAAGAAGGCAATATTAAATTTCAATTTCCACTAAGAAAGGGTATGGAACACTTCCCTGGAACAAGAATTAATACGCCATATGAATCAATCATGAGAGCATCCTATGGAGCAAAAACTAAAGATGACAATACTTGAATCTATGCATTATGCCTAGCTAGGGGTGTAAACCGATAGCGCTTGTTGGGAGGCAACCCAATGAATAAAATTTACTTTTACCTTTTTATTTCTGTTTTTGAGTGTTGACACAATTATGCTACTGTTATGATTGTGTTTTTATGTTGTATTTAGTGTTTTTGCCAAGTAAAGCCTTTAGGATGGCTCACGAGATGAGTAGAAACAATGCTGAATCTGAAACAGAAACTTGGACTCCAGTGCAGGAATTTTCATTTTTTACTGGAGCGTGATAATAAGCTGAAATTTTAACACAGTATTGCTATAAAAATTCTTTACGTTGTTCCAATTTTTCAGAATTTTTGGAGTTACATAAGTATGTTTAGAGTATAGATTACTACAGACTGTTCTGTTTTAGACAGATTCTGTTTTCGTTGCATTGTGTGCTTGTTTTGATGAATCTATGGTTTGTATGGAAGGGTATAAGCCATGGTAAAGTTAGAATACAGTAGATATAATGCAATAATAAAATATGAATGGGTTTTCAACAGTACTTAGAGTGGTGATTTGCTTTATTATACTAACGGATCTCACGAAGGTTTTGTTGAGTTTTGTGTGATTGAAGTTTTCAAGTTTTGGGTGAGATCATGATGGATGAAGGAATAGGGAGTGAAAAGAGCCTAAGCTTGGGGATGCTACAGCACCCCCAAGATAATATCCAAGGACAAACAAGCAACTAAGCTTGGGTATGCCCCGAGTGGCATCTCCTCTTTCTTCTAACGACCATCGGTATTTTACTTGGAGCTATATTTTTACTCGTCAAATATCATGAGTTTTGCTTGGAGCGTCTTGTATTATTTGAGTCTTTGCTTGATTTGCTTTTTAGTTTGTCACTAGTATCCTTGTTGGACACACCTATTTGAGAGAGCCAAAATTATGCTATGATTTGTTAGAATTTCTCTATATGCTTCACTTAAATTTTTTGAGCTATGGAATTGCTCTAGTGCTTCACTTTATATCTTTTTGAGCATGGTGTGATTTAAATTTTTGAAGAAACACTCTCATGCTTCACTTATATTATTTTGAGAGATGAAATTTTTATGCTCATGTTCTTCACTTAAATTTGTTTGAGCTTGTCAAAAGCAATGGCAATATATGAAACTAGTCCCAAAGTGATAGATATTCAAGAAAGATATAATAAAAACTTTCATGAAGATCATTGGACAAATTAAACTTGATTCCTTGTAATAGTTTTGAGACATGATGATAGTAATATGTGAGTCATGTTGGTGAGTAATTATTCTTTAGTAAGAATATTGGTGTTAAGGTTTGTGATTCCCTATGCAAGCATGAAAGTCAATAGTTGTGCAATGAAATTACATCCTACTTATTATTCGGTGTTAGTTATGCTTAATGCCCGTTTATGTGAATTTTCGTTTCTTGGTTGGTTACTTCTCAATCTATTTGCTAGCCTCCACTTGTACTAAGTAGAAATACTACTTGTGCATCCAAAATCCTTAAAACCAGTTTTGCCATATGAGTCCACCATACCTACCTATATGCGGCATTTCCTTGCCGTTCTAAGCAAATATGTATGTGCCATCTCTAATTTTCAAAATGAATTTCCTTTTTGTGTGCTCGTACCGCTCATGAAACGGTAGGGGGTGTCCAATATTTTTCCATGCTAGATGTGTTATTCTCAAGATGAGTGTTTATTCACTTGTCATTGCATGAGAGTACGACGGTAATAGGGATGCCCAGTCCTGAAATGAAAAAGTACTTTATGTGTCAAATAATAAATTCCTTGGAAAGTGTTGGTGTGGAAGGCAACCGTGGATACGGCTAGCCATGGATTGTGAAAGAATGGTGGAAAAAGGAATAAACTTTATTTTTTGTTTGGGAACCGCCTATGATGTATCTAGCATGGAAAGTATTGAGAACTACTCGGTCGTTTTTGTTGACAGGAAAGGCATGCCACCCAAAATATTTTCCTATCTTAATTTAAGCTTTGAGATCTGGCACCTCTACAAAACCCTACTTCCCTCTGCGAAGGGCCTATCTATTTACTTTATGCAATTTTTATTTTTAATTTGAGTCTCCATCTTCTCTTATAAAGCGCCGACTAGGGGGCACTATGATCATACTTGTGCATTGGGTGTGGATAATATTTGAGTATGTTTCATGAATGGATCAATGATTGAGCATGACGGGCTAGGGATAACTTTCTTTAGTGTTGATATTTTGAAAGACATGGTTGCTTGTTGGTATGCTTGAGTATTAAAGTCTTCATGTCAAAACTAGAGTATTGCTTTGAACCATCTAAAAGTCTAAATGTCCATGCTACAAAAGAAAAGAATATGTGATGAACATGTTAGGCAGCATTCCACATCAAAAATTCTATTTTATCATTTACCTACTCGAGGACGAGTAGGAATTAAGCTTGGGGATGCTGATACGCCTCCAACGTATCTATAATTTTTGATTGTTCCATGCTATTATATTATCATTCTTGGATGTTTTACAATCATTTTATAGCAACTTTATATCATTTTTTGGGACTAACCTATTGACATAGTGCCAAGTGCCAGTTGCTGTTTTTTGCTTGTTTTTTACTTCGTAGAATATTAGTACCAAACGGAGTCCAATCGCGATGAAACTTTTTGGAGATTTTTTTGGGCTAGAAAACAACCAGTGAGCCAAAGAAGCACCCGGGAGGAGGCCCGTGGGGCCCAAAAGACACCAGGGCGTGCCAGAGGCCCCCGGCGCACCCTGGTGGGTTGTGGTGGCCTCGGGAGTCCCCTCCACCGCCTCTGAGCTCTATAAATACCCAAATATTCCAGAAATCCTAGAGGACTCGACGAAAAATACTTCCAGCCGCCGCAAGTTCCAGAACCGCGAGATCAAATCTAACACCATCACGGAGGGATTCATCATCCTCATTGGTGCCTCTCCGATGATGCGTGAGTAGTCCACCATAGACCTACGGGTCCGTAGGCATTAGCTAGATGGCTTTCTCTCTCTCTTTTGATTCTCAATACAATGGTCTCTTGGAGATCTATTTGATGTAATGACTTTTTACGGTGTGTTTGTTAGGATCCGATGAATTTTGAGTTCATGATTAGTTTTTATCCATGAATATTATTTGAGTCTTTTTTTGATCTCTTATATGCATGATTACTTATAGCCTCGTATTTTTCTTCGAATCTTTGGTTTAGTTAGGCCAACTAGATCGATTTTTCTTGCCATGGGAAGAGGTGTTTTGTGATGGGTTCGATCTTGCGGTGTCCTCTCCCAGTGACACAAGGGGCAGCGAGGCATGCATGTATCATTGCTATTAAGGATAACAAGATGGGGTCTATTCCTACATGAATAGATCTTGTCTACATCATGTCATCGTTCTTATTGCATTACTCTGTTTCTCCATGAACTTAATACACTAGATGCATGCTGGATAGCGGTCGATGTGTGGAGTAATAGTAGTAGATGCAGAATCGTATCGGTCTACTAATCTTGGACGTGATGCCTATATAATGATCATCGCCTTGGATATCGTCATGATTATTTAATCTTCTATCAATTGCCGAACAGTAATTTGTTTATCCACCGTGTGCTATACTCATGAGAGAAGCCACTAGTGAAATCTACGTCCCCCGGGTCTAGTCTTTGAACATATTGCTTTCCGATCTATCTTTTGCCGCTTTTGTTTCCAGATCTATTATTCCAAAAACCTGAAAATACCTTGCTGCACTTTTTATTTGCTTCTTTTATTTTGTGTTCTTGTGCGATCTATTTATCCAATCTACTACAATCTAATCTATCTTTTTACCGTGAAGAGATTGACAACCTCTCTTACGCGTTGGGTTGCAAATATTTGTTCCTTGTGTGCAAGTACCGTTTACATAGTGTTGCGTGGTTCTCCTACTGGTTCGATAACCTTGGTTTCATAACTGAGGAAAATACTTAGCGTAGCTATGCTGCATCATCCCTTCCTCTTTGGGAAAATACCGACGCAATCTCAACCCACGTCACGGCTCGCGCGCACTGGATCGCTGTGCACGTTGTACCGTCTTTGGCCATCCCCATCCACCACGGGATATAACGGCAGCCGGTTCGTCTCTCTGCCCCGGGGGCAAATGAAGGGTCTGCCCTTGGCCCGCTTCACTCGATGGCAGGTCAAGATTAATCAAGCTCACACGTCCACGCCACGTCCACGTCGTCAATCGACAGCCGCACCACATCTCTCTCCGGCGTCAACAAGGAGGGGTCCTGTTGTGTGATGCGATGCGATCCTCCCTTGCGCGTGCTGCGGCGCCGTAGCTCGTCGTCGGCACGCGACCGCGACAGCTCGCCATAGAGCACGCGCCACCACTGTCCAAAGGCTTCCGGAAAGTTCGCGTGTTAATCAACAATCAGCTCTCTTAGGCCAACTCCAACGCTAGACCCCAAACGGACCCCCATTTCGTCCGGATTTTGTCCGTTTGGGGTAGCAATGGGTAGCAAAGCGAACATGCACGTTCGGCTTTTGTTGGAGGCGCCTAACGCGGCCGACCATCCCAAAACGTCCGCCTGCACTTCGGCCGCGCGCCCATGCTCGTGCCTCAGCCACATGCCTTCCGCCCCCAGAGCCCGCGCCCCGCCGAGCTCGCCCGCGCCTGAGCCATGCCCGCGAGCTTGCTCCCACGGTCGCCCTACAGCAGGCCTAGGCCAACTGCATGTGCAAATGTGTTGGCCACACAGGGCCTCTGATTTGTAGGGGGGCGCATTTTATAGCAGTTCACCGCACAGCAAATAGGTTAGAGGCCCAGACCCAACTGGCCTGACCGCTCAGCGCGAAAAAATGAACAAGAACAACAACCTTCTAGGGTCGAAGCCGCAACCTCCCGCTAGCTTGAAAAAACAACAACCATCTCACCTACTAGGATTATCTAGCACATTAAACAAATAAACCTACAAATACTACTAAGTATACGAGGACGTTTAACTCCATATATATCATTCTTTTCGAGCTATTTCTCTCAGAATGTATATTTGCGGCGTACTGAAGAATACCAGAGCATAGGAATTAGTTTTTTAGCATTTTCCCTGATTGCCTTAATATAGATTGTTTTTCACGTATTTTAATAAAAACGTCACGAAAATAATTAAACTGATTATAAAAAAAATTAGATATAGCTTTGACACATTTTTTATGAAATGCCACCAAGAGATCGCCCGTCATTGACAACCGTATTATGTGAAGGCACTTTGTAGGCTGCGCATGGATGACGTCTTTTTTCACATCACGCATGGACGACGATTTGGTCCTATGCTTTAACACGTCACTTCATCAGACGTTCTTTTTCTAGTGATAGGTCCATTTTAGAGTTTGGCAGAGGGCCTCCAATTTTACCGGCCCTGCCCTGCCCTGCAGGAGCTCGCGCTCGCCCGTGCACGCCGTGCCCGCGCCACACCCTCCCGCACACGCGCCCGCCCCCGCCCGCGCCATTGTTAGCTAGATAGCTAGCATACGCACTAGCAGCACGCCCGCAACACACACACCACGCTCGTGTCCGCCTGCAGCTGTGGCCGAACGATCACGCTCTGCCTCCCCGCCTGCTCGCAGCCCTGCCTCGCCCGCGCGCCCGTCGATTGCGCCCGTGCCACAGTCGCGCCCTCGCCCTACCGCTCGCGCCACGCTCGCCCGTGGCCCCGCTCCCCAGCATCAGCCCGCCACGCCCGCTGCCGCACTCGTCCGACGCCGCCGCAGTCGTCGTTGCGCGCTTGCCGTCGCACTTGCCCTAGTCCGCGGCAACAATAGCCGATGCGGGGCAGTGCCATGGCAAGGGCGAGGAGCAGGCCGACACGGGGTAGCGCCATGGCGACCCGACGTTCTCGTCGAACTGGAGCATGCTATGGCGGCGCGTGTGCTCCGGCGAGGCGACGCGGTGGACGGCAGCGCAAGGGCAGCCATGGCGGTGCGGCTCCGGCGAGACGTGGGAAGGCGACGCGGCTCCGGCGTCCTGTAGACTGCGGACGCGAGAGAGAGGAAGGAGAGAAAATGTGGGGTAGGTGGCATGCGGGCCATGAGCGGACGCGAGGACGCAGACGACCATCCGCTTGCTGTCCGCTTCGACCCAAATCCATCTTAAATTTGTGCTGGAAATAGGATCAAACGGAGACTAAACGAATCAAAAAGTGAGACGGGGTTATGCGTTGGGTCGTAGGCTCAGTCCGTTAGAATTCAAAACCGACATCCGGAGACAATTTGGGATCATGCATTGGAGTTGACCTTACTCCGAGCGGAGAACTGTTTTTGAGCCTTACCTTTTGAGCTTGGCTGGGAGGACGCGGCGAATGATCGTGAAAGGTGGAGGGGCTGTTGTGATATTTCGGGCCTTGCATTAAGCAAGAAAGGCAGGCGAGCTGGATGGACGTCGACGGGCAGCGGTCACAGGTTAATGAAGAAGACGAAAGGCAATGAATTATAACTAGGTACTACAGTACTACTAATCAGCTGGTTGGCCGTGGACTGGGACAGCGCCAAACCGCCCCAGCCTGCGTAAAGCTGATCTTTGTCGCTTCTTTTTTCTTTCTTTGCGGGGATCTTTGGGACACCTGGCCATGTGAGGATTGCGCACTTTGGTGACATCTGGGTTCATAATATAAAAACGTTTTTAACACTACAAACGTTCTTATATTACGTGATCGAGGGGTGCTATATACGAATTTTACAGTTTTTTTCTTCCATCAAGCTTGGGTTGTTTACTTAATCTCACAGCTGTCTGGGAACATCGTCAACTGGGCACATGATGGTAGTGCTATGAATCTTTTAGCGAGATCTTGCAAAGTTCATGGCGCTGCAACTTGCAAGAGCAACTTCTAAGGCTACCTTAGGTCCTTAGCTGTACCATAAGCGATGGTGCTTATAAACCTAAGACGATAAGCGCCGTGTTAATTAGTGCAAACCGACTTGATAGACCAGTGCCATTATGCTCTGATCGGCGATCGCCACTTTGATTATCCATCCATTCCAGACCTCGTTTAAGTCCAACCCCGTGATGACATAAAAAAATAAAAATGATCGGCATCGAAGCGGTTGCCGCGTCTTTGCTACCTTGCCGCCATTCTCGTGCGCGGGCCCCGCCCTTCACGTGGGCCAGAATCGACATGCGGCCGCCCACCACCTCCCCCCAAATCCACGAGATCAACATTTTCTGCGGCTTTCGCTTGGCCCAGAGCCCTCCAAGTACGCCCCCTCGCGCCACGTCACCGTCCCTGCCCCACGCCCCGCACCTACCAGTATCTCGGGCTGGGATTCCCTCCCACGACGCGACGTCGGATTTGCCTCGCCGCCCCCCGCTATAAAGCGCCGGACGGCCCCGGCTTCTACTAACTTTTGCTTCGCCGGCGAAGTGAGACCTGGTAGGTTGCTTGCTCACCGCTTTGCTTCGGAGTGTTGCTGGTGAAGTGTGATGGAGCTGCAGGGGCTGGGGAGGTACTGGGGCGTGGGCGGGAGGCGGTGCGGGTCGTGCGCTGGGTCGCCGGCGGCGGTGCACTGCCGGACGTGCGATGGCGGCGGCGGGGACGGGGCGTACCTGTGCGCGGGGTGCGACGCGGGGCACGCGCGGGCGGGGCACGAGAGGGTGTGGGTCTGCGAGGTGTGCGAGCTCGCGCCGGCTGCGGTCACCTGCAAGGCCGACGCCGCCGCGCTCTGCGTCGCCTGCGATGCCGACATCCACCACGCCAACCCGCTCGAGCGCCGCCACGAGCGCGTCCCGGTGCAGCCCATCGGGTCCTCGTCGCCCGAGGGGCAGGAGCGGGACGCGTTCGGGATGTCGTTCGGCGGCGCGGTCGACGGGGAGAAGCAGGACCCCGCGGTGAACCTGAACGACGCTCTGGAGGTCGGCGCCGGCGGGAAGGACAACGTGAAGCTCGACTTCCTGTACGCGGACATGATGGACCCTTTCTTCGGCTCCGAGATCCCGCGCTTCCCGCACGCCGACAGCGTTGTACCCAGCGGCGGCGCGGTGAAGCTGGACTTCGGTGGCGTCGCCGCTGCCTCTGCCGCCGCCGTCGTCTCCAACCCGTCCTACAGCTCCTACACGGCGGCGTCTCTCGGTGGTGGAAGTGTAAGCCCTTGCTTCCCTTTCCTCCAAGAACCTTAACCTCGTGTCATCTGTACCAGCGCATCTTCCTGATCTTTATTGGCCTTCGATTTAGCAGGGCTCGTCGTCGGAGGTAGGCTTGGTGCCGGACGCGATTTGTGGCCGAGGCGGCGGCATCATCGAGCTGGACTTCGCACAGTCCAAGGCCGCGTACCTGCCCTACACACCCACACCCAGCCACAGTACTGTAGGTGCCTAACTAGATTAGCCAGCTAACTCTTTTTATCAACGAGCACATGTAATTGATCCCTGGTCTTGTGATTAAACAGGTCTCCTCGGTGGATGTTGGGTCGGTGCCGGAGCGGAGCGACGGCGCCGTCGCAGCGGCGACGCCGGCGACGGGGGAGGGGAGGGAGGCGCGTCTGATGCGGTACCGCGAGAAGCGCAAGAACAGGCGGTTCGAGAAGACCATCCGGTACGCGTCTCGGAAGGCCTACGCCGAGAGCCGGCCGCGCGTCAAGGGCCGCTTCGCCAAGCGCGCCGACGACGCCGACGCCGACGCCGTCGCGGCGGCCACGATCACCGCGCCGCGGCCCTGCGTGCTCGACTTCGGCGGCTACGGCGTCGTGCCCACCTTCTGAGGCGGCGCCTAATTTCGTGTCCTCCTTCCTCCGGAGAACGTGCCGGCTGGGTGCCTAATTAATCCGGCGCGGCGTGGCCGGCACGAGCGCGCCCACGTGCATGCGTCGTGTTCCCTCTTGTATAATTGCATGTAATGTTTTTCGAGCTGCCTGATCTCGCTGGCTGGAGGGTAGTAGTATACTACAGTACTGTACTCGACATGCATGCACGCACGCATGTTTCGCTAGAACTAGAATAATACAGATAGTTCTAGTGGACTAGTCTACCTGTACCTTTTTCTGGGCTAGCTTGATGGGAAATTAGGCTAGGGCAATGTAACGTGTTTGCTGGAACAGCTAGTTCTAGTTTTGGATCCCAAAGACATTTGTCTCGCGTTTTACATACCAAGGTTAAATGATCCATCATCTTCAAGACTTTGTCTCTTTTCTAAGCTGTACCAGTAATCAGTAGAAACGCACGTCTCAAACATTGGTAGAATGAGATTCACATCAGCATAAAAATAGAACACAATAAAATTTCTGAAATATATGAATCAAATGGAAACACAACAGTTTTCTTAGAAGTGAGACACTATTGTGGTCATGTTGTTGCATAGAGACAATAATATATTATTTAATCCATTGGGCGTTCTAATCTAATTATGACCAGAAAGCAGCATTGCATTGTGTTCAGCACGTCAAGATGCAATCCTATAATTGATCTCAATGTCATGGTGTAAGCAATTGACAACTAAAATCTCAATTGATAATTCGTAGGTCAGTTTGCAAACCAAATGGTATGTAAACCTGCAAATGGCCTTGATAATGCATTATGAAATTTATGCACTCGATTACATGCAGCATATGTTCTGCATTCACATATGAATGACTGCTAAACTGAAAAACATATAAATCACAAAAAGATATCAATGGAATTTAACCAATATTCTGAAGAAAAATCTCAACACCAGAAGCTTTCAAGGGGTTTCACAACGGCATTGTTTCGAACACACACTGAACATTTTTTATTACACGATGAATATTTTGGTCAAATATCAACGTTTCCGAAATACATGTCGAACACTTCATCAAATGCACATTGAACATTTTTTATTACAAGGAAAAAAATAACACATATTTTTTATGTAATTGCTAGGAACAATTATTCTAAGACGTGCAAAACATTTGTAAGTGTTACAACTCTTTTAGGCGCCATGCAAATTATTTAAATTATATATTTTTTTGAAATGTGCGAACATATTATTGTAACGCATGAACATTTTCTTAAATGTCACAAACATTTTTTTGACTGATAGGATTTTTAAAAAATTATGCGAACAATTCTTAAATTGTATATAGATTTATTTAAATGTCAAAAGTATATTTTTAATGCTTGATCATCTTTGAAATGTCATGAAAAGTTTTAAATGCAATGATTTTTTTTTTTTGAAAATTACGCGAACATTTTGTCATTGTATATTATTATTTTTGAAAATGTTATGATTTTTTTTTAAACACGTATACATATTTTAGATGACACAATTGTTTTTAAATGGCGCAAACATTTTTTGAAAGTTGCTCGAGGAAATCTTTATACTGTATGAACATTTTTTTAAAGGTGTCATGAACGCCTTTTACAAATTGAAGTAAATTAATTTTTAGAATATATGTATTTACCATGTTTCAAATATATATAATAAGAAAATGAACTAAGGGGGAAAACAAAAGGAAATAGAGTAAGAAAAAAAACACTAAAATGCTGAAGAAAATGCGCTTCAAGGATGCAGGCCTCGGTTGTTGTTGAGCGTGGCCCATAAATAAGACACGCATGCAAATCCTTTTATATAACGGGTGTGAGAGCATCTACAATCAGATATAGCAAATCCAAGCCCTCAAACGTCCCGCGGATGCGCCCGGGCGCGTCCGCGGGTACCAACCGGACACGCTTCGTTTGTTGACATCCACACCCACGTCTCTCATATCCGAACCTTCAAAACCATACAACCCATACAACGCTATGTAAAACAAGTTCAACACACAGTTCATCGGATCACATTGCATCGCCGGACAAAAGGAGCATAGTTCATCAGAGTTCAACGGCAAATCCATACTACAAACCACTTAAAACATAGTTAAAATATAAACAGAACGGGGAAGGGTGGATGAAATCACCATTTCCTCGCCGGCCCCTTCCCCTTCCGAGTGTCGAGGTGACTACGCCCCTCCTCCGTGTAGGCATCGGCGTGCGGAGGTGCGTCGTCCTTGGAGCTGGAGGTGGAGCCGTCCGTCAGGTCAGAATCAGAGCTGCACCTCATGCCCGACAGCCTATGGAGCAGGTGATCCCGCTCCTCCGCATGGCGGGCCACCTTCGCCTTCGCCGCCGCCTCCTTGTTTGCCTCGCGCTCCGACAACTCGATGGCGAGTCGGAGCGCCTTCGCATTCTTGCGGCGGAGGCGCCGCGCATCCGTCTTCGCTGTCGTGAGAGAGCGGCGGAGGACGACGCGAGGAGCGCATCCTCGGGATCGACCGGCGCGCTCGCGCACGAACGGCGCGCGGACATCGCCCTCGCTGCTGCTCGTGTTGGGCTGGACATGCGTTAGACTCGGGCATCCTCGTGCACCTCAGCCCCAGCGCAGAGAAGCACGCCTGGTAGGAAGGGCCGACGACGTCGCCGAGGAAGATCCGCTGCTATTGGGGCCTCCTTGCTTGGGGCCGCCTTGCTCGAGCAGCGACCTCCTAATGGCGACACGGAGGGTGAGCTCCTCCACATCAATTGTCGAGGCATCAAATTCTACGCCGGAGCCACTGCTGCTTCCGTCGTCATCCATCATATCGGAGGGGAGGGGATCAGAAGTGGAGTGGACGAAGACGGGAGTGGAGTGGAGTTCGGATTGACCGTTGTCTAGGGTTTGCCGGATGGGGATATACGTGGGGTCGGGGTGGGCCTGTTGGAAATATGCCCTAGAGGCAATAATAAATTGGTTATTATCATATTTCCTTGTTCATGGTAATCTTTTATTATCCATGCTAGAATTGTATTGATATAAAACTTAGATACATGTGTGGATACATAAACAGCATCGCGTCTTTAGTGAGCCTCTACTAGACTAGCTCGTTGATCAAAGATGATTAAGGTTTCCTAATCATAGACATGAGTTTTCATTTGATAACGGGATCACATCATTAGGAGAATGATGTGATGGACAAGACCCAACAATAAGCATAGCATTTGATCGATCACTTAGTTTGTTGCTATAGCTTTCTTCAATGTCAAGTATCTATTCCTAAGACCATGAGATCATGCAACTCCCTGACATCAGAGGAATGCCATGTGTGCTATCAAACGTCACTTCATAACTGGGTGATCATAAAGGTGCTCTACAGGTATCTCTGAGGGTGTCTGTTGGGTTGGTGTGGATCAAGACTGGGATTTGCCACTCCGTATGACGGAGAGGTATCTCTGGGCTCTCTCGGTAATACAACATCACAAGAAGCTTGCAAGCAATGTGACTAATGGGTTACTCACGGGATCTTGTATTATGGAACGAGTAAAGAGACTTGCCGGTAATGAGATTGAACTAGGTATGGAGATACCGACGATCGAATCTCGGGCAAGTAACATACCGCTGGACAAAGGGAACTGCATATGGGATTGAGCGAATCCTTGAAATCGTGGTTCGATCGATAAATATATTCATGGAATATGTAGGAACCAATATGGGCATCCAGGTCCCGGTATTAGTTATTGATCGGAGATGTGTCTCAGTCATGTCTACATGATTCTCGAACCCGTAGGGTCTGCACAGTTAACATTCGGTGACGATAGAGTAGTAGCGAGATATATATATATATATGTTGGTGACCGAATGTTGTTCGGAGTTCTGGATGAGATCCCAGACATTAAGAGGAGCTTCGGAATGGTTGCTACTTGTGAGCTGTGTTGGGATTTTTCCCAAAGAGGAGAGGAGATGCAGTATAGTAGAGATACGCATTTCCCTTAGTGAGAACCAAGGTTATCGAACCAATAGGAGGACCAATGCAAATTCCGGTCAACAACACCTACAACCACAAAACTAAACACTTGCACCCAACGCGAGCAAGAGGGTTGTCAAGCCCCTTGAACTCTTCACTTGCAAGGATTAAATCTTGATAGAATCGATATTGTAAATGCAAAATAAAATAAAAGTAATAAAAGTCCAATGTAAATAAGGTTTTTTAGTTTTTATGTTTAAGTAGACCCGGGGGCAATAGTGTTTGCTAGAGACTTCTCTCGATAGTAGCACACAGTGGGTAGAAAAATTACTGTTGGGCAATTGATAGAAAAGCGCATAGTTATGAAATGTTATTCACGGCAATGATCATGTATATAGGCATCATGTCCATAAACAAGTATACCGAAACGATTCTGCATCTAGTACTATTACTTGACCAATCGACCGCTATCCAACATGCATCTATGGTATTAACACTACAGGAATCAGCTTCTTTGCCGTCTGCCATAGCGGACGGCAAAGGACAATACCACTGACGGCAAATGTCTTTGCCATCAGCTGCATGACGGCCCCACTATCGGCACTGAAAGTAACGGTAATGAGGTTCTTTGCCGTATGCAAACCTACAGCGGACGGCAAACTTCTTTGCCGTTCGCGTTGTTAGGCAGTCGGATGGGAAAGCTCCTGGACGGCAAACGTACAACTGTTAGCCCCGTTAGGTGGCTAACAGCCGACTTTGCCGTCCGCTGGCTGACGGCAAACCACTAAGTGCCTTTGCCGTCTGCTCGTTGACGTCAGCAGTCTTACGGCTGCACGTCGCTCCCTTCTTCTTTGCCGTCCACCCCCTTTTCTGCTTTTGCTGTCTGCCAGGTCTTCCTTTGTCGTCTGCCCGTCGCCGCAGAAGACGGCAAAGTGACCAAATGGGCAGACCTGGTGCTCCCAGGTTGCACAGGTTGCTGCCACGTGGCTCCTTTGTCGTCCGCCTACCGATGGCAAAGTGCCTGTATTGCCTCTTTTTTTGTTTGTTTTCTGTTATTTCCCTGCAGTTTCACATCACATATATGATATATATAGTTTTAGAAAGAAGCATAGGACATGTATCCAACATCATCGTGAAATATTTAACAAGAGAACACATAGGCTAGCAAAATACATAGTTTCACATTGTTCATCCATATATACATACATAGTTTCACATTGTTCATCAACACAAATCAAAACAAAAACTAAACACTAGCAGTCCATCAATGCCAATTTCCATGAAGTGAATCAAATCTGCAAAATGGGAATAAGAAAGTTAGAAGAAGTAGAAGAAGAAGAAGAAGAAGAAGAAGACTAGAAGAAGAAGAAGACTAGAAGAAGAAGAAGACTAGAAGAAGAAGAAGAAGAAGAAGAAGAAGACTAGAAGAAGACTAGAAGAAGAAGAAGAAGAAGAAGAAAGAGAGGGAAAATAATAAGAAGAAAGAAAGAAGAAGAAGAAAGAAGAAGCTCATCTTTCTTCCTCTCTTCTATCTTTTTATCCTTTTCCTTCTCATTCTTCTTATTTTATCCTTTCTTTTTCTTCTCTTTCTTCTTCTATTCTTTCTTTTTTCTTCTTCCTTGTTTTTCTTCTTATTATTCCTTATTTGTGTCATTTTAGAGCTAACTTAGGCAATTATGCCATTTTAGAGCTAACTAAGCTTATTATGTCATTTTGGAGGAAAATAGGGTAAGTATAGGTCATTATTGAGCTAACTTAGGTAATTATGCCATTTTAGAGGTAACTAAGGTTATTACACCATTTTGGAGGAAAATAGGGTAACTATAGGTCATTATTGAGCTAACTTAGGTAAGTATAGGTCATTATTGAGATAATTTAGCCTATTATGTCATTTTGGAGGAAAATAAGCTAAGTATATGCCATTTATGAGCTAACCATGGTTATTATGCCATTTTTGACCTAACAAAGCTAATTATGTCATAAATGAACCAAATAAGCTACTTATGTCATTTTGGAGGATAATTAGCTAAGTATGTCTTTTTTGGGGAAAATAAGCTAAGTCTGTGGCATATTATAGCTAATTAGCATGAAAGAAGCTAAGTATGCATTTGTTAAGCAAAACACTAGAGAGAACTTACCGTCGTCGTCATCACGAAGGTGAAGCACTGGGGTTGCTCGGGCCGGTTTCACCTGGAGAAGGATGCCCTGGAGAAGGGTTGCGCGATGCGGCTCGGGAGTTATGCTGCACCAAAGATCATTTGCAATGTCTCGTTACCATGATGACACTCAAATGTTAAGACTAGTAACTAATGACCATTCAAATGAAACTCACAGTTCCTGCCACAGTAATGACTGGCATCGACGGAGGGGTCTGACTGGTCTTCTTGCACACAGACTGCACATTTGGTTTTGACGAGTCAGTCATATTAGTTAGTAATGAAACGAACATTTACGTGCATGATTTGGCTAATATGCAGAAGAAACTTACCACAAGGAGCTCGTACATGGCCCGGTGAGCCGCCTCATTCCGTGCCCTCTCCTCCTCCAACAAACTAGCCGTCTTCTCCTCCGCGGCCAGTTCCTTCTCCGTCACCACCTGATAACCCACAAGTATAGGGGATCGCAATAGTTTTCGAGGGTAGAGTATTCAACCCAAATTTATAGATTCGACACAAGGGAAGCCAAAGAATATTTGAGAGTATTAGCAGCTGAGTTGTCAATTCAACCACACCTGGAGATTAAATATCTGCAGCAGAGTGATTAGTAGCACAGTAATATGATAGTTTTGATAGCACTGACAGCAGTAACAGTAACGATAACAGTGATAGCAGTAGTTTTGTAGCAAGTGTAACAGTAGTAGTAGCAATAGTAACTTAGCAAGAGCAATATGTGGAAAACTCGTAGGCACTGGATCGGTGAACTCGTTGGATGATATTCGTCATGTAACAGTCATAACCTAGGGCGATACAGAACTAGCTCCGGTTCACCAATGTAATGTAGGCATGTATTCCGTAAATAGTCATACGTGCTTATGGAAAAGAACTTGCATGACATCTTTTGTCCTACCCTCCCGTGGCAGCGGGGTCCTTAAGGAAACTAAGGGATATTAAGGCCTCCTTTTAATATAGAACTGGAACAAAGCATTAACACACGGTGAATACATGAACTCCTCAAACTACGGTCATCACCGGAAAGTATCCCAAATATTGTCACTATGGGGTTTACGGATCATAACACGTAATAGGTGCATATGACTAGGCAAGATCGGATCAAGAACATAGATATAATGGTGATAACATAAATGGTTCAGATCTGAAATCATGGCACTCGGGCCCTAGTGACAATCATTAGGCATAACAAAGTCATAGCAACATCAATCTCAGAACATAATGGATACTAGGGATCAAGCCCTAACTAAACTAATTCGATTACATGATGAATCTGATCCAACTCCTCACTGACCAGCAAGCCTACGAAGGAATTACTCACTCCCGGTGGGGAGCATCATGGAATTGGCGATGGAGAAGGGTTGGTGATGACGAAGACCGAAGATTCCCCTCTCCGGAGCCCCAAACGGGCTCCAGATCTAGCCTCCCGATGAAGAACAGGAGGTGGCGTCGGCTCCGTATCATAAAACGCGATGGAACTTTCTCTCTGATTTTTTCTCCGAAAATAGGAATTTATAGTGGCGGAATTAGGGTCAGGGGGCCTGGCGCGCCCTGGTGGGTGCTGCTCACCCTGGCCCCCCTCTTCGGTGGATTTTGGCTCCAATAATTCTTATATATTCTGAAATAGTTCTCCAAAAAGTTTCGTTCCGTTCCGAGAACTTTTATTTCTGCACAAAAACAACACCATGGTAGTTCTGCTGAAAACGGCGTCAGTCCGGGTTAGTTTCATTCAAATCATGCAAATTAAAGTCCAAAACAAGGGCAAAAGGGTGAGGAAAAGTAGATACGTTGGAGACGTATCAACTCCCCCAAGCTTAAACCTTTGCTTGTCCTCAAGCAATTCAGTTGACAAACTGAAAGTGATAAAGAAAAACTTTTACGAACTCTTTTGTTCTTGTTTACATATATATGCTTAAGTAGCACCTAGGTTTTCAGCAAAGATTATGACTAACAATGCCAACAATAACTCTTAGAAATTATATTAACTCACATCAATAACATAAGCAACTAGCGAGCAATAATAAGATATCTCAAGCGCCAACACTTTGTCAAAACAATCATGATACAATATGACAATAGTGGTATCTCGCGAGCCCTTTCTGAGACCGCAAAACATAAATGCAGAGCACCTCCAAAGTTGAAGCAGCGAATAAACATTGTAATTCATGGTAGAAAAGATCTAGTCATGCTGCACCCAACATCAACTATACACAATGCATGAGGATGACAATAGTGCTCTCAGATCTGGCGCTTGTTTGAGAAGATGATGACTCAACATAAAAGTAAATAGATAGTCCCTTCGCAGAGGGAAGCATGGATTTGCAGAGGTGACAGAGCTCAAGTTTTAAAAACAGAGATAGATATAATTTTGGGAGGTACACCCTTCCTGTCAACGTCACGACCAAGAGTTATCAATATCTTCCATGCTAAACAAATTAGCGGCGGTTCCCAAGCGGTAAAAGTAAAGGTTTACTCCCCCCACCAACAATCACACTCCACATCTAGCCGCATCCACGGGTACCGTCCAAACCAACAACATTCCTGGGGGAGTTTTGTTTAATTATTTTTGATTTTTGATTTCGGTACTGGGAATCCCTATTACCGCCCCTCTCGTGTAAGGACGAGTGAATAAACACTCATCATGAGAATAACCCGCTTAGCATGGAAGATACTGAGGACCCCCTGTCGCTCCATGAGCAGTCCAGGCACACAAAACAGATGTTTATTTGATTTTTTAGAGGTGGCACATGCAAATTTACTTGGAACGGCAGGGTAATACCGCATATAGGTAGATATAGTGGACTCATCTGGCATAACTTGGTTTAAGGATTTTGATGCACAAGTAGTATTCCCGCTTAGTACAGGCGAAGGCTAGCAAATAGATTGAGAAGCGGCCAGCTAAAGAGCGAAAACGGTCATGAACATGCATTACATATAATAAACATTGACTACTAGAATGAGTAGGATATGGACACCATGAACATAAATATCATGAAGGCTATGTTATTTTTGATTCAACTACATGCGTGAACATGTGCCAAGTCAAGCCACTTGAAACATTCAGAGGAGGATACCATATCATCATACCACATCACAACCATTTTAATGCATGTTGACATCCAAGATAAATCATTATCCACTCCTAGCTACTTAAGCATGGCATGAACAACTATAATCTCTAATGGTCATTGCAAACATGTTTGATCATAATATGGTGAATCAAGGGATACTAGGTTAAACATATTTACAAAAACAAAAACAAGTTGAGTTCATACCCGCTCTTCTCTGCCACAGTCAATTCATCAAATATTGTCATCATTGCCTTTCACTTGCATGACCGAATGATAAGAAAATAATAATACTGCAAGAGTGTCATGGACTAAGCTGGAATCTGCAACATTTTATTCAAGAGGAGAAGACAAGGTAAAATGGGCTCTTTGTTAGATTAACAATAGTGCATATGAGAGCCACTCAACATTTTCATCGTGTTCTTCTCCTTGGTACGACTCAAACAAAAAGAAAAGAAATTCAGAGAAACACACTAAAATATTTTTGGAGTCTTTGGTTTTTCTTGAGGAAAGCAAATTAAAGAAGAAAAATGAAAACGAGAAAAACTATTTACATGGGAAAGCTCCCAACAAGAAAAAGAAGAAATGAGAAATCTTTTTGGGTTTTCTTTTGATACTACAATTAAACTAAGCTAGAAAGAAAAACTAAAAAGAAGCAGGAAATGTTTTTGGGTTTTCTCAAAGTTTTTCAAACACACAAGAAGAAAGAGAGAAAACAAATTAAGCATGGATATTACAATGAAAAAGTATGAACACTGACAACTGGAATGAAATGTGTGAACATGAATGTAATGTCGGTGGAAATACGTACTCCCCCAGGCTTAGGATTTTGGCCTAGCTTGGTAATCACCATCCGTATGATTAATAATCAGGGCGATGGCTCATCGAGGCCCTTGGTGCAAACTCCGCGGCCCTCCTGGCAGCTTCAACCTCCGCATTGTACGCATGGGCCTCACTCTCAAGAACATAGTATCTGCATTTACTGTGAAAATCAAAGAGAGCAGGAGCAGGCAAAGCGACAGGCACAACGTTTTTTTATTAAATCTCAAGTTATAAGTGTAGTTAGTAGCCGTACCCGTAAGGAACTTATGATGCTTCATGGCATCAAAGTCTAAATACTGAGTAGGTAAGATAGGGTCATTAGGCCAAGGTGAAACATTTAGTTTCTCCGCTACACGGGAGGCATAGATTCCTCCATAAAAATTACCATTAGCGGCATTAAGCCGCAGTCTCCGTGCAACAATTGCACCAAGATTATAATATTTATTTCCAGTTACGGCAGTGTGTATGAGACTCAAATCATGAGCACACAGTGTGCTATAATCTTGTTTGCCTACGATACTTTTACCATTGAAGAGTGCAAAATATTGTATTGATGGGAAATGGATACTGTTAATTCTCCCTTGTGCTACCCCTCTGTCTTCACCAAAGCAAAGATTGACTAAAAATGATTCATATTCAGATTTTGTTGGTTCGTCGAGGGACCCCCAAAATGGAAGTTTGCATGCTTCACTGAACATTTCTAATGGCATGGTGAAGGAACGGTCGTAAAGGTTGAATGAAACTCTAGACTCACGAGAAAAATATTTAAATTTCTTTGTGAAGGTTTTCCTGAGTTCGAGGTGTTGGGGGTACTTATCTGCGATGAAGGGACCAAGCTCTGTATTGTGGATATATTGTTCAAATTCCTCCTTAATACCTGCACCTTCCATGAACTCGTCGCACGGCCACAAGCATGATTTAGTGGTGGCATCTCGCATCGAGCTTTCGCTTGGCTCAACATAAGATTGTCGAACTGAGCTTCCACTTGATGAGGCCTCCGAGGATCTCCTCCTCAAAGAACTCCTAAAGAATTGCATTTTATTTGCCAACAAATTTCTGAAATATTTTTGAGACACAAAATTTTGTTAACAAAACTTCGTGAAATTGATAGCAACTACTCCTAAGCATGCATAGAGGCCATATTGAGCATTCAAACCACTTAGAACTCTAAGAATTCAACATGCAAGCTCATCTACAGCAGCACCAAGAGTAGCTAATTACTCTAAAATAACCCATTAAATCAAAAACTAATTGGAGCAATGGAGGAGTCACATACCAAGTAGCAATCCCTCCAAACAGTTTCAGAAACGGAGTTTCGAGCTAAGAGATCGAAATTTGCGGGTTTGAGAGCAAGAACACGGGAATGGTGGCCGTGGTGAATTTTTTTCTGGAGGTAGGTGATGATGTGAGATAAAGAGATAAGTGAGGGGGCCCACATGGGGCCCACAACCCACCAGGGCGCGCCTGGGGGTGCCGGCGCGCCCTGGTGTCTTGTGGGCACCAGGTGCACCCCCCTCTGGTATTATTTGCACCAAAAATTCAGAAATATTTGGAAACAAATCATGTTAAATTTTCAGGGCATTCTGAGAACTTTTATTTTGGGTCATTTTTTATTGCACGGTAAAAACAGAAAACAGGGTAATCATGGCATTTTATTTTATTTGACTAACTAAAACAGAAAATAAAAGGTGGGAGCAGAGAGTTGCGCTTACTAGATTCATCGACTTCATACCTCTAAAAAATGATCCATTAATAAGGCTGATCAAGTCTTATTAACAACCACTTCCGATTAGCATGAAACCGAAGAACTTTGGTAGAACACTAAGTTACCTCAATGGGGATGTGCATATCCCCTACAATAAGTATATCATATTTCTTTTTGGCAGTAGGTAGAGGTAATTGGAAACTCCCAATAGTGATGGTCGGAGATTCTTCAATAACATTTATACCATTCACTTGGAATTGTTTCTTCGGAAAGTGCATCGTGTGCTCATTACCATTGATATGAAAAGTGACTTTGCTTTTATTGCAATCAATAACAGCCCCTGCAGTATTCAAAAAGGGTCTACCAAGGATAATCGACATGTTGTCGTCCTCTGGCATCTCAAGAATAACAAAGTCCGTTAAGATAGTAACATTTGAACGACAACGGGCACGTCCTCACAAATACCGATAGGTATGGCTGTTGATTTGTCAGCCATTTGCAATGATATTTCAGTAGGTGTGAGTTTATTCAAATCAAGTCTCTTATATAAGGAGAAAGGCATAATACTAACACCGGCTCCCAAGTCACACAAAGCAGTTTTGACATAGTTTATTTTAATGTAGAAAGGTATAGTTGGTATTCCCGGATCTCCAAGTTTTTTAGGTACTTCATCCTTAAAAGAATAATTAGCAAGCATGGTGGAGATTTCAGCTTCAGGTATCTTTCTTTTATTAGTGATGATGTCTTTCATATACTTTGCATAGGGGGCCATCTTCAGGATATCGGTTAAGCGGGTACGCAAAAAGACTGGCCTAATCATTTCAGCAAAGCGCTCAAATTCTTCATCATCCTTTTTCTTAGATGGTTTAGGTGGAAAGGGCATGGGTTTCTGAACCCATGGTTCTCTTTCCTTACCATGTTTCCTAGCCACAAAGTCTCTTTTATCATAACGTTTATTTTTAGATTGTGGGGTATCAAGATCAGGAGCAGGCTCTATTTCAACATCATTATCTGGTTCTTTATCATTACTAGGTTGAGCATCTTCATGAACATCATCATTATTATTTTCATTATCACTAGGTGAATGTTCATTACCAGACTGAGTTTCAGCATCGGAAATAGAGACATCATTATTATCAGGAGGATTTTGTATCTCAAGTTCACTAGAGGTATGCAAAGTCCTATCATTTTTCTTTTTCATTTTCTTTCTAGAAGGATTAGGTGCATCAATGTTAATTCTCTGAGAGTCTTGTTCAATTCTTTTAGGATGACCCTTAGGATAAAGCGGTTCTTGGGTCATTCTACCTCCTCTATTTACTACTCTAGCAGCAAAATCATTCATATTATTATTCATTTCATCAAGCAATTCTTTTTGAGACTTAGCAACTTGTAATAACTGATTTTGAACCATAGAGGCATGCTTTCCTACACCTCTAACATCGTTACTGATTCTAAATAGCAAGTCAGTCAAGCGAGCAATCATATCAGAATTATATTTCAATTGTTTCAGGACATGTGCATTGAAATGATCTTGCTTCGTAATATAGTTGTCAAACTCATATAAGCACTGATACGTATCCAACGTATCGATAATTTATGAAGTATTCATGTCATATTCATCTATGTTTACAATACTTTTATATGGTTTTGATGCACTTTATATGATTTATTTAGAACTAACCCGGACTGTCGCTGTTTTCAGCAGAATTACCGTGGTGTTGTTTTTGTGCAGAAAATGAAAGTTCTCGGAATCACCCAAAACTTTTTGGTGATTTTTTCTGGACCAAATAGGCAATATTGGAGCAAAGAACCACCAGAGAAGATCCACGATGTGGGCACAATCCACCAGGGCACGCCAGAGGGCCCAGGCGCGCCCTGGTGTATCGTGCCCTCCTCGTAGCCCATCTTGGCGTGAAACCGACGCCCAAAAATCCTATAAATATAGAAACCATCATAAATAACCCTATACCCTCCGCTCCGCCGCCGCAACTCTCTGTATCAATGAAAAACCAATCTGGAGGCGTTCCAGTACCCTGCCGGAGAGGGTAGTTCATCTCCGGTGGCCATCTTCATCATCCCGGCGGAGGCCATGACGAGGAGGGAGTAGTCCACCCTCGGGGCTGAGGGTATGTACCAGTAGCTATGTGTTCAATCTCTCTCTCTCTCTCATGTTCTTGAGATGTCATGATCTTGATGTACCGCAGGCTTTGTTAATATAGTCGGATCACATGATGTTATTCCCTTGCTACCTTGTTGTGATGAATTGAATCTTTCCCTTTGAGATATCGTTATGTTGGATTGAATATTGGATTTGAGAACACTTGATATATGTCTTGCATTTGGATACCCGTGGTGACAATGGGGTGTTCTATTGATTCACTTGATATATGTTTTAGTACTCAACTTGCGGATTCCCGCGGTGACATTGGGGTAATCTATGCATATGGGTTGATACACGTTCTTGTCCTACATTCTCCGATAGAAATCTTTGGGTGCTCCTTGAGGTTCTTGGTGTTGGATTGAGTATGATGAATCTGAAATTGTTTGATGCGTATCGTATAATTAACTCATGGATACTTGTGGTGACATTGGAGTATCTAGGTGACATTAGAGTTGGTTGATGCGTATCATATGGTGTTATTTTAGTACGAACTCTAGATAGATTGATCGGAAAGGATAACTTGGTGTTATTTTAGTACGAACTCTTGGATAGATCGATCGGAAAGGATAACTTTAAGGTGGTTTCTGAAAGTGCGTTATATCGACTAGAGGGGGGGGGGGTGAATAGGCGATTTTTACAAATTCATCACTGAGGAATTTCAACTTGAGGAATTTGAAATGTGATGAATAACTAGCAGCGGAATAAGTACTCAAGTGCATACGAAGCATAGCGATCGCATAGTCGTCATGATGAAATAAAGCATGCACAGATTACAGATAGCGTGATACAGGATAAGCAGGTGAGGAACAAGGTAGCTTGAAGAATTTGAGGTGAGGAAATTGAGAAAGTCTTCAGTCAAATTCTTCAAATAGTAACGATCAATTTCATCAACAAGTATACGAGGAAATTAAAGGGTTGAGGAAATAGAACCAGGTAGCTCGATGAAGACAATGGTTTGATGGCCCAGTTCCAACTGCTGTGGCAGTCGTACGTCTGGTTTGGAGCGGCCTGGTATTTAAACCAGAGAACACACAGTCCCAGGACACACAGTCCTTACCGTATTCTCCTTGAGCTAAGGTCACACAGACCTCGCCCAACACTCGTGGTAAGTCTTCAGGGTAGACTTCCAAAACCCTTACAAACTGGTCACCCGGCGATCCACAATTGACTGCTGGATGCTCTAGACCAAGGTCACTTCGTGATCCCCAATTGACTGCAGGATGCACTAGACCATGACGCCTAACCGTCTGGAAGATACACAGTCTTCAAAGGTAACAAGCGTCGGTTCCACACAGGAACAATTTCTTCAGTGATGCTCAATCACTTTGGGTTTGGTGGTTTGGTTTGGGGTTTTTCCTCACTGATGATTTTCTTTCAAAGTCCTCGAGGAATGGGATGCTCTCAAATGACAAGTGTCAGTTCTCTCTCGGAGCAGCCAACCAGCTAGTGGTTGTGGGGGGTGGCTATTTATAGCCAGGGTGCAACCCGACATGATAAGACATAAATGCCCCCAATGATATGACCGTTATGTGGATAGGATGATTGGGGACAGCTGGCACTTAGCACAGCAACGGTCGGAATTTCGGACTATGAAAGTCCTCAGGCTTATCATATTCCTCACTTGTAGGCAATTCGCACTGGCGAAATCCTAACTCCTCAGTCAGACCAATTTCCTCAGAGACCAGAAGATCATCGTCTCTGTCACTGAAGAACTTGACTGAACTGCAAGAGATTTCCAAAGGCTTCACTCGAAGGATTGGATAGGTTGAGGCTTTTGAGTTGAGCATCAGTTGGAAATTTTCCTTAGTATTACCTCGGCACCTTTAACAGTACGGTGTTTCCTATGACTCAAAGAAAGGAAATGAAACTACGAAAACAAAAGTCTTCACGCTTCATAGTCCTCGTTCATATCTTCAAGGTCACACCAACTTATTCTTTTTCAAAGTCTTCAGGGAATACCAAAGTCTTCAGCAAAGTCTTCTCCAAAGTCTTCAATTGAAGACATACATTTTTAGGGGTCGATAATCTCCAAATGTATCAATCTCCTCAGCGACTTATAGAGCCTGTGTACACTTACAAACGCATCAGTCTCTTAACCTATAAGTCTTCAATACACCCAAATCACTAAGGGGCACTAGATGCACTTACAATCTCCCCCTTTTTGGTGATTGATGACAAATAGGTTAAGTTTTCAATGGGGATAATAATATGAAGTGTAAGTACTGAGTTTGAGGAATTTGATTGCAAGATATAGAAGAACTCCCCCTGAAGATGTGCATATTTGAGGAATTTGCTTTGGACTGCAAATGCACACAGCATGTTAAAAACATGGAGAACTCCCCCTATATCTTGTAATCCATACACGCATTTAATATATATCATGAGGAAATTGAAATGCATGATGGAAAATGGGGTCTGAGGAAATTTAGCATGCGTGCATTAAGATAATTTGAGGAAATAGCATGCGGAAAGCTGTTCAAAAACGTCAGACCACCATCGGACTTAAGTTTACAACTCAACCAACAAAAGCTTCAGAAGAGCGAGAGTTGTAACTTAAACAAAAACAGCCCATATATAGAGACCCGCTTGAAGACTAACTCAAATTTTCTCCCCCTTTGTCATCCAAGACCAAAAGGGACGAAAAATGAGGACTAACGCCCCTGAAGAATTTCATCTTGAAGGTGGTGGAGGAGCGCCAGCGTTGTCGGGGTCATTAGTTGATGCCGGGCCCGCAGCAGTGTCGTCAATATCCTCAGCTTCATCCGCCTGGCGTGATGAAGAAAATGAGCTTGTAACCAGCTGAGGAACTTGAACTTTCTTCCATTTCTTCCTTGGAGGGATGGACCAATCAAAGTCCTGCTGAAATTCCATCTCCTTGAGTTCTTCAGGAGTCTTGAGGTGAGACAGGATGGCCCATGTGCGGTCGAAGACTTCATGAAGATAATAGTGGTTCTTCCTCACAGAGTTGTGCGTGACAGTCATGTCTCGAAGAAGTGAACCAAACTGATGCTTTACCCACTTGTGATTGCGATCAATCTTCTGATGAAGACTTAGAAGAAGCTCTCGATCAGTCATCACACGAGGGGCTGTATCTTGAGGATTTTGTGCTGAGGCTTTTGCAGCAGAGTCTTGGATAGCAGTGTCATCATTGGTGGAATAAGATGCAGCTTTGCGAAACTGACCATCCAATGGACGAGTACCTTCATCAATGACAGCTTTGCCTTTTCCCTTAACTGAAGAAAATGAGCTCTTGAGGACTTCGATTGGAGGCGGAAAGCTAAAGTGATTCTGAAAGTCAGCCTTGAATGGAAGTGAAGACCTTGATCTGATGAATTTCATGATCCAGGGAACGTAAGGCTTCAATTCAAATGGGGCTGAAGCAGCATTGGCCAAAGTCCTCACGAAGAAATCATGGTAATTTATGGGAATCCCATGAATGATGTTGAATAGCATGTTCTTCATGATTCCCTCCACTTCTTCTTCTTCAGAATTGTGGCCCTTCTGAGGACTGAGGGTTTTGGTCAGAATGCGATAAACTGTCCTGGGCATATAGAGCAAATCCTTCACAAGGAAAGAAGTCCTTTGAGGTTGTCCAGGAGCCAATGGCTTCATCAGCACTTGCATCATGTGATTGGGCAGAGCAGGTTCATCAAACAGGCATCTTGATCCTTCTGAGGGAATTGGTAGTGTGACTGCACGAAGTAATTCAGAGGCTGGAGCAGTGTAGTGAGTGGATCCAGTCATCCAGTCCAAGACCCAAGAATTTACATCAGAGGCATCACCTGAGATATGCAAGGAGGTATAGAATTGAAGAATCAGCTCTTCATTCCAATCACATATTTCCGCACAGAAAGGAAGAATTTCAGCATCATGAAGGACTGCGAGCACCGGGGTGAAGCATGGGATAGTTTCCATGTCCGCATGAGGAATTTGCTGATGCTCGAGGACTTTCTCCTTGTCAAACAGTACTGATGCATAGTAATTCATCTGTGTGGGTGTCCAGAATCTGGTGCGACCGGCCCTTGCAGAGTCATAAGGATTTGGCCCGTTGAAGAAAATGTGCTCGTTTAAGAAATTGGTCTTGATGAATTTGGGGCGCTTTGAGCCTTTGAGGGGCAACTTTGGCTTCGGCTGAAGATTTGGCTTGAAGCGGCCCACAATTTCCTTAGTCATAGGAGGAACTTCTTCAGATTGAGCAATTTGAATAGCAGTTTCCTCATTTGCGGTTTGAGCAGCAATTTCTTCAGCTGATGTAGCTGGAATATCTTCAGTATGAATTTCTTCAGTCTGGGCTGGAGACTGAGGAATTTGAGTAATTGGTGTGGTCATTGGAGAATTTGGGTGTGCAGCTTCCCAATATTCATCATTGATTAGAGGAGTTGTGTTGCCAATGTCCACGTCCTCTTCCATTTCTTCAACGCTAGCCTCTACAGCAGTCAACTGAGGCTGGGGCGATGATACCAGTGGAGTTGAAGCATTTGCTTCCACTTCAATTTCTTCATCAATCTGCTCTGAGGAAGCAGCAGAATGATCTTCTTCATCATCAACATTTGGAATGTCATACTCGACACCAAATGGAACAATTTCATAGGCAGGTACGGAGGAGATTGGGGTTGCATCAATGGGTTCAGTTGAAGAACTTGGCAGTGTCTTCAATTTCTTCACCGCTGAGGAATCTGAAGTTGATGCTTTTCTTTTCTTAGCAGCAATTTTCTCCGCAGCCTTTGTTTTCTTCGCTTCTGACGTAGAAGGAAGGTTGATGTTCTTCACCCTTGAGGACTTTGCAGTTTCAGCAGAGGGTGAAGGTGGAGCAGTTTCTTCAGGCACGACTGATGCAGTCGCCCTAGTGGTCTCAATTTCATTAGGCGCAGCAAAAGCTTCAGCTGGCCTGGCAGTTTCTTCAGGCGCAACAGTGGAGGTTGCCCTGACAGGTTCTTCAGCAGCCTGAATTTCTTCAGCTGCGCGTGCAGTTTCTTCAGCAGGCTGAGCAGATTCTTCAGCCTGAGGAATTTGTTGTTGCAATTGAGCTGCAACCCTTGAGTTGTGATCTTTAACTGCAACTTGGGCTGCCCTGACAAATTTTACTTTGGTGCCCTTCCATTCAGCAACATATTTTGCTTGTTCATCAGTCAGGCAGCGAATCTCAGACTGAACTGTGATGAGTTGAGTGGGAGTCAAATTCATCACATTGTTCTTCAGGAACTTTTCCTTTCCAGCTCTGTTCCTCTAATGCTGGATCCTAGTGATTCATCAGCAGACATTTTGTACCTGTGAACAGAGTATAGGTGCGAGGAATTTGAAGAGGTCATATGCGTTCTCAGAAATTTTTCAAAATACATCAAGTTGAGGATTTTGACCATAGATGTCTTGAGGAATTTCACTAAGTGTTCTTTGTCTTAGGTTCCAGAGTTGTGCGAATATGTAGATCCACACAATTGAGAAATCTTAAAGAAAATCATAACTTAGAGAGAAACATCAAGGGATTGAAACATATAAGATGCTTAAGAAGATGATTCTTGAAGAATAAACACTTTTGAGGATTTTGTGGAAGACATGAAGATCAAACAAGGGCAGTAAAATAAGATTTTATTTACCCTGATGAATAACACGACGAACAGAGAGATGAAATCTGGGAAGTTCGTCCGTCCAGATCTCCCACGCCCTAGCTTGGCAGAGGGAGACAGCTACAGCGGCGGCGGGGTGAAGACTTCCGCGGCCGATGCGAGTACGGCGACGGCGAGGTCGAGGCAGTGAAGCTCTTCCTCTCCGGCGGCGATGATTTTAGCGGCGGCGCTAGGTTTGAGCTCGGGAGAGATGGGAGTGAGGAGTAACTCGAGCACATTGAAGGGGAGGGGGTAAATATAGTGGCAGTAAAAACGAATCGGCCCGAAGATTTTGGACCAGATTGCCCCTGACCCTTGCTCTCCACGCGACAGGTGTCACCCACGTTCTGAGTAGTGGAGATAGTGGGGGATCGTGGCTTATCCAGTCGTGGGAATCGGAACTGTTTGAGCGGGAAGCGCCGAAAAATTTGATAGTGAAAATTTTAAAGTTTCCGTTCGCAAATTCTTCAGCTGTCTAGGATACAGTGAAGACTTTGAACGAGTTTCAAAGTAGAACGCATATGAAGAATTTGTGAACAGACTGGGTTGAGTTTAGCATAGAGGGAGAACGGGTCCGATCACATTCACTTAGATGAAAATCAACTTGAAGAATTAGCAATAAGTGAATGCTGTTGAGGACATTGAAAACTCAATATATATATATATATATATATATATATATATATATATATATATATATATATATATATATATATATATAGTCAATGAAGAACATCAGTTTCACTGTTTGAAGAATTTTAAAAGTTGAGGAATTTGCAAACGTGAGGAATTTGAAAATTTGAAGAATTTGCAAAATGATGAAAAACTCAACTCTGAAGAATTTCAACTATTGTTGGTGGCATGACCCACCGTATAAGAATGATGATTTCAGACACCGCGTACAATTGTCGTAGGGTTCTGAGAATCAAATTCTTCGTTAATGTCTTCACATTTAGAGAGTTATTCTTCATTGATTGAAGAAAAACGTTACTTCGTGTGTTGCACATCAAAGTCATCAATTTTGCATAAGTGTTAGGATGTGTGTCCTTTCAAAGAACATTCGAAGATTCTAAGATATTTAGCTCACACCGCAACTTGCAAAATCTCTTTTCATCCAAGGGCTTAGTGAAGATATCGGCCAGTTGTTCTTCAGTGGGGATGTGGTCGATGGAGATGTCGCCCTTGAGTACATGATCTCGAAGAAAATGATGACGAATCTGGATGTGCTTGGTCTTGGAGTGCTGAACTGGGTTGTAAGCAATCTTGATAGCGCTCTCATTGTCGCAGTAGAGAGGCACATTTTTCACCTTGATGCCATAGTCCTTGAGGGTTTGCTTCATCCACAGCAACTGAGCGCAGCATGAACCAGCAGCAATGTACTCAGCTTCAGCAGTAGAAAGTGACACGCAGTTCTGCTTCTTCGAGGACCAACAGACTAAGGATCGTCCGAGGAAATGACATGTGCCTGAGGTTGACTTGCGATCCACACGATCTCCAGCATAGTCAGCATCTGAGTATCCGACGAGGTGAAGATTTGAGCCCTTGGGATACCATAATCCAAGCGTTGGTGTGTGAGCTAAGTATCGAAGAATATGTTTCACAGCCTTATGGTGTGATTCCTTCGGTGTTGCTTGGAATCGGGCACACATGCAAACACTCAGCATAATATCAGGCCTAGATGCACATAGATACAATAAAGATCCAATCATGGAGCGGTATACCTTCTGATCGAAATCTTTACCATTTTCGTCAGTGCAGAGGTGGCCTTTTGAAGGCATTGGAGTTTTGACGCCTTTGCATTCGTGCATGTTGAATTTCCTCAGCACATCCTTGAGGTATTTCTCTTGTGAGATGAAGATGCCATTGTCTTGCTGACGAATTTGAAGACCTAAGAAGAATTTCAACTCTCCCATCATAGACATTTGATATTCTTCACTCATCATATAGGCAAATTCATCACTGTAACGTTTGTCAGTACAGCCAAAGATAATATCGTCTACATATATTTGGCATATGAATAGTTCATTGTCATAGGATTTAGTGAAAAGAGTTGGGTCGAGTGAACCGGGTTTGAAGCCTTTCTTCATGAGGAATTCCTTCAGAGTGTCATACCACGCCCGAGGGGCCTGCTTGAGGCCATAGAGGGCCTTGTTGAGTCTGAAGACTTTGTCAGGATGCTTAGGATCTTCAAAACCTGGGGGTTGAGCAACATATACTTCTTCCTCAAGCTTACCATTGAGGAATGCACTTTTCACATCCATTTGATATAAAGTGATATCATGATGGTTAGCATAAGCAAGCAATATGCGAATAGCTTCAAGTCTAGCAACAGGTGCAAAAGTTTCATCAAAGTCAATTCCTTCAACCTGTGTGTAGCCTTGAGCTACAAGACGAGCCTTATTCCTTACCACAAGGCCATTTTCATCTTGCTTGCTACGGTAGATCCACTTGGTACCTATGATGTTATGCTTGCGAGGATCTGGCCGCTTGACAAGTTCCCACACATTGTTGAGCTTGAATTGATGCAATTCCTCTTGCATAGCTTGAATCCACTCAGGCTCCATGAAAGCTTTATCAACTTTGGTGGGCTCTATCATAGAGACAAAAGCAAAATGCCCACAAAAGTTAGTCAGATGTGAAGCTCTTGAGCGAGTGAGAGGACCTGGTGCATTGATGTTGTCGATGATTTTGTCAATCTACACTTCATTTGCAACTCTTGGATGAGCAGGTTGACGTGGCTGAGGATTTTCTTCAGCACCATTTTCTTCAGGTGTATCAGCATGAATGTCTTCATTGATTGGAATGACTTCCTCAGTAGGTTGAGGATTTTCTTCAGTGGGTACTACATCCTCAGTAGCCTTCAACTTAATGGATTCCTTAGGAGACTTTTCATCTGTCACAGAAGGCAGGTGCTCTCTTTGCGAGCCGTTAGTTTCATCGAACCGCACATCTACAGTTTCAACAACCTTTTGATGGTAGGTGTTGAAGACTCTGTAGGTGTGCGAGTCCTTTCCGTAACTAAGCATAAAACCTTCATGTGCTTTAGGTGCAAATTTAGAACTGTGGTGAGGATCTCATATCCAGCATTTTGCACCGAAGACTTTGAGATAACTTACATTGGGTTTCTTGCCAGTCATGAGTTCATATGATGTCTTCTTGAAGAATTTGTGAAGATATACCCTGTTGATGATGTGGCATGCTGTATCAATTGCCTCAGGCCAGAAGCGACGAGGAGTCTTGTATTCATCAAGCATGGTGCGAGCTATCTCAACAAGAGTCCTATTCTTGCGCTCCACGACGCCGTTCTGCTGAGGAGGAGTATATGGGGCAGATAGCTCATGAGTAATACCAAGTTCATCAAGATATTCATCAAGATTGGTGTTCTTGAACTCAGTCCCATTATCACTCCTGATATGCTTTATCTTGACGCCGAAGTTTGTTGAGGCCCTTGAAGCAAATCGTCTGAAGACATCCTGCACTTCAGACTTGTACAGAATAATATGCACCCAAGTGTAACGAGAGTAATCATCAACAATGACAAAGCCATACAAACATGAAGAATTTGTTAGTGTGGAATAATGAGTGGGGCCAAAGAGGTCCATGTGAAGCAATTCAAAAGGTCGAGTCGTGGTCATGATTGTCTTCGAGGGATGCTTGGATCTGGTCATCTTCCCAGACTCACAAGCACCACAGAGGTGATCCTTGAGGAATTTGACACCTTCAATGCCAATGACGTGCTTTTTCTTCACGAGCGTGTGCAAGTTCCTCATACCAGCATGTCCAAGTCGTCGATGCCACAGCCAGCCTTTTGAGGACTTTGCAAGTAGGCACGTGGCAGGCTGAGGACCTATAGAGAAATCAACAATATACAAGTCTCCTCTCCTAAAGCCTTCGAAGACTTTGGAATGGTCAGATTCCATGATGACAACACAACGATATTTTCCAAAGATGACAACCATATCAAGATCACAAAGCATTGAGACAGACATGAGGTTGAACCCGAGGGATTCGACAAGCATCACCTTGTCCATGTGTCGGTCCTTGGAGATTGCAACCTTACCTAGACCCAATACCTTGCTTTTTTCCTTTGTCAGCGTAGGTGATATGCTTCAGATGAGATGGGGCAAGTGGCATATTCATCAGTAGACTCTTGTCACCAGTCATGTGGTTGGTGCATCCACTGTCGAGGACCCACTCAGTAGTTTTTGGAGTTTCATCCTGCAGATGAATTAGTACAACTTACAAACTCATATGCTTCAGAGTGAAGAATATGACATCAAATTCATCAGGCAGAATTTCATCACACAACATAGTAAGTAAAGCAGTGTGAGGACGTGAGAAATGAGGAATTCATTTCTGCATGATTAGCTTGCGTCCTTTCAAGCATTTCTTCAGGTCTCCAGCAAATTCATCAGACGTTCAAGTTCGTCTGGAGACCTGACCCTGCATAAGAAGTTAGTTCAACTTCTTCACCACCCACATCTGGAGGGGTGGCAAAGAGTTCATCATTCTACGAGCTCCATATGAGAAGGGAGGCATTGAAGCTAGTGCACTTCGTTTCACAGGACTAGGGTTAGAGTACTCATATGAATAAGCAGAGAAATTCTTCGAGGACTTATGAACATAATGATTTGAAGAATAATGCACACATTCAGAACTCTTAGATTTTCCCTGCGAAACAGATGCATTAGCACGAGGATGATAGTTTTGACCATTTGAGGAATTTGGTCCAAGTGAAGACTTTGGTCCATATGAGGAATTTGATCTGGGGCTCCTCATGGGTGGTGTAGTGAGGACATTCACTTGAAGATTTTCCAAGCAGCTCTTAGGAACCCAGATTTTCTTCATAGGTGAACTGTTCCTGCAGTTAGTTCCAACAAATCTGGCAAATACTTCACCTTTCTGATTTTTGAAGAATCTGTAGTTGGAGTCAAGTGACTCATCAGAGGAATATGAGGTTTCACAAGTAAAGCCAGATAAAGTGGATGGATCCACAGGAGGTCCTTTTGTAGCAACCCATGAGGTTTTGGGGTACTGCTCAGGTGTCCAGTAGGATCCATCAGCATTGAGTTTCCTCTCAAATGCAATACCCTCTTTCCTAGGGTTCCTGTTCAGAATATGCTTTTTGAGCACATCGCAAAGGGTTTGATGCCCTTTGAGACTTTTGTACATGCCTGTCACATACAATTCCTTCAACCCTGCATTTTCGTCAGTGATACTTGTGGTATCCTCAGATGAGGAATTTGTGACCACGGGGATAGTTGAAGAATTTGCAGTAATAGAAGCATTTGAACATTCAAGTAAAGAATTAGAAGTTTCACGTTCGATGCATTTCATACATGGTGGAACAAATTCTTCCTGAGCGGTACTGACCTGTTGAGCCAGTAAGGAATCGTTTTCCCTTTGGAGATCCTCATGAGCCACTCTTAGTTTCTCAAGATCTTGCTTTGTTTGAAGAAATTCATAAGAAAGCTTCTCATGGTCAACTAAGAGAGCATTATGATGACTCTGAAGGTTATCATGCTTTGTCTGAAGACTTTTGAGATCATCAGACAGAGTTTGAGTCCGATCCACTTCCTCATTCAACAGATCATCGCTTTTGTCTAGCAATTTCTAAAGCTTTTCAAGTGCACTTTGTTGCTTAGTGGCAATTTTAGCAAGTTTGGCATAGCTAGGTTTCACATATTCATCTGATTCACCTTCACTTGATTCAGAAGAAGAGTGATGCTTGTGTACCTTGGAACCTTTTGCCATGAAGCAGTAAGTGGGAGCATATTCATCATTGCTGACGTCAGAGTCGTTGGAGTGGTCATTTTCTTCATCGTTGAAGATGGACTTGCTGACGAAAGCAGTGGCGAGAGCAAGGCTAGCAACACCAGAGTCAGACTCCTCCTCAGATTCTTCCTCTTCTTCATATTCTTCAGATTCTTCTTCAGAATCCATTTCCTTGCCAATGAAAGCCCGAGCCTTTCTGGAACCATTCTTCTTGTGCGATGAGGACTTTGAAGTTGAGGACTTTGAAGATTTCTTCTTTTTCTTCGAGTCATCAGAACTGTAGTCCTTGTATTTCTTCTTCTTTGATTCTTTTTCCCAGAGAGGACAGTCAGAGATAAAGTGACCAGACTTCTTGCATTTGTGACAAGTTCTCATCTTGTAGTCGCTTGAGGAATCTGATTTTCTCAAACCACTTTTTGATGACTTTCCAAATCGGCCTCTCCTTGAGAACTTCTGGAATTTCCTCACGAGCATTGCCAGCTCCTGACTCAGTTCTTTAGGATCACCAAGGCTACTATCAGAATCTTCGTCTTTGGATGAGGAAATTGCTTTTGCCTTTAGAGCACGAGATCTTCCATAGCTTGGTCCATAGAGGTCTCTCTTCTCAGCTTGTTGGAATTCATGAGTATTGAGTCTCTCAAGTATATCAGCAGGATCAAGTGACTTGTAGTCTCCACGTTCTTGAATCATCAAAGCCAGTGTATCGAATGAGGAATCAATAGATCTTAGCAGTTTCTTCACCACCTCGTGGTCAGTGATATCCGTGGCACCCAGTGCTTGAAGCTCGTTGGAGATATCAGTGAGGCGATCAAAAGTTTGCTGAACATGTTCATTGTGGAGTCTTTTGAAGCGGTTGAAGAGATTGCGAAGGACATCAACACGAGAGTCACGTTGAGTGGAAACACCTTCATTGACTTTGGACAGCCTATCCCAGATAAGCTTAGCAGTCTCCAAAGCACTCACTCTGCCATACTGACCTTTGCTCAGATGGCCACAGATGATATTCTTCACTTGAGAATCAAGTTGCTTAAATTTCTTCGCATCAGCAGCAGTAACAGTCAGAGATGTGCGGGGAACACCATTTTCCACAACATACCAGAGATCGTTGTCAATAGCTTCAAGATGCATGCGCATCTTGTTCTTCCAGTAGGGGTAGTCCGTCCCATCGAAGGTAGGACAGCCTGCGGAAACCGTGATCATACCTGCAGTCGACATAACTAGAACTCCAGGTGGTTAAACCAAAATCACACAAAACAAGGGAGTACCTTGCTCTGATACCAATTGAAAGTGCGTTATATCGACTAGAGGGGGGTGAGTAGGCGATTTTTACAAATTCATCACTGAGGAATTTCAACTTGAGGAATTTGAAATGTGATGAATAACTAGCAGCGGAATAAGTACTCAAGTGCATACGAAGCATAGCGATCGCATAGTCGTCATGATGAAATAAAGCATGCACAGATTACAGATAGCGTGATATAGGATAAGCAGGTGAGGAACAAGGTAGCTTGAAGAATTTGAGGTGAGGAAATTGAGAAAGTCTTCAGTCAAATTCTTCAAATAGTAACGATCAATTTCATCAACAAGTATATGAGGAAATTAAAGGGTTGAGGAAATAGAACCAGGTAGCTCGATGAAGACAATGGTTTGATGGCCCAGTTCCAACTGCTGTGACAGTCGTACGTCTGGTTTGGAGCGGCCTGGTATTTAAACCAGAGAACACACAGTCCCAGGACACACAGTCCTTACCGTATTCTCCTTGAGCTAAGGTCACACAGACCTCGCCCAACACTCGTGGTAAGTCTTCAGGGTAGACTTCCAAAACCCTCACAAACTGGTCACCCGGCGATCCACAATTGACTGCTGGATGCTCTAGACCAAGGTCACTTCGTGATCCCCAATTGACTGCAGGATGCACTAGACCATGACGCCTAACCGTCTGGAAGATACACAGTCTTCAAAGGTAACAAGCGTCGGTTCCACACAGGAACAATTTCTTCAGTGATGCTCAATCACTTTGGGTTTGGTGGTTTGGTTTGGGGTTTTTCCTCACTGATGATTTTCTTTCAAAGTCCTCGAGGAATGGGATGCTCTCAAATGACAAGTGTCAGTTCTCTCTCGGAGCAGCCAACCAGCTAGTGGTTGTGGGGGGTGGCTATTTATAGCCAGGGTGCAACCCGACATGATAAGACATAAATGCCCCCAATGATATGACCGTTATGTGGATAGGATGATTGGGGACAGCTGGCACTTAGCACAGCAACGGTCGGAATTTCGGACTATGAAAGTCCTCAGGCTTATCATATTCCTCACTTGTAGGCAATTCGCACTGGCAAAATCCTAACTCCTCAGTCAGACCAATTTCCTCAGAGACCAGAAGATCATCGTCTCTGTCACTGAAGAACTTGACTGAACTGCAAGAGATTTCCAAAGGCTTCACTCGAAGGATTGGATAGGTTGAGGCTTTTGAGTTGAGCATCAGTTGGAAATTTTCCTTAGTATTACCTTGGCCCACTTTAACAGTACGGTGTTTCCTATGACTCAAAGAAAGGAAATGAAACTACGAAAACAAAAGTCTTCATGCTTCATAGTCCTTGTTCATATCTTCAAGGTCACACCAACTTCTTCTTTTTCAAAGTCTTCAGGGAATACCAAAGTCTTCAGCAAAGTCTTCACCAAAGTCTTCACCAAAGTCTTCAATTGAAGACATACATTTTTAGGGGTCGATTATCTCCGAATGTATCAAACTCCTCAGCGACTTATAGAGCCTGTGTACACTTACAAACGCATCAGTCTCTTAACCTATAAGTCTTCAATACACCAAAATCACTAAGGGGCACTAGATGCACTTACAGTTTCGTACCCTACAAACAATTTCTTCTTATGTTCTCCGTTAGATAAGAATTTTGGAGTGATTCTTTGTTGCACATTGAGGGATGGTTATGTGATCCAATTATATTAGCATTGTTGAGAGATTGCACTGGTGAACGTACGGACCCTGGGCCTTGTTTTCAAGCATTGCAATACCGTTTGTGCTCACTTTTGTTACTTGCTACCTTGCTGTTTTTATATTTTCAGATTACAAAAACCTATATCTACCATCCATATTGCACTTGTATCACCATCTCTTCGCCGAACTAGTGCACCTATACAATTTGCCATTGTATTGGGTGTGTTGGGGACACCAGAGATTTCTTGTATTTGATTGCAGGGTTGTTTGAGAGAGACCATCTTCATCCTACACCCCCCATGGATTGATAAACCTTAGGTCATCCACTTGAGGGAAAATTTCTACTGTCCTACAAAACTCTGCGCTTGGAGGCCCAACAAAGTCTACAAGAATAAATTTGCGTAGTAGACATCAAGCTCTTTTCTGGCGCCGTTGCCGGGGAGGTGAGTGCTTGAAGGTATATATTTAGATCTTGCAATCAAATCTTTTAGTTTCTTGTTTTTCACTAGTTTGGTTTTATAAAAGAAAACTACAAAAAAATGGAGTTTAGGTTGCATCATTTGTTTCGTCTTTATAATGTCTTTCGTGAAAATAAGGATTCCGAAAATTGTGCTCAATTGGTAGAGGAAGAAATTATGAAAATACGCAATGAGAATTCCTTGAATGATGAGCATGATTGCAATGTTGTTAGTATGAATTCTATGAATATCCAAAATACTAATGATTATTGCACTAGTCATGATAAAAATGTTTCTTATAAGCATGTCAATTTTTGTGGAGTGCATAAAGTTTGTGAAGACGTGCCTTATAGGGATGATAGATTTTGTAAGAAGCATAAACATGATAGAACCAATTTTTTTCTCAAAGTGATAGATGAATTTGCTACAAAATTATGTTCTCTTTGTCCTATTACTTTTGAACTTTGCAATAAAGTTGGTCATCTTAATTTCCAATGCAAACTTTTTCATGATCAAATCATGGCCAGATATTGTAATGACTTGATCACCCTTGAACTTTATGATGAGCTTTCTCTATTTTTGGGGAGTGAAGAATTGACTCATAAAAATAGTTGGTTTGAAGTATTCATTCTCACGGACGACATTGAAACTAATCTAAAAAATATCTATATGTTTTGCATGGTAAATTGCAATGAGAATGCTTATATTGCCAACTATAGAAAGATGGGAAAACCAATAGAATATAAAAGGAATACTAATGAAAGGGTAAAGAATTCCACTTTCCCTCCTATTGTCTCTCATGATGTAATAGGTGATGAGGAGGAGCTCCCTATTCAACCAATCTCATCAATAAGAAGCTTGAAAAAATTAATTAAACCCACACATGATGTGGTGAAGAAGAAGAAAAGAATAAAGAGTAGAGGTAAAAAGGTATCTCTTCCAAATGATGTTGCTCCTATTATTCTTGTGCCTCACGCGGATGAATCAAAAATAATTGTGGAAGATGATACACTTGATGATGATTTTGTTATGCCTATTGCTTGTTGTGATGACTATGATTGGGAAGATAATGATACTTCTTATAATCTTGAAAATCTTTTTGGCACCAACTTGGTAAATTATGATGATAATAATTGTTATACTATTGGTGCTATTCATACTATTAATGATGAGAGTGATTATACTTATGATATGCCAAGCCACAAGCTTGGGGACGCATTGTTTGATGAGAATGACATGTTTGAGAATTTATTTGCTGCAATTAATGTTTGTCCCAAGCTTGGGGATGTTATGCTTAATGAAGATGATCTTTTTAGTTCCCCTACTTTGAATGATCAAATTTGTTATGATGATTGCATGCCTTCTATTTATGATGATTGTGATATTTATGAAAGTGGGTTTGGAAGAGTGTCAACTTTAGATAATTATTATCCCACTATTTTGGAGGGTGTTGAATTTTATTATAGTGATAAAAGTGGATTTGGAGAGGTCATGACTTTATTTAGTAATGATTCCACTATTTCGGAAGAGGTTTCACTTGACTATGATGAGATCAAAGTTGCTACTTATGATGATTATGATGATGATATGTATGCTATAAAGAGTGATAGTAACCATGAAACTTGTCATCATGATTTTAATATTGAATGTGGTTATGTCAATCAAGTGTGGAGATTAATAATGTAGAGATTAATAATTTTTATATGCTTGTAGATCATGAAAAGGATGTTTTATGTGATAGTTATATTCTGAAATTCCTTCATGATGCTACTAAAAATTATTATGAGGGAGGAACATATGCTTGTAGGAATTGCAATAATATCAAGTTTCCTCCGTATGTGTTCAAAGTTTTGAAGTTATGCTTGTTTTGCTTTCCTATGCTAGTTGATTCTTGCTCCCATAAATTGTTTGCTCACAAAATCCCTATGCATAGGAAGTGGGTTAGACTTAAATGTGCTTTTCTTGAGATTGATGACGCTCTCTTGCATGTTTCAATTACTATTCCTATTTGAGCATCATTAAAATCATCATGCCTAGCTAAAAGGCTTTAAAGAAAAGCGCTTGTTGGGAGACAACCAACACTTTTCCTTTATGTTTTTGTGTGTTCACATGATTAAGATAATGTATTAATCATGTTTTGTGTCTTTTATTTCAATATTGTTCCAAGTAAAGCCTTTGGGATGACTCACAAGATGAGTAGAATTGATGCTGAACCAAAACAGAAACTTTTGACTCTAGTACAGGAATTTTCATTTTTTACTGGAGCGTGATAATGATATGAAATTTTTACACAGTATGTATATGCAAATTCTTCAGGTTTTCCTAATTTTTCAGAATTGTTAGAGACAGGGAAGTACAGTTACACTACAGATCTTCACAGACTGTTCTGTTTTTGACAGATTCTGTTTTGCATGCATAGTTTGCTTGTTTTAGTGTTTCCATAGCTTATATTTATTGGTATAAATTATGGGAATGGTAGAATACAGTAGGTATAATGTGGGAACAATTATGAATCTTGTCTTGACAGTACCTAAGTGAATATCTATCTTTATTTATTATACTAACCCATCTCACGAAGTTTCGTTAAGTTTTGTGTGATCGAAGTTTTCAAGTTTTGGGTGAGACACCGATATGAGGAGAATAAGGAGTGACAAGAACCTAAGATTGGTAATTCCCAAGGAACGCCCAAGGTAATATCCAAGGAAGACTAAAGCGCCTAAGCTCGGGGATGCCCCGGAAGGCATCCCCTCTTTCATCTTCAACACTATCGGTATATCTTACTTAGAGCTATATTTTTATTTGTCACATAATATGTGCTTTGCTTAGACCGTAATTATATTTTGTTATTTTCTGTTAGGTGTTATTTATAATCTTGTTTTTCAATAAAAAGTTCCAACAATTGCCTTAGGATGCTTGCATTGCATGTTTGATGTGTGCTGTGTAAAAACAGAAACTTTTTCTGTAGTGTTTGAATTTTCATATTTTACTGGAACGTGGAAAGTTTCTGAAATTTTTACACAGTGTTTTCATATAAATTATTTAGCATGTCCTAAATCTTCATAATTGTTTTAGTTACATAAGTACACTGTTTTCATATATTGCTACAGACTGTTCTGTTTGGACAGATTGTTGTCATAGTTTTGTTATCTGCTTATCCTATAGTTTCCATAGCCTATATTGGTAGATATAAACTGTGGAAATGATAGTAAAAAGTAGATGATGTTTGAAATTATCATGCAACTTGTCTTGGCAGTACATAAAGATTTGATTTATTATTATGTGTACTAACCTATCTCACGAGTTCTTTTCGAGTTTTGTGTGGATGAAGTTTTTGAGAATAGGTGAAACCATGATATGAGAGGATTGAAAGAGATACAAAAGCTCAAGCTTGGGGATGCCCAAGGCACCCCAAGTAAATATTTCAAGAAGTCTCAAGCATCTAAGCTTGGGGATGCTACGCATCCCACCTCTCTTCGTCAACTATCAGTTAGCCTATGTTGAGCCTAAATTTTTATTCGTTCACATGATGCGTGCTATTCTTGGAGTTCTATTTTTGTTTAGTTTGTTGTTTGAATAAAATACTCAGATATGAAAATCTTCATTAAGAGAGAGAGTCCTCACATAGCTACTTAATTGTTTGACTACTCATTGATCTTCACTTATATGTTTTGAGAGTAGCTTGTCATTTACTCTTGTGCTTCACTTATATCCTATGAGTAAATTGTTGAATGAATTGAATACCTTGAAGTTGAAATTATATGTTCGTATCATGCTTAGTAGTAGCTTCACATCTGGTTTAGAAAGTAAAATCTATCGAAGTTTGACAATCACAATATTGGTCATACAAGCAATTCGTGAATGATTAGTATAAGGAAGAGAACTTTCACATACAAATATATTATCTTGGACATCTTCTATGATTGTGAATACCCATTAATTATTTTCAAACTTGAGTGTCATGGGAATGAACTTGACAATAGTACTAGGGGTACGAAAGGAGGGGCGAAGTCTAACTACGGCGCAAGTGTGCACTCGGATGTGTACGAGTTCAGGCCTCACTCGGAAATGATAAAAGCCCTACGTCTCGAGCCCGGAGGCTTTGGTGTTTGCTTATGGGTGGTAGAAGATTACACAGGGTCGGAACCCTTGCACTGGCGCCCGGGGGTGGCTTATATAGAGTGCGCCACCACCGGCCGAGCGCCATGATTAGGGTAAGAAATGCCAATGAAGGCTGCGTTACAGGAACGGCTGATTAACTAGGCGTTACTGGTAACGGGAAATTAACTTCATAATGAATGACTACTCGAATTCCACGGACGCTTTGTCTTCCGGGTCGCCTTAGCTCCTATCTGACCGAGTGGCACTATAGAGTCCGAGTGACTTGAATAATCCGAGTGAATAGCCATATTCATCCGAATGAGTCTTTGCCCAGGGGCTTTAATGACATTGTTGGACCAAGGTGGTCCCTAGATGTCAGACCTGTGACCCTACCCATAGTAGGCATCCTCATCAGTAGCCCCCGAATCCATGAGGTTTTAGTGGTCGAGTGACTGACACTCGGAAGCGTCGACGACCTCTCAGAAGAGTCTGAGTAACGGTCTTGCCGTTCCTCACTCGGCTTCAAACCATGATGGATTCAGGATTGATATCTCTTGACTGAACTGTCTTGTTTGATGGAGGAGTACTGTCATATGAAGTTGAAGTGTTTTTCGGAAGAAACGATCCGAATGTCCGGTCACATAATCCGAGTGATTAGCTGGTGTGAGTCATTCATTCGATTCGCAGGAGCGAGTCGTCGGATCATTCGAAGCGCGGAGCTTGTCTCATTTGTGGCACGGAGAAATTTCCACGCGTTCGAAATCGCAAAAGTTGCACGCGGGCGCGCGGCGGAACGGTCACGTCATGGTAATTTGGGGCAGTGGGCACGACGCCTCGATATCCGTGCCGAGATTTTCGCCACGTGTTCCTGAAGCTCTGAACAGTAGATCCGCAGATCTCACTCCGTTTGCGGATTGACAGCCAGAGATTTCATCGGATTTTGGTATAAAAAATGGAAGCACTGTAGGGGGGGGAACAGATCTCACTTCCGCCCTCTCCCTCGTCTTCTCCGACGCCTGTCCGCGTTCCCCCCACCTTCCTCTTTTCGAAGGTCAGTCTGAGCTCACCGGAGAGGATGCGCACGGCGGCTGCGACAGCGAAGGCCGAGCGGGCGAAGAAGAGCTCGCGCGCCTCCTCCTCAAGCGCTGGAGCACCGGCAGGATGGACTCAAGGCGAGTGGTTGCTGTTGCGGGTCACCAAGGCCCGGATGCTTGAGCTGGAGGGCCAAGGATTTGTGTCCGAGGGGAGCTGGCGGCTGCCGGGGGCGGGCGAGGATGAGCCTTCACCGAAGGGAGACGAGCGCGTGCTCTTGGTGACCCACCTCGATCGAGGTTTCTCCCTTCCGCCTCATCCCTTCTTCCGCAGATTTCTGGGTTATTTTGGTGCTCAACTTCATCATATCCCTCCCAATGCTGTCGTTTACCTAGCCGCATTCATCTCTCTTTGTGAAAACTTCTTGGGTTGTCATCCTCATTGGGGCTTGTTCAAGCATCTCTTTACTTGCCGAGTGATGACCGTAAAAAAGCCCACTCGGTCGAAAGATAAGACGAATGTGGCCCAGTTGTGTGGAGGTCTGGGAATCCAACTGCGGGGAAAACTCTGTTTCCCGCAAATGACATTCCCTAATTCGGTGAAGGGGTGGCAGGAAAACTAGTTTTACTGCCAGGACATTCCAGTCGGCGAAGGTCAGTCGGGACTTCCGCCGTAGACATCTGAGCGCATTCGGCCAGTTCCCAGGCTGACTGTGACCAAAGAGGAGAAGACTGAAGTGGACATCCTGGTGATAGCTCTGGTAGCCCTGGTGCAGAAAGGTGTCAACGGCCTTGACTTGCTGGAGGTTTTCCTCCAGAGGAGGATTCAACCGCTGCAAGCCAGGCTCACCCCATGTGGGAGTATGCCGGACCGAGTGACCCCACTCGAACTCACCCGGAGGAGCACAATGAAGACATGGTGGAAGCCAAAATCAAGGCGATCACTCCAGTGCGTGACAACCCGAGGGGGAGCAGGTTGGTGACTCCACTCTCATCAATGAATCCGCCGAATGAGGTAAACTCCGAAGTTCCATCATCCGAGTGATATTTGTGTATTTGTTGTAGTTGATCCGACTGATCTTGCTCTTCATTCGACATGCCTTCACACAGATGAGCAGCCAGGTGCCAATCGTGGACAGGGGCCCGGTTGATGTAGCAAGTGATACCGATCATCCAGAAGATTCGGTAGATGCAGGAGAGTATGAAGAGGCTGAAGACGACGAAGACGATGAAGAAGAGCAAGAGGAAGGCTCGGAGGGCAGCGACGAGGTGGAGTCTTCGCGCTCGGATGACCGAGTGCCTGAAGTTTGCTCCAAGGCGCGCCAGGACCCAGGAGTCCGTGGTGGTGGTCCCAAGGGACCAAAGACTTTCAAGCCAACTGGGTCTGCTCTTTCGACTCGCAGCTAGAAGCGTGGTCGTGGAGAACTTGTATCATCACCCAAGAAGGTGGCGAAACAAGCCAAAGTTACCACGGCTAAACCTCGAAAGGCAGTCCCCATCCCAAGGATCTAGATTACCATTCCCGTGGCGTCAGCGTAAGTATCTCCGCGTTAACAATTGTTGTCTAAATTTATCCGAGTGAAGTAACAATCCGAGTGTTTACTTTTGCAGTGCTGACACTTCAACTGCTTCACCTGATCCCCAAACTCTGGAGAAAGAGCGGGCTAACGCCGATGTTGCATCTTCAAAAGGTAAGCTTCGAATTCACTCGGTGCCTTAGAACATCAACCGAGTGTTTACTTTTCACTCATCTCCGAGTGCCTTTGAACACTTGCAGCCCTGCATGAAGTGATCGACATTGATGTGGATGACAAGATTGACCTGCCAAACCCTACTGCCGATGCGAACGTCGTGATGCAGGAGTCATCGCCTGCCGATGCATTGGTGCCGGCACGAGGGGCCAACTCGGGAGCTGGAGCTGCACTCGGAACTGGTACCTCATCCTCCCTGTTGACTCGCCCTGCAACCAACATCTTTGTGCTACACTATGTCCCGGAGGATCAAGTAGGAGCGAGCAAAGAGGCATTAATCCAGCTGGAGGTGATGAGTGAACGACTGAAGACGGCATATGATGCGAGTGAGGCGTTGAAGAAGAATGTCCGAGTAAGTACTCTCGTAAGTACCTTGCTCAGTCGGGATTTTTATTTCTGTCTCGTGTGGATTTGCATCCGAGCACCGAGCACACCTGCTGGGTGTCTTTGGATTCCAGTGGGGGCGGCCGTCGACTGAAGCAGTCGGCGAGATTCTTAGAGTCCGAATGATTTTGATGTTAGATCCGTGTGTATTTTATTTTCCAGTGGGGGCGCGATCAGCGCACCCACTGGGTGTAGTCTGATACGTCTCCAATGTATCTATAATTTTTGATTGTTCCATGCTATTATATTATCTGTTTTGGATGTTTTATATGCATTAATATGCTATTTTATATTATTTTTGGGACTAACCTATTAACCTAGTGCCTAGTGCCAGTTTCTGTTTTTTTCCTTGTTTTTGAGTATTGCAGATAAGGAATATTAAACGGAGACCAAACGGAATAAAATCGTCGGAATGATTTTTCTTGGACCAGAAGAAACCTGCCAAACTTGGAGATGAAGTCAGGAGACTTGCCGGGAAGCGACAAGCCACCAGGGCGCGCCCTAGGGGGGGGCCCTGGCTTGTGGCCCCCCAGTAGATCTCCTAACCCTATTCTTCAGCCTATAAATTCCCAAATATTCCCCCAATACCGAAAAGAGCCACGAAAACACTTTTCCGCCGCCGAAACCCTCTGTTCCCGTGAGATCCCATCTTGGAGCCTTTTCCGGTAATCTGCCGGAGGGGGATTCTATCACGGAGGGCATCTACATCAACTCCATTGCCCTTCCGATGATGCGTGAGTAGTCCACCACAGACCTTCGGGTCCATAGCTAGTAGCTAGATGGCTTCTTCTCTCTCTATGTTCTTCAATACCATGTTCTTCCTGATCTTCATGGAGATCTATCCGATGTAATACTCTTTTGCGGTGTGTTTGTTGAGATCCGATGAATTGTGGGTTTATGATCAGATTATCTATGAATATTATTTGAATCTTCTCTGAATTCTTATATGCATGATTTCATATCTTTGCAAGTCTTTTCGAGTTATTGGTTTGGTTTGGCCAACTAAATTGGTAATTCTTGCAATGGGAGAAGTGCTTGGTTTTGGGTTCAATCTTGCGGTGTCCTCACCCAGTGACAAAGTAGGGGTAGCGAGGCACGTATTTGTATTGTAGCCATCAAGGATAAAAAGATGGGGTTTTCATCATATTGTTTGAGGTTATCCCTCTACATCATGTCATCTTACTTAATGCGTTACTCTGTTCTTCATGAACTTAATACTCTAGATGCAGGCAGGAGTCGGTCGATGTGTGGAGTAATAGTAGTAGATGTAGAATCGTTTCGGTATACTTGACACGGACGTGATGCCTATATGCATAATCATTGCCTTGGATATCGTCATAACTATGCGCTTTTCTCTCAATTGCTCGACAGTAATTTGTTCACCCACCGTATTATTTTCCTTCAAGAGAGAAGCCTCTAGTGAAACCTATGGCCCCGGGTCTATTTTCCATACTATATTTTCAGATCTATAAACCAAAAATACCAAAAATACTTTGCTACAATCTTTTTACTTTTGTTTTACTTTTCGTTTTAGTAATATTCTATATCTATCTCTATCAGATCTCATCCTTGCAAGTAACCGTGAAGGGATTGACAACCCCTTTATAGCGTTGGGTGCAAGTGTTTGATTATTTGTGTAGGTACATCTATTGGGGACTTGCTTGTATCTCCTACTGGATTGATACCTTGGTTCTCAACAACTGAGGGAAATACTTATCTACTTTTCTGCATCATTCTTTCCTCTTCAAGGGAAAACCAACGCAATCTCAAGAAGTAGCAAGAAGGATTTCTGGCGCCGTTGCCGGGGAGATCTACATCAAGCCTACCAAGTACCCATCACAAACTCATCTCTTGCATTTACATTATTTGCCATTTGCCTCTCGTTTTCCTCTCCCCCACTTCTAAAACGATTTTCCAAAAAGATTTGCCTTTTTTCGTCCTTCTTGCCGGTTCTCTTGCTTGTTGCTATGACTAGCGTTACTGCCCCCCTTTCGTCAGCAGATTTTGAAGTTCTATATTTCAAAAAAAAACAAGGGGAAAATATGAAAGATGCCTGGGATAGGCTAATGGAATCCTATCGTATGTCCAATCTAAAAGGAGACGTGAAAGTCTTGCTTAGAAATTTTTACATTGGATTGGCTTTGCATCATAGAAAGCTTTTGGATTTTGCCTCAAAGGGCGATTTTTTCGAACTAGATGCAAAGGCTGCTTATGAAGTTTTGAAGGGATTTTGGGGGTTCCCCCACACAAAAAAGGGCTTACCTTTTCACAAGAGGGAGTTCAAATCCTCGACAAATTGGATGACTTGCATAAGCATCTAGTCGAGTTACAAAAACATCACGAACCCCTCAAACATATTAGTGGGAACCTCAGTCGCTTAAACACTTTGATTACCCTTTGCAATAAGCGTTTGGATATTTTGGATCTTAAGATGGGTTCTCCTCCTGAAAATTTGGGGAAGCGGAAAGAGCTCCCCGGATTCGATAAGGCCCTCACAAAAGTTGCCAATACCAAAGATGACAATACCTAGATCTATTGCGTTATGCCTAGCTAGGGGCGTTAAACAATAGCACTTGTTGGGAGGCAACCCAACTTTATTTTATGTTTCTGTTTTTTGCTTCTGTTCTTGAGTGTTTTGAACATTATTACTTCTGTAGTAATTGTGTTTTATTGTTTTAATTAGTGTTTGTGCCAAGTAAGACCTTTGGGATGGTTTACGGTGATTGTTGTTTTGGTTTTGCTGAAAAACAGAAACTTTTGCGCTCAGTCCAGGAATTTTATAAATTCACCAGAGCATCAATTGGATCTGAATTTTTTACACAAGATTTATATACAAATTGCCCTCATTTTCCTAATTTTTCAGAATTTTTGGAGTTACAGAAGTATTCGAAGTTTACAGATTGCTACAGACTGTTCTGTTTTTGACAGATTCTGTTTTCTTTGTGTTGCTTGCTTATTTTGATGTATCTATGGGTTGTATCGGGGGGTATGAACCATGGAGAAGTTAGAATACAGTAGATATTACACTAATATAAATAAAGAATGAGTTCACAACATTACCTAAAGTGGTGATTTATTTTTCTTATACTAACGGATCTCACGAGTTTTTTGTTGAGTTTTGTGTTGTGAAGTTTTCAAGTTTTGGGTAAAGATTTGATGGACTATGGAATAAGGAGTGGCAAGAGCCTAAGCTTCGGGATGCCCAAGGCACCCCAAGCCATATTCAAGGATACCAAAGAGCCTAAGCTTGGGGATGCCCCGGAAGGCATCCCCTCTTTTGTCTTCAATCCATCGGTAAATTTACTTGAGGCTATATTTTTACTCACTACATGATATGTGTTTTGCTTGGAGCGTCTTGTATGATATGAGTCTTTGCTTTTTTGTTTGCCACAATCATCCTTGATGCACACATATTTTGAGAGGGACACGCACTAATCGTGGATTTATTAGAATACTCTATGTACTTCATGATGGGGATATGTACCAAGGGTAGGGTCATAGGGCTGACTTACCTACTCTACCCAAAGACACTACCCCAGAAAGCTTAAGGGCTGCAAGGAGATCTCCGACTGAAATCACCAAGGCATACAAGACACTCGACAATATCCACTCGGAGATTACCTTTTCACTCGACGAGTACCATTCACTCGGAAGAATCGGAAGACAGTCGACCGCAGAAGACCAGAAGCCACCCCAGGGAGGCCAACGGGCAGGCGTTCGTCTATCTCATTAATAGCATCTGTTACGTACGTTACCAGTAACGTACGTCTTTATAGCCACGATCTGACCCTTAAATGCGGGACACTTATGAGGAGCAGCGCACTCTATATAAGCCGCCCCTCCCCTCTGGCACAAGAGTTCGCACCCTCTGTAAGGATACTCATATTCCACTCGATAGATAAACAAAGCCTCTCCGGAGCACTAGACGTAGGGTTGTTATCTCCACCGTGAGAGGCCCGAACTCGCTAAAACCACCGTGTCACCCATATGCATCTCGTTAGATCATGCTCCTTTACCCTACCCCCTTCGTACTGTCGGAATCTCTCCCACGACAGTTGGCGCCCACCGTGGGGCATGGCGTCTATCGAGCCATGATGCATATGGTTTTTTCTTCAATCGCCGGCAACAGACTAATTTCTGCAGGCAACCCAAGCTTTCTTGGGATGATCTCCTGAGATCAAACAATCACCGCTACCAATTTTGACTATTGGAGTCCCGGCCATCACACAAAATACACCTCATCATACAAAAGGATCAGGGAGACGCCTCCCTTTTTTCCGATTGGTGGCTCGGCTCCGAGACGATGAAGCGTCATCGTCCGCCCGTCATCATCTCGCATACTCATCGGCGACGCCGTTGCCAAGCGCCCACACACGCACAGCCGCTAACGCTCGGCCTGGTTCCCCGGCCGGTTGAACACGTCGACCGGTGGTCCAGTTGACCTGGCCCCTCAGACGACAAGGCCCGGCCGACGGCACTGGACCCAGCTCCGCACGCGTCGAAGCACGACTCCGACCTGTGCACAGCTCCGGCTCTGTAACATCCCAAATTTTGGAATGTTATAATTATAATTGAATGAATGATTGTTTGATTGAGTGATTAAAAATTGAGTGAAATTTGAAACTTTTTAAAACTTTTGAATGAGAGGGAATAAAATGACTTTCCCCTTTGTGTTTGATTTCCAATTCATCCAATTCAAATCAAATGAGAGAAGATGACATGACTTCTTCAAATGATGGATTTGAAAATTTGATTTGAAAAGTTCTAAAATATTCTATTTGGAATTATTTTCATTTGATTCCATTTCTATTTTAAAGTTTGAATGGATTCAAATTCACTTGCCCAAAATTCAAAAAAACAAATTGAGAGGAGGAACATGACCCTCCAAACCAGGGACACTTTTTTGAAATTTTTGAACCATAAAACCAAAGGGGTCATTTGAAAATTATTTGCAAAAAGAAATAAAAACAATTTAGTCATTTTCTGAAAAATAATTTTTTCAAAAGTATTTATTTTGGCCGTGTAAAAATGTTCATCAGATGGAATTTATTTTTCTGATCATTTTGGTATTTAATACTTCTATATTTGGATTTGATCTGATCTTGCAAATCAAGTTTTCCTTCTCTGTTTTATTAAAAAGGAAAAAATCCGTTTTATTAGGAAACCCCGAAGCCCAATAGGAATAGTGTCGGCCCAGGATACCTTCGCCAGATCCGAATCGATTCGGAATCGGCCGCCCGTAGCCTTTCCCGTTTATCCCCGTCGCTGACATGTGGGACCCGCGCCCGACCGAATCCCCGATCGTCTGTCTCCTTCCTTACCCTCGCCGCACCTTCCTTCGCCGGAGATTCGCCGGATCTCCCCGGATCCGAGCGCAGACGCTGCCCCTGCTCCAAGTCGAGCCCCTCCCTATAAAAGGAGGATCCCAGAACCCCGTTCCGCCCGTTTCCCCCTCGCCCGATCCTCTCCTCTCGCCGGAATCTCTCGCCGGAGTCCCGAGCGCCGCCACATCGCCATTTGCCACGCCCCGTTCGCTCCCGACGCCCTAGACCGCCAAAGCCACCACCACTGGATCTGCCTCGAAACGGCGCGTCCGCCCGTGCGCTTCCCTGAGCTTCAGAGCCACCGGAGCCCTGACGACAACCCCAACCGAGCACCACCCCCGCACTCCGTTCCGCCTCCTAACGCCTCCAACCCCGCACCGCAGCTACCGCATCCACCTCGCCGGAGCTCTTCCTTACTCCGAATCTCCTCGAGCTCGTGCCGCTCACCTAACCCAACCTCGAGCCCCTCCGACGCCACATATCGACGCCGGAGTGTATCCGCTTTCGCCTGGTGCTCTCAGCCTCGCCGGAGATCCCTTGGAACGCCTCACCACCACCCTCGCCGGAGCTCAACCTCAACCGGAGCTCTCCGAGCTCGTATAGCTCACTGCCGGCGTCCCCGAGCTCGCCTTCGACCACCACTGGACGAGCCGCTCCGCGCCGCATCGTCTGGTGCCGACGCCATCGCCGGAGGACCATCGGAGCATCGTCTCCGTCGACCTTGCCGCCTCTGCCTCGCCGGAATCCTCCATCGCCGGCGACATAACACTGTGAGCTCTCTCCCTCCTCCTCGACCGTTCGATCTAGAGTAGACGGCCCCGATTAGAACTAACGTACCCGTTCGGTTTAGTGTAAGTGAACCGGCCGGTTTTCTGTTTAATTTTATTAGCCGAATCGTTTTCTTTTACGGTGCGGCCGTTCGCTCGTTTAGCACTCGCACGCACACTGCTTAGCCAATCAGGAGAAGCCACGTAGCGCACCTGTTCGTTAGTTTAGGTTTTAGTTTTCTGTTTTTGTTTTGGTTAACAGAATAGTTTCTGATTTTGTTTTAGCTATAACTTTTAGGTTTTTAATTGTTTTTGATTGATTCTTTTTGCATTGTGTCACAAATTTTATCTAGTTTCTGTATATATAAAGTTTGACCATATGTGAATATTTTTAATTCAGATTCAAATAGATTTGAATTCAAACTTGTTTTGCTTATATCTTGAGTTTAAAAATATATTTTTGAGTGATTCTTTTTGCTGCTGTTTGGTATTAGTGTGTTTTATGTTCCTGACAAACTTGAGAATTTTTAGAATATTTAAATTAGGGTTTCAAGCAAAACAGATTCTGTTTTAGTTCTTTTTAGGTCTATTTCTATTTCTTTTGTTTTAAATTGTTTTAATTTATTTTCTTTTGTATCAGTTGACAAGTTTTACCTTGTTTTATGTTAGTTAGCAGTAGTATTTCAACCAAGTTTATTTTTATGTCATTTATTATTTTTATAGCATGAAATCAATTCTAGTTTCATAATAACTTGCAAATTGATTTCATTGCTAGTTTGATTTCCTATTTGATAATATTTTTATAAATTGTTTTATAAGTTTTACTTTCTGTTAACTTAGCTGTTTTATATTTTGTTTTCTGTTATTTTATTATTTTATTTGTTTTACTTGTTGTTAAGTTTATTAGACAAAAACCTATGTTGTTTGGTGTATTGTTTTCATAGTTCTCACTTGTTCTTCAAAAGTAATTCTTTTTGCTAGTAAAAATATTTGCTAGATGCCTTTGCTAGATTTTACTTTGTTGTTGTTTTGTTGCTGTTGATAATAGGGTAATTGCAGGAAAACCTCTTCTTAGTTGCTTAATGAAGTTTTGGTTGTTTTAAATTTTGTCTTAAGTATTTCCTTCATCACAACCCTTTTGGTGTTTTGTTTTTGTGTTGCCTTTTGATTGATAGTATTGATTGCTAGTATGATTGCTTATATGAGTGCAATGTTTGAATTGTATAGATTTTCATCGGAGAGTGACGAATAGTTCTATCAAGTTATTTCTGAGAGCGATATTTATCTTCATCAACCCTACCAGGCAAGTTCACTTTGACCATTTATTTCATACCTATGTTTTATTGCATTTAGTGACATCAACATTCAAATCCCTCCAGTAGTATTATTGAATTCTTGTAGTTGAGTAGAATGCATGAGGTAGGAACCCACCACTTGTTACTAAAGCCTCGGGAACGCTAGTTATTTTAATGCTATGCTAAAGTAGACGGGGTTTGGTATGAGTGTTCGAGAGTGGTGTGAGGTGAAGGACTCTACGTCAAAGACGACAACTTCATGAAGACATTTTCAAGTCCTGCATCTTCAAGACCTCAAGACTTCGAGACTCGAGAAAACAAGTTTTCAATACACACTACTGGGTGAGGGATGGATTTGATGGGCACCCTGGAGTAACCAGTGGATGGCCGGGATGCATGGAGAAGCGCCATGACATCTTGCGGAAAGCCTCACCCAGACTCAAAGAGACGGATGAATACTTCATGCCCGGAAGCTTACCTGTGTAGCCACAAGTCATTATGGGCTCTGGCTTGGTTGATCTTTGTTGTGACTCTGGCTGGGCAGTGCTACGAGATGTAGTCGACGTTAGGATTGGATGGGCACTGACAGTAGTCAGGGAAACACTCTGAAAGACCATGTTTCGTTCGTCCTGTTCTCAAACACACGGCAGTGCGAGGACTTACAAGGAGGGAACGGATCTTGTGGGTAAAGTACACAACACTCTGCAGAGTTAAACCTAATCGATTAGCCGTGTCCCCGGTTATGGACAATTTGAGCCTCTGGACTTGGATCTATCTCTGAACTCTCAACACCAGACTGATAACTAATTGTGGGCAACTTATGTTACTTGTGGGCATTGAGACATCGGTTGGCGGAACCATGTCATAGTAGATAACTCTATAGTGAAGACTCCTGATATTCCTTTGTTGTAGGAAAAATAAAACAAAATCAGCTTTTATGCAAAAATTCAGACCCAGTGCCACAAAGCCTTATTGCATATAGTATAGAATCATCATCTGTTTTTTTCTCTTATTGTGATCTTGCCGGTACATTCAATGTACTGATCTACACGGCTGCAACGTCTTATGTTGCAGATAAGTTTCTACGACGAGTAAGAGTACGATTCAGGGTTACGGTCTACACTCAACCTGCCGTTGGTGTTTATTGGGACTCCACTCCTGTTGACTGTTTCCGCTAAGATTTTAAGGTATATATCAGTTCTACGTTATTTACATGTGATTGCACTTTGATATATACATTGATGTACTGTGTGTGCCAGCATACTGATCCAGGGATGGCACAGAACACACAGAGGCTTGACCGTTTGAGGTCGAGTCGCTACAGAGATGGTATCAGAGCACATGTTGACTGTAGGACGTGACCCTAGAAACTAGAAAGCCCTAGGACAGGATATCTCTAAAACTTTATTTTCAAAAAGACCCTTACTTCTGATCTCTTCTGATTTTATCAAATAGTCCCTCTTACCTCAAATAGTTAGAATAAACCCTTTTCCCTTTTGACCACACGGAGAATCAACTGAGGACCACTTCAGAGTACAAGGATTGAAACTACAACAATTGAAGACTCCGAAGACCCGAAGAATTTGAAGACCCTGAAGAATCCCAATATTATTATGACCTCTAGAAGACCAAACCCCTGTTGTATACTCACGTTAGATGCGATGAATTGTGAGTTGTCATTTGTGTGTGTTTTTCCGACAGCCACAAATAAAACCTATTTTCGAAACTATTGTTCGTATTGTGTGTATTCCCTCTATCCCTCTCTCGAATCTCATCCCAAAACCCTTGGACCCAATAGATGATGAATGAAGATGGACTTGTATTCTCTGAACCAATACCTAAGGGTAAACAGACCAATGGAAAGGAAAATGAATTTCACAGAATGGATCCTGAACAAGAATGAGCCTGTGATTTATTTTACCAAAGGGAATGATGGAATGAATTGACGGAATTGTTGGAATATGACACGCTAGTAACCCCAAGGGTGAGTTAAAGTTGTTCAAGTATTGAAGTGAGCCCACAAGCCCCAGACCTCAGGGTTGATAAGGATCAAGCCCTACCCTTATGAAGGAAGGTACTTGGAAGAAGCTATGACAGATCAAGCAGACATTTTCTTAGGAGAATACGTAAACCTGAGAGTTGTGAAGAAACGATAGATGTTTGTTCAGCTTGCAGAATCAATGGATTTATCCGAACTTCGTTCGTGGACAAGAGCAATTCTGCAATGCTTGTGAGGAAGCCCAAGTGTTAGAATACGAGATTCACTAAACCTTATACAAGGTAATGATTTCAGTGCGACATGGCTTGGCCACCATGACGACTTACTCTTATCATTCTCTTGCTATTCGGAATGGTAAATCTGAGTGACTTACCCATAGTAAAGAGACGACGCCCTTTTGAAGCTTTTGTTTTAAACCTTAGAATGGTATGATAGAGACCCATTGTACATGGCAGCTGTTGCCAAACGTAGGAATTGTACGGTGAGGATGAAGCCTAGACCCATTTTCACTGCAGGATAACCACTCATGGTAGACCACCATGAGATCATCGGTAAGTTATTTAGAATGATCATGAGACTTGTCAGTAAGAAGACCCAGTAACGGAAGAACTTTGTATTGACCAAGGAACACTGGAATTGCAGGAAACATTATGAAAGAACAACAACACAGGAGTTACTGTGGAGAATGTGAAGAGGCAAATATTGCCAAAGACCCAGAGGATTGTCATAATTTGTGAGGGACCAGTAACTCTCATTTTAAGTGTGGTAGCACCCACACTTTGCAAGACAATGGATTTGCTAGAAGACCCCCCAAACCCTAACCTTTTCTTTCTAGCCTCTTCGAATCTCGAGGACGAGATTCATTTTAAGTGTGGTAGGTTTGTAACATCCCAAATTTTGGAATGTTATAATTATAATTGAATGAATGATTGTTTGATTGAGTGATTGAAAATTGAGTGAAATTTGAAACTTTTTAAAACTTTTGAATGAGAGGGAATAAAATGACTTTCCCCTTTGTGTTTGATTTCCAATTCATCCAATTCAAATCAAATGAGAGAAGATGACATGACTTCTTCAAATGATGGATTTGAAAATTTGATTTGAAAAGTTCTAAAATATTCTATTTGGAATTATTTTCATTTGATTCCATTTCTATTTTAAAGTTTGAATGGATTCAAATTCACTTGCCCAAAATTCAAAAAAACAAATTGAGAGGAGGAACATGACCCTCCAAACCAGGGACACTTTTTTGAAATTTTTGAACCATAAAACCAAAGGGGTCATTTGAAAATTATTTGCAAAAAGAAATAAAAACAATTTAGTCATTTTCTGAAAAATAATTTTTTCAAAAGTATTTATTTTGGCCGTGTAAAAATGTTCATCAGATGGAATTTATTTTTGTGATCATTTTGGTATTTAATACTTCTATATTTGGATTTGATCTGATCTTGCAAATCAAGTTTTCCTTCTCTGTTTTATTAAAAACGAAAAAATCCGTTTTATTAGGAAACCCCGAAGCCCAATAGGAATAGTGTCGGCCCAGGATACCTTCGCCAGATCCGAATCGATTCGGAATCGGCCGCCCGTAGCCTTTCCCGTTTATCCCCGTCGCTAACATGTGGGACCCGCGCCCGACCGAATCCCCGATCGTCTGTCTCCTTCCTTACCCTCGCCGCACCTTCCTTCGCCGGAGATTCGCCGGATCTCCCCGGATCCGAGCGCAGACGCTGCCCCTGCTCCAAGTCGAGCCCCTCCCTATAAAAGGAGGATCCCAGAACCCCGTTCCGCCCGTTTCCCCCTCGCCCGATCCTCTCCTCTCGCCGGAATCTCTCGCCGGAGTCCCGAGCGCCGCCACATCGCCATTTGCCACGCCCCGTTCGCTCCCGACGCCCTAGACCGCCAAAGCCACCACCACTGGATCTGCCTCGAAACGGCGCGTCCGCCCGTGCGCTTCCCTGAGCTTCAGAGCCACCGGAGCCCTGACGACAACCCCAACCGAGCACCACCCCCGCACTCCGTTCCGCCTCCTAACGCCTCCAACCCCGCACCGCAGCTACCGCATCCACCTCGCCGGAGCTCTTCCTTACTCCGAATCTCCTCGAGCTCGTGCCGCTCACCTAACCCAACCTCGAGCCCCTCCGACGCCACATATCGACGCCGGAGTGTATCCGCTTTCGCCTGGTGCTCTCAGCCTCGCCGGAGATCCCTTGGAACGCCTCACCACCACCCTCGCCGGAGCTCAACCTCAACCGAAGCTCTCCGAGCTCGTATAGCTCACTGCCGGCGTCCCCGAGCTCGCCTTCGACCACCACTGGACGAGCCGCTCCGCGCCGCATCGTCTGGTGCCGACGCCATCGCCGGAGGACCATCGGAGCATCGTCTCCGTCGACCTTGCCGCCTCTGCCTCGCCGGAATCCTCCATCGCCGGCGACATAACACTATGAGCTCTCTCCCTCCTCCTCGACCGTTCGATCTAGAGTAGACGGCCCCGATTAGAACTAACGTACCCGTTCGGTTTAGTGTAAGTGAACCGGCCGGTTTTCTGTTTAATTTTATTAGCCGAATCGTTTTCTTTTACGGTGCGGCCATTCGCTCGTTTAGCACTCGCACGCACACTGCTTAGCCAATCAGGAGAAGCCACGTAGCGCACCTGTTCGTTAGTTTAGGTTTTAGTTTTCTGTTTTTGTTTTGGTTAACAGAATAGTTTCTGATTTTGTTTTAGCTATAACTTTTAGGTTTTTAATTGTTTTTGATTGATTCTTTTTGCATTGTGTCACAAATTTTATCTAGTTTCTGTATATATAAAGTTTTACCATATGTGAATATTTTTAATTCAGATTCAAATAGATTTGAATTCAAACTTGTTTTGCTTATATCTTGAGTTTAAAAATATATTTTTGAGTGATTCTTTTTGCTGCTGTTTGGTATTAGTGTGTTTTATGTTCCTGACAAACTTGAGAATTTTTAGAATATTTAAATTAGGGTTTCAAGCAAAACAGATTCTGTTTTAGTTCTTTTTAGGTCTATTTCTATTTCTTTTGTTTTAAATTGTTTTAATTTATTTTCTTTTGTATCAGTTGACAAGTTTTACCTTGTTTTATGTTAGTTAGCAGTAGTATTTCAACCAAGTTTATTTTTATGTCATTTATTATTTTTATAGCATGAAATCAATTCTAGTTTCATAATAACTTGCAAATTGATTTCATTGCTAGTTTGATTTCCTATTTGATAATATTTTTATAAATTGTTTTATAAGTTTTACTTTCTGTTAACTTAGCTGTTTTATATTTTGTTTTCTGTTATTTTATTATTTTATTTGTTTTACTTGTTGTTAAGTTTATTAGACAAAAACCTATGTTGTTTGGTGTATTGTTTTCATAGTTCTCACTTGTTCTTCAAAAGTAATTCTTTTTGCTAGTAAAAATATTTGCTAGATGCCTTTGCTAGATTTTACTTTGTTGTTGTTTTGTTGCTGTTGATAATAGGGTAATTGCAGGAAAACCTCTTCTTAGTTGCTTAATGAAGTTTTGGTTGTTTTAAATTTTGTCTTAAGTATTTCCTTCATCACAACCCTTTTGGTGTTTTGTTTTTGTGTTGCCTTTTGATTGATAGTATTGATTGCTAGTATGATTGCTTATATGAGTGCAATGTTTGAATTGTATAGATTTTCATCGGAGAGTGGCGAATAGTTCTATCAAGTTATTTCTGAGAGCGATATTTATCTTCATCAACCCTACCAGGCAAGTTCACTTTGACCATTTATTTCATACCTATGTTTTATTGCATTTAGTGACATCAACATTCAAATCCCTCCAGTAGTATTATTGAATTCTTGTAGTTGAGTAGAATGCATGAGGTAGGAACCCACCACTTGTTACTAAAGCCTCGGGAACGCTAGTTATTTTAATGCTATGCTAAAGTAGACGGGGTTTGGTATGAGTGTTCGAGAGTGGTGTGAGGTGAAGGACTCTACGTCAAAGACGACAACTTCATGAAGACATTTTCAAGTCCTGCATCTTCAAGACCTCAAGACTTCGAGACTCGATAAAACAAGTTTTCAATACACACTACTGGGTGAGGGATGGATTTGATGGGCACCCTGGAGTAACCAGTGGATGGCCGGGATGCATGGAGAAGCGCCATGACATCTTGCGGAAAGCCTCACCCAGACTCAAAGAGACGGATGAATACTTCATGCCCGGAAGCTTACCTGTGTAGCCACAAGTCATTATGGGCTCTGGCTTGGTTGATCTTTGTTGTGACTCTGGCTGGGCAGTGCTACGAGATGTAGTCGACGTTAGGATTGGATGGGCACTGACAGTAGTCAGGGAAACACTCTGAAAGACCATGTTTCGTTCGTCCTGTTCTCAAACACACGGCAGTGCGAGGACTTACAAGGAGGGAACGGATCTTGTGGGTAAAGTACACAACACTCTGCAGAGTTAAACCTAATCGATTAGCCGTGTCCCCGGTTATGGACAATTTGAGCCTCTGGACTTGGATCTATCTCTGAACTCTCAACACCAGACTGATAACTAATTGTGGGCAACTTATGTTACTTGTGGGCATTGAGACATCGGTTGGCGGAACCATGTCATAGTAGATAACTCTATAGTGAAGACTCCTGATATTCCTTTGTTGTAGGAAAAATAAAACAAAATCAGCTTTTATGCAAAAATTCAGACCCAGTGCCACAAAGCCTTATTGCATATAGTATAGAATCATCATCTGTTTTTTTCTCTTATTGTGATCTTGCCGGTACATTCAATGTACTGACCTACACGGCTGCAACGTCTTATGTTGCAGATAAGTTTCTACGACGAGTAAGAGTACGATTCAGGGTTACGGTCTACACTCAACCTGCCGTTGGTGTTTATTGGGACTCCACTCCTGTTGACTGTTTCCGCTAAGATTTTAAGGTATATATCAGTTCTACGTTATTTACATGTGATTGCACTTTGATATATACATTGATGTATTGTGTGTGCCAGCATACTGATCCAGGGATGGCACAGAACACACAGAGGCTTGACCGTTTGAGGTCGGGTCGCTACAGGCTCCCCGAGCAGTGAAACGCAACCACCAGCGCTCGTGCCGGCCTCACCCTTGGCTGCGCCGGCCCACGACTGGACCGCGGTCAGCTGCTTGTCCTCCTCATCGCCACCTCTCGGCTGCCTTCTGGTTCTGGCCAGATCGGCCATTTCTGCAGCGGCGGAGCCCTCCTCCGACGTCTGCACCAGGTCTCCTGTGTATTTTTCACTTGGACGAGTTGAGGCACACCACTCGGACATGCATGACGTACAGGTCCTACTCTACGCACTCGGACGAGCGTTGGATAACTCAGCTGCCCTGCGCATCGCCACGTGGTCAGGCGCGTCATCATCAACTTTCCCGACTCGACCATGCCGTGCATCATTACATGGACGCGTCTACTCCACTCCGACGCCCCGCGCTTCGCCACTCCGCAGGACGCCTCTACGTCACTCGGCAGCTCCGCGCATCGCCATTCAGTCGGACGCTCCATCGTCACTCGGCAGCTCCGCGCGCCGTCACTCCACTGGACGCGTCGTCATCACACGGCAGCTCCGTGCATCGCCATTCAGTCGGACGCTCCTTCGACACTCGGCAGCTCCGCGCATCGCCACTCCGCAGGACGCCTCCACGTCACTCGGCAGCTCCGCGCATCGCCATTCAGTCGGACGCTCCATCGTCACTCGGCAGCTCCGCACGCCGTCACTCCACTGGACGCGTCGTCATCACTCGGCAGCTCCGTGCATCGCCATTCAGTCGGACGCTCCTTCGACACTCGGCAGCTCCGCGCATCGCCATTCAGTCGGACGCTCCTTCGACACTCGGCAGCTCCGCGCATCGCCATTCAGTCGGACGCTCCTTCGACACTCGGCAGCACCGCGCCTCGCCATTCAGTCGGACGCTCCTTCGACACTCGGTAGCTAAGCGCATCGCCATTCAGTCGGACGCTCCTTCGACACTCGGCTGCTCCGCGCATCGCCATTCAGTCGGACACTCCTTCGACACTCGGCAGCTCCGCGCATCGCCATTCAGTCGGACGCTCCTTCGACACTCGGCAGCTCCGCGCATCGCCACTCGGCGAGACACGTCGTCATCACCCGGCAGCTCCGCGCGTCGCCACTCCGCTGGATGCGTCTTCATCACTCGACCGCCCCGCGGGTCGTCATTCAGCCAGACGCATCTACTTCACTCGATGCCCCGCGTATCACCACTCCGTGCGGCCCATCTTCATCACCCCCTCCGACGATGGACACGCCGCGCTGGTTTCGTGCTAAATCCGCGGCAGCCGCCATGGCCGACCAGGGAGCTCTGCGCCCCACCTTCCACTTTCCTTCCAATCTTAATCCTTTTCATTTATGTCCTGCATGCAGGAGATAAATGGCCGTGGGAAAACGTCTATTACATGCATCAATGGCTTTAACTCTCGCTTAATTAGCATTAACACCACTTGCATGCAGATTAATTCGGCGCTAGACGAGGGGAACTCCTTGCATGTACTTTGGATCATGTCTGCCTGCAAGTGATAAGGCTGCCTGCTTCCATCGGACGGGGCAGTGCTCGTGCGCTCATGGGCACGTCCATGCCGAACCTCACCCGACGCTCCGAGCCCAGCACTCCGCGTCGACCTGCCTAGCCGGCCCACACCGACTGGATCGCAGCCCAGTTGTGGTGCCCTCAGACCAGCAGGTGCACTCGGATGAGGAGTCCATTCGGACGGCGCACACTCGGCTGTGAAGCCCTTGTTTTCACTTGGCCGCTCCGCGCGCCGTCACTCTACTGGACGCTCCGTCGTCACTCGGCAGCTCCACGCATCGCCATTCAGTCGGACGCTCCATCGTCACTCGGCAGCTCCACACGCCGTCGCTCTGCTGCACGCTCCGTCGACACTCGGCTACTCCGTGCATCACCATTTAGTCGGACGCGCCATCGCCACTCGGCGAGACACGTCTTCGACACTCGACTGCTCCGCGCATCATCATTCAGTCGGACGCTCCATCGACACTCGGCGAGGCACGCCTTCGACACTCGACTGCTCCGCGCATCGTCATTCAGTCGGACGCTCCATCGCCACTCGGCAAGACACGCCTTCGACACTCGGCAGCTCCGTGCATCGCCATTCAGTCGGACGCTCCATCGCCACTCGGCGAGCCACGTCTTCGACACTCGACTGCTCCGCGCATCGTCGTTCAGTCGGACGCTCCATCGCCACTCGGCGAGACACGTTTTCGACACTCGACAGCTCCGCGCGCCGTCACTCTGCTGCACGCTCCATCGTCACTCGGCAGCTCCATGCATCGCCACTCAGTCGGACGTGTCTACTTCGCTCGACCGCCCTGCGCCATTTTCAATGACATGCTGGACTCGGTCACCCCACGCGCTGTCACCTGGTCGGACGCCTCCGCGACAACATTCTCGACTAGGCCGCCCCGCGCGTCGTCACTTGGCCGCCCCGCGCGTCGCCACTCAGCCAGACGTGCCTACTTCACTCGGATGCCCCGCGCATCGCCACTCCGTGTGGCCCGCCTACATCACTCGACAGCTCCACGCATCGTCATCACTCGGCAGCTCTGCGCATCGCCATTCAGTCGGACGCTCCATCGCCACTCGGCGAGACACGTCTTCGACACTCGACTGCTCCGCGCATCGTCATTCAGTCGGACGCTCCATCGACACCCGGCGAGGCACGCCTTCGACACTCGACTGCTCCGCGCATCGTCATTCAGTCGGACGCTCCATCGCCACTCGGCGAGACACGCCTTCGACACTCGGCAGCTCCGTGCGTCGCCATTCAGTCGGACGCTCCATCGCCACTCGGCGAGACACGTCTTCGACACTCGACTGCTCCGCGCATCGTCGTTCAGTCGGACGCTCCATCGCCACTCGGCGAGACACGTTTTCGACACTCGACAGCTCCACGCGCCGTCACTCTGCTGCATGCTCCGTCGTCACTCGGCAGCTCCGTGCATCGCCACTCAGTCGGACGTGTCTACTTCGCTCGAACGCCCTGCGCGTCGTCAGACAGTTACCTGGACGCCTCTATGCGCCATTTTCAACGACACGCTGGACTCGGTCGCCCCACGCGCTGTCACCTGGTCGGACGCCTCCGCGACAACATTCTCGACTAGGCCGCACCGCGCGCCGTCACTTGGCCGCCCCGCGCGTCGCCACTCAGCCAGACGTGCCTACTTCACTCGAATGCCCCGCGCATCGCCACTCCGTGTGGCCCGCCTACATCACTCGACAGCTCCGCGCATCGTCATCACTCGGCAGCTCCACGCATTGCCATTCAGTCGGACGCTCCATCGCCACTCGGCGAGACACGTCTTCGACACTCGACTGCTCCGCGCATCGTCATTCAGTCGGACGCTCCATCGACACCCGGCGAGGCACGCCTTCGACACTCGACTGCTCCGCGCATCGTCATTCAGTCGGACGCTCCATCGCCACTCGGCGAGACACGCCTTAGACACTCGGAAGCTCCGTGCATCGCCATTCAGTCGGACGCTCCATCGCCACTCGGCGAGACACGTCTTCGACACTCAACTGCTCCGCGCATCGTCGTTCAGTCGGACGCTCCATCGCCACTCGGCGAGACACGTTTTCGACACTCGACAGCTCCGCGCGCCGTCACTCAACTGGACGCTCCTTCGTCACTCGGTCGCTCCGCGCACTGTCCTTCAGCTAGACGTGTCTACTTCGCTCGACCGTCCTGCGTCGTTAGACAGTTAAGTCATTCTTCATACGCTGCATTCAATTAAATAGTTATTTCCACATTACCGAGTGTCGAGGAAGTCGCACATGGCGTGCATTCGGAGGCCACGCCACCGAGTGTACCTCTGCGCTCGGTTGCTTATTTTTATGTCGGAACACTTCACTTCTGCTTCTTCTGGGTCCAGTACTCAAACGAGTTCAGTCGGATCCTTCACTTGCACAAGTACAGTCGGATCCTTCACTCTTTAGACTCTTGCTGGTTATGAACCAACAAGCACCTGGCACACCCAGTGGGTGTCTATGGGTGTTATTTACACAAATTATTTCAGCAAAGATCAAGTTACTTTGATAAATTTTTATGTCGGCTTGTGCTATGTTTCATACACAAGTTATGCGATCACTCGGCGCATCTGTGCAACTCAGGCTCAGTCGCCGCAACGATCATTCGTGTGTTTCCACTTGTTCGGATGCCTCCTCGATGACGTACTGGACACGGTCGCCCCGCGGGCCGTCACTGGGTCGGACATCTCCTCGACATGCATGGCTCGGCAGTTCCGTGCATCGCCATTCAGTCAGACGCTCCTTCGACACTCGGCAGCTAAGCGCATCGCCATTCAGTCGGACGCTCCTTCGACACTTGGCAGCTTCGCGCATCGCCATTCAGTCGGACGCTCCTTCAACACTCGGCAGCTCCGCGCCTCGCCATTCAGTCGGACGCTCCTTTGACACTCGGCAGCTCCGCGCATCGCCATTCAGTCGGACGCTCCAGCAGTTCCGCGCATCACCCCTCGGCGACACACGTCTTCGTCACTTGGCACCTCCGTGCATCGCCACTCGGCGAGACACGTCTTCATCACTCGGCAGCTCCGCGCATCGCCACTCCGTGGGGCACGTCTTCATCATCGGCCGCCCCACGCGCCATCGCTCAGCTTAGCTGCGATTCCGTATCGCCTAAGTTAAAAAACCACTCCATGTGAGGACATCATCCACACTCGGGGGCTTAGCTGCGATTCCGTATCGCCTAAGTTAAAAACCACTCCGAGTAAGGACATCATCCACACTCGGGGGCTTAGCCGTGATTCCGTATCACCTAAGTTAAAAACCACTCCGTGTGAGGACATCATCCACACTCGGGGGGCTTAGCTGCGATTCCGTATCGCCTAAGTTAAAAACCACTCCGAGTGAGGACATCATCCACACTCGGGGACTTAGCTGTGATTCCGTATCACCTAAGTTAAAAACCACCCCGAGTGAGGACATCATCCACACTCGGGGGGCTTAGCTGCGATTCCGTATCGCCTAAGTTAAAAACCACTCCGAGTGAGGACATCATCCACACTCGGGGACTTAGCTGTGATTCCGTATCACCTAAGTTAAAAACCACTCCGAGTGAGGACATCATCCACACTCGGGGGCTTAGCTGCGATTCCGTATCGCCTAACTTAAAAAAAACTCCGAGTAAGGACATCATCCACACTCGGGGGCTTAGCCGTGATTCCGTATCACCTAAGTTAAAAACCACTCCGTGTGAGGACATCATCCACACTCGGGGGCTTAGCTGTGATTCCGTATCACCTAAGCTAAAAACCACTCCGAGTGAGGATATTATCCACACTCGGGGGCTTAGCTGTGATTCCGTATCACCTAAGCTAAAAACCACTCCGAGTGAGGACATCATCCACACTCGGGGGCTTAGCTGTGATTCCGTATCACCTAAGTTAAAAACCATTCCGAGTGAGGACATCATCCACACTCGAGGGCTTAGCTGCGATTCTGTATCGCCTAAGTTGAAAACTCTTCCGAGTGACGAGCGCTTCTTTCACTCGGGGGCTTAGCCACGAACAAGTTTTCGCCTAAGTTAAAAACCCTGCCGAGTGAATAGCATCCCATTCACTCGGAAACTTAGCTGCGAACCAGTCTTCGTCTCAGTTATGAACTGTCCCAAGTGACGAGCATTCCTCTCACTCGGGGACTTAGCCGCGAGTCAGACCTCGCTTAAGTTAAAGGTTGTTCTGAGTGACAGGCAACACTTTCACTCGGAAACTCAGTTGCGAACCAGTTTTCGCCTAAGTTCAAAATTCTTCCGAGTAATGAGCATTCATCTCATTCAGAAACCAAACAGACTTAGCCAAGCAAAGGATTGGAAAAGAAACAAGCGAAGATTGTCTCTATCAAACCCCCGCCGATACAAGCACTCGACGGCGATCTCGGGGACTACACCCAGTGGGTGCACTCAGCGTGCCCCCACTGGACCTACTATCACTCGACCAGGTCTGGCCTGTCGAATGACAAGCGACTATCAAAGCAAATCTAAGACCCCTGCCGATGTCACCGCCATTCGACAGCGGTCTCGGGGACTACACCCAGTGGGTGCACTCGGCGTGCCCCCACTGGACCAAAAACCACTCGACTAAGACCTGATCTACTCGAGGAAAAAACACGCAAGTACGCATCTGAAGAAAACACCCAGTGGGTGTAAAGTCAAGATGGACAGGAATACAATCGGAAATGAACTTACAATAGCACTTACTCGGACCATATTTTGCGTTGAAGTTCGCTTGGATATATTTCAAGACAGAATCGATCAGGATGATTGACAAAGGTTCCAATCGACACAGATTTCAGTGAAGCCCTAAAATGCACTCGGAATTTTTGTGTCTTATCAGAACCCGCATCGATTCCTTTCTACACTCGAACCCCGATCCATTCGAGGGCTAATGATGGGGATATGTACCGAGGGTAGGGTCATAGGCCTGACTTACCTACTCTAACCAAAGACACTGCCCCAGAAAGCTTAAGGGCTGCAAGGAGATCTCCGACTGAATGATGATGCGCGGAGCAGTCGAGTGTCGAAGACGTGTCTCGCCGAGTGTCGACGGAGCGTGCAGCAGAGCGACGGCGTGCGGAGCTGCCGAGTGACGATGGACCGTCTGACTGAATGGCGATGCGTGGAGCTGCCGAGTGACGACGGAGCGTCCAGTAGAGTGACGGCGCGCGGAGCGGGCATGTGAAAACAAGGGCTGCACAGCCGAGTGTGCGCCGTCCGAATGGACTCCTCATCCGAGTGCACCTGCTGGTCCGAGGGCACCACAACTGGGCTGCGATCCAGTCGGTGTGGGCCGGCTAGGCAGGTCGACGCGGAGTGCTGGGCTCGGAGCGTCGGGTGAGGTTTGGCATGGACGTGCCCACGAGCGCATGAGCACTGCCCCATCCGATGGAAGCAGGCAGCCTTATCACTTGCAGGCAGACATGATCCAAAGTACATGCGAGGAGTTCCCCTCGTCTAGCGCCGAATTAATCTGCATGCAAGTGGTGTTAACGCTAATTAAGCGAGAGTTAAAGCCATTGATGCATTTAATAGACGTTTTCCCACGGCCATTTATCTCCTGCATGCAGGACATAAATGAAAAGGATTAAGATTGGAAGGAAAGTGGAAGGTGGGGCGCAGAGCTCCCTGGTCGGCCATGGCGGCTGCCGCGGATTTAGCACGAAACCAGCACGGCGTGTCCATCGTTGGAGGGGGTGATGAAGATGGGCCGCACGGAGTGGTGATACGCGGGGCATCGAGTGAAGTAGATGCGTCTGGCTGAATGACGACCCGCGGGGCGGTCGAGTGATGAAGATGCATCCAGCGGAGTGGTGACGCGCGGAGCTGCCGGGTGATGACGACGTGTCTCGCCGAGTGGCGATGCGCGGAGCTGCCGAGTGTCGAAGGAGCGTCCGACTGAATGGCGATGCGCTTAGCTGCCGAGTGTCGAAGGAGCGTCCGACTGAATGGCGAGGCGCGGAGCTGCCGAGTGTCGAAGGAGCGTCTGACTGAATGGCGATGCGCGGAGCTGCCGAGTGTCGAAGGAGCGTCCAACTGAATGGCGATGCGCGGAGCTGCCGAGTGTCGAAGGAGCGTCCGACTGAATGTCGATGCACGGAGCTGCCGAGTGATGACGACGCGTCCAGTGGAGTGACGGTGCGCGGAGCTGCCGAGTGATGATGGAGCGTCCGACTGAATGGCGATGCGCGGAGCTGCCGAGTGACATAGAGGCGTCCTGCGGAGTGGCGATGCGCGGAGCTGCCGAGTGTCTTAGGAGCGTCCGACTGAATGGCGATGCACGGAGCTGCCGAGTGATGACGACGCGTCCAGTGGAGTGACGGCGCGCGGAGCTCCCGAGTGACGATGGAGCGTCCGACTGAATGGCGATGCGCGGAGCTGCCGAGTGACATAGAGGCGTCCTGCGGAGTGGCGACGCGCGGGGCGTCGGAGTGGAGTAGACGCGTCCATGTAACGATGCACGGGATGGTCGAGTCGGGAAAGTTGATGATGACGCGCCTGACCACGTGGCGATGCGCAGGGCGGCTGAGTGATCCAACGCTCGTCCGAGTGCGTAGAGTAGGACCTGTACGTCATGCATGTCCGAGTGGTGTGCCTCAACTCGTCCGAGTGAAAAATACACAGGAGACCTGGTGCAGACATCGGAGGAGGGCTCCGCCGCTGCAGAAATGGCCGATCTGGCCAGAACCAGAAGGCAGCCGAGAGGTGGCGATGAGGAGGACGAGCAGCTGACCGCGGTCCAGTCGTGGGCCGGCGCAGCCAAGGGCGAGGCCGGCGCGAGCGCTGGTGGTTGCGTTTCACTGCTCGGGGAGCCGGAGCTGTGCACAGGTCGGAGTCGTGCTTCGACGCGTGCGGAGCTGGGTCGAGTGCCGTCGGCCGGGCCTTGTCGTCTGAGGAGCCAGGTTGACTGGACCACCGGTCGACGTGTTCAACCGGCCGGGGAAACAGGCCGAGCGTTAGCGGCTGTGCGTGTGTGGGCGCTTGGCAACGGCGTCGCCGATGAGTATGCGAGATGATGACGGGCGGACGATGATGCTTCATCGTCTGGGAGCTGACGAGGATATATACTTAGGGTAGGGTGCTAGGCCCGTCCTACATACCCCACCTAAGGACACCACATTGGAGGACTACAAGACTACGAGAGAGATTCCGACTGAACTAGCCATGGCGTATGAGTCACTCGGAAGACCCCCCCTCCACTCGACGGTCAGCTCTCACTCGGAGGGGCCGCCAATCACTGGACCACAGAAGACCAAGAGTCTCCTCAGGGAGGCCAACGGGCAGGCGGTACGCTCGCCGCCTTAACTGGCATTTATTGTATACGTTACCAGTAACGTCCCCCCCTTTATTACCTACAATCAAACCCCTAAATGCCAGACGTTTATGAGGGGCAGCGCACTCTATATAAGCCACCCCTCCCCACTGGCACAAGGGTTCGCAATCCTTTGTAAACACAACGCACGTATCACTCGACAGAGTAAGCTCCCCGGAGCACTTGAGACGTAGGGCTGTTATCACTTCCGAGTGAGGCCTGAACTCATACATCTGTGTGTACACCCTCGCCGTAGCTAGGACTCTGCCCTCTCCTTTCGTACCCCTACCATCTACTGTCAGGCACGTTCCCACGACAATGGCGCCCACCGTGGGGCAGGCGTCTAAGCGACTTCCGGCGAGGTTGCAGTTTTTCATCTTCACCATGTCTCCCGACGGCGGTTTGATCCTGGGCTGCGAGATCCGTCTCGGTGCGTTCACCTTCATTGCCGACGACTCCGCATGGCTCCAGGAAGCCCCTCTCGACATTGAGGCTCTCCCCGTCCGCGGGGCGACGCACTTCAGCGCGAGTTCATGCGGCGTTCTCCTTCGTCGGCCGTCGACCCCGTACATGTCGGCTCCAGCGTCGTCCACTCTCCCCGCTATTCGTCGCCGCAAGCGATCCGGTCGTTCGCGGCTCCAGCGATGGGTGAGGCACGCGGTGGCGCGCCAGGCGTCGACTCCGCAGATCGCGGCTATCGAGCCCGCTGAGCCACTTCACGGCGCGTTTGACTCGGCATCAGATTCATCCGTGCTCCCTTCCGAGTGCGAGAGCTGCGATCCTGCAGTAGAAGTTTTCATGGCGGGTTCTCATCAGAGCCCACCCGGCTATGGCCGTGGCGGCCGCGAGCGTGGCGGCCCGTTGAATGATCAGCAGCGCAGGGATGAGGAGGTCCTCCAAACCCCCATCGTCGGCACGACTGCAGAAGCCCAGGCACTAGAGGCTGCGCGTCTCGCCACCTTGGCAGAGCGCACGCGCCTCGAGGAGATGCAGAGGTCACTCGACGATCGCACTCGACAGCGCCGCGAGCGTCAGTTGTTCCCTCCAGTCGACGACAATCGTCAGGTATACCGTATTCCGATCCAGAATGTTGCAGCGGCGGCTAGGATTGCAGATTCTATACAGCCGTCCGATTCAGAGGCCGGCAGAGGACTCGAGCAGATCCGAACCCTGCTTGGGGCGGCTCGACAACAGAACTCCGCTGTCTCTCAGTCGCGCAACAGGATTCACAGCAAATCAGTTAGAGCAGACAGAGTCCAATCGGCCCACAGTCTAGGGTCACCTCAACGTCGCAGAGGCAGAGATTACCGCAACGATCAGTACAGAGATCAGAGGCGAGATCAGTTTGCTCCTCGGCATCACCGTGATGACCACCGTCGAGTGCCTACTCCTCCGCGGAGTGGTCCATACGTGCCCCGGCACTATGATGACAGGTGCCCGTACGGTGATGAGCGGGACCCTGGGTTTGACGCGAGATCCGTTCTCGTTCGGAACCGGGTCGACAGAGGCAGATACAACAGAGGTGGCTATGACAGAGATTTTCTGAGTGGCAGTGGTACAGCTGTTTCTGGTCCAGAGTGTTTCAGCAGAGCCATCCGATCTGCTGAGATCCCCCCCAACTTTAGGTTGGCGGCTGGGATTAGCAAATTCACTGGCGAGTCGAAGCCGGAAACATGGCTAGACGATTACCGAGTGGCTGTTCAGATCGGCGGAGGCAACGACAACGTGGCTATGAAGCATCTGCCCCTGATGTTGGATGGTCCGTCCCGGGCGTGGCTTAATCAGTTGGCTCCTTCTAGCATCTATTGCTGGGAGGATCTTGCCCGAGTGTTTGTCAAGACCTTCAAAGGCACCTGCAAGCGCCCTGCCGGTTTGCTCGAGTTGCAACACTGTGTCCAGAAGCCGAATGAGACCTTGAGGGATTACATTCAGCGGTGGACCACTCTTCATCACAAGGTGGAAGGTGTTTCCGAGCACCAGGCTGTTTGCGCCTTCAAGGCCGGAGTCAGATACAGAGAGCTCTATTTGAAGTTTGGTCGGACAGGAGATATGTCCCTGAGCAAGATAATGGAGATTGCCACCCGATACGCCAAGGGCGAGGAGGAGGATCGCCTCCACAGTGGCAAGGGTAAAGCAGTCGACAGTAATCCCGGCGGCGGAAATTCCAGTCGGAAGCAAAAGCGTAAAGCTGACGGCTCTATCCAGGCAGAAGTAGCCGCTCTGGCGGCGAAAGGGAAAGTGAAGCCAAAGGGGCAGTTTGTTCAGAAGAAGTCCAAGAACCAGTCGACAGATGTCCTGGATATGCCATGTCCCATTCACTCACGGAAGGATGAAGAAGGCAACTTGATCCTGTCAAAGCATACCACTCGACAGTGCCGATTGCTGATCCAAGGGTTCAAGGGAGAGCAGTCGAGTGACAAAGATCCTGAGAAAGAAGAGGACGAAGATAAAGAAGACTTTCCTGAGATCAATGCCACATTGGTGATTTTTGCCGATGTAGAAAGCAAGAGTCGATTGAAGGTCATCAACAGGGAGGTCAACATGGCTGCTCCAGCTACCCCCGAGTACCTCAAGTGGTCCCAGACAGCTATCACCTTCGATCAGTCGGACCATCCCGCTCATGTCCCTACCCCAGGTCGACAGGCGCTGGTGGTGGATCCGGTGGTAGGAGGCACTCGGCTCCGCAAAGTTCTCATGGATGGAGGAAGTGGCCTGAATATTCTGTACGCTGATACCCTCAAAGGGATGGGCATTCCGATGTCCGGGCTCAGCGAAAGCAATATGCAATTCCATGGGGTCATCCCTGGGAAGAAGGCCAAGTCACTCGGACAGATTGCGCTGGATGTGGTGTTCGGCACTGACAAGAACTTTCGCAAAGAGAAGCTGACATTTGAGGTTGTAGACTTCAAGAGTGCATATCATGCCATCCTTGGCCGTCCAGCGTATGCACGTTTCATGGCCCGCCCGTGTTACGTGTATCTCAAGCTGAAGATGCCCGGGCCCAAGGGTGTGATCACAGTCACAGGCAATCGACAGAGGGCTGAGGAGTGCCTCTAACAGGGCTCCAAGATCGCCGACATGCAGATGGCTGTAGTCGAGTTAGAAGAGTACAAGAAGACTGCTGATCCCGCTGATCTGTTGCGTTCCAAGAAGCCCACCACCGAGTCAGCTTTTCAGTCGGCAGGAGACTTGAAGCAAGTGCACATTCACCCGACAGATCCTACTGCTGCTCCGACCAACATCTCAATCACACTCGACAGCAAATAGGAAGCCGAGCTCATCCAGTTCCTCCGTGAGAACTGGGACATCTTTGCATGGAAGCCCGCTGACAAGCCTGGTGTACCCAGGGGACTGGCTGAGCACCGTCTGAGAGTTGATCCGAAGGCCAAGCCTGTAAAAGAACACTTGCGCCGGTCGGCAACAGAGAAGCGGAAGGCAATCGGCGAGGAGGTGGCTCGACTCTTGGAGGCCAAGTTCATTCGCGAGGTCTACCACTCCGAGTGGCTTGCGAATGTCGTCATGGTCCCCAAGAAGGACAAGTCGCTCCGAATGTGTATAGACTTCAAGCATATCAATCGGGCCTGCCCGAAAGATCATTTCCCGCTTCCCCGCATTGACCAGATTGTGGACTCGACTGCGGGGTGCGAGCGTTTGTCTTTTCTCGATGCATACTCTGGCTACCATCAGATCCGTCTGTTTGGTCCAGATGAAATTAAAACGGCCTTCATCACCCCTTTCGGGTGTTTCTGTTACATCACCATGCCTTTTGGTCTGAAGAATGCTGGCGCTACTTTCATGTGCATGATTCAGAAGTGTCTCCTCGACCAGATCAGTCGGAATGTCGAGGCCTACATGGATGATATCGTAGTCAAGTCTCGCAAAGGTTCCGACCTACTGACTGACTTGGCGGAAACATTCGCCAACTTAAGAAGATATGACCTCAAGCTGAATCCAACCAAGTGTACTTTTGGAGTTCCGGGTGGAAAGTTACTCGGTTATCTCGTTTCCAAACGAGGAATCGACATCAACCCCGAGAAGATCGGTGCCATCGTCCGAATGAAACGCCCTGAGCGTATTCACGATGTCCAGAATCTTACTGGTTGCCTGGCAGCGCTGAGCAGATTCATTTCTCGTCTCGGAGAGAAGGCACTCCCTTTGTACCGACTGATGAAGAAATCCGATACGTTAGAGTGGAATTCAGAGGCAGAAGCAGCGTTTGTCCAGCTCAAAGCCCTGCTCTCCACCCAGCCGGTGCTTGCCGCTCCACACAGCAAAGAACCCCTGCTCCTGTACATTGCAGCCACCAATCAGGTCGTCAGTACAGTTCTTACTGTCGAGCGAGAAGAAGAGGGCAAGGCCTACAAAGTCCAGCGCCCAGTTTATTACATCTCTAAAGTGTTGACTCCTTCTAAGCAAAGGTACCCACATTACCAGAAGCTTGTCTATGGTATATATCTATCAGCGAAGAAAGTGGCGCACTATTTTCAAGATCACTCAGTCTCAGTCATCAGTGATGCGCCTTTGAATGAAATCCTCAACAATCGAGACGCGACTGGTTGAGTGGCCAAATGGGCCATTGAACTTCTTTATTTTGATATCAAGTTTGAAGCGAAGAAAGCCATTAAATCTCAAGCACTTGCTGACTTCATGGCCGAGTGGATAGAACAGCAGTAGCCAGTCCAGATCCACTCGGAACACTGGACCATGTTCTTTGACGGCTCGAAGATGCTGAACGGTTCTGGTGCTGGTGTGGTATTGGTGTCTCCCAAGGGCGATAAACTCAGCTATGTCCTCCAGATTCACTTTGATTCCTCCAATAATGAAGCTGAGTACGAAGCACTCCTTTACGGGTTGCGTATGGCCATCTCGCTCGGCGTCCGTCGCCTGATGGTATACGGTGACTCGGATTTGGTGGTCAATCAAGTGATGAAGGAGTGGGATGTCAGAAACCCCGCCATGACCGGATATTGCAATGCAGTAAGAAGGCTTGAGAAGAAGTTTGAGGGTTTGGAACTCCATCACGTTCCCCGAGTGAAAAATCAGGCAGCTGACGAACTGGCAAAAATCGGTTCCACTCGGAAGCCTGTGCCCAGTAATGTGTTCCTGGAGCATTTGCACTCTCCTTCGGTACAAGAGGACCCCTCACCGAAGAGCCCCCGCAGCCTATAAGCGCCTCCAATCCGACTGAAGTTGATGTCCCAGCAGTCATAGATCTGGTCAGTGAGATTCTGGTGATAACTCCCGATTGGACGGTGCCCTACATCGCGTACATCCTCAGGCGAGAACTTCCAGAAGACGAAGTTGAAGCTCGACAGATTGTCCGCAGATCCAAAGCTTTCACTGTTATGAATGGGCAGCTCTACAGAGAGAGCGTAACCGGCGTGGCTCAGCGATGCATTTCTCCCAAAGAAGGTCGACTGATTCTGGAGGAAATTCACTCGGGAACTTGCGGCCATCATGCGTCCTCTCGGACGATTGTTGCCAAGGCCTACCGAGCTGGTTTCTTCTGGCCGCACGCCAATGAGATGGCTAAGGATATTGTGCAGCACTATGAAGGATGCCAATTCTATGCAAACTTGTCGCACAAGCCTGCGTCTGCCTTGAAGACCATCCCACTCGTCTGGCCGTTCGCTGTATGGGGATTGGATATGATCGGACCTCTCCGCACGGGCCAGAGTGGTTTCACGCACCTTCTGGTAGCAGTCGACAAGTTCACTAAATGGATTGAGGCCAAGCCTATCAGGAAGCTGAATTCTCACACAGCCATCAAATTCATGAGGGAAATAATATTCAGATACGGAGTTCCCCATAGTATCATCACGGACAATGGTTCTAATTTTGATTCGGAAGAGTTCAGAGCCTTTTGCTCCTCTCAAGGCACTCGGGTGGATTACGCATCCGTTGCGCACCCCCAGTCAAACGGTCAGGCCGAGCGAGCAAATGGCCTTATCCTTCAAGGGTTGAAGCCTCGACTCATGCGCGAACTTGATCATGCAGCTGGAGCTTGGATTACAGAATTACCGTCTGTTCTGTGGGGCTTGAGGACAACTCCAAATCGGTCAACTGATCGCACTCCTTTCTTCATGGTGTATGGGGCTGAAGCTATCCTGCCGAGTGATGTTCTTCACAATTCTCCTCGGGTGGACCTTTACTCGGAGGTTGAAGCTGAGCAAGCACGCCAGGATGCTGTGGATCTCCTTGAAGAAGAGCGGGAAATGTCTTTGATCCGGTCGACTGCATACCAGCAAGATCTGCGTCGCTTTCATGCAAGGCACGTCAGGAGTCGGACCTTCCAGGAAGGTGACCTCGTGCTCCGAGTGGATCAGCAGCGGCCTCACAAGCTAGCCCCCGCGTGGGAAGGCCCTTTCGTCGTCACCAAGGTGCTGAACAATGGAGCCTACCACCTCTTCAATCTCAAGAAGAACGTTGACGAGCCACGGGCCTGGAACGCGGATCTGCTTCGTCGGTTCTATACCTGAAGGTTGATCTGTCTGATGTAATAAGAGTAAACTGTTTTGATTATCAAGGATATGACTCCTGGAGTCTTTTGTCGATTCCGATCGCACAATTCTGAGTTCAAGAATACTCCGAGTGCGAGCGATTTTCCACTCGGGGGGCTTAGCCGCGATTCCGCATCGCCTAAGTTTAAATCTACTCCGAGTGATGGGCGATCCTCTCACTCGGGGGCTTAGCTGCGACTCCGTGTCGCCTAAGTTCAGAACCTCGTCGAGCGAATAGCATCGCATTCACTCGAAAGCTTAGCCGCGGTTCCGCATCGCCTAAGTTTAAAATCTACTCCGAGTGATGGGCGATCCTCACACTCGGGGGCTTAGCTGCGACTCCGTGTCGCCTAAGTTCAGAACCTCGTCGAGTGAATAGCATCACTCAAAAGCTTAGCCGCGGTTCCGCATCGCCTAAGTTTAAATCTACTCCGAGTGATGGGCGATCCTCACACTCGGGGGCTTAGCTGCGACTCCATGTCGCCTAAGTTCAGAACCTCGTCGAGTGAATAGCATCACTCGAAAGCTTAGCCGCGGTTCCGCATCGCCTAAGTTTAAATCTACTCCGAGTGATGGGCGATCCTCACACTCGGGGGCTTAGCTGCGACTCCGTGTCGCCTAAGTTCAGAACCTCGTCAAGTGAATAGAATCACTCGAAAGCTTAGCCACGGTTTCGCATCGCCTAAGTTTAAAACGCTACTCCGAGTGATGAGCGATCCTCACACTCGGGGGGCTTAGCCGTGATTCCGCATCACCTAAGTTATAAACTACTCCGAGTGACGAGCAGTCCTCTCACTCGGGGGGCTTAGCTGCGAGTCAGTCCTCGCCTAAGTCCGAAATCAATCAAACAAATTTAAGACCCCTGCCGATGTCGCCGCCACTCGACAACGGTCTCGGGGACTACACCTAGTGGGTGCACTCCGCGTGCCCCCACTGGACCAGAAACCACTCGACAAGACCTGATCTACTCGAGAGGAAATCAAGCAAAGGACTGAAAAGCAAATTCAGATAAATCCAGAGTATTCAACATGGATAAAAGTTGCCCATGCAAATGACGAAAGTACTCGGGCCCAAGACCCGAAAGAAGTTTTAACGATACACCACCACTCGGCATACCGAGGCAAATTAAAGTTTTTGATCACCAGCAAAGTTTTTTCAAGCTCCAGTGGGACTTGCAGGCTCGACGAAGGTGTCCAGGTCGATCCTGTCAGCGATCCGAGTGGCCGCTTCGATGAAGGTCTCCATGAAGTCCTGGAACTGGAACTTCTTTGTGTTGGCCACCTGAAGTGCTTTCAGTTTGTCCTCCTTGACCTCCTTGCAATGGACCCTGACGAGTGAGAGCGCTATGTCAGCTCCGCAGCGTGCAGCAGATTTCTTCCATGCCTGCACTCGACCAGGGAGCTCGTCAAGCCGAGTCATCATTGACTCGAGGTCAGCCTGAAGTGAGTCTTCCGGCCACAGCTCCTTGTCGACCTTCTCCATTGCACCTCGCAGTCGAGCGACGTACTCCCGGACGCCTGCGACTCGAGCTTCAAGCCGGAACATGTTCATAGCCACAGCATCTCCGACAGGTGACTTGGAAGGGTCCAGATTGGGCTCGACTGCCTCGGTCTCCTTCTCGAAGTCCTTGCAGAATTCTACATGAAGAAGATGGAAAGAATTAGTCACGATACTGTTCCCTGAAAATCAACGGAATTCACTTGACTGGATGAAGTTGGGATTAACAGAATTCACTCGACTGGAGAAAATTACCTTCAAGCAAAACATACATCTTCTGGGCGTAATCCCCCAGATAGGTCTCCAAGCCCTTTGCTCTCTTGGTTGCTTGGTCAAGCCTTTTGCTCTAGTCAGCTCGCTCCTGCTTCAGCTTCGTGTTCTCTTCCTCAAGCTTGCTGGCCGCGGCGAGCTTCTTCTCGGCAGCTTCAGTCTTCTCCCTCGCCATCTTCTGAGCATCGGCGAGTGATTTGTCTTTGTCCTCCAGCGCCTTCTTCATGATATCTAAAGAAATAGCATTGTTGAGTCGCGCTCGGAGTCGACGGTTTTCAGCACGCACGTCTGCTCGAGTGGAGTCACTCGGTTCAAAGATAGAAGAAACAAATAATGAAGTACTCGATCAACAAAGTTTACCTCCTGAAGCCTTCAGATCAGCTTGCGCACGCTCCAGGTCTCTCCTCGCCAGTTCCAAGTCGAGCTGAAGCTGAGTCTTCTCCTTCTCCAAGTCAGCGTATCGAGTACCGAGCTCGCAGGCCTTCTGAGATCAACGACAAAAACAATTCAGTGGACAGAAATATGGGCTTCGAGTCCAAGTTCTAAGACTCCCGCCGACTGCCCGCGGTCGACGGCAGTCTCGGGGACTACACCCAGTGGGTGCACTCAGCGTGCCCCCACCGGAACGGTATCCACTCGGAACGGTCCGCCCGATCCGAGTGACGGCCGAACAAAAAAAAAGATTGTCCACTCGACCAGGTCAGCCCTAGCCGAGTGCGTGACAAGCGATTACCAGTCGACAGACAGAAAACTCCCAGCGGGTGCAGAAGTCAAGTCATGGTAGACGGAAAGCGACACAATCAAAAAGCGCACTTACAAGTGCACTTACTTGGACGTTCGCCCGAAGCGCTGAGCTAGCATCGTAAGCCAGCTTGCTGGCCTCGTACGCCTCCTTCGTACGCCGCATCATATGTTCGGCCTGCATCATCGCCTCCTTAGCAGCTCCAGTCTGATCTTCTGGAACACGGTGCAGAGAGAAGATGGTCTGTGAAGGGAGTGGCGATGTAGTCGGAAGGACTGGCGCTTGCGAGGCTGGCGCTTGGGAGACAGGCGCTTGTGGCGGAGTGGCGAGCTCCACGGCCATCTGGGTCGGTGCTGTAATCGGTTCAGTCGAAGACGGGGCTGCGGGGTCGGTATCCATTGGCTCTGCATGTCACCAGTCGACATATCACATGACTGTCGAATGGTTTGGGAAGAATGTCAAATGGCAATATGCCATACGTTGGCGAGAAGTAGCTGCGTCCGGCGTATCCTTCTCCGCGCTTTCCTCTCCTCGCCCCGGCGATGTTACCGAGGTAGCGGCCCTGACGATCAAGATCCACTCGGTCAGCAAAAATATGAAGTTCAGCAACAAGTTAAGCGAAGAGCAAGGATACTTACGTTGAGGCAATCGGCACGTCAACCTTGATTCTGGGGAGGGCCTTCCGGGGCTTGGTGGTGTTGACCTTGGGCTGCTTGGCAACCTTTTCAATCGGCTCTGGCGTCGACGTCCGACTGCGCTTGAAGCTCCTGGTGGTCGACCCCCCGGCCCGACCCCGGTCGAGTGTTGGGTCGTGACGCTGCTTGGAACGCCCTTCAGTACGCGGAGGAGACACGACTTCAACTTCATCGCTCCCTGACGAGTCGTCATCGTTGCCTTCGCTGTCCTCGGCGTAGCTGACGCTGTCGCTGTCGCTCTCGCTCCCCGCTCCTTCAAGGTTCTGACCGCCATTCGGCACGGGTGAATACATGTTCGTGAGCTCCTGCAAAGATTCAAGTCAGTCCGCTGAAGACATATTCACTCGACAAGACACAAAAGCAATCGACAATGACATGACTCACCACATTCGGTGGGTTCGCAGCTGAGAAAGGCGATACTCTTTTGGAACCCCGGGGGTTGTCTCGCGCACCAGTGGTGCCGCGCAGCCATAGCGTGATGGTTTCCTCTGAGACATCTTCCGGGTGGGTACGAGTGGTATCGTCGACTCCTGAGTAATGCCACATCGGATGGTCCCGCGCCTGGAGCGGCTGGATCCGTCGACCCAGGAACACCTCAGATCCAAGCCGGTCACTCCATCACGAATCAGATTCACAACACTGTTCATCAAGATCCCCACATTGGCCTTCTCTTCCTCGGCCACGGTCAGAGATGGGGGCGCAGTGGGTCGATCCAGCGTGAAGGGAGGAAGGCCGGTCGACATGTTTGAGGACGCGACGTCGTGGCAGTAGAACCAGGTCGACTGCCAGCCCCGCACCGACTCCGGAAGGGTGAGCGCTGGGAATGCACTCCCTGTCCTCTTCTGAAGACCCAAACCCCCGCATAGCTGGATGACGTTGGTCCTATTATCACTAGCGTGGGCCTTCTTTACCGACTGAGAACGGATAGTAAAGATGTGCTTGAACAGACCCCAGTGGGCGGGACAACCCAAGAAACACTCACACATCGTCACGAACGCAGCGAGATACGCAATTGCGTTGGGAGGAAAATGATGCAACTGAGCCCCGAAGAAATTCAGAAAACCGCGGAAGAAGGGATGCGGGGGCAGAGCAAAACCTCTCTCCAAATGGGTGGTCAGGAGGACCCGCTCGCCCTCGCGCGGCTCCGGCTCCCCTTCCGTCCCCGGCAACCTCCACGACCCGGCCGCAACCAGGCCGTCAGCGACGAGCTTCTCCACGTCCAACGCCGTCACGGTTGACGGCAGGAAATCGCCCTGCATCCATTCGGGTGGCGCTGCAGCCCGGGCACTCGAGGGCTTCTTCCCCTTCGTCGTCTTCTTGGGCGCCATTGTCGCAGCGGCGAGCGGATTCGATCTGAGCAGCGCGGCGGCGGAGCAGAAGAAGCGGAGGAGACGAGGGGAAAATGAGCGCATTGTCGCAAATTCCCCTCCCCTCTCGTTTTTTATGTCCGTCGACCCGAGTCACTGAGTCGTGGGCCCACCAAAATCCCTGTGTATCCCACTAACGGAGGAGCCGTGATATGTGGCGATAAAGGTGGCGCGAGGATCGGGAGCCGCTTCCCCGTCGGTTGCGTCGTCCCTGCTCGGCGCGCGTTCCCCAAAATTTCGAATCCCGCGAAATCCGGGCCGGACAGAGCGTCCTGTCACATCTGAAGATCCTGTTGACCATTCGGACTCGAACCAGCATCTAAATTCACTCAGAAGAAATGACAAGCTGAATAGATCAAGGCAGACGTTGGAAGGCCCAGTCGTCACAGATATCGGAAAGATCTCGAAGCTCATTCAGAACGCTGAGTTCGACAGAACCTGCACTGCACCTTCTCCACGCGAGCCCTGATCCATTCAGGGGCTAATGACGAGGATATGTACTTAGGGTAGGGTGCTAGGCCCGTCCTACATACCCCACCTAAGGACACCACATTGGAGGACTACAAGACTACGAGAGAGATTCCGACTGAACTAGCCATGGCGTATGAGTCACTCGGAAGACCCCCCCTCCACTCGACGGTCAGCTCTCACTCGGAGGGGCCGCCAATCACTCGACCACAGAAGACCAAGAGTCTCCCCAGGGAGGCCAACGGGCAGGCGTTACGCTCGCCGCCTTAACTGGCATTTATTGTATACGTTACCAGTAACGTCCCCCCCCTTTATTACCTACAATCAAACCCCTAAATGCCAGACGTTTATGAGGGGCAGCGCACTCTATATAAGCCACCCCTCCCCACTGGCACAAGGGTTCGCAATCCTTTGTAAACACAACGCACGTATCACTCGACAGAGTAAGCTCCCCGGAGCACTTGAGACGTAGGGCTGTTATCACTTCCGAGTGAGGCCTGAACTCATACATCTGTGTGTACACCCTCGCCGTAGCTAGGACTCTGCCCTCTCCTTTCGTACCCCTACCATCTACTGTCAGGCACGTTCCCACGACAGGAGCCGAGTCACCAAACGGAAAAAAGGGAGGCGTCTCCCTGATCCTTTTGTATGATGAGGAGTATTTTGTGTGATGGCCGGGGCTCCAATAGTCAAAATTGGTAGCGGTGATTGTTTGATCTCGGGAGATCATCCCAAGAAAGCTTGGGTTGCCTGCAGAAATTAGTCTGTTGCCGGCGATTGAAGAAAAAACCATATGCATCATGGCTCGATAGACGCCATGCCCCACGGTGGGCGCCAAGGTGGGCACCAACTGTCGTGGGAGCGATTCCGACAGTACGAAGGGGGTAGGGTAAAGGAGGATGATCTAACGAGATGCATATGGGTGACACGGTGGTTTTAGCGAGGTCGGGCCTCTCACGGTGGAGATAACAACCCTACGTCTCGTGCTCCGGAGAGGCTTTGTTTATCTGTCGAGTGGAATATGAGTATCCTTACAGAGGGTGCGAACCCTTGTGCCAGAGGGGAGGGGCGGCTTATATAGAGTGCGCTGCCCCTCATAAGTGTCCCGCGTTTAAGGGTCAGATCGTGGCTATAAAGACGTATGTTACTGGTAACGTACGTAACAAATGCTATTAATGAGATAGACGAACGCCTGCCCGTTGGCCTCCCTGGGGTGGCTTCTGGTCTTCTGCGGTCGACTGTCTTCCGGTTCTTCCGAGTGAATGGTACTCGTCGAGTGAAAAGGTAATCTCCGAGTGGATATTGTCGAGTGTCTTGTACGCCTTGGTGATTTCAGTCAGAGATCTCCTTGCAGCCCTTAAGCTTTCTGGGGCAGTGTCTTTGGGTAGAGTATGTAAGTCAGGCCTATGACCCTACCCTAGGTACATATCCCCATCATTAGCCCCCGAATGGATCGGGGTTCGAGTGTAGAAAGGAATTGACGCGGGTTCTGATAAGACACAAAAATTCCGAGTGCATTTTAGGGCTTCACTGAAATCTGTGTCGATTGGAACCTTTGTCAATCATCCTGATCGATTCTGTCTTGAAATATATCCGAGTGAACTTCAACGCAAAATCCGGTCCGAGTAAGTGCTATTGTAAGTTCATTTCCGATTGTATTCCTGTCCATCTTGACTTTACACCCACTGGGTGTTTTCTTCAGATGCGTACTTGCTTGTTTTTTCCTCGAGTAGATCGGGTCTTAGTCGAGTGGTTTTTGGTCCAGTGGGGGCACGCCGAGTGCACCCACTGAGTGTAGTCCCCGAGACCGCTGTCGAATGGCGCTGACATCGGCAGGGGTCTTAGATTTGCTTTGATAGTCGCTTGTCATTCGACAGGCCGGACCTAGTCGAGTGATAGTAGGTCCAGTGGGGGCACGCTGAGTGCACCCACTGGGTGTAGTCCCCGAGATCGCCGTCGAGTGCTTGTATCGGCGGGGGTCTGATAGAGACAATCTTCGCTTGTTTCTTTTCCAATCCCTTGCTTGGCTAAGTCTGTTTGGTTTCTGAATGAGATGAATGCTCATTACTCGGAAGAATTTTGAACTTAGGCGAAAACTGGTTCGTAACTGAGTTTCCGAGTGAAAGTGTTGCCTGTCACTCAGAACAACCTTTAACTTAAGCGGGGTCTGACTCGCGGCTAAGTCTCCGAGTGAGAGAAATGCTCGTCACTTGGGAGAGTTCTTAACTGAGATGAAGACTCGTTCGCAGCTAAGTTTCCGAGTGAATGGGATGCTATTCACTCGGCAGGGTTTTTAACTTAGGCGAAAACTTGTTCGCGGCTAAGCCCCCGAGTGAAAGAAGCGCTCGTCACTCGGAAGAGTTTTCAACTTAGGCGATACGGAATCGCAGCTAAGCCCTCGAGTGTGGATGATGTCCTCACTCGGAATGGTTTTTAACTTAGGTGATACGGAATCACAGCTAAGCCCCCGAGTGTGGATGATGTCCTCACTCGGAGTGGTTTTTAGCTTAGGTGATACGGAATCACAGCTAAGCCCCCGAGTGTGGATGATATCCTCACTCGGAGTGGTTTTTAGCTTAGGTGATACGGAATCACAGCTAAGCCCCCGAGTGTGGATGATGTCCTCACACGGAGTGGTTTTTAACTTAGGTGATACGGAATCACGGCTAAGCCCCCGAGTGTGGATGATGTCCTTACTCGGAGTTTTTTTAAGTTAGGCGATACGGAATCGCACCTAAGCCCCCGAGTGTGGATGATGTCCTCACTCGGAGTGGTTTTTAACTTAGGTGATACGGAATCACAGCTAAGTCCCCGAGTGTGGATGATGTCCTCACTCGGAGTGGTTTTTAACTTAAGCGATACGGAATCGCAGCTAAGCCCCCCGAGTGTGGATGACGTCCTCACACGGAGTGGTTGTTAACTTAGGTGATACGGAATCACGGCTAAGCCCCCGAGTGTGGATGATGTCCTTACTCGGAGTGATTTTTAACTTAGGCGATACGGAATCGCAGCTAAGCCCCCGAGTGTGGATGATGTCCTCACACGGAGTGGTTTTTTAACTTAGGCGATACGGAATCGCAGCTAAGCTGAGCGATGGCGCGCGGGGCGGACGATGATGAAGACGTGCCACATGGAGTGGCGATGCGCGGAGCTGCCGAGTGACGAAGACGTGTCTCGCCGAGTGGCGATGCGCGGAGGTGCCAAGTGAAGAAGACGTGTCTCCCCGAGTGGCGATGCGCGGAACTGCCGAGTGTCGAAGGAGCGTCCGACTGAATGGCGATGCGCGGAGCTGCCGAGTGTCGAAGGAGCGTGCGACTGAATGGCGAGGCGCGGAGCTGCCGAGTGTCGAAGGAGCGTCCGACTGAATGGCGATGCGCGGAGCTGCCGAGTGTCGAAGGAGCGTCCGACTGAATGGCGATGCGCGGAACTGCCGAGCCATGCATGTCGAGGAGATGTCCGACCCAGTGACGGCCCGCGGGGCGACCGTGTCCAGTACGTCATCGAGGAGGCATCCGAACAAGTGGAAACACACGAATGATCGTTGCGGCGACTGAGCCTGAGTTGCACAGATGCGCCGAGTGATCGCATAACCTGTGTATGAAACATAGCACAAGCCAACATAAAGATTTATCAAAGTAATTTGATCTTTGCTGAAATAATTTGTGTAAATAACACCCATAGACACCCACTGGGTGTGCTAGGTGCTTGTTGGTTCGGAACCAGCAAGAGTCTAAAGAGTGAAGGATCCGACTGTACTTGTGCAAGTGAAGGATCCGACTGAACTTGTTTGAGTACTGGACCCAGAAGAAGCAGAAGTGAAGTGTTCCGACATAAAAATAAGCAACCGAGCGCAGAGGTACGCTCGGTGGCATAGCCTCCGAATGCACGCCATGTGCGACTTCCTCGACACTCGGTAATGCGGAAATAACTATTTAATTGAATGCAGCGTATGAAGAATGACTTAGCTGTCTGACGGCGCAGGACGGTCGAGCGAAGTAGACACGTCTAGCTGAAGGACAGTGCGCGGAGCGACCGAGTGACGAAGGAGCGTCCAGTTGAGTGACGGCGCGCGGAGCTGTCGAGTGTCGAAAACGTGTCTCGCCGAGTGGCGATGGAGCGTCCGACTGAACGACGATGCGCGGAGCAGTCGAGTGTCGAAGACGTGTCTCGCCGAGTGGCGATGGAGCGTCCGACTGAATGGCGATGCACGGAGCTTCCGAGTGTCTAAGGCGTGTCTCGCCGAGTGGCGATGGAGCGTCCGACTGAATGACGATGCGCGGAGCAGTCGAGTGTCGAAGGCGTGCCTCGCCGGGTGTCGATGGAGCGTCCGACTGAATGACGATGCGCGGAGCAGTCGAGTGTCGAAGACGTGTCTCGCCGAGTGGAGATGGAGCGTCCGACTGAATGGCAATGCGTGGAGCTGCTGAGTGATGACGATGCGCGGAGCTGTCGAGTGATGTAGGCGGGCCACACGGAGTGGCGATGCGCGGGGCATTCGAGTGAAGTAGGCACGTCTGGCTGAGTGGCGACGCGCGGGGCGGCCAAGTGACGGCGCGCGGTGCGGCCTAGTCGAGAATGTTGTCGCGGAGGCGTCCGACCAGGTGACAGCGCGTGGGGCGACCGAGTCCAGCGTGTCGTTGAAAATGGCGCATAGAGGCGTCCAGGTAACTGTCTGACGACGCGCAGGGCGTTCGAGCGAAGTAGACACGTCCGACTGAGTGGCGATGCACGGAGCTGCCGAGTGACGACGGAGCATGCAGCAGAGTGACGGCGCGCGGAGCTGTCGAGTGTCGAAAACGTGTCTCGCCGAGTGGCGATGGAGCGTCCGACTGAACGACGATGCGCGGAGCAGTCGAGTGTCGAAGACATGGCTCGCCGAGTGGCGATGGAGCGTCCGACTAAATGGCGATGCACGGAGCTGCCGAGTGTCGAAGGCGTGTCTCGCCGAGTGGCGATGGAGCGTCCGACTGAATGATGATGCGCGGAGCAGTCGAGTGTCGAAGGCGTGCCTCGCCGAGTGTCGATGGAGCGTCCGACTGAATGATGATGCGCGGAGCAGTCGAGTGTCGAATACGTGTCTCGCCAAGGGGCGATGGAGCGTCCGACTGAATGGCGATGCACGGAGCTGCCGAGTGTCGACGGAGCGTGCAGCAGAGCGACGGCGTGCGGAGCTGCCGAGTGACGATGGAGCGTCCGACTGAACAGCGATGCGTGGAGCTGCCGAGTGACGATGGAGCGTCCAGTAGAGTGACGGCGCGCGGAGCGGCCAAGTGAAAACAAGGGCTTCACAGCCGAGTGTGCGCCGTCCGAATGGACTCCTCATCCGAGTGCACCTGCTGGTCTGAGGGCCCCACAACTGGGCTGCGATCCAGTCGGTGTGGGCCAGCTAGGCAGGTCTACGCGGAGTGCTGGGCTCGGAGCGTCGGGTGAGGTTCGGCATGGACGTGCCCACGAGCGCACGAGCACTGCCCCGTCCGATGGAAGCAAGCAGCCGTATCACTTGCAGGCAGACATGATCCAAAGTACATGCGAGGAGTTCCCCTCGTGTAGCGCCGAATTAATCTGCATGCAAGTGGTGTTAACGCTAATTAAGCGAGAGTTAAAGCCATTCATGCATGTAATAGACGTTTTCCCACGGCCATTTTTCTCCTGCATGCAGGACATAAATGAAAACGATTATGATTGGAAGGAAAGTGGAAGGTGGGGCGCAGAGCTCCCTGGTCGGCCATGGCGGCTGCCGCGGATTTAACACGAAACCAGCGCGGCGTGTCCATCGTCGGAGGGGGTGATGAAGATGGGCCGCACGGAGTGGTGATACGCGGGGCATCGAGTGAAGTAGATGCGTCTGGCTGAATGACGACCCGCGGGGCGGTCGAGTGATGAAGACGCATCCAGCGGAGTGGCGACGCGCGGAGCTGCCGGGTGATGACGACGTGTCTCGCCGAGTGGCGATGCGCGGAGCTGCCGAGTGTCGAAGGAGCGTCCGACTGAATGGCGATGCGCGGAGCTGCCGAGTGTCGAAGGAGCGTCCGACTGAATGGCGATGCGCGGAGCTGCCGAGTGTCGAAGGAGCGTCCGACTGAATGGCGATGCGCTTAGCTGCCGAGTGTCGAAGGAGCGTCCGACTGAATGGCGAGGCACGGAGCTGCCGAGTGTCGAAGGAGCGTCCGACTGAATGGCGATGCGCGGAGCTGCCGAGTGTCGAAGGAGCGTCCGACTGAATTTATTGCGTTATGCCTAGCTAGGGGCGTTAAACAATAGCGCTTGTTGGGAGGCAACCCAACTTTATTTTATGTTTCTGTTTTTTGCTTCTGTTCTTGAGTGTTTTGAACATTATTACTTCTGTAGTAATTGTGTTTTATTGTTTTAATTAGTGTTTGTGCCAAGTAAGACCTTTGGGATGGTTTACGGTGATTGTTGATTTGGTTTTGCTGAAAAACAGAAACTTTTGCGCTCAGTCCAGGAATTTTATAAATTCACCAGAGCATCAATTGGATCTGAATTTTTTACACAATATTTATATACAAATTGCCCTGATTTTCCTACTTTTTCAGAATTTTTGGAGTTACAGAAGTATTCGAAGTTTACAGATTGCTACAGACTGTTCTGTTTTTGACAGATTCTGTTTTCTTTGTGTTGCTGCTTATTTTGATGTATCTATGGGTTGTATCGGGGGGTATGAACCATGGAGAAGTTAGAATACAGTAGATATTACACTAATATAAATAAAGAATGAGTTCACAACAGTACCTAAAGTGGTGATTTATTTTTCTTATACTAACGGATCTTACGAGTTTTCTGTTGAGTTTTGTGTTGTGAAGTTTTCAAGTTTTGGGTAAAGATTTGATGGACTATGGAATAAGGAGTGGCAAGAGCCTAAGCTTCGGAATGCCCAAGGCACCCCAAGCCATAGTCAAGGACACCAAAGAGCCTAAGCTTGGGGATGCCCCGGAAGGCATCCCCTCTTTTGTCTTCAATCCATCGGTAAATTTACTTGAGGCTATATTTTTACTCACTACATGATATGTGTTTTGCTTGGAGCGTCTTGTATGATATGGGTCTTTGCTTTTTTGTTTGCCACAATCATCCTTGATGCACACATATTTTGAGAGGGACACGCACTAATCGTGGATTTATTAGAATACTCTATGTGCTTCACTTATATCTTTTGAGCTAGGCAATGTTGCTCTAGTGCTTCAATTATATATTTTTAGAGCACGGCGGTGTTTTATTTTATAGAAATAATTGAACTCTCGTACCTCACTTATATTATTTTGAGAGTCTTTAAACTGCATGGTAATTGGTTTATGTTATGAATTTAGTCCTAATATAAAGGGCATCCAAGAGGGATATAATAAAAACTTTCATATAAAGTGCATTGAATATTATGAGAAGTTGGATTCCTTGCATATAGTTTTGAGATATAAAGATGGTGCTGTTAGAGTCATGCTAGTGAGTAATTGTGGAATGGTAAAAATACTTGTGTTAAAGTTTGTGACTCCCGTAGCATGCACGTATGGTGAACCGTTATGTAACGAAGTCGGAGCATGATTTGTTTAATGATTGTCATCCTTTGTGTGAGGGTCGGGAGCACGCGATGGTTTACTCCTACCAACCTCTCCCCTAGAAGCCTGCGTCTAACACTTTGCTTCGATAACTAATAGATTTTTGCAATAAGTATGTGAGTTCTTTATGACTAATGTGAGTCCATGGATTATACGCACTCTCACCCTTCCACCTTTGCTAGCCTCTCTAGTACCGCGCAACTTTCGCCGGTGCATTAAACCCACCTTCCTCAAAACAGCCACCATACACCTTCCTCAAAACAGCCACCATACCTTCCTATTATGGCATTTCCATAGCCATTCCGAGATATATTGCCATGCAACTTCCACCGTTCCGTTTTTTTGTGACACGCACCATCATTGTCATATTGCTTTGCATGATCGTAAAACAGCTAGCATGATGTTTTCATGACTTGTCCATTTTTTGATGTCATTTGCTATGCTAGATCGTTGCACATCCCGGTACACCACCGGAAGCATTCATATAGAGTCATATCTTGTTATAGGTATTGAGTTGTAAGTAAATAAAAGTGTGATGATCATCATTATTAGAGCATTGTCCCATGTGAGGAAAGGATGATGGAAGCTATGATTCCCTCGCAAGTAGGGATGAGTCTCCGGACTTTACAAATAATAAAAGAGGCCAATGAAGCCCAAATAAAAAAAAAGAGGCCAAAGATGCCCACCAAAATAAAAAAAAATGAGAGAAAAAGAGAGAAGGGACAATGTTACTATCTTTTTTCCACACTTGTGCTTCAAAGTAGCACCTTGATCTTCATGATAGAGAGTCTCCTATTTTGTCACTTTCATATACTAGTGGGAATTTTTCATTATATAACTTAGCTTGTATATTCCAATGATGGGCTTCCTCAAATTGCCCTAGGTCTTCGTGAGCAAGCAAGTTGGATGCACACCCACTTAGTTTCTTTTTGAGCTTTCATACACTTATAGCTCTAGTGCATCCTTTGCATGGCAATCCCTACTCACTCACATTGATATATATTGATGCGCATCTCCATAGCCCGTTGATATGCCTAGTTGATGTGAGACTATCTTCTCCTTGTTCCACACAACCTCCACCATATTCTATTCCACCCATAGTGCTATATCCATGGCTCACGCTCATGTATTGCGTGAAAGTTGAAAAGGTTTGAGAACATAAAAGGGGTGAAACAATTGCTTGACTTGTCATCGGGTGTGTGCATGATTTAGATACTTTGTGTGGGGAAGATGGAGCATAACCAGACTATATGATTTTGTAGGGATAAACTTTCTAAGGCCATGTTATTTTGAAAGGACACAATTGTTTGTTAGTATGCTTGAAGTATTACTGTTTTTATGTCAATATTGAGCTTTTGTTTTGAATCTTATGGATCTGAACATTCATGCCACAATAAAGAATATTACATGGATAAATATGTTAGGTAGCATTCCACATAAAAAATTCTGTTTCTATCATTTACCTACTCGAGGACGAGCAGTAATTAAGCTTGGGGATGCTTGATACGTCTCCAACGTATCTATAATTTTTTATTGTTCCATGCTATTATATTATCTGTTTTGGATGTTTTATATGCATTAATATGCTATTGTATATTATTTTTGGGACTAACCTATTAACCTAGTGCCTAGCGCCAGTTTCTGTTTTTTTCCTTGTTTTTGAGTATTGCAGATAAGGAACATTAAACGAAGTCCAAACGGAATAAAATCTTTGGAATGATTTTTCTTGGACCAGAAGAAACCTTCCAGACTTGGAGATGAAGGCAGGAGACTACCCGGGAGGCGACAAGCCACCAGGGCGTGCCCTGGGGGGGCGCCCCCTGGCTTGTGGCCCCCCAGCAGATCTCCTAACCCTATTCTTCGGCCTATAAATTCCCAAATATTCCCCCAATACCGAAAAGAGCCACGAAAACACTTTTCCGCCGCCGGAACCCTCTGTTCCCGTGAGATCCCATCTTGGAGCCTTTTCCGGTAATCTGTCGGAGGGGGATTCGATCACGGAGGGCATCTACATCAACTCCATTGCCCTTCCAATGATGCGTGAGTAGTCCACCACAGACCTTCGGGTCCATAGCTAGTAGCTAGATGGCTTCTTCTCTCTCTATGTTCTTCAATACCATGTTCTTCATGATCTTCATGGAGATCTATCCGATGTAATACTCTTTTGCGGTGTGTTTGTCGAGATCCGATGAATTGTGGGTTTATGATCAGATTATCTATGAATATTATTTAAATCTTCTCTGAATTCTTATATGCATGATTTCATATCTTTGCAAGTCTCTTCGAGTTATTGGTTTGGTTTGGCCAACTAGATTGGTAATTCTTGCAATGGGAGAAGTGCTTGGTTTTGGGTTCAATCTTGCGGTGTCCTCACCCAGTGACAAAGTAGGGGTAGCGAGGCACGTATTTGTATTGTTGCCATCAAGGATAAAAAGATAGGGGTTTCATCATATTGCTTGAGTTTATCCCTCTACATCATGTCATCTTACTTAATGCGTTACTCTGTTCTTCATGAACTTAATACTCTAGATGCAGGCAGGAGTCGGTCGATGTGTGGAGTAATAGTAGTAGATGCAGAATCGTTTCGGTCTACTTGACACGGACGTGATGCCTATATGCATAATCATTGCCTTGGATATCGTCATAACTATGCGCTTTTCTATCAATTGCTCGACAGTAATTTGTTCACCCACCGTATTATTTTCCTTCAAGAGAGAAGCCTCTAGTGAAACCTATGGCCCCCGGGTCTATTTTCCATATTATATTTTCAGATCTATAAACCAAAAATACCAAAAATACTTTGCTGCAATCTTTTTACTTTTGTTTTACTTTTCGTTTTAGTAATCTTCTATATCTATCTCTATCAGATCTCATCCTTGCAAGTAACCGTGAAGGGATTGACAACCCCTTTATAGCGTTGGGTGCAAGTGTTTGATTATTTGTGTAGGTACATCTATTGGGGACTTGCTTGTATCTCCTACTGGATTGATACCTTGGTTCTCAACAACTGAGGGAAATACTTATCTACTTTGCTGCATCACCCTTTCCTCTTCAAGGGAAAACCAACGCAAGCTCAAGAAGTAGCATAGTCCTCGAGACTGCCGTCGACTCAAGCAGTCGGCGGGAGTCTTAGAGTTCGAGTCAAAATTTGACTGACATTTTTCCTTTAATTCCTGTTTGTAGGCTGTTTGTGAGCTCGGAATCCACTACAAAGCTTTGGAGAAGGAGGTGCAGGACATGCGCATCAACCTTGAAGCCGAAAAAACCAAGAACGCCCGACTGGAGCAGAAGAAAAAGGCAATCGAGTTATGTTCATCTTGTCCGACTGCTGCAATAACTGCCTTCCCTCCCTGTCCGACTGAGTCTATTTCATCAGATCTTCATGGCGAAAATCGTAAACTTGTCGAGAGGCTGTATAATTCTATTTCTTTAGAAACTGTGAAGACGGCCCTCAAGAAGAAAGACACAGATCTGGCCGCTGCTCGGAAGGAGGCCAGCCGAAAGACCAAGGAGGCCGAAGAGAAGTTGAAGGCAGTCGGAAAGCTGGAGGAAGAAAAGAAGGCTCTGGAGGTTGCTGCGAAGAAGTCCAGGGAGGAGCTCGCCGACCTGAAGAAGTCGTATGCCGAGTGGGAGACCAAACTCAAGCATATCACCGCGAAGAAGAAGGAGCTCGAGTAGTTTGTCGAGGAATATGGCGACTCCATGAGCGAAAAACTGAAAGGTAACATTCCCGAGTGACTCTTGTGCAACCTTGTCCGGCCGAATGAATTATGTTCACTTCTGACTCTTTTCTTCATCCGGCACAAACCCAGATTTCTGCGATGATGTCGCTGAGGAGACTGACAAGATGGAGAAGGAGCTGGACCTGTCCCGAGAGCTGCTCAAGGACAGTGCTGCTATGGCCATTCTTTTCTTGGAAGAACGCGTCGATCAAGTGACTTCGTATATGAAGAGGCTCAGCACTACCGTCTCGGAAATTGACCGAGACGTCTTCTCCGATGAAGAGCCCTCAAAGGATCCAAAATCAGCTCTCACCCGAGTGAGGGATGTACCAAGCCGAGTGAAAGCTTGGAAAAAATCCGCGGCCAGGGCCGGAGCTGACATCGCCCTCTCACTCGTCCGTGTCCACTGCAAGGGAGTGGACGAGAAGAAACCAAAGTCCCTGGAGGTTGCTAACAGGAAGCATGCCAAGATCGAAAACTTCATGGAGATGTTCATGGAAGAAGTGGTCCCGCCTCAGCCCGAGTGATCGTCGGGTTTAAAATTCTTTAAGCTTTTGCCTCAGAATGCCGTGTGGTAGCTGTAACCGAAAGACTTTGAATGATCCTGAGGCTCCCGTCGTCAGAACCTTTATCCGTACTCTCGTTTCAAGTGACATAGTTTTTATTTGCCTTGGCTTTATTCGATCTTTGATTTCTGAATGTTTATACTTAGGCGATGATGTACCGCAGCTAAGTCCCCGAGTGTGGGCGAGGACCACACTCGGAATTGTTCGTGAGAACAATGATGGTCCTGTCCATCTTAGAAATGATGGTCCTGTCCATCTTAGAGTCCGAGTGTGGAGGATGTCCCACTCAAAACGGTTTATAACTTAGGCAACGCGGGGCCGCAGCTAAGCCCCAGAATGCGGGCGAGGCCCGCACTCAGAATTGTTCGTGAGAACAATGATGGTCCTGTCCATCTTAGTAATGATGGTCCTGTCCATCTTAGCGTCCGAGTGTGGAGGATGTCCCACTCGAAACGGTTTATAACTTAGGAGACGCGGGGCCGCAGCTAAGCCCCCGATTGTGGGCGAGGCCCGCACTCGGAATTGTTCATGAGAACAATGATGGTCCTGTCCATCTTAGTAATGATGGTCCTGTCCATCTTGGTGTCCGAGTGTGGAGGATGTCCCACCCGAAATGGTTTATAACTTAGGTGACGCGGGGCCGTAGCTAAGCCCCCGAGTATGGGCGAGGCCCCCACTCGGAATTGTTCGTGAGAACAATGATGGTCCTGTCCATCTTAGTAATGATTGTCCTGTACATCTTAGCGTCCGGGTGTGGAGGATGTCCCACTCGAAACGGTTTATAACTTAGGCGACGCGGGGTCGCAGCTAAGCCCCCGAGTGTGGGTGAGACCCGCACTCGGAATTGTTCGTGAGAACAATGATGGTCCTGTCCATCTTAGTAATGATGGTCCTGTCCATCTTGGTGTCCGAGTGTGGAGGATGTCCCACCCGAAACGGTTTATAACTTAGGCGACGCGGGGCCGTAGCTAAGCCCCCGAGTGCGGGCGAGACCCGCACTCGGAGTTGTTCGTGAGAACAATGATGATCCTGTCCATCTTAGTAATGATGGTCCTGTCCATCTTAGCGTCCGAGTGTGGAGGATGTCCCACTCGAAACGGTTTATAACTTAGGCGACGCGGGATCGCAGCTAAGCATACTACACCCACTGGGGGTGATAAGAGGGATTGATTCACCGGAGTGAAAAGAATTAAATTTCGACAAAACATAAATGAACGGAACTTTATTCATCGAGATCACTAACATTCATTATTGGAATGACAAACTAAAGTAGTCATGTTCTACGTGTAGAACTTGCGAAGCAGGTCCGCGTTCCAAGTTCGGGGCTCTTCTACGCCATCTTCGATGTTCTAGAGCCGGTAGGATCCATTGTGCAAGACTTTGGAGAGTGCATACGACCCCTGCCATGGAGGCGCTAGCTTGTGGGGTTTTTGCTGGTCCAGTCGGAGGACCAGATCTCCTTCCTGAAAAGCTCGGCCCTGGACTTGTCTGTCATGGTAACGCCTCAGATCTTGCTGATAGAGCATCAATCTGATGAGGGCCAACTCTCTCTCTTACTCCAAAAGGTCAAGACCATCTTGTCATGCTGCTTCAGCTTCGGCTTCATCATATTGTTCCACTCGGGGGGAATTGTGTTGAAGATCACTCGGCAACACGGCTTCTGATCCGTACACCATGAAGAAAGGAGTGTGTTTTGTAGAGCGGTTCGGGGTTGTCTGAATGCCCCATAAGACGGACGACAGTTCTTCAACCCAGGCCCCCGCAGCATACTTCAGGTCTCTCATCAATCGAGGTTTCAGACCTTGGAGAATCATTCCATTTGCTCGTTCTGCCTGTCCATTCGACTGCGGGTGAGCCACTGAGGCATAGTTAACCCGAGTGCCTTGAGAGAAACAAAACTCACGAAACTCGTCCGAGTCGAAGTTCTTCCCATTATCTGTGATAATGTCATGCGGCATGCCGAATCTGAAGATGATCTGCCGAATGAAACTGACGGCAGTACCCGCATCCAAACTCTTGATGGGCTTCGCTTCAACCCACTTGGTGAACTTGTCAACCGCCACAAGCAGGTGGGTGAATCCACTCGTCTCAGTCCGCAGGGGACCGACCATATCGAGGCCCCGTACTGCAAACGGCCAGGTGAGCGGGATTGTCTTTAGCGCGGACGCAGGCTTGTGAGACTTATTTTTATAGAACTGACACCCGACGCACAGGTCGACCAAATCTCTTGCTGTTTCATTGGCTCGAGGCCAATAAAAACCCGCTCGGAAAGCCTTAGCGACCAAAGTCCGAGACGACGCGTGGTGGCCGCAAGTTCCCGAGTGGATTTCGTGTAAGATTTGTAGCCTTTCCTCTGGGGAAATGCATTTCTGAGTGACCCCTGTAGTGCTTTTCTTGTATAACTGGTCCCCTAGAACTTCGAATGACTTGGATCGACGGACGATTCGGCGAGCTTCTTCTTCATCTTCGGGGAGTTCTTGCCTGAGCAAGTATGCCAAATAGGGCTGAGTGCACTCGGGAGTGATTACCAGCATTTCATGGACTAGATCAACTACGGCTGGGACGTCAACCTCAGTCGGATTCAATGGACCGACTGCTTGTGGGGGCTCCTCTGTGAAAGGATCTTCTGCAATTGTTGGGGCGCGCAGATGTTCAAGGAATAAGTCCTTAGGGACTGCTCGCCGAGTGGATCCAATCTTTGCCAGGTCGTCTGCTACCTGATTCTTTGCGCGAGGAATGTGATGCAGCTCCAAACCTTCAAAATTCTTCTCCAGCTTTCTGACCGCGTTGCAGTAACCAGTCATTGCTGGGCTCCGAATGTCCCACTCTTTCATCACTTGGTTGACAACGAGGTCCGAATCACCGTACACCATCAAACGACGAATGCCGAGTGATGTGGCCATGCGGAGCCCGTACAGGAGGGCTTCGTACTCGGCCTCATTGTTTGATGAATCGAAATGGATTTGGAGGACATAGTGACATCATCGACCTGGACACGTTCGTCGAAGCAGTGGTCCCGCCTCAGCCCGAGTAATCGTCAGGTTTAAAACTCTTTAAGCTTTTGCCTCGGAATGCCGAGTGGTAGCTGTAACCGAAATACTTTGAATGAGCCTGAGGCTCCCGTCGTCAGAACCTTTATCCGTACTCTCGTTTCAAGTGACGTAGTTTTTATTTGCCTTGGCTTTATTCAATCTTTGATTTCTGAATGTTTATACTTAGGCGATGAGGTACCGCGGCTAAGTCCCCGAGTGTGGGCGAGGACCACACTCGGAATTGTTCGTGAGATCAATGATGGTCCTGTCCATCTTAGAAATGATGGTCCTGTCCAGCTTAGAGTCTGAGTGTGGAGTATGTCCCACTCGAAACGGTTTATAACTTAGGCGACGCGGGGCCGCAGCTAAGCCCCCGAGTGCGGGCGAGGCCCGCAATCGGAATTGTTCGTGAGAACAATGATGGTCCTGTCCATCTTAGTAATGATGGTCATGTCCATCTTACCGTCTGAGTGTGGAGGATGTCCTACTCAGAACGGTTTATAACTTAGGAGACGCGGGGCCGCAGCTAAGCCCCCGAGTGTGGGCGAGGCCCGCACTCGGAATTGTTCGTGAGAACAATGATGGTCCTGTCCATCTTAGTAATGATGGTCCTGTCCATCTTGGTGTCCGAGTGTGGAGGATGTCCCACCCGAAACGGTTTATAACTTAGGTGATGCGGGGCCGCAGCTAAGCCCCCGAGTGTGGGCGAGGCCCGCACTCGGAATTGTTCGTGAGAACAATGATGGTGCGTTCCATCTTAGTAATGATGGTCATGTTCATCTTAGTGTCCCGGTGTGGAGGATGTCCCACTCGAAATGGTTTATAACTTAGGCGACGCGGGGTTGCAGCTAAGCCCCCGAGTCTGGGCGAGACCCGCACTCGGAATTGTTCGTGAGAACAATGATGGTCCTATCCATCTTAGTAATGACGGTCCTGTCCATCTTAGCGTCCGGGTGTGGAGGATGTCCCACTCGAAATGCTTTATAACTTAGGCGACGCGGAATTGGCATCTTGGATCCATCAAAGTACATAGTCCCGTGTTCGGGAACACTCGTAATTGGCTGCTCTTGCTCGATCCACTCGGCCATAAAATCGACCAATGCGTGGGACTTGATCGCTTTCTTGGCTTCAAACTTGATCTCTAACGGAAGGAGCTCAATTGCCCATTTTCCAATCGGCCAGCAGCGTCTCTGTTGTGCAAGATCTCCGACAGGGGAGCGTTGTTAATGACCGTGACCGAATGATCTTGGATGTAATGAACCACCTTTTTAGCAGTCAGGTAAATACCATAGACCAGCTTTTGGTAGTGCGGGTACCTTTGCTTGGAAGGGGTCAACACTTCTGAGATGTAATATATGGGTCTTTGGACCTTGAATGTTTTTCCCGACTCCTCGTGCTCTACAGGAAGGACTGTGCTCACCACCTGGCTAGTCGCCGTGATGTACATGAGTAAAGGTTCCTGGCTACCCGGAGCAGCTAACACCGGCTGGGTTGTCGTCGTTTTCTCACAACAGATGCCAGGGGGTGGCTAATCGAGGTGAGAGCAAGGCTGCCGTGGAAGATCCGGGATGGGATAGGGTAGTAGCGCGTGCTGGTTTACCCAGGTTCGGGGCTCTCCGGAGAGATAATACCCCTACTCCTGCATGTCTGTATATGAGGTGTATGTGCTGTACTGGGTTGCTCCCGGAGCTGTGTTTGAGGAGGAAGAGGGAGCTGGCTGCTCCTTTCCATGGCCTCATGTGTCTGAGAATGAGAGAAATGGGAGAGGATGAGAGAATGAGAGGAGCTTGCTTGCCCCTGGGTGAGCTCCCCTGGTGCCTCTTATATAGGGAGGCCCATAGGACATGGGGTGGCCCACATGGCCTAACTACACTATTGGAGGTGACATGTGAAGTGACTCATGATGCAGGCTACACTGCATCACTATTGGAGCACATTGAAGTGACACATGACGGGTGCACAGTGGGGCACTGTTTGCCAATAGTGCCTGACTGTAGCGGGGTGTCTGACTCTACAGTCCGTCAGCTACAGTGTCTTCTGCTCGTGTCCGATGGGACGCCTGGAGCTGACTTCGTCGGGTCGCAGCCAGCAGCCTCCAGCCGGCCAGTCTCCAGCCGGCAGGCTCCAGCCGACCAGTCTTCAGCCGGCAGCCTCCAGCCGGCCAGCCTCCAGCCAGCCAGGAGTAGCCAGCCGGCCGGGTCGCATCTTTGTCTTCTGTTTTCGCTTCTTCGATTGTCTTCTTGATTCGTGGGGCTTGGCGTAGCGGGAGTGACTCCCCCTATGTTTCAAAATGTTGAGTCGTCTCCTTGAGCCTACCCAGGGGTAATTCCCCCGACAGTAGCCTCCGAGCCTCCGGGGGACTTGGAGAGACGGGCGGAGGGTTTTCGCCGTTGTCGTTCTTGTTGCAGAAGTTGTTGGTGATGGTCGATTGCGGGCCGGGGACGACGCGGCTTGCTTCCAGTGGGGGCGCGCTAGCGCACCCGCTGGGTGTAGCCTCCGAGCCTTCGGGCAACTCGAAGAGTCGGACGGAGGGTTTTGGTGTCGCTGGAGCGGACGGTGGCGTCAAGGTTGTCGGGCGCGGATGCGAGGTCTGCCGCCTGATGGGCGCGGGGTCCTGCCGGGCGCGGATGCGGGGTCCGCCGGCTGATGGGTGTGGAGCCCTGCCGGGGTCGGACGCAGAGTCCGCCGGCTGATGGGCGCGGAGCCCTGCCGGGCGTGGACGCGGAGTCTGCCGGCTGGCTGTTTCCAGCGGGGGCGCGCCAGCGCACCCGCTAGGTGTAGCCTCCGAGCCTCCGGGCGACTCGAAGAGTCGGGCAGAGGGTCTTTGCTGTTGCTGAAGCAGATAGTGGCGTTGAGGACACCTGGTGCGGACGCGGGGTCCGCCGACCGATGGGCGCGGGGCCCTGCCAGGCGCGGGCGTGGGGTCCGCTGGCTGATGGGCGCGGAGCCCTGCCGAGGACGGACGTAGGGTCCGGCGGCTGTCGAGCGCGAGGCGCAGCCGGGGGCGGACGTGGGGTCTGCCGGCTCATGGGCTCGGAGCCGTGCCGAGGACGGAAGCAGGGACCGCCGGCTGATGGGTGCGGAGCCCTGCCGAGGACGGACGCAGGGTCCGCCGGCTGCCGAGCGCGAGGCGTAGCCGGGCGCGGACGCGGGGTACGCCGGCTGATTGGCGCGGAGCCCTGCCGAGGGCAGACGCTGGGTCCACCGGCTGTTGAGGGCGGGGCGCTGCCGGGCGTGGCTTCCAAGCCTCCAAGCGAGGGGGTTCTCATGGAAATGATCGCGCAGAAGACAAGTTTAGACTATGCAGATGTTTCAAATATCTAGTTTTGGTAGTGCAAGCTTTATGCAAAGGGTGCGGACTCGGTTTCGTCCGAGCCTCCTTTAGTCTTTTTCATGTGCTCCCCGCTCTTTGGCTTTTGCTCTTGCCAGCCGGACAGCCGGGAGCCGCTCTGTGGCTGAGGCGAAGAGTGGGCCGCGGAGTGGAGCGTACAGTACTCGGACTCTGGGAGCAGACTCGACCGAGTAGATACTCACAAAGAAATGACCGGGTTGCCCAAGCCGTTTTCTCCCGGGACGTTTTTCGCGTGGGGTGACCTCCAGCTTGTGCTCTCGCTAGCCGGACAGTCGCGGTGCGATGTGTAGCTGAGACAAAGAGTGGGCCTTGGTACCGTACACGCTACTAAGTCGTCTTGCGGGAACGAACGTACCAGGCCAAGCGGCCGGCCTCGGGCAAGACTAGCTAGCGCCGAGGTGAACAGTAAAGTAGCTGAATAAATGCAGCGACGAACCCGGAGGTCGCTCGGGTTATCCGTTTGCGTGCATGGTGCAAAGTTATCCGGGTGGAGATCTCACATTGCTTTTGGGCGTCGGCGAGATGGTTGTTGTCGAAGGCAGCCGGCGCCACTTTTTGCCAGCGGAGCGAACTGTCGTCGCACCAGCTAGGTGTAGTCGGTTTGTTGAGGTGGTAGTTGTCGATGACGGCCGGCGCGACTTGCAGCCGACGTGGCTTTTTGCCGGCGGAGTATGCCGACGCACCCGCTGGGTGTAGCCGCCGAGCCTCTGCTGGTCGGCGGGTGTGCCAGCCGGCCGGTCCCGACGGGGCGGACGTCGAAGCGGCTGGGTAGCTGGAGCCGGCTCGGTGTCGAAGTAGGCCGGCAGGCCGACTGTCGTTCGGGCGACGACGCAGGTCAAACGACCGAGTGGTGTCGCGGGCATGTGGGCACGGTTTGCCTCTTTTTTCCCTTCTTTTTTTTAACCGGCACATGCCTCTTTCTTTCTTCGTGCAGACGGCCCTTCCACGTCCTCGCGGTCAGCCAACAATGGCCTGGCGAGGAAGCGGGAGCCGGGGCACGCGCAGGCCAGGGGCAGAGCAGCCGGCTTGAGGAGGAGCCGGCCGAAGCAGCGAGTCGGTGGGTCGAAGGCGGAGCGACTGGCGCAGTGGCGCGGCGGAGCCGGCTTGAGTGGCGTGGTCCAGGAGCGACGAGGCGGCGGAGCGACGCGGGAGCGCGGACGGGCCAAGGTGGAGCCGGTCGAGTGCGGCGGAGCCGGCCGCTGCTGAAGGCGGAGCCGACGCGGGCACGGGAGCGCGCGAGGGCAGCCGGAGCTGCGCGGGAGCGTGGAGGCGGAGACGGCCACAGCCGGAGGTGGAACCGGCGAGGTGGAGCGGCGGAGGTGAAGCCGGCCGCAGCTGAGGGCAGAGCCGGCACGGGCGCGGGCGCGCGCGAGGGCAGTCGGAGCTACTCGGGCGCGTGGAGGCGGAGCCGGCGAGGCGGCGCGTTGCCGGCGTGCGGCCCTCGCCGGAAGCGAGGCGAGAAGTGCGGCGAAGGGACAGCACAGGCGTTCCAGGCGCGCGACCACGAGGGGAGATGCGCGCGGCGGCGGAGGGGACCCGCGCGGCCGTCGGCGAGGGCGAGCCTCACGACGTGCTCGGCAGGGCGGTCGGTGCAGGGCCGACACGGCTGGAGGCAGTCTCAGGTGACCGAGACGAACAACGCGCCGTAGCTGGCCGGCAGCTCCCGCGGCACCAGGGAGCCATCGTCGCTGCTTGCCATGCCGCTCAACGCCCGCAACCCCGGGAGCCGCGGGACGAGTGGCCGCTGTAGCCGTTGCTCCTGTCGTTGGGGACGACGAGGGTGGAGATGCCAGGCGGCAGCGGCACGCGCGGGTGTAGCAGGTCCGGGCGCGGCTGGACGTGCGCCGGAGGAGGTCCTCGGCGATGGTAGCGCGCAGGTGCATGCTGGCGCAGGCGACCGCGGGCGCAGGGCGCGCCATCCGAAGCATGGAACGACCCGGTGCGAGCTTAGAAGAGGCGCGCGCGCGCCGGAGACGAGCACGGCGCGACGTGGGGGCGCCGGAGTAGGCGGGCCGGCACGGGCGCACGGACGGCGCCGGCCACGCAGCGGCGAGGGGGCGCCGGGAGGCCGGCGTCGTGGCCGTCGCGACGCAGCAACGAGGCGGTGGGCCGAGCCGGCGGGAGCGGGGCGAGACGGCGCACGGGATGAGCGTGGAGGCAGAGGACGCCTGCGTGCGGCCGCGGAGGCGTAGCAGCGGGCATGGCGTGGCGCGAGGCGATGCAGACGCGTGGAGGCCGGCTGGAGCGGCGAAGCCGGCGCGCGAGGGCGGACGGAGCTCGGGGGCTCGCGAGCGTCGCGGAGCCGGCGAACGGCCGGCTTGGAGGCGGGTTAGGCGTGACGGAGCCGGCGCGGCTGGGCGGAGTCGATGGGAGGCCTGGTCGTAGGCGTGGCGGCGCCCGCAAGGTGCAGCACAGCAGCAGCGGGAAGCCCCGGCCGGCCGGCGCGGAGGCCCGGGGGAGGTCGGGCCTTGCCCGTATATAGCGCCGCCGGCCAGGCCTGCAGCCTGTCAAACGGGCAGCCTGCCAGGCGCGCGTGAACGCGGTGCAGCCGGTCAGGCAGGCTCGCACGCAATGCAGCAGGCTGGCCATGCACGCACGAAGGCAGCCATGCACGTAACACACGCACATTTAGCCATGCACGTAACACATGCATGCATGCATGTACATCCATTTTGACTCATCATGGAAAGCCGGCGAGGGGTCCATTGAGGCGGGGGGAGCAGCGGCCGGCCTGGGACGACGCGGGCGGACGGAGCAGCCGGCCGCTGCACACGAGGCTCAGCCGGCCGGGCTCGCGCGTGGGAGGAGAGTGCGTCCGCAGCGTCCGGTGTAGGAGTCGATCGGCGGGCGGGGCGGAGCCATCGGGGGCCGAGGCCGCGCCGCCGAGCAACGCGGAAGTTGGGGACGGGCCGGCGGCGCGGAGGCGCAGGCGGAGCTGGCAAACCGGCGCGGTGCGCCGAGGCGGCGCGGAGGCCAGGGTGCGCGGAAGTGCTCGGGCGGCGAGGCACGCAAGGATGCGGGCTCCCCGGTCCGGCTGGCCTCATGCGCGCACACGAGCTAAGCTAGGCGCGACATAGGGACGGAGATGGCCAGCCCGCCGTCACGCGGAGGAGTGGCCGAGGGGAGACCGGAGCGGGACGTGACCGGCGGCGAGGACGCACCGACCTGTACGGTTGCCCCGGTGGCACGTTGGAGCGAGCTGGAAATGGACGAGGCCGACGGCGGGGACGCGCCGTCCCGCGCGGCTGACCCGGGGGCATGTTGGCGTCGAGCCCCTGAGTGCCGCGGTGATGATGACGAGACTGACGGCAAGGACGCGGCGTCGCGCGCATTCACTCCAGGGGTGTGTTGATGTCGAGCCCCCTAGCGCCGACGGTGGTGACAGGGTGGTGATGACGATGCCGGCAGCGACGTCGTGGTGAAGATGGTCCCGCCCGGACCGCGGTTCCAGCAGCAGCTTGCCCCACGATGGGCGCCAACTGTCGTCGTTTTCTCACAACAGATGCTAGGGGATGGCTAATCGAGGTGAGAGCAAGGCTGCCGGGGAAGATCCGGGACGGGATAAGGTAGTAGCGCGCGCTGGTTTACCCAGGTTCGGGGCTCTCCGGAGAGATAATACCCCTACTCCTACATGTCTGTATATGAGGTGTATGTGCTGTACAGGGTTGCTCCCGGAGCTGTGTTTGAGGAAGAAGAGGGAGTTGGCTGCTCCTTTCCATGGCCTCATGTGTCTGAGAATGAGAGAAATGGGAGAGGATGAGAGAATGAGAGGAGCTTGCTTGCCCCTGGGTGAGCTCCCCTGGTGCCTCTTATATAGGGAGGCCCAGGGAACAAGGGGTGACCCACATGGCCTAACTACACTATTGGAGGTGACATGTGAAGTGACTCATGATGCAGGCTACAGTGCATCACTATTGGAGCACAGTGAAGTGACGCATGACGGGTGCACAGTGGGGCACTGTTTGCCAATAGTGCCTGACTGTAGCGGGGTGGCTGACTCTGCAGTCCGTCAGCTACAGTGTCTTCTGCTCGTGTCCGATGGGACGCCTGGAGCTGACTTCGTCGGGCCGCAGTCGGCAGCCTCCAGCCGGCCAGTCTCCAGCCGGCCAGTCTTCAGCCGGCCAGTATCCAGCCGGCCAGCTTCCAGCCGGCAGGCTCCAGCCAGCCAGGAGTAGCGAGCCGGCCGGGTCGCATCTTTGTCTTCTGTTTTCGCTTCTACGATTGTCTTCTTGATTCGTGGGGCTTGGTGTACCGGGAGTGACTCCCCCAATGTTTTAAAAGGTTGAGTCGTCTGCTTGAGCCTACACGGGGGTAATCCCCCGACATGGGTGGAAAGCAATGCCTTGAGTTCTTCAAACGCGGCTTGCGCTTCATTAGTCCACTCGAACTTGTCGCACTTTTTCATCAATCGGTAAAGAGGGAGTGCCTTTTCACCGAGCCTTGAGATGAATCGGCTCAGGGCCGCAAGGCAACCTGTCAGCCTTTGTACATCGTGCAAGCGCTCCGGTTGCTTCATTCGGATTATGGCGCCGATTTTATCCGGATTGGCGTCGATCCCCCGTTCAGAAACGAGAAAACCGAGTAACTTTCCGGCAGGCACTCCGAATGTGCACTTAGCTAGATTCAGCTTTATTCTGAAGCGCCGTAGGTTTGCGAAGGTCTCAACAAGGTCAGTCAGGAGGTCGGAACCTTTCCTAGACTTAACCACGATATCGTCCATATAAGCCTCCATGTTCCGACTGATCTGCTTTTGCAAAAAATTCAGGATCATGCGCTGGAAAGTAGCCCAGCATTTTTCAGGCCGAATGGCATTGTGACATAGCAAAAACACCCGAATGGGGTGATGAAGGCCGTCTTTATTTCATCGGGACCGTACATTCGGATCTGGTGGTACTCGGAGTACGCATCCAGGAACGACAGACGTTCACATCCGGCAGTAGAATCCACTATTTGATCTATACGAGGTAAAGGGAAATGATCCATCGGGCAGGCCCGATTGAGGTGTTTGAAGTCAATGCACATACGAAGTGATTTGTCCTTCTTCGGCACTAGAACGACATTCGCGAGCCACTCGGAGTGGTAAACCTTGCGAATGAACTCGGCGGCAAGGAGTCGAGCTATCTCTTGACCAATCGCCTTGCGCTTCTCAACGGAAGATCGACGCAAGTACTCTTTGACTGGCTTGGCCTTTGGATCAGTTCGGAGTCGGTGCTTAGCCAGTTCCCTGGGAACACCAGGCATGTCAGACGGCTTCCATGCGAAGATGTCCCAGTTCTCACGGGGGAACTGGATGAGCTCGGCTTCCTATTTCTCTTCGAGTGACGTGGAGATGTTTGTCGGAGCAGCATTTGGGTCACTCGGATGAACATGGACATGCTTGGTCTCGCCGGCCGACTGGAAAGCCGATTCCGAAGCCAGTCGCTTTGACCTGAGCAGATCGGCCGTGTCCACTTCTTTCTTATATCCTTCGAGCTCGACTGCGAGCACCTGCTCATTGGCGATCTTGGAGCCCTGCTGGAGGCACTCTTCGGCAATCTTCCGGTCGCCATTCACTGTGATCACGCCTTTAGGCCCTGGCATCTTGAGTTTGAGATACACGTAACATGGTCTGGCCATGAAACACGCGTAGGCGGGCCTACCCAAGATGGCGTGGTAAGCGCTGCGGAAGTCTACCACCTCGAAGGTTAACCTTTCCTTTCAAAAATTCTTTTCGCTCCCGAATACAACGTCCAGAGCGATCTAGCCGAGTGACTCCGCCTTCTTCCCAGGGACAATCCTGTGGAAATGCATGTTGCTCTTGCTCAACTGGGACATCGGGATGCCCATTGCCTTGAGCGTATCAGCATAAATGATATTGAGTCCGCTGCCTCCGTCCATCAGGACCTTGCGCAGTCGGATGCCACCCACTGCCGGGTCGACGACAAACGCCTGCGTCCCAGGGGTGGCTATGTGAGGTGGATGGTCGCACTGGTCAAAAGTGACAGGTGTCTTTGTCCAGTTGAGGTACTTGAGGGCAGTCGGAACTGCCATCTTGACCTCCCGATTGACAACTTTCAACTGCCTCTTGCTTTCGACGTCAGCAAAAATCATGAGGACTTTATCAACTTGAGGGTACTCGGGAGCACCATCATCATCCTCGGCATCGAATTTTTCACTCGAAGGCTCTGCGCCCATCTCCTGCTTGAGCAGGTGACATTCCCGAGTGGTGTGCTTCGGGAGCACAACGTTGCCTTCTTCATCCGTCTTGGTATGAATCTGGCAAGGCTGATCGAGGATGTCAGACTTAGAGTCGGACTTCTTCTTGGGAATCCACTCTTTCTTCTTTTTCTTCGACTTTGGCTTGCCTTGTCCTTGCCCTTGGACGGCTGGCACCTCTGCCTTGCCGGAGGCGTTAGCCTTCCGCTTCTGATTTTTCCCGGCATTGCCTCCCGATTGAGGGGCGTTGCCGGCTCGTCCTTTGCCGCTACGGAGGCGGTCTTCTTCCTCGCCATTGGCGTACTTGTTTGCGATCTCCATGGCCCGACTAAGGGACAGATCCCCAGACCGGCCGAACTTCAAGATCAACTCCCGATACCGAGTGCCTACCTTAAAGGCGCACACGGCCTGATGTTCAGTCACATTTTCCACGGTGTTGTGCAACGTGGTCCAGCGCTGAATGTACTCTTGGAGAGTCTCGTTGCTCTTTTGGACGCAATGCTGTAGTTCTGTCAATCCACCCGGGCGCTTGTACGTGCCCTCGAATGTCTTGACGAACACTCGGGCCAAATCTTCCCAACAGTAAATGCAATTGGCGGGCAACTGATTCGGCCACGCACGCGCAGACCCTTCCAGCATGAGCGGAAGGTGCTTCATTGCAACGAAATCATCACCGCCGCCGATCTGGAGGGCAACTCGATAATCTTCGAGTCAAGTCTCTGGCCTGGATTTTCCATTGAACTTCCCAATTCCGGTTGGCAACCGATAATTGGGGGGTATCTCCGCCTCTCGGATGTATCTGCTGAAACATCCGAGACCGGTAACTCCCCAGCCGCTCGCCCGGTCTCTATCATGTCTGTTCCGATCAACCACTCGCTGAGTGATGTCGGATCGGGCATCGTAGCCTCTGTGCCGAGCAGGGCTTCGCTCACGATCTCTTCCGAGTGGGTAGCCTCCGTCATACGGGCGCTGACCATGCATACCACCTCTCGGAGGAGGGGTCCGACTGAAGTCGTGGTCATCGCGCCCGCGTCCTCCGTGCGGACCTCTCTGAAGAGGAGGAGTTCGCGGGTCTTTCCTTGGCGCTAAAGGACTGTGAGCTAACTGGACGGTATCCACCCGAGTGGACTCGTTGCAGATGCGTTGGTGCGATTGCGACACCTCTGAATTTTGCTGTAGGGCGGTTTTCAGCAAGGCCTGGATTTGCCGAATGCCCTCATCAGCGGCCGAGTCAGACGGCTGGATAGAATCCGCGATCTGAGTGGCCGCGGCCAGATTCAACAAGGGAGTGCGCATCACCGGGATGGTGTATGGCCGTTCCTTTGTGAACAGCTGACGGCGGCTACGACTGGAGCTGGGTAGCTCTCTCGCCGCGCGCTCGTCGAGTGATTGTTGGAGCCGCTCGAGTCGCTCGCGCTCAGCCAAGGTGGCCTGGCGCGCAGCCTCCAGGGCTATCTCATCTGGGGTATTCCCTGCGATAGGGGTGAGGACAACCTAATCGTTCCTACGCCTAATTTCCTCCCGCTGCTCCCGGGTGAGGGGTCGGAGAACGTAGCCGTCGGAGCTAGCGTTGTTGCGGTCGCCGTCTCGATCGCGGGTATCTCCCGCTGAGTGCCTGGGTGGAGAGGCACCCCGGGCCGGGCCAGCCATCAGGACCTCCGCTACATCTCCGCTGCTCTCGCGCTCGTCGGCACCGGAAGGCTCATCATCTAATGACGGAAAAAGACAATGGACGGACTTGTCGACTTTGAGTGCGGTCACTTGCTGAACCGCGACTTGAGCCGCCACAGCGTCTTTGATCCAACACTGCAGCCGTGAGCGTCCGGAGCGCCTGCGGCAAGCCTCGATGCGAGTTGGAGAAGTCGGTCGATAAGGCGTAGACGGTTATCGTAGGAGGACTCCAAACGTCGTCGCGCTGAAATGTATCGCGCCTCGGACGGGCAGTGCCTCAGCGTCCAGCGGCGCTTCCTGCAGCCACGCCGAATCGTCGACGGTGAAGCTGAGGGAACCGAAGAGGATCTAGCCGCCAAATGTGTTCATGATGATCGGAAAAAGTGGAAATTCCACCTGCGCCGGATTTCGCTAGACGCGTAGCCCCACGGTGGGCGCCAACTGTCGTGGGAATGAACCTGACAATAGTACTAGGGGTACGAATGGAGGGGCGAAGTCTAACTATGGGGCAAGTGTGCACTCGGATGTGTACGAGTTCAGGCCTCACTCGGAAGTGATAAAAGCCCTATGTCTCGAGCCCGGAGGCTTTGGTGTTGGCTTATGGGTGGTAGAGGATTACACAGGGTCGGAACCCTTGCACTGGCGCCCGGGGGTGGCTTATATAGAGTGCGCCACCACCGGCCGAGCGCCATGATTAGGGTAATAAATTCCAATGAAGGCTGCATTACAGGAATGGCTGATTAACTAGGCGTTACTGGTAATGGGAAATTAACTTCATAACGAATGACTACTCGAATTCAACGGACGCTTTGTCTTCCGGGTCGCCTGAGCTCCTATCTGACCCAGTGGCGCTGTAGAGTCCGAGTGACTTGAATAATCCGAGTGAATAGCCATATTCATACAAATGAGTCTTTGCCCAGGGGCTTTAATGACATTATGGGACCACAGGTGGGCCCTAGATGTCAGGCCTATGACCCTACCCATAGTAGGCATCCTCATCATTGAGCAAATTAGTTGAATTTGGACAAGGAAGACAACGTAATGAGTTATGATTGTGTATATTTGCATAGAATTTATATTGTTATGGATCCTCCAACATGTGGTGCTTGTTTAGAACCTTTTGCTAGCCAACACTTCGCACTAAGTAGAGATACTACTTGTGCATCCAAATCCTTGAGCCAAGTTTCTTCCATAAGAGTCCACCATACCTACCTATATATGGTATTTCACTACCATTCCAAGTAAATTTGTATGTGCCACCTCTAAACATTCAAATAAACACATGTTTTGTGTGCCTGGACCGCTCATAGAGAGACAGGGGCGGTCAGTATCTTCCATGTTAAGCGGATTATTCTCATGATGAGTGTTTATTCACTCGCCCTTGCACGAGAGGGGCGGTAATAGGGATTCCCAGTCCCGAAATCAAAGAAAAAAATGCAAATAATTAAACAAAACTCCCCCAGGAATGTTGTTGGTATGGACGGTACCCGTGGATTCGGCTAGCCGTGGAGTGTGTTTGTTGGTGGAGGGGGAGTAAACCTTTACTTTTTCCGCTTGGGAACCGCCGCTAATGTGTTTAACATGAAAGATATTGATAACTCTTGGTCGTAACGTTGATAGGAAGGGTGCATCTCCCGAAATTATATTTATCTTTGTTTGAAACAATGAGCTCTGGCACATATGCAAATCCCTGCTTCCCTCTGCGAAGGGAAAATCTATTTACTTTCATGTTATTTACTTTTCATGTTGAGTCAACTTCTTATTCCAACCTACTTCTATTAGTTGGCAAGCATCATGTGGTGGGGAAAGATCCAAACATATATATCCAGTCAAATGTATTTGATCATGATTTATTATTGTTGACAATTGTCTCTATGACAAGTATGTTGGGAGGCGAAACACTAAGCCCGTATCTTTCTCTGTGTTCGATGGATGCCATTTGTTCTAAAAATATCATTTGAGTACTAGCAATCATAGAAGACTATATGATGATTGAGTATGTGGAGCTCATACTTAGACTTTGTTGGTAATAAGTTCAATTGCAATTGTTTAGTGACTAAGAACATAGGTTGTTAAGTTTCAAGAGAATTCAATGTTTGAACCATAACATGTGAATTGGTTGCTACTTTATCATGATGAGTTTTATGAGAAAGAGTTGCTGTTATGATGGTAGGAAATGTGGTTGAAATTATCATTGATCAAACTTATGCACTATGCTAGCATTCACACTTCATAAATTATTTCTTTTATCATTTACCTACTCGAGGACGAGTAGGAATTAGGCTTGGGGATGCTGATACGTATCGATAATTTATGAATTATTCATGCCATATTCATCTATGTTTACAATACTTTTATATGGTTTTGATGCACTTTATATGATTTATTTAGAACTAACCCGGACTGACGCTGTTTTCAGCAGAATTACCGTGGTGTTGTTTTTGTGCAGAAAATGAAAGTTCTCGAAATCGCCTGAAACTTTTTGGTGATTTTTTCTGGACCAAATAGGCAATATTGGAGCAAAGAAACACCAGAGAAGAGCCATGAGGTGGGCACAACCCACCAGGGCGCTCCAGAGGGCCCAGGCACGCCCTGGTGTATCGTGCCCTCCTCGTAGCCCATCTTGGCGTGAAACCGATGCCCAAAAATCCTACAAATATAGAAACCATCATAAATAACCCGAGACTCTCCGGTCCGCCGTCGCAACTCTCTGTATCGACGAAAAACCAATCTGGAGGCGTTCCAGTACCCTGCCGGAGAGGGTAGATCATCTCCGGTGGCCATCTTCATCATCCCGGAGGAGGCCATGACGAGGAGGGAGTAGTCCACCCTCGGGGCTGAGGCTATGTACTAGTAGCTACATGTTCAATCTCTCTCTCTCTCTCGTGTTCTTGAGATGTCACGATCTTGATGTATCACGGGCTTTGTTAATATAGTCGGATCACATGATGTTATTCCCTTGCTACCTTCTTGTGATGAATTGTATCTTTTCCTTTGAGATATCGTTATGTTGGATTGAATATTGGATTTGAGAACACTTGATATATGTCTTGCATGTGGATACCCGTGGTGACAATGGGGTGTTCTATTGATTCACTTGATATATGTTTTGGTACTCAACTTGCGGATTCCCGCGGTGACATTGGGGTAATCTATGCATAGGGGTCGATACACGTTCTTGTCCTAGATTCTCCGATAGAAATCTTGGGGTGCTCCTTGAGGTTCTTGGTGTTGGATTGAGTATTATGAATCTGAAATTGTTTGATGTGTATCGTATAATTAACTCAAGGATACTTGTGGTGACATTGGAGTATCTAGGTGACATTAGAGTTGGTTGATGCGTATCATAAGGTGTTATTTTAGTACGAACACTAGATAGATTGATCGAAAAGGATAACTTGGTGCTATTTTAGTACGAACTCTTGGATAGATCTATCGAAAAGGATAACTTTAAGGTGGTTTCGTACCCTACAAACAATTTCTTCTTATGTTCTCCGCTAGATAAGAACTTTGGAGTGATTCTTCGTTGCAAGTTGAGGGATGGTTATGTGATCCAATTATATTAGCATTGTTGAGAGATTGCACTAGCGAAAGTACGGACCCTAGGCCTTGTTTTCAAGCATTGCAATACCTTTTGTGCTCAGTTTTGTTACTTGCTACCTTGCTGTTTTTATATTTTCAGATTACAAAAACCTATATCTACCATCCGTATTGCACTTGTATCACCATCTCTTCGCCGAACTAGTGCACCTATATAATTTGCCATTGTATTGGGTGTGTTGGGGACACAAGAGATTTCTTGTATTTGATTGTAGGGTTGTTTGAGAGAGACCATCTTCATCCTACACCTCCCACGGATTGATAAACCTTAGGTCATCCACTTGAGGGAAAATTGCTACTGTCCTACAAAACTCTGCGCTTGGAGGCCCAACAAAGTCTACAAGAATAAAATTGCGTAGTAGACATCAAGCACTGACTAGGATGTTTATTTTAAGGGAAATAACCTTCATCAAACTTTAATAAAGAATTTACCTCTACCACCTGTGGAGGTGGTGGTGTGTCAAGGCCATGTATTTCTTCAATAGGTGGCAAATTCTTAGCATCCTCAGCTTTAGTACCTTTTTCCTTCATAGATTTCTTTGCCTCTTGCATATCTTCAGGACTGAGAAATAAGATACCGCTTTTCTTCGGAGTGGATTTAGGCGGTGGTTCAGGAAGAATCCAATCATCATAATTCTTCAATATGTTATTCAATAATTCCTCAGCTTGTTCTACAGTTCGTTCCCTGAAAACACAACCTGCACAGTCCATTATAGAAGATATCAAGTATTTCATTTTTCTTGAGAGGTTGATTAGGCAAAGCATTAAGCAATTGGAGAAGCCTCCCCCAAGCTTGTGGGAGACTCTCTTCTTCAATTTGCACAAAGTTAAATATTTCCTGTAAGGCAGCTTGTTTCTTATGAGCAGGAAAATATTTTTCAGAGAAATAGTAAATCATATCCTGGGGACTACGCACACAACCAGGAGTAAGAGTATTGTACCATGTCTTAGCAGCATCCTTTAATGTGAACGGAAATACCTTAAGGATGTAATAATAGAGAATCTTCTCATCATGAGCAAAGAGGGTGGCTATATCATTCAGCTTAGTAAGGTGTGCCACTACAGTTTCAGTTTCATAGCCATGGAAAGGATCAGATTCAACCAAAGTAATTAACTCTGGGTCGACAGAGAATTCATAATCCTTATCGGTAACAAAGATAGGTGAAGTAGCAAACTTAGGATCACATTTCATTCTAGCATTCAAAGTCTTTTCCTTATACTTGCGTAGCAGTTTCTTAAGATCGTTTATATCCTTGCAAGAAAGAATTTCTCTAGTCACCTCCTCGTCCAAAACATAACCTTCAGGTATCTTAGCCATTTCAAATCTAGGAGAGCTAGGACTAATAGGTGTTTCATAGTCATCATTAGTTTCATGGTTTTCATCAGTTTCAGCAATCTCATCAGTTTCAGTAATTTCATTCTCTTTAGCTCTAGCAATTTGTTCATCAAGAAATTCTCCTAGTGGCACATTATCATCAAGCATGGTACTAGCATCATCATAAGAATCATTCATAGCAGAGGTAGCATCATCAATAACTTGCGACATAACAGGATTACTAGCATGTGGTAGTGTTGCAAGTCTACTCAAAACAGAAGGTGAATCAAGTGCAGAGTGTGATGGAAATTCCTTACCTCCCCTCGCCCTAGAGGGAACGATCTTGGTCTTTGGATCCTTCAGATTCTTCATAGTGATCAATTGATATAAATCCCAAGTGACTCAATAAATATAGCTATGCTCCCCGGCAACGGCGCCAGAAAAAGGTCTTGATAACCCACAAGTATAGGGGGTCACAACAGTTTTCGAGGGTAGAGTATTCAACCCAAATTTATAGATTCGACACAAGGGGAGCCAAAGAATATTTGAGAATATTAGCAGCTGAGTTGTCAATTCAACCTGACCTGGAGATTAAATATCTGTAGCAGAGTGATCAGTAGCACAGTAATATGATAGTTTTGATAGCAGTGACAACAGTAACAGTAACGGTAACAATGATAGCACTAGTTTTGTAGCAAGTGTAACCGTAGCAGTAGCAATTGTAACTTAGCAAGAGCAATATGTGGAAAACTCGTAGGCACTGGATCGGTGAACTCGTTGGATGATATTCGTCATCTAACAGTCATAACCTAGGGCGATACAGAACTAGCTCTAGTTCATCAATGTAATGTAGGCATGTATTCCGTAAATAGTCATACGTGCTTATGGAAAAGAACTTGCATGACATCTTTTGTCCTACCCTCCCGTGGCAGCGGGGTCCATAAGGAAACTAAGGGATATTAAGGCACCCTTTTAATAGAGAACCGGAACAAAGCATTAATACACGGTGAATACATGAACTCCTCAAACTACGGTCATCACCGGAAAGTATCCCAAATATTGTGACTATGGGGTTTACGGATCATAACACGTAATAGGTGGATATGACTTGGCAAGATAGGATCAAGAACATAGATATAATGGTGATAACATAAACGGTTCAAATCTGAAATCATGGCACTCGGGCCCTAGTGACAAGCATTAGGCATAGCAACATCAATCTCAGAACATAAAGGATACTAGGGATCAAGCCCTAACAAAACTAACTCGATTACATGATGAATCTCATCGAACTTCTGACCGACCAGCAAGACTATGAAGGAATTACTCACTCCCGGTGGGGAACATCGTGGAATTGGCGATGGAGAAGGGTTGGTGATGATGAAGACCGAAGATTCCCCTCTTCGGAGCGCTAAACGGGCTCCAGATCTACCCTCCCGATGAAGAACAGGAGGTGGCGGCAGCTCCGTATCGTAAAATGCGATGAAACTTTCTCTCTGATTTTTTTCTACGAAAATAGGATATTATAGTGGCGGAATTAGGGTCAGTGGGGCCACGAGGTGGGAACAACCCACCAGGGCTCGCTGATGTCTACTACGCAACTTTATTCTTGTAGACTTTGTTGGGCCTCCAAGCGCAGAGTTTTGTAGGACAGAAGCAATTTTCCCGCAAGTGGATGACCTAAGGTTTATCAATCCGTGGGAGGTGTAGGATGAAGATGGTCTCTCTCAAACAACCCTGCAATCAAATACAAGAAATCTCTTGTGTCCCCAACACACCCAATACAATGGAAAATTGTATAGGTGCACTAGTTCGGCGAAGAGATGGTGATACAAGTGCAATATGGATGGTAGATATATGTTTTTGTAATCTGAAAATATAAAAACAGCAAGGTAGCAAGTAACAAAAGTGAGCACAAACGATATTGTAATGCTTGAAAACAAGGCCTAGGGTCCGTACTTTCACTAGTGCAATCTCTCAACAATGCTAATATAATTGGATCACATAACCATCCCTCAATGTCCAACGAAGAATCACTCCAAAGTTCTTATCTAGCGGAGAACATAAGAAGAAATTGTTTGTAGGGTACGAAACCACCTTAAAGTTATCCTTTCCGATCGATCTATCCAAGAGTTCATACTAAAATAACACCAAGTTATCCTTTCTGATCAATCTATCTAGAGTTCGTACTCAAATAACACCATATGATACGCATCAACCAACTCTAATGTCACCTAGATACTCCAATGTCACCACAAGTATCCATGAGTTAATTATATGATACGCATCAAACAATTTCAGATTCATAATACTCAATCCAACACAAAGAACCTCAAAGAGTACCCCAAGATTTCTATCGGAGAAAGTAGGACAAGAACGTGTATCAACCCGTATGCATAGATTACCCCAATGTCACCGCGGGAATCCGCAAGTTGAGTACCAAAACATATATCAAGTGAATCAATAGAACACCCCATTATCACCACGGGTCTCCATATGCAAGACATATATAAAGTGTTCTCAAATCCAATATTCAATCCAACATAACGATATCTCAAGGGGAAAGATTCAATTCATCATAACAAGGTAGCAAGGGAAAAACATCATGTGATCCGACTATATAAACAAGGCCCGTGATACATCAAGATCATGACATCTCAAGAACACGAGAGAGAGAGAGAGATTGAAAACATAGCTACTGGTACATACCCTCAGCCCCGAGGGTGGACTACTCCCTCCTCGTCATGGCCTCCGCCGGGATGATGAAGATGGCCACCGAAGATGATCTTCCCTCTTTGGCAGGGTACTGGAACGCCTCCAGATTGGTTTTTCGTCGATACAGAGAGTTGCGGCGGCGGAGCGGAGAGTCTAGGGTTATTTCTGATGGTTTCTATATTTATAGGATTTTTGGGCGTCGGTTTCACACCAAGATGGGCCACAAGGAGAGCACAACCCATCAGGGCGCGCCGGAGGGGCCTGGCGCGCCCTGGTGGGTTGTGCCCACCTCGTGGCTCTTCTGCCCCCCCCACGTAGCGTCTAGTGCCTCTTTTGTACCAAAAAAAAATCGTCAAACAGTTTCGGGCGATTCCGAGAACTTTCATTTTCCGCACAAAAACAACATCATGGTAGTTCTGCTGAAAACAGCGTTAGTCCGAGTTTGTTCTAAATAAATATATAAAGTGCATCAAAACTATATAAAAGTATTGTAAACATAGGTAAATATGGCATGGATACTTCATAAATTATCGATACGTTGGAGACGTATCAGCATCCCCCAGCTTAATTCCTACTCATCCTCGAGTAGGTAAATGATAAAAGAAAAAAATTACGAAGTGTGAATGCTAGCATAGTGCATAAGTTTGATCAATGATAATTTCAACCACTTTTCCTAGCATCATAACATCAACTCTTACTCATAAAACTAATCATGATAAAGTAGCAACCAATTCACATGTTACGGTTCAAACAATGAATTCTCTTGAAACTTAACAACCTATGTTCTTAGTCACCGAACAATTGCAATTCAACTTATTCTCAACAAAGTCTAAGTAACAACTCCACATACTCAATCATCATATAGTCTTCTATGATTGCTAGTACTCAAAGCATATTTTTAGAACAAATGGCATCCATCGAACACAGAGAAATATAGGGGCTTAATATTTCGCCTCCGAACTCATTTATCATAGAGATAATTGTCAACAATAATAAATCATGATCAAATATATTTGACTGGATATATATGTTTGGATCTTTCCCCACCACATGATGCTTGCCAACTAAAGAATAATTGAGGTTGGAATAAGAAGTTGACTCAACATGAATAGTAAATAACATGAAAGTAAATAGATTATCCCTTCGCAGAGGGAAGCAGGGATTTGCAAAGATGCCAGAGCTCATTTTTTAAAATAGAGATAAATATAGTTTTGGGAGGTGCACCCTACCTGTCAACGTTACGACCAAGAGTTATCAATATCTTCCATGTTAAACACATTAGCGGCGGTTCCCAAGCGGTAAAAGTAAAGGTTTACTCCCCCTCCATCAACAAACACACTCCACGGCTAGCCGAATCCACGGGTACCGTCCATACCAACAACATTCCTGGGGGAGTTTTGTTTAATTATTTGCATTTTTTTCGGGACTGGGAATCCCTATTACCACCCCTCTCGTGCAAGGACGAGTGAATAAACACTCATCATGAGAATAACCCGCTTAACATGGAGATACTCACCGCCCCCCGTCGCTCCATGAGTGGTCCAGGCACACAAAACATATGTTTATTTGAATGTTTAGAGGTGGCACATGCAAATTTACTTGGAATAGCAGTGAAATACCATATATAGGTAGGTATGGTGGACTCTTAGGGGAGAAACTTGGCTCAAGGATATGGATGCACAAGTAGTATCCCTACTTAGTATGAAGTGTTGGCTAGCAAAAGGTTCTAAACAAGCACCACATGTTGGAGGATCCATAACAATATAACTTCTATGCAAATATACACAACCATAACTCATTACATTGTCTTCCTTGTCCAACTTCAACTAATTTTCTCAAGTTTGAAAATAATTAATGGGTATTCACAATCATAGAAGATGTCCAAGATAATATATTTGTATGTGAAAGTTCTCTTCCTTATACTAATCATTCACGAATTGCTTGTATGACCAATATTGTGATTGTCAAACTTCAATAGATGTTACTTTCTAAACCGAATGTGAACTTGCTACTAAGAATATAGCACATTGATAATTTCAGATTTATGATATTTCATTCATTCACAATTTACTCGTAGGATATAAGTGAAGCACAAGAGTAAACATCAAACTACTCTCAAAAGATATAAGTGAAGATCAATGAGTAGCCAAACAATTAAGTAGCTATGTGAGGACTCTCTCTCAATAAAGATTTTCAGAAGTGAGTATTTTATTCAAACAACAAACTAAATAAGAATAGCACTCCAAGGATAGCACATGTCATGCGAATGAATAAAAATTTAAGCTCAACAAAGGCAAACCGATAGTTGACGAAGAGAGGTGGGATGCGTAGCATCCCCAAGCTTAGATGCTTCAGACTTCTAGAAATATTTACTTAGTGTGCCTTGGTGTCGGGGCACGGATGCTCATGATCACCTATGGGACCAGAGGTCCCTTGTGGTTCGGCAATGGGGGTCACGTTGCACGAAGAGCGGAGAGCATGAGACGGCGCAACGATCAAGGGTCAGGCATTTTACCCAGGTTTGGGCCGCTGCTAAGTGTAAAACCCTACTCCTGCTTTTTGGTGGATTGATTGGAGGAACATGAATAACGCTGGGCGCCTAACCCCGGCAAGGACTACTACCGGGGAGAGCGGCTATGCGAGTACAAGCGTTCGGGGGTTCGAGTTCCCAACCTTGAGCTAGGTTGCCTTGGGCCTCCTTTTAAAGTGCAAGGGGTTACCACAATGGCAAAACAGACATTATCTATTAATTAGATAGCTAAGCAGAGCTATCATACCTAACTCTGGCATTTAGGACAAAATGCCATGATTAACTGCCTAGGTGGCGCTCGGGGGTGCATCCCCGGCAAGCCTTTGCCACCGCTTGGTCGGTTGCTGCTTAAGATCTTGACACGCTGCAGGGCGAGTGTCAACCGGGCATAACTTGCATTCCAGAGCGTAACCACGTGCTTAGCGAGAGCTGATTAGCCGCCTGAGGGCTCGACACCGCATCGATAAGTGACATGCGTAGCAATGCGGTGGTGCGGTGGCCGGTTGGCTTGTGCCTGCCGGGGAGTGGCTTGCCGGGTCTTCTGGAAGGTGTGCATGTCTTGGTCCCCGGCAAGCATTGGGGACGTGCTTGGCGCGCTGTAGCCTAGGCTTGGGCTGCCGCGTTGAGATTGTTGGAGTCTTGGTCCTGATTGCTGTCGGGGTTTTCTGCTTCTATCGCCAGTGCATAAGTCAGGGGCACTGGGTACCCCTGTACTAGTGCACCAACAGGAGCCCCCGGGACTGGCCCACACGTGCTCGCCAAGTGTCGTTGGGTCAGGCCCAAGTTTCATGCATAGGCACGCAATGTGAGGGAGTAACTGCCAATTTATTGGCTAGCACTGACCCACCACCTCAGGTCGTTTCCGCCACGCGCGCCGCATGCATAGCAGGGAGTTAGCGACGGGCGCTCGTGACCTAAAGTCCTGATCGTGGCAAAAACCGTAGCGCCATGGATTGGAGCGATGGGGCGGTTACCTGTTCGCCCGTGATCGTGGGCGATGGAATTGGTGGAGATGGGCAGCGACCCTTGGAATGGAGGAGAGCCAGCCCCCGCGCTCCCCCTTATAAATTGGGGGATCACGAGGGGCGATGCGCATCCATCCTTTCTTCCTCCTTGAGTGCAATCCTAAAGAGCTCGCCCTTCTACTTCTTTGTCTTGAGTTGCGCTCGCCCTCCCAATGCTCAGGGGGAGGAGGCGAGCGAGTGTGATTGTAGAACTTTCCCTCCGAAACTCTGTTTGGCTCCCGCCATGGGTGCATGGTTCTGAACAGAAGGTCGGTCGGAGAAGTCTCGGATGGTGGAGCGGGCAGCGTGGTGGCTGCATCGGGGACGGCTGCGGCGGTACGCCTGTCGCCGCGCTGCCTGCTTCTTTGGTCTTGATGGAGCTCCACGCGGTTGACGTTGCGTCAGGATCTGCGCTGGAGGCGCAGCGTCGTGGCGGTCCATGGTCTCCGCATTCCTACTTCAAGGTGATGGAGAAAAAAACGCCCACACGGTCTCCATGGGCATGCGCGCGGTTGCCGCTGCGCGTCGTCATTTACCGTGGTGAAGCTCTCCTTCCGCGGCATTCTGGATGGAGCGTACGGAAGAGAGCTCTTCATCTTCCCGTGTTCTTCTCAGGCGGGGGACGGAATTCCCTGCCTTTGGCCATCGGGGACGACCATGCTCTCTGTGGGTTCCCCGGGTTGCCACGCTTGGAGCTTGGGCGATGGCGGGGCTGTCTCCTTGGGCGGTGGCGATGAGGAAGACGATGGCGGTTGGGGGCTCATACGTCTCCAACGTATCTATAATTTATGAAGTATTCATGCTATGTTTACAATAATTTTATATGATTTTGCTATGATTTTATTAGAACTAACCCGGACTGACGCTGTTTTCAGCAGAACTACCGTGGTGTTGTTTTTGTGCAAAAATAAAAGTTCTCGGAATGGGCTGAAAATTTACAAAGAATATTTTTGGAAAATATAAAAAATACTGGAGCAAAAAGATACCGGAGAGGAGTCCCGAGGAGGCCATAAGCCTAGGTGGCGCCCCCCCTAGGGCGTGCCCTGCTGGCTTGTGGGTCCCTTGAGCACCCCCCTGACGTGATTCCAACGCCAAATATTCTTATAAATACAGAAACCACCGAAAGAAACCTAGATTGGGAGTTCCGCCGCCGCAAGCCTCTGTAGCCACGAAAAACCAATCGGGAGCCCGTTCCGGCACCCTGCCGGAGGGGGAAACCATCACCGGAGGCCATCTTCATCATCCCGGCGGTCTCCATGACGAGGAGGGAGTAGTTCACCCTCAGGGCTATGAGTATGTACCAGTAGCTATGTGTTTGATCTCTCTCTCTCGTGTTCTTGAGATGGCACGATCTTGATGTACCGCGAGCTTTATTGGTATAGATGAATCATATGGAGTTTTCCCCTCTCTATCTTCTTGTGATGAATTTAGTTTTCCCTTTGAAGTTTTCTTATCGGATTGAGTCTTTAAAGGATTTGAGAACACTTGATGTATGTCTTGCGATGGGATATCCGTGGTGACAATGGGATGTTCTATTGATCCACTTGATGTATGTTTTGGTGATCAACTTGCGGGTTTCGTGACCTTGGGAATCTATGCATAGGGGTTGGCACACGTTTTCGTCTTGACTCTCCGGTAGAAACTTTGGGGCACTTTTTGAAGTTCTTTGTGTTGGATTGAACATGATGAATCTGAAATTGTGTGATGCATATCGTATAATCAAGCCCATGGGTACTCGTGGTGACATTGGAGTATCTAGGTGACATTAGGGTTTTGGTTGATGTGTATCTTAAGGTGTTATTTTAGTACGAACTCTAGGGCTGTTCGTGACACTTATAGGGATAGCTCATACGATTGATCGGAAAAGATAACTTTGAGGTGGTTTTGTACCCTACAATAATTTCTTCGTTTGTTCTCCGCTATTTGTGATTTGGAGTGAACTCTTTGTCGCACGTGAGGGATTTACATATGATTCAACTATGTCAGTATTGTTGAGAGAACTTGCACTAGTGAAAGTATGAACCCTAGGCCTTGTTTTCAAGCATTGCAATACCGTTTTTGCTCACTATTGTTACTTGCTACCTTGCTGTTTTTATATTTTCAGATTAAAAAAATCTATATCTACTATCCATATTACACTTGTATCACCATCTCTTCGCCGAACTAGTGCACCTATACAATTTACCATTGTATTGGGTGTGTTGGGGACACAAGAGACTCTTTGTTATTTGGTTGCTGGGTTGTTTGAGAGAGACCATCTTCATCCTACGCCTCCCACGGATTGATAAACCTTAGGTCATCCACTTGAGGGGAATTTGCTACTGTCCTACAAAACTCTGCGCTTGGAGGCCCAACACGAGTCTACAAGAACAAGGTTGCGTAGTAGACATCAGGGGCCTACGACGCATCAGGAGCACGGATGAGGCCTCCGACGCGTCGCGTTCCCGGCAGCACCATCATCACCAGCTGGGCCCCGGCAGCGCCACCATCTGCACCTGCCCTCCGCCTTCTTTCCCCTTATCGGTCCGCCCTGCCTGGGGGTAGGGGCCTTCCGCCGGTCACGTCTGGTCCTGGCTGGGAAGCGTTGAATCCCGACCAGGCGCTCCTTTTGCCCTCTGCTCCTTTCCTACTTAGTCCCTAAGAGGAGAGGGACAAGAAAGGGATTACGGGGCACTTATCTTTTTTTATGTCAAAAGATGTAGGCGCTTGCCAAGTTTTAACGAATCATAAATGTAATCTCTACCCATTTGTATCGAAAATGAATGAGAGTAGAATGCTATTTTCTTTCCGCAAGTACTGTCCTTTTCATTTCCTTATTTGTACTGCATCAGTATGTTTTGTCTCTACCGCATGGAGCTGCTTGCCGGGTCGTCATTCAAACCACAAGTGCCAAAGTGGGGGGGGGGGGGGGCGAGTCCCCGGCAACAGGTTGGCATTGTCCCCCGGCAGAGCTCCTTGTCGGTATCGGCGCTGTCACCCCCATGAATAAGAACAGGGGGACGGCTCGTCTCGACAAGGGTTTTCTCCTCGTGGGTGACTTTACATCCCGCAATAAGGAAGATACTAAGGGTTTCCTTGAGAAAACGAGAAGTACTGAACTGGAAATACGTGATACACTTATCTTTTCCAGGCAGTATCTTCTTTTCAAGCGTGATGGGCCCCCATCTTTGTTCCCTTGTTTCCCTCCCCTGTTTTCTCGATGGTGAAACATGTAGGGTGAGGACAGTAACAAAGATTATGGTGTCATCAAGCAGTCTAGCAAATCTTAATAACTTAAAGGTGCTAACATTGCAGTCATAAAAATGCGTAATGAGCATGTAAGGATGATGATACGACGCAATGCCTAGTTTTATTATTGTTGCACAGGGTCTTCGCCTGGCTTTGTACAAAGGGTTACATGCAACATCGGCAAGGCTTGTACAAAAGGTGGCTGCCGGGGACTGAGCCCGGCAGCCGCGCCTTACGGGTAGAACTTGCGAAGATGCTCAATGTTCCATGAGTTCTGCAGCTTGGTGCCATCTTCGGTCTCCAGATGGACTGCGCCAGGTCTGGTGACTCGTACTACCCGGTAAGGGTCTTCCCACTTCGGCGTCAACTTGTTTGTACCCTTGATGGACTGAACACGCCGAAGGACAAGGTCGCCTTCCTCAAGGCTCCGGGCCTGAACTCTGCGGCTATGATAGCGGCGCAGAGCTTGTTGGTAACGTGCGGCACGCACAGCAGCCCAGAGACGGTCTTCCTCGAGGAGCATGGCATCGTCATGCCGCAGCTGCTGTTGCTCTACTTCATCGTAGGCAAGCACTCGAGGTAACCCATATATGAGTTTCATGGGGAGCACTGCTTCCGCCCCGTACACTAGGGAGAAGGGAGTCTGGCCGCTAGCTCGATTTGGTGTCGTTCTGAGGGACCAAAGAACCACCGGCAACTCATCGATCCAGCGCCTGCCTCTCTTTCGCAGCTTATAGAAAGTTCTTGTCTTGAGTCCTCGCAGCACTTCAGCATTCATCCTCTCGACTTGCCCGTTGCTCCTCGGGTGAGCAACAGAGGCGAAGGAGACCTTGCTTCCAAGGTTTTGGATATATTGCATGAAGGCACGACTCGTGAACTGGGTGCCGTTGTCGGTGATCACTCTGTTAGGCACTCCAAAATGACACACCAGTCCTTTCATGAACTTGCTAGCTGCTTGTGCGGTCACCTTTCTCACCGGTTCCACCTCAGGCCACTTTGCGAACTTGTTGGTTGTCAGGAACAAGAACTCAAAGCCCCCGACAGCACGGGGGAAGGGGCCCAGGATGTCAAGCCCCCAGACCAAGAATGGCCAGGATAGAGGGATTGTTTGCAGGGCTTGCGCTGGTTGATGGATGTTCTTGGAGTGGAACTGGCAAGCTTCACACTTGGTGACCAGTTCAGTAGCGTCCTGGAGGGCAGTGGGCCAATAGAAACCCTGCCGGAAAGCTTTCCCGGCAAGGGCCTTGATCCAATGTGGGAACCACATACTCCTCCATGAATCTCTACCAACAGCCTCAGTCCATCCTCCCGACAGATACACCTCAATTTCACATTGTTTGGCCGCTTTCTGTACAAGGTGTCATCGACAAACTGGTACATACTTGACCGACGGGCTACTCTTTCGGCTTCTGATAACCCACAAGTATAGGGGATCACAACAGTTTTCGAGGGTAGAGTATTCAACCCAAATTTATTGATTCAACACAAGGGGAGCCAAAGAATATTCTCGAGTATTAGCAGTTGAGTTGTCAATTCAACCACACCTGAAAGACTTAATATCTGCAGCAAAGTATTTAGTAGCAAAGTGGTATGGAAGTAGCAGTAACGATGTCAAAAGTGACAGTAGCAGTTTTGTTGTGATTGTAACAGTAGCAACGGAAAAGTAACGTAGCAAAGATCAATATGTGAAAAGCTCGTAGGCAATGGATCAGTGATGGATAATTATGTCAGATGGCATTCATCATGCAACGGTTATAACATAGTGTGACACAGAACTAGCTCCAATTCATCAATATAATGTAGGCATGTATTCCATATATAGTCATACGTGCTTATGGAAAAGAACTTGCATGACATCTTTTGTCCTACCCTCCCGTTGCAGCAGGGTCCTAATGGAAACTAAGGGATATTAAGGCCTCCTTTTAATAGAGAACCGGACAAAAGCATTAGCACTTAGTGAATACATGAACTCCTCAAACTACGATAATCACCAGAAAGAATCCCAGTTATTGTCACCCTGGGGGATGCGGATCATAACTCATAATAGGTGTCTACAACTTGCAAGATAGGATCAAGAACACACATATATTCATGAAAACATAATAGGTTCAGATCTGAAATCATGGCACTCGGGCCCTAGTGACAAGCATTAAGCATAGCAAAGTCATAGCAACATCAATCTCAGAACATAGTGGACAATAGGGATCAAACCCTAACAAAACTAACTCGATTACATGGTAAATCTGATCCAACCCATCATCGTCCAGCAAGCCTACGATGGAATTACTCACGAACGGCGGAGAGCATAATGAAATTGGTGATGAAGGATGGTTGGTGATGATGACGGCGTTGATTTCCCCTCTCCGGAGGCCAAAACGGACCCTAGATCTGCCCTCCCGAGGAAGAACAGGAGGTGACGGAGGCTCTGTATCGTGAAACGCAATGAACTCTTCTCCTTGATTTTTTTCTCCCCGAATAGGAATATATAGAGTTGGAGTTGAGGTCGGAGGAGCTCCAGGGGGCCCACAAGCCTGCAGGGCGCGCCCTAGGGGGAGGGCGCCCCCTGGCTTGTGGCCAATGGGTGGGCCCCCTCCGGTTGATTCTTTTGCCAGTATTTTTTATTAATTTCAAAAATATTCTCTGTAAATTTTCAGGTCAATCCGAGAACTTTTATTTCTGCACAAAAATAACACCAAGGCAATTCTGCAGAAAACAGCGTCAGTCCGGGTTAGTTCCATTCAAATCATGCAAATTAGAGTCCAAAACAAGGGCAAAAGAGTTTGGAAAAGTAGGTACGATGGAGACGTATCAGTTTCCTCCTGCTATTCGGGGAGTTCTCTTGTTTGAAGGAAATGGACTATATGCTGCGCCCAAGTTGGAGCCCGTGGTTCGACAACAAGGACCAAAGGCATCTCCACGTCTCCGTGAGCGCTTGTCTCAACCGCTAGACCCGGAGGTCCTGCGGGAGGGAGATGCTCGTCAACCGGAACGGGATTTTCCCTGGTAGCCTCTCTACCAGCGGCTTCGGGAAGCTCTGCCGGGAAATGCTTACCGCAGTTCAGCTTCCTTCTCTTCTTGGACATCACATACGGGGACACCGATGGTTGGGTGAGGCGGAGAACAAAGGTTCCTGGTTCCATAGGAAGCTTCTATGCAGCGCACTTCGATAGGTGGTCAGCAATGCTGTTTTCTGCTCGTGGTGCATGCTCTGTTTGCAGCCCATCGAAGTGCTCCTCCAACTTCCTCACTTCTTCCACGTAGGCCTCCATCAGCGGGCTCTGATAATCCTTGTTGACTTGCTTTATCACTAGTTGAGAGTCTCCTCGAACGATCAGCCTCTTTATTCCCAACTCTACCATGATTCTGAGCCCGGCAAGGAGCCCCTCGTACTCAGCAGTATTTTTGGTGGCTTCCCCCCAGGGAAAGTGCATCTGGACGGCGTACTTGAGGTGCTCTCCGATCGGGGCGATGAGGAGCACGCCTACTCCAGCGCCCCAGAGTGAGAAAGCACCTTCAAAGTACATGATCCAATCTTTTGGCACCTCTTTGCCGGGGAGGATTGTCTCCGGAGCTTCATCATCTGGCGTGGGTGTCCATTCTGCAATAAACTCCGCCAAGGCTCTGCTTTGAATGGTGGAAGTGCTCTCATACTTTAATCCGAAGCTTGACAACTCCAGTGCCCACTCAACTATCCTGCCAGTGGCTTCGGGGTTTCTCAGAATGCGTTGCAACGGGAAACGGGTGACAACTGTTATCTCATGGGCTTGGAAGTAGTGGCGCAGCTTCCTCGAGGCCATGATGAGGCCGAAGATCAGCTTCTATACTCCGGAGTACCTTGACCTAGCCCCCTGTAGTAGGGAACTGATAAAGTACACGGGCCGGTGCACCATTTTCTTCTTTGCCACTTCCTTGGACTCGCTGTCAACCATTTGTTGAGATCCCCCTTGACCTGTGTCGAGCTCTGCCGTGGATGTTTCCTTCTCGCTCCCGGCAGCATCAGCAACGGCTGCTGAATCTTCATCCACCCCCCGCTGCGCCACTAGCGCTGCACTAACCACTTGATTCATTGCTGCTAGATATAGCAGCAACGGCTCTTGCGGTTTAGGAGCGACCAAGGTGGGAGCAGAGGATAGGTATTTCTTTAGGTCTTGCAGTGTTGCATCTGCCTCTGGGGTCCACTTCATCAGGCCAGCCTTCTTCAGGATTTTGAAGAACGGCAAGGCGCGCTCAGCGGACTTGGAGATGAACCTACTCAACGTGGCAACACACCCGGTCAGGCGTCTGATATCTTTCATGGTTTTGGGCTCCTGTATCTGCTCGATCGCCTTGATCTTGTCAGGATTGGCTTCTATTCCTCGCTGAGATACGAAGAACCCAAGCAGCTTGCCGGATGGGACACCGAACACACATTTTTCAGGATTGAGCTTCAGGTTGATCTTGCGCAAGTTTGCGAATGTTTCTTCCAGATCTTGTATGAGAGTGGCTTCATCCTTGGTCTTGACGACGATGTCATCCATGTATGCTTCTACATTACTGTGCAGCTGAGGTCTAAAACCAATTTGAACAGCCCTGGCGAAGGTAGAACGAGCACTCTTTAACCCGAAGGGCATTCGTACAAAGCAGTACGTGCCGCAGGGAGTTATAAATGCGGTCTTCTCCTCATCTTGCTTGTTCATAAATATTTGGTGGTAGCCGGAGTAGGCATCCAAAAATGAGAGCAAGTCACATCCAGAGGTGGAGTCAACAATTTGATCTATGCGCGGCAAGGGGAAAGGGTCCTTCAGGCAAGCCTTGTTCAAGTCAGTGAAGTCTATGCAAAGCCTCCATTTCCCATTTTCCTTTCATACCACCACCGGGTTTGCCAACCAGGTTGGATGCAACACTCCTCTAACCAAACCAGCTGCTTCAAGCTTCTTGATTTCCTCGGCAATGAACTGCTGCCGCTCCAAGGCATGTTTCCTAACCTTCTGCTTGACGAGTCGGGCATGAGGGCAGCCAACAAGGTGGTGCTCAATTACCTCCCTGGGAACACCGGGGATGTCAGATGGTTGCCAGGCAAACACATCGACATTATCCTGCAGGAAGGCAACGAGCGTGCTTTCCTATTTGTCAGTAAGGGTAGCACTGATGGTGAAGGTACCACCAGTGCCATTCTCCCTTGCCGGGACTTTTTTCGTCTCAGGGTAGGTGACCTTGGTCTTCTTGCCGGTGGAACTTTCTGGCAGGTCATCATTAGGTGCCGCGCACTCCTAAGAGGCGCGCTTCCCGGAGTCCTTGCCTGTGTTCTTGCCAGGCTTCTTTATTTTCCTTGTATCCTTGGCGGGAGCTGGGATTTCTGTGGCTTCAGCTGGTACCGCGTCGCGATACATTTGGTACACGCATATATCCGCGTTCTTCTTGTCGGACGGGATGGAAATGACCCCAATGGGCCCTGGCATCTTCAAAGTATTGTAGGCATGGTGGGATGCCACCATGAAATTTGCCAGGGCTGGGTGACCAAGGATTCTGTTGTAGGGCAGTGGGATTTCGGCGATGTCGAATACTATCCTCTCTGTTCGGAAGTTCAACTCTCTGCCGAATGTCACAGGCAGAGTGATCTTTCCCTTGGGTCAGCTCCTGCCGGGGTTGATTCCTTGGAACGTACCCATGGCTTCAAGCTCTTCATCAAGGATCTTCAGTTTCTCACCACTCTAGGAGAGATTAAGTTCAATCCGGCCCCACCGTCAACTAACATCTTAGACACCTTGAGGTTGCGGATTGTCGGGGAAACCAACAATGGCAAACATCCAACCGTAGTAGTATGGTCAAGATGATCCTCTTCGTCAAACATGATAGGCATGCGGGACCACCTGAGTGGTTTCCTTGATTCTGCATTTGGTTCCACAACATTGACCTCGCGTGCCCACTGTTTGAGCTGGCGGTGAGAGGAGTGCAAGGACGCACCCCCGTCAACGCACATGGCTTCGGTTGCTTTCTAGAACTCCCTGTCACTGGAATCCTCATCATCATCCTCATCATCCTCATCATCGCTCATATTATCTGTTTCCTTCTTCTCTCGGCCTCTGGCGGGTTTTTCCCTTTGTTGTGGGGTTTTGCCACGGCGACCACTTATACCGCCACGGCCCTTCCCGGTAGCGTCGTCCTGGCCTTTTTCCTTGTCGCGTTTCTCGTACTCGGCCCTCTGTTTCTCAGCAAGTTACCTGTCGGCATTCTTGGAGATCATGGCCCTTGGTGCGGTGAATTTTGCAGTACGGCCCGTCGGACTTCCCGGCCTTCTCAGCGGCAGCAGCCTCCCGGCAATCAGTGCAAGCGGCAGCTCCCTTGCCGGGGGTTTTGGCTTTCGCCTTCTTATCGGTACTTAGGTCCCGAAGCTCTCGACAGCCAGCACTGCTTTTCCCTTGCGCTTCTTGTTGCGCTTCCTGTTCCTTCCCTTCGGGTCGGGGGCATCGTCGTCATCATCAGAGTCCGCTTCGACGCCCGCCTCTTCTCCGGGAAGCCGCCTCCCTTCTTCAGCTCAAGCACACTTATCTGCCAAGGTGTAAAGCTCATTGACAGTCTTCGGGAGCTTGACATTCATCTTGGCTCGCATCCTCCTGTTGCGCACGTTTGAGTGGAACGCGGCAATCACTACCGCGGGATGGATCTCAGGGATGTTGCGGTGTACTCGGCTGAATCTCTGGATATACTTTCTCAAAGTTCCTCCCTCCTTTTGCGGGAGGACTTGGAGATCGCTGGGCTGGCCTGGTTCTGGATGACCACCGATGAAGGTGCCAGCGAACTCATTGCACAGATCAACCCAAGAGGAAATGGAATTCTTCGGCAGGTACATCAGCTATGATCTCACATTTGTCTTGAGCGCCAAAGGGAAATAGTTGGCGAGCACCTTTTCATCTCTTCCTCCCGCAGCTTTAACAGCTATCATGTAGATGCCCAAGAACTCCGCGGGGTTTAGCTTCCCATCGTATTTTTCAGGTAGCTCAGGCTTGAAGGCTCGGGTCGACGGCCAGCGGACCCGTCGCAGCTTGCTAGTAAAGGCAGGGCAACCAACCTCGTAAGGAAGGTACCCGCCGACACTGGGCGCGGGGTCGCCGACGTCTGGACCGTTGCTCTTGTCGGATTGACGGTGTGCTTCATGACGTCGCTCGATGGTGATGCATGCATCTTCCTTTCGCCGGTCTTCAAGGACACGCCGCTGATTCCGGCGGTCGTGCGGACCAGACGAGACTATGGACGCCTCGTCGCAGTCGTCAGCATGTGAAGCTTGCTGCGGCTGCCTCTGGCCTTGTTGTCATAGAAGGAACTGCACCGTTGGGGTGGCCCCTTCTACGGGCTCGCCGCCCTGGGCTGCCGCTGCTGTTCGCGTACGTCGCGACGGCTCTGCATGCAGGATCTTGTTGGCTTCAACGAAGGAAATCAAACTATGAATGGTGGCTCTCCATTCATCCATCATATCAGCTGCTGGCATGAAGTTGAGTAGCATCTGGATTCTCGCCATGGCCTCCTCTGTGGTGCCAGGCATGGTGAAAGAGGCAGACCTCGACGTGGATCGACTCTTGATATTACCAAGAGAAGCGTCACCGCGTCCTTGATTCCGCGCGCCACTCGCTGGAGCTTTCTGGTGCATGGTGGGCCGATCCTAAGGAGCTGCGGCTCCGCTGGGTGCCCCATCTCGCTCCGCTCGAGGTGCATGCCCAATAATCTCGCTGGCGACGGGTGCGGCCGGAAGGTCACGGCTCGCACCGGACTGGGTGCAGCTGAGGCGGCCTCGGCCATCCACGCGGCGGGGAGGTGATGAACGGACGTTCCCTCCGCCCGTGGCGCTGAGGCCGGGCTCGCCATGTTGTTGCTGTAGTTGCTCCCCTCCGGCCCCTCCCGCTCCATTCCCGGTCGTGAAAGGCTGGACGGGGGCGCCGCCTGCGCCGACCGCGTCGTCCACGATGCCTGCCTCGCCTGCAGCCGCCGCGGTGTCTACGACGCCGGCGGACACGTGTGAGGGAGCCTTCGAGGAGGAGGGATGCGCAGTCGTGCTGGCTTTCTTCTTTGGAGCCATTGTTGAAGAAGATGACGATGAAGACCTATCCGCCATTCACGAACTTGGGTTTGCGCAAATGATGCACGCCCCCTACCTGGCGCGCCAAAGATGTCGAGGCACGGATGCTCACGATCACCTATGGGACCAGAGGTCCCTTGTGGTTCGGCAAGGGGGGTCACATTGCACGAAGATCGGAGAGCATGAGACGGCGCAAAGATCAAGGGTCAGGCATTTTACCCAGGTTTGGGCCGCTGCTAAGCGTAAAACCCTACTCCTGCTTTTTGGTGGATTGATTGGAGGAACAAGAAGAACGCAGGGCACCTAACCCCGGCAAGGACTGCTACCGGGGAGAGTGGCTATGCGATTACAAGCGTTCGGGGGTTCGAGTTCCCAACCTTGAGCTAGGTTGCCTTGGGCCTCCTTTTATAGTGCAAGGGGTTACCACAATGGCAAAATAGACATTATCTATTGATTAGATAGCTAAGCAGAGCTATCATACCTAACTCTGGCATTTAGGACAAAATGCCATGATTACCTGCCTAGGTGGCGCTCGGGGGTGGATCCCCGGCAAGCCTTTGCCACCGCTTGGCTGGTTGCTGCTTAAGATCTTGACACGCTGTAGGGCGGGTGTCAACCGGGCGTAACTTGCATTCCGGAGCATCGCCACGTGCTTAGCGAGAGCTGATTAGCCGCCTGAGGGCTCGACACCACATCGATAAGTGACAGGCGTAGCGATGCGGTGGAGCGGTGGCCGGTTGGCTCGTGCCTTCTGGGGAGTGTTTTGCCGGGTCTTCTGGAAGGTGTGCATGTCTTGGTCCCCGGCAAGCGTCGGGGACGTGCTTGGCGCGCTGCAGCCCAGGCTTGGGGTGCCGCGTTGAGCTTGTTGGATTCTTGGTTCTGATTGCTGTCGGGGTTTTCTGCTTCTATCGCCTGTGCATAAGTCAGGGGCACTGGGTACCCCTGTACTAGTGCACCGACACTTGGGCATCCCCAAGCTTGAGCTTTTGTATCTCGTTCAATCCTCTCATATCATGGTTTCACCTATTCTCAAAAACTTCATCCACACAAAACTTGAAAAGAACTCGTGAGATAGGTTAGTGCACATAATAATAAATCAACTCTATATGTACTGTTAAGACAAGTTGCATAATAATTTCAAACATCATCTACTGTTAACTATCATTTCCACAATTTATATCTACCAATATGGGCTATGGAAACTATAGGATAAGTAGATAACAAAACTATCACAGCAATCTGTCCAAACAGAACAGTCTGTAGCAATCTATTAAACCAGTGTACTTCTGTAACTCAAACAATTATGAAAATTTAGGACATGCTAAAGTATTTATATGACAACACTGTGTTAAAATTTCAGAAACTTTCAACGTCCCAGTAAAATATGAAAATTCAAACACTACAGAGAAAGTTTCTGTTTTTACACAGCACGCATCAAACATGCAATGCAAGCATCCTAAAGGCAATTCTTGGAAATTTTTATTGAAAAACGAGATTATAAATAACACCTAACTGAAAATAAAAAAAATATAATGACGATCCAAGCAAAGCACATTGACGTGGCTTGAGACTGCGTCGGTATTTCCCCAGAAAGGAAGGGATGATGCAGCACAGCGACGGTAAGTATTTCCCTCAGTTATGAAAACCAAGGTTATCGAACCAGTAAGAGGATCACCACCACCCAATAAGCAGCACATGCACACAAACAACATATACTTGTAACCCGACGCGAAAGAGAGGTTGTCAATCTGTCTACGGTCAAAAGATAGATTATGTAGTGATAGATAGGAGAGATAGATCTCTCGAGAACACAAAATAGAAAAGGCAAATAAAATATGCAGCAATATGTTTTTGGGTTTTTGGTTTTCTAGATCTGAAAACAAAGATGCAAAAAGATAGATCTGAAAGCAATATGTTGGAAAAGTAGACCCGGGGGCTGTAGGATTCACTAGTGGCTTCTGTCCTGAGTATAGCACACGGTGGGTGAACAAACTACTGTTGGGCAATTGATAGAAAATCGAATAGTCATGACGATATCCAAGGCGATGATCATTATATAGGCATCACGTACAAGATAGGTAGACCGACTCCTGCCTGCATCTACCTCTATTACTCCACACATCGACCGCTATCCAGCATGCATCTAGTGTATTAAGTTCATGGAAAAACGGAGTAATGCAATAAGAACGATGACATGATGTAGACAAGATCTATTCATGTAGGAATAGACCCCATCTTGTTATCCTTAATAGCAACGATACATGCGTGTCTTGCTGCCCCTTCTGTCACTGGGAAAGAACACCGCAAGATCGAACCCATCACAAAGCACCTCTTCCCATGGCAAGAAAAATCGATCTAGTCGGCCCAACTAAACCAAAGATTCGAAGAAGAAATACGATGCTATACGCAATCATGCATATAAGAGATCAAAGAAGACTAAAATAATATTCATGGATAGAAACTGATCATGAACTCAAAATTCATCGGATCCCAACAAACACACCGCAAAAGTTTACATCAAATAGATCTCCAAGAGACCATTGTATTGAGAATCATAAGAGAGAGAGAAGAAGCCATCTAGCTACTGCCTACAGACCCGTAGGTCTATGGTGGACTACTCACGCATCATCGGAGAGGCACCTATGAAGAAGATGAACCCCTCCGTGATGGTGTTTAGATTGGATCTCGTGGTTCTGGAACTTGCGGCGGCTGGAATTGTGTTTCGTCGACTCCCCTAGGGTTTTTGGAATATTTGGGCATTTATAGGCATCAGAGGCGGTGGAGAGGGGTCCTGAGGAGGGCACAACCCATCAGGGCGTGCCGGGCCCCCCCTGGCGCGCCCTGGTGGGTTGTGGTCTCCTCGGCCCACTTCTCCGGTACTTCTTTGGCCCACTGGGTGTCTTCTGTTCCAGAAAAAATCTCCAAAAAGTTTCGTCGCGATTGGACTCCGTTTGGTATTGATTTTCTCCGAAGTAAAAAACAAGCAAAAACAGCAACTGGCACTTTGGCACTATGTCAATAGGTTAGTCCCAAAAAAATGATATAAAGTTGTTATAAAATGATTGAAAAACATCCAAGAATGATAATATAACAGCATGGAGCAAGCAAAAATTATAGATACGTTGGAGACGTATCACACGTATTATGTGATGAATAAAAATATAGCTCTAAGTAAGATATACCGATAATGTTGAAGACGAAAGAGGGGATGCCTTCCGGGGCATCCCCAAGCTTAGGCGCTTGAGTATTCCTTGGATATTACCTTGGGGTTTCCTTGGGCATCCCCAAGCTTAGGTTCTTGTCACTCCTTATTCTCCTCATATCGGTGTCTCACCCAAAACTTGAAAACTTCAATCACACAAAACTTAACGAAACTTCGTGAGATGGGTTAGTATAATAAAGATAGATCATTCACTTAGGTACTTTCAAGACAAGATTCATAATTGTTCCCACATGATACCTACTGTATTCTACCATTCCCATAATTTATACCACTAAATATAAGCTATGAAAACACTAAAACAAGCAAACTATGCATGCAAAACAGAATCTGTCAGAAACAGAATAGTCTGTGAAAATCTGTAGTATAGACATACTTCCCTGTCTCTAAAAATTCTGAAAAATTACGAAAACCTGAATAATTTGTACATGAAGACTGTGTATTAATTTCAGATCATTATCACCCTCCAATAAAAAAATAAATTAATGTACTTGAGTCAAAAGTTTCTGTTTGGTGCAACATCAATTTTACTCATCTTGTGAGTCATCCCGAAGGCTTTACTTGGCACTTTATTGAAATAAAAGGCACAAAACATTATTAATACAGTAGATTAATCATGCGAATACATCAAAACAGAAAGTATAAGTGTTGGGTTGTCTCCCAACAAGCGTTTTTCTTTAAAGCCTTTTAGCTAGGCATGATGATTTCAATGATGCTCACGTAAAAAGTAGTAATTGGAACATGCATGAGAGCATCATGAAGCACATGGCAACAATATTTAAGTCTAACCCACTTCCTATGCATAGGGATTTTGTGAGCAAACAATTTATGGGAGCAAGAATCAACTAGCATAGGAAGGCAAAACAAGCATAACTTCAAAACTTTGAACACATAGAGAGGAAAATTGATATTATTGCAATTCCTACAAGCATATGTTCCTCCCTCATAATAATTTTCAGTAGCATCATGAAGGAATTTCACAATATAGCTATCACATAAAGCATGCTTTTCATGATCTACAAGCATAGAAAATTTATTACTCTCCACATAAGCATATTTCTTCTCATTCATAATAGTGGGAGCAAACTCAACAAAATAACTATCATAAGACACTTGATTGACATAACCACATTCAATATTAAAATCATGATGACAAGTTTCATGGTTTCTATCACTCTTTATATCATACATGTCATCAACATAATCATCATAGATAGGAGGCATGCCATCATCATAATAAATTTTCTTATCAAAACTTGGGGGACTAAAAATATCATCTTCATCAAACATAGCATCCCCAAGCTTGTGGCTTTGCATATCATTAGCATCATGTATATTCATAGAATTAATACTAGCAACATTGAAATCATGCTCATCATTCAAGGAATTCTCATTGCGTATTTTCATAATTTTGTCCTCTATCAATTGAGCACAATTTTTGGAATCCTTATTTTCACGAAAGATATTATAGAGACGAAACAAATGATGCCACCTAAACTCCATTTTTTTGTAGTTTTCTTTTATAAAACCAAACTAGTGAAAAACAAGAAAATAAAAGATTTAATTTCAAGATCTAAAGATATACCTTCAAGAACTCACCTCCCCGGCAACGGCGCCAGAAAAGAGCTTGATGTCTACTACGCAACTTTATTCTTATAGACTTTGTTGGGCCTCCAAGCGTAGAGTTTTGTAGGACAGTAGCAATTTTCCCTCAAGTGGTTGACCTAAGGTTTATCAATCCATGGGAGGTGTAGGATGAATATGGTCTCTCTCAAACAACCCTGCAATCAAATACAAGAAAACTCTTGTGTCCCCAACACACCCTGAAAGGATCGATATGGTTGAATAGAGGGGGGGGGGGTGAATAGGCAACTACCAATCTTTAGCTTTTCTTAACAAATTAGGGTTAGCAACAAAATAGATTGTCTAGATGTGCAACTAGGTGAGCAACCTATATGATGCTAACAATCACAACACAAGCAAGTAAAGGATACAATACAAGTAAAGCAAGTAAAATGTAAAGGTAAGAAATGACCACAAGTGGAGCCGGTGAAGACGAGGATGCGTTACCGAAGTTCCTTCCCTTTGAGAGGAAGTACGTCTCCGTTGGAGCGGTGTGGAGGCACAATGCTCCCCAAGAAGCCACTAAGGCCACCGTATTCTCCTCACGCCCTCACACAATGCGAGGTGCCGTGATTCCACTAGTGGTGCCCTTGAAGGCGGCGACCGAACCTTTACAAACAAGGTTGGGGCAATCTCCACAACTTAATTGGAGGCTCCCAACACCACCACGGAGCTTCACCACAATGGAATGTGGCTCCGAGGTGACCTCTTCCGTCTAGGATGCTCAAACACCCAAGAGTAACAAGATCCGCAAGGGATTAGTGGGGGGAAATCAAATATCTCTTGGTGGAAGTGTAGATCGAGGCCCTCTCCTCCAAACCCTAGAACATCAACAAGTTTTGTTGGCTAGGGAGAGAGATAGGGCAAAGATGGAGCTTGGGGGCAACAATGGAGATAGAGGATAAGAGGTAAAGCTGGTTGGAGAAGAAGACCCACTTTATATAGTGGGGATAGAATCCAACCGTTACCTGTGCTCAGCCCGCACACACAAGCGGTACTACCGCTCCGGAGAGCGGTACTACCGCTTGAGCGGTAGTCCCAAATACTGAGTGGTAGTACCGCACTGAGCGGTACTACCGTGCCCACAAAGCGGTACTACCGCTATGGGCCGCAGAACAGCAAAGACCAGGGAGTAGAGCGGTACTGGAGCAGCCGCACCGCAGAGAGGTACTACCGCTCAACTACCGCTCTACTACCGCGAGAAGAAAACAGGATACCAGAAGAATTTCAGCAAGCGGTACTGAAGCGGTACTAGAAAGCAGAAGTACCGCGTTGCGGTACTACCGCACTACTACCGCTCTACTACCGCAAGAAGAAACAGGATACCAGAAGAAAATCCCCCAAGCAGTACTAGCTGCGGTGGACCACAGCGGTACTACCGCATAATCGGTACTACCGTGGTACCGAGCGGTACTACCACTTGGGTGACAGGAAAACTGCCCAGACAAGATCTCCAAGTTGCCAGAAGGGAATGTGGGTGCATATGGGGTTGTGTACGTGTTGATTCCACCCATACCTTTCCAAAGCGGACCCCCTCTTAATAGTATGGTTTTCCTACGACTCAATACCACCGAAAAATAAACGCAAGAAAAACACCGTCTTTATAAAAGCTCAGAGGGGCATCAATCGTCTTGTTCCAAGTGATGGAATATCTAAAATGCTCAATGCACACGATTAGTCCGCAAAAGTATTGTCATCAATCACCAAAACCACTAAGGAAGAAATATGCCCTAACAATCTCCCCCTTTTTGGTGAATTGGTGACAACACGGGATTTGCACAATTAATAAAATGAGATAATAAGCAAACCCAACATCTACAAAATATAGACGGGCTCCCCCTAGCTGTGTGCACTATTTAGGTATGCTTTTGGAATGCAAAGCACACACACTAGGATCAACACTCCCCCTATATTTTATATACCAGGCATTACTTGCAACAAACATAATATAAGCACTAAGTATGGTTGCAAGCAAGTGTAAGAGAGCATGAAGATAAAGGGTAACATAATAACCATAGCTCCACACACAAATAATATGACATAGTAAGATAGATAAGGTAGCGTATGTCTCACACCATACAGGAACATAGTCTCATGGTCTCAACACAAAGTAAATAAGATAAAAGAGTTCACAAGCATAAAAACCAACGCAAATAAAACACGAGCTTGTGACTCTACAACACCTTGCAAAAGCAAATCCCCGGTCCTAAACTCTCTCCCCCTTTGGCATCAAGACGCCAAAAAGGTAAAGAGTGACACTAAAGCGACCCGAGGTGGTAGTACTATTCAGCATCCTCATCAGACTCCGCGGTCGCGTCCTCATCAGACTCCGCGGTCGCATCCTCATCCGTCTCCTCGAGGATCTCGTTATCATCAGCAATATCACCAGTAGCAGACGAAATAGCACGGGTAGAGCGAGTAGCACGAGCAGGTGGAGGTGCAGAAGTAGCACCAGTAGAGTCATTTGAATCTGTCCAGCGGCAGTGACCTGAGATCCACCTCTCCTCTGATGTGATCCTATCCTCTGAGCCACTGGCGACCTCGAGGCCAATCTTCCTCATGATGGCCTTGTCTCGACTGCGAGACATCTTCTGTGCTACATGTGCCTTGTACTGACCCTGTGCCTCGATACAGAACAATTTCTTCATCTTCTTCTTGAGCTTGGCAGCCCATGAGGGCTGCTCAGAGGCTGGCACATAGTCAGGCTCTGCTGACCCATCTGACGCTGCAAAGGGAAACTCAACCTCAGGAGCCGGTCCAGGACCCCAGCGCTCCTTCTGCCTCAGCTTAATCTCCTCGTGAGAAACCAAAGGGCCGGTCTCAAGCAACTCACCAGGGAACTGCCTCTCCCAAGTGTCCATAATGAGCTTGTAGATCATAGGGGCATATATAGGTACCTTCCGGCCATACACAGCAGAACCGAGCTCAGTCCAGATCACATGTGACACATCCAGAACCGTGGTCTTACCCTTCTCCTTCTCACACATGAGAAGCATGTCAACCAGATGACCATGCACCATGTCAAAGTTTCCCACCCTAGGGAAAAGAGAGTGCCTGAAAATGCGATGCATAATGTCCAGAAACGAATTCAGCTCCTTGACATCTCCCTTGGCAGTCTTCCTAATGGTGGTGTACCGGAGCAACTTGGACTTGTGAGCCGGAGACTGACGCAGGTGAGGGCGAAGACCAAGAGAGTTGTGCAGACCATCATCACCATAGCCCAAACTGTACATGAAAGTCTTCCAGGTGGTCTGCATCTGCCTGCCAAGTGTCATCCAAGTGAGGGTCCTGTCATCATCAGTGCCGAAGAACACTGTGGCGTAGAACTGTGCCACCAACTCAGGGTCAAAGTCAAGGTTGAAAGTGATGATCTTGACAATGTCAAACTGCTCACATAGGGCAAGAGCTTCTCCAAAGTACTCTGGGTCATTCTGCATGTGTTCAATATTCACTGACTTGGTCTTGACAAACAAGTTCTTCTTGCCCTTGATCACATCATGATAGACCAATGCCTGATCTTTGTTCCAGAATGGCCTACCCACCAAACTTGGATCTTGAGGTCGAGTGTAGGGATTTCGCTCACGGTAGGCCCAGTACTCATTGGAATTCAACTCGGACATAGACTTGGCCATCTCCTTCTTCTTCTTAGCAACGGTTTTCTTGACTAACTGCCTGGCAGGTGCTGGTTGAGCCTCTTCTTCTTTACTTGCAGAACTGTCATCGCTGGCCAGATGAGTGCGTCCATGCTTCGGGTTCTTGCGACGAGCCACATAAGGACCGGAGCCACTACCACCTGAACCAGACACACAAACACGAGGGAAAGCAGGTGTAAAAGCAATGCATAAGCCAAAGGAAATAAAATGTGAGAAATAGAAGCAAGTTTACAGCAGTAGTGGCTGCTTAAGACTCAAGCGGTTGTACCGTGGACTTACAGCGGTAGTACCGCTTAAAGCGGTAGTACCGCTCTATACAGAGCGGTAGTACCGCCCGAAGCCCAGACCGAACTCCGGCTGTCAGAACCGGTAGTACCGGAGTCTCCAATCTCCACTAAAACTGCAAAGTAGCCCCTAAACTTCTATCTAGCAGTCAAACCTCGTCCTACTCATGCCACAATCTAGCCAAAGATTGATTTTTCACCATGCATTGCCCTAAAGCCTAGATTCAAAAGATAGAACCATCGGAACGAGAAATGGGGGCAATACCGGCGTCCATAGCACGAGGGAGTGGTGGGGATCGACTCCACCGGTCGGAATCGAGGAAGACGGCGCGGAAATGGCGTACCAGAGGCGGCGGCCGCAGCTCCTCTTCGCTACAGAGAGAGAGAGTCGTGGGGAAGAAGAGATGAATGGGTATGGGGAAGTAAAACTTCCCTTGCCCCCACTGAACCCTTCCCACAGTCCTCTAAGCGGTAGTACCGCTCGGAGAGCGGTAGTACTGTCCTGTCACAGCGGTAGTACCGCTCGCAGCTCAGAAAACAGCCAAGTTCAAAATAGAAGTGGTGGCTTATGCAACTATGAGATGTTTAGAGATGAAGTGGGCTTGGGTTGGAGACACAAAACACAGCAAATGGGCAGAGACACTCCAAGTTCAAAAAGAGTGAAAAAGCGAGGAGCAAACTTGGAGTGACTCAAAGCACAAACAAACCCCTAACGACAAAAACTCTCAAAAGAGAGGGCGGTGGCCGAAGCCACCTATGTTTGAGTCAATTGGTATGGCACCGCGAAGATTTTAACCTTGGGCCCATGACCTAAACTCATCTTTGAAGCACAATTACCATCAAAAATGGCTAATGTGAAAGACTTGATTAATTTATGCATAATGGGGGGAGGGAGAGTTCATTGAGAGAACAACACTCCCCCTATGTCCATGGCTATATCTAGAACAAGATAAACATGATGAATGCGGTGGGGTGTGACGAGATTCAAGACACGTTGCTCGAATCAATGATATTTAGCTCATGCCTTAACTCGCGAAATCTTGCTTCATCCAATGGCTTCGTGAAAATATCCGCTAGTTGCTCTTGAGTTCCTACATGAATAATATCAATCTCTCCCCGCTTGACGTGATCCCGGATGAAATGATGACGAATCTCAATGTGCTTCGTCTTGCTATGTTGCACCGGATTGTGGGAGATCATGATTGCACTTTCATTGTCACAGAAGAGAGGCACTTTGTCACAAGTGACACCGTAATCCTTTAAAGTTTGCCTCATCCATAACAATTGTGCACAACAACTTGCGGCAGCTACATACTCAGCCTCGGTGGTGGAGAGAGACACACAATTTTGCTTCTTCGAAGACCAACTCACCAAAGAGCGACCAAGGAATTGGCACCCTCCGGAGGTTCACTTCCTATCCACACGGTCTCCCGCCCAATCCGAGTCCGAATAACCCATGAGATCAAAGCTTGCTCCTTTGGGATACCATAAGCCAAAGTTTGGGGTATGAGTCAAATATCGAAAGATTTGCTTGACCACCACAAAGTGGCTTTCCTTAGGCGCGGCTTGAAACCGTGCACACATTCCCACACTCAACATGATATCCGGTCTAGATGCACAAAGGTAAAGCAAGGAGCCAATCATGGAACGATATACCTTTTGATCCACCGCTTTACCATTGGGATCGATGTCGAGTTGGCACTTGGTAGGCATTGGAGTCTTGGCCGGTTTGACATCTTTTAGCTTGAATCTCTTGAGCATGTCTTGGGTGTATTTGGCTTGGTTGATGAGGGTTCCTTCTCTTCTTTGCTTGACTTAGAACCCAAGAAAGAACTCCAACTCTCCCATCATAGACATCTCAAACTTCTCGGTCATTAGTGCGGCAAACTCATCATTGAAAGCTTTGTTAGGAGAACCAAAGATAATATCATCAACATATAGTTGGCATATGAACAAATCCCCTTTAACCCTCTTAGTAAAAAGAGTGGGATCGATTTTCCCAATTTCAAACCCACGGTCTTGCAACAACTCGGTAAGGTGCTCATACCACGCACGTGGGGCTTGTTTAAGGCCATAGAGTGCCTTATCGAGCTTGTATACATGATTGGGGAACTTGGGATCCTCGAACCCCGGGGGTTGTTTGACATATACCAACTCATTAAGAGGACCATTAAGAAATGCACTCTTCGCATCCATTTGTTGCAACTTAAAATCATGATGAGAAGCATATGCAAGGAACATACGAATAGATTCAAGACGAGCAACGGGAGCAAAGGTTTCACCGTAGTCGATACCCTCGACTTGGGAGTAGCCTTGTGCCACCAATCTTGCCTTGTTTCGAGTGACAACACCGTTCGTATCTTGCTTGTTCTTGAAGATCCATTTGGTTCCAATGACATTATGATTCTCCGTTGGCCTTGGCACCAATGTCCACACTTTGTTGCGCTCGAAGTTGTTGAGTTCATCATGCATGGCTTCAAGCCAATCCGTGTCCTCGAGCGCCTCATGTACCTTTTGGGGTTCAACACACGAAACAAAGGCGTGATGCTCACAAAAGTTTGATAATTGTTTACGAGTGGTTACCCCTTTCTTTAAGCTTCCATAGACATTTTCCAAGACATGCCCTTTTTTCTCGAGTTTGGAAGCAATCTTGGCGGCACGACGCTCCAATAGCTCCGCCGGAGTCACTTGAGGAGGATTATCTCGAGCGTCATCTTGAGCTTGCTCTTGATCATGAGCTTGCCCTTGATCTTGAGCTTGCTCGGTGTCGTGATCTTGATCTTGGGCATCATTTGGTGCATCACCAACATCTTGAGATTGATCTTGCCCTTGATCTTGATCACTTGGTTGAGGGCCTTCGGTTTGTTCTTCGGAAGCGTGTGGGTCTTGTGTCGGTGATGGTTCCACTTGAGTAGAACATTGTCCTTCTCCTTCCACCACAAGGGGTTCCTCAATGGGTAGGATTTGGCCCACACCCATTCTTCTTATGGCTTGAGGAGGAATTTCATCACCTACATCACAAAGACCACTTTGCTCCACTTGGGAGCCATTATTCTCGTCAAACTCCACGTTACACGTCTCCTCAATGAGTCCAGTGGACTTGTTGGGAACACGGTAAGCATGAGAGTTTGTAGCATAACCAACAAATATACCCTCTTGAGCTCTAGAATCAAATTTAGACAAGCGAACACCTTTCTTGAGAATGAAACACTTACAACCGAACACCCGGAAGTACGTGAGGTTGGGCTTGTTGCCGGTAAGTATTTCATATGGAGTCTTGTTCAAGCCTTTGCGGAGGTAGAGCCGATTGGATGCATGACAAGCGGTGTTGATGGCTTCGGCCCAAAAGTTGTATGGAGACTTGAACTCTGCCATCATGGTCCTTGCCGCGTCCATCAACGTCCGGTTCTTCCTCTCTGCTACACCATTTTGTTGAGGGGTATAAGGTGCGGAATATTGATGCTTGATCCCCTCATCACCAAGAAACTCATCCAAGGTGTAGTTCTTGAACTCGGTGCCGTTGTCGCTTCTAATGATCAATATCTTTGCATCATGTTGACGTTGAGCTTCATTAGCAAAGTCGATCACGGTTTGTTGGGTCTCGCTCTTCCTCTTGAAGAAATATACCCAAGTGTATCTTGAATAATCATCCACAATCACCAAGCAATACTTTCTTCCCCCAAGACTGTCAAACGTTGGATAGCCAAAGAGATCCATGTGAAGGAGCTCCAAGGGCCTCTTCGAAGAGATAATGGTCTTGGGTCGGTGAGCCGTCTCATGTAACTTCCCTTCGATACAAGCACTGCAAGCACGATCTTTGACAAAACTAACATTTGTTAGTCCTCGGATGTGGTCCCCTTTGAGGAGACTTTGCAAAGATCTCATATTGACGTGGGCTAAACGGCGATGCCAAAGCCATCCCACGTCAACTTTAGCCATTAGGCAAGTCGCGGTCTTAGTGGGTCGCTCCAAGAAGTTAACCACATAGAGACCGTTCTCGACATGCCCAACAAAAGCTACTTTAAGAGTCTTGCTCCACAAAAGGGTCACGGTATCAATATCAAAGAACGTTGCAAAGCCCATAATAGCAAGTTGACGAACGGAAAGTAAATTGAATGCAAGGGTCTCAACAAGCATGACCTTCTCAATGGACAAGTCCGGTGAGATGACCACCTTGCCGAGACCCAATACCTTTGACATTGAAGCATCACCATATTGGACATGGGTGGGCATAGATGAACTTGCTTGAACGTCCACCACCAAGTCCTTGCTTCCGGTCATATGATTTGTCGCTCCACTATCAAGCAACCATGACACCCCACCGGAAGCAAACTCCTACATAAGGTCAATGCTTGGTTTTAGGTACCCATTCTTGAATGGGTCCTTTCATGTTAGTAACAAGGGTCTTAGGAACCCAAATGGACCATTCAATGTACTCATAAGAAGAACCAACAAATTTGGCATAAACATGCCCATCACTAGCACGGCATAAAACATAAGAAGGGTTAAAATCGCCGGCTTTGTTGGGATGAGTGGTCTTGCCCCTATTGACATTACCACCCACCGCCTCGTTCTTCTTCTTCTTAGGAGCACCCTCTCCCTCTTTCATAAATGTATCTTTGACAGGGAGAGCTAGCTTGGTCTTGCTCTTCTTGTTTGACTTCTTCTTCTTCTTCGACTTGGCTGCAAATCCAAGTCCCTCCTTTGCCACAACTTCCTTTTGATTGCTCAAAAGTTCGTTGAGATTTTTCTCACCTTGTATGCACGCGACAAGGCCTTTCTCAATTTGCTCTTTCAACTTGGCATTCTCCTCAACAAGATGTGCATGCTCACAACAAGGGTTAGTTGCACGAGCATTATCAATTAAAACAAAAGGAGGACAAGTAGCAATTTCTTTAGTTAGCTTCACTTGGAGTTGATCATGAGACTCCTTGAGTGTAGCATGAGCACTTTTCAAGGCCTTGTGAGCCTTGTCAAGTAAATCAAACTCCTCTTCGAGTCTAGCATGGCCAACCCCAAGTTCATCCTTCTCAGTTTTAAGCACTTTAGCAAGAACAATAGCATGATCACGATCTTTCTTTAATTTAGCAAGATCTAGATTGTGTGTCTCCACAAGAGCCACTCTATGACCTTGCTCTTCCTCAAGAGCAATAGAAAGATCGGCAATCTCATCGGCATAATCTCTACTATGCCCTTCCAACTTAGAGATGGTCTCTTCATGAGATTCGATGATTTCATTGGCCTCACCTAATTGTTCCAAGAGAGCCACAAAGTGCTTCTTGGTCTCACCTTTGAGCTTGGCCATGAACTTGTCAAATTCATTTTCCTCCACCTTTGCCTCCTCACTTTCTTCCACACAATTCATCAAAGAAGGAGTGGAAGAAATGCTGGTTTTGATGTTGGAGGTTACCTTGTTGGTGGCCTTGGCCATGAGGCACTTGTGGGTGGTGATGGAGTTCTCGTTGGGGGAGTCGAAGAGGGACACCTTTGGTGATGGAGAGGTGGCGATGGCGACGGAGGCCGTAGAAACCCCTTCACCACTAGCAACTTCATCATCATCGGAGTCGTACTCTTCTTGCACCACCAAACTCTTTTGAGGCACCTTCTTCATGTAGTTGTTGTTCTTGTTGGGGAAGGACTTGGCCTTTTCTTTGCGGATGAGCTTGCCACCATTGTCCTCCCTCTTCTCATACGGACAATCCACCACAAAGTGACTCACATTGCCACAATTGTAGCACGTCCTTACCCGTTGCTTGCCCTTTGAGTTGTTCTTGGAGGAGTTGGGCCTTGAGTTTCTCTTGTTGCCCCAAAATTGCCTTGACGCAAGAGCCATGTGCAAGTGGAAATCATATTTGGTGTCTTCGGGGCAATCTTCGTCCTCATATTCTTCTTCTTCTTCCTCTTCATGAACTACCTTGGCCTTCAAAGCAAGGTTGGGCTTCTTCGAGCGTTGAACACGAGCAAGTGCGTTGTCGGCGGTCTTGTTCAAAATGTTCATAGCAATAAACTCATCCAACACATCACTGGAGGACAAGGTGTGGAAGTCCAGTCTTTGACGAATCACGGAGGACATGCTCTTGTTGTAAGGCATAATGGCCTTGAGGAATTTGCGCTTGATCCAATTGTCATCCGTGTCCTTGCTCCCGTGATCTCGGAGTGAGACCGCAAGAGTAGTCAATCTCCGGTAAAGCTCATGAGGATCTTCATCTTCATTCATAACAAACTCATCGGCCTCATCAAGAATAACCTCAAAGTTGGAGCGTTGAATGCTCGAGCTTCCCTTGTACAACGAGTTGATATGCTCCCATGCATCTTTGGCAAGAGTGAATGGGCGCAAATGAGGAAGCTCTTCGGGAGGCATGGCGGCTTGAAGAATGAAAAAGGCGGATGCGTTGAGTTGGTTGTCCACTTCTTCTCTTGGGGATAAGTTGCTTGGGTCATGCGGATAATAGCCTTGTTCAATGATTCTCCAAAGTTGAGTTGAGCTATAATTCAAATGAGACTTAATACGAAACACCCAATTAGCGAAGTTAGTCAAATCAAGCTTAGGAGGAGGACCATGATTGTTTATATGAGGTGAGGGAACCGGTCCTCCATAGACCCGGGGAGGGGGAACCGAGGCGTGCGTTCCCATCCCATTCTTACCATGAGGGGAAGATGTTTGAGAGTCTTTAGCCGCTTCCTTGCCGGAATTGACCTCCGATGCCGGTGCGGTGGGATTAACCACAAGCAACGGATCGTGAGTGGACTTCAACCCCTCAAGGAGTTCTTTAAGCATGGACTTGACCTCGGCCGTCATAGACGTCTTAAGTGAAGCCATAGCTTCGTTTAAGACGTCTCGGGTGACCGTGTTCATCTCCACGGCCTTGGGCACTTCCTCAACCCGTTCCCCATCGTCAACATACTCTTCGGGTGGTGAAACCCTTAATAAAGAGACGAGGCTCTGATACCAATTGAAAGGATCGATATGGTTGACTAGAGGGGGGGGGGTGAATAGGCAACTACCAATCTTTAGCTTTTCTTAACAAATTAGGGTTAGCAACAAAATAGATTGTCTAGATGTGCAACTAGGTGAGCAACCTATATGATGCTAACAATCACAACACAAGCAAGTAAAGGATACAATACAAGTAAAGCAAGTAAAATGTAAAGGTAAGAAATGACCACAAGTGGAGCCGGTGAAGACAAGGATGTGTTACCGAAGTTCCTTCCCTTTGAGAGGAAGTACGTCTCTGTTGGAGCGGTGTGGAGGCACAATGCTCCCCAAGAAGCCACTAAGGCCACTGTATTCTCCTCACGCCCTCACACAATGCGAGGTGCCGTGATTCCACTAGTGGTGCCCTTGAAGGCGGTGACCGAACCTTTACAAACAAGGTTGGGGCAATCTCCACAACTTAATTGGAGGCTCCCAACACCACCACGGAGCTTCACCACAATGGAATGTGGCTCCGAGGTGACCTCTTCCGTCTAGGATGCTCAAACACCCAAGAGTAACAAGATCCGCAAGGGATTAGTGGGGGGAAATCAAATATCTCTTGGTGGAAGTGTAGATCGAGGCCCTCTCCTCCAAACCCTAGAACATCAACAAGTTTTGTTGGCTAGGGAGAGAGATAGGGAAAAGATGGAGCTTGGGGGCAACAATGGAGATAGAGGATAAGAGGTAAAGCTGGTTGGAGAAGAACACCCACTTTATATAGTGGGGATAGAATCCAACCGTTACCTGTGCTCAGCCCGCACACACAAGCGGTACTACCGCTTCGGAGAGCGGTACTACCGCTTGAGCGGTAGTCCCAAATACCGAGCGGTAGTACCGCACTGAGCGGTACTACCGTGCCCACAAAGCGGTACTACCGCTATGGGCCGCAGAACAGCAGAGACCAGGGAGTAGAGTGGTACTGGAGCAGCCGCACCGCAAAGAGGTACTACCGCTCAACTACCGCTCTACTACCGCGAGAAGAAAACAGGATACCAGAAGAATTTCAGCAAGCGGTACTGATGCGGTACTAGAAAGCGGAAGTACCGCATTGCGGTACTACCGCACTACTACCGCTCTACTACCGCAAGAAGAAACAGGATACCAGAAGAAAATCCCCCAAGCGGTACTAGCTGCGGTAGACCACAGCGGTACTACCGCATAAGCGGTACTACCATGGTATCGAGCGGTACTACCGCTTGGGTGACCGGAAAACTGCCCAGACAAGATCTCCAAGTTGCCGGAAGGGAATGTGGGTGCATATGGGGTTGTGTAAGTGTTGATTCCACCCATACCTTTCCAAAGCGGACCCCCTCTTAATAGTACGGTTTTCCTACGACTCAATACCACCGAAAAAGAAACGCAAGAAAAACACCGTCTTTATAAAAGCTCCGAGGGGCATCAATCGTCTTTTGCCAAGTGATGGAATATCTAAAATGCTCAATGCACACGATTAGTCCGCAAAAGTATTGTCATCAATCACCAAAACCACTAAGGAAGAAATATGCCCTAACACACCCAATACAATGGCAAATTGTATAGGTGCACTAGTTCAGCGAAGAGATGGTGATACAAGTGCAATATGGATGGTAGATATAGGTTTTTGTAATCTGAAAATATAAAAACAGCAAGGTAGCAAGTAACAAAAGTGAGCACAAACGGTATTGCAACGCTTGAAAACAAGGCCTAGGGTCCATACTTTCGCTAGTGCAATCTCTCAATAATGCTAATATAATTGGATCACATAACCATCCCTCAACGTGCAACAAAGAATCACTCCAAAGTTCTTATCTAGCGGAGAACATAAGAAGAAATTGTTTGTAGGGTACGAAACCACCTTAAAGTTATCCTTTCTGATCAATCTATCCAAGAGTTCGTACTAAAATAACACCAAGTTACCTTTCCGATCAATCTATCTAGAGTTCGTACTAAAATAACACCATATGATACGCATCAACCAACTCTAATGTCACCTAGATACTCCAATGTCACCACAAGTATCCATGAGTTAATTATACGATACACATCAAACAATTTCAGATTCATAATACTCAATCCAACACAAAGATCCTCAAAGAGTACCCCAAGATTTCTATCAGAGAAAGTAGGACAAGAACGTTTATCAACCCCTATGCATAGATTACCCCAATGTCACCGCGGGAATCCGCAAGTTGAGTACCAAAACATATATCAAGTGAATCAATAGAACACCCCATTGTCACCACGGGTATCCATATGCAAGACATATATCAAGTGTTCTCAAATCCAATATTCAATCCAACATAACGATATCTCAAGGGGAAAGATTCAATTCATCACAACAAGGTAGGAAGGGAATAACATCATGTGATCCGACTATATAAACAAGGCCCGTGATACATCAAGATCATGACATCTCAAGAACACGAGAGAGAGAGAGAGAGATTGAACACATAGCTACTGGTACATACCCTCAGCCCCGAGGGTGGACTACTCCCTCCTCGTCATGGCCTCCTCCGGGATGATGAAGATGGCCACCGGAGATGGATTCCCCTCTCCGGCAGGGTACTGGAATGTCTCCAGATTAGTTTTTCGTTGATACAGAGAGTTGCGGCGGCGGAGCGGATAGTCTAGGGTTATTTCTGATGGTTTCTATATTTGTAGGATTTTTGGGCGTCGGTTTCACGCCAAGATGGGCCACGAGGAGAGCACAACCCATCAGGGCGCGCCAGAGGGGCCTGGCGCGCCCTGGTGGGTTGTGCCCACCACGTGGCTCTTCTGCCCCCCGCACGTAGCGTCTAGTGCCTCGTTTGTTCCAAAAAAATCGTCAAAAAGTTTCGGGCGATTCCGAGAACTTTCATTTTCTGCACAAAAACAACGTTAGTCCGGGTTAGTTCTAAATAAATAATATAAAGTGCATCAAAACCATATAAAAGTATTGTAAACATAGGTAAATATGGCATGAATACTTCATAAATTATCGATACATTGGAGACGTATCAGCATCCCCAAGCTTAATTCCTACTCGTCCTCGAGTAGGTAAATGATAAAAGAAAAAAATTATGAAGTGTGAATGCTAGCATAGTGCATAAGTTTGATCAATGATAATTTCAACCACTTTTCCTAGCATCATAACAGCAACTCTTAATCATAAAACTAATCATGATAAATTAGCAACCAATTCACATGTTACGGTTCAAACAATGAATTCTCTTGAAACTTAACAACCTATGTTCTTAGTCACCGAACAATTGCAATTCAACTTATTCTCAACAAAGTCTAAGTAACAACTCCCCATACTCAATCATCACATAGCCTTCTATGATTGCTAGTACTCAAAGCATATTTTTAGAACAAATGGCATCCATCGAACACAGAGAAAGATACGGCTTAATATTTCGCCTCCCAACTCATTTATCATAGAGATAATTGTCAACAATAATAAATCATGATAAAATATATTTGACTGTATATATATATTTGGATCTTTCCCCACCACATGATGCTTGCCAACTAAAGAATAATTGAGGTTGGAATAAGAAGTTGACTCAACATGAATAGTAAATAACATGAAAGTAAATAGATTATCCCTTCGCAGAGGGAAGCAGGGATTTGCAAAGATGCCAGAGCTCATTGTTTAAAGCAGAGATAAATATAATTTTGGGAGGTGCACCCTTCCTGTCAACGTTACGAGCAAGAGTTATCAATATCTTCCATGTTAAACACATTAGCGGCGGTTCCCAAGTGGTAAAAGTAAAGGTTTACTCCCCCTCCACCAACAAACACACTCCACAGCTAGCCGAATCCACGGGTACCGTCCATACCAACAACATTCCTGGGGGAGTTTTGTTTAATTATTTGCCTTTTTTTTCGGGACTAGGAATCCCTATTACTGCCCCTCTTGTGCCCACCTCGTGGCTCTTCTGCCCCCCACGAAGCGCCTAGTGCCTCTTTTGTTCCAAAAAAAACATCAAAAAGTTTCGGGCGATTCTGAGAACTTTCATTTTCTGCACAAAAACAACATCATGGTAGTTCTGCTGAAAACAGCGTCAGTCTGGGTTAGTTCTTAATAAATCATATAAAGTGCATCAAAACCATATAAAAGTATTGTAAACATAGGTAAATATGGCATGAATACATCATAAATTATCGATACGTTGGAGACGTATCACGCGCCCAAGGGGCCTGGCGCGCCCTGGTGGGTGCTGGTCACCCTGCCCCCCCTCTTCGGTGGATTTTGGCTCCAATAATTCTTATATATTCTGAAATAATTCTCCAAAAAGTTTCGTTCCGTTCCGAGAACTTTTATTTCTGCACAAAAACAACACCATGGTAGTTCTGCTGAAAACAGCGTCAGTCTGGGTTAGTTTCATTCAAATCATGCAAATTAGAGTCCAAAACAAGGGCAAAAGGGTGAGGAAAAGTAGATACGTTGGAGACGTATCACCAGCCGGTCCCTCTCCTCCAGAAGCGCCTAGGTTGTCGCTCTCTCTTTCTGAAGAGCAGCCTGCAACACCACTACTCGTTGGCATTGTAATCATCGATGGACGCACACACAATGTAATGGAGGAAAGATATCTGAGTCCTTATAACTAACCTCGATGGCGAGATCGAATGGCCGTGGACGAGTTCTTATCTCAGGACAGGATCTCGTTTGGCGCGCCTTGATCTCTGGGAGGGTTCGAGGACAACATATCGGTCCATCTCCAATGGCTATCCAGCCATGGGGCCTCCCGCCACCAGATACCATCACCAGCTCTGGATCGAAAGGATGCTGGCTCGAGTTAAAGACCTCCCCTTTCATCGCCTTCCCCTCCTCGTTGTACCTCACGAGCTTTTGGTGGGCGGAGATGTTGGTGAACTTTTCTAGATGGTCCAGGTCAGACTCAGAGAATGCCTTGGCCTTCTTGTATGAGGCAGTATGGGCCATGGCATAGAGGTCGTACACCTCTGGCACCTCCGTCTTATTGTGTCGCGCCTAAAAGAGAGGAACAAAGTATTAGTAAAGGGCCCAAGCTAGCATGAAGAATGAATTGCATGAATCATGAAGCAAACCACATACCCAGTTCCGCCCAAACTGAAATAAGTTGGCGCTGCCTTGATGGTGTGGCACACCAACCATTTGGGAACGCCGGTCCTTCGCATTGTCGTGGATGGCTGGCCAGTGGTCTGTGCACCACTCATCCACCAACGCCTCCTAACAATCCATCTTATCCGCACACCATCTCGGGGGCACCTAAGTTAGTAAAGAGAAATTGAGCGCTACGCCTACGAATCGAATCAAGGAAACTAAGTACAAGGCCTTAAGAATAGGTAATTACCTTAATATACTGATGCTTCTTCAGAAACTTTTCGTGGCATGACGACTTGTCCTTCTTAACACCATGCATGGCGTAGTAGTCTCGAACAGCATGCGGTCGAGCCTCGTGCTGTAAGTTATGTAATAGGCACTTGCACTCGGTTTCGATAACCTTTGCCGCCGCCTCCTCGTATCCCTCCTGACACCTGTAGAAGGTCTGCAATCAAATGTGACAACACTAATTAGTACAATAACTAGCTATTGTTAATTTTGGATTGTGTAAAGGAGAAATTACCCAACAGTTGTTGATCACCATCTCAGCCCTCGTGTGGCACAAGACACCATCGATCATCTCCTCCGGCGGGGCCTGTAGTGATCCCAGCTCAATACTAGCTATGGAAGCTGACCCTCACCGGACAACGTGACAAACCCCGGAAAATTTTGCCGACAAAGCACACCAAGGACGGTGTTGGCCCCGCGGACTCCATCGGCATGATGCCAACTGATGTCTACTACGCAACTTTATTCTTGTAGACTTTGTTGGGCCTCCAAGCGCAGAGTTTTGTAGGACAGTAGCAATTTTCCCTCAAGTGGATGACCTAAGGTTTATCAATCCGTGGGAGGTGTAGGATGAAGATGGTCTCTCTCAAACAACCCTGCAATCAAATAATAAAAAGTCTCTTGTGTCCCCAACACACCCAATACAATGGCAAATTGTATAGGTGCACTAGTTCGGCGAAGATATGGTGATACAAGTGCAATATGGATGGTAGATATAGGTTTTTGTAATCTGAAAATATAAAAACAGCAAGGTAGCAAGTAACAAAAGTGAGCACAAATGGTATTGCAATGCTTGAAAACAAGGCCTGGGGTCCGTACTTTCGCTAGTGCAATCTCTCAACAATGCTAATATAATTGGATCACATAACCATCCCTCAACGTGCAACAAAGAATCACTCCAAAGTTCTTATCTAGCGGAGAACATAATAAGAAATTGTTTGTAGGGTACGAAACCACCTTAAAGTTATCCTTTCCAATCGATCTATTCAAGAGTTCATACTAAGATAACATCAAGTTATCCTTTCCGTTCGATCTGTCTAAGAGATCATACTAGAATAACACCATATGATACGCATCAACCAACTCTAATGTCACCTAGATACTCCAATGTCACCGCAAGTATCGATGAGTTAATTATACGATACGCAACAAACAATTTCAGATTCATAATGCTCAATCCAACACAAAGAACCTCAAAGAGTACCCCAAGATTTCTATCAGAGAAAGTAGGACAAGAACATGTATCAACCCCTATGCATAGATTACCCCAATGTCACCGCGGGAATCTGCAAGTTGAGTACCAAAACATATATCAAGTGAATCAATAGAACACCCCATTGTCACCACGGGCATCCACATGCAAGACATATATCAAGTGTTCTCAAATCCAATATTCAATCCAACATAACGATATCTCAAAGGGAAAGATTCAATTCATCACAACAAGATAGTAAGGGGAACACACCATATGATCCAACTATATTAACAAAGCCCGTGATACATCAAGATCATGACATCTCATGAACATGAGAGAGAGAGAGAGATTGAACACATAGCTACTGGGACATACCCTCAGCCCCTAGGGTGGACTACTCCCTCCTCGTCATGGCCTCCGCCGGGATGATGAAGATGGCCACCGGAGATGGATTCCCCTCTCCGGCAGGGTACTGGAATGTCTCCAGATTGGTTTTTCGTTGATACAGAGAGTTGCGGCGGCGGAGCGGAGAGTCTAGGGATATTTTTTGGAGTTTCTGAATATTTGGGAATTTATAGGCATCGGAGGCGGTGGAGGGGGCCCCGAGGAGGGCACAACCCATCAGGGCACGCCGGGCCCCCCCTGGGGCGCCCTGGTGGGTTGTGGCCTCCATGGCCCACCTCTCCGACACTTCTTTGGCCCATTGGGTGTCTTCTGGTCCAGAAAAACTCTCCAAAAAGTTTCATCGCGATTGGACTCCGTTTTGTACTGATAATCTGCGAAGTAAAAAACAAGCAAAAACAACAACTGCCACTTTGGCACTATTTCAATAGGTTAGTCACAAAAAATGATATAAAGTTGCTATAAAGTGATTGTAAAACATCCAAGAATGATCATATAACAGCATGGAACAAGCAAAAATTATAGATACGTTGGAGACGTATCAATCGTCAAATTAACTTTCATACTATATAACCTTAGCATTGTAGATGTTGATATGTTTTTGAATAAATTTAGGCAAACTATGTTTAGCTTGACTTTGACCAAATCTTATATGCGAAGTAAAAAGAAACGGATGGAGTAAAAAAATTTGGACGCGTGGCACCAAATGGTTATCATACATGTTTTGTATTTACGGGAATTCAATAAACCAATATTATCAATGATTGCGGCCGAGCTATCATGCCTAAATGTTTATAATTCATTCAGATTCGTATGAAAAGGGCCCTAGAAAACTCAATTAATGTATAAAAAGGGCCGAATTGGTGCACTAGAGGACACATTGAATGTAGTTTCGCCACCAATGGTGACATGTTCCCTATCGAAACCACGAGGTTAGAGCATGTGCTTCTAGTTCAAAATTTGAACTTCGCATATTAAATCCCTAGAAAACTCAATTAATGTATAAAAGGGGCCAAATTGGGTGCACTAGACAATGCATTGAATGTAGTTTCACCAACAAAGGTGACATGTTTCCTATCGAAATCACAAGACTTCTTGAATAAGCTTTGGCTTGTAAGATGCATGTCCCAATATTTATCCCAAATTCGTCAAAAAAATGCACACCGTATATGTGTCATGGCATGACACTGTGTAAGTTTCATGAATTCCTGGCGAGCTTTGGGTTCTCTCGGACTTTTGAAACCAAGATTATCAATGTTTGCGGCCTAGTCACGACACCAAGATGTTTGTAATTCAGTGACCATCGGTGCATGGGATGTAAACATGGACCCAAGGACACAAAATGGTTTTTAATCTATTTTGGTGCCCTGGAGCCCGTGCTTGTAATTCAAACTTGACTTCTTCACATTAAGTGCATGCCTAGAAAAATCAAATGTCATTTTGACCACAAAGGTGACATGTTCCCTATCGAAACCACCATGCTTCTCGTGGGAAGCTCCAATTTGTAAGAGGTTTGTCCCAAAACTTGTCCCAGACTGGTAAATTTTTTTTACCATGTCCTATAAGTGTCGTGTCGACACCCCAGTTTCAATAATTTCAGACGAGTTCTGAATTTATGGGGATTTAAAAGCAATGTTTCCCAACGTTTGCGTCCTAGTCACGATGCCGAGATGTTTTTAATCATTGCATGGGACCTAAACAGGGACCCAAGGACATATAAATGATTTTGTAACCCATTTTGGTGCCCTGGAGCATGTGCTTGTAGTTCAAATTTGAATTATGCACATTAAATGGATATAAAAAAGCTCAATTAATGTATAAAGGGCCCCAAACGAGCCGTGAATAATTCCACATTTTAGCATTGCACTTGTATTAGTCTATGTTGCATGTAGAAAAAATATCAACGCAAGAAGAGACATCGAATGTCGTTCCCTCCATAGAGGTGACATGTTCCGTATCGAAACCACGATGGTTCTTGAGAGAAGTTTTGGTGTGCAAGAGACTTGTCCCAAATTGGACAAAAAATATCATGTCATATAAGTGCCGTGTCATGACACCAAGGTTAGTTTCAAGAATTTCAAACGAGTTTTGGATTTATGATGATTTAATAGCCAAGTTTCTCAATGTTTGTGGCCTCGTCATGACTCTGAGATGTTTGTAATCCATTCACTTTCATTGCATGGGACCAAAACATGGAACCCAAGGACACAAATAACTTTTTTCAACCCATTTTGGTGACACGAAGCATGTTCTTAGTTCAAATTTGAATTATGCACATTAAATGTATAGAAACTTAATTAGTGTAGTATACAAAAAGCTAAACGAACCATGAATAATTTAAAGTAGTTCTATATGCCCGTCTGAGCTCGTGCGTGTGTAAGCACTGTGTGCGCGTGTCGTGCTAGCTCGACATTCCTTCTTGCATAAGTTATCCAATTTGTATTAAAATGATGTTCTATCCAAACACGCTTCTCCCGACACTCCCCCAATCGGTTTCCCGCCGAAGCGCCGGCCTTGTCATCAACCACCTAGACGAGGAGGATGAGACGGAGCAGGATGGAGAGCAGGCAAATGCAGTATCGCGCCATCGAGCATGAGCGAGACGTCATCATCAGCCCCCATGCCACCATCGCACACGGTAACGTCTGCGATACGTATCTGGTCCCACCAGGTGCCCATCGGGGCACGCCTTGTAAAGTATAGGAGGCAACCCTTACCAGCAAGACGCAACTTCCCAGCCCGTAACCCAGTCGAATGGAACTCAGAAGTTAAGCATGCTTTTGGTGGAGTAGTCAAGGATGGGTGACCGGTTGGGAAGTTGCTAGATTTTAAGGTTCATTTAGGCGGTGTGATACGATCACTATAGGCATAAATAAAATGCCTGTAATGATATGTCATTTCGGCTAAATAAATCTTGAGATCCTTGTTTTGAAAATATCCAAGATTTTCTTTTGTTGTTTTGAAAATGTCAAGGATCGATGACGTGTGTGTGTGTGTGTGTGTGTGTGTGTGAACCAATGCCTATGTGTGGACCATGTGCCTAGATTGTGCGGTTTCTGATCACAAACCTATCGATGGGCCCTTTGGGTCTGTCATGCCTTTTACTGACAACACTGGAAGGCCAAGGATGGGTGACGATATGTGTGTGTGTGTGTGCGCGTGCGTGCATGCGTGCGTGTGTGTGTGTGTGTGCGTGTGTGTGTGTGCACGTGTGTGTGTGTGTGTGTGAACCCATGCCTGTGTGTGGACCATGTGCCTACATTGTGCGGTTTCCGACGACAAACCTATCGATGGGCCCTTAGGGTGTGTCATGCCTTTTATTGACAATGCTGGAAGGCCAAGGATGGGTGACGGTGTGTGTGTGTGTGTGTGTGTGTGTGTGTGTGTGAACCCATGCCTGTGTGTGGACCATGTGCCTACTTTGTGCGGTTTCCAACGACAAACTCATTGATGGGCCCTTAGGGGTCTATCATGCCTTTTACTGACAACGCTAGAAGGCCAAGGATGGGTGACGGTGTGCGTGTGTGTGTGTGTGTGTGTGTGTGTGTGGACCATGCATGCCTCCATTGCGCGGTTTTCGACGACACACTTATATATCGATGGGCCGCTATATATATCATCCATTTGGCTGACAACGCTGGAACGTCAGCCTGCTACGTGTCATGTGTGTGTGGGGGTGGGGGTGAGGGGAGGGGAACGATATATATACGTCCATAATGACCTAGGTAGTATATATATAACCAATCTTAAGGGGGGTATATATGTCCAGTTATCTCAGCTAGGTGCATGCCACATCATAGCTAGTGTTGTGCATTGTGTATTAATTGAAACACTGGACCACACCATTTTCGCATATACATTTGGCCATATGCAGGGGGGATGGTGTTCTTCTAGCCCAGCTCAACTGATCTTTGACGACGCGCCAACTCGTGGGACCGCGCGATCTATATATCCCTCTTGTCCGACAACAATATGTGATGGTTTGGCCATATTAAGGTATAAATTCTCTTGGTTGTCTTACGAAAAGTCAGACATGGATAAATGTGTGACAAATTTTGAACTAGGTCATGTGTTCATAGGACCCCATCCTCCGGCACATAGTGTAGGGGGCAACACCCTACGTTTGTCATGAAACCCTTTTCTGTCACATTGGACACTTTTTGGCATGCACATATGCAGCATGTGCCACACATTAAAGTTGCGCATTGCGAATTTAAACATGACAACACCATGTTCGTACATATATATAGTTCATCCATTCATAAATACAAGTCTTTTTTAGGGATTTCACTACCAACTATATATATATATATGTATATATATACGTACTTTACAGTGTACATTCACTTATTTTACTCCCTACATATATAGTTAGTATACTGGAATATCTAAAAAGACTTTTTTTTGAAAACTCCAAAAAGACTTATATTTAGGGACGGAGGGAGTATATATTTGGGCCACTAGCGGGCGTGGTTGTGTTTTGACCCTCTCTTGCGTTTTTTTGTCGTTTATCCCAAAGATGCTAGTATTATGTAAAATAGCAAACGAAACTGACAAAACAACCGTATGCGTTTGTATCCCCAACATGCACGAGTGTAGTACTCTAACCGTGTGTGATGCCCATACATAGCAAAATCGGCCTTGCCTAGTGGTGGTAACCGCAAGCGTCAGCCAGTGCAAAGGGGTAATGTGCACAGTAAAAACCCAAACCACCACACACACCAAATGGAACCGGTGCTCAACCATGGGGATGTGCATGGCGCCGTCCTGATAGTGTTGGATGACAACGTGATAGAGGATTCCGACGCGTTGGCCGCCATGCCGGGCAACGGCAAACAGCCAGCTGCCGCAGCCGACAATGACGGGATAGAGGATTCCGACGCGCTGTCCTCCATGTCGGTCAACGGTCAACCGTCATCTGCCGCAGCCGCCGCCGCCGACGACCCCGAGTTTTAGCATCGAATGCAGATGGCCATCGCTCTGTCCGTCCAGGAATCGGGCCTCGATGTGTTCCCGCGTGACGTGGACAAGCGCCGTCTCAGTGTCGGTGTGGAACAATCTATCACATCTACGGATGCCATTCGCAACGCGGCTAGGGATCTGAAGCGGCAGAAACGGTGGGAGATTGCGAAGAAGAAGTGGAACTCAGATGCAGAGGGCAAAAAGAGGCGGGAGCAGAACCAGAAGGTGGCAGAGCAGGCCACCGCATGCCTCTCAGCCGCGTTGGAGGCCAGTGCAGGCCTTGTAGATGCGGCGGCAGCCCCAGCAACAGCGGCCACGACAACCAGGGACGCAGCTCTAGCGAGAGCGGTTCCCTTCTGTATCCCGATGGCCCACGTGGACGCCGCGACATGTTCGTCGACAGCGGCAGACCTGGCGAGAGGCGCCGTGTTCGCTCCGGCAGAGGTAGCCCCTCCGGTCTCCGCCGTGGAACCTGTGGAGCTCATCGACTTGACGAGCTCCTCTGAATACTCGTTCTGAGCCGAGGAAGGTCATGACGACGGTGGAGGCGTGGCGTTTGTATGCATCCATGGCGTAGTGAATATTTTGTGCAGTTCATCTTCATGTAAATTGATGAACTGTTTGTAAATTATTGAGCATATGAACTAATGTCAACTAATCCACTGCAAAATAAGACATTTTGTTGTGAAAATTTGCCAAATGTTTGTGTCATCTATTTGTGGGCATGTGGAAATTTAGGATGAATTTCACGTCTGCGACTGAAATTAAGGATGAACCTTGTGAGATGAACCCGCCTTGAGAAATCTCAGAAAGACTACCCGCCTTGAGGGAAGCAAAAATTCGTGGTTTCGCGGCACGGCATTTCGTTACAGCGTACACACTTTATTATGTTTGGACCGTGTGCGATCTTGGTTGCTCCCGCCCAGTTCCTTTACCAAAATTTAAGTGGAAGCGTTATTTGAACTGCATGCCGCCCTTCCTCGTCCACTGCACCAACCTTATAGTAAAATTTCAGCTGCCGAGGCATTTGAACCGTCGCCATCCCTCATCCACCACCATCTCCACTCACACCATTACTAATAAATTTTTCAGCAGCAGCGGCACATCCGCAAACACCCCCCGTCCACACAACACCCCCCTGCACCTTCCTCCCCCGCTTGAACCCTAGCCCTCCCCCAACGCCGCCTTCCACCACGAACCTCAGCCGATCAGCCCGTGCCTCATAGCTAAACAAGTTTAGGGTCCCCACCGATCCACATACACCATTGCTGCCCTGAGTTTTTAGATGAGGCCGGCGGTGCCCCTTTCCCCTAGATCCCCATCCCGTAGTCCAGAGAATCGCAGCCTAATCAGCCCGACCACATCTCCCGTGGAGCTCGAGGAGTGTACGAGCAATAAGAGGTCTATCATGGCCTCTCCGCCGTACGCTGGCGAGGTGGACGCCGTTCGCGCCGACCCTTCGATCCCGGACGCACACCTTGCCGCAGGAGCCAGTGAGGACGATGCCTACGTTGCCATGCCGAAGGCTTCAAGTCTGTGGGCTCGCGTATTCATGTATCTCAGGAGAGCTGGCTATGACATCAAGCTCGTCAACATCACCGGCTTCACTCGGGCCATGTCAGAAGTTAAGTGGTCCACCGGCAATGCCTCAGGTTCAACCACCGTCGATCTCTTCAAAGGCCCCGCCGCTGATCTCCTCCGGCTTGCGGTCATGGATTTGTGATCCTTCTATGCCATCGAGCCCCTTTTGTCATTTCTGAATGAAACGTTCTACGGCGGTGGCTTTGGATCCTTAGCTCCAAAGTCATATCTCATCCACCAAGATAATGGAACACACTACGGCTGTTACAAGGGGAAACTTCCCATCTGCGACATCAGGGAGCGCACCCTGGGCACCTCATATCCCAAGTGGATGGAGCCCATCCATGACAAGTGAGGCAACATCCTGTGAGCAAATCATACCTTTTCTAGCTAGCCGTCTCGTACCCATTCTTGTAGTAGCTTTTCCCATGTGATAATCAGGCAGTGTTTAATTGAGCATTTGTCTAGTTGTCAAGCAGATGCCTTGCTTTTCTGTATCTGGTTATTAGATTGGTTGCATTGAGTATTTGTCCAGTTTTCGATGGCTATAGTTGGTTGTTATAGTGAGCATGAATGCCTTGTTTCTTTCAGTTATTCACAGTGTGATGTTCATTATGTGCAAGTATGAACTATGCAGTTCAATTTCATCAATACCACCTGTTAAGCTTGGTGTTGTTAACCTGCTCCCTAACTCCCGCTTTAAACATTTATGCCTTGTTTCTCTGAATTTGGTTGCCAGGTTGGTTGCAGTGTGCATTTGTCTAGTTTTCTAGCAGATGCCTTGCTTTTCTGTATCTGGTTGTTAGGTTGATTGCAGTGAGCATTTGTCTAGTGTTCAAGCAGACGCCTTGGTTTTTATTATCTGGTTGTTAGGTTGGTTCCATTGAGCATTTGTCCAGTATCAAATGTCTAGATTTGGTTGTTATAGTGAGCATATATGCCTTGTTTATTTCAAGCAGATACCTCGTATACTTGGTTGATGTTAAGCCTATTGTACTTATCATGACTTTACATGTACTTGCACAGGACAACAATGGGACTGGCCAACGTTTTGCACCGAGGTTCTTTTCATCCCTCCGCTTATACTCCATCCATTCCATCATGTAGTGCATATAGATTTTTGAGATGTATCTACATATACCATCTAAAATGTATACAATATGATTTTTTTATGTATCTAATGAAATGTAATTGCAATTCTAGATGTAAATGTTTTTCTCTACAAACTTGGTCAAAGTAAGTAAATGTTGACTTCTCAAAATGTTTATACGCAACACATTGTGGAACTGATGGAGTAATATATTACACCATTCTGCAACTGCATTTTAGCTTCTAATATTGGCTTCTTGCTTGTAGGTACATATGTCTTAGGTAAAGAACCATTCCTGGACCCTTTTTGCGTGTGGGGCAATGAATTTTCATGAACCAGCATCAAGTGAGGAAACTGAAAATGATTGTTAGGGAAAAGAGACGAACAATGCCAATTAGACTATTTGTTTACGCTCTATCCAGCACAACAGTGACCTATAGGTTGGTAACTACGAACTCTGTAGGCTTCTATTAGTACTGCCCATAATGAGTTGTCACACAACAATGTCTGAATCTTTTTCTTTTGCAGTGGTTGCCAAAGCAGTTTACTCAAGATTACCTCGCAAAGTACATGATTGCTGGACATGCAATGCAGGTGAAAATATATCATCGAGACTACAATTGTCGGGCCTCTTGGACTGGGGGTACCCAGGCCCGTCTGCCTGCGGCCCGAGACACAGAGGGTGCCTTGAGCGCTACGTGGCCCGTCCGTAAGCTTCGCGGGCAAGGTCCTCACGAGGTCCCACCTCTCGCGAGGCACGCGGCGACATCGCCGCCAGGGACTTCACGAGGCCTCTCCGCAAGGCAGTCCCCGAAGCCCTCAGGAGGCAGGCCCACCTAGGATTGGCTTGACAAGGCCTTGTGACCCTGTGCTCGCACATGGATGATGCACGTCGCGCAAAACGCCCCCCAGGGTCGTACCAGTAGGCACGGACAAAGAGGTTTTCCTCTTTGGTGATAGAGGAGCAACACGAGCTCGCGGGCTCCCAAGGAAATCCCCAAAGGTTTCCTTTCTCATGCTAGAGGACCAAGACTGGGGGCTCGGCAGGACGGAGGTCACCCCCGAGCCAACGAGCATGTCACGATGAAGAGCTTTGGCAGGCAAAGACCACTTTGTCAGGATAGGCTGCAGTCTTGTCCCCTTTCAAACTGGCCGTTGTGGCAACCATTCCCGCCTTGTGTTCTCGGGGGAACAGGACCAAGGCCGGTATAAGAGTAGGGAACCAGCCACCGTAGAGGGCATCGCACCCTGGGTAGGAAAGAACACACCTTGTACTCATCCTCCTCCTCAAGCAATCCAGACAAGAAGGAGTAGGGTCTTACACCGCGAGGTGGCCCGAAACTGGGTAAACTGTGTGTCCCTTGCTCGTCTTCCTTAGCTCGAGCCGTCGGAGAGTTGCCGTGAGGTTGTGAGGCAGAGTAGGGAAGGAGAGCGAGTGCATCCCAGTGTTCGAACCTTTCTGTGTCCCCGGAGCCCCGATTTCGACATTTGGCGCGCTAGGTAGGGGCGCGCCGTTGCTCTCCAGCTCCGTCTCGGCTTCGCCCGCGCCGACCCAAGGGTAGACACCCGTCGCGCACGCGCAGCGCGCTCAGCGCCGAATGGACGCCAAGGCCTTGCCCACACCGCGGCCAAAGCTGTCGTCGGCCACGCCGCCCGTGAGCGACGGGATCGCTCACAGCCCCCCGCGCGGTGGAACGACCATCCCGTCGCGTCCTCCTCGGCCCACATTCACGTGGGAAACCTAAACGCGCAGGACGCGTTGCTCATGCCGAGTGAATTGCTCTGCCACCGACCGACGGATGGGGGCTACGATGCCAGGGCAGACCACATTGCCGAGCTAGTCACCGTCGCCAGGAGGGCTCCGGCGCCCTACCTCCCGCGTCGGCCCCCGGCGTCGGGAGGAGGAAGCACGGGTGACGGGCCTCCCCACTGCAGCGTGGCGACCTGGCCGGGCCTCGGCCTAATGGGCCCGAGCAGGGCCCACCTCGCGCTGTCCTCCTCCTCCTCCGGGTCCCGGTTACCGGCTTTGGTTTGCCGATCGGCCCCAACGGCGATGCACCAGGGGGGGATGTTCTGCGCCCACCACAACGTGTGCACCCACGACACAGAAGACTGTCGGGCGTTCGGAACTTCCTGTAGAGAGCGCGCCGCCCAGTGCCCGGGTCACATCGTCCACGGTGCCGGTCGCGGAGACAGCACCAGTGGTAGCAGGAGGGACAACTGCAGTAAAAACCCTAACCAAGGCTGGCGTGAGCAACCTCGCGGCGACAACGAGCGCGGTCAGCCTTAGGAGGATGCCCGGCAAGGGCGACCCCACGGAGCACGCCCCCAGGACAGCGTGGCCCTGCTGCCACCACCGCGGTCGCCCAGAGAGCGGCAGCGGCTCGTTTGACGAAGGGTTTGGGGATGACCAGGAGCTTCGCAGGGCGGACTGCATCCTCGGCAGAGCCCAAGCCCTCTTGTCGAATCACCGGCTCGGGCAGCTCCCCCGCGCGATGGGCGGCACTCTCTGGGATCCGGAAGCCGCGCGGTCCCTCAGGTGGACCCAGTATGCCAACTCCTTCCACTCCAGGGATGGTCTCAGATCCGTGGATACCACGGGCACGCTCCCCTGCTGTGTACCCCCCCCCTCATCTGCAACGTCTCCGTCACCAAAAACCCTCATCGACGGGGGCGCCGGCCTCAACGTGCTCTCTGTGGAGACCTTCGAGACTCTCTGGGTGCTCTACAGTTGATGACTCACAAGTATAGGGGATCAATCGTAGTCCTTTTCGATAAGTAAGAGTGTCAAACCCAATGAGGAGCAGAAGGAAATGACAAGTGGTTTTCAACAAGGTAATTTCTACAAGCACTGAAATTGTAGGTAACATATAGTTTGATAGCAAGATAATTGGTAACGAGCAAGTAACAGTACCGGTAAATAAAGTGCAGCAAGGTAGCCCAATCCTTTTGTGGCAAAGGATAGGCCAGAACAGTTTCTAGTAATAGGCAAAGTGTTCTTGAGGGTACATGGGAATTTCATCTAGTCACTTTTATCATGTTGGTTTGATTCGTGTTCACTACTTTGATAATTTGATATGTGGGTGGACCGGTGCTTGGGTGTTGTTCTTACTTGAACAACCTCCCACTTATTATTAACCCCCTCGCAAGCATCCGCAACTACGAGAAAAGTATTAAGATAAAATCTAACCATAGCATTAAACGTTTGGATCCAAATCAGCCCCTTACGAAGTAGCGCATAAAGTAGGGTTTAAGATCCTGTCACTCTAGCAACCCATCTTCTATTAACTACTCCACAATGCATTCCCTTAGGACCAAGGATGGTGAAGTTTGATGTAGTCGACGTTCACATGACACCAATAAGGGAATCACAACATACATATCATCAAAATATCGAACACATATCAAGTTCACATGATTACTTGCAACATGACTTCTCCCGTGACCTCAAGAACAAAGGTAACTACTCACAAATAATATTCATGCTCAAGATCAGAGGGGTATTGAATAGCATAATGGATCTGAACATATAATCTTCCACCAAATAAACCATATAGTAATCAACTACAAGATGTAATCAACACTACTAGTCACCCACAGGTACCAATCTCAGGTTCCGGTACAAAGATTGAACACAAGAGTTTGAGAGGAGATGGTGCTGTTGAAGATGTTGATGAAGGTTGGCCTCCCAAAGATGAGAGGGGTGTTGGTGATGACGATGGCTTCGATTTCACACTCCGGGAGGGAAGTTCCCCCGGTGGAATCGCTCCACCGAAGGGCAAAAGTGCTCCTGCCCAAGTTCCGTCTCGAGACGGCGGCGTTCCGTCCTGAAAGTGCTCTCCTTATTTTTTCTAGGTCAAAAGACCTTATATACCAGAAGATGGGCACCGGAGGTGGGCCGAGGAGGGCACAACCCACCAGGGCGCGCCTGGGGGGCCTGGCGCGCCCTAGTGTCTTGTGCCCACCAGGGTGGCCCCCTTTGGTAGTTGTTTGCTCCAGTACTTTTAATATAATCCAAAAATATTCTCCGTGAAGTTTCAGCATATTTGGAGAAGTGCAGAATAGGTATCTCTGATGTGCTTTTTCAGGTCCAGAATTCCAGCTGTCGGTATTCTCCCTCTTTGTGTAAACCTTGCATATTATGAGAGAAAAGGCATTAGAATCACTTCCTAAAGCATTATTATTTAACAAAACATTATAAATAACAGTAGGAAATCATGATGCAAAATGGACTTATCAACTCCCCCAAGCTTAGACCTCGCTTGTCCTCAAGCGAAGCCGACAATGAAAAGCATGTCCACATGGTTTGAGAGAGAGGTGTCGATAAAAACAAAAATACGGACATAGTAGCATCATACTTATTATCATAACAACAATAAACTTTAACATAAAACTTATTCATATAACTTTCATCATATAACTTCTCATGAACAAGTAACAATTCATCACAACATAGAAGTATAAAGCATAAACCTTATTGAAAACCAACAAACTATGTTCTCAGTCAATTTTGCAACTACAATTCATCATATATTTAGGAAGGGTCTCGTGTCGGAGACTTTTGGCAAGTCCACATACTCAACCATCATTTAGTCTTCTCTGATTGCTAACACTAACAGCATACCCATGAGCAAAAAGTTTCAACCGAACCCATAGAAAGATAGGGGCTTATAATTTCGCCTCCCAACGTATTCACCTCAAGGGTGATGTAAACAATAATAACTCATGCTCACTCACATCCAACTGGATATATGTGCCTAGATCTTTCCTCACCACATGATGCTTGCAAAAAGAAAAATTAAAAAGGAATCGGGGAGAATACTTTGACTCTTGCATAAAAGTAAATACATAAAAGTAAATGATAGGCCCTTCACAGAGGGAATCAGAGGTTGTCATGCACTTTTTGGGTTTGTATGCCCAATCCCTTAATGTAAAAGAACGTCACACTATATTGCCCCCTATGATAGCAACCTTTATTATGTAGTCCGTCACTTTTATTAGTTTGCCATCATAAGTTCATATAGCGCTCAATTTTCTCTTACACTAATCTATTATATATAAAAAGTGCTTTACGGGCTAATCAGAAAAAAGATAAATAAACTAGAAAATTCCACAATAATTAGAAATATCTAGCCTTTAATTATGTAAATCAAATAATCACAGCCGTTGGATTTACTTTAAAGGTAACCATCTCTAAATTACCCACCATTGCCATTACATAGAGACTATCTTGCTTTAAAACACAAAATTGATGGAATGGATCTAATTCATACGAAAGCACATACACGTCTCCAAGATTCATCTATGCCATCGTAAAAACAAAGAACAAAAAAAAACAGGCCATGTCATAGATTAGTCTTTCCATTGCTTGAGTCCATCGATGAAACAAGACAAAAAAATAGTGCTACAGGCTCCTGCCGATGCCCTACATTAAATTTTCCCCTACCCATTCAATTTATCTAGCTACAAAGAGATTATACATCACAAAAGTCTGTTAGCCTCCACGTTCAATAGAAAACAAAAAGAACAAAAACGGACGACCTAGCTTGTGTGCACGCCGCCGCCACAGAGTTTGCCTCGCTGCCCTCGGCTGATCATCTGAGCTTCCCCCCATGTGCATGCACTTCAGTGACCATGTATTTGCCAACCCGTCGCCGCCGAGTTTACCTAGCAACACTCGGCTGATCATCCGAACATCAGCCATGCATGCACAATTTCCGTCACGGCCTACTAGAACTGACTAGGAAAAATCAGTGCCTGATGGTTGTAGATCCCACAGCCGCTTAATTGGCTGTTAATGTTAAAGAATGACCAGCCAGCTCTTGCTCTTGATTAGTTTAAATTCCTTGCACCTAAAAATTGTTAGCCCCATTGAGATTAATGGCTTGGTCTCAGCGGAACTGGCTTGAAGATCATGAATCGATTAGCTAATGACTAGCTTCATCTGTTTTGTTAATCTTGAGATTAAAATCTGGGCATGGGTTTCGGGTCGTCCGTGAATCAATTACATAGAGGCTAGCTTCATCTGTTACGTGCACGTCTAGCCGGAAGACCGAAGCAGTGTGCAGAAGGCAGCTGGGCAGTATGTAGTCTCAGTGGTAAGATTTCGAGAGTGCCAGGTATTATATGGGCGTGGTTTCTGGCCGGCCGTGAATCAATTAGATAGCTAGCCAGTTTTTGCATGAGGAATAAATTAGTTTTATTGCCTGGTATGTATGTGCATGCATGTTGAGGCCAGCTCCATCCTTTGATGTTTGATCCATAGTGTGCATGAGTGTTCAGCAACGTACTTCAAGCAGTTAATCTCCACAGATTAGCATAATTCTTGCTATTGGTGGGCAGCGAAGATAATGAGAATGTACAACCATTGAAAGAGGAATTCGGGGAGAACTTGGTTGGAGGCGTGGAGGTGCAAAGGAGAAAAGGCCAAGGTTGTATAATTATTCTCTAGGCTAAAAGTATGATATCAAGAAAATAATTGTTCATGTTCTTCCTCCTTTGGATCATAGACATAGATCTGAGCATTACAAAAGAAAGGCTTCAATCGCCTTCTAGATATACATCTATATCCTATCTATAACCTGCCAGTTGTGGCATGTACTTTTTCTGAGCACTTTTCGGGACCTTTTGGATATTGCACTCATACGAACCTTTTTATTTAATAAAGTGACTGCATGCGATGCAGAGGCCGGGGGAGATCCTCCTTTTCAAAAAAAAAGTTATCCCACATGTTCTCTTTGTAAGTGTTAATACTATTAATGCCGTGGTGGAGTTTTGAAAACCCCAAAATTAGCATGAGTGGAAATTTGATTGAATCAAGTTCTCCTTTTAGTTCAAAGATCGAAGCATAATGAATCTAATTTCTTGAGTATGCTACTCAACAAAACTTGGTCAATCGTAACTCTAACTGGACTACATATGAATGAAAAGTTAGTTGGCTGCTCTTCTCTGAAGATTTCTTTTATAGACATGTGATGGTTGATGATATTCTACAAACATCTCTACGTGCAGAGCTACAACAGGATTTACTAACAGAACAAAGCACTTATCATGTATGCAAGAGAATAAAATGCCTCAGACCCTCATTTAGAGTTACACACATGTACTAGGAATAGATCACTTGAATTGTGTGATTTGCATCAACTCATCAAGAAGAACGACCACAGAGTGTGCACCAATTTATAGTGTACGTCAACAAACCGTTGAAGCATGATGCAGACTATGAGCCCACGAGGGACCTCTACGGCATAGAAGATCGCGCACACTGTGAGCAAGGTTGTGGTGAAAAGGTATGTACAACTTATCACTACCAATTACATGTCTTCTCTCTAAAAATGAGCATATATACATGTGTGTCTGGCCAATTTACATTCTTCAATAGAGATTTAATCAATTACATGTTATACATATACATAGTTCAACCACCTGCTCGGAGAGAAGATGAAGATGCGATGGACATCTGCAATGATGAGCCAGGTGGCATACGCTGCCCGATCCATTAGAGGTCTTTGGCAGGCACCAGGAGCGCCTTGACAGGCTCTAAGAGTGGTAGAACTTCTACACCACTTGACCGGCAGATCATAAACCATATAAGGTTCGGGTGTATGAAACGCGTGCATTCTTCTCAATCATGTATGACTAGGCCTATGCATTTTCAATATGAGAAAACATCAATGATTCATCACATGCAACTTCCATTGTATAAAAGCTTCATATACGGAAATACTAGAACAATCCAGCTTTGAAAGTAGCTGCAAACTATACTCACTACTCAATATTATCACATCGCATGAAGATTAAATAAAGAAATACTGTGAGATATATGGCTGAGATCTGAAGTAACTATCAACACGCGTGCAAATATGAAAATGGTTAGATATAAAATCTAACAATATACAACAATACAAGTTTGTTTAATCATGCATCGTTCGTAGCAGCTATGTGTAAGTCAAACCTCCTAAATATATGTGTTATAATAAAAGAACTCACCCTATGGAGAGGTCCAACCAATGGTATATAAGTTAATAGAACAACCATAAATACCCATAGAACAAGTAGCCGAGTCTTCATCCTGCATATCTAAAGAGGTATTTTATTGTATTTAGCCCTGTCTCTCTCATCTTATGTAGTAGATGAAAAAATAACTAGATATGAAAAAATTAACTAGAAATCATTTGTGCGCTATTGCAAGGTAATTTCTCCATAGATATTCTCTGCACACATGATGTGTTGATGCTACCAAGAGGTACTTAGTCTCAGGAGAGGTAAACACAAATGACTTGGATTGGAGATAGACGATCTATGACTAACTCCAGACTACAATAGCATTATGTCAAAGGAATTACATGTGTTTTCAAGCTTAAATTTCCCGTATGGATCCCTTACATATTGTAATTCATTTAATATTTTTCCTATATTTGGTTAAACAGAGAAATTGTGTTCAAAAAAGGGGGAACTACATTACAATTTTTGTGACATAGTCTTCTCACAATAATAGTATAAAATTAAAGTTGCAAAAAAAGCAGGACATTATATATATATTTATATATTTTATATCAATGGGACAACCAAACAAATCTAAGACAAAATTATGTTTGCAAAAGGCTCATACTTGTGAAATGTGACCATACTTAGTTGCAATTCTATTTAGACGAAAAAACGCATTCTGATGATAAAAGTTTATAAAATTCTAGCCCGCACATTGGGCGGGCCACTTTTCTAGTTGATCAAAACACATTTCAAAACAATTTTTATTGCCTTATTGCACTGATGACAACTTACTTGAAGGATCTTACTCGATCCGTAGGTAGGTATGGTGGACTCTCAGAACATGAATTTGGTTTTTGGTTTTTTTGGATGCACAAGTAGTATTTCTACTTAGTGCGGATTTTTTGGCTAGCAAAGATATTGAGCAAGCACCACATGTTGAAGGATCTATGACAATACAACTTGTATGTGGATATGAACAAGCATAAATCATTACGCTGTCTTCCTTGTCCAACGTCAAAAAATTTGGCATATGATATTTAATGGGGGCTCACAATCATAAAAGATGTCCAAGATAGTGTATTTGCATGTGAATCTTCTCTTCCCTTATTAATTCTTTCATGAATTGCATCATTGACCAATGTTATGTTTGACAATCTCCAATAAATTTTACCATTTATACTTTTCCTTAGGTGATGTCATTACTTACCATAAGATTAGCATATGATTCTTTTCATTTATTTCTCTTTCCCGTTATTTGATTGCAACAAGAAAATAAAGAAGCAAAAGCTCAAACTAAACTTTATTATATAACTCTCACTCGATTACATAGATAGATAAACCACGAAACTAAGAAACGAAAATAGATCATGCTAAACTTTTATTCAACTAAATCAAAAGGAAACTAAAGATCGAACTAAAATATGTAAAGGCGAATAAAAGTGATGGTGATATGATACCGGGGCACCTCCCCCAAGCTAGGATCAAGCCAAGGGGAGTGCCCATACCAGTGTGCTCAGGTCTCCTTTGGTGGTGGTGATGAAGAAGGTGGTGGTGATGATGTGGCCTTCTTCTTCAACTTATATTTGAGCATAAAATTTTCCTCACTTAGATTATCATTCTCTAACTCGATCTTTAATATCTTTTAGCATAGGGCCGCCTTGCTCTCCTGCAGAAAACGAGATGGAATAAATTGAACCTCAGGTTTGTATCCTCTAGGGAGGCTTGACTTCTTGAATTCCACATGCATGTCTCCGGGTTGAGGTAGCAGGTCATCCTCCTCCTTAGAGCTATCATCCTTTGTTTCCTTCATGGTAGCATCTTCCTCCTCGTCTGAGGTCCATCCATAATGCTCCACTTCTCCATAGATCTTGGGGTTTGCAATATAGTCAGCAACATAACTCTCCCCCTCTGAATCTTGAGACGACATATTTTCAGATCTGCCAGGAAAACAGCACGAAACAAGAAGAGAGGATTTTTTTGCGATGCGGTGGTCAAAACAGTCGGGGGTATATATAGAGAATTTTTATTCTTGGGAAGCAAGCATATGGAAGGAAAACAGAGTCGGGAAGGTGTCCGAGGTGGGCACAACCCACCAGGGCGTGCCGGGCAGGCTGGCGCGCCCTGGTGTATCGTGCTCACCTCGGTTGCCTTCCGGTTTATTTATTATTTTCCTAATTTTTCTAATAATCCAAAATTGGCAGAAAATATTTTTGCGGATTTTTCGGAGTCCGTTTACTTACCTTATGACGTACCTCCTATTTTACAGAATTCTGGAGTGTTCCGGAAGGTTTCTTTTATGTATTCCTCCGGTGTAATGGTTTGGATAACATTGCTTTCAACATTAATAGGTGTACCTGAGATATAATGTTTAATTCTTTGTCCATTGACCATCTTCGGGATAGTACCTTCGGCATTATTAATCTTGATAGCTCCAGAATGATAAACCTCTTCGATAATATATGGTCCTTGCCATTTGGAGAGAAGCTTGCCTGCAAAAAATCTTAAACGAGAATCGAACAAAAGAACATAGTCTCCTATTTTGAATTCCCTCTTTTGGATTCTTTTGTCATGCCATCTTTTTACTTTTTCTTTGAATAGTTTGGCATTTTCATACGCTTGGGTTCTCCACTCATCTAATGAGCTAATATCAAATAACCTCTTCTCGCCAGCAAGTTTGAAATCATAATTGAGTTCTTTAATTGCCCAAAATGCTTTATGTTCTAAATCTAGAGGCAAATGACAAGCTTTTCCATATACAATTTTGTATGGAGACATACCCATAGGATTTTTATAAACTGTTCTATAGGCCCAAAGTGCATCATCTAGTTTCTTAGACCAATTCTTTCGAGACCTATTGACAGTTTTTTGTAATATCAATTTTATTTCTCTATTGCTAAGTTCAACTTGACCACTAGATTGAGGATGATAGGGTGAAGCAATTCTATGGTTAACATCATATTTAGCAAGCATCTTGTGGAAAGCACCATGAATAAAGTGTGAACCACCACCAGTCATTAAATATCTAGGGACTCCAAACCTCGGGAAGATAACTTCTTTAAGCATTTTAATGGAGGTGTTGTGATTAGCACTACTAGTTGGAATAGCTTCTACCCACTTAGTGACATAATCAACAACAACCAAAATATTAGTGTACTCGTTAGAGGAAGGAAAATGTCCCATATAATCAAAACCCAAAGATCAAATGGTTCAACAACAAGTGAATAATTCGTAGGCATTTCCTGACGCTTACCGATATTACCAATTCTTTGACATTCATCACAAGACAAGACAAACTTACGGGCATCCTTGAAGAGAGTAGGCCAATAAAAACCAGATTGCAATACCTTGTGAGCAGTTCTATCTCCCGCATGATGTCCTCCATAAGCTTCGGAACGACATTTCTGTAGGATTTGTTCCTGTTCATGCTGAGGTACACAATGCCTAATAATACCAGCTACCCCTTCTTTATAAAGATGTGGGTCATCCCAAAAGTAATGTCTTAAATCATAGAAGAATTTTTTCTTTTGTTGGTATGTGAAGCTAGGTGGTATATATTTAGCGACAATGTAATTAGCATAATCTGCATACCAAGGAATGTTTTGAGAAACATTTATTGCAGCTAACTGTTCATCAGGAAAGCTATCATCAATAGGTAATGGGTCATCAAGAATATTTTCTAACCTAGACAAGTTATCAGCTATGGGGTTCTCAGCTCCCTTCCTATCAACGATATGTAAGTCAAATTCTTGAAGCAAGAGAACCCACCTAATGAGTCTAGGTTTAGCATCTTTCTTTTCCATAAGATATTTTATAGCAGCATGATCGGTGTGAACAATGACTTTGGAATCAACAATGTAGGATCTAAATTTATCACAAGCAAACACAACTGTTAAAAATTCCTTTTCAGTAGTAGCATAATTTCGTTGGGCACTGTCTAGAGGTTTGCTAGCATAATGGAGAACATTCAACTTCTTATCAACTCGTTGTCCTAGAACAATGCCAACAGCATAATCACTAGCATCACACATAATTTCAAAAGGCAAGTTCCTATCAGGTGGTTGAACGATAGGTGCAAAGGTTAAGGCTTTCTTGAGTGTTTCAAAGGCTTCTACACAATCATCATCAAAAACAAAAGGGATATCCTTTTGCAAAAGATTAGTAAGAGGCCTAGAAATTTTAGAGAAGTCTTTAATGAACCTCCTATAGAAACCAACATGACCAAGGAAACTTCGAATACCTTTAATATCTTTAGGACATGGCATTTTCTCAATTGCATCAACTTTAGCCTTTTCCACCTCAATACCTCGTTCAGATATTTTATGCCCCAAGACAATACCTTCGTTAACCATAAAGTGGCACTTCTCCAAATTCAAGACAAGATTAGTTTGTTCACATCTCTGCAAAACTCGATCAAGGTTGCTTAAGCAATCATCAAAAGAATTCCATAAACGGAAAAATCATCCATGAAAACCTCCACAATCTTTTCACAAAAATTCAGAGAATATAGCAGTCATACATCTTTGAAAGGTAGCAGGTGCATTGCATAAACCAAAAGGCATACGTCTATAAGCATAGGTTCCAAAAGGACAAGTAAAGGTGGTTTTCTCTTGATCAGATTGTGATACAGGTATTTGAGAGAAACCAGAATATCCGTCCAGAAAACAAAAGTGTGTGTGCTTAGATAATCTTTCTAACATCTGATCAATTGAAGGCAGAGGGTAATGTTCTTTTCTAGTAGCTTTATTTAATTTTCTAAAATCAATTACCATTCTATAAACAGTAACAATTCTTTGTGGAATGAGTTCATTCTTATCATTAGGAACAACGGTAATACCTCCCTTCTTAGGGACACAATGAACGGGACTTACCCATCTACTATAGCTATGGGATAGATTATACCTGCTTCCAGAAGCTTTAATATTACAGTTCTTACCACTTCTTTCGTCTTAGGATTCAATCGCCATTGGTGATTAACAACGGGTTTAGCATCAGGTTCCATATTAATCTTGTGCTGACATAGAGTGGGACTGATGCCCTTAAGATCATCAAGAGTATTTCCAGTAGCAGCCCGGTGCTTCTTCAGAATTTTTAATAATCTTTTTTCTTCATATTGTGGAAGGTTAGCACTAATAATAACAGGATATATCTTTTTCTTATCAAGATAAGCCTACTTCAAAGTATCAAGCAATTGCTTTAATTCAAACACAAGATCACCTTTAGGTGGAGGAGGACCTGCTAGAGTTTTGATAGGCAAATTGTGTTTCAGGAGAGGTTGTTGTTCAAAGAAAATTTTATCTATTTCATTTCTTTCACGCAAGTGCATCTCATTTTCATGGTCAAGCAAATATTGTTCTAGTGGATCGGTAGTAGGTACGGCAATAGAAGCAAGACCAATTATTTCATCCTTACTAGATAGTCCTCTGTCACGAGGTTGTCTACTAAACTTGGAAAAATTAAACTCGTGAGACACATCACCAAAACTGACACCAACAATTTGTTTTTCACAATCTTTCTTAGCATTGACGGTGTTCAAGAAAGGTCTACAAAAGATAATGGGACAAAAGTCATCTTGTGGGGAACCAAGAACTAGAAAATCAGTAGGGAATTTGACTTTCCCACCCAAGACTTCAATATCTCTAACAATCCCAAGTGGTGTGATGGTATTTCTATTGGCAAGTTTGATAGTAACATCAATATCTTCTATTTCAGCGGGTGCTATGTCATTCATAATTTCTTGGTATAAGGTAAAAGGAATATCCCTCACACTAGCACCCAAATCACATAAACCTTGATAGCAATGATCTCCTATTTTGACTGAGACAACAGGCATGCCTATTACGGGTCTATGTTTATCTTTTTCATCAGGTTTGGCAATTCTCGCAGCTTCATCACAGAAGTAGATAACATGCCCATCAATATTTTCTGCCAAGAGATCTTTAACCATAGCAACACTAGGTTCTACTTTAATTTGCTCAGGGGGCTTAGGTGCTCTAATATTACTCTTGTGAACCACAGTTGATACCCTAGCATGTTCCTTTATCCTAACAGGGAAAGGTGGTTTTTCAATATAAGCGGTAGGCAATACTGGATCAACATTGTAAATGATGGTTTCATCTTTAGCTATGACCGGTTCTTTAATTTCTTCTTTAATAGGGGGATGATATTTAAACCACTTCTCTTTAGGGAGATCAACATGAGTAGCGAATGATTCACAGAAAGAGGCTACTATCTCAGAGTTAAGTCCATATTCGGTGCTAAACTTGTGAAAAGCATCAGTATTCATAAAAGATTTAACATAATCAAACTTAAGCTTTATACCTGACTCATTACCTTCGTCGAGTTCCCAATCTTTAAAGTTGCATTTAATTCTTTCTAAGAGATCCCACTTGAATTCAATAGTCTTCTTCATAAAAGAACCAGTGCAAGAAGTATCGAGCATGGATTCATCATTATGAGAAAGCCGAGCATAAAAATTCTGAATAATATCTTCTCTCGGGATATCATGATTGGTGCATGAATATAACATTGACTTAAGCCTCCCCCAAGCTAGAGCGATGCTTTCTCCTTCACGAGGCCAAAAATTATATATATAATTCCGATCACGATGAACTAGATGCATGGGATAAAACTTTTGATGGAATTCCAATTGCAATCGATTCCAGTTCCATGATCCAATATCATAACATAGCCTATACCATGTCAATGTTTTTCCCTTCAATAAAGGGAAAACCTTCTTCTTAGCTTCATCTCCGGGTAAACCTGCAAGCTTAAATAATCCACAAATTTCGTTCACATATAATAGGTGCATATCAGGGTGTTTAGTTCCATCTCCTGCATAAGGTTTAGCTAGCAGTTGTTCTACCATACCCGAAGGAATTTCATAACCAATATTTTCAGTAGGTGCGGTAGGTTGAGGGGCAACTAATTGTGGTTCCGGTCGAGGTGAAGATACCCCGAACAAACCCCTCAAAGGATTGTTTTTCATAGTAGGAAGTAACAATAAATTTCAGCACCTAATATAAGTTTTTCTTTACGGATTTCCACTTACCAAGAGCGCTTCACTCCCCGAAAACAACGCCAGAAAAGAGTCTTGATGACCCATGATACGTCTCCAACGTATCTATAATTTTTGCTTGTTCCATGTTGTTATATTATCATTCTTGGATGTTTTACAATCATTTTATTATAACTTTATATCATTTTTTGGGACTAACCTATTGACATAGTGACAAAGTGCTAGTTGCTGTTTTTGCTTGTTTTTACTTCACAGGAAATCAGTACCAAACGAAGATAAAACGCTGCGGGAATTTTTGTGGATTTTTTCCAGACCAGAAGAGACCATATGGGCCAAGGAACATCAGCAGAGGGGGCCCAGGGTGGCCAGCACCCACAAGGGCGCGCCAGAGGCCCCTGGCGCTCCCTGGTGGGTGCTGGGCCCCTCCGACACCCCCTCAACCGACTATCGTGCCTATAAATTCCCAGAAAATCAAAAAACCCTAGAGGAGTCGACAAAACACAATTCCAGCCGCCATAAGTTCCAGAACCTCGAGATCCAATCTAAACACCATCACGGAGGGGTTCATCTTCCTCATAGGTGCCTCTCCGATGATGCGTGATTAGTCCACCATAGACCTTCGGGTCCGTAGGAAGTAGCTAGATGGCGTCCTCTCTCTCTCTTATGATTCTCAATACAATGGTCTCTTGGAGGTCTATTTGATGTAAACTTTTGCGGTGTGTTTGTTGGGATCCGATGAATTTTGAGACTATGATCAGTTTCTATCCATGAATATTATTTGAGTCTTCTTCGATCTCTTATATGCATGATTTCTTATAACATCGTATTTCTTCTTCGAATCTTTGGTTTAGTTAGGCCGACTACATCGATTTTTCTTGCCATGGGAAGAGGTGCTTTGTGATGGGTTCAATCTTGCGGTGTTCTTTCCCAGTGATAGAAGTTGCAGCAAGACACGCAGGTATCGTTGCTATTAAGGATAACAAGATGGGGTCTATTCCTACATGAATAGATCTTGTCTACATCATGTCATCGTTCTTATTGCATTACTCCATTTTTTCCATGACCTTAATACACTAGATGCATGCTGGATAGCAGTCGATGTGTGGAGTAATAGAGGTAGATGCAGGCAGGAGTCGGTCTATCTATCTTGGACGTGATGCCTAGATAATGATCATCGCCTTGGATATTGTCATGACTATTCGATTTTCTATCAATTGCCAACAGTAATTTGTTCACCCACCATGCGCTATACTCATGAGAGAAGCCACTAGTGAACCCTACGGCCCCCGGGTCTACTTTTCCTATCATATTGCTTTCCGATCTACGTTTTTTGCAATCTTTGTTTTCAGATCTACAAAACCAAAAACCCAAAAATACCTTGCTGCATATTTACTCTTTTTATTTGTGTTCTTGAGAGATCTATCTCTCCTATCTATCAATGCCTAATCTATTTATTTCCCGTAGAGAGGTTGACAACCTCTCTTTCGTGTCGGGTTGCAAGTATTTGTTGTTTGTGTGCAGGTGCTACTTATTGGGTGGTGGTGATCCTCCTACTGGTTCGATAACCTTGGTTTCATAACTGAGGGAAATACTTATCGTTGCTGTGCTGCATCATCCCTTCCGCTTTGGGGAAATACCGACGCAGTCCAAGCCACGTCAAAGGAATTTCTGGCGCCGTTGCCGGGGAGGAAGCAGTCTCTTCTACGTGCCTATTGTAGGCGCCGAGGGGACTCCATCATCATCTACGAGGTTCCTAGTCACAAATCTCATCTCCTTGCAATTACATTATTTGCCATTTGCCTCTCGTTTTCCTCTCCCCCACTTCACCAATTTGCCATTTTATTCAACCTCTTTTTCGTTTGCCCTTTTTCTTGCCGGATCTCTTCCTTGCTTGAAATCTTGATTGCGTAGTCATGATGACTCAAGAGAATACCAAGTTGTGTGATTTTTCCAATACTAATAACAATGATTTTATTAGTACGCCTATTGCTCCTCCCGCCACTAGCGCGGAGTCTTGTGATATTAATCCCGCTTTGTTGAATCTTGTCATGAAAGATCAATTTGTCGGTAATCCTAATAAGGATGCCGCGTCCCATCTAAACATATTCGTTGAATTGTGTGATATGCAAAAAAAAAAGATGTGGACAATGATATTGTCTAGTTGAAACTATTTCCTTTTTCCTTGCGTGATCGTGCAAAAATTTGGTTTTCATCTTTGCCTCGCAATACTATCGATTCTTGGAACAAGTGCAAGGATGCTTTTTTCACTAAGTATTTTCCTCCCACGAAAATTATTTCCCTCAGGACGAAAATCATGAATTTTAAGCAACTTGAGCATGAACATGTTGCCCAATCTTGGGAAAGAATGAAGTTGATGATATGAAATTGCCCTACACATGGTTTGAATCTTTGGATGATCATACAATTTTTTATGCGGGATAGAATTTTGTCTCTAGATTACTTTGGGTGAAGCTACTAAATTGCTAGATAATATCATGGCTAATTATTCTCAATAGCATACCGAAAGAGGACCTACTAGTAAAAAAGTTAATTCGGTAGAGGAAATTAGTACTTTGAGTGATAAAGTTGATGCTTTGATGAAATTGGTTGCTAGTAAAAATGCTCCTATTGATCTTAATGATGTGCCTTTGTCTACTTTGATTGACCAAAATAGTGAATCCTTAGATGTGAATTTTGTCTCGCGCAACAATTTCAATAAAAATGCTTATAGATGTAATTTTAATCCTAGGCCTTTTCCTGGAAATTCCTCTAATAATTATGGTAATTCCTATGGTAATTCTTCCTACAATAATAATAGGAACACCTCTGATCTTGAGAGTAATATTAAAGAATTTATCAATGCGCAAAAGGCTTTCAATACTACGATAGAAGAAAAGTTGAATAAGATTGATGATATGTCTAGAAGCATTGATAGAATTACTCATGATGTTGAAAATCTCAAGTTGAAAGCTTTTGTGCCTAAGATTGATGAATCTATTAAAGCTTTATATGTCTCTATGGATGAAAGTAAGAAAGGAACCGCTATGCTTAGAGCTAAAACAGAAATCTTAGAAAAATCGTCTTCTAGTGATTGCCGCTATAAAAATGATGAAGATCTTAAAGTGATTGGTGTTTCTTCTATTGATAGGAATGTTAAAATTGATAATGTAGGGACTGAATTAGAGTCAACTTTAGCTAGAAGGCGTCTCAATAATTTGGAGGGTGAAAATCTTGTTGAAATTTTTGATGAAAGTGGGTTTGAAGAGGTTAAACTTTAACTAGTGATGTGCCCACTATCTTGGATTGCAAAAAATTTAATTATGAGAACTTCTCCTTGATTAAATGTATTTCTTTGTTGCAATCTATGTTGAACTCACCCCAAGCTTATGAGCAAAATAAAGCTTTTACTAAACATATCGTTGAAGCCATGATGAAATCTTTTGAAGAAAAGTTGGAGTTGGAGATTTCTATTCCTAGAAAATTACATGTTGAGTGGAAACCTACTATTAATGTCAAGATTAAAAATTATGAATGCTTTGCTTTGTGTGATTTGGGTGCTAGTGTTTCCACGATTCCGAAATCTCTATGTGATGTGCTTGGTCTTACCAACATGGAAGAATGTTCTCTTAATTTGCACTTGGCAGATTCTACTATTAAAAAGCCTTTGGGAAGAATTAATGATGTTCTTATTCTTGCAAATCGGAATTATGTGCCCATTGATTTTATTGTGCTTGATATTGATTGCAATCCGTCTTGTCCCGTTATACTTGGTAGACCGTTTTTACGCACTATAGGTGCCGTGATTGATATGAAAGAAGGCAATATTCGTTTCCAATTTCCCTTGAGAAAGGGTATGGAACACTTCCCTAGAACAAGAATTAAGCCACCATATGAATCAATAATGAGGGCATCCTATGGATCCAAAACCAAAGATGACAATACTTGAATCTATCCAATATGCCTAGCTAGGGGCGTAAAACGATAGCTCTTGTTGGGAGGCAACCCAATGAATAAATAAATTTTTGCTTTTTCCTTTCTATTTTTGAGTGTTGACACAATTATGCCTCTGTTATGATTGTGTTTTTATGGTTTATTTAGTGCTTGTGCCAAGTAGAACCGTTAGGATGATTCATAGGATGAGTAGAAGTGATGCTGAATCTGAAACAGACACTTTGCGTCCAGTATATGAATTTTCATTTTTTGCTGGACGTGATCTTGAGCTGAAATTTTAACACAGTGTTGATATACAAATTCCTTACGTTTTCCTAATTTTTCAGAATTTTTAGAGTTACAGAAGTATGGGTAGGATACAGATTACTACAGACTGTTCTGTTTGAGACATATTCTATTTTCGTTGCATTGTGTGCTTGCTTTGATGAATCTATGGTTTGTATTTGGAGGTATAAGCCATGGCAATATTAAAATACAGTAGGTATAATGCAATTATAAAATTTGAATGGGTTTAAAACAGTACATAAAGTAGTGATTTGCTTTCTTATACTAACGGATCTCACGAAGAATTTGTTGAGTTTTGTGTGATTGAAGTTTTCAAGTTTTGGGTGAGATCACGATGGATGAAGGAATAAGGAGTAGCAAGAACCTAAGCTTCGGGATGCTACCTCACCCCCAAGATATATCCAAAGAGTAACAAGTAACTAAGCTTGGGGATGCCCCCGAGTGGCATCCCCTCTTTCTTCTAACGACCATCGGTATTTTACTTGGAGCTATAGTTTTATTCGTCACATATCATGTGTTTTGCTTGGAGCGTCTTGTATCTTTGCTTGCTTTGTTTGCTAGTTTTTCCTTTGTATACTTACTTTACACACCTATTTGAGAGAGCCACAATCATGCTATGATTTGTTAGAATTGCTCTATGTGCTTCACTTAAACTTTTTGAGCTATAGGAATTGCTCTAGTGCTTCACTTATATCTTTTTGAGCACGGTGTGCTTGGAAACTTTTGTAGAAATACTCTCATGCTTCACTTAGATTAATTTGAGAGTTAGTAAAAAATTTAAGAAATCCTCTCATGCTTCACTTATACCTTTTTGAGAGATGAAATCTTTATGCTCATGTGCTTCACTAAAATTTGTTTGAGCTTGGCAAAAAGCAATGGCAATATATAAAACTAGTCCCAAAGTGATAGATATCCAAGGTGGATATAATAAAAACTTTCATGAAGATCATTGGACAAATTAAACTTGATTCCTTGTAATAGTTTTGAAACATGATGATAGTAATGTGTGAGTCATGTTAATGAGTAATTATGCTTAGTAGGAATATTGGTGTTAAGGTCTGTGATTCCCTATGCATGCGCGAAAGTTAATAGTTATGCAATGAAGTTACATCCTACTTGTGGTGCATTATACGGTGTTAGTTATGTTCAATGCTCACTTATGTGATTTTTCGTTTCTTGGTTTGGTTGCTTCCCAATCTTTTGCTAGCCTTCATTTGTACTAAGTAGCAATACTACTTGTGCATCCAAAATCCTTAAACCAAGTTTTGCCTTATGAGTCCACCATACCTACCTATATGCGGTATTTCCATGCCGTTCCAAGAAAATTTGTATGTGCCATCTCTAAATATTCAAAATAAATTTTCTCTTTTGTGTGCCCATACCGCTCATGAAATGGTGAGGAGTGTCCAATATTTTTCCATGCTAGATGTGTATTTCTCAAGATGAGTGTTTATTCACTTGTCATTGCACGAGAGTGTGGCGGTAATAGGGATGCCCATTCCCGAAGTGAAAAAGAAAAAATATTTACTTTATGTTGTCAAATAATAAATTCCTTGGAAAGTGTTAGTATGGAAGGCAACCGTGTATACGGCCCGCCATGGAAAGTGAAAGTTTGGTGGAAAAAGGAATAAACTTTATTTTCTGTTTGGGAACCGCCTATGATATATCTAGCATGGAAAGTATTGTGAGCTACTTTGTCGTTTTCGTTGACAGGAAAAGCATGCCACCCAAAATATTTTTATCTCTCAATTTAAACCTTGAGCTCTGGCACCTCTACAAATCCCTACTTCCCTATGCGAAGAGCCTATCTATTTACTTTATGCATTTTATTTTTTTGCTTTGAGTCTCCATCTTCTCTTATAAGCACGAACTAGGGGGCACTATGATTGTACTTGAGCATTGGGCATAGCTAATATTTGAGTGTGTTTCATGAATGGATTAATGATTGAGCATGATGGGCTAGGGATAACTTTCTTTAGTGTTGATATTTTGAAAGACCTGGTTGCTTGTTGACATGCTTGAGTATTGAAGTTATTATGTTAAAACTAGATTATTGCTTTGAATCATTTACAAGTCCAAATGTCCATGCTATACAAAGAAGAAAAGATTATGATGAACATGTTAGGCAGCATTCCACATCAAAAATTCTGTTTTTATCATTTACCTACTCGAGGACGAGTAGGAATTAAGCTTGGGGATGCTGATACGTCTCCAACGTATCTATAATTTTTGCTTGTTCCATGCTGCTATATTATCATTCTTGGATGTTTTACAATCATTTTATTACAACTTTATATCATTTTTTGGGACTAACCTATTGACATAGTGTCAAAGTGCCAGTAGCTATTTTTGCTTGTTTTTTACTTCGCAGGAAATCAGTACCAAACAAAGATAAAACGCTGCGGGAACTTTTGTTGATTTTTTCCAGACCAGAAGAGACCATATGGGCCAAGGAACATTAGCAGAGGGGGCCCAGGGTGGCTAGCACCCACAAGGGCGCGACAAGGCCCCCTGGCACGCCCTAGTGGGTGCTGGGCCCCTCCGGCACCCCTCAACCGACTATCGTGCCTATAAATTCCCAGAAAATCCAAAAACCCTAGAGGAGACAACGAAAGACAATTCCAGCCGCCGTAAGTTCCAGAACCTCGAGATCCAATCTAAACACCATCACGGAGGGGTTCATCTTCCTCATAGGTGCCTCTCCGATGATGCGTGATTAGTCCACCATAGACCTTGAGGTCCGTAGGCAGTAGCTAGATGGCTTCCTCTCTCTCTCTTATGATTCTCAATACAATGGTCTCTTGGAGATCTATTTGATGTAAACTTTTGCGGCGTGTTTGCTGGGATCCAATGAATTTTGAGTTCATGATCAGTTTCTATCCATGAATATTATTTGAGTCTTCTTTGATCTCTTATATGCATGATTGCTTATAGCATCGTATTTCTTCTTCGAATCTTTGGTTTAGTTAGGCCGACTAGATCGATTTTTCTTTCCATGGGAAGTGGTGCTTTGTGATGGGTTCGACCTTGCGGTGTTCTTTTCCCAGTGACAGAAGGGGCAGCAAGACACGCATGTATCGTTGCTATTAAGGATAACAAGATGGGGTCTATTCCTACATGAATAGATCTTGTATACATCATGTCATCGTTCTTATTGCATTACTCCGTTTTTTCCATGAGTTTAATACACTAGATGCATGCTGGATAGCGGTCGATGTGTGGAGTAATAGAGGTAGATGCAGGCAGGAGTCGGTCTATCTATCTTGGACGTGATGCCTATATAATGATCATCGCCTTGGATATCGTCATGACTATTCGATTTTCTATCAATTGCCCAACAGTAATTAGTTCACCCACCGTGCGCTATACTCATGAGAGAAGCCACTAGTAAACCCTACAGCCCCCCGGGTCTACTTTTCCTATCATATTGCTTTCCGATCTACGTTTTTTGCAATCTTTGTTTTTAGATCTACAAAACCAAAAACCCAAAAATACCTTGCTGCATATTTACTCTTTTTATTTGTGTTCTTGAGAGATCTATCTCTCCTATCTATCATTACCTAATCTATCTATTTCCCGTAGAGAGATTGATAACCTCTCTTTCGCGTCGGGTTGCAAGTATTTGTTGTTTGTGTGCAGGTGCTGCTTATTGGGTGGTGGTGATCCTCCTACTGGTTCGATAACCTTGGTTTCATAACAGAGGGAAATACTTACCGTCGCTATGCTGCATCATGCCTTCCTCTTTGGGGAAATACTGACGCAGTCCAAGCCACATCAACCCACAAGTACAGGGGATCAATCGTAGTCCTTTCGATAAGTAAGAGTGTCGAACCCAACAAGGAGCAGAAGGAAATGACAAGCGGTTTTTAGCAAGGTAATTTCTGCAAGCACTGAAATTGTAGGTAACAAATAGTTTGATAGCAAGATAATTGGTAACGAGCAAGTAACGGTAACGTACGTAGCCCAATCCTTTCGTGGTAAAGGACAGGCCAGAACAGTTTCTAGTAATAGGCAAAGTGTTCTTGAGGGTACACGGGAATTTCATATAGTCACTTTTATCATGTTGGTTTGATTCGTGTTCGCTACCTTGATAATTTGATATGTGGGTGGACCGGTGCTTGGGTGCTGTTCTTACTTGAACAACCTCCCACTTATGATTAACCCCCTCGCAAGCATCCGCAACTATGAGAAAAGTATTAAGTTAAATCTAACCATAGCATTAAACATTTGGATCCAAACCAGCCCCTTACGAAGTAGCGCATAAACTAGCGTTTAAGCTTCTGTCACTCTAGCAACCCATCATCTAATAACTACTCCACAATGCATTCCCTTAGGCCCAAGGATGGTGAAGTGTCATGTAGTCGACGTTCACATGACACAACTAAGGGAATCACAACATACATATCATCAAAATATCGAACACATATCAAGTTAACATGATTACTTGCAACATGACTTCTCCCGTGACCTCAAGAACAAAGGTAACTACTCACAAATAATATTCATGCTCAAGATCAGAGGGGTATTGAATAACATAATGGATCTGAACATATAATCTTCCACCAAATAAACCATATAGTAATCAACTACAAGATGTAATGAACACTACTAGTCACCCACATGTACCAATCTGAGGTTCCGGTACAAAGATTGAACACAAGAGATGAACTAGGGTTTAAGAGGAGATGGTGTTGTTGAAGATGTTGATGAAGGTTGGCCTCCCAAAAATGAGAGGGGTGTTGGTGATGACGATGGCTTCGATTTACCCCTCCGGGAGGGAAGTTCCCACGGCGGAATCGCTCCAATGGAGGGCAAAAGTGCTCCTACCCAATTTCCACCTCGAGACGGCGGCGTTTCGTCCCGAAAGTCCTCTCCTTTTTTTTCTAGGTCAAAAGACCTTATATACCAGAAGTTGGGCATCGGAGGTGGCCCGAGGAGGGCACAACCCACGAGGGCGCGCCTGGGGGGCCTGGCGTGCCCGGGTGTCTTGTGCCCACCAGGGTGTCCCCCTCTGCTAGTTGTTTGCTCCAGTATTTTTAATATAATCCAAAAATATTCTTCGTGAATTTTCAGCTTGTTTGGAGAAGTACAGAATAGGCATCACTGATTTGCTTTTTCAGGTCCAGAATTTCGGCTGCCGGTATTCTCCTTCCTTGTGTAAACCTTGCATATTATGAGAGAAAAGGCATTACAAATCACTTCCTAAAGCATTATTATTTAACAAAACATTATAAATAACAGTAGGAAATCATGATGCAAAATGGACGTATCAACAGTTAACTGGCGCCTACTAGGCCGTTCTCCGGTGTCGCTGGCGGTCCCGTTGTCACCTTGGGGCAGGTTCGCCTCCCCGTCATTTTCAGCACGCGCGACAATTACCGCACCGAGCTCATCGACTTCGACGTGGCGCGCATCGGTCTCCCGTACAACACGATCCTGGGATACCCGGCCCTGGCCATGTTCATGAAAGTGACCAACCATGATTACAATGTCCTCAGGATGCCGGGCCCCGACAGCGTCGTCACCATCGCCTGCGATGAGACAGACACGGTCCGTTCCATCAAGTGGGCCTACAAAGCTGCCGCGGCAGAGCACCCTGACGACAAGGGAGGTGTTGGGCCTCGTGTGGCCGAGCTCCCAAGGAAGAAGGAACTGCTGCTCATTCCAGGCCTCGCCAGGATGAAGAATGTAGCGCTCGACACCGACGACGCGAGCCCCGTGCCCTTGGCCGGCGTCGGCCTCCTCCCAGCATAGGAAGGTGCGCCGGACGCCTCCCTCAGGCTAGGCACGGGGGCTTCCGCCCAGGAAGCATCTGACTTGTCCGGAATGATGAGGGAGGAGCCCGGGCACCACTTGGTGGCGTGCCCCAACGCGCGCCTTCGCAAGCAAGGAGCATGGCGCCAGACGCCAGGGCCTCAAGGCCTCGGGAGTTCATCGACCAAGGGATCGGCGAGCTGCAGGAGGAGCGCCACATGGAATGCCAGACCGTCGCCCCTAGGAGGAGCGGTAAGGGGCGCATGAGCTTCGACAATGCGGTCCCTAACAGGGACGGGTCCCAGGGCCTCCTCCGACCCCTGCGCATCGCCACCAACTACGTCTGCATGACCTCTGGCTTGGTGAGCGCCGGAGTCACCTCTCGAAAGCAGGCGCAGCTCACGTTGGCCCCTTGCGTGGCGCCAGGGCCTCGCGGATCTCCAAACACTCAGGAGCCAGCCGACCCCTGAGGGGTGAACCTCCACGGCACGCTTCATCAAGCGGCCTGACGCTCCCGCAGCGGCATAGCTGCCAGGTTATTTTTTGTGGTCTGTTCGAGTCAAGCGGCCCCTCATTCCATTTTTCGTATTTTGCTTTACCCAAGGCTGGAACTCCCTCGTTATGTAATGAACCCGATTAACCCCTGTTGAGATTATACCGTTTGTTTAAGCTTCAAGCATAGCGCCTTGCCGTCATGTGGGATTTTCATGCCCATACGACCGCCCCTTCGACGGTTCCGTGGGAGAGGGCTGGACACGGCGTCTGCGCCAGGACTTGTCTGTAACAGCCCGGGACCAATGCTCCAGAAGATTCACCTTTTATTCCGTGGTCACAGTGTGTTTCATTTGTTTGTCGCATTCATTATCGCATCATTCGCATCATCTGCATTTCATCGGCACTCCGTAGCCGTCATTTTTCAAAAAACTTGCATCCGTTCATAGTTGTCGGTTCTCTCCATTCTCGTCGTGACCGTTTCGAGACCAACCACACACGCACGCGCCCGCGACATCGTCAAAATATTGTTTTTAAAGGTGCATATAACACTTTCTTGGAATGGGTCGGAACTTGGCGAGCGGTCTTAATATAGTATAGGTAGACCGCCTACCAAATTTCGTCGCAATCGGAGGTCGTTTCATACCCGAACGGTCGACCATAGCGGCACCGTCATCGGTTTAATTATCGGACTTCGTTGCCGGGCCGCAAACCTCCCATCTCTTCTTGTCCCAACCCCCTCTAAACTGCCCACTAGGCCTACCCTAACCTACCCCTCTGACCGGACCGTCCGATCGCGATCGGAGGGCTCCGAAAACGGGTGGAAACCCCCTAACCCTAGACCTCCCTGCTATATAAGGATGCCTACCCCCTGCCTTATTTGGACAAACCCTAGCCGCCTCGCTTTCCGTGCGTGACCAACCACCAGCCGCCTCTCCACCGCGCCTGTCTCCCTCCCCCTCAGCTGCAGGGCCCTGTCAGGCCCAGATCCGGCCCTGGAAACACTACTAGGGAAAAGCTTATAGGTAGAATGTTACTAATAGCGCGGGTTATGGACCACGCCCTAGTAGTGAAAGCCCATCTGGGCCCGGATCCGCCGCCGGCCGCGAGCGAGCCGCGTCACCACCCGCGGAAGCTTGCCCGAGCGGTGCGCCCCGCGCTCAACCGGCCACCTTGCGCTGCCCCACCTCGTCCCCGCCACCTCGCCGCCGCCAAGCCAGCCCCGTCGCCGATCCGAGCCGCCACCGTGCGAGCCCAGCCACCGTTGCAGGCAGCAGCCCGCGCCCGCGAACCATCGCCGCCATCCCGCCACCGGGATCCAGCTCCTGCCGGTGGGAATGGAGCTCCATGCTACGGATCCGGCCGATCCGTGCCTCCCCATGCCCGTCGGACCTCTGCGCCCCGCGTCGGAAGTCGCCGCCGTCTTTGCGCCCCGCGTCATCGGAAGTCGCCGTCGTCGGCGTTGACCTTCTGACGCCCTGCCTCATGTCGTGCGGGAGCACGAGGACGACGCCTCCAAGCGACTCGCTTGCCTCACCTGGGCCACGACCCCAAGGCCCAGCAAGCGCCCGCGCGCGGACCTCGCCCTCCTTTGCCTGGCTGGTCCATCCAGGAGCTAGCCCAGCTCGCCAGGCCTCCTGACGCAATGTGAGCCCTTTGGCTAGCCTCCTTTATGAGTTGCCCTATGTGCATTTTAGTTATCCTGCGCCCATTGTCCCTGTTAGGCTCGCTAGATTCGTCCCATTAGTATATTTTTTTCTGTCCAACGAATTTGTCTAATATCTCAGGAATTGTAGATTACATATTTTTGCATGATTTGAAATGCTAATAACTTTATAACCGCGCTATGGGTTAAAATCTTTTATATATGAAAAATGTGTAAAATTTTATGTAGATTATTAATATCTCATTTTTATGCATGAAAAATGTTTATCGTGGTGTTTGCATTCAATTCGCATAAATGTCATGATTTTGCATTACGCATAATTATTTAACCGTGCATTGGATTTAATCAAACCAAATATGTTAAATGTGTAGATTAATTATATCCAATTTTAATGCATGATAAAAATATGTAATGTGGTGTTTGCATTTAATCTACATAAATAACTTGCTAAAATGGTTTATGTCCTAATCTCGCATAAATGTTGTGTCATTTGTTTTATAGTAAAAACCCACATATTATATATGATTTTGGGGTAAAAAATCCATAGAATTTATCTGGGCATTTAGTTTTGTCTTTTGAGCAAATTTGTGTGCATGTTATTTTGCTATGATGCCCTTTTGTTTATTTTGTGTGAATTAATCCATGCATGATATGAAATAATTTTGAACATGAGACATGCCCTTGGACATGTGTGCTAGGCACTTGTATTTTTGGTTGCTCTAGAAATCCATGTGTAGGTGTTATTTTCTTTTTGCCAACATGCAATAAAAGGTGGCTGTTTTGATATCTGTGTTATTTTGTTGCTGTCTTGCCATGTGGTTTGCTATTGATCTATAGGTCTTTTGGTGTTGCTATAATGGGATGTATTGTAAAGCATGTTATGCTCTATCATTTTGTGCCAATAGTTTGCAGGAATAGGTTTAGCATCATAATTAATTCTGTTGTCCAAAATGTCAATCTGTTAAAAACTGCTGCGCATGTCTAGTCTAATTATCACCAAGTCTGAGAATCTATTTTCTTCAAAATGCCATGTTGTGTTGAGGTGTGCCATGAATCTGTGCATAATTTTATGTTGCCATAATGGAATGAATTGTAGTGCATCATGTCCTCTACCATGCTGTTAAGTTTCATGCAAATATATGACCTGTAGCATATAGTTTTACTGCTGTCAATATGCCTTCATGATAAAACTGCTCTGTTAAAAAAACTGTTATTTTCACTAAGTCCTAATCTGCTATATTTTATAGTCATCTTGTGAGCTCATTTCCTTTGATCCAAGCTTCCATTCAATTTGCTGCAATGAGATGAATTGTTGTGCATCATATTGACTACATCACCATGCCCTTGTAGTGCATTTTAGGTGGCTGTAGCTTGATGATTTGAGGTGTGCAAAATGTCATGTTGATGTTTTGGACAGATTTGAACTAAAACTTGCGTTGCTTGCTATTGTTGAACCGTTACTCCGTTTTGAACATGTTCCACATGAAACTTGTTTAGAATTCCATGTAGTTTCGTAATATCTTGATGCATCTATGATTTGGAATGTTTGTGGTTGTTGATTGCATGCATTTTGCATTCATGACATATTCTTCTTGTGTGTGTCATATCTCTTAGGCCATAGTTCCGTTGCAAATGTTCTATATATGTAAATCGAGTAGAATAACATGTAGAATCACATGGTCCTCTTTATTTTGATGTTTAATAAATATAAAACATGATTAGTTCGGATCTGGTCCAAACTTATAATTTGCATATGGGGTCGCTTCGGAAATACTATAAGTTGTTTCCGACCTCATTTAAGATGCCTAGATAGTGTAGTTTAATTAGCTTCACCTCTTGCCATGTTTAATAACATTTAATATTGTCGTGTACCTAACGAGAGTGAACTAAGTAATTCGAATGTGGAGTTTCGTCAATATGCAACTCCTTGCATATTGAGCTTCACTTAATGTGTAGCATTTGTTTGTGTGATTGCCATGCCTTGCATTATTGAATGGACATGCATCATATTCGTTCATGCATCATGTCATGCATTTGTTGGGGTGTTATCGTGTGTTGATTGTTGTTACCGATTTGCTTCTTCTCGATAGAGTTCCGAAATCGTTCGGAGTGTGAGGATTCATTCGACTACGTTGGCTCATCTTCTTCACGGATTCGTTCTTCTTCCAAGCGGGATCTCAGGCAAGATGACCATTTCCCTAGATACCATTACTATCATCGCCAAGCCTCCCAAATGCCATGATAAGCCTCTAACCCTCCACATCCCAGCAAACCATTGTTTGGCTATGTTACCGCTTGCTCAACCCTTCTTATAGAGTTGCTAGTTGGAGGTGCAAGTTCTTCCATGTGCAACATGGATATTTTGATATATCACAATATTATTGCTACTTAATTTAATGCACATATATACTTGCTAAAAGGTGGAAGGCTTGGCCTTTTGCTTGGTGTTTTGTTCCAGTTTTGCCGCCCTAGTTACTTGTGTACCGGTGTTATGTTCCATATTGAGAGCTCCTAACATGCTTGGGGTTCTTATGCGGACTCCCTTTATTTTTGTTTTGGTATAAAACTCTTCTGGCAAGGCCCAACATTGGTAATATTTGCTTAATAACAACTATAATTTGCATAGGGCATGATCACACCATGGATAATTAATTAACCCCGGGCCAGTGCTCCTCATGAGTGTTGGTCCAAACTAGAGCCACTTGTGGGGCCACCTCGGGGCAACTCGTGGGATTTCTATTAGGCCACCGTACGTGCTGCTCATCCGGTTGTGCCCTGAGAACGAGATACGCGGCTCCTATCGGGATTGTCGGCACGTCGGGCGGCCTTACTGGATTTGTTTTACCTTTCTCGAACGTCTTGTGTGCGGGATTTCGAGGACACTTTGGGCTATCTCAAGGTTGAGATTTTCCATTGGAATTCCGCAAATACTACGGGTTATCCCGCGGTTGAGGAATTCCAATGCAGCTTGTGGTTAGTTTGTGATGGTTGAGTTGGAGCACCCCTGCAGGGTTAAATCTTTCATGAGATCCGTGCCCACGGTTATGTGGCAACTTGGAAATTTGTAAACTCAAATAAAATACACCAACTGCATGCGTAACCGTGACTGTCTCCTCTCATGAATTTCTTATCCGAGAGAGAACACGTTGGGGTTATGTTTGACTCGTAAGTAGGTGCTCAGGATCACTTGGTGATCATTACAAGTTCATGTCCGTTTATGCGATAATCATCCCCCCTTGTTCTGTACTCGTAAGTTAGCCACTCAAATAAATGCTTAGTGCTTGCTGCAGCCTCACCACTTAACCATAGCTCACCCATTAAGCTTTAATAGTCTTGATACCCTTGGAAATGAGATTGCTGATTCCCTATGGATCACAGATTACTACAACAACAGTTGCAGGTACAGGTAATGCGATGCTTTGACGTGATCACGATGCTTGTTTGATTTGGAGTTCTTCTTCTTCTTCATCAATCGTAGGATGGGTTCCAGGCCGGCAGCCTGGGATAGCAAGGGTGGATGCCATTTTATCGTTTGATTTCGTCCGTAGTCGAACCCTGCTCTTATGTATGATGATTGTATATGTTGTTGTATTGATGTGAACTTGATTTAGTCTGTGGCGAGTGTAAGCCAATTCCGTATACTCATCTCTTCTTTACATGTACTTGTAATGATATCCATTCTTGCGAAACGACGAGATGTGCTTCTATCCCTGTCGAGGCCCTCGAGCCAAAATAAGGATACGATCGCATCTTGGGCGTTACATTGTCATCGCAGCGCCGAAAAATCCAAATGACCGAGCTCTGGCTCACGGGCTGGCCCCCCGTGCAAGTCATCTCACTAGGGTCCTTGGTGTCCGGCCCTCCCGGAGAACCGTCATGGGCGGGTAATGGGGGCATGGCTCAGCTCGGGTCAGCGTGGGCGAAGCCGCCCCTGGGCTGGCACCACGCCGCCCCTCATGTAGGGCCGTGACGATTGCGCGGTGCGCCCTGCGCCCATGTTATGGGTCGCGGGAGGGTGCAACCGCGTCGGAAACCGGGCGCGAAGCTGCTCAGAGAATGAAGAAAGGGTCCCAAGCATGGCGCTCGGGGCACCCCACACCTCCCTTATCGCCGCCCGTGACACTCTACACGTAATAATGAGTTAGGGGATGTACACACCCCGGAGCCTCCCGACGCGCCAGGCTTCGGCCTCGGGAGGACTCCCGCCCACGTCCAAGTGGAAGCCCCATGCTCCGCGCTGGCGGAATAACTGTTGAACCGCGACTATGCCCATGCCCAAGTGGAAGCCCCATGTTCCGCGCTGGCGGAATAACTGACGAACCGCGACTATGCCCACGCCTAGTGGAATCCCCATGCTCCGCGGTGGTGGAGAAGCCAACGAAGAACCCCCTCGCTTCGGCAACCGCAGGCCCCCTGATGCGGAGCATCTTACGGACATCACCATGACAAGAGTCCATTTTTAAGTGACACGTGCCACGACTACTTCACATACATAAAGGTGAATCATCTCCTTTACACGTGTTCACTTGTCCCCTTCGAGGATGGTATACTACTTGACATTCCTCTTGTGTGCATGCATAGGTATTATTGGAGCTTCACAGATGCCGAGGAGGAGTGCAAGCGCCAAGAAGCAACTACACCATCCACGAGGGAAGCCTGGAAGTGGAGACAGAAGAAGATGGAGTCCCGAAGAAGGAGTGAAGCCCCTGGACACCCCGTGCGCACGGCCTCCATTGATCCCGTGCGCACGAGCTTACCAGGAGCTCTTTGGGTACCCCGTGCGCACGGGCCCAGAAGACCCCGTGCCCACGGTACATGCCCGTGCGCATGGGCTAAGTGGACGCCTCCCTGGATACCCCGTGCGCACGGGCTCCACTTACCCCGTGCACACGGGGCTGCCGGCGTGCAACTGTTGGGCTTTGCCCATGTATTCCCGTTTCGCCCCTACTTACCGCTTCATTGCCTTGGACCTACATATACTCCTCCACCTCCTCATTTCTAGGGTTAGCAATGGTTTAGCTCATAGATAGTTGAGCGTAGCTCCTTCCACTACCTCTCCCATGGAGTAGATGTCTGGGTGAGAGAAGATCACCTAGTGGATATCAAGGCCCCTCAAGAGGGAAGATCCCTAGTGGATTCAAGGCCCCATCTCCCCATGGGATTTGGGATGAACTCTACCATGTATCCTCTTTCCCTTTGTTGTTCTTGTACCTTTGTGGATCTTACGTGTATGTGAGACTAGTGGATGTGTGATTGGACTTGCTCTTGAGTGTTTCTCTTGTGATTTCACCTCGTGTTCTTCGTATTCATTCACAAATCCACCTCCAATTCGTGAAAAATCGACGCACACGGGCGTGCCCCGTATCATCTTGGTATCATGAGCCACGTTGATCACGAATTTGGAGCTCCCTCCCCCGTTTCTAGCCTAATTTTGTGTATTTTCGTCCTAATTCGAAAATCCCCACCAAAAATAGCCTCACCAATTTTTTTGCAATTTGTTGGTTCTTGTGAGATTTTATTTGTTTTGATCCGTGGAATGTGTGCCTAGCAAGTGGACCGACCTTTCCATCCCCAATTTTTTTCATCTATCCATCAAATCTGACCGAAATCGCGAAATTTCTGCCCACCCCGTGCCCACGAAGTCCCAACCCCGTGTGCATGGGCCCCCTCGAAGTTCCTGGACACCCCGTGCCCACGGCTTTGTACCATGCGCACGGGACCCCGTGCCCACGGGCGTAATACCCCGTGTGCACGACCCTCCCAGACCAGCATCAGCCACTTCATCATTTCGGCCATAACTTCTTCTCCCGAACTTCGATTTGAGTGTTCTTTGGCTCGTTTTGAAGCTATTGACGTGCCCAAGCTGCTCATCTTAGTTTTACCACCATATGACTCCATCATATTTTTCACATTTTGGCAAGTTTGCCAAGGCCACCACCATATCTTCTGCATAACCCTACCACCATACACTTCCGCCACCCTAACCCAATTTTGTTTGAGATTTTTAGTTGCGGTTTCCATTTCCTAAGGTGTTTTGGCTAATTAGGGACGGTTCTACATCGACAACGCCGCCACTCATCATCGCGTCGGCCTCGACATCGACATTGGCCAGTTTGCCTTTTGGCACCCCAACCGTAAGCAAGGACAGTAACCTCGACGACATCTTTGTCCATTTCCTTGCCATTGCATTGATTGCTTTGAGCCTATTGCGTACCTTACCCATTGATACTAGCGAGTTGAGAATTGCCGGGCCACATTACTTGTGCACCATATTGTTACTCTTATGCCGCATAGCTACATTTAGCGTGCAAACATCTTGCTATCTACATTGTGCCATAAGTCTCTCCCGTGCATATCCATCATACTTGTCTCATATCTTGGCTCGAGCATCAAAGCATAGTGAAAAAAAAGAGAAAGAAAAGAAGAAAAAGCTTGTAAGCAAAAGAGGAGATACAAAGAGCTTGTAAGCAATAGAAATAGCATTGAGCCATTTTGCATAGTTCATAATCTTGGATCATACATACATACTAGATACTTGGGATTGAAGATGGCACGTTTACTATCATAGCTTGGTGCACAAGTGTGTATCTAGCCCATTTGAGCAATCGAGCTATTTTCTCTCTTGTATGCGTGCAAGACGAGCTTGTCCCCGGTCTCTCACTTTTTGTGCTCATTCCTTGGTTGCGTAGATCCCATTTATATATCCGTGTGTGTCTTCCTAGTGCCACCTTAGCTATTGATCTATTTGCTTTGCATTCCAATTTTGTGAATCTTCCTCAACATTTTCGATATTTTGGATTAACATTTGCTTGAATTTTGTGCCACTTGTCCTAACCGAGCCACTCGATAAGATTTACATTGTAGGTGTGAGTGAACAAATCCGGTACCAATTCCCCTATTCTTTCATTTCATGTTGAGTGAAACGGGATACATCCTCAACTTTGGGAAATGGTATTTTGGTATTGATGATGATGTCTACCCTGGTTAGTTTCATAGACCTGACATCTGGCGCCCACAAATGGTCCCTCATCAACATTGAAGCTCAGAAGTGGAAGTGCAATCGGCCAGACCTGAAGAGTCACTCGGATGCACCTGAAGATACACTCGGATGGCTACAGCCACACTCGGTCAACAAGAACTCAACGGTCCAGGAGACGTAGCGTTGAGTAATATGAAGAGACGTCCTCTGGGATTGATCAATCATGCGTTACCAGTAATGCTCTAGTTAAAGCAGCAGTTTCTGTAACGTAGCTTTAACTAGCATTTACTGCGGCGCTCGGCTGGTGGTGGCGCACTCTATATAAGCCACCACCGGACGCCGTAGCAAGGTTCGGACACTTGTATTCTCATACTCCCCATAAGCAAAGCAAACCAGCCTCCGGGCTCAAGACGTAGGGCTCTTACCACTTCCGAGTGGGGCCTGAACTCGTACACATCCGAGTGAAACACCTGAGCCGTAGCTAGACTTCGCCCCTCCATTCTTACCCCTAGTACTATTGTCAGGATCACTCCCACGATAGTTGGCGCCCACCGTGGGGCTGCGCATCTAGCGAATTCCGGCGTAGGTGGAATTTCCATTTTCTCGTTCATCATGAATGCATTCGGCGGCGAGATCCTCTTCGGGTCCCTCAGCTTCGCCGTCGACAATTCGGCGTGGCTGCAGGAGGCGCCACTGGACGCTGAGGCACTGCCCGCCCGCGGCGCAGTGCACTTTAGCGCGACGACGTTTGGAGTTCTTCTTCGGCAACCGTCAACACCATATCGACCTACTTCTCCTACTCGTCTTGCGGCTTTTCGCCGGCGCTCCGGGCGCTCTCGGCTGCAGCGCTAGATTAAGCACGCCGTGGCGGCCCAGGCCGCAGGACGGCAAGTGGCTGCACTCGACGCAGACGAGTCAGTCCACTACCTTTTCTCGTCTTCAAACGATGATTCCTCCGACGCTGCTGGTTTTGAGAGCAGCGGCGAAGTGGCGGAGGTCTTGATGGCCGGCCCGGCCCGAGACGTCGCCTCAGGACACTCGGCGGGAAAAACCCACGATCGGGACGGCGGCCGCCGCAACGCTAGCTCCGACAGCTACGTTCCCCGACCGTTCACTCGGGAGCAGCGGGAAGAGATCAGGCGCAGGAACGACCAAGTTCTCCAGACGCCCATTGCGGGGAACACCCCCGAAGAGATAGCCCTGGAGGCCGCTCGCCAAGCCACTCTGGCCGAGCGCGAGCGCCTCTAGCGGCTACAGCACTCACTCGACGAGCGTGCGGTAAGGGAGCTTCCCAGTTCCAGCCGTAGCCGCCGCCAGTTGACGTTCACGAAGGATCGCCCGTACACCATCCCGACAATGCGTATGCCTTTGATGAACCTAGCCGCGGCCACTAGGATCGCTGATTCGATCCAGCCGTCCAATTCGGCAGCAGGCGAGGGCATTCGGCAGATCCAGGCTTTGCTGAAGACTACTCTACAACAGAACTCTGAGGTATCACAATCTCATCATCAGATCCATAATGAGTCCACTCGGGCAGATACTGTGCAGTCGGCTCACAGTCCGCTTGCACCAAGGAAAGATCCACGAACTCCTCCTCATCCGAGAGGCCTGTACGGCGGACGCGGGCGTGACGACCGCGATTTCAGTCGGACTCCCCCTCCGAGGGCGGTCCGCGTGGTTAACGTCCGTATGACGAAGGCTACCCACTCGGGAGAAACCGCGAGCGGAGTCCTGATCGGCACAGGGGCTACGATGCCCGATCTGACATCACTCAATGAGTGGTTGATTGGAACAGATATGACAGAGACCGGGCAAGCGGCTGGGGCATTACCGGCCTTGGTTGTTTCAGCAGATACATCTGGGAGGCAGAAATACCCCCCAATTACCGACTAGCAACCGGAATTGGAAAGTTCAATGGCGAGCCCAAGACAGAGACTTGGCTCGAAGATTATCGAGTCGCTGTCCAGATCGGCGGCAGCGATGATTTCGTTGCCATGAAGCACCTTCCTCTCATGTTGGAAGGATCCGCACGGGCGTGGCTAAATCAGTTGCCCACCAACTGCATTTATTGCTGGGAAGACTTGGCCCGAGTGTTCGTCAAAACATTCGAAGGCACCTACAAGCGTCCGGGTGGACTGACGGAACTCCAGCACAGCGTTCAGAAGAACAATGAAACTCTCTGAGAGTACATCCAGCGCTGGACCACGTTGCATAACACCGTAGAAAATGTCACCGAGCATCAGGCCGTGTGCGCCTTCAAAGCAGGCACTCGGTATCGGGAGTTAGTCTTGAAGTTTGGCCGATCAGGGTATCTGTCCCTCGGTCGGGCCATGAAGATTGCAAACAAGTATGCTAATGGTGAAGAAGAAGACCGCCTCCGAAGCGGCAAAGCAAGAGCCGGCAATGCCCCGCAATCGGGAGGCAACGCCGGGAAGAATCAGAAGCGGAAAGCTGACGCCTCGGGCAAGACGGAAGTCGCAGCCGTTCAGGGGCAAGGGCAAGGCAAGCCGAAGCCCAAGAAGAAGAAGAAAGAATGGATTCCCAAGAAGAAGTCCGAGTACAAATCCAACATTCTTGACCAACCGTGCCAGATTCATACCAAGACGGATGAAGAAGGCAACGTTGTGCTTCCGAAGCACACCACTCGGGAATGTCGCCTGCTCAAGCAGGAGATGGGCGCTGAGCCCTCGAGTGAGAAGGTCGATGTCGAAGATGTGGAGGATGCTTCCGAGTATCCTAAAGTTGACAAAGTCCTCAATGTGATCTTCGCTGATGTTGAGAGAAAGAGGCAGCTGAAGGTTATCAATCGGGAGGTTAACATGGCAGTTCCGACTGCCCACAAGTACCTCAACTGGTCGAAGACGCCTGTCACTTTCGACCAGTCCGATCATCCGCCCCACATTGCCACCCCTGGGAGGCAGGCGCTGGTCGTTGACCCAGCAATGGGCGGTGTCCGACTGCGCAAGGTCCTAATGGACGGAGGCAGCAGACTTAATATCATACACGCCGACACGCTCTAGGCTATGGGCATCCCGATGTCCCGATTGAGCAAGAGCAACATGCATTTCCATGAGATCGTCCCTGGAAAGAAGGCAGAATCACTCGGCCAGATCGCGTTGGATGTAGTATTAGGCGGCGAGAAGAATTTCCGAAAGGAAAAAACTGACCTTTGAGGTGGTTGACTTCCGCAGTGCTTACCACGCCATCCTGGGTAGGCCCGCCTATGCACATTTCATGGCCAGACCATGTTACGTGTATCTCAAGCTCAAGATGCCAGGACCTAAGGGTATGATTACAGTCACTGCTGATCGGAAGGTCACCGCAGAGTGCCTTCAGCAGGGCACAAAGATAGCCAACGAACAAGTGCTGGCAGTTGAACTTGAAGGGTACAAGAAGGATGGATACGGCTGATTTGCTCAGGTCAAAGCGGCTAGCTTCAGAATCTGCTTTCCAATCAGCTGGCGAGTCTAAGCAAGTTCATGTCCATCCAAGTGACCCGAGTGCTGCCCCGACTAACATCTCCACTTCACTCGGAGACAAATAAGAAGCCGAGCTCATCCAGTTCCTCCGTGAGAACTGGGACATCTTCGCATGGAAGCCATCTGACATGCCTGGTGTTCCCAGGGAACTGGCTGAGCACCGACTCCGAACCGATCCCAAGGCCAAGCCAGTCAAGGAGTACCTGCGCCGATCTTCCGTCGAGAAGCGCAAGCCGATTGGTCAAGAAATAGCTTGGCTTCTCGCCGCTGAGTTCATTCACGAGGTTTACCACTCCGAGTGGCTCGCGAATGTGGTCTTGGTACCGAAGAAGGATAAGTCACACCGTATGTGCATGGACTTTAAACATCTCAATCGGGCCTGCCCGAAAGATCATTTTCCTTTACCTAGGATAGATCAGATAGTAGACTGTACAGCCGGATGCGAACGTCTGTCGTTCCTGGATGCGTACTCCGGGTACCACCAGATCCGAATGTACGGTCTTGATGAAATAAAAACAGCCTTCATCACCCCATTCGGGTGTTTTTGCTATGTCACGATGCCATTCGGCTTGAAGAATGTTCGAGCCACTTTTCAACGCATGATCCAGAAGTGTTTGCAAAAACAAATCAATCGGAACGTGGAGGCCTATATGGACGATATCGTAGTCAAGTCTAGGAAAGGTTCTGACCTCCTGACTAACCTTGCCGAAACCTTCGCAAACCTACGGCGCTTCGGGATCAAACTGAATCCAGCTAAGTGCACATTCGGAGTGCCTGCCGGAAAGTTACTCGGTTTTCTTGTTTCCGAACGAGGGATCGATGCTAACCCAGACAAAATCGGCGCACCCTGAGCCGATTCATTTCAAGACTCGGAGAGAAGGCACTTCCTCTCGACCGATTGATGAAGAAGTCCGACAAGTTTGAGTGGACCAATGAAGCGCAAGCCGCATTCGCAGAACTCAAGGCATTGCTTTCCACCCAGCCGGTGTTAGCTGCTCCGGGAAGCCAGGAACCTCTACTCTTGTACATCGCGGTGACCAGCCAGGTGGTGAGCATAGTCCTTGCGGTGGAGCGCGAAGAACCAGGAAAAGCATTCAAGTTCAAAGACCTATATATTACATCTCAGAGGTGCTAACTCCTTCTAAGCAAAGGTACCCGCACTACCAAAAGCTGGTTTATGGTATTTACCTGACTGCCAAAAAGGTAGTTCATTACTTCCAAGATCACTCGGTCACGGTCGTCAGCAGCGCCCCCCCTGTCAGAGATCTTGCATAACAGGGACACCGCTGGCCGAGTGGCGAAGTGGGCAATCGAGCTCCTTTCACTGGAAATCAAATTTGAAGCTAAGAAAGCAATCAAGTCCCAAGCATTGGTTGATTTTATGGCCGAGTGGATCGAGCAGGAACAGCCAATTCCGAGTGTTCCTGAACACTGGACTATGTTCTTCGACGGATCCAAAATGCTCAATGGCTCGGGGGCTGGCGTGGTTCTTGTCCCTCACAAAGGAGACCGGCTGAACAATGTCCTCCAAATCCATTTTGACTCTTCAAACAATGAGGCCGAATATGAAGCCCTCCTGTACGGGCTTCGCATGGCCATATCACTCGGCATTTGTTGGCTGATGGTCTACGACGACTCAGACCTCGTTGTCAATCAAGTGATGAAGGAGTGGGACATTCAGAGTCCATCAATGACCGGATACTGCAACGTGATCAGGAAGCTGGAGAAGAATTTTGAAGGCCTAGAACTGCATCACATTCCTCGTGCAAAGAATCAGGCAGCAGACAATCTGGCAATGATCGGATCCACTCGGCGAGCAGTCCCGAAAGAGATATTCCTTGAACATCTGCGTGCTCCGATAATCGCAGAAGATCCTTTCACAGAGGAACCCCCGCAAGCAGTCGGTCCATCTGATCCGACCGAGGTTGAAGTTCCAGCCATAGTGGATTTGGTCCACCAAATGCTAGTAATCACTCCCGAGTGGACTCAACCTTACTTGGCGTACTTGCTCAGACAAGAACTCCCCGAAGATGAAGAAGAAGCCCGTCGGATCGTCCGTCGATCGAAGTCATTCGAAGTTATGGCAGACCAGTTGTACAAGAAAAGCACCACATGAGTCATCCAAAAATTCATTTCCCCAGATGAAGGGCTGCAAATTTTACATGAAGTCCACTCGGGAACTTGTGGCCACCATGCATCCTCTCGGACTTGGGTCGCTAAAGCTTTCCGAGCGGGTTTTTATTGGCCCCGAGCCAATGAAGCAGCAAGGGACCTGGTGGACCTGTGTGTTGGATGTCAGTTCTACAAGAATAAGTCCCACAAGCCAGCGTCCGCGCTCAAGACGATCCCAATCACCCTGCCGTTCGCTGTATGGGGCCTCGATATGGTCGGTCCCTTACGGACTGGGTCCAGTGGGTTCACACACTTGCTTGTGGTAGTTGACAAGTTCACCAAGTGGGTTGAAGCAAAGCCCATCAAGAGTTTGGATGCAGGCACGACCGTCAGTTTCATTCGGCGTGCCCCATGATATCATCATGAATAATGGGAAGAACCTTGACTCGAACGAGTTCCGTGAATTCTGTTTCTCTCAAGGCACTCGGGTTAATTATGCCTCAGTGGCTCACCCGCAGTCGAATGGCCAGGTAGAGCGTGCAAACGGAATGATTCTGCAAGGTCTGAAACCCCGATTGATGAGAGACCTGAAGTATGCTGCTGGGGCTTGGGTTGAAGAATTGCCTTCTGTCTTATGGGGCATTCGGACGACCCTGAACCGCTCTACGAAGTGCATGCCTTTCTTCATGGTGTACGGATGAGAAGCTGTGTTGCCGAGTGACCTTCAACACAATTCCCCCCGAGTGGAACTCTATGATGAAGCTGAAGCCGAAGCCGCACGGCAAGATGGTCTCGATCTTCTAGAGGAAGAGAGGGAGCTGGCCCTCATCAAATTGACGCTATACCAGCAAGATCTGAAGCGTTACCATGACAGACACGTCCAGGGCCGAGCCTTTCAGGAAGGAGACCTGGTCCTTCGACTGGATCAGTAGAAACCCCACAAACTAATGCCTCCGTGGCAGGGGCCGTATGCGATCTCCAAAGTCTTGCACAATGCAGCCTACCGGCTTTACAATATCAAAGATGGAGTACAAGAGCCTCGGACTTGGAACGCGGACGTGCTTCGCAAGTTCTACACCTAGAACATAACTACTTTAGCTTGTCATTCCAGTAATGGATCCGAGTGAGCTCGATGAATAAAGTTTTATTTCATTATATCTTGTTGAAATTTGACTATCACCCCCAGTGGGTATAAAATACAAAACACTTAGCCTCAAACCTGATTTTGCCAAAGTATAAACTACTCCGAGTGAGGGTCTCACTCGCGCTCGGGGGCTTAGCCGCGGCTCCGTGTCGCCTAAGTTAGAAAACTTCCCGAGTGGGACATCCTTCATACTCGGTGGTGAAGATGAACAGGACCATCATTGTTCGTCTAAGGACAAACTACTCAGAGTGAGGGTCTCACACCCGTGCTCGGGGGCTTAGCCACGGCTCCGTGTCGCCTAAGTTAGAAAACTTCCCGAGTGGGACATCCTCCACACTCGGTTGTCAAGATGGACAGGACCATCATTGTTCGTCTAAGGACAAACTACTCCGAGTGAGGGTCTCGCCCGTGCTCGGGGGCTTAGCCGCGGCTCCGTGTCACCTAAGTTAGAAAACTTCCCGAGTGGGACATCCTCCACACTCGGTTGTCAAGATGAACAGGACCATCATTGTTCGTCTAAGGACAAATTACTCCGAGTGAACGTCTCGCCCATGCTCGGGGGCTTAGCCGCGGCTCCGTGTCGCCTAAGTTAAAAAACTTCCCGAGTGGGACATCCTCCACACTCGGATGTCAAGATGGACAGGACCATCATTGTTCGTCTAAGGACAAACTACTCCGAGTGAGGGTCTCGCCCGTGCTCGGGGGCTTAGCCGCGGCTCCGTGTAGCCTAAGTTAGAAAACTTCCCGAGTGGGACATCCTCCACACTCGGTTGTCAAGATGAACATGACCATCATTGTTCGTCTAAGGACAAACTACTCCGAGTGAAGGTCTCGCCCGTGCTCAGTGGCTTAGCCGCGGCTCCGTGTCGCCTAAGTTAGAAAACTTCCCGAGTGGGACGTCATCCACACTCGGCTGTCAAGATGAACAGGACCATCATTGTTCGTCTAACAGACTACTCCTAGTCAGGGTCTCGTCCGCGCTCGGGGGCTTAGCCGCGGCTCCGCGTCGCCTAAGTTAGAAAACTTCCCGAGTGGGACATCCTCCACACTCGGTTGTCAAGATGAACAGGACCATCATTGTTCGTCTAAGGACAAACTACTCCGAGTGAGGGTCTCGCCCGTGCTCGGAGGCTTAGCCGCGGCTCCGCGTCGCCTAAGTTAGAAAACTTCCCGAGTGGGACATCCTGCACACTCGGTTATCAAGATGAACAGGACCATCATTGTTCGTCTGACAGACTACTCCGAGTGAGGGTCTCGCCCGCGCTCGGGGGCTTAGCCGCGGCTTCGCGTCGCCTAAGTTAGAAAACTTCCCGAGTGGGACATCCTCCACACTCGGTTGTCAAGATGAACATGACCATCATTGTTCGTCTAAGGACAAACTACTCCGAGTGAGGGTCTCCCCCGTGCTCGGAGGCTTAGCCGCGGCTCCGTGTCTCCTAAGTTAAAAAACTTCCCGAGTGGGACATCCTGCACACTCGGTTATCAAGATGAACAGGACTATCATTGTTCGTCTAAGGACAAACTACTCAGAGTGAGTGTCTCGCCCACGCTCAGGGACTTAGCCGCGACTCCGCGTCATCCAAGTTAAAAATTCACACTCAGGGACTTAGCCGCGGCCCCGCGTTGGCTAAGTTAGAATTCATGCCAAGTGCGAATATATAACTCTCCGAGATCAAAGATCAAGTCAAGATAAGCCAAATGTAAACTGCATCGTTCAAAGCAAAAGTACGGACGATAGGAGCCTTAGGCTCATTTAAAGGTCATGTGGATACAGATACTACTCGGCATTCCGAGGCGAATGTTTAAAGAAGTTTTTAACCCGGCGATCACTCGGGATTAGGCACTGCTTCGATGAACGTGTCCAGGTCGAGGTTCTCTGCAATCCGGGTGGCTGCCTCCATGAACATCTCCATGAAGTCCTGAATTCTGGCGTTCTTCCGATTGGCGACTTCCAAGGACTTCAGTTTCTTCTCATCCACTCCCTTGCAGTGGACCCGAACTAGTGAGAGAGCAATGTTAGCTCCGGCTCGGGCCGCAGACTTCTTCCAAATCTTCACTCGGTGTGGGACGTCCCTCACTCGGTTAAGAGTGGATTCTAGGTCCTTGGAGGGTTCTTCGTCGAAGAAGAGTTCCTTTTCGATGTCCACGATGCCAGTACGGAGCCTCTTGAAGAACGAAACCGCTTCGTCGACGCGTTTTTCCAGACGGAGAAAGGCCATGGCAGCACTGTCCTTGAGCAGTTCTCGGGATGGATCTAGCTCTTTCTCGATCTTTTCGGTCTCCTCGCCAATGTCGAAGCAGAATTCTGGGGTTCAGCCGAACAAAAAAGGAATCAAAGTCAAGCAAATTCCATTCGGCTGTTCAGAAAAAATGCACATGGGTCATTCGGGAGAGTTTACCTTTGAGTTTTTCACTCACGGTATCGCCGAACTCCTCGACGAATTGCTCCAGCTCAGCCTTCTTGGCAATGATATGTTCAAGTTTGGTCTTCCATTCGACGAGTTCCTCCTTGGACTTCTTCACGGCGACCTCGAGGGTTTTCTTCTCCTCTTCTAGCCTCCCGACTGACTTTAGCTTCTCCTCGGCCTCCTTGGCCTTCCGATTGGCTTCCTTCTGAGCTGCTGCCAATTCTGTGTCCTTCTTCTCGAGGGCTGTCTTCAAAGTCACTAAAGAAATAGAATTCTTCAGTCTCTCGACAAGCTTACGATTTTCTCCGCGAAGATCTGACGAAGTAGACTCAGTCGGACAGGGAGAAAGAACAAAGACGGCAACAGTCGGACAGGGAGAACAATACCTTCCAATGCCTTCCTCTCCTGCTCCAGCCGGGCGCTCTTGGCCTTCTCAGTATCAAGGTCGAGGCGCAGGGTCAACACCTCCTCCTTCAGAGCATTGTAATGGCTTCCGAGCTCACAAATAGACTACAAACGATGAATGGAAGAAAAATTATGATCAATCAAAGACATATGATTCGTCAATCGGATACCACGTACAAATCATTCGGTCAGATTTCAAAGCTCTAAGACTCCCGCCGACTGCATCAGTCGACGGTAGCCTCTTTGACTACACCCAGTGGGTGCGCTCAGCGCGCCCCCACTAGAAAATATAAGTTCAAGACACATTTCTACGCTATTACACTACCGCCGACTGCTTCAGTCGACGGCAGTCTCGGGGACTACACCCAGTGGGTGCGCTCAGCGCGCCCCCACTGGAAAGTCAACACCCAGTGGGTGTGCCCAGATGCAAACCCACTTGGGTCTTAAAGCATGGACAAACGGACCAAGAAACCGAAGGGAGGAAGGAGAAGTGAGATCTGTTCCCCCCAGCACAGTGCCCTTACTTCTTATAATAAAAATTGGGCGGAATCTGTGGCCGTCAATCTACAAATGGAGAGAGATCCGCGGATCTACCGTATAGGCTCTCAGAAACACATGGCGAAATTTGCGGCGCGGTTATCGAGGCGTCGTAACCACTACCCCTAAATCCCGCGGAGTAACCGTTTTCGTCGCACCACCGCGCGCGCTCCTCGTGATTTCGAACGCGTGAAGACCTCTTCATGCCCTATAAGAGTAGAGCTCCACGCTCCGGATCGCCTGACGATCCATTCATAAAGCCGAATGACCAGGCAATTCATGACGAGACACTCGGATGGAACAACTGGGCATTCGGATCGTTTCTCTAGAGAAACACTTCAATTATAGAGATAACATCGAATATGCAAATTCAGTCATTCGGCCAAGGAACGATAATCCTGAATCCGTCAAGATTTGGAGACGGGTGAGAAATGATCCAGGTCATTTTTTGAAGCACCTCCAGGGTGTCGTTGACATTCCCGAATGTCAATCACCCGACCATTCATACCTCACGGATTCGGGGGATATTGAGGAGGATGTCTACCCTGGGTAGGGTCATAGACCTGACATTTGGGGCCCAACAATGGTCCCTCATCAACATCGAAGCTCAGAAGTGGAAGTACACTCGGCCAGACCTGAAGAGTCACTCGGATGCACCTGAAGATACACTCGGATGGCTACAACCACACTCGGTTAACAAGAACTCAACGGTCCAGGAGACGTAGCGTTGAGTAATATGAAGATACGTCCTCTGGGATTGATCAATCATGCGTTACCAGTAAGGCTCTAGTTAAAGCAGCAGTTTCTGTAACGTAGCTTTAACTAGCATTTATTGCGGCGTTCGGCTGGTGGTGGCGCACTCTATATAAGCCACCACCGGACGCCGTAGCAAGGTTCAGACACTTGTATTCTCATACTCCCCATAAGCAAAGCAAACCAGCCTCCGGGCTCGAGACGTAGGGCTCTTACCACTTCCGAGTGGGGCCTGAACTCGTACAAATCCGAGTGAAACACCTGAGCCGTAGCTAGACTTCGCCCTCCATTCGTACCCCTAGTACTATTGTCAGGATCACTCCCACGACAGGTATTGTTTATCTCATTTCCCACTCACCTTTGCTCGAGTCTTGCGATGCTAGGCAAAGCACGACATCTTCGGTCTTCGATGACTACATCAACATGAACAACCACATCAACCAAAAACTCGAGCGATTCTCCATCGACATACGACACTCCGAAGCTCGGAAAAGAGGCTAGATCGACAACAAGTTGGACACTCACATGGATCAACTTTGACACATGTTGGCCAACAACAAGCCTTCTTCCCCTTCGTCATCTTCAAGGCAGAGACGCTCAAGTCGCTCATCTTCGGAGCGCCCATCCGATGCAAGCACAAGTCGGCCACGTCCTCATCTTCGAGACTACCGCCACAACAACCATCGCGCTCGTGATCTACATCATCGCGAAGGGAAAGCCACCTCCAAGAAACAAGTGCACGAAGACCAAGAATGCCACCAAAGACAAGCTTCGACTCCAACATCTAGGCGACCCACTACACGCATGGATGACCCTTCCATCTTCGGAGGCATCCCAAGGAAGATGGCCTAGCATGGGAATCTCCCTTCGGTCATGGAGGCGCATAACGAGGTGCCATCTTCGGCCCTCATACAATGCAATGACGACAAGACGGTCGAGCATGGGATTTTCCCTTCGACCACGGCGACGAGAGTGACCCTCTTCACCGACTTGAAGACGACGCCCACATGGGACTCATACTTGGAGTTAAGCACCGAGGCCGAGCTTGGGATGTTCCCTTCGGTCTTGGAGGAGTTTGATGTTTTGCCACACCGCACGGCATTCATCTTCGGAGGCGTTATGGATGAGTAGGTTGAGCATGGGACTATCCCTTCAACCACGGTGGCGCAAGGAGTTGAGCATGGAGACGTTTGTACCTACATCTCTCCGACACCCACATATGATGAGATACCCATATTCCCATGTGAGGAGAGCCACCACCACATGAGTGAGATGAGTGACTCCACCATATGTGACACTGAGTGCATTTCCTATGAGAGGATGAGAGTGACCACCACTAGCCCCATACATGACAACATGCCCAAATTCCTATGTGAGGTTGAGAGCCATCACCACCCTTTGATACGTCTCCATCATATCTATAATTTTTGATTGTTTCATGCCAACATTATACAACTTTCACATATTTTTGGCAACATTTTATATGATTTATTGGACTAACATATTGATCCAGTGCCCAGTGCCAGTTCCTGTTTGTTGCATGTTTTTTGTTTCGCAGAATATCCATATCAAACGAAGTCCAAACGCGATAAAAATTTACGTATATTTTTTTTGAAATATTTGTGAATTTTGAGAAGTGGAATCAACGCAAACGGAGGCCGACAGCCCCCACGATACATCAGGGCACGCCACAAGGGCGCAAACTCGTGGTGGTGTCTTGTACCCACCTCGTAAGTCGGTTGGCTCTCTCCTTCCGGCGCAAGGAAGATAATTTTTGTATAAAAATCCCGTCAAAATTTTAGCCCGATCGGAGTTACTGATCTCCGGGAATATAAGAAACGGTTTTCGCCCAGAAAACATGAACGAAAAACAGAAGAGAACAGAGAGGGAGATCCAATCTCGGAGGGGCTCCCGCCCCTCCACCGCCATGGCGGCCATGGACCATAGGGGGAACTCTCCTCCCATCTAGGGGGGAGTCCAAGTAAGAAGAAGAAGGAGGGGGCTCTCTCTCCCTCTCTCCCGGTGGTGCCGGAACGCCGCCAGGGCAATCATAGTGATGGCGATCTACACCAACAACTTCGCCACCATCAACACCAATTCTCTCCCCCCTATGCAGCGGTGTAACTCCCCTTTTCCCTGCTTTAATCTTTACTTAAACATGGTGCTCAAGTCCATATATTATTTGCCAAAGATATTTGGCTATCCTATGATGTTTGAGTAGATCCGTTTTGTCCTATGGGCTAATTGAAGATCGTGGTTGGTATGAGTATATATTTTATTATGGTTCTGTCATACGGTGCCCTCCGTCTCGCGCAAACGTGGGGGATCCCCGCTGTAGGGTGTTGCAATGTGTTCATGATTTGCCTATGGTGGGTGGCGTGAGTGACAGAATACACAGACCCGAGTAGGTGGGTTGTTGCATATGGGAGTAAAGAGGACTTGATACTTAATGCTATGGTTGGGTTTTACCTTAATGATCTTTGGTAGTTACGGATGCTTGCTAGAGTTCCAATCATAAGTGCATATGATCCAAGTACGGAAAGTATGTTAGCTCATGCCTCTCCCTCATATAAAATTGCAAGAATGATTACCGGTCTAGTTATCAATTGCCTAGGGACAAATAACCTTCTTGTTTGACAAAAGCTTTATACTAAACAACTAACTTTTATTATCTTGCAATTTCCTCGTAGTTTTATTCCCGCTAAGTACTTCTAGTTTTATTCGTGCAAATTATCCTATCACCTACAAAATAGTTTCATACTTGTTCTAGGTAAAGCAAACGTTAAAGTGTGCGTAGAGTTGTATCGGTGGTCGATAGAACTTGAGGGAATATATGTTCTACCTTTAGCTCCTCGTTGGTTTCGACACTCTTATTTGTCGAAAAATGCTACAAACGATCCCCTACACTTGTGGGTTATCAAGACATTTTTCTGGCGCCGTTGCTTGGGAGCAATAGCATGGGGTGAATATTGTCATGTGTGCTTGTTTGCTAAGTTAAAAATTATTCCAAGTGAGGACATCATCCACACTCGGGGACTTAACCTTGATCCAGAAATCATATAAGGCAGACTCAATAAGCATTCAACATGCCAAGCACACGAAGATTTACCTGACTGGCCCAGTTCCAGGCTATATTTATTACCATGCCCAACGCACAAAGATCAGTCCGACTGATTCAACTCCAGATTGCAAAAAATTACTACGCCAAGCGCATCAGAGTTCACCTGTATAGTTCAGTTCCTCACTGGAAGACTTAAACCCTCCGCTCGACTCATCTAGTCCGACAGAGGCTCGGGGACTACACCCAGTGGGTGCACTCAGCGTGCCCCCACTGGACGAGAAATCAAAAAAAGAAATATTATGCTCGGTCAGGTCCGGCAACAACATTTAAGTTCAACAAACTCTACAGACTCCAACTGACTACCAACAATCAGTCAGAGTCTCAAGGGCTACTGTTGGGGATACACATAATAGGTAGGCCCATGAAGGGTCGAAGTATCATAGAAGCATGGGGTCCACACATGAGGTGGGTCCAGACAGATACAGACATACTATCCACTCGGACAAGTACGTTCCATCCACTCGGATGACAGTCAACCACTCAGCCATATGTCTCACTCGGGTATGCGAAGACCTACAAGGCAGTCGGAGCATCATCCACATAGTGAAGGTTTCATAGTCGGCTGACACCATGGCACTAATGCTCCACATTGTAACATAAGAGGTGAGGGGGTGGCGCACTCTCTATAAGCCACCCCCCACCACATAGCTCAAGGCTAGCTTCTTCTCCCCCCCCGGGGTTCTGGCTCTCTCGCCATTAATCTCAGGACTTAGCTCAGGCATGGAGATCCGTCTCCCCTCTCTCTTCTCAAATACATCATGTAACTCCGTGTTCATGACAGATAAGCAAATCCTCTCCGGAGCACGAGACGTAGGTCTGTTATCTCCACCGTGAGAGGCCCGAACTCGCTAAAACCACCGTGTCACCCATTTGCATCTCGATAGATCATGCTCCTTTACACTACCCCTCTCTATTGTCGGAATCATTCCCACGACAGTTGGCGCCCACCGTGGGGCTTGACGTCTATCGAGCCATGATGCATATGGTTTTTCATTCATATATGTTTAATCTACTGTGCATACAGTTCATCGTTCATCTCCGAAACGAGTAGTGAAACTTCACAAAAATTGAGGAGAAAAGATACATCTCTATTCGATGCCGCGGAGGCACTGGTCTGGCCGGCGACGCAGGGCTCCTCTGCCCAGTCGCTTGCCCGACGACGGCTTCCATGCTACGGAAGCACTGGCCTGGCCGACAGTGCAGGGCTCCTTCGACAGCTCGCCTGCCCGACAGCAACCTCCACGCCACGGGGGTTCCCCGGCCGATCGCCTGCTCGACGGCGGCGTCCATGCCGTGCGGCTCTTCGGCCCGGTCGTGCGTTCGGCAGTGAGCTCCATGGTGGAGGCGCACCTCCCGCGTGGTGCTCTCCGACGCTGCTGGCTCGATGACGGTCCCTACAGGGGAGCGCGTCCTTCCGGCGTCGCCTGCACAAGCATGCTGCATTGCAATAAAATGCATGCCCAAAATAATCCACGGAAGAAGGAAACTTCCATCACATTTAGCTCTTGCTTAATTACCCTAATTAATACCTCTTGCATGCAGGTCATGCGTTCAGATTTTGGACGTGAGCAAATCCTCCGTCAATGCATTGGGGCGTTTGGATCCGGAAAAACTACATCTTGCATTGACTGGCAGGGTGTCTCGCGGGATCCCAGGGTCGAGTGGCTGGAAGACGATGACTTCCCCGGTAACTCGAACCCCTTGACACGGCGCCGAAGACGAGGCCGGCCACGCCCTAGTGCACAATCACGCATGGACGCTGACGCCGCTGGCCTACCCTGAACGCACTTGCTGGCCATCGCCGCGCTCGCCCGCCCTACGACGTGCTCGCTGGTGCCGCCCAGCGGCGCGCTCGCTCGGTGCCGCCTCGCGACGTGCTCGCTGGCCCTCGCTTACATCGCTGGCAGTACGGGCTACCCGGTTGCCTGGGTCTCCTTCACCTCCGTCGTCTACATCGGACGGTACGTAGCCTGCTATCCCAAGCGCATAATGAGGCCCTCATAATCCTTCGTAAAGAGGGCTGGCTGTTTCATCCATTTAACCACGTCATTAAGTCCCTCATCAGGTGAGCATTTTTCGCGTGAGTTAAGTGTGCATGCATGCATGCATAACCGACCGTCATCATGGTCGTCCGTCATCATGCATAACCGGGCCATCAGTGGTCTTTAATCCTTGCAGGCTGCATCCGTGTAGAGACTCGTTAGTTCATCAAAAAATATTCGTAGCTATGCTTGCTACTAACTTGCAGGTCACTCTTCTGTCGTCGTCTCCGGACAGTAGTTTACTCGGATGGACATTCCGTTCAAGCTACAAACAAGATGACATGCAGATAAAATTTGCGTTCAGACAATCAACATGCAAATCACTCGGATGCCCCGCGCATCGCCACTCCGAGCGGCACGGCTACATCACCAGGCCGCCCCGCGCGTCGCCACTCCACTAAACGCGTCTTCATCACTCGGCCGCGACGTGCACCGTCACGCTGCTGGACGCTCCTTCGTCACTCAGCCGCCCCGCGTGCCGTCACCCTGCTGGATGCTCCATTGTCACTCGGCCGCCCCGCGCGCCGTCATTCTGCTTGACGCTCCATCATCACTCGGCCGCCCCGCGCGCTGTCACTCTGCTGGACGCTCCGTCGTCACTCGGCCGCCCCGCGCACTGTCACTTTGCGGGACGCTCCGTCGTCACTCGGCCGCCCCACGCGCCGTCACTCTGAGGGACGCTCCATCGTCACTCGGCCGCCCTGCGCACCGTCACTCACCTGGACGCGTCTACATCACTCGGCTGCCCTGTGCTTCGCCACTCAGTGAGGCGCATCTTCATCACTCGGATGCCCCGTGCATCGCCTCTCTGTGCGGCACATCTTCATCACTCAGCAGCCCCACGCGCCGTCATTCTGCTTGACGCTCCGTCATCACTCGGCCGCCCCGCGCGCCGTCACTCTGTGGGACGCTCCGTCGTCACTCGGCCGCCCCACGCGTCGTCACTCTGCTGGACGCTCCATCGTCACTCGGCTGCCCCGCGCACTGTCACTCAGCTGGACGCGTCTACATCACTCGACCGCCCCGTGCTTCGGCACTCATTGAAGCGCATCTTCATCACTCGGATGCCCCGGGCATCGCCTCTCTGTGCGGCACATCTTCATCACTCGGCCGCCCCGCGTGCCATCATTCTGCTTGACGCTCCGTCATCACTCGGCCGCCCCGCACGCCATCACTCTGCGGGACGCTCCGTCGTCACTCGGCCGCCCCGCGCGTCGCCACCCCGCGCGTCGCCACCCCGCGAGGCACGTCTTTCTCACTCGGATGCCTCTTCGTCACTTGGCCGCCCCGCACGTCGCCACTCCGACGCCCCACGCATCACCTCTCTAACGGATGCGCCTACATCACCTGGCCGCCCCATGCGTCGCCATTCGGTGAGACACATCTTCGCCACTCGGCTGCCCCGCGCGTCGCCATTCGGTGAGAGACGTCTTCATTACTCGGCCGCCCCGCGCGTCGCTATTCGGTGAGACACATCTTCGCCACTCGGATGCCCCACGTGTCGCCATTCAGCGAGACATGTCTTCATCACCCGGCCGCCCCGCACGTCGCCACGCGGTGAGACACACCTTCATCACTCGGCCGCTCCGCGCGTTGCCGCTCCGTGAGGCACGTCTTCAACACTCGGCCGCTCCGCGTGTCACCACCCCGTGAGGCACGTCTTCAACACTAGGCCGCTCCGCGCGTCGCTACTCAGTGAGGCCCGTCTTCATCATTCGGCCACACTGCGTATCGCCATCGGTTGAACACGTCGTCACCACTCGGCCGCTCATGCGCCGTCTGACAGCTATGTCATCCTTCACACGTTGCATTCAATTAAATATTTTTTTCCATATTACCGAGTGTCAAGTAAGTCGCACATGACATTCACTCTGAGGCCACGCCACCAAGTGTACCTCTACGCTCGGTTGTTTATTTTTATGTCGGAACACTTCACTTCCACTTGGTCCGGTACTCAAACGAGTTCAGTTGGATCCTAAACTTCGACAAGTTTAGTCGAATCTTTCACTATTTTAGGCTATTGCTGGTTCCGAACCAGCAAGCACCTGGCACACCCAGCGGGTTTCTATTGGTGTTACTTACAAAAATCATTTCAGCACACATCGAGAAATTTTACGAAGACTTGCGCTATTGTTCATACACAGGTTACACGATCATTCGGCGCCTCTGTGTGCCATCTTCGTCGCTACTCAAACTCAGTCGCCACTCCGTTGGATGCATGTTCGCCACTTCGCTGGATGCATCTTGATCACTCGGACGCCCCGCGCGTCACCACTCCGCTGGATGCGTCTTCATCACTCAGACGCCCCACGTGTCGCCACTACGCTGGATGCGTCTTCATCACTCAGACGCCCCGCGCGTCGTCACTCTGTCGGATGCGCCTACATCACTTGGCCGCCCCGCGCGTCGCCACACCGACGGATGCGCCTACATCACTTGGCCTCCTCGCCCGTCGCCACTCCGACAGATGCGCCTACATCACTTGGCCGCCCCGCGCGTCGCCACTCCGCTGGATGCATCCTCATCACTCGGACGACCCGCGCGTCACCACTACGCTGGATGCATCTTCATCACTCGGACGCCCCGCGCGTCGCCACTCCGTCGGATGCGCCTACATCACTTGGCCGCCCCGCGCGTCGCCACTCCGCTGGATGCATCCTCATCACTCGGATGTCCCGCGCATCACCACTACGCTAGATGCGTCTTCATCACTCGGACGCCCCGCACGTCGCCACTCCGTCGGATGCGCCTACATCACTTGGCCGCCCCACGCGTCGCCACTCCGACGCCCCGCGAGTCGCCACTCCGACGGACGCGTCTACTTCCCTCGGCCGCGTCGCGCACCATCACTCTGGTGGACGCCTCTTCGTCACTAGGCCGCCCTGCGCGCCGTCACTCTGCCGGACGCCTCTTCGTCACTTGGCCGCCCCGCGCGTCGCCACTCAGCGAGACGTGTCTACTTCACTCGGCCGCCCCGCGCCGTCACTCCGCTGGACGCCTCTTCGTCACTCGGCCGCCCCACGCGCCGTCACTCTGCCGGACGCCTCTTCGTCACTTAGCCGCCCCGTGCGTCGCCACTCCGACGGATGTGCCTACATCACTTGGCCGCCCCGCGCATCGCTACTCGGACGCCCCGCGTGTCGCCACTCCGACGGATGTGCCTCATCACTTGGCCGCCCCGCGCGTCGCCACTCCGACGGATGCGCCTACATCACTTGGCCGCCCCGTGAGTCGCCCCTCCATTGGACGCGCCTTCGTCAATTGGCCGCCCTGAGCGTCGCCACTCAGCTGGACATGTCTCCATCACTCGGCCTCCCCGCGCGCCGCCACTCAGCTGGACGCACCTTCATCACTTGGCCGCCCCGCGTGTCGCCACTCAACTGGACACACTTTCCTCACTTGTCCGCCACGCGCGCCGTCACTCAGCTGGACGCGCCTTCGTCACTTGGCCGCCCCGCACGTCGCCACTCCGCTGGATGCAACTTCATCACCCGGCCGCCCCGCGTGTCGCCACTCCACTGGACGCGCCTTCTTTACTTGGCCGCCCCGCGCGTCGCCACTCAGCTTGACGTGTCTCCATCACTTGACCTCCCCGCGTGCCACCACTCAGCTGGACGCACCTTCGTCACTTGGCCGGCCCGCGCGTCGCCACTCAGCTGGACGCACCTTCGTCACTCGTCCGCCCCGCGCACCGTCACTCCACCGGACACACCTTCGTCACTCGGCCGCCCCACGCGTCACCACTTGGCCTGAAGCGTGTACCTCACTCGGACGCCCTGCACGTTGCCACTCTGTGTGGCGCGTCTTCATCACTCGAACGCTCTGCGCGTCGCCACTGACTCAGGTGATTTTTTTACATCAGAAGCTATATTGCCCCTAGTGGGTGAACGACTTAGCAGCGAACCTGATTTCGCCTAAGTTAAAAACAACTCCGAGTGAGGACATCGTCCACACTCGGGGACTTAGCTGCGACTGTGTATCGCCTAAGTTAAAAACAAACTCCGAGTGAGGACATCATCCACACTCGGGGACTTAGCTGTGACTCCATATCGCCTAAGTTAAAAACAAACTCCGAGTGAGGACATCATCCACACTCGGGAGCTTAGCCGCGACTCCATATCGCCTAAGTTAAAGACTACTCTGGGTGAGGACATCGTCCACACTCGGGGACTTAACTGCGACTCCGTATCGCCTAAGTTAAAAACAAACTCCGAGTGAGCACATCATCCACACTCGGGGACTTAGCTGCGACTCCTTATCGCCTAAGTTAAAAACAAACTCCGAGTGAGGACATCATCCACACTCGGGGACTTAGCTGTGACTCTGTATCGCCTAAGTTAAAAACAAACTCCGAGTCAGGACATCATCCACACTCGGGGGCTTAGCTGCGACTCCGAATTGCCTAAGTTAAAAACAAACTACGAGTGATGACATCATCCACACTCGGGAGCTTAGCCGCGACTCCGTATCGCCTAAGTTAAAGACTACTCCGAGTGAGGACATCATCCACACTCGGGGTCTTAGCTGCGACTCTGTATCGCCTAAGTTAAAAACAAACTCGGCGTGAGGACATCATCCAGACTCTGGAGCTTAGCTCTGACTCCGTATCGGCTAAGTTAAATCAACTCCGAGTGAGGACATCATCCACACTCGGGGGCTTATCTGTGACTCCATATCGCCTAAGTTAAAAACTACTCCGAGTGAGGACATCATCCACACTCGGGGGCTTAGCCGCGACTCCGTATCGCCTAAGTTAAAAACTACTCCGAGTGAGGACATCATCCACACTCGGAGGCTTAGCCGCTACTCCATATCGCCTAAGTTAAAGACTACTCAGAATGAGGACATCATCCATACTCTTGGGCTTAGTCGCGACTCCGTATCGCCTAAGTTAAAAACAAACTCCAAGTGAGGACATCATCCACACTCGGGAGCTTAGCCGCGACTACATATCGCCAATGTTAAAGACTATTCTGAGTGAGGACATCATCCACACTCGGGGACTTAGCTGCGACTTCGTCTCGCCTAAGTTAAAAACAAACTCCGAGTGAGGACATCATCCACATTCGGGGACTTAGCTGCGACTCCGTATCACCTAAGTTAAAAACAAACTCCGAGTGAGGACATCATCCACACTCGGGGACTTAGCTGCGACTCCGTATCGCCGAAGTTAAAAACAAACTCCGAGTTTGGACATCGTCCACACTCGGGGACTTAGCTGCGACTCCTTATCGCCTAAGTTAAAAACAAACTCCGAGCGAGCACATCAACCACACTCGGGGACATAGCTGCGACTCCGTATCGCCTAAGTTAAAATAAAACTCTGAGTGAGGACATCATCCACACTCGGGGACTTAGCTACGACTCCGTGTCACCTAAGTTAAAAACAAACTCCAAGTGAGGACATCATCCACACTCGAGTACTTAGCTGCGACTCCGTATCGCCTAACTTAAAAACAAACTCCGAGTGAGGACATCATCCACACTCGGGAGCTTAGCCACGACTCCGTATCGCCTAAGTTAAAGACTACTCCGAGTGAGGATATCATCCACACTCGGGGTCTTAGCTGCGACTCTGTATCGCCTAAGTTAAGAACAAACTACGAGTGAGGACATCATCCACACTCGGGAGCTTAGCTCCGACTCCGTATCGGCTAAGTTAAAAACTACTCCGAGTGAGGACATCATCCACACTCGGGGGCTTAGCTGTGACTCCGTATCGCCTAAGTTAAAAACTACTCTGAGTGAGGACATCATCCACACTCAGGGGCTTAGCCGCGACTCCATATCGCCTAAGTTAAAAACTACTCCGAGTGAGGACATCATCCACACTCGGCGGCTTAGCCGCGACTCCGTATCGCCTAAGTTAAAGACTACTCCGAATGAGGACATCATCCATACTCGGGGGCTTAGCCGCGACTCCGTATCGCCTAAGTTAAAAACAAACTCCAAGTGAGGACATCATCTACACTCGGGACCTTAGCCGCGACTCCATATCGCCTAAGATAAAGACTACTCTGAGTGAGGACATCGTCCACACTCGGGGACTTAGCTGCGACTCCGTATCGCCTAAGTTAAAAACAAACTCCGAGTGAGCACATCATCCACACTCGGGGACTTAGCTGCGACTCCGTATCGCCTAAGTTAAAAACAAACTCCGAGTGTGGACATCATCCACACACGGGGGCTTAGCCGCGACTCCGTATCGCCTAAATTAAAAACTACTCTGACTGAGGACATCATCCACACACGGAGGCTTAGCCGCGTCTCCGTATCGGTTAAGTTAAAGACTACTCCGAATGAGGACATCATCCATACTCGGGGGCTTAGCCGCGATTCCGTATCGCCTAAGTTAAAAACAAACTCCGAGTGAGGACATCATCCACACTCGGGAGCTTAGCCGCGACTCCATATCACCTAAGTTAAAGACTACTCTGGGTGAGGACATCGTCCACACTCGGGGACTTAACTGCGACTCCGTATCGCCTAAGTTAAAAACAAACTCCGAGTGAGCACATCATCCACACTCGGGGACTTAGCTGCGACTCCTTATCGCCTAAGTTAAAAACAAACTCCGAGTGAGGACATCATCCACACTCGGGGACTTAGCTGTGACTCTGTATCGCCTAAGTTAAAAACAAACTCCGAGTCAGGACATCATCCACACTCGGGGGCTTAGCTGCGACTCCGAATCGCCTAAGTTAAAAACAAACTACGAGTGATGACATCATCCACACTCGGGAGCTTAGCCGCGACTCCGTATCGTCTAAGTTAAACACTACTCCGAATGAGGACATCATCCATACTCGGGGGCTTAGCCGCGACTCCGTATCGCCTAAGTTAAACACTACTCCGAATGAGGACATCATCCACACTCGGGGGCTTATCTGTGACTCCGTATCGCCTAAGTTAAAGACTACTCCGAGTGAGGACATCATCCACACTCGGGGTCTTAGCTGCGACTCAGTATCGCCTAAGTTAAAAACAAACTCCGAGTGAGGACATCATCCACACTCGGGAGCTTAGCTCTGACTCCGTATCGGCTAAGTTAAATCAACTCGGAGTGAGGACATCATCCACACTCAGGGGCTTATCTGTGACTCCATATCGCCTAAGTTAAAAACTACTCCGAGTGAGGACATCATCCACACTCGGGGGCTTAGCCGCGACTCCGTATCGCCTGACTTAAAAACTACTCCGAGTGAGGACATCATCCACACTCGGAGGCTTAGCCGCTACTCCATATCGCCTAAGTTAAAGACTACTCAGAATGAGGACATCATCCATACTCTTGGGCTTAGTCGCGACTCCGTATCGCCTAAGTTAAAAACAAACTCCAAGTGAGGACATCATCCACACTCGGGAGCTTAGCCGCGACTACATATCGCCAATGTTAAAGACTACTCTGAGTGAGGACATCATCCACACTCGGGGACTTAGCTGCGACTTTGTCTCGCCTAAGTTAAAAACAAACTCCGAGTGAGGACATCATCCACACTCGGGGACTTAGCTGCGACTCCGTATCGCCTAAGTTAAAAACAAACTCCGAGTGAGGACATCATCCACACTCGGGGACTTAGCTGCGACTCCGTATCGCCGAAGTTAAAAACAAACTCCGAGTTTGGACATCGTCCACACTCGGGGACTTAGCTGCGACTCCTTATCGCCTAAGTTAAAAACAAACTCCGAGCGAGCACATCAACCACACTCGGGGACATAGCTGCGACTCCGTATCGCCTAAGTTAAAATAAAACTCCGAGTGAGGACATCATCCACACTCGGGGACTTAGCTGCGACTCCGTGTCACCTAAGTTAAAAACAAACTCCGAGTGAGGACATCATCCACACTCGAGTACTTAGCTGCGACTCCGTATCGCCTAACTTAAAAACAAACTCCGAGTGAGGACATCATCCACACTCGGGAGCTTAGCCACGACTCCGTATCGCCTAAGTTAAAGACTACTCCGAGTGAGGATATCATCCACACTCGGGGTCTTAGCTGCGACTCTGTATCGCCTAAGTTAAGAACAAACTACGAGTGAGGACATCATCCACACTCGGGAGCTTAGCTCCGACTGCGTATCGGCTAAGTTAAAAACTACTCCGAGTGAGGACATCATCCACACTCGGGGGCTTATCTGTGACTCCGTATCGCCTAAGTTAAAAACTACTCTGAGTGAGGACATCATCCACACTCAGGGGCTTAGCCGCGATTCCATATCGCCTAAGTTAAAAACTACTCCGAGTGAGGACATCATCCACACTCGGGGTCTTAGCTCCGACTCTGTATCGCCTAAGCTAAAAACAAACTCCGAGTGAGGACATCATACACACTCGGGAGCTTAGCTCTGACTCCGTATCGGCTAAGTTAAATCAACTCCGAGTGAGGACATCATCCACACTCGGGGGCTTATCTGTGACTCCGTATCGCCTAAGTTAAAGACTACTCCGAGTGAGGACATCATCCACACTCGGGGTCTTAGCTCCGACTCTGTATCGCCTAAGCTAAAAACAAACTCCGAGTGAGGACATCATACACACTCGGGAGCTTAGCTCTGACTCCGTATCGGCTAAGTTAAATCAACTCCGAGTGAGGACATCATCCACACTCGGGGGCTTATCTGTGACTCCGTATCGCCTAAGTTAAAAACTAATCCGAGTGAGGACATCATCCACAGTCGGGGGCTTAGCCGCGACTCCGTATCGCCTAAGTTAAAAACTACTCCGAGTGAGGACATCATCCACACTCGGAGGCTTAGCCGCTACGCCATATCGCCTAAGTTAAAGACTACTCCGAATGAGGACATCATCCATACTCGGGGGCTTAGTCGCAACTCCGTATCGCCTAAGTTAAAAACAAACTCCAAGTGAGGATATCATCCACACTCGGGAGATTAGCCGCGACTACATATCGCCTAAGTTAAAGACTACTCCGAGTGAGGACATCATCCACACTCGGGGACTTAGCTGCGACTCCGTATCGCCCAAGTTAAAAACAAACTCCGAGTGTCCACATCATCCACACACGGGGACTTAGCTGCGACTCCGTATCGCCTAAGTTAAAAACAAACTTCGAGTGAGGACATCGTCCACACTCGGAGAATTAGCTGCGACTCCGTATCGCCTAAGTTAAAAACAAACTCCGAGTGAGCACATCATCCACACTCGGGGGCTTAGCCGCGACTCCGTATCGCCTAAGTTAAAAACAAACTCCGAGTGAGGACATCATCCACACTTGGGTAGTTAGCTGCGACTCCGTATCACCAAAGTTAAAAACAAACTCTGAGTGAGGACATCATCCACACTCGAGTACTTAGCTGCGACTCCGTGTCGCCGAAGTTAAAAAGAAACTCCGAGTGAGAACATCATCCAGACTCGGGGACTTAGCTGTGACTCTGTATTGCCTAAGTTAAAAACAAACTCCGAGTGAGGACATCATCCACACTCGGGGGCTTAGCTGCGACTCCGGATCGCCTAAGTTAAAAACAATCTACGAGTGATGACATCATCCACACTCGGGAGCTTAGCCGCGACTCCGTATCGCCTAAGTTAAAGACTACTCCGAGTGAGGACATCATCCACACTCGGAGGTTAGCTGCGACTCCGTATCGCCTAAGTTAAAGACTACTCCGAATGAGGACATCATCCATACTCGGGGGCTTAGCCGCGACTCCGTATCGCCAAAGTCAAAAACAAACTCCAAGTGAGGACATCATCCACACTTGGGAGCTTAGCCACGACTCCATATCGCCTAAGTTAAAGACAAACTCCGAGTGAGCACATCATCCACACTCGGGGACTTAGCTGCGACTCCGTATCGCCTAAGTTAAAAACAAACTCCGAGTGTGGACATCATCCACACACGGGGGCTTAGCCGCGACTCCGTATCGCCTAAGTTAAAAACTACTCCGAGTGAGGACATCATCCACACTCGGAGGCTTAGCCGCGTCTCCGTATCGCCTAAGTGAAAGACTACTCCGAATGAGGACATCATCCATACTCGGGGTCTTAGCCGCGACTCCGTATCGCCTAAGTTAAAAACAAACTCCGAGTGAGGACATCATCCACACTCGGGAGCTTAGCCGCGACTCCATATCGCCTTAGTTAAAGAGTACTCTGAGTGAGGACATCGTCCACACTCGGGGACTTAGCTGCGACTCCGTATCGCCTAAGTTAAAAACAAACTCCGAGTGAGCACATCATCCACACTTGGGGACTTAGCTGCGATTCCGTATCGCCTAAGTTAAAAACAAACTCCGAGTGAGGACATCATCCACACTCGGGGACTTAGCTGTGACTCTGTATCGCCTAAGTTAAAAACAAACTCCGAGTCAGGACATCATCCACACTCGGGGGCTTAGCTGCGACTCCGAATCGCCTAAGTTAAAAACAAACTACGAGTGATGACATCATCCACACTCGGGAGCTCAGCCGCGACTCTGGATCGCCTAAGTTAAAGAATACTCCGAGTGAGGACATCATCCACACTCGGGGTCTTAGCTGCGAATCTGTATCGCCTAAGTTAAAAACAAACTCCGAGTGAGGACATCATCCACACTCGGGAGCTTAGCTCTGACTTCGTATCGGCTAAGTTAAATCAACTCCGAGTGAGGACATCATCCACACTCGGGGGCTTATCTGTGACTCCGTATCGCCTAAGTTAAAAACTACTCCGAGTGAGGACATCATCCACACTCGGGGGCTTAGCCGCGACTCCGTATCGCCTATGTTAAAAACTACTCCGAGTGAGGACATCATCCACACTCGGAGGCTTAGCCGCTCCTCCATATCGCCTAAGTTCAAGACTACTCCGAATGAGGACATCATCCATACTCGGGGGCTTAGCCGCGACTCCGTATCGCCTAAGTTAAAAACAAACTCCAAGTGAGGACATCATCCACACTCGGGAGCTGAGCCGCGACTACATATCGCCTAAGTTAAAGACTACTCCAAGTGAGGACATCGTCCACACTCGGGGACTTAGCTGCGACTCCGTATCGCCTAAGTTAAAAACAAACTCCGAGTGTGGACATCATCCACACACGGGGGCTTAGCCGCGACTCCGTATCGCCTAAGTTAAAAACTACTCCGAGTGAGGACATCATCCACACTCGGAGACTTAGCCGCGTCTCCGTATCGCCTAAGTGAAAGACTACTCCGAATGAGGACATCATCCATACTCGGGGTCTTAGCCGCGACTCCGTATCGCCTAAGTTAAAAACAAACTCCGAGTGAGGACATCATCCACACTCGGGAGCTTAGCCGCGACTCCATATCGCCTTAGTTAAAGAGTACTCTGAGTGAGGACATCGTCCACACTCGGGGACTTAGCTGCGACTCCGTATCGCCTAAGTTAAAAACAAACTCCGAGTGAGCACATCATCCACACTCGGGGACTTAGCTGCGACTCCGTATCGCCTAAGTTAAAAACAAACTCCGAGTGAGGACATCATCCACACTCGGGGACTTAGCTGTGACTCTGTATCGCCTAAGTTAAAAACAAACTCCGAGTCAGGACATCATCCACACTCGGGGGCTTAGCTGCGACTCCGAATCGCCTAAGTTAAAAACAAACTACGAGTGATGACATCATCCACACTCGGGAGCTTAGCCGCGACTCTGTATCGCCTAAGTTAAAGAATACTCCGAGTGAGGACATCATGCACACTCGGGGTCTTAGCTGCGACTCTGTATCGCCTAAGTTAAAAACAAACTCCGAGTGAGGGCATCATCCACACTCGGGAGCTTAGCTCTGACTTCGTATCGGCTAAGTTAAATCAACTCCGAGTGAGGACATCATCCACACTCGGGGGCTTATCTGTGACTCCGTATCGCCTAAGTTAAAAACTACTCCGAGTGAGGACATCATCCACACACGGGGGCTTAGCCGCGACTCCGTATCGCCTAAGTTAAAAACTACTCCGAGTGAGGACATCATCCACACTCGGAGGCTTAGCCGCGTCTCCGTATCGCCTAAGTTAAAGACTACTCCGAAAGAGGACATCATCCATACTCGGGGTCTTAGCCGCGACTCCGTATCGCCTAAGTTAAAAACAAACTCCGAGTGAGGACATCATCCACACTCGGGAGCTTAGCCGCGACTCCATATCGCCTTAGTTAAAGAGTATTCTGAGTGAGGACATCGTCCACACTCGGGGACTTAGCTGCGACTCCGTATCGCCTAAGTTAAAAACAAACTCCGAGTGAGCGCATCATCCACACTCGGGGACTTAGCTGCGACTCCGTATCGCCTAAGTTAAAAACAAACTCCGAGTGAGGACATCATCCACACTCGGGGACTTAGCTGTGACTCTGTATCGCCTAAGTTAAAAAAAATCTCCGAGTCAGGACATCATCCACACTCGGGGGCTTAGCTGCGACTCCGAATCGCCTAAGTTAAAAACAAACTACGAGTGATGACATCGTCCACACTCGGGAGCTTAGCCGCAACTCTGTATCGCCTAAGTTAAAGAATACTCCGAGTGAGGACATCATCCACACTCGGGGTCTTAGCTGCGACTCTGTATCGCCTAAGTTAAAAACAAACTCCGAGTGAGGACATCATCCACACTCGGGAGCTTAGCTCTGACTTCGTATCGGCTAAGTTAAATCAACTCCGAGTAAGGACATCATCCACACTCGGGGGCTTATCTGTGACTCCGTATCGCCTAAGTTAAAAACTACTCCGAGTGAGGTCATCATCCACACTCGGGGGCTTAGCCGCGACTCCGTATCGCCTATGTTAAAAACTACTCCGAGTGAGGACATCATCCACACTCGGAGGCTTAGCCGCTACTCCATATCGCCTAAGTTATAGACTACTCCGAATGAGGACATCATCCATACTCGGGGGCTTAGCCTCGACTCCGCATCGCCTAAGTTAAAAACAAACTCCAAGTGAGGACATCATCCACACTCGGGAGCTTAGCCGCGACTACATATCGCCTAAGTTAAAGACTACTCCAAGTGAGGACATCGTCCACACTCGGGGACTTAGCCGCGACTCCGTATCGCCTAAGTTAAAAACAAACTCCGAGTGTGGACATCATCCACACACGGGGGCTTAGCCGCGACTCCGTATCGCCTAAGTTAAAAACTACTCTGAGTGAGGACTTCATCCACACTCGGAGGCTTAGCCGCGTCTCCGTATCGCCTAAGTTAAAGACTACTCCGAATGAGGACATCATCCATACTCGGGGTCTTAGCCGCGACTCCGTATCGCCTAAGTTAAAAACAAACTCCGAGTGAGGACATCATCCACACTCGGGAGCTTAGCCGCGACTCCATATCGCCTTAGTTAAAAACAAACTCCAAGTGAGGACATCATCCACACTCGGGAGCTTAGCCGCGACTACATAACGCCTAAGTTAAAGACTACTCCAAGTGAGGACATCGTCCACACTCGGGGACTTAGCTGCGACTCCGTATCGCCTAAGTTAAAAACAAACTCCGAGTGAGGACATCATCCACACTCGGGAGCTTAGCCGCGACTCCATATCGCCTTAGTTAAAGAGTACTCAGAGTGAGGACATCGTCCACACTCGGGGACTTAGCTGCGACTCCGTATCGCCTAAGTTAAAAACAAACTCCGAGTGAGCACATCATCCACACTCGGGGACTTAGCTGCGACTCCGTATCGCCTAAGTTAAAAACAAACTCCGAGTGAGGACATCATCCACACTCGGGGACTTAGCTGTGACTCTGTATCGCCTAAGTTAAAAACAAACTCCGAGTCAGGACATCATCCACACTCGGGGGCTTAGCTGCGACTCCGAATCGCCTAAGTTAAAAACAAACTACGAGTGATGACATCATCCACACTCGGGAGCTTAGCCGCGACTCTGTATCGCCTAAGTTAAAGAATACTCCGAGTGAGGACATCATGCACACTCGGGGTCTTAGCTGCCACTCTGTATCGCCTAAGTTAAAAACAAACTCCGAGTGAGGACATCATCCACACTCGGGAGCTTAGCTCTGACTTCGTATCGGCTAAGTTAAATCAACTCCGAGTGAGGACATCATCCACACTCGGGGGCTTATCTGTGACTCCGTATCGCCTAAGTTAAAAACTACTCCGAGTGAGGACATCATCCACACAAGGGGGCTTAGCCGCGACTCCGTATCGCCTAAGTTAAAAACTACTCCGAGTGAGGACATCATCCACACTCGGAGGCTTAGCCGCGTCTCCGTATCGCCTAAGTTAAAGACTACTCCGAATGAGGACATCATCCATACTCGGGGTCTTAGCCGCGACTCCGTATCGCCTAAGTTAAAAACAAACTCCGAGTGAGGACATCATCCACACTCGGGAGCTTAGCCGCGACTCCATATCGCCTTAGTTAAAGAGTACTCTGAGTGAGGACATCGTCCACACTCGGGGACATAGCTGCGACTCCGTATGGCCTAAGTTAAAAACAAACTCCGAGTGAGCACATCATCCACACTCGGGGACTTAGCTGCGACTCCGTATCGCCTAAGTTAAAAACAAACTCCAAGTGAGGACATCATCCACACTCGGGGACTTAGCTGTGACTCTGTATCGCCTAAGTTAAAAACAAACTCCGAGTCAGGACATCATCCACACTCGGGAGCTTAGCTGCGACTACGAATCGCCTAAGTTAAAAACAAATTACGAGTGATGACATCTTCCACACTCGGGAGCTTAGCCGCGACTCTGTATCGCCTAAGTTAAAGAATACTCCGAGTGAGGACATCATCCAGACTCGGGGTCTTAGCTGCGACTCTGTATCGCCTAAGTTAAAAACAAACTCCGAGTGAGGACATCATCCACACTCGGGAGCTTAGCTCTGACTTCGTATCGGCTAAGTTAAATCAACTCCGAGTGAGGACATCATCCACACTCGGGGGCTTATCTGTGACTCCGTATCGCCTAAGTTAAAAACTACTCCGAGTGAGGACATCATCCACACTCGGGGGCTTAGCCGCGACTCCGTATCGCCTATGTTAAAAACTACTCCGAGTGAGGACATCATCCACACTCGGAGGCTTAGCCGCTACTCCATATCGCCTAAGTTAAAGACTACTCCGAATGAGGACATCATCCATACTCGGGGGCTTAGCCGCGACTCCGTATCGCCTAAGTTAAAAACAAACTCCAAGTGAGGACATCAGCCACACTCGGGAGCTTAGCCACGACTACATATCGCCTAAGTTAAAGACTACTCCAAGTGAGGACATCGTCCACATTCGGGGACTTAGCTGCGACTCCGTATCGCCTAAGTTAAAAACAAACTCCGAGTGTGGACATCATCCACACACGGGGGCTTAGCCGCGACTCCGTATCGCCTAAGTTAAAAACTACTCCGAGTGAGGACATCATCCACACTCGGAGGCTTAGCCGCGTCTCCGAATCGCCAAAGTGAAAGACTACTCCGAATGAGGACATCATCCATATATTCGGGTCTTAGCCGCGACTCCGTATCGCCTAAGTTAAAAACAAACTCTGAGTGAGGACATCATCCACACTCGGGAGCTTAGCCGCGACTCCGTATCGCCTTAGTTAAAGAGTACTCTGAGTGAGGACATCGTCCACACTCGGGGACATAGCTGCGAGTCCGTATGGCCTAAGTTAAAAACAAACTCCGAGTGAGCACATCATCCACACTCGGGGACTTAGCTACGACTCCGTATCGCCTAAGTTAAAAACAAACTCCGAGTGAGGACATCATCCACACTCGGGGACTTAGCTGTGACTCTGTATCGCCTAAGTTAAAAACAAACTCCGAGTCAGGATATCATCCACACTCGGGAGCTTAGCTGCGACTCCGAATCGCCTAAGTTAAAAACAAACTACGAGTGATGACATCTTCCACACTCGGGAGCTTAGCCGCGACTCTGTATCGCCTAAGTTAAAGAATACTCCGAGTGAGGACATCATCCACACTCGGGGTCTTAGCTGCGACTCTGTATCTCCTAAGTTAAAAACAAACTCCGAGTGAGGACATCATCCACACTCGGGAGCTTAGCTCTGACTTCGTATCGGCTAAGTTAAATCAACTCCGAGTGAGGACATCATCCACACTCGGGGGCTTATCTGTGACTCCGTATCGCCTAAGTTAAAAAATACTCCGAGTGAGGACATCATCCACACTCGGGGGCTTAGCCGCGACTCCGTATCGCCTATGTTAAAAACTACTCCGAGTGAGGACATCATCCACACTCGGAGGCTTAGCCGCTACTCCATATCGCCTAAGTTAAAGACTACTCCGAATGAGGACATCATCCATACTCGGGGGCTTAGCCGCGACTCCGTATCGCCTAAGTTAAAAACAAACTCCAAGTGAGGACATCAGCCACACTCGGGAGCTTAGCCATGACTACATATCGCCTAAGTTAAAGACTACTCCAAGTGAGGACATCGTCCACACTCGGGGACTTAGCTGCGACTCCGTATCGCCTAAGTTAAAAACAAACTCCGAGTGTGGACATCATCCACACACGGGGGCTTAGCCGCGACTCCGTATCGCCTAAGTTAAAAACTACTCCGAGTGAGGACATCATCCACACTCGGAGGCTTAGCCGCGTCTCCGTATCGCCTAAGTGAAAGACTACTCCGAATGAGGACATCATCCATACTCGGGGTCTTAGCCGCGACTCCGTATCGCCTAAGTTAAAAACAAACTCCGAGTGAGGACATCATCCACACTCGGGAGCTTAGCCGCGACTCCATATCGCCTTAGTTAAAGAGTACTCTGAGTAATTACATCGTCCACACTCGGGGACTTAGCTGCGACTCCGTATCGCCTAAGTTAAAAACAAACTCCGAGTGAGCACATCATCCACACTCGGGGACTTAGCTGCGACTCCGTATCGCCTAAGTTAAAAACAAACTCCGAGTGAGGACATCATCCACACTCGGGGACTTAGCTGTGACTCTGTATCGCCTAAGTTAAAAACAAACTCCGAGTCAGGACATCATCCACACTCGGGGGCTTAGCTGCGACTCCGAATCGCCTAACTTAAAAACAAACTACGAGTGATGACATCATCCACACTCGGGAGCTTAGCCGCGACTCTGTATCGCCTAAGTTAAAGAATACCCCGAGTGAGGACATCATCCACACTCGGGGTCTTAGCTGCGACTCTGTATCGCCTAAGTTAAAAACAAACTCCGAGTGAGGACATCATCCACACTCGGGAGCTTAGCTCTGACTCCGTATCGGCTAAGTTAAATCAACTCCGAGTGAGGACATCATCCACACTCGGGGGCTTATCTGTGACTCCGTATCGCCTAAGTTAAAAACTACTCCGAGTGAGCACATCATCCACACTCGGGGGCTTAGCCGCGACTCCGTATCGCCTATGTTAAAAACTACTCCGAGTGAGGACATCATCCACACTCGGAGGCTTAGCCGCTACTCCATATCGCCTAAGTTAAAGACTACTCCGAATGAGGACATCATCCATACTCAGGGGCTTAGCCGCGACTCCGTATCGCCTAAGTTAAAAACAAACTCCAAGTGAGGACATCATCCACACTCGGGAGCTTAGCCGTGACTACATATCGCCTAAGTTAAAGACTACTCCGAGTGAGGACATCGTCCACACTCGGGGACTTAGCTGCGACTCCGTATCGCCTAACTTAAAACCAAACTCCAAGTGTGCACATCATCCACACTCGGGGACTTAGCTGCGACTCCGTATCGCCTAAGTTAAAAACAAACTCCGAGTGAGGACAACACCCACACTCGGGGACTTAGTTGCGACTCCGTATCGCCTAAGTTAAAAACAAACTTCGAGTGAGGACATCGTCCACACTCGGGGAATTAGCTGCGACTCCGTATCGCCTAAGTTAAAAACAAACTCCAAGTGAGCACATCATCCACACTCGGCGGCTTAGCCGCGACTCCGTATCGCCTAAGTTAAAAACAAACTCCGAGTGAGGACATCATCCACACTTGGGGACTTAGCTGTGACTCCGTATCACCAAAGTTAAAAACAAACTCTGAGTGAGGACATCATCCACACTCGAGTACTTAGCTGCGACTCCGTGTCGCCTAAGTTAAAAACAAACTCTGAGTGAGGACATCATCCACACTCGGGGGCTTAGCTGTGACTCTGGATCGCCTAAGTTGAAAACAAACTACGAGTGATGACATCATCCACACTCGGGAGCTTAGCCGCGACTCCGTATCGCCTAAGTTAAAGACTACTCCGAGTGAGAACATCATCCACACTCGGAGGCTTAGCCGCTACTCCTTATCGGCTAAGTTAAAGACTACTCCGAATGAGGACATCATCCATACTCGGGGGCTTAGCCGCGACTCCGTATCGCCTAAGTTAAAAACAAACTCCGAGTGAGGACATCATCCACACTCGGGAGATTAGCCGCGACTCCATATCGCCTAAGTTAAAGACTACTCTGAGTGAGGACATCATCCACACTCAGGGACTTAGCTGCGACTCCGTATCGCCTAAGTTAAAAACAAACTACGAGTGAGCACATCATCCACACTCGGGGACTTAGTTGCGACTCCGTATTGCCTAAGTTAAAAACAAACTCCGAGTGTGGACATCATCCACACACGGGGGCTTATCCGCGACTCCGTATCGCCTAAGTTAAAAACTACTCCGAGTGAGGACATCATCCACACTCGGAGGCTTAGCCGCGTCTCCGTATCGCCTAAGTTAAGGACTACTCTGAATGAGGACATCATCCATACTCGGGGGCTTAGCCGCGACTCCGTATCGCCTAAGTTAAAAATAAACTCCGAGTGAGGACATCATCCACACTCGGGAGCTTAGCCGCGACTCCATATCGCCTTAGTTAAAGACTACTCTGAGTGAGGACATCGTCCACACTCGGGGACTTAGCTGCGACTCCGTATCGCCTAAGTTAAAAACAAACTCCGAGTGAGCACATCATCCACACTCGGGGACTTAGCTACGACTCCGTATCGCCTCAGTTAAAAACAAACTCCGAGTGAGGACATCATCCACACTCGGGGACTTAGCTGTGACTCTGTATCGCCTAAGTTAAAAACAAACTCCGAGTCAGGACATCATCCACACTCGGGGGCTTAGCTGCGACTGCGAATCGCCTAAGTTAAAAACAAACTACGAGTGATGACATCATCCACACTCGGGAGCTTAGCCGCGACTCCATATCGCCTAAGTTAAAGAATACTCCGAGTGAGGACATCATCCACACTCGGGGTCTTAGCTGCGACTTTGTATCGCCTAAGTTAAAAACAAACTCCGAGTGAGGACATCATCCACACTCGGGAGCTTAGCTCTGACTCCGTATCGGCTAAGTTAAATCAACTCCGAGTGAGGACATCATCCACACTCGGGGGATTATCTGTGACTCCGTATCGCCTAAGTTAAAAACTACTCCGAGTGAGGACATCATCCACACTCGGGGGCTTAGCCGCGACTCCGAATCGCCTAAGTTAAAAACTACTCCGAGTGAGGACATCATCCACACTCGGAGGCTTAGCCGCTACTCCATATCGCCTAAGTTAAAGACTACTCCGAATGAGGACATCATCCATACTCGGGGGCTTAGCCGCGACTCCGTATCGCCTAAGTTAAAAACAAACTCCAAGTGAGGACATCATCCACACTCGGGAGCTTAGCCGCGACTACATATCGCCTAAGTTAAAGACTACTCCGAGTGAGGACATCGTCCACACTCGGGGACTTAGCTGCGACTCCGTATCGCCTAAGTTAAAAACAAACTCCGAGTGTGCACATCATCCACACTCGGGGACTTAGCTGCGACTCCGTATCGCCTAAGTTAAAAACAAACTCCGAGTGAGGACATCATCCACACTCAGGGACTAAGTTGCGACTCCGTATCGCCTAAGTTAAAAACAAACTTCGAGTGAGGACATCGTCCACACTCGGGGAATTAGCTGCGACTCAGTATCGCCTAAGTTAAAAAGAAACTCCGAGTGAGCACATCATCCACACTCGGGGGCTTAGCCGCGACTCCGTATCGCCTAAGTTAGAAACAAACTCCGAGTGAGGACATCATCCACACTTGGGGACTTAGCTGCGACTCCGTATCACCAAAGTTAAAAACAAACTCCGAGTGAGGACATCATCCACACTCGAGTAATTAGCTGCGACTCCGTGTCGCCTAAGTTAAAAACAAACTCCGAGTGAGGACATCATCCACACTCGGGGACTTAGCTGTGACTCTGTATCACCTAAGTTAAAAACAAAATCCGAGTGAGGACATCATCCACACTCGAGTACTTAGCTGCGACTCCGTGTCGCCTAAGTTAAAAACAAACTCTGAGTGAGGACATCATCCACACTCGGGGGCTTAGCTGTGACTCTGGATCGCCTAAGTTGAAAACAAACTACGAGTGATGACATCATCCACACTCGGGAGCTTAGCCGCGACTCCGTATCGCCTAAGTTAAAGACTACTCCGAGTGAGGACATCATCCACACTCGGAGGCTTAGCCGCTACTCCTTATCGGCTAAGTTAAAGACTACTCCGAATGAGGACATCATCCATACTCGGGGGCTTAGCCGCGACTCCGTATCGCCTAAGTTAAAAACAAACTCCGAGTGAGGACATCATCCACACTCGGGAGATTAGCCGCGACTCCATATCGCCTAAGTTAAAGACTACTCTGAGTGAGGACATCATCCACACTCGGAGGCTTAGCCGCTACTCCTTATCGGCTAAGTTAAAGACTACTCCGAATGAGGACATCATCCATACTCGGGGGCTTAGCCGCGACTCCGTATCGCCTAAGTTAAAAACAAACTCCGAGTGAGGACATCATCCACACTCGGGAGATTAGCCGCGACTCCATATCGCCTAAGTTAAAGACTACTCTGAGTGAGGACATCATCCACACTCAGGGACTTAGCTGCGACTCCGTATCGCCTAAGTTAAAAACAAACTACGAGTGAGCACATCATCCACACTCGGGGACTTAGTTGCGACTCCGTATTGCCTAAGTTAAAAACAAACTCCGAGTGTGGACATCATCCACACACGGGGGCTTATCCGCGACTCCGTATCGCCTAAGTTAAAAACTACTCCGAGTGAGGACATCATCCACACTCGGAGGCTTAGCCGCGTCTCCGTATCGCCTAAGTTAAGGACTACTCTGAATGAGGACATCATCCATACTCGGGGGCTTAGCCGCGACTCCGTATCGCCTAAGTTAAAAATAAACTCCGAGTGAGGACATCATCCACACTCGGGAGCTTAGCCGCGACTCCATATCGCCTTAGTTAAAGACTACTCTGAGTGAGGACATCGTCCACACTCGGGGACTTAGCTGCGACTCCGTATCGCCTAAGTTAAAAACAAACTCCGAGTGAGCACATCATCCACACTCGGGGACTTAGCTACGACTCCGTATCGCCTCAGTTAAAAACAAACTCCGAGTGAGGACATCATCCACACTCGGGGACTTAGCTGTGACTCTGTATCGCCTAAGTTAAAAACAAACTCCGAGTCAGGACATCATCCACACTCGGGGGCTTAGCTGCGACTGCGAATCGCCTAAGTTAAAAACAAACTACGAGTGATGACATCATCCACACTCGGGAGCTTAGCCGCGACTCCATATCGCCTAAGTTAAAGAATACTCCGAGTGAGGACATCATCCACACTCGGGGTCTTAGCTGCGACTTTGTATCGCCTAAGTTAAAAACAAACTCCGAGTGAGGACATCATCCACACTCGGGAGCTTAGCTCTGACTCCGTATCGGCTAAGTTAAATCAACTCCGAGTGAGGACATCATCCACACTCGGGGGATTATCTGTGACTCCGTATCGCCTAAGTTAAAAACTACTCCGAGTGAGGACATCATCCACACTCGGGGGCTTAGCCGCGACTCCGAATCGCCTAAGTTAAAAACTACTCCGAGTGAGGACATCATCCACACTCGGAGGCTTAGCCGCTACTCCATATCGCCTAAGTTAAAGACTACTCCGAATGAGGACATCATCCATACTCGGGGGCTTAGCCGCGACTCCGTATCGCCTAAGTTAAAAACAAACTCCAAGTGAGGACATCATCCACACTCGGGAGCTTAGCCGCGACTACATATCGCCTAAGTTAAAGACTACTCCGAGTGAGGACATCGTCCACACTCGGGGACTTAGCTGCGACTCCGTATCGCCTAAGTTAAAAACAAACTCCGAGTGTGCACATCATCCACACTCGGGGACTTAGCTGCGACTCCGTATCGCCTAAGTTAAAAACAAACTCCGAGTGAGGACATCATCCACACTCAGGGACTAAGTTGCGACTCCGTATCGCCTAAGTTAAAAACAAACTTCGAGTGAGGACATCGTCCACACTCGGGGAATTAGCTGCGACTCAGTATCGCCTAAGTTAAAAAGAAACTCCGAGTGAGCACATCATCCACACTCGGGGGCTTAGCCGCGACTCCGTATCGCCTAAGTTAGAAACAAACTCCGAGTGAGGACATCATCCACACTTGGGGACTTAGCTGCGACTCCGTATCACCAAAGTTAAAAACAAACTCCGAGTGAGGACATCATCCACACTCGAGTACTTAGCTGCGACTCCGTGTCGCCTAAGTTAAAAACAAACTCCGAGTGAGGACATCATCCACACTCGGGGACTTAGCTGTGACTCTGTATCACCTAAGTTAAAAACAAACTCCGAGTGAGGACATCATCCACACTCGAGTACTTAGCTGCGACTCCGTGTCGCCTAAGTTAAAAACAAACTCTGAGTGAGGACATCATCCACACTCAGGGGCTTAGCTGTGACTCTGGATCGCCTAAGTTGAAAACAAACTACGAGTGATGACATCATCCACACTCGGGAGCTTAGCCGCGACTCCGTATCGCCTAAGTTAAAGACTACTCCGAGTGAGGACATCATCCACACTCGGAGGCTTAGCCGCTACTCCTTATCGGCTAAGTTAAAGACTACTCCGAATGAGGACATCATCCATACTCGGGGGCTTAGCCGCGACTCCGTATCGCCTAAGTTAAAAACAAACTCCGAGTGAGGACATCATCCACACTCGGGAGATTAGCCGCGACTCCATATCGCCTAAGTTAAAGACTACTCTGAGTGAGGACATCATCCACACTCGGGGACTTAGCTGCGACTCCGTATCGCCTAAGTTAAAAACAAACTACGAGTGAGCACATCATCCACACTCGGGGACTTAGTTGCGACTCCGTATTGCCTAAGTTAAAAACAAACTCCGAGTGTGGACATCATCCACACACGGGGGCTTATCCGCGACTCCGTATCGCCTAAGTTAAAAACTACTCCGAGTGAGGACATCATCCACACTCGGAGGCTTAGCCGCGTCTCCGTATCGCCTAAGTTAAGGACTACTCTGAATGAGGACATCATCCATACTCGGGGGCTTAGCCGCGACTCCGTATCGCCTAAGTTAAAAATAAACTCCGAGTGAGGACATCATCCACACTCGGGAGCTTAGCCGCGACTCCATATCGCCTTAGTTAAAGACTACTCTGAGTGAGGACATCGTCCACACTCGGGGACTTAGCTGCGACTCCGTATCGCCTAAGTTAAAAACAAACTCCGAGTGAGCACATCATCCACACTCGGGGACTTAGCTGCGACTCCGTATCGCCTAAGTTAAAAACAAACTCCGAGTGAGGACATCATCCACACTCGGGGACTTAGCTGTGACTCTGTATCGCCTAAGTTAAAAACAAACTCCGAGTCAGGACATCATCCACACTCGGGGGCTTAGCTGCGACTGCGAATCGCCTAAGTTAAAAACAAACTACGAGTGATGACATCATCCACACTCGGGAGCTTAGCCGCGACTCCATATCGCCTAAGTTAAAGAATACTCCGAGTGAGGACATCATCCACACTCGGGGTCTTAGCTGCGACTCCATATCGCCTAAGTTAAAAACAAACTCCGAGTGTGCACATCATCCACAATCGGGGACTTAGCTGCGACTCCGTATCGCCTAAGTTAAAAACAAACTCCGAGTGAGGACATCATCCACACTCAGGGACTTAGTTGCGACTCCGTATCGCCTAAGTTAAAAACAAACTTCGAGTGAGGACATCGTCCACACTCGGGGAATTAGCTGCGACTCAGTATCGCCTAAGTTAAAAAGAAACTCTGAGTGAGCACATCATCCACACTCGGGGGCTTAGCCGCGACTCCGTATCGCCTAAGTTAGAAACAAACTCCGAGTGAGGACATCATCCACACTTGGGGACTTAGCTGCGACTCCGTATCACCAAAGTTAAAAACAAACTCCGAGTGAGGACATCATCCACACTCGAGTACTTAGCTGCGACTCCGTGTCGCCTAAGTTAAAAACAAACTCCGAGTGAGGACATCATCCACACTCGGGGACTTAGTTGTGACTCTGTATCGCCTAAGTTAAAAACAAACTCCGAGTGAGGACATCATCCACACTCGGGGGCTTAGCTGCGACTCCGGATCGCCTAAGTTAAAAACAAACTACGAGTGATGACATCATCCACACTCGGGAGCTTAGCCGCGACTCCGTATCGCCTAAGTTAAAGACTACTCCGAGTGAGGACATCATCCACACTCGGGGTCTTAGCTGCGAATCTGTATCGCCTAAGTTAAAAACAAACTCCGAGTGAGGACATCATCCACACTCGGGAGCTTAGCTCTGACTCCGTATCGGCTAAGTTAAATCAACTCCGAGTGAGGACATCATCCACACTCGGGGGCTTATCTGTGACTCCGTATCGCCTAAGTTAAAAACTACTCCGAGTGAGGACATCATCCACACTCGGGGGCTTAGCCGCGACTCCGTATCGCCTAAGTTAAAAACTATTCCGAGTGAGCACATCATCCACACTCGGAGGCTTAGCCGCTACTCCATATCGCCTAAGTTAAAGACTACTCCGAATGAGGACATCCTCCATACTCGGGGGCTTAGCCGCGACTCCGTTTCGCCTTAGTTAAAAACAAACTCCAAGTGAGGACATCATCCACACTCGGGAGCTTAGCCGCGACTACATATCGCCTATGTTAAAGACTACTCCGAGTGAGGACATCGTCCACACTCGGGGACTTAGCCGCGAATCCGTTTCACCTTAGTTAAAAACAAACTCCTAGTGAGGCCATCATCCACACTCGGGAGCTTAGCCGCGACTCCGTATCGCCTAAGTTAAAGACTACTCCGAGTGAGGATATCATCCACACTCGGGGTCTTAGCGGCGACTCTGTATCGCCTAAGTTAAAAACAAACTCCAAGTGAGGACATCATCCACACTCGGGGGCTTAGCCGCGACTCCGTATCGCCTAAGTTAAAAACTACTCCGAGTGAGGACATCATCCACACTCGGAGGCTTAGCCGCGACTCCGAATCGCCTAAATTAAAGACTACTCCGAATGAGGACATCACCCATACTAGGGGGCTTAGCCGCGACTCCGTATCGCCTAAGTTAAAAACAAACTCCGAGTGAGGACATCATCCACACTCGGGAGCTTAGCCGCGACTCCATATCGCCTAAGTTAAAGACTACTCCGAGTGAGGACATCGTCCACACTCGGGGACTTAGCTGCGACTCCGTATTGCCTAAGTTAAAAATAAACTCCGAGTGAGCACATCATGCACACTCGGGGACTTAGCTGCGACTCCGTATCGCCGAAGTTAAAAACAAACTCCGAGTGAGGACATCATCCACACTCGGGGACTTAGCTGCGACTCCGGATCGCCTAAGTTAAAAACAAACTACGAGTGATGACATCATTCACACTCGGGGGCATAGCTGCGACTCCGGATCGCCTAAGTTAAAAACAACCTACGAGTGAGGACATCATCCACACTCGGGAGCTTAGCCGCGATTCCGTATCGCCTAAGTTAAAGACTACCCCGAGTGAGGACATCATCCACACTCGGGGTCTTAGCTGCGACTCTGTATCGCCTAAGTTAAAAACAAACTGCGAGTGAGGACATCATCCACACTCGGAAGTTTAGCTGTGACTCCGTATCGGCTAAGTTAAAATCAAGTCCGAGTGAGGACATCATCCACACTCGGGGGCTTATCTGTGACTCCGTATCGCCTAAGTTAAAAACTACTCCGAGTGAGGACATCATCCACACTCGGGGGCTTAGCCGCGACTCCGTATCGCCTAAGTTAAAAACTACTCCGAGTGAGGACATCATCCACACTCGGAGGCTTAGCCGCTACTCCATATCGCCTAAGTTAAAGACTACTCCGAATGAGGACATCATCCATACTCGGGGGCTTAGCCGCGACTACCTATCGCCTAAGTTGAAAACAAACTCCAAGTGAGGACATCATCCACACTCAGGAGCTTAGCCGCGACTCCATATCGCCTAAGTTAAAGACTACTCCGAGTGAGGACATCGTCCACACTCGGGGAATTAGCTGCGACTCCGTATCGCCTAAGTTAAAAACAAACTCCGAGTGAGGACATCATCCACACTTGGGGACTTAGCTGCGACTCCGTATCACCAAAGTTAAAAACAAACTCCGAGTGAGGACATCATCCACACTCGAGTACTTAGCTGCGACTCCGTGTCGCCTATGTTAAAAACAAACTCCTAGTGAGGACATCATCCACACTCGGGAGCTTAGCTGTGACTCCGTATCGCCTAAGTTAAAGACTACTCCGAGTGAGGACATCATCCACACTCGGGGTCTTAGCGGCGACTCTGTATCACCTAAGTTAAAAACAAACTCCGAGTGAGGACATCATCCACACTCGGGGGCTTAGCCGTGACTCCGTATCGCCTAAGTTAAAAACTACTCCGAGTGAGGACATCATCCACACTCGGGGGCTTAGCCGCGACTCCGTATCGCCTAAGTTAAAAACTACTCCGAGTGAGGACATCATCCACACTCGGAGGCTTAGCCGCGACTCCGAATCGCCTAATTTAAAGACTACTCCGAATGAGGACATCACCCATACTTGGGGGCTTAGCCGCTACTCTGTATCGCCTAAGTTAAAGACTACTCCGAATGAGGACATCATCCATACTCGGGGGCTTAGCCGCGACTCCGTATCGCCTAAGTTAAAAACAAACTCCAAGTGAGGACATCATCCACACTCGGAGGCTTAGCCGGGACTCCGAATCGCCTAAGTTAAAGACTACTCCGAGTGAGGACATCATTCACACTCGGGGTTTTGCTGCCACTCTGTATCGCCTAAGTTAAAAACAAACTCCGAGTGAGGACATCGTCCACACTCGGGAGCTTAGCCGCGACTCCATATCGCCTAAATTAAAGACTACTCCGAGTGAGGACATTGTCCACACTCGGGGACTTAGCTGCGACTCCGTATTGCCTAAGCTAAAAACAAACTACGAGTGAGCACATCATGCACACTCGGGGTGTTAGCTGCGACTCCGTATCGCCTAAGTTAAAAAAAACTCCGAGTGAGGACATCACCCATACTTGGGGGCTTAGCCGCGACTCCGTATCGCCTAAGTTAAAAACAAACTCCGAGTGAGGACATCATCCACACTCGGGAGCTTAGCCGCGACTCCATATCGCCTAAGTTAAAGACTACTCCGAGTGAGGACATCGTCCACACTCGGGGACTTAGCTGCGACTCCGTATTGCCTAAGTAAAAAACAAACTCCGAGTGAGCACATCATGCACACTCGGGGACTTAGCTGCGACTCCGTATCGCCTAAGTTAAAAACAAACTCCGAGTGAGGACATCATCCACACTAGGGGACTTAGCTGCGACTCCATATCGCCTAAGTTAAAAACAAACTCCGAGTGAGGACATCATTCACACTCGGGGGCATAGCTGCGACTCCGGATCGCCTAAGTTAAAAACAAACTACGAGTGAGGACATCATCCACACTCGGGGTCTTAGCTGCGACTCTGTATCGCCTAAGTTAAAAACAAACCCCGAGTGAGGACATCATCCACACTCGGGGACTTAGCTCCGACTCCGTATCGGCTAAGTTAAAATCATCTCCGAGTGAGGACCTCATCCACACTCGGGGGCTTATCTGTGATTCCATATCGCCTAAGTTAAAAACCACTCCAAGTGAGGACATCATCCACACTCGGGGTCTTAGCCGCGACTCCGTATCGCCTAAGTTAAAAACTACTCCGAGTGAGGACATCATCCACACTCGGAGGCTTAGCCGCTACTCTGTATCGCCTAAGTTAAAGACTACTCCGAATGAGGACATCATCCATACTCGGGGGCTTAGCCGCGACTCCGTATCGCCTAAGTTAAAAACAAACTCCAAGTGAGGACATCATCCACACTCGGAGGCTTAGCCGGGACTCCGAATCGCCTAAGTTAAAGACTACTCCGAGTGAGGACATCATTCACACTCGGGGTTTTGCTGCCACTCTGTATCGCCTAAGTTAAAAACAAACTCCGAGTGAGGACATCGTCCACACTCGGGAGCTTAGCCGCGACTCCATATCACCTAAATTAAAGACTACTCCGAGTGAGGACATTGTCCACACTCGGGGACTTAGCTGCGACTCCGTATTGCCTAAGTTAAAAAAAAAACTACGAGTGAGCACATCATGCACACTCGGGGTCTTAGCTGCGACTCCGTATCGCCTAAGTTAAAAAAAACTCCGAGTGAGGACATCATCCACACTCGGGGACTTAGCTGTGACTCCATATCGCCTAAGTTAAAAACAAACTCCGAGTGAGGACATCATTCACACTCGGGGGCATAGCTGCGACTCCGGATCGCCTAAGTTAAAAACAAACTACGAGTGAGGACATCATCCACACTCGGGAGCTTAGCCGCGACTCCGTATCGCCTAAGTTAAAGACTACCCCGAGTGAGGACATCATCCACACTCGGGGTCTTAGCTGCGACTCTGTATCGCCTAAGTTAAAAACAAACTCCGAGTGAGGACATCATGCACACTCGGGAGCTTAGCCGCTACTCCGTATCGGCTAAGTTAAAGACTACTCCGAATGAGGAAATCATCCATACTCGGGGGCTTAGCCGTGACTCCGTATCGCCTAAGTTAAAAACAACATCCAAGTGAGGACATCATTCACACTCGGGGTTTTGCTGCGACTCTGTATCGCCTAAGTTAAAAACAAACTCCGAGTGAGGACATCATCCACACTCGGGGACTTAGCTGCGACTCCATATCGCCTAAGTTAAAAACAAACTCCGAGTGAGGACATCATTCACAATCTTGGGCATAGCTGCGACTCCGGATCGCCTAAGTTAAAAACAAACTACGAGTGAGGACATCATCCACACTCGGGAGCTTAGCCGCGACTCCGTATCGCCTAAGTTAAAGACTACCCCGAGTGAGGACATCATCCACACTCGGGGTCTTAGCTGCGACTCTGTATCGCCTAAGTTAAACACAAACCCCGAGTGAGGACATCATCCACACCCGGGGACTTAGCTGCGACTCCGTATCGGCTAATTTAAAATCAACTCCGAGTGAGGACATCACCCACACTCGGGGGCTTATCTGTGACTCCGTATCGCCTAAGTTAAAAACTACTCCGAGTGGTGACATCATCCACACTCAGGGGCTTAGCCGCGACTCCATAGCGCCTAAGTTAAAAACTACTCCGAGTAAGGACATCATCCACACTCGGAGGCTTAGTCGCTACTCAGTATCGCCTAAGTTAAAGACTACTCCGAATGAGGACATCATCCATACTCGGGGGCATAGCCGCGACTCCGTATCGCCTAAGTTACAAACAAACTCCAAGTGAGGACATCATCCACATTCGGAGGCTTAGCCGCGACTCCGAATCGCCTAAGTTAAAGACTACTCCGAGTTAGGACATCATTCACTGTCGGGGTTTTGCTGCGGCTCTGTATCGCCTAAGTTAAAAACAAACTCCGAGTCAGGACATCATCCACACTCGGGAGCTTAGCCGCGACTCCATATCGTCTAAGTTAAAGACTACTCCGAGTGAGGACATCGTCCACACTCGGGGACTTAGCTGCGACTCCGCATTGCCTAAGTTAAAAACAAACTCCGAGTGAGCACATCATGCACACTCGGGGACATAGCTGCAACTCCGCATCGCCTAAGTTGAAAACAAACTCCGAGTGAGGACATCATCCACACTCGGGGACTTAGCTGCGACTCCATATCGCCTAAGTTAAAAACAAACTCCGAGTAAGGACATCATTCACACTCGTGGGCATAGCTGCGAGTCTGGATCGCCTAAGTTAAAAACAAACTACGAGTGAGGACATATTCCACACTTGGGAGCTTAGCCGCGACTCCGTATCGCCTAAGTTAAAGACTACCCCGAGTGAGGACATCATCCACACTCGGGGTCTTAGCTGCGACTCTGTATCGCCTAAGTTAAAAACAAATTCCGAGTGAGGACATCATCAACACTCGGGAGCTTAGCCGCTACTCTGTATCGGCTAAGTTAAAGAGTACTCCGAATGAGGACATCATCCATACTCGGGTGCTTAGCCGCGACTCCGTATCGCCTAAGTTAAAAACAAACTCCAAGTGAGGACATCATCCACACTCGGGAGCTTAGCCGTGACTCCGTATCACCTAAGTTAAAGACTACACCGAGTGAGGACATCATCCACACTCGGGGTCTTAGCTGCGACTCTGTATCGCCTAAGTTAAAAAGAAACTCCGAGTGAGGACATGATCCACACTCGGGAGCTAAGCCGCTACTCCGTATCGGCTAAGTTAAAGACTACTCCGAATGAGGACATCATCCATCCTCGGGGGCTTAGCCGCACCTCCGTATCGCCTAAGTTAAAAACAAACTCCAAGTCAGGACATCATCCACACTCGGGAGCTTAGCCGCGACTCCATATCGCCTAAGTTAAAGACTACTCCAAGTGAGGACATCATTCACACTCGGGGTTTTGCTGCGACTCTGTATCGCCTAAGTTAAAAACAAACTCCGAGTGAGGACATCATCCACACTCGGGGACTTAGCTGCGACTCCATATCGCCTAAGTTAAAAACAAACTCTGAGTGAGGACATCATTCACACTCGGGGGCATAGCTGCGACTCCGGATCGCCTAAGTTAAAAACAAACTACGAGTGAGAACATCATCCACACTCGGGAGCTTAGCCGCGACTCCGTATCGCCGAAGTTAAAGACTACCCCAAGTGAGGACATCATCGACACTCGGGGTCTTAGCTGCGACTCTGTATCGCCTAAGTTAAAAACAAACCCCGAGTGAGGACATCATCCACACTCAGGGACTTAGCTGCGACTCCGCATCGGCTAAGTTAAAATCATCTCCGAGTGAGGACATCATCCACACTCGGGGGCTTATCTGTGACTCCGTATCGCCTAAGTTAAAAACTACTCCGAGTGAGGACATCATCCACACTCGGGGGCTTAGCCGCGACTCCGTATCGCCTAAGTTAAAAACTACTCCGAGTGAGGACATCATCCACACTCGGAGGCTTAGCCGCTACTCTGTATCGCCTAAGTTAAAGACTACTCCGAATGAGGACATCATCCATACTCGGGGGCTTAGCCGCGACTCTGTATCGCCTAAGTTAAAAACAAACTCCAAGTGAGGACATCATCCACACTCGGAGGCTTAGCCGCGACTCCGAATCGCCTAAGTTAAAGACTACTCCGAGTGAGGACATCATTCTTACTCGGGGTTTTGCTGCCACTCTGTATCGCCTAAGTTAAAAACAAACTCCGAGTGAGGACATCATCCACACTCGGGAGCTTAGCCGCGACTCCATATCGCCTAAATTAAAGACTACTCCGAGTGAGGACATCCTCCACACTCGGGGACTTAGCTGTGACTCCGTATTGCCTAAGTAAAAAACAAACTCCGAGTGAGCACATCATGCACACTCGGGGACTTAGCTGCGACTCCGTATCGCCTAAGTTAAAAAAACTCCGAGTGAGGACATCATCCACACTCGGGGACTTAGCTGTGACTCCATATCGCCTAAGTTAAAATCAAACTCCGAGTGAGGACATCATTCACACTCGGGGGCATAGCTGCGACTCCGGATCGCCTAAGTTAAAAACAAACTACGAGTGAGGACATCATCCACACTCGGGAGCTTAGCCACGACTCCGTACCGCCTAAGTTAAAGACTACCCCGAGTGAGGACATCATCCACACTCGGGGTCTTAGCTGCGACTCTGTATCGCCTAAGTTAAAAACAAACTCCGAGTGAGGACATCATCCACACTCGGGAGCTTAGCCGCTACTCCGTATCGGCTAAGTTAAAGACTACTCCGAATGAGGACATCATCCATACTCAAGGGCTTAGCCGCGACTCCGTATCGCCTAAGTTAAAAACAAACTCCAAGTCAGGACATCATCCACACTCGGGAGCTTAGCCGCGACTCCATATCGCCTAAGTTAAAGACTACTCCGAGTGAGGACATCATTCACACTCGGGGTTTTACTACGACTCTGTATCGCCTAAGTTAAAAACAAACTCCGAGTGAGGACATCATCCACACTCGGGGACTTAGCTGCGACTCCATATCGCCTAAGTTAAAAACAAACTCCGAGTGAGGACATCATTCACACTCGGGGGCATAGCTGCGACTCCGAATCACCTAAGTTAAAGACTACTCCAAGTGAGGACATCATTCACACTTGGGGTTTTGCTGCGACTGTGTATCGCCTAAGTTAAAAACAAACTCCGAGTGAGGACATCATCCACACTTGGGAGCTTAGCCGCGACTCCATATCGCCTAAGTTAAAGACTACTCCGAGTGAGGACATCGTCCACACTCGGGGTCTTAGCTGCGACTCCGTATTGCCTAAGTTAAAAACAAACTCCGAGTGAGCACATCATGCACACTCGGGGACTTAGCTGCAACTCCGTATCGCCTAAGTTAAAAACAAACTCCGAGTGAGGACATCATCCACACTCGGGGACTTAGCTGCGACTCCATATCGCCTAAGTTAAAAACAAACTCCGAGTAAGGACATCATTCACACTCGTGGGCATAGCTGCGACTCCGGATCGCCTAAGTTAAAAACAAACTACGAGTGAGGACATCATCCACACTCGGGAGCTTAGCCGCGACTCCGTATCGCCTAAGTTAAAGACTACCCCCAGTGAGGACATCATCCACACTCGGGGTCTTAGCTGCGACTCTGTATCGCCTAAGTTAAAAACAAATTCCGAGTGAGGACATCATCAACACTCGGGAGCTTAGCCGCTACTCCGTATCGGCTAAGTTAAAGACTAATCCGAATGAGGACATCATCCATACTCGGGTGCTTAGCCGCGACTCCGTATCGCCTAAGTTAAAAACAAACTCCAAGTGAGGACATCATCCACACTCGGGAGCTTAGCCGCGACTCCGTATCGCCTAAGTTAAAGACTACCCCGAGTGAGGACATCATCCACACTCGGGGTTTTAGCTGCGACTCTGTATCGCCTAAGTTAAAAAGAAACTCCAAGTGAGGACATCATCCACACTCGGGAGCTTAGCCGCTACTCCGTATCGGCTAAGTTAAAGACTACTCCGAATGAGGACATCATCCATACTCGGGGGCTTAGCAGCGACTCCGTATCGCCTAAGTTAAAAACAAACTCCAAGTCAGGACATCATCCACACTCGGGAGCTTAGCCGCGACTCCATATCGCCTAAGTTAAAGACTACTCCAAGTGAGGACATCATTCACACTCGGGGGTTTGCTGCAACTCTGTATCGCCTAAGTTAAAAACAAACTCCGAGTGAGGACATCATCCACACTTGGGGACTTAGCTGCAACTCCATATCGCCTAAGTTAAAAACAAACTCCGAGTGAGGACATCATTCACACTCGGGGGCATAGCAGTGACTCCGGATCGCCTAAGTTAAAAACAAACTACGAGTGAGGACATCATCCACACTCGGGAGCTTAGCCGCGACTCCGTATCGCCTAAGTTAAGGAGTACCCCGAGTGAGGACATCATCCACACTCGGGGTCTTAGCTGCGACTCTGTATCGCCTAAGTTAAAAACAAACCCCGAGTGAGGACATCATCCACACTCAGGGACTTAGCTGCGACTCCGTATCGGCTAAGTTAAAATCAACTCCGAGTGAGGACATCATCCACACTCGGGGGCTTATTTGTGACTCCGTATCGCCTAAGTTAAAAACTACTCCGAGTGTGGACATAATCCTCACTCGGGGGCTTAGCCGCGACTCCGTATCGCCTAAGTTAAAAACTACTCCGAGTGAGGACATCTTCCACACTCGGAGGCTTAGCCGCTTCTCTGTATCGCCTAAGTTAAAGACTACTCCGAATGAGGACATCATCTATAATCGGGGGCTTAGCCGCGACTCCGTATCGCCTAAGTTAAAAACAAACTCCAAGTGAGGACATCATCCACACTCGGAGGCTTAGCCGCGACTCCGAATCGCCTAAGTTAAAGACTACTCCGAGTGAGGACATCGTCCACATTCGGGGACTTAGCTGCGACTCCGTATTGCCTAAGTTAAAAACAATCTCCGAGTGAGCACATCATGCACACTCGGGGACTTAGCTGCAACTACGTATCTCCTAAGTTAAAAACAAACTCCGAGTGAGGACATCATCCACACTCGGGGACTTAGCTGCGACTCCATTCGCCTAACTTAAAAACAAACTCCGAGTGAGGACATCATTCACACTCGGGGGCATAGCTGCGACTCCGGATCGCCTAAGTTAAAAACAAACTACGAGTGAGGACATCATCCACACTCGGGAGCTTAGCCGCGACTCCGTATCGCCTAAGTTAAAGACTACCCCGAGTGAGGACATCATCCACACTCGGGGTCTTAGCTGCGACTCTGTATCGCCTAAGTTCAAAAACTACTCCGAGTGAGGACATCATACACACTCGGGAGCTTAGCCCCTACTCCGTATCGGCTAAGTTAAAGACTACTCCGAATGAGGACATCATCCATACTCGGGGGCTTAGCCGCGACTCCGTATCGCCTAAGTTAAAAACAAACTCCAAGTCAGGACATCATCCACACTCGGGAGCTTAGCCGCGACTCCATATCGCCTAAGTTAAAGACTACTCCGAGTGAGGACATCATTCACACTCGGGGTTTTACTACGACTCTGTATCGCCTAAGTTAAAAACAAACTCCGAGTGAGGACATCATCCACACTCGGGGACTTAGCTGCGACTCCATATCGCCTAAGTTAAAAACAAACTCCGAGTGAGGACATCATTCACACTCGGGGGCATAGCTGCGACTCCGAATCGCCTAAGTTAAAGACTACTCCAAGTGAGGACATCATTCACACTCGGAGTTTTGCTGCGACTGTGTATCGCCTAAGTTAAAAACAAACTCCGAGTGAGGACATCATCCACACTTGGGAGCTTAGCCGCGACTCCATATCGCCTAAGTTAAAGACTACTCCGAGTGAGGACATCGTCCACACTCGGGGTCTTAGCTGCGACTCCGTATTGCCTAAGTTAAAAACAAACTCCGAGTGAGCACATCATGCACACTCGGGGACTTAGCTGCAACTCCGTATCGCCTAACTTAAAAACAAACTCCGAGTGAGGACATCATCCACACTCGGGGACTTAGCTGCGACTCCATATCGCCTAAGTTAAAAACAAACTCCGAGTAAGGACATCATTCACACTCGTGGGCATAGCTGCGACTCCGGATCGCCTAAGTTAAAAACAAACTACGAGTGAGGACATCATCCACACTCGAGAGCTTAGCCGCGACTCCGTATCGCCTAAGTTAAAGACTACCCCCAGTGAGGACATCATCCACACTCGGGGTCTTAGCTGCGACTCTGTATCGCCTAAGTTAAAAACAAATTCCGAGTGAGGACATCATCAACACTCGGGAGCTTAGCCGCTACTCCGTATCGGCTAAGTTAAAGACTAATCCGAATGAGGACATCATCCATAGTCGGGTGCTTAGCCGCGACTCCGTATCGCCTAAGTTAAAAACAAACTCCAAGTGAGGACCTCATCCACACTCGGGAGCTTAGCCGCGACTCCGTATCGCCTAAGTTAAAGACTACCCCGAGTGAGGACACCATCCACACTCGGGGTCTTAGCTGCGACTCTGTATCGCCTAAGTTAAAAAGAAACTCCGAGTGAGGACATCATCCACACTCGGGAGCTTAGCCGCTACTCCGTATCGGCTAAGTTAAAGACTACTCCGAATGAGGACATCATCCATACTCGGGGGCTTAGCAGCGACTCCGTATCGCCTAAGTTAAAAACAAACTCCAAGTCAGGACATCATCCACACTCGGGAGCTTAGCCGCGACTCCATATCGCCTAAGTTAAAGACTACTCCAAGTGAGGCCATCATTCACACTCGGGGGTTTGCTGCGACTCTGTATCGCCTAAGTTAAAAACAAACTCCGAGTGAGGACATCATCCAGACTCGGGGACTTAGCTGCGACTCCATATCGCCTAAGTTAAAAACAAACTCTGAGTGAGGACATGATTCACACTCGGGGGCATAGCTGCGACTCCGGATCGCCTAAGTTAAAAACAAACTACGAGTGAGGACATCATCCACACTCGGCAGCTTAGCCGCGACTCCGTATCGCCTAAGTTAAGGACTACCCCGAGTGAGGACATCATCCACACTCGGGGTCTTAGCTGCGACTCTGTATCGCCTAAGTTAAAAACAAACCCCGAGTGAGGACATCATCCACACTCGGGGACTTAGCTGCGACTCCGTATCGGCTAAGTTAAAATCAACTCCGAGTGAGGACATCATCCACACTCGGGGGCTTATCTGTGACTCCGTATCGCCTAAGTTAAAAACTACTCCGAGTGTGGACATCATCCACACTCGGGGGCTTAGCCGCGACTCCGTATCGCCTAAGTTAAAAACTACTCCGAGTAAGGACATCATCCACACTCGGAGGCTTAGCCGCTTCTCTGTATCGCCTAAGTTAAAGACTACTCCGAATGAGGACATCATCTATAATCGGGGGCTTAGCCGCGACTCCGTATCTCCTAAGTTAAAAACAAACTCCAAGTGAGGACATCATCCACACTCGGAGGCTTAGCCGCGACTCCGAATCGCCTAAGTTAAAGACTACTCCGAGTGAGGACATCGTCCACACTCGGGGACTTAGCTGCGACTCCGTATTGCCTAAGTTAAAAACAAACTCCGAGTGAGCACATCATGCACACTCGGGGACTTAGCTGCAACTACGTATCGCCTAAGTTAAAAACAAACTCCGAGTGAGGACATCATCCACACTCGGGGACTTAGCTGCGACTCCATTCGCCTAACTTAAAAACAAACTCCGAGTGAGGACATCATTCACACTCGGGGGCATAGCTGCGACTCCGGATCGCCAAAGTTAAAAACAAACTACGAGTGAGGACATCATCCACACTCGGGAGCTTAGCCGCGACTCCATATCGCCTAAGTTAAAGACTACCCCGAGTGAGGACATCATCCACACTCGGGGTCTTAGCTGCGACTCTGTATCGCCTAAGTTCAAAAACTACTCCGAGTGAGGACATCATCCACACTCGGGAGCTTAGCCCCTACTCCGTATCGGCTAAGTTAAAGACTACTCCGAATGAGGACATCATCCATACTCGGGGGCTTAGCCGCGACTCCGTATCGCCTAAGTTAAAAACAAACTCCAAGTCAGGACATCATCCACACTCGGGAGCTTAGCCGCGACTCCATATCGCCTAAGTTAAAGACTACTCCGAGTGAGGACATCATTCACACTCGGGGTTTTACTGCGACTCTGTATCGCCTAAGTTAAAAACAAACTCCGAGTGAGGACATCATCCACACTCGGGGACTTAGCTGCGACTCCATATCGCCTAAGTTACAAACTAACTCCGAGTGAGGACATCATTCACATTCGGGGGCATAGGTGCGACTCCGGATCGCCTAAGTTAAAAAGAAACTACGAGTGAGGACATCATCCACACTCGGGAGCTTAGCCGCGACTCCGTATCGCCTAAGTTAAAGACTACCCCGAGTGAGGACATCATCCACACTCGGGGTCTTAGCTGCGACTCTGTATCGCCTAAGTTAAAAACAAACCCCGAGTGAGGACATCATCCACACTCGGGGACTTAGCTGCGACTCCGTATCGGCTAAGTTAAAATCAACTCCGAGTGAGGACATCACCCACACTCAGGGGCTTATCTGTGACTCCGTATCGCCTAAGTTAAAAACAACTCCGAGTGAGGACATCATCCACACTCGGGGGCTTTGCCGCGACTCCGTATCGCCTAAGTTAAAAACTACTCCGAGTGAGTCCATCATCCACACTCGGAGGCGTAGCCGCTACTCTGTATCGCCTAAGTTAAAGACTACTCCGAATGAGGACATCATCCATACTCGGGGGCTTAGCCCCGACTCCTTATCGCCTAAGTTACAAACAAACTCCAAGTGAGGACATCATCCACTCTCGGAGGCTTACCCGTGACTCCGAATCGCCTAAGTTAAAGACTACTCCGAGTGAGGACATCATTCACACTCGGGGTTTTGCTGCGACTCTGTATCGCCTAAGTTAAAAACAAACTCCGAGTGAGGACATCATCCACACTCGGGAGCTTAGCCGCGACTCCATATCGCCTAAGTTAAAGACTACTCCGAGTGAGGACATCGTCCACACTCGGGGACTTAGCTGCGACTCCGTATTGCCTAAGTTAAAAACAAACTCCGAGTGAGCACATCATGCACACTCGGGGACTTAGCTGCAACTCCGTATCGCCTAAGTTAAAAAATAACTCCGAGTGAGGACATCATCCACACTCGGGGACTTAGCTGTGACTCCATGTCGCCTAAGTTAAAAACAAACTCCGAGTAAGGACATCATTCACACTCGGGGGCATAGCTGCAACTCCGGATCGCCAAAGTTAAAAACAAACTACGAGTGAGGACATAATCCACACTCGGGAGCTTAGCCGCGACTCCGTATCGCCTAAGTTAAAGACTACCCCGAGTGAGGACATCATCCACACTCGGGGTCTTAGCTGCGACTCTGTATCGCCTAAGTTAAAAACAAAATCCGAGTGAGAACATCATCCACACTCGGGAGCTTAGCCGCTACTCCGTATTGGCTAAGTTAAAGACTACTCCGAATGAGGACATCATCCATACTCGGGTTCTTAGCCGCGACTCCGTATAGCCTAAGTTAAAAACAAACTCCAAGTGAGGACATCATCCACACTCGGGAGCTTAGCCGTGACTCCGTATCGCGTAAGTTAAAGACTACCCCGAGTGAGGTCATCATCCACACTCGGGGTCTTAGCTGCGACTCTGTATCGCCTAAGTTAAAAACAAACTCCGAGTGAGGACATCATCCACACTCGGGAGCTTAGCCGCTACTCCGTATCGGCTAAGTTAAAGACTACTCCGAATGAGGACATCATCCATACTCGGGGGTTTAGCCGCGACTCCGTATCGCCTAAGTTAAAAACAAACTCCAAGTCAGGACATCATCCACACTCGGGAGCTTAGCCGCGACTCTATATCGCCTAAGTTAAAGACTACTCCGAGTGAGGACATCATTCACACTCGGGGTTTTACTGCGACTCTATATCGCCTAAGTTAAAAACAAACTCCGAGTGAGGACATCATCCACACTCGGGGACTTAGCTGCGACTCCATATCGCCTAAGTTACAAACAAACTCCGAGTGAGGACATCATTCACATTCGGGGGCATAGCTGCGACTCCGGATCGCCTAAGTTAAAAACAAACTACGAGTGAGGACATCATCCACACTCGGGAGCTTAGCCGCGACTCCGTATCGCCTAAGTTAAAGACTACCCCGAGTGAGGACATCATCCACACTCGGGGTCTTAGCTGCGACTCTGTATCGCCTAAATTAAAAACAAACCCCGAGTGAGGACATCATCCACACTCGGGGACTTAGCTGCGACTCCGTATCGGCTAAGTTAAAATCAACTCCGAGTGAGGACATCACCCACACTCGGGGGCTTATATGTGACTCCGTATCGCCTAAGTTAAAAACTACTCCGAGTGAGGACATCATCCACACTCGGGGGCTTTGCCGCGACTCCGTATCGCCTAAGTTAAAAACTACTCCGAGTGAGGTCATCATCCACACTCAGAGGCGTAGCCGCTACTCTGTATCGCCTAAGTTAAAGACTACTCCGAATGAGGACATCATCCATACTCGGGGGCTTAGCCCCGACTCCTTATCGCCTAAGTTACAAACAAACTACAAGTGAGGACATCATCCACACTCGGAGGCTTAGCCGTGACTCCGAATCGCCTAAGTTAAAGACTACTCCGAGTGAGGACATCATTCACACTCGGGGTTTTGCTGCGACTCTGTATCGCCTAAGTTAAAAACAAACTCCGAGTGAGGACATCATCCACACTCGGGAGCTTAGCCGCGACTCCATATCGCCTAAGTTAAAGACTACTCCGAGTGAGGACATCATCCACACTCGGGGACTTAGCTGCGTCTCCGTATTGCCTAAGTTAAAAACAAACTCCGAGTGAGAACATCATGCACACTCGGGGACATAGCTGCAACTCCGTATCGCCTAAGTTAAAAACTAACTCCGAGTGAGGACATCATCCACACTCGGGGACTTAGCTGTGACTCCAAGTCGCCTAAGTTAAAAACAAACTCCGAGTAAGGACATCATTCACACTCGGGGGCATAGCTGCGACTCCGGATCGCCTAAGTTAAAAACAAACTACGAGTGAGGACATCATCCACACTCGGGAGCTTAGCCGCGACTCCGTATCGCCTAAGTTAAAGACTACCCCGAGTGAGGACATCATCCACACTCGGGGTCTTAGCTGCGACTGTTTATCGCCTAAGTTAAAAACAAAATCCGAGTGAGGACATCATCCACACTCGGGAGCTTAGCCACCACTCCGTATCGGCTAAGTTAAAGACTACTCCGAATGAGGACATCATCTATACTCGGGTGCTTAGCCGCGACTCCGTTTCGCCTAAGTTAAAAACAAACTCCAAGTGAGGACATCATCCACACTCGGGAGCTTAGCCGCGACTCCGTATCGCGTAAGTTAAAGACTACCCCGAGTGAGGTCATCATCCACACTCGGGGTCTTAGCTGCGACTCTGTATCCCCTAAGTTAAAAACAAACTCCGAGTGAGGACATCATCCACACTCGGGAGCTTAGCCGCTACTCCGTATCGTCTAAGTTAAACACTACTCCGAATGAGGACATCATCCATACTCGGGGGCTTAGCCGCGACTCCGTATCGCCTAAGTTAAAAACAAACTCGAAGTCAAGACATCATCCACACTCGGGAGCTTAGCCGCGACTCCATATCGCCTAAGTTAAAGACTACCCCGAGTGAGGACATCATTCACACTCGGGGTTTTGCTGCGACTCTGTATCGCCTAAGTTAAAAACAAACTCCGAGTGAGGACATCATCCACACTCGGGGCCTTAGCTGCGACTCCATATCGCCTAAGTTAAAATCAAACTCCGAGTGAGGACATCATTCACACTCTGGGGCATAGCTGCGACTCCGGATCGCCTAAGTTAAAAACAAACTACGAGTGAGGACATCATCCACACTCGGGAGCTTAGCCGCGACTCCGTATCGCCTAAGTTAAAGACTACCCCGAGTGAGGACATCATCCACACTCGGGGTCTTAGCTGCGACTCTGTATCGCCTAAGTTAAAAACAAACCCCGAGTGAGGACATCATCCACACTCGGGGACTTAGCTGCGACTCCGTATCGGCTAAGTTAAAATCAACTGCGAGTGTGGACATCATCCACACTCGGGGGCTTATCTGTGACTCCGTATCGCCTATGTTAAAAACTACTCCGAGTGAGGACATCATCCACACTCGGGGGCTTAGCCGTGACTCCGTATTGCCTAAGTTAAAAACTACTCCGAGTGAGGACATCATCCACACTCGGAGGCTTAGCCGCTACTCTGTATCGCCTATGTTAAAGACTACTCCGAATGAGGACATCATCCATACTCGGGGGCTTAGCCGCGACTCCGTATCGCCTAAGTTAAAAACAAACTCCAAGTGAGGACATCATCCACACTCGGAGGCTTAGCCGCGACTCCGAATCGCCTAAATTAAAGACTACTCCGAGTGAGGACATCATTCACACTCGGGGTTTTGCTGCGACTCTGTATCGCCTAAGTTAAAAATAAACTCCGAGTGAGGACATCATCCACACTCGGGAGCTTAGCCGCGACTACATATCGCCTAAGTTAAAGACTACTCCGAGTGAGGACATCGTCCACACTCGGGGACTTAGCTGCGACTCCGTATTGCCTAAGTTAAAAACAAACTCCGAGTGAGCACATCATGCACACTCGGGGACTTAGCTGCAACTACGTATCGCCTAAGTTAAAAACAAACTCCGAGTGAGGACATCATCCACACTCGGGGACTTAGCTGCGACTCCATATCGCCTAACTTAAAAACAAACTCCGAGTGAGGACATCATTCACACTCGGGGGCATAGCTGCGACTCCGGATCGCCTAAGTTAAAAACAAATTACGAGTGAGGACATCATCCACACTCGGGAGCTTAGCCGCGACTCCGTATCGCCTAAGTTAAAGACTACCCCGAGTGAGGACATCATCCACACTCGGGGTCTTAGCTGCGACTCTGTATCGCCTAAGTTAAAAACAAACTCCGAGTGAGGACATCATCCACACTCGGGAGCTTAGCCGCTACTCCGTACCGGCTAAGTTAAAGACTACTCCGAATGAGGACATCATCCATACTCGGGGGCTTAGCCGCGACTCCGTATCGCCTAAGTTAAAAACAAACTCCAAGTCAGGACATCATCCACACTCGGGAGCTTAGCCGCGACTCCATATCGCCTAAGTTAAAGACTACTCCGAGTGAGGACATCATTCACACTCGGGGTTTTACTGCGACTCTGTATCGCCTAAGTTAAAAACAAACTCCGAGTGAGGACATCATCCACACTCGGGGACTTAGCTACGACTCCATATCGCCTAAGTTACAAACTAACTCCGAGTGAGGACATCATTCACATTCGGGGGCATAGCTGCGACTCCGGATCGCCTAAGTTAAAAAGAAACTACGAGTGAGGACATCATCCACACTCGGGAGCTTAGCCGCGACTCCGTATCGCCTAAGTTAAAGACTACCCCGAGTGAGGACATCATCCACACTCGGGGTCTTAGCTGCGACTCTGTATCGCCTAAGTTAAAAACAAACCCCGAGTGAGGACATCATCCACACTCGGGGACTTAGCTGCGACTCCGTATCGGCTAAGTTAAAATCAACTCCGAGTGAGGACATCACCCACACTCAGGGGCTTATCTGTGACTCCGTATCGCCTAAGTTAAAAACAACTCCGAGTGAGGACATCATCCACACTCGGGGGCTTTGCCGCAACTCCGTATCGCCTAAGTTAAAAACTACTCCGAGTGAGTCCATCATCCACACTCGGAGGCGTAGCCGCTACTCTGTATCGCCTAAGTTAAAGACTACTCCGAATGAGGACATCATCCATACTCGGGGGCTTAGCCCCGACTCCTTATCGCCTAAGTTACAAACAAACTCCAAGTGAGGACATCATCCACTCTCGGAGGCTTACCCGTGACTCCGAATCGCCTAAGTTAAAGACTACTCCGAGTGAGGACATCATTCACACTCGGGGTTTTGCTGCGACTCTGTATCGCCTAAGTTAAAAACAAACTCCGAGTGAGGACATCATCCACACTCGGGAGCTTAGCCGCGACTCCATATCGCCTAAGTTAAAGACTACTCTGAGTGAGGACATCGTCCACAGTCGGGGACTTAGCTGCGACTCCGTATTGCCTAAGTTAAAAACAAACTCCGAGTGAGCACATCATGCACACTCGGGGACTTAGCTGCAACTCCGTATCGCCTAAGTTAAAAAATAACTCCGAGTGAGGACATCATCCACACTCGGGGACTTAGCTGTGACTCCATGTCGCCTAAGTTAAAAACAAACTCCGAGTAAGGACATCATTCACACTCGGGGGAATAGCTGCGACTCCGGATCGCCTAAGTTAAAAACAAACTACGAGTGAGGACATAATCCACACTCGGGAGTTTAGCCGCGACTCCGTATCGCCTAAGTTAAAGACTACCCCGAGTGAGGACATCATCCACACTCGGGGTCTTAGCTGCGACTCTGTATCGCCTAAGTTAAAAACAAAATCCGAGTGAGAACATCATCCACACTCGGGAGCTTAGCCGCTACTCCGTATTGGCTAAGTTAAAGACTACTCCGAATGAGGACATCATCCATACTCGGGTGCTTAGCCGCGACTCCGTATCGCCTAAGTTAAAAACAAACTCCAAGTGAGGACATCATCCACACTCGGGAGCTTAGCCGTGACTCCGTATCGCGTAAGTTAAAGACTACCCCGAGTGAGGTCATCATCCACACTCGGGGTCTTAGCTGCGACTCTGTATCGCCTAAGTTAAAAACAAACTCCGAGTGAGGACATCATCCACACTCGAGAGCTTAGCCGCTACTCCGTATCGGCTAAGTTAAAGACTACTCCGAATGAGGACATCATCCATACTCGGGGGTTTAGCCGCGACTCCGTATCGCCTAAGTTAAAAACAAACTCCAAGTCAGGACATCATCCACACTCGGGAGCTTAGCCGCGACTCTATATCGCCTAAGTTAAAGACTACTCCGAGTGAGGACATCATTCACACTCGGGGTTTTACTGCGACTCTATATCGCCTAAGTTAAAAACAAACTCCGAGTGAGGACATCATCCACACTCGGAGACTTAGCTGCGACTCCATATCGCCTAAGTTACAAACAAACTCCGAGTGAGGACATCATTCACATTCGGGGGCATAGCTGCGACTCCGGATCGCCTAAGTTAAAAACAAACTACGAGTGAGGACATCATCCACACTCGGGAGCTTAGCCGCGACTCCGTATCGCCTAAGTTAAAGACTACCCCGAGTGAGGACATCATCCACACTCGGGGTCTTAGCTGCGACTCTGTATCGCCTAAGTTAAAAACAAACCCCGACTGAGGACATCATCCACACTCGGGGACTTAGCTGCGACTCCGTATCGGCTAAGTTAAAATCAACTCCAAGTGAGGACATCACCCACACTCGGGGGCTTATATGTGACTCCGTATCGCCTAAGTTAAAAACTACTCCGAGTGAGGACATCATCCACACTCGGGGGCTTTGCCGCGACTCCGTATCGCCTAAGTTAAAAACTACTCCGAGTGAGGTCATCATCCACACTCGGAGGCGTAGCCGCTACTCTGTATCGCCTAAGTTAAAGACTACTCCGAATGAGGACATCATCCATACTCGGGGGCTTAGCCCCGACTCCTTATCGCCTAAGTTACAAACAAACTACAAGTGAGGACATCATCCACACTCGGAGGCTTAGCCGTGACTCCGAATCGCCTAAGTTAAAGACTACTCCGAGTGAGGACATCATTCACACTCGGGGTTTTGCTGCGACTCTGTATCGCCTAAGTTAAAAACAAACTCCGAGTGAGGACATCATCCACACTCGGGAGCTTAGCCGCGACTCCATATCGCCTAAGTTAAAGACTACTCCGAGTGAGGACATCGTCCACACTCGGGGACTTAGCTGCGTCTCCGTATTGCCTAAGTTAAAAACAAACTCCGAGTGAGAACATCATGCACACTCGGGGACATAGCTGCAACTCCGTATCGCCTAAGTTAAAAACTAACTCCGAGTGAGGACATCATCCACACTCGGGGACTTAGCTGTGACTCCAAGTCGCCTAAGTTAAAAACAAACTCCGAGTAAGGACATCATTCACACTCGGGGGCATAGCTGCGACTCCGGATCGCCTAAGTTAAAAACAAACTACGAGTGAGGACATCATCCACACTCGGGAGCTTAGCCGCGACTCCGTATCGCCTAAGTTAAAGACTACCCCGAGTGAGGACATCATCCACACTCGGTGACGGGGATATTACCCCACGGTATAACCCGGCAGACATGCTGACCCGGCAAACAGTACTGACCCGGAGAACAGTACCGACCCGGCAAACAGTACAGACCTGGTTACAGTTCTAACCCGGCAGACAACGGTAACCCGGCAGCTACATTGACAGGGTGTAACCCGGCAGCTACAGTGTTAGGGTGTAACCCGGCAGCTACAGTGTCAGGGTGTAACCCGGCAGTTACATTGACAGGGTGTAACCCGGCAGCTACAGTGTCAGGGTGTAACCCGGCAGCTACAGTGTCAGGAGGCTAACCCGGATGCTACAGTGCCAGGAGGTGAACAGTGTTATCAGACAGTCACGGAGACGAGTCTCAGTGGATAAGCCCTGGTTGTAACCCGCCCGGTGTAAGCCGCCCGGGACGGGTTACAAGCCCAGGACTCGGAAGCCCATGAAGAGAAGCCCGCGATGGGAAGACATCAATCCGACTTAGACTCTATATGTAAACCGCCCCTTCAGCCTTTATAAGGAGGGGCGGGTCACCCCAAGAGGGTCAGGTTAGACGTCTCACAGACAGGTCTCATAGACAGGTCAGAAAAGATAGTCAGATTAGAGGGTCTCGAGATTAGAGGTAGCGACTCCGCTCCCTTGTAACCGAGATCGTCATCGTCATCAATATAAGACACAAAGCAGGACGTAGGCTTTTACCTCCATCGGAGGGGCCGAACCTGGGTAAACTCTCGCGTCTCTCGTCCCGCTCAACCCCTCTCAAGCTACCAGTTACGTGCGCTGGACCTCACGACTAAGTCCTTACACTAGGACATCTGCCGTGACAAATCCACGACAGTTGGCGCCCACCGTGGGGCAAGCACATGGTGGTGTTGAGTTCTTGGAGGGATTTTCTCCCAGGGACCAAGGAGTTCACAATTTTCAGGATAAAGAACAACCGGTTTGAAAGGATCTGCATCAGTTTCAAATTCATCAGTCCAGATTTATCATCTGTGAGATTTAAGGTTCAAAAGAAATTAGGGTTGTGATTTGTTCGCTGACGCAAGTCGCCGGCAGGGTCCGATTGTTACTATGTCAACATCAGCTAGCATTAAAGGGTCAAGTCCCAAAGCTTATTGGTCAGGTTGTCTATTACTGCTTCCACGTTGACAAGGTTAAATTAAGAGACCACGTAAAGAAGGAAAAGGAAGGGCGCGTCTCTTACTGTGGTTCTGAAACTTACGAGCGGCCTCAAAGGGTGGGTCAAACCAACTACGATCCGGAAAAGCCGGCCACAACATGTGACTCGCCTCGCTCCGCCTCTGGTTGAAATCAGCCAGCCGCTCCGAGCCACCTCGTTCTGCATCTGCGGAGTCGCCGCAGTCTCCGAGCTTGCCACCACGCGCTGAGCCGCCGCAGTGACGACCCGCCCGAATCCTAAAGCCGCCCCGCGCGTCTCGCGCCTATGGCCGGCCACTGCGTCACCTCCTCTGCTCCAAGTCGCCGCTGCGAGCCTCCGCGGCCCTGAGCCGCCCTGGTTTTTCCGCTTCTCGCCGGGCGCGCATCCGCCGTCCACCTCAAGCCGCCGCTCCGGGTCAACTTCTGCGGACCGCGCCGTGCTTCGCCGGCCTGCACCCACCTCAAGTCGCCTTCGTGGACCCGCCGGCGTAGCACCTGTGAGCTCCCCGGCTGTCAAGTGACCTTCGCTTACGCCGCCCTACGTCACGACTCGCCCGCTCGCCGGGTCGACGCGACCCACCCGACGTCTTCCCGCCGGCTCCCGCGCCGTTTCTCCGCCTCTAGCCACGGCCGCACCAGCCGGCTCCGCGCCCTGCCGGGTCGCCTCCGCCCGTGGCCGGCGCCGTCTTCGCTACCGGGCCGCCGCCTGCCGAGCTGTCGCCGGAGAGCTGCCCCGCTCTTGGCCGGGCCCGACTCGCCTCCGCTGGCCACGGCCGTGACCCGCCTGGTCGGGTGCCTCCTTGCCGCCGGCTCCCTCCTGTTTCCTCCCCGTGCCGGCTCTCGCACTTGTTGACGCCCCTGAGCCGCCGGGCCTCGCCGAGCCGCACCATGAGCCGCCCTGCATCTACATGCCTCCGCCCGCGCGCCTCAGCTCGCCGCGCCTCTTCTACCCGCGCCCGGCCGCTTCATTCTTGCTCTGCTCTCCGCCGAGTCGCCGCTCCAGTATCACCGGCTGCTTGTCGCGTTGACCGCTCACTTAGCAGGTTCGGGTGCCCAATAAAGGCCGCTTCCGTTAACCCCTAAGCCGTCTGACCATATGAAAAAAAAAAGGGTCAGCTCGAAATACACACGCCAGTTATTACGTACATCCCGGAATCGTCTGCGGCCTACTTCAACAAATCAACCGCAGTCATCATTAATTCCGCGGCTAATAATTTCCGACAAAGCGTATCAGGTGAAGTCAACCCAGTCAATTTTTGTTGATGCATTTTTATCCCTTCGAGAACAATTACTCTCGTCTGCGATGTCTTTATGCAGGACTGGCAAAGTGACCGTCGTACTGCGGGTACAAAGCTCACGCCCGTACGAGTTGTCCAACGGACGCGCGGAAACCACCTGCGGTCCGATCCACCTCAAGTCGCCGGGACCGGGCCTCCTTGCACAAACTACTCGGCGAACGTATGCAAGCCGCCGCTACTGTGGTCCGGTCTACATCAACCCGCGGGCGACTCATACGTCCGCGCGGGCCTACAACGTCGTGGGCGACTCACCGCTCCCACTGTCAGATCTATATCATCATATCGGTGCAGTGCCCGTCTGTGCGAGCCGCCCAACGGACGCGCGCAAGACGCCGCTCGCAGTCTGATCTACAGCATATCGGTGCAGTGTTCGTCTATACGAGCCGCCCGACAGACAGGCGCACAAGTCGCCGCCATTACAGTTTGGTTAACTTCAACAACCAGCCGGGACGAACCATCGACCGGATTATTGAAACAAGTCATACGGGGTCATCTATAACCCGCCACGGTCAACCTCAACCTTCAGTGGAGATTCTCATGCCGCCTCTTCGAGTCAACTTAAGAACTCGGGGGCTACAGACATGGCTCGACACACTTGGCCGTTTTCAACGAGAGCCCCAGATCATGGCAAGAAAGTTAACCCGATCTCGGGGGATATTACATTATTGGCGGAAGGAGTAAAAGTTACCCATGAAGACGAGTCGCCGTGATGCACCGTTCAACTTGGGGGCTTCTGCTATTTCTTCATACAAGATGGCGGCTTACAAGATGCTGCCACAATGTTGATACTTCAACAAGGTCGTTTGGGGGCTTTCAATCCGCCGGGTTAAGCTTCAACCCTCTCGGTCAGGCTCTTCAGCCAATATAAGGCGGGTCGTGGACCCAAAGGTTGACTCCGTCAACAAAGATCACTAGGGGTGCAGCGAGTTATAAAACTTACCTCCTTTTCGATCTGCAAGGCCGGGTTATAACTGCCTGTAAGTAGATGCGCTTTGTCAGGGGTGCAGCGAGTTCTAAAACTTACCCTCTGCAAAGGCCTCTTACAGCGGCGAGGCAAACCCTTACATCCGCAAATCCGAGTTATACCTGCCTGTAAGTTGATGCCGCTTTGTCAGGGGTGCAGCGAGTTCTAAAACTTACCCCCTGCAAGGGCCTCTTACAGCGGCGAGGTAAACTCTCCCATCTGATGTGTCTCTCTCTGGTTCGTTGCGCTCTTATCAGTTAATCTCGCCTAGAGACCCTGAGCCGTTCAAAGGAGTTGACGGCCACTCTCGTTAGAGACCCTGTACTGGTATGAGTTCAAGCATCGAGTCCACCCAGAAGAACCATCATATGAAGTTTTGAGAATAAAAGGCAAGGCAAGAACATCATACATTGCATTGCATCATACATTACATCATGCATTGCATCATATTTACATATCATGCCAGTTTGCCAAACCGGGTCAGAGCAAGATTGTGAAAGAGGAAGCAAGACTATACGAGATTTTAATATCTCCGGGTTGTGCTTTTTCAAGCCGCCCTTACAACAATGCAGAATATACTCTGTTTTGTTTATTTTTTGCAGGACTTGTCTTATAAGATAAGCCGCCAGAACAAATGGATCTTTAATAGCCAACATGGCTGGGTCTTCATCATGGATTTCTCACATACTCGCCGGGTTGCACCGCAACTACGAGCAGGGATTTCATATCAAAGACGAAGGAATTATTCCAGGATATTCATTCCGGGTTATATTACAACCACGGCCAAGGATTCATCCAACAAATTATGATGAGTCATATTATTATCACAATAGTCCCAAGTCGCCGCAGGCAGACGACCCGGCACTTGGGGGCTACATTATTCAAGTCAAGTTTATATCAAGTATGCAAAGTCCCATGTCGCTGCAAGCATGCACCACGGCACTTGGGGGCTAATGCAAGCTGGTTTTCAAAGCATTACATTGTCAACAAGACCCTGTTATCTCAAGGAGATGAGCAAGCTTTTCAATATTTTTCTAAGTCCCAAGTCGCCGCAGGCGTGCGACCCGGCACTTGGGGGCTACAGTATTCAGTTGTTCAAAACAGATAATAAGGTACAAATTGAAGACCCGGCGCATCACATATTGATGAGCCGGCCCTTGGGGGCTACACCAGCTGAAGTTTTATAAGGTATAAGACAGTTATAAGTCCCAGGCTGCTGCAGGCAAGACAACCTGGTACTTGGGGGCTACACAATCAAAGATATTATTGCAAAGCGCCAAGTCATCATGGATCAACTTGGAGCTTGGGGGCTACAGGTAGTATGAATATATCAAAAAATAGGAGAGAGTTTTCAAGATGTCAATTTTAACTGCAGTCCAGTTATTTGACCCGGCGGCACCATCAATGATTATAACCCGACGGAGGAGACCCGCCAAGAACATTGAAGGCCGACTCAACGGCATATGGGTGTGGTATTCCCAATATTTTATTTCAAAGGGCATACACCTGCAAGACGATGGAGCTTACCATGAATAAATTCAAGCTAACCTGGGGGCTAATGACGGGGATATTACCCCACGGTATAACCCGGCAGACATGCTGACCCGGCAAACAGTACTGACCCGGAGAACAGTACCGACCCGGCAAACAGTACAGACCTGGTTACAGTTCTAACCCGGCAGACAACGGTAACCCGGCAGCTACATTGACAGGGTGTAACCCGGCAGCTACAGTGTCAGGGTGTAACCCGGCAGCTACAGTGTCAGGGTGTAACCCGGCAGTTACATTGACAGGGTGTAACCCGGCAGCTACAGTGTCAGGGTGTAACCCGGCAGCTACAGTGTCAGGAGGCTAACCCGGATGCTACAGTGCCAGGAGGTGAACAGTGTTATCAGACAGTCACGGAGACGAGTCTCAGTGGATAAGCCCTGGTTGTAACCCGCCCGGTGTAAGCCGCCCGGGACGGGTCACAAGCCCAGGACTCGGAAGCCCATGAAGAGAAGCCCGCGATGGGAAGACATCAATCCGACTTAGACTCTATATGTAAACCGCCCCTTCAGCCTTTATAAGGAGGGGCGGGTCACCCCAAGAGGGTCAGGTTAGACGTCTCACAGACAGGTCTCATAGACAGGTCAGAAAAGATAGTCAGATTAGAGGGTCTCGAGATTAGAGGTAGCGACTCCGCTCCCTTGTAACCGAGATCGTCATCGTCATCAATATAAGACACAAAGCAGGACGTAGGCTTTTACCTCCATCGGAGGGGCCGAACCTGGGTAAACTCTCGCGTCTCTCGTCCCGCTCAACCCCTCTCAAGCTACCAGTTACGTGCGCTGGACCTCACGACTAAGTCCTTACACTAGGACATCTGCCGTGACAAATCCACGACACTCGGGGTCTTAGCTGCGACTGTGTATCGCCTAAGTTAAAAACAAAATCCGAGTGAGGACATCATCCACACTCGGGAGCTTTGCCACCACTCCGTATCGGCTAAGTTAAAGACTACTCCGAATGAGGACATCATCTATACTCGGGTGCTTAGCCGCGACTCCGTATCGCCTAAGTTAAAAACAAACTCCAAGTGAGGACATCATCCACACTCGGGAGCTTAGCCGCGACTCCGTATCGCGTAAGTTAAAGACTACCCCGAGTGAGGTCATCATCCACACTCGGGGTCTTAGCTGCGACTCTGTATCCCCTAAGTTAAAAACAAACTCCGAGTGAGGACATCATCCACACTCGGGAGCTTAGCCGCTACTCCGTATCGGCTAAGTTAAACACTACTCCGAATGAGGACATCATCCATACTCGGGGGCTTAGCCGCGACTCCGTATCGCCTAAGTTAAAAACAAACTCGAAGTCAAGACATCATCCACACTCGGGAGCTTAGCCGCGACTCCATATCGCCTAAGTTAAAGACTACCCCGAGTGAGGACATCATTCACACTCGGGGTTTTGCTGCGACTCTGTATCGCCTAAGTTAAAAACAAACTCCGAGTGAGGACATCATCCACACTCGGGGCCTTAGCTGCGACTCCATATCGCCTAAGTTAAAATCAAACTCCGAGTGAGGACATCATTCACACTCTGGGGCATAGCTGCGACTCCGGATCGCCTAAGTTAAAAACAAACTACGAGTGAGGACATCATCCACACTCGGGAGCTTAGCCGCGACTCCGTATCGCCTAAGTTAAAGACTACCCCGAGTGAGGACATCATCCACACTCGGGGTCTTAGCTGCGACTCTGTATCGCCTAAGTTAAAAACAAACCCCGAGTGAGGACATCATCCACACTCGGGGACTTAGCTGCGACTCCGTATCGGCTAAGTTAAAATCAACTGCGAGTGTGGACATCATCCACACTCGGGGGCTTATCTGTGACTCCGTATCGCCTATGTTAAAAACTACTCCGAGTGAGGACATCATCCACACTCGGGGGCTTAGCCGTGACTCCGTATTGCCTAAGTTAAAAACTACTCCGAGTGAGGACATCATCCACACTCGGAGGCTTAGCCGCTACTCTGTATCGCCTAAGTTAAAGACTACTCCGAATGAGGACATCATCCATACTCGGGGGCTTAGCCGCGACTCCGTATCGCCTAAGTTAAAAACAAACTCCAAGTGAGGACATCATCCACACTCGGAGGCTTAGCCGCGACTCCGAATCGCCTAAGTTAAAGACTACTCCGAGTGAGGACATCATTCACACTCGGGGTTTTGCTGCGACTCTGTATCGCCTAAGTTAAAAATAAACTCCGAGTGAGGAAATCATCCACACTCGGGAGCTTAGCCGCGACTACATATCGCCTAAGTTAAAGACTACTCCGAGTGAGGACATCGTCCACACTCGGGGACTTAGCTGCGACTCCGTATTGCCTAAGTTAAAAACAAACTCCGAGTGAGCACATCATGCACACTCGGGGACTTAGCTGCAACTACGTATCGCCTAAGTTAAAAACAAACTCCGAGTGAGGACATCATCCACACTCGGGGACTTAGCTGCGACTCCATATCGCCTAACTTAAAAACAAACTCCGAGTGAGGACATCATTCACACTCGGGGGCATAGCTGCGACTCCGGATCGCCTAAGTTAAAAACAAATTACGAGTGAGGACATCATCCACACTCGGGAGCTTAGCCGTGACTCCGTATCGCCTAAGTTAAAGACTACCCCGAGTGAGGACATCATCCACACTCGGGGTCTTAGCTGCGACTCTGTATCGCCTAAGTTAAAAACAAACTCCGAGTGAGGACATCATCCACACTCGGGAGCTTAGCCGCTACTCCGTACCGGCTAAGTTAAAGACTACTCCGAATGAGGACATCATCCATACTCGGGGGCTTAGCCGCGACTCCGTATCGCCTAAGTTAAAAACAAACTCCAAGTCAGGACATCATCCAGACTCGGGAGCTTAGCCGCGACTCCATATCGCCTAAGCTAAAGACTACTCCGAGTGAGGACATCATTCACACTCGGGGTTTTGCTGCGACTCTGTATCGCCTAAGTTAAAAACAAACTCCGAGTGAGGACATCGTCCACACTCGGGGACTTAGCTGCGACTCCGTATTGCCTAAGTTAAAAACAAACTCCGAGTGAGCACATCATGCACACTCGGGGACTTAGCTGCAACTCCGTATCGCCTAAGTTAAAAACTAACTCCGAGTGAGGACATCATCCACACTCGGGGACTTAGCTGTGACTCCATGTCGCCTAAGTTAAAAACAAACTCCGAGTAAGGACATCATTCACACTCGGGGGCATAGCTGCGACTCCGGATCGCCTAAGTTAAAAACAAACAACGAGTGAGGACATCATCCACACTCGGGAGCTTAGCCGCAACTCCGTATCGCCTAAGTTAAAGACTACCCCGAGTGAGGACATCATCCACACTCGGGGTCTTAGCTGCGACTCTGTATCGCCTAAGTTAAAAACAAAATCCGAGTGAGAACATCATCCACACTCGGGAGCTTAGCCGCTACTCCGTATTGGCTAAGTTAAAGACTACTCCGAATGAGGACATCATCCATACTCGGGTGCTTAGCCGCGACTCCGTATCGCCTAAGTTAAAAACAAACTCCAAGTGAGGACATCATCCACACTCGGGAGCTTAGCCGTGACTCCGTATCGCGTAAGTTAAAGACTACCCTGAGTGAGGTCATCATCCACACTCGGGGTCTTCGCTGCGACTCTGTATCGCCTAAGTTAAAAACAAACTCCGAGTGAGGACATCATCCACACTCGGGAGCTTAGCCGCTACTCCGTATCGGCTAAGTTAAAGACTACTCCGAATGAGGACATCATCCATACTCGGGGGTTTAGCCGCGACTCCGTATCGCCTAAGTTAAAAACAAACTCCAAGTCAGGACATCATCCACACTCGGGAGCTTAGCCGCGACTCCATATCGCCTAAGTTAAAGACTACTCCGAGTGAGGACATCATTCACACTCGGGGTTTTACTGTGACTCTGTATCGCCTAAGTTAAAAACAAACTCCGAGTGAGGACATCATCCACACTCGGGGACTTAGCTGCGACTCCATATCGCCTAAGTTACAAACAAACTCCGAGTGAGGACATCATTCACATTCGGGGGCATAACTGCGACTCCGGATCGCCTAAGTTAAAAACAAACTACGAGTGAGGACATCATCCACACTCGGGAGCTTAGCCGCGACTCCGTATCGCCTAAGTTAAAGACTACCCCGAGTGAGGACATCATCCACACTCGGGGTCTTAGCTGCGACTCTGTATCGCCTAAGTTAAAAACAAACCCCGAGTGAGGACATCATCCACATTCGGGGACTTAGCTGCGACTCCGTATCGGCTAAGTTAAAATCAACTCCGAGTGAGGACATCACCCACACTTGGGGGCTTATATGTGACTCCGTATCGCCTAAGTTAAAAACTACTCCGAGTGAGGACATCATCCACACTCGGGGGCTTTGCCGCGACTCAGTATCGCCTAAGTTAAAAACTACTCCGAGTGAGGTCATCATCCACACTCGGAGGCGTAGCCGCTACTCTGTATCGCCTAAGTTAAAGACTACTCCGAATAAGGACATCATCCATACTCGGGGGCTTAGCCTCGACTCCTTATCGCCTAAGTTACAAACAAACTCCAAGTGAGGACATCATCCACACTCGGAGGCTTAGCCGTGACTCCGAATCGCCTAAGTTAAAGACTACTCCGAGTGAGGACATCATTCACACTCGGGGTTTTGCTGCGACTCTGTATCGCCTAAGTTAAAAACAAACTCCGAGTGAGGACATCATCCACACTCTGGAGCTTAGCCGCGACTCCATATCGCCTAAGTTAAAGACTACTCCGAGTGAGGACATCGTCCACACTCGGGGACTTAGCTGCGTCTCCGTATTGCCTAAGTTAAAAACAAAATCCGAGTGAGAACATCATGCACACTCGGGGACATAGCTGCAACTCCGTATCGCCTAAGTTAAAAACTAACTCCGAGTGAGGACATCATCCACACTCGGGGACTTAGCTGTGACTCCAAGTGGCCTAAGTTAAAAACAAACTCAGAGTAAGGACATCATTCACACTCGGGGGCATAGCTGCGACTCCGGATCGCCTAAGTTAAAAACAAACTACGAGTGAGGACATCATCCACACTCGGGAGCTTAGCCGCGACTCCGTATCGCCTAAGTTAAAGACTACCCCGAGTGAGGACATCATCCACACTTGGGGTCTTAGCTGCGACTGTGTATCGCCTAACTTAAAAACAAAATCCGAGTGAGGACATCATCCACACTCGGGAGCTTAGCCGCCACTCCGTATCGGCTAAGTTAAAGACTACTCCGAATGAGGACATCATCTATACTCGGGTGCTTAGCCGCGACTCCGTATCGCCTAAGTTAAAAACAAACTCCAAGTGAGGACATCATCCACACTCGGGAGCTTAGCCGCGACTCCGTATCGCGTAAGTTAAAGACTACCCCGAGTGAGGTCATCATCCACACTCGGGGTCTTAGCTGCGACTCTGTATCCCCTAAGTTAAAAACAAACTCCGAGTGAGGACATCATCCACACTCGGGAGCTTAGCCGCTACTCCGTATCGGCTAAGTTAAACACTACTCCGAATGAGGACATCATCCATACTCGGGGGCTTAGCCGCGACTCCGTATCGCCTAAGTTAAAAACAAACTTGAAGTCAAGACATCATCCACACTCGGGAGCTTAGCCGCGACTCCATATCGCCTAAGTTAAAGACTACCCCGAGTGAGGACATCATTCACACTCGGGGTTTTGCTGCGACTCTGTATCGCCTAAGTTAAAAACAAACTCCGAGTGAGGACATCATCCACACTCGGGGCCTTAGCTGCGACTCCATATCGCCTAAGTTAAAATCAAACTCCGAGTGAGGACATCATTCACACTCTGGGGCATAGCTGCGACTCCGGATCGCCTAAGTTAAAAACAAACTACGAGTGAGGACATCATCCACACTCGGGAGCTTAGCCGCGACTCCGTATCGCCTAAGTTAAAGACTACCCCGAGTGAGGACATCATCCACACTCGGGGTCTTAGCTGCGACTCTGTATCACCTAAGTTAAAAACAAACCCCGAGTGAGGACATCATCCACACTCGGGGACTTAGCTGCGACTCCGTATCGGCTAAGTTAAAATCAACTGCGAGTGTGGACATCATCCACACTCGGGGGCTTATCTGTGACTCCGTATCGCCTATGTTAAAAACTACTCCGAGTGAGGACATCATCCACACTCGGGGGCTTAGCCGCGACTCCGTATTGCCTAAGTTAAAAACTACTCCGAGTGAGGACATCATCCACACTCGGAGGCTTAGCCGCTACTCTGTATCGCCTAAGTTAAAGACTACTCCGAATGAGGACATCATCCATACTCGGGGGCTTAGCCGCGACTCCGTATCGCCAAAGTTAAAAACAAACTCCAAGTGAGGACATCATCCACACTCGGAGGCTTAGCCGCGACTCCGAATCGCCTAAGTTAAAGACTACTCCGAGTGAGGACATCATTCACACTCAGGGTTTTGCTGCGACTCTGTATCGCCTAAGTTAAAAATAAACTCCGAGTGAGGACATCATCCACACTCGGGATCTTAGCCGCGACTACATATCGCCTAAGTTAAAGACTACTCCGAGTGAGGACATCGTCCACACTCGGGGACTTAGCTGCGACTCCGTATTGCCTAAGTTAAAAACAAACTCCGAGTGAGCACATCATGCACACTCGGGGACTTAGCTGCAACTACGTATCGCCTAAGTTAAAAACAAACTCCGAGTGAGGACATCATCCACACTCGGGGACTTAGCTGCGACTCCATATCGCCTAACTTAAAAACAAACTCCGAGTGAGGACATCATTCACACTCGGGGGCATAGCTGCGACTCCGGATCGCCTAAGTTAAAAACAAATTACGAGTGAGGACATCATCCACACTCGGGAGCTTAGCCGCGACTCCGTATCGCCTAAGTTAAAGACTACCCCGAGTGAGGACATCATCCACACTCGGGGTCTTAGCTGCGACTCTGTATCGCCTAAGTTAAAAACAAACTCCGAGTGAGGACATCATCCACACTCGGGAGCTTAGCCGCTACTCCGTACCGGCTAAGTTAAAGACTACTCCGAATGAGGACATCATCCATACTCGGTGGCTTAGCCGCGACTCCGTATCGCCTAAGTTAAAAACAAACTCCAAGTCAGGACATCATCCAGACTCGGGAGCTTAGCCGCGACTCCATATCGCCTAAGCTAAAGACTACTCCGAGTGAGGACATCATTCACACTCGGGGTTTTGCTGCGACTCTGTATCGCCTAAGTTAAAAACAAACTCCGAGTGAGGACATCGTCCACACTCGGGGACTTAGCTGCGACTCCGTATTGCCTAAGTTAAAAACAAACTCCGAGTGAGCACATCATGCACACTCGGGGACTTAGCTGCAACTCCGTATCGCCTAAGTTAAAAACTAACTCCGAGTGAGGACATCATCCACACTTGGGGACTTAGCTGTGACTCCATGTCGCCTAAGTTAAAAACAAACTCCGAGTAAGGACATCATTCACACTCGGGGGCATAGCTGCGACTCCGGATCGCCTAAGTTAAAAACAAACAACGAGTGAGGACATCATCCACACTCGGGAGCTTAGCCGCGACTCCGTATCGCCTAAGTTAAAGACTACCCCGAGTGAGGACATCATCCACACTCGGGGTCTTAGCTGCGACTCTGTATCGCCTAAGTTAAAAACAAAATCCGAGTGAGAACATCATCCACACTCGGGAGCTTAGCCGCTACTCCGTATTGGCTAAGTTAAAGACTACTCCGAATGAGGACATCATCCATACTCGGGTGCTTAGCCGCGACTCCGTATCGCCTAAGTTAAAAACAAACTCCAAGTGAGGACATCATCCACACTCGGGAGCTTAGCCGTGACTCCGTATCGCGTAAGTTAAAGACTACCCCGAGTGAGGTCATCATCCACACTCGGGGTCTTCGCTGCGACTCTGTATCGCCTAAGTTAAAAACAAACTCCGAGTGAGGACATCATCCACACTCGGGAGCTTAGCCGCTACTCCGTATCGGCTAAGTTAAAGACTACTCCGAATGAGGACATCATCCATACTCGGGGGTTTAGCCGCGACTCCGTATCGCCTAAGTTAAAAACAAACTCCAAGTCAGGACATCATCCACACTCGGGAGCTTAGCCGCGACTCCATATCGCCTAAGTTAAAGACTACTCCGAGTGAGGACATCATTCACACTCGGGGTTTTACTGTGACTCTGTATCGCTTAAGTTAAAAACAAACTCCGAGTGAGGACATCATCCACACTCGGGGACTTAGCTGCGACTCCATATCGCCTAAGTTACAAACAAACTCCGAGTGAGGACATCATTCACATTCGGGGGTATAGCTGCGACTCCGGATCGCCTAAGTTAAAAACAAACTACGAGTGAGGACATCATCCACACTCGGGAGCTTAGCCGCGACTCCGTATCGCCTAAGTTAAAGACTACCCCGAGTGAGGACATCATCCACACTCGGGGTCTTAGCTGCGACTCTGTATCGCCTAAGTTAAAAACAAACCCCGAGTGAGGACATCATCCACACTCGGGGACTTAGCTGCGACTCCGTATCGGCTAAGTTAAAATCAACTCCGAGTGAGGACATCACCCACACTCGGGGGCTTATATGTGACTCCGTATCGCCTAAGTTAAAAACTACTCCGAGTGAGGACATCATCCACACTCGGGGGCTTTGCCGCGACTCAGTATCGCCTAAGTTAAAAACTACTCCGAGTGAGGTCATCATCCACACTCGGAGGCGTAGCCGCTACTCTGTATCGCCTAAGTTAAAGACTACTCCGAATGAGGACATCATCCATACTCGGGGGCTTAGCCTCGACTCCTTATCGCCTAAGTTACAAACAAACTCCAAGTGAGGACATCATTCACACTCGGGGTTTTGCTGCGACTCTGTATCGCCTAAGTTAAAAACAAACTCCGAGTGAGGACATCATCCACACTCGGGAGCTTAGCCGCGACTCCATATCGCCTAAGTTAAAGACTACTCCGAGTGAGGACATCGTCCACACTCGGGGACTTAGCTGCGTCTCCGTATTGCCTAAGTTAAAAACAAACTCCGAGTGAGAACATCATGCACACTCGGGGACATAGCTGCAACTCCGTATCGCCTAAGTTAAAAACTAACTCCGAGTGAGGACATCATCCACACTCGGGGACTTAGCTGTGACTCCAAGTCGCCTAAGTTAAAAACAAACTCCGAGTAAGGACATCATTCACACTCGGGGGCATAGCTGCGACTCCGGATCGCCTAAGTTAAAAACAAACTACGAGTGAGGACATCATCCACACTCGGGAGCTTAGCCGCGACTCCGTATCGCCTAAGTTAAAGACTACCCCGAGTGAGGACATCATCCACACTCGGGGTCTTAGCTGCGACTGTGTATCGCCTAAGTTAAAAACAAAATCCGAGTGAGGACATCATCCACACTCGGGAGCTTAGCCGCCACTCCGTATTGGCTAAGTTAAAGATTACTCCGAATGAGGACATCATCTATACTCGGGTGCTTAGCCGCGACTCCGTATCGCCTAAGTTAAAAACAAACTCCAAGTGAGGACATCATCCACACTCGGGAGCTTAGCCGCGACTCCGTATCGCGTAAGTTAAAGACTACCCCGAGTGAGGTCATCATCCACACTCGGGGTCTTAGCTGCGACTCTGTATCCCCGAAGTTAAAAACAAACTCCGAGTGAGGACATCATCCACACTCGGGAGCTTAGCCGCTACTCCGTATCGGCTAAGTTAAACACTACTCCGAATGAGGACATCATCCATACTCGGGGGCTTAGCCGCGACTCCGTGTCGCCTAAGTTAAAAACAAACTCGAAGTCAAGACATCATCCACACTCGGGAGCTTAGCCGCGACTCCATATCGCCTAAGTTAAAGACTACTCCGAGTGAGGACATCATTCACACTCGGGGTTTTGCTGCGACTCTCTATCGCCTAAGTGAAAAACAAACTCCGAGTGAGGACATCATCCACACTCGGGGCCTTAGCTGCGACTCCATATCGCCTAAGTTAAAATCAAACTCCGAGTGAGGACATCATTCACACTCTGGGGCATAGCTGCGACTCCGGATCGCCTAAGTTAAAAACAAACTACGAGTGAGGACATCATCCACACTCGGGAGCTTAGCCGCGAGTCCGTATCGCCTAAGTTAAAGACTACCCCGAGTGAGGACATCATCCACACTCGGGGTCTTAGCTGCGACTCTGTATCGCCTAAGTTAAAAACAAACCCCGAGTGAGGACATCATCCACACTCGCGGACTTAGCTGCGACTCCGTATCGGCTAAGTTAAAATCAACTGCGAGTGTGGACATCATCCACACTCGGGGGCTTATCTGTGACTCCGTATCGCCTACGTTAAAAACTACTCCGAGTGAGGACATCATCCACACTCGGGGGCTTAGCCGCGACTCCGTATTGCCTAAGTTAAAAACTACTCCGAGTGAGGACATCATCCACACTCGGAGGCTTAGCCGCTACTCTGTATCGCCTAAGTTAAAGACTACTCCGAATGAGGACATCATCCATACTCGGGGGCTTAGCCGCGACTCCGTATCGCCTAAGTTAAAAACAAACTCCAAGTGAGGACATCATCCACACTCGGAGGCTTAGCCGCGACTCCGAATCGCCTAAGTTAAAGACTACTCCGAGTGAGGACATCATTCACACTCGGGGTTTTGCTGCGACTCTGTATCGCCTAAGTTAAAAATAAACTCCGAGTGAGGACATCATCCACACTCGGGAGCTTAGCCGCGACTACATATCGCCTAAGTTAAAGACTACTCCGAGTGAGGACATCGTCCACACTCGGGGACTTAGCTGCGACTCCGTATTGCCTAAGTTAAAAACAAACTCCGAGTGAGCACATCATGCACACTCGGGGACTTAGCTGCAACTACGTATCGCCTAAGTTAAAAACAAACTCCGAGTGAGGACATCATCCACACTCGGGGACTTAGCTACGACTCCATATCGCCTAACTTAAAAACAAACTCCGAGTGAGGACATCATTCACACTCGGGGGCATAGCTGCGACTCCGGATCGCCTAAGTTAAAAACAAATTACGAGTGAGGACATCATCCACACTCGGGAGCTTAGCCGCGACTCCGTATCGCCTAAGTTAAAGACTACCCCGAGTGAGGACATCATCCACACTCGGGGTCTTAGCTGCGACTCTGTATCGCCTAAGTTAAAAACAAACTCCGAGTGAGGACATCATCCACACTCGGGAGCTTAGCCGCTACTCCGTACCGGCTAAGTTAAAGACTACTCCGAATGAGGACATCATCCATACTCGGTGGCTTAGCCGCGACTCCGTATCGCCTAAGTTAAAAACAAACTCCAAGTCAGGACATCATCCAGACTCGGGAGCTTAGCCGCGACTCCATATCGCCTAAGCTAAAGACTACTCCGAGTGAGGACATCATTCACACTCGGGGTTTTGCAGCGACTCTGTATCGCCTAAGTTAAAAACAAACTCCGAGTGAGGACATCGTCCACACTCGGGGACTTAGCTGCGACTCCGTATTGCCTAAGTTAAAAACAAACTCCGAGTGAGCACATCATGCACACTCGGGGACTTAGCTGCAACTCCGTATCGCCTAAGTTAAAAACTAACTCCGAGTGAGGACATCATCCACACTTGGGGACTTAGCTGTGACTCCATGTCGCCTAAGTTAAAAACAAACTCCGAGTAAGGACATCATTCACACTCGGGGGCATAGCTGCGACTCCGGATCGCCTAAGTTAAAAACAAACAACGAGTGAGGACATCATCCACACTCGGGAGCTTAGCCGCGACTCCGTATCGCCTAAGTTAAAGACTACCCCGAGTGAGGACATCATCCACACTCGGGGTCTTAGCTGCGACTCTGTATCGCCTAAGTTAAAAACAAAATCCGAGTGAGAACATCATCCACACTCGGGAGCTTAGCCGCTACTCCGTATTGGCTAAGTTAAAGACTACTCCGAATGAGGACATCATCCATACTCGGGTGCTTAGCCGCGACTCCGTATCGCCTAAGTTAAAAACAAACTCCAAGTGAGGACATCATCCACACTCGGGAGCTTAGCCGTGACTCCGTATCGCGTAAGTTAAAGACTACCCCGAGTGAGGTCATCATCCACACTCGGGGTCTTCGCTGCGACTCTGTATCGCCTAAGTTAAAAACAAACTCCGAGTGAGGACATCATCCACACTCGGGAGCTTAGCCGCTACTCCGTATCGGCTAAGTTAAAGACTACTCCGAATGAGGACATCATCCATACTCGGGGGTTTAGCCGCGACTCCGTATCGCCTAAGTTAAAAACAAACTCCAAGTCAGGACATCATCCACACTCGGGAGCTTAGCCGCGACTCCATATCGCCTAAGTTAAAGACTACTCCGAGTGAGGACATCATTCACACTCGGGGTTTTACTGTGACTCTGTATCGCTTAAGTTAAAAACAAACTCCGAGTGAGGACATCATCCACACTCGGGGACTTAGCTGCGACTCCATATCGCCTAAGTTACAAACAAACTCCGAGTGAGGACATCATTCACATTCGGGGGTATAGCTGCGACTCCGGATCGCCTAAGTTAAAAACAAACTACGAGTGAGGACATCATCCACACTCGGGAGCTTAGCCGCGACTCCGTATCGCCTAAGTTAAAGACTACCCCGAGTGAGGACATCATCCACACTCGGGGTCTTAGCTGCGACTCTGTATCGCCTAAGTTAAAAACAAACCCCGAGTGAGGACATCATCCACACTCGGGGACTTAGCTGCGACTCCGTATCGGCTAAGTTAAAATCAACTCCGAGTGAGGACATCACCCACACTCGGGGGCTTATATGTGACTCCGTATCGCCTAAGTTAAAAACTACTCCGAGTGAGGACATCATCCACACTCGGGGGCTTTGCCGCGACTCAGTATCGCCTAAGTTAAAAACTACTCCGAGTGAGGTCATCATCCACACTCGGAGGCGTAGCCGCTACTCTGTATCGCCTAAGTTAAAGACTACTCCGAATGAGGACATCATCCATACTCGGGGGCTTAGCCTCGACTCCTTATCGCCTAAGTTACAAACAAACTCCAAGTGAGGACATCATTAACACTCGGGGTTTTGCTGCGACTCTGTATCGCCTAAGTTAAAAACAAACTCCGAGTGAGGACATCATCCACACTCGGGAGCTTAGCCGCGACTCCATATCGCCTAAGTTAAAGACTACTCCGAGTGAGGACATCGTCCACACTCGGGGACTTAGCTGCGTCTCCGTATTGCCTAAGTTAAAAACAAACTCCGAGTGAGAACATCATGCACACTCGGGGACATAGCTGCAACTCCGTATCGCCTAAGTTAAAAACTAACTCCGAGTGAGGACATCATCCACACTCGGGGACTTAGCTGTGACTCCAAGTCGCCTAAGTTAAAAACAAACTCCGAGTAAGGACATCATTCACACTCGGGGGCATAGCTGCGACTCCGGATCGCCTAAGTTAAAAACAAACTACGAGTGAGGACATCATCCACACTCGGGAGCTTAGCCGCGACTCCGTATCGCCTAAGTTAAAGACTACCCCGAGTGAGGACATCATCCACACTCGGGGTCTTAGCTGCGACTGTGTATCGCCTAAGTTAAAAACAAAATCCGAGTGAGGACATCATCCACACTCGGGAGCTTAGCCGCCACTCCGTATTGGCTAAGTTAAAGATTACTCCGAATGAGGACATCATCTATACTCGGGTGCTTAGCCGCGACTCCGTATCGCCTAAGTTAAAAACAAACTCCAAGTGAGGACATCATCCACACTCGGGAGCTTAGCCGCGACTCCGTATCGCGTAAGTTAAAGACTACCCCGAGTGAGGTCATCATCCACACTCGGGGTCTTAGCTGCGACTCTGTATCCCCGAAGTTAAAAACAAACTCCGAGTGAGGACATCATCCACACTCGGGAGCTTAGCCGCTACTCCGTATCGGCTAAGTTAAACACTACTCCGAATGAGGACATCATCCATACTCGGGGGCTTAGCCGCGACTCCGTGTCGCCTAAGTTAAAAACAAACTCGAAGTCAAGACATCATCCACACTCGGGAGCTTAGCCGCGACTCCATATCGCCTAAGTTAAAGACTACTCCGAGTGAGGACATCATTCACACTCGGGGTTTTGCTGCGACTCTGTATCGCCTAAGTGAAAAACAAACTCCGAGTGAGGACATCATCCACACTCGGGGCCTTAGCTGCGACTCCATATCGCCTAAGTTAAAATCAAACTCCGAGTGAGGACATCATTCACACTCTGGGGCATAGCTGCGACTCCGGATCGCCTAAGTTAAAAACAAACTACGAGTGAGGACATCATCCACACTCGGGAGCTTAGCCGCGACTCCGTATCGCCTAAGTTAAAGACTACCCCGAGTGAGGACATCATCCACACTCGGGGTCTTAGCTGCGACTCTGTATCGCCTAAGTTAAAAACAAACCCCGAGTGAGGACATCATCCACACTCGCGGACTTAGCTGCGACTCCGTATCGGCTAAGTTAAAATCAACTGCGAGTGTGGACATCATCCACACTCGGGGGCTTATCTGTGACTCCGTATCGCCTACGTTAAAAACTACTCCGAGTGAGGACATCATCCACACTCGGGGGCTTAGCCGCGACTCCGTATTGCCTAAGTTAAAAACTACTCCGAGTGAGGACATCATCCACACTCGGAGGCTTAGCCGCTACTCTGTATCGCCTAAGTTAAAGACTACTCCGAATGAGGACATCATCCATACTCGGGGGCTTAGCCGCGACTCCGTATCGCCTAAGTTAAAAACAAACTCCAAGTGAGGACATCATCCACACTCGGAGGCTTAGCCGCGACTCCGAATCGCCTAAGTTAAAGACTACTCCGAGTGAGGACATCATTCACACTCGGGGTTTTGCTGCGACTCTGTATCGCCTAAGTTAAAAATAAACTCCGAGTGAGGACATCATCCACACTCGGGAGCTTAGCCGCGACTACATATCGCCTAAGTTAAAGACTACTCCGAGTGAGGACATCGTCCACACTCGGGGACTTAGCTGCGACTCCGTATTGCCTAAGTTAAAAACAAACTCCGAGTGAGCACATCATGCACACTCGGGGACTTAGCTGCAACTACGTATCGCCTAAGTTAAAAACAAACTCCGAGTGAGGACATCATCCACACTCGGGGACTTAGCTGCGACCCCATATCGCCTAACTTAAAAACAAACTCCGAGTGAGGACATCATTCACACTCGGGGGCATAGCTGCGACTCCGGATCGCCTAAGTTAAAAACAAATTACGAGTGAGGACATCATCCACACTCGGGAGCTTAGCCGCGACTCCGTATCACCTAAGTTAAAGACTACCCCGAGTGAGGACATCATCCACACTCGGGGTCTTAGCTGCGACTCTGTATCGCCTAAGTTAAAAACAAACTCCGAGTGAGGACATCATCCACACTCGGGAGCTTAGCCGCTACTCCGTACCGGCTAAGTTAAAGACTACTCCGAATGAGGACATCATCCATACTCGGGGGCTTAGCCGCGACTCCGTATCGCCTAAGTTAAAAACAAACTCCAAGTCAGGACATCATCCAGACTCGGGAGCTTAGCCGCGACTCCATATCGCCTAAGCTAAAGACTACTCCGAGTGAGGACATCATTCACACTCGGGGTTTTGCTGCGACTCTGTATCGCCTAAGTTAAAAACAAACTCCGAGTGAGGACATCATCCACACTCGGGGCCTTAGCTGCGACTCCATATCGCCTAAGTTAAAATCAAACACCGAGTGAGGACATCATTCACACTCTGGGGCATAGCTGCGACTCCGGATCGCCTAAGTTAAAAACAAACTACGAGTGAGGACATCATCCACACTCGGGAGCTTAGCCGCGACTCCGTATCGCCTAAGTTAAAGACTACCCCGAGTGAGGACATCATCCACACTCGGGGTCTTAGCTGCGACTCTGTATCGCCTAAGTTAAAAACAAACCCCGAGTGAGGACATCATCCACACTCGGGGACTTAGCTGCGACTCCGTATCGGCTAAGTTAAAATCAACTGCGAGTGTGGACATCATCCACACTCGGGGGCTTATCTGTGACTCCGTATCGCCTACGTTAAAAACTACTCCGAGTGAGGACATCATCCACACTCGGGGGCTTAGCCGCTACTCCGTACCGGCTAAGTTAAAGACTACTCCGAATGAGGACATCATCCATACTCGGGGGCTTAGCCGCGACTCCGTATCGCCTTAGTTAAAAACAAACTCCAAGTCAGGACATCATCCAGACTCGGGAGCTTAGCCGCGACTCCATATCGCCTAAGCTAAAGACTACTCCGAGTGAGGACATCATTCACACTCGGGGTTTTGCTGCGACTCTGTGTCGCCTAAGTTAAAAACAAACTCCGAGTGAGGACATCATCCACACTCGGGGACTTAGCTGCGACTCCATATCGCCTAAGTTACAAACAAACTCCGAGTGAGGACATCATTCACATTCGGGGGCATAGCTGCGACTCCGGATCGCCTAAGTTAAAAACAAACTACGAGTGAGGACATCATCCACACTCGGGAGCTTAGCCGCGACTCCGTATCGCCTAAGTTAAAGACTACCCCGAGTGAGGACATCATCCACACTCGGGGTCTTAGTTGCGACTCTGTATCGCCTAAGTTAAAAACAAACCCCGAGTGAGGACATCATTCACACTCGGGGACTTAGCTGCGAGTCCGTATCGGCTAAGTTAAAATCAACTCCGAGTGAGGACATCACCCACACTCGGGGGCTTCTCTGTGACTCCGTATCGCCTAAGTTAAAAACTACTCCGAGTGAGGACATCATCCACACTCAGGGGCTTTGCCGCGACTCCGTATCGCCTAAGTTAAAAACTACTCCGAGTGAGGTCATCATCCACACTCGGAGGCATAGCCGCTACTCTGTATCGCCTAAGTTAAAGACTACTCCGAATGAGGACATCATCCATACTCGGGGGCTTAGCCCCGACTCCGTATCGCCTAAGTTAAAAACTAACTCCGAGTGAGGACATCATCCACACTCGGGGACTTAGCTGTGACTCCACGTTGCCTAAGTTAAAAACAAACTCCGAGTAAGGACATCATTCACACTCGGGGGCATAGCTGCGACTCCGGATCGCCTAAGTTAAAAACAAACTACGAGTGAGGACATCATCCACACTCGGGAGCTTAGCCGCGACTCCGTATCGCCTAAGTTAAAGACTACCCCGAGTGAGGACATCATCCACACTCGGGGTCTTAGCTGCGACTCTGTATCGCCTAAGTTAAAAACAAAATCCGAGTGAGGACATCATCCACACTCGGGAGCTTAGCCGCTACTCCGTATCGGCTAAGTTAAAGACTAGTCCGAATGAGGACATCATCCATACTCGGGCGCTTAGCCGCGACTCCGTATCGCCTAAGTTAAAAACAAACTCCAAGTGAGGACATCATCCACACTCGGGAGCTTAGCCGCGACTCCGTATCGCCTAAGTTAAAGACTACCCCGAGTGAGGACATCATCCACACTCGGGGTCTTAGCTGCGACTCTGTATCGCCTAAGTTAAAAACAAACTCCGAGTGAGGACATCATCCACACTCGGGAGCTTAGCCGCTACTCCGTATCGGCTAAGTTAAAGACTACTCCGAATGAGGACATCATCCATACTCGGGGGCTTAGCCGCGACTCCGTATCGCCTAAGTTAAAAACAAACTCGATGTCAAGACATCATGCACACTCGGGGACCTAGCTGCAACTACGTATCGCCTAAGTTAAAAACAAACTCCGAGTGAGGACATCATCCACACTCGGGGTCTTAGCTGCGACTCTGTATCGCCTAAGTTAAAAACAAACTCTGAGTGAGGACATCATCCACACTCGGGAGCTTAGCCGCTACTCCGTATCGGCTAAGTTAAAGACTACTCCGAATGAGGACATCATCCATACTCGGGGGCTTAGCCGCGACTCCGTATCGCCTAAGTTAAAAACAAACTCCAAGTCAGGACATCATCCACACTCGGGAGCTTAGCCGCGACTCCATATCGCCTAAGTTAAAGACTACTCCGAGTCAGGACATCATTCACACTCGGGGACTTAGCTGCGACTCCGTATTGCCTAAGTTAAAAACAAACTCCGAGTGAGGACATCATCCACACTCGGGGACTTAGCTGCGACTCCATATCGCCTAAGTTACAAACAAACTCCGAGTGAGGACATCATTCACATTCGGGGGCATAGCTGCGACTCCGGATCGCCTAAGTTAAAAACAAACTACGAGTGAGGACATCATCCACACTCGGGAGCTTAGCCGCGACTCCGTATCGCCTAAGTTAAAGACTACCCCGAGTGAGGACATCATCCACACTCGGGGTCTTAGTTGCGACTCTGTATCGCCTAAGTTAAAAACAAACCCCGAGTGAGGACATCATTCACACTCGGGGACTTAGCTGCGACTCCGTATCGGCTAAGTTAAAATCAACTCCGAGTGAGGACATCACCCACACTCGGGGGCTTATCTGTGACTCTGTATCGCCTAAGTTAAAAACTACTCCGAGTGAGGACATCATCCACACTCGGGGGCTTTGCCGCGACTCCGTATCGCCTAAGTTCAAAACTACTCCGAGTGAGGTCATCATCCACACTCGGAGGCGTAGCCGCTACTCTGTATCGCCTAAGTTAAAGACTACTCCGAATGAGGACATCATCCATACTCGGGGGCTTAGCCCCGACTCCATATCGCCTAAGTTACAAACAAACTCCAAGTGAGGACATCATCCACACTCGGAGGCTTAGCCGTGACTCCGAATCGCCTAAGTTAAAGACTACTCCGAGTGAGGACATCATTCACACTCGGGGTTTTGCTGCGACTCTGTATCGCCTAAGTTAAAAACAAACTCCGAGTGAGGACATCATCCACACTCGGGAGCTTAGCCGCGACTCCATATCGCCTAAGTTAAAGACTACTCCGAGTGAGGACATCGTCCACACTAGGGGACTTAGCTGCGACTCCGTATTGCCTAAGTTAAAAACAAACTCAGAGTGAGCACATCATGCACACTCGGGGACTTAGCTGCAACTCCGTAACGCCTAAGTTAAAAACTAACTCCGAGTGAGGACATCATCCACACTCGGGGACTTAGCTGTGACTCCATGTCGCCTAAGTTAAAAACAAACTCCGAGTAAGGACATCATTCACACTCGGGGGCATAGCTGCGACTCCGGATCGCCTAAGTTAAAAACAAACTACAAGTGAGGACATCATCCACACTCGGGAGCTTAGCCGCGACTCTGTATCGCCTAAGTTAAAGACTACCCCGAGTGAGGACATCATCCACACTCGGGGTCTTAGCTGCGACTCTGTATCGCCTAAGTTAAAAACAAAATCCGAGTGAGGACATCATCCACACTCGGGAGCTTAGCCGCTACTCCGTATCAGCTAAGTTAAAGACTACTCCGAATGAGGACATCATCCATACTCAGGTGCTTAGCCGCGACTCCGTATCGCCTAAGTTAAAAACAAACTCCAAGTGAGGACATCACCCACACTCGGGAGCTTAGCCGCGACTCCGTATCGCCTAAGTTAAAGACTACCCCGAGTGAGGACATCATGCACACTCGGGGTCTTAGCTGTGACTCTGTATCGCCTAAGTTAAAAACAAACTCCGAGTGAGGACATCATCCACACTCGGGAGGTTAGCCGCTACTCCGTATCGGCTAAGTTAAAGACTACTCCGAATGAGGACATCATCCATACTCGGGGGCTTAGCCGCGACTCCGTATCGCCTAAGTTAAAAACAAACTCAAAGTCAAGACATCATCCACACTCGGGAGCTTAGCCGCGACTCCATATCGCCTAAGTTAAAGACTACTCCGAGTGAGGACATCATTCACACTCGAGGTTTTGCTGCGACTCTGTATCGCCTAAGTTAAAAACAAACTCTGAGTGAGGACATCATCCACACTCGGGGACTTAGCAGCGACTCCATATCGCCTAAGTTAAAATCAAACTCCGAGTGAGGACATCATTCACACTCTGGGGCATAGCTGCGACTCCAGATCGCCTAAGTTAAAAACAAACTACGAGTGAGGACATCATCCACACTCGGGAGCTTAGCCGCGACTCCGTATCGCCTAAGTTAAAGACTACCCTGAGTGAGGACATCATCCACACTCGGGGTCTTAGCAGCGACTGATCTGTATCGCCTAAGTTAAAAACAAACCCCGAGTGAGGACATCATCCACACTCGGGGACTTAGCTGCGACTCCGTATCGGCTAAGTTAAAATCAACTGCGAGTGAGGACATCATCCACACTCGGGGGCTTATCTGAGACTCCATATCGCCTAAGTTAAAAACTACTCCGAATGAGGACATCATCCACACTCGGGGGCTTAGCCGCGACTCCGTATCGCCTAAGTTAAAAACTACTCCGAGTGAGGACATCATCCACACTCGGAGGCTTAGCCGCTACTCTGTATCGCCTAAGTTAAAGACTACTCCGAATGAGGACATCATCCATACTCGGGGGCTTAGCCGCGACTCCGTTTCGCCTAAGTTAAAAACAAACTCCAAGTGAGGACATCATCCACACTCGGAGGCTTAGCCGCGACTCCGAATCGCCTAAGTTAAAGACTACTCCGAGTGAGGACATCATTCACACTCGGGGTTTTGCTGCGACTCTGTATCGCCTAAGTTAAAAATAAACTCCGAGTGAGGACATCATCCACACTCGGGAGCTTAGCCGCGACTCCATATCGCCTAAGTTAAAGACTACTCCGAGTGAGGACATCGTCCACACTCGGGGACTTAGCTGCGACTCCGTATTGCCTAAGTTAAAAACAAACTCCGAGTGAGTACATCATGCACACTCGGGGACTTAGCTGCAACTCCGTATCGCCTAAGTTAAAAACAAACTCCGAGTGAGGACATCATCCACACTCGGGGACTTAGCTGCGACTCCATATCGCCTAAGTTAAAAACAAACTCCGAGTGAGGACATCATTCACACTCGGGGGCATAGCTGCGACTCCGGATCGCCTAAGTTAAAAACAAACTACGATTGAGGACATCATCCACACTCGGGAGCTTAGCCGCGACTCCGTATCGCCTAAGTTAAAGACTACCCCGAGTGAGGACATCATCCACACTCGGGGTCTTAGCTGCGACTCTGTATCGCCTAAGTTAAAAACAAACTCCGAGTGAGGACATCATCCACACTCGGGAGCTTAGCCGCGACTCCGTATCGCCTAAGTTAAAGACTACCCCGAGTGAGGACATCATCCACACTCGGGGTCTTAGCTGCGACTCTATATCGCCTAAGTTAAAAACAAACCCCGAGTGAGGACATCATCCACACTCGGGGACTTAGCTGCGACTCCGTATCGGCTAAGTTAAAATCAACTCCGAGTGAGGACATCACCCACACTCGGGGGCTTATCTGTGACTCCGTATCGCCTAAGTTAAAAACTACTCCGAGTGAGGACATCATTCACACTCGGGGGCATAGCTGCGACTCCGGATCGCCTAAGTTAAAAACAAACTACGAGTGAGGACATCATCCACACTCGGGAATTAGCCGCGACTCCGTATCGCTTAAGTTAAATACTACCCCGAGTGCGGACATCATCCACACTCGGGGTCTTAGCTGCGACTCTGTATGGCCTAAGTTAAAAACAAACCCCGAGTGAGGACATCATCCACACTCGGGGACTTAGCTGCGACTCCGTATCGGCTAAGTTAAAATCAACTCCGAGTGAGGACATCATCCACACTCGGGGGCTTATCTGTGACTCCGTATCGCCTAACTGAAAAACTACTCCGAGTGAGGACATCATCCACACTCTGGGGTTTAGCCGCGACTCCGTATCGCCTAAGTTAAAAACTACTCCGAGTGAGGACATCATCCACACTCGGAGGCTTAACCGCTACTCCATATCGCCTAAGTTAAAGACTACTCCGAATGAGGACATCATCCATACTCGGGGGCTTAGCCGCGACTCCGTATCGCCTAAGTTAAAAACAAACTCCAAGTCAGGACATCATCCACACTCGGGAGCTTAGCCGCGACTCCATATCGCCTAAGTTAAAGACTACTCCGAGTGAGGACATCATTCACACTCGGGCTTTTGCTGCGACTCTGTATCGCCTAAGTTAAAAACAAACTCCGAGTGAGGACATCGTCCACACTCGGGGACTTAGCTGCGACTCCATATCGCCTAAGTTACAAACAAACTCCGAGTGAGGACATCATTCACATTCGGGGGCATAGCTGCGACTCCGGATCGCCTAAGTTAAAAACAAACTACGAGTGAGGACATCATCCACACTCGGGAGCTTAGCCGCGACTCCGTATCGCCTAAGTTAAAGACTACCCCGAGTGAGGACATCATCCACACTCGGGGTCTTAGCTGCGACTCTGTATCGCCTAAGTGAAAAACAAACCCCGAGTGAGGATATCTTCCACACTCGGGGACTTAGCTGCGACTCCGTATCGGCTAAGTTAAAATCAACTCCGAGTGAGGACATCACCCACACTCGGGGGCTTATCTGTGACTCTGTATCGCCTAAGTTAAAAACTACTCCGAGTGAGGACATCATCCACACTCGGGGGCTTTGCCGCGACTCCGTATCGCCTAAGTTCAAAACTACTCCGAGTGAGGTCATCATCCACACTCGGAGGCGTAGCCGCTACTCTGTATCGCCTAAGTTAAAGACTACTCCGAATGAGGACATCATCCATACTCGGGGGCTTAGCCCCGACTCCATATCGCCTAAGTTACAAACAAACTCCAAGTGAGGACATCATCCACACTCGGAGGCTTAGCCGTGACTCCGAATCGCCTAAGTTAAAGACTACTCCGAGTGAGGACATCATTCACACTCGGGGTTTTGCTGCGACTCTGTATCGCCTAAGTTAAAAACAAACTCCGAGTGAGGACATCATCCACACTCGGGAGCTTAGCCGCGACTCCATATCGCCTAAGTTAAAGACTACTCCGAGTGAGGACATCGTCCACACTAGGGGACTTAGCTGCGACTCCGTATTGCCTAAGTTAAAAACAAACTCCGAGTGAGCACATCATGCACACTCGGGGACTTAGCTGCAACTCCGTATCGCCTAAGTTAAAAACTAACTCCGAGTGAGGACATCATCCACACTCGGGGACATAGCTGTGACTCCATGTCGCCTAAGTTAAAAACAAACTCCGAGTAAGGACATCATTCACACTCGGGGGCATAGCTGCGACTCCGGATCGCCTAAGTTAAAAACAAACTACAAGTGAGGACATCATCCACACTCGGGAGCTTAGCCGCGACTCTGTATCGCCTAAGTTAAAGACTACCCCGAGTGAGGACATCATCCACACTCGGGGTCTTAGCTGCGACTCTGTATCGCCTAAGTTAAAAACAAAATCCGAGTGAGGACATCATCCACACTCGGGAGCTTAGCCGCTACTCCGTATCAGCTAAGTTAAAGACTACTCCGAATGAGGACATCATCCATACTCAGGTGCTTAGCCGCGACTCCGTATCGCCTAAGTTAAAAACAAACTCCAAGTGAGGACATCATCCACACTCGGGAGCTTAGCTGCGACTCCGTATCGCCTAAGTTAAAGACTACCCCGAGTGAGGACATCATGCACACTCGGGGTCTTAGCTGTGACTCTGTATCGCCTAAGTTAAAAACAAACTCCGAGTGAGGACATCATCCACACTCGGGAGGTTAGCCGCTACTCCGTATCGGCTAAGTTAAAGACTACTCCGAATGAGGACATCATCCATACTCGGGGGCTTAGCCGCGACTCCGTATCGCCTAAGTTAAAAACAAACTCAAAGTCAAGACATCATCCACACTCGGGAGCTTAGCCGCGACTCCATATCGCCTAAGTTAAAGACTACTCCGAGTGAGGACATCATTCACACTCGGGGTTTTGCTGCGACTCTGTATCGCCTAAGTTAAAAACAAACTCTGAGTGAGGACATCATCCACACTCGGGGACTTAGCAGCGACTCCATATCGCCTAAGTTAAAATCAAACTCCGAGTGAGGACATCATTCACACTCTGGGGCATAGCTGCGACTCCAGATCGCCTAAGTTAAAAACAAACTACGAGTGAGGACATCATCCACACTCGGGAGCTTAGCCGCGACTCCGTATCGCCTAAGTTAAAGACTACCCTGAGTGAGGACATCATCCACACTCGGGGTCTTAGCAGCGACTGATCTGTATCGCCTAAGTTAAAAACAAACCCCGAGTGAGGACATCATCCACACTCGGGGACTTAGCTGCGACTCCGTATCGGCTAAGTTAAAAGCAACTGCGAGTGAGGACATCATCCACACTCGGGGGCTTATCTGAGACTCCATATCGCCTAAGTTAAAAACTACTCCGAATGAGGACATCATCCACACTCGGGGGCTTAGCCGCGACTCCGTATCGCCTAAGTTAAAAACTACTCCGAGTGAGGACATCATCCACACTCGGAGGCTTAGCCGCTACTCTGTATCGCCTAAGTTAAAGACTACTCCGAATGAGGACATCATCCATACTCGGGGGCTTAGCCGCGACTCCGTTTCGCCTAAGTTAAAAACAAACTCCAAGTGAGGACATCATCCACAATCGGAGGCTTAGCCGCGACTCCGAATCGCCTAAGTTAAAGACTACTCCGAGTGAGGACATCATTCACATTCGGGGTTTTGCTGCGACTCTGTATCGCCTAAGTTAAAAATAAACTCCGAGTGAGGACATCATCCACACTCGGGAGCTTAGCCGCGACTCCATATCGCCTAAGTTAAAGACTACTCCGAGTGAGGACATCGTCCACACTCGGGGACTTAGCTGCGACTCCGTATTGCCTAAGTTAAAAACAAACTCCGAGTGAGAACATCATGCACACTCGGGGACTTAGCTGCAACTCCGTATCGCCTAAGTTAAAAACAAAGTCCGAGTGAGGACATCATCCACACTCGGGGACTTAGCTGCGACTCCATATCGCCTAAGTTAAAAACAAACTCCGAGTGAGGACATCATTCACACTCGGGGGCATAGCTGCGACTCCGCATCGCCTAAGTTAAAAACAAACTACGATTGAGGACATCATCCACACTCGGGAGCTTAGCCGCGACTCCGTATCGCCTAAGTTAAAGACTACCCCGAGTGAGGACATCATCCACACTCGGGGTCTTAGCTGCGACTCTGTATCGCCTAAGTTAAAAACAAACTCCGAGTGAGGACATCATCCACACTCGGGAGCTTAGCCGCGACTCCGTATCGCCTAAGTTAAAGACTACCCCGAGTGAGGACATCATCCACACTCGGGGTCTTAGCTGCGACTCTGTATCGCCTAAGTTAAAAACAAACCCCGAGTGAGGACATCATCCACACTCGGGGACTTAGCTGCGACTCCGTATCGGCTAAGTTAAAATCAACTCCGAGTGAGGACATCACCCACACTCGGGGGCTTATCTGTGACTCCGTATCGCCTAAGTTAAAAACTACTCCGAGTGAGGACATCATTCACACTCGGGGGCATAGCTGCGACTCCGGATCGCCTAAGTTAAAAACAAACTACGAGTGAGGACATCATCCACACTCGGGAATTAGCCGCGACTCCGTATCGCTTAAGTTAAATACTACCCCGAGTGCGGACATCATCCACACTCGGGGTCTTAGCTGCGACTCTGTATGGCCTAAGTTAAAAACAAACCCCGAGTGAGGACATCATCCACACTCGGGGACTTAGCTGCGACTCCGTATTGGCTAAGTTAAAATCAACTCCGAGTGAGGACATCATCCACACTCGGGGGCTTATCTGTGACTCCGTATCGCCTAACTGAAAAACTACTCCGAGTGAGGACATCATCCACACTCTGGGGTTTAGCCGCGACTCCGTATCGCCTAAGTTAAAAACTACTCCGAGTGAGGACATCATCCACACTCGGAGGCTTAACCGCTACTCCATATCGCCTAAGTTAAAGACTACTCCGAATGAGGACATCATCCATACTCGGGGGCTTAGCCGCGACTCCGTATCGCCTAAGTTAAAAACAAACTCCAAGTCAGGACATCATCCACACTCGGGAGCTTAGCCGCGACTCCATATCGCCTAAGTTAAAGACTACTCCGAGTGAGGACATCATTCACACTCGGGCTTTTGCTGCGACTCTGTATCGCCTAAGTTAAAAACAAACTCCGAGTGAGGACATCGTCCACACTCGGGGACTTAGCTGCGACTCCATATCGCCTAAGTTACAAACAAACTCCGAGTGAGGACATCATTCACATTCGGGGGCATAGCTGCGACTCCGGATCGCCTAAGTTAAAAACAAACTACGAGTGAGGACATCATCCACACTCGGGAGCTTAGCCGCGACTCCGTATCGCCTAAGTTAAAGACTACCCCGAGTGAGGACATCATCCACACTCGGGGTCTTAGCTGCGACTCTGTATCGCCTAAGTTAAAAACAAACCCCGAGTGAGGACATCATCCACACTCGGGGACTTAGCTGCGACTCCGTATCGGGTAAGTTAAAATCAACTCCAAGTGAGGACATCACCCACACTCGGGGGCTTATCTGTGACTCCGTATCGCCTAAGTTAAAAACTACTCCGAGTGAGGACATCATCCACACTCGGGGGCTTTGCCGCGACTCCGTATCGCCTAAGTTAAAAACTACTCCGAGTGAGGTCGTCATCCACACTCGGAGGCTTAGCCGCTACTCTGTATCGCCTAAGTTAAAGACTACTCCGAATGAGGACATCATCCATACTCGGGGGCTTAGCCGCGACTCCGTATCGCCTAAGTTACAAACAAACTCCAAGTGAGGACATCATCCACACTCGGAGGCTTAGCCGCGACTCCGAATCGCCTAAGTTAAAGACTACTCCGAGTGAGGACATCATTCACACTCGGGGTTTTGCTGCGACTCTGTATCGCCTAAGTTAAAAACAAACTCCGAGTGAGGACATCATCCACACTCTGGAGCTTAGCCGCGACTCCATATCGCCTAAGTTAAATACTACTCCGAGTGAGGACATCGTCCACACACGGGGACTTAGCTGCGACTCCGTATTGCCTAAGTTAAAAACAAACTCCGAGTGAGCACATCATGCACACTCGGGGACTTAGCTGCAACTCCGTATCGCCTAAGTTAAAAACAAACTCCGAGTGAGGACATCATCCACACTCGGGGAATTAGCTGCGACTCCATATCGCCAAAGTTAAAAACAAACTCCGAGTGAGGACATCATTCACACTCGGGGGCATAGCTACGACTCCGGATTGCCTAAGTTAAAAACAAACTACGAGTGAGGACATCATCCACACTCGGGAGCTTAGCCGTGACTCCGTATCGCCTAAGTTAAAGACTACCCCGAGTGAGGACATCATCCACACTCGGGGTCTTAGCTGCGACTCTGTATCGCCTAAGTTAAAAACAAATTCCGAGTGAGGACATCATCCACACTCGGGAGCTTAGCCGCTACTCCGTATCGGCTAAATTAAAGACTACTCCGAATGAGGACATCATCCATACTCGGGTGCTTAGCCGCGACTCCGTATCGCCTAAGTTAAAAACAAACTCCAAGTGAGGACATCATCCACACTCGGGAGCTTAGCCGTGACTCCGTATCGCCTAAGTTAAAGACTACCCCGAGTGAGGACATCATCCACACTCGGGGTCTTAGCTGCGACTCTGTATCGCCTAAGTTAAAAACAAACTCCGAGTGAGGACATCATCCACACTCGGGAGCTTAGCCGCTACTCCGTATCGGCTAAGTTAAAGACTACTCCGAATGAGGACATCATCCATACTCGGGGGCTTAGCCGCGACTCCGTATCGCCTAAGTTGAAAACAAACTCGAAGTCAGGACATCATCCACACTCGGGAGCTTAGCCGCGACTCCATATCGCCTAAGTTAAAGACTACTCCGAGTGAGGACATCATTCACACTCGGGGTTTTGCTGCGACTCTGTATTTCCTAAGTTAAAAACAAACTCCGAGTGAGGACATCATCCACACTCGGGAGCTTAGCCGCTACTCCGTATCGGCTAAGTTAAAGACTACTCCGAATGAGGACATCATCCATACTCGGGCGCTTAGCCGCGACTCCGTATCGCCTAAGTTAAAAACAAACTCCAAGTGAGGACATCATCCACACTCGGGAGCTTAGCCGCGACTCCGTATCGCCTAAGTTAAAGACTACCCCGAGTGAGGACATCATCCACACTCGGGGTCTTAGCTGCGACTCTGTATCGCCTAAGTTAAAAACAAACCCCGAGTGAGGACATCATCCACACTCGGGGACTTAGCTGCGACTCCGTTTCGGCTAAGTTAAAATCAACTCCGAGTGAGGACATCATCCACACTCGGGGGCTTATCTGTGACTCCGTATCGCCTAAGTTAAAAACTACTCCGAGTGAGGACATCATCCACACTCGGGGACTTAGCTGCGACTCCATATCGCCTAAGTTAAAATAAAACTCCGAGTGAGGACATCATTCACACTCGGGGGCATAGCTGCGACTCCGGATCGCCTAAGTTAAAAACAAACTACGAGTGAGGACATCATCCACACTCGGGAGTTTAGCCGCGACTCCGTATCGCTTAAGTTAAAGACTACCCCGAGTGAGGACATCATCCACACTCGGGGTCTTAGCTGCGACTCTGTATGGCCTAAGTAAAAAACAAACCCCGAGTGAGGACATCATCCACACTCGGGGACTTAGCTGCGACTCCGTATCGGCTAAGTTAAAATCAACTCCGAGTGAGGACATCATCCACACTCGGGGGCTTATCTGTGACTCTGTATCGCCTAACTTAAAAACTACTCCGAGTGAGGACATCATCCACACTCGGGGGCTTAGCCGCGACTCCGTATCGCCTAAGTTAAAAACAAACCCCGAGTGAGGACATCATCCACACTCGGGGACTTAGCTGCGACTCCGTATCGGCTAAGTTAAAATCAACTCCGAGTGAGGACATCACCCACACTCGGGGGCTTATCTGTGACTCCGTATCGCCTAAGTTAAAAACTACTCTGAGTGAGGACATCATCCACACTCGGGGGCTTTGCCGCGACTCCGTATCGCCTAAGTTAAAAACTACTCCGAGTGAGGTCATCATCCACACTCGGAGGCTTAGCTGCTACTCTGTATCGCCTAAGTTAAAGACTACTCCGAATGAGGACATCATCCATACTCGGGGGCTTAGCCGCGACTCCGTATCGCCTAAGTTACAAACAAACTCCAAGTGAGGACATCATCCACACTCGGAGGCTTAGCCGCGACTCCGAATCGCCTAAGTTAAAGACTACTCCGTGTGAGGACATCATTCACACTCGGGGTTTTGCTGCGACTCTGTATCGCCTAAGTTAAAAACAAACTCCGAGTGAGGACATCATCCACACTCTGGAGCTTAGCCGCGACTCCATATCGCCTAAGTTAAATACTACTCCGAGTGAGGACATCGTCCACACTCGGGGACTTAGCTGCGACTCCGTATTTCCTAAGTTAAAAACAAACTCCGAGTGAGCACATCATGCACACTCGGGGACTTTGCTGCAACTCCGTATCGCCTAAGTTAAAAAAAACTCCGAGTGAGGACATCATCCACACTCGGGGACTTAGCTGCGACTCCATATCGCCAAAGTTAAAAACAAACTCCGAGTGAGGACATCATTCACACTCGGGGGCATAGCTGCGACTCCGGATTGCCTAAGTTAAAAACAAACTACGAGTGAGGACATCATCCACACTCGGGAGCTTAGCCGCGACTCCGTATCGCCTAAGTTAAAGACTACCCCGAGTGAGGACATCATCCACACTCGGGGTCTTAGCTGCGACTCTGTATCGCCTAAGTTAAAAACAAATTCCGAGTGAGGACATCATCCACACTCGGGAGCTTAGCCGCTACTCCGTATCGGCTAAGTTAAAGACTACTCCGAATGAGGACATCATCCATACTCGGGTGCTTAGCCGCGACTCCGTATCGCCTAAGTTAAAAACAAACTCCAAGCGAGGACATCATCCACACTCGGGAGCTTAGCCGCGACTCCGTATCGTCTAAGTTAAAGACTACCTCGAGTGAGGACATCATCCACACTCGGGGTCTTAGCTGCGACTCTGTATCGCCTAAGTTAAAAACAAACTCCGAGTGAGGACATCATCCACACTCGGGAGCTTAGCCGCTACTCCGTATCGGCTAAGTTAAAGACTACTCCGAATGAGGACATCATCCATACTCGGGGGCTTAGCCGCGACTCCGTATCGCCTAAGTTGAAAACAAACTCGAAGTCAGGACATCATCCACACTCGGGAGCTTAGCCGCGACTCCATATCGCCTAAGTTAAAGACTATTCCGAGTGAGGACATCATTCACACTCGGGGTTTTGCTGCGACTCTGTATTTCCTAAGTTAAAAACAAACTCCGAGTGAGGACATTATCCACACTCGGGAGCTTAGCCGCTACTCCGTATCGGCTAAGTTAAAGACTACTCCGAATGAGGACATCATCCATACTCGGGCGCTTAGCCGCGACTCCGTATCGCCTAAGTTAAAAACAAACTCCAAGTGAGGACATCATCCACACTCGGGAGCTTAGCCGCGACTCCGTATCGCCTAAGTTAAAGACTACCCCGAGTGAGGACATCATCCACACTCGGGGTCTTAGCTGCGACTCTGTATCGCCTAAGTTAAAAACAAACCCCGAGTGAGGACATCATCCACACTCGGGGACTTAGCTGCGACTCCGTTTCGGCTAAGTTAAAATCAACTCCGAGTGAGGACATCATCCACACTCGGGGGCTTATCTGTGACTCCGTATCGCCTAAGTTAAAAACTACTCCGAGTGAGGACATCATCCACACTCGGGGACTTAGCTGCGACTCCATATCGCCTAAGTTAAAATAAAACTCCGAGTGAGGACATCATTCACACTCGGGGGCATAGCTGCGACTCCGGATCGCCTAAGTTAAAAACAAACTACGAGTGAGGACATCATCCACACTCGGGAGTTTAGCCGCGACTCCGTATCGCTTAAGTTAAAGACTACCCCGAGTGAGGACATCATCCACACTCGGGGTCTTAGCTGCGACTCTGTATGGCCTAAGTAAAAAACAAACCCCGAGTGAGGACATCATCCACACTCGGGGACTTAGCTGCGACTCCGTATCGGCTAAGTTAAAATCAACTCCGAGTGAGGACATCATCCACACTCGGGGGCTTATCTGTGACTCTGTATCGCCTAACTTAAAAACTACTCCGAGTGAGGACATCATCCACACTCGGGGGCTTAGCCGCGACTCCGTATCGCCTAAGTTAAAAACAAACCCCGAGTGAGGACATCATCCACACTCGGGGACTTAGCTGCGACTCCGTATCGGCTAAGTTAAAATCAACTCCGAGTGAGGACATCACCCACACTCGGGGGCTTATCTGTGACTCCGTATCGCCTAAGTTAAAAACTACTCTGAGTGAGGACATCATCCACACTCGGGGGCTTTGCCGCGACTCCGTATCGCCTAAGTTAAAAACTACTCCGAGTGAGGTCATCATCCACACTCGGAGGCTTAGCTGCTACTCTGTATCGCCTAAGTTAAAGACTACTCCGAATGAGGACATCATCCATACTCGGGGGCTTAGCCGCGACTCCGTATCGCCTAAGTTACAAACAAACTCCAAGTGAGGACATCATCCACACTCGGAGGCTTAGCCGCGACTCCGAATCGCCTAAGTTAAAGACTACTCCGTGTGAGGACATCATTCACACTCGGGGTTTTGCTGCGACTCTGTATCGCCTAAGTTAAAAACAAACTCCGAGTGAGGACATCATCCACACTCTGGAGCTTAGCCGCGACTCCATATCGCCTAAGTTAAATACTACTCCGAGTGAGGACATCGTCCACACTCGGGGACTTAGCTGCGACTCCGTATTTCCTAAGTTAAAAACAAACTCCGAGTGAGCACATCATGCACACTCGGGGACTTTGCTGCAACTCCGTATCGCCTAAGTTAAAAAAAACTCCGAGTGAGGACATCATCCACACTCGGGGACTTAGCTGCGACTCCATATCGCCAAAGTTAAAAACAAACTCCGAGTGAGGACATCATTCACACTCGGGGGCATAGCTGCGACTCCGGATTGCCTAAGTTAAAAACAAACTACGAGTGAGGACATCATCCACACTCGGGAGCTTAGCCGCGACTCCGTATCGCCTAAGTTAAAGACTACCCCGAGTGAGGACATCATCCACACTCGGGGTCTTAGCTGCGACTCTGTATCGCCTAAGTTAAAAACAAATTCCGAGTGAGGACATCATCCACACTCGGGAGCTTAGCCGCTACTCCGTATCGGCTAAGTTAAAGACTACTCCGAATGAGGACATCATCCATACTCGGGTGCTTAGCCGCGACTCCGTATCGCCTAAGTTAAAAACAAACTCCAAGCGAGGACATCATCCACACTCGGGAGCTTAGCCGCGACTCCGTATCGTCTAAGTTAAAGACTACCTCGAGTGAGGACATCATCCACACTCGGGGTCTTAGCTGCGACTCTGTATCGCCTAAGTTAAAAACAAACTCCGAGTGAGGACATCATCCACACTCGGGAGCTTAGCCGCTACTCCGTATCGGCTAAGTTAAAGACTACTCCGAATGAGGACATCATCCATACTCGGGGGCTTAGCCGCGACTCCGTATCGCCTAAGTTGAAAACAAACTCGAAGTCAGGACATCATCCACACTCGGGAGCTTAGCCGCGACTCCATATCGCCTAAGTTAAAGACTATTCCGAGTGAGGACATCATTCACACTCGGGGTTTTGCTGCGACTCTGTATTTCCTAAGTTAAAAACAAACTCCGAGTGAGGACATTATCCACACTCGGGAGCTTAGCCGCTACTCCGTATCGGCTAAGTTAAAGACTACTCCGAATGAGGACATCATCCATACTCGGGCGCTTAGCCGCGACTCCGTATCGCCTAAGTTAAAAACAAACTCCAAGTGAGGACATCATCCACACTCGACTACCCCGAGTGAGGACATCATCCACACTCGGGGTCTTAGCCGCCACTCTGTATCGCCTAAGTTAAAAACAAACCCCGGGTGAGGACATCATCCACACTCGGGGACATAGCTGCGACTCCGTTTCGGCTAAGTTAAAATCAACTCCGAGTGAGGACATCATCCACACTCGGGGGCTTATCTGTGACTCCGTATCGCCTAAGTTAAAAACTACTCCGAGTGAGGACATCATCCACACTCGGGGACTTAGCTGCGACTCCATATCGCCTAAGTTAAAATCAAACTCCGAGTGAGGACATCATTCACACTCGAGGGCATAGCTGCGACTCCGTATCGCCTAAGTTAAAAACAAACTACGAGTGAGGACATCATCCACACTCGGGAGTTTAGCCGCGACTCCGTATCGCTTAAGTTAAAGACTACCCCGAGTGAGGACATCATCCACACTCGGGGTCTTAGCTGCGACTCTGTATGGCCTAAGTTAAAAACAAACCCCGAGTGAGGACATCATCCACACTCGGGGACTTAGCTGCGACTCCGTATCGGCTAAGTTAAAATCAACTCCGAGTGAGGACATCATCCACACTCGGGGGCTTATATGTGACTCCGTATCGCCTAACTTAAAAACTACTCCGAGTGAGGACATCATCCACACTCGGGGGCTTAGCCGCGACTCCGTATCGCCTAAGTTAAAAACTACTCCGAGTGAGGACATCATCCACACTCGGAGGCTTAACCGCTACTCCATATCGCCTAAGCTAAAGACTACTCCGAATGAGGACATCATCCATACTCGGGGGCTTCGCCGCGACTCCGTATCGCCTAAGTTAAAAACAAACTCCAAGTGAGAACATCATCCACACTCGGGAGCTTAGCCGCGACTCCATATCGCCTAATTTAAAGACTACTCCGAGTGAGGACATCATTCACACTCGGGGTTTTGCTGCGACTCCGTATCGCCAAAGTTAAAAACAAACTCCGAGTGAGGACATCATTCACACTCGGGGGCATAGCTGCGACTCCGGATCACCTAAGTTAAAAACAAACTACGAGTGAGGACATCATCCACACTCGGGAGCTTAGTCGCGACTCCGTATCGCCTAAGTTAAAAACTACCCCGAGTGAGGACATCATCCACACTCGGGGTCTTAGCTGCGACTCTGTATCGCCTAAGTTAAAAACAAACCCCGAGTGAGGACATCATCCACACTCGGGGACTTAGCTGCGACTCCGTATCGGCTAAGTTAAAATAAACTCCAAGTGAGGACATCATCCACACTCGGGGGCTTATCTGTGACTCCGAATCACTTAAGTTAAAAACTACTCCGAGTGAGGACATCATCCACACTCGGGGGCTTAGCCGCGACTCCTTATCGCCTAAGTTAAAAACTACTCAGAGTGAGGACATCATACACACTCGGAGGCTTAGCCGCTACTCCATATCGCCTAAGTTAAAGACTACTCCGAATGAGGACATCATCCATACTCGGGGGCTTAGCCGCGACTCCGTATCGCCTAAGTTAAAAACAAACTCCAAGTGAGGACATCATCCACACTCGGGAGCTTAGCCGCGACTCCATATCGCCTAAGTTAAAGACTACTCCAAGTGAGAACATCATTCACACTCGGGGTTTTGCTGCGACTCTGTATCGCCTAAGTTAAAAACAAACTCCGAGTGAGGACATCATCCACACTCAGGAGCTTAGCCGCGACTCCATATCGCCTAAGTTAAAGACTACTCCGAGTGAGGACATCGTCCACACTCGGGGACTTAGCTGCGACTCCGTATTGCCTAAGTTAAAAACAAACTCCGAGTGAGCACATCATGCACACTCGGGGACTTAGCTGCGACTCCGTATCGCCTATGTTAAAAACAAACTCCGAGTGAGGACATCATCCACACTCGAGGACTTAGCTGCGACTCCATATCGCCTAAGTTAAAAACAAACTCCGAGTGAGGACATCATTCACACTCGGGGGCATAGCTGCGACTCCGGATCGCCTAAGTTAAAAACAAACTACGAGTGAGGACATCATCCACACTCGGGAGCTTAGCCGTGACTCCGTATCGCCTAAGTTAAAGACTACCCCGAGTGAGGACATCATCCACACTCGGGGTCTTAGCTGCGACTCTGTATCGCCTAAGTTAAAAACAAACCCCGAGTGAGGACATCATCCACACTCGGGGACTTAGCTGCGACTCCGTATCGGCTAAGTTAAAAACTACTCCGTGTGAGGACATCATCCACACTCGGGGGCTTAGCTGTGACTCTGTATCGCCTAAGTTAAAAACTACTCCGAGTGAGGACATCGTCCACACTCGGGGGCTTAGCCGCGACTCCGTATCGCCTAAGTTAAAAACTTCTCTGAGTGAGGACATCATCCACACTCGGAGGTTTAGCCGCGACTGCATATCGCCTAAGTTACAGACTACTCTGAATGAGGACATCATCCATACTCGGGGGCTTAGTCGCGACTCCGTATCGCCTAAGTTAAAAACAAACTCCGAGTGAGGACATCATCCACACGCGGGAGCTTAGCCGCGACTCCATATCGCCTAAGTTGAAGACTACTCCGAGTGAGGACATCATTCAAACTCGGGGTTTTGCTGCGACTTGGTATCGCCTAAGTTAAAAACAAACTCCGAGTGAGGACATGATCCACACTCGGGGGCTTAGCTGTGACTCTGTATCGCCTAAGTTAAAAACTACTCCGAGTGAGGACATCGTCCACACTCGGGGGCTTAGCCGCGACTCTGTATCGCCTAAGTTAAAAACTTCTCTGAGTGAGGACATCATCCACACTCGGAGGTTTAGCCGCGACTCCATATCGCCTAAGTTAAAGACTACTCTGAATGAGGACATCATCCATACTCGGGGGCCTAGTCGCGACTCCGTATCGCCTAAGTTAAAAACAAACTCCGAGTGAGGACATCATCCACACGCAGGAGCTTAGCCGTGAAGCCATATCGCCTAAGTTAAAGACAACTCCGAGTGAGGACATCATCCACTCTCGTGAGCTTAGCTCCGACTCCTTATCGGCTAAGTTAAAAACTACTCCGAGTAAGGACGTCATCCATACTCGGGGGCTTAGCTGTGACTCCGTATCGCCTAAGTTAAAAACTACTCCGAGTGAGGACATCATCCACACTCGAGGGCTTAGCTGCGACTCCGTATCACCTAAGTTAAAAACTACTCCGAGTAAGGACGTCATCCATACTCGGGGGCTTAGCTGTGACTCCGTATCGCCTAAGTTAAAAACTACTCCGAGTGAGGACATCATCCACACTCGAGGGCTTAGCTGCGACTCCGTATCACCTAAGTTAAAAACTACTCCGAGTAAGGACGTCATCCACACTCGGAGACTTAGCCGCGACTCCGTATCGCCTAAGTTAAAGACTACTCCCAATGAGGACATCATCCATACTCGGGGGCTTAGCCGTGACTCCGTATAGCCAAAGTTAAAAACAAACTCCGAGTGACGACATCATCCACACTCGGGGACTTAGCGGCGACTCCGTATCGCCTAAGTTAAAAACAAACTCCGAGTGAGGACATCATCCACACTCGGGGACTTAGCTGCGACTTCGTATAGCCTAAGTGAAAATCAAACTCCGAGTGAGGACATCATCCACACTCGGGGACTTAGCTGCGACTCCGTATCGCCTAAGTTAAAAACAAACTCTGAGTGAGGACATCTTCCACACTCGGGAAATTAGCTACGACTCCATATCGCCTAAGTTAAAATCAAACTCCAAGTGAGCACATCATCCACACTCGGGGACATAGCTACGACTCCGTATCGCCTAAGTTAAAAACAAACTCCGAGTGAGGACATCATCCACACTTGGGGACTTAGCTGCGACTCCGTATCACCTAACTTAAAAACAAACTCCGAGTGAGGACATCACCCACACTAGAGGACTTAGCTGCGACTCCGTATCGCCTAAGTTAAAAACAAACTCCGAGTGAGGACATCATCCACACTCGGGGGCTTAGCCGCGACTCCGTATCGCATAAGTTAAAAACTACTCCGAGTGAGTACATCATCCTCACTCGGGGGCTTAGCCGCGACTCCGTATCGCCTAAGTTAAAAACTACTCCGAGTGAGGACATCATCCACACTCGGAGGCTTCGCCGCGACTCCGTATCGCCTAAGTTAAAGACTACTCCGAATGAGGACGTCATCCATACTCGGGGGCTTAGCCGCGACTCCTTATCGCCTAAGTTAAAAAGAAACTCCTAGTGAGGACATCATCCACACTCGGGAGCTTAGCCGCGACTCCATATCGCCTAAGTTAAAGACTACTCCGAGTGAGGACATCGTCACACTCGGGGACTTAGCTTCGACCCCGTATCGCCTAAGTTAAAAACAAACTTTGAGTGAGCACTTCATCCATACTCGGGAACTTAGCTGCGACTCCGTATCGCCTAAGTTAAAAACAAACTCCGAGTGAGGACATCATCCACACTCGGGGACTGAGCTGCGACTCCATATCGCCTAAGTTAAAAACAAACTCCGAGTGAGGACATCATCCACACTCGGGGGCTTAGCTGCGACTCCGGTCGCCTAAGTTAAAAACAAACTACGAGTGAGGACATCATCCACACTCAGGTGCTTAGCCGCGACTCCGTATCGCCTAAGTTAAAGACTACTCCGAGTGAGGACATCATCCACACTCGGGGTCTTAGCTGCGACTCTGTATCGCCAACGTTAAAAATAAACTCCGAGTGAGGATATCATCCACACTCGGGAGCTTAGCTCCGACTCCGTATCGGCTATGTTAAAAACTACTCCGAGTGAGGACATCAACCACACTCGGGGGCTTAGCTGTGACTCCGTATCGCCTAAGTTGAAAACTACTCCGAGTGAGGACATCATCCACACTCGGGGGCTTAGCCGCGACTACGTATCGCCTCAGTTAAAAACTACTCCGAGTGAGGACATCATCCACACTCGGAGGCTTAGCCGCGACTCCATATCGCCTAAGTTAAAGACTACTCCAAGTGAGGACATCATCCACACTCGGAGGCTTAGCCGCGACTCCATATCGCCTAAGTTAAAGACTACTTTGAATGAGCACATCATCCATACTCGGGGGCATAGCCGCGACTCCGTATCGCCTAAGTTAAAAACAAACTCTGAGTGAGGACATCATCCACACTCAGCAGCTTAGCCGCGACTGCATATCGCCTAAGTTAAAGACTACTCTGAGTGAGGACATCATCCACACTCGGGGTCTTAGCTACGACTCTCTATCGCCTAAGTTAAAAACAAACTCCGAGTGGGGACATCATCCACACTCGGGAGCTTATCTCCGACTCCGTATCGACTAAGTTAAAAACTACTCCGAGTGAGGACATCATCGACACTCGGGGGCTTAGCTGCGACTCCGTATCGCCTAAGTGAAAAACTACTCCGAGTGAGGACATTATCCACACTCGCGGGCTTAGCCGCGACTCCGTATCGCCTAAGTTAAAAACAACTCCGACTGAGGACATCATCCACACTCGAAGGCTTAGCCGTGACTCCGTATCGCCTAAGTTAAAGACTACTTTGACTGAGGACATCATCCACACTTGGGTCTTAGCTGCGACTCTATATCGCCTAAGTTAAAAATTATTCCAAGTGAGGACATCATCCACACTCGGGGACTTAACCTTGATCCAAAAATCATATAAGGTTGATTCAATAAGCATTCAACATGCCGAGCGCATGAAGATTTACCTGACTGGCCAGGTTCCATGCTATATTTATTACCGTGCCCAACACACAAAGATCAGTCCAACTGATTCAGCTCCAGATTGCAAAAAATTACTATGCCAAGCGCATCAGAGTTCAGCTGTATAGTTCAGTTCCACACTGGAGCTTAGCTCCGACTCTGTATCGCCTAAGTGAAAAACAAACTCCGAGTGAGGATATCATCCACACTCGGGGACTTAGCCGCGACTCCGTATCGCATAAGTTAAAAAGTACTCCGAGTGAGGACATCATCCACACTCGGGGGCTTAGCCGCGACTCCGTATCGCCTAAGTTAAAAACTACTCCGAGTGAGGACATCATCCACTCTCGTGAGCTTAGCTCCGACTCCTTATCGGCTAAGTTAAAAACTACTCCGAGTAAGGAAGTCATCCATACTCGGGGGCTTAGCTGTGACTCCGTATCGCCTAAGTTAAAAACTACTCCGAGTGAGGACATCATCCACACTCGAGGGCTTAGCTGCGACTCCGTATCACCTAAGTTAAAAACTACTCCGAGTAAGGACGTCATCCATACTCGGGGGCTTAGCTGTGACTCCGTATCGCCTAAGTTAAAAACTACTCCGAGTGAGGACATCATCCACACTCGAGGGCTTAGCTGCGACTCCGTATCACCTAAGTTAAAAACTACTCCGAGTAAGGACGTCATCCACACTCGGAGACTTAGCCGCGACTCCGTATCGCCTAAGTTAAAGACTACTCCCAATGAGGACATCATCCATACTCGGGGGCTTAGCCGTGACTCCGTATAGCCAAAGTTAAAAACAAACTCCGAGTGACGACATCATCCACACTCGGGGACTTAGCGGCGACTCCGTATCGCCTAAGTTAAAAACAAACTCCGAGTGAGGACATCATCCACACTCGGGGACTTAGCTGCGACTTCGTATAGCCTAAGTGAAAATCAAACTCCGAGTGAGGACATCATCCACACTCGGGGACTTAGCTGCGACTCCGTATCGCCTAAGTTAAAAACAAACTCTGAGTGAGGACATCTTCCACACTCGGGAAATTAGCTACGACTCCATATCGCCTAAGTTAAAATCAAACTCCAAGTGAGCACATCATCCACACTCGGGGACATAGCTACGACTCCGTATCGCCTAAGTTAAAAACAAACTCCGAGTGAGGACATCATCCACACTTGGGGACTTAGCTGCGACTCCGTATCACCTAACTTAAAAACAAACTCCGAGTGAGGACATCACCCACACTAGAGGACTTAGCTGCGACTCCGTATCGCCTAAGTTAAAAACAAACTCCGAGTGAGGACATCATCCACACTCGGGGGCTTAGCCGCGACTCCGTATCGCATAAGTTAAAAACTACTCCGAGTGAGTACATCATCCTCACTCGGGGGCTTAGCCGCGACTCCGTATCGCCTAAGTTAAAAACTACTCCGAGTGAGGACATCATCCACACTCGGAGGCTTCGCCGCGACTCCGTATCGCCTAAGTTAAAGACTACTCCGAATGAGGACGTCATCCATACTCGGGGGCTTAGCCGCGACTCCTTATCGCCTAAGTTAAAAAGAAACTCCTAGTGAGGACATCATCCACACTCGGGAGCTTAGCCGCGACTCCATATCGCCTAAGTTAAAGACTACTCCGAGTGAGGACATCGTCACACTCGGGGACTTAGCTTCGACCCCGTATCGCCTAAGTTAAAAACAAACTTTGAGTGAGCACTTCATCCATACTCGGGAACTTAGCTGCGACTCCGTATCGCCTAAGTTAAAAACAAACTCCGAGTGAGGACATCATCCACACTCGGGGACTGAGCTGCGACTCCATATCGCCTAAGTTAAAAACAAACTCCGAGTGAGGACATCATCCACACTCGGGGGCTTAGCTGCGACTCCGGTCGCCTAAGTTAAAAACAAACTACGAGTGAGGACATCATCCACACTCAGGTGCTTAGCCGCGACTCCGTATCGCCTAAGTTAAAGACTACTCCGAGTGAGGACATCATCCACACTCGGGGTCTTAGCTGCGACTCTGTATCGCCAACGTTAAAAATAAACTCCGAGTGAGGATATCATCCACACTCGGGAGCTTAGCTCCGACTCCGTATCGGCTATGTTAAAAACTACTCCGAGTGAGGACATCAACCACACTCGGGGGCTTAGCTGTGACTCCGTATCGCCTAAGTTGAAAACTACTCCGAGTGAGGACATCATCCACACTCGGGGGCTTAGCCGCGACTACGTATCGCCTCAGTTAAAAACTACTCCGAGTGAGGACATCATCCACACTCGGAGGCTTAGCCGCGACTCCATATCGCCTAAGTTAAAGACTACTCCAAGTGAGGACATCATCCACACTCGGAGGCTTAGCCGCGACTCCATATCGCCTAAGTTAAAGACTACTTTGAATGAGCACATCATCCATACTCGGGGGCATAGCCGCGACTCCGTATCGCCTAAGTTAAAAACAAACTCTGAGTGAGGACATCATCCACACTCAGCAGCTTAGCCGCGACTGCATATCGCCTAAGTTAAAGACTACTCTGAGTGAGGACATCATCCACACTCGGGGTCTTAGCTACGACTCTCTATCGCCTAAGTTAAAAACAAACTCCGAGTGGGGACATCATCCACACTCGGGAGCTTATCTCCGACTCCGTATCGACTAAGTTAAAAACTACTCCGAGTGAGGACATCATCGACACTCGGGGGCTTAGCTGCGACTCCGTATCGCCTAAGTGAAAAACTACTCCGAGTGAGGACATTATCCACACTCGCGGGCTTAGCCGCGACTCCGTATCGCCTAAGTTAAAAACAACTCCGACTGAGGACATCATCCACACTCGAAGGCTTAGCCGTGACTCCGTATCGCCTAAGTTAAAGACTACTTTGACTGAGGACATCATCCACACTTGGGTCTTAGCTGCGACTCTATATCGCCTAAGTTAAAAATTATTCCAAGTGAGGACATCATCCACACTCGGGGACTTAACCTTGATCCAAAAATCATATAAGGTTGATTCAATAAGCATTCAACATGCCGAGCGCATGAAGATTTACCTGACTGGCCAGGTTCCATGCTATATTTATTACCGTGCCCAACACACAAAGATCAGTCCAACTGATTCAGCTCCAGATTGCAAAAAATTACTATGCCAAGCGCATCAGAGTTCAGCTGTATAGTTCAGTTCCACACTGGAGCTTAGCTCCGACTCTGTATCGCCTAAGTGAAAAACAAACTCCGAGTGAGGATATCATCCACACTCGGGGACTTAGCCGCGACTCCGTATCGCATAAGTTAAAAAGTACTCCGAGTGAGGACATCATCCACACTCGGGGGCTTAGCCGCGACTCCGTATCGCCTAAGTTAAAAACTACTCCGAGTGAGGACATCATCCACTCTCGTGAGCTTAGCTCCGACTCCTTATCGGCTAAGTTAAAAACTACTCCGAGTAAGGAAGTCATCCATACTCGGGGGCTTAGCTGTGACTCCGTATCGCCTAAGTTAAAAACTACTCCGAGTGAGGACATCATCCACACTCGAGGGCTTAGCTGCGACTCCGTATCACCTAAGTTAAAAACTACTCCGAGTAAGGACGTCATCCATACTCGGGGGCTTAGCTGTGACTCCGTATCGCCTAAGTTAAAAACTACTCCGAGTGAGGACATCATCCACACTCGAGGGCTTAGCTGCGACTCCGTATCACCTAAGTTAAAAACTACTCCGAGTAAGGACGTCATCCACACTCGGAGACTTAGCCGCGACTCCGTATCGCCTAAGTTAAAGACTACTCCCACTGAGGACATCATCCATACTCGGGGGCTTAGCCGTGACTCCGTATAGCCAAAGTTAAAAACAAACTCCGAGTGAAGACATCATCCACACTCGGGGACTTAGCGGCGACTCCGTATCGCCTAAGTTAAAAACAAACTCCGAGTGAGGACATCATCCACACTCGGGGACTTAGCTGCGACTTCGTATCGCCTAAGTGAAAATCAAACTCCGAGTGAGGACATCATCCACACTCGGGGACTTAGCGGCGACTCCGTATCGCCTAAGTTAAAAACAAACTCTGAGTGAGGACATCTTCCACACTCGGGAAATTAGCTACGACTCCATATCGCCTAAGTTAAAATCAAACTCCAAGTGAGCACATCATCCACACTCGTCGACATAGCTACGACTCCGTATCGCCTAAGTTAAAAACAAACTCCGAGTGAGGACATCATCCACACTTGGGGACTTAGCTGCGACTCCGTATCACCTAAGTTAAAAACAAACTCCGAGTGAGGACATCATCCACACTTGGGGACTTAGCTGCGACTCCGTATCACCTAACTTAAAAACAAACTCCGAGTGAGGACATCACCCACACTAGAGGACTTAGCTCCGACTCCGTATCGCCTAAGTTAAAAACAAACTTCGAGTGAGGACATCGTCCACACTCGAGAGCTTAGCCACGACTCCGTATCGCCTAAGTTAAAGACTACTCCGAGTGAGTACATCATCCAGACTCGGGGTCTTAGCTGCGACTCTGTATTGCCTAAGTGAAAAACAAACTCCGAGTGAGGACATCATCCACACTCGGGGGCTTAGCCGCGACTCCGTATCGCATAAGTTAAAAACTACTCCGAGTGAGTACATCATCCTCACTCGGGGGCTTAGCCGCGACTCCGTATCGCATAAGTTAAAAACTACTCCGAGTGAGGACATCATCCACACTCGGAGGCTTAGCCGCGACTCCATATCGCCTAAGTTAAAGACTACTTTGAATGAGCACATCATCCATACTCGGGGGCATAGCCGCGACTCCGTATCGCCTAAGTTAAAAACAAACTCTGAGTGAGGACATCATCCACACTCAGCAGCTTAGCCGCGACTGCATATCGCCTAAGTTAAAGACTACTCTGAGTGAGGACATCATCCAAACTCGGGGTCTTAGCTACGACTCTCTATCGCCTAAGTTAAAAACAAACTCCGAGTGGGGACATCATCCACACTCGGGAGCTTAGCTCCGACTCCGTATCGACTAAGTTAAAAACTACTCCGAGTGAGGACATCATCGACACTCGGGGGCTTAGCTGCGACTCCGTATCGCCTAAGTTAAAAACTACTCCGAGTGAGGACATTATCCACACTCGCGGGCTTAGCCGCGACTCCGTATCGCCTAAGTTAAAAACAACTCCGACTGAGGACATCATCCACACTCGGAGGCTTAGCCGTGACTCCGTATCGCCTAAGTTAAAGACTACTTTGACTGAGGACATCATCCACACTTGGGTCTTAGCTGCGACTCTATATCGCCTAAGTTAAAAATTATTCCAAGTGAGGACATCATCCACACTCGGGGACTTAACCTTGATCCAAAAATCATATAAGGTAGATTCAATAAGCATTCAACATGCCGAGCGCATGAAGATTTACCTGACTGGCCAGGTTCCATGCTATATTTATTACCGTGCCCAACGCACAAAGATCAGTCCAACTGATTCAGCTCCAGATTGCAAAAAATTACTATGCCAAGCGCATCAGAGTTCAGCTGTATAGTTCAGTTCCACACTGGAGCTTAGCTCCGACTCTGTATCGCCTAAGTGAAAAACAAACTCCGAGTGAGGATATCATCCACACTCGGGGGCTTAGCCGCGACTCCGTATCGCATAAGTTAAAAAGTACTCCGAGTGAGGACATCATCCACACTCGGGGGCTTAGCCGCGACTCCGTATCGCCTAAGTTAAAAACTACTCCGAGTGAGGACATCATCCACACTCGGAGGCTTAGCCGCGACTCCGTATCGCCTAAGTTAAAAACAAACTCTGAGTGAGGACATCTTCCACACTCGGGAAATTAGCTACGACTCCGTATCGCCTAAGTTAAAATCAAACTCCAAGTGAGCACATCATCCACACTCGGGGACATAGCTACGACTCCGTATCGCCTAAGTTAAAAACAAACTCCGAGTGAGGACATCATCCACACTTGGGGACTTAGCTGCGACTCCGTATCACCTAACTTAAAAACAAACTCCGAGTGAGGACATCACCCACACTAGAGGACTTAGCTCCGACTCCGTATCGCCTAAGTTAAAAACAAACTTCGAGTGAGGACATCGTCCACACTCGAGAGCTTAGCCGCGACTCCGTATCGCCTAAGTTAAAGACTACTCCGAGTGAGTACATCATCCAGACTCGGGGTCTTAGCTGCGACTCTGTATTGCCTAAGTGAAAAACAAACTCCGAGTGAGGACATCATCCACACTCGGGGGCTTAGCCGCGACTCCGTATCGCATAAGTTAAAAACTACTCCGAGTGAGTACATCATCCTCACTCGGGGGCTTAGCCGCGACTCCGTATCGCCTAAGTTAAAAACTACTCCGAGTGAGGACATCATCCACACTCGGAGGCTTCGCCGCGACTCCGTATCGCCTAAGTTAAAGACTACTCCGAATGAGGACGTCATCCATACTCGGGGGCTTAGCCGCGACTCCTTATCGCCTAAGTTAAAAAGAAACTCCGAGTGAGGACATCATCCACACTCGGGAGCTTAGCCGCGACTCCATATCGCCTAAGTTAAAGACTACTCCGAGTGAGGACATCGTCACACTCGGGGACTTAGCTTCGACACCGTATCGCCTAAGTTAAAAACAAACTTTGAGTGAGCACTTCATCCATACTCGGGAACTTAGCTGCGACTCCGTATCGCCTAAGTTAAAAACAAACTCCGAGTGAGGACATCATCCACACTCGGGGACTGAGCTGCGACTCCATATCGCCTAAGTTAAAAACAAACTCCGAGTGAGGACATCATCCACAATCAGGGGCTTAGCTGCGACTCCGGTCGCCTAAGTTAAAAACAAACTACGAGTGAGGACATCATCCACACTCAGGTGCTTAGCCGCGACTCCGTATCGCCTAAGTTAAAGACTACTCCGAGTGAGGACATCATCCACACTCGGGGTCTTAGCTGCGACTCTGTATCGCCAACGTTAAAAATAAACTCCGAGTGAGGACATCATCCACACTCGGGAGCTTAGCTCCGACTCCGTATCGGCTCAGTTAAAAACTACTCCGAGTGAGGACATCAACCACACTCGGGGGCTTAGCTGTGACTCCGTATCGCCTAAGTTGAAAACTACTCCGAGTGAGGACATCATCCACACTCGGGGGCTTAGCCGCGACTCCGTATCGCCTCAGTTAAAAACTACTCCGAGTGAGGACATCATCCACACTCGGAGGCTTAGCCGCGACTCCATATCGCCTAAGTTAAAGACTACTCCAAGTGAGGACATCATCCACACTCGGAGGCTTAGCCACGACTCCATATCGCCTAAGTTAAAGACTACTTTGAATGAGCACATCATCCATACTCGGGGGCATAGCCGCGACTCCGTATCGCCTAAGTTAAAAACAAACTCTGAGTGAGGACATCATCCACACTCAGCAGCTTAGCCGCGACTGCATATCGCCTAAGTTAAAGACTACTCTGAGTGAGGATATCATCCAAACTCGGGGTCTTAGCTACGACTCTCTATCGCCTAAGTTAAAAACAAACTCCGAGTGGGGACATCATCCACACTCGGGAGCTTAGCTCCGACTCCGTATCGACTAAGTTAAAAACTACTCCGAGTGAGGACATCATCGACACTCGGGGGCTTAGCTGCGACTCCGTATCGCCTAAGTTAAAAACTACTCCGAGTGAGGACATTATCCACACTCGCGGGCTTAGCCGCGACTCCGTATCGCCTAAGTTAAAAACAACTCCGACTGAGGACATCATCCACACTCGGAGGCTTAGCCGTGACTCCGTATCGCCTAAGTTAAAGACTACTTTGACTGAGGACATCATCCACACTTGGGTCTTAGCTGCGACTCTATATCGCCTAAGTTAAAAATTATTCCAAGTGAGGACATCATCCACACTCGGGGACTTAACCTTGATCCAAAAATCATATAAGGTAGATTCAATAAGCATTCAACATGCCGAGCGCATGAAGATTTACCTGACTGGCCAGGTTCCATGCTATATTTATTACCGTGCCCAACGCACAAAGATCAGTCCAACTGATTCAGCTCCAGATTGCAAAAAATTACTATGCCAAGCGCATCAGAGTTCAGCTGTATAGTTCAGTTCCACACTGGAGCTTAGCTCCGACTCTGTATCGCCTAAGTGAAAAACAAACTCCGAGTGAGGATATCATCCACACTCGGGGGCTTAGCCGCGACTCCGTATCGCATAAGTTAAAAAGTACTCCGAGTGAGGACATCATCCACACTCGGGGGCTTAGCCGCGACTCCGTATCGCCTAAGTTAAAAACTACTCCGAGTGAGGACATCATCCACACTCGGAGGCTTAGCCGCGACTCCGTATCGCCTAAGTTAAAGACTACTCCGAATGAGGACATCATCCATACTTGGGGGCTTAGCCACGACTCCGTATCACCTAAGTCAAAAACAAACTGCGAGTGAGCACATCATCCACACTCGGGAGGTTAGCCGCGACTCCATATCGGCTAAGTTAAAGACTACTCCGAGTGAGGACATCGTCCACACTCGGGGACTTAGCTGCGACTCCATATCGCCTAAGTTAAAAACAAACTCTGAGTGAGCACATCATCCACACTAGGGGACTTACCTGCGACTCCGTATCGCCTAAGTTAAAAACAAACTCCGAGTGAGGACATCATCCACACTCGGGGACTTAGCTGCGACTCCATATTGCCTAAGTTAAAAACAAACTCCGAGTGAGGACATCATCGACACTCGGGGGCTAAGCTCTGACTCCGGATTGCCTAAGTTAAAAACAAACTACGAGTGAGGACATCATCCACACTCGGGAGCTTAGCCGCGACTCCGTATCGCCTAAGTTAAAGACTACTCCGAGTGAGGACATCATCCACACTCGGGGTCTTAGCTGCGACTCTGTATCACCGACGTTAAAAACAAACTCCGAGTGAGGACATCATCCACACTCGGGAGCTTAGCTCCGACTCTATATCGGCTAAGTTAAAAACTACTCCGAGTGAGGACATCATCCACACTCGGGGGCTTAGCTGTGACTCCGTATCGCCTAAGTTGAAAACTACTCCGAGTGAGGACATCATCCACACTCTGGGGCTTAGCCGCGACTCCGTATCGCCTAAGTTAAAAACTACTCCGAGTGAGGACATCATCCACACTCGGAGGCTTAGCCTCGACTCCATATCGCCTAAGTTAAAGACTACTCCAAGTGAGGACATCATCCAGACTCGGAGGTTTAGCCGCGACTCCATATCGCCTAAGTTAAAGACTACTTTGAATGAGGACATCATCCATACTCAGGGGCATAGCCGCGACTCCGTATCGCCTAAGTTAAAAACAAACTCTGAGTGAGGACATCATCCACACTCAGGAGCTTAGCCGCGACTCCATATCGCCTAAGTTAAAGACTACTCTGAGTGAGGACATCATCCACACTTGGGGTCTTAGCTACGACTCTCTATCGCCTAAGTTAAAAACAAACTCCCAGTGGGGACATCATCCACACTCGGGAGCTTAGCTCCGACTCCGTATCGACTAAGTTAAAAACTACTCCGAGTGAGGACATCATCCACACTCGGGGGCTTATCTGCGACTCCGTATCGCCTAAGTTAAAAACTACTCCGAGTGAGGACATCATCCACACTCGCAGGCTTAGCCACGACTCCGTATCGCCTAAGTTAAAAACAACTCCGACTGAGGACATCATCCACACTCGGAGGCTTAGCCGTGACTCCGTATCGCCTAAGTTAAAGACTGCTTTGAGTGAGGACATCATCCACACTTGGGGTCTTAGCTGCGACTCTATATCGCCTAAGTTAAAAATTATTCCAAGTGAGGACATCATCCACACTCGGGGACTTAACCTTGAACCAAAAATCATATAAGGTAGATTCCATAAGCATTCAACATGCCAAGCGCATGAAGATTTACCTGACTGGCCAGGTTCCATGCTATATTTATTACCGTGCCCAACGCACAAAGATCAGTCCAACTGATTCAGCTCCAGATTGCAAAAAATTACTATGCCAAGCGCATCAGAGTTCAGCTGTATAGTTCAGTTCCACACTGGAGCTTAGCTGCGACTCTGTATCGCCTAAGTGAAAAACAAACTCCGAGTGAGGATATCATCCACACTCGGGGGCTTAGCCGCGACTCCATATTGCCTAAGTTAAAGACTACTCCGAGTGAGGACATCATTCACACTCGGGGTTTTGCTGCGACTCTGTATCGCCTAAGTTAAAAACAAACTCCGAGTGAGGACATCGTCCACACTCGGGGACTTAGCTGCGACTCCATATCGCCTAAGTTAAAAACTACTCCGAGTGAGGACATCATCCACACTCGGAGGCTTAGCCGCGACTCCGTAGCGCCTAAGTTAAAGACTACTCCGAATGAGGACATCATCCATTCTTGGGGGCTTAGCCACGACTCTGTATCACCTAAGTTAAAAACAAACTCCGAGTGAGGACATCATCCACACTCGGGAGGTTAGCCGCGACTCCATATCGCCTAAGTTAAAGACTACTCCGAGTGAGGACATCGTCCACACTCGGGGACTTAGCTGCGACTCCATATCGCCTAAGTTAAAAACAAACTCTGAGTGAGCACATCATCCACACTAGGGGACTTACCTGCGACTCCGTATCGCCTAAGTTAAAAACAAACTCCGAGTGAGGACATCATCCACACTCGGGGACTTAGCTGTGACTCCATATCGCCTAAGTTAAAAACAAACTCCGAGTGAGGACATCATCGACACTCGGGGGCTTAGCTGCGACTCCGGATTGCCTAAGTTAAAAACAAACTACGAGTGAGGACATCATCCACACTCGGGAGCTTAGCCGCGACTCCGTATCGCCTAAGTTAAAGACTACTCCGAGTGAGGACATCATCCACACTCGGGGTCTTAGCTGCGACTCTGTATCACCGACGTTAAAAACAAACTCCGAGTGAGGACATCATCCACACTCGGGAGCTTAGCTCCGACTCTATATCGGCTAAGTTAAAAACTACTCCGAGTGAGGACATCATCCACACTCGGGGGCTTAGCTGTGACTCCGTATTGCCTAAGTTGAAAACTACTCCGAGTGAGGACATCATCCACACTCTGGGGCTTAGCCGCGACTCCGTATCGCCTAAGTTAAAAACTACTCCGAGTGAGGACATCATCCACACTCGGAGGCTTAGCCGCGACTCCATATCGCCTAAGTTAAAGACTACTCCAAGTGAGGACATCATCCAGACTCGGAGGTTTAGCCGCGACTCCATATCGCCTAAGTTAAAGACTACTTTGAATGAGGACATCATCCATACTCAGGGGCATAGCCGCGACTCCGTATCGCCTAAGTTAAAAACAAACTCCGAGTGAGGACATCATCCACACTCGGGGACTTAGCTGCGACTCCATATCGCCTAAGTTAAAAACAAACTCCGAGTGAGGACATCATCGACACTCGGGGGCTTAGCTGCGACTCCGGATTGCCTAAGTTAAAAACAAACTACGAGTGAGGACATCATCCACACTCGGGAGCTTAGCCGCGACTCCGTATCGCCTAAGTTAAAGACTACTCCGAGTGAGGACATCATCCACACTCGGGGTCTTAGCTGCGACTCTGTATCACCGACGTTAAAAACAAACTCCGAGTGAGGACATCATCCACACTCGGGAGCTTAGCTCCGACTCTATATCGGCTAATTAAAAACTACTTTTGAGTGAGGACATCATCCACACTCGGGGGCTTAGCTGTGACTCCGTATCGCCTAAGTTGAAAACTACTCCGAGTGAGGACATCATCCACACTCTGGGGCTTAGCCGCGACTCCGTATCGCCTAAGTTAAAAACTACTCCGAGTGAGGACATCATCCACACTCGGAGGCTTAGCCGCGACTCCATATCGCCTAAGTTAAAGACTACTCCAAGTGAGGACATCATCCAGATTCGGAGGTTTAGCCGCGACTCCATATCGCCTAAGTTAAAGACTACTTTGAATGAGGACATCATCCATACTCAGGGGCATAGCCGCGACTACGTATCGCCTAAGTTAAAAACAAACTCTGAGTGAGGACATCATCCACACTCAGGAGCTTAGCCGCGACTCCATATCGCCTAAGTTAAAGACTACTCTGAGTGAGGACATCATCCACACTCGGGGTCTTAGCTACGACTCTCTATCGCCTAAGTTAAAAACAAACTCCCAGTGGGGACATCATCCACACTCGGGAGCTTAGCTCCGACTCCGTATCGACTAAGTTAAAAACTACTCCGAGTGAGGACATCATCCACACTCGGGGGCTTAGCGGCGACTCCGTATCGCCTAAGTTAAAAACTACTCCGAGTGAGGACATCATCCACACTCGCGGGCTTAGCCACGACTCCGTATCGCCTAAGTTAAAAACAACTCCGACTGAGGACATCATCCACACTCGGAGGCTTAGCCGTGACTCCGTATCGCCTAAGTTAAAAACTACTCTGAGTGAGCACATCATCCACACTAGGGGACATACCTGCGACTCCGTATCGCCTAAGTTAAAAACAAACTCCGAGTGAGGACATCATCCACACTCGGGGACTTAGCTGTGACTCCATATCGCCTAAGTTAAAAACAAACTCCGAGTGAGGACATCATCGACACTCGGGGGCTTAGCTGCGACTCCGGATTGCCTAAGTTAAAAACAAACTACGAGTGAGGACATCATCCACACTAGGGAGCTTAGCCGCGATTCCGTATCGCCTAAGTTAAAGACTACTCCGAGTGAGGACATCTTCCACACTCGGGGTCTTAGCTGCGACTCTGTATCACCGACGTTAAAAACAAACTCCGAGTGAGGACATCATCCACACTCGGGAGCTTAGCTCCGACTCTATATCGACTAAGTTAAAAACTACTCCGAGTGAGGACATCATCCACACTCGGGGGCTTAGCTGTGACTCCGTATCGCCTAAGTTGAAAACTACTCCGAGTGAGGACATCATCCACACTCTGGGGCTTAGCCGCGACTCCATATCGCCGAAGTTAAAAACTACTCCGAGTGAGGACATCATCCACACTCGGAGGCTTAGCCGCGACTCCATATCGCCTAAGTTAAAGACTACTCCAAGTGAGGACATCATCCAGACTCGGAGGTTTAGCCGCGACTCCATATCGCCTAAGTTAAAGACTACTTTGAATGAGGACATCATCCATACTCAGGGGCATAGCCACGACTCCGTATCGCCTAAGTTAAAAACAAACTCTGAGTGAGGACATCATCCACACTCAGGAGCTTAGCCGCGACTCCATATCGCCAAAGTTAAAGACTACTCTGAGTGAGGACATCATCCACACTCGGGGTCTTCGCTACGACTCTCTATCGCCTAAGTTAAAAACAAACTCCTAGTGGGGACATCATCCACACTCGGGAGCTTAGCTCCGACTCCGTATCGACTAAGTTAAAAACTACTCCGAGTGAGGACATCATCCACACTCGGGGGCTTAGCTGCGACTCCGTATCGCCTAAGTTAAAAACTACTCCGAGTGAGGACATCATCCACACTGGCGGGCTTAGCCACGACTCCGTATCGCCTAAGTTAAAAACAACTCCGACTGAGGACATCATCCACACTCGGAGGCTTAGCCGTGACTCCGTATCGCCTAAGTGAAAGACTACTTTGAGTGAGGACATCATCCACACTTGGGGTCTTAGCTGCGTCTCTATATCGCCTAAGTTAAAAATTATTCCAAGTGAGGACATCATCCACACTCGGGGACATAACCTTGAACCAAAAATCATATAAGGTAGATTCAATAAGCATTCAACATGCCAAGCGCATGAAGATTTACCTGACTGGCCAGGTTCCATGCTATATTTATTACCGTGCCCAACGCACAAAGATCAGTCCAACTGATTCAGCTCCAGATTGCAAAAAATTACTATGCCAAGCGCATCAGAGTTCAGCTGTATAGTTCAGTTCCACACTGGAGCTTAGCTGTGACTCTGTATCGCCTAAGTGAAAAACAAACTCCGAGTGAGGATATCATCCACACTCGGGGGCTTAGCCGCGACTCCATATCGCATAAGTTAAAAACTACTCCGAGTGAGGACATCATCCACACTCGGGGGCTTAGCCGCGACTCCGTATCGCCTAAGTTAAAAACTACTCCGAGTGAGGACATCATCCACACTCGGAGGCTTAGCCGCGACTCCGTATCGCCTAAGTTAAAGACTACTCCGAATGAGGACATCATCCATACTTGGGGGCTTAGCCACGACTCCGTATCACCTAAGTTAAAAACAAACTCCGAGTGAGGACATCATCCACACTCGGGAGCTTAGCCGCGACTCCATATCGCCTAAGTTAAAGACTACTCCGAGTGAGGACATCGTCCACACTCGGGGACTTAGCTGCGACTCCATATCGCCTAAGTTAAAAACAAACTCTGAGTGAGCACATCATCCACACTAGGGGACTTAGCTGCGACTCCGTATCGCCTAAGTTAAAAACAAACTCCGAGTGAGGACATCATCCACACTCGGGGACTTAGCTGCGACTCCATATCGCCTAAGTTAAAAACAAACTCCGAGTGAGTAAATCATCCACACTCGGGGGCTTAGCTGCGACTCCGGATTGCCTAAGTTAAAAACAAACTACGAGTGAGGACATCATCCACACTCGGGAGCTTAGCCGTGACTCCGTATCGCCTAAGTTAAAGACTACTCCGAGTGAGGACATCATCCACACTCGGGGTCTTAGCTGCGACTCTGTATCACTGACGTTAAAAACAAACTCCGAGTGAGGACATCATCCACACTCGGGAGCTTAGCTCCGACTCTGTATCGGCTAAGTTAAAAACTACTCCGAGTGAGGACATCATCCACACTCGGGGGCTTAGCTGTGACTCCGTATCGCCTAAGTTGAAAACTACTCCGAGTGAGGACAACATCCACACTCGGGGGCTTAGCCGCGACTCCGTATCGCCTAAGTTAAAAACTACTCCGAGTGAGGACATCATACACACTCGGAGGCTTAGTCGCGAATCCATATCGCCTAAGTTAAAGACTACTCCAAGTGAGGACATCATCCAGATTCGGAGGTTTAGCCGGGACTCCATATCGCCTAAGTTAAAGACTACTTTGAATGAGGACATCATCCATACTCAGGGGCATAGCCGCGACTCCGTATCGCCTAAGTTAAAAACAAACTCTGAGTGAGGACATCATCCACACTCAGGAGCTTAGCCGCGACTCCATATCGCCTAAGTTAAAGACTACTCTGAGTGAGGACATCATCCACACTCGGGGTCTTAGCTACGACTCTCTATCGCCTAAGTTAAAAACAAACTCCGAGTGGGGACATCATCCACACTCGGGAGCTTAGCTCCGACTCCGTATCGACTAACTTAAAAACTACTCCGAGTGAGGACATCATCCACACTCGGGGGCTTAGCTGCGACTCCGTATCGCCTAAATTAAAAACTACTCCGAGTGAGGACATCATCCACACTCGTGGGCTTAGCCGCGACTCCGTATCGCCTAAGTTAAAAACAACTCCGACTGAGGACATCATCCACACTCGGAGGCTTAGCCGTGACTCCGTATCGCCTAAGTTAAAGACTACTCTCAGTGAGGACATCATCCACACTTGGGGTCTTAGCTGCGACTCTATATCGCCTAAGTTAAAAATTATTCCAAGTGAGGACATCATCCACACTCGGGGACTTAACCTTGATCCTAAAATCATATAAGGTAGACTCAATAAGCATTCAACATGCCAAGCGCATGAAGATTTACGTGACTGGCCAGGTTCCATGCTATATTTATTAGCGTGCCCAACGCACAAAGATCAGTCCGACTGATTCAGCTCCAGATTGCAAAAAATTACTATGCCAAGCGCATCAGAGTTCAGCTGTATAGTTCAGTTCCACACTAGAGCTTAGCTGCGACTCTGTATCGCCTAAGTGAAAAATAAACTCCGAGTGAGGACATCATCCACACTCGGGTGCTTAGCCGCGACTCCGTATCGCATAAGTTAAAAACTACTCCGAGTGAGGACATCATCCACACTCGGGGGCTTAGCCGCGACTCCGTATCGCCTAAGTTAAAAACTACTCCGAGTGAGGACATCATCCACACTCGGAGGCTTAGCCGCGACTCCGTATCGCCTAAGTTAAAGACTACTCCGAATGAGGACATCATCCATACTTGGGGGCTTAGCCGCGACTCCGTATCGCCTAAGTTAAAAATAAACTCCGAGTGAGGACATCATCCACACTCGGGAACTTAGCCGCGACTCCATATCGCCTAATTTAAAGACTACTCCGAGTGAGGACATCGTCCACACTCGGGGACTTAGCTGCGACTCCATATCGCCTAAGTTAAAAACAAACTCTGAGTGAGCACAGCATCCACACTAGGGGAGTTAGCTGCGACTCCGTATCGCCTAAGTTAAAAACAAACTCGGAGTGAGGACATTATCCACACTCGGGGACTTAGCTGTGACTCCATATCGCCTAAGTTAAAAACAAACTCCGAGTGAGGACATCATCCACACTCGGGGGCTTAGCTGCGACTCCGGATTGCCTAAGTTAAAAACAAACTACGAGTGAGGACATCATCCACACTCGGGAGCTTAGCCGCGACTCCGTATCGCCTAAGTTAAAGACTACTCCGAGTGAGGACATCATCCACACTCGGGGTCTTAGCTGCGACTCTGTATCGCTGACGTTAAAAACAAACTCCGAGTGAGGACATCATCCACACTCGGGAGCTTAGCTCCAACTCCGTATCAGCTAAGTTAAAAACTACTCTGAGTGAGGACATCATCCACACTCGGGGGCTTAGCGGTGACTCCGTATCGCCTAAGTTGAAAACTACTCCGAGTGAGGACATCATCCACACTCGGGGGCTTAGCCGCGACTTCGTATCGCCTAAGTTAAAAACTACTCTGAGTGAGGACATCATCCACACTCGGAGGCTTAGCCGCGACTCCATATCGCCTAAGTTAAAGACTACTCCAAGTGAGGACATCATCCCCACTCGGAGGCTTAGCCGCGACTCCATATCGCCTAAGTTAAAGACTACTTTGAATGAGACATCATCCATACTCAGGGGCATAGCCGCGACTCCGTATCGCCTAAGTTAAAAACAAACTCTGAGTGAGGACATCATCCACACACAGGAGCTTAGCCGCGACTCCATATCGCCTAAGTTAAAGACTACTCTGAGTGAGGACTTCATCCACACTCGGGGTCTTAGCTACGACTCTCTATCGCCTAAGTTAAAAACAAACTCTGAGTGGGGACATCATCCACACTCGGGAGCTTAGCTCCGACTCCGTATCGACTAACTTAAAAACTACTCCGAGTGAGGACATCATCAACACTCGGGGGCTTAGCTGCGACTCCGTATCGCCAAAGTTAAAAACTACTCCGAGTGAGGACATCATCCACACTCGCGGGCTTAGCCGCGACTCCGTATCGCCTAAGTTAAAAACAACTCCGACTGAGGACATCATCCACACTCGGAGGCTTAGCCGTGACTCCGTATCGCCTAAGTTAAAGACTACTTTGAGTGAGGACATCATCCACACTTGGGGTCTTAGCTGCGACTTTATATCGCCTAAGTTAAAAATTATTCCAAGTGAGGACATCATCCACACTCGGGGGCTTAGCCGCGACTCCGTATCGCATAAGTTAAAAACTACTCCGAGTGAGGACATCATCCACACTCGGGGTCTTAGCTACGACTCTCTATCGCCTAAGTTAAAGACTACTCCAAGTGAGGACATCATCCACACTCGGAGGCTTAGCCGCGACTCCATATCGCCTAAGTTAAAGACTACTTTGAATGAGGACATCATCCATACTCAGGGGCATAGCCGCGACTCCGTATCGCCTAAGTTAAAAACAAACTCTGAGTGAGGACATCATCCACACACAGGAGCTTAGCCGCGACTCCATATCGCCTAAGTTAAAGACTACTCTGAGTGAGGACATCATCCACACTCGGGGTCTTAGCTACGACTCTCTATCGCCTAAGTTAAAAACAAACTCCGAGTGGGGACATCATCCACACTCGGGAGCTTAGCTCCGACTCCGTATCGACTAACTTAAAAACTACTCCGAGTGAGGACATCATCCACACTCGGGGGCTTAGCTGCGACTCCGTATCGCCTAAGTTAAAAATTACTCCGAGTGAGGACATCATCCACACTCGCGGGCTTAGCCGCGACTCCGTATCGCCTAAGTTAAAAACAACTCCGACTGAGGACATCATCCACACTCGGAGGCTTAGCCGTGACTCCGTATCGCCTAAGTTAAAGACTACTCTCAGTGAGGACATCATCCACACTTGGGGTCTTAGCTGCGACTCTATATCGCCTAAGTTAAAAATTATTGCAAGTGAGGACATCATCCACACTCGGGGACTTAACCTTGATCCTAAAGTCATATAAGGTAGACTCCATAAGCATTCAACATGCCAAGCGCATGAAGATTTACCTGACTGGCCAGGTTCCATGCTATATTTATTACCGTGCCCAACGCACAAAGATCAGTCCGACTGATTCAGCTCCAGATTGCAAAAAATTACTATGCCAAGCGCATCAGAGTTCACCTGTATAGGTGAGTTCCACATTGGAGCTTAGCTGTGACTCTGTATCGCCTAAGTGAAAAACAAACTCTGAGTGAGGACATCATCCACACTCGGGGGCTTAGCCGCGACTCCGTATCGCATAAGTTAAAAACTACTCCGAGTGAGGACATCATCCACACTCGGGGGCTTAGCCGCGACTCCGTATCGCCTAAGTTAAAAACTACTCCGAGTGAGGACATCATCCACACTCGCGGGCTTAGCCGCGACTCCGTATCGCCTAAGTTAAAAACAACTCCGACTGAGGACATCATCCACACTCGGAGGCTTAGCCGTGACTCCGTATCGCCTAAGTTAAAGACTACTTTGAGTGAGGACATCATCCACACTTGGGGTCTTAGCTGCGACTCTATATCGCCTAAGTTAAAAATTATTCCAAGTGAGGACATCATCCACACTCGGGGGCTTAGCCGCGACTCCGTATCGCATAAGTTAAAAACTACTCCGAGTGAGGACATCATCCACACTCGGGGGCTTAGCCGCGACTCCGTATCGCCTAAGTTAAAAACTACTCCGAGTGAGGACATCATCCACACTCGGAGGCTTAGCCGCGACTCCGTATCGCCTAAGTTAAAGACTACTCCGAATGAGGACATCATCCATACTTGGGGGCTTAGCCGCGACTCCGTATCGCCTAAGTTAAAAAGAAACTCCGAGTGAGGACATCATCCACACTCGGGAGCTTAGCCGCGACTCCATATCACCTAATTTAAAGACTACTCCGAGTGAGGACATCGTCCACACTCGGGGACTTAGCTGCGAATCCATATCGCCTAAGTTAAAAACAAACTCTGAGTGAGCACAGCATCCACACTAGGGGAGTTAGCTGCGACTCCGTATCGCCTAAGTTAAAAACAAACTCGGAGTGAGGACATTATCCACACTCGGGGACTTAGCTGTGACTCCATATCGCCTAAGTTAAAAACAAACTCCGAGTGAGGACATCATCCACACTCGGGGGCTTAGCTGCGACTCCGGATTGCCTAAGTTAAAAACAAACTACGAGTGAGGACATCATCCACACTCGGGAGCTTAGCCGCGACTCCGTATCGCCTAAGTTAAAGACTACTCCGAGTGAGGACATCATCCACACTCGGGGTCTTAGCTGCGACTCTGTATCGCTGACGTTAAAAACAAACTCCGAGTGAGGACATCATCCACACTCGGGAGCTTAGCTCCAACTCCGTATCAGCTAAGTTAAAAACTACTCTGAGTGAGGACATCATCCACACTCGGGGGCTTAGCGGTGACTCCGTATCGCCTAAGTTGAAAACTACTCCGAGTGAGGACATCATCCACACTCGGGGGCTTAGCCGCGACTTCGTATCGCCTAAGTTAAAAACTACTCTGAGTGAGGACATCATCCACACTCGGAGGCTTAGCCGCGACTCCATATCGCCTAAGTTAAAGACTACTCCAAGTGAGGACATCATCCACACTCGGAGGCTTAGCCGCGACTCCATATCGCCTAAGTTAAAGACTACTTTGAATGAGGACATCATCCATACTCAGGGGCATAGCCGCGACTCCGTATCGCCTAAGTTAAAAACAAACTCTGAGTGAGGACATCATCCACACACAGGAGCTTAGCCGCGACTCCATATCGCCTAAGTTAAAGACTACTCTGAGTGAGGACTTCATCCACACTCAGGGTCTTAGCTACGACTCTCTATCGCCTAAGTTAAAAACAAACTCTGAGTGGGGACATCATCCACACTCGGGAGCTTAGCTCCGACTCCGTATCGACTAACTTAAAAACTACTCCGAGTGAGGACATCATCCACACTCGGGGGCTTAGCTGCGACTCCGTATCGCCTAAGTTAAAAACTACTCCGAGTGAGGACATCATCCACACTCGCGGGCTTAGCCGCGACTCCGTATCGCCTAAGTTAAAAACAACTCCGACTGAGGACATCATCCACACTCGGGGGCTTAGCTGCGACTCCGTATCGCCTAAGTTAAAAACTACTCCGAGTGAGGACATCATCCACACTCGCGGGCTTAGCCGCGACTCCGTATCGCATAAGTTAAAAACTACTCCGAGTGAGGACATCATCCACACTCGGGGGCTTAGCCGCGACTCCGTATCGCCTAAGTTAAAAACTACTCCGAGTGAGGACATCATCCACACTCGCGGGCTTAGCCGCGACTCCGTATCGCCTAAGTTAAAAACAACTCCGACTGAGGACATCATCCACACTCGGAGGCTTAGCCGTGACTCCGTATCGCCTAAGTTAAAGACTACTTTGAGTGAGGACATCATCCACACTTGGGGTCTTAGCTGCGACTCTATATCGCCTAAGTTAAAAATTATTCCAAGTGAGGACATCATCCACACTCGGGGGCTTAGCCGCGACTCCGTATCGCATAAGTTAAAAACTACTCCGAGTGAGGACATCATCCACACTCGGGGGCTTAGCCGCGACTCCGTATCGCCTAAGTTAAAAACTACTCCGAGTGAGGACATCATCCACACTCGGAGGCTTAGCCGCGACTCCGTATCGCCTAAGTTAAAGACTACTCCGAATGAGGACATCATCCATACTTGGGGGCTTAGCCGCGACTCCGTATCGCCTAAGTTAAAAAGAAACTCCGAGTGAGGACATCATCCACACTCGGGAGCTTAGCCGCGACTCCATATCACCTAATTTAAAGACTACTCCGAGTGAGGACATCGTCCACACTCGGGGACTTAGCTGCGACTCCATATCGCCTAAGTTAAAAACAAACTCTGAGTGAGCACAGCATCCACACTAGGGGAGTTAGCTGCGACTCCGTATCGCCTAAGTTAAAAACAAACTCGGAGTGAGGACATGATCCACACTCGGGGACTTAGCTGTGACTCCATATCGCCTAAGTTAAAAACAAACTCCGAGTGAGGACATCATCCACACTCGGGGGCTTAGCTGCGACTCCGGATTGCCTAAGTTAAAAACAAACTACGAGTGAGGACATCATCCACACTCGGGAGCTTAGCCGCGACTCCGTATCGCCTAAGTTAAAGACTACTCCGAGTGAGGACATCATCCACACTCGGGATCTTAGCTGCGACTCTGTATCGCTGACGTTAAAAACAAACTCCGAGTGAGGACATCATCCACACTCGGGGGCTTAGCCGCGACTCCGTATCGCATAAGTTAAAAACTACTCCGAGTGAGGACATCATCCACACTCGGGGGCTTAGCCGCGACTCCGTATCGCCTAAGTTAAAAACTACTCCGAGTGAGGACATCATCCACACTCGGAGGCTTAGCCGCGACTCCGTATCGCCTAAGTTAAAGACTACTCCGAATGAGGACATCATCCATACTTGGGGGCTTAGCCGCGACTCCGTATCGCCTAAGTTAAAAAGAAACTCCGAGTGAGGACATCATCCACACTCGGGAGCTTAGCCGCGACTCCATATCACCTAATTTAAAGACTACTCCGAGTGAGGACATCGTCCACACTCGGGGACATAGCTGCGACTCCATATCGCCTAAGTTAAAAACAAACTCTGAGTGAGCACATCATCCACACTAGGGGAGTTAGCTACCACTCCGTATCGCCTAAGTTAAAAACAAACTCGGAGTGAGGACATTATCCACACTCGGGGACATAGCTGCGACTCCATATCGCCTAAGTTAAAAACAAACTCCGAGTGAGGACATCATCCACACTCGGGGGCTTAGCTGCGACTCCGGATTGCCTAAGTTAAAAACAAACTACGAGTGAGGACATCATCCACACTCGGGAGCTTAGCCGCGACTCCGTACCGCCTAAGTTAAAGACTACTCCGAGTGAGGACATCATCCACACTCGGGGTCTTAACTGCGACTCTGTATCGCCGACGTTAAAAACAAACTCCGAGTGAGGACATCATCCACACTCGGGAGCTTAGCTCCGACTCCGTATCCGCTAAGTTAAAAACTACTCCGAGTGAGGACATCATCCACACTCGGGGGCTTAGCTGTGACTCCGTATCGCCTAAGTTGAAAACTACTCCGAGTGAGGACATCATCCACACTCGGGGGCTTAGCCGCGACTTCGTATCGCCTAAGTTAAAAACTACTCTGAGTGAGGACATCATCCACACTCGGAGGCTTAGCCGCGACTCCATATCGCCTAAGTTAAAGACTACTCCAAGTGAGGACATCATCCACACTCGGAGGCTTAGCCGCGACTCCATATCGCCTAAGTTAAAGACTACTTTGAATGAGGACATCATCCATACTCAGGGGCATAGCCGCGACTCCTTATCGCCTAAGTTGAAAACAAACTCTGAGTGAGGACATCATCCACACACAGGAGCTTAGCCGCGACTCCATATCGCCTAAGTTAAAGACTACTCTGAGTGAGGACTTCATCCACACTCGGGGTCTTAGCTACGACTCTCTATCGCCTAAGTTAAAAACAAACTCTGAGTGGGGACATCATCCACACTCGGGAGCTTAGCTCCGACTCCGTATCGACTAACTTAAAAACTACTCCGAGTGAGGACATCATCCACACTCGGGGGCTTAGCTGCGACTCCGTATCGCCTAAGTTAAAAACTACTCCGAGTGAGGACATCATCCACACTCGCGGGCTTAGCCGCGACTCCGTATCGCCTAAGTTAAAAACAACTCCGACTGAGGACATCATCCACACTCGGAGGCTTAGCCGTGACTCCGTATCGCCTAAGTTAAAGACTACTTTGAGTGAGGACATCATCCACACTTGGGGTCTTAGCTGCGACTCTATATCGCCTAAGTTAAAAATTATTGCAAGTGAGGACATCATCCACACTCGGGGACTTAACCTTGATCCTAAAGTCATATAAGGTAGACTCCATAAGCATTCAACATGCCAAGCGCATGAAGATTTACCTGACTGGCCAGGTTCCATGCTATATTTATTACCGTGCCCAACGCACAAAGATCAGTCCGACTGATTCAGCTCCAGATTGCAAAAAATTACTATGCCAAGCGCATCAGAGTTCACCTGTATAGGTCAGTTCCACACTGGAGCTTAGCTGTGACTCTGTATCGCCTAAGTGAAAAACAAACTCTGAGTGAGGATATCATCCACACTCGGGGGCTTAGCCGCGACTCCGTATCGCATAAGTTAAAAACTACTCCGAGTGAGGACATCATCCACACTCGGGGGCTTAGCCGCGACTCCGTATCGCCTAAGTTAAAAACTACTCCGAGTGAGGACATCATCCACACTCGCGGGCTTAGCCGCGACTCCGTATCGCCTAAGTTAAAAACAACTCCGACTGAGGACGTCATCCACACTCGGAGGCTTAGCCGTGACTCCGTATCGCCTAAGTTAAAGACTACTTTGAGTGAGGACATCATCCACACTTGGGGTCTTAGCTGCGACTCTATATCGCCTAAGTTAAAAATTATTCCAAGTGAGGACATCATCCACACTCGGGGGCTTAGCCGCGACTCCGTATCGCATAAGTTAAAAACTACTCCGAGTGAGGACATCATCCACACTCGGGGGCTTAGCCGCGACTCCGTATCGCCTAAGTTAAAAACTACTCCGAGTGAGGACATCATCCACACTCGGAGGCTTAGCCGCGACTCCGTATCGCCTAAGTTAAAGACTACTCCGAATGAGGACATCATCCATACTTGGGGGCTTAGCCGCGACTCCGTATCGCCTAAGTTAAAAAGAAACTCCGACTGAGGACATCATCCACACTCGGGAGCTTAGCCGCGACTCCATATCACCTAATTTAAAGACTACTCCGAGTGAGGACATCGTCCACACTCGGGGACTTAGCTGCGACTCCATATCGCCTAAGTTAAAAACAAACTCTGAGTGAGCACATCATCCACACTAGGGGAGTTAGCTACGACTCCGTATCGCCTAAGTTAAAAACAAACTCGGAGTGAGGACATTATCCACACTCGGGGACTTAGCTGCGACTCCATATCGCCTAAGTTAAAAACAAACTCCGAGTGAGGACATCATCCACACTCGGGGGCTTAGCTGCGACTCCGGATTGCCTAAGTTAAAAACAAACTACGAGTGAGGACATCATCCACACTCGGGAGCTTAGCCGCGACTCCGTACCGCCTAAGTTAAAGACTACTCCGAGTGAGGACATCATCCACACTCGGGGTCTTAACTGCGACTCTGTATCGCCGACGTTAAAAACAAACTCCGAGTGAGGACATCATCAACACTCGGGAGCTTAGCTCCGACTCCGTATCCGCTAAGTTAAAAACTACTCCGAGTGAGGACATCATCCACACTCGGGGGCTTAGCTGTGACTCCGTATCGCCTAAGTTGAAAACTACTCCGAGTGAGGACATCATCCACACTCGGGGGCTTAGCCGCGACTCCATATCGCCTAAGTTAAAAACTACTCTGAGTGAGGACATCATCCACACTCGGAGGCTTAGCCGCGACTCCATATCGCCTAAGTTAAAGACTACTCCAAGTGAGGACATCATCCACACTCGGAGGCTTAGCCGCGACTCCATATTGCCTAAGTTAAAGACTACTTTGAATGAGGACATCATCCATACTCAGGGGCATAGCCGCGACTCCGTATCGCCTAAGTTAAAAACAAACTCTGAGTGAGGACATCATCCACACTCAGGAGCTTAGCCGCGACTCCATATCGCCTAAGTTAAAGACTACTCTGTGTGAGGACATCATCCACACTCGGGGTCTTAGCTACGACTGTCTATCGCCTAAGTTAAAAACAAACTCCGAGTGGGGACATCATCCACACTCGGGAGCTTAGCTCCGACTCCGTATCGACTAACTTAAAAACTACTCCGAGTGAGGACATCATCCACACTCGGGGGCTTAGCTGCGACTCCGTATCGCCTAAGTTAAAAACTACTCCGAGTGAGGACATCATCCACACTCGCGGGCTTAGCCGCGACTCCGTATCGCCTAAGTTAAAAACAACTCCGACTGAGGACATCATCCACACTCGGAGGCTTAGCCGTGACTCCGTATCGCCTAAGTTAAAGACTACTTTCAGTGAGGACATCATCCACACTTGGGGTCTTAGCTATGACTCTATATCGCCTAAGTTAAAAATTATTCCAAGTGAGGACATCATCCACACTCTGGGACTTAACCTTGATCCTAAAATCATATAAGGTAGACTCAATAAGCATTCAACATGCCAAGCGCATGAAGATTTACCTGACTGGCCAGGTTCCATGCTATATTTATTACCGTGCCCAACGCACAAAGATCAGTCCGACTGATTCAGCTCCAGATTGCAAAAAATTACTATGCCAAGCGCATCAGAGTTCAGCTGTATAGTTCAGTTCCACACTGGGGCTTAGCTGCGACTCTGTATCGCCTAAGTGAAAAGCAAACTCCGAGTGAGGACATCATCCACACTCGGGGGCTTAGCCGCGACTCCGTATCGCATAAGTTAAAAACTACTCAGAGTGAGGACATCATCCACACTCAGGGGCTTAGCCGCGACTCCGTATCGCCTAAGTTAAAAACTACTCCGAGTGAGGACATCATCCACACTCGGAGGCTTAGCCGCGACTCCGTATCGCCTAAGTTAAAGACTACTCCAAATGAGGACATCATCCATACTTGGGGGCTTAGCCGCGACTCCGTATCGCCTAAGTTAAAAAGAAACTCCGAGTGAGGACATCATCCACACTCGGGAGCTTAGCCGCGACTCCATATCGCCTAATTTAAAGACTACTCCGAGTGAGGACATCGTCCACACTCGGGGACTTAGCTGCGACTCCATATCGCCTAAGTTAAAAACAAACTCTGAGTGAGCACATCATCCACACTAGGGGAGTTAGCTGCGACTCCGTATCGCCTAAGTTAAAAACAAACTCCGAGTGAGGACATTATCCACACTCGGGGACTTAGCTGCGACTCCATATCGCCTAAGTTAAAAACAAACTCCGAGTGAGGACATCATCCACACTCGGGGGCTTAGCTGCGACTCCGGATTACCTAAGTTAAAAACAAACTACGAGTGAGGACATCATCCACACTCGGGAGCTTAGCCGCGACTCCGTATCGCCTAAGTTAAAGACTACTCCGAGTGAGGACATAATCCACACTCGGGGTCTTAGCTGCGACTCTGTATCGCCGACGTTAAAAACAAACTCCGAGTGAGGACATCATCCACACTCGGGAGCTTAGCTCCGACTCCGTATCAGCTAAGTTAAAAACTACTCCGAGTGAGGACATCATCCACACTCGGGGGCTTAGCGGTGACTCCGTATCGCCTAAGTTGAAAACTACTCCGAGTGAGGACATCATCCACACTCGGGGGCTTAGCCGCGACTCCGTATCGCCTAAGTTAAAAACAACTCCGAGTGAGGACATCATCCACACTCGGAGGCTTAGCCGCGACTCCATATCGCCTAAGTTAAAGACTACTCCAAGTGAGGACATCATCCACACTCGGAGGCTTAGCCGCGACTCCATATCGCCTAAGTTAAAGACTACTTTGAATGAGGACATCATCCATACTCAGGGGCATAGCCGCGACTCCGTATCGCCTAAGTTAAAAACAAACTCTGAGTGAGCACATCATCCACACTAGGGGAGTTAGCCGCAACTCCGTATCGCCTAAGTTAAAAACAAACTCCGAGTGGGGACATCATCCACACTCGGGAGCTTAGCTCCGACTCCGTATCGCCTAAGTTAAAAACTACTCCGAGTGAGGACATCATCCGCACTCGGGGGCTTAGCTGCGACTCCGTATCGCCAAAGTTAAAAACTACTCCGAGTGAGGACATCATCCACACTCGGGGGCTTAGCCGCGACTCCGTATGGCCTAAGTTAAAAACAACTCCGAGTGAGGACATCATCCACACTCGGAGGCTTAGCCGTGACTCCGTATCGCCTAAGTTAAAGACTACTCTGAGTGAGGACGTCATCCACACTTTGGGTCTTAGCTGCGACTCTGTATCGCCTAAGTTAAAAATTATTCCAAGTGAGGACATCATCCACACTCGGGGACTTAACCTTGATCCAAAAATCATATAAGGTAGACTCAATAAGCATTCAACATGCCAAGCACACGAAGATTTACCTGACTGGCCCAGTTCCATGCTATATTTATTACCGTGCCCAACGCACAAAGATTAGTCCGACTGATTCAGCTCCAGATTGCAAAAAATTACTACGCCAACCGCATCAGAGTTCAGCTGTATAGTTCAGTTCCACACTGGAAGACTTAAACCCTCCGCCCGACTCATCTAGTCCGACAGAGGCTCGGGGACTACACCCAGTCGGTGCACTCAGCGTGCCCCCACTGGAAGAGAAATAAAAAAAACATTCTGCTCGGTATGGTCCGGCAACAATATTTAAGTTCGACAAACTCTACAGACTCCAACTAACTACCAACAATCAGTCAGAGTCTCAGGGGCTACTTTTGGGGATACACATAATAGTTAGGCCCATGAACGGTCGAAGTATCATAGAAGCATGGGGTCCACACATGAGGTGGGTCCAGACAGATACAGACATACTATCCACTCGGACAAGTACGTTCCATCTAGTCGGATGACAGTCAACCACTCAGCCATATGTCTCACTCGGGTATGCGAAGACCTACAAGGCAGTCGGAGCATCATCCATATAGTGGAGGTTGCATAGTGGGCTGACACCATGGCACTAATGCTCCACATTATAACATAAGAGGTGAGGGGTTGGCGCACTCTATATAAGCCACCCCCCACCACATAGCTCAAGGCTAGCTTCTTCTCCCCCCGGGGTTCTGGCTCTCTCGCCATTAGTCTCAGGACTTAGCTCAGGCATGGAGATCCGTCTCCCCTCTCTCTTCTCTAATACACCATGTAACTCCGTGTTCATGACAGATAAGCAAAGCCTCTCCGGAGCATGAGACGTAGGGCTGTTATCTCCACCGTGAGAGGCCCGAACTCGCTAAAACCACCGTGTCACCCATTTGCATCTCAATAGATCATGCTCCTTTACACTACCCGTCTCTATTGTCGGAATCGTTCCCACGACACTAAGTAATTTTTATTTTCTGTTATTAGTTGTTTTCTATCTTTAGATATGGGTAGGAAACGCAAAATACCAAAAAAATTAGATGTACTTGCTGCTCCAAAAGTTGAGGAACCACTAGTGTTCCGTACTACCGAAGAATATTATTTGGATCATCTTCGATCCATTTGTGCTCGTGCTGAAAACCCAACTAGCTTAGTTGAGGGAAAATCATTAAATGAGCATGCTTATTATGTGCGGCACCACATATCTCAAAAAGGGAAACTCTTGTGGCATCAAATTAATACTTTGTGTGGCTATGCTTGGAATTTATGTGAATTACATGATTTTACTTGTTGTTCTGAAGAAACTAAAAAACACCTTCCCTACCAATGTGTGTTTAATGATAGTGAAATACAACTTCTTATGCCAAGGAAGCCTATTGTTATTTTCATGTTGAACAAATTGAAGAATTTGTTGCTTTTAAGGGTGCTTATGAAATTGCTTCTTTGATTGAAAAGTGTGATGCTACTCTTTACAAGTCTGGAAATTTTCCCGTACTCATATATTTCTATGAAAACTATGCTTCTAATGCTTATTTTAAAGAATTTATTGAAAGAATGACCGCTGCCTTGGAAGAGACTAATATTTTGGAGGAATCTGTGGAAGAAGAAATTGCTGAAATTGTGAGCTCATTAGATGAAAAAGATGAGGAGGAGAGCGAAGAACCAAAGGAGGAAGAGCGGATTAGCTACCCGTGCACACCTTCTAATGAGAGTAACTCTTCAACTCATACATTGTTTAATTTCCCTCTGTACATACCGAAGGATGAATGCCATGATGAATGCTATGATGATTGCTATGATCCCTTGGATACTTTTGAAATGTCCCTTTTGATGAACTTGATGCTTGCTATGCTTGTGGCCATGATGCCAATATGAATTATGCTTATGAAGATTAACTTGCTATAGTTCCTTATGTTAAGCATGAAATTGTTGCTATTGCATCGACACATGATAGTCCTATTATCTTTTTGAATTCTCCTAACTACACCATATCAGAGAAGTTTGCTCTTATTAAGGATTACATTGATGGGTTGTGTTTTGCTACTACACATGATGATTTTAATGAATATAATATGCATGTGCTTGCTGCTCCTACTTGCAATTATTATGAGAGAGGAACTACATCTCCACCTCTTTATGTTTCCAATACTATGAAATTGCAAGAAACTGTTTATACTATTCATTGGCCTTTACTTAATGTGCATGAATTGTTCTTGTATGACTTGCCAATGCATAGGAAGTGAGTTAGACTCCGTTGTCACATGATATATATCACTTTGTGCTCACTACTAAATTACAAATCATTGTTAATTAAAATTGGCTTTGATATACCTTGGGATCCGGGTGGATCCATTACTTGAGCACTTTATATCTAGCTTAATGGCTTTAAAGAAAGCGCTACCAGGGAGACAACCCGGAAGTTTTAGATAGTCATTTTATTATGTTATGTGCTTTTATAAATTTAAAAAAAAATATAGAGGGGCACCTAAAACTTCACAAAAAGAAAGGTGAAAGTGAGAGAGATGATGAGAACCGTTGAAGTGGGGGACGTCCTTGATCTTTTGGTCATGCCCATGGAAACTTTGTGAATCTTGAATCAAAGAAAATTTCCAACAAAAATAATTATCCCCTTGTAAAAATCCATTGTATTATAAAAATAATGTGCCAAGATTTGCCTTTAGGATGATTAGATTGCTTGTTGGTATGTGCGGTGTAAAAACAGAAACTTTGGCTGTAGTGCGTGAATTTACATTTTTTTACTGGAACGTCAAAAGTTTCTGAAATTTTGACACAGTATTGCTATACAAAATGTTTATTTCCTCATAATTTTTCAAAATTTTTGTAGTTACAGAAGTATGGTCAAAGTTCAGATTACTACAGACTGTCCTGTTTAAGACAGATTCTGTTTTTGATGCATTGTTTTGCTTGTTTTGATGAAACTATCAATTTTATCGGTGGTATAAGCCATGGAGAAGTTATAATACAGCAGGGATAATGCAAATATAAAATATGAATGGGTTTATAACTGTACTTAAAATAGAAATTTGCTTTATTATACTAACGGATCTCACCAGTCTTCTGTTAAGTTTTGTGTGGATGAAGTGTTCGAACATCGAGGAGGTCTCGATATGAGGAGAAGGAGGAGAGGCAAGAGTTCAAGCTTGGGGATGCCCAAGGCACCCTAAGTAAATATCCAAGGAGACTCAAGCATCTAAGCTTGGGGATGCCCCGGAAGGCATCCCATCTTTCTTCAACAAGTATCGGTATGTTTTAGTTTTCGTTTCGTTCATGTGATATGTGTAAATCTTGGAGCATCTTTTGTGTTTAGTTCTCACTTTTCTTTTATGCACCATGCTGGTATGATATAGTCCATGGTTGATTATAGAATTCTCATTGCACTTCACTTATATCTTTTGAGTATGGCTTTATAGAATGCTTCATGTGCTTCACTTATATCATTTGAAGTTTGGATTGCCTGTTTCTCTTCACATAGAAAACCGTTATTCGTAGAATGCTCTTTTGCTTCACTTATATTTATTAGAGCATAGTATTTTGTAGAAATAATTAAAATCTCTTGCTTCACTTATATCTATTTAGAGAGTCAACATGAATTGGTCATTCACATGGTTAGTCATAAAATCCTAGATAAAACTTAGGGATCACTGAATATGATATGCTTGATTCCTTGCAATAGTTTTGTGATACAGAGATGATAATATGTGGGAGGTACTAGTGGATGATCATGTTTAGTAAGATATTGATGTTAAGGTTTTTGATTCCTGAAGCATGCACATATAGTCTCCCGTTATGCTAGGAAGTTGGTGCACAATTTATTCTTGATTGTCTATCTTTGTGTGAAGGTCGGGGGCGCGCGATGGTTAACTCCTACCAACCTCCCCCCTAGGAGCATGCGTAGTAATACTTTGCTTCGAGGGCTAATAAAATTTTGCAATAAGTATGTGAGTTCTTTATGACTAATGTGATTCCATGGATTATACGCACTCTTACCTTTCCGCAATTTGCTAGCCTCTACGGTACCGTGCATTGCCCTTTCTCACCCGGAGAGTTGGTGCAAAGTTCGCCGGTGCATCGAAACCCCGTGATATGATATGCTCTATCACACGTAAGCCTTATTATATCTTCCTCAAAACATCCACCATACCTACCTATTATGGCATTTCCATAGCCATTCCGAGATATATTGCCATGCAACTTCCACCGCTTCCGTATTGATGACTTGAGCATTCATTGTCATATTGCATTACATGATCATAAGATAGCTAGCATGAGTTTTCCATGGCATGTCTGTTTTTTGATATCTTTGCTACGCTAGATCATTGCATTCATATAGAGTCATACTTTGTTCTACTATCGTTGTAATATTGAGTTGTAAGTAAATAAAAGTGTGATGATCATCATTATTCATTATTAGAGCATGTCCCAGTGATGAAAGGATGATGGAAACTATGATTCCTCCACAAGTCGGGATGAGGCTCCGGACAAACAAAAAAAAAGAAAAAGAAAAAAATAGAAAAAAAGAAAAAAAGAAAAAAAGAAAAAAAATGAAAGAAGTAGAAGGGGCATGCTAATTCCACACTTGTGCTTCAAAGTAGCACCATGTTTTTCATATAGAGAGTCTCCTATTTTGTCACTTTCATATACTAGTGGGAATTTTTCATTATAGAGTTATATGCACACCCACTTAGTTTTCATATTGAGCTTTCATACACTTATAGCTCTTAGTTCATCCGTTGTATGGCAATCCCTACTCCTCGCATTGGTATCTATTGATGGTCATCTCCATAGCCCGTTGATACGCTGAGTTGATGCGAGACTTTCTTCTCCACTTTTACCCCATTGAAACCAACCACCATATTCTATTCGACCCATAGTGCTATATCCATGGCCTGCGATCATGTATTGCGTGAGAGTTAAAAATGCTAAAGCGCGTTAAAAAGTATGAACCAATTGCTTGGCTGACACCGGGGTAGTACATGATTTATACTTTGTGTTAAGAAGACAGAGCATGACAAGGCTATATGATTTTGTAGGGATAGCGTTCTTTAGCCCTGATATTTTGAAAGACATGATTGTTTGTTGGGATGCCTGAGTATTAATGTCTTTATGTCAAAACTAGACTATTGGTTTGAATCACTCGTGTCTTAATATTCATGCCATGATTAGATATATGATCAAGATTATGCTAGGTAGCATTCCACATCAAAAAATATCTTTTTTATCATTTACCTACTCGAGGACGAGCAGGAATTAAGCTTGGGGATGCTGATACGTCTCCATCGTATCTATAATTTTTGACTGTTTCATGCCAATATTATACAACTTTCACATATTTTTGGCAACATTTTATATGATTTATTGGACTAACATATTGATCCAGCGCCTAGTGCCAGTTGTGTTTGTTGCATGTTTTTTGTTTCGCATAATATCTATATCAAACGAAGTCCAAACGCGATAAAAATTTACGGAGATATTTTTTTTGGAATATTTGTGAATTTTGAGAAGTGGAATCAACGCAAACGGAGGCCCACCGCCCCCAAGATACATTAGGGCGCGCCACAAGGGCCCAAACACGTAGTGGTGTCTTGTGCCCACCTCGTAAGTCGGTTGGCACTCTCCTTCCAGCTAATTTTTGGATAAACCCCCCCTCAAAATTTCAGCCCGATCGGAGTAACAGATCTCCGGGAATATAAGAAATGGTTTTCGGCCAGAAAAGTGGAACGAAAAACAGAAGAGAACAGAGAGGGAGATCCAATCTCGGAAGGGCTCCCACCCCTCCGCCGCCATGGCGGCCATGGACCAGAGGGGGAACTCTCCTCCCATCTAGGGGAAGGCCAAGCAGGAAGAAGAAGAAGGAGGGGGGCTCTCTCCCCCTCTCTCCCGGTGGCGCCGAAACGCCGACGGGGCAATCATCATGATGGTGATCTACACCAACAACTTCGCCGCCGTCAACACCAACTCTCTCCCTCTCTATGCAGCGGTGTAACTCACATTTTCCCCGCTGTAGTCTCTACTTAAACATGGTGCTCAACTCCATATATTATTTCCCAATGATATTTGGCTATCCTATGATGTTTGAGTAGATCCGATTTGTCCTATGGGCTAATTGATGATCGTGGTTGGTATGAGTGTATATTTTATTATGGTGCTGTCCTACGGTGCCCTCCGTCTCACGCAAATGTGGGGGATCCCCGCTGTAGGGTGTTGCAATGTGTTCATGATTTGCCTATGGTGGGTGGCGTGAGTGACAGAATACACATACCTGAGTAGGTGGGTTTTTGCATATGGAAGTAAAGAGGACTTGATACTTAATGCTATGGTTGGGTTTTACCTTAATGATCTTTGGTAGTTTCGGATGCTTACTAGAGTTCCAATCATAAGTGCATATGATCCAAGTACGGAAAGTATGTTAGCTCATGCCTCTCCCTCATATAAAATTGCAAGAATGATTACCGGTCTAGTTATCAATTGCCTAGGAACAAATAACCTTCTTGTTTGACAAAAGCTTTATACTAAACAACTAAATTTTATTATCTTGCAATTTACTCGTAGTTTTATTCCCGTTAAGTACTTCTAGTTTTATTCATGCAAACTATCCTATCACCTACAAAATAGTTTCATACTTGTTCTAGGTAAAGCAAACGTTAAAGTGTGCGTAGAGTTGTATCGGTGGTCTATAGAACTTGAGGGAATATATGTTCTACCTTTAGCTCCTCATTGGGTTCGACACTCTTATCGAAAAAGGCTACAAACGATCCCCTACACTTGTGGGTTATCAACCAACCATATGAGTGAGAGCATCCTAGAGGGAGTGAGTGAGCCACAACACTTAGTGAGTGAGGTAGTTGAGAGGGCATGTGAGGCCACTATGATTTCTAACAACTTACCCTCTACTCCTATTGTGTCTTCTTCTTTGGTGCAAGGTCCCATACATGAAGACGCGCCTACCCTCGACGATTCCATCCCTCCAATGGGAATGACGATGGCCATGGTGGATGATGATGCCCCACCCACATGGTTCCATCATGATGATGACCACGAGTTGGTACTTCCCACCTCACCTACATCACATGAGCGAAGCTCTAAAGGTAACATAGGTGAAGGTTCTTTTCTTGTCCCACTAGTGGAATATCTTGCCATTGATTGCTTGCATGATGTTGATCACCTTATGGACACACGACATGCTATGTCTTCTTCATGCTTAGATATGCCACCAATTTTTGATGAATATGATGATGAGCATGTCGAATTACCTAGTTGGGATGCTATTCTTCATAGGATATCATGTGAAAATTCTATTGGTCACATCATGTTTGACAATCCGCTAAACTTGTCATATGCTATGCGTGAAATTTCCCATATTGCATCTTTGCAATCTCACCGCCGCAACTATGCATATCCCATAAGAATTAATCCCATTTGCTCATATGGCATAGACAACAAGCCCATGGTTATTGGCATTTGCTTTTCTTGTGATGATATTGCATGCTTCCTTTGCATCATTTGCGCAATATTTCTCATATGCCATGCCATGATCCCCATGATTTGGAAATGCATTGTTTTGGATGTTGTCCATACTCTCCGCATTATGCTTCCGCTATTGCACATGAGGAAATCACCATGGTTTCCTCATATCTATAAGGAGACTTTGATCCATCCTACACTTTGCATGATTCCCATAATTGTGTGCACAATATGCTTGCCATTGATATGAATGATATGCTTGTGCCACATACTTGCTACAATTCATGTCTCAATCATGTTGAGCATAATAACTATCATTGCATGCTGGATGACATGTTCCTATAGCATGCATCAAATTACTTTGAGCATTGTTTACCTTGTGCTAACTCTAACGTGCACATACACATCATGATGGATGATGTGTACATTTACCACGCACACACCTTGTTTCCTGTGTCTCATTCTTGTGTAGGTACACATGATTCTTCGTCAACCTCACAAGCGTACGAGTTGACGAAAAGAGCTCTAGAGAGCAACGAAGATGTGCACCACTATGGAGTGCTTACCCTCCACCCACCCTCTTTGCGCAAATACATCGCGCATTTCTTCTACATGGCACTCACATGGCTATGGCTTATTTTCCATTACACTTATTATGCCCATTTTGCCATGTTCACTTTGCATGATATGTTCATTTATATGCCGTTGCCATGCATTTGTGACCCATGCCTTGCATCTCACATGTCACTTGATTCTCATATTCGTATGTGTATTTGCAAGTTTGGTGGAGGATTTACTTGCTATTGCCATGTTTGCTTGTTGACCCATGTCTATGCTGATACTTTGCTCTTGCTTCGTGCTCGCGATATGTCATGTGCATTATTGATGCCCACTATTTGCTCACATGATGTGATGGCCATGATTTACTCTAGTATGTTGCATCTTCACACTACTAGTTTGCGCGACATGATCACTATGCTTGCTTGTTTTGCATCACCGATGTGCTCCTTTTATGAGGTTGATGACAACCATTGCCATGCTTCGCACATGATTGATATTGCTTGTTGTCATATGTCTCCACATGTTGACTCTCTCATGCTCGATGCTTTGCCATGTATTGAGTGCAACCATGCTATTAATTTTGCTAATGAGATTGCCCCCATAGCTTTCTCTCATATTACTGGAGCTTTTGACATCTTTCATGTGAAGCATGCTTGCCTTCCTTCCTTGCACCATATGCCTAGTGCCATGAATATAGACATTGTTGCATCATATTATTCATGCACTTTTGCTTCTAATTGTTATGTGCAAGAGAAGAGAACCATCATGATGGATGATGTGTTTGTCTACCATGCACATACATTCTTTGCTTTGTTGTGTGTATGTGTAGGATACTTCGACTACATGTCAACTTCCACTTCGCGTGAGTTGACGATTCGAGCTCTTGAGAGTGAGCCATGCTACACCGACGTGATTCTACATCGCACTTGCTTGCGCATCGACATTGTGAAGGACACACAAGGACAAGTTTTCAAGGTGACATCCTTCTTAAGCATGGATATTGTGGATCATCCTATTTGTGTTGCTTGTACCATGACATATCTTGGTCATCTTGGACCAGATATTTGCACACATGATAGCGATGTTGCTGCAATTCTTGATTGCCATCTTTCCATGCCTCATGACATATTTACTTTATGTGTTGCATCCAACTTGTGGATTGATTTCTCCTATCATATGTTTGGTTGCACCAATGTCATCTCTTCACAAATGCCATGCCCGATTGCTTGCTACATGCTTCACTTGATTGCCTCACACATGATGACCAATTGCTCTTTCAATTGTGTTGAGTGCCACCCTATCGTCACTACACCTATGCACATTATGCTTGGATTGCCTTGCACTTTGGATTACCCCATGTGTATAGACACTTCAATTTACTTGGTGTTGTGAATGATTCCTATGCCTATCATAGTCCTTTTGTTGATTGGTTTGTGCATGCGTGCTATGACCTTGAGGTGGATGCTTGTTATATTGTCACACCTATTTGCATTTCTACCTCACATTTTCATGCTTGTCTCCATGATTGCATTGCTTGTGCTCAATTCATATGCTTACATGCCATGACAAAATCCCTTGTCACACCATATGATATGCATGATGACAACACTTGTTCGGTGATTCACCAATTGAATGTTTGGTTTTGCACTAACGCTAACCACATTTGTTTTTCCAAGTGTTTGTCGTGTTTGCTCCTTTTTAAGGAATTACTAGATGGTGCGACATTGGAGAGTGCCCATTTCGAGCTTGATGATGATGAGTGCTTGGTGATCGTCCACTTCTACACGGTGACGACATCTCCTTCCCATGGTGATTTGGATTTTGATCCGAGGACGGATCTTAGCCAAGGGGGAGGGGATGATGCAGAGAATCTTACGGACATCACCATGACAAGAGTCCATTTGGCAAGTGACACGTGCCACTACTACTTCACATACATAAAGGTGAATCATCTCCTTTACACGTGTTCACTTGACCCCTTCGAGGATGGTATACTACTTGACATTCCTCTCGTGTGCATGCATAGGTATTGTCGGAGCTTCACGGATGCCGAGGAGGAGTGCAAGCGCCAAGAAGCAACTACACCATCCGTGAGGGAAGCCTGGAAGCGGAGACGGAAGAAGACGGAGTGCCGAAGAATGAGTGAAGCCCCTGGACACCCCGTGCGCACAGCCTCCCTGGACCTCGTGTGCACGAGCCTACCAGGAGCTCTCTGGGTACCCCGTGCGCACGGGCCCAGAACACCCCGTGCCCACGGTACATGCCCGTGCGCATGGGCTAAGTGGACGCCTCCCTGGATACCCCGTGCGCACGGGCTCCACTTACCCCGTGTACACGGGGCTGCCAGCGTGCAACTGTTGGGCTTTGCCCATGTATTCCCGTTTCGCCCTACTTACCGCTTCATTGCCTTGGACCTACATATACTCCTCCACCTCCTCATTTCTAGGGTTAGCAATGGTTTAGCTCATAAATAGTTGAGCCTAGCTCCTTCCACTACCTCTCCCGCCTCTATGAGAGAAGATCACCTAGTGGATGTCAAGGCCCCTCAAGAGGGAAGATCCCTAGTGGATTCAAGGCTCCATATCCCCATGGGATTTGGGATGAACTCTACCATGTATCCTCTTTCCCTTTGTTGTTCTTGTACCTTTGTGGATCTTATGTGTATGTGAGACTAGTGGATGTGTGATTGGACTTGTTCTTGAGTGTTTCTCTTGTGATTTCCCCTCGTGTTCTTCGTGTTCATTCACAAATCCACCTCCAATTCGTGAAAGATCGACACACACGGACGTGCCCCGTATCACCCTATCGGATTTCGGGCTCCGCAAAACCCAAAGAGGTTTGAACTCAGGGGCATGTGCGAAGATCCCCACCAGCTTCTACCTCAAGCTCGCAGCTCGACAGCCTAGCCCAACGAACTCACACAATCGTGGGGAAGAAGACTAGCACACGAGGATTTACCCAGGTTCGGGCCGCTGCAAAGCGTAAAACCCTACTCCTGCTTTTGGTGGATTGCCTCGCGAGGAGTTTTGTGGATGAACTAGTAAAGTGGTGAGTAGCCTCGCGACGGTGCTTGGGTGGTGTTTGCTCTGTCCCATTCTACGGAGCAGCCTAGCCTCTATTTATAGTTGCCCGGGTCCTCTTCCCTTATTGCAATGGCGGGAAGGGATCCCACAACGGCCAAATTCAAAGGGGGACAAGGAGTACACCTTATCCTGACGAAAGGTGGTCTTTGCCTGCAAAGTAGCCGGTGGTGATACAGAGGTGGGCTCGGCCATGACGTCCGTCCGGCGAGGCTCATGGTCTTGGTCTCGTTGCACCGGAATGGAAACCTTTGGTGGGGGTGCCTTGGGAACCTGCGTACGTCTTTGCCTCCTTTGCACCAAAGAGGAAATTATCTCCTCTGCGTGCGCTAGTGCCCGCCTGGCCTGGCTTGCATCACCCCCGACCTCCCGAGGCTGAGCGATGCATATGGATCTCCGCCCCTCGGGAGGCGACCTGGGGAGGCCTCCTCCCACCGGGGATCTTGGCGTCGTCCTCCTCGCGAGGGTGGGGCTCTCGCGAGGGCCTTGTCTTTGAATGAGGCCGCACTGGACCGCGCCAGGCCTTTGAAGTGGGCCACGCCATAGGCCGCATGCAGGCAGTTTTGGGTACCCCCGTTCCTAGTACGCCGACAGTAGCCCCCGGGCCCAAGGCGCGCTCGAGCCGGCTTCGGGGCGAAGCCGAAGAAGATGGCCCGAAGCGCCGCGGGCCCCCATCGCCTGCGAGCCCAGCCTGTCTCATGGCAAGTAACGAGGCGTGGACGCCTCCACTTCACCACGGCACCTCAACAACCGCTCTAGCTGACTAGCAACCGGCGCGCGTCGCAGGGCCATCATTGCCCGGGATGGGGAGGGGTGCCGGTTGGCCTCCACCCGGCTATAAATGGGCGAAGGGGACGGAGCCCCCAACCCATTCCTAGTTCTCGCTCCCCCGTTTCGTCCTCCGCCTGCTCGATCATGACGCCGGTGGGGAGGTTTTCTGCTGCCGAGAAGGGGAAAGCCTGCCAGGAGGGGCCGGACCAACAGCCTCCCAAGAGGAGCCGGGGCCGTCCTCGCAAGTATACCGTGGCGTCGACGGCGGCGCCCCATGGGCGCGGCCGTACCTCCACGAGGGCTGGTGCCTCCGCTGGCGCAGGCCGATGCGGCAGGCGCGGCGGCCGTGGCCAAGAAGGGAGACCCGCAGTAGGTGCTCGGCCACCGCGCCAGCTTGCCCACACGGCCGATATGGGCCAAGAGTTCCTGGTGCTGGTGGAGAGGCCGGCGATCACCTGGTTGCAGTTCCCGCTCTTCTTCACGGAGACGCTGCAGGCCAACGAGCCCGTAGGTCTGTGGCTGCAAGCCGATGGTTGTTGTAGCGGCCCGTTGTGGGTGGAGGCCGAGGTTACCCCCGCAGGCTACGCCTTCTTGAGCCACGGGTAGCAGACCTTCGCCCGCGCCCACGGCCTGGAGGGAAGGCTCACGCTCCACTTCAAGAACGACCGTGCCACGACGCTTTTCGTCAAGATCTTCGGGGAGGATAGTAGGCACTTGGGGTGCTGCACGGAGGGCGATGGCGGTGGTGACCTTGAAGGTGAGCTTGTCCTTGGCGACTGCCGTCATGCTTCTAGCAGCAACGACACCTCCTCCGAGGAGAGTCCGAGCGACGACAGCTATGACGCATGCTACTTCTTGACATTGCGTTGGTTTTCCCTTGAAGAGCAAAGGATGATGTAGCAAAGTACATAAGTATTTCCCTCAGTTTTGAGAACCAAGGTATCAATCCAGTAGGAGGTACAAGCAAGGCCCCAATCTATGCATCTGCACAAACAATCAAACACTTGCACCCAACGCTATAAAGGGGTTGTCAATCCCTTCACGGTCACTTGCAAGGATGAGATCCGATAGAGATAGATATAAAATATTACTAAAACGATAATTAAAATAAAAGTAAATAAATTGCAGCAAAGTATTTTTGTGTTTTTTAGTTTATAGATCTGAAAATATAACATGGAAAATAGACCCGGGGGCCATAGGTTTCACTAGAGGCTTCTCTCTTGAAGGAAAATAATACGGTGGGTGAACAAATTACTGTCGAGCAATTGATAGAAAAGCGCATAGTTATGACGATATCCAAGGCAATGATTATGCATATAGGCATCACGTCCGTATCAACTAGACCGAAACGATTCTAAATCTACTACTATTACTCCACACATCGACCGACTCCTGCCTGCATCTAGAGTATTAAGTTCATGAAGAACAGAGTAACGCATTAAGTAAGATGACATGATGTAGAGGGATAAACTCAAGGAATATGATGAAAACCCCATCTTTTTATCCTTGATGGCAACAATACAAATACGTGCCTCGCTACCCCTACTTTGTCACTGGGTGAGGACACGGCAAGATTGAACCCAAAACTAAGCACTTCTCCCATTGCAAGAATTACCAATCTAGTTGGCCAAACCAAACCAATAACTCGAAGAGACTTACAAAGATATGAAATCATGCATATAAGAATTCAGAGAAGATTCAAATAATATTCATAGATAATCTGATCATAAACCCACAATTCATTTGATCTCGACAAACACACCGCAAAAGAGTATTACATCGGATAGATCTCCATGAAGATCATGGAGGACATGGTATTGAAGAACATAGAGAGAGAAGAAGCCATCTAGCTACTAGCTATGGACCCGAAGGTCTGAGGTAAACTACTCACGCATCATCGGAAGGGCAATGGTGTTGATGTAGAGGCCCTCCGTGTTCGAATCCCCCTCCGACAGATCGCCGGAAAAGGCCCCAAATGGGATCTCATGGGAACAGAGGCTTGCGGCAGCGGAAAACTATTTTCGTGGCTCCCTTTGGTATTGGGGGAATATTTCTGAATTTATAGGCGAAGAGTTAGGGTTGGAGGAGCTACGGGGGGCCCACAAGCCACGCCCCCCCAGGGGTGTGCCCTGGTGGCTTGTGGCCCACCCGTAGGTATTCTGGCCTCTTCTCCAAGCCTCTTGGGTTCCTTCTGGTCCAAGAAAAATCAGCGTAGAATTTTATTCCGTTTGGACTCCGTTTGATATTCCTTTTCTGCAATACTCAAAACAAGGAAAAAAACAAAAACTGGCCCTGGGCACTAGGTTAATAGGTTAGTCCCAAAAATAATATAAAGTAGTATATTAATGCATATAAAACATCCAAAATAGATAATATAATAGCATGGAACAATCAAAAATTATAGAAACGTTGGAGACGTATCAGCATCCCAAACCTTAATTCCTACTCGTCCTCGAGTAGGTAAATGATAAAAATAGAATTTTTGATGTGGAATGCTACCTAACATATTTATCCATGTAATATTCTTTATTGTGGCATGAATGTTCAGATCCATAAGATTCAAAACAAAAGTTTAATGTTGACATAAAAACAATAATACTTCAAGCATACTAACAAAGCAATCGTGTCTTTTCAAAATATCATGGCCAAAGGAAGTTATCCCTACAAAATCATAAGGTCTGGCTATGCTCCATCTTCCCCACACAAAGTATTTAAATCATGCACAACCCCGATGACAAGTCAAGCAATTGTTTCACACTTTTTATGTTCTCAAACTTTTTCAACTTTCGCGCAATACATGAGCGTGAGCCATGGATATAGCACTATAGGTGGAATAGAATATCGTGGAGGTTGTGAGGAAAAGGAGAAGATAGTCTCACATCAACTAGGCATATCAACGGTCTATGGAGATGCCCATCAATAGATATCAATGTGAGTGAGTTGGGATTGCCATGCAACGGATGCACTAGAGCTATAAGTGTATGAAAGCTCAAAAAGAAACTAAGTGGGTGTGCATCCGACTCGCTTGCTCACGAAGACCTAGGGAAATTTGAGGAAGCCCATCATTGGAATATACAAGCCAAGTTATATAATGAAAAATTCCCACTAGTATATGAAAGTGACAAAATAGGAGACTCTCTATCATGAAGATCATGGTGCTACTTTGAAGCACAAGTGTGGAAAAAAGATAGTAGCATTGTCCCTTCTCTCTTTTCTCTCATTTTTTTTGGTGGTGGGCATCTTTGGCCTCTTTTTTTATTTGGGCTTCATTGGCCTCTTTTATTATTTTTAAAGTCTGTAGTCTCATCCCAACTTGTGAGGGAATCATAGCTTCCGTCCTTTCCTGACATGGGACAATGCTCTAAAAATGATGATCATCACACTTTTTTTTACTTACAACTCAAGAATTACAACTCGATACTTAGAGAAAAACATGACTCTATATGAATGCCTCCGGCGGTGTACCGGGATGTGCAACGATCTAGCATAGCAAATGACATTAATGAAAACATCACGCTAGCTGTCTTACGATCATGCAAAGCAATATGGCAATGATGGTGCGTGTCATGATAAACGGAACGGTGGAAGTTGCATGGAAATATATCTCGGAATGGCTATGGAAATGCCATAATACTTAGGTATGGTGGCTGTTTTGAGGAAGGGTATATGGTGGGTTTAATGCACCGGCGAAAGTTGCGCGGTACTAGAGAGGCTAGCAAAGGTGGAAGGGTGAGAGTGCGTGTAATCCATGGACTCACATTAGTCATAAAGAACTCACATACTTATTGCAAAATTCTATTAGTTATCGAAACAAAGTATTAGACGCATGCTCCTAGGGGAGAGGTTGGTAGAATTTAACCATCGCGCGCTCCTGACCCTCACACAAAGGATGACAATCAATAAACAAATCATGCTCCGACTTCGTTACATAACAGTTCACCATACGTGCATGCTACGGGAATCACAAACTTTTAACACAAGTATTTCTACCAATCCACAATTACTCACTAGCATGACTCTAATATCACCATCTTTATATCTCAAAACTATATGCAAGGAATCAAACTTCTCATAGTATTCAATGCACTTTATATGAAAGTTTTTATTATATCCCTCTTGGATGCCCATTATATTAGGACTAAATTCATAACCTAAACCAATTACTATGCTGTTTAAAGACTCTCAAAATAATATAAGTGAGGTATGAGAGTTCAATTATTTCTATAAAATAAAACACCACCGTGCTCTGAAAAGATATAAGTGAAGCACTAGAGCAAAATTGCCTAGCTCAAAAGATATAAGTGAAGCACATAGAGTATTCTAATAAATTCACGATTCATGCATGTCTCTCTCAAAAGATGTGTGCAGCAAGGATGATTGTGGAAAACTAAAAAGAAAATACTCATATCATACAAGACGCTCCAAGCAAAACACATATCTTGTGGTGAATAAAAATATAGCCTCAAGTAAATTTACCGATGGATTGAAGACGAAAGAGGGGATGCCTTCCGGGGCATCCCCAAGCTTAGGCTCTTTGGTATCCTTGAATATTCCTTGGGGTGCCTTGGGCATCCCCAAGCTGAGGCTCTTGCCACTCCTTATTCCATGGTCCATCAAATCTTTACCCAAAACTTGAAAACTTCACAACACAAAACTCAACAGAAAACTCGTGAGATCCGTTAGTATAAGAAAAATAAATCACCACTTTATGTACTGTTGTGAACTCATTCTTTATTTATATTAGTGTAATATCTACTATATTCCAACTTCTCCATGGTTCATACCCCCTAATACAACCCATAGATACATTAAAATAAGCAAACAACACAAAGAAAACAGAATCTGTCAAAAACAGAACAGTCTGTAGCAATCTGGAAACTTCGAATACTTATGTAACTCCAAAAATTCTGAAAAGGACAATCTGGGCAATTTGTATATCAATCTTGTATAAAAATTTCAGACTCATTCGACGCTCTGGTGAATTTATAAAATTCCTGGACTGAGCGCAAAAGTTTTTGTTTTTCAGCAAGATCAAATCAACAATCACCGTAAACCATCCCAAAGGTCTTACTTGGCTCAAATACTAATTAAAACACTAAAACACAATTACTACAGAGGTAATAATGTGTAAATCACTCAATAATAGAAACTAAAACAAAAAACATAAAATAAAATTGGGTTGCCTCCCAACATGCGCTATTGTTTAACGCCCCTAGCTAGGCATAACGCAATAGATCTAGGTATTGTCATCTTTGGTATGTAACTCCTCAATTGCACACTTATAAACCCTAGGAGGTTCTCTTCTCTTATCAATAATAATGCCCCTAGGCTAGAAGTCAAGAAATTCACTTGTAGCAATTGGTTCCCGGACAATATTAATAAAGTTAGGGTGAGCACTTATCATCTTAAGATCTTCATCTCCTTTACTAGAGGATTCACCCTTATTTTTAGGAACATAAATAAACTTGGAAGTCTTAGTAGGAGGAAAATTTGGAGTGGTTTTAATAGAGGCAAAAGCAGAACCCAAGTTGGTAATAATATCTTCTAGCTTGCCAATTCTAATGGAATCCTGATCTATCTTTTCATTAACTATGGGTTCTTTCTCCCTTAGATTTTTTAAAGTAACTCCTACCTTAGATCCATATTGAGTAATTTGATTATGAATCTTTTTATCTAAGTTTTCAATGATCTCTATGGTAGCTACTTTATTTTCAATAATATCAAGCCTTTGCATCACATGTTCCAACGTTAAAATTGTTTCATTAACCATGAGTGGGGGTGAACCTACCAAATTTATCATAGCACTATAAGAATCAACGGTATGTCTTCCCAAGAAATTTCCTCCCGTAATGGTATCTAGAACATATCTATTCCAAGGAGAAACACCCACATAAAAATTGCGAAGGAGAATGGTAGTAGATTGCATATGAGTAGATCTATTTTGAGCATTACAAATTCTATACCAAGCATCTTTTAAGTTTTCTCCCTCCCTTTGCTTAAAATTAAGAACTTCACTCTCGGGAGTACTAGCGATAGTAGTAAGGCTAGCCATGAGTTTAAGCGATCTAACACACAAGCAAACAAAAAGCAAACAGAAAGAAAAACGGAAGAAGGGCGAATAAAAAGGCAATTTTTTTTGGTTTTTTCTGAAATTCGTTTTAGAAGTGGGGGAGAGCAAAACGAGAGGCAAATGGCAAATAATGTAAATGCAAGAGATGAATTTGTGATGGGTACTTGGTAGGCTTGATGTAGATCTCTTCGGCAACCACGCCAGAAATTGGAAAGTTGACGGGAGAGTTCTTGTCTTGACTTGCTATGTATCCTCCCCGGCAACGGCGCCAGAAATCCTTCTTGCAACTTCTTGAGCTTGCCTTGGTTTTCCCTTGAAGAGGAAAGGGTGATGCAGCAAAGTAGATAAGTATTTCCCTCAGTTTTGAGAACCAAGGTATCAATCCAGTAGGAGGTACAAGCAAGGCCCCAATCTATGCACCTGCACAAACAATCAAACACTTGCACCCAACGCTATAAAGGGGTTGTCAATCCCTTCACGGTCACTTGCAAGGATGAGATCCGATAGAGATAGATATAAAAGATCACTAAAACGATAATTAAAATAAAAGTAAATAAATTGCAGCAAAGTATTTTTGTGTTTTTTAGTTTATAGATCTGAAAATATAACATGGAAAATAGACCCGGGGGCCATGGGTTTCACTAGAGGCTTCTCTCTTGAAGCAAAATAAGACGGTGGGTGAACAAATTACTGTCGAGCAATTGATAGAAAAGCGCATAGTTATGACGATATCCAAGGCAATGATTATGCATATAGGCATCACGTCCGTATCAACTAGACCGAAACGATTCTAAATCTACTACTATTACTCCACACATCGACCGACTCCTGCCTGCATCTAGAGTATTAAGTTCATGAAGAACAGAGTAACGCATTAAGTAAGATGACATGATGTAGAGGGATAAACTCAAGCAATATGATGAAAACCCCATCTTTTTATCCTTGATGGCAACAATACAAATACGTGCCTCGCTACCCCTACTTTGTCACTGGGTGAGGACACCGCAAGATTGAACCAAAAACTTAGAACTTCTCCCATTGCAAGAATTACCAATCTAGTTGGCCAAACCAAACCAATAACTCGAAGAGACCTACAAAGATATGAAATCATGCATATAAGAATTCAGAGAAGATTCAAATAATATTCATAGATAATCTGATCATAAACCCACAATTCATCGGATCTCGACAAACACACCGCAAAAGAGTATTACATCGGATAGATCTCGATGAAGATCATGGAGAACATGGTATTGAAGAACAAAGAGAGAGAAGAAGCCATCTAGCTACTAGCTATGGACCCGAAGGTCTGTAGTGGAGAAAAGGAATATCAAACGGAGTCCAAACGGAATAAAATTCTACGCTGATTTTTCTTGGATTAGAAGGAACCCAGGAGGCTTGCAGAAGAGGCCAGAAGACCTATGGGTGGGCCACAAGCCACCAGGGCGCGCCCCTGGGGGGGCGCCCCCTGGCTTGTGGGCCCCCCGTAGCTCCTCCAACCCTAACTCTTTGCCTATAAATTCAAAAATATTCCCCCAATACCAAAGGGAGCCACGAAAATACTTTTCCGCCGCCGCAATCCTCTGTTCCTGTGAGATCCCATCTTGGGGCCTTTTTCGGCGATCTGTCGGAGGGGGATTCGATCACGGAGGGCCAACACTATTGCCCTTCCGATGATGCGTGAGTAGTCCACCACAGACCTTCAGGTCCATAGCTAGTAGCTAGATGGCTTCTTCTCTCTCTTTGTTCTTCAATACCATGTTCTTCATGATCTTCATGGAGATCTATCCGATGTAATACTCTTTTGTGGTGTGTTTGTCGAGATCCAATGAATTGTGGGTTTATGATCAGATTATCTATAAATATTATTTGAATCTTCTCTGAATTCTTATATGCATGATTTCATATCCTTGCAAGTCTCTTTGAGTTATTGGTTTGGTTTGGCCAACTAGATTGGTAATTCTTGCAATGCGAGAAGTGCTTGGTTTTGGGTTCAATCTTGCGGTGTCTTCACCCATTGACAAAGTAGGGGTAGCGAGGCACGTATTTGCATTGTTGCCATCGAGGATAAAAAGATGGGGTTTTCATCATATTGCTTGAGTTTATCCCTCTACATCATGTCATCTTACCTAATGCGTTACTCTGTTCTTCATGAACTTAATACTCTAGATGCAGGTAGGAGTCGGTCATTGTGTGGAGTAATAGCAGTAGATGTAGAATCGTTTCGGTCTACTTGACACGGACGTGATTCCTATATGCATAATCATTGCCTTGGATATCGTCATAACTATGCACTTTTCTATCAATTGCTCGACAATAATTTGTTCACCCACCGTATTATTTTCCTTCAAGAGAGAAGCCTCTAGTGAAACCTATGGCCCCTGGGTCTATTTTCCATATTATATTTTCAGATCTATAAACCAAAAATACCAAAAATACTTTGCTGCAATCTTTTTACTTTTGTTTTACTTTTCATTTTAGTAATCTTCTATATCTATCTCTATCAGATCTCATCCTTGCAAATAACCGTGAAGGGATTGACAACCCCTTTATAGCGTTGGGTGCAAGTGTTTGATTATTTGTGTAGGTACATCTATTGGGGACTTGCTTGTATCTCCTACTGGATTGATACCTTGGTTCTCAACAACTGAGGGAAATACTTATCTACTTCGCTGCATCACCCTTTCCTCTTCAAGGGAAAACCAACGCAAGCTCAAGAAGTAGCAAGAAGGATTTCTGGCGCCGTTGCTGGGGAGATCTACATCAAGCCTACCAAGTACCCATCACAAACTCATCTCTTGCATTTACATTATGTGCCATTTGCCTCTCGTTTTCCTCTCCCCCACTTCTAAAATGATTTTCCAAAAAGATTTGCCTTTTTATTCGCCCTTCTTCCGTTCGTCTTTTCGTTTGCTTTTTGTGTGCTTGTGTGCTAGATTGCTTGCTTTGTCACAATGACTCAAGAGAATACCAAGTTGTGTGACTTTTCCAATACTAATAATAATGATTTTATTAGTACTCCAATTGCTCCCTCCACTAGTGCAGAATCTTATGAAATTAATGTCGCTTTGCTTAATCTTGTTATGAAAGAACAATTTTCCGGCCTTTCTAATGAAGATGCCGCATCCCATCTAAATACTTTCGTTGAGTTGTGTGATATGCAAAAGAAGAAAGATGTGGATAATGATATTGCTAAATTGAAGCTATTTCATTTCTCACTACGAGATCGTGCTAAAACTTGGTTTTCATCTTTGCCTGAAAATAGTATTGATTCATGGAATAAGTGTAAAGATGCTTTTATTTCCAAATACTTTCCGCCCGCTAAGATCATCTCCCTTAGGAACGATATAATGAATTTAACCAACTTGATCATGAGCATGTTGCACAATCTTGGGAGAGGATGAAACTAATGATTAGAAATTGCCCCGCACATGGTTTGAGTTTATGGATGATTATACAATTTTTTTATGCGGGATTGAATTTTGCTTCTAGAAATCTTTTAGATTCCACCGCGGGTGGTACTTTTATGGAAAGCACATTAGGAGAAGCTACTAAACTCCTAGATAATATTATGGCAAATTACTCTCAATGGCATACCGAAAGATCTCCTACTAGAAAAAGGTGCATGCTATTGAAGAAATAAACACTTTGAGTGAAAAGATGGATGAATTAATGAAATTGTTTGCTAGTAAGAGTGCTCCTATTGATCCTAATTATATGCCTTTGTCTTCTTTGATTGGAAATAATAATGAATCTATGGATGTGAATTTTGTTGGTAGGAACAATTTTGGTAATAACGCGTATAGAGGTAATTTCAACCCTAGGCCGTTTCCTAGTAATTTCTCTAATAATTATGGTAATTCCTACAACAATTCTTATGGAAATTATAATAAGATGCCCTCTGATCTTGAGAATAATATTAAAGATTTTATTAGTTCGCAAAAGGTTTTCACTGCTACGATTGAAGAAAAATTGCTCAAGATTGATGATATGGCTAGGAACGTTGATAGAATTTCTCTTGAGATTGATTCTTTGAAAATTAGATCTACTCCACTAAGCATGATATTAATGAGTCTTTAAAAGCTATGAGAACTTCTATTGATGAGTGTAAGGAAAGAACCGCTAGAATTCGTGCTAAGCGTGAATGGCTTGAAAAGGTGTGTTCTCGTGATAATAATGATGAAGATCTTAAAGTGATTGATGTGACTCCTATTGAATCTTTATTTTATAATACAAATCTTGATAAATATGGGACTAGAGATAAGTCAACTTTAGTTAGAAGGCGTCCCAATGATTCGGAGTTTATAGATCTTAATGCTAAGATTGATAAAAGTGGGATTGAAGAGGTCAAGCCTTTAAATAGCAATGAACCCACTCTTTTGGATTTCAAGTACTTTAATTATGATAGTTGTTCTTTGATTGATTGTATTTCCTTGTTGCAATCCATGTTGAATTCTCCGCATGCTTATAATCAAAATAAGGCTTTTACTAAACATATCGTTGATGATATGATGAAATCTTTTGAAGAAATACTTGAGTTGGAAGTTTCCATACCTAGAAAGCTTTATGATGAGTGGGAACCTACTATTAATATTAAAATTAAATATTATGAGTGCCATGCTTTGTGTGATTTGGGTGCTAGCGTTTCCACGATTCCGAAAACTTTATGTGATGTGCTAGGTTTCCATGATCTTGATGATTGCTCTTTAAATTTGCATCTAGCGGATTCCACTATGAAGAAACCTATGGGAAGGATTAATGATGTTCTTATTTTAGCAAATAGGAATTATGTGCCCGTAGATTTCACTATTCTTGATATAGATTGCAATCCTACATGCCCTATTATTCTTGGTAGACCTTTGCTTAGAACGATCGGTGCAATTATTGATATGAAAGAAGGAAACATTAGATTCCAATTTCCATTAAGTAAAGTCATGGAACACTTTCCTAGAAAGAAAATTAAATTACCTTATGAATCTATTATGAGGGCTACTTATGGATTGCATACCAAAGATGACAATACCTAGATCTATTGCGTTATGCCTAGCTAGGGGCGTTAAACAATAGCGCTTGTTGGGAGGCAACCCAATTTTATTTTATGTTTCTGTTTTTTTGCTTCTGTTCTTGAGTGTTTAATTGTGTTTTATTTTTTTAATTAGTGTTTGTGCCAAGTAAGACCTTTGGGATGGTTTACGGTGATTGTTGATTTGGTTTTGCTGAAAAACAGAAACTTTTGCGCTCAGTCGAGGAATTTTATAAATTCTCCAGAGCGTCTATTTGATCTGAATTTTTTACACAAGATTGATATACAAATTTCCCTAATTTTCCTAATTTTTAAGAATTTTTGGAGTTACGGAAGTATGCAAAGTCTACAGATTGCTACAGACTGTTCTGTTTTTGACAGATTCTGTTTTCTTTGTGTTGTTTGCTTATTTTGATGTATCTATGGGTTGTATCGGGGGGTATGAACCATGGAGAAGTTAGAATACAGTAGATATTACACCAATATAAATAAATAATGAGTTCACAACTGTACCTAAAGTGGTGATTTATTTTTCTTATACTAACGGATCTCACAAGTTTTCTGTTGAGTTTTGTGTTGTGAAGTTTTCAAGTTTTGGGTAAAGATTTGATGTACTATGGAATAAGGAGTGGCAATAGCCTAAGCTTGGGGATGCCCAAGGCACCCCAAGACATATTCAAGGATACCAAAGAGCCTAAGCTTGGGGATGCCCCGGAAGGCATCCCCTCTTTGGTCTTCAATCCATCGGTAAATTTACTTGAGGCTATATTTTTATTCACCACATGATATGTGTTTTGCTTGGAGCGTCTTGTATGATATGAGTCTTTGCTTTTTAGTTTGCCACAATAATCCTTGCTGCACACATATTTTGAGAAGGACATGCACTAATCGTGAATTTATTAGAATACTCTATGTGCTCCACTTATATCTTTTGAGCTAGGCAATGTTGCTCTAGTGCTTCACTTATATCTTTTTAGAGCACGGTGGTGTTTTATTTTATAGAAATAATTGAACTCTCGTACCTCACTTATATTATTTTGAGAGTCTTTAAACAGCATGGTAATTGGTTTAGGTTATGAATTTAGTCCTAATATAATGGGCATCCAAGAGGGATATAATAAAAACTTTCATATAAAGTGCATTGAATACTATGAGAAGTTGGATTCCTTGCACATAGTTCTGAGATATAAAGATGGTGATGTTAGAGTCATGCTAGTGAGTAATTGTGGAATGGTAAAAATACATGTGTTAAAGTTTGTGACTCCCGTAGCATGCACGTATGGTGAACCGTTATGTAACGAAGTCGGAGCATGATTTGTTTAATGATTGTCATCCTTTGTGTGAGGGTCGGGAGCGCGCGATGGTTTAGTCCTACCAACCTCTCCCCTAGGAGCATGCATCTAACACTTTGCTTCGATAACTAATAGATTTTTGCAATAAGTATGTGAGTTCTTTATGACTAATGTGAGTCCATGGATTATACGCACTCTCACCCTTCCACCTTTGCTAGCCTCTCTAGTATCGCACAACTTTCGCCGGTGCATTAAACCCACCTTCCTCAAAACAGCCACCATACACCTTCCTCAAAACAACCACCATACCTTCCTATTATGGAATTTCCATAGCCATTCCGAGATATATTGCCATGCAACTTCCACCGTTCCGTTTTTTATGACATGCACCATCATTGTCATATTGCTTTGCATGATCGTAAGACAGCTAGCATGATGTTTTCATGGCTTGTCCGTTTTTTGATGTCATTTTCTATGCTAGATCATTGCACATCCTGGTACACCGCCGGAAGCATTCATATAGAGTCATATCTTGCTGTAGGTATCAAGTTGTAAGTAAATAAAAGTGTGATGATCATCATTATTAGAGCATTGTCCCATGTGAGAAAAGGATGATGGAAGCTAGGATTCCCTCACAAGTAGGGAGGAGTCTCCGAACTTTAGAAATAATAAAAGAGGCCAATGAAGCCCAAATAATAAAAAAAAGAGGCCAAATATTCCCACCAAAAAAAAGGAAAAAATGAGAGAAAAGAGAGAAGGGACAATGTTACTATCTTTTTTCCACACTTGTGCTTCAAAGTAGGACCTTGATCTTCATGATAGAGAGTCTCCTATTTTGTCACTTTCATATACTAGTGGGAATTTTTCATTATATAACTTGGCTTGTATATTCCAATGATGGGCTTCCTCAAATTGCCCTAGGTCTTCGTGAGCAAGCAAGTTGGATGCACACCCACTTAGTTTCTTTTTGAGCTTTCATACACTTATAGCTCTAGTGCATCCGTTGCATGGCAATCCCTACTCACTCACATTGATATCTATTGATGGGCGTCTCCATAGCCCGTTGATACGCCTAGTTGATGTGAGACTATCTTCTCCTTTTTCCACACAACCTCCACCATATTCTATTCCACCCATAGTGCTATATCCATGGCTCACGCTCATGTGTTGCGTGAAAGTTGAAAAGGTTTGAGAACATAAAAGGGCTGAAACAATTGCTTGACTTGTCATCGGGGTGTGCATGATTTAGATACTTTGTGTGGTGAAGATGGAGCATAGCCAGACTATATGATATTGTAGGGATAAACTTTCTAAGGCCATGCTATTTTGAAAGGACACAATTGTTTGTTAGTATGCTTGAAGTATTACTGTTTTTATGTCAATATTGAGCTTTTGTTTTGAATCTTATGGATCTAAATATTCATGCCACAATAAAGAATATTACATGGATAAATATGTTAGGTAGCATTCCACATCAAAAATTCTGTTTTTATCATTTACCTACTCGACGACGAGCAGGAATTAAGCTTGGGGATGCTTGATACGTCTCCAATGTATCTATAATTTTTGATTGTTCCATGCTATTATATTATCTGTTTTGGATGTTTTATATGCATTTATATGCTATTTTATATTATTTTTGGGACTAACCTATTAACCTAGTGCCTAGTGCCAGTTTCTGTTTTTTCCTTGTTTTTGAGTATTGCAGATAAGGAATATTAAACGGAGTCCAAACGGAATAAAATCTTCGGAATGATTTTTCTTGGACCAGAAGAAACCTGCCAGACTTGGAGACGAAGGCAGGAGACCTGCCATGAGGTCACAAGCCTGCAGGGCGCGCCCTAGGGGGGGGGTGCACCCCCCTGGCTTGCGGCCCCACGGCAAATCTCCTAACCCTATTCTTCGACCTATAAATTCCCAAATATTCCCAAAATACCAAAAAGAGCCACGAAAATACTTTTCCGCCGCCGGAACACTCTGTTCCCGTGAGATCCCATCTTGGAGCCTTTTTCGGTAATCTGCCGGAGGGGGATTCGATCACGGAGGGCATCTACATCAACTCCATTGCCCTTCCGATGATGCGTGAGTAGTCCACCACAGACCTTCGGGTCCATAGTTAGTAGCTAGATGGCTTCTTCTCTCTCTTTGTTCTTCAATACCATGTTCTTCATGATCTTCATGGAGATCTATCCAATGTAATACTCTTTTGAGGTGTCTTTTTCGAGATCCGATGAATTGTGGGTTTATGATCAGATTATCTATGAATATTATATGAATCTTCTCTGAATTCTTATATGCATGATTTCATATCCTTGCAAGTCTCTTCGAGTTATTGGTTTCGTTTGGCCAACTAGATTGGTAATTCTTGCAATGGGAGAAGTGCTTGGTTTTGGGTTCAATCTTGCGGTGTCCTCACCCAGTGACAAAGTAGGGGTAGCGAGGCACGTATTTGCATTGTTGCCATCGAGGATAAAAAGATGGGGTTTTCATCATATTGCTTGAGTTTAACCCTCTACATCATGTCATCTTACCTAATGCATTACTCTGTTCTTCATGAACATAATACTCTAGATGCAGGCAGGAGTCGGTCGATGTGTGGAGTAATAGTAGTAGATGCAGAATCGTTTTGGTCTACTTGACATGGACGTGATGCCTATATGCATAATCATTGCCTTGGATATCGTCATAACTATGCACTTTTCTATCAATTGCTCGATAGTAATTTGTTCACCCACCGTATTATTTTCCTTCAAGAGAGAAGCCTCTAGTGAAACCTATGGCCCCCGGGTCTATTTTCCATATTATATTTTCAGATCTATAAACCAAAAATACCAAAAATACTTTGCTGCAATCTTTTTAATTTTGTTTTACTTTTCGTTTTAGTAATCTTCTATATCTATCTCTATCAGATCTCATCCTTGCAAATAACCGTGAAGGGATTGACAACCCCTTTATAGCGTTGGGTGCAAGTGTTTGATTATTTGTGTAGGTACATCTATTGGGGACTTGCTTGTATCTCCTACTGGATTGATACCTTGGTTCTCAACAACTGATGGAAATACTTATCTACTTCGCTGCATCACCCTTTCCTCTTCAAGGGAAAACCAACGCAAGCTCAAGAAGTAGCACGGCTGCGCCGCGCCCCCGCGTATCCCGGGACGCCCCCTCGCTTGCACCAACCTGGCCAAGTGCCCCCTCAATGGAAGCCTCCAGGCCCGAGGGCGTCTGGGACATCTCCCTACCCCGGGAGGATGCTGGCACCCGCGGGGGGTGCGCGATCCACGGTGCCGTCCGCAGGTACGATACTGCTCGGAACACAGGCCTCTGTGTAAAGGCCTTGGCTTCCTCCCGAACCATCTCCGTGCGCCCCATGGGCAGCCTTCCTGGGCGGCAAGGCGACGCCACCCTGGACGCGTGGCCCATAGACCCTCCTGCACCGAGCCTCCGCCCGAAGCTGCTTACCTCTTCCATCACCGGGAGGTTGGTCGCGCGAGTCTTGACGTGGGTTGCCTCCCTGGTTATCCACCGCGCCCCCGTTAAGGTTACCTGCCTGCTCGGAAGCCTGAGCTGCCTGGTCCCTGTGCCGGTTGGCGCGCTCGTGCCGGGACGACCCAGGCTGTTGATGATCCACCGGGATATGAGTGCGCGCGTCGAGGCGTGCGCGGAGCGTCCCGTCACCTTCTTCGAAGGCACCACCGGTGGGGTTGGACGGTGCCCCAAAGCCGGTCACCGAGATCTGGAGGAGAAGGAGCACGGCGTGTGGCGGGCCTTGCCCTGGCTCGCCCGGGCATGGGGCGGGCACGCCGTTTGCCGATGAGGTGAGCGGTACGGCGAGCAAGCCCCCGGCGCCCAGCGTTGGGGGTCGGGAGGAGTGGTGCGGAACCCAGGCCCTCCTCGTGATGTGGTCGGCGCAGGCGTCGAAGCCCCCATGCGTCGGGCGATAGCGAAGCAGCTCACTCGCCATCAGCAGCGCGTCAGGCGCGTTGAGGTCTCCCACATGTGTACAGGGTGATGTCGGTCCCGCGGGCGCCGCACGCCCGCCACGCGCCTGGCCGGCAAGAGCAGCGACGGCGGTGGAGACAATGCTGGTGGCCTGATAACGACCGCCCAGCACCGAGGTGCCAGGGCGTGCGTCATGGGTAGTAGCGGCGAGGTTGGTGAAGGTGGATCCACCGGGGCCGAAGGAAGCATGACGGGCGTCGGCCATCAAAACGAGAGAGCGGAGAAGAAGCGAAGCTTGTGGAAGACTCCGACACGCCCCCTACCTGGCGCGCCAAATGTCGGATTTCGGGCTCCGCAAAACCCAAAGAGGTTCGAACTCAGGGGCGTGTGCGAAGATCCCCACCAGCTTCTACCTCAAGCTCACATCTCGATAGCCTAGCCCAACGAACTCACACAATCGCGGGAACGAAGACTAGCACACGAGGATTTACCCAGGTTCGGGCCGTTGCGAAGCGTAAAACTCTACTCCTGCTTTTGGTGGATTGCCTCACAAGGAGGTTTGTGGATGAACTAGTACAGTGGTAAGTAGCCTCGCGAGGGTGCTCGGGTGGTGTTCGCTCTGTCCCCTTCTATGGAGCAGCCTAGCCTCTATTTATAGTGGCCCGGGTCCTCTTCCCTTATTGCAATGGTGGGAAGGGACCCACAACGGCCAAATTCAAAGGGGGACAAGGAGTACATCTTATCCCGACGAAAGGTGGTCTTCACCTGCAAAGTAGCCGGTGATGATGCAGAGTTGGGCTCGGCGATGACGTCCATCCTGAGGGGCTCATGGTCTTGGTCTCGTTGCGCCGGAATGGAAACGTTTGGTGGGGGTGCCTTGGGAACCTGCGTACATCTTGGCCTCCTTTGCACCAAAGAGGAAACTGTCTCCTCTGCGCGCGCTGGTGCCCGCCTGGCCTGGCTTGCGTCTCCCCCGACCTCCCGAGGCTGAGCGCTGCATAGGGATCTCCGCCCCTCGGGAGGCGACCTGGGGAGGCCTCCTCCCTCCGGGGGTCTTGGCGTCATCCTCCTCGCGAGGGTGGGGCTCTCGCGAGGGCCTTGTCTTTGAGTGAGGCCGCACTGGGCTGCGCTAGGCCTTTGAAGTGGGCCACGCCCTGGGCCGTAGGCAGGCTGTTCTGGGTACCCCCGTTCCCAGGACGCCGACACACCCCCTCTGCGGCACACGACCACCGGCTCCCCCTTGGGTCTCACGCGTGCAGGGGCTGGGCGCGGTGCCTATGCGGGGGCTAGATCTAGCGACGCTGGAACCCAAAGGACTGGGTTTTGGCTCGCGGACTTGCCCACGCGCACGTCACCTCACCAAGGCTCCTGGTGCCTGTCTTCCTCGTGTGGCACCCATGTGCAAATTGGTAAGAGCGTGCCATTCTATACCAAGTGTTATCACGTAGGATCTGTCCCGGGGCGGGCCCATGCGAGTCCCTAAGCATCACGCATTAGGACCCTTCATACCGACGACGGTTGGGACGCGCCCGGGGGCTGGGCCCCGGCAACGCGGAACGTCAGGGCGATCCCAGAGAGGGATACGAGCCTAACAAAGAGCACAGAGAGGAAACTAGTTTTCAACCCAAAATAGCGTTCGACTCAAGGCACGAAGGACCTAAACCTTTTTTACACACCTCCACCGGGTCAGCATGGTTCATTGCAGGAAAGGAAAGACAACGCAAAAGAAGAGGGGCTGGGCTCTCGCAGCGCCGCCTCCAGAGACCCCGACCCTGAGGCCACCGCACCTAGTCGTAGTCCTCTTCCTTGACACTGGCGCCCGGGGAGCCGTCGGAGTCGTTGTCACTCTCGCTTCCCCCGGAGGAGGAGCTGCTGCTGCCGCCGCTGCTCTCGCCCTCTATGCAACAGTCCAGGCGACCTCCGGCCTCCCCAAAGATCCTCATGAAGAGTGTGGCGGCCCCGTCAAACTTAAAGTGGAGGACATGCCCTTCCCGCAAGCTGCTGGCGAGGGAGAACAACTTCCACGCGCGCCTCAAGAACATGAAGCCGAGAGGGTTGAACTCCATCGCCACCCAAGAAGGCCCGTTGCAGCAGCCGTCTGGCTGCAGCCACAGGCCCAGGGGTGCGCGTTCCCCCATCTCTCTCGCAAAGTAGTCCGGGAGATGGAGTGAAGTGCAGGGCTTACTCTCCATCCTCATGATGAACTCGTGGACCGCATCGGTAGTATGGGCTCGCGGCCGGGGAGGCCGGGCCGCTATACCATACCTCTGGCCCCGTCCGCGGCCGCCTCGCCCATCGCGCCCGCGCCTGTGGGCAGAGCTCCTCATATGGCTGCTCGAGCCGACATGGGCCGCCGGCGGAGGCCGCTCGCGCCCCTGGAGAGGCGCCTCGCGTGCGGCGACGGGCGAGCGAGGGCGGCCGCCTCCCTTCGTCGACCATAGCGTGCCTACCTTCTTGTCACGTCCAAGATACAGTCCTGTCCCTATTAAGGCGGGAGGACCTTGATGGGGATAGAAGCGCATCTAGTCGTTCCGTAAGTACAGAAATCATTGCAATACATGTAAAGAAGAGATGAGTATATGAGTTGGCTTACACTCGCCACACGCTAAATTAAAATCCCATTCGATCATTCATACAGTCATCCATAAGGCAGGGTCCGACTACGGACGAAGATAAACGACAAAAGCAATGAAATCTGTCTCCCTACGCCCAGGAATACGACCAAGTAGCTCCCTACTCATCCGGATACGTCATGTACATACGCCCACGCTCCTCGTCGAACTCCCACTAGAGCTGAGAAGCATCAACCTGATCGAACTCGTCAGTACCTGTTCCTGTATTGTTGTAGTGATCCGTGAGCCATTGGGACTCAGCAATCTCATTAACCCGGGTACCGAGACTATGTAAGCCAATGGGTGAGGTTAGGTTAAGTGGTGAGGCTGCATCAGGCACTAAGCATATATTTGGGTGGCTAACTTACGAGAGCAATAATAAGTATGGTGGTCTACGCATAACGGACATGACCTAGAATGATCACTAAGTGATCCTGAACACCTACTTACGTCAAACATAACCCCACCGTGTTCTGTCTCGGTTCATATTCACGAGCAGAGACAGTCACGGTTACGTGATGTCTACTATGCAAATTTATTCTTGTAGACTTTGTTGGGCCTCCAAGCGCAGAGTTTTGTAGGACAGTAGCAATTTTCCCTCAAGTGGATGACCTAAGGTTTATCAATCCGTGGGAGGTGTAGGATGAAGATGGTCTCTCTCAAACAACCCTGCAATCAAATACAAGAAATCTCTTGTGTCCCCAACACACCCAATACACTGGCAAATTGTATAGGTGCACTAGTTCGGCGAAGAGATGGTGATACAAGTGTAATATGGATGGTAGATATAGGTTTTTGTAATCTGAAAATATAAAAACAGCAAGGTAGCAAGTAACAAAAGTGAGCACAAACGGTATTGCAATGCTTAGAAACAAGGCCTAGGGTTCATACTTTCACTAGTGCAAGTTCTCTCCAAAGTCACAAATAGCGGAGAACAAATGAAGAAATTATTGTAGGGTACGAAACCACCTCAAAGTTATCTTTTCCGATCAATCTTATGAGCTATCCCTACAAGTGTCACGAACAGCCCTAGAGTTCGTACTAAAATAACACCTTAAGATACACATCAACCAAAACCCTAATGTCACCTTGATACTCCAATGTCACCACGAGTACCCATGGGCTTGATTATACGATATGCATCACACAATTTCAGATTCATCATGTTCAATCCAACACAAAGAACTTCAAAGAGTGCCCCAAAGTTTCTACCGGAGAGTCAAGACGAAAACATGTGCCAACCCCTATGCATAGATTCCCAAGGTCACGGAACCCGCAAGTTGATCACCAAAACATACATCAAGTGGATCAATAGAACATCCCATTGTCACCACGGATATCCCATCGCAAGACATACATCAAGTGTTCTCAAATCCTTAAAGACTGAATCCGATAAGAAATATTCAAAGGGAAAACTCAATTCATCACAAGAAGATAGAGAGGGGAAAACTCCATATGATTCATCTATATTAATAAAGCTCGCGGTACATCAAGATCGTGCCATCTCAAGAACACGAGAGAGAGAGATCAAACACTTAGCTACTGGTACATACCCTCAGCCCCGAGGGTGAACTACTCCCTCCTCGTCATGGACACCGCCGGGATGATGAAGATGGCCTCCGGTGATGGTTTGCCCCTCCGACAGGGTGCCGGAACGGGCTCCCGATTGGTTTTTCGTGGCTACAGAGGCTTACGGCAGCGGAACTCCCGATCTAGGTTTCTTTCTGGGGGTTACGGGATTTATAGGAGTACTTGGCTTTGGAATCAAGTCAGGGGGACTCCCGAAGGGCCCACAAGCCAGGGGGCGCGCCCTAGGGGGGCGCGCCCCCTAGGCTTGTGGCTGCCTCGGGACTCCTCTCTGGTATCTTTTTGCTCCAGTATTTTTTATATTTTCCAAAAATATTCTCCGTAAATTTTCAGCCCATTCCGAGAAATTTTATTTCTGCACAAAAAACGACACCATGGTAGTTCTGCTGAAAACGGCGTCAGTCCGGGTTAGTTCTAATAAAATCATACCAAAATCATATAAAATTATTGTAAACATGGCATGAATACTTCATAAATTATAGATACGTTGGAGATGTATCAGCATCCCCAAGCTTAATTCCTGCTCGTCCTCGAGTAGGTAAATGATAAAAGAAATAATTTATGAAGTGTGAATGCTAGCAAGTGCACAAGTTTGATCAATGATAATTCCAATCACTTTTTCTAGCATCAATATAAACAATAAACAGTAGCTCGTCTCATAAAACTTCTCATGATCAAGTAACAAGCTATTCACATGTTAAAGTATAGACTAGAAAGTTTCTTGAAAACTAACAAACCATATTCCTAGTCATCGAACAATTGCAATTCATCTTATTTTCAGGAAGGGTCTATGTAAGAGCTTTGATTTAGCAAACTCCACATACTCAACTATCATATAGTCTTCCATGATTATTGACACTCAAAGCATATTTTTAGAACAAATAGCATCCATCGAACACAGAGAAAGATAGGGGCTTAATGTTTCGCCTTCCAACTTATTTATCATATAGATAATTGTCAACAATAATAATTCATGTTCAAATATATTTGTATGGATATATATGTCTAGATCATTCCCCAACACATGACGCTTTGCAAGAGAAAAAGGCGAAATATAGGAAGTGGTGAAGATCACCATGACTCTTGCATAAAGGTAAGTACTAGAAAGTAAAAGATAGGCCCTTCACAGAGGGAAGCAGAGGTTGTGATGCGCTTTTTGTTTTTGGATATGCAAACCCTTAATGCAAAGGAACGTCACGTTGTATTGCCCTTTGTGATAGCAACCTTTATTATGCAGTCCGTCGCTTTTATTTCTTTACCATCACAAGTTCGTACAACGCTTATTTTCCCTTACAATAAAAGATCATACATATTTAGGAGCAATTTTTATTGCTTTTTGCACCGATGACAACTTACTTGAAGGATCTTACTCAATCCATAGGTAGGTATAGTGGACTCTCATGGCAAAACTGGTTTAAGGGTGTTTGGATGCACAAGTATTATTTCTACTTGGTGCGGAAGTTTTGGCTAGTATGAGGTGGAAGCAAGCACCACATGTTGGAGGATCCATAACAATATAACTTCTATAGAAATATACCCAAACATAACTCATTAAGTTGTCTTCCTTGTCCAATTTTAACTAATTTTCTCGATTTTGAAAATAATTAATGAGCTCACAATCATAGAAGATGTCCAAGATAATATATTTATATGTGGAATCTCTCTTCCTTCAATATTCTTTCATGAATTGTTCAAGTGACCAATGCGGTGTTTGCTAACTTTCAATAAATTTTACCACCTATACTTATTATGTGTCAAGTCATTACTCCCCATGGGATAAGTATATGAAGCATATTTAATTTCAGATTTATGATATTCAATTCATTCAACCATTTACTCATAGGATATAAGTGAAGCACGAGAGTGAATGACAAACTACTCCAAAAAGATATAAGTGAAGATCAATGCGTAGTCAATTAGTTAAATAGCCATGTGAGGACTCTCTCTCTTATTCAAAATTTCAGATCCAATGCTTTTATTCAAACAGCAAAACAAAATAAAATGATATTCCAAGGATAGCACATATCATGTGAAGAAGCAAAAACTAAGGTTTAACCGATACTAACCGATAATTGTTGAAGAAGAAAGGTGGGATGCCTACCGGGGCATCCCCAAGCTTAGATGCTTGAGACTTCTTGAAACATTAATTAGGGATGCCTTGGGCATCCCTAAGCTTGAGCTCTTGTGTCTCCTTAATTCCTCTCATATCATGGTTTCCCTAATTCTTATAAACTTCATCCACACAAAACTCAAAAAGAACTCGTGAGATAGGTTAGTACACATAAGAATAAATCAACACTTTATGTACTGCCAAGACAAGTTACACAATAATCTTCAAACATTAGGTACTGCATACTATCATTTCCACAATTTATATCTACCAATATAGGCTATGGAAACTATAGGATAAGTAGATAACAAAACTATGACAGCAATCTGTCTAATCAGAACTGTCTGTAGCAATTTATTAAACCAGTGTACTTATGTAACTCAAAAAATTATGAAAATTTAGGAAATACTAAATAATTTATATGACAATACTTTGTAAAAATTTCAGAAACTTTCCACGTTCCAGTAAAATATGAAAATTCAAATACTACAGCAAAAGTTTCTGTTTTCACACAGCACATATCTAACAATGCAATTCAAGCATCCTAAAGGAAATTCTTGAATTTTTTTATTGAAAAACATGATTATAAATAACACCTAACAGAAAACAAGAAAATAAAATGACGCTCCAAGCAAAACTCATATTATGTGACGAATAAAAATATAGCTCCAAGTAAGATATACCGATAGTGTTGAAGACGAAAGAGGGGGTGCTTTCCGGGGCATCCCCAAGCTTAGGCGGTTGAGTATTCCTTGGATATTACCTTGGGGGTGCCTTGGGCATCCCCAAGCTTAGATTCTTGTCACTCCTTATTCTCCACATATCGGTGTCTCACCCAAAACTTGAAAACTTCAATCACACAAAACTTAACGGAACTTCGTGAGAAGGGTTAGTGTAATAAAGATAAATCATTCACTTAGGTACTGTCAAGACAAGATTCATAATTGTTCCCACATTATACCTACTGTATTCTATCATTCCCATAATTTATACCACTAAATATAAGCTATGGAAACACTAAAACAAGCAAACTATGCATGCAAAACAGAATCTGTCAGAAACAGAACAGTCTGTGAAGATCTGTAGTATACCCATACTTCCCTGTCTCTTAAAATTCTGAAAAAATAGGAAAACCTGAAGAGTTTGTATATTAAGACTGTGTAAAAATTTCAGATCATTATCACGCTCCAGTAAAAAATGAGAATTCCTGTACTGGAGTCAAAAGTTTCTGTTTTGGTTCAGCATCAATTCTACTCATCTTGTGAGTCATCCCAAAGGCTTTACTTGGCACTTTATTGAAATAAAAGATACGAAACATGATTACTACAGTAGCTTAATCATGTGAACACACCAAAACAGAAGGTAAAAGTGTTGGGTTGTCTCCCAACAAACGCTTTTCTTTAATGCCTTTTAGCTAGGCATGATGATTTCAATGATGCTCACACAGGAATAGTAATTGAAACATGCAAAAGAGCATCATGAATCTCATGACAAGCACATTTAAGTCTAACCCACTTCCTATGCATAGGGATTTTGTGAGCAAACAATTTATGGGAACAAGAATCAACTAGCATAGGAAGGCAAAACAAGCATAACTTCAAAACATTGAACACATAGAGAGAAAACTTGATATTATTGCAATTCCTATAAGCATATGTTCCTCCCTCATAATAATTTTCAGTAGCATCATGAAAGAATTCAACAATACAACCAGCACATAAAGAATTCTTTTCATTATCTACAAGCATAGAAATTATACTACTCTCCACACTAGAAAATTTCTTCTCATGACTAATAGTGGGAGTATCATAAAAGAATTGAATACTACAAATTGGTTCCACATTAAAAGAGTAATATTCAGTAAAAGGATATTCATAATTATGACAAGTATCATAATAGTAATCATCACTCTTTTTCATCACATAAGTATCATCACAATAATCATCATAAGTAGGAGGCATGCAGTCATTATAACAAATTTGATCATTCAAAGTAGGGGGAATAAAAAGATCATATTCATTAAGCATAGCATCCCCAAGCTTGGGACAAACATTAATTGCAGCAAATAAATTCTCAAACATGTCATTTTCATCAAACATAGCATCCCCAAGCTTGTGGCTTTGTATATCATAAACATAATCACTCTCATCATTAATAGTATGAATAGCACCAATAGTATAGCAATTATTATCATCATCTTCCAAGTTGGTGCCATAAATATTTTCAAGATTATAAGAAGTATCATTATCTTCCCAATCATAATTATCACAACAAGCAATAGGCATAACAAAATCATCCTCAAGTGTATCATCATCCACAACTATTTTTGATTCATTATCATGAGGCCTATCAATAATGGGAGCAACATTATTTGGGAGAGATACCTCTTTACCTTTACTTTTCCTTCTTTTCTTCTTCTTAACCACATTATGTGTGGGTTTATTGAATTCCTACAAGCTTCTTTTTGAAGAGGTTGGTTGAATAAAAAGCTCCTCCTCGTTACCCGATTCATCATAAGAAAAAATAAGAGGATATTGGGAAACCTCTTCCCCTTCATTAGTATTCTATTCATCTTCTATTTGTTTTCTTGTCTTTAAGTAATTGGCAATATAAGGATTCTCAATGCAATTTACCACGCAATACATATAGAATTCGTTTAGATCAAAATCAATCATTTTCATGAGAACCCAAGATGGAACATCCTTAGTTTTATGTTTCATTTCTTCATACCCCAAAAATAGACTAAGTTCATTATTATGCTCAAGGGTAATGAGGTTATCACAATTTTTGGACACAATTCGATCATGAAATAATTCACATTGGAAATTAAAATGACCACTTTCATTGCAAAGTTCACAAGGACGACGAGAAATATTAAGTCTTTCAGCACAAACATATAGCCTCTCTTGCAACCATTTAGTTTCTAAATACTTATGCCTCTTACAAAATCTATCTTCCCTTTTAGGCATGTCTTCACAAACTCTATGCACTCCACAAAAATTGACATGCTTATAAGAAATCTTTTTATCATGACTAGTGCAATCATCATTAGTACTATGGATATTCAAAGAATTCATACTAACAACATTGCAATCATGCTCATCACATAAAGATTTAGTGCCAAACATTTCAATAACTTCTTCTTCTAACACTTGAGCACAATTTTCCTTTCCATCATTTTCACGAAAGACATTAAAAAGATGAAGCATATGAGGCAACCTCAATTCCATATTATTTTTTGTAGTTTTCTTTTATAGACTAAACTAGTGATAAAACAAGGAACTAAAAGATTCAATTGCATGATCTAAAGATATACCTTCAAGCACTCACCTCCCCGGCAATGGCGCCAGAAAAGACCTTGATGTCTACTACGTAACTTTATTCTTGTAGACTTTGTTGGGCCTACAAGCGCAGAGTTTTGTAGGACAGTAGCAATTTTCCCTCAAGTGGATGACCTAAGGTTTATCAATCCATGGGATGTGTAGGATGAAGATGGTCTCTCTCAAACAACCCTGCAATCAAAAACAAGAAATCTCTTGTGTCCCCAACACACCCAATACAATGGCAAATTGTATAGGTGCACTAGTTCGGCGAAGAGATGGTGATACAAGTGTAATATGGATGGTAGATATAGGTTTTTGTAATCTGAAAATATAAAAACAGCAAGGTATCAAGTAACAAAAGTGAGCACAAACGGTATTGCAATGCTTAGAAACAAGGCCTAGGGTTCATACTTTCACTAGTGCAAGTTCTCTCAACAATACTGACATAGTTGAATCATATGTAAATCCCTCTCGTGCGACAAAGAGTTCACTCCAAAGTCACAAATAGTGGAGAACAAACGAAGAAATTATTGTAGGGTACGAAACCACCTCAAAGTTATCTTTTCCGATCAATCTTATGAGCTATCCCTACAAGTGTCACGAACAGCCCTAGAGTTTCTACAAAAATAACACCTTAAGATACACATCAACCAAAACCCTAATGTCACCACGAGTACCCATGGGCTTGATTATACGATATGCATCACACAATTTCAGATTCATCATGTTCAATCAAACACAAAGAACTTCAAAGAGTGCCCCAAAGTTTCTACCGGAGAGTCAAGACGAAAACATGTGCCAACCCCTATGCATAGATTCCCAAGGTCATGGACCCGCAAGTTGATCACCAAAACATACATCAAGTGGATCAATAGAACATCCCATTATCACCACGGATATCCCATCGCAAGACATACATCAAGTGTTCTCAAATCCTTAAAGACTCAATCCGATAAGAAAACTTCAAAGGGAAAACTCAATTCATCACAAGACGATAGAGAGGGGAAAACTCCATATGATTCATCTATATTAATAAAGCTCGCGGTACATCAAGATCGTGCCATCTCAAGAACACGAGAGAGAGAGATCAAACACTTAGCTACTGGTACATACCCTCAGCCCCGAGGGTGAACTACTCCCTCCTCGTCATGGAGACTGCCGGGATGATGAAGATGGCCTCCGGTGATGGTTTCCCCCTCTGGCAGGGTGCCGGAATGGGCTCCCAATTGGTTTTTCATGGCTACAGAGGCTTGCGGCAGTGGAACTCCCGATCTTGGTTTCTTTCTGGGGGTTATGGGATTTATAGGAGTACTTGGCGTTGGAATCAAGTCAGGGGGACTCCCGAGGGGCCCACAAGCCAGGGGGCGCGCCCTAGGGGGGGCGCCCCCTAGGCTTGTGGCTGCCTCGGGACTCCTCTCCGTTATCTTTTTGCTCCAGTATTTTTTATATTTTCCAAAAATATTCTCCGTAAATTTTCAGCCCATTCTGAGAACTTTATTTCTGCACAAAAACGACACCATGGTAATTCTGCTGAAAACAGCGTCAGTCCGGGTTAGTTCTAATAAAATCATACCAAAATCATATAAATTTATTGTAAACATTGCATGAATACTTAATAAATTATAGATACGTTGGAGACGTATCATTACGCACACGGTTGGTGTATTTTATTTGAGTTTACTTCAAGTTTGCTATAACCGGGTGTTAAACAAAGTTTCCAAGTTGCCACATAACCGCGGGCACGGCTTCTCGAAAAGATTTAACCCTGTAGGGTTGCTCCAACTCATCCATCACAAACTAACCAAATGCCGTGTGGAATAACCTCGACCGCGGAAAACCCGTGATCTCCTTGGAAATTCCGTTGGGAAACCACAACCTCGAGATAGCCCAAAGTATCCTCGGAATCCCTCGCGCAAGACATTCGAGAAAGGTAAAACAAGTCCAGCAAGACCGCCCGACGTGTCGACAAACCCGATAGGAGCTGCGTATCTCGTTCTCAGGACACGACCGGATAAGCTACGCGTATGGAGGCCTGATAGAAATCTCCCGAGTTGCCCCGGGTTGGCCCCACACAGTGCTCTAGTTTGGACCAACACTCATGAGGAGCACTGGCCCGGGGGTTGATTAATTATCCTCGGGGTAGCTATGCCCTATGCATTTTTATTAAGTTGTTAAAAAAATGGAATACCAACGTTGGGTCTTGCCAGACAAGCTTTATCCCTAAACGAATAGTCAAGGGGGTCCCCATAACAACCCCGAGGATGTGAGGAGTGCAAAATATGGAACATAACACTGGTAACCAAGTAACTAGGGCGGCAAAAGTGGAAAAAAACACCGGGCAAAAGGCCAAGCTTTCGACGTTTTACCAAGTATATAGGTGCATTAAATTAAATATCAAGAATATTGGGATATCTCCAGATATCCATGTTATCACATGGAAACAACCTGTACTTGCAACTAGCAATGCAATAAGATAAGGGCTGAGCAGCGGTAACTTAGACAATCAAGGTTTGCTAGGTAGTGGAGGGGTTAGAGGCTTTCATGGCAAATTCGGAGGCTTGACATTTAAGTGGTAGGTAACGAGACATAACGGTAGAAGCGATACAACTAGCATAGCAAAAATAGTATCGGGATCCGGGTAACGATCATCTTGCCTGTAGGGTCTTCAGGGGGATAAAGAGCTGGGTCCTCGTAGGTGTTCTCTCTAGGATCCTCGTACTCAGGCTCGACACTCAGGTCTACCCAAAGAGAAAACAACACGAAATAAACATACGAGCAAGGTGCAATGCGCAACCAAAGATGATGCATGACCAGTTTGGTGTATTTAACATGGCAACCCTATGCTAATCATCTTTCTCATGCAATTATTTAGGTCTTTAGTATTCTGGACAGAACCTCAAGATTAGTTATTTTGTCATGCATGAACATGGCGACAATGAATGCTTCATCAGAAAACGATGCAAATGCATATGAAGAACGTCGCAAACGGAGCTACGGAACTCTCGGGGCACTCACAGCAAGGTTCTAATGATAACGGATACAAAAACAAAGATGAGGAAGGCCATCGGCAATTCCTTGGTATTCCAAGGGTGCCTCTGGAATGGGAATGCAAATATAGCAAGAATATATCTAAAGATCATGCAAAACGGTTGGGTATAGTTCCCACAAAGCACAAAACAACCATACACACAATCTGTCCACAAACAGCTACATGCCTTATTGCAACACAAACAACAGGAGCTACAGCAAGTTACAAGGCACAACAAAGACATGGACATGAAGTATACAAGATGCTTAACAATTCATCTATCTACAGAACCATTAATGAAAGCAAGGATCAATGGCAATTGGGCCCACAAGATGGCATGTTGAATCAGTGTTTAGGGACTTAGAGAAAATTCCAGTTTTACATAATCTGAATTATAGGTTGGCATTTTGACAGCAACAAATACACATGTTACAGGAACTTTCATGGCATGAAATTTAATAGGGTTATAGAGGACAACATGCACTTCAATTCACTTCATTACATCAACATCAAAATATGCACAGATCACTGGCTATCATCCGCCCAACATGGCATATTGAGAATAGCAGTTTCACAGATATAGAAAAATCAACAAGTGGCTAGCAGGGCATTGTTAACAGAATGACATGTTTGACAGCAATTTTAACCAAGATGCAATACCTCTACTTGCAAGCAATTGGCACAAGCTAACAGAGGACAACATGCTCAACAATACATTACATTGTGCCAACCCCAAAGGAGCTACAGATGCATGGGAATCATCAAGACAACATGGCACCAAAATAACAAATTCAACACTTAGAATTATTTGAGCATGTGAAAACATCATTTTTGGTGGCATGTTGACATCAAGATTTCCACATATAAACATGAATTAACATGGCACGCAAAATATCAGGGGCTAGTGCACATATCAAATAGCAACTTACATGTTGACAAGTTTAGCAAATAGTGCAAGAATTAAATCATGTGAAAATGACAAAATGACATATTATCACAAAATAACATTTTCACAAACTTGCCCAAATGATAAAACTAATGCCACAGATGGATTCACTGAATTTTTCTACCCCAAATTCATATATCTTTAGCATATATTCCTGTCGACAAAACAATCGCAATGCACAAGCACAAAATATAACAACTAGGTAAACCTAGTATATGCCAGATTTTGGCATATCCATATTTGGAACTGACTGAAATGGAAATAGCCAGATTTGGAAACTTCCCTAAATGGAAAAACACATAAAACAAAGTATAAAATAATAAGAACAAAATGGAAAAAAGCGGGGGCCACTTGGTAGTGGCTCTAGGCCGTGCGTGGGTGACATGTGGGCCCTCGGGCCCACTGCAGTGGCCCAGAAAATAATGGAAAAGGGTGTGCCCGGGGGGATTCGAACTCGGGTCTCCCCCGTGGACCAGCGGGTGCGCTACCGCTGGGCTAGGTAGGGAGCTACTGCTAATAGAGGGTACTCGGGGTCTCTTGACATGACACTGATGCTGGTGCTACCTCTCCCTTGCGACAGAGACGGAGGCGACGATGTAGTCGACTACGGCGGCGGTCTCCGGCGAGGATGACCAATGGCGGGGGCTGCGGAGACCTCAAGGGTTCCATTCCCGGGGCCTTAAGGACTCTATGCGTGCGGAGGCAGGGGCTCAAGCTCGAGCTTGTGCTCGGGTCGGGCAATGGAGTCAGAGACTAGGCAGGGAACAGATCTGCGGGGCTAAGGATGCATATGCGCGCGTGGGGACGGTTGAGCGGCGGACACGGAGCAGGGAAGCCCGAGGCTTTCACTTTGAAGAACTTCTTTAGAGTCCGTCGGAGCACGGGGAACACGTAGGCGACGTGGACGTAGCGGCGTCTACCAAGATCTAGTCACGAAGAGATGGAGCAGAAAGGTGCTGCAGCTCACCTAGTTACCGTTGGACAAGGTCAGGTGACCGGGACAAGCCGTCGGCGATGGGAGGGACCTTGGAATCTTGGTGATCTTTTGTCCATGACGTCGCAGGAAGTAGAGGAAGAAGGCAGGTTGAGGACGACCGTTCTCGCGGACGTGGGGAAGCGTGCAGGTCGAGGGAGGTCGAGGACACCGATCCGGGGCTCCTGTTGGCCAAAGACGAAGGGAGGGAAGCCGAGAGATATCAGCCCGAGTCCGAGCTCGAGCGCTTCGGGTTCATGGCGTTGGCGGGGCGCGGGGAGGCTTACCTTAGCGGCGGCGGGGGAGGAGAGGGAAGGAATGGAGCTAGGGGACCTAGGGCTAGCTCGGGGACGCGCTAAATAGGGCACTAGGGCGAGCTCCGGCCGTCAAATCAAACAGCACACCGACGTGGCTCCTCTGGATGCGCTGCCATACAGATGAGGACGATGCAGCGAACGCGAGGGGCTGCTGGGCCGCGCTGGCTAAGGTTGCAGATGGGCCGCGAAGAGGCCCAGGTGGGCTGCGCTCTCCCTCCCTTAGGAAAACAAAATGTTTCCTTCTTTAATAAAACAGCAAACAAGATAAAAAGCCAGGGAACTTTGGGAAATAATTATGCTGAAAGGAAAATAGTTTTGAACTCACAAAAACATGCTCTATTTAATAAAAATGGTTTGGGCATTTATAGAGGAAATAAATAAATCACCTATTAATTACTATTGATGCTGTTTTGAAAGAATTGGAAATAGGTGGAGAGAAGAACATGCCTATGAACAATTTTAAAATAACCTAAAGCATTTTAGACACCTTACCAACATTTATAAGAGTGGAGTAGGGCAAGCAAAAAGACCACTATTCATAGAATTTGAATACAGAGGGATATGGAGGTATAGTTTTTAAAGAAATTGAAGAGAGGTTTTTAACACAAGAAGTAACACTTGGTTGCAAGCACATATTCACCACAACACACACTCACACAACATCTCACTTAAAACAAGGCACGATGCAAAATATGAAATTATGATATGATGCCATGATGCAAATGAATGACATGAAGCAATTTCATTACATCAAACCACATGAGGGCAAAACTTGGAAGGTTCATACATGGAATATTACAAGGAATGCATGGATTGCACTTGGGTTGTTACAACTCTCCCCCACTACAAGAGGATCTCGTCCCGAGATCTATGAACAGAAGATTTCGGGATATTCGGAACGGAGAAGGTCCTCACGTTCCCAAGTGGCTTCTTTGTCGGAGTGATGTGACCACTTCACCTTAAGAAACTTGATTGACTTGTTGCGAGTCTTACGCCCAGTCTCTTCAAGGATAGCAACAGGATGCACATGATAGGATAGGTCTGCTTGGAGATCAATGTCTTGGAGATCAACGGTGCGCTCGGGAGTCTTGAAACACTTCTGGAGCTGAGAGACGTGAAACACATCATGCACATTTGAGAAATTGGAAGGAAGTTCGAGTTGGTAGGCAAGGTCTCCCCTCTTGCCCACAATCTTGAAAGGACCCACAAAGCATGGAGCAAGCTTTCCTTTGATGCCAAAGCGCTGAGTGCCCTTCATGGGAGACACTTGGAGATAGACAAAGTCATCGATCTGAAAGTTCATGTCAGGATGCTTGCTATCATAATAGCTCTTCTGATGGGATTGAGCTACTTTGAGAGTTTCATGAATGACACGACACATCTCTTCTTCTTCAGTGATCATATCATTACCAAGGATTTGACCCTCACCGGTTTCAGACCAATTGAGCCGGGTGTGGCCTTTCCTGCCATAGAGAATCTTGAATGGGGCCTTGCCTGAACTTGCTTGGAAGCTGTTGTTGTATGAGAACTCTGCAAACGGGAGGCACTCTTCCCACTTCAAGCCGAAAGAAATCACACAAGCTCTAAGCATATCTTCAAGGATTTGATTGACTCTCTCAACTTGACCACTAGTCTGAGAATGGAAAGCTGTACTGAAACGGATCTTGGTACCCATTGCAGTTTGGAAGGAATCCCAGAACTTGGAAGTGAAGATGCTTCCACGATCTGAAGATATAAGCTGAGGAATACCATGGAAACAAACTATCCTTGATTTGTACAGCTCTGCCAGCTGAGCTGCCGAGATAGATTCTTTGACCGGAAGGAAATGGGCAACTTTGGTGAGCTTGTCAATGACCACGAAGATGACATCATTACCTCTCTTGGACTTAGGAAACCCAGTGACGAAATCCATCTCCACATGATCGAATTTCCACTCTGGGATAGGCAACGGCTGAAGGAGACCTGCTGTACGTTGATGTTCTGCCTTCACTCTGCGACAAACATCACACTCGTTCATGAACTGAGCAATCTCATTTTTCATACGAGTCCACCAGAAGGTTTGCTTGAGATCCTGATACATTTTGGAACTGCCTGGATGAATAGAGAGGAGAGAATTGTGTGCTTCGTCCATGATAACTTTCCTGAGCTCTCCTTTTGGGACCACCAGACGGTCCTCTAAGAACAAGGTGTCTTTGTCCTCAACACGGAAGCACTTATACTTTCGAATGCTCTTGGCCACACCTATCTTCACCTTCTTCACAATAGCATCGAGAAGCTGAGCTTGGCGAATCTGATCTTCCAAAGTCGGAGAGACTTCAAGGTTGGCAAGAAACCCTTGAGGAACAACTTGGAGATTGAGCTTGCGGAAAGCTTCACAAAGCTCAGGTTGGATAGGCTTGAGAATAAGACTATTGTAGTACGCCTTTCTGCTCAGCACGTCTGCAATTACATTTTCTTTGCCTAGAGTATACTCAATGCTTGGATTGTACTCCTGGATCATTTCCACCCAACGTGTTTGCCGAAGATTGAGATTTGGTTGAGTGAAAATGTACTTCAAGCTCTTGTGGTTAGTAAACACCTCAACTGGTCTTCCCAACAATAGATATCTCCAGGTCATCAGAGCATGAACAACTGCCGCCAGCTCAAGATCATGAGTGGGGTAGTTCTTCTCACTAGGCTTCAACTAACGGGAGGTGTAGGAAACCACCTTTCTATCTTGCATCAGAACACCACCAAGACCTTGGAGGGAAGCATCACATAACACTTGGAAAGGTTTGGATTGATCGGGAGGAGTGAGAACTGGAGCTGAAGTCAGCTTTTCCTTGAGTGTATTGAACGCCACATCACACTCAGGAGCCCACACATATTTGACATTCTTCTGGAGGAGATTAGACAGAGGTTAGCAATTTTTGATAAGTTCTCGACGAACCTTCTGCAGTAACTTGCAAGCCCGAGGAAGCTACGAAGCTGCTTGACATTCTGAGGAGGCTCCCACTTCACGATGGCCTCAACTTTCTCAGGATCCACCTTGATACCCTTGGCAGAGATGACATGCCCAAGGTACACCACTTCATTGAGCCAAAACTCACACTTGGAGAACTTTGCATAGAATCGATGCTCTCTTAGCTTGTCAAGCACAAGCCGGAGATGCTCTGCATGTTCTTCTTTGGTTTCAGAGAAGACTAGAATGTCATCCAAATACACCAAGACAAACTCATTCTTGAAGGGAGAGAAGATGAAGTTCATCATGCGGAAGAATGTTGAAGGCGCATTTGCGAGGCCAAAGGACATGACAGTGTACTCATAAGAGCCAAAACTCATCTTGAAAGCAGTCTTTGGAATATCTTCTTCACAGATACGGATTTGATGATAGCCCATTCGAAGATCTAGCTTCGAGAAAACCTTGGCACCTTTCAATTGCTCAAACAACTCATTGATGTTGGGAAGTGGATACTTGTTCCTGATTGTCTTGTTATTCAATGGACGGTAATCGACGCATAGTCGGTCCGTGCCATCCTTCTTCTTGACAAAAAGAACACCACAACCCCAAGGTGAAGAACTTGGTCTGATCAAACCCAGACGCTCTTTTTCATCTAGCTGCTTCTTCAATTCTTTCAGCTCTTCGGGGCCAAGCTTATAAGGACGCTTGCACATCGTTTCAGTTCCAGGCTCGAGTTCAATCACAAACTCCACTGGCCGGTGAGGAGGCATTCCTGGCAATTCTTCTGGAAAGACATCTTCATACTCAGAAAAGACGGGAATTTGAGATATGGCTGAGATTTCACCCTTCTCATTGAGAGAAAAGAGACGAATCGTGTCATCACGAGCAGCGAAAATGATCACGTCTTCAGAAGGATGAGTCAATTTGACTTCTTTGGCTTTACAATCAACATAATCCTTGTTCATCGCAAGAAATTCCATGCCAAGAAGGAGATCAATATTGGAATTGCCTAGAACAACTGGAGAGGCTAGAAAAGAATAATTGCCCATCTTGATAGAAACTTTCGGAACCACCATATTCGAACTCGTCAACTTACCCGGAGAAACCACATGGAAAGGATTTGGTAGGACTTCTGAAGACAAATCATGCTTCCATGCAAAAGTTCTAGATATGAATGAATGCGATGCACCAGTATCGAACAACAGTTTTGCAGGAATAGAATTAACCAAGAGATTACCCATTATCACTTGAGAAGACTCCTCTGCTTGAGCTGCATTGACCATGTTCACTCTGACTGACTTTGGATTGTGCTTCACCATAGCATTGCCTGGGGGCCTGATAGAAGGAGGAGGTGGAAGACGCCGCTAGTTGGTGCACTTGTTGGAGTAATGGCCCTTCTGACCACACTTGTGACACGTAACCTCTGAGAGCGGACAGAAGTTGCCTGGAGGAGGAGCATTTACTGACTTGGGAGCCCGAGGCCTCTGCTGAAAACCTGGGTTGAGTGGGTGGGAAGGACCACGATCACCGTGTTGTTTCTGCTGATGAGGAGGATGAAATGGGGCTGGACTGCTGCTTAGGAACAATCTGAGAGATGGATGAAGAAGGGTTGGAGTCTCTGAACCACTTCTTGGAATTCTCCACCTTGATCTTAACTAATTCATACTTTAGAGCCAAGTTATAGAACTGATCAAACACAGGAGGCTCGTGAAGGACGAGAGCAAGCTGAAGATCTTCCCCGAGGCCACCTCTGAACTGATAAATCTTGCTCTTCTCATCAGGAATGTCTTGCTTAGCATAGCGGGCCAGATTCTGGAACTCAGAATTTTACTGATAGACATACATGCTTCCTTGCTTCAGGTTCCTGAACTTCTCATGCATACCCTCGACAAAGCTCGTTGGGATATGATGAGCTCTGAAGTCATGACAGAAATCATCCCAGCTGACTGCATGGCCACCTCTGGAATCCTTGTACTGCTACCACCAATCTGCTGCCTGACCCTTGAGCTGGAAGGTCGCAAACTTGACATCGTCCTCAGGCCTGACGTTGCTGCACTCAAAATGCTTGTTCATGTCACGGAGCCAATCGTCTGCATCAAGAGGTTGATCACAGCAGGTGAAGGACTTGGGTTGGTTTGCGAGGAACTGGTTCAGAGTTGCAAACTGCGACTGATTATTGAAATTCCCTTGATGGCCTTGATGTCCCTGATTCTGAAAACCTTGCAACAAACTGAGCAACATATGGGTATTGGCATTGGTTGCGGCTAACACCGCCTGCCATGCCTCCAGAGGTGGAGGTGGGGTGGGGGTCGTGGAGGATCAGACTGCTCCCCCTCATGACCTGGGTTCCCACGAGTTGCTGGAGCCATCCTGAAGATGGGCATGAAGATCAGAACACCATTGACAAATATGATTGAAATAAGCTGAATCAAAAGGCTTGAAAGAAATTGCAATGGGAATATCATCAATTGCATTCAACTAAAAATTAGAAGAAAGCCTTCTGCAGGATCGTGATAACATCATTAGATCGTGAATCCACTTGAATAACACAACAAGGTATTGAGCTAAGGATTGCTTGGAACAAATGTATAAACAATCATACATCTGTCGGAAGATGATACTAGGTGACTACTAGAAATCCCACCTAAGAACTTCCGAAATCTTTGGTTATGCAATCGGGTCCACGGATACACGGAGTTTTATCCATCACTCAACTCCTAGCAGTAATACTACTCTCCAATGTAAGTCATCCGTTAACACACAACCAGAGGTCTCGGAAACTCATCTACCTCAGACCCTTGTAATCACAACGATACTAAAGATGGCAGTACATGTGATCTCGCTCCCCAGTACTGGGTGCCACCACACTCTTCGCACCACGAATAGTATTGAAGCAATTTTGAACATTCGTATCCTGAGATACTAAGGAAACTGAATCATAACGATGTGTCATGAATCCCTTGGAGCTCTACTCCTCGAAAACAGGAGGAACCAAGTACAGAATCCCATCACATCGGTATCATAGAGGCTCCAAAATACTCGCGTGATCCTAAATTTTTTTTCAGTGAGAAGAGGGTAGAATTAAAATTCCTAAGTCGTAATTCCTCACCAGAGCATAGAAGAGGAGTAAAAAGAATCCTACTCTCCAATATAACTAGACTCAAAATAGTTTTTCACTAGACTCGACTCGGCCAAGTTCGATCAAGCAAGGGGCTCCTATGATCGGTATGGCTCTGATTACCAACTTGTCACGTCCCAGATGCGGTCCCATCCCTATTAAGGCGGGAGGACCTTGATGGGGATAGAAGCGCATCTAGTCATTCCGCAAGTACATAAATCATTGCAATACATGTGAAGAAGAGATGAGTATATAAGTTGGCTTACACTCGCCACAAGCTAAATTACAATTCCACACAATCATTCATACAGTCATCCATAAGGCAGGGTCCTACTACGGACGAAGATAAACGACAAAAGCAATGAAATCTATCTCGCTACACCCAGGAATACGACCAAGTAGCTCCCTACTCATCCGGATACGTCATGTACATACACCCACGCTCCTCGTCGAACTCCCACTGGAGCTGAGAAGCGGAAACCTGCTCTAACTCGTCAATACATGTACCTGCATTGTTGTAGTAATATGTGAGCCACGGGGACTCAACAATCTCATTAACCCGGGTACCGAGACTATGTAAGGCAATGGGTGAGGAAAGATTAAGTGGTGAGGCTGTAGCAGGCACTAAGCATATATTTGGGTGGCTAACTTATGAGAGCAATAAAAAGTATGGTGGTCTACTCATGACGGACGTGAACTAGAATGATCACTAAGTGATCCTGAACACCTACTTACGTCAAACATAACCCCACTGTGTTCTATCTCAGTTCATATTCACGAGCAGAGACAGTCACGGTTACGCACACGGTTGGTGTATTTTATTTGAGTTTACTTCAAGTTTGCTATAACCGGGTGTTAAACAACGTTTCCAAGTTGCCACATAACCACGGACACGACTTCTCGAAAAGATTTAACCCTGCAGGGGTGCTCCAACTCATCCATCAGAAACTAACCACACGCCACGTGGAATAACCTCGACCGCGGAAAACCCGTGATCTCCTTGGAAATTCCGTTGGGAAACCTGAACCTCGAGATAGCCCAAAGTATCCTCGGAATCCCTCGCGCAAGACATTCGAGAAAGGTAAAACAAGTACAACAAGACCGCCCGACGTGTCGACGAACCCGATAGGAGCCGCATATCTTGTTCTCAGGACATGACCGGATAATCTACGCGTACGGAGGCCTAATATAAATATCCCGAGTTTCCCTGGATTGGCCCCGCACAGTGCGCTAGTTTGGACCAACACTCATGAGGAGCACTGGCCCGGGGGTTGATTAATTATCCTCGGGGTAGCTATGCCCTATGCATTTTTATTAAGTTGTTAAGCAAATGGAGTACCAATGTTGGGTCTTGCCAGACAAGCTTTATCCCTAAACGAATAGTCAAGGTAGTCCCCATAACAACCCCGAGCATGTTAGGAGCGCAAAATATGGAACATAACACCGGTAACCAAGTAACTAGGGCGGCAAAAGTGGAACAAAACACCGGGTAAAAGGCCAAGCCTTCCACCTTTTACCAAGTATATAGGTGCATTAAATTAAATAGCAAGAATTTTGTGATATCTCAGATATCCATGTTATCACATGGAAACAACCTGTACGTGCAACTAGCAATGCTATAAGATAAGGGCTGAGCAGCGGTAACTTAGCCAATCAAGGTTTGCTAGGTAGTGGAGGGGTTAGAGGCTTTCACGGCAAATTGGGAGGCTTGACATTTAAGTGGTAGGTAAAGAGACATAACGGTAGAAGTGAGACATCTAGCATAGCAAAAATAGTATCGAGATCCGGGTAACGAACATCTTGCCTGTAGGGTCTTCAGGGTGATAAAGAGCAGGGTCCTCGTAGGTGTTCTCTCCAGGATCCTCATACTCAGGCTCCACACTCGGGTCTACCCAAATAGAAAACAACACAAAATAAACATACGAGCAAGCTGCAATGCGCAACCAAAGATGATGCATGACCAGTTTGGTGTATTTAACATGGCAACCTTCTCATGCAATTATTTAGTTCTTTACTATTCTGGACAGAACCTCAAGATTAGTTATTTTTTCATTCATGAACATGGCAAAAATGAATTCTTCATGAGAAAACGATGCAAATGCTTATGAAGAACATTGCAAACGGAGCTACGGAACTCTCGGGGCGCTCACGGCAAGGTTCTAACGGTAACGGATACAAAAACAAAGACGAGGAAGGCCATGGGCAATTCCTTGGTATTCCAAGGGTGCCTCTAGAATGGGAATGCAAATATAGCTAGAATAGATCTAAAGATCATGCAAAACCATTGGGTATAGCTCCCACAAAGCACAAAACAACCATGCACACAATCTGTCCACAAACAACAACATGCCTTATTGCAACACATACAACAGGAGCTACAACAAGTCACAAGGCACAACAAAGACATGGACATGAAGTATACATGATTCTTATCAATTCATCTATCTAGCAAACCATGAATGGAATCAAGTATCAATGGCAATTGTGCCCACAAGATGGCATGTTGAATCAGTGTTTAGGGACTTAGAAAAATTCCAGTTTGACATAATCTGAGTTATCAGGATGGCATTTTGACAGCAACAAATACACATGTTACATGAACTTTATTGGCATGAAATTTAACAGGGTTATAGAGGACAACATGCACTTCAATTCACTTCATTACATCAACATCAAAATATGCACAGATCACTGGCTATCATCCTCCCAACATGGCATACTGAGAATAGCAGTTTCACAGACATAGAAAAATGAATAAGTGGCTAGCAGGGCATTGTTAACAGAATGACATGTTTACAACAATTTTAACCAAGATGCAATACCTCTACTTGCAAGCAATTGGCACAAGCTAACAGAGGACAACATGGTCGACAATACATTACATTGTGCCAACCCCAAAGGAGCTACAGATGCATGGGAATCATCAAGACAACATGGCAACAATATAATAGATTCAACACTTAGATTTATTTGAGCATGTGAAAACAACATTTTTGGTGGCATGTTGACATCAAGATTTCCACATCTAAACATCAATTAACATGGCATGCTAAAATATCAGGGGCTAGTGCACATATCGAATAGCAACTTACATGTTGACAAGTTTAGCAAATAGTGCAAGAATTAAATCATGTGAAAATGACAAAATGACATATTATCACAAAATAACATTTTCACAAACTTGCCCAAATGATTAAACTAATGCCACAGATGGATTCACTGAATTTTTCTACCCCAAATTCATATATCTTACGCATATGTTCCTGTAGAAACACTCCACAATGCACAAGCACAAAATATAACAACTAGGTAAACCTAGTATATGCCAGATTTGGCATATCCATATTTGGAACTGACTGAAATGGAAATAGCCAGATTTGGAAACTTCCCTAAATGGAAAAACACATAAAACAGAGAATAAAACAATAAAAACAAAATGGAAAAACGGGGGCACTTGGCAGTGGCTCTAGGCCATGTGGGCCCTTGGGCCACTGTCACTTGCCCAGAAAATAATGGAAAAGGGTCTGCCCGGGGGGATTCGAACCCGGGTCTCCCGCGTGGAGGAGCGGTCGCTCTACCGCTGGGCTAGGTGGGGGGCTGCTGCTAACAGAGGGTACTCGGGGTCTCTTGACCAGACACTAATGCTAGTGCTACCTCTCCCTCGCGACACAGACGGAGGCGACGACGCAGGCAACTACGGCGGCGGTCTTCGGCAAGGATGACCACCAGCGGGGTCTGCGGAGACCTCAAGGGTTCCATTCCCGGGGCCTTAAGGGCTCTACGAGCTCGAGCTTGTGCTCGGCTCGGGCAATGGAGTCAGAGACTAGGCGGGGATGTGATAACCCACAAGTATATGGGATCACAATAGTTTACGAGGGTAGAGTATTCAACCCAAATTTATAGATTCGACACAAGGGGAGCTAAAGAATATTTGAGAGTATTAGCAGCTGAGTTGTCAATTCAAGCACACCTGGAGATTAAATATCTATAGCAGAGTGATCAGTAGCACAGTAGTATGATAGTTTTGATAGCAGTAGTAGCAGTAACAGTAACAGTAGCAGTGATAGCAGTAGTTTTGTAGCAAGTGCAACAGTAGCAGTAGCAATAGTAACTTAGCAAGAACAATATGTGGAAAACTCGTATGCACTGGATCGGTGAACTAATTGGATGATATTCATCATATAATAGTCATAACCTAGGGCGACACGGAACTAGCTCCAGTTCATAAATGTAATGTAGGCATATATTTCGTAAATAGTCATACGTCCTTATGGAAAAGAACTTTCATGACAACTTTTGTCCTACCCTCCCGTGGCAGCGGGGTCCATAAGGAAACTAAGGGATATTAAGGCGTCCTTTTAATAGAGAACCGGAACAAAGCATTAACACATGGTGAATACAGGAACTCCTCAAACTACGGTCATCACCGGAAAGTATCCCGACTATTGTCACTCCAGGGTTTGCAGATCAGAACACGTAATAGGTGCGTATGACTAGCAAGATCGGACCAAGAACATAGATATAATGGTGATAACATAAATGGTTCAGATCTGAAATCATGGCACTCGGGCCCTAGTGACAAGCATTAAGCATGGAAAAGTCATAGCAACATCAATCTCAGAACATAGTGGATACTAGGGATCAAGCCCTAACAAAACTAATTCAATTACATGATGAATCTCCTCCAACTCCTCACTGACTAGCAAGCCTACGAATGAATTACTCACTCCCGGTGGGGAACATCATGGAATTGGCGATGGAGAAGGGTTGATGATGACGAAGACCGAAGATTCCCCTCTCTGGAGCCCCAAACGGCCTCGAGATCTAGCCTCCCAAGGAAGAACAGGAGGTGGAGGCGGCTCCATATCGTAAAACGCGATGAAACTTTTTCCCTGATTTTTTTCTCCAATAATATTATTTTATAGTGGCGGAATTAGGGTCAGTGTGGCCATGAGGTGGGCACAACCCACCAGGGCGCGCCGGGGGGGGGGGGGGGTGGTGCTGGCGCTGTCGGTGTCAAAACCGGCAGATCTCGGGTAGGGGGTCCCGAGCTGTGAGACTAGAATCGATGGTAACAGGAGAAGTGGGAGACGATGTTTACCCAGGTTCGGGCCCTCCTATGGAGGTAATACCCTACGTCCTGCTTGATTATATTGATGGTATAAGGGTTACAGAGTTGATCTACCTCGAGATCGTTTGACTAAAACCCTAGATGAGTTCTGTTGCCCTACAACGTAAAACCCTTCGGCTTATATAGACGCTGAGGGTGCCTAGGGCTTACACATAGTCGGTTGCACATCAAAGAGAAAAAACATGCCTATCTACTATCGACATCTTGGAGGACACGCCATGGCTCCTTGAAACTTCCGCCTTGGCGACGGGGCCCCTGATCATCCAATGCTCATCGAGTGGCCCACATAGTCCGGCCCATGAGGAACAGGTCGGCTATCCGAGGACCCCTTAAACCAGAACTCTCTCAGTAGCCCCCGGACTAGCCTCCAACGTCGAGGTATATCCGGATAATCTTGTACACCGAAGTCTTCGGCTTGCGAGGCGAGTCCCTCTATCCCTTCTTGTTTGGCAACCATCCTGTCATCGGCAAAATCCCAAACGTCACGGGATTGTTGGGTCCAGAGTAATAGCATTTCTCGATCCTCGCGTGTCATGGGGAGACGAGCGGTCCAGTAGCTTTTTACAAAACTACCTCTCCCACAAAAGAGGCACCACTCATTTAAACAAACTGAATCATGGCCCAAGCCATATCTTCCTCTTCCCCATCGGAAAAAGCCTCCAGCGAAAGGTCTCCACCAAAAACGGCGAGCACCCCCAGTTCCTCCTCGCATCCTTATGGATCCCGTCCCGGGGACTGGACAAGCTGCTCCGTGTTCCTTCTTCGACTCCAGGACCTCGAGACCCAAGGGTACCTTCCCTCCTCGGATCTAGTAGCTGTCCGCGCCAGTTTGTCTTCATTCAACGGCGAGGCCCTTGCGGAGAATTTCCCCCATCCGCAAAAGGGGGAGCGTGTATGCTTTGTGCCCTTCCTCCTGCGGGGTCTCGGGTTTCCCATTCATCCGTCCCTGAGAGGGTTATTGGTGTTTTATGGAATCCAGCTCCACCACCTCATCCCAGGGTCTATTCTGCACATCTCGGGCTTCGTCGCCCTTTGCGAGATGTTCCTGGGCTGCGAGGCACACTTCGAATTGTGGAGGAAGTACTTCTGCCTCGTTCCTCGCACTCGGGACAAGACAATTTTTGAGGTCGGAGGAGCCGAAGTATGCCGCATAGCGGGGACTGGATATCCCGTGGGGACGCCGAAAGAGTCCGAAGTATGGACTTCGAAATGGTTTTATATCGAGGACGTCCCTCTATTCGATCCAGCTCGGAGGGGTTTGCCCGAATACTCCGATGCCCCTTTGAAGAAAAGTTACAACTGGCGCCCGAAGAGCCTGTCCCAAGAGGACAACGTTGAGGTGCAGCGCTTAGCAACCCGTGTGAGGGTACTAGCCCATCATAAGTTGACCATGATAGACGTCACGGCCGCCGCCATCACCCGTTGCGTCCATCCCCTCCAACAGAGGATACACCCCTTGTGGTGTTTCAACGGGACAAGCGACACTACTCGCTCCCGAAGATTGGGTCCTGCCGATTAAACAGCACTAGCCGCTGCACTTGCCGACCTATACAAAGGGGAGCAAGAAGATTTTACTCAGCGGTCGACAAAGGAGGGATACTCAAGCCACAATCCCATCGAATGGGTGAGCCTTTCAACCCTGTGACCACAATTCGGGTTCTCTATTTGTCCCTTTCTGACCTAAGCCTTTAACTTTATGTGAACAGGAATGGAGGAGCTTTAGCGAGACAGTTAACTGTCCGGCCCCTCATCCCGAGGACTATTCCCGTGATGATGATCCGGGATTCCATGATGACCCGAATCTATCAATCGAGCTCGAAGACGGGGTTTTCTACCAGGAGGGCCTTGACGGTTCCAAGGTGGCCATCATAGCCAATTACCCTAGATCCTTCCCTTCCCCTGCGACAAGCAAGAAGAAGAAAAACTCATCCCACAAAAGGCAAGTACCCTCCGCTGACCCCAACACGCCGGATCCTACTCCCAAGCGCCGTAGATCTGCGCGACATACATCGGCAACGGCGGCAGTGCCTGGGTCGGAAAGCAACAGGGATCCGATGAATGAGCCGGTCGCGGGGGCGAGTCCGCCTACGAGTTCATCCCAAAGGTATTTCGCTCGACCGTTTGATTTAGTACTATGACTGATAAAGCCTCACAAGAGACCTCTTTGTCAAAATATTCAGGCAAAGAGTTCGGCCGTCCCCCGCCGAGGACGTCGCTAGGACGTCCGGCGGTGCTCAAGATTCCAGGCCTTCCGATCATACTGAACCTGCTATGGGGGTTCCCACCGTTAATCCTGCCCCAGCCGATTTTGGTGATGCCATATCCGTTACCAAATCCGAGGTTGGAAGCGCTATGCATCATCGACGGCGACGAGAAGCCCGGCGTCACCCAGCTTTCTCCGAACAAGAGTTTAGTGCTCTGCGCATGGCGGACGCGCACATCAGAGCAGCCCGAGCTGGGTTTGGGGAGGCCATGAAATTGATATCGTCCAGCCTGCAGGTGAGTAGTCGGTTATTAGAGTCCGAACACTCGTGTAAACCCAGTAGCCCCCGAGACGTAAATTGGTCAGCACGACCGAATTAAGGATCCTTGTATTGTTTTACTGCTAATGAAAACCGCGAAGCAACGGAGCGAGCAACTGGCCAAGGAACTGGAAGCCAGCCGAACACAGGTGGAATCTGTTAAGGCCGAATTAGAGCAAGTGAAGAGCTTTACTCGGGATGCACATGGTGAGTATATCTGTTCTGCTGATCTTAGTGTATTCCCATGCTTACGCGAGGGTACTATGTAGCAGCTGAATCAATAGGGCAATTACAAAGAGATTTGGATGTAGCCCGCGAATCTCAGAGATATGCCGAGTCCCAGCAGGAGGCTGGCTGTCGTGTTTTACAACGACACCTTGAAGAAAAGAACCGCCTTAAGGAGGAGAACAAACAGCAGGCCGAAGAAATTGAGAGCTTAGAGACTCAATTGGCCCAGGCCCAAGGAGAAAACCAGAAATTACAGAGAGGCATGTTCGGTAAGTGTGATCCTAACATCGGAAGGTATTTCCTATGAATGAGGCATAATACGCCTGCCGTGACTCATGTACAGGTCTCCTGTCTGGGCGAACCAAAGAAGAAATCGGATCCTACCAGGGAAGCCTTCTGAAGGAGCTGTCCGCCCTTCATGAGCGGGCTCGGAAGGCCATGAAGAGCATGGTGAAAGCATTGTGGCCCGCCGAGCAACCTCCGGAGGGGATGACTGAACTAGTCGATCGGTTTAAGGGAGCCCGAAGTAGGTTCTAGCTGTGGAAGACATCGGCATGTCGAGAGGGAGCACGAGAGGCGTGGGCGATGATCAAGACCCGCTATACCGGACTTAATCCCGAGCGTATGGCACGGGTTAGGCCAGTAGGGTCAGATGGACAAGAAGTTCCGCTCCACCTGGTATATGACCAAGTGATGACTGCCGCCCATCTCTCACAAGAAGATTGCTCCCTGGACACCATAATCGATAATCTCGATCGGCAGTCAGATGTATGATTATATCTAGCTATGTACTAATAGTCAAGGAATTTCTCCGTATGTGTTGTAAACTTTGTCTTAACCGGCCATCGGCTTCGTCCTCCCGTGCTAAGAGCTTGGGAGTGTTCCTTGTAATTTATCACCCTAGGGGAATGAATTATGTTCAGGGAACCAGGCAATCCGGCCATGTGGTGCGAACAGACAGAAAGCACACAGGGAGATATGTTATATTACCGCTTAGCGTAAGAAACGTCTTCCGAAGAAAATAGTACCTCTATCGATACCTTTCTTCAGGGTGCTACGTAAATCGTAGGTAGAAGGCCGTATACTGTTAGTATGCGACAAAGGGCTTTTGTGAGAGAAGAAGCCCGAGTAATGGTCATAACAACCATAGTCTTATTAGTTGATTCTGCTTCTCCGGAAGTCGTAAGACGAGCTCACCCACGTTGTACGCCTTTGCCCTGACCTCCCTACTCTGGTAACGTCGAGCTTGCTGTTGGTAAAAAGTGGAGCGAGCCCGAGCTATGTCGCGCTCTCCTTCTAGGGCGTCCAGGTCGTCCTGCCGATCTAACTCGGCCTCCCTTTCTTTATACATGCGCACCCTTGGCGCATCATGAATAATGTCGCAGAGGAGGCCTGCTTCTGCCCCATAGACCATGAAAAACAGCGCATATCCCGTTGATCTATTCGGGGTGGTGTGCTGGCCCCATAGAATGGAGTCGAGCTCGTCAACCCAATGGCAGTCGGACTCGTGAAGAGACCGGACCAAACGTGGCTTAATGCCGCTCATAATGAGGCCGTTTGATCGTTCGACTTGTCCATTGGTCTGTGGATGATAAACTAATGCGTAATCGAGCTTAATGCCCATTTTTGTGCACCAGTCTTTGACCTCTTGGGCCGTGAAATTGGAGCCATTGTCCGTTATTATACTGTGCGGGATGCCGTAATGGTGTACCACGCCGGATATAAAGTCGATTACTGGTCCGGACTTGGCTGATTTGATAGGTTTCGCCTCTATCCATTTGGTGAACTTGTCCACCATGACCAGTAGGTATTTATTCTTCTTGGTCCCCCCTTTAAGTGGTCCGACCATATCCAGCCCCCAGACCGCGAAGGGCCAGGTAATCGGAATAGTACGAAGAGTTGTTGGGGGCATGTGACTTTGGTTTGCGAAAAGTTGGCACCCCACGCAGTGCTTGACGAGCGACTGGGCGTCTGTCCAAGTTGTGGGCCAGAAAATACAAGCCCGGAAGGCCTTGCTGACCAAGGCTCTTGCTGCGGCGTGATGGCCGCCCATCCCTGCGTGGACTTCGGCTAAAAGCTGCCGACCTTCTTCCTCAGATATGCACCACTGTAGTATTCCGGTGGTGCTTTTCTTGTATAACTCACCCTCGTATACTTTGTAGGCTTTGGATCGCAGAATTATGCGCCGCGCCTCCGTCTGATCGTCGGGGAGCTCTTTGCGGAGAAGGTAGGCGAGGAAGGGCTCGGTCCATGGTGCGATTACTGCCATGACCTTGTGAGCCGAAGGCGTTTCGTCTATTACGGAGCCGCCAATGATTTGATCGTCTGGTTCGTTTATAGGGGGAACAACCTCATCCGTATTGGTTAGATCGGTGCCCTTGTGATTGTCCTACCAAACCACGGATAGCTTAAAGAGCCGTTCCAGGAAAGTGTTTTTTGGGACAGGGTCGCGTTTGGCCCCCAGGCGAGCCAGTATGTCGGCGGCTTGGTTGTTGTCTCTAGCGACGTGGTGAAATTCCAGCCCCTCGAACCGTGCGAATATCTTTAGGACAGCATCTCTGTATGCCGCCATCTTTGGGTTTTTGGCATCAAATTCGCCGTTGATTTGGGAGATGGCCAAGTTGGAGTCTCCACGTACCTCCAGCCGGCGTATGCCCATTGATGCTGCCATCCGAAGACCGTGCAATAGTTCTTCGTATTCGGCTGCATTGTTGGAATCGGCATACATGATCTGCAACACGTATCGGACGTTGTCGCCTGTGGGGGATGTGAGGATAACCCCAGCCCCCAGTCTGGCCAAAGTTTTAGACCCATCGAAGTACATTGTCCAGTGGGAGTATGTACTATATTCCCTTGGGAGCTCGGCCTCTGTCCATTCGGGTAGGAAATCTGCCAACACTTGAGATTTGATAGCTCGTCTTGGCTTGTAAGCGATTTCAAAAGGAAGGAGCTCAAAAGGAAGGAGCTCAATGGCCCATTTGGCTATGCGCCTGGTGCTGTGAGTATGGGGTTACTTGCCAGGAGTGTTTTAATTTCTTCTAACACAACCTTTGCTGCATCGGTCCATTCGAAATTCTTGGTCCGTTCCAGCAATTTGTAGAGCGGTAAAGCCTTTTCACCGAGGCGTGAGATAAAGCGACTTAACGCTGCCATGCAACCAGCCAACCATTGGACATGCTTAAGCTCTGTGGGAACTGCAAGTTCTGATAAGGCGCAGATCTTGGCCGGATTCGCTTCTATTCCTCTATGGGAAACGATGAATCCGAGCAGTTTACCAGCGGGAACTCCGAAGACACACTTCACCGGATTGAGCCGTATATCATACTCGCGTAGGCTGGCAAAGGTTTGCCTTAGGTCGTCGATCAAATGGCTGACGTGCTTGGTTTTGATTACCACATCGTCTACATATGCCTCGACTGTTTTACCGACTTGTTTTGCGAGACAAGTCTAGATCATGCGCTGGTACGTAGCCCCAGTGTTTTTTAGCCCGAAGGGCATAGTGTTGAAGCAGAATGGCCCATAAGGGGTGATGAATGCTGTTACCGCTTGATCGGATTCCTTCATTTTAATCTGATGGTATCCGGAATAAGCATCGAGGAAACACAACGAGTCGTGTCCGGCTGTGGCATCAAGAATCTGGTCTATGCATGGTAGGGGGAAAGGGTCCTTAGGGCCGGCCTTGTTGAGGTCTTTAAAATCGACACGCAGCCGCCAGGATTTATCTTTCTTTGGTACCATAACCAGGTTTGCCAACCATTCGGGGTGCTTAATCTCCCGAATGAATCCGGCCTCTAGCAGTTTCGCTAGTTCTTCACCCATGGCTTGTCATTTGGGCTCGGAAAAGCGGTGCAGAGTCTGCTTGATGGGCTTAAAGCCTGTGTGATGATGTTCAAGCTATGTTCGGCTAGCCGCCGTGGGATTCCGGGCATGTCAGAAGGATGCCAGGCGAAGATATCCCAGTTTTCTCGTAAGAATGTACGCAGCGCTTCGTCCACGGTGGGATCGAGCTGGGCTCCGATGGATGCTGTCTTGTTGGGTTCCGTCGGGTGCACCTAAAATTTAACGACTTCCTTTGCCGGTTTAAAGGACGTGGGTTTGGGCCTTTTACTGAGGATCACATCGTCCCTGTCTACTGTTGACCGAAGTGCGATCAACTCTTCTGCAGCAAAGGTCTCAGCTAGAGCCTCAAGGGCAAGCGCTGCTGTTTTGTTTTCGGCCCGTAGGGCTATATCCGGATCACTTGTGGTTGTGATCACTCCGTTTGGTCCTGGCATCTTAAGTTTCATATACCCGTAATGTGGTATAGCCTAGAATTTTGTGAAGGCGTCACGTCCCAACAGGGCATGGTAGCCGCTGGGGAAGGGCACGATATGGAAGAGGAGTTCTTCGGATCGGTATTTGTCGGGCGTGCCGAACACTACGTCCAGGACGATACATCCTGAACAGCACGCCTCTTTCCCCGGGATGATTCCCCGGAAAGTTGTGTTGCTATGCTCGATTCGAGATCGGTCGAACTGCATTTTTTCTAGGGTGTCTTCATAGATCAGGTTCAAACCACTGCCGCCGTCCATTAGCACCTTGCGTAACCTGAAGCCATCAATGATGGGGTTTAGGACTAGTGCTGCCGGTGAATGACCGGGAAGAATAGCTGGTCGGTCAGTATCTCCGAAGGTAATGGGTATGTTTGCCGATGCACTTGTTGCTGCCACATGGTATACCTGCTCGAGTTCTTTAAGGGCTCTATTCCTCCTGTTCCTCGAGGGGAACGTTTCGTAGATCATCAGGACTTCGGCGTTGTATTCTGGTCGCGATGTAGAGCGCCTGTTCGGCGGTTGTGCCTCAAGAATGGCTTCACCGCTTTTTGCAATCTTCCTGACGACCCAGCAAGCTCTAAGGCTGTGAGTCGGAGCTGTGTTCAGCAATACGGAGTGTATAGGGCAAGGTTTATCCAGTAGTCCTTCCAGGACAGTACTGTCCCCTGAAAGGGGCCTGTTTCTCTTTTTGGCGGGCGCAAGTTTGGCTGGCCGCTTCTGAGGTATCCTCTTTTTCCGATCTCCTCTAGGGTATTCGGTAAAGGTTGGTTCTGAAAACAGCCGATCAATCTGCCAAGCGCTTTCCATGGCATAATACTTTTCCACCAAAGCTGACAGCTCGGCGAAGTCACGAATGTGTCGACGCGACAGGGCATTGAGAATCCCTTAGTCATGGCAGTTGCGATTGAAGGTCGCCATTATCTCCTGATCACTGAGGCCCCGTACTTTGTTTCTAGCGAGGAGGAGTCTAGCCCAGTAATGATGAACCGACTCTCCTGATAATTGCTTGATGTCCTGTAAGTCCGAAGACTTGGGCTCTGCTGCGGTGCTTGAGTGATCGGCTTGGGAGGTGGGTGGGAAAAGATTTGACCCCACACCACGGGGGGAGTTCGGAATCACGGACTCCGAACTGTGTGATAGATCACGGACCGATACCGGTCTATTTCCGGAGCAAACTCCAGAGTCTGGGTTGCCGGCGAGGTCTCGGTGATCGGAGACTGGAAAATAAACCGTTTTTAATTCCGGTCGCTGGGAGAACGAGCCCCCAGCCGGACACTCGACGGTGGCGACGAGGTGAGTGACCGTGGGGATGTGAATCTCCCTATCGTCGGGTTTAAGCCCGAGCCGGTCATAGACCGGGATCTGGTCTTCAGCCATACGCATGATCTTGATCCGATCAAATAGCTCGTTCAGAAACGAGGTGATGGTAGGATGCATGTCGCCAAAGCGAGTGGGGTTATTATACGGTGTCGCAGTTCCGGAGTCACACGAGAGCGGACTCGGGGCCTGCTTAACCATGGCAGATCCGGTCATAGCGACCGGATTGGGCTGTCCAGACGGCTCGGGGACAACGACTTTATCATCGGAGGCGAGGCCCGATGTCTTCGGCGTCAAGGCGTCGGGATCTGCGGGCTCCTCCGTAGGAGTCGAGGGTTCTGTCAAGACGAGTTCTCCCCGTGAATCAGCGACGAACTCTAGGGTTCCGAGCCTGATTCCTGGGTCGGGGGGAAAGTTTCTGATCTGGCCAAGACGGCCGATCGGGTAAGCATGCGACGAGATGTCGCTGCTTGCGGGGATCTGATCCGGGGCAAGAGTCCCCTGGGTGCAGATCTCGTTGCTTGTGACAAGGCGAGCCATCGATTCCTTTGGCGATCATAGCAGAACTCTCAATGAAAGCACCAATGTCGGTGTCAAAACCGGCGGATCTCGGGTAGGGGGTCCCGAGCTGTGAGACTAGAATCGATGGTAACAGGAGAAGTGGGAGACGATGTTTACCCAGGTTCGGGCCCTCCTATGGAGGTAATACCCTACGTCCTGCTTGATTATATTGAGGGTATAAGGGTTACAGAGTTGATCTACCTCGAGATCGTATGACTAAAACCCTAGATGAGTTTTGTTGCCCTACAACCTAAAACCCTTCGGCTTATATAGACGCCGAGGGTGCCTAGGGCTTACACATAGTCGGTTGCACATCAAAGAGAAAAAACATGCCTATCTACTATCGACATCTTGGAGGACACGCCATGGCTCCTTGAAACTTCCGCCTTGGCGACGGGGCCCCTGATCATCCAATGCTCATCCAGTGGCCCACATAGTCCGGCCCATGAGGAACAGGTCGGCTATCCGAGGACCCCTTAAACCAGGACTCCCTCAGGCGCACCCTGGTGTCTTGTGCCCAGCTAGGCCCCCCCTCCGGTGGTCTTGGCTCCAGTATTTTTTATTTATTGTAAAATAATTCCCCAAAAAGTTTCGTCCAGTTCCGAGAACTTTCATTTCTGCACAAAAACAACACCATGGTAGTTCTGCTGAAAACAACGTCAGTCCGGGTTAGTTTCATTCAAATCATGCAAATTAGAGTCCAAAATAAGGGCAAAAGTGTGAGTAAAAGTAGATACGATGGAGACGTATCAACTCCCCCAAGCTTAACCCATTGCTTGTCCTCAAGCAATTCAGTTGATAAACTGAAAGTGATAAAGAAAAACTTTTACGAACTCTTATGTTCTTGTTTACATATATATGCTTAAGTAGCACCCAGGTTTTCAGCAAAGATTATGACTAACGATGCCAGCAATAACTCTTAGAAATTATATTAACTCATATCAATGGCATAAGCAACTAGCGAGCAATAATAAAATATCTCAAGTGCCAACACTTTGTCAAAACAATCATGATATAATATGACAACAGTGGTATCTCGCTAGCCCTTTCTGAGACCGCAAAACATAAATGTAGAGCACCTCCAAAGTTCAAGAAGCGACTAAACATTGTAATTCATGGTAGAAAAGATCCAGTCATGCTACACCCAACATCAACTATGCAAAATGCATGAGGATGACAATAGTGCTCTCAGGTCTGGCGCTTATTTGAGAAGGTGATGACTCAACATAAAAGTAAATAGATAGTCCCTTCGCAGAGGGAAGCATGGATTTGTAGCGGTACCAGAGCTCAAGTTTTAAAACAGATATATATATAAGTTTGGGAGGTGCACCCTTCCTGTCAACGTTACGACCTAGAGTTATCAATATCTTCCATGCTAAACACATTAGCGGCGGTTCCCAAGCGGTAAAAGTAAAGGTTTACTCCCCCTCCCCCAAGAATCACACTCCACGGCTAGCCGAATCCACGGGTACCGTCCATACCAACAACATTCCTGGGGGAGTTTTGTTTAATTATTTGTACTTTTTGATTTCGGGACTGGGAATCCCTATTACTGCCCCTCTCGTGCAAGGACGAGTGAATAAACACTCATCATGAGAATAACCCACTTAACATGGAAGATACTGACCGCCCCCTATCGCTCCATGAGCGGTCCAGGCACACAAAAAAGATGTTTGTTTGAATTTTTAGAGGTGGCACATGCAAATTTACTTGGAACGGCATGGTAATACCGCATATAGGTAGATATAGTGGACTCATCTGGAATATCTTTGGTTTAAGGGTTTTGATGCACAAGCAGTATTCCTGCTTAGTACAGGAGAAGGCTAGCAAATAGATTGAGAAGCGTCCAGCTAGAGAGCGAAAATGGTCATGAACATGCATTACATATAATGAACATTGACTACTAGCATGAGTAGGATATGGACACCATGAACATAAGTATCATGAAGGCTATGTTGGTTTTTATTCAACTACATGCGTGAACATGTGCTAAGTCAAGCCACTTGAAACATTCAAAGGAGGATACCATGTCATCATACCACATCACAATCATTTTAAGTCATGTTGACATCCAAGATAATTCATTATCCACTCCTAGCTACTTAAGCATGGCATGAACAACTATAATCTCTAATGTTCATTGCAAACATGTTTGATCATAATATGTTGAATCAAGGATACTAGGTTAAACATATTTACAAAAACAAAAACAAGTTGAGTTCATTCCCGCTTTTCTCTGCCACGGTCAATTCATCAAATATTGTCATTATTGCCTTTCACTTGCACGACCGAATGATAAGAAAATAATAATAGTGCAAGAGTGCTGTGGACTAAGATGGAATCTGCAAACATTTTATTCAAGAGGAGAAGACAAAGTAACATGGGCTCTTCGTTAGATAACAATAGTGCATATGAGAGCCACTCAACATTTTCATCGTGGTCTTCTCCTTGGTACGACTCAAATAAAAGGAAAATAATTTCAGAGAAACACACTGAAATATTTTTAGATTTTTTGTTTTTTCTGAAGAAAGCAAATTCAAAGAGGGAAAAACAAAAACGAGAAAAACTATTTACACGGGAAAGCTCCCAACAAGCAAAAGAAGAAAAGAGAAATCTTTTTGGGTTTTCTTTTGATACTACAACTAAATTAATCTAGAAATAAAATCCCAAAAGAAGTAGGAAATATTTTTGGGGTTTTCTCAAAGTTCCTCAAACACACAAGAAGAAAGCGAGAAAATAAAGCTAGCATGGATAATACAATGAAAAAGTTTGAACAACGACAACTTGAATGAAATGTATGAACATGAATGTAATGTCGGTGGAAATACGTACTCCCCCAAGCTTAGGCTTTTGGCCTAGCTTGGTAATCACCATCCGTAGCATGGGTAGTAGTCGGAGTGATAGCCTACCGAGGCCCTTGGTGCGGACTCCTCGGCCCTCCTGGTAGCATCAACGTCCGCATTGTGCGCATGGGCCTCGCTCTCAAGAACATAATTTCTTCCCCTACTGTGAAAATCAAAGAGAGCAGGAGCAGGCAAAGTAACCGGCACAACGTTTTTTATATTAAATCTCAGATTATAGGTATAGTTAGTAGCCGTGCCCGTAAGGAACTTATGATGCTTCATGGCCTCAAAGTCTAAGTACTGAATAGGTAAGATGGGGTCATTAGGCCAAGGCTATACGTTTAGCTTCTCTGCTACATGCGAGGCATAAATTCCTCCATAAAAATTACCACTGGCAGCATTGTGCTGCAGCCTCCGTGCAACAATCGCTCCAAGGTTATAACATTTATTTCCAGTTATGGTAGTGTGTATGAGATTTAAATCAGGAGCACATAGTGTTCTAGAATCTTGTTTGCCTACGATACATTTGCCATTAAAGACTGTGAAGTAGTGTATTCATGGGAAATGGATACTTTTAATTCTTCCTTGTGTTACTCCCCTATATTCACCATAGCAAAGATTAACCAAAAATGACTCATACTCAGATTTTGGTGGTTCATCAAGGGAACCCCAATATGGAATTTTGCATGCTTCACTGAACAATTCTAAAGGCATGGTGAAGGAACGGTCATAGAGGTTGAATGAAAGTCTAGACTCACGAGGAAAATATTTAAATTTCTTTGTGAATGTTTTCGTAAGTTCGAGATGTTGAGGGCACTTATCTGCGATGAAGGGAGCAAGTTCTCTATTGTTGTTAAATTGTTCGAATTCCCCCTTAATACCTGCACCTGCGATGAACTCGTCACATGGCCACAAGCATGATTTGGTAGCGGCATCTCGCATCGAGCTTTCACTTGGCTCAACATAAGATTGTCGGACCGAGCTTTCACTTGATGAGGCCTCCGAGGACCTCCTCCTTAAAGAACTCCAAAAGAATTGCATTTTTATTTGCAAACAAATTTCTGAAATATTTTGGAGACACAAAATTTTGTTAACAAAACTTCGTGAAATTGATAGCAACTACCCCTAAGGATGCATAGAGGCCATATTAAGCATTCAAACTACTTAGAACTCTAAGAATTCAACATGCAAGCTCATCTACAATAGCACCAAGAGTAGATAATTACTTTAAAAACAACCCACTAAAACAAAAACTAATTGGAGCAATGGAGGAGTCACATACCAAGTAGCAATCCCTCCAAACAGTTTCAGAAACGAAGCTTCGAGCAAAGAGATCGAGATCCGCGTGTTTGAGAGCAAGAACACGGCAATGGAAGCTATGGTGACTTTTTTCTGGAGGTAAGGGATGACATGGGCTAAAGGAATAAGTGAGGGGGCCCACGTGGGGGCCACAACCCACCAGGGCGCGCCTGGGGTTGCTGGCGCGCCCAGGTGTCTTGTGGGCACCAGGTGCACCCGCCTCTGATGTTATTTGGACCAAAAATTCAGAAATATTCATAAAAAATCGTATCAAATTTTCAGGATATTCTGAGAACTTTTATTTTTGGGTCATTTTTTATTGCACGGTGAAAACAGAATACATGATAAACATGGCATTTTATTTGATTTGACTTACTAGAACAGAAAATAAAAGGTGGGAGCAGAAAGTTGTGCCTACTAGATTCATCAACTTCATACCTCTCAAAAATGATCCATTAATAAGGTTGATCAAGTCTTATTAACAACCACTTTCGATTAGCATGAAACCGAAGAACTTTCGTAAAACACTAAGTTACCTCAGTGGGGATGTGCATATCCCCTACAATAAGTATATCATATTTCTTTTTGGTAGTAGGTAGAGGTAATTGGAAACTTCCAATAGTGATGGTCGGAGATTCTTCAATAACATTTATACCATTCACTTGGAATTGTTTCTTCGGAAAGTGCACCGTATGCTCATTACCATTGATATGAAAAGTGACTTTGCTTTTATTGCAATCAATAACTGCCCCTGCAGTATTCAAAAAGGGTCTACCAAGGATAATCGACATGTTGTCGTCCTCGGGCATCTCAAGAATAACAAAGTCCGTTAAGATAGTAACATTTGCAACAACAACGGGCACATCCTCACAAATACCGATAGGTATGGCAGTTGATTTGTTAGCCATTTGCAATGACATCTCAGTATGTGTGAGTTTATTCAAATCAAGTATCTTATATAAGGAGAAAGGCATAACACTAACACCACCTGCTAAATCACAAAAAGTAGTTTTGACATAATTTCTTTTAATCGAGCAAGGTATAGTTGGTATTCCAGGGTCTCCAAGGTTTTTAGGTACTCCATCCTTAAAAGAATAATTAGCAAGCATGGTGGAGATTTCAGCTTTAGGTATATTTCTTTTATTAGTGATGATGTCTTTCATATATTTCGCATAAGGGACCATCTTTAAGATATCAGTTAATCGGGCCATCTTTAGCAAAGCGTTCAAATTCCTCAGCATCCTTTTTCTTAGATGGTTTAGGTGGAAAGGGCATGGGTTTCTGAACCCATGGCTCTCTTTCTTTACCATGTTTTCTAGCGACAAAGTCTCTTTTATCATATCATTTATTTTTAGGTTGTGGGTTATCAAGATCAACAGCAGGCTCTAGTTCAACATCATTATCTGGTTCTCTATCATTGTTCGGTTGAGTATCTTCATGAACATTATCATTATAATTTTCATTATCACAAGGATGATGTTCATTACCAGATTGAGTTTCAGCATCATAAATAGAGACATCATTATTATCAGGAGGTTTTTGTATCTCAAGTTCACTAGAGGTATGCAAAGTCCTATCATTTTTCTTTTTATTTTTCTTTTTAGAAGGACTAGGTGAATTAGTGTTAATTCTTTGAGAGTCTTGTTCCATTCTTTTAGGATGACCTTCAGGATAAAGAGGTTCTTGGGTCCAATCATCATAATTCTTCAATATGTTATTCAATAATTCCTCAGCTTGATCAACAGTTCGTTCCCTGAAAACACAACCAGCACAACTATCTAGGAAGTCCCTAGAAGCATCAGTTAGTCCATTATAGAAGATATCAAGTATTTCATTTTTCTTAAGAGGGTGATCAGGCAAAGCATTAAGCAATTGGAGAAGCCTCCCCCAAGCTTGTGGGAGACTCTCTTCTTCAATTTGCACAAAGTTAAATATTTCCTGTAAGGCAGCTTGTTTCTTATGAGCAGGAAAATATTTTTCGGAGAAGTAGTAAATCATATCCCGGGGACTACACACACAACCAGGAGCAAGAGTATTGTACCATCTCTTAGCATCACGCTTTAATGAGAACAGAAATAACTTGAGAATATAATAGTAGCAAATCTTCTCACCATGAGCAAAGAGGGTGGCTATATCATGCAGCTTAGTAAGATGTGCCACTACATTTTCAGTTTCATAGCCATGGAAAGGATCAGATTCAACCAAAGTAATTAACTCTGGGTCGATAGAGAATTCATAATCCTTATCGGTAACAAAGATAGGTGAAGTAGCAAACTTAGGATCACATTTCATTCTAGCATTGAAAGTCTTTTGCTTATACTTGCGTAGCAATTTCTTAAGATCATCTCTATCCTTACAAGAAAGGATTTCTCTAGCTATCTGTCCATCCAAAACATAACCTTCAGGTATCTTAGGCATTTCAAATCTAGGAGAGCTAGGAATAATAGGTGTTTCATATTCATCAGTTTCAAAGGCTTCATCAGTTTCAGCAATCTCATTAGTTTCAGTAATTTCATTTTCTTTAGCTCTAGCAATTTTTTCATCAAGAAATTCACCTAGTGGCACATTATCATCAAGCATGGTACTAGCATCATCATAAGCATCATTCATAGCAGGAGTAGCATCATCAATAACTTGTGACATATCAGGATTACTAGCATGTAGTGGTGTTGCAAACTTACTCATAACAGAAGGTGAATCAAGTGCAGAGCTAGACGGAAGTTCCTTACCTCCCCTCGTCTTAGAGGGAAAAATATTGGTCTTTGGATCCTTCAGATTCTTCATAGTGATCAATTGATATAAGTCCCAAGTGACTCAACAAATATAGCTATGCTCCCCGGCAACGGCGCCAGAAAAGGGTCTTGATAACCCACAAGTATATGGGATCGCAACAGTTTTTGAGGGTAGAGTATACAACCCAAATTTATAGATTCGACACAAGGGGAGCCAAAGAATATTTGAGAGTATTAGCAGCTGAGTTGTCCATTCAACCACACCTGGAGATTAAATATCTGCAGCAGAGTGATCAGTAGCACAGTGGTATGATAGTTTTGATAGCAGTATTAGCAGTAACAGTAACAGTAGAAGTGATAGGAGTAGTTTTGTAGCAAGTGCAACAGTAGCAGTAGCAATAGTAACTTAGCATGAACAATATGTGGAAAACTCGTAGGCACTGGATCGGTGAACTCATTGGATGATATTCATCATATAACAGTCATGAAACTAGTGCTACTTCTTGAAGAGGAAAGGGTGATGCAGCAAAGTAGATAAGTATTTCCCTCAGTTGTTGAGAACCAAGGTATCAATCCAGTAGGAGATACAAGCAAGTCCCCAATCTTCGCACCTAAACAAACAATCAAACACTTGCACCCGATGCTATAAAGGGGTTGTCAATCCCTTCACGGTTACTTGCAAGGATGAGATCTGATAGAGATAGATATAGAAGATTACTAAAACGAAAATTAAAACAAAAGTAAAAAGATTGCAGCAAAGTATTTTTGGTATTTTTGGTTTATAGATCTGAAAGTATAATATGGAAAATAGACCCGGGGGCCATAGGTTTCACTAGAGGCTTCTCTCTTGAAGGAAAATAATACGGTGGGTGAACAAATTACTGTCGAGCAATTGATAGAAAAGTGCATAGTTATGACGATATCCAAGGCAATGATTATGCATATAGGCATCACGTCCATGTCAAGTAGACCGAAACGATTCTGCATCTACCACTATTACTCCACACATCGACCGACTCCTGCCTGCATCTAGAGTATTAAGTTCATGAAGAACAGAGTAACGCATTAGGTAAGATGACATGATGTAGAGGGATAAACTCAAGCAATATGATGAAACCCCATCTTTTTATCCTTGATGGCAACAATACAAATACGTGCCTCGCTACCCCTACTTTGTCACTGGGTGAGGATACCGCAAGATTGAACCCAAAACCAAGCACTTCTCCCATTGCAAGAATTACCAATCTAGTTGGCCAAACCAAACCAATAACTCTAAGAGACTTGCAAAGATATGAAATCATGCATATAAGAATTCAGAGAAGATTCAAATAATATTCATAGATAATCTGATCATAAACCCACAATTCATCGGATCTCGACAAACACACTGCAAAAGAGTATTACATCGGATAGATCTCCATGAAGATCATGAAGAACATGGTATTGAAGAACATAGAGAGAGAAGAAGCCATCTAGCTACTAGCTATGGACCCGAAGGTCTGAGGTGAACTACTCACGCATCATCGGAAGGGCAATGGAGTTGATGTAGATGCCCTCCGTGATCGATTCCCCCTCCGGCAGATCACCGGAAAAAGCTCCAAGATGGGATCTCACGGAAACAGAGGGTTCCGGTGGCGGAAAAGTATTTTCGTGGCTCCTTCTGGTATTGGGGGAATATTTGGGAATTTATAGGCCGAAGAATAGGGTTAGGAGACCTGCTGGGGGGCCACAAGCCAGGCGGCGCCCCCCCTAGGGCGCCCCCAGGTGGCTTGTCGCCTCCCGGCAGGTCTCCTGCCTTCATCTCCAAGTCTGGCAGGTTTCTTCTGGTCCAAGAAAAATCATTCCTAAGATTTTATTCCGTTTGGAGTCCGTTTAATATTCCTTATCTGCAATACTCAAAAACAAGGAAAAAAATAGAAACTGGCACTAGGCACTAGGTTAATAGGTTAGTCCCAAAAATGATATAAAATAGCATATTAATGCATATAAAACATCCAAAACAGATAATATAATAGCATGGAACAATCAAAAATTATAGATACGTTAGAGACGTATCAAGCATCCCCAAGCTTAATTCCTGCTCGTCCTCGAGTAGGTAAATGATAAAAACAGAATTTTTGATGTGGAATGCTACCTAACATATTTATCCATGTAATATTCTTTATTGTGGCATGAATGTTTAGATCCATAAGATTTAAAACAAAATCTCAATATTGACATAAAAACAGTAATACTTCAAGCATACTAACAAGCAATTGTGTCCTTTCAAAATAACAGGGCCTTAGAAAGTTATCCCTACAAAATCATATGGTCTGGCTGTGCTCCATCTTCACCATACAAAGTATCTAAATCATGCACACCCTCGATGACAAGTCAAGCAATTGTTTCACACCTTTTATGTTCTCAAACTGTGACGCCCTCAATTTCGACCGTACGCTAAACATACACGCAAGGCGTATGACCAAGATTAGGGACTCACTGATTGATATCACAACACAACACTAGACACAAATTAAAGTCATACAGCTTCATATTACAAGCCAGGGGCCTCGAGGGCTCGAATACAAAGCTCGACAAGCACGAGTCAGCGGAAGCAAATAATATCTGAGTACAGACATAAGTTAAACAAGTTTTGCCTTAAGAAGGCTAGCACAAACATAAGCAGCGGATCGAAAGAGGCGAGGCCTCCTGCCTGGGAGCCAACCTAACTACTCCTGAGCGTCGGCACTCTCCACGTAGTAGTAGGCTCCAGCGGTGGTGTAGTAGTCGTCTCCGGCGTACTCCATCTCCTAGTCTCCATCGTCTGAACGCAGAATCATATCGAGGGGGAAAGAGAAAGCAAAGCAGCGGTGAGTACTCATCCAAGGTACTCGCAAGACTGACATCAGAACTATGCTAAGTATGCATCAGTATCAAGGAATGGGGATATATCTGGACTGACTGCAGAAAGCAAGAATGGGGGGGAAGGTCTAGTCCTATCGAAGACTAGCATCTTCAGCATCTTGCAGCATTAGAAGAGAGTAGACTGGTATCTCATATATAGTCATATTATTGTAGCAATTTTAATTAAGTAACCACGCCTAGAGATTCTTCCTCGACTCCCTGCGAGGAAGCAATCCCGGAGCCAACATTCATTTCAAATTTAAATCACAGTTATAGTTGTATAAGGTCAAGGTACAACTCCAAGTCATCCTGTTACCGTGGACACGACTATTCGAATAGATGAATTCATCCCTGCAGGGGTGCACCGCATTTCGAACACGCCTAATCACCTCCGGCCGGACACACTTTCCTGGGTCATGCCCGGCCTCGGGATATCAGCACGTCGTTGCCCCACCTAGGCTCAACGAAGAGGCCAGCCCGCCGGTCTAAATCCTAAGCGCGCAGGGGTCATGGGCCCACTCACCCTTTGCACTCCTGCATGATGCGAGGGCGGCCGAGGTCAGCCCTAGCACACTCCAGTCCAAGAGTTGTACCGTCCAGGCCACTCGGGCGCGCGCCGCTCCATTGCTGACGTCCGAAGAGCTTCGGCTGATACAACGACGCTGAGTACCCATAACTTCTCCCACGTGATGGTTTGGTGCGCAATAAGGTCAACGACCAACTCAGATCAAATACCCAACCCATTAGCATTTTATTAATGCGGGGCAAGCGCGACCCATAAAGTGCGGTCCCATCGCCCCGTCTCGAGGATGTGTGGCAAGGGCCTCTCCTTCCCGTCCACGCCTCATCAACATCAAACCGTGGGTACCCCTCAGGGCCGACCCATCACCAACATGTTTCTCTAACCAGGTCATAGTAACTGTGTGTATAAAACATCAAGACGGAACCTGAGGAATCATCCTCAAAAGGGTCCCGCTCGATGAAACCGTCAAGGTGGACTTAGAGGCATCACCCTCGAGGGTCCCACACTTGAGGGGTTGCACGACAGAGTCATCGTCGGGAGTGGTGAAGGAGGAATCACCCTCGATAACCACGACCGACTAGCTGCACCACAGAGCTAGCATCATGAGTAATTCACGAGGTGTCACCCTCGGTACTCGATAGTAAGTCTGCAGAGTCGTACAACTAAGGGGTGTGCGGTGATGTGAGGGGCCTGGCTTGTCGATCGGTTGACCGAGTCTTCGAGTCGTCGAGTCGTCGATGAAGAAGCAGGGGCAACTGGGACTAAGGGGTCACTGGGGATTCACTGATCAACCTATACTAAGCAGTTGATATGATTGCAGGTATAGTAGCAGTTTATCAAAAGCAAGCTATGCATCAGAATAGGAGCTAACTAATACAGTAGCAAAATCTAATGCAAGCATAAGAGGGAAGAATGGGCGATATCGGAATGCTCAAGGGGGGGTTGCTTACCTTGCTGCTCTGCTGCAAAGGCCTGATCGTCAACTTCGTAGTCGTACCCGGCAGCAGCGTCAGTCTCGGGGTCTATCGGAGAGAAGAGGGGGGAAGAAACAATAAATATAAAGCACAGATGCAACACGATGCATGACATGGCAATATGCAGGGCTAGGCATGCACTAACGCAGTATTACACGTCGCAGACGGGTCGGAATAATATCTGACGATATTTTCCGGGTCTCGGGCTACTACCGGATAGATGATCCTAATGCTAAATGTCCATGTTCATCATGCTAGGAGCATGTGACAGATGAACGGACAGCGTATTTGGATTCGTGGGATTTTTCTGAACAACTTTCATGTATAAATTATTTTCATCCGAGTTACGGATTAAAAGATATGATTTTTCAAAGTTTTAAAGAATTTCTGGAATTTAATTATTTATTTAAATTCGAATTATCCAGAATAGTAAATGATGACGTCATCATGACGTAGGTGTGACGTCAGCAGTCAACAGTGCAGCTGACCGAGTCAAACCTGACATGTGGGACCCCACTGTCATAGACTCAGTCTTAATCCAGTGTTTAAATTTAAACTAAACTAATTAAACAGAGGGGGCCCCACCTATCATAGGGTGTTTAGTTAACAATTTAAGTAAATTAACTTAATTAATCATCAGGTTAATTAGAGTGGGGGTGGCCCCACATGTCATTAAAACAGGGGGGTGGGGACCCACATGTCAGTGGGCCATTGTGCCCTGTCAGCACAGTTGACCAGGTCAACTGGTCAACTGGTCAACTGGGGCCAGGGGGCCCACGGGCAGTGACACTGGGGGTGGGCCCCAGGTGGCCACGTCGGTGGACGGCGCCGGAGACATGCTCTGGCGAGCCCGTGTGCGGCGGCGAGCTCCGGCGAGCTCGGAATCGCGCTGTAGGGCACGGTTTTGAGCGCGGTCGGGCTCTCTCAAACGACAGCTCCACGCCGCGTGCAATGGTGCCCACGGCCGGAGCTGGGGAGGCCGGAGATGAGCGCTACGATGGCGATGGCGGACGGCGGCGTTCGGGTGGTGAAGAAGACACAGCAGCAGCACGCGCGCAAGCAAACTAACTATGCCACGAGGCCCTACGCGATGCGGGGAAGTGAGCGGGCACAGCCACGGGACCATTTGGTCACCGTCGACACGCCGGCGACGAGCTCCGCGGCGTCCAGTACGGCCACGGATGGAGCGGCGGCGACGGCGAGGGAAAGAGCGCAAGGAGAGAGGGAGAGGGAGGCAGAGCTCACAGGGAACCTGCAGGTGTGCGTAATGGGCTCGGGGGAGGCGCGAGGTGGCCGAATTCGACGCCGGCGTTCGCCGGAGCAGAGGAGGAAGGAGAGGTCGCCGCTCTCGCTGTGGGGGCTCCCGGCTCCCCTGGTTTGCACTGAACGGCGTAGCGGACGACGGCGATCCGATCTGGCACGGCGGCAAGGCAACGCAGTGGCGGTGGCCGCAGGATCGAGCGGTGCCCGATGACGGCGGCGCTCGGTGAGCTCGCGGACGAGCGAGGGAGAGGGGGTGAGGCGGCTAGGGTTAGCCAGAGGGGTGCGGGGTAGGTTATATGGGCAGGGGCGAGCGCGTTGTCGCGAGAGGGAGCGAGGGGGGGGGGGCGCGAGCGTCGGTAGCGCCATGGCGCCGGCCTTCTCCTGTCGCTGGCGGGAAGTGGGGGAAAGGCTTGTCGGACTGGGAGATGCAGCGTTGGTTTTCCGCTTTATGGCGTTGGTTTTCCCTTGAAGAGGAAAGGGTGATGCAGCAAAGTAGATAAGTATTTCCCTGAGTTGTTGAGAACCAAGGTATCAATCCAGTAGGAGATACAAGCAAGTCCCCAATCTTCGCACCTACACAAACAATCAAACACTTGCACCCAACGCTATAAAGGGGTTGTCAATCCCTTCAAGGTTACTTGCAAGGATGAGATCTGATAGAGATAGATATAGAAGATTACTAAAACGAAAAGTAAAACAAAAGTAAAAAGAATGCAGCAAAGTATTTTGTTATTTTTGGTTTATAGATCTGAAAGTATAATATGGAAAATAGGCCTGGGGGCCATAGGTTTTAGTAGAGGCTTCTCTCTTGAAGGAAAATAATACGATGGGTGAACAAATTACTGTCGAGCAATTGATAGAAAAGCGCATAGTTATGACGATATCCAAGGCAATGATTATGCATATAGGCATCACGTCCGTGTCAAGTAGACCGAAACGATTCTGCATCTACCACTATTACTCCACACATCGACCGACTCCTGCCTGCATCTAGAGTATTAAGTTCATGAAGAACAGAGTAACGCATTAGGTAAGATGACATGATGTAGAGGGATAAACTCAAGCAATATGATGAAACCCCATCTTTTTATCCTTGATGGCAACAATACAAATACGTGCCTCGCTACCCCTACTTTGTCACTGGGTGAGGACACCGCAAGATTGAACCCAAAACCAAGCACTTCTCCCATTGCAAGAATTACCAATCTAGTTGGCCAAACCAAACCCATAACTCGAAGAGACTTGCAAAGATATGAAATCATGCATATAAGAATTCAGAGAAGATTCAAATAATATTCATAGATAATCTGATCATAAACCCACAATTCATCGGATCTCGACAAACACACCGCAAAAGAGTATTACATCGGATAGATCTCCATGAAGATCATGAAGAACAGGGTACTGAAGAACATAGAGAGAGAAGAAGCCATCTAGCTACTAGCTATGGACCCGAAGGTCTAAGGTGAACTACTCACGCATCATCGGTAGGGCAATGGAGTTGATGTAGATGCCCTCCGTGATCGAATCCCCCTCCGACAGATTACCGGAAAAGGCTCCAAAATGGGATCTCATGGTAACAGAGGGTTCCGGCGGCGGAAAAGAATTTTCATGGCTACGTCTGGTATTGGGGGAATATTTGGGAATTTATAGGCCGAAGAATAGGGTTAGGAGACCAGCTGGGGGCCACAAGCCAGGGGGCCGCGCCCAGGTGGCTTGTCGCCTCCCGGCAGGTCTCCTGCCTTCATCTCCAAGTCTGGCAGGTTTCTTCTGGTCCAAGAAAAATCATTCCGAAGATTTTATTCCATTTGGACTCCGTTTAATATTCCTTATCTGTAATACTCAAAAACAAGGAAAAAACAGAAACTGGCACTAGGCACTAGGTTAATAGGTTAGTCCCAAAAATAATATAAAATAGCATATTAATGCACATAAAACATCCAAAACAGATAATATAATAGCATGGAACAATCAAAAATTATAGATACGTTAGAGATGTATCAACTAGCTCCAGTTCATAAATGTAATGTAGGCATGTATTCCGTAAATAGTCATACGTGCTTATGGAAAAGAACTTCCATGACATCTTTTGTCCTACCCTCTCGTGGAAGCGGGGTCGATAAGGAAACTAAGGGATATTAAGGCCTCCTTTTAATAGAGAACCGGAACAAAGCATTAACACATGGTGAATACATGAACTCCTCAAACTACGGTCATCACCGGAAAGTATCCCGACTATTGTCACTCCGGGGTTTGCGGACCAGAACACGTAATAGGTGCGTATGACTACCAAAATCGGATCAAGAACATAGATATAATGGTGATAACATAAACGGCTCAGATCTGAAATCATGGCACTCGGGCCCTAGTGACAAGCATTAAGCATGGCAAAGTCATAGCAACATCAATCTCAGAACATAGTGGATACCAGGGCTCAAGACCTAACAAAACTAACTCGATTACATGATGAATCGCATCCAATTCCTCACCGACCAGCAAGCCTATGAAGGAATTACTCACTCCCGGTGGGGAGCATCATGGAATTGGTGATGGAGAAGGGTTGATGATGATGAAGACCGAAGATTCCCCTCTTCGGAGCCCCAAATGGGATCTAGATTTGGCCTCCCGAGGAAGAACAGGAGGTGGCGGCGACTCCGTATCATAAAACGCGATGAAACTTTTTCCCTAATTTTTTTCTCCAAAAATAGGATTTTATAGCGGCAGAATTAGGGTCAGTGGGGCCACGAGGTTGGCACAACCCACCAGGGCACGCTGGGGGGGGGGGGCGGGTGCGCCCTTGTGTCTTGTGCCCAGCCAGGCCCCCCCTCCGTTGGTTCTTGGCTCCAGTATTTTTTATTTATTGTAAAATAATTCTCCAAAAAGTTTCGTCCAATTCCGAGAACTTTTATTTCTGCACAAAAACAACACCATGGTAGTTCTGCGGAAAGCAGCGTCAGTCCGGGTTAGTTTCATTCAAATCATGCAAATTAGAGTCCAAAACAAGGGCAAAAGTGTGAGGAAAAGTAGATACGATGGAGACGTATCATGACGCAGCGAGGCTAGCAGGCGAGCATGGAAGAGATCTACGGGACTAAGGATGCAGATGCGCGTGCGGGGACGGTTGAGCGGCGGACACGGAGCAGGGAAGCCCGAGGCTTTCCCTCTGAAGAACTTCTTTAGAGTCCATCGGAGCGCGGGGAACACGGAGGTGACACGGACGTAGCGGCGTCTACCAAGAGCTAGGCACGAGGAGATGGAGCAGAAAGGTGATGCAGCTCACCTAGTTATCGTTGGATAAGGTCAGGTGGCCGGAGACGAGCCGTCGGCGACGGGAGGGATCTTGGAATCTTGGCGATCTTCCGTCCACGACGTCGCAGGAAGTAGAGGAAGAAGTCATGTTGAGGACGGTCGTTCCCGCGGACGTGGCGAAGCGTGCGGGTTGAGGGAGGTTGAGGACGCCGATCCGGGGCTCCTGGTGACTGAAGATGAAGGGGGTGTTGGAAATATGCCCTAGAGGCAATAATAAATTGGTTATTATTATATTTCCTTGTTCATGATAATCGTTTATTATCCATGCTATAATTGTATTGATTGGAAACTCAAATACATGTGTGGGTACATAGACAACACTGTGTCCCTAGTATGCCTCTAGTTGACTAGCTCGTTGATCAAAGATGGTTAAGGTTTCCTAGCCATTGACATGAGATGTCATTTGATAACGGGATCACATCATTAGGAGAATGATGTGATGGACAAGACCCAAACTAAGAACGTAGCATTTGATCGTGTCAGTTTATTGCTATTGTTTTCTGCATGTCAAGTATCTGTTCCTTTGACCATGAGATCATGCAACTCACTGACACCGGAGGAATACCTTGTGTGTATCAAACGTCGCAACGTAATTGGGTGACTATAAAGGTGCTCTACAGGTATCTCCGAGGGTGTCTGTTGGGTTGGCATGGATCAAGACTGGGATTTGTTACTCCGTGTGACGGAGAGGTATCTCAGGGCCCACTCGGTAATACAACATCACATTGAGCCTTGCAAGCAAAGTGACTAAAGAGTTAGCCACAGGATCTTGTATTACGGAACGAGTAAAGAGACTTGCCGGTAACGAGATTGAACTAGGTATAGTGATACCGACGATCGAATCTCGGGCAAGTAACATACCGAAGAACAAAGGGAACAGCATACGGGATTAACTGAATCCTTGACATAGAGGTTCGACCGATAAAGATCTTCGTAGAATATGTAGGAGCCAATATGGGCATCCAGGTCCCGCTATTGGTTATTGATCGTAGAAGTGTCTCGGTCATGTCTACATAGTTCTCGAACCCGCAGGGTCTACACACTTAACGTTTGGTGACGATTAGTATAATTGAGTTATTATGTTGGTGACCGAAAGTTGTTCGGAGTCCCGGATAAGATCCCGGACATGACGAGGATCTCCGGAATAGTCCGGAGGTAAAGATTGATATATGTGATAATAGTGTTTTGATCTCCAAAAAAGTTCCGGAGTTCACCGGAAGGGGTTCCGGATGTTTACCGAAGTGTTCGGGTACAGCAACACTTTATATGGGCCAAAGGGATAAAAGCCCACGAGGTATTGGAAAGTGCAAAAGTAGTTTTGCTGCCGCGTAAGCGGTACTACCGCTTGGTGAAGCGGTACTACCGCCCGAGCGGTACTACCGCTTGTGTGAAGCGGTACTACCGCCCAAGCGGTACTACTGCTTGTGAGCGGTACTACCGCTTGTGCGCGGCTGTGCACGGTTCGGCAGGGATCCGAGTTGGACTCTTTTCCTGCGGGCCAAACCGACCTTGTGCGGGCAAAACCGACCTGGAGGAGGCTTTTACTCCAAGTTTAGACCCCAAGGCTCAACATATAAATAGAGGGGCAGGGCTAGCACACGAGATACATCAAGATTTCCCCAAGCCGTGTGCGGCAACCCTAACCCTCTAGTTCCTCCGTCATAATCTCCGTAGCGCTTGGCGAAGCCCTGCAGAGATTGTTCCTCACCACCATCACCACGCCGTCGTGCTGCTGGAACTCAACCACTACTTCACCATCGCTCGCTGGATCGAGGAGGTGAAGGCGTCATCAAGCTGTACGTGGGTTGAACGCGGAGGTGCCGTCCGTTCGGCGCTAGTTCGTGATCGGATCGAGGGACGACTTGCGATTTGGATCGCGGAGACGTTCGACTACATCAACCGCGTTTATTAAACGCTTCCGCTTAGCGATCTACAAGGGTATGTAGATTCACTCTCCCTCTCGTAGATGCTCATCACCATGGATAGATCTTGTGTGTGCATAGGAAAATTTTTGTTTCCCATGCAACGATCCCCAACAGTGGCATCATGAGCTAGGTCTATGCGTAGATGAGATCTCGAGTAGAACACAAACGAGTTGTGGACGTGGGTGTATACATATTGCTTGCCGTTACTAGTTGATATTTGATTCGGCGGTACTGTGAGATGAAGCGGCCCGGACCGACATTACGCGTACACTTACGCGAGACAGGTTCCTTCAACTGACATGTAACTTCGTTGCATAAAGATGGCTAGCGGGTGTCTGTCTCTCTCACTTTAGTTGAATCGATTTCAATGAAGAGGGTTCTTTTAGAAGATCAAAAAGCAATCACTACACCACGTTGTGGTTTTGCGTAGGTAAGAACGGTTCTTGCAAACCCATAGCAGCCACGTAAAATTTGCAACAACAATTAGAGGACGTCTAACTTGTTTTTGCAGGGTATGATGTGATATGATATGGCCAATTACATGATGAGATATATGTGATGTATGAGATGATCATGTGTTGTATAGAATATCACGACTTGCATGTCGATGAGTACGGCAACTGGCAGGAGCCATAGAGTTGTCTTTAATTATTGTATGACCTGCGTGTCAATCATTAAGCGCTATGTAATGCTTTACTTTATCGCTAAACGTTAGCAATAGTCGTGGAAGCAACAGTCGGCGCGACAACCTTATGGCGACACGTTGATGGAGATCAAGATGATGGAGATCATGGTGTCATGCCGGTGACGATGGAGATCATGCCGGTGCTTTGGAGATGGAGATCAAAAGCACAAGTTCATGGCCATATCATGTCACTTATGATTTACATGTGATGTTAATCCTTTTATGCATCTTATTTTGCTTAGGACGACGGTAGCATTATAAGGTGATCCCTCACTTAAATTTCAAGATAAATTGTGTTCTCCCCGAGTGTGCACCGTTGCGAAAGTTCGTCGTTTCGAGACACGCCGTGATGATCGGGTGTGATAGACTCCACGTTCACATACAACGGGTGCAAGCCATGTTGCACACGCGGAACACTCGGGTTAAACTTGACGAGCCTAGCATGTACAGACATGGCCTCGGAACACAAGAGACCGAAAGGTCGAACATGAGTCATATAGTAGATATGATCAACATGAAGATGTTCACCATTGAAACCACCTCAACTCACGTGATGATCGGACTTGAGTTGGTGGATTTGGATCATGTTACACTCGAATGATCGGAGGGATGTCAATTTGAGTGGGAGTTTTTTTTTAAGTAATATGATTAACTAAACTCATTATCTAAGAACAATAGTCTAAGTTGTCTTTGCTATATTTATGTTGTAGATCATGGCTCGCGCAGTAGCACCCCTGAATTTTAATGCGTTCCTAGAGAAAGCTAAGTTGAAAGATGATGGAAGTAACTTTGTGGACTGGGCCCGTAATCTAAGGATTATCCTTACGGCTTCCCAGAAGGCTTATGTCCTTGATGCACCGCTTGGTGATCCACCCGCTCCAGTTGAGTCTCTAGACGTTGTAAACGCCTGGCAGGCTCGTTCTGATGATTACTCAATAGTTCAATGTGCAATGTTGTATGGCTTAGAACCGGGACTTCAAAGACGTTTTGAACGTCATGGAGCATATGAGATGTTCCAGGAGTTGAAGTTTATCTTTCAGAAGAATGCCCGGATCGAGAGATATGAGATCTCCGATAAGTTCTATACTTGCAAGATGGAGGAGAACGGGTCTATCAGTGATCACGTGCTCAGAATGTCTGGGTACTCCACCCGTCTGGCTGAATTAGGGATGCCCCTTCCGCCAGAGGCTATCACTGACAGAGTTCTTCAATCATTGCCACCTAGCTACAAGAGCTTCGTGTTGAACTATAACATGCACGGGATGAACAAGTCAGTCGCCGAGCTGTTTGCGATGCTGAAAGCCGCTGAGTCTGAAATTCAGAAGGAGCATCAAGTGTTGATGGTCAATAAAACCACTAGTTTCAAGAAAAATGGCAAGGGTAAGAAGGGTAAATCTAAGAAGGGTGGCAAAGCAGTTGCTGCTCCTGTGAAGAAACCCAAGGCTGGACCCAAACCAGAAACTGAGTGCTTTCATTGCAAGGGAACTGGACACTGGAAGCGGAATTGCCCCAAGTATTTGGCTGACAAGAAGGCGGCCAACAACAAACAAGGTATATATGATATACCTGTTATTGATGTGTACCTTACCAACTCTCGTTGTAGTGCCTGGGTATTTGATACCGGTGCGGTTGCTCATATTTGCAACTCAAAACAGGAACTGCGGAATAGACGGAGGCTGGCAAAGGACGAAGTGACGATGCGCGTGGGAAATGGTTCCAAGGTTGATGTGATCGCCGTCGGCACGCTCGCTCTTCGATTACCGTCAGGATTAGTGATGAACCTAAATAAGTGTTATTTGGTGCCTGCGTTAAGCATGAACATTATATCTGGATCTTGTTTATTGCGAGACGGTTACTCATTTAAATCAGAGAATAATAGTTGTTCTATTTATATGAGTAATATCTTTTATGGTCATGCACCCAATGTGAGGGGTTTATTCTTATTGAATCTCGATAGTAATGATACACATGTTCATAACATTGATGCCAAAAGATGTAGAATTGATAATGATAATACCACTTTCTTGTGGCACTACCATTTAGGTCATATTGGCGTAAAACGCATGAAGAAGCTCCATGCTGATGGACTTTTGGAGTCACTTGATTTTGAATCACTTGACACATGTGAGCCATGCCTCATGGGCAAGATGACTAAAACGCCGTTCTCTGGCACAATGGAACGGGCAAGTGACTTATTGGAAATCATACATACTGATGTGTGTGGTCCGATGAGTATTGAGGCGCGCGGTGGTTATCGTTACTTTCTCACCTTCACTGATGACTTAAGTAGATATGGGTATATTTACTTAATGAAACATAAGTCTGAAACATTTGAAAAGTTCAAACAATTTCAGAGTGAAGTTGAGAATCATCGTAACAAGAAGATTAAATTCCTACGATCTGATCGAGGAGGAGAATATCTGAGTTATGAGTTTGGCAGTCACTTAAGACAGTGTGGAATTGTTTCACAATTGACACCGCCTGGAACACCACAGCGTAATGGTGTGTCCGAACGTCGTAATCGAACTTTATTGGATATGGTGCGATCTATGATGTCTCTTGCCGATTTGCCACTATCGTTTTGGGGTTGTGCATTAGAGACAGCTGCATTCACTTTAAATAGGGCACCATCGAAATCCGTTGAGACGACGCCATATGAACTTTGGTTTGGCAAGAAGCCAAAACTGTCGTTTCTTAAAAGTTTGGGGATGTGATGCTTATGTCAAAAAGCTTCAGCCTGAAAAGCTGGAACCCAAAGCGGAGAAATGCGTCTTCATAGGATACCCAAAAGAGACAATTGGGTATACCTTCTACCTCAGATCCGAGGGCAAAGTGTTTGTCGCTAAAAACGGAACATTTCTTGAGAAAGAGTTTCTCTCGAAAGAATTGAGTGGGAGGAAGATAGAACTTGATGAGGTTGTTGAACCTTTACTTCAACCTGAGAGTAGCGCAGCGCAGAAAGTTGTTTCTGTGGAGCCTACATTAGCTGAAGAGGAAGTTAATGATGATGATCATGAAGCTTTGGATCAAGTTGCTATCGAACCTCGTAGGTCGACAAGGACGCGTACTGCTCCCGAGTGGTACGGCAACCCTGTCTTAGAAGTCATGTTGTTAGACAACGATGAACCTACGAGCTATGGAGAAGCGATGATGGGCCCGGATTCCGAGAAATGGTTAGAGGCCATGAAATCCGAGATGGGATCCATGTATGAAAACAAAGTATGGACTTTGGAAGTATTACCTGAAGGGCGTAAGGCCATTCAGAACAAATGGATCTTTAAGAGGAAGACAGACGCGGACGGTAATGTCACCGTCTATAAAGCTCGACTTGTGGCAAAGGGTTTTTCACAAGTTCAAGGAGTTGACTACGATGAGACCTTCTCACCCGTAGCGATGCTTAAGTCCGTCAGAATCATGTTAGCAATAGCTGCCTTTTTCGATTATGAAATTTGGCAGATGGATGTCAAAACAGCGTTCCTTAACGGTTTCCTTAAGGAAGAGTTGTATATGATACAACCAGAAGGTTTTGTCGATCCAGAGAATGCTGACAAAGTTTGCAAACTCCAGCGATCCATTTATGGACTGGTGCAAGCATCTCGGAGTTGGAATCTTCGCTTTGATGAAGTGATCAAAGCGTTCGAGTTTATACAAGTTTACGGAGAAGCTTGTATTTACAAGAAAGTGAGTGGGAGCTCTATAGCGTTTCTAATATTATATGTGGATGACATATTGCTGATTGGAAACAATATAGAAATGTTGGAAAGCGTGAAGGAATATTTGAACAAGAGCTTTTCAATGAAGGACCTAGGAGAAGCTGCTTTCATATTAGGCATCAAGATCTATAGAGATAGATCAAGACGCTTAATAGGACTTTCACAAAGCACATACCTTGATAAGATTTTGAAGAAGTTCAAAATAGATCAGTTCAAGAAGGGGTTCTTGCCTGTTTTGCAAGGTGTGAAGTTGAGTAAGACTCAATGCCCAGTGACTGCAGAAGATAGAGAAAAGATGAGTGTCATCCCCTATGCTTCGGCCATAGGCTCTATCATGTATGCAATGCTGTGCACAAGACCCGATGTCAGCCTTGCCATAAGTATGGTCGGAAGGTTTCAAAGTGATCCAGTAATGGAACACTGGACGGCGGTCAAGAATATCCTGAAGTACCTGAAAAGGACTAAGGACATGTTTCTCGTTTATGGAGGTGATCAAGAGCTCGTCGTAAAGGGTTACGTCGATGCAAGCTTTGACACTGATCCGGATGACTCTAAGTCGCAAACCGGATACGTATTTATTCTTAATGGGGGTGCGGTTAGCTGGTGCAGTTCCAAGCAAAGCGTGGTAGCAGATTCTCCATGCGAAGCGGAGTACATCGCAGCCTCGGAGGCGGCGAAGGAAGGTGTCTGGATGAAGGAGTTCATGACAGATCTTGGAGTAGTGCCTAGTGCACTTAACCCAATGACTCTGTTTTGTGATAATACTGGTGCCATTGCTCTAGCCAAGGAACCAAGATTTCACAAGAGAACCAGACACATAAAGCGACGTTTCAATTCCATCCGCGATTACATCAAGGAGGACGACATAAATATTTGCAAAGTACACACGGATCTAAATGTTGCAGATCCGATGACTAAACCTCTTCCAAGGGCTAAACATGAACAACACCAGAACTGCATGGGTGTTCGATTCATTACAATGTAAATCACATAGTGATGTGAACTAGATTATTGACTCTAGTGCAAGTGGGAGACTGTTGGAAATATGCCCTAGAGGCAATAATAAATTGGTTATTATTATATTTCCTTGTTCATGATAATCGTTTATTATCCATGCTATAATTGTATTGATTGGAAACTCAAATACATGTGTGGGTACATAGACAACACTGTGTCCCTAGTATGCCTCTAGTTGACTAGCTCGTTGATCAAAGATGGTTAAGGTTTCCTAGCCATTGACATGAGATGTCATTTGATAACGGGATCACATCATTAGGAGAATGATGTGATGGACAAGACCCAAACTAAGAACGTAGCATTTGATCGTGTCAGTTTGTTGCTATTGTTTTCTGCATGTCAAGTATCTGTTCCTTTGACCATGAGATCATGCAACTCACTGACACCAGAGGAATACCTTGTGTGTATCAAACGTCGCAACGTAACTGGGTGACTATAAAGGTGCTCTACAGGTATCTCCAAGGGTGTCTGTTGGGTTGGCATGGATCAAGACTGGGATTTGTTACTCCGTGTGACGGAGAGGTATCTCAGGGCCCACTCGGTAATACAACATCACATTGAGCCTTGCAAGCAAAGTGACTAAAGAGTTAGCCACAGGATCTTGTATTACGGAACGAGTAAAGAGACTTGCCGGTAACGAGATTGAACTAGGTATAGTGATACCGACGATCGAATCTCGGGCAAGTAACATACCGAAGAACAAAGGGAACAGCATACGGGATTAACTGAATCCTTGACATAGAGGTTCGACCGATAAAGATCTTCGTAGAATATGTAGGAGCCAATATGGGCATCCAGGTCCCGCTATTGGTTATTGATCGTAGAAGTGTCTCGGTCATGTCTACATAGTTCTCGAACCCGCAGGGTCTACACACTTAACGTTTGGTGACGATTAGTATAATTGAGTTATTATGTTGGTGACCGAAAGTTGTTCGGAGTCCCAGATAAGATCCCGGACATGACGAGGATCTCCGGAATAGTCTGGAGGTAAAGATTGATATATGTGATAATAGTGTTTTGATCTCCGGAAAAGTTCCGGAGTTCACCGGAAGGGGTTCCGGATGTTTACCGAAGTGTTCGGGTACAGCAACACTTTATATGGGCCAAAGGGATAAAAGCCCACGAGGTATTGGAAAGTGCAAAAGTAGTTTTGCTGCCGCGTAAGCGGTACTACCGCTTGGTGAAGCGGTACTACCGCCCGAGCGGTACTACCGCTTGTGTGAAGCGGTACTACCGCCCAAGCGGTACTACCGCTTGTGAGCGGTACTACCGCTTGTGCGCGGCTTTTACTCCAAGTTGGACTCTTTTCCTGCGGGCCAAACCGACCTTGTGCGGGCAAAACCGACCTGGAGGAGGCTTTTACTCCAAGTTTAGACCCCAAGGCTCAACATATAAATAGAGGGGCAGGGCTAGCACACGAGATACATCAATATTTCCCCAAGCCGTGTGCGGCAACCCTAACCCTCTAGTTCCTCCGTCATAATCTCCGTAGCGCTTGGCGAAGCCCTGCAGAGATTGTTCCTCACCACCATCACCACGCCGTCGTGCTGCTGGAACTCAACCACTACTTCACCATCGCTCGCTGGATCGAGGAGGTGAAGGCGTCATCAAGCCGTACGTGTGTTGAACGCGGAGGTGCCGTCCGTTCGGCGCTAGTTCGTGATCGGATCGAGGGACGACTTGCGATTTGGATCGCGGAGACGTTCGACTACATCAACCGCGTTTATGAAACGCTTCCGCTTAGCGATCTACAAGGGTATGTAGATTCACTCTCCCTCTCGTAGATGCTCATCACCATGGATAGATCTTGTGTGTGCGTAGGAAAATTTTTGTTTCCCATGCAACGATCCCCAACAGGGGGGGGAGCCAAGGGAGCTCTGCCCGAGTCTGAGCTCGAGCGCTTCGAGTTCATGGCATTGGCTGGGCACGGGGAGGCTTACCTTTGCGGCGGTGGGGGAGGAGAGGGAAGTAATGGATCTAGGGGACCTAGGGCTAGCTCGGGGACGCGCTAAATAGGGCTCTAGGGCGAGCTCCGGACGTCAAATCAAACTGGACGCTGACGTGGCTCCTTTGGATGCACTGCCATACAGAGGAGGACGATGCAGCCAACGCGAGGGGCTGGTGGGCTGCGCTCGCTAAGTCTGCAGATGGGCCGCGAAGAGGCCCAGGTGGGCTGCACTCTCCCTCTCTCAGGAAAACAAAATCTTTCCCTCTTTAATAAAACATCAAACAAGATAAAAAACTAGGGAAGTTTGGGAAATAATTATGGAGAAAGGAAAATAGTTTTGAACTCACAAAAACATGCTCTATTTAATAAAAATGGTTTGGGCATTTATAGAGGAAATAAATAAATCATGTATTAATTACTATTGATGCTGTTTTGAAAGAATTGGAAATAGGTGGAGAGAAGCACATGCCTATGAACAATTTTAAAATAACCTAAAGCATTTTAGACACCTTACCAACATTTATAAGAGTGGAGTACGACAAGCAAAACCACCACTATTCATAGAATTTGAATAAAAAGGAATATGGAGGTATAGTTTTTAAAGAAATTGAAGAGAGGTTTTTAACACAAGAAGTAACACTTGGTTGCAAGCACATATTCACCACAACACACACTCACACAACATCTCACTTCAAACAAGGCACGATGCAAAATATGAAATGATGATATGATGCCATGATGCAAATGAATGACAAGAAGCAATTTTATTACATCAAACCACACGAGGGCAAAACATGGAAGGTTCATACATGGAATATTACAAGGAAGGCATGGATTGCACTTGGGCTGTCACTTCTCCATCGCCATTTTCTCCTTTTCGGCATCGGATAACTTCCTCGCAGGTGCCATTACTGCTAACACTACTAGGAAAAGGCCTACTAGTGGCGCACCAGTTTTGCCTACTAATGGCGCACTACTGGTGCGCCACTAGTACCACGCCACTAGTATTTTTTACTAATGGCGCACCTGTGGTGCGCCATTAGTATCTGTTATACTTATGGCGCACCGTAGGTGCGCCATTAGTATATCCCACGGTGCGCCATTAGTATGCCTCCCAGGGGCCATATTTACCCAGGTGCTTTGGCATACTAATGGCGCACCGTGGGGTGGTGCGCCATTAGTATATTTGGCATTCTAATGGCGCACCGTGGGGTGGTGCGCCATTAGTATCCTTTGGCATTCTAATGGCGCACCGTGGCGTGGTGCGCCATTAGTATGAATATTAGGTTTTTTATTTTTTTTACTTTTTTGATTTTTGCACAGGTTACAAAATGTATTATTGGACAGAATATAGACAGCACCACACAACAACAGCAGATTCATCGAATACAATAGAAGATTAGTCTCTGAATACAATTCATCATATTAGTCTCCGAATTCAAAAGACCGAACAAAGATAAAACATTACAATAAGTCTCGAGACCGCGAGTAGCAAGTTTGTCTTCACATTACAAGTCGATATCGATCATCTAAACTATCATCAGATATGCGGTCATCACGATGAGCATCATCGCGATGAAAACTGGTCTTCATCCGGTTCCTCCAACGCTCCCTCCTCTCTCCCGCTAGATAGCGGGCGTATCTAGATTCCGCCTCCGCCCTAGTGGTGTACCCTTTGTAACTGTTACCGCTGAAACGGTGAACCTGTCTCCGACACTCCTCCCAGTCGTCGTAGACTCCGGGAACCTTACCCTTGTACACGACATACGACGGCATCTCTATGCACAAGCCAAACAACAGACAATACATAAGCAATATATAAATATGCAACAAAAGGATCGAAAGAGAAAAGCAACACATTAATAGCGCGATTCATGGTCCTACTAATAAATAGCATGGATTAAATATAAGTTGAACGACTGTCCAAACTAATCGATATCGATATTTGAACTACATACCATCAATACTTTGGACGACTCGACTCAGCGACCGGAGCGTGGATGAAGCCGCCGTCTACCGACATGGTCATGAATGTGCGGTAGTCGTCAGCCTGCATTTTTAGGATTGTTTCTATAACACTGTTGGACGGTTGTTCTTTGAGGTAGAACTGCCCCGAGGTACGAAGGACATCTTCAGAGATGATTTCGGCCAACTCCGACTGGATGCGAAAGAATTCTAGTCTGATGTCCTCGTCCTGGATTTCCGACAAGCGTGCGGCCCATTCTTTGAGATTGTTTGGTAGCATTAGGTGATTATGGTTCCGTACGATCGCCCGCATGTGATGGAGGGCGTAGTAGGCATCCTTCTGACTGCCAGTCGGCTGCTTGACGCAGGGGAACGTCGTTACGTGGGTGAACACATGCTTGCCGTACCTACGCATTGCCCTCTTGAAGGTGCCTCCAGATTTGGCGTAGCCGGGGAGAGCATCATCGAGGACTTTCTTTATATTTGTGTAGTCTTTCTTCGACTCACGCTCCGAGTCAAAATACGTGGCCATGGAATGTTTCGGGCTGAAGAGGATGAGTGTGCAATGTGTGTCACTGCACAAAACACGGAATGTTAGAAAAAAAAAAGACCCATCATATGTTACGGGGCGATGAGTTGATGACTTACTCGGAAAAATAAGTCATGAGGAAGTTATCCTTATCTGGGTTCGCCAGAATGACGCCTTCGAGGTATGAACTCGCGATTTGCCGGTCCCCAGCGTTGCACAAGTTCTTGGCACGCATGTAGAAGGGGTCGACTATCACGATGTCCGGGGTCTGGTCTCTAATGATCCGCATCTCCATACTCAGCGAAAAGAGCCGAATGAAGGTGTAGTGCAGCGGATAAAGGTTAAACATAGCGAAGATGTCATCAAACCGCAGGATGATCATACGCCCGATGGTGCTATCAACAAAGCCCCTGCCCTCTGGCACCTTGGCCACGAAAACCGGGTATGCCACATCTTTCTCGGAGAGACGCCACTTCTCCATATAAAGAACACAGTCATGAAGACTGCGCATAGAACCGGTTGCAGCTTTGAGCATATTACCCGGTAGCATCGGCCTACCCGCCACATGCACCCTCCTCTCGATATCCTTAGGTATCGGTGGCCCGTCCTGAGCACGGATCGTACTCGGTGCCGGCTGGCTCGCACCCTTGTTAGATTTTCTTTTCCGTCCCTTCTTCTGCTTCTTCTCCTGTACTGGGATCGCGTTCTCCTCAGAGACCACCTTCTTGAGTATGTTTGGGCTGATAATATTTCGCACATCGGCTGTTTGAGTCTCGGTGAAGGCGGCAGCTGGAGGCGTCTCCTGAGAACTGAACGCCAGACGACGCCTGTTGGAATTGGGTTTCTCCGCGATACCAGCTAGATCGCGATCGTCTCTTGCAGGGTTGGGTTCTTGAGAAGTAGGAGGCTCGAATATATCGTCACCGTACCCATGCTCGTTGATGTACTGATCGATGTTGGAAAACGTACCGTTGTCGTCGTCGTGCGGCTCCTGTGCCATATGCATCTCCGGATCAGCTGACGGCGGTAGCGTTGCGGCGGTCTTGCCATGGCTTGGCGCCGGCACGACTGGCGGTGTTGTCTTTGGGGTGGTGTCCCCCGCCCCCAAACGAATCTGGCTCTTCGGCCAAAGCAGGGGCCAGCTTAGGCAGGCGCTGAGGGTCATCACATCATCTTCGTCGGCCCCGGCGGGTCGAATCGGAGGTAACAACTCGTCGCAGCCTGGCAGCACCCGAACCAGTTGAACCCTATACACGGTGGGTGGCATCGGATTACCGTGGAACACGGGGTTGCCCGGTTGAATGATTTTGCCCTTGGCGACATCGACCAACTCGTTGTTCACGAAGTGCAGGAGGGTGCACGGAACGTTGGCGGCGCCCTGCGAAAACATGTAGGGCGTCAGGGATGCCCAGTCAAAGGCAAGGAGATGAAGTCCTCGGCCGAGAGGCTTAATTAGTTACCGTGATGATGGCGTCGAGCTCGGCTAATGTCGAGGCACCGCCAACGGCGGGCGTGCAATTGACGGAGGGGCCGCTTGCTGCCGAGGTGCCGGCCGGCGTACACCCAGGTGCATTAAGCTCCAATGCCCGAGCCGGCGTCGGAGACACCAATACCGGCTCCGCCGGAGACACCAATGGCGCCGCCTGCGCGTTGTGCGAGTTGCTGGCCGTGAAGCTAGGAATCGGGGGCGGCCCCTGTTGGCCGCCCGCAATCCACGTCGTCAGCCCATGAATCAAGGTAGGCATAATGCCGGTGAGCGTCGATCCCAATTGTTGTTGCACTTGCTCTTGGACAATCTCCGGAATCCGCGCCACTTGTGCCTTGAGTTCTTGAACCTCGCGCGACTGGCTTTCCGAGCTGGTCTTTCTCTCCTTTCGCCCACCATCGTTATAGTATGACGACCATTTTGTGGACAAGCCTTTGCCGGCCACACGACCAGCTGACGACGGCTTACTGAGCTTATCCTTGTTTTTCATTACGTTCAACGCCCTATTTAGAGTGCTGTCCCAAGGGGTGCTCTGAGACGACCCCGCGCTACTGCTTTCAGTCTCCTGCGCCAGAACAAGCTCAAGCGCCCTGGTCTTCGGATCCGTGGTAAGCTCCTTTGTTTCCGGGTCCTCCTTGTACCGGGCCCTGACATAGTTCCTGGTCTGCTTGTCACGGTATTTCTCGAAGCGGGGCGGTAGGCCTTGCTCGGCACGCTCCGCGTCCTCCTTGTCCCATATAGGCTCCGCCACTCTGTAACCGCCGGGACCGAGTTTGTGTTCCCCTAAGTTCAACTCCCGCATTTCTTTCCCCCACTGACTTGATTCGGAGCTTGCGCTGCTCTGGCACTTGATCTTGAACTCCTCGTAGTCATCTTCGCTGATCGAAGGATTTTTTGCCTTGATCTTCTCATAACTATCACCTTTGTCAATCATTCTCTTCACCGCGCTTCTCCAAGTAGACAGGGCCGTGCTCATCTTCGTGAGGGCGGCACTGTTCACTTTATTCCCTGAGAGGCGTGTGTTTTCAAATTCAGCGGGGAACTTGTATCATTCGTGCAGCTTCGTGAAGAGGAGGTTGCGCAAATTCCCTCGGTCATATGCCTTAGGTTCTCGGTGTTGATCGAGACGGTGCTCCGGAGAATGCACCCGAGCTGAACCGAGTACCCCTTGACTATTTGTTTGGGCTCCGTTGGATGCCCGTCGGAGTCCACTTGAGTAAATTCCTCCTTGACGGTGCGGAGCACGTTCGGGCGCCGGTCCTTCCGTTGCCTCTTCGGTTGGCTGCCATCTGTGCGTGCGCTGCCATCATCAGTGCTGGCATCCTCGGCGGCACCATCAGTGGTGTCATCCCCGACGCCACTAGGGGTTGTGTAGTCAGGATCGGTGTCTTCCGCGGCGTCCTCATAGCGGTGAGGTTGTTCCTCCATCTCCTGGGACAGCTCCCAGAATTGCTTGCCGCCCGAACTGCCGGCCTCATCGTTGTGGGCCATGTTTCGCTCTAAATAGGAAAAAAGTTTGGTCAAAAAGTTGGTTATTGTCAAGGAACAAGATCATGGTCTCATCATTTAGGGTTTGTCGACACCGAGGCATCCTAAAAGCTAAGCTTTTATCATTTAGGGTTTGTCGACGCCGAGGCACCCTAAAAGCCTAAGCTTTCATCATTTAGGTTCTTATCGACACCGAGGCACCCTAAAACCTAAGCTGGGAAGGAGAATTCTAAGTTGGGCCTAATCACTTGGCTCTATTGCCACCTATGGTTTAATGCAGCAAGAATGGCGGGGCAGTTGATCCTACTTAATTAAGTACTAAGATACCCCGGCCCATGCATTAGTAGCAAGTACCCCATATGTCCGATTTTTAGCAAAGTCATGCTAAAATTCACGGAAAATTTCAGCATGACCTTTGCTGAAAATAGGACATATGGAGTACCCAAATTTGCCGGAACGGAAGTTAATCGACATTCCGGCAAACTCAAGGGCCTCTCGGGATACCTGCAAAATCATTATCCCCGCGTAATGAAGTCGCCAATGGGTCATTTCAGAATCTAAGTATGGAATATATTCGAATGCACTCATGTCAAGTTATTAGAATCTAAGTATATCAACTCGTTATCCTCCTCCTTCTTTTACATCACAAAATGCAGAACAACTGAATTTGCTCATCAATGTACAACTGTACCTAACTGAATTTTTTGACAGTAGCTAACTGAACCTAACTGAATTTTTTGACAGTAGCTAACTGTACCTAACTGAATTTTTTGACATGATGCTAACTGTACCTAACAGAACATTTTCTTACATTATGGCCATTTTCTTACATTTTGGCTAGTACCACATTTATGCATTGCAAAAAGGACTACAGAAGGTGCATTAAGTTGACTGATGATGCATTGCAAAAAGTTCTGGAGAAATGCTCTGCTCTTGAGAAATTGCAATCTCAAATGATCCCGCCAACCAATGGATGATGCTACTGTCAGTGCGCCGCGAGCTCCTGGGGAATGGTGGAGAGAGGGAGGAAGGAGGAAGGAGGAGAGGTACCTGGTCGCCGGAGGGGTCGGGGTCGGGGTCGGCGAAGGGGTCGGGGTCGGGGTCCGAGCTCGTCCGGGTCCTCGCTCACCGCGGTCGAAGGAGAGCAGGGGCCGGTGGCGGAGGACGGCAGGGGCAGGCGGGGTGGGTGCGTCGGGGCCGCGCTCACCGGCTGCTGCAGGGGCCGGAGGAGGCCCTCGCTCGTTGGAGGGAGGAGGAGAGGAGAGGAGCGGGCGGCGCGCGCTCGGCCGATCCCGTTCGGGGGGCGCGGGGGCGGCGGGGGTGGAGTCCCGCGGGGGTCGGGGCGGCGGCGGCGGGGGCAGCGCAAGACCACAGCGGCGGCGGCGTCGCCGACGGCGTGCAGGCGCGGCGGACGGAGGGGGCGGAGCAAGGGGGCGGCGGCATACGGTTGGGGTCGAGTGGGGGATCTGGCGAGGGAGGGAGGGAGGCCACAGTGCGAGGGGAATAGGTGGAGTGGGGGGAGGGTTCTAATGGCGCACCTCCCCCTAGTGCGCCATAAGTACGACGATTCTAATGGCGCACCTCTCTCTGGTGCGCCATTAGAATTTTGTTTTAATTACTAGCCCGACTGGTCAGGTTATATTCCACCTAACCCTATCTCCATCAGAACACGCCCACTAGCCCGACTGGTCAGCACGCAGCACACGCACCAGGAGGTCCTGGGTTCGATTCCCAGGCTCCCCAATTTTTGTTTTTATGCATTTAAAATGCTGTTTGATATTTATTTGTGTTTAAATATGTTCAAACTTGTTTAAATCATAACAGTAATATTTTTTTATAAAAACAGTAATATTTTTTTATAAAAACAGTAATATCTAATGTCCGCAGCTATTAACAAGAGATGAGAAGATGAGAAATGAAGGCTACAATTTAAATACAATCGATCTTAGCTAGCTAGCTATCTTTTTCACAATGTTCTTGCCCTTCTTTTTCGCAAATGGAGTTCTTCTGTTGAACGGACGTCCTTTAGGTAGGGTGGTCCTGCTTCTTCTTGTGGTGTATGCTGCTACTTCATCGTCGTCGTCATGTTCCATCTTCGGGTCGCCGTACTTGTCGAAGTCTTGCTCATTGGCGACTCCATCCATTCCGATGATCTTCCTTTTGCCTCTCCTCACAACAACACGACTGGGCTTTGACGGGTCGGTAATGAAGAAGCATTGGTCCACTTGGGAAGCCAGTACCCATGGCTCATATTTCGCGGTGACGTTTGCGCCCGCGGTCTTGGATTTGGCTTCGGGTATAACCATGGTGGTGAAATACCGGTCTTCTTTTAGGACGCTCTTGGCCCATCTGACACGGAACATCGGGACCTTCTCTCCAGCGTAGCTCAGCTCCCAGATCTCCTCGATCCTTCCGTAGTATCTGTCCTTGTCGTTACCGGTGTAGGATTCCATCGTTACCCCGGAGTTCTGATAACCATCGCTCTTCATGTCCTTGTCCTCGGTGTAGAATGTGTAGCCGTTGATATCATACGCCTCATAGGTCATCAGGTTGTGCTCGGCGCCCTGTGACAAGGCGAATATGAGTTGTTCTTCCGCGGAAGAATCCTCATGTAAAGGGTACGACAGAAGCTTCTGCTTGAACCAACGCGTGAAACATGAGTTGTGCTCTTTGATTATATCTTCGTCCGTCCTCTGTTGGCCTCGGTCATTGTACGTCTTCTCAATAAAGGTTTTGTGCTCTACCACCCAAGGATCGACCACGTCTATGTGTTGTAGCGCGACTAGGTTTGCTCTTTCAAAGTCGGCGAGTCGACCCTCGAAGTCGACATGCATTTCGCGGCGACCCTCACGGTGACCCCATCCAGCGAGCCTGCCGAGGTGCCTGTTGACGGGCAGACCAACGGGGTTCTCGATGCCTAGATAATTCATGCAGTAGGAGATGCACTCTTCGGTCAGAAAGCCCCTGGCTATGCTTCCCTCTGGACGTGACATGTTGCGAACGTATCCTTTGACGACACCATTCATCCTTTCGAACGGCATCATGCTGTGCAGGAACGTGGGCCCGAGTTGGATGATATCCTCCACGATATGGACCAGCAGATGCACCATAACGTCGAAGAATGCGGGCGGGAAGTACATCTCAAGCTCGCATAGTATCACCACGATCTCTTCCTGTAGCCTTCTGAGTTGCCTCACGCCAACCGACTTCCGAGAGATGACGTCGAAAAAGTTGCATATGCCAAATAGCGTTTCACGGACGTGCGCATCCATGATCCCACGGATTGCAACTAGAAGTATCTGCGTCATCAGCATGTGACAGTCGTGAGACTTTATCCCGCTGAACTTCTGCTTCGCTGGGTCTAGGTATCTGCTTATCTTCCCCGCGTAACCGTAAGGAAGTTTTACTCCTACGAGGCAGGTGAAAAACTGCTCGATCTCCTCCTGACTTAGAGTGAAGCACGCGGGAGGGTAGTCATTTCCGGTCTTCTTGGCCTTTTTGCCTTTGCGACGACTTTCTGTGTCCTACTTCGCCTCATCATCATCATCACTAGCGTGAAGCTCCTCCCTGATGCCCATTGATTTCAAGTCTGCCCTTGCTTTCGGCCCATCTTTGGTCCTCTCTGGCATGTTGAGCAGGGTACCAAGCAGACTCTCGCACATGTTCTTCGTGATATGCATGACATCAAGGCTGTGAGGCACACGGTGGATCTTCCAGTACGGCAAGTCCCAGAAAACAGACCTCGTTTTCCATACCTTCAGCAGCGGCTCTGGCGCCTTTCGCTTCTTTCCCGGCTCTGGCGCCTTTTGCTTCTTTCCCGGCAGTGGGCAATCTTTCCAATTTTTCAACAACTCGTCTATTTCCTCGCCGCTCCTCGTACGCGGGCGTCTTCGGGGTTCGGTTTCACCATCGAACAGATCCTTGCGTTTTCTCCACGGGTCATCGTCGCGAAGCCACCTTCGATGTCCCATGAACACGGTTTTCGAAGAACCGGGATCTCTATCTAGCTGGCGATACATTGTGTCATCCATGCACCTGACGCATCCAGAAAATCCGTGGACCACCTGCCCCGCGAGATATCCGTAACCGAGATAGTCGTGCACCGTCGTGAGCAGTGCGGCTCTCATAGGGAAATATTCTTTCTCTGCGGCGTCCCACGTATTGGCTGGCGTTTTCCACAGCGTGTCTAGCTCCTCTTTCAGCAGCCCCAGATACAGATTGATGTCGTTCCCTGGTTGTTTCGGCCCTTCAATTAGCATACTCATGTGAATGTACTTCCTCTTCATGCACAACCAGGGGGGAAGGTTGTACATCCACACAAACACAGGCCAGGTGCTATGTGTGCTTCTCTGGCTGCCAAACGGATTGACTCCATCGGTGCTCGCACCCAGCACGATGTTCCTTGGATCGTTCCCAAATTCTGGGTCTTCGAAGTTCAACGCTTGCCACTGGCTCGCATCCTTAGGGTGACTCAGCATCTTGTCTTTTTTATTTATCTCCGGATCATTTGCATCATCTTCTCCTCGCTTCTTCTCCTCCCTATCCGCGTGCCAACGCAGGAGCTTTGCTACCTTAGGGTCCGCAAAATACCGCTGCAGACGAGGAGTGATCGGAAAGTACCACACCACTTTTCGAGGAGCTTTCTTCCTCTTCTTGTATCGAGTGACGCCGCACACCGGACATATGGTAGACTCCGCATGCTCGTCCCGATAAATGATGCAATTGTTCATGCACACATGGTATTTCACGTGCGGTTAATCCAGAGGACACACGATTTTCTTCGCCTCCTCGAAACTGGTCGGGCACTTGTTCCCCTTGGGAAGACGTTCGTGCCAGAATGACATGTTCTCGTCGAAGCATGCGTCGGTCATTTTGTGTTTTACCTTCATCTCCAGAGCCATGAGCGTTACTTTCAGGCGGGTATCCTCGGGCCTGCATCCTTCATACAATGGAGTAACCGCGTCTATCTCCAGTTGATCCAGCTTGGCTTTCTCTCGGGCGGCAGCTCTTGCGTTATCCGTCTGCTTGAGAAGCAGCTCTTGAATATGAGGGTCCTGCACCCAGCCCATCGATGGTCCATCGTCGTCTGCTCCGCCGGCATCTTCATCTTCATGATCATGCCCTTCGTCTGCTCCGGCATCTTCCTCATCATCATGTCCTGCATCTTCTACATGATGACTGTGTACAGCATCACCGTCGTGATCATGTCCTGGAGATTCTTCGTCTTCTCGCCCGCCCGAGCCGCGGTGGTTGTCTTGCTGCCCTTCCTCATTTCTTGCCCGGCCCCCATGGACGACTTCGTAGTCATCTTCATCACCTTGCCACCAATAGCCATCCATGAAACCACGCAAGAGCAGGTGGTCCCGCACCTGCCCGGAATCCGGGTCCGCAATAAGGCTCTTCAGCTTGCATCTTCGACACGGACATCTTATCTCCGTCTCGTTCTTTTGAAGCATCTCGGCCTTCGCGGAGCTCAAAAACCTATTCACGATGCCTTCGGTCATCGTGCGGACCATGGTCGCCTGCGGGGTAGAGCAAAACGATATTTTAGAACCAAGAAAAAATTTGGCATGACTTTCCCTAAAAATAGGACCAAAAAGAATGCATAGTGCCAAAATTCTCGCCGAAACGGAAATGAATCAACATTCCGGCAAAATATTGGCAACTATCGCATTTCAAATACCGGTACCTGCAAACACAAACATATATGCAACACCACAAATATATGCAACACCACGAACATACATAGATCTAGCTAGGCCATAAAAAGTGCATGTGCACGTTGTTGGAGGGAGAACAACATAAACATAGCTTCCCCCCTTACTTACCTATCAAAAAAAGGTAATTTAACCACTTAATTTGGATGAATCTATGGTGTAAATGAGGTGACATGGAGGAGGCAGCCGAGACAAGTTTGGAGGAGGAGGTGGAGAGAATGAAGTGGGGAAAGTGAGTGGGTAGGTGGCTGTCCAAAATATCTTGTTGGTCCCAGGTTACTAATGGCGCACCTGCTGGTGGTGCGCCATTAGTAGTTCTGCAAAAAAAAAAATATATACATATATACTAATGGCGCACCGTGGCATAGTGCGCCATTACTAGTTTAAACTAGTAATGGCGCACTATGCCACGGTGCGCCATTAGTAGTTTTGCAAAAAAAAGAAAAAAAAACTATAGTAGTGGCGCACTGTGTGTCTGGTGCGCCATTACTAGTTAGAACTAGTAATGGCGCACTGTGCATGGATGCGCCATTAGTATGTTTGGAAAAAAAAATTGTTACTAGTGGCGCACCATGTGCCTGGTGCGCCATTAGTGTCTTCCACACTAATGGCGCACCTGCACATGGTGCGCCACTGGTATATAGTAGTGGCGCACCACATGTTAGGTGCGCCATTAGTATCCATTTCATCTATAGCCCTTTTCCTAGTAGTGTAAGGTGGAGAGTGGAGATGGAGGCCGAGAGCGAGGAGGATGGGAAGAGGGACTCTGCCCCTCGCTCTTATATACAGCCCTAGTGGGCGCCTAGCCTGCGCCCCCTTTGCCTTAGTTAAGCTGGCACAGGGCCAGGAGGAGCAATGATGGCCACGTGCCACGCCCAAGCTTTGTGTCATCATTGGACGGTTACCGAGGCATCATGGGAGGTGAAGATGCCCCACCACGCGCCGTGCCGGACTCCCAGGCGGCTGGGCCCCGCACTGTTCCGATCTCCCCCACTGGAGGAATCGGTCCCGCCGAGCGCCCATGGACTGCGTCACCAGGCCCGCGGAGCGGGGGGTCCCCAGGCCCAAATACCTGCGGCCCAAGGCGCACATGTGCCGCAGGCCAGGCTCGGCCCATCGACAAGTTTTGCGAACAAGGCCCTCGCAAGGGCCCCACCTCGTGAGGCTCGCGCCAGCAGGCATCATAGGCCTGGGCCCCTGGGTTACCCCTGCGCATGTCATCTTACCGAAGCCGCTGATCGTTTCGCCAAGGCCTTGGATGACGGGCACCCTCGCGCGGAGCCTATGCGCGAGCTGATGATCGCACGGAATCCCGGGTGGAGCGCCCAGCGGAGCGGTGCCCCGAGGAAGGTCCGGCGAGGGCAACCTAGCGAGGTAAGGGCTAGGCGCTGAAGACTCTCGGGGGCTGCAGCCCCGAGGCGTCACGGGCTTTCGCCGGCCTCGCGAGCCCTAACCAACTGGGGCGTGGGGGCTGCGCGAAGGAAAGTAGAGGGCCCCACAAGGGGGCAAGGGAGTCTCGGTGCACGACAAGCAACTACCATATAAACAAAGTACATTACAAATGTCTTACGCCCGTGCTGGGGACAAGTGATTCAAGGTACGATAGAAAGGGAACATAAAGCTTAAGCAGAGGAGGCGCTGCCTTCGTCGTGACTATCGGGGGTTGTAGCGCCAAGGCTCCCGCTCTCCTCAGAAGGCGCATCCTGAGAGAACCGCCCGACCAGCGACTCCACCTGTCCGCGCACCTCGTCCTTGAGGGGGCTCCGGAGCTCCGTGGGCACCGGCTCCATCACGCTAGAGAGGTCGAAGGCAAGGTCGTGGCGGCGGAGGTTGGAAAAGACGCGCGTCAGTGCACAGTCCAGAAGATCGCGCGCGCTTGACTCGATGTCTTAATCCACCTTGGAGAAGCCCGACTCTAGCGCCTCCACCACCATGAGGAACAAGATGAGGTATCTCCCATCGCCGTGCCCACGCGGCAGCTTCGGGACGTCCTTGACAAAGCGACGAAGTGTGCCGCCTGCGAGACGCGCGAGGTCCAGGAACTACCCGACGCGCTGCGACTCCATCAGACGTGCCCGCGTCGCGTCGTCCCTGGCCATCTGCACTACATCGGCGGCTTCACCAACCTGAGCTTGCAGCAACGCCAAATCCGCCTTGACGCCCCCTTGCTCGCGAGGGCGGCCGGGAGATCGGCCTCGACGCCCTACAACTGGGCTCGGAGCGCGCCCACCTCCTCTTGGAGCGCGTCGCAATGAAGCTGGATGCGGGCCTCCTGCCAAGCGAGCTCGCCGTGGTACTCCTCCAAGTCGGCCTCCCGCTCCGGAGCCACCCTCGCGTCGGCACCGGCACGAGCTTCCTCGTGCACTGCCGCAAGGGCTGCCTCGTCGGCGAGGACCCGACCTTCCAGGGTCTCGAGGCGCTCGCGTTCCGCCTCCTGGTCGAAGGCGGTGCATGCGGCCTCCCGCTTGCGGAGGGCCACGTCGGCCTCCCGCTCAATGATGGCCGCCTCCTAGCGGGCCAACTCCGCTTCGCGCTTAGCGCCCGACGCAGTGTGCGCAGCGCCGCGGGCCGCACGCCCCCCAGACCCCGCCAGGACGGGCGCGAGGGCAGAGGCCTCTCCAACAGGCAGCGCACGGGAGGATGCCCCGGGCGAGGCGTCCCTCTGCCTCTTGAATGTGGACACCCTAAGAGATTCGGTGATCAGGCTCACCGGCCGGGCTGGATGTGCAAGAAAAGATTGGGATGGCAGTGCACTTACTCGTCGTTGGCGGTCCAGCGCCGTCGTGCTGGAGTCACCCTTCAGCACTGGCCTCCATCACCTCCGGGGGGATGAGAGCGGCGCTGAAGGCCCTGCCCGCGCTCGCAACATCCTTCTTGGCCGACATGGAGAGAGCGACGAGGCGGGGACAATGTTCGAGTAAGGATGAAGAGGAAGCACGATGGAAGGCAAGCGGGGAGTCGTGTAATGACGTTTCCCCCAGTCATGCATGGCGGTTTTCTAGGCTGGGGCACAGTCCTCGAGGCGTCATGGGAAGTGGAGGCGACACGCGCTACATCTCGTGCCACGTGTCAAGCCTGACCCGCAGGCGGTTAGGGCCCGTGCAGTTTCACTGTCTCCAACAAGCCACACCGTACGTGTCGCGGGCCCAGGGGCTACTGTCGGGCCTCTGGGACTGGGGGTAACCAGGCCCGTCTGCCTACGTCCTAGGATGCAGAGGGTGCCTTAAGCGCTGCGTGGCCCGTCCGTAAGCTTCGCGGGTAAGGTCCTCGCGAGGGCCCACCTCTCGCTAGGCACGCGGCAACATCGCCGCCAGGGACTTCGCGAGGCCTCTCCGCAAGGTAGTCCTCGAAGCCCTCAGGAGGCGGGCCCACCTAGGATTGGCTTGACAAGGCCTTGTGACCCTGCGCTCGCACATGGATAACGCGCGCCATGCCAGACGGCCCCCAGGGTCGTACCAGCAGGCACGGACAAAGAGGTTTTCCTCTTTGGTGATAGAGGAGCAACACCAACTCACGAGCTCCCAAAGCAATCCCCAAAGGTTTCCTTTCTCATGCAAGAGGACCAAGACTGGGGGCTCGGCAGGACGGAGGTCACCCCCGAGCCCACGAGCACGTCATGATGAAGAGCTTTGGCAGGCGAAGACCGCTTTTGTTAGGATAGGCTGCAGTCTTGTCCCCTTTCAAACAGGCCATTGTTGCAACCCTTCCCGCCTTGTGTTTTTGGGGGAAGAGGACCAAGGCCAGTATAATAGTAGGGAACCAGCCACCGTAGAGGGCATCGAGCACTGGGTAGGAAAGAACACACCTTGTACTCATCCTCCTCCTCAAGCAATCCAGACAAGCAGGAGTAGGGTCTTACACCGCGAGGTGGCCCGAACCTGGGTAAACTGTGTGTCCCTTGTTCGTCTTCCTTAGCTCGAGCCGCCGGAGTGTCACCGTCTGGTTGTGAGGTAGAATAGGGTAGGAGAGCGAGTGCACCGCAGTTTTCGAACCTTTCTGGGTCCCCGGAGCCACGATTCCGACAACAATGAGCATGAAGAAGTCGCAATGAAGACAGTGAAGGATGGGTGGGTGGCCATCACTAGGGGCTGGCCTAGAGTCGTTCGTGCGTTAGGCATGGAGGAGGGCACAATATGGGCATTCTGCTTCACCTTCTCCAGCAACTAGAATGTCTTTCGGCTCTCTCTTTAGCGTCTTTAATACAACCGTGGTTCCATCATTCTTTATTTGTCCCTTTTGTAGTTTTCCTTTTTTTTGAGAAATGATGCTTATGTAGTTCTTGAGTATATGTACATGTGAATCGAATTATGCATTCATTCTTAAACCTACATTTAAACATGATTCAATATGAAATACATGAATTCCTACTTTCAAATTTAAATTATGTGAATTATGAACAAAGGTATTTAATTAGGGGCAAATCATGCTCTGCAGGCCATTACAATGCACACAGTTTGAGAAAGCAAAACATCTGCGATCAACTTCAACATCACACACGTTTCTCCATTCGCGGCGTGTGCGATGAGTCTCGCCTTCGCACACGGTCCGACGAGAAAGAACGTGTAAGATTAACAACACCAGCGTTTGTGCTAGTCTCCTTATCACACACGATTTTGTATTTTCAACTTTGTATGATATCGTGCCCATCGTAAATGTTGGTCAAAGAAGAACGCGTGCGATAGGCCTTCCTCCAACACAGTTAGTCTGGATGTCACGTTTGGGAAGTAGGATCACACTTTTGGGACGTTTTATAAATCACAAACATTTATCAAAAATGCCGCATGTGGGACATATTCAACCTTCGCATACGGTTTTATAATGATAAACATATGCACTCTTATATCATATCACAGACGGTCATAGTAGAACTAAATGTGTGTGATAGCCCCCTTATCATACACGATTTATAACCATGAACTGTTTGCGATTCGATGCACATCGTAACGACGCGCCACAGAATAGCGCGTGCGATGTTAGTGTGATCTCGCACGAGTTGCATTGATGAATCGTATGGGAAATACACCATCTCAAACAATTGCCTGGTGACCCTCGTTTGTGATAGATGCGGACAGACATCCCATATGCTTAGTTTTGCCAAATGTTTGCGTTCATTGGCCACCATCGCCGACGGGTTTGCCGTGTCCTGTGGGATGGAGCCCCCCCTGTCGCATGCAAGGCGACGGTTTAGAACTACGTCACGGAAAGGGGTTAAAAACCGTTTGTTTAGCACGTCGCTGCACCAGTGCACGCCCCAGCGACAACCCTCCCTCTCTCTCATTTCTTCCTCCGTCCACGTTTAGAGGTGCTTGACGAAGCCCTGCTGGCACTGCTCCACCACCATATCCACCATGCCGTCATGCTAGTCGAGATCCCATCTAATTCTCCGTCCTTGCTTACCGGATCAAGGAGGCAGAGACGTCATTGAGCCGCACGTGTGCTGAACACAGAGGTGCCATCCGTTCCGCACAAGATCAGATTGGATCGCGATTGGATCATGAAGATTATGACTACATCAACCGCGTAATATATGATTCCGCTTAACGGTCTACAATGTTATGTAGACACAATCTCCCACTCGTAGCTATGCATCTCCATAGATTGATCTTGGGACACAAAGAAGTTGTGGACGTTGATATTCAGATTGCTTACCTCCCTTGTCTTATTTTGATTCGGCGGTATTGTGGGATGAAGCGGCCCAGACCAAGTTTACTTGTCCTCACACAAGACACCGGTTCCACCGACTAACATGCAACTTGTATTGCATAAGGTGGCTGGTGGGTGTCTGTCTCTCCCATTTTAGTTGAATCGGATTTGACAAAGGTGGTCCTTGTAAAAGGTTAAAAGGGAACTTGATTATCACTATTGGAATAAGGCCTCTGGGGACCCAGAGAGGTTCGATCTCTGGGGTGCGCGAGTTCCCTAGCCCTGCTCTACCTCGCAACCTCACAGCGACTCTCCGGCATGCTCGAGCTAAGGTAGAGGAACGGTGGGAACAGTCGTTTACCCAGGTTCGGGCCACCTTGCGGTGTAAAACCCTACTCCTGCTTGGCTAGATTGCTTGGGGATGAGCACGAGTAAAAGGGGTGTGTTCTGGCTAACTCGGGTTCGATCCCCTGTACGGTTGCGACCTGCCCTTTCTTATACTGGCCATGGTCCTCTTCCCCTGAAAACACAGGGTGGGAAGGGTCACCACAACGACCAGTTTGAAGGGGGACAGAGCCGCAGCTTATCCTGACAAAAGCGGTCTTCGTCTGCAAAAGCCTCCCGCCGTGACGCGCTGGTGGGCTCGGGGATGATCTCCGTCCTGCAGAGCCTCCGTCCTTGGTCTTCTTTCACAAAACAGGAAACCTTTGGGGATTGCTTTGGAAACTGGCGAGTTGGCCGTGCTCCCTTAACACAAAAGAGGAAAGCTCCCCTACCCACGCTGATACGTCTCCGTTGTATCTACTTTTTCTAACGCTTTTGCTCTTGTTTTGGACTCTAATTTGCATGATTTGAATGAAACTAACCCGGACTGACGCTGTTTTCAGCAGAACTACCATGGTGTTGTTTTGTGCAGAAATAAAAGCTCTCGGTATCGGACGAAACTTTTTGGAGAATTATTTTACAATAAATAAAAAATACTAGAGCCAAGAACCACCGGAGGGGGTGCCCTGGCTGGGCACGATACACCAAGGCGCCCCAGTGGGCCCCCTGACCCTAATTCCAACACTATAAATTCCTATTTTTGGAGAAAAAATAGGAGAGGAAGTTTTATCACGTTTCACGAGACGGAGCCGCCTCCACATCCTGTTTCATTGGGAGGCCAGATCTGGAGTCCCTTTGGGGCTCCGGAGAGGGGAATATTTGGTCTTCGTCATCACCAACCCTCCTTCATCGCCAATTCCATGATGCTCCCCACCGGGAGTGAGTAATTCCTTCGTAGGCTCGCTGGTCGGTGAGGAGTTGGATGAGATTCATCATGTAATCGAGTTAGTTTTGTTAGGGCTTGATCCCTAGTATCCACTATGTTCTGAGATTGATGTTGCTATGACTTTGCCATGCTTAATGCTTGTCACTAGGGACTGAGTGCCATGATTTCAGATCTGAACTGTTTATGTTATCACCATTATATATATGTTCTTGATCTGATCTTGCTAGTCATATGCACCTGCTATGCGTTATGATCTGTAAACCCCGGGGTGACAACAACCGGGATACTTTCCGGTGATAACCGTAGTTTGAAGAGTTCATGTATTCACTATGTGCTAATGCTTTGTTCTTGTTCTCTATTAAAAGGAGTCCGTAATATCACTTAGTTTATGGACCCCGCTGCCACGGGATGGTAGGACAAAAGATGTCATGCAAGTTCTTTTCCATAAGCACGTATGACTATTTACGGAATACATGCCTACATTATATTTATGAACTGAAGCTAGTCTGTGTCGCCCTAGGTTATGACTGTTACATGATGAATATCATCCAACGAATTCACCGATCCAGTGAATACGAGTTTTCCACATATTGTCCTTGCTAAATTACTATTGCTACTGCTACTATTACACTTGCTACAAAATCATTGCTATCACTATTACCGTTACTGTTACTGTTACTACTGATATCAAAACTATCATACTACTGTGCTACTGATCACTTTGCTGTATATGTTTAATCTCTAGGTGTGGTTGAATTGACAACTCAACTGCTAATACTTGCAAATATTCTTTGGCTCCCCTTGTGTCGAATCTATAAATTTGGGTTGAATACTCTATCCTCGAAAACTGTTGCCGGGGAGCATACTTGTGGGTTATCAAGACCTTTTTCTGGCGTCGTTGCCGGGGAGCATAGCTATATTTGTTGACTCACTTGGGATTTATATCAATTGATCACTATGAAGAATCTGAAGGATACAAGAACCAAGATTTTTCCCTCTAATACAAGGGGAGGTAAGGAATTACCATCCAGCTCTGTACTTGATTCACCTTTGGTTATGAGTAAGCTTGCAACACCACCACATGCTATTAATCCTGATATGTTGCAAGTTATTGATGATGCTACTCCTGCTATGAATGATGCTTATGATGATGATTGTACCATGCTTGATGATAATGTGCCACTAGGTGAATTTCTTGATGAACAAATTGCTAGAGCTAAAGAGAATGAAATTACTGAAACTGATGAAATTACTGAAACTGATGAAGTCTTTGAAACTGAGAACTATGAATCACCTATTAGACCTAGATCTCCTAGATTCGAAATGCCTAAGATACCTGAGGCTTATGTTATGGATGAGGAGATAGCTACAGAAATCCTTTCTTGTAAGGATAGAGATGATCTAAAGAAATTATTATGCAAGTATAAGGAAAATACTTTGAATGCTACAATGAAATGTGATCCTAAGTTTGCTACTTCACCTATCTTTGTTACGGATAAGGATTATGAATTCTCTATCGTCCTAGAGTTAATTACTTTGGATGAATCTGACCCTTTTTATGGCTATGAAACTGAAACTGTAGTTACACAACTTACTAAGTCGAATGATATAGCCACCCTTTTTGCTCATGATGAGAAGATTCGCTACTACTATATTCTCAAATTATTTCCGTTCTCATTGAAGGATGATGCTAAGATATGGTATAATACTCTTGCTCCTGGTTGTGTTCGTAGTCCCCAGGATATGATTTACTACTTCTCTGAAAAATATTTTCCTACTCATAAGAAACAAGCCGCCTTATAGGAAATATTTAACTTTGTGCAAACTGAAGAAGAGAGTCTCCCACAAGCTTGGGGGAGGCTTCTCCAATTTCTTCATGCTTTGCCTGATCACCCTATTAAGAAAAATGAAATACTTGATATCTTCTATAATGGACTAACCGATGCTTCTAGGGACTTCCTAGATTGTTGTGCTGGTTGTGCTTTCAGGGAACGAAGTGTTGAACAAGCTGAGGAACTAATGACTAATATATTGAAGAATCATGATGATTGGACTCTTCCTGAACCATGCCTAAACCCACTCTGAAGAAGAGGGGTATGTTATTTCTCAGTCCTGAAGATATTCAGGAGGCAAAGAAATGTATGAAGGAAAAAGGTATTAAAGCTGAGGATGTTAAGAATTTACCACCTATTGAACAAATACATGGCCTTGACACACCACCACCTCCACAGGTGGTAGAGGTAATTTCTTTATTAAAGTTTGATGAAAGTGACATCCCTTACAATAAACATCCTAGTCAATCCTTATATGAATTTAATAACTACATTAGAAAACAAGGTCACTTGAATGCAAATGTTCTGAAACAATTGAAATATAATTCTGATATGATTGCTTGCTTGAGTGACTTGTTATTTAGATTCAGTAATGATGTTAGAGGTGTAGGAAAACATGCCTCTATGCTTCAACCCAGTTAGAACAAGTTGCTAAATCTCAAAGAGAATTGCTTAATGAAATGAACAATAATATGAATGATTTTGCTGCTAGAATAGTAACTAGCGGAGGTAAAACGACTCAGGAACCACTTTATCCTGAAGGACACCCTAAAAGAATTGAAGAAGACTCTTAGAGAATTAACACTGATGAACCTAGTACTTATTAAGAAAAAGAAAAAGAAAAATGATGGGACTTTGCATACGTCTAGTGAACCTGAGATAGAAAAACCTCCTGATAATAATGATGTCTCTATTTCTGATGCTGAAACTCAGTCTGGTAATGAACATTCACCTAGTGATAATGAAAATGATAGTGATGATGAGGACACCCAACCAAACAATGATAAAGAACCAGATAATGATGTTGAAATAGAACCTGCTGCTGATCTTGATAACCCACAACCTAAAAATAAACGATATGACAAAAGAGACTTTGTGGCTAGGAAACATGGTAAGGAAAGAGAGCCATGGGTTCAGAAGCCCATGCCCTTTCCACCTAAACCATCTAAGAAAAAGGATGACAAAGAATTTGAACGCTTTGCTGAAATGATCAGGCCAGTCTTCTGCGTACCCGCTTAACTGATATCTTAAAGATGGCCCCGTGTGCAAAATACATGAAAGACATCATCACTAATAAAAGAAAGATACCTGAAGCTGAAATCTCCACCATGCTTGCTAATTATTATTTTATGGATGGGGTACCTAAAAACTTGGAGATCCAGGAATACCAACTATACCTTGCTCAATTAAAAGAAATTATGTCAAAACTGCTTTGTCTGATTTGGGAGCTGGTGTTAGTGTTATGCCTTTCTCTTTGTATAAAAGACTTGATTTGAATAAACTCACACCTACTGAAATATCATTGCAAATGGCTGACAAATCAACAGCCATACCTATCAGTATTTGTGAGGATGTTCCCATTGTTGTTGCAAATGTTACTATCTTAACAGACTTTGTTATTCTTGAGATGCCCGAGGACGACAACATGTCGTTTATCCTTGGTAGACCCTTTTTCAATACCGCGGGGGCTGTTATTGATTGCAATAAAAGCAAAGTCACTTTTCATATCAATGGTAATGATCATACGGTGCACTTTCCGAAGAAAAAATTCCAAGTGAATGGAATACATTTTATTGAAGAATCTCCGACACTCACAATTGGAAGTTTTCAACTACCTCTACCTACTGCCAAAAAGAAATATGACATACTTATTTTGGGGGATATGCATATCCCATTGAGGTAACTTAGTGTTTTACGAAAGTTCTTCGGTTTCATGCTAATTCAAAGTGGTTGTTAATAAGACTTGATCAACCTTATTAATGGATCATTTTTGAGAGGTATGAAGTTGATGAATCTAGTAGGCACAACCTTCTGCTCCCACCTTTTGTTTTCTATTTCTCTTAGTTAAATAAAGTAAAATGCCATGTTTATCCTGTTTTCTGATTTCTCCGTGCAATAAAAATGACTCAAAAATAAAATTCTCAGAATGTCTTGAAAATTTAGCACGATTTGTTTCTGAATATTTCTGAATTTCTGGTGCAAGTAACATCAGAGGGGGGTGCACCTGGTGTCCACAAGACACCAGGGCGCGCCAGCAACCTCAGGCGCGCCCTGGTGGGTTGTGGTCCCCACGTGGGTCCCCTCACTATTCCCTTTAGCCCGTTCCATCTCTTACCTCCAGAAAAAATCACCATAGCTCTCACTCTCGTGTTCTTGCTCTCAAACCCGCGGATTTCGATCTCTTTGCTCGAAGCTCCGTTTCTGAGACTATTTTGGGGGATTGCTACTTGGTATGTGACTCCTCCATTGCCCCAATTAGTTTTTGGTTTAGTGATTTATTTTTAGAATAATTAGCTACACTTGGTGTTGCTGTTGATGGGCTTGCATGTTGAATTTTTAGAGTTCTAAGTACTTTGCATGCTTAATATGGCCTCTATGCATCCTTAGGAGTAGTTGCTATCAATATTACGAAGTTTTGTTGACAAAAAATTTTGGGACCAAATTTTTTCAGAAATTCGTACGCGAAAAAATGAATTTCTTTGGAAGGAATTCTTCAAGGAGAAGGTCCTCGGAGGCATCATCGAGTAGGGGGTCAATACGACGGTCTTATGTTGAGCCAAGAGCAAGTTCGATGCGGGATGCCGCTACCAAATCATGATTATGACCATGTGACGAATTCATGGTAGGTGTTGGTATCAAGGAGGAATTCGAGCAATTTATCCACAACGCAAAACTTGCGCCCGTCATCGCAGATGAGTGCATTCAACATCTCGACCTCACAAAAACATTCACAAAGAAGTTTAAATATTTTCCTCGTGGGTCTAGAGTTTCATTTAACCTTTATGGCCATCCCTTTACCATGCCTTTAGATGTGTTCTGTGAAGCATGCAAAATTCCATACTGGGGTTCGCTAGACGAACCACCAAAATCTGAGTATGAGTCATTTTTGGTTAATCTTTGCTACGGTGAAGATAGGGGAGTGGGACAAGGTAGAATAAAAAGCATCCACTTCCCGTCTATACACTACCTTGCACTCTTTAATGGAAAATGCATCGTAGGCAAGCAAGATTGTAGTACACTGTGTACCCCTGACTTGAGTCTTATTCACACTGCTATAATAGGAATTAAACGTTATAATCTTGGAGCAATCGTTGCACGGATATTGCAACGCAACGCTAATAGTGGTCACTTTATCGGTGGGATCTATGCCTCCCGTGTAGCTAAGAAGCTACGTGTATCACCTTGGCCTAACGATCCCATTTTACCTACTCAGTACTTAGACTTTGAGGCCATGAAACATCATAAGTTCCTTAAGGGCATAGTCACTAATTATACTTACAACCCGAGGTTCAATAACGACACCATTATACCTGTTGTCTTGCCTGCTCCTGCTCTCTTTGATTATCATAGTAAGAGAAGATACTACGTTCTCGAGAGCGAGGCTCGCGCGTACAATGCGGAGGTTAAAGCTGCCAGATGGGCTGAGGAGGCTGCACTAAGAGCCTCGGTGGGCTATCACTCAGATTATTATCCAGGCTACGGGTTGTGATTACCAAGCTAGGCCAAAAGCCTAAGCTTGGGGGAGTACGTATTTCCATCGACATTACATTCATGTTCACACATTTCATTCCAGTTGTCGGTGTCTCGAATTTTTCATTGTATTATCCATGCTACATTTATTTTCTTGCTTTCTTCTTGTGTGTTTGAAAAACTTTGAGAAAATCTAAAAATATTTCTTGCTTCTTTTCAGTTTTTCTTTCTAGTTTAAATTAATCGTAGTAGCAAAAATAAAACCCAAAAGGATTTCTTCTTTCTTCTTTTCCTTGTTGGGATCTCTCCCGTGTAAATAGTTTTTCTCGTTTTTGTTTTTTCCTTCTTTAATTTGCTCTCTTTAAGAAAAACTAAAAACTCCAAATATATTTCGATGTCTTTCTCTAAAATTCTTTTCCTTTTATTTGAGTCGTACCAAGGAGAAGATCACGATGAAAATGTTGAGTGGCTCTCATATGCATTAATGTTAATCTAACAAAGAGCCCAAATTACTTTGTCTTCTCCTTTTGAATAAAATGTTTGCAGATTCCAGCTTAGTCCATGGCACTCTTGCACTATTTTTTTATATCATTCGTTTGTGCAAGTGAAGGGCAATAATGACGATATCTGATGAAGTGACTGTGGCAGAGAGAAGCGGGTATGAACTCAACTTGTTTTTGTTTTTGTAAATATGTTTAACCATGTACCAATGATTCAGCATATTATGATCAAACATGTTTGCAATGACAATTAGAGATTATAGTTGATCATGCCATGCTGAAGTAGCTAGGAGTGGATAATTATTTATCTTGGATGTCAACATGCATTAAAATGATTGTGATGTAGTATGATGATATGGTATCCTCCTCTGAATGTTTCAAGTGGCTTGACTTGGCACATGTTCACGCATGTAGTTGAATCAAAACCAACATAGCCTTCATGATATTTATGTTCATGGTGTCCATATCCTACTCATGCTAGTATTCAATGTTTATTATTCATCATGCATGTTCATGTCCGTTTTCGCTCTCTAGCTGGCCGCTTCTCAACCTATTTGCTAGCCATCACCTGTACTAAGCGGGAATAATGCTTGTGCATCAAACTCCTTAAACCAAAGTTCTTCCAGATGAGTCCACCATACCTACCTATATGCGGTATTACCCTGTCGTTCCAAGTAAATTTGCATGTGCCACCTCTAAAATTTCAAATGAACATCTGTTTTGTGTGCCTGGACCACTCATGGAGCGATAGGGGGTGGTCGGTATCTTCCATGTTAAGCGGGTTATTCTCATGATGAGTACTTATTCACTCGTCCTTGCACGAGAGGGGCGGTAATAGGGATTCCCAGTCCCGAAGTCAAAAATTGCAAATAATTAAACAAAACTCCCCCATGAATGTTGTTGGTATGGATGGTACCCTGTTACGCCCAAGATGCGATCCTATCCTTATTTTGGCTCGAGGGACTCGACAGGGATAGAAGCGCATCTCGTCGTTTCACAAGAATGGATATATTTACACGTACATGTGAAGAAGAGATGAGTATATCGAATTGGCTTACACTCGCCACAAGCTAAATCAAGATCACATCAATAAAACAACATATTCAAACATCATACATAAGAGTAGGGTCCGACTACGGACGAAATCAAACGATAAAATGATATCCACGCTTGCTATGCCAGGCTGCCAGCCTGGAACCCATCCTAGATCGATGATGAAGAAGAAGAACTCCAAATCAAACAAGCATCACTCTCACGTCAAGGAATCGCATTACCTGTACCTGGAACTGCTGTTGTAGTAATCTGTGAGCCACAGGGACTCAACAATCTCATTTCCAAGGGTATCAAGACTAGCAAAGCTTAACGGGTGAGATATGGTTAAGTGGTGAGGCTACAGCAAGCCCTAAGCATTTATTTGAGTAGGTAACTTATGAGTACAAGAATAAAGGGGGGTGATTGTCGCATAAACGAAAGTGAACTAGTAATGATCACTAAGTGATACTGAGCACCTACTTACGAGTCAAACAGAACCCCACCGTGTTCTCTCTCGGTTCAGAAATTCACGAGAAGAGACAGTCACGGTTACGCACACGGTTTGTGTATTTTATTTGAGTTAACTTCAAGTTTTCTATGACTGGGTGTTAAACATAATTTCCAAGTTGCCACATAACCGTGGGCACGGCTTTCAGAAAGATTTAACCCTACAGGGGTAATCCAACTCATCCTCACAAACTAACCACAAGCTGCGTTGGAATTCCTCAACCGCGGGATAACCCGTAGTATTTGCGGAATCCCGATGGAAAATCTCAACCTCAAGATATACCGAAGTGTCCTCGAAATCCCGCCCACATGATGTTTGAGAAAGGTAAAACAATTCCAGCAAGACCACGCGACGTGTCGACGAACCCGATAGGAGCCGCATATCTCGTTCTCAGGACATGACCGGATGAGCTGTACGTATAGTGGCCGGATAGAGATCCCCCGAGTTGCCCAGGGTGGCCCCACAAGTGGCTCTAGTTTGTACCAACACTCATGAGGAGCACTGGCCCGGGTTGTTGATTAATTATCCACAGGGTCCGGAAAGTCCCTATGCAAGTTTATTAGTTATTAGGAAAATGGAGTACCAATGTTGGGCCTTGTCAGAAGAGTTTTATCCCAAAACGAAAATCAAGGGTTTCCCCATAACAACCCCAAGCATGTTAGGAGCGCTCAATATGGAACATAACACCGGTACACAAGTAACTAGGGCGGCAAAAGTGGAACAAAACACCAAGCGAACGGCCAAGCCTACCACATTTTACCAAGTATATATGTGCATTAAATTAAATAGCAATAATATTGTGATATCTCAAAAATATCCATGTTCGCACATGGAAACAATTGCACCTGCAACTAGCAACGCTATAAGAAGGGCTGAGCAAGCGGTGACATAGCCAAACAATGGTTTGGTGGGATATGGAGGGTTAGAGGTTTCTCATGGCATTTTGGGAGGCTTGTAAGACAAGTGGTAGGTAGCGGGACATATCGATAGAAACGATTCAACTAGCATGTCAATGATAGTAGTGGTATCCAGGGAAGTGGTCATCTTGCCTACGATCCCGCTTGGAAGAAGAAAGAATATGTCATGGTTTTGTCAACCGGTCGCTTATGTGAGCTCATTTGTTCAACCCTGTCTCTTAAGCGCAAGTCGGTAATAACCTTGAACCTGAAAATTGCTATAACGAACAAAGCCAAATAAGGCAATATTGATAAGCCGGCTCGATGAGACCTGGCAAAAACTGATACTCAAAATTTAAGGTCCTTTTAGCATTTTAACCAATAATATAATTTTATGCTGGTCCTGCAGCAGATAACCCGGTTATTTCATGTATAAACCGGTAATGAAAATAGGTCGTGCCAAAAACATTTTATGTGATGAATTACAGCACATAGTACCGTTAGGAACTGGCTTTCGAAGCTCAGAAATATAAGGCAGCCCCTTTGAAAACAACTTTGAAGGTTTTAACCGCATGATCCTGGTTATTTTAACCGCGATGTTGATCGGCTAAAAAGGCATCATATGCATTCACAAATATCTTGTGATATATTCTGATCTGAAAATCAGTTTTTCGTGTAGGTATGACTACGCCAGCATGACGCGATGATGATGCGAAGGATATAATGATGCAAATAACGTATGCTCATATCAAGGTAATTGTTAGCTTTTGAGGCTCGACAAGGAAAGACCGGCTTTCGAGGTTCGAGTCTTGCTTCAAGGAAGCGAGTATGATAACCCATGGTTTATCCTAGATTTCTTTATGCCGACTCTCTCCTGACTCAAGCCGGTGTTTTAACCTTAACAAGTTCAGGGTCCAAAAAGGATTGACTTGTCAAGAGTACACGGGGTCATCTGATCAAAGTCGCATCAAGCGTACAGGCAGGTTTAACCATATATGGCATTTATTTTTGCCGAGTCAAGAGGGTGAAAAAGCTAAACTCGATGAGTTGGAAGCCCCCAGGTGCCCTTTGTTTCGGAAAATAAAGACTCAAGATCAATTTGTAGGTTGAAACGACAAAATACGCCGGCTTTATTCATACTCGAAACATAAATAAGTATATAGAGAATTTTGCAAGGCGGGAAGAAATTACAAAAAAGGAGTCGGCGGAGCTCAGCATAATAAGGCCACTGGTGTTTGATAACCCACAAGTATAGGGGATCAATTGTAGCCTTTGTCGATAAGTAAGAGTGTCGAACCCAACGAGGAGCTAAAGGTAGAACAAATATTCCCTCAAGTTCTATCGACCACCGATACAACACTACGCACACTTAACGTTCGCTTTACCTAGAACAAGTATGAAACTAGAAGTACTTTGTAGGTGTAACGGGATAGGTTTGCAAGATAATAAAGAGCACTTAAATAAAGTCTAGGGGCTGTTTAGATAAAGAAACAACTAAGTTAGTCTTCGTAGAGAGCTTTTTGTCACAAGAAAGTTATTTGTCCCTAGGCAATCGATAACTAGACCGGTAATCATTATTGCAATTTTATATGAGGGAGAGGCATAAGCTAACATACTTTCTCTACTTGGATCATATGCACTTATGATTGGAACTCTAGCAAGCATCCGCAACTACTAAAGATCATTAAGGTAAAACCCAACCATAGCATTATAAGGTATCAAGTCCTCTTTACTCCCATATGCAACAACCCACCTACTCGGGTTTATGCTTCTGTCACTCAAGCAACCCACCATAGGCAAATCATGAACACATTGCCACACCCTAAAACGAGGATCCCTCACGCTTGCGCGACATGGAGAGCACCATAAGACAGCACCAATAATAAAACATGCAACTCAAACCAATCATGATCATCAATCAACCCATAGGACAAAACGGATCTACTCAAACATCATAGGATAGCCATACATCATTGGGAAATAATATATAGCGTTGAGCACCATGTTTAAGTAGAGATTACAGCAGGGAGAAGGGGTGTTACACCGCTTCATAGAGGGGGAGAGAGTTGGTGATGACGGCGGTGAAGTTGTTGGTATAGATCGCCGTCACGATGATGGCCCCGGCGGTGTTCCGGTGCCACCGGGAGAGAGGGGCAGAGAGCCCCCCTCCTTCTTCTTCTTCCTTGACCTCCCCCCTAGATGGGAGGTGGGTTTCCCCTCTGGTCCATGGCCTCCATGGCGGCGGAGGGGCGAGAGCCCCTCCGAGATTGGATCTCTCTCTCTGTTTCCTTCTGTTTCTGCCTTCCTAGATTCTGGCCTTTCACCGTTTCTTAAATTCGCGGAGATCCGTAACTCCGATTGGGCTGAAATTTTAACACAATTTTTTTCCGGATATTAGCTTTCTTGCGGCGAAAGAAAGGCACCAACCGCCTTACGAGGTGGCCACAAGCCCTCAGGGCGCGCCCTACCCCCTAGGGCGCGCCCTCCAGGCTTGTGGGCCCCTCGGGCACCGCCTTCTGTTGATTCCACTTCTGAAAATTCACATATATTCCAAAAAAATCTCCGTAAGTTTTTATCCCGTTTGGACTTCGTTTGATTTGGATTTTCTGTGAAATAAAAAACATGGAACAAACAGGAACTGGCACTGGGCACTGGATCAATATGTTAGTCCCAAAAATAGTATAAAAAGTTGTCAAAAGTATATGAAAGTTGTAGAATATTGGCATGAAACAATCAAAAATTATAAATACGACGGAGACATATCAGCATCCCCAAGCTTAATTCCTACTCGTCCTCGAGTAGGTAAATGATAAAAAAGATAATTTTTGATGTGGAATGCTACCTAGCATAATCTTGATCATATAATCTAATCATGGCATGAATATTTAAGACACGAGTGATTCAAAGCAATAGTCTATCATTTGACATTAAGACAATAATACTTCAAGCATACTAATAAAGCAATCATGTCTTCTCAAAATATCATGGCTAAAAGAAAGTTATCCCTACAAAATCATATAGTTTGGTTATGCTCCATCTTCATCACACAAAGTATTTAATCATGCACAACCCCGGTTTTAGCCAAGCAATTGTTTCGTACTCTAGTATTATCAAACTTTTTCAACTTTCACGCAATACATGAGCGTGAGCCATGGATATAGCACTATAGGTGGAATAGAATATGGTGGTTGTGGAGAAGACAAAAAGAAGGAGATAGTCTCACATCAACTAGGCGTATCAACGGGCTATGGAGATGCCCATCAATAGATATCAATGTGCGTGAGTAGGGATTGCCATGCAACGGATGCACTAGAGCTATAAGTGTATGAAAGCTCAAAAAGAAACTAAGTGGTTGTGCATAATGATGAAAAATTCCACTAGTTATATGTAAGTGACAAAATAGGAGACTCTCTATCATGAAGATCATGGTGCTACTTTAAAGCACAAGTGTGGAAAAAGATAGTAGCATTGTCCCTTCTCTCTTTCTCTCATTTTTTTTTGGGTGGGCATCTTTGGCCTCTTTTTTTATTTGGGCTTCATTGGCCTCTTTTATTATTTGTAAAGTCCGGAGACTCATCCCAACTTGTGAGGGAATCATAGCTTCCATCATCCTTTTCTCTCACGGGACAATGCTCTAATAATGAGGATCATCACACTTTTATTTACTTACAACTCAAGAATTACAACTCGATACCTAGAACAAAATATGACTCTATATGAATGCTTCCGGTGGTGTACCGGGATGTGCAACGATCTAGCCTAGCAAATGACATCAAAAAACGGACAAGCCATGAAAACATCATGCTAGCTATCTTACGATCATGCAAAGCAATATGAAAATGATGGTGCGTGTCATGACAAACGGAACGGTGGGAGTTGCATGGCAATATATCGCGGAATGGCTATGGAAATGCCATAATAGGTAGGTATGGTGGCTGTTTTGAGGAAGGATATATGGTGGAAGGATGAGAGTGCGTATAATCCATGGACTCAACATTAGTCATAAAGAACTCACTTACTTATTGCAAAAATCTATTAGCTATTGAAACAAAGTATTAGACACATACCCCTAGGGGAGAGGTTGGTAGGAGTTAACCATCGCGCGCTCCCGACCTCCACACAAAGGATGACAATCAATAAATAAATCATGCTCCGACTTCTTCACATAACAGTTCACCATACGTGCATGCTACGGGAATCACAAACTTTAACACAAATATTTATACCAATCCACAATTACTCACTAGCATGACTCTAGTATCACCATCTTTATATCGCAAAACTATTGCAAGGAATCAAACATATCATATTCAGTGATCTACAAGTTTTATGTAGGATTCTATGAATAACCATGTGAATGACCAACTCCTGTTAACTCTCTAAATAGATATAAGTGAAGCAAAAGAACATTCTACAAATGGCGGTTTTCTATGTGTAGAGAAACAGGCAATCCAAACTTCAAATGATATAAGTGAAGCACATGAAGCATTCTATAAAGCCTACTCAAAAGATATAAGTGAGGTGCAAAGAGCCTTCTATAAATCAACCAAGGACTTTCTCATACCAGCATGGTGCATTATTAAAAGAAAAATAAAAAGCACACGACGCTCCAAGATTTACGCATATCATGTGACGAATAAAAATATAGCTCCAAGTAAAATTACCGATGGTTGCTAGAAGAAAGAGGGAATGCCTTACGGGCCATCTCCAAGCTTAGTTTCTTGGGAGTCCTTGAATATTACCTTGGGGTGCCTCGGGCATCCCCAAGCTTAGTTTCATTCCACTCCTTATTCCTTCATCCATTGTGATCTCACCCAAATCTTGAAACTTCAATCACACAAAACTTAACAAAACCCTCGTGAGATCCGTTAGTATAATAAAGCAAATTACCACTTTAAGTTCTGTTGCCAACCAATTCATATTTTTGTTTTGGATTGTAGATACTTTAATATAACTTTTCCATGGCTTATACCACCGATACAATCGATAGTTTCATCAAAACGAGCAAAACAATGCATCAAAAACAGAATCTGTCAAAAACAGGACAGTCTGTAGTAATCTGAACATTCACCATACTTATGTAACTCTAAAAATTCTGAAAAATTAGGAAAAAATAAAAAAATTTCATATCAGTACTGTGTAAAAGTTTCAGAAACTTTTGACATTCCAGTAAAAAATGTAAATTCACGCACTACAGCCAAAGTTTCTGTTTTTGCACTGCACACACCAAACAAGCAATCTAATCATCCTAAAGGCAAATCTTGGCACATTATTTTTATAATACAATGGATTTATACAAGGGGATAATTATTTTTGTTGAAAAGTTTCTGTAATTAAGATTCACAAGGTTTCCATGGGCATGAACAAAGTTCAAGGTTAGCTCCCACTTTCACAATGCTCGTCCCTCTCACTTTCACTTTTCTTTTTGAAAAGTTTTAGGTTCCCCTCTTTATTTTTTTGGTTTTTAAACTATATAAAAGCACACAACAGAATAAAATGACTCTCTAAAACTTCCGGGTTGTCTCCCTGGCAGCGCTTTCTTTAAAGCCAATAAGCTAGGCATATAGTGCTCAAGTAATGGATCCACCCGGATCCCAAGGTATATCAAAGCCAATTTTAATTAACAATGATTTGCAATTTAGTAGTGAGCACAAAGTAACATATATCATGCAACAACGAAGTCTAAATCTCTTCCTATGCATCGGCATGTCATAAAAGAATAATTCATGCACACAAAGGAAAGGCCGATACATAGCATAAGCAGTTTCTTGCAATTCTATTGTGTTGGAAACATAGAGAGGTGGAGATGTAGTTCCTCTCTCATAATAATTGCAAGTAGGAGCAGCAAGCACATGCATATTATATCTATCAAAATCATCATGTGCAATGGTAAAACGCAAACCATCAATATAATCCTTAATAAGTGCAAACTTCTCCGATATAGTGTAGTTGGGAGAATTCAAAAAGATAATAGGACTATCATGTGTGGGTGCAATAGCAACAATTTCACGTTTAACATAAGGAACTATAGCAAGTTCATCTCCATAAGCATCATTCATATTGGCATCGTGGCCACAAGCATAGCAAGCATCAATTTCATCAAAAAGGGATATTTGAAACGAATCCAAGGGATCATAGCAATTATCATAGCATTCATCCTTCGGTAAGAATGAAGGGAAATTAAACAATGTATGAGTTTAAGAGTTGCTCTCATTAGAAGGTGGGCACGGGTAGATAATCCGCTCTTCCTCCTTTTGTTCTTCGCTCTCCTCGTCATCTTTTTCATCTAATGAGCTCACAGTGTCAGGAATTTCTTCTTCCATAGATTCCTGCAAAATATTAGTCTCTTCTTGGACAGCGGAGACTTTCTCAATAAATGCATCAATATCGGAATTATATTCATAATTCTCATAGCAATATTTAAGTATAGCAAAATTTTCAGGTCTATAAATAGCATCATCATAATTTTCACACTTTGATATGCCAGAGTATGAATTGTTCATTTCAATTTCACTGCCCATGTTTGGTTGTCTGTAGTTAGCATATACCAATATTTGGTTGTTTGTAGTATGCATATGATCTACTCTGCTTTGCTGTCAGGAATTTTCCTTCATCGCAAACGGGACCCTTTTTTCATTTATGGAAGTCGCGTTCTATGGCGATGTTTTGGCATCGTCAGCTACCAAGTTAGGTATCATTGATGATAACAACTTGTCGTCGACAAGTGCGCCCTACGCTCGAGTATGATTTTTTCAGTTCAATTTCACGAACGCCTATGTTTGGTTGTCTGTAGAGAGCATATACCTTGTTTAGCTGTTTTTGGTTGTTTGTAGTGAACATAGGTCCACCTTCAATTGCTAGATTTGGTTGTTCAATCATACAATTGGTTCCTGTTAAAGCTGGTGTAGTTAACATGAACGAAGATTCAATTTCATAAGCACCCTTAAAAGCAACGAATTCCTCTATTCGTTCCACATCATAGTAATCATAAATACCTTTAGCATAAGAAGCCAAGGTTTCATTATCATTAAATTTACATGAAAAAGGCAGGTGTGGAGCCTTCATCCAAGAGCAACAAGTATAATCATATCTATGGCATAAATTCCAAGCATACCAATGCAGCATATGAATTTGATCCCACAACAGTTTCCCTTTTTGAGTCAAGCGATAATCCCTAAAGTATTCACGTTGATCCAACATGTCTCCCATTATATAATTGAATGGGGTTTTCTCAGGATTACTAAAGTAGTGCATACTATCTTTCACATAACGAGCATCGAGGGTTTTAGGAGGTTCCCCATCTCCATGAGTAGCAAGTACACCTAATTTTTTTGGTATTTCGTGTTCCATATCCATAACTAAAGATAGATAACAACTTAGAACAGCAAATAAAATCTACTTAGTGATAAAGCAAACAAGCAAACACGAGAATATTCACCCCACGCTATTGCTCCCCGGCAACGGCTCCAGAAAAAGGTCTTGATAACGCACAAGTATAGGGGATAAATTGTAGCATTTCTCGATAAGTAAGAGTGTCGAACCCAACGAGGAGCTAAAGGTAGGACAAATATTCCCTCAAGTTCTATCGACCACCGATACAACTCTACGCACGCTTAACGTTCGCTTTACCTAGAACAAGTATGAAACTAGAAGTACTTTGTAGGTGTAACGGGATAGGTTTGCAAGATAATAAAGAGCTCGTAAATAAAAACTAGGGGCTGTTTAGATAAAGAAACAACTAAGTTAGTCTTAGTAGAGAGCTTTTTGTCACAAGAAAGTTATTTGTCCCTAGGCAATCGATAACTAGACCGGTAAGCATTATTGCAATTTTATATGAGGGAGAGGCATAAGCTAACATACTTTCTCTACTTTGATCATATGCACTTATGATTGGAACCCTAGCAAGCATCCTCAACTACTAAAGATCATTAAGGTAAAACCCAACCATAGCATTATAAGGTATCAAGTCGTCTTTACTCCCATATGCAACAACCCACCTACTCGGGTTTATGCTTCTGTCACTCAAGCAACCCACCATGGGCAAATCATGAACACATTGCAACACCCTACAGCGAGGATCCCTCACGCTTGCTCGACACGGAGAGCACCATAGGACAGCACCAATAATAAAACATGCAACTCAAACCAATCATGATCATCAATCAACCCATAGGACAAAACGGATCTACTCAAACATCATAGGATAGCCATACATCATTGGGAAATAATATATAGCGTTGAGCACCATGTTTAAGTAGAGATTATAGCGGGGAGAAGAGGTGTTACACTGCTGCATAGAGGGGGAGAGAGTTGGTGATGACGGCGGCGAAGTTGTTGGTGTAGATCGCCGTCACGATAATGGCCCCGGCGGCGTTCCGGTGCCACCGGGAGAGAGGGGGAGAGAGCCCCCCTCCATCTTCTTCTTCCTTGACCTCCCCCCTAGATGGGAGGAGGGTTTCCCCTCTGGTCCATGGCCTCCATGGCGGCGGAGGGGCGAGAGCCCCTCCGAGATTGGATCTCTCTCTCTGTTTCCTTCTGTTTCTGCCTTCCCAAATTCTGGCCTTTCACCGTTTCTTAAATTCCCGGAGATCCGTAAGTCCGATTGGGCTGAAATTTTAACACGATTTTTATCCGGATATTATCTTTCTTGCGGCGAAAGAAGGGAACCAACCGCCTTACGGGGTGTCCACAAGCCCTCAGGGCGCGCCCTACCACCCAGGGCGCGCCCTCCTGGCTTGTGGGCCCCTCGGGCACCGCCTTCTGTTGATTCCACTTCCCAAAATTCACATATATTTCAAAAAAAATCTCCATAAGTTTTTATCCCGTTTGGACTTCGTTTGATATGGATTTTCTGCGAAACAAAAAACATGCAACAAATAGGAACTGGCACTGGGCACTGGATCAATATGTTAGTCCCAAAAATAGTATAAAAAGATGCCAAAAGTATATGAAAGTTGTAGAATATTGGCATGAAACAATCAAAAATTATAGATACGACGGAGACATATCAGTGTTCCCGGGCCGGCTTGTTTCTCTCTTGGAGACATAAAATTTCTTCTTGAGACCCTCCAGAGCATGTATTTTATTCAGGGATTCAGGTGCTAGTGGTATTGACCTTTATTCAACTGCTTGGGATTACTTTGGAATCCTCCTTGGTTATTATGCTGATTGCCCTGGCCAGGATGTTGCCCATTGCCATGATTTCCCTGATGTTGAAAACCAGCCTCCGGGACACCTTGTGACCCGCCAGGTCCGTGTTGACCCGGGTGTCCTCCACCATTTCCTCGTAGATTATTCTGGAAAGCCTGGTTACAGAACTCTTGCATGATATAACAATTCTCCCACGAGTGGGTAGCCGGTTTATCCTGAGTGATGTGCTTAGGGAAAGGTGCTTTAAGCGCCTCCTCATAATTGCGAGGTTTATCCCCATTATAAGCCCCTCCGGGGCGACCGTTGTGGCGCTGATTCTTGAAGCCTGTGTTAGTATTGGCCACAAAGTCTGACCCGCCATCAGGCTGCTTTCGCTTATTATTTTGAGCCCCCTGGGTACCACCGTGACCATGCTCACCTTTCCCTCCTTCAGCCTTTTTTGCCTTTGGTGGTCTTGTCGTCATCTGAGCCGGGATCTTTCATGCTATCTGACTCGGCATATCTGGTGAGGATATCTATTAAGTCGCCCTTGTCTTGTACTTTTTGCTTGGGCCGTCCGAGCTTCTAAACCAATGGCTGGAATTGACAGTTCTTTTCCAATCCAAGGACGGCTTAAGCCGCCGTGATGCTATCTGATGATTGGATATATTCCGCGACCTGGCGGGTCCAATGGTGGGCTGACTCGTCCACTCGCTAAACGCAATGCTGTAGGCCTACTATCGTCATAGGCTTCTTGCAGGTTCCTTGGAAATTCTTGATGAACCGCTCTTTCAGCTCAGCCCATGTGTTGATCGAGTTAGGCGGTAAGTTTTTCTGCCACGTCCGAGCTGGTCCTTCCAACATCATGGTTAAGTACTTGGCACATACAGCGTCACTGACATCTAGCATATCCATTGCCAGCTCATAACTTTCACTCCAGGATGCCGGCTCAAGATCTGCAATGTAGTTTGGTACCTTACGAGGCCCCTTGAAGTCTTTGGGCATGCGCTCGGCGCGGAGTGTCGGGGATAAGCATGGTATACCAATCGTCCTACTGTTGGACCCAGCCCCCAAACTCGCCGGTTGAGGGTGAACCAGTTGAATCACCCGTGCTGCCGCTTCTGCTTCTGCCTATTGTGCGCCTCTTGCTGCATCAACAAATGCATGGGCGTCTAACTACATGGGATGGGTTGGGGAGACCTAAGGCTGTTGCCTTCGCCCACTGCTGGAAACGGCCGGGGACTCCACATGACGGCCCTTGCTAGTGTAGGGAGTGGAATGCATCCGATCCTGGTTGTATGAGTACTGTGCCAGTTGTACCACAACTATTTTCAGCATCTCAATAGCGTTTCTAGCCTCAACCTCAACGGGTTAGTTTCCGTTAATAGGCAGTGCTTCCAAATTCCGGGTTGCTGCCAGCATGTTGTCAACAAGATTGGAAAAGTGACCCCGCGGAGTCTGGAAACGTCGAGGCCGGGAGTGAGCCGGCGGGGGTTGACCCAGTTCCTCTTGCCGATTCCCAGGTTGTTGATTAGTTCCTGGTGTTTTTTGTGGGGTATTAAAAAGCTGTTGTGGCTCAAGGTTCGGAGGTAGCCCGCGGTGGCGTCTTCTCTCGTAAACCGCCTCCGGTACCTCCCTCTGAACTCCTAACCGCCAGGCCTCGGCCTTAATGCGTTCCATCTCTTGATGTATGCGAGCCTGCAACTCCGCCATTTGTGCATTTTCAGCATCAATCTCTTTCTGCACCTCAACTATCTGGCTACGCATCTTGGTTAGCTCCACATTGCGCTCTTCCTGATTTTCTGCAGTAACCGGGGTGTCTACAAGTTTTGCCATCTCGGACATGAGATCAGTCATGGCTTGAGCCGGCGTTTTTGTTGTCTCGTCGGAACCTCCAGCTGTGGCCGGATCTGGAACTGTCATAGCTCCTGCCATTTAGACGGCGACTTGGCGTGGCGACTCATCATATTCCCCAGGGGCCTCGGTTTCCAACGAGCCCCCAAGTACACCATCATAAAGAGGATAGATCGACTCCGTATCCCCTGTGGATGATCCGCCGTCCGAGTTGACGAGGGCGTTCTCGCTGGAAGTCGGCTCGTCCGAAAGGCTGATTCCTTACGTGAAACCAACAAACACATGTCGACAGCCGCCCTGACGTTGACTGGCTTGAGCGCTTCGAGCCGACTCGTCGATGTTGGTGTTGATGTCCGACTCGGGGGTCTCCAAACCAATCTCTCCCACGGGAACTTGAAACCCGCGTTCGATCGAGTCAGCTTTGACGCTCCAAACCGGTTCGTTGACGTAGATCTTGTCGCGGCGGCTCTTGATCATCTGATCAACCACAAACTTCCCAAATCCAGGAAGGATTCTCTTCGAAAACTCAACTCCACCGGGTGAAGGCCCCACGGTGGGCACCAACTGTCGTGGTTTTCTCAACCCGGCAGATGTCCTCGTAAAAGGACTTAGGTGTGAGGCCATCGCTGCTAGGTGGCAACTCGAAGGGGTTGAATGAGAGAGAGATAGTCGGGTTTACCCAGGTTTGGCCCCCTCCGATGGAGGTAATAGCCTACGTCATGCTTTGTGTGTATTTGATGGATAGATCTCGATTACAATGGTGCAGAATCGCTAACCTAGCTATCGAGGGATTGTAACTTAAGTTTCCCGGTCCTAGGGGCCTGCCTTTATATACAGGTCAAGACCTAGGGTTTACAATAGAGTCCGGGTCATATCGTGTCCCGTAACCTATAATGTCTCTAATTTGCCTTGCGCCTTTGGGAAACCCGGCCGGCGTCTTCAGCTTTGTGGGCTTTGATCCGCCATCTTCAAGTGTTGAGCTGCCTGACGATTCTAGTTAGCCACCGCCTCGCTTGCCTCGTCTTCTTGACACGGCTAATCTTGAACTTGGTCATAAAGCTGTCAATATGTTAACCCGGCCCAGTAGGGCGGGTTACACCGTGGAGTTATATCCCCGACAGAATCCGTGAAGTAGACGAAAGGGACGTAGTCGAACGAATCCTCACATTCCGAAAGGCTTTCGGAACTCTATCGAGAAGAAGCAATCCGGAAACAACAATCAACACATGATAAACACCACAACATATGCATGACATGATGCGTAAACAAATATGATGCATGTCCGGTTTAAATATGCAAGGCACGGCATGGCAAGATGCAACAGTGAAACACTACACATTAAGTGAAGCTCTTGCATATTGACGAAACTCCACGTTCGAATCATTTAGTTCACTCTCGTTTAGGTACTCATCAATATTAAATGTTGTTTAACATCGGTGGTCATGGTATAAGGTGAAGATGGAATTAAGCAATTTTAAATGGAGAAGGTTAACATACATTAAACAAAATAATAACTCTCCATATTAAGAGAAATACGGTTAATGTTGTTTAACTAAACAATCATTTTAAATGTTGTTCATCATGGCAAGAGGTGAACCATACACAATGTCATCATCTAGGCATTTTAAATGAGGCCGAAAGAAACATATAGCACTTCCGAAACGACCTCATATGCAAATTATGAATTTGGTGCAGATCTATCCTAAGCATATTTTATATTTATTAAACATGAAAATAAAGTGCACCATGTGATTCTACACTATTGGCGTTCTAGGTTTGGGGGTACCCAGAACTGCCTGCCTGCGGCCCAGCACGTGGCCCACCTCAATGGCCCGGTACGGCCTGGCGACCAACCCCCCAGGGCAAGACCCTCGTGAGGGCCCCGGCCTCGTGAGGAGAATGACGCCAAGACCTCCAGAGGAGCGGTCTCCCCAGGCTGCCTCCCGAGGAGCGGAGATTCCTATGCAGTGCCCGGCCTTAGGAGGCTGCGATGACGCGAGCCATGACGACCGAGGCAGGCAGGCGCCAGCGGGCGCAGCAGAGACAGTTTCCTCTTTCGTGCTAAGGGGGCAAGGACGAACGCGGGTTCCCAAGGACCCCCCCAAAGGTTTCCACTTCGGTGCAACAAGACCAAGACCACAAGCTCGGCAGGACGGATGTCATCGCCGAGCCCACCTCTGTGTCACAAACAGTAGCTTTGCAGGCGAAGACCACCTTTAGTCAGGATAAGTTGTACCTCCTGTCCCCTTTCAAATTTGGCTGTTGTGGGATCCCTTCCCGCCTGTGCAAGGTGTTGGAAATATGCCCTAGAGGCAATAATAAATTGGTTATTATTATATTTCCTTGTTCATGATAATCGTTTATTATCCATGCTATAATTGTATTGATTGGAAACTCAAATACATGTGTGGGTACATAGACAACACTGTGTCCCTAGTAAGCCTCTAGTTGACTAGCTTGTTGATCAAAGATGGTTAAGGTTTCCTAGCCATGGACATGAGATGTCATTTGATAACGGGATCACATCATTAGGAGAATGATGTGATGGACAAGACCCAAACTGTAAACGTAGCATTTGATCATGTCAGTTTATTGCTATTGTTTTCTGCATGTCAAGTATCTGTTCCTTTGACCATGAGATCATGCAACTCACTGACACCGGAGGAGTACCTTGTGTGTATCAAACGTCGCAACGTAACTGGGCGACTATAAAGGTGCTCTACAGGTATCTCCGAGGATGTCTGTTGGGTTGGCATGGATCAAGACTGGGATTTGTTACTCCGTATGACGGAGAGGTATCTCAGGGCCCACTCGGTAATACAACATCACAATGAGCCTTGCAAGCAATGTGACTAAAAGTGTTAGCCACGAGATCTTGTATTACGGAACGAGTAAAGAGACTTGCCGGTAACGAGATTGAACTAGGTATAGTGATACCGACGATCGAATCTCGGGCAAGTAACGTACCGAAGAACAAAGGGAATAGCATACGGGATTAACTGAATCCTTGACATAGAGGTTCGACCGATAAAAGATCTTCGTAGAATATGTAGGAGCCAATATGGGCATCCAGGTCCCGCTATTGGTTATTGGCCGTAGAGGTGTCTCGGTCATGTCTACATAGTTCTCGAACCCGCAGGGTCTACACACTTAACGTTTGGTGACGATTAGTATAATTGAGTTATTATGTTGGTGACCGAAAGTTGTTCGGAGTCCCGGATAAGATCCCGGACATGACGAGGATCTCCGGAATAGTCCGGAGGTAAAGATTGATATATGTGATAATAGTGTTTTGATCTCCGGAAGGGTTCCGGAGTTCACCGGAAGGGGTTCCGGATGTTTACCGAAGTGTTCGGGTGCAGCAACACTTTATATGAGCCAAAGGGATAAAGCCCACAAGGTATTGGAAAGTGCAAAAGTAGTTTTGCTGCCGCGTAAGCGGTACTACCGCTTGGTGAAGCGGTACTACCGCCCGAGCGGTACTACCGCTTGTGTGAAGCGGTACTACCGCCCAAGCGGTACTACCGCTTGTGTGAAGCGGTACTACCGCTTGTGCGCGGCTGTGCACGATTCGGCAGGGTCCGAATTGGACTCTTTTCCTGCGGGCCAAACCGACCTTGTGCGGGCAAAACCGACCCGGAGGAGACTTTTACTCCAAGTTTAGACCCCAAGGCTCAACATATAAATAGAGGGGCAGGGCTAGCACACGGGAGACATCAGGATTTCCCAAGCCGTGTGCCGGCAACCCTAGCCCTCTAGTTCCTCCGTCATAATCTCCGTAGCGCTTGGCGAAGCCCTGCAGAGATTGTTCCTCACCACCATCACCACGCCGTCGTGCTGCTGGAACTCAACCACTACTTCACCATCGCTCGCTGGATCGAGGAGGTGAAGGCGTCATCAAGCCGTACGTGTGTTGAACGCGGAGGTGCCGTCCGTTCGGCACTAGATCGGAAGGATCGTGATTGGATCGCGGGACGCTCGGCGATTTGGATCGCGAAGACGTTCGACTACATCAACCACGTTTATTAACGCTTCCGCTTAGCGATCTACAAGGGTATGTAGATTCACTCTCCCTCTCGTAGATGCTCATCACCATGGATAGATCTTATGTGTGCGTAGGAAAATTTTTGTTTCCCATGCAACGTTCCCCAACAGTGGCATCATGAGCTAGGTCTATGCGTAGATGAGATCTCGAGTAGAACACAAACGAGTTGTGGGCGTGGGTGTATACATATTGCTTGCCGTTACTAGTTGATATTTGATTCGGCGGTACTGTGAGATGAAGCGGCCCGGACCGACATTACGCGTACACTTACGCGAGACAGGTTCCTTCAACTGACATGTAACTTCGTTGCATAAAGATGGCTAGCGGGTGTCTGTCTCTCTCACTTTAGTTGAATCGATTTCAATGAAGAGGGTTCTTTTAGAAGATCAAAAAGCAATCACTACACCACGTTGTGGTTTTGCGTAGGTAAGAACGGTTCTTGCAAACCCGTAGCAGCCACGTAAAATTTGCAACAACAATTAGAGGACGTCTAACTTGTTTTTGCAGGGTATGTTGTGATGTGATATGGCCAATTACATGATGAGATATATGGGATGTATGAGATGATCATGTGATGTATAGAATATCACGACTTGCATGTCGATGAGTACGGCAACTGGCAGGAGCCATAGAGTTGTCTTTAATTATTGTATGACCTGCGTGTCAATCATTAAGCGCTATGTAATGCTTTACTTTATCGCTAAACGTTAGCTATAGTCGTGGAAGCAACAGTCAGCGCGACAACCTTATGGCGACACGTTGATGGAGATCAAGATGATGGAGATCATGGTGTCATGCCGGTGACGATGGAGATCATGCCGGTGCTTTGGAGATGGAGATCAAAAGCACAAGTTCATGGCCATATCATGTCACTTATGATTTGCATGTGATGTTAATCCTTTTATGCATCTTATTTTGCTTAGGACGACGGTAGCATTATAAGGTGATCCCTCACTTAAATTTCAAGATAAATTGTGTTCTCCCCAAGTGTGCACCGTTGCGAAAGTTCGTCGTTTCGAGACACGCCGTGATGATCGGGTGTGATAGACTCTACGTTCGCATACAACGGGTGTAAGCCATGTTACACGTGCGGAACACTCGGGTTAAACTTGACGAGCCTAGCATGTACAGACATGGCCTCGGAACACAAGAGACCGAAAGGTCGAACATGAGTCATATAGTAGATATGATCAACATGAAGATGTTCACCATTGAAACCACCTCAACTCACGTGATGATCGGACTTGAGTTGGTGGATTTGGATCATGTTACACTCGAATGATCGGAGGGATGTCAATTTGAGTGGGAGTTTTTTAAGTAATATGATTAACTAAACTCATTATCTAAGAACAATAGTCTAAGTTGTCTTTGCTATATTTATGTTGTAGATCATGGCTCGCGCAGTAGCACCCCTGAATTTTAATGCGTTCCTAGAGAAAGCTAAGTTGAAAGATGATGGAAGTAACTTTGTGGACTGGGCCCGTAATCTAAGGATTATCCTTACGGCTTCCCAGAAGGCTTATGTCCTTGATGCACCGCTTGGTGATCCACCCGCTCCAGTTGAGTCTCTAGACGTTGTGAACGCCTGGCAGGCTCGTTCTGATGATTACTCAATAGTTCAATGTGCAATGTTGTATGGCTTAGAACCGGGACTTCAAAGACGTTTTGAACGTCATGGAGCATATGAGATGTTCCAGGAGTTGAAGTTTATCTTTCAGAAGAATCCCCGGATCGAGAGATATGAGATCTCCGATAAGTTCTATGCTTGCAAGATGGAGGAGAACGGGTCTATCAGTGATCATGTGCTCAGAATGTCTGGGTACTCCACCCGTCTGGCTGAGTTAGGGATGCCCCTTCCGCCAGAGGCTATCACTGACAGAGTTCTTCAATCATTGCCACCTAGCTACAAGAGCTTCGTGTTGAACTATAACATGCACGGGATGAACAAGTCAGTCGCCGAGCTGTTTGCGATGCTGAAAGCCGCTGAGTCTGAAATTCAGAAGGAGCATCAAGTGTTGATGGTCAATAAAACCACTAGTTTCAAGAAAAATGGCAAGGGTAAGAAGGGTAACTCCAAGCAGAGTGGCAAAGCAGTTGCTCCTCTCGTGAAGAAACCCAAGGCTGGACCCAAACCAGAAACTGTGTGTTTTCATTGCAAGGGAACTGGACACTGGAAGCGGAATTGCCCCAAGTATTTGGCTGACAAGAAGGCGGCCAACAACAAACAAGGTATATATGATATACATGTTATTGATGTGTACCTTACCAACTCTCGTTGTAGTGCCTGGGTATTTGATACCGGTGCGGTTGCTCATATTTGCAACTCAAAACAGGAACTGCGGAATAGACGGAGGCTGGCAAAGGACGAAGTGACGATGCGCGTGGGAAATGGTTCCAAGGTTGATGTGATCGCCGTCGGCACGCTCGCTCTTCGATTACCGTCGGGATTAGTGATGAACCTAAATAAGTGTTATTTGGTGCCTGCGTTAAGCATAAACATTATATCTGGATCTTGTTTATTGCGAGACGGTTACTCATTTAAATCAGAGAATAATGGTTGTTCTATTTATATGAGTAATATCTTTTATGGTCATGCACCCGATGTGAGGGGTTTATTCTTATTGAATCTCGATAGTAATGATACACATGTTCATAACATTGATGCCAAAAGATGTAGAATTGATAATGATAATACCACTTTCTTGTGGCACTGCCGTTTAGGTCATATTGGCGTAAAACGCATGAGGAAGCTCCATGCTGATGGACTTTTGGAGTCACTTGATTTTGAATCACTTGACACATGTGAGCCATGCCTCATGGGCAAGATGACTAAAACGCCGTTCTCTGGAACAATGGAACGGGCAAGTGACTTATTGGAAATCATACATACTGATGTGTGCGGTCCGATGAGTATTGAGGCGCGCGGTGGTTATCGTTACTTTCTCACCTTCACTGATGACTTAAGTAGATATGGGTATATTTACTTAATGAAACACAAGTCTGAAACATTTGAAAAGTTCAAACAATTTCAGAGTGAAGTTGAGAATCATCGTAACAAGAAGATTAAATTCCTACGATCTGATCGAGGAGGAGAATATCTGAGTTATGAGTTTGGCAGTCACTTAAGACAGTGTGGAATTGTTTCACAATTGACACCGCCTGGAACACCACAGCGTAATGGTGTGTCCGAACGTCGTAATCGAACCTTATTGGATATGGTGCGATCTATGATGTCTCTTGCCGATTTGTCACTATCGTTTTGGGGTTATGCATTAGAGACAGCTGCATTCACTTTAAATAGGGCACCATCGAAATCCGTTGAGACGACGCCTTATGAACTTTGGTTTGACAAGAAGCCAAAGCTGTCGTTTCTTAAAGTTTGGGGATGTGATGCTTATGTCAAAAAGCTTCAGCCTGAAAAGCTGGAACCCAAAGCGGAGAAATGCGTCTTCATAGGATACCCAAAAGAGACAGTTGGGTATACCTTCTATCTCAGATCCGAAGGCAAAGTGTTTGTCGCTAAAAACGGAACATTTCTTGAGAAAGAGTTTCTCTCGAAAGAATTGAGTGGGAGGAAGATAGAACTTGATGAGGTTGTTGAACCTTTACTTCAACCTGAGAGTAGCGCAGCGCAGAAAATTGTTTCTGTGGAGCCTACATTAGCTGAAGAGGAAGTTAATGATGATGATCATGAAGCTTTGGATCAAGTTGCTATCAAACCTCGTAGGTCGACAAGGACGCGTACTGCTCCTGAGTGGTACGGCAACCCTGTCTTAGAGGTCATGTTGTTAAACAACGATGAACCTACGAGCTATGGAGAAGCGATGATGGGCCCGGATTCCGAGAAGTGGTTAGAGGCCATGAAATCCGAGATGGGATCCATGTATGAAAACAAAGTATGGACTTTGGAAGTATTACCTGAAGGGCGTAAGGCCATTCAGAACAAATGGATCTTTAAGAGGAAGACGGACGCGGACGGTAATGTCACCGTCTATAAAGCTCGACTTGTGGCAAAGGGTTTTTCACAAGTTCAAGGAGTTGACTACGATGAGACCTTCTCACCCGTAGCGATGCTTAAGTCCGTCAGAATCATGTTAGCAATAGCTGCCTTTTTCGATTATGAAATTTGGCAGATGGATGTCAAAACAGCGTTCCTTAACGGTTACCTTAAGGAAGAGTTGTATATGATGCAACCAGAAGGTTTTGTCGATCCAGAGAATGCTGACAAAGTTTGCAAACTCCAGCGATCCATTTATGGACTGGTGCAAGCATCTCGGAGTTGGAATCTTCGTTTTGATGAGGTGATCAAAGCGTTCGAGTTTATACAAGTTTACGGAGAAGCTTGTATTTACAAGAAAGTGAGTGGGAGCTCTATAGCGTTTCTAATATTATATGTGGATGACATATTGCTGATTGGAAACAATATAGAAATGCTGGAAAGCGTAAAGGAATATTTGAACAAGAGTTTTTCAATGAAGGACCTAGGAGAAGCTGCTTTCATATTAGGCATCAAGATCTATAGAGATAGATCGAGACGCTTAATAGGACTTTCACAAAGCACATACCTTGATAAGATTTTGAAGAAGTTCAAAATGGATCAGTCCAAGAAGGGGTTCTTGCCTGTTTTGCAAGGTGTGAAGTTGAGTAAGACTCAATGCCCAGTGACTGCAGAAGATAGAGAAAAGATGAGTGTCATCCCCTATGCTTCGGCCATAGGCTCGATCATGTATGCAATGCTGTGCACAAGACCCGATGTCAGCCTTGCCATAAGTATGGTCGGAAGGTTTCAAAGTGATCCAGGAATGGAACACTGGACGGCGGTCAAGAATATCCTGAAGTACCTGAAAAGGACTAAGGACATGTTTCTCGTCTATGGAGGTGATCAAGAGCTCGTCGTAAAGGGTTACGTCGATGCAAGCTTTGACACTGATCCGGATGACTCTAAGTCGCAAACCGGATACGTATTTATTCTTAATGGGGGTGCGGTTAGCTGGTGCAGTTCCAAGCAAAGCGTGGTAGCAGATTCTACATGCGAAGCGGAGTACATCGCTGCCTCGGAGGCGGCGAAGGAAGGTGTCTGGATGAAGGAGTTCATGACAGATCTTGGAGTAGTGCCTAGTGCGCTTAACCCAATGACTCTGTTTTGTGATAATACTGGTGCCATTGCTCTAGCCAAGGAACCAAGATTTCACAAGAGGACCAGACACATAAAGCGACGTTTCAATTCCATCCGCGATTACATCAAGGAGGACGACATAAATATTTGCAAAGTACACACGGATCTAAATGTTGCAGATCCGATGACTAAACCTCTTCCAAGGGCTAAACATGAACAACACCAGAACTGCATGGGTGTTCGATTCATTACAATGTAAATCACATAGTGATGTGAACTAGATTATTGACTCTAGTGCAAGTGGGAGACTGTTGGAAATATGCCCTAGAGGCAATAATAAATTGGTTATTATTATATTTCCTTGTTCATGATAATCGTTTATTATCCATGCTATAATTGTATTGATTGGAAACTCAAATACATGTGTGGGTACATAGACAACACTGTGTCCCTAGTAAGCCTCTAGTTGACTAGCTTGTTGATCAAAGATGGTTAAGGTTTCCTAGCCATGGACATGAGATGTCATTTGATAACGGGATCACATCATTAGGAGAATGATGTGATGGACAAGACCCAAACTGTAAACGTAGCATTTGATCGTGTCAGTTTATTGCTATTGTTTTCTGCATGTCAAGTATCTGTTCCTTTGACCATGAGATCATGCAACTCACTGACACCGGAGGAGTACCTTGTGTGTATCAAACGTCGCAACGTAACTGGGCGACTATAAAGGTGCTCTACAGGTATCTCCGAGGATGTCTGTTGGGTTGGCATGGATCAAGACTGGGATTTGTTACTCCGTATGACGGAGAGGTATCTCAGGGCCCACTCGGTAATACAACATCACAATGAGCCTTGCAAGCAATGTGACTAAAAGTGTTAGCCACGAGATCTTGTATTACGGAACGAGTAAAGAGACTTGCCGGTAACGAGATTGAACTAGGTATAGTGATACCGACGATCGAATCTCGGGCAAGTAACGTACCGAAGAACAAAGGGAATAGCATACGGGATTAACTGAATCCTTGACATAGAGGTTCGACCGATAAAAGATCTTCGTAGAATATGTAGGAGCCAATATGGGCATCCAGGTCCCGCTATTGGTTATTGGCCGTAGAGGTGTCTCGGTCATGTCTACATAGTTCTCGAACCCGCAGGGTCTACACACTTAACGTTTGGTGACGATTAGTATAATTGAGTTATTATGTTGGTGACCGAAAGTTGTTCGGAGTCCCGGATAAGATCCCGGACATGACGAGGATCTCCGGAATAGTCCGGAGGTAAAGATTGATATATGTGATAATAGTGTTTTGATCTCCGGAAGGGTTCCGGAGTTCACCGGAAGGGGTTCCGGATGTTTACCGAAGTGTTCGGGTGCAGCAACACTTTATATGAGCCAAAGGGATAAAGCCCACAAGGTATTGGAAAGTGCAAAAGTAGTTTTGCTGCCGCGTAAGCGGTACTACCGCTTGGTGAAGCGGTACTACCGCCCGAGCGGTACTACCGCTTGTGTGAAGCGGTACTACCGCCCAAGCGGTACTACCGCTTGTGTGAAGCGGTACTACCGCTTGTGCGCGGCTGTGCACGATTCGGCAGGGTCCGAATTGGACTCTTTTCCTGCGGGCCAAACCGACCTTGTGCGGGCAAAACCGACCCGTAGGAGACTTTTACTCCAAGTTTAGACCCCAAGGCTCAACATATAAATAGAGGGGCAGGGCTAGCACACGGGAGACATCAGGATTTCCCAAGCCGTGTGCCGGCAACCCTAGCCCTCTAGTTCCTCCGTCATAATCTCCGTAGCGCTTGGCGAAGCCCTGCAGAGATTGTTCCTCACCACCATCACCACGCCGTCGTGCTGCTGGAACTCAACCACTACTTCACCATCGCTCGCTGGATCGAGGAGGTGAAGGCGTCATCAAGCCGTACGTGTGTTGAACGCGGAGGTGCCGTCCGTTCGGCACTAGATCGGAAGGATCGTGATTGGATCACGGGACGCTCGGCGATTTGGATCGCGAAGACGTTCGACTACATCAACCGCGTTTATTAACGCTTCCGCTTAGCGATCTACAAGGGTATGTAGATTCACTCTCCCTCTCGTAGATGCTCATCACCATGGATAGATCTTATGTGTGCATAGGAAAATTTTTGTTTCCCATGCAACGTTCCCCAACACAAGGAGGGTAAAGGACCAAGGCCACTATAAATAAGGACTAGCCTCCACCGTAGAGAAGCACCAGATCCACCCTCACCAAAGTGCCCTCACGAGGTCACTCACCGCTATACCTGTTCATCACCGAACCTCCTCGTGAGGCCAATCCACCCAAAGCAGGAGTAGGGTTTTACACCGCAAGGTGGCCCGAACCTGGGTAAATCTCTATATTCATCGTCTTGTGCTCTCGCGCATCTTCGGTAGGGCCTAGCTATGGAGCGGCAGGTTTGAGCTGGTCGGGATCTTCGCACACGCCCCAGAGTTTGAACCTTCTTGGGTCTGCGGAGCCCTGAATCCGACATTTGGCGCGCCAGGTAGGGGCGTGTCGAGGTTCCATCTTCACCAGCCGCACTCCACCCTCGCCTCGTCGCGTCCATGGTGGGCACAGCTCCCAAGGCTCGGCAGCACACGGCCTACGGGGACACCGTGGGTTGCTTGGCCGGGCCTGCGGCCGCCTACATCCTCGGCGGGTCACAGGCGCCCGCATCCGGTCGCCATGTCAAGCAGTTTCTCCGCCAGGTGGGCGCAGCTCGGCCGCGGCTCGAAGCCCCGCGGAGCACGGCGAGGCCGGAGACCGACATCACCTTCGATTCCAAGGACCACCCCAGGACGACGGTCGCTGCTGGTGCGCTCCCCATGCTGTGCATGCCCACCACCAGCAACGTTGCGGTCACCAAGACCCTCATCGACGGCGGCGCCGGCCTCAACGTCCTTTCCGTGGAGGCCTTCGACATGCTCCAGATGCCCTACGACCAGCTAGCACCCTCTGATACGTCTCCATCGTATCTATAATTTTTGATTGTTTCATGCCATTATTATACAACTTTCACATATTTTTGGCAACATTTTATATGATCTATTGGACTAACCTATTGATCCAGTGCCCAGTGCCAGTTCCTGTTTGTTGCATTTTTTTTGTTTCGCAGAATATCCATGTCAAACAAAGTACAAACGCGATAAAAATTTATGGAGATTTTTTTGGATTATTTGTGAATTTTGAGAAATGGAATCTACGCAAACGGATGCCCATAGCCCCCACGAGACACCAGGGCGCGCCCCCAGGGCCCAGGCATGCCCTGGTGGATTGTGCCCAGCTTGTAAGTCAGTTGAATCTCTCCTTCGGGTGCAAGGAGGATAATTTTTGGATAAAAATCCCCTCAAAATTTCAGCCCGATCGGAGTTACGGATCTCCGGGAATATAAGAAACAATTTTCGGCAAGAAAACAGGAACGTGAAACAGAAGAGACCAAAGAGGGAGATCCAATCTTGGAGGGGCTCCCGCCCCTCCGCCGCCATGGCGGCCATGGACCAGAGGGGGAACTCTCCTCGCATCTAGGGGGGAGGCTAAGGAAGAAGATGAAGGAGGGGGGCTCTCTCCCCCTCTTTCCCGGTGGCGCCGGAACGCCGCCGGGGCAATCATCGTGACGGTGATCTACATCAACAATCTTGCCGCCGTCAACACCAACTCTCTCCCCCTCTATGCAGCGGTGTAACACCTCTCTTCCCCGCTGTAATCTCTACTTAAACATGGTGCTCAACTCCATATATTATTTCCCAATGATATTTGGCTATCCTATGATGTTTGAGTAGATCTCTTTTGTCCTATGGGCTAATTGTGGTATGATGTCATGGATGTGAGTTGTATGTTGATATGGTGCTGTCCTATGGTGCCCTCCATGTAGCACAAACGTGAGGGATCCCCGCTGTAGGGTGTAGCAATTTGTTCATGATTTGCCTATGGTGGGTTGCTTGAGTGACAGAAACATAAACCCGAGTAGGTGGGTTGTTTGTGTATGGGAGTAAAGGGGACTTGATACTTAATGCTATTGTTGGGTTTTACCTTAATGAACTTTGGTAGTTGCAGATCCTTGCTAGAGTTCCAATCATAAGTGCATATGATCCAAGTACGGAAAGTGTGTTAGCGTATGCCTCTCCCTCATTGCATATGACAAGTATCTATCATATTATATTCAATTGCCTAGGGACAATCTTTCTCTTGCTTTACACAAAAAGCTTTCTACTAGTCTATTTACTTTTATTGTTCTTTTATTAAAATAGCACCTAAATTTTATTTCCACGTTCTTTATTATCTTGCAAAGTACTTCTAGTTTTATTCCCGCAAAGTAGTTTCATACTTGTTCTAGGTTAAGCAAGCATTAGCGTGCGTAGAGTTGTATCGGTGGTTGATAGAACTTGAGGGAATATTTCTTCTAACTCAAGCTCCTCGTTGGGTTCGACACTCTTACTTATTGAAAAAGGCTACAAACGATCCCCTACACTTGTGGGTTATCAAGACCTTTTTCTGGCGCCGTTGCCAGGGAGCAATAGCGTGGGGTGAATATTCTCGTGTGTGCTTGTTTGCTTTATCACTAAGTAAATTTTATTTTCTGTTATTAGTTGGTTTCTATCTTTAGATATGGGTAGGAAACGCAAAATACCAAAAAAAATAGATGTACTTGCTGCTCCAAAAGTTGAGGAACCACTAGTGTTCCGTACTACTGAAGAATATTATTTGGATCATGTTCGATCCATTTGTGCTCGTGCTGAAAACCCAACTAGCTTAGTTGAGGGAAAATCATTAAATGAGCATGCTTACTATGTGCGACACCGCATATCACAAAAAGGGAAACACTTGTGGCATCGAATTAATACTTTGTGTTGCTATGCTTGGAATTTATGCGAAATACATGATTTTACTTGTTGTTCTGAAGATACTAAAAAACACCTTCCCTACCAATGTGTGTTTAATGATAATGAAATACTATCTTCTTATGCTAAGGAAGCCTATTGTTATTTTGATGTTGAACAAATTGAAGAATTTGTTGATTTTAAGGGTGCATATAAAATTGCTTCTTTGATTGAAAAGTATGATGCTACTCTTTACAAATCAGAAAATTTTGCCGTACTTAAATATTGCTATGAAAACAATGCTTATTTTGCAGGGACCCATGGAAGAAGAAGTCGCTGAAATTGTGAGCTCATTAGATGAAAAAGATGAGGAGGAGAGCGAAGAACAAAAGGAGGAAGAGCGGATTAGCTACCCGTGCCCACCTTCTAATGAGAGTAACTCTTCAACTCATACATTGTTTAATTTCCCTTCACACATTCCGAAGGATGAATGCCATGATGAATGCTATGATTATTGCTATGATCCCTTGGATTCGTTTGAAATATCCCTTTTTGATGAACTTGATGCTTTCTATGCTTGTGGCATGATGCCAATATGAATTATGCTTATGAAGATGAACTTGCTATAGTTCCTTATGTTAAGCATGAAATTGTTGCTATTGCACCCACACACGATAGTCCTATTATCTTTTTGAATTCTCCCAACTGCACTATATCGGAGAAGTTTGCTCTTATTAAGGATTATATAGATGGGTTACGTTTAGCTACTACACATGATGGTTTTGATGCATATAATATGCATGTGCTTGCTGCTCCTACTTGCAATTATTATGTGAGAGGAACTACATCTTTACCTCTCTATGTTTCCAATACTACAAAATTGCAAGAAACCGTTTATACTATGCATTGGCCTTTACTTAATGTGCATGAATTCTTCTTGTATGACATGCCGATGCATAGGAAGAGGGTTAGACTTTGTTGTCACATGATATATATCACTTTGTGCTCACTACTAAATTACAAATCATTGTTAATTAAAATTGGCTTTGATATACCTTGGGATCCGGGTGGATCCATTACTTGAGCACTTTATGCCTAGCTTACTGGATTTAAAGAAAGCGCTGCCAGGAGAGAACCGAGAAGTTTTAGAGAGTCATTTATTTCTGTTGTGTTCTTTTTAAAAGTTTAAAAACAAAAAAAATATAGAGGGAAACCTAAAACTTCACAAAAGGAAAGGTGAAAGTGAGAAGAGATGATGAGCATCGTTGAAGTGGGGGCTAGCCTTGAACTTTTGTTCATGCCCGTGGAAACTTTGTGAAACTTGAATCACGGAAACTTTTCCAACAAAAATAATTATCCCCTTGTACAAATCCATTGTATTATAAAAATAATTTGCGAAGATTTGCCTTTAGGATGTTTGAATTGCTTGTTTGATGTGTGCTGTGCAAAAACAGAAACTTTTGCCGTAGTGTTTGAATTTTCATATTTTACTGGAGCATGCAAAAATTCTGAAATTTTTACACAGTACTGTTATGCAAATTGTTCATCAGGTCCTAATATTTCAGAATTTTTCAAGTTACAGAAGTATACGTGTATACAAACTTTACATACTGTCCTGTTTTTCACAGATTGTTGTTATAGCTGCTTTGCGTGCTTATGTTTAAATTCTTGTTGAGCCCCATTGACTTGGGAGCCATAGAATTGTGATAGCATACAGTGGGTAATGTTAGATTATAATTATGCCATAATGTTATGGCAAGACATGATGGGATTTTGTGTTATGTGTACTAACGGATCTCACAAATTTTCTGTTAAGTTTTGGGTGTAATCACGATGAGAAGGAATAAGGAGCAGCAAGAGCCTAAGCTTGGGGATGCACAAGGCACACCAAGGTAATATTCTGGGAAAACTCAAGCGTCTAAGCTTGGGGATGCCCCGGGAAGGCATCCCCTCTTTTATTCCAAATCATCGGTATGTCACTTGGAGCTATATTTTTATTCATCACATGATATGCGTAAATCTTGGAGCGTCTTTTGTGTTTAGTTTTCATTTTTCTTTTATGCACCATGCTGGTATGAGATAGTCCATGGTTGATTTATAGAATGCTCATTGCACTTCACTTATATCTTTTGAGTATGGCTTTATAGAATGCTTCGTGTGCTTCACTTATATCATTTGAAGTTTGGATTGCCTATTTCTCTTCACATAGAAAACCATTATTCATAGAATGCTCTTTTGCTTCACTTATATTTGTTAGAGCATGGTCTATTGTAGAAAGAATTAAACTCTCTTGCTTCACTAATATCTATTTAGAGAGTCAACAGGAATTGGTCATCCACATGGTTAGTCATAAAATCCGACATAAACCTTAGGGATCACTGAATATGATATGTTTGATTCCTTGCAATAGTTTTGTGATATAGAGATGGTAATATGTGGGAGGTACTAGCGGACGAGCGTGTTTAGTAAGATATTGGTGTTAAGGTTTGTGATTCCTGAAGCATGCACGTATAGTCTCCCGTTATGCTAGGAAGTTGGAGCACAATTTATCCTTGATTGTCTATCTTTGTGTGAAGGTCGGGGGCACGCGATGGTTAACTCCTACCAACCTCCCTCCTAGGAGCATGCGTAGTAATACTTTGCTTCGAGAGAGCTAATAAAACTTTTGCAATAAGTATGTGAGTTCTTTATGACTAATGTGAGTCCATGGATTATACGCACTCTTACCTTTCCACAATTTGCTAGCCTCTACGGTACCGTGCATTGCCCTTTCTCACCTCGAGAGTCGGTGAAAACTTCGCCGGTGCATCCAAATCCCGTGATATGATACGCTCTATCACCCATAAGCCTTATTATATCTTCCTCAAAACAGCCACCATACCTACCTATTATGGCATTTCCATAGCCATTACGAGATATATTGCCATGCAACTTCCACCGCCTCCGTTTTGATGACTTGAGCATTCATTGTCATATTGCATTACATGATCGTAAGATAGCTAGCATGATGTTTTCGTGGGTTGTCCGTTTTTGTGGATATCTTTGCTACGCTAGATCATTGCATTAATATAGGGTCATACTTTGTTCTACTATCCTTGTAGTATTGAGTTGTAAGTAAATATAAGTGTGATGATCATCATTATTCATTATTAGAGCATGCCCAGTGATGAAAGGATGATGGAAACTATGGTTCCCCCACAAGTCGGGATGAGGCTCCGGACAAAGAAAGAAAAAAAGAAAAAGAAAAAAATAAAATGAAAACAAAGAAAAAAAAGAAAAGAAAGAAAAAAAATGAAAGAAGAAGGAATCGGGGCATGCTAATTCCGCACTTGAGCTTCAAAGTAGCACCATGTTTTTCATATAGAGAGTCTCCTGTGTTGTCACTTTCATATACTAGTGGGAATTTTTCATTATAGAGTTAGATGCACACTCACTTAGTTTTCATATTGAGCTTTCATACACTTATAGCTCTTAGTGCATCCGTTGCATGGCAATCCCTACTCCTCGCATTGATATCTATTGATGGGCATCTCCATAGCTCGTTGATACGCTGAGTTGATGCGAGACTTTCTTCTCCACTTTTACCCCTTTGAAACCTACCACCATATTCTATGCCACCCATATTGCTATATCCATGGCTTGCGCTCATGTATTGCGTGAGAGTTGAAAATGCCGAAGTGCGTTAAAAAGTATGGACCAATTGCTTGGTTGACACCGGGATAGTACATGATTTATACTTTGTGTTAAAAAGACAGAGCATGACAAGGCTATATGATTTTGTAGGGATAGCGTTCTTTAGCCTTGATATTTTGAAAGACATGATTGTTTGTTGGGATGCCCGAGTATTATTGTCTTTATGTCAAAACTAGACTATTACTTTGAATCAATTGTGTCTTAATATCCATGCCATGATTAGATATATGATCAAGATTATGCTAGGTAGCATTCCACATCAAAAATTATCTTTTTTATCATTTACCTACTCGAGGACGAGCAGGAATTAAGCTTGGGGATGCTGATACTTCTCCATCGTATCTATAATTTTTGATTGTTTCATGCCATTATTATACAACTTTCACATATTGTTGGCAACATTTTATATGATTTATTGGACTAACCTATTGATCCAGTGCCCAGTGCCAGTTCCTATTTGTTGCATGTTTTTTGTTTCTCAAAATATCCATATCAAACAAAGTCCAAACGTGATAAAAATTTATGGAGATTTTTTTTGGAATATTTGTGAATTTTGAGAAGTGGAATCTACGGAAACGGAGGCCCACAGCCCCCATGAAACACCAGGGCACGCCCCTAGGGTGCAGGCGCGCCCTGGTGGGTTGTGCCTAGCTCGTAAATCGGTTGGAGCTCTCCTTCGGGAGCAAGGAAGCTAATGTTTGGATAAAAATCCGCTCAAAATTTCAGCCCGATCGGAGTTACGGATCTCCGGGAATATAAGAAACGGTTTTCGGCTAGAAAACAGGAACGTGAAACAGAAGAGAACAGAGAGGGAGATCCAATCTCGGAGGGGCTCCTGCCCCTCCGCCGCCATGGAGGCCATGGACCAGAGGGTGAACTCTCCTCCCATCTAGGGGGGAGGCCAAGGAAGAATAAGAAGGAGGGGGGCTCTCTCACCCTCTCTCCCGGTGGTGCCGGAACACCGCCGGGGCAATCATCGTGACGGCGATCTACATCAACAATCTTGCCGCCGTCAACACAAACTCTCTCCCCCTCTATGCAGCGGTGTAACACATCTCTTCCCCGTTGTAATCTCTACTTAAACATGATGCTCAACTCCATATATTATTTCCCAATGATATTTGGCTATCCTATGATGTTTGAGTAGATCTCTTTTGTCCTATGGGTTAATTGTGGTATGATGTTATGGATGTGAGTTGTATGTTGATATGGTGCTGTCCTATGGTGCCCTCCATGTCGCGCAAACGTGAGGGATACCCGCTGTAGGGTGTTGTAATATGTTCATGATTTTCCTATGGTGGGTTGCTTGAGTGACAGAAACATAAACCCGAGTAGGTGGGTTGTTTGCGTATGTGAGTAAAGGGGACTTGATACTTAATGCTATGTTTGGGTTTTACCTTAATGAACTTTGGTAGTTGCGGATGCTTGCTAGAGTTCCAATCATAAGTGCATATGATCCAAGTACGGAAAGTGTGTTAGCGTATGCCTCTCCCTCATTGCATATGACAAGTATCTATCATATTATATTCATCTGCCTAGGGACAATCTTTCTCTTGAGTTACACAAAAAGCTTTCTACTAGTCTATTTACTTTTATTGTTCTTTTATTAAAACAGCACCTAACTTTTATTTCCACGTTCTTTATTGTCTTGCAAAGTACTTCTAGTTTTATTCCCGCAAAGTAGTTTCATACTTGTTCTAGGTAAAGCAAACATTAGCATGCGTAGAGTTGTATCGGTGGTTGATAGAACTTGAGGGAATATATGTTCTACCTTTATCTCCTCGTTGGGTTCGACACTCTTACTTATCAAAAAAATACTTTGTGTTGCTATGCTTGGAATTTATGCGAAATACATGATTTTACTTGTTGTTCTAAAGAAACTAAAAAACACCTTCCCTACCAATGTGTGTTTAATGATAATGAAATACTATCTACTTATGCCAAGGAAGCCAATTGTTATTTTGATGTTGAACAAATTGAAGAATTTGTTGCTTTTAAGGGTGCATATGAAATTGCTTCTTTGATTGAAAAGTATGATGCTACTCTTTACAAATCTGAAAATTTTGCCATACTTAAATATTGCTATGAAAACTATGCTTCTAATGCTTATGTTAAAGAATTTATTGAAATAATGACCGCTGCCTTGGAAGAGACTAATATTTTGTAGGGACCTATGGAAGAAGAAGTTGCTGAAATTGTGAGCTCATTAGATGAAAAAGATGAGGAGGAGAGCGAAGAACAAAAGGAGGAAGAGCAGATTAGCTACCCATGCCCACCTTCTAATGAGAGTAACTCTTCAACTCATACATTGTTTAATTTCCCTTCACACATACCAAAGGATGAATGATCTGATGAATGCCATGATGAATGCTATGATGATTGCTATCATCCCTTGGATTCGTTTAAAATATCCCTTTTTGATGAACTTGATGCTTGCTATGCTTGTGGCCATGATGCCAATATGAATTATGCTTATGAAGATGAACTTGCTATAGTTCCTTATGTTAAGCATGAAGTTTTTGCTATTGCACCCACATATGATAGTCCTATTATCTTTTTGAATTCTCCCAACTGCACTATATCGGAGAAGTTTGCTCTTATTAAGGATTATATAGATGGGTTACGTTTAGCTACTACACATGATGGTTTTGATGAATATAATATGTATGTGCTTTCTTCTCCTACTTGCAATTATCATGTAAGAGGAACTACACCTTCGCCTCTCTATGTTTCCAATACTATAAAATTGCAAGAAACTGTTTATACTATGCATTGGCCATTACTTAATGTGCATGAATTGTTCTTGTATGACATGCCGATGCATAGGAAGAGGGTTATACTTCGTTATCACATGATATATATCACTTTCTGCTCACTAATAAATTACAAATCATTGTTAATTAAAATTGGCTTTGATATACATTGGGATCCGGGTGGATCCATTACTTGAGCACATTACGCCTAGCTTAATGGATTTAAAGAAAGCGCTGCCAGGGAGACAACCCGGAAGTTTTATAGAGTCATTTATTTCTATTGTGTGCTTTTATAAAGTTTAAAAACAAAAAAATATAGAGGGGAACCTAAAACTTCACAAAAGGAAAGGTGAAAGTGAAAAGAGATGATGAGCATCGTTCAAGTGGGGGCTAGCCTTGAACTTTTGTTCATGCCCATGGAAACTTTGTGAATCTTGAATCACGGAAGCTTTTCCAACAAAAATAATTATCCCTTGAACAAATCCATTGTATTATAAAAATAATGTGCCAAGATTTGCCTTTAGGATGTTTGAATTGCTTGTTTGATGTGTGCTGTGCAAAAACAGAAACTTTTGCCGTAGTGTTTGAATTTTCATATTTTACTGGAGCGTGCAAAAATTCTGAAATTTTTACACATTACTTTTATGCAAAAATTTTATCATATCCTAATATTTCAGAATTTTTTGAGTTATTGAAATATACGTGTTTACAAACTTTACAGACTGTCCTGTTTTTCACAGATTGTTGTTATAGTTGCTTTGCGTGCTTATGTTTGAAATCTTGTTGAGCCCCATTGACTTGGGAGCCATAGAATTGTGATAGCATACAGTGGGTAATGTTAGATTATAATTATGAAATAATGTTATGTCAATACATGATGGGATTTGGTGTGATGTCTACTAACGGATCTCACGAATTTTCTGTTAAGTTTTGTGTGATTGAAGTTTTCAAGTTTCGGGTGTAATCACAATGAGAAGGCATAAGGAGCAGCAAGAGCCTAAGATTGGGGATGCAAAAGGCACACCAAGGTAATATTCTAGGAAGACTCAAGCATCTAAGCTTGGGGATGCCCCGGGAAGGCATCCCCTCTTTTATTCCAAATCATCGGTATGTCACTTGGAGCTATATTTTTATTCATCACATGATATGCGTAAATCTTGGAGCGTCTTTTGTGTTTAGTTTTCATTTTTCTTTTATGCACCATGCTGGTATGAGATAGTCCATGGTTGATTTATAGAATGCTCATTGCACTTCACTTATATCTTTTGAGTATGGCTTTATAGAGTGCTTCATGTGCTTCACTTATATCATTCGAAGTTTGGATTGCCTGTTTCTCTTCACATAGAAAACCGTTATTCATAGAATGCTCTTTTGCTTCACTTATATTTATTAGAGAATGGTCTTTTGTAGAAAGAATTAAACTCTCTTGCTTCACTTATTTCTATTTAGAGAGTCAACAGGAATTGGTCATCCACATGGTTAGTCATAAAATCCTACATAAACCTTAGGGATCACTAAATATGATACGTTTGATTCCTTCCAATAGTTTTGCGATATAGAGATGATAATATATGGGAGGTACTAGCGGATGAGCGTGTTTAGTAAGATATTGGTGTTAAGGTTTGTGATTCCTGAAGCATGCACGTATAGTCTCCCGTTATGCTAGGAAGTTGGAGCACAATTTATCCTTGATTGTCTATCTTTGTGTGAAGGTCGGGGGTGAGCGATGGTTAACTCCTACCAACCTCCCCCCTAGGAGCATGCGTAGTAATACTTTGCTTCGAGAGAGCTAATAAAACTTTTGCAATAAGTATGTGAGTTCTTTATGACTAATGTTTGTCCATGGATTATACACACTATTACCTTTCCGCAATTTGCTAGCCTCTACGGTACCGTGCATTGCCATTTCTCACCTCGAGAGTCGGTGCAAACTTCGCCGGTGCATCCAAATCCCGTGATATGATACGCTCTATCACACATAAGCCTTATTATATCTTCCTCAAAACAGCCACCATACCTACCTATTATGGCATTTCCATAGCCATTCCGAGATATATTGCCATGCAACTTCCACCGCCTCCGTTTTGATGACTTGAGCATTCATTGTCATATTGCATTACACGATCGTAAAATAGCTAGTATGATGTTTTCATGGCTTGTCCGTTTTTTTGATATCTTTGCTACGCTAGATCATTGCATTCATATAGGGTCATACTTTGTTCTACTATCCTTGTAGTATTGAGTTGTAAGTAAATAGAAGTGTGATGATCATCGTTATTCATTATTAGAGCATGCCCAAGTGATGAAAGGATGATGGAAACTATGGTTCCCCCACAAGTCGGGATGAGGCTCCGGACAAAGAAAGAAAAAAAATAAAAATGAAAAAAAATGAAAAAAAAGAAAAAAAAGAAAAGAAAGAAAAAAAATCTAAGAAGAAGGAATAGGGGCATGCTAATTCCACACTTGGGCTTCAAAGTAGCACCATGTTTTTCATATAGAGAGTCTCCTATGTTGTCACTTTCATATACTAGTGGGAATTTTTCATTATAGAGTTAGATGCATACCCACTTAGTTTTCATATTTAGCTTTCATACACTTATAGCTCTTAGTGCATCCGTTCCATGGCAATCCCTACTCCTCGCATTGATATCTATTGATGGGCATCTCCATAGCCCGTTGATACGCTGAGTTGATGCGAGACTTTCTTCACCACTTTTACCCCTTTGAAACCTACCACCATATTCTATTCCACCCATATTGCTATATCCATGGCTTGCACTCATGTATTGAGTGAGAGTTGAAAATGCCTAAGCGCGTTAAAAAGTATGAACCAATTGCTTGGCTGACACTGGGGTAGTACATGATTTATACTTTGTGTTAAGAAGACAGAGCATGACAAGGCTATATGATTTTGTAGGGATAGCGTTCTTTAGCCATGATATTTTGAAAGAGATGATTGTTTGTTGGGATGCCTGAGTATTAATGTCTTTATGTCAAAACTAGACTATTGCTTTGAATCATTCGTGTCTTAATATTCATGCCATGATTAGATATATGATCACGATTATGCTAGGTAGCATTCCACATCAAAAATTATCTTTTTTATCATTTACCTACTCGAGGACGAGCAGGAATTAAGCTTGGGAATGCTGATACGTCTCCATCGTATCTATAATTTTTGATTGTTTCATGTCATTATTATACAACTTTCACATATTTTTGGCAACATTTTATATGATTTATTGGACTAACCTATTGATACACTGCCCAGTGCCAGTTCCTGTTTGGTGCATGTTTTTTGTTTCGTAGAATATTCATATCAAACTAAGTCCAAACACGATAAAAATTTATGGAGATTTTTTTTGGAATATTTTTGAATTTTGAGAAGTGGAATCAACGCAAACGGAGGCCCACAACCCCCACGAGACACCAGGGCGCGCCCCTAGGGCCCAGGCACGCCCTGATGGGTTGTGCCCAGCTCGTAAGTTGGTTGGAACTCTCCTTCGGGTGCAAGGAAGCTAATGATAGGATAAAAATGCCCTCAAAATTTCAGCCCGATCAGAGGTACGGATCTCCAGGAATATAAGAAATGGTTTTCGGCCAGAAAATAGGAACGTGAAACAAAAGAGAACAGAGAGGGAGATCCAATCTCGGAGGGGCTCCTGCCCCTCCACCGCCATGGAGCCCATGGACCAGAGGGGGAACTCTCCTCCCATCTAGGGGGAGGCCAAGGAAGAAGATGAAGGAGGGGGGCTCTCTCCCCCTCTCTCCCGGTGGCGCCGGAACGCCGCCGGGGAAATCATCGTGATGGCGATCTACATCAACAATCTTGCTGCCGTCAACACCAACTCTCTCCCCCTCTATGCAGCGGTGTAACACCTATCTTCCCCGCTGTAATATCTACTTAAGCATGGTGCTCAACTCCATATATTATTTCACAATGATATTTGGCTATCCTATGATGTTTGGGTAGATCTCTTTTGTCCTATGGGTTAATTGTGGTATGATGTTATGGATGTGAGTTGTATGTTGATATGGTGCTGTCCTATGGTGCCCTCCATGTCGCGCAAACGTAAGGGATACCCGCTGTAGGGTGTTGCAATATGTTCATGATTTGCCTATGGTGGGTTGCTTGAGTGACAGAAACATAAACCCGAGTAGGTGGGTTGTTTGCGTATGGGAGTAAAGGGGACTTGATACTTAATGCTATGGTTGGGTTTTACCTTAATGAACTTTGGTAGTTGCGGATGCTTGCTAGAGTTCCAATCATAAGTGCATATGATCCAAATAAGGAAAGTGTGTTACCGTATGCCTCTCCCTCATTGCATATGACAAGTATCTATGATATTATATTCAATTGCCTAGGGACAATCTTTCTCTTGCGTTACACAAAAAGCTTTCTACTAGTCTATTTACTTTTATTGTTCTTTTATTAAAACAACACCTACCTTTTATTTCCACATTCTTTATTGTCTTGCAAAGTACTTCTAGTTTTATTCCCGCAAAGTAGTTTCATACTTGTTCTAGGTAAAGCAATCATTACCGTGCATAGAGTTGTATCGGTGGTTGATAGAACTTGAGGGAATATTTGTTCTACCTTTATCTCCTCATTGGGTTCGACACTCTTACTTATCAAAAAAGGCTACAAACGATCCCCTACACTTGTGGGTTATCAAGACCTTTTTCTGGCGTCGTTGCGGGTGAGCAATAGCGTGGGGTGAATATTCTCGTGTGTGCTTGTTTGCTTTATCACTAAGTAATTTTTTTTTCTGTTATTAGTTGTTTTCTATCTTTAGATATGGGTAGGAAACGCAAAATACCAAAAAAATAGATGTACTTGCTGCTCCAAAAGTTGAGGAACCACTAGTGTTCCGTATTACAGAAGAATATTATTTGGATCATCTTCGTTCCATTTGTGCTCGTGCTGAAAACCCAACTAGCTTAGTTGATGGAAAATCATTAAATGACCATGCTTATTATGTGCGACACCGCATATCTCAAAAAGGGAAACACTTGTGGCATCAAATTAATACTTTGTGTTGCTATGCTTGGAATATATACAAAATTCATGATTTTACTTGTTGTTCTGAAGAAACTAAAAAACACCTTCCCTACCAATGTGTGTTTAATGATAATGAAATACTATCTTCTTAAGCCAAGGAAGCCTATTGTTATTTTGAAGTTGAACAAATTGAAGAAATTGTTGCTTTTAAGGGTGCATATGAAATTGCTTCTTTGATTGAAAAGTATGATCTACTCTTTACAAATCTAATTTTTTTGCCATACTTAAATATTGCTATGAAAACTATGCTTCTAATGCTTATGTTAAAGAATTTATTGAAAGAATGACCGCTGCCTTGGAAGAGACTAATATTTTGTAGGTACCTATGGAAGAAGAAGTTGCTGAAATTGTGAGCTCATTAGATGAAAAAGATGAGGAGGAGAGCGAAGAAGAAAAGGAGGAAGAGCGGATTAGCTACCCGTGCCCACCTTATAATGAGAGTAACTCTCCAACTCATACATTGTTTAATTTCCCTTCACACATACCGAAGGATGAATGCTATGATGAATGCCATGATGAATGCTATGATGATTGCTATGATCCCTTGGATTCGTTTGAAATATCCCCTTTTGATGAACTTGATGCTTGCTATGCTTGTGGGCATGATGCCAAAATGAATTATGCTTATGAAGATGAACTTGCTATAGTTCCTTATGTTAAGCATGAAATTGTTGCTATTGCACCCACCCATGATAGTCCTATTATCTTTTTGAATTCTCCCAACTGCACTATATCAGAGAAGTTTGCTCTTATTAAGGATTAGATAGATGGGTTACGTTTAGCTACTACACATGATGATTTTGATGAATATAATATGCATGTGCTTGCTCCTCCTACTTGCAATTATTATGTGAGAGGAACTACATCTTCACATCTATATGTTTCCAATACTATAAAATTGCAAGAAACCGTTTATACTATGCACTAGCCTTTACTTAATGTGCATGAATTGTTCTTGTATGACATGCCGATGCATAGGAAGAGGGTTAGACTTCGTTGTAACATGATATATATCACTTTGTGCTCACTAGTAAATTACAAATCATTGTTAATTAAAATTCGCTCTGATATACCTTGGGATCCGGGTGGATCCATTACATGAGCACTTTATGCCTAGCTTAATGGCTTTAAAGAAAGCACTGCCAGGGAGACAACCCAGAAGTTTTATAGAGTCATTTATTTCTGTTGTGTGCTTTTATAAAGTTTAAAAAAAATTGAGGGGAACCTAAAACTTCACAAAAGGAAATGTGAAAGTGAGAAGAGATGATGAGCATCATTGAAGTGGGGGCTAGCCTTGAACTTTTGTTCACGCCCATGGAAACTTTGTGAATCTTGAATCACAGAAACTTTTCCAACAAAAATAATTATCCCCTTGTACAAATCCATTGTATTGTAAAAATAATGGGCCAAGATTTGCCTTTAGGATGTTTGAATTGCTTGTTTGATGTGTGCTGTGCAAAAATAGAAACTTTTGCCGTAGTGTTTGAATTTTCATATTTTACTAAAGCATGCAAAAATTCTAACATTTTTACACAATACTATTATGCAAATTGTTTATCAGGTCCTAATATTTCAGAATTTTTTGAGTTACAGAAGTATACGTGTCTGCAAACTTTACTGACTGTCCTGTTTTTCACAGATTGTTGTTATAGCTGCTTTGCGTGCTTATGTTTGAATTCGGTGTCACAGTATCGCACCGAGGAATCGAGGCCAATCTGGAGAAGGTCAAGGCCATCGGGAAAATGAGCCCGCCTCAGACCCTCAAGGAAATGCAGAAGCTTGCTTGTTGCGTAACCTCTTTGGGATGTTTCATCTCCTAGCTGGGCGAGCGCGCCCTCCCTTTCTTCAAGCTCATGAAAAGGAAGGGCCTTTTCGTGTGGACTCTGGAGGCGGTCGCGGCCCTCGAGGACCTCAAGTGATATCTCACGAGCCCGCCCATTATGGGGGCGCCTCGTCATTGCGAGCCCCTGGCGCAGCGCTCGTGGTAGTCCGAGAGGGGTGCGCTGGCGCAGGCGCGCAGAAGGGCGGCTCGTGCGGGACCGCACAATGCTCGCAACCTCAGGACGGCGCTCCTAAGGCCCACGTTGCTTCATCAACCCCCGGGGGACCTGAGTCTCTTGAGCCTCATGAGGGGCGGGGCAATGCCAATACATCTTCCCTGATCGATTACCCGGTGTACTACGTCAGCACCATGCTGCGAGATGCGCACGCACGCTACCCTATGCAGCAAAAGCTTCTGCTTGCACTCCTCGTCGCCTCAAGGAAGCTGCGCCACTACTTCTAGTGTCACCCCATCAAGGTCGTCTCCACGTACCCCCTAGAGAAAGTGATGCGCAACCCCAACGCTGCTGGAAGAGTCGCAGAGTGGAACATCGAGCTACATGCTTTCGACCTGGAGTTCAGCACCACCAGAGTCATCAAGAGCACGGCCCTCGCTGACTTTGTGGCGGAGTGGACAGACGCTCCTGACCGGGGGGCTAGATGAGGGCCAGTCCCTCGCGCCTGGTGATGAGGTGCCCGACGGCTGGGTCATGCACTTCGACGGAGCCTTCGCACCTCGGGGCACGAGGGCTGGAGTAGTCCTCATCTCCCCGACCCAAGACAAGCTTTACTATGCTGTCCAGCTTTGCTTCCAACATGGCAAGAAGGTCTCCAACAACATTGCGGAATACGAAGGCTTGATTGCTGGCCTCTGGGCCGCTGCCGCCCTGGGGGTCAAGCGCCTCATCATCAAGGGCGACTCGCAGCTCCTCGTCAACTTATCCAACAAAGAGTACACGCCGAAGGATAATCACATGGAGGCATACTTGGAAGAGGTACGTAAGATGGAAAAGCATTTTCAGGTCCTGGAGTTGCAGCACGTCCCGCGTGGCGCGAACAAGGAAGCAGATGATATCGCCAAGAGGGCATTGCGTCGCGAGCCTCAGGAGCCTGGAGTCTTCGAGGAGAGGCTCTTCAAGCCGTCCGCGGCACCCCCGGCCGCAGGCCCGGCGTCGCTTCAGGAGGAGCTGCCTCTGGCCCCGCCCTCAGGTGCCCCGGCTTGTGGCCCAGCCTCAGGAGCTTGCCTAGTCCTGGTGCTAGAACCCTAGGCTGGTGATTGGACCGAAGAGTTCAAGGCATACCTGCTCAATGGCGCCTTGCCGGAGAAGGAGGAGGACGCGGAGCGCATGGTCCGTCAGGCCACTGCTTATTGTTTTCAGGACGACGAGTTGTACCGCAGACACCCCAACGACATCTCGCTGTGGTGCATATCCGAGGAGCAGGGTCGCGAGCTGCTGGCCGACATCCACGGAGGTGATTGCGGGAACCATTCCTCATCCCGTACCCTCGTGGGGAAGGTGTTCCGCAGTGGATTCTACTCGCCCACGGCGCTCCAGGATGCCACTGAGCTGGTCCGATCCTGCGAGGCTTGTCAATTTCACGCCAAGTAGATTCATCAGCCCACGCAGGGTCTCCAGACCATCCCGCTCTCCTGGCCCTTCGCGGTCTGGGGTGTGGACATACTGGGCCCTTCCCTCGGGCGACCGGAAGTTACCGCTACCTCTACGTCGCCATCGACAAGTTCACCAAGTGGGTGGAGGTGGAACTAGTGCGCACCATCCCCGCTGGCTCAGCCATCAAGTTCATCAAGGGCCTCGTGAGCCGCTTCGGCGTCCCTAACCGTATTATTACCGACAATGGCTCACAGTTCCCAAGCAACCTCTTTAGAACATATTGTGCTAACCTTGGAACGCAGATATGCTATGCCTCAGTGGCACACCCATGGAGCAACGGTCAGGCCGAGCGCGACAACACGGAGGTTCTGAGGGGCCTCAAGGCAAGGAGCTTCAAGAAGAAGCTTGAAGCCTGCGGCAGGGGTTGGCTCGGTGAGCTTCAGTTCGTGTTGTGGTCCATCCGCAACACCGCAACTAAGCCCACCGGCGAGACCTCATTCTTCCTCGTCTACGGGGCAGAGGTGGTCCTCCCGCACGAGGTCAAGTATCGCTCCCCGCGAGTCTTGGCATTGGACGAGGAGCGTCAGGATGCCTCGCGGGGGAGAGACCTCATGCTCTGGGAGGAAGCCCACCGCCAAGCCTCGCTCCGTGCGGCGAGGTACCAGCAGGTGCTGCGGCACTACCACTGCCGCAGCATCTGCTCCAGGACGCTCAAGGTGGGTGACCTCGTCCTGAGGCGGGTCCACTCCAGGGAGGGCTTGCACAAGATCTCGCCCATGTGGGCCCGTTCAGGGTCGCCCGTTCAGGACGACCGTGTCTTGAGGCCTGGCGCCGTACGCCTGGAGACACAGGACGGGGTCCCCATCCAGAATGCTTGGAACATCCAGCACCTCCGAAAGTTCTACCCGTGACACTCTCATGTAATAATGAGTGGGTTGTATACGCCCGGGGTCCCCCGAGGATGCGGAGGGGCCCCCACCCACGCCCAAGTGGAAGCCCCATGCTCCGCGCTCGCAGACGACATGGTCCCCCAATGAATATGTCCACGCCTAGTGGAAGCCCTATGCTCCGCGCTGGGGGAAGACGAAGACTAGCTATTAGGTGCCGGACGCGGCTATTCTTTGCTCTCTTTTGTAAACCAAAATTGCCGCCTTTTGGAATGAAACTTGAAGCTTTTGTATCTTTGTTTGAAAAAGGGGTGGGGATTTTTTTCTCCTTTGCAGTGTTTCTCGTTTTGCAGTCTTGGCTTTAAAATTTAGCACCTACTAGTTTCTCTCTCGCGCGCCCCGCGAGCAGGGGCTGGGCATGGTGTGCACCTCGCCAATGCTTTGGCGGTCTAATCCTCGTGCGGCGCTTGATACGTCTCCAACGTATCTATAATTTTTTCTTGATGCGGCCGGGTTGTCCAGATAGTCCGCGGTTCCTCCTGGGACGCTTCCTCCTTGTTTGTGGGACGGTTTGGGGGCCCTTTCGGCACTCTGCGTCTGCAGGCCCCAGTCCCGCACATTCCTCGACCACCGTAGGGGCGTCCGTATCGCCAGGACGCGGCTACAAGGCGAGGCCTCGACACCCTTGACGCCGACCGGATCGCCAGGACGACATCATGGGGCGAGTGGCTATATGACCAGTAAGGCTCCTGAGGCGCGTTGCTCAGGAGCCCCCCTTGACGCTCAAGGGGCTCCCCAAAAAAAAAATTTGTTCCTGCCCCGGGAGGCACGGGCCTCCCGAGGCTCCAAGATGGCGCGTCGGGCCATGGGTGGAGCCCCCGAGCGAGTATGAAGGGACACGCGCCTGCTGACTCACCCGGGAGTGCCACGCGAGGATCAGGGCGCCAAGGCCTTGGCGAGGTGCGAGCACCGTGCCCCCCAGCCCCCGCTAGGGGGGTGCGAGGGGGAGGGGAGTAGGCGAGTGCTCGACTCGAAGAGAGAAAACCCAAGATAGGAAATGGCAATGAAAATAAATCCCTGCCCCTTTTCTTTAAAACATGGTAGAAGAAAACCCCGAGTTTTGTTCCAGAAAAGTTGGCAAATTCAAACACCAGAAGAGCAAATAACCGCCGCGTCCGGCGCCTAGACTAGTCTTCATCTTCGTCTTCCCCGAGCGCGGAGCGTTGGGCATCCACATTGCATGGGCATAGCCATTGGAGGGCAGTGTTGTCCGCCAGCGCGGAGCATGGGGCTTGCATATTGCATGGGAAGGAACCTCTCCGCGTCCTCGGGGGGCTCCGGGCGTATACAGCCCACTCATTATTACGTGAGAGTGTCACGGCCATAGATAGCTGGGCAAGCCCCCAGGCGCACGGCCCGGTTGCTCCCAACTCCGTCAAGAGCCATCCCGTGCATTTCTGCTCAGTTGCGCGCCTCTATGACCCTAACCCGAATGCATTGTTCCCCGCGTAGCCGCAGGATTGCGCTCCCGCGGCCCAAACATGAACACAATGTATCCGGCGCAGCCATAAAGGTGTTTTCTCGATGAAGCCGCCTCGTGAAGCGTCGGGGCACCGGCTGGACAGTGTCTTGAGGGCGTCGTGAGGCCCAGCCTCCCGAGGCTGAGCCAGCGCTCCGGCTGCCACGGGTGGCCCACGCTACTTGTGTCTTGCTGCTCCCCCCCAGGTCGTTTCTCCTGAGGCCTCAGGGCTTGGCTTGGTGTTGCTTGCTCACGAGGGCGACGGCTTGCGCAGTGCCTCGCGGGCCCGGGGGCGTCCTTCCTCTTGCTCCCGTTCGCGTTGTCTAGGCCAGGTGCTCCGTCGGTGGATGCCCCAAGGCCCGGCTCGGGGAGGACGCCCAGGGTACCCCCTATTCTTGGGGGGTTTTGGCGCCTACGGCAGGCGCCTGATCCATCCCACCGTCCAGAGGCACGACGTAGCTTGGTACATAGGGCCCTACATAAGGGCCCGGATCTCCTCCTGAGCCATCCGGCGGGGCGCCGGGCACGGCCCCTCCGGGAGGCGGCGGGGCGCCGCCCTGTGCGCGTAGCCCGCAGACCCTCCTGCGACGAGCCTTAGCTCGAGGTTGCTTACCTCTGCCACCGCCGCTTGGTGGGCCGCGTGCTTCCTGACGTGGATTGTTGCCTTGGCGGTCCGATGCGCCTTCGCTATGGTTGCTTGCTTGTCTGGACTTCTGCGCCGCCTGCTCCCTGCGCAGGATGGCGCGCTCCCGCTTGCTTAACCCAGGCTGCTGATGGTCCGCAGGGTCACGGAGGCGCGTGTCGGTGCGTGCGTGGGGTGCCCCGTTGTTTCCTCCGAGCGCTCCGTCGTCGGGGCCGGGCTGTACCCCGAAGCCGGTCACCGGAATTCGGAGGAGAAGGAGCACGGCGTGCGGCAGGCCCCGCTCGGGCTCGCCCAGGGCCCGGGGGGGCACGCCGCTAGCGGGCAGGGCGACAGGTGCGGCCAGTGAGCCCCCGGCGCCTGACGCTTGCGGTTGTGAAGAAGAACGTGCGGCCATGGCCCTCCGCGCGACGGCGACTAGCTCAGCGATGTGGTCGACCCATGCGTCGAAGCCCCCGTGCGTCGGGCGGTGGCCAAGCATCTTGCTTGCCATCAGCAATGCATCGTGCACGTCGAGGTCTACCACGTAGGTGCAGCGCGATGTCTGTGCCGGGGGCACCGCTCGTCCGCCGTGCGCTTGGGTGGCGCGAGGGGAGACGACGGTTGAGATGACACTTGCGGCTTGATACTGACCGCCCAGCATCGTGCCGCTGGGGCGCGGGTCTCGGTCTGCAGCGGCGGGGTTGGTGAAGAAGGATCCGCCATGGCCGGAGGAAGCTTGTCGGGTGCCGGCCATCGTAGCGGTGAAGCGGGGAAAGAGCGAGGCTTGAAGAAGACTTCGACACGCCCCCTACCTGGCGCGCCAAATATCGGATTCCAGGCTCCGCAAAACCCTCAAGGTTCGAACACAGGGGCGTGTGCGAAGATCCCCTGCAGCCTCGCCCTACCTAGCTCACTACACGATGATTAGGGAGATGAACTCGCACGATGACAAGGAAGAAGATGCACACGATGGTTTACCCAGGTTCGGGCCGCTGCGAAGCATAATACCCTACTCCTGCTTTGGTTGATTGCCTCACGAGGAGTGGTGGATGAACTAGTACAGTGGTGAGGAGCCTCGCAAGGGCGCTCGAGTGGTGTTCTTGGCTCTCTGCCTCATCTATTTTCTCTCCTTTGTCCTTCCCCTTGTTGTCTCTCTCCCTACGGTGCACCCTATCCTCTATTTATAGCAGCGGCCCGGGTCCTCTTCCCTTATCGCAATGGCGGGAAGGGATCCCACAACGAACAAATTCGAAGGGGGACAGGAGTACATCCCCGACCTGTCGAAAGGTGGTCTTCGCCTGCAAAGTAGCTGTCGATGATGCAGAGGTGGGCTCGGCGATGACATCCGTCCAACTGGGCTCGTGGTCGGGGTCTTGTTGCACCGGAATGGAAACCTTTGGGGGATGTGTTTGGACCCCGCGTACGTCCTTGCTCCCTTTGCACCAAAGGGAAACTGCACCTCCTGGCGCGCTGGCGGCCGCCTGTACTTCCTTGCGTCATCCTTGACTCCTGAGGCCGGGTTCTACATAGAGATCTCCGCCGCTCCGGAGGGGGCCAGAGGAGGCCCACTCCTTGCTGATCTTGGTGCTGCTTCCCTCGCGAGCTTGGGTCCTCGCGAGGACCTTGTCTTGAGTGGGGCTGCACCACGCCATGCTTGGCTTGTGAGGTGGGCCACGCCATGGGCCGCAGGCAGGCAGGTCTAGATACCCCCGTTCCCAAAACGCTGACAACGCACACGGTTGGTGTATTTAATTTGAGTTTACTTCAAGTTTGCTATGACCGAATGTTAATCAAAGTTTCCAAGTTGCCACGTAACCGCGGGCACGGCTTTCCGAAAGATTTAACCCTGTAGGGATGCTCCAACTCATCCATCACAAACTAACCACATGCCGCGGGAACAACCTCGACCACGAATCCCGTGATTTCCTAGGCAATTCCATTGGAAAACCTCAACCTCGAGATAGCCCGAAATATTCTCGGAATTCCTCGCACAAGACATTCGAGAAAGGTAAAACAAGTCCAACAAGACCGCCCGACGTGTCGACGAACCCGATAGGAGCCGCGTATCTCGTTCTCAGGACACGACGGATAAGCGACGCGTACGGTGGCCTGATAGAAATCACCCAAGTTGCCCTGGGGTGGCCCCGCACAGTGCTCTGTTTTGGACCAACACTCATGAGGAGCACTGGCCCGGGTTGTTGATTAAAGATCCTCGGGTTAATTACTCCCTATGCAGGTTTATTAGTTATTAGGCAAATGTAGTACCAATGTTGGGCCTTGCCAGACAAGTTTTATCCTAAAACGAAAATCAAGCGGGTCCCCATAACAACCCCGAGCATGTTAGGAGCACAAAATATGGAACATAACACCGGTACGCAAGTAACTATGGCGGCAAAAGTGGAACAAAACACCGAGCAAAAGGCCAAGCCTTCCACCTTTTACCAAGTATATATGTGCATTAAATTAAATAGCAATAATATTGTGATATAACAAAATATCCATGTTGCACATGGAAAGAGCTTGCACCTGCAACTAGCAAAGCTATAAGAAGGGCTGAGCAAGCAGTAACATAGCCAAAACAGTGGTTTGCTGGGATGTGGAGGGTTAGAGGCTTTTCATGGCATTTGGGAGGCTTGACATAAAAGTGGTAGGTAGCGAGACAGCGATAGAAACGAGACAACTAGCATGGCAATGATAGTAGTGGTATCCAGGGAAATGATCATCTTGCCTGAGATCAAGCTTGGAAGAACAACGAATTCGTGAAGTAGACGAATGGGACGTAGTCGAACGAATGCTCACACTCCGAACGCTTTCGGAACTCTATCGAGAAGAAGCAATCCGAAAACAACAATCAACACATGATAAATAACTCAACATATTCATGATATGATGCTCGACAAGGATGATGCATGTTATGCATGACATGGCAAAGCACAACAATCATCTCCTACACATTAAGTGAAGCTCAATATGCAACGAGTTGCATATTGACAAAACTCCACGTTCGAATCATTTAGTTCACTCTCGTTAGGTACACGACAATATTAAATGTTATTAAACATGGCAAGAGGTGAAGTATAATGAAACTACACTATCTAGGCATCTTAAATGAGGTCGGAAACAACATAGAGCATTTCTGAAACGACCTCATGTGTTAATTACGAAATTGGTCCAGATCTGAACTAATCATGTTTTTTATTTGTTAAACAGAAGAATAAATTGCTCCACGTGTTTCTACATGTCATTCTAGTCGATTTACATATATAGATCATACGAAACGGAGCTACGGTCTAGAAGTTACGACACACACTAGATGAGCATGTCTTGAATGCAAAATGCATGGAAATGACAACCACAAGCACTTCAAAACATGGATGCAACATGATAACATGATACTACATGCAATTCTAGGCAAGATTCATATATGGCATGCCCAAAACGGAGCTACTGTTCAACCACAACAACCAACACAAGTTTTATTTGAAATCTGCCCAAAACAGCAACATAGCATATTGCACACATGAAAACTACAAGCTACAAGATTCTAAAATGCACAAACTAAGCATGGGGCAGTAGCATATAACACACACTTCATTTCATCTTCACATATCATACTTAAAAGAGTCATGGATCACATGGTAGGAAGCTCACAACATGGCAATAAAATATAGCAGATTAGGACATAGTGAAAATTACAGTTTTTAACAGAGCAGTTTTATCACGGAGGAATATTGGCAGCAGCAAAACTATATGCTACAGGTCATGAAACTTTACAGCATGGTAGAGGACATGATGCACTACAATTCATTCCATTATGTCAACATCAAATAATGCACAGATTCATGGCAACCATCACCACAACATGGCATTCTGAAATAACCAGATTCTCAGATTTAGTGAAAATTAGACTAGACATGTGCAGCAGTTTTTTTAACAGATTGACATATTGGACAACAGAAATAACTATGATGCAAATCCTATACATGGCAACAAATGGTACAACCTGGTAGGCAATAACATGCTCAACAAAAGACTCCATGGTAGCAACAACAAAAGAGTCCTAGATCAATAGCAAATCACATGACAATATGGCAACAAAATATTTAGACCCCTCAAAACAGCACATTTTTATGGCATGTTGGCAACAAGAAAATAACACCTAAACATGCATTTCTATAGAACCCAAAAATACCAGGGCCTAACACACATGTCCAAGGGCATATCTCATGTTTACAACTATCCCAAAATATGCATGGATTAATTCACACAAAATAGACAAAAAAGCATCATAGCAAAAATGACATGCACACAAATTTACTAAAATGCCAAAACTAATTGCACAGATAAATACTATGGATTTTCCTACCCCAAAATCCTATATAATATGCATAGGTCCATGTAGGAAAATATGTCACAATTAATTAGGCAAGTTTATGGCATAATCCTATTAGCAAATTTATGTAAGCAAAATAAATGCAACCAACATATCAAATATTTTTAGCATGCATGAAAATGCGATTTAAATAATGTACACATTTTACATGCATGGTTTGATTAATTCGGATGCACGATTCAATAATTATGTGCAATGCAACAAACATGATATTTATGCAAAATAAGAAAACAGCATGTTAAACATTTTAAACATGCATGAAAGTTGCAAATTGTGAATCTACACGAAATTCTACACATTTTACATCTATACAATATTTCCATACGATGCACGGTTAATTATTTATTGGCATTTAAAAAAACATGCAATTACTGTAATTAGACATGTCCTGAAATAATAGAGAAATACGTCCAGTAGAAAAAAACACATTGGGCCGAATATGGAGCTTCGGGCCAAACAGGGACATGCGCAACATATAACAATTCAACGCACTGGCGACATATAGGTGGGGCTGGGGCTTGCTCACATTGGGCCAAAGGCCTGCGGGTCTGGTGGGCTGGGCAACGGGGCCTTGGCGCGGCCCACGCGCGAGGAGGCGAGCATGCGGAATGAGGACATCGTTTCCCTCCCACGAACCGGAGGAGGTGGCGGCGCTGGGGCCAACTCCGGCGACGCAGCGGCGCAGGGGAGGCGGGATCCGGCGGGGCAAGGCCGGATCCGGGCGGGTCTCGACGTGGGGAACCCATTCTCGCCGGTGGACGGCTCCGGTGACAAGCTCGGCAGTACACACTCCAAGGCGGGGTCCTGTCCATGGGGGGAGGAAGAGAGAGGAGGTCAGGTCGAGGGAGAATAGAACGGGGGGGAGGCGAGGGAAGACGCGGGGGCATGAGGGGAGCTCGCCTGGGTCGGGGAGCTGGTTGCCGGTGATGCTCCGGCGCCCGGCGGGCCAGCGTGGAGGAGGCGGGGTCGAGGTACGCCCTGGCGAGCTGGCTCGGGCGTGCGGTGCGGCAGCGGCGCGATGCGGGTTTGTGGCGGCGGAGATCCGGGCCCGGGCGGGCTCCGGATGGTCTTGGCAGGCCCTGCGCGTTGGAGGCGCTGTGGAGGGCAACATGTGGCGGCACGGTGCTAGGCAGTAGCGGAAAATGAGCATGGGGATTAGGGTTGGCCAATTTGGATGGTTAGGGGTCTATTTATAGCAATTGGGGGCTAGGGTTAGCAGTTTTGCCCGTTTTCGGACCGTAGGATCTCGATCCGACAATCTGGAAGCGGAGGGGGGGCTAGGTGGGCTGCGGTGGCTGTGTAGATGGGCTAGGGCTCAGAAGAGAGGAAGAATTGTGGCCCGTGACAAGTTGTTTTAAAACCGAAAACGTCCGACGAATAAACCGATGACGGTGCCGCTACGGTCGACCGTTCAGCTATCAAACGACCTCCGATTGCGACGAAATTTGGCACGCGGTTTACCTACAATAAAACAAGACCGCATGCCAACTTTCAACCCAATCCAAGAATATTTTTCACGCACTTTGAAAACGATATTTTTTACTGCCGTGGGCGCGTGCGCGTGTGGTTGGACTCGAAATGGTCGATGACACGAACGGAGAGAACCAGCAACTACGATCGGATCCAAGTTTTCAAAAACGAGTGATGATGCTATGCAGATGATGCGAATGATGCGATGATGAATGCGACAAACAAAAGAATCACATGACGACAACGGAATAAAACGGTAATCTTCTAGAGCGTCGATCTCGGGCTATTACATGCTTTGTGATGGGTTCGATCTTGCGGTTATCTTTCCCAATGACAGAATGGGCAGCAAGACACACATGTATCGTTGCTATTAAGGATAACAAGATGGGGTCTATTCCTACATGAATAGATCTTGTCTACATCATGTCATCGTTCTTATTGCATTACTCCGTTTTGCCATGAACTTAATACACTAGATGCATGCTGGATAGCGGTCGATGTGTGAAGTAATAGAGGTAGATGCAGGCAGGAGTCGGTCTATCTATCTTGGACGTGATGCCTATATAATGATCATCGCCTTGGATATCGTCATGACTATTCGATTTTCTATCAATTGCCCAACAGTAATTTGTTCACCCACCGTGTGCTATACTCATGAGAGAAGCCACTAGTGAACCCTACGGCCCCCGGGTCTACTTTTCCAACATATTGCTTTCCAATCTATCTTTTTGAAATCTTTGTTTTCAGATCTACAAAGCCAAAAACCCAAAAAACATATTGCTGCATATTTACTCTTTTTTTGTGTTCTTGAGAGATCTATCTCTCCTATCTATCACTACCTAATCTATCTTATTACCGTAGAGAGATTCACAACCTCTCTTTCGCGTCGGGTTGCAAGTATTTGTTGTTTGTGTGCAGGTGCTGCTTATTGGGTGGTGGTGATCCTCCTACTGGTTTGATAACCTTGGTTTCATAACTGAGGGAAATACTTACCGGCGTTGTGCTGCATCATCCCTTCCTCTTTGGGGAAATACCGACGCAGTGTCATGCCACGTCAAAGGAATTTCTGGCGACGTTGCCGGGGAGGAAGCGGTCTCTTCTACGTGCCTATCGTAGGCGCCGAGGGGAATCCACCATCATCTACTAGGTTCCTAATCACAAATCTCATCTCCTTGGAATTACATTATTTGCCATTTGCCTCTCGTTTTCCTCTCCCCCATTTCACCAATTTGCCGTTTTATTTACCCTCTTATTCGTTTGCCTTTTTCTTGCCGGATCTCGTCCTTGCTTGCAATCTTGTTTGCGTAGTCACGATGACTCAAGAAACCACCAAGTTGTGTGATTTTTCCAATACTAATAACAATGATTTTATTAGTACGCCTATTGCTCCTCCCGCCACTAGTACGGAGTCTTGTGATATTAATCTCGCTTTGTTGAATCTTGTCATGAAAGATCAATTTGCCGGTACTCCAAATGAGGATGCCACGTCCCATCTAAACACGTTCGTTGAATTGTGTGATATGCAAAAGAAAAAAGATGTGGACAACGATATTGTGAAGTTGAAACTATTTCCTTTTTCCTTGCGTAATCGTGCAAAAATTTGATTTTCCTCTTTGCCTCGCAATAGTATCGATTCGTGGAATAAGTGCAAGGATGCTTTTATCAATAAGTATTTTCCGCCGACGAAAATTATTTCCCTTAGGAGGAAAATCATGAATTTTAAGCAACTTGAGCATGAACATGTCGAATTTCGGGCTCCGCAAAACCCTCAAGGTTTGAACACAGGGGCATGTGCGAAGCTTCCCTACGGCCTCGCCCTACTTAGCTCGCTACACGATGGTGACTATGGCAAACTCGCACGATGACGAGGAAGAAGATGAACACAGTGGTTTACCCAGGTCCGGGCCGCTGCGAAGCGTAATACCCTACTCCTGCTTTGGTGGATTGCCACTCTAGGAGTTGTGGTGGATGAACTAGTACAATGGTTTTGAGCCTCACGAGGGTGCTCGGGCGGTGTTCTTGGCTCTCTGCCTTGTCTTGTGTTGGTGTGTTTCTCCACCCTCTACGGTGCGGCCTAGCCTCTATATATGTAGCAGTGGCCCGGGTCCTCTTCCCTTATCACAATGGCGGGAAGGGATCCCACAACGACCAAATTTGAAGGGGGACAGGAGTACATCCCTGCCCTATCCAAAAGCGGTCTTCGCCTGCAAAGTAGCTGTCGATGATGCAGAGGTGGGCTCGGCGATGACATCCGTCCTACGGGGCTCGTGGTCATGGTCTCGTTGCACCAGAATGGAAACCTTTGGGGGATGCTTTGGGAACCCGCGTACGTCCTTGCTCCATTTGCACCAAAGGGGAAACTGCTCCGCCTGGCGCGCTGGCGCCCACCTGTCGTTCCTTGCGTCATCTTTGACTCCTGAGGCCGGGTCCTGCATAGAGATCTCCGCTGTTCCGGAGGGGGCCTGAGGAGGCCCATTCCTAGCTGGTCTTGGTGCCGTTCTCCCTCGCGAGCCTGGGGTCCTCGCGAGGGCCTTGCCTTGTGTGGGGTCTCGCCAGGCCGTGTTTGGCCGACGAGGTGGGCCATGCCCGGGGCCACAGGTAGGCAGGTCTAGGTACCCCCGTTCCCAGAACGCCGACAGTAGCCCCCAGGCCCAAGGCGCGCTCGAGTTGGCTTCTGGGCGAAGCCTTGAGGATGGCCCGAAGCGCCGCGGGCCCCAAACGCCTGCGGGCCAGGCTTTACACGCATCGAACGCCTATGCGGCGACGCCCCCGCTCCCCGAAGGCATCAGGAACCGCCCCAAGTCAAACTGACGCGACGCCCGCGTGCAGCGCCGGCCATCATTGCCCTTCCTTGAATGCTGCTGTTCCCTCGGCCTTCTCTTCTTGGGCCGCGCGGATGTGACCCTTCGAAGGCTGCATGCCTCCCGGGATGCGAGGGGGCGCTGATTGGCCCTTCGTCGTACATAAGCAGGTGAGGGCGAGAAAGCCCTCAACTCATCTTCGTCTTCTTCGCCTCCCAACTTCCAAGCCGCCGCTCTCCCAGTCATGGCTTTAGTGAGGAAGTTCTCCGCCGCCGAGAAGGGGAAAGCCTCCGAGGAGAGCCCCGCCTCACCTCCGCCCAGGAGGGTCTGCGGTCGTCCCCGAAAGCATGTCGCGATGCCGGTGGTGGTTCCTCGTGGGCGCGGTCATGCTCCAGCACGGCCCGGGGTTGCCATCGGCGGCCGCGGTGGGGCTCCGTCCAGCGCGGGCGGCCGCAGTAGTCTAGGAGGTGGCGCCCGCGGCGGGAGGGCGGCGGTGGCAACCCGGCCGCCACGCCCACGGTTCCATACGGCCGACATGGCCCAGGAGTTCGCGGTGTGGGCGGAGAGGCCGGAGGCCGCCTGGTTCCAATTTCCGCGCTTCTTCACTGGGGTGCTGCCGGCCGGGGGGCCTGACAGCCTATGGCTGCAGGCCGACGGCTGCTGCAGCGCGGCATCATGGGTGGAGGTCGAGGTCACCTCCGGGGGTTACGTGTACCTGAACCGCGGGTGGCAGACGTTTGCCCGCGCCCGTGGCCTGGTGAGGAGGCGCACCCTTCACTTCAAGTACGACGGGGAGGTGACGCTCTTCGTCAAGATCTTCGGGGGAGAGGGCGAGCGCCTGGGGTGCTGCCCGGAAGACGTCGGCCGCGGCGATCTTGGAGATGAGCTTGCCCTTCGTGATGGGCGCCGCGCCTCCAGCAGTAGCGACACCCCCTCCGAGAGGAGCCTGGGCGACAGCAGCGACAGCAGCTACGGCACGCCCGGACCTCGGTGGGTAGCCAGCCGCTGCGGCGTCGCTCCTTCGCTCCAGGGGCGTCAGTGCCGGCTCGCCTTCACGGGCCCGTTAAGGAAGAGGAGGACATTGACTGAGCGCTGGTGCGCCGACGCCGAGGCTCCTGGAGCAGCAGCCCCCGTGGGGGCTTTCTCACTTTCTTTCTCCTCCTCTTTTCCTGCTCCTGTAATCAAAGAACCAAGGGAGGCCCTATGGGCGTGTAAACAATTTGGGCGCTTGCCTCTTTTTATCAGCGCTTCTGTCACGTGCCCTAGCCTTTGCGTTTTTGTTAGTTGAGACCGCCTTCCGGTTGTGATTAGGGTACTTAGCTTGACATGCTCGCGGTAGGCTCCAGGGTCGGGGAGGCGTGGCTATGGCGCTTGGGAAGTCCGGACGTCCTGTGGACCTCTTCTTCATACGGGTGAGACGGGTTGGGAGCCCTTTCGACACTCTGTGTCTGCAGGCCCCAGCCCCGCACATTTCCCTACCACCGTAGTGTATGATCGGATCACCAAGGACGCAACTATGAGGCGAGCCCTCGGCACCCTCGATGCCGACCGGATCACCAAGGATGACATCGAGGGGCGAGTGGCTATATGACCGGTAAGGCTCCTGAGGTGTGCTGCTCAGGAGTCCCCTTTGATGCTCAAGTGGCTCCCCAAAGAATTTTTTTGTTTCCAGCCCCGGGAGGGGTGGGCCTCCCGAGGCTCCGAGATGGCGCGTCGGGCCATGAGTGGAGCCCCCGAGCGAGTACGAAGCGACACGCGCCTGCTAAGTCATCAGCGAGTACCACGCGAGGATCCGGGCGCCAAGGCCTTGCCTAGGTGTGAGCACCGTGCCCCCCAGCCCCCGCTTGCGGGGTGCGAGGGGGAGGGGAGCAGGCGTGTGCTCGACCAGAAGAGAGAAACCCAAGATAGGAAATGACGATGGAAACAAATCCCTGACCCATTTTTTTAAAACATGATTTGGAAAAAGCCCCGAGTTTTGCTCCAGAAAAGTTGGCAAATCCAAACATGAGAAAAGCAAATAACAGCCGCGTCCGGCACCTAGACTAGTCTTCGTCTTCCCCCAGCGCTGAGCGTAGGGCATCCACGTTGCATGGGCATAGCCATTGGAGGGCAGTGTTGAATTGTCCGCCAGCGCGGAGCTGTGGTTTCCACATTGCGTGGGAAGCAACCCCTCCGCGTCCTCGGGGGGCTCCGGGCGTATACAGCCCACTCATTATTACGTGAGAGTGTCACGGCCGTAGATACCTGGGCAAGCCCCCGGGCGCACGGCCCGGTTGCTCCCAACTCCGTCAAGAGCCATCCCGTGCATTTCTGCTCGGTTGCGCGCCCCTATGACCCAAACCCGAACGCATTTCTCCCCGTGTAGCCGCAGGATTGCGCTCCCGCGGCCCAAACATGAGCACAATGCATCCGGCGCATTCATAGAGGTGTTTTGTCGATGAAGCCGCCTCGAGGGCCTCGTGAGGCCCAGCCTCCCGAGGCTGCGCCGGTGTCCCAGCTGCCGCGGGTGGCCCGCGCTACTTGCGTCTTGCTGTGCCCCAGGCCAGCACTCCTGAGGCCCGTGGGCTCGGCTCGGCGTTGCTTTCCCGCGAGGGCGACGGCTCACCCCATGCCCCGCGGGCCCGGGGGCGCCCTCCCTCTTCCTCCCGCTCGTGTCGTCCAGGCTCGGTGCTCCGTCGGGGGAGCCCCCAGGCCCGGCTCGGGGAGGACGCCCGGGGCTCTCCCTACTCTTGGGGGTGTTGGCACCTGAAGCAGGCGCCTGATCCACCCGCCGTCCGGAGGTACGACGTAGCATTGTACATAGGGCTCCACATAAGGGCCTGGTTCTCCACCTGAGCCGTCCAGCGGGGCAACGGGAACGGCCCCTGCGGGCGGCAGGGGGGCGCCGCCCTGCGCGCGCAGGCTGCTGACCCTCCTGCGACGAGCCTCAGAGTGAAGTTTCTTACCTCTGCCACCGCCGTTGGGCGGGCCGCGCGTCTCCTGACGTGGGTTGCTTCCTCGGCGATCCGACGCGCCCTTGCCGTTGTTGCTTGTTTGTCCGGACGCCTGCGCCGCTTGCTCCCTGCGCAGGATGGCGCGCTCCCGCCTGGTCAATGCAGGCTGTTGAAGGTCCACTGGGTCACGGAGGTGCGTGTTAGTGCGCACGTGGGGCGCCCCGTTGTTTCCTCCGCGCGTTCGGTCGTCATGGCCGGGCTGCGCCCCGAAACGGTCACCGGAATTCGAAGGAGAAGGAGTACGGCGTGCGGCGGTCCCCGCTCGTGTTCGCCCAGGGCTGGAGGGGGCACGCCGTCGGTGGGCTGGGAGACAGGCGCTGTGAGCGAGCCCCCGGCGCTTGAAGAAGAGTGAGGAGCCACGGCCCTCCGCGCGACAGTGACCAGCTCTACGACGTGGTCGGCCCATGCGTCGAAGCCCCTGTGCGTCGGGCGGTGGTGGAGCATCTCGCTTGCCAGCAACAGCGCATCGTGCGCGTTGAGGTCCCCCACGTAGGTGTGGCGCGACGCTGGTGCTGAGGGCGCCGCCCGCCCGCCGTGAGTTTGGGTGGTGCGAGGGGCGGTGACGGCGGAGGCGATACTAGCGGCTTGATACTGACCGCCCAGCACTATGCCGCTGGGGCATGGGTCTCCCGTGGCAGCGGGGGGATCGATGGGAGTTGATCCGCCGCGGCCGGGGGAAGCTTGCAGGGTGCCGGCCATCGAAGCGGTGGAGCGGAGGAGGAGCGAGGCTTGAAGAAGAGTCCGACACACGCCCTACCTGGCGCGCCAAATGTCGGATTTTGGGCTCCGCAAAACCCTCAAGGTTCGAACACAGGGGCGTGTGTGAAGCTTCCCTGCGGCCTCGCCCTACTTAGCTCGCTACATGATGGTGACTATGGCAAACTCGCACGATGACGAGGAAGAAGATGAACACGATGGTTTACCAAGGTTCGGGCCGCTCCGAAGCGTAATACCCTACTCCTGCTTTGGTGGATTGCCTCTCGGGGAGGTGTGGTGGATGAACTAGTACAGTGGTTTCGAGCCTCGCGAGGGTCCTCGAGCGGTGTACTTGGCTCTCTGCCTTGTCTTGTGTTGGTGTGTTTCTCCTCCCTCTACGGTGCGGCCTAGACTCTATATATATAGCAGTGGCCCGGGTCCTCTTCCCTTATCACAATGGCGGGAAGGGATCCCACAACGGCCAAATTTGAAGGGGGACAGGAGTACATCCCCGCCCTGTCCAAAAGCGGTCTTCGCCTGCAAAGTAGCTGTCGATGATGCAGAGGTGGGCTCGGCGATGACATCCGTCCTACGGGGCTCGTGGTCGTGGTCTCGTTGCACCAGAATGGAAACCTTTGGGGGATGCTTTGGGAACCCGCGTACGTCCTTGCTCCCTTTGCACGAAAGGGGAAACTGCTCCACCTGGCGTGCTGGCGCCTACCTGTCCTTCCTTGCGTCATCTTTGACTCCCGAGGACGGGTCCTGCATAGAGATCTCCGCCACTCCGGAGGGGTCCTGAGGAGGCCCATTCCTGGCTGGTCTTCGTGCCGTTCTCCCTCGCGATCCTGGGGTCCTCGCGAGGACCTTGCCTTGTGTGGGGTCTCGTCAGGCCGTGTTTGGCCGACGAGGTGGGCCATGCCCTAGGCCGCAGGCAGGCAGGTCTGGGTACCCACGTTCCCAGAACGCCGACAGAACATGTTGCACAATCTTGGGAAAGAATGAAGTTGATGCTAAGAAATTGTCCTACACATGGTTTGAATCTTTGGATGATCATACAAAAAATTTATGCGGGATTGAATTTTGTCTCTAGAAATCTTTTAGATTCCGCCGCGGGTGGTACTTTTATGGAGATTACTTTGGGTGAAGATACTAAATTGCTAGATAATCTCATGGCTAATTATTCTCAATGGCATACCGAAAGAGCACCTACTAGTAAAAAAGTTAATTCGGTAGAGGAAATTAGTACTTTGAGTGATAAAGTTGATGCTTTGATGAAATTGGTTGCTAGTAAAAATTCTCCTATTGATCTTAATGATGTGCCTTTGTCTACCTTGATTGAGCAAAATAGTGTTTCCGTAGATGTGAATTTTGTCTCGCGAAATAATTTCAATAACAATGCTTATAGAGGTAATTTTAATCCTAGGCCGTTTCCTTCAAATTCCTCTAATAATTATGGTAATTCCTATGGTAATTCTTCTTTCAATAATAATAGGAACACCTCTGATCTTTAGAGTAATATTGAAGAATTTATCAGTGCGCAAAAGGCTTTCAATACTACGATAGAAGAAAAGTTGAATAAGATTGATGATATGTCTAGAAGCATTGATAGAATTTGTCATGATGTTGATAATCTCAAGTTGAAAGCTTTTGTGCCTAATATTGATGAATCTATTAAAGCTTTATATGTCTCTATGGATGAAAGTAAGAAAAGAACCGCTATGCTTAGAGCTAAAAGATAAATCTTAGAAAAATCGTTTTCCAATGACTGCCTTCATAAAAAAGGTGTAGATCTTAAAGTGATTGGTGTTTCTACTATTGATTCCTTGTTTAGTAATATTAAAATTGATAATGAGGGGACTGAAGTAGAGTCAACTTTAGCTAGAAGGCGTCCCAATAATTTGGAGGGTGAAAATCTTGATGAATTTTTTGATAAAAGTGGGTTTGAAGAGGTCAAAACTTTAACTAGTGATGTCCCCACTATCTTGGATTACAAAGATTTTAATTATGATAGTTGCTCTTTGATTGAATGTATTTCTTTGTTGCAATCTATGTTGAATTTACCCCATGCTTATGAACAAAATAAAGCTTTTACTAAACATATCGTTGATGCCATGCTGAAATCTTTTGAAGAAAAGTTGGAGTTGGAGATTTCTATTCCTAGAAAGTTACATGATGAGTGGGAACCTACCATTAAGGTCAAGATTAAAAATTATGAATGCTTTGCTTTGTGTTATTTGGGTGCTAGTGTTTCCACGATTCCGAAATCTCTATGTGATGTGCTTGGTCTTACCAATATTGAAGAATGCTCTCTTAATTTGCACTTGGCGGATTCTACTATTAAAAAGCCTTTGGGAAGAATTAATGATGTTCTTATTCTTGCAAATAGGAACTATGTGCCTATTGATTTTATTGTTCTTGATATTGATTGCAATCCTTCTTGTCCCATTATACTTGGTAGACCGTTTTTACGCACTATAGGTGTCGTGATTGATATGAAAGAAGGCAATATTTGTTTTCAGTTTCCCTTGAGAAAGGGTATGGAACACTTCCGTAGAACAAGAATTAAGCTGACATATGACTCAATCATGAGGGCATCTTATGGATCCAAAACCAAAGAGGACAATACTTGAATCTATCCATTATGCCTAGCTAGGGGCGTAAAACGATAGCGCTTGTTGGGAGGCAACCCAATGAATAAATAATTTTTTGCTTTTTACTTTCTGTTTTTGAGTGTTGACAAAATTATGTCTCTGTTATGATTGTGTTTTTATGGTTTATTTAGTGTTTGTGCCAAGTAAAGCCTTTAGGATGATCCATAGGATGACTAGAAGTGATGCTGAATCTGAAACAGAGACTTTGCGTCCAGTATATGAATTTTCATTTTTTGCTGGAACGTTATATTGAGCTGCAATTTTAACACAGTGTTTTTACACAAATTCCTTATGTTTTCCTAATTTTTCATAATTTTTACAGTTACATAAGTATGGTTAGAGTACAGATTACTACAGACTGTTCTGTTTAAGACAGATTCTGTTTTCGTTGCATTGTGTGCTTGTTTTGATGAATCTATGGGTTATATTGAAGGGTATGAGCCATGGTAAAGTTAAAATACAGTAGGTATAATGCAATAATAAAATTTGAATGGGTTTCAACAGCACCTAAAGTAGTGATTTGCTTTATTATACTAACGGATCTCACGAAGATTTTGTTAAGTTTTGTGTGATTGAAGTTTTCAAGTTTTGGGTGAGATCACGATGGATGAAAGAATAAGGAGTGATAAAAGCCTAAGCTTGGCGATGCTACAACACCCCCAAGATATATCCAAAGAAAAAAAAGAAACTAAGCTTGGGGATGCCCCCGAGTGGCATCCCCTCTTTCTTCTAACGACCATCGGTATTTTACTTGGAGCTATAGTTTTATTCGTCACATATCATGAGTTTTGCTTAGAGCGTCTTGTATCTTTGCTTGCTTTGTTTGTTAGTTTTTCCTTTGTATCCTTGCTGGACACACCTATTTGAGAAAGCCAAAATCATGCTATGATTTGTTAGAATTGCTCTATGTGCTTCACTTAAACTTTTTGAGCTATAGATTTGCGCTAGTGCTTCACTTATATCTTTTTGAGCACGGTGCGCTTGGAAATTTTTGTAGAAATACTCTCATGCTTCACTTAGATTAATTTGAGAGTAGGTAAATTTTGAAGAAATCCTCTCATGCTTCACTTATATCTTTTTGGGAGATAAAATCTTTATGCTCATGTGCTTCACTTAAATTTGTTTGAGCTTGCCAAAAAGCAATGGCAATATATGAAACTAGTCCCAAAGTGATAGTGTCGGATTTTGGGCTCCGCAAAACCCAATGAGGTTCAAACTCAGGGGCGTGTGCGAAGATCTCCACCAGCTTTGAACCCAAGCTCACGGCATGACGAACTCGCTCGATGGCGAGGAAGAAGAGATTAGCACACGAGGATTTACCCAGGTTCGGGACACTGTGAAGCGTAAAACACTACTCCTGCCTTTGGTGGATTGCCTCACGAGGAGGTTTGTGGATGAACTAGTACAGTGGTGGGTTGCCTCGCGAGGCCGCTCGGGCGGTGTTGGATCCGTCCCCCCCCCTCCATGGGGTGGTCTAGCCCTATTTATAGCGACCTGGGTCCTCTTCCCTTGTCACAATGGTGGGAAGGGATCCTACAATGGCCAAATTCAAAAGGGGACAAGGAGTACATCTTTTCCAGAAAAAAGGTGGTCTTCGCCTGCAAAGTAGCCGGTGGTGACACGGTGGTGGGCTCGCTGGTGACATCCGTCCTGCCGTGCCCGCTGGCTTGGTCTCGTTGCACCGAAATGTTAACCTTTGGTGGGACGCCTCGGGAACACGCGTATGCCTTTGCCTCCTTTACACTAAAGAGGAAACTATCTCCTCTGGCACGCTAGTGCCCGCCTGGCTCGCCTTGCGTCATCCTCGACCTCCCGAGGCGAGCATTGCATGGAGATATCCGCCGCTCAGGAGGGGGCCTAGGGAGGCCACCTCCTTCCGGGAGCCTTGGCGTTGTCCTCCTCGCGAGGGTGGGGCTCTCGCGAGGGCCTTGTCTTGAGTGAAGCCGTGCCGGGCCGTACGGACTGTCGAGGCGGGCCACGGCCTGGGCCGTAGGTAGGCAAGTCTGGGTACCCCCGTTCCCAAGACGCCGACAGTAGCCCCTAGGCCCAAGGTGCCCTCGAGCTGGCTTCGGGGCGAAGCCGTAGAAGATGGCCCGAAGCGCCGGGGGCCCCTTTCGCCTGCGGGCCAGGCTCGGCACGCGGTGCGTGGTTGGATGCAGACGTCCCCTCTCCCGTGTCTCCTCGGCCACTGCCCAAACCGACAAAAGCCTGACGCCCGGTGTCGAGCCATTATTACTTTCCTTCTCTGCGCTCTTGCTCCTTCTCCCAGATCCCCATCCTCTGCTAGAACCTCTCCAGATCTCTGCACCGCACCGTCTTCCCTCTCACTTCCTTGCCCCCGAGGACTCCTTGATGGCTCCCGCCGGTAAGTCGAAACCCGAGGCTCAAAGCTCGGTGTCCGCTTCCATCTCGTCGGCGCTCTTGGAGTCCACCATAGCCAAGGACGGGGACCTCGCCCCGGTGCTTCCATCGACGGCAGATGATTCCAATGAGCGGGTGCGGACCTTGATATGGTGCGGCTCTGCGGAGAGGCACCGTCTGGCCAAGTCGGTCTACCCTTTCTTCCTCCACAATATCTTCTCCGGGCTCGTCCCGCCCTTCTCTGCGTTCTTCACCTAGTCCTTGAGCACTACGGGATCCAGGCTCTCCATCTCCAACCCAACTCCATCCTTCTTCTGTTCGTGTTCGCCTTCTACAGCGAGGCCTTCATGGGCGTGAAGCCTTCGGTGGCCCTGTTCCGCCATTTCTTCAGGTTGCCGCTTCATGCCGGCGCTCAGCGGTCAGCATGCATCTCCTTCGTCACGGTCTAGAGAGGGAATATGATCTTAAAGGCCGGGAAGAAGGTGGAGAACTTCAGGCACCGCTGGGTCCTCTTGGATCTCAAGAGCGTCAACTCCCGCCTGGAGCTTCCAAAGGGGCTGCCGGAGAAGACCCCTGCATGGAGCTCCGCAAAGCTATCCGACCCCTGGGCCAAGCCCGTCCTGGAGCGGATCACTCGGGACATCAGCGCCTGGAAGTTGACAGGAGGAATGATAGTGAAGGAGTTCCTGGCGCAATGCCTGGCGGCCCTACAGTCTCATTCGAGGCCCATGTGGGACTATCAGGGCGGTGGTGACGACATCAGGCTTCGCTCCGCGCGCCTGACCTCCGAGGAGTTGAACAGGGTTATGGCGACCCTGCTCAACGGTGACCCCGGGGACCTTCCTGAGGCCTACTCCCTGCTGTACTACCGCGACGACAAGGCCGGTTTGGTCGCCGCGATGCCCATCTTCGACGAGCTGGGGATCTCTCCGGCCGAGTGCCCTAGCGCCCCTTAGGCGGTGCCCTCCGATGACACCGCGGATGAGGAAGACTCGGAGGGGACAGCGGATGACGATCGGGAGGAAGTGTCCCTTCCGTCGCGGAGCGCGCTTCTCCGGGGCTTCGATGACGACGATGCCAGCAAGCCCCCTGCTGCCAGTCCTCCATGGCTCGCCAGGGTCTTCAAGGGGCCAGGACCCACACCTCGGGCCGCACGGTCCGCCTGCCGGGTGACCCCGACGAAACGCGAAGCCGGGTCTCCCCCGGAGTACCCAGCTCGCACCAGCAAGGTGGCTGAAGCGCCCGCCTCGCCCCTGCCCAAGCTGCAACCTGTGGGCGAGGCGGCCGCGCCTGGGGCTGGTGCGACTTCTCCGGCCGTGGCCCTTGTGCGCGGTTCCTCCGCTCTCCCACGTGACGGCGCCTCCCCGGAGAAGGGCGGGGGCATTCCCGCCTTCGCCGAGGTGGAGAAAAAGAAGAAGTGGGTCGACGTCGAGGAGTAAGTAGTCCTGCTTGGTTTTTGGCCGCCATCCGGTGCTTTTTGTGCTGATGGTCCCTTCTTTGCTTGGCAATCAGGAGCACCGCCGCGCCAAAGACGAAGAAGAAGAAGGCGGGCGTCAAGCCGAAGGATCCTTGCAACGCGATGCTCGTTCCTGGTGCCCTGTCGACGCCTGATGAGGTGCCGGACGGTGTGGGCGAGGAGGCTCGCGGGGCGACTCTCCTTGTCACGGCCGTGGAGCCCCTGATGCCCGTTGGGAAGGCTACTTCTGCCATTGGGGGCGCGTCCACACCGCTGCCTGAAGGGCCAACCCCAAGGGCCAGCTGGCTGCAGGACCGTCCGTCCCTGCCTTGCCTATGGTAGTAGCGCAGCCTCCGGCGCCTTCTGCCCTCCATGCTTCTGCCCCCTGGAGGCGGCTCTCGCCTCCGCACAGGCGCCACCTCCGGGCCGGGCCCTGGTGCCTCCGACTTGTGGCCTTCTAGTTGAGTCAGGCGCCCTGGATGGGGCCTACGCCGCTCTGGATCAGGTCCGGGGCTCCCTCGGGAGCGCCGACGGTTGCCTCGCGAAGGAGCGCTTGGGGCTCCTTTCCGGGTGGCTCCAGGCCGACGCTTCTGTCGTGGCAGCCTGGAACCAGGCCGAGGCCACCACGGCTGGGAGCAGGGAGGAGACCGCGTCAGGCAAGGGAGCTCGCGATGCGGCGCTGGCCGACGCAGCGTCCGCCGTGAAGCGCTGTGACGAGGTGGAGGTTCGCCTGAATGCTCTTCAGGAGGAAAGGACTGCGCTCGCAGATCGGCTTTGCTAGCAGGAGGAAGACCTCAAGACCTGCGAAGCCCAGCTTGCCGACCGCGACGCCGTGCTGGCCGAGGTGGCAGCCAACCAAGCCGCAGAGCGCGAGCGTTTGGACAGGCTGAAGGAGGATGTTGCTGCGAAAAAGGCCCGGCTCGACTCCAGGGAGAAGGCCCTTGTCGCGGCTGAGGAGGGGAAGGCTACAGAGCATGGTGCCCTCCCCTCCGTCGAGCTCAGGCTTCGTCAGGCGCTGAACTCCATTTGTCGGGGGGGATTCACGGAACCCCTGGTGGCTCCTGAGAGCGGCTTCGTGGGGCTCTCTTCAAAGCTCGTCGAGGTGCTTGAGGGTGTCGTCGCCAGGGTGGAGAACGTCTTGGAGAGTGAGTGTCGCGACCACTTCTCCGCGGCCGTGACGCGCGTCTTCAACCACCTCTACCTTCGCGAGTCGAGTTTCGACTTTGGCTCCATGATCCGCCCGGTTGATGCTGGGGTTCGCGCCACTACGACGATGGCCGTGGAGGGCGCCGTGGAGGCGCTGCTGAAGAAGTTCGCCCGCGTCACCATTCCCCCACCTCCTCCTGCAGCTGCGAGGGTTAGTGACGATGATGACAACGGTAGCGATGTCGACGACGAGCTCCCAGCGGTCGGGACGGGCGGTGGCGCCAGCTCCTCCTAGCTCCTCTTCCTGGGTCTTTTCCTGTAACGTTCACCGTGCCTCGTGGAGGCGTTAGACTTGTTTGCATTTCCGGAGACATTTTAATGCTTGTAATGACTGCTAAATTGTGTGGTTTCTTTCCTCGCCTCATTTCCTTCCTGCTTGCTGTAGTGCTCTGCGTCAGCAGGGCCCGGTCCCACGCATACCTTGACCGCCGTTGGGGCATTCGGATCACCAGGACGATGCCAAGGGGCGAGGGGCTACGTGACCAGTGAGGCTCCTGAGTCGCGATGCTCAGGAGTCCCCCTTGACGTACGAGCATCCCTCATGAAGGGAACGTGGCGAAGCCGGGGTTGGCTTGGAGATTTGGAGTTCCTTGAGCTCTGCGTCGGCAGGGCCCGGTTCCGCCATACCTCAGCCGCCGTTGGGGCATCCGGATCACCAGGACGATGCCAAGGGGTGAGGAGCTAGGTGACCAGCGAGGCTCCTGAGTCGCGATGCTCAGGAGTCCCCCTTGACGTACGAGTGGCTCCCATACCTTTCCTCACCAGCTTCCATCAGGGAGGGACGCATGAAGACCAGGTATCAGAGGCCTGGGAAGGTGGCGCACGCCAGGCCCGGCCTGGGCGTAGCCCCCATGCAGCCCCCTCATGCGGGCTTCCCAGGGGAATGCGACGAGACGGGGCCGCGAGGGGCCATCCTGAGGTTGGATGCAGCCGCTAGGGTGCCCTCAGTTTTTTATCCACCAGCGCGGAGCATGGGGCTTCCACGTTGCATGGGCATAGCCATTAGAGGGTAGTGTTGTCCACCAGCGCGGAGCATGGGGCTTCCACTTGGGCGTGGGAATGAGGGGGCCCGGCTCCTAAGCCCCCCAGGCATGTACAGCCCATTAAGTTCATACGCGTGGCCTGCACGATAGAACTGGGAGGTGTATCTGGGCACTCACGAGCCAGCGCGGGTCTCACGAGGCCCTTCCTCAAAGGCGGCTTGCGCCTGAGTCTTTCGGTATAGGGCGCCATTGCAAGTCCTGTATATTTTGGAGAAACCTGCGCCGAATGGATTTCCAAGGGCCATCACTTGAGAAGGCCGAACACCAATGACCCCAGGATGTCACGTGAATGGGGCCGGCCCGCCAGACAGAGCTCGCCATTGGATTTATCGACGCTGCAGGGACGGACCCGAGCACAGACGTCGTGCCCAGCTTCTCATGCGACAACTCCGAGGAGAAAACACCCGGCGCGCGGCTCCCGCGGCGGCAAAAGGCCGACTGTGGTTGCAGGAACCGTGCCGCGCGCCCTGACACACCCACTCTCGATTAGCTCATGCGAGGACAAAGCACCAAGGACCACGGGAGGTGACGTGCATGGGGCTGGCCCGCGAGACAGAGCCCGATCGCTTGGATTTATCAATGCTGCAGGGACGGACCCAAGCACAGACGCTTTGCCCGCCCTTAATCACGAGGCGGTCGAAGGCAGGATCATTAGGGCACAACGACATTCATGGTGGCGAAGCACCGAGCATGCAGGTTGGAATATTTAGGAAATTGATCAAATGCATGAAAGGTTCAGGTACATGCGTAAACGACGCGGCTGCGGGAATGGGCCCCAACCGCCTGAGGATGATGCAGCCCGATGGGCACCCTCAAACTGAGCAAACCAAAAAGTTACCTGGTACGAACCAAAAAGTCACCTGGTACGAACCAAAAAGTCACCAGAGCTTGGCCTTGCATCTCTGTGAGCCGGGCCTTCATGGGCCCGGCGCCTCCCGAGGCTCGGGGCCCTCGCTCGGGGCCCTCCTGAGGCTCGGGGCCCTCGCTCGGCGCCTCCTCCAGCACCTCGCAGCGCCGGAACCCATAGGGCACGAGCATGGCCTGAGCAAGGCGCTGAAACGTGGCGCCTGCGTTCATCAAGCCAAAAGGCATGCGGACGTAGTTGCATGGGTAGACTCGGCCGCGACCGACGCACGACGGCCAGAAGATGTCCTAGGATGCGACCCTGTTGATGCCGGGTACGTCAATGCAGACGCGCAGCGCGCCGCCCGAGCCGACGATGGTGGTCGCGCTTGGTGATGCAGGGTGATGCCCCCCGCGCATGGCCTGTGCCTCCTGGAGCTCCTCAATTGCACTGGTGATCAACTCCCGCGAACTTGGTGCCTCGCGCCGTGCTCCCTGCTTGGGTGGACGCGCGTCGAAACACGCCTCTAGGTTGTGCCCGAGCACCTCCCGCGTCTCACTGGTCAGGTCAGCAGCCTTCCAGGTGGAAGCCCCCAGGCCCGACCCAATGGAAGCGTCGGACGTGCTTTCCTATGCTAGGGAGGGAGGGGCCTTGTCCCCAGGCGCGGAGCCTGAGGCGCCATCCTTGGAGGGTTCAGCCCCCTGGCGCCCCTTGGAGAGGAGCTGCTTCTTATTCCTAGGGACATCCTCGCGAGGCAGGACGTCCCCTTCATCGTCTGAGTGCTCGGCCGCTGCAGCACGGTAGGCGCGCTCGAGGGAGCAAACGGCATCCTTCTCATCGCAGGCGATGGTGATGACACCAGCACTCCCCGGCATCTTGAGGACGTTGTAGCCATGGTGAGTCACCGCCATGAACTTGGCGAGGGCGGGGTACCCGAGGATCGCATTATACGGGAGGTGGATGTGGGCGACGTCGAAGACGATGAGCTCGGTGTGGTAGTTGTTACGCCCGCCAAAGGTGACAGGCAGGCGCACTTGCCCGATGGGGACAGTGGAGCCGTCAGTGACCCCTGAGAAAGGCTTGGTTGGCATGAGTTGGTCGTACGGCACTTGGAGCGTCTCGAACATCTCGATGGAAAGGACATTGAGTCCCGCGCCACAGTTGATGAGGGTCTTGGTGACGAGGACATTGCTGATGGTAGGCGTGCACAGCATGGGGAGCGCGCCTGCCATGGCTGAACACCTGAGTTGATCCTTGGAGTCAAAGCTGATGGCGCACTGGGACCACTTGAGGGGGCACGCATCCTCGAGCTTCGGGAGAGCCGCGTTCACCTCCCACGAGAACTGCTTGAAGATACGGTTCGATGCTGGGGCTTGGGCGCCGCCCAGGATGCAAGCTATTGCCCTGACCTCCTGGAAGCTTTAACACCCCAAAAATTTGACCCTGTTTTATTAATTAAAATTTTGCCAGGCAATTAGATTTTTATTTTCTGGATCATCTATTGATTTCAGAATCACTCCTTTCTTCTGAATTGTGGAGTTTTCCCTCCAAATAGAAACCCTTCAAAAATATTGTTGGACTTGAATACCTTCTCAAGAACATTTCTTTTATTTTGTATGATCAGTGAAAATATTTTTTTAAAATTATTCTTCTAAGCTTTATTCCTTTTTAAATGGTTTCTCATAATTTTTGGGGCCTCATTTGCACTACAACCATTTGATAACTTCATTTAAAAATTCTACAAAAATTTGTAGAAGACATGTGAGGTTCCTACATCACTTTTATGCAAAGAAACAACTTTGTGTTCTGAAAAATTTGAGCAAACCATCCTCATCTTCATTCTGGTCCAGTTTGGTAGTTTGTACTGCAACCCCATTTTATCTTGCCCTATTGCCCATGCGATTTTTCCTACTTGTAGTCCACCCTGCCTAACCCTTAAGTCCAGGAGATCAGATCCATTAGAAGATTTTAAGCACATGCAATAATGCCCCATAGTTTCTGTCCAGAATCAGAGTTTTGCAAAACTTACGCTAGCAAGTTTCAGGTTTTCTCAAACTAACCTTGCCACAATCACCTACACCTAAAGAGACCCCAACTTGGAGATTTTGACCACCAGAAGAGTTGCCTTGATGCCCATGGCATTCTGTCGAACACCTTGTGTTCATGAACAGAATTGGCATGAAACCATGTTTGCATTGTGGACTAGCTCCTCAGCCCAAACCAGCAAGTCTATTAGCTCTCATATATTCATTAGCCTAGTCCTATTTAGTTTCATAAGCATCAGAAAGGCCTAGAATGCGTTGGCATTTTGTCGAACGCCTGGCGCGCATGTCCAGAGCGCGTCCAGAACGCGCGTTTTGCACGTGCGGCCTCCCGAGTCGCCGCGACCAGTTGCCGCCTCCCCCGCTCGTCCTGATCCATCCCTGCTTGCAGAGATACGCCACGCCAACTCGTCCAAAGCCCCTGCACCCTATGCAGCTCAGTGCCACCACCGCAAGCCGCCACTGCCGTCCCGCTGCCGTTCCTGCCATGGACGGCACCGCCCGAGCCACCCTCGCCCGCTAGCTGCACCGGCAACAGGCCGAGCTCATCCGCGAGCTCGTCCGCTAGCGCCCGTCGTCACCACGTCGCCCTGCTAGCAACAGAACGGCGGTTTGCCAGTCTTATCCTCGGCCGTCGACGGAACCGATGTGCACAGCTCCGGGAGTGGTGCCTCCTAGCACCGGCAATCGTCGCCGGAGTCGGCCTCTGCCTCTGGCCAGGAGCGCGCGTGAGGTGGGAGACAAACCCGACAGGTGGGCCCCACCTGTCGGTGTCTCAACCCAACCGCCAGTGGCGCTGGCCCCTGAGTGCGTCTTCTTCGCGAGTAAGCGTATTTATTGGGCATACGTTTTCTGTTCTGGAAAGCGTATTCCTCCCCGAACAGTTTTCTTTTCTAATTGATTTAAAAATCAGATTTTGACCCGAACTTTGACTGGCTATAACTTTTAAAATACAACTCCAATAGACCTGATTCTTTTTCTGTTATTTCCCAAATTCCATCTAGTTTATTTTCAGATTTATTTGAAAAAATTTCCAACAACTTTTCTGTACTGTTTTCAAATTGTGTGTTGAATCGAATTATTTTCAAAATAGGAAATGATGGAGGGAGAATTATTTCAAGACCCTTGGGGTACACACCACCCTTCTTCCTCCAAAGGCAAGCATTCTGAACCCTGGCATAATATTTGTTGTGTGTTGTTTGATGTGACTACAACACCAAGATGATTTGAAGTGTGTATTATTTCATGTGATGAAATGAGCATGTTTACAAGTGCATGATGATAATTCCTTGCTGTTGGAATTGAAATGATTGTGACAGTATTCACCCTCGTATGCCTTTCATGCCTACCGGAAGGAATCCGGGAAAGTCTCTGTCTTGGGTAGACACGAGCTTGTTACTGATATTTCGTTGAGACAAGTATATTCAGTAAGGCATGGTGAGGTATGATGAGTGGTGATTCTGTTTGTTGGTGTGGAATATATTTGCTATGCTAATCATGCAGGAAACACTTAAACCTCCTGAGTCGACCATAGATCGAGTCTTGTGCCAGTAACCCCCATACTTGTTTCGTGCTACCAGTCATCCATGCCGCAGGTAGGGTACGGTTCAGTAAGTTGTCAACCCCTTTCTTAGCACACACCGTACAGAGAGGCCATAGTGAAAGATACCAGTGGCCCCTGGTAGGCATGTCACTTGGTCCGGGGGCATGGTTGTTCCGGTGAGTCCGAAGGGGTAGCTCCCCTGTTTTGCGCGCAATATAAATTTTGTGATCCCATGCTAATTGAGGTTGGAGCCTCCCCTCTTATAGTTTTGCTTAATGAGTGTCGTGGGTGATTCCAGGCACCGGTAAGTTAAGCTGGTGTGTGCGACTCAGGTGTGTTTTCAATTCAAAGACCGTAAGCAGAATTAGTCCCGGTGGACTAAAGGAATCCGTTACTCGTGGGTAAAGAGTACACCCTCTGCAGAGTAAACATCTATTCGAATAGCCGTGTCCGCGGTTAAGGACTACAGTCTGGGACGGGTCAAGTGTCGGTCTTCGGAGGAAAACTTCTAAACCGGAACATTGATCATGACGTGTGACAAATGATGATTATGATTATTATTGTTGTGGACTAACCATTTATATTATTTGAATTATTGAGTATCCCTGGGATGGTTCTACCTCCTGGATAATCATTGTGATTATCCTTATATAAGCCCTTTATGTGGCGTCGCTGAGACGCACGACTGTGGCATGCTGTTATTTATTTTCTTTATAAGCCCTTTATGTGGCATCGCTCAGACGCCCGACTGTGGCACGTTTGTTAATTATTTTCTTTATAAGCCCTTTATGTGGCGTCGCTCAGACGCCCGACTGTGGCACGTTTGTTAATTATTTTCTTTATAAGCCCTTTATGTGCCGTCGCTCAGACGCCCGACTGTGGCACGCATATTATTTATTTTTCTTTATAAAGCCCTTTATGTGGCGTCGCTGAGACGCCCGACTATGGCATGCTGATTATTTATTTTTCCTTATAAGCCCTTTATGTGGCGTCGCTCAGACGCCCGACTGAGGCATGCTTTATATTATTATCCTTTCGAGGCGTCGCTTCAGACACCCGATCGGTTTATTTTATTTTTGTTCTCTGATTGCTTATTCACATTTAATATGAATAACCTGCTTGCGTCATGAATATTATTTTACGACTGATTAAGTGATCGTGGATTATTTCAGTGCATAATTATCACCTGTTATATTATACATGTTTTCATGATGTTTGCGAGTACATTCAAAGTACTCACTGGCTTGCCCCTGGCTATTGTCTTGGCCAAATTTCTTGCTTGGAGAGGAGCGCAATGATGATAGCCCCGGAACCTAGGCAACGATGACAGCAGCCTCGCGGAGATAGGAGTTATCCAGGTCAGCTGTTCCTGTGGGAAATGGAGTCCCATAGACGCGGATGATCCGCAAAACGCTTCCGCCATCAACCACTAGAAACCTTTTGTTGTACTCATAGACCATAATGGTCTTCTACTTCAAATATTGTATTTTGCTTGGAATTTCTGTATCAAGATTGTGTCTCATCAGCTAACAGTAATCCTGGGGCTGGTGAGCACAAGGGCCATTTACTGGGAAATTAATATCCTGGAAATCCGGTCCTGACAACCTTGGTATCAGAGCCAGGTTGACCGTTGGCTAATCCTATCTTAGCCGGGTCAATAAAACCTAGGTAAACCACCCACCAGACCTTAACCTAACCACTGCCAAGCTTATCCTATACGATAGCCACACAGTGACCCCGACACCTTTTGGCAGTTGGTGCCCAACCTATCAGCCTAGCCCGTTGATCACGCGCCAGTGACCGACACCTAATTTGGCTCATTCGCAAGCGTGCGAAGGAAGACTCTGTTTTCTTTTTCTATAAAAGGGAACGTTAGCCCCAACCCTGCATAGCACAGCCTCTACCCCAAAACCAAGCCAAGATGCCCGGCCCCATTGTTCACAATGAGACCACAGCAACCAACCTTGGAGGTTTTGTAACCGTGCTAGCAAACCTCACCCGTCGTTCCTTTGCATTAGAAGAGCCCCCAAAATATGTAGTGTACCAATGGCTCACGAGCAGTGAGAGTCGTCAATTCTGGGCCACGGTGCACGTCTATGGTAGGGGTATAGCGCCAGAACGCCCCTACAGGTTCACCGGAACGACAACTTCCTTTGAGCCACAAGCCATCCAGCTGGCCGCTCGAGAGGCTATAGTTCAACTCCGGCACCTGTCGCCAAGAGTTCATTGCCGCTCGTTCTACTATTACCCCAGCCGTGACGGGTATAGTAGGCCACCCCAGGTTGCCAACGGAGACCACGAGACGGACCCTGCATTGCTGCATCTGGTGCGCTATGTAAGTGCACTAGAGGCATTGTTCGATCAGGTCACTCTTGATCTGATCGCCGCTCGTGGAGAACTTGCCCGTCGAGCCCCGGCAAGAGGAGAAGATGTGCCCGACCCCGACAACCCAGTCGTGCTGTTTGGACAACCGATCGAGTCCATGAGGTCTGCCCCTGCAGCCGACCGGAATGCATTTGTATCCCCGGAGGAGCTTCGTCGCCTTTTGGGGACACGCTCCAACGGGATTGTGACCACCAACCCCCGCGATGGTCATCATCGCTAGCCCGACCCCGAGCAACCCCATCTAGCAAACCCCGACGGTGAAGCCCATGGAGAAGCCTCGACGTCCACAAGGCACGCTCGATTAGATAATAACGAGGTAGACTAAGTCACTCGAGTAGTACCGAGTCTTAGTATTCTACGCCTTGTAATAGTGTGACCTTGTAATCGCCATGAATAAAATGCAGACTGCTTGTGTGCCTTTGTTTTTAATAGTAGCCATGCATAAGTATGTTGGCGTGTGGTTGCATATTAAATTCCGGGCATAGCTACCAAAAACCACCCCAGACGACACCCATAGTAATACGTCACTTTGTGAGATATGTATATCTGTGGCTTTGACCCCGACCCCCATAGAGCAGAACCGACAAACTAGTTTGCCCCCACACCGCAATCGGTAACCCAGCCCTGATGCTATATAAGAGGCCACTCCTTGACCTTACCAAGCATCCCTCACTTTGTGCACAGCTCTCACAGCCATTTTTGCCATGCCGAGCCCTAGTATCCATCCGAGAACTCCAGATGCAACCCCAGGTAGTTTTGTAAAAATATTGTGGGACTTTACCTGCAGTACCATGAGTTCTACCCATCCACCCCAGTATGAGCTGCTCAAAACGAGAATCACCCCATCCGCCTCGAAATATTGTGCAGTAGTGCACATCCCTCCCACAAACCCAAACCAAGACCCAACGGAAGTCTCCTTCGTGGGGAAATCTATGCCGACTCCGCAAATGGCCATAGAGGCTGCTGCGTACGAAGCGATTACTCGCCTTCACTTCGCAGCACCCTATGCCAGCAAAAGGGGGTATTATTACTTCCCGAGTCGTGCAACACCCGAAGAAGTGGCATCCTTTCCCGGTGGACGAATAGAGAGGGACCCAGTACTGGCCAACCTTGCCCAGTACGTCATCGCTCAAGAGTGTTTGACCCAGCGAGTAATGGGTTATCTCCAGAGCCTCGCTGATTTGAATCCTCAGATCGCCATTGGCAGACCCCTGAGGCCAGACCAGGAAAGGCGCGTTCCTCGACTAGTCAATCCGCTTCCTCCGGTAGAAGAAGAATGTGCCCCAGTGCCGGAGACATTTTCTCAGGACCCAGCATATTTTACGTTTGCGTCGTAGACGCCACTACTATGTTTGTTAGCCTAGCATTTATTTATGTGTTGCAGCTTATGCGTTGTATCCTAAGTTTGTGCTATGAAAAAAATTGTTAGGTTTCAATTGAATGTTAGTAATTTTTTTATGCTGTGATTTTTGATCAACTGTTTTCGCTCTCAGTAAATTCCGAGGTGGGATTTTCTTTGAGTTATTGCAACAAACATTTTTCCGTGACATAGATTTAAATTCTCGCAGCACCACGACATCAGGCTCACAGCCACAACCCCTCGACCACATGCACTAATTGCAAAACCGCGTACACATTTAGCACCTAACTGATCACCTCTCTAACACACCACAGTTTCTAAAAGAGAAACTTGTGGGTAATTATTCTGGTACAAGTTGCATCCAGCATACTGACAGCAGTTAGCACCGGGCACCGACATTTAATCCTCATGATCACCGCCGCCGCGAAGAGCCAACACTCGAGCAGCAGCATCACGACGATCATCGTGGATCATCGCGCACAAGAGCACGGAGAACCCCAGCACTGCCGCCAACCCTCCGCACATCAGGATCGTGTACCAATCCGGCATCACCTCCGCCATTAGATTCTCGTCTCGAGCTCCTGCAAACTGAAATGGAGAAGAAGGAAGGAGAAGAGGAAACGAGGCCAAGTGTGTGGAAGAAGAGAGAAGCACCACGGTCATTTTATAGCTCGAGATCGGTGTACGGTGAGAGAAGTTCACCAGCGCCGCTCGTCGCTCAATCGCCGGTGTTCGGAGGCAAATCTGCGAGCAGTGCCAACAGCGCACTGGCCCGCGAGGTGAGTGCACGCTGCGCCGGCAGCTAGCACTCCGCGCACTACCGCAGTATGGCCTAGATGCCCTACGTGCTAGACGCCGTCAGTGGAGAAAGCGCGGGAAAGAGCGCGAGAGAGAGGAAGAAAGAAGAGCCAGAAGTAGAAGAAGAGACTGACAGTGGGCCCCGGGTCCACCTGTCAGCCAGAGAGAGCACTGTGCACTCGGGTATGACCAGCGTAATATGGAAATTTAGAATTTTATTAATTCTAAATTTACCGTAGCCATAAGCAGAAATCTCTCGGTTTCCCAGCCGTAGATTTTTCCACACAGCGCGAGTACCCAACTGTAGTTACCCCAATTATTTGCCCTCTCACTATAACCACGTCATATCGCGGGAGCAGGATATTTAATTTTCGAGTTATTATTGCATGATAGCAGGAGTAATATTTTTGAAACCGTCCTTAGCAAATCTCGAGGACGAGATTTTTCTTAAGGAGGGTAGTGTTGTAACACTCCAAAATTTTGACCATGTTTTATTAATTAAAATTTTGCCAGGGAATTAGATTTTTATTTTCTGGATCATCTATTGATTCCAAAATCACTCCTTTCTTCTGAATTGTGGAGTTTTCCCTCCAAATAGAAACCCTTCAAAAATATTGTTGGACTTGAATACCTTCTCAAGAACATTTTTTTTATTTTGTATGATCAGTGAAAATATTTTTTTATAATTATTCTTCTAAGCTTTATTCCTTTTTAAATGGTTTCTCATAATTTTTAGAGCCTCATTTGCAGTACAACCATTTGATAACTTCATTTAAAAATTCTACAAAAATTTGTAGAAGACATGTGAGGTTCCTACATCACTTTTATGCAAAGAAACAACTTTGTGTTTTGAAATTTTTTAGCAAACCATCCTCATCTTCATTCTGGTCGAGTTTGGTAATTTGTACTGCAACCCCATTTTATCTTGCCCTATTGCCCATGAGATTTTTCCTACTTGTAGTCCACCTTGCCAAACCCTTAAGTCCAGGAGATCAGATCTATTAGAAGATTTTAAGCACATGCAATAATGCCCCATAGTTTCTGTCCAGAATTAGAGTTTTGCAAAACTTACACTAGCAAGTTTATGGTTTTCTCAAACTAACCTTGCCACAATCACCTACACCTAAAGAGACCCCAACTTGGAGATTTTGACCACCAGAAGAGTTGCCTTGATGCCCATGGCATTCTGTCGAACACCTTGTGTTCATGAAAATAATTGGCATGAAACCATGTTTGCATTGTGGACTAGCTCCCCAGACCAAACCAGCATGTCTATTAGCTCTCATATATTCATTAGCCTAGTCCTGTTTAGTTTCATAAGCATCAGAAAGGCCTAGAACACGTTGGCATTTTGTCGAACCCCTGGCGCGCGTGTCCAGAGCGCGGCCAGAACGCGCGTTTTGCACGTGTGGCCTCCCGAGTTGCCGCGGCCAGTTGCCGCCTCCCCCGCTCGTCCTGATCCATCCCTGCTTGCAGAGATACGCCAGGCCAACTCGTCCAAAGCCCCTACACCCTCTATAGCTCAGTGCCACCACTGCAAGCTGCCACTGCCGTCCCGCTGCCGTTCCTGCCATGGACGGCACCGCCCGAGCCACCCTCGCCCGCCAGCTGCCCCCGGCAACAGGCCGAGCTCATCCGCGAGCTCGTCCGTTAGCGCCCGTCGTCGCCACGTCGCCCTGCTAGCAACAGAACGGCGGTTTGCCGGTCTTATCCTCGGCCGTCGACGGAACCGACCTCGATTCGCCTATAAATAGGAGCACCCGAGCCCCAGCCGAGGCATGAGCCCTCCCTAGACCATCAGGCCTCTCCCCCCTCGCACCAATTTAGCCGGAGCCGCCCGTACTGCTCCACTCTGGTCGCAGCGCCGCCGTCAGCCTTCGGCAAAATTCAGGCGAACCCAAGCCTCAGCCATCCCACCCTGGCCCCTACTAGCTCCACCAAGACCTCTCGAACCCATGCCGTGCTCGCCGGAGCTCTCTGTCCGCCATGGATGAAGGGGTGCTCACCCCCGAGCTTCCCGGCGATCCTTTTGCTCTCCAGAGGATGGGGCCCTCCCTCCTAAGCACGCCGGTGTGCACAGCTCCGGGAGAGGTGCCTCCTAGCACCGGCAATCGTTGCCGGAGTCGGCCTCTGCCTCTGGCCAGGAGCGCGCGTGAGGTGGGAGACAAACCCGACAGGTGGGCCCCACCTGTCGGTGTCTCAACCCAACTGCCAGTGGCGCTGGCCCCTGAGTGTGTCTTCTTCGCGAGTAAGCGTATTTATTGGGCATACGTTTTCTGTTCTGGAAAGCGTATTCCTCCCCGAACCGTTTTCTTTTCTAATTGATTTAAAAATCAGATTTTGACTTGAACTTTGACTGGCTATAACTTTTAAAATACATCTCCACTAGACCTGATTCTTTTTCTGTTATTTCCCAAATTCCATCTAGTTTATTTTCAGATTTATTTGAAAAAATTTCCACCAACTTTTCTGTACTGTTTTCAAATTGTGTGTTGAATCGAATTATTTTCAAAATAAGAAATGATGGAGGGAGAATTATTTCAAGACCCTTGGGGTGCACACCACCCTTCTTCCTCCAAAGGCAAGCATTCTGAACCCTGGCATAATATTTGTTGTGTGTTGTTTGATGTGACTACAACACCAAGATGACTTGAAGTATGTATTATTTCATGTGATGAAGTGAGCATGTTTACCAGTGCATGCTGATAATTCCTTGCTGTTGGAATTGAAATGCTTGTGACAGTATTCACCCTCGTATGCCTTTCATGCCTACCGGAAGGAATCCGGGAAACTCTCTGTCTTGGGTAGACATGAGCTTGTTACTGATATTTCGTTGAGACGAGTATATTCAGTAAGGCACGATGAGGTATGATGAGTGGTGATTCTGTCTGTTGGTGTGGAATATATTTGATATGCTAATCATGCAGGAAACACTTAAACCTCCTGAGTCGACCGTAGATCGAGTCTTGTGCCAGTAACCCCCATACTTGTTTCATGCTACCACTCGTCCCTGCCATAGGTAGGGTACGGTTCAGTAAGTTGTCAACCCCTTTCTTAGCGCACACCGTACAGAGAGGCCATAGTGAAAGATACCAGTGGCCCCTGGTAGGCATGTCACTTGGTCCGGGGGCATGGTTTTTCCGGTGAGTGCGAGGGGGTAGCTCCCCTGTTTTGCGCGCAATATAAATTTTGTGATCCCATGCTAATTGAGGTTGGAGCCTCCCCTTTTATAGTTTTGCTTAATGAGTGTCGTGGGTGATTCCAGGCACCGGTAAGTTAAGCTGGTGTGTGCGGGTCAGGTGTGTTTTGAATTCAAAGACCGTAAGCAGAATTAGTCTCGGTGGACTAAAGGAATCCGTTACTCGTGGGTAAAGAGTACACCCTCTGTAGAGTAAACATCTATTCGAATAGCCGTGTCCGCGGTTAAGGACTACAGTCTGGGACGGGTCAAGTGTCGGTCTTAGTGTCGGTCTTCGGAGGAAAACTTCTAAACCGGAACATTGATCATGACGTGTGACAAATGATGATTATGATTATTATTGTTGTGGACTAACCATTTATATTATTTGAATTATTGAGTATCCCTGGGATGGTTCTACCTCCCGGATACTCATTGTGATTATCCTTATATAAGCCCTTTATGTGGCGTCGCTGAGACGCACGACTGTGGCATGCTGTTATTTATTTTCTTTATAAGCCCTTTATGTGGCATCGCTCAGACGCCCGACTGTGGCACGTTTGTTAATTATTTTCTTTATAAGCCCTTTATGTGGCGTCGCTCAGACGCCCGACTGTGGCACGTTTGTTAATTATTTTCTTTATAAGCCCTTTATGTGGCGTCGCTCAGACGCCCGACTGTGGCACATTTGTTAATTATTTTCTTTATAAGCCCTTTATGTGGCGTCGCTCAGACGCCCGACTGTGACACGTTTGTTAATTATTTTCTTTATAAGCGCTTTATGTGGCGTCGCTCAGATGCCCGACTGTGGCACGTTTGTTAATTATTTTCTTTATAAGCCCTTTATGTGGCGTTGCTGAGACGCCCGACTGTGGCATGCTGATTATTTATTTCTCCTTATAAGCCCTTTATGTGGCGTCGCTCAGACGCCTGACTGAGGCATGCTTTATATTATTCTCCTTTCGAGGCGTCGCTTCAGACACCCGATCGGTTTTTTTATTTTTATTCTCTGATTGCTTATTCACATTTAATATGAATAACCTGCTTGCATCATGAATATTATTTTATGACTGATTAAGTGATCGTGGATTATTTCAGTGCATAATTTTCACCTGTTATATTATACCTGTTTTCATGATGTTTGCGAGTACATTCAAAGTACTCACTGGCTTGCCCCTGGCTATTGTCTTGGCCAGATTTCTTTCTTGGAGAGGAGCGCAATGATGATAGCCCCGGAACCTAGGCAACGATGACAGCAGCCTCGCAAAGATAGGAGTTATCCAGGTCAGTTGTTCATGTGGGAAATGGAGTCCCATAGACGCTGATGATCCGCAAAACGCTTCCGCCATCAACCACTAGAAACCTTTTGTTGTACTCATAGACCATAATGGTCTTGTACTTCAAATATTGTATTTTGCTTGGAATTTCTGTATCAAGATTGTGTCTCATCAGCTAACAGTAATCCTGGGGCTGGTGAGCACAAGGGCCATTTACTGGGAAATTAATATCCTCGAAATCCGGTCCTGACAGAAGCCCCCAGCCCCGTCGTTCTGCCTATCTTCTTCCTTCCTCCTGGGTGGCGGCGGCAGCGGGGGAAGGCCGGCCTCACGAGGGCGGGCCTCACGAGGCTGACCGCGACGTGACCCCTTCGGAGGTTCGTCGCACCAGCGGTCCTCCAGAGCTTGATCGCGCCAGCGGTCCTCCCAAGGCCGGTCACGCCACTCCTGGCGTGGGTCTCGACTATGCCAGCGGCCTCCGACGCAGCCTACACCGCGACCATTGCCACGGTCGCCACGCCAAGGGCGTCGATCGAAATGCTCGTCATGGAGCACCCTGAGCTCCTGACAATCGATGGTGTTGTGGCTATTAGTGCCATGGAAGATGCAGAATGGTCACCCTCCCGCGGGGGGTTCCTCGTCTCGACTGCACTTCACCTCAGGTTCCGCCACCAGCACTGCAGGGGCCTTGCGCTTTGTCTCCTTGGTCTTGGTCTTCTTGTCTTCGGGGTTCACCTCTGGAAGCTCGAGGAGTGAGAGGCATCCTTCTTCGGCCTTTGCGCACTTGCTCGCCAGGTTGAACATCTCCAGGGCTGAGCTCAGGTCGTTGTTGATGGCGAGCTCCTCCCTCATCCTCAGGTCCCTGACGCCATCGGTAAAGGCCGAGATGATGGCCTCATCCGACGCCCTCGGGATCTTGAGGCGGACAGTCGTCAAGCGCTGTATGAACTTGTGCAAGGTCTCGTCCGGCTGTTGCTTCACGCGACGTAGGTCACCCACACTAAGGGCGCGGTTGCGGGTGCCTTGGAAGTTGGCGACGAAACGCTCGCGCAGGTCGTCCCAGGAGGTGATTGACCCCTCCGGGAGATTGAGGAGCCAGGAGAGCGCACCACCCTTGAGTGCCATAGGGAACCAGCTAGCCATGACCTTGTCGTCTCCGCCGACCGCCTGGATGCTCAGCGAGTAGAGCTGTAGGAACTCGGCGGGATCTGGGGTGCCGTCGTAGCGAGGAGGTAGGTCAGGCTTGAACTTGCAGGGCCACACGGCCGGATGCATCTCTGGAGCGATAACGCGGCAACCCACTGGTCCCGCGGGTGCCGCGCGCACGGGAGGGGCCCAGTCTTGGTGCTCCTGCGCTGCTGCCTCCAGGGGCGCACGGTCGTGACGCTGGCACAACGGCGTGGGGAGCGCACGCACATCAGCGCGCGGCCGCGGCACCACCTGGCAGCTTACTTCATCTCTCACCCTCGCCGGGGGCCTGCGCGACTGGTCACGCGGGTGTGCTTCTCGCCTGGGCTCGGGGTCGGCGTCCTGCTGGGGAGGAGGGGGCGGCACATCATGGGCCTCGTCGCCTGCCAGAGAGGGCCGGGGCCTGAACGATTAGGAGAGCGCCGAGGCGTCGCCGACGGCGGTGACGAGCTCTGCGATGCGCCCGAGCCAGTCGTCGTAGCGGTTGGGGGCAGGGCGGTAACGCAGCAGCTCGCATGCCTTGAGGAGTGCGCCCGACCCATGCGCCGGCCCGGGGCGACTGTGGGAGGACGACCCAGTAGCTGGAATGATCGACGGAGTGGCGGTGCGGCCGTCGTGCCACATGGTGACCGGCTGTGACGAGTCTTGCTGCTCGTGGGCATCTGGGCCCGTGGTGGCATTGGCCACAGGAGAGGCGGCCCGGTGCGCGGTGGTGCGGCCCACGGGCGCCGTCTGGGCGACACGAGAAGCACGGCGCTCGGCACGGGCTTGGTGAGCGTCAGCCATCGGAGCGGTGTAGCGCAGAAGGAGCGAAGTTTGAGGAAGACTTCGACACGCCCCCCACCTGGCGCGCCAAATGTCGGATTTCGGGCACCGCAAAACCCAAGAGGTTCGAACTTGGGGCGTGTGCGAACATCTCCACCAGCTTCGAACCCAAGCTCACGGCACGACGAACTCGCTCGATGGCGAGGAAGAAGCGATTAGCACACGAGGATTTACCCAGGTTCGGGCCGCTATGAAGCCTTTGGTGGATTGCCTCACGAGGAGGTTTGTGGATGAACTAGTACAGTGGTGGGTTGCCTCGCGAGGCCGCTCGGGCGGTGTTGAATCCGTCCCCCCCTCTCCATGGGTTGGTCTAGCCCTATTTATAGCGACTCGGGTCCTCTTCCCTTGTCACAATGGCGAGAAGGGATCCTACAATGGCCAAATTCGAAAGGGAACAAGGAGTACATCTTATCCTGACGAAAGGTGGTCTTCGCCTGCAAAGTAGCCGGTGGTGACGCGGTGGTGGGCTCGCTGGTGACATCTGTCCTGTCATGCCCGCTGGCTTGGTGTCGTTGCACCGAAATGGAAACCTTTGGTGGGACGCCTCGGGAACCCGCGTATGCCTTTGCCTCCTTTACACTAAAGAGGAAACTGTCTCCTCTGGTGCGCTGGTGCCCGCCTGGCTCGCCTTGCGTCATCCTCGACCTCCCGAGGCCGAGCATTGCATGGAGATCTTCGCCGCTTGGGAGGGGGCCTGGGGAGGCCTCCTCCTTCCGAGAGCCTTGGCGTTGTCCTCCTCGCGAGGGTGGGGCTCTCGCGAGGGCCTTGTCTTGAGTGAAGCCGCGCCGGGCCGGTACGGACTGTCGAGGCGGGCCATGGCCTGGGTCGCAGGCAGTCAAGTCTGGGTACCCACATTCCCAGGACACCGACAATTGATATCCAAGGAGGATATAATAAAAGTTTCATCAAAATTATTGGACAAATTAAACTTGATTCTTTGTAATAGTTTTGAAACATGATGGTAGTAATAGGTGAGTCATGTTAGTGAGTAATTATGTTTAGTAGGAATATTGGTGATAAGGTTTGTGATTCCCTATGCATGCACGAAACTCAATAGTTATGCAATGAAGTTACATCCTACTTCTGGTGCATTATTCGGTGTTAGTTATGCTCAATGCTCACTTATGTGATTTTTCGTTTCTTATTTTGGTTGCTTCTCAATCTATTTGCTAGCCTCCATTTGTACTAAGTAGAAATACTACTTGTGCATCCAAAATCCTTAAACCAAGTTTTGCCTTATGAGTCCATCATACCTACCTATATGCGGTATTTCCATGCCGTTCCAAACAAATTTGTATGTGCCATCTCTAAATTTTCAAAATAAATTTTCTCTTTTGTGTGCCCGTAACGCTCATGAAATGGTGGGGAGTGTCCAATATTTTTCCATGCTAGATGTGTTATTCTCAAGATGAGTGTTTATTCACTTGTCATTGTACGAGAGTGCGACAGTAATAGGGATGCCCATTCCCGAAATGAAAAAGAAAAAAATATTTACTTTATGTTGTCAAATAATAAATTCCTTGGAAAGTGTTGGTATGGAAGGCAACCGTGGGTACGGCCCACCATGGAAAGTGAAAGTTTGGTGGAAAAAGGAATAAACTTTATTTTCTGTTTGGGAACCGCACATGATATATCTAGCAGGGAAAGTATTGTGAGCTACATTGTCGTTTTCATTGACAGGAAAAGCATGCCACCCAAAATATTTTTTCTCTCCCAATTTAAAACTTTGAGCTCTGGCACCTCTACAAATCCCAACTTTCCTTTGTGAAGGGCCTATCTATTTACTTTATGCAATTTTTATTTTAGCTTTGAGTCTCCATCTTCTCTTATAAGCACCAACTAGGGGGCACTATGATCGTACTTGAGCATTGGGTATAGCTAATATTTGAGTGTGTTTCATGAATGGATCAATGATTGAGCATGATGGGCTAGGCATAACTTTCTTTAGTGTTGATATCTTGAAAGACATGGTTGCTTGTTGACATGCTTGAGTATTGAAGTCTTTATGTTAAAAATAGACTATTGCTTTGAATCATTTACAAGTCCAAATGTCCATGCTATACAAAAGAAAAGAATATGATCAACATGTTAGGCAGCATTCCACATCAAAAATTCTGTTATTATCATTTACCTACTCGAGGACGAGTAGGAATTAAGCTCGGGGATGCTGATACGTCTCCAACGTATCTATAATTTTTGCTTGTTCCATGCTGTTATATTATCATTCTTGGATGTTTTACAATCATTTTATAACAACTTTATATCATTTTTTGGGACTAACCTATTGACATAGTGTCAAAGTGCCAGTTGCTATTTTTGCTTGTTTTTTACTTCGTAGAAAATCAATACCAAACGGGGTCCAAAAGCGACGAAACTTTTTGGAGATTTTTTCTGGACCAGAAGACACCCTGTGGGCTAAAGAAGTGCCGGGGGAGTGGGCCAAGGAGACCACAACCCACCAGGGCACGCTAGGGGGGCCCCGGCGCGCCCTGATGGGTTGTGCCCTCCTCGGGGCCCCTCTCCACCGCCTCTGATGCCTATAAATTCCCAAATATTCCAAAAACCCTAGGGGAGTCGACGAAACATAATTCCAGCCGCCCCAAGTTCCAGAACCGCGAGATCCAATCTAAACACCATCACGGATGGGTTCATCTTCCTCATAGGTGCCTCTCCGATGATGCGTGAGTAGTCCACCATAGACCTGCGGGTTCGTAGGCAGTAGCTAGATGACTTCTTCTCTCTCTCTTATGATTCTCAATACAATGGTCTCTTGGAGATCTATTTGATGTAAACGTTTGCGGTTTGTTTGTTGGGATCCGATGAATTTTGAGTTCATGATCAGTTTCTATCCATGAATATTATTTGAGTCTTCTTTGATCTCTTATATGCATGATTTCTTATAGCATCGTATTTTTTCTTTGAATCTTTGGTTTAGTTAGGCCGACTAGATCGATTTTTCTTGGCATGGGAAGAGGTGCTTTGTGATGTGTTCGATCTTGCGGTGTTCTTTCCCAGTGACAGAAGGGCAGCAAGACTCACATATCGTTGCTATTAAGGATAACAAGATGGGGTCTATTCCTACATGAATAGATCTTGTCGACATCATGTCATCGTTCTTATTGCGTTACTCCGTTTTTCCATGAACTTAATACACTAGATGCATGATGGATAGCAGTCGATGTGTGGAGTAATAGAGGTAGATGCAGGCAGGAGTCGGTCTATCTATCTTGGACGTGATGCCTATATAATGATCATCGCCTTGGATATCGTCATGACTATTCGATTTTCTATCAATTGACCAACAGTAATTTGTTCACCCACCGTGTGCTATACTCATGAGGGAAGCCACTAGTGAACCCTACGTCCCCTGGGTCTACTTTTCCAACATATTGCTTTCCGATCTATCTTTTTGCAATCTTTGTTTTCAGATCTACAAAACCAAAAACCATAAAACATATTGCTACATATTTACTCTTTTTATTTGTGTTCTTGAGGGATCTATCTCTCCTATCTATCACTACCTAATCTATCTTATTACCGTATAGAGATTGAGAACCTCTCTTTCGCGTCGGGTTGCAAGTATTAATTTGTTGTTTGTGTGCAGGTGCTGCTTATTGGGTGGTGGTGATCCTCCGATTGGTTCGATAACCTTGGTTTCATAACTGAGGGAAATACTTACCGTCGTTGTGCTGCATCATCCCTTCCTGTTTGGGGAAATACCGATGCAGTCTCAAGCCACATCAGCGCTCTCGAGTGAGCCGGCAGGTTCAGGTTGCCTCAGGCCCCCGCTGCTTGCACGTCAAGGGGGACCCCTGGGCATCATGACCCAGTGGCCTCACTAGTCACGTAGACCCCCGCCCCTTGGTCTCGTCCTAGTGATCCGGACGCCCCAACGGCGGTCGAGGTATGCGCGGGATTGGGCCCCGCCGACGCAGAGCAAAAAAGCAAGCAGAAAGGAAACATGGCGCAAAAGGAAATCACCGAATTCAAACAAGCTATCACAAGCGCAGGCCGGCAGGCGCATGTTGCCTCAGGCCCCCGGCCTCAGGAGCGCTCACCCCCTGGCCTTGCCAGGCATTACGGTCCGACATACCAGCAGCGATCGACCATCGCTCGGGGGTTCCAAAAAAAATGGTCGCTGGAAGGAAGACGACCAGGGGAAGGGAAGTCATGTTTCGGCTCGTTATCAAGGACTTCTAACTCTACATAAAACACTTTCGTGGAAGGCGGGGCCCTGAGGAAGCACCTACGGAGGCCCTGACTCCTCGCCACCCCAGGAGCCTCTCAAGCGGTGGGCGCCTCTTGAAGCTGCAAAGCTGCCTGGTCTGCAAGGAAGAGGCCCCCTCGGCAAGACCTCCAAGCTGCCTCGGTGCCCCAGCTGCACCTCGCGATGCAGGAACCCGCCACGAGTATGCCAAGCTAAGTTACCCTAATCACGACAGGCAGGAGCTTTCCATTGGTAGCAACATAAATGCCAAAGTACGAGATGAGAAAAAGAGCTAACATAAAGGCGCAAGCGCCATAGTTCGTTAAACCCCTCCCCTCGGGGCGCTTCGTGATTTTTGATGCAGGAAGTAAAAAAAAGAAGAAAGAAATGATAACAAAAGATGCCCCCCCCCCGAGGGCCGCTACTCCTGAGGCCTGGCTCCGGCGCCGCCCACGCTCAGGCGGAGTCCTCCTCCTTGACGGCGGCATGGTGGCTCGACGGCCTCCGGGGCAGGGGCACGGCGCCACGGGGGCTGCTACTTCTCGAGCATGTGCTGGTTTTCCCTTGAAGAGGAAAGGGTGAAACAGCAAAGTAGATAAGTATTTCCCTCAGTTGTTGAGAACCAAGGTATCAATCCAGTAGGAGATACAAGCAAGTCCCCAATAGATGTACCTACACAAATAATCAAACACTTGCACCCAACGCTATAAAGGGGTTGTCAATCCCTTCACGGTTACTTGCAAGGATGAGATCTGATAGAGATAGATAGATAGGATTGCTAAAACGAAAAGTAAACTAAAAGTAAAAAGAATGCAACGAAGTATTTTTGGTATTTTTGGTTTATAGATCTGAAAATATAATATGGAAAATAGACCCGGGGGCCATAGGTTTCACTAGAGTCTTCTCTCATGAAGGAAAATAATACGGTGGGTGAACAAATTACTGTCGAGCAATTGATAGAAAAGCGAATAATTATGAAGATATCCAAGGCAATGATTTTGCATATAGGCATCACGTCCGTGTCAAGTAGACCGAAACAATTCTGCATCTACTACTATTACTCCACACATCGACCGACTCCTGCCTGCATCTAGAGTATTAAGTTCATGAAGAACAGAGTAACGCATTTGGTAAGATGACATGATGTAGAGGGATAAACTCAAGCAATATGATGAAAACCCCATATTTTTATCCTCGATGGCAACAATACAAATACGTGCCTCGCTACCAATACTTTGTCACTCGGTGAGGACACCGCAAGATTGAACCCAAAACTAAGCACTTCTCCCATTGCAAGAATTACCAATCTAGTTGGCCAAACCAAACCAATAACTCGAAGAGACTTGCAAAGATATGAAATCATGCATATAAGAATTCAGAGAAGATTCAAATAATATTCATAGATAATCTGAACATAAACCCACAATTCATCGGATCTCGACAAACACACCAAAAAAGAGTATTACATCGGATAGATCTCCATGAAGATCATGAAGAACATGGTATTGAAGAACAAAGAGAGAGAAGAAGCCATCTAGCTACTAGCTATGGACGCGAAGGTCTGTGGTGAACTACTCACGCATCATCGGAGGGGCAATGGATTTGATGTAGATGCCCTCCGTGATCGAATCCCCCTCCGGCAGATTACCGAAAAAGGCTCCAAGATTGGATCTCACGAGAACATAGGCTTCCGGTGGTGGAAAAGTATTTTCGTGGCTCCTTTTTGGTATCCAGGGAATATTTGGGAATTTATAGGCCGAAGAATAGGGTTAGGAGGGCTGCCATGGGGCCACAAGCCAGGGGGGCGCCCCCCCCCTAAGGCGCGCCCTGGTGGCTTGTGACGCCACGGCAGGTCTCCTGCCTTCATCTCCAAGTCTTCTGGGTTGCTTATGGTCCAAGAAAAATCATTCCGAAGATTTTATTCCGTTTGGACTCCGTTTATTATTCCTTATCTGCAATACTCAAAAACAAGAAAAAAACAGAAACTGGCACTAGGCTCTAGATTAATTGGTTAGTCCCAAAAATAATATAAAATAGCATATTAATGCATATAAAACATCCAAAACAGATAATATAATAGCATGGAACAATAAAAAATTATAGATATGTTGGAGACGTTTCAAGCATCCCCAAGCTTAATTCCTGCTCGTCCTCGAGTAGGTAAATGATAAAAACAGAATTTTTGATGTGGAATGCTACCTAACATATTTATCCATGTAATATTCTTTATTGTGGCATGAATATTCAGATCCATAAGATTCAAAACGAAAGTCTAATATTGACATAAAAACAGCAATACTTCGAGCATACCAACAAGGCAATTGTGTCCTTTCGAAATAACATGGCCTTAGAAAGTTATCCCTACAAAATCATATGGTCTGGCTATGCTCCATCTTCCCCACACAAAGTATCTAAATCATGCACAACCCCGATGACAAGTCAAGCAAATGTTTCAGACCTTTTATGTTCTCAAACCTTTTCAACTCTCACGCAATACATGAGCGTGAGCCATGGATATAGCACTATAGGTGGAATAGAATATGGTGGAGGTTGTGAGGAAAAAGAAGAAGATAGTCTCACATCAACGGGCTATGGAGATGCCCATCAATAGATATCAATGTGAGTGAGTAGGGATTGCCATGCAACGGATGCACTAGAGCTATAAGTGTATGAAAGCTCAAAAAAGAAACTAAGTGGTTGTGCATATGATGAAAAATTCCACTAGTTATATGAAAGTGACAAAATAGGAGACTCTCTATCATGAAGATCATGGTGCTACTTTGAAGCACAAGTGTGGAAAAAGATAGTAGCATTGTCCCTTCTCTCTTTCTCTCATTTTTTTTCTTTTTTTTTTCTTCTTTTTTTTTGGTGGGCATCTTTGGCCTCTTTTTTTTTATTTGGGCTTAATTGGCCTCTTTTATTATTTATAAAGTCCGGATACTCATCCCAACTTGTGAGGGATTCATAGTTTCCATCATCCTTTTCTCTCACGGGACAAATGCTCTAACAATGAAGACCATCACACTTTTATTTACTTACAACTCGATACCTAGAACAAAATATGAATCTATATGAATGCTTACGAATGCAAGGCAGTATGAAAATGATGGTGCATGTTATGAAAAACGGAACGGTGGAAGTTGCATGGCAATATATCTCGGAATGGCTATGGAAATACCATAATAGGTAGGTATGGTGGCTGTTTTGAGGGAAATATATGGTGGCTGTTTTGAGGAAGGTGGGTTTGATGCACCGGCGAAAGTTGCGCGGTACTAGAGAGGCTAGCAAAGGTGGAAGGGTGAGAGTGCGTATAATCCATGGACTCAACATTAGTCATAAAGAACTCACATACTTATTGCAAAAGTCTATTAGTTATCGAAGCAAAGTGTTAGACGCATGCTCCTAAGGGAGAGGTTGGTAGGAGTTAACCATCGCGCGCTCCCGACCCTCACACAAAGGTTGACAACCATTAAACAAATCATGCTCTGACTTCATTACATAACGGTTCACCATACATGCATGCTACGGGAATCACAAACTTTAACACAAGTATTTCTTCCAATTCACAACTACTCACTAGCATGACTCTCATATTACCATCTCTATATCTCAAAACTATATGCAAGGAATCAAACTTCTCATAGTATTCAATGCACTTTATATGAAAGTTTTTATTATATCCCTCTTGGATGCCCATTATATTAGGACTAAATTGATAACCTAAACAAATTACCATGATGTTTAAAGACTCTCAAAATAATATAAGTGAGGAACGAGAGTTCAATAATTTCTATAAAATAAAACACCACCGTGCTCTAAAAAGATATAAGTGAAGCACTAGAGCAACATTGCCTAGCTCAAAAGATATAATTGAAGCACATAGAGTATTCTAATAAATTCACGATTAACGCGTGTCTCTCTCAAAAGGATGTGTACAGCAAGGATGTTTGTGGCAAACTAAAAAGCAAATACTCATATCATACAAGATGCTCCAAGCAAAACACATATCATGTGGTGAATAAAAATATAGCCTCAAGTAAATTTACCGATGGATTGAAGACAAAAGAGGGGATGCCTTCCGGGGCATCCCCAAGCTAAGGCTTTTTGGTATCCTTGAATATGGCTTGGGATGCCTTGGCCATCCCCAAGCTTAGGCTCTTGCCACTCCTTATTCCATAGTCCATCAAATCTTTACCCAAAACTTGAAAACTTCACAACACAAAACTCAACAGAAAACTCATTAGATCCGTTAGTATAAGAAAAATAAATCACCACTTTAGGTACTGTTGTGAACTCATTATTTATTTATATTGGTGTAATATCTACTGTATTCCAACTTCTCCATGGTTCATACCCCCCGATACAACCCATAGATACATCAAAATAAGCAAACAACACAAAGAAAACAGAATCTGTCTAAAACAGAACAGTCTGTAGCAATCTATAGACCTCGAATACTTCTGTAACTCCAAATATTCTGAAAAATTAGGACAATCAGGGAAATTTGTATATCAATCTTTTGTAAACATTTCAGATCAAAATCACGTTCCAGTGAATTTACAAAATTTTTGGACTGAGAGCAAAAGTTTCTGTTTTTCAGCAAAATCAAATCACAAACACCGTAGACCATCCCAAAGGTCTTACTTGGCTCAAACACTAAATTAAACAAGAAAACACAATTACTACAGAGGTAATAATGTGTGGAAAACTCAAAAAACAGAAGCAAAAACAAAACCATAAAAATAAAATTGGGTTGCCTCCCAACAAGCGCTATTGTTTAACGCCCCTAGCTAGGCATAACGCAATAGATCTAGGTATTGTCATCTTTTTAATGCAACTCCTCAACTGCACATTTGTAAACCCTAGAAGATTCTTTGGTTTTATCAATAATCATATTCCTAGGGAAGAAGTCAAGAAATTCACTTGTAGCCATTGGTTCCCGGACAATATTAATAAAGTTAGGGTGAACACTTATCATCTTAATATCTTCATCCCCTCTACTAGAGGATTCACCCTTATTCTTAGGAACATAAACAAACTTGGCAGTCTTAGAAAGAGTAAATTTTGGAGTTGTTTGAACAGAGGCAAAAGAGGAACCCAAGTTGGTAATAATGTCCTCTAGCTTTCCAATTCTAGAGGAATCTTGATCTAATTTTTCCTTAACTATGGGTTCTTTTTCCCTTCGATTTTTCAGAGTAACTCCTACCTTAGATCCATATTGATTGATATGATTATGGATCTTTTTATCCAAGTTTTCAATGAGCTCTATAGTAGCAACTTTATTTTCAATGATATCAAGCCTTCGCATCACATGTTCCAAAGTTAAGATTGTTTCATTAACCATGAGCGGGGGTGAACCTACCAAATTTGTCATAGCATTATAAGAATCAAAGGTATTGCTTCCCAAGAAATTCCCTCCCGTAATGGTATCCAAAACATATCTATTCCAAGGAGAAACACCCACATAAAAATTGCGAAGGAGAACGGTAGTAGATTGCTTACGAGTAGATCTATTTTGAGCCTTGCAAATTCTATACCAAGCATCTTTTAAGTTTTCTCCCTCCCTTTGCTTAAATTAAGAACTTCATTCTCGGGAGTACTAGCGATAGTAGCAAGGCTAGCCATGAGTTTAAGCGATCTAACACACAAGCGAACGAAAAGCAAACAAAAAGACGAATGGAAGAAGGGCGAATAAAAAGGCAAATCTTTTTGGTATTTTCTGAAAATCGTTTTAGAAGTGGGGGAGAGGAAAACGAGAGGCAAATGGCAAATAATGTAAATGCAAGAGATGAGTTTGTGATGGGTACTTGGTAGGCTTGATGTAGATCTCCCCGGCAACGGCGCCAGAAATCCTTCTTGCTACTTCTCGAGCATGCGTTGGTTTTCCCTTGAAGAGGAAAGGGTGATGCAGCAAAGTAGATAAGTATTTCCCTCAGTTGTTGAGAACCAAGGTATCAATCCAGTAGGAGATACAAGCAAGTCCCCAATAGATGTACCTACACAAATAATCGAACACTTGCACCCAACGCTATAAAGGGGTTGTCAATCCCTTCACGGTTACTTGCAAGGATGAGATCTGATAGAGATAGATAGATAGGATTGCTAAAACGAAAAGTAAACTAAAAGTAAAAAGAATGCAGCGAAGTATTTTTGGTATTTTTGGTTTATAGATCTGAAAATATAATATGGAAAATAGACCCGGGGGGCATAGGTTTCACTAGAGGCTTCTCTCATGAAGGAAAATAATACGGTGGGTGAACAAATTACTGTCGAGCAATTGATAGAAAAGCGAATAATTATGAAGATATCCAAAGCAATGATTATGCATATAGGCATCACGTCCGTGTCAAGTAGACCGAAACGATTCTGCATCTACTACTATTACTCCACACATCGACCGACTCCTGCCTACATCTAGAGTATTAAGTTCATGAAGAACAGAGTAACGCATTAGGTAAGATGACATGATGTAGAGGGATAAACTCAAGCAATATGATGAAAACCCCATCTTTTTATCCTCGATGGCAACAATACAAATACGTGCCTCGCTACCCCTACTTTGTCACTGGGTGAGGACACCGCAAGATTGAACCCAAAACTAAGCACTTCTCCCATTGCAAGAATTACCAATCTAGTTGGCCAAACCAAACCAATAACTCGAAGAGACTTGCAAAGATATGAAATCATGCATATAAGAATTCAGAGAAGATTCAAATAATATTCATAGATAATCTGAACATAAACCCACAATTCATCGGATCTCGACAAACACACCGCAAAAGAGTATTACATCGGATAGATCTCCATGAAGATCATGAAGAACATGGTATTGAAGGACAAAGAGAGAGAAGAAGCCATCTAGCTACTAGCTATGGACCCGAAGATCTGTGGTGAACTACTCACGCATCATCGGAGGGGCAATGGAGTTGATGTAGATGCCCTCCGTGATCGAATCCCCCTCCGGCAGATTACCGGAAAAGGCTCCAAGATTGGATCTCACGGGAACAGAGGCTTCCGGCGGCGGAAAAGTATTTTCGTGGCTCCTTTTTGGTACCCAGGGAATATTTGGGAATTTATAGGCTGAAGAATAGGGTTAGGAGGGCTGCCGTGGGGCCACAAGCCAGGGGGGCGCGGCTCCCCCCTAGGGCGCGCCCTGTTGGCTTGTGATGCCACGGCAGGTCTCCTGCCTTCATCTCCAAGTCTTCTGGGTTGCTTCTGGTCCAAGAAAAATCATTCCAAAGATTTTATTCCGTTTGGACTCCGTTTAATATTCCTTATCTGCAATACTCAAAAACAAGAAAAAAACAGAAACTGGCACTAGGCTCTAGATTAATAGGTTAGTCCCAAAAAAAATATAATATAGCGTATTAATGCATATAAAACATCCAAGACAGATAATATAATAGCATGGAACAATCAAAAATTATAGATACGTTGCAGACGTATCAGGGGCTCACCGCCCTCTTTGGTCCGGGCCTGCCGACGTGGCGGCTCGTCGTAGTCGTCGTCACTCGGGCTTCCCCCGGAGGAGGTGTCGCTGCTGCTGGAGGTGGTACGTCCATCACCAAGGGCAAGCTCACCGCCGAGGGCGCCACCGCCGCGATAATCATCGTTGGCAGAGAAGTGTTCACTGTCGCCGCCGTCGCTCTCTAGGCAGCACCCCAGTTGCCTACCGTCTTCCCCGAAGATCTTGACGAAGAGCGTCCCCGCCCGTCATACTTGAAGTGGAGGGTACGCCTCCCCTGCAGGCCGCGGGCGCGGGCAAATGTTTGCCACCCGCGGTTTAGGAACACGTAGCCCGCTGGGGTGACTTCGACCTCCACCCACCAGGCTGCGCTGCAGCAACCGTCCGCCTGTAGCCATAGGCCAGCAGGCCCTCTGGCTGGCAGCGCTTCTGCGAAGAAGCGTGGGAGCTTGACCCAGGTGGTGGCTGACTGCTCCTCCCACACCAAGAACTCCTGGACCACGTCGGCCGAGTGACATTGCGAGCGGGGCGGCCGGGTGCCAGGCGCGAGCCTCCCTGCTCGGCTGCCAACGCCACGACTACCGCTGCCGCCTACGTGGGAGGGGGCCTTCCCGCGACTGTCGGAGGCAGCGCCGGCACGCAGCGGGGTGCGCCCACGTTCTCGAGGCGCCACCACCGGAGTCATGGTGTACTTGCAGGGACGACCGCGACCCCTCTTGGGCGGTGGCGAGCCCAGCCCCTCAAGGCAGCCCTTCCCCTTCTCGGCAGCAAAGAACCTCCTCACTGGTGTCATGGCCGTGGAAGTGGCTGACTGGAGTGAAGAGGCGAGAAGATGAAGACAGGCTAAGGGGTTCTGCCCCCCTAGCCTACTTATAGTTTGTCGGAGACCGCCCCAGCGTCCCTCCGCATTCCGAGCAATGATGGCCCCACGGCGCGCGCCAGCCCTTGTCAGTCGGGGCGGTTACCGAGGCTACGTGGGGAAGTGGAGGCTTCCGCGCCCCATCGTGCGGCACGCCTCAAGCCTGACCCGCAGGAGATTGGGGCCCGCGGCGCTTCGGCCTTCCTTCCTTGGCTTCACCCCGAAGCCAGCCCGAGCGCGCCTTGGGCCCAGGGGCTACTGTCGGCATTTTGGGTTCGGGGGTACCCAGACCTGCCTGCCTGCGACCCAGTGCGTGGCCCACCTCGATGGCCTGGTATGGCCTGGCGACCAACCCCCCAGGGCAAGACCCTCGTGTGGGCCCCGGCCTCGCGAGGATAACGACGCCAAGACCTCCAGAGGAGCAGTCTCCCCAGGCTGCCTCCCGAGGAGCGGAGATTCCTATGCAGTGCCCAGCCTCAGGAGGCTGCGATGACGCGAGCCATGATGACCGAGGCAGGCAGGCGCCAGCGAGCGCAGCAGAGACAGTTTCCTCTTTCGTGCTAAGGGGGCAAGGACGAACGTGGTTTCCCAAGGACCCCCCCCCAAAGGTTTCCACTTCAGTGCAAGAAGACCAAGACCACAAGCTCGGCAGGACGGATGTCATCGCCGAGCCCACCTCTGCGTCACGACCAGTTGCTTTGTAGTCAAAGACCACCTTTAGTCGGGATAAGTTGTACCTCCTGTCCCCTTTCAAATTTGGCTGTTGTGGGATCCCTTCCCGCCTGTGCGATGAGGGAAAAGGACCAAGGCCACTATAAATAAGGACTAGCCTCCACCGTAGAGAAGCACTGGATCCACGCTCACCAAAGTGCCCTCGCGAGGTCACTCACCATTGTACCAGTTCATCATCGAACCTCCTCGAGAGGCCAATCCACCCAATGCAGGAGTAGGGTTTTACACCACAAGGTGGCCCGAACCTGGGTAAATCTCTGTGTTCATCTTCTTGTGCTCTCGCGCATCTTCGGCAGGGCCTAGCTGTGGAGCAACAGGCTTGAGGCTTGAGCTGGTCGGGATCTTCGCACATGCCCCATAGTTCAAACCTAAATCTGAAATACACGTTTTTCTAGTCAAGTTTCATATGTGGATCATTTTAAACGGAGCTACGGTTATTTACTTATGAAATAAATTATTTTAACATGGCATTCATGAAAATTAAATGAAAACAGCAAGTTAAACATTTTTATCATGCATGAAAGTTGGTTATTGTGAATCTACACGAAATTCTAAGCATTTTTCATGTCTAAAGTTTTTACATGTGATGCACGGTTGGTGACTTATTAAATGCATGAACAACAGGGGTTTTTGCTGCAATTTTGTGAAACTCGGATAATTGAATAAATTCGCATGAGCTAAAAAAACTAGATGGGCTGTATGCATTGCACTGGGTAAGCCTAGCAACAGATCGGACCCAAAATGGCTGAGTGTGTGAGTGTGTAAACAACAGGTAAGCATGGCAAAAATTGGGGCGACCGGGAATCAAACCTAGGACCCCGAGCATGTGGTGTGGTTGCTCTAACCATCTCAGCTATGCTCATCTACGTGACATAACAGCAGGTAATTTCTACAAATAATATGGGTTGTGCTCACCATGGGACAACGGGCCGGCTGGTGGAGGCGACATGGAGGTGAACTGGGCCTTGGGCGTGACGTGGCCCACGCGGGCGATCCAGCCGAGTGAAGCAACTGGTTCATGTCGGTGCACTAGTACAGGGGTACCCAGTGCCCCTGACTTATGCAAAGGCGATAGAAGCAGAGAACCCTGACAGCAATCAAGACCAAGACTTCAACAAGCTCAACGCGACAGCCCAAGTCTGGGATGCAGCGTGCCAAGCACGTCCCCGACGCTTGGCGGGGACCGAGACGAATGCACCTTCCAGAAGACCCAGCAAGCCATTCCTCGGCAGGCACGAGTCAACCAGCCACCGCTCCACCGCATTGCTACGGCTGTCACTTATCGATGCGGTGTTGAGCCTTCAGGCGGCTAATCAGCTCTCGCTAAGCACGTGGCGACACTCCAGAAGGCAAGTTACGCCCGGTTGACACCCGCCCTGCAGCGTGTCAAGATCTCAAGCAGCAACCGGCCAAGTGGTGCCAAGGGCTTGCCGGGGATGCACCCCCAAGCGCCACCTAGGCAGGTAATCTTGGCATTTTGTCCTAAATGCCAGAATTAGGTATGATAGCTCTGCTTAGCTATCTAATCAATAGATAATGTGTGTTTTGCCATTGTGGAAACCCCTTGCACTATAAAAGGAGGCCCAAGGCAACCTAGCGCAAGGTTGGCAACTGGAACCCCCGAACGCTTGTACTCGCATAGCCGCTCTCCCAGGCAGCAGTCCTTGCCGGGGTCAAGTGCCTTGCGTTCTTCGTGTTCCTCCAATCAATCCACCAAAAAGCAGGAGTAGGGTTTTACGCTTAGCAGCGGCCCGAACCTGAATAAAACGCCTGACCCTTGATCATTGCGCCATCTCATGCTCTCCGCTCTTCGTGCAACGTGACCCCCCTTGCCGAACCACAAGGGACCTCTCGTCCCATAGGTGATCGTGAGCATCCGTGCCCCGACAGTTCGTTCGTCTCCTTCGCGCTTGAACAGGAGGCTAGCGGCGCGGTCAATGCCGATGACGGCCGTGACCATGGGCGACGGCAAGGTCAGCTTGCAACAGGGGTGGGCTGATCCGGTCGGGGTCCACCAGATCCAGCCGGCGGCGGCGCAGATCGGGCACAGGGCGGCGACCATCGCTGTTCCCTACCATTGCGGCTCCTGCGGGATGAACATGGGGAGAGAGACCTCGGGTGGGGAGAGGGAGAGAGAAAGCAGAATGGGGGAAGGAAAGAAGCGGGGCACGGGGACGGGTGGCGCTCCGGCGAGCTGGGGCTCGGCCACCGGCACGAGACGGCGACGGGGCGGCTCGGAGGCGACGCGCAGGCGGTGCGGATCGAGCGGGAGCTCGGGCGCCAGGGGCGACCGGGGCGCTGGCGGCTTGTCAGGCCCGGGCGGGCTGATTGTGGGCCTGGCGGGCCGCAGGGCCTAGAGCGGCCGGCTGCGGCAGGTGTGGCTGGCTGGCTTGGCCCCGGTTCATCCGATCTGGCCACGGACGGCCGATATCGCGGCTCATGAGCCGATCCGGCGGCTCAGCTGGGGCTGGTGTGTGTGGCTGGCTTAGGTGATGGCGGTGGCTCGCCAAGTGGTGGTGGAGGAGCGGTCTGGCGCTGATTCCAAGGGGGGGCGGCTGGAGGTAGGTGGAGGCTAGGGGTTTCAAAAATGGACATGTGGAGCTACTTAAATAGGCAGGTTTTAGGGTTAGGGGGATTTTTCCTAGAATTCGGACCGTAAGATGTCGATCGGACGGTTCTGGACGCGGAGGGGGTTAGGGTAGGCCTAGTGGGTTGTGTAGAGTGGTGGTCGGCTAAAAAGAGAGGGAGGTTGCGGCCCGTGACACGAGTTTTAAAACACCGAAACGTCTGATAATTAAACCAATGACGGCGCTGCTACGATCGTCCGTTGGGTTATCAAACGACCTCCGATTGCGATGAAATTTGGCAAACGATCTACCTATAATAAAACAAGACTGCTCACCAACTTTTGACCCAATTTGAGAATATTTTATATGCACTTTTAAAGATGCCGCTGGCGCATGCGTGTGTGGTTGGTCTCGAAACGGTCGACGACACGAACGGAGAGAATCGGCGACTAATGATTGATGTAGGTTTTGAAAACTGACGGCAACGGAGTGCCGATGCAATGGAGATGATGCGAATGATGCGATAATGAATGCAACAACCAAACGAATCACACGATGACAACGGAATAAAAGGGGAATCTTCTGGAGCATCGGTCTCGGGCTGTTACAACTCTCCTCCACTAACAAGAGATCTCGACCCGAGATCTTAGAATGAGAAGAAGAAGAGGAAGAGAAAAGGAAAAGGTAAAACTTAGTTGCTTCTTTGCCAATCGAGTGAAACCAATAAATCTTGAAGGATGCAAGAGATGAAGAATGATATTAGGAACAAGCAAGAATTCAGGAGAAATTTGGGCAGCAGTTCAGTTGAAAAGGGAGCCAAAACTTGATTAGATGAAAATAACTTGAAAAGCGAATACAACACTCCAGGTGAACGGATAAGTAAGGAAGGATCATTATCTTGACTACTGATAACCCACAAGTATAGGGGATCACAACAGTTTTCGAGGGTAAAGTATTCAACCCAAATTTATAGATTCGACACAAGGGGAGCCAAACAATATTTGAGAGTATTAGCAGCTGAGTTGTCAATCCAACCACACCTGGAGATTAAATATCTGCAGTAGAGTGAAAAGTAGCACAGTAGTATGATAGTTTTGATAGTAGTAGTAGCAGTAATAGTAATGGTAACTGTGATAGCAATAGCTTTGTAGCAGTTGGAACAATAGCAGCAGCAGTAGTAACTTAGCAAGAACAATAAGTGGAGAACTCGTAGGCACTGGATCGGTGAACTTGTTGGATGATATTTGTCATGTAACGGTCATAACCTAGGGCGATACAAAACTAGCTCCAGTTCATCAATGTAATGTAGGCATGTACTTCGTAAATAGTCATACGTGCTTATGGAAAAGAACTTGCATGACATCTTTTGTCCTACCCTCCCGTGGCAGCGGGGTCCATAAGGAAACTAAGGGATATTAAGGCCTCCTTTTAATAGAGAACCGGAACAAAGCATTAACACATGGTGAATACAGGAACTCACTACTAGAATCCAGGAATTTGCCGTCTACCAGTTCTTTGCCGTCTGCTGGCGGACGGCAAAGAACGTCTTTGCTGTCCGCTGACAAGAAACTGACGGCAAAAAACGGACTGACGGCAAAGATATTGTTTGCCGTCCGCCAGGTCTTTGCCGTCGGCCAGCGGACGGCAAAGGGACCAAAGGCAGATGGCAAAGAGCCCAGCTGGGCCCCACTGGGCGTGAAGCTGGTTAGGTCAAATGGACGAGCTCTTTGCCGTCCGCCGTATCTTTGCCGTCTGCCTTTGGTCCCTTTGCCGTCCGTTAGCAGATGGCAAAGAAGACGCCTGGCTAACGGTCGTTAGCCCCCGGCCCCACCCTCTCTTTGCCGTCTGCTAGCGGACGGCAAAGGGGCGAACGGCGGACGGCAAAGACCCTCACCCGGCCTAACAAACCCCCCCGGCCGGCCCCGACCCCCTCGCTCTCTCTCTGTGCATCTCTCTATCACCCCACACGACCACCGGCCGCCCCTCACCCGCCGCCACCCCTCACCCGCCGCCCTTGCCTCGCCGCCCCTCACCGGCCGCCACCCTCACCCGCCGCCCCTACCCGCCGCCACCCTCACCCGCCGCCCCTCACCCCGCCGCCACCGTCACCGGCCGCCCCGCGCCGCTCCCCAGCCCCTACGCCAGCCCCTTCCCCGACGAGCTCCCCCGCCGCCCCTCCCCGACGACCTGCCCCGCCACCCCGCTCTCCGGCCCCTGCGCTCACCCCTCCCCCGACGACCTCGGAGCGGCCGCTGCTCTGCCCCACCGCCCCATCGCCGGAGCAGGCCGCAGCTCTGCCCCCCTCTCCGCGGCCTTCCTCCCCCTGCGCCGGCCCTCCTCCACCACCGCGTCGACCCTCCTCCACCACCGCGCCGACCCTCCTCCACCGGCCCTCAAGGTGTATTTTTTCCTTTTTTTCTGTTGTTTTACTATTTAGGTTTAGGTTAATTAGTGTTTGGTTTAGGTTAGGGCTAGGTTTAGTTTAGGTTTAGATAATTAGAAGAAGAAGAAGAAAGATGAAAAAAAAACTAAGAAGAAAAGAAAAATAAGGAGAAGAAGAGGAAAAAGGAAAAGGGAAGAAGAGGAAAAAGGAAAAGAAGGAAGAAAAAGAAGAAGAGGAGGAGGAGGAGGAGGATAGGAAAGAGAGGGCCAGGGTGGCCTGTCGGCGGAGGGCGTACCTCGGCGTCGATGGAACCCTAAATTTCAACTTGGCGGTGGCATCGTATTTTAAATATTTAGTTAGGTTGACGGAAAAAACAATAATGCTATGTTACTCATCTTTGGATTTCAATGTGCAGTTGTTTCGTCGCTGCGAGGGTCTGCTGTTCGATGACCTCCCCTGCGTTCGTGGGTGAGCACACATCTCCTCCCGCCCTTAATTTGCTCTGTTCCAGTCTTCGTGCCGATGAAACTTGCTAGCTATAGGTGTCTTCAATCATCAGTATGTGTGACCAGTATGCGTCTCCCGTTCGAAAGGGCAGCATCTATAAATATGCATGTCTTTGCATATTTATAACCGCCATCCTTCTGAATTGTCCAACGTTATCCATGGACAGCCCGAGTATGTGTAGATTGGGTTCGTTTTCCCATATGCTCTGCTCCGGATCCGATGCTGAATTTCGTCAGTGCCTCCCTGTTGTTCTCTGGGTACACATCCTCTCTGCTTATTGCCGAGACGTGTATCAGGAGAACAGCGGGGAGGTGCTGCCGAAATTCTGTGTCGGATCCGGAGCAGAGCATGGGAAAACGAACCCAATGTACACATACAGGGGTGGGATTAGGACCTATCTTTACCTATTAGCGTGTAGGTTGCATGGACGTAATAAAACTGACAAACTTGATTAACTGATGAATATATATGCTGAATTATATATATATATATATATATATCTTGTGTGTCCAGTAGCTAGGGAAGATGACTGATCGTGCGTGGATGTACACCGGTCACACCAGTCAGAACGACATGAACAAAGAATGGTTTACAAATACCAAGGGGTTTGTGAGAGCCGCATTTGCAAATGGACAGGAAAAAACATGGTGTCCTTGTCCCCGGTGCGACAACTTTAAAAGGCAGACAGAGGGTGAAATGGTTAAACACCTGCCGAAGTGGGGTTTCAGGCCTAATTATACGGTGTGGACTTTTCATGGTGAGTCTGCCCAACGTGCCAGAGCTGAGGTGGTTCGTCATCGCACCGACGAGCATGGTACCGGGATCGAAGGCATGGTGCAAGACTTTGATGATGCTCGGGATTCGGACGATGAGATGGAGGAACCTGCAAAGGCATTCTATGAAATGTTGGAGTCTTCAAAACGTCCTCTCCACGAGCACACTGAGCTTTGTCAGCTGGATGCCATCGCACAAGTAATGGTTCTCAAGGCTCAATTCAACCTGGGCAGAGAATGCTACGACGCGATGATGACAATATTTGGACGCTTTCTACCCAAAGGCCATGTACTGCCTCCAAACTTGTACCAGTCGGACAAAATTCTCCATGTACTTAAGATGCCCTATGAGAAGATAGATGCCTATGAGAGTGGATGTGCCTTATTTAGGCTTGAGTATGCGGACTTGAACTATTGTCCCATTTGCAAGTCATCCAGGTATGTTGTCGTAGACAACGGTATGGGTGAGAAGATGCAGACAAAAATTCCTGTTAACGTTCTTCGCTATATGCCAATCATACCAAGACTTCAACGTCTTTTCATGGGCGAAGAGACGGCCAGACAGATGACATGGCATAAATTGGGCAAAAGAACCGAACTAGATGCAGATGGGAAACAGATGTTGGTACACACTTCAGACGCTTTTGCGTGGAAGCACTTCGATGCATTACATAACGATAAAGCGGCAGATCCAAGGCATCCTCGAGTCGCCATCAGCACGGATGGATTCAATGTGTTTGGTATGACGGCAACCCAATACAGTTGTTGGCCTGTATTTGTCATTCCACTCAATCTCCCCCCCGGAGAGATTATGAAAAGAAAGAACATTTTGCTGACGTTGATAATTCCAGGGCCCAACTATCCGGGGAAGAATATGAATGTGTACATGCAGCCGCTTAAGGATGAATTGCAACAAGCTTGGGATAATGGGATCAAGACATACGACGCCGCTACCAAAAAAACCTTCAAAATGCATGTGTGGTACATGTACTCGACGCATGACTTGCCGGCGTATGCCCTATTCGTTGGCTGTTTTGTGCATGGAAGGTTCCCATGCCCCACATGCAAGGCAGCTCTTGAGTTCCGTTGGCTGCAGGCGGGTCGCAAGTATTCTTGCTTCGACATGCATAGACAGTTCCTGGATCCTCGCCATAAGTTCAGAAAAGACAAGAAGAATTTCATCAAAGGTAGAGTTGTCAAAAACTCTGCATCACCCGCATTGACAGGCCAACAGATGTTGGATCAGTTAAACGCTCTCGAGCCGGATCCAAATCGTCCTGGGTATTTCAAAGGGTATAATACGGAACACGCATGGACTCACAAGTCATGCTTATGGGATCTGCCTTACTTCAAAGACCTCCTTTGCCCACACAACATCGACGTGATGCACACTGAAAAGAATATCGCCGAGGCCATTTTTGGTACATTGTTCGGCATAGAGGGGAAGTCAAAGGATAATCCTAAGGCTAGAATCGATCAGGAGGCTCTATGTGACAGACCGTTACAAAACATGCGTCAAGCGAAAGGAAAGAAGAACTGGACAAAGCCAAAGGCATGGTTCAATCTTGGAAGGCCGGCTATGAGAGAAATGATCTTGTGGGTGAAAATGCAGTTGATGTTCCCCGATGGTTATGCCGCGAATCTAAAGAGGGGAGCGAGTCTTGACAAACTAAAGATATTTGGTCTCAAGAGTCATGATTGGCACATATGGCTTGAGCGGGTAATGCCGGTGCTGCTGCATGGCTTTATCCCTGAGGATGAATGGCTAGTATTGGCAGAGCTGAGCTATTTCTTCCGTTCTCTTTGTGCGAAAGAACTATCGCCTGGCGTGCTAGATTAAAAGGAAGAGTTGGCGTCGGAGTTGATATGCAAGTTAGAGAAGATCTTTCCACCGGGCTTCTTTAATCCAATGCAGCATTTGATTTTGCATCTCGCGACTGAGGCAAGATTAGGGGGGCGTGCAAAACCGTTGGTGCTTCGCAACTGAGAGGATGCAGAAGACGCTTCGAGAAAAATGTAAAAACAAACGTAGAATTGAAGCATCGATGGCCGAGGCATTCATTACTGAGGAAACGGCAAACTTCGTGGCAGCACACTACGAAGCCAAAAATCGTCATTTGCATAATCCGAAGCCTCCGTACAATGATGGCGACCCAAAAAAAAGTCGATCCAACCTCAGCCTATTCAAAGGGAAGCTCGCACCAGCCGGTGCTTCTAAAGCAAAAGCGTTGGATGTCGATGAATGGCGGACCATTTCGTTGTATATCTTCAACAACCTAACAAGAGTGCGGCCGTACATCGAGTAAGTTGTCGGTACATTATTTTTTCGCAACTTGTAATTCCTTAGAACTGCTCTTATTCCTGGATATTTGATATAGTCGATACGTCGCCAAATTCTCGGATGGAGTGGTCATCCAAAAGGATTCCGTCGAAGAGTATGAGCTCCTGGCGAAGCATTTTGGCGGCTATCCCGGTTTCATCTCTTGGTTCAAACAAACGGTAATTAATTACCATTAATGGACCATTTCATTTCTTCGTCTTATTTGCGGCTAATGCAACAATTCTTTCGTATTAAACTTGTAGGCTAATTCAGAGTCTATGGATGCCGAGCTGAGACAAGTCGCTAATGGTTTTGACTATAAGGTTTGTTCATTTGACAGATACGACATCAACGGGTATCACTTTGGTACCTTTGGCAAAGAGCTATCTATGCCCGACCTGAAGACTACAAATTGTTGTGTCTCTTCTATCGGCGAAGGAGGTACAGAGTACTATGGAAGAGTTGAAGCAATTTATGAACTTCTATTATATGGTGAAAACCCACCGAACGTCGTAGTCTTCAAATGTCATTGGTTCCAGCCGAAGGAGACTAGAAGGACTCATGAACATATAGGGCTAGTCGAAATCAAACAAAACACCCATTTAGATGTGCCCGATGTCTATATTACGGCTCAACAGGCGACCCAAGTTTTCTATCTACCGTGGGCCTGCCAAACTGATCCAAATCTGAAAGGTTGGGATGTCGTTTATGAAGTGCCGCCACATTTTAGACCACCTCCCCTCAATGAAGAGGATTATGAACCTCACATTAACCAAGACACATATGAAGGAGAATTCTTCCAAGAAACACGTATTTCCAAAAAACGTTTCAAGAACCGCTCTACTTCACCCCGGAACTTTGAAGTAGAGAGCGACAATGAATCCGACTTAACCCCCGAGCCGGAACATGAAGAGCCGGAACAAGAAGAGGTTACTGATGCGGATGACCTGTCAATGCTTAACCGATTACATGAAGGAGGCCTTCCACACGTTGTTCCTGATAGTGATGATGATCATGCATTTATTGATGATAGTGATGATGATGATGCATTTATTGATCCCGAAGAATATATAGATGATCAAGATAATTATTAATTCATGTCAGGTAATCAACTTTTAGTTCATGTTAGGTATATGATGATACACATAAATTATATACATTTTATTAATCATGTCGGTATTCAATTTTATGTTGTACTAATTTCGTTTACTATTTGTCATGGCAGTTGTTGAAAGATGGTGGGAAAGTGTTGACAGCACTCCGTGGCTCCTTCGTCGGAGGGTGGTGGGATGGGTACTTCCATTCCTGCCGACTCTCTCCGGAGAGCGTTGCTCTCTAGTCTACATACACCGGTGGCCGCTTCTTCGTTGACCCCCGTGAGAGGAGGTCGGGGGAAGAAGAGAGGTAGTAGAGGTGGGAGAGGAGGGAGAGGAGGCCACGGCAAAGGTAGGGTGGCTGCTACGCCTTCCTTGCCGCCACCCCCAGCTGATTCACCCGAGAATAGGACTGCTAGGGTGGACCTGTCTTAGGACGAGGCTACGCGGACTCCGGTCCACGAGCCTCGGGTCGACGAGCCTTCGACCTACACGACTCTTGTCCCAGAGGCTTCGTCCCACGAGACTCCGGAGCAGAGTAGGGATGAGGGCACGTCCCGGAAGACCCCATGGGATACCTGGCCGGAGGAGCCTAGTGGCCATGCTGATGGTGGCGGGGATCGTTTTTGTGATAGCGACATGGAGCTGCCTGAGGGCGCCACCGTCTACCAGCGTGGTATGACACGGCTCCCGCCCGTGCCGGCGACCCGCGAGCTGAGATGGTTGATTAGGCCTGATGGGGAGAGGTAAGTGCATGTACTCTTTTTTAACCTTTTGCCTTCACGTTTTTTCAAATATCTAATGTGTTGGCTTTGTCATACTGCAGGGGTTGGCATCATCCCAAGGATGCCCGCAGGCCCAACAGCATCCTTGGTGTCCTTGTCAGGCAAAACTTCCCGGGGTTTGTCACGTTGCCCGGTGAGGGTCAGGTTCGAGAGTTAGGACTGACCTGGGAGCACTACTTGGCTGCACCGGCCCCGCCTGAGGAGAGGATCGACGGTGTTTTGTGCCACACGAGGGCGGAGATGGTGATCAGGAATTTTTTGGTAATTTCTACTTTACACAATTAAAAATCAACAATAGCTAGTTATTGTACTAATAAGTATTGTGTCGTTTGATTGCAGACCTTCTACAGGTGTCAGGAGGGATACGAGGAGGCCGCGGCAAAGGTTATCGATCAGCAATGCAGGCGCCTACTGCAAAACTTTTGGCACGAGGCTCGGGTGCAGGCTGTTTGAGACTACTACGCCTCACGGCGTAGTACATGAAGGTAATTACGTATTCTTAAGGCCTTGTACTTAGTTTCCTTCATTTGATTCCTACGCGTAGCGCTCAAATATCTCTTTATTAACTTAGGTGCCCCCAAGATGGTGTGCGGATATGATGGATTGTTGGGAGGCGTTGGTGGATGAGTGGTGCTCAGAACAATGGCTATCCGTCCACAACAATGCCAAGGACCGGCGTAACAAAATGGTTGGTGTGCCACACCATCAAGGGAGCACCAACTTAAATCTGTTTGGTCTGAACTAGGTATGTGGTTAGCTTCATGATTCATGCAATTCATTCTTGATTCTAGCTTGAGCCCTTTACTAATACTTTGTTCCTCTCTCTCTCTTTTAGGCGCATCACAATAAAACGGAGGTGCCACAGATGTATGACCTCTATGCGATGGCCCATACTGCCTCGTACAAGAAGGTCAAGGCATTCTCTGAGTCTGACCTCGATGATCCCTTGAAGTTCAGCAACATCTCCTCCCACAACAAGCTCGTGAGGTACAGAGATGAGGGGAAGGCGAGGAAAGGGGAGGACTTTAAGCCGAGCCAGGATCCTATTGATCCAGAGCTGGTGATGATAGTTGGCGGCGGGAGGCCCCATGGCTCGATTGCCATTGGAGATGGCCTTATACGTTGTCCTGGCAACCTCCGGGAGATCAAGGCGCGCCAAACGAGCTCCTGTCCTGAGATAAGTCCTTGTCCACGTCCAGTCGAGCTCGCCATCGAGGTTAGTTATACGGACTCAGATATCTTTCCTCATTACGTTGTGTGTGTGAACAAAGATGATTACAATGCTAGCGAGGAGTTGTGTTGCAGGCTGCTATTTTGAAAGAGAGAGAGGCAACACAGGCGCTTATGGCGGCGAAAGAGAAGGAGATGGAGGAGAGGACGGCAAGGTTGTTGGAGGAGGAGAGGGCACGGTCCGATGCGTCTTACCGGGCCATCTACGAGCTCTTCGTGGTAATATTCTTCTTCATATTTGTCAAATCTTGCATATAATGTTCCTTTCATTAATAATGAATATCGTTGACTTGTGAAAACCAAATGTGTAGACTATGTGCGAGAAGACCGGCCAGGCCGCTCCGTCGATGCCAGTCATTACCACGGCTGCAACGGTGAGTTTCATTTCAATGCAATGATCTTTTCAGTGTCATCATGCTAACGAGACATTGCAAATCATCTTTGGTGCAGCTTAACTCCGGAGTCGCATCGCACGACCCTTCTCCAGGGCAGCCTTCTCCAGGTGAAACCGGTCTGAGGAACCGCGGTGCCTCTCCTCCATGATGACGAGGACGGTAAGCCCCAAACTTAGCTCGTTTTTCATCTTCTTAGCACTTAGACAAACTTAGCACTTACACAAACTTAGCATTAGACAAACTTAGCACTTAGACAAACTTAGCACTTAGACAAACTTAGCACTTAGATAAACTTACCTCCTTCCGAAATATTAGTGTTCTTCATCTTCTTCTTCTTATTCTAGTCTTCTTCATCTAACTTTCGTCCGAATGACACAAATAAGCAATAAGAAGAAGAAAACAAGAGGAGAAAGATAGAGAGAAGAAAACCGCTTCTTCATCTTCTTCTTATTCTAGTCTTCTTCATCTAACTTTCATATTTCCCATTTTGCAGGTTAGAGTCACTTCACGGAAGCTTGCATTGATGGAGTGCTTGTGATTTTGTATCAATGAACAATGTTAAACTTGCTACATATGTGAAACTTGTTACTATTGTAATATGGTGAACAATGTGACATTTGTTTTGGTATGTTTGTTGGATACTTGTGCTTGTGCTTGTTGTTGGATGATCATCACTAGGGTTATTGTGAAATATATACATATATAGCATATTTTGCCTGTGAAAATTGGATATTAGAAAAAATAGAAAAAACTGGGGCAATATTGCCATTTTGCCGACGGCCACCGTCGACATAGTTTCTTTGCCGTCCGGCACCGACGGCAAAGGCGACACGTGGCACCCACCTGTGCATCCTGGGAGTGCGCCTGATGCCATTTGGTACATTTGCCGTCCGGGGGCGGACGACAAAGAAGCTATGCCGACGGCCACCGTCGGCATAGCAGTGGCACTGTAGCAAAGGAGTGTGGCGGGGGGCGTACGACAAAGAAGATATGCCGACGGCCACCGTCGGCATAGCAGTGACCGTCAGCAAAGGAGGCTGGCGGGGGGGGGGGGGGGCGGACGGCAAAGAAGCTATGCCGACGGTGGCCGTCGGCAAAGGAGGGGAGGCAGACGGCATAGGGTGAGGACGGCAAAGGGGGAGTGGCAGACGGCAAAGGCTCCTTTAGCCACCAACGGGGCTAACTCAAGTTTTGGCCATCCAGACACTTTGCCGTCTGCTGCCTGACGGCAAAAACACTTTGCCGTCCGCTGTATAAAGGCAGACGGCAAAGCACTCCTTTACCGGGGTTCTCAGTGCCAGAAATTTTGCCGTCTGCTGCCCGACGGCAAAGGCTTTGCCGTCGGTGGTCCTGTCCTTTGCCATCCGCTATGGCAGACAGCAAATAACTGAATTCCAGTAGTGACTCCTCAAACTACGGTCATCACCGGAAAGTATCCCAAATATTGTCACTATGGGGTTTACGGATCATAACTCGTAATAGGTGCATATGACTAGGCAAGATCGGATCAAGAACATAGATATAATGGTGATGACATAAACGGTTCAGATCTGAAATCATGGCACTCGGGCCCTAGTGACAAGCATTAGGCATAGCAAACTCATAGCAACATCAATCTCGGAACATAATGGATACTAGGGATCAAGCCCTAACAAAACTAACTCGATTACATGATGAATCTCATCCAACTCCTCACCGACCAGCAAGCCTACGAAGGAATTACTCACTCCCAGTGGGGAGCATCATGGAATTGGTGATGGAGAAGGGTTGGTGATGACAAAGACCGAAGATTCCCCTCTCCGGAGCCCCAAACGGGCTCCAGATCTGGCCTCCCGATGAAGAACATGAGGTGGCAGCGGCTCCATATCGTAAAACGCGATGAAACTTTCTCCTTGATTTTTTTCTTCGAAAATAGGATTTTATAGTGGCAGTATTAGGGTCAGTGGGGCCACGAGGTGGGCATAACCCACCAGGGCGCGCCCAGGGGGCCTGGCGCGCACTGGTGGGTGCTGGCCCCCCTGGCCCCCCTCCTCGGTAGATTTTGGCTCCAATAATTCTTATATATTCTGAAATAATTCTCCAAAAAGTTTCGTTTCGTTCTGAGAACTTTTATTTCTGCACAAAAACAACACCATGGTAGTTCTGCTAAAAATAGCATCAGTCCGGGTTAGTTTCATTCAAATCATGCAAATTATAGTCCAAAACAAGGGCAAAAGGATGAGGAAAAGTAGATACGTTGGAGAAGTATCAACTCCCCCAAGCTTAAACCTTTGCATGTCCTCAAGCAATTTAGTTGACAAACTGAAAGTGATAAAGAAAAAGTTTTATGAACTCTTTTGTTTTGTTTACATATATATGCTTAAGTAGCACCCAGGTTTTCAGCAAACCATGTCAACAATAGCTCTTAGAAATTATATTAACTCATATCAATAACATAAGCAACTAGCGAGCAATAATAAGATATCTCAAGCGCCAACACTTTGTCAAAACAATCATAATACAATATGACAATAGTGGTATCTCGCTAGCTCTTTCTGAGACCGCAAAACATAAATGCAGAGCACCTCCAAAGTTCAAGCAATGACTAAACATTGTAATTCATGGTAGAAAAGATCCAGTCATGCTGCACCCAACATCGACTATACACAATGCACGAGGATGACAATAGCGCTCTCGGGTCTGGCGCTTGTTTGAGAAGGTGATGACTCAACTTAAAAGTAAATAGATAATCCCTTCGCAGAGGGAAGCATGGATTTGCAGAGGTGCCAGAGCTCAAGTTTTAAAACAGTGATAGATGAATTTTCGGAAGTACACCCTTCTTGTCAACGTCACGACCAAGAGTTATCAATATCTTCCATGCTAAACAAATTAGCGGCGGTTCCCAAGTGGTAAAAGTAAAGGTTTACTCCCCCTCCACCAAGAACCACACTCCACGGCTAGTGGCATCCACGGGTACCATCCAAACCAAACACATTCCTGGGGGAGTTTTGTTTAATTATTTTTGATTTTTGATTTCGGGACTGGGAATCCCTATTACCGCCCGTCTCGTGTAAGGACGAGTGAATAAACACTCATCATGAGAACAACTCGCTTAGCATAGAAGATACTCACCGCCCCCTGTGGCTCTATGAGCAGTCCAGGCACACAAAACAGATGTTTATTTGAATTTTTAGAGGTGGCACATGCAAATTTACTTAGGACGGCAGGGTAATACCGCATATAGGTAGATATAGTGGACTCATCTGGCATAACTTGATTTAAGGATTTTGATGCACAAGCAGTATTCCCTCTTAGTACATGCGAAGGCTAGCAAATAGATTGAGAAGCGGCCAGCTAGAGAGCGAAAATGGTCATGAACATGCATTACATATAATAAACATTGACTACTAGCATGACTAGGATATGGACACCATGAACATAAATATCATGAAGGCTATGTTGGTTTTGATTCAACTACATGCGTGAACATGTGCCAAGTCAAGCCACTTGAAACATTCAGAGGAGGATACCATATCATCATACCACATCATAACCAATTTAATGCATGTTGACATCCAAGATAAATCATTATCCACTCCTAGCTACTTAAGCATGGCATGAACAACTATAATCTCTAATAATCATTGCAAATATGTTTGATCATAATAAGCTGAATCAAGGGATACTAGGTTAAACATATTTACAAAAACAAAAACAAGTTGAGTTCATACCCTCTCTTCTCTACCATAGTCAATTCATCAAATGTTGTCATCATTGCCTTTCACTTGCACGACCGAATGATAAGAAAATAATAATAGTGCAAGAGTGTCGTGGACTAAGCTGGAATCTGCAAACACTTTATTCAAGAGGAGAAGACAAGGTAAAATGGGCTCTTTGTTAGGCTAACAATGATGCATATAAGAGCCACTCAACATTTTCATCGTGGTCTTCTCCTTGGTACGAATCAAACAAAAACAAAAGAATTTCAGAGAAACACACTGAAATATTTTTGGAGTTTTTGGTTTTTCTTGAAGAAAGCAAATTAAAGAGAAAAACAAAACGAGAAAAACTATTTACACGGGAAAGCTCCCAACAAGAAAAAGACGAAATGATAAATCTTTTTGGGTTTTCTTATGATACTACAATTAAACTAAGCTAGAAAGAAAAACTAAAAAGAAGCAGGAAATGTTTTTGGATTTTCTCAAAGTTTTTCAAACACACAAGAAGAAAGCGAGAAAACAAATTTAGCATGGATATTACAATGAAAAAGTATGAACACCGACAACCAGAATAAAGCGTGTGAACATGAATGTAATGTCGGTGGAAATACGTAATCCCCTAAGCTTAGGCTTTTGGCCTGGCTTGGTATTCACCATCCATAGAAACCATCCGGTCCCAAGTCGAAGTGAGGTGGAGGTGGCACCTGAGCATCCCACCCCTAGGGCTCCTCCTTAGTAGCTGCTAGGTTTTTCCGGTAGGCTTTAATGTCGTCTGGCATAATCCTGTATCCGTTCTTTGCAATAGAATCAAACAAAGCAGGTGCAGGCAACGGAATAACATCACGGGTTTCTTTGCTAAATACTAGGTTGTAAAGAATGTCGCGGGGAGAATCAGTTACATCAAGGAATTGGTGATCATGTAGCGACTTGTGATCAAGATAAACTCGGGACACGAGATAATCATGGGGGCGAAACTGAACATTAAAGTGTCTCGCTAAGCGAGTAGCATAAATACCACCATGTATCTTTCCCTTAGTTTTGTTAAGGTGTAAGCGACGAGCAATAATAGCCCCCATACTAAAGGTGTGATCATCATAAAGTGCACGACGTAAAATAGCAAGGTCAGGGGCACTAAGTTCGCCGAGCTTCTCCCTAGCGGTTAAACACTTAGCGATGACCAAAGTAAAGTAATGCACCGAGGGAAACTGCAAGCTGGTAGCAGTAGCATTTGACACGCTTCTATCCTCACCCACTGTTAAAGTGAGGAGAAAATCCTCAAACACAGATGGCCTAGGTTCTCTCAATTCCCCATCAGAAGGGATCAAGCATATGTTGCAGAAGTTAGTTAGCGACATTTTGTAAGTTTCAGCATAAAGATTAAACTGCACTTCAGGAGGGTTGTTTCTTCCCAGAAAATAAAAACCTTGCACAAAGGAATATATAAGGATGTGATATTGGTCACACTTAGCTGCGAAGAACTCAGTCAACCCAGCATTTGCAACAAGATGAGTGAACTCTTGATGGAATCCAGCCTCCTCCATGAAGGCATCAAGTGGCAATTCACACGTCCGCACCTCCGCCCTTCATGGGGTGTGAAGGTCACTGTTCGGTGATTCCCCAATGACTCCCCTTTTCTTGGAGGAAAACTTCCTAAAGAAATCCATCTTATTCCTGTAAAAATTCTAAAAAATTGTAGTCCTCAAAAAATTTGTCAACAAAACTTTGTAAGATTGATACCAACTACTCCTAAGCACGCATAGAGGCTATATTGAGCATTCAAACTACTTATAACTCTAAGAATTCAACATGCAAGCTCATCTACAGCAGCACCAAGAGTAGCTAATTACTCTAAATATAACCCACTAAATGAAAAACTAATTGGAGCAACGGAGGTGTCACATACCAAGTAGCAATCCCTCCAAACAGTTTCAGAAACGGAGCTTCGATCTAAGAGATCAAAATCCACGGGTTTGAGAGCAAGAACACGTGAATGGTGGCCGTGGTGAATTTTTTCTGGAGGTATGTGATGATGTGGGCTAAAGAGATAAGTGAGGGGGGCCACGTGGGGGCCAGAACCCACCAGGGCGCGCCTGGGGGTGCTGGCGCGCGCTGGTGTCTTGTGGGCACCAGGTGCACCCCCCTCAGGTATTATTTGTACCAAAAATTCATAAATATTTGGGAAAAATCGTGTTAAATTTTCAGGACATTCTGAGAACTTTTATTTTTGGGTCATTTTTTATTGCCCGGTGAAAACAGAAAACAGGATAATCATGGCATTTTATTTTATTTGACTAACTAAAACAGAAAATAAAAGGTGGGAGCAGAGAGTTTTGTTTACTAAATTCATCGACATCATACCTCTCGAAAATGATCCATTAATAAGGTTGATCAAGTCTTATTAACAACCACTTCCGATTAGCATGAAACCGAAGAACTTTCGTAAAACACTAAGTTACCTCAATGGGGATGTGCATATCCCCTACAATAAGTATATCATATTTCTTTTTGGCAGTAGGTAGAGGTAATTGGAAACTCCCAAGAGTGATGATTGGAGATTCTTCAATAACATTTCTACCATTCACTTGGATTGTTTCTTCGGAAAGTTCACCGTGTGCTCATTACCATTGATGTGAAAAGTGACTTTGCTTTTATTGCAATCAATAACAGCCCCTGCAGTATTCAAAAAGGGTCTACCAAGAATAATCGACATGTTGTCATCCTCTGGCATCTCAAGAATAACAAAGTCCGTTAAGATAGTAACATCGGCAACAACAACGGGCACGTCCTCACAAATACCGATAGGTATGGCTGTTGATTTGTCAGCCATTTGCAATGATATTTCAGTAGGTGTGAGTTTATTCAAATCAAGTCTCTTATATACGGAGAACGGCATAACACTAACACCGGATCCCAAATCACACAAAGCAGTTTTGACATAGTTTCTTTTATTGGAGCAAGGTATAGTAGGTATTCCCAGATCTCCAAGTTTTTTAGGTACTCCATCCTTAAAAGAATAATTAGCAAGCTTGGTGGATATTTCAGCTTCAGGTAAATTTCTTTTATTAGTGATGATGTCTTTCATATACTTTGCATAGGGGGGCATCTTTAGGATATCGGTTAAACATGTACGCAAAAAGACAGGCTAATCATTTCAACAAAGCGCTCAAATTCTTCATCATCCTTCTTCTTAGATGGTTTAGGTGGAAAGGGAATGGGTTTCTGAACCCATGGTTCTATTTCTTTACCATGTTTCCTAGCCACAAAATCTTTTTTATCATAATGTTTATTTTTAACTCGTGGGTTATCAAGATCAGGAGCAGGCTCTATTTCAACATCATTATCTGGTTCTTTATCATTGATAGGTTTAGCATTTTCATGAACATCATCATTATCATTTTCATTATCACTAGGTGAATGTTCATTACTAGACCGAGTTTCGGCATCAGAAATAGAGACATCATTATTATTAGGAGGTTTTTGTATCTCGGGTTCACTAGAGGTATGCAAAGTCCTATCATTTTTTCTTTTTCTTTTTTTTTCTAGAAGGACTAGGTGCATCAATATTAATTCTCTGAGAGTCTTGTTCAACTCTTTTAGGATGACCTTCAGGATAAAGTGGTTCTTGGGTCATTCTACCTCCTCTAGTTACTACTCTAGCAACAAAATCATTCATATTACTATTCATTTCATCGAGCAATTCTTTTTGAGACTTAGCAACTTGTTCTAACTGAGTTTGAACCATAGTGGAATGCTTTCCTACACCTCTAACATCATTACTGATTCTAAATAGCAAGTCACTCAAGCGAGCAATCATATCAGAATTATATTTCAATTGTTTCAAAACATGTGCATTGAAATGATCTTGCTTCATAATATAGTTGTCAAACTCATATAAGCACTGACTAGGATGTTTATTGTAAGGGATATCACCTTCATCAAATTTTAATAAAGAATTTACCTCTACCACCTATGGAGGTGGTGGTGTGTCAAGGCCATGTATTTCTTCAATAGGTGGTAAATTCTTAACATCCTCGGCTTTAATACATATTTCCTTCATATATTTCTTTGCCTTTTGCATATCTTCAGGACTGAGAAATAAGATACCCCTCTTCTTCGGAGTGGGTTTAGGCGGTGGTTCAGGAAGAGTCCAATCATCATAATTCTTCAATATGTTATTCAATAATTCCTCAGCTTGTTCAACAGTTCGTTCCCTAAAAACACAACCAGCACAACTATCTAGGAAGTCCCTAGAAGCACCAGTTAGTCCATTATAGAAGATATCAAGTATTTCATTTTTCTTGAGAGGGTGATCAGGCAAAGCATTAAGCAATTGGAGAAGCCTCCCCCAAGCTTGTGGGAGACTCTCTTCTTCAATTTGCACAAAGTTAAATATTTCCTGTAAGGCAGCTTGTTTCTTATGAGAAGGAAAATATTTTTCTGAGAAGTAGTAAATCATATCTTGGGGACTACGCACACAAACAGGAGCAAGAGTATTGTACCATGTCTTAGCATCACCCTTTAATGAGAACGGAAATAACTTATGGATGTAATAGTAGCGAATCTTCTCATCATGAGCAAAGAGGGTGGCTATATCATTCAGCTTAGTAAGGTGTGCCACTACAATTTCAGTTTCATAGCCATGGAAAGGATCAGATTCAACCAAAGTAATTAACTCTGGGTCGACAGAGAATTCATAATCCTTATCAGTAACAAAGATAGGTGAAGTATCAAACTTAGGATCACATTTCATTCTAGCATTCAAAGTTTTTTCCTTATACTTGCGTAGCAATTTCTTAAGATCGTTTCTATCCATGCAAGAAAGAATTTCTCTAGTTACCTCCTCGTCCATAACATAACCTTCAGGTATCTTAGGCATTTCAAATCTAGGAGAGCTAGGACTAGTAGGTGTTTCATAATCATCATCAGTTTCATGGTTTTCATCAATTTCAGCAATCTCATCAATTTTAGTAATTTCATTCTCTTTAGCTCTAGCAATTTGTTCATCAAGAAATTCTCCTAGTGGCACATTATCATCAAGCATGGTACTAGCATCATCATAAGCTTCATTCATAGCAGAGGTAGCATCATCAATAACTTGCGACATATTAGGATTACAAGCATGTGGTGGTGTTGCAAGTCTACTCAAAACAGAATGTGAATCAAGTGCAGAGCGTGATGGCAATTCCTTACCTCCCCTCGTCCTAGAGGGAACGATCTTGGTCTTTGGATCCTTCAGATTCTTCATAGTGATAAATTGATATAAATCCCAAGTGACTAAACAAATGTAGCTATGGTCCCCGGCAACGGTGCCAGAAAAAGGTCTTGATAACCCACAAGTATAGCGCATCGCAACAGTTTTCGAGGATAGAGTATTCAACCCAAATTTATAGATTCGACACAAGGGGAGCCAAAGAATATTTGAGAGTATTAGCATCTGAGTTGTCAATTCAACCACACTTGGAGATTAAATATCTGCAGTAGAGTGATCAGTAGCACAATAGTATGATAGTTTTGATAGCAGTAGCAACAGTAATAGTAGCGGTAACAGTGATAGCAATAGCTTTGTAGCAGTTGGAACAATAGCAGCAGCAGTAGTAACTGTCGGATTTCGGGCACCGCAAAACCCCAAGAAGTTCGAACACAGGGGCGTCTGCAAAGATCCCCTGCAGCCTTGCCCAACCTTGCTCACTACTCGATGGTTAGGACGATGAACTCGCACGATGACGAGGAAGCAGATGCACACGATGACTTACCCAGGTTCGGCCACTACGAAGCAAAATACCCTACTCCTGCTTTGGTGGATTGCCTGATGCGGAGGTGTGGTGGATGAACTAGTACAGTGGTGAGTAGCCTCGTGAGGGCGCTCGAGTGGTGTTCTTGGCTCTCTGCCTTGTCTGTTGTCTTTTCTTTCGTCCCCCTCTCTACGGTGCAGCCTATCCTCTACATATAGCAGCGGCCCGGGTCCTCTTGCCCTATCGCAATGGCGGGAAGGGATCCCACAATGGCCAAATTCGAAGGGGGACAGGAGTACATCCCCGCCCTGTCCAAAGGTGGTCTTCTCCTGCAAAGTAGCTGTCGATGATGCAGAGGTGGGCTCGGCGATGACATCCATCCTGCTGGGCTCGTGGTTGTGGTCTTGTTGCACCGGAATGGAAACCTTTGGGTGGCGCTGTGGGAACCCGCGTACGTCCTTGCTCCCTTTGCACCAAAGGGGAAACTGCTTCGCGTGGCACGCTGGCGCCCGACTGTCCCTCCTTGCGTGATCCTGGACTCCTGAGGCCGGGTTTTGCATAGAGATCTCCGCCGCTCTGGAGGGGGCCTGAGGAGGCCCACTCCTCGCTGATCTTGGTGCTGCTTCCCTCGCGAGCTTGGGTCCTCGTGAGGACCTTGTCTTGAGTGGGGCTGCCCCAGGTTGTGCTCGGCTCGCGAGGTGGGCCATGCCCTGGGCCGCAGGCTGGCAGGTCTGGGTACCCCCGTTCCCAGAATGCTGAGAGTAGCCCCCGGGCTCGAGGCGTGCTCGGGCCGGCATCTGGGTGAAGCCGCTGAGGACGGCTAGAAGCGTCGCGGGCCCCAAACGCTTGCGGGCCAGGACTAGCGCGCGTTGTGCGGTTGATGTCGGGCATCCAACGCCCCTTTGGCCACCGCTCGAATCGACAAAAGCCTGACTTCCAGCGCCAAGCCATTACTGCTTTCCTCTTCTGCGCACCTGCTCTTACTCCCAGATCCCCGGCCTTAGCAGTGACCTCTCCAAATCCCGGCGCCGCTCCATCCTCCTCCTTGCCGTGTCGGCCCTGCGAACTTCCCGATGGCTCCCGCCGGCAAGTCGAAGCCAGAGGCCCAGAGCTCAGCCTCCGCTCCCATCTCACCGGCGCTCTCGGAGTCCACCATTGCCAAGGACGGAGACCTCGTCCCGGTGCTCCCGTCGACGGCAGACGGGATCAACGAGTGGGGGCGGGCCTTGATATGGGGTGGCTCCTCGGAGAAGCGGCCCTCGTCCAGGTCGGCCTATCCTTTCTTTCTCCATAGCATCTTCGCTGGGCTCGTCCCACCCTTCTCCAAGTTCTTCACCGCCAACCTCGACCACTACGGGATCCAAGCCCTTCATCTCCAACCCAACTCGATCCTGCTCTTGTCCGTCTTCGCCTTCTACTACGAGGCTTTCGTGGGCGTGAAGCCTTCGGTGGCCCTCTTCCGCCATTTCTTCAGCTTGCGCGTGCACGACGGCGCTCAGCGGTCGGCGTGCATCTCCTTCATCACGGTCCAGAGCGGTAACATGCTCTTAAAGGCCGGGAAGAAGGTGAAGAACTTCAGGCACCGCTGGGTCTTCATGGATCTCAAGAGCACCAACCCCCGCTTGGATCTTCCGAAGGGGCTGCCGGAGAAGACCCCCGTGTGGAGCTCCGCGAAGCTTTTCAACCCCCGGGCCAGGCCCGTCTTGGAGCGGATTTCTCGCGATATCAGTGCCAGGAAGCGGACTAGGGGGATGATAGTGAAGGAGTTCTTGAAGCAGTGCCTGGCACCCCTCCAGTCGCATTCGAGGCCCTTGTGGGAATACCGGGGTAGCGGCAACGACCTCAGGCTTCGGTCTGCCCCCATGCCCTCCGGGGAGCTGAGCAGAGTTGTAACAACCCTGCTCAACGGCGACCCCGGAGATTTTCCCGATGACTACGCCCCGTTGTACTGCCACGACGACGGAGCCGATCTGGTCGCCGCGATGCCTGTCTTCAACGAACTGGGGCTCTCCCCAGCTGAGGGCCTTGGCTCCCTGGTGATGATGTCCTTTGGCGACACCGCGGGCGGGGAGGATTCGGAGAAGACAGCGGATGACGACCTGGAGGAGGCATCTCCCCCGTCGCAGAGCATGCTCTTTCGTGACCTTGAGGACGATGACGATGTTGGTGAAGCTTCTGCTATAGGTTCTCCGCGTCCCGCCAAGGTCCTCAGGGGGTCAGGACCGGCCCCTCGTGCCACACGGTCTGCCTGCCTGGCGACCCCCAGGAAGCGCGGGGCGGAGTCTCCTCCGGTGTGCCCTGCCTCTACCGGCAAGGCAGTTGAAGTGCCGGCCTCGCCCCCGCCCGAATCGCAGCTTGCGAGCAAGGCAGACGAGGCCGGGGCCATGGTGATCCCTCCAGCTGCCGCCCTTGTGGACAGTGCTCCTGCTCCCCCGCGTGGTGGTGCCCTCCCGGAGAAAGGCGAGGGCGCCCCCGTCGTTGTCGAAGCTGAGAGGAACAGGAAGTGGGTCGATATTGAAGAGTTAGTAATCCGGCTCGTCCTTGGTCGCCTGCCAGTAGCTTGTGTGCTGATGATTTTTTCTTTGCTTGGTGACCAGGAATGCCGCCGTGCTGAAGATGAGGAAGAAGAAGGCGGGCATCAAGTCGAAGGTGACTTCCGATGCACCGCCTGCTCCTGTTGTCCTGCCGTCGCCTGACGAGGCACCTGACGCTGCGGGTGTGGGGGCTCATGAGGCGACCCTCCTGGCCGCTTCCGCGGAGCCCCCTGAGCTCCCGATGCCTGTTGGTGTGGCCGCTCCTGCCCTCGAGGGCGCGTCGGCGTTGCTGCCCCGCCAGCCCCCAAGGGCCAGCTACCCTTGGACTCGTCTGCATCCACCTTACTTGTAGTCGTGGCGGAGCCTCCGGTGCCTCCTGCTTCTCGTGCTTCTGCCGCCCCAGGGGCGTCTCCTATGATGGCACAAGCGACTCCTCCTGACGAGGCCTTGGTGTCCGCATTGCGCAGCCCGAGCGTCCTGGACGGGGCCTACACCGATCTGGGTCAGGTTCGGGACGCACTCGGGGGCCCTGACGATCACCTCGCGAGTGGGTACCTGGGGCTCCTCTCCAGGTGGCTCCAGGCCGACGCCTCTGTCGTGGCAGTTTGGGTCAGGCCAAGGCCACCACGGCGGAGAGCGAGAAGGAGGGCGCGTCAGCCAAGGCAGCCCGCGAGGCGGCACTGACTGACGCGGCGTCTGCTACAAGGCGTTGTGACGAAGCGGAGGCCCGCTTGAAGGTTCTTCAGGAAGACAAGTCCGCGCTTGCGGAACAGCTGCGTCAGCAAGGGGAAGCCCTCAAGACCTGCGAGGCCCAGCTTGTCGATCGGGACTCCGAGCTGTCCCAGGTGGCGGCCAACCGAGCCGCGGACCGAGAGTGCTTGGATGCGCGGGAGAGGGAAGTCGCTTCGGAGAAGCCCGGCTCGACACCAGGGAGAAGGCTCTTGCCGCGGCTGAGGGGAAAAAGGCCGCGGAGCTCATCGCCTTTCCCTCCGTCGAGCTCAGGCTTCGCCAAGCACTCCACTCCCTCTGCCGGGATGGGTTTATGGAGCCCCTGGTGGCTCCGGAGAGCGGCTTCAGGGAGCTTGCTTCGAAGCCTGTCGAGGCGCTGGAGGGCGCCGTTGCCAAGGTGGAGGGGGTCTTGGAGAGCGAGTGCCGCAACCTCTTTTCTGAGGCCGCGATGCGCGTCTTCAGCCATCTTCACCTTCGCGAGGCGGGGTTTGACTTCGATTCCGTGATCCGCCCGGTCGCCCCAGAGGTCTGCGCCAGCGCTGCAGCGACAGTGAAGGGCGCTGTGGGGGCGCTGGTGAAGAAGTTCACCTGCATCACCGTTCCCCCGCCTCCTGAAGCTGCAAGGGTTAGTGGCGAAGAAGACGACGCCAGCGATGTTGATGACGAGTTCCCCGTGGCCGGGACGAGTGGTGGCGGCGGCTCCTCCTAATTCCTCTTCCTTGTTCCTTTCCTGCAACGTTCATTGTGCCTCGTGGAGGCGTTAGACTTGTTTGTATTTGCGAAAACTTTTAATGCTTGTAATAGCTGTTGAACTGTATGATCGCTTTCTTCGCCTTGTTTCCTTCTTGCTTGCTGTGATGCTCTGCGTCGGCAGGGCCCGGCCCCGCGCATACCTCAGCCGCCGTTGGGCCGTCCGGATCACCAGGACGGTGCCAAGGGGCTATAGGACCAGTGAGGCTCCTGAGTCGCGATGCTCAGAAGTCCCCCTTGACGTACGAGCAGCCCTCATGAAGGGAACATGGTGAAGATTGGGTTAAATTGGAAATTTCGAACACCTTGCGCTCTGCGTCGGCTGGGCCCGGCCCCGTGCATACCTCAGCCGCCGTTGGGCCGTCCGGATCACCAGGACCGTGCGAAGGGGTGAGGGGCTACGTGGCCAATGAGGCTCTTGAGTCGCGATGCTCAGGAGTCCCCCTTGACGTACGAGCTCCAGTGTCGTCCTTAGGGGTTTTGATCGCTTTGAGCTCTGCGTCGGCAGGGCCCGGCCCCGCGCATACCTCAGCCGCCGTTGGGCCGTCCGGATCACCAGGACGGTTCCATGGGGTGAGGGGCTACGTGGCCAGTGAGGCTCCTGAGTCGCGATGCTCAGGAGTCCCCCTTGACGTACGAGCGGCTCCCATACCTTTCCTCGCTAGCTTTTCCTAAGAGGGGCGCGTGAAGACCAGGTTTGGCAGACCTGGGGTGGTGGCGTGTACCAGGCTTGGCCCGGTAGTAGCCCCCATGCACACCCCTCACGCGTACATCCCAGGGGAACGCAGCGAGACGGGGCCGCGAGGGGCCTTCCTGAGGTTGGATGCAGCCGCTGGGGCGCCCTCAGTTGTTTATCCCCAGCACGGAGCGTAGGGCTTCCACATTGCGTGGACATAGTCATTGGTGGACCGTTGATACGTCCCCAACGTATCTATAATTTTTGCTTGTTCCATGCTGTTATATTATCATTCTTGGATGCTTTACACTCATTTTATTACAACTTTATATTATTTTTGGGACTAACCTATTAACCTAGAGCCCAGTGCCAGTTTCTGTTTTTTTCGTGTTTTTGAGTTTTATAGAAAAGGAATATCAAACGGAGCCCAAACGGAATAAAAATCTACGGTGATTTTTTATGGACCAAAAGAAGCCCAGGCAGCATTGGAGTTGGGCCGGAAGAGCCACGAGGCCACCACAAGCCTGGGGGGCACGCCCCCCCTAGGGCGCGCCCCCTAGCTTGTCATCACCTCGTGGCCCCCCTGGACTTGTTTCCGCCGCCAAAAATTCCTATAAATAGAGAAACCCCCAGAAACAAACCTAGATCGGGAGTTCCGCCGCCGCAAGCCTCCAGAGCCATGAAAAACCAATCGCAAGCCCGTTCCGGCACACTGCCGGAGGGGGAAACCATCACCGAAGGCCATCTTCATCATCCCGGCGATCTCCATGACAAGGAGGGAGTAGTTCACCCTCGGGGCCGAGGGTATGTACCAGTAGCTATATGTTTGATCTCTCTCTCTCGTGTTCTTGAGATGGCACGATCTGGATGTACCGCGAGCTTTATTGATATAGATGAATCATATGGAGTTTTCCCCTCTCTATCTTCTTGTGATGATTTGAGTTTTCCCTTTGAAGTTTTCTTATCGGATTGAGTATTTAAGGATTTGAGAACACTTGATGTATGTCTTGCGATGGGATATCCGTGGTGACAATGGGACGTTCTATTGATCCACTTGATGTATGTTTTGGTGATCAACTTGCGGGTTCCGTGACCTTGGGAATCTATGCATAAGGGTTGGCACATGTTTTCGTCTTGCCTCTCCGGTAGAAACTTTGGGGCACTCTTTGAAGTTCTTTGTGTTGGATTGAACATGATGAATCTGAAATTGTGTGATGCATATCGTATAATCAAGCCCATGGGTACTCGTGGTGACATTGGAGTATCTAGGTGACATTAGGGTTTTGGTTGATGTGTATCTTAAGGTGTTATTTCAGTACGAACTCTAGGGCTGTTCGTGACACTTATAGGGATAGCTCATAAGATTGATCGGAAAAGATAACTTTGAGGTGGTTTCGTACCCTACAATAATTTCTTCGTCTGTTCTCCGCTATTTGTGACTCTGGAGTGAACTCTTTGTCGCACGTGAGGGATTTACATATGATTCAACTATGTCAGTATTGTTGAGAGAACTTGAACTAGTGAAAGTATGAACCCTAGGACTTTTTCTAAGCATTGCAATACCATTTGTGCTCACTTTTATCATTAGTTACCTTGCTGTTTTTATATTTTCAGATTACAAAAACCTATATCTACCATCCATATTGCACTTGTATCACCATCTCTTCGCCGAACTAGTGCACCTATACAATTTACCATTGTATTGGGTGTGTTGGGGACACAAGAGACTCTTTGTTTTTTGGTTGCAGGGTTGTTTGGGAGAGACCATCTTCATCCTACGCCTCCCACGGATTGATAAACCTTAGGTCATCCACTTGAGGGAAATTTGCTACTGTCCTACAAAACTCTGCGCTTGGAGGCCCAACACGAGTCTACAAGAAGAAGGTTGTGTAGTAGACATCAAGCTCTTTTGTGGCGCCGTTGCCGGGGAGGTGAGTGCTTGAAGGTATATCTTTAGATCTTGCAATTGAATCTTTTAGTTTCTTGTTTTATCACTAGTTTAGTCTATAAAAGAAAACTACAAAAAAAATGGAATTGAGGTTGCCTCATATGCTTCATCTTTTTAATGTCTTTCGTGAAAATGATGGAAAGGAAAATTGTGCTCAAGTGTTAGAAGAAGAAGTTATTAAAATGTTTGGCACTAAATCTTTGAGTGATGAGCATGATTGCAATGTTGTTATTATGAATTTCTGGAATATTCATGATGCTAATGATATGCAAACCCACAAGCTTGGGGATGCTATGTTTGATGAAGATGATATGTTTAGTCCCCCAAGTTTTGATGAGAAAATTTATTATGATGAAAGCATGCCTCCTCTTTATGATGATTATTGTGATGACATGTATGCTATAAAGAATAATGGTAACCATGAAACTTGTCATCATGATTTTAATTTTCAATTGGATTATGCTTCACATGATAGTTATTTTGTTGAGTTTGCTCCCACTACTATTGATGAGAATAAATTTGCTTATGTGGTGAGTAGTAAAATTTCTATGCTTGTAGATCATGAAAAGAATGCTTTATGTGCTGGTTATATTGTTGAATTCATTCATGATGCTACTGAAAATTATTATGAGAGAGGATCTTATGCTTCTACATATTGCAATAATATCAAGTTTCCTCTCTATGTGTTCAAAGTTTTGAAGTTATGCTTGTTTTGCCTTCCTATGCTAGTTGATTCTTGCACCCATAAATTGTTTGCTCACAAAATCCCTATGCATAGGAAGTGGGTTAGACTTAAATGTGCTTGTCATGAGATTCATGATGCTCTTTTGCATGTTATAATTATTATTCCTATGTGAGCATCATTGAAATCATCATGCCTAGCTAAAAGGCATTAAAGAAAAGCGCTTGTTGGGAGGCAACCCAACACTTTTACTTTCTGTTTTTGTGTGTTCACATGATTAAGCTACTGTATAATCATGTTTTATAGCTTTTGTTTCAAGAAAGTACCAAGTAAAGCCTTTGTGATAGCGAGGATGATAGTTGACTTGATTCTGTGCAAAAACAGAAACTTTTGCTCTCAGTCCAGGAATTTTTTAAATTCACTGGAACGTGATTTTGATCTGAATTTTCTACACATGATTGATATACAAATTTCCTAGATTTTCCTAATTTTTCAGAATTTTTCGAGACAGGGAAGTATGGTGACTCTACAGACCTTAACAGACTGTTCTGTTTTTGACAGATTCTGTTTTGCATGCATAGTTTGCTTGTTTTAGTGTTTCCATAGCTTATATTGAGTGATATAAATTATGGGAATGATATAATACAGTAGGTATTATGTGAGAACAATTATGAATCTTGTCTTGACAGTACCTAAGTGAATGACCTTTGTTTATTATACTAACCCATCTCACGAAGCTCCGTTAAGTTTTGTGTGATTGAAGTTTTCAAGTTTTGGGTGAGACACCGATATGAGGAGAATAAGGAGTGAAAAGAACCTAATCTTGGGGATGCCAAGGCACCCCCAAGGCAATATCCAAGGAATACTCAAGCGCCTAAGCTTGGGGATGCCCCGGAAGGCATCCCCTCTTTCGTCTTCAACACTATCGGTATATCTTACTTGGAGCTATATTTTTATTCGTCACATAATATGAGTTTCGCTTGGAGCGTCATTTTATTTTGTTGTTCTCTGTTAGGTGTTATTTATAATCTTGTTTTTCAATAAAAAGTTCCAAGAATTGCCTTTAGGATGCTTGCATTGCATGTTTTGATGAGTGCTGTGTAAAAACAGAAACTTTGGCTGTAGTGTTTGAATTTTCATATTTTACTGGAATGTGGAAAGTTTCTGAAATTTTTACACAGTGATGTCATATAAATTATTTAGCATGTCCTAAATTTTCATAATTTTTTGAGTTACACAAGTACACTGTTTTCATAAATTCTACAGACTGTTCTGTTTGGACAGATTGCTGTCATAGTTTCGTTATCTACTTATCCTATAGTTTCCATAGCTTATATTGGTAGATATAAATTGTGGAAATGATAGTATACAGTACCTAATGTTTGGAAATTATTATGCAACTTGTCTTGGAAGTACATAAAGAGTTGATTTATTATTATGTGTACTAACCTATCTCACGAGTTCTTTTCAAGTTTTTTGTGGAAGATGTTTTTGAGAATAGGTGAAACCATGATATGAGAGGACTGAACGAGATACAAAAGCTCAAGCTTGGGGATGCCCAAGGCACCCCAAGTAAATATTTCAAGAAGTCTCAAGCATCTAAGCTTGGGGATGCTACGCATCCCACCTCTCTTCATCAACAATTATCGGTTAGCCTATGTTGAGCCTAAATTTTTATTCGTTCACATGATGCGTGCTTTTCTTGGAGTGCTATTTTTCTTTTGCTTGCTGTTGAATAAAATACTCAGATCTGAAAATATTTATTGAGGGAGAGAGAGTCCTCACATAGATACTTAATTGTTTGACTACTCATTGATCTTCACTTATATCTTTTGAGAGTAGCTTGCGATTTCCTCTCATGCTTCACTTATACCTTTTTGAGAGATGAAATTTTTATGCTCTTGTACTTCACTTAAATTTGTTTGAGCTTGCCAAAAACCAATAGTGTAGGACCGAAAGTATGTCTAGTGGGGGGTGATTAGACTGCTTGACCAAATAAAAATTCTACCTTTTCCCAAATTTTAGAGTTGGCAGATTTTAGCATTTCATGGCAAGTCAAGTACACCCTACACATGCAAGTCTAAGAGTATAGTAGCGGAAAGTAATAACAAGCATGAGTAGAAAGGATAGGGTAGGAAGATCAAACGCAGTTGTAGACATGATGATTTTTTCCCGTGGTTCCGATAGGTGGTGCTATCGTACATCCACGTTTATGGAGTCTTCAACCCATGGAGGGTAACGGTCGTGAGAGTCCACAGAGGGCTCCACCCATAAGGGTCCATGAAGTAGCAACCTTGACTATTCCATAATGGCTTCCGTCCACGAAGGACTAGCCTCACTATGGGTAGATCTTCACGAAGTAGGCGATCTCCTTGCCCGTACAAACTTCTTGGTTCAACTCCACAACACGAAGTAGGAGGCTCCCAAGCAACACCTAACCAATCTAGGAGGCACCACCCTCCAAAAGGTAATAGGCTCGGTAATGTCGATGAACTCCTTGCTCTTGTGCTTCAAGATGATAGACTCCTCAACACAAAATCACTCTCTCACAGATTTGGCTATGGTGGAAGAGATTGATTTGGTGGAAAGCAACTTGGGGAGGCTAGAGATCAAGATTCATATGGTAGGAATGGAATAGCTTGATCTCAACACATGAGTAGGTGGGTCTCTCTCAGAAAATTGGATGGGGCAAGTATGGAATAGTTCTGAGTGCTTCTTTTTCGAGTGGGTGGTGGTGAAGGGGTATATATAGGCATCCACAAAAATCCAACCGTTACACACAAAATGACCAACTCGGTGACACCGATGTGTTAATCTCGGTGGTACCGAAGTGACCAAAAGGTGGCAACGTTTCAATCTCGGTGAGACCGATATAGGAAACTCGGTTGCACCGATAAGGTGACCAACGGTCAGATTGCCCAATCTCGGTGACGCCAATCCAACAATCTCTGTGGTACCGATATTGTGAATTTGCGTAACAGAAAGTTGGCAACCTAAACTCGGTGGCACCGAAGCAGAATCGGTTGCACCGAAGTGGCTAGGGTTTGGCTGGGTCTGCCTGAGTTTGGGAATCGGTGGCACCAAGTGGAAAGTGTTGCTTGCACCGATTTTGAATATTTGGCTTTGACAGACTTTTGTGGAAGAGCTTGTGGGTGTTTTTGGTGACTATCACTTGTGCACGTATGAGCATTTGTTCACCAATAAAAACCTTACCCCCTTTTAATAGTATTGGCTTTCCTATGGACTCAAAGTGATTTCTCACAAATGTAAAATGTAGAGTCCTCTTGCTTGAAGCTTTTCCAATCCATTCCTAGCATCTTGGGGTATCTCCACAATCTCCACAATCCTTTTTGACATCCCTATCATTGAACTTTCCTGAAATATACTTTGTGGAAACATTAGTTCAATGACTTATATGTTGTTATTAATTACCAAAACCACCAAGGGAGCAAATGTGCTTTCAATCTCCCCCTTTTTGGTAATTGATGACAACATATAGATCAATGCTTCGACATATGTTATAATCAAAGAATATAATCGTCGCTTTGAGAAGTATGTGATAAGCAAGAGCTCCCCCTAAATTCGTGCACTATTTTAAATTTGCGTTTGAATGCAAATGCACAATCGATTAGGTACATGGGGCACTTCTTCCATGTCACATACAACTTGGTGGTGTGCGAGAGTAATTAGAATGAACAACATAGCACAACACAATCAAGCAAAGGTGAATGATCATCTCATAAGCATTAAGATGATAGGAAATAGTAGCACAACACACATAAGCGTATGATCAAAACACACATAAGTTCAACACAAGCAACCAAAAGATCAATTGTTTTTGAAAAAGTGATAAAAACCAAACGCTCTCTCACTCGAAGCCTAAAGATCTATATACACTTCTCCCCCTTTGGCAACAAGTTAACAAAAAGTTCAAAGGCATATATCTAAGCGTTCTTGGGTTGATCTCCTCCGGTTGTTGATGAAGGAGTCGAGAGAACAGCGTCGGCAAAGATCTCTGCAGATGTCATGGATGGAGTTGGAGTGGCAACTGGAGGAACTGACGCTGATGGAGCTGAGGTGACAGTAGCAGGAGCTGATGAAGAGGGCCTCAAGTCTGGAGCTGGAACGGTGGTTGTTCTGGCCTGAGTGGTGAAGTGTGTGTCTGGCCTGAAAGGTGATCCATCCTCATCATTATCATCACCATCTGAAGAATGAGGAAGAGGCACTGAGTCAACTTCCTTCTTGAGCTCATTGACTGTCTTAGTCAGCCAATCCACCTTATCATTAAGGGTATTGATCCTATTTTCAAAGATTCTGACAAGACTGTTTTGATTGTTCAAGATGTCCTTAATGTCCTTCTGCATGCCCTGAACTGATGAGATCAAAAGATCCATTTGCTCGTTCCTGGATCTAGGGACTTGAGCACTAGTGGCTCTAGCTGCCTCTGCCTCTGCCTGAGCTGCAGCAGATGTGGGATGTTATGGATCCATCACCACAATGTTGTCCTCGAGATCTGGCTGTAGGGGCAAGTGGGGTCTGTCCAGAGCAAATATGTGCTTCTCCAACTTAGAGTTGATGAGCATCTGGATGTTGGGTGCATAGCAGCAAGAGCGCTTCTGATCAGCAGCAACCCTCTTGATTGTCTCAACAATCAAATCCATGACTCTAATCCTGGTGTGTCTCTCAAGATGGATCAACATGTTGATGGAGTAGCCTCGGATCATCTTGTCATCTCCTGACTTGGGCATCAAAGTATGCCTCAGAATGGTGTTCATGGTGCGGAGGCCAGCCTAGAGAAAGTAGATGGATCCTAGCTTGTGAGACTTCACATGAGCAGCAGGGATCTCATTGTACATGTTGGCCATAGCATTGTGGCTCTCCTTGGATTCTGAGTAGACATCCAAGTCACCATCCTGTACCTCTGGGACTCCCAAGATTGCAGCCCATTCATCAACAGTGGACTCATATCTTGCACCTTCAGTCATCCATACAATCCTACCATCTCCATAGAAATGTGCAGTGGAGTAGAATTGCATGATCATCTCATCATTCCAAGCAGTAAACTCTCTGCCAACAAACTCATCCAAACCAATGCAGTGGAAATTGTCTTGGACACTTGGAAAGTAGTCTTCATTCTCCTTAATGAATGTCCAGTCCACATACCTCATGTTACTCACAGCTGGACTCTTGTCAAATAGCACAGTTTCATAGAAATCATGTTGCTCTTTGGTATAGAATCTGTAGTCCACAGCTGTCTTCCTCCTTTGGGCATATGGATCAGCAGCTCTCCATGCCCTCAAACCAGAATCCTTCGTCTTCTTCATATCTTCAGCAAGTGGATAGCTGGCATAATGTACTGGAAGGTGTGGTCTAAGCTTCATCAAAGCAGACATAGCATCTTCATCCTCAACTCTGGAGGTAGTTCCCTTGTTCTTTTCAGAAGCAGGAATTTCCCTTGACAATCTCTTAGGCTTTTCAGTAGCAGCCTTCTTGGGTGCAGATTTGGTGCTCTTGGATGTGCCAGTCTTTGGCATAGCATCAGCCATTAGCTTCTTTTGCTTCTTCTTGGGAGGGGCCTTGACAACCTGCTCTTCCTCCTCCTCAGCATCAGCACCAGCAGCCTCCACAGGGTCCTCAAACATGGAGGTCTGCCTACCAGTGACATAGACAATCCTCTTCCTAGCTCCCTTCTTCTCACCTGCCTTCTTAGGCAATGACTTCTTTGGGGGCTCAACAGTCATGGTAGCTCTAGCACTCTCAGGTTCTCTCATAGCTTCAGAGCTAGCATACTCCTTCCTGACAGCTCTCCTTGAAGAGGTAGCTTCATTTACAGCTGTATTGGCAGCCTTCTCTTGCTTCTTAGCAAGGATCTCTTCAGGAACAAAGTATGAATCTTCCTCATCTGAATTCAACTTCTTCCTGGCCCTTGTAGCAGCCTTGGGCAACCCATGAGAACTGGGAGTGCCAGGATCTGAAGATGAACTAGACTCAGGACAGTGCTGGAATCCATCTCAACACTTTGCTCTCGGAGATCATTCTGACTGTCCTCAGCATCTGACATACTGACCCTGTGCATAGAGTATAGAAGAGCAGAAGAAGATGAGTCATCACAAAATGAGGCTAGTTTTTGAAAGATTGAACAAAAGATTCTCAAGGTTTACATTCTGTCACATGAAAATCGGTACAGCCGAAGCAAAAATTTCGATGCTACGGAGACTGACTTTCTCTTTAACAGAAACTTGGCACTCTTTTCGGTGAGACCGAAAAGAAGTACTCGGTTTCACCGAGATAGTTCTCAGCAGCACAGACAGGCAAATCGGTGACACCGATTTGTTCGCTTCGGTTCCACCGAGTTCCATCGGGCGGACGGTAAACCCTAGAAAATTGATCATTCTCTAACTACAGGAAGTTTTCTCGTGGATAGGAAGATGTGCAAGAGGTGGCTTATAGATAAAATAACTTCAATGCGCAAGATTCGGATGGGGAGCGCAAAGAAAGATCGAATTCGTACCCTAGCTTGGTGACGGATCCGCTACGGCGGCGACGGCGGCGAAGATGCCCGTCGACGCCGAGGATCCCAGCGGCGGAGGAGCGCGGGGAGACAAGGGTGACGACCAGGGGGTCCTTCTACGGCAGCTTAGGGTTTGGGGCACGACGATTGAAGATTGAATTTTCGAACCGTCGGGACCACGACTTATATACCCTTCACTGTCGGTGACGCCGATTCTAAATTTTCGGTGTCACCGAGTTCCTCAGCTGTCAGCTGACAGGGAAACTCGGTGTAACCGAGAATATGGAATTGGTAGTACCGAGATTGAAAACCAGATCAACCCTAGGCATTCGGTGAGACCGAGAATTGTGGGTTGGTTCCACCGAGATGCACTTGGGAGGTTTTAATGGTCAGTCCTTGTCGATACGGAACTCCGAGTGCTCGACACACAGAGGGATCGAAAAGTACTTGTTCAAATTTTTTGATGCAGCATGAATGGAATATGAGGTGAGAAAGCTTAGATAGCTAAAGAGTGGTCCTAGGCATTCTTGTCCATCCAATTGGCAAAAGATAAATCAAAAGCCAAATACTAACAATTGGATGTCCTCGAATGAGAAAATAAATGCAGACCAACATGCTCACACAATAAGATGTCAAATGAAATCATGACAAACATGCACATACACACTAGCATCTAACAAGCACTTGGGCGATGACGAAGTCATCTATATATGAGTATTTTGACTTAGGAGCCAAGTAAGAATACTTGATCATAGGTCATACTCATCGTTTAAGCACAAGTGGGGTTACCACTTTTACATAAAGTATTTAATGTTGTCACATACTAAGAGATGCTTTGATTCAAGTCTTAGATTAAAGGTCCCCCTTGAAGTGACATCCCCCCATAGGAGGGATAAACTAACCTTGGTTTTTGTCGATGAAGACTTCATGTTGGTGAGGTAGTGGTGGATGCTCTAGGTTGATGAAGATCACTAAGAGTTGGGAGCATCCTTGTTATTTCCTTACTCTTCTCACCTACATGGGTTAGTCCCAACACACAAGAGACAAATACAAGGATATCTATGGACATGGAGTGCAAAGCATGTGTTATGATGTCCATTGATTTGTTGATTACCTTGTCCCTTGCTTACCTTTGAGGGAATGTGTGACTCCTTGAACTATTGCATTGAGTTGATGTTGAATGCAAATAGATCTTGCCAATAATGAATGTGAGTGGATTTCATTGGCGGAGTCACCCCTCAAAAACTCTCTAGTTCTTCTTCTTGGGGACCCACATCAAGTTGATGGGGATCCTTGGTGTTGTAGTAGCCTTTGTAGAAGTTGAGCTTGACGTAGCCCTGGGAACCCACTCCGCCAAAGCTAGGGATCCATCTTCATACGAGTCAATGTCCTCTTGAAGCTTGTTCTTGCCCTTTAGCTTGTGGTCTTGTGGTGGAAGGTCATCTTGAGCGCTTGTTCCGTTGGGAAGAGTATTTTCATACTTCTCCTTTTGAGGAACAAACTTGGGCTTGGGGTATTGACCTTCTTCCCATTCAACTCCATTTGCGTTGAAGTAGCCAACACCATGGTTCTTTCGGTATCCTCCGTGCTTGCAAACAATTTCCTCAAATTGCTTACACCCGGCAAGACTCTTGTAGATACCTTTTTCTATAATTCCTTTCAATAAAGCATTTTCTTGCTCAAGTGTAACTTGGCTAAGAGAATCATCATTAGTGGAATCAATAGAACTACTAGAAGCAACATCATTAGGTTTAGCATTTTTATTGTTGCTACTAGATGAAGAACCTTTCTTGCCTTTGTTACTAGTTTGCTTAGTTTTAACTTGAGGCATGAATGTAGACAAGAGTAGTCATTTGGCTAGATAAGATGAAGTCTTCTTTCGGAGATCGTCATTGATATCTTTAAGAGACTCATGCTCTTGCTCCAAGTTGAGCTTCTCGAAGCGTAGCTTCTCATGAGTTCTTACAAGCTCTCTATGATCTTCAAGAGTAGATTCATGAGCTAACTTAAGAGTGTTTAGTTCTTTAGTTAGTTGTTCTATTTTCATCTTATCATCATCAATTGACTTATCTTGACTAGCATGAGAATTATCAAGTTCACTTTGACTAACATCACTAGTTTTATCAAAGAGCAAGTCATCATCACAAAGTAAATCATCTTCATCACTATTGAAATCAAGATACTCGGGGTGTGATACCTTGGGGCCTTTAGCCATGAAGCAACTTCCACTCCCTTCGTTAGGTGAATCAAATAAATCATAGGAGTTGGTAGTCACTAGAGCAATTCTGGCAACACCATCATCTTGACTATAGTCGGACTCGGAGTGATAGCTTCTCTCGGAGTTGTTGTCGGAGTTGGAGCCGGAAACCCATTCACCAACATGAGCTTGATGTTTTCTTCTTGTGTAGCTCTTGGTGTACTTGTCCATCTTCTCCGAATCTCTACTTCTCCTTGAGTGTCTTCGTTCATAATGATCATCTCTACTCCTTCTCTCTCTTTGAGGTGATTCATTCCTTGAGCTTCGTCTTCGAGGTGACTCTTCTCTTCGTTTGTAGGGATCCGTGCACTCATTTGAGTAGTGTCCGGGCTTCCCACAATTGTAGCAATTGCGGTCACGTCTTGACGAACGCTTCTCATCATATCTTAAGTTGGAGTTTCGTTCTTTGCCTCTATTCTTGTAGAACTTGTTGAATTTCTTGACCATGAGGCTTATCTCTTCATTGGTGACAAGGTTGTCGCTTGACGTTGCGGGAGCATCACTTGTGGCTTTGTAAGCACCGCTAGACTTGTGGTGAAGCTCTTCTTTGTCTTTGAGTGTCATCTCATGAGCAACAATCCTTCCAATGACTTTCGTAGGCTTGAGATTTTTGTAGTTGGGCATCATTTGGATTAATGTGCACACGGTGTCGTATCTCTCATCCAAAGCTCTAAGTATCTTCTTGATGATGAATTTGTCGGTCATTTCTTCGCTTCCTAAGCTGGCAATCTCATTTGTGATGAGAGCTAGCCTAGAGTACATCTCTGCGACTCCTTCACCATCCTTCATCTTGAACTTGTCAAGCTGACTTTGAAGAACATCTAACTTGGATTCTCTCACAGACTCGGTTCCTTTGTGCATATCAACCAAAGTATCCCAAATCTCTTTTTCATTCTCAAGACGGCTGATTTTGTTGAATTCTTCGGGGCATAGGCAGTTGAAGAGAATGTCACATGCTTGAGCATTCTATTGCAACATCTTCAACTCATCCACGGTCGCTTCTCGATCCGGTTCCTTTCCATCACCAAAGAACTCACCTTGCAAGCCAACACGAACAACAACCCATACGGCAGGGTTATGATAAAGAATATGCATTTTCATTTTGTGCTTCCAACTAGCAAAATTAGTGCCATCAAAGTACGGACCTCTACGGTGATAATTTCCCTCACTAGATGCCATACTCTCCTAGGTTGTGAGACCAATGCAATGGAGACCAACGCTCTGATACCACTTGTAGGACGGAAAGTATGTCTAGAGGGGGGGTGATAAGACTACTTGACCAAATAAAAATTCTACCTTTTCCCAAATTTTAGAGTTGGCAGATTTTAGCATTCCATGGCAAGTCAAGTACACCCTACACATGCAAGTCTAAGAGTATAGCAGCGGAAAGTAATAACAAGCATGAGTAGAACGGATAGGGTAGCAAGATCAAACGCAGTTGTAGACACGATGATTTTTTCCCGTGGTTCCGATAGGTGGTGCTATCGTACATCCACGTTTATGGAGTCTTCGACCCACGGAGGGTAACGGTCGCGAGAGTCCACAGAGGGCTCCACCCATAAGGGTCCACGAAGTAGCAACCTTGACTATTTCATAACGGCTTCCGTCCACGAAGGACTAGCCTCACTATGGGTAGATCTTCATGAAGAAGGCAATCTCCTTGCCCGTACAAACTTCTTGGTTCAACTCCACAACACGAAGTAGGAGGATCCCAAGCAACACCTAACCAATCTAGGAGGCACCACCCTCCAAAAGGTAATATGCTCGGTAATGTCGATGAAATCCTTGCTCTTGTGCTTCAAGACGATAGACTCCTCAACACAAAATCACTCTCTCACAGATTTAGCTATGGTGGAAGAGATTGATTTGGTGGAAAGCAACTTGGGAGGCTAGAGATCAAGATTCATATGGCAGGAATGGAATAGCTTGCTCTCAACACATGAGTAGGTGGCTCTCTCTCAGAAAATTGGATGGGGCAAGTATGGAATAGTTCTGAGTGCTTCTTTTTCGAGTGGGTGGTGGTGAAGGGGTATATATAGGCATCCACAAAAATCCAACCGTTACACACAAAATGGCCAACTCGGTGACACCGATGTGTTAATCTCGGTAGTACCAAAGTGACCAAAAGGTGGCAACTTTTGAATCTTGGTGAGACCGATATAGGAAACTCGGTTGCACCGATAAGGTGACCAACGGCCAGATTGCCCAATCTCGGTGACGCCGATCCAACAATCTTGGTGGTACCGATATGGTGGATTTGCGTAACAGAAAGTTGGCAACCTAAACTCGGTGGCACCGAAGCAGAATCGGTTGCACCGAAGTGGCTAGGGTTTGGCTGGGTCTGTTTGAGTTTGGGAATCGGTGGTACCGAGTGGAAAGTGTTGGTTGCACCGATTTTGAATATTTGGCTTTGACAGACTTTTGTGGAAGAGCTTGTGGGTGTTTTTGGTGACTATCACTTGTGCACGTATGAGCATTTGTTCACCAATCAAAACCTTACCCACTTTTAATAGTATTGGCTTTCCTATGGACTCAAAGTGATTTCTCACAAATGTAAAATGTAGCGTCCTCTTGCTTGAAGCTTTGCCAATCCATTCCTAGCATCTTGGGGTATCTCCACAATCTCCACAATCCTTTTTGCCATCCCTATCATTGAACTTTCCTGAAATATACTTAGTGGAAACATTAGTTCAATGACTTATATGTTGTTATTAATTACCAAAACCACCAAGGGAGCAAATGTGCTTTCAAATAGCAACATATGAAACTAGTCCCAAAGTGATAGATATCCAAGGAAGATATAATAAAAACTTTCATGAAGATCATTGGACAAATTAAACTTGATTCCCTGTAATAGTTTTGAAACATGATGATAGTAATATGTGAGTCATGTTAGTGAGTAATTATGCTTAGTATGAAAATTGGTGTTAAGGTTTGTGATTCCCTATGCATGCACGAAAGTCAATAGTTATGCAATGAAGTTACATCCTACTTGTGGTTCATTATTCGGTGTTAGTTATGACTCAATGCTCACTTATGTGATTTTTCGTTCCTTGGTTTGGTTGCTTCCCAATCTATTTGCTAGCCTTCATTTGCACTAAGTAGAAATACTACTTGTGCATCCAAAATCTTTAAACCAAGTTTTGCCTTATGAGTCCACCATACCTACCTATATGCGGTATTTCCATGTCGTTCCAAGCAAATTTGTATGGGCCATCTCTAAATTTTCAAAATAAATTTTCTCTTTTGTGTGCCCGTACCGCTCATGAAACGGTGGGGAGTATCCAATATTTTTCCATGCTAGGTGTGTTATTCTCACGATATGTGTTGATTCACTATCATTCATGAGAAAGTGGCTGGTATTCGGGATGCCCAGTCCGATGCTCAAAATTCGAATCAAAAAAAAATAATGAAACAAAACTCCCCCGGGATTGTTGTTTGTATATATGGTACCCGTGGATTCGGCTCGCCGTGGAGTGTGATTGATTGGTGGAGGGGGAGTAAAAACTTTACTATTCTGTTTGGGAACCGCCTATAATGTATCTAGCATGGAAAGTATTGTGAGATACTTTGTCGTTTTCGTTGACAGGAAAAGCATGCCACTCAAAATATTTTCTCTCTGAATTTAAACCTTGAGCTCTGGCACCTCTACAAATCCCTACTTCCCTCTGCGAAGGGCCTATCTATTTACTTTATGCTTTTTTTATTTTTGCTTTGAGTCTCCATCTTCTCTTATAAGCACCAACTAGGGGGCACTATGATCGTACTTGAGCATTGGGCATAGCTAATATTTGAGTGTGTTTCATGAATGGATCAATGATTGAGCATGATGGGCTAGGGATAACTTTCTTTAGTGTTGATATTTTGAAAGACATGGTTGCTTGTTGACATGCTTGAGTATTGAAGTCATTATGTTAAAACTAGACTATTGCTTTGAATCATTTACAAGTCCAAACGGCCATGCTATACAAAGAGGAAAAGAATATGATGAACATGTTAGGCAGCATTCCACATAAAAAATTCTGTTTTTATCATTTACCTACTCGAGGACGAGAAGGAATTAAGCATGGGGATGCTGATACGTCTCCAACGTATCTATAATTTTTGCTTGTTCCATGTTGTTATATTATCATTCTTGGATGTTTTACAATCATTTTACTACAACTTTATATTATTTTTGGGACTAACCTATTAACCTAGAGCCCAGTGCCAGTTTCTTTTTTTTTCGTGTTTTTGAGTTTTATAGAAAAGGAATATCAAACAGAGCCCAAACGGAATAAAAATCTACGGTGATTTTTTATGGACCAGAAGAAGCCCAGGCAGCATTGGAGTTGGGCCAGAAGAGCCACGAGGCCACCACAAGCCTGGGGGCGCCCCCCCCTCCTAGGGCCCGCCCCCCTAACTTGTCATCACCTCGCGGCCCCCCTCGACTTGTTTCCGCCGCCAAAAATTCCTATAAATAGAGAAACCCCCAGAAACAAACCTAGATCGGGAGTTCCGCCGCCGCAAGCCTCCAGAGCCGGAGGGGGAAACCATCACCGGAGGCCATCTTCATCATCCTGGCGATCTCCATGACGAGGATGGAGTAGTTCGCCCTCGGGGCTGAGGGTATGTCCCAGTAGCTTTGTGTTTGATCTCTCTCTCTCGTGTTCTTGAGATGGCACGATCTTGATGTACCGCGAGCTTTATTGATATAGATGAATCATATGGAGTTTTCCCCTCTCTATCTTCTTGTGATGAATTGAGTTTTCCCTTTGAAGTTTTCTTATCGGATTGAGTCTTTAAGGATTAGAGAACACTTGATGTATGTCTTGCGATGGGATATCCGTGGTGACAATGGGATGTTCTATTGATCCACTTGATGTATATTTTGGTGATCAACTTGCGGGTTCCGTGACCTTGGGAATCTATGCATAAGGGTTGGCACATGTTTTCGTCTTGCCTCTCCGGTAGAAACTTTGGGGCACTCTTTGAAGTTCTTTGTGTTGGATTGAACATGATGAATCTGAAATTGTGTGATGCATATCGTATAATCAAGCCCATGGGTACTCATGGTGACATTGGAGTATCTAGGTGACATTAGGGTTTTGGTTGATGTGTATCTTAAGGTGTTATTTTAGTACGAACTCTAGGGCTGTTCGTGACACTTATAGGGATAGCTCATAAGATTGATCGGAAAAGATAACTTTGAGGTGGTTTCGTACCCTACAATAATTTCTTTGTTTGTTCGCCGCTATTTGTGACTTTGGAGTCAACTCTTTGTCGCACGTGAGGGATTTACATATGATTCAACTATGTCAGTATTGTTGAGAGAACTTGCACTAGTGAAATATGAACCCTAGGCCTTGTTTCTAAGCATTGCAATACCGTTTGTGCTCACTTTTATCATTAGTTACCTTGCTGTTTTTATATTTTCAGATTACAAAAACCTATATCTACCATCCATATTGCACTTGTATCACCATCTCTTCGCCGAACTAGTGCACCTATACAATTTACCATTGTATTGGGTGTGTTGGGGACACAAGAGACTCTTTGTTATTTGGTTGCAGGGTTGTTTGAGAGAGACCATCTTCATCCTACGCCTCCCACGGATTGATAAACTTTAGGTCATCCACTTGAGGGAAATTTGCTACTGTCCTACAAAACTCTGCGCTTGGAGGCCCAACACGAGTCTACAAGAAGAAGGTTGTGTAGTAGACATCAACCGTGTTGTCCGCCAGCACGGGGCATGTGGCTTCCACCTTGCGTGGGCATAGTCATTGGTGGACCATGTTGTCCGCCAGTGCGGAGCATGGGGCTTCCACATTGCGTGGGAAGGAACCCCTCCGCGTCCTCGGGGGGCTCCGGGCATGTACAACCCATTGAGTTCGTACGCGTGGCTTGCACGGTAGAACTGGGAGGTGTATCTGGGAGCTCGCGAGGGCGCTTTGGCCTTGCGAGGTCCCTACCTCAAAGGCGGTTTGTGCCTGGATCTTCTTGTAGATAGCGCCGTCCGAGGTCCTGCAAATTTTGGAGAAGCCTGCGCCGAATGTGCTCCCGAGGGCCATCTCATGAGAGGGCCAAGCACTAGTGATCCCAGGAGGTGACGTGAGCGGGGCCGGCCCGCCAGACAAAGCTCAGCCAGTGGATTTATCGATGCTGCAGGGACGGACCCGAGCACAGACGCCATGCCCAGTCCTCTCATGTGGCGGTCGAAGGTAGGATCATTCGGGTGCGGCATCTTTCACGCCGGCAAAGAGCCGTGCAGGCAAGGTGAAACGTTAGGAAATAGATCACATGCATGTAAAGTTGCAGAAATATGCGTAAATGAGGCGGCTGCAGGGGTAAGCCCTAGTCGCCTGAGGATAATACGGCCTGGTGGGCGACCTCAAACGGAGTAAACCAAAAAGTTACCTGGCAGAAACAAAAAAATCACCTGGCGGCCATGCCGCTAAAGAGTCAAAGCTGCCGTCGTAGCCTGATCTTGTACCTCCGTGAGCGTGACCCTCACGAGCCCGTCGTCTCCTGGGGCTCGGGACCCCTGCTCGGTCCGGGCATCTCCTCCAATCCCTCATCGCACCTCGCCAGGCAAGGTATGAGCATGGCCTAGGCAAGGCACTGGAACGTGGCGCATGTGTTCGCCAGGCCGAAGGGCATGCAGACGTAGTTGCACGGGTAGACCCATCCGCGATCGGCGCACGTCGACCAGAAGAGGTCCTGGGACGCGGCCCCGTTGATCGCGAGCGCGTCAACGCAGACGCGTGCCTTGTCGACCGGGCCGACGATGGCGGCTGCGCTTGGTGGTGCAGGGCAGCTCCCGCCTCGCACGGCCTGTGCCTCCTGAAGCTCCTCGATCGCTCTAATGACGGACTCTTGCGAGCTCGGTGCCTCGTGCCGTGCTCCTGGCTCAGGCAGACGCGCGTCAGGACGCGCCTTCAGGTTGTGCCCGAGCGCTTCCCTTGTCTCACCGGCCAAGCCGGAAGCTCCCCGGATGGAAGCCCCCGAGCCCGACACAAGGGGGGCGCCAAGCGCTTTCCTATGCGATGGAGGGTGGGGTCCCGTCCCGGGGCGCAGAGCCTGAGGCGCCGTCCTTGGAGGTTCCAGCCCCCTGGCGCCCCACGGGGAGGAGCTTCTTCTTCTTCTTGCGTGCAACCTCACGAGGCAGGGCATCTTCCTCGTCGTCCGAGCACTCGGTCGCCGCGGCGCGGTAAGCACGGTCGAGGGAGCAGACGACATCCTTCTCATCGCAGGCGACGGTGATGATGCCGCCACTCCCTGGCATCTTGAGGATGTTGTAGCCATGATGAGTCACCGCCATGAACTTGGCGACGGCCGGGTACCCAAGGATCGCGTTGTACGGGAGGTGGATGTGTGCGACGTGGAAGACGATGATTTTGGTGTGGTAGTTCTTGCGTCCGCCGAAGGTGACGGGCAGGCGCACTTGCCCAATGGGGACGGTGGACCCATTAGTGACTCCTGAGAAGGGTTTGGTCGGCATGAGCTGGTCGTACAGTACTTGGAGTGTCTCGAAGGTCTCAATGGAGAGGACATTGAGCCCCGCTCCACTGTCGATGAGGGTCTTGGTGACGAGGACGTTGCTGATGGTCGGAGTGCACAGCATGGGGAGCTTGCCAGCCATGGCCGAGCACCTGAGCTGATCCCTCGAGTCGAAGGTGATTGCGGTCTGGGACCACTTGAGGGGGCGCATGGCTTCGGGCTTCGGGAGAGCTGCGTTCACCTCTCGCGTGAACTGCTTGAAGATGCGGTTCGACGCCAGGGCTTTGGCGCCGCCCAGGATACAGGCTATCGCCCTGACCTCCTGGAAGCCCCCGGCCCCACCGTCTTGCATGTCCTCTTCCTTCCTTCTGGGTGGCGCCGGTAGTGGTGGTAGGCCGGCCTCATGAGGACGTGCGTCATGAGGCTGGCCATGGCGTGACCCCTCCGGAGGTTCGTCACGCCAGCGGTCCTCCCGAGCTTGGTCGCGCCATCGGTCCTCCCGAGGCTGGTCTCGCCACTCCTGACGCGGCTCCCGGTTGTCCCAACAGCCTCCGCCGCGTCCGAAGCCACGGTCCACGCGTCCAAGGCGCCAGCCGAAGTGCTCGTCGCTAACAAGCCTCAGCTCCTGGCAGTCGATGGTGTCGTGGTTGTTGGTGCCGTGGAAGATGCAGGACGGCCGCCCTCCTGCGGGGGGTTCTTCGCCTCGGCTGCGCTTTGCCTCAGGCTCGGCCGCAAGCACCACGGGGGCCTTGCGCTTTGCCTCCTTGGCCTTGGTCTTCTTGTCCTCTGGCTCTACCGCCGGAGGCTTGCGGAGTGATAGGCGGCCCTCTTTGGCCTTGGCGCACCTGTTCGCCAGGTTGAACATCTCTAGGGCTGAGCACGGTTCGTCATTCATGGCGAGCTCCTCCTTCATCTTGAGGTCCGTGACGCCGTCGGTGAACGCGGAGATGATAGCCTCGTTCGACACCCTCGGGATCTTGAGGCGGGTGGTCATGAAGTGCTGTATGAATTTGTGCAGGGTCTCTCCCTCCTGCTGCTTCACACGTCGCAGATCGTTCACGGTGAGCGCTCGGTCGCGGGTACCTTGGAAGTTGGCGACGAAGCGCTTGCGCAGGTCGTCCCAGGATGCGATGGACCCCTCCGCGCCATGGCGGTCGGGGGTAGGGCGGTAGCGGAGCAGCTCATGCGCCATGGCGAGTGCACCAAAGCCGCACGGCGGCCTGGGTCGAGTGTGGGAGGACGACCCGGTAGCCGGAACGATCAACGGAGAGGCGGTGTGGCCGTCACGCCGCGTGGTGACCGGCTGGGAGGAGTCCTGTTGTTCGTGGGCCTCCGGGCCCGTGGCGGCGTTGGCCACATGTGAGGGGGACTAGCGTGCGGCGGCGTGGCCCACGGGCGCCGTCTGTGTGACACGGGCAGCTCGGCGCTCGGCGCGGGCTCGGCGAGCATCAGACATCGAAGCAGCGAGGCGTGATACGTCTCCGTCGTATCTACTTTTCCAAACTCTTTTGCCCTTGTTTTGGACTCTAATTTGCATGATTTGAATGGAACTAACCCGGACTGACACTGTTTTCAGCAGAATTGCCTTGGTGTTATTTTTGTGCACAAATAAAAGTTCTCGGATTGACCTGAAAATTTATGGAGAATATTTTTGGAATTAATAAAAAATACTGGTGAAAGAATCAACCGGAGGAGGCCCACCACCTGGCCACAAGCCAGGGGGCGCCCCCCCCCCTAGGGCGCGCCCCCCTGTCTTGTGGGTCCCCTGGAGGTTTGCCGACCTCAACTCCAACTCTATATATTCCTATTCGGGGAGAAAAAAATCAGAGAGAAGAGTTCATCGCGTTTCACGATACGGAGCCGCCGCCACCTCCTGTTCTTCCTCGGGAGGGCAGATCTGGAGTCTGATTTGGGCTCCGGAGAGGGGAAATCGACGCCGTCGTCATCACCAACCATCCTTCATCACCAATTTCATGATGCTCACCGCCATGCGTGAGTAATTCCATCGTAGGCTTGCTGGACGGTGATGGGTTGGATGAGATCTACCATGTAATCGAGTTAGTTTTGTTAGGGTTTGATCCCTAGTATCCACTATGTTCTGAGATTGATGTTGCTATGACTTTGCTATGCTTAATGCTTGTCACTAGGGCCCGAGTGCCATGATTTCAGGTCTGAACCTATTATGTTTTCATAAATATATATGTGTTCTTGATCCTATCTTGCAAGTTGTAGACACCTATTACGAGTTATGATCCGCATCCCCCAGGGTGACAATAACTGGGATTCTTTCTGGTGATTACCGTAGTTTGAGGAGTTCATGTATTCACTAAGTGCTAATGCTTTGGTCCGGTTCTCTATTAAAAGGAGGCCTTAATATCCATTAGTTTCCATTAGGACCCCGCTGCCACGGGAGGGTAGGACAAAAGATGTCATGCAAGTTCTTTTCCATAAGCACGTATGACTATATATGGAATACATGCCTACATTACATTGATGAAATGGAGCTAGTTCTGTATCACCCTATGTTATAACTGTTGCATGATGAATGCCATCCGACATAATTATCCATCACTGATCCATTGCCTACGAGCTTTTCACATATTGATCTTTGCTACGTTACTTTTCCGTTGCTACTGTCACTTTTGCCACCGTTACCGTTACTTCCATACTACTTTGCTACTAAATACTTTGCTACAGATATTAAGTCTATCAGTTGTGGTTGAATTGACAACTCAGCTGCTAATACTCAAGAATATTCTTTGGCTCCCCTTGTGTCGAATCAATAAATTTGGGTTGAATACTCTACCCTCGAAAACTGTTGCGATCCCCTATACTTGTGGGTTATCAAGGCGGAGGAAGACCTTGGCTTGAGGAAGACTTCGACACGCCCCCTACCTGGCGTGCCAAATGTCGGATGCCGGGCTCCGCAAAACCCCAAGAAGTTTGAACACAGGGGCGTGTGCGAAGATCCCCCGCAGCCTCGCCCTACCTAGCTCGCTACTCAATGGTTAGGACGATGAACTCACACGATGACGAGGAAGCAGATGCACACGATAATTTACCCAGGTTCGGTCCCCTGCGAAGCGTAATACCCTACTCCTGCTTTGGTGGATTGCCTCACGTGGAGGTGTGGTGGATGAACTAGTATAGTGGTGAGTAGCCTCGTGAGGGCGCTCGAGTGGTGTTCTTGGCTCTCTGCCTTGTCTGTTGTCTTTTCCTTCGCCCCCTCTCTACGGTGCAGCCTATCCTCTACTTATAGTAGCGGCCCGGGTCCTCTTCCCTTATCGCAGTGGCGGGAAGGGATCCCACAACGGCCAAATTCGAAGGGGGACAGGAGTACATCCCCGCCCTGTCAAAGGTGGTCTTCGCCTGCAAAGTAGTTGTCGATGATGCAGAGGTGGGCTCGGCGATGACATCCGTCCGGCTGGGCTCGTGGTCGTGGTCTTGTTGCATTGGAATGGAAACCTTTGGGTGGCGCTGTGGGAACCCGCGTACGTCCTTGCTCCCTTTGCACCAAAGGGGAAACTGCTCCGCCTGGCACGCTGGCGCCCGCTTGTCCCTCCTTGTGTCATCCTTGACTCCTGAGGCCGGGTTTTGCATAGAGATCTCCGCCACTCCGGAGGGGGCCTGAGGAGGCCCACTCCTCGCTGATCTTGGTGCTGCTTCCCTCGCGAGCTTGGGTCCTCGCGAGTACCTTGTCTTGAGTGGGGCTACGCCAGGTTGTGCTTGGCTCGCGAGGTGGGCCATGCCCTGGGCCGCAGGCAGGTCTGGGTACCCCCGTTCCCAGAACGCCGACAGTAACTTAGCAAGAACAATAAGTGGAGAACTCGTAGGAACTAGATCGGTGAACTCGCTGGATGATATTCGTCATGTAACAGTCATAACCTAGGGCGATACAAAACTAGCTCTAGTTCATCAATGTAATGTAGGCATGTATTCCGTAAATAGTCATACGTGATTATGGAATAGAACTTGCATGACATCTTTTGTCCTACCCTCCCGTGGCAGCGGGGTCCATAAGGAAACTAAGGGATATTGAGGTCTCCTTTTAATAGAGAACTGGAACAAAGCATTAAGACATGGTGAATATATGAACTCCTCAAACTACGGTCATCACCGGAAAGTATCCCAAATATTGTCACTATGGGGTTTACGGATCATAACTCGTAATAGGTGACTAGGCAAGATCAGATCAAGAACATAGATATAATGGTGATGACATAAACGGTTCAGATCTAAAAGCATGGCACTCGGTCCCTAGTGACAAGCATTAGGCATAGCAAAGTCATCGCAACATCAATCTCAGGACATAATCGATACTAGGGATCAAGCCCTAACAAAACTAACTCGATTACATGATGAATCTCATCCAACTCCTCACCGACCAGCAAGCCTACGAAGGAATTACTCACTCCCAGTGGGGAGGATCATGGAATTGGCGATGGAGAAGGGTTGGTGATGACGAAGACGGAAGATTCCCCTCTCCGGAGACCCAAACGGGCTCCAGATCTGGCCTCCCGATGAAGAACAGGAGGTGGAGGTGGCTCCGTATCGTAAACCGCGATGAAACTTTCTCCTTGATTTTTTTCTCCGAAAATAGGAATTTATAGTGGCGGAATTAGGGTCAGTGGGGCCACGAGGTGGGCACAACCCACCAGGGCGCGCCCATGGGGCCTGGCATGCCCTAGCGGGTCCTGGCCACCCTGCCCCCCCCTCTTCGGTAGATTTTGGCTCCAATAATTATTATATATTCTGAAATAATTCTCCAAAAAATTTCGTTCCATTCCGAGAACTTTTATTTCTGCACAAAAACAACACCATGGTAGTTCTGCTGAAAACAGCGTCAGTCCGGGTTAGTTTCATTCAAATCATGCAAATTAGAGTCCAAAACAAGGGCAAAAGGGTGAGGAAAAGTAGATACGTTGGATACGTATCAACTACACGAGATGATAGATCGAATAGAGCAACATCACAACGCCTTCGGAATGAAAGAAGAGAAGCTATATCAATGGGAAGAAAAGAACGGAGAATAAAATGATAACTTCTACCACAATTGAATTAAAAAGCATAGATTGAATGGAGTTGTTGGAACATCAAAAACGAAAAGAAAAGATTGTTGTGGCCTTACGGAAAATATCTCCAAAATATGAGGTGGCAACCTGCCACAATTGGAAAACAACGATTGCTTGAGAGAAACAAGATATGCAAAACTTCTTTCTCCAAGAGGATACAAGGATACTTGGATCATGGATAAGCACTATGATAGTAACAATCCTTAGGAAACACTTTTGGTGAAATCCAATCCACGACAACTCCTAGAAAGAAATGAATGGTTTAATTATCTCATTCTTGACATATTATCTTCAAGACTCCTCATGACTCAAAAATGCAATAATAACATCTCAAAAGATGAGGGAGAATGAATTGCGCTTTGAAATGCAGGATAAAGAATACTTGAAAAACTACCACAAGAATCTTGAAGAACACTTTGAGAATGAAAGAAATCTTTGATGAACCATCATGACGAACCTCCGGAAATTAAAGGATGATAGAAAAGAATTAAACAACAAGAATAGATTGAGGCCTTGCTATGATTTAGATGGAGCTTTGCGAAGAGATACTTGAGAAAACTTGGAACTCTAGAAAATAAAAGCTGAACAATTTAGAATCAAGAATTTAATATCATGAACTACCTCGAAAGAAGGATTGAAATCACCTTGACGAAACAAGAATAAGAATTATGTTATGCCTATCCTTCATCAACTTAAATTGATGACAAGCAGCAGATTGGGCACTCCACTTATTCTTCTTGAAAAGCTTGAACAGGGATAGCATGAAATTGAAGAACTCATGAACGAACCACTGGTAAGAATTGCAATGAATGGGGATAATACAAAAGAATGAAATACATGCGAACGAAGAGATCGGGATCTACCTAGCAGAAAACTTGAACGAAGCACCAGAAAAAAATATAGATATGAACGAAGAGACATCAATTGAGAAGAATTTGACAACGATAGCTGAAAGCTGAGAACGAAGAAATCTTCTGAAATGATGGCCTTCGAAGGATCAAGAAATGAAAACAACTTTGAAATGCTCCGGATAGATAAGAAAGGAATTACTCATGATCAAAAACAACTTAAGGTGATAGCATCAACCTTGAATCGCAAATTCCATGAGAACGGGCAAGGATTTAAGAGAAACTCTGCTTCGGTCTTCAACACTGGGAATGATGACGAGAAACAACATCAAGAATTACTGAGACACTCTGGAATAATGAAGAAAGAAAGGTTGAGGCAGCGATGAACATGATTTAGAAATGATCTTTGAGAAGGAATATGACTAATGAAATTCATTCTTACGTCATATTGCAAACAACTTGAGGAAATCTCCGGAAAAATTAGAAGAGTCAGGTAAGATCTTGGGGAAAACCTGTGGGTTATGGGCCCACTAAAAGGAACACCGTTGAATGGATTGCTTAAGAGAGATTGCACCAGAACAATTGAAAACTTGATGAGGTGTGACCCTCGAAATAATTTAAGCGGATTTTGAATAGAAACACAAATCTTTTGAGAAATCTGAGAACACCAGATAAGAATAGAGAGGGGTGAATAAACCAGAGAGGATTGGATAAGAATTTCCAACATGGGAAGCATTGGACATATGACAAGGAAATCATGAACACCAAGAGGTTGAATCGAATCCACCGGGGAAGAAACAAGAACGAAGAATTATTAACTTAGCACCTGAGCATCTTCAGAATGAATCACCAGATAGAAACGAAAGAAAGATAGCGGAAGCAACACATGATTAGAATAGGCACTTGGATGAGAATTTAATTGTTGAAAAAAAGGGCGGGAGGGCGGGAAAACAAAGAAAACTTGGGACGGATGAAAACGAACTCCGGGAAAAGGAAAGATGAGGACAGATTTTGCAATTATTGGAGAGGGTTGAATTATCTTGAAGAGAAGCTTGCCAGTTAGGAATAGGATTTGACATGACAATTTGATTGAGCAAAAGGATTGGCACTCCCATATAAATATGAGAACACCACTTAGGAAAGATATGAAGCCACCTCTTGACATCAAAGCAACTCGAATTACCATACTCCAATAACACAAAGATGAGGCTTGCAAATTAAGCCAGAAACAAATTCATGATAGAGATTCCGTCTGATATTTTTGTGGTAAGGCTCGCACGGGCTCGATCGTACATTGGATTGTGATATTGAAATGACGCTCGAATATGCTCCCTAGGCGTAGCGAACTACAAGGCTTTACGAAGCATACCGAGATTGTCCTATGTAAGAAAGACCGTGAACAAACGAACCACTAGATTTTGAACCCCAACCTCACATCATGCATTTGTTGAAGGATAACCTAGATAACTACTAGAATTACCACCTAAGAACTTCCGAAATCTTTTGGTTATGCAATCAGGTCCACGGATACTAGGAGTAAAATCCATCACTCAACTCCTAGCAGTAATACTACTCTCCAATGTATCACATCCGTCAACACACAACCAGAGGACTCAGAAATTCATATACCTCAGATCCTCATAATCTCAATGATACTAATCATGGCAGTACATGTGACCCCGCTCCCCAGTACTGGGTGCGGCCACTCTCTTCGCACCACGAATATTATTGAAGCAATTTCGAACATCCGCGTCCTGAGACACTAAGGAAACTGAATGATAACGATGTGTCAAGAATCCCCTAGAGCTCAACTCCCCGGGTCCAATCTATACGGTCGCGAGGCACCAAGAACAGAATTCCGGTCACATCGACATCATAGAGGTTCCAAAATACCCGCGTGATCCTAAAAAAAATTGAGTGAGAAGAGGGGAAGAATTAAAATTCCTAAGTCACGATTTCTCGCCAGAGCAGGGAAGAGGAGTAAAAAGAATCCTACTCTCCGATATATAACTAGACTCAAAATAGTTTTTTTTCTAGACTCGACTCGGCCAAGTTTGATCAATCAATGGGGCTTCTAGGTCGGTACTGCTCTGATACCAACTTGTAACACCCAAGATGCGATCCTATCCTTATTTTGGCTCGAGGGCCTCGACAGGGATAGAAGCGCATCTTGTCATTTCGCAAGAATGGATATCATTATAAGTACATGTAAAGAAGAGATGAGTATATGGAATTGGCTTACACTCGCGACAAGCTAAATCAAGATCACATCAATACAACAACATATTCAAACATCATACATAAGAGCAGGGTCCGACTACGGACGAAATCAAACGATAAAATGACATCCACCCTTGCTATCCCAGGATGCCGGCCTGGAACCCATCCTAGATCGATGAAGAAGAAGAAGAAGAACTTCAAATCAAACAAGCATCACTCTCACGTCAAGGCATCGCATTACCTGTACCTGCAACTGTTGTTGTAGTAATCTGTGAGACACGGGGACTCAGCTATCTCATTTGCACGGTATCAAGACTAGCAAAGCTTAATGGGTGAGATATGGTTAAGTGGTGAGGCTACAACGAGCACTAAGCATTTATTTGAGTGGATTCCTTACAAGTGCAAGAATAAAGGGGGTGATCGTCGCATAAACGGACGTGAACTAGTAATGATCAGTAAGTGATCTTGAACACCTACTTACGAGTCAAACATAACCCCACCGTGTTTTCTCTCAGTTCAGAAATTCACGAGAAGAGACAGTCATGGTTACGCACACGGTTGGTGTATTTTATTTGAGTTAACTTCAAGTTTTCTATGACCGGGTGTTAAACAAAATTCCCAAGTTGCCACATAACCGTGGGCACGGCTTTCAGAAATATTTAACCCTGCAGGGGTGCTCCAACTCATCCATCACAAACTAACCACAAGCTGCGTTGGAATTCCTCAACTACAGGATAACCCGTAGTATTTGTGGAATCCCGATGGAAAATGTCAACCTCGAGATAGCCCGAAGTGTCCTCGAAATCCCGCGCACAAGACGTTCGAGAAAGGTAAAACAATTCCAGCAAGACCGCCCGACGTGTCGACGAACCAGATAGGAGCCGCGTATCTCGTTCTCAGGACACGACCGGATGAGCAATACATACGGTGGTGCGATAGAGATCCCCCGAGTTGCCTCGGGTGGCCCCGCAAGTGGCTCTTGTTTGGACCAACGCTCATGAGGAGCACTGGCCCGGGTTGTTGATTAATTATCCACGGGGTCCGGAAAGTCCCTATGCAAGTTTATTTGTTATTAGGCAAATGGAGTACCAATGTTGGGCCTTGCCAAGAGAGTTTTATCCCAAAACGAAAATGAAGGGGGTCCCCATAACAACCCCAAGCATGTTAGGAGCGCTCAATATGGAACATAACAACGGTACACAAGTAACTAGGGCGGCAAAAGTGGAACAAAACACCAAGCAAAATGCCAAGCCTTCCACCTTTTACCAAGTATATATGTGCATTAAATTAAATAACAATAATATTGTGATATCTCAAAAATAACCATGTTGGCACATGGAAACAATTGCACCTGCAACTAGCAATGCTATAAGAAGGGCTGAGCAAGCGGTAACATAGCCAAACAATGGTTTGCTGGGATGTGGAGGGTTAGAGGCTTGTCATGGCATTTTGGGAGGCTTGACAAAGAAGTGGTAGGTAGCGAGACATATCGATAGAAACGAGTCAACTAGCATGGCAATGATAGTAGTGGTATCCAGGGAAGTGGTCATCTTGCCTGCGATCCCGCTTGGAAGAAGAACGAATCCGTGAACTAGACGAAGGGGACGTAGTCGAACGAATCTCACATTCCGAAACGCTTTCGGAACTCTATCGAGAAGAAGAAATCCGGAAACAACAATCAACACATGATAAACACCACAACATATGCATGACATGATGCGCAAACAAATATGATGCATGTCCGGTTTAAATATGCAAGGCCCGTCATGGCAAGATGCAACAGTCAAACACTACACATTAAGTGAAGCTCAATATGCAATGAGTTGCATATTCACGAAACTCCATGTTCGAATCATTTAGTTCACTCTCGTTTAGGTACTCATCAATATTAAATGTTGTTTAACATGGGTGGTCATGGCATAAGGTGAAGATGGAATTAAGCAATTTTAAACGGAGAAGGTTAACATACATAAAACAAAATAATAACTCTCCATATTAAGAGAAATATGATTAATGTTGTTTAACTAAACAATCATTTTAAATGTTGTTCATCATGGCAAGAGCTGAACCATACACAAGTTCATCATCTAAGCATTTTAAATGAGGTCGAAAGCAACATATGGCACTTCCGAAACGACCTCATATGCAAATTATGAATTTGGTCCAGATCTGTCCTAAGCATATTTTATATTTATTAAACAGGAAAATAAAGTGCACCGTGTGATTCTACACATTTTGCTAGTCAAGTTTCATATGTGGATCATTTTAAACAGAGCTACGGTTATTTAGTTATGAAATAAATCATTTTAACATGGCATTTATGAAAATTAAATGAAAACAGCAAGTTAAACATATTTATCATGCATGAAAGTTGGATATTTTGAATCTACACGAAATTCTAAGCATTTTTCATGTATAAAGTTTTTTACATGTGATGCACGGTTCGTGAGTTATTAAATGCATGAACAACAGGTTTTTTTTTTTGCAATTTTGTAAAACCTCAATAATTGAATAAATTCTCAGGAGCTAAAAATATTAGATGGGCCGAATGCATAGCACTGGGCAAGCCCAGCAATAGATCTGACCCAAAATGGTTGAGTGTGTAAACAAGAGGTAAACATGGCAAAAATTGGGGCGGCCGGGAATCGAACCCAGGACCCCAAGCATGTGGTGTGGTTGCGCTAACCATCTCGGCTGTGCTCATCTACGTGACATAACAGTAGGTAATTTCGACAAATACTATGGGTTGTGCTCACCATGGGCCAACGGGCCGGCTAGTGGAGGCGATATGGAGGTGAACTTGGCCTTGGGCGTGACGTGGCCCACGCGGGCGATCCAGCCGAGCGAAGCAGCCGCTTCGTTCGTCTCCTTCGCGCACGAACAGGAGGCTGGTAGCACGGTCAATGCCGATGACGGCGGCGACCAGGGTCGACAGCGAGGTCAGCTTGCAACGGGGGTGGGCGGATCCGGTTGGGGTCCTCCAGATCCGGCGGGCGGCGGCGTGACGTGGCTTGAGACTGCGTCGGTATTTCCCAAAAGAGGAAGGGATGATGCAGCACAGTGACAGTAAGTATTTCCCTCAGTTATGAAACCAGGGTATCGAACCAGTAGGAGGATCACCACCACCTAATAAGCAGCACCTGCACAAAAATAACAAATACTTGCAACCCAATGCGTAAGAGAGGTTGTCAATCTCTCTACGGTAAAAAGATAGATTAGGTAATGATAGATAGGAGAGAAAGATCTCTCAAGAACACAAAATAAAAAGGGCAAATAAAGAGTGCATCAATATATTTTTGGGTTTTTGGTTTAGTAGATATGAAAACAAAGAGGCAAAAAGATAGACCGGAAAGCAATATGATGGAAAAGTAGACCCGGGGGCCGTAGGTTTCACTAGTGGCTTCTCTCATGAGTATAGCACACGGTGGATGAACAAATTATTGTTGGGCAATTGATAGAAGATCAAATAATCATGACGATATCCAAGGCGATGATCATTATATATGCATCACGTCCAAGATAAGTAGACCGACTCCTGCCTGCATCTACCACTATTACTCCACACATCCACCGCAATCCAGCATGCATCTAGTGTATTAAGTTCATGGAAAAACGGAGTAATGCAATAAGAATGATGACATGATGTAGACAAGATCTATTCATGTAGGAATAGACCCCATCTTGTTATCCTTAATGGCAATGATACGTGCGTGCCTTGCTGCCCCTTCTGTCACTGGGAAAGGACAACGCAAGATGTAACCCATCACAAAGCACCTGTTCCCATGGCAAGAAAAATCGATCTAGTCGGCCTAACTAAACCAAAGATTCGAAGAAGAAATACTAGGCTATAAGTAATCATGCATATAAGATATCAAAGAAGTCTCAAATAATATTCATGGATAGAAACTGATCATGAACTCAAAATTCATCGAATCCCAACAAACACACCGCAAAAGTTTACATCAAATAGATCTCCAAGAGACCATCATATTGAGAATCAAAAGAGAGAGAGAGGAAGCCATCTAGTTAATGCCTACGGACCCGTAGGTCTATGGTGGACTACTCACGCATCGTCGGAGAGGCACCTATGAAGAAGATGAACCCCTCCGTGATGGTGTTAGATTGGATCTTGAGGCTCTTGAACTTGCGGCGGCTGGATGTGTTTTTCGTCGACTCCCCTAGGGTTTTCTGAATATTTGGCTATTTATAGGCATAAGAGGCGGTGGAGGGGGGCCCCATGGAGGGCACAACCCATATGGGTGTGCCGGGGGCCCCCTGGCGCGCCCTGGTGGGTTGTGGCCTCCCCAGCCCACCTCTCTGGCACTTCTTTGGCCCACTGGGTGTCTTCTAGTCCAAAACAAATCTCCAAAAAGTTTCGTCGCGATTGGACTCCATTTGGTACTGATATTCTGTGAAGTAAAAAAACAAGCGAAAATAGCAACAGCATTTGGCACTATGTCAATAGGTTAGTCCCAAAAAATGATATAAAATTGCTATAAAGTGATTGTAAAATATCCAAGATTGATAATATAACAGCATGGAACAAGCAAAAATTATAGATACGTTGGAGACGTATCACGATGCAGATCGGGCACGGGGCGGCGACCATCACTGTTCCCTACCATGGCGGCTCCTGCGGGATGAACATGGGGAGAGAGAGCTCGGGTGAGGAGAGGGAGAGAGAAAGCAGAACAGGGGAAGGAGAGAAGAGGGGCACAAGGCATGACCTGGACGGGGACAGGCGGCGCTACAGCGAGCTGGGGCTCTGCCGCCGGTGCGAGATGGCAACAGGGCGGCTCGGAGGCGAGGCGCAGGCGGCGCGAATCTAACGGGAGCTCGGGCGCCAGGGGCAAGCGGGGCGCGGGTGGCTCGTCAGGCCCGGGTGGGGGTGACTGTGGGCCTGGCGGGCCGCAGTGGCTACAGCGGGTGGCTGCGGCAGGTGCGGCTGGCTGGCTTGGCCCCGGTTCATCAGATCTGGACACGGGTGGCCTAGATCGCGGCTCATGAGCCGATCCAGCGGCTCGGTTGGGGCTGGTGGGTGCGGCTGGCTCAGGTGATGGCGGTGGCTCACCAAGTGGTGGTGGAGGAGCTGTCCGGCACTGATTCCAAGGGGGAGGCGGCAGCTGGAGGTAGGTGGAGGCTAGGGGTTTAAAAAATGGACATGTTGAGCTACTTAAATAGGCAGGTTTTAGGGTTAGGGTTTTTTTCCCCGAATTCGGAACGTAAGATGTCTATCGGATGGCTCCGCATGTGGAAGGGGGTTATGGTAGGCCTAGTGGGATGTGTAGAGTGTTGGTGGGCTAAGAAGAGAGGGAGGTTACGGCCCATGACACGAGTTTTAAAACACCGAAACATCTGATAATTAAACCGATGATGGCGCTGCTACGATCGTCCGTTGGGTTATCAAACAACCTCCGATTGCGACGAAATTTGGCAGGCGGTCTACCTATAATAAAATAAGACTGCTCGCCAACTTTCAACCCAATTCGAGAATATTTTATAAGCACTTTTAAAAACAATATTATAAAGATGCCGCGGTGCATGTGTGATTGGTCACGAACAGAGAGAATCTGCGACTAATGACGGATGCAGGTTTTGGAAACTGACGGCAACGGAGTGCCGATGCAATGCGGATGATGCGAATGATGTGATGATGAATGCAACAACCAAACGAATCACAAGATGACAACGGAATAAAAAGGGAATCTTCTAGAGCGTCGGTCTCGGGCTGTTACATACCCGTGGATTCGGCTAGAAGTGGAGTGTGTTTGTTGGTGGAGGGGGAGTAAACCTTTACTTTTACCGCTTGGGAACCGCCACTAATGTGTTTAGCATGGAAGATATTGATAACTCTTGGTCGTAATGTTGACAGGAAGGGTGCACCTCCCAAAATTATATCTATCTCTGATTTAAGCTTTGAGCTCTGGCACCTCTGCAAATCCCTGCTTCCCTCTACGAAGGAACTATCAATTTACTTTTATGTTGAGTCATCACCTTCTCAAATAAGCGCCAGATCTGAGAGCACTATTGTCATCCTCATGCATTGTGTATACTTAATGTTGGATGCGTCATGACTAGATCTTTTCTACCATGAATTGCAATGTTTAGTCGCTGCTTGAACTTTGGAGGTCATCTGCATTTATGTTTTGCGGTCTCCGAAAGGGCTAGCGAGATACCACTAATGTCATATTATATCATGATTCTTTTGACAAAGTGTTTGCATTTGAGATATTTTATTATTGCTCGCTAGTTTCTTATGTTATTGATATGAGTTAATATAATTTCTAAGAGTTACTGTTGACATGGTTAGTCATGATCTTTGCTGAAAACCTTGGTGCTACTTAAGCATATACATGTAAACAAGAACAAAAGAGTTCGTAAAAGTTTTTCTTTATCACTTTCAGTTTGTCAACTGAATTAATTGAGGACAAGTAATGGGTTAAGCTTGGGGGAGTTGATACGTCTCCGTCGTATCTACTTTTCCTAACGCTTTTGCTCTTATTTTGGACTCTAATTTGCATGATTTGAATGAAACTAACCCGGACTGACGCTGTTTTTAGCAGAACTACCATGGTGTTGTTTTTCTACAGAAATAAAAGTTCTCGGAATTGGATGAAACTTTTTGGAGAATTATTTTACAATAACTGACTGGAGCCAAGAACCACCATAGGGGGTGCCCTGGCTGGGCACGATACACCAGGGCACGCCACCCCCTCCAAGCGCGCCCTGGTGGGTTGTGCTCACCTCGTGGCGCCCCTAACCCTAATTCTAGCACTATAAATTCCTCTTTTTTGAGAAAAAAATAGGAGCGGAAGTTTTATCGCCTTTCACGAGACAGAGCCGTGGCCACCTCCTGTTCTTCAACGGGAGGCCAGATCTGCAGTCCGTTTGGGGCTCCGGAAAGGGGAATCTTCGGTCTTCGTCATCACCAACCCTCGTTCATTGCCAATTCCATGATGCTCCACACCGGGAGTGAGTAATTCCTTCGTAGGCTTGCTGGTCGGTGAGGAGTTGGATGAGATTCGTCATGGAATCGAGTTACATTTGTTAGGGCTTGATACCTAGTATCCACTATGTTCCGAGATTGATGTTGCAATGACTTTGCCATGCTTAATGCTTGTCACTAGGGCCCGAGTGCCATGATTTCAGATCTGAGCCGTTTATGTTATCACCATTATATCTATGTTCTTGATCCGATCTTGCTAGTCAGATGCACCTGCTATGTGTTATGATCCGTAAACCCCGGGGTGACAACAAGAGGGATACTTTCTGGTGATATTCGTAGTTTGAGGAGTTCATGTATTCACTATGTGTTAATGCTTTGTTCTGGTTCTCTACTAAAAGGAGGCCTCAATATCCCTTAGTTTCCTTATGGACCCCGCAGCCACGGGAGGGTAGGACAAAAGATGTCATGCAAGTTCTTTTCCATAAGCACGTATGACTATTTATGGAATACATGCCTACATTATATTTATGAACTGGAGTTAGTTCTGTGTCGCCCTAGGTTATGACTGTTATATGATCAATATCATTGAACGAATTCACCGATCGAGTGTCTACGAGTTTTCCACATATTGTCCTTGCTAAGTTACTATTGCGACTACTGCAGTTACACTTGCTACAAAATCATTTCTATCACTGTTACCGTTACTATTACTGTTACTACTGCTATCAAAACTATCATACTACTGTGCTACTGATCACTTTGCTGTAGATATTTAATCTCCAGGTGTGGTTGAATTGAAAACTCAACTGCTAATACTTGCAAATATTCTTTGGCTCCCCTTGTGCCGAATCTATAAATTTGGGTTGAATACTCTACCCTCAAAAACTGTTGCGATCCCCTATACTTGTGGGTTATCACGCGCCTACTTGCATGACTCCTGGCGCTGCTTGGCACGGCGCACGGCGTCCACTTGAACATGCAGAACCGGATGACCCGACGGGCCATCTTTGATCAATCTGCCCTATGAAGACTTCGGGGCATCTGTAGGCGGGAGTCTCGCGGAGGGGGCCTCACGAGGCTCATAACGGCGCTTGCCGACATATCCCTTGCGAGGCGGTGGCCTACGCGAGAATCTTGCTCGGGAAGTACAGAGGTGGGCCGTGCCGGGCCCATGACAGACGCCACGCTACGGGCCGCAGGCAGACGGGCCTGGGTACCCCCGGTCCCACGGGCCCAACAGTAGCCCCCGAGCCCGCAGCGTGCATGACTCCGCCGGCTGGAGAGGGCGAAATGGTGTGGGCGACAATCGCGAGCGGGCCAGGTGCGACAAGTGGCACTCGATGGGGCGTGAGATGCCCCCGCTCCGCCATGATGCCTCGGCAACTGCCCAGGCTGACAAAAGGCCTGCGCGCGGCGTGGTGCCATCATTGCCCTCCTCACCTTGTCTCCCTCTCGCTGTGCTTTCCTGCTCTTGTGTGAAGTTCCTCCTAATCCAATCTCAGGCGGGGCCCTCTTCCCGCTTCATCCGTGGCCCCGATACGTGGATGGCGCCGCCCGGCAAGAAGGCGAAGGACGTGGCTCCCGCAGCCAGCCCTCCAGCTCTCGGGCCTTCTCTCCTGCCCTCCTCCATCGCCTTGGAGGAGGACTTGAGCCTGGTGCTTCCGCTGATTGCCGGTGATGGGAATGAGGGGCAGGCGACCGAGATCTGGTCGGGCTCGAAAGCGCGGAGCGACCTAGGGGAGTTCATTTAAGCCTTCTTCATCCACAACATCTACGCCGGGTTGATCCCTCCATTTTTTGAGTTCTTCTGCGCCATCCTCTCCCATTACCGGATCTAGGCCCTACATCTTCAGCCCAATTCCATCCTCCTCCAATCGATCTTCGTCTTTTACTGCGAGGCCTTCGTGGGCATTGATACGTCCATTTTGCATCAGGTTTTCTTACTATTATTTATTATGTTTAGTTGAATAATAATGCTTTAGGTTGTGATTCTAATGCCTTTTCTCTCATAATATGCAAGGTTTACACAAAGAGGGAGAATACCGGCAGCTAGAATTCTAGACCTGAAAAAGCACATAAGAGATACCTATTCTGCACAACTCCAATGAAGCTGAAATATTACGGAGATTATTTTTGGAATAAATAAAAATTACTGGAGCAAAAAAATACCGGAGGGGGCCACCTTGGTGGGCACAAGACACTAGGGCGTGCCAGCCCCCTGGGCACGCCCTCGTGGGTTGTGCCCTCCCCGGCCCTCCTCCGATGCCCATCTTCTTGGCGGATTCAGGGCTCCGCAGAGCCAAGAAGGTTCAAACTCTGGGGCGTGTGCGAAGATCCCGACCAGCTCAATCCTAAAGCCTGCCGCTCCACAGCTAGGCCCTACCGAAGATGCGCGAGAGCACAAGAAGATGAACACAGAGATTTACCTAGGTTCGGGCCACCTTGCGGTGTAAAACCCTACTCCTGCTTTGGGTGGGTTGGCCTCATGACGAGGTTCGGTGACGAACATGTACAGTGGTGAGTGACCTCGCGAGGGCACTTTGGTGAGGGTGGATCCAGTGCTTCTCTACGGTGGAGGCTAGTCCTTATTTATAGTGGCCTTGGTCCTCTTCCCTCATCGCACAGGCGGGAAGGGATCTCACAACGGCCAAACTTGAAAGGGGACAGGAGGTACAACTTATCCTGACTAAAGGTGGTCTTCGCCTGCAAAGCAACTGGTCGTGATGTAGAGGTGGGCTCGGCGATGACATCCGTCCTGCCGAGCTTGTGGTCTTGGTCTTGTTGCACCGAAGTGGAAACCTTTGGGGGGGGGGTCCTTGGGAACCCGCGTTCGTCCTTGCCCCCTTAGCACGAAAGAGGAAACTATCTATGTTGTGTCCACTAGCGCCTGCCTGCCTCGGTCGTCATGGCAATCGTCATCATAGCCCCCTGAGGCCGGGCACTGCATAGGAATCTCCGCTCCTCGGGGGGCAGCCTGGGGAGACCGCACCTCTGGAGGTCTTGGCGTCGTTCTCCTCGTGAGGCAGGTCTGGGTACCCCCGAACCTAGAACGCCGACACTTCTGGTATAAAGTCACTTTTAACCTAGAAAAAAATAAGAGGAGGACTTTCGGGACAAAGCGCTGCCGCCTCGAGGTAGAACTTGGGCAGGAGTACTTTTGCCCTCCGGCGGAGCGATTCCGCCGGGGGAACTTCCCTTCCGGAGGGGGAAATCGAAGCTGATACGTCTCCAACGTACCTATAATTTTTGCTTGTTCCATGCTATTATATTATCATTCTTGGATGTTTTACAATCAATTTATAAAAACTTTATATCATTTTTGGGACTAACCTATTGACATAGTGCCAAAGTGCCAGTTGCTGTTTTTGCTTGTTTTTTACATCCCAGAAAATCAATACCAAACGGAGTCCAATCGCGACGAAACTTTTTGGAGATTTTTTTCAAGACCAGAAGACACCCAGTGGGCCAAAGAAGTGCCGGGGGAGTGGGCCGAGGAGACCACAACCCACCAGGGCGCGCCAGGGGGGCCCCGACGCGCCCTGATGGGTTGTGCCCTCCTCGGTGCCCCTCTCCCGCGCCTCTGATGCCTATAAATTCCCAAATATTCCAAAAACCCTAGGGGACTTGACAAAACACAATTCCAACCGCCGCAAGTTCCAGAACCGCGAGATCCAATCTAAACACCATCACAGAGGGGTTCATCTTCCTCATAGGTGCCTCTCCGATGATGCGAGAGTAGTCCACCATAGACGTACGGGTCCGTAGGTAGTAGCTAGATGGCTTCTTCTCTTTATCTTATGATTCTCAATACCATGCTCTCTTGGAGATCTATTTGATGTAAACTTTTGCGGTGTGTTTGTTGGGATCCGATGAATTTTGAGTTCATGATCCATTTCTAGCCTTGAATATTATTTGAGTCTTCTTTGATCTCTTATATGCATGATTACTTATAGCCTCATATTTCTTCTTCGAATCTTTGGTTTAGTTAGGCCGACTAGATCGATTTTTCTTGCCATGGGAAGAGGTGCTTTGTGATGGGTTCGATCTTGCGGTGTTCTTTCCCAGTGACAGAAGTGGTAGCAAGACACGCATGTATCGTTGCTATTAAGGATAACAAGGTGGGGTTTATTCCTACATGAATAGATCTTGTCTACATCATGTCATCGTTATTATTGCATTACTCTGTTTTTCATGAACTTAATACACTAGATGCATGCTGGATAGCGGTCGATGTGTGGAGTAATAGAGGTAGATGCAGGCAGGAGTCAGTCTACCTATCTTGAACGTGATGCCTATATAATGATCATCGCCTTGGATATCGTCATGACTATTCGATTTTCTATCAATTGCCCAACAGTAATTTATTCACCCACCGTGCGCTATACTCATGAGAGAAGCCACTGGTGAACCCTACGGCCCTCGGGTCTACTTTTCCAACATATTCCTTTCCGATCTATCTTTTTGCAATCTTTGTTTTCAGATCTACAAAACCAAAAACCCAAAAACATATTGCTGCATATTTACTCTTTTTATTTGTGTTCTTGAGAGATATATCTCTACTATCTATCACTACCAAATCTATCTTTTTACCATAGAGAGATTGACAACCTCTCTTTCGCGTCGGGTTGCAAGTATTTGTTATTTGTGTGCAGGTGCTACTTATTGGGTGGTGGTGATCCTCCTACTGGTTCGATAACCTTGGTTTCATAACCGAGGGAAATACTTACCGTCGCTGTGCTGCATCATCCCTTCCTCTTTGGGGAAATACCGACGCAGTCTCAAGCCACGTCAAAGGAATTTCTGGCGCCATTGCCGGGGAGGAAGCGGTCTCTTCTACGTGCCTATCGTAGGCGCCGAGGGGACTCCATCGTCATCTACCAAGTTCCTAATCACAAATCTCATCTCCTTGCAATTACATTATTTGCCATTTGCCTCTCGTTTTCCTCTCCCCCACTTCACCAATTTCCCCTTTTATTGGCCCTCTTCTTCGTTTGCCCTTTTTCTTGCTGGATCTCTTCCTTGCTTGCAATCTTGTTTGCGTAGTCATGATGACTCAAGAGAACACCAAGTTGTGTGATTTTTCCAATACTAATAGCAATGATTTTATTAGTACGCCTATTGCTCCTCCCGCCACTAGTGCGGAGTCTTGTGATATTAATGTCGCTTTGTTGAATCTTGTCATGAAAGATCAATTTGCCGCTAATCCTAATGAGGATGCCGCGTCCCATCTAAACACGTTCGTAGAATTGTGTGATATGCAAAAGAAAAAAGATGTGGACAATGAAATTGTGAAGTTGAAACTATTTCCTTTTTCCTTGCGGGATCCCGCAAAAATTTGGTTTTCCACTTTGCCTCGCAATAGTATCGATTCGTGGAATAAGTGCAAGGATGCTTTTATCACTAAGTATTTTCCGCCCGCGAAAATTATTTCCCTTAGGATGCAAATCATGAATTTTAAGCAACTTGAGCATGAACATGTTGTACAATCTTGGGAAAGAATGTAGTTGATGATAAGAAATTGTCCTACACATGGTTTGAATCTTTGGATGATCATACAAAAAAATTATGCGGGATTGAATTTTGTCTCTAGAAATCTTTTAGATTCCGCCGGAGGTGGTACTTTTATGGAGTTTACTTTGGGTGAAGCCACTAAATTTCTAGATAATATCATGGCTAATTATTCTCAATGGCATACCGAAAGAGCACCTACTAGTAAAAAAGTTAATTCGGTAGAGGAAATTTGTACTTTGAGTGATAAAGTTGATGCATTGATGAAATTGGTTGCTAGTAAAAATTCTCTTATTGATCTTAATGATGTGCCTTTGTCTACCTTGATTGAGCAAAATAGTGATTCCTTAGATGTGAATTTTGTCTCGCGAAATAATTTCAATAACAATGCTTATAGAGGTAATTTTAATCCTAGGTCGTTTCCTGGAAATTCCTATGGTAATTTTTCTTACAATAATAATAGGAACACCTCTGATCTTGAGAGTAATATTAAAGAATTTATCAATGCGCAAAACGCTTTCAATACTACGATAGAAGAAAAGTTGAATAAGATTGATGATAAGTCTAGAAGCATTGATAGAATTTCTCATGATGTTGAAAATCTCAAGTTGAAAGATTTTGTGCCTAAGATTGATGAATCTATTAAATATTTATATGTCTCTATGGATGAAAGTAAGAAAAGAACCGCTATGCTTAGAGCTAAAAGAGAAATCTTAGAAAAATCGTTTTCTAGTGATTGCTTTCATAAAAAAGATGAAGATCTTAAAGTGATTGGGGTTTCTTCTATTGATTCCTTGTTTAGTAATATTAATATTGATAATTAAGGGACTGAAGTAGAGTCAACTTTACCTAGAAGACGTCCCAATAATTTGGAGGGTGAAAATCTTGATGAATTTTTTGATAAAATTGGGTTTTAAGAGGTCAAAACTTTAACTTGTGATGTGCTCACTATCTTGGATTGCAAAGACTTTAACTATGATATTTGTTCTTTGATTGACTGTATTTCTTTGTTGCAATCCATGTTGAATTCACCCCATGCTTATGAGCAAAATAAATCTTTTACTAAACATATTGTTGATGCCATGATGAAATCTTTTGAAGAAAAGTTGGAGTTGGAGATTTCTATTCCTAGAAAATTACATGATAGTTGGAACCTACCATTAAGGTCAAGATTAAAAATTATGAATGCTTTGCTTTGTGTGATTTGGGTGCTAGTGTTTCCACGATTCTGAAGTCTCTATGTGATGTGCTTGGTCTCACCAATATTGAAGAATGCTCTATTAATTTGCACTTGGAGGATTCTACTATTAAAAAGCCTTTTGGAAGAATTAATGATGTTCTTATTCTTGCAAATAGGAACTATGTGCCTATTTATTTTATTGTGCTTGATATTGATTGCAATCCGTCTTGTCCCATTATACTTGGTAGACCGTTTTTACGCACTATAGGTGCCGTGATTGATATGAAAGAAGGCAATATTCATTTTCAATTTCCCTTGAGAAAGGGTATAGAACACTTCCCTCGAACAATAATTAAGCCACCATATGTATCAATCATGAGGGCATCCTATGGATCCAAAACCAAAGATGACAATACTTGAATCTATGCATTATGCCTAGCTAGGGGCATAAAACGATAGCGCTTGTTGGGAGGCAACCCAATGAATAAATAAATTTTTTCTGTTTCCTTTATGTTTTTGAGTGTTTACACAATTATTCCTCTGTTATGATAGTTTTTTTATGGTTTATTTCGTCTTTGTGGCAAGTAAATCCTTTAGGATGATTCATAGGACGAGTAGAAGCGAGGCTGAATCTGAAACAGAAACTTTGCGTCCAGTATATGAATTTTCGTTTTTTTACGGAACGTGATCTTGAGCCGAAATTTTAACACACTGTTTCTATACAAAGTTCTTACGTTGTCCTAATTTTTCGGAATTTTTAGAGTTAGAGAAGTATGGATAGATTACAGATAACTACAGACTATTCTGTTTGTGCCTAAGATTGATGATATGTCTAGAAGCATTGATAGAATTTCTCATGATGTTGAAAATCTCAAGTTGAAAGATTTTGTGCCTAAGATTGATGAATCTATTAAAGCTTTATATGTCTCTATGGATGAAAGTAAGAAAAGAACCGCTATGCTTAGAGCTAAAATCGTTTTCTAGTGATTGCCTTCATAAAAATGATGTAGATCTTAAAGTGATTGGTGTTTCTACTATTGATTCCTTGTTAAGTATTATTAAAATTGATGATAAATGGACTGAAGTAGAGTCCACTTTAGCTAGAAGGCGTCCCAATAATTTGGAGGGTGAAAATCTTGATGAAATTTTTGATAAAAGTGGGTTTGAAGAGGTCAAAACTTTAACTAGTGATGTGCCCACTATTTTGGATTGCAAAGACTTTAATTATGATAGTTGCTCCTTGATTGAATGTATTTCTTTGCTGCAATCCATGTTGAATTCACCCCATGTTTATGAGCAAAATAAAGCTTTTACTAAACATATCGTTGATGCCATGATGAAATCTTTTGAAGAAAAGTTGGAGTTGGAGATTTCTATTCCTAGAAAATTACATGATGAGTGGGAACCCATAATTAAGGTCAAGATTAAAAATTATGAGTGCTTTGCCTTATTTGATTTGGGTGCTAGTGTTACCACGATTCCGAAATCTTTATGTGATGTGCTTGGTCTCACCAATATTGAAGAATGTTCTCTTAATTTGCAATTGGCGGATTCTACTATTAAAAAGCCTTTGGGAAGAATTAATGATGTTCTTATTCTTGCAAATCGGAACTATGTGACTATTGATTTTATTGTGCTTGATATAGATTGCAATCCGTCTTGTCCCATTATACTTGGTAGACCGTTTTTACGCACTATAGGTGCCATGATTGATATGAAAGAAGGCAATATTCGTTTTCAATTTCCACTAAGAAATGGTATGGAACAGTTCCCTAGAACAAGAATTAAGCCACCATATGAATCTATCATGAGGGCATCCAATGGATCAAAAACCAAAGATGACAATACTTGAATCTTTGCGTTATGCCTAGCTAGGGGCGTAAAATGATAGCGCTTGTTGGGAGGCAACCCAATGAATAAATTTCTTTTCGTTTTTCCTTTATGTTTTTGAGTGTTAACACAATTATGCCTCTGTTATAATTGCGTTTTTATGGTTTATTTAGTGTTTGTGCCAAGTAGAGCCTTTAGGATGATTGATAAGATGAGTAGAAGAGATGCTGAATCTGAAACATAAACTTTGCGTCCAGTATTTGAATTTTAATTTTTTTCTGGAACGTGATCCTGAGCTGAAATTTTAACACAGTGTTTCTATACAAATTACTTACGTTGTCCTAATGTTTCAGAATTTTTTGAGTTAAAGAAGTATGGTTAGACTACAGATTACTACAGACTGTTCTGTTTAAGACAGATTCTGTTTTCGTTGCATTATGTGCTTGTTTTGATGAATCTATGGGTTATATTGAAGGGTATGAGCCATGGTAAAGTTAAAATACATTAGGTATAATGCAATAATACAATATGAATGGGTTTGCAACAATACCTAAAGTAGCGATTTGCTTTATTATACTAATGGATCTCACGAAGATTTTGTTGAGTTTTGTGTGATTGAAGTTTTCAAGTTTTGGGTGTGATCACGATGGATCAAGGAATAAGGAGTGATAAGAGCCTAAGCTTGGGTATACTACCGCAGCCCCAAGATATATCCAAAGAGGAACAAGCAACTAATCTTGGGGATGCCCCCGAGTGGCATCCCCTCTTTCTTCTAACGACCATCGGTATTTTACTTGGAGCTATATTTTTATTTGTCACATATCATGAGTTTTGCTTGGAGCGTCTTGTATCTTTGCTTGCTTTGTTTGTTAGTTTTTCCTTTGTATCCTTTCTGGACACACCTATTTGAGAAAGCAAAAATCATGCTATGATTTGTTAGAATTGCTCTATGTGCTTCACTTAAACTTTTTGAGCTATAGATTTGCTCTAGTGCTTCACTTATATCTTTTTGAGCACGGTGTGCTTGGAAATTTTTGTAGAAATACTCTTATGCTTCACCTACATTAATTTGAGAGTAGGTAAATTTTGAAGAAATCCTCTCATGCTTCACTTATACCTTTTTGAGAGATGAAATATTTATGCTCATGTGCTTCACTTAAATTTGTTTGAGCTTGCCAAAAAGCAATGGCAATATATGAAACTAGTCCCAAAGTGATAGATATCCAAGGAGGATATAAGAAAAACTTTCATGAAGATCATTGGACAAACTAAACTTGATTCTTTCTAGTAGTTTTGAAACATGATGATAGTAATATGTGAGTCATGTTAGTGAGTAATTATGCTTAGTAGGAATATTGGTGTTAAGGTTTGTGATTCCCTATGCATGCACGAAAGTCAATAGTTATGCAATCAAGTTACATCCTACTTATGGTGCATCATTCGGTGTTAGTTATGTTCAATGCTCACTTATGTGAATTTTCGTTTCTTGGTTTGGTTGCTTCTCAATCTATTTGCTAGCCTCCATTTGTTCTAAGTAGAAATACCACTTGTGCATCCAAAATCCTTAAACCAAGTTTTGCCTTATGAGTCCACCATACCTACCTATATGCGGTATTTCCATGCCGTTCCAAACAAATTTGTATGTGCCATCTCTAAATTTTCAAAATAAATTTTCTCTTTTGTGTGCCCGTACCGCTCATGAAACGGTGGGGAGTGTCCAATATTTTTCCATGCTAGATGTGTTATTCTCAAGATGAGTGTTTATTCACTTGTCATTGCACGACAGTGCGGCGGTAATAGGGATGCCCATTCCCGAAATGAAAATATTTACTTTATATTGTCAAATAATAAATTCCTTGGAAAGTGTTGGTATGGAAGGCAACCGTGGATACGGCCCACCCTGGAAAGTGAAAGTTTGGTGGAAAAAGGAATAAACTTTATTTTCTGTTTGGGAGCCGCCTATGATATATCTGCCATGGAAAGTATTGTGAGCTACTTTGTCGTTTTGGTTGACAGTAAAAGCATGCCACCCAAAATATTTTTCTCTCTCAATTTAAAACTTTGAGCTCTGGCACCTCTACAAATCCTTACTTCCCTCTGCGAAGGGCCTATCTATTTACTTTATGCAATTTTTATTTTTGCTTTGAGTCTCCATCTTCTCTTATAAGCACCAACTAGGGGGCACTATGATCGTACTTGAGCATTGGGCATAGCTAATAATTGAGTGTATTTCACGAATGGATCAATGATTGAGCATGATGGGCTAGGGATAACTTTCTTTAGTGTTGCTATTTTGAAAGACATGGTTGCTTGTTGACATGCTTGAGTATTGAAGTCATTACGTTAAAACTAGACTATTGCTTTGAATCATGTATAATTCCAAATGTCCATGCTATACAAAAGAAAAGAATATGATGAACATGTTAGGCAGCATTCCACATCAAAAATTCTGTTTTTATCATTTTCGCTTGTTCCATGCTGTTATATTAGCTTGTTCCATGCAGCATTCCACATGTTTTTAGGACGAGTGGGACTTAAGCTTGGGGATGCTGATACGTCTCCAACGTATCTATAATTTTCGCTTGTTCCATGCTGTTATATTATCATTCTTGGATGTTTTACAATCAATTTATAACAAATTTATATCATTTTTTGGGACTAACCTATTGACATAGTGCCAAAGTGCCAGTTGTTGTTTTTGCTTGTTTTTTACTTTGCAGAAAATCAATACCAAACGGAGTCCAATCACAACGAAACTTTTTGGAGATTTTTTCTAGACCAAAAGACACCCGGTGGGCCAAAGAAGTGCCGGGGGAGTGGGTCGAGGATAACACAACTCACCAGGGCACGCCAGGGGGGCTCCGGCGTGCCTTGATGGGTTGTGCCCTCCTCGGGGCCCCTCTCCATTGCCACTGATGCCTATAAATTCCAAATATTCCAAAAACCCTAGGGGAGTCGACGAAACACAATTCCAGGCGCCGCAAGTTCCAGAACCACGAGATCCAATCTAAACACCATCACGGAGGGGTTCATCTTCCTCATAGGTGCCTCTCCGATGATGCATGATTAGTCCACCATACACCTACGAGTCCATAGGCAGTAGCTAGATGGCTTCTTCTGTCTCTCTTATGATTCTCAATACAATGGTATCTTGGAGATCTATTTGATGTAAACTTTTGCGGTATGTTTGTTGGGATCCGAGGAATTTTGAGTTCATGATCAGTTTCTATCCATGAATATTATTTTAGTCTTCTTTGATCTCTTATATGCATGATTACTTATAGCCTCGTATTTCTTCTTCGAATCTTTGGTTTAGTTAGGCCGACTAGATCGATTTTTCTTGCCATGGGAAGAGGTGCTTTGTGATGGGTTCGATCTTGTGGTGTTCTTTCCCAGTGACAGAAGGGGCAGCAAGACACGCATGTATCGTTGCTATTAAGGATAACAAGGTGGGGTCTATTCCTACATGAATAGATCTTGTCTACATCATGTCATCGTTCTTATTGCATTACTTCATTTTTCAATGAACTTAATACACTAGACACTACAGGAATCAGGCTCTTTGCCGTCTGCCACGGCAGACGGCAAAGGGCACAACCACGTACGGCAAAGGCCTTTGCTGTCAGCCAGCAGACGGAAAAAATTTCGTCCGAATAAACTCCGGTAAAGGGGTTCTTTGCCGTCTGCCTTGGCCTAGAGGACGGCAATGTTTTTTTGCCGTCAGCCTAGAGACGGCATTGCGTCTGGACGGCATAGCACTGACGTTAGCACCGTTAGGTGGCTAACGGCCCCCACCCAGCCCTTTGCCGTCTACCCCCGGATGGCCCCCACCCAGCCCATTGTCGTCTGCCCCGGACGGCCCCGCCCAGACCTTTGCCGTCAGCCCCGGACGGCCCCCACCCAGCCCATTGTCGTCTGCCCCGTACGGCCCCGCCCAGACCTTTGCCGTTTGCCCCGGACGGCCCCCTCACTCAGCCCTTTGCCGTCTGCCCCGGACGGCAAAGAGGCCAAATGGCCCCAGGCCTGGTGCTCCCAGGTTTAAGAGGTGGCTTCCACATGCCCACTTTGCCGACGGTGGCCGACGGCAAAGAGGTCTTTGCCGACGGTGGCCGACGGCAAAGAGGCTATATTGCCTCTTTTTTGCCTGTTTTTGTTATATTCAAGAATTTTCACAGGCAAATATATGATATATATCTATATTTCACAGAAACAATATCCCTGCCATATGGATATGATCAACCAACAATTATACCAAATTAAAAGTATCAAATGTCACATTGTTCACCATATTACAATAGTTTCATCCATACATACATTGTCTCATACATAGGTAGAAAGTTTCACGTAAGTTCATCGATACAAAATGAAAACAGAAAGTAAACACTAGCACTATATCAAAGGAAGCTGCCGTGAATTCAATAAAATTTGCAAAATTGGAAATAAGAAAGTTAGAATAAGAATACTAGAAGAAGTAGAAGAAGATCTAGAAGTAGAAGAAGATCTAGAAGAAGAAGAAGATGAAGAAGCATTTTTCTTCTCTCTCTCTTTCTCCTCTTGTTTTTCTTCTTCTTATTGCTTATTTGTGTCATTTTAGAGCTAACCTAGGTAATTATCACATTCTTGACCTAACTAAGCTTATTGTGTCATTTTGCAAGAAAATAAGCTAAGTCTATGGCATTTATGAGGTTACCAAGTCTATTATGCCATTTTTGAGTTAACTAAGCTTATTATCTCATTTTGTAGGAAGCAAAGCTAAGTATAGGTCATTTTAGAGCTAACTTAGGTACAATATGTCATTTTGGAGGTAAGTAAGCTTACTATGTCATTTTGGAGGAAACAAAGCTAACTTAGGTAAAATATGACATTTATGAGCTAACCAAGGTTATTATGCCATTTTTGACCTAAGTAAGCTAATTATGTCATAAATGAACTAAATAAGCTAAGTATATGAGCTAACCAAGGTTATTATGCCATTTGTTGAGCTTGACTTTCGGTCTTTCAAGGTTTTCCTTAGAAAAACTCTCATGCCTCATGGTGTGTATGGTGCGCACTCACTCACACTTATATGGTGGTGTATGTTGGTGGACACTACCTAACACTAATATTTCGACCGTCGGTGATGGTCGTTTCCCCTTCTCCTCTCCCGCAATATACCAAGGTATATATCGAGAGAAGGAGAAGAAGAAACGACCCCCGCGACAACAGTCGGGATTCCTCCATCAAGAAGAGACATGAAACTCTCACAAGGAGCTCCGACAGACCGAAAGTATGTAATTTTGTCAAAGTGCTAAGTTTGTCTTTGTTTGAGAAAATGAGCCAAGTAACTGGCATATTAGGGCTTACCGTCCTCGTCATCACGGAGGTGAAGCACCGGGGTTGCTCGGGCCGGTGTCACCTGGAGCACTACTTGGCCCTAGAGAAGGATCGTGCGATGCGGCTCGGGAGTTATGCTACACCAAAGATCATTTGCGTTAGCATGATGACGCTGAAATGTTAAGACTAGTAACTAATGAACATTCAAATGAAACTCACCGTTCTAGCCGTGGTAATGACTGGCATCGGCGGAGGGGTCTGGCCGGTCTTCTCGCACAAAGACTGCACATTTGGTTTTGACAAGTCAATCATATTGGTTATTAATGAAACGAACATGTAGTGCATGATTTGGCTAATATGAAGAAGAAACTTACCACGATGAGCTCGTACATGGCCCGGCTAGACGCATCGTTCCGTGCCCTCTCCTCCTCCAACAACCTAGCCGTCCTCTCCTCCAAATCCCTCTTCTCCTCCGCCGCCTGCCGGGCCTGTTCCGCCAGAAGCGCCTGGGTTGCCTCTCTCTCTTTCAGCAGAGCAGCCTGCAACACAACTCCTCGTTAGCATGGTAATCATCTTTGTTTGCACACACAATGTAATGGAGGAAAGCTATCTGAGTCCGTATGACTAACCTCGATGGCGAGCTGGACTGGCCGTGGACGAGGCGTTATCTCAGGACAGGAGCTCGTTTGGCGCACCTTGATCTGCCGGAGAGTGCGCGAAGACCGTATAAGTCCATCTCCAATGGCTATAGAGCCATGGGGCCTCCCGCCGCCAGCTATCATCACCAGCTCAGGCTCAATTGGATGCTGGCTCGGGTTGAAGTCCTCCCCATTCACTGCCTTCCCCACATCTCTGTACCTCACGAGCTTGTTGTGGGAGGAGATGTTGGTGAAGTTGTCGCGATTATCGAGGTCAGACTCGGAGAATGCCTTGGCCTTCTTGTACGAGGCAGTATGGGCCATGGCATAGAGGTCGTACACCTGTGGCACCTCCGTCTTATTGTAATGCGCCTAAAAGATAGGAACAAAATATTAATAAAGGGGTCAAGCTAGCATCAAGAATGAATTGCATGAATCATGAAGCAAACCACATACCCAGTTCCGCCCGAACTGAAATAAGTTGGCGCTGCCTTGATGGTGTGGCACACCTTCCATTTGGGCACGCCGTTCCTTGGCATTGTCGTGGACGGCTCGCCATTCGTCAGAGCACCATTGATTCACCAGCACCTCCCAACAATCCATCTTATCCGCACACCATCTCGGGGGCACCTAAGTTAGTAAGGAGAAATTTGAGAGCTACGCCTACGAATCAAAGTAAGGAAAGTAAGTACAAGGCCTTAAGAATAGGTAATTACCTTCATGTACTGCTCCTTGTGCAGAAACTTTCCGCGGCACGACGACTTGTCCTTCTTAATACGCTGCGAGGCGTAGTAGTCTCGAACATCCTGTACCCGAGCCTCGTGCCGTAAGTTCTGTAGTAGGCGCCTGCACTCGTCATCGATAACCTTTGCCGCGGCCTCCTCGTATCCCTCCTCACACTTGTAGAAGGTATGCAATCAAGCGAGACAACACTGATTAGTACAATAACTAGCTATTATTGATTTTTAATTGTGTAAAGGAGAAATTACCCAAAACTTTCTGATCACCATATCGGCCCTCGTGTGGCACAACACACCGTCGATCATCTCCTCCGGCGGGGCCGGGCAGCCAAGTAGTGCTCCCAGTTCAATCCTAACTCTGGAAGCCGATCCTCGCCGGGCAACGTGACAAACCCCGGGAAGTTATGCCGGTAAATCACACCAAGGATGGAGTTGGGCTTGCGAACATCCTTGGCGTGAATCCAACCCCTGTAGTATCACAAAGCCAACACATTAGATATTTGAAGAAACATGAAGGAAAAAGGTTAAAAAAGAGTAAATGCACTTACTTCTCCCCATCAAGCCTAATCGACCACCTCTGCTCGTGGGTCACCGGCACGGGCGGGAGCTGTGTACAGCCACACCGGTAGATGGTGGCACCCTCAACCACCTCGTCCCTGCTATCAGAAAACTGATCCCCACCACCATCAGCATGGCCACTCGGCTCCGGCTGAGGCAGATCCGGCAAGGTATCCCATCCGGTCGAAGCGTGTGGAGTCTCGTAGGACGAAGCGTCTGGCACGGGAGTCTCGCGGGTCGAAGCGTCAGGGACAGAAGGATCGTCGACCCGAGGCTCGTGGACAGGAGTCCGCGTAGCCTCCACCTCAGATGGGTCCACCATAGCAGTCCTGTGCTCGGGTGAATCAGTTGGGTGTGGCGGCGAGGAAGGCGTAGCAGCCTTCGTACCTCTCCCGCGGCCACCACGTGTACCTTTAGGAGCTCTCTTCTTCCCCCGACCTCCTCTCCCGGTGGGCAACTTCGCCGACGAAGAAGCGCCCTCGGGTGTCCCAATACTGTCGTACAATGCTCTCCGGAGAGTTTGGGGTGGAATGGAAGTATCCCTCCCACCACGCGCCGACGAAGGAGCCTCGGATCGCTCTCGACCCGCGCCCACCATCTTTCAACACCTACCATGACAAAGAGTAAACGAAATTAGTACGACATAAAAAAAATGAATACCGACATGAATAATAATATGTATATATATAATTTGAGTGTATCATCATCATGTATATAATAAAAATTGAATAATACCTGACATGAACTAATAATAATCTTCATCGTCTATATATGCTCCGGGATCAATAATGCATCATCATCATCACTATCATCAATAAATGCATCATCATCATCACTATCGGGAACAACATGTGGAAGGCCTCCTTTATATAATCGGTCAAGCATTGAGAGGTCATCCGCCCAGGTTGAACTGAGCCTTCAGATCCATTACTTGCGCGATGGCATCCAGCTGACAAAGCTCAGTGTGCTCGTGGAGAGGTCGTTTTGAAGACTCCAACATTTCATAGAAGGCCTTTGCAGATTCCTCCATCTCATCGTCCGAATCCCGAGCATCATCAATGTCTTGCACCATGTCTTCGATCCCGGTACCATGCTCGTCGGTGCAACAACGAACCACCTCATCTCTGGCACGTTGGGCAGACTCACCATGAAATGTCCACACCATATAATCAGGCGTAAAACCCCACTTCTGCAGGTGTTTACCCATTTCATCCCGTGTCCAATTTTTATGGTTGTTGCACCGGACACAGGGGCACCAGGTTATTTCCTGGCCATTTGCAAATGCGTCTCACAGAAACCCCTTGGTTTTTGTTAACCATTCAATGGTCATGTCTTTCTGACTAGGGTGACCGGTGTACATCCACACACGATCACTCATCTTGCCTACCTACTAAACACACAAGAAATATATATATAATTCCTCATCTATATTCATTAGTTAATCAAGTTTGTCAGTTTTATTACGTCCATGCAACCTACACACTAATAGGTAAAGATAGGTCCTATAATCCCACCCGATTATGTGTATATTGGGTTCATTTTCCCATGCTCTGCTCCGGATCCGACGCAGAATTTCAGCAGCACCTGCCCGCTGTTCACCTGATAAACGTCTTGGCAATAAGCAGAGAGGATGTGTACCCGGAGAACAACAGGGAGACACTGACGAAATTCCGCATCGGATCCGGAGCAGAGCATTAGGGAAAACGAACCCAATCTACGCATACTCGGGGTGTCCATGGATAACGTTGGACAATTTGAAAGGATGGCGGTTATAAATATGCGAAGACATGCATATTTATAGATGCCGCCCTTTCGAACGGGAGACGCATACTGGTCACGCATACTGATGATTGAAGACACCTATAGCTAGCAAGTTTCATCGGCACGAAGACCGGAACAGAGCAAATTAAGGGGGGGAGGAGATGTCATTTGTGCTCACCCACGACCGCAGGGGAGGTCGTCAAACGCACGGGGAGGTCATCGAACAGCAGACCCTCGCAGCGACGTAACAACTGCACATTGAAATCCACCCGATCAACACAAATATGATGTTTTTCATAACAGAATCGGAATATATATATGACCTAACTAATAATTTACAAAACTATGACCCCGTCGGCCTCTGGAAGGCTGAAGAGGAGTCGGGGGTTGGGGGTCAGTGCCGTCGGGAGTTAGTGGCGTCTGGGGTCGGGGGTCAGTGGCGTCGATCGAGGGTCGGGGGTCAGTGGTGTCGATCGAGGGTCGGGGGTCGGTGGAGTCGGGGGTCGGGGGTCAGTGGCGTCGGGGGTCAGTGGCGTCGGGAGTCAATGGCGTCGGGGGTCGGGAGTCAGTGGCGTCCGGGGTCAGTGGTGTCCGGAGTTGGTGGCGTTGGGGGTCAGTGGCATCGGGGGTCAGGGGTCAGTGGCGTCGAGGGTCGGGGGTCAGTGGCGTCAGGGGTCGAGGGTCAGTGGCGTCGGGGGTCGGGGGTCAGTGGCTTCTTCTTCCCCTTCTTTTTTTTCCTTTTCTTCTTCTTCTTCTTCTTCGTCTTCTTCTTCTTCTCCTCCTCCTCCTCCTCCTCTCTTCTTCTTCTTCTTCTTCTTCTTCTTCTTCTTTTCTTCTTCTTCTTTTTCCTTTTTCATTTTTTCCTTTTTTTTCTTCTAACCTAACTAACTAACCTAAACAAACCTAACTAACTAACCTAAACTAACCTAACTAACTAACTAACCTAAACTAACCTAACTAACTAACTAACCTAAATTAACTAACTAACTAATTAACATAAATAAAAACAGAAAAAAAAACAAAAAAAATCACCTTTGAAGGTCCTGGTGGAGGAGGGGGCCGGTGGAGTGGACTGGCAGGGAGGAGGTGGGGCGCCGCGGGGACGGGGTGCTCGCCGCAGGGTAGAGGCTGGCTCTGGCGGCGGGGCGGCAGGGAGGGAGGAGGTGTGGGGGGGGTAGAGAGAGAGATGTGGGGAGAGGGGGAGAGAGGGGGGGGGGCGCGGGGAGGGGGGCTCGCCGCGGGGCGGCTGGTGGGCGTCGGGGAGCGGCGGGAGGGAGGGAGAGGGAGGGAGAGAGAGAGGGTGGCCGCGGGGAGGGGGGAACTCACCGCGGGGCGGCGGCCGGTGGGCGTCGGGTCGGGGCGGGAGCGGCCGGTGGGAGAGAGAGGGTGGCAGTGCGGTGATAGGGGGCGGGATGGAGATGCGGGAGAGTAAGGGGGGTGGAGGTGGATCCGTCGGTTATGGTGGGCGTCCTCTTTGCCATCTGCTAGCAGACGGCAAAGAGGGGGGGGCCGGGGGGTGGGGCCCCGCCGTGACCGTTAGGGGGACATCCTCTTTGTCGTCCGCTAGCGGACGGCAAAGAGAGGGGAGGCAGACGGCAAAGACGTACCCGACGGCAAAGATGTACCCAGGGTGCGGTGGGGCCCGCCCGTGACCGTTGCCGTCTGCCTGCCCCATCTTTGGCGTCCGCTAGCCGACGGCAAAGGGTAGGCTGATGGCAAAGGCTCTCTTTGCCGTCTGCCAGCAGACGGCAAAGACCTGGCGGACGGTAAATGATCTGATTCCAGTAGTGAGATGCATGCTGGATAGCGGTCGATGTTTGGACTAATAGAGGTATTTGCAGGTAGGAGTTGGTCTACCTATCTTGGACGTGATGCCTATATAATGATCATCGCCTTGGATATCGTCATGACTATTCGATTTTCTATCAATTGCCCAACAGTAATTTGTTCACCCACCGTGCGCTATACTCATGAGAGAAGCCACTAGTGAACCCTACGCCCCCCGGGTCTACTTTTCCAACATATTGCTTTCCGATCTATCTTTTTGCAATCTTTGTTTTCAGATCTACAAAACCAAAAACCCAAAAACATATTGCTGCATATTTACTCTTTTTATTTGTGTTCTTGAGAGATCTATCTCTCCTATCTATCACTACCTAATCTATCTTTTTACTGTAGAGAGATTGACAACCTCCCTTTCACGTCGGATTACAAGTATTAGTTATTTGTGTGCAGGTGCTGCTTATTGGGTGGTGGTGATCCTCCTACTGGTTCGATAACCTTGGTTTCATAACTGAGGGAAATACTTACCGTCGCTGTGCTGCATCATCCCTTCTCTTTGGGGAAATACCGACGCAGTCTCAAGCCACGTCAGAAGCCATCGTCATCACCAACACCCCTCTCATCTTTGGGAGGCCAATCTTTATCAACATCTTCAACAGCACCATCTCCTCTCAAACCCTAGTTCATCTCTTGTGTTCAATCTTTGTACCGGAACCTCAGATTGGTACATGTGGGTGACTAGAAGTGTCGATTACATTGCGTAGTTGATTACTATATGGTTTATTTTGTGGAAGATTATATGTTCAGATCCATTATGCTATTCAATACCTCTTTGATCTTGAGCATGTTTATTATTTGTGAGTAGTTACCTTTGTTCTTGAGGTCACGGGAGAAGTCATGTTGCAAGTAATCATGTGAATTTGATATGTGTTCGATATTTTGATGATATGCATGTTGTGATTCCCTTAGTGGTGTCATGTGAACATCGACTACATGACACTTGAACATTCATGGTCCTAAGGGAATGCATTGTGCAGTAGTTATTAGATGATGGGTTGCAAGAGTGACAGAAGCTTAAACCCTAGTTTATGCGCTACTTCGTAAGGGGCTGATTTGGATCCAAACGTTTAATGCTATGGTTAGATTTTATCTTAATACTTTTCTCGTAGTTGCGGATGCTTGCGAGGGGGTTAATCATAAGTGGGAGGTTGTTCAAGTAAGAACAGCACCCAAGCACCGGTCCACCCTCATATCAAATTATCAAAGTAGCGAACACAAATCAAACCAACATGATAAAAGTGACTAGATGAATTCCCGTGTACCCTCAAGAACACTTTGCCTATTACTAGAGATTGTTCTGGCCTGTCCTTTGCCACAAAAGGATTGGGCTATCTTGCTGCACCTTATTTACCGTTACCGTTACTTGCTCGCTACCAATTATCTTGCTATCAAACTATCTGTTACCTACAATTTCAGTGCTTGCAGAAATTACCTTGCTGAAAACCACTTGTCATTTCCTTCTGCTCCTCGTTGGGTTTGACCCTCTTACTTATCGAAAGGACTATGATTGATCCCCTATACTTGTGGGTCATCAAGACTCTTTTCTGGCGCCATTGCCGGGGAGTGAAGCGCTCTTGGTAAGTGGAAATCGGTAAGGAAAAACTTATACTACGTGCTGAAATTTATTGTTACTTGCTACTATGGAAAACAATCCTTTGAGGGGTTTGTTCGGGGTATCTTCACCTCGACCGGAACCACAATTAGTTTCCCCTCAACCTACTGCACCTACTTAAAATATTGGTTATGAAATTCCTTTGGGTATGGTAGAACAACTGCTTGCTAAACCTTATGCAGGAGATGGAACTGAACATCCTGGTATGCATCTATTATATGTGAACCAAATTTGTGGATTATTTAAGCTTGCAGGTTTACCCAGAGATGGAGTTAAGAAGATGGTTTTCCCTTTATCTTTGAAGGGAAAAGCATTGACATGGTATAGGCTATGTGATGATCTTGGATCGTGGAATTGGAATCGTTTGCAATTGGAATTCCACCAAAAGTTTTATCCCATGCATCTAGTTCATCGTGATCGGAATTATATATATAATTTTCAGCCTCGTGAAGGAAAAAGTATTGCTCTAGCTTGGGGGAGGCTTAAGTCAATGCTATATTCATGCCCCAATCATGACATTTCGAGAGAAGTTATCATTCAGAATTTTTATGCACGGCTTTCTCATAATGATCAATCCATGCTCGATACTTCTTGTGTTGGTTCTTATATGAAGAAGACTATTGAATTCAAGTGGGATCTCTTCGAAAGAATTAAACGCAACTATGAAGATTGGGAACTCGACGAAGGTAATGAGTCAGGTATAAATCTTGAGTTTGACTGTGTTAAATCTTTTATGAATATCGATACTTTTCACAAGTTTAGCACTAAATATGGACTTGACTCTGAGATAGTAACCTGTTTCTGCGAAGCATTTGCTACTCACGTCGATCTCCCTAAGGAGAACTGGTTTAAATATCATTCCCCTATTAAAGAATAAATTAAAGAACCGGTCATGGCTAAAGAAGAAACCAGCATTTACAATGTTGATCCTGTTGTGCCTACCGCTTATATTGAAAAACCACGTTTCCCTGTTAGGATAAAGGAGCATACTAAGGTATCAACTGTGGTTCGTAAGAGTAATATAAGAACACCTAAGCCCCCTGAGAAAATTAAAGTAGAACCAAGTGTTGCTATGGTTAAAGATCTCTTGGTAGAAAATATTGATGGGCATGTTATCTACTTCTGTGATGAAGCTGCTAGAAATGCTAAGCCCGATGGAAAAGATAAACATAGACCCATAGAAGGCATGCTTGTTGTCTCAGTGAAAATAGGAGATCATTGCTATCATGGTATATGTGATTTGGGTGCTAGTGTGAGGGCTATCCCTTTTACCTTATACCAAGAAATTATGGAGGAAATAGCACCTACTGAAATAGAAGACATTGATGTTACTATTAAACTTGCTAATAGAGACACCATCACACCACTTGGGATTGTTAGAGATGTTGAAGTCTTGTGTGGGAAAGTAAAATACCCTACTGATTTTCTAGTTCTCGATTCCCCACAAGATGACTTTTGCCCCATTATCTTTGGTAGACCGTTCTTGAGCACCGTCAATGCTAAGATAGATTGTGAAAAACAAATTGTAGGTGTCAGTTTTGGTGGTGTGTCTCATGAGTTTAATTTTTCCAAGTTTAGTAGACAACCTCGTGATAAAGCGTTATCTAGTAAAGATGAAATAATTGGTCTTGCTTCTATTGATGTGCCTCTTACTGATCCATTAGAACAATATTTGCTTGACCATGAAAATGATCTGCTCTTGCGTGAAAGAAATGAAATAGATCAAATTTTCTTTGAACAACAACCTCTCCTAAAACACAATTTGCCTATTGAAACTCTTGGAGGTCCTCCTCCACCTAAAGGTGATCCTATGTTCGAATTAAAGCAATTGCCTGACACTTTGAAGTATGCTTATGTTGATGAGAAAAAGATATATCATGTTATTATTAGTGCTAACCTTTCAGAACATGAAGAAGAAAGTTTATTAAAAGTTCTGAGGAAGCACCAGGCTGCTATTGGATATATGACGTGGCTTGAGACAGCGTCGGTATTTCCCCAAAGAGGAAGGGATGATGCAGCACAACGACGGTAAGTATTTCCCTCAGTTATGAAACCAAGGTTATCGAACCAGTAGGAGGATCACCACCACCCAATAAGCATCACCTGCACACAAATAACAAATACTTGCAACCCGATGCAAAAGAGAGGTTGTCAATCTCTCTACGGTAAAAAGATAGATTAGGTAGTGATAGATAGGAGAGATAGATCTCTCAAGAACACAAAATAAAAAGAGCAAATAAAAAGTGCAGCAATATGTTTTTGCATTTTTGGTTTTGTAGATATGAAAACAAAGATGCAAAAAGACAGATCGGAAAGCAATATGTTGGAAAAGTAGACTCGGGGGCCGTAGGTTTCACTAGTGGCTTCTCTCATGAGTATAGCGCACGGTGGGTGAACAAATTACTGTTGGGCAATTGATAGAAGATCAAATAATCATGACGATATCCGAGGCGATGATCATTATATAGGCATCGCATCCAAAATAAGTAGACCGACTCATGCCTGCATCTACCACTATTGATCCACACATCGACCGCTATCCAGCATGCATCTAGTGTATTAAGTTCATGGAAAAACGGAGTAATGCAATAAGAACGATGACATGATGTAGACAAGATCCATTCATGTAGGAATAGACCCCATCTTGTTATCCTCAATGGCAACGATACATGCGTGCCTTGCTGCCCCTTGTGTCACTGCGAAAGGACACCGCAAGATCGAACCCATCACAAAGCACCTCTTCCAATGGCAAGAAAAATCGATCTAGTCGGCCTAACTAAACCAAAGATTCGAAGAAGAAATACGAGGCTATAAGTAATCATGCATATAAGAGATCAAAGAAGACTCAAATAATATTCATGGATAGAAACTGATCATTGATACATCTCCAACGTATCTATAATTTATGAAGTATTCATGCCATGTTTACAATAATTCTATAAGATTTTGGTATGATTTTATTAGAACTAACACGGACTGACGCTGTTTTCAGCAGAACTACCATGGTGTTGTTTTTGTGCAGAAATAAAAGATCTCGGAATGGGCTGAAAATTTACGGAGAATATTTTTTGGAAAATATAAAAAATACTGGAGCAAAAAGATACCGGAGAGGAGTCCCGAGGAGGTCACAAGCCTAGGGGGCGCCCCCCCCCTAGGGCGCGCTCCCTGGCTTGTGGGTCCCTCGAGCACCCCCCTGATGTGATTCCAACGCCAAATATTCTTATAAATACAGAAACCCCTGAAAAGAAACCTAGATCGGGAGTTCCGCCGCCGCAAGCCTCTGTAGCCATGAAAAACCAATCGGGAGCCCTTTCCGGCACCCTGCCGGAGGGGGAAACCATCACCGGAGGCCATCTTCATCATCCCGGCGGTCTCCATGACGAGGAGGGAGTAGTTCACCCTCGGGGCTGAGGGTATGTACCAGTAGCTATGTGTTTGATCTCTCTCTCGTGTTCTTGAGATGGCACGATCTTGATGTACCGCGATCTTTATTGATATAGATGAATCATATGGAGTTTTCCCCTCTCTATCTTCTTGTGATGAATTGAGTTTTCCCTTTGAAGTTTACTTATCAGATTGAGTCTTTAAAGGATTTGAGAACACTTGATGTATGTCTTGCGATGGGATATCCGTGGTGACAATGGGATGTTCTATTGATCCACTTGATGTATGTTTTGGTGATCAACTTGCGGGTTCCATGACCTTGGGAATCTATGCATAGGGGTTGGCACATGTTTTCGTCTTGACTCTCCGGTAGAAACTTTGGGGCACTCTTTGAAGTTTTTTGTGTTGGATTGAACATGATGAATCTGAAATTGTGTGATGCATATCGTATAATCAAGCCCATGGGTACTCGTGGTGACATTGGAGTATCTAGGTGACATTAGGGTTTTGGTTGATGTGTATCTTAAGGTATTATTTTAGTACGAACTCTAGGGCTATTCGTGACACTTATAGGGATAGCTCATACGATTGATCGGAAAAGATAACTTTGAGCTGGTTTCGTACCCTACAATAATTTCTTCGTTTGTTCTCCGCTATTTGTGACTTTGGAGTGAACTCTTTGTCGCACGTGAGGGATTTACATATGATTCAACTATGTCAGTATTGTTGAGAGAACTTGCACTAGTGAAAGTATGAACCCTAGCCCTTGTTTTCAAGCATTGCAATACCGTTTTTGCTCACTTTTGTTACTTGCTACCTTGCTGTTTTTATATTTTCAGATTACAAAAACCTATATCTACCATCCATATTACACTTGTATCACCATCTCTTCGCCGAACTAGTGCACCTATACAATTTACCATTGTATTGGGTGTGTTGGGGACACAAGAGACTTTTTGTTATTTGGTTGCAGGGTTGTTTGAGAGAGACCATCTTCATCCTACGCCTCCCATGGATTGATAAACCTTAGGTCATCCACTTGAGGGAAATTTGCTACTATCCTACAAAACTCTGCACTTGGAGGCCCAACACGAGTCTACAAGAAGAAGGTTGCGTAGTAGACATCAACTCTTTTCTGGTGCCGTTGCTGGGGAGGTGAGTGCTTAAAGGTATACCTTTCGATCTTGCAATTGAATCTTTTAGTTTCTTGTTTTATCACTAGTTTAGTCTATAAAAGAAAACTACAAAAAAATATGGAATTGAGGTTGCCTCATATGCTTCATCTTTATAATGTCTTTCGTGAAAATGATGGAAAGGAAAATTGTGCTCAAGTGTTAGAAGAAGAAGTTATTAAAATGTTTGGCACTAAATCTTTGAGTGATGAGCATGATTGGAATGTTGTTAGTATGAATTCCTTGAATATTCATGATGCTAGTGATATGCAAAGCTACAAGCTTGGGGATCCTATGTTTGATGAAGATGATATGTTTAGTCCCCCATGTTTTGATGAGCAAATTTATTATGATGAAAGCATGCCTCCCATTTATGATGATTATTGTGATGACATGTTTGATATAAAGAATAATGATAACCATGAAACTTGTCATCATGATTTTAATTTTCAATTGGATTATACTTCACATGATAGTTATTTTGTTGAGTTTGCTCCCACTATTATAAATGAGAAGAAAATTGCTTATGTGGAGAGTGACAAATTTTCTATGCTTGTGGATCATGAAGATAATGCTTAATGTGATAGTTATGTTCTGAAATTACTTCTTGATGCTACTGAAAATTATTTTGAGGGAGGAACATATGCTTGTAGGTATTGCAATAATATCAAGTTTCCTCTCTATGTGTTCCAATTCTTGAAGTTATGCTTGTTTTGCCTTCCTATGCTAGTTGATTCTTGCTCCCATAAATTGTTTGCTCACAAAATACCTATGCATAGGAAGTGGGTTAGACTTAAATGTGCTTGTCATGAGATTCATGATGCTCTTTTGCATGTTTCAATTATTATTCCTATGTGAGCATCATTGAAATCATCATGCCTAGCTAAAAGGCTTTAAAGAAAAGCGCTTGGTGGGAGACAACCCAACACTTTTACTTTCTGTTTTTATATGTTCACATGATTAAGCTACTGTAGTAATCATGTTTTGTGTCTTTTATTTCAATAAAGTGCCAAATAAAGCCTTTGGGATGACTCACAAGATGAGTACAATTGATGCTGAACCAAAACAGAAACTTTTGACTCCAGTACAGGAATTTCCATTTTTTACTGGAGCATGATAATGATCTGAAATTTTTACACAGTCTTGATATACAGATTCTTCATGTTTTCCTAATGTTTCAGAATTTTTAGAGACAGGGAAGTATCGTTACACTACAGATCTTCACAGACTGTTCTGTTTTTGACAGATTCTGTTTTGCATGCATAGTTTGCTTGTTTTAGTGTTTCCATAGCTTATATTGAGTGATATAAATTATGGGAATGATAGAATACAGTAGGTATGACGTGGGAACAATTATGAATCTTGTCTTGACAGTACCTAAGTGAATGATTTATCTTTACTACACTAACCCTTCTCACGAAGTTCCGTTAAGTTTTGTGTGATTGAAGTTTTCAAGTTTTGGGTGAGACACCGATATGAGGAGAATAAGGAGTGAAATGAACCTAACCTTGGTGATGCCCAAGGCACCCCCAAGGTAATATCCAAGGAAGACTCAAGCGCCTAAGCTTGGGGATGCCCCGGAAGGCATCCCCTCTTTCATCTTCAACACTATCGGTATATCTTACTTGGAGCTATATTTTTATTCGTCACATAATATGAGTTTTGCTTGGAGTGTAATTTTATTTTGTTATTTTATGTTAGGTGTTATTCATAATCTTGTTTTTCAATAAAACGTTCCAAGCCTTGTCTTAGGATGCTTGCATTGCATGTTTTGATATGTGCTGTGTAAAAACAGAAACTTTTGCTGTAGTGTTTGAATTTTCATATTTTACTAGAACGTGGAAAATTTCTGAAATTTTTACACAGTGCTGTCATATAAATTTTTTAGCTTGTCCTAAATTTTCATAATTTCTTGAGTTAAGTAAGTACGCTGTTTTCATAAATTGCTACAGACTGTTCTGTTTGGACAGATTGCTGTCATAGTTTTGTTATCTACTTATCCTCTAGTTTCCATAGCCTATATTGGTAGATATAAAATGTGGAAATGATAGTAAACAGTAGATGATGTTTGATAATTCTTGTGCAATTTGTCTTGGCAGTACATAAAGAGTTGATTTATTATTATGTGTACTAACCTATCTCACGAGTTCTTTTCGAGTTTTGTGTGGATGAAGTTTTTTAGAATAGGTGAAACCATGATATGAGAGGATTGAACGAGATACAAAAGTTCAAGCTTGGGGATGCCCAAGGCACCCCAAGTAAATATTTCAAGAAGTCTCAAGCATCTAAGCTTGGGGATGCTACGCATCCCACCTCTCTTCATCAACAATTATCGGTTAGCCTATGTTGAGCCTAAATTTTTATTTGTTCACATGATGCGTGCTATTCTTGGAGTGCTATTTCTCTTTTGCTTGCTGTTTAATAAAATACTTAAGATCTGAAATTCTTAGATGAGAGAGGCTTCACATAGTTATTTAATTGTTGGCTACTCATTGATCTTCACTTATATCTTTTTGGAGTAGTTTGTCATTCACTCTCGTGCTTCACTTATATCCTATGAGTAAATGGTTGAATGAATTGAATATCATAAATCTGAAATTAAATATGCTTCATATACTTATCCCATGGGGAGTAATGAGTTCACAAATAATAAGTATAGGTGGTAAAATTTATTGAAAGTTAGCAAACACCGCATTGGTCACTTGAACAATTCATGAAAGAATATTGAAGGGAGAGAGATTCCGAATATAAATATACTATCTTGGACATCTTCTATGATTGTGAGCTCATTAATTATTTTCAAACTCGAGCAAATTAGTTAAAATTGGACAAGGAAGACAACTTAATGAGTTATGTTTGGGTATATTTGTATAGAAGTTATATTGTTATGGATCCTCCAACATGTGGTGCTTGCTTCCACTTCATACTAGCCAAAACTTCCGCACCAAGTAGAAATACTACTTGTGCATCCAAACACCCTTAAACCCAAAGTTGTTCCATATGAGTCCACCATACCTACCTATATGCGGTATTTACCTGCCGTTCCAAGTAAATTTGCATGTGCCAAACTCTAAACCTTCAAATAATATTATGTTTTGTATGCCCGAATCGCTCATATAGTGACTAGGGGCTGCCGATATCTTCCATGCTAGGTGGGTTATTCTCACGATATGTGTTGATTCACTATCATTCACGAGAAAGTGGCTGGTATTCGGGATGCCCAGTTCCATGCTCAAAAATCAAAACAAAACATAATGAAAGAAAACTCCCCCAGGATTGTCGTTTGTATGGACGGTACCCGTGGATTCAGCTCGCCGTGGAGTGTGATTGATTGATGGAGGGGGAGTAAAAACTTTACCATTCTGTTTGGGAACCGCCTATAATGTATCTAGCATGGAAGATACTGAGATCTCTCGGTTGTTATGTTGACAATGAAAGCATACCGCTCAAAATTATTATTCATCTCTGTTTTAAAACCTCGAGCTCTGGCACCTTTGCAAATCAATGCTTCCCTCTGCGAAGGGCCTATCTTTTACTTTCTAGTACTTACCTTTATGCAAGAGTCATGGTGATCTTCACCACTTCCTATATTTTGCCTTTTTCTGTTGGCAAGCGTCATGTGTTGGGGAATGATCTAGACATATATATCCACACAAATATATTTGATCATGAATTATTATTGTTGACAATTATCTATATGATAAATAAGTTGGGAGGCGAAACATTAAGCCCCTATCTTTCTCTGTGTTCGATGGATGCTATTTGTTCTAAAAATATGCTTTGAGTGTCAATAATCATGGAAGACTATATGATAGTTCAGTATGTGGAATTTGCTAAATCAAAGCTTTTACATAGACCCTTCCTGAAAATAAGATGAATTGCAATTGTTCGATGACTAGGAATATGGTTTGTTAGTTTTCAAGAAACTTTCTGGTCCATACTTTAACATGTGAATAGCTTGTTACTTGATCATGAGAAGTTTTATGAGATGAGCTACTGTTTATGGTTTATATTGATGCTAGAAAAAGTGATTGGAATTATCATTGATCAAACTTGTGCACTTGCTAGCATTCACACTTCATAAATTATTTCTTTTATCATTTACCTACTCGAGGACGAGCAGGAATTAAGCTTGGGCATCCTGATACGTCTCCAACGTATCTATAATTTATGAAGTATTCCTGCCATGTTTACAATAATTCTATATGATTTTGGTATGATTTTATTAGAACTAACCCGGACTGACGCTGTTTTTAGCAGAACTATCATGGTGTTGTTTTTGTGCAGAAATAAAAGTTCTCGGAATGGGCTGAAAATTTACGGAGAATATTTTTGGAAAATATAAAAAATACTGGAGCAAAAAGATACCGGAGAGGAGTCCCGAGGAGGTCACAAGCCTAGGGGGCCCCCCCCCCCCCCTAGGGCACGCCCCCTGGCTTGTGGGTCCCTCGAGCACCCCCCTGACGTGATTCCAATGCCAAATATTCTTATAAATAAAGAAACCCCCGAAAAGAAACCTAGATCGGGAGTTCCACCGCCGCAAGCCTATGTAGCCACGAAAAACCAATCGGGAGCCCGTTCCGGTACCCTGCCGGAGGGGGAAACCATCCCCGGAGGCCATCTTCATCATCCCGGCGGTCTCCATGATGAGGAGGGAGTAGTTCACCCTCAGGGCTGAGGCTATGTTCCAGTAGCTATGTGTTTGATCTCTCTCTCGTGTTCTTGAGATGGCACAATCTTGATGTACCGCGAGCTTTATTGATATAGATGAATCATATGGAGTTTTCCCCTCTCTATCTTCTTGTGATGAATTGAGTTTTCCCTTTGAAGTTTACTTATCGGATTGAGCCTTTAAAGGATCTAAGAACACTTGATGTATGTATTGCGATGGGATATCCGTGGTGACAATGGGATGTTCTATTGATCCACTTGATGTATGTTTTGGTGATCAACTTGCGGGTTCCGTGACCTTGGGAATCTATGCATAGGGTTGGCACATGTTTTCGTCTTGACTCTCCGGTAGAAACTTTGGGGCACTCTTTGAAGTTCTTTGTGTTGGATTGAACATGATGAATCTGAAATTGTGTGATGCATATCGTATAATCAAGCCCATGGGTACTCGTGGTGACATTGGAGTATCTAGGTGACATTAGGGTTTTGGTTGATGTGTATCTTAAGGTGTTATTTTAGTATGAACTCTAGGGCTGTTCGTGACACTTATAGGAATAGCTCATACAATTGATCGGAAAAGGTAACTTTGAGGTGGTTTCGTACCCTACAATAATTTCTTCGTTTGTTCTCCGCTATTTGTGACTTTGGAGTGAACTCTTTGTCGCTCGTGAGGGATTTATATATGATTCAACTATGTGAGTATTGTTGAGAGAACTTGCACTAGTGAAAGTATGAACCCTAGGCCTTGTTTTCAAGCATTGCAATACCTTTTTTGCTCACTTTTGTTACTTGCTACCTTGCTGTTTTTATATTTTCAGATTACAAAAACCTATATCTACCATCCATATTACACTTGTATCACCATCTCTTCGCCGAACTAGTGCACCTATACAATTTACCATTGTATTGGGTGTGTTGGGGACAGAAGAGACTTTTTGTTATTTGGTTACAGGGTTGTTTGAGAGAGACCATCTTCATCCTACGCCTCCCATGGATTGATAAACCTTAGTTCATCCACTTGAGGGAAATTTGCTACTGTCCTACAAAACTCTGCGCTTGGAGGCCCAACACGAGTCTACAAGAAGAAGGTTGCGTAGTAGGCATCAATCATGAACTCAAAATTCATCGGATCCCAACAAACACACCGCAAAAGTTTACATCAAATAGATCTCCAAGAGACCATTGTATTGAGAATCATGAGAGAGAGAGAGAGGAAGCCATCTAGATACTACCTACGGACCCGTAGGTCTATGGTGGACTACTCACGCATCACCGGAGAGGCACCTATGAAGAAGATGAACCCCTCCGTGATGGTGTTTAGATTGGATCTCGCGGTTCTGAAACTTGCGGCGTCTGGAATTGTGTTTCGTCGAATCCCCTGGGGTTTTTGGAATATTTTGGAATTTATAGACATCAAAGGCGGTGGAGAGGGGCCCCGTGGAGGGCACAACCCATCAGGGCGCGCCGGGGGTCCCCTGGCGCGCCCTGGTGGGTTGTGGTCTCCACGGCCCACCTCTCTGTCACTTCTTTGGCCCACTTGGTGTTTTCTGGTCCAAAAAATATCCAAAAAGTTTCGTCGCGATTGGACTCCGTTTGGTATTGATATTCTGCGAAGTAAAAAACAAGCAAAAACAACAGCTGGCACTATGTCAATAGGTTAGTACAAAAAAATGATATAAAGTTGTTATAAAATGATTGTAAAACATCCAAGAATGATAATATAACAGCATGGAACAAGCAAAAATTATAGATACGTTGGAGACGTATCAGCATCCCCAAGCTTAATTGCTACTCGTCCTCGAGTAGGTAAATGATAAAAACAGAATTCTTGATGTGGAATGCTACCTAACATGTTCATCATATTCTTTTCTTTTTTATAGCATGGACATTTGGACTTATAGATGATTCAAAGCAATAGTCTAGTTTTAACATAATGCCTTCAATACTCAAGCATGCCAACAAGCAACCATGTCTTTCAAAATAGCAACACTAAAGAAAGTTATCCCTAGCCCATCATGCTCAATCGTTGATCCATTCATGAAACACACTCAAATATTAGCTATACCCAATGCTCAAGTACGATCATAGTGCCCCCTAGTTGGTGCTTTTAAGAGAAGATGGAGACTCAAAGTAAAAAATGAAAATTGCAAAAAGTAAATTGATAGGCCCTTCGCAGAGGGAAGTAGGGATTTATAGAGGTGCCAGAGGTCAAAGTTTTGAATTGAGAGAGAAAAATATTTTGGGTGGCATGCTTTTCCTGTCAACGAAAACGACAAGGTAGCTCACAATACTTTCCATGCTAGATATATCATATGCGGTTCCCAAACAGGAAATAAAGTTTATTCCTTTTTCCAGCAAACTTTCACTTTCCATGGCGGGCCGTATCCATGGTTGCCTTCCATACCAACACTTTCCAAGGAATTTATTATTTGACAACATAAAGTAAATATTTTTTCTTTTTCATTTCGGGAATGGGCATCCCTATTACTGCCGCACTCTTGTGCAATGACAAGTGAATAAACACTCATCTTGAGAATAACACATCTAGCATGGAAAAATATTGGTCACTCCCCACTGTTTCATGAGCGGTACGAGCACACAAAAGAGAAATTTTATTTTGAAAATTTAGATATGGCACATACAAATTTGCTTCGAACGGCATGGAAATACCGCATATGGGTAGGTATGGTGGACTCATAAGGCAAAACTTGGTTTAAGGATTTTGGATGCACAAGTAATATTTCTACTTAGTACAAATGGAGGCTAGCAAATAGATTGAGAAGAAACCAAACCAAGAAACGAAAATTCACATAAGTGAGAATTGAGCATAACTAACACCAAATAATGCACCACAAGTAGGATGTAATTTTAGTGCATAACTATTGACTTTCGTACTTGCATAGGGAATCACAAACCTTAACACCAATATTCTTACTAAAGCATAATTACTCACTAACATGACTCACATATTACTATCATCGTGTTTCAAAACTATTACAAGGAATCAAGTTTAATTTGCCCAATGATCTTCATAAAAGTTTTTTTATATTCTCCTTGGATATCTATCACTTTGGGACTACTTTCATATATTGCCATTGCTTTTTTGACAAGCTCAAACAAATCTAACTGAAGCACATGAGCATAAAGATTTCTTCTCTCAAAAAGATATAAGTGAAGCATGAGAGGATTTTCTTCAAAATTTACTAACTCCCAAATTAATCTAAGTGAAGCATGAGAGTATTTCTACAAAAATTTCCAAGCACACCATGCTCAAAAAGATATAAGTGAAGCACTAGAGCAATTCTATAGCTCAAAAAGTTTTAAGTGAAGCATAGAGAGCAATTCTAACAAATCATGGCATAATTTTGGCTCTACCAAATAGGTGTGTACAGCAAGGTAACAAATTAAAAACAAACAAGCAAAGCAAGCAAAGATACAAGACGCTCCAAGCAAAACTCATGATATGAGACGAATATAAATATAGCTCCAAGTAAAATACCGATGGTCGTTAGAAGAAAGAGGGGATGCCACTCGGGGGCATCCCCAAGCTTAGTTGCTTCTTCCTCTTTGGATATATCTTGGGGATGCGGTAGCATACCCAATCTTAGGCTCTTATCACTCCTTATTCCTTCATCCATCGTGATCTCACCCAAAACTTGAAAACTTCAATCACACAAAACTCAACAAAATCTTCGTGAGATCCATTAGTATAATAAAGCAAATCGCTACTTTAGGTACTGTTGCAAACCCATTCATATTTTATTATTGCATTATACCTAATATATTTTAACTTTAACATGGCTCATACCCTTCAATATAACCCATAGATTCATCCAAACAAGCACATAATGCAACGAAAACAGAATCTGTCTTAAACAGAACAGTCTGTAGTAATCTGTAGTCTAACCATACTTCTTTAACTCAAAAAATTCTGAAACATTAGGACAACGTAAGTAATTTGTATAGAAACACTGTGTTAAAATTTCAGCTCAGGATCACGTTCCAGAAAAAAATTAAAATTCAAATACTGGACGCAAAGTTTATGTTTCAGATTCAGCATCTCTTCTACTCATCTTATCAATCATCCTAAAGGCTCTACTTGGCACAAACACTAAATAAACCATAAAAACGCAATTATAACAGAGGCATAATTGTGTTAACACTCAAAAACATAAAGGAAAAACGAAAAGAAATTTATTCATTGGGTTGCCTCCCAACAAGCGCTATCATTTTACGCCCCTAGCTAGGCATAACGCAAAGATTCAAGTATTGTCATCTTTGGTTTTTGATCCATTGGATGCCCTCATGATAGATTCATATGGTGGCTTAATTCTTGTTCTAGGGAACTGTTCCATACCATTTCTTAGTGGAAATTGAAAACGAATATTGCCTTCTTTCATATCAATCACGGCACCTATAGTGCGTAAAAACGGTCTACCAAGTATAATGGGACAAGACGGATTGCAATCTATATCAAGCACAATAAAATCAATAGTCACATAGTTCCGATTTGCAAGAATAAGAACATCATTAATTCTTCCCAAAGGCTTTTTAATAGTAGAATCCGCCAATTGCAAATTAAGAGAACATTCTTCAATATTGGTGAGACCAAGCACATCACATAAAGATTTCGGAATCGTGGTAACACTAACACCCAAATCAAATAAGGCAAAGCACTCATAATTTTTAATCTTGACCTTAATTATGGGTTCCCACTCATCATGTAATTTTCTAGGAATAGAAACCTCCAACTCCAACTTTTCTTCAAAAGATTTCATCATGGCATCAACGATATGTTTAGTAAAAGCTTTATTTTGCTCATAAACATGGGGTGAATTCAACATGGATTGCAGCAAAGAAATACATTCAATCAAGGAGCAACTATCATAATTAAAGTCTTTGCAATCCAAAATAGTGGGCACATCACTAGTTAAAGTTTTGACCTCTTCAAACCCACTTTTATCAAAAATTTCATCAAGATTTTCACCCTCCAAATTATTGGGACGCCTTCTAGCTAAAGTGGACTCTACTTCAGTCCATTTATCATCAATTTTAATAATACTTAACAAGGAATCAATAGTAGAAACACCAATCACTTTAAGATCTACATCATTTTTATGAAGGCAATCACTAGAAAACGATTTTAGCTCTAAGCATAGCGGTTCTTTTCTTACTTTCATCCATAGAGACATATATAGCTTTAATAGATTCATCAATCTTAGGCACAAAATCTTTCAACTTGAGATTTTCAACATCATGAGAAATTCTATCAATGCTTCTAGACATATCATCAATCTTATTCAACTTTTCTTCTATCGTAGTATTGAAAGCCTTTTGTGCATTGATAAATTCTCTAATATCACTCTCAAGATCAGAGGTGTTCCTATTATTATTGTAAGAGTAATTACCATAATTATTAGAGGAATTTCCAGGAAAAGGCCTAGGATTAAAATTACCTCTATAAGCATTATTATTGAAATTGTTTCGCGAGACAAAGTTCACATCTACGGAATCACTATTTTGCTCAATCAATGTGGACAAAGGCACATCATTAAGAGCAATAGGAGCATTTTTACTAGCATCCAATTTCATCAAAGCATCAAGCTTATCACTCAAAGTACTAATTTCTTCAACCGAATTAACTTTTTTACTAGTAGGTGCTCTTTCGGTATGCCATTGTGAATAATTTGCCATGATATTATCTAGAAATTTAGTAGCTTCACCCAAAGTAATTTCCATAAAAGTACTACCTGCGGCGGAATCTAAAAGATTTCTAGAGACAAAATTCAATCCCGCATAAATTTTTTGTATGATCGTCCAAAGATTTAAACCATGAGTAGGACAATTTCTTAGCATCAACTTCATTCTTTCCCAAGATTATGCAACATGTTCATGCTCAAGTTGCTTAAAATTCATGATTTGTGTCCTAAGGGAAGTAATTTTCGCGGGCGGAAAATACTTAGTGATAAAAGCATCCTTGCACTTATTCCAAGAATCGATACTATTGCAAGGCAAAGAGGAAAACCAAATTTTTGCACGATCCCGTAAGGAAAAAGGAAATAATTTCAACCTAACAATATCATTGTCCACATCTTTTTTATTTTGCATATCACACAATTCTACGAACGTGTTTAGATGGGATGCGACGTCCTCATTAGGATTACCGGCAAATTGATATTTCATGACAAGATTCAACAAAGCGACATTAATATCACAAGACTCCGCACTAGTGGTGGGAGGAGCTATCTGAGTACTAATAAAATCATTGTTATTAGTATTGGAAAAATCACACAACTTGGTGTTTTCTTAAGTCATCGTGACTACGCAAACAAGATTGCAAGCAAGGAAGAGATCCGGTAAGAAAAAGGCGAACGAAAGAGAGAGGGCGAATAAAACGGCAAATTGGTGAAGTGGGGGAGAGGAAAACGAGAGGCAAATGGCAAATAATTTAATTGCAAGGAGATGAGATTTGTGATTAGGAACCAGGTAGATGCTGATGGAGTCTCCTCGGTGCCTTAGACAGGCACGTAGAAGAGACCGCCTCCTCCCCGGCAACGGCAACAGAAATTCCTTTGACGTGGCTTGAGACTGCGTTGGTATTTCCCCAAAGAGGAACGGATGATGCAGCACAGCAACGGTAAGTATTTCCCTCATTTATGAAACCAAGGTTATCGAACCAGTAGGAGGATCACCAACACCCAATAAGCAGCACCTGCACACAAATAACAAACACTTGCAACCCGACGCGAAAGAGAGGTTGTCAATCTCTCTACGGTAAAAAAGATAGATTAGGTAGTGATAGATAGAAGAGATAGATCTCTCAAGAACACAGAATAAAAAGAGCAAATAAAAAGTGCAGCAATATGTTTTTGTATTTTTTCTTTTGTAGATCTGAAAACAAAGATGCAAAAAGATAGATCGGAAAGCAATATGTTGGAAAAGTAGACACGGGGGGCGTAGATTTCACTAGTGGCTTCTCTCATGAGTATAGCGCACGGTGGGCGAACAAATTACTGTTGGGCAATTGATACAAGATCAAATAATCATGACTATATCCAAGCCGATGATCATTATATAGGCATCACGTCTAAAGTAGGTAGACCGACCCATCTACCACTATTACTCCACACATCGACCGCTATGCAGCATGCATCTAGTGTATTAAGTTCATGGAAAAACGGAGTAATGCAATAAGAATGATGGCATGATGTAGACAAGATCTATTCATGTAGGTGTCAGCGTTCTGGGAACGGGGGTACCCAGACCGGCCAGCCTGCGGCCCAGGGCTTGGCCCGCTATGTCAACCAGGCATGGCCTGGCGGGACCGCACCCAAGACAAGGCCCTCGCGAGGGCCCCAAGTTCGCGAGGGAGAACAGCACCAAGACCAGCGAAGGACGGGCCTCCTCAGGCCCCCTCCGGAGCGGCGGAGATCTCTATGCAGAACCCGGCCTCAAGAGTCCAGGACGACGCAAGGAAGGACAGGCGGGCGCCAACGCGCCAGACGGTGCAGTTTCCCCTTTGGTGCAAAGGGGGCAAGGACGTACGCGGGTTCCCGAAGCGCCCCCCAATGGTTTCCATTCCGGTGAAACAAGACCACGACCACGAGCCCAGCAGGACGGATGTCATCGCTGAGCCCACCTCTGCATCATCGACAACTACTTTGCAGGCGAAGACCACCTTTGGACAGGGCGGGGATGTACTCCTGTCCCCCTTCGAATTTGGCCGTTGTGGGATCCCTTCCCGCCATTGCGATAAGGGAAGAGGACCCGGGACGCTGCTATATATAGAGGCTAGGTTGCACCGTAGAGAAGGACGCAACAAGCAGGGAGGAGAGACCACAGATAAGGAAGAGAGCCAAGAACACCACTCAAGCGCCCTCGCGAGGCTTCTCACCACTGCAATAGTTCATCCACCACACCTCCTCGTGAGGCAATCCACCAACGCAGGAGTAGGATATTACGCTTCGCAGCGGCCCGAACCTGGGTAAATCGTCGTGTGCATCTTCTTCCTCGTCATTGCGCGAGGTCATCATCTTAACCACCGAGTAGCGAGCTGGGTAGGGCGAGGCCGCAGGGGATCTTCGCACACGCCCCTGTGTTCGAACCTTGAGGGTTTGCGGAGCCCGAAATCCTACATTTGGCGCGCTAGGTAGGGGGCGTGTCGGAACCCACGCGCAAGCCTCGCCTCGCCTCTACTCGCTGCACTCATGGCAAAAGGATGTCGAGCCCGTGCTGAGCGGCGGGCTGCCAGCGTGGCGCAGGCGGCGCCGGCGGGCTTCGGCACGCCGCATCGTTCTGCCTCCCCGTTGGCGGGCGCCATCACCGGCCGGGCCGTCCACAGGCGCCGGGGGCTGCCGCCTTCACCAACCACACGGCACGCCCCTGCCACCCCACCCCTTCCCCGCATCCGGGCTGCGCCGCCGCCTTTCCGGGTCTGCCACGACCCGACACACAGACATGTCGCGCTCCTCGTGGCGCATGAGCTACAACACGACCACGCTGCACGCGATCACCGCAACGACTGGGCCAGGCGTGCCGCCAGGCGCGTCACCACCACTGGCGGGACCTATGTGTACCTCGGCGGGGCTCGTGCCCGTGAACTCACTCAACTGACTGGCACAACACCTGGGTCACCCAGGCGCGCTCGAGACGCCGCTGCAACCCGCGCTCGCTGGGGGCCTGGCCCGAGTCGCCGGGGATGCAGGAGCTGGCCGCAGGCGCCGAGAGAGACCGGTGGGAGGTCCTGGCTGCGCGAGAGGGGCGTCGCCTCGCGCCCCTCAGTACGCCCATCGGGACCAGGGAGGAGGACCAGAGGCTTGACTACGTCGGCGCTCGGGGGCTCGAGCAACTCTACAACGATCATGTTGGCGAGCGCCCGGGCAGCAAAGGAAGCAACACCGGCTACCACGGCGACGGGAGGCGCATACTCGACCTCGCGAGTGACCCTCGTCTGGGCTGGCATGCACAGCCTCGCGAGGGCAGCTTGCGGGGTTGGCCTCGCGAGGATGCCCGGCGTAGGCACCTTCGCGAGGCGCACCCGCTGGTAGGGAGCTGCCTTGAGAAGACATCTGGGTCTAGGGACTGGGGGTCACTTGCCTGGGAACAGAGGGTGGAACGCACGCCCATGTCCCCGGGTCGGATGGCCCCAGCCTGGAGACGGAGGGTGGAACACTCGCCCATGTCTTCAGGCAAGATGATCCCAACCTAGGTACGGAGGGTGGAACACACGCCCATGTCTCTGGGGCGCGCGACGCCCGCTTGGAGACGGAGGGTGGAATATACGCCCATGTCTCCGAGACGGGCTTCGTTCGATCACCAGTGGGCGATCACATACTCGCCCATGTCCCCAGGCCCAACTCGCCCAGCCTGGGGGCAGGGTCTCGAGTACTTGCGTGGTAACCCCGGGCGCCCCAGCGAGGCGCGCTGGGGCACTGCCCAGGGTGCCGGCCCGACCCGCGGCGCAGGGGGCTGCGCCATCACTACGACGACGGCATCCGGCCACGGGCTCTGGAGTGCGGGGGGCTCCCCCTACGCTCAAGGGCTTGTCCGGAGCCGACCCTACTTCGCTGCTCCAAGCCTGGTGGCTAGGAGTGGGCTTCATGTCCGCAGGGCATGGAGCTCCCTGTACACCCCCAGGACCAACCCGTGACACTCTCACGTAATAAAGAATGGGCTGTATACGCCCGGAGCCCCCCGAGGACGTGGAGGGGTTCCTTGCCAGGCCCAAGTGGAAGCCCCATGCTCCACGCTGGCGGACGACACTGCCCTCCAATGGCTATGCCCACGCAACGTGGATGCCCTATGCTCCGCGCTGGGGGAAGACGAGGACCAAGACTACCCTAAGAGCCGGACGCGGCCGTTTCTTGCTCCTTTTTGTATTCAAAGTTGCCGCCTTTGAGAATCCATTTTGTACTCAAACTTGCAGCCTTTTGGAGTAGAATTTGGTGTTTTTGCATCGTTCTTCTGGAGGGAAGGGATGTCGCTCTCTTTGATAACAATCCTCATTTTGTGCCTCGCTTTCTTTGGGGCAAGCACTCGCCTGCTCCCCTCCCCCTTTGCACCCCGCGAACAGGGGCTGGGGGGACGGTGCCCGCACCTCACCAAGGCCTTGGTGCCCGGGTCTTCGCGCGGTGCTCCCGAGAGGGTCAGCAGGCGCTTGCCGTTTTTTTGCTCGCTCGGGGGTTCCACCCACAGCCCGACGCGCCATCTCGGAGCCTCGCGAGGCCAGCGTGCCTCCCGGGGCAGGAAACAAAATTTTTGGGAGCCGCTTGAGCGTCAAAGGGGCTCTTGAGCAACGCGCCTCAGGTGCCTTACCGGTCATATAGCCACTCGCCCCTGGATGTCGTCCTGGTGATCCGGTCGGCATCAAGGGTGTCAAGGCCTCACCTCGTAGTTGCGTCCTGGTGATCCGGTCGTACATTGCGATGGTCGAGGAATGTGCGGGACTGGGGCCTGCCGACGTAGAGCTGCTTGAGCGTCAAAGGGGGCTCCTGAGAAGCGCGCCTCAGGAGCCTTACCGGTCATATAGCCACTCGCCCCTTGATGTCGTCCTGGCGATCCGGTCGGCATCAATGGTGACGAGGCCCCACCTCGTAGTTGCGTCCTGGTGATCCGGTCGTACATTACGATGGTCGAGGAATGTGCGAGACTGGGGCCTGCAGACACAGAGTGCCGAAAGGGATCCCAACCTGCCTCACTCATAAGAAGAAGAAGTCTCCAGGACGTCTGGACCCCCCAAGCGCCACTGCTAAACCTCCCCGACGCAGAAGCCTACCGCGAGCGTGTCAATCGGATTGACAGGGACCCCGGTGATAACCCACAAGTATAGGGGATCAGTTGTAGCCTTTCTCGATAAGTAAGAGTGTCGAACCCAATGAGGAGCTAAAGGTAGGACAAATATTCCCTCAAGTTCTATCGACCACCGATACAACTCTACGCACGCTTAACGTTCACTTTACCTAGAACAAGTATGAAACTAGAAGTACTGTGTAGGTGTGACGGGATAGGTTTGCAAGATAATAAAGAACACGTAAATAAAATCTAGGGGCTGTTTAGATGAAGAAACAACTAAGTTAGTCTTAGTAGAGAGCTTTTTGTCACAAGAAAGTTATTTGTCCCTAGGCAATCGATAACTAGACCAAAAATCATTATTGCAATTTTATATGAGGGAGAGGCATAAGCTAACATACTTTCTCTACTTGGATCATATGCACTTATGATTGGAACTCTAGAAAGCATCCGCAACTACTAAAGATCATTAAGGTAAAACCCAACCATAGCATTATAAGGTATCAAGTCCTCTTTACTCCCATATGTAAACAACCTACTTACTCGGGTCTGTGCTTTCGTCACTCACGCCACCCACCATAAGCAAATCATAAACATATTGCAAACCCTACAGCGGGGATCCCTCACGCTTGCGCGACACGGAGAGCACCATAGGACAGCACCAATAATAAAACATGCAACTCAAACCAATCATGATCATCAATCAACCCATAGGACAAAACGGATCTACTCAAACATCATAGGATAGACATACATCATTGGGAAATAATATATAGCGTTGAGCACCATGTTTAAGTAGAGATTACAGCGGGGAGAAGAGGTGTTGAACCGCTGCATAGAGGGGGAGAGAGTTGGTGATGACGGCGGCGAAGTTGTTGGTGTAGATCGCCGTCACGATGATGGCCCCGGCGGCGTTGCGGTGCCACCGGGAGAGAGGGGGAGAGAGCCCCCCTCCTTATTCATCTTCCTTGGCCTTCCCCCTAGATGGGAGAAGGGTTTATCCTCTGGTCCATGGCCTCCATGGCGGCGGAGGGGCGAGAGCCCCTCCGAGATTGGATCTCTCTCTCTGTTTCCTTCTGTTTCTGCCTTCCCAGATTCTGGCCTTTCACCGTTTCTTAAATCCTCGGAGATCCGTAACTCCGATTGGGCTGAAATTTGAACACGATTTTTATACGAATATTAGCTTTCCTGCGGCGAAAGAAGGGTGCTAACTGCCTTACGGGGTGGCCACAAGCCAGCCTGGCGCGCCCTACCCCCCAGGGTGCGCCCCTATGGCTTGTGGGCCCCTCGGGCACCGCCTTCTATTGATTCCACTTCCCAAAATTCACATATATTCCAAAAAAATCTCCGTAAGTTTTTATCCTGTTTGGACTTCTTTTGATATGGATTTTCTGCGAAACAAAAAACATGCAACAAATAGGAACTGGCACTCGGCACTGGATCAATATGTTAGTCCCAAAAATAGTATAAAAATTTTCCTAAAGTATATGAAAGTTGTAGAATATTGGCATGAAACAATCAAAAATTATAGATACGACGTAGACGTATCAGCATCCCCAAGCTTAATTCCTGCTTGTCCTCGAGTAGGTAAATGATAAAAAAGATAATTTTTGATGTGGAATGCTACCTATCATAATCTTGATCATATAATCTAATCATGGCATGAATATTAAGACACAAGTGATTCAAAGGAATAGTCCATCATTTGACATTAAGACAATAATACTTCAAGCATACTAATAAAGCAATCTTGTCTTCTCAAAATATCATGGATAAAAGAAAGTTATCCCTACAAAATCATATAGTCTAGCTATGCTCCATCTTCATCACACAAAGTATTTAATCATGCACAACCCCGGTTTTAGCCAAGCAATTGTTTCATACTCTAGTATTCTCAAACTTTTTCAACTTTCACGCAATACATGAGCGTGAGCCATGGATATAGCACTATAGGTGGAATAGAATATGGTGGTTGTGGAGAAGACAAAAAGAAGAAGATAGTCTCACATCAACTAGGCGTATCAACGGGCTATGGAGATGCCCATCAATAGATATTAATGTGAGTGAGTAGGGATTTCCATGCAACGGATGCACTAGAGCTATAAGTGTATGCAAGCTCGAAAAGAAACTAAGTGGGTGTGCATCCAACTCGCTTGCTCACGAAGACCTAGGGCAATTTGAGGAAGCCCATCATTGGAATATACAAGCCAAGTTATATAATGAAAAATTCCCACTAGTACATGAAAGTGACAAAAATAGGAGACTCTCTATCATGAAGATCATGGTGCTACTTTGAAGCACAAGTGTGGAAAAAAGATAGTAACATTGTCCCTTCTCTCTTTTCTCTCATTTTTTTTATTTTTTTTTATTTTGGTGGGCATCTTTGGCCTCTTTTTTTTATTTGGGCTTCATTGGCCTCTTTTTTTTTTGTAAAGTCCGGAGACTCATCTCAACTTGTGAGGGAATCATAGCTTCCATCATCCTTTCCTCTCATGGGACAATGCTCTAATAATGATGATCATCACACTTTTATTTACTTACAACTCGATACCTAGAACAAAATATGACTCTATATGAATGCTTCCGGTGGTGGACCGGGATGTGCAACGATCTAGCATAGCAAATGACATCAAAAAACGGACAAGCCATGAAAACATCATGCTAGCTGTCTTACGATCATGCAAAGCAATATGACAATGATAGTGCGTGTCATAAAAAAAGGAACGGTGGAAGTTGCATGGCAATATATCTCGGAATGGCTATGGAAATGCCATAATAGGTAGGTATGGTGGCTGTTTTGAGGAAGGGTAGATGGTGGGTTTAATGCACCGGCGAAAGTTGCGCGGTACTAGACAGGCTAGCAATGGTGGAAGGATGAGAGTGCGTATAATCCATGGACTCAACATTAGTCAAAAAGAACTCACATACTTATTGCAAAAATCTATTAGCTATCGAAACAAAGTATTAGATGCTTGCCCCTAGGGGAGAGGTTGGTAGGAGTTAACCATCGCGCTCTCCCGACCTCCACACAAAGGATGACAATCAATAAATAAATCATGCTCCGACTTCTTCACATAACGGTTCACCATACATGCATGCTATGGGAATAACAAACTTTAACACAAATATTTCTACCAATCCACAATTACTCACTAGCATGATTCTAGTATCACCATCTTTATATCGCAAAACTATTGCAAGGAATCAAACATATCATATTCAGTGATCTACAAGTTTTATGTAGGATTTTATGACTAACCATGTGAATGACCAACTCCTGTTAACTCTCTAAATAGATATAAGTGAAGCATGAGAGTTTAATTCTTTCTTCAAAAGATATGCCCACGCTCTAAAAAATATAAGTGAAGCAAAAGAGCATTCTACAAATGGCGGTTTTCTATGTGTAGGGAAACAGGCAATCCAAACTTCAAATGATATAAGTGAAGCACATGAAGCATTCTATAAAGCCATACTCAAAAGATATAACTGAGGTGCAAAGAGCCTTCTATAAATCAACCAAGGACTTTCTCATACCAGCATGGTGCATTATTAAAAGAAAAATAAAAAGCACACGACGCTCCAAGATTTACGCATATCATGTGACGAATAAAAATATAGCTCCAAGTAAAATTACCGATGGTTGTTAGAAGAAAGAGGGGATGCCAGCTTAGTTTCTTGGGAGTCCTTGAATATTACCTTGGGTGCCTCGGGCATCCCCAATCTTAGTCTCTTTCCACTCCTTATTCCTTCATCCATCGTGATCTCACCCAAAACTTGAAAACTTCAATCACACAAAACTTAACAAAACCCTCGTGAGATCCGTTAGTATAATAAAGCAAATTACCACTTTAAGTACTGTTGCCAACCAATTCATATTTTATTTTTGCATTCTAGCTACTGTATTATAACTTTTCCATGGCTTATACCACCGATACAATCGATAGTTTCATCAAAACGAGCGAAACAATGCATCAAAAACAGAATCTGTCAAAAACAGGATAGTCTGTAGTAATCTGAACATTCACCATACTTATGTAACTCTAAAAATTCTGAAAAATTAGGAAAAAATAAAAAAAATTCATATCAGTACTGTGTAAAAAAATTCAGAAACTTTTGACATTCCAGTAAAAAATGTAAATTCACGCAGTACAGCCAAAGTTTCTGTTTTTGCACTGCACACACCAAACAAGCAATCTAATCATCCTAAAGGCAAATATTGGCACATTATTTTTATAATACAATAGATTTATACAAGGGGATAATTATTTTTGTTGAAAAGTTTCTGTAATTAAGATTCACAAGCTTTCCATGGGCATGAACAAAGTTCAAGGCTAGCTCCCACTTTCACAATGCTCGTCCCTCTGACTTTCACTTTTCTTTTTGAAAAAGTTTTAGGTCCCCCTCTTTATTTTTTTGTTTTTAAACTTTATATAAGCACACAACAGAATAAAATGACTCTCTAAAACTTCCGGGTTGTCTCCCTGGCATCGCTTTCTTTAAAGCCATTAAGCTAGGCATAAAGTGCTCAAGTAATGGATCCACCCGGATCCCAAGGTATATCAAAGCCAATTTTAATTAACAATGATTTGTAATTTAGTAGTGAGCACAAAGTAACATATATCATGCAACAACTAAGTCTAACTCTCTTCCTATGCATCGGCATATCATAAAAGAACAATTCATGCACATCAAAGAAAGGCCAATACATAGCATAAGCAGTTTCTTACAATTTTATCATATTGGAAACATAGAGAGGTGGAGATGTAGTTCCTCTCTCATAATAATTGCAAGTAGGAGCAGCAAGCACATGCATATTATATCTATCAAAATCATCATGTGTAATAGTAAAAGGCAACCCATCTATATAATCCTTAATAAGTGCAAACTTCACTGATATAGTGTAGTTGGGAGAATTCAAAAAGATAATAGGACTATCATGTGTTGGTGCAATAGCAACAATTTCACATTTAACATAAGGAACTATAGCAAGTTCATCTCCATAAGCATCATTAATTCATGTTGGCATCATGGCCACAAGCATAGCAAGCATCAAGTTCATCAAAAAGGGATATTTCGGACGAATCCAAGGGATCATAGCAACTATCATAGCATTCATCCTTCGGTAAGAACGAAGGGAAATTAAACAATGTATGAGTTGAAGAGTTACTCTCATTAGAAGGTGGTCACGGGTAGCTAATCCGCTCTTCCTCCTTTTGTTCTTCACTCTCCTCGTCATCCTTTTCATCTAATGAGCTCACAGTGTCAGGAATTTCTTCTTCCATAGTTTCCTGCAAAATATTAGTCTCCTCTTGGACAGCGGAGGAGTCCTCAATATATGGCTTAACATAAGCATTAGAAGCATAGTTTTCATAGCAATATTTAAGTATGGCAAAACTTTTAGATTTGTAAAGAGTAGCATCATACTTTTCAATCAAAGAAGCAATTTCATAGGCACCCTTAAAAGCAACAAATTCTTCAATTTGCTCAATATCATAGTAATTATAAACACCCTTGGCATAAGAAGATACGATTCCATTATCCTTAAACTCACATTGATAGGGAAGGTGTTTTTAGGGTCTTCAAAACAACAAGTAAAATCATAAATTTCGCATAAATTCTAAGAATAGCATTGCAAAGTATTAATATGATGCCATAAAAGTTCCCCTTTTTGAGATAAGCGGTGTCGCACATAATAAGCATGCTCATTTAATTATTGTCCCTCAACTAAGCTAGTTGGGGTTTCAGCACGAGCACAAGTGGATCGAAGATGACCCAAGTAATATTCTTCGGTGGTACGGAACACTAGTGGTTCCTCAACTTTTGGAGCAGCAAGTACATCTAATTTTTTTGGTATTTTGCATTTCCTACCCATATCTAAAGATAGAAAACAAGTTAATAACAGAAAAATAAAAATTACTTAGTGATAAAGCAAACAAGCACACACGAGAATATTCACCCCACGCTATTGCTCCCCGGCAACGGCACCAGAAAAAGGTCTTGATAACCCACAAGTATAGGGGATCAGTTGTAGCCTTTCTCGATAAGTAAGAGTGTCGAACCCAATGAGGAGCTAAAGGTAGGACAAATTTTCCCTCAAGTTCTATCGACCACCAATACAACTCTACGCACGCTTAACGTTCGCTTTACCTAGAACAAGTATGAAACAAGAAGTACTTTGTAGGTGTGACGGGATAGGTTTGCAAGATAATAAAGAACACGTAAATAAAATCTAGGGGCTGTTTAGATGAAGAAACAACTAAGTTAGTCTTAGTAGAGAGCTTTTTTTCAGAAGAAAGTTATTTGTCCCTAGGCAATCGATAACTAGACCAGTAATCATTATTGCAATTTTATATAAGGGAGAGGCAAATGCTAACATACTTTCTCTACTTGGATCATATGCACATATGATTGGAACTCTAGAAAGCATCCGCAACTACTAAAGATCATTAGGGTAAAACCCAACCATAGCATTATAAGGTATCAAGTCCTCTTTACTCCCATACGTAAACAACCTACTTACTCGGGTCTGTGCTTCCGTCACTCATGCCACCCACCATAAGCGAATCATAAACATATTGTAAACCCTACAGCGGGGATCCCTCACGCTTGCGCGACACGGAGAGCACCATAGGACAGCACCAATAATAAAACATGCAACTCAAACCAATCATGATCATCAATCAACCCATAGGACAAAACGGATGTACTCAAACATAATAGGATAGCCATACATCATTGGGAAATAATATATAGCGTTGAGCACAATGTTTAAGTAGATATTACAGCGGGGAGAAGAGGTGTTGAACCACTGCATAGAGGGGGAGAGAGTTGGTCATGACGGCGGCGAAGTTGTTGGTGTAGATCGCCGTCACGATGATGGCCCCGGCGGCATTCCGGTGCCACCGGGAGAGAGGGGGAGAGAGCCCCCCTCCTTCTTATTCTTCCTTGGCCTTCCCCCTAGATGGGAGAATGGTTTCCCCTCTAGTCCATGGCCTCCATGGTGGCGGAGGGGCGAGATCCCCTCCGAGATTGGATCTCTCTCTCTATTTCCTTCTGTTTCTGCCTTCCCAGATTCTGGCCTTTCACTGTTTCTTAAATTCCCGTAGATCCGTAACTCCGATTGGGCTGAAATTTTAACACGATTTTTATCCGGATATTAGCTTTCTTGCGGAGAAAGAAGGGAACCAACCGCATTACGGGGTGGCCACAAGCCAGCCTGGTGCGCCCTACCCCCCAGGGCGCGCCCCTATGGCTTGTGGGCCCCTCGGGCACCACCTTCTGTTGATTCCACTTCCCAAAATTCACATATATTCCAAAAAAAATCTCTGTAAGTTTTTATCATGTTTGGACTTCGTTTGATATGGATTTTCTGCGAAACAAAAAACATGCAACAAACAGGAACTGGCACTAGGCACTGAATCAATATGTTAGTCCCAAAAATAGTATAAAAAGTTGCCAAAAGTATATGAAAGTTGTAGAATATTGGCATGAAACAATCAAAAATTATAGATACGACGGAGACGTATCACCCGGGCAAGAGGAAGCACAACACGACACACATCGTCATTCAGGAGCACATTCAAGGGTTTTTTTCAAAATACATTAGAGTTGCCACTAGGCCACATGCATAACCCTGCCAGGTAAACAAGAATGCTACTCAAGGGGGCGTGAAGTCGCCACCGCCCTCGCCATTGTTGGATTTCGGGCTCCGCAAAACCCCCAAGGTTTGAACACAGGGGCGTGTGCGAAGATCCCCTGCAGCTTTGCCCTACTTAGCTCGCTACTCAATGATTAATACGGCGAACTCGCACGATGACGAGGAAGAAGATGAACACGGTGGTTTACCCAGGTTCGGGCCGCTGTGAAGCGTAATACCCTACTCCTGCTTTGGTGGATTGCCTCTCGGGGAGGTGTGGTGGATGAACTAGTACAGTGGTGAGGAGCCTCGTGAGGGCGCTTGAGTGGTGTTCTTGGTCTTCTGCTAGCCTTCTGGTCGAGTCCCTCTCTACGGTGCAGCATAGCCTCTATATATAGCAGTGGCCCGGGTCCTCTTCCCTTATCGCAATGGAGGGAAGGGATCCCATAACGGCCAAATTCGAAGGGGGACAGGAGTACATCCTCGCCCTGTCCAAAGGTGGTCTTCGCCTGCAAAGTAGCTGTCGATGATGCAGAGGTGGGCTCGGCGATGACATCCGCCCAGCGGGGCTCATGGTCATGGTCTTGTTGCACCGGAATGGAAACCTTTGGGAGGCGCTTTGGGAACCCGCGTACGTCCCTCCTCCCTTTGCACCAAATGGGAAACTACACCGCCTGGCGCGCTGGCGCCCGCCTGTCCTTCCTTGCGTCATCCTTGACTCCTGAGGCCGGGTTCCGCATAGAGATCTCCGCCTCTCCGGAGGGGGCCTGAGGAGGCCCACCCCCGGCCGGTCTTGGTGCTGTTCTCCCTCGGGAGCCTGGAGTCCTCGCGAGGGCCTTGTCTTGAGTGGAGTTGCGCCAGGCCATAAAGGCCGGCGGAATGGGCTGCGCCCCGGGCCACAGGTCGGCAGGTCTGGGTACCCCCGTTCCCAGAACACCGACAGTAGCCCCCGGGCCCAAGGCGCGCCCGACTTGGCTTCTAGGCGAAGCCGCTGAAGGTAGCCCGAAGAGCCGCGGGCCCCAATCGCCTTTGGGCCGGGCTTGTCTCGCGGCAGTCTCCGAGAGGCCGTCGCCTCCTATTCTTCACGTCGGTTCGACAATTTGTCAGATTTGTCAAATTGCTCGGCGCACTCCAGCAGCCGTCTTTGTTTTCCATTGCTCTCGCCATCTGTTCCCCCCCTTCTTCTGCAGCTCTCGCCCTTCCCGTCAAATCCCCGCACGCGCGATGCCCCGCCCCTTCACCATGGCCCCCAAGAAGAGAGAAGGTGAGGGCTTGAGCGCACCGAAGACCATGCCTGCGACGGAGCCTGTGCTGGGCCGGTCCTTGGTGGCGAATCTTGAGGGGTTGGAGAAGGTCCAGCTCGTGGTCGCCGCCAGTTCCAACGAATGGGGGGCAACCGAGATCTGGCCGGGCTCGATGTCTTGGAGCGAGCTCGAGACCTCCGCCATCCCCCTTCATCTCCATGCCCTTCTCTCGAGCTTGCTACCGCCGTTCTCGGGTTTCTTCTCTGCCGTGCTCTCGCATTACCAGATCCACGCGCTTCACCTCGACCCCAGCTCCCTTGTCCTTCTCTCGGCCTTCGCGTTTCTGTGCGAGGCCTTCTTTGGCGTCTCTCCCTCCGTGGCCTTCTTGCGCCATTTCTTCTCCCTCGAGCTGACCTCGCGGGAACAGTGCTCAGGGTGTGTGTCTCTGAGGGCAGCAGACGCATCCACTGCGGGGCCCCTTGATGCCGGACTCCATCCGGAGGCCGAAGGGTTCCGGCGGCAGTGGGTGTACGTCAAGGCCGCTGAGGCCGGCCCCCTGTTCCAACTTCCGCTGGCCCTTGCAGTGCCGAATCCCGGGTGGCGGCATGAGGAGCTTGCCGACCCGCGGCTTGCGCAGGTCCTATCTAGCCTGGCGAGGCTGAAAAAGGTGGGCGTGACGATGGCAATGGTGGTGCGGGAGTTCGCACGCCGACGAATTGCTCCCCTTCAGCGCCATTCCCACCCGATGTGGGCCTTCACTGGTCCTCTCGATCCCATGAGGATCCAGGTCCCGTCTCTTTCCCCCGATGTGCTGCGTGAGCTGCTCCGACACCTGATCGGCGGGGATCCTGACGGGCTTCCCCAGGACGGCCTCCCCTTGTACAACTACAAGGACCGGGAAGCCCTCGTCTTGAAGATGTCGTGTTTTGATGAACGGAGACTCCTTCCTCCGGAGGAAGCGTGTCCCCAGGGCGCCCCCATCGCAGGGGCCCCGATCCCCAGGGACCCCGAAACCACGGCCCCTCCCATGGCTGAGGTGGGGCGTCCTTCGTGACCCGCTCCCCCGGCTCCCGCTTCGGGTCGGCTCGGGGGCGAGGGTGACACCCCGTCGTCAATGGATGTCGCCGTCTCCGCCGCTGGGTGCCAGGCGCCGGCCGTCGGTTCCTTGTTCCCCGGCCCCGTGCCGGTCGGAAGAGGATGGCGCCCCGGGGCGGCAGCTCCTCGGCACTGTAGGCGCCGGTGAGGAGGAAGTGGATCGCCGTGGATGAGTAAGTGCCTGCGTCCCCTCATTCTTCCCATTTGCGCTCCCATCCTGAGTTCCTGTCCCGTAGGGTCCCCACCGGTGAAGGAGGAGCCGGGCCGATGCCGCCCACTCTTATAGCCCCCGAGCTCCTTGCGGCCTCGTCCTCCGTCAGCTACAGGGTTCTGGCTGCCAAGGCGCCCTCACTCGAGCTTGCTCAGCCTCCAGGAGGCCTTGAGCGCGAGCCTCCTACGATCTTCTTTGCCCACAGCCTCCAACTCCCCGGGGCGGGGCCGCGTCCCCCGCTGGCGGCCTTCCCTGGGGGCGTGCCGCGCTGTGTCCTCGGGCCCCCTTCGCTTGGTGACGTGGGGTCTCAGGTGGCGCGTCCTTCTTCTGGGGCGGTCAGGCGGGAGCCCCCAGCCCCCGAGCGCTCGTCCGGGCTGGGCGGCCCCCCGCATACCTCCTCCGCCCATCCCGGGGAGGGCGGAGACCCTGGCTGGGCCCTTGAGCTCACAGGTGACCGGAGCGCCGTGCGGTGGGGTTTGCTCCAGACTGTGCCGGAAGCGCTAGGACGCCTGGGGGTGGAGTTCGCCAATAACGAGGCCCGCTTGGAGATGGAACGCCAGCGCCTCACGCGGGAATGGCATCGTCTCTAAGTCGCCGTAAATTTCGGCTGCCTGCAGCGCGAACGGGCCCGTGCAAAGGCCGAGGAGTCCCTTGCCGTGACGGTGGAGGCCCGCGACTGCGCCTTTATTGAGGCTCAAGACGCCAACTGCCGGCGCAGGGCTTCCGAGGAACGCCTCGAGGAGCTTCAAGCCCTCAACGCCACCCTTGAGAGGCAGGTCCAAGCGCGGAGGGCCACACTTGATGGTCTGGTGCTCGAGTCCCTCACCGCTGGTGCAAGCCCCCACCTGCCCGTTGATGCGTTGGCGATGGAAGCTCTGGAGCAGAGCCTGGAGCAGGAGAGGCTGGAGGTGAGGGAGCGCCAGGCGTCACTTGTCGAGGAGTCCCTTGCCTCCCGTGAGGCGAGGTTCCAAGAGGAGGTCGACAACAAGGTGGGAGAGGCTTGGCGTTCCCTTCTCCAGGACTATCGCGCGAAGCTGAAGCTCCAGGAGCCCCGCTACTGCAAGCGACGTGACCATCTGAAAAGCGAGGTTGACGTCCTCAGGAAGAGGTTAGGCCAAGAGGAGGGACGCCGGCGAGCCGCGATGGATGCCGAGGCCGCTCCCGAGGCCGAGCTAGCTTTTCTCTATAAACAAGTAAAGGGCGTTGCTTCCCTGGAGGAGAAGGCTTCGGACGAGGCGAACCGTGCTCGCGGCCTCCAGTACACGCGCTCCCAGATGTTCCAGTCCCTCGAGGGGAGGGCCAACCGGGCCTTGAGCGACAGCTGCGGGGCGAGTGTCTCGAGCCCCTTGGTTCCAGACGACGCTGGGTACCTGGGCTTCTTTTCCAGGGTCGTGGAGTGCCTTGAGGGGGGTGCGGAGAAGATCCGCATGCTTGTGGAGGAGAAGCGCCGCGACCTCCTCGCGCGGGCGGCTTCGAACGTCTTCACCCACCTCCTTCGCCTCGACCCGCACTTCGATTTCGGGGTGGTGCTTGGTCCCGTGCCCGAGGTGACTCGCGCTGCCCTCGCCAAGTGGGTCAAGGACCATGTGGAAGACCTGATAGCGGAGCTTTCTTCCGACGAGGCCGAGGGCCATGCCGGAGCCGGGAAGCTCGAGGCCGCCGGTGGTGGTGATGACGAGGGTGGCGGCGACTACATATCCCCTTGAGCGGCCTTCTTGTTTTCCTGGCAGGGTTATGCATGTGGCCTAGTGGCAACCTTAATGTATTTTGGAAAATACCCTTGAGTGTGCTCTTGAATGACGAGGTGTGCCGCGCCGCGCTTCCTTTTTCCCGTGGTCGATGCCAACCCGATCGGCACGCTCGTGGTAGACTTCTGCGTTAGGGAGGCTTAGCAGTGGCACTTGGGGGGGGGTGGTCCGGACGCCCTGAGGGTTTCTCTTCCTTATGAGTGTGGCGAATTGAGAGCCCTTTCGGCACTCTGTGTCTGCAGGCCCCAGTCCCGCACATTTCCCTACCACCGTAATGCAGGACCGGATCACCAGGACGCAACTACGGGGTGAGGCCTCGACACCCTTGATGCCGACCGGATTACCTGGACGACATCAAGGGGCGAGTAGCTATATGACTGGTAAGGCTCCTGAGGCTCATTGATGAAGAGCCCCCCTTGACGCTCAAGCAGCTCTACGTCGGCAGGTCCCAGTCCCGCACATTTCCCTTCCACCGTAGTGCACGACCGGATCACCAGGATGCAACTACGAGGTGAGGCCTCGACACCCTTGATGCCGACCGGATCACCAAGGACGACATCGAGGGGCGAGTGGCTATATGACTGGTAAGGCTCCTGAGGCGCGCTGCTCAGGAGTCCCCTTTGACGCTCGAGCGACCCCCATTCTGCCCTGCCGGGTACTGCCTCAGGAGGCACTGGGGCCTCATGAGACTCCATGCTGCGGTGCTGTGCTGCGGTCGGAGCCCCCTAGCGAGGGCCAACTGCCCAAAGATGCAAGTCCCTGAGGTGACAAGGCTTTGCTATCCAGCTCCGAGGTGCCTCGGGGAGGGCCGGAGCGCACGGCCCCTCGTGAAACACCAATCCAAAAAAAGAGAATTCAAGTCCGGTAAAACGAGAGAGCAATGAGAGAAAAATTCCCGCCCCCTTTTCTTTTAAATATAGAGTTCCGAAGTCCTCAAACTTCGTTCCAAAAAGTGGCAATTCGAACAAAAAAAGAAGCAAGCAACCGCCGCGTCCGGCACCTAGGCTAGTCTCCATCTTCGTCTTCCCCCAGCGCTGAGCGTAGGGCATCCACGTTGCATGGGCATAGCCATTGGAGGGCAGTGTTGTCCGCCAGCGCGGAGTTGTGGCTTCCACATTGCGTGGGAAGGAACCCCTCCGCGTCCTCGGGGGGCTCCGGGCGTATACAGCCCACTCATTATTACGTGAGAGTGTCACGGGTCGGTCCCGGGGGTGTATAGGGAGCTCCATGCCTCGCGGACATGAAGCCCACTCCCAGCCCCCAGGCTTGGCGTGGCGAAGTAGGGTCGGCTCCGGACGGGCCCCCGAGCGTAGGGGGAGCCCCTCGCGCTCTCCGATGGGAGGGCCCGCCTCGGAAAAGGGGCATGGGCACCCAAGAGCCCATGGCCAGGTGCCGTCGTCGCGGCGACGACGCAGCCCCCGCGCCGCGGGTCGGGTCCAGTGGCGCCCCTCCCTGGGGCGCGAGGTCGCCACCCCGGGTAGTGCCCCAGCGCACCTCGCTGGGGTGCCCGGGGTCCCCACGCAGGTACCCGAGGCCCTACCCCCAGGCTGGGCGAGCTGGGCCTGGGTACATGGACGAGTACATGACCGCCCGCTAGTGATCGAATGAAACCCGACCCGGAGACATGGGCGTATGTTCCACCCTCCGTCTCCAAGCGGGTGTCGCGCGCCCCGGAGACATAGGCGTGTGTTCCAACCTCCGCCTCCAGGTTGGGATCATCTGGCTTGAAGACATGGGCGTGTGTTCCAACCTCTGTCCCCAAGCTGGGGCCATCCGACATGGGGACGTGGGCGCACGCTCCACCCTCCGTTCCTAGGCAAGTAACCCCCGGTTCCCAGACCCAGATGCTTGCTGAAGGCAGCTCCTTACCAGAGGGTGTGCCTCGCGAGGCTGCCAACTCTGGGCATCCTCGCGGGGCCAATCCCACAAGCTGCCCTCGCGAGGCTATGCATACTAGCCTGCGCGAGAGCCGCTCGCGAAGTTGCGTACGCGCCTCCTGTCGCCGTGGTAGCCGGCGTTGCTTCCTTCTCGGCCCAGGCACTCGTCAACATGGTCATTGTAGAGTTGCTCGAGCCCCCGGGTGCCGGCGCGGTCCAGCCTCTGGTCCTCCTCCCTGGTTCCGGTGGGTGCGCTGAGGGGCACGAGGCGACACCCCTTTCGCGTGGGTAGAACCTCCCATCGGTTTCTATCGGCGCCTGCAGCCAGCTCCTGTGCCCCTTGCGACTCGGGCCAGGCCCTCGGCGAGCGCGGGTCGCCGCGGACGTCCCGAGCACACCCGTGCGGCCCAGGCGCTGTGCCAGCCGGTTGAGCGAGTCCATGGGCACGAGCCTCGCTGGGGTACACCTGGGTCTCGTTGGTGGCGGTGATGCGTCCGGGGGCGCGCCTGGCCCAGTCGTTGCGGCTATCGCACGCAGCCTATTGGCGCCGTAGCTTGCGCGCCACGAGGAGCACGACATGTCTGTGCGTCGGATCGTGGGAGACCGGGAAGGGCGGCGACATGGCCCGGGTGCGGGGAGGGGCCGGGGCGGCAAGGGCGTGCCGTGTGGTCGCTGAAGGCGGCAGCCCCCGGTGCCTGTTGAGAGCCCGGCCGGTGGTGGCGCCCGCTGAAGGGGAGGCAGATCAACGCGGGGTGCCAAGGCCCGCCGGCGCCGCCCACGCCACGCGGGCAGCCCGCCGCTCAGCACGGGCTCGACGTCCCTTCTCCATGAGTGCGGCGAGCGGAGGCGAGGCGAGGCCTGAGGAGGACTTCGACACACCCCCTACCTGGCACGCCAAATGTCGGATTTTGGGCTCTGCAAAACCCCCAAGGTTCGAACATAGGGGCGTGTGCTAAGATCCCCTGCAGCTTCGCCCTACTTAGCTCGCTACTCGATGGTTACTATGGCGAACTCGCACGATGACGAGGAAGAAGATGAACATGGTGGTTTACCCAGGTTCGGGCCGCTGCGAAGAGTAATACCCTACTCCTGCTTTAGTGGATTGCCTCTCGGGGAGGTGTGGTGGATGAACTAGTACAGTGGTGAGGAGCTTCGTGAGGGCGCTTGAGTGATGTTCTTGGCCTTCTGCTAGCCTTCTGGTTGAGTCCCTCTCTATGGTGCAGCCTAGCCTCTATATATAGCAGTGGCCCGGGTCCTCTTCCCTTATCGCAATGGCGGGAAGGGATCCCACAACGGCCAAATTCGAAGGGGGACAGGAGTACATCCCCGCCCTGTCCAAAGATGGTCTTCGCCTGCAAAGTAGCTGTCGATGATGCAGAGTTGGGCTCGGCGATGACATCCGCCCAGCGGGGCTCATGGTCGTGGTCTTGTTGCACCAAAATGGAAACCTTTGGGAGGCGCTTTAGGAACCCGCGTACATCCCTGCTCCCTTTGCACCAAAGGGGAAACTGCACCGCCTGGCACGCTGGCGCCCGCCTGTCCTTCCTTGCGTCATCCTTGACTCCTGAGGCCGGGTTCCGCATAGAGATCTCCGCCGCTCCGGAGGGGGCCTGAGGAGGCCCATCCCCGTCCGGTCTTGGTGTTGTTCTCCCTCGTGAGCCTGGAGTCCGCGCGGGGGCCAGTGGAGTCGCGCCAGCCCGTACCGGCCAGCGGAATGGGCTGCGCCCCGGGCCACAGGCCGGCAGGTCTGGGTACCCCCGTTCCCAAAACGCCGACAGCCATCACCACCACCGTCGGCCTCGTGCTCCCCGGCTCCAGCATGGCCCTCGGTATCGTCAGAAGAAAGCTCCGCTATCAAGTCCTCCACATGGTCCTCGACCCACTCGGCAAGGGCAACGCGAGTCGCTTCAGGTATGGGACCAAGCACCGCCTCAAAGTCGAAGCACTAGTCGAAGCGAAGGAGGTGGCTGGAGACGCGCGAGGCCGCCTGCGCAAGGGAATCACGGCGTTTCTCCTCCACAAAATCACTGATCTTCTCCGCGCCCCTCTCAAGGCACTCCACGACCCTGGAGAAGAAGCTGAGGTACCCGACGTCGTCGGGGACGAGGGGGCTCGCGGCGCTCTCACCACAAATGTCACTCAAGGCCCGGTGGGCCCTCCTCTCGAGGGACTGGAACATCTTGGATCGCGTGTGCTGAAGGCCGTGGGCCCGACTCGCTTCGTCCGCAGCTGTCGGATTTCGGGCTCCGCAAAACCCTCAAGATTCGAACACAGGGGCGTGTGCGAAACTTCCCGGCGGCCTCGCCCTACTTAGCTTGCTACACGATGGTGACTACGGCAAACTCGCACGATGACGAGGAAGAAGATGAACACGGTGGTTTACCCAGGTTCGGGCCGCTGCGAAGCGTAATACCCTACTCCTGCTTTGGTTGATTGCCTCTCGGGGAGGTGTGGTGGATGAACTAGTACAGTGGTTTCGAGCCTCGCGAGGGTGCTCGAGCGGCGTTCTTGGCTCTCTGCCTTGTCTTGTGTCGGTGTCCCACCTCTACAGTGCAGCCTAGCCTCTATATATATAGCAGTGGCCTGGGTCCTCTTTCCTTATCACAATGGTGGGAAGGGATCCCACAACGGCCAAATTTGAAGGGGGACAGGAGTACATCCCCGCCCGGTCCAAAGGCGGTCTTCACCTGCAAAGCAGCTGTCGATGATGCAGAGGTGGGTTCGGCGATGACATCCGTCCTGCGGGGCTCGTGGTCGTGGTCTTGTTGCACCAGAATGGAAACCTTTGGGGGATGCTTTGGGAACCCGCGTACGTCCTTGCTCCCTTTGCACCAAAGGGGAAACTACTCCGCTTGGCGCGCTGGCACCCGCCTGCCCTTCCTTGCGTCATCTTTGACTCCTGAGGCTGGGTTCTGCATAGAGATCTCCGCCGCTCCGGAGGGCGCCTGATGAGGCCAATTCCTTGCTGGTCTTGGTGCCGCCTCCCTCGCGACGCTAGGGTCCTCGTGAGGGCCTTGTCTTGAGTGGAATCTCGCCAGGCCGTATTTGGCTGACGAGGTGGGCCATGCCCTGGGCCGCAAGCAGGCAGGTCTGGGTACCCCCGTTCCCAGAATGACGACAGTAGCCCCCGGGCCCAAGGTGCGCTCGAGCTGGCTTCTTGGTGAAGCCTTGAGGACGGCCCGGAGCGCCGCGGGCCCCAAACGGCTGCGGGCCAGGCTTTACACTTGTCGAACGCCTGGGCGGCGGCGCCCCCGCTCCCCGAAGGCATCAGGAACCGCCCCAAGTCAAACTGACGCGACGCTCGCGTGCAGCGCCGGTCATGATTGCCCTTCCTTGAATGCTGTTGTTCCCTCAGCCTTCTCTCCTCGGGCCGCGCGGATGTGACCCTTCAGAGGCGGCACGCCTCCCGGAATGCGAGGGGCACCGGTTAGCCCTTGGTCATATATAAGCAGGCGAGGGCGAGAAAGCCCTCAATGCATCTTCGTCTTCTTTACCTCCCAACTTCCAAGCCGCCGCTCTCCCAGTCATGGCTTCAGTGAGGAAGTTCTCCACCGCCGAGAAGGGGAAGGCCTCCGAAGAGAATCCTGCCTCACCGCCACCCAGGAGGGGCCGCGATCATCCCCGGAAGCACGCCGCGACACCGGCGGTGGTTCCCCGTGGGCGCGGTCGTGCTCCAACGCGGCCCGGGGTTGCCATCGGCGTCCGCGATGGGGCTCCGTCCAGCGTGGGCGGCCGCGGTAGTCGAGGAGGTGGCGCCCACGGCGGGAGGGCGGCGGTGGCAACCCGGCCGCCATGCCCGCGGCTCCATACGGTCGACAAGGCCCAGGAGTTCGTGGTGTGGGCAAAGAGGCCGGAGGCCGCCAGGTTGCAACTTCCATGCTTCTTCGCGGGGGTGCTGCCGGCCGGGGGGCTTGACAGCCTATGGCTGCAGGCCGACGCCTGCTGCAGCGCGGCATCCTGGGTGGAGGTCGAGGTCACCTCCGGGGGTTATGTGTACCTGAACCGCGGGTGGCAGACGTTTGCCCGCGCCCGTGGCCTGGTGGGGAGGCGCCCCCTTCACTTCAAGTATGACGGGGAGGCGACGCTCTTCATCAAGATCTTTGGGGGAGAGGGCGAGCGCCTAGGGTGCTGCCCGGAAGACGTCGGCCGCGGCGATCTTGGGGATGAGCTTGTCCTTCGTGACGAGCACCGCGCCTCCAGTAGCAGCAACACCCCCTCCGAGGGGAGCCCGAGCGACAGCAGCGACCGCAGCTACGACGCGCCACCGCGCCAGCGTGCCCGGACCTCGGGGGGTAGCCAGCCACCGCGGCGTTGCTCCTTCGCTCTAGGGGCGTCCGTGCCGGGTCGCCTTCACGGGCCCGTGAAGGAGGAGGAGGATGTCGGATTTCGGGCTCCGTAAAACCCTTAAGATTCGAACACAGGGGCGTGTATGAAGATCATCAGCAGCTTCGCCCAACCTAGCTCGCTACTCGATGAACACATCAACGAACTCGCACGATGACGAGGAAGAAGATGAACACGACAGTTTACCCAGGTTCAGGCCACTGCGAAGCGTAATAGCGTACTCCTGCTTTGGCGGATTGCCTCTCGAGGAGGTGGGGTGGATGAACTAGTATAGTGTTTTAGAGCCTCGTGAGGGCTCCCCTTGAGGTGTTCGTGGCCCTCTGTGGTTTGGTGGTGGATGAGTCATGGAATCGATCCCCATCCGCCTCAACGGTGCAGCCTACCCTCTATATATAGCGGTGGCTCGGGTCCCCTTCCCTTATCGCAATGGCGGGAAGGGATCCCACAATGGCCAATTTTGAAGGGGGACAGGAGTACGTGCCCGCCCTGCCCAAAGGCGGTCTTCGCCTGCAAAGTAGCTGTCGACGGCGCAGGGACGGGCTCAGCGATGACGTCCGTCCTGCGGGGTTGGTGGCTGCGGTCTTGTTGCACCGGAATGGAAACCTTTGGGGGATGCTTTGGGAACCCGCATACATCCATGCTCCCTTTGCACCAAAGGGGAAACTGCGCCGTCTGGCGCGCTAGCGCCCGCCTGTCCTTCCTTGGGTCATCTTTTACTCTTGAGACCAATCCTTGTATAGAGATCTCCGCTGCCTCTGGAGAGGGCCTAGGGAGGCTCATCCCTAGCTGGTCTTGACGCCGCTCCTCCTCACGAGGCTTGGGCCCTCACGAGGGCCTTGCCTTGAGTGGGGCCGCGCCCGGCTGTGGTTGGTTGATGAAGTGGGCCACGCCCTGGGCCGCAGGTAGGCAGGTCTGGGTACCCCCGTTCCCAGAACGCTGACAGTAGCCCCCGGGCCCTAGGCGCGCTCGAGCTGCCTTCCGGGAAAAGCCTTGAGGACGGCCCGAAGCACCGCGGGCCCCAATTGCCTGCGGGCCAGACCTTACACGCGTCGAATGCCCGGACGGCGACGCCCCCGCTCCCCAAGGGCGTCCGGAACCGCTTCCAGTCAAACTGACACGACGCCCGGGTGCTGCGCCAGCCATCATTGCTTCCCATTGAATGATGCCGCTGCTTCGGGACTCTACCCCTCGGGCCACGCGGATGTGACCCTTCAGTTGGCAGGGGAGGCGACGTGGATGGTACTGCAATGATCGAACCGCCTCGCGGCGCCCGAGAGGCGCACGACGCCTGCCCTCCCACGACGCTTGGCGGCTGCGGTTACGCCTATAAATCCGCCCCGCCCATGGCAAGGGAGGGGCATTGCAGTCTTGAGGCTTCTTCTTGTTTCCTTTGCTATGCCGAGAAAACCCCCTCTCCTTCCGTCTTCTCATCCTTCATGGCGTCGGGAGGCAACGGTGCGGGCGCAGGGAAGCGCGCGGCACCGCCGGCTCCCTCGTCCTCCTCCAGAGGCAGTGGCGGGGGGGCCTCGGGGCCGGCGCAGGCTCGCCGGCCCTGGGCCCTGGTCGACGAGTAAATATTTTGCCGCCTCCCTCCTCTTTAGTCGTGCTACCCAACGTTCTGAGCATGATCCTCCCTTCTTCCCAGGGCGCCCGGAGCCAAGAAGCGCAACCTTGGCGAGCTTCAGGAGGAAGTGGAGACGCTGTGGGCCCGGCTAGCCACCGCCGAGGCCGCCTTCCAAGCCGCCCTCCGGGGCGAAGCGGAGGCCAGGGCGGAGCTGGCGTCCCTTCAGACCCAGGTCCAGGAGGCGGCCGACGCCGTGCAGGCCGCCCAGGACGAGGCGGCGCACGCCAGGCTGTTGGAATCCCAACGCGCCAAGCAGTTTCTGGGAATCGCCAGCCGGGCGGCTGGCGCGGTGAACCGGTTCGTTGGGGATGCCCCCGCGCTGCCGAATGTGCACGGCGACGGGGGCTACCTTGAAATCTTCCAGAAGATGGTGGAGGCGCTGGAGACCGGCGTCTCCCGCGTGGACGCGGACAGCGTGTCCGACGCGCGCGACCTTCTGGACCTCGCCTTGACGCTCGTCTTCTCCAACCTGCGCCGCCTTGCTCCGCAGCTCAACCTCCAGCGCCTCAGGGAGCCAGTGCCTGACAGGCTCCAGCGCCCCCTTCGGGATGAGGTGCGCCCGCACGTGGAAGCCATGGTGGAGCGGTTCATCCAGGTGCCCGCCTCCAGCGAGGAGGAGGACTCCGACGCCGAGCCGGCCGGCGGCGCGGGCGGCAATGGCGGCTTCTCCTCCTAGGCGTCCTCTGTTCCTCCTTTCCGGTTCCTGTAAAGTTTGAAGGAGAACCCTGCCCTGAGGGGCGTTAATCTTTTGCATGTTACCTTCGCCTTCTTGTCTTTCTTCCTCGAACTGCTCGTTGCTCGCTGGCCGTGACGTGACTTAGCTTTTCCGCGCGGAGCCCGGCGCCGTCATCGTCGCTGCCCCACGACAGCCACCGGTAGTGCCCTCGCGAGGCTCTTCCCCTTGAGGGGCGACTCGCAGCTGTCGCCCCTATCGGGCTCTGGGCCTTGCGGCCCGTCGTGGCCGAGCCCCTCCCTATGTGCCGCTTCCCTGCTGCTTCGGGCCTCAGGGGCGTCGGCAGCCACGCGCGGTGACCATAGTACCTACATCCTTACATTAGTGTGCGTAGTCCTTATCCCGTCCTCGTGTCGTTATTAGGCCAAGAGGCTCTTGCTTGGTTCGGCAGTGTACTTAGCTTGTATGACGCTGGCGCTCCCAGCGTCGCGAGCCATGGCTAAGCTATCTAGACAAACCGCGACTCCGTCGAGGATACTTCCTTCCTGTGTGCTGGACGGTTTGGGGGCCCTTTCGGCACTCTGCGTCTATAGGTCCCAGTCCCGCACATTTCCCGACCACCGTGGCGTACGCCCGGGGGGACGCAGTCACGGAGTCAAGCCCCGACACCCTTGATGCCGACCGGATCACCAAGGACGACACCAAGGGGGCGAGTGGCTATATGACCGGTAAGGCTCCTGAGGCGTGCTGCTCAGGAGCCCCCCTTTCGACGCTCAAACCGCTCTATGTTGGCAAGTCCCAATCCTGCACATTTCCCGACCACCGTAGTGTACGACCGAATAACCAGGACGCAACCACGGGGTCAAGCCCCGACACTCGATGCCGACCGGATCACCAAGGACGACACCAAGGGGGGCGAGTGGCTATATGACCGGTAAGGCTCCTGAGGCGTGTTGCTCAGGGGCCCCTCTTGACACTCGAGCGATCCCCCATTCCGTCCCTTCGGGCGTTGTCCCGGGAGGCCCTAGGGCCTCCCGAGGTTCCGCGTTGTGATGCCATGCTGCGGTCGGAGCCCCCGAGCGGGGGTCGACAGCTAAAAGATGCGTGCCCCTGAGGCGACAAGACCTCGCCATCTAGCCTTGTGGTGCCTCGGGGCGGCGCGGAGCATTCGGCTCCTTGCGAAACACCATTCAGAAAGAGAGAATTCAAGTCTGGCAAAACGAGAAAATGCAGAGAGAAAGGTTCCCGCCCATTTTTCTTTTGAACATAGAGTTTCGAAATTCTCAGATTTCATTCCAAAAAATGGCAACTCGAACACCAAAAGAAGCAAGCAAATGTCGTGTCCGCCCCCTAGGCTAGTCTTCGTCTTCCCCCAGCGCTGAGCGTAGGGCATCCACGTTGCATGGCCATAGCCATGGGTAGGCAGTGTTGTCTTCTCCACCAGCACTGGGTTGTGGCTGCCACATTGCATGGGAGGAACCCCTCCACGTCCTCGGGGGGCTCCGGGCTTATATAGCCCACTCATTATTACTTGAGAGTGTCACGGGTTGACGTAGGTCCCGAGGGTGTATAGGGAGCTCCATGCCTCGTGGGCACAAAGCCCACTCCCAGCCCTCGGGCTCGTTGCGGCAAAGTGGGGTCTACTCTGGGCGGGCCCTCGAGCGTAGGGGGAGCCCCTTGCGCTCTCCGACTGGAAGGCCCGCCCCAGAAGAAGGCCCTGGGCTCCCTGTGCGGTGCCCCAGCGCGCCTCGCTGGGGTCCCCGGGGTTTCCATGCTGGTACTCGGGGCCCTGCCCCCAGGTCGGGCGAGCCGGGCCTGGGGACATGGGCGAGTACATGATCGCCCGCCGTTGATCGAACGAAAACAGACCCGGAGACATGGGCGTATGTACCACCCTCCGTCTCCGAGCGAGCGTCGCGCGCCCCGGAGATAAGGGCGCATGTTCCACCCATCGCCTCCAGGTTGGGATCGTCTGGCCTAGGGACATGGGCGTGTGTTCCACCCTCCGTCCCCAGGCTGGGGCCTCTCGGCCCGGGTACGAGGGCTCATGTTCTACCCTCCGTTCCCAGGCAAGTGACCCCCGGTCCCCAGACCCAGACGCCTGCTCAAGGCAGCTCCCTACCAGCGGGCGTGCCTTGCGAGGGTCTCCGCGCCGGGCACGCTCACGAATCCAGCCGCGCAAGCCGCCCCCACGCGGTTGCACATACCTGTCCACGCGGGGGCTGCTCGCGAAGTCGCGTGTGTGCCTCCTGTCGCCGTGGTAGCCGGAGCCGCTCCCTTCTTGGCCCGGGTGCGCGGCAACATGGTCGTTGTGGAGTTGCACGAACCCCCGGGCGCCGGCGTAGTTAAGCCTCTGGTCCTCCTCTCTGGTTCCGGCGAGCGTGCCAAGGGTGTGAGGCGGCGGCCCTCTCGCGTGGCCGGCACCTCCCACCGGTCTCCGCCGGCTCCCGCGGCCGGCTCCTGCGCCCCCGGTGGCTCGAGCCAGGTCTCCGAGGAACGCGGGCCGCCGCAGACGTCCCAGGCGCCGTGCCCGCCAGTCGTGCGAGTTCGCGGGTATGAGCCCCGCTGAGGCGTACCTGGGTCTCGTTGGTGGCGGTGTCGTTCCCAGGGGCGCGCCTGGCCTCGTCGGTGCGGCGGTCGTGGACGGTCTGTTGGCGCTGTAGCTCGTGTGCCACGAGGAGCGCGACATGTCTGTGTGTTGGGTCTTGGCAGACTCGGAAGAGTGGCGGCGCGGCCCGAGCCCGGGGGAGGGCCGGAGCGACGGGGGCGTGCCGTGCGGTTGGTGAAGTCGACAGCCCCCAGCGCTCGCCGGAAGTTCGGCCGGTGACAGCGCCCGCTGACGAGGTGGCAGAACGCCGCGGGGCGCATTGGCCCGCCGGCACCGGCCGGGCCACGCGGGCAGCCCGCCGCTCCGCACCGGCTCGACGTCCTTTTTCCATGAGTGCAATGAGCGAATGCGAGGCGAGACCTGAGGGAGATTTCGACACGCCCCCTATGTGGCGCGCCAAATGTCGGATTTCGAGCTCCACAAAATCCTTAAGATTCGAACACATGGGCGTGTACGAAGATCCTCAGCAGCTTTGCCCAACCTAGCTCGCTACTCGATGAACACAGCAACGAACTCGCACGATGACGAGGAAGAAGATGAACACGACAGTTTACCCAGGTTCAGGCTGCTGCGAAGCGTAATACCCTACTCCTGCTTTCGTGGATTGCCTCTCGAGGAGGTGGGGTGGATGAACTAGTACAGTGTTTTAGAGCCTCGTGAGGGCTCCCCTTGATGTGTTCGTGGCCCTCTGTGGTTTGGTGGTGGATGAGTCATGGATTCGATCCCCATCCGCCTCTACGGTGCGGCCTACCATCTATATATAGCGGTGGCTCGGGTCCTCTTCCCTTACCGCAATGGCGGGATGGGATCCTACAACAGCCAATTTTGAAGGGGGACAGGAGTACGTGCCCACCCTGCCCAAAGGCGGTCTTCGCCTGCAAAGTAGCTGTCGACGGCGCAGGGACGGGTTCAGCGATGACGTCCGTCCTGCGGGGCTGGTGGCTGCGGTCTTGTTGCACAGGAATGGAAACCTTTGGGGGATGCTTTGGGAACCCCCGTACGTCCTTGCTCCCTTTGCATCAAAGGGGAAACTGCGCCGTTTGGCGCGTTGGTGCCCGCCTGTCCTTCCTTGCATCTTCTTTGACTCCTGAGACCAAGCCTTGTATAGAGATCTCCGCTGCCTCCGGAGAAGGCCTGGGGATGCTCATCTCTACCTGGTCTTGACGCCTCTCCTCCTTACGAAGCTTGGGCCCTCGCCAGGGCCTTGCCTTGAGTGGGGCCGCGCCCGGCTGTGTTTGGTTGATGAAGTGGGCCACGCCCTGGGCCGCAGGCAGGCATGTCTGGGTACCCCCGTTCCCAGAACGCCGATAGAGGACACCGACTGAGCGCTGGGGCGCCGACTCCGAAGCTCCTGGAGCGGTAGCCCCCGTGGGGGCTTTATCACTTTCTTTCTCCTCCTCTTTTCCTGCTCCTGCAATGAAAGAACCAAGGGAGGCCCTATGGGCGTGCAAAGAATTTGGGCGCTTGCCTCCTTTTATAAGCGCTTCTGTCACGTGCCCTGGCCTTTGCGTTTTTGTTAGTTGTGACCACCTTCCGGTTGTGATTGGGGTACTTAGCTTGACATGCTCGCGGTAGGCTCCAGGGTCGGGGAGGCTTGGCGACGGCGCTTGGGAAGTCCGGACGTCCAGTGGACCTCTTCTTCATACGGGTGAGACAGGTTGGGAGCCCTTTCGGCACTCTGTGTCTGCAGGCCCTAGTCCTGCACATTTCCCTACTACCGTAGTGTACGCCCGGATCACCAAGGACGCAACTACGAGGTGAGGCCCCGGCACCCTCGATGCCGACCGGATCAGCAAGGACGATATCGAGGGGCGAGTGGCTATATGACCGGTAAGGCTCCTGAGGCGCGCTGCTCAGGAGCCCCCTTTGACGCTCAAGCAGCTCTACGTCGGTAGGTCCCAGTCCCGCACATTTCCCACGTAACCCCCGTAATATACGACCGGATCACCAAGGACGCAATTACTGGGTGAGGCCTCGACACCCTCGATGCCGACCGGATCACCAAGGATGACATCGAGGGGCGAGTGGCTATATGACCGGTAAGGCTCCTGAGGCGTGCTGCTCAGGAGCCCCCTTTGACGCTCAAGCGGCTCCCCAAAGAAAATTTTGTTTCCAGCCCCGGGAGGGGTGGGCCTCCCGAGGCTCCAAGACGACGCGTCGGGCCGTGAGTGGAGCCCCCGAGCGAGTACGAAGCGACACGCGCCTGCTAACTCATCCGGGAGTACCACCCGAGGATTCAGGCGCCAAGGCTTGGCTAGGTGCGAGCACCGTGCCCCCCACCCGCCGATCGCGTGGTGCGAGGGGGAGGGGAGCAAGCGAGTGCTCGACCTAAAGAGAGAAAACCCAAGGTAGGAAATGGCGATGTAAACAAATCCCTGACCCGTTTCTTTAAAACATGATTTGGAAAAAGTCCCGAGTTTTTCTCCAGAGAAGTTGGCAAATCCAAACATGAGAAAAGCAAATAACAGCCGCGTCCAATGCCTAGACTAGTCTTCGTCTTCCCCCAGCGCTGAGCCTAGGGCATCCACATTGCATGGGCATAGCCATTGGAGGGCAGTGTTGAATTGTCCGCCAGCGCGGAGCTGTGGCTTCCACATTGCGTGGGAAGGAACCCCTCTGCGTCCTCGGGGGGCTCCGGGCGTATACAACCCACTGATTATTATGTGAGAGTGTCACGGGTAGAACTTTCGGAGGTGCTGGATGTTCCAGGCATTCTGGATGGGGACCCCGTCCTGAGTCTCCAGGCGCACGGCGCCAGGCCTGGAGACATGATCGACCATGAACGGGCCCTCCCACATGGTCGAGAGCTTGTGCAAGCCCTCCCTGGAGAGAACCCGCCTCAGGACGAGGTCTCCGACTTCGAGGGTCCTGGAGCGGATGTTACGGAAGTGGTAACGCCGTAGCGCCTGCTGGTACCTCGCAGCTCGGAGCGAGGCTCGGCGACGTGCCTCCTCCCCGAGCACGAGGTCCATTCCCCGCGCGGCACTCTGACGCTCCTCGTCGAATGGCAAGACCCGCGGGGAGCGGTGCTTGACCTCGTGGGGGAGGACGGCTTCGGCTCCGTAGACAAGGAAGAACGGGGTCTCGCCGGTGGGCTTAGTCACGGTGGTGCGGATGGACCACAGCACGGACTGGAGCTCATCGACCCAACCCCTGGCGTAAGCCTCCAGCTTCTTCTTGAAGCTCCTTGTCTTGAGGCCTCGTAGGACTTCCGCGATGGCACGCTCCGCCTGCCCGTTGCTCCTTGGGTGGGCTACCGAGGCGTAGCATATCGTTGTCGGTGATGATGCGGTTGGGGACACTGAATCGGCTCACGATGCCCTTGATGAACTTGACGGCCGATCCAGCTGGGATGCCGCGCACGGGCTCAACCTCCGCCCACTTGGTGAACTTGTCGATGGCGACGTAGAGGTAGCGGTACCCGCCCACTGCCCGTGGGAAGGGCCCCAGCATGTCCAGCCCCCAGACCGCAAAGGGCCAGGAGAGCGGGATGGTCTGGAGGCCCTGGGCGGGCTGGTGAATTTGCTTGGCGTGGAACTGACAGGCCTCGCAAAATCGGACCAGCTCGATGGCGTCGTTCAGCGCCGAGGGCCAGTAGAAGCCTTACCGAAACGCCTTCCCTGCAAGTGTGCGCGATGAGGAGTGGTGTCCGCAGTCCCATCCGTGGATGTCTGCCAGCAGCTCGTGCCCCTGCCCCTTGGAGATGCACCGCAACGCGACGTCATTCGGGCGCCTGCGGTACAAGTCGCCGTCCTGCAAGCAGTAGGACGTGGCCTGCCATGTTACACGCTCCGCCTCTTCCTCCTTCTCCGGTAGCGTGCCGTGAAGTAGGTACGTCCTGAACTCCTGCATCCAGTCGTCGTCCTGGGGCTCCAGTGCCAGGAGCAGTCGGGCCCCTGAGGCCTGGCCACAGTCCGGAGCCCCCAAGGGTGGCGCTGGGGGGAGCTCCTCACCTTGTGGTGCCAGGTCCTCAGCGGGTGGTGCCGCGGAGGGTTTGAAGAGCCGCTCCTTGAAGACGCCTGGTTCCTGGGGCTCACGGCGTGACGCCCTCTTGGCGATGTCATCGGCCTCCTTGTTTGCCCCGCGCGGGATGTGTTGCAACTCCAAGCCCTGAAAACATTTATCAATCTTACGTACCTCTTCCAAGTACGCCTCCATATGCTCGTCCTTGGGTGTGTACTCTTTGTTGGAGAAGTTGACGTGGAGCTGGGAGTCGCCCATGACGGTGAGGCACCGAACCCCCAAGGCCGCCGCTGCCTTGAGGCCGGCGATGAGGCCCTCGTACGCCGCGATGTTGTTGGAGACCTTCTCTCCATGCTGGAAATAGAGTTGCACAGCGTACCGGAGCTTGTCTCCTGCCAGGGAAGTGAGCACGACCCCAGCCCCTGCTCCCATGCGCGTGAAGGCTCCGTCGAAATGCATGATCCAACCCTCAGGTGCCTCATCGCCAGGGGTGAGTGACTGGCTTCCATCCAGCCCCCGGTCAGGGGCGTCCATCCACTCCGCCACAAAGTCTGCCAGGGCTGCTCCTTTGATGACCCTGGTCGTGCTGAACTCTATGTTGAAGGCCTACAGCTCGATGTTCCATTCAGCGACTCTTCCCACCGCGTTGGGGTTTTGCAGGACCTTCTCCAGGGGGTATGCGGAGCCGACCTTGATGGGATGTCCCTGGAAGTAGTGGCGCAGTTTCCTCGAAGCGACAAGGAGTGCTAGGAGGAGCTTCTGTTGCATGGGGTAGCGCGAGCACGCATCCCGTAGCACTGTACTGACGTAGTACCCCGGGTGCTCGACAAGTGTGAGGTCTCCTGTGGTGTCCTTCCCCGCGGCGGTGTCCCCTGCAGCGGCGGCTGCGGCCTCATGAGGGTTGAGCACTTCAAGGGCTGTCGGAGCGGCTAGGACCTCATGAGGGCTGAGCGCTTCAGGGGCCATCGGTGCGGCTGGGGCCTCATGAGGGTTGAGCGCTTTAGGGGCCGTCGGAGCGGCTGGGGCCTCATGAGCACCGGCTTGGGAAGAAACGAGCTCCTTGGGATCCTGCGAGCCCCCTTGCTCCATGCTTGGGGGTCCGCTGGTGCCCGTCGATGTGGCGCGTGGGTCGGCTTGCTTCTTCCTGACCGCCACCAATGTCGCGCTGGCGGAGTGGGGGGTGGCAGCCAGGTATAGTAACAAGGGCTCTCGAGGGCGAGGTGCCACCATCACCGGCGGGCTCATGAGGTATTGCTTGAGCTCCTCGAAGGCCGCGTCCGCCTCCGGGGTCCACTCAAAGGGGCCCTTCCTTTTCATGATCTTGAAGAACGGGAGGGCCCGTTCGCCGAGCTTTGAGATGAAGCGCCCCAAGGAGGTCACGCAACCTGCCAATTTCTGCATTTCCTTGAGGGTCTGGGGCACGCTCATCTTGCTTATGGCCTTGACCATCTCCGGGTTCGCCTCGATTCCCCGGTGCGACACCAGGAAACTGAGCAGCTTGCTCGAGGGGACCCCGAAGACGCACTTCTCGGGGTTGAGCTTCAGGTTCACTTCCCTCAGGCTGGCGAATGTCTCTTCTAAGTCCACGATCAGGGTCTTGGCCGCCTCTGGACTTGACCACGATGTCGTCGACGTAAGCTTCTGCGTTCCTCCCGAGCTGTGGCCCCAGGGCGATGTGCATCAGCCTCTGGAAGGTCGCCACGGCGTTCCGCAGCCCGAAGGGCATGCACGTGTAGCAAAACACCCCGCACGACGTGAGGAAGGACGTTTTCTCGACGTCCTCCACTGCCATTTTGATCTGGTGGTAGCCTGAGAAAGCGTCTAGGAAGCATAGGAGGTCACACTCCGCGGTGGAGTCCACGATCTGATCGATACGCGACAGCGGGAATGGGTCTTGGGGGCAGGCTTTGTTGAGGCTCATGAAGTCGACGCACATACGCACCTTCCCACACTTCTTCGGGACGACCACCGGGTTGGCAAGCCACTCCGGGTAGTGGACCTCCCGGATGACCCCGGCCTCCTTTAGCTTGCCGACCTCCTGAGCGATGAACGCCTGCTTCTCCTGAGCTTGCCTTCTTGCCTTTTGCTTCACTGGACGCGCGTTCGGGCACACCATGAGGTGGTGCTCGATCACGTCCCTCGGGACCAACACTAGGTCGGAGGCGCTCCATGCGAACGCGTCCTTGTTCGCGCGTAGGAAGGCCACCAACGCCTCTTCTTGGTCCTGGGGCAGGTCGGCGCCGATGGTGAAGGTAGGGCCAGGGTTTCCTTCGTCCACAGGCACCTGCTTCGTCTCCGCCCGACTCTGGGAGAACAACTGCCTCTTCTTTACCGGCGCGACATCGAGGACACCTCCGGAGCCCTCCGTGACCAGCGCGGCGCCCTCGGCACCGGGGCGCGCCGCGGTCGCCGCTTTGTAGGTGAGCTTAAGCACGTGGGACGCATCCTTGACATTTCCCACGATGGTGAGGATGCCACCTCTCCCGGGCATCTTGACGATGTTGTAGCCCGGGTGCGTCGCCGCCATGAACTGGGCGAGGGTGGGGTAGCCCAGTATCGCGTTGTACGGCAGGTGGATGTGGGCGACGTCAAAGTCGACCTGCTCGGTGCGGAAGTTGGAGCGAGTGCCGAAGGTGACGGGGAGGCGCACCCGCCCCACGGGGACGACGGACCCCCCGACCACCCCAGAGAAGGGCCTTGAAGGCGCGAGTTGGTCTCGAGGTAGCTGCAACGCGTCGAAGGCCTCCACGGAGATGACATTGAGGCCGGCGCCTCCGTCTATGAGGGTCCTGGAGACAGCCACGCCACTTATGGTTGGCGTGCACAACATGGGGAGCGTCCCGACGGCTGTCGTCGTCTTGGGGTGGTCGTCGGGGCCGAAGGTGATGTCGGTCTCCGGCCACGTACGGGGAGGCGTGGGCTCGGGCCGAGGCCGGACCGCTCCTACGTGGCGGAGGAACTGCTTGACCTAGTGGCTGGAGGAGGGTGCCTGCGACCCGCCGATGATGCAGGCGACCGCTGAGCCGGCCCCGCGCATCCCGGCGCCATCGCGCGCCAAGGGCCGGCCGGCGTCAGGGATCCCATCCGCCATGGGGTTGCTGAACCAGGGCTCGACTGTTACCATGAGAGGGGAAGCTTCGACACGCCCGCTACCTGGCGCGCCAAATGTCGGATTTCGGGCTCCGCAAAACCCTCAAGATTCGAACACAGGGGCGTGTGCGAAGCTTCCCTGCGGCCTCGCCCTATTTAGCTTGCTACACGATGGTGACTATAGCAAACTAGCATGATGATGAGGAAGAAGATGAACACGGTGGTTTACCCAGGTTCGGGCCGCTGGGAAGCGTAATACCCTACACCTGCTTTGGTGGATTCCCTCTCCGGGAGGTGTGGTGGATGAACTAGTGCAGTGGTTTCGAGCCTCGCGAGGGTGCTCGAGCGGCGTTCTTGGCTCTCTGCCTTGTCTTGTCTCGGTGTCCCCCCTCTACGGTGCGGCCTAGCCTCTATATATATAGCAGTGGGCCGGGTCCTCTTTCCTTATCACAATCGCGGGAAGGGATCCCACAACGGCCAAATTTGAAGGGGGACAGGAGTACATCCCCGCCCTGTCCAAAGGCGGTCTTCGCCTGCAAAGCAGCTGTCGATGATGCAGAGGTGGGCTCGGCGATGACATCCGTCCTGGGGGGCTCGTGGTCGTGGTCTTGTTGCACCAGAATGGAAACCTTTGGGGGACGCATTGGGAACCCACGTACGTCCTTGCTCCCTTTGCACCAAAGGGGAAAATGCTCCGCCTGGCGCGCTGGCGCCCGCCTGTCCTTCCTTGCGTCATCTTTGACTCCTGAGGCTGGGTTCTGCATAGAGATCTCCGCCGCTCCGGAGGGGGCCTGAGGAGGCCAATTCCTTGCTGGTCTTAGTGCCGCCTCCCTCGCGAGGCTAGGGTCCTCGTGAGGGCCTTGTCTTGAGTGGAATCTCGCCAGGCTGTATTCGGTTGATGAGGTGGGCCATGCCCTGGGCCGCAGGCAGGCAGGTCTGGGTACCCCCATTCCCAGAACGCCGACAGCAGCCCTCTCCACAAGGGAGGTCACTCCCTTCACCTGCTTGAAGAGTGAGGACAGCTCGGCCTCAGCCGCGGCCTCTTGACGTCGCTCCGCCGCCGCTAACCTCCTCCTGAGGTCGTTCGCCTCGCCCCTCAGCTGGTCGCGCCGCCTGCAGAAACGAGACTCTTGAAGCTTCTGCTTGGCACGATAATCCTGGAGAAGGGAGCGCCGAACCTCTGCCACCTTGTCATCGACCTCCCCTTGAGTCTGTGCCTCACGAGTGGCGAGGGATTCTTCGGCAAGCAACACCTGGCGCTCCCTCACCTCCAGCCTCTCCTGCTCCAGGCTCTGCTCTAGCGCCTCCATCGCCAACTCTTGCACCAGCGGCGAGGAACCCGATTGCCGGGCCATCAAGTGTGGCCCTCCGCACCTGGATCTGCCATTCAAGGGCGGCGTTGAAGGCTTGAAGTTCCTCGAGGCATTCCTCAGAGGCCCTACGCCGGCAGTCGGCTTCCTGAGCATCAGCCAAGGCATGCTCGCGAGCCTCCACTGCCGCGGCAAGGGATTCCTCGGCCTTTGCACGGGCGCGCTCGCGCTGCAGGTAGCCGAAATTTACGGCGACTTCTAGACGATGTCATTCCTGCGTGAAGCACTAGCGCTCCATCTCCAAGCGGCCATCGTTGTTGGCGAGCTCCACCCCCAAGCATCCTAGCGCTTCCGCCGCAGTTTGGAGCAAACCCCACTGCACGGCGCTCCGGTCACTTGCGAGCTCAAGGGCCCAGCCAAGGTCTCCGCCTTCCCCAGGATGAACGGGGGAGGCATGCAAGGGCCCGCCCAGCCCAGACGCATGCCCAGGGGCTGGGGGCTCCCGCCTGACCGCCCCAGAAGAAGGACGCGCCCCCTGAGGCCCCACGTCAGTGTGCGAAGGGGGCCCTGGGACACAGCGCGGTATGCCCCCAGGGAAGGCCGCCAGCGGGGGGCGCGGCCCCACAGTGGGGAGCTGGAAGCCACGGGCGAAGAAGATCGCAGGAGGCTCGCGCTCAGGGCCTCCTGAAGGCCGAGCAGGCTCGGGTACGGGTGCCCTGGCGGCCAGAACTCCGTAGCCGACGGAAGACGGGGCAGCAAGGGGCTCGGCGGCCCCAGAAGTGGGCGGCGTCGACTCGGCTCCTCCCTCACCGGTGGGGAGCCTACGGAACAGAAACTCAGAAGGAGAGTGCAAAAGGGAAGGATGAGGGGACGCGGGCACATACTCATCCACGGCAATCCACTTCCTCTTCATCGGTGCCCACGGCGCTGAGGAGCGGCCGCCCCTGGGCGCCTTCCTCTTCCGGCCGGCGCGAAGGTCGGAGGACGATGAACCGACGACCGGCACCTGGCACCCAGCGGCGGAGACGGCGGCCTCCATCATCGACTGGGCGCCAGCCTCGACCCCGGGCTGAGCCGAAGAGGGAACCGGGGGAGCGAGCGGCGAAGGGCGCCCCACCTCAGCCACGGGAGGAGCAGTGGCCTCGGGGTTCCCGGGGATCAGGGCCCCCGAGAAGGGGGCACCCTGGGGACGCGCTCCCTCCGGAGGAAGGAACCCCCATTCATCGAAACGCGGCATCTTCAGGACGAGGGCTTCCCGGTCCTTGTAGTTGTACAAGGGGAGGCCGTCCCGAGGGAGCTCGTCGGGTTCACCGCCGGTCAGGCGGCGGAGCAGCTCGCGCAGCACGCCAGGAGAAAGAGACGGGACCTGGACCCTCATGGGATCGTGAGGACCTGTGAAATCCCACATCGGGCGGGAATGGTGCTGAAGGGGAGCAATTCGTCGGCGAGTGAACTCCTGCACCACCATCGCCATCGTCACGCCCGCCCTCTTCAGCCTCGCAAGCTTGGCTAGGACCCGCGCAAGCCGCAGGTCGGTCAGCTCCTCATGCCTCCACCCGTGATTCGGCACTGCAGGGGCCAGCGGAGGTTGAAACAGGGGGCCGGCCTCAGCGGCATTGATGTACACCCACTGCCACCGGAACCCTTCTACCTCCGGAGAGAGTCCGGCATCAAGGGCCCCCCCAGCCGATGCGTCTACTGCTCTTAGGGACACGCACCCCGAGCACTATCCCCCCAAGACCAACTCGAGGGAGAAGAAGTCACGCAACAAGGCCACGGAGGGGAAGACACCAACGAAGGCCTCGCATAGAAACGCGAAGGCCGAGAGGAGAACAAGGGAGCTGTGGTCAAGGTGGAGCACGTGGATCCGGTAATGCGAAAGCACGGCGGAGAGGAAGCCCGAGAATGGCAGCAGCAAGCCCGAGAGAAGGGCATGGAGATGAAGGGGGATGGCGGGGGCCTCGAGCTCACTCCGAGGCCGCGAGCCCGGCCAGATCTTGGTTGCCCCCCATTCGTTGGAGCTGGTGGCGACCGCCAGCTGAACCTTCTCCATCCCCTCCAGATTCACCACCAATGACCGGCCCAACGCGGGCTCAGGGGCCGGCGTGGTCATCGGCGCCCTCATGCCCTCGCCCTCTCCCTTCTTGGGGGCCATGGCGAGGGGGCGGGCAGCGCGTGCGTAGGGATTTGGCGGAAAGGGCGAGAGCCGTGGAAGAGGGGAAAACAGACGGCGAGATCGATGGGGAACAAAGACGGCTTGTTGGCGTGCGCCAGGCAATTTGACAAGCCTGACAATTGCCGAGCTGGCGTGAAGAAAAGGAGGCGACGGCCTCTCAGAGTTTGCCAGGTGTCAAGCCTAGCCCCACGGCAATCGGGGCCCGCGGCGCTTTGGGCCACCTTCAACAGCTTCGCCTAGAAGCCAACTCGGGTGCGCCTTGGGCCCGGGGGCTACTATCGGCGTTCTGGGAACGGGGGTACCCAGACCTGCCAGCCTGCAGCCCAGGGCTTGGCCCGCTATGTCAACCAGGCACGGCCTGGCGGGACGGCACCCAAGACTAGGCACTCGCGAGGGCCCCAAGCTCGCGAGGGAGAACAACACCAAGACCAGCGAAGGACGGGCCTCCTCAGGCCCCCTCCGGAGCGGCGGAGATCTCTATGCAGAACCCGGCCTTAGGAGTCAAGGATGACGCAAGGAAGGACAGGCGGGCGCCAGTGCGCCAGACGGTGCAGTTTCCCCTTTGGTGCAAAGGGGGCAAGGACGTACGCGGGTTCCCGAAGCGCCCCCCAAAGGTTTCCATTCCGGTGCAACAAGACCAGCAGGACGGATGTCATCACCGAGCCCACCTCTGCATCATCGACAACTACTCTGCAGGCGAAGACCACCTTTGGACAGGGCGGGGATGTACTCCTGTCCCCCTTCGAATTTGGCCGTTGTGGGATCCCTTCCCGCCATTGCGATAAGGGAAGAGGACCCGGGCCGCTGCTATATATAGAAGCTAGGTTGCACCATAGAGAAGGACGCAACAAGCAGGGAGGAGAGACCACAGATAAGGCAGAGAGCCAAGAACACCACTCGAGCGCCCTCGCGAGGCTTCTCACCACTGTAATAGTTCATCCACCATACCTCCTCATGAGGCAATCCACCAAAGCAGGAGTAGGGTATTACGTTTCGCAACGGCCTGAACCTGGGTAAATCGTCGTGTGCATCTTCTTCCTCGACATCGCGAGAGTTCATCATCTTAACCACCGAGTAGCGAGCTGGGTAGGGCGAGGCCGTAGGGGATCTTCGCACACGCCCCTGTGTTCGAACCTTGAGGGTTTTGCAGAGCCCGAAATCCGACATTTGGCGCGCCAGGTAGGGGGCATGTCAGAACCCACGCGCAAGCCTCACCTTGCCTCCGCTCGCCGCACTCATGGCAAAAGGACGTCGAGCCCGTGCTGAGTGGTGGGCTGCTCGCGTGGCCCGTGCGGCGCCGGCGGGCTTCGGCACCCCGCGTCGTTCTGCCTCCCCGTCGGCGGGCGCCATCACCGGCCGGGCCCTCCACAAGCGTCGGGGGATGCCGCCTTCACCAACCACACGGCACGCCCCTGCCGCCCCGCCCCTTCCCCGCATCCGGGCCGCGCCGCCGCCTTTCCGGGTCTGCCACGACCCGACACACAGACATGTCGCGCTCCTTGTGGCGCATGAGCTACAGTGCCACCACGCTGCACGCGATCAACGCAACGACTGGGCCAGGCGTGCCCCCAGGCGCGTCACCACCACCGGCGGGACCCTGGTGTACCTCGGCGGGGCTCGTGCCCGTGAACTCGCTCAACCGACTGGCACAGCGCCTGGGTCGCCTCGTGCCCCTCAGTACGCCCACTGGGACCAGGGAGGAGGACAAGAGGCTCAACTACGCCGGTGCCCGGGGGCTCGAGCAACTCTACAACGACCATGTTGGCGAGCGCCCGGGCCGCGAAGGAAGCAACACCGGCTACAATGGCGACGGGAGGCGCATACTCGACCTCGCGAGTGACCCTCGTCCGGGCTGGCATGCACAGCCTCGCAAGGGCGGCTTGCGGGGTTGGCCTCGCGAGGATGCCCGGCTTAGGCACCTTCGCGAGGTGCACCCGCTGGTAGGGAGCTGCCTTGAGCAGACATCTGGGTCTGGGGACCGGGGGTCATTTTCCTAGGAACGGAGGGTGGAACACACGCCCATGTCTTTAGGCCAGATGATCCCAACCTGGGGACGGAGGGTGGAACACACGCCCATGTCTACGGGGCGCGCAACGCCCGCTTGGAGACGGAGGGTGGAACATACGCCCATGTCTCCGGGCCGGGCTTCGTTCGAACACCAGCGGGCGATCACGTACTCGCCCATGTCCCCAGGCCTAGCTCGCCCAGCCTGGGGGCAGGGTCTCGAGTACTTGCGTGGGAACCCCGGGCGCCCCATCGAGGCGTACTGGGGCACTGCCGAGGGTGCCGGCCTCGCGCGCAACGGGAGGGCCCCACCGGGACCGACCCATGGCAAAGGGGGCTATGCCATCACTACGACGACGGCATCCGGCCACGGGCTCTGGGGTGCGGGGGGCTCCCCCTACGCTCGAGGGCCCGTCCGGAGCTGGCCCTACTTCGCCGCGCCAAACCTGGGGGCTGGGAGTGGGCTTCATGTCCGCGGGACATGGAGCTCCCTGTACACCCCCAGGACCAACCCGTGACACTCTCACGTAATAATGAGTGGGTTGTATACGCCCGAAGGCCCCCGAGGATGCGGAGGGGTTCCTTCCCACGTCCAAGTGGAAGCCCCATGCTCCGCACTAGCGGATGACACTGCCCTCCAATGGCTATGCCCACGCAACGTGGATGCCCTATGCTCCGCGCTGGGGGAAGATGAAGATGAAGACTACCCTAAGAGCCGGACGCGGCCGTTTCTTGCTCCTTTTTGTATTCAAAGTTGCCGCCTTTGAGAATCCTTTTTGTACTCAAACTTGCAGCCTTTTGGAGTAGAATTTGGTGTTTTTGCATCTTTCTTCTGGAGGGAAGGGATGTCGCTCTCTTCGATAACAATCCTCGTTCTGCGCTTCGCTTTCTTCGGGGCAAGCACTCGCCTGCTCCCCTCCCCCTTTGAACCCCGCGAATGGGAGCTGGGGGGACGGTGCCCGCACCTTGCAAGGCCTTGGCGCCCGGGTCTTCGCGCGGTGCTCCCGGGATGGTCAGCAGGCGCCTGCCATTTTTTCGCTCTCTCGGGGGTTCCACCCCAAGCCCGACGAGCCATCTCGGAGCCTCGCGAGGCCAGAGCACCTCCCGGGGCAGGAAAAAAAAATTTTGGGAGCCGCTAGAGCGTCAAAGGGGGCTCCTGAGCAACGTGCCTCAGGAGCCTTACCGGTCATATAGCGACTCGCCCCTTGATGTCGTCCTGGTGATCCGGTCGGCATCAAGGGTGTCGAGGGCTCACCTCGTAGTTACGTCCTGGTGATCCGGTCGTACATTGCGATGGTCGAGGAATGTGCGGGACTAGGACCTGCCGACATAGAGCTGCTTGAGCGTCAAAGGGGGCTCCTGAGCAGCGCACCTCAGGAGCCTTACCGGTCATATAGCTACTCGCCCCTTGATGTCGTCCTGGCGATCCGGTCGGCATCAAGGGTGTCGAGGCCTCACCTCCTAGTTGCGTCCTGGTGATCCGGTCGTACATTACGATGGTCGAGGAATGTGCGGGACTGGGGCCTGCAGACACAGAGTGCCGAAAGTTCTCCCAACCTGCCTCACTCATAAGAAGAAGAAGTCCCCAGGACGTCTGGACCCCCCAAGCGCCACTGCTAAACCTCCCCGACGCAGAAGCCTACCGTGAGCGTGTCAATCGGATTGACAGGGACCCCGGGCAAGAGGAAGCGCGGCACGACACACATCGTCATTCAGGAGCACATTCAAGGGTATTTTTCAAAATACATTAGAGTTGCCACTAGGCCACATGCATAACCCTGCCAGGTAAACAAGAAGGCTACTCAAGGGGGCGTGCAGTCACCACCGCCCTCGCCATCACCACCACCGTCGGCCTTGTGCTCCCTGGCTACAGCATGGCCCTCGATTTCGTCAGAAGAAAGCTCCGCTATCATGTCCTCCACATGGTCCTCGACCCACTCGGCAAGGGCAACGTGAGTCGCTTCAGGTACGGGACCAAGCACTGCCTCAAAGTCGAAGCACTGGTCGAAGCGAAGGAGGTGGCTGGAGACGCGTGAGGCCGCCTGCGCAAGGGAATCACGGCGTTTCTCCTCCACAAGATCACTGATCTTCTCCGCTCCCCTCTCAAGGCACTCCATGACCCTGGAGAAGAAGCTCAGGTACCCAGCGTCGTCGGGGACGAGGGGGCTCCCGACGCTCTCACCACAAATGTCACTCAAGGCCCGGTGGGCCCTCCTCTCGAGGGACTGGAACATCTTGGAGCGCGTGTGCTGAAGGCCGCGGGCCCGACTCGCCTCGTCCGCAGCCCTCTCTACAAGGGAGGTCACTCCCTTCACCTGCTTGAAGAGGGAGGATAGCTCGGCCTCGGCAGCCGCTTGGGCCTCCGCCGCGGCCTCTTGACGTCGCTCCGCCGCCGCTAACCTCCTCCTGAGGTCGTTCGCCTTGCCCCTTAGCTGGTCGCGCCGTCTGTAGAAACGCGACTCCTGAAGCTTCAGCTTGGCGCGATAATCCTGGAGAAGGGAGCGCCGAACTTCTGCCACCTTGTCGTCGACCTCCCCTTGAGTCTGCGCCTCGCGAGTGGTGAGGGATTCCTCAGCAAGCGACACCTGGCGCTCCCTCACCTCCAGCCTCTCCTGCTCCAGGCTCTGCTCCAGCGCCTCCATCGCTGTCGGATTTCGGGCTCCACAAAACCCATAAGGTTCGAACACAGGGGCGTGTGCGAAGATCCCCTTGCAGCCTCGCCCAACCTAGCTCTCTACTCGATTGACCGAACGACGAACTCGCACGATGACGAGGAAGAAGATGAACACGGTAGTTTACCCAGGTTCGGGCTGCTGCGAAGCGTAATACCCTAGTCCTGCTTTGGTGGATTGCCTCTCGAGGAGGTGTGGTGGATGAACTAGTACAGTGTTTTGGAGCCTCCTGAGGGCGCCCCTGAGGTGTTCTTGGCCCTTCTTCGGCTTGGTGGTGGATGAGTGAAGCGACTGGTCTCGGATCCGGTTCCGCCCCTCTCTACGGTACAGCCTAGCCTCTATATGTAGCGGTGGCTCAGGCCCTCTTCCCTTATCGCAATGGCAGGAAGGGATCCCACAACGGCCAATTTTGAAGGGGGATAGGAGTAGATGCCCGCCCTGCCCAAAGGCGGTCTTCGCCTGCAAAGTAGCTACCGAGGATGCAGAGGTGGGCTCGGCGATGACATCTGTCATGCGGGGCTCGTGGTCGTGGCCTTGTTGCACCGGAATGGAAACCATTGGGGAGCTTTGGGAACCCGCGTACGTCCTTGCTCCCTTTGCACCAAAGAGGAAACTGCGCCGCCTGGCGCGCTGGTGCCCGCCTGTCCTTCCTTGCGTCATCTTTGACTCCTGAGGGCGGGCTCTGCATAGTGTTCTCCGCCGCTCCGGAGGGGGCCTGAGGAGGCCCATCCCTCGCCGGTCTTGACGCCGCTCCTCCTCGCGAGCCTAGGGGCCTCGCGAGGGCCTTGTCTTGAGTGGATGCGGGCCAGGTCGTGTCCGGCTGACGAGGTGGGCCATGCCCTGGGCCGCAGGCAGGCAAGTCTGGGTACCCCGGTCCCCAGAACGCCGACAGTAGCCCCCTGGCCCAAGGCGCGCTCGGGTCGGATTCCGGGAGAAGCCTTGAGGGTGGTCCGAAGTGCCGCGGGCCCCAACGCTTGTGTGCCAGGACTGGCGCGCGTCGCGCAATTGATGTCGGGCGCCCTTCGTCCCTTCTTCCACCGCCTGAATCGACAAGAGCCTGACTTCTAGCGCTGGCCATTATTGCTTTCCTCTCTTGCGCACCTGCTCTTGCTCTCCAGGTCCCAGGCTCTAGCAGAGACCTCTCCAGATCCGGCGCCGCTCCGTCCACCTCCTTGCCGCTTTGGCCCTGCGAGCTTCCTGATGGCTCCCACCGGCAAGCCGAAGTTAGAGACCCAAAGTTCAGCCTTTGCTCCTAGCTCACCGGCGCTTTTGGAGTCCGCCATTGCTAAGGACGGAGACCTTGTCCCGGTGCTCCCATCGACGGCGGACGAGACCGACGAGCGCGGTCGGACCTTGATATGGGGCGGCTCCTCGGCGAAGCGGCCCCTGTCCAGGTCGGCCTACCCCTTCTTTCTTCATAGCATCTTCACCGGGCTCGTCCCGCCCTTCTCCGCGTTCTTCACTGCCACCCTCGACCACTACGGGATCCAGGCTCTTCATCTCCAGCCCAACTCCATCCTGCTCTTGTTCGTCTTCGCCTTCTACTACGAGGCCTTCGTGGGCGTAAGGCCTTCGGTGGCCCTCTTCCGACATTTCTTCAGCTTGGGCATGCACGACGGCGCTCAGTGGTCGGCGTGCATCTCCTTCGTCGCGGTTCAGAGCGGTAACCTGCTCTTAAAGGCCGGGAAGAAGGTGGAGAACCAGGCACCGCTGTGCCTTCATGGATCCTGGCAGCTCCAACCCCCGCCTGGATCTGCCGAAGGGGCTGCCGGAGAAGACCTCCGCGTGGAGCTCCACGAAGCTTTCAAACCCTCGGGCCAAGCCAGTCCTGGATCGGATCTCTCGCGACATTGCTACTTCTCGAGCATGCGTTGGTTTCCGTGAAGAGGAACGGATGATGTAGCAAAGTAGATAAGTATTTCCCTCAGTTGTTGAGAACCAACGTATCAATCCAGTAGGAGATACAAGCAAGTCCCCAATAGATGTACCTACACAAAGAATCAAACACATGCACCCAATGCTATAAAGGGGTTGTCGATCCCTTCACGGTTACTTAAACAAAAGTAAAAATAATGCAGCAAGGTATTTTTGGTATTTTTGGTTTTAGATCTGAAAGTATAAGATGTAAAATAGACCCGGGGGCCATAGGTTTCACTAGAGGCTTCTCTCATGATGGCAAGTATGACGGTGGGTGAACAAATTACTGTCGAGCAATTGATTATGCATATAGCCATCACGTCCGTGTCAAGTAGACCGAAACGATTCTGCATCTACTACTATTACTCCACACATCGATCGACTCCTGCTTGCATCTAGAGTATTAAGTTCATGAAGAACAGAGTAGCGCATTAGGTAAGATGACATGATGTAGAGGGATAAACTCAAGCAATATGATGAAAACCCCATCTTTTTATCCTCGATGGCAACAATACAATGCGTGCCTCGCTACCCCTACTATGTCACTGGGTGAGGACACCGCAAGATTGAACCCAAAACTAAGCACTTCTCCCATTGCAAGAATTACCAATCTAGTTGGCCAAACCAAACCAATAACTCGAAGAGACTTGCAAAGATATGAAATCATGCATATAAGAATTCAGAAAAGACTCAAATAATATTCATAGATAATCTGAGCATAAACCCACAATTCATCGGATCTCAATAAACACACCGCAAAAGAGTATTAGATCGGATAGATCTCCATGAAGATCATGAAGAACATGGTATTGAAGAGCAAAGAGAGAGAAGAAGCCATCTAGCTACTAGCTATGGACCCGAAGGTCTGTGGTGAAGTACTCACGCATCATCGGAGGGGCAATGAAGTTGATGTAGATGCCCTCCGTGATCGAATCCCCCTCCGGCAGATTACCGGAAAAGGCTCCAAGATTGGATCCCACGGGAACCGAGGCTCCTGGCGGCGGAAAAGTGTTTTCGTGGCTCTTTTTGGTATCCAGGGAATATTTCTGAATTTATAGGCCGAAGAATTGGGTTGGAGGAGTTGCCGTGGGGCCACAAGCCAGGGGGGCGCCCCCCCTAGGGCGCGCCCCTGTGGCTTGTCGCCACACGATGGCTCCCCTACCTTGGTCTCCAAGTCCTCTGGGTTGCTTCTGGTCCAAGAAAAATTATTCCAAAGATTTTATTCCGTTTGGACTCCGTTTAATATTCCTTATCTGCAATACTCAAAAACAAGGAAAAAACAAAAACTAGCACTAGGCTCTAGATTAATAGGTTAGTCCCAAAAATAATATAAAATAGCATATTAATGCATATAAAACATCCAAAACACATAATATAATAGCATGGAACAATAAAAAATTATAGATACGTTGGAGACGTATCAAGCATCCCCAAGCTTAATTCCTACTCGTCCTCGAGTAGGTAAATGATAAAAACAGAATTTTTGATGTGGAATGCTACCTAACATATTTATCCATGTAATATTCTTTATTGTGGCATGAATATTCAGATCCGTAAGATTCAAAACAATAGTCTAATATTGACATAAAAACAGTAATACTTCGAGCACACCAACAAGGCAATTGTGTCCTTTCGAAATAACATGGCCTTAGAAAGTTATCCCTACAAAATCATATGGTCTGGCTATGCTCCATCTTCCCCACACAAAGTATCTAAAGCATGCACAACCCCGATGAACAAGTCAAGCAATTGTTTCACACTTTTGGTGTTCTCAAACCTTTTCAACTCTCACACAATACATGAGCGTGAGCCATGGATATAGCACTATAGGTGGAATAGAATATGGTGGAGGTTGCAAGGAAAAAGGGAGAAGATAGTCTCACATCAACTAGGCGTATCCACGGGCTATGGAGATGCCCATCGATAGATATCAATGTGAGTGAGTAGGGATTGCCATGCAACAAATGCACTTAGAGCTATAAGTGTATGAAAGCTCAAAAAGAAAACTAAGTGGCCGTGCAAGATGAAACTCCACTAGTTATATGAAAGTGACAAAATAGGAGACTCTCTATCATGAAGATCATGGTGCTACTTTGAAGCACAAGTGTGGAAAAATATAGTAGCAATTGTCCCTTCTCTCTTTCTCTCATTTTTTTTTCTTTTTGGTGGGCATCTTTGGCCTCTTTTTTTTTATTTGGGCTTCGCTGGCCTCTTTTATTTTTTGTAAAGTCTAGATACTCATCCCAACTTGTGAGGGAGTCATGGCTTCCATCATCCTTTTCTCACACGGGACAATGCTCTAATAATGAAAATCATCACACTTTTATTTACTTACAACTCAAAAAGAAAATTACAACTCGATACCTATGACAAAATATGACTCTATATGCAAGATGAAAGTGATGGTGCATGTCATGAAAAGCGGAACGGTGGAAGTTGCATGGCAATATATCTCGGAATGGCTATGGAAATGCCATAATAGGTAGGTATGGTGGCTGTTTTGAGGAACATATATGGTGGCTGTTTTGAGGAAGGTGGGTTTGATGTACCGGCGAAAGTTGCGCGGTACTAGAGAGGCTAGCAAAGGTGGAAGGGTGAGAGTGCGTATAATCCATGGACTCAACATTAGTCATAAAGAACTCACATACTTATTGCAAAAGTCTATTAGTTATCAAACAAAGCATTAGACGCATGCCCCTAGAGGAGAGGTTGGTAGGATTTAACCATCGCGCGCTCCCGACCCTCACACAAAGGTTGACAATCATTAAACAAATCATGCTCCGACTTCGTTACATAACGGTTTACCATACGTGCATGCTACGGGAATCACAAACTTCAACACAAGTATCTCTTCCAATTCACAACTACTCACTAGCATGACTCTCATATTACCATCTTCATTATCTCAAAACTATATGCAAGGAATCAAACTTCTCATAGTATCCAATGCACTTAATATGAAAGTTTTTATTATATCCCTCTTTGATGCCCATTATATTAGGACTAAAATCATAACCTAAACAAATTACCATGCTGTTTTAAGAAACTCTCAAAATAATATAAGTGAGGTACGAGAGTTCAATAATTTCTATAAAATATAACACCACCGTGCTCTAAAAAGATATAAGTGAAGCACTAGAGCAACATTGCCTAGCTCAAAAGATATAAGTGAAGCACATAGAGTATTCTAATAAATTGACGATTCAGCGTGTCTCTCTCAAAAAGAGTGTGTGCAGCAAGGATGATTGTGGCAAACTAAAAAGCAAAGACTCATATCATACAAGACGCTCGAAGCAAAACACATATCATGTGCTGAATAAAAATATAGCCTCAAGTAAATTTACCGATGGATTGAAGACAAAAGAGGGGATGTCTTCTGGGGCATCCCGAAGCTTAGGCTTTTTGGTATCCTTGAATATGGCTTGGGGTGCCTTGGGCATCCCCAAGCTTAGGCTCTTGCCACTCTTTATTCCATAGTCCATCAAATCTTTACCCAAAACTTGAAAACTTCACAACACAAAACTCAACAGAAAACTCATGAGGTCCGTTAGTATAAGAAAAATAAATCACCACTTTAGGTACTGTTGTGAACTCATTATTTATTTATATTGGTGTAATATCTACTCTATTCTAACTTCTCCATGGTTCATACCCCCTGATACTACCCATAGATTCATCAAAATAAGCAAACAACACAAAGAAAACAGAATCTGTCTAAAACAGAACAGTCTGTAGCAATCTATAGACTCCGAATACTTATGTAACTCTAAAAATTCTGAAACATTAGGACAATCAGGGAAATTTGTATATAAATCTTGTGTAAAAATTTCAGATCAAAAACACGTTCCAGTGAATTTACAAAATTCCTGGACTGAGAGCAAAAGTTTCTGTTTTTCAGCAAAATCAAATCAACAAACACCGTAGACCATCCCAAAGGTCTTACTTGGCTCAAACACTAATTTAAACAAGAAATCACAATTATTACAGAAGTAATAATGTGGAAAACACACCAAAATAGAAACAAAAAACAGAAAGCAAAAATAAAATTGGGTTGCCTCCCAACAAGCGCTATTGTTTAACGCCCCTAGCTAGGCAAAACACAATAGATCTAGGTATTGTCATCTTTGGTATGCAATCCATAAGCAGCTCTCATAATAGATTCATAAGGTAATTTTATTTTCTTTCTAGGAAAGTGCTCCATGCCTTTCCTCAATGGAAATTGGAATCTAATATTTCCTTCCTTCATATCAATAATTGCACCAATCGTTCTAAGGAAAGGTCTACCAAGAATAATAGGACATATAGGATTGCAATCTATATCAAGAACAATGAAATCTACAGGCACATAATTCCTATTTGCAACAGTAAGAACATCATTAATCCTTCCCCTAGGTTTCTTTATAGTGGAATCCGCAAGATGCAAATTTAAGGAACAATCATCAAATTCACAGAAACCTAGCACATCACATAAAGTTTTTGGAATCGTGGAAACGCTAGCACCCAAATCACACAAAGCATGGCACTCATAATATTTAATTTTAATCTTAATAGTAGGTTCCCACTCATCATAAATCTTTCTAGGTATAGAAACTTCCAACTCAAATTTTTCTTCAAAAGATTTCATCATAGCATCAACAATATGTTTAGTAAAAGCTTTGTTTTGATTATAAGCATGAGGAGAATTCAACATGGATTGCAACAAGGAAACACAATCAATCAAAGAGAAACTATCATAATTAAAGTCCTTGAAATCCAAAAGAGTGGGTTCATTGCTATTTAAAGTTTTGATGTCTTCAATCCCACTTTTTTCAATCTTAGCGTTAAGATCTATAAACTCCAAATCATTGGGACGCATTTTAACTAAAGTTGACTCATCTCCAGTCCCATATTTATCAAGATTTACATTAGAAAACAAAGATTCAATAGGAGTCACATCAATCACTTTAAGATCTTCATCAATATTATCACGAGAACACACTTTTTCAAGCCATTCACGCTTAGCACGTATTCTAGCGGTTCTTTCCTTACACTCATCAATAGAGATTCTCATAGCTTTTAAAGACTCATTAATATCATGCTTGGGTGTAATAGATCTAATTTTCAAAGAATCAATCTCAAGAGAAATTCTATCAACGTTCGTAGCCAAATCATCAATCTTGAGCAATTTTTCTTCAATCATAGCATTGAAACCCTTTTGCGAACTAATAAATTCTTTAATATTATTCTCAAGATCAGAGGGCATCTTATTATAATTTCCATAAGAGTTGCTGTAGGAATTACCATAATTATAAGAGGAATTACTAGGAAACGGCCTAGCATTGAAACTACCTCTATACGCGTTATTACCAAAATTGTTCCTACCAACAAAATTCACATCCATAGATTCATTATTATTTCCAATCAAGGAAGACAAAGGCATATCATTAGGATCAATAGGAGCACTCTTACTAGCAAACAATTTCATCAATTCATCCATCTTTTCACTCAAAGTATTAATTTCTTCAATAGCATGCACCTTTTTACTAGTAGGAGATCTTTCGGTATGCCATTGAGAGTAATTAGCCATAATATTATCTAGGAGTTTAGTAGCTTCTCCTAATGTGATTTCCATAAAAGTACCACCTGCGGTGGAATCTAAGAGATTCCTAGAAGCAAAATTCAATCCAGCATAGAAAATTTGTATAATCATCCATAAACTCAAACCATGCGCGGGGCAATTTCTAATCATTAGTTTCATCCTCTCCCAAGATTGTGCAACATGCTCATGATCAAGTTGCTTAAAATTCAATATATCGTTCCTAAGGGAGATGATCTTAGCGGGCAGAAAGTACTTCGAAATAAAAGCATCTTTACACTTATTCCATGAATCAATAATATTTTTAGGCAAAGATGAAAACCAAGTTTTAGCACGATCTCGTAGTGAGAACGGAAATAGCTTCAATTTAACAATATCATTATCCACATCTTTCTTCTTTTGCATATCACACAACTCAACGAAAGTATTTAGATGGGATGCGGCATCTTCATTAGCAAGGCCGGAAAATTGTTCTTTCATAACAAGATTTAGCAAGGCAGCATTAATTTCATAAGATTCCGCACTAGTGGCGGGAGCAATCGGAGTACTAATAAAATCATTATTATTAGTATTGGAAAAGTCACACAACTTGGTATTCTCTTGAGTCATCGTGACGAAGCAAACAAGCAAGCACACAAGCAAACGAAAGACGAACGGAAGAAAGGCGAATAAACAGGCAAATCTTTTTGGAAAATCGTTTTAGAAGTGGGGGAGAGGAAAACGAGAGGCGAATGGCAAATAAAGTAAATGCAAGAGATGAGTTTGTGATGGGTACTTGGTAGGCTTGATGTAGATCTCTCTGGCAACCACGTCAGAAATTGACAAGTTGACGGAAAAGTTCTTCTCTTGACTTGCTATGTATCTCCCCAGCAACGGCGCCAGAAATCCTTCTTGCTACTTCTCGAGTATGCGTTGGTTTCCGTGAAGAGGAACGGATGATGCAGCAAAGTAGATAAGTATTTCCCTCAGTTGTTGAGAACCAAGGTATCAATCCAGTAGGAGATACAAGCAAGTCCCCAATAGATGTACCTACACAAAGAATCAAACACTTGCACCCAACGCTATAAAGGGGTTGTCAATCCCTTCACGGTTACTTGCAAGGATGAGATCTGATAGAGATAGATAGAATAGATTGCTTGAACGGAAAGTAAAACAAAAGTAAAAATAATGCAGCAAGGTATTTTTGGTATTTTTGGTTTTAGATCTGAAAGTATAAGATGGAAAATAGACCCGGGGGCCATAGGTTTCACTAGAGGCTTCTCTCATGATGGCAAGTATTATGGTTGGTGAAAAAATTACTGTCGAGCAATTGATAGAAAAGCGAATAATTTTGAAGATATCCAAGGCAATGATTATGCATATAGGCATCACGTCCGTGTCAAGTAGACCGAAACGATTCTGCATCTACTACTATTACTCCACACATCGACCGACTCCTGCCTGCATCTAGAGTATTAAGTTCATGAAGAACAGAGTAACGCATTAGGTAAGATGACATGATGTAGAGGGATAAACTCAAGCAATATGATGAAAACCCCATCTTTTTATCCTCGATGGCAACAATACAATACGTGCCTCGCTACCCCTACTATGTCACTAGGTGAGGAGACCGCAAGATTGAACCCAAAACTAAGCACTTCTCCCATTGCAAGAATTACCAATCTAGTTGGCCAAACCAAACCAATAACTCGAAGATACTTGCAAAGATATGAAATCATGCATATAAGAATTCAGAAAAGACTCAAATAATATTCATAGATAATCTGAACATAAACCCACAATTCATCGGATCTCGACAAACACACCGCAGAAGAGTATTACATCGGATAGATCTCCATGAAGATCATGAAGAACATGGTATTGAAGAGCAAAGAGAGAGAAGAAGTTATCTAGCTACTAGCTATGGACCCGAAGGTCTGTGGTGAACTACTCACGCATCATCGGAGGGGCAATGGAGTTGATGTAGATGCCCTCCGTGATCGAATCCCCCTCCGGCAGATTACCGGAAAAGGCTCCAAGATTGGATCCCACGGGAACCGAGGCTCCTGGCAGCGGAAAAGTGTTTTCGTGGCTCTTTTTGGTATCCAGGGAATATTTCTGAATTTATAGGCCGAAGAATAGGGTTGGAGGAGTTGCCGTGGGGCCACAAGCCAGGGGGGCGCCCCCCCCCCCCCCTAGGGCGCGCCCCTGTGGCTTGTCGCCACACGGTGGCTCCCCTGCCATTATCTCCAAGTCCTCTGGGTTGCTTCTGGTCCATGAAAAATTATTCCAAAGATTTTATTCCATTTGGACTCCGTTTAATATTCCTTATCTGCAATACTCAAAAACAAGGAAAAAACAAAAACTGGCACTAGGCTCTAGATTAATAGGTTAGTCTCAAAAATAATATAAAATAGCATATTAATGCATATAAAACATCCAAAACAGATAATATAATAGCATGGAACAATCAAAAATTATAGATACGTTGGAGACATATCAGACATCAGCGCCAAGAAGTTGAATGGGGGGATGATAGTGAGGGAGTTCTTGACGGAGCGTCTGGCGCCCCTCCAGTCCCACTCTAGGCCCTTGTGGGACTATCAGGGCATCGGCGACAACCTCAGGCTCCGGGCCGCCCGCATATCCCCCCAGGAGCTGAGCAGGGCTGTGACAGTCCTCCTCAACGGCGACCCCGGTGATCTCCCCAAGGCCTATGCCCCGCTGTACCGCCGCGACAATGTGGCCGATTTGGTCGCCACGATGCCCGTCTTCAACGAACTGGTGCTTTTCCCAGCTAAGGGCCTTGGTTCCCCGGTGATGGTGTCCTCCGGCGACACCATGGGCAGGGAGGATTCGGAGAGGACCGCCGCCGACGGCCCGGCAGGGGCGTCTCCCCCGTCACAGGGCACCCTTCTGCGCGAGCTCGAGGACGACGACGATGTTGGTGAAGTTTCTGCTGCGGGCTCCTCGCGCGCCACCAAGGCCCCTAGGGGGCTAGGGTTGGCCCCTCGTGGCACGCGGTCCGCCTGCGTGTCGACTCCCAGGAAGCGCGGAGCGGAGTCTCCTCTGGCGCGCCCTGCCTCCGCCGGCAAGGCGATTGAAGCACCGGCCTCGCCTCCGCCCGAATCGCAACTCGCAGGCAAGGTGGGCGAGGCCGGGGCCATGGCGACCCGTCCGGTGGCCGCCCTTACGGATAGCGCCTCTTCCCCCCCGCATGGCGGTGCCCTCACGAAGAAGGGCGAGGGCGCACCCGTTGTCGCCGGAGTGGAGAGGAAGAGGAAGTGGGTCGACGTTGAAGAGTAACTAGCTCGGCTCGGCCTCGGTCGTCTGTGTAGCTTGGGTATTGATGATTTCCCTTCGCTTGGTAACCAGGAGCGCCGCCGCGCTGAAGATGAGGAAGAAGAAAGCGGGCGTCAAGCCGAAGGTGCCTTCTGACGTGCCGCCCGCTCCTGTTGTCCTGCCGTCGCCTGACAAGGCGTCCTCCGCCGAGGGGGTGGGGGCTCGTGAGGCAACCCTCTCAGTTGCCACCGCGGAGTCCCCCGAGCCCCCAAGGCCCGTTGGTGTGGTCGCTTCTGCCCTTGAGGGGGCGTCGGTGCCGCTGTCTGGAGGGCCGGTCCCGGGGGGCCAGCCGCTCCTTCCACCTGAGATCGCTGCGCAGCCTCCAGAGCCACCTGCTCCTTGCGCCGCTACCTCCCGGGAGTCTTCGCTTGCGACCACGCAGGAGACTCCTCCGGAAGAGACCTTGATGCCTTCGTCGCGCGGCCTTGACGTTCTGGATGGGGCTCTCGCCGCTCTGGGCCAAGTTCGGGACGCCCTCGCGGGTACCGATGATCACCTCGCGTGTGGGCGCCTGGGGCTCCTTTCCGGGTGGCTCCAGGCCGACGCCTTTGCCGTGGCGGTCTGGAGTCAGGCCGAGGCTGCCATGGCGAAGGGCGAGGAAGCTGCATCCGCTAGGGCAGCCCGTGAGGAGGCACTAGCTAAGGCGGCGTCCGCCGCCCGGCGCTGCGAAGAGGTGGAGGCCCGCCTGAAGGCCCTCCTTGAAGAGAAGTCTGAGCTTGCGGAGCGGCTGCGTCAGCAGGAGGAAGATCTCAAGGCCCGCGAGGCCAAACGTGCCGCCCGGGACTCCGAGCTGTCCTAGGTGGTGAGCCGTCAGGCCACGGAGTGAGAGCGCCTGGACGCGCAGGAGAAGGAAGTCGCTTCGGGGAAGGCCCTGCTTGACACCAGGGAGAAAACTCTTGCTGCAGCTGAGGAGAAAAAGGCTGCGGAACTGAGCATCTTTCCCACCATCGAGCTCAAGCTTCGCCAAGCACTCCATTCCCTCTGCCGGGATGGGTTCGCGGAGCCCCTGGCGGCTCCAGAGAGTGGCTTCGCGGTGCTTGCTTCGAAGCTCGTCGAGGCGCTGGAGGGCACCGTTGTCAAGGTGGAGGGGGTCTTGGAGAGCGAGTGCCGCGACCTCTTTTCTGAGGCCGCGACGCGCGTCTTCAGCCATCTTCATCTTCGCGAGCCGGGGTTCGACTTCGACTCTGTGATCCGCCCGATCGCTCCCAAAGTCCGCGCCAGCGCTGCGGCAGTGGTGAAGGGTGCCGTGGAGACGCTGGTGAAGAGGTTCACCCGCGTCACGGTTTCTCCGCCTCCTAATGCTGCTGGGGTTGGCGGCGAAGAATACGGCGCCAGTGATGTCGACGACGAGTTCCCTGAAGACGGGACGAGTGGAGGCGGCGGTTCCTCCTGATTCCTCTCCCCTGCTCCTTTCCTGCAATGTCCATCGTGCCTCATGGAGGCGTTAAACTTGTTTGTGTTCGCGAAAACTTTTAATGCTTGTAATAACTGTTAAACTGTGTGATTGCTCTCTTCGCCTTGTTTCCTTCTTGCTTGCTGTGATGCTCTGCGTCGGCAGGGCCCGGCCCGCGCATACCTCAACCGCTGTTGGGCCGACCGGATCAACAAGGACGGTCCAAGGGGTGAGGGGCTACGGGACCAGTGAGGCTCCTGAGTCGCGATGCTCAGGAGTCCCCCTTGACGTACGAGCATCCCTCATGAAGAGAACATGGTGAAAATTGCGTTGACTTGAAAATTTCGAACACCATTGTGGCTCTGCGTCGGCAGGGCCCGGCCCGCGCATACCTCAACCGCCGTTGGGCCGACCGGATCACCAAGGACGGTCCAAGGGGTGAGGGGCTATGGGTCCAGTGAGGCTCCTGAGTCGCCATGCTCAGGAGTCCCCCTTGACGTACGAGCTCCAGCGTCCTCCTTAAGGGTTCTGGAGCGGTTTTTTCGAGCGCTTCGAGCTCTGCGTCGGCAGGGCCCGGCCCGCGCATACCTCAACCGCCGTTGGGCCGACCGGATCACCAAGGACGGTCCAAGGGGTGAGGGGCTACGGGTCCAGTGAGGCTCCTGAGTCGCGATGCTCAGGAGTCCCACTTGACGTACGAGCGGCTCCCATACCTTTCCTCGCCAGCTTTTTCCGAAGATGGGCGCATGAAGACCAGGTTTGGCAGACCTGGGAATGTGGTGTGTACCAGGCTTGGCCGGGTAGTAGCCCACTGCAGCCCCCTCACGCATACATCCCTGGGGAACGCAGCGAGAAGGGGGCCACTAGGGACCCTCCTGAGGTTGAATGCAACCGCTGGGGCTCCCTCAGTTGTTTATCCCCCCGCACCGGGCGTGGGGCTTCCACATTGCGTGGGCATAGTCATTGGTGGACCGTGTTGACTGCCAGCACGGAGCTGTGGCTTCCACATTGCATGGGCATAGTCATTGGTGGACCGTGTTTACTTCTCCGCCAGCGCGGAGCTGTGGCTTCCACATTGCGTGGGAAGGAACCCCTCCGCGTCTTCGGGGGGCTCCGGGCGTGTACAACCCATAGAGTTCGTACGCGTGGCTGGCACGGCAGAACTGGGAGGTGTATCTGGGAGCTCGCGAGGGCGCTTTGGCCTCGCGAGGTCCCTACCTCAAAGGCGGTTTGCGCCTGGGTCTTCTCGTAGGTGGGGCTGTCTGAGGCCCGGAAGACTTCTTCTTCTTCATGAGTGAGGCAGGTTGGGACTCCTTTTGGCACTCTACGTCTGCAGGCCCCGGTCCCGCACATTTCCCGACCACAATAGTGTATGACCGGATCACCAAGGACGCAACTACAGGGTCAGGCCCCGACACCCTTAATGCCGATCGGATCACCAAGGACGACATCAAGGGGCGAGTTGCTATGTGACCAGTAAGGCTCCTGAGGCGCGATGCTCAGGAGCCCCCTTTGACGCTCAAGCGGCTCTACGTCGGCAGGTCCCAGTCCCGCACATTTCCCTACCACCGTAGTGTATGACCGGATCACCAAGGACGCAACTACGGGGCGGGGCCCCGACACCCTTGATGCTGACCGGATCACCAAGGACGACACCAAGGGGCGAGTGATTATATGACCGGTAAGGCTCCTGAGGCGCGGTGCTCAGGAGCCCCCTTTGACGCCCGAGCGACCCCCATTCTGTCCTGCCGGCTGCTGCCTCTGGAGGCCGTGGGGCCTCCAGAGACTCCATGCTGAGGCGTCGTGCTACGGCCGGAGCCCCCGAGCGGGGGTCGACTGCTCGAAGATGCAAGTCCCTGAGGCGACAGGGCCTTGCATCCTAGTTCTGAGGTGCCCCGGGAAGGGCCGTAGCGCACGGCCCCTTGTGTAACACCAACTCAGACGGGTTGGTGCGGCAGCAATCACGCCGGCAAGGAGCCATGCAGGCAAGGTAAAACGTCAGGAAACAGATTAGATGCATGAGAAACTATTGAAACTTGCATAAACGAGGCGACTGCAGGGGTGTGCCCTGATCACCTGAGGATAATGCGGCCAACAAAAAGTCACCTGGCGGCCGTGCCACTGAAGATTCGAAGCTGTCGTCATAGCCTGATCTTACACCTCCACGAGCGCGACCTTCATGGGTCTCTTGTCTCCCGAGGCTCGGGACCTTCGCTTGGTCCGAGCATCTCCTCCAACTCCTCGCCGCGCCTCACCAGGTGTGGCGCCCCCGCCTGATTACCACTGTAGCCAGACGGTCGCCACGCATACCAGTCCAGGAAATCACTCTGGCATGCGCGTTTACAACAAGTATCATGAACACAGGCATTCCTATTAATGGATATATGAGTCTTACATGGGGTATATTACAAAAGTGATGGCAGCGGAAAGGCTTTATCTAGGGCAACATGGTCTTGGTGCGGCTCCAATCCACAGGGATCTGACTAGGTTACTCTTCTAGGCCGCGAACGCTCTGGCTCCTCGACGATGGACGACGGATCCTTATGTGAACCTGGCCATGTTAAAGGCCGCTGACTACTTTTGAATGTACTCGCAAGCAAACCAAACTAACATATACACCAAGCAATACAATCCATGGCATTCAAGTATGCATTCGTTATTAGACCAACATTAATTATCAGGGCATAGCATACCTATCTAGCAATATTAATTATTATGACATAACAGGTTTATCTAGCAGGATAACTACTAAGGTAAATATAATAACATAAAGCGTATCAAGTAAATAATCCATACTCCGAACATTCTCATGATCCAATCTGAATCTAACCCAAATCCAATCCAAATCATGTGGTCATCCGACCACTCCTCTTATAGCCATCCCATGGCTAACATATCATATTCCTGACATCATCTGGTGTCTATGCAAGACGAGTTCATCCATCATTATTATCATAATTACGGTTGACCACCTAGTGAGGTCTGGACGGGCTGTCCAATACCGTGGACGCGGCTATTCGAATATATTTTTCACTCTGCAGAGGTTGCGCACTTTACCGACACCATGGAGCACCTAGCCTCGTGATCCCATTCGGGTGGACCAGTGTTGCTCCAACGAAACCTTCCTAACCCGTGACTCTCCCATCGTACCACCGGCAATCATCCTCCCCCGGAGTCCTGCCCTGGGTGGCCCATGTGTCCTCATGACACCTGCCACTGTCGTGGCCAAACTAAACTATCCCAAACGGGGACTCCCGGGTTAAACCATCAACTGGGCTCACAAGGTTATCGCCGCCTACCGGGCTAGGGTAGCGCGCACGCATGACCTTCCCTGTCTGGAGGTACCGGTGAAAGAGCACGCGATCAGACCATGTCAAGGCCATCCCATACCGGCAAATGTGGCTACACGGATAAGCCAGGACAGGTGACTCTAGATCAACCGACTAAGTTTAGCCTTAGCAAGTATTAACAAACATGGTTGTTTATCACAATAACTTGAGATGGCCGTAGCTAAGCATGATAAAAACATAACCACCTAACTCCATATAATATCATGACAAGTCATTAGTGCAATGACAGGATGAGCCATAGCATGTAATATAAATGACAATATTGAAATGGCAGGAGTTTAATTATTTCTAGCACAAGCATATCATTAATTAAACACGCAAGAATAACACAGTGCAATGCTTTAGGGCATATATCAGATGGTCGACTTCCTGGGGTCGAAGAAATACTCCGGAAGATGTGCGGAATGTCCGCGGAAAGGATCGCCGGAAAGGATTCTCTCTCTGAGGGGGCTGAATCGGAGTTGCGAGGAAGAAGATATAGCCGTTTGAAGTTCAGGGGCTATTCTGCAAATAAAATATTCACAGACAGGCCCCTGCGGCTGACCCGAAAGCGTACTCGGCTGAAATACATTTTCTGAGAAGGAAAATGCAACCCTAGCCGTAGTAGAAGGAAATACGCTTTCTCTAAACTGAAAACGCATTTCCTACAGTGCCCTTCCACTTATACACGTCAGCGGCTGGGGTCAACTCCCCTGTTTGACTGACAAATGGGGCCCGTAGGGTGGTGGGGGCCCGCCTGGCCAGCTGGGCGAGGTCGTCGTCTTCCTCCCGACGGGTGCCCGAGGGCAGAGGACGGCGAGCGGCGCCGGTAGCCGTCCCGGCGCCACCGGCCACCTCCGCGACGCTCCGGCCACCGGAGTGCTCCTCGTGGTGCGGCGCATCCATCTACCCTATACACGGACCGTAAGGAGGGAGGAGACGCGCATGCCCTCGGCCATGGCGGACGGCCGGTTTCGGCGCCGATGGTGGCAGCAGCAACAGGCCACCAGAGAACTTGGCGACGGGTGGAAGAGGTCCGGCGGGCGACGGGGGTCTCTCTGGTGATGGAAAGGGAGGGAGAGAGGGCCGGACTCGGGCGAATTTGAGCGGGGGAGAGCGGCGGCCATGGCGGCCATTCGGGAGCTAGAGAGCCCCTTGAGCTCGGGAAAAAGATTGGGGAGGACTAGGGAGTAAGGGAGGCTGGTGCGGTGAGCTCGGGAGGAAGAAGGGCAGGCTATTTATAGCCTAGCCGAGCCAGTGGATAGGCACGGCCGCCGTGCGGAGCTAGCCGGTGTCTGGAAGTTGCGGGCGACGTGGCTGGAGCTTTGCTACTGTCACGGGGCGGCCGACCTGACAGCATTCACGGCGATGCGATGGCTCGGGGAGGAAGAAGACAACAGAGAGGGAAAGACGACGACACTCACGGACGTCACAGAACGGTGGCGGAGCTCATCGCGGTGCGGCGAGGAAGAATCTGCAGGGGGAGAGAGTTCCGGAGGGGGTTCTAGGATGTCGCGGAGGCGCTGGACAGGTCGGGGCATGCTGCGGTGGTGCGAGCGCGCTGCGTTGACGGTGGCCGAGGGCCTCGACGTGCAGAGCATGCGTTTAGCCATGCCAGCCTCTGGTTTGATCTCATCTTCCCTGGAATGGACTTGAGGTTCTGGAAAGGTTCCTGACATGAAGGTGTTTGACATGTGCTATGGACAGCACAGGGCTCCTCTTGGCATGGTCTTAGGCTTCTCTTGATCATCCACTAGGGTGATCACTTTGGCAAAGTATTAGCACAAATGGGCCACTCTAGATAACACCTCCTTTGCAAATGACTAAACTGGACAGAAATGGAGATGAATTTGCTGGGAGAAATTGGCTACATAGATCTGGCTCAAATTTGGTGTAGAGTGATGATTTGAGTATATGGAGATACTGGAAAAGTTTAAGCTCGTTTGGAAATGCCAAATTGGTACTTCCTTCACAGAGCTTTCAAATGGACAGAAACTTAGGAAAATTGCTGGGGACAAATGGTTAGATGAATTGAGCTGGTTTTTGGTTTCCATTAGTGATTTAGCAATTTTAATCGCCATGAAAAATTTCAACTCAAATAGATAAAGGAATAAAGCACTTCCTTTGCAATTTGCCCAACTGGACAGAATTTGCAAATTGATGTTGTGCTCAAAATTTGAACTATGGAACTTGGGATCTTGAAGGAAATGGTGAAGATATAGATAGGAGAAGCTCCACAATTTATTTGGGATTTTTCCTGGCTACGAAAATGGTAGTTCCTTTAGAAACTGCCCAAAATGCAATATTGGCATTAAATAGGAAAATGCCATTTCCCTTATTTAATTATGGCCAATATTTTTATGGGAGCTCAATATGACCACAAAGAATATCTCCACAAGTTTTCATGAACTCTGGAGATGGATTGATATTTTCCTGGATTTAATTCCTCTATCTGGCAGAAAAAGGAATTAATTATAAATGAAAAATATTTCACATGACTTGGCAATATTTTTGCATATCCAGGGTTTATAGGTGTGGGATGATCACACGGAAAAGTTCGGGAGGCAACAGATCAAAGGAAGTTGAGGTTCCTTTGTAACTAGAAGGATTAGGGTTTCACTTCCGGCAACTCGGAAGGTAGGGTTTCGACGGCAAAGTCCGGAGATCGATCTTGGGTGGCAAGGTTGGACTGGGAGAATCTCTGGTTGGATAGGAAGGCAAGGCTGGGTGACCATATTCATATACCCAAGAGCTAGAGAAATCCGATAACACCGAGAAAAAAGACGGGAGTCAAATCCCGCAAAGGAAAAAAAACAGGGAGCGAAAACCAGGGTGTTACAAACCTACCCCCCTTAAGAAAATCTCGTCCTCAAGATTTCTGGGCTTACCTCCCGGTGAAGGGGAACTGACCTGTGTGCGACTTGGATCCATCAGCTGTCCTGTCTTCACTTTTTCACTGGCCTTTTAACTGCCTCTTCTGATGGACCATGTGTTGTCTCTGCACACAGCTGCATTGAATCCTTCTCCTTCCTGACAGGTGTACCTCTTGTCCTGGTAGTGTTGTTGTTGGGTGGGGTAGCGAGTAGTACCAACAGACGGCTCGGTTTCCATGGCCTGGATGTAACTGCTTCGGTTTTTATTGCGATACTTCGTACCCTGACTGTTATGGTAAGACATCCTTTCCTGGTACCAGGCTTACGTGCTCGCATGGTCTTGAGTGAGTGGGAGTGGCTTTCCTTTTTGCTATGTCAGAATGCTCAGTCTGGCTGTGGGTTCCATTCTGAAGTTTCCTTCTGGCTTATGCATTCTGATTTTGTCCTTTGATGATCCACCGTTCAAGGAACAACATGACCGAGCTATTGCTGCTATATCCCATCTAAGAGGTCAGGCATGATCATAGACAGTAATCTCTTCTTCCAATGATGTCATGATGTCTATGAGTTGTTGATGCTGATGTGCTTTGAGCCATTTTATCTAAAGGTCTTGTTTCAAACTCTATCGCTCGTGGAGAGGGCTCTGTCATAAATAGCCTCTGTAGTCCGTGCTATGACCACTGAGCTGAACATAATATCGCTAGCATCCGGTGTATCTTTCGAAGCATAGCCTCTTGTCTTGGTTGATGGCCCGTATTTAGGATGAGTGCGGCAATCTCTCTTGTAACCGCAGGTAGTGCATTGTTGTGGCCGCATATGCAAGAGTCTGACGAGGATTGGTAATAATACTCTGTTCGTGAAGCTGTATCCTGTTGACCGTCACGGAGGTTGTTTGTCCACAGCTTCTTTGTTCTTGAGGATTCCTTTGATGGACCTAGAAGGACCTGCCAACACGGCTTCTTGATTGTTTTCCCGGTTTGTCGGGCTTGTTCTCACAACTTACTCTTGCATACCTCGTAGGGGTTACTGTATTCATATTCTTCTTTCCAGCATGGGGCCAATGTTTCTCTGAACACAGTCATTCCCGGGTACGAGTGGCTCGCATGAACTGATCCACTGGACTGCATGCTCACAACATATGCAGGTGTAGGATAAATCCTTTCATAACCAGTGAGTTCTGAGGCGGATGTGTGTCCAGACTAGTTTGTGCTCTTGACAGGATTGTTGTGGGCACAATGGTGTGTTGACGTAGGCTGAATTCCTTATGCTCGAAGCGTCTGCCAGGGTAGTGTGCTGAAGAAGGCTGGGTATCATACCTCAGAAGTTTTTCCATCATGTGTCTTGCTGAGGAAGGTCGGGTGCCTTATGCCGGAAGCTTTCCGTGGTAGCACGCTGTGGAGGACGGGGGTACCGTATCCCAGAAGGTTTTTCTCACCAAGTGGCGTACCGAGGAAGGTTGGCAGTCTGGTATCGTAAGCCCCTTCTGATGGCTTGCGGAGGAAGGCTGGGTTCCTTATACCACAAGCCTTGTGTACACAGTCGGGTCTATGGCCGATTCTGGCTTCCTTCCGAAGTATTCGGAATTTTACCCATAGCAGAGCCAGAACTTGATATAGGCCATACCTTGACTAAAGATATTCCATTGGTCATGCACATCGCCTGTCCTTCTGCTGGTCTGATTATTGTTGCTATAAAGGTTGCATAACTGATGCAGGCTTCATGTCGTTAATTCATTCAGAATACCCTTTGCATTCAACCCAGGTGTTGCCGATAATAAGCAGTTGACAAATAATTCCATTCGGTTCAGCTGAGCTTCTAGGCATGTGAAGTTCTCATTGATTCTGGCAACCGCGAACTTATCCATATTCCTTGCAAACCTTGTCACAGTGCCCAGAAAAATTTGTATTTGCATCAGTGAATTCCAAGATATGCTTTGAAATTCGTGTCATCATATCAGAGTTTAGTTGTTGCTCTCGACATCTTCACATTCTTGAAATATATCTTCTGTGGGTAATAAATGATTCTTGGGTCCATTGAGACAAGACTCAGGGTTCGCCTCACTAACTGAAATAATCCCTGTATCGCGGATGGAATAATTTGTCCTTACCGATGTTCATTCTTAGTAGCTCATCTGCCTATTCCTTAGGCGTGATTTGTCCTGAGGCAAACTCTCTCAGGTATATTCTGGACTTGTCTGTCGCACACATATTCTGCTTCGCACCCATTTTCATTCTTGACAGATCCGGTGGTAATGTTCTGAATATCAGGCAGTTGGCTGGACAGGACTCTTGCTGAATTGGGATTATTGGGTATTATCCCAGTTGCATGCTGATCTTCTTAGGCAACTCTTGCGGATGGATCCAGTCGGAGCGGAAAGACGGAACCGACAAAAGAAACAAGAACCACGAAAAACCAGAAAGCAAATAAAGCTCAAATTTTTGCGGACCTTACACATGTGGCCAAGGATCCACTAGTATAACTATTATAGCACACTGGATGCACCTCTAAGGATTTAGAAGAGAAACTACACAATGCTCCTGGTAGCACTGGTGTCAAGCTCCTACTACTTCCTTAGGGAGCATCACACTCGATGCAGGACCATAGCCAAAGTGGCTTGGTCAACGTTCCCAAGGTTGTCGAGGAGAGATAGAATTTATAAGCGTTTCCCAAAGGAAACTAGAGTAAGAAGAGAAATGCCATGGTTAACAAGCAGGGTAAGGATATCTGGTTTACCTAGGGGTTTCAGGGCTCACGGGTCATTGCCCGGTGCGAGCGTTTCACACCGGAGGCAAGGGCCACGAGAGTTGGGGTCTGATGGAGCCGAATACCTAAGGGGTTGCCTTATGATCAATAGTAGCCGTGCCAGGTGGCAAAGATGGCTGAAATCCATCTGGGCTTCCTACTGAACACAAGACAATGACGTCTGGCTAGGGTAACCTATAGTCAGCCTGGCTCTGATACCATCCGTTGTGGCGCCCCCGCCTAATTACCACTGTAGCCAGACGGTCGCCACGCATACCAGCCCAGGAAATCACTCTAGCATGCGCGTTTACAACAAGTATCATGAACACAGGCATTCCTATTAATGGATTTATGAGTCTTACATGGGGTATATTACAAAAGTGATGGCAGCGGAAAGGCTTTATCTAGGGCAGCATGGTCTTGGTGCGGCTCCAATCCACAGGGATCTGACTAGGTTACTCTTCTAGCCCGCGAACGCTCCGGCTCCTCGACGATGGACGACAGATCCTTATGTGAACCTGGCCATGTTAAAGGCCGCTGAGTACTTTTGAATGTACTCGCAAGCAAACCAAACTAACATATACATCAAGCAAAGCAATCCATGGCATTCAAGTATGCATTCGTTATTAGAGCAACATTAATTATCAGGGCATAGCATACCTATCTAGCAATATTAATTATTATGACATAACAGGTTTATCTAGCAGGATAACTACTAAGGTAAATATAATAACATAAAGCATATCAAGTAAATAATCCATACTCCGAACATTCTCATGATCCAATCTGAATCTGACCCAAATCCAATCTGAATCATGTGGTCATCCGACCACTCCTCTTATAGCCATCCCATGGCTAACATATCATATTCCTGACATCATCTGGTGTCTATGCAAGACGAGTTCATCCATCATTATTATCATAATTATGGTTGACCACCTAGTGAGGTCTGGACGGGCGGTCCAATAACGTGGACGCGGCTATTCGAATAGATTCTTCACTCTGCAGAGGTTGCGCACTTTACCCACACCATGGAGCACCTGGCCTCGTGATCCCATTCGGGTGGACCAGCGTTGCTCCAACGAAACCTGCCTAACCCGTGACTCTCCCATAGTACCACCAGCAATCATCCTCCCCCGGAGTCCTGCCCTGGGTGGCCCCTGTATCCTCATGACACCTGCCACCGTCGTGGCCAAACTAAACTGTCCCAAACGGGGACTCCCGGGTTAAACCATCAACTGGGCTCACAAGGTTATCGCCGCCTACCGGGCCAGGGTAGCGTGCGCGCATAACCTTCCCTGTCTGGAGGTACCGGTGAAAGAGCACGCGATCAGACCAAGTCAAGGCCGTCCCATATCGGCAAATGTGGTTGCACGGATAAGCCCGGACAGGTGACTCTAGATCAACCGACTAAGTTTAGCCTTAGCAAGTATTAACAAACATGGTTGTTTATCACAATAACTTGAGATGGCAGTAGCTAAGCATGATAAAAACATAACCACCTAACTCCATATAATATCACGACAAGTCATTAGTGCAATGACAGGATGAGCCGTAGCATGTAATATAAATGACAATATTGAAATGGCAGGAGTTTAATTATTTCTAGCAAAAGCATATCATTAATTAAACATGCAAGAATAACAAAGAGCAATGCTTTAGGGCATATATCAGATGGTCGGCTTGCCTGGGGTCAAAGAAATACTCCGGAAGATGTGCGGAAAGTCCGCGGAAAGGATCGCCGGAAAGGATTCTCTCTCGGCGGGGGCTGAATCGGAGTTACGAGGAAGAAGATATAGCCGTTTGAAGTTCAGGGGCTATTCTGCAAATAAAATATTCACAGACAGGCAACTGGGGCTGACCCAAAAGCGCGCTCAGCTGAAGTACGTTTTCTGAGAAGGAAAACGCAACCCTAGCCGTAGTAGAAGGAAATACGCTTTCTCTAAACTGAAAACGTATTTCCTACAGTGCGCTTCCACTTATACACGTCAGCGGCTAGGGTCAACTCCCCTGTTTGACTGACAAATGGGGCCCGCGGGGTGGTGGGGGCCCGCCTGGCCAGCTGGGCGAGGTCGTCGTCTCCCTCCCGACGGGTGCCCGAGGCAGAGGACGACGAGCGGCGCCGGTAGCCGTCCCAGCGCCACCGGCCACCTCCGGCGACGCTCCGGCCACCGGAGTGCTCCTCATGGTGTGGCGCATCCATCTACCCTATACACGGACCCTGAGGAGGGCGGAGACGCGCATGCCCTCGGCCATGGCGGACGGCCGGTTCCGGCGCCGATGGTGGTAGTAGCAACAGGCCACCAAAGAACTTGGTGACGGGTGGAAGAGGTCCGGCGAGCGACGGGGGTCTCTCTGGTGATGGAAAGGGAGGGAGAGAGGGCCGGACTCGGGCAAATTTGAGAGGGGGAGAGCGGCGGCCATGGTGGCCATTCGGGAGCTAGAGAGCCCCTTGAGCTCGGGAAAAAGGTTGGGGAGGACTAGGTTGTAAGGGAGGCTGGTGGGGTGAGCTCGGGAGGAAGAGGGGCAGGCTATTTATAGCCTGGCCGAGCCAGTGGATAGGCACGACCGCCGTGCGGAGCTGGCCGGCGTCTGGAAGTTGCGGGCGACGTGGCTGGAGCTTTGCTAGTGTCGCGGGGCGGCCGAACTGACAGTATTCAAGGCGATGCGATGGCTCGGGGAGGAAGAAGACAGCAGAGAGGGAAAGACGACGACACTCACGGACGTCACAGAACGGTGGCAGAGCTCGTCGCGGCGCGGCGAGGAAGAATCTGGAGGGGGAGAGAGTTCCGGAGGGGGTTCTAGGACGTCGCGGAGGCGCTAGACAGGTCGGGGCATGCTGCGGTGGCGCGAGCGCGCCGCGTTGACGGTGGCTGAGGGCCCCGACATGCAGAGCATGTGTTTAGCCATGCCAGCCGCGTGGTCACCGCGTGTACTGGCACACGCGGTGTGACCTGGCCTGGCACACCTTGTCCCATGCGTCGACCTGACATCCAGGAGGGATCCCATGCCTCTGGTTTGATCTCATCTTCCCTGGAATGGAATTGAGGTTCTGGAAAGGTTCCTGACATGAAGGTGTTTGACATGTGCTATGGACAGCACAGGGCTCCTCTTGGCATGGTCTTAGGCTTCTCTTGATCATCCACTAGGGTGATCACTTTGGCAAAGTATTAGCACAAATGGGCCACTCTAGATAACACCTCCTTTGCAAATGACTAAACTAGACAGAAATGGAGATGAATTTGCTGGGAGATATTGGCTCCATAGATTTGGCTCAAATTTGGTGTAGAGTGATGATTTGAGTATATGGAGATACTGGAAAAGTTTAAGCTCATTTGGAAATGCCAAATTGGTACTTCCTTCATAGAGCTTTCAAATGGACAGAAACTTAGGAAAATTGCTGGGGACAAATGGATAGATGAATTGTGCTGGTTTTTGGTTTCCATTAGTGATTTAGCAATGTTAATCACCATGAAAAATTTCAGCTCAAATAGATAAAGGAATAAAGCACTTCCTTTGCAATTTGCCCAACTGGACAGAATTTGCAAATTGATGTTGTGCTCAAAATTTGAACTATGGAACTTGGGATCTTGAAGGAAATGGTGAAGATATAGATAGGAGAAGCTCCACAATTTATTTGGGATTTTTCCTGGCTACCAAAATGGTAGTTCCTTTAGAAACTGCCCAAAATGCAATATTGGCATTAAATAGGAAAATGTCATTTCCCTTATTTAATTATGGCCAATATTTTTATGGGAGCTCAATATGACCACAAAGAATATCGCCACAAGTTTTCATGAACTCTGGAGATGGATTGATATTTTCCCGGATTTAATTCCTCTAACTGGCAGAAAAAGGAATTAATTATAAATGAAAAATATTGCAAATGACTTGGCAATATTTTTGCATATCCAGGGTTTATAGGTGTGGGATGATCACACGGAAAAGTTTGGGAGGCAACAGATCAAAGGAAGTTGAGGTTCCTTTGTAACTGGAAGGATTAGGGTTTCCCTTCCGGCAACTCGGAAGGTAGGGTTCCGACGGCAAAGTCCGGAGATCGATCTTGGGTGGCAAGGTTGGACTGGGGAGAATCTCTGGTTGGATAGGAAGGCAAGGCTGAGTGACCATATTCATATACCCAAGAGCTAGAGAAATCCGATAACCCCGAGAAAAAAAGACGGGAGTCAAATCTCGCAAAGGAAAAAAACAGGGAGCGAAAACCAGGGTGTTACACCAGCAAGGCATGAGCATGGCGAGGTAAAGGTGCTGGAATGTGACGCATGCGTTCGCCAGTCTGAAGGGCATGCGGACGTAAGCATTCGGGTAGACCCATCCATGATCGGCACGCGCTGGCCAGAAGGGGCCCTGGGACGTGGCCCTGATGATCGTGAGCGTGTTGACGCAGACGTGCGGCTGGTCGACCGTGCCGATGACGGCGTGTGGGGACTCCGACTCATAAGTCGTGATCACCGAATGTACGTGCACAGTGATCCCAGAGATCAATGCTCACTGAACACACAGAAACTAGATAACAAGAGTCTTACATCCATTACATACCGTGTATGCTCAAATATGGCCTTTACGGCCAAGTCTTCATAATCTCGCAGCGGAAATCTTCAACGATAGCGTGAACCCGAGCCATCTGCCTTAACCCTACATGCATTCTGACTGGGAAGCGTCCTAGCTCGCATGTTCGTCACCAAGGTAATCTTCATCATAACCCGATCTTTCATGCCTGGCCAATAAAATAACCAGTGGCAAGCCAATGAGTACTTTGAATGTACTCGCAAGCAACCCATGTTTGGAACAAGGTTCAACAGAGCATGATATTGCACTAAGTAGGTAATTTTGTAGAAAGCTAATTTTGAGTGCAATGACATGATCAAATAACTTATGAAAGCATGCATCAACAGTTGGCAGATATCCATATGAACAAGTTATAGATATCCTCATAAACAGGGGGTTGAACATCTCATGTTCAGACATCATGTCAAGTCATCTGACTTATCTCAAGGACCATCTTTGTCACACACACACCAAGTTTTGGGGAAACATCTGGACGTAGTTTAAGAAGGACCTCCAACTGTCCATGACCGTGGACACGGCTATTCGAATAGTTTTACACTCTACAGAGGTTGCACGCTTTACCCACAAGACTCGGGGGAACTTCCATGTCATCCACGACTCGCGGTATATTACATACCCGAGGTAAGCACCCGAACAATGCCTTTCCTCTGGCGACACTAAACAAAGAGTCCACTCGATTGGTACACAGCCCTCATGATGTACATCATACGAGCCTCGCTCCAGATCGTACCATCCATGAAGGGACCAACGGTGTGCCCGGTGCCTGTAAAGACAGCGCATGGTCGCCCTACCAGGCATGACCCCGTATCAAGAGTGACCACGTCACTCCCGCCACTAGTAATGCAGGCTCTCTGCCAGCACCGACCAGAGTAATCAACAAAGCCCCTTCCCATATAGGGGTAGAGTGGTCGCACATGTAAGGTTGGGAAGGTCAGCAGACCTTAAATCTAATCCGTTTTTGAAAACACACACTCTCACACAACTTGCTCCGGTACACCACTTCTTTCTCAAGTGGTTACCCAACTCAACATCATCTCCCTCGGGCATTGATGGAACCCGACGGGGTTTTTGAAAAGTCTTTAAAAATACTTTTGTTTCCATCACCATGCATATTCCCGTCCCATTTGCGTAGCATCGACTAAGCATCCTATCTACTCCCACCTGCACAACCCTCATAGGAAGGTAGGGTCATGCACGATGCAAGTAGCAACGGCAAAGTATCGAAGGCATCCCACCGAAGGGGGGGGGGGGTACCTTATCAACATGATCAATTCATCGGAACAACAAGTGCTATATGACATGCAATAAAAGGGTTCATAGTCATGGTCAAAGGGCTGCTTGCCTGGCTCAGCAAAATCTTTGAGGTCTTCACATGCTTCTCGTCCACTCCGAGCACTTCGTCAACATCGTCAACTATTGCCGGAAACAACCGCAATAAGCAACACAACAAGCAGAAAATAAAAGTGCTCTATAAATAGGAGATTTATTTTCCTTGGACACCTCTGGTCATGAGAAAAATAACCAAGGAGGTTTCATTGGATGTGGATCAAGGGGGAGTTTGAACGGTGGAAATGAAGGAAATGATGATTCTATAAGATGTACACAGAAAATATTTTTGTAAAAATGAGTGGATAGACCCAAAAGTTAGGAATGATTTTATAAGATTTTAGGAAGTTGTTTCACTGGATTTGGAGTTGGCATGATTTTCCTGGGGATTTTCAATGTGGGTCATACATGAAGAAATGGCCCAATATTTGACATAGCAGAATAAGTATGAGTAAAAATGTTCAACACTTAGTGCATGAATGTAGATCCACCTAGGAGCTTGAATAACTCCATTTGGAGCTATAATGAATGCCCTAGAAATATTACAAGGTGGTCTCTAATAGTTCAAATTTGAATTTAAATTCGAACAGCACAAAATCTTGTGGTAGAAAAATATGGAAGTGGCACCATTAAATAGGTGGCATTTTTAGGAGGATGTAGAAATTTGAATCATCAAATTTGGAGTCCATTTGAATATTCTAGGATTTATTTGTCTCACTGGAAAAAAAAGAGCAAAAGATTTATACCTAAATGGCTATCCTACGCTCAGGGCGCAGAACAGCAGATGGGCTGGCCCAGTGGCTCGGTCGGGCATGCGCAGGGGCCACGTTAAAAGCGTATTCCACGGATTACGTTTTCCTTTCGGGAAAATGCTTTCACGCAGAAGCCGTCTCCACTAAACATGACAGCGGGCCCGGGCGGACGGCTCAGAGGCTGACCAGTGGGGTCGCCGGCCCCACTGGTAGGGTCGTCTCCCTCCTTGCGCGGGCGTTCGCTGGGGGAGAGGGAAGGCAAGGCCGAGCGCACGGCGGAGCTCGCCCGGCAGTACCGGCCATCTCCGGCAACGTTCGGCCCGCCGCGAGCTCGGGAGGCTGCGCCGCATCCGTACAGGGGCTTAGCACGCGCCGAGAGAGGCTGAGGAGGCGACAGCATAAGCGGCCGCAGAGGAGGCCGACGGCATTGCTGGCCTCGGGCGTCCGGCGTCCCGATGAAGAAATGGCGTTCACAGGAGGTTTCAAGGTGGCTAGGGGACGCTTGGTGTCGGCCATGGGGGGAGGGGAAGCCCAGGGTTGATCGAATTTAGGCAGAGGCCGACGGGAGGGAATTCGGCCATTGGCGTCGTTGGAGGCCAGGGAAGGATGATTGGCTGGTCTGGGAGGTTCACAGGGAGGATAGGGGGCGAGAGGAGGTCAGAGGTGAGCTCGGGAGGGCCTTTATAGGCAGGGGCGCAGTGCACCGTGAGCTCATGCGCCGGCTCGACCACCGCCGCTGCTGGAGGGCTCGGGGGGCCGCAGGAGTGTGTCCGAGGCGTTGGTGGACGTCGTCCACGACTGGGGGGAGGGAGAGGAGGAGCGGACGAGGACCAGGTCGTTGCGCGTGTGAGCACGCTCACTGGTGCGCTCGGGCGGCGTCGTGCGCGTGCGAGGAGGGGCCGCAGAGGGGGAGAGAGGAGGGCGCCGATCAGCTGTCGTGTTGAGGACGTCGAGGCGGTCTTGGGGGACATGGTGAAGAGGCCCGAGGTGGTCGGGGCCCTGGATTGGGGAGCGGCTACAGTGCGGGGGCGTACTGTAGCACGCTCCAGAGCATGCATATTGCATGCCATGGCATGCATCACGTGATCTGGGCGTGCCCACCTTGTCCACTTGCTCTTGGGGGATGCAGGGATGCTCCTAGGATGCTCTGGTAAAGGAGTGGTGGGGCAGAAGCAAGAGGAGAGGTAAAAAGAGCTGGCAACCCTGCTGTCCAGAGAGGAAATGTGAGGTTTTACCCCACCAATAATTGGGCTGTGGCCATGCAGAGCTTACTGGAGGTAAATGGGCACTAGGTGGTATTGTGGTAAAAATTTGAAGTGAAGGAGAATAGCAGAAGGGGGTCAAACAAGGTTCTTTACAGCATAAGCAGAAGTGTTTGATGATGATTTGGCTAAGCAAATGGGGTTTTCTTGCCATGGGATTTAACAGGATGAAAATATAGGTAGAATTAGAGAGGATCACCAAGTTTGAGGAGTTTTGAAGAAAGATCACAATGTAACTTTGTAAAACCCTAGAAATCAACAGAATCAGATTTTTGTAGATCTAGGCATGCATTTCACTTCCCACAAATCCACCACTTTGTGTGGTATCATTATTTGGGGTTTAGAACATGCGCACAAAGTTTGGGGTCAAGGGAAGAAACTTCATAATGTAAAGTTGTTCAAATTTGGCTCTGGACAGGAATGGTTTTGGAATATTTTGATGAAACAAATCAATTGCGATTGAGATGAAACTTTTCAAGATCATCACATATGACATGTGTGACTTGATGGAATTTTCTTCGAATTTATTGAGAATATTCCTTATAGAAATATTTCAAAAGCTTGATTTGGACAGAAAGGGTTTTGAGGGGTTTTTCCCATGATTTTGTACATGACCATGTGTTGAAACTCATATATATGGAAACTATATGTCCACTTAGTTTCCCTAAATTTTCTAAAATATTTTGAAAGCATTTAAATAATTATTCCCTATAAAAGACCATTTCTGGCCTTAAGAAAAAGCCTTTAAATAAAATAGGAAACTAATCTTTAAAATTAATATTTGGTGGTTTTGGGAAGTCATATATATAGTAGGTTCCAAATAAAGTCTTTGGAGAAAAAGGATCCACCCAATTTGAGGACTTGTAGTACAAACCTCAATTCAGGGGCTTTTGCAAACCTAATTTGAATAAATCCTTTTTGGCCAAAATAATATTTGATAAAAATAGTTTTGGGTACTATTCACATGGCATGATCATTGGGCAAGAACTTTGGATCAAGGAAAAGAGCTTTGAGAGTAGGAGGGAGTTTTATGAATATAGAGCACTAGCAAGCAATCAAACAAGCAAGCACATAGCACACAAGTCAAGCATCCATGTGCACTCAAAAAGTTTTAATTGGCCCTAATTTTTTTAGTCATGTTAACTTAGTCATGAGGCAAATCACAGGGTGTGACAGACCTACCCCCCTTACAAGAATCTCGTCCCCGAGATTCCTAGGCTAGGCGTAGAAGAGGAGCGGAAATTCAGAGGTGAGGTAGTCTTCACGTTCCCATATGGCTTCCTTTCTGATGTGGTTGCTCCATTGGATCTTGAAGTGCTTGATGATATAGCTTCGAGTGCATCATCGACTTCCTCTAGGGGTGAACGGGGTTCTTACACTATGTTGGGCTTGCCTAAAGGTCAAGGGTTTGGTGAACGAGGTTCTGGCAAGGGCCTGGCTTGCTTGTGTATTCCAAAGTCAGAATATGTGGCCAAGTAGTGTGTCGGTGTGCTGGTCCTGGGGTCGCTCACGTTGGTTAGTGACATCTAGATGTCTTGCGTTAGAATAGGAGGGTCGAGTCCCGGTGTAGCTTCTTGTCGACGAGGAAGTACTTGTCTTCCTTAAGGCAGGAGATCTTCAGTCGCAGTGGTCTTCATCCTCGATAGTGTTGAAGCGCGTCATCGTGGGCTTCTCGTCGAGACCTTCTGCTTGAGTAAGTTGCCCAGGTAGATTCTTCATTCTTCTTTGGTCGTTTGTCCTCGTCGTCGCGAACGCATGTTTCTGGTGGGTTTTCGAGTGCTTGGTCTACTGGTCTCTCCGTAGCCATTTGTGGGAAGGTTTGGTTGAGTCTCGCCCCTAAGATTAAGCTTGGAGACTTGGTGCCAAAACGGGTTCTACCATCTGGAAGGTTTCTGAGGGGTTCTAAATAAGCTGACTATCCAAAGTATAGAACAGCCACCTAATCCCCAAGGTCCGAGGCTTGGTAAGCGGAGTGAACTACCTTTGACAGGTGTTTCACCATGATCCAGTCAGGGTTTACGCCCTAGATTGGGCCAAAAAGGGGCTAATAATGAAGTCATGACAGTCGTCCTACTCTGTTCCAGGCATCTGAAGGGAGTAGGGACGTCATGTCCATCGTATACCGTCAAAGTGGTGGAGTGAGTGGTGTTATCAGCTCCTCGGTTCCTTCCTAGTCAGGAACTAATAGGTGATTGTTAAGACAAGGGGGCTCTATAATCCTCTTGATGTGCAAGGGCTTCATCGTGCTTGAACGTCGATGCTTCTTGATATAGTCTAGTTGATGTAGCCGGCTAAGGAGCGGTGGTTGACTTCTCTTGCTTCTTCTTCTCCTTCGTCATAGCTTCGCAACCGTAGTGGTTCTTCATCTTGCTTGGGTAAGAATGTCTTCTGGTGAAGGGAGGGTGCTTCGAGGAGTCCAACTCCTTCAAGGTGAAACCTTATACTCGAGAGGCATGGTAATTGGTGTTCCTGGGGCTGGTCCAAACAGGACTAAGGTGTTCCTTTCTCTCATTGGGTGAATAAGTATGTCAATCATGAGGACAACAACATATTTTTCCCCGAGTATCATACAAGCACATTGCTTGTGGGACATGCGAGAGGAGCGGGCATTTGCTCCGGAGGGTCACTAGTTCAGGGGTTCATGATCTAACGTAATCTAGTTCTTCGTGTCCACCTTCCTTATGAACAGGACTGGTGGTGGTCGAGGTGGAGTATCTACCATAGTCTAAGGACTTATAGTCCAAGGCCTATGGTCATAATCCGACCATATTGTGGCTTGGTGAAGCTTAGGGGGTTTCAAGGAGATTAGGATGTGAGTGAACGTCTACCATCTAATCCTCAAGCACAGTTCTTTAGATGCCACTAGTTTTCCTATTTCTCCAAACAAAACCATCGTATATCAACAAAGGTATCATCTCACATAAGTCAACTCCAACATTACACATGCTACTCATATCTCCAAGGTTTTGAGAGAAGGACTATACCGAAAATCTCATATGTAAACTATAGCTAACTCACATATATCCCTATATAAAAATCCTCGGGATAATTTACAAGCCGCTAAGCTTGATCATGACACTACCAATCCAAGATCTTGTTTCCTTCCTACGAATCCAATTTATCGATCCATGAATACCATCCATTAATACATGATCCAATACTGCTACAAATCCAGCATCGATGGTGTCCCACATAATCTCCTAGAGTTCATATAATCCACATATCATTGCAAGGGCTATTATCACAGTATATATACGAACTTCCAATCTCATGAACAACTAAACTCCAAGGTCAAGCTTATATAGATCCCTAACATCATCCGATTCCTTCTACTCATCATCCACCTAGAAACATGGCATCATGATCAAGGTCATCGGACTAAATCCAAATTACTCCGAACCATGTAGTTTCATTGATCCTGAGCACCTATTAGATTCACCTATTAAATCCAAGGTTTACATCTAGTAAGAATTCCCTACTAGTTACTCCAGTCACTATCCTATCACCATCAATCCACTGTCAACATTACTTGCCAAAGTCAAGTCATTAATCCACCAAGAATTTCAGCTTGTGATCATATTTGTCCTACTAAATCCAAGTTACCAAGGGAGAAACAAGTTATGCTACTCTATCAATCATTATCCACCAAGCTTGTCTACCAACATTAAGCCTCGTAATCGACCAAAGGGTCTCAACTACTTCCTCAAGACATCTATTACAACCTCGTCGAATCATTAGCCTATGAATCATGCATCTCCAAAGCAACCTTCACTATGGCATCATTAGTTCAAGTGCTGGCTTAGGGATGTAATGTATCTGTTCACTATGATCACTAGTCTCACGATGAACCGAGTGCTAAGCAAGGGCTATTGGAGCTCAATAAGTGCTCTGGCAAATCCATGTATTAAACACGTGATCAGAGGCTTGTGCTGGGGAGCTTGTGAAGTCTAGGTTGGGCTAGGGAGGGGTTTCCTATCTTGAGGGAAAAGCATAGCTCTACGGGGTTGCGTCTAGTTGAGTACGTTGTAGTCAGAGTCTTTAGTACTAGTTGTCTGCCGAGGTAGATCCTTGGTGCATGTTGTCTTGCTGGTTTTCAGTCGACAAAATGGGGGAAGAGGGAAAGTAGCATAGAGGAGAGTGACTAAGGGGGTGGTATAGTGCAAGTGCAATCAAACAAGTGCCGAAAAGGCAAAACACACTTATCAAGATAAGGTGGGTGATATAGTCGCGTACTTGTTTCCTAGGACAAAAATGCGACTTACACCAAAGCATAAACAAGCAAAAACAAGCAACACACATCATGGTTCTATCAGAACCATCATACGGACTCGACTTCGCATGGGGGATACACGACCTATCCTACCCTAGGGGTTCTCGGACTCAGTAGTCGTGCTTGCTCCGTGTCTTGGAGAGGAGTCCGCTCAGTCTTCTGGGTCTTATTCAGGTGCCGCTATGTTGCTGGTTGTTGTTTGTCGAAACGATCCGGGTTGGGGCCTAGAGATTCTTCGACGACTTCGCACCTGGTGAGTTGACGATGAAGGTAATTCCTCATGGTTGTCATTGATAGGGTCTTCTAGTATCTTCATAATCGTGACAATGCCTCCTTGTCTTCTGACACATCGAGGGTTCTAGGTAGGCAATCTTTTATGCAATCTCATTAACAAGGCATGGTAGAGTTATATCCAGTCGGTCATGTTGATGACATCATCGACACCAAGAGTGGGGGATGATGAGAACCGTTTTCCTGCTCACTACAGTGAGGCAGACCAAACGGCGAGGTTTTCATCCACCGGTGGTTGCCGACACGACATCGAGAATGACAGGATTGCTCTATTAGTGGTGCATATCATGATCTTGCATATCTTATGCCTTGATCATCGTAGGCCAAGGTTGCATCAACCTAGGGCAGTGTTGATGGTGTCACCATGTTTTTAGTCTTGATATCCTCATTCCTCGAGAATGTATCTTCTGTTGGTAGCTCCTTGTCTAGCGCCGCCAACTTGTGTCCAAGATATGTGGGCAAATGTCTGGCAAGGCGGCTTCCTTCCGGGTTACCCACGAGAATTACAAGGAATCCAGTGGTCAGGGGCACAAGGGTAGTAGCGACCATTTGCAAAGTTTTGAAAAAGTAGACGAGGAGAGTTAAGAGAAAGATGGTGGAAATGCTAAGGCAAAAGCCTTTCCTTCCTGTCGTAGTTTTGTCACGGCAAGATGTCCTCATTGAGAGAACTTAGGTGTGAGGCCATCGCAACTATGTGGTAGCTTGAGAGGGGTTGGTCGGAATCGAGAGACGCGAGTTTACCCAGGTTCGGCCCCTCCGATGGAGGTAAAAGCCTACGTCATGTTTTGTGTCTATATTGATGATGATGACGATCTCGGTTACAAGGGTGCGGAGTCGCTACCTCTCATCCCGAGAACCTCTAATCTGACTATCTCTAATGACTTGTCTCTCTAAGACCTGTCTATGGAGACGTCTAAAAAAACTTGACCCTCTTGGGGTGACCTGCCCCTCCTTATATAAGTCGAAGGGGCAGTTTACATGTAGAGTCTAAGTCTCATTGAGACTTAACTTACTATGACTTCCCATCGCGGGCTTCTCTTCATGGGCTTTCTGAGTCCCGGGCTTCTTATCTCCGACGGGCGGCTTACAACCAGGCTTATCTTCAAGACTCATCTTCAGGGACTCGTCTCCGGGACTTAAATGTCTGCCGGGTCATAACTGTCTGACGGGTCATAACTGTCTGCCGGGTTATAACTGTCTGCCGGGTTATAACTGTCTGCCGGGTTATAACTGTCTGCCGGGTTATCACTGTCTGTCGGGTTATAACTGTCTGCCGGGTTATAACTGTCTGCCGGCTTTCAACTGTCTGCCGGCTTAGAACTGTCTGCCGGCTTAGAAATGTTCCCGGGTCATACCACGGGGTATATCCCCGACATTAGCCCCCAGGTTAGCTTGAATTTATTCATGGTAACCTCCTGAAATAAGAATATGTAAAGGGACCGGTTCACTCAAAAATACCAGTTGACGAGCTCCTGAAAATTCCGAAACTCTATCATATCAATACACTGACGCTGGCTCCTTGGAGAAAAAATAACCCTTATTATCAACTGCCTTGGTTTGATAAATTCGTCTGGTTCCCTCATAACTGATAATTTGAAGGCATATCTTCCTCATATTCATATTACCTGTAGCCCGCAAGTCTTAAGAGGGGAAACGTAGTGATAGCCTTAAGACTTGCTTCAACATAGTGCAAACCTAGAGAAATCCAGATTGTTTATCTGAGTCACCAGTCATAAGTTGAATGTTCCACATATGTAGCCCCCAAGTACCGGGTTGTCTTGCCTGCAGCAACCTGGGACTTGTAAATGTCTTATGCTCATAAAACTTCAGCCAGTGTAGCCCCCAAGGGCCGGGTCATTATGCAATAATGAGCAGGAACTTGTTGCAGATCTGATCATATAGTCTTGAGGAGCAATGTGTAGCCCCCAAGGGCCGGGTCATTATGAAAATGATGAGCCGGTTCTTCCTTGAATCCATATACTTGAATAAAGAGCGACATGTAGCCCCCAAGGGCCGGCTTATCTCCTTGAGATAGCCGGGTCTGCTGATAATGTGATGACTTTGAAAAGCGATTTGCATTAGCCCCCAAGTGCCGTGGTGCATGCTTGCAGTGACATGGGACTTGCATACTTGATATAAACAGGACTTGAATAATGTAGCCCCCAAGGGCCGGTCATATGCCTGCAACGATTCGGGACTATTCCTTCCATTGTGGAATAAAATTTTATCCACTGTCCAGATGATGTTTGCTGAAGACCTTGAATATCAATGTTGAACCATGCTCCTTGCTGTAAGCTGGTATTTTTAGGATGAAGGAATAATAGCCATTACTCTGAAGGGGCTTTGAAAACCTCAATCATCCAATGCTGGTTATGACAACCATAATGAAAAATCCAGCCATGTTGGCTATTTGAGATTTGAATAATATAACCCGGTTTGAAAAAACCGGTTCCTGCAATGTAGACCAGGATATCCATGCATATATGATGCATGGTAAGATGATGCAATGATGATGCAATGTATGATGCAATGTATGATGCCATGTATGGCCATAACCATCTTTCTTCACACTTACTGGCGGCTTATCTTAGGAGACAAGACCTGCAAAAACAAACAAGACAGAGTATGTTATATCGTCGCGAGGGCGGCTTGAAAAGCACAACCCGGAGATGTTAAATCCTTGATGACCTTGCTTTTCTTTTTGTTTTCGAAAACTCATATGCCGGTTCTTCTGGGTGGACTCGCTACTTGAACTCTTAACAGTACAGGGTCTCTAGTGAGAGTGACCGTCAATTCCTTTGAACGGCTCAGGTTCTCTAGGCGAGATTAACTGATAAGAGCGCAACGAACCAGAGAGAGACGCAACAGGGCATGAGTACCCCTAGGGCCCATAAGCTACCTCTCACGTGACATAAATCCGTCGTTTGAACCTTAAACAGTGCAGGGTCTTTAAAAGAGTAACTATTTAAGAGTACGAACGGGCCACATAGTAGAGAGTCGGTAGCAGATGGGTGAGTTTATCCTTGCTTTCTTTAAGCCGGCCCTCACGTGACAAGATCCGCCGGTTGAACCTTGACCAGTACAGGGTCTCTAGTGAGAGTGACTGCCAAATACTTTGAACAGCTCAGGGTCTCTAGTCGAGATTAACTGGTAAGAGTTCGGCGGGTCACCTAGCGGAGCAGCAGCAGCATACAGGCAGGTTTAACTTGAACTTGCGGTGGCTGAAGAGCCGATCAAGAGGGTGTGTAAGCTAAACCCGGCGGGTTGGAAGCCCTCAAATGACCTTGTTGACGGAGTCAACTTTTTGGGTATAAAACCCGGCCTTACGGTGGCTGAAGAGCCGATCAAGAGGGTGTGTAAGCTAAACCCTGGCGGGTTGGAAGCCCCCAAATGACCTTGTTGAAGTATCAACATTGTTGTTCCATCTTGTAAGCCGCCATCTTGTAAGCCACCAGCTTGTAAGCCGCCATCTTTTTTGAAGAAACGACAGAAACTCCAAGTGACTTTATGATGATCCAATAACTCAGGGCACCCATGTTTGAACGGTTCATCATGGCGGCTCGTCCTCTTGGGCAACTTTTAATTCTTCCGCCAATAATGCAGTAGCCCCCGGGATCGGGTTAACTTCCTGGCAATGACCCGGGGTTCTCGTTGAAAACGACCAAATGTGTCGAGCCATGTCTGTAACCCCCGAGTCTTAAGTTGACTCGAAGAGGCGGCTTGAAAGTCTCCACTGAAGGTTGAGGTTGACCGTGGCGGGTTATAGATGATCCCGCATGAATTGTTTCAATAATCCGGTCGATGGTTCGTCCCGGCTGGTTGTTGAAATTAACCAAGCTGCAGTGGCAGCGACTTGTGTGCCTGTCCATTTGGGCGGCTCGTCCTCTTGTATGCGGTCCCTGGCGTGTTGATGTAGACGCAGAAGTCAGCCGCATCGTGTGAAGACGACACGGTCGCGAGAGACGGCCGCGGTGTTGTAAGCCGGTGCGGTTGCCAGAGACGATCGTGGCGTTGCTGGTGAAAACCATGTCGTGGCTACGGCGGCTTGCCGCACTCATTGGGCGGCTCATACTGGCGGGTGAGCGTGCGCGGTACCGACTTGTTGATGTAAACCGGGCCACGGCAGCGGCGGCTTGCGCGCGTCTATTGAGCAACGCGCCACAGACGAACACCAGCACATAACGATGCTGCCATTCGCTCCATCTCCGCGGTATGATGCCACTTGAGTAATTGTCCTGCGGATAATATTGCAGGCCAAAGTAACTGTTCTTGATAGAAAATAATATGTACTACAAAATAGATAAAATACATATCACCTGATGATCTTTGTAGAAAACTACCGATGATGCGTGTGTGGATTTAATTGGATTAAACAGTTATCCTTCATCCAACCAGGCCCCACCTCTGATATTTTTTTCAGCCGCTCCCCACCACTCCCTTTTTTCTTATCCTCCCACCACCCGTACAGCGCGGGGCGGAGCGTACGCGCGCGAGACCCGGAGGCCGCGGAGGGAGCCGGAGGCCGCCGGAAAGCCGGCGGCGCGGAGGCTGCGGCGGCTCGCACAGCGTGCAGAGGCGATGGCAGAAGAGGCGGAGGCGATTAAACGAGGTGAGGCCGTGGCGGAGGGGGCCGGCTCTAGGCAAGGCCACGGCGGCAAGGCACAGTGGAGCCGGCCAGCTGGAGCGGCGCAGCTACCGCGGGGGGCAGAGCCGGCGGGCCAGGGGCGGGGCGTGGTTGAGGCGAAGGGGAGGCCACGGCGTAGCAGCAGGGCGAGGCGAACCCATGCAGCAGCGGTGGCGAGTCAAACTCAGGCGGTGGCGGTGGTGGCGTGGCAGAAGCGGAGCCGGGGCGGCACGTGCGTGCGGAGGCGCGGCGGATGCGGAGCCGGCGCATGCGCAGGATCACGCGGTGATCGCTTGAGCGGCTCAGGCGCTGCGCGGCGAAGGCAGGTGAGGCAGAGCTGACAGCCATGGGCAACGCGCGGCAGGCGGCTCAGCAAAGCTAGGCGGCCGAGCGGCTCAGCGAGGCCGCGACGGAGGAGAGCCGGCGGCCGGGGGCGAGGCGCGCGGTAGCGGGTCCCGAGCGGCGGCTCACGCGCGAGGGAGATGCGACGAGGCAGAGCGGAGGCAGGGACGGGCGCGAAGCCGGCGGCCTCGGCGATGCGAGGCTCGGCTGGCCAGATGTGGGCGAGCCGGAGCAAGGGGCTCGGCGTGGCCAGCCGGGAAAAGGCGCAGTGGGGCGAGGCGAAGCAGACCCTGTGCGGGTGTGGCGGCGGGATGGAGCCGGGGCTTGGCCGGCCAGATGCAGGCCGGCGATGCGGTGCCACGGCGTAGAGGTGGCAGAAGCGAGGCCGTGCCATAGCGGTGGAGGCGGGGCCGGCTCTTGACCGCGGCGGCGGGTCGAAGGCGGGTCATGGAGGCGGCGACTCTTTGTCGCTGCGGCTGAAGAAGGCTCCAGCGAGACGGCGTGGGGGCGGCTCAGGAGGCGCCCTGGTGAGGCAAGGTGGCGCTCGACGAGGTGGAGGCGGGGCCGAGGCGGCTCTGAGGCAGCGATGGCTACGGCGGCTCGATGTGCGACGGGGTCGCGGGGCGGCTCGCAGGCAGCTGCTTGAGGCGACGCCCTGGAGGCGGCCGGCAGCTTGCGGGCGAGGATACGGCCGTAGGGGCGGAGAACCGCAGCAGGCGGCTTGGAGCAAAGCGAGGTGGCTCGCGGTGAGGTAGCGGAGGCGAGTCGAACCACGAAGGCGCTCTGCGAGGCTGTGGCCGGGTCGCGGTAGAAAAGGCGGCTCCGGTGAGCCACGACGACAGCGTGGAGGCAGGTCCGCTCGAGGTGGCGGTTTAGAGCGGAGCGCGGGTCCGGCGTACGGCGGCTCAAGGCGATGCAGAGCCGCGGTGACTCAAGATGCCATGGCGGCTCAAGGCGGCGAGGTGAGCACGGCGAGTCAAGGGCGATTCGAGGCGAGGCGGCTCGCGCGGAGATACAGCGGGTCGCGGCGAACTACACCGGAGGCGGAGCGACTCAATGCGAGGCGAGGCGAGCCATGACGGCTGCGGGCCGGAGACGCGGGGCTCCAGTAGCGCGAGGCGACGGCGAAGTGGCGACGCAGCCCAGAGGAAAAGGCGCAGGCGAAGCCGCTTGGCTGGGTTGGCTCGGCGGCGGAGGCGGCAGAGGAGCGGCTCGGAAGCGGCGGCTCGGAATCGAGCGACAAGGCCCTGGTAGCGCGAGGCGAGGGTAGATGTTTGCGGCGGGCGGCGGCTCAGCGCCGTTGTGGTTGCAGCCGGCCGACTCACGGCCGCGGCGACGGAGACAGTTGTTCGAAGTGCGGACCAGGTCAGAGGTGAAGGGAGGCCATGGTGGCTTAGTGGTGAAACGCGGCTGAGCCAGCGGCGGGTCGGAGAAACGTCAGCACCGAGGGGCTCTAGTCGAACCGTAGTAGAGGCAGAGGTTTGGGTGTCTTCGGGGACAAAAACAGAGTTTATGCTCATGTCCAATTCCTTCTCCGGGTCATAATTGGTTTGACCACCCACGTCCGTCTATATCCATGTCTGTTGACTTACTATTTGTTAGGTTGATGAGAGGTTTGAACAGCAGCACGACCCTGACGCGGTTTGACTGTTGAATCTCTTCGAGACTTGTTCCACCATAAACAACTGATGTTTGACTGCAGTGGAAACGCTTCTGCTGATCTCGGCGACTCGTGTTGGCGACTCACGGCAATGAACAGATCATAACCCTAATTTTCTTTTGAACCTCGGACGGGTACTCGATCTGACTGCCCGCCTTCGAGACAATGTAAACCTTCCGCAACGACTCTTCTTCATCCGTAAAATTATGAACTTCTCGATCCCTGTATGAGATCCCTCCAAGAACTCAACACCACCGTGCATGGCCCCACGGTGGGCGCCAACTGTCGTAGTTTTGTCATGGCAAGATGTCCTCGTTGAGAGAACTTAGGTGTGAGGCCATCGCAACTATGTGGTAGCTTGAGAGGGGTTGGTCGGAATCGAGAGATGCGAGTTTACCCAGGTTCGGCCCCTCCGATGGAGGTAAAAGCCTACGTCCTGTTTTGTGTCTATATTGATGATGATGACGATCTCGGTTACAAGGGTGCGGAGTCGCTACCTCTCATCCCGAGAACCTCTAATCTGACTATCTCTAATGACTTGTCTCTCTAAGACCTGTCTATGGAGACGTCTAATAAAACTTGACCCTCTTGGGGTGACCCGCCCCTCCTTATATAAGTCGAAGGGGCGGTTTACATGCAGAGTCTAAGTCGGATTGAGACTTAACTTACTATGACTTCCCATCGCGGGCTTCTCTTCATGGGCTTTCTGAGTCCCGGGCTTCTTATCTCCGACGGGCGGCTTACAACCGGGCTTATCTTCAAGACTCATCTTCAGGGACTCGTCTTCGGGACTTAAATGTCTGCCGGGTCATAACTGTGTGACGGGTCATAACTGTCTGCCGGGTTATAACTGTCTGCCGGGTTATAACTATCTGCCGGGTTATAACTGTTTGCCGGGTTATCACTGTTTGCCGGGTTATAACTGTCTGCCGGGTTACAACTGCCTGCCGGCTTACAACTGTGTCCGGCTTAGAACTGTCTGCCGGCTTAGAACTGTTCCCGGGTCATACCACGGGGTATATCCCCGACACTTCCTATGAAAATTTAGGAGAGGTGAGAAATGTGGTAGCATTTGCAAGTGTTTTGAATGGTCTGGGGAAACAAGTTTGTCCTAACTAACGTCCATGCTAACTAAGGGCTTCCTACAGTCAGGATGGCTTTGATACCAGCTCTGTGGGGACCCCGACTCATAAGTCGTGATCACCGAATGTACGTGCATAGTGATCCCAGAGATCAATGCTCACTGAACACACAAAAACTGGATAACAAGAGTCTTACATCCATTACATACCGTCTATGCTCAAATATGGCCTTTACGGCCAAGTCTTCATAATCTCACAGCGGAAATCTTCAATGATAGCGTGAACCCAAGCCATCTGCCTTAACCCTACAGGCATTCTGACTGGGAAGCGTCCTAGCTCGCATGTTCGTCACCAAGGTAATCTTCATCATAACCTGATCTTTCATGCCTGGCCAATAAAATAACCAGTGGCAAGCCAATGAGTACTTTGAATGTACTCGCAAGCAACCCATGTTTGGAACAAGGTTCAACAGAGCATGATATAGCAGTAAGTAGGTAATTTTGCAGAAAGCTAATTTTGAGTGCAATGACATGATCAAATAACTTATGAAAGCATGCATCAACAATTGGCAGATATCCATATGAACAAGTTATAGATATCCTCATAAATAGGGGGTTGAACATCTCATGTTCAGACATTATGTCAAGTCATCTGGCTTATCTCAAGGACCGTCTTTGTCACACACACACCAAGTTTTGGGGAAACATCTGGACGTAGTTTAAGAAGGACCTCCAACTGTCCATGACCGTGGACACGACTATTCGAATAGTTTTACACTCTGCAGAGGTTGCACGCTTTACCCACAAGACTCGGGGGAACTTCCGTGTCATCCACGACTTGCGGTATATTACATACCCGAGGTAAGCACCCAAACAATGCCTTTCCTCTGGCGACACTAAACAAAGAGTCCACTCGATTGGTACACAGCCCTCATGATGTACACCATATGAGCCTCGCTCCAGATCGTACCATCCATGAAGGGACCAACGATGTGCCCGGTGCCTGTAAAGACAGCGCATGGTCGCCCTACCAGGCACGACCCCATATCAAGAGTGACCACGTCACTCCCGCCACTAGTAATGCGGGCTCTCTACCAGCACAGACCAGAGTAATCAACAAAGCCCCTTCCCATATAGGGGTAGAGTGGTCGCACATGTAAGGTTGGGAAGGTCAGCAGACCTTAAATCTAATCCGTTTTCGAAAACACACACACTCACACAACTTGCTCCGGTACACCACTTCTTTCTCAAGTGGTTACCCAACTCAACATCATCTCCCTCGGGCATTGATGGCACCCGACGGGTTTTTCGAAAAGTCTTTAAAAATACTTTTGTTTCCATCACCATGCATATTCCCGTCCAATTTGCGTAGCATCGACTAAGCATCCTATCTACTCCCACCTGCACAACCCTCATAGGAAGGTAGGGTCATGCACGATGCAAGTATCAACGGTAAAGTATCGGAGGCATCCCACCGAAGGGGGGGGGTATCTTATCAACATGATCAATTCATCGGAACAACAAGTGCTATATGACATGCAATAAAAGGGTTAATAGTCATGGTCAAAGGGCTGCTTGCCTGGCTTAGCAAAATCTTCGAGGTCTTCACATGCTTCTCGTCCACTCCGAGCACTTCGTCAACTTCGTCAACTATCGCCGGAAACAACCGCAATAAGCAACACAACAAGTAGAAAATAAAAGTGCTCTATAAATCAGAGATTTATTTTCCTTGGACACCTTTGGTCATGAGAAAAATAACCAAGGAGGTTTCATTGGATGTGGATCAAGGGGGAGTTTGAACGGTGGAAATGAAGGAAATGATGATCCTATAAGATGTCCACAGAAAATATTTTTGTAAAAATGAGTGGATGGACCCAAAAGTTAGGGAATGATTTTAGAAGATTTTAGGAAGTGGTTTCACTGGATTTGGAGTTGGCATGATTTTCCTGGGGATTTTCAATGTGGGTCATACATGAAGAAATGGCCCAATATTTGACATTGCAGAATAAGTGTGAGTACAAATGTTCACCACTTAGTGCATGAATTTAGATCCACCTAGGAGCTTGAATCACTCCATTTGGAGCTATAATGAATGCCCTAGAAATTTTACAAGGTGGTCTCTAATAGTTCAAATTTGAATTTAAATTTGAACAGCACAAAATCTTGTGGTAGAAAAATATGGAAGTGGCACCATTAAATAGGTGGCATTTTTAGGAGGATGTAGAAATTTGAATCATCAAGTTTGGAGTCCATTTGAATATTCTAGGATTTATTTGTCTCATTGGAAAAAAGAAAAAGAGCAACGGATTTATACCTAAATGGCTATCCTACGCTCAGGGCGTACAACAGCAGATGGGCTGGCGCAGTGGCTCGGTCGGGCATGCGCAGAGGCCACGTCAAAAGCGTATTCCACGGATTATGTTTTCCTTTCGGGAAAACGCTTTCACGCAGAAGCCGTCTCCACTAAACATGCAGGGCGGACGGCTCAGAGGCTGACCAGTGGGGTCGCCGGCCCCACTGGCAGGGTCGTCTCCCTCCTTGCGCGGGCGTTCGCTGGGGGAGAGGGAAGGCAAGGCCGAGCGCACGGCGGCGCTCGCCCGGCAGTAACGGCCATCTCCGGCGACGTTCGGCACGCCGGCGAGCTCGGGAGGCTGTGCCGCATTCGTACAGGGGCTTAGCACCTGCCGAGAGAGGCTGAGGAGGCGACAGCATAAGCGGCCGCAGAGGAGGCCCACGGCGTTGCTGGCCTCGGGCGTCCGGCGTCCCGATGAAGAAATGGCGGACACATGTGGGTTTCAAGGTGGCTAGGGGACGCTTGGAGTCGGCCATGGGGGGAGGGGAAGCCCGGGGTTGATCGAATTAATGCGGAGGCCAACGGGAGGGAATTCGGCCATTGGCGTCGTTGGAGGCCAGGGAAGGATGATTGTCTGGTCTGGGAGGTTCACAGGGAGGATAGGGGGCGAGAGGAAGTTAGAGGTGAGCTCGGGAGGGCTTTTATAGGCAGGGGCACAGTGCACTGTGAGCTCATGCGCCGGCTCGACCACCGGCGCTGCTGGAGGGCTCGTGGGGACGCAGGAGTGTGTCCGGGGCGTTGGTGGACGTCGTCCACGACTGGGGGGAGGGAGAGGAGGAGCGGACGAGGACCAGGTCGTCGCGCGTGTGAGCACGCTCACTGGTGCGCTCGGGCGGCGCCGTGCGCATGCGAGGAGCGACCGCAGAGGGGGAGAGAGGAGGGGGCCGACCAGCTACCGTGTTGAGGACGTCGAGGCGGTCTCGGGGGACATGCTGGAGAGGCCCGAGGTTGTCGGGGCCCTGGATTGGGGGGCGGCTACAGTGCGGGGGCGCACTGTAGCACGCTCCAGAGCGTGCATATTGCATGCCATGGCATGCATCACGTGATCTGGGCGTGCCCACCTTGTCCACTTGCTCTTGGGGGATGCAGGGATGCTCCTAGGATGCTCTGGTAGAGGATGGGTGGGGCAGAAGCAAGAGGAGAGGTAAAAAGAGCTGGCAACCCTGCTGTCCAGAGAGGAAATGTGAGGTTTTACCCCATCAATAATTGGGCTGCACTACTGGAATCAGCTTCTTTGCCGTCTGCCATACCAGACGGCAAAGGCATGCCTGGCGGACGGCAAAGCCTTTGCCGTCTGCCATCAGACGGCCAACAGTCCGGCCGAACAGCTAACGGCAAAGGCCCCTTTGCCGTCTGCTGGCAGACGGCAAAGAAGCAAAGCTCTTTGCCGTCTGCCGGCAGACGGCAAAGACCCTGGACGGCAGACAAAAGGTGCCAGCCCCGTTAGGGGGCTAACGGCGCTCTTTGCCGTCTACCAGCAGACGGCAAAGAGCTGCAGCTGACGTCAGGCGTCAGCTGGGCCAGCGCAGGCTCTTTGCCGTCTGCCAGCAGACGGCAAAGAAGCAAAGGTCTTCGCCGTCTGCCAGCAGACGGCAAAGAGGCCAAATAGGCCAGCCCAGGTTGCACAGGCTGCTGCCACGTGGCCTCTTTGCCGTCTGCTAGCTGACAGCAAACCTCTTTGCCGTCTGCTAGCAGACGGCAAAGTGGCTGTATTGCCACTGTTTTTTTTTTCTTAAATTCAATCAATTTCACAGATATATATATATATATATATATATATATTCATTTCAAAATATTTCAACAAGTACATATAGCCAACATATCCCTTCCATATGGATATGATCATCCAACACATATATACACCAAATGAAAAGTCGAACATATCCAACAATTAAGCAAAAGGTCCATATAGTTTCATCCATACATACATATATAGGTAGCAAGTTTCACATTGTTCATCCTACAAAATCAAAACAAAAAGGAAGCACAAGAAGAAGAGTAGACTCCATCAACGCAAGCTTCCTCATCGAAAGGAAATCTGCAAATTGGGAAAGAAGAAAGTTAGAAGAAGAAGACTAGCTAGAAGAAGAAGAAGAAGAAGAAGAAGACTAGAAGAAGAAGAAGAAGAAGAAGAAGACTAGAAGAAGAAGAAGAAGAAGAAGAAGAATTTTTCTTCTCTTTCTTTTTCTCCTCTCCTCTTCTTTATCTTCTTCTTCTTCTAACTAAGGTAGGTAAAAATGCCATTTTTTAGCTAAGCTAGGAAAAAATGCTAAGTGTAGGTCATTTTAGAGCTAAGCTAGGTAAATAGGTCATTTTGGAGCTTAGTAAGGTTATTATGTCATTTTCGAGGATGATGCCATTTTTGAGCGAACTTACGTAAGTATAGCTCATTTTTTTATCTAACTTAGGTAATTATGCCATTTAGGAGGAAAATAAGCTAAGTATAGAGAAAACGTACCCTCATCACAACAAATGCGATGAAGATCGCAACTAAGGTAACAATTGATCCAACAGCATAATGATACCAAGCCTCATTATCAATGGCATATTTTCTAATCTTCTTAATCTTCAAGCGCATTGCATCCATCTTCAAGCGCATTGCATTCATCTTCATCTTGTGATCATCGACGACATAGGCAACATACAACTCCAATGTCATCTTCTCTTTTTCAATTCTTTTAATTTTTTCTTTCAAATAATCATTTTCTTTTTCAACTAAATTTAACTTCTCGACAAGAGGGTCGGTTGCAAATTCCGGTTCACATACCTCCTAGATTAAAATATCTCTATGTCAACTTGATGGCCATAATTGTCATAAATGCGAAATGCAACAAATAGTTATAAAAGAGAATTTACCACATCCGAATCATAAAGCGGGCGAGGGCCGACGGGGACGGATTTCAAGATCATGGCACTATGTATAAGAAACAATCATACAAAGTAAGAAAATTATACAAGTAACTATATAAATCATACAAGAAAATGGCAAGTGTAGGTCATTTTAGAGCTATCCTAGTTAAAATCGGTCATTTTGGAGGTAGGTAAGGTTATTTTGTCATTTTGGAGGAAAATAATCTAAGTCAATGTCATTTTGGAGCTAAACCAAGATTATCATGCCATTTTTTACCTAAGTATGCTAAGTATGTCATAAATGAACTAAAGAAGCTAAGTATAGGTCATTTTGGAGCTATCCTAGGTAGTTATGCCATTTTTTAGCTAACTAAGCATATTAAGTCATTTAGGAGGAAATATGCTAAGTATAGGTCATTTTATAGCTATCCTAGGTAAAGTATGTCAGTTTGGAGCTAAGTAAGGTTATTATGTCATTTTCGAGGAAAATAAGCTAAGTCAATGTCATTTTGTTGAATACCTAATAACATGAACTAATTAATAATATATATGTACATAATAATAATTGAATACCTGACATTACTAATATTAATCTTCATCGTCTATATATGCTCGGGGATCAATAAATACGGAATCATCATCACTATCAGTAATGACGTGCTCATCAGCATCATCAATAAATGCATCAACATGTGGAAGGCCTCCTTTATGTAATCGGTCAAGCATTGACAGGTCATCCGCAGCAGTAACCTCTTCTTCTTCCGTCTCATCTTGTTCCGGCTCAGGGGTGAAGTCGGATTCACTGTCGCTGTCTACCTCAATGTTCTGGGGTGAAGTAGAGCGGTTCTTGAAACAATTTTTTGAAACACGTGTTTGTTGGAAGAATTCTCCTTCATATGTGTCTGGGTTAATGTGAGGGTCATAATCATCTTCATTGAGGAGAGGTGGTCTAAAATGTGGCGGCACATCATAAACGACATCCCAACCATTCAGATTTGGATCAGTTTGGCAGGCCCACGGTAGATAGAAAACTTGGGTCGCCGGTTGAGCCGTAATATAGACATCGGGAACATCTAAATGGGTGCTTTGTTTTATTTCCACTAGCCCTATATGTTCACGAGTCCTTCTAGTCTCCTTTGGCTGGAACCAATAACATTTGAAGACTACGACGTTTGGTGGGTTTTCACCAAAGAATGTAAGTTCATAAATTGCTTCAACTCGTCCATAATACTCGACCCCTCCTTCGCCGACAGCGGAGACACAAAAATTTGTAGACTTTCGGTCGGCCATAGATAGCTCTTTGCCAAAAGTACGAAAGCGATACCCGTTGATGTCGTATTTGTCAAATGAACGGACCTTATAGTCAAAACCATTTGCGACTTGTCTCAATTCGGAGTCCATAGACTCTGCATTAGCCTACAAGTTTAATACGAAAGGATTGTTGCATTAGCCGCAAACTAGACGAAGAAATGAAATGGTCTAATGGAAATTACCGTTTGTTTGAACCAAGAGTTGAAACCGGGATAGCCTCCTCCATGCTTTGCCAGAAGCTCATACTCTTCGATGGAATCCTTTTGGATCACCGCTCCATCCGAGAATTTGGCAACGTATCGACTGTATCACATATCCGGGAATAAGAGAATTTCAAAGGAATTAGAAGTTGCGAAACAATGTACCGAGAACTTACTCGATGTACGGCCGCACTTCTGTTAGGTTGTTGAAGATATACAACGAAATGGTCCGCCATTCTTCGACATCCAACGGTATTGCTTTCGAAGCACCGGCTGGTGCGAGGTTCCCTTTGAATAGGCTGAGGTTGGATCGACCTTTTTCATGGTCGCCATCATTGTATCGAGGCTTCAGATTATGCAAATGACGATTCTTGGCTTTGTAGTGTGCTGTCACGAAGTTTGCGGCCTCCTCAGTAATGAATGCCTCGGCCATCGATGCTTCAATTCTACGTTTATTTTTACATTTTGCTCAAAGCGTCTTCTGCATCCTCTTAGTTGCGAAGCACCAACGATTTTGCACGGGCCCCCCCAATCTTGCCTCGGTCGGGAGATGCAAAATCAAATGCTGCATTGGATTAAAGAATCCCGGTGGAAAGATCTTTTCTAACTTGCAGATCAACTCCGGCGCCAACACTTCCAGTTCGTCTAGCACGTCAGGCGATAGTTCTTTCGCACAAAGAGCACGGAAGAAATAGCTCAGCTCTGCCAGTACTAGCCATTCATCCTCAGGGATAAAGCCACGCAACATCACCGGCATTACCCGCTCAAGCCATATGTGCCAATCATGACTCTTCATACCAAATATTTTCAATTTGTCAAGACTCGCTCCCCTCTTTAGATTCGTTGCATACCCATCGGGGAACATCAACTGCATTTTCACCCACAAGATCATTTCCCTCATAGCTGGCCTTCCAAGATTGAACCATGCCTTTGGCTTCCTCCAGTTCTTCTTTCCTTTCGGTTGTCGCATGTTTTGTAACGATCTATCACATAGAGCCTCTTGATCGACTCTAGCCTTAGGGTTATCCTTTGACTTCCCCTCTATGCCGAACAATGTACCAAAAAGGGCCTCGGCGATATTCTTTTCAGTGTGCATCACGTCGATGTTGTGTGGGCAAATGAGGTCTTTAAAGTAAGGCAGATCCCACAAGCATATCTTGTGAGTCCAGGCGTGTTCCGAATTATACCCTTTGAAATATCCTGGACGCTCTGGATTAGGCTCGAGAGCGTTTAACTGATCCAGGGCCTGTTGGCCTGTCAATGCAGGTGGTGCAGAGTATTTGACAACTCTACCTTTCATGAAATTTTTCTTGTCTTTTCTGAACTTATGGCCAGGATCCAGGAACTGTCTATGCAAGTCGAAGCAAGAATACTTGCGACCCGCCTGCAGCCAACGGAATTGAAGAGCTGCCTTGCATGTGGGGCACGGGAACCTTCCATGCACACACCAGCCAACGAATAGCGCATACGCCGGCAAGTCATGCGTCGAGTACATGTACCACACATGCATTTTGAAGTTTTGTTTTGTAGCGGCGTCATATGTCTTGATCCCATTATCCCAAGCTTCTTGCAATTCATCCTTAAGCGGCTGCATGTACACATTCATATTCTTCCCCGGATAGTTGGGCCCTGGAATTATCAACGTCAAGAAAATGTTCTTTCTTTTCATAATCTCTCCGGGGGCGAGATTGAGTGGAATGACAAATACAGGCCAGCAACTGTATTGGGTTGCCGTCATACCAAACACTTGGAACCCATCCGTGCTGATGGCGACTCGAGGATGCCTTGGATCTGCCGCTTTGTCCTTATGTAAAGCATCGAAGTGCTTCCACGCAAAAGCGTCTGAAGTGTGTCCCAACATCGGATTCCCATCTGCATCTAGTTCGGTTCTTTTGCCCAATTTATGCCACGTCATCTGTCTGGCCGTCTCTTCGACCATGAAAAGACGTTGAAGTCTTGGTATGATTGGCATATACCGAAGAACATTAACTGGGATTTTGGTCTGACTCTTCTCACCCATACCGTTGTCTACCACAACATACCTGGAAGACTTGCAAATGGGACAATAGTTGAAGCCCGCATACTCAAGCCTAAATAAGGCACATCCATTCTCACAGGCATCTATCTTCTCATAGGGCATCTTAAGCGCATGTAGGATTTTGTCCGACTGGTACAGGTTTGCTGGCAATACATGGCCTTTGGGTAGAAAGCGTCCATATATCGTCATCATCGCGTCGTAGCATTCTCTGCCCAGGTTGAACTGAGCCTTGAGAGCCATTACTTGCGCGATGGCATCCAGCTGACAAAGCTCAGTGTGCTCGTGGAGAGGACGTTTTGAAGACTCCAACATTTCATAGAAGGCCTTTGCAGATTCCTCCATCTCATCGTCCGAATCCCGAGCATCATCAAAGTCTTGCACCATGTCTTCGATCCCGGTACCATGCTCGTCGGTGCGACGACGAACCACCTCAGCTCTGGCACGGTGGGCAGACTCACCATGAAATCTCCACACCGTATAATCAGTCGTAAAACCCCACTTCTGCAAGTGTTTACCCATTTCATCCCGTGTCCACTTTTTATGGTTGTTGCACCGGACACAGGGGCACCAGGTTATTTCCTGGCCATTTGCAAATACGGCGCTCAGAAACCCCTTGGTTTTTGTTAACCATTCAATGGTCATTTCTTTCTGACTAGGGTGACCGGTGTACATCCAAACACGATCACTCATCTTGCCTACCTACTAAACACACAAGAAATATATACATAATTCAGCAAACCATATTCATCAGTTAATAGAGTTTGTCAGTTTTATTACGTCCATGCAACCTAGACGCTAGTAGTTAAAGATAGGTCCTAATCCCACCCGAGTATGTGTAGATTGGGTTCGTTTTCCCATGCTCTGCTTCGGATCCGACGCAAAATTTCGGCAGCACCTCCCCGCTGTTCTCCTGATACACGTCTCGGCAATAAGCAGAGATGATGTGTACCCGGAGAACAACAGGGAGGCACTGGCGAAATTCTGCATCGGATCCGGAGCAGAGCATATGGGAAAACGAACCCAATCTACACATACTCGGGCTGTCCATGGATAACGTTGGACAATTCGAAAGAATCACGGTTATAAATATGCAAATGCATGCATATTTATAGATGTAACCCTTTCGAACGGGAGACGCATAGTCGTCACGCATACTGATGATTCAATCTACCTACAGCTAGCAAGTTTCATCGGCACGAAGACCGGAACATAGCAAATGAAGGGGGAGGAGGAGATGTCATTTGTGCTCACCCACGAATGCAGGGGCGGAGCTCGTCGAACGCACGGGGAGGTCGTCGAACACCAAACCCTCGCAGCGACGAAACAACTGCATATTTAAATCCACCCGATCAACACAAATATATATGATGTTTTTCATAACAAAATCGGAAATTATATGACCTAACTCATAATTCACACATATATGACCCCGTCGGTCTCTGGAAGGCCGAAGAGCACCCTTTCGGTCAACAGGAGGCCGAAGAGGTATCGAGGGTCGGGGGTGTCGTGTCAGGGTGTCGGGGTGTCGTGGTGTCGGGGTGTCGGGGTGTCGGGGTCGGGGTGCCGTGTCGGGGTCGGGGTGTCGCGGTCGGGGTGCCGTGTCGGGGTCGGGGTGTCGGGTCGGGGTCGGGGTGTCGGGTCGGGGTGTCGTGGTGTCGTGGTGTCGTGGTGTCGGGGTGTCGGGTCGGGGTCGGGGTGTCGGGGTGTCATGTCGGGGTCGGGGTGTCGGGGTGTCGGGGGTGTCATGTCTGGGTGTCGTGGTGTCGGGGTGTCAGGGGTGTCGGGGTGTCGGGGTCGGGGTGTCGGGTCGGGGTCGGGGTCGGGGTGCCGTGTCGGGGTCGGGGTGCCGTGTCGGGGTCGGGGTCGGGGTCGGGGTCGGGTCGGGGTCGGGGTCGGGGTGCCGTGTCGGGGTCGGGGTGTCGGGTCGGGGTCGGGGTTTTTCCTCTTTTTTTCTTTTCTTCTTCTTCCTCTTCTTCCTTTTCTTCATTTTCTTCCTTTTTGTTCCTTCTTCTTCTTCTTCTTCTTCCTCCTTTCCTTTTTCCTCTTCTTCTTCTCCTCCTCTCCTCTTTTTTCTTCTTCTTCTTCCTCTTCTTCTTTCTTCTTCTCCTCCTCCTCCTCTTCTTCTTCTTCCTTTCCTTTTTTACCCTTCTTCTTCTCCTCCTCTCCTCTCTTTTTCTTCTTCTTCTTCTTCTTTTTTCCCTCTAAGTTTTTTCTACCTAATATATACTAACTAATATGAACTAATAACTAACTAATATAAACTAACTAATATGAACTAATAAAAACAGAAAAAAAACATAAAAAGGGGGGCGGGTGGAGCTCACCGGAGGGGGGGTCGAGGCGGCGGCGCGGGGCGGCGGAGGGGGAGGGGCGGAGCTGGGTCGTCGGGGGTGCCTGCTCGCCGGCGACACGACGCGGCGGAGCGGCGGGGCAGGGGGCGGCGGGGGCGACGGGGCCGAGGTGGTGGAGGAGGGCCGCGGGGAGGGGGCGGGCGGCGCCGCGGCCTGGCTCCAGCGGTGGTGGAGAAGGGCCGCGGGGAGGGGGCGGTGGTGGAGGAGGGCTGCGGGGAGGGTGCGGCGGCGGGGCGGCGGCGCTGAGAGAGAGAGGGAGAGAGAGATGTCAGAGAGAGAGAGGCGCGTGGCTGAAAGTTAAGTTCATTTCTTTGCTGTCTGCTGGCAGACGGCAAAGAATTCTTTGCCGTCTGCCAGCAGACGGCAAAGACGGCGACCGTTAGCCCGCCCCCGCCGTGACATTGTGGGCCCCACCCTCACCTCTTTGCCGTCTGCTGGCAGACGGCAAAGAGTTCTTTGCCATCTGCCAGCAGACGGCAAAGAAGTGGCAGATGGCAAAGAGCTTGACCTAGCCAGTGCCGTGCCCCGTGGGGCCCACTTTGGTCTTTGCCGTCTGCTGGCAGACGACAAAGAAGTTCAAATGGCAAAGACCCTCTTTGCCATCAGCCAGATCTTTGCCGTCTGCTTTGCCAAAGCAGACGGCAAACAACCTGTTTGCCATCTGCCAGCAGACGGCAAAGAGCTGGCAGATGGCAAAGAAGCTGATTCCAGTAGTGCTGTGGCTATGCAGAGCTTACTGGAGGTAAATGGGCACTAGGTGGTATTGTGGTAAATATTTGAAGCGAAGGAGAATAGCAGAAGGGGGTCAAACAAGGTTCTTTACAGCATAAGCAGAAGTGTTTGATGATGATTTGGCTAAGCAAATGGGGTTTGCTTGCCATGAGATTTAACAGGATGAAAATATAGGTAGAATTAGAGAGGATCACCAAGTTTGAGGAGTTTTGAAGAAAGATCACAATGTAACTTTGTAAAACACTAGAAATCAACAGAATCAGATTTTTGTAGATCTAGGCATGCATTTCACTTCCCACAAATCCACCACTTGGTTTGGTATCATTATTTGGGGTTTAGCACATGCCCACAAAGTTTGGGGTCAAGGGAAGAAACTTCATAATGTAAAGTTGTTCAAATTTGGCTCTGGACAGGAATGGTTTTGGAATATTTTGATGAAACAAATCAATTGCGATTGAGATGAAACTTTGCAAGATCATCACATATGACATGTGTGACTTGCTGGAATTTTCTTGGAATTTATTGAGAATATTCCTTATAGAAATATTTCAAAAGCTTGATTTGGACAGAAAGGGTTTTGAGGGGTTTTTCCCATGATTTTGAACATGACCATGTGTTGAAACTCATATATATGGAAACTATATGTCCACTGAGTTTCCCTAAATTTTCTCAAATATTTTGAAAGCATTTAAATAATTATTCCCTATAAAAGACCATTTCTGGCCTTAAGAAAAAGCCTTTAAATAAAATAAGAAAATAATCTTTAAAATTAATATTTGGTGGTTTTGGGAAGTCATATATATAGTAGGTTCCAAATAAAGTCTTTGGGGAAAAAGGATCCACCCAATTTGAGGACTTGTAGTACAAACCTCAATTCAGGGGCTTTTGCAAACCTAATTTGAATAAATCCTTTTTGGCCAAAATAATATTTGATAAAAATAGTTTTGGGTACTATTCACATGGCATGATCATTGGGCAAGAAATTTGGATCAAGGAAAAGAGCTTTGAGAGTAGGAGGGAGTTTTATGAATATAGAGCACTAGCAAGCAATCAAACAAGCAAGCACATAGCACACAAGTCAAGCATCCATGTGCACTCAAAAAGTTTTAATTGGCTCTAATTTTTTTAGTCATGTTAACTTAGTCATGAGGCAAATCACAGGGTGTGACACGGCGGCTGCGATTGATGGTGCTGGGCAGTCCCCGCCTTGCATGGCCTGCGCTTCTCGAAGCTCCTCGATCGCTCTGATGACGGACTTTTGCGAGCTTCGCGCCTCGCGCAGTGCTCCCAGCTCGAGCTGACGCGCGTCAGGACGCGCCTTCGGGTTGTGCTCGAGCGCCACTCTTGTCTCCCTGGCCGAGCCGGAAACTCCCCGGATGGGGGCCCCCGGGCCCGACCCAAGAGGGGCGCCGAGCGTGCTTTCCTATGCGATAGGAGGTGGGGCCCCGTCCCTGGGTGCAGAGCTCGAGGTTCCAGGACGCCCTGCAGGAAGGAGTTGCTACTTCTTCTTGCGCGGGTCCTCATGAGGCAGGGCGTCCTCCTCGTCGTCTGAGCGCTCGGCCGCCGCGGCGCGATAAGCACGCTCGAGGGAGCAGACAACATCCTTCTCATCGCACGCAACGGTGATGACGCCGCCACTCCCTGGCATCTTGAGGACGTTGTAGCCATGGTGAGTCACCGCCATGAACTTGGCGAGGGCCGGGTACCAAAGGATCGCGTTGTACGGGAGGTGGATGTGCGCGACGTCGAAGACGATGATCTCGGTGTGGTAGTTCTCGCGCCCGCCGAAGGTGACAGGCAGGCGCACCTTCCCGATGGGGACGGTGGACCCGTCAGTGACCCCCGAGAAGGGCTTGGTCGGCATGAGCTGTTCGTTCGGCACCTGGAGCGTCTCGAAGGTTTCAATGGAGAGGACATTGAGCCCCGCTCCACTGTCAATGAGGGTCTTGGTGACAAGGACGTTGCTGATGGTTGGAGTGCACAGCATAGGGAGCTTGCCGGCCACGGCCGAGCACCTGAGCTGATCCCTCGCATCGAAGGTAATGGCCACCTGGGACCACTTGAGGGGACGCATTGCTTCGGGTTTTGGGAGAGCCGCGTTCACCTCCCGCGCGAACTGCTTGAAGACGCGGTTGGAGGCCGGGGCCTGGGAGCCGCCCAGGATATAGGCCACTGCCCTGACCTCCTAGAAGCCCCCAGCCCCATCGTCTTGCCTGTCCTCTTCCTTCCTTCTGGGTGGTGGTGGCAGCGGCGGAAGGCCGGACTCGCGAGGGCAGACCTCACGAGGCTGGCCTCGTCGTGACCCCTCCAGAGGGTCGTCGCGCCAGCGATCCTCACGAGCCTGGTCGCGCCAGCGGTCGTCCCGAGCCTGATCGCGCCAGCGGTCCTCCTGTGGCTGGTCGCGCCACCCTTGGCGTGGCTCCCGGTTGTCCCAACGGCCTCCGCCGTGGCCTCCGCCATGCCCGAATCCACGGTCGACGCGTCCAGGGCGCCGGCCGAAATGTTCGGCGCGGACCAGCCTGAGTTCTTGGCAGTCGGCGGTGTCGTGGTTGTTGGTGCCATGAAAGATGCAGGTCGGTCTTCCTCCTACGGGGTGCTCCTCACCCCGGCTGCGCTTCGCTTCAGGCTCAGCCGCAAGCACCACAAGGGCCTTGCGCTTCGCCTCCTTGGCCTTGGTCTTCTTTTCTTCTGGCTCGGCCGCCGGAGGCCCGCGGAGTGACAGGCGGCCCTCCTCAGCCTTGGCGCACCTGTTCGCCAGGTTGAACATCTCCAGGGCTGAGCAGAGTTCGTCGCTCATGGCGAGCTCCTCTTTCATCTTGAGGTCCGTGACGCCGTCGGTGAACGCTGAGATCATAGCCTCATCCGACGCCTTCGGGACCTTGAGGCGCATAGTCGTGAAGCGTTGTATGAACTTGTGCAGGGTCTCCCCATCTTGCTGCTTGATACGCCACAGGTCGTTCACGGTGAGCGGGCGGTCGCGGGTACCTTGGAAGTTGGCGGTAAAGCGTTTGCGCAGGCTATCCCAGGAGGCGATGGACTCCTCCGGGAGGTTGAGGAGCCAGGAGAGTGCGCCGCCTTTATGCGCCATGGGGAACCAACACGCCATGACCTTGTCATCTCCTCCTGCCGCCCGGATGCTCAGGGAGTAGAGCTATAGGAACTCAGCGGGATCCGGGGTGCCATCGTAGCGAGGGGGTAGGTCGGGCTTGAACTTGCAAGGCCACGTGGTATGATGGAGCTCCGGGGCGATGGCAAGGCACCCCGCTGGCTCGATCGGTGCTGCGGGTGCGGGCGGAGCCCGGTCTTGGCGTTCCTGAGGGGCCGCCTCGAGCGGTGCCCGGTCGCGACGCTGGTTCGGTAGTGTGGGGAGTGCACGTGCGTCGACGCGCGGCCGGGGCACCACCTGGCAGCTCACTTCATCTCTTGCCCTTGCCTGCGGCTCGCGGGGTCGGCCGCGCGGGCGTGCTTCACGCCTAGGCCCGGGGTTGGCGTCGCGTTGCAGAGGAGGTGGTGGCGCATCGGGGGCCACGTCGTCTGCCAGGGAAGGTCAGGCTCGAAGTGAGTAGGAGAGCGCTAAAGCGTCGCCAGCAGCACTGACGAGCTCCGCAATACCCCGAAGCCAGTCGTCGTAGCGGTCGGGGGTGGGGCGGTTGCGGAGCAGCTCGTTTGCCATGGCGAGCGCCCCCGAACCACGTGCCGGCCCGGGCCAAACGTGGGAGGACGACCCGGTAGTAGGAACGATCGACGGAGTTGCGGTTTGGCCGTCGCGTCGCACGGTGACCGGCTGGGAGGAGTCTTGTTGTTCGTGGGCATCTGGGCCCGTGGCGGCATTGGCCACCGGTGAAGGAGACCGGCGCACGTCGGTGCGGCCCACGGGCGCCGTCTGGGCAACGCGGGCAGCACGGCGCTCGACACGAGCTCGACGGGCGTCAGACATCGGAGCGGCGAGGTGGGAGAAGAGATTGGCTCGAGGAAGACTCCGACACGCCCCCTACCTGGCGCGACAAATGTCGGATTTCGGGCTCCGCAAAACCCTTAAGATTCGAACACACGAGCGTGTGCGAAGATGCCCTTGCAGCTTCGCCCAACCTAGCTCTCTACTCGATGGACCGAATGACGAACTCACACGATGACGAAGAAGAAGATGAACACGGTAGTTTACCCAGGTTCGGGCCGCTGGGAAGCGTAATACCCTACTCCTCCTTTGGTGGATTGCCTCTCGAGGAGGTGTGGTGGATGAACTAGTACAGTATTTTGGAGCCTCGTGAGGGCGCTCCTGAGGTGTTCTTGGCCCTTCTTCGGCTTGGTGGTGGATGAGTGAAGCGACTGGTCTCGGATCCGGTTCCGCCCCTCTCTACGGTATAGCCTAGCCTCTATATATAGCGGTGGCTCGGGTCCTTTTCCCTTATCGCATTGGCGGGAAGGGATCCCACAACGGCCAATTTTGAAGGGGGACAGGAGTACATGCCCGCCCTGCCCAAAGGCGGTCTTCTCCTACAAAGTAGCTGTCGATGATGCAGAGGTGGGCTCGGCGATGACATCCGTCCTGCGGGGCTCGTGGTCGTGGTCTTGTTGCACCGGAATGAAACCTTTGGGGGGTGCTTTGGGAACCCGTGTACGTCCTTGCTCCCTTTGCACCAAAGAGGAAACTGCACCGCCTGGCGCGCTGGCGCCCGCCTGTCCTTCCTTGCCTCATCTTTGACTCCTGAGGGCGGGCTCTACATAGAGTTCTCCGCCGCTCCGGAGGTGGCCTGAGGAGGCCCACCCTTCGCCGGTCTTGATTCCGCTCCTCCTCGCGAGCCTAGGGGCCTCGCGAGGGCCTTGTCTTGAGTGGAGCCGGGCCAGGTCGTGTCCGGCTGACGAGGTGGGCCATGCCTTGGGCCGTAGGCAGGCAAGTCTGGGTATCCCGGTCCCCAAAACGCCGACAATCGCCAAAGTGTCCACGGGCATGCGGGGGCTTGCACCAGCGGCGATGAACTCGGTTGCCGGGCCATCAAGTGTGGCCCTCCACGCCTGGATCTGCCTTTCAAGGGCGGCGTTGAAGGCTTGAAGTTCCTCGAGGCATTCCTCGGAGGCCCTACGCCAGCAGTCCGCTTCCTGAGCATCAGCCAAGGCGCGCTCGTGAGCCTCCACCACCGCGGCAAAGGATTCCTCGGCCTTTGCACAGGCACGCTTGCGCTGCAGGCGGCCGAAATTTACGGCGACTTCAAGATGATGCCATTCCTGCGCGAGGCACTGGCGCTCCATCTCCAAGCGGGCATCGTTGATGGCGAGCTCCACCCCCAGGCGTTCTAGCGCTTCCGCCGCAGTTTGGAGCAAACCCCACTGCACGGTGCTCCGGTCACTTGCGAGCTCAAGGGCCCAGCCAAGGTCTCCGCCTTCCCCAGGATGAACGGGGGACGCATGCGAGGGGCCGCCCAGCCCGGACGCGTGCCTAGGGGCTGGGGACTCCCGCCTGACCGCCCCAGAAGAAGGACGCGCTCCCTGAGGCCCCACGTCAGCAAGTGAAGGGGGCCCTGGGACACAGCGCGGTACGCCCCCAGGGAAGGCCGCCAGCGGGGGGCGCGGCCCCATCGTGGGGAGATGGAAGCCACGGGCGAAGAAGATCCCAGGAGGCTCACGCTCGAGGCCTCCTAAAGGCCGAGCAGGTTCGGGTACGGGAGCCCTGGCGGCCAGAACCCCACAGCCGATGGAAGACGGGGCAGCAAGGGGCTCGACGGCCCCAGAAGTGGGCGGCGTCGACTCGGCTCCTCCCTCACCGGTGGGGAGCCTGCGGAACAGAAACTCAGAAGGAGAGCGCGAAAGGGAAGGATGAGGGGACGCGGGCACTTACTCATCCACGGCAATCCACGTCCTCTTCATCGACGCCCACGGCGTAGAGGAGCGGCCGCCCTGGGCGCCTTCCTCTTCCGGCCGGTGCGGAGGCCGGAGGACGATGAACCGACGACCGACACCTGGCACCCAGCGGCGGAAACGGCGGCCTCCATCATCGACGGGGCACCACGCTCGACCCCGGGCTGACCCGAAGCAGGAACCGGGGAGCGGGCGGCGAAGGGCGCCCCACCTCAGCCACGGGAGGAGCAGTGGCCTCGGGGTTCCCGGGTATCAGGGCCCCTGAGAAGGGGGCACCCTGGGGACGCGCTCCCTCCGAAGGAAGGAACCCCCATTCATCGAAACGCGGCATCTTCAGGACGAGGGCTTTCCGGTCCTTGTAGTTGTACAAGGGGAAGCCGTCCTGGGGGAGCTCATCGAGTTCACCGCCGGTCAGGCGGTCGAGCAGCTCGCGCAGCACGCCGGGTGAAAGAGACGGGACCTGGATCCTCATGGGATCATGAGGACCTGTAAAGGCACACATCGGGTGGGAATGGCGCTGAAGGGGAGCAATTCGTCGGCGAGTGAACTCCCGCACCACCATCGCCATCGTCACGCTCGCCCTCTTCAGCCTCGCCAGCCTGGCTAGGACCCGCGCAAGCCGCAGGTCGGTCAGCTCCTCATGCCTCCACCCATGATTCGGCACTGCGGGGGCCAGCGGAGGTTGAAATAGGGGGGCGGCCTCAACGGCATTGACGTACACCCACTGCCGCCGAAACCCTTCTACCTCCGGAGAGAGTCCGGCATCAAGGGCCCCCCCGGCCGATGCGTCTGCTGCTCTCAGGGACACGCACCCAAATCACTGTCCCCCCAAGACCAACTCAAGCGAGAAGAAGTGGTGCAACAAGGCCACGGAGGGGAAGACACCAACGAAGGCCTCGCACAGAAATGCGAAGGCTGAGAGGAGAACAAGGGAGCCGGGGTCAAGGTGGAGCACGTGGATCCGGTAATGCAAAAGCATGGCGGAGTGGAAGCCTGAGAACGGCAGCAGCAAGCCCGAGAGAAGGGCATGGAGATGAAGGGGGATGGAGGGGGCCTCGAGGTCGCTCCGAGGCCGCGAGCCCGGCCAAATCTTGGTTGCCCCCCATTCGTTGGAGCTGGCGGCGACCGCCGGCTGAACCTTCTCCAACCCCTCCAGATTCACCACCAATGACCGGCCCAACGCGGGCTCAGGCACCGGCGTGGTCATCGGCGCCCTCAAGCCCTAGCCATCTCCCTTCTTGGGGGCCATGGCGAGGGGGCGGGGCGGCACGCGCGCAGGGATTTGGCGGAAAGGGTGAGAGCCGCGGAAGAGGGGAAAGAGACGACGAGATCGATGGGGAACAAAGACGGCTTGTTGGCGTGCGCCACGCAATTTGACAAGCCTGACAATTGCTGAGCTTGCGTGAACAAAAGGAGGCGATGGCCTCTCGGAGTTTGCCACGTGTCAAGCCTGCCCCCAGGCAATCGGGGCCCGCGGCGCTTTGTGCCACCTTCAATAGCTTCGCCTAGAAGCCAACTCGGGCGCGCCTTGGGCCCGGGGGCTACTGTCGGCGTTCTGGGAACGGGGGTACCCTGACCTGCTAGCCTGCGGCCCAGGGCTTGGCCCGCTATGTCAACTAGGCATGGCCTGGCGGGACCGCACCCAAAACAAGGCCCTCGCAAGGGCCCCAAGCTCGCGAGGGAGAACAACACCAAGACCAGCGAAGGACGGGCCTCCTCAGGCCCCCTCCAGAGCGGCGGAGATCTCTATGGAGAACCCGACCTCAGGACTCAAGGATGACGCAAGGAAGGACAGGCGGGTGCCAGCGCGCCAGACGGTGATGTTTCCCCTTTGGTGCAAATGGGGCAAGGACGTACGCGGGTTCCCGAAGCGCCCCCCAAAGGTTTCCATTCCGGTGCAACAAGACCACGACCACGAGCCCAGCACGACGGATGTCATCGCCAAGCCCACCTCTGCATCATCGACAGCTACTTTGCAGGCGAAGACCACCTTTGGACAGGGCGGGGAGCTACTCCTGTCCCCCTTCGAATTTGGTCGTTGTGGGATCCCTTCCCGCCATTGCGATAAGGGAAGAGGACCCGGGCCGCTGCTATATATAGAGGCTAGGTTGGACCGTAGAGAAGGACGCAACAAGCAGGGAGGAGAAACCACAGAAAAGGCAGAGAGCCAAGAACACCACTCGAGCGCCCTCGCGAGGCTTCTCACCACTGTAATAGTTCATCCACCACACCTCCTCGTGAGGCAATCCACCAAAGCAGGAGTAGGCTATTACGCTTCGCAGCGGCCCGAACCTGGGTAAATCGTCGTGTGCATCTTCTTCCTCGTCATCGCGAGAGTTCATCATCTTAACCACCGAGTAGCGAGCTGGGTAGGGCGAGGCCGTAGGGGATCTTCGCATACGCCCCTGTGTTCGAACCTTGAGGGTTTTGCGGAGCCCGAAATCCAACAGTAGGAATAGACCCCATCTTGTTATCCTTCATGGCAACGATACATGCATGCCTTGATGCCCCTTCTGTCACTGGAAAAGGACACCACAAGATCGAACCCATCACAAAGCACCTCTTCCCATGGCAAGAAAAACCGATCTAGTCGGCCTAACTAAACCAAAGATTCAAAGAAGAAATAAGAGGCTATAAGTAATCATTCATATAAGAGATCAAAGAAGACTCAAATAATATTCATGGATAGAAACTGATCATGAACTCAAAATTCATCGGATCCCAACAAACACACCGCAAAAGTTTACATCAAATAGATCTCCAGGAGACCATTGTATTGAGAATCATAAGAGAGAGAGAGGAAGCCATCTAGCTACTTCCCACAGACATGTAGGTCTATGGTGGACTACTCACACATCATTGGAGAGGCACCTATGAAGAAGATGAACCCCTCCGTGATGGTGTTTAGATTGGATCTCGCGGTTCTGGAACTTGCGGCAGCAGGAATTGTGTTTCGTGGACTCCCCTAGGGTTTTTGGAATATTTTGGAATTTATAGGTATCAGAGGCGGTGGAGAGGGCCCCGTGGAGGGCACAACCCATCAGGGCCTGCCGGGGGCCCCCTGGCACGCCCTGGTGGGTTGTAGTCTCCACGGCCCACCTCTCTAGCACTTCTTTGGCCCACTGGGTGTCTTCTGGTCCAAAATAAATCTCCAAAAAGTTTTGTCGCGATTGGACTCCGTTTGGTATTGATATTCTGCGAAGTAAAAAACAAGGAAAAACAGCAACTAGCACTTTGGCCCTATGTTAATAGGTTAGTCCCAAAAAATGAAATAAAGTTGTTATAAAATGATTGTAAAACATCCAAGAATGATAATATAACAGCATGGAACAAGCAAAAATTATAGATACGTTGGAGACGTATCAATATACTCTTAATGATCTTAAGGGCATTAGTCCCACTCTATGTCAGCACAAGATTAATATGGAACCTGATGATAAACCCATTGTTGATCACCAACGACGACTGAATCCTAAGATGGAGGAAGTGGTAAGAACTGAAATATTAAAACTTCTGGAAGCAGGTATAATCTATCCTATTGCTGATAGTAGATGGGTAAGTCCCGTTCATTGTGTCCCTAAGAAAGGAGGTATTACCGTTGTTCCTAATGATAAAAATGAACTCACTCCACAAAGAATTGTCACTAACTATAGATTGGTAATTGATTTTAGAAAATTAAATAAAGCTACTAAGAAAGATCATTAACCTCTACCTTTCATTGATCAAATGCTAGAAAGATTATGTAAGAACACACACTTTTGCTTCCCAGACGGATATTCTGGTTTCTCTCAAATACCTGTGTCACAATCCGATCAAGAGAAAACCACCTTTACTTGCCCTTTTGGAACCTATGCTTATAGACATATCCCTTTTGGTTTATCAAATACACTTGCTACCTTTCAAAGATGTATGACTGCTATATTTTCCGACTTTTGTGAAAAGATTGTGGAGGTTTTCATGGATGATTTTTCCGTTTACGGAACTTCTTTTGATGATTGCTTAAGCAACCTTGATCGAGTTTTGCAGAGATGTGAACAAAATAATCTTTTCTTGAATTGGGAGAAGTGCCACTTTATGGTTAATGAAGGCATTGTCTTGGGGCATAAAATATCTGAACGAGGTATTGAGGTGGATAAAGCTAAAGTTGATGCAATTAAGAAAATTCCATGTCCTAAAGAAATTAAAGGTATTCGCAGTTTCCTTGATCATGTTGGTTCCTATAGGAGGTTCATTAAAGACTTCTCTAAAATTTCTAGTCCTCTTACTAATCTTTTGCAAAAGGATATTCCTTTTGTTTTTGATGATGATTGTGTGGAAGCCTTTGAAACACACAAGAAAGCCTTAACCTCAGCACCTATCATTCAACCACCTGATTGGAACTTGCCTTTTGAAATTATGTGTGATGCTAGTGATTATGCTGTTGGTGCTGTTCTAGGACAAAGAGTTGATTGAATGTTATCCATTATGCTAGTAAAACTCTAGACAGTACTGAAAAAGAATTTTTAGCGGTCGTGTTTGCCTGTGATAAGTTTAGATCCTACATTGTTGACTCAAAAGTTATTGTTCACACCGACCATGCTGCTATAAAATATCTTATGGAAAAGAAAGATGCTAAACCTAGACTCATTAGGTGGGTTCTCTTGCTTCAAGAATTTTATTTACACATCGTTTATAGGAAAGGAGCTGAGAACCCCGTAGCTGATAACTTGTCTAGGTTCGAAAATATTCTTGATGACCCACTACCTATTGATTATAGTTTCCCTGATGAATAGTTAGCTACAATAAGTGTTTCTCAAAACATCCCTTGGTATGTTGATTATGCTAATTACATTGTCGCTAAATATATACCACCTAGCTTCACATACCAACAAAAAAAATTCTTCTATGACTTGAGACATTACTTTTGGGATGCCCCACATATTTATAAAGAAGGAGTAGATGGTATTATTAGGCGTTGGGTACCTGAGCATGAACATGAACAAATCCTACGGAAATGTCATTCCGAAGCTTATGGAGGACATCATGCGGGAGATAGAACTGCTCATAAGGTATTGCAATCTGGTTTTTATTGGCCTACTCTCTTCAATTATGCCCGTAAGTTTGTCTTGTCTTGTGATGGATGTCAAAGAATTGGCAATATCGGTAAGCGTTAGGAAATGCCTATGGATTATTCACTTGTTGTTGAACCTTTTGACGTTTGTGGTTTTGATTATATGGGACCTTTTCCTTCCTCTAACGGGTATACTCATATTTTGGTTGCTGTTGATTATGTCACTAAGTGGGTTGAAGCTATTCCAACTAGTAGTGCTGATCACCACACCTCCATTAAAATGCTCAAAGAGGTTATCTTCCCGAGGTTTGGAGTACCTAGATACTTAATGACTGATGGTGGTTCCCACTTTATTCATGGTGCTTTCCGTAAGATGCTTGCTAAATATGATGTTAACCATAGAATTGCATCACCCTATCATCCTCAATCTAGTGGTCAAGTTGAACTTAGCAATAGAGAAATAAAATTGATATTACAAAAAACTTTCAATAGGTCTCGTAAGAATTGGTCTAAGAAATTAGATGATGCACTTTCGGCCTATAGAATAGCTTATAAAAATCCTATGGGTATGTCTCCATACAAAATGGTGTATGGAAAAGCTTGTCATTTACCTCTAGAATTAGAACATAAAGCATTTTGGGCAATTAAAGAACTTAACTATGATTTCAAACTTGCCGGTGAGAAGAGGCTATTTGATATTAGCTCACTTGATGAATGGAGAACCCAAGCCTATGAAAATGCCAAACTATTTAAAGAAAAAGTAAAAAGATGGCATGACAAAAGAATCCAAAAGTGGGAATTCAAAATAGGAGACTATGTTCTTTTGTTCAACTCTCGTTTAAGATTTTTTGCAGGTAAGCTTCTCTCCAAATGGGAAGGACCTTATATTTTCGAGGAGGTTTATCGTTCTGGAGCTATCAAGATTAATAACGCCGAAGGTACTAACCCGAAGGTGGTCAATGGACAAAGAATTAAACATTATATCTCAGGTACGCCTATTAACGTTGAAAGCAATGTTATCCAAACCATGACACCGGAGGAACACATAAAATAAACCTTCCAGAACACTCCAGAATTCTGAAAAAATAGGAGGAACGTGATACGGTAAGTAAACGGACTCCGAAAAATCCGCAAATTTTTTTTTTGTCAGTTTTGGAATATTAGAAGATTTTGGAAATAAAGAAATAAACCGGAAGGTGATCAAGGTGAGCACTATACACCAGGGCTGGCCAGCCCCCCTGGGCGTGCCCTGGTGGCTTGTGCCCATGTCGGACACCTTCCCGACTCTGTTTTCCTTCCATATGCTTGTTTCTCAAGAATAAAATTTCTCTATATATACCCCCGACTGTTTTGACAACCACATCGCAGAAAAATCCTCTATTTTTTGTTTCGTGTTGTTTTCCTGGCAGATCTGAAAATATGCCGTCTCAAGATTCGGAGGGGAGAGCTATGTTGATCACTATGTCGCAGACCCAAAGATCTTTAGGGAAATTTACCCCTATATATGGACCTCAGATGAGGAGGAAGACGCTACCATGAAGAAAACAAAGGATGATAGCTCTGACGAAGAGGATGATCCATTACCTCAACCCGGAGACATGCATGCGGAATTCAAGAAGTCAAGCCTCCCTAGAAGCTACAAACCTGAGGTCCAATTTATCCCATCTCGTTTTCTGTAGGAGAGCAAGGCAGCATTATGCAAAAAGATACTAAAGCTCGAGTTGGAGAACGATGATCTAAGGGAGGAAAATTTTATGCTTAAATATAAATTAAAGAAGAAGACTACATCATCACCACCACCTTCTTCCTCACCACCACCAAAGGAGACTTGAGCACTCGGGTATGGGCACTCGCCTTGGCTTGAGCCAAGCTTGGGGGAGGTGCCCCGGTATCGTATCACCATCACTTTTATTCACCTTTACCTATTTTAGTTTCAATATTTAGTTTCCCTTTGCTTTAGTTGAATAAAAGTTTAGCATGATCTATTGTCGTGTGTTAGTTTCGTGGCCTATCTATCTATGTAATCGAGTGAGAGTTATATAATAAAGTTTGGTTTGAGTTTTTGCCTCTCTACTTTCTGGTTGCAATCAAAATAAAAAGAAAGAAAAATAAATGAAAAGAATCATATGCTAATCTTATGGTGAGTAATGACATCACATAAGGAAAAGTATAAGTAGTAAAATTTATTAGAGATTGACAAACATAGCATTGGTCAATGATGCAATTCCTGAAAGAATTAATAAGGGAAGAGAAGATTCACATGCAAATACACTATCTTGGACATCTTTTATGATTGTGAGCCCCCGTCAAATATTATATGTCCAAATTGTTGACGTTGGACAAGGAAGACAACGTGATGATTTATGTTTGCTCATATCCACATAGAAGTCATATTGTCATAGATCCTTCAACATGTGGTGCTTGCTCAACATCTTTTCTAGCAAAAAATTCCGTACTAAGTAGAGATACTACTTGTGCATCCAAAAACCCAAAGCGAAACTCATTCTTTGAGGGTCCACCATACCTACCTATGGATTGAGTAAGATCCTTCAAGTAAGTTGTCATCGGTGGAATAAGGCAATAAAATTGCTTCTAAAAGTGTTTTGATTAATTAGTGTAAGAGAAAATTGAGCGCTATACGAACTTATGATGGCAATGTAATAAAAGCGACGGACTGCATAATAAAGGTTGCTATCATAGGGGGCAATATAGCGTGACGTTCTTTTACATTAAGGGATTGGGCATACAAAGCAAAAAGCGCATGACAACCTCTGCTTCCCTCTGTGAAGGAATTATCTTTTACTTTTATGTATTTACTTTAATCAAGAGTCAAAGTATTCTTCCCTATTCTTTTTTTCTTTTTATTTTTTTGCAAGCATCATGTGGTGAGGAAAGATCTAGGCACATATATCCAGTTGGATATGAGTGGGCATGAGTTATTATTGTTGACATCACCCTTGTGGTGAATACGTTGGGAGGCGAAACTACAAGCTCCTATCTTCCTATGTGTCCGGTTGAAACTTTTTGTTCATGGGTATGTCGTGAGTGTTAGCAATCATAGAAGAATAAATGATGCTTGAGTATGTGGACTTGCCAAAAGGCTCCGACATGAGACCCTTCCTGAAAATATGATGAATTGTAGTTGCAAAGTTGACTGAGAACACAGTTTGTTGGTTTTCAATAAGGTTTATGCTTCATACTTTTATGTTGTGATGAATTGTTACTTGTTCATGTGAAGTTATATGATAAAAGTGTATGAATAAGTTTTATGATAGAGTTTGTTGCTGTTATAATAATAAGCATGATGCTACTATGTCCGTATTTTGTTTTTATCGACACCTCTCTCTCAAACCATGTGGGCAGGACGGGGGCAGAGGAGGCTCGTACCGCGCATTCTCCGGCGAGCCGCAGCGGCGGGTCCTGAGCTCGATCTCGAGCTCAGGAGCTCCTGGGAAGAAGAAGGAGGCCTCGGGGTGTAATTGAGTGGAGGAGAGGGAGACCAGAGTGGAGAGAAGGGCTCGGGGAGGCCATTTTATAGGTGGCCCGCGGTACACCGTATGCTGGTGCACCGGCGAGGGCGTGGCCGAGGCCAGAGGCCACGGGAGGAGGCGTGGGTGTGTCGGGGGTGTTGGTGGGGGTTGTCCACGACACATGTAAGAGAGAGGAGAGGCACGGCCTGACTCTGGAGCTAGCGCGTGCGAGCTCACGCATTGGCCGGCTCGGGCGGCGTCGGGCATGCGCTGGGGAGAGCCGTTGCACGGAGAGAGAGGAGGGGGCCAGGGTCGTGGCGTGTCCCAGACGGCGAGGGACCTCGACTGGCACGCGGGGGAGGCTCGAGGTGGCCAGGGTCGAGATGTCAACCCTCTGGAGCGTGACAGCACGCTCCAGTGCGCGACTTTGGCCCGCATGCCAGGGCTTTTGACATGATCTGGCGTGTCCACTTGCGTCCATTAGCTTTAGGTGGAGTATTATTTTGGAAAAGCACATTGGGTGCTCTGGGATGGCTATGAGTGAGGGAGAGCAGAGAGAGAAGAGAGAATTGGGGCTGTCCAGAGAGGGAAATGGGGGTTTTACCCCATGCAATCATGCACCTGGGCGCCAGGAAATTTACTGGGGGCGCTGTGGGTCTAGGTGGAGCCGTGGTAAAAAGAGAGGCTCAAGGAGAACAGTGGAAGGGTTCAGAATATGGTTTTTTACCAAATCACCAGAAGGTGTTTGATGCTGGTTTGGGCAAGACAAGCTCCTGTACTTCTAGTGAGATTTCACAGTGTCAAATGGGAGATGAAAATAGGGTGGATCACCAAGTTTGAGCCCAATTGAAAGAAATTTCCAATGTAAACTTCTTAAACCCTAGAAATGAGCAGAAACTGATTTTCACAGATACAGTCATGCTAATCTATTCTCCTAAATGCACCACTTGGTGTGGTCGCATTATTTGGGGATTAGAGAATGCCCACAAAGTTTTAGATCAATTAGGGAAAGTTGGCAATGTAGAGTTTATCAAATTAGGTTCCGGACAGGAAGGGTTTTTGGGCACTTTTGTGAACCAAAACAATTGGGATTGGGATGAAACTTTGCAAGATCATCACACATAGCATGTGTGACTTTCTAGAAGTTTACTTGATTTATTTGAGAAAATTTGCTATAGAAATACTTCAAAAGCTCGAAATAGGCAGAAAGGGTTTTGGAGGGTTTTGTCCAATATTTTGAACATGACCATGTGTTGAAACTCATATATATGGATAATATATGTCCACTGAGTTTACCTAAATTTTCTCAAATATTTTGAAAGCATAAAAATAATTTTTCCATTTGAAAGACCATTTCTGGCCTTAAGAAAAAGCCCTTAAATAAAATATGAGAATAATCTTTAAAAATAATATTTGGTGGTTTGGGTAAGTCTTGTATATGGTAGGTTCCAAATAGAATCTTTGAGGCTAAACATTCCACCCAATTTGAGGACTTTGAAGTAAAAACCTCAATTCAGGGCTTTTGGAAAACCTAAATTGAATAAATGCGTTTTTTGGCCAAAATAATATTTTATAAAAATAGTTTTAGGTCCTGTACACATGGCATGATCATTGGGCAGAGAGTTTTGATCAAGTAGGTGATAATAGAGAGGAGGGGAATTCTTGTGAATTAAAACACAAACAAACATTCAAGCAAATAGCACTTAAGCAAATCATCACAAGCACTCAAAAAGTTTTAATTGGGTCCAAATTTTATAAACTCATAGCATTGCAAAGTGGTACAAACACAGGGTGTGACAGACCTACCCCCCTTACAAGAATCTCGTCCCCGAGATTCCTAGGCTAGGCGCTAAAAAGATAAGGGAACTCGGATCTAAGGTAGTCTTCACGCTCCCAGGCTGCTTCTGCTTCAGTGTGGTTGCTCCATTGGACCTTGAAGTATTTGATGGTGTGGATGCGGGTGCAACGCTTAGCTTCTTCCAAGATGCAAACTGGTCTCTCACGATAAGTGAGATCTGGCTGAAGGTCAATGGCTTGATGATCAATGTCCTTGTAGAGGTCGGGGTGGTTGGGAAATTGGAGACACTTCCAGAGTTATGACACATGGAAAACGTTGTGCACATCGGATAGCTCGGAAGTTAGCTCTAGCTGGTAGGCAACTTCTCCTCATATGTCGGTGATTTTGAAGGGGCCGATATATCTTGGTGCGAGCTTTCCTTTGACGTGGAAGCATTGGTTTCCCTTGAGAGGTGTGACTCGGAGATAGACATAGTCCCCAACATGGAAACTCATGTCTCGTTGGTGTGAATCAGCGCAGCTCTTCTGTCTTGACTTGACTGTCTCTAAATGCTCTCTGCCGAGTTGAACTTGCTCTTCTGCTTCATGGAGGATATCTGGTCCGAACACTAGCCCTTCTCCGGTTTCTGACCAATTGAGGGGAGTGCGACACTTGCGTCCATACAACAGCTCAAATGGTGCCATCTGCAGACTGGACTAATAGCTGTAGTTGTAGGAGAACTCAGCAAACGGCAAGCAATCCTCCCACTTGGCTCCAGATGCCAGAACACATGCACGGAGCATATCCTCGAGTATCTGGTTTACTCGCTTAGTTTGTCCTCCGGTCTGGGGGTGAAAAGTAGTGCTGAAGGATAACTAGGTTCCCATAGCTTCTTGAAATCTACTCCAGAACCTTGAGGTAAACTGGGTTCCTCGGTCTGACATGATCTCCTTAGGAACTCCATGGAGGCTCACGATCCGGTTGATATAGAGGTTGGCTAGCTGGTTCCCATTATAGGTGGTCTTGAAGGGAATGAAGTGAGCTACTTTGGTCAGGTGTTCGACAATGACCCAAATGGAGTCATGTCCTTTGCTTGACCTCGGCAAACCGGTGATGAAGTACATCCCGACCTTGTCCCACTTCCATTCCGGCACCTTGAGAGGTTGTAACGGTCCAGCAGGTCGTTGATGCTCATCTTTGACTCTCTGGCATATGTCACACTTAGCGAAAAAGTGGCTATCTCTCTTTTCATTCCATGCCACCAAAATCTTGCTTTGAGGTCTTGGTACATCTTGGTTCCTCCAGGATGGATGGAATACGAAGTGTCATGAGCTTCTTGCAAGATCAAGTTCTTGAGCTCAACTTTGTTGGGTATGCAAATGTGATTTCCAAACCACACGACTCCTCACTACTAGAAAAAGGCCTGTTAGTGGCGCACCTATTTTTGCCATTAATGGCGCACTATAGGTGCGCCACTATTACCACGCCACTTGTAACAAATACTAATGGCGCACCTCTGGTGCGCCATTAGTAATCCAGATAGTAGTGGCGCACCACCTGGTGTGCCATTACTAACCATACATGTGCGCCACTGGTAAGATGAACAGGTGCGCCACTACTAAAATTTTGAAATCTGGATCTGGATTTGGTACAATTTTTTTTTTGCAATTTTTTTCGAATTTTGTTCTGGATCTGGTACGTTCTTTGTGCCGGGGAGCTCCACATGTGGCTGGAAGTAGAGGAGGGAGGAGAGGAGGGAGGAGGAGGGAGGAGAGAGGAGAGGAGGGAGGAGGAGGGAGGAGAGAGGAGAGAGGGAGGAGGAGGAGAGACCATGAGGAGGAGGGAGGAGGAGGTCGCCGGAGAGGAGGAGGAGGTCGCCGGAGAGGAGGAGGAGGAGGTCGCCGGAGAGGAGGAGGAGGAGGTCACCGGAGAGGAGGAGGAGGAGGTCGCCGGAGAGCCGTGAGGAGAAGGAGGAGGTCACCGGAGAGGAGGAGGAGGAGGAGGTCGCCGGAGAGCCGTGAGGAGGAGGGAGGAGGAGGTCGTCGGAGAGCCGTGAGGAGGAGGGAGGGGCATGGAGGAGGGGAGGAGGAAGAAGAGGTAGGTAGAAAAGGGAAGAAGTGATGGAGGGAGGAGGAAGAGGAAGAAGAGGTAATATATATAGTGGTTGTGGCGTTACAAACTTAGTAGTGGCGCACCATGGGTGTGGTGCGCCATTACTAGTTTTGAAATTTCAAAACTAGTAATGGCGCACCACACCCATGGTGCGCCACTACTAACTTTTTTTATTTTTTTGAATTTGGAAGGCGGGAAAATTACTAATGGCGCACCACACCCACGGTGCGCCACTACTAATTTTTTTTATTTTTTTGAATTTTTTTGCCTTCAGATCTTACAAGCCCCGTAACTTTTTTTCTGTTAGGTTTTTGAATTCGGATATAAATTTTCGAGTAGATGATTTTTCATATAAAAAACTTTTTCATCGGAGTTCGTATGCAAAAGTTATGCCCATTTTACAAATTCTCGAGAGATTTTGCAAAAAAATCGAAAACTCATGTTTGTAAATTTTGCTAACAACTAGACCACAGATCACATGGGAATCTTATTTTCTTTTATTTTTTTGACATTTCTATCATTTTCTTTTATTTTTTTTGAAACTGAAAAGGCGGTCCACCGGGGGGGGGGGTGCATTTGTTGAATTTTGCTAACAACTAGACCACATATCACATGGGAATATTATTTTCTTTTATTTTTTTGACATTTCTATCATTTTCTTTTATTTTTTTTTGAAACTGCAAAGGCGGTGGATAGGTGAGAGGGCAAAAGAAAAGAAAAAGGCGGGCCGGTCGGTGCAGCACATAGCAATGGCGCACCAGGGGGTGGTGCGCCATTGCTATGTGCCATAGCAATGGCGCACCACCCCCTGGTGCGCCATTGCTATGTGCTGCCAAAAATGCCCACCTCCCCTGGCTTACCAATGGCGCACCTTTGCTAGGTGCGCCATTGCTACCTAAAATAGCAATGGCGCATCTGGCGAAGGTGCGCCATTGGTAAGCCTGGGGAAGGGGGTGGACCCGAGGGAAAAATAGCAATGGCGCATTGGACTAAAGGTGCGCCACTACTAAAAAAATAGCAATGGCGCACCTGCTTCTGGTGCGCCACTGCTATATAGCAGTGGCGCACCACCACCATGGTGCGCCACTAATAGGGATATTGGCTATAGCCATTTTTCTAGTAGTGCCTTGTTCATCCACTGAGAATCCTGGGGCCTTGCCTACCTTGATCTTCCTTTTATTGCCTTCAATACTCTCGTGTACCTTCTAAGCTTCCTAAATATCATCCATCAAGGTAGGCTTCACTTCAAGGTTGGCTAGAATCCAGGTGCAACTAGTTCCAAGCCAAAGCTTTCAAGCTCTTCATACAAGGCGGGTAGCCTTTCCTTGATCATAGCATTTAAGGAACAGACCTTTCTGCTTAAGGCATCTGCTACCAGGTTAGCCTTCCCAGGGTGGTATTGAACACTGAGGTCGTAATCCTTGATCAACTCCAACCATCTTCATTGCCTCATGTTCAACTCCCTTTGAGTGAAAATATACTTTAAACTCTTATGGTCAGTGTATATCTCACATCGCTTTCCCAGAAGGTAATGTCGCCATATCTTCAAGGCATGAACTACAGATGCCAACTCAAGATCATGGGTAGCGTAGTTCTCTTCATTTGGACGTAGCTATCTTGATAGATATGCTACGACTCTGCCTTCTTGCATCAGAACACCTCCAAGCCCGGTTCTTGATGCATCACAATATATCACAAAGTCCTTGTGAATATCAGGGGTGGCCAGAACAAGGGTTGTTGTCAATCTCTTCTTGAGTTCTTGGAAGCTTTCTTCAAACATCGGCGTCCATTCGAACTTCTTGTCCTTCTTCAAGAGACGAGTCATGGGTCTGGCAATGCTCGAGAAGCATTCGACGAACTTGCGGTAATATCCCGCGAGTCCGAGGAAGCTCCTGATTTCCTTCACATTGCTCGGAGGTTGCCATTCAGTCATGGCTTTAATCTTGGCAGGATCTACTGACAATCCTTCTGCAGTCAACACATGACCCAAGAATCCAACTTCATGCAGCCAGAATTCGCACTTGCTGAATTTGGCATAAAGCTGGTGCTCTCGAAGCTTGTTTAGGACCAATCTCAAGTGTTGCTCATGCTCTTCTTCAGACTTGGAGAAGATGAGTATGTTGTCGATGAAGACAACGAAAAACTTGTCCAAATACTCCACGAAGACTCAGTTCATGAGGTACATAAAGTAGGCTGGGGCATTGGTTACCCCAAATGACATGACCGTGTATTCTTACAGGCCATACCGGTTTACAAATGCGGTCTTCGCAATGTCTTGGGGTCTGATCTTCAGCTTATAGTACTCGGACCTGACATCGATCTTGGAAAACACCTTGGCTCCATTCAGTTGATCGAACATGTCTTTAATCTTAGGGAGTGGGTACTTCTTCTTGATTGTTACGTCATTGAGAGAACGGTAATCGACACAGAGTCGGATAGTTCCATCCCTCTTTGACACAAATAGAACAGGTGATCCCCAAGGAGAGGCACTAGGGCGAATGAACGCTTTCCGGAGCTGCTCAGCCAGTTGCTTCTTCAATTCTGTCGGCGTTCTGGGAATGGGGGTACCCAGATCTGCCTGCCTGCGGCCCAGGGCGTGGCCCACCTCATCAGCCAAGCATGGCCTGGCGTGACTTCGCTCAAGACAAGGCCCTCGCGAGGACTCCAGGCTCGCGAGGAAGAACAGCACCAGGATCAGCAGGGGGAGGGCCTCCTCAGGCCCCCTCCCGAGCGGCGGTGATCTCTATGCGGAACACGGCCACAGGAGTCAAGGATGATGCAAGGAAGGACAGGCGGGCGCCAGCGCGCCAGGCGGTGCAGTTTCCCCTTTGGTGCAACGAGAGCAGGGACGTACACGGGTTCCCAAAGCGCCTCCCAAAGGTTTCCATTCCGGTGCAACTAGACCACAACCACGAGCCCCGCTGGGCGGATGTCCTCGCAGAGCCCACCTCTGCATCATCGACATCTACTTTGCAGGCGAAGACCACCTTTGGGCAGGGTGGGGATGTACTCCTGTCCCCCTTTGAATTTGGCCGTTGTGGGATCCCTTCCCGCCATTGCGATAAGGGAAGAGGACCCGGGCCACTACTACATATAGAGGCTAGGCTGCACCGTAGAGAGGGGGAACCGCAAGGCTAGCAGAAGGCCAAGAACACCACCGAAGTGCCCTCACGAGGCCACTGACCACTGTGCTAGTTCATCCGCCACACCTCCCCGAGAGGCAATCCACCAAAGCAGGAGTAGGGTATTACGCTTCGCAGCAGCCCGAACCTGGGTAAACCACCGTGTTCATCTTCTTGCTCGTCATCGTGCGAGTTCGCCGTAGTAACCATCGAGTAGCTAGCTGAGTAGGGCGAGGCTGCAAGGGATCTTCGCACACGCCCCTGTGTTCGAACCTTGAGGGTTTTGGGCAGCCCGAAATCCGACATTTGGCGCGCCAGGTAGGGGGCGTGTCGGAGTCTTCTTCAAGCTTCGCTCTTCCCCCGCTCCACTGCTCCGATGGCCGGCGCCCAACAAGCTTCCCCCGGCCATGGCGGATCAGCTTCCATCGATCCCACCGCTGCTGTCGGAGACCCACGCCCCAGCGGCATAGTGCTGGACGGTCAGTATCAAACCGCCAGTATCGCCTCCGCCGTCGCCGCCCCTCGCACTGCCCAAACTCACGGCGGGCGGGCGGCGCCCTGAGCACCGGCGTCGCGCCACACCTACGTGGGGGACCTCGGCGCACACGATGCGCTGCTGCTGGCAAGCGAGATGCTCCGCCACTGCCCGACACATGGGGGCTTCGACGCATGGGCCGACCACGTCGCAGAGCTGGTCACCGTCGCGCGGAGGGCCGTGGCTCCTCACTCTTGTCCAAGAGCCAGGGGCTCGCTCGCCGCGCCTGTCCCCCAGCCCGCCGACGGCGTGCCCCCTCCAGCCCTGGGTGAGCCCGAGCGGGGCCTTCCACATGCCGTGCTCCTTCTCCTTCGAATTCTGGTGACCGGTTTCGGGGCACAACCCGGCCATGATGACCGAGCGCGCGGAGGAAACAACGGGGCGCCCCATGCGCGCACCAACACGCGCCTCCATGACCAAGTGGACCTTCAACTGCCTGGATTGACCAGGCAGGAGCGCGCCATCCTGCGCAGGGAGCAAGCGGCGCAGGCGTCCGGACAGACAAGCAACAACGATGAAGGTGCGTCAGATCGCCGAGGAAGCAATCCACGTCAGGAGAAGCGCGGCCCACCCAACGGCAGTGCCAGTGGTACACAACTTCGCTCTGAGGCTCATCGCAAGAGGGTCTACGGGCTGCGCGCGTAGGGCGGCGCCCCGCCGCCACCCGGAGGGACCGTCCTGCTGCAGGCGCCAACACCCGACAAGAATAGGGAGAGCCCCGGGCGTCCTCCCCGAGCCGGGCCTGGGGGCTGCCCCCGACGGAGCACCGAGCCTGGACGACGCGAGCGGGAGAAAGAGGGAGGACGCCCCCGCGCCCGCGGGGCATGGCGTAAGCCGTCGCCCTCGCGAGCAGGCAACGCCGAGCCGAGCCCCGGGGCCTCAGGAGTGATGGACTGGGGGGCGCAGCAAGACGTAAGTAGCGCGGGCCACCCGCGGCAACTGGAACTCCGGCGCAGCCTCGGGAGGCTGGGCCTCACGAGGCCCTGGAGGAGGCTTCATCGACAAAACACCTCTGTGACTGCGCCGGATGCATTGTGCTCATGTTTGGGCCGCGAGAGCGCAATCCAGCGGCTACGTGGGGAACAATGCATCCGGGTTTGGGTCATAGAGGCGCACAACCGGGCAGAAATGCATGGGGTAGCTCTTAACGGAGTTGGGAGCAACCAGGCCGAGCGCCTGGGGGATTGCCCAGCTATCTACGGCCGTGACACTGTCACGTAATAATGAGTGGGTTGTATACGCCCGGAGCCCCCCGAGGACGCGGAGGGGTTCCCTCCCACGCAATGTGGAAGTCCCATGCTCCGCGCTGGCGGACAACACTGCCCACCAATGGCTATGCCCACGCAACGTGGACGCCCTACGCTCAGCGCTGGGGGAAGACGAAGACGAAGATTAGCCTAGGTGCCGGACGCGGCAGTTGCTTGCTTCTTTTTGTGTTCGAATTGCCACTTTTTGGAATGAAGTTTGAGGACTTCGGAACTCTATATTTAAAAGAAAAAGGGGTGGGGACTTTTCTCTCATAGCTCTCTCGTTTTACAGGTCTTGAATTCTCTTTTTCTGGATTGGTGTTTCGCAAGGGGCCGTGCGCTCCGGCTCACCCCAAGGCACCTCGGATCAAGATGCAAAGCCCTGTCGCATCAGGGACTTGCATCTTTTGGCAGTCGACCCCCATTCGGGGGCTCCAACAGCAGCGCGGCACCGCAGCATGGAATCTCGGGAGGCCCCAGTGCCTCATGAGGCAGTACCCGCCAGGGCGGAATGGGAGTCGCTCGAGCATCAAAGGGGGCTCCTGAGCAGCGCGCCTCAGGAGCCTTACTGGTCACATAGCCACTCGCCCCTCGATGTCGTCCTTGGTGATCCGGTCGGTATCGAGGGTGTCGAGGCCTCACCTCGTAGTTGCGTCCTTGGTGATCCGGTCGTACACTACGGTGGTAGGGAAATGTCCGGGACTGGGACCTGCAGACATAGAGCTGCTTGAGCGTCAAGGGGGGCTCTTGAGCAACACGCCTCAGGAGCCTTACCGGTCATATAGCCACTAGCCCCTCGATGTCGTCCTTGGTGATCCGGTCGGCATCGAGAGTGTCGAGGCCTCACCTCGTAGTTGCGTCCTTGGTGATCCGGTCGTACACTACGGTGGTAGGGAAATGTGCGGGACTGGGGCCTGCAGACACAGAGTGCCGAAAGGGCTCCCGACCTGCCCCACTCGTAAGGAAGAAAGAAGTCCCCAGGACGCCCGGACTTCCCAAGCGCCATAGCCAAACCACTCCGCAAGCAAGTAAGAAGCGCCCCAGGCAGAATCACGGATCATCTGGACGACCCGGTCGCGCCTCGCGACGCACGAGATCGTCTCTAGCCTACAAGCTAAGTACACTACCGAATCAAGCACAAGCCTCCTGACCCAATGGCGGCCCGAATACGGGGTAAAAGTTGCGCGCACTAACGCCAGAATTCAGGTACCACGGTCTACGGTGTGCCACCATGAAATCCCGTGCGGCTCCAGGCACCAGGAGGGGCGGCATGAGGAATTTGGCCTTGACGGGCAGCGATGCCGAGAACCCGGGGCTCGACGGCCGCGAACCGCCCCTCAGGAGAGGAGGCCTCACGAGGACCCTGCCGGCCGTCATCATCAAGCCGCATCGGCAGCAGCGCCGAGCCCTGTGCGAAGAAACTAAGTCACGTCACAGCAAGCAAGCGATCGAAGATTCAAGAGAATAAAAACAAGAGGGCGAAGGTAACATGCAAAAGGCTAACGCCCTCCGGGGACGAGTTCTTCTTAGAATATTAGAGGAACCATGAAGGGGAAACAGGGGATGCCTAGGGGGAGGAGCCGCCGTCGCCACCCGCGCCGCCGGCCGCCTCGACGTCGGAATCGTCCTCCCTGCTGGAGGCGGGCACCAGGATGAACCGCTCCACCAGGGACTCCACGTGCGGGCGCACCTCGTCCCGAAGGGGGCGCTGGAGCTCGTCAGGCACCCGCTCCACGACACGCCGGAGGTCGAGCTGCAGAGCGTGGAGGCACAGGTTGGAGAAGACGAACGTCAGGGCGAGGTCCAGGAGGTCGCGCGCGTCGGACTCGTTGTCCGCGTTCACGCGGGAGACGCCGGCCTCCAGCGCCTCCACCACCCTCCGGAAGAAGTCAAGATAGCCACCATCGCCGTGCGCGCACAGCAGCGCGGGGGCTTCCCCGACGAACCGGCTCACCGCACTGGTCGCGCGGCGGGCGATGCCAAGGTACTGCTTGGCACGCTGGGATTCCAGCATCTTGGCGTGCGTCGCTTCATCTTGGGCGACCTGCACGGCGTCGGCTGCCTCCTTAACTTGGGCCTGGAGGGACGCCAGCTCCGCCCTGGCCTCCGCTTCGCCCCTGAGGGCGGATTGGAAGGCGGCCTTGGTAGTCGCGAGCTGAGCCCGCAGCGCATCCGCCTCCTCTTCGAGCTCGCCAAGCCTGCGTTTCTTGGCCGCAGGCACCCTGGGAGAAGGAGAAGATCATGCTCGGAGCGCTGAACAAATGACTAAGGAGGGAGGTGGCAGAGTACTCACTCATTGACCATGGCCCAACGCCGGCGAACTTGCGCCGTGTCACACCCTGTGTTTGTATCACTTTGCTATGATGGATTTACAAAATTTGGAACCAATTAAAACTTTTGAGTGCATGCTTGTTTGAATTGTTGCTTGTTTGATTATTTGGTTGATAATGTTTGGCACTCTTAGGTTCTACTCCTCTCCATATTCATCTTCCTAGATCCAAACTTCTTTCCCAATGATCATGCCATGTGAATAGTACCCAAAACTATTTTTATCAAATATTATTTTGGCCAAAAAGGATTTATTCAATTTAGGTTTACTAAAACCCCTGAATTGAGGTCTGTACTACAAGTCCTCAAATTGGGTGGATACTTTTTCCCCAAAGGCTTTATTTGAAGCCTACTATATATATGACTTTCCAAAACCACCTAATATTATTTTTAAAGATTATTTTCCTATTTTATTTAAAGGCTTTTTCTTAAGTCCAGAAATGGTTTTTCATAGGGAAAAATTATTGAAATGCTTTCAAAATAATTGAGAAAATTTAGGGAAACTCAGTGGACATATATTTTCCATATATATGAGTTTCAACACATGGTCATGTTCAAAATCATGGGCAAAACTCCTCAAAACCCTTTCTGCTTAAATCAAGTTTCAAAATATTTCTATAAGAAATATTCTCAATAAATTCCATGAAAATTCCAGAAAGTCACAATTGTCATATGTGATGATCTTGCAAAGTTTCATCTCAATCCCAATTGATTTGCTTCATCAAAATATTCCAAAATTATTCATGTCCAGAGCCAAATTTGAACAACTTTACATTGTGAAGTTTCTTCCCTTGACCCCAAACTTTGTGGGCATGTGCTGAACCCCAAATAATGATACCACACCAAGTGGTGGATTTGTGGGAAGTGAAATGCATGCCTAGATCTACAGAAATCTGATTCTGTTGATTTCTAGGGTTTCACAAAGTTACATTGTGAACTTTCTTCAATCAAGCTCAAACTTGGCGATCCTCTCTATTTCTACCTATATTCTCATCCTATTAAATCTCATGGCAAGCAAACCCCATTTACTTAGCCAAATCACCATCAAACACTTTTGCATATTTTGTAAAGAACCTTGTTTGACCCCCTTCTGCTATTCTCCTTGCATCCAAAATTTTACCACAGTCCCTTACTGATGTGTTTCACCTCCAGTAAAAACCCCAAGGCCACTGATCATTGATTGGTGGGGTAAAACCCTCATTTTACCCCCTGGACAGCAATGGCAGGAGCATCTCTACCCTCTCCCCCACTCCATTTCTTTTCTCCCTAGCTCTAGAGCATCCTAGGAGCATCTAAGCAACCCCCACGAGCTACTGGACAAGGTGGGGCACCACAGAGCTCGCGGGCAACGGCAATGCCGGCCATATGCATGCTCTGGAGCGCGCTACAGTGCGCTCCCGCACTGTAGCCGCCCCCATTCCAATGCCCCCGACAGCCTCGGGCTCTCCCCTCTCGCCTGCTGATCGTCCTCGACGTCCGCGTCATGCCACCGTGTCGACCCCCTCCTCTCTCCTCCTCCAACGGTCTCCCGCACGCGCGCCCTGCGCCGCCCAGCTCGGCCAACCATGGGGCTCACACGCGCGCGCATCCCCGCCCCTTCTCTCTCTCCCCCTGGTCGTGGACATGCTCCACCAGCTCCCCAGATACGCCCACGCCTCCTCCCGTGACCCCTGGCCTCGGCCCCGAGCTCGCGGGCGCACCCGAGCTCGGTGGACCACTCCTCCCCTATAAAAGGGACTCCCCCGAGTTCCCTCTCCCCTTTGATCCCTCTCTTCTCGCCCCAATCGAACCCCTGTGCCACCCAATCGAGCCCCCGGAGCCCCTGCCCACAGATCGACCCAGAGCTCCGCTGCATCGGGTCACCAGAATTCGCAAGGTAGGAAGCCCCTCCAACCCTCATTCTTCTTCGGTTGCTCCTCCCTCACTCCACTGAGTCATTTCCCCCTCTTCCCCGTCCATTTTGCAGCACGGGACGGCCACAACGATCTCCTCCCGAATTCCTCTGCCGCGGCTACCTTGTCACCGGCGACCCCTCGCTCTCTGGCGCTCCCCTCCACCTCCAGGAGATCGGTGACTCAACCCCGAGCCCATTCCCGCACTCGCATGCCGTCACCGTGTCCCACACCGTCGCCGGTGAGCATCGCCGCCCCTGTCCGGAGGTGGGAGATGACAGGTGGGACCCCCCTGTCATCCCCACACCTCCCTCCCACTACCTCGCTCTCGCTGACGCTAGGGCCCGCTCGTCAGGATCAAGCCTGGCCGCGCACGCGTGCCCGCAGCTCAGCTGGGCCAGCCTGGCCGGTTGGGCCCGATACGGCTGGGCATTAGGCCCAAGGCACCGAGGCCTTTTTCTTTTTCTTTTCCAATAGGTTTTCCAAAAATCCCACAGGATTAAATAAAAATCCAATGCCAAATATTTTTCCACCATAAATCTTAGAATATTCTGTAGAATTTAATAGTGCCACTTGTGCATTTTTGTGTGAATGTTTTATGTAATGATTTTAATGAAAACCTAGTTTTTAATATTTTTAGCCTCTGTTTAATAGTTTTAAAAATGTTTCTCACAACAAAACTATAGATAGATGTTTTTAGAATAGTTTGTAGTACTTATCAGAGTGGGGCCACATTTTAGAAGTAAATATTGTGCTCTATTTTTGTGTGATGCTTATTTTTGCCCGTTTATTCCGCGACGATAGATTGCGTTGTTGACGAAGGGATTGGACCCGAAGATTTCGAAGACCCCGAAGACGTTGTTGATCCAGGCAAGCAGCCCTTTGACCATGACTATGAAATCTTTTATTGCATGGCATATAGCACTTTATTTCTTGATTTTCATCATGTTGAGGTGGTGACCACTACGGTGGGATGCGTTCGATACTTTACCATTGATACTTGCATCGTGCATGACCCTACCATCCTTATGAGGGTTGTGCGGGTGGGAGTAGATAGCATGCTAAGTAGTTGCTACGCAAAGTGGGACGGGAATATGCATGGCGATGGAAACAAAATGATTTCAAAGACTTTTCAAAAACCCCGTCGGGTGCCACTTATGCCCGAGGGAGATGATGTTGTGCTAGGTAACCACTTGAGAAATAAGTGGTGTACCGGAGCAGGTTGTGTGTGTGTGTGTGTGTGTTTTTCGAAAATGGAGAGATTTAAGATTTGCTGACCATCCCAACCTTACATGTACAACCAAGATACCCCTTATGGGACGGGGCTTTGTTGATTACTTTGATGGGTACTAGCATAGAGCCCGCATTACTAGTGGCGGGAGTGCCGTGGTCACTCTCGATACGGGGTCGTGCCGGTAAGGACAATCATGCGCTGTCTTCATAGGCACCGGGCACACCGTTGGTCCCTGCATGGATGATACTTGTGATGTACATCATGTGGGCTGGGTACCAATCGAGTGGACTCTTTGTTTAGTATCGTCAGGGGAAATGCAATGTTCGGGTACTTACCTCGGGTATGGACAATACCGTGAGTCGTGGCTTGACACGGAAGTTTCCCGAGTCTTGTGGGTAAAGTGTGCAACCTCTGCAGATTGTCAAACTATTCGAATAGCCGTGTCCACGGTCATGGACAGTTGGAGGTCCTGCTTAAACTACGTCCGGTGTTTTCACAAACTTGGTGTGTGTGTGTGTGTGTGTGTGTGTGTGTGTGTGTGTGTGGATGACACAAAGATGGTACTTGAGCTAAGTCCGATGACTTGGCATGATGATGAACATGAGATGTTCAACCACTGCTTATGATGGCAACTGTGTCTTGTTCATATGAATACCTGTCAATTGTTGATGCATTCTTACTTACGCTACTTGATCATGTCATTGCACTTAAAACTAGCTTTCTGCAAAACTTACCTACTTAGTGCTATATCATGCATTGTTATACCTTGTTCCAAAACTCGGGTTGCTTGCGAGTACATTCAAAGTACTCATTGGCTTGCCACTGGTTATTTAATTGGCCGGGCATGGAAGAGCAGGAATATGGCGAAGAGTTCGTTCGTGACAAACATGCGAACTAGGACGCTTCCCAGTCAGAATGCCTGTAGGTTTAAGGCAGATGGCATGGGTTCAAGCTTCCGATCAAGATTTCCGCTGCTTGTTATGTTTAAGTGTTTGGCCCTTGCGGCCCTATCTATGTAAGACTAGACCTTCATGGTCTTTATTTGTGTAAGACGCTAAATGTGGATGTAAGACTCTTGTTATTCAGCTTCTGTGTGTTCAGTGAACATTGATCTCTGGGATCACTGTACACGTGCATTCGGTGATCACGACTTATGAGTCGGGGTCCCCACAGAGCTGGTATCAGAGCCATCCTGACTGTAGGAAGCCCTTAGTTAGCATGGACGTTAGTTAGAATGAAACCGTTTTCAAAACTACACCTAGCACATATACTTAGGAGTTTCTGCACTTATTACCTCTTCTATTCTTCACACAACACTCTGCTGACTCTCCTCCCTTCAAACCTTTGTAGATGGCCGTTGTACCTGAAGCCCTCCTTGCATCCGGGTTTCCCCTACTCCTTGAGGATAGCCTGGAGAAGTGCCAGTATCGCCGACCACCCGTTTTCCTCTACCACGAGCACTGGGTCGATGCCGTCACGAAGGAGTACCACGTGGATGTGGTTGTGAAGGCAAACGACTCCTCGACTAGTTGGTTCTTTGAAGGACCACAGATGGAGACCATGGCACTCGCAGTCGAGACAGTTGCACGCAAGGCACTCCTACACCTTCGAGATATCATTTTAGAGATGGCATACGAGCCAGCTACTCGCTACCTACCTTTCAGAAAGGATGATCTTGGCGAGAGTTGGATGTTTATTCCATCCAAGGAGGATGGCACACCACTCAGGTTCCATACCTACTTCAGCCTCTCCGCCGATAGTCTGGTTCACAACTTGATTAAGGAGTCCATGAAGCTCCGCGAGGAACTTCACCACACCCGAGAGCTACTTCGTCAAGTCAAGACGATGCCAGACAGGATCAAGAAGGATGGAGCTCCTGAGGGACGACCAGCTGTCGCTTATCGAGGAGGAGTACCCCCAGCTAGAGATGCACCCACACGTCGTCGTCGCATGAGTGCGAAGGAGTACCGTGAGGTCTTCACTGACCCACCGACGAAGCGTCGTCAGGATGGACCTCCTCGTTCTCTGACCCCTTCGACCGGAAACGATGCCCGTTCGGATGATGAACAGGAGGAAGACCCAGAGGAGCGTGACTACGAGACCGAGCACTCCACCACCTGAGTCCGAGAACCCCTAGGGTAGGATCAGTCATGTACCCCTCATTCGAAGTCGAGCACGTGTAATGGTTCATAAGAAACCATGTGTGCTTGTTGTTTGTTTTGTTGTTTGTGTTCAGATGCAAGTCGCACTTTTGCCTTAGGCAACATGTAAGCGACTTCATCGTCTATCTTATCTTAATATATGAGTTGGTCTTTCGACCTTTGTTTTACCACACTTGCACAATACCAACCCCCTTAGGCACGCTTTCTCCAGTACTGCTTTCCCTCTCATCTATCCTAGTTATCTGACTTGGCTGCTCCAAACAGGATGGTGACTGCAAACCGCAACAGCTTCTTCACCAACCCTAAAGCCGGCAACTCCAGCCAGCGGCAGGCAGCTGGTGGGACTGCTCGGGCTGAAGGACACTAGGAGCAGCCACAAGGCGACATTCCCCCGCCACCACCTCCACCGGAGAACATGACCATAGCTCAGTTTCTCCAAGTTCTCTGGGAGGAACGCCAAGCCAACACTGTTGCTATTCAGCAGATGGCTCAAGTCCTTGTGAACAACTAGCAGCAAGGCAGGAACGGCAATGGCCGCTCCACTCTGTCTGAGTTCATGAGGAATTCGCCCCCAACCTTCACCGAGACTGCTGAACCCTTGGATGCCGATGACTTGATCCGCACCATCGAGGACCTCCTTGCACTGGTCAATTGCAGTGAGGATCGTGAGAAGGTGTTGTATGCCTCTCACTGCCTCGGCGGTACCGCCAGAGCTTGGTGGGATGGATTCAAGGTCATGCAAGGCGATCGTGTGATCACCTAGGATAACTTCAAGGAAGGATTCCGCACCGCCCACATTCCTTCTTGGATCATGGCTATCAAGAAGAGAGAATTCCGAGCGCTGAAGCAAGGAAGTTGCTCTGTCAAGGAGTACATGCAGAAGTTCAACCTGCTTTCAAGGTATGCACCTGAGGATGTCAACACGGAGGCTGCTAAGATGGAACGCTTCATGGAAGGACTTCAGCAGACCCTACAGTATCAGCTCATTGTCTGCGACTGTCGGACCTTCTTCGACCTGGTGAACAAGGCCCTCATGCTGGAAGACAAGCGTCGTGCCATAGACGACACTCGCAAGCACAAGATGATTAGCAAGGGTAGTTCCAGCAACCAGAAGCCACGCCCCTGGCAGCCAGCCCCAACCAAGCCAACCTATCAGCCGCAGCAGGCTAGACCTCCTGCACCTCGTCCGAGCTACCAGCCTCAGCAGTATGCCAATCCCAGGCCAGCTTACAACAACCCCAATAACAACAATGGCGGTGGGAACTACAACAACAACCTTGGACAAGTCACTTGCTTTGGATGTGGTCAGCCAGGACACATCTCTAGGCTGTGTCCCAACAAGAAGCCAGATGCACCGCGCCCCAATGCGCCGAACCAGGGTCAAGGCCGTGGAGCGCCACCCAGGAACCCAGCTCCCCGCAACCAGCCCAACAATGGCAAGGGTCGTGTGAATCACGTCACCGCTGAGGAAGCCTAGAAAGACCCGGACGTCATACTGGGTATGTTCCTCATCAACTCAACCCCAGCAACAGTACTGTTTGATTGTGGAGCTTCGCATTCTTTTGTCACTCAAAAGTTCGCACTAGAGAGTGGTATGAAGCCTACACCCCTGGGTAGTCGTATGTTGATTCAGACCCCGGGACCAGTTATGAAGTCTGGGATAGGTTGTAGAGGAGTTGAGATTAACATCAACGGGGTAGACTTCCTAGCAGACGTTATCATCCTGAAGTCGGAAGGCTTGGATGTGATTCTAGGCATGGACTGGTTAATCAAGAACCAAGGTTACTTGGATTGTGCCAAGAGGACTGTTACCGTAACCAATAGCCTAGGAGTGGAAGTCAAGTATGTCCCCGGCTGTGCCTCCACTCAAGCCCCTCAGGTTAACTGTCTGTCGGGAATTGAGTTGGATCAAGAGCCAGTGGTATGTGAATACCCGGATGTTTTTCCTGATGAGCTGCCCGGAACGCCTCCTGACCGCGACATTGAGTTCATCATTGAGCTAATGCCCGGAGCAGGGCCCATCTATAAGAGGCCCTATAGAATGGGATCCGAAGAGTTGGCTGAATTGAAGAAGCAACTGGCAGAGCAGCTCAGAAAAGGATTCATTCGCCCTAGTGCCTCTCCTTGGGGATCACCTGTTCTGTTTGTGTCAAAGAGGGACGGAACTATCCGACTCTGTGTCGATTACCGTTCTCTCAATGAGGTCACAATAAAGAACAAGTATCCACTCCCCAAGATTGAATACCTGTTCGATCAGCTGAACGGAGGCAAGGAGTTTTCCAAGATCGACCTCAGGTCAGGGTACTACCAGCTGCAGATCAGGCCCCAAGACATTCCGAAGACGGCGTTTGTAACCCGGTATGGCCTGTATGAGTACACGGTCATGTCATTTGGGTTGACCAATGCCCCTGCCTACTTCATGTACCACATGAACAAAGTCTTCATGGAGTACTTGGACAAGTTTGTTGTGGTCTTCATTGATGACATACTCGTCTTCTCCAAGTCTGAAGAAGAGCATGAGCAACACTTGAGATTGGTCCTAGACAAGCTTCGAGAGCACCAGCTTTATGCCAAATTCAGCAAGTGTGAATTCTGGTTGCATGAAGTTGGATTCTTGCGTCATGTGTTGACTGCAGAAGGATTGTCAGTGGATCCTGCCAAGATTGAAGCCGTGTTTGAATGGTAATCCCCAACAAATGTGAAGGAAGTCAGAAGCTTCCTCGGACTCGCGGGATATTACTGCAAGTTCGTCGAAGGAATTTCGAGCATTGCCCGACCCATGACTCACCTTTTGAAGAAGGACAAGAAGTTCGAATGGACGGAGAAGTGTGAAGAAAGCTTCCAAGAGCTCAAGAAGAGATTGAACACAGCCCCAGTTTTGGCCACCCCCGATATCCACAAGGAGTTTGTCATATATTGTGATGCATCGAGAACCGGGCTTGGAGGTGTTCTGATGCAAGAAGGCAGAGTCATAGCATATCTATCCAGACAGCTACATCCTCATGAAGAGAACTACGCCACTCATGATCTTGAGTTGGCAGCTGTGGTTCACGCCTTAAAGACATGGCGACATTACCTTCTGGGGAAGCAATGTGAGATATTCACAGACCACAAGAGTTTGAAGTATATTTTCACCCAAAGGGAATTGAACATGAGGCAGCGAAGATGGTTGGAGTTGATCAAGGATTAGGACCTCAGTGTTCAATACCACCCTGGAAAGGCTAATGTGGTAGCCGATGCCTTAAGCAGAAAGGCTTGTTCCTTGAATGCTATGATTAAGGAAAGGCTACCCGCCCTGTATGAAGAGCTTGAAAGCTTCGGCTTGGAACTAGTTGCACCTGGATTCCTAGCCAATCTCGAAGCAAAGCCTACCTTGATGGAAGATATTAAGGAAGCTCAGAAGGGACACGAGAGCATTGAAGGAGTCAAGAGGAAGATCAAGGCAGGCAAGGCTCCAGGATTCTCAGTGGATGAACAAGGAGTTGTATGGTTTGGGAAGCGCATTTGCGTACCCAACAAAGAACAGCTCAAGAACTTGATCTTGCAAGAAGCTCATGTCTAACACCCCAAAATTTTGATTTGGTTTTTACAAAAAAATCTTTATTTGATTTGAACGAGGTTATTTGAATTTTTCTAAAAGACTCTCCTTTAAAAATCTTTTGATGACAAATATTCCTTGAGACCTTTCTCAATTATGGCTCTGGTCTTGAGGATTTTCAGCTTGTGTTGATTCAACACATATACTCTTGGGATGTTTTGCTATTTCTTTTATTAAAAAGAATTTCTATGAAATTGGATTTGTCTTTCCCTATTCAAAAATACTCTTATGCTACTCTCTTGCCATGACCTACATTGCAAATTTCCTTCCTAAACCCTCTTCCCTACTTTTGGAGCAAGTCTTATACTTATTCCAGCAAGGTTCAACCTATTTTAAATTTCCTTTCTATTTATTCTATCCTCAAACTTATTTCGGTTAATTATGTTGAACCCTTGGGATTTACAAAGGAAGTATCAGATTCCTTTGAGCTTTGATCCCAAATAAATTCTCCTAGCTACTCCTTAGTACCCTCAACCTATATCACCAAAGAACTGCTGGTCCACAGTTCAAAATTTTCAAAATTTGTTTACTGCAAATTTCGACCAGATTTGCTGTTTTTGATGAAATCCATTCTTTCACTCTTTCAAAAATTCTGAGAAAAATCAGGGAGCCTCTAGAAGCCCCAATGGATAAGCCCTCCAAGTTTCAGCTCAAAACAAATTTTCCACGTGCCTCAAACATTTCGTCGAACTGGTGGCCAGCACTGTTCTGTCAGGTTCAGAGATTCAGTGTTAATCTTTCAGGCTTCAGTGTCGTTTTCGTCAGTCGCCAGTGACAATCTCGCCAGTGCTCTCGTTAGCTCGTTGCTCACTGCTCCTCCTTCTTATCCAGGGTGCCGCACGGTCTCTTGGCCGGTTGTGAGCGTCGGTGGCGAGCTGTCGCGTCGGCTCCGGCGTCTTCCGCGGCGACAGTACCGCCCGTGGCGGCTAGCAGAGGCCAGCCCTGCAGTACGGCGCCGCTCCGCACCGCCCAAGCCACCAGTAGCCTCCGCGTGTTCATCTCCTCCCCTGAGCACGCAGCAAAAACGTCGCCGTGGCCTGAGAAGCGCAGAGCGCGCTCTCTGCCGCCGACGTGCCCGTGAGCGTCGTTCCGTCGAAGCCCCGGCTATAGCCCAAGTTTGATCAAGCTTAGCAGCAAAGTGGAGCCTGCGGTCCAACCAGAAGCTTCCCAGTCACCGTAATCTCCAGTTTGGCCACCTCCTCGCCGTAATTTCTCGCCGAAGATATTTTGCTCGCGGCACCCCCATCGCTCGCCTATAAATAGAGGCCCCCAAGACCACCCAGCAGACCAGCACCTCACCACCTATCCTCCTCACTACGCCACGTTCATCAGAGGACCTCGGGGAGGTCTTCTTCCTCGCCTCTGGCCGCCCCGATCCGCTTCGGGCTCCGGCAAAATTCACTCTGGTGAGTGTGCCCCGCAGCTCAAATTTGGTCAGTAGCTCTCTAGTGCACCCACTCATCTGAGCCGTACTTCAATTTGGTGTTAGAAGCTCTCTCCGGTGAGATCGTTCGACACCCGAAGCCACCGCCCGCCGGAGAAGAAGCTGTCGTCGCCGTGGTGCTCTTCGGTGACTCCTTCCACTACCCACCAATGCGGAAGAACCTCCTGAGCGCGCCGGTACCATTCCCTCCCTCTAGTTCTCAGTGAATCATCGCCGGCGACCACCGCTTGCTTCTGGCGCCGGCGAACTCCTTTTGAACCTGACATGAGGGACCCCCTCATCAGCTTTCTTTCTTTTTGAACCGGTTTACGAAGACGCCTTCGGGCAGAGTACGTTTTCTTATTGAGTTGGCGTACTTCAACCGAACCGTTTTCTATTTTATTCAAACTACCCCTGGGTATTTTAAAAACTATCACAGATTAGTCCCCGGACTAAAACCCTTATAACTTTTAAACAAAAGATGATTTTGAGTTGATTCTTTTTCTGTCATCTTTATTTTTCTGTCTAGTTTTTTATCATATTTACTTGAAAAATATTTGGAACAACTTTTATGCACGCACGGTATTTACGTTAGTATCTGATTGTTTGCATAACGTAGATACCGAAGGAGGAGACACTGCCATCAACTTCGCCGAGCTATACTCCGACTACTCCGATCCAGGAAAGCATGTTTGAACCTTTGATACAATGAGTATTTTGCATGTTTGCTTGAATTGTTATTCTCATGGCATGTTTATATAAGCATATGATAAATGTTATATTTCATGCATGATAAGTTGCAAGTGAGCTAAAAACTTGATGTGAACATGAAATATTGGACAACCTAGTCATGTGGTGACATGATAGGTTGTATGCTGGTATTGTTGGAGCATGCCGGTATTATCAAAGAAACTGTTTAACTCCAGTGTTGACATAGATCGAGTCTTGTCCCCATTCGCCTTCTTTTCGTGCTGCCACATGTTTTCTGCAAAGAATACGGTTTAGTAAGTTGCAAACCTCTTTCCATGTACACACCAAATAGAGGGGCCGTGATGAGGGTTCCATGGCCCTGGATTAAAGCCCGTCATCCGGTCAGGGGGCATGGGTGTTTCCGGTTGGGACCGAGAGGGGGGCACCCCTTAGTAGCGCGCGATATAAATTTGATCCCATGCAATTCGAGGCATTGGCCTCCCCGTCTTAAAGTTTTTCTTGAACGTTGCCTAGGGTGATACCTGGCATCGGGATGTGAAGTGGGTGTGTACTGGTTAGGTGTGTTTTCTTCAAAAATACCGTAGACGGAACTAGTCCTTCGGGATTACTGAAATCCGTTGGCTGTGGCTAAAGAGTACAACCTCTATAGAGTCAAAACTATTCGAATAGCCGTGTCCACGGTCAAGGACGTTGGTTGACAGGTCAAGTGTCGGTCTCAGTGTCAGTCTCTGGAGAACTAATATGTTAAATGACAGAAGTAAACTTGGCTGAATATTATTCCTGTGGATGGACTAACCTATTTATTATTGTGATGTGCCAAGTATTCCTTGGGATGGTGTTACCTAATGGATTACTCGTATTCGATATTGAAATATAAGCCCTTTATGTGATGTCGCTCAGACGTCCGACTGTGGCATTCTTGTTATTTATTTTCAGTACAAGCCCTTTATGTGATGTCGCTCAGACGTCCGACTGTGGCCTTCTTGTTGTTTACTCTCATTATAAGCCCTTTATGTGATGTCACTCAGACGTCCGACTGTGGCATTCTTGTTATTTATTTTGAGTACAAGCCCTTTATGTGATGTCGCTCAGACGTCCGACTATGGCATTCTTGTTATTTAATTTCAGTACAAGCCCTTTATGTGATGTCGCATCAGACGTCCGACTGTGGCATTATGTTGTTTACTTTCCTTATAAGCCCTTTATGCGATGTCGCTCAGACGTCCGACTGTGGCACGTACTATTATTTATTTCCCAGTATAAGCCCTTTATGTGGTGTCGCCCCGACGCCCGACTGAGGCATGTTTATTTATTCTTACCTTTCGAGGCGTCGCTTCAGACACCCGATCGGTCTTCTTCTATTTTATTGGGATTTCGGGAGGACTACCGCCCGACTTGCTTTTTATTTATCTTGCTGTGCAGATTTAATGCCTGTGTGTGTATTACTAATCTGCTCATGTGCATCATGTTTGCATTTGTTATATCTTATGTCCAAACTGTCTTGCGAGTATATTCAAAGTACTCACCTGGCTTGTTGATTTGGCCAGATGTTGACGAAGGCGATCTTATGGATGAAGAGTACGATAGCGAGTCAGACGCCTAGAGGAGTCCCAATCAGTCCCTTGCGATCCTGGAGTTTGCCACTTGTATTATATACACTTCCGCTACCCAAATAAAATCATCGAGCCTCACTCCGACGCTTGATGAGCTGTAAGATACTAGAGTCGTTGTCACCCACTCCATTGTGACATATCCACCACTACCATATATTGCGAGTCAGTAGTTATGCCACCATATCCATTGTGTCATATCCGCCTTTATGCTTAATATTGGCGCGCTTGTAATAAATTGTTGAGCAGCCTCAGCTCAACCCTGTATAATATTAAGTACTACTGGATTTCTGTATCAAGGATTTGTCTACCAGTACGAATGATTTTCTGTGCTGGTCTGACTGAAGGGGCAATTTTTCAATAACTATTTTATTGAAAAACCGGTCCTGACAACCTTGGTACCAGAGCCAGGTTGACTGTAGGAAGCCACTAGGTGCGATTGCTAATCGGTTATTAGCGTAATAATGTTATTTTAGCACTATAAATATTGTAGCAATTTTTCTGTTAGTCATCATAAATTTATGATATGACTATCTGGAATTTTTGACTACTTTTGTAGATGGCTGGCGGCGACTGTGAGTCACGCGTGTTCGCCAATGTGCCCGAGGGATTTATCAAGCTCCTCGTCTCCATCGCCAAGATCGCGATCGGGCCATCGACTCGTCCGGAGTTCACAGTCTACCAGCACAAGCTCAGCGGCAGCGTGTCTATGCACCAGGCCTCGGTGCAGTTCAAGGGAGGGCGTGCTGAATCACGCCACTTCCGATTTGTTGGGAGGGCAATGCCTACGGAGAGGCATGCTATGCAGATGGCTGCCCGTGAGGCAATTGCTCGTCTCCGGGATGCTCTTCCTTCGATGAAGGCTCGTCGCTACCGCTACCTCCCATGCCACGTGCCATACACTTGTCATTATGCATTTGCTTGCGCTAGGGGAGAGGGAGATGAAGCCATTGAGATGCTTGTTGAGTATCTCAAAGCTCTTGAGGCAGCTTTTGATAACCTCGTGGATGACTTTGTGGCTGCTCGTATGGACTCAGTTCAGGACTGTGTCGCCAACAGGAGGGAGCTCCTCCATACAGCACCACCACTGTCGTACATCTCGTCCGCAGCATCTTATGCACCTGCCGTCTTGGCCACTGCAAGCCACCTACCTACCACTGAGGAGTTTGACCGAGTTATTGCGCCTACCCCAGTTAGTCCTGCACCACCTGCCACACCCGCACCAGCCCCACAGCCCAGTACTCCCCGCTTAGAGCCTATTCTTGAGGAGGAGGTTGAGTCTCCAGCACCTCTGGGACTTACCCTCGGCAGGCCGAGAGACGTTCTTAGCATCTCCGACTGAGTGCGCCGAGCAGTGATGTGATGAAGCAGCATGTATGATATGTTGATATGTATATAGGCTTGGAGAGAAGTAGTCTGTATGCGCATCATGTAGGAATTCGGAGAAGTGCACTAGCTCAAATAACATGTCAGGAATGTGTACTCGCATCCTGAGTGATGTATTGTATAATTATGGCTTGCTTGTAAGATATGTACTGTGCGGTCCTTCTCCGTGCGCAATCAAATATTTTCTTTAAAAACATCTTGGAGTATTCAAATTTTTGCCTTTGCAAAATTATTTATTTTTGCCACACAGATTTTCTCATGTGCTCTGCAATAATACCCCAGAGTGGAAAATGCATCGTCCCTGGACTCGTTCCATGCAAAGTCCGCCAGAAGAAAATCATGGTACACAGACAGGCAACAATTTCACACAGGGACAGTCAAGTCAGTAAGACAGTGAAGCAGCATTTTCTCAAGTATGTCTCCTTTATGAGCAAAGCCAGCAGCAACATCAAGAGATGATGAATCATATTATCAATATGGGAAATCACCGCAAACCATACCAGCAGCATTCCAAATTATCTGAGCTACAAAAGACACGTCCCCCAACTTTCTCTCACACCGATAAACCTCTTGAGGCCGATGATTGGCTTTGAGACATTGAGAGGAAATTAATTATTGCAAAATGTTCGGACCATGAGAAGGTACTTTTGCACCTCACTATCTCACTGGAGCAGCTGCATCATGGTGGGAAAATTTCCTACACATGCACCCCAATGAAAACAACATCACCTGGGAGGAATTTAAGGAAAACTTTCGTGGGGCGCACATTCCCAGAAGTGTTATGAAGATCAAGAAAAGGGAGTTTGATGACCTTAAGCAGAGAAGCATGACAGTGACTGAGTACAATAGTCATTTTACTCAATTATCTCGCTATGCCAATGAAGAACATATGACTGAAAATAAAAAGATGGAAAAATTTCTGGACGGTCTTGCACCAGCACTAAAATGCCAGCTGGTCGTTCACACCTTTCCAGATTTCAAGACGCTTGCGGACAAATCCATTACACTGGAAAATGAGCGCCGCAGCTTGGATGATATTTGCAAGCGCAAAAGGGACAAGACTGCTAATTCTCGCAACAACAAGAACAAGAATGATTTCCAGAGAAATGGGGCGAACAAATCCTCAACCAATGTTCCGCGTCCAAATAAAAAAATTCATGCAACGGACAAGGAATTTACGTATCGCCCAGGCGTTACCTGCTTCGCCTGTGGAGAAGAAGGACATTATGCCAAGCAGTGCCCAAAGCCAAGAAATTCGGTTCCCAAGCCGAACAGCAATGGAAATAATTCAGCTCCCAAGCGCAACAACTTCAACCCCAATAACAACCACAGGAAGGGTCACGTGAACCATGTGACCAAGGATGAAGCACAGAATGCTCCGAACATCGTACTCGGTACGTTCCCTGTCAACACAATACCTGACACGGTTTTGTTTGATTCTGGAGCCTCTCACTCGTTCATTTCCAAGAAATTTGCTTTGCAACATGATTTTCCGATTCTCCCCTTGGAAAATTCAATGACTATCAAGTCCCCCGGGATTAAGCAAATCACTCAAAGTTACTGCCAAGGTGTGATTATTGAGATTGAAGGATTAAAGTTTTGGGCAAACCTCATTGTACTAGAAAACAAGGGACTGGATGTTATTCTTGGAATGGATTGGCTAACAACAAATAAGGGTTTTATTGATTGCTTCAATCGGACTGTGATTCTCACTCATCATCACGGGAAGACAATAAGAATTGCAGCTCTAGAAAGACCAATATCACTTCAACCAAGATTGAACAAGGTGGATATTTCTGAATTAAGTAAAGTTCTGGTGGTGTGTGAATTTCCTGATGTATTTCCAGAAGAGCTACCAGGTATGCCACCAGACCGAGAGATAGAGTTCATCATTGAACTAGCACCTGGCACCAAGCCCATCTACAAGAAACCATACAGGATGGCACCATTCGAGTTGGTAGAATTAAAGAAGCAGATAAAAGAATTACTGGACAAAGGTTATATCAGGCCCAGCTCCTCACCTTGGGGTTCACCAGTATTATTTGCCAAGAAAAGAGATGGAACTCTGAGATTATGTGTGGACTATCGAGCCCTGAACATGGTCACCATCAAAAACAAATATCCGATGCCACGGATAAATGATTTATTTGACCAGCTCGCACAAGCCAAGGTTTTCTCAAAAATTGATTTGAGGTCAGGATATCATCAATTAAAAATACGGACATAAGATATTCCTAAGACAGCATTCACCTCCAGATACGGGTTATATGAATTTACAGTAATGCCGTTCGGACTGACAAATGCCCCCGCATATTTTGTCCATCTCATGAATAAGGTGTTTATGAAATATATGGACAAATTTGTTGTGGTGTTCATTGATGATATTTTAGTATATTCCAAGACACCAGAAGAACATGCTGAACATCTCAGAATTGTACTGGGAGAATTAAGGAAACATCAATTGTACGCTAAATTCAGCAAATGTGAATTTTAGTTAAAACAAGTTGGTTTTCTAGGCCACGTATTAACCCAAGAAGGTGTTGCCGTGGACCCAGAAAAAGTCAAGGCTGTACTTGAGTGGAAACAACCAGCCAACGTAACAGATATACGAAGCTTTCTGGGAATGGCTGGATATTATAGAAGATTTATTGAGGGATTTTCCACCATAGCAAAACCTATGACACAACTACTCAAGAAGGATAAGAAATTTGTGTGGACTGAAGCCTGTGAGAAAAGTTTCCAAGAACTGAAGAAGAGATTAACAACAACACCAGTATTAGTCGTGCTAGACATACACAAAATTTTTGAAGTATATTGCGACGCGTCCAGGAAAGGCCTCGGATGCTTACTAATGCAAGAAGGCAAAGTAGTCGCTTATGCTTCCAGGCAACTACGTCGGCATGAAGAAAATTATCCTACTCATGACTTGGAGTTGGCAGCAGTTATTCATGCACTCAAAGAATGGCGGCACTTTTTGCTTGGGAATCGTTGTGAAATATATACGGACCATAAAAGTCTCAAATATATTTTCACGCAGCCGGAACTCAATTTACGACAACGACGCTGGTTGGGAATTAGTGAAGGATTATGCTGTTGGTATTCACTACCATCCAGGCAAGGAAAATGTCGTGGCAGATGCTCTCAGTAGAAAGCCAAGCTCGAACAGCGGTAGTCTACAAAATTTAAGACCTGAGTTTCGGCGGGAGTTTGCCAAACTCAACATGGTGTTAGTCAAAGAAGGCACCGTGGCAAATTTGGAAATACAGCCCACCTTGATGGAACAAATTAAATAAGCTCAGCACGGACACCCCAGCATCGAAGGCATAAAAAGAAAAGTGAGTATGGGCAAGACCTCAGAATTTGTCGAACACGACAAGGGAATATTATGGTACGAAGACAGGCTATGCGTACCAAATATAGCGGACTTCAAACAACAAATTTTGGCCGAAGCCCACACCGCTCCATATTCCATCCACCCAGGAGGAACCAAAATGTACAAGGATATTCAGGAAATTTTTTGGTGGCACGGCATGAAGAGAGATATAGCCACATTTATCGCATGTTGTGATTCATGTCAGCGCATTAAAGCCGAACACCAAAAACCAGCAGGACTATTACAGCCAAACAGGATACCTGAATGGAAGTGGGACGAAATTGGAATGGATTTTATTGTCGGACTACCTCGGTCACGACACAGAAATAATGCCATATGGGTCATCACCAATAGATTAACCAAAGTGGCACATTTTATACCAGTAAAGACAACCCACACCACACAGAAGCTTGCCAGACTCTATCTCGCCCGTATTGTTTGTTTGCATGGAGTTCCAAAGACTATAATATCAGACAGAGGCACTCAATTCGTCTCCAGATTTTGGGATCACCTACAACGAGCTCTGGGAACTCAGCTGGTATTCAGCACAGCGTACCACCCACAGACTGGAGGGCAGACTGAGCGTGTGAACCAAATTTTGGAGGACATGCTGAGAGCATGTGTTCTCACCTATGGAACCAGTTGGGAAGAAAGCTTGTCGTACGCCGAGTTCGCGTACAACAACAGTTACCAAGCCAGTCTACAAATGGCACCTTTTGAAGCCTTGTATGGGCGAAGATGTCGTACCCCACTTAATTGGTCAGAGATAGGAGACATATATCTTCGGCCCAGATATGCTCAAGGAGGCCGAGGAAAAAGTTAAACAAAGCAGGCACCGACTCAAGGCAGCCCAGAGCCGACAAAAGAGTTATTATGATCAAAAACACCGTGAAGTCAGTTTTGAACCAGGTGAATATGTGTACCTACGAGTATCCCCAATGAGGGGCCTGCAAAGATTCAAAGTCAAGGGAAAGCTAGCACCACGATTTATTGGACCCTTCTGTATAATTGCACGAAGAGGCACAGTGGCCTACCAGCTAGACCTACCCGAAGAACTGTCAGACGTCCATGACGTGTTCCACATCTCACAGTTAAGGAAATGTGTGAGCAACCTAGAGAAGCATGTATCTCATGAGAGCATTGACGTTCAACCAGACATCACATATAGGGAACGTCCAATAAAAAATTTGGAGGAGTCTGAAAGAAGGACCCGTCAGAATACAATCAAATTTTTCAAGGTTCAGTGGAGCAATCACACCGAGGATGAGGCAACATGGGAAAGAGAGGATTTTCTTCGGGCAGAGCACCCACACCTATTTGAGGATCAGCTGAAATCTCGGGGACGATATTTTTCCTAAGGGGGTAGGTGTTGTAACACCCTAAAATTTTGATTTGGTTTTTACAAAAAAATCTTTATTTGATTTGAAGGAGGTTATTTGAATTTTTCTAAAAGACTCTCCTTTAAAAATCTTTTGATCACAAATCTTCCTTGAGACCTTTCTCAATTATGGCTCTGGTGTTGAGGATTTTCAGCATGTGTTGATTCAACACATATACTGTTGGGATGTTTTGCTATTTCTTTTATTAAAAATAATTTCTATGAAATTGGATTTGACTTTCCCTATTCAAAAATACTCTTATGCTACTCTCTTGCCATGACCTACATTGCAAATTTCCTTCCTAAACGCTCCTCCCTACTTTTGCTGCAAGTCTTATACTTATTCCAGCAAGGTTCAACCTATTTTAAATTTCCTTTCTATTTATTCTATCCTCAAACTTATTTCGGTTCATTATGTTGAACCCTTGGGATTTACAAAGGAAGTATCAGATTCCTTTGAGCTTTGGTCCCAAATAAATTCTCCTAGCTACTCCTTAGTACACTCAACCTATATCACCAAAGAACTGCTGGTCCACAGTTCAAAATTTTCAAAATTTGTTTACTCCAAATTTGGACCAGATTTGCTGTTTTTGATGAAATCCATTCTTTCACTCTTTCAAAAATTCTGAGAAAAATCAGGGAGCCTCTAGAAGCCCCAATGGATAAGCCCTCCATGTTTCAGCTCAAAAAAAAATTCCACGTGCCTCAAACATTTCGTCGAACAGGTGGCCAGCACTGTTCTGTCAGGTTTAGAGATTCAGTGTTAATCTTTTAGGCTTCAGTGTCGTTTTCGCCAGTCGCCAGTGACAATCTCGCCAGTGCTCTCGTTGGCTCGTTGCTCACTGCTCCTCCTTCTTATCCAGGGCGCCGCACGGTCTCTTGGCCGGTTGTGAGCGTCGGTGGCGAGCTGTCGCGTCGGCTCCGGCGTCTTTCGCGGTGACAGTACCGCCCGTGGTGGCTAGCAGAGGCCAGCCCTGCAGTACGGCGCCGCTCCGCACCGCCGAAGCCACCGGTAGCCTCCGCGTGTTCATCTCCTCCCCTGAGCACGCTGCAGAACCATCGCCATGGCTTGAGAAGCGAAGAGCGCGCTCTCTGCCGCTGACGTGCCCGTGAGCGCCGTTCCGTCGAAGCCCCAGCTATAGCCCAAGTTTGATCAAGCTTAGCAGCAAAATGGAGCCTGCGGTCCAACCAGAAGCTTCCGAGTCACCGTAATCTCCAGTTCGGCCACCTCCTTGCCGTAATTTCTCGCCGGAGATATTTTGCTCGCGGCACCCCCATCGCTCGCCTATAAATAGAGGCCCACGAGACCACCCAGTAGACCAGCACCTCACCACCTATCCTCCTTGCCACGCCACAGTCATCAGAGGACCTCGGGGAGGTCTTCTTCCTCGCCTCTGGCCGCCCCGATCCGCTTCGGGCTCCGGCAAAATTCACTCTGGTGAGTGTGCCCCCGCAGCTCAAATTTGGTCAGTAGCTCTCTAGTGCACCCACTCATCTGAGCCGTACTTCAATTTGGTGTTAGAAGCTCTCTCCGGTGAGATCGTTCGACACCCGAAGCCACCGCCCGCCGGAGAAGAAGATGTCGTCGCGGTGGTGCTCTTCGGTGACTCCTTCCACCACCCACCGACGCGGAAGAACCTCCTGAGCGTGCCGGTACCATTCCCTTCGTCTAGTTCTCAGTGAATCATCGCCGGCGACCACCGCTTGCTTCTGGCGCCGGCGAACACCTTTTGAACCTGACATGAGGGACCCCCTCGTCAGCTTTCTTTCTTTTTGAACCGTTTTCCGAAGATGCCTTCGGGCAGAGTACGTTTTCTTATTGAGTTGGCGTACTTCAACCGAACCGTTTTCTGTTTTATTCAAACTACCCCTGGGTATTTTAAAAACTATCACAGATTAGTCCCTGGACTAAAACCCTTATAACTTTTAAACGAAAGATGATTTTGAGTTGATTCTTTTTCTGTCATCTTTATTTTTCTGTCTAGATTTTTATCATATTTACTTCAAAAATATTTGGAACAACTTTTATGCACGCACGGTATTTACGTTAGTATCCGATTGTTTGCATAACGTAGATACCGAAGGAGGAGACGCTGCCGTCAACTTCGCCGAGCTAGACTCCGACTACTCTGATCCAGGCAAGCATGTTTGAACCTTTGATATGATGAGAGTTTTGCTGTTTGCTTGAATTGTTATTCTCATGGCATGTTTATATAAGCATATGATAAATGTTATATTTCATGCATGATAAGTTGCAAGTGAGCTAAAAACTTCATGTGAACATGAAATATTGGACAACCTAGTCATGTGGTGACATGATAGGTTGTATGCTGGTATTGTTGGAGCATGCCGGTATTATCAAAGAAACTGTTTAACTCCAGTGTTGACATAGATCGAGTCTTGTCCCCATTCGCCTTCTTTTCGTGCTGCCACATGTTTTCTGCAAAGAATACGGTTTAGTAAGTTGCAAACCTCTTTCCATGTACACACCAAATAGAGGGGCCGTGATGAGGGTTCCATGGCCCTGGATTAAAGCCCGTCATCCGGTCAGGGGGCATGGGTGTTTCCGGTTGGGACCGAGAGGGGGGCACCCCTTAGTAGCGCGCGATATAAATTTGATCCCATGCTATTCGAGGCATTGGCGTCCCCGTCTTAAAGTTTTTCTTGAACGTTGCCCACGGTGATACCTGGCATCGGGATGTGAAATGGGTGTGTACTGGTTAGATGTGTTTTCTTCTAAAATACCGTAGACGGAACTAGTCCTTCGGGATTACTGAAATCTGTTGGCTGTGGGTAAAGAGTACAACCTCTGCAGAGTCAAAACTATTCGAATAGCCGTGTCCACGGTCAAGGACGTTGGTTGACAGGTCAAGTGTCGGTCTCAGTGTCAGTCTCTGGAGAACTAATATGTTTAATGACAGACGTAAACTTGGCTGAATATTATTCATGTGGATGGACTAACCTGTTTATTATTGTGATGTGCCGAGTATTCCTTGGGATGGTGTTACCTCCTGGATTACTCGTATTCGATTGTTGAAATATAAGCCCTTTATGTGATGTCGCTCAGACGTCCGACTGTGCCATTCTTGTTATTTATTTTCAGTACAAGCCCTTTATGTGATGTCGCTCAGACGTCCGACTCTGGCCTTCTTGTTGTTTACTTTCATTATAAGCCCTTTATTTGATGTCGCTCAGACGTCCGACTGTGGCATTCTTGTTATTTATTTTCAGTACAAGCCCTTTATGTGATGTCGCTCAGACGTCCGACTGTTGCATTCTTGTTATTTAACTTCAGTACAAGCCCTTTATGTGATGTCGCTCAGACGTCCGACTGTGGCACTATGTTGTTTACGTTCCTTATAAGCCCTTTATGCGATGTCGCTCAGATGTTCGACTGTGGCACGTACTGTTATTTATTTTCTAGTATAAGCCCTTTATGTGGTGTTGCCCCGACGCCCGACTGAGGCATGTTTATTTATTCTTACCTTTCGAGGCGTCGCTTCAGACTCCCGATCGGTCTTCTTCTATTTTATTGGGATTTCGGGAGGACTACCGCCCGACTTCCTTTTTATTTATCTTGTTGTGTAGATTTAATGCCTATGTGTGTATTACTAATCTGCTCATGTGCATCATGTTTGCATTTGTTATATCTTATGTCCAAACTGTCTTGCGAGTACATTCAAAGTACTCACCAGGTTTGTTGATTTGGCCAGATGTTGACGAAGGCGATCTTATGGATGAAGAGTACGATAGCGAGTCAGACGCCTGGAGGAGTCCCAGTCAGTCCCTTGCGATCCTGGAGTTTGCAACTTGTATTATACACGCTTCCGCTACCCAAATAAAATCATCGAGCCTCACTCCGACGCTTGATGAGCTGTAAGATACTAGATTCATGTCACCCACTCCATTGTGACATATCCACCACTACCATATATTGCGAGTCACTAGTTATCCAACCATATCCATTGTGTCATATCCGCCTTTATCCTTAATATTGGCGTGCTTGTAATAAATTGTTGAGCAGCCTCAGCTCAACCCTGTATAATATTAAGTACTACTGGATTTTTGTATCAAGGACTTGTCTACCAGTACGAATGATTTTCTGTGCTGGTCTGACTAAAGGGGCGATTTTTCAATAATTATTTTATTGAAAAACCGGTCTTGACATCATGACACTCCATATTCCATCCATCCTGGTGGAACCAAGATGTACCAAGACCTCAAGGCAAGATTCTGGTGGCATGGCATGAAACGGGAAATAGGCACCTTTCTGGCTAAGTGTGACATATGCCAGAGAATCAAAGCTGAGCATCAGCGACCAGCTGGACTATTGCAACCTCTCAAAGTGCCTGAATGGAAGTGGGACAAAGTCGGGATGGACTTCATCACCGGATTACCAAGGTCGAGCAAGGGACATGATTCTATCTGGGTCATTGTCGATCACCTGACCAAGGTAGCCCATTTCATTCCCGTCAAAACCACCTATGATGGTAACAAGCTAGCCAGCCTTTACATCGAGCGTATCGTGAGTCATCACGGAGTTCCAAAAGATATCGTGTCAGAACGAGGCACCCAATTAACCTCAAGGTTCTGGAAGATGTTTCAAGAGGCAATGGGAACCAAGCTTTCTTTCAGCACTGCTTTTCACCCCCAGACAGGTGGGCAAACAGAACGAGTAAATCAGATACTCAAAGATATGCTCCGTGCTTGTGTTTTAGCATATGGAGCCAAGTGGGAACATTGCCTGCCGTTTGTTGAGTTCTCCTACAACAACAACTATCAGTCGAGTCTTCAAATGGCACCATTTGAGGTGTTGTATGGACGTAAGTGCCGTACTCCACTCAACTGGTCAGAAACCGGAGAAGGACTAGTCTTTGGGCTATACATCCTCCGCGAAGCAGAAGAGCAAGTTCAACTCGTCCAAGAGCGCCTCAAGACCGCCAAGTCAAGACAGAAGAGTTGCGCTGACTCTCACCGCCGAGAAGTGAACTTCTGTGCCGGTGACCATGTCTACCTCCGTGTCACGCCTCTCAAAGGGACTAAGCATTTCCATGTCAAAGGAAAGCTTGCACCAAGATACATCGGCCCCTTCAAGATCACCGCAAGATGAGGAGAAGTTGCTTACCATCTAGAGCTACCCTCCGAGCTCTCCGATGTGCACAACGTCTTTCACGTGTCAACACTCCGGAAGTGTCTCCAAGTTCCCAACCGCCCCAACCTCTAGAAGGACATCGACCATCAAGCCATCGACCTACAACCAGACCTCACTTATCGTGAGAGACCAGTTCGCATTCTGGCTGAAGCGGAGCGTTGCACCCGAAGCCGCACCATCAAGTACTTCAAGGTCCAATGGAGCAACCACACTGAAGCAGAAGCAACCTGGGAGCGTGAAGACTATCTTAGATCTGAGTTCCCTTATCTCTTTAGCGCTTAGCCTAGGAATCTCGGGGATGAGATTCTTGTAAGGGGGGTAGGTCTGTCACACCCTGTGTTTGTATCACTTTGCTATGATGGATTTACAAAACTTGGAACCAATTAAAACTTTTGAGTGCATGCTTGTTTGAATTGTTGCTTGTTTGATTGTTTGGTTGATTATGTTTGGCACTCTTAGGTTCTACTCCGCTCCATATTCATCTTCCTTGATCCAAACTTCTTTCCCAATGATCATGCCATGTGAATAGTACCCAAACTATTTTTATCAAATATTATTTTGGCCAAAAAGGATTTATTCAATTTAGGTTTACTAAAACCCCTGAATTGAGGTCTGTACTACAAGTCCTCAAATTGGGTGGATACTTTTTCCCCAAAGGCTTTCTTTGAAGCCTACTATATATATGACTTTCCAAAACCACCTAGTATTATTTTTAAAGATTATTTTCCTATTTTATTTAAAGGCTTTTCTTAATGCCAGAAATGGTTATTCATAGGGAAAAATTATTGAAATGCTTTCAAAATAATTGAGAAAATTTAGGGAAACTCAGTGGACATATATTTTCCATATATATGAGTTTCAACACATGGTCATGTACAAAATCATGGGCAAAACCCCTCAAAACCCTTTCTGCATAAATCAAGCTTTTGAAATATTTCTATATGAAATATTCAATAAAATCCAAGAAAATTCCAGAAATTCACAATTGTCATATGTGATGATCTTGCAAAGTTTCATCTCAATCCCAATTGATTTGCTTCATCAAAATATTCCAAAACTATTCCTGTCCAGAGGCAAATTTGAACAACTTTACATTGTGAAGTTTCTTCCCTTGACCCCAAACTTTGTGGGCATGTGCTGAACCCCAAATAATGATACCACACCAAGTGGTGGATTTGTGGGACGTGAAATGCATGCCTAGATCTACAGAAATCTGATTCTGTTGATTTATAGGGTTTCACAAAGTTACATTGTGAACTTTCTTCAATCAAGCTCAAACTTGGTGATCCTCTCTATTTCTACCTATATTCTCATCTTGTTAAATCTCATGGCAAGCAAACCCCATTTTCTTAGCCAAATCACCATCAAAAACTTTTGCATATTTTGTAAAGAACCTTGTTTGACCCCCTTCTGCTATTCTCCTTGCCTCCAAAATTTTACCACAGTCCCTTACTGATGTGTTTCACCTCCAGTAAAACCCCAAGGCCACTGATCATTGATTGGTGGGGTAAAACCCTCATTTTAGCCCCCTGGATAGGAGCATCTCTACCCTCTCCCCCACTCCATTTCTTTTCTCCCTAGCTCCAGAGCATCCTAGGAGCATCTAAGCAACCGCCAGGAGCTACTGGACAAGGTGGGGCAGCCCAGAGCGCACGAGCAACGGCAATGCCGGCCATATGCACGCTCTGGAGCACGCTACAGTGCGCTCCCGCACTGTAGCCGCCCCCATTCCAATCCCCCGATAGCCTCGGGCTCTCCCCTCTTGCCTGCTGCTCGGCCTCGACGTCCGCGTCATGCCACCGTGTCGGCCCCCTCCTCTCTCCTCCTCCAACGGTCTCCCGCACGCGCGCCCGGTGCCGCCCAGCTCGGCCAACCACGGGGCTCACACGCGCGTGCATCCCCGACCCTTTTCTCTCTCCCCCAGGTCGTGGACATGCTCCACCAGCTCCCCAGACACGCCCACGCCTTCTCCCATGACCCCTGGCCTCGGCCCCGAGCTCGCCGGCGCTCCCGAGCTTGGTGCACCGCTCCTCCCCTATAAAAGGGACTCCCCCGAGTTCCCTCTCCCCTTTGATCCCTCTCTTCTCGCCCCAATCCAACCCCTGTGCCACCTAATCGAGCCCCCGGAGCCCCTGCTCGCAGATCGACCCGAAGCTCCGCTGCATCGGATCACCAGAATTCGCGCGGTAGGAAGCCCCTCCAACCCTCATTCTTCTTCGGTTGCTCCTCCCTCACTCCACTAAGTCGTTTCCCCCTCTTCCCCGTCCAATTTGCAGCACGGGACGGCCCCGGCGATCTCCTCCCGAATCCCTCCGCCGCGGCTACCTCATCGCCGGCGACCCCTCGTTCTCCGGCGCTCCCCTCCACCTCCAGGAGATCGGCGACTCAACCCCGAGCCCATTCCCGCACTCGCCTGTCGTCGCCGTGCCCCACACCGTCGCCTGTGAGCATCGCCGCCCCCTGTCCGGAGGTGGGAGATGACAGGTGGGACCCCCCTGTCATCCCCAAACCTCCCTGCCTCTCCCTCGCTCTCGCTGACGCTAGGGCCCGCGCGTCAGGTTCAAGCCTGGCTGCGCGCGCGAGCCCGCAGCTCAGCTGGGCCGGCCTGGCTGGTTGGGCCCGATACGGCTGGGCATTTGGCCCAAGGCACCGAGGCCTTTTTCTTTTTCTTTTCCACTAGGTTTTCCAAAAATCCCATAGGATTAAATAAAAATCCAATGCCAAATATTTTTCCACCATAAATCTTAGAATATTCTGTAGAATTTAACAGTGCCACTTGTGCATTTTTGTGTGAATGTTTTATGTAATGATTTTAATTAAAACCTAGTTTTTAATATTTTTAGCCTCTGTTTAAATAGTTTTAAAAATGTTTCTCACAACAAAACTATAGATAGATGTTTTTAGAATAGTTTGTAGTATTTATCAGAGTGGGGCAACATTTTAGAAGTAAATATTGTGCTCTATTTTTGTGTGATGCTTATTTTTGCCCGTTTATTCCGCGACGATAGATTGCGTTGTTGACGAAGGGATTGGACCCGAAGATTTCGAAGACCCCGAAGACTTTGTTGAGCCAGGCAAGCAGCCTTTTGACCATGACTATGAAATCTTTTATTGCATGGCATATAACACTTTATTTCTTGATGTTGATCATGTTGAGGTGGTGACCACTACGGTGGGATGCCTCCGAAAGTTTACCATTGATACTTGCATCGTGCATGACCCTACCATCCTTATGAGGGTTGTGTGGGTGGGAGTAGATAGGATGCTAAGTAGTTGCTATGCAAAGTGGGACGGGAATATGCATGGCGATGGAAACAAAATGATTTCAAAGACTTATCAAAAACCCCGTCGGGTGCCACTTATGCCCGAGGGAGATGATGTTGTGCTAGGTAACGACTTGAGAAAGAAGTGGTGTACCGGAGCAGGTTGTGTGTGTGTGTGTGTGTTTTTCGAAAACGGAGAGATTTAAGATTTGCTGACCATCCCAACCTTACATGTACAACCATGATACCCCTTATGGGACGGGGCTTTGTTGATTACTTTGATGGGTACTAGCATAGAGCCCGCATTAGTAGTGGCAGGAGTGACGTGGTCACTCTCGATACGGGGTCGTGCCGGTAAGGACGATCATGCGCTGTCTTCACAGGCACCAGGCACACCGTTGGTCCCTGCATGGATGATACTTGTGATGTACATCATGTGGGCTGGGTACCAATCGAGTGGACTCTTCGTTTAGTATCGTCAGGGGAAAGGCAATGTTCGGGTACTTACCTCGGGTATGTACAATACCGCGAGTCGTGGCTTGACATGGAAGTTTCCCGAGTCTAGTGGGTAAAGTGTGCAACCTCTGCAGAGTGTCAAATTATTCGAATAGCCGTGTCCACGGTCATGGACAGTTGGAGGTCCTGCTTAAACTACGTCCGGTGTTTTCACAAACTTGGTGTATGTGTGTGTGTGTGTGTGGATGACACAAAGATGGTACTTGAGCTAAGTCCGATGACTTGGCATGATGATGAACATGAGATGTTCAACCCCTGCTTATGATGGCAACTGTGTCTTGTTCATATGAATACCTATCAATTGTTGATGCATGCTTACTTACGCTACTTGATCATGTCATTGCACTTAAAACTAGCTTTCTGCAAAACTTACCTACTTAGTGCTATATCATGCATTGTTATACCTTGTTCCAAAACTCGGGTTGCTTGCGAGTACATTCAAAGTACTCATTGGCTTGCCACTGGTTATTTAATTGGCCAGGCATGGAAGAGCAGGAATATGGCGAAGAGTTCGTTGGTGACGAACATGCGAACTAGGACGCTTCCCAGTCAGAATGCCTGTAGGTTTAAGGCAGATGGCATGGGTTCATGCTTCCGATCAAGATTTCCGCTGCTTCTTATGTTTAAGTGTTTGGCCCTTGCGGCCCTATCTATGTAAGACTAGACCTTCATGGTCTTTATTTGTGTAAGACGCTAAATGTGGATGTAAGACTCTTGTTATTCACCTTCTGTGTGTTCAGTGAGCATTGATCTCTTTGATCACTGTACACATGCATTCGGTGATCATGACTTATGAGTCGGGGTCCCCACACGCCGACCCCGAGGGCCCCCCGCCACTACCTCCGGAGGAGGGCGAGGGAGCCGGCGGTGCCACGCGTTTCCCCATGCCCGCAGCGCTTCCTCCAGACGCCATGGGAGAGGAGAAGCTGGGAAGAGGAAAGGGCTTTCTCTGCGGAGCGATGGATGCAAGAAGACACCTCGAGACTGCAATGCCCCCCCCTGCCAGGGCCGGGGCGGATTTATAGGCGTAACTACAGCCGCGAGGCGTCGTGGGAGAGCAGGCGTCGTGCGCCTCTCGGGCACCGCGGAGCGGTTCGATCAGTGCAGTACCGTCCACATCGTCTCTCTAACTGATTGACGGGTCACTTCCGTGTGGCCCGAGGAGTATAGGCCCAAGGTAGCAGCAGCATTCAAGGAAGAGCAATGATGGCCGGCGCTGCGCACGGGCATCGCATCAGTTTGACTTGGGGCGGTTCCTGATGCCCTCGGGGAGCGGGGGCGTCGCTGCCCAGGCGCTCGATGCGTGTAAAGCCTGGCCCGCATGCGTTTGGGGCCCCCGGCGCTTCGGGCCATCTTCAAGGCTTCGCCCGGAAGCCAGCTCGAGCGCGCCTTGGGCCCGGGGGATACTTTCAGCGTTTTGGGAACGGGGGTACCCAGATCTGCCTGCCTGCGGCCCAGGGCATGGCCCACCTCATCAGCCAAGCACGGCCTAGCGCGACTTTGCTCAAGACAAGGCCCTTGCGAGGAATCCAGGCTCACGAGGAAGAACAGCACCAGGATCAGCAGGGGGAGGGCCTCCACAGGTCCCCCTCCGGAGCGGCGAAGATCTCTATGCGGAACCCAGCCTCAGGAGTCAAGGATGACGCAAGGAAGGACAGGCAGGCGCTAGCGCGCCAGGCAGTGCAGTTTCCCCTTTGGTGCAAAGGGAGCAGTGACGTATGCGGGTTCCAAAAGCGCCTCCCAAAGGTTTCCATTCCGGTGCAACAAGACCACAACCACGAGCCTCGCTAGGCGGATGTCATCGCCGAGCCCACCTCATCATCATCGACAGCTACTTTGCAGTCGAAGACCACCTTTGGGCAGGGCGGGGATGTACTCCTGTCCCCCTTTGAATTTGGCCGTTGTGGGATCCCTTCCCGCCATTGCGATAAGGGAAGACGACCCGGGCCACTGCTATATATAGAGGCGAGGCTGCACCGTAGAGAGGGGATCCGCAAGGCTAGTAGAAGGCCAAGAACACCACCGAAGTGCCCTCACGAGGCCACTGACCACTGTACTAGTTCATCCGCCACACCTCCCCGAGAGGCAATCCACCAAAGCAGGAGTAGGGTATTACGCTTTGCAGCGGCCCGAACCTGGGTAAACCACCGTGTTCATCTTCTTCCTCGTCATCATGCGAGTTCGCCGTAGTAACCATCGAGTAGCGAGCCGAGTAGGGCGAGGCTGCAGGGGATCTTCACACATGCCCCTGTGTTCGAACCTTGAGGGATTTGTGGAGCCCGAAATCTGACAAATTCAGCCAACTCTTTGGATCCCATTCTATAGGGCTTCTTATAGATGGGTCCTGCTCCGGGCATTAGCTCAATGATGAACTCAATATCACGGTCAGGAGGCATTCCGCGCAGCTCATCAGGGAAGACATCAGGGTATTCGCATACCACTGGAACTTGGTCCAACTCAGTCCTCAACAGACAATTAATCTGAGGGGCCTGAGCGGAAGGAGGATTGGGAACATACCGGACTTCAACTCCTTTGCTATTGGTCATGGTAATAGTCCTCTTGGCATAGTCCAACAATCCTTGGTGCTTGATCAACCAATTCATGCCAAGGATGACGTCCAAGCCTAGCGAATCCAAAACTATGAGGTCTGCTAGGAAGTCTACCCCGTTAATGCTGATCCCGACTCCTTTACTTCCTATCTTGGACCTCATAACTGAACCCGGGGTTTGTATCAACATATGACTACCCAGGGGTGTACGCTTCATACCACTCTCTAGTACAAAATTTTTGGTAACAAAAGAATGCGAAGCTCTACAATATCAAACATTACGGTTGCTGGGGTTGAGTTGACAAGGAACATACCCAGTATGATGCCCGGATCTTCCTGGGCTTCCTTAGCGGTGACGTGATTCACACGACCCTTGCCATTGTTGGGCTAGTTGCGGGGATCTTGGTTCCTTGGTGGCGCTCCATGACCTTGACCTTTGTTTGGCGCATTTGGGCACGGTGCATCTGGCTTCTTGTTGGGGCACTGCCTAGAGATGTGTCGTGGTTGACCACATCCAAAGCAAGTGACTTGGCCTGAGCCATTGTTGTTTTTGACACCATTGTTGTTATTGGGGTTGTTGTAAACTGGCCTGGGATTGGCATACTGCTGAGGCTGGTAGCTCGGACGAGCTGCTGGAGGCCTAGCCTGCTGAGGCTGATAGGTCGGCTTGGGTGGGGCTGGCTACCCTGAGCGAGGCTTCTGGCTGCTGGAACTACCCTTGCTGATCATCTTGCGCTTGCGAGTGTCTTCCATGGCACGACGCTTGTCTTTGAGCTTGAGAGCCTTGTTCACCAGGTCGAAGAAGGTCCGGCAGTCGCAGACAATGAGTTGATACTGCAAGGCTTGCTGGAGTCCTTCCATGAAGCGTTCGATCTTAGCGGTCTCAGTGCTGACATCTTCAGGGGCATACCTTGACAGCAGGTTGAACTTCTGCATGTACTCCTTGACATAGCCACTTCCTTGCTTAAGTGCTCGGAACTCACGCTTCTTGATAGCCATGATCCCAGAAGGAATGTGGGCGGTGCGGAATCCTTCCTTGAAATAAGCCCAGGTGATCACGCGGTCGCCTTGCATGACCTTGAATCCATCCCACCAAGCTCTGGCGGTGCCTCCGAGGCAGTGAGAGCCATAAAGAACCTTCTCACGATCCTCATTGCAATTGACCAGTGCAAGGAGGTCCTCGATGGCGCTGATCCAGTCATCGGCATCCAGGGGTTCAGCAGTCTCGGTGAAGGTTGGGGGCGAATTCCTCATGAACTGTGACAGAGTGGAGCGGCCATTGCCATTTCTTCCTTGCTCCTGGTTGTTCACAAGGGCCTGGTGACGGCGTCCTGGACTAGTGGTACTCACCACGTCGTCCCCCGACCAGTGGGTCGTGCCGAGGACCCCCATGATGATTCACTAATGGGCCACTTCGGGTAGCCCATGTTGCATACAAGGGAGATTCCACAAGACTTGGCGCACAAGACAAGGACTCTTCTAAACCCTAGGCCTCTGGTGCATTATATAAGCCGAGGCTAGGCTAGTCAATACATAATCTCATATTCATTATAACAATCTCGTGGTAGTTACCTATACTATGTACCATCCCCACATCAATACAATCAAAAGCAGGACGTAGGGTATTATCACCTTGAGAGAGCCCGAACCTGGGTAAAATCATGTGTCCGTGTTACAATCGCTCCAAGACGCCTACTACGAGATATGGCGGATTCAGAACCGACATTGGTGCTTTCATTGAAAGCCTGCTGGGTGATCGTCATGGATCAAGGGATGATCAGGTGATATGTTTTCAGTCAGATCTGTATCGTATAAACCTTTTTTTTGCAAAATTAAGCCCGCTGCCTTGAGCTACCTTATTCGTAGTCAAATACGGATCATAAAAGTGTCCGACGACCAGCAGTATCCTATGTCCGAGCTTCGCTGCCATTCTTGCCCATCGTGGAGGTGTTGATGAAACAAACACGCAGCTGAAATAAATCCATCAAGCGGTGCCTCGATCGAAGGAGCCATGCTGGTTGTGGCCGACAAGAGTTCGTCTCAGCGGCAGCCTATAGGAGCTGCACTTTCTCCATGGAGCAATCAAATAGTACTACTAGTTTTGGCACATCAACGTGGTTTGACCGATGCGAGCATGGTATTCTAACCCAACTACCTCTCATGCTCAAGCTCTAGAGCAATTTGGTGTAGTTGATTTTTTTACTCCTATGGCTACATCCAGAATCAGGTGCTATTCTTCTACATAGCTTGTTCTGCATATAATTTATGTAGAATCCTGCTGCTGGTTTGCCCTACTTTTTAACAGATCAAAAGTTTAGGGTGTCGTGTCCTTCGGCAACATCACACAACCTGCATATTGGAGCATAACAGAGTACTAGTACTACTAGTACTAGGAAAAGTGCATGAAAGGCCCAAAGGGATAACTGAGCCTAATTAAGTTTCTATAATACCCCACGTAAACATCCAGGTGATATGTTTTCATGATTTGTTTCCTCTCATGCGTATTATTCTATTAGAACATGTCTCCTATTGTTTGGCAATTTTTGGTGCGGCAGCTCTGCAATCCGGTCTCCCTTGAAGTCGCCAATCTACAACGGTTTGATTTCCTATCCACGGCCCGACGACACCATCGTTCGGTGAATTCTGGTCTACAATGAGACCTCGACGAAGCCACTCCGTTGAGCCAACCTCCGTTAGTTATTTATTTCACTTAAATTAATTAAGTGGAGGAATTTTTATTTACAAAAAATATTATCATTATTATTATTTCTTACATGCACGATTTTATGTGTGCAGGTAATCGGCTTAGACAGCGTCACGCGGTCAGCTCGACGTGCTAGCGTTGTCGTCCTGGCTCCGTTGACCAAATTGTGTCATCACTTTGGCACCCTGTCGTATGTCGGCACCGCTTCTTCAAACCGATGTTTGCCTCTTCTACCTCTTTCGACATGTCGGCTGACGTGGGGGCTCCGACGTCATCTTGGCTAGACATGGGGCTTCACCATCTCTCCATCAACATACTACACTACTAGAAAAAGCCCTATTAGTGGCGCACCTATTTTCGTTAGTAATGGCGCACTATAGGTGCGCCACTATTAACACGCCACTAGTAACAGATAGTAATGGCGCACCTCTGGTGCGCCATTAGTAATCCAGATAGTAATGGCGCACCTCTGGTGCGCCACTACTAACCCTTAGGTGCTCCACTGGTATTCCCTCTAGGTGCGCCACTAATAGCCTTATAGGTGCGCCACTAGTAATAAAGGAAGGTGCGCCACTAATAAGGGCTGAAATGCGCCACTAGTAATGTATTTGGAAAACAAAAAAAAATCCAAATTTACAGAAAACAACCTATAAGGAAAAATAATTTAAAAACAAAAAATGAAATAGAATCATAATTTTTATTATAGTAAGAATATTACAATGTCTTTACAAGTATCCAATAAAAGAAAAATTACAAGGAAATAAAAGAAAATTCTAAAACTAATCTTCTAGTAATCTTTTCTTCTAACCTCCCACTGAACTCTGGAGCGGCGCTGTTGCCGCGTAATCCATTTCTCCTTTCCAAATATACGAGCTCCATCTTCGCCGAAGAAGCAAAAATCTAGTGAATGCTGGAAAATCTGATCTTGATTACCTGCACAGCAGTAACATCACTGTCATGTTAAAGATGACAGAAAACCCAAATCTGATGGAGAGACAGGAAATTAAGAACTGCCAAAATCATGCCTGTGTTGTCTATGATGACAGCTAGATCAGTGTCCGTGTATCGGTGCTGGATCAGAAAATACTGAAAACAGAGCAATGACTTTCCCTAAATGGTAAGCAAATAAATTCCCCCCTAAATAACTGCACCGAGAATCTAAGGATATTTTGCGCGTAGATCATGGAGCAAACATTCATAAGATTTTATAATTAACCAATCAAAGCCTTACAAACAATACGAATGGACAACAGTTGCCAGGAGAGGTCCATGTGAGTTATCACAAAAAAGGAAGAAGAGAGAAGGCCATGTGTTGGCTATTTCCTATGGAACGCCATCCTATGCCCAAAATAAGGCTACTGAAGAAACCTGTACCTGTAGTGCTGCATAAGTGCTTACACACAAACTGCCCAGAAATCATTATGAACCAACACAGAGGCTCTCTCTTCTTTCCAATGGAAATGACTGAACAAGGTTATAAATTCCCCACATGTACCAAATCGGCGGCACCAATTGGGGAAAAAATTAATGCTTTCTCTCCGTAAGATCGTCGCGTACACTCTATCCATGAAAACGGTACTAGCTAAATTCTGAAGTCCTTCCTTCCTTCTCTGTAGAAGCAAGAGAACATGCTAGTACTACTAACTGTACCACTACCCAGTGGACTCCATTGCTTAGAATGCACTGCCACTGAAGCAGGCATAAGACTGTATGAAAGTAAATGTAGCACTTCAACACATGATGTACAACAGGAACAGTACGATCAGAGCAAGTTCTTATCCTCTGCAACTTTCTAAACCAAGAGGTGTCAACCGGATTAAAGAGATGATACGTGTTTTTTTATGGTTACATGAAAACTAAAGTAGCATCAGCCTGCAGAAAAGCAAGCACTAGTAGGGAATAATGGCCAACCAAAAAAGGAAGAACTTAATTGCATTCATCACCGGCGGCTTAAAGAGTAACAACCTCACTTTGAAGCACCTTTTGACACGGCGGTTAAAGGAGGATAAGAACAAATGAAAATGAAAATGTAGATTACTCTAAAGAAAACAGTAAAGTGCATCAAGACTCGAGTCCACGCGCTCCACACGGGGAGACGCGCACGCACAAAACAGTGAAACACTCACACTAGCCTCGGTGGAGGAGGGATAGCGCGCCGGTGTCCGCCGTCGTAGACAGGAAAGTTACGTCAGGCGATAGCCGGCGGTGGAGTGGGGAAATGGTGAGGCAGCGTAGGGGGAGGCGGGTGGAATGGCTAGGCCACTACTCCTCGGCCCAAACCATCCTGGTCGTCGGAGACGGGGACCTGTCCTTCTCGCTGGCGCTCGCCGCCGCGTTCGGCTCCGGCAACAACGTCGTCGCCACATCCCTAGACTCCTACGGTTCGATCGATATCCTTTCCGCTTTCTCTTGCTACTCCATCATCGATCATATGTACGTACGTACGTGCTGCTTAATTAAGCTGAAAGGGTTAGGGTGCTAATTTCTTGCTGGCAATCATCTTGGAAAGCCTATCTGATTGCCATGGAGGTGTAGGGTACACTACATACATGGGTTAATTTGGTATCCTCTGATGTGCTGGTTAAACAAGGATTCGATGCACTTTACTATCAAAGTTACCTCCCCTTAAATTGGCTTCACATCCGGTGATAAAGGAACTAATGCAACATACTATAAATTGAGGTGCTAGTAGTAATTTTATCAGAGCTGTACTGAGGTGCTAGTTTTTTTCTTCAATTTAATTCTTGTGAACTCAACAAGTTCAGTATGTGTTATGAGCCTGGTTGCCTACTCTGTTTTATCCTTCTACAATGAGATCCCCTGTTTTGCTGATGGGAGCTGTTTAGAGTAACCTACTGTTTTGATATGGTTTTGCACGTTGCAGCCCAATATATCCACTCCACACCATTACCTTTTCTTTAGTTACACGATATTCTTGTGAACTCAACCTATATTTCTGTATTATACAGAGAGATACCACTAGTTTAACAAATGAAAATGTAGATTTTGTAAACATATGCATATGCATACTCACTGAACATATTTTGTCAAGGCTCACATATGTATTCTGCAGTATACATATGTAGATTTTGTCAAGGAAATGATCACAAGATATCACTGAATACTTCAACTTCATCATCTGTCTGCAGTAAACTTCAACTTGGTCACCCATTTGGGATCGAGAAAACAAGCACACAGAGCATCACTAAGTAGCAAAGATGCAGTTTTACAAGTAGGTCTCCGCAGTCTCTTACAACAAGAAGAGCTGCTCATGGGCATGGATCCGCAGTTAAAGAGTAACCACGGATCCATGGAGCAGAGCATATCGGAAGGGCTTACCTAGTCCACCAGAGGGGCTTCTGCCAGACAGAGGTGTTGGGGACGACGCCGTCTCTGCTCCGAGGTACGGCCAGGGTTCGCCGCTGGACGCGTGCGCACCTGCGTGAGGAAGCAAACCAAGGGCATGAGGGAAGGGAAGGGAAGGAAAAAGGAGAAGATGGGTGAGAGAGTGCGTACCTTGACGACGGCGCGACGGAGCAATCAATCGGGCTGGTGCGCTCGATCTCGTCGGCCGTTCACGAGCCCAGGCATGCGGAGGTGAGGTCGTCGTCGTCCTGGCGTGCGAGCGAGCGATTGGGCGGGTGGATCTGACCTGCTCCGTCGCGGCCGCGGTCGCGGTCGATCTCTCTCCCTCCTTGCCTTGTCTTGTCTTCTGATGAGAGAAGGGGCGGGTGGGGGACGCCATGGCCGGCCGGAGGCGAGGTCTCGGACGTGCGAGGGGGAGAGAGGTAGGCGACGGCGGCGGAGGGGGGTGAATTGGGATGGGTGGGGGTAGCGGGTCCGAAGAAAGAAGGGAACTTTTACCGCGATTTTACTGCAGACAGATGATAGCAATGGCGCACTGGTAGGGGTGCGCCATACGTATAGATAGCAATGGCGCACCTCTTACTGGTGCGCCATTACTAGTTAAAACTAGTAATGGCGCACTTTCCCCTGGTGCGCCACAGCTAAGTCTAGGGAGGGGTGTGGGGCCAGGACAAAACTAGTAATGGCGCACCACACACCAGGTGCGCCATTAGTAATATGGACATTAATGGCGCACCCATATCTGGTGCGCCACTGCTATATAGCACTGGCGCACCACATACATGGTGCGCCATTAATGTCCATATTAGCTATAGCCATTTTTGTAGTAGTGCTAAGGGGACTTCGGCATCACCAGCCGACCAACTTTGTCATGTTAGCTGGATTCGGAGCTTCGTCTCGCCACCTCGACGCGCTACATTGCCACTTCATCAAGCCGAGCTCTTTGCTCGGGCACCTCGGGACCGGTTTGGGGGCTGCGACCACGACCCGCCGCAAGCTTGGCCCGCGTCATCAACACCGAGCACATTAAACAGCTAAGTCGCTTTCATGCTCAACTTTTCCAACTTTTAATTTTTTGTTTGGTTCAACCAAGCATTATATTTTTCTTAAAGCAAAAAATGTTTTTTTTGTTAAAAACACTTGTTTTTCCCGAGTTAATTGGGGGCTCTTAAATTTTTATAATAAATGTTTTCTCCTTAGTCGTTGCAAAATCTTTTTCTTCCACTACTTTTTCGACTCGACTGTATGGTGAATAGCCGGATAGCCTAGTTTATCTCTAAAGCCACTCGAGTTTAGTTTGCTAAACTGGCCTCGGAGAAGCACTCCGCCTTCGGGATAAGGAGGTTGAAGCCGAAGGCCGACCTACTTGAAGTTTAGAGATCAGATGTGTCATGTTAAAGCACGATGGGAGCACAAAATAATTTTAAGACCAATTTTGGATTGGCATTAAAAAAACTCGATTTAATGTAGATGTAAAGTTTTTACATTTTTTCTTTTTGCTTTTCGAGCTTATGGCACTTTTAAGGTATTTGTATGTTTTTTTTAGAAGGCGGGACATCCTCATGACCGAGGTGCCCTACGTAATATTTCGGATCGGGAGATCTTTTCCGGCCCACAGCTCGGTATCTTTCCTGCCGACTTACACGTCGGCATTGGGGAAACGCATATGACATCTGGACTAGTTCCCGAGGAGATCCGATCCTCAGGTTGGTAGGCCGCACCCAACCTGTGTCTCGGGGGATACTATGTGTCTCCAGCCGTAGTACAACATCGGATGCCTTTATAGTATTGGCAATATCAATAGGGGACTCCGACTAGAGCCGAACCCACCTAAAGCCAAGGTACTCTGAGCAGTCCTCGGCAAAAGGTTCTCGGATATTGCTTTATATGCATCAATTTCGAATTGTGTCTTCAGCCAATAGTTGGGTTGCCCTGCTCCTGTGATTGCCTCCTACATTCTGCTTTGTTTCGCTAGGTGTGCAAAGGGAGAACCACTGCGGTTGTACGTCTGATTTAAACTGGTCAAATACCTCAGTGGAGAAAGCCAAAAACTGACTGTCACAATGAGCGCAAACTGGTCAGCGATCCGTTGACTCTGTCAAACTATAGACCGATAGAGGTTACCCCGTGGGACTTTCATAAATTTGGCCGGAGTGTTAATGGCTTGACCTCGGCTGACCCCGAACACTAACCGGGAGCTAGTAACTTGCCTCCCAAACTTTAAGATCCTATGACTAAGTGAAAGTTATAAAGCCTAGATCTCTGATTGCCTCGTTTCTGCTAACACAACCGCCTCCGGGCACCGAGACGTCGGCTAAGGGTTGTCTTGTTACCGCGAAAACACCCTGCATAGCATCTACAAAGGGGTAGAAGCCGACGCTGGGCCACTCTCAAATGATAAACAGTCACAAAGGAGTCGAAATGGCATATAGCATAAAAGCATTTCTATTCAATATGCGAGTGTTGCCTTCCGTAATCATCGTTATAAAGCCATAAATATGCATCAATTTGACTTAAGATTTTGACCAAGCTGGGTTGCCTAGCTCCTGTGCTTACCCCCTATGTTCCTGATTGTTCGGCTAGGGGGTAAAGGGAGCACCCTTGTGATTGTTACTTCCGGTTCATCCGGGTTAGTACCTCAGACTTGGTGAAGCCGAAAGCTAGCCATCTATAGAATATAATTGGTCGGAAACGATGGAAGTGAAAATTTTGGTTCATTAAAGACCACAGAGTTCGGGAACATTCCCCAAACTAAATCCTCAATATTTTCCTCCCACATTTATCGGGGTTGAGGTTTTATGATCATGGTCAACATGATATCCTGGGAAAAGGAACTTATAAATGAACTAATTTCCCAGAAAATGTTTCTTAAGTTAAATAGTAATATAACATATCTCTCTGCATACCTTGTTTATAAAACCGTATGGGCGGATTGCCTTGTTTGCTGTAAATCTTTGCCCTTATAAAGGCTTTATAATGTAGGACAAACACTCCTCGGCTACTAGCGGAGGAGGTTGAAGCCGATGGTCGGTTAACAAAGTCTTGTACAATGTGGATCCGAGCATTAATGATGTAAAGTACTTGGATACATAGAATCATTACAAATAAATTGTGTCAAACATAACAAAGTTTGTGTCAAACAAATATCGATACTTAATTTGACCACCCATGCCCAAATTAAGGCTCGGGGGCTACTGCATTGGCTATTTAATGCAGCAAATTCAAGTGCAATACGGTTTCCGAGGAGATTCAGTCCTCAAGTCGGTCGGCCGCACCCAACCTAAGTCTCGGGGGCTACTGCGCACCGCGTTTTAATTCCTAAAGCATGTTGCCGAGCAAGAAATTGATCCTCAGGACGATTTTGCGAATTGGCCTGAGTCTCAGGGGCTGCTGGGATGAGCGGTTTTATGCTTACCTTCAGGTGCATCTCGGATTTTAGGCCGACACACACCTTGAGGGCTACTGGCTATATATCTCGGCAGAGAATAAATTTGCCCCAATCGAAAAAATCTGCAAAAAACAGCCCGAGACCGAGGTGGCGCACCACCTCGGAAGCAGTCCGGCATAAAGCTCGGATGCGAATGGCTGGCCCCATGAAAGACTATTCCAACATTTAACCTCGGATGAACTCCTTCAAATTTTCAGAGACCGGGGTAATCTGTGACACCTCGGATGCCGACCATCGTTGGAGCTCGGCTGTAAAAAGACACCTCGGATGCAGTTCGGTGTTGGAGCTCGGATGCAAGAGGACACCGCCGCACGGGAAACACTTCAAGCCCAAAGTGTGGCATAAAAACAACATGGCGTTGATAAAGCCCATGAAATTAAAGGGGCTCCTCGGACGCTCGACGTGTGAATTCCTCGGATACCCGACATATGAACTCTTCGGATACACCTCGGTGATCCTCAAGATTGGACATGAGAAGATTTGTTGAACCAGTTTTTAAGACCGACGACCGAAGACAAAGAACTATTCGAAATAACCGAGGAGCATCCCCAACTTGAAGACCGGTTCAGGGGGCTACTGACGGTGTCCTGGAATAGGGGTACTCACCATGTCATGCCCCGACCAGTGGGTCAGGCCGAGTATGCCATGATGATTCACTAATGGGCCACTTCAGGTAGCCCATGTTGCATACAAGGGAGATTCCACAAGACTTGGCACACAAGACAAGGACTCTTCTAAACCCTTGGCCTCTGGTGCATTATATAAACCGAGGCCAGGCTAGTCAATACACAATCTCGTATTCATTATAACAATCTCGTGGTAGATACATGTACTATGTACTATCCGCACATCAATACAATCAAAAGCAGGACGTATGGTATTATCTCCTTGAGAGAGCCCGAACCTATGTAAAATCATGTGTCCGTGTTACAATCGCTCCAAGACGCCTAGCTTAGGACCCCTACTACGAGATATGCCGGATTCAGAACCGACACTTGGGCCATCTGCTGAATAGCAGCGGAGTTGGCCTGGTGCTCCTCCTGGAGAACTTGGAGAAACTGAGCTATGGTCATGCTCTCCGGTGGAGGTGGTGGCGGAGTAATGTCTCCATGTGCCTGCTCATGGTGAGCTCCAGTTTCAGCAGATTCGCTAGCCGCTTGCTGCTGGCTGGAGCCGGCAGCGTTGGGGTTGGGGAAGGTGCTAGTGCGGGTAGCGGTCACCATGCTGTTTGGAGCGGCCAAGTCAAAAGACTAGGATAGACATTATAAAAGCAAGGATAGAGGACAAGCGCCTAAGGGGGTTGGTATAGTGCAAGCGTGAATAAACAGAGGTCGAAAGACCAAACACATAATATTAAGATACAATAGAAGATGGAGTTGCTTACATGCTGCCTAAGGCAAAAGCGCGACTTGCATCGGAACACAAACAACAAAAACAAACAACAAGCACAAATGGTTTCATATGAACCATTACAAGGACTCGACTTCGCATGAGGGATACATGATTTATCCTACCCTAGGGGTTCTCAGAGTCAAGTGGTGGAGTGCTCGGTCTCGTACTCACGCTCCTTAGGATCTTCCTCCTGATCGTCATCCATACGGGCGTCGTCTCCGGTCGAAGGGGTCGGAGGACGAGGAAGTACATCCCGACGATGCTTCGCCGGCAGGTTGGTGAAGAGTGCACGGTACTCCTTCGCACTCATGCGATGATGACATGTCGGTGCATCTTTAGCTGAGGGTACTCCTCCTCTGTAAGCGATAGTTGGTCGTTCCTCAGGGGCTCCTTCCTTCTTTACCCTGTCTGGCTTCGTCTTGGCTTGACGAAGAACTTCTCGGGTGTGGTGAAGTTCCTCGCGAAGCTTCATGGACTCCTTAATCAGGTTGTGAGCCAAACTGTCGGCGGAGAGGCTAAAGTAGGTCTAGAATCTGAGTGGTGTGCCATCCTCCTTGGATGGGACCAACGCTGTCAGATTTCGGGCTCCGCAAAACCCTAAGAAGTTCGAACCCAGGGGCGTGTGCGAAGATCTCCAATAGCTTCACCCCCTCCAAGCTCACAACACAATGACCCCGCTCGATGGCGAGGAAGAAGATAGCACACGAGAGTTTACTAAGGTTCGGGGAGCTGCAAAGCATAAAACCCTACTCCTGCCTTTGGTCGATTGCCTCACGAGGAGGTTTGTGGATGAACTAGTATAGTGGTGAGTTGCCTCGCGAGTGTGTTTGCGGTGGTGTCTCCTCCTCTACAGAGCAGCCTAGCCTCTATTTATAGTTGCCCGGGTCCTCTTCCCTGGTTGCAAAGGCGGGAAGGGATCCCACAACGGCCAAATTCAAAGGGGGACATGAGTTACACCCTATTCTGATGAAAGGTTGTCTTCGCGTGCAAAGTAGCTGGTGGTGATGCAAAGGTGGGCTCGGCGATGACGTTCGTCCTGCGGAGCTCGGGGCCTTGGTCTTGTTGCACCGGAAGGGAAACCTTTGGGGGCGCTTTGGGAACCTGCGCTCGTCCTTACCCCCCTTTGCACCAAAGGGGAAATTGTCCCCTCTGGCGCGCTGGCGCCCGCCTGGCCTGACTGGCGTCACCCTTGACCTCCCGAGAACGAGCACTGCATAGAGATCTCTGCCACTCGGGAGGAGGCCTGGGGAGGCCTACTCCCACGTGGGTCTTGGCGTTGTTTCCCTCGCGAGCTTGGGGTCTCACGAGGGCCTTGTGCTGAGTGAGGCCGCGCTGGGCCGTACTTGGTCGTCGAGGTGGGCCACGCCCTGGGCCGCAGGAAGGCAAGTCTAGGTACCCCCGTTTCCAGGACGCCGACAAACGCCTGACTCTCGCCAATGTCATCCCTCCTGAAAGGTAGGTAGTGAGTAGCTGGCTCGTCCGCCATCTCTGGATTGATGCCTCGAAGGTGGATAAGTGCCTTGCATGCAACTGTCTCGACTGCGAACGCCAAGGTCTCCATCTATGGTCCTTCAAAGAACCAACTCGTCGGGGAGTCGTCTGTCTTCATGACCACATCAACGTGGTACTCCTTCGTGACGGCATCGACCCAGCGCTCGTGGTAGAGGAAAACGGGTGGTCGGCGATACTGGCACTTCTCTAGGCTATCCTCTAGGAGTAGGGGAAAACTGGATGCTAGGTGGTCCTCGGGTATGATGGCCATCTACAAAGGTTTAAGGGGAGGTGAGGGAGTCCGGGACTAAGGGCTCCTCAGGCCGCCGACATATCTCTACGGGCCGGACTCATGGGCCACTTCGGGGAGCCGATGACATATGCAAGGAAGATTCCACAAGACTTGGTGATCAAGACAAGGACTCCCATCCACCGATGTAGCCGACTAGGACTCTTGTTACCCGAGGTTGTTGGATTTCGGGCTCCACAAAACCCAAAGAGGTTCGAACCAGGGGCGTGTGCGAAGATCCCAACCAGCTTCATCCCCAAGCTCGCAGCTCCAAAGCCTAGGCCAATCGACTCACTCAATCACGGGGAAGAAGGCTAACACGCGGATTTACCCAGGTTCGAGCCGCTGCGAAGCGTAAAACCCTACTCCTGCTTTGGGTGGATTGCCTCTCGAGGAGGTTTGTGGATGAACTGGTACAATGGTGAGCAACCTCGCGAGGGCGGTTGCGCCTATAAACTCATGGACGGGGTCGTGTCATGCTGACACATCCTCTCGCTCCCATCCTTCCAAAGATATCATCCTCTTCTCTTTCCTTCCCTTCCATGGCGTCTGGGGGAAGTGCAGTAGGGGCGGGGAGGCGCACGGGGCCTCCGGCTCCACCACCGGCCTCAGGAGGCAGCGGCGGCGGGCCTTCGAGGCCGGCCCAGGCACGCTGGCGCTGGACCTTCACCGACGAGTGAGTGTTCCGTCGACCTCCTCCCTTTCTTGTGACCTATCTCCGACATGCTGGATCTGATTGCCTCCTACTCCCATGGTGCCCGCGCCCAAGAGGTGCAGGCTCGACGAGCTCCAGGAGCAGGCGGACGTGCTCAGGGCCCAACTAGCGGGCGCCGAGACCGCCCTCCAGGCCACGCTCAGAGGTGAGGAGGATGCCAAGGCAGAACTGGCATCCCTTCAGTCCCAGATCAAGGGTGCAGCCGACGCCGTGCAGGCCGCCAAGGACAAGGCGGCACACGCGAGGATGCTGGAGGTGCAGCGCGCCAAGCAGTATCTGGACATCGCCCACCGCGCGCTCGATGCAGTTCGCCGGTTCGTCAGGGAAGCCCCCGCGCTGCCGTGCACACACGGCGATGGGGGTTATCTCAACTTCTTCGGCAAGGTGGTGGAGACGCTGGAGACTGGCGTCTCCCGGGTGGACGAAGACAATGAGTCCAGCGCGCGTGACCTCCTGGACATCGCGCTGACGCGCGTCTTCTCCAACTTGCGCCGCCATGCCCCCGAGCTTGATCTCTCCCGTGTGATGGAGCTGGTGCCTGAGGAGCTCCAGAGGCCCATCAGGGATGAGGTGCGCCAGCAGGTGGAATCCCTGGTGGAGCGGTTCGTCCAGGACCCTTCTTCCGAAGAGGGTGGCGACTCCGGCGCCGTGGGTGGCAGGGGTCACGATGGGGACAGCGGCTCCTTCGCCTGAGCTCCCCCTGTTCTCTTCCTTTTAGTTCATGTTGCATCAAGAAGCACCTGGCCCCTGGGGGTGTTAAACTTTTGTGTTATACCTTCGTCTTTTTCTTTAAGCCGTCAATTGCTTGTTTGGTGCGGCGCTCCCTCATCTCTTCCGCGGGTTTTTTTGCGCTGTCGTTGGTGTGCCTCCACGCACCCCTTTGCACCTTTGCTTGACTTGCTGTGCCGTTGTTCCACGCCTGGCGCTCCTCGGGGGGTCCGCAGGGGTATCGCACAGCGTCCAGCGATAGCAGCCTGCCGGGACCTCACGAGGCGGACACTCCGGAGAGGATGCGTGCCGCTCCAAGGCCGAGGTTTTAGCGGCGATGCCTAGAGAGGCCAAACTCCTTCCCTTGCAACGTCCTTCCTGTATCTGGAACCACAGGAGGCCTCACGGGGACATGTAGTAAAACGTAGCGCCTGTATTCAGGTTGTCATTGAATCAAAAAAATTCTGCTCTTTATGGTTGGGGTACTTAGCTTGGCGGGCCATGGCGAGCTCGTGGTTTGTGAGGTGCAGCTGGAGCGCCTGGGGAGCTTGGGAATCCCGCCAGGGGGGGTCTTCTTCCTTGTGGGTGAAGCGGTTTGGGAGCCCTCATGGTGCTTTGCGTTGGCAGGGCCCAATCCCGCGCATACCTCGATCGCCGTTGGGGCATCCGGATCACCAGGACGAGAGCAAGGGGCGAGGGGCTACGTGACTAGTGAGGCTCCTGAGTCGCGTTGCTCAGGAGTCCCCCTTGACGCTCGAGCGGCTCCCATACCTTCCCTGCCAGTTCTTGCCTCGAGAGGTGCCATGATGGCGCGCCGGGCCGCGGCTGAAGCCCCCGAGCGAGGGTCGGCTGCCAGAAGATGGATGCCTCTGAGGCACCATGCGTCTGCTGGCTCGCTCGAGAGTGCCGCGCGAGGAGAAGGATGCCAAGGTCTTGGCGAGGTGTGCACACCATGCCCAGCCCCCGCTCGCGGGGCGCGTGAGGGGGAGACCGACATGTGTTGATTCAGAAAACAAAACTTCAAGACGGAAAAGACTGCAAGGAGAAAAAACTCCCACCCCATTTTCAAATAAGGTTGCGAAACTTCGAGTTTCATTCCAAAAAGTGGCAATTCGAATACAAAAAGGAGCAACGAACAGCCGCGTCCGGCACCTAGGCTAGTCTTCGTCTTCGTCTTCCCCCAGCGTGGAGCGTAGGGCTTCCACTAGGCGTGGGCATAGTCATTGGAGGACAGTGTTGTCCACCAGCGCGGATCATGGGGCTTCCACATGGGCGTGGGTGGGAACCCCTCTGCATCCTCAGGGGGCTCCGGGCGTATACAGCCCACTCATTATTACGTGAGGGTGTCACCGGTTGTGCCTAGGGGCGCGCAGGGGGCTCCATGCCTCCGGGACACGGAGCCCACTTCCTGCCCCCAAGCATGATGCGGCGAGGCGGGGCCGGCTCCGAACGGGCCCTCGAGCACGGGGGGAGCCCTCGACGCTCTCCGCAGGGAGGACCTGGTTTGGAACGAGGCCTCATGCCCCCAAGGGCCCGAAGGCGAATGTCGTTGCTGCAGTGGTGCCGCGGCTCCTCACGTTGCGGGCAAGGCTCGGTGCAGGACCCTTCCACCAAGCGCGAGGCTGGCGCTCGGGGCGGTGCCCCAGTGCGCCTCACTGGGGTGCCCTGGAGCCTCGCGCAGACACTCAGCCCTCTGCCCCCAGGTGGGCCGGGGTGGACCTGGGGACATGGGTGAGTACCTGATCTCCTGCCGCCAGACGGGTGAAGCCTGGCCCAAAGACATGGGCGTGTGTTCCACCCTCCGTCTCTGGGCAGGCGACGCCCGCCCCAGAGACATGGCCGTGTGTTCCACCCTCCGTCTCCAAGCAGGCGACGCCCGCCCTGGAGACATGGCCGTGTGTTCCACCCTCCATCTCCCGGCTGGCGACGCCCGCCCTGGAGACATGGGCGTGTGTTCCACCCTCCGTCTCTAGGCTGGCGACGCCCGTGCCGGAGACATGGGCGTGTGTTCCACCCTCCGTCTCTAGGCAGGGAGCGCCTGGCCTAGGGACATGGGTGTGTGTTCCACCCTTTCGTCCCCAGGCCGGTGACGCCCGGTCCGGGGACACAGGCGTCTGATCGGGGTAACTCCCCACCAGCGGGCGTGCCTCAGCTGCCAATGCCAGGCACCCTCGCAAGACTTACCCCGCCGGCCACCCTCACGAGGCCGCCCGTGCCAGCCCCGACGAGAGCCGCTCGCGAGGTCACGTATGCTCCTCCTGTCGTCGTAGTGGTCGGCGCTGCACCCTCAGCGGCTTGGGCGCCTGCCAGCATGCTCGTCGTAGAGGGGCTCGAGCCCCCGGGCGCGGGCGTAGGCGAGCCATCCGCCGCTCACTTCAGAGGCGGCGGGCAGGCTGGGAGGAGCGAGGTGACGCCCGCCCCGGACAACCAGCGCCTCCCGCAGGTCTTCGTCCGTGCCGGAGGGGTACTCCCGCGTGCCTGATGCCCTGGGCCGCACCCCTTGTCGCGCGCGGTTTGGGCGCTCTGAAGACGCGAGCCCCCAGGTCCGTCTTGTAGGGGAGCGCCAGGGCCACGCTGACGCGCCTAGCGTTGTGGCCCAGCCAGTCGTTGTAGCGGTTGCGAGCGGTGTGATGGCGTAGCAGTTCATGGGCCATGAGGAGCGTGACTCGCCTTCTTGTCAGGTCGCGGCGAGCTCGGGAGGGCGACTTTGCGGCGTGGACGCGGGAGGAAGTCGGGGCGATGATGCCGCGCTGCGCGGTAGGTGAGGGCGGCAGGCCCTGGCATCCGTCGATGGTCGGGCTGGCGACGGCGTCTGCCAACGGGGGGGCAAGGCGGCATGGGGCGCCGTGGCCCACAGGCGTCACCCGAGCGACGCGAGCAGCTCGGCGCTCAGCGCGAGCTCGGTTGCCTTTAGCCATGGGAGCGGTGAGCGGGGGCGGGGCGAAGCTTGAGGTGGAGACCCCATAACACGCCCCCTACCTGGCGCACCAAATGTCGGATTTCGGGCTCAGCAAAACCCAAAGAGGTTCGAACTCAGGGGCGTGTGCAAAGATCCCAACCAGCTTCGTCCCCAAGCTCGCAGCTCCAAAGCCTAGGCCAATCGACTCACTCAATCACGGGGAAGAAGGCTAACACGCGGATTTACGCAGGTTCGGGCCGCTGCGAAGCGTAAAACCATACTCCTGCTTTGGGTGGATTGCCTCTTGAGGAGGTTTGTGGATGAACTGGTACAATGGTGAGCAACCTCGTGAGGGCGCTCGGGTGGTTCCGGATCTTTCCCCTCTATGGAGCAACCTAGTCCCTATTTATCGTGGCCCGGGTCATCTTCCCTTATCGCACTGGCGGGAAGGGATCCCACAACGGACAAATTCAAAGGGGGACAATCAATACGCCTTATCCTGATGAAAGGTGGTCTTCGCCTGCAAAGTAGCTGGTGGTGACGCAGAGGTGGGCTTGGCGGTGACATCTGTCCTGCCGAGCTCATGGACTAGGTCTTGTTACACCAGAATGGAAACCTTTGGTGAGCTGTCTCGGGAACCCGCGTACGCCCTTGCCTCCTTTGCACCAAAGAGGAAACTGTCTCTCGTGTGCCCGCTGGCGCCCGCCTAGCCCGGCTTGCGTCAGCCCCGACCTCACGAGGTCGGGCGCTGCATAGAGATTTCCTCCCCTCGGGAGGCAACCTGGGGAGGCCCCCTCCCTCCGGCGGTCTTGGCGTCGTCCTCCTCACGAGGGTGGGCCTCTCGCGAGGGCCTTGTCTTGAGTGATGCCGCGCCAGGCCATACCAGGCTGTCGAAGTGGGCCACGCCCTGGGCCGCAGGCAGGCAGGTCTAGGTACCCCCGTTCCCAGAACGCCAACAGATGCCTCCGGTGGGTTATATAAGCCGAGGCCAGGCTAGACAGTAGACATATCATATCATCACAAGTCAACTCATCTAAGGTTTTAGGTCATCTGATCTCGAGGTAGATCAACTCTGTAATCATCATATTCATCAATGTAATCAAGCAAGACCTAGGGTTTTACCTCCTCAAGAGGCCCGAACCTGGGTAAACATCGTCTTCTTCGTCCCCTATTAACCATCGATCCCAGATCCACAGCTCGGGACCCCCTACCCGAGATCCACCGGTTTTGACACTGACATTGGTTCTTTCATTGAGAGGTCCGCTGTGCGATCACCAGAAGGATCGATGACTCGTCTGCAGATTGGCAACAGTTTTTTCTGGACGGCGAATTTGTGTTCGTCTTCGCCATTTCCTCGACCATCGCTTTTATGATTGTTTCGGTGGAATTGTGCGAAATTGTATATACAACAACCCTGCAAAATGTCATCGCGTTTCGATGGAGGAATCTCCGGCAATCTCCAATATATCGGATCCTTGTCGAATTTGGACGGGAATCTGGTTGAGTTTTGGGCGAGGTGTCCAATATCTATCTCGGACATCCGCTGAAAAATCCCACCGTTCATCGGCTGTGAAATTCCTATACCGATCATCCCTCAAAATTTAAGCTCGATCCGACCACCCAAACTCCAGGAAACGTCCGATGAGTAGAACGAATTTTGGATCTATTTTCTGTGCGAAAACGAATCCGACCCGAGTTCATCTTTTTCATGAACGGGTTGTCGGACGTACTCTTTGAAGGAAATTTTTCATCATCTCGGTCAGCCGACCAAGAGTTCGGCATCGCGAAGGCCGAATAATCATCAAGAGAACCTCGTCATCCGCGGATGGTATGGGTCGGGCGCTACATTGCTTCATCAAGCCAGCATTGACCCCATCACAAATTGTGGCCTGCGTCGGCATCGTCGCCCCGTAATTTTTTCAAGCTGACTTCCACCACGTCGACCTGCTTCGACACGTCGGCTGGCATGGGGGCTCTAGCGTCACCATACCGACCTGCTGTGTCACCTCGGCTAGACCGGGGGCTTCGCCATCTCCTCATCAACCTACTCCGAGGATTTCGGCGTCACCAGCAGGCCAGCTTCGTCATGTTAACTGGACTGGGGGCTTCGCCTCGCCACATCGATCGTGCTGCATCGCTATTTCATCAAGCCGAGCTCTTCGCTCGGTCACCTCGGGACTGGCTTGGGGGCTGGGAGCTCGGCCCACTACAAGCTCGGCCCGGGTCATCAAAACCGAGCACATTAACCAGCTAAGTTGCTTTCATGCTCAACTTTTTCCTGTTTTTATTTCTGTGCGGATCAACCAAGCATTATATTTGTGTTAAACAAAAATGTTATTTTTAAAAAAATTATCTTGTTCAAAGCATTGTTTGTTAAAAACGCTTCCTTTACCAACCTTAACTGGCGCTCTTAAATTTATATGAGCCATTTTATCATAAATGTTTTCTTCTTGGTCGTTGCAAAGTTGTAACAGCCCGAAACCGATGCTCCAGAAGATTCCTGTTTATTCCATTATCGTCGTGTGATTCGTTTGGTTGTCGCATTCATCATCGCATCATCCGCATTGCATCGGCACTCCGTTGCAATCATATTTTAAAAAACTGCATCCGTTCGTAGTCGCCAGTTCTGTCCGTTCTCGTCGACGACTGTTTCGAGACCAATCACACACGCACACGCCCGCGGCATCGCTAAATCTTGTTTTTAAAAGTGCGTATAAAATATTCTCGCATTGGGTCGAAAGTTGGCCTGCGGTCTTAATATAGCGTAGCTAGACCGCCTGTCAAATTTCGTCGCAATCAGAGGTCGTTTGATACCCGAACGGTCGACCATAGTGGCACTGTGATCTGTTTATTCCTCGATCGTTTTCTGTGTTTTAAAACTCGTGTCAGGGACTCACATTTCCCTCTCATCTCAGCCCACAACCCCCTCTCCACAACCCACCTAGCCACTCGACTTCCGGACCGTCCGATCTCGATCGAACGGCCCGAAAATGGCCTCAAACCCCTAACCCTAGCAAATTTGCTATAAATAGATGCCCCTCCCATGCCAGAAATGGCCTAGCCCCTCTTCCACCTCGGGATCCACGCCCTCCCCTGTCCACCACTGCCACCTGAACCCCCACGGCACCGGCACTTGGCTGCGCCAGCAAGCCCCCCTCCTGGCCACTCCCGCGCAGCCACGTGGCCTCCCTGCCAAACTCCACCACCCGCAGCCCGCCGGGGCCCGTGACTGGCCCGCCCCGGGCCGATCCGGGGCCGAGCCAGCCCGGCTGCCTTCACCCGCGCCGCCCGGCTCCTCCCTCGTGCCGCAGCCCGACCCTGGCCTCCCGTGCCTACAGGCGTCGGCCCCGCCGCCGCTTCGCCATGCCCCGCCATCCCTTGCAGCTGCCGCCAGCATCCCCGCCGGACCAGAACCGCCGCCGCTGCCCCGCAGCCGCGGGATCTCCGCTGCATGAGCCTCGGGCTCCAGATCGGGAAGCTTCCCAGAGCCATCGCTCCAGCTGCCGCCGGAGCTAGCGCCTCCCCTCGGCCGCCCGCGCCGGAGTTTGACGCGCCGTCGATCTCCTCCGGTCCCCTCCGGACAGATCCGGTGGCCCCTCGGCCGGGCCTGCCTGTGCGCTCGCCTCGGGTCGCCTCTGCCTCGCCCCGCCGGAGTCCGATGTCACCATGGCCGGCCTCCTCCAAGCCCGCGGCCGGGACCGCCCGTCCCGTCCAGCCTCGTTCTAGGCCTCCTCGATCCCGATCCAAACAGGACCCCGGATGACGCCGTCCTCGTACCTCTTCGTCCATGGGGTATAAGATTCGTCTAAGTCCTCAGATTTTTCTACAGCGTGTATTCATTTTGCGTGGGCCCTAAGTTTGTGCATGTTTGTCCGATTGACATGTGTAACATAAAAGTATCTACTCTTCGAGCTCTACCTAGCCATGACATTTTCATGCATTATAGGAATCATCTAGAGGTTCAAAACTCTGTTGCAAATGTGCATCCCATCGTAATCGACAAAACTGTTTTCTGTTAACATTGAGTTCAGTTTTGCGAGCATCATATTAAGCAACCCGTGTCTCTTTTGAAGTTGTGCCAATAGAGTAATTGGTAGTGTGACATGTCTAGTTGCTGTCAGTGTCCTTGCCATGCACATATAGGGTTGTTATGCTACTGTTATTGCCATGTCAACATGCCTAGTCAAACTGCAGTTTTGGGAGATTGTTAAATTTCACCAAGTCTAAAACTGTTATTTTGTTGTCATGTTGCCTTGTGATTTGTAATGTTCTAGGACTCTTTTGTTGTTGCCACCAAGGAGTCTTTTGTAAAGCATGTTATGCTCTTCCATGTTGTACCATTTGTTCTGATGTAGAGGTTTTGCATCATAATTAATTCTTCTGCCCAACATGTCAATCTGTTAAAAAACTGTTGCACATGTCTAGTCTAATTTTCACCAAGTCTGAGAATCTGTTTTCTTCATAATGCCATATTGTGTTGATGCTAGCCATGATTCTATGCATAATTAGACCTTGTCACCATGGAATGAATTGTAGTGCATCATGTCTACTACCATGCTGTTAAATTTCATGCCATGATATGCCCTGTAGCATATAGTTTCATTGCTGCCAATATGTCTCCACGGAAAAACTGCTCTGTTTAAGAACTGTTATTTTCACTAAGTCCTAATCGGTGATATTTTATTGCCATCTTGTGAGCTTATTTCCTAGTGATCCATGCTTCTACTCAATTTGCTGTGATGATATGATTTGTTGTGCATCATGTAGGCTACAGTCCCATGTCTTGTTTGTGCATTGTAGAATCTTGTTGCTTATTTTTTTCATGTGTGCAAAAGGCCATGTCGCTGTTTGGGCAGATTACGTCTATAACTTGTGTTGCTTGTTATTGTTGAACTGTAGCTCCGTTTTGAACATGTTGCACATGAAACTTGCTTAGAATTTCATGTAGTTTCATAATATCTTGTTGCATCCATGATTTAACATGTTTGTGATTGTCATTTGCATGCATTTTGCATTCATGGCATATGCATCTTGTGTTAGTCATATCTTTTAGACCGTAGATCCGTTTCAAACGTTCTATATATGTAAATCACCTAGAATGACGAGTAGAATATCATTGTGCACTTTATTTGTCTGTTTAGTAAATATAAAATGTGGTTAGTTCAGATCTGGACCAAACTTATAATTTGCATATGGGGTCGTTTCGGAAATGCTATATGTTGTTTCCGACCTCATTTAATATGGCTAGATAGTGTAGTTTCATTATGCTTCACCTCTTGCCATGTTTAATAACATTTAATATTGTCGTGTTCCTAACGAGAGTGAACTAAGTAATTGAAATGTGGAGTTTCGTTAATATGCAACTCGTTGCATATTGAGCTTCACTTAATGTGTAGTATTTGATTGTTGTGGTTGCCATGCCTTGCATAATTAAACCGGACATGCATCATATTTGATCGTGCATCATGTTATGCATATGTTGTGGTGATCATCGTGTGTTGATCGTTTGTTCCGGATTGCTTCTTCTCGATAGAGTTCCGAAAGCGTTCGGAGTGTGTCATGGTTTTATCACGGCAGATGTCCTAGTGAAAGGACTTAGGGGTTGGTTGGGACGAAGGACACGGGTTTACCCAGGTTCGACCCCTCTCGAAGGAGATAAAAGCCTACGTCCGTCTTTGAGTTGTATTGATTGGGTATCGATTACAAGGGAGCGGATTCGCTTGACGTAGCTCTCGATCAACTGTTTTTGTACCTTAAGCCGCACAGGGAACTCGCCTTTATATACATAGGTCGAGGACCTAGGCTTACAAGAGTCCGGACCGGGTTACACCTAGTAACCGACCTTATCTCTAAATCGCCTTGCTTTCTCTGGCAAGCCATCTCCGGGCGGCTTACGCCTCCGGGTCACACACTGCCTTCCGGCTCTGGGCCTCCGCCAGGCCCGTCTGGTAAGCCACCTCCAGGCTTGTCTTGGTCTTCAGGCCTGTTTAGGGCCATATTGTTAAGTCGCCAACTCCCTAACCCGGCCCCTCCTGGGCGGGTTAATCCATGGGGGTATATCCCCAACATTAGGCCCCAGATTGATTTGAACTTGTTCATGTCAATCTCCCAGTCTTCTTGTTGGCGAGTCTCACATTCCGCTTAATCACTTAACCTGAAATAAATCTTCATGATCCGCCATATAAAATGGATGACGTCATCTCTGGTAAATCCAGAAAATCTTAATGACATCACAACGGATCTTTGCATTAACTGGTCAACCCGAAAACCGAGGCGTTTTCCTGGTCAATCATCATCATGTCTCCTCGATTCCAGCGTTGGACTGTTGTTGTTCCACCTCTTCCTTATAAATAGGCACGGGGGTCCATTCCTTTCACTCTCCCCCGCTGCCATTCCCTCTTCATCTTCCTCCAAACGCTTCATGCGACTGAAGCTCCGCCGCACCTGCCGGACCGTGCCGTCCTCCTCAACAAGGTCGCTGCATCGACCTGTTGTGACCAGAGTTCATCGGCACGCGCCCGCACTCCTCGCGTCGCCTCAGTTTCCATCCCTCAGCTTCCTCAGATCTGCATTAGGTCGCCGGAGTTCCTTAGAGTTCGTCGCAGTTCTAACAGCTCGGGACCGACGCTCCAGAAGATGTCCGTTTTATTTCCATTCTCATCGTGTGACCCGTTCGGTTGTCGCATTCATCATCGCATCATTCGCATCATCTGCATAGCATCGTCAGTCGTTTTCGAAAACTTGCATTCGTTCGTAGCTGTCGGTGCTCTCCGTTCTTGTCGTCGACCGTTTTGAGGCCAACCACACACGCACGCGCCCGACGGCATCGTAAAATATTGTTTTGAAAAGCGCGTGAATAATATTCTCGGATTGGGACGAAACTTGGTGTGCGGTCTTGTTATGGTATAGCTAGACTGCCTATCAAATTTCATCGCAATCAGAGTCCGTTTGATACCCGAACGGTCGACCGTAGTGGCTCCGTCATTGGTTTATTATCGGACGTTTTTCGGTGTTTAAAACCCCTGTCACGGGCCGCAAACACTCCCTCTCATCCCCACCTAACCCACTCTACACAGCCCACTAGCCCACCTAGCCTAAGCTCACGACCGGAACCGCCCGATCGCGATCGGAGGGTCGAAAACCACCCCTAGACCCAAACCCTAGCCCCATTTGCTATATATAGACACCCTCCTTTCCAAAATTAGCCTCCCCTAGCCCCTGCATCGAATTCCGCGCCAGGCCAGCCCCTAGCCTCCCACCTCGCAGTTGCCGCCGTCGTGCCTCGTTTTCCACGCTGGCCGCTCGCGCGCCGCCACTTGGCGAGCCGCCAGTCAGCCAGCCGCCGCGCCGCCTTTTTCCACCAACCGAAGGGCGCCACGTCGCCTCCACCGCAGCCTCCCACCACCGGGCCCACGAAGCCCATCCGCGGCCTGCTCGGGCCCGAGGGGTGCCGCCACCGTGCCCGAGTCCCTGCTGAGCCCGAGCTCCTCCCGCCGCCTTCCCCCACGCCCGATGGCCTCGGCCTCCTCGCCGTCTCTATGCTGTCGGCGAGCCGCCGGCGATCTTCAGGCAGGCCCCACTCCTCTCCCTTCCCTCACCTTCTTCCTCCTCTCCCCCTCTCCCTAACCTCCCACTGGCCCTCTCTCTCCCGCAGGTTGACCCTGCATGCCATGGATCCAGAGCTACAACCGCCGCCTGTCGCCGTTCTCCGTCGGATCCGGCTCCCCCCAACAAGATCTGCACCGCCCCGCCTTGCCCCGGTCGCCTCCGCGCCTGCCATGCGCCGCCGCTCACCGGAAGCTGCGCTGCCGCCGCCTACTTCCTGCTCCCGATCAGGATCGAGCAGGAGGGCAGTGCCTCGCCCGTTGACCGGCCTCCCCACGTGGGCCCCGTGGGCCGGCCCAGATTTGCCGGCCCAACCTTCTCTCCAGTTTCGGCCCGAAGGCCCTATGGTGAGCGCCCCGTCTAATCCTTGCCATGTGCGCGTTTTAGTGATGTTGCGCCCGTGTGTAGTGTTGGGTATCTGCTGAGATTCGGCCCGCGTAGTTTTTTTTTCATGTACGAATTTTACCAATTATCCATGGATTGCCTATTTTACAGAAAAGTACCCAAACTTCATGCATTTAATAACTCACCAACCGTGCATCATATGTAAAAACTTTATACATGTAAAATGCTTAGAATTTCATGTAGATTCACAATTTCCAACTCTCACATGTGATAAAAATGTTTTTCCTTGCTATTTGCATTAATTTGCGTTAATGCCATGCTAGAACGGTTTCTTTCATAACTATTTAACCGTAGCTCCGATTAAAATGTTCCACATATGAAACTTGACTAGAAAACCATGTAGAATCACTTGGTGGACTTTATTTTCATGTTTAATAAATATAAAATATGCTTTGGACAGATCTGGACCAAATCCTTATTATGCACATGGGGTCATTTCGGGAATGTTATAAGTTGCTTCTGACCTCATTTAAAATGCCCAGATGATGTAGTTGTTTATGCTTCACCTCTTGCCATGTTAAACAACATTTAAAATGATTGTTTAGTTAAACCAACCTTAACCACATTTCTCTTAATATGGAGAATTATTATTTTGTTATATGTATGTTCTCCTTCTCCATTTAAAATTGCGTAATTCCATCTTCACCTTGTGCCATGACCATCCATGTTAAACAACATTTAATATTGATGAGTACATAAATGAGAGTGAACTAAATATCTGAATGTGGAGCCTTGTCAATATGCAACTCGTTGCATATTGAGCTTCACTTAATGTGTAGTAATTGTTTGTTGTGATTGCCATGCCTTGCATATTTTAAACTTGACATGCATCATATTCGGTTGCGCATCATGTCATGCATATGTTGTTGTGTTTATCACGTGTTGATTGTTGTTTCCGGATTGCTTCTTCTCGATAGAGTTCCGAAAGCGTTCGGAGTGTGAGGATTCGTTCGACTACGTTGGCTCGTCTTCTTCATGGACTCGATCTTCTTCCAAGCGGGATCTCACGCAAGATGACCATTTCCCTAGATACCATTACTATCATTGCCATGCTAGATGTCTCGTTTCTATCGCTTGTCACGCTACCTACCAATTGTTTGTCCAGCCTCCCAAAATGCCATGATAAGCCTCTAACCCTCCACAACCCAGCAAACCATTGTTTGGCTATGTTACCGCTTGCTCAGCACTTCTTATAGCGTTGCTAGTTGCAGGCGCAAGTTGTTCCATGTGTCAACATGGATATCCTTTTGTTATATCACAATATTATTGCTATTTAATTTAATGCACATATATACTTGGTAAAGAGTGGAAACCTTGACATTTTTCTCGGTGTTTTGTTCCACTCTTACCACCCTATTTACTTGTGAACCGGTGTTATGTTCCATATTGAGCGCTTCTAACATGCTCAGGGTTGTTATGGGGACCCCCTTGATTTTCGTTTTAGGATAAAACTTGTCTGGCAAGGCCCAACTTTTGTACTACATTTGCCCAACATAATAATACTGATAATTAATTTGACGCATAGGGAGTTAGGGCTACCCGAGGTTCGTTATTCAACCTAATACAGGGGGGCAGTGCTGATGGTGTTGGTCCAAAACTAGAGCACTGTGCGGGGCCACCCCAGGCCAACTTGGGTGATGTCTATCAGGCCACCGTACGCGTCGCTTATCCGTCGTGTCCTGAGAACGAGATACGCGGGTCCTATCGGGTTCGTCGACACGTCGGGCGGTCTTGCCGGACTTGTTTTACCTTTCTCGAATGTCTTGCGCGAGGAATTCCGATAATACTTCGGGCTATCTCGAGGTTGAGGTTTTCCAATGGAATAGCCAAGGAAATCACGGGATTTGTGGTCGAGGTTATTCCCGCGGCGTGTGGTTAGTTTGTGATGGATGAGTTGGAGCACCCCTGCAGGGTTAAATCTTTCGGAAAGCCGTGCCCGCAGTTACATGGCAACTTGGAAACTTTGTTTAACACCCGGTTGTAGAAAACTTGAAGTAAACTCAAATAAAATACACCAACAGAGTGCATAACCGTGACTGTCTCTTCTCGTGAATTTCTGAACCGAGAGAGAACACGGTGGGGTTATGATTGTTCGTAAGTAGGTGTTCAGGATCTCTTAGAGATCATTACTAGTTCATGTCTGTTTATGCGGCAATCATCCCCCCTTATTCTTGTACTCGTAATTTGGCCACTCAACTAATGCTTAGTGCTTGCTGCAGCCTCACCACTTTACCATACCTTACCCATTAAGGTTTAATAGTCTTGATACCCATGGAAATGAGATTGCTGAGTTCTTGTGGCTCATAGATTACTACAACACCAGTTGCACGTATAGGTAATGCGATGCTTTGACGTGAGAGTGATGCTTTGTTTGATTTGGAGTTCTTCTTCATCGATCTAGGATGGGTTCCAGGCCGACAGCCTGGGATAGCAAGGATGGACGTCATTTTATCGTTTGATTTCGTCCGTAGTCGGACCCTGCTCTTCTGCATGTTGCTTGGATATGTTGTTGTATTGATGTGTGATACGTCTCCATCGTATCTATAATTTTTGATTGTTTCATGCCAATATTCTACAACTTTCATATACTTTTGGCAACTTTTTATACTATTTTTGGGACTAACATATTGATCCAGTGCCCAGTGCTAGTTCCTGTTTGTTGCATGTTTTTTGTTTCGCAAAATATCCATACCAAACGAAGTCCAAACGCGATAAAAACTTACAGAGATTTTTTTTGGAATATATGTGATTTTTGGGAAAAAGAATCAACACGAGACGATACCCGAGGGGCACACAAGCCATAGGGACGCGCCCCAGGGGGTAGGGCGCGCCCTGGACCCTTGTGGTCACCCCATAAGGCGGTTGGTGCTCTTCTTTCGCTGCAAGAAAGCTAATATGCGGATAAAAATCGTGTTAAAATTTCAGCCCAATCAGAGTTACGGATCTCCGGGAATTTAAGAAACGGTGAAAGGCCAGAATGTGAGAAGGCAGAAACAGAAGGAAACAGAGAGAGAGATCTAATCTCGGAGGGGCTCCCACCCCTCCGCCGCCGGCGATCTTCAGGCAGGCCCCACTCCTCTCCCTTCCCTCACCTTCTTCCTCCTCTCCCCCTCTCCCTAACCTCCCACTGGCCCTCTCTCTCCCGCAGGTTGACCCTGCATGCCATGGATCCAGAGCTACAACCGCCGCCTGTCGCCGTTCTCCGTCGGATCCGGCTCCCCCCAACAAGATCTGCACCGCCCTGCCTTGCCCCGGTCGCCTCCGCGCCTGCCATGCGCCGCCGCTCACCGGAAGCTGCGCTGCCGCCGCCTACTTCCTGCTCCCGATCAGGATCGAGCAGGAGGGCAGTGCCTCGCCCGTTGACCGGCCTCCCCACGTGGGCCCCGTGGGCCGGCCCAGATTTGCCGGCCCAACCTTCTCTCCAGTTTCGGCCCGAAGGCCCTATGGTGAGCGCCCCGTCTAATCCTTGCCATGTGCACGTTTTAGTGATGTTGCGCCCGTGTGTAGTGTTGGGTATCTGCTGAGATTCGGCCCGCGTAGTTTTTTTTTCATGTACGAATTTTACCAATTATCCATGGATTGCCTATTTTACAGAAAAGTACCCAAACTTCATGCATTTAATAACTCACCAACCGTGCATCATATGTAAAAACTTTATACATGTAAAATGCTTAGAATTTCATGTAGATTCACAATTTCCAACTCTCACATGTGATAAAAATGTTTTTCCTTGCTATTTGCATTAATTTGCGTTAATGCCATGCTAGAACGGTTTCTTTCATAACTATTTAACCGTAGCTCCGATTAAAATGTTCCACATATGAAACTTGACTAGAAAACCATGTAGAATCACTTGGTGGACTTTATTTTCATGTTTAATAAATATAAAATATGCTTTGGACAGATCTGGACCAAATCCTTATTATGCACATGGGGTCATTTCGGGAATGTTATAAGTTGCTTCTGACCTCATTTAAAATGCCCAGATGATGTAGTTGTTTATGCTTCACCTCTTGCCATGTTAAACAACATTTAAAATGATTGTTTAGTTAAACCAACCTTAACCACATTTCTCTTAATATGGAGAATTATTATTTTGTTATATGTATGTTCTCCTTCTCCATTTAAAATTGCGTAATTCCATCTTCACCTTGTGCCATGACCATCCATGTTAAACAACATTTAATATTGATGAGTACATAAATGAGAGTGAACTAAATATCTGAATGTGGAGCCTTGTCAATATGCAACTCGTTGCATATTGAGCTTCACTTAATGTGTAGTAATTGTTTGTTGTGATTGCCATGCCTTGCATATTTTAAACTTGACATGCATCATATTCGGTTGCGCATCATGTCATGCATATGTTGTTGTGTTTATCACGTGTTGATTGTTGTTTCCGGATTGCTTCTTCTCGATAGAGTTCCGAAAGCGTTCGGAGTGTGAGGATTCGTTCGACTACGTTGGCTCGTCTTCTTCATGGACTCGATCTTCTTCCAAGCGGGATCTCACGCAAGATGACCATTTCCCTAGATACCATTACTATCATTGCCATGCTAGATGTCTCGTTTCTATCGCTTGTCACGCTACCTACCAATTGTTTGTCCAGCCTCCCAAAATGCCATGATAAGCCTCTAACCCTCCACAACCCAGCAAACCATTGTTTGGCTATGTTACCGCTTGCTCAGCACTTCTTATAGCGTTGCTAGTTGCAGGCGCAAGTTGTTCCATGTGTCAACATGGATATCCTTTTGTTATATCACAATATTATTGCTATTTAATTTAATGCACATATATACTTGGTAAAGAGTGGAAACCTTGACATTTTTCTCGGTGTTTTGTTCCACTCTTACCACCCTATTTACTTGTGAACCGGTGTTATGTTCCATATTGAGCGCTTCTAACATGCTCAGGGTTGTTATGGGGACCCCCTTGATTTTCGTTTTAGGATAAAACTTGTCTGGCAAGGCCCAACTTTTGTACTACATTTGCCCAACATAATAATACTGATAATTAATTTGACGCATAGGGAGTTAGGGCTACCCGAGGTTCGTTATTCAACCTAATACAGGGGGGCAGTGCTGATGGTGTTGGTCCAAAACTAGAGCACTGTGCGGGGCCACCCCAGGGCAACTTGGGTGATGTCTATCAGGCCACCGTACGCGTCGCTTATCCGTCGTGTCCTGAGAACGAGATACGCGGGTCCTATCGGGTTCGTCGACACGTCGGGCGGTCTTGCCGGACTTGTTTTACCTTTCTCGAATGTCTTGCGCGAGGAATTCCGATAATACTTCGGGCTATCTCGAGGTTGAGGTTTTCCAATGGAATAGCCAAGGAAATCACGGGATTTGTGGTCGAGGTTATTCCCGCGGCGTGTGGTTAGTTTGTGATGGATGAGTTGGAGCACCCCTGCAGGGTTAAATCTTTCGGAAAGCCATGCCCGCAGTTACATGGCAACTTGGAAACTTTGTTTAACACCCGGTTGTAGAAAACTTGAAGTAAACTCAAATAAAATACACCAACAGAGTGCATAACCGTGACTGTCTCTTCTCGTGAATTTCTGAACCGAGAGAGAACACGGTGGGGTTATGATTGTTCGTAAGTAGGTGTTCAGGATCTCTTAGAGATCATTACTAGTTCATGTCTGTTTATGCGGCAATCATCCCCCCTTATTCTTGTACTCGTAATTTGGCCACTCAACTAATGCTTAGTGCTTGCTGCAGCCTCACCACTTTACCATACCTTACCCATTAAGGTTTAATAGTCTTGATACCCATGGAAATGAGATTGCTGAGTTCTTGTGGCTCATAGATTACTACAACACCAGTTGCACGTATAGGTAATGCGATGCTTTGACGTGAGAGTGATGCTTTGTTTGATTTGGAGTTCTTCTTCATCGATCTAGGATGGGTTCCAGGCCGACAGCCTGGGATAGCAAGGATGGACGTCATTTTATCGTTTGATTTCGTCCGTAGTCGGACCCTGCTCTTCTGCATGTTGCTTGGATATGTTGTTGTATTGATGTGTGATACGTCTCCATCGTATCTATAATTTTTGATTGTTTCATGCCAATATTCTACAACTTTCATATACTTTTGGCAACTTTTTATACTATTTTTGGGACTAACATATTGATCCAGTGCCCAGTGCTAGTTCCTGTTTGTTGCATGTTTTTTGTTTCGCAAAATATCCATACCAAACGAAGTCCAAACGCGATAAAAACTTACAGAGATTTTTTTTGGAATATATGTGATTTTTGGGAAAAAGAATCAACACGAGACGATACCCGAGGGGCACACAAGCCATAGGGACGCGCCCCAGGGGGTAGGGCGCGCCCTGGACCCTTGTGGTCACCCCATAAGGCGGTTGGTGCTCTTCTTTCGCTGCCAGAAAGCTAATATGCGGATAAAAATCGTGTTAAAATTTCAGCCCAATCAGAGTTACGGATCTCCGGGAATTTAAGAAACGGTGAAAGGCCAGAATGTGAGAAGGCAGAAACAGAAGGAAACAGAGAGAGAGATCTAATCTCGGAGGGGCTCCCACCCCTCCGCCGCCATGAAGGCCATGGAACAGAGGGGAAACCCTTCTCCCATCTAGGGTGAAGGACAAGGAAGAAGAAGAAGGAGGGGGCTCTCCCCCCCCTCTCCCGGTGGCACCGGAACGCCGCCGGGGCCATCATCGTGACGGCGATCTACACCAACAACTTCGCCGCCGTCATCACCAACTCTCTCCCCCTCTATGCAGCGGTGTAACACCCCTTCTCCCCGCTGTAATCTCTACTTAAACATGGTGCTCAACGCTATATAATATTTCCCAATGATGTATGGCTATCCTATGATGTTTGAGTAGATCCGTTTTGTCCTATGGGTTGATTGATGATCATGATTGGTTTGAGTTGCATGTTTTATTATTGGTGCTGTCCTATGGTACTCTCCGTGTCGCGCAAGAGTGAGGGGTCCCCGCTGTAGGGTTTGCAATATGTTTATGATTCGCTTATGGTGGGTGGCGTGAGTGACGGAAGCACAGACCCGAGTAAGTAGGTTGTTTACGTATGGGAGTAAAGAGGACTTGATACTTAATGCTATGGTTGGGTTTTATCTTAATGATCTTTAGTAGTTGAGGATGCTTGCTAGAGTTCCAATCATAAGTGCATATGATCCAAGTAGAGAAAGTATGTTAGCTTATGCCTCTCCCTCATATAAAATTGCAATAATGAATACCGGTCTAGCTATCGATTGCCTAGGGACAAATAACTTTCTTGTGACAAAAAGCTCTCTACTATGACTAACTTAGTTGTTTCTTCATCTGAACAGCCCCTAGATTTTATTTACGTGCTCTTTATTATCTTGCAAACCTATCCCGTTACACCTACAAAGTACTTCTAGTTTCATACTTGTTCTAGCTAAAGCGAACGTTAAGTGTGCGTATAGTTGTATCGGTGGTCGATAAAACTTGAGGGAATATTTGTTCTTCCTTTAGCTCCTCGTTGGGTTCGACACTCTTACTTATCGAGAAAGGCTACAACTGATCCCTATACTTGTGGGTTATCAAGACCTTTTTCTGGCGCCGTTGCCGGGGAGCAATAGCGTGGGGTGAATATTCTCGTGGGTGCTTGTTTGCTTTATCACTAAGTAGATTTTATTTGCTGTTCTAAGTTGTTCTCTATCTTTAGTTATGGATATAGAACACGAAATACCAAAAAAAATAGTTGAACCTACTACACCAATGGTTGAAGAACCACCCAAAATCTATCACACTGTTGAAGCTTTTTACTTGGATCATCTTCGATCCGTTTGTGCTCGTGCTGAAACCCCAACTAGCTTAGTTGAGGGCAAATCATTAAATGAGCATGCTTATTATGTGCGACGCCGCTTATCTCAAAAAGGGAAAATTTATGGCATCATATTAATACTTTGCAATGCTATGCTTGGAATTTATGCGAAATTTATTATTTTACTTGTTGTTCTGAAGACCCTAAAAAACACCTTCCCTATCAATGTGAGTTTAAGGATAATGGAATCGTATCTTCTTATGCCAAGGGTGTTTATAATTACTATGATATTGAGCAAATTGAAGAATTTGTTGCTTTTAAGGGTGCCTATGAAATTGCCTCTTTGATTGAAAAGTATGATGCTACTCTTTACAAATCTGAAAGTTTTGCCATACTTAAATATTGCTATGAAAACTACGCGTCTAATGCTTATGTTAAGCCATATATTGAGGACTCCTATATATTTTGCAGGAAACTATGGAAGAAGATACTTTGGAAACTATGGAAGAAGAAAATGATGACACTGTGAGCTCATTTGATGAAAAAGATGACGAGGAGAGCGAAGAACAAAAGGAGGAAGAGCGGACTAGCTACCCGTGCCCACCTTCTAATGAGAGTAACTCTTCAACTCATACATTGTTTAATTTCCCTTCGTGCTTACCGAAGGATGAATGCTATGTTGATTGCTATGATCCCTTGGATTCATTTGAAATATCCCTTTTTGATGAAATTGATGCTTGCTATACTTGTGGCCATGATGCCAATATGAATTATGCTTATGGAGATGAACTTGCTATAGTTCCTTATGTTAAGAATGAAATTGTTGCTATTGCACCCACGCATGATAGTCCTATTATCTTTTTGAATTCTCCCAACTATACTATATCGGAGAAGTTTGCGCTTATTAAGGACTATATTGATGGGTTGCGTTCTACTATTGCATATGATGATTTTGATAAATATAATATGCATGTGCTTGCTGCTCCTACTTGCAATTATTATGAGAGAGGAACTACATCTCCACCTCTCTATGTTTCCAACACAATAGAATTGCAAGAAACTGCTTATGCTATGTATCGGCCTTTACTTTGTGTGCATGAATTGTTCTTTTATGACATGCCGATGCATAGGAAGAGAGTTAGACTTCGTTGTTGCATGATATATGTTACTTTGTACTCACTACTAAATTAAAAATCATTGTTAATTAAAATTGGCTTTGATATACCTTGGGATCCGGGTGGGTCCATTACTTGAGCACTATATGCCTAGCTTAATGGCTTTAAAGAAAGCGCTGTCAGGGAGACAACCCGGAAGTTTTAGAGAGTCATTTTATGCTGTTGTGTGCTTTTATATAGTTAAAAAACAAAAAAATAAAGAGGGGAACCTAAAACTTTTTCAAAAAGAGAAGGGAAAGTAAGAAGGACGAGCACCGTTGAAGTGGAGGAGCTCCTTGAACTTTGTTCATGCCCATGGAAACTTTGTGAATCTTAATTACAGAAACTTTTCAACAAAAATAATTATCCCCTTGTATAAATCCCTTGTATTATAAAAATAATGTGCCAAGATTTGTCTTTAGGATGATTAGATTGCTTGTTTGGTGTGTGCAGTGCAAAAACAGAAACTTTGGCTGTAGTGCGTGAATTTACATTTTTTACTGGAATGTCAAAAGTTTCTGAAATTTTTACACAGTACTTCTATGCAAATTTTTTATTTTTTCCTAATTTTTCAGAATTTTTAGAGTTACAAAAATATAATAAATGTTCAGATTGCTACAGACTGTCCTGTTTAAGACAGATTCTGTTTTTGATGCATTGTTTTGCTAGTTTTGATGAAAATATCGATTTTATCGGTGGTATAAGCCATAAATAAGTTATAATACAGTAGCTAAAATGCAAAAATAAAATGTGAATGGGTTTGAAACAGTACTTAAAGTGGTAATTTGCTTTATTATACTAACGGATCTCACGAGGGTTTTGTTAAGTTTTGTGTGATTGAAGTTTTCAAGTTTTGGGTGAGATCACGATGTATGAAGGAATAAGGAGTGGAAAGAGACTAAGCTTGGGGATGCCCGAGGCAGCCCAAGGTAATATTCAAGGACTCCCAGGAACTAAGCTTGGGGATGCCCCGGAAGGCATCCCCTCTTTCTTCTAACAACCATCGGTAATTTTACTTGGAGCTATATTTTTATTCATCACATGATATGCGTAAATCTTGGAGCATCGTGTGCTTTTTATTTTTCTTTTAATAATGCACCATGCTGGTATGAGAAAGTCCTTGGTTGATTTATAGAAGGCTCTTTGCACCTCACTTATATCTTTTGAGTATGGCTTTATAGAATGCTTCATGTGCTTCACTTATATCATTTGAAGTTTGGATTGCCTGTTTCTCTACACATAGAAAACCGCCATTTGTAGAATGCTCTTTTGATTAACTTATATTTGTTAGAGCGTGGGCATAACTTTTGTAGAAAGAATTAAACTCTCATGCTTCACTTATATCTATTTAGAGAGTTAACATGAGTTGGTCATTCACATGGTTAGTCATAAAATCCTACATAAAACTGGTAGATCACTGAATATGATATGTTTGATTCCTTGCAATAGTTTTGCGATATAAAGATGGTGATATTAGAGTCATGGTAGTGAGTAATTGTGGATTGGTAGATATATTTGTGTTAAAGTTTGTGATTCCTGTAGCATGCACGTATGGTGAACCGTTATGTGCAGAAGTCGGAGCATGATTTATTTATTGATTGTCATCCTTTGTGTGGAGGTCGGGATCGCGCGATGGTTAACTCCTACCAACCGTTCCCCTAGGATCATGCGTGTAGTACTTTGTTTCGATGACTAATAAATTTTTGCAATAAGTATGTGACTTCTTTATGACTAATGTTGAGTCCATGGATTATACGAAACCTCACCCTTCCACCTTTGCTAGCCTCTCTAGTACCGCGCAACTTTCGCCGGTGCATTAAACCCACCATATTCCCTTCCTCAAAATAGCCACCATACCTACCTATTATGGCATTTCCATAGCCATTCCGAGATATATTTCCATGCAACTTCCACCGTTCCGTTTATTATGACATGCACCATCATTGTCATATTGCTTTGCATGATCGTAAGATAGCTATATAGCATGATGTTTTCATGGCTTGTCCGTTCTTTGATGTCATTGCTACGCTAGATCATTGCACATCCCGGTACACTGCCGGAGGCATTCATATAGAGTCATATTTTGTTCTAGTATTGAGTTGTAATTCTTGAGTTGTAAGTAAATAAAAGTGTGATGATCATCATTATTAGAGCATTGTCCCATGTGAGGAAAGGATGATGGAAGCTATGATTCCCTCACAAGTTGGGATGAGTCTTCGGACTTTACAAATAAATAAAAGAGGCCAAAGAAGCCCAAATAAAAAAAAGAGGACAAAGAAGCCCACCAAAAAAAACAAAAAAAAAGAGAGAAGGGGCAATGCTACTATTCCTTTTTCCACACTTGTGCTTCAAAGTAGCACCATGATCTTCATGATAGAGAGTCTCCTATATTGTCACTTTCATATACTAGTGGGAATTTTTCATTATAGAACTTGGCTTGTATATTCGAATGATGGGCTTCCTCAAATTGCCCTAGGTTTTTCGTGAGCAAGCGAGTTGGATGCACACCCACTTAGTTTCTTTTTGAGCTTTCATACACTTATAGCTCTAGTGCATCCGTTGCATGGCAATCCCTACTCACTCACATTGATATCTATTGATGGGCATCTCCATAGCCCGTTGATACGCCTAGTTGATGTGAGACTATCTCCTTCTTTTTGTCTTCTCCACAACCACCATATTCTATTCCACCTATAGTGCTATATCCATGGCTCACGCTCATGTATTGTGTGAAAGTTGAAAAAGTTTGAGAATACTAAAGTATGAAACAATTGCTTGGCTAAAACCGGGGTTGTCCATGATTTAATACTTTGTGTGATGCAGATGGAGCATAGCCAGACTATATGATTTTGTAGGGATAACTTTCTTTTAGCCATGATATTTTGAGAAGACATGATTGCTTTATTAGTATGCTTGAATTATTATTGTATTAATGTCAAATGATAGACTATTGCTTTGAATCACTCGTGTCTTAATATCCATGCCATGATTAGATTATATGATCAGGATTATGCTAGGTAGCATTCCACATCAAAAATTATCTTTTTTATCATTTACCTGCTCGAGGACTAGCAGGAATTAAACTTGGGGATGCTGATACAACTCCATCGTATCTATAATTTTTGATTGTTTCATGCCAATATTCTACAACTTTCATATACTTTTGGCAACTTTTTATAGTATTTTTGGGACTAACATATTGATCCAGTGCCCAGTGCTAGTTCCTGTTTGTTGCATGTTTTTTGTTTCACAGAATATCCATACCAAACGAAGTCCAAACGCGATAAAAACTTACGGAGATTTTTTTTGGAATATATGTGTTTTTTGGGAAAAAGAATCAACACGAGACGATGCCCGAGGGGCCCACAAGCCATAGGGGCGCGCCCCAGGGGGTAGGGCGCGCCCTGGACCCTTGTGGTCACCCCGTAAGGCGGTTGGTGCCCTTATTTCGCCACAAGAAAGCTAATATGCGGATAAAAATCGTGTTAAAATTTCAGCCCAATCGGAGTTACGGATCTCCGGGAATTTAAGAAAAGGTGACAGGCCAGAATCTAAGCAGGCAGAAACAGAAGGAAACAGAGAGAGAGAGATCCAATCTCGGAGGGGCTCCCGCCCCTCCGCCGCCATGGAGGCCATGGACCAGAGGGGAAACCCTTCTCCCATATAGGGTGAAGGAAAAGGAATAAGAAGAAGAAGGAGGGGGGGCTCTCTCCCCCTCTCTCCCGGTGGCACCGGAACGCCGCCGGGGCCATCATCGTGACGGCGATCTACACCAACAACTTCGCCGCCGTCATCACCAAATCTCTCCCCCTCTATGCAGTGGTGTAACACCCCTTATCCCCGCTATAATCTCTACTTAAACATGGTGCTCAACGCTATATATTATTTCCCAATGATGTATGGCTATCCTATGATGTTTGAGTAGATCCGTTTTGTCCTATGGGTTGATTGATGATCATGATTGGTTTGAGTTGCATGTTTTATTATTGGTGCTGTCCTATGGTGCTCTCCGTGTCATGCAAGCGTGAGGGATCCCCGCTGTAGGGGTTGCAATATGTTTATGATTCGCTTATGGTGGGTGGCGTGAGTGACGGAAGCACAGACCCGAGTAAGTAGGTTTTTTACGTATGGGAGTAAAGAGGACTTGATACTTAATGCTATGGTTGGGTTTTACCTTAATGATCTTTAGTAGTTGCGGATGCTTTCTAGACTTCCAATCATAAGTGCATATGATCCAAGTAGAGAAAGTATGTTAGCTTATGCCTCTCCCTCATATAAAATTGCAATAATGATTACCGGTCTAGTTATCGACTGCCTAGGGACAAATAACTTTCTTGTGACAAAAAGCTCTCTACTAAGACTAACTTAGTTGTTTCTTCATCTAAACAGCCCCTAGATTTTATTTACGTGCTCTTTATTATCTTGCAAACCTATCCCGTTACACCTACAAAGTACTTCTAGTTTCATACTTGTTCTAGCTAAAGCGAACGTTAAGCGTGCGTATAGTTGTATCGGTGGTCGATAGAACTTGAGGGAATATTTGTTCTACCTTTAGCTCCTCATTGGGTTCGACACTCTTACTTATCGAGAAAGGCTACAACTGATCCCCTATACTTGTGGGTTATCAATGTGATATTGATGTAGCTTGTGGCGAGTGTAAGCCAATTCCATATACTCATCTCTTCTTTACATGTACTTGTAATGATAAACATTCTTGCGAAATGACGAGATGCTCTTATATCCCTGTCGAGGCCCTCGTGCCAAAAATAAGGAAAGGATCGCATCTTGGGCGTTACAAGTTGGTATCAGAGCCTGTACCGACCTAGGAGCCCCCTTGATTGATCGAACTTGGCCGAGTCGAGTCTAGTAAAAACTACTTTGAGTCTAGTTATATATCGTAGGGTAGGATTCCTTTTACTCCTATTCTATGCTCTAGTGAGGAATCCTGGCGTAGGAATTTTAATTCTACCCTCTTCTCACTCAATTTTTTTTAAGATCACGCGGGTATTTTGGAACCTCTGTGATGTCGATGTGACCGGAACTCTGTTCTTGGTGCCTCCCGTACGTATGGATTGGACCCGGGGAGTTGAGCTTCAAGGGGTTCTTGACACATCGCTATCGTTCAGCTTCCTTAGTATCTCAGGACGCGGATGTTTGAAATTGCTTCAATACTAATCGTGGTGCGAACAGTGTGGCGGCACCCAGTATTGGGGAGCGGGATCACATGTACTGCCATGTTTAGTATTGTCGTGATTATGAGGGTCTGAGGTAGATGAGTTTCTGAGACCTTCGGTTGTGTGTTGAGGTATGTGATACACTGGAGAGTAGTATTACTGCTAGGAATTGAGTCATGGATAAAAACTCCGTGTATCCGTGTACCCGATTGCATACCAAAGATTTCGAAAGTTCTTAGGTGGGAATTCAAGTAGTTACCTAGGCTATCTTCCAAGAGATCATGATGTGAGGTTGGGGTTCGACATCTAGTGGTTCGTTTGTTCACGGTCTTTCTTAGATCGGTTCTCGTTGGGTCATAAAGAGTCCTTCTAGCTTGCTACGACTCGGGGACGCTTCGTATGTCGTGTGCACTGCCTTGTACATGATGGCTACTGTAAGATCGAGCCCGTGCGAGCCTTACCACGAAAATATCGGACGAAATCTCTGTCATGAATTTGTTTCTGGCTTAAATTGCAAGTCTCATCCTTTGTTTTGTTTTGTTTTGGAGTATGGTAATTCGAGTTGCTTCGATGTCAAGTGGTGATTTCATTTCCTTCCTAAGCGGTGTTCTCATATTTTTATAAGAATGCTAATCCTTTTGTTCAACCAGAGTTGTCATGAAATTCTTTCCTATCCGGTGTGTTTCTCATCAAGATAATTCAATCCTATTTTAATATTTGCAAGATCTATCCTCATCTTTCCTTTTCCCGGACTTCGTTTCATTTGTCCCAAGTTTTCTTTGTTTTCCCGCCCTCCCGCCCTTTTCTTCAATGATTATATTCTCATCCAAGTGCATTTCTTGCATTGATGCTTTCGCTATCTTTTCTTCCGTTTGATATACAATGATTCATTGTGAAGATGCTCAAGTGCTCAAGTTCATCATTTATTAGTCTTCATCCTTGTTTTCTTTTCCGGTGGATTCAATTCAAGCTTTCGGTGCTCATCATATCCTTTTCATTCTCTAAATGCTCTCCCATGTTAGAAATTCTTAAGCAAACCTCTCATGTTTATTCCTCTCTCTATTCTATCCGGAGTGGCAAGATATCTCAGAAGATTCGTGTTTTCATTCAATTCCTTTAAAATTATTTTGAGTGTCTGACCTCATCAAGATTTCAATTGTACCGGTGCAATCTCTCTTCATAAGCAATCGTTTCAACGACGCTCTCTTTGAGTGGGCCCATAACCCATAGGTTTCCCTCGGGATCTTACCTGGCTCTTCTAATCTTTCCAGAGATCTCAAGTTCTTTTCAGATATGACGTAAGAATGAATTCCATTAGTCATATTGCTTCTCCAAGATTGCTTAGAATTATTTCGTCATTGTCTCAACCTTTCCGTTTTATTGTTCCGGTGTGTCGCAGTAATTCTTGGTGGTGTTTCTTGTCATCATTCTCAACGTTGAAGGCCGAAGGAGTGTTTCTCTTAAATCTTTGTCCATTCTCTTGAAGGTTCATGGTTTTAGCTTGTTGCTATCTTCTTAAATTCTTCTCGATCATGAGTAATTCATTCCATATCTATCCGGAGCATTGAGTATTGTTTTCATTTCTCGATCATCCGAAGGCCATCATTTCAGAAGATTTTGTCGTTCTTAGCTTTCAGCTTTCATTCCCAAATTCTTTTCAATTGTTGTCTCTTCATTCGTATATCAATTCTTTCCGGTGCTTCATTCAAGTTTTATATTCGGCGGATCATGATCTCTTCTTTCTCATGTATCTCCATTCACTCGTAGTATCCTCGTTCGTTTGCAATTCTTACCGGTGTTCTCGTTCAAGACTTCTTCAAGCTTGTGTATCTCTCTTCAATCTTTTCAACAAGAATAAGTCGTGTGCTAAATCCGTTGCTTGTCATCAATTTAACTTGATGAAGGATAAGCATAACATAATTCTTATTCTTGTTTCATCAAGTGATTTCAATCCTTCTTCCGGAGTTGTTCGTGATATCAATCCTCGATTCTAAGTTGTTCATCTTTTCTTTCCCGGAGCTTTACATTTTCTCAAGTATCTCTCGCGAAGTTTCATCTAAATCATGGCAAGGCTTCAACTCTTGTTCTTTTCAACCTTCAATTATTTTGATCATTCTTTTGTATACGGAGGTTCTTCATGCTGGTTTGTTAAGAATGTAATTCCTTCTCAAAGTGTTCTTCAAGATTCTTGTTGGAGAGGCTCAAGTATTCTTTATCTTGCATTTCAAAGTGCAATTCTTTCTTCCTTATCTTTTGAGATGGTGTTATAGCATTCTTGATTATGAGGAGTCTTGTCGTGGATTTGTCACGGCAAGATATCCGGGTTAACGGACTTAGGTGTGAGGCCATCGCAACTATGTGGCGGCTTGAGAGGGGTTGGTCGGAATCGAGAGACGCGTGTTTACCCAGGTTCGGCCCCTCGATGGAGGTAAAAGCCTACGTCCTTCTTTGTGTTGTATTGATGATGAGAAAGATCTCACGGTTACAAGGGTGCTGTCTTGCTACCTCTAATCTCGAGAGCCTCTAATCTGTCTATCTCTAATGACTTGAATCTGCCATCGCCATCCCTCTTGGGGCGCCTTACCCCTCCTTATATAAGTGGAAAGGGTAGGTTTACATGTAGAGTCCTACTAGGAGTAGGATTAGGACTAGTCTCTCTTGAATCCTAATCCGGGTCTTGTTTCCTTTGTGAGGGAGTCATCTCTCTCCTTTGGGCCTTCTCTTGTGAGCCACCCCTCTAGGCCCGTCCATGAGCCGCCTTGCACCGGCTCGTATGCTGGGCCATGGGCCTGGTCGTCCTGTGACCCGGTAATAGAGGTGACGCATGAGCCGCCATACTGATGAGCCGGGTCATACCTCCTGCCGGGTTACCAATGAATCGTCAAGTTCGGCCAGGGCTCCAGTGAGTCGCCAAGTCCTGGCCGGGTCATACTTCCGGCAGGGTTATACCGCGTGGTATATCCCCGACATTAGCCCCCAGGTTAGCTTGAATTTATTCATGCTAAGCTCCTGAAATAAGAATAAATATGTTAAGTGACTGGCTCGTCCACTGGCCGGCTTAATGAAGTAGCTCGTTGAAAATCCGGGTTTCTTCTTCATATGAACGAGCCGTCTTCTCAATCGTCTTGCTTGTCAGTGTCCTTTGAAGTAAGATATTGGGAATACAACACCCATATGCCATTGAGTTGGCCTCCAATACTCTTCAACTGGTAAAGTCGCGAGAGACGGACGCGGCGTTGTAAGCCTGTGTGGTCGCGAGAGACGGCCGCGGCGTTGTAAACCGGCGCGGACGGAGAGTCGCCCGCGGCATTGTAAGCCGGTGCGGACGGAGAGTCGCCTGTGGTGCTGAGTGAAAACCATAACGCGAATGCGGCGGATTGTCGCGTCCATTGGGCGGCTCATACGCGCGGTACCGGCGCGTTAATTTAGACCGGGTTGCGACGGCGGCGGCGCTACGCGCGTCCATTGAGCAACGCGACACGCTGGTGTGCGCTCCAACTCCGCCGTATAATGCCACTTGAGTAATTGTCCTGCATAAAAATATTGCAGGCCAAAGTAACTGCTCTCGGATGAATTAATATGTATGAAAAAATAGATAGGATGAATAACACCTGGATATTTCCTGTTGGATGAAATACGGACACCGGTGCTGAGCTTCAGACGAAAACAACAGGAAGGTGTTTGTCTGGGTGAGGGACGAACAATTTCCTGAAACACTTGTTGAATCGGTACTGGAGCCATTTGAGGTCTTTCCTTGCTTAAGTGCTGACGCTCAGATGTGTGTATCTCTTTGCACTGGTGACAGTCGATATCATAGTTGTCCTTCAAGTTAGCACTGCCTTGTGGATTTCTCAGAGAAAAATGATATGAAGGAACATTTGCAGTTGAATTCGCAGAGTTTCTGCCTCCACCAGTTGTAGCCTGAGTAATATGTTCAAGAGATCACGAAGTACTGCCTACATATGACTGCTTTTCCAACAACCTAAATCCATCAGTTGGACTGAGTTGAAATACCATCTATAATGGCATTGACAGATTTGTTTGTGCCTCAAAATTACGTGGTACGATGCCACGCATGCTTGTAGGAGCAGAATAATTATTTCCAGCCTCTTACTATCAAATAACTCATGTAGCTGGACAACCTGTGCAGGATATGAGTGGCCAATTGATCTAAAAACGGCCCCGTCAGTAATATTCAGTCTAACATTGGAGGCGGCCTCAAATACGCCCTGCAGGAGGACAGCCGCCCGACGTCAGGCGAGGCGACAGCGGCAGATGCAGCAGGGCAAGGCCGCGGCAGAGGCGAGGTGAAGCTCGCCAGACGTAGGCATGCGCAAGGCCGAGGCAGAGCCGCGTCGGCGAGCGGAGACGGAACCGGTCGGGCGCATGTACGCGCAAGGGCGGGGTGAGATGAGGTCAGCTCGGAGAGGCGTCGACGGACGACGGAGGCGATTAAACCGAGCTCGTAGCACTGGTATAAGCGGCGGCTGGAGCGGATGGCGCGGGCGAGGTCGTCGGCAGAGGATCCGGGGACGGCGAGGCGGCTGGGCAGGCCGGCGGCTTAGTGGTGGAAGAGCCGGGAACGGTGAAACGGCTGAAGCGGCGCGAGCCACGGTGGCAGCGGCAGACACGGCGGGGCACGGAGGCGGGCGCCGTGGCGGCTCGAGGCGAGTCAAGGCAAGGCTGGCGTAGCGGCGGCGGCTCGGACGCGAGGCGACGGAGGCTGAGCTAACACGCAGGGAGGCGGAAGCGGGTTGGTTGAGACCGAGTCGGTCTGGCCGGGTGTGGTCGTGGTGCAGACGCACGGTTCAAGGTCGAAGCGGCGGCCGCGGCGTGGTGTAGGCGAGGCACAGCGATGGCGACAGCGTTTGGTGCGGTCGGGCGCGTGCCGACCGAGGGGCGGCTCATGGCCATGTTGGTGGGTGCGAGCAGAAGCGAGACCGGCGTGCGGTAGCCCAGATGCGGGCGGGCAGGCGCGTCGAGCCGGCTGTGGAAGAACCGGCAAGCGGGGCGCGGCTGTGGCCGGCGGTTGCAGCGAGGTGAGGCCGTGTCCGAGCCGGCTGGGGCGAGCGGACGGCCATGGTGAGCGGGGCGAAGCCGAATCGGCCGCGGGGCGACCGAAGTCCATGCCGGCTCGAGGTGAGCCCCCCCCGGCGACGGAGCCCATGCCGGCTCGGGGTGAGGCTGGCCGTGGATGCGGGCTGGCTAGGCGAAGCAGCCATGGCACGGCGGGCGGAGAGAGGCGGCAGCACGGGCCGCCGAGGTGCAGCAGCTGGTGCAGCGCGGCGCTGACGCGCGGAGGCCGACAGGGGTGGTAGCCGGTAGGAGCAGCAGCACGGGGCGGAGCAGACTCGGCGCGGGCGCAGGGCGGCCGGAGCGGCGCGGTCGAGCGGCGGCTGAGCCAGCCGAGTCCGTGATTGTGTTGGTCAGCTGGCTTCGTGCGTAGCCACCTTTCCAGGTCAAGGTTGGTTTTGGCGAATCCGCGTATGTTTCTTTCTTTTTCTTTTTCTTGCATGATCTGAACCTTGGCCTTCTCGTGGCAGAGTACTAATTAAAATAGTACGGTTGCTGTTGTTTGTCCCACGGTTACACAGTTGATCAATCCCTTGCAAGTGCTTGAGCTTTGGTTGGTCGATTGGATGAAAACGAAGACTGCAGCGACTTGATGGTGATGCATGATTAACCAAGAATCCGGCGACTTGACGACAATGAAGGTTTGACGAGGACTGCGGTGTCCTGATAACAGTGCAGGATTGCTTCGCGTTGGCCTCGGTGTATGAAAACTGCTCGTCATGATGATGATGTAGATATTTCCGCGCTGGCTCTTGACGGGTCATAGTCTTCTCGACCCCTAGGAGAAATCCCTTCAAAAACACAACATCACCGTGCGGGACCCACGAAGAGAATTTGTCAAGAATGAGATAATTAAACCCATCATCTTCTTCATTGGAGTTACCCCGGATCGGATTTCACCTAAAGCGTTTCCTAAGGATTGTTTCTATCGTGGTGCTTATCAATGATCCAAGTTCTGTATGTATCCTCTTGGTGAAAGAAGTGTTGCCTCTCGTGTTGCTCCCAATCAATCAATTGTTTGGTTTAGTGGCCGGTTGTGACCTCATAATTTTGGGTTGTTTTCCGTAAGCCCATAACAAGATTTTCTTTTCGTTGTTGATGTTCCAACAACTCCGTTCAATCTTTCTTTCTAAGGATGCTTTTCAAATTCATTGGTGGTAGAAGTTGTCATTTTCTTCCCCGTTCTTTCGTTCCATCGATCTAACTTCTATTATTTTGTTCCAGAGGATTTGTGATGTTGCTCTCTTCAATCTATCATCTCATTTTATCAAGATCATGTTCTTTCCTTGCTTATCCATTTAACCGGAGTGTTGTGTCCTCTCTTCAGTTCTTTCATCTTATCAAATTTTGCCCCTCTATCCTACTGAAGTGCTGCCGAAATTTCTTTTGAATTCTTGCTTGTTTCTCATATCATCCTTCTTCTCTTGGTTTCACTTGTTTGTCAAAGAAGCGACTAAGGGTACCTCTTGCTCTTTCTCTTCCTCTTCTCATTCTAAGATCTCGGGGCGAGATCTCTTGTAAGTGGAGGAGAGTTGTAACAGCCCGGGACTGACGCTCCTGAAGTTGCCCATTTTATTTCCATTCTCATCGTGTGATCCGTTCGGTTGTCGCATTCATCATCGCATCATTCGCATCATCTGCATAGCATCGTCATTCGTTTTCGAAAACTTGCATCTGTTCGTAGCTGTCGGTGCTCTCCGTTCTTGTCGTCGACCGTTTTGAGACCAACCACACACGCATGCGTCAGCGACATCATAAAATGTTGTTTTTAAAAGCGCGCGGATAATATTCTCGGATTGGGTCAAAACTTGGCGTGCGGTCTTGTTATGGTATAGCTAGACCGCCTGTCAAATTTCGTCGCAATCAGAGTCCGTTTGATACCCGAACGGTCGACCGTAGCGGCTCCGTCATCGGTTTATTACCGGACGTTTTTCGGTGTTTAAAACCCTTGTCACGGGCCGCAAACACTCCCTCTCATCCCCACCTAACCCACTCTACACAGCCCACTAGCCCACCTAGCCTAAGCTCACGACCGGAACCGCCCGATCGCGATCGGAGGGTCGAAAACCACCCCTAGACCCAAACCCTAGCCCCATTTGCTATATATAGACACCCTCCCTTCCAAAATTGGCCTCCCCTAGCTCCTGCATTGAATTCCGTGCCAGGCCAGCCCCTAGCCTCCCACCTCGCTGTCGCCGCCGTCGTGCCTCATTTTCCGCGCCGGCCGCCCATGCACCGCCACTTGGCGAGCCACCAGTCAGCCAGGCGCCGTGCCGCCGGTTTTCCACCAACCGGAGGGCGCCACGTCGCCTTCACCGCAGCCTCTCACCGCCGGGCCCGCGAAATCCATCTGCGGCCCGCTCGGGCCTGAGGGGAGCCGCTGCCACGCCCGAGTCCCTCCAGAGCCCGAGCTCCTCCCGTTGCCTTCCCCCGCGCCCAATGGCCTCGGCCTCCTTGTCGTCTCTGTGCTGCCGGCGAGCCGCCGGAGCAAGCTGCCGCCGCCGGCGTTCTTCAGGCCGGCCCCGCTCCTCTCCCTTCTCTCTCCTTCCTCCTCCCCCCCTCTCCCTAACCTCCTGCTGGCCCTCTCTCTCCCGCAGGTTGACCCTACCCGCCATCGATCCAGAGCTCCAACCGCCGCCTGTCGCCGTTCTCCGTCGGATCTGGCTACCCCCAGCCAGATCTGCACCGCCCCGCCTTGCCCCGGTCGCCTCCGCGCCTGCCCTGCGCCGCCGCTCGCAGGAAGCTGCGCCGCCGCTGCCTGCTTCCTGCTCCCAATCAGGATCGAGCAGGAGGGCAGCGCCTCGCCCGTTGACCGGCCTCCCCGCGTGGGCCCCGTGAGCCGGCCCAGATCCGCCGGCCCAACCTCCTCTCCAGTTTCGGCCCGAAGGCCCTATGGTGAGCGCCCCGTCTAATCCTCGCCCTGTGTGTGTTTTAGTGATGTTGCGCCCATGTGTAGTGTTGGGTATCTGCTGAGATTCGGCCCGCGTAGTTTTTTTTCCTGTACGAATTTTGCGAATTATCCATGGGTTGCCTGTTTTACAGAAAAGTACCCGAACTTCATGCATTCAATAACTCAACAACCGTGCATCGTATGTAAAAACTTTATACATGTAAAATGCTTAGAATTTCGTGTAGATTCACAATTTTGAACTCTCACATGTGATAAAAATGTTTGTCCTTGCTGTTTGCATTAATTAGCGTTAATGCCATGCTAGAATGGTTTCTTTCATAACTATTTAACCGTAGCTCCGATTAAAATGTTCCACATATGCAACTTGACTAGAAAAACGTGTAGAATCACATGGTGGAATTTATTTTCATGTTTAATAAATATAAAATATGCTTAGGACAGATCTGGACCAAATCTTTATTATGCACATGGGTTCGTTTTGGGAATGCTATAAGTTGTTTCCGACCTCATTTATGTCACAGCCCTAGTTTCTTTATGCTTGCTAATGCATTGATGCATGCATTTAAATTGCAATGAAATTGAAATGAGGATTTGATCAGGCCTCACAATTCAAAAAATTTGTCAAATAAGCAATATAAAAATTGCTTCAAACAGACCCAAGAAAATGTCCCTGGTATTCCCAGAAAATATTGTACTGAGGAAAATTGCCAACCAATATTTTTGGAATCACATAAACATTTTATCTTGGGCATTTGAATTAATTCAAACCCTATTTGCAATAGATATATATTTTCTATATGGAAAATATATGTCCAATAATTCTAAGAATTATTATGTGGCATTGGATAATTCCATTCAGACTACATATACATTTTGAGGATTATTACAAAATGGTTTGGTATTTTTTCCCAAACCAGAAACAAATGTTAGAAATAAATAACAGAAACAAATTGGAAAAAAGAGGAAAATAGCTTACCTGGCACGCAGCCCACCTGGAGGCCCAGCCCACCAGGGGTGTCGTGGTCATCTTCCACCTCTGCCTACTCGCAGAGGCGAAGTGACGCACGCGCGCGTGCGGAGGTCGCCACCTCCTGCTTCGACGTGGCACGGACCCGACCTCCTAGCGACGCCACGAGGACGCCTAGAGCCCTCTGGATCCATTCCCCCCCTCTGCTCCTCCTCCTCTGCTCTCTCCCTCGCTGGCCAAACGGCTTCGTCGCCGTCGCTCGCAACCGCCGCGGCCTCCGGCCTCCCCTCGCCTCCCCGAGCTGCTCACGAGCTCCGCCGCATCCCCCAGCTCCTCATCGCCGAAGAAATCGAGACGGGAGCTCCTCATCGCCGTCACCATCATCGTCTTCCCTGCCTCAGCCGCCGGAGCATCGCAGTCAAATTCGCCGCGACCAGAACCTCCCCGAGCTCTCCATCGCCTCCTCCGGAACCACTGTGAGCCGCCGCGTCGATTCCCCCTCCTCCCCAACTTCTTCGCGTCCTCCTGGCCATAGTGCCGCCGCGCCCGAGCGCTGCCGCCGCGGGAGCTTGACGTCGTCGATGTTCCCGGCCATCTCTATGGCGCTGGGGGCCACCGCTGGATGCGCGGGAGCCTGGGCTCCGTGTAGATGGCCTCAGCCACGCAAATGGCTGCCAGGGGAGGATTCCGGTGAGCCTCCGCCGCGTCGGATGGTCGCCGGCGGTCTTCGTCCGGTGGGTGCCGACATGGCGGACCATTAGGGCCTACCCCCCCCCACCTAATTAAGCCCACAGCCACTGACAGTGGGCCCCAAGGTTGGGTCAAACCCAGTCAGCGCGGGGATTAGCCCGGTGTCACTGACATGTGGGCCCAAGTCGTCAGGTTTGACCTGGGACCGGCGCTGTTGACTGCTGACGCTGGCATGACCTCAGGCTGACATAGTAAATAATTTTTGGAATAAAAATAATTCTGAAAATTCCAGAAAATAGCTAAAACTTCAAAAATTCATAGAAAATAATATGTAAGTCAGATTAAAATAATTTATATATGAAAAATTATCAGAAAAATCTAATGAATCTGATGGTGGCATTTTCATACATGTTAGGGCAACCTAAATAGGAGAACTTGGACATTTTCTTCCAAACACAATAGGCCACTTCACACATGGAGTTGAATTTGAACCTTGGGTTCAAACCATCTTCATTTAACCTGTTGATAGGTGCATTAGCTCAAACCATCAACATATTGACATGTCATACTCATGCATCATTGTGAAGCATTTGTCGTGTTTAATTATACCTTGTTTGATCTTGTCGATAGACTTGCGAGACGTAGTTATCGACGACATCGAAGAATAGCTGAGTTCTTCCAATAAACAGGCAAGCAACCCCCCGCCCTTGAGCATATTTGTTACAATCCCACTCTCTCGCTCTAGCTCTCATTTCAATGCACTAGGACAATGCGATTCAACTGCTACTTGTGTTGCGATAGATGAACCCACTCCTTTGCATGACCTGTCATTGTCACAGTAAATAGCTAAACCAAGCAATCTAGCATACCTGGTAGATGCTTGAGCCATGTTGTGCTATAACCCTGTTATGCTTACTATGCTTAGAGTTGTGTCAGGTCTGATTCATCTGGGTGATGAACCGGAGTGAAATGATTGTGTCCTGGTGATGAGCGTTAAGTGTTGAACCTGCTTTGGTCAAGGTAGCGATGAAAGGCCATGTAGGAGTACATGGTGGGTTGTCTCATTAAGACCGCTCATAGGAACTGAGTTCCGTGTTTGTGTTCCAAGACTAGCTACTACCGCACATTGGGTTCCGTTAACTCGACCCCTCTCGGCCTATTAACCTACCCTGTTCTCTACCCAGGAGTCACACTAGTTCAAAACGGTGATAGGATGTGGCCGGGCCTGCGAAGTGAATGACCGGCCCAACCGGGACTGACTTGGGTCCCTGTACACAACTTCTGAGTCCGAATCGTGAAACATGGCCGGATTCTCGATTGTGGTGACCAACTCAGTTAGGCGACTACCTTGGGCTAGAGTCATTGTAAGTTAACGTCCGTGGCCGACTCCCTCGCTGGGCTTCCACTTGGAGGTTGCCGAGGTGCCTTTTTACGTGCACATGGCGGTAAGTGGCGGGAGCATGTGTGACGAAGTACACCCCTGCAGGGTAATTTATCTATTCGAATAGCCGCATTCATGGATATGGACTACTTGGAGACATGCATTGTTCATAGACAAGCTTAACGGATACTCTAAAATACTCCAGATAAGTGTGAGTGCTATGGATGGCTTCTCGTAGGAAGACGAGAGAGGATCCATGGTGGTGTATTGATATGGTGAATGTGTGGACTCTTGTGTGCTCTCTCGTAGGGAGACGAGAGGGTAGTGATACATTGGTTACTTTGCCGTAGTCTAGTTTAGCCAATGGTCAAAGCTGGCATTCTACAGTAAACCCCACAATCCCGTTAATTGATACATGATGCATATGTAGATAGTTCGGATGTAAGACTTGCTGAGTACCTTCGTACTCACTGTTGCTTATTTACATTTTTGCAGAGATAGACGTTGTTCAGTTATGTTTCTTATGACGTTGACATCGACAGATTAGCTTAGTAACCCAGACAGGAGTCTGGCTCCTTTGGTAGGGCCGTTGTAGCTTTTCAGGCTCTTCCAGCCGCTTTTAGTAGATGTCTGTACCCAGACATGTAACTTCCGCTTGTTGTTTGTATGCTCTGAATGTTGGGTCATGTAACCCATCCTGCTTGTAACATTATACTATGTTGGCTCTTCGGACCCTTCTAAATAAATGTTATGTTGTAGAGTTTTGTTGTGATGCCATATTGTATCTACGCATATCGTGCATATTGCGTGTATGTTTGAAATGCATTGGTATGTGTGGGATTCGACACCTAGCTGTATACCTTTAGTATCCTGCTTTATGGGGAAATGCCTCTTTGTGCTTCCACCGAGCCTTGGTAGCTTGCTACTGCTCCGGACACATTGATTGACCGGCGTGTATCCTTCTTGCTGCTGTGTCTGTCCCTTCGGGGAAATGTCTCGCAGTGTAATGGAGTCCACGTAGCCTGCTATGAGTCGTCTATGCACAGTTGATGACATTTATGTCCCACGGCGTAATGGATTCCCTGTAGCTTGCTATGACTCGTCTACACTCGCTGATGACCGACACCTGCATTGTTGGGTTACGTATGCCTATCCCTGTACGGTTGTGCCACTTGGGTCTATAACTAGTCATGTCGTCCCGGGTTCTTTGGCGTGTGAATGCTAGCGACATGTTCATATCCGTGAGCCAAAAGGCGCAAATGGTCCCGGCCAAGGTAAGGTGGCAGCCGTGGGTTACCGTGCGTGAGGCCGCAAAGTGGTGTGACATGTTACAGGCTGGATTCATATGGCTTAGGATCGGGGTCCCGACAGCGTTGTCATCAGAGCTAAACTGTCAGTAGGTTTACGAAGCCAAACTGGTCGATGTTGAGTTTAGTAATGCTTTAGTTATATAAGGGAATTGATTGTGGAAGGGAATGTAAGGCTCTTTTTACTCCTTTCCTCAAGTTACTCTATTCTGGGTCACCTTCTTCCTTTCTACGGGGATTAAGGACTAGGCTTCTTACCTATCTGCTAGGATGACGAGTTACTGGACCGCAGACTTATAGAATGGTTGTTTCTGTCAAGTAATGTCTCATCAGAGCTGTGAGAAGTGATGCTATGTTGTCAGTGTGCCTTGAAACCATGATGTTGAGCTGTTATGCTGCCCAAATCTTGTGCAGGTTGCCTCATATTTCATCCCGTACAGCCAGTATGTTGTCTGAGTTCTTCTAGGATTAGATATGTTCCGGTGTTCTTCCTTGTTCTGAACCCTAGTTGTTTCCTTTAGGATGTCGCCAGTAACTCGGAGATTTGCTAGTCGTGGTCAGAATCATGGAGATGGTAGGGATGAAGAAGGTCCTCCCAACCAGCCTCTGTTGGGGGAGGTTATGCTAGAAGTTAAGAGGAACAAGCATGCCACCAACCCTCTGCTAGAGCACATCGAGCAGAATACAGCCCATCGTCGCAATGAGCTAGTATCCATCAGAGACTTCATCAAGTTGCAACCGTCCACCTTCCAGCACTCCATTGAGCCACTGGACGCAGATGATTGGCTCCGCAGTATCAGCAGTAAGCTGCGTTATGCAAACGCGGCTGAAGGAGACAAGGTTACCTATGTCGCATATCACCTTGAAGGTTCCGCCAGCCTATGGTGGGAGAACTTCAAGGCCATGCGACCTGCAGGCGAAGCTACTTCATGGAAGGAATTTTGTGAGGCTTTTCATGAGCATCATATTCCCCAGGCCCTGATCGATCGTAAACAAGAGGAGTTTTGCAACCTGACCCAAGGCAAGATGGATGTGGATGCCTATAGCCATGAATTTGGACGCCTTGCGCGTTATGCACCCGAAGAAGTGTCCACAGATGCCAAGAAGCAAGCAAGGTTCAGGAAAGGTCTCGACCCAGAGCTATGTTGTGACCTCAATCTGCATGAGTTTGCTACCTTCCAGGTTCTTGTGAACAAAGCCATCCAAGCAGAAACTGGCAGGATGACCTCTGAGGAATCTCGCAAGCGCAACTGTGACTTTGGGTCATCCTCAGTCTCTATATCTCAGAGGCGTAGAATATAGATTCCGAACACCGCTCTCCCTCCAGGATATGCACCGAGGCCATCCTATGTGGCGCCTCATCTGTCGATGCCATGTGTTCCCCAGAAGAATCATATGAACCGGATGATCAACCCAGATCCCCGGCCCATTCGTGGAGCATGCTTCAAGTGCAGCCAGCCTGGACACTATTCAAAGAATTGCCCTTTGCGAGCAAGTGTTCCATCCTCCTCAAGCAATGTTGTCGGTCGTGTCAAGCCCCCAATCAAGAAGTTTAATGCCAGGTCAGTAGTGTACACTCGTGGATGTGTGCATCATGTAACTGTAGAAGAAGCTCAAGATGATGCTGACATTGTGCTTAAGACGCTTCTTGTCAACTCTCATCCAGCTTTAGTTCTATTTGATTCTGGAGCATCCCACTCTTTCATCTCTGAGAGGTATGCCCTGTCGCATGATATGTCCTTTGATATTATGCCTACTCCTTTGGAAGTTCAAACTCCAGGTTCTAGATGGCAAACTGCTAGAGTGAGCCTTGGAAATCAAATCCTTGTTGATGATTTGGTGTTCCTTGCTTCTCTGATAGCTTTTAAGTCTTCAGACATCAATATCATTCTGGGGATGGACTGGATGACATCTCATGATGCCAAAATTGATTGTTTCACTAGGTCTGTTCAACTTACCCATCCTTCTAGCCAGATAGTCAATGTCCAGACCCATATCCTAGAAGGGTGGATATATTCCCTCAATGCCAACCCTCTCCCAGACCTTGAAAACATCCCGGTAGTCCATGACTTCCCGGATATCTTTCCAGAGGAACTGCCAGGTGTTGCACCTGACAGAGAAGTAGAGTTTGTCATAGACCTTGTTCCAGGAACCGCTCCAATTGCTAGGAGACCATATAAGATGTCACCCCAAGAGTTAGCTGAGCTTAAAATCCAACCAGATGAATCTTTGAAGAAAGGTTTCATCCATCCTAGTTCTTCTCCATGGGCTTGTCCTGTCCTCTTCGTCAAGAAGAAGGATGGTACGGATCGGATGGTTGTCGATTATCGACCGGTTAATCTTGTCACGATAAAGAACAAATATCTGCTCCCAGGATCAACGATCTATATGATCAGCTCGCTGGATCTGCAATCTTCTCCAAGATGGATTTGAGATTAGGTTATCATCAAATCAAAATCAAGAACGGGGACATTCCAAAGACGGCTTTTGTCACTCGTTATGGCCCATACGAGTACACCGTCAGGTCCTTCGGTCTAACCAATGCCCCAGCCACCTTCTCCCGCTTAATGAATTCGATCTTCATGGAGTATCTGGACAAATTTGTCATGGTTTACCTCGATGATATCCTCATATACTCGAAGAACAAAGAAGAACATGCTGAGCATCTTAGGCTGGTATTGATGAAACTTCGAGAGCATCGCCTTTACGCCAAATTCTCCAAGTGCGAATTCTGGTTGCCAAAGGTGACCTATCTAGGTCACGTAATCTCTGCGAAAGGTATTGTTGTCAATCCTGAGAGAGTTCAAGCTGTCCTTGATTGGACTCAACCTGAATCGGTGAAGCAAGTTAGGAGTTTCGTTGACTTAGCGAGCTACTATCGCCGCTTCGTTGAGAACTTCTCCAAAGTTGCCAAACCTCTAACTGAACTCCTCAAGAAAGATAAGAAGTTCGAGTGGACTCCAAACTGTGAGGAAAGTTTTCAGGAGTTGAAAAGACGACTGACTACTGCCCCGGTACTTGTACCCCTGGATTTCACAAAGGACTTTGTTATCTACTGTGATGCTTCGCGACAAGGTCTAGGTTGCATTCTTATGCAAGATCGTCATGTGATTGCCTACGCATCTCGACACTTGCGTCCACATGAGGAGAATTATCCAACACACGATCTGGAACTTGCCGTTGTAGTCCATGCACTTATCACTTGGCGACATTAACTTTTGGGTAATCGTTGCCAAATATATATTGATCACCAGAGTCTCAAATATATATTCACTTAACCGGATTTGAATCTCAGGCAAAGACGGTGGATTGAGTTGATTACGGGCTACGACTTAGGAATATCTTACACCCCAGGCAAAGCCAATGTCATGGCTGATGCACTAAGTCGTAAATCCTATTGTAACAACCTCATGTTGCTACATAGTCAACCACTTCTCCACGAGGAATTCCGTAAGTAAAATCTTCACATTGTTCCTCGAGGATTCCTTTCTACCTTGGTGGCGAAACCGACTCTTCAGGATCAGATGGTAGAAGCCCAGAAGCATGATACGGGAATTTCCCGAATCAAGAGCAACATCGCTAAAGGAGTTGCTGGACGCTTCTCGGTAGATGATCAAGGTGTTGTATTCTTTGAGGACCGCTTGGTGGTTCCCAAGAAGCAACAACTCCGAGAGCTAATCCTTAAAGAATCTCATGAATCTCCTCTCACGATTCATCCCGGCAGTACCAGAATGTTTCAGGACCTACGCCAGAGGTTCTGGTGGACCCGGATGAAGAGAGAAATCGCTCAGTTCATTCCTAACTACGATGTTTGTCGTCGCGTTAAGGCAGAGCATCAAAGGCCTGCTAGCACCCTTCAGCCCTTGGCTATTCCCGAGTGGAAATGGGACAAGGTCGGTATGGATTTCATCACCGGCGTTCCAAAGACTAAGAAAGGGAATGATGCCATCTTTGTGGTCATCGATCGCCTTTCGAAATTTGCTCATTTCCTTCCAGTTCGAGAAAGTATAACTGCTAGTCAGTTAGCAGACCTATATATCTCTCGAATAGTTTCTCTTCATGGTATTCCTCTAGAGATCAATTCAGATCATGGAGGTCTTTTCACTTCTTGATTTTGGGAAAGTTTCCAGAATGCTATGGGAACCCATCTCTCCTTTAGCACCGCTTATCACCCTCAGCCAAGTGGTCAAGTCGAAAGAGTCAATCAAATTATCGAAGATATGCTCAGAGCCTGTGTTATCTCATTCGGAATGAATTGGGAGAAATGTCTTCCATTCACCGAGTTTGCTTATAACAACACCTTTCAGTCTAGTCTGGTAAAAGCTCCTTTCGAAGTTCTGTATGGATGAAGATGTCGAGCACCATTAAACTGCTCAGAAACCGGTGAAAGACAATTCTTGGGACCGGATATGATCCAGGATGCAGAAGAGCAAGTTCGCATCATTCGTGAGAATGTGAAAACAGCCCAGTCTCGTCAGAAGAGTCAATATGACCGTCGTCATAAGGACATAAGTTATGAAGTTGACGAGAAGGCTTACCTTCGGGTTACACCTCTCAAGGGTACCCATCACTTCGGTATCAAAGGCAAATTGGCTCCTCGTTACATTGGTCCTTTTCGCATTCTTGCCAAATGAGGAGAGGTTGCCTACCGATTGGAACTACCCCCGCAACTTTCCAAAGTTCATGATGTGTTCCATGTTTCTCAACTCAGGCGCTGCTTCAAGGATCCTGTCCGCGAAGTAGACCATGAAACGCCTGATCTTCAAGATGATCTCTCATATCGTGAATATCCTGTTCATATTCTCGATGAAGCCGAGTGCAACACTCGACGTCGCAGCATCAAGTTTCTCAAGGTTCATTGGTCACACCATTCCAAGGATGAAGCAACCAGGGAGCGCGAAGATCGTCTTCAGCTTGATTACCCTGCACTCTTCCCGACTACTCCTGAATCTCGGGATGAGATTCTTGTTTAGTGGGGGTGAGTTGTCACAGCCCTAGTTTCTTTATGCTTGCTAATGCATTCATGCATGCATTTAAATTGCAATGAAATTGAAATGAGGATTTTATCAAGCCTCACAATTCAAAAAAATTGTCAAATAAGCAATATAAAAATTGCTTCAAACAGACCCAAGAAAATGTCCATCGTATTCCCAAAAAATATTTTACTGAGTAAAATTGCCAACCAATATTTTTGGAATTACATAAACATTTTATCTTGGGCATTTGAATTAATTCAAACCCTATTTGCAATAGATATATATTTTCTATATGGAAAATATAAGTCCAAAAATTCTGAGAAATATTATGTGGCATTGGATAATTCCATTTAGACTACACATACATTTTGAGGATTATTACAAAATGGTTTGGTATTTTTTCCCAAACCAGAAATAAATGTCAGAAATAAATAACAGAAACAAATTGAAAAAAAGAGGAAAATAGCTTACCTGGCACACAGCCCACCTGTAGGCCCGGCCCACCAGGGGTGCCATGGTCATCTTCCACCTCTGCCTACTGGCAGAGGCGAAGTGACGCACGCGCGCGCGCGGAGGTCGCCACCTCCTGCTTCGCCGTGGCACGGACCCGGCCTCCTAGCGACGCCACGAGGACGCCTAGAGCCCTCTGGATCCATTCCCCCCTCTGCTCCTTCTCCTCTTCTCTCTCCCTCGCCGTCCGAACGGCTTCGTCGCCGTCGCTCGCAACCGTCGCGGCCTCCGGCCTCCCCGAGCTGCTCACGAGCTCCGCCGCATCCCCCTGCTCCTTTTCACCGAAGAAATTGAGCCGGGAGCTCCTCATCGCCGTCACCGTTGCCGTCTTCCCCGCCTCGGCCACCGGAGCATCACCGTCAAATTCGCCGCGAGCAGAACCTCCCCGAGCTCTCCATCGCCTCCTTCGGAACCGCTGTGAGCCGCCCCATCGATTCCCCCTCCTCCCCAGCTTCTCCGCGTCCTCTTGGCCATAGCGCCGCTGCGCTCGAGCGCCGCCGCCACGGGAGCTCGACGCCGTCGATGCTCCCGGCCATCTCTGTGGCGCGTGGGGCCACCGCTGGATACGCGAGAGCCTGGGCTCCATGTAGATGGCCTCAGATACGCAAATGGCTGCCTGGGGAGGATTCCGGTGAGCCTCCGCCGCATCGGATGGTCACCGGCGGTCTCCCTACGGTGGGTGCCGACATGGTCGGCCATTAGGGCCTAACCCCCACCCCCACTTAATTAAGCCCACAGCCGCTGACAGTGGGCCCCAAGGTTGGGTCAAACCCCAGTCAGCACGGGGATTAGCCCTGTGTCACTGACGTGTGAGCCTCGGTTGTCAGGTTTGACCTGGGACCGGCGATGTTGACTGCTGACGCAAGCATGACCTCAGGCTGACGTAGTAAATAATTTCTGGAATAAAATAAATTCAGGAAATTCCAGAAAATAGCTAAAACTTCAAAAATTCATAGAAAATAATCTGTAAGTCAGATTAAAATAATTTATATATGAAAAATTATCAGAAAAATCCAATGAATCTGATGGTGGCATTTTCATGCATGTTAGAGCAAGCTAAATAGGAGAACTTGGACATTTTATTCAAAACACAATATGCCACCTCACATGTGGAGTTGAATTTGAACCTTGGGCTCAAACCATCTTCATTTAACCTGTTGATAGATGCATTAGCTCAAACCATCAACATATTGACATGTCATACTCATGCATCATTGTGAAGCATTTGTCGTGTTAAATTATACCTTGTTTGATCTTGTCGATAGACTTGCGAGACGTAGTTATCGACGACATCGTAGAACAGCTGAGTTCTTCCAATAAACAGGCAAGCAACCCCCCCCCACTTGAGCATATTCGCTACAATCCCACTCTCTCGCTCTTGCTCTCATTTCAACGCATTAGGACAATGCGATTCAACTACTACTTGTGTTGCGATAGATGAAACCACTCCTTTGCATGACCTGTCATTGTCATAGTAAATAGCTAAAGCAAGCAACCTAGCATACCTGGTAGATGCTTGAGCCATGTGCTATGACCTTGTTATGCTTGCTATGCTTAGAGTTGTGTTAGGTCTGATTCATCTGGGTGATGAACCGGAGTGAAATGATTGTGTCCTGGTGATGAGGGTTAAGTGTTGAACTTGTTTTGGTAAAGGTAGTGATGAGAGGCCATGTAGGAGTACATTGTGGGTTGTCTCATTAAGACCGCTCATAGGAACTGAGTTCCGTGTTTGTGTTCCAAGACTAGCTACTACCGCACATTGGGTTCCGGTAACTTGACCCCTCTCGGCCTATTAACCTACCCTGTTCTCTGCCCAGGAATCGCGCTAGTTCAAAACTTTGATAGGATGTGGCCAGGCCTGCGAAGTGAATGAACGGCCCAACCGGGACCGGCTTGGGGCCCTATACACAACTTCGGAGTCCGAATCGTGAAACACGACCGGATTCTCGATTGTGGTGACCAACTCAGTTAGGCGACTGCCTTGGGCTAGAGTCGTTGTAAGTTAACGTCCGTGGCCGACTCCCACGCTGGGCTTCCGCTTGAAGGTTGCCGAGGTGCCTTTTTACGTGCACATGGCGGTAAGTGGCGGGAGCATGTGTGACGAAGTACACCCCTGCAGGGTAATTTATCTATTCGAATAGCCGCGTCCGTGGATATGGACTACTTGGAGACCTGTATTGTTCATAGACAACTTTAACGGATACTCTAAAATACTCCAGATAAGTGTGAGTGCTATGGATGGCTTCTCGTAGGAAGACGAGAGAGGATCCATAGTTGTGTATTGATATGGTGAATATGTGGACTCGTGTGTGCTCTCTCGTAGGGAGACGAGAGGGTAGTGATACATTGGTTAGTTTGTCGTAGTCTGGTTTAGCCAAAGGTCAAAGCTGGCATTCTGCAGTAAACCCCACAATCCTGTTCATTGATACATGATGCATATGTATATAGTTCTGATGTAAGACTTGCTGAGTACCTTCGTACTCACTGTTGCTTATTTACATTTTTGCAGAGATAGAATTTGTTCAGTTATATTTCTTCTGACGTTGACATCGACAGATTAGCTTAGTAACCCAGACAGAAGTCTCGTTCCTTTGGTTGGGTCATTGTAGGTTTTCAGGCTCTTTCTGCTGCTTTTAGTAGATGTCTGTACCCAGACATGTAACTTCCGCTTGTTGTTTGTATGCTCTGAATGTTGGGTCATGTGACCCATCCTTCTTGTAACATTATACTATGTTGGCTCTTCGGAGCCTTCTAAATAAATGTTATGTTGTAGAGTTTTGTTGTGATGCATGTCGTATCTACACATATCGTGCATATTGCCTGTATGTTTGAAATGCATTGGTATGTGTGGGATTCGACACCTAGCTATATACCTTTAGTAGCCTGCTTTATAGGGAAATGCCTCTTTGTGCTTCCACCTCTTGTCATGTTAAACAAAGTGGTGTGACATGTTACAGGCTGGATTCATATGGCTTAGGATCGGGGTCCCGACAATTTAAAATGCCTAGATGATGTAGTTATTTATGCTTCACCCCTTGTCATGTTAAACAACGTTTAAAATGATTGTTTAGTTAAAACAACCTTAACCACATTTCTCTTAATATGGAGAATTATTATTTTGTCATATGTATGTTCTCCTTCTCCATTTAAAATTGCGTAATTCCATCTTCACCTTGTGCCATGACCATCCATGTTCAACAACATTTAATATTGATGAGTACCTAAATGAGAGTGAACTAAATATTTGAATGTGGAGCTTCGTGAATATGCAACTCGTTGCATATTGAGCTTCACTTAATGTGTAGTAATTGTTTGTTGTGATTGCCATGCCTTGCATATTTTAAACTTTACATGCATCATATTCGTTTGCGCATCATGTCATGCATATGTTGTTGTGTTTATCGCGTGTTGATTGTTGTTTCCGGATTGCTTCTTCTCGATAGAGTTCCGAAAGCATTCGAAGTGTGAGGATTCGTTCAACTACGTTGGCTCGTCTTATTCATGGACTCGATCTTCTTCCAAGCGGGATATCAGGCAAGATGACCATTTCCCTGGATACAATTACTATCATTGCCATGCTAGATGTATCGTTTCTATCGCTTGTCACGCTACCTACCAATTGTTTGTCAAGCCTCCCAAAATACCATGATAAGCCTCTAACCCTCCACAACCCAGCAAACCATTGTTTGGCTATGTTACCGCTTGCTCAGCCCTTCTTATAGCGTTGCTAGTTGAAGGTGCAAGTTGTTCCATGTGTCAACATGGATATCCTTTTGTTATATCACAATATTATTGCTATTTAATTTAATGCACATATATACTTGGTAAAGGGTGGAAGGCTTAGCCTTTTGCTCGGTGTTTTGTTCCACTCTTGCCGCCCTAGTTACTTGTTAACCGGTGTTATGTTCCATATTGAGCGCTGCTAACATGCTCGGGGTTGTTATGGGGACCCCCTTGATTTTCGTTTTAGGATAAAACTTGTCTGGCAAGGCCCAACTTAGGTACTACATTTGCCCAACATAATAATACTGATAATTAATTTGATGCTTAGGGAGTTAGCGCTACCCGAGGTTCGTTATTCAACCTAGTACAGTGGGGCCGGTGCTGATGGTGCTGGTCCAAAACTAGAGCACTGTGCGGGGCCACCCCAGGGCAACTTGGGTGATGTCTATTAGGCCACCGTACGCGTCGCTTATATGTCATGTCCTGAGAACGAGATACGCGGCTCCTATCGGGTTCGTCGACACGTCGGGCGGTCTTGTTGGACTTGTTTTACCTTTCTCGAATGTCTTGCACGAGGAATGCCGATAATACTTCGGGCTATCTCGAGGTTGAGGTTTTCCAGTGGAATTGCCTAGGAAATCACGGGATTCGTGGTCAAAGTTATTCCCGCGGCGTGTGGTTAGTTTGTGATGGATGAGTTGGAGCACCCCTGTAGGGTTAAATCTTTCGGAAAGTTGTGCCCGCGGTTACGTGGCAACTTGGAAACTTTGTTTAACACCCGGTTATAGCAAACTTAAAGTAAACTCAAATAAAATACAACAACAAAGTGCGTAACCGTGACTGTCTCTTCTCGTGAATTTCTGAACCGAGAGAGAACACGGTGGGGTTATGTTTGTTCGTAAGTAGGTGTTCAGGATCTCTTAGAGATCATTACTAGTTCACGTCCGTTTATGCGACAATCATCCCCCCTTATTCTTGTACTTGTTCTTGTACTCATAAGTTAGCCACTCAACTAATGCTTAGTGCTTGCTCCAGCCTCACCACTTAACCATACCTCGCGCATTAAGCTTTAATAGTCTTGATACCCATGGAAATGAGATTGCTGAGTCCGTGTGGCTCACAGATTACTACAACACCAGTTGGAGGTACAGGTAATGCGATGCTTTGATGTGAGAGCGATGCTTTGTTTGATTTGGAGTTCTTCTTCTTCTTCATCAATCTAGGATAGGTTCCAGGCCGTCAGCCTAGGATAGCAAGGATGGATCTGATTTTATCGTTTGATTTCGTCCGTAGTCGGACCCTGCTCTTCTACATGTTGCTTGGATATGTTGTTGTATTGATGTGATATTGATGTAGCTTGTGGCGAGTGTAAGCCAATTCCATATACTCATCTCTTCTTTACATGTACTTGTAATGATATCCATTCTTGCGAAATGACGAGATGCGCTTCGATCCCTGTCGAGGCCTCGTGCCAAAAATAATGATAGGATCGCATCTTGGGCGTTACAGCCGGCTCAGGGAATCATCCATTGGGGGGTTCCTGGTCCCGAGACTATTCCCAAACCCAAGGAGGGGGAGGTGGTTATATTTACGGATCATCTTCTCCGCGGCTTCTCACCGCCCAGGTCAAAAAAATTCCGGGACGCCTTGCATTTTTACAAGCTCCATCCTCAAGATATTAGCCCCAATTCTGTCACCAACCTGTGCCAATTCCATGTATTTTGTGAAGCATACCTGAAGAAGAGCCCTCCGTTGACCTTTTCAGAGACTTCTTTTACATCAACCGCCAGACTGAGATTGCGGACGGACCAAGTCTTAAACTCGGAGGCGTTTCTATCCAGAGGCGGAGGGATGTATCTTTTTCCTCAGCGGCTCTGCCTAGCCATACCAAGGATTGGAATCGCACCTGGTTCTACTGCAGAGACACTGCCCCGGCCGAAGAAAATCCATTGCCGGGTTATCATCCCTACCGGCTCTGCACCACCACCGAGCTTCCAGACCGGTTCTCTGCCATAGAGCGCGCCCAATATGCTCACACATTTTCAAAGATCAGGGCTTTATTAGCCAATGGGTTAACTGGCATTGATTTGACCCGCTGCTGGGTTTCCTGGAGAATCTTGCCGCTAGGCCGACGCGGCATCTTAATGTGTGAATACACTGGCGATGTGGATGACCCTCAGCGCTTCAATCAGACACCTCTGACAGACAACGACCTCAACTTAGTTGTCAAGTCATTGCTGGGAGAACCTGAGGAGGTTTGCAATAAGACGGGGTTAAACCCCTTCTATGCTCTTAACCCGGCTCCCGCAGTAAGAATTTTTCCTTTAATCTTCACCTTTTTCCTTTTAGATTTTGCACTTCATATCTTTTTTAACCTTTCTGCAAACGTATGTAGGCCGACTCTCCCTTCTAGAAGAAGAGAATAACTGCAGCTTCCACTCTGACGAAGAAGAAAATAAAGGCAACTAAACCTCGTGCCCCTGGTGAGGGAGTCCTGGACTAAGGGGTCATCGGGCCGCTTGCCTATCTCTCAATAGGCCGGCTTGGTGGGCCGCTCTCTGACTATCTCAGGAAGGGCTGGATATGCCATGATCCCGTGTCCTAGAAGGAAGCCTCGAAGGCACGTCGTGCACTCCAAGTCAAGATGAGGAAATCGGCATCTCTATCCCCGGAATAATACCTATCATGTGTAAACCCTAGGTACCCCCCGGTGTCTATATAAACCGGGGAGGTTTTAGATTGTAGGACAGAGAAACTCATCTAGAGTTTTAGCTATTCGATCTCGCGGTAGATCAACTCTGTAATCTTCATACACATCAATATAATCGAGGAGGACGTAGGGTTTTACCTCCATAGGAGGCCCCAAACCTGGGTAAAACATCGTCTCCTTCATCCCCTATTACCATCGATCCTAGACTCACAGCACGGGACCCCCTACCCGAGATTCGCCGGTTTTGACACCGACATTGGTGCTTTCATTGAGAGTTCCGCTGTGATCGCCAAAGGAATCAATGGCACGCTTAGTCATTAATGAGGAAGTCCGTACCAATGACTCCTTTGTCCCGGGACAGATCTTCGCTTTCGGCAGCGTCGTGTTGCACGCCGACCCGACCGGCCATCTTGGCCGGGTCGGGACTTTCGCTCCTGATCAAGAGGTCAGATTCTGAAACCTAGAGTTTTGCTTTGACTCTCGGGGCGATCTTTTGCTCACCGGGCTTGCAATCTCATCTGATGCGCCCGAGGACTCCGAGGCCTTGGCTTCGGATTCCGCTCTCAACCCCGCCCACGGGACCAACCCCGACGACGATCTGGCTTTTAGTACGGATCTGGTCATAGTACCGGATGGTTGGGGGTCAGCTCCTGCCGAACACACTCCTTGTTCGGACGCACCGGAGGTTAACTCCGAAAGCTCTGGGCGGATGGACCCGATAGAGCTCTTGACACTCAACGAGGCTCTAGATCGGATCTTATCAATGAAAATCACTAATGACTCAACCCCGATCCACGCTCAGATCGGTCTGAAGGCGGGTCAAGAGGAATTTTTCATCCCACCCACCACCCACTTAGTAGCCACTGTCGAAGACTTAACCGACATGTTGGACTACGCCTCCGAGGAGGCAGAAGACATGGATGAAGAGGATTGCGCTCCCGCCACCGTCAACACCGGGCGATTGACTGCCACCTCTACTTACGACATCTACATGGTGGATACTCCAGCCGGTAAGGGCGATCACACACCCAAAAAAAATGGCGATAAATCTGGCGAGGAGCCGTCAAGGCGCCGGAAACTGCGCAAACGGTCAAAGGCAAAAAAGGGAAGGGAAGCCATTGCTGACACCGGGGAAAATGACACCCTAGAAGACCTCGGCGACCCCGATCTCCCCGAGCATCCGCTAGAGGACCAGGAGAGGCCGGAAGACCAGCGCGACCTCGAGGATCTATACGATTCCGGGGATGACAACTACCTCCCCCTGTTGAGGAGGAGGATAGCGTGGAAGCCGAAGACTTCACCGTCCTCGAAAACCTTGAGGATCAGGAACGGTTCAGGCAACAACTTATAGCCACTGCCCGAAGCCTGAAGGCAAATGAACGGCAGCTTAAGGCCAAACAGGACACCCTCAATGATAGATGGACAAGGGTCCTATCAGCCAAGGAAGGGTATGGTACCGGTCTATTGGACCAACCCAAGAGCTATCCACGCCGACGGCTGCTGCCGTAGTTCGACGACGAGGTCTCTAATACACCGTCGCCCAAACACACTCCATACGACCAGCCGGACCGCCCTCCCTGAGGACGAGATAGGACGGCTGGCAACACCGGTTATAGGCCGGCGATACCCCGCAAAAGGGGAAAAGAGCCAATACAGCCCAAGGACAGGTACGACCTGCGACACCACCTGGACTATAGAACAGGCCGCACGAGATCCATCTACGGATCTAGAGGGTACTCCCCCGATAGACGGGACGGGTACCGGCCTCGGCTCGACCACAACAGCAGAGGTCGGGAAACAAACCGGGGCAGATTAGGCGCAGACTACCGGCGTGACATTGCCCAGGTCAGAGGCGCTGCCCACCCACTATGCTTCACTGACGAGGTGATGCAGCATCAGTTCCCAGAAGGGTTTAAACCCGTGAACATAGAGCAATACGACGGGACAATTGGCCAAGAAGTATGGATCGAGGATTTCCTCTTCCACATTCATATGGCACGAGGAGATGATCTCCACGCCATCAAATATCTGCCCCTAAAACTTAAGGGGCCAGCTCGGCACTGGCTAAACAGCCTCCCCGAAAATTCTATCGGGAGTTGGGAGGATCTCGAGGACGCTTTTCGATCTAATTTCCAGGGGACCTATGTCCGACCGCCGGACTCCTCCGGCCTAAGCAATGTTGTCAAGAAGGTAGGCGAATCGGCTCGACAATTCTGGAATCGGTTCTTGACCAAGAAGAACCAGATTGTCGATTGCCCAGATGCCGAGGCAATAGCCTCCTTCTGGCACAATATTCAGGACGAATGGCTGGCTCGCCAGCTCGGTCAGGACAAGCCTCGGACCATGTCCGCCCTTACATCACTCATGACCTGCTTTTGCATGGGCGAGGATAACTGGCTAGCTAGACGAAGCCAAAACCTTGAACACCCCGGCACCTTTGAAGTATGGGATGGAAACGGCAAACCTCGACGCAACAAAAGTAAATGCCGGCACAACAACGGTGATGCCGACAACATGGATGTTAACGTCAGTTTCCGCAACCCCCGATCCGGGCAACGGAAGAAACCTTCTAAAGGCAATTGTGACGGACCTACCCCGCTGGACAAGATCATGGATAGGCCCTGCCAGATCCACGGCACTCAAGAAAAACCCACCACCCACACCAACCGTAACTGTTGGTGAAAGCACAACATGCTCCCTTGGTGGTTTTGATAATTCGTGACAACATACATTGTCTCTTGGACTAATATTTCTACGTAGTGTACTTCAGGTGAAAGTCCATAGAGAGATGGGTTGGCAAAAGGATTGTGGAGATACCCCCAAGATGTAAGGAACTAGATTGGCAAAGCTTCAAGCAAGAGGACTCTACATTTTACTTTGTGAGAAATCACTTTGAGTCCATAGGAAAGCCAATTCTATTAAAAGGGGGTAAGGTACTGTTGGTGAACAAGATGCTCCACGTGCACAAGTGATAGTCACCAGAAACACCCACAAGCTCTTCCACAAAAGTCTGTCCAAAGTCAAATATCCAAAATCGGTGCAACCAACACTTTCCACTCGGTGCCACCGATTCCCAAACTCAGACAGACCCATGCCAAACCCTAGCACATTGGTGCAACCGATTCCACTTCGGTGCCACCGAGTTTGGGTGGCCAACTTCCTGTTACCTCGATTCACAAAATCGGTACCACCGAGTTTGTTGGATTGGCGTCACCGAGTTGTGCAATCTGACCGTTGGTCACCTAATCGGTGCAACCGAGTTTTATATATCGGTCTCACCGAGATTCAAAAGTTACAGCCTTTTAGTCACTTCAGTACCACCGAGATTGACACATCGGTGTCACCGAGTTGGTCACTTTAGGTGTAACGGTTGGATTTTTGGGGATGCCTATATATACCCCTTCACCACCACCCACTCTAAAGAGAAGCACTCAGAACTATTCCATACTTTCCCCATTCAATTTTCTGAGAGAGAGCCACCTACTCATGTGTTGAGATCAAGCCATTCCACTCTATCCATATGAATCTTGATCTCTAGCCTCCCCAAGTTGCTTTCCACCAAATCAATCTCTTCCACCGTAGCCAAATATGTGAGAGAGTGATTGTGTGTTGAGGAGTCTATCATCTTGAAGCACTTGAGCAAGGAGTTCATCGACATTACCGAGCCTATTACCTTTTGGAGGGTGGTGCCTCCTAGATTGGTTAGGTGTCGCTTGGGAGCCTCCTACTTCATGTTGTGGAGTGAACCAAGAAGTTTGTACGGGCAAGGAGATCACCTACTTCGTGAAGATCTACCCATAGTGAGGCTAATCCTTCGTGGACGGAAGCCATTATGGAATAGTCAAGGTTGCTACTTCGTGGACCCTTATGGGTGGAGCCCTCCGTGGACTCTCGCGACCGTTACCCTCCGTGGGTTGAAGACTCCATAAACGTGGACATACGATAGCACCACCTATCGGAACCATGGGAAAAATCTTCGTGTCCCTCATGCGTTTGATATCCCTATCTCAACTCTTTACTTTCCGCTGCCATACTTGTTGACATGCATCTGTAGGGTGTGCTAGACTTGCTAATTGTTAAAGTCTGCCAACCAATTAACTTGGGAAAATGTTAGGTTTTAAATTCTTGCTAGTAGTCTATTCACCCTCCCTCTAGACACTCTTCTAGTGATCCGACAAGTGGTATCAGAGCATTGGTGTCCATTGCTTCGGTTTAATCACCGTGGAGGAAGATGGATGCGTCTAGTATAGTGAGTTTGAGTTGTAGAGTGCCTATTCTTGATGGAGAGTACTATAGTCAATGGAAAACTATGATGTTTGAGCTATTTAATGAATTTCAATTGAGCAAATATGTTAAGAGCCCCTATGTACCTCCCATTGATCCTTTACATCCCACACATGAAGAGGGAATTGATATGCTATGCAATCTTAGGAATGTTAATCTCATCGTTAGAGGATTGCCTAGAAATGTGCTTAATCAAATGAAGAATTTTGAATGTGCTTATACTTTGTGGAATGACTTGGAGAAACGATATCCAAGTTATTCATTGAGTAATCATGATGAAATTCTCCATAAAACTATTGCCTTTCACAAAATGACGCCTAGTGATCCCAAGTTTGATGATTATCTATTTGAGCTTAGATACCTCATGCGTGCTAAAGGAGATGTCATAACCATAAGCAACAACATTGTAGAAGCCATTCAAATTCACAAGTTTGAACATTGTCATGATCACAACCCTAACGAATCTCTTGTTCTTTGTGACGAGGATTTCCCACTTGATGATGACAATGTGGAACATGGCTACTATGATGAAGATGAGTTGTTTGACATCGAGTATGAGAAGATCATGAAGAATCTAAGTCTCATGGAAAACTTCAAGGATTACATGTTCGGAGGAAAAGAGTGGATTCTCGACAGCGGATGCACCGATCATATGACCGGAGATAGAGAAATGTTTGAAGAGATCACACCAAACCATGGAACGCGAAGGTACGTAACGTTTGGAGACAACTCCAAGGGGAAGGTACTTGGTCTTGGTAAGGTCGCCATATCCCATGATAGCTCTATTCAAAATGTTATGCTTGTTGAATTCCTTGGCTACAATCTTCTTTCCGTATCTAGACTTGCCGACTTTGGTTGTAATGTGCTATTCACGAAAATAGATTGCCAAGTGTTTCGTCAAGATAATCATAAAATGGTCTTTACCGATTTTCGTAAAGGTGATCTATACATTGTCGATTTCACTAAGAGATCCAAACCTCGTACTTGTTTAATTGCAAAATCTTCTAAAGGTTGGCTTTTGCATAGAAGACTAGGACATGTTGGCATGCGTAATCTGGACAAGCTTATCAAAGGTGATCATATACTTGGTGTTAAAGATGTTATCTTTGACAAAGATAGACTTTGTAGTGCTTGTCAAGCTGGAAAGCAAGTAGGTGGAAGTCATCCCGTTAAGAATATCATGACTACTAGGAGACCACTCGAGTTACTTCACATGGATCTCTTTGGTCCCAATGCTTACAAGAGTCTCGATGGAAATTCATATGGTCTAGTTACAGTTGATGATTTTTCCAGATTTACATGGGTATTCTTTCTTGATGATAACTCGCAGGTACAAAAGATCTTCAAGAACTTCATTCACAAAGCGCAAAATCAGTTTGAAGTGAAGATCAAGAAGGTTCGGAGTGATAATAGATCGGAGTTCAAGAACACCCATGTGGATACCTTTCTTGACGAAGAAGGTGTTCCACATGAGTTCTCGGCTACGTACAGGCCTCAACAAAATGGAGTTGTTGAGAGGAAGAACCGAACGCTTATTGAGATGGCAAGAATGATGCTTGACGAATACAAGACGCCAAAACATTTTTGGGCAGAAGCCGTGGAAACAGCATGTCATGCCACTAACCGACTCTATCTTCACAACCTTCTCAGTAAAACGGCATACGAGCTACTCACCGGTAACAAACCCCAAGTTGGATACTTTCGGGTATTCGGCTCAAAGTGCTACATTCCTGACAAGCATCGTCGTACTAAATTTGCTCCTAAATCTCATGAAGGATTCCTACTTGGTTACGGATCGAACTCTCACACTTACCGTGTGTACAACAACTTCACTCGAAAAGTTGAAGAGGCGGTAGATGTGAAGTTTGATGAATCTAATGGTTCGCAAGTCGAACAATTGCCAAATGATGTAGGTGATAATGACCCTTCGGAAGCTATCCAAGACTTGTCCATCGGCAAGATTCATCCCATGGAGGTGAAGGAAAGTACTTCATCAACTCAAGTGGAAGTCCCTACTTCACGTCAAGGTGAACCTCAACACGACATGGAAGCATCCACAAGCGGTACATGACAAGATGATGAAGAGGAGGAAGTACATCATGAAGATCCAGCACAACCTCCTTCACCACCACCTCAAGGGAACGACACCTTCAACAACAACAAAGATGAAGATGATGAAGATGAAGAAGCTCCACCATCCAACAAGCCCAAGCTACCCCGAGTTCGAGCGAGAGTGACCAAGAACCATCCTCTAAACCAAATCTTTGGTGACATACAAACCGGGAGAATCACTCGCTCTAAAACTCGCTTTGCTAACTTTTGTGAGCATTATTCTTTCATCTCTAGCATTGAACCCTTGATGGTAGAACAAGCTCTTGAAGACCCGGATTGGGTGAACGCAATGCATGAAGAGCTTCACAACTTCGAGAGGAACGAAGTGTGGACACTCGGGGAGAAGCCCGAGGACGAGCACAACATCATCGGAACCAAATGGGTGTTTCGAAACAAGCAAGATGAAGACGATCAAGTCGTACGCAACAAGGCACGTCTCGTAGCCCAAGGATATACGCAAGTCGAAGGTATGGACTACGGTGAGACCTATTCCCCCGTCGCTAGACTTGAAGCTATTCGCATTCTTCTTGCTTATGGTAATGACCATGATATCACACTTTATCAGATGGACATTAAAAGTGCCTTTTTAAATGGTGAGATTGAAGAAGAGGTCTATGTTAAGCAACCACCTGGTTTTGTGAATCCTAAGAAACCTAATCATGTTTACAAGCCTCGTAAAGCCCTTTATGGTCTTAAACAAGCCCCTCGCGCTTGGTACAAATGCTTAACGAAGTTTCTAATTGAAAAAGGCTTTGAAATTGGTAAAATTGACGCAACCTTATTCACTAAGAGAGTTAATGGTGAATTATTTGTGTGCCAAATCTATGTGGATGATATTATCTTTGGATCTACTAACCCACAATTTAGTGAAAGATTTGGAAGGTTGATGTCCGAGAAGTATGAAATGTCCATGATGTGTGAGCTGAAATTCTTTCTTGGTTTGCAAATCAAGCAAACAAGAGAAGGAACTTTCATCTCTCAAACTAAGTATACCAAGGACTTGAACAGGAAGTTCAACATGCAAGAGTGCAAAGGTATGAAAACTCCTATGCCTACTAGTGGACATGTTGATCTTACCAAGGAGGACGAACCGGTTGATCAAAAAGTTTATCGATCTATGATTGGTTCATTGCTATATCTATGTGCCTCCCGTCCCGATATTATGCTTAGTGTTTGCATGTGCGCTAGATATCAAGCTGCACCTAAAGAGTGTCATCTTTTGGCCGTGAAACGTATTGTGAGATATTTGATACAAACACCAAACTTTGGCATTTGGTATCCCAAGGGATCTTCTTTTAACCTTGTTGGCTATTCCGATTCGGACTATGCCGGTGACAAGGTTGATATAAAATCCACCTCAGGTACTTGTTAATTTTTGGGTAGATCTCTTGTGTCTTGGTCCTCCAAGAAACAAAACTCGATATCTCTATCTACTGCCGAAGCTGAGTATATTGCTGCCGGATCATGTTGTGCACAATTACTATGGATGACACAAATGCTTAAGGATTATGGAATTCATGTTAAAAATGTTCCATTGCTTTGTGACAATGAAAGTGCTATTAAAATTGGTCATAATCCCGTGCCACATTTTATTCGTGATCATATTGCCAAAGGAGATATTAATCTTAAGCATGTTTGCACTAACAAGCAATTGGCCGATATCTTTACTAAGCCACTCGATGAGAAAACGTTTTGTCACTTGAGGAGTGAGTTGAACATCATTGATACTTCAAACTTGAGCTAGACTCACTTGGATGCATGAAAGGGCATGAGCTTTCTTGATATTTCCATGATACTCTTAACATGTTATCTTATACCATGGAATTCTATGCTCCCTTGTATTGCATCTAACCTTTTGTAGGTACTTGGAAGAATTTCATTCCACAAGATTGCCATCAACTCCAATCATAAGCAATCTTGTCATGACCAAGTATCCACAACCTCTCTTGTTGATGGAAGGAAGAATACTACTCAAACATATCCTTGACACCATATTTGAATTTCACAATTGGTATCGTGTCATATCATGTTCTTCCTTGCTTGACTAACCTATGTAGGTGATAAGTGTACCAAAACAAGAAGGATTGCTCCCAACTCAAGATGAAATTCATCAACATCGAGCATCCACAAGAAGGTCACCTACAAGCTCTAAGGTATGTACTCATATCCTTGAAAAGGCTTTACTCCAAGTCATGAGGTAGAGCAACTCAAGAGATATGAAAACATTAAGATGCTTAATCAAAAAATGGTAACCCCATTTTGAGCTTAACGATGAGTATGACCTATGATCAAGTATTCTTGCTTGGCTCCTAAGTCAATATACTCTAATATAGGTGACCTAGTCACCTCCCATCATCTATTTAAGTATCTTGTGTGGTTAATTCCCTATTTGCAAGACTTCTTGGAACCACTCAAATCTTCTCTAGTTGATATCTTTTTGTAAAGTCTTTTGCAGTTCCTTTGAAATTTCTTTTGACACTTTGTTAAAAGTTTTCTAAATTTGTTTGCAAGTTTCTCAAACATTGCCAAGTTTCTGTTTTAGCCTCGGAGCCGCCGATACAAATAACTCGGTTCTACCGAATTAGCAGATGAGCTGCAAAACAATATCTCGGTACCACCGACTTGTTTGTCTCGGAGCCACCGATTTGATTTCTTCTCTTATTTGTGTTCATAATTGCAAATCTTTGTTTCCTTAGTGATCCTATTGTGATATTTTCAATTCTTCGATGATCCCTTCATTAAAAAACATAATTTAGGGGGAGAAACTTTATTCAAGGATCCCTAACTCAAGGAGCAGAAGTTTTACAAGCTATCAGTTTAGACAAAGGGAGATAAATTATTTTCAATGATTCCCTCAATTCTCATTTCTATGAACCCTACAATCTATGACCCTTGTTCTCAAGGATCCCTTCTTAATCAATGATCCCTGTATCTAACCCTGTGTATGGACCTTTTTTGGAAATTAATGCCAAAGGGGGAGAAATACCAAAGCTTCAATGCTACAAGGGGAGATACATGCTTATGCAAAGGGGGAGATATAATCAAGGGAGAGGGGAAAGTATGCAAAGTTAATACTTATATAGACAAGGTGAGAACACCAACGTAGGGGGAGAAAGAAAACTATGTTAAAAAATGTATTTATTTCATTTGACTACTCATCTTAGACTTTTCTCACCTTATCCAATCCCAATATCTACATGCTAAGATTCTGGGGGAGAGAATGATCTACTACTTTCATATCTCAGGGGAGAAAGCTCTAAATGATCTTGGAGACATATCAATCTTAAGGATTACTATCTTCTATATGTTCTCCATATCTTGGTACTTTTGAGCTCTATTGCCTTTTTGATTGGTATAATACTCTTGTGTTTCCTAACATTATTTTCTCAAGTGTGTTTCTACTACTAGAATGCTCAAGAACTCAAGGTAAGTATATGCATCATATCTTTGATCAAGATGATCTCTTGCTTCTTGCACATATTGGATGCAAGAGTGAAGTCTTGAACAAGGATGTAACTCATTCACATATATTTGATGCATATAGCCAAGATACACATGACTCATTATATCCCTTCTACTATATGTGTGTCCATGCATTCCAAAGCAACCATCCTTTAAAGGGATTGCACACATTTAGGGGGAGCAAGTCTAAGTCATGTGTCTCTCAAAGCATTCATTATATCCATGCATATCTTTATTTGAAGCTTTGATTGTTTGTTGTCATCAATTACCAAAAAGGGGGAGATTGAAAGCACAACATGATCCCTTGGTGGTTTTGATAATTCATGACAACATACATTGTCTCTTGGATTAATATTTCTACCTAGTGTACTTCAGGTGAAAGTCCATAGAGAGATAGGTTGGCAAAAGGATTGTGGAGATACCCCAAGATGCAAGGAAATAGATTGGCAAAGCTTCAAGCAAGAGGACTCTACATTTTACTTTGTGAGAAATCACTTTGAGTCCATAGGAAAGCCAATACTATTAAAAGGGGGTAAGGTACTGTTGGTGAACAAGATGCTCCATGTGCACAAGTGATAGTCACCAAAAACACCCACAAGCTCTTCCACAAAAGTCTGTCCAAAGTCAAATATCCAAAATTGTTGCAACCAACACTTTCCACTCGGTGCCACCGATTCCCAAACTCAAACAGACCCATACCAAACCCTAGCACATCGGTGCAACTGATTCCACTTCGGTGCCACCGAGTTTGGGTTGCCAACTTTCTATTACCTCGATTCAAAAAATCAGTACCACTGAGTTTGTTGGATCGGCATCACCGAGTTGTGCAATTTGACCGTTGGTCAGCTAATCGGTGCAACCAAGTTTTATATATCGATCTCACCGAGATTCAAAAGTTACTGCCTTTTGGTCACTTCGGTACCACCGAGATTCACACATCGGTGTCACCGAGTTGGTCACTTTAGGTGTAACGGTTGGATTTTTGGGGATGCCAATATATACCCCTTCACCACCACCCACTCTAAAGAGAAGCACTCAGAACTATTCCATACTTGCCCCATTCAATTTTCTGAGAGAGAGCCACCTACTCATGTGTTGAGATCAAGCCATTCCACTCTATCCATATGAATCTTGATCTCTAGCCTCCCCAAGTTGCTTTCCACCAAATCAATCTATTCCACCATAGACATGTGAGAGAGTGATTGTGTGTTGAGGAGTCTATCATCTTGAACCACAAGAGCAAGGAGTTCATCGACATTACCGAGCCTATTACCATTTGGAGGGTGGTACCTCCTAGATTGGTTAGGTGTCGCTTGGGAGCCTCCTACTTCATGTTGTGGAGTGAACCAAGAAGTTTGTACGTGCAAGGAGATCGCCTACTTCGTGAAGATCTATCCATAGTGAGGCTAGTCCTTCGTGGATGAAAGCCGTTTTGGAATAGTCAAGGTTGCTACTTCGTCGACTGCTACTTCTTGAGCTTGCGTTGGTCTTCCCTTGAAGAGGAAAGGGTGATGCAGCAAAGTAGATAAGTATTTCCTTCAGTTGTTGAGAACCAAGGTATCAATCCAATAGGAGGTACAAGGAAGGCCCCAATCTTTGCACCTACACAAACAATCAAACACTTGCACCCAACGCTATAAAGGGGTTGTCAATCCCTTCACGGTTACTTGCAAGGATGAGATCTAATAGAGATAGATATAAAAGATTGCGAAAAGTAAAACTAAAATAAAAGTAACTAAATTGCAGAAAAGTATTTTTTGGTAATTTTGGTTTATAGATCTGAAAATATAATATGGAAAATAGACGCGGGGGCCATAGGTTTCACTAGAGGCTTCTCTCTTGAAGGAAAATAATACGGTGGGTGAACAAATTACTGTCGAGCAATTGATAGAAAAGCGCATAGTTATGACGATATCCAAGGCAATGATTATGCATATAGGTATCACGTCCGTATCAAGTAGACCGAAACGATTCTGCATCTACTACTATTACTCCACACATCGACCGACTCCTGCCTGCATCTAGAGTATTAAGTTCATGAAGAACAGAGTAACGCATTAAGTAAGATGACATGATGTAGAGGGATAAACTCAAGCAATATGATGAAAACCCCATCTTTTTATCCTTGATGGCAACAATACAAATACGTGCCTCGCTACCCCTAATTGTCACTGGGTGAAGACACCGCAAGATTGAACCCAAAACTAAGCACTTCTCCCATTGGAAAAATTACCAATCTAGTTGGCCAAACCAAACCAATAACTCGAAGAGACTTGCAAAGATATGAAATCATGCATATAAGAATTCAGAGAAGATTCAAATAATATTTATAGATAATCTGATCATAAATCCACAATTCATCGGATCTCGACAAACACACCGCAAAAGAGTATTACATCGGATAGATCTCCATGAAGATCATGGAGAATATGGTATTGAAGAACATAGAGAGAGAAGAAGCCATCTAGCTACTAGCTATGGACCCGAAGGTCTGAGGTGAACTACTCACGCACCATCAGAGGGGCAATGGTGTTGATGTAGATGCCCTCCGTGATCGAATCCCCCTCCGGCAGATTACCGGAAAAGGCCCGAAGATGGGATCTCACGGGAACAGAGGCTTGCGGCGGCGGAAAAGTATTATCGTGGATCTTTTTGGTATTGGGGGAATATTTCTGAATTTATACGCGGAGAATTAGGGTTGGAGGGGCCACGGGGGGCCCACAAGCCAGGGGGCGCCCCCAGGGGCGCGCCCTGGTGGCTTGTGGCCCACCCGTGGGTCTTCTGGCCTCTTCTCCTAGTCTCCTGGTTTCCTTCCGGTCCAAGAAAAATCATCGTAGAATTTTATTCCGTTTGGACTCTGTTTGATATTCCTTTTCTACAATACTCAAAAACAAGGAAAAAAACAGAAACTGGCACTGGGCACTAGGTTAATATGTTAGTCCCAAAAATAATATAAAATAGCATATGAGTGCATATAAAACATCCAAAATAGATAATATAATAGCATGGAACAATAAAAAATTATAGATACGTTGGAGACGTATCAAGCATCCCCAAGCTTAATTCCTGCTCGTCCTTGAGTAGGTAAATGATAAAAACAGAATTTTTAATGTGGAATGCTACCTAACATATTTATCCATGTAATATTCTTTATTTTGGCATGAATGTTCAGATCCATAAGATTCAAAACAAAAGTTTAATATTGACATAAAAATAATAACACTTCAAGCATACTAACAAAGCAATCGTGTCCTTTCAAAATATCATGGCCAAAGAAAGTTGTCCCTACAAAATCATATGGTCTGGCTATGCTCCATCTTCCCCACACAAAGTATTTAAATCATGCACAACCCCGATGACAAGTCAAGCAATTGTTTCACACCTTTTATGTTCTCAAACCTTTTCAACTTTCACGCAATACATGAGCGTGAGCCATGGATATAGCACTATAGGTGGAATAGAATATGGTGGAGGTTGTGAGGAAAAGGAGAAGATAGTCTCACATCAACTAGGCGTATCAACGGGCTATGAAGATGCCCATCAATAGATATCAACGTGAGTGAGTAGGGATTGCCATGCAACGGATGCACTAGAGCTATAAGTGTATGAAAGCTCAAAAAGAAACTAAGTGGGTGTGCATTATAATGAAAAATTCCCACTAGTTATATGAAAGTGACAAAATAGGAGACTCTCTATAATGAAGATCGTGGTGCTACTTTGAAGCACAAGTGTGGAAAAAGGATAGTAGCATTGTCCCTTCTCTCTTTTCTCTCATTTTTTTGGTGGGCATCTTTGGCCTCTTTTTTTTTATTTGGGCTTCACTGGCGTCTTTTATTATTTGTAAAGTCCGGAGACTCATCCCAACTTGTGAGGGAATCATAGCTTCCATCATCCTTTCCTCTCATGGGACAATGCTCTAATAATGATGATCATCACACTTTTATTTACTTACAACTCATGAATTACATCTCGATACCTAGAACAAAATATGACTCTATATGAATGCCTCCGGTGGTGTACCGGGATGTACAACGATCTAGCATTGCAAATGACATCAAAAAACGGACCAGCCATGAAAACATCATGCTAGCTGTCTTACGATCATGCAAAGCAATATGAAAATGATGGTGCGCGTCATAATAAACGGAACGGTGGAAGTTGCATGGAAATATATCTCGGAATGGCTATGGAAATGCCATAATAGGTAGGTATGGTGGCTGTTTTGAGGAAGGGTATATGGTGGGTTTAATGCACTGGCGAAAGTTGCGCGGTACTAGAGATGCTAGCAAAGGTGGAAGGGTGAGAGTGCGTATAATCCATGGACTCACATTAGTCATAAAGAACTCACATACTTATTGCAAAAGTCTATTAGTTATCAAAGCAAAGTATTAGACGCATGCTCCTAGGGGAGAGGTTGGTAGGAGTTAACCATCGCGCGCTCCCGACCCTCACACAAAGGATGACAATCAATAAAAAAATCATGCTCCGACTTCGTTACATAACGGTTCACCATACGTGCATGCTACGGGAATCACAAACTTTTAACACAAGTATTTATACCAATCCACAATTACTCACTAGTATGACTCTAATATCACCATCTTTATATCTCAAAACTATATGTAAGGAATCAAAGTTCTCATAGTATTCAATGCACTTTATATGAAAGTTTTTATTATATCCCTCTTGGATGCCCATTATATCAGGACTAAATTCATAACCTAAACCAATTACCATGCTGTTTAAAGACTCTAAAAATAATATAAGTGAGGTGCGAGAGTTCAATTATTTCTATAAAATAAAAAACACCACCGTGCTCTAAAAAGATATAAGTGAAGCACTAGAGCAAAATTGCCTAGCTCAAAAGATATAAGTGAAGCACATAGAGTATTCTAATAAATTCACGATTCATGCGTGTCCCTCTCAAAAGATGTGTGCAGCAAGGATAATTGTGGCAAACTAAAAAGCGAAGACTCATATCCTACAAGACGCTCCAAGCAAAACACATATCATGTGGTGAATAAAAATATAGCCTCAAGTAAATTTACCGATGGATTGAAGACGAAAGAGGGGATGCCTTCTGGGGCATCCCCAAGCTTAGGATCTTTTTTATCCTTGAATATTCCTTGGGGTGCCATGGGAATCCCCAAGCTGAGGATCTTGCCACTCCTTATTCCATAGTCCATCAAATCTTTGCCCAAAACTTGAAAACTTCACAACACAAAACTCAACAGAAAACTCGTGAGATCCGTTAGTATAAGAAAAATAAATCACCACTTTAGGTACTGTTGTGAACTCATTCTTAATTTATATTGGTGTAATATCTACTGTATTCCAACTTCTCCATGGTTCATACCCCCCGATACAACCCATAGATACATCAAAATAAGCAAACAACACAAAGAAAACAGAATCTGTCAAAAAACAGAACAGTCTGTAGCAATCTGTAAACTTCGAATACTTCTGTAACTCAAAAAATTCTGAAAAAAATAGGAAACCTGGGAAATTTGTATATAAATTTTGTGTAAAAATTTCAAACTCATTGGACGCTCTGGTGAATTTACAAAATTCCTGGACTAAGCACAAAAGTTTCTGTTTTTCAGCAAAATCAAATCAACAATCACCGTAGACCATCCCAAAGGTCTTACTTGGCTCAAACACTAATTAAAACACTAAGACACAATTACTACAGAGGTAATAATGTGTAAAGCACTCAATAACAGAAACAAAAACAAAAAACATAAAATAAAATTGGGTTGCCTCCCAACAAGCGCTATTGTTTAACGCCCCTAGCTAGGCATAACGCAATAGATCTAGGTATTGTCATCTTTGGTATGCAGCTCATTGTGGCACCCCGATAGAGGGCCGACGCACGCCAGCCCCAGGATAAGACCTGGCGCACGCCAAAGACATGATACAGCAATTCCAGGCACAAAATGGCTTTATTAATTATAATGGAGTATTACAATACTGTTGCTTACAACAATATTACATAACTCCAAGGCTAACTAAATGGTGGCGGGGTCTTGGTTCAGCAGCAACTACGTCTCTGGCTGGGCTCCATAACGCACAGGACTGGCTTGGTTACGCTCTAGCACAATAGACCTTCTCCTGCAAGTGGCCACGTGCAAGGCCAGGTGAGTACTTTGAATGTACTCGCAAGACAACCAAATACATAGCATCCAAACAAGCAGATGACAAAGCAAGCCCTATGCTATGCATGAATTAATCCTAAGCATGGCATGAAATTAACTGTAAAACACACATCAACCATAGAATAGTATGGATCAGACCTATAATCTACATAACATAGCATATCAATGATCACACTAGGTACTTCAAGTGCTTACTGATACCGAGGGTCAACTTACTCTCTTCTGGGTTGTCCCGCAACCCTCGACATACTCATGATCCAATCCTGAACTGACTTAAATCCAATCCCAATCATGTGGTCAATCCGACCACTCATCATATAGCCATCCCTTGGCTAACATATCATAATCCTGACATCATCTGATGTCTACCCAAGATGAGTCCTTCCATCATGACTAACATTGTTACGGTTGACCACCTAGTGAGGTCTGCACGGGCTGTCCAATACCGTGGACGCGGCTATTCGAATAGATTTTTACACTCTGCAGAGGTTGCGCACTTTACCCACACCATGAAGCACCTGGCCTCGTGATCCCACTCGGGTGGACCAGCGTTGCTTCAACAGAACCTGCCTGACCCGTGACTCTTTCATCGTACCACCGGCACTCATCCTCCCCCGGAGGACTGCCCTAGGTGGCCCCTGTGTCCTCATGACACCTGCCACCGTCGTGGCCAAACTAACTGTCCCAAACGGGGATCAGTCTGTCCCAAACGGGGACCGCGCGCAAACACACAAACCACTGGGCTCACAAGGTTATCGCCGCCTACCGGGCCAGGGCAGCGCGCGCGCATAACCTTCCTTCTTTGGTGGTACCGATAAAAGAACACGTGATCAGACCAAGTCAAGGCCGTCCCATACCGGCAAATGTGGTTGCACGGATAAGCCCGGACAGGTGACTCGAGATCAACCAACTAGGTTGCATTAATTCAACTCCTCATATCCACAAACTGCCGGAGGAAACCCAGAATAATCATAGACAGTAATCTCTTAATCCACTCAACATATCCATCAACGTACCACTTCACCGACAAATATAAGTGCTAGCATAGCAAGATCATAGTACTGATCGTCATGACATTAGATCAACCACCGTGCTAACATGAATATGTTGTTGACAATATGAAAATAGTAATGCTAGTATCTAGTAACGATGTCATCACATGTATATGCAGATGCAGACTAACAGGTAATAGATAAACACACACAGGGTGCAAGCAAAGTCATCACGCAAGTTCGGAGCTCATGGTAAGAGGTTGGCTTTCCTGAGGGTCGACGAATACGTCGGGAGGAAATGCAATCACCTCGCGGAAGAATTCGCCGGAAAGGGTTCTCTCATAGAGGGGACAGATATAGGGCAAGGGAAAAATGGTTATTTGTACTGTGGGAACACATTATGAAAAGGGTGCTATCGGAACGGGCTCGACGAGACGAAGACGTGGGCGCTGGTTTTACCTCGATCGGAGCTTCGGTCGCAAAGTTACGGCCGTTCGTTCGTTAGGCTGTAAAGTAGACAAAACAGTGTCCACTACAGTCTTTAATGAGTGAACGTTCATAAAATAATGGTTTCGGCCGCGGGCTGGATCTGGAGGTGTATTTTCTAGAAATACGCTTTCAGCGAGCTAAAAACGTAATCCAGAGAAGGCGCCTCCACTTACTGGTCGGGCCCCGGGCCTTGGGCCACTGACGGGTGGACCCGGCCTATCCTCTCCCTCTCTCTCTCCTAGTCCTCTACTTCCTCCCGACCGGAGCCAGGGGAGAGCGTGGGGCGCTCGGCCACTGGCGCTGCCGTGGCCTCGCCGCCCGAGGGGACCGGCCGGAGAGGGCAGGGGCACCGCCACTCCTCGCCGCACCCGGGGGTGGCTACAGGGTTGCCGGAGGCGGGCCGCAGTGTCGTCGCCACCGGCCGGGGCGCGGTGACCGGCGGGCACTCGCGGTGCCACTACAGTAGTGCCTCCCCGGAGAAGCGAAGAACGGCGGCGGCTCCACCAGTTCTTGGGGAGGCCGGTGGTGAAGTTGGAGAGGAGAGGAGGGTCCGGGGCGCCGGAATTTCGGTGGAGGTCCGGCGACAGGGCCGCGGCCATGGGCAAGGGAGAGAGCTCCGTGAGCTCGAGGGGATGGGGCTGGGGTTGCTGGCTGGGAGGAGGACTCGGGCTCACCTTAAATAGCGACGGGGGAAAGTTCGGGAAGGGGATGGACGGTGTCCGGAGCTTCGGGACACCGGCCGGAGCTTCGGGACAACGGCAGAGGCGGCCACGGCTAGGGAACAAGGGGGAGAGGACTCCAGAGGGTTCACGCACGCGCTGGGAAGCTCTCCGACGCTCCCAGACAAGCTAGACCTTGCTGGAGACGCGCTCCCGTCAACTCCAATGCACAGGGCGCGGTTTTGGCGCACTCTGCACGTGGTCACCGCGTGGCCACGGCGATGCCACGCTGCGCTCGATGCCAAAAGGTGTCTGGGGTCTTCTCCGAGCTTCCCTGAGTTGACCTATGCTGCTGAATGACTCAAGAGAGGCCTGAGGTGACTGGACCAAGGTCAAATAGTTGCCAACAGCAACCTGTTTGTACTGTGGTGTGACCACCACAGTGCTCCTCTTGGCATGAGCTTGGGCAGGGGTCAATCATCTACTAAGGTCATCATCTAGGCAAAGTCTCAGCTCCACTGGACAAGTCTATAGGATACTTCCTTTGCAACTTGGCAGTCTGACCAGATTTGGAAATGAGAGAGCTGGGGTCAAATGGCTAGATGGACTTGGATGATTTTTGGTGTGGAATGATGATTTGGTCATGAGAGATAGCTGAACAAGTTTCAGATCAAATTGATCATCTATGATGGTACTTCCTTCACAGAGATGCAATCTGGTCAGAAACTTGAGAAAATTATAGACAAAGATGGGTTTGGAGAATTGAGCTTATTTTTGGTTTACAGTAGTCATATATCAATATGCACTACCCTGCCAAATTTCAACTTAATTGAATCAAGAAATCAAGCACTTCCTTTGCAAAGTGCTAGACTGGGCAGAAATAGAAACCAAATGGTTCTGAGGAATTGGCTAGATGAGAATGGCCCAAACTTGGTGGAGACCAATGATTCAGGCATATGGAGTCACTGTAAAAGTTTCATACCATTTTCATAAGCAGAAATGGTACTTCCTTCACAGTGCTCCAATCTGGACAAAAACTTAGATAATTTGCTGAGGAAGATTGGCTAGATGGAATGGGCTAATTTTTGGAGTACAGTGGTAACTTATCACAATGCATCACCCTGCAAAATTTTAGCCCAATGAGATCAAGGAATCATGCACTTCCTTTGCAAATGGGAAATCTGGACAGAATTTGCAAAGGGAAGTGGTGCTCAAATTTTGAATTGGGGGACTGGATATTGTGATGGAAATGGAGAAGATATGGATATGAGAAGCTCCACAAATTATTTGGGATTTTTCCTAGCTACCAAAATGGTAGTTCCTCTGGAAAGGCCCCAAATTGAAATATTGGCTTTAAATAGGAAAAGGCAATTTCCCCTATTTAATTATAGCCAATATTTTTATGAGAGCTCAATATGATCACAGAGAATATCTCCACAAGTTTTCATGGGCTTTGGAGATGGATAGATATTTTCCTGGATTTAATTCCTCAGAAAGACATAAAAAGGAATTAATTCTAGATGAGAAATATTGCATATGACTTAGCAATATTTTTGCACATCTAGGGTTTATGAGGTAAAAAGGGTCTCCGGAAATTTTGGGAGGATCAACAAAGCAAGGAAAATGATAGCTCCTTTGTAAACACAAAGGCAGGATTTCCAGTTCCAATATTTCGGAACTAGGGTTTGAATGAGATTCGGGGTTTACTGATGGAGGGTTGACTGGCACAAGAGCATGGGGAAGGCACTGAGAGGTTTAGGATAGACTGACTTCATCTGGTCACTTGCTAAATTCCCGAGGAAAAATTCGGGAGAGAAAAGCTAGGAAGGAATAACAGCACAAAAATCGATAACCCGATTTTTGGGGTGTTACACTCATAAGTAGCTCTCATAATAGATTCATAAGGTAATTTAATTTTATTTCTAGGAAAGTGTTCCATGCCTTTCCTTAACGGAAATTGGAATCTAATGTTTCCTTCTTTCATATCAATAATTGCACCGATCGTTCTAAGGAAAGGTCTACCAAGAATAATAGGACATGTAGGATTGCAATCTATATCAAGAACAATGAAATCTACGGGCACATAATTCCTATTTGCAACAATAAGAACATCATTAATCCTTCCCATAGGTTTCTTAATAGTGGAATCCGCTAGATGCAAATTTAAAGAGCAATCATCAAGTTCATGGAAACCTAGCACATCACATGAAGTTTTCGGAATCGTGGAAACGCTAGCACCCAAATCACACAAAGCATGGCACTCATAATCTTTAATTTTTATCTTAATAGTAGGTTACCACTCATCATAAAGCTTTCTAGGTATAGAAACTTCCAACTCAAGTTTTTCTTCAAAAGATTTCATCATAGCATCAACGATATGTTTAGTAAAAGCTTTATTTTGATCATAAGAATGCAGAGAATTCAACATGGATTGCAACAAGGAAATACAATCAATCAAAGAACAACTATCATAATTAAAGTCCTTGAAATCCAAAAGTGTGGGTTCATTGCTATTTAAAGTTTTGACCTCTTCAATACCACTTTTATCAATTTTAGCATTAAGATCTATAAACTCCAAATCATTGGGACGACTTTTAACTAAAGTTGACTTATCTCCAGTCCCATCTTTATCAAGATTTGTATTAGAAAACAAGATTCAATAGGAGTCACATCAATCACTTTAAGATCTTCATCATTATTTAAAGATTCTGGCTTCGCGGCCATTTTATTGACTAAGGTAGCTTGTTTATCAGAATTTTGGCCTACTGAATTTTCAAGGTGAGCAAACTGAGATTTCAAAACATAAAATTCCTTACTCATATCATCAAGTTCTTTATTCATGTATTCCAGAATAGCCTTTTGTTCTTTATGCTCGTTTCTAAAGAAACTATTATGGTCAAATTGGAGCGACAAGAAACTTTTAGCATTATTCTCAATATCTTCCAACTTCCTAAGATAAGGATCAAAACTTTTGGGTTGAGCCATAAAGACGAGCAAAAAATCTAACACACAAGCAAACAAAAAGCAAAAGGAAAGACGAACGGAAGAAGGGCTAATAAAAAGGCAAATCTTTTTGGTTTTTTCTGAAAATCATTTTAGAAGTGGGGGAGAGGAAAACGAGAGGCAACAGGAAAATAATGTAAATGCAAGAGATGAGTTTGTGATGGGTACTTGGTAGGCTTGATGTAGATCTCCCCGGCAACGGCGCCAGAAATCCTTCTTGCTACTTCTTGAGCTTGCGTTGGTTTTCCCTTGAAGAGGAAAGGGTGATGCAGCAAAGTAGATAAGTATTTCCCTCAGTTGTTGAGAACCAAGGTATCAATCCAGTAGGAGGTACAACCAAGGCCCCAATCTTTACACCTACACAAACAATCAAACACTTGCACCCAACGCTATAAAGGGGTTGTCAATCCCTTCACGGTTACGTGCAAGGATGAAATCTGATAGAGATAGATATAAAAGATTGAGAAAAGTAAAACTAAATAAATTGCAGCAAAGTATTTTTGGTAATTTTGGTTTATAGATCTGAAAATATAATATGAAAAATAGACGCGGGGGCCATAGGTTTCACTAGAGGCTTCTCTCTTGAAGGAAAATAATACGGTGGGTGAACAAATTACTGTCGAGCAATTGATAGAAAAGCGCATAGTTATGACGATATCCAAGGCAATGATTATGCATATAGGCATCACGTCCGTATCAAGTAGACCGAAACGATTCTGCATCTACTACTATTACTCCACACATCGACCGACTCCTGCCTGCATCTAGAGTATTAAGTTCATCAAGAACAGAGTAACGCATTAAGTAAGATGACATGATGTAGAGGGATAAGCTCAAGCAATATGATGAAAACCCCATCTTTTTATCCTTGATGGCAACAATACAAATACGTGCCTCGCTACCCCTACTTTGTTACTGGGTGAGGACACCGCAAGATTGAACCCAAAACTAAGCACTTCTCCCATTGCAAGAATTACCAATCTAGTTGGCCAAACCAAACCAATAACTCGAAGAGACTTGCAAAGATATGAAATCATGCATATAAGAATTCAGAGAAGATTCAAATAATATTCATAGATAATCTGATCATAAATCCACAATTCATCAGATCTCGACAAACACACCGCAAAAGAGTATTAAATCGGATAGATCTCCATGAAGATCATGGAGAACATGGTATTGAAGAACATAGAGAGAGAAGAAGCCATCTAGCTACTAGCTATCGACCCGAAGGTCTGAGGTGAACTACTCATGCATCATCGTAGGGGCAATGGTGTTGATGTAGATGCCCTCCGTGATCGAATCCCCCTCCGGCAGATTACCGGAAAAGGCCCCAAGATGGGATCTCACGGGAACAGAGCCTTGCGGCGACGGAAAAGTATTATCGTGGCTCTTTTTGGTATTGGGGGAATATTTCTGAATTTATAGGCGGAGAATTAGGATTGGAGGAGCCACGGGGGGCCCACAAGCCAGGGGGCATGCCCCCCCAGGGGCGCGCCCTGGTGGCTTGTGGCCCACCCGTGGGTCTTCTGGCCTCTGCTCCAAGTCTCCTAGGTTCCTTCTGGTCCAAGAAAAATCATCGTTGAATTTTATTCCATTAGGACTCCGTTTGATATTCCTTTTCTACAATACTCAAAAACAAGGAAAAAAATAGAAACTGGCACTGGGCACTAGGTTAATAGGTTAGTCCCAAAAATAATATAAAATAGCATATTAATGCATATAAAACATCCAAAATAGATAATATAATAGCATGGAACAATCAAAAATTATAGATACGTTGGAGACGTATCATGGACCCTTATGGGTGGAGCCCTCTGTGGACTCTCACGACTGTTACCCTCCGTGGGTTGAAGACTCCATAAACATGGACGTACGATAGCACCACCTATTGGAACCACGGGAAAAATCTTCGTGTCTCTCATGCGTTTGATCTCCCTATCTCAACTCTTTACTTTCATGTGCAATGTCTTTACTTTCTGCTGCCATACTTGTTGACATGCATGTGTAGGGTGTGCTAGACTTGCTAATTGTTAAAATCTGCCAACCAATTAACTTGGGAAAAGGTTAGGTTTTAAATTCCTGCTAGTAGTCTATTCACCCACCTCTAGACACTCTTCTAGTTATCCCACAGTTGGGTGTTCAAACAAGCCGGCAAACTCGCAGCCGAAGAGCAAGGCAAGGGCCCACGCAGCGAGGATGATGACGAGCCCCGCGGTCCGATCAATGGAGGACAGAAGCAGTTCCCTCCAGAGGTAAAGACTATGAACATGATATACGCCACTCATATACCTAAAAAGGAAAGGAAGCGCGCCCTTCGAGAGGTCTACGCCGTAGAGCCTGTAGCCCCGAAGTTCAACCCATGGTCGGCGTACCTGATCACCTTCGATCGACGTGACCATCCGACCAGTATCCGTCATGGGGGTTCTACGGCCCTCGTCCTAGACCCCATTATCGATGGGTATCACCTCACTAAAGTCCTAATGGACGGAGGAAGTAGCCTCAATCTGATTTACTCAGACACGGTTAAAAAGATGGGTATAGATCCATCAAGGATCAAGCCTAGCAACACTACCTTTAAAGGAGTGATCCTAGGCGTCGAAGCCCGGTGCACGGGCTCTGTTAGCCTGGAAGTAGTGTTCGGTTCGCCCGACAACTTCCGCAGCGAGGACTTGATCTTCGACATTGTCCCCTTCCGCAGCAGTTATCACGCCCTGTTGGGCCGCACAACGTTCGCTCACTTTAATGCCGTCCCACACTACGCATACCTCAAGCTCAAGATGCCCGGGCCCAAGGGGGTCATTACTGTCAACGGCAACACAGAGCGTTCCCTCCGAACTGAGGAACATGCATTGGCCCTGGCGGCTGAATTCCATTACGATGACGATCGGCCAACATCGAAATCTGCCATAAAGGCACGTAAGGCTGACAAACGAGCTCGGTCTCACTCCGAACTCCCGGAATCTTATTCTCCCCAGAAATAGGGACACGCTCCTCACTCCCAGCCCTAGTGCCCGTCAAACATGTGACAAGACGGCACAACTTTGCACTCAAAATTCCATGGGCAGTAGTGAGGAACATCTATCAAAGGGAAAGTGTTCGGCTGGACCAAACTACTGCCAGTACATGTCCTCGGACATACCACAGGTACCATCAAGGACCTGCTAAAGCGTAAAGCTCATCCATACTTCGGCGACTTCTCAAGATCTTCTTCCCATGGTCCGTTCGCCGACACCTTCACCCTTAAAGGAATACAACTCCCTAGGAGGCGCAGGAGCGGACATGAGGCTGGGCACATCGAGGTCGTCAAGCCACCCATCGAAGACCCCTGGTACAACCCCTCCTCTGTAAACTTTATATTTCCTCATCAAATACCTGTAAACAGTGGCTTCGGCAATTTCAGTTATAAGAATTAAGGAGCAAATAATAGACCATTGTACATGGCTTCTTCGCTGTATTTTATGTTACATGCTCTGTTCTTCCCTCATCAACGCTTCTTGCGAAACTGTTCGGTATACATTACGATGCAACCGGCTAATAGACCGGGGGATTGAATTTAAAATATCACCCTAAGCATCACCCCGACACAATTGATCGTGTGTTCGGCATCTTGGATTTTGCTTTATATGCATCGGATCCGAACTATGTCTTGGGTCAATAGTTGGGTTGCCCGGCTCCTGTGTTTGCCCTTTTACGTTCCGCTCGTTCGGCTAAAAGGGCAAATGGAGAACCACTGCGATTGTGCTTCCAGCTCGCCTGGTCAAGCACCTCAGGGGAGAAAGCCGAAAACTGACTGTCATAGTGTCACACTAAAAAAATCGATAGAGGTTATTCCGTGTCATACGATGGGTTTCGTACTTGTACGAGCCATGTGATGCTGGCTTAAGCCTCGGTATATCCGAACATCACAAAACACTGGGGGCTAGTCATCAGCCCCCGCATTTTTTTCGTACGGCTAAGTGAAAGCAATAAAGCATCATAGTCCAATTGCCTCGTTCCCCTCCCACTACCACCTTCGGGCACCGATACCTCGGCTAAGGGTCACAGTGCGGAGGCAGAAACACCTCGCGTAGTATCTACGTGGGGGCTGAAGCCGACAACTCACAACTTTCAGATAAAACGGCCACATAGGAGTCACAATAAATACAAAACTCAAAAAAACATGATAAACCATGCAGCCTCATTATAAAGCGTTAATAGTCTTCGGACATATTACAACGCGCTCATTCATAAAATACATCCTTAGAGCATTGGGCCTCTATCGCCCGAGCACCCTCCATCACTGCGGAGAAGTATAGCTCGGGGCGCCTATGCTCCTTTCCAGGGGGCGGAGGTGCAGTGGCCATATCGGTCGGCTTGAGCTTCGACCAGTGCACCATGGTCTTTGCAAAGGCCATTCTAGCTCCCTCGATGCATGTAGAACGCTTTAGCGCGTCAATCCGAGGCGCAGAATCGCATAGTTTCCACACCAAGCCGAAGTAGCTGCCCGACAACGGCTCTGCAGGGCACAGCCGGATGCAGAGATCCTTCATGGCAGGCTCCGCCATCCCGTGCAGCTCCATCAGTTGCTTCATCTACTCGATCAGAAGAGGAGAGCCCTCGGGGGACTCAAACTATGCCCAGAATAGTCGAGCCTCATCATCCTCCTCCCGCGAAGCATAGAACTTGTTCGCGTCCGCTGCACTCTTTTGAAGATCCACACAGACGCCTGAGGAACGCCACACCTGGGTGAGCAAAGCAAACCTACTACCACCAATGGCGCATTGTAGTAAATACGGCCTACCATCTGTGACAGCCTTGACTTGGCGAACCTCTTCTTCAAAGGACCGCCTGTCCACCCGCTCCTTTTGAAGCTCAGATTTCAGAGCGGATAGATCGGTGTCTTGCTCTTTGCCTTTCTGCTCAAGGGCCTCGCAATTCGTGCTGGCGTTCTTGAGCTCCTGCTGCACCTCCTCCACCAGGGCCTCATGCTTATCGCTCGCAGTTTTTAATACGGATAGCGTGGGTGCTACTTGTTCGGTTGCCATCTTCTCATCCGCGGCCGCTTGCTTCATCTTTTTTAGCTCGGCCTTGAGGTTCTCGACCTCCACAGCCGAAGCTGTGTTAGCAATAAATGAATAAATTACACTGGGTTACCAGTATGGATTAATAACGATAGATAGCCCGGATATTTTTGGCTTACCTTGCGCCTCGTCGAACCTCTTATTTAGGCAATCGAGCTCCTCTTCGGAGCTCTTGAGCTTCCAATTTAGCTCGGCAAGCTCCGCGGCGTTGACGGCCGCCGCCGCCGACGAGGCCTGCAAAAAATAAATTGCACAATATCAAGTTATGTGGGTTCAAACCCCCGAACTGTTAAGAATATGACCCTGTGCTCGGTCCTCTTAAGGGCTTTAAGAACATTGCGGGACAAATGGTGCCTTATGCATCGTTGGTCACTCCGGGGTATTTGACCCCAGGGTGGGTTTTTTGCAAAACCCAACCAGGGCTCGGGGGCTACTGCATATTAAGATAGCGCAAACTTAACAAAATTAAACTTTTTGGGAAAAGGGTATTATGTGGCTCACCTTGAAGCCCGTCAAGAGACCGTTGAAGGCCTTTTTCAGTCCGCTATCAACGGACTGAATACCTTGCAAATCCGCACCCATAATAGTGCGGTGATCCTCGGAGATGGAGGCACTTGATAGAGCCTCCTCCATCATGACCGGCCACCCAGTGATGGGTGGCACCGGTTACTGGCCAACCCGATCACTGATGGGGGATTGAACCGATAGCTCTGGAGGCACAGTGCTCTCCGGAGATGTCCTCGGAGGGGACTGGACAGTATTTCGTCCTCCCTCCTCATCGGCCAGGGGAGTTTCCCCCTCCTGGTCTTCGGCGGTCGAGGTGTTAGCCTCGGCCATAACGTCGTCACCCCCGCCGCCGGTGTTCGGCTCCACAGGAGCCGGGCGGGATGACACATCCGCGGCCTCCTTTGCAGCCCCTGGAGGTGTGGGGTGCGACGTAGTCCCGCTCTCCGCTAGCTCGGCGGGTGGAGACTCCCCGTCTGATATTTGCTCGGTGGGGAGAACGTGCGGTGGGCTGCAGATTAAAAGGCATTCTTCCATTTAAAACATTAAAAACTTCACATAAACGGCCCAGGGAGTCTTCGGATTCGTACCTTTGGGCCGGGGGCTTGACCCTTAAGTTCCTTCGGGGAACCCTCTCAAAGTCCTCGGACTCAGCGTCAGAATCCGAGATGTCATCGGACAGGATTAACCTCAGCCTACGCGCCCTCTTCTGGGCAAGAGGAGGTAGATCCTCCGCGGCATCCTGCGACGCCGCCCTCTTTCTTGTAAGGGGGGAATCGCCTTCCCCCCCGTCCTCGTGCTCTTCCTCATGAGTAGAGGAGGCATGGGTTTCCTTGGACATAGTGTCCAGTGGGTCCCTTGTGCGGAGGCCTTCTTGGCTTTTCTTCTTTTCTTTCTTCTCCGGCGCTGTGTACGGCACAATGACGAGCATCGTCGTCAGCAGATCCGACCCAGGGCCTTTGGACTGTGGGGCCGGGCAGTCCATTTTGACGGCTTTGCTCAGCCACTTCTGTAAAGATGAGAGGGAGGTTGTTCATCTCTTGTCAAACAATAGGGCCGGAGTATCAAGATAATATAATACCTGGGTAGGAGGGTTGTCGGCGCTTAAGCCCGAGTCCTCCTCCTTGGCTGGCCAGCTCTTCTGGGGCTTGAATAATGCCTTCCACAACTTCTGGTGGGTAGTGCGGAAGAATCCTTGCACCGTAGGCTGGTCCTCGATCTGATAGGCCCACATTGGGGAGGCTCGGCGCTAGCAAGGAAGGCGGCGGTGGAGCATGACCTGGACAACATTGACCAGCTCGACCTTGGCCGCGATCACTGAGGAAATGCGCTTCTGCAGCGATTTCACCTCTGCGTCCGACTCCTAGTCAAGGCTAACCTCGCAGGGGGTCCAGATCTAAACTCAGCATGTGCCGCCCAGCCCTCGTCCCTTGGTTCGGTGATGTAGAACCATTCCTTCTGCCAGATCTTGGTAGTATCGATGAAGGTGCCGGCCAGCCACTCGACGCGGGGAGCTTACTGATTATCACCCCTCCGCAGACCGCGTGCTCACCCGCGACTATCTTCGGCTTGACATTGAAAACCTTGAGCCACAGGCCAAAGTGCGGCTCGACCCGCAGGAAGGCTTCGTAGATAATAATGAATGCCGAAATATGCGCGAAGGAGTTCGGGGGAAGATCGTGGAAATCCAGCCCGTAGAAGAACATGAGGCCCCTGACGAAGGGGTGGAGCAGAAAGCCCAGTCCCCGGATGAAATGGGGGACGAACACCACCCTCTCGCCTGGCTTAGGGGTGGGGACCACCTGGTTCGCCTCCGGAGCGCGGTGGAAGACGTTGGTGGGGAGGTAGCCGGCGAGCTTTAATTCCCGGATGTCCTTATCGGTGACCGTAGAGGCCTCCCACTTGCCCATAGAGCCTGAGCCTGCCATGGCTAAGCTCGGAGGAGAGATTGAGGGAAAGCTGGATCTGGGCTCTTGGAGCTTGGGAAGATTGAGGAAGCGAGGGATGCGAATGGGAAGCGTGAATAGGCCACATGGTTTTTCCCCTTTTATAAGGCGTGACGCCGATGAGCCTCCCTCTACTGCGCAGCGAGTCTCTCCGCTTCCCTAGATATCCATGCCGTTGTGCATGCGTGAGAAAACCTAGGGCGTTAATCAGATCTCGTGTGAAACGGAGCACGATCTGTACATTGATGAGTCGTGCCATTGTAAAAACGGCCTCGAACCGTGAATCAAGTTTCTATAACTGGTTCAGTGGACGTGATAGGCCGCGACCCTTCGTCAAGAGGGCTGACAGGAAACACTTTTTACACTTTGACATTTGGCCTTTGGGGCTAAGCAACTCATGGTGTCCGGACGATTGTATGATCGGAAAAATTACGTGTCATCGGAAGCCGGACTAGTCTCAGCTGATCATTAAGGGGAAGAAGAAATCACCCCGCAAGCCAAAGACTCCGATCGCGTGGATCTGCTGGTATTATGACCCTTGGCGTTAGGGGCTAGTTCGGGGGCTACTGAGGGAGTCCTGGACTAAGGGGTCCTCGAGCCGCTGGCCTATCTCTCAATAGGCTGGCTTGGTGGGCCGCTCTCTGACTATCACAGGAAGGGCCGGATATGCCACGATCCCGTGTTCTAGAAGGAAGCCTCGAAGGCCCGTCATGCACTCCAAGTCAAGATGAGGAAATCGGCATCTCTATCCCCAGAATGAGACCTATCATGTGTAAACCCTAGGTACCCCTGGTGTCTATATAAACCTGGGAGGTTTTAGATTGTAGGAGAGAGAAACTCATCTAGGGTTTTAGCTATTCGATCTCGTGGTAGATCAACTCTGTAACCTTCATACACATCAATATAATCGAGCAGGACGTAGGGTTTTACCTCCATAGGAGGGCCCGAACCTGGGTAAAACATCGTCTCCTTAGTCCCCTGTTACCATCGATCCTAGACTCATAGCTCGGGACCCCCTACCCGAGATCCGCCGGTTTTGACACCGACACCTGGCCGCTCAAAGAAACAAACCGCCCAAGAACTGCTCGAACTGGATGACTCGGAGGTAGAAACTTGACTCCCTTGGCCTTCTTTTTATGCAACTTATTGATGCTGACTCCCCTCAGGGTGAAGCGGAGACAAGCCAAGCTGGTGCAGCAGAGGTAACTATCATCTCCTCCGACTCTAAACCTTTGCCAACAGAGAAAATACAGCAGGTCATCCGGAAAGTAAAGTTTTCACACCCTCTTGCTCACTTGGATCCCAACTTTCTTTTGAAGAAGCAGCAACATGACTCTAGGCGTCAGACCCGGAGCGGCGGCTCTGAAGATCTAGTAGCTGGCTTACCAGACACACCAACTCCTCGGAAACGCCGTAATGAGGTATTTCATAACTTTGTTTCATCTCTTCTTTACATTAGCCTCATGCAGTAACCTGCTCATATTGCCCAACTTTAATTTTTCAGGAGACACCTCCTTCCTCTAGCAACTCAACCGCTTCAAAACTGGCCCCTCTTGTTATCAACCCAGGGTAACTTTCTTCTTTGTATCCAATTTTGCTTACTAACCTTTTATCCTTGCATACAACTTATCATGAAATCTTTGTTCACAGGGCCCAAGCCAAGAAGAGGAAAATAAGCGGGTCATCTGCCAATCCTGATGCCCCCGAGCTGGAGAATCCGAAACTTGACACTCCTGAAACTCATGTTGAGCCCTCTGAAGCTCATCAAGGCACCCATGATGAAACACTCCCGCCTACTGAGCCAGCGGATGCTGATGTTGTGACCACTGGAACTAACTCGGAAGCCGATCCTAAACCGCCCAGTCCTCAGAAAGCAGCTGAAGATATTGCGTCTCATGAAGAGGGGGTTATTATTACCGGGACGGGTTATACAACTCCAGCCCCTTCCAACGTGCTAACCAAGCATATTAGCAAGGACGAGGCGCCTTCGCCTGAGAAGGAGAAGTTTAAAATTGATCTTCCCAATCTTGAAAAGCTCACTGTTGAAGAACTGCATTCTGGATAACTGAGCCGCCTCTCCACAAGCCGGGACATGGAAGCCAACTTGGTTGGTATGATGAGGAAAAACTATGAGGTATACTCAACTTATCTCGCATTCCATATATCCTTATGTAGCCCCCAAGAGCCGGCTTATTTTCTTGAAGACAAGTCGGGTCTTCAATAACATGTAAATTTTAATACATCAGCGTGTAGCCCCCAAGGGCCGGGTCATTATGTCAATAATAAGCCGGCACTTATTTTGCTAACATGAAAAAATTCCAGCTATAGCCCCCAATGGCCGGCTTATCTCTCGAGATAGCCGGGTCTTTTAATTTTGTAAAGAAAAACTAGTCATCTGTTCTGCAAATTTGTAGATCCTGTAGCCCCCAAGGGCCGGTTTATCTTCTTGAAGATGATCTGGGTCTGCTTGTATTTTATGCTTGAAAAACTGACACATTAGCCCCCAAGTGTCAAGTATATTGCTTGCAATCTGCTTGAGACTTGTAGCAAATTTCTTCACCGCCCCCAAGTGTCATTATGCACCGTGCTAACGGCTTGGGATTGGCAAACTTCCACTTGACAATTTTATTGTTGTCGTGGTTTTGTCACGGCAGATGTCCGAAGACTTAGGTTCGAGGCCATCGCCATAGCAGTGGACTCAAAGGGGTTGATCGGGACGAAGGACACGAGTTTACCCAGGTTCGGCCCTCAAGTAGAGGTAAAAGCCTACGTCCTGCTTGTGTTGTATTAGCTGGAGTATCGATTACAAGGGAGTGGATTGCTTGACCTAGCTCTCGATTACTTGGTTTCTTGTCTAAGCCGCCCCGGGGTCTAGCCTTTATATAAGAGGTCAAGGCCCCGGGTTACACGAGTCTCAAACCGACTCACACAGCGTGTCCTATTCTGTCTCTAAGCCGCCATACCATCTTGGGTAAGCCGCCACCGGGCGGCTTAGCCACCCGGGTCTTCACGCCATCTTCCGTCTCTGGGCCCCTGTCAACGGCCCATCTGGTAAGCCGCCCTGGCGGCCTTGCCTGCATCCTTAAGCCCACCTTACAAGTCTTGGGCTTACGAGCCGCCCGGTGTAACCCGGCCCCGCCTGGGCGGGTCTCACCACGGGTTATATCCCCAACATTAGGCCCCAGGTTGATTTGAGCCAGCTCATGTCAATCTTTAACTTTACTTAACGGCGAGTCTTCATTGCGCTGTCATCTGGAAAGTCAACTTGTAACCCGCCATGACGTCACACGGAATATTCGGAAAAGATTCCATGACGTTTGCAACGGATCTTTGTCACCGAAAGGTCATCCCGAAAATCAAGGCGCCAATTTACTGTAGCTCCCCACTTTCGCGCGTACGGTTGCCCTTTTCCTTATAAATAGCGCCACGTGCGCCTCCTCCCTTTCTCTGCCTGTCGCTGTCGTCTCCTTCCTCGCGTGAAGCCTCCCTCTCCAGAGCTCCGCCGCCCGCAACCGAAGACGCGCCGTCGCTCTCCTCGCCGGCCACTGCCTCAGCCCGAAACGGACCAGAGCCTCATCGGCGCCTCCGCATCTCAGAGGTAAGCTCCTCCGATCCTCATTGAATCTGTGTACACTCCCGTTAGGGTTCCGAGTTCTTCCTTGTTCTTGCGAGTTCATCACCATCGATAACCACCGAGGCATCGAGCACTGCCCAAGACCTCGTATCACTACCCTTTGGCTGCGGGCACTCCTCCGAAGTCCATCCCCCACTCATTTTTGTGTCCATATGACACTCATTGTTGCGGGTAGATTGATCTCGTTCATCCACTGTTATTTCTAGGTCGTATTCATTTTCATTTTTTCTTCGCCCGTAGATCTTGCAATGAATAGACAATATGCAAAATCTGTTTTCTGCACTTAGTCATTTTCCCATCCATACCATCTTAGCTTCGTAAGTCGCCATTGTATTGCCGGCTCTCCGCCAATTTTTCTGGCGGCTTAGCTCTTCCACTTACACTGATTATAACTGCATTACACAGCGACTGCTCTTCTTAACCCGCCATTCCTTCTATTTTTGTAGCGTAACCCGCCGTCATAACAAGGACTCCATCCTCCTGTGATTGGGTCAGCTCCGGAGTCACTGAAGAACTCCTAGCTAACTTTGTTGAATCTGGCATGTTACCAAGTAAAGAGGAAATATACTGGCGGGTTCCAGGACCGGAGAAGAGGCCTGAGCCCAAGGAGGGAGAGATCATCATATTTACTGACCACATCCTTCGCGGGTTTCGCCCTCCCGGGTCAAAGTTTTTTCGGGATGTTCTTCACTTCTTCCAGATCCATCCTCAAGACATAGGCCCCAACTCAGTTACCAATATATGCCAATTCCAAGTTTTAACTGAAGTCTATATGCAAGAAGAACCGTCTGTTGACCTCTTCTATGAATATCACTATGCAAACCGCCAGACTGAAATGGCGGCCGGTCCCAGCTTGGAACTTGGTGGTATTACCATCCAAAGACGAAGAGACCTGCCATACCCTTCAGCCACCTTGCCGAGTCACCCCAAGGACTGGAACAAAACCTGGTTTTATTGCCAGGACACCTCTCCTGAAGGCGAGAATCCCCTGCCGGGTTACCGTCCAACCCGGCTCTGCTTTACCAATGACAACCCCCTCCCAGCACGAATGACAGCCGCCGAGCGAGCAAAGTATGCCTCGGCTTACACCAAGGTCAAGGCTCTGCTGGCTAACGGCTTGACAGGTGTTGACCTAACCCGTTGCTGGGTAAGATGGAAAATCATGCCGTTGAGCCGGCGTGACCGGCTTATGTGCGAATATACGGGTGAACCCAATGACCCCCTTTGCTTCAAGACAACTCCCTTGACTGACGAAGACATCAACAGTGGCGTCAAGGGACTCCTTGGCGAAAGTCAGGAAGCTTGCGACAAGGTTGGGCTAAAGCCCTTCTATGCCAAGAATCCGGCTCCAGACGTAAGTCTCTTTTCCTTCAATTGATTATACTTATCTTGCACCTTGTAACCTTAACCGGCGGCTTATATATAGGCCAACTCCCCGTTCTGGAAGAAGAAATTTAACCCGCCGGTGAGAAAGCCTAAGACGAAAACCCCAGCCAAGAAGAAGAAGAAAGCCGCCACTCCAGAGCCGGCCGAAAGTGACGACTCGGAGGTAGAACTTGATTCTCTTGGCCGTCTCTTTATACAGCTTATTGACAATAATTACTCACAGGATGAGACGGAAGCAAGCCACGCCAACGCTCCTGAGGTAATTGATATTTCTGACTCAGAGATCTATTCACAAGACAGAGTACGGCGGGTCGTCCGGAAAGTCCCCTTCTCTCATCCTCTTGCTCACTTAGATCCCAATTTCCTTTTGAAAAAGCAACAGCACAACTCCCGACGCCAGACCCGGAGCGCCGGCTCTGACGACCTCGTGGCCGGGTTACCTCATTCCCGGCTCCTCGAAAACGGCCAGCTGAGGTATCCTTTTATGGAAACATAATTCTCATCAACTTTGCATTGTAATCTTACTGTCTTGTATTACTTTGGATGCCTTCAGGATTCTCCGCCTTCATCTGGCGACTCAACCGCATCAAAGCTGCCCCCAATGAAGATCAACCCGGAGTATGTATATTATTTTGCACTTGAATGTTTTCAATGTCCTTGACATATATATAACCATCAACTGCGCCTTCCAGGGCCCAAGCCAAACGAAGAAAAACTGGCGGGTCTACTGCCGCCCCAATTGCTAAAGAGCTAGTGTTTGCTAAGCCGGCCTCTCCACCAGCCGCAGATACTGAGAAAAACATTCACCAGCCACCTGAGCCGGCGGGTCATGATATGACCGCTGAAAGCCCTGCGAGGGATGATCCTAAACTGCCCAGCCCTTCAATGGCTGATGAAGAAACAGCCCTTCCAGACGTTGATATTACTGAGACGGGTCACCACACCCCTGAACCCCGTGTATTAACAAGGCACTCTGGCAAAGCTGAAACTTCTTCGCTGGAGGAATTTAATTTGGAACCTACTGTACTGGAGAAGTTTACCGCTGATGAACTTCATGCTGGATTTCTAAACCGCCTGGAGTCAAGCCGGAAGATAGAGCTGAAGTTTGTCAGCCTTATGAAGAAAAAAATATGAGGTAGTACTTTTACCAGCCTGTCCTTTATACCCTTTCCTAGCCGCCAAGAGCCGGATTAATATGTCAAATAATAAACCGGGGCTTTCCTTGGCAATACTTTTCATAACTTGAGCTGTAGCCCCCAAGTATCGGGTTTAGTATAAGTAGTAGGCCGATACACGATGTATAGAGTTTGAACAGTTGTAGCCCCCAAGTCCGGGTTATCATGAAATGATGACCCGGATTCTCATTGGATACTGTATAAATGCTGATTGTAGCCCCCAAGGGCCGGCTTATCTTTTTTTTTTTTTTTAAAGATGAGTCGGGACTTTAATTGAAAGACTTGAGCGTGATCTGTAGCCCCCAAGGGCCGGCTTACCTTTTTTTTTTTAAAGATTAGCCGGGACAAGCCCTAGAGAACAAATAGACATTAGCCCCCAAGTGTCGAGTATATTGCTTGCAATCTACTTGAGACTTGTAGCATAATTTCCTCAGTGGTAACTTACCATGAACATTGAACCCCCCTTTTCCTGCTTTTGAATTGTTACAGGATGCTCTAGAGGCGGCTGAGTCTGAAATGGCCAGCCTGAAGAAAAATCTCGATGTGCAACAGACCGCCCGGTCAGAGGCGGAAACCAAGTGGCGGGTTACCGTCGAAGATCTTGAAAAGACGCAAGTGGACTTTGCTCTTTTCAAGAAGAATACTGAAACTCATCAAGCCGCCCTGACCAAGCGTGCAGAAGATGCTGAAGGGCGGCTTGCCACTGTGTCGACAGAGCTGCAGACCCTGAAACAGCATATATCCAGGATGACCTCTGCTATCTTTGGTAAGCATATGGTACTTAATGACCGTCTTGTCCGTGATAAATAATATATCTGGCGGCTTATACCACCAAACCTTTTTTTTTTTTTTTTTTTTTTTTTTTTGCAGGTGAAAGGAGCCGCCAGTTATCCTCTGACAGTGTGATGAAGCTGAAGGCAGTGTACTCCTTAGCTGAACAACTCTACTGCGGGACTCTCCTGACCATTAAAGCTATGCTGACTGAAAGGAGCATCCCCAAGCACATGAAAGATATCTTAGAGCTGCTGTCCACGCTGCCTAAGCAGATTGATGAGCTCAAAAGATCAGCCGCCAGGCAGGGGGCTCTATCCGCGCTAAGCCGGTGCTTGGCTTTCGCTCCTGAGTTAACTGCTGACGAGATGATGGACGGGTTCCCGTCCAAGAAAGATGACGGCTCGGAGTTCACTACAGAAGACTATGCTCAATGCAGAAAATCTTCCAGGGTTCTTGCCTCCAAGCTGGTGGAGGATCTTGACATGTCAACTTACCAGGCGGCTTACAGCGAGACATCCAAGAAGATACGTGGTCCCACATTTGAATGCAGAGACTTGACCCCCGTGCGCCGTAAGCATTTCTTCGCCCCTGAGATTGATCCGTCTCCTCTGTTTGAGGACGCCCAGTTTGAAGCACTAACACACTGCAACTGGGACGTGGACAATCTTCAGATCGAAGAAGTCGAAGACCCGGAGCAGGATGACCCGCCGTCGAGCTGAACTTGATATTTGATAACCCGGCTTCTTGAGCCGCCGATGTGTATAAAACTTTTGGCTGCTTGCCTGGTGAGCTCTCAAAGAGAGCTTTGTAATAGGCTTGTAGAAAAACTCTTTCACTGTCTGACCCGTGCCATAGTGCACGTATGAGTCTTTAGTCAATCATAATATATTCCTTGCTTTTCTTCAAGCGGCTTATGATATCAATCTGCACGGCGTCTTACCTTGTAGACAAACCCGGCAATATAAGAAGACAGAAACATGTTCTGCATCACTGCGAAGGGTGACTTAAAAAGTCTAACCCGGAGGCGTGAAACCTCATTTTCTTTGCCTGCTTTTCCGAATATATAAGCCGGTTCTTCTGTGGTCTTAGCTACTTTGAACTCTTAATAAGAGCGTAGCAACCCAGAAAGAGACGCAGCAAATAGAAGAGTTAACCTCGCCGCTGTAAGAGGCACTTGCAGAGGGTAAGTTATAGAACTCGCTGCACCCCTGACAAAACGCATCTACTTACAGGCAGGTATAACCCGTAGTTACAAATGTAAGAGTTAACCTCGCCGCTGTATGAGGCCTTTGTAGGGGGTAAGTTATAGAACTCGCTGCACCCCTGACAAAGCGCATCTACATACAGGCAGGTATAACCCGGCCTTACAGTTAGCCTCGCCGCTGTAAGAGGCCTTTGCAGGGGGTAAGTTTTAGAACTCGCTGCACCCCTGACAAAATGCATCTGCATACAGGCAGGCATAACACGTTTTCACAGATTAGAGGAGGTGAGTTCATGACTCGCTGCACTCCCAGTAATCTTTGTTGATATTATCAACTTTGCATACCAACTTATAAGCCGCCGTCTTGTAAGCCGCCAGTGTGTGGTGATTTTGTAGATAAGGAGCCGATCAAGAAGGTTGAAGCTTAACCCGGCGGGTTAGAAACCCCCAAATGACCTTGTAACTCCGGCTTGAAGAGCCAGACCAAGAGGCTTGAAGCCTAACCCGGCAGGTTGAAAGCCTCCAAATGATCATATGATTGTAGCCATCTTGGACAATGTGATGTAAAAACGGCAGATGCCCCGGCTTGCAGGGATACCAACTTTATTATATATATATATATATAATATATACAATGATATTATACAACGAGGGAAGTCGATGACTTAGGTGTAGTAAGGCCGCAGATGAGCGATATTCCACGGCCGGAGGGTCTCCTGCCCAGAAGTTCGTGACTCGTCTCGTACGTCAATGAGATAGTATGACCCATTGTTGAGGTTTCTGCTAACCACAAAAGGCCCTTCCCATGGAGGAGACAACTTGTGCGCATCCGTCTGATCTTGAATCAGGCGCAACACTAAGTCGCCTTCTTGAAACGTCCGGGTCTTGACTCGGCGGCTGTGATAGCGGCGCAGGTCTTGCTGATAAATCGCCGATCGAGCCGCCGCCAGGTCACGCTCTTCATCCAAAGCATCCAACGCGTCTTGACGCGCTGTTTCATTGTCTGTCTCAACGTAAGCCGCCACCCGTGGCGAGTCATGATGTATGTCACTTGGTAAGACGGCTTCTGCGCCGTAAACCATGAAGAAAGGCGTATAGCCAGTGGATCTGTTGGGAGTTGTATTGATGCTCCACAAGACTGATGGTAACTCCTCAACCCAACAACCCGGCGTTCTCTGCAAAGGAACCATAAGTCGGGGCTTGATACCTCTCAAGATTTCCTGGTTAGCACGCTCCGCCTGACCATTGGACTGTGGATGAGCAACAGCAGAGACGTCAAGCCGGATGTGCTCTTCTTCACAGAAGGTTTGCATAGCCCCCTTGGATAGGTTTGTGCCATTATCTGTGATTATACTGTGAGGGTAACCAAAACGGTAGATCAATTTTTTGACAAATTGAACCGCCGTAGCTGCGTCACACTTGCTGACCGGCTCAGCCTCTACCCACTTCGTGAATTTATCAACCGCCACCAAAAGGTGGGTCTTCTTATCTTTGGATCTCTTGAAGGGCCCGACCATATCAAGCCCCCAGACCGCAAACGGCCAAGTAATCGGGACCATGCGCAACTCCTGAGCCGGCACATGAACACGCCGTCCAAACTTTTGACAGCCATCACACTTGAGCACTAAGTTTTCTGCATCCTTATGAGCCGTCAACCAGAAGAAACCATGTCTAAAAGCCTTGGCCACCAGAGATTTTGAGCCGGCATGATGACCACAATCTCCGGCGTGGATTTCATTAAGGATCTCCTTGCCTTCCTCAGGTGAAACACAACGCTGAAAAACGCCCGTAACACTGCGTTTATGTAACTCGCCATTGATGATTGTCATGGACTTAGATCGTCTGACGATTTGTCTTGCCAAGGTCTCCTCGTCAGGTAACTCGCCCCGAGTTAGATACGCCATGTAAGGCAATGTCCAGTCAGGAATAGCACGCAGAGCCGCCACCAATTGCCCCTCCGGGTCAGGAATAGCCAGATCTTCCTCCGAAGGTAACTTAACTGAAGGGTGATATAACACGTCCAAGAAAACGTTAGGCGGCACCGGCTTACGCTGGGAGCCAATTCTTGACAATGCGTCAGCCGCCTCGTTCTTACGACGATCAATGTGATCCACCTGATAACCCTTGAAGTGACCTGCAACGACGTCTACCGCCTGACGATAAGCCGCCATGCGTGGGTCTTTGGAATCCCACGTGCCTGAAACTTGCTGAGCCACAAGGTCTGAGTCGCCGAGGCATCTAACCCGGCTCAGATTCATCTCCTTAGCAACCCGGAGGCCATGAAGCAAAGCTTCATACTCAGCTGCATTGTTAGTACAAGGAAACATCAGCCTTAATACGTAACAGAACTTATCACCTTTGGGGGAAGTTAAGACAACTCCAGCCCCCGAACCTTCCAGCTGTCTAGACCCGTCGAAGTGAATCGTCTAGTAAGTGTTGTCCGGCTTCTCCTCTGGCGACTGACACTCAGTCCAGTCGTTTATAAAGTCCACCAAAGCTTGAGACTTAACCGCTGTGCGAGGCACATATTTTAGATTAAGAGGTCCAAGCTCCAATGCCCACTTAGCAATCCGGCCAGTGGCTTCTCTGTTTTGAATTATGTCTCCCAACGGGGCAGAGCTAACCACTGTGATCGGGTGTCCCAAAAAATAGTGTTTCAACTTCCGGTTTGCCATGAATACTCCATAGATCAGCTTCTGCCAATGTGGGTATCGCTGCTTGGACTCGATCAAAACTTCACTGACGTAGTAAACCGGCCGTTGAACCGGATATTCCTTCCCTGCCTCCTTGCGCTCCACAACAACCGCAGCGCTGACTGCCCTGTTGTTAGCCGCCACATAGAGGAGTAACGGTTCCTTCTCAGCCGGAGCAGCCAAGACGGGCGGCTCAGTCAGTTGCTTCTTAAGCGCATCAAATGCCTCACCCGCCGCCTTGCTCCAGACGAAATCATCCGTCTTCTTTATCATTTGATACAAGGGGATTGCCTTCTCGCCCAGGCGGCTTATGAACCGGCTTAACGCGGCGATTCGACCCGCCAGGCGCTGAACGTCGTTTATGCACGCCGGCTCAGACAAAGATGTAATTGCTTTGATCTTGACCGGGTTAGCTTCAATCCCACGCTCAGAAACCAGAAACCCCAAAAGCTTGCCTGCGGGAACTCCAAAAACACACTTGGCCGGGTTAAGCATCATCTTGTAAACCCTCAAGTTGTCGAAAGTCTCCTTCAGGTCGTCCAGCAAAGTTTCCTTCTTCCTTGACTTGACCACTATATCGTCCACATAAGCATGAACATTGCACCCAATTTGACTGTGAAGACAGTTCTGCACACAACGTTGATAAGTCGCCTGGGCACTCTTAAGCCCGAAAGGCATAGACACATAGCAGAAAGCACCAAAAGGCGTGATGAAAGCCGTCTTCTCTTGGTCTTTGACTGCCATCTTGATCTGGTGATAACCTGAATAGGCGTCCAGGAAGCATAAACTCTCACAACCCGCCGTTGCATCAATGATCTGATCAATCCGAGGGAGAGCAAACGGGTCAGCTGGACAGGCTTTGTTGAGATCCGTGTAATCCACACACATTCGCCAAGTGCCGTTCTTTTTAAGCACCAGCACCGGGTTAGCTAACCACTCCGGGTGAAAGACCTCCATGATGAACCCTCCTGCTAAGAGCCGGGCTACTTCTTCTCCAATAGCTTTGCGCCGCTCCTCATTGAAACGACGAAGGAATTGCTTGATCGGCTTGAACTTAGGATCCACATTAAGGTGGTGCTCAGCAAACTCTCTCGGTACACCCGGCATGTCAGACGGCTTCCATGCAAAGATGTCCCGATTCTCACGGATGAATTTGATGAGCGCGCTTTCCTATGCGGGGTCCATGTTGGCCCCTATAGTGAACTGCTGAGATGAGTCGCCCTCCGTAAAATCCACCTGTTTGGTATCATCCGCCGAAAACTTGAGGGGCGGCTCTGATTCCGTAGTAGGCTTCTTCAAGGGAGTCATATCCTCCGGGTCAACATTCTCTTTATAAAACTTGAGCTCTGCCTCTGCACAACTTGACTCTGCATAAGCCGCATCGCCTTCCTCACATTCAAGAGCCGTCTTCCGATCACCGTGCACAGTAATCGTTCCTCTTAACCCGGGCATCTTGAGCTGTAAGTAGACATAACAAGGCCTAGCCATGAACTTGGCATAAGCCGGCCGTCCGAATAAAGCATGATACGGACTTTTAATTTTGACCACCTCAAACCACAGGGACTCCACCCTGTAATTGTACTCATCACCAAAGGCGACTTCCAGCGAAATCCTGCCCACTGGGTAAGCCGACTTGCCAGGCACCACACCATGAAAGACTGTGGAAGACGGCTTAAGATCTTTGTCAAGCAGACCCATCCGGCTGAAAGTATCATAATACAGGATGTTGATGCTGCTACCACCATCCATAAGAACCTTCGTGAAAATGTATCCACCAACTTGGGGGGCAACCACCAAAGCTAATTGCCCCGGGTTGTCAACCCGCGGCGGGTGATCCGCCCTGCTCCAAGTGATGTCATACTCAGACCACTTCAGATATTGCGGGAGAGCCGGCATGACCGCATTAACCGCCCGCTTGCGTACCTTCTGGTCTCGCTTGTCGAAGCTGGTTGTGAAGACGTGATACTGACCCCCGCTAAGTTGTTTTGGGTTACTCTGAAAACCGGACTGGTTATGTTGCTGTTGGCCACCGCCTCCAGACTGTTGATTATGACCTCCTTGATTACCCTGATTCTGGTAACCCGACCCTGAGCCGCCAGGACCCAAGCCGGCTCCTGACCCGCCTGGCCCTGAGCCGCCGGACGGTCCATTACCGTTGTTATGATGCTGCTGAAGGCTGTAATCTCGAAACTGCCGCATAATGTGGCAATTCCTCCACGTATGCCCTGCCGGCTTATCAGGTCGACTATGCTCTGGACAAGGCTTATTAAGCATTGCTTCCAAATTAAATGGAACCTTTCCCTTGTTAAAATTCTGCTTGAAGTTCCCATTGCCCTTGGCATGGTTATTCCCAGCGCTGGTATTCGCCACCAATTCTGACCCGCCGTCCGGGTGTTTCCGCTTGCCAGAGTTGCCGTTTCCAGCCGCGTTCTGCTGCTGACCCTTTCCATTGTTACCTTTCTTCCCTTGACCTGATTTTTCATCATCAGAGCCTGGGTCTTTCGTGTTGTCAGAGTCCGCATACTTGGTTAGAGCCGCCATAAGCTCCCCCATGTCTTGACACGAACGTTTAAGCCGGCCAAGCTTCTGCTTTAAAGGCGTAAAGTGGCAATTTTTCTCCAGAATCAAAACTGCTTGAGCCGCCGTGATCTGTTCTGAAGAGTGGATGATAGTCGAAACCCGCCGGACCCAATGATGAGCCGACTCATCCGTCTGTTGCATACAATGATCCAAATCCACGATCGTCATGGGCTGCTTGCACGTCCCTTTGAAATTTTTGATAAATTTCGCCTTCAACTCGGCCCAGGAAGTAATGGTGTTGGGTGGCAAACCCTTCAACCACGTGCGAGCCGGCCCTTCTAGCATCATGATAAAGTACTTGGCACACACTGCATCACTAACATCCAACATCTCCATGGCGAGCTCATAGCTTTCGATCCAAGCCTCCGGAGGTAGGTCAGCTGTGTAATTGGGCACCTTACGAGGGCCCTTGAAATCTTTTGGCAGGCGCTCGTTCCGTAAAGCCGGCGCTAAGCACGGCACTCCCACAGCCCGGGAGGTCAACCCGGCTCCGGCTGAGACGGAAGGTGCAGCCGTGGGTTCCGGATGAGCCGCCGCTGCCGCCAGAGCCGCCGCTTCTCGTTGTGCTCTTGCTCGATCCACCAACGCCTGCGCATCCAGAGCCGGCCGGTCAGCCCGCGGCGGGTTCCGATGTCGTTCACTGCTAGATACCGCCGGCGACTCATAACGCCGGCTGTAACTGCGACTGGGGATGGGGGTTGAATGCACACGACTCCGGCTGTAAGCATACTTCTCCTGCTGGGCCATTGCCGTTCGCAGGTATCCAACCGCGTTCCGCACTTCTTCTGCGAAGGGTGACTCATCGGGAATTGGGATAGCAGTCAGCCGAGTTGCTGCCGCTACCAAGTTCTCCGCCGGGTTAGAGTAATGACCCGGCGGCGTAGGAAAAGAGGTCGGTGCAATCTGGTTTCGTCGGGGCGGGTTAACCTGCTGATGCTGAGCCGCCGCCCGGCTTCCAGGTACTTCCGCCGTCCGGGTTACGACCAAAGGCACGTTCTGTCCCGTTCCTGGCGTGTTGAAAAGATTCCTCGCTTCATACTGATCCGGCAAGCGGGATTGGTGCCTCATCCGCTGAACCGCCGCTGCTGATTGCTGCTCCAGCCCAAGACGGAAAGCATCCGCCCTAAGGCGCTCTGCCTCAGCGTCCATCTGAGTCTTTAGTTCATTGATCTCCTGCTGGACTTCAGTCATCTGATTCTTCAACCTCACAATCTCCGTGTTACGGGCGGCTTGATTTTCAGCTGTGACCTCAGTTGCCATCAGGGTTGAAAGCTCACCCATTAAATCCAGAAGGACCTGAGCCGGCTGCCTGCCAGCCCCCGATCCGGTTGCCTCAGCAGCTGTGCTGTTATGAGCCGCCGCGGAACCCGCCATGAAGACGGCGGCGCGGTTCGGCGGCTCATATTCCTCCGGCTTATGAAAATCCGACTCGGGGTAAGGCTCAACGTAGCCCCCGAGTCCGCCATTATGGAGCTGGTAGATTGATTCCGTCTCTCCGCTCGAAGATCCGTTTTCAGAGCAGATGAGAGTTTCCTCCTGTGACATAGATCCTTCTAGATCCATGCCCTGAGTGAAGCCGACGAAGACGTGTTTCCGACCCGGTTTGGCACGGGCGGGTTGACCGCGTTGGGCGGGTTGCTTGCGCCGAGCCGGCTCGACGATGTCGGTGTAGACGTCCGGCCCGGGTTCAGATCCGCCGATCTTGCCGATGAAGACGTGAATCCCACCGAAGGGGACCCGGAAACCATACTCAACGGAGTCAGCCTCGGGGCCCCAGCCGGCGTCGTCGATGTAGAGCCGGCCACGGCGACTCTTGGTCATCCTGCCAACCGCGTACCCCTCGATCCCTGGTAGAGAGCCCTTTGAGAACTCAACACCACCGAGCGCTGGCCCCACGGTGGGCGCCAACTGTCGTGGTTTTGTCACGGCAGATGTCCGAAGACTTAGGTTCGAGGCCATCGCCATAGCAGTGGACTCAAAGGGGTTGATCGGGACGAAGGACACGAGTTTACCCAGGTTCGGCCCCTCAAGTAGAGGTAAAAGCCTATGTCCTGCTTGTGTTGTATTAGCTGGAGTATCGATTACAAGGGAGTGGATTGCTTGACCTAGCTCTCGATTACTTGGTTTCTTGTCTAAGCCGCCCCGGGGTCTAGCCTTTATATAAGAGGTCAAGGCCCCGGGTTACACGAGTCTCAAACCGACTCACACAGCGTGTCCTATTCTGTCTCTAAGCCGCCATACCATCTTGGGTAAGCCGCCACCGGGCGGCTTAGCCACCTGGGTCTTCACGCCATCTTCCGTCTCTGGGCCCCTGTCAACGGCCCATCTGGTAAGCCGCCCTGGCGGCCTTGCCTGCATCCTTAAGCCCACCTTACAAGTCTTGGGCTTACGAGCCGCCCGGTGTAACCCGGCCCCGCCTGGGCGGGTCTCACCACGGGTTATATCCCCAACAATTGTGTAGGAAACTTTAAATGTGACCGAGTTAAGCTTGACTGACTTGAGGAAAAACCTGGCTTTCCAACAAGAGGCCTGAGCTGAAGCTGACGCAAAATTGCAGATCTGCTCAAAAGAGCTGGAAAAAACCAAGGCGGATTTTGAAGCCTACAAAAAATCTGTTGAAGCTGAAAAAGCTGCCTTGATCAAACGTGCGGAAGACGTAGAGGGTCAACTGAAACCCATTACTGAAGAACTGACCAGCCTAAAACGGCATGTAGCTCGGATGACCGAAGCTATCTTTAGTAAGTATTGTTGACTAACTTGTAAGAATTTTTCCAAACAGTCTTATAAAAAGACTCGCCCGGTGACTTATGCACTTGAACCGTTTACAGGCCGTCGGACTCGCAATCTTCCAGACGATAGCTTATTGAAGCTGAAAGCTCCATATTCATTCACTGAACAGTTGTACATTGGAAGTCTTTTCACCATCAGGGCTGTTATGGGCAAAAAAGACATGCCAAAGTTCATCAAAGACGTGCTGAGACGCCTCTCAACGATTCCCAAGCAGATTGAAGAGTTGTAAAGATCAGCCGCTCGTAAAGGCGCAATAGCTTCTTTGTGCCGGGCTTTGGCTTATGCACTAGAGCTTAGCCCAGAAGAGATGGTCGGAGGTTTTCCACAGTTGAAAGACGACGGGTCAGAATTCACACAAGAAGACTATGCTCATTGCCTCAAGGCGTCTCGACCATTGGCTAGCCGATTAGCCGCAGAGGCGGAGCTGAAGGCATATCAGGCGGCTTATGACGACAACAATGTGCGAGTTCGGCTGCACACTTTTGAGCCGGTGGATCTGACTCCTCAACGTCGTAAGCATATCTTTGCCCCTAATGTTGACCCGTCTCCCATCTTGCATGACGAAGCTGAATTCAAGGCCTTAACCAATTGCAATTGGGATGTGGACAACCTTCAGATCTAGGAGATAGAAGACCCGGCGCAGGATGACTCGACAGTGCTTTAGGTGAAAAGTTGGGCCGGGGTACCCGGATAAGCTAACTGCCGGGTTATGACTTTGTGAAAAACTTTGGTCCAAGATTTTGGGCTCCATGCAGCCTTGTGATAGCCTTAGCTAAAATCTGATTGCCTGTGTCGTGCCTCCATGCACGTTTTAAGCTTTACCAACTTATATCCTGGCTGCTTAACCGCTGCAATCTTTATCCATCATGTGTATGCTTGATGCGATCATATTTCTTGATGCTTCATGAGATTGGAATCAGTATCAATTCACCAACTCCTGTGCTGGCGACTTATGGCCACACTCCTGGGCGAGTTAATAACTTAGTACCCCATAATCTTGAAAAAACAAAAACCCGCTGGCAGGTTATGACGGCTGCAAGTTTGCTCAATGAGTGACACTAAGCCAGATTAATTGTCATCCAAAAACATAGAACATCCTTAGGAAAAATCCCTGTAAAACAACAAACAGAAAGTATAGACATGTATATCTTCTTTTGCTGTAAGGCGGCTTTGAAGGCACACCCAAAAGAGATCAACTCTTATTTATCATTTTAGAAAAACTCAAGGTTTTTGCTTCAAATAAGCTAGGCATGAGTGCCCACAATCCCATAAGCCGGCTCTCACGTGACATAAATCCGTCGTTTTAACCTTAACCAGTTCAGGGCCTTAAAAAAGATTGGCTATCTCTCTGTAAGAGTACGAATGGGCGACATAGAGGAGAGACTACAGCAAACAAGTGAGTTTATCCTAGCTCTCTGTAAGCCGGCTCTCTCGTGACATAAGCCGCCGTTTTAACTTTGACAAGTTCAGGGTCTTTAAAAAGATTGACTATCAAACATACGGCGGGTCACCTGGTGGAGTAGCAAGTTGCAAACAGGCAGGTTTATCTCACATATGGCTTTTAAGCCGGTCAACAGGGTACGAAAACTAAACTCAGTGAGTTGGAAGCCCCCAAGTGACCTGATTATGAACCAACTTTTGCACAAAGATCTTTGGATGAAAACGACAAAGGCCCCGAATTATGGGGATGCCGGCTTTATTATAAAAGGGTATATACAATGACAGAGGTATGTACATTGATGAGAGCCAATGGCTCAAGTGTTGTAAGGCCGAAGATGAACAATATTCCACGGCCTGCTAGTTTCCTCCCCAGAAGTATGTGACTTGTCACTCTCCCGCACATCAATGAGATAATATGACCCATTGTTGAGATTTGTGCTGATCACAAAAGGTCCTTCCCAGGGGGGTGATAACTTATGCATATCTGTCTGATCTCGAATCAGACGGAGCACTAAGTCGCCTTCTTGGAACGTCCGGGTTTTAACTCTGCGGCTATGATAGCGACGCGGATCTTGTTGATAAATCGCCGATTGAGCTGCTGCAAGATCCCGCTCTTTATCCAAAATGTCCAGTGCGTCCAGACGCGCCGCCTCATTATCTGTTTCATTGTAAGCCGCCACCCTGGGCGAGTCATGATGAATATCACTGGGGAGAACTGCTTCTGCACCATAGACCATGAAGAAAGGGGTGTAGCCTGTTGATCTATTGTGGGTGGTTCTGATGCTCCAAAGAACTGAAGGTAACTCGTCAACCCAACAACCCGGCGTTCGTTCCAAAGGAACCATAAGCCGGGGTTTGATCCCTCTCAAGATTTCCTGGTTAGCACGTTCTGCTTGACCATTAGACTGTGGATGAGCCATGGAGGAGACATCGAGGTGGATGTGTTCACTTTCACAAAACTCTTTCATAGCTCCCTTAGACAGATTTGTACCATTATCAGTGATAATACTGTGAGGGTAACCAAAACGAAAAATCAGCTTTTTGATGAACTGAACTGCAGTTGCTGCGTCACATTTACTAACCGGCTCCGCCTCAATCCACTTGGTAAACTTGTCAACAGCTACCAAAAGGTGGGTCTTCTTATCCTTAGACCTCTTAAACGGTCCGACCATATCAAGCCCCATATCGCAAATGGCCAGGTGATTGGAATCATCCGCAACTCTTGAGCCGGCACATGGGCTCGTCGTCCAAATTTCTGACACCCATCGCACTTGCTAACTATGTCCTCCGTATCTGCATGAGCCGTCAACCAATAAAACCCATGCCGAAAAGCCTTGGCCACCAAAGATTTTGACCCGGCATGATGACCGCGGTCTCCTACATGTATCTCTTGTAAAATTTCATGGCCCTCCTCCGGAGAAACACAGCGTTGATATACACCAGTTACACTGCATTTATGTAACTCGCCATTGACAATAGTCATGGATTTAGACCGCCTCGTGATTTGTCGCGCCAAAGTCTCATCCTCGAGTAACTCGCCACGAGTTAGATACGCCAAATAAGGCAACGTCCAATCAGGAATAGCGTGGAGAGCCGCCACCAACTGTCCTTCCGGGTCAGGTATAGCAAGATCTTCCTTAGAAGGTAATTTGACCGACGGGTGATGCAATACATCAAGAAACACATTAGGCGGCACCGGCTTATGCTGACACCCCAGCCGGGACAGTGCATCTGCCGCCTCGTTCTTCCGATGAACAATGTGATCCACCTGATAACCCTTAAAGTGGCCAGCAATGATATCAACCTCCTGGCGATAAGCCTCCATACGAGGGTCTTTAGAACCCCACATGCCTGAGACTTGTTGAGCCACAAGGTCTGAGTCGCCTAGACATCTTACCCGGCTTAAGTTCATCTCCTTGGCCACATGGAGCCCGTGGAGCAAAGCTTCAAAACTCACCTGCATTGTTAGTACAAGGAAACATTAACCTTAATACGTAACAAAATTTATCACCTCGAGGGGAAGTTAAAACAACTCCAGCCCCGGAGCCTTCCAACTGTCTGGATCCATCAAAATGAATTGTCCAATACGTATTGTCCGGCTTCTCCTCCGGTGCTTGACACTCCGTCCATTCATTGTTGAAATCCACCAGGGTTTGAGACTTGACAGCTGTGCGAGGCACATACCTCAAATTAAGAGGTCCAAGTTCAATTGCCCACTTAGCAATCCTGCCGGTGGCCTCTCTATTTTGAATGATATCTCCCAAAGGAGCAGAGCTAACCACCATGATTGGATGTCCAAGGAAATAATGCTTCAGCTTGTGATTTGCCATGAACACTCCAAACACCAGCTTTTGCCAATGCGGATATCTTTGCATGGACTTTGTCAACACCTCACTGACGTAATAAACTAGCCGCTGGACTGGTACTCTTTGCCTACCTCCTTGCGCTCCACAACAATTGCCGCGCTAACTGCCTTGTTATTAGCCGCCACGTACAGGAGCAATGGCTCTTTTTCCACGGGGGCGGCCAAGACAGGCGGCTCAGCTAACTGTTTTTTGAGCGCCTCAAACACATCATTGTCAGCATCAGTCCAGACAAAATCATTTGTCTTCTTTATCATCTGATATAAAGGGATGGCCTTCTCTCCCAGGCGGCTTATAAATTGGTTTAAAGCGACAATACGACCCGCCAAGCGCTGAACGTCATTGATACACGCCGGCTTAGATAATGAGCTGATGGCCTTTATTTTATCCAGGTTAGCTTCAATGCCCCACTCTGAGACCAAAAATCCCAGGAGTTTGCCTGCAGGTACACCAAAAACACACTTAGCCGGATTAAGCATCATCTTGTAGAACCGCAGGTTATCAAAAGTTTCCTTCAAATCATCAAGAAGAGTTTCCTTCTTCCTTGACTTGACCACAATATCATCCACATAAGCATGAATGTTGCGTCCGATCTGACCATGAAGACAATTCTATACACAGCGTTGATATGTCGCCTGAGCACTTTTCAGCCCAAAGGGCATAGACACGTAGCAGAAAGCTCCAAAAGGTGTTATGAAAGATGTCTTCTCTTGGTCTTTAACTGCCATCTTGATCTGATGATAACCCAAATAAGCATCCAGGAAACATAAACTCTCACAACCCGCCGTCGCGTCAATGATCTGGTCGATACGGGGGAGAGCAAATGGATCAACCGGACAAGTCTTGTTAAGGTCTGTGTAGTCCACACACATGCGCCATGTGCCTTTCTTTTTAAGCACGAGCACGGGGTTAGCCAACCACTCCGGGTGAAAAACCTCCACGATAAATCTAGCCGCTAAGAGCCGGCTACCTCTTCTCCAATAGCTTTACGTCGCTCCTCATTGAAACGCCGGAGGAACTGTTTGACCATCTTAAATTTAGGATCCACATTAAGATGGTGCTCAGCGAATTCTCTTGGTACACCCGGCATTTCAGAAGGTTTCCATGCAAAGATGTCCCGATTCTCACGGATGAATTCGATGAGTGCGCTTTCCTATTTGGGGTCCATATTAGCCCCTATAGTGAACTGCTGTGATGAGTCGCCCGGGACAAATTCCACCAACTTGGTATCCTCTGCCACTAATTTCAGGGGCGGGTCAGACTCTGTGTTGGGCTTCTTCAACGGGGTCATATCCGCCGGGTCAACATTATCTTTGTAAAACTTGAGCTCCGCGTCAGCACAGCTTGACTTCACGTACGCAGCATCACCTTCCTCACACTCAAGAGCAATTTTCCGATCACCACGCACCATGATCGTCCCCTTCAGCCCTGGCATCTTAAGCTGCAAGTAAATATAACAGGTCCGAGCCATGAACTTGGCATAAACCGGCCGTCCAAATAGAGCATGATATGGACTCTTGATCTTGACCACTTCAAACCACAAGGTCTCTACCCTGTGGTTGTATTCATCACCAAAAGCCACCTCAAGGGCAATCTTTCCTACTGGATAAGCCGACTTGCCGGGTACTACACCATGAAAGACTGTGGATGACGGCTTGAGATCCTTGTCAGTCTGGTTCATCCGGCGGAAAGTGTCATAGTACAAAATGTTGATACTGCTAGCACCGTCCATTAGCACCTTGGTGAATTTGTAGCCTCCTACCTGAGGGGCTACCACAAGGGACAAGTGCCCCGGGTTATCAGCTCGCGGCGGGTGATCCTCCCTGCTCCATGATATTGTGTGCTCAGACCACTTCAAGTATTGCGGAATAGCCTGTGTTGCTGCATGAACCGCCCTCTTGTGCACCTTCTGATCACGTTTATCAAGACTCATGGGGAAGACGTGATACTGGCCTCCATTAAGCTGCTTCGGGTTACTCTGATACCCTGATTGGTTGTTTTGTTGCTGACCTCCATTACCGGGCAGTTGATTGTGACCTCCATGGTTACCTTGACCCTGATAACCCGAGTTTGAGCCGCCTGCACGGAAACCTGACCCATGAGAACCGGATCCTGACCCGCCGGGCGGTCCATTGTCGTTAGCATGATGCTGGTTAAGGCTGTAATTCTGGAACTCCCGCATGATATAACAATCCTTCCAAGCATGAGTGGACGGCTTGTTGGGAAGACTGTGCTTCGGGCAGGGGTCGTTAAGCATTGCCTCCATGAAGAAAGGCTTGCCCTTGCCAAAAGGTTGTTTACCGTTGCCCTTGGCGCAGTTGTTCCCAGTGTTGGTATTGGCCACCAGATCTAAACCGCCATCTGGGTGCTACCGTTTACCGCCATTACCTAGGTTGTTATTTCCTGCCCCATTCAGTTGCTAACCCTTGCCGTTGCCATTCTTCTTACCCTTAGCAGACTTCTCATCATCAGAACCAGGATCCTTCGTGCTATCAGAATCTGCATATTTAGTGAGAGCCGCCATGAGCTCACCCATGTCTTGGCAAGAAGGCTTGAGACGGCCAAGCTTCTGCTTAAGGGACAAAAAGTGACAATTTTTCTCCAGAATCAGGACCGCCTGAGCCGCCGTGATATTATCAGATGAGTGGATAATGGTTGAGACCCGCCGGACCCAATGATGGGCCGACTCATCCTCCCACTACACGCAATGATCGAGATCAACGATCGCCATAGGCTGCTTGCATGTCCCTTGAAAATTATTGACTAATCGTGCTTTCAACTCGGCCCAGGAGTTAATGGTATTAGGGGGCAGACCCTTTAACCATGTCCGAGCTGGTCCTTCCAACATCATGATAAAATATTTCGCACAGACTGCATCACTGACGTCCAACATCTCCATGGCTAACTCATAACTTTCAATCCAGGCTTCTGGAGGTAGATCAGCTGTGTAATTAGGCACTTTGCACGGATCTATAAAATCCTTCGGCAGACACTCGTTCTGTAGAGCCGGTGCTAAACACGGCACTCCAACAGCCCTGGAAGTGACTCCGGCTCCCACCGAAGTTGAAGGGGTCACTGGGTGCGGCTCTTGGTAAGCCGCCGCGGCCGCCGCCTCACGCTGAGCTCTGGCATTATCCACGATCGCCTGAGCATTGACAACGGGTGGGCTATCATAGGGCGGGTTCCTACGTTGCTTGCTGCTGGAGACCGCTGACGACTCAATGCGTCAGCTATAACTGCGGCTTGGTGTCGGTGTACTAAAGTTTGGGTCTTTAGTACCCCATACTTGTGCACGGACGGTTGTAGCCACACCAGCGGCAAGGCCTGCCGGGGGACAGCTGAATGCAAGTGCAAGAATGTCAAGAAAGCATTCAAGTCAATAATCAGAAGACAGAAGACCAAAGGCTGGGACCCCGGCAAGATTCTTGCCGGGATGACTTGCGGAGCCCCGGCAAGACTCGCACCATGCAAGACCCCGCCACCCTGTCACCGCTCCAGTGGAGCGACCAGCCTGTCGTTTAGGTTTTGTCCTCCTGGGTGCGTGTCAAGGCGGTAACCAGCGGATGGGGTTAAGCGGTGCAGATGGGACAGGCTCTTTTTCCGTCCCCAAGAAAGTTAGGGACACCTAAACGGAGCATTTAATGCGTTTGTCCTAAGACGTCGGGGATAACCATGTAAACGCTGTAGCAACTTTACACCTCTTGTATGTACAGTGCGCCACTGTTGGTGACCCCTTCGACATATAAAAGGAGGCCCAAGGCGTAGCTACAGGGGAGGACCTTCTGGGCCAGTTTGATGCGTAGCAGCTGTGTACTGTTCATCACATAGCGCTCCTGGAGCCAGAGTTCAAAGACTCACAATACACCAAAGCAGGAGTAGGGTTTTACGCTTCTCAGCGGCCCGAACCTGGGTAAAAATCCCTTACGTTGATCGCTGGATCTGCTCTTTGTGCACGCCCTTTTCCCTGCCGAACCGTAAAAGGGATCCACGTGATCCCATAGGTGTTGTACGCCGACATCTTTGGCGCGCCAGGTAGGGGGAAGGGGTTGCATGAACCTGATCTAGCGATCAGCGCGCCAGTTTCTTCATCATCTTCATCGCCATGGCTCCCAAGAAGAAGGGTTTTACGGCGGTTGATCCATCCGCGTCCGGTATGCCTATGGCTACACGAACGGGCGACGGTGTGGACGCAGGCGGAGGAGGTGGAGGTCTTGAGCTTCCACGACGTTTTGGTGATCAAAGCCAAGCGAGCGGAGTCATTCGCAGCGGCAACGGCAACCCGCGCGCTGCTAGATCTAAGGACGGAGCTATGCTGCCTACGAGTGGCGTAGTGAACTCCAAGGACGGAAGGGTGCCTTCTAAGAGACCCACGTCGGCGCATGCCACGCGGCCTTCTCAGGTCGCGCGCGATGAACAGCGCCGCGACGTTGGTGTTTCTAAGCGTCCCCATGGAAAGACTCCTGAGCATCACTCTCAAGATGCGCGGGGCCAGCATGCGCGCCGAAATGCTAGTGGAAGCGGCGCCCGGTCGCGGGACCGTGATGGAGCTCCCTCTAACACGGTTAGGAGTCAGAGCACCTCACGTTCCTCGCACCTTTCGCCGCCGCCTACACCAGCAGAAGCATTGGCGCGAGCACAGTTGCTCCTAGATTTTCCTCCTGCTGCGGAGAAGCTCGAAGAATGGAGAGCTGCTATTCAGAGCCTCGTCAGCCTCGCTAATAGAGATGGGCCGCAGCAGGCGGAGCCTCCACGGCGGCAGTCCATCGAGCCGGCGCGTGCCGATGGCGAAAAGACTGGAGGTGGTACGACCACGATGCATTCTCCTCCATGGCGGCAACAACGGTCGCTGACTCGACGGATCGACGCCTGTGATGACGATTCAACGGCGTCGTCTGATCTGCGAACTCGCCGCGATCAAGTTCAAGTTCTTCGGGAACAAAGCAAAGAAGTCGCTCGGATTACCATCGAGCGGCGGCGGGAAGTGCGCCTTCAATCTGATAGGCGCGCATGACCCACTGTAGACAAGCCTGAGCCAGGATATCCTGGTGACCTACCTTATGAGGTGGGTTGTCCAGCTTTTATCCGTGAGCTGCGGCGAGTCCAGTGGCCCAATTCCCGAACGTTCAAACCGGAGGTCCCGGAGAAATACGATGGCAAGACTCACCCGTCGGAGTTCTTGAGCATCAACACCATTGCGGTGCAGGCTGCCGGGGCTCGCGACGACAAGATACTCGCCAACTACTTCCCGTTGGTACTTAAGCCCAACGTCAGGTCGTGGTTTGTGACACCCTGATTTTGGCAACTTTTTCTTTTCAAAATCATTTCGGGCTTTATTTGCAATTTGGTCGATTTTCAAACCTTTTCAGTTGAATTGGATCTATGATTCTTTGAATCTTTTCCCAAGTAACCCAAAACCCACCTCATCTTGCTAAAACCCTTCCATACCTATCTTGGAGCAATTTCCAATATTTAATCTTTTCCAATAAACCCTTTTCTTTGTTTGGGAAATTATGTCATCACTATGGGTTGTGAAGCAACCTATAGTTTGGATGATCAATAAATTCCCAAACTTTTTCCACACCTTCTCATAATCATATGATTCCATAATCTCGAAAAATATTCCATTGCCCAATGCAAAGTTTTGGCCAGAATAATTATTTCATTTCTGGTCAGAATTTGCCAATTGTGAAGCAACCCCATTTTTCCTATCTCAGAAAATTCTCAATAAATTCCCCAAGCTCCTAGGGATCCTATATAGCCACAATAATCAAAAATACCATCTTGTCCAGTACAAGTTTTCAGCAGCAAAACTCTGACAAGCTTCTGCCCATTCCAAACCTGTGTGAAGGAAGTCCTAGTTAAGGGTACTCAATTGCTCTCAAATTTTTATGGCATCTTCTATATCTCAAATAACTTTCTTCCACAAAGTTTCATCTTCAGTAGATTATTTTTGTGAGTGCCACAAGCTTATTTAGTTTCTGGTCTAGAATTATAGTTTGCAAAGGAACTATATTCAAATCTGCTTCAAACTCCTCCAAACTTTGCCAGTGTGTAGTTCTTCCAACCTAGATGGCACTAGACATCTCCATTGGCCCTATCTCTATGTTATTTTCTCTCCAGAATCTCCCCAAGTTGCTGACAGTAAACTGTTGGTGATGATACCTCTAAACTCAGTGGGTTACTAGGCAAGCCAGTGCCGCGAGGAGGTTCCAGAGTGCAAGGAAAACGCTCCAGACACGGCCCGGCTGGCCAGCTCGCGCAGCGTGTGCCCATGCACATGGTGACCGCGTAGCCAGCCTGCCAAAACCGCGCTCTGGGCACCGGCAGGCTCGGGTCTCGTCGGAGGCCGACGACTGCGTGGCCCTACCTTGTCCTGACTTGCCAACATCGTCCCCTCCTTCCACCTAGCCCTCTCCCGCAGCTTCTCCTTGCCGGAATCGCCCTCGGCGGCCGCCACGACGCTCGAGAACTATGGCGCCCGTGCGGCCACAGTGGGTGAGCGGGTCATCGTCTTCCTCGTGAGCCGTCGCTTCGCCATTCAATGCCCTGCCCTCTTCAGTCTCGTCGCCGCTCCCGGACAGCCAGCTAGCCGTCCTTGCCCCGGCGACGTGGCCGCAGCTCCGGCCGTTCCAGAGAGCTCGGCCGCCTTCGTCTCCCGCCTATAAAAGGCCATGCCCCGCCCCTCCGAGCTCCTCACCCCTCCTCGCCATCCTCCAATCATCTCCAGAGCGCCCCAAGCAAGAACCGGGAGCTCGTCTCCCTCAGCTCCGGCGATGGCACCGCCGCCCAAATCCCCTGTGTCGCCAGCCACGTCCACCCCTTCCCAACTCCAACCAACCCCACCATCGCACTCAGTAAGTTTCCCTGGTTCTTCCCGAGCTCCTGCCCAACCGGATAGCTGCCGGAGTCGCCGCCGCCGACGACCCCCGAAGCATCCACCCGCCGAAGAAGAAGGGGGCGACGCCGTCCGTCCACCTCCGGAGGAGCTACGGGTACAGGGAGAACCGTCGTTGAGCGCCCGATCCATTCCCTCCATTTCCTAGCCCCGCCGCCGTCCCTATCGCCGGTGAGCCGCCCCGCCTCTGCCTTCCCTCTCTCCTTCTGTTTTAAACCGAGCCGGCCCCACCCGTCAACGTCCCACGCCCGCGCCCGAAGCGGTATGAGTGGAGGCGTATTCAGAGAATACGCCTTCAACGTGGCCGCTGGAGGTTTTCTGGTATTTTCTGGTTTTCATTTATTTAATTCATTTTGACCAGAAACTTTGACCTTGAATAACTTTTAATCTACAACTCCAATTCAGTTGATTCTTTTCGCATTATGTTTGTATTAACCCCCTTTAATTTTTGACCAAGTTTGGTATTTTTTCCCTTATCCACAGAATTTCTGGTTAACAGAAATGCATTATGTGACATTTCCTTTTGCATTTTAATTTTTTTTTCAGAAGGGAACTTTGGTGATCTTGAAGACTAGGAGTGTTTGAACAACCCAACAGAGCAAGGCAAGCCATGATACCCATTTCATGAAGCACTTTCAATAGCATTGCATATTTTCATGCATTATGCTTATTTAATTGCTATAGGTTAATTCATAGTAAATTAATTTAAATACTTAGTTGCCAATTGTGATGAACCACTATATTTGCTAAATGAGCATAGTGGTTGATCTTGAGTCACCTGTCCGGGCTTAACCGTGCAATCACATTAGCAGGTATGGGACGGCCTTGACTTGGTCTGATCGCGTGCTCTTTCACCGGTACCTCCAAAGAGGGAGGGTTATGCGCGCGTGCTACCCTGATCAGGTAGGCGGCGATAACCCTGTGAGCCAGTTGAGTTATGTGTCGGCGTCCCCGTTTGGGACAGTTTAGTTTGGCCACGACGGTTGCAGGTGTCATGAGGACACAGGGGCCACCCATGGCATGACTCCGGGGGAGGATAAATGCCGGTGGTACGATGGGAGAGTCACGGGTCAGACAGGTTTCATTGAAGCAATGCTGGTCCACCCGAGTGGGATCACGAGGCCAGGTGCTTCATGGTGTGGGTAAAGTGCGCAACCTCTGCAGAGTGAAAAATCTATTCGAATAGCAGCGTCAATGGAATTGGACAGCCCGTCCAGACCTCAGTAGATGGTCAACCGTAACAGTGTTAGTAATGCTGGAAGAACTCTTCGCATGGTTGGAAGTACTTGATGGTCTGAGTATTCCGAGGGTTGTGGAACAACCCGGAAGAGAGTAAGTTGATAATCGGTACAGTAAGTGAGTTGCTTAAGAATTTAATATGTTGATTGCATGCTATAGTTTGCTGCATTACTTGGTTGTCATGAGCTTGCGAGTACATTCAAAGTACTCACCTGGCGTATCATGCCAGATGCAGGAGAAGCCGAGGACGGAGGTCCTGATGGTTCGTGCTACGATAGCTAGGATGTGTCCGCAGCAGTGTCCCTGTGGATGGAGTTGCCGCTATGTTCCGCTACGCCGTAGAAGTACTTCGTAGTTCCGAGGCCCTGCTATGTGTCATAAATAATGTAGATACTGTCATAGCACCAAGGGTGCCTTTGGCCTCGCTATCATTGTAAGATATGAGCTTGTAACCGAAACCTATGAATAAAGTCAGTTCAGTTCTGTTCCAAGTTGTTGTGTCTTTCCAGAGGACATGATCTCTGGGCTGGAAACACTGGTAATCCGGTTCTCTGAGCCGGGGTGCCACAACGCTTGGTATCAGAGCCGTGCTGACTGTAGGACACCCTAGTCCACCCGCACTAGAACCACGATTAGTGTAGGGTCTTGAGTGTGCATCTTGCTTGTTGCATTTGATTGTTGCATAGCATGCATCATGATTCATTGTTTTACTAACCGTGACATTGTGAGTGTAGATGGCACCAGTTCCATACCACTACCATTTTGAGCCTGCACCATCCACCTTTCCAGTACTGCTCCGGAATGTCTGGCTTCGACTGTACCCCCACGGCGAAGATCCAGTGTACCAGGTGTTTCGGGAGCAGCTAGCCGAGTCAGTATATGAGTATCACGCAGAGGCTTTTTTGATCGCGAGCTCGGACCTTGGTAGCTACTCTCGCTCTTACAAGGGCGGAACGGCTTCCACCCCGGAGTTGGCGATCTAGTTTGCTGCGATGGAGGCTCTCACTGACTTGTGCTTCCACGAGGTTGAGATGTAGACTCATCCAGGCTTCTTCCACTATCCCACCCTGTCGCCTACGACAGGGCGAGTCATTTTCGCGCCAGTTGACCCGGCGTGTGATCGTGCGACTTCTGTTATGGCTCGTTATCTGAATGCCAGTTATCGCACGATCATATCCTTGGCTGAGGAGCTGTCTCGTGTCCTAGGGGCACTTGCAGCCGTGGCTCCAGTTCCACCTCCACCTCAGCCTATCTTTCCACCTATGTATCCACCACCAGTTCCACCTCCACCAAGGTTTGAGGCTCCTTCTAGCTCTACTGTGCCGCCAGGCTTTCCATCTGGTAGCCGTCGTGAGACCCCGACAGAGTGGGTCTCACTCCTAGCCACTCCAGCTGCTCCGATGCTGAGGCGTCGTGCTCCTTCCTCCCCGGAAGGAGAACCGTTCCAGCAGCGTTGTCGTGTTTCCTTTGATCCGGAGGATGAGATCCACATCATTAGTTCCGACTCCGAATCAGGATCAGATGACGAGGAGTCTTCAGTCTGTCAGTGTTCGTGCCACCCGCACCACTAGAGTGGCGGCTTGAGTTGTTGTGCATGCATCTTTGCATATGTCAACTGCCGTATGAGCAGTCTAGTCATGATATTCCCCTACTAGCTTGCCATGTATGATGTTGGGTTATCTTGTATAATTATGTGGTTTTCTTTATTCGCCTTTTTCGTGTATTTTCTTCTGGTGTCATATGATTGTGTTTCCCTTATGGATGTTGCTCATCGATTCGGTATTTTGCAATCGGAACAAATTTAGGATGAAGAGAAGTTGTAGCCAAGGCGGCGATGGAACCCCCGTCCGTCGATCCGCCAGACAAGCAGGACAATCACCAGAAGATTTACCACCCCCACCACCTCAAGCACCGACTACTGACCAGATCATGAGGATGTTTGAGGAGAAGAGAAACCAGGATCTTATGGAATTTCTGAAAAGCATGCAGGCTATGGTGGGTCAAAACCACAACCATAATGGAACACATTCCAAGTTGTCTGACTTCCAGCGCACTAAGCCACCCAACTTCGGTCAAGCTCTGGATCCTATAGAAGCAGATGATTGGCTAAGGACTATGGAAAAGAAGCTGGACATAGCCCGCTGTGTGGATTCAGACAAGGTTCCTTTTGCCACTCACTATCTGGAAGGGCCAGCAGCTATATGGTGGGACAACACAAAGGCAACATGGTCTTCTGAAGAAGAAATTACCTGGGAGAAGTTCAAGGAACTATTCCGCAAGTATCATATTCCCACAGGCATAATGAAAGTAAAGCAAAGGGAGTTCCTTGTGCTTACCCAAGGAAATATGTCTGTGGCAGGGTACCTGAACAAGTTCAACAATCTGGCACGATACTCTACCCATGACGTGTCCACTGAAGAAAGGAAGATCGACCGGTTTCAGGGAGGACTGAACCACACTCTCCGTTGTCAGCGTTGCATGCTGGACTTTCCGGACTTCCAAACCTTGGTGAATAAGGCTTTCATAGTCGAAAGGGAGCATAAGTCCGGGAATGATGACCGCAAGCGGAAATTTGAACCCAAGAAAGACAACCATGAGCAGTTTGCGCAGAAGCAACGCACTTGGCAGTCAGGTCCATCTGAATACAAGCCCACATGGAGCAATGGCAACATCAACAACAAGACAGTGAGCCAGAATAAGACCTTCTACAAACAGCCAGTGCTAGAGGACTGCCGCCGCAACAACACCTGCTTCACTTGCGGCCAAAGCAGACACTACTCCAAACAGTGCCCCGCCAACAACGGGAAGCCATCTTCTGATGTCAAGCCATAGGTCAATACTATTGGGCGCCGCCCCAATCATAACTTCTGCCATGGACACGTCCGTCATATCTGCGCTGAGGAAGCCTGCGAAGCTCCAGAAGTAGTCCTTGGTATGTTTTCTGTTCCGCAGTAATTTTATTTGATTCTGGGGCTTCCCATTCGTTTATTTCGCGGAGTTTTGCCACCTTGCACAAATTTTCTCCTTCGCTGTTGGATAAAATCATGGTGGTACAATCCCCTAGCTCCCTGCTCAGAACAAATCTGATATATAGAGATCTGGAAATTTCGATACATGGAGTTAAATTTCCAGCTGCACTCGTTGCCATTGAATCTTCGGGATTGGATGTAATACTGGGGATGGACTTGTTGACACCCCATCAGGTGTGCATCAACTGTGCCACCAGGACAGTGACACTAGTTAGTCCGACAGGACAAACAGTTCAATTCCTTGCCAGCAAGATGATATCGAGGAAGGGAATGGCATACCAAACTACCGTCACGGATATGAACTTGATTCCGGTAGTTTGCGAATTTCCGGATGTATTTCCCGAAGAATTACCGGGGATGCCACCCGACCGGGATTTGGAGTTTCCAATCGAAGTGGTTCCCGGTACTGCTCCAATTTACAAGAAATACTACCGTATGCCAGGTCCAGAGCTGGCGGAACTAAAGAAGCAGTTGGATGAATTATTGCAAAAAGGGTATATCCATCCAAGCATCTCACCATGGGGATCGCCCGTACTATTTGTCAAGAAGAAGGATGGAAGTCTACGAATGTGCGTAGACTATCGCCAGCTGAATGAGGTCACCATCAAGAATAAGTACCCGCTACCTCGCATTGATGATTTGTTCGACCAGCTGAACGGAGCACGGGTATTCTCCAAGATTGACCTCCGAACTGGGTATCATCAGCTAAAAATCAGAAAGGAAGACATACCCAAGACAACGTTCACCACCCGATGTGGTCTGTATGAATTTACAGTCATGTCATTTGGATTGACAAATGCTCCTGCCTACTTCATGAGCATGATGAACAAAGTCTTCATGGACTTTCTAGACAAATTTGTGGTGGTGTTCATCGATGATATCCTGATATATTCCAAGAATGAAGAAGAGCACAAACAACACCTTCGTGCTGTCCTGGAAAGGTTAAGAGACCACCGTCTATATGCCAAGTTCAGTAAGTGTGAATTTTGGCTAAAAGAGGTGGGATTCCTGGGGCACATTCTGTCAAAACAAGGAGTAGCCGTCGACCCCAGCAAGGCAACCGCAGTGTTAAATTGGAAGACACCCACCTCGGTGACCGATGTTCGTAGCTTTTTGGGATTGGCAGGCTATTACCGTCGTTTCATAGAAGGCTTCTCCAAAATAGCTAAGCCACTGACGGAATTACTCAAGAAAAATCAAAGGTTTGTTTGGACGGCGGAGTGTGATAGCTGCTTCCTGGAGCTGAAGAAAAGGCTAACCACAGCACCTGTCTTAGTTCTTCCACACATCCACAAGAGCTTTGACATATACTGTGATGCTTCCAGACGTGGAATCGGCTGCGTGTTAATGCAAGAAGGAAAGGTTGTAGCATATGCATCCAGACAGCTACGACCTCATGAGGAGAACTACCCCACGCACGATTTGGAATTAGCAGCCGTGGTTCATGCCCTGAAGATTTGGAGGCATTATCTTATTGGACAACGTTGTGAAATATACACGGACCATAAGAGTCTCAAGTATATTTTCTCCTAACCTGACCTGAATCTCAGGCAGTGAAGATGGCTTGAACTAGTCAAGGACTATGACATTGGAATAAACTATCATCCGGGAAAGGCAAACGTGGTCGTTGATGCCCTCAACAGAAAACAGAGCACTGTAAATGAACTGATGGGAAGTCTCCGTCCAAGGTTACAAGAAGAGTTCGTTGAGCTCAATATGGTGCTATACGGCCCAATTACCCCGGACACCTTGGAAATTACCCCAACGCTTATGGAGGAGATTAAGAAGGCCCAAGAGCCAGATGAAGGAATAAAGGAGATCAAGGAGCTGATTCCAATAGGGAAGGCCAAGTCCTTCCGCGTGGATGACCAAGGCACCTTATGGTTTGAGAAGCGGATATGTGTGCCCGATCAGAATAACCTGAGGCAGGAAATACTCAGGGAAGCCCATGAGTCCGCATACTCTATCCACCCGGGAGGTACAAAGATGTATCAGGATCTGAGAGAGACATTTTGGTGGCGAGGAATGCGAAGGGATATAGCATACTATGTCGCCTGCTGGGACATCTGCAACAAGGTCAAGGCGGAACACCAGAAACCCACTGGGCTACTGCAACCTTTGCCGGTTCCCCAGTGGAAGTGGGACGACATATGTATGGACTTCATTGTTGGATTACCCAAGTCAACAAGAGGCAATGATGCTATCTGTGTCATTGTGGATATACTCACAAAAGTGGCTCACTTTATTCCGGTAAAGACCACTTTCAACGCAAACCAGCTTGCACAACTCTACATGTCCCGAATAGTAAGTCTTCATGGATTACCCAAGTCTATCACCTCAGATAGAGGCTCCCTATTCACCTCAGCATTCTAGCTGCGATTACATCAAGCCTTGGGAACCATGCTGAAGCATAGCACGGCATACCATCCGCAGACAGATGGACAGACCGAAAGAGTGAATCAGATACTGGAGGATATGCTTCAGTCCTGTGCTCTCACCCATGGACCCAAATGGGAGGACAGCCTACCATATGCGGAATTCTCCTATAACAACAGCTATCAGTCAAGTTTGAAGATGTCGCCGTTTGAGGCACTATATGGACGGAAGGGCCGCACCCCGCTGAATTGGTCCCAGACAGGAGATAGCCGTATCTTTGGCACGGACTTGATGCTCCAGGCTGAGAAGCAAGTCAAGGATATTCAGGAGCGTCTTCGAGCAGCCAAGTCCCGTCAGAAGAGCTACTATGACCCAAAGCACCGGGAAGTGATCTTTGAACCCGGAGAATATGCGTACCTCCGAGTAACCCCCATGAAGGGAGTAAAGAGATTCCATACTCGGGGAAAGCTTGCACCAAGATATATCGGTCCCTTTCCAGTGGTTGCTAGAAGAGGCAGAGTAGCATACCAGTTGGAACTTCCACCAGAATTGTCTGAAGTTCACGACGTTTTCCATATATCACAATTAAGAAAGTGCATTGCACGACCAATCAAGCAAGCGGATATGAGTGAGTTAGAACTGGCTAAAGACCTGACCTATGAAGAGAAGCCTGTCAGGATCCTGGATGAAATGGAAAGGACAACCAGAAGTAAGGTAATCAGGTTTTACAAGGTGCTATGGGAGCACCATACTGAGGAAGAGGCTACCTGGGAGAGAGAAGATTTCTTGAGGTCCGCATATCCGTACTTATTCCCTGAGCAACCAAATCTCGAGGACAAGATTCATCCTAAGGGGGCTAGGTTTGTGACACCCTGATTTTGGCAACTTTTTCTTTTCAAAATCATTTTGGGCTTTATTTGCAATTTGGTTGATTTTCAAACCTTTTCAGTTGAATTGGATCTATGATTCTTTGAATCTTTTCCCAAGTAACCCAAAACCCACCTCATCTTGCTAAAACCCTTCCATACCTATCTTGGAGCAATTTCCAATATTTAATCTTTTCCAATAAACCCTTTTCTTTGTTTGGGAAATTATGTCATCACTATGGGTTGTGAAGCAACCTATAGTTTGGATGATCAATAAATTCCCAAACTTTTTCCACACCTTCTCATAATCATATTATTCCATAATCTCCAAAAATATTCCATTGCCCAATGCAAAGTTTTGGCCAGAATAATTATTTCAGTTCTGGTCAGAATTTGCCAGTTGTGAAGCAACCCCATTTTTCCTATCTCAGAAAATTCTCAATAAATTCCCCAAGCTCCTAGGGATCCTATATAGCCACAATATCCAAAAATACCATCTTGTCCAGTACAAGTTTTCAGCAGCAAAACTCTGACAAGTTTCTGCCCCTTCCAAACCTGTGTGAAGGAAGTGCTAGTTAAGGTTGCTCAATTGCTCTCAAATTTTTATGGCATCTTCTATATCTCAAATAACTTCCTTCCACCAAGTTTCATCTTCAGCAGATTATTTTTGTGAGTGCCACAAGCTTATTTAGTTTCTGGTCCAGAATTATAGTTTGCAAAGGAATTATATTCAAATCTGCTTCAAACTCCTCCAAACTTTGCCAGTCTATAGTTCTTCCAACCTAGATGGCACTAGACATCTCCATTGGCCCTATCTCTATCTTATTTTCTCTCCAGAATCTCCCCAAGTTGCTGACAGTAAACTGTTGGTGATGATACCTCTCATCTCAGCGGGTTACTGGGCAAGCCAGTGCCACGAGGAGGTTCCAGAGTGCAAGGACAACGCTCCAGACACGGCCTGGCATGCCAGCTCGCGCCGCGCGTGCCCATGCACATGGTGACCGCGTAGCCAGCCTGCGAAAACCGCGCTCTGGGCGCCGGCAGGCTCAGGTCTCGTCGGAGGCCGACGACTGCCTGGCCGTACCTTGTCCTGACGTGCCGACATCGTCCCCTCCTTCCACCTAGCCCTCTCCTGCAGCTTCTCCTCGCCGGAATCGCCCTCGGTGGCCACCACGACGCTCGGGAACTGTGGCGCCCGTGCGGCCACAGTGGGTGAGCGGGCCGTCGTCTTCCTCGCGAGCCGTCGCTTTGCCATTCAATGCCCTGCCCTCTTCAGTCTCGTCGCCGCTCCCGGACAGCCAGCTAGCCGTCCTGGGCCCGGCGACGTGGCCGCAGCTCCGGCCGTTCTAGAGAGCTCGACCGCCTTCGTCTCCCGCCTATAAAAGGCCATGCCCCGCCCCTCCGAGCTCCTCACCCCTCCTCGCCATCCTCCAATCGTTTCCAGAGTGCCCCAAGCAAGAGCCGGGAGCTCGTCTCCCTCAGCTCCTGCGAAGGCTCCGCCGCCCAAATCCCCTCTGTCGCCAGCCACGTCAACCCCTTCCCAGCTCGAACCCACCCCACCATCACACTCAGTAAGTTTCGCTGCTTCTTCCCGAGCTTCTACCCAACCGGATAGCTGCCAGAGTCGCCGCCGCCGCCGACCCCCGAAGCATCCACCCGCCGGAGAAGAAGGGGGCGACGCCGTCCGTCCACCTCCAGAGGAGCTACGGTTACAGGGAGAACCACCGTTGAGCGCTCGATCCATTCCCTCCATTTCCTAGCCCCGCCGCCGTCCCTATCGCCGGTGAGCGCCGCCAGTGAGCCGCCCCGCCTCTGCCTTCCCTCTCTCCTTCTGTTTTAAACCGAGCCGGCCCCACCCGTCAGCGTCCCACGCCTGCACCAGAAGCTGTATGAGTGGAGGCGTATTCTCTGAATACGCCTTTGACGAGGCCGCTGGAGGTTTTCTGGTATTTTCTGATTTTCATTTATTTAATTCATTTTGACCAGAAACTTTGACCTTGAATAACTTTTAATCTACAACTCCAATTCAGTTGATTCTTTTTGCAATGTGTTTGTATTGACCCCCTTTAATTTCTGACCAAGTTTGGTATTTTTCCCTTATCCACAGAATTTCCGGTTAACAGAAATGCATTATGTGACATTTCCTTTTGCATTTTAAAAATGTTTTCAGAAGGGAACTTTGGTGATTTTGAAGACCAGGAGTGTTTGAACAACCCAACAGAGCAAGGCAAGCCATGATACGCATTTCATGAAGCATTTTCAATAGCATTGCGTATTTTCATGCATTATGCTTATTTAATTGCTATAGGTTAATTCATAGTAAATTAATTTAAATACTTAGTTGCCAATTGTGATGAACCACTATATTTGCTAAATGAGCGTAGTGGTTGATCTTGAGTCACCTGTCCGGGCTTAACCGTGCAACCACATTTGCCGGTATGGGACGGCCTCGACTTGGTCTGATCGCGTGCTCTTTCACCCGTACCTCCAAAGAGGGAGGGTTATGCGCGCGTGCTACCCTGATCAGGTAGGCGGCGAGAACCCTGTGAGCCAGTTGAGTTATGTGCCGGCGTCCCCGTTTGGTACAGTTTAGTTTGGCCACGACGGTGGAAGGTGTCATGAGGACACAGGGGCCACCCAGGGCAGGATTCCAGGGGAGGATGAATGCCGGTGGTACGATGGGAGAGTCACGGGTCAGACAGGTTTCGTTGAAGCAATGCTGGTCCACCCGAGTGGGATCACGAGGCCAGGTGCTTCATGGTGTGGGTAAAGTGCGCAACCTCTGCAGAGTGAAAAATCTATTCGAATAGCCGCGTCCACGGAATTGGACAGCCCGTGCAGACCTCAGTAGATGGTCAACCGTAACAGTGTTAGTAATGATGGAAGAACTGTTCGCATGGTCGGAAGTACTCGATGGTATGAGTATTCTGAGGGTTGCGGAACAACCCGGAAGAGAGTAAGTTGATAATCGGTACAGTAAGTGAGTTGCTTAAGAATTTAATATGTTGATTGCATGCTATTGTTTGCTGCATTACTTGGTTGTCGTGAGCTTGCGAGTACATTCAAAGTACTCACCTGGTGTATCATGCCAGATGCAGGAGAAGCCGAGGACGGAGGTCCTGATGGTTCGTGCTACGATAGCTAGGATGTGTCCGCAGCAGTGTCCCTGTGGATGGAGTTGCCGCTATGTTCCGCTACGCCGTAGAAGTACTTCATAGTTCCGAGGCCCTGCTATGTGTCATAAATAATGTAGATACTGGCATAGCACAAAGGGTGCCTTTGGCCTGGCTATCATTGTAAGATATGAGCTTGTAACTGAAACCTATCAATAAAGTCAGTTCAGTTCTGTTCCAAGTTGTTGTGTGTTTCCAGAGGACATGATCTCTGGGCTAGAAACACTGGTAATCCGGTTCTCTGAGCCGGGGTGCCACATGGTTGATGCATCTGCCGGAAAATTCCATTTCTTCCTGGGTAGATCTGTGTCATGAGTTTGTTGGCGCCTTTACCGGAGGCCACCAAGCTCCTGGCCAGGAAAGTGATTTGCATCTCATCCCCCAGAAAGAGGGTGAAACCTTGCACAAGTACATACAGACATTCAGCCGTATACAGCAGAACATCCCAGACGTTCATCCTGCCGCTGTTGTCAGCGCGTTCCATCAGAACGTGCGCAACCGCAAGATGCGCGAAGAGCTGGCGATGAACAAAGTCAGGGATGTTGCCGAGCTCTATGCTCTAGCTGATAAATGTGCTCGAGCTAGAGAAGGGAGGAGATTCCCCGGCGAGGATGCTGGCGCAGGAATCGACTCTGAAGACGAAGACGCTGCCGCCCCGGCAAAGAAAGGCCGACGGCGTAAGAGGAAACGCAAGGGCAAGGCCGTGCTTGCTGTCGAGGAATCCGGCAACCTCGACACCGCCAAGAAGGTCAAGGTTGACGGCCCCGACAAGGAGGTTGCCGGGTGCGCCTCCTGTCAGGCCTTGGCGGCTACCGACAAGCCGGAGGGCTCCGAGAAGCAGTACTGCAAAATCCATCGTACCAAGGGCATGATCTCCAAAACTGCCGGCAAGTTGAGCAGCTTGTCGAGAAGCAGAAAGCTGAATATGAAAGGCGAGATAAGGAGAAGGCCCAGGATGGTGTAGATGGGTCCGGCAAGAAACGCGGTGGCCGAGGAGGTCGCCGTGGCAAGGCCAAGCAACAGAAGGAGAGGCCCGCTCAAGGCCGTGACAAGGAAGAGGGGGGTGACGATGAGAATGAAGAGGACGACGAGTCCAGCGAGCACGAATTTCAAAGAGCCACAGACACCATGTGCATTGACGGGGGCGCCTCGTTGCATTCTTCCCACCGCCGACTAAAACAGTGGGCGCGCGAGGTTCATGCGACAGAGCCATCTGTCGATGCCCGGAAACCGTTGAAGTGGTCCAACACGCCTATCATTTTTGACGCTAAGGATCATCCTGATTGCACAACTGCGGTCGGCTGTCTGCCATTGTTGGTTTCACCAACGATTCGCAACCTCAAAGTGACGAAAATGTTAGTTGACGGTGGGGCCGGTTTGAACTTGATCTCACCTGATGTGATCAAAAGGTTGCAAATTCCTGATGAAGATCTCGAGGAAACGGGTACGTTTCAGGGGATCAATCCTAGAAGGAGCTAGCCAAAGGGTAAGATCACACTACCAGTAATATTTGGTAGTGACCTGAACTTTAGAACAGAAAAGATTGTCGACGACGTCGCCAAGATTCCATTGCCATATAATGGGATCCTTGGCCGTCCAGTGCTGGCCAAGTTCATGGCGGCATTGGACTACGCTTATAATACATTGAAGATGCCCGGGCCGATGAGTGTCATCACTATCAACTCTGACAAGAAGGATGCGCTTATCTGCACCGACCAACTGTACCGGGAGGCAGTTGCAGCATCTGCCGCCAAGGCACTTGCTCCTGCCGCTGAAGCTCCCAGGGGGAAGAAGACCGGCAAGGCCTCTAGCACACACTCTGGCAAACGCACCTCCTCGGAGTGCTGCGGTCCTGTTGAGGATGTGCCAGAGAGCTCCACCGGCAAGAGCAAGAAATCCAAGGCAGCTCCGCCAGAAACTAAGAAGGTGCCCGTCAAGGAGGATGGTACGGGAGGAACTTTCACCATAAGTTCCACCCTCGACGACAAATAGGAAAGCGCGCTCATTACCTTCCTATGGGCAAATGTCGATGTGTTTGCATGGCAACCATCTGATATCCCCGGTGTTCCCAGGGAGGTGATTGAGCACCATCTTGCTATCTGTCCTCATGCACGGCCCGTCAAGCAGAAAGTTAGGAAGCAAGCCTTGGAGCGGCAAGAATTTATTGCTGAGGAAATCAGGATGTCGGAAGCGGCAGGGTTGGTTAGAGGAGTGCTCCATCCAACATGGTTAGCCAATCCAGTTGTAGTGCGCAAGGTGAATGGAAAATGGAGGTTGTGTATTGATTATACAGATATCAATAAAGCCTGTCCAAAAGATCCTTTGCCCTTGCCGCGCATCGACCAGATTGTGGACTCCACCGCCGGCTGTGATTTGCTGTCATTTCTTGATGCTTATTCAGGGTATCATCAGATTTTCATGGCTAAGGAAGACGAAGAGAAAACCGCATTGATCACCCCGTGTGGTATGTGTTGCTTTTTACGTATGCCTTTTGGGTTGAAAAGTGCTGGTTCAACATTTGCAAGAGCGGTTCAGATCGGTTTTGAGCCCCAGCTACATAGAAATATGGAAGCTTATATGGATGGCATAGTGGTTAAAACCAAGGACAAAGCAACGCTCATACAAGATCTAGAAGAGACGTTTGCGAATCTGCACAAGATCAATTTGAAGCTCAATCCTGAGAAGTGTGTGTTTGGCGTTCCGTCTGACAAGCTTCTCGGGTTCTTTGTGTCTCAGCGTGGGATCGAGGCAAATCCCGACAAGATCAAAGCAATTGAGCAGATTGAAGCACCAAGACGCGTCAAAGATGTGCGTCGTCTTGCCAGCTGCATTGCTGCTCTAAGTAGGTTCATCTCCAAATCTGCTGAGCGCACCCTGCCCTTTATCAAAATCTTGAAAAAGGCAGGTCCAATGAAGTGGACTCCGGAAGCAGAGGCAGCGCTGGAGGATTTGAAGAGGTACCTCTCCTCTCTGCCAACACTAGTCGCACCTAAACCACAAGAGCCATTGTTACTATACCTAGCGGCAACGAATCAAGTGGTTAGTGCTACGTTAGTGGCGCATAGAGAAGTCGATGAAGAAGTAGCGGCGGGCGTAAGATCGTCAAGTGACGAGCTAGGACTTTCCCCGGCAGAGTCTGGTGCCGACAAGATAGAATATGCGCGGTCAAATGAAGTGACACAGAGGAAGAAGATGGTGCAGCGCCCAGTTTATTTTGTCAGCTCCCTTTTGCGGGGGGCTAGGTCAAGATACTCTGGCATGCAAAGGTTGCTCTTCGGCCTCCTTATGGCCTCGAGGAAGCTGCGCCATTATTTCCAAGCACATGAGATCACCGTCGTCACCCGCTTTCCGTTGCAACGGATTTTACGAAATCCAGATGCGACCGGCAGGATTGTGGAGTGGGCATTGGAACTGTCGAGCTTTGGTCTCAAATTTGAAAGCACTTCAACTATTCAGAGCATACCCTTGGCAGAGTTCATTGCAGAATGGACCCCAACGCCGGACGAAGAAATTCAAGAAACGACTCTCCCCGGCAAGGAAACGAGTCAAGGATTATGTATTTTGATGGGGCTTTCTCGCTGCAAGGCGCCGGTGCTGGCGTGCTGCTTGTCACACCCACCCGATAGTACCTCAAATATGTAATTCAGAAGGACTTTCCCTGGGAGAGGTCGACAAACAACACTGCGGAATATGAAGGGCTGCTTGCCGGTCTCAGGATTGCGGCAAACCTTGGGATTAAGAAGCTCGTTGTCAGAGGTGATTCGCAGCTTGTCGTCAAGCAAGTCAACAAAGATTATCAAAGCCCGTTGATGGAAGCTTACGTAGATGAAGTGAGGAAGTTGGAGGAGCGCTTTGACGGTCTGCAAACAGAGCATGTTCCTCGTACAGAGAACAGCGTTGCCGACGACCTGTCAAAGCGTGCTGCCCTCAAGTTACCTGTGGAACCAAGAACTTTTGTGCTTCAACTGACTCAGCCATCCGTAGTACCATCAGCGATGATGAGGATATATTCACGAAATATGATGATTCTGCTTGCCTAAACTGGAAAGAAATATTGAGCCTCGTTGACAAATATCATAAGGTGAATTCATTCCTAGTTGAACTTGTTACTTTGATTCGAAAGAACTTTATACTGCCTAAATCCTTGTGTGTATGTATCGTTAGGTACATTGGAGAGGAAGGCATGGCACAAGGGAACAAGGAGGCATTGCAGCAAGGAAGGGAGGAAGACCCTGCAGTTTCCAGGGCGGTAGTACCGCCCCACACAAGCGGTAGTACCGCTATAGCGGTAGTACCGCTCCAGTACTACCGTCCTAGTACCGCTTAGGAAATTTCTTCTGGAATCGAGCGACCCCAAGCTGTACTAAAGCGGCACTTGATATTGGTACGAGCGGTAGTACCGCCTGCCCGAGCGGTAGTACCGCTTAGGCGGTACTACCGGCCCAGCACTACCGCCCAAGTACCGCTTAACAATTTTCTTCTGGAATCAAAGCGACCCAAGCGGTACTAAAGCGGCAGTTAGAATTCTCAGAGCGGTAATACCGCTTCTAGCAGCAGTACCGCTTGCTGTGAGCGGTACTACCGTGCTGCCTGCGCGCAGACTTTGGGGCTGACGGCCCGTGTACCGCTTCGATCTATCTTAGGATATAAATACTCTTCCTTAGGGTTAGTTAGAGGCAGACCACGTTTAAGATAAACCCTAGTTCATGAGATTTCTTGTAAGCATTCATCTTGAATCCTCATCACCAATTCGTATCGATCTGGTGATTATATACTGCAAGTCAAGTGTGATCTGCTGTTCCATTGGGAATTAGTATATTGCAATTATACCGTTCGTGGTCGACGGCTGCGTGCGCAAGTGTGTGACGTTGTGAATATCCAAAGGGTTGAGACCTTTTGCATTGGCATCAGGGATCAAGCGAGGGAGAGTTCATCGGCGACATACAAGTTATCCTACACCATCATCATCACCACCGCCGCTTACTGAGAAGATCGGGACACCCCATATCATCTTGGTATCAGATATCCAGCATTGCCTCGGTAAGCATCCACCAAATCATCCGTAGATTAGTTGTGTTTTTCATCCTATCCAGAAAAAGCCTCACAAAAAGATTCGGGTTAGGGTTTTTGCAATAGCCTAGATTGCATCGTAGATTGGTTTTAGTTGCTGGTCGTTGTGTCTTTCTTTTTGCGTAGCTTGTTCCTTCGAATCCATTGGTTTTTAGTTTCCATCGTAGATTGCATTGTAGATTGGATTGTTGTTCGATCAGCTATCCTGTTTTGCAAATTCCAATCCATAGCCACAGCCTGTCTACACAAAAGGTGTTAGGAACTTACCCACGAGACTAGTTTCCGCTCTACAGGCTGCTCATATAGGTTTTGGTGCTTTGCAATTTCTGGACGTGATCCAAGAACAGTTGCCGCTGCTTGCGATCTATTGTGGCCTCAAAAAAAAAAACGGAGCGAAAGAAAGAAAAAGAGAGAAACAGTGGCTGGACGTGGTTGCTATCTATTGCACTGTTGGATTCTTGCGATTGTGCACTAGTAGACTTGAGCAATCTTGTGCCTGTTTACATTGAGCATTGCTAGTGTCTCTCGAGTGCATTGCAACACATCCTGTTTTGATAGTTGCTCTGCCACATTTTTCTCCACCGTGTGTGTTTTCCTTGGTTGTTGGCTCACACGATCAGCACTAGGACTTGTATTTGGTGTAGATAGGATATCATACCTAGCTCCACCATATAATCCTGCTCTGTCGTGTGATTGTTCTCATACCCGGGTATTCACTTCATCACATCCGTGCATTAGTCATCCATCTGAACGGGTAAGCATTACTATTCACTTTGGAACGGTAAGATTTCCTTTTCTTGTCAGTTTTGAGTGAGTTGTGAGTGTGCCACCACACAGATTTTGATTTTTGCACTAACCTACTAATCATGTCTTCTAGTGATGTTGATGTGCTGCAGAAAAAGGCTGATGACGAGTGTGTTTCATGGAAGGACCATGAAGCTCTCCGCGTTCATTTGACAGGGGTTATTGATCGATCCGCTGAAAAAATTGAGGCTGATATTCAAGTTATACAAATGAAAGTGGACGTAACTGACACTACCGTCAATGCTATGCAAACACAAGTCAATGCTCTCCAAACAAGTATACAGCAGTTGACAACTTCAGTCAATGGGTTACGTGTCGCGATTGAGCAACGCCAACATGACGACCATGACGATGCTGATAGCGTCCATGACGACAATGACAACATGGTGGGCAATCATGGCCGTGGGCGTGACTTTCAAGGGCATGGTCGCCTACCACCACCACTTGGTGCTCGGCGTGTACCGTTTCAGGAGGATGATGTTTTGGGCAAGCCCAAGTTCACGATTCCTAGATTTGAAGGCTCCACTGATGTCGAAGAGTATCTCACTTGGGATCTTAATATGGAGAAATTATGGCGTTTGCATGATTATACTGAAGATAGGAAGGTCAAGCTTGCTTCTTCTGAATTTGATGGCTATGCATTGCGTTGGTGGGATAGCGTTGTGAGTACCCGTCGCGATGACAATGAGCTTCCTGTTCGTACATGGCGTGAGATGAAGGCGGTTATGAAAGCTCGTTTTGTTCCCACTAATTACTTGCGCACAGTTTATGATAAATTGAGACAATTGAAGCAAGGTACCCTGACGGTTGATGCATATTACATGGAGATGGAGATGTTGATGCAGCGTGCTCGAGTGCGAGAATCTGTTGAGATGACTATGCAACGTTTTCTCCATGGGCTGAAATATAACATTAAGGGTATTGTTCGGCATCACCAATACAATACCATGAATGAGCTACTCCATCATGCAAGAGAAGCTGAGTCCCAGTTGGCCGAAGAAGCTCAAATTAAAGGACGTTATACTACAGCTGGGCGGTTCTCTAACAGAACACTGCCGCCCCCTATTGAGGGCGCTGCCAGCCGCCCCTCTTCTTCTGCAACCAAACCAGCCTTCACAGTTCCACAATCAAAGCAACCTGCTGCTCCTGCTGCTAGCTCAGGTTCCAATATGTCTACAGCCCGTAATAGAGATATGTTATGTCATACATGTGGAGGCAAGGGACACTTCAAGGGAGAGTGCCCCAATAGAAAAGTGATGATTGTAAACGATGACAATGAGTATGAGACTGGAGATGATGCTGATCCATATGCTTCAGATGACGATGGGTACACACGTGACGACGGCATAGATGCTTTCGCCTCTCCAGCACCTACTATTGTTGTCTCGCAGCGTGCTCTTAGTGTGCAGCCACATGTTGATTCACAGCGCTGCAATTTGTTCCAAACAAAAGCACTAGTTGGCCCCAACAAAGCTTGTAGAGTGATCATTGATGGAGGTAGCTGCCGCAATCTTGCAAGCAAGGAGTTATGTGCCAAGCTGAATCTGAAATATTTACCTCACCCCAATCCATATTACGTACAATGGTTGAGTGACAATGGTGAGATGCAGGTGAATCATATGGTGCGCGTAAATTTTGAGATAGGACCATACAAGGATTCCATTGAATTTGATGTGGTACCTATGACAGTTTGCCATCTTTTATTGGGTCGGCCATGGCTCTATGACCGCCATGTGCAACACAATGGCCGTGCCAATACTTATCACTTGGAGTTCGAGGGAAGGAAAATAAATCTGCAGCCTATGTCACCACAGCAAATTGTCAATGAGTCTCGTCAGAAAACAGAAGTGAATATCGAACAGCCACCTGCACGAGAAAACAATGTAAAAGCCGTGAGTGATGATATAACGAAAAGTGCGAGAGAGCCTAGTTTGCTTATATTAGCCACCAAAGAAGACATGAGAGAATTTCGAGAGGATCCTACAGCCCTGCCTCTTGTGCTTATGTACAAAGGCGAGGTTTTAGTTTCTAATGATACGCAATCTGTTTCTCTTGGTGTGTCTACTGTTTTGCAGGAATATGGCGATGTGTTTCCGGAGGATGTACCATCGGGGCTGCCACCATTGCGTGGAATTGAGCACCAAATTGATCTCATACCCGGCGCTACCCTCCCCAACCGAGCGCCATACAGGACCAATCCTGAAGAAACGAAGGAAATACAGAAGCAAGTGCAAGCGCTACTAGACAAAGGGTATATTCGTGTTTCTCTTAGTCCTTGTCCTGTTCCTGTTATTTTGGTGCCTAAGAAAGATGGTACATGGCGCATGTGCGTAGATTGTAGAGCTATTAACAACATCACTATTCGATATCGTCATCCTATTCCCCGCTTAGAGGATATGCTAGATGAATTGAGTGGTGCTACTGTTTTCTCTAAGATTGATTTGCGTAGTGGTTACCATCGAATTCGGATGAAGGATGGGGATGAATGGAAAACTGCTTTCAAAACTAAGTTTGGTTTATATGAGTGGTTAGTTATGCCTTTTGGTCTTACTAATGCACCTAGTACCTTCATGCGATTAAAGAATCATGTTTTGAGAAAGTTTATTGGTCGTTTTGTGGTTGTATATTTTGATGATATACTTATTTACAGCCGCAATGAATCTGAACATTGTGATCATATTAGACAGGTTTTGCAAGTGTTGCGTGATAATAAATTGTATGCTAATCTTGAGAAGTGCACATTTGCAAAAGATAAAGTGATATTCTGGGATACGTTGTATCTAAGCAGGGGGTAGAAGTAGATTCATCTAAGATTGAAGCAATTCAAGATTGGCCTACTCCCATGAATGTTAGTCGAGTACGAAGTTTTCACGGTCTTGCTGGTTTCTATCGCCGTTTTGTGAAAGACTTTAGTACTATTGCTGCACCATTGAATGAATTAACGAAGAAAGGTGTGCCTTTTGAGTGGGGCGCAGCCCAAGATCATGCTTTTGACGAGCTGAAACGTTTGCTTACTTCTGCACCATTACTTGCACTACCAGATTTTTCCAAACAATTTGAAGTTGAATGTGATGCTAGTGGTATAGGTATTGGTGGTGTGTTGATGCAAGAAGGTAGACCTATTGCTTATTTCAGCGAGAAACTTTCTGGTGCTAGACTGAATTATCCTGTTTATGATAAAGAATTGTATGCGCTTGTTAGAGTTCTTGAGATTTGGCAACATTATCTATGGCCAAAAGAATTTATCATACATTCTGATCATGAAGCATTGAAGTATTTGAAAGCTCAATCAAATCTGCATCGCCGCTTAGCTAAATGGGTTGAGTTTATTGAGTCTTTTCCGTATATCATTAAGCATAAGAAGGGAAAAGATAACATTGTTGCTGATGCTCTATCTAGGAAGAACATGCTCTTGACACATCTCGATGTTCAAATTCCTGGTTTAGAGAGTTTGTGTGATTTGTATGCAACTGATCATGATTTTGCTGAACCATATCGTTTATGTTTGCTTCGAAATGCATGGGAGAAATACCACATCCATGATAGATACTTGTTTCGAGCTAACAAACTGTGTGTTCCAGAATCGTCCGTTCGTTTGCTATTGTTGCAGGAATCACATGCAGGCGGATTGATGGGTCACTTTGGGCGTGAGAAGACGCTGCTCATGCTGGCTGATCACTTTTATTGGCCCAAGATGAGGCGCGATGTGGATAGGTTTGTTCGGCGCTGCATTACATGTAACAAGTCCAAGTCAAAACTGAAGCCTCACGGTTTGTATACGCCACTACCTACACCTACCACACCATGGGAAGATATATGTATGGATTTTGTGTTAGGTTTGCCACGCACTAAAAGAGGTCATGATTCTATATTTGTGGTAGTGGATAGATTTTCTAAGATGGCACATTTTATTGCATGCCACAAAAGCGACGATGCGTCGCATATTGGTAACCTGTTTTTCAGCGACACTGTACGCTTGCATGGAGTGCCAAAAACAATTGTTTCTGACAGGGATGTGAAGTTTATGAGCTACTTCTGGAAGACATTGTGGGGAAAGCTAGGAACGAAGTTGCTGTTCAGTACTACCTGTCACCCACAAACTGATGGTCAAACGGAGGTGGTGAATCGAACATTGTCCCAATTGCTGCGCGTTATGATCAAGAAAAATCTGTGTGAGTGGGAGGAGTGTTTGCCACATGTTGAGTTCGCCTATAACAGGGTTGTGCACACTACCACCCAGTTTTGTCCTTTTGAGGTGGTGTATGGCTTCAAACCAATTACACCACTAGATTTGCTGCCTCTTCCATTGCATGAGAGGGTTAATATGGAGGCATCAAACAGAGCAGATAATGCGAAGCAGATTCATGAGAAGACACGAGAGGCTATTGAGAAGCAAGGCAAGAACATTGCTGCTGCACGCAACCAATCACGAAAGAAAGTTTTGTTTCAGCCTCGCGATATGGTATGGGTGCATCTTCGCAAGGACAGGTTTCCACAGTTGCGACGTTCTAAACTTCGGCCGCGTGGTGCTGGTCCTTACAAGGTGTTAGCCAAGATAAATGACAATGCCTACTCGATTGATATTCCTATTGCTGACTTTGGTGGCGTTAGCAACAGTTTCAACGTTGCTGATTTGTCCCCATGTGACGTCGATGACCTTGGAGCATCGGGGTCGACGCCTTTTGAAGGGGGGGAGGATGATGAGGACATCCCTACTATGGTTCCATCCCTTGAAGATGAACAACCTGTTGCTGCAAAGAAGACGTCCAATGATGAAATCAGGATTGGACCAACTACAAGAGCTCGTGCTAAGTTACTAGAACAACAGGTGAATTCTCTCTTAGTTGATAATGCTATTTCTTTTAATGAGAGATTTATACTGCCTAAATCCTTGTGTGTATGTGTCATTAGGTACAATGGAGAGGAAGGCCCGGCACAAGGGAGCAAGGAGGAAGGCATGGCACAAGGGAGCAAGAGGATTCTGCAGTTCCCAGGCGGTAGTACCGCCTGCCCGAGTGGTAGTACCGCTTAGGCGGTACTACCGGCCCAGCACTACCGCCCAAGTACCGCTTAACAATTTTCTTCTAGAATCAAAGCGACCCAAGCGGTACTAAAGCGGCAGTTAGAATTCTCAGAGTGGTAATACCGCTTCTAGCGGCAGTACCGCTTGCTGTGAGCGGTACTACCGTGCTGCCTGCGCGCATACTTTGGGGCTGACGGCCCGTGTACCCCTTCGATCTATCTTAGGATATAAATACTCATTCTTAGGGTTAGTTAGAGGCAGACCACGTTTAAGATAAACCCTAGTTCATGAGATTGCTTGTAAGCATTCATCTTGAATCCTCATCACCAATTCGTATCGATCTGGTGATTATATACTGCAAGTCAAGTGTGATCTGCTGTTCCATTGGGAATTAGTATATTGCAATTATACCGTTCATGGTCGACGGCTGCTTGCGCAAGTGTGTGACGTTGTGAATATCCAAAGGGTTGAGACCTTTTGCATTGGCATCAGGGATCAAGCGAGGGAGAGTTCATCGGCGACATACAAGTTATCCTACACCATCATCATCACCACCGCCGCTTACTGAGAAGATCGGGACACCCCATATCATCTTGGTATCAGATATCCAGCGTTGCCTCGGTAAGTATCCACCAAATCATCCGTAGATTAGTTGTGTTTTTCATCCTATCCAGAAAAAGCCTCACAAAAAGATTCGGGTTAGGGTTTTTGCCATAGCCTAGATTGCATCGTAGATTGCTTTTAGTTGCTGGTCGTTGTGTCTTTCTTTTTGCGTAGCTTGTTCCTTCGAATCCATTGGTTTATAGTTTCCATCGTAGATTGGATTGTTGTTCGATCAGCTATCCTGTTTTGCAAATTCCAATCCATAGCCACAGCCTGTCTACACAAAAGGTGTTAGGAACTTACCCACGAGACTAGTTTCCGCTCTACAGGCTGCTCATATAGGTTTTGGTGCTTTGCAATTTCTGGACGTGATCCAAGAACAGTTGCCGCTGCTTGCGATCCATTGTGGCCTCAAAAAAAAATACGGAGCGAAAGAAAGAAAAAGAGAGAAACAGTGGCTGGACGTGGTTGCTATCTATTGCACTGTTGGAGTCTTGCGATTGTGCACTAGTAGACTTGAGCAATCTTGTGCCTGTTTACATTGAGCATTGCTAGTGTCTCTCGAGTGCATTGCAACACATCCTGTTTTGATAGTTGCTCTGCCACATTTTTCTCCACCGTGTGTGTTTTCCTTAGTTGTTGGCTCACACGATCAGCACTAGGACTTGTCTTCGGTGTAGATAGGATATCATACCTAGCTCCACCATATAATCCTGCTCTGTCGTGTGATTGTTCTCATACCCGGGTATTCACTTCATCACATCCGTGCATTAGTCATCCATCTGAACGGGTAAGCATTACTATTCACTTTGGAACGGTAAGATTTCCTTTTCTTGTCAGTTTTGAGTGAGTTGTGAGTGTGCCACCACACAGATTTTGATTTTTGCACTAACCTACTAATCATGTCTTCTAGTGATGTTGATGTGCTGCAGAAAAAGGCTGATGACGAGTGTGTTTCATGGAAGGACCATGAAGCTCTCCGCGTTCATTTGACAGGGGTTATTGATTGATCCGCTGAAAAAATTGAGGCTGATATTCAAGTTATACAAATGAAAGTGGACGCAACTGACACTACCGTCAATGCTATGCAAACACAAGTCAATGCTCTCCAAACAAGTATACAGCAGTTGACAACTTCAGTCAATGGGTTACGTGTCGCGATTGAGCAACGCCAACATGACGACCATGACGATGCTGATAGTGTCCATGACGACAATGACAACATGGTGGGCAATCATGGCCGTGGGCGTGGCTTTCAAGGGCATGGTCGCCTACCACCACCACTTGGTGCTCGGCGTGTACCGTTTCAGGAGGATGATGTTTTGGGCAAGCCCAAGTTCACGATTCCTAGATTTGAAGGCTCCACTGATGTCGAAGAGTATCTCACTTGGGAGCTTAAGATGGAGAAATTATGGCGTTTGCATGATTATACTGAAGATAGGAAGGTCAAGCTTGCTTCTTCTGAATTTGATGGCTATGCATTGCGTTGGTGGGATAGCGTTGTGAGTACCCGTCGTGATGACAATGAGCTTCCTGTTCGTACATGGCGTGAGATGAAGGCGGTTATGAAAGCTCGTTTTGTTCCCACTAATTACTTGCGCACAGTTTATGATAAATTGACACAATTGAAGCAAGGTTCCCTGACGGTTGATGCATATTACATGGAGATGGAGATGTTGATGCAGCGTGCTCGAGTGCGAGAATCTGTTGAGATGATTATGCAACGTTTTCTCCATGGGCTGAAATATAACATTAAGGGTATTGTTCGGCATCACCAATACAATACCATGAATGAGCTACTCCATCATGCAAGAGAAGCTGAGTCCCAGTTGGCCGAAGAAGCTCAAATTAAAGGACGTTCTACTACAGCTGGGCGGTTCTCTAATAGAACACCGCCGCCCCCTATTGAGGGCGCTGCCAGCCGCCCCTCTTCTTCTGCAACCAAACCAGCCTTCACAGTTCCACAATCAAAGCAACCTGCTGCTCTTGCTGCTAGCTCAGGTTCCAATATGTCTACAGCCCGTAATAGAGATATGTTATGTCATACATGTGGAGGCAAGGGACACTTCAAGAGAGAGTGCCCCAATAGAAAAGTGATGATTGTAAACGATAACAATGAGTATGAGACTGGAGATGATGCTGATCCATATGCTTCAGATGACGATGGGTACACACGTGACGACGGCATAGATGCTTTCACCTCTCCAGCACCTACTATTGTTGTCTCACAGCGTGCTCTTAGTGTGCAGCCACATGTTGATTCACAGCGCTGCAATTTGTTCCAAACAAAAGCACTAGTTGGCCCCAACAAAGCTTGCAGAGTGATCATTGATGGAGGTAGCTGCCAAAATCTTGCAAGCAAGGAGTTATGTGCCAAGCGGAATCTGAAATATTTACCTCACCCCAATCCATATTACGTACAATGGTTGAGTGACAATGGTGAGATGAAGGTGAATCATATGGTGCGCGTAAATTTTGAGATAGGACCATACAAGGATTCCATTGAATTTGATGTGGTACCTATGACAGTTTGCCATCTTTTATTGGGTCGGCCATGGCTCTATGACCGCCATGTGCAACACAATGGCCGTGCCAGTACTTATCACTTGGAGTTCAAGGGCAGGAAAATAAATCTGCAGCCTATGTCACCACAGCAAATTGTCAATGAGTCTCGTCAGAAAACAGAAGTGAATATCGAACAGCCACCTGCACGAGAAAATAATGTAAAATCCGTGAGTGATGATATAACGAAAAGTGCGAGAGAGACTAGTTTGCTTATATTAGCCACCAAAGAAGACATGAGAGAATTTCGAGAGGATCCTACAGCCCTGCCTCTTGTGCTTATGTACAAAGGCGAGGTTTTAGTTTCTAATGATACGCAATCTGTTTCTCTTGGTGTGTCTACTGTTTTGCAGGAATATGGTGATGTGTTTCCGGAGGAGGTACCATCGGGGCTGCCACCATTGCGTGGAATTGAGCACCAAATTGATCTCATACCCGGCGCTACCCTACCCAACCGAGCGCCATACAGGACCAATCCCGAAGAAACGAAGGAAATACAGAAGCAAGTGCAAGCGCTACTAGACAAAGGGTATATTCGTGTTTCTCTTAGTCCTTGTGCTGTTCCTGTTATTTTGGTGCCTAAGAAAGATGGTACATGGCGCATGTGCGTAGATTGTAGAGCTATTAACAACATCACTATTCGATATCGTCATCCTATTCCACGCTTAGAGGATATGCTAGATGAATTGAGTGGTGCTGCTGTTTTCTCTAAGATTGATTTGCGTAGTGGTTACCATCAAATTCGGATGAAGGAAGGGGATGAATGGAAAACTGCTTTCAAAACTAAGTTTGGTTTATATGAGTGGTTAGTTATGCCTTTTGGTCTTACTAATGCACCTAGTACCTTCATGCGATTAATGAATCATGTTTTGAGAAAGTTTATTGGTCGTTTTGTGGTTGTATATTTTGATGATATACTTATTTACAGCCACAATGAATCTGAACATTGTGATCATATTAGACAGGTTTTGCAAGTGTTGCGTGATAATAAATTGTATGCTAATCTTGAGAAGTGCACATTTGCAAAAGATAAAGTGATATTTCTGGGATACGTTGTATCTAAGCAGGGGGTAGAAGTAGATTCATCTAAGATTGAAGCAATTCAAGATTGGCCTACTCCCATGAATGTTAGTCAAGTACGAAGTTTTCACGGTCTTGCTGGTTTCTATCGCCGTTTTGTGAAAGACTTTAGTACTATTGCTGCACCATTGAATGAATTAATGAAGAAAGGTGTGCCTTTTGTATGGGGCGCAGCCCAAGATCATGCTTTTGACGAGCTGAAACGTTTGCTTACTTCTGCACCATTACTTGCACTACCAGATTTTTCCAAACAATTTGAAGTTGAATGTGATGCTAGTGGTATAGGTATTGGTGGTGTGTTGATGCAAGAAGGTAGACCTATTGCTTATTTCAGCGAGAAACTTTCTGGTGCTAGACTGAATTATCCTGTTTATGATAAAGAATTGTATGCGCTTGTTAGAGTTCTTGAGATTTGGCAACATTATCTATGGCCAAAAGAATTTATCATACATTCTGATCATGAAGCATTGAAGTATTTGAAAGCTCAATCAAATCTGCATCGCCGCTTAGCTAAATGGGTTGAGTTTATTGAGTCTTTTCCGTATATCATTAAGCATAAGAAGGGAAAAGATAACATTGTTACTGATGCTCTATCTAGGAAGAACATGCTCTTGACACATCTCGATGTTCAAATTCCTGGTTTAGAGAGTTTGTGTGATTTGTATGCAACTGATCATGATTTTGCTGAACCATATCGTTTATGTTTGCTTCGAAATGCATGGGAGAAATACCACATCCATGATAGATACTTGTTTCGAGCTAACAAACTGTGTGTTCCAGAATCGTCCGTCCGTTTGCTATTGTTGCAGGAATCACATGCAGGCGGATTGATGGGTCACTTTGGGCGTGAGAAGACGCTGCTCATGCTGGCTGATCACTTTTATTGGCCCAAGATGAGGCGCGATGTGGATAGGTTTGTTCGGCGCTGCATTTAACAAGTCCAAGTCAAAACTGAAGCCTCACGGTTTGTATACGCCACTACCTACACCTACCACACCATGGGAAGATATATGTATGGATTTTGTGTTAGGTTTGCCACGCACTAAAAGAGGTCATGATTCTATATTTGTGGTAGTGGATAGATTTTCTAAGATGGCACATTTTATTGCATGCCACAAAAGCGACGATGCGTCGCATATTGCTAACCTGCTTTTCAGGGACATTGTACACTTGCATGGAGTGCCAAAAACAATTGTTTCTGACAGGGACGTGAAGTTTATGAGCTACTTCTGGAAGACATTGTGGGGAAAGCTAGGAACGAAGTTGCTGTTCAGTACTACCTGTCACCCACAAACTGATGGTCAAACGGAGGTGGTGAATCAAACATTGTCCCAATTGCTGCGCGTTATGATCAAGAAAAATCTGCGTGAGTGGGAGGAGTGTTTGCCACATGTTGAGTTCGCCTATAACAGGGCTGTGCACACTACCACCCAGTTTTGTCCTTTTGAGGTGGTGTATGGCTTCAAACCAATTACACCACTAGATTTGCTGCCTCTTCCATTGCATGAGAGGGTTAATATGGAGGCATCAAACAGAGCAGATTATGCGAAGCAGATTCATGAGAAGACACGAGAGGCTATTGAGAAGCAAGGCAAGAACATTGCTACTGCACGCAACCAATCACGAAAGAAAGTTTTGTTTCAGCCTCGCGATATGGTATGGGTGCATCTTCGCAAGGACAGGTTTCCACAGTTGCGACGTTCTAAACTTCGGCCGCGTGGTGCTGGTCCTTACAAGGTGTTAGCCAAGATAAATGACAATGCCTACTCGATTGATATTCCTATTGCTGACTTTGGTGGCGTTAGCAATAGTTTCAACGTTGCTGATTTGTCCCCATGTGACGTCGATGACCTTGGAGCATCGGGGTCGACGCCTTTTGAAGGGGGGAGGATGATGAGGACATCCCTACTATGGTTCCATCCCTTGAAGATGAACAACCTGTTGCTGCAAAGAAGACGTCCAATGATGAAATCAGGATTGGACCAACTACAAGAGCTCGTGCTAAGTTACTAGAACAACAGGTGAATTCTCTCTTAGTTGATAATGCTATTTCTTTTAATGAGAGCTTTATACTGCCTAAATCCTTGTGTGTATGTGTCATTAGGTACAATGGAGAGGAAGGCGCGGCACAAGGGAGCAAGGAGGAAGGCATGGCACAAGGGAGCAAGAGGATTCTGCAGTTCCCAGGCGGTAGTACCGCCTGCCTGAGCGAAATTTGATGTCCCGATCTTCTCAGTAAGCGGCGGTGGTGATGATGATGGTATAGGATAACTTGTATGTCGCCGATGAACTCTCCCTCGCTTGATCCCTGATGCCAATGCAAAAGGTCTCAACCCTTTGGATATTCACAACGTCACACACTTGCGCACGCAGCCGTGGACCATGAACGGTGTAATTGCAATATACTAATTCCCAATGGAATAGCAGATGACACTTGACTTGCAGTATATAATCACCAGATCGATACGAATTGGTGATGAGGATTCAAGATGAATGCTTACAAGCAATCTCATGAACTAGGGTTTATCGTAAACGTGGTCTACCCTTAACTAACTCTAGGGGACGGGTATTTAGAGTCTAAAACGAGATCGAAGGGGTACACGGGCTGGACAGCCCAAAACCTGCGCGCAGGCAGAGCGGTACTACCGCTTATGGCAAGCGGTACTACCGCTCGTACCAATATCAAGTGCCGCTTTAGTACCACTTGGGGTCGCTCGATTCCAGAAGAAATTTCCTAAGCGGTACTAGGACGGTAGTACTGGAGCGGTACTACCGCTAAAGCGGTACTACCGCTTGTGTGGGGCGGTACTACCGCCCTGGAAACTGCAGGGTCTTCCTCCCTTCCTTGCTGCAATGCCTCCTTGTTCCCTTGTGCCATGCCTTCCTCTCCAATGTACCTAACGATACATACACACAAGGATTTAGGCAGTATAAAGTTCTTTCGAATCAAAGTAACAAGTTCAACTAGGAATGAATTCACCTTATGATATTTGTCAACGTGGCTCAATATTTCTTTCCAGTTTAAGCAAGTAGAATCATCATATTTCGTGAATATATCCTCATCAAACCAGAACTCCGACGAACACAAGAACAAAAAGGCTCGGTTCAGAACAAAACCCTAGATGCCTAGTAGATGACTCGGATGAAAAAGTTACGCAAAAAGAAAGACACAATGACCAGCAACTAAAACCAATCGACGATGCAATCTAGGCTATGGCAAACTACTAAGAACCCTAATCTTTTTTTGTGAGGCTTTTTCTGGATAGGAGTAAAAACACAACTAATCTATGGATGATTTGGTGGATGCTTACCGAGGCAACACTGGAAATCTGATACCAAGATGATATGGGGTGTCCCGATCTTCTCAGTAAGCGGCGGTGGTGATGATGATGGTGTAGGATAACTTGTATGTCGCCGATGAATTCTCCCTCGCTTGATCCCTGATGCCAATGCAAAAGGTCTCAACCCTTTGGATATTCACAACGTCACACACTTGCGCACGCAGCCGTCGACCACGAACGGTATAATTGCAATATACTAATTCCCAATGGAACAGCAGATCACACTTGACTTGCAGTATATAATCACCAGATCGATACGAATTGGTGATGAGGATTCAAGATGAATGCTTACAAGCAATCTCATGAACTAGGGTTTCTCTTAAACGTGGTCTGCCTCTAGCTAACCCTAAGGAAGAGTATTTATATCCTAAGATAGATCGAAGGGGTACACGGGCCGTCAGCCCCAAAGTCTGCGCGCAGGCAGCACGGTAGTACCGCCCACAGCAAGCGGTACTACCGCTAGAAGCGGTATTACCGCTCTGAGAATTCTAACTGCCGCTTTAGTACCGCTTGGGTCGCTTTGATTCCAGAAGAAAATTGTTAAGCGGTACTTGGGTGGTAGTGCTGGGCCGGTAGTACCGCCTAAGCGGTACTACCGCCCGGGCAGGCGGTACTACCGCCTGGGAACTGCAGAATCCTCTTGCTCCCTTGTGCCATGCCTTCCTCCTTGCTCCCTTGTGCCGCGCCTTCCTCTCCATTGTACCTAATGACACATACACACAAGGATTTAGGCAGTATAAAGCTCTCATTAAAAGAAATAGCATTATCAACTAAGAGAGAATTCACCTGTTGTTCTAGTAACTTAGCACGAGCTCTTGTAGTTGGTCCAATCCTGATTTCAACATTGGACGTCTTCTTTGCAGCAACAGGTTGTTCATCTTCAAGGGATGGAACCATAGTAGGGATGTCCTCATCATCCTCCCCCCTTCAAAAGGCGTTGACCCCGATGCTCCAAGGTCATCGACGTCACATGGGGACAAATCAGCAACGTTGAAACTGTTGCTAACGCCACCAAAGTCAGCAATAGGAATATCAATCGAGTAGGCATTGTCATTTATCTTGGCTAACACCTTGTAAGGACCAGCACCACGCGGCCGAAGTTTAGAACATCGCAACTGTGGAAACCTGTCCTTGCGAAGATGCACCCATACCATATCGCCAGGCTGAAACAAAACTTTCTTTCGTGATTGGTTGCGTGTAGCAGCAATGTTCTTGCCTTGCTTCTCAATAGCCTCTCGTGTCTTCTCATGAATCTGCTTCAAATAATCTGCTCTGTTTGATGCCTCCATATTAACCCTCTCATGCAATGGAAGAGGTAGCAAATCTAGTGGTGTAATTGGTTTGAAGCCATACACCACCTCAAAAGGACAAAACTGGGTGGTAGTGTGCACAGCCCTGTTATAGGCGAACTCAACATGTGGCAAACACTCCTCCCACTCATGCAGATTTTTCTTGATCATAACGCGCAGCAATTGGGACAATGTTCGATTCACCACCTCCGTTTGACCATCAGTTTGTGGGTGACAGGTAGTACTGAACAGCAACTTCGGTCCTAGCTTTCCCCACAATGTCTTCCAGAAGTAGCTCATAAACTTCACGTCCCTGTCAGAAACAATTGTTTTTGGCACTCCATGCAAGCGTACAATGTCCTTGAAAAACAGGTTAGCAATATGTGACGCATAGTTGCTTTTGTGGCATGCAATAAAATGTGCCATCTTAGAAAATCTATCCACTACCACAAATATAGAATCATGACCTCTTTTAGTGCGTGGCAAACCTAACACAAAATCCATACTTATATCTTCCCATGGTGTGGTAGGTGTAGGTAGTGGCGTATACAAACCGTGAGGCTTCAGTTTTGACTTGGACTTGTTACATGTAATGCAGCGCCGAACAAACCTGTCCACGTCGCGCCTCATCTTGGGCCAATAAAAGTGATTAGCCAGCATGAGCAGCGTCTTCTCACGCCCAAAGTGACCCATCAATCCGCCTGCATGTGATTCCTGCAACAATAGCAAACGGACGGACGATTCTGGAACACACAGTTTGTTAGCTCGAAACAAGTATCTATCATGGATGTGGTATTTCTCCCATGCATTTCGAAGCAAACATAAACGATATGGTTCAGCAAAATCATGATCAGTTGCATACAAATCACACAAACTCTCTAAACTAGGAATTTGAACATCGAGATGTGTCAAGAGCATGTTCTTCCTAGATAGAGCATCAGCAACAATGTTATCTTTTCCCTTCTTATGCTTAATGATATACGGAAAAGACTCAATAAACTCAACCCATTTAGCTAAGCGGCGATGCAGATTTGATTGAGCTTTCAAATACTTCAATGCTTCATGATCAGAATGTATGATAAATTCTTTTGGCCATGGAAATGTTGCCAAATCTCAAGAACTCTAACAAGCGCATACAATTCTTTATCATAAATAGGATAATTCAGTCTAGCACCAGAAAGTTTCTCGCTGAAATAAGCAATACGTCTACCTTCTTGCATCAACACACCACCAATACCTATACCACTAGCATCACATTCAACTTCAAATTGTTTGGAAAAATCTGGTAGTGCAAGTAATGGTGCAGAAGTAAGCAAACGTTTCAGCTCGTCAAAAGCATGATCTTGGGCTGCGCCCCACACAAAAGGCACACCTTTCTTCGCTAATTCATTCAATGGTGCAGCAATAGTACTAAAGTCTTTCACAAAACGGTGATAGAAACCAGCAAGACCGTGAAAACTTCGTACTTGACTAACATTCATGGGAGTAGGCCAATCTTGAATTGCTTCAATCTTAGATGAATCTACTTCTACCCCCTGCTTAGATACAACGTATCCCAGAAATATCACTTTATCTTTTGCAAATGTGCACTTCTCAAGATTAGCATACAATTTATTATCACGCAACACTTGCAAAACCTGTCTAATATGATCACAATGTTCAGATTCATTGCGGCTGTAAATAAGTATATCATCAAAATATACAACCACAAAACGACCAATAAACTTTCTCAAAACATGATTCATTAATCGCATGAAGGTACTAGGTGCATTAGTAAGACCAAAAGGCATAACTAACCACTCATATAAACCAAATTTAGTTTTGAAAGCAGTTTTCCATTCATCCCCTTCCTTCATCCGAATTTGATGGTAACCACTACGCAAATCGATCTTAGAGAAAACAGCAGCACTACTCAATTCATCTAGCATATCCTCTAAGCGTGGAATAGGATGACGATATCGAATAGTGATGTTGTTAATAGCTCTACAATCTACACACATGCGCCATGTACCATCTTTCTTAGGCACCAAAATAACAGGAACAGCACAAGGACTAAGAGAAACACGAATATACCCTTTGTCTAGTAGCACTTGCACTTGCTTCTGTATTTCCTTCATTTATTCGGGATTGGTCCTGTATGGCGCTCGGTTGGGGAGGGTAGCGCCGGGTATGAGATCAATTTGGTGCTCAATTCCACGCAATGGTGGCAGCCCCGATGGTACCTCCTCCGGAAACACATCGCCATATTCCTGCAAAACAGTAGACACACCAAGAGAAACAGATTGCGTATCATTAGAAACTAAAACCTCGCCTTTGTACATAAGCACAAGAGGCAGGGCTGTAGGATCCTCTCGAAATTCTCTCATGTCTTCTTTGGTGGCTAATATAAGCAAACTAGGCTCTCTCGCACTTTTCGTTATATCATCACTCACGGCTTTTACATTGTTTTCTCGTGCAGGTGGCTGTACGATATTCACTTCTGTTTTCTGACGAGACTCATTGACAATTTGCTGTGGTGACATAGGCTGCAGATTTATTTTCCTGCCCTTGAACTCCAAGTGATAAGTATTGGCACGGCCATTGTGTTGCACCTGGCGGTCATAGAGCCATGGCCGACCCAATAAAAGATGGCAAACTGTCATAGGTACCACATCAAATTCAATGGAATCCTTGTATGGTCCTATCTCAAAATTTACGCGCACCATATGATTCACCTTCATCTCACCATTGTCACTCAACCATTGTACGTAATATGGATTGGGGTGAGGTAAATATTTCTGATTCAGCTTGGCACATAACTCCTTGCTTGCAAGATTGCGGCAGCTACCTCCATCAATGATCACTCTGCAAGCTTTGTTGGGGCCAACTAGTGCTTTTGTTTGGAACAAATTGCAGCGCTGTGAATCAACATGTGGCTGCACACTAAGAGCACGCTGCGAGACAACAATAGTAGGTGCTGGAGAGGCGAAAGCATCTATGCTGTCGTCATGTGTGTACCCATCGTCATCTGAAGCATATGGATCAGCATCATCTCCAGTCTCATACTCATTGTCATCGTTTACAATCATCACTTTTCTATTGGGGCACTCTCTCTTGAAGTGTCCCTTGCCTCCACATGTATGACATAACATATCTCTATTACGGGCTGTAGACATATTGGAACCTGAGCTAGCTGACGAGGATATGTACCTAGGGTAGGGTATTAGGCCTGTCTTACATACCCCACCTAAGGACACCACATTGGAGAACTACAGGACTACAAGAGAGATTCCGACTGAACTTGCCATGGCATATGAGTCACTCGACATATGTTCACTCGGAAGACCGCCCTACACTCGACGGTAAACCCTCACTCGGAGCGGTCGCCAATCACTCGACTGTAGAAGACCGGGAGTCTCCCCAGGGAGGCCAACGGGCAGGCGTTACGCTCGCCACCTTAACTGGCATTTATTGTATACGTTACCAGTAACGTCCCTCTTTACTCCCCACAATCAATCCCTTAGATGCCGGACGTTTATGAGGGGCAGCGCACTCTATATAAGCCACCAATCCCCACTGGCACAAGGGTTCGCATTCCTTTGTAAACACAACACACGTATCACTCGACAGAGTAAGCTCCCCGGAGCACCTGAGACGTAGGGCTGTTATCACTTCCGAGTGAGGCCTGAACTCATACATCTGTGTGTACACCCTCGCCGTAGCTAGGACTCTGCCCTCTCCTTTCGTACCCCTACCATCTACTGTCAGACACGTTCCCACGACAGTTGGCGCCCACCGTGGGGCAGGCGTCTAAGCGACTTCCGGCGAGGTTGCAGTTTTTCATCTTCACCATGTCTCCCGATGGCAGTTTGATCCGGGGCTGCGAGATCCGTCTCGGTGCGTTCACCTTCATCGCCGACGACTCCGCATGGCTCCAGGAGGCCCCTCTCGACGTTGAGGCTCTCCCCGTCCGTGGGGCGACGCACTTCAGCACGAGTTCATGTGGCATTCTCCTTCGTCAGTCGTCGACTCCGTACATGTCGGCTCCAGCGTCGTCCACTCTCCCCACTGTTCGTCGCCGCAAGCGATCCGGTCGTTCGCGGCTCCAGCGATGGGTGAGGCACGCGGCGGCGCACCAGGCGTCGACTCCGCAGATAGCGGCTATTAAGCCCGCCGAACCACTTCATGGCGCGTTCGACTCGGCATCAGATTCATCCGAGCTCCCTTCCGAGTGCGAGAGCTGCAATCTTGCAGCAGAAGTTTTCATGGCGGGTTCTCATCAGAGCCCACCCGGCTATGGCCATGGCGGCCATGAGCGTGGCGGCCCATCGAATGATCAGCAGCACAAGGATGAGGGGGTCCTGCATACCCCCATCGTCGGCACGACTGCAGAAGCCCAGGCTCTGGAGGCTGCGCGTCTCGCCACCTTGGCAGAGCGCACTCACCTCGAGGGGATGCAGAGGTCACTCGACGAGCGCACTCGACAGCGCCACGAGCGTCAGTTGTTCCCTCCAGTCGACGACAATCGTCAGGTATACCGTACTCCGATTCAGAATGTTGCAGCGGCGGCTAGGATTGCAGATTCTATACAGCCGTCCGATTCAGAGGCCGGCAGAGGACTCGAGCAGATCCGAACCCTGCTTGGGGCGGCTCGATAGCAGAACTCCGCTGTCTCTCAGTCGCGCAACAGGATTCACAGCGAATCAGTTAGAGCAGACACAGTCCAATCGGCCCACAGTCCAGGATCACCTCAGCGTCGCGGAGGCAGAGATTACCGCAACGATCAGTACAGAGATCAGAGGCGAGATCAGTTTGCTCCTCGGCATCACCGTGATTACCACCGTCGAGTGCCTACTCCTCCGCGGAGTGGTCCATACGTGCCCCGGCACTATGATGACAGGCGCCCGTACGGTGATGAGTGGGACCCTGGGTTTGATGCGAGATCCGTTCTCGTTCACAACCGGGTCGACAGAGGCAGATACAACAGAGGTGGCTATGACAGAGATTTTCCGAGTGGTAGTGGTACAGCTGTTTCTGGTCCAGAGTGTTTCAGCAGAGCCATCCGATCTGCTGAGATCCCCCCCAACTTCAGGTTGGCGGCTGGGATTAGCAAATTCACTGGCGAGTCGAAGCCGGAAACATGGCTAGACGATTACCGAGTGGCTGTTCAGATCGGCGGAGGCAACGACAACGTGGCTATGAAGCATCTGCCCCTGATGTTGGATGGTCCGGCCCGGGCATGGCTTAATCAGTTGGCTCCTTCTAGCATCTATTGCTGGGAAGATCTTGCCCGAGTGTTCGTCAAGACCTTCGAAGGCACCTGCAAGCGCCCTGCCGGTTTGCTCGAGTTGCAGCACTGTGTCCAGAAGCCGAATGAGACCTTGAGGGATTACATTCAGCGGTGGACCACTCTTCATCACACGGTGGAAGGTGTTTCCGAGCACCAGGCTGTTTGCGCCTTCAAGGCCGGAGTTAGATACAGAGAGCTCTATTTGAAGTTTGGTCGGACAGGAGATATGTCCCTGAGCAAGATGATGGAGATTGCCACCCGATACGCCAACGGCGAGGAGGAGGATCGCCTCCGCAGTGGCAAGGGTAAAGCAGTCGACAATAATCCCGGCGGCGGAAATTCCAGTCGGAAGCAAAAGCGTAAAGCTGACGGCTCTGTCCAGGCAGAAGTAGCCGCTCTGGCGGCGAAAGGGAAAGTGAAGCCAAAGGGGCAGTTTGTTCAGAAGAAGTCCAAGATACAGTCGACAGATGTCCTGGATATGCCATGTCCCATTCACTCACGGAAGGATGAAGAAGGCAACTTGATCCTGTCAAAGCATACCACTCGACAGTGCCGATTGCTGATCCAAGGGTTCAAGGGGGAGCAGTCGAGTGACAAAGATCCTGAGAAAGAATAGGACGAAGGTAAAGAAGACTTTCCTGAGATCAATGCCACATTGGTGATTTTTGCCGATGTAGAAAGCAAGAGTCGATTGAAGGTCATCAACAGGGAGGTCAACATGGCTGCTCCAGCTACCCCCGAGTACCTCAAGTGGTCCCAGACAGCTATCACCTTCGATCAGTCGGACCATCCCGCTCATGTCCCTACCCCAGGTCGACAGGCGCTGGTGGTGGATCCGGTGGTAGGAGGCACTCGTCTCTGCAAAGTTCTCATGGATGGAGGAAGTGGCCTGAATATTCTGTACGCTGATACCCTCAAAGGGATGGGCATTCCGATGTCCAGGCTCAGCGAAAGCAATATGCAATTCCACGGGGTCATCCCTGGGAAGAAGGCCAAGTCACTCGGACAGATTGCGCTGGATGTGGTGTTCGGCACTGACAAGAACTTTCGCAAAGAGAAGCTGACATTTGAGGTTGTAGACTTCAAGAGTGCATATCATGCCATCCTTGGCCGTCCAGCGTATGCACGTTTCATGGCCCGCCTGTGTTACGTGTATCTCAAGCTGAAGATGCGCGGGCCCAAGGGTGTGATCATAGTCACAGGCAATCGACAGAGGGCTGAGGAGTGCCTCCAACAGGGCTCCGAGATCGCCGACATGCAGATGGCTGTAGTCGAGTTAGAAGAGTACAAGAAGACTGCTGATCCCGCTGATCTGTTGCGTTCCAAGAAGCCCACCACCGAGTCAGCTTTTTAGTCGGCAGGAGACTTGAAGCAAGTGCACATTCACCCGACAGATCCTACTGCTGCTCCGACCAACATCTCAACCACACTCGACAGCAAATAGGAAGCCGAGCTCATCCAGTTCCTCCGTGAGAACTGGGACATCTTTGCATGGAAGCCCGCTGACATGCCTGGTGTACCCAGGGGACTGGCTGAGCACCGTTTGAGAGTTGATCCGAAGGCCAAGCCTGTAAAAGAACACTTACGCCGGTCGGCAACAGAGAAGCGGAAGGCAATCGGCGAGGAGGTGGCTCGACTCTTGGAGGCCAAGTTCATTCGCGAGGTCTACCACTCCGAGTGGCTTGCGAATGTCGTCATGGTCCCCAAGAAGGACAAGTCGCTCCGAATGTGTATAGACTTCAAGCATATCAATCGGGCCTGCCCGAAAGATCATTTCCCGCTCCCCCGCATTGACCAGATTGTAGACTCGACTACGGGGTACGAGCATTTGTCTTTTCTCGATGCATACTCTGGCTATCATCAGATCCGTCTGTTTGGTCCAGATGAAATAAAAACGGCCTTCATCACCCCTTTCGGGTGTTTCTGTTACGTCACCATGCCTTTTGGTCTGAAGAATGCTGGCGCTAATTTCATGCGCATGATTCAGAAGTGTCTCCTCGACCAGATCAGTCGGAATGTCGAGGCCTACATGGATGATATCGTAGTCAAGTCTCGCAAAGGTTCCGACCTGCTGACTGACTTGGCAGAAACATTCGCCAACTTAAGAAGATATGACCTCAAGCTGAATCCAACCAAATGTACTTTTGGAGTTCCGGGTGGAAAGTAGCTCGGTTATCTCGTTTCCGAACGAGGAATCGACATCAACCCCGAGAAGATCGGTGCCATCGTCCGAATGAAACGCCCCGAGCGTATTCACGATGTCCAAAAGCTTACTGGTTGCCTGGCAGCGCTGAGCAGATTCATTTCTCATCTTGGAGAGAAGGCACTCCCTTTGTACCGAGTGATGAAGAAATCCGATACGTTCGAGTGGAATTCAGAGGCAGAAGCAGCGTTTGTCCAGCTCAAGGCCCTGCTCTCCACCCAGCCGGTGCTTGCCGCTCCACACAGCAAAGAACCCCTGCTCCTGTACATTGCAGCCACCAATCAGGTCGTCAGTACAGTTCTTACAGTCGAGCGAGAAGAAGAGGGCAAGGCCTACAAAGTCCAGCACCCAGTTTATTACATCTCTGAAGTGTTGACTCCTTCTAAGCAAAGGTACCCACATTACCAGAAGCTTGTCTATGGTATATATCTATCAGTGAAGAAAGTGGCGCACTATTTTCAAGATCACTCAGTCTCAGTCGTCAGTGATGCACCTTTGAATGAAATCCTCAACAATCGAGACGCGACTGGTCGAGTGGCCAAATGGGCCATTGAACTTCTTTATTTTGATATCAAGTTTGAAGCGAAGAAAGCCATTAAATCTCAAGCACTTGCTGACTTCATGGCCGAGTGGATAGAACATCAGCAGCCAGTCCGGATCCACTCGGAACACTGGACCATGTTCTTTGACGGCTCGAAGATGCTGAACGGTTCTGGTGCTGGTGTGGTATTGGTGTCTCCCAAGGGCGATAAACTCAGCTATGTCCTCCAGATTCACTTTGATTCCTCTAATAATGAAGCTGAGTACGAAGCACTCCTTTACGGGTTGCGTATGGCCATCTCGCTCGGCGTTCGTCGCCTGATGGTATACGGTGACTCGGATTTGGTGGTCAATCAAGTGATGAAGGAGTGGGATGTCAGAAACCCCGCCATGACCGGATATTGCAATGCAGTAAGAAAGCTTGAGAAGAAGTTTGAGGGTTTGGAACTCCATCACGTTCCCCGAGTGAAGAACCAGGCAGCTGACGAACTGGCAAAAATCGGTTCCACTCGGAAGCCTGTGCCCAGCAATGTGTTCCTGGAGCATTTGCACTCTCCTTCAGTACAAGAGGACCCCTTCACCGAAGAACCCCCGCAGCCTATAAGCGCCTCCAATCCGACTGAAGTTGATGTCCCAGCAGTCATAGATCTGGTCAGTGAGATTCTGGTGATAACTCCCGATTGGACGGTGCCCTACATCGCGTACATCCTCAGGCGAGAACTTCCAGAAGACGAAGTTGAAGCTCGATAGATTGTCCGCAGATCCAAAGCTTTCACTGTTATGAATGGGCAGCTCTACAGAAAGAGCGTAACCGGCGTGGCTCAGCGATGCATTTCTCCCGAAGAAGGTCGACTGATTCTGGAGGAAATTCACTCGGGAACTTGCGGCCATCATGCGTCCTCTCGGACGATTGTTGCCAAGGCCTACCAAGCTGGTTTCTTCTGGCCGCGCGCCAATGAGATGGCTAAGGATATTGTGGAGCACTGTGAAGGATGCCAATTCTATGCAAACTTGTCACACAAGCCTGCGTCTGCCTTGAAGACCATTCCACTCGTCTGGCCGTTCGCTGTATGGGGATTGGATATGATCGGACCTCTCCGCACGGGCCAGAGTGGTTTCACGCACCTTCTGGTAGTAGTTGACAAGTTCACTAAATGGATTGAGGCCAAGCCTATCAGGAAGCTGAATTCTCGCACAGCCATCAAATTCACGAGGGAAATAATATTCAGATACGGAGTTCCCCATAGTATCATCACGGACAATGGTTCTAATTTTGATTCGGAAGAGTTCAGAGCCTTTTGGTCCTCTCAAGGCACTCGGGTGGATTACGCATCCGTTGCGCACCCCCAGTCAAACGGTCAGGCCGAGCGAGCAAATGGCCTTATCCTTCAAGGGTTGAAGCCTCGACTCATGCGCGAACTCGATCACGCAGCTGGAGCTTGGGTTACAGAATTACCGTCTGTTCTATGGGGCTTGAGGACAACTCCAAATCGGTCAACTGATCGCACTCCTTTCTTCATGGTGTATGGGGCTGAAGCTGTCCTGCCGAGTGATGTTCTTCACAATTCTCCTCGGGTGGACCTTTACTCGGAGGTTGAAGCTGAGCAAGCATGCCAGGATGCTGTGGATCTCCTTGAGGAAGAGCGGGAAATGGCTTTGATCCGGTCAACTGCATACCAGCAAGATCTGCGTCGCTTCCATGCAAGGCACGTCAGGAGTCGGACCTTCCACGAAGGTGACCTCGTGCTCCGAGTGGATCAGCAGCGGCCTCACAAGCTAGCCCCCGCGTGGGAAGGCCCTTTCGTCGTCACCAAGGTGCTGAACAATGGAGCCTTCCACCTCTTCAATCTCAAGAAGAACGCTGACGAGCCACGGGCCTGGAACGCGGATCTGCTTCGTCGGTTCTACACCTGAAGATTGATCTATCTGATGTAATAAGAGTAAACTGTTTTGATTATCAAGGATACGACTCCTGCAGTCTTTTGTCGATTCCGATCGCACAATTGTGAGTTCAAGAATACTCCGAGTGCGAGCGATTTTCTACTCGGGGGGCTTAGCCGTGATTCCGCATCGCCTAAGTTTAAATCTACTCCGAGTGATGGGCGATCCTCACACTCGGGGGCTTAGCTGCGACTCCGTGTCGCCTAAGTTCAGAACCTCGTCAAGTGAATAGCTTCACGCGAAAGCTTAGCCGCGATTCCGCATCGCCTAAGTTTAAATCTACTCCGAGTGATGGGCGATCCTCACACTCGGGGGCTTAGCTGCGACTCCATGTCGCCTAAGTTCAGAACCTCGTCGAGTGAATAGCTTCACTCGAAAGCTTAGCCGCGATTCCGCATCGCCTAACTTTAAATCTACTCCGAGTGATGGGCGATCCTCACACTCGGGGGCTTAGCTGCGACTCCGTGTCGCCTAAGTTCTGAACCTCGTCGAGTGAATAGCTTCACTCGAAAGCTTAGCCGCGATTCCGCATCGCCTAAGTTTAAATCTACTCCGAGTGATGGGCGATCCTCACACTCTGGGGCTTAGCTGCGACTCCGTATCGCCTAAGTTCAGAACCTCGTCGGGTGAATATCATCGCATTCACTCGGGGGCTTGGCTGCGAATCCGCTTCGCTCAAGTTAAAACGTTACTCCGAGTGATGAGCGATCCTCTCACTCGGGAGCTTGGCTGCGAATCTGCTTCGCCCAAGTTAAAAACATACTCCGAGTGACGAGCGATCCTCTCACTCGGGGGCTTGGCTGCGAATCCGCTTCGCCCAAGTTATAAACTTCTCCGAGTGACGAGCGATCCTCCCACTCGGGGGCTTGGCTGCGAATCCGCTTCGCCCAAGTTAAAACGCTACTCGGAGTGATGAGCGATCCTCACAATCGGGGGCTTAGCCGTGATTCCGCATCACCTAAGTTATAAACTACTCCGAGTGATGAGCGATCCTCACACTCGGGGGCTTAGCCGTCATTCCGCATCACCTAAGTTATAAACTACTCCGAGTGACGAGCAATCCTCTCACTCGGAGGCTATCTGCGAACCTGTCTTCGCCTAAGTTCTAATACTCACTCCCGAATGACGAGCGGTCCTCTCACTCGGGGGGCTTAGCTGCGAGTCAGTCCTCGCCTAAGTCCGAAATCAATCAAACAAATTTAAGACCCCTGCCGATGTCGCCGCCACTCGACAGCGGTCTCGGGGACTACACCCAGTGGGTGCACTCCGCGTGCCCCCACTGGACCAGAAACCACTCAACAAGACCTGATCTACTCGAGAGGAAATCAAGCAAAGGACTGAAAAACAAATTCAGATAAATCCAGAGTATTCAGCATGGATAAAAGTTGCCCATGCAAATGACGAAAGTACTCGGGCCCAAGACCCGAAAGAAGTTTTAACGATACACCACCACTCGGCATACCGAGGCAAATTAAAGTTTTTGATCACCAGCAAAGCTTTCTCAAGCTCCAGTGGGACTTGCAGGTTCGACGAAGGTGTCCAGGTCGATCCCGTCAGCGATCCGAGTGGCCGCTTCGATGAAGGTCTCCATGAAGTCCTGGAACTGGAGCTTCTTTGTGTTGGCCACCTGAAGTGCTTTCAGTTTGTCCTCCTTGACCTCCTTGCAATGGACCCTGATGAGTGAGAGCGCTATGTCGGCTCCGCAGCGTGCAGCAGATTTCTTCCATGCCTGCACTCGACCAGGGAGCTCGTCAAGCCGAGTCATCATTGACTCGAGGTCAGCCTGAAGTGAGTCTTCCAGCCACAACTCCTTGTCGTCGAGCGACGTACTCCCGGACGCCTGCGACTCGAGCTTCAAGCCGGAACATGTTCATAGCCACAGCATCTCCGACAGGTGACTTGGAAGGGTCCAGATTGGGCTCGACCGCCTCGGTCTCCTTCTCGAAATCCTTGCAGAATTCTACATGAAGAAGATGGAAAGAATTAGTCATGATACTGTTCCCTGAAAATCAACGGAATTCACTCGACTGGATGAAGTTGGGATTAACGGAATTCACTCGACTGGAGAAAATTACCTTCAAGCAAAACATACATCTTCTGGGCGTAATCCCCCAGATAGGTCTCCAAGCCCTTTGCTCCCTTGGTTGCATGGTCAAGCCTTTTGCTCCAGTCAGCTCGCTCCTGCTTCAGCTTCGTGTTCTCTTCCTCAAGCTTGCTGGCCGCGGCGAGCTTCTTCTCGGCAGCTTCAGTCTTCTCCCTCGCCGTCTTCTGAGCATCGGCGAGTGATCTGTCTTTGTCCTCCAGCGCCTTCTTCATGATATCTAAAGCAATAGCATTGTTGAGTCGCGCTCGGAGTCGACGGTTTTCAGCACGCACGTCTGCTCGAGTGGAGTCACTCGGTTCAAAGATAGAAGAAACAAATAATGAAGTACTCGATCAACAAAGTTTACCTCCCGAAGCCTTCAGATCAGCTTGCGCACGCTCCAGGTCTCTCCTCGTCAGTTCCAAGTCGAGCTGAAGCTGAGTCTTCTCCTTCTCCAAGTCAGCATATCGAGTACCGAGCTCACAGGCCTTCTGAGATCAACGACAAAAACAATTCAGTGGACAGAAATATGGGCTTCGAGTCCAAGTTCTAAGACTCCCGCCGACTGCCCGTAGTCGACGGCAGTCTCGGGGACTACACCCAGTGGGTGCACTCAGCGTGCCCTCACCGGGACGGTATCCACTCGGAACGGTCCGCCCGATCCGAGTGACGGCCGAACAAAAAAAAAGAGATTGTCCACTCGACCAGGTCAGCCCTAGCCGAGTGCGTGACAAGCGATTACCAGTTGACAGACAGAAAACTCTCAGTGGGTGCAGAAGTCAAGTCATGGTAGACGGAAAACGACACAATCAAAAAGCGCACTTACAAGTGCACTTACTTGGACGTTCGCCCGAAGCGCTGAGCTAGCGTCGTAAGCCAGCTTGCTGGCCTTGTACGCCTCCTTCGTACGCTGCATCATATGTTCGGCCTGAATCATCGCCTCCTTAGCAGCTCCAGTCTGGTCTTCTGGAACACGGTGCAGAGAGAAGATGGTCTGTGAAGGGAGCGGCGATGTAGTCGGAAGGACTGGCGCTTGCGAGGCTGGCGCTTGGGAGACAGGCGCTTGTGGCGGACTGGCGAGCTCCACGGCCATCTGGGTCGGTGCTGTAATCGGTACAGTCGGAGACGGGGCTGCGGGGTCGGTATCCATTGGCTTGCATGTCACCAGTCGACATATCACATGACTGTCGAATGGTTTGAAAAGAATGTCAAATGACAATATGCCATACCTTGGCGAGAAGTAGCTGCGTCCGGCGTGTCCTTCTCCGCGCTTTACTCTCCTCGCCCCGGCGATGTCACCGAGGTAGCGGCCCTGACGATCAAGATCCACTCGGTCAGCAAAAATATGAAGCTCAGCAACAAGTTAAGCGAAGAGCAAGGATACTTACGTTGAAGCAATCGGCACGTCAACCTTGATTCTGGGGAGAGCCTTCCGGGGCTTGGTGGTGGTGACCTTGGGCTGCTTGGCAACCTTTTCAATCGGCTCTGGCGTCGACGTCCGACTGCGCTTGGAGCTCCTGGTGGTCGACCCCCCGGCCCGACCCCGGTCGAGTGTTGGGTCGTGACGCTGCTTGGAACGCCCTTCAGTACGCGGAGGAGACACGACTTCAACTTCATCGCTCCCCGACGAGTCGTCACCGTTGCCTTCGCTGTCCTCGGCGTAGCTGATGCTGTCACTGTCGCTCTCGCTCCCCGCTCCTTCAAGGTTCTGACCACCATTCGGCACGGGTGAATACATGTTCATGAGCTCCAGCAAAGATTCAAGTCAGTCAGCTGAAGACATATTCACTCGACAAGATACAAAAGCAATCGACAATGACATGACTCACCACATTCGGCGGATTTGCAGCTGATAAAGGCGATACTCTTTTGGAACCCCGGGGGTTGTCTCGCGCACCAGTGATGCCGCGCAGCCAAAGCGTGATGGTTTCCCCTGAGACTTCTTCCGGGTGGGTACGAGTGGTATCGTCGACTCCTGAGTAATGCCACATCGGATGGTCCCACGCCTGGAGCGGCTGGATCCGTCGACCCAGGAACACCTCCAACAGATCCAGGCCGGTCACTCCATCACGAATCAGATTCACAACACTGTTCATCAAGATCCCCACATTGGCCTTCTCTTCCTCGGCCACGGTCAGAGATGGGGGCGCTGTGGGTCGATCCAGCATGAAGGGAGGAAGGCCAGTCGACATGTTTGGGGACGCGACGTCGTGGCAGTAGAACCAGGTCGACTGCCAGCCCCGCACCGACTCCGGAAGGGTGAGCGCTGGGAAGGCACTCCCCGTCCTCTTCTGAAGACCCAAACCCCCGCATAGCTGGATGACGTTGGTTCTATTATCACTAGCGTGGGCCTTCTTTACCGACTGAGAACGGATGGTAAAGATGTGCTTGAACAGACCCCAGTGGGTGGGACAACCCAAGAAACATTCACACATCGTCACGAACGCGGCGAGATACGCAATTGCGTTGGGAGGAAAATGATGCAACTGAGCCCCGAAGAAATTCAGAAAACCGCGGAAGAAGGGATGCGGGGGCGGAGCAAAACCTCTCTCCAAATGGGTGGTCAGGAGGACCCGCTCGCCCTCGCGCGGCTCTGGCTCCGCTTCCGTCCCCGGCAACCTCCACGACCCGGCCGCAATCAAGCCGTCAGCTACGAGCTTCTCCACGTCCAACGCCGTCACGGTTGACGGCAGGAAATCGCCCTGCATCCATCCGGGTGGCGCTGCGGCCCGGGCGCTCGAGGGTTTCTTCCCCTTCGTCGTCTTCTTGGGAGCCATTGTCGCGACAGCGAGCGGATTCGATCTGAGCAGCGCGGCGGCGGAGCAGAAGAAGCGGAGGAGACGAGGAGAAAATGAGCGCACTGTCGCAAATTCCCCTCCCCTCTCGTTTTTTATGTCCGTCGACCCGAGTCACTGACTCGTGGGCCCGCCAAATCCCTGTGTATCCCACTAACGGAGGAGACGCGATATGTGGCGATAATGGTGGCGCGAGGATCGAGGAGCCGCTTCCCCGTCGGTTGCGTCATCCCTGCTCGGCGCGCGTTCCCCGAAATTTCGAATCCCGCGAAATCCGGGCCGGACAGAACGTCCTTTCACATCTGAAGATCCTGTTGACCATTCGGACTCGAACCTGCATCTGAATTCACTCGGAAGAGCTGACAAGCTGAATAGATCAAGGCAGCAGTTGGAAGGCCCAGTCGTTATAGGTATCGGAAAAATCTCGAAGCTCATTCGGAACGCTGAGTTCGGCAGAACCTGCACTGTCCCTTCTCCACTCGAGCCCTGATCCATTCGGGGGCTACTGACGAGGATATGTACCTAGGGTAGGGTATTAGGCCCATCTTACATACCCCACCTAAGGACACCACATTGGAGATCTACAAGACTACAAGAGAGATTCCGACTGAACTAGCCATGGCATATGAGTCACTCGACATATGTTCACTCGGAAGACCCCCCTACACTCGACGGTAAACCCTCACTCGGAGCGGTCGCCAATCACTCGACTGTAGAAGACCGGGAGTCTCCCCAGGGAGGCCAACGGGCAGGCGTTACGCTCGCCGCCTTAACTGGCATTTATTGTATACGTTACCAGTAACGTCCCTCTTTACTCCCCACAATCAATCCCTTAGATGCCGGACGTTTATGAGGGGCAGCGCACTCTATATAAGCCACCCCTCCCCACTGGCACAAGGGTTCGCAATCCTTTGTAAACACAACACACGTATCACTCGACAGAGTAAGCTCCCTCGAGCACCTGAGACGTAGGGCTGTTATCACTTCCGAGTGAGGCCTGAACTCATACATCTGTGTGTACACCCTCGCCGTAGCTAGGACTCTGCCCTCTCCTTTCGTACCCCTACCATCTACTGTCAGACACGTTCCCACGACACTAGCAGCAGGAGCAGCAGGTTGCTTTGATTGTGGAACTGTGAAGGCTGGTTTGGTTACAGAAGAAGAGGGGCGGCTGGCAGCGCCCTCAATAGGGGGCGGCGGTGTTCTGTTAGAGAACCGCCCAGCTATAGTATAACGTCCTTTAATTTGAGCTTCTTCGGCCAACTAGGACTCAGCTTCTCTTGCATGATGGAGTAGCTCATTCATGGTATTGTATTGGTGATGCCGAACAATACCCTTAATGTTATATTTCAGCCCATGGAGAAAACGTTGCATAGTCATCTCAACAGATTCTCGCACTCGAGCACGCTGCATCAACATCTCCATCTCCATGTAATATGCATCAACCGTCAGGGAACCTTGCTTCAATTGTCTCAATTTATCATAAACTGTGCGCAAGTAATTAGTGGGAACAAAACGAGCTTTCATAACCGCCTTCATCTCACGCCATGTACGAACAGGAAGCTCATTGTCATCGCGACGGGTACTCACAACGCTATCCCACCAACGCAATGCATAGCCATCAAATTCAGAAGAAGCAAGCTTGACCTTCCTATCTTCAGTATAATCATGCAAACGCCATAATTTCTCCATCTTAAGCTCCCAAGTGAGATACTCTTCGACATCAGTGGAGCCTTCAAATCTAGAAATCGTGAACTTGGGCTTGCCCAAAACATCATCCTCCTGAAACGGTACACGCCGAGCACCAAGTGGTGGTGGTAGGCGACCATGCCCTTGAAAGCCACGCCCACGGCCATGATTGCCCACCATGTTGTCATTGTCGTCATGGACACTATCAACATCGTCATGGTCGTCATGTTGGCGTTGCTCAATCGCGACACGTAACCCATTGACTGAAGTTGTCAACTGCTATATACTTGTTTGGAGAGCATTGACTTGTGTTTGCATAGCATTGACGGTAGTGTCAGTTGCGTCCACTTTCATTTGTATAACTTGAATATCAGCCTCAATTTTTTCAGCGGATCGATCAATAACCCCTGTCAAATGAACGCGGAGAGCTTCATGGTCCTTCCATGAAACACACTCGTCATCAGCCTTTTTCTGCAGCACATCAACATCACTAGAAGACATGATTAGTAGGTTAGTGCAAAAATCAAAATCTGTGTGGTGGCACACTCACAACTCACTCAAAACTGACAAGAAAAGGAAATCTTACCGTTCCAAAGTGAATAGTAATGCTTACCCGTTCAGATGGATGACTAATGCACGGATGTGATGAAGTGAATACCCGGGTATGAGAACAATCACACGACAGAGCAGGATTATATGGTGGAGCTAGGTATGATATCCTATCTACACCGAAGACAAGTCCTAGTGCTGATCGTGTGAGCCAACAACCAAGGAAAACACAAAAGGTGGAGAAAAATGTGGCAGAGCAACTATCAAAACAGGATGTGTTGCAATGCACTCGAGAGACACTAGCAATGCTCAATGTAAACAGGCACAAGATTGCTCAAGTCTACTAGTGCACAATCGCAAGAATCTAACAGTGCAATAGATAGCAACCACGTCCAGCCACTGTTTCTCTCTTTTTCTTTCTTTCGCTCCGTTTTTTTTTTAGGCCATAATAGATCGCAAGCAGCGGCAACTATTCTTGGATCACGTCCAGAAATTGCAAAGCACCAAAACCTATATGAGCAGCCTGTAGAGCGGAAACTTGTCTCGTGGGTAAGTTCCTAACACCTTTTGTGTAGACAGGCTGTGGCTATGGATTGGAATTTGCAAAACAGGATAGCTGATCGAACAACAATCCAATCTACGATGCAATCTACGATGGAAAATAAAAACCAATGGATTCGAAGGAACAAGCTACGCAAAAAGAAAGACACAACGACCAGCAACTAAAAAAATCTACGATGCAATCTAGGCTATGGCGAAAACCCTAACCCGAATCTTTTTGTGAGGCTTTTTCTGGATAGGATGAAAAACACAACTAATCTACGGATGATTTGGTGGATGCTTACCGAGGCAACGCTGGATATCTGATACCAAGATGATATGGGGTGTCCCGATCTTCTCAGTAAGCGGCGGTTGTGATGATGATGGTGTAGGATAACTTGTATGTCGCCGATGAACTCTCCCTCGCTTGATCCCTGATGCCAATGCAAAAGGTCTCAACCCTTGGGATATTCACAACGTCACACACTTGCGCACGCAGCCGTCGACCACGAACGGTATAATTGCAATATACTAATTCCCAATGGAAGAGCAGATCACACTTGACTTGCAGTATATAATCACCAGATCGATACGAATTGGTGATGAGGATTCAAGATGAATGCTTACAAGCAATCTCATGAACTAGGGTTTATCTTAAACGTGGTCTGCCTCTAACTAACCCTAAGGAAGAGTATTTATATCCTAAGATAGATCGAAGGGGTACACGGGCCGTCAGCGCCAAAGTCTGCGCGCAGGCAGCACGGTAGTACCGCTCACAGCAAGTGGTACAACCGCTAGAAGCGGTAATACCGCTCTGAGAATTCTAACTGCCGCTTTAGTACCGTTTATGTCGCTTTGATTCCAGAAGAAAATTGTTAAGCGGTACTTGGGCGGTAGTGCTGGGCCGGTAGTACCGCCTAAGCGGTACTACCGCTCGGGCAGGCGGTACTACCGCCTGGGAACTGCAGAATCCTCTTGCTTCCTTGTGCCATGCCTTCCTCCTTGCTCCCTTGTGCCGCGCCTTCCTCTCCATTGTACCTAATGACACATACACACAAGGATTTAGGCAGTATAAAGCTCTCATTAAAAGAAATAGCATTATCAACTAAGAGAGAATTCACCTGTTGTTCTAGTAACTTAGCACGAGCTCTTGTAGTTGGTCCAATCCTGATTTCATCATTGGACGTCTTCTTTGCAGCAACAGGTTGTTCCTCTTCAAGGGATGGAACCATAGTAGGGATGTCCTCATCATCTGGTATCTAGTTTAGGCATTATAAAGTTCTTTCGAATCGTTAGTTACCGCTTTAGCGGTAGTACCGCTCCAGTACTACCGTCCTAGTACCGCTTAGGAAATTTCTTGTGGAATCGAGCGACCCCAAGCGATACTAAAGCGGCACTTGATATTGGTACGAGCGGTAGTACCGCTTATCACGGTAGTACCGCCTGCCATAAGCGGTAGTACCGCTCTGCCAGCGCGCAGGTTTTGGGCTGTCCAGCCCGTGTACCCCTTCGATCTCGTTTTAGACTATAAATACCCGTCCCCTAGATTTAGTTAAGGGTAGACCACGTTTAAGATAAACCCTAGTTCATGAGATTGCTTGTAAGCATTCATCTTGAATCCTCATCACCAATTCGTATCGATCTGGTGATTATATACTGCAAGTCAAGTGTGATCTGCTATTCCATTGGGAATTAGTATATTGCAATTATACCGTTCGTGGTCGACGGCTGCGTGCGCAAGTGTGTGACGTTATGAATATCCAAAGGGTTGAGACCTTTTGCATTGGCATCAGGGATCAAGCGAGGGAGAGTTCATCGGCGACATACAAGTTATCCTACACCATCATCATCACCACCGCCGCTTACTGAGAAGATCGGGACACCCCATATCAAGCGAAGCAAGATAAGAGAAGGAAGTTGAGTTTCGGTCAGTACTTTCCTGCAGAGCTCCCAGAAGCTGCCGGCAAGAGCCTTGCCGGCGAGGAAGTTGCCGGGAACAATGCCAAGCCTGCCGAGGGAGAACAGGCTCCGGCAGGGCCTCGGGCCCTTGCCGTAGAGACAAACGCTCCCACGGCGGAAGACATGCCTTTAGTCCTTGCTGTCGAGCCTCAGGCTCCAGCATGGGCACAACACATTGTTCAGTTCCTCCAAACAGGAGGACTTCCCGAAGAACAGGAAGAAGCGGAGAAAGTAGCCCGTCAGTCTAATATGTACCAGTTTGTGGACAATGTCCTGTACAGAATGAGACCGAAAGGTGTGAAATTGAAGTGCATTCCTCGGGAGGATGGACTGGAGCTGTTGGCAGAGATACATGGAGGCATATGTCGCTCCCACATAAGATCAAGAGCTCTTGTTGGTAAGGCATTCCGGCAAGGTTTCTTTTGGGCCACTGCTCTCCAGGATGCAACTGCACTAGTAACCAAGTGTGAAGCGTGCCAGTTCCATTCAAAGAAATTGCTTCAACCAGCTCAAGCTCTTCAGACAATCCCTCTTTCGTGGCCATTTTCGGTCTGGGGGCTCGACATTTTGGGCCCTTTCCCCCGTGCTACCGGGGGCTTTGAGTACTTGTACATCGCAATCGACAAGTTCACAAAGTGGCCGGAAGTGGAAGCAGTGAGGAAGGTGACAGCACAATCAGCCGTCAAGTTCTTCAAAGGACTAGTTTGCCGTTTTGGTGTACCAAACAGGATCATCACTGACAACGGCACACAGTTCACGAGCCACACCTTCATGCAGTACGTCCAAGACCTTGGCGGCAAGATCTGTTTTGCTTCTTTTGCTCATCCAAGGAGCAACGGCCAGGCGGAAAGGGCAAATGCTGAAGTGTTGCGAGGACTTAAGACAAGAACGTTTGACAAGCTGCGCAAGTGCGGAAAACGCTGGATTGATGAGCTGCCAGTAGTTCTTTGGTCAATCAGAATGACACAAATCGAGCCACCGGCCAGACACCCTTCTCCCTAGTATACGGGGCAGAAGCAGTTCTCCCCATGGAACTCACATATGGGTCACCTCAAGTGCTCGCCTATGATGAGCTTGAGCAAGAGCAGTTGCGGCAAGATGACGTTACGCTCCTTGAGGAAGATCGTCTTCAGGCTGCTATGCGAGCTGCACGCTACCAGCAAGCCTTGCGCCGCTACCATAGCTGCAAGGTTCATGCCCGAAGTCTTGAGGAAGGCGACCTTGTTCTTCGGCGCGTTCAGTCGGCCAAGAATTCTAACAAGTTGACGCCGAAGTGGGAAGGCCCTTATCGGGTAGTACGAGTCACCAGGCCTGGCGCAGTCCGCCTGGAGACCGAAGATGGCGTTCCAGTGAGCAATTCCTGGAATATCGAACATCTTCGTAAGTTCTATCCATAAGGCGCGGTTGCCGGGTCCCCCGGCAAGCATCTTTTGTACAAGTTTTGCCGGCAAGGCATATAATCCTTTGTACAAAGCCAGGCGCAGATCCTGTGCATAGTTGAATAAGATTAAGTGTTTTACAATTCTTGTCGATTTTCATGTTTACTTATATGCATGTTTGTCTGAGATATTGTATTACGCTTATTGCCAGTAAGTATTAACGAACCGCCAAGGTTCCATATCCCTATTTTCTCTTCTTTCTTTTTCTTAAAAGGATAGAAGGTTCCCTCACGTACAAGTTTGCCGGGGGGGTGATGGTATGGACACCAACAGGCGATGTTCGAAATTGACATCTTGCAGAAAGGAGTACAACAACGAAAAGATAAGTTGCAAAACTCTAAGTAAAGTTTTCACTATAAAGTTATTTTCCTTGGACGATTTTGACTTTTGTATGGGAAACCTACACGCGAAGGAACCTTGTCATGATCGGTTGCGCCCTTACTTTGTTTTGAGTCCGCTCAACAGCTTAAGTGGCTGCACTGAGAACGCCAAGGTATCTTGCCAGCAGCGGCATCTCCAGCAGGCTGCTAAGGATCCATTCCTCAAAGCGCTCGCGGCAAGGCTGCGCGCACCGGCAAGTTTCCAATAAAGCGTAGGGCGTGTACCATACGAAAAGAAATCAGACAAGAGAAATAGCATGCATTCATTCAAAACACAGCCAGTTATATTACATCAATAGTTGCCGCGATTCTAACTTAAGATAAAATTGTCTTTGGCATGGAATGGTGGCGACGAAGAGAAATGACGTAGCTAGTCCCTGCGCTGACCTTCGACCCCCTTGACTTGGTTCACCTTGTCGACGATGGGCGCGACAAGTTCTTCGAGTGCCTTGAGGTCCACATCCTTCGGCACGCGGTCAAGAACGTTGGTGAGGTTGATGCCAGGGTTCTTGTGCACCACTTGGATGAGCACCTTGAGGAGGACGGCCCAGCAGAGTTTGCGGGATTCGTTGGGCAGATGGGTTGCTCGACCAGATTGGAGCAGCTTCAGGGCGTCAACCATGCCCTCAAAGAACATGGTCAGCCTGGCGCTCGGAGACACCCTATCGTTGGAAGAGTAGTTGAAGTTTTGCAGGCCCATGGTGGACAGTTGTGCTGTAAGCCATTCCGCAACATCGACAAGGCGCTCAGTCCAGATCCGCACACCTGACTCATAGTCATTATAAGTTGCGGTGGCGCTCTTGAGCAGGTCCTTCTCATTCTGGAGATCTTTGATCAAGACTTTCTCACGAGCCTTGCAGTTCTCAAGGGACTCTTCCAGCGTGGCCAGCTTCAGTTTCAGATCGGCAATGGATTCATTGGCTAAGGTGAGTTGCTTGATCTTGTCGGATATGGTGGTTTGCATCTCCGCCAGGCTGTAGAGAGTCTTCTCTCTATCGGTTTTGAGCGTCGAGATCTCCTTGCCGTGATCCTCAAGGTCCACCTCCAGCTTCTTCACCTTATCGTCAAGCTCATTCTTGGCGGCCTCTGTAGCTTCGGCAGAATTGACGGCTTCCTTCAGCTTGCCGGCGTGGTCTATGACCAGAGCCTCGAGGGCTTCCTTGTGTTTCTGCTCCAGCTCCTGGGTTCGCTGCGTGACAAGCTTTTCAATCTCTTCATCCTTGCCGCGAAGCTTGTCGGCAAGCGCCCTCTCGCGAGCGGCAAGGTCCTCTTCATAGACATCAAGCCCGACGCGGCGTTCCGTTAGGCGAGCTTCCTCTGCAGCAGCCCGTTGCGAGGCCTCCTCTTGCGCATTCTCGATGTCAGACTGCTTTAAGAGGAGTTCGCTCCAGTTTTCACTCAGCTGTTCCCGACCAGTTTTCATCTCTTGAAAAGCTTCGGCGTACCAGACTTGTGTTTCCTCGACGCGCTTCTGGAAATACGCCTCCGCTGCTCCAACAACTGCTGCCCTGGAGTCCAACTTCTCCTTTCGAGTGCGGTAGAGCTCCTGGAGCTTTTGGAAGTTGTCGCTCATGGTTTGGAGGAGCTATTCCTCCTTGGATTTGCTGCTACTAGTGCTTGGTTCATCAACAATTGTAATTCTGACAGCGGCGATGACTTCCTCGTCAAAAATTTCCCCTTCAGTTGGCACCCCAGTGCTTGCCGTTCCTAGTATGTTGACGAACAGTTTCTCGCCAACCTTAAGGTATCTACTTGAAGAGGGGGCTTCGGATGTTGACGGCTGATACTCAACAACCGTCTCACCGGCAACTGGGGGCTCCGTGGCCGGCGTAGCGCCTGGCACTCCTGCGGCAGGAATGCCGTCAGTATGGTCACTGGACTCCTTGCCAGCCTTCTCAGCAAACTCCTTGGTGGTTTCTTCCTGTACGTCCTTGGCGGCCATGTCAGCGGCAACTCTGCCATCCCCGGCGGCAGCATTCATGGCGGTCTCTTCGATGATGACATCTACATCCATTTGTTCCATCAAAGGGAGATCTGAAAGACAAAGAAAGGGAAACAAGATGAGGACAAGGTTGAAGTTCAAGAAGACAAAAAAATACACAATATATAAAGACAGAATGACAAGTACTCTGAGGCAAACGGTTTACCTGCGTCAAGCTGTTGAGAGGTGGTTTCTCCTTTCCCGGCAACATTGGTTGCCAATGTAGGACTGCCGGTGCCTGTGCTTGCCGTCTCCTCCTCAACAAGAATGGGCTCGTCAGCGGAAACCCTTGCCGAAGATCCGTCTCTGGGCGGCGTAGTTGACGGAGGTGGCGCATCAGGGACGGCCTCCGATGGCTTTCCTTGTTGATGTTCTTCTCCTACAAGCTCGGCGATGTCAGTGGCAAAGATACACGTCCCAATGCTCGCCAGTGGGAAATGAGTAACGAGGCTGAGCTCCGGGCTGATGGTGATCGGTTCTGGCGCACCTGTGGTGCTTGCTGGCAGCTCATCGCCCGTCGAAGTCTTCGCCTTCTTCGCCATCCTTTGTGCCAACGTTTCTGTATCTCTGCGGGGACGGGCCAAAGCAAGGCAAACAAGTTAAGCAAAACCAGAAATTCAGAAGTTAAAAGATGTGACAGGACCCTTACTCTTCTCCTTACGAGCTAAAGGCGGAGAGGTCGAAGTCAACTTCCGCCACGGTGTCCGTGTGAGGAGGTGAAGGAGTGGTCCTGGGTCGTTTGGCTGTGGCAGAAGAAGAAGGTTGGTGGGCTGAGGCACCAGAGGTGGCTTTCCGAAGAACATGCTTCTTCTTCTTCTCAGGAGCTGGGGGCTCCTCGCGCAGCTGCTCCTCAGCTGTATCTTCGGCAGAAGGGTCCCCGACAGCTATGCCACTCTGCTCTCCGGCAACCTCGCCTTGCCCGGCATGTTTTCCCTCTGACATCACTTCTTCTTCACTGGCTTCCCCTTCCATGAAGCCAGCGCTGCCGGCCTCCGCGGCAAGATTCACCTCTTCCACCCTGCTGGCGATATACGCTACTTCTTCTTCAGTGGTGGGGCGGATGAGGTTCGTTTCTTCCCGGATGGCCCTCTCCGACAAGTTGCCAAAGAACTCTTGTGCCTGCTCTGCGGATGGTTCCTCCCAAGTTCCGTCAAGGCCGTGAGCATTACACACCGGCATCATGGCGATGATTGAGGCCAAGGCGGAGTTGTTGCACAGAGGAATTACGCTAGCCGGCAACTTGTATTTAGCGTCAGGCCTGAACAGTTTCTGGCAGAGAGCTGTGTGCTGCATGACCGTCAAGTTGTTATTCAGACCAGGGCGCAGCATCATGATATCTGCCGCATTCCGGAACTCCCAGGCTGGTCTCCCCTTGTTCTGCAGAGGGGCGATGCGCCGGCGAAGGAAATCAGCGCCAATCATCTCTATTGTGAGCCCGACAACTCGGAGGCGGTGGATCCTGGTAATTGCGATTGTTAGCTTCTCATCTTGAGGATCGAGGGCGCTCCAGTCATTACCGCGCGCCATTTTAGTTTGTCGAGGCAAGCAGAAGGGATGAGGGTCTTTCTCCTGAATCCAGCACCACTTGCCCCGCCATTCTTCCCACTTCTCGCGGTAGACCCCGTCTGGGTATATCTCTTTGTTCCATGTCCTTGGAATCCAGGTGATAGAATCAGAAAGGGCCTCTCCCTTTTGAATATGGGGAATGAAATAATGGTGGAAGAGGGCTGTGTTAGTGATTACCCCGGCAAAAATTTCACAAAGATGGGCAAAGACTGACATGCATGTCACGGCATTCGGCGTAAAATCCAAAAGATGGAAGCCGTATGTGTACATGATGTCGATGAAGAAATCAGAAAACAGGGGACAGAGCCCGTAGTAAAAGTAGTCGGCAAAGAAGGGGAATTTATCTGGGCCACCCTTGGAGGAACCTGGGCTCACGCGAGTAGCAGGATGAGCCTTCGTCTCCTTCGCCCACATGCACAGGTATCTGTCCTTCAGAGCGCTTGCATCGAGCGCCGAAGTGAAGACGACGTACTCCCTCCGCATCTTCACCAGTTCGCTCTCCGAAACGGTGATTTTCACCCCCTTGCCCCTGCTCGCCTTGGGCAGCATGGCGACTATGGGAGCAGAGGCCGAGGACGGTGAGGACGTGGAGGCGGCGGATGAGTGGGAGAGGCTCTGTTTCGAGCTCGAGGAAGGAGACGACGGCGGGTTCCAGATTGGAAAGGACAGGAGGTAAATGAGCAAGCGCCTCTACGGTTTCCTTTTTATGGGGAAGGCGCGAGGCTGTCTCTTTACTAGTCAATATGAAAACGCTTTTGCGAGCGCGCTGCTATTACGGCCGCTCCGCACACGTATCCCACGTCCCGCATTCAATGGGCGTCGTGGGGGGGCGCAGTAAGCAGAATGATTACAATAGCTAACTCCTGCCACGCGTGCCCGTGCACTGTTTGGGCCTAGCCCAACAACCCCTCGCACCCGTGTATGGCCTAGGCCCGGGGCTCCTGTCGGTGTACTAAAGTTTGGGTCTTTAGTACCCCATACTTGTGCACGGACGGTTGTAGCCACACTAGCGGCAAGACCTGCCGGGGGACAGCTGAATGCAAGTGCAAGAATGTCAAGAAAGCATTCAAGTCAATAATTAGAAGACAGAAGACCAAAGGCTGGGACCCCGGTAAGATTCTTGCCGGGATGGCTTGCGGAGCCCCGGCAAGACTCGCACCCGGCAAGACCCCGCCACCCTGTCACCGCTCCAGCGCAGCGACCAGCCTGTCGTTTAGGTTTTGTCCTCCTGGGTGTGTGTCAAGGCGCTAACGGCGGATGGGGTTAAGCGGTGCTGATGGGACGGGCTCTTTTTCCATCCCCAAGAAAGTTAGGGACACCTAAACGGAGCATTTAATGCGTTTGTCCTAAGACATCGGGGATAACCATGTAAACGTTGTAGCAACTTTACACCTCTTGTATGTACTCTGCGCCACTGTTGGTGACCCCTTCGACATATAAAAGGAGGCCCAAGGCATAGCTACAGGGGAGGGACCTTCTGGACCAGTTAGATGCGTAGCGGCTGTGTACTGTTCATCACATAGCACTTATGGAGACAGAGTTCAAAGACTCACAATACCAAAGCAGGAGTAGGGTTTTACGCTTCTCAGCGGCCCGAACCTGGGTAAAAATCCCTTGCGTTGATCGCTGGATCTGCTCTTTGTGCACGCCCTTTTCCCTGCCGAACCGTAAAAGGGATCCACGTGATCCCATAGGTGTCGTACGCCGACACTTGGAAGGGGGTTGAGTGTACATGACTTCGGTTGTACGTATACTTCTCCTGTTGAGCCACCACCGTCTGCAATAACTCAATGGCATTCCGTGCCTCTTCGGCAAAGGGGGCCCCGTCGGCGAGGGGGAGCGCATTGAGCCTGGTAGCCACTGATATCATGTTCTCCACCGGGTTAGAATAATGACCATGTGGTGTCAGAAAACGCTGCGGCGGGGTCTGATTCCTGCGGGGCGGGTCTGGCTGCCGATGCTGAGTCGCTGCCCTATTCCCAAGCACCTCCGCCGTTCGGGTCATGGTCAACACTGCATTCGGTCCTGCTCCCGGGGTGTTGAAGAGATTCCTGGGCTCATACTGCTCAGGCAGGCGGGTCTGATGCCTCATCCGAAAAACTGCATCTGAGGCTTGCTGATCCAGATTGAGGCGAAAAGCTTCAGCCTTCAGACGCTCCGACTTAGCATCCATCTGAACCTGCATTGCATTGATATCCTCCTGGGCCCTGGTCATCTGCTCTTTCAGCCTTGCAATCTCTGCATTAGCCTGCTTGATTTTCAGTCGTGACCTCGGTTCCCATCTAAGTCGTTAGGTCATTCATCAAATCCAGCAAAACCTGAGCCGGCGGCCTGGCTGATCCGGATCTCAATGCGCCGGCAGCCGCCGCCGCTCTAGCCGCTGTGTTATTGACAGCCGGCGCCGTGCCTGCCATGAAGATGGCGGCTTGGCTTGGCGGCTCGTAGGGCTCCGGAATACTGTCACCATCGGAATAGCCCCCAAGCCCGCCGTCATGAAGCTGGTAAATTGACTTCGTCTCTTCGCTTGAGGATCCATCCTCCGAGCAGACGAGGGTTTCTCCTCCTGACACGGAATTTTCCAAGAGCTCTGCGCCTTGTGTGAAACCGATGAAAACATGCTTCCGGCCGGGTTGAATCCGGGCGGGTTGCGCACGCCGGGCCGACTCGATGAGGTTGGTGCATGGGTTAGGAAGCACGTTGGGTTGAATCCGGGTGGGTTGCGTGCGCCGGGCCGACTCGACTAGGTTGGTGCAGATGTCCGGCCCGGACTTAGATCCGCCGATCTTCCCAATGAAAATGTGGATTCCGCCGAAAGGGACTCGGGACCCGTACTCGATTGAGTTGTCCTCGGGGCCCCAGCAAGCGTCATCGATGTAGAGCTTGCCGCGGCGACTCTTAGTCATCCTGCCAACGGCGTATCCCTTAATCCCTGGGAGAGAGCCCTTCGAGTACTCTAAACCACCGCGCATCTGCCCCACGGTGGGCGCCAACTATCGTGGTTTTATCACCGCAAATGTCCTAGTGAAAGGACTTAGGGGTGAAGCCATCGCTATGGTGATAAACTCGAAGGGGTTGGTCAGGACGAAGGACACGGGTTTACCCAGGTTCGGCCCCTCTCGAAGGAGGTAAAAGCCTACGTCCTGCTTTGAGTTGTATTGATTGGGTATCGATTACAAGGGAGCGGATTTGCTTGACCTAGCTCTCGATCAACTGTTTTTGTACCTTAAGTCGCCGAGGGAACTCGCCTTTATATACAAAGGTCGAGTCCCTGGGCTTACAAGAGTCCGGGCCAGGTTACACCTAGTAACCCACCTTATCTCTAAATCGCCTTTCCTTCTCTGGCAAGCCATCTCCAGGCATCTTACGCCTTCGGGTCACACACCGCCTTCCGGCTCTAGGCCTCCGCCCGGCCCGTCTAGTAAGTCACCTCCAGGCTGGTCTTGGTCTTCAGGCCTGTTTAAGGCCTTATTGCTAAGTCGCCAACTTCCTAACCCGGCCCCTCCTGGGCGGGTTATACCACGGGGTTATATCCCCAATAGAGTGTGAGGATTCGTTCGACTACATTGGATCGTCTTCTTCATGGATTCGTTCTTCTTCCAAGCGGGATCTCAGGCAAGATGACAATTTCCCTGGATACCATTACTATCATTGCCATGCTAGATGTCTCGTTTCTATCGCTTGTCTCGCTACCTACCACTTATTTGTCAAGCCTCCCAAAATGCCATGAAAAGCCTCTAACCCCTCCACATCCCAGCAAACCATTGTTTGGCTATGTTACCGCTTTCTCAGCCCTTCTTATAGCGTTGATAGTTGCAGGTGCCATTGTTTCCATGTGCCAACATGGATGTTTTGAACTATCACAGTATTATTGCTATTTAATTTAATGCACATATATACTTGGTAAAAGGTGGAAGGCTTGGCCTTTTGCTCGGTGTTTTGTTCCACTTTTGCCCCCCAAGTTACTTGTGTACTGGTGTTATGTTCCATATTGAGCGCTCCTAACATGCTTGCGGTTGTTATGGGGACCCCCTTGACATTTGTGTTGGGATAAAACTCTTCGGGCAAGGCCCAACATTGGTACTATATTTGCCTAATAACAACTAAAATTGCATAGGGACCCGCCGGCACCCGCGGATAATTAATCAACAACCCGGGCCAGTGCTCCTCATGAGTGTTGGTCCAAAATATAGCACTGTGCGGGGCCACCCCGAGGCAACTCGGGTGATGTCTATCAGGCCACTGTACACTAGCTCATCTGGTCGTGTCCTGAGAACGAGATACGCGGCTCCTATCGGGTTAATCGACACGCGGGGTAGCCTTGCTGGATTTGGTTTACCTTTCTCGAACGTCTTGTGCGTGGGATTTTGAGGACACTTCGGGATATCTCGAGGTTGAGATTTTCCAACGGAATATCCAAGGAGATCACGGGTTTCGTGGTCGAGGTTATTCCCGCAGCGTGTGGTTAGTTTGTGATGGATGGGTTGGAGCACCCCTGCAGGGTTAAATCTTTCATGAGAGTCGTGCCCGCGGTTATGTGGCAACTTGGAAATTTTGTTTAACACCCGGTCATAACAAACTTAAAGTAAACTCAAATAAAATACACCAACCGTGTGCGTAACCGTGACTGTCTCTTCTCGTGATTTGTGAACCGAGAGAGAACACGGTGGGGTTATGTTTGTTCGTAAGTATGTGTTCAGGATCACTTAGTGATCATTACTAGTTCACGTCCGTTTAAACAACGATCATCCCCCTTTATTCTTGTCGTCGTAAGTTAGCCACCCAAATAAATGATTAGTGATTGCTGCAGTCTCACCACTTAACCATACCTCACCCATTAAGCTTTAATATTCTTGATACCCTTGGAAATGAGATTACTAAGTCCCTGTGGCTCACAGATTACTACAACAACAGTTGTTTTTTTTTGACGTGTCAAGGACAGTAGGAGAGGATCCTACTGTCATATATTACTCATCCCACAAAATACAGGTGTGTTACAAGTACATGTTGTTTACAGTGGACCCACCTCCCATCTTCGAGAGTGGTGAGGAGAGAAGGTAGGAAAATCAAGAGCAGAGGAGGAAGTCTGCACTACTGATTCTAGGAAGGATTCAATAAAACTAGACAAGGAGGATTTAACCCTTTGTCTCAGGAGTGATAGGTCTGTCTTGAATCTCCCCCTCCAAGAAGCAAATGAGTGTGGGATCTTCCTGAAGATCAGATCATTCCTTTCCTTACAAATGCTCCAAGCTGTCACCATGAAAATTTCCATGAATAAGGGGGAGCTCCAATTCGTTCTCCCATCTTTGATCATTGCCAATCTATTCCCATCAGCAGTCCAGTTAATTCCAACAGCATCCCAGCATCTACGCGCAAAGGGGCGATTGAAGAACAAGTGTTCAACTGTCTCTTCTTCATTGTTGCTGCACAGAGCACATTTCAAAGTATCATCTATTTTGTAGTGTCTCCTTTTGAGCTTATTCTTGGTATTAACTCTGTCTACAAGGATTAACGAGAGAAAAACTTTCAGTTTCATTGTGCGCTTGGAGCGCCAGATCCACTTGAAGGCCTCATCAGGCACAACGTTTCTGAAGTGGAACTTGTAATATCGGGAGGCAGTGTAGTGGGGTCCCCACACGCAGACCCATACATCATTCTGGTTAGCATCAGGCACAGTCTTTAAGGTGGCCGCTTGGAGATCTTGTAGCTCTCCTCTTGCTTGTGTCGTGAGAGGCCGGTGGAAACCTTCTCGCAAATCACTCATTGCTAAGAATTTGGTCACCGAGGCATCCTCCCATTTGAAGAAAGAGAATGCTCTAGGGTAGGTCTCTTCAAATATTTATTCCTTCCACAGGTCTTTCTAGAAGAGGGCCGAGGTCTCATCACCAACCTACACAGAGGTGACCCCGCGATAAACATCAGCCAAGTTCATGACGTCTCGCCACCAGAACGATCCGCATGGGTTCGTCGCGTGTGGCACTTTTTCGTCATAGTATGTGGACCAAATCAGAGATACCCATGGAACCTCTCTCCGGTTATAAAAGATGTGCAAATAGTTCAGCAGCAGGGCCACATTTTGTGTCTTCACGTCCAGAACACCCAGTCCCCTAGGATTCTTCGGTCTACAGATGAGATCCCAGGCAGCAAGAGAGTTGACAGTCTCTCCTCGGTCAGTCTGCTTCCTCCATAAGCATCTGTGGCGGATTTTGTCCAGGTGTTCGACAAATTTTGGCGGGAGCTTGAGGGTGCACATAGGGTACACCAACATAGAAGTGATCAGTGAATTTAGCAAGGTCAGCTTGCTACCTTGGTCGAGCATGCACAAGGACGACGACAACCTACGCTCAATGCGTTGAACAACGGGCATCAGATCTGCGACTGATGGTTTCGTTGTCCCCATCGGGAGCCCAAGGTACGTAAAAGGCATGGTTCCAACTGAGCATTGTAGGAGGTTGGCAAGATTCGTTACCAGGCCATCTTCGACATTAATGGGGATTAGGAGATATTTATGGAAGTTAATCTTGAGTCCTATCGATTTAGCATAGTCAATCAAGAGTTGCTTCATGCTATCGACCTGTCCTGGGTTTGCTGGCGTCAGTAGAATAGTGTTGTCTACATACTGTACCACCGGGTAGTCTTCAGTGCTGCGTGCTGGTATTGGCATCTGGATCTTTCGTTGCGTGTATGCATCATTGATCACAGCTTGTAATATATCAGCTGCTAACACAAAGATCAGGGGGGAAAGTGGATCACCCTGTCGCACTCCACATTTGCAAAAGAACTGTTTCCCCGGCGTTCCGTTGAGTAAGACAGAAGAGGTTCCTGAGGAGAAGATACATTCAATCCAGCCGATCCAACGATCATCAAAGCCCATATGTTTCATGATGTCTAGCATTGCAGAGTGTTCAATGGTGTCAAAGGCTTTGGCAAAGTCCAGCTTGAGCAGAATGATGGGGTCACCGGACTATTTACATTGATGTATGTATTCATATGCCCAAGCTAAGCAATCTTGGATGGTCCTGCTTCGAAGAAATCCATATTGATTTTTGTGGATTATTTTCAGGATTACCTTCTGTAATCTATTAGCCAGGATTTTGGTTAGAACCTTCAAACAACAATTGAGCAGTGTGATCGGCCTAAAGTCATCCGCAGTCTCAGGGGAGTTAATCTTAGGTATGAGTGTTATAAATCCCGAGTTGATGCTGGACAGGTCCAAATCCCCCTGGTAGAAATCTTCACAAAGCTTGTAAAAATCTTCTTTGATGATGTGCCAACAAGATTTCAGGAATTGTCCATTAAACCCATCAGGGCCAGGGGTTCTATCAGCTGGCATTGTTCTGACCACATCATCTATTTCTTTATGTGTGAAGGGGGTAGAAAGGGTCTCCAGGCCATCAATTTTCTTGATGATGTGCTCAAGGTTGAATTTCATAGCAGGAGGGGATGAATTTCCCAGTCTCTGTTTGTAGCTTGCAAAGAGAATTGATTATTTGGCATTGTGGTCACAGACAATTGTCCCATCAGGCAACTTAAGAGTGGCAATTGAGTTTCTCCTATATCTTTTAGTAGCTAGGGCATGAAACAACTTTGTATTCTCAGCACCAAACTGAATGTATCTGATAGTACATCTCTTTCTCCAGTGTTGGTTTTGAAAGTCAAGCAGCCTAAGGAGATGGCTCTTAATTATGTGCCTGAAGTTGGTTTCAGGGAGCGTGAGAGGCCTTTGATCTTCCAGACTATCCAGCTCATGGAGAGCCTGGTTACAATTTTGTATCAGGATGGTTAGCCTGGAAATCCCTTTACTCCACTTTTTGAGGTCATATCTTAAGTTTTTGAGCTTTTTGCAGAGGACTGCCGCAACATTTTTGGCATGACAGGGTTTGTTCCAGGATGTATGGACTACTTGCATGAAATTTTGATGATTGATCCAAAAGTTCTCAAATCTGAAAATCTTGCTCTTGGGTATAGATGTTTCTATGGCCACGACACACGGTGAGTGATCAGAGACGGGTTTGCCTAGGGTAGTAACAATGGTGTTTGGGAAGGTCTGGGAACAATGGCAGGAGGTGAGGAACCAATCTAGCTATTCCAGGAGTGGATCGGTTTGCATGTTACTCCAGGTGTAGGAGCGTCCGTTAAGGGGGAGTTCGATCAGGGCTTTGTGCTCGGATGATATCATTGAAGAGCAACATGTCATTCACATCTCCTCCTGGTTTGTTACGATTATCTGAAGATCTGATAAAATTATAGTCTCCTACCAGGAGCCAATCTTTAGTGTCAGGTATGGTCAGGTCGTATAGCCAATCAGTAAATTCAGTGCGATCACTAGCCTGACATGGTCCGTATATGGTATATAAAGACCACTGATTACCCGAGGTTTTGGAGAGGAAAGAAATGCCCAATGCAAAAGGTCCAGAGAATATGACAGAACCATCAAAAACTGAACTATTCCAAAGGGTAATAATTCCACCAGAAGCCCCTCGCGAAGGAACAGAAGAGAATTTATCAAAGCGTTTAGGGCAGAAAGTTTTAACAAAAGCCATATCAAAATGCATACGCTTGGTCTCTTGCAAGCAGACCACATGACACCCACAGGTTTCAATAGCATTACGAATACCTAACATTTTTTTGTCTGAATTTATTCTTCGAATGTTCCAAACCAACACATTCCACTGTTGGTTTCTGGGTGCTAGTTGGGCCATCAGGTGGTCGAAGAAGAGGGCCCCTCCTTGTCAGCCATAAGCTTGTCCTCGGAGAGTTCTTTAGTCGGGACACCACATTTAACTGAACCGATCATCTGCAACACTGGTATAGGAGTGGGTGGGGGAGGAGCACTGTCATTGACCGCAGAAGTAGTGTTGGTCGGGTTGGGGACAGTGGGGATCTGTCGCGCCTTGACCTTACTCTTGTTTTTACGCCCATCTGTCATAAGAGGTGCCTTGAAGCCATCATATTTGTTGGCGCGGGTGCTGCGGAGTAGCTGAGATTCATCAACAGGGAGCACGGTTTTCTTCTTTGTGACCTGGCCAGCAGACTCAAGAGCCAAGTGTGACGATGTTGTTGACGATGAACTGTCCAACAGGGCAGCCTGTGCTACAGAGATACTGTCAGCTGTTTTCTCAAAGTCAGAATTGTTACTGGCCGTCTGGACCTGGTAATGTGGAGCCGTAAGCTCGTCCTGATAAATTGCCTCATCAGTAGTTGACACTGGCAAAGGGGTGGTGTTAGTATTCGTAATGTGGGATGTCTGCGTAGTAGGTGCTGAACCTGCTTGGACTTGTTCAGTAATTGGGTCGTTGTGCTGACTGTCCTCAGATTGGCGAGCAGTAGCAGCAGAGACTTGACTGTGAGACAGCAGTAGAGCTCGGCTGTGTGGAGAGTGGGTGAAGGAAATCCCCTCATTCTCAAGTGTGATATGTATGTTAATTTCTTGGGGGGAGTTCCTAATGCCATAGCCGCTACTCCAAGGGCCAAAGGTGGCCAAGATAGGGCGGATAGCTGCCATCAGGAAGGAGTTGAGCTGTCTGCGAGGAGCTAGGTTGTTTAAAAGCAGTGTCATCACTTCATTACCTCGAGCTGACAAAGCAAACCGCAGGCCAGAATTGTGAACTTCGACAGAGAGAGCAAACTGTTCCTGAGTTGTGATTTGTTGAGCAGAGAAACTTCCATCTGTCCTACTGTTGGATGCCATCACCCACTTAGAGTGATCAGTATGGATAGAGCTTAGGCTGTCAGATACAATAATAGAATCGTTCCCAGCTTGAGCCGCACTGTCAGACATGTTATTGTCGGGTGTGATTCCATCTTGCACTGTGAGTCCTTGAGCAGACAGCCATGCCTGGAAGTTCATCAAGTATGGCGGCATTTGTGCAGGTGGTTCGGGCCAAGCACCCCAACCAGTGTCAATCTGTACCTCATCCTCAATGTCGGCTGGGGGATCTACATGAGCTGCATTAGGGGCTGCATTCTGAACCAACCAGTTATGGACCTGTTGTTGATACAGTTGCTCCGCAGTCAGGTCCAGGCCAAACTGAGGGTGCGGATTGCCATCAGGTGGAGGTAAATCTTCACCAGCTGGGGGGACTTCTCGAAGAAGTGTGTTCCAATCAGTGCTACGGAGGATGGTGACAGGGATAGTCCAAGAATTGCAGGCTCCACCTAGCTGTCTAACAATGAAGCTCTTAGGGATAAGTCTCATGTTGATCACCTGAACCTGAACCAACACAAAACGTCTGTCCTGCCTAGGGTTATACCATGAGATCAGAGCTCCAAATCCACCAACTGCTTTGTTGATGTAGTATTCTGTTTGGTAATCGTAAGGAAAACCAAAGAAGAGAAGCCATGGCTGAGGACCAAAGGTGGTGATGCAACGGTTCAAAGCAGCATTGTGAGGAATAAATGTGATAAGCAGATCTTCATTCTCAGGTGGTGAAGAGCTGAAGTTCATGAAGTAGTTCTTCCACTTCATCTCTGATGGCCGCTCTGCGATGGAGAGGGATGAAATGGCTTGCCTCAGCAATGGCGAGGAAGTCGTGGTTGAGAGGCGGAATGGGGCTCACCACCATCCCGCTACGGGCGATGCGATCCGCCGGGCCAGGTTCCACCGCCCACCCTGGGGGGAGGAAGGGGACTGGGTTGAAGGCAAGGTTCGCCATGGCAGTCACCGAGGTGGTAGTGGATGGCGGTGGTGTAGGTGATAGAATGGCAGTGATGGCCAGAGAAGGAGCAGGAACTGAGGCGGAAGGCCGACCGAGAGGGGCAAAAGTGGAAGGTGCGCGACGTTTCGGAATCCACTTCCATTTTTTTGCTTGGCGAGCCTTGTAGCAGGATGCTAGCACGTGTCCGTAGAAACCACAACCCTCACATCTAATGGTAGGAGTTTTTTTTGCAGCTGAGGGAGGTGGTGTCTCAAAATTGGTAGATCCAGAGATTCCGTTAGTCATCGCGATACGATCAGGAGTGGCCGGTTTGACGGTGCAGTCAGATTTCGGTGGGCAAAACTTTGCCTTATGACCAGGGGCTGAGCATTTAAGACAGATAATGCGCTTTAGGCAGGCATTCTTATGATGTCCCCATTGTAGGCATTTAGCACATAAGGTGGTTCAATTTGCAGCGAGATAGAAGATTTCCTGTTTGCTATATTGGGCCTGGGCCAAATCGGCTTTGTGCCTGGCTGAGAGTACTGGTGGCCAAATGGAGTGGGCCAGGGCATATTTGAAAGCCGAGGCTAAAAAACACTGTGTTGTAGAGGGATATTGCACATTAAGTAAGCATTTCACCGATCCCAATAAAAGGTAAGAAGCGCCCTGAGATTCCTCTAACTCAGCCTGGTTTAAAAAGGAGTCCATCAAGGAAATAGCATCATTATTCCTGGGCATTAATAGTTGATTGCCCTTATCGTGCGCCCCAATAATCACCGAAGAATTCGAATTTGGATCCTCACATGATGCCACATTCAAACTGTTCATCGAGTTGGAGAGGGAGGAAGAAGCTTCTACTGCATTTTTGTTAGAGAACACCATGTGATCAAGGGGAACAGACCTCTGTTGTTTCAAATATGGTGATCCCATCATGGTCCTATTTTTGAGAAAGTCCAAAGACGAATGAATAGCCATGGGACGGCGATCAGATAGTTCAGGGAGCTCCTCATCCGCATGCCAGATTGTAGTGGTAGGAAGGCATTTCTTAAAATGAGCTGTGAACAAGTGAAACTGACAAACGAAATCTGGCTAAATACGGTCCTTGAGTCCATAGATAAAATGGCCAACTTTGTTATTTGACACCGAAAAACAAAATGCCCGGTGATTGAGTTGAGTAACTTTGAAACCAGAATGATCCCCACCAATGCAACATTGCAAGGCAATGCTAGCAGATTCTTCCGAAAGGGCAAAGGAGGCCGAAGAAAAAGTGACTACAAGGAAGAACTCCTTGTTGCCCTATGAAGTGGAGAAATGAACGGTAGAACCAAATTTTCTTCTCACCTGATTGGCCAATGCAAGGCCTGGGCCGAAATCCCAATGCAATAATCCTTCCATGGGGAGGTGAGCAAGAGATCTTCATTGAATCCGGCCCCTCAGAGCTAGGGTGGAGAGGGGAGAGAGGTGAGGGAGGAGGGTGGAGGAGGAGGAGGAGCCATGCGGAACCGAGCCAGCATCACCTATGGAGTTTCATTACAGGTAATGCGATAATTTGACGTCAGCGTGGTGCTTGTTTGATTTGGAGTTCTTCTTCTTCTTCATCGATCATAGTATGGGTTCCAGGCCGGCAGCCTGGGATAGCAAGGATGGATGTCATTTTATCATTTGGTTTCGTTCGTAGTCGGACCCTGCTCTTCTGTATGATGATTGTATATGTTGTTGTATTGATGTGATCTTGATTTAGCTTGTGGCGAGTGTAAGCCAATTCCATATACTCATCTCTTCTCTACATGTACTTGTAATGATATCCATTCTTGCGCTTCTATCCCTGTCGAGGCCCTCGAGCCAAAATAAGGATAAGATCGCATCTTGGGCGTCACAAGTTGGTATCAGAGCCTGTACCGACCTACGAGCTCCCTTGATTGATCGAACTTGGCCGAGTCAAGTCTAGTGAAAAACTATTTTGATTCTAGTTATATCGGAGAGTAGGATTCTTCTTACTCCTCTTCTATGCTGTGGTGAGGAATTACGACTTAGGAATTTTAATTCTTCCCCTCTTCTCACTCAAATTTTTTAGGATCACTCGGGTATTCTGGAACCTCTATGATGTCGATGTGATCGGAACTCTGTTCTTGGTGCCTCCCGTACGTATGGATTGGACCCGGGGAGTTGAGCTCCAAGCGGTTCTTGACACATCGCTATCGTTCAGTTTCCTTAGTATCTCAGGACGCGGATGTTCGAAATTGCTTCAATACTATTCATGGTGCGAAGAGTGTGGCGGCACCAAGTACTGGGGAGCGGGATCACATGTACTGCCATGTTTAGTATTTGTGGTTACGAGGGTCTAAGGTAGATGAGTTTCCGAGATCTCTCTGGTTATGTTTTGACGGATGTGATAGACTGGTTGGTAGTATTATTGCTAGGAGTTGAGTGTTTTATTCAGTAATTGATCCATGTATCCGTTGGACCAGATTGCATAACCAGAAAGATTTCGGAAGTTCTTAGGTGGGAATTGAAGTAGTTACCTAGGATTATCTTCCAACAGATGCATGATGTGAGGTTGGGGTTCGACATCTAGTGGTTTGTTTGTTCACAGTCTTTCTTATAGAGGACAGTCTCTGTATGCTTCGTCAAGCCTTGTAGTTTGCTATGCCTAGGGAGCATATTCGAGCGTCATTTCAATGTGACAATCCGATGTACGATCGAGACCGTGCGAGCCTTACCACGAAAATATCGGACGAAATCTCTGTCATGAATTTGTTTCTGGCTTAATTTGCAAGCCTCATCCTTTGTTTTGTTGGAGTATGGTAATTCGATTTGCTTTGATTCCAAGGGTGATTTCATATCTTTCCTAAACGTTGTTCTCATATTTCTATGGGAATGCTAATCCTTTTGCTCAATCAATTGTCATGTCAATTCTTTTCCATACGGAGTGCTTCTCTTCTAGATAATTCAATATCTTCCTATATTTGCAAGATGAATCCTTGTATTTCTTCCCAGAGTTCTTTTCATTCTTCCTAAGTTTTCTTTGTTTTTCCCAACCCTCCCGCCCTTTTCTTCAATGATTAAATTCTCATCCAAGTGTCTTTCTATTCATGTGATGCTTCTGCCTTATTTCCTTCCGTATGGTATCCGGTGATTCTTGTGAAGATGCTCAAGTGCTAAGTTCATTATTCCCCATTCTTGTTTCCTTTCACGGTGGATTCAATTCAACTTCTTGATGTTCATCATATCCTTTTCATTCGTCAAATGCTTTCCCATGTTGGAAATTGTTATCCAAGCCTCTCTTGTTTATTCTTCCCTCTCTCTATTCTATCCGGAGTGCTGAAGATATCTCAGAAGATTCGTCTTTTCATTTAGTCCTTTCAATTTATTTCGAGGTTCTCGCCTCATCAATTTTTCAATTGTACCGGTGCAATCTCTCTTCATAAGCAATCATTTCAACGGTGGTCTCTTTCAGTGGGTTCATAACCCACATGTTTTTTTCCCAGGATCTTACCTGACTCTTTTAATTTTTTCGGAGATCTCAAGTTCTTTTCAATTATGACGTAAGAATGAATCTCATCAGTCTTATTCCTTCTCCAAGATCGTTTCAAATTAATTTTGATCATTGTCTCAACCTTTCCTTATTCATTGTTCCAGAGTGTCTCAGTAATTCTTGGTGTTGTTTCTCATCATCATTCTCAGCGTTGAAGACCGAAGAAGTGTTTATCTTAAATCTTGTCCAGTTTCTTGAAGATTCATGGTTTCAGCTTGTTGCTATCTTCTCAAATTCTTCTCGATCATGAGTAATTCCATCCATATCTATCCGCAACACTTCAGAGTTGTTTTCATTCTCGATCCTCCGAAGGCCATCATTTTAGAAGATTTCTTCGTTCTCAGCTTTCAACTTTCGTTCTCCAATTCTTCTCAATTCCTGTCTCTTCGTTCGTATGTCCAGTATCCCAGTGCCTTGAATCTTGATCTCTTCGTTCTCTTGTATCTCCATTCGTTCATGGTATCCTCATTCGTTTGTGAATTCGTATCGGTGTTTCGTGAAGACTTCTTCAAGGTTATGATTCTCTCGTCAATCTCTTTGTAGAGGGATAAGTCGTATGCCCAGTCCGTTATTTGTCATCAATTGAACTTGGTGGAGGATAAGCATAACATAATTCTTATTCTAGTTTCATCAATTGATTTCAATCCTTCTTCTGGATTTGTGCATGATATCAAATTCTTGATTCTAAGTGTTTCATCTTTTCTTTTCCGGAGTTCCAAGTTTTCTCAAGTATCTCATCGAGAAGTCCCATTTAAATCTTTGCAAGGCTTCAGCTCTTGTTCTTTTCAACCTTCATTTCTTTTGATCATTCCTTTGTATACGGAGGTTTTTATGGTGGCTCGTCAAAGATTTTTTCATTCTCAAGTGTTCTTCAAGATTCTTGGGATAGTTTCTCAAGTGTTCTTTATCTTCCATTTCTATGTGCAATTCATTCTCTCTTATCTTTTGAGATGGTGTTATAGTATTCTTGATTTATAAGGAGTTCCGAAATGAAGCTATCAAGAATGAGATATTTAAACCCATCATTCTTCCTTGGAGTTATCCTGGATTAAAGTTCACCTAAAGCATTGTCCAGAGGATTGTCGCTATTATGGTGCTTCCCACTGATCCAAGTATTCTTGTATCCTCTTGGTGTAAGAAGTTTTGCATATCTTGTTGCTCGCAAGCAATCTTGGTTTCCATTAGTGGCCAGTTGTCACCTCATAATTCTGAGATGTTTTCCATAAGCCCACAACAGGCTATTCTTTTCGTTGTTGATTTTTCAACAACTCCATTCAATCTCTTCTTGCAAGATGCTTTTCAAATTCAATTGTGGTAGAAATTGTCATTTCTTCTCCATTGTCTTCTCTCCAATGATCTAGCTTCATTCTTTTGTTCGGGAGGCATTGTGATGTTGCTCTATTCATCCCATCATCTCGTTTTATCTAAATCATGTTATTTCCTTGCCTAGCTCATTTAACCGGAGTGTTGTGTCCTCTTTCAAGATCTTTCTATCTTATCAAGTTTCTCTTCTATTTCTACCGGAGTGCTGCCCAAATTTCTTTTGAATTCTTGCTTGTTTCTCATATCTTCCTTCTTCTCTTGGTTTCACTCGTTTGTCAACGAAGCAACTATGTTTTACCTCTTCCTCTTGCTCTTTCTCTTCCCCTTCTCATTCTAAGATTTCAGGGTGAGATCTCTTGTAAGTGGAGGAGAGTTGTAACAGCCCGAGACCGATGCTCCAGAAGATTCCCGTTTATTTGATTATCGTCGTGTGATTCGTTTGGTTGTTGCATTCATCATCGCATCATTCGCATCATCCCCATTGCATCGGCACTCCGTTGCCATCATATTTTAAAAAACTGCATCCGTTCGTAGTCGCCGGTTCTCTCCGTTCTTGTCGACGACCGTTTCGAGACCAATCACACACGCACGCGCCCGCGACATTGATAAAATCTTGTTTTTAAAAGTGCGTATAAAATATTCTCGGATTTTTTCGAAAGTTGGCGTGCGGTCTTAATATAGCGTAGCTAGACCGCCTGCCAAATTTCGTCGCAATCAGAGGTCGTTTGATACCTGAACGGCCGACCGTAGTGGCACCGTCATCGGTTTATTCGTCGGTCATTTCCTGTGTTTTAAAACTCGTGTCACGGGCTCACATTTCCCTCTCATCTCAGCCCACACCCCCCTCTCCACAACCCACCTAGACCCACCGCTTCCGGACCGTCCGATCTCGATCGAACGGCCCGAAAATGGCCTCAAACCCCTAACCCTAGCAAATTTGCTATAAATAGATGCCCCTCCCCTGCCTGAAATGGCCTAGCCCCTCTTCCACCTCGGGATCCATGCCCTCCCCTATCCACCGCCGCCACCTGAACCCCCACGGTGCCGCCACTTGGCCGCACCAGCAAGCCGCGCCGCCAGCCAGCCGCTCCTCCTGGCCACTCCCGCTTAGGCACGTGGCCTCCCTGCCTCCCTCCACCACCCGGGGACCGCCGGGGCCCATGTCTGGCCCACCCCGGGCCGATCCGGTCCCGACCCAGCCCGACTTCCTTCGCCCGTGCCGCCCGGCTCCTCCCTCGCGCCGCCGCCCGACACTGGCCTCCCGCGCCCGCCGGGATCGGCCCCGCCGCCGCTTCGCCATGCCGCGCCATCCCTTGTAGCCGCCGCCAGCATCCCCGCCAGACCAGAACCGCCGCCGCTGCCCCGCAGCCACGGGATCTCCGCCGCATGTGCCTCGGGCTCCAGATCGGGAAGCTCCCGATCCAAAGCCGCCGCGGCAGCCGCCGCCGGAGCTCGCGCCCGCGCCGGACTTCGACGCGTCGCCGGGCTCCTCCGGTCCCCTCCGGCCAGATCAGGTGGCCCCTCGGCCGGGCCTTCCTGTGCGCTCGCCTCCGGTCGCCTCTGCCTTGCCCGGCCGGAGTCCGCCATCGCCATGGCCGGCCTCCTCCAAGCCCGCGGCCGGGACCGCCCCTTCCTGTCTAGCCTCGTCCCGGGCCTCCTCGACCCCGATCCAAACAGGACACCGGATGCCGCCGTCGCTGTACCTCTTCTACCACGGGGTATAAAATTCATCTAAGTCCTCAGATTTTCCTACAACATGTATTCATTTTGCGTGGGCCCTAAGTTTGTGCATGTTTGTTCGATTGACATGTGTAACATATGAAAAAGTATCTACTCTTCGAGCTCTACATGGCCATGACATTTTCATGCATTATAGGAATCATCTAGAGGTTCAAAACTCTATTGCAAATGTGCATCTCATCGTAATCGACAAAACTGTTTTCTGTTAACGTTGAGTTCAGTTTTGCGAGCATCATATTAAGCAACCTGTGCCTCTTTTGAAGTTGTGCCAATAGAGTAATTGGTAGTGTGACATGTCTAGTTGCGGTCAGTGTCCTTGCCATGCAGATATAGGGTTGTTATGCTACAGTTATTGCCATGTCAACATGCCTAGTCAAACTGCAGTTTTGGGAGATTGTTAAATTTCACTAAGTCTGAAACTATTATTTTGTTGTCATGTTGCCATGTGATTTGCTAGTGTTCTAGGACTCTTTTGTTGTTGCCACCAAGGAGTCTTTTGTAAAGCATGTTATGCTCTGCCATGTTGTGCCATTTGTTCTCATGTAGAGGTTTTGCATCATAATTAATTCTGCTGTCCAACATGTCAATCTGTTAAAAAACTGCTCCACATGTCTAGTCTAATTTTCACCAAGGCTGAGAATCTGTTTTCTTCATAATGCCATACTGTGTTGATGCTAACCATGATTCTATGCATAATTAGACCTTGCCACCATGGATTGAATTGTAGTGCATCATGCCTACTACCATGATGTTAAATTTCATTCCATGATATGCCCTGTAGCATATAGTTTCATTGCTGCCAATATGTCTCCATGGAAAAACTGCTCTGTCTAAGAACTGTTATTTTCACTAAGTCCTAATCTGTGATATTTTATTGCCATCTTGTGAGCTTATTTCCAAGTGATCCATGCTTCTACTCAATTTGCCGTGATGATATGATTTGTTGTGCATTATGTAGGCTACAGCCCCATGTCTTGTTTATGCATTGTAGAATCTTGTAGCTTATATTTTTCATGTGTGCAAAAGGCCATGTCGCTGTTTGCGCAGATTACGTCTATAACTTGTGTTGCTTGTTATTGTTGAACTGTAGCTCCGTTTTGAACATGTTGCAATTTATTGTTGAACTGTAGCTCCGTTTTGAACATGTTGCAATTTATTGTTGAACTGTAGCTCCGTTTTGAACATGTTGCACTTTATTTTTCATTTGCATCTTGTGTTTGTCATATCTTTTAGACCGTAGATCCATTTCAAAGGTTCTATATATGTAAATCGCCTAGAATGACGAGTAGAATATCATTGTGCACTTTATTTCCCTATGTAATAAATGCAAAACGTGGTTAGTTGAGATCTGGACCAAACTTATAATTTGCATATGGGGTCGTTTCGAAAATGCTATATGTTGTTCCCGACCTCATTTAATATGGTTAGATAGTGTAGTTTCATTATGCTTCACCTCTTGCCATGTTTAATAACATTTAATATTGTCGTGTACCTAACGAGAGTGAACTAAGTCATTCGAATGTGGAGTTTCGTCAATATGCAACTCGTTGCATATTGAGCTTCACTTAATGTGTTGGGGATATAACCCCGTGGTAAGACCCGCCCAGGCGGGGCCGGGTCACACCAGGCGGCTCATGAGCCCAAGACCTGTAAGGTGGGCCGGAAGATGAAGGCAAGGCCGCATGGCGGCTTACCAGATGGGCCGTTGACAGAGGTCCAGAGATAGAAGTGGGCTTGAAGACCTGGGTGGCTAAGCCGCCCGGAGGCGGCTTACCTACGATGGTAAGGCGGCTTAGAGACAGAGTAGAACACATTGTGTGGGTCGGTTTATGACTCGTGTAACCCGGGGCCTTGACCTCGTATATAAAGATTAGACCCCGGGGCGGCTTAGGACAGGAAAAAAGCTATCGAGAACTAGGTCAAGCAATCCGCTCCCTTGTAATCGATATTCCGATCAATATAGCACAAGCAGGACGTAGGCTTTTACCCCTACTTGAGGGGCCGAACCTGGGTAAACTCGTGTCCTTCGTCCCGATCAACCCCTTTGAGTCCACTACCATGGCGCTGGCCTCGAACCTAAGTCTTCGGACATCTGCCGTGTTAAAACCACGACAGTTGGCGCCCACCGTGGGGCTAGCGCTCGGTGGTGTTGAGTTCTCAAAGGGCTCTCTCCCAGGGATCGAGGGGTACGCGGTTGGCAGGATGACCAAGAGTCGCCGCGGCCGGCTCTACATCGACGACGTCGGCTAGGGCCCCGAGGCTGACTCCATTGAGTACGGTTTCCGGGTCCACTTCGGCGGGATTCACGTCTTCATCGGTAAGATCGGCGGATCTGAACCCGGGCCGGACACCTGGACCGACATCGTCGAGCCGGCCCAACGCGACGCGTGCAACCCGCCCATGCTAAACCGGGCAGGAAGCATGTCTTCATCGGCTTCACTCAGGGCATGGATCTCGAGGGGTCCATGTCGCAGGAGGAAACTCTCATCTGCTCCGAGGATGGCTCTTCGAGCGGAGAGACGGAATCAATCTACCAGCTCCACAATGGCGGGCTCGGGGGCTACATCGAGCCTTACCCCGAGTCGGAGTTCCATGAGCCGGAGGAGTATGAGCCGTTGAACCGCGCCGCCGTCTTCATGGCGGGTACAGCGGTGGCTCATGGCAGCTCAGCCGCTGAGGCAACCGGATCTGGGGCTGGCAGGCCACCGGCTCAGGTTCTTCTGGATCTGATGGGTGAGCTTACAACCCTGATGGCGACTGAAGTCACGGCTGAAAACCAAGCAGCCCGTAATACAGAGATCGCGAGGTTGAAGAACCAGATGACTGAGGTCCAGCAGGAGATTAATGAATTGAAGGCTCAGATGGATGCTGAGGTGGAGCGCCTTAGGGCGGACGCTTTCCGTCTTGAGCTGGAACAGCAATCAGCAGCGGCGGTTCAACGGAGGAGGCATCAATCCCGCTTGCCGGATCAGTATGAAGCAAGGAATCTTTTTAACACGCCAGGAACGGGACAGAACGTGCCTTTGGCCGTAACCCGGACAGCGGAAGTACCTGGAAGCCGGGCGGCGGTTCAGCATCAACAGATTAACCCACCCCGGCGGAACCAGGTTACGCCAACTTCTTTTCCTACACCGCCGGGCCATTATTCTAACCCGGCGGAGAACATGGTGGTGGCGGCAACCCGGCTTGCTGCTATCCCGATCCCCGACGAGTCGCCTTTCACGGAAGAGGTGTGGAACGCTGTTGGATACCTGCGAACGGCGGTGGCCCAGCAGGAGAAGTATGCTTACAGCCGGAGTCGCGTGCACTCAACCCCCATCCCCAGTCGCAGCTACAGCCGGCGTTATGAGTCGCCGGCGGTTTCTAGCAGTGAACGACATCGGAACCCGCCGCGAGCTGACCCGGCGGCTCTGGATGCTCATGCACTGGTGGATCGAGCGAGAGCACAGCGAGAGGCGGCGGCTCTGGCGGCAGCAGCGACTTATTAGGAACCCACAGTCGCACCCTCCGTCTCAGCCGGAGCGGGGTTAACTTCCAGGGCTATGGGGGTGCCGTGCTTAGCGCCGGCTTTGCGGAATGAGCGCCTGCCGAAGGATTTCAAGGGCCCTCGCAAGGTGCCCAATTACACAGCTGACCTACCTCCAGAGGCTTGGGTCGAAAGCTATGAGCTGGCCATGGAGATGTTGGATGTTAGTGATGCAGTATGTGCCAAGTATTTCATCATGATGCTGGAAGGGCCGGCTCGCACGTGGTTGAAGGGATTGCCACCCAACACCATTACGTCCTGGGCCGAGTTGAAGGCGAAATTTATCAAAAAAATTAAAGGGACGTGCAAGCAGCCCATGACGATCGTGGATTTGGATCATTGTGTGCAACAGGTGGATGAGTCAGCCCATCATTGGGTCCGGCGGGTCTCGACCATCATCCACTCTTCAGAACAGATCACGGCGGCTCAAGCAGTTTTGATTCTGGAGAAGAATTGTCAATTTACACCTTTGAAGCAGAAGCTTTGCCGGCTCAAGCGCACGTGTCAAGACATGGGGGAGCTCATGGCGGCTCTCACCAAATATGCAGACTCTGACAACACGAAAGACCCGGGCTCTGATGATGAAAAATCAGGTCAGGGGAAGAAGGGTAACAATGGAAAGGGTCAGCAGCAGAACGCGGCTGGAAACGGAAATTCTGGCAAGCGGAAACACCCGGACGGCGGGTCAGAACTGGTGGCGAACACCAGCGCTGGAAACAACCGTGCTAAGGGCAACGGGAACTTCAGGCAGCATTTTAACAAGGGTAAAGCTCCTTTCAACTTGGAAGCGATGCTCAATAAACCTTGTCCAGAGCATAGTCAGCCCGATAAGCCGGCAGGCCATACATGGAGGAATTGCAGCATTATGCGGCAGTTTCAAGACTACAGCCTTCAACAACATCATAACAACGGCAATGGTCCGTCCGGCGGCACAGGGCCAGGCGGGTCAGGAGCCGGCTTTGGTGCCGGCGGTTCAGGGTCCGGTTACCAGGGTCAAGGCAATCAAGGAGGTCATCATCAACAGTCTGGCGGTAGCGGCCAGCAGCAGCATAACCAGTTGGGTTTTCAAAGCAACCCGAAGCAGCTTAGCGGGGGTCAATATCATGTTTTCACAACCAGCCTTGACAAGCGAGACCAGAAGGTGCGCAAGCGGGCGGTTAATGCGGTCATGCCGGCTCTCCCGCAGTATTTGAAGTGGTCTGAGTATGACATCACTTGGAGCAGGGCGGATCACCCGCCGCGGGTTGACAACCTGGGGCAGCTAGCTTTGGTGGTTGCCCCCAAGTAGGTGGATATGTGTTCACTAAGGTGCTTATGGATGGTGGCAGCAGCATCAACATCCTATACTAGGACACTTTCAGCCGGATGGGTTTGCTTGACAAGGATCTTAAGCCCTCTTCCACGGTGTTTCATGGTGTGGTGCCTGGCAAGTCGGCTTATCCAGTGGGCAAGATTTCTCTGGAGGTAGCTTTTGGTGATGAATACAACTACAGGGTGGAGTCCTTGTGGTTTGAGGTGGTCAAAATTAAAAGTCCCTATCATGCTTTATTCGGACGGCCGGCTTATGCCAAGTTCATGGCTAGGCCTTGTTATGTCTACTTATAGCTCAAGATGCCCGGGTTAAGAGCAACGATTACCGTGCATGGTGATCGGAAAACGGCTCTTGAGTGTCAGGAAGGTGATGCAGCTTACGCAGAGTCAAGTTGTGCAGAGGCAGAGCTCAAGTTTTACAAAGAGAATGTCGACCCGGAGGATATGACTCCGTTGAAGAAGCCCACTACAGAATCAGAGCCGCCCCTCAAGTTTGCGGCGGATGATACCAAGCAGGTGAATTTCACCGAGGGCGACTCATCTCAGCAATTTACTATTGGGGCTAACATGGACCCCGCATAGGAAAGCGCACTCATCAAATTCATCCGTGAGAATCAGGACATCTTTGCATGGAAGCCGTCTGACATGCCGGGTGTACCGAGAGAATTTGCTGAGCACCATCTTAATGTGGATCCTAAGTTCAAGCCGATCAAGCAATTCCTTCGTCGTTTCAATGAAGAGCGGCGCAAGGCTATTGGAGAAGACGTGGCCCGGCTCTTAGCGGCAGGATTCATCGTGGAGGTCTTTCACCCGGAGTGGTTAGCTAACCCGGTGCTAGTGCTTAAGAAGAATGGCACTTGGCGTATGTGCGTGGATTACACGGATCTTAACAAAGCCTGTCCAGTTGACCCGTTTGCTCTCCCCCGGATTGATCAGATCATTGATGCAACGGCAGGTTGCGAGAGTTTATGCTTCCTGGACGCCTATTCAGGTTATCACCAGATCAAGATGGCAGTCAAAGACCAAGAGAAGACGGCTTTCATCACGCCTTTTGGTGCTTTCTGCTACGTATCTATGCCTTTTGGACTCAAGAGTGCCCAGGCGACTTATCAGCGTTGTGTGCAGAACTGTCTTCACAGTCAAATTGGACGTAATGTTCATGCTTATGTGGATGATATTGTGGTCAAGTCAAGGAAGAAGGAAACTTTGCTGGACGACCTGAAGGAAACTTTCGATAACTTACGGGTTTACAAGATGATGCTTAACCCGGCCAAGTGTGTTTTTGGAGTTCCTGCAGGCAAGCTTTTGGGATTTCTGGTCTCTGAGCGTGGAATTGAAGCTAACCCGGACAAGATAAAAGCGATTACTTCTTTGTCTGAGCCGGCGTGCATAAACGACGTCCAGCGCCTGGTGGGTCGGATCTCTGCGTTAAGCCGATTCATACGCCGCCTGGGCGAGAAGGCAATCCCTTTATATCAGATGATGAAGAAAACAGACGATTTCGTCTGGAGCAAGGCGGCGGGTGAGGCGTTTGAGGCGCTTAAAAAGCAGCTGACTGAGCCGCCAGTCTTAGCCGCTCCGGCTGAGAAGGAACCCTTACTCCTCTATGTGGCGGCTAACAACAGGGCAGTTAGCGCTGCGGTTGTTGTGGAGCGCAAGGAGGCAGGGAAGGAATATCCGGTTCAAAGGCCGGTTTACTACGTCAGCGAAGTTTTGATTGAGTCCAAGCAACGATACCCACATTGGCAAAAACTGATCTATGGGGTATTTATGGCGAATCGAAAGCTGAAGCACTATTTCCTGGGACACCCGATCACAGTGGTTAGCTCTGCCCCGCTGGGAGACATAATTCAAAACAGAGAAGCCACTGGCCGGATTGCTAAGTGGGCATTGGAGCTTGGACCTCTTAATCTGAAGTATGTGCCTCGCACGGCTGTCAAGTCTCAAGCCTTGGTGGACTTTATAAACGACTGGATGGAGTGTCAGTCGCCAGAGGAGAAGCCGGACAACACTTACTGGACGATTCACTTCGACGGGTCTAGACAGTTGGAAGGCTCAGGGGCTGGAGTCGTCTTAACTTCCCCTAAAGGTGATAAGTTCTGTTATGTGCTAAGGCTGATGTTTCCTTGTACTAACAATGCAGCTGAGTATGAGTCTTTACTTCATGGCCTCCGGGTGGCCAAGGAGATGAACATAAGCCGGTTTAGATGCCTCGGCGACTCAGACCTTGTGGCTCAGCAAGTTTCAGGCACGTGGGACTCCAAAGACCCACGGATGGCGGCTTATCGTCAGGCGGTTGACACCATTGCAGGGTACTTCAAGGGTTATCAGGTGGATCATATTGATCGTCGCAAGAACGAGGCGGCTGATGCATTATCAAGGCTTGGCTCTCAGCGTAAGCCGGTGCCGCCTAACGTGTTCTTGGACGTGTTATATCACCCGTCAGTTAAGCTACCTTCGGTGGAGGATCTGGCTATACCTGACCCGGAGGGGCAGCTGGTGGCGGCTCTGCATGCCATTCTTGATTGGACGTTGCCTTATCTGGCGTATCTAACTCGCGGCGAGTTACCTGAGGACGACACCTTGGCAAGACAAATCATCAGACGATCTAAGTCCATGACAATCATCAATGGCGAGTTACATAGGCGCAGCATCACTGGTGTCTTCCAGCGTTGTGTTTCTCCGGAAGAAGGCAAGGAGATCTTGAATGAAATTCACGCCGGAGATTGTGGTCATCATGCCGGCTCAAAATCTCTGGTGGCCAAGGCTTTTCGGCATGGTTTCTTCTGGCTGACGGCTCATAAGGACGCAGAAAACTTGGTCCTCAAGTGTGATGGCTGTCAGAAGTTCGGACGACGTGCTCACGTGCCGGCTCAGGAATTGCGCATGATCCCAATTACCTGGCCATTCGCGGTTTGGGGGCTTGATATGGTCGGGCCCTTCAAGAGGTCCAAAGATAAGAAGACCCACCTTTTGGTGGCGGTGGATAAGTTTACCAAGTGGGTAGAGGCTGAGCCGGTCAGCAAGTGTGACGGCGGTTCAGTTTGTCAAAAAATTGATCTACCGTTTTGGTTACCCCCACAGTATCATCACAGATAATGGCACAAACCTATCCAAGGGGGCTATGCAAGCTTTCTGTGAAAGTGAACACATCCGGCTTCACGTTTCTGCTGTGGCTCATCCACAGTCCAATGGTCAGGCGGAGCGTGCTAACCAGGAGATCCTGAGAGGTATCAAGCCCCGGCTTATGGTTCCTTTACAGAGAACGCCGGGTTGTTGGGTTGAGGAGTTACCATCAGTTCTATGGAGCATCAATACAACTCCTAATAGGTCAACAGGCTATACGCCTTTCTTCATGGTTTACGGCGCAGAAGCCATGTTACCAAGCGACATACGACATGACTCGCCACGGGTGGCGGCTTATGTTGAGGCAAACAATGAGGCGGCGCGTCAGGACGCGTTGGATGCTTTGGATGAAGAGCGTGATCTGGCGGCGGCCCGATCGGCGATTTATCAACAAGACCTGCGTCGTTATCATAGCCGCCGGGTCAAGACCCGGACGTTCCAAGAAGGCGACTTAGTGTTGCGCCTGATTCAAGATCAGACGGACGCGCACAAGCTGTCTCCTCCAAGGGAAGCACCTTTTGTGGTTAGCAGAAATCTCAACAATGGGTCATACTATCTCATCGACGTACGGGACGAGTCACGCACTTCTGGGCAGGAGACCTACCGGCCGTGGAATATCGCCCATCTACGGCCTTACTATACTTAAGAGTCATCGACTCCCCCCCCCCATTGTATATCATCATTGTATATATCACATATATATATATATATAATAAAGTTGGCATCCCTGCAAGCCGAGGCCTCTGCCGTTTTACGTATCTCACATGGCTCAAAGATGGATACAATCATACGATCATTTGGGGGCTTTCAACCTGCCGGGTTAAGCTTCAACCTTCTTGGTCAGGCTCTTCAGCCGAAATTACAAGGTCACTTTGGGGCTTCTAACTTGCCGGTTTAAGTTTCAACCCTCTTGATCCAGCTCTTCAGCCAAGATAGCACTATCAACCGGCGGCTTACAAGATGGTGTGTAAGTTGATATCGTCAACAAAGATCACTAGGAGTGCAGCGAGTTATGAACTCACCTCCTTTTCTGATCTGCAAGGCAGGGTTATACCTGCCTGTAAGTAGCTGCGCTTTGTCAGGGGTGCAGCGAGTTCTAAAACTTACCCCCTGCAAAGGCCTCTTACAGCGGCGAGGCAAACCCTTACATCTGCAAGGCCGGGTTATACCTGCCTGTAAGTAGCTGCGCTTTGTCAGGGGTGCAGCGAGTTCTAAAACTTACCCCCTGCAAAGGCCTCTTATAGGGGCGAGGCAAACCCTTACATCTGCAAGGCCGGGTTATACCTGCCTGTAAGTAGCTGCGCTTTATCAGGGGTGCATCGAGTTCTAAAACTTACCCCCTGCAAGGGCCTCTTACAGCGGCGAGGCAAACTCTCTCATCTGCTGCGTCTCTTTCTGGTTCACTACGCTCTTGTCAGTTGTTAAGAGTTCAAAGTAGTGAGACTACCCAGAAGAACCGGCTTATGTGTTCGGAAAGAAAGGCAAGGTCATGAGATTTTACATCTCCGGGTTAGGCTTTTTTAAGCCGCCCTTACAACAGTACAGAACATGTTCTGTCTTGTTTTTTGCAGGGTTTTATCTATAAGAACTATACAAGGATTTATACATGCACGATGGCACGGCTCAGACAGTTAAAGTTTTTCTAAAGATTATTACAAAGCTCTCCACGAGAGCCCAAAAGGCAACAGATTAAGTTTGGCGGCTCAGACGGCCGAGTTATTAAATTTACAACGTTCAGGTTGCTGGCGGGTCATCCTGCGCCGGGTCTTCGACCTCTTCGATCTGAAGATTGTCCACGTCCCAGTTGAAGTGTGTTAGTTCTTCAAACTGGGCGTCTTCAAAGATAGGAGACGGGTCAATCTCAGGAGCGAAGAGATGCTTACGGCGGGCAGGAGTCAAGTCTCTACATTCAAAGGTTGGACAGCGCACTTTCTTGGAAGCCTCGCTGTAAGCCGCCTGGTAAGTTGACACATCAAGTTCCTCCACCAGCTTTGAGGCAAGCACCCTGGAGGTTTTTCTGCATTGGGCATAGTCTTCTACTGTGAATTCAGAACCATCGTCCTTCCTGGATGGGAACCCGTCCGTCATCTCTTCAGCAGTCAGCTCAGGAGCGAAGCCTAGGCACCGGCTTAGCGCGGCTATAGCTCCCTGCCTGGCAGCTGATCGTTTCAGCTCTTCAACCTGCTTAGGCAGCGTGGATAGCAGTTCTATAACTCCCTTCATGTACTTGGGGATGCTCTTTTCACTCAACATTGCCTTGATGGTAAGAAGAGTCCCGCAGTAGAGTTATTCGGCTAAGGAGTATACTGCTTTCAATTTCAGCAAGTTATCAGATGAAAACTGGCGGCTTCTCAGGCCTGCAAGACAAAGTTTGGCATTATAAGCCGCCCTCACAAGATTTTCAACAGCAAGGAAACCGGCCAAGTTTTTTGAAGCTTACCAAAAACAGCAGAAGTCATCCTGGAGATGTGGCGCTTGAGGGTTTGCAATTCTTCTGACACAGCTGTAAGCCGCCCTTCAGCATCTTCTGCGCGTTTGGTTATGGCGGCTTGGTCCGATTCAGTGTTTTTCTTGAACAGCGCAAAGTCAACTTGCGTCTTCTCAAGTTCTTCTACGGCAGTTCGATATTTATCTTCCGCCTCTGATCGGGCAGTTTGTTGTGAAGCAAGATAATCCTTCAGGCGGGTCATCTCAGATTCAGCCGCCTCCAAAGCATCCTGTGGCGTACAGCACATGAAAAAAGTTATGTCATCAGGATGAGTTATTAATGAAGCAATTACGTTGCAAGTCTCAAGCAGATTGCAAGCAATATACTCGACACTTGGGGGCTAATGTATTTTCAGTCTACCATAGAGTCCCGGCTCATCTTTTTCAAGATAAGCCGGCACTTGGGGGCTACACACGGCGCTCACAAGTCTACAAAATGAAGTTCCGGCTTATCTACATAAAGATCAACCGGCACTTGGGGGCTACAGCTCAAGCTATAAGTGTGTTGCAGAGGGAAGACCCGGCTTATTGTTTGAAATATTAATCCGGCTCTTGGCGGCTATGGAAGGATATAAGGGAAAATGAAAAATATTCATGACCTAAAAATAACGGTGGGAAGACAGATCAATCGGCCCGCAGAGATAAGTGTTGTATGGACCTAAAACAGATGGGGCCTTGTCCTCGGAGGAGTACTCGCAACAGATAGGCAGTACTATAGGGCATGGAGTGGTGCTCGATGCCATGGTGGACGCTGACGAACAGCGATGAACACAAGAATGCAGAAGAACTCGAGAAACCCTAATGAGGGTAAATGCAGATTCAACAAGAGCCAAGGGAGATTACCTTCTGGATGCGGAGGAACCGGAGACGCTCTGGTTCAATTCAGGCTGATGCAGCGGCCGACGATGAGGGCGACGGCAAGGACCAGTTGGCCGCGGCGGAGCTCTGGAGAAAGGGGGTTTCGAGCAAGGAGGAAGATGACAGCGACGGCAGGGAAGGAGAGAGGGGACCACGTGTCCCTATTTATGGGCCAGAGAGGCAACAGTGCGCGCGAGAATTGAGGGGCACAGTGATTACTGACCAAATGTGGCGCCTCGATTTTCGGGATGGCCTTTCAAATGAGGAGATCTGTTGCAGACGTCACGGAATCTTTTTCAGAATATTCGATATGACGTCATGGCGGGTTATACATTGTCTTTCCAGATGACAGACGTATGAAGAGTCGCCGCCAAGTAAGTTGAAGATTCACATGAGCTGGCTCAAATCAACCTGGGGCCTAATGTTGGGGATATAACCCCGTGGTAAGACCCGCCCAGGCGGGGCCGGGTCACACCAGGCGGCTCGTGAGCCCAAGACCTGTAAGGTGGGCCGGAAGATGAAGGCAAGGCCGCATGGCGGCTTACCAGATGGGCCGTTGACAGAGGTCCAGAGACATAAGTGGGCTTGAAGACCTGGGTGGCTAAGCCGCCCGGAGGCGGCTTACCTACGATGGTAAGGCGGCTTAGAGACAGAGTAGAACACATTGTGTGGGTCGGTTTATGACTCGTGTAACCCGGGGCCTTGACCTCGTATATAAAGGTTAGACCCCGGGGCGGTATAGGACAGGAAAAAAGCTATCGAGAACTAGGTCAAGCAATCCGCTCCCTTGTAATCGATATTCCGATCAATACAGCACAAGCAGGACGTAGGCTTTTACCTCTACTTGAGGGGCCGAACCTGGGTAAACTCGTGTCCTTCGTCCCGATCAACCCCTTTGAGTCCACTACCATGGCGCTGGCCTCGAACCTAAGTCTTCGGACATCTGCCGTGTTAAAACCACGACATAATGTGTAGTATTTGATTGTTGTGGTTGCCATGCCTTGCATAATTCAACCTGACATGCAACATATTTGATCATGCATCATGTTATGCATATGTTGTGGTGTTCATCGTGTGTTGATCGTTTGTTCTGGATTGCTTCTTCTCGATAGCGTTCGGAGTGTGAGGATTCGTTCAACTACGTTGGATCGTCTTCTTCATGGATTCGTCTTCTTCCAACCGGGATCTCGGGCAAGATGACAATTTCCCTGGATACCATTACTATCATTGCCATGCTAGATGTCTCGTTTCTATTGCTTGTCTCGCTACCTACCACTTGTTTGTCAAGCCTCCCAAAATGCCATGAAAAGCCTCTAACCCCTCCACATCCGAGCAAACCATTGTTTGGCTATGTTACCGCTTGCTCAGCCCTTCTTATAGCGATGCTAGTTGTAGGTGCAATTTTTTCCATGTGCCAACATGGATGTTTTGAGCTATCACAATATTATTGCTATTTAATTTAATGCACATATATACTTGGTAAAAGGTGGAAGGCTTGTCCTTTTGCTCGGTGTTTTGTTCCACTTTTGCCGCCATAGTTACTTGTGTACCGGTGTTATGTTCCATATTGAGCGGTCCTACCATGCTCGGGGTTGTTATGGGGACCCCCTTGACTTTCGTGTTGGGTTAAAACTCTTCTGGCAAGGCCCAACATTGGCACTACATTTGCCTAATAACAACTAAAATTGCATAGGGACCCGCCGGCACCCGCGGATAATTAATCGACAACCCGGGCCAGTGCTCCTCATGAGTGTTTGTCCAAAATAGAGCACTGTGCGAGGCCACCCCGAGGCAAATCGGGTGATGTCTATCAGGCCACTGTACACTAGCTCATATGGTCGTGTCCTGAGAACGAGATACGGGGCTCCTATCGGGTTCCTCAACACGTCGGGCGGCCTTGCTGGATTTGTTTTACCTTTCTCGAACGTCTTGTGCATGGGATTTCGAGGACACTTGGGCTATCTTGAGGTTGATATTTTCCAATGGAATCTCCAAGGAGATCATGGGTTTCGTGGTCGAGCTTATTCCCGCAGCATGTGGTTAGTTTGTGATGGATGAGTTGGAGCACCCCTGCAGGGTTAAATCTTTCATGAGAGCCATTCCCGCAGTTATGTGGCAACTTGGAAATTATGTTTAACACCCGGTCATATCAAACTTAAAGTAAACTCAAATAAAATACACCAACCGTGTGTGTAACCGTGACTGTCTCTTCTCGTGATTTCTGAACCGAGAGAGAACACGGTGTGGTTATGTTTGTTCGTAAGTAGGTGTTCACGATCACTTAGTGATCATTACTAGTTCACGTCCGTTTAAACGACGATCATCCCCTTTATTCTTGTACTCGTAAGTTAGCCACCCAAATAAATGATTAGTGCTTGCTGCAGCCTCACCACTTAACCATACCTCACCCATTAAGCTTTAATAGTCTTGATACCCTTGGAAATAAGATTGCTGAGTCCCTGTGGCTCACAGATTAGTACAACAACAGTTGCAGGTACAGGTAATGCGATCATTTGACGTGAGCGCGATGCTTGTTTGATTTGGCGTTCTTCTTCTTCTTCATCGATCGTAGGATGGGTTCCAGGCCGGCAGCCTGGGATAGCAAGGATGGATGTCATTTTATCGTTTGGTTTCTTCCGTGGTCGGACCCTGCTCTTATGTATGATGATTGTATATGTTGTTGTATTGATGTGATCTTGCTTTAGCTTGTGGCGAGTGTAAGCCAATTCCATATACTCATCTCTTCTTTACATGTACTTGTAATGATATCCATTCTTGCGAAACGACGAGATGCGCTTCTATCCCTGTCGAGGCCCTCGAGCCAAAATAAGGATAGGATCGCATCTTGGGCATCACAAAAGTCTTTTTCTACTACTCCTTTTTCCGACTCGAGTGTTTGGTCAATAGTCGGGTAGCCTGGTTGAAGCCGAAGGCTGGCCCGCTTGAAGTCTGAACATCGTATGTATCATGTTATAGCACGACCGAAGCACATATTAATTTTAAGACCAATTTTAGGATTGGCACCAAGGAACATGATTTAGTTCGGACGTAAAGTTTTTGTTAAAGTTTTCTGGTTTTTCGAGCTTATGGCACCATTAACCTATTTTTATGTTTTCTTTCAGGAGGCAGGGCATCCTCTTGTTCGGGGTGTTCTGCGTGACGGTTCTGCACGGAAAACCTTTTCTGACCCACAATTCAACATCTTTCCTGCCGAGCTACACCTCGGGCGTTGTCAAAACAAACTCAATGGATGAACTAGTTCCCGAGGAGATTACGATCCTCAGCTTGGTCGGCCGCACCCAACCGGTCTTGGAAGCTACTGCACATTGCATTTTAATTCCTAAATTATGCTGCCGAGCAAGGGGTTGATCCTCAGGCTGATTTCAAGAATCGACCCGAGTCTCAGGGGCTACTGGGATTAGTGGTTTTATTTTATCCTTCAAGTGCATCCCGGGTTTTAGACCGACACACACCTTGAGGGCTAGTGGCTATATATCTCGGTAGATAATAAATTGCACTAATCGATAATATCCACAAAAAATCAGCCCACGGTCGGGGTGGTGCACCACCTCATAAGCAGTCCGGCATATAGCTCGAGCACAAGTGGCTGGCTCCATAAAGGGCATTTCCGGCATTAAGCTCGGCTGAATTCCTTCAATATTTTAAAGACCGAGGTAATTTATGACAACTCGGAGGCTGATCATCGTTGGAGCTCGGATGCAGTCTGGCGTTGGAGTTCGGAAGGAGTCCGACATAAAGCTCAAGATCGGAGACACCTCGGATGCAGTTCGGTGCTGGAGTTCGGATGCAACAGGACACCGCCACATGGGAAACACTTCAAATCTGAGTTGTGGTGTAAAAATAATGAGGCATTAACAAAGGCCGATATCTTGAAGGGGCTTCTCGAATGCCCGACTTGTGAACTCTTCGGATTCACCTTTGTGATCCTCAAGATCAGTGATGGTAAGATTTATTGAACCAGTTTTCAAGACCGACGGCCGAAGACGGAGAACTGTTTAGAAGAACTGAGGAGCATCCCTAACTTGAAGACCGGTTCAGGGGGCTACTCAGGGAGTCCGGGACTAAGGGGTCCTCGGGCCGCCGACCAATCTCTACGCGCCGGATTCATGGGCCACTTCGGGCAGCCGATAACATATGCAAGGAAGATTCCACAAAACTTGTTGATCAAGACAAGGACTCCCCTCCTCCGACGTAGCCGAGTAGGACTCTTGTTATCCTAGGCCTCCCGTGTGTTATATAAGCCGAGGCCAGTCTAGACATTAGACATAGCATATCATCACAAGTCAACTCATCTAGGGTTTTAGGTCATCTGATCTCGAGGTAGATCAACTCTGTAATCATCATATTCATCAATATAATCAAACAGGACGTAGGGTTTTACCTCCTTAAGAGGGCCCGAACATAGGTAAACTTCGTCTCCGTCGTCCGCTGTTAACCATCGATCCCAGATCCACAGCTCGGGACCCCCCACCCGAGATCCGCCGGTTTTGACACCGGTATTGGGATATTCGTCTCGCCACCTCGACGCGCTACATCGCCACTTCATCAAGCCGAGCTCTTTGCTCGGGCATCTCAGGACCAGCTTGGGGGCTGGGACCTCGACCCGCCGCAAGCTTGTCCCGCGTCATCAACACCGAGCATATTAAATAGCTAAATCGCTTTCATGCTCAACTTTTGCAACTTTTAATTTTTTGTTTGGTTCAACGAAGCGTTATATTTTCTTAAACAAAAAATGTTTTTCGATAAAACACTTCTTTTTCCCAAGTTAATTGGGGGCTCTTAAATTTTTATGAGCCATTTTTATAATAAATGTTTTCTCCTTAGTCGTTGCAAAATCTTTTTCTGCCACTCCTTTTTCGACTTGAGTGTATGGTAAATAACCGGATAGCCTGGTTTCTCTCTAGAGCCGCTCGAGTTTAGTTTGCTAAACTGGCCTCGAAGAAGCTCTCCGCCTTCGGGATAAGGAGGTTGAAGCCGAAGCCTGACCTACTTGAAGTTTAGAGATCGGATGTATCATGTTAAAGCACGACAGGAGCACAAAATAATTTTAAGACCAAAATTGGATTGGCATTAAAAAAACTCGATTTAATGTAGATGTAAAGTTTTAACATAATTTTTTTTGGTTTTTCGAGCTTATGGCACTTTTAAGCTATTTGTATGTTTTTCTTTTAGAAGGCGGGACATCCTCATGACCGAGGTGCCCTGCGTAATAATTCAGATCGAGAGATCTTTTCCGGCCCACAGCTCGGTATCTTTCCAGCCGACTTACACCTCGGCGTTGGGGAAACACATATAACATCTGGACTAGTTCCCGAGGAGATCCGATCCTCAGGTTGGTCGGCCGCACCCAACCTGACTCTCGGGGGATACTGTGTGTCTCCAGCCATAGTACAACATCGGATGCCTTTATAGTGTTGGCAATATCAACGTGGGACTCCGACTAGAGGCGAACCCAGCAAAAGCCAAGGTTCTCGACGCAGTTCTTGGCAAAATGTTCTTGGATATTGCTTTATATGCATCAGTTTCGAAATGTGTCTTTGGTCAATAGTTGGGTTGCCCCGCTCCTGTGATTGCCTTCTACATTCCGCTTTGTTCGACTAGGTGTGCAAAGGGAGAACCACTGTGGTTTACTTCTTATTTAAACTGGTCAAATACCTCAGTGGAGAAAGTAAAAAACTGACTGTCACAATGAGCGCAAACTGGTCAGCGATATGATGCCTCTGTGAAACTATACACCGATAGAGGTTAGCCCGTGGGCCTTTCATAAATTTGGCTGGAGTGTTAATGGCTTGACCTCGATTGACGCCGAACACTAACCGGGGGCTAGTAACTAGCCTCCCAAACTTTAAGGTCCTATGGCTAAGTGAAAGTTATAAAGCCTAGATATCCGATTGCCTCATTTACACTAACACAACCGCCTCCGAGCACCGAGACGTCAGCTAAGAGTTGTCTTGGTACCGCGGAAATACCCTGCATAGCATCTACAAAGAAGTAGAAGCCGACGATGGGCCACTCTCAAATGATAAACGGCCACAAAGGAGTCAAAATGGCATATAATATAAAACAATTGTTATTCAATATGCGAGTGTTGCCTTCCGTAATCATAGTTATAAATCCATAAATATGCATCAATTTGACTTAAGATTTTGACCAAGCTGGGTTGCCTGGCTCCTGTGCTTACCCCCTACGTTCCCAATTGTTCGGCTGGGGGGTAAAGGGAGCACCTCTGTGATTGTTACTTCCGGTTCATCCGGGTTAGTACCTCAGACTAGGTGAAACTGAAAGCTAGCCATCTTAAGAATATAATTGGTCGGCAACAACGGAAGTGAAAATTTCGGTTCATTAAAGACCACAGAGTTCGAGAACATTCCCCAAACTAAATCCTCAATATTTTCCGCCCTCATTTATCAGGGTTGAGGTTTAACGATCATGGTCAGCATGATATCCTGGGAAAAGGAACTTATAAATGAACTATTTTTCCTAGAAGATGTTTCTTACGTTAAATAGTAATATAACATATCTCTCTGCGTACCTTTGTTTATAAAACCGTATGGCCGGATTGCCTTGTTTGTTGTAAATATTTGCCCTTATATGACTTTATAAAGTAGGATAAACACTCCTCGGCTACTGGTCGAGGAGGTTGAAGCCGATGGTCGATCAACAAAGTCTTGTACAATGCAGATCCAAGCATTAATGATGTAAAGTACTTGGATACATAGAATCATTACACATAAATTGTGTCAAACGTAACAAAGTTTGTGTCAAACAAATATCGATTCTGAATTCGACCACCCGTGCCCAAATTAAGGCTTGGGGACTACTGCATTGGCTATTCAATGCAGCAAATTCAAGTGCAATACGGTTTCCGAGGAGATTCAATCCTCAGGTCGGTCGGCCGCACCCAACCTGAGTCTCGGTGGCTGTTTTGCACCGCGTTTTAATGCCTAAAGCATGTTGTCGAGCAAGGAATTGATCCTCAGGCCGATTTCACGAAGTGGCCTGAGTCTCTCGGGCTGCTAGGATCAGCAGGTTTATGTTCACGTTCAAGTGCATCTTGGATTTTCGGTCAGCACACACCTTGAGGGCTACTGGATATATATCTCGGCAGAGAATAAATTGCACCAATAGGAAAAATCTGCAAAAAATAGTCCGAGACCGAGGTGGTGCACCACCTCGGAAGCAGTCCGGCATAAAGCTCGGATGCAAATAGCTGGCTCCATGAAATACTGTTCCAACATTTAAGCTCGGATGAACTCCTTCAAATTTTCAGACCGAGGTAATTTGTGACACCTCGGATGCCGACCAGCGTTGGAGCTCGGCTGTAAGAAGACACCTCGGATGCAGTTCGACGTTGAATCTCAGACGCAAGAGGACACTGCCGCACGGCAAACACTTCAAGCCCGAAGTGTGGCGTAAAAACAACATGGAGTTGATAAAGCCCAAGAAATTAAAGGGGCTCCTCGGACGCTCGACGTGTGAATTCCTCGGATACCCGACGTATGAACACTTCGGATACACCTCGGCGATCCGCAAGATCAGACATTAGAAGATTTGTTGAACAAGTTTTCAAGACCGACAACCGAAGACAAAGAACTATTCGGAAGAACCGAGGAGCATCCCCAACTTGAAGACCGGTTCAGGGGGCTACTGACGGTGTCCTGGACTAGGGGTACTCACCACGTCGTCCCCCGACCAGTGGGTCGGGCCGAGGACCCCCATGATGATTCACTAATGGGCCACTTCGGGTAACCCATGTTGCATACAAGGGAGATTCCACAAGACTTGGCGCACAAGACAAGGACTCTTCTAAACCCTAGGCCTCTGGTGCATTATATAAACCGACGCCAGGCTAGTCAATACACAATCTCGTATTCATTATAACAATCTCGTGGTAGATACCTGTACTATGTACTATCCCCATATCAATACAATCAAAAGAAGGACATAGGGTATTATCTCGTTGAGAGATCCCGAACCTGGGTAAAATCATGTGTCTGTGTTACAATCGCTCCAAGATGCCTAGCTTAGGACCCCTACTACGAGATATGCCGGATTCAGAACCGACAGAAGGGGAGTTAGTCAAGTTTGAAACGATACTAGGAGAGATAAGAAGTGCAGAAATTTCAAAGTATAGATGCTAAGTGTAGTTTTTGAAAGGGTTTTTATCCTAACTAACGTCCATGCTAACTAAGGCTTCCTACAGTCAGGATGGCTTTGATACCAGCTCTGTGGGGACCCCGACTCATAAGTCATGATCACCGAATGCACGTGTACAGTGATCCCAGATATCAATGCTCACTGAACACACATAAGCTGATTAACAAGAGTCTTACATCCATACATACCGTCTTACACAAATAGATACCATTGAGGTCAAGTCTTACATAGATAGGGCCATGATGGCCAAACAACAATATAAACTAGCAGCGGAAATCTTGAACAAAAGCGTGAACCCATGCCATCTGCCTTAAACCTACATGCATTCTGACTGGGAAGCGTCCTAGTTCACATGTTCGTCACCATCGAAATCTTCACCATATTCCTGCTCTTCATTGCCTGGCCAATTAAATAACCAGTGGCAAGCCAATGAGTACTTTGAATGTACTCTCAAGCAACCCATGTTTTGGAACAAGGAATAACTATGAATGATATAGCACTAAGTAGGTAAGTTGCGGAAAGCTAATTTTTTTAGTGCAATGACATGATCAATCTTGAAAGAGCATGCATCATGAGGTTACAAGTAATCGTATGAACAGGTTACATATATCAATATAAACAAGGTTTGAACATCGCATGTTCATTCATCATGCCAAGTCATCCGACTCAACCCAGGTATCTTCCTTTCTCCACAAACACACACACGGTTTTGTAAACAATGGACGTAGCCCAAGAGAGGTCATCCAACTGTCCTTGACCATGGACACGGCTATTCGAATAGGTTTACACTCTGTAGAGGTTGCACACTTTACACACAAGACTCGGGGAACTTCCGTGTCAAGTCACGACTCACGGTATGTCACATACCCGAGGTAAGCACCCGAACAATGCCTTTCCCCTGATGATACTAAACAAAGAGTGGACTCGTTGGTACCCAACCCTCATGATGTACATCCCACGAGCCTCACTCAAGATCGTACCATCCAAGAGGGGACACAACAGTGTGCCTGGTGTCTGTAAAAACAGCCCATGATCGCCCTACCTGGCACGACCCCATATCGAGAGTGACCACGTCACTCCCGCCACTAGCAATGCGAGCTCTCTGCTAGCATCGACCAAAGTAATCAACAACCCCCGTCCCATAAGGTGTATCGTGGTTGTACATGTAAGGTTGGAGTAATGGTCGCAACTTAAACCAATCCGTTTTTGACAACAACACACACACTTGCCTCGGTGCACCACTTCTTTATCAAGTGGTCACCTAGCTCAACATCTCGCTCGGGCATTACTGTCAACCGATGGGGTTTTCAAAAAGTTTTTGAAAGTACTTTAGTTTCCATCATCGTGCATATTCCCGTCCCATTTGCGTAGCACTACTTAGCAACCTATCTACTTCCCACCCACACAACTCTACGTAGAAGGTAGAGTCATGTCATGCAAGTATCAATGAGGAAAGTAACGGGGGCAACACATAGAGGTGGTCACCATGATCATCATGATTAATTCATCAAACATAAGGTGCTATATGACATGCATGAAAAAGTTTCTTAGTCATGGTCAAGGGGCAGCTTGCCTGGCTCAACAAAGTCCTCGGGGTCTTCAAAGTCTTCTGGTCCAACTCCCTCGTCAAGAACGTGATCTATCGTCGCAAAGTAACGGGGTATAATAAGGCAATAGCACAACGCCAGGAAAATAAATTACTCAGAAAAATGTCAAACCAGTTTTCTAAAATACCAGGTTTAAAACTAAGGATACAAAAAATACTAGTTTCTGGCTTTGAAGTGTCAAAAATGGTGAAAGGCATTTCAACAGAGACTATTAATATCTAAAAAGTGTTTTAAATAAAAATCAGTGTATAAAACTTTTTAAAAAATTTCACAATTGGTATAATCAAATAGGTTGGAATATTACAAGATTTGTGGAGTTGGAATTATTGGATTTGGAGAATTATTTAATCCTGTGGAATTTTTGGAAAATGCTAGAAAACAGAAAAAGGAAAAAGCTACTGGACCACTGGGCCAGAAGCAGCTGGCCGAGCTGGCCCAGCCAGCAAAACCGGCCCAGGCGACCCTCGCGCGCGCGTGCACCGTCAGGTTTGATCTTCACGCGCAAGGCCCAGCGGACAACGACAGAGGAGAGGGGGAGGGAGTGACTGGAGGCTGACAGACGGGCCCCACTGGCAGGCCATGGTCAACCCCTGTCCAGAGGGCCGGCGAGCTCACCCGCGGCGGAGGGGAGGACGGCGGGGGCTGGCGAGCACGGGAATGGACTCGGGGAAGTGTCGCAGTTCTGGTGGAGGTGGAGAGGGCCGCCGGAGTGCAGGGAGTCGCCGACGACGAGCAACTGCGGCGGAGGGGGTTCGGGAGGAGGTTGCCGCCGACGCCTGGAGCTACAATTTGACCGGGAGAGACAGAGGGGTTTGCATCAGAGAGCTACGGGGAATACGAATCGAGGTAGGATGAGGGAAGAGGAGGTTCGTACCGCGCGTTCTCTAGCGAGCCGCCACGGCGGGTCCGGAGCTCAGGAGATGCTTGGAAGAAGAAGGAGGCCTCGGGGTGTAATTAAGTGGAGAAGAGGGAGACCAGAGGGGAGAGAAGGGCTCGGGGAGGCCATTTTATACGTGGCCCGCGGTCCACCATATGCTGGTGCGCCAGCGAGGGCGTGGCTGAGGCCAGAGGCCACGGGAGGAGGTGTTGGTGTGTCTGGGGTGCTTGCGGGGGTTGTCCATGACACGGGAAAGAGAGAGGACAGGCATGTCCTGGCTCTAGCGCTCGTGCGTGCGAGCTCACGCATTGGCCAGCTTGGGCGGCGTCGGGCACGCGCTGGGGAGAGCCGTTGCAGGGAGAGAGGGGAGGGGGGAGGGTCGTGGCATTATTCGGAGGCCGAGGGACCTCGAATGGCGCGCAGGGGAGGCCCATGGTGACCAGGGTCGAGAGGTTAACCCTCTGGAGCGTGACAGCGTGCTCCAGAGCGCGACTTTGGCCGGCTTGCCAGGGCTTTTGACGCGCTCCGGCGTGTCCACTTGCGTCCACTAGCTGCAGGGGAGAGTATTATACTGGAAAAGCACATTGGATGCTCTAGGATGGCTATGAGTGAGGGAGAGCAGAGACAGAAGAGAGAATTGGGGCTGTCCATAGAGGGAAATGGGGGTTTTAGCCCCATGCAATCATGTACATGGGCGCCAGGGAATTTACTGGGGTGATGTGGGTCTATGTGGAGGTGTGGTAAAAAGTGAGGCTCAAGGAGAAGAGTGGAAGGGTTTAGAACATGGCTTTTACCAAATCACCTGAAGGTGTTTGATGCTGGTTTGGGCAAGACAAGCTCCCATACTGGCAGTGAGATTTCACAGTGTGAAATGGGAGATGAAAATAGGGTGGATCACCAAGTTTGAGCCCAATTGAAAAAAAATTCCAATGTAAACTTGGTAAACCCTAGAAATGAGCAGAAACTGATTTTCTCAGATCCAGTCATGCTAATCTATTCTCCTAAATGCACCACTTGGTGTGGTGGCATTATTTGGGTATTAGAGCATGCCCACAAAGTTTTTGATCAATTGGGGAAAGTTGGCAATGTAGAGTTGATCAAATTTGGTTCTGGACAGGAAGGGTTTTGGGGCACTTTTGTGAACCAAAACAATTGGGTTTGGGATGAAACTTTGCAAGATCATTACACATAGCATGTGTGACTTGCTAGAATAATCCTGGATTTATTTGAGAACATTTCCTATAGAAATATTTCAAAAGCTTGAAATAGGTACAAAGGGTTTTGGAGGGTTCTGTGCAATATTTTGAACATGACCATGTGTTGAAACTCATATATATGGAAAATATATGTCCACTGAGTTTCTCTAAATTTTCTCAAATATTTTGAAAGCATAAAAATATTTTTCCCTATGAAAGACCATTTCTGGCCTTAAGAAAAATCCCTTAAATAAAATATGAGAATAATCTTTAAAAATAATATTTGGTGGTTTTGGGAAGTCTTATATATGGTAGGTCCCAAATAGAATCTTTGGGGCAGAACATTCCACCCAATTTGAGGACTTGTAGTACAAACCTCAATTCAGGGGTTTTGGAAAACCTAAATTGAATAAATGTTTTTTTGGCCTAAATAATATTTTATAAAAATAGTTTTAGGTCCTATACACATGGCATGATCATTGGGCAGAGAGTTTTGATCAAGTAGGTGATCATAGAGAGGAGGGGAATTCTTGTGAATTAAAACACAGACAAACATTCAAGCAAATAGCACTTAAGCAAATCAACACAAGCACTCAAAAAGTTTTAATTGGGTCAAATAACTCATAGCATAGCAAAGTGGTACAAACACAGGGTGTGACAGATATTCGGCGCACCGGGTTCATGGTCCGGGTTGTCAGCCGGAATCTTCGGTCCTAACTCAAGGTCGGAGGTCAGATCAGGAATTACTTCCGAACTATCCACGGTACCGAATCCAGATTCCGAACTCAGTAAGAAGTCCTGGTCGTCGGATGTCGAAACATAGACCATCCTCAGCTCCGGAAGTTGAGACGACGAGCCTTCGACCGAACTTTCGATTGTGGCTACCAGGTGTGTGACATGTGGGACGTGAATTTCTCTGTCATCGGGTTTAATCCTGATCTGGTCATAGACTGAGGGTTGGTCGTTGGCTATTCCCATGGCCTGGATTCGTCCCAGTAACTCGTTCAAAGACGAGACATCCGCGGGGTCAATGCTCCCGGAGTACGCTGGGTCGATCCGCAATGCTGTTGTGCTCGGGGTCTCTAAGGATATGCCCTGGCGGTCTTCGTCCGGTAGGGAACCGGACGCGTTAACGGTATCGAGCTTTAGGGTCGGATCCGGGGTGGAGGGTGCCTCTATAGCGCAGTCCTCCGCCGTTGGAGGTATGGTATTGGGGCTCGTGAGCTCTTCAAGAGGAGCCAATACATTGTTTAAAACAAGACCCCCTGGGAGTCGGCGACGAACTCCAAGTTCCCGAACCTGAACTCCTGACAGAGGGCGAAACTTCGTACCTGGCCAAGGTGGACAGCTGGATCGGCATGCAGTACGAAGCTGCCGAAAGCAAACATCTGTCCTGGGACGAAAAAGTCCCTATTATAGATTTCGCTACTGATGATCAAGTGAGCCATCGATCCTTTTGACGATCCCACGGCGGAACTCTCAATGAAAGCACCAATGTCGGTGTCAAAACCGGCAGATCTCGGGTAGGGGGTCCCGAACTATGGGTCTTGGATCGATGGGTAACAGGAGGCAAGGAAGACAATGTTTACCCAGGTTTGAGCCCTCTTGAAGTGCTCACAAGCCCCAATACCATACCTCCTTATGTCCTTCTTTTGTTTTGTATTGATGATGGAGTGTCGAGTACAGAGTTGATCTCCCTCAAGATCATATGATATGGTCTAAAACCCTAGTAGTAATGAGCTTAACCTGTTCTATGGACTAAGACCCCCTAGTTTATATAGACACCAGGGGTATCTAGGGTTGTACAATGTAGGTTACACCAGGAGAAGAATATGCCGAGCTCATCATCACATTCTTGGAGTACATGTCACGGTCTTGGGAGATCTCCATCTTAGTTGCGGCGTCACAGTCTTCGGGCCTTCATTGATAATCACAAAGGGGCCCATTGTTCGGCCCATAGAAATAGGTTGGCAGCCCGAGGACCCCTTAATCCCGGTCTCCCTCAATAGGTATCCATCGCAGGCTCAACACTTGGGCCTCGCACAGATCCTAAAGCCCATAAGTTCCTTCCCTTAAGCGCGCGACCCCTTAAGTTCTCGTTCACTTGGTCGCGAGTCTGATCACATCTGGCTCGGCTAGTCGGTAGCGGCCAGTAGCAAAGCGTGCTGACTCCAAGTGTCCGAATCCAATGAAGCTGGTTAGGGGAACCTGTACTTCACACTTCTATTCCCTTTGCCACACGATATATGTTGTCATGCTCAAGGCGACATGGTCATCCTTGTTGCAGCACAACCTCTTTCTCGTTCCGGTGAATTCGACCAACACTTAAGATGATCTCATAATCCTCATCGCATGGCCATGCTTAACCAGGTCGGATCACCCGAGGGGGCCCATGGTATATCTCTCCTGATCGGAGGGGCAAATCCTATCTTGCTCAACCATGTCTCGCAGCATGGGTCTGGACAAGCCTGAAACCTGCCCTTATAACTACCCAGTTACGGAGTAGCGTTTGGTCGGCCCAAAGCAGGTCTATCACCATCCCGAGTACATGCATCAACTCAGGTCTTAGGACATAGAACATATGTTGTACTAGAGACTCACAGATGACCTATCGCTAGGTCTCATAGTCGGGTCTGCCAACTCAGACCTTATCTCGACTCGGATCCGACTATGTCGAATCCGACCAGATCTTTTTGAGTCCATATTATCAGGCTAGCATCCAATGCTACATGTTTACTGAGACCGGACCATCCACCGTGTCATGTGCTAGTCTAACTGGCCGCGTGTCCACACAACACTTTCGACTAGGGACAATTTAGGACAGTCATCATATAATGCATAGTCTCACAAACCAGTTACGTACTTGTTAATACACACCATTGATAATGTCCAAGGACTATCTTTATGCACAAACACATAGGAAATATCATCATACCTGATTGCCTCTCGGGCATATCTCTAACAATAAACTGAGAACACGAATCGACCGTACCATTTCAAATTATGAATTAGTGTGGAAGTAACACTTCCACCACACAACTGAATCAGAGATTGATGATATGAAAGTAGAGAATATAAAAGTACCAACAACACCAAACTAACGTTGAAGCAGCTACACCACAATGAATAGAGTTGTTAATTGCCAACCTTGTCGTTGTGCGGCCGCCGTTACCAAGCTCTGACACGGGATAAAAGGACCTCGGCTTGGGAAGGCCAATTGGTATAGACAACAACTTCAAATATTGTAGAAAAAGAAGAGAAAAGAGAATTATAAATGGGTTCCCATGATGAATTTGTCGAACTCTACAAAAGTGGAACATGGGCCATAGAATATTTATTGATTATGTATACCAATAAGAATAGGCTTTGTCCAACATCATCGCCTGCTTTGGCATTTTGTGAAATAGACAACACCACACAAGCACAATAAAGTGACAAATGCACAAGCCGAGAGAGAGCACCGGGAAAAGCTCACCTTGGACTCTCAGCCAGCGCTTCCCAAGCCATGCATGTTGTCTTGAACGCCGCTCCTTTACGTAGGTTGCTCCAGCGCTCGTTGCAAGAAGGGCAGTGGAGCGGGTCAACATATAAGCCCATTGATTTGTTCAGGAAGTGTATGCTTTAGTTCTTAGAATTTGAGAAAGCAGTATCACTCGCAGCTATTATATAGGTAGCCATAAGTCATAATAATTTTCCTGAATGCATCTTGATACAACATCAGCACATATTTGGTGATATCTCATCGTTATTGATTCTCCAACCCATTTCTCAAACTCCATCAACACTATGAAGCAGGAAGATATTGGATCGCTGGGAAACCCCCTTGCTTTCAAGCAGTGTCTGAACCCTTACCAATCAATATAACATCAATCTAGCATTCTTCCACAGATCGATACTTATAACACTCACCTTCCTCAAAACCTTTGAAGAGTGTGGAAACAGATTGGTAAACCAACATCAAGGGGGTGTAGATCAGTAATCGGGTGTCGAATCTCTCGCAACGTACAAGCCTTCATACTCCATGCAACACTGTAACAACCAATCATCAAAAGATGGTTAATTCTAAAATCAGTGAAAGGCTAACACGAAATGTAGCTCAACCAAACACAGAACAACTGGTAATTAAAATCAAAGATTCAGAGGAAGTGAGCAACCATGGTGTATTGGGGGATCAGGGGATGATATCTCTCTCGGAAGAGGCAACGGGCTCAGTAGTTGAGCGCCTGTGGGGGACTGGGCGGCTCCAGCAGCCCGCCTAACAGGAGCGGCTTGGCGTGATGCTGCCCTGTGGTGCGCGTCTATGCGGACACCAGCCCGCTGGGCGGGCAGAGGCACTGGAGCACGTGCGTGAGTAGTCGGCCGGCCGCACAAAGGCAGGCCACGGCACCAGAGGCTTCCTCGCCAGGTTGCCGTCACAAGAGAGGAGAGCTCCCGTTTCCCCATCGATCTTGCGCCTCCCGTTGGGGATATTGCCTCAGCATAAGCAGGCCAGCCTAGGCCGTCTCACGTCGTGTGGGACTGGGCGTAAGCCATCCCATGGAGGACAAGACCCCACAAGTTACCAGGATAATCCATAGGGCCTTCGAGCCGGATTAGGATTGTGGGCTGGCATGAAGGGCTGGTTCTAGGCCGGCTTAGGAAACCTACTCCCATCAAGAGGAGGTGACGGGCACGACCCGGATTCATTGTAACAATGGAGGCATGACTCATTATATAAGGGCAAGTTCCGGGGCGTCCAAAGGGACAAATAAAAGTTAGAGCTCTCGAGAGATAGGTAGCGAGCAACCCTTGTAATCGAGATCTAAGCATCAATAAGCAACACATAGCAGGAGTAGGCTTTTACCTCACCAGAGGGGCAGAACCTGGGTAAATTCTCTCTCTCGTTCCGATCAACCCCATCCAAGGCTTTCCCCAGCCTCCATGGCATCACAACTAAGTTCTCTCATGAGGACACTTGCTGTGACAACCCCACAAAAGTTGGCGCCCACCATGGGGCCTGCGCGCTAGGGAGTCATCATCTTGGTGGGAGCTCTCCCTGGAATGGAGCGACTCGTAACCGACCGGCTTACGAAAAGCCGGCGTCGGAATTTCCACTTTATCGATGACGAAAGCTAGGGACAGGAAGCCGACTCTCTTGAGTCCAACTACCGTGTTCCCTTTGGCAAAGTCAATGTCTTCATTGGTTTTGTTGCTGGGTCCGAGCAGGAATTAGACCCGAGCGGTAATTCGATCTCAGGAGGCGCCACAATCGTTTAGTCCGACAACGAATCATCGGTCGGCGATAATAGCTATGCCGACATTGTATCCATCATCCCTCTCTTCGAGGGTAGGCTCGGAGGGAGTTTCGTGAGGAGGATACCTTGGCCCTTGTCGGGTCATAGCGTCACGCTACGGTCTACATGGTAAGCAATCAGCAGAACCCAATAGGTCGAGGACCCAATCCGACTGAAGATATTCTATCAAGCCAAAACCCACCATCCAACCCCGAAGCTTATGCCGGGAGCTTGAACGCTCAGGGAGTCGCAGAAGCGCTGGCAGCTCTCAATGACCTCCTCGCGCAACCGGTTACAGCGGAGAACGTAGTGGCACGCATCGCTGAGATTGAGAAGTGCCGCGAACAACTTATGAAGGCTTATCAGGTGATCATAGCAGAAACACACGTCTCGCAAAAGCATGAAAGTCCATCCTCGAGGAGAGCCGGCGCCTAGAGGACGAGCAGGTTCAGCTCAACTTCCGCCATCAGGCGATGACTACTGTCAACCAGAGGAGACACCAGGGCTGTTTCCAGGCTAGAGGAGGGTGTTGGAGATATGCCCTAGAGGCAATCATGTATGATGATATTTCTTACGTGTTTATGAATAAAGATAGTCCTTGGACATTATCAGTGATGTGTATTAACAAGTACGTGACTTGTTTGTGAGACTATGCTTTGTATGATGACTGTCCTAAATGGTCCCTAGTCGAAAGAGCTGTGTGGATGCTCAGCCAGTTAGACTAGCATATAACACAATGGATGGTTCGGTTTCACTGACCATGTAGCATTGGATGCTAGCCGGATAATATGGAATCAGAAAGATCTGGTCGGATTTGACGTAGTCGGATCCGAGTCGAGATAAGGTCTGAGTTGGACAGACCCAACTATGAGACGCAGCGATAGGTCATCTGTGAGTCTGTAGTACAACATACGTTCTATGTCCTAAGACCTGAGCTGGCGCATGTACTCGGGATGGTGACAGACTTGCTTTGGGCCGACCAAACGCTACTTCGTGACTGGGTGGTTACAAAGGTTGGTTTCGGGCTTGTCCAGACCCATGCGGCGAGACATGGTCGAGCAAGATGGGATTTGCCCCTCCGGTTAGGAGAGATATGCTCTGGGCCCCTCGTGTGATACGACCAAGATAAGCATGGCCATGCGACAAGGATTATGAGATAATCCGGTTTGTTGGTCGGTATCACTGGAACGAGATAGAGGTCGGGCTAGCACAAGGATGACAGACTTGCCTTGAGCTCGACAACATATATCTTGTGGCAAAGGGAACAGAAGTGTGATGTACAGGTTCGCCTAACCATCTTCATCGGACACTTGGAGATGGCACAGTTTGCTAGAGGCCGCTACCGACTAGCTGAGTCTGATGTGATCAGACTCGCGACCAAGTGAACGAGAACCTAAGGGGTCGCGCGCTTAAGGCTAGGAACTAAACGTGGGCTTTAGGATCCGTGCGAGGCCCAAGAGTTGAGGCCACGCCGGATGCCTATATATAGTGGAAGTGCGGCACACCTATCTGGTTGATCGTTTCGGCACCGTCGTTAGGGCTTTGCATGTGTTGCAACTAGCCACCTCCACCCGCCGCCGCCGACTGTGTGATCGGACCTAGCAGTCCACCGCACGGTGTTCCTCCTGCACGCGCAGATAACATTAGAGGCGGTGCACTTGCGCCGCTCCGGCGAACCTGCACGTGGGATCCGGCGACCGGCTGTTCGAGGGAGAGCGGACCGGCCGTTCAAGGGAGATCGGACGAGGAGGAGACGGACCACGCGAACGCACTGCCCCCAACTCTACTTCCGCTGCACGGCACTGCGCGTCTAGTGGTAACGAACTGTGATCCATTTTCGTAGCATGTTCTTGGATGTTCTGCGCATAGGAAAATTTTAATTGGCATGCGATGCACCTACGGTAGAACCCAACAGTGGTATCAGAGCCTCTGCTATAGGATTTGGATTCAGATCGGATGCATATATGATATGTGGAGGCGGCAGATGAGATCTGTCGTCGTTTATGAGATTGGCTATGTGCACGGTTGATGAGATCAACTGTACATGGGGATCGATATGGCTATTTTTTTTTTCTGTCAATCGGAATCGATGAGGTCGTGACACAACCTACCCCTACCGGTCGGTATCCGTCATCGGGGTTAACTGTGAAACGTAAATCCGAATCGGATTCGCGATGATCGATGAGATCGGTTAGATCAGAAAATCCGGCGTGATCGGAATACAGATTCGATCTATGATTTCCGAAAATGTGCGTAGCCACTTGTATTTTGTACGCGATCACACAAACCGGTAGAATGCTATTCTATGCATAAGTTTGTTTTGCAGGTTTGATGTGAATAGTATGGCTCATATGTATGTGATGCATGTGTGTAATTTAACATGACCTGCGTGTCATGATTGTCAGCCGGAGGAGCCAAAGTGCTGTCATTATATTGTATAATAACCTGCGTGTCGACTTGTGATTCTCTGTAAATTCATTACTAGTTGTAGTAGTTGGAGAACAGAGATCAAGTTCGAGGCTTTGGCGTCCCGGTGTGACGAACAAGATGGAGTTCCACCCTGGTCATCGGAGTTGGAGCCGGCCTGGAAGGACATCCATGAAGGAGCCATACTATTTCACATATTTATGTTTATATGTGATTGTTATTGCTTCTTGTTTCTATGCATGATAGTATGGAAGAAAGATCCCTCGTTAATATCAAGCACATTGCCATTCCGGATGTTGCACCTCCGCACGTCAAGTACGTCTAGTGGTGGGCTCATAAAATTGAGGTGCTACTAGGTGTCCTTGAACTGGAGGGTTCGTGTTGGACACGGACATGCACTGCATCAGGTTAACTTGACAAGGCTATCAAAATGGTTTTGGGCCTTGTGGCAAAGAAGGTTGGGAGCCAGGGTATAAGATACCTACCCGACCGACAGGAGTCGTATAGAGATACAATTAGCAAAGAGTTGCTTACCGAATAGGCAAGTTGGCTAGCAGTGATACCAAAGCTCATTAGTCGCTCGCGCTAGACGGGTCCTGAATCACTGAGAGTTTGCGGAGGGATGCTGACTTCAGTGGGAGTAGTTCTGTTTAAGGCTTGAATTACTCTACATAAACACATTGCTTAGTGATTGCATATTTTTCTGTTGTAGATCAATGGCACCACCTGCTCAACCCAACTTTGCATTGAAATCAATTCTGGAAAAGGATAAACTGAATGGAACAAACTTTACCACCTAGTATAGAAATCTGACAATTGTTCTCAAGCACGATAAAAAGGAACATGTTCTAGAGGATCCACTTCCAGAGGAACCTGCCGAGAATGCTAGTGCCGCAACCAAGAATGCCCATCAGAAACTTGTTGATGAATCAAACGAGATCAGCTGCCTCATGCTGGCTTGTATGGAGCCCGATTTGCAACAGCATTTCAAAAACGTTGACGCTTTCGATATGATCGAGAGTCTCAAGAGCATGTTTCAGGTGCAGGCTAGGACCGAGATGTTCAACATCTGGCAATCCTTGACAGATTGTAAGCTGAAAGAGGGTGATCCACTGAGCCCGCATGTGATCAAGATGATTGGGTACGTGCAAGCTTTGGATCGGTTAGGCTTCCCACTTGGGGACGAGCTGTCCACGGATGCAATTCTGGGTTCTCTTCCACCTAGCTATGGGACGTTCGTCTCGAACTATCATATGCATGGCATGGATAAGAAGCTCACTGAATTGCATGGGATGCTTAAGGTGGCAGAGCAAGATATTAAGAAAGGCACACATCAAGTGTTGATGGTGCAGAACTCGGCTAAGTTCAAGAAGAGTTGGTCCAAGAAAAAGGGTAAGGCAAAGGGCACGGGGAAGGTTGTCTCCGCCGCTGCGCCGAAGCCGGGACTGGACTCAAAGACCGTGTGCTTTCATTGCAAGGAAATTGGTCACTGGAAGAGGAACTGTAGCAAGTGGCTTGCTGAGCATGGCAAGAAGGCCAGAAATGCTTCATCAGGCAAAGGTACACTTGTTACATATGTTATAGACATTTACCTTGCTGACATACCTAGTAGCTCTTGGGTATTTGATACCGGATTGGTTGTTCATATTTGCAACTCGATGCAGGGGCTGATAAGAACTAGGCGTGTGTCACAAGGGGAGATTGACATCAGGGTCGGCAACAAAGCAAGAGTTGCTGCGTTGGAGGTCGGCACGATGCAGCTTCAGCTTTCTTCTAGATTTTTTTTGGAATTGAATAATTGTTATTACATTCCCGCACTTAGTCGGAACATTATTTCTGCCTCATGCTTGATGAGTCAGGGTTATGAATTCAGTTTAAAGTACAATGGTTGTTCACTTTATTTGAATGGAATGTTCCACGGCTATGCACCCATTGTAGATGGGCTATTTATTTTGAATCTAGAAACGGAACCAGTCTATAACGTGAATGTCAAGAGGCATAAGCCTAATGAGATAAATCCGACATACTTCTGGCATTGCCGGCTTGGGCACATTAGTCTGAAATGCATGAAGAGGCTCCATGATGATGGACTACTAACTTCGTCCGATTTTGGGTCGTTCGAGACATGTGAATCATGCTTGCTAGGCAAGATGACTAAGTGTCCTTTTGCAAAGAGTTGCGATAGGTCATTTGAGCTGTTGGAGCTTATACACAGTGACGTGTGTAGTCCAATGAGCACAACGGCCAGAGGTGGCTATCAGTACTTCATGACTTTTACCGACGACTTGAGTAGATATGGATATATCTATTTGATGAGGCACAAGTCGGAAACTTTTGAAAAGTTCAAAGAGTTTCAGAACGAGGTTAAATATCAGCTCGGCAAGACGATAAAGCTTCTGCGATCGGATCGTGGAGGTGAGTACATGAGCCAGGAGTTTGATGATTATCTGAAAAGCCGAGGTACAGTACCTCAGCTCACGCCTCTAGGTACGCCGGAGAGAAACGGCATGTCAGAACGGAGAAATCGAACCTTGTTGGACATGGTCCGATCGATGATGAGCAAATCAGATTTACCCTTGTCATTCTGGGGATACGCTCTAGAAACTGCAGCTTTCACACTTAACAGGGTACCATCAAAATCCGTAGACAAGACACCACATGAGATGTGGACTGGGAAGAGTACTAGTTTGTCTTTTCTAAAGATTTGGGGTTGTGAAGCATTTTTCAAGCGACTCACGCCGGACAAACTTACACCCAAGTCGGATAAATGCATATTCGTGGGATATCCGAGGGAAACCTTGGGATACAGCTTCTACAACCAAGAAGAGAACAAAGTGTTTGTTGCTCGGAATAGTGTTTTCCTAGAGAAAGAGTTTCTCAGCCGGGAAGCCAGTGGGAGAACGGTGCGACTTGAAGAAATTCTAGAGCCACTCGGGGACAACTCGGCTGGTGATGAGATCATATCGGAGTTGGTCAGGGAACCCGTAGTGGAATCGGCACCGGAGCCACAGAGGTCGGAAAGATTGTGCAGAGTGCGCGATGTGTTGTTGCTAGAAAGCGACGAGCCGGCTACGTATGCGGAAGCGATGGTGAGCCCAGATTCCAAGGCATGGCTGGAGGCCATGAGGTCCGAGTTAAAGTCCATGGATGATAATCAAGTCCGAGACTTGGTTGATCCACCGCCTGGCGTAATAGCCATTGGTTGCAAATGGGTCTTTAAGAAGAAAACCGATGTGGATGGAAATGTTCAAATCCACAAAGCTCAGCTTGTCGCTAAAGGTTATGGACAAGTTCAAGGAATTGACTACGACGAGACCTACTCGCCGGTAGCGATGCTAAAGTCGGTAAGGATCATACTAGCTATAGCTGCATATTTCGATTATGAGATATGGCAGATGGATGTCAAAACAACTTTCCTTCATGGAAATTTAAAGGAGGATGTATACATGATACAACCTGAAGGTTTTCTCGATCCAAATAACGATGGTAAAATATGCAAGCTCAAGAGATCCATTTATGGATTGAGGCAAGCAGCTCGGAGTTGGAATATTCATTTTGATGAAGTCATCGTTGACCTTGGTTTCATCAAGAACGAAGAGGATTATTGTTTATACAAGAAGTCTAGTGGGAGCTCGGTAGTATTTTTGATCTTGTATGTGGATGACATACTGCTGATCGGAAATGAAGTTTCGATGCTGAACTCAGTCAAGGAATCATTGAACGGCAAGTTTTCGATGAAAGACCTTGGAGAGGCAGTGTACATTCTTGGCATCAAGATCTATAGAGATAGATCAAGGATGCTGCTCGGCTTGAGCCAGAGCACGTACATAGATAAAGTGTTGAAGAGGTTCAACATGAGTGAGGCCAAGAAAGGGTTCTTGCCCGTCTCACATGGTATAAGGCTAAGCAAGACTCAGAGTCCTAAGACTTCTGATGAGCGAAACCGGATGAGTAGGATTCCGTATGCTTCAGCAATAGGATCCATCATGTATGCCATGCTATGTAAACGGCCTGATGTTGCCTTTGCAATAAGCTTAACAAGCAGATACCAGGCTAACCCAGGTGAGAGTCACTTGGCAGCGGTGAAAACTATCCTGAAGTACCTGAAAAGGACTAAGGAGATGGTCCTAGTTTATGGAGATGAGGAGGAGCTCTATGTAAAAGGTTATGCTGATGCTAGTTTCCAAACCGACAGGGATGATTGTCAATCGCAAACTGGATTCGTGTATGTCATGAATGGAGGAGTAGTGAGCTGGACAAGTTCCAAGCAAGAAACGGTGGCCGACTCCACAACAGAGGCGGAATACATTGCGGCTTGTGAAGCCGCAAAGGAAGGTGTTTGGATTCGTAAGTTCTTGGAAGATGTTGGTGTGTTCCCGGGCTGGTCAAAACCGTTGGACCTTTATTGCGATAATTCAGGTGCCATCGCACAGGCCAAGGAACCGAGGCAACACCACAAGACCAGGCACATAGACCGAAAGTATCACCTGATACGAAAGCTCATAGCGAAAGGTGATACTAATTTATGCAAGATTCATACAGATGCAAATATTGCAGATCCGCTAACTAAGCCGCTTCCACAACCCAAGCATGAGGGGCACGTTAGAGCTATGGGCATTCGATGTCTATTTGATTGACACTAGTGCAAGTGGGAGACTGTTGGAGATATGCCCTAGAGGCAATCATGTATGATGATATTTCCTATGTGTTTATGAATAAAGATAGTCCTTGGACATTATCAGTGATGTGTATTAACAAGTACGTGACTTGTTTGTGAGACTATGCATTGTATGATGACTGTCCTAAATGGTCCCTAGTCGAAAGAGCTGTGTAGACGCTCAGCCAGTTAGACTAGCATATGACACAGTGGATGGTTCGGTCTCACTGAACATGTAGCATTGGATGCTAGCCGGATAATATGGACTCAGAAAGATCTGGTCGGATTCGACGTAGTCGGATCCGAGTCGAGATAAGGTCTGAGTTGGACAGACCCAACTATGAGACGCAGCGATAGGTCATCTGTGAGTCTCTAGTACAACATACGTTCTATGTCCTAAGCGCCGAGATGGCGCATGTACTCGGGATGGTGACAGACTTGCTTTGGGCCGACCAAACGCTACTCCGTGACTGGGTGGTTACAATGGTAGGTTTTGGGCTTGTCCAGACCCATGCTGCGAGACATGGTCGAGCAAGATGGGATTTGCCCCTCCTTTTAGGAGAGATATGCTCTGGGCCCCTCGTGTGATATGACCAAGATAAGCATGGCCATGCGACAAGGATTATGAGATAATCCGGTTTGTTGGTCGGTATCACTGGAACGAGAAAGCGGTCGGGCTAGCACAAGGATGACAGACTCGCCTTGAGCCTGACAACATATATCGTGTGGCAATGGGAACAGAAGTGTGATGTACAGGTTCGCCTAACCAGCTTCATCGGACACTTGGAGTCGGCACGCTTTGCTATAGGCCGCTACCGACTAGCCGAGTCTGATGTGATCAGACTTGCGACCAAGTGAACGCGAACCTAAGGGGTCGCGCGCTTAAGGGAAGGAACTAAACGTGGGCTTTAGGATCCGTGCGAGGCCCAAGAGTTGAGCCCGCGCCGGATGCCTATATATAGTGGAGGTGCGGCACACCTATCTGGTTGATCGCTTCGGCACCTTCGTTAGGGCTTTGCATGTGTTGCAACTAGCCACCTCCACCCGCCGCCGCCGACTGTGTGATCGGACCTAGCAGTCCACCGCACGGTGTTCCTCCTACACGCGCGGATACCATTAGAGGCGGTGCACTTTAGCCGCTCTGGCGAACCTGCACGTGGGATCCGGCGACCGGCTGTTCGAGGGAGATCGGACCGGCCGTTCAAGGGAGATCCGGACGAGGAGGAGACGGACCACGCGAACGCGCTGCCCCCAACTCTACTTCCGCTGCACGGCACTGCACGTCTAGTGCTAACGAACTGTGATCCATTTCCGTAGCATGTTCTTGGATGTTCTGCGCGTAAGAAAATTTTAATTGGCATGCGATGCACCTACTGTAGAACCCAACAGAGGGGTGGTAGAGTCCTGCAACCTGTTTCAGACTCCACCGAGTGTCCAAACACTGCGGACGTCACGCCAGGAGCTGGCTTAGGAGCAGCCGAGGCCAGCGCGTTCCGGTCGTGACCCGCCAGCCGACGGTCTACGACCAGCCTCAGCGGGTCCAGCAGCCCACGACACATTTTCATACTCCTCCGGTTCACTTCTCCAATCTGGTCGACAACCTTTACGCAGCCACCCAGAAATTGTCAATGATCCCAATCGAAGGCAATACCCCTTTCGAGATCAAGACAAGGAAAGCAATTCAACTGCTGCAGACCGCTGTTGTATAGCAGGCGACCAACTCCAACAACCCAGACATGCTACACTCGACGTTGTTCAACGGCAAGAGGGTTTCTAGCCAACATGGAGAATCACCTGTCCCAGCTGGGTCAAGCAGAACACAGCGCCGTTGGGAACGACCAGTCTAGCATCAGCGTCACTAGATAGCCTCAGATGCGCAGGTCATAGTCGACAACGCATGAGCGTCTCATGTAATTACTACCAGCAACCCAAGGGCGGATCACACTCGTCAGGAGGCGGGCGATGAAGGAATCCATCCCACCACTAACATCCCAGTTTCTCCTGCATCTGGGTCCGGCTTCATCAATAGAACCATTGGCATTCAATGCCTTGCACTGGCTCTCCGGAACGAGCCCATTCCCGCAGATTTCAAGGGTCCTTGTAAGGTACCGAATTATACTGCTGATATGGAGCCCGCTGACTGGATCGAAAGCTACGAGTTAGCCATGGATATGATGGAAGTAAGTGATGAAGTCTGTGCGAGATACCTCACAATGATGCTTGAAGGACCTTCCCATACATGGTTGTAGAACCTCCCCCCAAATTAAATCAACACGTGGCAGGAACTGAAGGAGCGTTTCATTAAAAAATTCCAGGGGACGTGCAAACGCCGAACCAACATCGTTGATCTCGAGCAGTGTGTTCAGAAAGAGGGTGAATTAGCTCATCATTGGGCAAGCTGGGGAGCCGAAATCATACAGTCATCCGAGAGTATCACACCGCAAACCGTAGTACTCGTCTTGGAGAAAAACTGTAGGATCAAACCCTTGATCCATAAGCCGGGGCGCATTAAGAGCACAGTTACGGACATGAGTGAGCTCATGAATGCAATGACCAAGTACGCCGAGTCCGACAAAACTAAAGACCCAGACTCAGATGAAGATAAGTCTGGAAAGAGCAAGAGGAACGATGGTAAGGGTCACCAGAATAACAACGGGAGTCACAACAATGGCAGCAAGCGCAAGGGCAGTGAAGGAAACTCGGAATTGATCGCCGATACCTATATGGGTTACAAGAGAAAGCGCTAGAATAACAACCCAGGTTTCTAGAAACAGTCTCAAGGGGTTCGCCCGAACAACTACCAGCAGATGTTGAAGGGACCGTGTTCTTAGCACAACAGGCCAAATCGCCCATCTACTCACTCTTGGGAGGACTGCTATGTCTTCGGCGGTCACAACAATGACGGTCCCACTGGTGGTCACCTTGGTAACCCCGGTGGTAACTCAAGTCCTGGGAGTCACGGACACCACAACCGCGGAGCCAATCAAGGACAACAGAATAACAGTGGATATGTTGGATTTCAGAGTAATCCCAAGCAGCTAAATAGCGCACAGTACCACGTTTCCACCACTACCACCTGTAAATTAACTTGACCGTAAGTTGCAACGCCGCGTCGTCAATGAAGTTGGTCCTTTTGTCCCGCAGAGGTGCATTTGTCTGAGCAGCCTGTTACCTGGATCATGGTTGATCATCCTCCGTACATTTAAAATCCAGGAGCTTTGGCTTTGGTTGTTGCCCCTCGGGTAGGAGGATATACACTGACGAAAGTGTTAATGGATGGTGGTAGCAGTATTAACATATTATATTATGATACTTTCAAGCAGATAAATATCCAAGACAAACAGCTACAACCCTCTTCTATTGTGTTCCATGGAATAGTCCCTCGCAAGTCTACTCTGCCGTTGGGCAAGATATTTATGGAAGTGGCTTTTGGCACCGAGAAAAAATTCCGGTCCGAGATCCTGGCTTTTGAGTTAGTTAAATTCAAGAGTCTGTATCATGCTCTCTTTGACAGGCCGACTTACACTCGATTCATCGCTCTCCCTTGTTACATTTACCTCAAACTCAAGAGTCCTAGTCCAAGGGGAACCATTACGGTAGATGGTAACCATGCTATTGTGCGGGAGTGTGAGGAAGGTGATGCACTGTATGCAGAAACAGCTTGCACTGCGAAAGAATTAAAGCTCTATACTTCACAAGTTGATCCGAAGGATATGACCTCCCTGAAGAAGCCTGCTATAGATTCCAAACTCAAATTTGAGTCTGCTCAGAATACTAAGCAAGTTGACTTCACCCCCGGTGATTCTTCCAAACAGTTCACCATTGGGGCGCATCTTACTGACAAATAGGAAAGCGCGCTCATCGAGTTCATCCATGAGAATCAGGACATCTTTGCATGGAAACCATCTGACATGGCTGGTGTGCCGAGAGAACTTGCTCAGCACAGCCGAAATGTCGACCCCAAGATGAAACCTGTCCGGCAATTCCTCCGTCGCTTCAATGACAAGAGACGCAAGGCCATTGGTGAAGAAGTAGCCCGGCTCTTAGCCGCTGGCTTTATTGTCGAGGTTTCCCACCCAGAGTCGCTAGCTAACCCAGTGCTTGTACTAAAGAAGAATGGAACTTGGAGAATGTGTGCGACTACACAGACCTGAACAAGGCTTGTCCCAAGGACCCAGTCGCTTTACCACGCATTCACTAGATCATTGACTCCATGGCTGGGTGTGAGTCTCTATATTTTCTCGGTGCTTATTCCGGCTATCATCAGATCAAGATGAAGCAAGAGGACCAAGAGAAGACGGCGTTCATCACCCCCTTTGGAGCTTTCTGCTACACATTAATGCCCTTTTGTTTGAACAGCGCTAGTGCAACATATAAGCGTTGCGTCCAGAATTGCCTTAAGCCACAGATTGGCCGTAATGTGCACGCTTATGTTGATGACATTGTGGCCAAGTCTCACAAAACCGACACTATGATCGCTGACCTGAAGGAAACATTCATAAATCTCTGGGTATACTAGATGAAGTTAAATCTGGCAAAGTGTGTTTTCGGGGTCCCTGCAGGTAAAATGCTTGGTTTCATTATTTCCAAGTGTGTCATTGAAGCCAATCCAGACAAGATTGCAGCCATCTGTAACCTGTGAAAGCCGTCCAGTCTCTAGGAGGTCCAGAAGCTCACAGGATGTATCGCCGCCTTAAGTCGGTTCATAAGACGACTCAGTGAGAAGGCTATATGACGTGGCTTGAGACTGCGTCGGTATTTCCCCAAAGAGGAAGGGATGATGCAGCATAGCGACAGTAAGTATTTCCCTCAGTTTTGAAACCAAGGTTATCGAACCAGTAGGTGGATCACCACCACCGAATAAGCAGCACCTGCACACAAACAACAAATACTTGCAACCCGACGCGAAAGATAGGTTGTCAATCTCTCAACGGTAAAAATATGGATTAGGTAATGATAGATAGGAGAGATAGATCTCCCAAGAACGCAAAATAAGAAGAACACATAAAAAGTGCAGCAATATGATTTTGTATTTTTGGTTTTGTAGATCTGAAAACAAAGATGCAAAAAGATAGATCGGAAAGCAATATGTTCGAAAAGTAGACTCGGGAGTCGTAGGTTTCACTAGTTGCTTCTCTCATGAATATAGCGCACGGTGGGTGAACAAATTACTGTTGGGCAATTGCTAGAAGATAAAATAATCATGATGATATCCAATGCGATGATCATCATATAGGCATCACGTCCAAGATAAGTAGACCGACTCCTGCCTGCATCTACCACTATTACTCCACACATCGACCGCTATCCAGCATGCATCTATTGTATTAAGTTCATGGAAAAATAGAGTAATGCAATAAGAACGATGACATGATGTAGACAAGATCAATTCATGTAGGAACAAACCCCATCTTGTTATCCTAAATGGCAACGATACATGCGTGCCTTGCTGCCCCTTCTGTCACTCGGAAAGGACATCGCAAGATCGAACCCATCACAAAGCACCTCTTCCCATGGCTAAAAAAATTGATCTAGTTGGCCTAATTAAACCAAAGATTCGAAGAAGAAATACGAGGCTATAAGTAATCATGCATATAAGAGATCAAAGAAGACTCAAATAATATTCATGGATAGAAACTGATCATGAACTCAAAATTCATCGGATCCAAACAAACACACCGCAAAAGTTTACATCAAATAGATCTCCAAGAGACCATTGTATTGAGAATCATAAGAGAGAGAGGAAGCCATCTAGCTACTGCCTATGGACCCGTAGGTCTATGGTGGACTACTCACGCACTATCGGAGAGGCACCTATGAAGAAGATGAACCCCTTCGTGATGGTGTTTAGATTGGATCTCGCAGTTCTGGAACTTGCGGCGGCTGGAATTGTGTTTCGTCGACTCCCCTAGGGTTTTTGGAATACTTGGGAATTTATAGGCATCAGAGGCGGTGGAGAGGGGCCCCGTGGAGGGCACAACCCATCAGGGCTTGCCGGGGGGCCCCTGTCATGCCCTGGTGGGTTGTGGTCTCCATGGCCCACCTCTCTGGCACTTCTTTGGCCCATTGGGTGTCTTCTGGTCCAAAAAAAATCTCCAAAAAGTTTCGTTGCGATTGGACTCCGTTTGGTACTGATATTTTGCGAAGTAAAAAACAAGCAAAAATAGCAACTGGCACTTTTGCACTATGTCAATAGGTTAGTCCCAAAAATTGATATAAAGTTGTAAATTATAGATACATTGGAGACGTATCAGCATCCCCAAGCTTAGTTCCTACTCGTCCTCGAGTAGGTAAATGATAGAAACAGAATTTTTTATGTGGAATGCTGCCTAACATGTTCATCATATTCTTTTCTTTTGTATAGCATGGACATTTGGACTTCTAAATGATTCAAAGCAATAGTCTAGTTTTAACATAATGGATTCAATACTCAAGCATGCCAACAAGCAACCATGTCTTTCAAAATATCAACACTAAAGAAAGTTATCCCTAGCCCATCATGCTCAATCATTGATCCATTCATGAAACACACTAAAATATTAGCTATACCCAATGCTCAAGTACGATCATAGTGCCCCCTAGTTGGTGCTTAGAAGAGAAGATGGAGACTCAAAGTAAAAATAAAAATTGCATAAAGTAAATAGATAGGCCCTTCGCAGAGGGAAGTAGGGATTTGTAGAGGTGCCAGAGCTCAAAGTTTTAAATTGAGAGAGAAAACATTTTGGGTGGCATGCTTTTCCTGTCAACGAAAACGACAAAGTAGTTCACAATACTTTCCAAGCTAGATATATCATAGGCGGTTCCCAAACAAAAAATAAATTTTATTCCCTTTTCCACCATTCTTTCACATTCCATGGCGGGTCGTATCCATGGTTGCCTTCCATATTACCGCCGCACTCTCGTGCAAACACTTTCCAAGGAATTTATTATTTGACAACATAAAGTAAATATTTTTTTTCTTTTTCATTTCGGGAATGGGCATCCCTATTACCACCGCACTCTCGTGCAAGCACTCTTCTCGAGAATAACACATCTAGCATGGAAACATATAGGACACTCCCCACTGTTTCATGAGCGGTACGAGCACACAAAAGAGAAAATTTATTTTGAAAATTTAGAGATGGCACATACAAATTTGCTTGGAACAGCATGGAAATACCGCATATAGGTAGGTATGGTGCACTCATAAGGAAAAACTTGGTTTAAGGATTTTGGATGCATAAGTAGTATTTCTACTTAGTACAAATGGAGGCTAGCAAATAGATTGAGAAGCAACCAAACCAAGAAACAAAAATTCACATAAGTGAGCATTGAGCATAACTAACACCGAATAATGCACCACAAGTAAGATGTAATTTCATTGCATAACTAATGACTTTCGTATTTGCATAGGGAATCACAAACCTTAACATCAATATTCCTACTAAAGCATAATTACTCACTAGCATGACTCGCATGTTACTATCATCATGTTTGAAAACTATTACAAGGAATCAAGTTTAATTTGCCCAATGATCTTCATGAAAGTTTTTATTATATCCTCCTTGGATATCTATCACTTTGGGACTAGTTTCATATATTGCCATTGCTTTTTTGACAAGCTCAAACAAATCTATGCGAAGCACATGAGCATAAAGATTTCATCTCTCAAAAAGATATAAGTGAAGCATGAGAGGATTTCTTAAAAATTTACTAACTCTCAAATTAATCTAAGTGAAGCATGAGAGTATTGTTACAAAAATTTCCAAGCACATCGTGCTCAAAAAAGATATAAGTGAAGCAACAAAGCAATTCTATAGCTCAAAAAGTTTAAGTGAAGCATAGAAAGCAATTCTAACAAATCATGGCATAATTTTGGCTCTCCCAAATAGGTGTGTACAGAAAGGAAACAAAGGAAAAACTAACAAGCAAAGCAAGCAAAGATTCAAGACGACCCAAGAAAAACTCATGATACGTGACGAATAAAAATATATCTCCAAGTAAAATACTGATGGTTGTTAGAAGAAAGAGGGGATGCCACTCGGGGGCATCCCCAAGCTTAGTTGCTTGTTACTCTTTGGATATATCTTGGGGATGCGGTAGCATCCCCAAGCTTAGGATTTTATCACTCCTTATTCCTTCATCCATCGTGATCTCACCCAAAACTTGAAAACTTCAATCACACAAAACTCAACAAAATCTTCGTGAGATCCGTTAGTATAATAAAGCAAATCACTAATTTAGTTGCTGTTGCAAACCCATTCATATTTTGTTATTGCATTATACCTACTGTATTTTAAATTTACCATGGCTCATACCCTTCAATATAACCCATAGATTCATCAAAACAAGCACACAATGCAACGAAAACAGAATATGTCTTAAACAGAACAGTCTGTAGTAATATGTACTCTAACCATACTTCTGTAACTATAAAAATTCAAAACAATAAGGAAAACATAAATAATTTGTATAGAAACACTGTGTTAAAATTTCAGCTCAAGATCACGTTACAGAAAAAAATGAAAATTCAAATACTGGACGCAAAGTTTCTGTTTCAGATTCAGCATTGCTTCTACTCATCTTATGAATCATCCTAAAGGCTCTACTTGGCACAAACACTAAATAAACCATAAAAACACAAATATAATAGAGGTATAGTTGTGTCAACACTCAAAAACAGAAACTAAAAAGATAAATAAATTACTCATTGGGTTGCCTCCCAACAAGCGCTATCGTTTTACGCCCCTAGCTAGGCATAACACATAGATTCAAGTATTGTCATCTTTGGTTTTAGATCCATAGGATGCCTCATGATTGATTCATATGGTGGCTTAATTCTTGTTCTAGGGACGTGTTCCATACCCTTTCTTAGTGGAAATTGAAAACGAATATTGCCTTCTTTCATATCAATCACGACACCTATAGTGCGTAAAAACGTTCTACCAAGTATAATGGGACAAGACAGATTGCAATCATCAAGCACAATAAAATCAGTAGGAACATAGTTCCTATTTGCAAGAATAAGAACATCATTAATTCTTCCCAAAGGCTTTTTAATAGTAGAATCCGCCAAGTGCAAATTAAGAGAACATTCTTCAATATTGGTGAGACCAAGCACATCACATAAAGATTTCGGAATCGTGGAAACACTAGCACCCAAATCACATAAAGCAAAGCAATCATAATTTTTAATATTGACCTTAATGGTGGGTTCCCACTCATCATGAAATTTTCTAGGAATAGAAATCTCCAACTTAAACTTTTCTTCAAAAGATTTCATTATGGCATCAACGATATGTTTAGTAAAAGCTTCATTTTGCTCATAAGCATGGGGTGAATTCAACATGGATTGCAGCAAAGAAATACATTCAACCAAGGAGCAACTATCATAATTAAAGTCTTTGCAATCCAAAATAGTGGGCACATCACTAGTTAAAGTTTTGACCTCTTCAAACCCACTTTTATCAAAGTTTTCATTAAGATTTTCACCCTCCAAATTATTGGGATGCCTTCTAGCTAAAGTTGACCCTACTTCAGTCCCTTTATTATCAGTTTTAATATTACTAAACAAGGAATCAATAGTAGAAACACCAATCACTTTAAGATCTTCATCTTTTTTATGAAAGCAACCACTAGAAAACGATTTTTCTAAGATTTCCCTTTTAGCTCTAAGCATAGCGGTTCTTTTCTTACTTTCATCCATAGAGACATATAAGGCTTTAATAGATTCATCAATCTGAGGCACAAAAGCTTTCAATTTGAGATTTTCAACATCATGAGAAATTCTATCAATGCTTCTAGACATATCATCAATCTTATTCAACTTTTCTTCTATCGTAGTATTGAAAGCCTTTTGCGCATTGATAAATTCTTTAATATTAATCTCAAGATCAGAGGTGTTCCTATTATTATTGTAAGAGTAATTACCATAGGAATTACCATAATTATTAGAGGAATTTCCAGGAAAAGGCCTAGGATTAAAATTACCTCTATAAGCATTGTTATTGAAATTGTTTCGCGAGACAAAGTTCACATCTACGGAATCACTATTTTGCTCAATCAAGGTAGACAAAGTCACATCATTAAGATCAATGGGAGCATTTTTACTTGCAACCAATTTCATCAAAGCATCAACCTTATCACTCAAAGTACTAATTTCTTCAACCGAATTAACTTTTTTACTAGTAGGTGCTCTTTTGGTATGCCATTGTGAATAATTTGTCATGATATCATCTAGAAATTTAGTAGCTTCACCCAAAGTAATTTCCATAAAGGTACCACAGGCGGCGGAATCTAAAAGATTTCTAGAGACAAAATCCAATCCCGCATAAAAAAATTGTATGATCATCCAAAGATTCAAAGCATGAGTAGGACAATGTCTTAGCATCACCTTCATTCTTTCCCAAGATTGTGCAACATGTTCATGCTCAAGTTGCTTAAAATTCATGATTTGCATCCTAAGGGAAATAATTTTCGCGGGTGGAAAATACTTAGTAATAAAAGCATCGTTGCACTTATTCCAAGAATCGATACTATTGCAAGGCAAAGAGGAAAACCAAACTTGTCCACGATCCCGCAAGGAAAAAGGAAATAATTTCAACTTCATAATATCATTGTCCACATCTTTTTTATTTTGCATATCACACAATTCTACGAACATGTTTAGATGGTCCGCGGCATCCTCATTAGGATTACTGGCAAATTGATCTTTCATGACAAGATTCAACAAAGCGACATTAATATCACAGGACTCCGCACTAGTGGCGGGAGGAGGAGTCAGAGTACTAATAAAATCATTGTTATTAGTATTTGAAAAATCACACAACTTGGTGTTTCCTTGAGTCATCGTGACTACGCAAACAAGATTGCAAGCAAGCAAGAGATCCGGCAAGAAAAAGGCAAACAAAAAAGAGAGGGCGAATAAAACGGCAAATTGGTGAAGTGGGGGAGAGGAGAACAAGAGGCAAATGGCAAATAATGTAATTGCAACGTGATGAGATTTGTGATTAGGAACCTATTAGATGATGATGGAGTCTCCTCGGCGCCTTAGATAGGCACGTTGGAGGATGTGATTAGAGACCGCTTCCTCCCTGGCAACGACGCCAGAAATTCCTTTGATGTGGCTTGAGACTGCGTCGGTATTTCCCTAAAGAGGAAGAGATGATGCAGCATAGAGGCGGTAAGTATTTCCCTTAATTATGAAACCAAGGTTATCGAACCACCAGGACGATCATCACCACCCAATAAGCAGCCCCTGCACAAAAACAGCAAATACTTGCAACCCGACGTGAAAGAGAGGTTGTCAATCTCTCTACGGTAAAAAGATAGATTAGGTAACGATAGATAGTAGAGATAGATCTCTCAAGAATACAAAATAAGAAGAGCAAATAAAAAGTGCCGCAATATGTTTTTGTATTTTTGGTTTTGTAGATTTGAAAACAAAGATGCAAAAAGATAGATCGGAAAGCAATATGTTGGAAAAGTAGACCCGGGGGCCGTAGGTTTCACTAGTGGCTTCTCTCATGAGTATAGCGCACGGTGGGTGAACAAATTACTGTTGGGCAATTTATAGAAGATCAAATAATCATGACGATATCCAAGGCGATGATCATTCTATAGGCATCACGTTCAAGATAAGTAGACCAACTCCTGCCTGCATCTACCACTATTACTCCACACATCGACCGCTATCCAGCATGCATCTCGTGTATTAAGTTCATGGAAAAACGGAGTAATGCAATAAGAATGATGACATGATGTAGACAAGATCTATTCATGTAGGAATAGACCCCATCTTGTTATCCTTAATGATAACGATACATGTGTGCCTTGCTGCCCCTTATGTCACTAGGAAAGGACAACGCAAGATCGAACCCATCACAAAGCACCTCTTCCCATGGTAAGAAAAATCGATCTGGTTGGCCTAACTAAACCTAAGATTCAAAGAAGAAACACGAGGCTATAAGTAATCATGCATATAAGAGATCAAAGATGTCGGCGTTCTGGGAACGGGGGTACCCAGACCTGCCTGCCTGCGGCCAAGGGCGTGGCCCACTTCGACAGCCAAGCATGGCCCGGTACGACCACACTCAAGACAAGGCCCTCACGAGAGCCCCGCCCTTGCGAGGGGGACGACGCCAAGACCCCCAGAGGGAGGAGACCTCCATAGGTTGCCTCCCGAGGGGCAGAGATCCCTATGCAGCGCTCAGCCTCGGGAGGTCGGGGGTGACGCCAGCCAGGCCAGGCAGGCACCAGCGCGCGCAGAGGAGACAGTTTCCTCTTTGGTGCAAAGGAAGCAAGGACGTACGCAGGTTCCCAAGGCATCCCCAAAGGTTTCCATTCCGAGGCAACGAGACCAAGACCACGAGCCCCGCAGGACGTACGTCATCACCGAGCACACCACCGCATCACCATCGGCTACTTTGCACGCGAAGACCACCTTTCGTCAGGATAAGGTGTACTCCTTGTCCCCCTTCGAATTTGGCCATTGTGGGATCCCTTCCCGCCAATGCGATAAGGGAAGAGGACTCGGGCCATTATAAATAGAGGCAAGGTTGCGCCGTAGAGGAAGAGGGATCCAACACCACCCGAGCACCCTCGCGCGGTTACTCACCGCTGTACCAGTTCATCCTCAAACCTCCTCGTGAGGCAATCCACCAAAAGCAAGAGTAGGGTTTTACGCTTAACAGCGGCCCGAACCTGGGTATATCCTCGTGTGCTAGTCTTCTTCCCCGCGATTGAGTGAGTTCGTCCCGCTAGGCTGTGAAGCTGTGAGCTAGAGGTCGAAGATGGTGGGGATCTTCGCACACGCCCCAGAGTTCGAACCTCTTTGGGTTTTGTGGAGCCCGAAATCCGACAAAAGAAGACTCAAATAATATTCATGGATAGAAACTGATCATGAACTCAAAATTCACTGGATCCCAACAAACACACCACAAAAGTTTACATCAAATAGATCTGCAAGAAACCATTGTATTGAGAATCATAAGAGAGAGAGAGGAAGCCATCTAGCTACTGCCTACGGACCCGTAGGTCTATGGTGGACTACTCACGCATCATTGGAGAGGCACCTATGAAGAAGATAAACCCCTCCATGATGGTGTTTAGATTGGAGCTCGCGGTTCTGGAACTTGCAGTGGCTAGAATTGAGTTTCGTCGACTCCCCTAGGGTTTTTGGAATATTTGTGAATTTATAGGCATCATAGGCGGTGGAGAGGGGCCCCGTGGAGGGCACAACCCCTCAGGGCGTGCCGGAGGCCCCCTGGCGCGCCCTGGTGGGTTGTGGTCTCCACGGCCCACCCCTCTGGCACTTCTTTGGCCCACTGGGTGTCTTCTGGTCCAAAAAAATCTCCAAAAGGTTTTGTTGCGATTGGACTCCGTTTGGTACTGATATTCTGCGAAGTAAAAAACAAGCAAAAATAGCAACTCGCACTTTGGTACTATGTCAATAGGTTAGTCCCAAAAATAGATATAAAGTTGTAATAAAATGATTATAAAACATCCAAGAATGATCATATAATAGCATGGAACAAGCAAAAATTATAGATACGTTGGAGACGTATCACTATACCCCTCTATCGGCTTTTGAAGAAAACTGATGCTTTCGATTGGTCGGACGAAGCCACTAAAGCTTTCGAGGCTCTTAAAAGGCAACTCTCACAAAAACCTATCTTAGCATCTCCTGAATTGAAGGAACCCATGCTGGTGTACGTCGCAATGAACAACAAAGCAGTCAGTGCAGCAGTAGTGCTGGAGCGCAGCGAGGAAGGCAAGGAGTATCCGGTCCAACGACCCGTCTTTTATGTGAGCGAAGTCTTAACAGAGTCCAAGAAGCGTTACCCACACTAGCACAAGCTGGTATTTGGTGTATTCATGGCTAGCCGGAAGCTTAGGCATTTATTTCAGGAGTACACCTTTACAATTGTCAGCTCTGTACCTTTGGCAGATATTATTCATAATAGGGATGCCACTGGTTGTGTTGCTAGGTGGGCCATCGAGCTGGGTGACTACCTCATCAAGTATGTCCCCTAGACAGCTATCAAGTCACATGCTTTGGTGGACTTCATCAATGATTGGACTGAGTTACAAGCACCTCCAGATAAGCCAGATACTAAGTACTAGACCTTACGTTTTGACAGGTCCCGGCAGCTGGAGGGCTCACGGGCTGGAGTTGTCTTAACCTCCCCCTGTGGAGATAAGTTTCGTTATGTTCTATGTTTGTTATTCCCTCGCACTAACAATGCCGCGGAATATGAGGCTCTGCTTCATACCTTACGCATCGCCAAAGAGATGAGTATCAGTCGCATCAGATCTCTGGGAGACTCCGACCTTGTTTCACAACAAGTGTCAAGAACCTGGGATTCCAGGGATCCGGTCATGGCTGTGTACCGGCGGGCGGTCATAGCTATCGCTTGTCACTTCAATGGTTACCAGTTAGACTACATTGATAAACGACTCAACGAGACGGCTGACGCTTTGGTCCGTCTTGGTTCTCAAAAGAAGTCCGTACCTCCAAATGTTTTCTTGGATGAGCTTCACAGTCCATCTGTCAAGCTACCAACAAAGGAGGTCCTTTTAAAATAGTTTGTGATAGTTTGTGAGGTCATAACTCAATGCTTATCCAGATCCCGGGTCCAAGCTAGTCGCAATAGTTTGTGATACCCCGGCATGGACCGAGCCTTATCTCGCGTACAAGTTACGCAGTGAGTTACCTGCTGATGAGATCTTGTCGAAACAGATTCGTCGACGCTCTAAGGCCTACACAATTATCAATGGCGAGTTACATAAAATAAGTACCACAGGCATTTTTCAACGTTCTCTGTCCCCAGAATAAGGTCAACAGATCCTTCATGAGATTCACACAGGCGATTATGGTCATCTTGCCAGTTCCTGCTCCTTGGTAACCAAGGCTTTCCTTCATGGGTTCTTCTGGCTAACTGCACATGCCAATGCAGAACACATTGTGCATACGTGTGACGGATGTCAGAGGTATGCTAGGAAAGATCATATGCCAGCACAGGCACTCTCGATGATTCCGATCACTTGGTCATTTGCAGTCTGGGGGCTAGACATGGTTGGTCCTTTTAAAATTTCCAAGTGCAAGAAGACTCACCTCTTAGTCACAGTTGACAAATTCACTAAATGGGTGGAGGAAGAACCTGTCAGTAGTTCTGATGCCGAGACAACAGTCAAATTCTTGAAGAAGTTAATCTTTCGGTTTGGATATCCTCATAGCATCATCATAGACAATGGCAGTAACCTCTCTGAAGGGGCTATGGAAAAAGTCTATGGTCAGGAGCATATTCGCCTGGATCTCGCCTTCGTAGGTCAGCCCCACTCCAATGGACAAGCTAAGCGCGCCAATCAAGAGTTTCTCCGAGGCATCAAGCACAGACTCAAAGAGCCTTTGGAGCGCACAGCAAGATGTTGCGTTGAAGAACTCCCATCCGTTCTATGGGGTATACCAAAAACTCCCAATCGTTTGACAGGATTTACTCATTTCTTCATGGTTTATGGTGTTGAGGACGTACTACCAAGTGATGTCTATCATGACTCCCCAAGGGTTGCCGCTTACGTTGAGACTGATAATGAAGCAGCTCGACAGGACTCCCTTGACGCCCTCGAAGAGGCACGTGATCTTGCATCATCAAGATCAGGGATATATCAGAAGGACCTACGTCGCTATCATAGCCGTAGAGTTCGTATTCGTACTTTCCAGGAGGGCAACTTAGTGCTCCATCTAATTCAGAAGAAGACATGAATGCACAAGCTCTCCCCTCCATGGGAAGGACCATTTGTTGTCAGCAAGAATCTGGGCAACATGTCTTATTATCTCATCGACGTACGTGGCCACACAAAATCACGTACTTCCGAGGAAGAAACACCTCGGCCTTGGAACATAGCTTTGCTACGTCCTTATTACAGTTAGAGTTTGTTTTTGCTTATTTAGCATTTAGATAAGTTGTTTTTTCCATGACCTATGATGGTCAAAATCAATAAAGATAGTTCCACCTCATATTTATGGATGATTATGTTACTTATGACTAAATACATTGGGCTATCTTTTTTGGTTCTTGGGGGCTATAAACTTAGAAAGTTCAGTTCACACCCTTGAAACCAGGTGTCGGATTTCGGGCTTCGCAAAACCCTTAAGATTCGAACACAGGGGGGTGTGCGAAGATCCCCAGCGGCTTCGCCCAACCTCGCTTGCTTACTCGATGAACACAGCAACGAACTCGCACGATGACGAGGAAGAAGATGAACACGACAGTTTACCCAGGTTCGGGCCGCTGCGAAGCGTAATACCCTACTCCTGCTTTGGTGGATTGCCTCTCGAGGAGGTGGGGTGGATGAACTAGTACAGTGTTTTAGAGCCTCCTGAGGGTTCCCCTTGATGTGTTTGGTGGTGGAATGGATTTTGATCCCACTTTACGATGCAGCCTACCCTCTATATATAGCGGTGGCTCGGGTCCTCTTCCCTTATCGCAATGGCGGGAAGGGATCCCACAACGGCCAATTTTGAAGGGGGACAGGAGTACGTGCCCGCCCTGCCCAAAGGCGGTCTTCGCCTGCAAAGTAGCTGTCGATGGCGCAGAGGCGGGCTCAGCGATGACATCGGTCCTGCAGGGCTGGTGGTTGCGGTCTTGTTGCACTGGAAACCTTTGGGGGATGCTTTGGGGGCCCGCGTACGTCCTTGTTCCCTTTGCACGAAAGGGGAAACTGCGCCGCCTGGCGCTCTGGCGCCCGCCTGTCCTTCCCTGCGTCATCTTTGACTCCTGGGGCCGGGCCTTGCATAGAGATCTCCGCCGCTCCGGAGGGAGCCTGGGGAGGCCCATCCCTAGCCGGTCTTGATGCCGCTCCTCCTTGCGAGCCTAGGGCTCTTGCGAGGGCCTTGTCCTGAGTGGGGCCACGCCCGACAGCGTTTGGTTGATGAAGTGGGCCTTGCCCTGGGTCGCAGGCAGGCAGGTCTGGGTACCCCCGTTCCCAGAACGCCGACAGTAGCCCCCGGGCCCAAGGCGTGCTCGAGATGGCCTCTGGGTGAAGCCCTGAGGGCGGCCCAAAGCGCCACGGGCCCCATATGCCTACGGGCCAGGACTGGCACGCGTTGTGCGGCTGATGTCGGGCGCCCTTCACCGCTCGAATTGTCAAGAGCCTGACTTCTAGCGCTGGGCCATTATTGCTTTCCCTTCTAGCGCACCCGCTCTTGCTTTCCAGGTCTCCCACTCTAGCAGGCGCCTCTCCAGATCCGGCGCTGCTCCATCCTCCTCCTTGCTGCTTCGCCCCCGCGAGCTTCGTGATGGCTACCGCTGGCAAGCAGAAGCCAGAGGCACAGAGCTCTGTCTCCATTCCCATCTCGCCGGCGCTCTTGGCGTCTACCATCGCCAAGGACGAGGACCTCCTCCCGGTGCTCCCATGGATGGCGGATGGGTCCAACGAGCAGGGGCGGACCGTGATATGGGGTGGCTCCTCGGCGAAGCGGCCCTTGTCCAAGGCGGTCTACCCCTTCTTCCTCCATAGCATCTTTGCCGGGCTCGTCCAGCCCTTCTCCGCGTTCTTCACCGCCATCCTCGACCACTATGGGATCCAGGCCCTTCATCTCCAACCCAACTCCATCTTGCTCTTGTCCGTCTTTGCCTTCTACTGCGAGGCCTTCGTGGGCATGCGGCCTTCGGTGGCCCTCTTCCACCATTTCTTCAGCTAGCGCCTGCACGACGGCCCACAACGGTCGGCGTGCGTCTCCTTCGTCGCGGTCCAGAGCGGCAACATGCTTTTGAAGGCCGGGAAGAAGGTGGAGAACTTCAGGCACCGCTGGGTCCTCATGGATCTCAAGGACACCAACCCTCAGTTGGATCTACCGAAGGGGCTGCCGGAGAAGACTTCCGCGTGGAGCTCCGCGAAGCTCTCCGATCCCCGGGCCGGGCCTGTCCTGGAGCGCTTCTCCCGCGATATCAGCGCCAGGAAGCTGACTGGGGGGACAATAGTGAAGGAGTTCTTGGTGCAGCGCCTGGCGCCCCTCTAGGCCCATTCTAGGCCCTTGTGGGACTATCAGGGAAGCGGCAACAACCTCAAGCTTCGGTCCGCGTGCATAACCCCTGGGGAACTGAGCAGGGCTGTGGCGACTCTGCTCAACGGCGACCCTGGTGACCTCCCCGAGGCTCACGATCTTCTGTACTGCCGCGACGACGGGGCCGATCTGGTTGCCACGATGCCTGTCTTCAACGAACTGGGGCTTTTCCCAGCTGAGAGCCTTGGTCCGGTGATGGTGTCCTCCGGCGACACCACGTGCGGGGAGGACTCGGAGAAGACCGCCGCCGACGGCCCCGCGGGGGCGTCCCCCCCGTCGCAGGGCACCCCTCTGTGCGAGCTTGAGGATAACGACGTCGTTGGTGAAGTTTCTACTGCGGGCTCCTCACGCGCCGCCAAGTCCTCTAGCGGGCTAGGGCCAGCCCCTCGCGCCACGTGGTCCGCGTGCGTGTCGACTCCCCGGAAGCGCAGAGCCGAGTCTCCTCCGGTGCGCCCTGCCTCTGCTGGCAAGACAGGTGAGGCGCCGGCCTCGCCCCCGCTCGAATCGCAACTTGCAGGCAAGGTGGGCGAGGGCGGGGCCATGGCGATCCCTTCGGCGGCCGCCCCTGCGGACAGCGCATCTGCTCCCCCGCGTGGTGGTCCCCTCTCCGTGGGAGGCTTGGGTGCCCCTGTCATCGCCGGAGCGGAGAGGAAGAGGAAATGGGTCGACGTTGAGGAGTAAGCGACCCGACTCGGCTCGCTCGTCCACCGATGGCTTGTGTACTGATGGCTTTCTTTGCTTGGTGATCAGGAACGCCGCCGCGTCGAAGATGAGGAAGAAGAGGGCGGGCGTCATGCCAAAGGCAACTTCCGACGCGCCGCCAGCCCCTGCCGACATGCCGTCGCCTGTTGCTGAAGGCATGGGGGCTCGCGAGGCAGCCTCCCCGGTCGTCTCCGTGAAGCCCCCTGAGCCCCCAATGCCTACAGGCATGGTCGCTCCTGCCCTCGAGGGCATGGGGATGCCACAGTCTGGAGGGCCGTCCCCTGAGGGCCAACCGCCCGTCGATTTGTCCGTAGTCGCCGAGCGGCCTCTGGAGCCTCCTGCTCCTCGTGCTGCTGCCTCCCTGGGGACGCCTCTCGTGACCACGCAGGGGGCTCCTCCGGAGGAGACCTTGATGCCTCCGGCGCGTGGCCACGACGTTCTGGACGGGGCCTTCGCCGCTCTGGGTCAGGTTCGTGGCGGCCTCGGGGGTGCCGATGATCGCCTCCCGAGTGGGCGCCTAGAGCTCCTCTCAGGGTGGCTCCGGGCCGACGCCTCCGCCGTGGAGATTTGGGGTCAGGCCGAGGCTGCTGCGGCGAAGAGCGAGAAGGAAGCCGCGGCCGCCGGAGCAGCGCGCGAAGAGGCGCTGACTGAAGCGGTGTCCGCTGCCAAGCGTTGCGAATGGGTGGAAGCCCGTCTGAAGGCCTTCCTTGAGGAGAAGGCCGAGCTTGCGGGGCAGGCTCATCAGTGGGAGAAAGACCTCGAGGCCCGCGAGGCCCAGCTGGCCGCTCGGGGCTCTGAGCTGTTCCAGGTGGCGACCCGCCAGGATGCGGAGCGGGTGCGCCTGGACGCGCAGGAAAAGGAAATTGCTTCGAGGAAGGCCCTTCTTGATACCAGGGAGGAAACTCTTGCCGCGGCCGAGGAGAAAAAGGCCACGGAGATGAGCGAATTTCCTGCCGTCGAGATCAAGCTTCGCCAGGCGCTCCATACCCTTTGCTGAGATGGGTTCGCGGAGCCCCTGGCTGCTCTGGAGAGCGGCTTCGCGGTGCTCGCTTCGAAGCTCGTCGAGGCACTGGAGGGCGCCATCGTCAAGGTGGAGAGGGTCTTGGAGAGTGAGTGCCGTGACCTCTTTTCTAAGGCCGCGACGCGCGTCTTCAGCCATCTTCATTTTCGTGAGCCAGGGTTTGACTTCGACTCTGTGATCTGCCCGGTAGCCTCTGAGGTCCGCGTCAGCGCTGCGGCGGCGGTGAAGGGCGTCGTGGAGACGCTGGTGAAGAGGTTCACCCGCGTCACGGTTTCTCCGCCTTCGGATGCTGCTGGGGTTGGCGGCGAAGAAGACGACGCCAGCGATGTCGACGACGAGTCCCCCGAGGGTGGAACGAATGATGGCGGCGGTACCTCCTGATTCCTTTCTCCTGTTCCTTTCTTGCAATGCACATCGTGCCTCATGGAGGCGTTAACCTCGTTTGTGTTTGCGAAAACTTATAATGCTTGTAATAACTGTTGGACTGTGTGATTGCTTTCTTCGCCTCGTTTCCTTCTTGCTTGCTGTGATGCTCTGCGTCGGCAGGGCCCGGCCCGTGCATACCTCAGCTGCCGTTGGGCCGACCGGATCACCAAGGACGGTCCAAGGGGTGAGGGGCTATGGGTCCAGTGTGGCTCCTGAGTCGCGATGCTCAGTAGTCCCCCTTGACATGCGAGCAACCCTCATGAAGGGAACACGGTGGAGATTGGGATAACTTGAAATTTTCGAACACCTTTGGCGCTCTGCGTCGGCAGGGCCCGGCCCGCGCATACCTCAACCGCCGTTGGGCCGACCGGATCACCAAGGACGGTCCAAGGGGTGAGGGGCTACGGGTCCAGTTAGGCTCCTGAGTCGCGATGCTCAGGAGTCCCCCTTGACATACGAGCCCCAGCGTCCTCCTTAAGGGTTTCCGAGCGGTTTTTTGAGCGCTTCGAGCTCTGCGTCGTCAGGGACCGGCCCGCGCATACCTCAACCACCGTTGGGCTGACCGGATCACCAAGGACGGTCCAAGGGGTGAGGGGCTACGGGTCCAGTGAGGCTCCTGAGTCACGATGCTCAGGAGTCCCCCTTGACATGCGAGCAGCCCTCATGAAGGGAACACGGTGGAGATTGGGATAACTTGAAATTTTCGAACACCCTTAGCGCTCTGCGTCGGCAGGGCCTGGCCCGCGCATACCACAACCGCCGTTGGGCCGACTGGATCACCAAGGACGGTCCAAGGGGTGAGGGGCTACGGGTCCAGTTAGGCTCCTGAGTCGTGATGCTCAAGAGTCCCCATTGACGTACGAGCCCCAGCGTCCTCCTTAAGGGTTTTCGAGCGGTTTTTTGAGCGCTTCGAGCTTTGCGTCAACAGGGCCCGGCCCGCGCATACCTCAACCGCCGTTGGGCCGACCGGATCACCAAGGACGGTCCAAGGGGTGAGGGGCTACGGGTACAGTTAGGCTCCTGAGTCGCGATGCTCAGGAGTCCCCATTGACGTACGAGCGGCTCCCATACCTTTCCTCGCCAGCTTTTCCGGAGATGGGCGCGTGAAGACCAGGTTTGGCAGACCTGGGAAGGTTGCGTGTACCAGGCTTGGCCGGGTAGTATCCCCGTGCAGCCCCCTCACGCGTGCATCCCTCGGGAACGCAGCGAGAAAGGGGCCACTAGGGACCCTCCTGAGGTTGGATGCAGCCGCTGGGGTGCCCTCAGTTGTTTATCCCCCCGCACTGGGCGTGGGGCTTCCACCTTGCGTGGGCATAGTCATTGGTGGACCGTGTTGACCGCCAGCACGGAGCTGTGGCTTCCACATTGCGTGGGCATAGTCATTCGTGGACCGTGTTGACCGCCAACACGGAGTTGTGGCTTCCACATTGCGTGGGCATAGTCATTGGTGGACCGTGTTGACCGCCAGCACGGAGCTGTGGCTTCCACATTGCGTGGGCATAGTCATTGGTGGACCGTGTTGACTTCTCCACCAGCGCTAGCCTGTGGCTGCCACATTGCGTTGGAAGGGACCCCTTCGCGTCCTCGGGGGGCCCCGGGCGTGTACAGCCCATAGAGTTCGTGCGCGTGGCTGGCACGGCAGAACTGGGAGGTGTATCCGGGAGGTCGTGAGGGCGCTTTGGCGTCGCGAGGTCCCTACCTCAAAGGCGGTTTGGGCCTGAGTCTTCTTGTAGATGGGGCCGTCCGAAGCCCTGCTGACTTCTTCTTCTTGATGAGTGAGGCAGGTTGGGAGTCCTTTTGGCACTCTACGTCTGCAGGTCCCGGTCCCGCACATTTCCCGACCGCCGTAGTGTATGACCGGATCACCAAGGACACAACTACGAGGTTAGGCCCCGGCACCCTTGATGCCGACCGGATCACCAAGGACGACATCAAGGGGCGGGTGGCTTTTTGACCAGTAAGGCTCCTGAGGAGCCCCCTTTCACGATCAAGTGGCTCTACATCGGCAGGTCCCAGTCCTGCACATTTCCCTACCGCCGTAGTATACGACCGGATCACCAAGGATGCAACTACGGGGCGAGGCCCCGACACCCTTAATGCCGACCAGATCACCAAGGACGACACCAAGGGGCGAGTGGCTATGTGACCGGTAAGTCTCCTGAGGCGCGATGCTCAGGAGCCCCATTTGACGTTTGAGCGACCCCCATTCCACCCTGTCGATTGCTGCGTCAGGAGGCCGTGGGACCTCCCGAGACTCCATGCTAAGGTGCCGTGCTGCGGCCGGAGTCCCCGAGCGGGGGTCGAACGGCTAGAGATGCAAGTCCCTGATGCGACAGGGCCTTACATCCCAGTTCCTTGGTGCCCCGAGAAGGGCCGCGGCGCACAGCCCGTTGCGAAACACCAACTCAGAGAGGGTGGTGAGGCGGCATTCACGCCGGCAAGGAGCCATGCAGGCAAGGTAGAACGTTAGGAAACAGACTAGATGCATGAGAAACAATTGAAATATGCATAAATGAGGCGACTGCAGGGGTGTGCCCTGATCACCTGAGGATAATGCGGCCCAATGGCCGCCCTCGAACAGAGTAAACCAAAAAATTACCTGGCAACAGCCAACAAAAAGTCATCTGGCGGCCATGCCGCTGAAGAGCCGAAGCTGCCGTCATAGCCTGATCTCTCGCCTCCACGAGCGTGACCTTCATGGGTCCGTTGTCTCCCGAGGCTCGGAACCTTCGCTTGGTCCAAGCATCTCCTCCAACTCCTCGCCGCGCCTCGCCAGGCAAGGCACGAGCATGGCTCGGTAAAGGCACTGGAACGTGGCGCCAACGTTCGCCAGTCCGAAGGGCATGCAGACGTAGATGTTCGGGTAGAACCATCCATGATCGGCGCGCGCCGGCCAGAAGGGGCCTTGGGCCGCGGCCCTGTTGATCGCGAGCGCGTTGACGTAGACGCGCGGCTGGTCCACCGTGCCGATGACGGCGGCTGCGATTGGTGGTGCTGGGCAGTCCCCGCCTTGCACGGCCTGTGCTTCTCGAAGCTCCTCGATTGCTCGGATGACGGACTCTTGCGTGCTCGGCGGCTCACGCCGTGCTCCCGGCTCGGGCCGACGCGCGTCAGACCGCGCCTTCAGGTTGTGCTCGAGCGGCTCTCTTGCCTCACTGGCCAAGCCCGAAGCTCCCCGGGTGGGAGCCCCTTGGCCCGACCCAAGAGGGGCGCCGAGCGCGCCTTCCTATGCGATAGGGGGTGGGGCCCCATCCCTGGGCGCAGAGCTCGAGGCCCAGGACGCCCCGCGGAAGGGAGCTGCTTCTTCCTCTTGAGTGGGTCCTCACGGGGCAGGGCGTCCTCCTCGTCGTCCGAGCGTTCGGCCGCCGCAGCGCGGTAAGCACGCTCGAGGGTGCAGACAGCATCCTTCTCATCGCAAACGACGATGATGACGCCACCACTCCCTGGCGTCTTGAGGACGTTGTAGCCGTGGTGGGTCACCGCCATGAACTTGGAAAGGGCCGGGTACCCGAGGATCACGTTGTACGGGAGGTGGATGTGCGCGACGTCGAAGACGATGATCTCGGTGTGGTAGTTCTCGCGCCCGCCGAAGGTGACAGGCAGACGCACCTGCCCGATGGGAACAGTGGATCCGTCTGTGACCCCCGAGAAGGGCTTGGTCGGCATGAGCTGTTCGTACGGTACCTGGAGCATCTCGAAGGTCTCAATGGATTGGATATTGAGCCCCGCTCCACTGTCGATGAGGGTCTTGGTGACGAGGACGTTGCTGATGGTTGGAGTGCACAGCATGGGGAGCTTGCCAGCCATGGCCGAGCACCTGAGCTAATCCCTCGAGTCGAAGGTGATGGCGGTTTGGGACCACTTGAGGGGGCGCATTGCTTCGGGCTTCGGGAGAGACGCATTCACCTCCCGTTTGAATTGCTTGAAGGCATGGTTTGATGCTGGGGCCTGGGCGCCACCCAGGATACAGGCCACCGCCCTGACTTCCTGGAAGCCCCCAGCCCCATCGTCCTGCCTGTCCTCCTCTTTCCTTCTGGGTGGCGGAGGCAGTGGAGGTAGACCAGCCTCACGAGGGCGGGCCTCGCGAGGCTGACCGCGTCGTGACCCCTGCGGAGGGTCATCGCGCCAGCGGTCCTCACGAGACTGGTCGCGCCAGCGGTCGTCTCGAGCCTGATGCGGTTCCCGGTTGTCCCAGCAGCCTCCGCCACGGCCACCGCCGTGTCCGAAGCCTCGGTCACCTCGTCCGGGGCGCCTGCCGAAGTGCTCGGTGCGGATCAGCCGGAGTTCCTGGCAGTCGGCGGTGTCGTGGTTGTTGGTGCCATGGAAGATGCAGGTCGGTCTTCCCCCTGGGGGGTATTCTTCACCCCGGCTGCGCTTCGCCTCAAGTTCGGCCGCAAGCACTGCTGGGGCCTTGCGCTTCGCCTCCTTGGCCTTGGTCTTCTTCTCTTCTGGCTCCGCCGCAGGAGGCCCGCGGAGCAACAGGCGGCCCTCCTCTGCTTTGGCGCACTTGTTCGCCAGATTGAACATCTCCAGGGCAGAGCACAGTTCGTCAGTCATGGCAAGCTCCTCCTTCATCTTGAGGTCAGTGACTCTGTCGGTGAATGCTGAGATGATGGCCTCGTCTGACGCCCTCGGGATCTTGAGGCGCGTGGTCGTGAAGCGTTGTATGAACTTGTGCAGGGTCTCCCCATCCTGCTGCTTGATACGCCGCAGGTCGTTCACGGTGGGCACGCGGTCGCGGGTGCCTTGGAAGTTGGCAATGAAGTGTTTGCCCAGGCCATCCCAGGAGGTGATACACACCTCCGGGAGGTTGAAGTGCCAGGAGAGCGCACCGCCCTTGAGCGCCATGGGAAACCAGCACGCCATGACCTTGCCGTCTCCTCCAGCCGCCCGGATGCTCAGGGAGTAGAGCTGTAGGAACTCGGCTGGATCTGGGGTGCCATCGTAGCGCGGGGGCAGGTCAGGCTTGAACTTGCAGGGCCACGCGGTTGGGTAGAGCTCCGGGGCAATGGCGAGGCACCTCACCGGCTCTACGGGTGCTGCGTGTGCGGGAGGGACCTGGTCTTGACGCTCCCGCGGGGCCACCTCGAGTGGTGCCCGGTCGCGGCGTTGGGTCGGCAGCGCGGGGAACGCGCGCGCGTCGACGCAGGGTCGGGGAACCACCTGGAAGCTTACTTCATCTCCCGGCCTTGCCCGCGGTTTGCGAGGCCGGTCGCGGGGGCGCGCTTCTTGCCTAGGCTAGGGGTCAACGTCGCGTCGCGGAGGTGGAGGCTGCGCGTCTTGTGTCACGTCGTTCGCCAGGGACGGTTGGGGTCGAAGCGAGTAGGAGAGTGCCGAAGCGTCGCCGGCAGCGCTGACGAGCTCCGCGATGCACCGAAGCCAGTGGTCGTAGCGGTCGGGGGCGGGGCGGTAGCGAAGTAGCTCGTTAGCCATGGCGAGCGCGCCCTGGCCGCGCACCGGCCCGAGCCGAACATCGGAGAATGACCCGGAAGCTAGGACGATCGACGGAGTGGCGGTCTGGCCGTCGCGCTGCGCGGTGACCGGCTGGGAGGAGTCTTGTTGCTCGTGGGCGTCGGGACCCGTGGCGGCGTTTGCCACAGGCGAGGGTGACCTGCGTGCACCGACGCGGCCCACAGGCGCCGTCTGAGCGACATGGGTGTCTCGGCGCTCAGCGCGGGCTCGGCGAGCGTCAGACATCTGAACGGCGAGGTGGGAGAAGATCTTGGCTTGAGGAAGACTCCGACACGCCCCCTACCTGGCGCGCCAAATCTCGGATTTCGGGCTCTGCAAAACCCTTATGATTCGAACACAGGAGCGTGTGCGAAGATCCCCAGCGGCTTCGCCCAACCTAGCTTGCTTACTCGATGAACACAGCAACGAACTCGCACGATGACGAGGAAGAAGATGAACACGACAGTTTACCCAGGTTCGGGCCGCTGCGAAGCGTAATACCCTACTCCTGCTTTGGTGGATTACCTCTCGAGGAGGTGGGGTGGATGAACTAGTATAGTGTTTTAGAGCCTCCTGAGGGTTCCCCTTGAGGTGTTTGTGGCCCTCTGTGGTTTGGTGGTGAATGATTGGTGGAATGGATTCGGATCCCGCTCTACGATGCAGCCTACCCTCTATATATAGCGGTGGCTCGGGTCCTCTTCCCTTATCGCAATGGCGGGAAGGGATCCCACAACGGCCAATTTTGAAGGGGTACAGGAGTACGTGCCCACTCTGCCCACAGGCGGTCTTCGCCTGCAAAGTAGCTGTCGATGGCGCAGAGGTGGGCTCAGCGATGACATCCGTCCTGCAGGGCTGGTGGTTGTGGTCTTGTTGCACCGGAATGGAAACCTTTGGGGAATGCTTTGTGGGCCCGCGTACGTCCTTGCTCCCTTTGCACCGAAGGGGAAACTGCGCCGCCTGGCGCTATGGCGCCCGCCTGTCCTTCCCTGCGTCATCTTTGACTCCTGGGGCCGGGCATTGCATAGAGATCTCCGCCGCTCCGGAGGGAGCCTGGGGCGGCCTATCCCTAGCCGGTCTTGATGCCGCTCCTCCTCGCGAGCCTAGGGCTCTCGCGAGGGCCTTGTCCTGAGTGGGGCCACGCCCGACAGCGTTCAGTTGATGAAGTGGGCCATGCCCTGGGTCGTAGGCAGGCAGGTCTGGGTACCCCGTTCCCAGAATGCCGACACCAGGCACATCTACGCTGACTCATAGTTTTATCTGACTTCCATGCTTGAAGCTACTCGCAATTATATAACCCGGCTGTGCACCTTTTAGTTCAATCACCTATGTTTCCTTTCAAGGACTTAGAGTGACTCTGGAACTACCTGAGTATGATCACACTGGTTACGTCATGCGAACGCCAGCTTATGAAAATGTGCAAAAGATAAAATTGGCAAGGCATAAGCCGCCCATTCAAGATGCTCCCATGATAGCTCTCGATTTTTGCATAATTATGCAGAATATCAAAAAAGTAATGACTATTCATCTAAAATATTATAAGCCCTTATGGGCTGAATCATCATTGTTTTGCAGACTGTACGCCCTTCTTAGTCTATGATTATGACGGGACCAGAAGCAGGTCAATCAACTTCGGCTTGTCTTGCAACGTCTCCAGAGTCCTCTCTTGATGAGTCGTAGAAGGCTCGGTCGCCTCTGGCTTGAGGGCTTGAGCTACTAGCTCCTCTGTCTCTGAATCTTCTCCACCATTAATCCCTCTCCTGAAAATTTGATAGAGAAATTCAAACGGATCTTCTTCATCAGCAGCATTGGAGGTTCGAGGAGGAACCGGCATGGAAAGAGTACCTAAGCCGGCAGGAGCAGCTGAGGATGATGGAGCGGCCGAGTCAGCATTCTTGCTCTTCAACTCGAATGGCTCCGGCATCTTCAGTCATATTTTCTTATTGCACTTGTCATAGTTTGGCTGGTGAGAGCTTAAGTCAATGTTACGAGCGATAGCACAAGCACGATGCCAGGTCTCCCTAAGGATGGCCTGATAGTCTTCTTTGGAGAATTCTGACCCATCAACTTTGAATTGTGGAAAACCACCGGCTAGAAGTTCTGGTCTCAGCTCCGGGTGATTTGCCTTGGCCAATGTTAGACCACGCAGAACACCCTTGTGACATGCTGAGTCTTTCTGGATCTGGATCCAAGCCAGCACAACTGACAACTCTCTGATTACCGTTCCAATATGGTAGGGTGGGTGGTCCATCCCCTCACAGCGTTGATGGATTCGCAACTTCCAATATAGAGATGCTTGACCAAGTTGTATACAAATTTCAGCTTCTCTGGAGGGGTCCTCAAGTTTTCGCCACCATGTTCTGTGACAGACAGATGAGTTCATTAGTTAAAACATGACAAGCCGGCATAAGCATAGGTTGGCGAGAAGGAAGAGAGACTTACTGAAAATCTTCTGGCAGATTTCGTTTGTAAGCCGGGTTAGCCGGTTGAAGCTGGTCTCTGTCTCCTTCAGTTTCCCTTCTGTAGTTTCCGCCCGATGGGTCATGATTTCTTCAAGTTGTGTGGCTTCATTTTTATACGCCTCAAGATCTTCATGAGCCTTTTTGGCTTCAGCACTGGCTGCCTGACTCAAATTTTTACGCTCGTCACACTTGCTTTTCTCCTGCAATAGTTCTTCTCTGAGCTAAGAAATTTCTGCCTCAGACTCAACAATAGATTTCTGCAGAACGGGATAAGTCAAATACATGAGTAAAGTCCTAGGCTGCTGTGAACAGCTAACCCGACACTTGGGGGCTACACTCATTTGATTTTGTATGAAAGATTAATAAAGTCCCAGACTACTGTGAATAGCTAACCCGGCACTTCGGGCTACACGCATTTGATTTTTTATGAAAGATGAACAAAGTCCCAGGCTGATGTGAACAGTTAACCCGGCCCTTGGGGGCTACATCATTCAGCTTTTTCAGTATAATATTGAAGACCCGGCACATCATTATCTGATGAGCCGTCCCTTGGGGACTACACAGTTTGAATCTCATATTATGATACAACTACAAGGCCCAGCTCAGACAAGAGTATAAGCCGGCCCTTGGGGGCTACAGTATTGACATGCTATTTTCTATAGTTTTTTCCCTAAAGAGAGAATTGTAGGATCGAAAGTATGTCTAGAGGGGGGGGGGTGATTAGACTACTTGAGCAAATAAAAATTCTAACTTTTCCCAATTTTAAGTGTTGGCAGATTTTAGCGATTATAGCAATTCAAGTACACCCTACACATGCATGTCTATGAGTATAGAAGCGGAAAGTAAAGACAAGCCTATGAAGTAGAGGGAAGGTTCCGATAGGTGGTGCTATCGTACGTCCATGTTTATGGAGTCTTCAACCTACGAAGGGTAACAGTCGCGAGAGTCCATGGGGGGCTCCACCCATAAGGGTCCACGAAGTAGCAACCTTGACTATTCCATAACGAGTTATGTCCACGAAGGACTAGCCTCACGATGGGTAGATCTTCACGAAGTAGGCGATCTCCTTGCCCATACAAACTTCTTGGTTCAACTCCACAACACAAAGTAGGAGGCTCCCAAGCGACACCTAACCAATCTAGGAGGCACCACCCTCCAAAAGGTAATAGGCTCGGTAATGTCGATGAACCCCTTGCTCTTGTGCTTCAAGATGATAGACTCCTCAACACACAATCACTCTCTCATAGATTTGGCTTTGGTGGAAGAGATTGATTTGGTGGAAAGCAACTTGGGGAGGCTAGAGAGCAAGATTCATATGGATGGAGTGGAATAGCTTGATCTCAACACATGAGTAGCTGGCTCTCTCTCAGAAAATTGGATGGGGCAATTATGGAATAGTTCTGAGTGCTTTCCTTGCGAGTGGGATCTGGTGGAGGGGTATATATAGGCATCCCCAAAAATCCAACCGTTACACCTAAGGTGACCAACTCGGTGACACCGAAGTGTAAAACTCGGTGGTATCGAGTTGCTCCAAAGGTAGCAACTTTTGAATCTCAGTGAGACCGACACAGAAATCTCGGTGGTACCGATTTGGTGACCAACGGTCAGTTTGCCAAAACTCGGTGACATCGATGCAAAATCTAGGAATTTCCGATTTGAAGAATCGAGGTAACATAAAGTTGGCAAGTTGAACTCGGTGGCACCTAACCAGAATCGGTTGCACCGATGTGCTACGGTTTGGCATGGGTCTGTCTGAGGTGGGAATCGGTGGGACCGAGTGGAAATTGTTGGTAGCACCGATTTTCATGATAGGCTTGGACAGACTTTTGTGGGTGTTTTTTGTGACTATCACTTGTGCACGTGGAGCATCTTGTTCACCAACAGTACCTTACCCCCTTTTAATAGTACTGACTTTCCTATGGACTCAAAGTGATTTCTCACAAAGTAAAATGTAGATTCCTCTTGCTTGAAGCTTTGCCAATCCATTTCCTTGCATCTAGGGGTTTCTCCACAATCCTTTTGCCAACCCATCATTGAACTTTTCCTAAAATGTACTTAGTGGAAACATTAGTTCAATGACATATATGTTGTTATTAATTACCAAAACAACCAAGGGAGCAAATGTGCTTTCAATCTCCCCCTTTTTGGTAATTGATGACAACATATAGATCAAAGCTTCAACATATGATATAATCAATGAATACAATCGTCGCTTTGAGAAGTATGTGATAAGCAAGAGCTCCCGCTAAATTTGTGCATCATTTTGAATTTGTGTTTGAATGCAAATGCACAATCGATTAGGTACATGGGGCACTCTTTCGTGTAACATACAACTTGGTAGTGTGCGAGAATAATGTGAATGAATATCATAGCACAACACAATCAAGCAAAGGTGAATGATCATCTCATAAGCATCACAAGGATAGAAAATAGTAGCAATACACATCAAGTGTATGATCAAACACCAACAAAGTTTAACACAAGCAAACAAACAAAAAGATATCAATGTTTTTAAAAGCGATAAAAAGCAACGCTCTCTCTCTCGAAGCCCTAATGATCTATATACATCTTATCCCCCTTTGCCAACAAGTTACCAAAAAGTTCAAAGGTATATAACTAAGCGCTCTTCTGGGGCTGATCTCCTCCGGTGGCTGATGAAGGAGTCGAGAGAACGGCATCAGCAAAGATATCTGCAGACGTCATGGACGAAGTCGGAGTAGCAACTGGAGGTGCTGGAGGAGCTGAAGGAGCTGAAGGAGCTATGGCAGGTGCTGATGAAGAAGGTCTAGACTCTGGAACTGGCACTGTGGAAGATCTGGCCTGAGTCCTGACCTGAGTGGCTATCCTGAGAGGTGTACTATCCTCATCATTTATAGTGTGGGGACTGGGCATGCCATCAACTTCCTTCTTGAGCTCATTCACAATCACTGTGAGCTCATCCACCTTGTTGTTGAGAACATGGAATCTGGTCTCAACAATCCTCGAGAGGCTCTCCTGGTTCTTCAATATGTTCCTGATGTCCTTCTGCATGCTGAGCACAGAGCTAAGGAGAAGATCCATCTACTCACTCCTAGTCTTTGGCACCTGAGAACTAGTGTCTCTGGCTGCCTCTACCTGTGCCTGTGCTGTAGCTGAGGTGGGATGATCTGGGTCCATCACCATGACATTGTCTTCTAGCTCTGGCAAGAGTGGCAAATGTGGTCGATCAAGTGCATATATGTGCTTGTCTAGCTTGGAGTTGATAAGCATCTGAATATAAGGAGCGTATCCACACGACCTCTTCTGATCTGCAGCAGTCCTCTTCACTGTCTCAACTATTAAGTCCATCACTCTGAATCTGGTATGTTGATCAAGATGGAGCAGCATGTTGATAGAATAGCCTCTTATCATCTTCTCATCTCCAGACTTAGGAATCAAGGTATGCCTTAAGATAGTGTTGATCGTGCGTAGACCATCCTGGAGGAAGTCAATGGATCCAAACTTGTGAGATGGCAAGTTTGCAGCAGGGATCTCATTGTACATGTTCTTCATAGCAATGTGATTGGCCTTAGACTTAGAGTACACATCTAGGTCACCGTCTTCCACCTGTGGATCTCCTAAGATGGCAGCCCACTCCTCAACCGTGGATTCATATCTGGTGCCTTCTTTGTCGGAGTTCTGGGAACGGGGGTACCCAGACCTGCCTGCCTGCGGCCCAGGGCCTAGCCCACTTCGTCAACCAAACACGACCAGGCGCGGCCCCACTCAAGACAAGGCCCTCGTGAGGGCCCTAGGCTCGCGAGGACGAGCGGCGTCAAGACCGGCAAGGGATGGGCCTCCCTAGGCCCCCTCCGGAGCAGCGGAGATCTCGATGCAGAGCCCGGCCTCAGGAGTCAAAGATGATGCAAGGAAGGATAGGCGGGCGCCAGCGCGCCAGGCGGCACAGTTTCCCCTTTGGTGCAAAGTACGCGAGTTCCCAAAGCACTCCCCAAAGTTTTCCATTCTAGTGCAACAAGACCACGACCATGAGCCCCGCAGGACGGATGTCATCGCCGAGCCCACCTCTGCATCATCGACTGCCACTTTGCAGGCGAAGACCGCCTTTGGGCAGGGCGCGGATGTAGTCCTGTCCCCCTTCAAATTTGGCCGTTGTGGGATCCCTTCCCGCCATTGCGATAAGGGAAGAGTACCCAAGTCGGCTAGGCTGCACGGTAGACGGGGGGATCCGATCCGAAACCAGTCCACTCACTCCTCCACCACCAAGTCGGCGGACGGCCAAGAACACCTCAGGAGCGCCCTCATGAGGCTCCGAAACATTGTACTAGTTCATCCACCACACCTCCTCGAGAGGCAATCCACCAAAGCAGGAGTAGGGTATTACGCTTCGCAGCGGCCCGAACCTGGGTAAACTACCGTGTTCATCTTCTTCCTCGTCATCGTGCGAGTTCGTCGTTTGGCCCTTCGAGTAGCGAGACAGGTTGGGCGAGGCTGCAGGGGATCTTCGCACATGCCCCTCTGTTCGAATCTTAAGGGTTTTGCGAAGCCCGAAATCCGACATTTGGCGCGCCAGGTAGGGGGCGTGTCAGAGTCTTCCTCAAGCCAAGCTCTTCTCCCACCTCGCCGCTCCGATGTCTGACGCCCGTCGGGCTCGCGCCGAGCGCCGTGTTGCCCGCGTCGCCCAGACGACGCCCGTGGGCCGCACCGGCGCGCACCGGTCCCCTTCACCGGTGGCCAACGCCGCCACGGGCCCAGATGCCCACGAACAACAAGACTCCTCCCAGCCGGTAACTGCGCGACGCAACGGCCAGACCACAACTCCGTCGATCGTTCCTGCTACCGGGTCGTCCTCCCATGTTTGGCCCGGGCCAGCGCATGGTTCGGGCGCGCTCGCCATGGCGAACGAACTGCTCCGCTACCGCCCCGCCCCCGACCGCTACGACGACTGGCTTCGGCGCATCACGGAGCTCGTCAATGCTGCCGGCGACGCTTTAGCGCTCTCCTACTCACTTCGACCCCGACCTTCACTGGCAGACGACGTGGCCCATGACGCGCCACCACCTCCCCCGCAACGCGACGCCGACCCCGAGCCCAGGCGTGAATCACACCCGTGCGGCCAGCCCCGCGAGCCGCAGGCAAGGGCAAGAGATGAAGTGAGCTGCCAGGTGGTGCCCCGGCCGCGCGTCGACGCACGTGCGCTCCCCGCACTGCCGAACCAGCGTCGCGACCGGGCACCGCTCGAGGCGGCACCTCCGGAACGTCAAGACCGGGCCCCGCCCTCACACACAGCACCTGTCGAGCCAGTGGGGTGCCTCGCCATCGCCCCAGAGCTCCATCCTACAATGTGGCCCTGCAAGTTCAAGCCCGACTTACCCCCTCACTACGACAGCACCCCGGACCCCACCGAGTTCCTTCAGCTCTACTCCCTGAACATACGGGCGGCTGGAGGAGACGACAAGGTCATGGCGTGCTGGTTCCCCATGGCGCTCAAAGGCGGCGCGCTCTCCTGGCTCCTCAACCTCCCGGAGGCGTCCATCACCTCCTAGGATGGCTTGCGCAAACGCTTCATCGCCAACTTCCAAGGTACCCGCGACCGCGCGCTCACCGTGAACGACCTGCGGCGTATCAAGCAGCAGGATGGGGAGACCCTGCACAAGTTCATACAGCGCTTCACAACTACGTGCCTCAAGGTCCCGAAGGCGTCGTACGAGGCTATCATCTCCGCATTCACCGATGGCGTCACGGACCTCAAGATGAAGGAGGAGCTCTCCATGAACGACGAACTGTGCTCAGCCCTGGAGATGTTCAACCTGGCGAACAGGTGCGCCAAGGCTGAGGAGGGCCGCCTGTCGCTCCGCGGGCCTCCGGCGGCAGAGCCAGAAGAAAAGAAGACCAACGCCAAGGAGGCAAAGTGCAAGGCCCCAGCGGTGCTTGCGGCCAAGCCTGAGGTGAAGCGCAGCCAGGGTGAGGAGCACCCCACGGGGGGAAGACCGACCTGCATCTTTCATGGCACCAACAACCACGACACTGCCTACTACCAAGAACTCAGGCTGCTCCACGCCGAACACTTCGGCCGGCGCCCCGGGCGTGCTGACCATGGCTTCGGGCGCGGCGAAGGCCGCGGCGGAGGTCGTTTGGACAACCGGGAGCCACGCCAGGGGTGGCGTGACCAGCCTCAGGAGGACCGCTGGCGCGACCAGCCTCGGGAGGACCGCTGGCGCGACCAGGCTCGGGAGGACCGCTGGCGCGATGACCCTCCGGATGGGTCACGTCGTGGCCAGCCTCGTGAGGTTTTCCCTCGTGAAGACGGCCTTTCGCCATTGCCACCACCACCCAGAAGGAAGGAAGAGGACAGGCAAGACGATGGTGCTGGGGGCTTCTAGGAGGTCAGGGCAATGGCCTGTATCCTGGGCGGCTCCCATGCCCCGGCCTCCAACCGCGTCTTCAAGCAGTTCGCACGAGAGGTGAACGCGGCTCTCCCAAAACCCGAAGCAATGCGTCCCCTCAAGTGGTCCCAAGTGGCCATTACCTTCGACGCGAGGGATCAACTCAGGTGCACGGCCATGGCCGGCAAGCTCCCCATGTTGTGCACTCCAACCATCAGCAACGTCCTTGTCACCAAGACCCTCTTCGATAGTGGAGCGGGACTCAATGTCCTCTCCATTGAGACCGTCGAGACGCTCCAGGTGCCGTACAAACAGCTCATGCCGACCAAGCCCTTCTCGGGAGTCACCGACGGGTCCACCGTCCCGATCGGGCAAGTGCGCCTGCCTGTCACCTTCGGCGGACGCGAGAACTACCACACCGAGATCATCGTCTTCGACGTCGCGCACATCCACCTCCCGTACAACGCGATCCTTGGGTACCCGGCCCTCGCCAAGTTCATGGCGGTGACTCACCACGGCTACAACGTCCTCAAGATGCCAGGGAGTGGCGGCGTCATCACCGTTGCTTGCGATGAGAAGGATGCTGTCTGCTCCCTCGAGCGTGCTTACCGCGCCGCTGCGGCCGAGCGCTCAGACGACAAGGAGGACGCCCTGCCTCGTGAGGACCCACACAAGAAGACGAACCAGCTCCTTCCTGCGGGGCGTCCTAGAACCTCGAGCTCTGCACCCAGGTACGGGGCCCCACCTCCTATCGCATAGGAAAGCGCGCTCGGTGCCCCTCTTGGGTCGGGCCCGGGGGCTCCCGTCCGGGAAGTTTCCGGCTTGGCCAGTGAGACAAAAGAGGCGCTCGAGCACAACCTGAAGGCGCGTCCCGACGTGCGTCAGCTCGGGCTGGGAGCACGGCGCATGGCGCCGAGCTCGCAAGAGTCTGTCATCAGAGCGATCGAGGAGCTTCGAGAAGCGCAGACCGTGCAAGGCGGGGACTGCCCAGCACCACCAATCGCAACCGCCGTCATCGGCACGGTCGACCAGCCACGCGTCTACGTCAACGCGCTTGCGGTCAACAGGGCCGCGTCCCAGGGCCCCTTCTGGCCAGCGCGTGCCGATCATGGATGGGTCTACCCGAACGCTTACGTCCGCATGCCCTTCGGACTGGCGAACGCAGGCATCACGTTCCAGCGCCTTTACCGAGCCATGCTCATGCCTTGCCTGGCGAGGCGCGGCGAGGAGTTGGAGGAGATGCTCGGACCAAGCGAAGGTCCCGAGCCTCGGGAGACGACAGACCCATGAGGGTCGCGCTCGTGGAGGTGTAAGATCAGGCTATGACGGCAGCTTCGACTCTTCAGCGGCACGGCCGCCAGGTGACTTTTTGTTGGCTGCTGCCAGGTAACTTTTTGGTTCACTCTGTTTGAGGGCGCCCACCGGGCCGCATTATCATCAGGTGATCAGGGCACACCCATGCAGTCGCCTCGGTTATGCAAATTTCAATAGTTTCTCATGCATCTAATCTGTTTCCTGATGTTTTACCATGCCTGCATGGCTCCTTGCCCGCGTGAATGCCGCCGCACCAACCTTTCTGAGTTGGTGTTTCGCAAGGGGCCATGCGCCACGGCCCTTCCCGGGGCACCTCGGAACTGGGATGCAAGGTCCTTTCGCCTTAGGGACTTGCATCTTCGGGCAATCGACCCCCGCTCGGGGGCTCCGGCCGCAGCACGGCGCATCAGCATGGAGTCTCGGGAGGCCCCAGGGCCTCCAGAGGCAGCAGCCGGCAGGACAGAATGGGGGTCGCTCAGGCGTCAAGGGGGGCTCTTGAGCATCGCGCCTCAGGAGCCTTACCGGTCATATAGCCACTCGCCCCTTGATGTCATCCTTGGTGATCCGGTCGGCATCAAGGGTGTCGGGGCCTCGCCCCGTAGTTGTGTCCTTGGTGATCCGGTCGTACACTACGGTGGTAGGGAAATGTGCAGGACTAGGACCTGCCGACTTAGAGCCGCTTGAGCGTCAAAGGGGGCTCCTGAGCAATGCGCCTCAGGGGCCTTACCGGTGACAAAGCCACTCGCCCTTTGATGTCGTCCTTGGTGATCTGGTAGGCGTCAAGGGTGTCGGGGCCTGGCCTCGTAGTTGCGTCCTTGGTGATCCGGTTGTACACTATGGTGGTCGGGAAATGTGCGGGACCGGGGCCTGTAGACGTAGAGTGCCAAAAGGACTCCCAACCTGCCTCCCTCGTGAAGAAGAAGAAGTCTGCTAGGCCTCAGACGGCCCCACCTACGAGAAGACCTCGCGAGGCCAAAGCTCCCTCGTGAGCTCCCAGATACACCTCCCAGTTCTATCGTGCCAGCCACGCGTACGAACTCTATGGGCTGTACATGCCCGGAGCCCCCGAGGACGCAGAGGGGTTCCTTCCCATGCAATGTTGAAGCCACAGCTCCACGCTGGCGGAGAAGTCAACACGGTCCACCAATGACTATGCCCACGCAATGTGGAAGCCACAGCTCTGTGCTGGCGGTCAACACGGTCCACCAATGACTATGCCCACGCAATGTGGAAGCCACACCTCCGTGCTAGCGGTCAACACGGTCCACCAATGACTATGCCCACGCAATGTGGAAGCCCCACGCCCGGTGCGGGGGGATAAACAACTGAGGGCGCCCCAGCTGCTGCATTCAACCTCAGGAGGGTCCCTAGTGGTCCCCTTCTCGCTGCGTTCCCCAGGGATGTACGCGTGAGGGGGCTGCATGGGGGCTACTACCCGGCCACGCCTGGTACACGCCACCTTCCCAGGTCTGCCAAACCTGGTCTTCACACGCCCATCTCCGGAAAAGCTGGTGAGGAAAGGTATGGGAGCCGCTCGTACGTCAAGGGGGACTCCTGAGCATCGCGACTCAGGAGCCTCACTGGTCCCGTAGCCCCTCACCCCTTGGACCGTCCTTGGTGATCCGGTCGGCCCAACGGCGGTTGAGGTATGCGCGGGCCGGGCCATGCCAACGCAGAGCTCGAAGCGCTCAAAAAACCGCTCAAAAACCCTTAAGGAGGACGCTAGAGCTTGCACGTCAAGGGGGACTCCTGAGCACCGCGACTCAGGATCCTCACTGGACCCGTAGCCCCTCACCCCTTGGACCGTCCGTGGTGATCCGGTCGGCCCAACGGCGGTTGAGGTATGCGCGGGCTGGGCCCTGCCGACGCAGAGCCCCAAAGGTGTTCGAAATTTTCAAGTCAACTCAATCTTCACCGTGTTCCCTTCATGAGGGTTGCTCGAACGTCAAGGGGGACTCCTGAGCATCGCGACTTAGGAGCCTCACTGGTCTCTTAGCCCCTCACCCCTTGGACCGTCCTTGGTGATCTGGTCGGCCCAACAGCGGTTGAGGTATGCGCGGGCCGGGCCATGGCGGCGCAGAGCATCATAGCAAGCAAGAAGGAAACAAGGCGAAGAGAGCAATCACACAGTTTAACAGTTATTAAAAACATTAAAAGTTTCCGTGAACACAAACAAGTTTAACACCTCCATGAGGCACGATGGACATTGCAGGAAAGGAGCAGGGAAGAGGAATCAGGAGGAACCGCCGCCACCACTCGTCCCGCCCTCAAGGAACTCGTCGTCGACATTGCTAGCGTCGTCTTCTTCGCCACCAACCCTAGCAGCATCAGGAGGCGGAGAAACCGTGACGTGGGTGAACCTCTTCACCAGCGTCTCCATGGCGCCCTTCACCGCCGCCGCAGTGCTAGCGCGGACCTCGGGGGCGACCGGGCGGATCACGGAGTCAAAGTCGAACCCCGGCTCGCGAAGATGAAGATGGCTAAAGACGCACGTCGCGGCCTCAGAAAACAGGTCGCGGCACTCGCTCTCCAAGACCCCCTCCACCTTGACAACGGCGCCCTCCAGCGCCTCAACGAGCTTCAAAGCGAGTACCGCAAAGCCACTCTCTGGAGCCGCCAGGGGCTCCGCGAACCCATCCCGGCAGAGGGAATGGAGTGCTCGGCGAAGCTTGAACTCGATGGTGGGAAAGGCGCTCAGCTCAGCAGCCTTTTTCTCCTCAGCCGCAGCAAGAGTTTTCTCCCTGGTGTCAAGCAGTGCCTTCCCCGAAGCGACTTCCTTCTCCTGCGCGTCCAAGCGCTTCCGCTCCGCGGCCTGATGGGTCGCCACCTGGGACAGCTCGGAGTCCTGAGCGGCAAGTCTGGCCTCGCGGGCCTTGAGATCTTCCTCCTGCTGACGCAGCCGCTCCGCAAGCTCAGACTTCTCCTCACGGATGGCCTTCAGGCGGGCCTCCACATCTTCACAGCGCCGGGCGGCAGACGCCGCCTTAGCTAGTGCCTCCTCACGGGCTGCCCTGGCGGACGCAGTTTCCTCCCCGCTCTTCGCCACGGCAGCCTTGGCATGACCCCAGACGGGCACGACGGAGGCGTCGGCCTGGAGCCACCCGGAAAGAAGCCCCAGGCGCCCGCTCGCGAGGCGATCATCGGTACCCACGAGGGCGTCCCGACCTTGGCCCAGAACGGCGAGGGCCCCGTCCAGAATGTCAAGGCCGTGCGACGAAGGCATCAAGGCCTCTTCCGGAGGAATCGCCTGCGTGGTCGCAGGCGACGACTCCCGGGAGGCAGCGGCGCAAGGAGCAGGTGGCTCCGGAGGCTGTGTGGCGATCATAGGCGGGACGGATGCAGATAGATCGACGGGCGGCTGGCCCCCCGGGACCGGCCCTCCGGATAGCGGCACCGACGCCCCCTCGAGGGCAGAAGTGACCACACCAACGGGCCTTCGGGGCTTAGGGGGATCCGCGGCGGCAACCGGGAGGGTTGCCTTCCGAGCCCCAGCCCCCTTCGGCTTGACGCCCCCTTCGGCTCCGCGGCGGCAACCGGGAGGGTTGCCTCCGTTGTCGGGCGCCGGCAGGACAATAGGAGCTGGCGGCACGTCGGAAGACACCTTCGGCTTGACGCCCGCTTTCTTTTTCCTCATCTTCAGCGCGGCGGCGTTCCTGGTTACCAAGCGAAGGGAAATCATCAATACCCGAGCTGCAGGCGGACGACCGAAGCCGAGCCGAGCTACTTACTCTTCAACGTCGACCCACTTCCTCTTGCTCTCTGCTGCGGCGACGACGGGGGCGCCCTCGCCCTTCTCAGTGAGGGCACCACCATGCCGGGGAGCAAGGGCGCTGCCCGAGGGGGCAGCCGCTGGAGGGATCGTCATGACCCCAGCCTCGCCCACCTCGCTGACAGGACGCGATTCGAGCGGGGGCGAGGCCGGTACCTCAACAGCCTTGCCGGCAGGGGCAGGGCACACTGGAGAAGACTCCGCCTCGCACTTCACGGGGGTCGCCAGGCAGGCGGACCATGTAGCGCGAGGAGCCGGGGTCCTTGCCGCCAGAGGGCCTCGGCGGGGCACGGAGAGCGTGCAGCAGAAACTTCACCGACATCGTCATCGTCCTCAAGGTCGCGCAAGAGCGTGCCCTGCGATGGGGGAGACGCCCCCGGCATGTTGTCATCCGCTGTCTTCTCCGACTCATCCCCGCCCGTGGTGTCGCCGGAGGACACCATCACTGGAGAGCCGAGGCCCTCGGCTGGGGAGAGTCCCAGTTCGTTGAAGACGGGCATCTTGGCGACCAAATCGGCCACATCATGGCGGCGGTACAGCGATGCATAGGCCTCGGGGAGATCACCGGGGTCGCCGTTGAGCGGGACTGTCATAGCCCTGTTCAGCTCCTCGGGGAGTATGCGAGCGGGCCGAAGCCTGAGGACTGGCTTGGCCCAAGGGTCGGAAAGCTTCGTGGAGCTCCACGCGGAGGTCTTCTCCGGCAGCCCCTTCGGCAGATCCAGGCGGGGGTTGGAGCTACCGGGATACGTGAAGACCCAGCGGTGCCTGAAGTTCTCCACCTTCTTCCCGGCCTTTAAGAGCATGTTATCGCTCTGGACCGCGGCAAAGGAGACGCACGCCGACCGCTGAGCGCCGTCGTGCACGCGCAGGCTGAAGAAATGTCAGAAGATGGCCACCGAAGGCCTTACGCCCACGAAATCCTTGCAGTAGAAGGCGAAGACGGACAAGAGCAGGATGGAGTTGGGCTGGAGATGAAGAGCTTGGATCCCGTAGTGGTCGAGGATGGCGGTGAAGAACGTGGAGAAGGGCGGGACGAGCCCGGCAAAGATGCTATGCAGAAAGAAGGGGTAGGCCGACCTGGACGAGGGCCGCTTCGCCGAGGAGCCGCCCCATATCAAGGTCCAACCGCGCTCGTTGGTCTCGTCCGCCGTCGACAGGAGCACCGGGACGAGGTCTCTGTCCTTAGCAACGGCGGACTCCAAGAGCGCCGCTGAGCTAGGAGTGGAGGCTGAACTCTAGGCCTCTGCCTTCGGCTTGCCAGTGGGAGCCATCGAGAATCTCGCGGGGCCAAAGCGGCAAGGAGGAAGACGGAGCGGTGCCGGATCTGGAGAGGCCTCTGCTAGAGCCGGAGACCTGGAAAGCAAGAGCAGGTGCGCAAGAGGGGAAAGCAATAATGGCCCAGCGCTAGAAGTCAGGCTCTTGTCGATTCGGGCGGTGGCTGAAGGGACGAGGGTCGCGCGACCTCAAATGCACGACGCGCGCCAGTCCTGGCCCGCAGGCGTTGGGGCCCGCGGCGCTACGGGCCACCCTCAAGGCTTTGCCCGGAAGCTGACTCAAGTGTGCCTTGGGCCCGGGGGCTACTATCGGCGTTCTGGGAATGGGGGTACCCAGACCTGCCTGCCTGCGGCCCAGGGCATGGCCCAATTCGTCAACCAAACACGACCAGGCATGGCCCTACAAAAGACAAGTCCCTCGCGAGGGCCCTAGGCTCGCGACAAGGAGTGGCGTCAAGACCGGCAAGGGATGGGCCTCCCCAGGCCACCTCCGGAGCGGCGGAGATCTCTATGCAGAGCCCGGCCTCAGGAGTCAAAGATGACGCAAGGAAGGACAGGCGAGCGCCAGCGCGCCAGGCGGCGCAGTTTCCCCTTTGGTGCAGAGGGAGCAAGGACGTACGCGAGTTCCCAAAGCACTCCCCAAAGGTTTCCATTCTGGTGCAACAAGACCACGACCACGAGCCCCGAGGACGGATGTCATCGCTGAGCCCACCTCTGCATCATCGACAGCCACTTTGCAGGCGAAGACTGCCTTTGGGCAGGGCGCGGATGTACTCCTGTCCCCCTTCAAATTTGGCCGTTGTGGGACCCCTTCCCGCCATTGCGATAAGGGAAGAGGAACCGAGCCACCGCTATATATAGAGGCTAGGCTGCACGGTAGGCGGTGGGATCCGATCCGAATCCAGTCGACTCACTCCTCCACCACCAAGTCGGCGGACGGCCAAGAACACCTCAGGAGCGCCCTCACGAGGCTCCGAAACATTGTACTAGTTCATCCACCTCACCTCCTCGAGAGGCAATCCACCAAAGCAGGAGTAGGGTATTACGCTTCGTAGCGGCCCAAACCTGGGTAAACTACCATGTTCATCTTCTTCCTCGTCATCGTGCGAGTTCGTCGTTTGGCCCTTCGAGTAGCGAGCTAGGTTGGACTGCGGGGCTCTTGTCAAGCAAAACTGTTTCATGGAAATCTTGCTGTTCCTTTGTGTAGAACCTGTAGTCTACGGCTGTCCTTCTCCGCTGAGAGTAAGGATCAATAACTCTTCACTCTCTCAAACCTGAGTCCTTCCTCTTCTTCATGTCCTCAGCAACTGGATGGATGGCATTGTGCTCTAGAAGGTGTGGTCTGAGCTTCATCAAAACAAACTGTGTATCATCCTCAACTTCCCTGAAAGTAGAAGTCTTGTTCTTGGAAGCAGCTGGGATGTCTCTGGAAAACCTCTTGGGTTTTGGAGCAGTGGGTTTCTTGGAAGTAGTTGGCTTGCCCTTGGATGAAGTGTCCTTGGGCATACCATCAGTGTGGGGACCCCGACTCATAAGTCGTGATCACCAAATGCACTGCACAGTGATCCCAGAGGTCAATGCTCACTGAACACACAGAAACTGGAATACAAGAGTCTTACATCCTTACATACCATCTTACACAAATAAAGACCATGAAGGTCAAGTCTTACATAGATAGGGCCGCAAGGGCCAAACACTTAAACATAACAAGCAGTGGAAATCTTGGTCGAAAGCATGAACCCATGCCATCTGCCTTAAACCTACAGGCATTCTGACTGGGAAGCGTCCTAGTTCGCATGTTCGTCACCAACGAACTCATCGCCATATTCCTGCTCTTCCATGCCTGGCCAATTAAATAACCAGTGGCAAGCCAATGAGTACTTTTAATGTACTCGCAAGCAACCCAAGTTGTGGAACAAGGTATAATAATGCATGATATAGCACTAACTAGGTAAGTTTTGCAGAAAGCTGATTTTAAGTGCAATGATATGATCAAGTGACTTGAGTAAGCATGCATCAACTGTTAACAGGTATTGATGTGAACAAGTCTCAGTTATCATTATAACCATGGGGGTTGAACATCTCATGTTCATCATCATGCCAAGTCATCGGACTTAGCTCAAGTGTCACCTTTGTCACCATCACACACACACACACACACCAAATTTATTAAACATTTGGACATAGCACAATAGCGGTCATCCAATGTCCTTGACCGTGGACACGGCTATTCGAATTGTTTTACACTCTGCAGAGGTTAGACACTTTACCCACAAGACTCGGGGAACTACCGTGTCATCCACGACTCGCGGTATATTACATACCCGAGGTAAGAACCGAACAATGCCTTTCCCCTAGCGATACTAAACAAAGAGTCCACTCGTTGGTCCGTGTCTTCATGATGTACAAACACGAGCCTTGCTCTACATAGTACCATCCAGGAAGGAACACAACGGTGTGCCCAGTGCCTGTAAAGACAGTGCATGGTCGCCCTTCCAGGCACGACCCCGTATCGAGAGTGACCACGCCACTCCTGCCACTAGTAATGCGGGCTCTATGCTAGTACCCACCAAGGTAATCAACAAAGCCCCGTCCCATAAGGGGTATCGTGGTCGTACATGTAAGGTTGGAATAACGGTCGCAACTTACACCAATCAGTTTTCGAAAACCACACACACTCACTTGCTCCGGTACACCACTTCTTTATCAGGTGTCTACCTAGCTCATCATCATCTCCCTCGGGCATTAGTGGCACCCGATGGGGTTTTCGAGAAAGTCTTTGAAACCATTTTGTTTCCATCACCATGCATATTCCCATCCCACTTGCGTAGCACTACTAGCAACCTAACTACTCCCACCCGCACAACCTTCATAAGAATGGTAGGGTCATGCACGATGCAAGTATCAATGGTAAAGTATCGGAGGTATCCCACCGAAGTGGTCTGCACATCAACATTATCAACATCACGGAAATAAGTGCTATATGCCATGCAAATAGAAGGGTTGTTAGTCATGGTCAAAGGGCTGCTTGCCTGGCTCAACAAATTCTTCGGGGTCTTCAAAGTCTTCTGGTCCAACTCCCTTGTCAACAGCGTAATCTATTATCGCGATAAAATAACGGTAATAATAAGAATCATCACAAAAACAGAGCACAAACTCTACATCTAAAATGCTGCCCTACTCTGATAAATACTACAAACTATTCTAAGAATATTTGTCTAGGGTTTTGTGGTGAAAAAGGTTTTTCAAACTATTTAAAACAGAGGCTGAAAATGCCCAAAAGAGGTTTTAAAATAAAACAGTAGATAAAAGGTTTTCAACAAATTATACAAATGGCACTATTAAATTCTACACAATATTTCAAGATTTATGGTGGAAAAATAATTGGCATTGGATTTTTATTAAATCCTGTGGGATTTTTTGGAAAACCTACTGAAAAAGAAAAAGAAAAAGAAAGGTCTCTGAGCCTTGGGCTAAATGGCCAGCCTTCTGGGCCGGCCCAGTCGCCAACCAGGCCAGGCGAGCCGGTGCCCCCGCGCGCGTCAGGTTTCAAACCTGACGTGCGGGGCCCGGTGGCCAGTGACAGAGAGGGGGGAGAGAGAGGCGAGGGAGAGGCCGACAGGTGGGGCCCCCCTGTTGATTCTTTCTTCCACCTCGGGACAGGAAGGAGAGGGCCTCACCGGCGGCGGTGTGGGGCATGGCGACGGTGGGTGAGTGCGGGAATGGGCTCGGGGTTGAGTCGCCGATCTCCTGGAGGTCGAAGGAGCGGCGGGGGTGGTGGGGTTGCCGGCGATGAGAAGGCCACGGCAGAGGGCTTCGGGAGGTGGTCGCCGTCATCTGCTCTGTCTGCAAAACACGGCGAGGAGAGGGGGGAAATACTCTTGGCGCCGAGGGGAGACCAACATGGACGGAAATGAGGGCCGGGGAGGCTCTGTACCCGGAGATCGCTGGCGACCCGATGCGGCGAGGCTCTCGAAATGGAAGGGGAGAGGAGCAGGGGCACGTTTGAGGAGTGGGAGAAGGGACCAGAGGCGAGAGAGGGCCGCGGGGATGCCCTTTTATAGGCGAGCCACGGGAGGAGGCGTGGGTGTGTCTGGGGAGTTGGTGGAGCACATCCACGTCCAGGGGGAGAGAGAGAAGGGGTGGGGTGCACGCGCGTGCGAGGGAGAGGATTGTCCGAGAGGGTCGGCCATGGCGCGCATGTGGGAGGCCGTTGGAGGAGGAGAGAGGAGGGGGCCGACAGGGTGGCGTGACACGGACGTCGAGGGCGGCCAAGTGGCCAGAGGGGGAGGCCCGAGGCTGTCCGGGCCATGCAGTGGGCGGCGCCTATAGTGCGGTCGGGCACTGTAGCGCGCTCTGGAGCGCCATTTTGGCATGCCATGGCATGTCCTTGGTAGCTTCTGCGTGGCCTCCCGTGTCTAGGGGATCTAGGGGAAGTAAACAAGCAGGGTTGAGGCATTGGATGCCCTGGAGAGCCAAGGGAGAAGGAGAGAGGCCAAGGAAGAGAGAGAAAGGGGCTGTCCAGAGGAGTAAAATGGGTTTTTACCCCCACTTAAGCATTGAGTCTTGGCCATAGAAAGTTACTGGAGGTGAAGTGCAATGCTGGCAAGATGTGGTAAAAATTTGAACTCAAGGAGAACAGAGAAAAAGGGGGTCAAACAGGGCTTTTTACAAAATATGTAGAAGCGTTCGATGATGGTTTGGCTAAGCAAATGGAGTTTGCTTGCCCTGAGATTTAACAGGATGAAAATATAGGTAGAAATAGAGAGGATCACCAAGTTTGAGGAGTTTTGAAGAAAGTTAACAATGTAACTTTGTAAAACCCTAGAAATCAACAGAATTAGATTCCTGTAGATCTACGCATGCATTTCCATTCTCCTTAATGCACCACTTTTTGTAACCTCCTTATTTGGGTAATAGAACATGCCCATAAAGTTTGGGGTCAATATGAGATACTTCACAATGTAAAGTTGCTCAATCTTGGTTCTGGACAGGAATGGTTTTGGAATAATTTTGTGAATAAAACCAAGGGGGATTGGGATGAGACTTTGCAAGATCATCACATATGACAATTGTGACTTGCTGGAATTTTCTTGGAATTTATTGAGAATATTTCTTATAGAAATATTTCAAAAGCTTGATTTGGGCAGAAAGGGTTTTGAGGGGTTTTGCTCATGATTTTGAACATGACCATGTGTTGAAACTCATATATATGGAAAATATATGTCCAGTGAGTTTCCCTAAATTTTCTCAAATATATTTAAAGTATTTAAATAATTTTTCCCTATAAAAGACCATTTCTGTCATTAAGAAAAAGCCTTTAAATAAAATAGGAAAATAATCTTTAAAATTAATATTTGGTGGTTTTGGGAATCCATATATGTAATAGGTTTCAAATAACGCCTTTGGGGAAAAAGGGTCCACCCAATTTGAGGACTTGTAGTACAAACCTCAATTCAGGGGCTTTTGAAAACCTAATTTAAATAAATCCTTTTTGGCCAAAACTAATATTTGATAAAAATAGTTTTGGGTACTATTCACATGGCATGATCATTGGACAAGAAGTTTGGATCAAGGAAGATGAATATGGAGAGGGGGGAGAACCTAAGAGTGCCATACACAAACAACCAAACAAGCAAACAAGCATCAATTCAAACAAGCATGCATTAAAAAAGTTTTAATTGGTTGCAAATTTTGTAAACCCAAGCATAGCAAAGTGATACAAACACAGGGTGTGACAGACCTACCCCCCTTACAAGAATCTTGTCCCCGAGATTCCTAGGCTAAGCACTAAAAAGATAAGGGAACTCAGATCTAAGATAGTCTTCATGCTCCCAGGTTGCTTCCGCTTCAGTGTGGTTGCTCCATTGGACCTTGAAGTACTTGATGGTGCAGCTTCGGGTGCAACGCTCCGCTTCATGAAAAATACGGACTGGCCTCTCACGATAAGTGAGGTCTGGCTGAAGGTCGATGGCTTGATGGTTGATGTCCTTGTAGAGGTCGGGGCGGTTGGGAACTTGGAGACACTTCCGAAGTTCTGACACGTGAAAGACGTTGTGCACATCGGATAGCTCGGAAGGTAGCTCCAGCTGGTAGGCAACTTCTACTCGTCTGTTAGTGATCTTGAAGGGGCCGATGTACCTTCGTGCAAGCTTCCCCTTGACGTGAAAACGCTTGGTTCCTTTGAGACGCGTGACTCGGAGATAAACATGGTCTCCAACACAGAAACTCATGTCCCGACGGTGAGAGTCATCGTAGCTCTTCTGTCGGGTCTTGGCGGTCTTGAGACGCTCTTGGACGAGTTGCACTTATTGTTCTGCCTCACGGAGGATATCTGGGCCGAAGACTAGTCCTTCTCCGGTTTCTGACCAGTTGAGGGGAGTACGGCACTTGCGTCCATACAACACCTCAAATGGTGCCATCTGAAGGCTCGACTGAAAGCTGTTGTTGTAGGAGAACTCGGCGAACGGTAGGCAATCTTCCCACTTGGCTCCATATCCCAAAACACAAGCACGGAGCATATCTTCGAGTATCTGATTTACTCGCTCAGTCTGCCCACCGGTCTGGGGGTGAAAAGCAGTGCTGAAGGAAAGCTTGGTCCCCAAGGCCTCTTGGAATCTATTCAAGAACCTTGAACTGAGCTGGGTGCCTCGGTCCAATACTCTCCTTAGGGACTCCGTGGACGCTCACAATCCGGTTGATGTAGAGGTTGGCCAGTTGGTTCCCATTATAGGTGGGCTTGATGGGAATGAAGTGGGCTACCTTGGTCAGGTGATCAACAATGACCCAGATGGAATCATGTCCTTTGCTTGACCTAGGTAATCCGGTGATGGAGTCCATCCTGATTTTGTCCCAATTCCATTCATGCACTTTGAGAGATTGCAATAGTCCAGCGGGTCGTTGATGCTCAGCTTTGACTCTCTGGCATATGTCACACTTGGCAACAAAGGTGCCTATCTCCCTTTTCATGCCATGCCACCAGAATCTTGCCCTGAGGTCTTGGTACATCTTGGTTCCTCCAGGATGGATGGAGCATGGAGTGTCATGAGCTTCTTGCAAGATCTAGTTCTTGAGCTCTTCCTTGTTGGGTACGCAGATGCGATTCCCGAACCATACAACTCATTGTTCATCTATTGAGAATCCTGGGGCCTTGCCTGCCTTGATCTTCCTCTTGATGCCTTCAATGCTTTCGTGTCCCTTTTGAGCTTCCTTAATATCATCCATCAAGGTAGGCTTTGCCTCGAGGCTAGCTAGGAATCCAGGTGCAACTAGTTCCAAGCCGAAGCTTTCAAGCTCTTCATACAGGGCGGGTAGCCTTTCCTTAATCATAGCATTCAAGGAACAAGCCTTTCTGCTTAAGGCATCAGCTACCACGTTAGCCTTTCCAGGGTGGTATTGAACACTGAGGTCATAGTCCTTGATCAACTCCAACCATCTTCGCTGCCTCATGTTCAATTCCCTTTGGGTGAAAATATAGTTCAAACTCTTGTGGTCTGTGTATATCTCACATCGCTTCCCCAAAAGGTAATGTCGCCATGTCTTCAAGGCGTGAACTACGGCTACCAACTCAAGGTCATGAGTAGCATAATTCTCTTCGTGAGGACGTAGCTGTCTGGATAGATATGCTACGACTCTGCCTTCTTGCATCAGAACACCTCCAAGCCCGGTTCTCGATGCATCACAATATATCACAAACTCCTTGTGAATATCGGGGGTGGCAAAAACTGGGGTTGTTGTCAATCTCTTCTTGAGCTCTTGGAAGCTTTCTTCACACTTCGGAGTCCATTCGAACTTCTTGTCCTTCTTCAAGAGCTGAGTCATGGGCCAGGCAATGCTTGAGAACCCTTCGACGAACTTGCGGTAATATCCTGCGAGTCCGAGGAAGCTTCTCACTTCCTTCACATTGGTTGGGGATTGCCATTCAGTCACGGCTTCAACCTTGGCAGGATCCACTGACAATCCTTCTGCAGTCAACACATGACCCAAGAATCCAACTTCATGCAGCCAGAATTCACACTTGCTGAATTTGGCATAAAGCTGGTGCTCTCGAAGCTTGTCTAGGACCAATCTCAAGTGTTGCTCATGCTCTTCTTTAGACTTGGAGAAGACGAGTATATCATCAATGAAGATGACAACAAACTTGTCCAAGTATTCCATGAAGACCTTGTTCATGAGGTACATGAAGTAGGCAGGGGCATTGGTCAACCCAAATGACATGACCGTGTATTCATACAGGCCATACCGGGTTACAAACGCCGTCTTCGGAATGTCTTGGGGCCTGATCTTCAACTGGTAGTACCCTGACCTAAGGTCGATTTTGGAAAACAACTTGGCTCCGTTCAGCTGATCGAACATGTCTTAAATCTTGGGGAGTGGGTACTTGTTCTTTATTGTGACCTCATTGAGAGAACGGTAATCGACACAGAGTCGGATAGTTCCGTCCCTCTTTGACACAAATAGAACAGGTGATCCCCAAGGAGAGGCACTAGGGCGAATGAATCCTTACCTGAGCTGCTCCGCCAGTTGCTTCTTCAATTCAGCCAACTCTTCGGATCCCATTCTATAGGGCTTCTTATAGATGGGTCCGGCTCTAGGCATTAGCTCAATGATGAACTCAATGTCGTGGTCAGGAGGCATTCCGGGCAGCTCATCAGGAAAAACATCGCGGTATTCGCATACCACTGGCACTTGATCCAACTCAATTCCCGACAGACAATTAACCTGAGGGGCTCGAGTGGAGGCAGGGTTGGGAACATACTTGACTTCTACTCCTTGGCTATTGGTTATGGTAACGATCCTCTTGGCACAGTCCAAGTAGCCTTGGTTCTTGGTCAACCAATTCATGTCAAGGATGACGTCCAAGCCTGGTGAATCCAGAACTATAAGGTCTGCTAGGAAGTCTACCCCGTTGATGATAATCTCAACTCCTTAACATCCTATCTTGGACTTCATAACCGAACCCGGGGTTTTATCAACATATGACTACCCAGGGGTGTAGGCTTCATGCCACTCTCTAGTGCAAACTTTTGGGTGACAAAAGAATGCGAAGCTCCACAATCAAATAGTACTGTTGCTGGGGTTGAGTTGACGAGGAACGTACCCAGTATGATGTCCGGGTCTTCCTGGGCTTCCTCAGCGGTGACATGATTCACACGACCCTTGCCATTGTTGGGCTGGTTGCGGGGAGCTGGGTTCCTTGGTGGTGCTCCACGGCCTTGACATTGGTTGGGCACATTGGGGCGCGGTGCATCTGGTTTCTTGTTGCGGCACTGCTTAGAGATGTGTCCAGGCTGACCACACCCGAAGCAAGTGACCTGACCATAGTTGTTGTTGTCGTTATTCCTGCCACCGTTGTTGTTATTGGGGTTGTCATAAGCTGGCCTGGGATTGGCATACTGCTGAGGCTGGTAGCTCGGACGAGGTGCAGGAGGTCTAGCCTGCTGCGGCTGATAGGTTGGCTTGGCTGGGGCTGGCTGCCAGGGGCGAGGCTTCTGATTGCTGGAACTACCCATGCTGATCATCTTGCGCTTGCGAGTGTCTTCTATGGCACGACGCTTGTCTTCCAGCATCAGAGCCTTGTTCACCAGGTCGAAGAAGGTCCGACAGTCGCAGACGATGAGCTGATACTGCAGGGTCTGCTGAAGTCTTTCCATGAAGTGTTCCATCTTAGCAGCCTCCGTGCTGACATCTTTAGGTGCATACCTCGACAGCAGGTTGAACTTCTGCATGTAATCCTTGACAGAGCCACTTCCTTGCTTCAGCGCTCGGAATTCTCTCTTCTTGATAGCCATGATCCCAGAAGGAATGTGGGCGGTGCGGAATCCTTCCTTGAAGTTATCCCAGGTAATCACACGATCGCCTTCCATGACCTTGAATCCATCCCACCAAGCTCTGGTTGTACCTCTGAGGCAGTGAGAGGCATACAGCACCTTCTCACGATCCTCATTGCAATTGAACAGTGCAAGGATGTCCTCGATGGTGCGGATCCAGTTGTCGGCATCCAGTGGTTCAGCAGTCTCGATGAAGGTTGTGGGCGAATTCCTCATGAACTCAGACAGAGTGGAACGGCCATTGCCGTTCCTGCCTTGATGCTGGTTGTTCACAAGGACTTGGGCCATTTGCTGGATGGCAGCAGTGTTGGCTTGGTGTTCCTCCCGGAGAACATGGAGAAACTGAGCTATGCTCATGTTCTCCGGTAGAGGTGGTGGCGGGGGAATGTCGCCTTGTGGCTGCTCCTGGTGTCCTTCAGCCTGAGCAGTCCCACCAGCTCCCTGCCGCTGGCTGGAGTTGCCGGCTTCAGGGTTGGTGAAGAAGCTGTTGCGGGTTGTAGTCACCATCCTGTTTGGAGCAGCCAAGTCAAACAACTGGGATGGACGATAGGAAAGGCAATAACGGGGAAAGCGCGCCTAAGGGGGTTGGTATAGTGCAAGTGTGGTAAAACGAAGGTCGAAAGACCGATACATATATTAAGATAAGATAGACGATGGAGTCGCTTACACGTTGCCTAAGGCAAAAGTGCGACTTGCATCGGAACATAAACAACAAAAGCAAACAACAAGCACACACGGTTTCATATGAACCATTACACGGACTCGACTTCGCATGAGGGGTATAGGTCTGATCCTACCCTAGGGGTTCTCGGACTCAGGTGGTGGAGTGCTCAGTATCGTAGTCACGCTCCTCTGGCTCTTCCTCTTGATCGTCCTCCGGACGGGCATCATCTCCGGTCGAGGGAGTCGGAGAATGAGGAGGTCCATCCCGACGACACTTCGTTAGTGAGTCGGTAAAGAGCGCACGGTACTCCATCGCACTCATGCGACGACGGCATGTGGGTGCATCTCTAGCTGGGAGTAATCCTCCTTGATATGCGTCAGCTGGTCATCCTTCGGGGGCTCCATCCTTCTTGATCCTGTCTGGCTTTGTCTTGGCTTGACGGAGTAGCTCTCGGGTGTGGTGAAGTTCCTCGCGGAGCTTCACGGACTCCTTAATCAGGTTGTGAACCAGACTATCGGCGGAGAGGCTGAAGTAGGTCTGGAACCTAAGTGGTGTGACATCCTCCTTGGATGGAATCAACGTCCAACTCTCTCCAAGATCATCCTTTCTGAAATGTAGGTAGCGAGTAGCTGGCTCGTCAACCATCTCTGGAACGATATCTCGAAGGTGTAGGAGTGCCTTGCGTACAGCTGCCTCGACTGCGAGTGCTATGGTCTCCATCTGTGGTCCTTCAAAGAACCAACTAGTCGGGGAGTCGTTTGCCTTCACGACCACGTCCACGTGGTACTCCTTCGTGACGGCATCGACCCAGTGCTCGTGGTAGAGAAAAATGGGTGGTCGGTGATACTGGCACTTCTCCAGGCTATCCTCAAGGAGTAGGGGAAAGCCGGATGCTAGGAGGGCTTCGGGTATCACGGCCATCTACAAATGTTTGAAGGGAGGAGAGTCAGTAAAGTGCTGTGTGAAGAATAGAAGAGGTAATAAGTGCAGAGACTCCTAAGTATAGGTGCTAGGTGTAGTTTTGATAATGGTTTCATTCTAACTAAGATCCACGCTAACTAAGGGCTTCCTACAGCCAGGCTGGCTCTGATACCAGCTCTGTGGGGACCCCGACTTATAAGTCGTGATCACCAAATGCACGTGCACAGTGATCCCAGTGATCAATGCTCACTGAACACACAGAAACTGCAATACAAGAGTCTTACATCCTTACATACCGTCGTACACAAATAAAGACCATGAAGGTCAAGTCTTACATAGATAGGATTGCAAGGGCCAAACACTTAAACATAACAAGTAGCGGAAATCTTGGTTGAAAGCGTGAACCCATGCCATCTGCCTTAAACCTACAGGCATTCTGACTGGGAAGCGTCCTAGTTCGCATGTTCGTCACCAACGAACTCTTCGCCATATTCCTGCTCTTCCATGCCTGGCCAATTAAATAACCAGTGGCAAGCCAATGAGTACTTTGAATGTACTCACAAGCAACCCAAGTTGTGGAACAAGGTATAATAATGCATGATATAGCACTAAGTAGGTAAGTTTTGCAGAAAGCTGATTTTAAGTGCAATGATATGATCAAGTGACTTTGAGTATTCATGTGAACAAGTCTCAGTTATCATTATAAGCAGGGGGGTTGAACATCTCATGTTCATCATCATGCCAAGTCATCGGACTTAGCTCAAGTGTCACCTTTGTCACCATCACACACACACACACACACACCAAGTTTAGTAAACATTTGGACGTAGCACAAGAGCGGTCATCCAACTGTCCTTGACCGTGGACACGGCTATTCGAATAGTTTTACACTCTGCAAAGGTTGGACACTTTACCCACAAGACTCGGGGAACTTCCGTGTCATCCACGACTCGCGGTATATTACATACCTGAGGCAAGCACCCGAACAATGCCTTTCCCTAGCGATACTAAACGAAGAGTCCACTCGTTGGTCCATGTCTTCATGATGTACAAACACGAGCCTTTCTCTACACAGTACCATCCATGAAGGAACACAACGGTGTGCCCGGTGCTTGTAAAGACAGCGCATGGTTGCCCTTCCAGGCACGACCCCGTATCGAGAGTGACCACACCACTCCCGCCACAAGTAATGCGAGCTCTATGCTAGTACCCACCAAGGTAATCAAAAAAGCACCGTCCCATAAGGGGTATCGTGGTCGTACATGTAAGGTTGGAATAACTGTCGCAACTTACACCAATCCGTTTTTGAAAACCACACACACTCACTTGCTCCGGTACACCACTTCTTTATCAAGTGGCTACCTAGCTCATCATCATCTCCCTCGGTCATTAGTGGCACCCGATGGGGTTTTCGAAAAAGTCTTTGAAACCATTTTGTTTCCATCACCATGCATATTCCCATCCCACTTGCGTAGCACTACTAGCAACCTAACTACTTCCACCCGCACAACCTTCATAAGAATGGTAGGGTCATGCACGATGCAAGTATCAATGGTAAAATATCAGAGGTATCCCACCGAAGTGGTCACCACATCAACATGATCAACATCACGGAAATAAGTGCTATATGCCATACAAATAAAAGGGTTCTTAGTCATGGTCAAAGGGCTGCTTGCCTGGCTCAACAAATTCTTCGGGGTCTTCAAAGTCTTCGGGTCCAACTCCCTTGTCAACAGCGTAATCTATCGTCGCGATAAAATAACGGTAATAATAAGAATCATCACAAAAACAGAGCACAAACTCTACATCTAAAATGCTACCCTACTCTGATAAATACTACAAACTATACTAAGAATATTTGTCTATGGTTTTGTAGTTAAAAAGGTTTTTCAAACTATTTAAAACAGAGGATAAAAATGCCCAAAAGAGGTTTTAAAATAAAATAGTAGATCAAAGGTTTTCAACAAATTATACAAATGGCACTATTAAATTCTACACAATATTTCAAGATTTATGGTGGAAAAATAATTGGCATTGGATTTTTATTAAATCCTGTGGGATTTTTGGAAAACCTACTGAAAAAGAAAAAGAAAAAGAAAGGCCTCTGAGCCTTGGGTCTAATGGCCAGCCTTCTTGGCCGGCCCAGTCGCCAACCAGGCCAGGCGAGCCGATGCCCCCGCGCGCGTCAGGTTTCAAACCTAACGTGCGGGGCCCGGTGGCCAGTGACAGAGAGGGGGGAGAGAGAGGCGAGGGACAGGCCGACAGGTGGGGACCCCCTGTCGGGTCTTTCTTCTACCTCAGGACAGGAAGGAGAGGGCCTCACCGGCGGCGGTGCGGGGCACGGTGACGGTGGGTGAGTGCGGGAATGGGCTCGTGGTTGAGTCGCCGATCTCTTGGAGGTCGAAGGAGCGGCGGGGGTGGCCGGGGTTGCCGGCGACGAGAATGCCGCGGCGGAGGGCTTCGGGAGGTGGTCGCCGTCGTCTGCTCCATCTGCAAAACACGGCGAGGAGAGGGGGAAAAGTCTCAGGGCACCCAGGGGAGACCAACGGGACAGAAATGAGGGCCGGGGAGGCTCTGTACCCGGAGATCGCTGGCGACCAGACGCAGCGAGGCTCCGATCGATCCCGAGCGTCTGGCCCTCGAAATGGAAGGGGAGAGGCGCAGGGGCACGATTGAGGAGTGGGGGATGGGACCAGAGGGGAGAGAGGGATGCGGGGATGCCCTTTTATAGGCGAGCTGCGGTCCACCGAGCGCTCCTGCGCCGGCGAGGTCGAAGCCATCACTGGGGGCCACGGGAGGAGGTGTGGGTGTGTCTGGGGAGTTGGTGGAGCACGTCCACGTCCAGGGGGAGAGAGAGAAGGGGCGGGGTGCGTGCGCGTGCGAGGGAGAGGATTAGCCGCGAGGGTCGGCCATGGCGCGCGTGTGGGAGGCCGTTGGAGGAGGAGAGAGGAGGGGGCCGACAGGGTGGCATGACATGGACGTCGAGGGCGGCCAAGTGGCGAGAGGGGGAGGCCCGAGGCTGTTGGGGCCATGCAGTGGGCGGCGGCTACAGTGTGGTCGGGCACTGTAGCGCGCTCTGGAGCGTCGCTTTGGCATGCCGTGGCATGTCCTTGGCAGCTTCTGCGTGGCCTCCCGTGGCTAGGGGATCTAGGGGAAGTAAGCAAGCAGGGTTGAGGCATTGGATGCCTTGGAGAGCCAAGGGAGAAGGAGAGAGGCCAAGGAAGAGATAGAAAGGGGCTATCCAGAGCAGTAAAATTGGTTTTTACCCCACTTAAGCATTGAGTCTTGGCCATAGAAAGTTACTGGAGGTGAAGTGCAATGCTGGCAAGCTGTGGTAAAAATTTGAACTCAAGGAGAACAGAGAAAGGGAGTCAAACAGGGCTTTTTACAAAATATGCAGAAGTGTTTGATGATGGTTGGGCTAAGCAAATGGAGTTTGCTTTCCCTGAGATTTAACAGGATGAAAATATAGGTAGAAATAGAGAGGATCATCAAGTTTGAGGAGTTTTGAAGAAAGTTAACAATGTAACTTTGTAAAACTCTAGAAATCAACAGAATCAGATTCCTATAGATCTAGGCATGCATTTCCATTCTCCTTGATGCACCACTTTGTGTAGCATCCTTATTTGGGTAATAGAACATGCCCACAAAGTTTGGGGTCAATATGAGATACTTCACAATGTAAAGTTGCTCAATCTTGGTTCTGGACAGGAATGGTTTTGGAATAATTTTGTGAATAAAACCAAGGGGAATTTGGATTAAACTTGGCAAGATCATCACATATGACAATTGTGACATGCTGGAATTTTCTTGGAATTTATTGAGAATATTTCTTATAGAAATATTTCAAAAGCTTGCTTTCGGCAGAAAGGGTTTTGAGGGGTTTTTCTCATGATTTTGAACATGACCATGTGTTGAAACTCATATATATGGAAAATATATGTCCACCGAGTTTCCCTAAATTTTCTCAAATATATTTAAAGCTTTTAGATAATTTTCCCCTATAAAAGACCATTTCCGGCCTTAAGAAAAAGCCTTTAAATAAAATAGGAAAAATAATCTTTAAAATTAATATTTGGTGGTTTTGGGAATCCATATATATAATAGGTTTCAAATAAAGCATTTGGGGAAAAAGGGTCCACCCAACTTGAGGACTTGTAGTACAAACCTAAATTCAGGGGCTTTTGAAAACCTAATTTAAATAAATCCTTTTTGGCCAAAAATAATATTTGATAAAAATAGTTTTGGGTACTATTCACATGGCAAGATCATTGGGCAAGAAGTTTGGATCAAGGAAGATGAATATGGAGAGGGGTAGAACCTAAGAATGCCGTACACAAACAACCAAACAAGCAAACAAGCATCAATTCAAACAAGCATGCATTCAAAAAGTTTTAATTGGTTCCAAATTTTGTACACCCAAGCATAGCAAAGTGATACAAACATAGGGTGTGACAATCATCCACGAGCTTCTTCTTCTTAGGAGGAGCCTTGGCAGCTGGCTCTTCCTCCTCCTCAGCCTCAGCCTCAGCTGGGTCTTCATACATTGAGGTTTGTCTACCAACAACATGTATGATCCTCTTCCTGCTTTTCTTCTCTCCAGTCTTCTTGGGCATGGATTTCCTTGGGGATCAACAGTCATTGTTTCCCTAGCACTCTCTGGTGCTCTCACTAACCCTGAGCTTGCATACTCCTTCCTTATTGCCTTCTTCTTGGATGTAGTGGCAGCAGCAGTGCTCTTGGTAGTTGTATCTTTCTTGGGCAGCTCCTCTGGAACAAAATCTTCATTCTCCTCATCAGAATTGAGCTTTCTTCTTGCCCTGGTTGCAGCTTTGGGAAGATCTGGTGAGCTAGGTACATCATCATAGCTCCCTTCAGGACTAGTGCCTGAGCTCATGCCAACATTCTCCTCTCTGAAGTTATCTGGCTATCATCAGAACCTGACATCTCTGACCCTGTGAAATTAAGTATAGAAGAGTGGAAGGGTTGAGTCATCACAAAATGCAGACAATTTTCTCAAAGATTTGAACTAAAATTTCTCAAGATTTGCATTCTGCCAAGTGAATATCGGTACAACCGAGGCAAACTTTTCGGACCCACCGAGACAAACAACCTGCATTACAAAAACTTGGCACCACTTTTGGTGACATCGAAAATGGGCACTCGGTTTTACCGAGGTTGTTCTCAGTTGACCTAAAAAGGGGATCAATGCTACCGATTCTTTTGCTTCGGTTTCACCGGGATTCAAGTTGCGGACGGCAAACCCTAAAAAATCTATTGTTCACTATTCTACTGGAAATTCTTGTGGATAGATCAATCTCAAAGTTTGCCTTATCAATGGAAAAGTCCTAATGCGCAAGACTTGGAGGGAGGAGCGCACGAGGAGTCGAAACCGTACCCTAATTCGGTGACGATCTCGCTACGGCAGCGACGGTGGTGAAGATTCCGTCGATGGCCTGGACTTCCAACGGCGGTGGCACTCGGGAAGACGAAGGAGATGATCAGGGGTCTTTGTTCAGTAGCTAGGGTTTTGGAGGGGATGACGTTTGAGAAAGTAATTTCAAAAGTTGGATCCGCCTCTTTATATTCCTGTGGCTGTCGGTGACACCGGTTCTAACTTTTCGGTGTCACCGAGTTTCTCTACTGTCAACTGGCAGGGAAACTCGGTGTAACCGAGAAGATGGAATCGGTGATACCGAGTGTGAAAACCAGATCAACCCTAGGCATTCGGTGAGACCGAGAATTTTGAGTTGGTTTCACCTAGATGCACTTGGGAGGTTTTAACGGTCAGTCCTTGTCGATACGGAACTCCGATTGCTCCTCACACAGAGAGATCGATAAGTACTTGTTCAAATTTTGGGATGCAGCAAGAATGGAATATGAGACGAGAAAGGATAGATAGCTAGAGAGTGGTCCTAGGCATTCTTGTCCATCCAATTGGCAAAAGAGAAATCAAAGTCCAAATAGCAACAATTGGATGTCCTCGAATGAATAAAGAAATGCAGACCAACATGCTCACACAATAAGATGTCAAATGAAATCCTGGCAAACATGCACATACATACTAGCATCTATCAAGCATTTTGGCGATGACGGAGTCATCTATATGTGAGTATATTAACTTAGGAGCCAAGTAAGAATACTTGATCATAGTTCATACTCATCGTTTAAGCACAAGTGGGGTTACCACTTTTACATAAAGCATTTAATGTTGTCACATGCTATGAGATGCTTTAACTCAAGTCTTAGAGTAAAGCTCCCCCTTGCTGTGACATCCCCCCATTGGAGGGATAAACTAACCTTGGGTTTGTCATAGAATACTTCATGTGGTCATGTAGTGGTGGATGCTCAAGGTTGATGAAGATCACCAAGAGTTGGGAGCATTCTTGTTGTTTCCTTACTCTTCTCACCTACATGGGTTAGTCCCAACACACAAGTGATAAATATAAAGGATATCTATGTACATGGAGTGCAAAGCATACACGATGATGTCCATGGATTTGTTGATTACCTTGTCTCTTGCTTACCTTTGAGGGAATGTGTGACCTCTTGAACTATTGCATGATGTTGACGTTGATTGCAACTAGTTCTTGCCAACAATGAATGTGAGTGAATTTCATTGGCGGAGTCACCCCTCAAGAACTTCTCTAGTTCTTCTTCTTGGGGACCCACATCAACTTGATGGGGATCCTTGGTGTTGAAGTGGCACTTGTAGAAGTTGAGCTTGAAGTAGCCTTGGGACCCACTTCACCAAAGCTTGGGATTCATCTTCATATGAGTCAATGTCCTCTTGAAGCTTGTCCTTTCCCTTGAGCTTGTGGTCTTGTGGTGGAAGGTCATCTTGAGTGTTTGTTCCCTTGGGAAGAGTATGTTCATACTTCTCCATTTGAGGAACAAACTTGGGCTTGGTGTATTGACCTTCTTCCCACTGAACTCCATTTGCGTTGAAGTAGTTAATGCCATGGTTCTTCCGGTATCTTCCATGCTTGCATAGAATCTCCTCAAATTGCTTACACCCGGCAAGACTCTTCTAGATACCTTTTATCAGATTTCGGGCTCCGTAAAACTCAAAGAGGTTCGAACTTAGGGGCGTGTGCGAAGATCTCCACCAGCTTCGACCTCAAGCTCTCGGCTCGACACCCTAGCCCAACGAACTCACACAATCGTGGGGAAGAAGGCCAACACACGAGGATTTACCTAGGTTCGGGGCGCTGCGAAGCGTAAAACCCTACTCCTGCTTTTGGTGGATTGCCTCACGAGGAGGTTTGTGGATGAACTAGTACAGTGGTGAGTAACCTCGCGAAGGTGCTAGGGTAGTCTTCGCCCTCTCTCTTCTACAGAGCAGCCTAGCCTCTATTTATAATGGCCCAGGTCCTCTTCCCTTACCGCAATGGCGGGAAGGGATCCCACAACGGCCAAATTTAATGGGGGACAAGGGGTACACCTTATCCTGACGAAAGGTGGTCTTCGCATGCAAAGTAGCCGGTGGTGATGCAGAGGTGGGCTCGGCGATGACATCCGTCCTGCGGGGCTCATGGTCTTAGTCTTGTTGCGCCGGAATGGAAACCTTTGGTTAGGGTGCCTTGGGAACCTGCGTACGCCTTTGCCTCCTTTGCACCAAAGAGGAAACTATCTCCTCTGTGCGCGCTGGTGCCCGCCTGGCCTGGTTTACGTCACCCCCGACCTCCCGAGGTTGAGCGCTGCATAGGGATCTCCGCCCCTCGGGAGGCGACCAGGGGAGGCCTCCTCCCCTCGGGAGTCTAGGCGTCGTCCTCCTCGCGAGGGTGGGGCTCTCGCAAGGGCCTTGTCTTTGAGTAAGGCCGCACTGGGCCGCGCCAGGCCTCCGAAGTGGGCCACGCCCTGGGCCGCAGGCAGGCCGTTCTGGGTACCCCCATTCCTAGAACGCCGACAGTAGCCCCCGGGCCCAAGGCGCGCTGGAGCCGGCTTCGGGGCGAAGCCGAAGAAGATGGCTCGAAGCACCGCGGGCCCCCATCGCCTGCGAGCCTAGCCTATCGCATGGCAAGTAACGAGGCATGGACGCCTCCACTTCCCCACGGCGCGTCGACAACCGCTCCAGCTGACCAACAACCAGCACGCGTCGCAGGGCCATCATTGCCCGGGATGGGGAGGGGTGCCGGTTGGCCTCCACCCGGCTATAAATGGGCGAAGGGGACGGAGCCCCCAGCCCATTCCTACTTCTCGCTCCCCCGCTTTCGTCCTCCGCCTCCTCGATCATGACGTCAGTGAGGAGGTTTTCTGCTGCTAAGAAGGGGAAAGCCTGCCAGGAGGGGCCGAACCAATAGCCTCCCAAGTATACCGTGGCGTCGACGGCGGCGCCCCGTGGGCACGGCCGTACCTCCGCGAGGGCTGGTGCCTCCGCTGGCGCAGGCGGAGGCAGCGGGTGCGGCGGCCGTGGCCAAGGAGGGGGACCCGCAGTAGGTGCTCGGCCACCGCGCCTGCGGGCCCACACGGCCGATACAGGCCAGGAGTTCCTCGTGCTGGTGGAGAGGTCGGCAATCACCTGGTTGCAGCTCCCGCGCTTCTTTGCGAAGACGCTGTGGGCCAACGAGCCCATAGGTCTGTGGCTGCAAGCCGATGGTTGTTGTAGCGGTGCGTTGTGGGTGGAGGTCGAGGTTACCCCCGCAGGCTATGCCTTCTTGAGCCGCAGGTGGCAGACCTTCGCCCGCACCCACGCCTAGAGGGGAGGCTCACGCTCCACTTCAAGCACGACGGCGCCGCGACGCTTTTCGTCAAGATCTTCAGGGAGGATGGTAGGCGCTTGGGGTGCTGCCCGGAGGGCGACAGCGGCGGCGACCTTGGAGGTGAGCTTGTCCTTGGCGACGGCCGTCATGCTTCTAGCGGCAGCGACACCTCCTCTAAGGAAGGTCCGAGTGACGACAGCTACGACGCACCACCGCGTCGGCACGCTTGGACTTCAGGGGGTAGCCAACCGCGATGGCGCCGTTCCCCTGCCCGGGAATCGGCTACGCCGGCGTGCCACCATGGGCCTGTCAAGGAGGAGGAGGACTCCGACTGAGCGCTGGCGCGCCGGAGCCAGGGCCTCTGGAGTGGCAGCCCCCGAGGGGGCTCCTTCGCCTTCTTCTTCCTTTCCTTTCCCTGTAATCAAAAGATCATGGAGGGACCCTCTGGGCATGTAATGAATTTCTGACGCTTGTGCCCTTACTTTAGCACTCTCATTATGCATCCCGATCGATGTGTTACTGTTGGTTGTGATTAGGGTACTTAGCTTGAAGCGTCTGCGGCGGGCCTTTGCGTCGTGAGGTCTGACAGTGGCACATGGGGAGCATGGGGGTCTTCGGGGCTTCCTCTTTCCTGCGAGTGAGGTGGTTTGGGAGCCCTTTTGGCACTCTACGTCGGCGGGGTCCAATCCCGTGCATACCTCGACCGCTGTTGGGGCGTCCGGATCACCAGGAAGAGACCAAGGGGCGAGGGGCTACGTGACCAGTGAGGTTCCTGAGGCACGTTGCTCAGGAGTCCCCCTTGATGCTCGAGCAGCTCCCATACCTTTTTTGCTGGTTCCTGCCTCAAGAGGTGTGAGCCTCCAGAGGCTCCAAGTTGGCGCGCAGGACCATGGCAGAGCCCCCGGGCGAAGGTGAGGCGACATGCGCCTGCTAGCTCACTTCAGAGCGCCACGCGAGGACAGGATGCCAAGGCCTTGGCGAGGTGTGCGCACCGTGCCCGCAGCCCCCGCTGGCGGGGCGCGAGAGGGAGAGGCTGGCAGGTGTCAACCCGAAGAAAGAAACTTCAAGATAGAAAACTGCAAGGAGAAAAATTCCCGCCCCCTTTTTTCAAATACGGTTGAAAGGCCTCGAGTTTCATTCCAGAAAAATGGCAAATTCGAATACAAGAAAAGCAAAGAACTGCCACGTCCGGCACCTAGGCTAGTCTTCGTCTTCCACCAGCACAGAGAATAGGGCATCCACTAGGCGTGGACATAGTCATTGGAGGATAGTGTTGTCCGGCAGCGCAGAGCATGGGGCTTCCACTTGGGTGTGGGTGGGAACCCCTCGGCGTCCTCGGGGGGCTCCGGGCGTATACAGCCCACTCATTATTACATGAGAGTGTCACGGGTACAACTTGCGGAGGTGCTAGATGTTCCAGGCATTCTGGATGGGGACCGCGTCTTGAGTCTCCAGGCGCACGACGCCAGGCTTGGAGACGCGGGTGAACCTGAACGGGCCCTCCAACATGGGCGAGAGCTTGTGCATGCCCTCCCTGGAAAGGACCCGCCTCAGGATGAGGTCTCCAACTTCGAGGGTCCTGGAGCGAACGTTACGACAATGGTAACGCTGCAGCGCCTGCTGGTACCTTGCAGCTCAAAGCGAGGCTTGGCGACAGGCCTCCTCCCCAAGCACGAGGTCCGTCCCCCACGAGGCATCCTGACGCTCCTTGTCGAATGCCGAGACCCGCGGGGATCGATGCTTGACCTCATGCGGGAGGACGGCTTCAGCTCTGTACACGAGAAAGAACGGGGTCTCACCGGTGGGCTTAGTCGCAGTGGTGTGAATGGACCACAACACGGACTGAAGCTCGTCGAGCCAACCCCTGCCACATGCCTCAAGCTTCTTCTTGAAGCTCCTTGCCTTGATGCCCCGCAGGACCTCCGTGTTGGCGCGCTCGGCCTGCCGTTGCTTCGTGGGTGCGCTACCGAAGCATAGCATATCTGCGTACCAAGGTTAGTACAATATGTTCTTAAAGGTTGCTTGTGAACTGCGAACCGTTGTCGGTGATGATGCGGTTGGGGACGCCGAAGCGGCTCACAAGGCCCTTGATGAACTTGATGGCCGAGCCGGCGGGGATGGTGCGGACGGGCTCCACCTCCGCCCACTTGGTGAACTTTTCGATGGCAATGTAGAGGTAGCGGTATCCGCCGGCTGCTCGCGGAAAGGGCCCTAGTATATCCAGTACCCAGACTGCGAAGGGCCAGGAGAGCGGGATGGTCTGGAGGCCCTGCGCGGGCTGATGAATCTGCTTGGCATGGAACTGGCAAGCCTTGTAGGACCAGACCAGCTCGGCAGCGTCGTTGAGCGCCGTAGGCTAGTAGAAGCCACTACGGAGCGCCTTCCCTACAAGGGTGCGCGATGAGGAGTGGTGCCCGCAGTCTCCTCCGTGGATGTCGGCCAGCAGCTCGCGCCCCTGTTCTCCGGATATGCATTGCAACGCGACATCGTTCGGACGCCTGCGGTATAGCTCGCCGTCCTGCAAACAATAAGTTGTGGCCTGGCGTACCACACGCTCTATGTCTTCCTCCTTTCCTCGTAGTGCGCCGTGGAGCAGGTACGTCTTGAACTCCTGTGTCCAGTCATCGGCCTGGGGCTCCAGCGCCAGGAGCAGTCGGGCTCCTGAGGTCGGGCCACAAGTTGGAGCCCCCGAGGGCGGCGCTGGGGGCAGCTCGTCACTCTACGGCGCCTGGTCCATGGTTGGAGGTGTCGCGGATGGCTTGAAGAGCCTTTCCTCGAAGATGCTTGGCTCCTGAGGCTCGTGGCGCGACGCCCTCTTGGCGATCTCATCGGCCTCTTTGTTCGTGCCGCGCGGAATGTGCTGCAACTCCAAGCCCTGGAAACGCTTTTCAATCTTACGTACCTCTTCCAAGTATGCCTCCATGTGATCGTCCTTCGGCGTATACTCCTTGTTGGAGAAGTTCACGAGGAGCTGGGAGTCACCCTTAATGGTGAGACGCTTAACCCCCAAGGCCGCCGCAGCCTTGAGTCCAGCGATCAAGCCCTCATACTCCGTGATGTTGTTGGACACCTTCTCGTCGTGCTGGAAGCAAAGTTGTACGGCGTAGTAGAGCTTGTCCCCGGTCGGGGAGATGAGCACAACTCCGGCTCCCGCTCCCCTGCGCGCGAAGGCCCCATCGAAGTGCATGATCCAACCATCAGGCGCCTTGTCACCGGGGGTGAGGGTCTGGCCCTCGTCCAGCCCTCGGTTGGGAGCGTCCGTCCACTCGGCCACAAAGTCCGCCAGGGCTGCCCCCTTGATGATCCTGGTCGTACTGAACTCTAACTCGAAGGCCTGCAACTCGATGTTCCACTCTGCGACCCTCCCCGCGGCGTTGGGGTTGCGCAGCACCTTCTCCAAGGGGTATGCAGAGACGACCTTGATGGGGTGGCACAGAAAGTAATGGCGCGGTTTCCTTGAAGCGACGAGGAGCGCGAGGAGGTGCTTCTGCTGAATAGGGTAGCGCGAGGACGCGTCCCACAGTACAGTGCTGACGTAGTACACCGGATGCTCGACGAGGGACAAGCCATCCGTGCCACCCCGCTCCGCGGCAGGCACGCAAGATCCAGATGTTCCATGGGTCGACGGGGCGGCTGAGGCCTCTGGAGTGCCATATTGAGGAGGTGAGGACTTCGGGGCATCCTGTGATTCACCCTGCTCCTTGCCCGGGGAATCGCCCACGCATGAGGGTGTTGCATGCGCGCCGACGCGTTCCTTCCTGACCGCCATGAGTGCAGCGCTGGCGGAATGTGGAGTGGCACCTAGGTATAGCACCAAAGGTTCGCGAAGGCGGGGTGCCACCATCAACGGTGGGCTCGTGAGGTACCGCTTGAGGTCTTTGAAGGCAGCGTCTACCTCCGGAGTCCATTCGAAGGGGCCCTTCCTCTTCATGAGCTTGAAGAACGAGAGGGCGCGCTCGCCATGCTTGGAGATGAAGCGCCCCAAGGAGGTAACACAACCCACCAGCGTTTGCATTTCCTTGAGGGTCTGAGGCGGGCTCATCTTGCTTATAGCCTTGATTTTCTCCGGGTTTGCCTCGATTCCCCGGTGTGACACCAAGAAGCCGAGTAGCTTGCCTGACGGGACCCCGAAGACACACTTCTCGGGGTTCAGCCTCAGGTTCAGCCGCCGTAGGCTGGCGAATGTCTCCTCCAGGTCTTCGATCAGAGTCTTCGCCTCTCGCGACTTGACCACGATGTCGTCGATGTAGGCCTCCGCGTTCCTTCCGAGCTGCTGCCTGATACGTCTCCAACATATCTATAATTTTTGATTGTTCCATGCTATTATATTATCTATTTTGGATGTTTTATATGCATTAATATGCTATTTTATATTATTTTTGGGACTAACCTATTAACCTAGTGCCCAGTGCCAGTTTCTGTTTTTTCCTTGTTTTTGAGTATTGCAGAAAAGGAATATCAAACGGAGTCCAAACGGAATAAAATTCTACGCTGATTTTTCTTGGACCAGAAGGAACTCAGGAGTCTTGGAGAAGAGGCCAGAACCCCTACGGGTGGGCCACAAGCCACCAGGGCATTCCCCTGGGGGGGTGGGGCGCCCCCCTGGCTTGTGGGCCCCCCGTAGCTCCTCCAACCCTAACTCTTCGCCTATAAATTCAGAAATATTCCCCCAATACCAGAGGGAGCCACGAAAATATTTTTCCGCCGCCGCAAGCCTCTATTCCCGTGAGATCCCATCTTGGGGCCTTTTCCGGCGATCTGTCGGATGGGGATTCGATCACGGAGGGCCTCTACATCAACACCATTGCCCTTCAAATGATGCGTGAGTAGTTTACCTCAGACCTTCGGTCCATAGCTAGTAGCTAGATGGCTTCTTCTCTCTCTATGTTCTTCAATACCATGTTCTCCATGATCTTCATTGAGATCTATCCTATGTAATACTCTTTTGCGGTGTGTTTGTCGAGATCCGATGAATTGTGGGTTTATGATCAGATTATCTATGAATATTATTTGAATCTTCTCTGAATTCTTATATGCATGATTTCACATCTTTGTAAGTCTCTTCAAGTTATTGGTTTGGTTTGGCCAACTAGATTGGTAATTCTTGCAATGGGAGAAGTGCTTACTTCGGGTTCAATCTTGCGGTGTCCTCACCCAGTGAAATAGTAGGGGTAGCGAGGCACGTATTTGTATTGTTGCCATCAAGGATAAAAAGATGGGGTTTTCATCATATTGCTTGAGTTTATCCCTCTACATCATGTCATATTACCTAATGCGTTACTCTGTTATTCAGGAACTTAATAATCTAGATGCAGGCAGGAGTCGGTCGATGTGTGGAGTAATAGTAGTAGATGCAGAATCATTTCGGTCTACTTGATACGGACATGATGCCTATATGCATAATCATTGCCTTGGATATCGTCATAACTATGCGCTTTTCTATCAATTGCTCGACAGTAATTTGTTCACCCACCGTATTATTTTCCTTCAAGAGAGAAGCCTCTATTGAAACCTATGGCCCCCGGGTCTATTTTCCATATTATATTTTCAGATCTATAAACTAAAAAACACAAAAATACTTTTCGGCAATTTATTTACTTTTATTTTAATTATGGTTTTAGTAATCTTTTATATCTATCTCTATCGGATCTCATCCTTGCAAGTGACCGTGAAGGGATTGCCAACCCCTTTATAGCGTTGGGTGCAAGTGTTTAATTGTTTGTGCAGGTGCATATATTGGGGCCTTGCTTGTACCTCCTACTGGATTGATACCTTGGTTCTCAAAACTGAGGGAAATACTTATCTACTTTGCTGCATCACCCTTTCCTCTTCTAGGGAAAACCAACGCAAGCTCAAGAAGTAGCAAGAAGGATTTCTGGCGCCATTGCTGGGGAGAATACATAGCAAGTCAAGACAAGAACTCTCCCGTCAACTTGCCAATTTCTGGCGTGGTTGCCAGAGAGATCTACATCAATCCTACCAAGTACCCATCACAAACTCATCTCTTGCATTTACATTATTTGCCATTTGCCTCTCGTTTTCCTCTCCCCCACTTCTAAAATGAATTTCAGAAGAAAAAAAAGATTTTCCTTTTTATTCGCCCTTCTTCCATTCATCTTTCCATTTTCTTTTTGTTTGCTTGTGTGTTAGATTGTTTGCTTGTCTTTATGGCTCAACCCAAAAGCTTTGATCCTTATCTTAGGAAGTTGGAAGATATTGAGAATAATGCTAAAAGTTTCATGTCACTTCAATTTGACCATAATAGTTTCTTTAGAAATGAGCTTAAAGAACAAAAGGCTATGCTGGAATACATGAATAACGAACTTGATGATATGTCTAAGGAATTTTATGGTTTGAAATCTCAGTTTGCTCATCTTGAATATTTAGTAGGCCAAATTTCTAATAAACAAGCTACCTTAGTCAATAAAATGGTTGCGAAGCCAGAATCTTTAAATAATAATGAAGATCTTAAAGTGATTGATGTGACTCCTATTGAATCTTTGTTTTCTAATACAAATCTTGATAAACATGGGGCTGGAGATAAGTCAACTTTAGTTAAAAGTCGTCTCAATGATCCGGAGTTTGTAGATCTTAATGCTAAAATTGATAAAAGTGGGATTGAAGAGGTCAAAACTTTAAATAGCAATGAACCCACTCTTTTGGTTTCAAGGACTTTAATTATGATAGTTGTTCTTTGATTGATTGTATTTCCTTGTTGCAATCCATGTTGAATTCTCCACATGCTTACAATCAAAATAAAGCTTTTACTAAACATATCGTTGATGCTATGATGAAATCTTTTGAAGAAAAACATGAGTTGGAAGTTTCTATACCTAGAAAGTTTTATGATGAGTGGGAACCTACTAAGATTAAAATTAAAGATTATGAGTTCCATGCTTTGTGTGATTTGGGTGCTAGCGTTTCCACGATTCCGAAAACTTTATGCGATGTGCTAGGTTTCCATGAACTTGATGATTGCTCTTTAAATTTGCATCTAGCGGATTCCACTATTAAGAAACCTATGGGAAGGATTAATGATGTTCTTATTGTTGCAAATAGGAATTATGTGCCCGTAGATTTCATTGTTCTTGATATAGATTGCAATCCTACATGTCCTATTATTCTTGGTAGACCTTTCCTTAGAACGATTGGTGCAATTATTGATATGAAAGAAGGAAACATTAGATTCCAATTTCCGTTAAGGAAATGCATGGAACACTTTCCTAGAAAGAAAATTAAATTACCTTATGAATCTATTATGAGAGCTATTTATGGATTGCATACCAAAGATAACAATACCTAGATCTATTGCGTTATGCCTAGCTAGGGGCGTTAAACAATAGCGCTTGTTGGGAGGCAACCCAATTTTATTTTATGTTTTTTGTTTTAGTTTCTTTTATTGAGTGATTTACACATTTTACCTCTGTAGTAATTGTGTTTTAGTGTTATAATTAGTGTTTGAGCCAAGTAAGACCTTTGGGATGGTTTATGGTGATTGTTGATTTGATCTTGCTGAAAAACAGAAACTTTTGCGCTCAGTCCAGGAATTTTATAAATTCACCAGAGCGTCGAATGAGTCTGAAATTTTTACACAAGATTGATATACAAATTTCCCAGCTTATCCTAATGTTTCAGAATTTTTGGAGTTACATAAGTATTCGAAGTTTCCAGATGGCTACAGACTGTTCTGTTTTTGACAGATTCTGTTTTCTTTGTGTTGTTTGCTTATTTTGATGTATCTATGGGTTGTATCGGGGGGTATGAACCATGGAGAAGTTGGAATACAGTAGATATTACACTAATATAAATAAAGAATGAGTTGACAACAGTACCTAAAGTGGTGATTTATTTTTCTTATACTAACGGATCTCACGAGTTTTCTGTTGAGTTTTGTGTTGTGAAGTTTTCAAGTTTTGGGTAAAGATTTGATGGACCATGGAATAAGGAGTGGAAAGAGCCTAAGCTTGGGGATTCCCAAGGCACCCCAAGGAATATTAAAGGATACCAAAGAGCCTAAGCTTGGGGATGCCCCGGAAGGCATCATCTCTTTCGTCTTCAATCCATCGGCAAATTTACTTGAGGCTATATTTTTATTCACCACATGATATGTGTTTTGCTTGGAGCGTCTTGTATGATATGAGTCTTTGCTTTTTAGTTTGCCACAATCATCCTTGTCACACACATCTTTTGAGAGAGACACGCATGAATCGTGAATTTATTAGAATACTCTATGTGCTTCACTTATATCTTTTGAGCTAGGCAATTTGGTCTAGTGCTTCACTTATATCTTTTTAGAGCACGGCGGTGGCTTTATTTTATAGAAATTATTGAACTCTCTTGCTTCACTTCTAGTATTTTGAGAGTCTTTAAACAGCTTGGTAATTGGTTTACATTATGAATTTAGTCCTAATATAATGGGCATCCAAGAGGGATATAATAAAAACTTTCATATAAAGTGCATTGAATACTATGAGAAGTTTGATTCCTTGCATATAGTTTTGAGATATAAAGATGGCGATATTAGAGTCATGCTAGTGAGTAATTGTGGATTGGTAGAAATACTTGTGTTAAAAGTTTGTGATTCCCGTAGCATGCACGTATGGTGAACCGTTATGTAACGAAGTCGGAGCATGATTTGTTTATTGATTGTCATCCTTTTTGTGTGGGTCGGGAGCGCGCGATGGTTAACTCCTACCAACCTCTCCCCTAGGAGCATGCGTCTAATACTTTGCTTCGATAACTAATAGACTTTTGCAATAAGTATGTGAGTTCTTTATGACTAATGTGAGTCCATGGATTACACGCACTCTCACCCTTCCACCTTTGCTAGCCTCTCTAGTACCGCGCAACTTTCGCCTGTGCATTAAACCCACCATATACCCTTCCTCAAAACAGCCACCATACCTACCTATTATGGCATTTCCATAGCCATTCTGAGATATATTGCCATGCAACTTCCACCGTTCCGTTTATGATGACACGCACCATCATTGTCATATTGCTTTGCATGATCGTAAGACAGCTAGCGTGATGTTTTCATTAATGTCATTTGCTATGCTAGATCGTTGCACATCCCGGTACACCACCGGAGGCATTCATATATAGTCATGTTTTGTTCTAAGTATCGAGTTGTAATTCTTGAGTTGTAAGTAAATAAAAGTGTGATGATCATCATTTTTAGAACATTGTCCCATGTGAGGAAAGGACGGAAGCTATGATTCCCTCACAAGTTGGGATGAGATTCCGGACTATAAAAATAAAAAATGAGGCCAAAGATGCCCACCAAAAAAAATGAGAGAAAAGAGAGAAGGGACAATGCTACTATCTTTTTTCCACACTAGTGCTTCAAAGTAGCACCATGATCTTCATGATAGAGAGTCTCCTATTTTGTCACTTTCATATACTAGTGGGAATTTTTCATTATATAACTTGGCTTGTATATTCCAATGATGGGCTTCCTCAAATTTCCCTAGGTCTTCGTGAGCAAGCGAGTCAAATGCGCAAACACTTAGTTTCTTTTTGACCTTTCATACACTTATAGCTCTAGTGCATCCGTTGCATGGCAATCCCTACTCACTCACATTGATATCTATTGATGGGCATCTCCATAGCCCGTTGATATGCCTAGTTGATGTGAGACTATCTTCTCCTTTTCCTCACAACGTCCACCATATTCTATTCCACCTATAGTGCTATATCCATGGCTCACGCTCATGTATTGTGTGAAAGTTGAAAAAGTTTGAGAACATAAAAAGTGTGAAACAATTGCTTGACTTGTCATTGGGGTTGTGCATTATTTAAATACTTTGTGTGGGGAAGATGGAGCATAGCCAGACCTTATGATTTTGTAGGGATAACTTTCTTTGGCCATGATATTTTGAAAAGACACGATTGCTTTGTTAGTATGCTTGAAGTATTATTGTTTTTATGTCAACATTAAACTTTTGTTTTGAATCTTATGGATCTGAACATTCATGCCACAATAAAGAATATTACATGGATAAATATGTTAGGTAGCATTCCACATCAAAAATTCTGTTTTTATCATTTACCTACTCGAGGACAAGCAGGAATTAAGCTTGGGGATGCTGATACGTCTCCAACGTATCTATAATTTTTTATTGTTCCATGCTATTATATTATCTGTTTTGGATGTTTTATATGCATTAATATGCTATTTTATATTATTTTTGGGACTAACCTATTAACCTAGTGCCCAGTGCCAGTTTCTGTTTTTCCTTGTTTTTGAGTATTGCAGAAAAGGAATATCAAATGGAGTCCAAACGGAATAAAATTCTACGCTGATTTTTCTTGGACCAGAAGGAAACCAGGAGGCTTGGAGAAGAGGCCAGAAGACCTACGGGTGGGCCACAAGCCACCAGGGCGCGCCCCTGGGGGGGCGCCTCCTGGCTTGTGGGCCCCCCATAGCTCCTCCAACCCTAACTCTTCGCCTATAAATTCAGAAATATTTCCCCAATACCAGAGGGAGCCACGAAAATACTTTTCCGCCACCGCAAGCCTCTGTTCCCGTGAGATCCCATCTTGGGGCCTTTTCCGGCGATCTTTCGGAGGGGGATTCGATCACGGAGGGCCTCTACATCAACACCATTACCCTTCCGATGATGCGTGAGTAGTTTACCTCAGACCTTCGGGTCCATAGCTAGTAGCTAGATGGCTTCTTCTCTCTCTATGTTCTTCAATACAATGTTCTCCATGATCTTCATGGAGATCTATCCGATGTAATACTCTTTTGCGGTGTGTTTGTCGAGATCCGATGAATTGTGGGTTTATTATCAGATTATCTATGAATATTATTTGAATCTTCTCTGAATTCTTATATGCATGATTTCATATCTTTGTAAGTCTCTTCGAGTTATTGTTTTGGTTTGGCCAACTAGATTGGTAATTCTTGCAATGGGAGAAGTGCTTAGTTTTGGGTTCAATCTTGCGGTGTCCTCACCTAGTGACATAGTAGGGGTAGCGAGGCACGTATTTGTATTGTTTCCATCAAGGATAAAAAGATGGGGTTTTCATCATATTGCTTTAGTTTATTGATACATCTCCATCGTATCTACTTTTCCAAACTCTTTTGCCCTTGTTTTGGACTCTAATTTGCATGATTTGAATGGAACTAACCCGGACTGACGCTGTTTCCAGCATAATTGCCTTGATGTTATTTTTGGGCAGAAATAAAAGTTCTCGGATTGACCTGAAAATTTACAGAGAATATTTTTGGAATTAATAAAAAATACTGGCGAAAGAATCAACCGGAGGGGGCCCACCCATTGGCCACAAGCAAGGGGGCACCCGCCCCTATGGCACGCCCTGCAGGCTTCTGGGCCCCCTGGAGCTCCTCCGACCTCAACTCCAAGTCTATATATTCCTATTCGGGGAGAAAAAAATTAGGGAGATGAGTTCATCACGTTTCACGATACAGAGCCGCCGCCACCTCCTGTTCTTCCTCGGGAGGGCAGATCTGGGGTCCGTTTTGGGCTCCGGAGAGGGGAAATCGACGCCATCGTCATCACCAACCATCCTTCAAAACCAATTTCATGATGCTCTCCGCCGTTCGTGAGTAATTCCATCGTAGGCTTTCTGGACGGTGATGGGTTGGATGAGATTTACCATGTAATCGAGTTAGTTTTGTTAGGGTTTGATCCCTAGTATCCACTATGTTCTGAGATTGATGTTGCTATGACTTAGCTATGCTTAATGCTTGTCACTAGGGCCCGAGTGCCATGATTTCAGATTTGAACCTATTATGTTTTCATGAATATATGTGTGCTCTTGATCCTATCTTGCAAGTTGTAGACACCTATTACGAGTTATGATCCGCATCCCCCAGGGTGACAATAACAGGGATTCTTTCCGGTGATTACCGTAGTTTTAGGAGTTCATGTATTTACTAAGTGCTAATGCTTTGGTCCGGTTCTCTATTAAAAGGAGGCCTTAATATCCCTTAGTTTCCATTAGGACCCAGCTGCCACGGGAGGGTAGGACAAAAGATGTCATGCAAGTTCTTTTCCATAAGCACGTATGACTATATATGGAATACATGCCTACATTATATTGATGAATTGGAGCTAGTTCTGTGTCACCCTATGTTATAACCGTTGCATGATGAATGCCATCTGACATAATTATCCATCACTAACCCATTGCCTACGAGCTTTTCACATATTGATGTTTGCTACGTTACTTTTCCGTTGCTACTGTTACAATGACTACAAAACTGCTACTGTCACTTTTGCCATCGTTACCGCTACTTCCATACTACTTTGCTACTAAATACTTTGCTGCAGATATTAGGTCTTTCAGGTCTGGTTGAATTGACAACTCAGCTGCTAATACTCGAGAATATTCTTTGGCTCCCCTTGTGTCGAATCAATAAATTTGGGTTGAATACTCTACCCTCAAAAACTGTTGCGATCCCCTATACTTGTGGGTTATCAAGACCTTTTTCTGGCGCCGTTGCCAGGGAGCATAGTTCTATTCTCTGAGTCACTTGGGATTTGTATCTGTTGATCACTATGAAGAATCTGAAAGACCCAAAACCAAGATCTATCCCTCTAGTACGAGGGGAGGTAAGGAACTGCCATCTAGCTTTGCACTTGATTCACCTTCTGTTATGAGTAAATTTGCGACACCACCACCTAATATTGATTCTGATATGTCGCAAGTAATTGATGATGCCACTTCTGCTATGCATGATGCTTATGATGATACTTTGCTGGATAATACTGTGCCACTGTAGGACCGAAAGTATGTCTAGAGGGGGGGTGATTAGACTACTTGACCAAATAAAAGTTTTGCCTTTTCCCAAATTTTAGAGTTGGAAATTTTAGCATTTCATGACAAGTCAAGTACACCCTACACATGCAAGTCTAAGAGTATAGGAGCGGAAAGTAACAACAAGCATGAGTAGAAAGGATAGGGTAGGAAGATCAAACGCAATTGTAGACACGATGATTTTTCCCGTGGTTCCGATAGGTGATGCTATCGTGCATCCACGTTTATGGAGTCTTCAACCCACGGAGGGTAACGGTCGCGAGAGTCCACGGAGGGCTCCACCCATAAGGGTCCACGAAGTAGCAACCTTGACTATTCCATAACGGCTTCCGTCCACGAAGGACTAGCCTCACTATGGGTAGATCTTCACGAAGTAGGCGATCTCCTTGCCCGTACAAACTTCTTGGTTCAACTCCACAACACGAAGTAGGAGGCTCCCAAGCGACACCTAACCAATCTACGAGGCACCACCCTCCAAAAGGTAATAGGCTCGGTAATGACGATGAACTCCTTGCTCTTGTGCTTCAAGATGATAGACTCCTCAACACACAATCACTCTCTCACAGATTTGGCTTGGTGGAAGAGATGGGATTGGTGGAAAGCAACTTGGGGAGGCTAGAAATCAAGATCCATATGGTTGGAGTGGAAGATCTTGACCTCAACACAAGGGTAGGTGTCTCTCCCTCAGAAAACTGGATGGGGCAAGTATGGAATAGTTCTGAGTGCTTCTCTCTCGAGTAGGTGGTGGTGAAGGGGTATATATAGGCATCCCCAAAAATCCAACCGTTACACACAAAATCACCAACTCGGTGACACCGACGTGTTAATCTCGGTGGTACCAAAGTGACCAAAAGGTGGCAACTTTTGAATCTCGATGAGACCGATATAGGAAACTCGGTTGCACCGATAAGGTGACCAACGGTCAGATTCCCAATCTCGGTGACGCCGATCCAACAATCTCGGTGGTACCGATATTGTGAATTTGCGTAACAGAAAGTTGGCAACCTAAACTCGGTGGCACCGGAATGGAATCGGTTGCAACGAAGTGGCTAGGGTTTGGCTGAGTCTGTCTGAGTTTGGGAATCGGTGGCACCGAGTGGAAAGTGTTGGTTGCACCGATTCTGAGTATATGGCTTTGGACAGACTTAGTGGAAGAGCTTGTGGGTGTTTTTGGGGACTATCACTTGTGCACGTATGAGCATTTTGTTCACCAATCAAAACCTTACCCCCTTTTAATAGTATTGGCTTTCCTATGGACTCAAAGTGATTTCTCACAAATGTAAAATGTAGAGTCCTCTTGCTTGAAGCTTTGCCAACCTATTTCCTTGCATCTTGGGGTATTTCCACAATCTTCACAATCCTTTTGCCATCCCTATCATTGAACTTTTCCTGAAATATACTTGATGGAAAACATTAGTTCAATGACTTATATGTTGTTATAAATTACCAAAACCACCAAGGGAGCAAATGTGCTTTCAGCCACTGGGTGAATTTCTTGAAGAACAAATTGCTAGAGTCAATGCTGAAACTGATGATATTTCTGAAACTGATGAAATTATTGAAACTGAACACTATGAGAGACCTACTAGACCTAGCTCTCCTAGATATGAATTGCCTAATATACCTAAGGGTCATGTTATGGAAGGAGAGCTAGCTAGGGACTTTCTTGCTTGTAAATAATTCTTGGCAATAATGAATGTGAGTGAATTTCATTGGCGGAGCCACCCCTCAAGAACTCTCTAGTTCTTCTTCTTGGGGACCCACATCAAGTTGATGGGGATCCTTGGTGTTGTAGTAGCCTTTGTAGAAGTTGATCTTGACGTAGCCTTGGGAACCCACTCCACCATAGCTAGGGATTCATCTTCATATGAGTCAGTGTCCTCTTGAAGCTTGTTCTTGCCCTTGAGCTTGTGGTCTTGTGGTGGAAGGTCATCTTGAGTGCTTGTTCTCTTGGGAAGAGTATTTTCATACTTCTCCTTTTGAGGAACAAACTTTGGCTCGGGGTATTGACCTTCTTCCCATTCAACTCCATTTGCGTTGAAGTAGCCAACACCACGGTTCTTCCGGTATCCTCCGTGCTTGCGTACAATTTCCTCAAATTGCTTACACCCGGCAAGACTCTTGTAGATACCTTTCTCTACAATTCCTTTCAATAAAGCATTTTCTTGCTCAAGTGTAACTTGGCTAAGAGAATCATCATTAGTGGAATCAATAGAACTACTAGGAGCAACATCATTAGGTTTAGCATTTTTATTGTTGCTACTAGATGAAGAACCTTTCTTGCCTTTGTTACTAGATTGCTTAGTTTTAACTTGAGGCATGAATGTAGATAAGAGCAGTCGTTTGGCTAGATAAGATGAAGTCTTCTTTCGGAGATCGTCATTGATAGCTTTAAGAAACTCATGCTCTTGCTCCAAATTGAGCTTCTCGAAGCGTAGCTTCTCATGAGTTCTCACAAGCTCTCTATGATCTTCAAGAGTAGATTCATGAGCTAACTTAAGAGTTTTTTGTTCTTTAGTTAGTTCTTCTATTTTCATCTTATCATCATCAATTGACTTATCTTGACTATCATGAGAATTATCAAGTTCATTTTGACTAACATCACTAGTTTTATCAAATAGCAAGTCATCATCACAAAGCATGTCATGTTCATCACTATCAAAATCAAGATACTCGGGGTGTGATACCTTGGGGCCTTTAGCCATGAAGCAACTTCCACTCCCTTCGTTTGGTGAATCAAATAAATCATGGGAGTTGGTAGTCACTAGAGCAATCCCGGCAACACCATCATCTTGACTATAGTCGGAGTCGGAGTGATAGCTTCTCTCGGAGTTGTTGTCGGAGTCGGAGCCGGAAACCCATTCACCAACATGAGCTTGATGATTTCTTCTTGTGTAGCTCTTCGTGTACTTGTCCTTCTTCTCTGAATCTCTACTTCTCCTAGAGGGTCTTCGTTCATAACGATCATCTCTACTCCTTCTTTCTCTTTGAGGTGATTCATTCCTTGACCTTCGTCTTCGAGGTGACTCTTCTCTTCGTTTGTAGGAAGCCGTGTACTCATTGGAGTAGTGTCCGGGCTTCCCACAATTGTAGCAATTGCGGCCACGACTTGACGAACGCTTCTCATCATATCTTGAGTTGGAGCTTCTTTCTTTGCCTCTATTCTTGTAGAACTTGTTGAATTTCTTGACCATGAGGCTTATCTCTTCATTGGTGACAAGGTTGTTGCTTGAAGTTGCGCGAGCATCACTTGTGGCTTTGTAAGCACCGCTAGACTTGTGGTGAAGCTCTTCTTTGTCTTTGAGTGTCATCTCATGAGCAACAATCCTTCCAATGACTTCCGTAGGCTTGAGATCTTTGTAGTTGGGCATCATTTGGATCAATGTGCACACGGTGTCATATCTCTCATCCAAAGCTCTAAGTATCTTCTTGATGATGAATTTTTTGGTCATCTCTTCGCTTCCTAAGCCGGCAATCTCATTGGTGATGAGAGCTAGCCTAGAGTACATCTCTGTGACTCCTTCACCATCCTTCGTCGTTAACTTGTCAAGCTGACCTTGAAGAACATCCAACTTGGATTCTCTCACGGACTCGGTTCCTTCGTGCATATCAATCAAAGTATCCCAAATTTCTTTTGCATTCTCAAGACGGCTGATTTTGTTGAATTCATCTGGGCATTGGCAGTTGAATAGAATTTCGCATGCTTGAGCATTGTATTGCAACATCTTCAATTCATCCGCGGTCGCTTCACGATCCTGTTCCTTTCCATCACCAAAGAATTCACCTTGCAAACCAACAGGAACAACAGCCCAAAGGGCGGGGTTATGACCAAGAATATGCATTTTCATTTTGTCCTTCCAACTAGCAAAATTAGTGCCATCAAAGTACGGACCTCTACGATGATAATTACCCTCACTAGACTCCATACTCTCCTAGGTTGTCAGACCAATGCAATGGAGACCAAAGCTCTGATACCACTTGTAGGACCGAAAGTATGTCTAGAGGGGGGGTGATTAGACTACTTGACCAAATAAAAGTTTTGCCTTTTCACAAATTTTAGAATTGGCAATTTTAGCATTTCATGGCAAGTCAAGTACACCCTACACATGCAAGTCTAAGAGTATAGCAGCGGAAAGTAACAACAAGCATGAGTAGAAAGGATAGGGTAGGAAGATCAAACGCAATTGTAGACACGATGATTTTTCCCTTGGTTCCGATAGGTGATGCTATCGTACATCCACGTTTATGGTGTCTTCAACCCACAGAGGGTAACGGTCGCGAGAGTCCACGGAGGGCTCCACCCATAAGGGTCCACGAAGTAGCAACTTTGACTATTCCATAACGGCTTCCGTCCATGAAGGACTAGCCTCACTATGGGTAGATCTTCACAAAGTAGGCGATCTCCTTGCCCGTACAAACTTCTTGGCTCAACTTCACAACACGAAGTAGGAGGCTCCCAAGCGACACCTAACCAATCTAGGAGGCACCACCCTCCAAAAGGTAATAGGCTCGGTAATGACGATGAACTCCTTGCTCTTGTGCTTCAAGATGATAGACTCCTCAACACACAATCACTCGCTCGCAGATTTGGCTTGGTGGAAGAGATGGGGTTGGTGGAAAGCAACTTGGGGAGGCTAGAAATCAAGATCCATATGGTTGGAGTGGAAGATCTTGACCACAACACAAGGGTTGGTGGCTCTCTCTCAGAAAACTGGATGGGGCAAGTATGGAATAGTTCTGAGTGCTTCTCTCTCGAGTAGGTGGTGGTGATGGGGTATATATAGGCATCCCCAAAAATCCAACCGTTACACACAAAATCAGCAACTCGGTGACACCGATATGTTAATCTCGGTGGTACCGAAGTGACCAAAAGGTGGCAACTTTTGAATCTCGATGAGACCGATATAAGAAACTCGGTTGCACCGATAAGGTGACCAACGGTCAGATTCCCAATCTCGGTGACGCCGATCCAACAATCTCGGTGGTACCGATATTCTGAATTTGCGTAACAGAAAGTTGGCAACCTAAACTCGGTGGCACTGGAATGGAATCGGTTGCACCGAAGTGGCTAGGGTTTGGCTGAGTCTGTCTGAGTTTGGGAATCGGTGGCACCGAGTGGAAAGTGTTGGTTGCACCGATTTTGAGTATATGGCTTTGGACAGACTTTGTGGAAGAGCTTGTGGGTGTTTTTGGTGACTATCACTTGGGCACGTATGAGCATTTTGTTCACCAATCAAAACCTTACCCCCTTTTAATAGTATTGGCTTTCCTATGGACTCAAAGTGATTTCTCACAAATGTAAAATGTAGAGTCCTCTTGCTTGAAGCTTTGCCAACCTATTTCCTTGCATCTTGGGGTATTTCCACAATCTTCACAATCCTTTTGCCATCCCTATCATTGAACTTTTCCTGAAATATACTTGATGGAAAACATTAGTTCAATGACTTATATGTTGTTATAAATTACCAAAACCACCAAGGGAGCAAATGTGCTTTCAGCCACTGGGTGAATTTCTTGAAGAACAAATTGCTAGAGTCAATGCTGAAACTGATGATATTTCTGAAACTGATGAAATTATTGAAACTGAACACTATGAGAGACCTACTAGACCTAGCTCTCCTAGATATGAATTGCCTAATATACCTAAGGGTCATGTTATGGAAGGAGAGCTAGCTAGGGACTTTCTTGCTTGTAAGGATAGAGATGATCTTCAGAAATTACTATGCAAGTGGAAGGAAAAATCTTTGAATGCTAGAATGCAATATGATCCTAAGTTTGCTACTTCACCTATCTTTGTTACTGATAAGGATTATGAATTCTCTGTCGATCCTGAGTTAATTACTTTGGTTGAATCTGATCCTTTCCATGGTTATGAATCTGAAAATGTTGTGGCACATCTTACTAAATTGAATGATATAGCCACCCTATTTACTCATGAGGAAAAAATTCGTTATTACTATATTCTTAACTTGTTTCCTTTCTCATTAAAGGGTGATGCTAAGATATGGTTTAATTCTCTTGCTCCTGGTTGTGTGCGTAGTCCCCAGGATATGATATATTACTTCTCTGAAAAGTATTTTCCTGCCCCTAAGAACCAAGTTGCCTTGCAGGAAATATTTAACTTTGTGCAAATTGAAGAAGAGAGTCTCCCACAAGCTTGGGGGGAGGCTTCTCCAATTACTTAATGCTTTGCCTGATCATCCTCTCAAGAAAAACAAAATACTTGATATCTTTTATAATGGACTAACCAATGCTTCTAGGGACCAGCTAGATAGTTGTGCTGGTTGTGTTTTCAGGGAACAAACTGTTGAACAAGCTGAACTACTATTGAATAATATATTGAGCAATGATAATGATTGGACTATTCCCGAACCACCTCCAAAGCCAATTCCGAAGAAAAGAGGTATTCTATTTCTCAGTCCTGAAGATATGCAAGAGGCAAAGAAATCTATGAAAGAAAAAGGTATTAAAGCTGAAGATGTTAAGAATCTACCACCTATTGAAGAAATTATGGTCTTGATAACCCGACACAGGTAGTAGAGGTAAATTCCCTCCGTCGATTTGATGAAGGTGATATTCCTTATAATAAGTCTGCTAGCCAATGCTTGGATGAGTTTGATAACTTTATTGTTAAGCAAGAAAATTTCAATGCTTATGTTAGTAGACAATTGAAACTTAATGCTTACATGCTTGATCGCTTAGGAGATTATATGAGTAGAACTATCAATGATCTTAAACTTATTAGTAAACATGATTCCATGGTAACTACTCAAGTAGAACAAGTACTTAAGGCACAAAATGATTTGCTTAATGAGATGAATGGTAAGAACAATGATCATTCTGTTAGAGTCGTGACTAGAGGTGGTAAAATGACTCAGGAACCTTTGTATCCTGAGGGCCGTCCTAAGAGAATTGAGCAAGATTCTCCGAGAATTAATACTGATGCACCTAGTCGTCCCAGTATTAAAAGGAAAAAGAATGATGATAGGACTTTGCATGCTGCTAGTGAACCTGTTATAGATACACATGAAAACCCAAATGATATTTCTATTTCTGATGCTGAGACGCAATCTGGTAATGAACATGAGCCTAGTGATAATATTAATGATGATGTTCATGTTGATGCTCAACCTAGTAATGATAATGATGTGGAGATTGAACCTGCTGTTGATCTTGATAACCCACAACCTAGGAATAAAATATATGATAAAAGAGACTTCATTGCTAGGAAGCATGGTAAAGAAAGAGAACCTTGGGTTCAGAAACCCATGCCCTTTCCTCCTAAACCATCCAAGAAAAAAGATGATGAGGATTTTGAGCGCTTTGTTGAAATGCTTAGACTTGTCTTTTTGCGTATGCGCTTGACTGATATTCTGAAAATATCTCCTTATGCTAAGTATATGAAAGATATTGTGACTAATAAAAGAAAGATACCGGAAGCTGAGATTTCCACCATGCTTGCTAATTATACCTTTAAGGGTGGAATACCAAAGAAACTAGGAGATCCCGGAGTACCTACTATACCATGCTCTATTAAAAGAAATTATGTTAAAACTGCTTTATGTGACCTTGGAGCTGGTGTTAGTGTTATGCCTTTCTCTTTGTATCATAGACTCGATTTGAATAAGTTGACACCCACTAAAATCATTCGAAAAAAGTATGTCAATAAGACTTGATCAACCTTATTGATCGATTCTTTTTGATGAGCATGAGATGGATGAATTTAGGAGGCACAACCTTCTGTACCCAACTTTTACTTTCTGTTTTTAGATTTAATCAAGTAAAAATGCTATTATTTTTTCTGTTTTCTGATTTATCCGTGCAATAAAAAAATGACCTGAAAATAAAAGTTCTCCAAATGTCCTGAAAATGTAGTATGATTTTTTCTGGATTATTTAAGAATTTCTGGCACTGAGAACACATCAGGGGGTTGCACCAGTGGGCCACAAACCTGCAGGGCGCGCCCACCCCCGCTGGGAGTGCCCCCCTGGCTTGTGGGTCCCACGTAGGCCCCTCTCACTTATTCCAGCACCCATCCACTTCGTCTTCCTACAGAAAAAATCCCACCATTGCTCAAACTCGTGTCCTAGCTCATTTTGCTGCCATTTTCGATCTCCTTGTGCAAAGCTCCATTTGCAAAACTGTTTTGAGGGATTGATCTTCGGTATGTGACTCCTCCAATGGTCCAATTAGTTTTTGCCTTAGTGCTTTATATATTGTAAATTTTTGCTGCTGTGGTGACCTTGTTCTTGAGCTTGCATGTCAAATTTGTATGGTCCCAAGTAGTTTTGATGCATGATATAGCCTCTAGGCACTTGTGGGAGTAGTTGCTATAAGTTTTGTTGAGTTTTGTTCACCTTTATTTTGAGTCACTAAAAATTTTAGAAATTTTTCAGAAAAAAAAATGATGAGGAGATTGTTAAGAGGCTCTTCAAGCCGGGGCTCTAAAGAAGATGAAAATGGGGTGAAGAAGAAGTCCAAATACAATCTTCCTCGCATTGCGGAGGTTCGGCCATGTGAATGGCCAAGTGATGCATTCTTGAGGGCGGCCGGAATTTATGAAGATTTTTATTATTTGGCAGAGAATGCAGGCATCACCGACTTCCTCAACGATAAGTGTGACCAGTACCTCCTACTCACTAATATCTTCGTGCAAAACTTTTATTTTTATCCTAGGAAGAATCCTCCCATGGTAGAGTTTTACTTATATGATGTGCCTAATGAGATGAAACTTTACGATTTTTGCAATGTTTGCAAAATACCTTATGAGGGCAACATCAGTGAACCACGTCCTAGAGACATGGAGGACTTTATTGCCACAACCACTGTGGGGGAAGAGAGAGGGGTGTCAAAGGCAAGAGCAGCTAGTTTACATTTTCCTGTTCTACGCTATTATTCATTATTCGCGGGGAGATGTTTAGTTGGTCGTGGGGAGAGTGGAAGCCTTAGTGCTCCCGACCTCGCTATTCCACGCCACGCTTTACTTGCTGATAGAACTTTTAGTCTGGGCGCTATGGTGGCCCAACGGTTGAACTTAAACCGTTCGAAGGGCCCCATATTTAGACTATGACAGTATGGTAGCACATGATTTTATTAGGAATAATAATGATAGGAGGTTGCTTTACAATTTAGTATTTAGTTAGGGTACTTGTGAGATTATTGCTCTGCCTGCTTCTTCTTTGTTTGATATCCATTCAGGCAGGTACACTATTATGCCCGAGGACATCTACAGATATTGGGGTCTGTCGCAACCCCCAGCACCTGAGCCGGCACCAGCCCTTGATCCGTATCAGGATCCAGTTTTTCAGTGGGAGCCACAGGAGCTCCCCAGCCAGTGGAACCCTCAGGACCCTCCGGAGTATCCAGGAGATGGTTATTTTTAGCCATGGCACTAGACCAACTTAGGCCAAAAGCCTAAGCTTGGGGGAGTACGTATTTCTCACCAACATTACATTCATGTTCACACACTCATCTTAGTAGTCGGTGCTTATACTTTTTCATTGAATCATCCATGGTATTTTATTTCTTCTTTCTGCTTTCTTCTTGTGTGCTTAATTAACCTTGAGAAAATCCAAAAAAATTAATTCTAGCTTTACCTTTTAGTTTGTTTAGTTGTAGCATTAAAAGAAAACCCAAAAAGATTTCTCGTTCTTCTTTTGCTTGTTGGGAGCTTTCCCGTGTAAATAGTCTTTCTCGTTCTTGTTTTTAAATTTCTTTTCTTTGGGTCGTAAGGAGAAGACCACAATGAAAATGTTGAGTGGCTCTTATATGCATTATTGTTTATCTTACAGAGAGCCCATATTACCTTGCCTTCTCCTTTGAGTTATTGCTCGCAGATTCCAACTTAGTCCAATGCACGTGCACTCTTATTATTATTCACACCGTTCGGTCGTGCAAGTGAAAGGCAATAATGACGATATATGGTGAAGAGATTGAGATGGAGAAAAGCTGGTATGAACTTGACCTATTCTGTTTTTGTAAATATGATTAGCTCATCATTCTGAATTCAGCTCATTATTGATGAAACATGTTTACAATGACAATTAGAGATTATAGTTACTCATGCCATGCTTAATTAGCTAAGAGTGTATAATGGTTTGTCTTGAGTGCCAACATGCATTTTAAAATTGTTGTGATGTAGTATGATAGAATGGTATCCTCCTCTGAATGATTCAAGTGGCTTGACTTGGCACATGCTCACGCATGTAGTTGAAACAAAATCAACATAGCCTCCACGATATTTACGTTCATGGTGATTTATATCCTTCTCATGCTTGCATTCAATGTTGGTTAATCTCAATGCATGTTTATGACTGTTGTCGCTCTCTAGTTGGTTGCTTACCAGTCTCTTGCTAGCCTTCACTTGTACTAAGCGGGAATACTTCTTGTGCATCCATTCGCATAAACCCAAAGTTGTTCCATATGAGTCCACCATACCTACCTATATGCGGTATTTACCTGCCGTTACAAGTAATTTGCATGTGCCAAACTCTAAACCTTCAAATAATATTCTTTTTTGTATGCCCGAATCGCTCATGCAGTGACTAGGGGCTGTTAGTATCTTCCATGCTAGGTGGGTTATTCTCACGATATTTGTTGATTCACTATCATTCACGAGAAAGTGGCTTGTATTCGGGATGCCCAGTTCCATCCTCAAAAATCAAATCAAAATATAATGAAACAAAACTCCCCCAGGATTGTTGTTTGTATGGACGGTACCTATGGATTCGGCTCGCCGTGGAGTGTGATTGATTGGTGGAGGGGGAGTAAAAACATTACTATTATGTTTGGGAACCGCCTATAATGTATCTAGCATGGAATATACCGAGATCTCTTGGTTGATATGTTGACAATGAAAGCATACCGCTCAATTTTTTTTTATTCATCCCTGTTTTAAAAACTCGAGCTCTGGCACCTCTGCAAATCAATGCTTCCCTCTACGAAGGGCCTATCTATTTTACTTTACTATTGAGTCATCCTCCTCTTTTAAAAAGCACCGGTTAGAGAGCACCACCGTCATTTGTATGCTTTGTTATTAATTGATATTGAGTATGATTGTGACTGGATCTCTTTTACCATGAATTACAATGTCTAGTCAGCCCTTGTTCCTTAGAGGTGCTCTGCATTTATGTTTTGCGGTCTCAGAAAGGGCTAGCGAGATACCATTATATCATATTGTATCATGATTGTTTTGATCAAATTGTTGTCATTCGAGATTTATTATTATTGCTCGCTAGTTGATTATACCATTGATATGAGTAAATGTGAGACCTAAATGTTATTGTGAATATGGTTAATCTATAATCTTTGCTGAAAACCTGAACATCAGTTATACATATTTACAACAACAAGATCAAACAGAGTTTGTAAAAGTTTTTCTTTGTCACTTTCAGTTTATCAACTGAATTGCTTGAGGACAAGCAATGGGTTAAGCTTGGGGGAGTTGATACGTATCCATCGTATCTACATTTCCAAACTCTTTTGCCCTTGTTTTGGACTCTAATTTGCATGATTTGAATGGAACTAACCCGGACTGATGCTGTTTCCAGCAGAATTGCCTTGGTGTTATTTTTGGGCAGAAATAAAAGTTCTCGGATTGACCTGAAAATTTACGGAGAATATTTTTGGAATTAATAAAAAATACTGGCGAAAGAATCAACCGGAGGGGGCCCACCCATTGGCCACAAGCCAGGGGGGCGTGCCCCCCCTAGGGCGCGCCCGGCAGGCTTGTGGGCCCCCTGGAGCTCCTCCAACCTCAACTCCAACTCTATATATTCCTATTTGGGGAGAAAAAAAATCAGGGAGAAGAGTTCATCGCGTTTCACGAGACGGAGCCGCCGCCACCTCCTGTTCTTCCTCGGGAGGGCAGATCTGGGGTCCGTTTTTGGATACGGAGAGGGGAAATCGACGCCATCGTCATCACCAACCATCGTTCATCACCAATTTCATGATGCTCTCCGCCGTTCGTGAGTAATTCTATCGTAGGCTTGCTGGACGGTGATGGGTTGGATGAGATTTACCATGTAATCGAGTTAGTTTTGGTACGGTTTGATCCCTAGTATCCACTATGTTCTGAGATTGATGTTGCTATGACTTTGCTATGCTTAATGTTTGTCACTAGGGCCCGAGTGCCATGATTTCAGATCTGAACCTATTATGTTTTCATGAATATATGTGTGTTCTTGATCCTATCCTGCAAGTTGTAGACACCTATTACGAGTTATGATCCGCATCCCCCAGGGTGACAATAATTGGGATTCTTTCCGATGATTACCGTAGTTTGAGGAGTTCACGTATTCACTAAGTGCTAATGCTTTGGTCCGGATCTCTATTAAAAGGAGGCCTTAATATCCCTTAGTTTCCATTAGGACCCCGCTGCCACGGGAGGGTAGGACCAAAGATGTCATGCAAGTTCTTTTCCATAAGCATGTATCACTATTTATGGAATACATGCCTACATTATATTGATGAATTGGAGCTAGTTCTGTGTCACCCTATGTTATAACCGTTGCATGATGAATGCCATCTGACATAATTATCCATCACTGATCCATTGCCTACGAGCTTTTCATATATTGATCTTTGCTACGTTACTTTTCCGTTGCTACTGTTACAATCATTACAAAACTGCTACTATTACTTTGGCCATCGTTACCGCTACTTCCATTCTACTTTGCTACTAAATACTTTGCTGCAGATATTAATTCTTTCAGGTGTGGTCGAATTGACAACTCAGCTGCTAATACTCGAGAATATTCTTTGGCTCCCCTTGTGTCGAATCAATAAATTTGGGTTGAATACTCTACCCTCGAAAACTATTGCGATCCCCTATACTTGTGGGTTATCATTTATCCCTCTACATCGTGTCATCTTACCTAATTTGTTACTTTGTTCTTCATGAACTTAATACTCTATATGCAGGCAGGAGTCGGTCGATGTGTGGAGTAATAGTAGTAGATGCAGAATCGTTTCGGTCTACTTGATACGGACGTGATGCCTATATGCATAATCATTGCCTTGGATATCGTCATAACTATGCGCTTTTCTATCAATTGCTCGACAGTAATTTGTTCACCCACTGTATTATTTTCCTTCAAGAGAGAAGCCTCTAGTGAAACCTATGGCCCCCGGGTCTATTTTCCATATTATATTTTCAGATCTATAAACTAAAAAACACAAAAATACTTTGCTGCAATTTATTTACTTTTATTTTAATTATCATTTTAGTAATCTTTTATACCTATCTCTATCGGATCTCATCCTTGCAAGTGACCGTGAAGGGATTGACAACCCCTTTATAGCGTTGGGTGCAAGTGTTTGATTGTTTGTGCAGGTGCATAGATTGGGGCCTTGCTTGTACCTCCTACTGGATTGATACCTTGGTTCTCAAAACTGAGGGAAATACTTATCTACTTTGCTGCATCACCCTTTCCTCTTCAAGGGAAAACCAACGCAAGCTCAAGAAGTAGCACTGCCCCAGGGCAATGTGCATCAACCGCTGGATGTCGCGTCAGTGTTCCACAGCCCGAATGGCATGAATGTGTAGCAGAACACACCGCACGAGGTGAGAAAGGCCGTCTTCGCGACGTCCTCCACCGCCATCTTGATCTGATGGTAGCTAGAAAAGGCGTCTAGGAAGCATATGAGGTCGCACTCGGCATTGGAGTCCACGATCTGGTCGATGCGTGGCAGCGGGAGTGGGTCTTGGGGGCAGGCCTTGTTGAGGTTCGTGAAGTTGACGCACATGCGCTCCTTCCCGCACTTCTTCGGGATGACCACTGGGTTGGCTAGCCACTCCGGGTATCGCACCTCTCGGATCACCCCGGCCTCCTTCAACTTGCCGACCTCTTAGGCCATGAACGCTTGCTTCTCCTGGGCCTGCCGCCTCGCCTTTTGCTTCACCGGACGTGCGTTGGGGCACACCATGAGGTGTTGCTCAATCACATCCCTTGGGACCCCCACCAGGTCGGATGCTTTCCATGCGAACACGTCCTTGTTTGCGTGGAGAAAGGCGACCAGTGCCTCTTCCTGCTCCGGAGGAAGGCCGGCACCGATGGTGAAGGTGAGGCCAGAGTCTCCGTCGCCTACGGGCACCTGCTTCGTCTCGGCCCAGTTCTGAGAGAACAACTACTTCTTCTTCACTGGCGCGGCATCCCCGGCGTCCCCAGCATCCTCCAAAGCCTGCGCGGCGTCCCCAACGTTGGGGTGCGCCGCAGCCGCGGCCTTGTAGGCGAGCTTGAGTGCGTGGACCGCGTCCTTGGCGACTCCGGTGATGGAGATGATGCCGTTGCTCCCAGGCATCTTGATGACGTTGTAGCCCGAGTGCGTTGCCGCCATGAACTTGGCGAGGGCGGGGTATCCCAGGATGGCATTGTAAGGGAGGTGGATGTGGGCGACGTCGAAGTCGATCTGCTCGGTGCGATAGTTGTAGTGGGTGCCAAAGGTGACGGGGAGGCTCACCCGCCCCAAGGGGGCGACGGAGCCCCTGGCCACCCCAGAGAAGGTCCTGGAGGGGGCGAGCTGGACGTAGGGCACCTGAAGCGTGTTGAAGGTCTCGACGGAGAGGACGTTGAGGCCGGCTCCACCGCCGATGAGGGTCTTGGTGACGGACACGTTGCTTATGGTCGGCGTGCACAGCATGGGGAGCGTACCGGTGGCGGCCGTCGTCCTGGGATGGTCGTCGGGGCCGAAGGTGATGTCAACCTCTGGCCATGTTCGAAGCTGCGGGGCCTCGAGCCATGGCAGAACCGCGCTCGCCTAGCGGAGGAACTGCTTGACCTGGCGGCTGGAGGCGGGCGCCTGCGATCCGCCGAGGATGCATGTGACTGCGGGATCGCCTGGCAAGCCGTGGCACTCCCGCACGCCATGGGCTGCCTGGCCTCGGAGGTGACGCCGGCCATGGAGCTGATGAATCGAGGTCTGACTGCAGTCACGGATGGAGAGGCATTGACACGCCCCCTACCTGGCGCGCCAAATGTCGGATTTCGGGCTCCGCAAAACCCAAAGAGGTTCGAACTCAGGGACATGTGCAAAGATCTCCACCAGCTTCGACCTCAAGGTCTCAGCTCGACAGCCTAGCCCAACGAACTCACACAATCATGGGGAAGAAGGCTAACACATGAGTATTTACCCAGGTTCGGGCCACTGCGAAGCGTAAAACCCTACTCCTGCCTTTCGTGGATTGCCTGACGAGGAGGTTTGTGGATGAACTAGTACATTGGTGAGTAACCTCGCGAAGGTGCTAGGGTGGTGTTCGCTCTCTCTCTTCTACGGAGCAGCCTAGCCTGTATTTATAGTGGCCCGGGTCCTCTTCCCTTATCGCAATGGTGGGAAGGGATCCCACAACGGCCAAATTCAAAGGGGGATAAGGGGTACACCTTATCCTGACGAAAGGTGGTCTTCGCCTGCAAAGTAGCCGGTGGTGATGCAGAGGTGGGCTCGGCGATGACGTCCGTCCTGCGGGGCTCATGGTCTTGGTCTCGTTGCGCCGGAATGGAAACCTTTGGTGAGGGTGCCTTGGGAACCTGTGTACGCCTTTGCCTCCTTTGCACCAAAGACGAAACTGTCTCCTCTGCGCGCGATGGTGCCCGCCTGGCCTGGTTTACGTCACCCCCGACCTCCCGAGGCAGAGCGCTGCATAGGGATCTCCGCCCCTCTGGAGGCGACCTGCGGAGGCCTCCTCCCCCCGGGGGTCTTGGCATCGTCCTCCTCGCGAGGGTGGGGCTCTCGCAAGGGCCTTGTCTTTGAGTGAGGCCGCACTGGGCCGCGCAAGGCCTTCGAAGTGGGCCACGCCCTGGGCCGCAGGCAGGCAGTTCTGCGTACCCCTGTTCCCAGGACGCCGACACCTTTCTCTATAATCGCTTTCAAAAGTTCATTTTCTTGCTCAAGTGTGACTTGGCTAAGAGAAGTGTTAGTGGGATCAATAGAACTACTAGAAGCAATATCATTGGTTTTATTATTTTTATTGCTACTAGTTGAAGAACCTTTCTTGCCTTTGTTACTAGTTTGCTTAGACTTAACTTGTGGAATGAGTGTAGACAAGATTAGTCATTTGGCTAGATAATATGAAGTGTTCTTTCGAAGATCGTCATTGATAGCTTTAAGAAACTCATGTTCTTGCTCCAAAGTGAGCTTCTCGAAGCGTAGCTTCTCACGAGTCCTTACAAGCTCTCTATGATCTTCAAGAGTAGATTCATGGGCTAACTTAAGGGTGTTTAATTCTTTAGTTAGTCGTTCTATTTCCATCTTATCGTCATCACATGACTTATCTTGACTACCATGAAAATTATCAAGTTCATTTTGACTAATATCACTAGTTTTATCAAAGAGCAAGTCATCATCTTAAAGTAGATCATCTTCATCACTATTGAAATCAAGATACTCGGGGTGTGATACCTTGGGGCCTTTAGCCATGAAGCAACTTCCACTCCCTTCATTTGGTGAATCAAATAGATCATAGGAGTTGGTAGTCACTAGTGCAATTCCGGCAACACCTTCATCTTGACTATAGTCGGAGTTGGAGTGATAGCTTTTCTCGGAGTGGTTGTCGGATTCGGAGCCAGAAACCCATTCACCAACATGAGCTTGATGTCTTCTTCTTGAGTAGCTCTTGGTGTACTTGTCCTTCTTCTCCGAGTCCGTACTTCTCCTTGAGGGTCTTCGTTCATAACGGTCATCTCTACTCCTCTCTCTACGAGGTGATTCATCTCTTGAGCTTCGTCTTCTAGGTGACTCTTCTCTTTGTTTGTAGGGAGCCGTGCACTCATTGGAGTAGTGTCCGGGCTTCCCACAATTGTAGCAATTTCGGTCACGACTTGACGAACGCTTCTCTTCATATCTTGAGTTGGAGCTTCGATCTTTGCCTCTATTCTTGTAGAACTTGCTGAATTTCTTGACCATGAGGCTTATCTCTTCATTAGTGACAAGGTTGTCTCTTGAAGTTGTGGGAGCATGACTTGTGGCTTTGTAAGCACCGCTAGACTTGTTGTGAAGCTCTTCTTTGTCTTTGAGTGTCATCTCATGAGCAAAAATCCTTCCAATGACTTCCATAGGCTTGAGATCTTTGTAGTTGGGCATCATTTGGATCAATGTGCACATGGTGTTGTATCTCTCATCCAAAGCTCTAAGTATCTTCTTGATGATGAATTTGTCAGTCATTTCTTCGCTTCCTAAGCCAGGAATCTCATTTGTGATGAGAACTAGCCTAGAGTACATCTCTGCGACTCCTTGACCATCCTTCATGTTGAACTTGTCAAGCTGAATTTGAAGAACGTCCAACTTTGGTACCTTCATGCATATCAACCAAAGTATCCCAAATTTCCTTGGCATTCTCAAGACGGCTGATTTTGTTAAATTCTTCGAAGCACAGGAAGTTGAAGAGAATGTCACATGCTTGAGCGTTGTATTGCAACATCTTCAATTCTTCCGCAGTCTCTTCACGATCCGGTTCCTTTCCATCACCAAAGAATTCACCTTGCAAGCCAACACGAACAACAACCCAAATGGTAGGGTTATGACCAGGAATATGCATTTTCATTTTGTGCTTCCAACTAGCAAAATTTGTGCCATAAAAGTACGGACCTCTATGGTGATAATTTCCCTCACTAGACGCCATACTCTCCTAGGTTGTGAGACCAATGCAATGGAGACCAAAGCTCTGATACCACTTGTAGGATCGAAAGTATGTCTAGAGGGGGGATTAGACTACTTGAGAAAATAAAAATTCTACCTTTTCCCAATTTTAAGTATTAGCAGATTTTAGCGATTATAGCAATTCAAGTACACCCTACACATGCATGTCTAAGAGTATAGCAGCGGAAAGTAAAGACAAGCATATGAAGTAGAGAGTAGGAAGGAAGATCAAATGCAATTTGGAGACACGAAGATTTTTCCCGTGGTTCCGATAGGTGGTGCTATCGTACGTCCATGTTTATGGAGTCTTCAACCCACGAAGGGTAACGGTCGCTAGAGTCCACGGAGGGCTCCACCCGTAAGGGTCCACAAAGTAGCAACCTTGACTATTCTATAACGGCTTCCGTCCACGAAGGACTAGCCTCACTATGGGTAGATCTTCAGGAAGTAGGCGATCTCCTTGCCCGTACAAACTTCTTGGTTCAACTCCACAACATGAAATAGGAGGCTACCAAGCGACACCTAACCAATCTAGGAGGCACCACCCTCCAAAAGGTAATAGTCTTGGTAATGTCGATGAAATCCTTGCTCTTGTGCTTCAAGATGATAGACTCCTCAACACACAATCACTCTCTCATAGATTTGGCTTTGGTGGAAGAGATTGATTTGGTTGAAAGCAACTTGGGGAGGCTAGAGATCAAGATTCATATGGATGGAGTGGAATAGCTTGATCTCAACACATGAGTTGGTGGCTCTCTCTTAGAAAATTGGATGGGGCAAGTATGGAATAGTTCTGAGTGCTTTTCTTGCGAGTGGGGTGTGGTGGAGGGGTATATATAGGTATCCACATAAATCCAACCGTTACACCTCAAGTGACCAACTCGGTGACACCAAAGTGTAAAACTCGGTGGTATCGAGTTGCTCCAAAGGTAGCAACTTTTGAATCTCGGTGAGACCGATACAGAAATCTCGGTGGTACCGATTAGGTGACCAACGGTCGGTTTCCCAAAACTCGGTGACGTCGATGCAAAATCTCAGAATTTCTGATTTTAAGAATCGAGGTAGCAGAAAGTTGGCAAGCTAAACTCGGTGGCACCGAACCAGAATCGGTTGCACCGATGTGCTAGTGTTTGGCATGGGTCTGTCTGAGGTGGGAATCGGTGGGACCGAGTGGAAATTGTTGGTAGCACCTATTTTCATGATAGGCTTGGACAAACTTTTGTGGAAGAGTTTGTTGGTGTTTTTGGTGACTATCACTTGTGCACGTGGAGCATCTTGTTCACCAACAGTACCTTACCCGCTTTTAATAGTATTGGCTTTCCTATGGACTCAAAGTGATTTCTCACAAAGTAAAATGTAGTGTCCTCTTGCTTGAAGCTTTGCCAATCCATTTCCTTGCATCTAGGGGTTTCTCCACAATCCTTTTGCCAATCATTGAACTTTTCCTGAAATATACTTAGTGGAAACATTAGTTCAATGACATATATGTTGTTATTAATTACCAAAACTACCAAGGGAGCAAATGTGCTTTCAAGAATAACTTTGAAATTAGGGGCTATAGGTACAGTATGGGACATACCTCATATTTATTTTCATCAAAGAAACAAGAGCACCCTCTTCCTCATGGTGGCAGGCAAGCCGTGTCACATATTCTTGATGAAGGGATTTCAAACCCATATCTTCAAAAATTGTCAGTTGGGCCTCATTAGACGGCTCACCAGATGGAGCCACCTTAGTGTGTGACGTGGCTTGAGACTGCATCGGTATTTCCCCAAAGAGGAAGGGATGATGTAGCACAGCGACTGTAAATATTTCCCTCAGTTATGAAACCAAGGTTATCAAACCAGTAGGAGGATCACCACCACCCAATAAGCAGCACCTGCACACAAATAACAAATACTTGCAACCCGACGCGAAAGAGAGGTTGTCAATCTCTATACGGTAAAAGGATAGATTAGGTAGTGATAGATAGGAGAGATAGATCTCTCAAGAATAGAAAATAAGAAGAGCAAATAAAAAGTGCAGCAATATGGTTTTGGATTTTTGGTATAGTAGATCTGAAAACAAAGAGGCAAAAAGATAGATCGGAAAGCAATATTTTGGAAAAGTAGACCTGGGGGCCGTAGGATTCACTAGTGGCTTCTCTCTTGAGTATAGCACACGGTGGGTGAACAAATTACTGTTGGGCAATTGATAGAAGATCAAATAATCATGACGATATCCAAGGCGATGATCGTTATGTAGGCATCACGTCCAAGATAAGTAGACCGACTCCTGCCTGCTGTAGGATCACTAGAAGTGTGTGTCTAGAGGGGGGGGTGAATAGACTACTTGCAGGAATTAAAAACCTAACATTTTCCCAAGTTAATTGGTTGGCAGATTTTAGCAATTATAGCAAGTCTAGCACACCCTACACATGCAAGTCAACAAGTATGGCAGCGGAAAGTAAAGACATTGCACATGGAAGTAAGGAGTTGAGATAGGGAGATCAAACGCATGAGGGACACGAAGATTGTTCCCGTGGTTCCGATAGGTGGTGCTATCGTACGTCCACGTTTATGGAGTCTTCAACCCATGGAGGGTAACGGTCGCGAGAGTCCACGGAGGGCTCCACCCATAAGGGTCCACGAAGTAGCAACCTTGACTATTCCATAACGGCTTCCGTCCACGAAGGACTAGCCTCACTATGGGTAGATCTTCTGGAAGTAGGCGATCTCCTTGCCCATACAAACTTCTTGGTTCAACTCCACAACACGAAATAGGAGGCTACCAAGCGACACCTAACCAATCTAGGAGGCACCACCCTCCAAAAGGTAATAGGCTCGGCAATGTCGATGAACTCCTTGCTCTTGTGCTTCAAGATGATAGACTCCTCAACACACAATCACTCTCTTACAGATTTGGCTATGGTGGAAGAGATTGATTTGGTGGAAAGCAACTTGGGGAGGCTAGAGATCAAGATTCATATGGATGGAGTGGAATAGCTGGATCTCAACACATGAGTAGGTGGCTCTCTCTCAGAAAATTGGATGGGGCAAGTATGGAATAGTTCTGAGTGCTTCTCTTTCGAGTGGGTGGTGGTGAAGGGGTATATATAGGCATCCCCAAAAATCCAATTGTTACACCTAAAGTGACCAACTCTGTGACACCGAAGTGTAAAACTCGGTGGTACCGAAGTGACCAAAAGGCAGTAACTTTTGAATTTCGGTGAGACCGATACATAACTCTCGGTGATACCGATAAGGTGACCAACGGTCAGATTGCACAACTCGGTGACGCCGATCCAAAAAACTCGGTAAGACCGATTTTATGAAACGAGGTAACAGAAAGTTGGCAAGCTGAACTCCATGGCACCGATGCAGAATCGGTTGCACCGAACGGCTAGGGTTTGGCATGAGTCTGTCTGAGTTTGAGAATCGGTGGGACCGAGTGGGAATTGTTGGTACCACCGATTTTCATGAATGGCTTGGACAGACTTTTGTGGAAGAGTTTGTGGGTGTTTTTGGTGACTATCACTCGTGCACGTGGAGCATCTTGTTCACCAACAGTACCTTACCCCCTTTTAAAAGTATTGCCTTTCCCATGGACTCAAAGTAATTTCTCACAAAGTAAAATGTAGAGTCCTCTTGCTTGAAGCTTTGCCAATCCATTTCCTTGCTTCTTGGGGTATCTCCACACAATCATTTTTACCAACCCATCTCTCTCTATGGACTTTTACCTGAAATACACTAGGAAGAAATATTAGTCCAAGAGACAATGTATGTTGTCATGAATTATCAAAACCACCAAGGGAGCATATGTGCTTTCACCTGCATCTACCACTATTACTCCACACATCGACCGCTATCCAGCATGCATCTAGTGTATTAAGTTCATGGAAAAACGGAGTAATGCAATAAGAACGATGACATGATGTAGACAAGATCTATTCATGTAGGAATAGACCCCATCTTGTTATCCTTAATGGCAACGATACATGCATGCCTTGCTGCCCCTTCTGTCAGTGGGAAAGGACACCGCAAGATCGAACCCATCACAAAGCACCTCTTCCCTTGGCAAGAAAAATCGATCTAGTTGGCCTAACTAAACCAAAGATTCGAAGAAGAAATACGAGGCTATAAGTAATCATGCATATAAGAGACCAAAGAAGTTACAAATAATATTCATGGATAGAAACTGATCATGAACTCAAAATTCATCGGACCCCAACAAACACACCGCAAAAGTTTACATCAAATAGATCTCCAAGAGACCATTGTATTGAGAATCAAAAGAGAGAGAGGATGCCATCTAGCTACTGCCTACGGAACCGTAGGTCTATGGTAGACTACTCACGCATCATCGGAGAGGCACCTATGAAGAAGATGAACCCCTCCCTGATGGTGTTAGATTGGATCTTGAGGCTCTGGAACTTGCGGCGGCTGGAATTGTGTTTCGTCGACTCCCCTAGGGTTTTCCGAATATTTGAGAATTTATAGGCATCAGAGGCGGTGGAGGGGGCCCCATGGAGGGCACAACCCATCAGGGCGCGCCGTGGCCCCCCTGGCGCGTCCTGGTGGGTTGTGCTCTCCACAGCCCACCTTCCTGGCACTTCTTTGGCCCACTGGGTGTCTGATGGTCTAGAATAAATCTCCAAAATGTGTCGTTGCGATTGGACTCCGTTTGGTACTGATATTCTGCGAAGTAAAAAAAAGCAAAAACAGCAACTGGCACTTGGGCACTATGTCAATAGGTTAGTCCCAAAAAATTATATAAAGTTGTTATAAAATCATTGTAAAACATCCAAGAATGATAATATAACAGCATGGAACAAGCAAAAATTATAGATACATTGGAGATGTATCACAAACTAACAAGCAAACCAAGCAAAGACTCAAATAATACAGCGGAGAATGCAGTGGCACGCATCGCTGAGATTGAGAAGTGCCGCGAACAGCTTATGAAGGCTTATCAGGTGATCATAGCTTAAACACACGTCTCGCAGAAGCACGAAAGTCCATCCTCGAGGAGAGCCGGCGCCTAGAGGACGAGCAGGTTCAGCTCAACTTCCGCCATCAGGCGATGACTACTGTCAACCAGAGGAGACACCAGGGCCGTTTCCAGGCTAGAGGACGGTGTTGGAGATATGCCCTAGAGGCAATCATGTATGATGATATTTCCTACGTGTTTATGAATAAATATAGTCCTTGAACATTATCAGTGATGTGTATTAACAAGTACGTGACTTGTTTGTGAGACTATGCATTGTATGATGACTGTCCTAAATGGTCCCTAGTCGAAAGAGCTGTGTGGATGCTCAGCCAGTTAGACTAGCATATGACACAATGGATGGTTCGGTCTCACTGACCATGTAGCATTGGATGCTAGCCGGATAATATGGACTCAGAAAGATCTGGTCGGATTCGACGTAGTCGGATCCGAGTCGAGATAAGGTCTGAGTTGGACATACCCAACTATGAGACGCGGCGATAGGTCATCTGTGAGTCTCAAGTACAACATACGTTCTATGTCCTAAGACCTGAGCTGGCGCATATACTCGGGATGGTGACAAACTTGCTTTGGGCCGACCAAACGCTACTTCGTGACTGGGTGGTTACAAAGGTTGGTTTCGGGCTTGTCCAGACCCATGCTGCGAGACATGGTCGAGCAAGATGGGATTTGCCCCTCCGGTTAGGAGAGATATGCTCTGGGACCCTCGTGTGATACGACCAAGCTAAGCATGGCCATGCGACAAGGATTATGAGATAAACCGGTTTGTTGGTCGGTATCACTGGAACGAGAAAGAGGTCGGGCTAGCACAAGGATGACAGACTTGCTTTGAGCCAGGCAACATATATCGTGTGGCAAAGGGAACAGAAGTGTGATGTACAGGTTCGCCTAACCATCTTCATCGGATACTTGGAGTCGGCACGCTTTGCTAGAGGCCGCTACCGACTAGCCGAGTGTGATGTGATCAGACTCACGACCAAGTGAACGAGAACCTAAGGGGTCGCGCACTTAAGGGAAGGAACTAAACGTGGGCTTTAGGATCTGTGCGAGGCCCAAGAGTTGAGCCCGCACCGGATGCCTATATATAGTGGAGGTGCGGCACACCTATCTCGTTGATCGCTTCGGCACCGTCGTTAGGGCTTTGCATGTGTTGCAACTAGCCACCTCCACCCGCCGCCGCCGACTATGTGATCGGACCTAGCAGTCCGCCGCACGGTGTTCCTCCTGCACGCGCGGATACCATTAGAGGCGGTGCACTTGCGCCTCTCTGGCGAACCTGCAGGTGGGATACGGCGTCCGGCTGTTCAAGGGAGATCGGTCTGGCCGTTCAAGGGAGATCGGACGAGGAGGAGACAAACCACGCGAACGCGCTGCCCCCAACTCTACTTCCGCTGCCCCGCACTGCGCGTCTAGTTGTTACGAACTGTGATCCATTTTCGTAGCATGTTCTTGGATGTTCTGCGCATAGGAAAATTTTAATTGGCATGCGATGCACCTACGGTAGAACCCAACAGTGGTATCAGAGCCTCTGCTATAGGATTTGGATTCGGATCGGACGCATATATGATATGTGGAGGCGGCAGATGAGATCCGTCGTCGTTTATGAGATTGGCCATGTGCACGGTTGATGAGATCAACTGCACATGGGGATCAATATGGCTATTTTTTTCTGTCAATCGGAATCGACGAGGTCGTGACACAACCTACCCCTACCGGTCGGTATCCGTCATCGGGGTTAACTGTGAAACGTAAATCCGAATCGGATTCGCGATGATCGATGAGATCGGTTAGATCAGAAAATCCGGCATGATCGGAATACAGATTTGATCTGTGATTTCCGAAAATGTGCGTAGCGTCTTGTATTTCGTACGTGATCACACAAACCAGTAGAATGCGATTCTATGCATAAGTTTGTTTTGCAGGTTTGATGTGAATAGTATGGCTCATATGTATGTGATGCATGTGTGTAATTTAACATGACCTGCGTGTCATGATTGTCAGCCGGCAGGACCCAAAGTGCTTTCATTATATTGTATAACGACCTGCGTGTCGACTTGTGATTCTCTGTAAATTCATTACTAGTTGTAGTAGTTGGAGAACAGAGATCAAGTTCGAGGCTTTGGCGTCCCGGTGTGACGAACAAGATGGAGTTCCACCCTGGTCATCGGAGTTGGAGCCGGCCTGGAAGGACATCCATGAAGGAGCCATACTATTTCACATATTTATGTTTATATGTGATTGTTATTGCTTCTTGTTTCTATGCATGATAGTATGGTAGAAAGATCCCTCGTTAATATCAAGCACATTGCCATTCCGGATGTGGCACCTCCGCACGTCAAGTACGTCTAGTGGTGGGCTCATAAAATTGAGGTGCTACTAGGTGTCCTTGAACTAGAGGGTTCGTGTCGGACACGGACATGTACTGCATCTGGTTAACTTGACAAGGCTATCAAAACGGTTTTGGGCCTTGTGGCAAAGAAGGTTGGGAGCCGGGGTATAAGATACCTACCCGACCGACAGGAGTCGTATAGAGATACGAAAAGCAAAGAGTTGCTTACTGAATAGGCAAGTTGGCTAGCAGTGACACCAAAGCTCATTAGTCGCTCACGCTAGACGGGTCCTGAATCATTGAGAGTTTGCGGAGGGATGCTGACTTCAGTGGGAGTAGTTCTGTTTAAGGCTTGAATTACTCTACATAAACACATTGCTTAGTGATTGCATATTTTTCTGTTGTAGATCAATGGCACCACCTACTCAACCCAACTTTGCATTGAAATCAATTCTGGAAAAGGATAAACTGAATGGAACAAACTTTACCACCTGGTATAGAAATCTGAGAATTGTTCTCAAGCACGATAAAAAGGAACATGTTCTAGAGGATCCACTTCCAGAGGAACCTGCCGAGAATGGTAGTGCCGCAACCAAGAATTCCCATCAGAAACTCATTGATGAATCAAACGATATCAGCTGCCTCATGCTGGCTTGTATGGAGCACGATTTGCAACAGCATTTCGAAAACGTTGACGCTTTCGATATGATCGAGAGTCTCAAGAGCATATTTCAGGTGCAGGCTAGGACCGAGAGGTTCAACGTCTGGCAATCCTTGACGGATTATAAGCTGAAAGAGGGTGATCCACTGAGCCCGCATGTGATCAAGATGATCGGGTACATGCAAGCTTTAGATCGGTTAGGCTTCCAACTTGGGGACGAGCTGTCCACGGATGCAATTCTGGGTTCTCTTCCACCTAGCTATGGGACGTTCGTCTCGAACTATCATATGCATGGCATGGATAAGAAGCTCACTGAATTGCATGGGATGCTTAAGGTGGCAGAGCAAGATATTAAGAAAGGCACACATCAAGTGTTGATGGTGCAGAACTCGGCTAAGTTCAAGAAGAGTTGGTCCAAGAAAAAGGGTAAGGCAAAGGGCACGGGGAAGGTTGTCTCCGCCGCTGCGCCGAAGCCGGGACCGGACACAAAGACCGTGTGCTTTCATTGCAAGGAAACCGGTCACTGTAAGAGGAACTATAGCAAGTGGCTTGCTGAGCATGGCAAGAAGGCCAGAAATGCTTCATCAGGCAAAGGTACACTTGTTACATATGTTATAGACATTTACCTTGCTGACATACCTAGTAGCTCTTGGGTATTTGATACCGGATCGGTTGTTCATATTTGCAACTCGATGCAGGGGCTGATAAGAACTAGGCGTGTGGCACAAGGGGAGATTGACATCAGGGTCGGCAACAAAGCAAGAGTTGCTGCGTTGGAGGTCGGCACGATGCAGCTTCAACTTCCTTCTAGATTTATTTTGGAATTGAATAATTGTTATTACATTCCCGCACTTAGTCGGAACATTATTTCTGCCTCATGCTTGATGAGTCAGGGTTATGAATTCAGTTTAAAGGACAATGGTTGTTCACTTTATTTGAATGGAATGTTCCACGACTATGCACCCATTGTAGATGGGCTATTTATTTTGAATCTAGAAACGGAACCAGTCTATAACGTGAATGTCAAGAGGCATAAGCCTAATGAGATAAATCCGACATACTTCTGGCATTGCTGGCTTGGGCACGTTAGTCTGAAACGCAAGAAGAAGCTCCATGATGATGGACTCCTAACTTCGTCCGATTTCGGGTTGTTCGAGACATGTGAATCATGCTTGCTAGGCAAGATGACTAAGTGTCCTTTTGCAAAGAGTTGCGAGAGGGCGTCCGAGCTGTTGGAGCTTATACACAGTGACGTGTGTGGTCCAATGAGCACAACGGCCAGAGGTGGCTATCAGTACTTCATGACTTTTACCGACGACTTGAGTAGATATGGATATATCTATTTGATGAGGCACAATTCGGAAACTTTTGAAAAGGTCAAAGAGTTTCAGAACTAGGTTGAAAATCAGCTCGGCAAGACGATAAAGCTTCTGCGATCAGATCGTGGAGGTGAGTACATGAGCTAGGAGTTTGATGATTATCTGAAAAGCCGAGGTATAGTACCTCAGCTCACGCCTCTGGGTACGCCGCAGAGAAACGGCGTGTCAGAATGGAGAAATCGAACCTTGTTGGACATGGTCCGATCGATGATGAGCAAATCGGATTTACCCTTGTCATTCCGGGGATACGCTCTAGAAACTCCAGCTTTCACACTTAACATGGTACCATCAAAATCCATAGACAAGACACCACATGAGATGTGGACTGGGAAGAGTACTAGTTTGTCTTTTCTAAAGATTTGGGGTTGTGAAGCATTTGTCAAGCGACTCATGCCAGACAAACTTACACCTAAGTCGGATAAATGCATATTCGTGGGATATCCGAGGGAAACCTTGGGATACAGCTTCTACAACCGAGAAGAGAACAAAGTATTTGTTGCTCGGAACAGGGTTTTCCTAGAGAAAGAGTTTCTCAGTCGGGAAGCCAGTGGGAGAATGGTGCAACTCGAAGAAATTTGAGAGCCACTCGGGGACAACTCGGCTGGTAATGAGATCATACCGGAGTTGGTCAGGGAACCCGTCGTGGAATCGGCACCGGAGCCACAAAGGTTGGAAAGATTGCACAGAGTGCGCGATGTGTTGTTGCTAGAAAGCGATGAGCCGTCCACATATGCGGAAGCGATGGTGAGCCCAGATTCAAGGCATGGCTGGAGGCCATGAGATCCGAGTTAAAATCCATGGATGATAATCAAGTTTGGGACTTGGTTGATCCGCCGCCTGGCGTAATAGCCATTGGTTGCAAATGGGTCTTTAATAAGGAAACCAATGTGGATGGAAATGTTCAAATCCACAAAGCTCAGCTTATCACTAAAGGTTATGGACAAGTTCAAGGAATTGACTACGACGAGACCTACTCGCCGGTAGCGATGCTAAAGTCGGTAAGGATCATACTAGCTATAGCTGCATATTTCGAATATGAGATATGGCAGATGGATGTCAAAACAGCTTATCTTCATGGAAATTTAAAGGAGGATGTATACATGATACAACCTGAAGGTTTTGTCGATCCAAATAACGCTGGTAAAATATGCAAGCTCAAGAGATCCATTTATGGATTGAGGCAAGCAGCTCGGAGTTGGAATATTCGTTTTGATGAAGTCATCATTGACCTTGGTTTCATCAAGAACGAAGAGGACTATTGTTTATACAAGAAGTCTAGTGGGAGCTCGGTAGTATTTTTGATCTTGTATGTGGATGACATACTGCTGATCGGAAATGATGTTTCGATGCTGAACTCAGTCAAGGAATCATTGAATGGCAAGTTTTCGATGAAAGACCTTGGAGAGGCAGTGTACATTCTAGGCATCAAGATCTATAGAGATAGATCAAGGATGCTGCTCGGCTTGAGCCAGAGCACGTACATAGATAAAGTGTTGAAGAGGTTCAACATGAGTGAGGCCAAGAAAGGGTTCTTGCCTGTCTCACATGGTATAAGGCTAAGCAAGACTCCGAGTCCTAAGACTTCTGATGAGCGAAACTGGATGAGTAGGATTCCGTATGCTTCGGCAATAGGATCCATCATGTATGCCATGCTATGTAAACGGCTTGATATTGCCTTTGCAATAAGCTTAACAAGCAGATACCAGGCTAACCCAGGTGAGAGTCACTGGGCAGCGGTGAAAACTATCCTGAAGTACCTGAAAAGGACTAAGGAGATGTTCCTAGTTTATGGAGATGAGGAGGAGCTCTACGTAAAGGGTTACGCTGATGCTAGTTTCCAAACCGACAGGGATGATTGTCAATCGCAAACTAGATTCGTGTATGTCACGAATGGAGGAGCAGTGAGCTGGACAAGTTCCAAGCAAGAAACGGTGGCCAACTCCACAACAGAGGCTGAATACATTGCGGTTTGTGAAGCCGCAAAGGAAGGTGTTTGGATTCGGAAGTTCCTGCAAGATGTTGGTGTGTTCCTGGGCTGGTCAAAACCGTTGGACCTTTATTACGATAATTGAGGTGCCATCGCACAGGCCAAGGAACCGAGGCAACACCACAAGACCAGGCACATAGACCGAAAGTATCACCTGATACGAAAGCTCGTAGCGAAAGGTGATACTAATTTATGCAAGATTCATACGGATGCAAATATTGCAGATCCGTTGACTAAGCCACTTCCACAACCCAAGCATGAGGGGCACCTTAGAGCTATGGGCATTCGATGTCTATTTGATTGACTCTAGTGCAAGTGGGAGACTGTTGGAGATATGCCCTAGAGGCAATCATGTATGATGATATTTCCTATGTGTTTATGAATAAAGATAGTCCTTGGACATTATCAGTGATGTGTATTAACAAGTACGTGACTTGTTTGTCAGACTATGCATTGTATGATGACTGTCCTAAATGGTCCCTAGTCGAAAGAGCTGTGTGGACGCTCAGCCGGTTAGACTAGCATATGAGACAGTGGATGGTTCGGTCTCACTGACCATGTAGCATTGGATGCTAGCCGGATAATATGGACTCTGAAAGATCTGGTCGGATTCGACGTAGTTGGATCCGAGTCGAGATAAGGTCTAAGTTGGAAAGACCCAACTATGAGACGTAGCGATAGGTCATCTGTGAGCCTCTAGTACAACATACGTTCTATGTCCTAAGACCCGAGCTGGCGCATGTACTCGGGATGGTGACAGACTTGCTTTGGGCCGACCAAACGCTACTCCGTGACTGGGTGGTTACAAAGGTAGGTTTCGGGCTTGTCTAGACCCATGCTGCGAGACATGGTCGAGCAAGATGGGATTTGCCCCTCCTGTTAGGAGAGATATGCTCTAGGCCCCTCGTGTGATACGACCAAGATAAGCATGGCCATGCGACAAGGATTATGAGATAATTCGGTTTGTTGGTCGGTATCACTAGAACGAGAAAGAGGTCGGGCGAGCACAAGGATGACAGACTCGCCTTGAGCCTGACAACACATATCGTGTGGCAAAGGGAACAGAAGTGTGATGTACAGGTTCGCCTAACAAGCTTCATCGAATACTTGGAGTCGGCACGCTTTGCTAGAGGCCGCTACCAACTAGCCGAGTCTGATGTGATCAGACTCACGACCAAGTGAACGAGAACCTAAGGGGTCGCGCGCTTAAGGGAAGGAACTAAACGTGGGCTTTAGGATCCGTGCGAGGCCCAAGAGTTGAGCCCGCGCCGGATGCCTATATATAGTGGAGGTGCGGCACACATTATCTGGTTGATCACTTTGGCACCGTCGTTAGGGCTTTGCATGTGTTGCAACTAGCCACCTCTACCTGCCGCCGCCGACTGTGTGATCGGACCTAGTAGTCCACCGCACGGTGTTCCTCCTGCACGCGCGGATACCATAAGAGGTGGTGCACTTGAGCCGCTCCGGCGAACCTGCACGTGGGATCCGGCGACCGGCTGTTCGAGGGAGATCGGACCGGCCGTTCAAGGGAGATCGGACGAGGAGGAGACGGACCACGCGAACGCGCTGCCCCCAACTCTACTTCCGCCGCACGGCACTGCGCGTCTAGTGGTAATGAACTGTGATCCATTTCCGTAGCATGTTCTTGGATGATCTGTGCGTAAGAAAATTTTAATTGGCATGCGATGCACCTACGGTAGAACCCAACAGAGGGGTGGTAGAGCCCCGCAACCTGTTTCAGATTCCACCGAGTGTCCAAACACTGCGGACGTCACGCCAGGAGCTAGCTTAGGAGCAGCCGAGGCCGGCGCGTTCCGGTCGTGACCCGCCAGCCGACGGTCTACGACCAGCCTCAACGGGTCCAGCAGCCCACGACACATTTTCATACTCCTCCGGTTCACTTCTCCAATCTGGTCGACAACCTCTACGTAGCCACCCAGAAATTGTCAATGATCCCAATCGAAGGGAATACCCCTTTCGAGATCGAGGCAAGGAAACCAATTCAACTGCTGCAGACCGCTGTTGTATAGTAGGCGAACAACTCCAACAATCCAGACATGCTACACTCGACGTTGTTCAACGGCAATAGGGTTTCTAGCCGACATGGAGAATCACCCGTCCCAGCTGGGTCAAGCAGAACACAGCGCCGTTGGGAATGACCAGTCTAGCATCAGCGTCACTAGATAGCCTCAGATGCGCAGGTCATAGTCGACAACGCATGAGCGGCTCATGTAATTACTACCAACAACCCAAGGGCGGATCACACTCGTCAGGAGGCGGGCGATGAAGGAATCCCTCCCACCACTAACATCCCAGTTTCTCCTGCATCTGGGTCCGGCTTCATCAATAGAACCATTGGCACTCAATGCCTTGCACTGGCTCTCCGGAATGAGCCCATTCCCGCAGATTTCAAGGGTCCTTGTAAGGTACCGAATTATACTGCTGATATGGAGCCCGCTGACTAGATCGAAAGCTACGAGTTAGCTATGGATATGATGGAACTGACTGATGAAGTCTGTGCGAGATACCTCACAATGACGCTTGAAGGACCTTCCCGTACATGGTTGTAGAACCTCCCCCCAAATTAAATCAACACGTGGCAGGAACTGAAGGAGCATTTCATTAAAAAATTCCAGGGGACGTGCAAAAGCCCAACCAACATCGTTGATCTCGAGCAGTGTGTTCAGAAAGAGGGTGAATTAGCTCATCATTGTGCAAGCTGGGGCGCCGAAATCATATAGTCATCCGAGAGTATCACACCGCAAACCGCACTACTCGTCTTGGAGAAAAACTGTAGGTTCGAACCCTTGATCCATAAGCTGGGGCGCATTAAGCGCAGAGTTACGGACATGAGTGAGCTCATGAACGCAATGACCAAGTACGCCGAGTCCAACAAAACTAAAGACCCAAACTCAGATGAAGATAAGTCTGGAAAGAGCAAGAGGAACGATGGTAAGGGTCACCAGAATAACAACGGGAGTCACAACAATGGCAACAAGCGCAAGGGCAGTGAAGGAAACTCGGAATTGATCGCCGATACCTATATGGGTTACAAGAGAAAGCGCTAGAATAACAACTCAGGTTTCTAGAAACAGTCTCAAGGGGTTCGCCCGAACAACTACCAGCAGATGTTGAAGGGACCGTGTTCGAAGCACAACAGGCCAAATCGCCCATCTACTCACTCTTGGGAGGACTGCTATGTTATGCAGGAGTTTAAAAATGATGTCTTCGGCGGTCACAACAATGACTGTCCCACTGGTGGTCACCTAGGTAACTCCGGTGGTAACTCAAGTCCTGGGAGTCACGGACACCACAACCGTGGAGCCGATCAGGACAACAGAATAACAGTGGATATGTTGGATTTCAGAGTAATCCCAAGCAGCTAAATAGCGGACAGTACCACGTTTCCACCACTACCACCTGTAAACTTGACCGTAAGTTGCAACGCCGCGTCGTCAATGAAGTTGGTCCTTTTGTTCCGCAATGGTTGCATTGGTTTGAGCAGGCTATTACCTGGATCATGGTTGATCATCCTCCGTACATTGAAAATCCAGGAGCTTTGGCTTTGGTTGTTGCCCCTCAGGTAGGAGGATATACATTGACGAAAGTGTTAATGGATGGTGGTAGCAGTATTAACATATTATATTACGATACTTTCAAGCAGATGAATGTCCAAGACTCACAGCTACAACCCTCTTCTACTGTGTTCCATGGAATAGTCCCTCACAAGTCTACTCTGCCGGTGGGCAAGATATTTATGGAAGTGGCTTTTGGCACCGAGAAAAATTTCCGGTCCGAGATCCTGGATTTTGAGTTAGTTAAATTCAAGAGTCTGTATCATGCTCTCTTTGACAGGTCGGCTTACGCTCGATTAATCGCTCTCCCTTGTTACATTTACCTCAAACTCAAGAGTCCTAGTACAGGGGGAACCATTACGGTAGATGGTAACCATGCTATTGTTCGGGAGTGTGAGGAAGGTGATACACTGTATGTAGAAACAGCTTGCGCTGCGAAAGAATTAAAGCTCTATACTTTACAAGTTGATCCGGAGGATATGACCTCCGTGAAGAAGCCTGCTATAGATTCCGAACTCAAATTTGAGTCTGCTCAGAATACTAAGCAAGTTGACTTCACCCCCGGTGATTCTTCCAAACAGTTCACCATTGGGGCGCATCTTACTAACCAATAGGAAAGCGCGCTCATCGAGTTCATCCATGAGAATCAGGACATCTTTGCATGGAAACCTTCTGACATGGCTGGTGTGCCGAGAAAACTTGCTGAGCACAGCCGAAATGTCGACCCCAAGATGAAACCTGTCCGGCAATTCCTCCGTCGCTTCAATGACGAGAGACGCAAGGCCATTGGTGAAGAAGTAGCCCGGCTCTTAGCCGTTGGCTTTATTGTCGAGGGTTTCCACCCAGAGTCGCTAGCTAACCCAGTGCTTGTACTAAAGAAGAATGGAACTTGGAGAATGTGTGCGACTACACAGACCTGAACAAGGCTTGTCCCAAGGACCCAGTCGCTTTACCACGCATTCACTAGATCATTGACTCCACGGCTGGGTGTGAGTCTCTATATTTTCTGGGTTCTTATTCCGGCTGTCATCAGATCAAGATGAAGCAAGAGGACCAAGAGAAGACAGCGTTCATCACCCCCTTTGGAGCTTTCTGCTACACATTGATGCCCTTTTGTTTGAAGAGTGCCTGTGCCACTTATAAGCGTTGCGTCCAGAATTTCCTTAAGCCACAGATTGGCCATAATGTGCACGCTTATGTTGATGACATTGTGGCCAAGTCTCGCAAAAGCGACACTATGATCGCTGACCTGAAGGAAACATTCATAAATCTCTGGGTATACTAGATGAAGTTAAATCTGGCAATGTGTGTTTTCGGGGTCCCTGCAGGTAAAATGCTTGGTTTCATTATTTCCAAGTGTGGCATTGAAGCCAATCCAGACAAGATTGCAACCATCTGTAACCTGCGAAACCCGTCCAGTCTCAAGGAGGTCCAGACGCTCACAGGATGTATCGCCGCCTTAAGCCGGTTCATAAGACGACTCGGTGAGAAGGCTATATGACGTGGCTTGAGACTGCGCCGGTATTTCCCCAAAGAGGAAGGGATGATGCAGCAGAGCGACGGTAAGTATTTCCCTCAGTTTTGAAACCAAGGTTATCGAACCATTAGGAGGATCACTGCCACCGAATAAGCAACACCTGCACACAAACAACAAATACTTGCAACCCGACGCGAAAGAGAGGTTGTCAATCTCTCAACGGTAAAAATATGGATTAGGTAATGATAGATAGGAGAGATAGATCTCCCAAGAACGCAAAATAAGAAGAGCAAATAAAAAGTGCAGCAATATGTTTTTGTATTTTTGGTTTTGTAGATCTGAAAACAAAGATGCAAAAAGATAGATCGGAAAGCAATATGTTGGAAAAGTAGACTCGGGGGCCGTAGGTTTCACTAGTTGCTTCTCTCATGAGTAAAGCGCACGGTGGGTGAACAAATTACTGTTGGGCAATTGATAGAAGATAAAATAATCATGATGATATCCAATGCGATGATCATCATATAGGCATCACGTCCAAGATAAGTAGACCAACTCCTGCCTGCATCTACCATTATTACTCCACACATCGACCGCTATCCAGCATGCATCTATTGTATTAAGTTCATGGAAAAACAGAGTAATGCAATAAGAACGATGACATGATGTAGACAAGATCTATTCATGTAGGAACAAACCCCATCTTGTTATCCTAAATGGCAACGATACATGCGTGCCTTGCTGCCCCTTCTGTCACTGGGAAAGGACATCGCATGATCGAACCCATCACAAAGCACCTCTTCCCATGGCTAGAAAAATTGATCTAGTTGGCCTAACTAAACCAAAGATTCCAAGAAGAAATACGAGGCTATAAGTAATCATGCATATAAGAGATCAAATAAGACTCAAATAATATTCATGGATAGAAACTCATCATGAACTCAAAATTCATCGGATCCCAACAAACACACCGCAAAAGTTTACATCAAATAGATCTCCAAGAGACCATTGTATTGAGAATCATAAGAGAGAGAGGAAGCCATCTAGCTACTGCCTACGGACCCATAGGTCTATGGTGGACTACTCACGCACTATCGGAGATGCACCTATGAAGAAGATGAACCCGTCCGTGATGGTGTTTAGATTGGATCTCGCGTTTCTGGAACTTGCGGCGGCTGGAATTGTGTTTCGTCGACTCCCCTAGGGTTTTTGGAATACTTGGGAATTTATAGGCATCAGAGGCGGTGGAGAGGGGCCCCGTGGAGCGCACAACCCATCAGAGCGCGCCGGGGGCCCCTGTCATGCCCTGGTGGGTTGTGGTCTCCATGGCCCACCTCTCTAGCACTTCTTTGGCCCACAGGGTGTCTTCTGGTCCAAAAAAAATCTCCAAAAAGTTTCGTTGCGATTCGACTCCGTTTGGTACTGATATTCTGCGAAGTAAAAAACAAGCAAAAATAGCAACTGGCACTTTTGCACTGTGTCAATAGGTTAGTCCCAAAAATTGATATAAAGTTGTTATAAAATGATTGTAAAACATCCAAGAATGATAATATAACAGCATGGAACAAGCAAAAATTATAGATACGTTGGAGACGTATCAGCATCCCCAAGCTTAGTTCCTACTCGTCCTCGAGTAGGTAAATGATAGAAACATAATTTTTTATGTGGAATGCTGCCTAACATGTTCATCATATTATTTTCTTTTGTATAGCATGGACATTTGGAATTATAAATGATTCAAAGCAATAGACTAGTTTTAACATAATGGATTCAATACTCAAGCATGCCAACAAGCAACCATGTCTTTCAAAATATCAACACTAAAGAAAGTTATCCCTAGCCCATCATGCTCAATCATTGATCCATTCATGAAACACACTCAAATATTAGCTATACCCAATGCTCAAGTACGATCATAGTGCCCCCTAGTTGGTGCTTATAAGAGAAGATGGAGACTCAATGTAAAAATAAAAATTGCATAAAGTAAATAGATAGGCCCTTCGCAGAGGGAAGTAGGGATTTGTAGAGGTGCCAGAGCTCAAAGTTTTAAATTGAGAGAGAAAACATTTTGGGTGGCATGATTTTCCTGTCAACGAAAACGACAAAGTAGTTCACAATACTTTCCAAGCTAGATATATCATAGGCGGTTCCCAAACAAAAAATAAATTTTATTCCCTTTTCCACCATTCTTTCACATTCCATGGCGGGCCGTATCCACGGTTGCCTTCCATATTACCGCCGCACTCTCGTGCAAACACTTTCCAAGGAATTTATTATTTGACAACATAAAGTAAATATTTTTTTTCTTTTTAATTTCGGGAATGGGCATCCCTATTACCGCCGCACTCTCGTGCAAACACTCATCTTGAGAATAACACATCTAGCATGGAAACATATTGGACACTCCCCACTATTTCATGAGCGGTACGAGCACACAAAAGAGAAAATTTATTTTGAAAATTTAGAGATGGCACATACAAATTTGCTTGGAACAGCATGGAAATACCGCATATAGGTAGGTATGGTGCACTCATAAGGCAAAACTTGGTTTAAGGATTTTGGATGCATAAGTAGTATTTCTACTTAGTACAAATGGAGGCTAGCAAATAGATTGAGAAGCAACCAAACCAAGAAACGAAAATTCACATAAGTGAGCATTGAGCATAACTAACACCAAATAATGCACCACAAGTAGGATGTAATTTCATTGCATAACTAATGACTTTCGTATTTGCATAGGGAATCACAAACCTTAACATCAATATTCCTACTAAAGCATAATTACTCACTAGCATGACTCGCATGTTACTATCATCATGTTTCAGAACTATTACAAGGAATCAAGTTTAGTTTCCCCAATGATATTCATGAAAGTTTTTATTATATCATCCTTGGATATCTATCACTTTGGGACTAGTTTCATATATTGCCATTGCTTTTTTGACAAGCTCAAACAAATCTATGCGAAGCACATGAGCATAAAGATTTCATCTCTCAAAAAGATATAAGTGAAGCATGAGAGGATTTCTTCAAAATTTACTAACTCTAAAATTAATCTAAGTGAAGCATGAGAGTATTGTTACAAAAAATTCCAAGCACATCGTGCTCAAAAAAGATATAAGTGAAGCACCAGAGCAATTCTATAGCTCAAAAAGTTTAAGTGAAGCATAGAGAGCAATTCTAACAAATCCTGGCATAATTTTGGCTCTCCCAAATAGGTGTGTACAGCAAGGAAACAAAGGAAAAACTAACAAGAAAAGCAAGCAAAGATACAAGACGCTCCAAGAAAAACTCATGATATGTGACGACTAAAAATATAGCTCCAAGTAAAATACCGATGGTTGTTAGAAGAAGGAGGGGATGCCACTCGGGGGCATCCCCAAGCTTAGTTGCTTGTTACTCTTTGGATATATCTTGGGGCTGCGGTAGCATCCCCAAGCTTAGGATTTTATCACTCCTTATTCCTTCATCCATCGTGATCTCACCCAAAACTTGAAAACTTCAATCACACAAAATAAACAAAATCTTCATGAGATCCGTTAGTATAATAAAGCAAATCACTACTTTAGGTGCTGTTGCAAACCCATTCATATTTTTTTATTGCATTATACCTACTGTATTTTAAATTTACCATGGCTCATACCCTTCAATATAACCCATAGATTCATCAAAACAAGCACACAATGCAACGAAAACAGAATCTGTCTTAAACAGAACAGTCTGTAGTAATCTGTACTCTAACCATACTTCTGTAACTCTAAAAATTCAAAACAATTAGGACAACATAAAGAATTTTTATAGAAACACTGTGTTAAAATTTCAGCTCAAGATCACGTTACAGAAAAAAATGAAAATTGAAATACTGGACGCAAAGTTTCTGTTTCAGATTCAGCATTGCTTCTACTCATCTTATGAATCATCCTAAAGGCTCTACTTGGCACAAACACTAAATAAACCATAAAACACAATTATAACAGAGGTATAATTGTGTCAACACTCAAAAACAGAAAGGAAAAAGAAAAAACAAATTTATTCATTGGGTTGCCTCCCAACAAGCGCTATCGTTTTACGCCCCTAGCTAGGCATAACGCATAGATTCAAGTATTGTCATCTTTGGTTTTGGATCCATAGGATGCCTCATGATTGATTCATATGGTGGCTTAGTTCTTGTTCTAGGGAAGTGATCCATACCCTTTCTTAGTGGAAATTGAAAACGAATATTGCCTTCTTTCATATCAATCACGGCACCTATAGTGCGTAAAAACGGTCTACCAAGTATAATGGGACAAGACAGATTGCAATCATCAAGCACAATAAAATCAGTAGGCACATAGTTCCTATTTGCAAGAATAAGAACATCATTAATTATTCCCAAAGTCTTTTTAATAGTAGAATCCGCCAAGTCCAAATTAAGAGAACATTCTTCAATATTGGTGAGACCAAGCACATCACATAAAGATTTCGGAATCGTGGAAACACTAGCACCCAAATCACATAAAGCAAAGAAATCATAATTTTTAATCTTGACCTTAATAGTGGGTTCCCACTCATCATGAAATTTTCTAGGAATAGAAATCTCCAACTAAAACTTTTCTTCAAAAGATTTCATTATGGCATCAACGATATGTTTAGTAAAAGCTTCATTTTGCTCATAAGCATGGGGTGAATTCAACATGGATTGCAGCAAAGAAATACATTCAATCAAGGAGCAACTATCATAATTAAAGTCTTTGCAATCCAAAATAGTGGGCACATCACTAGTTAAAGTTTTGACCTCTTCAAACCCACTTTTATCAAAGTTTTCATCAAGATTCTCACCCTCCAAATTATTGGGATGCCTTCTAGCTAAAGTTGACTCTACTTCAGTCCCTTTATTATCAATTTTAATATTACTAAACAAGGAATCAATAGTAGAAACACCAATCACTTTAAGATCTTCATCTTTTTTATGAAAGCAACCACTAGAAAACGATTTTTCTAAGATTTCCCTTTTAGCTCTAAGCATAGCTGTTCTTTTCTTACTTTCATCCATAGAGACATATAAGGCTTTAATAGATTCATCAATCTTAGGCACAAAAGCTTTCAATTTGAGATTTTCAACATCATGAGAAATTCTATCAATGCTTCTAGACATATCATCAATCTTATTCAACTTTGCTTCTATCGTAGTATTGAAAGCCTTTTGCGCATTGATAAATTCTTTAATATTAATCTCAAGATCAGAGGTGTTCCAATTATTATTGTAAGAGTAATTACCATAGGAATTACCATAATTATTAGAGGAATTTCCAGGAAAAGGCCTAGGATTAAAATTACCTCTATAAGCATTGTTATTGAAATTGTTTCGCGAGACAAAGTTCACATCTACGGAATCACTATTTTGCTCAATCAAGGTAGACAAAGTCACATCATTAAGATCAATGGGAGCATTTTTACTAGCAACCAATTTCATCAAAGCATCAACCTTATCACTCAAAGTACTAATTTCTTCAAACGAATTAACTTTTTTACTAGTAGGTGCTCTTTCGGTATGCCATTGTGAATAATTTGCCATGATATTATCTAGAAATTTAGTAGCTTCACCCAAAGTAATTTCCATAAAGGTACCACAGGCGGCGGAATCTAAAAGATTTCTAGAGACAAAATCCAATCCCGCATAAAAAATTTGTATGATCATCCAAAGATTGAAAGCATGAGTAGGACAATTTCTTAGCATCAACTTCATTCTTTCCCAAGATTGTGCAACATGTTCATGCTCAAGTTGCTGAAAATTCATGATTTGTGTCCTAAGGGAAATAATTTTTGCGGGCGGAAAATACTTAGTAATAAAAGCATCCTTGCACTTATTCCAAGAATCGATACTATTGCGAGGCAAAGAGGAAAACCAAATTTTTGCACGATCCTGCAAGGAAAAGGGAAATAATTTCAACTTCACAATATCATTGTCCACATCTTTTTTTTTGCATATCACACAATTCTACAAACATGTTTAGATGGTCCGCGGCATCCTCATTAGGATTACTGGCAAATTGATCTTTCATGACAAGATTCAACAAAGCGACATTAATATCACAGGACTTCGCACTAGTGGCGGGAGGAGGAGTTGGAGTACTAATAAAATCATTATTATTAGTATTCGAAAAATCACACAACTTGGTGTTTTCTTGAGTCATCGTGACTACACAAACAAGATTGCAAGTAAGCAACAGATCCGGCAAGAAAAAGGCAAACGAAAAAGAGAGGGCGAATAAAACGGCAAATTGGTGAAGTGGGGGAGAGGAGAACGAGAGGCAAATGGCAAATAATGTAATTACAACATGATGAGATTTGTGATTAGGCACGTAGAAGAGACCGCATCCTCCCTGGCAACGGCGCCAGAAATTCCTTGGATGTGGCTTGAGACTGCGTCGGTATTTCCCCAAAGAGGAAGAGATGATGCAGCATAGAGGCGGTAAGTATTTCCCTCAATTATGAAACCAAGGTTATCGAACCAGTAGGAGGATCATCACCACCCAATAAGCAGCCCCTGCACATAAACAACAAATACTTGCAACCCGACGTGAAAAAGAGGTTGTCAATCTCTCTACGGTAAAAAGATAGATTAGGTAATGATAGATAGTAGAGATAGATCTCTCAAGAACACAAAATTAGAAGAGCAAATAAAAAGTGCAGCAATATGTTTTTGTATTTTTGGTTTTGTAGATTTGAAAAGAAAGAGGCAAAACGATAGATCGGAAAGCAATATGTTGGAAAAGTAGACCCGGGGGCCATAGGTTTCACTAGTGGCTTCTGTCATGAGTATAGCGCACGGTGGGTGAGCAAATTACTGTTGGGCAATTTATAGAAGATCAAATAATCATGATGATATCCAAGGCGATGATCATTCTATAGGCATCACGTTCAAGATAAGTAGACCGACTCCTGCCTGCATCTACCACTATTACTCCACACATCGACGCTCTCCAGCATGCATCAATACTAGAAAAAGGGCTATAGCTAATATAGACATTAGTGGCACACTATGTATGTGGTGCGCCACTAATGTTTATATTACTAATGGCGCACCTGGTGTGTGGTGCGCCACTGCTAAGTTTCTCCTGGGCACACCCCCCTCCCCAGACTTACCAGTGGCGCACCGGGGTGTGGTGCGCCATTACTAGTTTTAACTAGTAATGGCGCACCTCACCCACGGTGCGCCACTACTAACAATATTTTTTTCAATTTTTTTTTCAAAACTAGTAATGGCGCACCACACACCAGGTGCGTCATTAGTAACCCTGGTTACTAGTGGCGCATTCTTAGGAGGTGCGCCATTGGTAACCTGAGAGCAACTAGATATTTTTGACAGCCACCTACCACACTCACTTTCCCCACTTCATTCTCTCCACCTCTACCAAGCTTGGTCTCGACTGCCTCCTCCTCCTCACCTCATTTGCACCATAGATTCACCCAAATTAAGTGGTTAAATTTCCTTTTTTTTATAGGTAAGTAAGGGGAAAGCTTTCTTTATGTTCTAGATCTACTTTTTTCTCCCTCCAACGTACACACTTTTTATGGCCTAGATCTACACTTTTCTCATTGAGCTAGATCTACGTATGTTTGTGGTGTTGCATATGTTTGTGTTTGCAAGTACCGGTATTTGAAATGCGATAGTTGCCAATATTTTGCCGGAATGTTGATTCATTTCCGTTTCGGCGAGAATTTGTCACTATGCATTCTTTTTGGCCCTATTTTTAGGCAAAGTCATGCCAATTTTTTTTTTGGTTCTAAAATATCGTTTTGCTCTACCCCGCAGGCGACCATTGTCCGCACGATGAGCGAAGGCATCGTGAATAGGTTTTTGAGCTCCGCGAAGGCCGAGATGCTTCAAAAGAACGAGACGGAGATAAGATGTCCGTGTCGAAGATGCAAGCTGAAGAGCCTTATGGACCCGGATTCCAGACTGGTGCGGGACCACCTGCTCGTGCGTGGTTTCATGGATGGCTATCGGTGGCAAGGTGATGAAGATGATTATGAAGTCGTCCATGGTGGCCGGGCAAGAAATAAGGAAGGGCAGCAAGACAATAGCGGCGAGGGCGGGCGAGAAGACGAAGAATCTCCAGGACATGATCACGAAGTAGATGCAGGACACAGTCATCATGTAGAAGATGCCGGACATGATGATGAGGAAGATCAAGATGAAGGGCATGATCATGAAGATGAAGATGCCGGAGCAGACGACGATGGACCATCGATGGGTTGGGTGCAGGAACCTCATATTCAAGAGCTGCTTTTCAAGCAGACGGGTAACGCAAGAGCTGCCGCCCGAGAGAAAGCCAAGCTGGATCAACTGGAGATAGACGCAGTTACTCCATTGTATGAAGGATGCAGGCCCGAGGATACCCACCTGAAAGTAATTCTCATGGCTCTGGAGATGAAGGTAAAACACAAAATGACCGACGCATGCTTCGACGAGAACATGTCATTCTTGCACGAACGTCTTCCCAAGGGGAACAAGTGCCCGACCAGTTTCGAGGAGGCGAAGAAAATCGTGTGTCCTCTGGATTTACCGCACGTGAAATACCATGTGTGCATGAACGATTGCATCATTTATCGGGACGAGCACGCCGAGTCTACCATATGTCCAGTGTGCGGCATCACTCGATACAAGAAGAGGAAGAAAGCTCCTCGAAAAGTGGTGTGGTACTTTCCGATCACTCCTCGTCTGCAGTGGTATTTCGCCGAACCTAAGCAAGCAGAGCTCCTGCGTTGGCACGCGGATAGGAAGGAGAAGAAGCGAGAAGATGACGGAAATGACCCGGAGATAAATAAAAAAGACAAGATGCTGAGTCACCCTAAGGATACGAGCCAGTGGCAAGCGTTGAACTTCGAACACCTAGACTCAACGAAGTAGAAGTTCAGCGGGATGAAGTCTCACGACTGTCACGTGCTGATGACGCAGATACTTCCAGTTGCAATCCGTGGGATCATGGACGCGCACGTCCGTGAAACGCTATTTGGCCTATGCAACTTTTTCGTCGTCATCTCTCGGAAGTCGGTTGGCGTGAGGCAACTCAGAAGGCTACAGGAAGAGATCGTGGTGATACTATGCGAGCTTGAGATGTACTTCCCGCCCGCATTCTTTGACGTTATTATGCATCTACTGGTCCATATCGTGGAGGATATCATCCAACTCGGGCCAACGTTCCTGCACAGCATGATGCCGTTCGAAAGGATGAATGGTGTCATCAAAGGATACGTTCGCAACAGGGCACATCCAGATGGAAGCATAGCCAAGGGCTTTCTGACCGAAGAGTGCATCTCCTTCTGCACGAATTATCTAGGCATCGAGAAGCCCGTTGGTCTGCCCGTCAACAGGCACCTCGGCAGGCTCGCTGGATGGGGTCACCGCGAGGGTCGCCGCGAAATGCATGTCGACTTCAATTGTCGACTCACCGACTTTGAAAGAGCAAACCTAGTCGCGCTACAACACATAGACGTGGTCGATCCTTGGGTGGTAGAGCACAAAACCTTTATTGAGAAGACGTACAATGACCGAGGCCAACAGAGGACGGACGGAGATATAATCAAAGAGCACAACTCATGTTTCATGCGTTGGTTCAAGGACAAGCTTCTGTCGTACCCTTTACATGAGGATTCTTCCGCGGAAGAAAAACTCATATTCGCCTTGTCACAGGGCGCCGAGCACAACCTGATGACCTATCAGGCGTACGATATCAACGGCGACACATTCTACACCGAGGAAAAGGACATGAAGAGCGATTATCAGAACTCCGGGGTAACGATGGAATCCTACACCAGTAACGACAAGGACAGATACTACGGAAGGATCGAGGAGATCTGGGACAATGGCAAGCTCAATCTTTGATGACTGTTATTTCATGTCACTTGATTTCAACCATGTCATCTAATTCTAAATCTTTGCACAATGGTTTTATCACTCCATTTGCATTTTCCTTTTCTTTATCTCAAATCTTAAATTATTACATGCAACTAAAAATTCAAAAAAAAAAAAAGTTAGTAATGGAGCACCAGGAGAAGGTGCGCCATTGCTATCACGGTGTTTATGGAGCACCCCTAAAAGTTGCGCCATTGATATACCAATTTTTATGGCGCACCCCTAAAAGGTGCGCCATTGCTATCCTTGTTTATGGCGCACCTCGCAATAGTGCGCCATTGCTATCCTTGTTTATGGCGCACCCCGCCTAGTGCGCCATTGCTAACTCTTCCTCTCGATCTATACACAGGAACGCACGCAAACACCTCATCCCCTCTCTCCTCGCTCACGCATCAGGAGGAGAGCCGCCACATCAGCTAGGGCTGGCAGACGCCACAGCCCGCCACCGGCGCCCGCTCCGGCGACCCCGCCCCGCCCCGCCTCGCCGCAGGACGGCGGCCCCCTCGCCATCCGACCCCGCTCCGTCGCCGGTCGCCGCTCGACCCCGCCCGGACGCCCCCTCCCGGCTGCGCCGCCAGACGACGCAGCATCGCCGCCGCACGCCGCCCGACCCTGCCCCGCCTCGCCGCAGGACGGCGGCCACCTCGCCGCCCGACCTCGCTCCGTCACCGCCCCGACCCCGCCCGTCCCCCGGACGGCCCCTCCTGGTTGCCGGTGAGCTCTCTGTCTCCTCTCTTTCCCTCTCTGTATCCTCTGCCGTATGTGAATGGATTGCTGGATAATTTTTTTGCTAGTGTGGATGGATGGATGTTGGATAGATGGATGAGCGCTCTAGATGGATGGATGGATTGACGGATAAATACTGCTCACCTTATAGGTGTATGTATACTTCGCAACAAAGCTAGCTGGTATTTGCCTCAAATCTTATAGTTGCAACAAAACTGATTGATATGAAGATGCATATGAACTGTTGCTGGCAGATTATTCATGTTTATAGTTGCTGGCAGTTGCTATTTGAGCAGGGATTTGTGCCCATTATCGCCGAAATGTTGTAGGACCATGAATCGTGCTATTAATGTGTTGCTTTTCTCTTCCAATCCTTTTGTTGCATACTTATATATTGCTTATATATTATCTGTGAATTGCTACTAACGTTTTGTTTGTCTAGTGCATAGAGATGCCGTCGTATGTCGTGTACAAGGGTAAGGTTCTCGGAGTCTACGACGACTGGGAGGAGTGTCGGAGACAGGTTCACCATTTCAGCGGTAACAGTTACAAAGGGTACACCACTAGGGCGGATGCGGAAGCTAGATACGCGCGCTATCTAGCGGGAGAGAGGAGGGAGCGGAGGAGGAACTAGATGAAGACCAGTTTCATCGCGATGATGCTCATCGTGACCGCAGCTCTCTTCTATGTGATGGTAGTTTAGATGATCGATATCGACTTTGTAATGTGACGACAAACTCGGCTAATATGATGAACTTTGCTAATGTCTCGAGACCTAAACTTGGCTAATGTTTGAACTTTGTTCGCTATTTCGAATTTGGAGACTAATATGATGAATTCTATTGTGTGATGTTTATATTCTGTGCTGTAACGTATTTTGTAACCTGTGCAAATACCAGAAAAGCAAAAAATAATAATTCCTAATATTCATAGTAGTGGCGCACCATATTGAGCATTAGTGGCGCACCAAGATAAATACCAGTGGCGCATTATCGGGCATAGTAATGGCGCACTTGGGGCATAGGTGAAGGCAAATATGGCCCCCAGTAGTGGCGCACCATATTGAGCATTAGTGGCGCACCAAGGCTAAATACCAGTGGCGCATTATGGGGCATAGTAATGGCGCACTTGGGGGCATAGGTGAAGGTAAATATGGCCCCCTAGGAGGCATAGTAATGGCGCACTGTTGGACATAGTAATGGCGCACTATGTGGTGCGCCACTATTATCTGGGATACTAATGGCGCACCAGAGGTGCGCCATTACTATTTGTTACTAGTGGAGTGTTAATAATGGCGCACCTATAGTGCGCCATTAATAGCAAAAACTGGTGCGCCACTAACAGCCTTTTTTCTAGTAGTGCATCTCGTGTATTAAGTTCATGGAAAAACGGAGTAATGCAATAAGAACGATGACATGATGTAGACAAGATCTATTCATGTAGGAATAGACCCCATCTTGTTATCCTTGATGACAATGATACATGTGTGCCTTCCTGCCCCTTATGTCACTGGGAAAGGACACCGCAAGATCGAACCCATCACAAAGCACCTCTTCCCTTGGCAAGAAAAATTGATCTGGTTGGCCTAACTAAACCTATGATTCAAAGAAGAAACACGAGGCTATAAGTAATCATGCATATAAGAGATCAAAGATGTCGGCGTTCTAGGAACGGGGGTACCCAGACCTGCCTGCCTGTGGCCCAGGGCGTGGCCCACTTCGACAGCCAAGCATGGCCCGGTGCGGCCGCACTCAAGACAAGGCCCTCACGAGAGCCCCACCCTCGCGAGGGGGACAACGCCAAGACCCCCATAGGGAGGAGGCCTCCCCAGGTTGCCTCCCGAGGGGCGGAGGTCCCTATGTAGCGCTGAGCCTCGGGAGGTCGGGGGTGACGCCAGCCAGGCCAGGAGGGCACCAGCGCGCGTAGAGGAGACAATTTCCTCTTTGGTGCAAAGGAAGCAAGGACGTACGCAGGTTCCCAAGGCATCCCCCAAAGGTTTCCATTCCGGTGCAACGAGACTAAGACCACGAGCCCCATAGGATGGACGTCATCACCGAGCCCACCAACGCATCACCACCGGCTACTTTGCAGGCGAAGACCACCTTTCATTGGGATAAGGTGTACTCCTTGTCCCCCTTCGAATTTGGCCGTTGTGGGATCCCTTCCCGCCAATGCGATAAGGGAAGAGGACCCGGGCCATTATAAATAGAGGCAAGGTTGCGCCGTAGAGGAAGAGGGATCCAACACCACTCGAGCACCCTCGCGAGGTTACTCACCACTGTACCAGTTCATCCACAAACCACCTCATGAGGCAATCCACCAAAAGCAAGAGTAGGGTTTTACGCTTCACAGCGGCCCGAACCTGGGTAAATCTTCGTGTGCTAGTCTTCTTCCCCGCGATTGAGTGAGTTTGTCCGGCTAGGCTGTAGGATCGAAAGTATGTCTAGAGGGGGGATGATTAGACTACTTCACCAAATAAAAATTCTACCTTCTCCCAATTTTAAGTGTTGGCAGATTTTAGCTATGATAGCAAGTGAAGTACACCCTACACATGCATGTCTGAGCGTATAGCAGCGGAAATTAACAACAAGCATATGTAGTAGAGGGTAGGAAGGAAGATCAAACGCAATTTGGAGACACGAAGATTTTTCCCGTGGTTCCGATAGGTGGTGCTATCGTACGTCCACGTTTATGGAGTCTTCAACCCACGGAGGGTAACGGTCGCGAGAGTCCACAGAGGGCTCCACCCATAAGGGTCCATGAAATAGCAACCTTGACTATTCCATAACAGCTTCCGTCCACGAAGGACTAGCCTCACTATGGGTAGATCTTCACGAAGTAGGCGATCTCCTTGCCCGTACAAACTTCTTGGTTCAACTCCACAACACAAAGTAGGAGGCTCCCAAGCGACACCTAACCAATCTAGGAGGCACCACCCTCCAAAAGGAAATAGGCTCGGCAATATCGATGAACTCATTGCTCTTGTGCTTCAAGATTATAGACTCCTCAACACACAATCACATGAGTATTTGGTGGAAAGCAACTTGGGGAGGCTAGAGATCAAGATTCATATGGATGGAGTGGAATGGCTTGATCTCCACACATGAGTAGGTGGCTCTCTCTCAGAAAATTGGATGGGGGCAAGTATGGAATAGTTCTGAGTGCTTCTCTTTCGAGTGGGTGGTGGTGAAGGGGTATATATAGGCATCCCCAAAAATCCAACCGTTACACCTAAAGTAACCAACTCGGTGACACCAAAGTGTAAAACTCGGTGGTACCGAAGTGACCAAAAGGCAGTAACTTTTGAATCTCGATGAGACCAATACATAAGTCTCGGTGGTACCGACTAGATGACCAACGGTCAGATTGCACAACTCGGTGACGCCGATTTAAAATACTCGGTAAGACCGATTTTATGAAACGAGGTAACAGAAACTTGGCAAGCTGAACTCGGTGGCACCGATGCAGAAACGGTTGCACCGAAGGGCTATGGTTTGGCATGGGTCTCTCTGAGTTTGGGAATCGGTGGGTCCGAGTGGAAATTCTTGCTAGCACCGATTTTCATGATAGGCTTAGACAGACTTTTGTGGAAGAGTTTGTGGGTGTTCTTGGTGACTATCACTTGTGCACGTGCAGCATCTTGTTCACCAACAATACCTAACCCCCTTTCAATAGTACTGGCTTTCCTATGGACTCAAAGTGATTTCTCACAAAGTAAAATGTAGAGTCCTCTTGCTTGAAGCTTTGCCAATCCATTTCCTTACATCTTGGGGTTTCTCCACAATCCTTTTGCCAACCCATCATTGAACTTTTCCTGAAAAATACTTAGTGGAAACATTAGTTCAATGACATATATGTTGTTATTAATTACCAAAACCACCAAGGGAGCAAATGTGCTTTCATAGGCTGTGAAGCTGTGAGCAAGAGGTCGAAGCTAGTGGGGATCTTCGCACACGCCCCTGAGTTTGAACATCTTTGGGTTTTGCGAAGCCCGAAATCCGACATTTGGCGCACCAGGTAGGGGGCGTGTCAGAAGACTTCCACAAGCCTCGCTTCCTCCCCGCTCCGTTGTTTCGATGGCCGACGCCCGTCAAGCTTTCTTCGGCCCCGGCTGTTCCACCTTCACCAACCTCGCCGCTACCACTCATGACGCACGCCCTGGAACCTCGGTGGTGGGCGGTCATTATCAGGCCACCAGCGCCGTCTCCACCGCCGTCGCTGCTCGTGCCATCCAGACGCATTCGGGAGCTGCACGCCCGCTGCCGCGGCAAAGCACGCGCCTCGCGGCACCGCCCACGGGACCGCCATCACCCTGTACCCACGTGGGACACCTCAACGCGCATGACGCGCTGCTGATGGCGAGTGAGCTGCTTCGCCATCTCCCGACGGACGGGGGCTTCGATGCCTGGGCTGACCACATCGCCGAGTTGGTCGCCCGCATGAGGAGGACCTGGGTTCCGCACCACTCCTCTCGACCCCCAACGCTAGGCGCCAGGGGCTCGCTCGCCGTACCGCTCACCTCCTCGGCTGACAGTGTGACCGACACATGCCCGGGCGAGCCCGGGCAAGGCCCGCCCCATGCCGTGCTCCTTCTCCTCCGGATCCTGGTGACCGCCTTCGGGGCGCCGCTCGGCCCCACCGGTGGTGCCTTCGAAGAAGGTGACGGGACGCTCCGCGCGCGCCTTAACGCGCGCACTCATGTCCTGGTGGACCATCAACAACCTGGGTCGTCCCGACGCGACCTCGCCAACTGGCGTAGGGACCAGGCGGCTCAGGCTTCCGAGCAGGCAGATAACCATAGAGAAGGCGTAGTGGATAACCAGGGAGGCAACCCATGCCAAGACGCACGCGCCCAACCTCGCGGCGACGGTAGATGTAAGAAGCTTCGGGCGGAGGCTCAGCGCAGGAGGGTTTGTGGGCCGCGCGTCCCGAGCTGCGTCGTCTTGCCACCCAGTGAGGGTGACCATGGGGCGCGCGGAGACGGTTCAGGAGAAAGCCAAGGCCTTTACACAGAGGCCTATGTTCCGAGCAGCATCGTACCTGCGGACGACACCGTGGATTGCGTGTCCCCTGCGGGTGCCAGCATCCTCCAGGAGTAGGGAGGTGTCCCGGACGCCCTCTCCAAGCGAGGGAGCACCGGGCCAGGTTGGTGCAAGCGAGGGGGCGTCCCGGGATGCGTGGGGGCACGGTGCAGCTGCCGCCCTCACAAGCAAGCAGCACGCAGCCGAGCCCTCTGGGCCGGAGGAGCAACCACCTAGGGGGATCGGCAGGATACAAGCAGCGCGGGCCACGTGCGGCTACGGGGGCGCCGACGCGGTCCTCGGGAGGGAGGACCTCGCGAGGCCCTCGGGTCGTGGCCTGGCCGGCGCCCCGACGCCTCACGAGGCGGCTTCACCGACACAACACCCCTGTGGCTGCGCTGGGTGCATTGCGCTCGTGTTTGGGCCGCGGGAGCGCAATCCCGCAGCTACGCGGGGAACAATGCACTCATGTTTTGGCTGTAGGGGTGCGCAACCGCGCAGAAATGCGCGGGATGGGTCGTGACTGAGTTGGGAGCACCTAGGCTTTGCGCTTGGGGGCTTGCCTAGCTATCTTCGACCGTGACACTCTCACGTAATAATGAGTGGGCTGTATACGCCCGGAGCCCCCCGAGGACGCGGAGGGATTCCAACCCACGCCCAAGTGGAAGCCCCATGCTCCGCGCTGGCGGACAACACTATCCTCCAATGACTATGCCCACGCCTAGTGGAAGCCCTAGGCTTCGCGCTGGGGGGAAGACGACGACGAAGACTAGCCTAGGTGCCGGACACGGTTGTTGCTTGCTCCTTTTTGTATTCGAATTGCCACTTTTTGAAATGAAACTCGAATTTTCGCAGCTCTATTTGAAAAAGAGGTGGAAATTTTCTCTCTTTGCAATCCTTTTTGGTCTTGAAATCTCGTTTTTTGAATCGGCACCTGTCGGTCCCCCCCTCATGCGCCCAGCGAGCGGGGCGGCACGGGCTTGGTGTGCACACCTTGCCGAAGCCCTGGCACCTTGGTCCACGCGCTGTGCTCTCAGGCAAGCCGGCAGGCGCCCGTTGCCTCAGAAGTGTCAATCTTTTGCGGCCGACCCTCGCTCGGGGGCTTCGGCCGTGGCCCGGCGCGGCATCATGGAGCCTCAGGAGACTCAGGCTCCTCTTGGGGTAGGAACTGGCAAGGAAAGGTATGGGGGCTGCTTGAGCGTTAAGGGGGCTCTTGAGCAACGCGACTCAGGAGCCTCACTGGTCACGTTGCCCCTCGCCCCTTGGTCTCGTCCTGGTGATCCGGACGCCCCAACGGCGGTCGAGGTATGCGCGGGACTGGGCTTCGCCGACGCAGAGCACTAAGAAGGCCCCCAAACCATTGCGCTCGCAAGGAAGAAGCCCCCTAGCGAGATCCCCAAGCTTCCTAGGCGCTACAACTGCACCTCGCAACACACGAGCTCGCCACGGCCCGCCGAGATAAGTACCCCAACCGTAAAGAGCAGAAATTTCTTGATCCAATTATAGCCCAAATACTGGGGTATGAGACGGGAACGCTAACGTGAGAATGCAGGCGCTACGGTTTACTACGTGCCCCCTTCAGTCCTCCTGTGGCTCTAGGTATAGGAAGGGCAGCGCAAGGGAAGGAATCTGGCCTCTCTAGGCATCGCTGCTAAAGCTTTGGCCTTGGAGCGGCACACGTCCCCTGAGGAGGGTCCACCTCGTGAGGCCACGGCAGGCCGCTATCGCCGGACACCGTACGACACCCCCGCGGACCTCATGAAGAGCGCCAGGCGTGGAGCAACGACACAGCGGGACAAGCGAAGGCGCGAGGGGGTGCGCGGAGGCGCACCAACGATGACGCAAAACCCCACGGAGGAGATGAGGACGCGTCGCACAAAACAAGCAATCGACGGTCTAAAAAAATGGGAGGAAGATGAAAGTAAAACAAAAAAGTTTAACGCCCCCATGGGCCAGGTATTTCTTAATGTAACAGGAACTAGAGGAACAAAACGGGGGAAGCCTAGGCGGAGGATCCGCGTTACCCATCTAGACCCCCGCCAGCCTCGGCGCCGGAGTCGTCGCCCTCGTCGGAGGAAGGCTCCTGGACGAGCCGCTCCACGAGGGATTCCACCTTCTGGCGCACCTCATCCCTGAGGGGCCTCTGGAGCTCCTCAGGCACCGGCTCCATGACGCGGGAAAGGTCAAGCTCTTGGACGTGGCGGCGCAGGTTGGAGAAGGCGTGCGTCAGCGCGATGTCCAGGAGGTCGCACGCGCTGGACACGTTGTTTTCGTCCACCCGGCAGACGCCGGTCACCAGCGCCTCCACCACCTTGCCGAAGAAGTTGAGATAACCCCCGTCGCCGTGAGCACACGGCAGCGTGGGGGCTTCCCCAACAAACCGGCCAACCGCACCAACCGCGCGGTGGGCAATGTCCAGGTACTTCTTGGCGCGCTGCGCCTCCAGCAACTTCGCGTGCGCCGCCATGTCCTGGGCAGCCTGCACGGCGTCAGCTGCTCCGTTGATCTGGGCCTGAAGGGACGCCAGCTCTGCCTTGGCCTCCTCCTCGCCTCTGAGTGCGGCCTGGAGGGCGGCCTCGGCGCCCGCCAGCTGGGCCCTTAGCACGTCCGCCTCCTCCTGGAGCTCGTCCAGCTTGCGCCTCTTGGGCGCAGGCCTCCTGGGAGGAGGAGGCAATCAGGTCCGGCCTGTCGGGCATGGTTGCAAGAAAAGGGGTGCGCGACGAAACACTTACTCGTCGATGATGACCCAACGCCGGCGTGCTGGGGTCGGCCTCGAAGGCCCCCCGCCGCTGCCTCCAGAGGCCGGCGGTGGATCCGTAGACCCCGTGCGCCTCCCCGCACCTGCTGCACTCCCTCTAGGCGCCATGGAAGGTAAGGGAAGAAGGGAGGATGAGAAAGATATCTTTGGAAGGATGGGAAGCGAGAGGTCGCGTTAGGATGGCATGACCCCCCGGGCGAGGCGGGTTTATAGGCGCAACCGCTGTCCATGGGGCGTTGTGGGGAGTGGAGGCGCTGTGCGCTCCCCGGGTGCCACATGCCCGACTCGTCAGCGTGCAGCCCTTCTTCACGTCGCTTCATCTGCCCTCGGCGGGTCACATCTGCGTGGACCGAGGGGAGGGAAGGCACAAGGAGACAGCCGCATTCAAGGAAGGGCAATGATGGCCGGCGCGGCGGGCAGGCTTCGCGTCAGCCTGACTCGGGGCGGTTCCAAAGTCTTCGGGGAACGGAGGCGTCCGCGTCTCATTATGCGCCACGCATCAGGCTAGGACCACAGGCGATTGGGGCCCGCGGCGGTCAGGTCGGCTTCTTCGGCTTCACCCCGAAGCCAACCCAAGCGTGCCTTGGGCCCGGGGACTGCTGTCGGCGTTCTGGGAACGGGGGTACCCAGACCTGCCTGCCTGCGGCCTAGGGCGTGGCCCACTTCGCCAGCCAAGCACGGCCCGGCGCGGCCACACTCAAGACAAGGCCCTCGCGAGAGCCCCGCCCTCGCGAGGGCGATGACGCCAAGACCCCCGGAGGGAGGAGGCCTCCCCAGGTTGCCTCCTGAGGGGCAGAGGTCCCTATACAGCGCTCAGCCTCGGGAGGTCGGGGGTGACGCCAGCCAGGCCAGGCGGGCACCAGCGCGCGCAGAGGAGACAGTTTCCTGTTTGGTGCAAAGGAAGCAAGGACGTACGCAGGTTCCCAAGGCATCCCCAAAGGTTTCCATTCCGACGCAACGAGACCAAGACCACGAGCCCCGCAGGACGGACGTCATCACCGAGCACACCACCGCATCACCACCGGCTACTTTGCAGGCGAAGACCACTATAATAGCCCAAGTGCAATCCATGTCATTTGTTTCATCCCATGTGCTTGTGTTTGAGTTGTGTTATAACATGTGAGACTTATATTGGATGTTTGCAATGCTATCAGGAGTTTGAGTTTCACCTTGCCTTTGTTATTTCTTGCACCATTGTCATTTCATGCATCATCTCATCATGCCCATCATACTAAGTGCATAGTATTTGATACCATGATGAGCTTGTAGTTGTGGTGATGTGATTGTATGTGTTATGGAGTGAGTGCATGTGTGGCCTTGATTGGAGTGCTCCTCTATTTATTGCCCATTTCAAAAAACTATCCCACTATTTCAAAACTATTCCATTGTTTCTCTTATTCAAGTATATAACATGTGGTATTTGTAGTTGCTGTTTTAATAGGTTAAAAATGTTCCAACTCTCCTAAATAATCTGGTGAGAATAATGTTCAAGTTCTCAACATGTTCTCTGGCTTGTCTATTTTTAAACAATTGCAAACAGTATTCTATTAAATAAAATATGTGGTTTATTTCTTTTCTCTAAAAATGCTCAGTTCATTTTTATTAAATGGGGAATGTTTTGCTGAGTCCAAAACATATTTTATCTCTATCTAGTTCTTCTCCATTCTTTGTCTAGATTAATTGTTCGTTGGGTTTTAAAAAATATTAGGAAACGTTCTAGGGAGAGAGAGAGGGGTTTCTCAGCCCACCTGGGCCTTGCCTTGCCTTGGCCCAGCAGAGGAAGCTAGCGCAACACGCTAGCGTCAGTCATCGTCCTCCCCGCGATCCATTCCTCCCCTCCTCTCGCATCGCCGCCGCTCAGGTAGGTCGCCCCGCGCACGCCGTTGCCCTGCCCGCCATGCTCCGGCCGAGCGCGAGCTCGAGCTCGGGGTAGCCTCCCTGCGTCGTCTCCGGCCTCCCTTTCCGCATATATCGAAGCCCCGGGAGTCCCTGCATCTTCTTCCTCTTCGCACGCAACGCCATCGACGCCGAAGCTCCGCCTCCGTCGCTGTCTTCTTCCCTGCGCGCGGACCCGAAGACCGTCAAGGTTCAGAGCCTCCTCGCGTCGTCTCCAGCTCGACCCCGTCCTCCTATCCATATCCTAGGTGAGATAGGTATACCCTTCTCCCTGCTCACCCTTCTCCCTCGCGTTATTGTGCCCCGGTCGCGTAGATCCGTGCATGCCGCCGTCGTGCTCCCGTAGCTCCGGCGAAAGCCGTGTGTTTTTTCCATGCGCGGTTGTTGCTTCGTCGCCGTGCCTCGCAGTGCCTCGTGTAGTAGCAGGGGGCTCGTGTGCTCTGCCCAGGCCCCTCAGGAGATGCCCCGCGCGCGTGCCAGCCATCCCGCAGCCCTGCGCAGCCTCGCTTCGCTCCTGATGCGAGCCATGGCTTCTGCCATGAGGAGGGAGCTTCAAGCTCCCCTGCATCGCGTTATGCTCGCCCTTACTCCGCGTAGACGATGGAAATGGGTCCCCCGAGTAGTCCGCATGCTCCGCCGCCGTTTGTTAGTTTCGGTGGTCGCCGGAGGGCTCGCCGGCGCCATCGCGGGCTTCTCTGTCTCCGGGCAGAGGAAGCAGGGGCCTTTTGTGTTATCTGAGTCGAGCTCCCTCCTCTGTCAAGAGCTGAGGCAGTAGCGCATTGGTTTCGACTCACGAGAGGACCGAGAGGTCCAGGGATCGAATCCCCCCTGGCCTTTTATTTTTTCGGTGCGTGTACTATGCGTGTGTGTGCGTGTGTGGTCTGTGTGTCTGTGGATCCCGTGTGGCTGCGTAGAGATCCCGTGTGGCTATGTGTTTTCTGTGCTGTGCGGGTGTGTGTCCCTGTGTGTGTGTGTGTGCTGGGTGTGATAGTGTGTGTGACAGGTGGACCTTGTGGGGCCACCCTGTCATACTCAGGGACGGGCCTGGCTCACTGCCAGTGGGACCCCTCCCCTTTTTCTATTTATTTTTGTTTGTTTTGTCTCACTGTTTGTTTTATTCCCTGTTTTGGAAGTGCTGCCAAATCAGGACATTGCCATTTTTGGTCATGTCCAATTAGGGAAGGTTTTGACTCATAAGTGATTGTATGTATTTTCGAACTATGTTTTGGGCAATTTACAAATGCAAATATATGAGTATGATATATGATTTTGGGGTAGAATTTTCCAAGGAATCCAATGGTGCAACTTGTTTGGGCATTTGAGTAAGTTTGCAAAATGTCATTTTTGTTCCAACATGTCATTTTGCCATTTTCACATGAATTAATCTATGCATCTTATATGATACTTGTCAACATGAATATGCTAGTGTTTTGTGGGTACTAGGCCCTGGTATTTTTGTTTGGCATGATAAACTTGTGGATGAGTGGGTTTCTTGCTGTTAACATGCCAAGAAATAACACTGTTTTCATGTCTCAATTTTGCTAAGTGTTGAATGCTGTTATTTTCTTGCCATGTTTAGAGGATGGTTCCCATGAATGTGTTGATCCTTTGAGTTTGGGGCCTTAACATGTTTTGTTTAGCTCTTCATGCTCTACCTATTTGTGCTAAGAACATGAGCATTAAGCCCTTGCATCATATCTAAAACCTGCTGTCAAGTTGCTATTCTGTTAACATGTGTCCAGTTTTGCCCTTGCTAATTTGGCTAAGTCTGAGTAGTTGCTGTTATTTTCATGCCATGGTTAGAGGACGCTACCAAGTGATATGTTGTGTTCTAGCTCATGCTCAATGCTAGTGTTTTGTTGTAGATGTTGCCCTCTACCATCCTGTTAATTTTCATGCCATGAAATGCCCTCTAGCATATATAAATAGTGCTGTCAATATGCCATCTGGTTAACTCAGATTCCATAAAACTGGATTTTCACTAAGTCCCTAAAATCTGTTTCAACATGCCATCTTGTGAGCTTCATTGCTATTGATCCATGCTTCCTTTCAAGTTTGTGTAGATGGATGATTTGTTAAGCATGCTGTATAGTTTCTGTACATGCCTTGGTTTTGGTTTAAAACCTGCTGTAGCTCTGGCTAGGTGTGTGACAAGATGCCATGTTGCTGTTTGTGGACAGATTGTGTGTTTGAATGTTTTGACTTGTGGGAGCTATACTCCATTGTTTTGCTTGATCTTTGAAAGCACATTTGCTCCCTTGGTGGTTTTGGTAATTTATAACAACATATAAGTCATTGAACTAATGTTTTCCATCAAGTATATTTCAGGAAAAGTTCAATGATAGGGATGGCAAAAGGATTATGAAGATTGTGGAAATACCCCAAGATGCAAGGAAATGGATTGACAAAGCTTCAAGCAAGACTACTCTACATTTTACATTTGTGAGAAATCACTTTGAGTCCATAGGAAAGCCAATACTATTAAAAGGGGGTAAGGTTTTGATTGGTGAACAAAATGCTCATACGTGCACAAGGATAGTCACCAAAAACACCCACAAGCTCTTCCACAAAGTCTGTCCATAGCCAAATATTCAAAATCGGTGCAACCAACACTTTCTACTCGGTGCCACCGATTCCCAAACTCAGACAGACTCAGCCAAACCCTAGCCACTTCGGTGCAACCGATTCCATACCGGTGCCACCGAGTTTAGGTTGCCAACTTTCTGTTACGCAAATTCACAATATCGGTACCACCGAGATTGTTGGATCGGCGTCACCGAGATTGGGAATCTGACTGTTGGTCACCTTATCGGCGCAACCGAGTTTCCTATATCGGTCTCACCGAGATTCAAAAGTTGACACCTTTTGGTCACTTTGGTACCACCGAGATTAACACATCGGTGTCACCGAGTTGGTCATTTTGTGTGTAACGGTTGGATTTTTGGGGATGCCTATATATACCCCTCCACCACCACCTACTCGAAAGAGAAGCACTCAGAACTATTCCATACTTGCCCCATCCAGTTTTCTGAGAGAGAGACACCTACCCTTGTGTTGAGGTCAAGATCTTCCACTCCAACCATATGGATCTTGATTTCTAGCCTCCCCAAGTTGCTTTCCACCAATCCCATCTCTTCCACCAAGCCAAATCTGTGAGAGAGTGATTGTGTGTTGAGGAGTCTATCATCTTGAAGCACAAGAGCAAGGAGTTCATCGTCATTACCGAGCCTATTACCTTTTGGAGGGTGGTGCCTCCTAGATTGGTTAGGTGTCGCTTGAGAGCCTCCTACTTCGTGTTGTGGAGTTGAACCAAGAAGTTTGTAAGGGCAAGGAGATCGCCTACTTCGTGAAGATCTACCCATAGTGAGGCTAGTCCTTCGTGGACGGAAGCCGTTATGGAATATTCAAGGTTGCTACTTCGTGGACCCTTATGGGTGGAGCCCTCCGTGGACTCTCGCGACCGTTACCCTCCGTGGGTTGAAGACTCCATAAACGTGGATGTACGATAGCACCACCTATCGGAACCACGGGAAAAATCATCGTGTCTACAATTGCGTTTCATCTTCCTGCCCTATCCTTTCTACTCATGCTTTTTGTTACTTTCCGCTGCTATACTCTTAGACTTGCATGTGTAGGATGTACTTGACTTGCCATGAAATGCTAAAATTGCCAACTCTAAAATTTGGGAAAAGGCAAAACTTTTATTTGGTCAAGTAGTCTAATCACCCCCCCTCTAGACATACTTTCGGTCCTACAAGTGGTATCAGAGCTTTGGTCTCCATTGCATTAGTCTCACAACCTAGGAGAGTATGGCGTCTAGTGAGGGAAGTTATCACCGTAGAGGTCCGTACTTTGATGGCACTAATTTTGCTAGTTGGAAGCACAAAATGAAAATGCATATTCTTGGTCATAACCCCACCGTTTGGGCTGTTGTTCGTGTTGGCTTGCAAGGTGAATTCTTTCGTGATGGAAAGGAACCGGATCGTGAAGCAACCGCAGCTGAATTGAAGATGTTGCAATACAACGCTCAAGCATGTGACATTCTCTTCAACTGCCTATGCCCCGAAGGATTCAACAAAATCAGCCGTCTTGAGAATGCAAAAGAGATTTGGGATACTTTGGTTGATATACACGAAGGAACCGAGTCCGTGAGAGAATCCAAGTTGGATGTTCATCAAGGTCAGCTTGACAAGTTCAAGATGAAGGATGGTGAAGGAGTCGCAGAGATGTACTCTAGGCTTGCTCTCATCACCAATGAGATTGTCGGCTTAGGAAGCGAAGTGATGACCGAAAAATTCATCATCAAGAAGATACTTAGAGCTTTGGATGAGAGATATGACACCGTGTGCACATTGATCCAAATGATGCCCAACTACAAAGATCTCAAGCCTACGGAAGTCTTTGGAAGGATTTTTGCTCATGAGATGACACTCAAAGACAAAGAAGAGCTTCACCACAAGTCTAGCGGTGCTTACAAAGCCACAAGTGATGCTCCCGCAACTTCAAGCAACAACCTTGTCACCAATGAAGAGATAAGCCTCATGGTCAAGAAATTCAACAAGTTCTACAAGAATAGAGGCAAAGAAAGAAGCTCCAACTCAAGATATGATGAGAAGCGTTCGTCAAGTCGTGACTACAATTGCTATAATTGTGGGAAGCCCGGACACTACACCAATGAGTGCACGGCTCCCTACAAACGAAGAGAAGAGTCACCTCGAAGACGAAGCTCAAGGAATGAATCACCTCAAAGAGAAAGAAGGAGTAGAGATGATCGTTATGAACGAAGACCCTCAAGGAGAAGTAGAGATTCAGAGAAGAAGGACAAGTACACGAAGAGTTACACAAGAAGAAAACATCAAGCTCATGTTGGTGAATGGGTTTCCGGCTCCGACTCCGACAACAACTCCGAGAGAAGCTATCAATCCGACTCCTACTATAGTCAAGATGATGGTGTTGCCGGGATTGCCCTAGTGACTACCAACTCCCATGATTTATTTGATTCACCAAACGAAGGGAGTGGAAGTTGCTTCATGGCTAAAGGCCCCAAGGTATCACACCCCGAGTATCATGATTTTGATAGTGATGAAGATGACTTGCTTTGTGATGATGACTTGCTATTTGATAAAACTTGTGATGTTAGTCAAAATGAACTTGATAATTCTCATGATAGTCAAGATAAGTCAATTGATGATGATAAGATGAAAATAGAAGAACTAACTAAAGAACTAAACACTCTTAAGTTAGCTCATGAATCTACTCTTGAAGATCATAGAGAGCTTGTGAGAACTCATGAGAAGCTACGCTTCGAGAAGCTCAATTTGGAGCAAGAGCATGAGTTTCTTAAAGCTATCAATGGCGATCTCCGAAAGAAGACTTCATCTTATCTAGCCAAACGACTGCTCTTATCTACATTCATGCCTCAAGTTAAAACTAAGCAATCTAGTAACAAAGGCAAGAAAGGTTCTTCATCTAGTAGCAACAATAAAAATGCAAAACCCAATGATGTTGCTTCTAGTAGTTCTATTGATTCCACTAATGATGTTTCTCTTAGCCAAGTTACACTTGAGCAAGAAAATGCTTTATTGAAAGGAATTATAGAGAAAGGTATCTACAAGAGTCTTGCCGGGTGCAAGCAATTTGAGGAAATTGTACGCAAGCACGGAGGATACCGAAAGAGCCGTGGTGTTGGCTACTTCAACGCAAATGGAGTTGAATGGGAAGAAGGTCAATACCCCGAGCCAAAGTTTGTTCCTCCAAAGGAGAAGTATGAAAATACTCTTCCCAAGGGGACAAGCACTCAAGATGATCTTCCACCAGAAGACCACAAGCTCAAGGGCAAGAACAAGCTTCAAGAGGACACTGACTCATATGAAGATGAATCCCTAGCTATGGTGGAGTGGGTTCCCAAGGCTACTTCATGCTCAACTTCTACAAAGGCTACAACAACACAAAGGATCCCCATCAACTTGATGTGGGTCCCCAAGAAGAAGAACTAGAGAGTTCTTGAGGGGTGGCTCCGCCAATGAAATTCACTCACATTCATTATTGGCAAGAATTATTTGCAATCAACATCAACTCTATGCAATAGTTCAAGGAGTCACACATTCCCTCAAAGGTAAGCAAGGGACAAGGTAATCAACAAATCAATGGACATCATTACACATGCTTTGCACTCCATGTCCATAGATATCCTTGTATTTGTCTCTTGTATGTTGGGACTAACCCATGTAGGTGAGAAGAGTAAGGAAACAACAATGATGCTCCCAACTCTTGGTGCTCTTCATCAACCTTGAGCATCCACCACTACCTCACCAACATGAAGTCTTCTTCGACAAAACCCAAGGTTTGTTTCTCCCCCTTATGGGGGGATGTCACATCAAGGGGGAGCTTTACTCTAAGACTTGAGTTAAAGCATCTCTTCGTATGTGACAATATTAAATGCTTTATGTAAAAGTGGTAACCCCACTTGTGCTTAAACGATGAGTATGACCTATGATCTAGTATTCTTACTTGGCTCCTAAGTCAATATACTCATATATAGATGACTTCGTCATCGCCAAAGTGCTTGTTAGATGCTTGTATGTTTGTGCATGTTTGCCATGATTTCATTTGACATCTCTTTGTGTGAGCATGTTGGTCTGCATTTATTTTCTCATTCGAGGACATCCAATTGTTTGGTTTTTGATTTATCTTTTGCCAATTGGATGGACAAGAATGCCTAGTACCACTCTTTAGCTATCTATGCTTTCTCACCTCATATTCCATTCATGCTGCATCACAAAATTTGAACAAGTACTTTTCGATCCCTCTGTGTGTGGAGCACTCAGAGTTCCGTATCGACAAGGACTGACCATTAAAACCTCCCAAGTGCATCTCGGTGGAACCAACCCACAATTCTCGGTCTCACCGAATGCCTAGTGTTGATCTGGTTTTCTATCTCGGTACTACCGATTCCATATTCTCGGTTACACCGAGTTTCCCTGTCAGCTGACAGTTGAGGAACTCAGTGACACCGAAAATTTAGAACCGGTATCACCGATAGTGAAGGGTATACAAGTTGTGGTCCCGACGGTTCGAAATTTCAATCTTCAATCGTCGCGCCCCAAACCCTAAGCTGCCGCAAAAGGACCCCCTGGTCATCGCCTTGCCTCCCCGTGTGTCTTCACCGCTGGGAATCCTCGCCATCGACGGGCATCTTCGCCGCCGTCGCCGCCGTATCGGATCCGTCACCGAGCTAGGGTACGGATTCGATCTTTCTTGCGCTCCCCGTCTGATTCTTGCGCAATAAAGTTGATTTTCTCTATAAGCCACAGTTTGCACATCTTTCTATCCACGAGAAAACTCCGTAGATTTGAGAACAATAGATTTGCTAGGGTTTGCCTTCCGCCCGATGGAACTCGGTAGAACCGAAGTGAACTAATCGGTATCACCGATTTGCCAGTCTGTGTTGCTGAGAACTGTCTCGGTGAAACCAAGTACTTCCTTTCGGTCTCACCGAAAGGAGGGCCAAGTTTCTGTTAATGAGATAGTCAGTCTCGGTAGCACCGAAAACTTTGCTTCGGCTGTACCGATTTTCATGTGACATAATGTAAACTTTGAAGATCTTTTGTTCAAACTTTCAAAAACCAGCCACATTTTGTGATGACTTATCCTTTCCTGCTCCTCTATACTCTATTCGCAGGGTCAGTATGTCAAGTGCTGAGGACAGTGAGAACAACTTCAGAGAGCAGAGTGTTGAATTGGATTCTGGCACTAGTCCTGAGTCTAGTTCATCTTCAGATCTAGGCACTCCGAGTTCCCTGGGTTGCCCAAGGCTGCTACAAGGGCCAGGAAGAAGCTGAATTCAGATGAGGAGGATTCAGACTTCGTCCAAGAAGAGGTTCTTGCTAAGAAGCAAGAGAAGGCTGCCAAGAAAGCTGCAAATGAAGCTACCTCTTCAAGGAGAGCTGTCAGGAAAGAGTATGCTAGCTCTGAGGCTATGAGAGCACCTGAGGGTGCTAGGGAAAAAATGGCTCTTCACCTTGAGTCACCCCCAAAGAAATCTATGCCTAAGAAGGCAGGGGAGAAGAAGAGAGCCAGGAAGAGGATAGTCTATGTCACTGGCAGGCAGACCTCCATGTTTGAGGATCCTGAGGAAGCTGCTGGTGCTGCTGCTGAGGAGGAGGAAGAACATGTTGAGAAGGCCCCTCCCAAGAAGAAAAAGAAGCTTATGTCTGATGCTATGCCAAAGACTGGCACTTCCAAGAGCACCAAGTCTGCCCCCAAGAAGGCTGCTGCTGAGAAGCCCAGGAGGACTTCCAAGCAAATTCTAGCATCTGAGAAGAACAAAGGGACTGCCTCCAGAGTTGAGGATGAGGATGCTATGTCTGCCTTAATGAAGCTTAGGCCACACTTTCCAGTACATAATGACAGCTACCCACTTGCTGAGGATATGAAGAAGAGGAAGGATTCTGGTTTGAGGGCTTGGAGAGCTGCTGATCCTTGATGCCCAAGTCAGGAGATGACAAGATGATCCGAGGCTACTTCATCAACATGCTGATTCATCTTGACAGACACACCAGGATTAGAGTCATGGACTTAATTGTTGAGACAGTTAAGAGGGTTGCTGCTGATCAGAAGCGCTCTTGCTGCTATGCACCCTATATCCAGATGCTCATCAACTCTAAGTTGGAGAAGCACATATTTTCTCTAGACCGTCTGTGGCACCCCGGCTCAGAGAACCGGATTACCAGTGTTTCCAACCCAGAGATCATGTCTTCTGGAAACACACAACAACTTGGTACAGAACAGAACTGAACTTTATTGATAGGAGTCGAGTACAAACGCGTATTTTACAATGGTGACGAGGCCAAAGGCACCCTCGGTGCTCTGACAGTATCTACATTATTTATGTCACATAGCAGGGCCTCGGAATACTAAGTACTTCTATTGCGTAGCGGAACATAGCGCAACTCCATCCACAGGGACACTGCTGTGGACACATCCTAGTTAGCATAGCCAGCACCTTCAGGACCTCCGTCCTCGGATTCTCCTGCATCTGGCATGATACGCCAGGTGAGTACTTTGAATGTACTCGCAAGCTCACGACAACCAAGTAATGCAGCAAACAATAGCATGGCAATCACAATATCATTTAAGCAATTTACTTACTGTTACCGATCATCAACTTACTCTCTTCCGGGTTGTCCCACAACCCTCGGAATACTCATAACCACTGAGTACTTCCGAACACAAGATGAGTTCTTCCATCATTAACATCACTGTTATGGTTGACCGTCTATTGAGGTCTGGACGGGCTGTCCAATACCATGGACACGGCTATTCGAATAGATTTTTCACTCTGCAGAGGTTGCGCACTTTACCCACACCATGAAGCACCTGGCCTCATGATCCCACTCGGGTGGACCAGCGTTGCTTCAACAAAACCTGCCTGACCCGTGACTCTTTCATCGTAACACCGGCACTCTTCCTCCCCCGGAGGTCAGCCTTGGGTGGCCCCTGTGTCCTCAAGACACCTGCCACCGTCGTGGCCAAACTATGTAGACCCAAACGGGGTCTACTGTCCCAAACGGGGACGCCGGCACAAACTCAACTATCAACTGGGTTCATAGGGTTATCACCGCCTACCTGATCAGGGTAGCGCGCGTACATAACCCTCCCTCTTTGGAGGTACCGGTGAAAGATCACGCAGTCAGACCCGGTCAGGGCCGTCCCATACCGGCAAATGTGGTTGCACGAGTATGCCCAGATAGGTGACTCAAGATCAACCACTAAGTTCATGTGTCAACTATAGTGATTCAGTACAATACTTAAATATTTAAACATTACTATGAATTTCTACATCAAATAAATTAACCTAATGCATATAAAGATGCAATGCTATAGAAATGCGTGCATGAAATGGGTCTCATGGCTTGCCTTGCTCTGTTGGGTGGTTCAAACACTCTTGATCTTCAAAGGCACCAAAATCTCCTTCTGAAAGTATTTTCAAATACAATTGAAAATGTCACATAAAGCATTTTTATTAACCAGAAATTCTGTAGACATTGGAAAAATACCAAAATTTGTCAGCAACTAAAGGGGTTCAAAACAAACACAATGCAAAAAGAATCAATTGAATTGGAGCTATAGATAAAAAGTTATTGATGGTCAAAGTCTGGTCAAATATCTGAAATATAAACAAAAATCAGAAAACCTAATAGGGGCCACGTCGGAAGCGTAAAGTGGAGGGGACGCCTCCACTTACCGCTTCGGCCGCGGGCCGGAGTGGCCGACAGGTGGGGCCAATCGTTTTAAAACAGAGAGAGGGGGGAGGGAACAGAGGCGGGGCGGAGCTCCGGCGATGGTCGCCCGTGGTAGAGACGGCGGCGGCGCTCGGAGATGATGGGAATGGATCGGGCGCTCGACGGTGAGCATGCACGTACCCGCAAACTAGCAAGAGGTGGCCGGACGACGTCATCCCCTTCGTCTCCGGCGGCGGCTGCGCTCGGGTGGGATCGAAGACAGCGGTTCTGGCGATGGATGGCTCGGGCAGGAGGTCGGGGAGCACCAGGGAGATGCCCTGAGCTCGATGGAGGGGTCAATTGGGCTTGGGGAGGCGAGGAAATGCTGGCGACGAGGAAACTACAGAAGGCGGAGCTCCGGTGAGGTTCGAGGCCAGAGGGCCTCTCGGCCTTGGCTCGTTGCTCGGGGGAACAATTGAGAGGAGGAGGCGATGGTTGAAGAGCTCGGAGGGCCTAGGGGAGGCCTTAAATAGGCAGGGGGCGAGGGCGGCGATCTCTCCCGAAGCGGCGAGGCTTGGCCACGTCGCCGGTGTTCGTACGATGCGCTAGCTGGCCGGGAGCGTCGACGGGATGGGAGAGGGCAGGAGAGGGCGACGGGATGGGTCCGACGCCATTAATGGCTCGCGGACGACCACAGTGGCCGAAGCTCACTGTTATGCCCGTGGCGAAGCTTGGCCGGAAGCGGCGGCGGCCATCTCCGGCGACCAGGAGGGTTCAAGAGGAGCCACGCGGCTGTCTGCGACGATGTCGGCACCAAGGGACAAGGGGGGGCGGTGATGGACGGCTCAGGCGCGCTTGTCCAACTCTGGCGCCGTGCAGAGCGCGCGCACTGGCATGCCAGTGCTGTGCTCACCACGGGTGCGGCTACCAGGAAGACACGCACGCCGGTCACACCTTGTCCACAGCATCGACCCTTGTTCACTTAGTCACTCTAGGCCACTGGCTCGACTGGCAAGGTTTGAGAGAGTTTGAGAAAGAAATGAATGAGGTCCCTTTGAAAGCTATCATTCTGGTGCAGAACACAAATGAGCTTGTGGCCCTTAGATAGATGTTCTGCAAATGATGAAACTTGGTGGAAAGAAGTTATTTGGTAGTGCACTCATGCCATAAAATTTATAGATCAATTGTGCACTCCTAGCTTGTACTTCCTTCACAAAGGTTCAAAATAAGCAAAAACTTGACAGGGTCCTGCTGCTCAAAAACTGAATTGGACTAGATGATGTTTTTGGATATTGAGGCTAGATAGGATCCCTAGAAGCTTGGGGAATTTATTGGGAATTTTCTGGAATAGGAATAATAGGGTTGCTTCACAATGGACAGATTCTGATCAGAAACAAAATAATTATTCTGGCCAAAATTTCCCATTGGGCAACTAGATATTTTTGGAGAATATGGGATCCTATGATGATGAGAAGATGGGGAAAAAGTTTGGGAATTAATTGACCACCCAAATTATAGGTTGCTTCACAACCCATAGTGATGACCTAAATTCCCAAATTGAGAAAATGATTTTAGGAAAAAGATTAAATATTGGAAAAATTGTCCAAGAGAGCATGGAAGGGTTTTATCAAGATGATAAAGGTTTTGGGATGCTTGAAGAATTTTTTTATCAAGACATAGGTCAACTCAACTGAAAAGGTTTTGAAAATCAACTAAATTGCAAATAAAACCCAGATGTTTTTGAAAAGAAAAAGTTGCCAAAATCAGGGTGTCACACCGTCCCCACTTGCCCCTACAGCCAGATCTCGAGGACAACATTGTGGTGATGAACCCGGATCATCCCACTTCAGTTGCAGCACAGGCAGAAGCAGATGCAGCTGGAGCCACTAGTGCTCAGGTCCCTAGATCCAGGAATGAGCAAATGGATCTTTTGATCTCATCAGTTCAGGGCATGCAGAAGGACATTATGGGGATTCTGGACAACTAGAACAGTCTTGTGAGGATCTTCGAGAACAGGATCAAGACCCTTAATGATAAGGTGGATGGGCTGACTAAGACAGTCAATGAGCTCAAGAAGGAAGTTGACTCAGTGCCTCTTCCTCAGACTTCTTCAGATGATGATGATGATGAGGATGGATCACCTCTCAGGCCAGGCACACAGTTTACTACTCAGGCCAGATCAGCCACTGTGCCAGCTCCAGACTTGAGGCCCTCTTCATCAGCTCCAGCCACTATCACCTCAGCTCCTACTCCATCAGTTTCAGTTCCTCCTGTTGCCACTCCATCTCCATCCACGACATCTGCAGAGATCTTCGCAGATGCTGTTCTCTCGACTCCTTCATCAACAACCGGAGGAGATCAGCCCAAGAACGATTAGACATATGCCTTTGAACTTTTTGGTAACTTCTTTCCAAAGGGGGAGAAGTGTATATAGATCTTTAGGCTTCGAGTGAGAGAACGTTTGGTTTTTATTGCTTTTTCAAAAACACATGTGGCACCCCGATAGAGGGCCGACGCACGCCAGTCCCCAGGATAAGACCTGACGCACGCCAAAGACATGATACAGCAATTTCCAGGCAAAATGGCTTTATTAATTATAATGGAGTATTACAATACTGTTGCTTACAACAATATTACATAACTCCAGGGCTAGCTAAATGGCATTGGAGGTCTTGGGTCATCGGCAATGACGTCTCTGGCTGGGCTCCATAATGCACAGGACAGGCTTGGTTAGGCTCTAGCACGACAGATCTTCTCCTGCAACTGGCCACGTGCAAGGCCAGGTGAGTACTTTGAATGTACTCGCAAGACAACCAAATACATAGCGTCCAAACAAACAGATGACAACGCAAGCCCTATCATATGCATGAATTAATCCTAAGCATGGCATGAATCCTAATCAGGAAAGCATGGATCAAGCATGGCATATCAAGGATCAGGCATATAATCTATGGCAAGATCACACTAAATGCTTAGAATACTTACTATACCAGCTACCAACTTACTCTCTTCTGGGTTGTCCCGCAACCCATGATATACTCATGATCCAACCTGAACTGGTCCAAATCAAATTCAGATCATGTGGTCATCCGACCAGTCATCATATAGCCATCCCTTGGCTAACATCTCATATTCTTGACATCATCTGATGTCTACCCAAGATGAGTTCTTCCATCGTTATTATCATTGTTACGGTTGACCACCTACTGAGGTCTGGACGGGCTGTCCAATACCGTGGACTCGGCTATTCGAATAGATTTGACACTCTGCAGAGGTTGCGCACTTTACCCACACCATGAAGCACCTGGCCCTAGCCTCGAGATCCCACTCGGGTGGACCAGCATTGCTTCAACAAAACCTGCCTGACCTGTGACCTTTCATCGTACCACCGGCACTCTTCCTCCCCCGGAGGTCAGCCTTGGGTGGCCCATGTTTCCTCATGACACCTGCCACCATCGTGGCAAAACTTTGTAATCCCAAACGGGGATTACTGTCCCAAACGGGGACGGGCCCATACACACAATCAAATGGGCTCACAGGGTTATCGCCGCTTACCTGATAAGGGTAGCACGCCGCGCATAACCCTCCCTCTTTGGAGGTACCGATGAAAGATCACGCAGTCAGGCCAAGTCAAGGCCGTCCCATACCGGCAAATGTGGTTGCACGGATAAGCCCGGACAGGTGACTCAAGATCAACCAACTAGGTTGCATTAATGAAACTCCTCCTATCCACAACCGCCGGATGATATCCCACAGTAATCTCTTATCCATCAACGTACCAACGGATATAAGTGCTAGTCTAGCGGACCATAGTACTGATAGTCATAGCATGAGATCTACCAAAGTGCTAACATGATTATGTCACTAGCAATATTATTATTAGCATGACAACATTGAAACAATGCACTGCAGTAGATGAAGAGTCATACTAGTATCTATACCAATCTTACCACCGGTGAATGCAAATGCAGGCTAATAGGCGATACAGATAAACACACAGGTGCAAGCAAAGTCATCACGCAAGTCCGGAGCTCATGGTAAGAGGTTGGCTTGCCTGGGGGTGGACGAATACGCCGGGAGGAAGCACGATCACCTCGCGGAAGAAATCGCCGGACAGGGGTCTCTCTCAAAGGGCTCGATCGGGGGGCAAGGGCAAAATGGTTATTTCCACTATGTGAACACATAGTGAAAATGGTACAATCGGAACGGGCTCGATGAGATGAAACCGTGGGCGCTGGCTTTACCTGATTCCGAGCTACGGTTGCAAAGATATGATCGTTTACTCATCAGGGACCAATCTATAAAAAGAATCCCTACAAATAGGTCCCTGGCTAAAAAACCGATCGCACCTCCGGACAGAGTACGCTTTCTAGCTTGGAAAGCGTACTTTCTAAAATACGCCTGCACTTAAACTGGTCAACGTGTCCTCCTGGTCAGCGCAGTGTCTATGACGCGCGGGGCCCGCCATCTCTCTCTCTCTCCTCCTCCCTGGTTTCTTCCTCACCGCGACAGAGACGCGGGGGAGAGCGCCGGTCGCCGGCCTGGCCAACTCCCCGCTGCTCGAGGAGACCAGCCAGAGAGCACAGACGCTCCGCCGGCCCGCACCGCACCCGGTGGTGGCCTCAGCTGAGCTCGGGGCGGCCGGCAACGTCGGGGCGGCGGAGGTCCGCGGCGGCCAGGGAGCTCAGCGGAAGGGCCTGCTCCGGTGAGCTTCCTCGCCGGAGTTTGAGGGCGGCGGTGGTCTGCGGGGTCCAAGGGAGGGCTAGGTAGCAGAGGAGAGGGAGGGGGAAGGACCAAGGTGCCGGGATGGCTACGGGATCCGACGGCGGCCTTCGGCCATTGGAGCAATGGGTAAGCTCCAAGAGCTTTGGGGAGGGGCTGGGATGCTTGCTGGCCAGGAGAGGGCTCGGGGACTCCCTATTTATAGCCAAGGGAAGAAACTACTCGACGCCGGCCGAAGCTCCAAGAGCTCACCGTCGTGGCGACGCTCCGGCGGTTGACAGAGGCGGCTGGGAGCTTCGGGACGAGGGGAAGAGGTCTCTGGACGATTCATGCGCGCGCTGGACAGCTCTACGGCACTCCTGGACGGCCTGAAATGCACTGGAGATCCGCTACCGACGAGATAACGCACAAAGCGCGGTTTTGGCACGCTCTGCCCGTGGTCACCGCGTGTCCACGGAAATGCCACGACGCACTCGATGCCAAACTATGTCTAGGCTATTCACCGTCCTTCGCTGAGTTGACCTATGCGGCTGAATGACCCAAGAGAGAACCGAGGTGACTGCACCATGGTCAAACAGTTGCCAACAGCAACCTGTTTGTGCTGTGGTGTGGCCACCACAGTGCTCCTCTTGGCCTGGTCTTGGGCAGGGGTCAATCATCTACTAGGGTCACTAACCTGGCAAAATCTCAGCTCAAACAAACCATTCTAGATAGCACTTCCTTTGCAATTTTGGCAGTCTGACCAGATTTGGAAATGAGGGAGCTGGGGTCAAATGGCTAGATGGACATGGATGATTTTTGGTGGAGAGCTATGATTTGGACAGAAGAATGCACTGGACAAGTTTCAGATCAAATTGATCATCTATGATGGTACTTCCTTCACAGAGATGCAATCTGGTCAGAAACTTGAGAAAATGATAGAAAAAGATTGACTTGGAGAGTTGAGCTGATTTTTGGTTTATGGTAGTAACATATCAATATGCACTACCTTGCCAAATTTCAGCTCAATTGAATCAAGCAATCAAGCACTTCCTTCACAAAGTGCCAGACTGGACAGAAATAGAAACCAGATGGTTCTAAGGAATTGGCTAGATAAAAAAATGGCCCAAACTTGGAGGAGATCAATGATTTAGGCATATGGAGACACTGTAAAGATTTCATACTATTTGCATAATTTAAAATGGTACTTTCTTCACAATGCTCCAATCTGGATAGGAACTTGAATAATTTGCTGAGGAAGATTGGCTAGATGGAATGGGCTAATTTTTGGAGGACAAGGGTAATTTATCATAATGAATCACCCTGCAAACTTTTAGCCCAAGGAGATCAAGGAATTATGCACTTCCTTTGCAAACAGGAAATCTGGACAGAATTTGCAAATGGAAGTGATGCTCAAAATTTGAATTGGAGAACTTGAGATTTTGATGGAAATGGAGAATATATGGATATGAGAAGCTCCACAAATTATTTGAGATTTTTCCTGACTAGCAAAATGATAGCTCCTTTGTAAACACAAAGGCAGGATTTCCGGATCCAATATTTCAGAACTAGGGTTTGGATGAGCTTCGGGGTTTACTGACGGAGGGGTTGACTGGCACAAGGGCATGGGAAAGACACCGAGAGGTTGGGGAATGACTGGATTCATCTGGTCACTTGCGAAATTCCAGAGGAAAAATTCGGGAGAGAAAAGCTAGGAAGGAATAACAGCACAAAAATCGATAACCCGATTTTTGGGGTGTTACAAACCTTCCCCTCTTAAAAGAATCTCGTCCTCGAGATTCCTAGGGTTAACCTAGAACAAAATACTACATCTCCTAGAAAACCTTTGGGCTGGGTCTTAACCCTGGGGTTGAAAACCACCGAGTTAAAAGTACCAAAAACTGGTACACCCAGATCGAGATACGGTTATCGCGGAATCTACTTCACAGGTAGGGGCCGCTAGGTGGTACTGACATTTTTAGAAAAAGCAGAATTTCCTTTTTCCAAAAATGCTCGGGGTACCGCAATGAACAGTGGCCTCTCTCGCTGGCAGGTGGGACCAGGGTCCACTAGCAGCCTTCTTCTTCTATCTCCGGCCAACGGCTCTCTCTCTCGCTCTCGCATGCGCTGTCTCGAGTGCGGCTAGGCACTACGCACACCTAGCTCAAAAAGCACCCTACGATGGTGGTGCACGGCTTGCACGAGGGCAACGCAGAGAGCACTCCCATCGCGGGCCAGCGCCGGTCGGCACTGCTCGCGGATTCGCCTCCTGGACGCCGGTGGTCGAGCGTCGCGCGGTCTCCTGGACCTCGCTCACCGTACACCGGACTGGGCTATAAAAACGACCGTGGTTCCTCTTCTCTCTACCTATCACCTCGCATCCTACCTCACTTCTTCTTCCTCTTCTCCTTCTCCTTCTGGTTGCAGGAGCTCGAGGCAAGGCGCTAATGGCGGACGTGGGCGCGGAGCTACTCACGATCCTGTTGCCTGGCATGCTGGCGGCATTGGTTGGAGGCTCGCTGCTGCTGTGCGTGATGATCCTCGATGACCGCCGTGATGCCGCTGCCAGAGGGGCGGCTGGGGGACAACTATGCCGTCTCAGGTCGGCGGAATAAACGCAGGCTGCGGCAGCGAGGGGGCGTCTTGTCAACATCACACAAGACGATGACAGGGGCGCCGTTGGGTCTAGGGTTAGTGTGGTGCAGTCAGCGGAGCTCTAATAGTGTGGAGACTATGCTGCTAGTTGCTCCTTGCTGAACAACAACCACAATAGGTGGGGCTGGGGTCAAATCAGGGTTTAGGTCTTGGGCTAGAAGGGTTGGACCGGTCTATGCTGCAATTAAATTCCTCAGAATTTCTCCGAGATTGCAACCGGGTTCTGGGCAAAGGTTTTGGGACTGGGGCATTACTGGACAGGGCTGGTTTTCCAGAACGCTGGGTTCGGGAAAACTGGCAAATGGGGCAAGCACGGATAGGCATGGATAGGGGACTTGCATTCTGCCCGAGTACTGCTACGACTGTACTCAGGAGAAAGAACTTGGCGTGCAGACATTGCTCACACATCACACATGCAAGCTAAGCTAATATGCAGGCAGATGCAGAATGCAGATGGGAGCAAAATGCAGGCACAAGAACGAAACAAATCGAGCAGATTACACTAAGGTTATTTAATGCTAGTGGGTGTATGTACTCCTGGTATACATACACCTACACAAGCTCGCATTTTATTATAGACTCTGAGCGAGTCCACTATTATTATTAGGTGTAAGTGCTCTACTGACTAAAATCTTGTTAATAGTCCACTGCCAGCTATGTTAAACATTTCTGCTTAACAGAGTGACAGATGAACCAAGCGCACAGAGCAAACAGGCATGCATAACATTACAACAGCACACAAGCACAAGCAGTACAGGTAATACAAGCATACAACAACACACAGCATTGCTAGGCTAACAACAACGCTCACTCCGAACTACAGAGTCCTAAACGCAGGCGAAGAAACAGTCTTTGCAACACACCTACTTGCGGCATCTTCTGGCTTCAATCACTGCCGGAGCCACAGATGGGCCTACTTCCGCTGGGGCTCTCCTGGGGGACAGAGACTGAGCCAACTTCCATCTTTATCGTCGGACACCTCTATGGGTTGGTGCTCAACTGCTGGAGCTGCAGCGGGAACTTGACCGAACACATCCCGACGATGAAGTCACCGGATAGCTCCTTGAATGGAATTTGGGTGGAGGTTGACTGGGCGAAAAAGGTCTACGGATTGCGAGGGTGGTACTAGCTGCGAAGGTGGCACTGGGTTTGGCAACAGGGGACGGGTGGTCTGGGATGCAATTTCACGGGCCGTACGGTAGGCTTCCGTAATAACCCGGGTGGTGTCTTGGTCAAGGGCTTGGAACTCTCGCAGAATGCCAGAGAGCAGAAGTCCCTGGGCATCAATATAATGGACTAGGCGAGCTATGGTTGGGTCAACATCTCCCACTATGCTGGAGAACTTGCCAGCTATGTCCGACGAAGATGGAAAATAGCGGAACTCTTGCATCTCCGCTACTTCCGGAAACTGGCTATAAAGACGGGCGATGGCTCGTGCGGCAGCCCTCTGGACAGCCAAGACGGGGGTGGGCATGGGTTTGCCCTATAAATTCATGGGCTTCCCATCCGTCGTTGGACCTGGGCTGATATGCACCTTTGCATAAAATCGGCAAAGGTGGGGGACGGGGTCCGACTGAAACACCAGATACACCGGAGGGGTGCTACAGCCAAGGGCTCGAGTGAGCACACTCGAAAGGATGCGCGGAAAGCCGGAACATCCATCACCCAAGGTTCGGCTATGGAAAGTGGGGTTTTTGGGGGTCTGGGAAGAACTGGCCATGGCTGCTAGTTTGAAGGTACTAGCGTGGGTTCTCTTGCAGGGGTCTGGCTTAATGGATGGGGAGGGCTACGGCTTGCAGATGGGAGAAGGCTTAAATAGGTAGTCGGCTGGAACACACCAGCATGGCGTGGATCCTTCTCGTGCCGGGTAGAAGATACACCGGTATGGCTGACAACCAAGTGGGGTCATGTCTAATCCAGAGTGGCTGGGGGGCGGACAGCTGGGTAGGGTCACGTCCATTCCGACTGCGCCGCCTGTTGATCCACAGTGGCCATATCGGACGCCAGAGACGGGTCAAATCTATTGGGCTCACTACCGGTTAAACCTAGGGGTCGGGTTTCGGCTAGGGTAACCTATAGCCAACCTGGCTCTGATACCAAGTCTTGTGGCACCCCGATAGAGGGCCGATGCACGCCAGTCCCTAGGATAAGACCTGATGCATGCCAAAGACATGATACAACAATTTCCAGGCAAAATGGCTTTATTAATTATAATGGAGTATTACAATACTGTTGCTTACAACAATATTACATAACTCCAGGGCTAGCTAAATGGCATTGGAGGTCTTGGGTCATCGGCAATGACGTCTCTGGCTGGGCTCCATAACGCACAGGACTGGCTTGGTTACGCTCTAGCACGACAGATCTTCTCCTGCAACTGGCCACGTGCAAGGCCAGGTGAGTACTTTGAACGTACTCGCAAGACAACCAAATACATAGCGTCCAAACAAACAGATGACAAAGCAAGCCCTATCATATGCATGAATTAATCCTAAGCATGGCATGAATCCTAATCAGGAAAGCATGGATCAAGCATGGCATATCAAGGATCAGGCATATAATCTATGGCAAGATCACACTAAATGCTTAGAATACTTACTGTATCAGCTACCAACTTACTCTCTTCTGGGTTGTCCCGCAACCCACGATATACTCATGATCCAACCTGAACTGGTCCAAATCCAATTCAGATCATGTGGTCATCCGACCAGTCATCATATAGCCATCCCTTGGCTAACATCTCATATTCTTGACATCATCTGATGTCTACCCAAGATGAGTTCTTCCATCGTTATTATCATTATTACGGTTGACCACCTACTGAGGTCTGGATGGGCTGTCCAATACCGTGGACTCGGCTATTCGAATAGATTTGACACTCTGCAGAGGTTGCGCACTTTACCCACACCATGAAGCACCTGGCCCTAGCCTCGAGATCCCACTCGGGTGGACCAGCGTTGCTTCAACAAAACCTGTCTGACCTGTGACCTTTCATCGTAACACCGGCACTCTTCCTCCCCCGGAGGTCAGCCTTGGGTGGCCCCTGTGTCCTCATGACACCTGCCACCGTCGTGGCAAAACTCTGTAATCCCAAACGGGGATTACTGTCCCAAACGGGGACGGGCCCAAACACACAATCAACTGGGCTCACAGGGTTATCGCCGCTTACCTGATCAGGGTAGCACGCCGCGCATAACCCTCCCTCTTTGGAGGTACCGATGAAAGATCACGCAGTCAGGCCAAGTCAAGGCCGTCCCATACCGGCAAATGTGGTTGCACGGATAAGCCCGGACAGGTGACTCAAGATCAACCAACTAGGTTGCATTAATGAAACTCCTCCTATCCACAACCGCCGGATGAAATCCCACAATAATATCTTATCCATCAACGTACCGACGGATATAAGTGCTAGTCTAGCGGACCATAGTACTGATAGTCATAGCATGAGATCTACCAAAGTGCTAACATGACTATGTCACTAGCAATATTATTATTAGCATGACAACATTGAAACAATGCACTGCAGTAGATGAAGAGTAATACTAGTATCTATACCGATGTTACCACCAGTGAATGCAAATGCAGACTAACAGGCGATACAGATAAACACATAGGTGCAAGCAAAGTCATCACGCAAGTCCGGAGCTCATGGTAAGAGGTTGGCTTGCCTGGGGGTGGACGAATACACCGGGAGGAAGCACGATCACCTCGCGGAAGAAATCGCCGGACAGGGGTCTCTCTCAAAGGGCTCGATTGGAGGGCAAGGGCAAAATGGTTATTTCCACTTGGTGAACACATAGTGAAAATGTTACAATCGGAACGGGCTCGACGAGACGAAAACGTGGGCGCTGGCTTTACCTGATTCCGAGCTACGATCGCGAAGATATGATCGTTTACTCATCAGGGACCAATCTGTAAAAAGAATCCCTACAATAGGTCCCTGGCTGAAAAACCGATCGCACCTCCGGACAGAGTACGCTTTCTAGCTTGGAAAGCGTACTTTCTAAAATACGCCTGCACTTCAACTGGTCAATGTGTACTCCTGGTCAGCGCAGTGTCTATGACGCGCGGGGCCCGCCGTCTCTCTCTCTCTCCTCCTCCCTGGTTTCTTCCTCACTGCGACAGAGACGCGGGGGAGAGCGCCGGTCGCCGGCCTGGCCGACTCCCCGCTGCTCGAGGAGACCAGCCAGAGAGCACAGAGGCTCCACCAGCCCGCACCGCACCCGGTGGTGGCCTCAGCTGAGCTCGGGGCGGCCGGCAACGTCGGGGCGGCGGAGGTCCGCGGCGGCCAGGGTGCTCAGCTGAAGGGCCTGCTCCGGTGAGCTTCCTCGCCGGAGTTTGAGGGCGGCGGCGGTCTGCGGGGTCCAAGGGAGGGCTAGGGAGCAGAGTAGAGGGAGGGGGAAGGACCAAGGTGCCAGGATGGCTGCGGGATACGACGGTGGCCTTCGGCCATTGGAACAATGGGGAAGCTCCAAGAGCTTTGGGGAGGGGCTGGGATGCTTGCTGGCCAGGAGAGGGCTCGGGGACTCCCTATTTATAGCCAAGGGAAGAAACTACTCGACGCCGGCCGAAGCTCCGAGAGCTCACCGTCGTGGCGACGCTCCGGCGGTTGACAGAGGCGGCTGGGAGCTTCGGGACGAGGGGAAGAGGTCTCTAGATGATTCACGCGCGCGCTGGACAGCTCTACGGCACTCCCGGATGGCCTGGAATGCGCTGGAGATCCGCTACCGACGAGATAACGCACAGAGCGCGGTTTTGGCACACTTTGCCCGTGGTCACCGCGTGTCCACGGAAATGCCACGATGCACTCGATGCCAAACCATGTCTAGGCTATTCACCGTCCTTCGCTGAGTTGACCTATGCGGTTGAATGACCCAAGAGAGAACCGAGGTGACTGCCCATGGTCAAACAGTTGCCAACAGCAACCTGTTTGTGCTATGGTGTGGCCACCACAGTGCTCCTCTTGGCCTGGTCTTGGGCAGGGGTCAATCATCTACTAGGGTCACTAACATGGCAAAATCTCAGCTCAAACAAACCATTCTAGATAGCACTTCCTTTGCAACTTGGCAGTCTGACCAGATTTGGAAATGAGGGAGCTGGGGTCAAATGGCTAGATGGACTTGGATGATTTTTGGTGGAGAGCTATGATTTGGACACAAGAATGCACTGGACAAGTTCCAGATCAAATTGATCATCTATGATGGTACTTCCTTCACAGAGATGCAATCTGGTCAGAAACTTGAGAAAATGATAGAAAATGATTGACTTGGAGAGTTGAGCTGATTTTTGGTTTATGGTAGTAACATATCAATATGCACTACCTTGCCAAATTTCAGCTCAATTGAATCAAGCAATCAAGCACTTCCTTCACAAAGTGCCAGACTGGACAGAAATAGAAACCAGATGGTTCTGAGGAATTGGCTAGATAAAAAAATGGACCAAACTTGGAGGAGATCCATGATTTAGGCATATGGAGACACTGTAAAGATTTCATACTATTTGCATAATTTAAAATCGTACTTTCTTCACAATACTCCAATCTGGACAGGAACTTGAATAATTTGCTGAGGAAGATTGGCTAGATGGAATGGGCTAATTTTTGCAGGACAAGGGTAATTTATCATAATGAATCACCCTGCCAACTTTTAGCCCAAGCAGATCAAGGAATTATGCACTTCCTTTGCAAACAGGAAATCTGGACAGAATTTGCAAATGGAAGTGGTGCTCAAAATTTGAATTGGGGAACTTGCGATTTTGATGGAAATGGATAATATATGGATATGAGAAGCTCCACAAATTATTTGAGATTTTTCCTGACTACCAAAATGATAGCTCCTTTGTAAACACAAAGGCAGGATTTCCGGATCTAATATTTCAGAACTAGGGTTTGGATGAGCTTCGGGGTTTACTGACGGAGGGGTTGACTGGCACAAGGGCATGGGAAAGACACCGAGAGGTTGGGGAATGACTGGATTCATCTGGTCACTTGCCAAATTCCAGAGAAAAAATTCGGGAGAGAAAAGCTAGGAAGGAATAACAGCACAAAAATCGATAACCCAATTTTTGGGGTGTTACAACACACATGGTTCATTTACTTTTGGCTACGCTTTGTGTTTTGATCGTACACTTTATGTGTTTTGTGCTACTATTTCCTATTATCTTAATGCTTTTGAGATGATCATTATCTTTGTTTGGTTGTGTTGTGCTATGATGTTCACTCTTATTATTATCGCACACCACCAAGATGTGTGTGACATGGAAGAAGTGCCCCGTGTACCTAATCGATTGTGCATTTGCATTCAAACGCAAATTTAAAATAGTGCACAAATTTAGGGGGTGATCTTGCTTATCACATACTTCTCAAAGCAACGATTATATTCATTAATTATATCATATGTCGAAGCTTTGATCTATATGTTGTCATCAATTACCAAAAAGGGGGAGATTGAAAGCACATTTGCTCCCTTGGTGGTTTTGGTAATTTATAACAACATATAAGTCATTGAACTAATGTTTTCCATCAAGTATATTTCAGGAAAAGTTCAATGATAGGGATGGCAAAAGGATTATGAAGATTGTGGAAATACCCCAAGATGGAAGGAAATGGATTGGCAAAGCTTCAGGCAAGAGGACTCTACATTTTACATTTGTGAGAAATCACTTTGAGTCCATAGGAAAGCCAATACTATTAAAAGGGGGTAAGGTTTTGATTGGTGAACAAAATGCTCATACGTGCACAAGTGATAGTCACCAAAAACACCCACAAGCTCTTCCACAAAGTCTGTCCATAGCCAAATATTCAAAATCGGTGCATCCAACACTTTCCACTCGGTGCCACCAATTCCCAAACTCAGACAGACTCAGCCAAACCCTAGCCACTTCGTTGCAACCGATTCCATACCGGTGCCACCGAGTTTAGGTTGCCAACTTTCTGTTACGCAAATTCACAATATCGGTACCACCGAGATTGTTGGATCGGCGTCACCAAGATTGGGAATCTGACCGTTGGTCACCTTATCGGTGCAACCGAGTTTCCTATATCGGTCTCACTCAGATTCAAAAGTTGCCACCTTTTGGTCACTTCGGTACCACCGAGATTAACACATCGGTGTCACCGAGTTGGTCATTTTGTGTGTAACGGTTGGATTTTTGGGGATGCCTATATATACCACTCCACCACCACCTACTCGAAGGAGAAGCACTCAGAACTATTCCATACTTGCCCCATCCAGTTTTCTGAGAGAGAACCACCTATTCTTGTGTTGAGGTCAAGATCTTCCACTCCAACCATATGGATCTTCATTTCTAGCCTCCCCAAGTTGCTTTCCACCAATCCCATCTCTTCCACCAAGCCAAATCTATGAGAGAGTGATTGTGTGTTGAGGAGTCAATCATCTTGAAGCACAAGAGCAAGGAGTTCATCGACATTACCGAGCCTATTACCTTTTGAAGGGTGGTGCCTCCTAGATTGGTTAGGTGTCGCTTGGGAGCCTCCTACTTCGTGTTGTGGAGTTGAACCAAGAAGTTTGTAAGGGCAAGGAGATCGCCTACTTCGTGAAGATCTACCCATAGTGAGGCTAGTCCTTCGTGGACGGAAGCCGTTATGGAATAGTCAAGGTTGCTACTTCGTGGACCCTTATGGGTGGAGCCCTCCGTGGACTCTCGCGACCGTTACCCTCCGTGGGTTGAAGACTCCATAAACATGGATGTACGATAGCACCACCTATCGGAACCACGGGAAAAATCATCGTGTCTACAATTGCGTTTGATCTTCCTACCCTATCCTTTCTACTCATGCTTGTTGTTACTTTCTGCTGCTATACTCTTAGACTTGCATGTGTAGGATGTACTTGACTTGCCATGAAATGCTTAAATTGCCAACTCTAATATTTGGGAAAAGGCAAAACTTTTATTTGGTCAAGTAGTCTAATCACCCCCCCTCTAGACATACTTTCGGTCCTACAATCTTTAGCTCTATTCTTACTAGATTTTCATTTCCTATCCAGTGGCATCCTTGGAACACCAAGGTATAGCCCAGAGATTGCCTCATGTTGTGTTTTGTCTCCGTTAACATTCGTACCTTGCCGTGAGCCTACCGTGAGCTACGTTACTCCGTTTGCAACGTTCTACATATGCATTTGCATCGATTTTGCATGAAGCATCCATATTTGCCATGATCATGCATGTGCAAATAAGTAATATTGAGGTTCTGTCCAGAATACTAAACAACTTAATAAATGCATGTGAAACATGACTAGCATAGGCTTGCCATGCTATATTTCTTAATATGACCATGCATCATCTTGTTTGTGCATTGCACCTCGCTGTTTGTTTATTTGGTGCTGTTCTCTTTGGGTAGACGCGAGTGTTGAGCCTGAGTATGAGGATCCCGGAGAGTACAACTACAAGGACCCAGCTCTTTGTCCCTCTGAAGAACCAACAGGCAAGATGATCATACCCGGATCCCGACACTATTTTTGCCTTGCTAGATGTATCGTTTTTACCGTTATGTTTTCCATTACCTACCACTTAAACTGTCAGCCTCCCAAATTGCCATGAAAGCCTCTAACCCCCTACACAACCTAGCAAACATTGATTGGCTATGTTACCGCTGCTCAGCCCTTATCTTATAGTGTTGCTAGTTGCAGGTGCAAGCTTTCCATGTGTCAACATGGATTTTGTTTATATCACTCTATCTATTGTTATTTAAATTAATGCACATATATATCTGGCAACGGTGGAAGGCTTGGCCTTTTGCTCAGTGTTTTGTTCCGCTATTGCCACACTAGTTCCGAGTACCGGTGTTATATTCCATATTTTGCGGTCCTAACATGCTCGGGGTTGTTATGGGGACCCCCTTGACCATTCGTTTTAGATTAAAACTTGTCTGGCAAGACCCAACATTGGTACTACATTTGCTAAACAACTTAATAAAATTGCATAGGGCATAGCTACCCCGTGGATAATTAATCAACCCCCCCGGGCCAGTGCTCCTCATGAGTGTTGGTCCACCTACCTAGCAGTCGGCGGTGCCACCTCGGGGCAACTCGAGGCATTTTTAGGCAACCGTCCACTTTGCATAGACGGATGATACCGTTGATAGAGAGCGCGCGGCTCTAGAAGCGGATCTGGCTCACCGGGAGGTCTTGCTGGACTTGCTTTACCTTTCTCGAATGTCTTGCGGGAGGAATTCCGGTTTTTCTTCGGGCTATCTCGAGGTTGCGGTTTTCCAGTGGAATTGCCTAGGAAGATCACGAGATTCGTGGTTGAGGTTATTCTCGCGGCGTGTGGTTAGTTTGTGATGGATGAGTTGGAGCACCCCTGCAGGGTTTAATCTTTTCGGAAAGCCATGCCCGCGGTTATGTGGCAACTTGGAAATTTGTTTAACACCCGGTTATAGTTAACTTGAAGTAAACTCTAATAAAATACACCAACCGTGTGCGTAACCGTGAACGTCTCTGCTCGAGAACTTGAATCGAGAGAGAACACGGTGGGGTTATGGTTGACGTAAGTAGGTGTTCAGGATCACTTAGTGATCATGCTAGTTCATGATCGTCTTACGTATGCCACCATATTTACATTCATGTTCTCGTAAGTAGCCACCAAATATATGCTTAGCGCTTGCTGCAGCCTCACCACTTAACCAATTCCCTACCCTATGGCTTACATAGTTTCGGTACCCGGGTTATGAGATTGCTGAGTCCCTGTGGCTCACAGATTACAACAATACAGGTGCAGGTGTTGATGAGAACGTGCCAGACGATGTGACTCATCTCCAGTGGGAGTATGACGAAGAACGTGGTCGGATGTATGTTACGTATCCAGATGAGTAGGGAGCTTCATGGTGGTGATCCTGGGATAGCAAGACAGTTTTACATTGCTTCTTTTATCGTTTGATTTCGTCCGTAGCCGGACCCTGCCTTCTGAATGATGTATGAATAAATTTGTGTGAACTTGTAAGATAGCTTGTGGAGAGTGTAAGCCAAGTCATATACTCATCTCTTCCTACATGTATTGCAATGTTTTACTGTACTTGCGAACGACGAGATGCGCTTCTATCCCCGTCGAGGCCACAAGCCTTAACAGCGATAGGACCGCATCTTGGTAGTGACAACCACCTTTCGTCAGGATAAGGTGTACTCCTTATCTCCCTTCGAATTTGGCCATTGTGGGATCCCTTCCCGCCAATGCGATAAGGGAAGAGGACCCGGGCCATTATAAATAGAGGCAAGGTTGCGCCGTAGAGGAAGAGGGAGCCAACACCACCCGAGCACCCTCGCGAGGTTACTCACCACTGTGCTAGTTCATCCACAAACCTCCTCGTGAGGCAATCCACCAAAAGCAGGAGTAGGGTTTTACGCTTCACAGTGGCCCGAACCTGGGTAAATCCTCGTGTGCTAGTCTTCTTCCCCGCGATTGAGTGAGTTCGTCCTGCTAGGCTGTGAAGCTGTGAGCTAGAGGTCGAAGATGGTGGGGATCTTCGCACACGCCCTGGAGTTCGAACCTCTTTGGGTTTTGCGGAGCCCGAAATCCGAGAAAAGAAGACTCAAATAATATTCATGGATAGAAACTGATCATGAACTCAAAATTCATCGGATCCCAACAAACACACCGCAAAAGTTTACATCAAATAGATCTGCAAGAGACCATTGTATTGAGAATCATAAGAGAGAGAGAGGAAGCCATCTAGCTACTGCCTACAGACCCGTAGGTCTATGGTGGACTACTCACGCATCATTGGAGAGGCACCTATGAAGAAGATGAACCCCTCCGTGATGGTGTTTAGATTGGATCTCGCGGTTCTGAAACTTGCGGTGGCTGGAATTGTGTTTTGTCGACTCCCCTAGGGTTTTTGGAATATTTGTGAATTTATAGGCATCATAGGCGGTGGAGAGGGGCCCCGTGGAGGGCACAACCCATCAGGGCATGCCGGGGGCCCCCTGGCGCGCCCTGGTGGGTTGTGGTCTCCACGGCCCACCCCTCTGGCACTTCATTGGCCCACTGGGTGTCTTCTGGTCCAAAAAAATTTCCAAAAGGTTTCATTGCGATTGGACTCCGTTTGGTACTGATATTCTGCGAAGTAAAAAACAAGCAAAAACAGGCAACTCACACTTTGGTACTATGTCAATAGGTTAGTCCCAAAAATAGATATAAAGTTGTAATAAAATGATTATAAAACATCCAAGAATGATAATATAATAGCATGGAACAAGCAAAAATTATAGATACGTTGGAGACGTATCACTATACCCCTCTATCGGCTTTTGAAGAAAACTGATGCTTTCGACTGGTCGGACAGAGCCACTGAAGCTTTCGAGGCTCTTAAAAGACAACTCTCACGAAAACCTATCTTAGCATCTTCTGAATTGAAGGAACCCATGCTGGTGTACATCGCAGCGAACAACAAAGCAGTCAGTGCAGCAGTAGTGCTGGAGCGCAGCGAGGAAGGCAAGGAGTATCCGGTCCAACGACCCGTCTATTATGTGAGCGAAGTCTTAATAGAGTCCAGGAAGCATTACGCACACTAGCACAAGCTGGTATTTGGTGTATTCATGGCTAGCCGGAAGCTTAGGCATTTATTTCAGGAGCACCCCTTTACAATTGTCAGCTCTATACCTTTGGCAGATATTATTAATAATAGGGATGCCACTGGTTGTATTGCTAGGTGGGCCATCGAGCTGGGTGACTACCACATCAAGTATGTCCCCCAGACAGTTATCAAGTCACATGCTTTGGTGGACTTCACAATTGGACTGAGTTACAAGCACCTACAGATAAGCCAGATACTAAGTACTAGACCTTACGTTTTGACAGGTCCCGGCAGCTGGAGGGCTCATGGGCTGGAGTTGTCTTAACCTCCCCCTGTGGAGATAAGTTTCGTTATGTTCTATGTTTGTTATTCCCTCGCACTAACAATGCCGCGAAATATGAGGCTCTGCTTCATACCTTACGCATCGCCAAAGAGATGAGTATCAGTCGCATCAGATCTCTGGGAGACTCCGACCTTGTTTCACAACAAGTGTCAAGAACCTGGGATTCCAGGGATCCGGTCATGGCTGTGTACCGGCGGGCGGTCATAGCTATCGCTTGTCACTTCAATGGTTACCAGGTAGACTACATTGATAGACGACTCAACGAGATGGCTGACGCTTTGGTCCGTCTTGGTTCTCAAAAGAAGTCCGTACCTCCAAATGTTTTCTTGGATGAGCTTCACAGTCCATCTGTCAAGCTACCAACAAAGGAGGAGCTTGCTTATCCAGATCCCGGGACCGAGCTAATCGCAGTAGTTTGTGATACCCCGGCATGGACCGAGCCTTATCTCGCGTACAAGTTACGCAGTGAGTTACCTACTGATGAGATCTTGTCGAAACAGATTCTTCGACGCTCTAAGGCCTACACAATTATCAATGGCGAGTTACATAAAATAAGTACCACACGCGTTTTTCAACGTTGTGTGTCCCTAGAAGAAGGTCAACAGATCCTTCATGAGATTCACACAGGCGATTATGGTCATCTTGCCAGTTCCTGCTCCTTGGTAACCAAGGCTTTCCGTCATTGGTTCTTCTAGCTAACTGCACATGCCAATGCAGAATACATTGTGCATACGTGTGACGGATGTCAGAGGTATGCTAGGGAAGATCATATGCCAGCACAGGCACTCTCGATGATTCCGATCACTTGGTCGTTTGCAGTCTGGGGGCTAGACATGGTTGATCCTTTTAAAATTTCCAAGTGCAAGAAGACTCACCTCTTAGTCACAGTTGACAAATTCACTAAATGGGTGGAGGCAGAACCTGTCAGCAGTTGTGATGCCGAGACAACAGTCAAATTCTTGAAGAAGTTAATCTTTCGGTTTGGATATCCTCATAGCATCATCATAGACAATGGCAGTAACCTCTCTGAAGGGGCTATGGAAAAAGTCTATGGTAAGGAGCATATTCGCCTGGATCTCGCCTCCGTAGGTCACCCCCAGTCCAATGGACAAGCTAAGCGCGCCAATCAAGAGTTTCTCCAAGGCATCAAGCACATACTCAAAGTGCCTTTGGAGCGCACAGCAAGATGTTGCGTTGAAGAACTCCCAACCGTTCTATGGGGTATACCAAAAACTCCCAATCGTACGACAGGATTTACTCATTTCTTCATGGTTTATGGTGTTGAGGACGTACTACCAAGTGATGTCTATCATGACTCCCCAAGGTTTGCCGCTTACGTTGAGACTGATAATGAAGCAGCTCGACAGGACTCCCTTGACGCCCTCGAAGAGGCACGTGATCTTGCATCATCAAGATCAGGGATATATCAGAAGGACCTACGTCGCTATCATAGCTGTAGAGTTCGTATTCGTACTTTCCAGGAGGGCGACTTAGTGCTCCATCTGATTCAGAAGAACACAGGAATGCACAAGCTCTCCCCTCCATGGGAAGGACCTTTTGTTGTCAGCAAGAATTTGGGCAACAGGTCTTATTATCTCATCGACGTACGTGGCCACACAAAATCACGTACTTTCGAGGAAGAAACACCTCGGCCTTGGAACATAGCTTTGCTACGTCCTTATTACAGTTAGAGTTTGTTTTTTCTTATTTAGCATTTAGATAAGTTGTTTTTTCCATGACCTATTATGGTCAAAATCATTAAAGATAGTTCCACCTCATATTTATGGATGATTATGTTACTTATGACTAAGTACACTGGGCTATCTTTTCTGGTTCTTTGGGGCTATAAACTTACAAAGTTCAGTTCACACCCTTGTAACCAGGCACATCTACGCTGACTCATAGTTTTATCTGACTTCCATGCTTGAAGCTACTCGCAATTATATGACCCGGCTGTGCACCTTTTAGTTCAATCACCTATGTTTCCTTTCAAGGACTTAGAGTGACTCTGAAACTACCTGAGTATGATCACACTGGTTACGTCATGCGAACGCCGGCTTATGAAAATGTGCAAAAGATAAAATTGGCAAGGCATAAGCCGGCCATTCAAGATGCTCCCATGATAGCTCTCGATTTTTGCATAATTATGCAGAATATCAAAAAAGTAATGACTATTCATCTAAACTATTATAAGCCCTTATGGGCTGAATCATCATTGTTTTGCAGACTGTACGCCCTTCTTAGTCTATGATTATGACGGGACCATAAGCAGGTCAATCAACTTCGGCTTGTCTTGCAACGTCTCCAGAGTCCTCTCTTGATGAGTCGTAGAAGGCTCGGTCGCCGCTGGCTTGGGGGCTTGAGCTACTAGCTCCTCTGTCTCTGAATCTTCTCCACCATTAATCCCTCTCCTGAAAATTTGATAGAGAGATTCAAACGGATCTTCTTCATTAGCAGCATTGGAGGCTCGAGCAGTAAGCGGCATGGAAAGAGTACCTGAGCCGGCAGGAGCAGCTGAGGATGATGGAGCGGCCGGGTCAACATTCTTGCTCTTCAACTCGAATGGCTCCGGCTTCTTCAGTCATATCTTCTTATTGCACTTGTCATAGTCTGGCTGGTGAGAGCTTAAGTCAATGTTACGAGCGATAGCACAAGCACGATGCCGGGTCTCCCTAACGATGGCCTGATAGTCTTCTTTGGAGAATTCTGACCCATCAACTTTGAATTGTGGTAAACCACCGGCTAGAAGTTCTGGTCTCAGCTCCGGGTGATATGCCTTGGCCAATGTCAGACCACGCAGAACACCCTTGTGGCATGCTAAGTCTTTCTGGATCTGGATCCAAGCCGGCACATCTGACAACTCTCTGATTACCATTCCAATATGGTAGGGTGGGTGGTCCATCCCCTCACAGCGTTGATGGATTCGCAACTTCCAATATAGAGATGCTTGACCAAGTTGTATACAAATTTCAGCTTCTCTGGAGGGGTCCTCAAGTTTTCGCCACCATGTTCTGTGATAGATAGATGAGTTCATTAGTTAAAACATGACAAGCCGACATAAGCATAAGTCGGCGAGAAGGAAGAGAGACTTACTGAAAATCTTCTGGCAGATTTCGCTTGTAAGCCGGGTTAGCCGGTTGAAGCTGGCCTCTGTCTCCTTCAGTTTCCCTTTTGTAGTTTCCGCCCGATGGGTCATGATTTCTTCAAGTTGTGTGGCTTCATTTTTATACGCCTCAAGATCTTCATGAGCCTTTTTCGCTTCAGCACTGGCTGCCTGACTCAGTTTTTTAGGCTCGTCACGCTTGCTTTTCTCCTGCAATAGTTCTTCTCTGAGCTGAGCAATTTCTGCCTCAGACTCAACAATAAATTTCTGCAGAACAGGATAAGTCAAATACATGAGTAAAGTCCCAGGCTGCTGTGAACAGCTAACCCGACACTTGGGGGCTACACTCATTTGATTTTGTATGAAAGATGAATAAAGTCCCAGACTGCTGTGAATAGCTAACCCGGCACTTGGGGCTACACTCATTTGATTTTTTATGAAAGATGAACAAAGTCCCAGGCTGATGTGAACAGTTAACCCGACCCTTGGGGGCTACATCATTCAGCTTTTTCAGTATAATATTGAAGACCCGGCACATCATTATCTGATGAGCCGTCCCTTGGGGACTACACAATTTGAATCTCATATTATGATACAACTACAAGGCCCAGCTCAGACAAGAGTATAAGCCGGCCCTTGGGGGCTACAGTATTGACTTGCCATTTTCTACAGTTTTTTCCCTAAAGAGAGAATTGTAGGATCGAAAGTATGTCTAGAGGGGGGGGTGATTAGACTACTTGAGCAAATAAAAATTCTACCTTTTCCCAATTTTAAGTGTTGGCAGATTTTAGCGATTATAGCAATTCAAGTACACCCTACACATGCATGTCTATGAGTATAGAAGCGGAAAGTAAAGACAAGCATATGAAGTAGAGGGTAGGAAGGAAGTTCAAACGCAATTTGGAGACACGAAGATTTTTCCCGTGGTTTCGATAGGTGGTGCTATCGTACGTCCACGTTTATGGAGTCTTCAAGCCACGAAGGGTAACGGTCGCGAGAGTCCATGGAGGGCTCCACCCATAAGGGTCCATGAATTAGCAACCTTGACTATTCCATAACGACTTCCGTCCACGAAGGACTAGCCTCACGATGGGTAGATCTTCACGAAGTAGGCAATCTCCTTGCCCATACAAACTTCTTGGTTCAACTCCACAACACAAAGTAGGAGGCTCCCAAGCGACACCTAACCAATCTAGGAGGCACCACCCTCCAAAAGGTAATAGGCTCGGTAATGTCGATGAACTCCTTGCTCTTGTGCTTCAAGATGATAGACTCCTCAACACACAATCACTCTCTCATAGATTTGGCTTTGGTGGAAGAGATTGATTTGGTGGAAAGCAACTTGGTGAGGATAGAGAGCAAGATTCATATGGATGGAGTGGAATAGCTTGATCTCAACACATGAGTAGGTGGCTCTCTCTCAGAAAATTGAATGGGGCAATTATGGAATCGTTCTGAGTGATTTCCTTCCGAGTGGGACTTGGTGGAGGGATTTATATAGGCATCCCCAAAAATCCAACCGTTACACCTAAAGTGACCAACTCGGTGACACCGAAGTGTAAAACTCGGTGGTATCGAGTTGCTCTAAAGGTAGCAACTTTTGAATCTCGGTGAGACCGATACAGAAATCTCGGTGGTACCGATTAGGTGACCAACAGTCAGTTTCCCAAAACTCGGTGATGTCGATGCAAAATCTCAGAATTTCCGATTTTAAGAATCGAGGTAACAGAAAGTTGGCAAGTTGAACTCGGTGGCACCTAACCAGAATCGGTTGCACCGATGTGCTACGGTTTGGCATGGGTCTGTCTGAGGTGGGAATCGGTGGGACCGATTGGAAATTGTTGGTAGCACCGATTTTCATGATAGGCTTGGACAGACTTTTGTGGAAGAGTTTGTGGGTGTTTTTGGTGACTATCACTTGTGCACGTGGAGCATCTTGTTCACCAACTGTACCTTACCCCCTGTTAATAGTATTGGCTTTCCTATGGACTCAAAGTGATTTCTCACAAAGTAAAATGTAGAGTCCTCTTGCTTGAAGCTTTGCCAATCCATTTCCTTCCATCTAGGGGTTTCTCCACAATCCTTTTGCCAACCCATCATTGAACTTTTCCTGAAATGTACTTAGTGGAAACATTAGTTCAATGACATATATGTTGTTATTAATTACCAAAACCACCAAGGGAGCAAATGTGCTTTCAATCTCCCCCTTTTTTGTAATTGATGACAACATATAGATCAAAGCTTCAACATACGATATAATCAATGAATATAATCGTCGCTTTGAGAAGTATGTGATAAGCAAGAGCTCCCCCTAAATTTGTGCATCATTTTGCATTTGCGTTTGAATGCAAATGCACAATCGATTAGGTACATGGGGCACTCTTTCATGTAACATACAACTTGGTAGTGTGCGAGAATAATGTGAATGAATATCATAGCACAACACAATCAAGCAAAGGTGAATGATCATCTCATAAGCATCACAAAGATAGAAAATAGTAGCAATACACATCAAGTGTATGATCAAACACCAACAAAGTTTAACACAAGCAAACAAACCAAAAGCTATCAATGTTTTTAAAAGCGATAAAAAGGAACGCTCTCTCTCTCTCGAAGCCCTAATGATCTATATACATCTTATCCCCCTAATGATCTATATACATCTTATCTCCGGTGGCTGGTGAACGGCATCAGCAAAGATATCTACAGACGTCATGGACGAAGTCGGAGTAGCAACTGGAGGTGCTGGAGGAGCTGAAGGAGCTATGGCAGGTGCTGATGAAGAAGGTCTAGACTCTGGAACTGGCACTATGGCAGATCTGGCCTGAGTCCTGAACTGAGTGGCTATCCTGAGTGTGGGGATTGGGCATGCCATCAACTTCCTTCTTGAGCTCATTCAGAATCACTGTGAGCTCATCTACCTTGTTGTTGAGAATATGGAATTTGGTCTCAACAATCCTCGAGAGGCTCTCCTGGTTCTTCAATATGTTCCTGATGTCCTTCTGCATGCTGAGCACAGAGCTAAGGAGAAGATCAATCTGCTCACTCCTAGTCTTTGGCACCTGAGAACTAGTGTCTCTGGCTGCCTCTACCTGTGCCTGTGCTGTAGCTGAGGTGGGATGATCTGGGTCCATCACCACGACATTGTCTTCTGGCTCTGGCAAGAGTGGCAAATGTGGTCGATCAAGTGCATATATGTGCTTGTCCAGCTTGGAGTTGATAAGCATCTGAATATAAGGAGCGTATCCACACGACCTCTTCTGATCTGCAGCAGTCCTCTTCACTGTCTCAACTATTAAGTCCATCACTCTGAATCTAGTATGTTGATCAAGATGGAGCAGCATGTTGATAGAATAGCCTCTTATCATCTTCTCATCTCCAGACTTAGGCATCAAGGTATGCCTTAAGATAGTGTTGATCGTGCATAGACCAGCCTGGAGGAAGTAAATGGATCCAAACTTGTGAGATGGCAAGTTTGCAGCAGGGATCTCATTGTACATGTTCTTCATAGCATTGTGATTGGCCTTAGACTTAGAGTACACATCTAGGTCATCGTCTTCCACCTGTGGATCTCCTAAGATGGCAGCCCACTCCTCAACCGTGGATTCATATCTGGTGCCTTCTTTGTCGGTGTTCTGGGAACGACGGTACCCAGACCTGCCTGCCTGCGGCCCAGGGCGTGGCCCACTTCGTCAACCAAACACGACCAGGCGCGGCCCCACTCAAGACAAGGCCCTCGCGAGAGCCCTAGTCTCGAGAGGAGGAGCGGCGTCAAGACCGGCAAGGGATGGGCCTCCCCAGGCCCCCTCCAGAGCGGCGCAGATCTCTATGCAGAGCCCGGCCTCAGGAGTCAAAGATGACGCAAGGAAGGACAGGCGGGCGCTAGCGCGCCAGGCGGCGCAGTTTCCCCTTTGGTGCAAAGGGATCCCCTTCAAATTTGGCCGTTGTGGGATCCCTTCCCACCATTGCGATAAGGGAAGAGGACCCAAGCCACCGCTATATATAGAGACCAGGCTGCACAGTAGAAGGGGGGATCCGATCCGAAACTAGTCGACTCACTCCTCCACCACCAAGTCGGCGGATGGCCAAGAACACCTCAGGAGCGCCCTCACGAGGCTCCGAAACATTGTACTAGTTCATCCACCACACCTCCTCGAGAGGCAATCCACCAAAGCAGGAGTAGGGTATTACGCTTCGTAGCGGCCCAAACCTGGGTAAACTACCGTGTTCATCTTCTTCCTCGTCATCGTGCGAGTTCGTCGTTTGGCCCTTCGAGTAGCGATCTAGGTTGGGCGAGGCTGCAGGGTATCTTCGCACATGCCCCTGTGTTCGAATCTTAAGGGTTTTGCGGAGCCCGAAATCCGACATTTGGCGCGCCAGGTAGGGGGCGTGTCGGAGTCTTCCTCAAGGCAAGCTCTTCTCCCACCTCGCCGCTCCGATGTCTGACGCCCGTCGGGCTCGCGCCGAGCGCCGTGCTGCCCGCGTCGCCCAGACGGCGCCCGTGGGCCGCACCGGCGCGCGCCGGTCCCCTTCACAGGTGGCCAGCGCCACCACGGGCCCAGATGCCCATGAACAACAAGACTCCTCCCAGCCGGTCACCACGCGACGCGACGGCCAGACCGCAGCTCCGTCGATCGTTCCTGCTACCAGGTCGTCCTCCCACGTTTGGCCCGGGCCGGCGTGTGGTTCGGGCGCGCTCGCCATGGCGAACGAGCTGCTCCGCTACCGCCCCGCCCCCGACCGCTACGATGACTGGCTTCGGCGCATCGCGGAGCTCGTCAGTGCTGCCGGGGACGCTTCAGCGCTCTCCTACTCACTTCGACCCCGACCTTCACTGGCAGACGACGTGGCCCACGACGCGCCACCACCTCCCCCGCAACGCGATGCCGACCCCGAGCCCAGGCGTGAAGCACGCCCGCGCGGCCAGCCCCGCGAGCCGCAGGCAAGGGCCAGAGATGAAGTGAGCTGCCAGGTGGTACCCCGGCGGCGCGTCGACGCACGTGCGCTCCCCGCACTGCCGAACCAGCGTCGCGACTAGGCACCGCTCGAGACGGCCCCTCAGGAACGTCAAGACCGGGCCCCACCCGCACACGCAGCACCTGTCGAGCCGGTGGTGTGCTTCGCCATCGCCCTAGAGCTCCATCCTACCACGTGGCCCTGCAAGTTCAAGCCCAACTTACCCCCTCTCTACGACGGCACCCCGGACCCTGCCGAGTTCCTTCAGCTCTACTCCCTGAGCATCCGGGCGGCTGGAGGAGACGACAAGGTCATGGCGTGCTGGTTCCCCATGGCGCTCAAAGGCGGCGCGCTCTCCTAGCTCCTCAACCTCCCGGAGACGTCCATCACCTCCTGGGATGGCCTGCGCAAACGCTTCATCGCCAACTTCCAAGGTATCCGCGACCGCACGCTCACCATGAACGACCTGTGGCGTATCAAGCAGCAGAATGGGGAGACCCTGCACAAGTTCATACAGCGCTTCACAACTACGCGCCTCAAGGTCCCGAAGGCGTCGGACGAGGCTATCATCTCCGCATTCACCAACGGCGTCACGGACCTCAAGATGAAGGAGGAGCTTGCCATGAATGACGAACTGTGCTCAGCCCTGGAGATGTTCAACCTGGCGAATAGGTGCGCCAAGGCTGAGGAGGGCCGCCTGTCGCTCCGCGGGCCTCCGGCGGCAGAGCCAGAAGAAAAGAAGTCCAAGGCCAAGGAGGCCAAGCGCAAGGCCCTAGCGGTGCTTGCGGCCGAGCCTGAGGTGAAGCGCAGCCGGGGTGAGGAGCACCCCACGGGGGGAAGACCGACCTGCATCTTTTATGGCACCAACAACCATGACACCGCCTACTACCAAGAAATCAGGCTGCTCCGCGCCGAACACTTCGGCCGGCGCCCCGGGCATGCTGACCGTGGCTTCGGGCGCGGCGGAGGCCGCAGCGGAGGTCGTTGGGACAACCGGGAGCCACGCCAGGGGTGGCATGACCAGCCTCAGGAGGACCACTGGCGCGACCATCCTTGGGAGGACTGCTGGCTCGACCAGGCTCGGGAGGACCGCTGGCGCGATGACCCTCCGGAGGGGTCACGTCGTGTCCAGCCTCGTGAGGTTTGCCCTCGTGCGGCCGGCCTTTCGCCGTTGCCACCACCACCCAGAAGGAAGGAAGAGGACAGGCAAGACGATGGGGCTGGGGGCTTCCAGGAGGTCAGGGCAGTGGCCTGTATTCTAGGTGGCTCCGAGGCCCCGGCCTCCAACCGCGTCTTCAAGCAGTTCGCGCGAGAGGTGAACGCGGCTCTCCCAAAACCCGAAGCAATGCGTCCCCTCAAGTGGTCCCAAGTGGCCATTACCTTCGACGCGAGGGATCAGCTCAGGTGCTCGGCCGTGGCCGGCAAGCTCCCCATGCTGTGCACTCCAACCATCAGCAACGTCCTTGTCACCAAGACCCTCTTCGACAGTGGAGCGGGACTCAATGTCCTCTCCATTGAGACCTTCGAGACGCTCCAGGTGCCGTATAAATAGCTCATGCCGAGCAAGCCCTTCTCGGGAGTCACCGACGGGTCCACCGTCCCCATCGGGCAAGTGCGCCTGCCTGTCACCTTCGGCGGACGCGAGAACTACCACACCGAGATCATCGTCTTCGACGTCGTGCACATCCACCTCCCGTACAACGCGATCGTTGGGTACCCGGCCCTTGCCAAGTTCATGGCGGTGCCTCACCATGGCTACAACGTCCTCAAGATGCCAGGGAGTGGCGGCGTCATCACCGTTGCTTGCGAAGAGAAGGATGTTGTCTGCTCCCTCGAGCGTGCTTACCGCGCCGCGGCGGCCGAGCGCTCAGACGACGAGGAGGACGCCCTGCCTCGTGAGGACCCGCGCAAGAAGAAGAAGTAGCTCCTTCCTGCGGGGCATCCTGGAACGTCGAGCTCTGCACCCAGGGACGGGGCCCCACCTCCTATCGCATAGGAAAGCGCGCTCGACGCCCCTCTTGGGTCGGGCCCGGGGGCTCCCATCCGGGAAGTTTCCGGCTTGGCCAGTGAGACAAGAGAGGCGCTCGAGCACAACCTGAAGGCGCGTCCCGACGCGCGTCAGCTCGGGCTGGGAGCACGGCGCGTGGCGCCGAGCTCGCAAGAGTCTGTCATTAGAGCGGTCGAGGAGCTTTGAGAAGCCCAGGCCGTGCAAGGCGGGGACTGCCCAGCACCACCAATCGCAGCCGCCGTCATCGGCACGGTCGACCAGCCGCGCGTCTGCGTCAACGCGCTTGCGGTCAAGAGGGCCGCGTCCCAGGGCCCCTTCTGGCCAGCGCGCGCCGATCATGGATGGGTCTACCCGAACGCTTACGTCTGCATGCCCTTCGGACTGGCGAACGCAGGCGTCACGTTCCAGCGCCTTTACCGAGCCATGCTCATGCCTTGCCTGGCGAGGCGCGGCGAGGAGTTGGAGGTGATGCTCGGAGCAAGCGAAGGTCCCGAGCCTCGGGAGACGACGGACCCATGAGGGTCGCGCTCGTGGAGGTGTAAGATCAGGCTATGACGGCAGCTTCGACTCTTCAGCGGCCCGGCCGCCAGGTGACTTTTTGTTGGCTGCTGCCAGGTAACTTTTTGGTTCACTCCGTTTGAGGGCGCCCACCGGGCCGCATTATCCTCAGGTGATCAGGGCACACCCCTGCAGTCGCCTCGTTTATGCAAATTTCAATAGTTTCTTATGCATCTAATCTGTTTTCTGACGTTTTACCTTGCCTGCATGGCTCCTTGCCGGCGTGAATGCCGCCGCACCAACCTTTCTGAGTTGGTGTTTCGCAAGGGGCCGTGCGCCACGGCCCTTCCCGGGGCACCTCGTAACTGGGATGCAAGGCCCTTTCGCCTTAGGGACTTGCATCTTCGGGCAGTTGACCCCCGCTCAGGAGCTCCGGCCGCAGCATGGCGCCTCAGCATGGAGTCTCGGGAGGCCCCAGGGCCTCTAGAGGCAGCAGCCAGCAGGACAGAATGGGGGTCGCTCGGGCGTCAAGGGGGGCTCTTGAGCATCGCGCCTCGGGAGCCTTACCGGTCATATAGCCACTCGCCCCTTGATGTCGTCCTTGGTGATCTGGTCGGCATCAAGGGTGTCGGGGCCTCGCCCCGTAGTTGCGTCCTTGGTGATCCGGTCGTACACTACGGTGGTAGGGAAATGTGCGGGACTGGGACCTGCTGACGTAGAGCCGCTTGAGCCTCAAAGGGGGCTCCTGAGGAATGCGCCTCAGGGGCCTTACCGGTCACAAAGCCACTCACCCTTTGATGTCGTCCTTGGTGATCCGGTCGGCGTCAAGGGTGTCGGGGCCTGGCCCCGTAGTTGCGTCCTTGGTGATCTGGTCGTACACTATGGTGGTCGGGAAATGTGCCAAAAGGACTCCCGACCTGCCTCCCTCGTGAAGAAGAAGAAGTTTGCTGGGCCTCAGACGGCCCCAACTATGAGAAGACCCAGGCGCAAACCGCCTTTGAGGTAGGGACCTCGCGTGGCCAAAGCGACCTCGCGAGCTCCTAGATACACCTCCCAGTTCTGCCGTGCCAGCCACGCGTACGAACTCTATGGGCTGTACACGCCCGGAGCCCCCGAGGACGCGGAGGGGTTCCTTCCCACGCAATTTGGAAGCCACAGCTCCGCGTTGGCGGAGAAGTCAACATGGTCCACCAATGACTATGCCCACACAATGTGGAAGCCACAGCTCTGTGCTGGCGGTCAACACGGTCCACCAATGACTATGCCCACGCAATGTGGAAGCCACAACTCCGTGCTGGCGGTCAACACGGTCCACCAATGACTATGCCCATGCAATGTGGAAGCCCCACGCCCATTGCGGGGGGATAAACAACTGAGGGCGCCCCAGCGGCTGCATTCAACCTCAGGAGGGTCCCTAGTGGTCCCCTTCTCGCTGCATTCCCCAGGGATGTACGCGTGAGGGGGCTGCATGGGGGCTACTACCCGGCCAAGCCTGCTACACGCCACCTTCCCAGGTCTGCCAAACCTGGTCCTCACGCGCCCATCTCCAGAAAAGCTGGCGAGGAAAGGTATGGGAGCCTGTTTCGATTGACGATGCGGGACGCGCACCCATGTGGAAGAAGAAATCTATATTTTGGGACCTACCCTATTGGAAAGACCTAGAGGTCCGCTCTGCAATCGACGTGATGCACGTGACGAAGAATCTTTGCGTGAACCTGCTAGGCTTCTTGGGAGTGTATGGGAAGACAAAAGATAAACCGGAGGCACGGGAGGAACAACAACGTGTGCATGAAAAAGACGGCATGCATCCAAAGCAGTATGAAGGTCCTGCCAGCTACGCTCTTACCAAAGAAGAGAAGGAAATCTTCTTTGAATGCCTGCTCAGTATGAAGGTCCCGTCTGGCTTCTCGTCGAATAAAATATATGCAACTAAAATTATCAAAGAATTTTTTGTTCAAATCATTAATAGCAAAAAGAATTTTCAAAAAGAAATTTTTTGTTAGAAACTTTAATAGCAAACTAAAATAACCAAATCTGTTTTTGATTAAAACAGACATTTAAAATAACCTAAAACTTACCAAATTGAATATAATGATAAAACACAGTAATATTAAATAGCAGGAAAAAGAATCACTCAAAAATCTATTTTTTTAGTAAAGTTATTCACAAACTAGTGATTCACACAAATTTCAAAAAATTCAAATTTAAACTATTCAAATTTGAAAACTAATGGCACTAACAGAAAGTTTATAATTTTTGTGACCTAAAAGAAAAAAAGAATCACTGAAAAACAGTAAGTAGGAACAAAATAAAATAAATAAAGCAAAAAACAAAACAAAAAACTGCAATTTTTTTTAAAAAAATGCCACCTACTGGGCCACCACGCCCTGAATACGACTAGAAACCCAACTAGCTTGTTGGGCCAGGATTCAGGCCCGCAGAAGGCCCAATAGGCCCACAGGCAGTGACAGATTAGGCCCGGAGGCCTACAGTTGAGAGGAGCTCGAGAGGGTGTGTGCAGCAGCGCTTATAAACCACTCTTGAGCTCTCTCGGCTAGCGAGGTGGGACTAAAAATTTGGCCCCGGGCAGCACCACCCTTTGGTCCCGGTTGGTGCCACCAACCGGGACCAATGCACCCCTTTAGTCCCGGTTTGTGGCACCAACCGGGACCAAAGGTCCCTGTTTCCCGCCCTTTGGGCTGCTGAAAACTGACCTTTGGTCCCGGTTGGTGGCACCAACCGGGACCAATGCACCCCTTTAGTCCCGGTTGCTGCCACCAACCGGGACCAATGCTCTCCATATATAAGACAACACTTAGGAATTTTCAGCATTCTCATCGACGCCGCCAGGCTGCCCGCCCGCCGCCCGCCGTCGCCGTCACCGTCGCCCCAGCCGTCGCCCGCCGCCCCCGTCGTCGCCCGCCGCCCACATCGTCGCTCGCCGTCGCCGCCCTCGCCCGCCGCCCCTGTCGTGCTCACCGTCGCCTCGCCCTCGCCCTCACCGTCGCCGTCGCCTCTTCCGGACTCGCGGTGACCCCCTGGTTCTTCCCCCCTAGTACCGTGCTTTATTTCGTCCTCTGGCCGCCGTCTCCATCGAGGCCGAGCTCCGGCTGTCGCCATTGTTGCTGGGCCTCATCCTCCCGAGCTCTGCCGCTTGCAGTCGTGGCACGGTTGTGCTCCTTGTGACGCCAGGATGCCGTAGAGCCCTTCGGCAAGCCTCCCCGTGCTCTGTAGCCCCGGACCAGCTCGAGGCCGAGCTCCGGTCGCCGCCTCCGTCGTCACTGTGCTCAGCTCCGGCCACCTCCGGTGAAGCCGACTGCACAGATGAATGCGCGCGAGTCCCAGCTCCCCGCGAAGCCTCTCCGCCGTCATTTTGGTCACCGGAGGACCGTTCCCGAGCACCTCCGCCGTCTCAGGCCTCGCCGGCGACGAACCGCGGGTGCTGACGTGTTGCTGACGCAATGCTGACGTGTTGCTGACGCATTAATTGAATTTCTAGTAATAAAATAATTCAGGAATTTCCAGAAAATGTTATAAACTTTGAAAAAATCATAGAAATTCAACCGTAACTCATATGAAAATAAATTATATATGAAAAATGATCAGAAAAATCCAATTAATCTGTTTATGCCATCTTCATGCATCTTTGAGCAAGTTAACATCCCCAAGTAGGACATTTCATGATTAGGATAAAGTAATAAATTGTGTTGAAGTTGGAATTTAGCATATATTTGAATTCCACTTCACTTAATATGACTATCTATTGCCCTAGGTCAATTCAATGCTTTAACATGCCATAGCATACATCGTGTTTGTTGCATTACATTGAATGTGTTCATTTCTCTGTTTGTCGGTGTTGTTCGTTCCCGGTTGACGATGATTCCGACGTTGAGATTGTTGCATTACATTGAACTAGTTATGAGGGGGGACGTCGGACGTCGGACATGAGGGGTGAGCGTCGTTGTCGTCTACCCCCCTCCCCGATAACTTGCTCATATAGAAAACTCTGGTAGCATAGATTTATCAAGAATGCCCCCATTATGGATGTGCACAAGTTGATCCAATTTTTTCTAATCTCATCTATATACATATTCTTCTATATGTCATGTTGTCTGTCAAAGTATTGAAGAAATCCATGGCTTTATCATTAGCCGGAAGTAACAGGCGTATGATGCTACGAAGCTCTTCAAAGTTGTTTTGGAACGGAGTTCCGGATAGAATAATTCACTTTTTGGTACGAATTTCAGCAAAGGCCTTCCAAATAGCGATATTCGGAAGGCTCTTGCTGAACTTCGTATGAAAAAGCTAATTAATTATCCTATCTGGGACTCCGTTCCAAAACAATTTTGGAGAGATTCGTACCATTATGCGCCTGTTACTTTCGGCTAATGATGAAGCCATAGTTTTCTTGAATCCTTTGACACTAGACAACGTGACATATAGAAGGGTAGATGAGATCAGGAAAAATATGGACCATTTTCTACACATCCAGAATGGCGCCATTTTATTAATTAAATCCCTTAAAGGTTAAGAGAATCCCTTGTTTGACATTCATGAGAGAGGCGGTCCGGACGTCGGACATTCATGTTTGTATATTAATTGCCATGTTGTAATATTTGCAGAAACTATGGATCAAAGAGACTTGGAACAAGAACAGTTGTTGGGGGAGATAATCCTCGCCGGACGTGATGTCTTGTCGTATCTCAACGACACCGATGGTCTGGAAGGAGAGGATGACGGCTCGAGTGATCGAACAATGGAGGAGGAAGGACATGATCATGATGGCTCTGGTGACCGAATGCCGGAGGAAGAAGGAGAGCATGATGACGGCTCCGGTGACCGAACGGAGGAGGGAGCTGTTGCAAAGTCCGGCGAGGTATAAATATTAATTAAGCCTGTGCTGACTAGCTAATTGATGCATTAATTGTTTTGGTATGTACATATATTAACTCTTCTTTCTTATTTTATAGCCCTCCGGATTGAGCCAAACTTCGGTAACGAGACGAGGCCCGAAGAGAAGGTTGCGCAAGGATGAAAGGTTCACGATCACAACACTTGCGGACGATGGCCTACCGATTGAACCCAAGCGGACCAAGGACGCATTTGCTGCTCAGTGCGGAGCTATTGTTAGGGACAACATCCCGATCAGCATCAAGCAGTGGAATAAGCCTAAGGACGAGGACGTCCCTGAAGGTGATTATGTCACCGATAGACAGAAAGATGATCTTTCACCCTACCGCCAGAGGAGGATCCGAATAAGCTAGTTATAGAGCCACTGGTCAAGGCGTGTGCTCTTAAGAAGATGGCACTTCTATTCAGGAGGTGGAAGAATGAGTTGAAATCAATGTTTGTCGACAAAGGGAAGACTCCAGAATTCATCGGCCGATTTGAGAAGATAAGAGATCACTAGCCCGCATTTGTGGCCTACAAGACATCTGACAAGAGTAAGAAAATGTCAGAGACAAACAAGAACAATGCTGCAAAGAAGCAGTATCACTATCACTCGGGGTCAGGTGGCTACCTCAAAGCCCGGCCGTTGTGGGACAAAGCTGAGAATGACCTGATTGCTAAAGGGGTCGAACCACAAACATTGAACTGGCCAGACCGTTCAAGGACTTGGTTCTTCGGAGTTGGGGGAACTTTGGACCCTGAAACAGGGAAGTGCCGTTGGACGGACGAGCAACTTGCAATACCCGTCAAGAAACTTCAGAAGTATATCACCGCAGCGCAGGAAGGGACGTTCATTCCCGACAGAGAGAAGGACGAGCTGACTGAGGCCCTAGGGAATGCTGAGCACCCTGGACGAACACGAGGCACACCAGGCTCCGTTCCGTGGAAGGTTGGGTTTCCCGACGCACGCGGTTACAGAAGCCGGGAGAGAAAGAGGAAAGCGGAGCTGAGCGACATGCAGAAGCTCAATGCAAGACTACAAAAGCTAGAGGAAGCTGAGAGCCAGTGAGCTACCGGCCAACCATCTCAGCGGCACGAAGCTACCCCAGAAGCTACCCCGCCATCTCAGCGGAGAAGCAGCGTGGCTTCCACGGAACCCGTTCAGCCTGACCTCATGGCTCCTAGCTACCCCGTGGATACTATCACGGAGGCTCAACATTGCGAGCTTATGACGAAATGCCGGAACCTCACTTTCAAGGCGGCTGTCGGCTCTGTTGCACCTCCTCAACCCAACGGAACTTTTCACTACCTTCCGATTCCACATGGCTAAGCTATTGTGATGGTGGATGAAGTAATGGAGGGATTTGAGGAGCTCGAGCTTGACCACTCTATAGGTGAAGGGGAGAATCAGCTGGTTCGTGCTCTGAGGAGTACATGTCTATGGCAGAAGGAGTACATTAAGCTTCCAAACAGCCGTCGTGGTATTTTCACGGCAGATGTCCTCATAGGACTTAATCTCGAAGCCATCGCGTAAGTAGCAGATCGAAGGGGTCAAACGAGGAACACGGAAGGCAAGATTTACCCAGGTTCGGCCCCTCTCGAGGAGGTAAAAGCCTACTCCTGCTAGATGTATTTGAAGAACTTGATTACAAGGGTTTTGAGACTTGTCTAGCCCTAGCTCTCGAAAGATCTCTTTTCTTACTCTATCCCCGGGGGCTCCCCTTTATATACAGGCGGGGCCCCTGGGCTCACATAAGAGTCCGGGCCGGGATAACAATCGGAGCCCGACTCCCCTTACTTGTTTCCTAAGTTATACTTTAAGGCGGTTTGCACTTACCGCCTCTCTCGGCGGGTCTTGGGCCGGCCCCTCAATGGGCGGCTCTCCTTCTGGGCCTCCATAGAAGACACTACGGCCCACCTGGCCCTTCATGGTTTTACTCCTCGAGACCCGGCCCTGAACGGGCGGCTTTCACCCAAAGATATTTCCCTGACATTAGCCCTCAGGTTGGCTTGAACTGGTTCCAGACAACCTCGTCCTTTTCAAACTTAACCTTGATATTTTGGCGAGTCTTCAGCAGAACCCGCCTCTTCTGAATATTTCAACTGCCTTTCCTTCAGTCCTGCTCTTCTTGTGACGTCACCGAATCTCCAGAACGAATCTTTCCGTGACATCACCAATATCTCAAATGAATTCATTAGACGCGAAAATCGGGGCGTCGGATTACTGTAGATCCTTAAATCTCGCCCTGACCCTTTGGTGTCTCGCCCCCTTATAAATACCCTTTTCAGGTCCTTTTCCTCATTTTCTCCATCTTCTTCCTCCTGCCGCCCGAGCTTACGCCTCCTCGCGACACATCTTCGAGCTCGCCGGCCATCGGAAGGAGAAACAGTCCCGACGCACCGCCGTCACCTGTCTGCAACCGCGCCGCGCGGCCATCCGATCCAGGTATTCCCAGTTCTTCTCACCCTTCTTAGGGTTCCGCCATTGTCGGGCTCGAGCTCCGCCTCGGCCTCTCCGCGGCTACTATCGCCGGCCGCACCTTGGTACTCTTACATCATGGAAATGGCGCCGTTGCTATCCGTCCAATGATCAGGAATTAAATCTTGTATCAAGATAGATCTGAGAAACCCCATCTGTAAAAACCTGCCGCGGCTTAACAAACAGTAGCAAGAACTGCCTTTTTCCTTATTTTATAGAGCTGTTTGATCCAAAAAATTTACCGCGCTGGCAGAAATCTGTTGTTACACACTTAGCGAAATTTTTCACTTGTGCTGAACATCCTTCACTCGTGGCGGCTTAAGGAAAGTCGCCATCCTTGCTTTAATAATTTTTTATTTTCCGACTTATGAAAGCCGCTGACTTAATCCTTCTCCCCATTTACTAGGATGACAAAGAAAGCAATAGAATGCAACTGGGTCCGCTCCGCGGTTACCACCAAACATGTCACAAGACTCATAGACAACGGTCTCCTATCCAAAACAGAAAACTGCCGGGTCTCCAAGAAGGACTGTCCTCCCAAGCCGAAGGAGGGGGAAGTCATTATTTTTACCGATCACATTGAGAGAGGGTTTGATCCACCCGGCTCTAAATTTTTCCGAGACCTTTTACACTTCTATGGTCTGCATCCTCAAGACCTTGGCTCCAACTCTATTGTTAATATAAGCTCTTTCGTAGTAGTTTGTGAAGCTTATCTCCGGATAGAGCCAATGATCTTGTTATTCCGAAATTTATTCTATGTGAACAAGCAAACTGAAGTCGTCGGAGGCCGCCATCAAGAGCTTGGCGGCATATCCTTTCAGAGACGGCGGTTTACTTATTTTCCTAGTGCTGAGCTCTTGAGCCACCCAAAGGGCATGCCGGAGACTTGGTTTTACGTGAAGACCAAGGTGCCTGATGATCATTATATAGGCATCACATCCAAGATAAGTAGACCAACTCCCGCCAGCATCTACCACTATTACTCCACACATCGACCACTATCCGGCATGCATCTAGTGTATTAAGTTCATGCAAAAATAGAGTAATGCAATAAGAACGATGACATGATGTAGACAAGATCTATTCATGGAGGAATAGACCCCATCTTGTTAACTTTAATGGCAACGATACATGCGAGCCTTGCTGCCCCTTCTGTCACTGGGAAAAGACACCGCAAGATCGAACCCATCACAAAGCACCTCTTCCCATGGCAAGAAAATTCGAACTAGTTGGCCTAACTAAACCAAAGATTCAAAGAAGAAATACGAGTCTATAAGTAATCATGCATATAAGAGATCAAAGAAGACTCAAATAATATTCATGGATAAAACTGATCATAAACTCAAAAATCATCGGATCCCAAGAAACACACCGCAAAAGTTTACATAAAATAGATCTCCAAGAGACAATTGTATTGAGAATCAAAAGAGATAGAGAGGAAGCCATCTAGCTACTTACTGACTCATAGGTCTATGGTGGACTACTCACGCATCATCGGAGAGGCACCAATGAGGATGATGAACCCCTCCGTGATGGTTTTAGATTAGATCTCGCGGTTCTGGAACTTGTGGCAGCTGGATGTGTTTTTCGTCGACTCCTTTATGGTTTCTGGAATATTTGGGAATTTATAGGCGTCAGAGGCAGTGGAGAGGGGCCCCGTGGAGGGCACAACCCATGAGGGCGCGCCGGGGGCCTCTAGCGCGCCCTGGTGGGTTGTACTCTCCACCGCCCACCTTTGTGGGACTTCTTTGGCCCATTGGGTGTCTTCTGGTAAAAAAAATCTCCAAAAAGGTTCGTCGCGATTGGACTCCGTTTGGTCTTGATATTCTGCGAATTAAAAAACAAGCAAAAACAGCAACTGGCACTTTGGCACTATGTCAATAGCTTAGTCCCTAAAAATGATATATAGTGGCTATAAAGTGATTATAAAACATCCAAGAATGATAATATAACAGCATGGAACAAGCAAAAATTATAGATACGTTGGAGATGTATCAGTGTCCATTAGAGCTTTTACAAGCACACTTGAGGTCTTCGGAGGAGTACTATGCCCAGCATAATTGATCACCACGTCATCCTCGTCTATCTTAGTGTTGCGGGTGTTTGGCCAAATTTTGTCCATGACCACGTCCATTGCTGGATCCCCTTGTCAAAGATTGTGGTCATCCAAGAAAGTTTCGTCAAGCACAGGGGCGTCCTCGTCTAGCTCAACCCTTGGCGATTGTGCCGGCTTGACCGTTGTAGCTTCATCTCATGCCGGCTTGGGCCTTGGTCTCTCTGCCACCACCGGGTCAGACATCGTCAGCTCATTAGTCCCTGGATGGATAGACTTGTCATTGTGTCAATGATTGACTTTTCTTTTAGCATGGCTTTTACCCTTTTTAAAGGAGACAAGGAAATGCGTGAGATGTAAAAAATATTACAAGTTACTATTATCTTAATGGAAATGTCAGCTTACCCAATGTTGATGGTAAAATCAGCATTGGCGCTTGAGGCGCCGGACAAAGGCGAGGAGGCAGCTTGAGATGGGTCGAGAGGACTATGAGGAGTCCTCGCTTGCTCAGATTGAGGGCAAGAGTTAGAGGGACTGGATTTCTCAGTCCGACGCACCTAGCATGGAGACGACTCAAGAGAGAGCCCTTCACGAAGGTCTTCTGAGCCAGAACTCCAGGTTTTTCTTTTCTTGCTCTCGGCGTGCTGTAGCATCTTCAAACAAGTGAGGATCCAAATGAGTAGATGTATGCGAAAAGGGTACCTTTCAAACAACAAGCCGGGTCCTCCTTTTACCTAGAGTCTCGGAGTCAGAGAGACTAGGGGTTACCTCTGTTTCTGCCGGCTCAGCCCCGCCAGAGAAATCCTGAGAAGAGTCGGCATCAGCAAGTTTGTTAAAAAGCTAGCCCAAACAGTCGAGCTCTACCTCATTCGTTTCTTCATTTTCTGTCTCCTCTACCTCCTCTTCAGGAGTATTGGGAGCTTGATATTCCGTCTGCCACCATTCATGGTCAGGCTGCAAAATCGTAAGCCAGCATGTCAGAAGTCATGATAAAACAAAAATATGTAAAATATGGAGAGGCCGGCTTACATCTGGCGCCGGGTTGGTAGCACAGAACGGAGCTAAACCAACAATTGCAATGTCTTCTATTTTCTCCCCAACCAGGGCCATGATTGCCTTGGTCATATCTTTGGAAGTGGGGGTATCAGCAGAAAACCGTGGCTCGTTTTCCGGGTTACCAATATAGGTGTGCATGAGCCGGCAACGAAAACTAAGGGGTTGAACCCGCCAGTCCATCTAGCACCGGGTCAGATCAATGCCCGATAAGCCATGAGCAATCAAAGCGTTTATACGAGCAAATATTTGTTTGAATTTTTCTCTCTCTTCCACAGCCGCGAAGTCACAAAGGTTCTTCTTGTATACGAGCCAGCTGTCACGATAACCCGGCAAAGGAAACAGACCTTCAGGAGAGGTGTCTTTGCGATAAAAGTAATTCCTTTGCCACCCCTTTGGATGACTCGCCAACTTTATGCTGGGGAAGATGCAGTCCTTGCACTTCTGGATGGTTACAGCCCCACACTCAACAGGAGGGCCATTACTGCATTCGGTTTATTTGTTGCAGTGGAAGAATTCTAGAAATAGATTCACAGTTGGCTCTTGACATGTTTGAATTATGTTTGTATTTCCCCAAAGAGGAAGGGATGATGCAGCACAGCGACGGCAAGTATTTCCCTTAGTTATGGAACCAAGGTTATCAATCCAGTAGGAGAACCAAGCAACACTATGTAAACGGTACCTGGACACAAAGAACAAATACTTGCAACCCAACGCGTAAGAGGGGTTGTCAATCCCTCCTCGATAAAAAGATAGATTGGTTTGTATGAGATTGGATAAATATATCTTGCAAAAACACAAAATAAAATAAGTAAATAAAAAGTGCAGCAAGGTATTTTTGGGTTTTTGGAATAATAGATATGAAAGCAAATACGATAAAAGATAGATCGGAAAGCAATATGATAAAAGATAGACCCGGGGGTCATAGATTTCACTAGTGTCTTCTCTCAAGAAAATAACATACGGTGGGTAAACAAATTACTGTTGGGCAATTGATAGAAGAACAAATAATTATGACAATATCCAAGGCAATGATTAATATATAGGCATCACTGATACGTCTCCAACGTATCTAGAATTTTTGATTGTTCCATGCTGTTATATTATCATTCTTGGATGTTTTATAATCATTTATAGCAACTTTATATCATTTTTTAGGACTAACCTATTGACATAGTGCCTAGTGCCAGTTGTTGTTTTTTGCTTGTTTTTTACTTCCCAAAATATCATTACCAAACGGAGTCCAAATGCCACGAAACTTTTTGGAGATTTTTTTGGACCTGAAGACAACTTGGGAGCCAAGGAAGCACCTGGGGGAGGCACGTAGGGCCCACGATACACCAGGGCGCCAGAGGCCCCTGGCGCGCCCTGATGTATCGTGGGGACCACGGAGGTCTTTTCCACCGCATCTCAGCTCTATAAATCCTCAGAAATTTCAGAAACCCTAGAAGAGGAGACGAAACACAATTCCAGCCACCGCAAGTTCCAGAACCACAAGATCAAATGTAAGACCATCACGGAGGGGTTCATCATCCTCATTGGTGCCACTCTGATGATGCGTGAGTAGTCCACCATAGACCTACGGGTACGTAGGCAGTAGTTAGATGGCTTCTTCTCTCTCTTTTGATTCTCAATACAAGGGTCTCTTGGAGATCTATTTGATGTAATGACTTTTTGCGCTGTGTTTGTTGGGATCCGATGAAGTTTGAGTTCATGATCAGTTTCTATCCATGAATATTATTAGAGTCTTCCTTGATCTCTTATCTGAATGATTATTTATAGCCTCATATTTGTTCTTCGAATCTTTGGTTTAGTTGGGCCAACTAGAATGATTTTTCTTGCCATGGGAAGAGGTGCTTTGTGATGGGTTCGATCTTGCGGTGTCCTCTCCCAGCGACAGAAGGGGCAGCGAGGCACGCATGTATCGTTGCTATTAAGCATAACCAGCTGGGGTCTATTCCTACATGAATAGATCTTATCTACATCATGTCATCGTTCTTATTGTATTAGTCCGTTTCTCCATGAACTTATTACACTAGATGCATGCTAGATAGCGATCGATGTGCGGAGTAATAGTAGTAGATGCAGAATCGTTTCCGTCTACTAATCTTGGATGTGATGCCTATATACTGATCATTGCCTTGGATATCGTCATGATTATTTGATCTTCTATCAATTGCCCAACATCAATTTGTTTACCCACCGTGTGCAATTTTCTTGAGAGAAGCCACTAGTGAAATCTACGGCTCCCGGGTCTATTCTTTTAATATATTGCTTTCCAATCTATCTTTTTCCGCATTTGTTTTCCGATCTATTATTCCAAAAACCCAAAAATACCTTGCTGTATGTTCTATTTGCATCTTTTATTTTGTGTTCTTATGCGGTCTATTTTTCCAATATAATACAAACCAATCTATCTAATACCGTGGAGAGATTGACAACCTCTTTTACGCGTCGGGTTGCAAGTATTTGTTCTTTGTGTGCAGGTACCGTTTACGTAGTGTTGCTTGGTTCTCCTACTGGTTCGATAACCTTGGTTTCATAACTGAAGGAAATACTTACCATAGCTGTGCTGAATCATCCCTTCCTCTTTGGGGAAATACCGACGCAGTCTCAAGCCACGTCAAAGGAATTTCTGACGCCATTGCCGGGGAGACATCATCAACATCTGTCAGGTTCCTAATCACAAATCTCATTTCCTTGCAATTTACATTATTTTCCATTTTCCTCTCGATTTCCTCTCGCCCACTTCTAAAAAGATTTTACAAAAATACAAAAATATTTTCCGTTTGCCTTTTTGCTTGTTTGCTATCTTTGCTTGTGTTGTCGTGTGATTTCTATTTGCTTGCATCTTTTTAAAAGACTAAATTATGATGAACCAATTGCTAGTGAGTTGAGTGCACTTGATTATCTCTATGACGTTTTGCTTGAAAATCATGAATCTGAAAATTTTGATGAAGTGTTGAAAGAAGAAATTTATAAGGTGATTTTGAGGAAGAACGGACTTAAGGAAGCTGACTCTCGTTCTTTGGCCCAACCAACCGCAGACCGAAAATCCAAAAAGGCTCCGTGATTGAAAAGCATGATTGCAATGATGTTACTATAAATTCTATTAATGTTAGTTATGTTAATGATATGCAAAACTACAAGCTTGGGGATGATAATTTTGTCATGTCCACTTCTTATTGCAATGATCATGATTGGGGTGATAATGCTTCTTATGATCATGAAAATTTATTTAAGCCTCATGTTGAATATGTTATTGATAATAATGTTTGCAATAGTATCGAAAGTGGGATTGGGAGAGCGTCAACTTTAGGTAAAAAGAATCCCACATATTTGGAGAGGGTTCAATCTTATGATTTTTTTGATAAAAGTGGGTTTGGAGAGGTCATAACTTTAGTTGATGATAATCCCACTATTTTGGAAGATGATAAAACTTTATGCATGTTGATCATAAAGAGAGTATTGTTCATGATAGCTATATTGTTGAATTTGATTATGATCCTACATGTAATTATTATGAGAGAGGAAATTATGGTTGTAGAAATTTCCATGATACTAAATTACCTCTCTTCATGTTGAGATTGCAATTATCTCTTTCTTCTTCCTTCCATATGCTAGTTTTTGCTTGCCTTGATAATTTGTTTGCATATAAAATGCCTATGCATGGGAAGTATGTTAGACTTAAGTTTGTTTTCCATATGCTTCATGATGCTCTCTTTGTGTTCATATTATTATGTTTCATGAGGGCATCATTGAAATCTCAAGCCTATCTTAATGGCTCTAAAGAAAGAGCTTGGTGGGAAGAAACCCAATGAATAAATTTTATTTTCGCCTTTTTCTTTCTGTTTCTTGAGTGTTTACACCATTATGATACTGTTATGATTGTGTTTTTATGTTTTAATTAGTGTTTGTGCCAAGTAAAGCCTTTGGGATCATGTTGTGTGATAGTTGATTTGATCTTGTTGGAAAACAGAAACTTTTGCGTCCAGTAGCATAATTTTGAAAGTTCACAGAAGCGACACAAAATTCTGAATTTTTTACACAAGATTGATATAAAAATTTCCTACATTGTCCTAAGTGTTTAGAATTTTTGGAGTTATAGAAGTATGGTTAGAGTACATATTACTATAGACTGTACTGTTTTTGACAGATTCTGTTTTCGTTGCATTGTGTGCTTATTTTGATGAATCTATGGTTTGTATTGTAGGGTATAAGCCATGGTAAAGTTAGAATACAGTATATATAATGCAATAACAAAATATGAATGGGTTTGCAATAGTACTTAGCGTGGTGATTTGCTTTATTATACTAACGGATCTCACGAAGGTTTTGTTATGTTTTGTTTGATCGAAGATTTCAAGTTTTGGGTGAGATCACGATGGATGAAGGAATAAGGAGTTAAAAGAGACTAAGCTTGGGTATGCTATGGCACCCCAAGATGCTTGGGGATGCCCCGTGTCGTTGTTTTCTCACGACAGATGCCATGGGGTGGCTTATTGAGAGTGGTTGGGCCCGAAGGACGCCGGCGGACTCCGAGAGCGGGATTGGGCCCAAGCGGTGAGGGACACACGATGTACCTAGGTTCGGGGCCCTCCGTGGGAGGTAACACCCCTAGTCCTGCTTGTCTAGTTGATGAGTGGCTGGTGTTACAAAGGCGCTCCTTGAGATGTTGTCTAGAGGAAGAAGAAGGACCCGCCGGCTCTTCTTCCCTTGCTACGTGGGAGTGAGAGTGTGAGATGGGAGAATGCTTGCCCGATGCATGGGGGGCCTCGGCAGGTTTTATAGGCCAACCCCCCGGCTTATAATATACACGAGGTACTGAATGGGGGCCCCGGCCGGCAGCCTCCCTAACCGGCCAGCGGCCCCACTGGCTGGGCCGTCTCATCGCTCGTAGGCCCTACCGGCTGCGTGGTCCCATCGCTGACCGGGGCCCGCCAGCCGGCTCTTCCATTGGCCCGCGCCTACTTGCCGTGGCACGGGCCGCCCCGTGCAGCGTCGTCTTGCGCGTGCCGGCCGAAGTCAGCGGTACGGCCGGCTGCGCTGTAGCCACACCGGGGCAGGTAATGGAGTAGATGGCAGCGTGGCCGCACTGTTGCCCCGTCGGGTCTCGATCAGTCAGGGCTAGCGGTATGACCACCCGGACTGTAGCCATGCGTGCCCGCGCGTCAGCGGTCGCTGCAGCCACGCCGGAGTCCATGCGGGGGTCGCGTCCTGTCGGTGTACTTGGTCGCAGCAGGAGGGGACCAGTGCCTGCCCTTCAAGAGGTCAGCGGGAGGGCCCGCCGCGGAGCGGCCGGCCGCGGGCTGGCCAGGGGGCCGGGTGGCCGGCTCCTGTCCAGCCGGTCATGGGCCAACCGGCCAGGGGGCCAGCCGGCCGCTCGCCAGCCGGTCATGGACCAGCCGGCCGTGTAGTTTTGTTCTGAAAGGGGCTTGAACTCCCTTGTCTTGGCATACCCAGGGGTAATATCCCTGTCAGTAGTACCCGAAGCTGGCGGGGGCCCGCGTCCTACCGACGAGGGGGAGCCGGCGGCTTCATCTGGCGGCACCGGCCTAGTACGTGGGGTCGATTGGCGGGCCGCGTAGGCGGCCACGCCCATCGCTTTCGGTTCTACCGTGCCGCCTCGGATCCCGCGCTAAGCGGCGACGCGCCACACAGGGTGTTGTGACGTGGTGGGCCCCGCGCCCGGAGGCATGACGGGACGTTGCCTTGGGGCTAGCCTGGTAGGCCATGGGCCTAGCCCAGTAGGCCTCGGGCCACAGGACAAGATCCTCGGCGCCCGGATCCCAGCGGCCACGGCCCGAGGCGCCCACGCCCCGCGGATTTCCCGGGGGAAGTGGGCGCAGTTAATCCCCACGTCCCCCGGGCTTCACCCCCCTATTTATAAGAGGAGGTGGAGAGGCGGAGGCAGTTAGCGCGCCCCTCCTGTTGGGGAACGTTGCATGGGAAACAAAAATTTTCCTACGCACACGCAAGATCTATCCATGGTGATGAGCATCTACGAGAGGGAGAGTGAATCTACATACCCTTGTAGATCGCTAAGCGGAAGCGTTAATAAACGCGGTTGATGTAGTCGAACGTCTTCGCGATCCAAATCGCCGAGCGTCCCGCGATCCAATCACGATCCTTCCGATCTAGTGCCGAACGGACGGCACCTCCGCGTTCAACACACGTACGGCTTGATGACGCCTTCACCTCCTCGATCCAGCGAGCGATGGTGAAGTAGTGGTTGAGTTCCAGCAGCACGACGGCGTGGTGATGGTGGTGAGGAACAATCTCTGCAGGGCTTCGCCAAGCACTACGGAGATTATGACGGAGGAACTAGAGGGCTAGGGTTGCCGGCACACGGCTTGGGAAATCCTGATGTGTCCCGTGTGCTAGCCCTGCCCCTCTATTTATATGTTGAGCCTTGGGGTCTAAACTTGGAGTAAAAGTCTCCTCCGGGTCGGTTTTGCCCGCACAAGGTCGGTTTGGCCCGCAGGAAAAGAGTCCAATTCGGACCCTGCCGAATCGTGCACAGCCGCGCACAAGCGGTAGTACCGCTTCACACAAGCGGTAGTACCGCTTGGGCGGTAGTACCGCTTCACACAAGCGGTAGTACCGCTCCGGCGGTAGTACCGCTTCACCAAGCGGTAGTACCGCTTACGCGGCAGCAAAACTACTTTTGCACTTTCCAATACCTTGTGGGCTTTATCCCTTTGGCTCATATAAAGTGTTGCTGCACCCGAACACTTCGGTAAACATCCGGAACCCCTTCCGGTGAACTCCGGAACCCTTCCAGAGATCAAAACACTATTATCACATATATCAATCTTTACCTCCGGACTATTCCGGAGATCCTCGTCATGTCCGGGATCTTATCCGGGACTCCGAACAACTTTCGGTCACCAACATAATAACTCAATTATACTAATCGTCACCAAACGTTAAGTGTGTAGACCCTGCGGGTTCGAGAACTATGTAGACATGACCGAGACACCTCTACGGCCAATAACCAATAGCGGGACCTGGATTCCCATATTGGCTCCTACATATTCTACGAAGATCTTTATCGGTCGAACCTCTATGTCAAGGATTCAGTTAATCCCGTATGCTGTTCCCTTTGTTCTTCGGTATGTTACTTGCCTGAGATTCGATCGTCGGTATCACTATACCTAGTTCAATCTCGTTACCGGCAAGTCTCTTTACTCGTTCCGTAATACAAGATCCTGTGGCTAACTCTTTAGTCACTTTGCTTGCAAGGCTCAATGTGATGTTGTATTACCGAGTGGGCCCTGAGATACCTCTCCGTCACACGGAGTAACAAATCCCAGTCTTGATCCATGCCAACCCAACAGACACCCTCGGAGATACCTGTAGAGCACCTTTATAGTCACCCAGTTACGTTGCGACGTTTGATACACACAAGGTATTCCTCCGGTGTCAGTGAGTTGCATGATCTCATGGTCAAAGGAACAGATACTTGACACGCAGAAAACAATAGCAATAAACTGACACGATCAAATGCTACGTTTACAGTTTGGGTCTTGTCCATCACATCATTCTCCTAATGATGTGATCCCGTTATCAAATGACATCTCATGCCAATGGCTAGGAAACCTTAACCATCTTTGATCAACGAGCTAGTCAACTAGAGGCTTACTAGGGACACAGTGTTGTCTATGTATCCACACATGTATTTGAGTTTCCAATCAATACAATTATAGCATGGATAATAAACGATTATCATGAACAAGGAAATATAATAATAACCAATTTATTATTGCCTCTAGGGCATATTTCCAACAGTCTCCCACTTGCACTAGAGTCAATAATCTAGTTCACATCACTATGTGATTTACATTGTAATGAATCGAACACCCATGCAGTTCTGGTGTTGTTCATGTTTAGCCCTTGGAAGAGGTTTAGTCATCGGATCTGCAACATTTAGATCCGTGTGTACTTTGCAAATATTTATGTCGTCCTCCTTGATGTAATCGCGGATGGAATTGAAACGTCGCTTTATGTGTCTGGTCCTCTTGTGAAATCTTGGTTCCTTGGCTAGAGCAATGGCACCAGTATTATCACAAAACAGAGTCATTGGGTTAAGCGCACTAGGCACTACTCCAAGATCTGTCATGAACTCCTTCATCCAGACACCTTCCTTCGCCGCCTCCGAGGCTGCGATGTACTCCGCTTCGCATGTAGAATCAGCTACCACGCTTTGCTTGGAACTGCACCAGCTAACCGCACCCCCATTAAGAATAAATACGTATCCGGTTTGCGACTTAGAGTCATCCGGATCAGTGTCAAAGCTTGCATCGACGTAACCCTTTACGACGAGCTCTTGATCACCTCCATAAACGAGAAACATGTCCTTAGTCCTTTTCAGGTACTTCAGGATATTCTTGACCGCCGTCCAGTGTTCCATTCCTGGATCACTTTGAAACCTTCCGGCCATACTTATGGCAAGGCTGACATCGGGTCTTGTGCACAGCATTGCATACATGATAGAGCCTATGGCTGAAGCATAGGGGATGACACTCATTTTTTCTCTATCTTCTACAGTCACTGGGCATTGAGTCTTACTCAACTTCACACCTTGCAAAACAGGCAAGAACCCCTTCTTGGACTGATCCATTTTGAACTTCTTCAAAATCTTATCAAGGTATGTGCTTTGTGAAAGTCCTATTAAGCGTCTTGATCTATCTCTATAGATCTTGATGCCTAATATGAAAGCAGCTTCTCCTAGGTCCTTCATTGAAAAACTCTTGTTCAAATATTCCTTTACGCTTTCCAGCATTTCTATATTGTTTCCAATCAGCAATATGTCATCCACATATAATATTAGAAACGCTATAGAGCTCCCACTCACTTTCTTGTAAATACAAGCTTCTCCGTAAACTTGTATAAACTCGAACGCTTTGATCACCTCATCAAAACGAAGATTCCAACTCCGAGATGCTTGCATGATTCTGACGGACTTAAGCATCGCTACGGGTGAGAAGGTCTCATCGTAGTCAACTCCTTGAACTTGTGAAAAACCCTTTGCCACAAGTCGAGCTTTATAGACGGTGACATTACCGTCCGCGTCCGTCTTCCTCTTAAAGATCCATTTGTTCTGAATGGCCTTACGCCCTTCAGGTAATACTTCCAAAGTCCATACTTTGTTTTCATACATGGATCCCATCTCGGATTTCATGGCCTCTAACCACTTCTCGGAATCCGGGCCCATCATTGCTTCTCCATAGCTCGTAGGTTCATCGTTGTTTAACAACATGACCTCTAAGACAGGGTTGCCGTACCACTCAGGAGCAGTACGCGTCCTTGTCGACCTACGAGGTTCGATAGCAACTTGATCCAAAGCTTCATGATCATCATCATTAACTTCCTCTTCAGCTAATGTAGGCTCCACAGAAACAACTTTCTGCGCTGCGCTACTCTCAGGTTGAAGTAAAGGTTCAACAACCTCATCAAGTTCTATCTTCCTCCCACTCAATTCTTTCGAGAGAAACTCTTTCTCAAGAAATGTTCCGTTTTTAGCGACAAACACTTTGCCTTCGGATCTGAGGTAGAAGGTATACCCAACTGTCTCTTTTGGGTATCCTATGAAGACGCATTTCTCCGCTTTGGGTTCCAGCTTTTCAGGCTGAAGCTTTTTGACATAAGCATCACATCCCCAAACTTTAAGAAACGACAGCTTTGGCTTCTTGCCAAACCAAAGTTCATATGGCGTCGTCTCAACGGATTTCGATGGTGCCCTATTTAAAGTGAATGCAGCTGTCTCTAATGCATAACCCCAAAACGATAGTGGCAAATCGGCAAGAGACATCATAGATCGCACCATATCCAATAAGGTTCGATTACGACGTTCGGACACACCATTACGCTGTGGTGTTCCAGGCGGTGTCAATTGTGAAACAATTCCACACTGTCTTAAGTGACTGCCAAACTCATAACTCAGATATTCTCCTCCTCGATCAGATCGTAGGAATTTAATCTTCTTGTTACAATGATTCTCAACTTCACTCTGAAATTGTTTGAACTTTTCAAATGTTTCAGACTTGTGTTTCATTAAGTAAATATACCCATATCTACTTAAGTCATCAGTGAAGGTGAGAAAGTAACGATAACCACCGCGCGCCTCAATACTCATCGGACCGCACACATCAGTATGTATGATTTCCAATAAGTCACTTGCCCGTTCCATTGTTCCAGAGAACGGCGTTTTAGTCATCTTGCCCATGAGGCATGGCTCACATGTGTCAAGTGATTCAAAATCAAGTGACTCCAAAAGTCCATCAGCATGGAGCTTCTTCATGCGTTTTACGCCAATATGACCTAAACGGCAGTGCCACAAGAAAGTGGTATTATCATTATCAATTCTACATCTTTTGGCATCAATGTTATGAACATGTGTATCATTACTATCGAGATTCAATAAGAATAAACCCCTCACATTGGGTGCATGACCATAAAAGATATTACTCATATAAATAGAACAACCATTATTCTCTGATTTAAATGAGTAACCGTCTCGCAATAAACAAGATCCAGATATAATGTTCATGCTTAACGCAGGCACCAAATAACACTTATTTAGGTTCATCACTAATCCCGACGGTAATCGAAGAGCGAGCGTGCCGACGGCGATCACATCAACCTTGGAACCATTTCCCACGCGCATCGTCACTTCGTCCTTTGCCAGCCTCCGTCTATTCCGCAGTTCCTGTTTTGAGTTGCAAATATGAGCAACCGCACCGGTATCAAATACCCAGGCACTACAACGAGAGTTGGTAAGGTACACATCAATAACATGTATATCATATATACCTTGTTTGTTGTTGGCCGCCTTCTTGTCAGCCAAATACTTGGGGCAATTCCGCTTCCAGTGTCCAGTTCCCTTGCAATGAAAACACACAGTTTCTGGTTTGGGTCCAGCCTTGGGTTTCTTCACGAGAGGAGCAACTGCTTTGCCACTCTGCTTGGAGTTACCCTTCTTACCCTTGCCATTTTTCTTGAAACTAGTGGTTTTATTGACCATCAACACTTGATGCTCCTTCTGAATTTCAGACTCAGCGGCTTTCAGCATCGCAAACAGCTCGGCGACTGACTTGTTCATCCCGTGCATGTTATAGTTCAACACGAAGCTCTTGTAGCTAGGTGGCAATGATTGAAGAACTCTGTCAGTGATAGCCTCTGGCGGAAGGGGCATCCCTAACTCAGCCAGACGGGTGGAGTACCCAGACATTCTGAGCACGTGATCACTGATAGATCCGTTCTCCTCCATCTTGCAAGCATAGAACTTATCGGAGATCTCATATCTCTCGATCCGGGCATTCTTCTGAAAGATAAACTTCAACTCCTGGAACATCTCATATGCTCCATGACGTTCAAAACGTCTTTGAAGTCCCGGTTCTAAGCCATACAACATTGCACATTGAACTATTGAGTAATCATCAGAACGAGCCTGCCAGGCGTTCACAACGTCTAGAGACTCAACTGGAGCGGGTGGATCACCAAGCGGTGCATCAAGGACATAAGCCTTCTGGGAAGCCGTAAGGATAATCTTTAGATTACGGGCCCAGTCCACAAAGTTACTTCCATCATCTTTCAACTTAGCTTTCTCTAGGAACGCATTAAAATTCAGGGGTGCTACTGCGCGAGCCATGATCTACAACATAAATATAGCAAAGACAACTTAGACTATTGTTCTTAGATAATGAGTTTAGTTAATCATATTACTTAAAAACTCCCACTCAAATTGACATCCCTCCGATCATTCGAGTGTAACATGATCCAAATCCACCAACTCAAGTCCGATCATCACGTGAGTTGAGGTGGTTTCAATGGTGAACATCTTCATGTTGATCATATCTACTATATGACTCATGTTCGACCTTTCGGTCTCTTGTGTTCCGAGGCCATGTCTGTACATGCTAGGCTCGTCAAGTTTAACCCGAGTGTTCCGCACGTGTAACATGGCTTACACCCGTTGTATGCGAACGTAGAGTCTATCACACCCGATCATCACGGCGTGTCTCGAAACGACGAACTTTCGCAACGGTGCACACTTGGGGAGAACACAATTTATCTTGAAATTTAAGTGAGGGATCACCTTATAATGCTACCGTCGTCCTAAGCAAAATAAGATGCATAAAAGGATTAACATCACATGCAAATCATAAGTGACATGATATGGCCATGAACTTGTGCTTTTGATCTCCATCTCCAAAGCACCGGCATGATCTCCATCGTCACCGGCATGACACCATGATCTCCATCATCTTGATCTCCATCAACGTGTCGCCATAAGGTTGTCGCGCCGACTGTTGCTTCCACGACTATAGCTAACGTTTAGCGATAAAGTAAAGCATTACATAGCGCTTAATGATTGACACGCAGGTCATACAATAATTAAAGACAACTCTATGGCTCCTGCCAGTTGCCGTACTCATCGACATGCAAGTCGTGATATTCTATACAACACATGATCATCTCATACATCACATATATCTCATCATGTAATTGGCCATATCACATCACAACATACCCTGCAAAAACAAGTTAGACGTCCTCTAATTGTTGTTGCAAATTTTACGTGGCTGCTACGGGTTTGCAAGAACCGTTCTTACCTACGCAAAACCACAACGTGGTGTAGTGATTGCTTTTTGATCTTCTAAAAGAACCCTCTTCATTGAACCGATTCAACTAAAGTGAGAGAGACAGACACCCGCCAGTCACCTTTATGCAACAAGTGCACGCAGCGGTGAAACCAGTCTCGCGTAAGCGTACGCGTAATGTCGGTCCGGGCCGCTTCATCTCACAATACCGCGGAATCAAGTATCAACTAGTAACGGCAAGCAATATGTATACACCCACGCCCACAACTCGTTTGTGTTCTACTCGAGATCTCATCTACGCATAGACCTAGCTCTGATACCACTGTTGGGGAACGTTGCATGGGAAACAAAAATTTTCCTACGCACACGCAAGATCTATCCATGGTGATGAGCATCTACGAGAGGGAGAGTGAATCTACATACCCTTGTAGATCGCTAAGCGGAAGCGTTAATAAACGCGGTTGATGTAGTCGAACGTCTTCGCGATCCAAATCGCCGAGCGTCCCGCGATCCAATCACGATCCTTCCGATCTAGTGCCGAACGGACGGCACCTCCGCGTTCAACACACGTACGGCTTGATGACGCCTTCACCTCCTCGATCCAGCGAGCGATGGTGAAGTAGTGGTTGAGTTCCAGCAGCACGACGGCGTGGTGATGGTGGTGAGGAACAATCTCTGCAGGGCTTCGCCAAGCACTACGGAGATTATGACGGAGGAACTAGAGGGCTAGGGTTGCCGGCACACGGCTTGGGAAATCCTGATGTGTCCCGTGTGCTAGCCCTGCCCCTCTATTTATATGTTGAGCCTTGGGGTCTAAACTTGGAGTAAAAGTCTCCTCCGGGTCGGTTTTGCCCGCACAAGGTCGGTTTGGCCCGCAGGAAAAGAGTCCAATTCGGACCCTGCCGAATCGTGCACAGCCGCGCACAAGCGGTAGTACCGCTTCACACAAGCGGTAGTACCGCTTGGGCGGTAGTACCGCTTCACACAAGCGGTAGTACCGCTCCGGCGGTAGTACCGCTTCACCAAGCGGTAGTACCGCTTACGCGGCAGCAAAACTACTTTTGCACTTTCCAATACCTTGTGGGCTTTATCCCTTTGGCTCATATAAAGTGTTGCTGCACCCGAACACTTCGGTAAACATCCGGAACCCCTTCCGGTGAACTCCGGAACCCTTCCAGAGATCAAAACACTATTATCACATATATCAATCTTTACCTCCGGACTATTCCGGAGATCCTCGTCATGTCCGGGATCTTATCCGGGACTCCGAACAACTTTCGGTCACCAACATAATAACTCAATTATACTAATCGTCACCAAACGTTAAGTGTGTAGACCCTGCGGGTTCGAGAACTATGTAAACATGACCGAGACACCTCTACGGCCAATAACCAATAGCGGGACCTGGATGCCCATATTGGCTCCTACATATTCTACGAAGATCTTTATCGGTCGAACCTCTATGTCAAGGATTCAGTTAATCCCGTATGCTGTTCCCTTTGTTCTTCGGTATGTTACTTGCCTGAGATTCGATCGTCGGTATCACTATACCTAGTTCAATCTCGTTACCGGCAAGTCTCTTTACTCGTTCCGTAATACAAGATCCTGTGGCTAACTCTTTAGTCACTTTGCTTGCAAGGCTCAATGTGATGTTGTATTACCGAGTGGGCCCTGAGATACCTCTCCGTCACACGGAGTAACAAATCCCAGTCTTGATCCATGCCAACCCAACAGACACCCTCGGAGATACCTGTAGAGCACCTTTATAGTCACCCAGTTACGTTGCGACGTTTGATACACACAAGGTATTCCTCCGGTGTCAGTGAGTTGCATGATCTCATGGTCAAAGGAACAGATACTTGACACGCAGAAAACAATAGCAATAAACTGACACGATCAAATGCTACGTTTACAGTTTGGGTCTTGTCCATCACATCATTCTCCTAATGATGTGATCCCGTTATCAAATGACATCTCATGTCAATGGCTAGGAAACCTTAACCATCTTTGATCAACGAGCTAGTCAACTAGAGGCTTACTAGGGACACAGTGTTGTCTATGTATCCACACATGTATTTGAGTTTCCAATCAATACAATTATAGCATGGATAATAAACGATTATCATGAACAAGGAAATATAATAATAACCAATTTATTATTGCCTCTAGGGCATATTTCCAACACCTCCCCCTGCTGTCTTCCTCCTCTCGGGATCCGTCGCCTTTGTGCTTACGGCACCACGCCACCCGCTCGCTTCTCCACGCCGGTTTTTCCTCCAGAGATGGCCGACGGTCCCTCCGGCAGCTGGGGCTGCTCCACCATCACTGCGGAGGACATCGCGTACCTCCGCCATGCCCGCATGCTGCCGCCAGAGGACCGCGTCGCCACCCGTCCCCCGGGCGGTGAGAGGGTGTCGGAGCCCGAGGAGGGGGAGTGCGTGGCGTTCACATCGCACTTCTCGCGCAGCTTCGGGCTGCATGTGAGCCAGTTCTTTAGGCTCTTTCTTGATACTTTTGATCTCCCGCCGCACCACTTGGGGCCGAACTCCATTCTGCAGCTGTCGAGTTACGTAACCTTCTGCGAGGGCTACCTTGGTCTTCTCCCCTTCGTGGAGTTATGGAGAAAGCTCTTCTACCTCAAGTGCTTGAAGAACGTCGACGAGACGTACGCCCGCGGGGGCGCGGTGGTGTGCGTCCGTGGCATGCTTTTCCCTCGCCTCACCCTTATCGAGTCCGTCAAGAGGTGGAACCGATCGTTCTTCTCTATGAAGAACGTCGACCCGGCTCGAGACTACATCAGGCTGCCGCCCTTCGTCAACGTCCCGTCCTCCGGGATGAACTGGACGGCCGACGTGGCAGTTGGGGAGCTGGCCGGGATGCTGGGCTGGCTCCACCCCATGAGGAGCGGGGAAGGACTGGTCTCGGCCAATCCGGTGGCCGCCTTCATTGACCATCGGGTGCTGCCCCTACAGCTGAGGCCGCACCGGATATGCGACATGGGGGGCCGGCACGACCCCTGCCGGCTGTCCACCTTCGAGCTGACAGCGGCCCAGGTGGCGGAGCGGGTGAACTCCGTCACCAACTTTAAGTCGACGCCCCGCATCTGGCACTTCGGCAAGTTGCCCTACTCTCACGCCCAAGATGCGATCCTATCCTTATTTTGGCACGAGGGCCTCGACAGGGATAGAAGCGCATCTCGTCGTGTTGCAAGAATGGATATCATTACAAGTACATGTACAGAAGAGGTGAGTATATGGAATTGGCTTACACTCGCCACAAGCTACATCAACATCACATCAATACAACAACAAATACAAACATCATACAGAAGAGCAGGGTCCGACTACGGACGAAAACAAACGATAAAATGACATCCATCCTTGCTATCCCAGGCTGCCGCCTGGAACCCATCCTAGATCGATGAAGAAGAAGAAGAAGAACTCCAAATCAAACAAAGCATCGCGCTCAGGTCATATCATCGCATTACCTGTACCTGCAACTGTTGTTGTAGTAATCTGTGAGCCACGGGGACTCAGCAATCTCATTTCCAAGGGTATCAAGACTATTAAAGCTTAATGGGTGAGGTAAGGTTAAGTGGTGAGGCTGCAGCAAGCGGCTAAGCATTTATTTGGGTGGCTAACTTACGAGTACAAGAATAAAGGGGGATGATTGTCGAATAAACGGACGTAAACTAGTAATGATCTCTAAAAGATCCTGAACACCTACTTACGTCAAACATAACCCCACCATGTTCTCTCTCGGATAAGGACTCACGAGAAGAGACAGTCACGGTTACGCACACAATTGGTGTATTTTATTTGAGTTTACTTCAAGTTTGCTATGACCGGGTGTTAAACAAAGTTTCCAAGTTTGCCACATAACCGCGGGCACGGCTTTCCGAAAGATTTAACCCTGCAGGGGTGCTCCTACTCATCCATCACAAACTAACCACACGCAGCGAGAATAACCTCGACCACGAACCTCGTGATCTTCCTAGGCAATTCCACTGGAAAACCGCAACCTCGAGATAGCCCGAAGTATTTTCGGAATTCCTCGCACAAGACGTTCGAGAAAGGTAAAACAAGTCCAGCAAGACCGCCCGACGTGTCGACGAACCCGATAGGAGCCGCGTATCTCGTTCTCAGGACACGACAGATAAGCGAAGCGTACGGTGGCCTGATAGACATCTCCCGAGTTGCCCCGGGTTAACCCCGCACGGTGCTCTAGTTTGGACCAACAGTCATGAGGAGCACTGGCCCGGGTTGTTGATTAAAGATCCTCGGGTTAATTACTCCCTATGCAGGTTTTTTAGTTATTAGGCAAATGTAGTACCAATGTTGGGCCTTGCCAGACAAGTTTTATCCTAAAACGAAAGTCAAGGGGGTCCCCATAACAACCCCGAGCATGTTAGGAGTGCTCATTTATGGAACATAACACCGGTTCACAAGTAACTAGGGCGGCAAGAGTGGAACAAAACACCGAGCAAAAGGCCAAGCCTTCCACCCTTTACCAAGTATATATGTGCATTAAATTAAATAGCAATAATATTGTGATATATCGAAAACATCCATGTTGGCACATGGAAACATTGCACCTGCAACTAGCAACGCTATAAGAAGGGCTGAGCCAGCAGTAACATAGCCAAACAATGTTTGCTAGGATGTGGAGGGGTTAGAGGCTTTTCATGGCAATTTGGGAGGCTTGACATACAAATGGTAGGTAGCGAGACAGCGATAGAAATGAGACAACTAGCATGGCAATGATAGTAATGGTATCCAGGGAAATGATCATCTTGCCTGAGATCCCGCTTGGAAGAAGAACGAATCCATGAAGAAGACGAGCCAACGTAGACGAACGAATCCTCACACTACGAAGCGGTTTCGGAACTCTATCGAGAAGAAGCAATCGGAAACAACAATCAACACACGAGAACACCACAACAAATGCATGACATGATGCGCAACAAATATGATGCATGTCCGGTTTTAAATATGCAAGGCATGGCAACCACAACAATCAAATACTACACATTAAGTGAAGCTCAATATGCAACGAGTTGCATATTGACGAAACTCCACATTTGAATATTTAGTTCACTCTCGTTTAGGTACACGACAATATTAAATGTTGTTAAACATGGCAAGAGGTGAAGCATAAGTAAACTACACACCTAGGCAAGTTTAAATGAGGCCGGAAACAACATATAGCATTTCCGAAACGACCCCATATGTTAATTTCGAAATTGGTCCAGATCTGAATTAATCAGGTTTTATATTTGTTAAACAGCAAAATAAAGTGAACCATGCAATTCTACACGTCATTCTAGTCGATTTACATATATGGAACATCTCAAACGGAGCTACGGTCTAAAAGATATGACATTCGCAAGATGCATATGACATGAATGCAAAATGCATGGAAAAGACAATCACAAACACTTCAAAACATGAATGCAGCAAGATATTATGAAACTACATGAAATTCTAGTCAAGTTACATATGCAACATGTTCAAAACGGAGCTACGGTTCAACAATAACAAGCAACACAAGTTTTAGATGAAATCTGCCCAAAACAGCAAGATAGCATTTTGCACACATGAAAACAACAAGTTACAATATACTAAAATGCACAAACTAAGCATGGGGCAGTAGCATATAACATACACTTCATTTCATCTTCACATATCATACTCAAAATAGTTATGGAACACATGGTAGGAAGCTCACAACATGGCAACAAAATATGGCAGATTAGGACTTAGTGAAAATAACAAGTTTTTAGCATAGCAGATTTCACGGAGGCATATTGGCAGCAGCAAAACTATATGCTACAGAGCATATTATGACATGAAAATTAACAGCATGGTAGTAGACATGATGCATTACAATTCATTACTTTATAGCAACATCAAATTATGCTCAGATTCATGGCAACCATCAACACAACATGGCATATTGAAGAAAACAGATTCTCAGACTTAGTAAAAAATTAGAGTGGGCATGTGCAGCAGTTTTAACAGATTGACATATTGAGCAACAGAAATAATTATGATGCAAAACCTATTTATGCAAACTAATGGCACAACATGAAATAGCATAACATGCTTAACAAAAGACTCCTTGGTGGCCTCACCAAAAGACTCCTAGAACACTAGCAAATCACATCGCAACACAGCAACAAAATAACAGATTTCCAGACTTAGAAATATTTTGGACCCTCAAAACATCAGATTTTTTAGCATGATGGCAACAAGGAAACAACACCTAAACATGCATTTCTATGACAACCAAAAACACCAGGGCCTAGCATACATGTTCAAGGGCATATCTCATGTTCAAAATTATTTCATATCATGCATGGATTAAATCACACGAAATAGACAAAAGGGCATCATGGCAAAAATGACATGCACTCAAACTTCCTCCAATGACAAAACTAAATGCACAGTTAATTTCTATGGATTTTCCTACCCCGAAAACACATATAATATGCATAGGTTCATGTAGGGAAATATGTCACAATTAATTATGCAAGTTTATGGCCTAATCCCCTTTTAGCAATTATAACTGCAAGTTAAATGCAAATATTACAATGAACCATTTTGTCATGTATGAAAATGCGATGCCGATAACATGAACATTTTTAATATATTGTTGGATTAATTTCAATGCATGGATAAATAAATATGGCAATGCAAAAATGATGGCAATTATGCAAATGATGCAAACAGCGAGCTTAGGCATTTTAAACATGGATGAAAACGACATATTCACAATCTATGCATTTTTCTAAGCATTTTTCATATATAAAACATTACGATCCGGTGCACGGTTAATTAGATATTAGCAATTCAAAAACAGGGGGTTTTTCTGCAATTCTATTAATTCGTGGATAATTACAAAATTCGCTAGACAGGAAAAAAAACACACTAACGGGCTGAATCTGACTAGAGGTCCAACAGTAGCACATGGGCGCATGATAACAAAATAGCGCATAGGGCGATGGGCTGGATCTGGTGCTCACCAAGCCTCATGGGCCGGTCGGTGGGGAGGTGGTGCTGGGCCGGCGGAGCTGGAGGAGAGGCTGGCCCAGCGAGCGCTCGGTCAACGGGGGCGCCGCGCGCGTCGTGCTCCTCGCTCGACCCCGAGCAGGGGGCGGCGATGGCAAAGTGCGCCGGCGACGGGGCGTCTCGGGCTCCAACGGGGCTGGGAACGAGGTGGCGACGACGGGCTTCGTCGGATCTGGCGGACCCCGGCGACGAGGTGGGCGGCGCGACCTCCATGGCGGCGGGGCAAGCTGCGGCAGAGGCGGGCAGCACCTGCGGCCGGGATGGAGAAGCTCCGGCGAGGGGAGGGCGGATCTGGCCTCCGGCGGCCGGATCCGGTCCGGGCCGGCGTTCAACGGCGGCGGGCGGCGTCTTGGGGGCGCCGGCGAAGGGCTACCCGATGGCGCGGCTCGGGGGGGCTCGACCATGGCGCCTGCGGGCTGTGGTGGAGCTCGGGGCTCTGTGGTCGCCCGGACATGTCCGGATTGGCCGCGGACATGTCCGGTAGGTGGGATTTGGGTGATTTTCAGCCTCTAGATCGCGATCCGAGGGCCGAAAATGGGCAGATGGTTGGGGCTGCGGGATCTGGAGGAAGAGGGCTAGCAGGTGGGTTTTCTAGGGGTGTGGCTGCAATTTGGCAAGGGGGAAACCCTAGAGAGTGAGGGGCTCTCTCTCCATGGGGGTTTAAATAGGGAAGGCACTAGGGTTGGGGTTGGACCTCGTCCGTCTGATCGCGATCCGATGACCACGAACGGAGGGGGGCTAAGTTGGGCCAATGGGCTGTGGAGAAGTGGTTGGGCCAAGAAGAGAGGGAGGTTGCGGCCCGTGACATGATTTTTAAATACCGAAAGCGTCCGATAATAAACCGATGCCGCGGGCACGTGCGTGTGTGGCTGGTCTCGAAACGGTCGACGACACGAACGGAGCGAACCGGCAACTACGAACGGATGCAAGTTTTCGAAAACGAGTGACGAAGCTATGCAGATGATGCGAATGATGCGATGATAAATGCGACAACCACTCGAACCACACGACGACAACGGAATAAAAGGGGAATCTTCTGGAGCGTCGGTTCCGGGCTGTTACACCTACAGCCGGCTCGACCCGGCACCTCTGGTACATCTCGAACCGACACTTCTCCTATTTTCTATGTTTCTTCAGTCGGCCTCCGTGCTTACGTGCCTTGCTGACCCCAGCGCTTTGTGCGACAGAACACAGCGGATGGACCGCACCCTCAGGTGTTCGAGGTGGATTGCGCCGACTCCGACCCGGAGGATTTTGAGCTGGGAGGAGGCGTTGAGGAGGAGGTCGAGTCCTCGGGCGAGGTCGAGGTGGACGGGATGATGGGTCACCCGGGAGCCGGCGAGTCCAGAGCGGCTGGTGAGTTCACCTCCGAGCCCACGATCAGAGATTTGACTGATGATGATGATGATGTCAAGATCTTGGACGCGCCTCCCCCCACAGCTCGGCGGGAGCCACGCGGACGGAGCAAGGAGCAGCCGGCTCGTGGCCGGACGGCCGAGGCCTCCTGTCGGGAGAAGAGGCCGGCCTCGGGGCAGCCGTCGACACAGCCGCCGGCTCGCAAGAAGGTGCGAGCGGCCGTCGCGAAGCCAGCGCCTCGGGCCAGGCGGCGCCTTCCCGTTGTCATCGGGTGAGTGCATTTCCTAATTCTCGTAGGTGTTTCCGCGTTTTGAGCCGGCGAGCGCCTGAGGGCCCTTCTTCCGTCTTTTCCAGGGACGCCATCGAGCTCCACGACACGGAGTCGACCGGCGACCCGGTGGACGCTACCAGCCGACAGGCCCAGGAGCACGCGGCCACGGTGTGGGAGGAGAAGAGGAGGCTCGCCGAAATACGAGCCGTGAAGGGAGGGGCGAAGGGTGCGCCCTCGCGTTCGGTGGCCTCGAGCGACGGGAGGCGGAGGCGGCCCTCGGACCCGGCGTGCTCCACGGACTCAGCGGCGGAATCGACGCGGATGTCCCGGCCGCCATCGAGCGAGCCGCGAGAGCCGGTGCCGGAGACGGCCACGGCCCCTCCCTTGGCGGAGGTGGCCCGGCCGGAGGACGTGGTTCCCGTGCCGGCCAGGGAGGCAGACCCGCGAGCGGAGCCGGTCACGAACCCGCCCTCCGTCGAGCCGGCCGCGGCAGAGGTGCCTGTCGCCCCGGTCGTGCCGGAGGCGGGACCGGAGACGGTGCCTGGGGGGGGAAGCGAGCCGGTTGCCCCGGCTGTCGAGGAGGTCCGGCAGGTGGTGGAGCTGGGCATGCCGGTTGTAGAGGGGCCCGAGGCTGGCTCCCGCGCCCTTGTGGTTACCACCAATCTCCCGCCGGCCGGCGCTACAGCGGACACCGGGTCGAGCGGTGGGGGGAGCCGGTCGAGGAGGACCATGCTTGACGTGATTCGAGACTGGAAGGCATTGGCCCGCGCCCTAGTCGTCCTGCCCCCGCCAGCCAGCAGCCAGGCCCTTGTGCATAGGGAGCCAGGCCGTATCATGGCGCACTGCCGTGAGGGGCTGGCCAGGTTCGCGGAAGCCGCCGAGAGCAATTTACGGCGCGTGGAGGAGGCAGTGGAGGTTGATTCCTTTAGCCTATGTCTGATTTTTAGTGGGGGCGCGCGAGCGCACCCACTTGGTGTAGTCCTCGAGATTTGGGCCGGCTGCTTGGCTGTGAGGCTGGCGCACTTTGACGAGGCGGAGCAGGCTGAGAACGCCAAGCGGCAGGCGCTCCTTGACGAGGCGGTTGCCATCCACAACCGAGGCAAGGACGGCTTCTACCAGGTGCAGGAGGAGCTGAGGAAGGCGCGAGGTATGCTTGCTCCAGTGGGGGCGCGCGAGCGCACCCACTGGGTGTAGCCCTCAAATCTTCCGCATTTTAGGTAACTCTGGTTGGTCTTTTTGCAGAGGAGCTGGAAGTCCTTGCCCCGATCCGGTAGAAGAGGGACAAGGTGGCCTCCGAACGGGATCGGCTGGAGCGGGACCTGCAGGCAGTTACGTCAGAGCGGGACCGGCTGGGCAGCCTGGTCATGTATCGGCAGGCGGCGTAGGAGCGCCTTACCGCGGAGCTGCGGAGCGAGGTGGCGGCCCGGGAGGAGGCCACCAAGCAGGCGGCCGACGCCATCTAGCGGGTCATCGCCCTGCAGGATGAGGTGGCTCGCCTTGGTGGTGATCTTGAGAAGCGTGAAGCCGCCCTCGCCCAGGCGGAGGAGGCGCGCGAGAGGGAGCGGGGCTTGGGCCTTCAGTTCACCATTGACGTGGACGAAGCTTTTCAGCGTAAGTTTCTTGTTTTTACATCTTCTTCCTTTGCCGGCTATTTTGACTTGCTTTTTGATTCTTCCCTCTCCCTTAGACCGGTTCCCGGACACTCAGCGCCGCGCCGAGCGGGTCGTGGCGAAGCATCGGGAGTGCCTGCGGCAGCGCGGGCAGGAGATTGAGGAGCACGCCGGCTGGGACTTGCCGGAGTTTGCGCTGGCTATCGAGAACTGGCTGCTCTTCCTTCAGCGCTGTATGGACCAGCTCCACACGGCCAGCATGGAGGTCATTTCGGCCCTCTGGCCGGGTCGCGGGGCCCCGAGGCACCGTGTGGCGCTATGGCTGGAGAACGCGGTAGCCCGGCTCCAGGTTTGGAAGGCATCGGCGGCCCGCTCCGGGGCGCAGATGGCCCTTCGATTCGTCACGTCGTGTTACCCCGGCGTCGACTTGGGCCGGCTGCCCACGATGCGTGAGGTTCCCGAGCCAACGAGCTGGCTTCGTATGTCGACCCGGACGAGCTCCTGCCGGCGCTTGGCGAGGATGGAGAGCCGGTTGCCGAGGACTCCTTTGGCATTCCCCAAGGGCCCGAGGATGAGGAGGTCACTGACGAGAGCACTGCCTCCAGCACCGGCAGCGACACCGAGGCCACGGAGGCCATGGAGGAGGATCCGGCCGCCGCTCCTGGGCAGTCTGCCGGCCCGGCTGGCGATGCACCAGAGGCTTAGGCAGCCCGTCTTTTACTGTATCTTTTTGTTTCGCTCCGAGACATGTTTAAGACGCATTTCCACCCACTGGGGGTGTATTGTACAGAATCTTCGGCCTGTGGCCTTTTGTTTATAAATTTGCTTGGAGTTTGAAATGTTTGCGTGCCGGCTCATCCTTTGCTATTTTACCCTTCGATTCGTATCTCACGCAAGGATTCCTTCTGGCTTCCGCCCCGCCTGTCAGCCAGCCGGGAGCCGGACTGGGACAGGGATGAGGCATTGTCCTTTGGGAAACCTGTGCGGGCCTTAGAGTTGTCCGGCTGGAGTTGGGGTGAGACGGTAGAGGCCAGTTTCTAGGGATAACATGGTCCGGTTAGACCTATCCGGCTACTACTCTTCAGGCGGCGTTTGCGTGGTAAGTTCCTTCCCATCCCAGGGTCCCGCCAGCCGGACAGCCGGGGGCCAGTCTGTAGCTGGGCAGGGGGGGGGGGTGATTGCTTGTTCACACTACTTGACCGCCTTGGAGAAGAGCCGGCGAGCCCCCGGGCGCAGGGAGCCGGGCCCGGGTGCTTTCCTCAAGAGATGACAAGCCTTTGATGGAATTGAAAAGGGGTGTGCCCCAAGTGCCAGCTTGGGGCCCCCATTGCATTCATTAAGTTCCAACAGAAGGGAAGATACATACATACACTGGCTCTTTCTAGCAGTAGAACGGTCGAACGAGTGCTGCATTCCATGGGCGCTCCGTCTCCTCACCGGAGGCGTCTCTTTTGCGCTTCTGTGACTTCTGGGCATCTATCAGATAGTACGCGTTGTTGTGCAGCGCCTTGCTGATGATGAACGGGCCTTCCCATGGGGAGGACAGTTTGTGTTGGCCGGTGGTCCGCTGAATCCGCCTGAGCACCAGGTCTCCTTCGCGGAAGGAGAGGGGCCGGATCCGTTTGCTGTGGTAGTGCCGGAGCTTCTGCTGGTAGATTGCCGTCCGCTTAGGGCCAACTCGCGTGCTTCTTCGAGTAGGTCGACACCGTCTTCCCTTGCCTCCTTTGCGTCCTTCTCCGTATACAGGGTGACTCGAGGTGAGTCGAACTCGATGTCCGTGGGGATGATTGCCTCGGACCCGTATACGAGAAAGAAAGGGGTGTAGCCGGTTGACCGGTTGGGCGTGGTCCTGAGGCTCCAGAGGACAGCCGGCAGCTCATCGATCCAGCAGCCGGCCGACCGCACGAGTGGTGCCATGAGTCGGGGCTTGAAGTCGGCCAGTATTAGGCCGTTTGCCCTCTCTGCCTGGTCGTTTAACTGTGGGTGGGCCACTGATGCTAGGTCGAGCCGGATGCCTTCCCGGGAGCAGAAACGCGCCATTACGCCTTTGGTGAAATTCGTGCCGTTGTCGGTGATGATGCTGTGGGGAATGCCGTAGCGGACCGTGATGTTCATGACGAACCGGACGGCCGTGGGGCCGTCCAGTTTCTTGATGGGCCTTGCTTCGATCCATTTGGTGAACTTGTCGACAGCCACCAGTAGATGGGTCATGCTGCCCTGCGCGGTCTTGAAAGGACCCACCATGTCCAGCCCCCAGACGGCAAAGGGCCACGAGAACGGGATGGTTTGGAGGGCTGTGGCCGGTAGGTGGCTCTGTGCACTGAAGCGCTGGCACCCCTTGCATTTGTTGACCAGCTGCTTTGCCTCCTCGAAGGCCATCGGCCAGTAGAAGCCGTGGCGGAATGCCTTGGCCACCAGGGTTCTAGAGGAGGCGTGATGCCCGCACTCGCCCTGGTGGATGTCGCGGACGATTTCTTGACCTTTCTCCGGCTCGACGCAGCGCTGGAAAACGCCGGTTGTGCTGCGATGAACCAGCTCGTGGTTGATGATGCTGTAGGCCCTGGCCTGGCGCTGGATTTGCCTCGCAGTGGCCTCGTCAGGGGGGAGCTCGCCGCGCAAGAGGAAAACCAGAATGGGCTAGGCCCATGGGGGGCCGAGGCGGGAGCCAGCTCGAGCTCAAGCGGAGGGCCAGGGGCAGCCGGAGCCCCCGGGCACAGCTCGCAAGTCCCCGGGGCCCCCGGGTACGCGCTCCAGCCCCCGAGACCGGATCGCCATCCCCCGAGACCGAGGCGGCGGGGGGCGCGTCGACTGCCATCATGACAGCCGGGGAGCCGGAGCCGATTGCCGCGGGGGTGTCGGACGTCGGAGCTGACGGAGCCTGTACGGCGGCTGGAGTTGGTGGTGCTGGTGGAGCAGCCGGACCCGGCGAAGAGCCGGCAGCGTCAGCCGGCACGAAGATAGACTCCGATTCGGGGGAGGGCTTGATCGAAGGCTTGAGCAACCGTTCGAGGGAAACGCTGGCTGGGATGGCCTGCCGGGTGGAGCCGATCTTTGCCAACATATCGGCCGCCTCGTTGTCCGCCCGGGGCACGTGGTGGAACTCGCAGCCCTCGAAGGAGCCGGTGAGCTATTAAATGAGGAAGCGATCGCTGGCCATGTTGGCGTCCCTGGCATCCCACTCGCGAGAGACCTGTTGCACCACGAGGTCGGAGTCGCCAAAACAGAGGACGCGCCGAATCCTGATCTCCTTGGCGAGTCGGAGGCCGTGGACGAGCGCCTCGTACTCGGCCACGTTGTTGGAGGCGGCGAAGAGGAACTGGAGCGCGTACTTGAGCTGGTCCCCCTTTGGGGACGACAAGACAATGCCGGCTCCCAGGCCGGTTCGCAACTTTGAGCCGTCGAAGTGCATGCGCTAATGCATGGAATTCGTGGGATGCGGCACGAACTGGGTCTCGGCCCAGTCGACGAGGAAATCCGCCACCGTCTACGACTTGATGGCGGTGCGCGGCTCGTACCGAATCTCGTAGTCGGCGAGGGCGATGGCCCACTTGGCGATCCGGCCGGTGGCGTCCCGACCGCTCATGATTTCGCCAAGCGGCGCCGTGCTCACCACGTTGATGGTGGGCTCCTGGAAGTACTGCTTGACCTTCTTGGCGGCAAAGTATATGCCGTAGCACATCTTCTGGTAGTCGGGGTAGTTCTGATAGGAGGCGGAGAGGACCTCGCTGAGGTAGTAGAACGGGCACTGGACCGGCAGCGCCTTGCCCTCTTTCGGCCGCTCCACCACCAGAACGACGCTGATTACGCTGGTGGTTGCTGCGATGTACGCGAGCATCGGCTCCTTCTCAGCCGGAGCCGCCAGGACGGGAGTGCTAGAGAGCGCGCGCTTGAGGTCACGGAACGCCTCGTCCGCCTGGTCGGTCCACTCGAATTTGGGCGTCTTCCTCATGAGCTGGTAGATGGGCAACGCGTTCTCGCCTAGCCAGCTGACGAACAGGTTGAGCGAGGCAAGGCAACCGGCGAACTTCTGGACGTCGCGGAGCTTGGCCGGCTTGTGCATGCGCTCGATGGCTCTGATCTTCTCCGGGTTAGCTTCGATGCCACGGGCGGACACGAAGAAACCAAAGAGCTGACCGGCTGGCACGCCAAAAAAACACTTCTCCAGATTGAGCTTGATCTTGTACTCGCGTAGGTTGGCGAAGGTCTCTCGAAGATCATCGAGGAGGCTTAAATGCTTCTTGGTTTTGATGACGATGTCGTCCACGTAGATGTGGACGTTCCTGCCGATCTGAGGCAGCAGGCACTTCTGCATGTAGCGCTGGAAGGTAGCGCCTGCATTCTTCAGGCTGACGGACATGGTGATGTAGCAGTAGGCCCCGAAAGGAGTGATGAAGGAGGTCTTCAGCCGGTCGGCTGGATCCAGCATGATCATGTGGTAGCCAGAATAGGTGTCCAGGAAGGACAGCAGGTCGCAGCCGGCCGTGGAGTCGATGACTTGATCGATCCGGGGCAAGGCGAAAGGGTCCTTGGGACAGGCCTTGTTCAGGCTGGTGTAGTCGACACACATGCGCCAGGTTTTGGTTTTCTTCAGCACCAGGACTGGGTTGGCCAGCCAGTCCGGGTGCAACACTTCCATGATGAAGCCGGCTGCGAGCAGCCGGGCGATCTCTTCTCCTATAGTACGTCGCTTCTCCTCGGAGAAACGGCGCAGGGGTTGCTTGACCGGCTTGGCATGCGGCCGCACATGAAGTTTGCGCTCGGCGTACTTCCTCGGAACACCCGGCATGTCTTTTGGAGACCATGCAAAGATGTCCCGATTCTCACGGAGGAAGTCGACGAGCTCGCCTTCCTATTTGCTGTCGAGGTGGGCGCCGATGGTGACGCACTGCTTTGGGTTGGCCGGGTCGAGTGGCACCTGCCTGGTATCCTTGGACGGCTGGAATGATGCTTCGCTGGCCGACTGGGACGGAGGAGCCACTAGCCGGTCGAGCTGCCGCTTCTCCTCCGCTATCTCCAGGGCTTCGGCCTGCCGGTTGCTGTCACGCACGCACTCGATCGACTTTTTGTAGTCGACATCGATGGTGATGATGCCCTTGGGACCCGGCATCTTGAGCTTGAGGTAGGCGTAATGTGGTACCGCCTTGAACTTGATGGGGGCCGGCCTGCCCAGCAGCGCGTTGTAGGGACTGTTGAGGTCAACCACCTCGAACCATATTGGCTCGTGGCGGAAGTGGCTCTTGTTGCCAAAGAGGACGTCGAGCTGGATCTTGCCGATGGGGTGCAGGATTTTCCCGGCACGATGCCGTGGAAAACCGTCCGGCTCTTCTGCAGGTCCTTCTCCTTGAGCCCCAGCTTGAGCAGCGTGTCGCGGTAGAGGATGTTGATGCTGTTGCCCCCGTCGACGAGCACCCGCGAAAAGCGGCAGGTGAGCCTCTCGGAGGCGATGGTGGGATCGAGGACGAGGGTGTAGCTGCCGGGATTTGGCATTACGGCGGGGTGGTCTGGCCGGCTCCAGGTGACCGGTTTCTCGGACCAGTGCATATACTGGGGGACCGAGAGGATGGTGGCGTTCACCTCGTGTCGGCGCTGGCGCAAGCTATGCTTCTCGGTTCCCTCGCTGGTGAAGACGACGTAAGCCCCGTCCTGGTCGGGAAACTGGTCATGAAGGCGGCCGTTGTTGGCAGCCGGGGCCGGAGCGGGTGGCTAGGCCGGAGCCGGAGCCGGCGCGCGGGGAGCTAGAGGCGGCGGAACCGGGAGGCCCTCGCCTCGGGCTAGCCGCTGGGAGAAGCTGCACTGTCACAGCGTGTGCGTGGCTGGCTTCGCCCCCTAGTGCATTTTGCACGGAGCGTCGAGCATTTCCTCGAAGGTGAGCTAGGGCGGCAAGGCGTTCTTGCCGGTTCGCTGGCGCTGGCTGGGTGCCTGGGCAGCCGGCTACTCTTTATCGATAGTGGCGATCTGCCGGCTCCCGTAGCGGGGATCCGCCTGGTCGGTTTTTCGCTTGTTGTTCTGCTGCTGCCAGTTGTCGGCAGGCGCCCGCGGCGTGGCAGGCGGCGGGGTCGGCTTAGCAGTCGTGGTGGCCTCGATCCGCATCGCGGAGTTGGCCGTGGAGTACTTGTCTGCCTTGGCCATTAGATCCGCCAGGGTCCCTGGCTCAGAGCATAGGAGCTTGTGCTTGAGGTGGGTGCCGTTGCGGCAGCCCTCGATGAAGTACTGGATGCCGTAGCGGCAGGAGTTGCCGAGCTCGGTCCAGCGCATGAGGTAGTCGCGGAGCGATTCGTCTGGCCCCCGGACGCACATGGCCAGCTTCTGGGGCCGACCAGGCCGCTTGTAGGTGCCGGTGAAGTTCCGGACGAACGCCTCCTCAAAGTCTGTCAAGGTGTTGATGCTGCCAGCAGACAGGCTGTTGAGCCAGGTCCGAGCCGAGCCGATCAACATGAGGGGGACGTAGCGCATGGCTATGCGCACGGCTACGCGCTTGTTCCCACTAGCTATGCCGACTGCGGTGGTGTAGTCGACTAACCAGTCTTCCGGCTTGGCGGTCCCGTTGTACTTCGGGGTGTCGCGAGGGAGTATGAAGCCGGTTGGGAACGGCTTGTTGCGGATCCGTGGGCCGAAGCACGCCGGACCGATCGGACCCTCCTCCTCCAGGAGGGCGGATTGCGCCAGTCGGTCGATGTCGGTTCGGGCGTCGTTCTCACTCCGCGGGACGCGCGGGCCGAGCCGAGCGGCGAGCTCGGGATGGACAGCCGGGGCAGGCGAGCGCGCGCGCTCCCGCTGCGGGGGTGGGGTATGGTCCCGGCTGCGCAAGCTGCCGCCAGTTGGAGCGTCGTTGCGCCGGCTGTTGTTGGCAGGCGGCTCGTCTCCTTGTCGGGAACGTCCGTTATGGGACCCAGCGCCCCGCTATCCGGAGCCGCGGGGGGGAGAGGCTTGCTGGACCGGCCGGCGCTGGCCAGCAGTTGGCGGGGCGTTCCCCTCGGGGACGGGAATTTCGAAGCCGCATTGGCTTCATCGAGCCGGGCCTGCTGGGCGTTGGCGGTGGCGATGAGGTCTTGGATGTGCCGCTCCTGCTGCTCTGGCTCCTCGCCCACCAGGTCGGCGAGGTCGGCATAGGCCACCTGGGCGGCCCTCAGGTTTGCAGCCGGCGTGTCGTAGGTGGGGAGCCTGCCACCGAGGATTTCTGCGACCACACGGTCGCGGTTGCGGATGTCGCCGCGCCGGCTGGGCTCGTTGCCGGCGTGGGTGAGGCCGTAGGCGGAGTTGTATTCGCGCTGCGCGGACTCCATCCGGCGCTTGGTGGTGGCGAGCGTGGTCGCCTCTGTGAACAGCAGCCGGCAAGCAGCCTCCAGCTCGGCCGTAGCCATGGTTGGGTTCATCGTAGGCACGACGGGGGTGCTAAGGCCCCGAAGCACGGAGCCGAGGGGGTCGGAGGTGCCGGTGCGGGCGGCCGCCTCCGCCTCCGCCCTGACGCGGCCGGAGGTCATGGAGGAGCCGGTGGCCATTACCCCCGCACGTACGCAGGGGTCATCAGCATCGCCTGGGGCGAGTGCGCCCACAAACGAGGGCGGGTGGAGGTAGTCGAGCACCTCGCTTGGGTACTCATCGGTGGCTAGTTGGCCGGCAAGGGCCATCCTGCCAAAGCGCTCGGTGAGGATGGCGACGTCGGGGAGAGGGTCGCCGCTGCGCCCCTCATCGGAGAGGCCGGCAATGATGCCCGCAGGGCCGGCGGGATCGGGGTCCCGTCCCGCGGGAGCAAGCCCCACGAGCGTGCCGTTCCGCCCGGACGCGGGGCGGCCGGGGGAGGTGGTGAAGGGTCCAGCCCGGAGCGTGACTCCGGCCGGTGCCGCGGACTGCCCCACGGTGGGTACCCACTGTCATCATTTTCTCACGACAAATGCCATGGGGTGACTTATTGAGAGTGGTTGGCCCCGAAGGATGCCGGCGGACTCCGGGAGCGGGATTTGGCACAACCGGTGAGGGACACACGATCTACCCAGGTTCGGGGCCCTCCGTGGGAGGTAACACCCCTAGTCCTGCTTGTCTAGTTGATGAGTGGCTGGTGTTACAAAGGCGCTCCTTGAGCTGTTGTCTAGAGGAAGAAGAAGGAGCAGCCAGCTCTTCTTCCCTTGCTACGTGGGAGTGAGAGTGTGAGATGGGGGAATGCTTGCCCGATGCATGGGGGGCCTCGGGGGGTTTTATAGGCCAACCCCCCGGCTTATAATATACACGAGGTACTAAATGGGGGCCCCGGCCGGCAGCCTCCCTAACCGGCCAGTGGCCCCACCGGCTGGGCCGTCTCGTCGCTCGTAGGCCCTACCGGCTGCACGGTCCCATCGCTGACCGCGGCCCGCCAACCGGCTCTTCTATTGGCCCGCGCCTACCTGCCGCGACACGGGCCGCCCCGCACGGCGTCGTCTTGCGCCAACCAGCCGAAGTCAGCGGTACGGGCGGCTGCGCTATAGCCATGCCAGGGCAGGTAATGGAGTAGATGGCGGCGTGGCCGCACTGTTACCCCGCCGGGTCTCGATCGGTCAGGGCTAGCGGTACGATCGCCCGGACTATAGCCACGCGAGCCCACGCGTCAGCGGTCGCTGTAGCCACGCCGGAGTCCATGCGGGGGTCGCGTCCTATCGGTGTACTTGGTCGCAGCAGGAGGGGAGAAGTGCCTGCCCGTCAAGAGGTCAGTGGGAGGGCCGACAGCGGAGCGGCCAGCTGCGGGCTGGCCAGGGGGCCGGGCGGCCGGCTCCTGTCCAGCCCGTCATGGGCTAGCCGGCAGGGGGCCAGCCGGCTGCTCGCCAGCCGGTCATGGACCAGCCGGCCATGTAGTTTTTTTCTGAAAGGGGCATGAACTCCCTTGTCTTGGCATACCCTGGGGTAATATCCCTGTCACCCCGAGTGGCATCCTCTCTTTCTTCTAACAACCATCGGTAATTTTACTTGGAGCTATATTTTTATTCATCACATATCATGAGTTTTGCTTGGAGCGTCTTGTATTATATGAGTCTTTGCTTGATTTGCTTTTTAGTTTGTCACAAGTATCCTTGCTGGACACACCTATTTGAGAGATCCAAAATTATGCTATGATTTGTTAGAATTGCTTTATATGCTTCACTTAAATTTTTTGAGCTATGGAAGTGCTCTAGTGCTTCACTTATATATTTTTGAGCACGGTGTGCTTTAAATTTTTGAAGAAATACCCTGATGCTGCACTTAGATTAATTTGAGAGTTAGTAAATTTGAAGAAATTCTCTCATGCTTCACTTATATTATTTTGAGAGATGAATTTTTAATGCTCATGTTCTTCACTTAAATTTATTTGAGCTTGTCAAAAGCAGTGGCAATATATGAAACTAGTCCCAAAATTTTAGATATTCAAGAGACACATAATAAAAACTTTCATGAAGATCATTTGACAAATTAAACTTGATTCCTTGTAATCATTGTTGAGGAAATCGTTAACTGGTAACTGCTCGGTTGATTAGTGAATAGGGGATTAATAGGCTAATCGGGAAGTTAATCGGCCATTTAATCAATTAATTGGGCGATTTATCAGTTAATCGGCTATTTGGTGACCCAATGAGTAGAGATTAATTGGCAAGTTAACTGGTTAATCGGATGAATTCTTGAACAAGGCTTGTAATAGTTTTGAGACATGATGATAGTAATATGTGAGTCATGTTGGTGAGTAATTATGCTTTAGTAAGAATATTGGTGTTCAGGTTTGTGATTCCCAATGCAAGCACGAAAGTCAATAGTTGTGCAATGAAATTACATTCTACTTGTGGTGCATTATTCGGTGTTAGTTATGCTAGCTCAGACAATGTATTATTCGGTGTTAGTTATGCTAGCTCAGACAATAGTTGTGCAATGTATTATTCTACTTGTGGTGCATTATTCGGTGTTAATTTGCCATCCCTCTCTGTGGACTTTATCTGAAATACACTAGGTAAAAGTATTAGTCCAAGAGACAATGTATGTTGTCATGAATTATGAAAATCACCAAGGGAGCACATTGTGCTTTCAATCATCCTCATTGGTGCCTCTCCAATGATGCATGAGTAGTCCACCATAGACCTACAGGTCCGTAGGTAGTAACTAGATGGCTTCCTCTCTCTCTTTTGATTCTCAATAAAATGGTCTCTTGGAGATCTATTTGATTTAATGACTTTTTGCGGTGTGTTTGTTGGGATCCGTTGAAGTTTGAGTTCATGATCAGTTTCTATCCATGAATATTATTTGAGTCTTCTTTGATCGCTTATATGCATGATTATTTATAGCAACGTATTTCTTCTTCGAATCTTTGGTTTAGTTAGGCCAACTAGATCGATTTTTCTTGCACTGGGAAGAGGTGCTTTGTGATGGGTTCGATCTTGCGGTGTCCTCTCCCAGTAACAGAAGGGGCAGCGAGGCACGCATGTATCATTGCTATTAAGGATAACAAGATGGGGTCTATTCCTACATGAATATATCTTGTCTACATCATGTCATCATTCTTATTCCATTATTCCGTTTCTCCATGAACTTAATACACTAGATGCATTCTGGATAGCGGTCGATGTGTGGAGTAATAGTAGTAGATGCAGAATCGTTTCGGTCTATTAATCTTGGACGTGATGCCTATATATTGATCATTGCCTTGGATATCATCATGATTATTTGATCTTCTATCAATAGCCCAACAGTAAATTGTTTACCCATCGTGTGCTATTATCTTAAGAGAAGCCACTAGTGAAATCTACGGCCCCCGGGTCTATTCTTTTAATATAGTGCTTTCCAATCTATCTTTTTCCGCATTTGTTTTTAGATCTATTATTCCAAAAACCAAAAAATACCGTGCTGCACTTTCTATTTGCGTCTTTTATTTTTTGTTCTTGTGCGATCTATTTATCCAATCTAATACAAACCAATCTATCTTTTTACCGTGGAGAGATTGACAACCTCTCTTATGCGTCGGGTTGCAAGTATTTGTTCTTTGTCTGCAGGTACTGTTTACGTAGGGTTGCTTGGTTCTCCTAGTGGTTCGACAACCTTGGTTTCATTACTCAGGGAAATCCTTACCGTAGCTGTGTTGCATCATCCCTGCCTCTTTGGGAAAATACCGACACAGTCTCAAGCCACGTCAATCACGTCCAAGATTAGTAGGCCGAAACGATTCTGCATCTACTACTATTACTCCACACATCGACCGCTATCCGGCATGCATCTAGTATATTAAGTTTATGGAGAAATAGAGTAATGCAATAAGAACGATGACATGATGTAGACAAGATCTATTCATATTGGAATACACCCTGTCTTTTTATCCTTAATAGCAATGATACATACGTGCATCGCTACCCCTTCTGTCACTGGGTGAGGACACCGTAAGATCGAACCCATCACAAAGCACCTCTTCCCATTGCAAGAAAAATCAATCTAGTTGGCCTAACTAAACCAAAGATTCGAAGAAGAAATACGAGGCTATAAATAGTCATGCATATAAGAGATCAAAGAAGACTTGAATAATATTCATGGATATAGATCTGATCATAAACTTGAACTTCATCGGATCACAACAAACACACCGCAAAAATTCATTACATCAAATAGATCTCTAAGAGAACATTTTATTGAGAATCAAAAAGAGAGAAGAGGCCATCTAGCTACTGCCTACGGACCCGTAGGTCTATGGTGAACTACTCACGCATCATCGGAGGAGCACCAATGAGGATGATAAACCCCTCCGTGATCGTGTTCCCCTCCGGCGGACTGCCGCCCGAATAGGTCCCTAGATTGGATCTCGTGGTTTTGGAACTTGCGACGGCTGGAATTGTGTTTCGTCAACTCCCCTAGGGTTTCTGGAATATTTGGGTATTTATAGAGCTGAGAGGCGGTGGAGGAGACCCCCGTGGGCCCCACAACCCATCAAGGCGCGCCAGGGGCCTCTGGCGTGCCCTTGTGTGTTATGGGCCCCATGGGCCTCCCCCTAGGTGCTTGTGGTTCCAAAACAAATCTCCAAAAAGTTTCTTGGCATTTGATTTCATTTGGTACTGATTTTCTACGAAGTAAAAAACAGCAACTGGCACTGGGCACTATGTCAATAGGTTAGTCCATAAAAATGATATAAAGTTGCTATAAAATGATTGTAAAACATCCAAGAATGATAATATAACAACATGGAACAATCAAAAATGATAGACCGTTGGAGACGTATCAGCATCTCCAAGCTTAGTTCCTGCTCGTCCTCTAGTAGGTAAATGATAAAAAAAGAATTTTTGATGTGGAATACTTCCTAACATGTTCATCACATGTTCTTTTCTTTTGTAGCATGGACATTTGGACTTTTAGATGGTTCAAAGCAATAGTCTATATTTGACATGAAGACTTCAATACTCTAGCATATGAACAAGTTATTCCTAGCCCATCATGCTCAATCATTGGTCCATTCATGAAACACACTCGAATATTAGCTACATCCAATGCACAAGTATGATCATAGTGCCCCCTAGTTGGTGCTTTATAAGAGAAGATGGAGACTCAAAGTAAAAATAAAAATTGCATCAAGTAAATAGATAGGCCCTTCGCAGAGGGAAGTAGAGATTTGTAGAGGTCTCGAGCTCAAAGCTTAAATTAAGAGAGAAAAATATTTTGGGTGGCATACCTTTCCTGTCAACGAAAACGACTGAGAATTCTCAATACTTTCCATGCTAGATATATCATAGGCGGTTCCCAAACAGAAAATAAAGTTTATTCTTTTTTCCACCATTCTTTCACAATCCATGGCTAGCCGTATCCACGGATGCCTTCCATACCAAAAGTTTCCAAGGAATGTATTATTTCACAACATAAAGTAAATTTCTTTTTCATTTCGGGACTGGGCATCCCTATTACCGCCATACTCTCGTGCAATAACAAGTGAATAAAAACTCATCTTGAGAATAACACATCTAGCATGGAAAAATATTGGCCACCCCCTGCCGCTTCATGAGTGGTACGAGCACACAAAAAGGAAATTCATTTTGAAAATTAGAGATGGCACATACAAATTTGCTTGGAACGACATCGAAATACCGCATAGAGGTAGGTATGGTGGACTCATATGGCAAAACTGGGTTTAAGGATTTTGGATGCACATGTAGTATTTCTACTTAGTACAAGTGGAGGCTAGCAAATATATTGAGAGGCAACCAACCAAGAAATGAAAATTCTCATAAACGGGCATTAAGCATAACTAACACCGAATAATGCACCACAAGTAGGATGTAATTTCATTGCATAACTATTGACTTTCGTGCTTGCATAGGGAATCACAAACCTTAACACCAATATTCTTACTAAAGCATAATTACTCACCAACATGACTCACATATTACTATCATCATATGCCAAAACTATTACAAGGAATCAAGTTTATTTTGTCCAATGATCTTCATGAAAGTTTTTATTATATCCCTCTTGAATATCTATCACTTTGGGACTAGTTTCATATGTTGCAATTGCTTTTGACAAGCTCAAACAAATTTAAGTGAAGAACATGAGCATAAATATTTTCATCTCTCAAAATAATATACGTGAAGCATGAGAGAATTTATTAAAAAAATTACTAACTCTCAAATAAAACTAAGTGAAGCATGAGAGTATTTCTTCAAAAATTAAACCACACCGTGCTCAAAAAGATATAAGTGATGCACTAGAGCAATTCCATAGCTCAAATTTTTTTAAGTGAAGGACATAGAGAAATTCTAACAAATCATAGCATAATTTGGCTCTATCAAATAGGTGTACCCATCAAGGATACTTGTGAAAAACTAAATAGCAAAACAAGCAAAGACTCATATAATACAAGACGCTCCAAGCAAAATTCATGATATGTGACGGAAAACAATATAGCTCCAAGTAAAATTACCAATGGTTGTTAGAAGAAAGAGGGGATGCCTTCCGGGGCATCCCCAACCTTAGTTTCTTGTTTCTCCTTGAATATTACCTTGGGGTGCCATGGTCATCCCCAATCTTAGGCTCTTTTCACTCCTCCTTCATCCATCCTGATCTCACCCAAAACTTGAAGACTTCAATCACACAAAACTCAACAAAACCTTCGTGAGATCCGTTAGTATAATAAAGTAAATCACCACTCTAAGTACTATTGCAAACCCATTCATATTTTATCAGTGCATTACGTCTACTTTATTCTAACTTCACCATGGCTTATAACCTCCGATATAATCCATAGAGTCATCAAAATAAGCACACAATGCAACAAAAACATAATCTGTCAAAAACAGAATAGTCTGTAGTTATCTGTACTCTAACCATAGTTTTGTCACTCCAAAAATTATGCAAAATTAGGAAAACTTAGGAAATTTGTATATAAATCTTGTGTAAAAAAATACAGAATTTTTCGTCACTTCTGTGATTTTTGAAAATTCTGCTACTGGACGCAAAAGTTTTTGTTTTCCAACAAGATCAAATCAACTATCACCCAACATGATCCCAAAGGCTTTACTTGGCACAAACACTAATTAAAACATAAAAACACAATCATAAAATTAGAATAATTGTGTAAACACTCAAGATCGGCCCTGTTGACGGTGATGCTAGTCGTGGCACCGTATTCGGTGCCAGAGAAGAAGGACAAGAAGAAGAAAGGCGAGAAGAAGGAGGTCCGAGAGGGCCTCCGCCCAAGAGGTCCTTCGAACACTTGGTCCGGGGAGACCCAGGCCTCCTCCGCTCACGAGGAGGAACACATAGAGGAAGTGGGGAGGTGGACTCTCCCAGACAAGGAAGAGGGCAGCATCTGCCGACGCAGAGGAGATCCAGCCCGAAGAGGTCCTGCAGGGCCAAAGTGGTCCTGCTCCATGATAGGCCGGATTCCGATGAGGAATCCGAGACTTTCGAAAGGGTCCCCCAGAGGAACCCCAGGGTCAAGCCCCCAGCCCAGAGGTATTTAATCCAAGCACCTTATGGTACGTTCGTACGGAGTCTTGCCACTAACCGGAGGAGAGCCTTCTATGTTGCAGCCCACCCTGCGACCTCCCCACCGATCAAGTATCGGAGGGGGAATCTCTTCCCACCGAGCTGGCAGAGAGCGGGACAGCGTCACGTCCCTCTCCTCCTCAGGCCACCGAGTAGACCTTGGAGGTACTCTCCCGCCAGACCCCACCTAGGCCGAACGCCAGGGGCGAGGGCGATGAAATGGAGGAGGTTAATACCTCGGCTGCCCAAGACCAGTGGGAGGAACCCCTCCTGGCAAGCAAAGAGGGGGGACTTGGTTCATCCAACCCCCTTCACAGACAGTTCCGGAGCACTCAATGCCTTCGGGTGGCCGGCCCTGCCTTCCCAGGAAAGGAGGACGGAGGTGCCACCACAAGCGTCGCCCGTGACAGAGCGGGCCACGGCCGGGTGGCTGGCCACGATGGAGGAGGCTTTGACCAGCTCCTCCCTTGCCAAAGATCGGCGCGCCCTTATGGGTGCGGTTTTACAAGGCATCCAATCCGTTGACAACGGACTGAAGGAGGCTTTTAACGGTCTCTTGAAGGGCTTCAAGGTAAGCCAAGCAATACTGTTTTTCTAAAAAGTCAATTTATAAGGTTTATACAACCCGTGTAAGCACAGTAGCCCCCGAGCCGTGGGTGAGTTTGAAAAACTCACACGGGGGTCAAAGAAAGCATAAGTCATTGAAAACACGGGAATTGTGACCTCTGAGACTCTCGCAGGTTTGGGGAAAACTTAGTAGAGGGTCTACAGTCGATAACTCGGGAGTCTAACATATGTAAGTTGTTTTGTAGGCCTCGTCTTCGGCAGTGGCCACCAATGCCATGGAGCTGGCCGAGCTGAATCGTAAGCTCAAGAGCTCTGATGAGGAACTAGACCGCCTCAACAAATGGTTTGATGAAGCGCAAGGTAAGTCTGAACTATGCCGCCTTGGTTACTGCTATTCTTACTAATTGAAGTTGTTTCGGGGTATTGTCACTGAGTCTTGGCTATCCATTATGACTAGAGCCACTGTCGCGAAGGTTGAGAGCCTCAAAGCGGAGTTGAAGAAAGCGAAACAGGAGGCCGTGGATCATAAGGCGCTGGCCAAACAGGCTTCTGCCGAGCTGTCATCTATGAAGGCCGATAGTGACAAGCACGCAGCTCGAGTAACCGAGGTGCAGCAGGAGCTCAAAGATGCCAGCACTAAGTGTGACGCCCTTGAGCAAAAGAACAAGGACCAAGCCACCGAGCGATATATCCTTGCTATACGAAAATATTAAGGCGGACAGGGTAGATAGGCGGTTATATGAGGAAGAACTTCACCAAGTCCGGCTGATCGCAGATCGTCAGCCGTACTAACTGCAATGTGCCTTTGTTGGTAACAGGTTTGCGTCGCTCACACGAGTGTGGCGTTCCTCAGGCGCCTTTACGGATCTCCCGAGGAGTGCGGCGGACGTGGCTCGGTACTATGCGACGTGGGAAGGGGATGTTGAGCCTAGACTGTTCCGGGCGGAACTTCAAACCCCGAGCACCCTCCTCTCCTCAGCAAGCAGATGAAGTAGTTGATGGAACTGCACAGGATGGCAGAGCCCTCCATGAAAGACTGTAGGACCGAAAGTATGTCTAGAGGGGGGGTGATTAGACTACTTGCCTAAATAAAAATCTACTTTTTCCCAATTTAAAGTGTTGGCAGATTTTAGCATTCATAGCAAGTCAAGCACACCCTACACATGCATGTCTAAGAGTATAGCAGCGGAAAGTAAAGACAAGCATGAGTAGTAAAGGAAGGATAGGAGGATCAAACACAATTTGTAGACACGAAGATTTTTCCCGTGGTTCCGATAGGTGGTGCTATCGTACGTCCACGTTTATGGAGTCTTCAACCCACGGAGGATAACGGTCGTGAGAGTCCACGGAGGGATCCACCCATAAGGGTCCACGAAGTAGCAACCTTGACTATTCCATAACGGCTTTCGTCCACGAAGGACTAGCCTCACTATGGGAAGATCTTCACGAAGTAGGCAATCTCCTTCGCCTTACAAACTTCTTGGTTCAACTCCACACCACGAAGTAGGAGGCTCCCAAGCGACACCTAACCAATCTAGGAGGCACCACCCTCCAAAAGGTAATAGGCTCAGCAATGTCGATGAACTCCTTGCTCTTGTGCTTCAAGATGATAGACTCCTCAATACACAATCACTCTCTCATAGATTTGGCTTGGTGGAAGAGATTGGATTGGTGGAAAGCAACTTGGGGAGGCTAGAGATCAAGATTCATATGGTAGGAATGGAATAGCATGATCTCAACACATGAGTAGGTGGCTCTCTATTAGAAAATAGGATGGGGCAAGTACGGAATAGTTCTGAGTGCTTCTCTTTCGAGTGGGTGGTGGTGAAGGGGTATATATAGGCATCTCCAAAAATCCAACCGTTACACCTAAAGTGACCAACTCGGTGACACCGATGTGTGAATCTCGGTGGTACCAAAGTGACCAAAAGGTGACAACGTTTGAATCTCGGTGAGTCCGATATATATAACTCGGTGGTACCGATCAGGTGACCAACGGTCAGATTGTGCAAACTCGGTGATGCCGATTCTCACATCTCGGTGATACCGATTTTTGACCATGGCTTACCAGAGAGTTGGTCCAGAAACTCGGTGGCGCCGATCCACATTTCTCGGTGGTACCGATTCTTGTGAATGGCTATCCAGAGAGTTGGTCCAGAAACTCGATGCGACCAACTGGCAAATCTCGGTGGTACCAAAGACTGAAACTAGCTAAACAGAGAGTTGGCAACTGAACTCGGTGGCACCGATGCAGAATCGGTTGCACCGACTGGCTGGTGTTTGGCATGGGTCTGTCTGAGTTTGGGAATCGGTGGCACCGAGTGGAAAGTGTTGGTTGCACCGATTTTGGATATTTGACTTTGGACAGACTTTTTTGGAAGAGCTTGTGGGTGTTTTTGGTGACTATCACTTGTGCACGTATGAGCATTTTGTTCACCAACAATACCTTACCCCCTTTTAATAGTATTGGCTTTCCTATGGACTCAAAGTGATTTCTCACAAAGTAAAATGTAGAGTCCTCTTGCTTGAAGCTTTGCCTATCCATTTCCTTACATGTTGGGGTATCTCCACAATCCTTTTGCCATCCCTATCATTGAACTTTTCCTAAAATGTGCTTAGTGGAAACGTTAGTTCAATGACATATATGTTGTTATTAATTACCAAAACCACCAAGGGAGCAAATGTGCTTTCATTCTCTCCCTTTTTGGTAATTGATGACAACATATAGATCAAAGCTTTGACATATGATATAATCAATGAATATAATCGTCGCTTTGAGAAGTATGTGATAAGTAAGAGCTCCCCCTAAATTTGTGCATTAATTTAAATGTGCGTTTGAATGCAAATGCACAATCGATTAGGTAAATGGGTCACTCTTTCATGTCACATACAACTTGGTGGTGTGCAAGAATAATTAGAATGAACATCATAGCACAACACAATCAAGCAAAGGTGAATGATAATCACATAAGCATCATAATGATAGGAAATAGTAGCAACACACATGAAGCGTATGATCAAACACCACATAGTTCAACACACACATCCAAAGCAAAAGACCAAATGTTTTGAAAAAGCGATGAAAACCAAACACTCTCTCACTCGAAGCCTAAAGATCTATATACACTTCTCCCCCTTTGGCAACAAGTTACCAAAAAGTTCAAAGGTGTATATCTAAGCGCTCTTCTGGGGCTGATCTCCTCCGGTAGTCGATGTAGGAGTCGAGAGAACTGCGTCGGCGAAGACCTCTGCTGATGTCATGGATGGAGTTGGTTTGGCAACTAGAGGTACTGGAGCTGATGGAGCTGAGGAGGCTGTAGCAGGTGCTGATGAAGAAGGCCTCAAATCTGGAGCTGGCACTGTGGCTGATCTGGCCTCGAAGGAGACTCATCCTCATCATCTGTAGTGTGGGGACTGGGCACGTTGTCAACTTCCTTCTTCAGCTCATTCACAGTCTTTGTCAACCCATCCACTTTGTCATTTAGGGTCTTGATCCTATTCTCAAAGATCCTGACAAGACTACTCTGATTTCCCAGTTTGTCCTTGATATCCTTCTGCATGCCCTGAACGGTTGAGATCAAAAGATCCATCTGCTCGTTCCTGGATCTAGGGACTGGAGCACTAGTGGCTCTAGCTGCCTCTGCCTCTGCCTGTGCTGCAGCTGATGTGGGATGATCTGGGTCCATCACCACAACGTTGTCCTCAAGATCTAGCTGTAGGGGCAAATGGGGCCTGTCAAGAGCAAAAATGTGCTTCTCCAGCTTGGAGTTGATAAGCATCTGAATGTAGGGTGCATAGCAGCATGAGCGCTTCTGATCAGCAGCAACACTCTTCATAGTCTCCACAATCAGATCCATCACCCTTATCCTGGTGTGTCTATCTAGATGGATCAGCATGTTGATGGAATAGCCTCGGATCATCTTGTCATCTCCAGACTTAGGCATCAGTGTGTACCTCAAGATGGTGTTCATGGTGTGGAGGCCAGCCTGGAGGAAGTAAATGGATCCAAACTTATGTGATTTCAAGTTGGCAGCAGGGATCTCATTGTACATATTCTTCATAGAATCATGGCTCTCCTTGGATTCAGAATAGACATCCAAGTCACCATCTTCCACGTCTGGGACTCCTAAGATGGTAGCCCATTCCTCAACAGAAGACTCATATCTTGCTCCTTCAGTCATCCACACAATCCTACCATCTCAATAGAAGTGAGCAGTGGAGTAGAATTGCATGATCATCTTGTCATTCCATGCAGTGAATTCTTTGCCAACAAATTCATCTAAGCCAATGCAGTAAAAATTGTCTTGGACATTTGGAAAGTAATCTTCATTAGCCTTGATATACTTCCAGTCAACGTATCTCATGTCACTCACAGCTAGGCTCTTGTCAAGCAAGATTGTCTCATAGAATTCTTGTTGCTCCTTGGTGTAGAACCTGTAGTTCACAGCTATCTTTCTCCTTTGGGCATATGGATCAATTGCTCTCCATGCCCTCAAACCAGAATCCTTCCTCTTCTGCATGTCTTCAGCAATCAAGTGGCTGGCATTATGCTCTGGAAGGTGTGGTCTGAGCTTCATCAAAGCAGTGATATCATCATCATCCTCAGCTTCCCTGAAAGTGGAGGTCTTGTTCTTGGAAGAAGCTAGGATCTCTCTGGAGAACCTCTTGGGTTTATCAGCAGCAGCAGCAGCCTTCTTGGGAGCAGATTTGGTGCTCTTGGAAGTGTTAGACTCGGGCATAGCATCTGCCATAAGTTTCTTTTTCTTCTTGGGAGGGGCCTTTGCAGCTGGTTCTACCTCTTCCTCTTCTTCAGCAGCTGCCTCCTCTGGATCCTCATACATAGAGGTAGGCCTGCCTACAACATAAACAATCCTCTTCCTGCATCTCTTCTTCTCTCCTGCCTTCTTAGGCATAGATTTCTTGGGAGGCTCAGCTGTCATGGTTGCTCTGGAGCTCTCAGGTGCTCTCAATATGTCTGAGCTAGCATACTCCTTTCTGACAGCTTTCTTCCTCTTGGAAGAAGTGGCAGCAGCAGTGTCCTTGACAGACTTGTCCTACTTTGACTTGGGAGGCACTTCATCAAGTATGAAGTCCTCATCTTCCTCATCAGAATTGAGCTTTGTTCTAGTTCTTGTAGCAGCCTTGGGCAAATTAGGGGAACTAGGCACATCATCAAAACTCTCCTCAGGACTAGTGCCTGAACTCATGACAATATTCTCCTCTCTGAAATTGTTCTCACTGTCATCTGAAGCAGACATCTCTGCCCCTGTGAATAGAGTGTAGAAGAGTGGAGAAGATGAGTCATCAAAAAATGCAGACACTTTCAAAAGATTGAACTAAGATTTCTCAAATTTTGCATTCTGCCAAATGTATGTCGGTACAGCCGAGGCAAAATTTTTGGACCCACCGAGACAAACAACCTTCTTTCCAGAAGTTTGGCACTATTCTCGGTCACACCGAGAATTAGTACTCAGTTCCACCGAGGTGTTCTCAGTTGGCCAGAAAAACCGAATCGGTGCTACCGATTCTTTTGCATCGGTTCTACCGAGATTCATGTGGTGGACGGCAAAACCTAAAAAATCGATCGTTCGCTATTCTACTGGAATTTTTAGTGCAAAAAGAGGTTTGCAATCCGTGGATTATCGATAAAGTTAACTTCAATGCGCAAGATTTGGACGGGGAGCTCAAGGAATGCCGGATCCATACCCTAGCTTGGTGACGGATCCACTACGGCGAAGACGGCGGCGAAGATGGCCGTCGATGGCGAGGATCCCAGCGGCGGAGGAGCACGGGGAGACAAGGGCGACGACCAGGGGGTCCTTTTCGGCAGCTTAGGGTTTTCGAGCGCGACGATTTGAGGAGTGAATTTTCAAAGCGTCGGGTCCACATCATATATACCCCTTGCTGTCGGTGGCACCGATTCTAAATTTTCGGTGTCACCGAGTTTCTCAACTGTCAGCTGACAAGGAAACTCGGTGTAACCGAGAATATGGAATCGGTGGTACCGAGATAGAAAACCAGATCAACCCTAGGCATTCGGTGAGACCGAGAATTTTGGGTTGGTTCCACCGAGATGCACTTGGGAGGTTTTAATGGTCAGTCCTTGTCGATACGGAACTCCGACTGCTTCTCACACAGAGGGATCGAAAGGTACTTGTTCAAGTTTTGTGATGCAGCAAGAATGGAATATGAGGTGAGAAAGCATAGATTGCTAGAGAGTGGTCCTAGGCATTCTTGTCCATCCAATTGGCAAAAGAGAAATGAAAAACCAAATAGCAACAATTGGATGTCCGTGAATGGATAAATAAATGCATACCAACATGCTCACACAATAAGATGTCAAATGAAATCATGGCAAACATGCACAAACATACTAGCATCTATCAAGCATTTTGGCGATGACGGAGTCATCTATATATGAGTATATTGACTTAGGAGCCAAGTAAGAATACTTGATCATAGGTCATACTCATCGTTTAAGCACAAGTGGGGTTACCACTTTTACATAAAGCATTTAATGTTGTCACATACTAAGAGATGCTTTAACTCAAGTCTTAGAGTAAAGCTCCCCCTTGATGTGACACCCCCCCATAGGAGGGATAAACTAACCTTGGGTTTTGTCGATGAAGACTTCATGTTGGTGAAGTAGTGGGGGATGCTCAAAGTTGATGAAGATCACCATGAGTTGGGAGCATCCTTGTTGTTTCCTTACTCTTCTCACCTACATGGGTTAGTCCCAACACACAAGAGACAAATACAAGGATATCTATGGACATGGAGTGCAAAGCAAGTGTGATGATGTCCATTGATTTGTTGATTACCTTGTCCCTTGTTGTGACGCCCCCATTCTCGACCGTACGCTAATCAATCACGCAATGCGTACGACCAAGATTAGGGACTCACTGATCGATATCACAACACAACACTAGACAAAAATATAAAGGTCATACAACTTCATATTACAAGCCAGGGGCCTCGAGGGCTCGAATACAAAGCTCGACAAGCACGAGTCAGCGGAAGCAAATATATCTGAGTACAAACATAAGTTAGACAAGATCTGCCCTAAGAAGGCTAGCACAAACATAAGCAACGGATCGAAAGAGGCGAGGCCTCCTGCCTGGTAACCTCCTATCTACTCCTGAGCGTCGGGGGCAGCCTCCACGTAGTAGTAAGCTCCAGCGGTGGTGTAGTAGTCGTCTCCAGCGTACTCCATCTCAGGGGCTCCAACGTCTAAACGCGGAATCGTATCGAGGGGAAAAGAGAAAGCAAAGCAGCGGTGAGTACTCATCCAAAGTACTCGCAAGACTGACATCAGAACTATGCTAAATATGCATCCTTATCAATGGGAGGGGTTATGTCTGGACTGACTGCAGAAAGCAAGAATAGTGAGAAGGCCTAGTCCTATCGAAGACTAGCATCTTCAGCATCTTGCAGCATTAGAAGAGAGTAGACCTGTAGCTCATATATAGTCATATTGTTGTAACAATTTTATTAAGTAAACACGCCCAGAGATCCTTCCTCGACTCCCTGCGAGGAAGCAATCCCGGAGCCACAATTCAATTTTAATTAGTTTATGATTATAGTTGTAGTAGGCGAAAGTACAACTCCAAGTCGTCCTGTTACCGTGGACACGGCTATTCGAATAGTTTGTTCTTCCCTGCAGGGGTGCACCTCATTTCCAACACGCCTGGTCACCTCCGGCCGGACACACTTTCCGGGGTAATGCCCGGCCTCGGGATACAGCACGTCGTCGCCCCACCTAGACTCAACGAAGAGGCCAGCCCGCCGGTCTAAATCCTAAGCGCGCAGGTTCGTGGGCCCACTTGCCCTTGCACTCCTGCACGATGCGAACGCGGCCGAAAACAGACCTAGTACACTCCAGTCCTAGAGCTATACGTTCCAGCCCAATCCGGCGCGCGCCGCTCCATTACTGACATCCGAAGAGCTTCGGCTGATACAACGACGCTGAGTGCCCATAACTTCCCCACGTGAAGGTTTAGTGCGTTAAAGGTCATATCGACCAACTCAGAATAAATACTCAACCCATTAGCGATTTATTAGTGCGGGGCAAGCGCGAACCATGAAATGCAGTCCTTCGCCCCGCCAATAACACTCGGGTGCCTTACCGGCGCACCCCACCAATATCACTCTCGCGGGTTCCCTTGGGGCCGACCCGTCTTCCACATGTTTCAGTAACCCGGTCATAGTAACTGTGTGTATAAAACATCGAGATGGAACCTGAGGAATCACCCTCATGGGGTCCCGCTCGATGAAACCGTCAAGGAGGACTTAGAGGAATCACCCTCGAGAGTCCCACACTTGAGGGGTTGCACGACAGAGTCATCGTCGGGAGTGGTGAAGGAGGAATCACCCTCGATAACCACGACCGACTAGTTACACTACAGAACTAGCATCATGAGTACTTCACGAGGTGTCACCCTCGGTACTCGATAGTAGCGCTGCAGAGTCGTACAACTAAGGGGAGTGCGGTGATGTGAGGGGCCTGGCTTGTCAGTCATGACGACTGTGTCTTCTGTCTTCAAGTCCTCGGTGTCGTCGATGGACGCAGGGGCAACTGGGACTAAGGGGGGTCTCAGGGGGTTCAATGATCAACCTATTCTAGGCAGTTGATATGCTAACAGGTGTAGTAGCAGTTCATCAAAAACAGGCTATGCATCAGAATAGGAGCTAACTAATACAGTAGCAAAATCTAATGCAAGCATAAGAGGGAGAAGAATAGGCGATATCGGAATGCTCAAGGGGGTTTTGCTTGCCTTGCTGCTCTGCGGCAAAAGGCTGGTCGTCGGCGGTGTAGTCGATCACGGCAGCACCGTCAGCCTCGGGGTCTACCGGAGAGAAGAGGGGGAAGAAACAATAAATATAAAGCACACAGATGCAACATGATGCATGACATGGCAATACGCAGGGCTAGGGGTGTTTACGGCCTATCTAGGTGCGATAGTTAATTTAGAAATTTATTTGAAATTATTTTAACAATGCCATGCACTATTCACCTATCCGAAATAGGCAAAAAGTTGCATGTTTAGATAGCTAGAGGCATGTGACAGATGAATGGATGGCATATTTGGAATCGTGGGATTTTTCCGATCAACTTTCATGTATAAAGTTTTTCCATCGGTGTTACGGTTCAAAAGATATGATTTTCTAAAGTGTTATTGATTTTCTGGAATTAATTTAATTAGTTAAATCCAACATTATCCAGAATAGTGAATGATGACGTCAGCATGAGGTCAGCATTGCGTCAGCAGTCAACAGGGGGCTCGCCAGGTCAAACCTGAACAGTGGGTCCCACATGTCATAGACTCAGTGCTATTTCAGGTTTTTAATTAAATTAAATAGGGTTAATTAGCAGTGGGGCCCATCTGCCAGTGACTGATTAACCTAAACTAATTATTTTAATTAACTTAACTAACTAGTTAGTGGCCTGACAGGGGCGGCCCACCTGTCATAGACACAGGTGGGAGGGGGCCCCACCAGTCAGTGACTAGGCAGAGCCCAGTCAGCCAGTTGACCAAGTCAACTGGTCAACTGGGGCTGGCTTGGCCCACTGGCAGTGGCCCTGGGGGGTGGCCCCAGCCCAGCGACGTTGGCGGCGGCGCCGGCCGGCCACCGGAGTTGCTCCGGCGAGCACCCGAAACGGTGGCGCGGCTCGGAAATGGCGCACAGGGCAGCAAATCGAGCGCTGTTTGGCGCGTTCGCGAGCTGGAGGAGCCGCCGATCCATACCGGGCATCGGGGCGAGCAACGGCGGGCCGTAGCGAGCGCCACGTCGTTGGCGGCGGAGCAAGCTTCGGCCGGTGATGGCAAACGGCGATGCGGCGGGCAAACGAGCGAACTAAACGTGCGGGGCGGCCCTACGTGATGCACTGAGTCGATTGGCGGCGGCGGCAGGACCAAATGGTCACCGGAGAGGCGCCGGCGACGAGCTCAGGCGGCGGCGCATTCGGGCGCACGTCGGGGATGGCCCCAGAGGCAGCTAATGGCGACGACAGCGAGTGGGGAGGAAGCGGAGGCTCACAGCGGGGCGTTGCCGATCAAAGCGGGCTCGGGGAGGGCTCGAGGCGGCCGGAATCGACGGCGGCGTTGCGAGGGCCGAAGGTGGAAGACAACGTGGGGACGGCGATGCAGGGCTCCAGGGGCTCGTGCGTGTGATCGAGGAGGACGAGCTCGGCGCGGCGGAGCTCGTGGGTGCGTTGGCAGGGCGTGGGAGGTCGTGTGGCCGCGCCTACCCGTCGGCCGTGGCGGCGGCCGGCGGATCTGGAGGAGGGAGAGAGAGGAGAGCGAGCAGGGCAAGGGGGGGGGGAATGGCGAGGGCGGCGTCCAGGGGGAAGGGACGGCCTCGGCCTTATCCTCTCGCCCACCTGCTCCGGCGCCGTGGCAGCCAGTGGCCGGAGCGAGGCGCGCTCGGCCATGGCGGGCACGACAGCGAGGCGGGAGCAGGTAAGGGAAGGCCCCAGTGGGCTGGGCCGCACTGTGCCCACGGCCCAGAGGCCAGGTAAGTGGGCATTTGCCCCTTTTTATTTATTTCTTTACTGTTTTCTTTTCTTTGTTTCTGTTTTATTTATTTTAGGACAATATTCCTTTAAGTAAAAATGTGTCATATGGTCCAACAATTAACTTGCAATATTTTGGAGGGCCACATCCACTTTGAGCATTTTTAGACTCTGCTTTCATTTTCCAATGCAATTTAGAGTACTTTTAAAATGCTTTTAGCTACTGTTATTAATGGTGGGGTCCACACCAGAAGCTTGGTGATGTTGTTTCTTGAACAACATTTGTTTTAGAATATTCCACAAGTTTGGAACATTTTACTCTGAAATGGAATTTGAACTTGAATTTGAACTTCAACTTGATCAGGCCCTGTTTAGCAAATGATTAGCTTAGTCACTTGACCATTACTGTAGCTTAATTACAATGATCACTGTAGCTTAAACCCAGGGTGTCACAATTCTCCCCTACTAACAAGAATTCTCGTCCCGAGAATTAAGAAGTAGAAGGAAAAAGCCCGGGGTATTCTGCACGAAGATGATCTTCGCGTTCCCAAGTGGCTTCATCTTCAGAATGATTTGCCCACTGCACTTTGAAGAACTTGGTAACCTTCTGACGAGTCCGACGTTCAGTTTCATTGAGAATGCGGACTGGTTGCTCCTTGTAAGAAAGGTCTTGCTGCAGCTCCAGCATTTCATGGTCCACTGCTCGGATAGGATCCTTGAAGCAGCGGCGAAGCTGTGACACATGGAACACATCGTGAACCTGTGACAGGTTTGGCGGTAGTTCCAGTTGATATGCCACTTTACCACGCCTTTCCAGAATAGTGAAAGGACCAATATATCGAGGATCCAGCTTGCCCTTGATTCCAAAATGGTGCGTACCTCTCATTGGCGTGACCCGAAGATAAGCCTTTTCGCCAGGTTGATAGACCATATCTTTGTGATGACGGTCATACTGACTCTTCCGACGAGACTAAGCAGCCTTCAGATTTGCATGAATAATGCGGACTTGATCTTCGGCATGTTGGATAATATCCGGACCGATAAGTGTACGTTCCCCAGTTTCTGACCAATTCAGAGGAGTCCGACACTTACGTCCATATAATACCTCAAAAGGAGCCATCTTCAGACTGGATTGATAGCTATTGTTGTAGGAGAACTCAGCATACGGAAGAGATTCCTCCCATTTCTTGCCGAAAGAAATGACACAAGCTCGAAGCATATCTTCGAGAATCTGATTGACTCTTTCAACTTGCCCCTGGGATTGAGGGTGAAAAGCGGTGCTAAAGTACAAATGAGTTCCCATAGCTTCCTGGAAACTTGCCCAGAATCTTGAAGTGAATAAGCTGCCACGGTCTGAACTGATAACCAGTGGAATACCGTGTAGTGAAACAACTCTGGACATGTATAGATCTGCCAGCTGACTAGCAGTAATAGTTTCCTTGACAGCCAGAAAATGTGCAACTTTGGACAACCGGTCAATGACGACAAGAATAGCATCATTACCTTTCTGCGACCTGGGAAAACCAGTAATGAAGTCCATTTCAACATGGTCCCATTTCCATTCCCACCATGTGGATTAAGAGTAGGAAGAGCGGTGACATCTTGCACGGTCATGCTAGCAAGACATGTCAGAGGATAGTCTATCAACTATGTCGGCAACAACATCGGTACCATGGGCGGGGGACGAAGAGAACCATCTTCCTGCTCGTCGAAACGAGGTGGACCAATAGGCAAAGTTCTCGTCCACCGGCGGTTACCGAAATGTTAACAACAATAGTAAAAGGGTCTTACTGACAGAGTAGTACACCGAGGTATTTACCTAAGCAGGGAATTATCACTGCTCAGATCAAATAAATCTCAAGAAAGGTTAAACAGACCAATGGAAAGGAAAATGTGGTTATACTCAAGTTTTAGGAGTATATCTTTCCCGAGGAAAAACAGAGCATGATATACATGACAGAATAGCAAGTAGATAACCATTTAGGAAAAATTGGTGAGGAAAAATCCATGACATGCCCATACAATGGGGTTTGAATAATTGATCAAGAAACAATTAGCATTGAGCTTACATTATTCCTTTCGATGATCGATATACCACATCCATGCTTCGGGATAGCAATGATATGGTGTTTCGAGTAAAAGATGGAGTTTGGATACACAAACGATCCAGTAGGAACAACTTATAAAATAAGTCTTACAATTTCCCGATGGAAGAATGGCAACCTAGCTGAACAAAACATTATAACAATAGGTCATCCGGCCAGGGGTGCTAGCTACAACATCACCTTACCGAGTAATAAAGACCAAAGTTATAATTCTTGATAATGTTCCAACCATCATATCTGTCCGAGATTCAGATCTGGTTGGTGTCAGAATATCTCAGGCTCAGCAAGCCTGAGAAGGAAAAAGGATGAAAACACGCATCTATGAGACGATGCGGCAAGATTCTCGGGGAATGATCAACAGAAGCAAGCCTTGGAACATTAGCCTGACTGCAAGACATATGAACACAAGGTCAGGACACTCGTGCCCACATGGAAGTTTTCTAAAATGGAATGTATTCAAGTTTGGTTGGGGACCATCATAGAGGATATCAAAGTTCCATGTGTAAGCCTGGACTAGGTTAAATCAAATCAATCAGTGGCTTGGCATGCTAGGAAACACCCATGGAGTGAAGGTAGCAAATCTATCAAACCATAGAATACTTCGCACATGCCTGAATGAATTGGAACGATTCCAGAGGAAGCGAGACAAAATTTTCCCATAAGCACGGTGGCAAAAATGCACGTGAACTTATAGAAAAACACTTCTTTTATCAAACATATTCTTCATGAATTAGGCACAAAGATAATGCTTTCAAGCTTTCCAACACTAGCTTCAATGTTCATCATGAATCACGAAGAAGATGAGGATGTGTCTGATGGGCTCAGCAACAATTTGTCAAGATTCCCACAATGATGGATTTCCACGATTGCGTGAATAAGTTGATAGCATTGGTCAAGCCAGTTGATACCACGAGGTATGCCCGAGGGAAACACCCACAATTAAAACTAATTCGAAAGGTGCTCCCAAAATCCGGACTAAGTAGTATGGCCAACGTTAGAATGTTGACTCAACAGCCAACACACTAAGAATGGACTATTGTTCATTAACTCCAAGGTAATAGAGTTGCTATGTCACATGTGTCGGATTTACACATCACAATCCCTTTGTCGGTATTCCGGTTAGAAGCAACACGGGAACTAAGAAATGAAAGGTGATGGTAAGGATGTCGCCAACGACAACACCAATTTTCAAGGACAACGATGCTACTCTCATCATGAATCTAATTGATATCCTGGAAGAGCCCAGAATGCTGATGAGGGTCACGACACGTTTGTCGCGAAGCCTCATGAGAATGTAATCGATCAGCGACGACATCAAGCAAGAAAATGGTGAAGCGACAAGTAGCCGGGACCACAGATTGGAGTGCTAGCTCAGCATCGAAATTGCCTTTCGAGACAACCAACATGACGTTGAAAACTCGATGTAAGCTTAGAGCACTGTTGGAATTGTGTTCCAGGAATGAAGGATATAAATAGCATGGTCAAGCCTTAGCATGACAATGATGATGTAGCCAAACAGCTTGGAAAGACATGATCGAGCACAAACTCATAGGCAAAGAAAATTACTAAGAGTTGTCGAATCGCAATGCCTACTCGATTCAGATATCAGTGTTCTTGATTGTCCAACAACTCAGAACACGGGGAAACTAGAATCGGTGAAATATCATAGTTGATGAGGAGCTCATAAGAAGTTATAAAGCTCCATGATATTTATCAAGATATCAGGGATAATACTCGGAGATAGATCAGAATAGAGGTTAGACTAGCGTATTGATCTGTGAAAGACAAGCACTTTAACTTGTTTGAGAATGAAGTCAAAGTAGAACAACATGGTCGGAACCACGATTGCAAAGGACAAGATCAAGGATACAATATCAAATCATACTGTGAATGATTATATGAAAGGAGAAGCTTGTATGATAAGATCAACATCGTTTCCATGGGCATGAACCCAAGGTTCAAGGTCGACTCCCATTTTATCAATGCATCACCTTCCATTTACACCTCGCCTTTGGTGAAATTATAGTTTTGAAAGACTATCTGGCAAAACACCAGGAGAGTATGACTCGCGGAAACTGTCGGGTTCACACGGATTAAGGAAGGCATAGGTCCAACCCATCGGGGCATCTTAGGAAAATATACCACAAACTTCAAGAGTAATTAACACATGCTTGACAACAGAGCATGGCTGACAAAAGAATAGGATACAATTTACCAAAGGCATTATGTATCCGAGGAAAAACTTACAAAGTTGATGAATATGAAGGACACTGTCGGATAATAATTCGACAAGGGTCTGACGGTCATTAGCGGAGCTGATGTGAGCATAGGCACACAACCAGATGAAGAAAGAATGCAAAGACATCGGATTATAGAATATATGAACAACTTGATGCTTAGATAACAAAGGAAATATGAATTCCAATACGAAGGATAAGCAGACGCTCTGATCAAGGATGGGTAGCTTGAATAGACCTAAGGGTACGATTGACAGCAATTAGATTGGTCGAGAACCAGCTCATGTTCAAAATGACGGTGTCAAAGGATACTAATGAATATTGCCAGGCATATGGGAAGCATCCATAACGTAATCAGACAAGTATTTGTAGAGCAATAAGCTGCTAAGGATTTTCGGAAGATCAAAAAGCATTTGAATGTATCTTGTGAATCATATGAACAAAGGGGGAAGAACGGATACTCGGTAAGTGCGAGGAATTCTCCGTAGGGGGTATTCCTGAGGCAAGAACTGCAAGGCAGTAAGCTCAGAGGATTGTTGGAATAATGAAGAGCAGTTCGGGGCATCTTGTAATAACAAGATCAATGGGATTGAAAGTAAGAGTGGCAAGTATATTTAGTTATCCATAAGGATATAACGGCGGTAGGGAATTTGAAAAGGCGGTGGCACAGGTGTCTCGGGAAAATATCGAATAGCATCTTCGGAACCTTCTGGTGAAGCAGCCGATTATCTGGAATGAAGGGGCTCTCCGGGGGAAGTAGTTACGAGAACCTAGAGTTAGAGTTAGTAAAATCTTTAACCCGAAAGAGAAGAGAGATTAGAACCCAGAGTATAGACGAGGAGTAAAAGATCCTAATACCACCCGATTGAGATGTGGGCCCGTAAGTCACACAACTATGTTAGTAAAAGTTTTTCAATGACTAGACTCAACTTCGGCGAAGGAGTTGGAAAGGGGGCTACCTACAGGCAGTCGGCTCTGATACCAACTTGTGACGCCCCCATTCTCGACCGTACGCTAATCAATCACGCAATGCGTACGACCAAGATTAGGGACTCACTGATCGATATCACAACACAACACTAGACACAAATATAAAGGTCATACAGCTCCATATTACAAGCCAGGGGCCTCGAGGGCTCGAATACAAAGCTCGACAAGCACGAGTCAGCGGAAGCAAATATATCTGAGTACAGACATAAGTTAGACAAGATCTGCCTTAAGAAGGCTAGCACAAACATAAGCAACGGATCGAAAGAGGCGAGGCCTCCTGCCTGGGAACCTCCTATCTACTCCTGAGCGTCGGGGGCAGCCTCCACGTAGTAGTAAGCTCCAGCGGTGGTGTAGTAGTCGTCTCCAGCGTACTCCATCTCCTGGGATCCAACGTCTGAATGCGGAATCGTATCGAGGGGAAAAGAGAAAGCAGAGTAGCGGTGAGTACTCATCCAAAGTACTCGCAAGACTGACATCAGAACTATGCTAAATATGCATCCTTATCAAGGGGAGGGGTTATGTCTGGACTGACTGCAGAAAGCAAGAATAGTGAGAAGGCCTAGTCCTATCGAAGACTAGCATCTTCAGCATCTTGCAGCATTAGAAGAGAGTAGACCTGCAGCTCATATATAGTCATATTGTTGTAACAATTTTATTAAGTAAACACGCCCAGAGATCCTTCCTCGACTCCCTGCGAGGAAGCAATCCCGGAGCCACAATTCAATTTTAATTAGTTTATGATTATAGTTGTAGTAGGCCAAAGTACAACTCCAAGTCGTCCTGTTACCGTGGACACGGCTATTCGAATAGTTTGTTCTTCCGTGCAGGGGTGCACCTCATTTCCAACACGCCTGGTCACCTCCGGCCGGACACAATTTCCGGGGTAATGCCCGGCCTCGGGATACAGCACATCGTCGCCCCACCTAGACTCAACGAAGAGAGCAGCCCGCCGGTCTAAATCCTAAGCGCGCAGGTTCGTGGGCCCACTTGCCCTTGCACTCCTGCACGATGCGAACGCGGCCAAAAACAGACCTAGTACACTCCAGTCCTAGAGCTGTACGTTCCAGCCCAATCCGGCGCGCGCCGCTCCATTGCTGACGTCCGAAGAGCTTCGGCTGATACAACGACGCTGAGTGCCCATAACTTCCCCACGTGAAGGTTTAGTGCGTTAAAGGTCGTATCGACCAACTCAGATTAAATACTCAACCCATTAGCGATTTATTAGTGCGGGGCAAGCGCGAACCATGAAATGCAGTCCTTCGCCCCGCCAATAACACTCGGGTGCCTTACCGGCGCACCCCACCAATATCACTCTCGCGGGTTCCCTTGGGGCCGACCCGTCTTCCACATGTTTCAGTAACCCGGTCATAGTAACTGTGTGTATAAAACATCGAGACGGAACCTGAGGAATCACCCTCATGGGGTCCCGCTCGTTGAAACCGTCAAGGAGGACTTAGAGGAATCACCCTCGAGAGTCCCACACTTGAGGGGTTGCACGACAGAGTCATCGTCGGGAGTGGTGAAGGAGGAATCACCCTCGATAACCACGACCGACTAGCTACACTACAGAACTAGCATCATGAGTACTTCACGAGGTGTCACCCTCTGTACTCGATAGTAGCGCTGCAGAGTCGTACAACTAAGGGGAGTGCGGTGATGTGAGGGGCCTGGCTTGTCAGTCATGACGACTGTGTCTTCTGTCTTCAAGTCCTCGGTGTCGTCGATGGACGCAGGGGCAACTGGGACTAAGGGGGGTCTCAGGGGGTTCAATCATCAACCTATTCTAGGCAGTTGATATGCTAACAGGTGTAGTAGCAGTTCATCAAAAACAGGCTATGCATCAGAATAGGAGCTAACTAATACAGTAGCAAAATCTAATGCAAGCATAAGAGGGAGAAGAATAGGCGATATCGGAATGCTCAAGGGGGTTTTGCTTGCCTTGCTGCTCTGCGGCAAAAGGCTGGTCGTCGGCGGTGTAGTCGATCACGGCAGCACCGTCAGCCTCGGGGTCTACCGGAGAGAAGAGGGGGGAGAAACAATAAATATAAAGCACACAGATGCAACATGATGCATGACATGGCAATACGCAGGGCTAGGGGTGTTTACGGCCTATCTAGGTGCGATAGTTAATTTCGAAATTTATTTGAAATTATTTTAACAATGCCATGCACTATTCACCTATCCGAAATAGGCAAAAATTTGCATGTTTAGATAGGTAGAGGCATGTGATAGATGAATGGATAGCATATTTGGAATCGTGGGATTTTTCCGATCAACTTTCATGTATAAAGTTTTTCCATCGGAGTTACGGTTCAAAAGATATGATTTTCTACAGTTTTATTGATTTTTTGGAATTACTTTAATTAGTTAAATCCAACATTATCCAGAATAGTGAATGATGACGTCAGCATGAGGTCAGCATTGCGTCAGCAGTCAACAGGGGGCTGGCCAGGTCAAACCTGAACAGTGGGTCCCACATGTCATAGACTCAGTGCTATTTCAGGTTTTTAATTAAATTAAACAGGGTTAATTAGCAGTGGGGCCCATCTGCCAGTGACTGATTAACCTAAACTAATTATTTTAATTAACTTAACTAACTAGTTAGTGGCCTGACAGGGGCGGCCCACCTGTCATAGACACAGGTGGGAGGGGGGCCCACCAGTCAGTGACTGGGCAGAGCCCAGTCAGCCAGTTGACCAAGTCAACTGGTCAACTGGGGCTGGCCTGGCCCACTGACAGTGGCCCTGGGGGGTGGCCCCAGCCCAGCCACGTTGGCGGCGGCGCCGGCCGGCCACCGGAGTTGCTCCAACGAGCACCCGAAACGGTGGCGCGGCTCGGAAATGGCGCACAGGGCAGCAAATCGAGCGCCGTTTGGCGCGTTCGCGAGCTGGAGCAGCCGCCGATCCATACCGGGCATCGGGGCGAGCAACGGCGGGCCGTAGCGAGCGCCACGTCGTTGGCGGCGGAGCAAGCTTCGGCCGGCGATGGCAAACGGCGATGCGGCGGGCAAACGAGCGAACTAAACGTGCGGGGCGGCCCTACGTGATGCACTGAGTCGATTGGCGGCGGTGGCAGGACCAAATGGTCACCTGAGAGGCGCCGGCGACTAGCTCAGGCGGCAGCGCATTCGGGCGCACGTCGGGGATGGCCCCAGAGGCAGCTAACGGCGACGACAGCGAGAGGGGTGGAAGCGGAGGCTCACAGCGGGGCGTTGCCGATCAAAGCGGGCTCGGGGAGGGCTCGAGGCGGCGGGAATCGACGGCGGCGTTGCGGTGGCCGAAGGTGGAAGACGACGTGGGGACGGCGATGCAGGGCTCCAGGGGCTCGCGCGTGTGATCGAGGAGGATGAGCTTGGCGCGGCGGAGCTCGTGGGTGCGTCGGCAGGGCGCGGGAGGTCGTGTGGCCGCGCCTACCCGTCGGCCATGGCGGCTGGCGGATCTGGAGGAGGGAGAGAGAGGAGACCGAGCAGGGCGAGGGGGGGGGGTGGAATGGCGAGGGCGGCGTCCAGGGGGAAGGGACGGCCTCGGCCTTATCCTCTCGCCCACCTGCTCCGGCGCCGTGGCAGCCAGTGGCCGGAGCGAGGCGCGCTCGGCCATGGCGGGCACGACAGCGAGGCGGGAGCAGGTAAGGGAAGGCCCCAGTGGGCTGGGCCGCACTGTGCCCACGGCCCAGAGGCCAGGTAAGTGGGCATTTGCCCCTTTTTATTTATTTCTTTACTGTTTTCTTTTCTTTGTTTCTGTTTTATTTATTTTAGGACAATATTCCTTTAAGTAAAAATGTGTCATATGGTCCAACAATTAACTTGCAATATTTTGGATGGCCACATCCACTTTGAGCATTTTTATACTTTGCTTTCATTTTCCAATGCAATTTAGAGTACTTTTAAAATGCTTTTAGCTACTGTTATTGATGGTGGGGTCCACACCAGAATCTTGGTGATGTTGTTTCTTCAACAACATTTGTTTTAGAATATTCCACAAGTTTGGAACATTTTACTTTTGTTGTTTGCAGAATTATTTTTATCACAATAATTCCTAGGGCATTTTGAAATGGAATTTGAACTTCAACGTGATCAAGCCCTGTTTAGCAAAAGATTAGCTTAATCACTTGACCATTACTGTAGCTTAATTACAATGATCACTGTAGCTTAAACCCAGGGTGTCACACTTGCTTACCTTTGAGGGAATGTGTGACTCCTTGAACTATTGCATAGAGTTGATGTTGATTGCAAATAGTTCTTGCCAATAATGAATGTGAGTGATTTTCATTGGCGGAGTCACCCCTCAAGAACTCTCTAGTTCTTCTTCTTGGGGACCCACATCAACTTGATGGGGATCCTTGGTGTTGAAGTAGCCTTTGTAGAAGTTGAGCTTGAAGTAGCCATGGGAACCCACTCCACCAAAGCTTGGGATTCATCTTCATATGAGTCAATGTCCTCTTGAAGCTTGTTCTTTCCCTTGAGATCGTGGTCTTGTGGTGGAAGGTCATCTGGAGTGTTTGTTCCCTTGGGAGGAGTATTTTCATACTTCTCCTTCTGAGGAACAAACTTGGGCTTGGGGTATTGACCTTCTTCCCATTCAACTCCATTTGCGTTGAAGTAGCCAATGCCATGGTTCTTCCGGTATCCTCCGTGCTTGCATACAATTTACTCAAATTGCTTACACCCGACAAGACTCTTGTAGATACCTTTCTCTATAATTCCTTTCAATAAAGCATTTTCTTGCTCAAGTGTAACTTGGCTAAGAGAATCATCATCAGTGGAATCAATAGAACTACTAGAAGCAACATCAATAGGTTTAGCATTTTTATTGTCGCTACTAGATGAAGAACCTTTCTTGCCTTTGTTACTAGTTTGTTTAGATTTAACTTGAGGCATGAATGTAAACAAAAGTAGTCATTTGGCTAGATAAGATGAAGTCTTCTTTCGGAGATCGTCATTGATAGCTTTAAGAAACTCATGCTCTTGCTCCAAGGTGAGCTTCTCGAAGCGTAGCTTCTCATGGGTCCTTACAAGCTCTCTATGATCTTCGAGAGTAGATTCATTGGCTAACTTAAGAGTGTTTAATTCTTTAGTTAGTTGTTCTATTTTCATCTTATCGTCATCAAATGACTTATCTTGACTAGCATGAGAATCATCAAGTTCCTTTTGACTAACATCACTAGTTTCATCAAAGTACAAGTCATCATCACAAAGCAAATCATCTTCATCACTATTGAAATCAACATACTCGGGGTGCGATGCCTTGGGGCCTTTAGCCATGAAGCAGCTTCCACTCCCTTCATTTGGTGAATCAAATAGATCATAGGAGTTGGTAGTCACTAGTGCAAGTCCGGCAACATCTTCATCTTGACTATAGTCAGAGTTGGAGTGATATCTTCTCTCGGAGTTGTTGTCGGAGTCGGAGCCGGAAACCCATTCACCAACATGAGCTTGATGTTTTCTTCTTGTGTAGCTCTTGGTGTACTTGTCCTTCTTCTCCAAATCCCTACTTCTCCTTGAGGGTCTTTGTTCATAACGATCATCTCTACTCCTTCTCTCTCTTTGTGGTGATTCATTCCTTGAGCTTCGTCTTCTAGGTGACTCTTCTCTTTGTTTGTAGGGAGCCGTGCGCTCATTGGAGTAGTGTCCGGGCTTCCCACAATTGTAGCAATTGCGGTCACAACTTGACGAACGCTTCTCTTCATATCTTGAGTTGGAGCTTCGTTCTTTGCCTCTATTCTTGTAGAACTTGTTGAATTTCTTGACCATGAGGCTTATCTCTTCATTGGTGACAAGGTTGTCGCTTGAAGTTGCGGGAGCATCACTTGTGGCTTTGTAAGCACCGCTAGACTTGTTATGAAGCTCTTTTTTGTCTTTGAGTGTCAGCTCATGAGCAACAATCCTTCCAATGACTTCCGTAGGCTTGAGATCTTTGTAGTTGGGCACCATTTGGATCAATGTGCACACGGTGTCGTATCTCTCATCCAAAGCTCGAAGTATCTTCTTGATGATGAATTTGTCGGTCATTTCTTCGATTCCTAAGCCGGCAATCTCATTGGTGATGAGAGCTAGCCTAGAGTACATCTCCGCGACTCCTTCACCATCCTTCATCTTGAACTTGTCAAGATGACTTTGAAGAGCATCCAACTTGGATTCTCTCACGGACTCGGTTCCTTCGTGCATATCAACCAAAGTATCCCAAATCTCTTTTGCATTCTTGAGACGGCTGATTTTCTTGAATTCTTCGGGGCATAGGCAGTTGAAGAGAATGTCGCATGCTTGAGCGTTGTATTGCAACATCTTCAATTCATCAGCGGTCGCTTCATGATCCGGTTCCTTTCCATCACCAAAGAATTCACCTTGCAAGCCAACACAAACAACAGCCCATACGGCGGGGTTATGACCAAGAATATGCATTTTCATTCTGTGCTTCCAACTAGCAAAATTACTGCCATCAAAGTACGGACCTCCACGGTGATAATTTCCCTCACTAGACGCCATACTCTCCTAGGTTGTGAGACCAATGCAATGGAGACCAAATCTCTGATACCAATTGTAGGACCGAAAGTATGTCTAGAGGGGGGGTGATTAGACTACTTGACTATATAAAAACCTAGTTTTTCCGAATTTTAAGTGTTGGCAGATTTTAGCATTCATAGCAAGTCAAGCACACCCTACACATGCATGTCTAAGAGTATAGTAGCGGAAAGTAAATAGAAGGATGAGTAGTAAATAATGGAAGGATAGGAGGATCAAACGCAATTTGTAGACACAAAGATTTTTCCCGTGGTTCCGATAGGTGGTGTTATCGTACGTCCACATTTATGGAGTCTTCAACCCATGGAGGGTAACGGTCGCGAGAGTCCACGGAGGGCTCCACCCATGAGGGTCCACGAAGTAGCAACCTTGACTATTCCATAACGGCTTCCGTCCACGAAGGACTAGCCTCACTATGGGTAGATCTTCACGAAGTAGGCGATCTCCTTGCCCTTACAAACTTCATGGTTCAACTCCACAACATGAAGTAGGAGGCTCCCAAGCGACACCTAACCAATCTAGGAGGCACCACCCTCCAAAAGGTAATAGGCTCGGCAATGTCGATGAACACCTTGCTCTTGCACTTTAAGATGATAGACTCCTCAACACACAATCACTCTCTCACAGATTTGGCTTGGTGGAAGAGATTAGATTGTTGGAAAGCAACTTGGTGGGGTTAGAGATCAAGATTCATATGGTAGGAATGGAATAGCATGATCTCAACACATGAGTAGGTGGCTCTCTCTCAGAAAGTAGGATGGGGCAAGTACGGAATAGTTCTGAGTGCTTCTCTTTCGAGTGGGTGGTGGTGAAGGGGTATATATAGGCATCTCCAAAAATCCAACCGTTACACCTAAAGTGGCCAACTCGGTGACACCGATGTGTGAATCTCGGTGATTCCGAAGTGACCAAAAGGTGACAACTTTTGAATCTCGGTGAGACCGATATATATACCTCGGTGGTACCGATCAGGTGACCAACGGTCAGATTGCGCAAACTCGGTGACGCCGATTCTCACATCTCGGTGATACCGATTTTCGACCATGGCTTACCAGAAAGTTGGTCCAGAAACTCGGTGGCGCCGATCCACATTTCTCGGTGGTACCGATTCCTGTGAATGGCTATCCAGAGAGTTGGTCCAGAAACTCGGTGATACCGACTGGCAAATCTCGGTGGTACTGAAGACTGAAACTAGCTAAACAGAGAGTTGGCAACTGAACTCGGTGGCACTGATGGAGAATCGGTTGCCCCGACTGGCTAGGGTTTGGCATGGGTCTGTCTGAGTTTGGGAATCGGTGGCACCGAGTGGAAAGTGTTGGTTGCACCGGTTTTGGATATTTGACTTTGGACAGACTTTTGTGGAAGAGCTTGTGGGTGTTTTTGCCGACTATCACTTGTGCACGTATGAGCATTTTGTTCACCAATAATACCTTACCCCCTTTTAATAGTATTGGCTTTCCCATGGACTCAAAGTGATTTATCACAAAGTAAAATGTAGAGTCCTCTTACTTGAAGCTTTGCCAATCCATTTCCTTGCATCTTGGGGTATCTCCACAATCCTTTTGCCATCCCTATCATTGAACTTTTCTTGAAATGTGCTTAGTGGAAACATTAGTTCAATGACATATATGTTGTTATTAATTACCAAAACCACCAAGGGAGCAAATGTGCTTTCAAAGACCTATGCATCCGGCTGTGGATGACAGAGCCATTGCCGAGTAGCTACTTCGGCTTGGTGCAGAAGCTGTGTGACGCCGCGGCCCGGATTGAAGTCCTGAAACATTCTGCCGGCATCGAGGGGGCTCGGATGGCCTTTGCAAAGACCATGGTGCACTGGCCAAAGATCGAGACGTCCGAGATGGCCACCGCACCTCCACCTCCTGGGAAGGGGCATAGGCGTCTGAAAGCACATTTGCTCCCTTGGTGGTTTTGGTAATTAATAACAACATATAAGTCATTGAACTAATGTTTCCACTAAGTATATTTCAGGAAATGTTCAATGATAGGATTGGCAAAAGGATTGTGGAGATTGTGGAATTACCCCAAGATGCAAGGAAATAGGTTGGCAAAGCTTCAAGGAAGAGGACTCTACATTTTACATTTGTGAGAAATCACTTTGAGTCCATAGGAAAGCCAATACTATTAAAAGGGGGTAAGGTTTTGTTGGTGAACAAAATGCTCATACGTGCACAAGTGATAGTCACCAAAAACACCCACAAGCTCTCCAACCAAAGTATGTGCAAAGCCAAATACTCAAAATCGGTGCAACCAACATTTCCATCCCGGTGCCACCAATTCTCAACCTCAGACAGACTCAGCCAAACCCTAGCCACTTCGGTGCAACCGATTCAATCCCGGTGCCACCGAGTTTAGGTTGCCAACTCTCTGTTATGCAAATTCACAATATCGGTACGACCGAGATTGTTGGATCGGCGTCACCGAGATTTTCAATCTGACCATTGGTCACCTTATCGGTGCAACCGAGTTTCCTATATCGGTCTCACCGAGATTCAAAAGTTGCCACTTTTGGTCACTTCGGTACCACCGAGATTTACACATCAGTGTCACCGAGTTGGTCATTTTCTGTGTAACGGTTGGATTTTTGGGGATGCCTATATATACCCCTCCACCACCACCTACTCGAAGGAGAAGCACTCAGAACTATTCCATACTTGCCCCAACCAGTTTTCTGAGAGAGAACCACCTATTCTTGTGTTGAAGTCAAGATCTTCAACTCCAACCATATGGATCTTGATTTCTAGCCTCCCCAAGTTGCTTTCCACCAATCCCATCTCTTCCACCAAGCCAAATCTGTGAGAGAGTGATTGTGTGTTGAGGAGTCTATCATCTTGAAGCACAAGAGCAAGGAGTTCATCGACATTACCGAGCCTATTACCTTTTGGAGGGTGGTGCCTCCTAGATTGGTTAGGTGTCGCTTGGGAGCCTCCTACTTCGTGTTGTGGAGTTGAACCAAGAAGTTTGTAAGGGCAAGGAGATCGCCTACTTCGTGAAGATCTACCCATAGTGAGGCTAGTCCTTCGTGGACGGAAGCCGTTATGGAATAGTCAAGGTTGCTACTTCGTGGACCCTTATGGGTGGAGCCCTCCGTGGACTCTCGCGACCGTTACCCTTCGTGGGTTGAAGACTACATAAACGTGGATGTACGATAGCACCACCTATCGGAACCACGGGAAAAATCATCGTGTCTACAATTGCGTTTGATCCTCCTACCCTAACCTTTTCTACTCATGCTTGTTGTTACTTTCCGCTGCTATACTCTTAGACATGCATGTGTAGGGTGTACATGAATTGCCATGAAATGCTAAAACTGCCAACTCTAAAATTTGGGAAAAGACAAAACTTTTATTTGGTCAAGTATTCTAATCACCCCCCCCCCTCTAGACATACTTTCGGTCCTACAAGTGGTATCAGAGCTTTGGTCTCCATTGCATTGGTCTCACAACCTAGGAGAGTATGGCGTCTAGTGAGGGTAATTATCACCGTAGAGGTCCCTACTTTGATGGCACTAATTTTGCTAGTTGGAGGCACAAAATGAAAATGCATGTCCTTGGTCATAACCCCGCCGTTTGGGCTATTGTTCGTGTTGGCTTGCAAGGTGAATTCTTTGGAGATGGAAAGGAACCGAATCGTGAAGCGACCGCGGAAGAATTGAAGATGTTGCAATACAACGCTCAAGCATGCGACATTCTATTCAACTGCCTATGCCCAGAAGAATTCAACAAAATCAGCCGTCTTGAAAATGCAAAACAGATTTGGGATACTTTGGTTGATATGCACGAAGGAACCGAGTCCGTGAGAGAATCCAAGTTGGATGTTCTTCAAGGTCAGCTTGACAAGTTCAAGATGAAGGATGGTGAAGGAGTCGCAGAGATGTACTCTAGGCTAGCTCTCATCACCAATGAGATTGCCGGCTTAGGAAGCGAAGAAATGACCGACAAATTCATCATCAAGAAGATACTTAGAGCTTTGGATGAGAGATACGACACCGTGTGCACATTGATCCAAATGATGCCCAACTACAAATATCTCAAGCCTACGGAAGTCATTGGAAGGATTGTTGCTCATGAGATGACACTCAAAGATAAGGAAGAGCTTCATCACAAGTCTAGCGGTGCTTACAAAGCCACAAGTGATGCTCCCGCAACCTCAAGCAACAACCTTGTTAGCAATGAAGAGATAAGCCTGATGGTCAAGAAATTCAACAAGTTCTACAAGAATAGAGGCAAAGAAAGAAGCTCCAACTCAAGATACGATGAGAAGCGTTCGTCAAGTCGTGACCGAAATTTCTACAATTGTGGGAAGCCTGGACACTACTCCAATGAGTGCACGACTCCCTACAAACGAAGAGAAGAGTCACCCAGAAGACGAAGCTCAAGGAATGAATCACCTCAAAGAGAGAGAAGGAGTAGAGATGATCGTTATTAATGAAGACACTCAAGGAGAAGTAGGGATTCGGAGAAGAAAGACAAGTACACCAAGAGCTACACAAGAAGGAAACATCAAGCTCATGTTGGTGAATGGGTTTCCGGCTCCGACTCCGACGACAACTCTGAGAGAAGCTATCACTCCGACTCCGACTATAGTCAAGATGATGGTGTTGCCGGAATTGCTCTAGTGACTACCAACTCCCATGATCTATTTGACTCACCAAATGAAGGGAGTGGAAGTTGCTTCATGGCTAAAGGCCCCAAGGTATCACACCCCGAGTATCTTTATTTCGATAGTGATGAAGATGATTTGCTTTGTGATGATGACTTGCTCTTTGATAAAACTAGTGATGTTAGTCAAAATGAACTTGATAATTCTCATGCTAGTCAAGAAAAGTCAATTGATGAGGATAAGATGAAAATAGAAGAACTAACTAAAGAACTAAACACTCTTAAGTTAGCTCATGAATCTACTCTTGAAGATCATACAGAGCTTGTAAGAACTCATGAGAAGCTACGCTTCGAGAAGCTCAACTTGGAGCAAGAGCATGAGCTTCTTAAAGCTATCAATGACGATCTCCGAAAGAAGACTTCATCTTATCTAGCCAAACGACTACTCTTGTCTACTTTCATGCCACAAGTTAAATCTAAACAAACTAGTAACAAAGGCAAGAAAGGTTCTTCATCTAGTAGCAACAATAAAAATGCTAAATCCAATGATGTTGCTTCCAGTAGTTCTATTGATTCCACTAATGATGTTTCTCTTAGCCAAGTTACACTTGAGCAAGAAAATGCTTTATTGAAAGGAATTATAGAAAAAGGTATCTACAAGAGTATTGCCGGGTGTAAGCAATTTGAGGAAATTGTACGCAAGCACGGAGGATACTGGAAGAATCGTGGTGTTGGCTACTTCAACGCAAATGGAGTGGAATGGGAAGAAGGTCAATATCCCGAGCCCAAGTTTGTTCCTCAAAAGGAGAAGTATGAAAATACTCTTCCCAAGGGGACAAGCACTCAAGATGACCTTCCACCACAAGACCACAAGCTCAAGGGCAAGAACAAGCTTCAAGAGGACATTGACTCATATGAAGATGGATCCCTAGCTATGGTGGAGTGGGTTCCCAAAGCTACGTCACGCTCAACTTCTACAAAGGCTACTACAACACCAAGGATCCCCATCAACTTGATGTGGGTCCCCAAGAAGAACAACAAGTGAGTTCTTGAGGGGTGACTCCGCCAATGAAATTCACTCACATTCATTATTGGCAAGAATTATTTGCAATCAACATCAACTCTATGCAATAGTTCAAGGAGTCACACATTCCCTCAAAGGTAAGCAAGGGACAAGGTAATCAACAAATCAATGGACATCATTACACATGTTTTGCACTCCATGTCCATAGATATCCTTGTATTTGTCTCTTGTGTGTTGGGACTAACCCATGTAGGTGAGAAGAGTAAGGAAACAACAAGGGTGGTCCCAGCTCTTGGTGATCTTCATCATCCTTGAGCATCCACCACTACTTCACCAACATGAAGTCTTCATCGACAAAACCCAAGGTTAGTCTATCCCTCTTATGGGGGAATGTCACATCAAGGGGGAGCTCTACTCTAAGACTTGAGTCAAAGCATCTCTTAGTATGTGACAACATTAAATGCTTTATGTAAAAGTGGTAACCCCACTTGTGCTTAAACGATGAGTATGACCTATGATCAAGTATTCTTACTTGGCTCCTAAGTCAAATACTCATATATAGATGACTTCGGCATCGCCCTAGTGCTTGTTAGATGCTAATGTGTATGTGCATGTTTGTCATGATTTCATTTGACATCTTATTGTGTGAGCATGTTGGTCTGCATTTATTTTCTCATTCGAGGACATCCAATTGTTGCTATTTGGCTTTTGTTTTATCTTTTGCCAATTGGATGGACAAGGATGCCTAGGACCACTCTTTAGCTATCTATGCTTTCTCACCTCATATTCTATTCATGCTGCATCACAAAATTTGAACAAGTACTTTTCGATCCCTTTGTGTGTGGAGCACTCGGAGTTCCGAATTGACAAGGACTGACCATTAAAACCTCCCAAGTGCATCTCGGTGGAACCAACCCCAAAATCTCAGTCTCACCGAATGCCTAGGGTTGATCTGGTTTTCTATCTCGGTACTACTGATTTCATATTCTCGGTTACACCGAGTTTCCCTGTCAGCTGACAGTTGTGGAACTCGGTGACACCGAAAATTTAAAACCGATATCACCGACAGTGAAGGGTATATAGTCTGTGGTCCCGATGGTTCGAAATTTCAATCTTCAAATCGTCGCACCTCAAACCCTAAAGTGCCGCAGAAGGACCCCATGGTCATCTCCTTGCCTTCCCGAGCCTCTCCGCCGCTGGGAAATCTCGCCGTCGACGGGCATCTTCGCCGCCGTCGCCGTCGTAGCGGATCCGTCACCGAACTAGTGTACGGATTCGATCTTTCTTGCGCTCCCGTCTGATTCTTGCGCAATAAAACTGTTTTTCTCTATCAGCCACAGTTTGCTCATCTTTCTATCCACGAGAAAACTCCGTAGATTAGCGAACCATTGATTTTCTAGGGTTTGCCTTCCACCCGATGGAACTCGGTAGAACCGAAGTGAACAAATCGGTCTCACCGATTTGTCTATCTGTGTTGCTGAGAACTGTCTCGGTGAAACCGAGTACTTCTTTTCGGTCCCACCGAAAAGAGTGCCAAGTTTCTGTTAATGAGATAGTCCGTCTCGGTGGCACCGACAATTTTACTTCGGCTGTACCGATTTGCATGTGACAGAATGCAAAACTTTGCAAATCTTTTGTTCAAATCTTTCAAAAACCAGCCACATTTTGTGATGAATTATCCTTTTCTGCTCCTCTATATTCTGTTCACAGGGTCAGTATGTCAAGTGCTGAGGACAGTGAGAACGACTTCAGAGAGAAGAGTGCTGAATTGGATTCTGGCACTAGTCCTGAATCTAGTTCATCTTCAGATCCAGGCACCCCCAGCTCTCATGGGTTGCCCAAGGCTGCTACAAGGGCCAGGAAGAAGCTGAATTCAGATGAGGAGGATTCAGACTTCGTTCCAGAAGAGATTCTTGCTAAGAAGCAAGAAAAGGCTGCCAAGAAAGCTGCAAATGAAGCTACCTCTTCAAGGAGAGCTGTCAGGAAAGTGTATGCTAGCTCTGAGGCTATGAGAGCACCTGAAGGTGCTAGGACAAAGATGGCTCTTCACCTTGAGTCACCTCCTAAGAAGGCAGGGGAGAAGAAGGGTGCTAGGAAGAGGATAGTCTATGTCACTGGCAGGCAGACCTCCATGCTTGAGGACCCTGAGGAGGCTGCTGCTGCTGCTGCTGAGGAGGAGGAAGAACATGTTGAGAAAGCCCCTCCGAAGAAGAAAAAGAAGCTTATGGCTGATGCTATGCCAAAGACTGGCACATCCAAGAGCACTAAATCTGCATCCAAGAAGCCTGCTGCTGAGAAGCCCAAGAGATTGTCCAGGCAAATTCCAGCATCTGAGAAGAACAAAGGGACTGCCTCCAGAGTTGAGAATGAGGATGCTATGTCTGCCCTAATGAAGCTTAGGCCACACCTTCCAGTACATAATGCCACCTACCCACTTGCTGAGGATATGAAGAAGAGGAAGGACTCTGGCTTGAGGGCATGGAGATCTACTGATCCATATGCCCAAAGGAAGAAGACAGCTGTGGACTACAGATTCTTCACCAAAGAGCAACATGATTTCTATGAAACTGTGCTGTTTGACAAGAGTCCAGCTGTGAGCGATATGCGGTATGTGGACTGGAAATTCATCAAGGAGAATGAGGACTATTTTCCAAATGTCCAATATAATTTCCACTGCATTGGTTTGGATGAGTTTGTTGGCAAAGAGTTCACTACTTGGAATGATGAGATGATCATGCAATTCTACTCCACTCCACATTTCTATGGAGATGGTAGGATTGTATGGATGACTGAAGGTGCAAGGTATGAGTCTACTGTTGAGGAGTGGGCTGAAATCTTAGGAGTCCCAGAGGTACAGGATGGTGACTTGGATGTCTACTCAGAATCCAAGGCAAACCACAATGCTATGGCCAACATGTACAATGAGATTCCTGCTGCTAATGTGAAGTCTCACAGGCTAGGATCTATCTACTTTCTTCAGGCTGGCCTCCGCACCATGAACACCATTCTGAGGCATACCTTGATGCCGAAGTCAGGAGATGACAAGATGATCCGAGGCTACTCCATTAACATGTTGATCCACCTCGACAGACACACCAGGATCAGAGTCATGGACTTGATTGTTGAGACAATCAAGAGGGTTGCTGCTGATCAGAAGCGCTCTTGCTGTTATGCACCCTACATCCAGATGCTCATCAACTCAAGTTTGGAGAAGCACATATTTGCTCTAGATCGTCCCCACTTGCCCCTACAGCCAGATCTCGAGGACAACGTTGTGGTGATGAACCCAGATCATCCCACTTCAGCTGCACCTCAGGCAGAGGCAGAGGCAGCTAGAGCCACTAGTGCTCAGGTCCCCAGATCCAGGAATGAGCAAATGGATCTTTTGATCTCATCAGTTCAGGGCATGAAGAAGGACATTAAGGGGATTCTGGACAACCAGAACAGTCTTGTGAGGATCTTCGAGAACAGGATCAAGACCCTTAATGATAAGGTGGATGGGCTGACTAAGAAAGTCAATGAGCTCAAGAAGGAAGTTGACTCAGTGCCTCTTCCTCAGACTTCTTCTAATGATGATGATGATGAGGATGGTTCTCCTCTCAGGCCAGGCACACAGTTTACCACTCAGGCCAGATCAGCCACTGTGCCAGCTCCAGACTTGAGGCCCTCTTCATCAGCTCCTGCTACTGTCACCTCAGCTCCTGCTCCACCAGTTTCAGTTCCTCCAGTTGCCACACCAACTCCATCCACGACATCTGCAGAGATCTTCGCCGATGCTGTTCTCTCGACTCCTTCATCAACAACCGGAAAAGATCAGCCCAAGAACGCTTAGATATATGCCTTTGAACTTTTTGGTAACTTGTTGCCAAAGGGGGAGAAGTGTATATAGATCTTTAGGCTTCGAGTGATAGAGCGTTTGGTGTTTATTGCTTTTTCAAAACATTTGATATTTTGGTTGCTTGTGATACATGTTTGTGGTGTTTGATCATATGCGTTATATGTGATGCTACTATTTCCTATCATCTTAATGCTTATGAGATGATCATTCACCTTTGCTTGATTGTGTTGTGCTATAATGTTCATTCTAATTACTCTCGCACACCACCAAGATGTATGTGACATGGAAGAAGCGCCCCATGTACCTAATCGATTGTGCATTTGCATTCAAACGCAAATTTAAAATAATGCACAAATTTAGGGGGAGCTCTTGCTTATCACATACTTCTCAAAGCGACGATTATATTCATTGATTATATCATATGTCGAAGCTTTGATCTATATGTTGTCATCAATTACCAAAAAGGGGGAGATTGAAAGCACATTTGCTCCCTTGGTGGTTTTGGTAATTAATAACAACATATAAGTCATTGAACTAATGTTTCCACTAAGTATATTTCAGGAAATGTTCAATGATAGGATTGGCAAAAGGATTGTGGAGATTGTGGAATTACCCCAAGATGCAAGGAAATAGGTTGGCAAAGCTTCAAGGAAGAGGACTCTACATTTGACATTTGTGAGAAATCACTTTGAGTCCATAGAAAAGCCAATACTATTAAAAGGGGGTAAGGTTTTGTTGGTGAACAAAATGCTCATACGTGCACAAGTGATAGTCACCAAAAACACCCACAAGCTCTCCCACCAAAGTTTGTGCAAAGCCAAATACTCAAAATCGGTGCAACCAACATTTCCATCCCGGTGCCACTGATTCTCAACCTCAGACAGACTCAGCCAAACCCTAGCCACTTTGGTGCAACCGATTCAATCCCGGTGCCACCGAGTTTAGGTTGCCAACTCTCTGTTACGCAAATTCACAATATCGGTACGACCGAGATTGTTGGATCGGCGTCACCGAGATTGTCAATCTGACCGTTGGTCACCTTATCGGTGCATCCGAGTTTCCTATATCGGTCTCACCGAGATTCAAAAGTTGCCACTTTTGGTCACTTCGGTACCACCGAGATTTACACATCGGTGTCACCGAGTTGGTCATTTTCTGTGTAACGGTTGGATTTTTGGGGATGCCTATATATACCCCTCCACCACCACCTACTCGAAGGAGAAGCACTCAGAACTATTCCATACTTGCCCCATCCAGTTTCTGAGAGAGAACCACCTATTCTTTGTGTTGAGGTCAAGATCTTCCACTCCAACCATATGGATCTTGATTTCTAGCCTCCCCAAGTTGCTTTCCATCAATCCCATCTCTTCCACCAAGCCAAATCTGTGAGAGAGTGATTGTGTGTTGAGGAGTCTATCATCTTGAAGCACAAGAGCAAGGAGTTCATCGACATTACCGAGCCTACTACCTTTTGGAGGGTGGTGCCTCCTAGATTGGTTAGGTGTCGCTTGGGAGCCTCCTACTTCATGTTGTGGAGTTGAACCAAGAAGTTTGTAAGGGCATGGAGATCGCCTACTTCGTGAAGATCTACCCATAGTGAGGCTAGTCCTTCGTGGAGGGAAGCCGTTATGGAATAGTCAAGGTTGCTACTTCGTGGACCCTTATGGGTGGAGCCCTCCGTGGACTCTCGCGACCGTTACCCTCCGTTGGTTGAAGACTCCATAAACGTGGATGTACGATAGCACCACCTATCGGAACCACGGGAAAAATCATGGTGTCTACAATTGTGTTTGATCCTCCTACCCTATCCTTTTCTACTCATGCTTGTTGTTTCTTTCCGCTGCTATACTCTTAGACATGCATGTGTAGGGTGTACATGACTTGCCATGAAATGTTAAAGCTGCCAACTCTAAAATTTGGGAAAAGGCAAAACTTTTATTTTGTCAAGTAGTCTAATCACCCCCCCTCTAGACATACTTTCGGTCCTACAGCGTCCCGAACTCTACTTCCACATCATGATGGATGGCGCTCGGGCGATAGAGGCCCAATGCTCTAAGGATGTAATTTATGAATGAGCATGTTATAATGTGTCCGATGAATATTTCGCTTTATAATGCGTATGCACGATTTTATCATGCTTTTAAGATTTGAATTATTTTGACTCCTGTGTGGCCGTTTAAACTGAAAGTTGCCAGTCGTCGGCTTCAACCCCCGTGTAAATTTTAAAAAAGGTGTTTCGACCTCCGCAACTTTTCCTTTAGCCGAAATATTGGCGCCCGGAGGCGGTGGTGCGAGAGGTGAACAAGGTAATCGGACTATGGGGCTTTAGTGCTTTCACTTAGCCGTAGGAGCTTGACTGCGGGGGCGGGTTACTAGCCCCCACTATTTTGTGGTATTCGGATATACTGAGGTTAAGGCCATTACCACATGGTTTGTGAAGGTACAAACCCCTCATATGACACGAAATAACCTCCATCGATTTTAAGTTTGACACTTGTGCTCAGATTGCAGACCGGTTCTCGCTTATTATGACAATCGGGTTTTGGCTTTCTCCACTGAGGTACTTGACCAGGCGAGCTGGAGATACAACTGTAGTGGTTCTCCCTTTACCCTTTTAGCCGAACGAGCGGAACGTAAGAGGGTAAGCACAGGAGTCGGGCAACCCAACCTTTGACCCAATACATAATTCGAAACCGATTCATATAACGCAAAATTCGAGACACCGGACATAATCCTGGGATTGATTCTTGGGGCGAGCTTTATAGTCAAGCCCCCTATCTATTAGCCGGTTGCATCTAGCATGTACCGAACAGTTTTGCTTTCAAAGGCGGGGAGTGGGAAACAGTTTATCAATTACTGTGAGAAGGACGTAAAGGATAATCTTTATATATTATGAATTTTTACAATTCAAACTGCGGAAGCAGTTGTTACATGTATTTTTCTTAAAAAAACTTCTACAAAGGACAGGTTTACTCAGAGTCTTCGATGGGCGGCTTGATGTCCTCGATGTGCCCTGATACACCTCCGGTCCTTTGCTCTTGAGTGGGGTTGTGCTCCTTTAAAGGTGATTTCTATGGGCGAGCAGACCATTGAGAGGTGGTCCTCGGGAGATTGTCGTAGCACGTGCGAGCTTGACGCTTCCGGGGTCCTGGATGATCCGTGCTGTTTTGTCCGAAGACGTTGTTTTAACAGTAGTTTGGTCGAGTCGACCACTTGGTTTTTGATAATGCATTCCCCCCAGCTGCCCATGGTATTTTGAGCGCAAAGTTGTGCCTTCTACGTATGTACCTTACGGGTAGCGGGTCCGTGCAGTTGTGGCGTATGCCTATTTGTGTTGATTAGGGGATGGTTCCGGGAGGTCGGGTTGAGCTCGGGCTCGCTTGTTCGCCTGCCGCGCCTTGATAGTGGATGGAGGTTTCGGCGTCTCGATGTTGGACTCGAATTCGGCTGGTAAGGCCGATGTGTGTTCCTTGGTCCGGAGGGAGCGCTCTGTGTTGCCGTTGACAGTGATGACCCCCTTGGGTCCGGGCATCTTGAGCTTCAGATATGCATAATGGGGAACGACGTTTAAGCGAGCGAACATTGTACGGCCAAGTAGTGCGTGATATCCGCTGCGAAAAGGGACAATGTCGAAGATCAAGTCCACGTTGCGGAAGTTGTCGGGCGAGCCAAACAGTACTTCCAAAGTCACAGTACCCGAATAGTGGGCTTCGACACCTGGAATGACTCCTTTAAAGGTAGTGTTGCTGGGTTTGATCCTTGACGGGTCGATACCCATCTTTTTCACCGTGTCTGAATAAATCAGGTTAAGGCTACTTCCTCCGTCCATGAGGACTCTAGTGAGGTGGTACCCATCGATGATGGGATCTAATACAAGGGCCGCCGAGCCTCCAGGACAGATACTGGTCAGGTCCCTACGGTCGAAGGTGATCGGGCAAGCCGACCATGGGTTGAACTTCGGGCTATGGGCTATACGGCATACACCTCCCGAAGGGCGCGCTTCCTCTCCTTTACTGATATATGTGTGACGTAAATCATGTTCACAGTTTTTACCTCAGGAGTGATGACCTACAATTATAGGGGATCAATCGTAGTCCTTTCGATAAGTAACAGTGTTGAACCCAACGAGGAGCAGAAGGAAATGACAAGCGGTTTTCAGCAAGGTAATCTCTTCAAGCACTGAAATTGTAGGTAACAGATAGTTTGATAGCAAGGTAATTTGTAACGAGCAAGTAAGGGTAACGGTAAATAAGGTGCATCAAGGTATCCCAATCCTTTTGACGCAAAGGACATGCCATAACAATCTCTAGTAATAGGCAAAGTGTTCTTGAGGGTACACGGGAATTCATCTAGTCACTTTTATCATGTTGGTTTGTTTCGTGTTCGCTACTTTGATAATTTGATATGTGGGTGGACCGGTGCTTGGGTGCTGTTCTTACTTGAACACTCCCACTTATGATTAACCCCGTCACAAGCATCCGCAACTACGAGAAAAGTATTAAGATAAAATCTAACCATATCATTAAACGTTTGGATCCAAATCAGCCCCTTACGAAGTAGCGCATAAACTAGGGTTTAAGCTTCTGTCACTCTAGCAACCCATCATCTAATAACTACTCCACAATGCATTCCCTTAGGCCCATGAATGGTGAAGTGTCATGTAGTCGACGTTCACATGACACCACTAAGGGAATCACAACATACATATCATCAAAATATCGAACACATATCAAATTCACATTATTACTTGCAACATGACTTCTCCCGTGACCTCAAGAACAAAGGTAACTACTCACAAATAATAAACATGCTCAATATCAGAGAAGTATTGAATAGGATAATGGATCTGAACATATAGCCTTCCACCAAATAAACCATATAGTAATCAACTACGCAAGGTAATCAACACTACTAGTCACCCACAGGTACCAATCTGAGGTTTCAGTACAAAGATTGAACACAAGAGATGAACTAGGGTTTGAGAGGAGATGGTGCTGTTGAAGATGTTGATGAAGATTGGCCTCCCAAAGATGAGATGGGTGTTGGTGATGACGATAGCTGCGATTTCCCCATCCAAGAGGGAAGTTCCCCCGGTGGAATCGCTCCGCCGGAGGGCAAAAGTGCTCCTGCCCAAGTTCTGCCTCGAGGCGGCGGCGCTTCGTCCCGAAAGTCCTCCTATGATTTTTTTTCTAGGTTAATTGTGACTATATACCAAAATATGGGCACCGGAGGTGGGCCGAGGAGTCCACAACCCATCAGGGTGCGCCCAGGGGGGTCTGGCGCGCCCTGGTAGATTGTGCCCACCAGGTTGGCCCCCTCTGGTACTTTTCTGCTCCAGTATTTTTTATTTAATACAAAAATAACCTCCATAAAATTTCAGCTTCATTGGAGTTGTGCAGAATAGGTATCTCTGATGTGCTTTTCTTGGGTCCAGAATTCCAGCTGCCGGTATTCTCCCTCTTTGTGTAAACCTTGCATATTATGAGAGAAAAGGCATTAGAATCACTCCCGAAGGCATTATTATTCAACAAAATTTAATAAATAATACTCCCTCCGTCCCAAATTAAGTGACTAAAAAATGACTAAGTTTGTACTAACTTTAGTACAAAGTTGGGTCATTTTTGAGTCACTTATTTTGGGACGGAGGGAGTAGTAGGAAATCATGATGCAAAATGGACGTGTCAACTCCCCAAGCATAGACCCTGCTTGTCCTCAACCGAAAACCGATATTGAAAAGCATGTCCACATGATTTGAGAGAGAGGTGTCGATGAAAACAAATTACGGACATAGTAGCCTCATGCTTATCTATTATATATAAAAAGTGCTTGACAGGTTAATTAGAAAAAAGGTAAATAATATAGAAATTACCACAATAATTAGAAACATCTGACCGTTGATTTGGTGGACCTGTAACTTAAAAGACATAATTAACGGATTAGATCTAAGACCGCTCCATCTCAAAAGAAGAAAAAATACAGCTATCCTCGGCATGTACGTACCTAATTAACAAAAAAAAACTGTAGCTATCCTTAGCCTGTACGTTTGATCAGCCTCCCAAGCAATTCCATAAAAAAACACTAACTAATCTCCGCGTAAAAAAAGACGCATCAGGCCCAACTCCAATCAAGTTTGCTTCACGTACATGTAAGAAAACGATCAACTTTAAGTCTATCCAAGCTAGCTTCACGTGTATGTAAAAAAAACATCTAAATGCATCGACCCCACTCCTTAAAAATTGTTCGATCAGGCCTCCCACCCTTTAGAAAAAGATAGATCAGCCATGTAAAAAAGGGATCAATCAGCCCGTTGTCCTTTCAAGCTAGCTTCACATACATGTAAAAAAACAGCTTCACATATTTGCATTTAGCTTCACGTACATGTAAAAAAATAGTTCGACATGTTTGCATCCACCAGAATCCATTCAAGAGCTTGCTTTGGATCCTCCACGTGTCTCGCATGGTCATTGGACTTCATATTGATGAAAAGAATGACGCTGCATAATGTAGTCATATCTCCAAGTTGGCGACCATGTAGAATATCTGGACGACACTGCGGGCAACTAATGTCCAACAGAGTCCCACTCAACATGAGATAAGGGACAGGATAGCTGGTCGTTTAATTGCTAATCCGTAAAATATCATCATACCCTTCCCACAACAGGATTATTGTACAAGGTTTTCAAGCGAGACGTATAGAGAAAATGAAACTCAAGCCTATGGAAGGTTGAACTAATCGAAATATTTGGATGAGGAGCAGATGAGGCAGCATGTGTGCGGATGGGGTGTCCATGTGAATGGTGGCTTCAAGGACAAACTTTTGTAAGAATATTGTGTTGCCCTCCATATGATGAATTGATCGAAGGGGATATAATTGATCTGAGGAAAGTTATTATACGACATATGTGGGTAATTCTTTCAGTTATGACGATCCTAATTTGTCGACACGATTGTCAGGCTATAGTAGCATAAGCACTACACCGGGAGTTCTCCTCGCATATTATTATTCATGAGTTGCCTTGCTGGGGTGACAATATGGCTACTACATTAAGACGAGCTCGGATCGCAACCAGGACATGGAGCATTGTTTCCCGTAGTAGGGAACAAGGATGAACCGCAAAGTTAAAGAAAGTTATGGTTTAATCCAAAGAAAGAGAACGCGATTTTTGAAACAAAAACACATGTAGCTGTCGTCCCCTATGTCCTTGACCTCACATAGAAACCGTCGCAATGAGTCTCTACACCAGTGCAACTGGATTTGCTTTGTGATCCGTGGTCTCTCCGTCACCACCTAGATACAAAAAAACTATCAACTCTCGATCTCTTTTTGTAGAAAAAAAACTATGTTCAAGGCATCAATTCCCGATCTCCTTCTCCAGGGTCCCTTCCACTATTATCACTCGATGTCTAATCCTTAGATCCACTAGCGTCATCGATCCTAGCTACCAGGTTTTTGCCTCCGGACGTACAAGCCTGCGATGGACCAACTTCCTCAATCTTGGCTGCAAGGTTATTGTCGACAAAGTAGGCACATCAGGATGTTTTGACTCCTGCGGCAGTACATATAAATGGAATGAAACAGCTGTTGTAATATTGCGAGATGGTGGTAGCACCGAGTACGTGCCTTGTAGGTATGAGGCGGATGATATTTGCTTAGGTTACTTGCATTTATTTAGAACAATATACATATACCAACAATTCTCCGAGTAATAATTGGTTTAAATAGTTTATCGGTTTCAACAATGAAAAATCAATATTATGCGATATTTGAGTCTTGACGCTTTTTATATAGTGCGGCCAATAGTAAGAGCATCTGGACATTGTTATATTTTATATGTAGAATGCAATCAAACATGCTTTCTTATTCAGTTATTAAATGTTAACATGTATTTGGGAGTTTGTTGAAAATTAATAGGTGAAGAAGGGCCTAACACTGCCAATGCTGGTCCCAAGACAAGAAAAAAGTCAAGGGAATATAAACAAATTAACATTGCTCCTTTTTAATTGACCTTCATAACTTACTATCATCATTTTGTAACTTGGCCATAAGTCAATCGAGTGAAGATACAAAATCACAAATTGAAAGGTTAGTCACTAACACAAACTACCTTATTAATTTGTTAGTTCAATTGTACTGTGACAAAAAAATAAATAAAGGAAAGTGAGACCTATAGATAAAAAAATTAGACATATCTCTTCCCAAACATGTGTTTACACATGGAGAAATGTACGTAGCATACCCAAGAATCGTAATAAAAGGATGGACTAAGGATAATATTATATAAATCAATATCTAAAGGCATGAAAGAAAAACTTTTAGTATAGTTCTTCTACAACAAGATGTTGCTACTCACATTTGATTAGACGAGAATAAGTACATGAAAATTTCTATACTACAAACTATCTTCAAAATAATATCTAACATATCAATGCCAACATGTTATGGTGGGATCTATGTGGTCTACTGATATGCAAAAGTAATGTAAATGTGCATCGGCATTTGATGGGAACAACTCATTCGTACCTAACATCGCTGCTAAATATTGTCTGATATTTGATGGTCATTCATAGTTGAGAGCTTGAATATGAATAGGGGTACGGGTGCAACTACCAATGTCGATCACAAGAAAGATTAAAGTGGATAGGCATAAATAAATTAATATTTTCACTACCATAATTACAACGGGTTAAGAGTACAAACACGGGAAAGTGATAAGAAGAAGGGGGAAATATAACATGAACATGTAAGGGAAAAAGTTTGCCCTACAGGAAGAATATGGTATCCGCAATGGAGGACGAAGATGATGTGTCGGTTGGCTTTGATTTTCACTAATATGGATGTGTCCTCTGGAGGATGTACTCAGCCCGGATCCAATCTAGCTATGGGAGATGAGATCCAGGCCCACAAGGCCACAACGAGTCATCAACAACATCGATGTTGCTCTTTGCGTAGCGACATCAATCTGGGAGTCAATAGAGAAATATAGGTTATCTTTGTTGTATGAGTTCTTGGACATCACCTGACAGCAGCAACCTGGGAGTTAACGGAGAAAGGAAGGAAAGGAGAAATGGGACAAAGAGGATCTAGCAAGACCATCCTTTGTGTGAAGGTGTTGACTGTGGAGTGTGAGAGATGATTGAACGTTGTCTGCATCTGCGTGAGCCGGTTGGGCTAAAATCCCAACTAATCATTCAAGCGCAAAAAAATTATTTTACTACACACAACACAAATAATCAGCTATAATTTTTTCTAAAAAAAATTAGCTATGAATTATGAAAAAACACCTATAATTAATGTACATCATCTTGGGACAAAAGTATAGTGCATTTACGTATTTTTAGCGTAAATGATGTAATTTTTGGTGATGCAAACTTTTTCAAAATAAATCCATGCTAACATAAAATAAGATACTTTAATACACCTGAACGAGATTGTCAAGCGAGCCACACCCCATGTACATATCACTACAGCCGCTTTAGGTAAACCCATGGATTTGAGCACGTAGCACTAAAAAAGTTTAGCAACTACATAACCTCCAGATATTTCCCTGAAACATTAAAAGAGTAACACTTATATATCCTTAAAATCGCCACTTCACGACCCGCCCAAATAAATGATACATACTAGCCCACGCGAAGAGCGGGTCACTTTGCTAGTTATCATAACAGCAACAAACTCTATCATAAAACTTATTCAATACACTTTTATCATATAACTTCTCATGAACAAGTAACAATTCATCACAACATAGAAGTATGAAGCATAAACCTTATTGAAAACCAACAAACTATGTTCTCATTCAACTTTGCAACTACAATTCATCATATTTTCAGGAAGGGTCTCATGTAGGAGCCTTTTGTCAAGTCCACATACTCAACCATCATTTAGTCTTCTATGATTGCTAACACTCACGGCATACCCATGAACAGAAAGTTTCAACCGGACACATAGGAAGATAGGGGCTTATAGTTTCGCCTCCCAACGTATTCACCTCAAGGGTGATGTCAACAATAATAACTCATGCCCACCCATATCCAACTGGATATATGTGCCTAGATCTTTCCTCAGCACATGATGCTTGCTAAAGGAAAAAGTAAAAAGGAATAGGGAAGAATACTTTGACTCTTTGCATAAAAGTAAATACATAAAAGTAAAAGATAGTCCCTTCGCAGAGGGAAGCAGAGGTTGTCATGCGCCTTTTGGTTTGTATGCCCAATCCCTTAATGTAAAAGAACGTCACGCTACAGTGCCCCCTATGATAACAACCTTTATTATGCAGTCCATCGCTTTTATTACTTTGCCATCATAAGTTCGTATAACGCTCAATTTTCTCTTACACTAATTGATCAAAACACTTTTAGAAGCAATTTTTATTGTCTTTTGCACCGATGACAACTTAGTTGAAGGATCTTTCTCGATCCGTAGGTAGGTATGGTGGACTCTCAAAAATGAGTTTGGTTTTGGGTTTTTGGATGCACAAGTAGTATCTCTACTTAGTGCGGAATTTTTGGCTAGCAAAGATATTGGGCAAGCACCATATGTTGAAGGATCTAGGAAAATATAACTTCTAGGTGAATATGAACAAACATAAATCATTACGTTGTCTTCCTTGTCCAACGTCAACAATTTTGACATATAATATTCGATGGTGGCTCACAATCATAAAAGATGTCCAAGATAGAGTATTTGCATGTGAATCTTCTCTTCAATTATGAATTCTTTCATGAATTGCATCATTGAACAATGCTATGTTTGTCAATCTCCAATAAATTTTACTACTAATACTTTTCCTTATGTGATGCCATTACTCACCATAAGATTAGCATATGATTCTTTTCATTTATTTTTCTTTCTTTTTAGTTTGATTGCAACAAGAAAGTAGTGAGACAAAAACTCAAACTAAACTTTATTATATAACTTTCACCCGATTACATAGATAGATAGGCCACGAAACTAACACACGAAAATAGATCATGCTAAACATTTATTCAACTAAAGCAAAGGGAAACTGAAAAATCTAACTAAAATAGGTAAAGGTGAATAAAAGTGATGGTGTTACGATACCGAGGCATCTCCCCCAAGCTTGGCTCAAGCCAAGGGGAGTGCCCATACCCGTGTGCTCAAGTTTCCTTTGGTGGTGGTGATGAAGTCTTCTTCTTCAACTTATATTTAAGCATAAAATTTTCCTCCCTTAGATCATCGTTCTCCAACTCGAGCTTTAATATCCTTTTGTAGAATGCAGCCTTGCTCTCCTGCAAAAAACGAGATGGGATAAATTGGACCTTATGTTTGTAGCTTGTAGGGAGGCTTGACTTCTTGAATTGCACATGCATGTCTTCCGATCAAGGTAGAGGAACATCCCCTTCCTCAGAGTTGGCGTCCAGACAAACATCCACTATCTCCTCCAAATCGGTATCTCCTTCTTCCGATGCCCAAAGGTAGGGGTAAATTTACCTAAAGATCTTTGGGTCTGCAACATAGTGATCCCCCTCAGAACCTTGAGATGACATATTTTCAGATCTGCCAGGAAAACAGCACGAAACAAGAACAGAGGATTTTTTTGCGATGCGATCGTCAAAACAGTCGGGGGTATATATAGAGAATTTTTATTCTTGGAAAACAAGCATATGGAAGGAAAACGGAGTCGGGGAGGCATCCGAGGTGGGCACAACCCACCAGGGCGCGCTAATAACCCACAGGTATAGGGGATCGCAACAGTTTTATGATAGTTAAATATCTACAGCAGAGTGATCAGTAGCACAGTAATATGATAGTTTGATAGCAGTAGTGACAGTAACAATAGCAGTAACAGTAGTAGCAATAGTTTTGTAGCAGTTGGAACAGCAGCAGCAGTAGTAGTAACTTAGCAAGAACAATAAGTGGAAAGCTCGTAGGCACTGGATCGGTAAATCATTGGATGGTATTCGTCATGTAACAATCATAACCTAGGGCGATACAGGACTAGCTCCAGTTCATCAATGTAATGTAGGCATGTGTTCCGTAAATAGTCATACGTGCTTATGGAAAAGAACTTGCATGACATCTTTTGTCCTACCCTCCCGTGGCAGTGGGGTCCATACGGAAACTAAGGATATTAAGGCCTCCTTTTAACAGAGAACCGGAACAAAGCATTAAGACATGGTGAATACATGAACTCCTCAAACTACGGTCATCACCGCGAAGTATCCCAAATATTGTCACTATGGGGTTGACGGATCATAACACGTAATAGGTGCATATGACTAGGCAAGATCGGATCAAGAATATTGATATAGTGATGATAACATAAACGGTTCAGATCTGAAATCATGGCACTCGGGCCCTAGTGACAAGCATTAGGCATAGCAAAGTTATAGCAACATCAATCTCAGAACATAATGGATACTAGGGATCAAGCCCTAACAAAACTAACTCGATTACATGATGAATCTCATCCAACTCCTCATCGACCAGCAAGCCTATGAAGGAATTACTCACTCCCGGTGGGGAGCATCATGGAATTGGCGATGGAGAAAGGTTGGTGATGACGAAGACCAAAGATTCCCCTCTCCGGAGCCCCAAACGGGCTCCAGATCTGGCCTCCCGATGAAGAACAGGAGGTGGCGGTGGCTCCGTATTGTAAAACGCGATGAAACTTTCTCTCCAATTTTTTTCTCTGAAAATAGGAAGTTATAGTGGCAGAGATAGGGCAAGTGGGGCCACGAGGTGGGCACGACCCACCAGGGCGCGCCCAGGGGGCCTGGCGCACCCTGCTGAGTGATGTCACCCTGGCCCCCCTCTTCGCTGGATTTTGGCTCCAATAATTCTTATTTATTCTGAAATAATTCTCCAAAAAGTTTTGTTCCATTCTGAGAACTTTTATTTCTACACAAAAACAACACCATGGTAGTTCTGCTGAAAACAACGTCAGTCCGGGTTAGTTCCATTCAAATCATGCAAATTAGAGTCCAACACAAGGGCAAAAGGGTGAGGAAAAGTAGATACGTTGGAGACGTATCACGCGCCCAGGGGTGCCTAGCGCGCCCTCGTGTATCGTGCTCACCTAGATCACCTTCCGGTTTATTTCTTTATTTCCAAAATTTTAAAATATTCCAAAACTGACAAAAAATATTTTTGCGGATTTTTCGGAATCCGTTTACTTACCGTATCACGTACCTCCTATTTTTAAGAATTCTGGAGTGTTACGGAAGGTTTCTTTTATGTGTTTCTCCTGTGTCATGGGTTGGCTAACATTGCTTTCAACGTTAATAGGCGTACCTGAGATATACTGCTTATTTCTTTGTCCATTGACCACCTTCGGGTTAGTACCTTCAGCGTTATTAATCTTGATAGCTCCAGAACGACAAACCTCTTCGAGAATATAAGGTCCTTACCATTTGGAGAGAAGCTTACCTGCAAAAAACCTTAAACGAGAGTTGAACAAAAGAACATAGTCTCCTATTTTGAATTCCCGCTTTTGGATTCTTTTGTCATGCCATCTTTTTACTTTTTCTTTAAATAACTTGGCATTCTCATAAGCTTGGGTTCTCCATTCATCAAGTGAGCTAATATCAAATAGCCTCTTCTCACCGGCAAGTTTGAAATCATAGTTAAGTTCTTTAATTGCCCAAAATACTTTATGTTCTAGTTCTAGAGGCAAATGACAAGCTTTACCATATACCATTTTGTATGGAGACATACCCATAGGATTCTTATAAGCTGTTCTATAGGCCCAAAGTGCATCATCTAATTTCTTAGACCAATTCTTACGACACCTATTGAAAGTTTTTTGTGATATTAATTTTATTTCTCTATTGCTAAGTTCAACTTGACCACTAGATTGAGGATGATAGGGTGATGCAATTCTATGGTTAACATCATATTTAGCAAGCATCTTACGGAAAGCACCATGAATGAAGTGTGAACCACCATTAGTCATTAAATATCTAGGGACTCCAAACCTCTGGAAGATAACCTCTTTAAGCATTTTGATGGAGGTGTGGTGATCAGCACTACTAGTTGGAGTAGCTTCTGCCCACTTAGTGACATAATCAACAGCAACCAAAATATGAGTGTACCAATTAGAGGAAGGAAAAGGTCCCATATATTCAAAACCCCAAACATCAAAAGGTTTAACAACAAGTGAATAATTCATAGGCATTTCCTGAGGCTTACCGATATTACCAATTCTTTGACATTCGTCACAAGACAAAACAAACTTACGGGCATCTTTGAAGAGAGTAGGCCAATAAAAACCAGATTGCAATACCTTGTGAGCAGTTCTATCTCCCGCATGATGTCCTCCATAAGCTTTGAAATGACATTTCCGTAGGATTTGTTCCTGTTCATGCTCAGGTATACAACGCCTAATAATACCATCTACTCCTTCTTTATAAAGATGTGGGTCATCCCAGAAGTAATGTCTCAAGTCATAGAAGAATTTTTTATTTTGTTGGTATGTGAAGCTAGGTGGTATATATTTAGCGACAATGTAATTAGCATAGTCAACATACCAAGGAGTGTTTTGATAAACATTTATTGCAGCTACCTATTCATCAGGGAAACTATGATCAATAGGTAGTGGGTCATCAAGAATATTTTCTAACCAAGACAAGTTATCAGCTACGGGGTTCTCAGTCCCCTTCCTATCAACAATATGCAAGTCAAATTCTTGGAGCAAGAGAACCCACCTTATAAGTCTAGGTTTAGCATCTTTCTTTTCCATAAGATATTTTATAGTGGCATGATCGGTGTGAACAATTACTTTTGAGTCAACAATATAGGATCTAAATTTATCACAAGCAAACACGACCGGTAAAAATTCTTTTTCAGTTGTAGCATAATTTCGTTGAGCTCCGTCTAGAGTTTTACTAGCATAATGGATAACATTCAATTTCTTATCTACTCTTTGTCCTAGAACAGCACCACCGGCATAATCACTAGCATCACAAATAATTTCAAAAGGTAAGTTCCAATCAGGTGGTTGAACTATAGGTGCAGAGGTTAAGGCTTTCTTGAGTGTTTCAAAGGCTTCCACACAATCATCATCAATAACAAAAGGAATATCCTTCTGCAAAAGATTAGTAAGAGTCCAAGAAATTTTAGAGAAGTCTTTAATGAACCTCCTATAGAAACCAGCATGACCAAGGAAACTGTGAATACCTTTAATATCTTTAGGACATGGCATTTTCTCAATTGCATCAACTTTAGCTTTAACCACCTCAATACCTCGTGCAAATATTTTATGACCCAAGACAATGCCTTCATTAACCATAAAGTGGCACTTCTCCCAATTCAAGACAAGATTAGTTTGTTCACATCTCTGCAAAACTCGATCAAGGTTTGTTAAGCAATTATCAAAAGAAGTTCCGTAAACGGAAAAATCATCCATGAAAACCTCCACAATCTTTTCACAAAAATCAGAGAATATAGCAGTCATACATCTTTGAATGGTAGCAAGTGAATTGCATAAACCAAAAGGCATACGTCTATAAGCATAGGTTCCAAAAGGGCAAGTAAAGGTGGGTTTTTCTTGATCGGGTTGTGACACAGGTATTTGAGAGAAACCAGAATATCCATCTAGGAAGCAAAAGTGTGTGTGCTTAGATAATCTTTCTAACATTTGATCAATGAAAGGCAGAGGGTTGTGATCCTTCCTAGTAGCTTTATTTAATTTTCTAAAATCAATTACCATTCTATAGCCAGTAACAATTCTTTGTGGAATGAGTTCATTCCTATCATTAGGAACAACGGTAATACCTCCTTTCTTAGGGACACAATGAACGGGACTTACCCATCTACTATCAGCAATAGGATAGAATATACCCGCTTCCAGAAGTTTTAATATTTCTGTTCTTACCACTTCCTTCATCTTAGGATTCAATCATCGTTGGTTATCAACAACGGGTTTAGCATCGGGTTCCATATTAATCTTGTGCTGACATAGAGTGGGACTTATGCCCTTAGAACTTTTAATAATCTTTCTTCTTCATGTTCTGAAAGGTTAGCACTAATAATAACTGGATATATCTTTTTCTCATCAAGATAAGCATACTTCAGTGGGTCAGGCAATTGTTTCAATTCAAACATAGGATCACCTTTAGGTGGAGGAGGTCCTCCAAGAGTTTCAATAGGCAAATTGTGTTTTAGGAGAGGTTGTTGTTCAAACAAAATTTGATCTATTCCATTTCTTTCACGCAAGTGCATATCATTTTCATGATCAAGCTAATATTGTTCTAATGGATCAGTAGGAGGTACAGCAATAGAAGCAAGACCAATTATTTCATCTTTACTAGGTAGTGCTTTATCACGAGGTTGTCTACTAAACTTGGAAAAATTAAACTCATGGGACACATTACGAAAACCGACACCGACAGTTTGTTTTTCACAATCTATCTTAGCATTGACAGTGCTCAAGAAAGGTCTACCAAAGATAATGGGGCAAAATTCATCTTGTGGGGAACCAAGGACTAGAAAATCAGTAGGGTATTTCAATTTCCCACACAAGATGTCAACATCTCTAACAATCCAAAGTGGTGTGATGGTGTCTCCATTAGCAAGTTTAATAGTAACATCAATGTCTGCTATTTCCATAGGTTCTATTTCATCCATAATTTCTTGGTATATGGTAAAAGGAATAGCACTCACACTAGCACCCAAATAACATAAACCATGATAGCAATGATCTCCTATTTTGACTGAGACAACAGGCATGCCTCCTATGGGTTTGTGTCTATCTTTTTCATCGGGTTTAGCAATTCTAGCAGCTTCATCACAGAAGTAGATAACATGCCCATCGATATTTTCTACCAAGAGATCGTTAACCATAGTAACACTAGTTTCTAATTTGATTTGCTCAGGGGGCTTAGATGTTTTTAGATTATGTCGGCGTTCTGGGAACGGGGGTACACAGACCTGCCTGCCTGCGGCCCAGGGCGTGGCCCACTCTGACAACCTGGTACGGCCCGACGCGGCACCACTCAAGACAAGGCCCTCGCGAGAGTCCCACCCTCGCGATGAGGACGACGCCAAGACCCCCGGAGGGAGGAGGCCTCCCCAGGTTGCCTCCCGAGGGGCGGATATCCCTATGCAGCGCCCGGCCTCGAGAGGTCGGGGGTGACGCAAGCCGGGGCAGGCGGGCGCCAGCGAGCACAGGAGAGACAATTTCCTCTTTGGTGCAAAGGACGCAAGGACGTACGCCGGTTCCCGAGACAGCCCCCCAAAGGTTTCCGCTCTGGTTTAACAAGACCAAGACCGCAAGCCCCGCAGGACGGACGTCATCGCCGAGCCCACCTACGCATCACCACCGGCTACTTTGCAGGCGAAGGCCACCTTTCGTCAGGATAAGATGTACCTCCTGTCCCCTTTCGAATTTGGCCATGTGGGATCATTTCCCGCCAGTGCGATAATGGAAGAGGACCCGGGCCACTATAAATAGGGACTAGGCTGCCCCGTAGAGTGAGAGATCCAGAACCAACGGAGCGCCCTCACGAGGTTGCTCACCATTGTACCAGTTCATCCACAAACCTCCTCGAGAGGCAATACACCCAAAGCAGGAGTAGGGTTTTACGCTTCGCAGCGGCCCGAACCTATGTAAATCCTCATGTTAGACTTCTTCCCCGTGATTGAGTGAGTCGGTTGGCCTAGGCTTCGGAGCTATGAGCTTGGGGCCGAAGCTGGTTGGGATCTTCGCACACGCCCCTGAGTTCGAACCTCTTTGGGATTTGCGCCCCGGCGGTACAACCTTCACCAAGCTCGCTGCCACCTCTCATGACGCGCGCTCCAGTAGCTCGGTGCTGGGCAGTCACTACTAGGAAAAGGGCTGCTAGTGGCGCACCTGTTTTTGCTACTAATGGCGCACTACAGGTGCGCCACTAGCACCACGCCATTAGAATTTTTTACTAATGGCGCACCACTGGTGCGCCATTAGTATCTGGTATACTAATGGCGCACCATGCAGTGCGCCATTAGTATAGCCCACGGTGCGCCATTAGTATGCCTCCCAGGGGCCATATTTACCCATGTGCTTTGGCATACTAATGGCGCACTAGTAGATGATGCGCCATTAGTGTGCTCTGGCTTACTAATGGCGCACTATGTGGTGGTGCGCCACTAGTATGAATATTAGGGATTTTTTTTTTTCGTTTTTGATATTTTCACAGGTTACAAAATATATTATTTGACAGAATATAGCTAGCACCACACAGCAACAGCAGATTCATCGAATACAATAGAAGATTAGTCTCCGAATACAATTCATCATATTAGCTAGTCTCCGAATTCAAAAGACCGAACAAAGTTAGAACATTTACAAGTCTCGAGCTAGACTGCGAGTAGCGAGTTTGTCCACATTACAAGTCGATATCGATCATCTAAACTACCATCACATAGAAGAGAGCTGCGGTCATCACGATGAGCATCATCGCGATGAAACTGGTCTTCATCCGGTTCCTCCTCCGCTCCCTCCTCTCTCCCGCTAGATAGTGCGCGTATCTAGCTTCCGCCTCCGCCCTAGTGGTGTACCCTTTGTAACTGTTACCGCTGAAACGGTAAACCTGTTTCCGACACTCCTCCCAGTCGTCGTAGACTCCGGGAACCTTACCCTTGTACACGACATACGACGGCATCTCTATGCACTAGACAAACAAAACGTTAGTAGCAATTCACAGACAATACATAAGCAATATATAAGTATGCAACAAAAGGATCGGAAGAGAAAAGCAACACATTAATAGCACGATTCGTGGTCCTACTAATAAATAGCATCGATTACATATAAGTTGAACGACTGTCCAAACTAGAGAGCTAATCGATATTTCAGAACTACATACCATCACTACTTTCGACTCGACTCAGGGACCGGAGCGTGGATGAAGCCGCCGTCTATCGTGATGGTCATGAAATCGCGGTCGTTGTCAGCCTGCATTTGTAGCGTTGTTTCTATGTCACTGTTGGACGGTTGATATCTAAGGTAGAACTGCCCCGAGGTACGAAGGACATCTTGATGGATGATTTCCGCAAACTCCGACTGGATGCGAAAGAATTCTTGTCTGATGTCCGTGTCCTGGATTGCCGACAAGCTTGCGGCCCAATCTTTGAGATTATTTGGTAGCAGAAGGTGATCATGGTCCCGCACGATCGCCCGCATGTGATGGAGGGCGTAGTAGGCATCCTTCTGACCGCCAGGCGGCTGCTTGACGCAGGGGAACGTCGTAGTGTGGGCGAACACGTGCTTGCCGTACCTACGAATTGGCCTGTTGAAGGTGCCTCCAGATCTGGCATAGCCGGGGAGAACATCATCACGCACTTTCTTGATATTTGTGTAGTCTTTCTTCGACTGACGGTCCGAGTCAAAATACGTGGCCATGGAATATTTCGGGCTTAAGAGGATGAGTGTGCAATGTGTGTCACTGCACAAAACACGGAATGTTAGAAAAAAAAAAGAACGATCGAAATCCAAGAAATCATATGTTACGGGGCGATGAGGGGACGACTTACTCGGTAAAGTAAGTCACGAGGAAGTTATCCTTATCTGGGTTCGCCAGAATGACGCCTTCGAGGTATGAACTCGCGACTTGCCGGTCCCCAGCGCTGCCCAAGATCTTGGCACGCATGTAGAAGGGGTCGACTATCACGATGTCCGGGGTCTTGTCTCTAATGATCCGCATCTCCATACTCAGCGAAAATAGCCGAATGAAGGTGTAGTGCAGCGGATGAAGGTTAAACATAGCGAAGATGTCATCAAACCGCAGGATGATCATACCCCCGATGGCGCTATCCACAAAGCCCTTGCCCTCTGGCACCTTGGCCACGAAAACCGGGTATGCCACATCATTCTCTCGGAGACGCCGCTTCTCCAAAGAAAGAACACTGTCATGCAGACTCCGCATAGCACCGGTTGCAGCATTGAGCATATTAGTCGGTAGCATCGGCCTACCCGCCACATGCACCCTCCTCGAGATATCCTTAGGTGAAGGTGGCCCGTCCTGAGCACGGATCGTACTCGGTGCCGGCTGGCTCGCACCCTTAATCTTTCTTTTCCGTCCCTTCTTCTTCTGCTGTAATGGGATCGAGTTCTGCTGAGAGACCGCCTTCTTGAGTGTGTTGGGGCTGATAATATTTCGCACCTCGGCTATCTGAGGCTCGGTGAAGGCGGCAGCTGGAGGCGTCTCCTGAGAACTGAACGCCAGACGACGCCTGTTGCAATTGGGTTTCTCCGCGGTACCAGCTAGATCGCGATCGTCTTTTGCAGGGTTGGGTTCTTGAGAAGGAGGCCCCAAGAATTCATCATCGTACCCATGTTCATTGAAGTACTTATCGACTTTGGTAAATGTACCGTCGTCGTCGTCGTCGTCATCGTCCGGATCCTGTGCCATATGCATGCCCGGATCCTGTGCCATATGCATGTCCGGCATGTCCGGTAGCGTTGCGGCGGTCTTGCCATGGCTTGGCGCCGGCACGACTGGCGGTGTTGTCTTTGGGGTGGTGTCCCCCGCCCCCAAACGAATCTGGCTCTTCGGCCAAAGCAGGGGCCAGCTTAGGCAGGCGCTGAGGGTCATCACATCATCTTCGTCGGCCCCGGCGGGTCGAATCGGAGGTAACAACTCGTCGCAGCCTGGTAGCACCCGAACCAGTTGAAACCTATACACGGTGGGTGGCATTGGATTACCGTGGAACACGGGGTTGCCCGGTTGAACGATTTTGCCCTTGGCGACATCGACCAACTCGTTGTTCACGAAGTGCAGGAGAGTGCACGGAACGTCGGCGGCGCCCTGCGAAAACATGTAGGGCGTCAGGGATGCCCAGTCAAAGGCAAGGAGATGAAGTCCTCGGCCGAGAGGCTTAATTAGTTACCGTGATGATGGCGTCGAGCTCGGCTAATGTCGAGGCACCGCCAACGGCGGGCGCGCAATTGACGGAGGGGCCGCTTGCTGCCGAGGTGCCGGCCAGCGTACACCCGGGTGCATTAAGCTCCAATGCCCGTGCCGGCGTCGGAGACACCAATACCGGCTCCGCCGGAGACACCAATGGCGCCGCCTGCGCGTTGTGCGAGTTGCTGGCCGTGAAGATGGGAATCGGGGGCGGCCCCTGTTGGCCGCTCGCAATCCACGTCGTCAGCCCATGAATCAAGGTAGGCATAATGCCGGTGAGCGTCGATCCCAGTTGTTGTTGCACTTGCTCTTGGACAATCTCCGGAATCCGCGCCACTTGTGCCTTGAGTTCTTGAACCTCGCGCGACTGGCTTTCCGAGCTGGTCTTTCTCTCCTTTCGCCCACCAGCGTTATAGTATGACGACCATTTTGTGGACAAGCCTTTGCCGGCCACACGACCAGCTGACGACGGCTTACTGAGCTTATCCTTGTTTTTCATTACGTTCAACGCCCTATTTAGAGTGCTGTCCCAAGGGATGCTCTGAGACGACCCCGCGCTACTGCTTTCAGTCTCCTGCGCCAGAACAAGCTCAAGCGCCCTGGTCTTCGGATCCGTGGTAAGCTCCTTTGTTACCGGGTCCTCCTTGTACCGGGCCCTGACATAGTTCCTGGTCTGCTTGTCACGGTATTTCTCGAAGCGGGGCGGTAGGCCTTGCTCGGCACGCTCCGCGTCCTCCTTGTCCCATATAGGCTCCGCCACTCTGTAACCGCCGGGACCGAGTTTGTGTTCCCCTAAGTTCAACTCCCGCATTTCTTTCCCCCACTGACTTGATTCGGAGTTTGCGCTGCTCTCGCACTTGATCTTGAACTCCTTGTAGTCATCTTCGCTGATCGAAGGATTTTTTGCCTTGATCTTCTCATAACTATCACCTTTCTCAATCATTCTTTTCACCGCGCTTCTCCAAGTAGACAGGGCCGTGCTCATCCTCGTGAGGGCGGCACTGTTCACTTTATTCCCTGAGAGGCGTGTGTTTTCAAATTCAGCGGGGAACTTGTATCGTTCGTGCAGCTTCGTGAAGAGGAGGTTGCGCAAATTCCCTCGGTCGTTATGCCTTAGGTTCTCGGTGTTGATCGAGATGGTGCTCCGGAGAATGCACCCAAGCTGAACCGAGTACCCCTTGACTATTTGTTTGGGCTCCGTTGGATGCCCATCGGAGTCCACTTGAGTAAATTCCTCCTTCACGGTGCGGAGCACGTTCGGGAGCCGGTCCTTCCGTTGCCTCTTCGGTTGGCTGCCATCTGTGCGTGCGCTGCCATCATCAGTGGTGGCATCCTCGGCGGCACCATCAGTGGTGGCATCCTCGGCGGCACCATCAGTGGTGTCATCCCCGACGCCACTAGGGGTTGTGTAGTCAGGATCGGTGTCTTCCGCGGCGTCCTCATAGCGGTGAGGTTGTTCCTCCATCTCCTGGGACAGCACCCAGAATTGCTTGCCGCCCGAACCACCGACCTCATCGTTGTGGGCCATGTTTCGCTCTAAATAGGAAAAAAGTTTGGTCAAAAAGTTGGTTATTGCCAAGGAACAAGATCATGGTCTCATCATTTAGGGTTTGTCGACACCGAGGCATCCTAAAAGCTAAGCTTTTATCATTTAGGGTTTGTCGACGCCGAGGCACCCTAAAAGCCTAAGCTTTCATCATTTAGGTTCTTATCAACACCGAGGCACCCTAAAAGCTATTTAATTAAGTACTAAGATACCCCGGCCCATGCATTAGTAGCAAGTACCCCATATGTCCGATTTTTAGCAAAGTCATGCTAAAATTCACGGAAAATTTCAGCATGACCTTTGCTGAAAATAAGACATATGGAGTACCCGAATTTGCCGGAACGGAAGTTAATCGACATTCCGGCAAACTCAAGGGCCTCTCGGGGTACCTGCAAAATCATTATCCCACCCCCGAAGTGCCGTCAGTAGCCACAAAAGATTCCACCCAAGCGGAGCTCGTCTCAATAACGAGAATTTGTATTGACTATTAATGCCGCATCGAGGCGATACAACCTTAAGAGTTCACACCCAGCCTCTATAAATCGTGTTGGTATGAATGAATTAAAATGATAAATATAAATTAGCCATGAGAAAAATGCGGACTTTGACAAAATAGTCTGCAATTAGGACAACGCCACGCCGTCCATACTTGCTTTCGATGAGAACACTTCAGTTTTACAGAAAAATAGTAAGAGTTTAACTTGCTTTGGCAAATAACATGAACTGCAGCCATATAACATCAAACTGCTTTGGCAAATAACATGAAATTGTATGTTAAATAACTAGAGCAGAACTTAATATACTTATGATCCTCATGCATGTTAAATAACTAGAGCAGCAGCAGCAGCAAAATTATCTGTGAGCATAACCAAACACAGTAGCTTCTTGAATCCTGGCCCAAAAGGATTTACCAGTAGCATGAAAAAAACACAAGGAAACCATTATCTTGGAGGATTCAGAACATGAGATTAAGCCTGCTACTACTGCAACTCATAGGAAAGACCACTCGCTCATACGAGACATATATTTTGCTACAAAATTCATAGTTTCCGTGTGGGCATCAACAACTACTTTACGCAGTTCATGAGCTGTAGCAATGTGTATGTAGCAGATATTATAATTAGTTCATGACTCTTATTACTATTATAATTACTGTTTTGCTCTGCTAAATGAGCATTGCCACTGCATACAGCACCAACCAATTAGAAAACATATCAGCTACCAGATGGTTATACACCAGCAAAATTGCCTACATGTACCAGTCCTCTAATTCATGAAATGACATGTGGGTGTGTCCATATACAGTTCATAATTGCTGATAAAATTACAAAACTCAAAAAACATCTACCCTAAAGCAAATGTTACACCTTGCCAATTTTGAAAATAAAAAACGTCTCCCTACTAAGCACAAGGGATGAATAGGTTTCAACATATTTAACCAGCAATCAATTAAAAGCTCACAATGCTGGAACGAAGTAATGCTGGTGGCTACCTGCCTATGGAGTGGTCGCCGGCGTTGCTCCTGGGATGGGGGTCCTGGACCGGCGGTGGAGACGGGCTGATCTGCTGCAGAGGAGGGGGCGCACGGTGAGAGAGAGAGAGCGGGGGAGGGAGAGAGAGAGGGAGGGAGGGAGCGGGAGGCTTACCGGAGCGGGAGGCTTACCGGAGCGGACGGGGTCGCCGGAGACGAGCAGGTAGGGGGCGGCGCGGCGGGCGGTCGCGGGAGAGGCGCTCGATCTGCTGCAGAGGAGGGGCGCGCACGATGAGAGAGAGAGAGAGAGAGAGGGAGGGAGGGAGAGAGAGAGGAAGGGAGGGAGAGGGAGGCCACCGGAGCAGAGGGGGTCACCGGAGACGAGCAGGTAGGGGACGGCGCGGCGGGGCAGCGGTGGAGCGGGCGCGGGGGGCGAGGGGGATCTGGCGAGGGAGAGGGACAGCGCGAGATGGACAGAATGCACCTACACACAGAGGGGGGAAGGTTAGCAATGGCACACCATCTAGGGGTGCGCCATAAAAACATGAATAGCAATGGCGCACCTTCCCCTGGTGCGCCATAAAAACAGTGATAGCAATGGCGCACTTTTAAGGGGTGCGCCATTACTATTAGTACTAATAGGTTAAAACAATTGCGTGTGTGGCTATGGACAGAACCACTTACATGGCCTAGTGGTTGGTCCCTTGATACATTAAGCAAGTCACCCGGCCGGCCAGGTTCGAATCTTGGCAACCCCATTTTTTGCACCTTTTTTAAAATTTTATTTTAACCTTATGATAAACATCCAAACACTTTAAAATAAACACATGGCAATTTTAATACTCCCTCCATTCCTAAATATAGGGCGTATAATTTTTTTACAATGCATCTCCTTTACTCAATCACAATATAGAATCATTTACAATGCTATGGCACGGTTGAAATCAAGTGAGATGAAATAACAGTCATCAAAGATTGACATGAAATAACAGTCATCAAATTAAGATTGAGTTTGCATGTAAAGTAATATAATATATGTTTAAAAGATCTTTAATAATATTTCTAATTAGACCACGTACTTAAACCATTGTAATAATTTAAGATTTGAGATAAAAGAAAAGGAAAATGCAAATGGAGTGATAAAACCATTGTGCAAAGATTTAGAATTAGATGACATGGTTGAAATCAAGTGATACATGTAATAATTTAGTTGCATGTAATAATTGAGCTTGCCACTGACACACACACACGTGGCCGACACGTCGTGATTCGATCTTAGCTATCTTTTCACAATCTTCTTGCCCTTCTTTCTCGCGGTTGAATAGTTTAGCCCCGGAACCCCTTGAATTGATCTTCTCTTGAACGGACGTCCTTTAGGTAGGGTGGTCCTGCTTCTTCTTGTGGTGTATGGTACTTCATCGTCGTCGTCATCTTCCATCTTCGGGTCACCGTACTTGTCGAAGTCTTGCTCATTGGCGACTCCATCCATTCCGATGATGTTCCTTTTGCCTCTCCTCACGACAACATGACTGGGCTTTGGCGGGTCGGTAATGAAGAAGCATTGGTCCACTTGGGAAGCCAGTACCCATGGCTCATTTTTCGCGGTGACGTTTGCGCCCGCGGTCTTGGATTTGGCTTCGGGTATAACCATGGTGGTGAAATACCGGTCTTCTTTTAGGACGCGCTTGGCCCATCTGACACGGAACATCGGGACCTTCTCTCCAGCGTAGCTCAGCTCCCAGATCTCCTCGATCCTTCCGTAGTATCTGTCCTTGTCGTTACCGGTGTAGGATTCCATCGTTACCCCTGAGTTCTGATAATCGCTCTTCATGTACTTTCCCTCGGTGTAGAATGTGTAGCCGTTGATATCGTACGCCTCATACGTCATCAGGTTGTGCTCGGCGCCCTGTGACAAGGCGAATATGAGTTTTTCTTCCGCGGAAGAATCCTCATGTAAAGGGTACGACAGAAGCTTCTCCTTGAACCAACGCGTGAAACATGAGTTGTGCTCTTTGATTATATCTCCGTCCGTCCTCTGTTGGCCTCGGTCATTGTACGTCTTCTCAATAAAGGTTTTGTGCTCTACCACCCAAGGATCGACCACGTCTATGTGTTGTAGCGCGACTAGGTTTGCTCTTTCAAAGTCGGCGAGTCGACCCTCGAAGTCGACATGCATTTCGTGGCGACCCTCGCGGTGACCCCATCCAGTGAGCCTGCCGAGGTGCCTGTTGACGTGCAGACCAACGGGGTTCTCGATGCCTAGATAATTCGTGCAGTAGGAGATGCACTCTTCGGTCAGAAAGCCCCTGGCTATGCTTCCCTCCGGACGTGACATGTTGCGAACGTATCCTTTGATGACACCATTCATCCTTTCGAACGGCATCATGCTGTGCAGGAACGTCGGCCCGAGTTGGATGATATCCTCCACGATATGGACCAGCAGATGCACCATAACGTCGAAGAATTCGGGCGGGAAGTACATCTCAAGCTCGCATAGTATCACCATGATCTCTTCCTGTAGCCTTCTGAGTTGCCTCACGCCAACCGACTTTCGAGAGATGACGTCAAAAAAGTTGCATAGGCCAAATAGCGTTTCACGGACGTGCGCGTCCATGATCCCACGGATTGCAACTGGAAGTATCTGTGTCATCAGCACGTGACAATCGTGAGACTTCATCCCGCTGAACTTCTGCTTCGCTGAGTCTAGGTATCTGCTTATCTTCCCCGCGTAACCGTAAGGAAGTTTTACTCCTACGAGGCAGGTGAAAAACTGCTCGATCTCCTCCTGACTTAGAGTGAAGCACGCGGGAGGGAAGTCATTTCCGATCTTCTTGGCCTTTTTGCCTTTGCGACGACTTTCCGTGTCCATCGCCTCATCATCATCATCATCATCATCATCATCATCATTAGCGTGAAGCTCCTCCCTGATGCCCATTGATTTCAAGTCTGCCCTTGCTTTCGGCCCATCTTTGGTCCTCTCTGGCATGTTGAGCAGGGTACCAAGCAGACTCTCGCACACGTTCTTCGTGATATGCATGACATCAAGGCTGTGAGGCACACGGAGGATCTTCCAGTACGGCAAGTCCCAGAAAACAGACCTCGTTTTCCATACCTTCAGCAGCGGCTCTGGCGCCTTTCGCTTCTTTCCCGACGGTGGCGCCTTTCCCGGCTCTGGCGCCTTTCCCGGCGGTGGGCACTCTTTCCAATTTTTCAACAGCTCGTCTATTTCCTCGCCGCTCCTCGTATGCGGGCGTCTTCGGGGTTCGGTTTCACCATCGAACAGATCCTTGCGTTTTCTCCATGAGTCATCGTCGCGAAGCCACCTTCGATGTCCCATGAACACGGTTTTCGACGACCCGGGATCTCTATCTAGCTGGCGATACGTTGTGTCATCCATGCAGCTGACGCATCCAGAAAATCCGTGGACCACCTGCCCCGCGACATATCCGTAACCGAGATAGTCGTGCACCGTCGTGAGCAGTGCGGCTCTCATAGGGAAATATTCTTTCTCTGCGGCGTCCCACGTATTGGCTGGCGTTTTCCACAGCGTGTCTAGCTCCTCTTTCAGCAGCCCCAGATACAGATTGATGTCGTTCCCTGGTTGTTTCGGCCCTTCAATTAGCATACTCATGTGAATGTACTTCCTCTTCATGCACAACCAGGGGGGAAGGTTGTACATCCACACAAACACAGGCCAGGTGCTATGTGTGCTTCTCTGGCTGCCAAACAGATTGACTCCATCGGTGCTCGCGCCCAGCACGATGTTCCTTGGATCGTCCCCAAATTCTGGGTGTTCGAAGTTCAACGCTTGCCACTGGCTCGCATCCTTAGGGTGACTCAGCATCTTGTCTTTTTTATTTATCTCCGGATCATTTCCGTCATCTTCTCGCTTCTTCTCCTCCCTATCCGCGTGCCAACGCAGGAGCTTTGCTGCCTTAGGGTCCGCGAAATACCACTGCAGACGAGGAGTGATCGCAAAGTACCACACCACTTTTCGAGGAGCTTTCTTCCTCTTCTTGTATCGAGTGACGCCGCACACCGGACATATGGTAGACTTCGCGTGCTCGTCCCGATAAATGATGCAATTGTTCATGCACACATGGTATTTCACGTGCGGTAAATCCAGAGGACACACGATTTTCTTCGCCTCCTCGAAACTGGTCGGGCACTTGTTCCCCTTGGGAAGACGTTCGTGCCAGAATGACATGTTCTCGTCGAAGCATGCGTCGGTCATTTTGTGTTTTACCTTCATCTCCAGAGCCATGAGCATTACTTTCAGGCGGGTATCCTCGGGCCTGCATCCTTCATACAATGGAGTAACCGCGTCTATCTCCAGTTGATCCAGCTTGGCTTTCTCTCGGGCGGCAGCTCTTGCGTTATCCGTCTACTTGAGAAGGAGCTCTTGAATATGAGGGTCCTGCACCCAGCCCATCGATGGTCCATCGTCGTCTGCTCCGGCATCTTCATCTTCATGATCATGCCCTTCATCTTGCTCTTCCTCATTGTCATGTCCGGCATCTTCTACATGATGACTGTGTACTGCATCACCATCGTGATCATGTCCTGGAGATTCTTCGTCTTCTCGACCGCCCTCGCCGCGGTGGTTGTCTTGCTGCCCTTCCTCTTTCTTGCCCGGCCCCCATGGACAACTTCATAGTCATCTTCATCACCTTGCCACCGATAGCCATCCATGAAACCACGCAAGAGCAGGTGCTCCCGCACCTGCCCGGAATCCGGGTCCGCAATAAGGCTCTTCAGCTTGCATCTTCGACACGGACATCTTACCTCCGTCTCGTTCTTTTGAAGCATCTCGGCCTTCGCGGAGCTCAAAAACCTATTCACGATGCCTTCGGTCATCGTGCGGACCATGGTCGCCTGCGGGGTAGAGCAAAACGATATTTTAGAACCAAGAAAAAATTTGGCATGACTTTGCCTAAAAATAGGACCAAAAAGAATGCATAGTGCCAAAATTCTCGCCGAAACGGAAATGAATCAACATTCCGGCAAAATATTGGCAACTATCGCATTTCAAATACCGGTACCTGCAAACACAAACATATATGCAACACCACAAACATATGCAACACCACAAACATACATAGATCTAGCAAGGCCATAAAAAGTGCATGTGCACGTTGTTGGAGCGAGGGAGAGAAAAAAAGTAGATCTACAACATAAAGATAGCTTTCCCCTTACTTACCTATCAAAAAAAGGTAATTTAACCACCTAATTTTGATGAATCTATGGTGCAAATGAGGTGAGGAGGAGGAGGCAGCCGACACAATCTTGGAGGAGGAGGTGGAGAGAATGAAGTGGGGAAAGTGAGTGTGTAGGTGTGGCTGTCCAAAATATCTAGCTGGTCCCAGGTTACTAATGGCGCACCACCCATATATGCGCCATTAGTAACCCTGGTTACTAATGGCGCACCAGCTTGAGGTGCGCCATTAGTAGTTTTGCAAAAAAAAAAAAAGTAGTGGCGCACTGTGTTGGAGGTGCGCCATTACTAGTTAAACTAGTAATGGCGCACTCTTCCCTGGTGCGCCATTAGTATTTTTGGAAAAATGAAAAAAAAACATTTGTCACTAATGGCGCACCGTGGGTCTGGTGCGCCATTAGTGTCTACCACACTAATGGCGCACCAACTCATGGTGCGCCATTACTATATAGTAGTGGCGCATCACATGTCTGGTGCGCCATTAGTAACCATATCATCTATAGCCCTTTTCCTAGTAGTGAGTCATTACCAGACCGCCAGCGTCGTCGCCACCGCCGTCGCTGCTCATGCCGGCTAGGCGCCCCCAGGCTCTGCACGCCCACCGCCACAGCAGAGTGCTTGCCTCGTGGCACCGCCCATGGGACCATCATCACCCTGTGTCCATGTGGGAGATCTGAATGTGCATGACGCGCTGCTGATGGCAAGTGAGCTGCTTCGTCATCGCCCAACGGACGGGGGCTTCGACGCTTGGGCTGACCACATCGCCGAGCTGGTCACCGTCGCGAGGAGGGCCTGGGCCACGAGCCTCCCCTCTCAGTTCCCGACGCTGGGCGCCGGGGGCTCTCCCGCCGCGCAGCTCCCTTCGTCGACTAGCAGCGTGAACGGCCCATGCCCGGGCGGACCGGAGCAGGGCCCACCCCACACAGTACTCCTTCTCCTCCGGGACCCGGTGACCGGATTCGGGGCACCGCCCGGCCCCGCCGGTGGTACGTATGAAGAAGGTGACGGGATGCTCCGCGCGCGCCTCAACGCGCGCGCTCATGACCCGGTGGACCATCGGCAACCTGGGTCGTCCAGGAACGAGCGCGCCAACCGGCGTAGGGATCAGGCGGCTCAAGCCTCCGAGCAAACAGGCAGCCATAATGGAGGCGCGGTAGATGACCACGAAGGCAACCATCGTCGGAAAGCGCGCGCCCATCCTCGCGGCGACGGCAGAGGCAAGCAACTTCAAGCGGAGGCTTGGTGCAGGAGGGTCTGTGGTCCACGCGTCCCGCCCGGCGTCGTCTTTCCACCCAGGCGGACGGCGCCATGGGTTGCGCACCCGTCGCAGGTGCCGGCATCCTCCCGAAGTAAGGAGGCGTACCGGACGCCCTCTTAAAACGGGGCTCGGGGGCTCCTACTGGGGGAGCACCGGGCCGGGTAGGTGCTTGAAAGGGGGGTCTCGGGATGAGTGGGGGCGCGCTACGGGTGCCGCCCTCGCGAGGAAGCAACGCGAGGCCAGCCCCTGGGCCACACGAGCCGCCACCTAGGGGACCTGCAGGACACGAGCCGCGCGGGCCACACGCGGCTCCAGGGGCGCTGGCGCGGCCCTCAGGAGGCAGGGCCTTGTGAGGCCTCCGGGTTGCGGCCTGGCCGGTGCCCCGGCGCCTCCCGAGGCGGCTTCACCTACACAACACCCCTATGGCTGCGTTGGGTGCATTGCACTCATGTTCGGGTCGCAGGAGCGCAATCCCGCGGCTACGCAGGGAGCAATGCACTCATGTTTGGGCCATAGAGGCGCGCAACCGCGCAGAAATGCGCGGGATGGCTCGTGACCGAGTTGGGAGCACCTAGGCCTTGCGCCTGGGGGCTTGCCCAGCTATCTTCAACCGTGACACTCTCATGTAATAATGAGTGGGCTGTATACGCCCGGAGCCCCCCGAGGACGCGGAGGGGTTCCCACCCACGCCCAAGTGGAAGCCCCATGCTCCGCGCTGGCGGACAACACTGTCTTCCAATGACTATGCCCATGCCTAGTGGAAGCCCTACGCTCCGCGCTGGGGGGAAGACGAAGACGAAGACTAGCCTAAGTGCCGGACGCGGCTGTTCCTTGCTGCTTTTTGTATTCTAATTGCCACTTTTTGAAATGAAACTCGAAGTTTCGCAACTCTATTTGAAAAAGGGGTGGGAATTTTCTCTCTTTGCAATCATTTTTAGTCTTGAAATCTCATTTTTTGAATCGACAACTATTGGTCTCCCCCTCACGCGCCCCGCGAGTGGGGGCGGCACGGGCACGGTGTGCACACCTCGCCAAGGCCTTGGCACCTGGGTCCTCGCGTGGCACTCTCGAGCGAGCCGGCAGGCGCCTGTTGCCGTAGAGGCGTCCATCTTCTGGTGGCCGACTCTCGCTCGGGGGATCCCCTCTTGGGGGCTTCGGCCACGGCCCGACGCGGCATCATGGAGCCTTGGAAGGCTCAGGCACCTCTCGAGGCAGGAACTGGCAAGGAAAGGTATGGGGGCGCTTGAGCGTTAAGGGGGACTCCTGAGCAACGCGACTCAGGAGCCTCACTGGTCACGTAGCCCCTCGCCCTTTTGTCTCGTCCTGGTGATCCGAACGCCCCAACGGCAGTCGAGGTATGCGCGGGACTGGGCCCCGCCAACGCAGAGCACTAGAGGGCTCCCAAACCGCTGCGCTCGCAAGGAAGAAGACCCCCCTAGCGAGATCCCCAAGCTCCCCAGGCGCTCCAGCTGCACTTCACAACTCACGAGCTCCCCACGGCCCGCCAAGCTAAGTATCCCAACCGTAGAGAGCATAATTTTTTTGATCCAATGATAACCCAAATACTGGGGTATGAGACGGGAACGCTACCGTGAGAATGCAGGCGCTACGGTTTACTTCATGCCCCCATCAGGCCTCCTGTGGCTCCAGGTACAGGAAAGATGACGCAAGGGAAGGAATCTGGCCTCTCTAGGCATCGCCGTTAAAACCTCGGCCTTGGAGCGGCACCCGTCCCCTCAGGAGTGTCCACCTCGTGAGGTCGCGGCAGGCTCCTAGCGCTGGATGCCATGCGACACCCCCGCAGGCCGCATGAAGAACGCCAGGCGCGGAGCAACGGCACAGCGAGTCAAGCTAAGGCGCGAAGGGGTGCGCGGAGGCGCACCAACGATGATGCAAAACCCCGCGGAAGAGACGAGGACGCGCCGCACAAAACAAGCAATCGATGGTTTAAAAAAAGGGAGGAAGACAAAGCTATAACACAAAATTTTAACGCCCCCAGGGGCCAGGTGTTTCTTGATGTAACAGGAACCAAAGGAAGAAAATAGGGGAAGCTTAGGCGGAGGAGCCGCTGTCCCCATCGACACCCCCGCCAGCCTCGGCGCCGGAGTCGTCGCCCTCGTCGGAGGAAGGCTCCTGGACGAACTACTCCACCAGGGATTCCACCTGCTAGTGCACCTCATATCTGAGGGGCCTCTGGAGCTCCTCGGGCACCGGCTCCATCATGCGGGAGAGATCAAGCTCTGGGACATGGCGGCAGAGGTTGGAGAAAATGCGCGTTAGCGCGATGTCCAGGAGGTCGCGCGCGCTGGACACATTGTCTTCGTCCACCCGGGAGATGCCGCTCTCCAGCGCCTCCACCACCTTGCCGAAGAAGTTGAGATAACCCTCGTCGCCGTGTGCGCACGGCAATGCGGGGGCTTCCTCGACGAACTGGCCAACCGCACCGACCACGCGGTGGGCAATGTCCAGATACTGCTTGGTGCGCTGCGCCTCCAGCATCCTCGCGTGCGCCTCCTCGTCCTGGGCAGCATGCACTGCATCAGCTGCTCCCTTGATCTGGGCCTGAAGGGATGTCATCTCTACTTTGGCATCATCCTCACCTCTGAGCGCGGCCTGGAGGGCGGCCTGAGCCCCCGCTAGTTGGGCCCTGAGCATGTCCACCTCCTCTTGGAGCTCGTCGAGCTTGCGCCTCTTGGGCGTGGGCGCCCTGGGAGGAGGCAATCAGATACAGCATGTCGGGCCTGGTTCACAACGAAGGGAGGAGGGCGACGGAGCACTCACTTGTCGATGACGGCCCAGCGCCGGTGTGCATGAGCCGGCCTCGAAGGCCCCCCGCCGCTGCCTTCGGAGGCCGGTGGTGGAGCTGGAGACTCCGCGCGCCTCCCCGCGCCTGCTGCACTTCCCCCAGATGCCATGGAAGGTAAGGGAAGAGAAGAGGATGAAATCTTTGGGAGGATGGGAAGCGAGAGGACGCGTCAGGATGGCATGACCCCCCGGGCGGGGCAGGTTTATAGGCGCAACCGCTACCCATGAGGCGTCATGGGGAGTGGAGGCGGCGTGTGCCCCCCGGGCGCCACATGCTTGACTCGGCCGGCGTGCAACCCTGCTTCACGTCGCCTCACCTGCCCTCGACGGGTCACATCCGCGTGGGCCGAGGGGAGAGAAGGCACAAGGAGACGGCTGCATTCAAGGCTTCGTGCCAGCTTGACTCGGGGCGGTTCCCGAAGTCTTCGGGAAGTGGAGGCGTCCGCGTCTCGTTACGCGCCATGCATCAGGCTGGGCCCGCAGGCGACTGGGGCCCGCGGCGCTCAGGTCGGCTCCTCCGACTGGGGCCCAGGGGCTGCTGTCGGCGTTCTGGGAACGCTGGTACCCAGACCTGCCTGCCCGTGGCCCAGGGCGTGGCCCACTCCGACAACCTGGTACAGCCCAACGCGGCACCACTCAAGACAAGGCCCTCGCAAGAGCCCCACCCTCGCGAGGAGGATGATGCCAGGACCCCCGGATGGAGGAGGCCTCCCCAGGTTAACTCCCAAGGGGCGGATATCCCTATACAGCGCCCGGCCTCGAGACATCGGGGATTACGCAAGCCGGGCCAGGCGGGGGCCACCGAGCACAGGAGAGACAGTTTCCTCTTTGGTGCAAAGGAGGCAAGGACGTACGCGGGTTCCCGAAACAGCCACCAAAGGTTTCCGCTCTGGTGTAACAAGACCAAGACCGCAAGCCCCGCAGGACGGACGTCATGGCCTAGCCCACCTATGCATCACCACCGGCTACTTTGCAGGCTAAGACCACCTTTCGTCAGGATAAGATGTACCTCCTGTCCCCATTTGAATTTGGCCGTGTGGGATCCCTTCCCGCCAGTGCGATAAGGGAAGAGGACCCAGGTGTGGGGAACCCGACTCATAATTCGTGATCACCGAATGCACGTGTACAGTGATCCCAGAGATCAATGCTCACTGAACACACAGAAGCTGAATAACAAGAGTCTTACATCCACATTTAGCGTCTTACACAAATAAAGACCATGAAGGTCAAGTCTTACACATGTAGGGCCATGAGAGGCCAAATAACAACATAACTAGCAGCGGAAATCTTGGTCGAAAGCGTAGACCCATGCCATCTACCTTAACCTACAGGCATTCTGACTGGGAAGCGTCCTAGATCGCATGTTCATCACCATCGAACTCTTCACCATATTCCTGCTCTTCCATGCCCGGCCAATTAAATAACCAGTGGCAAGCCAATGAGTACTTTGATTGTACTCGCAAGCAACCCAAGTTTTGGAACAAGGCAATAACAATGCATGAGATAGCACTAAGTAGGTAAATTTTGCGGAACGCTAATTTTGAGTGCAATGACATGATCAGGATAACTAGTAATAGCATGCATCATGAGGATACAAGTATCCGCACAAACAGGTTACCGATATCAATATAATCAAGGTCTGAACATCTCATGTTCAATCATCATGTCAAGTCATCTGACTTACCTTAAGTACCATCTTTGTCACCATCACACACACACATACCAAGTTTAGTAAACATTGGACGTAGCAGAAGAGCGGTCATCCAGCTGTCCTTGACCGTGGACATGGCTATTCGAATAGTTTAACACTCTACACAGGTTGCACACTTTACCCACAAGACTCGGGAAACTTCCGTATCAAGCCATGACTCGCGGTATTGTCCATACCCGAGGTAAGTACCCAAACATTGTCTTTCCCCTGACTATACCAAACAAAGAGTCCACTCGATTGGTAATCAGCCCACGTGATGTACATCACAAGTAACATCCATGCAGGGACCAACGGTGTGCCCGGTGCCTGTGAAGATAGCGCATGATCGTCCTTACCAGCACGACCCCATATCGAGAGTGACCTCGTCACTCCCGCCACTAGTAATGCAGGCTCTATGCTAGTACCCATCAAAGTAATCAACAAAGCCCCGTCCCATTAGGGGTATCGTGGTTGTACATGTAAGGTTGGAATAATGGTTGCAACTTACACCAATCCATTTTCGAAAACCACACTCACTCACTTGCTTCGGTACACCACTTCTTTCTCAAGTGGTTACCCAACTCAACATCATCTCCCTCGGGCATTAGTGGCACACGACGGGTTTTTTTTTGAAAAGTCTTTGAAAACACTCTTGTTTCCAACAACATGCATATTCCCATCCCATTTGCGTAGCATCTACTAAGCATCCTATCTACTCCCACCCGCACAACCCTCATAAGGATGGTAGGGTCATGCACGATGCATGTATCAACGGAAAGTATCGGAGGCATCCCACCGAAGTGGTCACCACATCAACATGATCATCATCACGGAAACAAGTGCTATATGACTTGCAAATAAAGGGGTTCATAGTCATGGTCAAAGGGCTGCTTGCCTGGCTCAACAAAGTCTTCGGGGTCTTTGAAACCTTCGGGTCCAACTTCCTCGTCAACAACATAATCTATCGTCGCGATAAATAACGATAATAATAAGCCACTTCAAAAATGTTACCCTACTCTAATAAATACTACAAACTATTCTAAAAATATTTGCCTAAGGTTTTGTTGTGAAAAAGATTTTGAAAACTATTTAAACAGAGGCTAAAAATAATCAAAACTAGCCTTTAAATAAAACCAGTACATAAAACGTTTTCAAAAATTTACACAAGTGGCACTATAAAATTCTAGAGAATATTACAAGATTTGTGGTGGAAAAATATTTGGAATTGGATAAATATTCATTTTTGTGGAATTTTTTGAACAATCGACAGAAAAAGAAAAGGAAAAAGGGGCTCTGTGCCCTGGGCCAGATCTGGCCGCAACTGGGCCGGCCCAGAGGCTAGCCAGCCCAGGCGAGCCAGGAGTGTGCGCCCGTGGGGTTCAAACCCGACAGGCGGGGCCTAGCTACCAGCGACAGAAGGGGGAGGCAAGGGAGAGGTGAGGATGACAGGCGGGTGCCGCCTGTCATCTTCAACCTCGCGATAGGGAGGCCGGCGAGCTCACCGGCGACGATGCAGGGCTTGGCGATGGCTGGAGAGCACGGGAATGGGACCAGCACCGAGCCGCTGATCCGATGGAGGTGGAGGGGAGTAGCGGAGAGCAAGGAGTCACCGGCGACGAGGTACCCGCGGCGGAGGCGCTTCGGGAGGAGCTCACTCCGGTCGTCTCTGGCTGCAAAACAAAAGGAGGAAGAGGGGGATCGCATCAGAAACTCATTGCGGTCACTGATCGGGTGAAGGAAGAGGCGCAGGAGGCCCTCACCGTGCGAACGCCGGTGGCCCGAGGCGGTGGCGCTCGGCTCGATCCAGAGCACAGGGGCTTTGGGAACTCGCTGGGGTGGTTTGGGTGTACAATTGGGAGTGGGAGAGGAGCAGCAGAGGGAGAGAGGGGTCTCGGGGTGCCCTTTTATAGGCGGCCCGTGGTCCACCGAGCTCGGGTGCGTCGGCGAGCTCGGGGCCGAGGCCAGAGGACACGGGAGGAGGAGCTGGTGGATCTACAGTCCACCTGGGGCTCGTCCACGACCAGAGGGAGCAAGGGGGGAGGCGTGAGCGTGCGCGCGTGTGAGGCCCGCGGTTGGCCAAAAGGGGCGGCCGCATCGCGCGTGTGGAGAGCAGTTGCAGGGAGAGAGAGGAGGGGGACAGGGGCGTGGCGTGTATCGGACGTCGAGGCGCATCGACTGGCACGAGGGTGGAGCTCGAGGTGGTCGGGTATGGGTAGGAGAGCGAGGTCAACCCCCTGGAGCGCGGCTGCACGCTCCAGAGCGCAACTTTGGATGGCATGATTGTTGGGGAACGTTGCATGGGATACACAAATTTTCCTACGCACACACAAGATCTATCCATGGTGATGAGCATCTACGAGAGGGAGAGTGAATCTACATACCCTTGTAGATCGCTAAGCGGAAGCGTTAAGAAACGCGGTTGATGTAGTCGAACGTCTCCGCGATCCAAATCGCAAGTCGTCCCTCGATCCGATAACGAACTAGTGCCGAACGGACGGCACCTCCGCGTTCAACACACGTACGGCTTGATGACGCCTTCACCTCCTCGATCCAGCGAGCGATGGTGAAGTAGTAGATGAGTTCCGGCAGCACGACGGCGTGGTGATAGTGGTGAGGAACAATCTCTGCAGGGCTTCGCCAAGCACTACGGAGATTATGACGGGAGAACTAGAGGGTTAGGGTTACCGACACACGGCTTGGGAAATCTTGATCTGTCTCGTGTGCTAGCCCTGCCCCTCTATTTATATGTTGAGCCCTGGGGTCTAAACTTGGAGAGAAAACCTCCATAAGGTCGGTTTTGCCGCACAAGGTCGGTTTGGCCCGCACGGAAAGAGTCCAACTCGGATTCCAGCAGTACCGCGTACAAGCGGTAGTACCGCTCACGAGCGGTAGTACCGCTTCTCACAAGCGGTAGTACCGCTTACACGGCAGTACTGCCTTACCAGCGGTAGTACCGCTTAAGGCAGCAGCAAAACTACCTTTTGCTCTTTCCAATACCTCGTAGGCTTTACCCCTTTGGCTCATATAAAGTGTTGCTGCACCCGAACACTTCGGTAAACACCCGGAACTCCTTCCGGTGAATTCCGGAACCCTTCCGGAGATCAAAACACTATTATCACATATATCAATCTTTACCTCCGGACTCTTCCGGAGATCCTCGTCATGTCCGGGATCTTATCCGGGACTCCGAACAACCTTCGGTCACCAACAAAATAACTCAACTATACTAATCGTCACCAAACGTTAAGTGTGTAGACCCTGCGGGTTCGAGAACTATGTAGACATGACCGAGACACTTCTACGATCAATAACCAATAGCGGGACCTGGATGCCCATATTGGCTCCTACATATTCTACGAAGATCTTTATCGGTCGAACCTCTATGTCAAGGATTCAGTTAATCCCGTATACTGTTCCCTTTGTTCTTCGGTATGTTACTTGCCCGAGATTCGATCGTCGGTATCTCTATACCTAGTTCAATCTCATTACTGGCAAGTCTCTTTACTCGTTCCGTAATACAAGATCTCGTGGCTAACACTTTAGTCACATTGCTTGCAAGGCTCATTGTGATGTTGTATTACCGAGTGGGCCCTGACGTACCTCTCTGTCACACGGAGTAACAAATCCCAGTCTTGATCCATGCCAACCCAACAGACACCCTCGGAGATACCTGGAGAGCACCTTTATAGTCACCAGTTACGTTGTGACGTTTGATACACACAAGGTACTCCTCCGATGTCAGGGAGTTGCATGATCTCATGGTCATAGGAACAGATACTTGACATGCAGAAAACAATAGCAATAAACTGACACGATCATATGCTATGTTTACAGTTTGGGTCTTGTCCATCACATCATTCTCCTAATGATGTGATCCCGTTATCAAATGACATCTCATGTCCATGGCCAGGAAACCTTCACCATCTTTTGATCAACGAGCTAGTCAACTAGAGGCTTACTAGGGACACAGTGTTGTCTATGTACCCACACATGTATCTGAGTTTCTAATCAATACAATTATAGCATGGATAATAAATGATTATCATGAACAAGGAAATATAATAATAACCAATTTATTATTGCCTCTAGGGCATATTTCCAACAGTCTCCCACTTGCACTAGAGTCAATAATCTAGTTCACATCACTATGTGATTTACATTGTAATGAATCGAACACCCATGCAGTTCTGGTGTTGTTCATGTTTAGCCCTTGGAAGAGGTTTAGTCATCGGATCTGCAACATTCAGATCCGTGTGTACTTTGCAAATATTTATGTCGTCTTCCTTGATGTAATCGCGGATGGAATTGAAATGTCGCTTTATGTGTCTGGTCCTCTTGTGAAATCTTGGTTCCTTGGCTAGAGCAATGGCACCAGTATTATCACAAAATAGAGTCATTGGGTTAAGCGCACTAGGCACTACTCCAAGATCTGTCATGAACTCCTTCATCCAGACACCTTCCTTCGCCGCCTCCGAGGCAGCGATGTACTCCGCTTCGCATGTAGAATCAGCTACCACGCTTTGCTTGGAACTGAACCAGCTAACCGCACCCTCATTAAGAATAAATACGTATCCGGTTTGTGACTTAGAGTCATCCGGATCAGTGTCAAAGCTTGCATCGACGTAACATTTTACGACGAGCTCTTGATCACCTCCATAAACGAGAAACATGTCCTTAGTCCTTTTCAGGTACTTCAGGATATTCTTGACCGCCGTCCAGTGTTCCATTCCTGGATCACTTTGAAACCTTCTGACCATACTTATGGCAAGGCTGACATCGGGTCTTGTGCACAGCATTGCATACATGATAGAGCCTATGGCTGAAGCATAGGGGATGACACTCATCTTTTCTCTATCTTCTGCAGTCACTGGGCATTGAGTCTTACTCAACTTCACACCATGCAAAACAGGCAAGAACCCCATCTTGGACTGATCCATTTTGAACTTCTTCAAAACTTTGTCAAGGTATGTGCTTTGTGAAAGTCCTATTAAGCGTCTCGATCTATCTCTATAGATCTTGATGCCTAATATGAAAGCAGCTTCTCCTAGGTCCTTCATTGAAAAACTCTTGTTCAAATATTCCTTCACGCTTTCCAACATTTCTATATTGTTTCCAATCAGTAATATGTCATCCACATATAATATTAGAAACGCTATAGAGCTCCCACTCACTTTCTTGTAAATACAAGCTTCTCCGTAAACATGTATAAACTCGAACGCTTTGATCACCTCATCAAAGCGAAGATTCCAACTCTGAGATGCTTGCACCAGTCCATAAATGGATCGCTGGAGTTTGCAAACTTTGTCAGCATTCTCTAGATCGACAAAACCTTCTGGTTGCATCATATACAACTCTTCCTTAAGGAAACCGTTAAGGAACGCTGTTTTGACATCCATCTGCCAAATTTCATAATCGAAAAAGGCAGCTATTGCTAACATGATTCTGACGGACTTAAGCATCGCTACGGGTGAGAAGGTCTCATCGTAGTCAACTCCTTGAACTTGTGAAAAACCCTTTGCCACAAGTCGAGCTTTATAGACGGTGACATTACCGTCCGCGTCCGTCTTCCTCTTAAAGATCCATTTGTTCTGAATGGCCTTACGCCCTTCAGGTAATACTTCCAAAGTCCATACTTTGTTTTCATACATGGATCCCATCTCGGATTTCATGGCCTTTAACCACTTCTCGGAATCCGGGCCCATCATCGCTTCTCCATAGCTCGTAGGTTCATCGTTATCCAACAACATGACCTCTAAGACAGGGTTGCCGTACCACTCAGGAGCAGTACGCGTCCTTGTCGACCTACGAGGTTCGATAGCAACTTGATCCAAAGCTTCATGATTATCATCATTAACTTCCTCTTCAGCTGATGTAGGCTCTACAGAAACATCTTTCTGCACTGCGCTACTTTCAGGTTGAAGTAAAGGTTCAACAACCTCATCAAGTTCTATCTTCCTCCCACTCAATTCTTTCGAGAGAAACTCTTTCTCAAGAAATGTTCCGTTTTTAGCGACAAACACTTTGCCTTCGGATCTGAGGTAGAAGGTATACCCAACTGTCTCTTTTGGGTATCCTATGAAGACACATTTCTCCGCTTTGGGTTCCAGCTTTTCAGGCTGAAGCTTTTTGACATAAGCATCACATCCCCAAACTTTAAGAAACGACAGCTTTGGCTTCTTGCCAAACCAAAGTTCATGTGACGTCTTCTCAACGGATTTCGATGGTGCCCTATTTAAAGTGAATGCAGCTGTCTCTAATGCATAACCCCAAAACGATAGTGGCAAATCGGCAAGAGACATCATAGATCGCACCATATCCAATAAGGTTCGATTACGACGTTCGGACACACCATTACGCTGTGGTGTTCCAGGCGGTGTCAGTTGTGAAACAATTCCACATTGTCTTAAGTGACTGCCAAACTCATAACTCAGATATTCTCCTCCTCGATCAGATTGTAGGAATTTAATCTTCTTGTTACGATGATTCTCAACTTCACTCTGAAATTGTTTGAACTTTTCCAATGTTTCAGACTTGTGTTTCATTAAGTAAATATACCCATATCTACTTAAGTCATCAGTGAAGGTGAGAAAGTAACGATAACCACCGCGCGCCTCAATACTCATCGGACCACACACATCAGTATGTATGATTTCCAATAAGTCACTTGCCCGTTCCATTGTGCCAGAGAACGGCGTTTTAGTCATCTTGCCCATGAGGCATGGCTCACATGTGTCAAGTGATTCAAAATCAAGTGACTCCAAAAGTCCATCAGCATGGAGCTTCGTCATGCGTTTTACGCCAATATGACCTAAACGGCAGTGCCACAAGAAAGTGGTATTATCATTATCAATTCTACATCTTTTGGCATCAATGTTATGAACATGTGTATCATTACTATCGAGATTCAATAAGAATAAACCCCTCACATCGGGTGCATGACCATAAAATATATTACTCATATAAATAGAACAACCATTATTCTCTGATTTAAATGAGTAACCGTCTCGCAATAAACAAGATCCAGATATAATGTTCATGCTTAACGCAGGCACCAAATAACACTTATTTAGGTTCATCACTAATCCCGACGGTAATCGAAGAGCGAGCGTGCCGACGGCGATCACATCAACCTTGGAACCATTTCCCACGTGCATCGTCACTTCGTCCTTTGCCAGCCTCCGTCTATTCCGCAGTTCCTGTTTTGAGTTGCAAATATGAGGAACCGCACCGGTATCAAATACCCAGGCACTACAACGAGAGTTGGTAAGGTACACATCAATAACATGTATATCATATATACCTTGTTTGTTGTTGGCCGCCTTCTTGTCAGCCAAATACTTGGGGCAGTTCCGCTTCCAGTGTCCAGTTCCCTTGCAATGAAAGCACACAGTTTCTGGTTTGGGTCTAGCCTTGGGTTTCTTCACGAGAGGAGCAACTGCTTTGCCACTCTTCTTGGAGTTACCCTTCTTACCCTTGCCATTTTTCTTGAAACTAGTGGTTTTATTGACCATCAACACTTGATGCTCCTTCTGAATTTTAGACTCAGCTGCTTTCAGCATCGCAAACAGCTCGGCGACTGACTTGTTCATCCCGTGCATGTTATAGTTCAACACGAAGCTCTTGTAGCTAGGTGGCAATGATTGAAGAACTCTGTCAGTGATAGCCTCTGGCGGAAGGGGCATCCCCAATTCAGCCAGACGGGTGGAGTACCCAGACATTCTGAGTACGTGATCACTGATAGACCCGTTCTCCTCCATCTTGCAAGCATAGAACTTATCGGAGATCTCATATCTCTCGATCCGGGCATTCTTCTGAAAGATAAACTTTAACTCCTGGAACATCTCATATGCTCCATGACGTTCAAAACGTCTTTGAAGTCCCGGTTCTAAGACATACAATATTGCACATTGAACTATTGAGTAATCTTCAGAACGAGCCTGCCAGGCGTTCACAACGTCTAGAGACTCAACTGGAGCGGGTGGATCACCAAGCAGTGCATCAAGGACATAAGCCTTCTGGGAAGCCGTAAGGATAATCCTTAGATTACGGGCCCAGTCCACAAAGTTACTTCCATCATCTTTCAATTTAGCTTTCTCTAGGAACGCATTAAAATTTAGGGGTGCTACTGCGCGAGCCATGATCTACAACATAAATATAGCAAAGACAACTTAGACTATTGTTCAAGATAATGAGTTTAGTTAATTATATTACTTAAAAACTCCCACTCAAATAGACATCCCTCCGGTCATTCGAGTGTAACATGATCCAAATCCACCAACTCAAGTCCGATCATCACGTGAGTTGAGGTGGTTTCAATGGTGAACATCTTCATGTTGATCATATCTACTATATGACTCATGTTCGACCTTTCGGTCTCTTGTGTTCCGAGGCCATGTCTGTACATGCTAGGCTCGTCAAGTTTAACCCGAGTGTTCCGCATGTGCAACACTGGCTTGCACCCGTTGTATGTGAACGTAGAGTCTATCACACCCGATCATCACGTGGTGTCTCGAAACGACGAACTTTCGCAACGGTGCACACTCGGGGAGAACACAATTTTACCTTGAAATTTAAGTGAGGGATCACCTTATAATGCTACCGTCGTCCTAAGCAAAATAAGATGCATAAAAGGATTAACATCACATGCAAATCATAAGTGACATGATATGGCCATGAACTCGTGCTTTTGATCTCCATCTCCAAAGCACCGGCATGATCTCCATCGTCACCGGCATGACACCATGATCTCCATCATCTTGATCTCCATCAACGTGTCTCCATGAGGTTGTCGTGCCGACTGTTGCTTCCACGACTATTGCTAACTCATAGCGATAAAGTAAAGCAAAACGGTGAAAATAATTAAAGACAACTCTATGGCTCCTGCCAGTTGCCGTACTCATCGACATGCAAGTCGTGATATTCTATACAACACATGATCATCTCATACATCACATATATCTCATCATGTAATTGGCCATATCACATCACAACATACCCTGCAAAATCAAGTTAGACGTCCTCTAATTGTTGTTGCAAATTTTACGTGGCTGCTACGGGTTTGCAAGAACCGTTCTTACCTATGCAAAACCACAACGTGGTGTAGTGATTGCTTTTTGATCTTCTAAAAGAACCCTCTTCATTGAAATCGATTCAACTAAAGTGAGAGAGACAGACACCCGCTAGCCATCTTTATGCAACAAAGTTACATGTCAGTTGAAGTTACCGGTCTCTCGTAAGCGTACGAGTAATGTTGGTCCGGGCCGCTTCATCTCACAATACCGCCGAATCAAGTATCAACTAGTAACGGCAAGCAATATGTATACACACACGCCCACAACTCGTTTGTGTTCTACTCGAGATCTCATCTACGCATAGACCTAGCTCAGATGCCACTGTTGGTTAACGTTGCATGGGAAACAAAAATTTTCCTACGCACACACAAGATCTATCCATGGTGATGAGCATCTACGAGAGGGAGAGTGAATCTACATACCCTTGTAGATCGCTAAGCGGAAGCGTTAAGAAACGCGGTTGATGTAGTCGAACGTCTCCGCGATCCAAATCGCAAGTCGTCCCTCGATCCGATCACGAACTAGTGCCGAACGGACGGCACCTCCGCGTTCAACACACGTACGGCTTGATGACGCCTTCACCTCCTCGATCCAGCGAGCGATGGTGAAGTAGTAGATGAGTTCCGGCAGCATGACGGCGTGGTGATGGTGGTGAGGAACAATCTCTGCAGGGCTTCGCCAAGCACTACGGAGATTATGACGGGAGAACTAGAGGGTTAGGGTTACCGACACACGGCTTGGGAAATCTTGATCTGTCTCGTGTGCTAGCCCTGCCCCTCTATTTATATGTTGAGCCCTGGGGTCTAAACTTGGAGAGAAAACCTCCATAAGGTCGGTTTTGCCCGCACAAGGTCGGTTTGGCCCGCACGTAAAGAGTCCAACTCGGATTCCAGCAGTACCGCGTACAAGTGGTAGTACCGCTCACGAGCGGTAGTACCGCTTGAGCGGTAGTACCGCTTCTCACAAGCGGTAGTACCGCTTACACGGTAGTACTGCCTTATCAGCGGTAGTACCGCTTAAGGCAGCAGCAAAACTTCCTTTTGCAATTTCCAATACCTCGTAGGCTTTACCCCTTTGGCTCATCTAAAGTGTTGCTGCACCCGAACACTTCGGTAAACACCCGGAACTCCTTCCGGTGAATTCCGGAACCCTTCCGGAGATCAAAACACTATTATCACATATATCAATCTTTACCTCCGGACTCTTCCGGAGGTCCTCGTCATGTCCGGGATCTTATCCGGGACTCCGAGCAACCTTCGGTCACCAACAAAATAACTCAACTATACTAATCGTCACCAAACGTTATGTGTGTAGACCCTGCGGATTCGAGAACTATGTAGACATGACCAAGACACTTCTACGATCAATAACCAATAGCCGGACCTGGATGCCCATATTGGCTCCTACATATTCTACGAAGATCTTTATCGGTCGAACCTCTATGTCAAGGATTCAGTTAATCCCGTATACTGTTCCCTTTGTTCTTCGGTATGTTACTTGCCCGAGATTCGATCGTCGGTATCTCTATACCTAGTTCGATCTCGTTACTGGCAAGTCTATTTACTCGTTCCGTAATACAAGACTCATTGTGATGTTGTATTACCAAGTGGGCCCTGAGATACCTCTCCGTCACACGGAGTAACAAATCCCAGTCTTGATCCATGCCAACCCAACAGACACCCTCGGAGATACTTGTAGAGCACCTTTTTAGTCACCCAGTTACGTTGCGACGTTTGATACACACAAGGTACTCCTCCGATGTCAGGGAGTTGCATGATCTCATGGTCATAGGAACAGATACTTGACATGCAGAAAACAATAGCAATAAACTGACACGATCATATGCTATGTTTACAGTTTGGGTCTTGTCCATCACATCATTCTCCTAATGATGTGATCCCGTTATCAAATGACATGTCATGTCCATGGCCAGGAAACCTTCACCATCTTTTGATCAACGAGCTAGTCAACTAGAGGCTTACTAGGGACACAGTGTTGTCTATGTACCCACACATGTATTTGAGTTTCCAATCAATACAATTATAGCATGGATAATAAACGATTATCATGAACAAGGAAATATAATAATAACCAATTTATTATTGCCTCTAGGGCATATTTCCAACAATGATGACCTCTTTGGTGCGCTTAGGCGCGTCCACTAGTGTCAGGGAGCTGCATAAGGGAGTATTTTACAGGGAAAGCACCTTGGATGCTCTGGGTGCTGGATAGGAGAGAGGGGAGGCTGAGAAAGAGGGAGAAAATGGCTGTCCAGAGAGGGAAATGGGGCTTTTCCACCATGCAATCATGGACTTGGGCGCCAGGAATCTTACAGGAGGTGCTGGGGGACTAGGAGGAGCTATGGTAAAAATTTCTGCTCAAGGAGAACAAGGGAAGGGGCTCAATAATTGATTCTTGGATTCTGCCAGAAGGTGTTTGATCAGTGTTTGGGCAAGCAAATGGAGTTTTCTTGCCATGAGATTTAATAGGGTGATAATGTAGGTAAAATTAGAGTGGATCACCAAGTTTGAGCCCATTTTAAGAAAGTTCACAGTGTAACTTGGTAAAACCCTAGAAATCAACATAATCAGATTTCTGTAGATCTAGGCATGCATTTCATTTCCCCCAAATCCACCACTTGGTGTGGTATCATGATTTGGGGTTTAGCACACGCCCAGAATGTTTGGGGTCAAGGGAGGAAACTTCACAATGTAAAGTTGTTCAAATTTGAATCTGGACATAGTTTTTTTTGAATATTTTGGTGAAGCAAACCAAGGGGGATTGAGATGAAACTTTGCAAGATCATCACATATAGCATGTGTGCCTTGCTGGAATTTTCCTGGAATTTATTGAGAACATTTCTTATAGAAATATTTCGTAAGCTTGATTTGAGCAGAAAGGTATTTTGAGGGTTTTGCCCATTATTATGAACATGACCATGTGTTGAAACTCATATATATGGAAAATATATCTCCACTGAGTTTCCCTAAATTTTCTAAAATATTTTTAAAGCATTTAAATAATTTTTCCCTATGAAAAACCATTGCTGGCCTTAAGAAAAAGCCTTTAAATAAAATAGCAAAATAATCTTTAAAATTAATATTTGGTGGTTTTGGGAAGTCATATATATAGTAGGTTCCAAATAAAGTCTTTGGGGAAAAAGCATCCACCCAATTTGAGGACTTGTAGTGCAAACCTCAATTCAGGGTTTTTTGAAAACCTAGTTTGAATAAATCCTTTTTGGCCAAAATAAATTTTGATAAAAATAGTTTTAGGTACTATACACATGGTATGATCATTGGGCAAGAAGTTTGGATCAAGGAAGATAAATATGGAGAGGAGTAGAACCTAAGAGTGCCATACACAAACAACCAAGCAAGCAACAAGCAACAATTCAAGCAAGCTCATGCACTGAAAAAGTTTTAATTGGTTCCAAATTTTGTAAATCCAAGCATAGCAAAGTGATACAACACAGGCTGTGACACCGGGCCACTATAAATAGGGATTAGGCTGCCCCGTAGAGAGAGAGATCCAGAACCACCGGAGCGCCCTCACGAGGTTGCTCACCATTGTACCAGTTCATCCACAAACCTCCTCGAGAGGCAATCCACCCAAAGCAGGAGTAGGGTTTTATGCTTCGCAGCGGCCCGAACCTACATAAATCCTCGTCTTAGCCTTCTTCCCTATGATTGAGTGAGTCAGTTGGCCTAGTCATCGGAGCTGTGAGCTTGGGGCCGAAGCTGGTTGGGATCTTCGCACACGCCCCTGAGTTCGAACCTCTTTGAGTTTTGCGGAGCCCGAAATCTGACAGATTACTCTGACGAACCACAATTGATACCTTAGCATGTTCCTTTCTCCTAACAGGGAAAGGTGGTTTTTCAATATAAGCGGTAGGCACAACTGGATCAACATTGTAAATGATAGTTTCTTCTTTAGCTATGACCGGTTCTTTAATTTCTTATTTAATAGGGGGATGATATTTAAACCACATCAACGTGAGTAGCAAATGCTTCGCAAAGAGGCTACTATCTCAGAGTCAAGAAGTCCATATTTAGTGTTAAACTTCTGAAAAGTATCGGTATTCATAAAAGATTCCAGTTCCATGATCCAAGATCATCACATAGCCTATACCATGTCAATGCTTTTCCCTCCAAAGATAAAGGGAAAACCTTCGTCTTAACTTCATCTCCGGGTAAACCTGCAAGCTTAAATAATCCACATATTTTGTTCACATATAATAGATGCATATCAGGAGGAATTTAGCAAGCAGCTGTTCTAACATACCCGAAGGAATTTCATAACCAATAGTTTCGATAGGTGCAGTAGGTTGAGGGGAAACTAATTGTGGTTCCGGTCGAGGTGAAGATACCCCGAACAAATCTCTCAAAGGATTGTTCTCCATAGTAGCAAGTAGCAATAAATTTCAGCACGTAGTATAAGTTTTTCCTTACCGATTTCCACTTACCAAGAGCGCTTCAATCCCCGACAACGACGCCAGAAAAGAGTCTTGATGACCCACAAGTATAGGGGATCAATCGTTGTCCATTCGATAACTAAGAGTGTCGAACCCAACGATGAGGGGAAGGAAATGACAAGAGGTTTTCAGCAAGGTAATCTCTGCAAGCACCGAAATTGTAGGTAATAGATAGTTTGATAGCAAGGTAATTTGTAACGAGCAAGTAATGGTAATGGTAAATAAGGTGTGGCAAGGTAGCCCAATCCTTTTGAGGCAAAGGACAGGCCAAAACAATCTCTAGTAATAGGCAAAGTGTTCTTGAGGGTACACAGGAATTCATCTAGTCACTTTTATCATGTTGGTTTGATTCGTGTTCGCTACTTTGATAATTTGATATGTGGGTGGACCGGTGCTTGGGTGCTGTTCTTACTTGAACAATCTCCCACTTATGATTAACCCCCTCGCAAGCATCCACAACTACGAGAAAAGTATTAAGATAAAATCTAACCATAGCATTAAAGGTTTGGATCCAAATCAGCCCCTTACGAAGTAGCGCATAAACTAGGGTTTAAGCTTCTGTCACTCTAGCAACCCATCATCTAATAACTACTCCACAATGCATTCCCTTAGGCCCATGAATGGTGAAGTGTCATGTAGTCGAAGTTCACATGACACCACTAAGGGAATCACAACATACATATCATCAAAATATCGAACACATATCAAATTCACATGATTACTTGCAACATGACTTCTCCTGTGACCTCAAGAACAAAGGTAACTACTCACAAATAATAAACATGCTCAAGATCAGAGAAGTATTGAATAGCATAATGGATCTGAACATATAATCTTCCACCAAATAAACCATATAGTAATCAACTACGCAAGGTAATCAACACTACTAGTCACCCACAGGTTCCACTCTGAGGTTCCGGTACAAAGATTGAACACAAGAGATGAACTAGGGTTTGAAAGGAGATGGTGATGTTGAAGATGTTGATGAAGATTGGCCTCCCAAAGATGGGAGGGGTGTTGGTGATGACGATAGCTTCGATTTCCCCATCCGGGAGGGAAGTTCCCCCGACGGAATCACTCCGCCGGAGGGCAAAAGTGCTCCTGCCCAAGTTCTGCCTCGAGGCAGTGGAGCTTCGTCCCAAAAGTCCTCCTCTGATTTTTTCTAGGTTAATTGTGACTATATACCAGAAGATGGGCATCGGAGGTGGGCGATGAGGCCACAACCCATCAGAGCGCGCTCAGGGGGGTCTGGCGCGCCCTGGTGGGTTGTGCCCACCAGGTTGGCCCCCTCTGGTACTTTTGTGCTCCAGTATTTTTTATTTAATACAAAAATAATCTCCATAAAAGTTTAGCTTCATTGGAGTTGTGCAGAATAGGTATCTTTGATGTGCTTTTCTTGGGTCCAGAATTCCAGCTGCCGGTATTCTCTCTCTTTGTGTAAACCTTACATATTATGAGAGAAAAGGCATTAGAATCACTCCCCAAGGCATTATTATTCAACAAAACATAATAAATAACAGTAGGAAATCATGATGCAAAAAGGACGTATCTGGAGGGAATTGCTTCTGTCCGCCATTGCTTGGACCGCGAGGCTCTTCATCATCCTCGCTGCACGGGCCCTTGGTTTGCTCCTCGGCTGCAAGCTTGCTGGCTTGTTTGAATACCCAACAGTTGCGGTTGGTGTGAGTGGCGGGTTTGTCCTAGGTGCCGTGGATCTGGCAGGGCCTATCCATGATTTTGTCCAAGGCGGTAGGTCCGTCTCTATTTCCTTTAGATGGTTTCTTCCGTTGTCCGGATTTTTAGTTGCGGAAGCTGGCATTTACTGTCATGTCTTCCGCATCACCGTTGTTATTTTGGCGTTGGTTCTTGTTGCGCCGTGGCTTTCTGTTTCCGTCCCAAACTTTGAAGGTGCCAGGGTCCTTGGGGTTATTGCTTCGACGGGCTAGCCAATTATCCTCGCACGCGCAAAAGTGGGTCATGAGTAAACTTAGGGCAGACATTGTTCTCGGCTTGTGTTGGCTAAGCTGCGGAGCCAGCCATTCGTCCTGGATGTTGTGTTTGAACGAGGCTATTGCCTCGGCGTCCGAACAATCAACAATCTGGTTTTTCTTGGTCAGGAACCGGTTCCAAAATTGCCTAGTTGACTTGCCAGCTTCTTGGATGTCGTTACTCAGATCGGAAGAGTCTAGGGGCCGGACTTAAGTGCCCTCAAAGTTAGATCGGAAGGCATCCTCAAGCTCTTCCCAGCTCCCGATGGAGTTTTCGGGGAGACTATTTAAACAGTGTCGAGTGGGTCCTTTAAGTTTTAATGGCAGGTATTTGATAGCATGGAGATCATCGCCTCTGGCCATGTGCATGTGGAGAAGGAAGTCTTCGATCCACACAGCCGGGTCCGTTGTCCCGTCATATGGTTCTATGTTTATGGGTTTAAACCCTTCACGGAACTGGTGCTGCATAACCTCGTTTGTGAAGCATAGTGGGTGGGCAGCGCCTCTGACTTGGGCTACGTCACGTCGGAAATCTGATGTTGTTTGGGCCCAGTAATATTCCCGGTCTCTGTGGTTGTAGTCAAGCCAAGATTGGTACCCGTCCCGTCTAGCGAGGGTGTACCCTCGAGATCCGTAGATGGATCTAGTGTGACCTGCTCTATAGTCCAGGTCTTGTAGTAGGTCAGGTCGATCCTCAGGCTGTGCCGGCCCCTTTCCTCTCCTGCGGGGTAGTGTGGCTTTATATTTGGCGTCTCCAGCCGCCCTGTCCCGTCCTCGAGGGGGGCGGTCCGGCTGGTCGTATGGAGTGCGCCTGGGAGATTCGGGCAAAGGCCTCGTCGTCGAATTGTGGCAGCAGACGCCGTCCTGGGTAGATCTTGTGTTGGTCCGGCCGCTCGGTGTCGAGCCCTTCTTCTGCTGCCAGGACCTTAGTCCATCTGTCGTTGATGGTATCTTGTTCGGCTCTGAGCCGGGTCCTCCAGCGGCTGTCCGGGGGCTTTAAGGTCGTCGAGGTCTTCCGAGGTGTCGCTTTCCCCGGTGCCCACGATGGCTTCCCTTCCCTTGTTCTTCTTGGATCGTTTGCGTTGTTTCTGGCGCTTTGATGGCGCTTTGCCGGATTAGTCGCTGTTCTTCTCGAGGGTGTGGTTGTCCCTATCATTGGGGGTGTCCACCATATAGACGTCCTAGGTGGAGGTGGTTGTCCATCACCGGGTAGTGGTTGGAGCACTCACCTCCTCATGTAGGTCTTCTGCCTCCTCGGAGGCGGAGTCCAACATGTCGGTTAAATCCTCGACAGTGGCTACTAAGTGGGTGGTGGGTGGGCCATAAAATTCCTCGTGGCCGGCCTCCAGACCGATCTGAACAAGGGTCGCGGTTGGGTCATCCGCGATTGTCATTGACTGGATCCAGTGTAACACCCCAAAAATTTAACCATGTTTTATTAATTAAAATTTTGCCAGAATTTTTTTTTTTTCTGGATCATCTATTGATTTCAGAATCACTCCTTTCTTCTGAATGGTGGAGTTTTTCCTCCAAGTAGAAACTTTTCAAAAATATTTTTGGACTTGAGTGCCTTCTCAAGAACATTCCATTTTTTTATTGTATATGATCAGTGAAAACTTTTTTATTATTTTTCCAAGTTTAAATTCTTTTAAAATGGCCTTTCATATGTTTAAGAGCCTCATTTACACTACAACCATTTGGTAACTTCATTTAAAAACTCCACAAAAATTTGGGAATGACATGTGATGTTCCTAGATCACTTTTATGCAAAAACCCAACTTGGTGTTTTGGAAAGTTTGAGCAAACCATCCTCATCTTCATTCTGGTCCAGTTTGGTATTTTGTACTGCAACCCTATCTCAGTTTGCTCTAGTGACCTTGGGAATTTTCCTGCTTGTAGTCCACCCTACCAAACCCTTAAGTCCAAGAGATCAGACCCATTAGAAGATTTTAAGCACATGCAATAATGGCATTTATTTTCTGTCCAGAACTGTAGTTTTGCAAAACTTACACTAGCAAGTTTCTGATTTTCTCTATATAACTTTGTCATCATCACCTACACCTAAAGAGACCCCAACCTGGAGATTTTGACCACCAGAAGAGTTGCTTTGATGCCCATGGCAATCTGTCGAACACCTTGTGTTCATGAACAGAATTAGCATGAAACCATGTTTGCATTGTGGACTAACTCCCCAGACAGAACCAGCATGTCTATTAGCTCTCATATACTCATTAGCCTTGTCCTGTTTAGTTTCATAAGCATCAGATAGGCCTAGAGTGCGTTGGCATTTTGTCGAACACCTGGCGCGCGTGTCCAGAGCGCGGCCAGAGCGCGCGTTTTGCACGTGCGGCCTCCCGAGTCGCCGCGACCAGTTACCGCCTCCCCCGCTCGTCCTAATCCTCTCCCCTATCCCCTAGTGCTGCCCCGACACGCCCTGCTCCTCTCAGAGCGGCAGCAATGGCTCTTTGGCGGCACACCGGCGCCCGTGACCGTCTGTGCCGTGGTCGGCGCCACCCGAGCCACTCCAGCTCGCCAGCTGCCCCCTTGCAACAGGGCGAGCTCATCCGCGAGCTCGTCGGTTAGCGCCGACCAGCGCCATGTCGCCCTGCTAGCAACAGAGCGGCGGTTCGCCGGCGTTCTTATTCGCAGCCGCGGGAACCGACCTCAACCAGCTATAAATAGGACCCCGAAGCCGCAGCATTCCTCCATGAGTCTCCTCGATGCCGTAGCAAGCCACACCTAGCTCCAATTCGACCGGAAGCCGTCGTCTTCCCCACCTCCGGTAGCTTCGGCCGCTGCCGCCCCCCAATCAATTCCGAGCGAGCCGGAGCTCCCTAGCCCTACTCTTGCCACCACTAGTTTTCCCTCGACCCCGCGAAGCCGTTCCACCTCTCAAACTCGATCGGGACCCACCGTAGCCCGAACTCCCATTTGCTCCCAAAGCCGCCGTCCGCCCAAAGCTCGCCGCCGGCGACCCTGCCCTCCTCTCCGGCCGTGGACACCACCGGAAGGACCGGCCAGACCGTCTCCATCCATTCCCGCAGCCAGGTCCCCGAAAGGAACCGCCAATCACCGGCGGCGATCGCCGGAGCTCCGCCTCTGCCGTCGGCAAGGGAGAGGGAGCGCGCGGCGACAAGTCAAACCTGGCCGGTGGGCCAGGCGGGCCCACTGTCAGTGACTTGACGCGGTGGATGAGGTGGATAAGTGTAGGCGTAAAACACGAAGTACGTCTCCCCCTCTCGAAAGTGTATTTCATCTGAAACGTTTTCTTTTATCTGTTTTAGTTTAAATCAGAAAATTGACCAAACTATGACTGGCCTTATCTTTTAAACTAAAACTCCATTTGACTTGATTTTTTTCTTTTGATTCTCAAATTTTTTCTAGTTTATTTTCATATTTATTTGAAAATTTTCCAAGACAACTTTTTGCACTATTTTTGAATTGCGTGTTGATTCAAATACTTTTCAAAATAGGAAATGGGGAGAGACAAAAACTTTCAAAAGTTTTGGAGTACTCATCACCTACCTACACATGGAAGGCAAGCATTCTGAACCCTGGCATAATATTTGTTGTGTGTTGTTTGATGTGACTACAACACCAAGTTGACATGAAGTATGCGTTATTTCATGTGATGATGTGATCATGTTTACTAGTGCATGATGATAATTCCTTGCTGTTGGAATTGAAATACTTATGATAGTATTCATCCTCGTATGCCTTTCATGCCTACCGGAAGGAATCCGGAAAAGTCTCTGTCTTGGGTAGACACGAGCTTGATACTGATATTTCGTTGAGATGAGTATATTCAGTAAGGCATGGTGAGGTATGATGAGTGGTGATTCTGTCTGTTGTTGTGGAATATATATTTGTTATGCTAATCATGCAGGAAACACTTTAACCTCCTGAGTCGACCGTAGATTGAGTCTTGTGCCAGTAACACCCATACTTGTTTCGTGCTACCACTTGTCCCTGCTACAGGTAGGGTACGGTTCAGTAAGTTCTCAACCCCTTTCTTAGCACACACCGTACAGAGAGGCCATAGTGAAAGATACCAGTGGCCCCTGGTAGGCATGTCAATTGGTCCAGGGGCATGGGTGTTTCCGTTTGGGACCGAGGGGGTAGCTCCCCTGTTTTGCGCGCGGTATAAATGTGTGATCCCATTCTAATCGAGGTTGGAGCCTCCCCACTTAGAGTTTTGCTTAACGAGTGTCGTGGGTGATTCCAGGCACCGGTAAGTTAAGCTGGTGTGTGCGGGTCAGGTGTGTTTTCAATCCAAAGACCGTAAACGGAATTAGTCCCGGTGGACTAACGAAATCCGTTACTCGTGGGTAAAGAGTACACCCTCTGCAGAGTTTATATCTATTCGAATAGCCGTGTCCGCGGTTAAGGACAACAGTCTGGGATGGGTCAAGTGTCGGTCTTAGTGTCGGTCTTCGGAGGTAAAACTTCTAAACCGGAACATTGATCATGACGTGTTACAAATGATGATTATGACTATTATTATTGTGGACTAACCATTTTTATTATTATTTGAGTTATTGAGTATCCCTGGGATGGTTCCACCTCCTGGATACTCGTTGTGATTATTCTTATATAAGCCCTTTATGTGGCGTCGCACAGACGCCCGACTTTGGCATGCATGTTGTTTGCTTTATCATATAAGCCCTTTCTGTGGCGTCGCTAAGACGCCCGACTGTGGCACGTTTGTTATTTATTTTCTTTATAAGCCCTTTATGTGGCGTCGCTCAGACGCCCGACTGTGTCATGCTTGTTATTTATTTTCCTTATAAGCCCTTTACGTGGCGTCGCTCAGACGCCCGACTGTGGCATGCTGATTATTTATTTTTCCTTATAAGCCCTTTATGTGGCGTCGCTCAGACGCCCGACTGTGGCATGCTTGTTATTTATTTTCTATATAAGCCCTTTATGTGGCGTCGCTCAGACGCCCGATTTCGTGACTGACTAAGTGATCATGGAATATTTCAGTGCATGATTATCATCTGTTATATTATACTTGTCTTCATAATGTTTGCGAGTACATTCAAAGTACTCACTGGCTTGTCCCTCGCTATTGTCTTGGCCAGATTTCTTGCTTGGAGAGGAGCGCAACGGCGATAGCCAGGAACCTATGCATCGAAGATAGCAGATACGCGAAGAGAGGAGTTATCCAGGTCAGCTGTTCCTGTGGGAAATGGAGTCCCATAGACACTGATGATCCGCAAACCGCTTCCGCCACCAACCACTAGAAACCTTCTGTTGTACTCATAGACCAGAATGGTCTTGTGCTAAATATTTTGTATTTTGCTTGGAATTTCTATATCAAGATTGTGTCTCTTCAGCTAACAGTAATCCTGGGGCTGGTGAGCACAAGGGCCATTTACTGGGAAATTAATATCCTGGAAATCCGGTCCTGACAACCTTGGTATCAGAGCCAGGCTGACCATTGGCTAATCCTATCTTAGCCAGGTCGATAAACCTAGGTTAACCCGCCCACCAGACCTTAACCTAACAACAGCCAAGCTTATCCTATACGATAGCAACACAGTGACCCCAACACCTTTTGGCAGTCGGTGCCCAACCTATCAGCCTAGCCCGTCGATCACGCACCAGTGACCGACACCTAATTTGTCTCATTCGCAAGCGTGCAAAGGAAGACTCCGTTTTCTTTTTCTATAAAAGGGAACGTTAGCCCCAACCCAGCACAGCACAGCCTCTACCCCCAGAACCAAGCCAAGATGTCTGGCCCCATTGTTCACAATGAGACCACAGCAACCAACCTTGGAGGTTTTGTAACCGTGCTAGCAAACCTCACCCGTCGTGCCTTTGCATTAGAAGAGCCCCCAGAATATGTTGTGTACCAAGGGCTCATGACCGGTGAGAGTCGTCAATTTTGGGCCACGGTGCACGTCTATGGTAGGGGTATAGCGCAAGAATGCCCCTACAGGTTCACCGGAAGGACAACTTCCTTTGAGCCACAAGCCATCCAGCTAGCCGCTCGAGAGGCTATAGTTCAACTCCGGCACCTGTCGCCCAGAGTTAACTGTCGCTCGTTCTACTACTACCCCAGGCGTGACGGGTATAGTAGGCCACCCCAGGTTGCCAACGGAGACCAGGAGACGGACCCTGCATTGCTGCATCTAGTGCGCTATGTAAGTGCACTAGAGGCATTGTTTGATCAGGTCACTCTTGATTTGATCGCCGCTCGTGGAGAACTTGCCCGTCGAGCCCCGGCAAGAAGAGAACATGTGCCCGATGCCAACAACCCAGTCGTGCTATTCGGACAACCAATCGAGTCCTTGAGGTCTGCCCCTGCAGCCGACCGGAATGCATTTGTATCCCCCGAGGAGCTTCGTCGCCTTTTGGGGACACGCTCCAACGGGATTGTGACCACCAACCCCCGCAATGGTCATCATCGCTACCCCGACCCTGCAGCTCCTTAGCCTAATCCAGCAAAACCCGATGGTGAAGCCCATGGAGAAGCCTCGACGTCCACAAGGCACGCTCGACTAGATATTAACGAGGTAGACTAAGTCACTCGAGTAGTACCGAGTCTTAGTATTCTACGCCATGTAATAGTGTGACCTTGTTATCGCCATGAATAAAATGCAGTTTGCTTGTATGCCATTATTATAGTACCACAAGTATCCATGCGTAAGTATTCTGGCGTGCGGTTGCATATTAAATTCCGGGCGTAGCTACCAAAACCACCCCAGACGACACCCACAGTAATACGTCACTTTTGTGAGACATGTATATCTGTGGCTTTGACCCCGACCCCCAGAGAGCAGAACCGACAAACTAGTTGCCCCACACCGCAATCGGTAACCCAGCCCTGATGCTTTATAAGAGGCCACTCCGTGACCTTACCAAGCATCCCTCACTTTGTGCACAGCTCTCACAGCCATTTTTGCCATGCCCAGCCCTAGTATTCATCTGAGAACTCCAGATGCAACCCCCGGTAGTTTTGTTAAAATATTGTGGGACTTTACCTATAGTACCATGAGTTCTACCCATCCACCCCAGTACGAGCTGCTCAAAACGAGAATCACCCCAACCGCATCGAAATATTGGGCAGTAGTGCACATCCCTCCTGTGAACCGAAACCAAGACCCAACGGAAGTCTCCTTCGTGGGGAAATCTATGCCGACTCCGCAAATGGCCATAGAAGCTGCTGCGTACGAAGCGATTGCTCGTGTTCGCTTTGCAGTACCCTATGCCAGCAAGAGGGGGTATTATTACTTCCCGAGTCATGCAGCACCCGGAGAAGTAGCATCTTTTCCCGGTGGACGAATTGAGAGGGACCCGGTGTTGGCCAACCTTGCCCAGTACGTCATCGCTCAAGAGCGCTTGGCCCAGCGAGTAATGGGTTATCTCCAGAACCTCGCTGATTTGAATCCTCAGATCGCCATTGGCAAATGACTGAGGCCAGACCAGGAAAGGCGCATCCTTCGACTGGTTAATCCGCTTCCTCCGGTAGAAGAAGAATGTGCCCCAGTGCCCGAGACATTTTCTCAGGACCCAACATATTTTTTGTTTGCGCCGTAGACGCCACTACTATGTTTGTTAGCCTAGCATTTATTTATGTGTTGCAGTTTATGCGTTGTATCCTAAGCTTGTGCTATGAATAAATTGTTTGATTGCACTAGTATGTGAGTAAATTTTTTCTGCTGAGATTTTTTTTTGGATCGACTGTTTTCACTCTCAGTAAACCCCGAGGTGGGATTTTCCTTGAGCTATTGCAAAAATATTTTTTTCCATGACATAGATTTAAATTCACGCAGCACCACAACAGAAGGCTCACAGCCACAACCACTCGACCACATGCACTAATTGCAAAACCACGTACACAGTTTTCACCTAACTGAACACCTCGCTAACACACCACAGTTTCTGAAAGAGAAAGTTGTGGGTAATTAATTCTGGTGCGAGTTGCCTCCAGCACACTGACAACAGTTAGCACCGACACCGACACTAAATCCTCATGATCATCGCCGCCGTGAAGAGCCAACACTCGAGCAGCAGCATCACGACGATCATCGAGGATCATCGCGCACAAGAGCACGGAGAACCCCAGCACTGCCGCCAACCCTCCGCACATCAGGATCGTGTACCAGTCCGGCATCACCTCCGCCATTAGAGCCTCGTCTCGAGCTCCTGCAGACAGAAATGGAGGAAAAAGGAAGAAGAAGAAGAAACGAGGCCAGGTGTGAGGAAGAAGAGAGAAGCACCGCGGTCGTTTTACAGCTCGAGATCGGTGTACGGTGAACGAAGTCCACCAGCGCCGCTCGTCGCTCGGTGTTCGGAGGCGAATCCGCGAGCAGTGCCGACAGCGCACTGGCCCGCGAGGTGAGTGCACGCTACACCGGCAGCTAGCATGCCGCGCACTACTGCGGTACGGCCTAGATGCCCTACGCGCTAGACGCCGCCGGTGGAGAAAGCGCTGGATAGCGTGCGAGAGAGAGGAAGAAAGGAGAGCCAGAGGTAGAAGAAGAGACTGACAGTGGGCCCCGGGTCCACCTGTCAACCAGAGAGAGCACTGTACACTCGGGTACGACCAGCGTAATATGGAAATTTAGAATTTTATTAATTCTAAATTTACCGTAGCCATAAGTAGAAATCTCTCGGTTTCCACAGCCGCAGATTTTTCCACGTAGCGCCAGTACACCACTGTAGTTACCCCAATTATTTGCCCTCTCACTGTAACCACGTCATATCGCGTGAGCAGGATATTTAATTTTCGAGTTATTATTGCATGATAGCAGGAGTAATATTTTTAAAACCGACCTTAGCAAATCTCGAGGACGAGATTTTTCTTAAGGGGGGTAGTGTTGTAACACCCCAAAAATTTAACCATGTTTTATTAATTAAAATTTTGCCAGGAAATTAAATTTTTATTTTCTGGATCATCTATTGATTTCAGAATCACTCCTTTCTTCTGAATGGTGGAGTTTTTCCTCCAAGTAGAAACTTTTCAAAAATATTTTTGGACTTGAGTGCCTTCTCAAGAACATTCCATTTTTTTTATTGTATATGATCAGTGAAAACTTTTTTATTATTTTGCCAAGTTTAAATTCTTTTAAAATGGCCTTTCATATGTTTAAGAGCCTCATTTACACTACAACCATTTGGTAACTTCATTTAAAAATTCCACAAAAATTTGGGAATGACATGTGATGTTCCTAGATCACTTTTATGCAAATACCCAACTTGGTGTTTTGGAAAGTTTGAGCAAACCATCCTCATCTTCATTCTGGTCCAGTTTGGTATTTTGTACTACAACCCTATCTCAGTTTGCTCTAGTGACCTTGGGATTTTTCCTGCTTGTAGTCCACCCTACCAAACCCTTAAGTCCAAGAGACCAGACCCATTAGAAGATTTTAACGACATGCAATAATGGCATTTATTTTCTGTCCAGAACTGTAGTTTTGCAAAACTTACACTAGCAAGTTTCTGGTTTTCTCTATATAAATTTGTCATCATCACCTACACCTAAAGAGACCCCAACCTGGAGATTTTGACCACCAGAAGAGTTGCTTTGATGCCCATGGCATTCTGTCGAACACCTTGTGTTCATGAACAGAATTGGCATGAAACCATGTATGCATTGTGGACTAACTCCCCAGACAGAACCAGCATGTCTATTAGCTCTCATATACTCATTAGCCTTGTCCTGTTTAGTTTCATAAGCATCAGATAGGCCTAGAGTGCGTTGGCATTTTGTCGAACGCCTGGCACGCGTGTCCAGAGCGCGGCCAGAGCGCGCGTTTTGCACGTGCGGCCTCCCGAGTCGGCGCGACCAGTTACCGCCTCCCCCGCTCGTCCTAATCCTCTCCCCTGTCCCCTAGTGCTGCCCCGACACGCCCTGCTCCTCTCAGAGCGGCAGCAATGGCTCTTTGGCGGCACACCGGCGCCCGTGCCCGTCTCTGCCGTGGCCGGCGCCGCCCGAGCCACTCCAGCTCGCGAGCTGCCCCCTGGCAACAGGCCGAGCTCATCCGCGAGCTCGTCGGTTAGCGCCAACCAGCGCCACGTTGCCCTGCTAGCAACAGAGCGGCGGTTCGCCGGCGTTCTTATCCGCAGCCACGGGAACCGACCTCAACTAGCTATAAATAGGACCCCGAAGCTGCAGCATTCCAACATGAGCCTCCTCGATGCCGTAGCAAGCCACCCCTAGCTCCAATTCGACCGGAAGCCGTCGTCTTCCCCACCTCCCAATCAATTCCGAGCGAGCCGGAGCTCCCTAGCCCTATTCTTGCCACCACAAGTTTTCCCTCGACCCCGTGAAGCCGTCCCACCTCTCAAACTCGATCGGGAGTCACCGTAGCCCGAACTCCCATTTGCTCCCGAAGCCGCCGTCCGCCCCAAAGCTCGCCGCCGTCGACCCTGCCCTCCTCTCCGGCCGTGGACACCATCGGAAGGACCGGCCAGACCGTCTCCATCCATTCCCGCAGCCAGGTCCCCAAAAGGAACCGCCAATCACCGGCGGCGATCGCCGGAGCTCCGCCTCTGCCGTCGGCAAGGGAGAGGCAGTGCGCGGCGAAAAGTCAAACCTGGCCGGTGGGCCAAGCAGGCCCACTATCAGTGACCTTACGCGGTGGATGAGCTGGATAAGTGTAGGCGTAAAACACTAAGTACGTCTCCCCCTCTGGAAAGCGTATTTCATCTGAAACGTTTTCTTTTATCTGTTTTAGTTTAAATCAGAAAATTGACCAAACTTTGACTGGCCTTATCTTTTCAGCTAAAACTCCATTTGACTTGATTTTTTTTTCTGTTGATTCTCAAATTTTGTCTAGTTTATTTTCATATTTATTTGAAAATTTTCCAAGACAACGTTTTGCACTATTTTTGAATTGCGTGTTGATTCAAATACTTTTCAAAATAGGAAATGGGGAGAGACAAAAACTTTCAAAAGTTTTGGAGTACTCATGACCTACCTACACATGGAAGGCAAGCATTCTGAACCCTGGCATAATATTTGTTGTGTGTTGTTTGATGTGACTACAACACCAAGTTGACATGAAGTATGCGTTATTTCATGTGATGATGTGATCATGTTTACTAGTGCATGATGATAATTCCTTGCTGTTGGAATTGAAATACTTATGACAGTATTCATCCTCGTATGCCTTTCATGCCTACCGGAAGGAATCCGGAAAAGTCTCTATCTTGGGTAGACACGAGCTTGATACTGATATTACGTTGAGACGAGTATATTCAGTAAGGCATGGTGAGGTATGATGAGTGGTGATTCTGTCTGTTGTTGTGGAATATATATTTGTTATGCTAATCATGCAGGAAACACTTTAACCTCCTGAGTCGACCGTAGATCGAGTCTTGTGCCAGTAACCCCCATACTTGTTTCGTGCTACCACTTGTCCCTGCTACAGGTAGGGTACGGTTCAGTAAGTTGTCAACCCCTTTCTTAGCACACACCGTACAGAGAGGCCATAGTGAAAGATACCATTGGCCCCTGGTAGGCATGTCACTTGGTCCGAGGGCATGGGTGTTTCCGTTTGGGACCGAGGGGGTAGGTCCCCTGTTTTGCACGTGGTATAAATGTGTGATCCCATGCTAATCGAGGTTGGAGCCTCCCCACTTAGAGTTTTGCTTAATGAGTGTCGTGGGTGATTCCAGGCACCGGTAAGTTAAGCTGGTGTGTGCGGGTCAGGTGTATTTTCAATCCAAAGACCGTAAACGTAATTAGCCCCGATGGACGAACGGAATCCGTTACTCATGGGTAAACAGTACACCCTCTTCAGAGTTTATATCTATTCTAATAGCCATGTCCGCGGTTAAGGACTACAGTCTGGGATGGGTCAAGTGTCGGTCTTAGTGTCGGTCTTCGGAGGAAAAACTTCTAAACCGGAACATTGATCATGACGTGTTACATATGATGATTATGACTATTATTTTTGTGGACTAACCATTTTTTTATTATTTGAATTATTGAGTATCCCTGGGATGGTTCTACCTCCTGGATACACATTGTGATTATTCTTATATAAGCCCTTTATGTGGCGTCGCACAGACGCCTGACTGTGGCATGCATGCTGTTTGCTTTATCATATAAGCCCTTTCTGTGGCGTCGCTGAGACGCCCGACTGTGGCACGTTTGTTATTTATTTTGTTTATAAGCCCTTTATGTGGCGTCGCTCAGACGCCCGACTGTGGCATGCTTGTTATTTATTTTCCTTATAAGCCCTTTTTGTGGCGTCGCTCAGACGCCCGACTGTGGCATGCTGATTATTTATTTTTCCTTATAAGCCCTTTATGTTGCGTCGCTCAGACGCCCGACTGTGGCATGCTTGTTATTTATTTTCTTTATAAGCCCTTTATGTGGCGTCGCTCAGATGCCCGACTGTGGCATGCTTCATATTATTATCCTTTCGAGGTGTCACTTCAGACACCCGATCGGTGCATCTTATTTTTATTCTCTGATTGTTTATTCAAGTTTTATATGAATAACCTGCTTGTGTGCGTCATGAATTTTATTTCGTGACTGACTAAGTGATCATGGAATATTTCAGTGCATGATTATCATCTGTTATATTATACTTGTGTTCATAATGTTTGCGAGTACATTCAAAGTACTCACTGGCTTGTCCCTGGCTATTGTCTTGGCCAGATTTCTTGCTTGGAGAGGAGCGCAACGGCGATAGCCCGGAACCTATGCATCGAAGATAGCAGATACGCGAAGATAGGAGTTATCCAGGTCAGCTGTTCCTGTGGGAAATGGAGTCCCATAGATGCTGATGATCCGCAAACCGCTTCCGCCACCAACCACTAGAAACGTTCTGTTGTACTCATAGACCAGAATGGTCTTGTGCTTCATATTTTGTATTTTGCTTGGAATTTCTGTATCAAGATTGTGTCTCATCAGCTAACAGTAATCCTGGGGCTGGTGAGCACAAGGGCCATTTACTGGGAAATTAATATCCTGGAAATCCGGTCCTAACATCCAGTCTAGTGCCTGGTTCAACCGCAAGAGGTCGACCGGATCAATCTTCCAAGGGCCCTCGGATTCGAACTCCGGGGCGCCCTCATGAGGGGTGTATTCGGCAAGAACCGAGCCCGGGTACTCGGGTGCTATCACCGGGTCCGAGCTCTAGGTCGAACCTCCGGCGGGGATAGACTCGAGGGCAGGGGCGAATAGGATGAAACCGAGGGCTCGGTAAGAAACAGATCACCACTGGATTCGGCGGTGAACTCTAGGTTCCCGAACCTAATCTCCTGACCACAAGCGAAACTTCCGATCTGTCCAAGATGGCCGGTCGGGTCAGCATTCAGCACAATGCTGCCGAACGCGAAGGTCTGTCCAGGGACAAGGATGTCCTCGTTACAAGCCTGTTCGCTGATGATTAGGTGAGCCATCAATCCTGTGGTGATATCACAGAGGGACTCTCGATGAAAGCACCAATGTTGGTGTCAAAACGGGCGGATCTCGGGTAGGGGGTCCGAGCTATGGATCTGGGATCGATGGTTAACAGGGGACGAAGGAGACGATGTTTACCCATGCTCAGGCCCTCTTGAGGAGGTAAAACCCTACGTCCTGCTTGATTATATTGATGAGTATGATGGTTACAGAGTTGATCTACCTCGAGATCAAACGAGCTAAAACCCTTGATGAGTTGACTTGACCTCTACGAACTAAGCCCCCTGGTTTATAAAGACACCAGCGGTACCTAGGGTTACATGTGATAGGTTTCCATCCGAGCATAGATACACCCATTCTTTCTTGGCGGACACACCAAGTCTTCGGAACCTTCCTTCCTGAGCACGGGGTAATCCTATAGTCCAGCCTTCCTACAATTGCTACAGTGCGGCCCACCAAGCTGGCCCACAGGAGAAAAGCCAACGACCCGAGGACCCCTTAGTTTCGGACTCCCTCACATGTGGCCCAAGAAGCGACGCATGCCATGGGACCAGCATGGCCCACAATTGTAATTCACGAGCAAGACCCTCGCGAGGGCCCCCGCCTCGGGAGCCGCATGTCAACAAGCATCATTAGGAGCCTCGTGAAGCCCCCCCCCCCCACGCGAGGTTGCCTCCCGAGGCTGCCCCCGTGGCCTTCGCGGGGCAGACTAATCCAGGGTGGCCCAGCGGGGTCGCGCGGTCCTGCATCTTCACGTGGGTGACGCGTGCCACGCGATGAGGAGTGCCATGGTTTTATTAACCCGACATATGTCCTCGTAAAAGGACTTAGGTGTGAGGCCATCGCCGCTAGGTGGCGACTCGAGGGGGCTGAACGAAAGAGAGAGAGTCAGGTTTACCCAAGTTCGGCCCCTCCGATGGAGGTAATAGCCTACGTCCTGCTTTGAGTGTATTTTATGGATAGATCTCGATTACAAGGGTGCGGAATCGCTAACCTAGCTATCGACATATTTCGGTCCTAGAGGCCAGCCTTTATATACAGGTCAAGCCCTAGGGTTTTACAATAGAGTCCGAGTCATATCGTGACCCGTAACCTACAATGTTTCTAACTTGCCTTGCGCCTTAAGCAAGGAAATCCGGAGGGCGTCTTCAGCTTGTGGGCCTTAAGCCGCCATCTTCAAATGTTGGGTCGCCCGGCAACTTTTAGTCAGACACCGCCTTGCTTGCCTTCTCTCCATGACACGGCCCATCTTGAACTTTTTTCATAAAGCCGTTGATATGTTAACCCGGCCTCATAGGGCGGGTTACACCATGGAGTTATCGAAAGCACATTTGCTCCCTTGGTGGTTTTGGTAATTAATAACAACATATATGTCATTGAACTGATGTTTCCACTAAGTATATTTCAGGAAAAGTTCAATGATGGGTTGGCAAAAGGATTGTGGAGAAACCCCAAGAAGCAAGGAAATGGATTGGCAAAGCTTCAAGCAAGAGGACTCTACATTTTACTTTGTGAGAAATCACTTTGAGTCCATAGGAAAGCCAATACTATTAAAAGGGGGTAAGGTACTGTTGGTGAACAAGATGCTCCACGTGCACAAGTGATAGTTACCAAAAACACCCACAAACTCTTCCACGAAAGTCTGTCCAAGCCATTCATGAAAATCGGTGCTACCAACAATTCCCACTCGGTGCCACCGATTCCCAAACTCAGACAGACCAATGCCAAACCCTAGCCCTTCGGTGCAACCGATTCTGCATCGGTGCCACCGGGTTCAGCTTGCCAACTTTCTGTTACCTTGTTTCCTAAAATCGGTCTTACCGAGTTTTTTGGATCGGCGTCACCGAGTTGTGCAATCTAACTGTTGGTCACCTAATCGGTACCACCGAGAGTTAGGTATCAGTCTCACCGAGATTCAAAAGTTAATGCCTTGTGGTCACTTCGGTACCACTGAGTTTTACACTTCGGTGTCACCGAGTTGGTCACTTTAGGTGTAACGGTTGGATTTTTGGGGATGCCTATATATACCCCTTCACCACCACCCACTCGAAAGAGAAGCACTCAGAACTATTCCATACTTGCCCCATCCAATTTTCTGAGAGAGAGCCACCTACTCATGTGTTGAGATCAAGCTATTCCACTCCATCCATATGAATCTTGATGTCTAGCCTCCCCAAGTTGCTTTCCGCCAAATCAATCTCTTCCACCATAGCCAAATCTGTGAGAGAGTGATTGTGTGTTGAGGAGTCTATCACCTTGAAGCACAAGAGCAAGGAGTTCATCAACATTACCGAGCCTATTACCTTTTGGAGGGTGGTGCCTCCTAGATTGGTTAGGTGTCGCTTGGGAGCCTCCTACTTCGTGTTGTGGAGTTGAACCAAGAAGTTTGTACGGGCAAGGAGATTGCCTACTTCGTGATCCATAGTGAGGCTAGTCCTTCGTGGACGGAATCCGTTATGGAATAGTCAAGGTTGCTACTTCGTGGACCCTTATGGGTGGAGCCCTCCGTAGACTCTCGTGACCGTTACCCTCTGTGGGTTGAAGACTCCATAAACGTGGACGTACGATAGCACCACCTATCGGAACCACGGGAAAAATCTTCGTGTCTTCAAATTGCGTTCGATGTTCCTTCCTACCCTCTACTACATATGCTTGTTGTTACTTTCCGTTGCTATACTCTTAGACATGCATGTGTAGGGTGTACTTGACTTGCTATCATTGCTAAAATCTGCCAACACTTAAAATTGGGAAAAGGTAGAATTTTTATTTGGTCAAGTATTCTAATCACACCCCCTCTAGACATACTTTCGATCCTACAGTTATATCCCCGACATTAGGCCCTAGATTGATTTGAATCCCATTCATGTCAATTTTTCTTTTATTCCTTTGGCGGCTTATCATTGAATTTGTGTCTTCCATGAATCTCATCACGCCGGCTTGTAATACTTCCATACTTTTCATTTCTCCAGCGTTCACTTATTGTGACGTCATCTGTCGTCAATCCGAAAAAACAATAATGACATCCTGGCGAATCTGGTCATATCTGTTTATCCTGAAAATCGAGGCATTTTGTTCCCCGAAAATTACTGCATTTCCTCGATTGTCATGCCTGTCAGTTGCCTCTTCGAGATCCTTCCCTTTAAATATTTACAAAAGGGTCCCCGATTCACTTTCCACTTCGCCTCTTTGCTTCTTCTTCCCCCTCGAGTCCGGAGACTCCTCGTGCTGCCGTCGCTGTTTCCTCATCTCCGGCAATCACTCTCGAGGTTGTTGCGGTATTTCTTCCTCACCAGTCAACCCTCCACGCGCTTCCGCCGCCGCTGGCGATCACTCAAGTAAGTCATTTTCCTCTGACCTAGATCCATTGTAGTATACTGAAGTTCTTGAGTTCTCCGGTAGCCTTTCTCCGGTTCTTCACCATCGTTAGTTTCGTCAGTAGATCCCGCAAGCGCAATGACAAAAGTAAAACAGTAGAAATAGTGATTCCGTTTCGTGTATGTCATGCTTTAATCCCCCTCAGCATTAGATGAAGTGTACTGCCATTGCTTCTCTGCTTCTCCGCTAGGGGTAACAAATATTTCGCTTTTTGAACTATTCTTAGATCCAAAATTATTGCTGTTCCGAGAGAAACAGGTTTGTCTTACACTTAGCAAAACTTTAGAAACCTTTGATTCTTAGCATGAGTCCCCCTTACTCCTGCCGGCTTAATAATGGTAACCCGCCATGCGTCAAGCTATTGTATTAAGGCTGTGGCTCTTTATAAGGCAGCCTTTCCATTGCAAATAATTAGATCATTTTATTTGAACCATTTACTTAAGCCACCCTCCTTTTGCTTTATCCAGGCGACTGATTATGTCGTAGTCCAAATCCTGCAACTAGGTGGCTACTCAAGTTTCTAAGGTCATCTTGAAAGATTATGAGGAACATGGGTTTCTGCCGCCTCAAAATGTGGTTGGCTCGCGGGTCATCCTTGGAGAGGAAATCCCAAACCCAGAGGAGGGAGAAGTGGTGATATTCTTGGATCACCTCCCGGGTCAAAATTCTTTCAAGACGTCTTACACTTATTCCATTTTCATCATCAAGACCTGGGTCCTAACTCCATATCGAACCTTTGCCAGTTCCAAGTATTTTGTGAGGTATATCTGCAAACGGAACCCGCCGTCTCCCTCTTTAGGGAATTCTTCTATTTGAACCGGCAGACTGAATGTGCGGACGGTCCTGGCTTAGAACTTGGAGGGGTTTCAATCCAGAGGCGGAAAGACGTCCTTTTTCCTGCTGCCACCGTACTAAGCCATCCTAAGGGGTGGAACAAGACTTGGTTTTATTGTCGGAATACTGCCCCTGTTGACGAAAATCCCTTGCCAAGTTATAGACCCAACCACCTCCCCATGGATTTTGAACTTCCTGGTTGGGCTCCTCAACAAGAGCATTCTCAACACGCCCATGTTTATCCGAAGTTGAGGGCTCTATTAGCCAACGGGCTGACTGGAGTCGACTTAACCCGGTGTTGGGTGTCTTGCAGGATTCTGCCGTTAAGTCTTCGCAATAACTTAATGTATGCTTACTCTGGCTACTTGGATGACGCCCAACGGTACAACAACTTTTCGTTGGAGGCCGGCGAAATAAACCGGATTGTGAAGAAGCTACTGGGTGAAAACCAAGAAACTTGCTGCAAGGACGGGTTAAAACCTTTCTACACCATTAACCCGGCTCCTCCGATATAAAACTTTTAATATCCTAATCCGGTTTTTCGAACAAACTTTGAGCCTTTTGCCTGCTTGCTCTGATTGTTTAATTTTGCAGGATACATCTCCTTTCTGGTGCAGGAACCGTAGCAAGACTACGGCTAATAAGCCCAAAGCCGCCCCAAGTCAGAAGAAGAATAAGGCGGCTATAGAAGGGTCGTCTCATATGGACGAAGCAGCTGCCACTGATACTCGATCAGAGGTAAATTTAAGATTTTTCTTGTATTTCATTGAATCTATCTGACGCCTCTTCTTCTTAGGGCGACGTCAAAACAAGCCGTGGAGGCGATGTTGAGGTAATTTCCATCTCTTCCGACTCAGAACCTTTGCCCCCATTGAAAACAAGGCGAGTTGTTCAGAAGTTAGGCTTCTCTCACCCAGACGCTCATCTGGATCCTCACTTTGTTTTGAAGAAAACTCAACACCAATCTAGGCGTCAGACCCGAAGTGGGAGTGGTGATCTTGTTGAGGGCTTACTTGATAAATCAGCCGCCCGAAAATGACCAGCCAAGGTATTTAACACTCCAATCTTCCAAGGAAGTTATGACTTGATGTGTCAACTTTTTTAATTCCTATGCCTTGGTTTATCAGGAGTCGCCACCTTCGTCAGACGACTCAACTGCATCCAAACTGGCACCCTTCGTTATCAATCCTGGGTAAATTCCCCTTTGTTACGTTACCTGTTTGAGTAGAAGATTGTCTCTTACCCATTTTTTATATTGCATTCTTCATTCTGTAGGGCCAAAGCGAAGAAGAGGAAAACTGACGGGTCTTCTATTAACACGGAGGTCCTTGAGCTGGAAATTTCTGATCTGGCGGCTCCTGAAACTCGTGCTGACAAATCTGAAGACCCTTGTGAAGTCCAAACTGAATTTCCTCCTTCGTCCGAACCAGCCATTACTGATGACATGACTGTTGAAGCTACACCAGCAGTCAACCTTAACCTGCCCAATCCTTCAGTAACAAACAAAAATGCCCCTGATGTTGTCATTACTGGGACGGGTTATACCACTCCTGAGGTTTCCAGGGTGTTAACAAAGGTTATTTCTAAGGATGAAGCGGTGCTACAAGAGAAAGGGAAGACCAAACTGGAGCTTCCAAATTATGAAAATTTTAGTGTTGAAGACCCTCATGCTGCCTGTCTGGACCGCCTGGCTATGAGCCGTGAAATGGAAATCGGTCTTGTTAGCATGATAAAGAATAAATACGAGGTATATTCTCCTTTATATGCTCACACCATATATCCTTTTGTAGCCCCAAGGCCCAGCTTTGTGTTTCTAAGATAAGTCGGGTCTTGTGAATGCTGTGATTGACTCAACCTGTAGCCCCCAAGGGCCGGCTCATCTCTTTGTGATGAGTCAGGTCTTTTAATAATTTTGAAGAACTTCGACCTATAGCCCCCAAGGGCCGGCTCATCTCCTTGAGATGAGTCAGGTCTTTTAATAACTTGAAGAACTTTGACCTGTAGCCCCCAAGGGCCGGCTCATCTCCTTGAGATGAGTCGGGTCTTTTAATAACTTGAAGAACTTCGACCTGTAGCCCCCAAGGGCCGGCTCATCTCCTTGAGATGAGTCGGGTCTTGTCCACATCTTTAACGTCAAAATAAATTATATACATTAGCCCCCAAGTGCCAAATATATTGCTTGCAATTTGCTTGGTACTTGGCATAGATTTATTTACTATGCAGGAAGCTTTGAAGACAGCCGAATCCAGCGTAGCCGTCTTGAAAAAAGACCTCGAAAAAGGACAAACCTCCCAAGCAGAAGTTGAAGAAAAACTTCGTCCCTCATTGACTGAATTGGAAAATGCCAAGGCAGGTTTTTTGAAGGAGAAGAAATCCTTTGAAGCTGAAAAGGCAGCTCTGTTGAAGCGTGCTGAGGATGCTGAGGGCCAGCTCAAACCCATCACCGAGGAGTTGTCCGGGTTAAAGCGGCACATTGCCAAGATGACCCAAGCTATTTTTGGTAAGTGTATATAACCTCATGTCTCCTTAAGATATAGATGTAAAGCGCCCGACGACTCATGGACTGACCCTATTTTGCAGGCCCCCGGACCAGCAGCTTCTATGATAATAGCCTGCTGATGCTTAAGGTTGTTTATTCTCTGACAGAGCAACACATTCCAGAGCTAAAGAGGTCAGCCGCCCGATCCGGTGCGATATATGTGTTGAGCCGGGCTCTAGCTTGTGGAGAGGAGCTTGACCCAGCTGAATTAGCCAAGGGCTTCCCTGAGTTCAAGAATGACGGGTCAGAATTTTCTCAGGAGGATTATGCTGTCTGCGTCAAAGACGCTCAAATATTGTCCACTCAATTGGTATCTGAGATGAAACTGAAGAATTATCAAGCGGCTTATGATGCCAATCATACACGGATTCCACCACCCGATATAATATCAATGAATCCGGTTATTCAATGGCGCAAGCATATCTTGCTCCTGAAGTTGACCCGTCTCCTATCTTTGATGAGGAGGTTGTGTTCCAAGCCTTATCCCACTGCAACTGGGACGTGTATAACTTTCAGATACAAGAGCTAGAAGACCAAGCAGTGGATCACCCGGAGGCATCTCACGCGCAAGATTAGCCGCCACTGACCCGGATGAGGTGGTCGGCGAGTCAGTCGAATGACGATGTGAGCTTATCAATCATCACTTTGTCAACTCAAGCCCCCAAGTATGGGTAAAGAACAATTCATGGCTTCCTTGAGCTTGTAATAGGGGTAGCCGAAAACTGTTGTTTCATGCCATCGTGCATGTTTGCGCCTTTGTTGGTGCAAAATATTTGTATTCCTGGGCTTGATCCCCTTTTTGTTGTTTTCACCATCCTGTCATTCGCATAATCTTTCTATTAGTGAGTGCTTTTGGCAAAACAGAGTTGGGCAAAATGAGCCGGCAGAAGGTCTTGATCTTCTAGACTTTAACAGTCTATTTCTCTTTCCACAATTGTTGAAGATTTACATAACTTGTCAATAGATCACTACGTGGCTCAATCGTTTTAAAACGGATTCTCATGCGCGAGCCAGTAGCAACTTTGAACCTGAAACTTGTTGTAATAAACAAGGCCAAATATGGCAATATTAATAAGCGGGCTCGATGAGACTTGGCGAGAAGAAACCTGATATTCAAAATTCAAGGTCCTTTTAGCCTTTAACCAATAATATAATTTTATGCTGGTCATGCAGCTGATAACTCGGTTATTTCATGTATAAACCGGTAATGAAAAAAGGGCGTGCCCAAAACATTTTATGTGGTGAATTACAGCACATAGTACCATTAGAAACTGGCTTTCGAAGCTCACAAAAGTAAGGCGGCCCTTTTTGAAAACAACCTTGAAGGTTTTAACCGCATGATCCTGGTTATTATAACCTTGATGCTGATCGGCTAAAAGGGCTTCATAGGCGATTCATAAATATCTTCCGATATATTCTGACCTGGTAATAAGTTCTCCACATAAGTATGACCGCGCTAGCATGACGCGATGAAGATGCGAAGGATGTAATGATGCAAATAGCACATGCTCATGATATCAAGGTAATTGTCGGCTTTCAAGGCTTGATAGGAAAAGACCGGCTTTCGAGGCTCGAGTCTTGCTTACCCATGGTTTATCCTAGCTCTCTCTATGCTGGCTCTCTCATGACGCAAGCCGGTGTTTTAACCTTGATAAGTTCAGGGTCCTAAAGGATTGACTTGTCAAGAGTACACGGGGTCATCTGATCGAAGTCGCATCAAGCGTACATGCATGTTTAAACAAATATGGCGTTTATTTTTGCCGGATCAAGAGGGTGAGAAATCTAAGCCCGATGAGCTAGAAGCCCCCGAATGCCCTTTGTATTGTGGCGTTATTGTGCCGGGTCACAAGGGTGAGAAAGATAAACTCGATGAGTTGGAAGCCCCCAGGTGCCCTTTGTTTCGAAAAATAAAGACTCAAACCCAATTTGTAGGTTGAAACGACAAAATACGCCGGCTTTATTCATACTCGAAACATAAAGAAATATATACATAATTTGCAAGGGGGGAAGAAATTACAAAAAAGGAGTCGGCGGAGCTAAGTATAATAAGGCCACTAGTGTTCCAGGGCCGGCTTGTTTCCCTCTCGGAGACATAAAATATCTTCTTGAGACCCTCCAGAGCATGAATTTTATTCAGGGCTTCAGGTGCTAGTGGTACTGACCGTTATTCCACTGCTTAGGATTAGTTTGGAATCCTCCTTGGTTATTATGCTGATTGCCCTAGCCAGGATGCTGCCCATTGCCATGATTTCCTTAATGTTGAAAACCAGCCCCCGGGCCACCTTGTGACCCGCCAGGTCTGTGCTGACCTGGGTGCCTTCCACCATTACCTCCTGGATTATTCTGGAAAGCCTGCTTACGGAACTCTTGCATGATATAACAATTCTCCCACGAGTGGGTAGATGGCTTATCCTGAGTGTTGTGGTTAGGGCAAGGTGCTTTAAGCGCCTCCTCATAATGGCGAGGCTTATTGCCATTGTAAGCCCCTCCGTGGCGACCATTGCGGCGCTAATTCTTGAAACCCGTGTTAGTATTGGCCACAAAGTCTGACCCGCCATCAGGCTGCTTCCGCTTATTATTTTGAGCCCCCTGGTTACCACCGTGACTATGCTGGCCCTTTCCTCCTTCAGCCTTTTTGTCTTTAGCGGTCTTTTCGTCATCTGAGTCGGGATCCTTCGTGCTATCTGACTCGGCATATCTGGTTAGGACATCCATTAAGTCGCCCATATCTTGCACCTTTCGCTTGAGCCATCCGAGCTTCTGAACCAAAGGCTGGAAGTGACAGTTCTTTTCCAATATTAGGACTGCTTGAGCCGCCGTGTTGCTGTCTGATGAGTCTCCCCAACTCGCCGATTGAGGGTGAAGCTGTTGAATCGCCCGTGCTGCCGCTTCCCCTTTTGCCTGTCGTGCGCCTCTAGCTGCATCAACAACTGCCTGGGCGTCTGACGGCTTGGGACGGGTTGGGGAGACCTGAGGCTGTTGCCTTCGCCCACTGCTGGAAACGGCTGGAGACTCCACATGACGGCTCTTGCTAGCGTAGGGAGTGGAATGCATCCGATCTTGGCTGTATGAGTACTGCGCCTGTTGCACCACGGCTGTTTTCAGCATCTCAATAGAGTTCCTAGCTTCAACCTCGATGGGGGAGTTTCCGTTGATAGGCAGTGCTTCCGAATTCCGGGTTGCTGCTAGCATGTTGTCAACAGGATTGGAAAATTGGCCCCGCGGGGTCAGGAATCGTCGAGGCGGGGAGTGAGCTGGCGGGGGTTGAGACGGTTCCTCTTGTCGATTCCCAGGTTGTTGAATAGTTCCTAGTGTCTATTGTGGGGTATTAAAAAGTTGTTGTGGCTCAAGGTTCGGAGGGAGCCCGCGGTGGCGTTTTCTCTCGTAAACCTCCTCCGATGCTTCCCTCTGAACTCCTAACCGCCAGGCCTCAGCCTTAAGCGTTCCATCTCTTGATGTATGCAAGCCTGCAACTCCGCCATTCGCGCGTTCTCAGCGTCAATCTCCTTTTGCACCTCAACTATCTGGCTACGCAGTTTTGTTAGCTCCACATTGCGCTCTTCCTGATTTTCTGCAGTAACTGGGGTATCCAGGAGTTTTGCCATCTTGGCCATGAGATTGGCCATGGCTTGAGCCGTCGTTTTGGTTGTCCCGCCAGAACCCCCAACTGCGGCCGGATCTGAAACCGTCGTAGCGCCTGCCATATAGATGGCGACTTGGCATGGCGACTCGTCGTATTCCCCAGGGGTCTCAGTTTCCAACGAGCCCCCAAGTCCGCCATCATAAAGAGGATAGATTGATTCCGTATCTCCCGTGGATGACCCGTTGTCCGAGTTGACGAGGGCATTCTCGCTGGAAGTTGGCTCGTCCGAAAGGATGATTCCTTGCGTGAAACCCAAAAAGACATGACGACAACCGCTCTGGTGTTGACTGACTTGAGCGCTCTGAGCCGGCTCATCGATGTTGGTGTTGATGTCCGACTCGGGGGTCTCCAAACCAGTCTCTCCAACGGGAACTCGAATCCCGCGTTCGATCGAGTCAGCTTTGATGCTCCAACCCGGTTCGTTAACATAGATCTTGTCGCGACGGCTCTTGATCAGATGATCAACCGAAAACTTCCCAAATCCTGGAAGGATCCCTTCGAAAACTCAACTCCACCGTGCGAAGGCCCCATGGTGGGCGCCAACTGTTGTTGTTTTATCAACCGGCAGATGTCCTTGTAAAAGGACTTAGGTGTGAGGCCATCACCGCTAGGTGGCGACTCGTAGGGGTTGAACGAGAGAGAGAGTCGGGTTTACCAAGGTTCGGCCCCTCCGATGGAGGTAATAGCCTACGTCCTGCTCTGAGTGTATTTGATGGATAGATCTTGATTACAAGGGTGTGGAATAGCTAACCTAGCTATCGAGAGATTGTAACTTGAGTCTTTCGGTCCTAGGGGCTAACCTTTATATACAGGTCAAGCCCTAGGTTTTTTTTTACTATAAAGCCCTAGGGTTTTACAATAGAGTCCGAGTCATATCGTGACACGTAACCTACAATGTTTCTAACTTGCGTTCCGCCTTACGCAAGAAAATCCGGACGGCGTCTTCAGCTTGTGGGCCTTAAGCCACCATCTTCAAATGTTGGGCCGCCCGACAACTTTTAGTCAGCCACCGCCTTGCTTGCCTTGTCTCCATGACACAGCCCATCTTGAACTTGGTCATAAAGCCATTGATATGTTAACCCGGCCTCATAGGGCGGGTTACACCGTGGATTTATATCCCCGACAAGGAGGCTTTCTTCTTTTGTGCTAAGGAGCAGGGCCAGCATGCCGGTTCCCAAAGCAATCTCCAAATGTTTCCCGTTTGGTGCAAGATGACCAAAGCTAGGGGCTCGCTAGGATGGAGGTCATCCCCGAGCCCACCACCGCGTCACGGCAGGAGGCTTTTGCAGGCGAAGACTACTTTTGTCAGGATAAGTTGCAGTCTTGTACCCCTTCAAACTAGCCGTTGTGGCAACCCTTCCCGCCTTATGTTTTTAGGGGAAGAGGACCGGGGCTAGTATAAGATAGGGCAGGTTGTCGCCGTAGAAGGGGATCGACCTAAGGCTATCCAGAACCCACCTTTGTACTCCCTCTCACCCTCAAGCAATCCAGACAAGTAGGAGTAGGGTTTTACACCGCAAGGTGGCCCGAACCTAGGTAAACTGCCGTGTCCATTGGTCTTCTTCCTTAGCTCGAGAACGCCGGAGTGTTGTCGTGAGGTTGTGAGGTAGAGTAGGGCGGGGGAACTAGTGCACCCCAGAGTTCGAACCTCTTTGGGTCCCCGGATCCCAGATTCCGACATTTGGCACGAAAGGTAGGGGTGCACCGCCTTCTTCATTCCACCTCGGCTCTCACCTCACCGCCCCCATAGCTGACGCCCGCTGCCACTGTGCCGAGCGCTCACCTGCTTCCGCGGGGTCCTCACGTAGGGCACAGGGCGCCATGCTTTCACCCCCGAGCTCCGCCAGGTGAGCTGGGACGCCCGGTTCAGGCCGGAGCTGCGGCCGCGCTTCGACGGCACCCACGACCCCGTGGAATTCCACTAGCTTTACTCGACGAGCATTAGGGCGGCGGGCGGAGACAACAAGGTCATGGCAAATTACTTTGACATGGACCTCCGGGGCGCCCCATGCTATTGGCTCATAGGCCTTCCCAGGGCCTCGATCTCTTCCTGGGGCGACCTCCGCGGCAGGTTCGCCGTGTGCTTCGCCTCGCTCCACGAGGGCGTCGGAGCTCACTGGGAGCCACACGCGATGGCGTGCATCCTCGGCGGGGCCCAACCCCCCGTCGCTGGCCGCCACTTCAAGCGTCCTTCTGCGGGCGAACGCCGCCCTCAGGGAGCGTAGGCCCGCATTGCCGCCTCGCTGGGCGCAGCGCGACATCACCTTCGACGCCAAGGATCACCCTAGATCAGTAGCTGCCGCGGGGTGCGCTCCCCATGCTGTGCAGCCCCACCATCAGCAAAGTCTCAGTCACCAAGACTCTCATCGAAGGGGGCGCCGGACTCAACGTCATCTCCGTCATGACCTTTGACGCTCTCCAGGTGCCCTACGCCCAGCTGAAGCCCACCAGGCCCTTCTCCGGGGTGGCCGACGGGCTCACAGCCCCCCTTTTGCAGATACGCCTCCCGTCACCTTCGATACCCACTACAATTACCGCACCGAGCTCATCGACTTCGACGTGGCCCGCACCGGCCTCCCATACAATTCCATCTTGGGTTACCCGATGCTCGCCAAGTTCATGGCGGCAACCCACCCGGGCTATAATGTCGTCAAGATGCCTAGTTGCGGCGGCATCATTACCATCAAATGCAGCGAGAGGGACGCAGTTAGCTCCCTCAAGCGTGCATACAAAGCCGTCACGGCCGCACACCCGGCTATCGGGGACGAGGCGACACTCCTCGAGGCTGCACCGACAAGGAAAAAGCAGCTGTCCTATCAGGACCGAGCTGAAACAAAGAAAGTGTCGTTCGATGGTAGCGACTCGGGCCCCACCTTCACCATTGGCGCCGGCCTTTCCCCCAAGCAAGAGGGTACGCTCGTAACTTTCCTTCGGGCAAACGCAGACGTGTTCGCATAGAAAGCGATCGACTTGTCCGGAGTCCCGAGGGAAGTGATCGAGCATCACTTGGCGGTGTGCCCCAACGCGCACCCCGTCAATCAGAAAGCGTGGCGCCTGGCGCCAGAGAAGCAACAGTTCATCGTTCAGGAGGTGCATAAGCTGCAAGAGGCTAGGGTCATCCGTGAGGTGCGCAACCCAAAGTGGCTCGCCAACCCCGTCATCGTTCCCAAGAAGGGCGGCAAGGAACGAATATGCGTCGACTTCGCCAGTCTCAACAAGGCCTGCCCCCAGGACCCTTCCCGCTGCTGCGCATCGACCAGATCATGGACTCCATCGCCGGCTGTGACCTACTGTTCTTTTCAGACGCCTTATCAGGCTGCACCGGATCAAGATGGAGGCGAAGGATGTGGAGAAGACGACATTTATCTCCCCCTGCGGGGTGTTCTGCAACACCTGCATGCCTTTCGGGTTGAGGAGTGCTAGCGCCACCTTCCAGAGGTTAATGTGTATCACGCTAGGGCCCCGGCTAGGAAGGAATGTGGAGGCTTACATCAATGACATCATGGTCAAGACGCGCGAGGCCAAGACGCTCATCGAAGATCTAGAGGAGACATTCGCCAACCTGCGCAAGGTCAACTTGAAGCTCAACTTCGACAAGTGCGTTTTTGGAGTCCCTTCAGGCAAACTCCGTGGCTTCCTTGTATCTCACCAGGGAATTGACGCCAACCCAGAAAAGGTTAGGGCCATCAAGAGAATGCGCCCCCAGACCCTCAAGGAGATGCAGAAGTTGGTAGGATGTCTGGCCTCCATGGGGAACTTCGTCTCCAAGTCCGGCGAGCAGGCATTGCCGTTCTTCAAACTTATGAAAAGGTACGGCCCGTTTGTATGTACCCCTGAAGCGGAGGCGACCTTTGAAGATCTCAAGAGATACCTCACGAGCCCCCACATCATGGTCGCGCCACGCCCCCGCGAGCAATTACTGTTGTACCTGGCGGCCACCCCCCAGACGGCTAGCGCAGCCCTCGTGGTGGAGCGAGCAGAGCAAGTCTACGCCAAGAGAAAGCCCGCGGTCCTCCTGAAGGAATCGCCTGAGGTCGCTCGAGCCCCATCGGCGCCAGCCGAGGGCACGCCTTAGGGTGCCTCCTCCCCCTTCCGGAGGCCGCCCTCCCTCAGGAGGTCCCTGACGCCATGCTTTCGGAGGCTCCCGTGGCCCCTGATGCCATGCCTCCGGGAGCCCCCGCGGCTCCACCTCTCGAGCCTTCCAGCGAGCACGACATGGACACCACGGTCATGCGCCACGTCGAGCATCTCATGTACTTTGTCAGCACGGTGCTGACGGATGCGCGAGAGCGCTACCCCATGCAGCAGAAGCTCCTCCTCGCGCTCCTCGTCGCCTCCAGGAAACTGCACCACTATATCTAGGGCCATCCTATTAGGGTTATTTCTGCCTACCCCTTGGAGCAAGTCTTGCACAGCCCCAACGCCGCTAGCAGAGTTGCCGATTGGAACATCGATTGGCAAGCCTTCCAGCTGGAGTTCTACACCACCAGAGTCATCAAAGGCATGGCCCTAGCCGACTACGTAGAGGAATGGATGGACCCGTATGAGGAGGAGCCTCGCGAAAGTAAATCCCTATTGCATGGGGACGAGGTGCCCTGTGGCTGGGTCCTGTGCTTCGATGGCGCCTTCTCCAGGTAGCGCGCAGGGGCTGGCGTCATACTCACTTCGACGGTAGGAGATAAGCTTTACTACGCGGTCCAGCTGTGCTTCAGGCACGACAAGAAGGTCTCCAACAACATCGCGGAATACTAGGGCCTCATCGCCGGCCTGAAGGCCGCCTCCGCCCTCAACATCAAGCGACTCGTCATCAAAGGCGACTCTCAGCTCCTCGTCAACTTCTCCAACAAAAATTACAAACCCAAGGATGAGCACATGGCAGCCTACCTGGAGGAGGTACGCAAACTTGAGAAGCGTTTCCTTGGCTTGGAGCTGCAGCACATCCCGCATGGTGCCAATAAAGAAGCCGACGACATCGCCAAGGGAGCATCTCGCCGTGAGTACCAAAGCCCCGACGTCTTTGAAGAAAGGCTCCTCAAGCCGTCAGTCGTGATGCTTGCCATCGGCACAATGCTGTTGCGTGAGGAGCTACCGCCCGCACCGCCAACAGGCGCGCCAGGCTGTGGTCCGCCCTCAGGAGACCGCCTACTGCTGGCATTGGAACCTCAAGAGGGCGGTTGGGCCACGGAATTCAAGGCTTACCTGCTTCATAGTGACCTCCCCGCGGAGGATGCGGAAGCGTAACCTGTCGTTTGGCAAGCCACCGCTTACTGTCTGCGAGATGGTGAGTTGTACTGCAAGTGGCCCAACAATGTCTCGTTGCGGCGCATCTCGGAGGAACAAGGGCGCGAGCTGCTCGCCGACATCCATGGAGGGGATTTCTGGCACCACCCCTCGTCATGCACCCTTGCCGGTAAGGTGTTCCACAGTGGTTTCTATTGGCCTACTGCGCTCCACGATGCCGCCGAGTTGGTCCAGTCCTGCGAAGCCTGCCAGTTCCACGCCAACTAGATCCATCAGGCCGCACAGGGGCTTCACATGATTCTGCTCTCATGGCCCTTCGCGGTGTAGGGCTGGACATACTAGGTATCGCTACCTCTATGTTGCCATCGACAAATTCACCAAATTGGCGGAGGTCGGGCCCATGCACACCATCTCGGCTGGCTCGTCTGTCAAGTTCATCAAGGGCCTCGTGTGCCGATTCGGCGTCCCCAACCGCATCATCACCAACAACGGCTCCCAATTTACAAGTGGCCTCTTTAGGTCATACTGTGCTAACCTTGGTATGCAGATATGCTACGCTTCCGTGGTGCACCCATGAAGTAACGGCCAGGCCGAGCGCGCCAACGCTGAGGTCCTCAAGGGCCTCAAGACTAGGAGCTTCAGGAAGCTTGAGGCCTGTAGGAATGGTTGGCTGCATGAGCTCCAGTCCGTGTTGTGGTCCATCCGCACCACCACGACTAAACCCACAGGCGAAACCCCCTTCTTCCTCATCTACGGGGCTGAGGTGGTCCTTCCCTCGGAGCTTAAGCATGGCTCCCAGCGGTTCATGGCGTTCAACGAGGCGCGTTGATACGTCTCCAACGTATCTATAATTTTTGCTTGTTCCATGCTGTTATATTATCATTCTTGGATGTTTTTACTTCGCAGAATATCAATACCAAACGGAGTCCAATCGCAACGAAACTTTCTCGAGATTTTTTTTGGACCAGAAGACACCCAGTGGGCCAAAGAAGTGCTGGAGAGGTGGGCCATCGAAACCACAACCCACCAGGGCACGCCAGGGGCCCCCCTGCGTGCCCTGATGGGTTGTGCCCTCCTCGAGGTCCCTTTCCACCACCTCCGATGCCTATAAATTTCCAAATATTCCAAAAACCCTAGGGAAGTCGAAGAAACACAATTCCAGCCGCCGCAAGTTCCAGAACCGCGAGATCCAATCTAAACACCATCACGGAGGGGTTCATCTTCCTCATAGGTGCCTCTCCGATGATGCGTGAGTAGTACACCATAGACCTACGGGTCCGTAGGCAGTAGCTAGATGGCTTCCTCTCTCTCTCTCCCTTATGATTCTCAATATAATGGCCTCTTGGACATCTATTTGAAGTAAACTTTTGCGGTGTGGTTGTTGGGATCCGATGAATTTTGAGTTCATGATCAGTTTCTATCCATGAATATTATTTGAGTCTTCTTTGATCTCATATATGCATGATTGCTTATAGCCTCGTATTTCTTCTTTGAATATTTGGTTTAGTTAGGCCGACTAGATCGATTTTTCTTGCCATGGGAAGAGGTGCTTTGTGATGGGTTCGATCTTGCGGTGTCGTTTCCTAGTGACTGAAGGGGCAGCAAGGCACGCATGTATCGTTGCCATTAAGGATAACAAGATGGGGTCTATTCCTACATGAATAGATCTTCTCTACATCATGTCATCGTTCTTATTGCATTACTCCATTTTTCCATGAACTTAATACACTAGATGCATGCTGGATAGTGGTCGATGTGTGGAGTAATAGTGGTAGATGCAGGCAGGAGTCGGTCTACTTATCTTGGACGTGATGCCTATATAATGATCATTGCCTTGGATATCGTCATGATTATTTGATCTTCTATCAATTGCCCAAAAGTAATTTGTTCACCCACCGTGTACTATACTCATGAGAGAAACCACTAGTGAAACCTACGGCCCCCGGGTCTACTTTTCCAACATATAGCTTTCCGATCTATCTTTTTGCATCTTTGTATTCAGATCTACAAAACCAAAATACAAAACATATTGCTGCACTTTTTATTTGCTCTTCTTATTTTATGTTCTTGAGAGATCTGTCTCTCCTATCTATCATCACCTAATCTATCTTTTTACCGTAGAGAGATTGACAACCTCTCTTTCATGTCGGGTTGCAAGTATTTGTTATTTGTGTGCAGGTGCTGCTTATTGGGTGGTGGTGATCCTCCTACTAGTTTGATAACCTTGGTTTCATAACTGAGGGAAATACTTACCGTCGCTGTGCTACATCATCCGTTCCTCTTTGGGTAAATACCTACGCAGTCTCAAGCCATGTCAAAGGAATTTCTGGCGCCGTTGCCAGGGACGAAGCGGTCTCTTCTACGTGCCTATCTCAGGCGCCGAGGGGACTCCATCATCATCTACTAGGTTCCTAATCACAAATCACATCTTCTTGCAATTACATTATTTGCCATTTGCCTCTCATTTTCCTCTCCCCCACTTCACCAATTTGCCATTTTATTCACCTTCTTTCTCTTCGCCTTTTTCTCGCCGGATCTCTTTTTGCTTTGCTATCTTTGCTTGTGTTGCCATGTGCCTTCTATTTGCAAGCATCTTCGCTTGCTAAAAATCAATTGATATGGATCCTCATCCACCTGCTAATCTTTTCAATAGACCAAATTATGATGAACCAATTGCTAGTGAGTTGAGTGCACTTCATTATCTCCATGAAGTTTTGTTTGAAAATCATGAATTTGAAAGTGTTGAAAGAAGAAATTTATAAGGTGATTCATGATAGCTCCTTGATTGAAAAGCATGATTGCAATGTTGCTAGTATGAATTATCTAAATATCCATGATCCTAATGATATGCAAAGCCACACGCTTGGGGATGCTATGTTTGATGAAGATGATATTTTTAGTCCCCCAAGTTTTGATGAGCAAATTTATTATGATGATTGCATGCCTCCTATTGATGATGGTGATGACATGTATGATATAATGAGTAATGATAACCATGAAACTTATCATCATGTTTTTAATTTGCAATGTGGTTATGTCAATCAAGTGTCTCATGATAGCTATTTTGTTTAGTTTGCTCCCACTACCATGGATGAAAAGGAATTTGCTTATGTGGAGAGTAATGAAAATTCTATGCTTGTGCATCATGAAAAGAATGATTTACGTGATAGTTATATTGTTTAATTCCTTCTTGATGCTACTGAAATTTTTTATGAGGGAGGAATATATGCTTGGAGGAATTGCAATAATATCGAGTTACCTCCCTATGCGTTCATAGTTTTGAAGTTATGCTTGTTTTGCCTTCCTATGGTAGTTGATCCTTGTTCCCATAAATTGTTTGCTCACAAAATCCCTATGCATAGGAAGTGGTTTAGACTTAAATGTGCTTGTCATGAGATTCATGATGCTCTCTTGCATATTTCAATTACTACATTTTACGTGAGCATCATTGAAATCATTATGCCTAGCTAGTGGCGTAAAACGATAGCGCTCGTTGGGAGGCAACCCAATGAATAAATTTACATTTTATTTTTCCTTTCTGTTTTTGAGTGTTGACACAATTATGCCTCTGTTATAATTGTGTTTTTATGGTTTATTTAGTGTTTGTGCCAAGTAGAGCCTTTAGGATGATTGATAAGATGAGTAGAAGCGATGCTGAATCTGAAACAGAAACTTTGCGTCCAGTATTTGAAGTTTCATTTTTTGCTGGAACGTGATCTTGATCTGAAATATTAACAAAGTGTTTATATACAAATTCTTTACCTTTACCTAATTTTTCCGAATTTTTAGAGTTACAGAAGTATGGTTAGAGTACAGATTACTATAGACTGTTCTGTTTAAGACATATTCTGTTTTCGTTGCATTGTGTGCTTGTTTTGATGAATCTATGGTTTGTATCAGGGGGTATAAGCCATGGTAAAGTTAAAATACAATAGATATAATGCAATAACAAAATATGAATGAGTTTTCAACAGTACCTAAAGTAGTGATTTGCTTTATTATACTAACGGATCTCACGAAGATTTTGTTGAGTTTTGTGTGATTCAAGTTTTCAAGTTTTGGGTGAGATCACGATGGATGAAGGAATAAGGAGTGATAAGAGCCTAAGCTTGGGGATGCTACCGCACCCCCAAGATATATCCAAAGAGTAACAAGCAACTAATCTTGGGTATGCCCCCGAGTGGCATCCCCTCTTTCGTCTAACAACCATCGGTATTTTACTTGGAGCTATATTTTTATTCATCACATATCATGAGGTTTGCTTGGAGCGTCTTGTATCTTTGCTTGCTTTGCTTGTTTGTTTTTCACCTATATCCTTTCTGTACAAACCTATTTTGGAGAGCCAAAGTTTTGCCATGATTTGTTAGAATTGCTCTCTATGCTTCACTTAAACCTTTTGAGCTATAGAATTGCTCTAGTGCTCCACTTATATCTTTTCGAGCATGGTGTGCTTGGAAATTTTTGTAGAAATACTCTCATGATTCACTTAGATTAATTTGAGAGTTAGTAAATTTTCAAGAAACCCTCTCATGCTTCACTTATACCCTTTTGAGAGATGAAATCTTTATGCTCATGTGCTTCACTTAGATTTGTTTGAGCTTGTCAAAAAAGCAATGGTAATATATGAAACTAGTCCTAAAGTGATAGATATCCAAGGAGGATATAATAAAAACTATCATGAAGATCATTGGGAAAATTAAACTTGATTCCTTGTAATAGTTTTGAAACATGATGATACTAATATGTGAGTCATGTTGGTGAGTAATTATGCTTTAGTTGTAATATTGGTGTTAAGGTTTGTGGTTCCCTATGCAAGTACGAAAGTCAATAGTTGTGCAATGAAATTACATCCTACTTGTGGTGCATTATTCGGTGTTAGTTATGCTCAATGCTCACTTATGTGAATTTTCGTTTCTTGGTTTGGTTGCTTCTCAATCAATTTTCTAGCCTCCATTTGTACTAAGTAGAAATACTACTCGTGCATCAAAAATTCTTAAACCAAGTTTTGCCTTATGAGTCCACCATACCTACCTATATGTGGTATTTCCATGCCGTTCCAAGCAAATTTGTATGTGCCATCTCTAAATTTTCAAAATAAATTTTATCTTTTGTGTGCTCGTACCGCTCATGAAATGGTGGGTTGTGTCCAATATTTTTCCATGCTAGATGTGTTATTCTCAAGATGAGTGTTTATTCACTTGTCATTGCACGAGAGTACAGCGGTAATAGGGATGCCCATTCCCGAAATGAAAAAGAAATAAAATATTTACTTTATGTTGTTAAATAATAAATTCATTGAAAGTGTTGGTATGGAAGGCAACCGTGGATACGACCCGCCATGGAAAGTGAAAGTTTGGTGAAAAAATGATTAAACTTTATTTTTTTTGGGAACCGCCTATGATATATCTAGCATGGAAAGTATTGTGAGCTACTTTGTCGTTTTCGTTGACAGGTAAAGCATGCCACCCAAAATATTTTTCTCTCTCAATTTAAAACTTTGAGCTCCGGCACCTCTACAAATCCCTACTTCCCTCTGCGAAGGGCCTATCTATTTACTTTATGCAATTTTTATTTTTACTTTGAGTCTCCATCTTCTCTTATAAGCACCAATTAGGGGGCACTATGATCGTACTTGAGCATTGGGTATAGCTAATATTTGAGTGTGTTTCATGAATGGATCAATGATTGAGCATGATGGGCTAGGGATAACTTTCTTTAGTGTTTATATTTTGAAAGACATGGTTGCTTGTTAGCATTCTTGAGTATTGAAGTCATTATGTTCAAACTAGACTATTGCTTTGAATCATCCATAAGTCCAAATGTCCATGCTATACAAAGAAAAGAATATGATGAACATGTTAGGCAGCATTCCACATCAAAAATTCTGTTTTTATCATTTACCTACTCGAGGACAAGTAGGAATTAAGCTTGGGGATGCTGATACGTCTCCAACGTATCTATAATTTTTGCTTGTTCCATGCTGTTACATTACCATTCTTGGATGTTTTACAATCATTTTATAACAACTATATATCATTTTTTGGGACTAACCTATTGACATAGTGCCAAAGTGCCAGTTGCTATTTTTGCTTGTTTTTTACTTCGCAGAATATCAATACCAAACAGTGTCCAATCGCGACAAACCATTTTGGGGATTTTTTTGGACCACAAGACACCGAGTGGGCCAAAGAAGTGCCGGAGAGGTGGGCTGTGGAGACCACAACCCACTAGGGGGTGCCAGGGGGCCCCCGGTGCGCCCTGATGGGTTGTGCCCTCCTCGGGGCTCCACTCCACCGCCTCTGATGCCTATAAATTCCCAAATATTCCAAAAACCCTAGGGTAGTTGACGAAACACAATTCTAGCCGCCGCAAGTTCCAGAACCGCGAGATCCAATCTAAACACCATCACGGAGGGGTTCATCTTCCTCATAGGTGCCTCTCCGATGATGCGTGAGTCGTCCACCATAGACCTACGGGTCCGTAGGCAGTAGCTAGATGGCTTCCTCTCTCTCTCTTATGATTCTCAATACAATGGATGTCAGATTTCAGGCTCCGCAAAACCCAAAGAGGTTCGAACACAGGGGTGTGTCCGCAGATCCCCACCAGCTTCGACCTCAAGCTCACAGCTCGATAGCCTAGTTCGGCGAACTCACTCAATTGCGCGGAAGAAGATTAGCACACGAGGATTTACCCAGGTTCGGGCCGCTGCAAAGCGTAGAACCCTACTCCTGCCTTTGGTGGATTGCCTCACGAGGAGGTTTGTGGATGAACTAGTACAGTGGTGAGTAGCCTCGCGAGGTGCCCGGATAGTGTTCCGTTCTCCCTCTTCTATGGAGCAACCTAGCCTCTATTTATAGCGGTCTGGGTCCTCTTCCCTTATCGCTATAGCGAGAAGTGATCCACAACGGGAAATTCGAAGGGGGACAAGAAGTACATCTTATCCTGACGAAAGGTGGTCTTCGCCTGCAAAGTACCCGGTGGTGATGCAGAGGTGGGCTCGTGGTCTTGGTCTCGTTGCGCCGGAATGGAAACCTTTGGGGGTGCTTTGGGAACCTGCGTACGCCTTTGCCTCCTTTGCACCAAAGAGGAAACTGTCTCTGCTGTGCACGTTGGTGCCCGCCTGGCCCGGCTTGCATCATCCTTGACCTCCCAAGGCTGATTGTTGCATAGGGATCTCCGCCCCTCGGGAGGTGACCTGGGGAGGCCTCTTCCCTCTGAGGGTCTTGGCGCCGTCCCCCTCGCGAGCGCTGGGCTCTCGCGAGGGCCTTGTCTTGAGTGAGGTCGCGCTGGGCTGTGCTTGGCTGTCGAAGTGGGCCACGCCCTAGGCCGCAGGCTGGCAGGTCTGGGTACCCCCGTTCCCAGAACGCCGACAGCAGCCCCCGGGGCCAGGGCGCACTCGAGCTGGCTTCGGGGCGAAGCCGAAGAAGATGGCCCGAAGCGCCGCGGGCCCCAATCGCCTTCGAGCCCAGCCTGTCACATGGCAAAAAATGAGCCGCAGACGCCTCCACTTCCCCATGGCGCCTCGACAACCACTCCGGTTGACCAGCAACTAGTGCACATCATAGGGCCATCATTGCCCAGGACGAGGAGGGGTGCCGGTTGGCCTCCACCTGGCTATAAATGGGCGGAGGGGACGGAGCCCCCAGCCCATTCCTACTTCTCGCCTCCCCGCCTTCGTCCTCCATCTCCTCGATCATGACGCCGGTGAGGAGGTTTTCTGCCGCCGAGAAGGGGAAAGCCTGCCAGGAGGGGCCAGACCAACAGCCTCCCAAGAGGAGCCGGGGTCGTCCTCGCAAGTATATCGAGGCATCGTCGGCGGCTCCCCGTGGGCGCGGTCGTGCTTCCGCGAGGGCTGGTGCCTCCACTGGCGCATGCGGAGGCGGTAGGCGCGGCGGCCGTGGCCGAGGAGGGAGACCCGCAGTAGGTGCCCGGCCAACGCGCCCGCGGGCCCAAACGGCCGATACGGGCCAGGAGTTCCTGGTGCTGGTGGAGAGGCCGGCGATCACCTGGTTACAGCTCCCGCGCTTCTTCGCGGAGACACTGCGGGCCGACGAAGCCACAGGTCTGTGGCTGCAAGCCGGCGGTTGTTGTAGTAGCGCGTTCTGGGTTGATGACCCACAAGTATAGGGGATCTATCATAGTCCTTTCGATAAGTAAGAGTGTCGAACCCAACGAGGAGCAGAAGGAAATGACAAGCGGTTTTCAGTAAGGTATTCTCTGCAAGCACTGAAATTATCGATAACAGATAGTTTTGTGATAAGATAATTCGTAACAGGTACCAAGTAACAAATGTAGCAAAGGTGCAGCAAGGTGGCCCAATGCTTTTTGTAGCAAAGGACAAGCCTGGACAAACTCTTATATAAAGCAAAGTGCTCCCGAGGACACATGGGAATTTCTGTCAAGCTAGTTTTCATCATGTTCATATGATTCACGTTCGTTACTTTGATAATTTGATATGTGGGTGGACCGGTGCTTGGGTGCTGCCCTTACTTGGACAAGCCTCCGACTTATGATTAACCTCTCTCGCAAGCATTCGCAACTACGAAAGAAGAATTAAGATAAATCTAACCATAGCATGAAACATATGGATCCAAATCAGCCCCTTACGAAGCAACGCATAAACTAGGGTTTAAGCTTCTGTCACTCTAGCAACCCATCATCTACTTTTTACTTCCCAATGCCTTCCCCTAGGCCCAAATAATGGTGAAGTGTCATGTATTCGACGTTCACATAACACCACTAGAGGAGAGACAACATACATCTTATCAAAATACCAAACGAATACCAAATTCACATGATTACTTATAACAAGACTTATCCCATGTCCTCGGTAACAAACGTAACTACTCACAAAGCATATTCATGTTCATAATCAGAGGAGTATTAATTATCATTAAGGATCTGAACATATAATCTTCCACCAAGTAAACCAACTAGCATCAACTACAAGGAGTAATCAACACTACTAGCAACCCACAGGTACCAATATGAGGTTTTGAGACAAAGATCGGATACAAGATATGAACTAGGGTTTGGAGAGGAGATGGTGCTAGTGGAGATGTTGATGGAGATTGACCCCCTCTCGATGAGAGGATCATTGGTGATGACGATGGCTTCGATTTCCCCCTCCGGGAGGGAAGTTTCCCCGGAAGAACAGCTCCGCCGAAGCCCTAGATTGGTTCTGCCCAAGTTCCGCCTCGAGACGGCGGCGCTTCATCCCGAAAGATCTCTTATGATTTTTTTCCATGTCAAAACCCTCCATATAGAAGACGATGGGCACCGGAGGGCTGCCAGGGGGCCCACAAGCCACAAGGGCGCGCCCTGGGTGGTAGGGCGCGCCCCCAGGCTTGTGGCCTCCTGGTGGGTCCCCTCTGGTATTTCTTTCGCCCAATATTTTTTATATATTCCAAAATAATTCTCCCTAACTTTTCTGGACTTTTGGAGTTGGGTAGAATAGGTCTCTCATATTTGCTCCTTTTCCAGTCCAGAATTCCAGTTGCCGGCATTCTCCCTCTTCATGTAAACCTAGTAAAATTAGAGAGAAAAGGCATAAGTATTGTACCATAATGTGTAATTACAGCCCATAATGCAATAAATATCAATATAAAAGCATGATGCAAAATGGATGTATCATGGGTGGAGGTCAAGGTTACCCCCGCAGGCTACGCCTTCTTGAGCCGCGGGTGGCAGACCTTCGCCCGCACCCACGGCCTAGAGGGGAGGCTCACTCAACACTTCAAGCACGACAGCGCCACGGTGCTTTTCGTCAAGATCTTCGGGGAGGACGATAGGCGCTTGGGGTGCTGCCCGGAGGGTGATGGTGGCGGCGATCTTTGAGGTGAGCTTGCCCTTGGCGACGGCCACCATGCTTCCAGCAGCAGTGACACCTCCTCCGAGTAGAGTTCGAGCGACGACAGCTACGACGCAACACCGCGTCGGTGCGCCAGGACTTCGGAGGGTAGCCAGCCGTGACGGCGCCGTTCGCCCACCCGGGAAGCGGCTACACCGGCACGCCGCCATGGGCCCGTCAAGGAGGAGGAGGACTCCGACTGAGCGCTGGCGTGCCGGAGCCAGCGCCTCAGGAGTGGCAGCCCCCGAGGGGGGCTCCTTCGCCTTCTTCTTCCCTTCCTTTCCCTGTAATCAAAAAATCACGAATGGCCCCTCTGGGCGCGTGTAATGAATTTCTGGCACTCGCGCCCTTACTTTAGCACTCTCATGATGCATCCGGTCCTTGTGTTATTGTTAATTGCGACTTCCTGTTGGTCGTGATTAGGGTACTTAGCTTGATGCGTCCACGGCAGGCCTCTGCGTCGTGAGGTCGGGTAGTGACGACTGAGGAGCTTGGGGGTTTTGGAGGGGTTTATCTTTCCTGCGAGTGAGGTGGTTTGGGAGCGTTTTCGGCACTCTGCATCGGCGGGGCCCAATCCCGCGCATACCTCCACCGCCGTTGGGGCGTCCGGATCACGAGGATGAGAACAAGGGGCGAGGTGCTTCGTGACCACTGAGGCCTCTGAGTCGCGTTGCTCAGGACTCCCCGTTGACGCTCAAACGGCTCCCATACCTGTTTTGCCGGTTCCTGCCCCGAGAGGTGTGAGCCTCCAGAGGCTCCAAGATAGTGCGCCGGGCCACGGCGGAGCCCCCGAGCGAGGGTGAGGCGGCACACACCTGCTACCTCACTCGAGAGCGCCACACGAGGACCAGGACGCCAAGGCCTTGGCGAGGTGTGCGCACCGTGCCCGTAGCCCCCGCTCGTGGGGCACGAGAGGGAGAGGCTGGCAGGTGTTAACCTGAAGAAAGAAACTTCAAGATAGAAAACTGCAAGGAGAAAAATCCCTGCCCCTTTTTCTTTAAATATAGTTGAAAAGCCTCGAGTTTCATTCCAGAAAAATGGCAAATTTGAATACAAGAAATGCAAATAACAGCCGCGTCCGGTACCTAGGCTAGTCTTCGTCTTCCCCCCAGCGCGGAGCATAGGGCATCCACGTTGCGTGGGCATAGTGATTGGAAGACAGTATTGTCCGCCAGCACGGAGCATGGGGCTTCCACTTGGGTGTGGGTGGGAACCCCTCCGCGTCCTCGGGGGGCTCCGGGCGTATACAACCCACTAATTATTACATGAGAGTGTCAAGGGTAGAACTTGCCGATGTGCTGGATGTTCCAGGCATTCTGGATGGGGATCCCGTCCTGAGTCTCCAGGCACGCGGCGCCAGGCCTGGAGACGCGGGCGACCCCGAACGGGCCCTCCCACACGGGCAAGAGCTTGTGCAAGCCCTCCCTGGAGAGGACCCACCTCAGGACAAGGTCTCCGATTTCGAGGGTCCTGGAGTGGACGTTACGACAATGGTAACGCCGCAGAGCCTGCTTGTACCTCGCAGCTCGGAGCGAGGCTTGGCGACGGGCCTCCTCCCCAAGCACGAGGTTTGTCCCCCGCGAGGCATCCTGACACTCCTCGTCGAATGCCAAGACCCGCGGGGATCGATGCTTGACCTCGTGTGGGAGGACGGCTTCAGCTCCGTAGACGAGGAAGAACGGGGTCTCGCCGGTGGGCTTAGTCGCAGTGGTGTGGATGGACGACAACACGGACTGAAGCTCATCGAGCCAACCCCTGCCAATGCCTCAAGCTTCTTCTTGAAGCTCCTTGCCTTGAGGCCCCGCAGGACCTCCGCGTTGGCGCGCTCTGCCTGACTGTTGCTTCGTGGGTGCGTCACCGAAGCATAGCATATCTGCGTTCCAAGGTTAGTACAATTGGTCCTAAAAAGGTTGCTTGTGAACCGCGAACCGTTGTCGGTGATGATGCAGTTGGGGACTCCGAAGCGGCTCACGAGGCCCTTGATGAACTTGACGGACGAAACGGCGGGGATGGTGCGGACGGGCTCCACCTCCGCCAACTTGGTGAACTTGTCGATGGCGACATAGAGGTAGCGGTATCCGTCGGCCGCTCGCGGAAAGGGCCCCAGTATATCCAGCCCCGAGACCACGAAGGGCCAGGAGAGCGGGATAGTCTGGAGGCCTTGTGCGGGCTGACGAATCTTCTTGGCATGGAACTGGCAAGCCTCGCAGGACCGGACCAGCTCGGTGGCGTCGTTGAGCGCCGTAGGCTAGTAGAAGCCACTGCGGAACGCCTTCCTACAAGGGTGCATGACGAGGAGTGATGCTCGCAGTCTCCTCCGTGGGTATCGGCCTGCAGCTCGCGCCCCTGTTCTCCAGACATGCATCGCAACGCGACGTCATTCGGACGCCTGCGGTATAGCTCGCCGTCCTGCAAACAATAAGCTGTGGCCTGACGTACCACACGCTCTGCGTCTTCCTCCTTCCCTGGTAGTGTGCCATGGAGCAGGTACATCTTGAACTCTTGTGTCCAGTCGTCGGCCTGGGGCTCCAGCGCCAGGAGCAGTCAGGCTCCTGAGGCCGGGCCACAAGTTGGAGCCCTCGAGGGCGGTGATCGGGGCAGCTCTTCGCCCTGCGGCACCTGGTCCGTAGTTGGAGTTGCCGCGGATGGCTTGAAGAGCCTTTCCTCGAAGATGCCTGGCTCCTGAGGCTCGCGGCGCGACGCTTTCTTGGGGATGTCATCAGCCTCATTGTTCGCGCCGCGTGGAATGTTTTGTAACTCCAAGCCCTGAAAACGCTTTTCAATCTTACGTACCTCTTCCAAGTATGCCTCCATGTGCTCGTACTTCGGCGTGTACTCCTTGTTGGAGAAGTTCACGAGGAGCTGGGAGTCGCCCTTGATGGTGAGGCGCTTGACCCCCAAGGCCGCCGCGGCCTTGAGGCCAGCGATCAAGCCTTCATACTCTGTGATGTTGTTGGAGACCTTCTCGCCGTGCTGGAAGCAAAGCTGTACGGCGTGGTAGAGTTTGTCCTGCGCGTGAAGGCCCCGTCGAAGTGCATGATCGAACAATCAGGTGCCTCGTCGCCGGGGGTGAGGGACTAGCCCTCGTCCAGCCCTCGGTCGGGAGCGTCCATCCACTCGGCCACAAAGTCCACCAGGGCTGCCCCCTTGATTACCCTGGTCGTGATGAACTCTAACTCAAAGGCCTGCAGCTCGATGTTCCACTCTGCGACCCTCCCTGCAGCGTTGGGGTTGCATACCACTTTCTCCAAGGGATACGCAGAGACGATCTTGATGGGGTGGCCCTGAAACTAATGGCGTAGTTTCCTTGAAGCAACGAGAAGCGCCAGTAGGAGCTTCTACTGCATAGGGTAACGTGAACGTGCGTCCCGTAGTACGGTACTGACGTAGTACACCGGGTGCTCTATGAGGGAGAAGCCTTCCGTGCCGCCCCGCTCCGCAGCGGGCTCATGAGATCCTGGTGCTTTGGGGGTCGCCGGGGCGGCCGAGGCCTCAGGAGCATCATCTTGAAGAGGTGAGGGCTTCGGGGCATGCTGTGAGTCACCTTGCTTCGTGCCAGGGGACCTGCCTGTGCCTGAGGGTGTTGCGTGCATTCCGGCACGTTCCTCCCTGACCGCCATGAGCGTAGCACTGGCGGAGTGCGGGGTGGCAGCCAGGTATAGCAACAGGGCCTCCCGAAGGCGGGGCGCCCCCATTACTGGTGGGCTCGTGAGGTGCCGCTTGAGGTCCTCGAATGCCGCATCTGCCTCCGGAGTCCATTCGAAGGGGCCCTTCCTCTTCATGAGCTTGAAGAACGGTAGGGCGGGCTCGCCAAGCTTGGAGATGAAACGCCCCAAGGAGGTGACGCAGCCTGCCAGCTTCTGCATTTCCTTGAGGGTCTGAGGCGGACTCATCTTGCTTATAGCCTTGATCTTCTCCGGGTTTGCCTCGATCCCCCGGTGCGACAGGAGGAAACCGAGTAGTTTACCCGATGGGACCCTGAAGACACACTTCTCGGGGTTCAGCCTCAGGCTCAATCGCCGCAGGCTGGCGAATGTCTCCTCCAGGTCCTCGACCAGGGTCTTGGCTTCTCGCGACTTGACCACGATGTCGTCAACGTAGGCCTCCGCGTTCCTTCCGAGCTGCTGCCCCAGGGCGATGTGCATCAACCGCTGGAAGGTTGCGCCAGCGTTCCACAGCCCGAAGGGCATGCATGTGTAGCAGAACACACCGCACGTGGTGAGGAAGGCCGTCTTCTCGACGTCCTCCACCGCCATCTTGATCTGATGGTAGCTAGAGAAGGCATCCTGGAAGCATCGGAGGTCACACTCGGCGGTGGAGTCCACGATCTAGTCGATGCGCGGCAGCGGGAACGGGTCTTGGGGGCAAGCCTTGTTGAGGTTCGTGAAGTCGACGCACATGCACTCCTTCCCGCACTTCTTCGGGACGACCACTGGGTTGGCCAGCCACTCCGGGTATCGCACCTCTCGGATAACCCTGGCTTCCTTCAGCTTGCCGTCCTCCAGGGAGATGAATGCTTGTTCTCTTGGGCCTGTCTCCTCACCTTTTGCTTTACCGGACGTGCGTTAGGGAAAACCATGAGGTGGTGCTCAATCACATCCCTCGGGACCCCCACCAGGTCGGACACGTTCCACGCAAACACATCCTTGTTTGCGTGGAGAAAGGCAACCAACGCCTCCTCCTGCTCCGGAGGGAGGCCGGCGCCGATGGTGAAGGTGGGGCCAGGGTTCTTGTCATCTACAGGCACCTGCTTCGTATCAGCCCGGTTCTGAGAGAACATCTCCTTCTTCTTCACCAACGCGGCGCCGACGGCATCCTCCGGAGTCTGCGCTTTGTTCCCAACGTCGGGGTGCGCCGCGGCCGCGGCCTTGTAGGTGAGCTTGAGCGCCTGGACCGCGTCTCTGGCATCCCCGGCGACGGAGATGATGCTGTTGCTCCCAGGCATCCTGATGACGTTGTAGCCTCGGTGCGTCGCCGCCATGAACTTTGCGAGGGCAGGGTAGCCAAGGATCACATTGTAAGGGAGGTGGATGTGGGCGACGTCGAAGTCGATCTGCTCGGTGCGATAGTTGTAGCGGGTGCCCAAGGTCACGGGTAGGCGCACCCGCCCGAACGGGGCGACGGAGCCCCTGGCCACCCCAAAGAAGGGCCTTGAGGGTGCGAGCTATTCGTAGGGCACCTAAAGCATCTTGAAGGTTTCCACGAAGAGGACGTTGTGGCTGGCCCCGCCATCTATGAGGGTCTTGGTGACGGCCACGTTCCTTATGGTCGGTGTGCATAGCATGAGGAGCGTACCGGCGGCAGCCGTTGTCCTGGGGTAGTCGTCGGGCCCGAAGGTGATGTCAACCTCCGGCCACGTTCGAAGCTATGGGGCCTCAAACCGTGGCCGAACCGCACTCGCCTAGCGGAGAAACTGCTTGACTTGGCGGCTGGAGGCATGTGCCTGCGATCCGCCGAGAATGCATGCGACCACGGGATTGGCTAGGCGAGCCGCGGCGCCCCCGCGCACCTTGGGCTGCCTGGCCTCGGAGCCAAGTCGGCCATGGAGCCGATGAATCGAGGCCTAACTGCAGCCGCGGATGGAGAGGCTTCGACACGCCCCCTAGCTGGCGCGCCAAATGTCGGATTTCGGGCTCCGCAAAACCCAAAGAGGTTCGAACACAGGGGCGTGTGCGAAGATCCCCAATAGCTTCGACCTCAAGCTCACAGCTCGACAGCCTAGCCCAGCGAACTCACTCAATTGTGGGGAAGAAGATTAGCACACGAGGATTTACCCAGGTTCAGGCCACTGCGAAGCGTAAGACCCTACTCCTGCCTTTTGGTGGATTGCCTCACGAGGAGGTTTGTGGATGAACTAGTACAGTGGTGAGTAGCCTCGCGAGGTGCCCGAGTGGTGTTCCGTTCTCCCTCTTCTATGGAGCATCCTAGCCTCTATTTATAGCGGCCCGGGTCCTCTTCCCTTATCGCTATGGTGGGAAGGGATCCCACAATGGCCAAATTCGAAGGGGGACAAGGAGTACATCTTATCCTGATGAAAGGTGGTCTTCGCCTACAAAGTAGCCGGTGGTAATGCAGAGGTGCACTACTAGGGAAAACCTTATAGACATAATCTTACCAGTAGCGCAGTTTAAACAAAGGCGCTACTGCTACTTATCAGTACCGCGCTACAACAGACCGCGCTACTGCTACCCGCATAGCAGTAGCGCGTCAGGACGAAACAGCGCTACTACTACAATTGCCACGACCTTGCCGCCAGACTAGGTATAGCCGAAGCGCCTGTTTCCTAAACGCGCTGCTGCTATGTCGTTTAGCAGCAGCGCTTTATCCCAAAGAGCGCTACTGCTAAAGCCTATCTTCACCAACTTCTCCAACCGGCCACCCCTCACTCTCCCCTCTCCACTCCACTCTCACTCTCCCCCGCACCCCCCGTCGTCCACCGCCGCCGCCATTCCCCGACCACCGTCGTCGCCCGCCGCCGCCGACGCTCCTGGTCCTCCTCCTCCCTCCTCCCTCCTCCTCCTCTCTCCTCTCTCCTCCCTCCTCCCACCGCCCTCCTCCCCCTCAGCGCCCCTCCCTCCTCCTCCTCTCTCCTCTCTCCTCCCTCCTCCCACCGCCCTCCTCCCCCTCAGCGCCCCTCCCTCCTCCTCCGGCCGCCCACTCCTCCCTCCTCCCTCCTCCTCCGGCCAAGCCCTCCGCTGGCAGACCTCCTCCCACCGCCCTCCTCCCCCTCCTCCTCTCTACTCCCTCCTCCCACCCCCTCCTCATTCCTCCTCCTCCCTCCTCCCACCGACCTCCTCTCTCCTCCCTCCTCCTCCTCCCTCCTCCCACCCCCTCCTCCCTCCATCTCTCCTAAACCCTAAACTGTTTTTTTACTATTCTTGTATAATGTAGTTTTTTTCTGTTTTTTAGTAAGTGTTTAATAGAAATAGTTTATTTAGGAAGTGGTTAATAGAACTAGTTTACTTATAGTAAGTGCTTAATAGAACTTGTATAATGGTCGCTTCTCCTTCTTCTCTTTGTGCTAGACCTTTGTTATGCACTAGGGGAAGAAGGAGTAGCGACCATCATCGACGGTCGAAAAATCGGTGAGGGAGTGTCCACCATATATGAGAGAAGAAGAATGCCGACTGTTGTCGTGGGGGTCGCTTCTCCATCTTCTCCTTGTGCTAGATATTTGTTATGCACTAGGGGAAGGAGGAGTAGCGACCATCATCGACGGTCGAAAAATCGGTGAGGGAGTGTCCACCATATACGAGAGATAAGAGTTTAGGAAGGAAGACTCGACAGACCTAAAGTCAACCCGTTGCATATTGAGTAATAGTGATCTGTGTGTTGAGTTTCCTGGTAGTTGCCTTCGATCGATTTTAAATGTTTCAACTATGAACATAGGAAATGTCTGACAACGAAAGGGAATTCGTTATGTGCGAATGCTGCGAGGACGAGCGCGGCCTGTGCGACAAGACTCACCTAGTTGGTGGTAGGCGCTTCAGCATCATGCTGGATGAGACCTTCGAAGTGGATACAGTAAGTCACAACGACAAATCTTTTTTCGTAATTAAGCATGACTTCTGCTTCTTTTGCTTCAACTTATAATTTTAATTTTTTACTATTCTACTAGCGTATCCCCTGCCATGCAAGAATTTATGTCTTGGATAAGATTGGTTTCAGTACTAAAAAGAGTATGGAGGTAAAGAGAGTTCACTTGAGGACCGAGCATGGTTATACTTTTGCCGTAAAATTGTACAATGCAGACACCTACTCCTATTTTGAATGCAAAAATTGGAGAGCACTATGCAAGGCTTATGCATTTGAGCCTAATATGCTTATCACCTTTGATATTCGTCCGGAAGATGAAATTGAAGGTAATATCGACATCTGGGTCGATGTGCAGACGCCTCCAGTTCTACCATTATGTGAGTATCTCAACCATATTTATTAAGTAATTTATATTGTTTATTTAAAAATAGTTGACAACTAATTTCTATTGATAGCTTATTTCCATTCAAGCAAACATGTCCAGCGCTTGGTAGACAGCACCTACTACTGTCCCGGGGCTGAACTAAACTGCGAGGAGATAGGTCATTATGTTTCATGGCTTGAGGATCTTGATACTGTCAAGACAGGTTATTTTCCTGGACTTCGAGATATTAGTACTCAAAACATGCGACCACTAGTGTGCGTATTGAACTACGGTCACATCTATTTAGGAAAGATGGTAAGATTTTTACTATTTGTCCTCAGTGCATCTTTTGCATACATTATTTTTTAAGCTAAACTTCATTGCTAAGTATGTTACTACGATGTTCTTCAACAGGGACTCCCGATGAGTGTTGTGCCTCGTTGGATCGACTCTAAAGGTCGCATGACAATGGTTAGCTTACGGCCAAGATATCCTGTATTGCACATGAGTGCATTCATCATTTCTCGAAGCGAGCAAGTCTTAATAGTCAAAAACTGGAGCAAAATTGTGAAGGATCGCATCAGAGAAGTACTAGGGGGCAGCAATCAGAAGCGCAGCAGGAGTGCTACACATGTTTTATGCTATTTTACCTGAGAGAGAGCAGCAGAAGTAGGTCCTAGGTATTAAGAACAATTAGTTAGTGCTGATTATATATGACTATGATGATGATGAGAAGTTTTTATTATGTGCTACAATGTGTTAGAGTTGATGGTGATGCTAAGGAGGCGTAGTGATTATGAGTACTATCATGATGATGATGATGATGATGATGAGGAGTTGGTATTATAACTAGTGACAAAGTTGTTATATGATTTCTCATGGACGAAAATGATGATGATGAGGAGTTGTTATATGACAATGATGTATTATGATGATACTGTATGAAAACTTGTATAATGGCATATGAATATACGACATAAAGCAAAAAAGAAATATGTAATAATAGTAGTAGCGCGGGTAGAGAGGTGCGCTGCTAGTAACTACCAGTAGCGCTTTCTACAAAAAGCGTTGCTGCTAAGTAGGTATAGCAGTAGCGCGGGTGAACATACGCTACTGCTACAATTTAGCTGTAGCACGTTAGCAGTAGCGCTGGACCCAGCGTTACTACTATAGGTTTTTCAAGCGCTACTAGTAGGGTTTCACCTAGTAGTGGTGGGCTTGGCGATGACGTCCGTCCTGCTGGGCTCGTGCTCTTGGTCTCGTTGCGCCGGAATGGAAACCTTTGGGGGTGCTTTGGGAACCTGCGTACGCCTTTGCCTCCTTTGCACCAAAGAGGAAACTGTCTCTGCTGTGTGTGCTGGTGCCCGCCTGGCCCTGCTTGCGTCATCCTCGACCTCCCGAGGCTGATCATTGCATAGGGATCTCTGCCCCTTGGGAGGCGACCTGGGAAGGCCTCTTCCCTCTGAGGGTCTTGGCGCCGTCCCCCTCGCGAGCGCGAGGCTCTTGCGAGGGCCTTATCTTGAGTGAGGCCGCACTGGGCCGTGCTTGGCTGTTGAAGTGGGCCATGCCCTGGGCCGCAGGTTGGCAGGTCTGGGTACCCCCATTCCGAGAACGTCGACAATGGACTCTTGGAGATCTATTTGATGTAAACTTTTGCGGTGTGTTTTTTGGGATCCGATGAATTTTGAGTTCATGATAAGTTTCTATCCATGAATATTATTTGTGTCTTCTTTGATCTCTTATATGCATGATTTCTTATAGCCTCATATTTCTTCTTCGAATCTTCGGTTTAGTTAGGCTGACTAGATCGATTTTTCTTCCCACGGGAAGAGGTGCTTTGTGATGGGTTTGATCTTGCGGTGTCCTTTCCCAGTGACAGAAGGGGCAGCAAGGCACGCATGTATCGTTGCCATTAAGGATAACAAGATGAGGTCTATTCCTACATGAATAGATCTTGTCTACATCATGTCATCTTTCTTATTGCATTACTCCGTTTTTCCATGAACTTAATACACTAGATGCATGCTGGATAGCGGTCGATGTGTGGAGTAATAGTGGTAGATGCAGGCAGGAGTCGTGTCGGATTTCGGGCTCCGCAAAAACCCTAAGAAGTTCAAACTCAGGGGCGTGTGCGAAGATCCCCCAACAGCTTCACCCCCTCCAAGCTCAGAACAGGATGACCCCGCTCGATGGCGAGGAAGAAGATAGCACACGGGAGTTTACCCAGGTTCGGGCAGCTGCGAAGCGTAAAACCCTACTCCTGCTTTTGGTGGATTGCCTCGCAGGGAGGTTTGTGGATGAACTAGTACAATGGTGAGTTGTCTCGCGAGTGCGTTTGGGTCGTGTCGTATCCCCTTCTACAGAGCAGCCTAGCCTCTATTTATAGCGGCCTGGGTCCACTTCCCTTATCGCAATGGCGGGAAGGGATCCCACAACGGCCTAATTCGAAAGGGGACAGGAGGTACATCTTATCCTGACGAAATGTGGTCTTCACCTGCAAAGTAGGTGGTGGTGACGCGGTGGTGGGCTCGCTGGTGACATCCGTCCTGCCGCGCCCGCTGGCCTCGTCTCGTTGCACCATGATGGAAACCTTTGGCAGGGTGCCTCGGGAACCTACGCTCGTCCTTGTCTTCTTTCCACCAAAGACGAAACTATCCCCTCTGGCGCGCTGGCGCCCGCCCGGCCTGGCTGGCGTCACCCTTGACCTCCCGAGGCCGAGCATTGCATAGAGATCTCCGCCACTTAGGAGGGGGTCAGGGGAGGCCTCCCCCTTCCGAGAGCCTTGGCGCTACCCTCCTCGCGAGGGTGGGACTCTCACGAGGGTCTTGCCTTCAGTGAAGCCGCGCAGGGCCGTATGGACCGTCAAGTGGGCCATGCCCTGGGCCACAAGGAGGCAAGTTTGGGTACCCCGGTATCCAGAACGCCGACAAGTCGGTCTATTTATCTTGGATGTGATGCCTATATAATGATCATCTCCTTGGATATCGTCATGATTATTTGATCTTCTATCAATTGCCCAACAGTAATTTGTTCACCCACCGTGTGCTATACTCATGAGAGAAGCCACTAGTGAAACCTACGGCCCCCGGGTCTACTTTTCAAACATAATGCTTTCCGATCTATCTTTTTGCATCTGTGTTTTCAGATCTACAAAACCAAAAATACAAAAACATATTGTTGCTCTTTTTATTTCCTCTTCTTATTTTGTGTTCTTGAGAGATCTATCTCTCCTATCTATCATCACCTAATCTATCTTTTTACCGTAGAGAGATTGACAACCTCTCTTTCGCATCGGGTTGCAAGTATTTGTTATTTGTGTGCAGGTGCTGCATATTGGGTGGTGTTGATCCTCCTACTGGTTCGATAACCTTGGTTTCATAACTGAGGGAAATACTTACCGTCGTTGTGCTGTATCATCCCTTCCTCTTTGGGGAAATACCGACACAGTCTCAAACCACGTCACGCGTCTTGACGACTCGCGGGAGACCGATCTATTGCTCCTCGAGGAGGCCCGCCGCCAGGCCGCCCTTCGCTCTGCGAGGTACCAGTTGGCCTTGCGGCGTTACGACAGTCCCAACATCTACCCTCGTACCCTCGAGGTCGGGGATCTCATCCTACGGCAGATCCTTTCCAGAGAGGGCCTCCACAAGCTCTCGCCCATGTGGGAAGGCCCTTCTAGGGTTGCCCATGTCTCCAGGCCAGGCGCTGCCCGCCTGGAGACGGAGGATGGAGTAGCCGTGCAGAATGCCTGGAACATCTAGCACCTCCGCAAGTTCTACCCATGACCCTCTCACGTAAGAATGAGGTGGGGCTGTACACGCTCAGGAGCCTCCCGGTGAGCTACCCCTTAGCCTCGGGAGAACTCCCTCCCATGCCCCAGTGGAAGCCCCATGCTCCGTGCTGGTGGAACGATCGAACCGCGATCATGGCCACGCCCAAGTGGAAGGCCCATGCTCGATGCTGGAGGAACTGTTGAATCACAACCATGCCCACGCCCCAATGGAAGCCCCATGCTCCGCGCTGGTGGAACGATGGAACCGTGATCATGCCCATGCCCCAGTGGAAGCCCCATGCTCCGTGCTGGCGGAACGACCGAACTGCGATCATGCCCACACCCAAGTGGAAGCCCCATACTCTGTGCTGGCGAAACAATCGACGAGGGCGCCCCACGGGCTGCACCAACCTCAGGCTGACCCGCGCCGGACGCGGCAGTCGCACCTCTTTTTACTTGTAAACAAATTTGTCATCTCCTTTAGTAAAAGCTTTGGTTTTTGAGTCTTGCGGCATTTTTTTGGATTTCTTTTCGCGAGCCACGCACGCTCGCTGTCTCCCTCTTGAGACTCACAGGCGGGGGGGGGGCTGGATAAGGTGCCTACGCTCGTCTCAGCCCCAGCGGCATCGGAAGCCCAAGTGGCGGGCTCCGAGCCACGGGTCTGTTTTGGTGCGTGCCACCTCACCAAGGCCTTTGGTGTCTAATCTCCTCGCGCGACGCACATGAGTGAGCCGACGAGGATGCGTCGTTCCCCTAAGGTGGAACCCCCTGCGCATGGCCCATGCGCACGCGGGCTATTTTTGATCGAAGGGTGGCCTATCGAGCATTTCGCCTCAGCAGCCCTCACCTGCACCTGGCGCCCGCGCCTCCTGGTCTTGCTCAGGCGTCGCAACCTGGCTTACCAGCGTCAGCTGAGCCTCGCGTAGAAGTTACGTCCTAATATCGCGAGATACAGAAGCGAGCGTAAAGGAAAAACAAGCATTGAAGGGAGCCCCATGAGAGCACAAGTACTCATTACAGCAATAGCGGGTTCAATCAAAAGCCGCTGACTTCACCCCCCGGCAGGACCACAGATGAATATTAACAGAAAGACAAAAAGGCAATCTAGGAAGACACGTCGCTTCCACCGCCATCGTCGCCTTCACGTTCTTCAGCTCCTCCCTGACTCTCGTGGCTGTCAGGGGCGAAATGTGCACTCAGTGCGTCCACATGGTCTTCCACCGCTTCCTCCAGGGCACCACGGATCACCTCAGGAACGGGGGCTATCACGGCATCGAAGTCAAAGCAAGGGTCAGCGCGAAGGAGATGGCTCAAGACGCGCATTAATGCCTAGGCAAGAAGGTCGCGGCATTCTTCCTCGACGATTATGCCCACCTTCTTGACGCTCGCTTCGAGTCATTCCACGACCTTGGTGAAAAAGTCGAGGTAGCCGGCATCGTAGGGCACGAGAGTTCTGGAGATGTCCTCCTTGTAGATGCAGCGCAGGGAGCGCTAAGCCTGCAACTCGAGGCCTTGGAACATCTTGGAACACATATCCTCTCTCCCCCGAGCCCGGTTCGCTTCGTCTGTCGCTCGCTCCACGAGGGACGTAACGCCCCCCACCTACTCCTGGAGCGACGCCAGTTCGGCCTCGACGATAGCTTGGGATTTCAGCGCGGCCTCCCATCGCCCTTCTACCTCGGCATAATTTTCTTGAGGCCGACTATCTCATGCTGCAGCTCCTTGCACCGCGCCTTGAAGCGGCCCTCCTGCAGCGTCAACATATCACCATAATCTTTGGCGACTGACATGGCTTGGACTGCGTCGGTATTTCCCCAAAGATGAAGGGATGATGCAGCACAGCGACGGTAATTATTTCCCTCAGTTATGAAACCAAGGTTATCGGACCAGTAGGAGGATCACCACCACCCAATAAGCAGCACCTGCACACAAACAACAAATACTTGCAACCCGACGCAAAAGAGAGGTTGTCAATCTCTCTACGGTAAATAGATAGATTTGGTAGTGATAGATAGGAGAGATAGATCTCTCAAGAACACAAATAAAAAGAGTAAATACGCAGCAATATGTTTTTGGGTTTTTGGTTTTGTAGATCTGAAAACAAAGATTACAAAAAACGTAGATCGAAAAGTAATATGATAGAAAAGTAGACCCGGGGGCCGTAGGGTTCACTAGTGGCTTCTCTCATGAGTATAGCGCACGGTGGGTAAACAAATTACTGTTGGGCAATTGATAGAAAATCGAATAGTCATGATGATATCCAAGGCAATGATCATTATATAGACATCACGTCCAAGATAGATAGACCGACTCCTGCCTGCATCTACCTCTATTACTCCACACATCGACCGCTATCCAGCATGCATCTAGTGTGTTAAGTTCATGGAAAAATGGAGTAATCCAAGAAGAACGATGACATGATGTAGACAAGATATATTCATCTAGGAATAGACCCCATCTTGTTATCCTTAATAGCAACGATACATGCGTGTCTTGCTGCCCCTTCTATCATTGGGAAAGAACACCGCAAGATCAAACCCATCACAAAGCACCTCTTCCCATGGCAAGAAAAATATATCTAGTCGGCCTAACTAAACCAAAGATTCAAAGAAGAAATACGATGCTATAAGCAATCGTGCATATAAGAGATCAAAGAAGACTCAAATAATATTCATGGATAGAAACTGATCATGTCGTGGTTTTGTCACAGCAGATGTCCGAAGACTTAGGTTCGAGGCCATCGCTAAGGCGGTGGACTCAAAGGGGTTGGTCGAGACGAGGGACACGAGTTTACCCAGGTTCGGCCCCTCAAGAAGAGGTAAAAGCCTACGTCCTACTTGTGTTGTATTGCTTGGAGTATCGATTACAAGGGAGCGGATTCGCTTGACCTAGTTCTCGATTGATTGGTTTATGTCTAAGCCGCCCCAGGGCCTCACCTTTATATAGGAGGTCGAGGCTCTGGGTTACACGAGTCCTAAACCGACTCATACATCGTAGTTGATCCTGTCTCTAAGCCGCCTTGCTATCTTGGGCAAGCCGTATTCAGGCGGCTTAACCGCCCGGGTCTTCACACCATCTTTTGTCTCTGGGCCTTCGTCATGGCCCGTCAGGTAAGCCGCCACGCGGCCTGGCCTTCATCTTCCGGCCCACCTTACAGGTCTTGGCTACGAGCCGCCAGGTACGACCCGGCCCCTCTTGGGCGGGTCTTACCACGGGGTTATATCCCCAACATTAGGCCCCAGGTTGATTTGAGCCTGCTCATGTCAATCTTCAAACTCATTTGGCGGCGAGTCTCACATTTTTGTCACCTGAAAAAGAAAACTCATAACCCGCCGTGACGTCACATCGAATATGCTAAAAAGATTCTGTGACGTTTGCAACGGATCCTCTCATTGAATGGTCGGCCCGAAAATCGAAGCGCCCCTTTCGGTCAATCTTCACTGTGCCTCTTCAATTTTTACGCGCACTGTTGCCATCCCATCCCATAAATAGGGACACGTGGTGGCTTTTTCCCTTTCTCTGCCGTCGCTGTCATCTTCCTCCCTCAGTCAGCCTCGCCTCTAGAGCTCCGCCGCACGTAATCGGACCCCGCCGTCGTCCCCAACGCCGGCCGCTGCATCGACCTGACTTGGACCAGAAACTCCGTCGGGCCGCCCGCATCCAGGAGGTACCGTTCTCAACCTTTCTCGAACCTAGAATCATCTCCATTAGGATCCCCCGAGTTCATCGGGTTTTCTCTAGTGTTCTTCGCAGGTTCTTCGCTGTTCTTTGTAATATAAATTGTAGATGGCCCCTTGAACCTCATATTACTTATCTATCCATTGCGGTTGTCCTTCTAATGCCAATGCCCTCTTGCTTTGGATCTGCATAGCAACCTCCACCGCGTGCTGCCCGCCTGTCCTTCTTCTGTCTTTTTAGGGTTTTTGAATATGTTTCATTTTTACCTTCGCCCGTAGATCTTGCAGCTATAGTGGTAATATGCGAAACCTGTTTATCCGTACTTAGCTATATTTTCCAGCATCGCCTTGTCCATCTAACCCGCCGATGCATTGGCGGCTCTCTGATAAAAACACTTCGGCGGCTTAACACCTCACCATTATGTTGACCACAGCTGCCTTGACTAGTTAATATTTTTCTAACCTGCCATACTCTGCACCTTCTCGTAGTTTGATCCGCCATTATGCCGAGAGCACCCTCGTCATGTGATTGGGTCAGCTCCGGAGTCACCGAACAACTCTTACTTGATTTCGTAGAATCGGGTATCCTGCCGGCTCAGGATGTTATCCATTGGCGGGTTCCAGGGCCAGAATCAAGATCTACTCCCAAGGAAGGGGAAGTTGTCGTGTTCACTGATCACCTCCTTCGTGGATTTAGCCCGCCCGGGTCAAAGTTTTTCCGGGATGTTCTTCATTTCTTCAAGCTTCACCCTCAAGACATAGGCCCAAATTCTGTCACCAACATGTGTCAGTTTCAAGTCTTATGTGAAGTTTACCTGCAAGAAGAGCCGTCCGTCGACCTCTTCCGTGACTACCATTACGTCAACCGTCAAACTGAAGTGGCGGCTGGACCAAGTTTGGAGCTTGGCGGCGTTTCTATCCAGAGACGGAGAGATTTGCCCTATCCAGCAGCTATCCTACCAAGTCACCCCAAGGATTGGAACAAGACTTGGTTTTACTGCAAAGACACTTCTCCTGAAGGAGAGAATCCGCTGCCGGGTTACCGTCCTACCCGGCTCTGCAACACTGGAGAACTCCCAGATCGGTTGTCCGCCGCGGAGCGAGCGAAATATGCTCCCGCTTTCGCGAAGATCAGGGCCTTAATGGCCAACAGTTTGACTGGCGTCGACTTAACCCGCTGCTGGGTTAGCTGGAAGATCCTGCCACTGAGCCGGCGTGACCGACTCATGCATCAATTCACAGGTGAACCCAATGACACCCTCTGCTTCAGTTCCACCCCTCTGACAGAACAAGACATCAACTCCTCCGTCAAAGGACTTCTTGGCGAAAAGCAAGCGGTTTGCAACAAAGTTGGGCTGAAACCGTTCTATGTCAAGAACTCGGCTCCAGCTGTAAGACACTTTTCCACAAATTTGGTCAAACTTTAACTTTGTCTTGCTCCTTCTAACCTTTGTTGGCGGCTTATGCACAGGCCGGCTCTTCTTTCTGGAAGAAGTATAACCCTCCTGTGAGGAAACCTAAAGTGGGTAAAACCCGCGTCCAGAAGAAGAAAACGGTCGCTCAGGAACCGCGTGAGCTTGACGACTCACAGGTAGAACTTGACTCCCTTGGCCGTCTCTTTATGCAACCTATTGACAACAATTGTTCACAGGAGGAAACGGAAACCAGCCATGCAGATGCCCCTGAGGTAACTCACATCTCCTCTGACTCAGAAAACTTTCCACCAGAGAAAGTACGGCGGGTCATCCGGAAAGTCCCATTTTCTCATCCTCTTGCTTATTTAGACCCCAATTTTCTTTTGAAAAAGCAACAGCATACCTCCAGACGTCAGACCCGGAGCACCGGCTCTGAAGAGCTTTTAACCAGCTTGCCAAACTCTCCGGCTCCTCGGAAACGGCCTGCTGAGGTACTCTTTTATTTAAATCCAATTTTAATTGTCTTGCATTGCAACCTTACTCTGTTTTTCATCGTCTTAACTTTTCTAGGAGTCACCTCCTTCATCTGGCGACTCTACTGCATCTAAGCTGCCTCCTCTGAAGATCAACCCGGAGTACGTACCTTTGAATTTGCATCATACGTTTTTACCATCCTTGTCCTTTATGTGACAATCTTTTGTTTTCCAGGGCTCAAGAAAAACGAAGGAAGACCGGCGGGTCTACCGCTGCCCCTGCTGCCCAAGAGCTTGAAACTGCTAAGCTGGATTCCCCTGCACCTCATGTTGAGCCCACTGAGGCTATAACAGATGCATCTGCCGACATTCTTCAGCCTTCTGATCTGGCTGATGATGATATGGTCACTCCTGAGAGTTCTCCGAAGGCTGATCCTAAGCCGCCGAGCCCTTCAACTGCCGTTGAAGACACGGCTCATCCAGACGTTGTTGTCACTGGGACAGGTTATCAATTCCCTGATCCCCATGTATTAACCAAGCACACCTGCCAGGCTGATACAGGCTCACCAGAAAAGCTTGAGTTTGAATTCCCCGTGTTGGAAAAAATGACTGCAGATGAACTTCATGCTGGTTATCTGAATCGCCTCTCCACAAGCCACAATATGGAGTTGAAGCTTGTTGGACTGATGAAAAAGAAATACGAGGTACTCCTCCTCTCTTGCTTTTCCTTATACCCTTATGTAGCCCCCAAGAGCTGGTTTAGTATTGCAAATAGTAGACCGGGTCTTCCAATCCTTATCATAATTCAAATTGCCTAACTTGTAGCCCCTAAGTATCGAGTTAATATATATATTAAGCCGGTACTTAGTTGAAGAGTAGATCAGGGTAGCCCCCAAGTCCGGGTCAGTATGAAAATGATGAGCCGGAACTTCACTGTAAACTTGGAAAGCGCCGTGTGTAGCCCCCAAGTGCCGGCTTAACTTTACGAAGATGAGCCGGAACTTCACTGTAAACTTGGAGAGCACCGTGTGTAGCCCCCAAGTGCCGGCTTAACTTTACGAAGATGAGCCGGAACTTCATTGTAGACTTGGAGAGCAAACACAGACATTAGCCCCCAAGTGTCAAGTATATTGCTTCCAATCTGCTTGAGACTTGTAGCATAGCAGCGTCATCAACCATGTACGAATATCTTATCCTGGCGATTTAAACCTCCTGAACTGTGTTATTTCTGTTTTTGTGCAACACAGGAAGCCTTGGACGCGGCCGAATCTAATCTGACCGGCGTGAAAGAAAGCCTTGCTTCGCAACAAACCGCCCGGTCTGAGGCGGAAGAAAAATGGCGGGTTGATGTTAAGGAGCTTAAGAAGGTTCAGGCTGACTTTGACGCCTTCAAAAAGAGTGCAGAGTCTACCCAAGCCGCCCTGACCAAGCGCGTAGACGATGCTGACCAGCAACTTAAGCTTGTGTCAGATGAGCTGCAAACCCTCAAGAATCATATCTCTAGGATGACTTTTGCTATCTTTGGTACGCAGTGAATACTTAGCAAATTTCCTTGCCTTGTTTAAAAACTGTGCGGGCGGCTTATAACACCAAATCTTTCCTTGCAGGCCAAAGAAGCCGCCAGCTAGCTTCTAACAGCTTGTTGAAGCTGAAAGTAGTATACACCTTGACAGAACAGCTATACTGCGGGACCCTTTGCACCATCAAAGCAATGCTGGATGAAAGAAGCATCCCCAAATTCATGAAGGGAGTGATAGAACTCCTGTCAACTCTACCGAAGCAAATCGAAGAGCTCAAACGATCAGCCGCCAGGAAGGGAGCAATGGCCGCGCTAAGCCGGTCTTTGGCCTTTGCCCCTGAACTGACAGCAGAAGAGATGATGGATGGCTTTCCGTCCAAGAAAGACGACGGCTCAGATTTCATAGAAGCTGACTATGCCAAGTGTATGAAGGCCTCCAGAGTACTCGCATCAACACTGGCGGATGAAGTTCATCTGACTACCTACCAGGCGGCTTACAGCGTGGACAGCAAACGAGTACGCTGCCCAACCTTCGAGGCCAGGGACTTGACTCCTGCACGCCATAAGCAACTCTTTGCTCCTGAAATTGACCCGTCCCCCCTCTTTGACGAGGCTCAGTTTGAAGCTTTAACAAACTACAACTGGGATGTGGACAATCTTCAGATCGAAAAGGTCGAAGACCCGGCGCAGGATGACCCGCCATCGAGCAGATCACTTGCTTCTGAAACTTATAACCCGGCTTATTGACCCGCCAAGGCTAACAGTGTACAAAATTTTTAAGTCCGTGGTATTTTGGGCTCCCTGGAGAGTTTGTAATAAGCATAGAAAAACTTTGTTTGCCTGAGCCGTGCCATCGCGCACGTATGAACCTTTGCACAACTTGATGCATGCTTATCTGTCTTGTGTTCCGCTCATAATATCAAATTTCACGACGGCTCATCTTAGGAGATAAACCCTGCAAAAACAAACAAGACAGAATATGTTCTATATTGCTGTGAGGGCGGCTTGAAAAAGCACAACCCGGAGATGTTAACTCTTTCATGACCTTGCTTTTTCGAAAACTCATATGCCAGTTCTTCTAGGTGGATTCGCTACTTGAACTCTTAACAACACAGGGTCTCTAACGAGAGTGAGCGTCAATTCCTTTGAACAACTCAGGGTCTCTAGGCGAGATTAACTGATAAGAGCGCAACGAACCAGAGAGAGACGCAGCAGGGCATGAGTACCCTAGGGCCCATAAGGTACCTCTCACGTGACATAAATTCGTCGTTTGAACCTTAAACAGTGCAGGGTCTTTTAAAAGAGTAACTGTTTGAGAGTACGAACGGGCCACATAGCGGAGAGTCAGCAGCAGATGGGTGAGCTTATCCTCGCTTTCCATAAGCCGGCCCTCACGTGACAAGAGCCGCCGGTTTAACCTTGACCAGTACAGGGTCTCTAGCGAGAGTGACTGTCAAATATGTTTGAACAGCTCAGGGTCTCTAATCGAGATTAACTGGTAAGAGTTCGGCGGGTCACCTAGCGGAGCAGCAGCATACAGGCAGATTTAACTCAAACTTGCGGTGGCTGAAGAACCGATCAAGAGGGTGTGTAAGCTAAACCCGGCAGGTTAGAAGCCCCCAAATGACCTTGTTGACGGAGTCAACTTTTTGGGTATATAACCCAGCCTTACAGTGGCTGAAGAACCGATCAAGAGGGTGTGTAAGCTAAACCCGGCGGATTGGAAGCCCCCAAATTACCTTGTGGTTGTATCCATCTTTACACAATCTGAGATACGTAAAATGGCCGAGGCCCCGGCTTGCAGGGATGCCAACTTTATTATATATATATATAAGTGATATATACAATGATGATGTACAATGGGGGGAGTCGATGACTCAAGTATAGTACGGTCGCAGATGAGCGATATTCCACGGCCGGTGGGACTCCTGCCCAGAAGTGCGTGACTCGTCTCGTACGTCAATGAGATAGTATGACCCGTTGTTGAGGTTTCTGCTAACCACAAAAGGTCCTTCCCATGGAGGAGATAACTTGTGCGCATCCGTCTGATCTTGAATTAGACGTAACACCAAGTTGCCTTCTTGAAACGTCCGGGTCTTAACCCTGCAGCTATGATAGCGACGCAGGTCTTGTTGATGAATCGCCGATCGAGCCGCCGCCAGATCACGCTCTTCATCCAAAGCATCTAACGCGCTGTCTCATTGTCTGTCTCAACGTAAGCCGCCACCCGCGGCGAGTCATGACGTATATCACTTGGTAACACGGCTTCTGCGCCATAAACCATGAAGAAAGGCGTATAGCCTGTTGACCTGTTGGGAGTGGTTCTGATGCTCCATAAAACTGATGGCAACTCTTCTACCCAACAACCCGGCGTTCGCTGCAGAGGAACCATAAGCCGGGGCTTGATACCTCTCAAGATCTCCTGGTTAGCTCGCTCCGCCTGACCATTGGATTGTGGATGAGCAACAGCAGAGATGTCAAGCCGGATGTGCTCACTTTCACAGAACGCCTGCATAGCCCCCTTGGATAGGTTTGAGCCATTATCTGTGATGATACTATGAGGGTAACCAAAGCGGTAGATCAATTTTTTGACAAACTGAACCACCGTAGCCGCGTCACACTTGCCGACCGGCTCAGCCTCCACCCAGTTGGTAAACTTATCCACCGCCACCAAAAGGTGGGTCTTCTTGTATTTAGATCTCTTGAAGGGCCCGACCATATCAAGCCCCCAGACCGCAAACAGCTAGGTAATTGGAATCATACGCAACTCCTGAGCCGGCACGTGAGCACGTCGCCCGAACTTCTGACATCCATCGCACTTGAGAACCAAGTCTTCTGCGTCCTTATGAGCCGTCAGCCAGAAGAAACCATGTCGAAAAGCCTTGGCCACCAGAGATTTTGAGCCGGCGTGATGACCACAATCGCCAGCGTGAATCTCATTTAAGATTTCCTTACCTTCTTCAGGTGAAACACAACGTTGAAAAACGCCGGTGACGCTGCGCTTATGTAACTCGCCATTGACGATCGTCATGGACTTAGATCGCCTTATGATTTGCCTTGCCAAGGTCTCGTCCTCGGGTAACTCGCCGCAAGTCAAGTATGCTAGGTAAGGCAACGTCCAGTCAGGGATAGCATGCAGAGCCGCCACCAGCTGCCCCTCCGGGTCAGGTATAGCCAGGTCCTCCTCTGAAGGTAGCTTAACTGATGGGTGATATAGCACATCCGAGAAAACGTTAGGCGGCACCGGCTTACGCTGAGAGCCAAGTCATGATAATGCATCAGCCGCCTCGTTCTTGCGACGGTCAATATGATCCACCTGATAACCCTTGAAGTGACCAGCAATGATATCCACCGCCTGACGATAAGCCGCCATCCGTGGGTCCTTGGAATCCCACGTGCCTGAAACATGCTGAGCCACGAGGTCTGAGTCGCTAAGACATCTAACCCGGCTCAGGTTCATCTCCTTAGCTACACGGAAGCCGTGGAGTAAAGCCTCATACTCAGCTGCATTGTTAGTACAGGGAAACATCAACCTTAACACATAACAAAACTTGTCACCTCTAGGGGAAGTTAAGACAACTCCAGCCCCTGATCCTTCCAATTGTCTGGATCCATCAAAGTGAATTGTCCAGTATGTGTTATCCGGCTTCTCCTCGGGCGACTGACACTCTATCCAGTCGTTAATAAAGTCCACCAAGGCTTGAGACTTGACAGCCGTGCGGGGCACATATTTTCGATTTAGAGGCCCAAGCTCCAATGCCCACTTAGCAATCCTGCCAGTGGCTTCTCTGTTTTGAATTATGTCTCCCAACGGAGCAGAGCTAACCTCAGTGATCTGGTGTCCCAAGAAGTAGTGATTCAACTTACGATTCGCCATGAACACCCCGTATATCAGTTTCTGCCAATGTGGGTACCTCTGCTTGGACTCTATCAGAACTTCACTGACGTAGTAAACCGGCCTCTGAACCGGGTATTCTTTCCTTGCCTCCTTACGCTCCACAACAATCGCGGCGCTGACTGCCCTATTGTTAGCCGCCACGTAGAGGAGTAAAGGTTCCTTCTTAGCCGGAGCAGCCAAGACCGGCGGCTCAGACAGCTGTTTCTTGAGCGCCTCAAATGCTTCACCCGCCGCCTTACTCCAGACAAAGTTGTCTGTTTTCTTCATCATTTGATACAGAGGAATAGCCTTCTCACCCAGGCGGCTTATGAACCGGCTTAACGCAGCGATTCGACCCGCCAGGCGTTGAACGTCGTTGATGCAAGCCGGCTCAGACAAGGAGGTGATAGCCTTTATCTTGTCCGGATTAGCTTCAATGCCATGCTCAGAGACTAGAAATCCCAAGAGCTTGCCTGCAGGAACTCCAAAGACGCACTTAGCCGGGTTAAGCATCATCTTGTAGACCCGTAAATTATCAAATGTTTCTCTTAGGTCGTCAAGTAGAGTCTCCTTCTTTCTTGACTTGACCACGATATCATCCACATAAGCATGAACATTGCGCCCAATTTGACTATGAAGACAGTTCTGCACACAACGATGGTAAGTCGCCTGGGCACTCTTGAGCCCGAAAGGCATAGACACATAGCAGAAAGCACCAAAAGGCGTAATGAAAGCCGTCTTCTCTTGGTCTTTAACTGCCATCTTGATCTGGTGATAACCTGAATAAGCATCCAGGAAGCATAAACTCTCAGAACCCGCCGTTGCATCAATAATCTGGTCGATACGGGGGAGAGCAAACGGGTCAACTGGACAGGCCTTGTTAAGATCCGTGTAATCCACACACATACGCCATGTGCCGTTCCTCGTAAGCACCAACACCGGGTTAGCTAACCACTCCGGGTGAAAAACCTCCACGATGAACCCTGCTGCTAAGAGCCGGGCCACCTCTTCCCCAATTGCTTTACGCCGCTCTTCATTGAAACGGCGAAGGAACTGCTTGAAAGGCTTGAACTTAGGATCCACATTAAGGTGGTGCTCAGTGAATTCTCTCGGTACACCTGGCATGTCAGACGGCTTCCATGCAAAGATGTCCCGATTCTCACGGATGAATTCGATGAGCGCGCTTTCCTATGCGGGGTCCATGTTAGCCCCGATAGTGAACTGTTGTGATGAGTCACCCGGAGTGAAATCTACCTACTTGGTATCATCCGCCGCAAACATGAGGGGCGGCTCAGATTCCGTGTTAGGCTTCTTGGGTGGAGTCATGTCTTCCGGGTCAACATTTTCCTTATAAAACTTGAGCTCTGCCTCTGCACAACTTGACTCTGCGTAAGCTGCGTCACCTTCCTCACACTCAAGAGCTGTCTTCCGATCACCATGCACGGTAATCGTCCCGTTCAACCCGGGCATCTTGAGCTGTAAGTAAACATAGCAAGGCCTAGCCATGAACTTGGCGTAAGTCGGCCGACCAAACAGAGCGTGATATGGGCTTTTGATTTTGACCACTTCAAACCACAAAGACTCCACCCTGTAATTAAATTCATCACCAAAAGCTACCTCCAAAGAAATCTTCCCCACTGGATAAGCCGATTTTCCGGGCACCACACCGTGAAAAACTGTTGAAGAGGGCTTAAGATCCTTATCAAGCAAACCCATCCGGCTGAAAGTGTCATAATACAGGATGTTGATGCTGCTGCCAACATCCATAAGCACTTTAGTGAACACATATCCTCCTACTTGGGGGGCAACTACCAAAGCCAGTTGCCCCGGGTTATCAACACGCGGTGGGTGATCCTCCCTACTCCAAGTTATGTCAGACTCGGAAAACTTCAAATACTGTGGGAGAGCCGGCATGACCGCGTTAACCGCCCGCTTCCGTACCTTCCGGTCTCGCTTGTCGAGGCTGGTTGTAAAAACATGATACTGACCCCCACTGAGCTGTTTCGGGTGAATCTGGTACCCCGATTGGTTATTCTGCTGCTGGCCTCCACCGCCAGGCTGTTGATGATGACCTCCTTGATTGCCTTGACCCTGGTAACCGGATCCTGAGCCGCCAGCACCAAAGCCGGCTCCTGACCCGCCCGGCCCTGAGCCGCCTGACGGACCATTACCGTTATTACGGTGCTGTTGAAGGCTGTAATCCCTGAACTGTCGCATAATACTGCAATCCCTCCAAGTGTGACCTACCGGCTTATCAGGCCGGCTGTGCTCCGGACAAGGTTTATTGAGCATCTCTTCCAAGTTGAAAGGAACTTTACCCTTGTTAAAGGGTGCCCTGAAGTTCCCATTGCCCTTAGCACGATTGTTCCCAGTGCTGGTGTTCGCCAGCAATTCTGACCCGCCGTCCGGGTTCTTCCATTTGCCCGGGTTGCTGTTTCTAGCCGTGTTTTGCTGTTGACCCTTGCCATTGTTACCTTTCTTCCCGTGACCTGATTTCTCATCATCAGAGCCTGGGTTTTTCGTGTTATCAGAGTCTGTATACTTGGTGAGAGCCGCCATGAGCTCCCCCATGTCTTGGCATGAGCGTTTAAGCCGGCCAAGCTTCTGCTTCAGCGGTGTAAAATGGCAATTCTTCTTCAGAATCAAAACTGCTTGAGCCGCCGTAATCTGTTCCGAAGAGTGGATGATGGTTGAGACCCGCCGGACCCAGTGATGAGCCGACTCATCATTATGCTGCACGCAATGGTCCAGATCCACAATCGTCATGGGCTGCTTGCACGTTCCTTGGAAATTTTTGATGAATTTCGCCTTCAACTCGGCCCAGGAATTAATGGTATTGGGTGGCAAGCCCTTTAACCACGTGCGAGCCGGCCCTTCCAGCATCATGATGAAGTATTTGGCACATACTGCATCACTGACGTCCAACATCTCCATGGCCAGCTCATAGCTTTCGATCCAAGCCTCTGGAGGTAGGTCTGCAGTATAATTGGGCACCTTGCGAGGACCTTTGAAATCGTTTAGCAGACGCTCATTCCGTAGAGCCGGCGCTAAGGACGGCACTCCCACAGCCCTGGAGGTTACTCCTGCCCCTACTGAGACAGAAGGTGCAACTGTGGGTTCCTGATGAGCCGTCGCCGCCGCCAGAGCCGCCGCCGCCAGAGCCGCCACCTCTCGCTGTGCTCTCGCCCGATCCACCAGCGCTTGAGCATCCAGAGCCGCCCGATTGACTCGCGGCGGGTTCCGATGTCGTTCACTGCTAGAAACCGCCGGCGACTCATAACGCCGGCTGTAGCTGTGGCTGGGGATGGGAGTTGAATGCACGCGGCTCCGGCTGTAAGTATACTTCTCCTGCTGGGCCACCACCGTCTGCAGGTATCCAATAGCGTTCCGCACCTCTTCTGCAAAAGGCGCCTCATCGGGGATGGGGATTGTACCAAGTCGGGTTGCCGCCGCCACCATGTTCTCAGCCGGGTTAGAATAATGACCCGGCGGCGTCGGAAAAGGCTGTGGTGGGGTCGGGTTCCGGCGGGGCGGGTCTGGCCGCTGATACTGAACCGCCGCCTGGCTTCCAGGTACTTCCGCCGTCCAGGTCACGGTCAAAGGTACGTTCCGTCCCGTCCCTAGCGTGTTGAAAAGATTGCTGGCTTCATACTGATCTGGCAAGCGGGTTTGATGCCTCATCCGCTGAACCGCCGCCGCAGACTGCTGCTCTAACTCAAAACAGAAAGCGTCCGCCCTAAGGCGCTCCGCCTCAGCATCCATCTGAGCCTTCAGCGCATTGATTTCCTTTTGGACTCCGGTCATCTCGTTCTTCAACCTCGCGATCTCCGCATTACGGGCCGCTTGGTTTTCAGCAGTGACCTCAGTCGCCATCAGGGTTGTAAGCTCATTTATCAGATCCAGAAGAACCTGAGCCGGCGGCCTGCCAGCTCCAGACCCAGTCGCACTGGAGGCTGAGCTGCCAGGAGCCGCCGCTGAACCCGCCATGAAGACGGCAGCGCGGTTCGGCAGCTCATAATCCTCCGGCTCATGATACTCCGACTCGGGGTAAGGCTCGACGTAGCCCCCGAGCCCACCGTTGTGAAGCTGATAGATTGATTCTGTCTCTCTGCTCGAGGATCCATCCTCTAAACAGATGAGTGTTTCTTCCCGTGACATAGAACCTTCAAGCTCCATGCCCTGGGTGAAGCCGACGAAGACATGCTTCCTGCCCGGGTCGGCACGGGCGGGTTGCTCGCGCCGGGCCGGCTCGACGATGTCGGTGCAGATGCCCGGCCCGGGTTCGGATCCGCCGATCTTGCCGATGAAGACGTGGATTCTGCCGAAGGGGACCCGGAAACCGTACTCAATTGAATCGGCCTCGGGGCCCTAGCCGGCGTCGTCGATGTAGAGCCGGCCGCGGCGACTCCTGGTCATCCTGCCAACAGCGTACCCCTCGATCCCTAGGAGAGAGCCCTTTGAGAACTCAACAACACCGAGCGCTAGCCCCACGGTGGGCGCCAACTGTCGTGGTTTTGTCACAGCAGATGTCCGAAGACTTAGGTTCGAGGCCATCGCTAAGGCGGTGGACTCAAAGGGGTTGGTCGAGACGAGGGACACGAGTTTACCCAGGTTCGGCCCCTCAAGAAGAGGTAAAAGCCTACGTCCTGCTTGTGTGTATTGCTTGAAGTATCGATTACAAGGGAGCGGATTCGCTTGACCTAGTTCTCGATTGATTTGTTTCTGTCTAAGCCGCCCCAGGGCCTCACCTTTATATAGGAGGTTGAGGCTCTGGGTTACACGAGTCCTAAACCGACCCATACATCGTAGTTGATCCTGTCTCTAAGCCGCCTTGCTATCTTGGGCAAGCCATCTTCGGGCGGCTTAACCGCCTGGGTCTTCACACCATCTTTTGTCTCTAGGCCTTCGTCGTGGCCCGTCAGGTAAGCCGCCACGCGGCCTGGCCTTCATCTTCTGGCCCACCTTACAGGTCTTGGCTACAAGCCGCCAGGTACGACCCGGCCCCTCCTGGGCGGGTCTTACCATGGGGTTATATCCCCAACAGATCATGAACTCAAAATTCATCGGATCCCAACAAACACACCGCAAAAGTTTACATCAAATAGATCTCCAAGAGTATTGAGAATCATAAGAGAGAGAGAGAAGAAGCCATCTAGCTACTGCCTATGGACCCGAAGGTCTATGGTGGACTACTCACGCATCATCGGAGAGGCGCCAATGAGGAAGATGAACCGCTCCGTGATGGTGTTTAGATTGGATCTCGAGGTTCTGGAACTTGCGGCGGCTAGAATTGTGTTTCGTCTGCTCTTATAGGGTTTTTGGATTTCCACGGAATTTATAGGCACGATAGTCGGTTGAGGGGGTGCCCGAGGTGCCCAGCACCCACCAAGCCGCGCCATGGGGCCTCTGGCGCGCCCTGGTGGGGGCTGGCCACCCTGGGTCCCCTCTTCGGGTGTTCTTTGGCCCATCTTCTTTCTTCTGGTCTGGAAAAAATCCACAAAAATTCCCGCAGCGTTTCATCTCCGGCTGGTACTGATTTTCTGCGAAGTAAAAAACAAGCAAAAACAGCAACTGGCACTTTGGCACTATGTCAATAGGTAAGTCCCAAAAAATGATATAAACTTGTAATAAAATGATTGTAAAACATCCAAGAATGATAATATAACAGCATGGAACAAGCAAAAATTATAGATATGTTGGAGACGTATCAGCGACGGCCTTGCGGGTTCACTCGATCCTTGAGTCGGCGTCTCCCTAGACCTTCTTCTCCTTATCCGCCAGGTTGGCGTTAGCCTTCTCCATGCGCTGGTCATAAGAGGCCAGGGCGGCGATCACATCGCAATCCAACGTCTCCAGCCGCTCGTGCTCCAAGCTCTGCTCCGACGATATCAGGGTGAGTTCCTATGCGAGGGCCTGGAGGTTTGCCTCAAGCACCGCCAGCCCCCCATCACAGCAAGAGAGGGCATCCCACCGTGCCTGGAGTTGTTGCTCTAGGACGGCGCTCGAGGCCAGGAGCTCCCTCTCGCAGGCCTCTGCTACTTCGCGACGCCGGTCCGCTTCCATGGCCTCCCGGAGGGCACAATTGCGCGCCTCCTCTGCCTTAGCGGTGGATTTTTCACCTTTCGAGCATGCTGCTTCATTTTGACGGCGGCCTAGCTTGGCGGCAACCTCAAGTTGATGCCACCCGTGAGCCAAGCATAGCCGCTCCTCGGCGAAACGCGCTTCGGCATCCTGGAGCTCCGCCCAGCACGCCCATTGCGTTCTGCAGAAGGTCATGTGGATCGTGGTATGGGAGCTCACGAGCGCCAGAGCCCAATCCGGGTTAGGCCCCACGCCTTCGTCCGCCGTTGATGCCCGGGGGGCTCCAGCATCGCCCGTCGAAGGCTGAGGGCTGGCCGATGCCCTTTCCGCCCCTCCTAGGCAGGGCGATGCACACCGCAAGTTCGGGGCCCATTTTGAGATGGCTGGGACCCTCCGTCGTTGGTCTGAACGGTGGTGGTGACAACAACTCCGCTTTCGTTGGCTCGACGCCCGCCTCGGCAGTAGGTGCTCCGGAGGCCGAAGAATGGTCTCCCAAGGGTGCCTCTAGAGGGTCCGTTGGCGCACTTCTGTGAGCGGGGCCGAGGGGTGAGCTATCATCCCATTCCCCGTGCTCCCGGAAAGCGGCGGTGAAACTGCCCTTTGCCCGGATACATTTTCTACGCCTCGACGGAGCACGTCCTTACCGCATTCCCTAGCCATGGCAAGCGGCGAGGGAGTATTCGCCAGGCCCGGAGGCTCCCTAGCATTTTTGCTTGAAGAAAGGCGCGCTGAAGCGAGCATGGCGGAGGCATGACGCTCACTCGTCCCTGGCGGTCCACTTCTTCTTCTTCAACGCCCTTGGCAGTGCGCCGACGCTGCTCTCTGGCCGGGTTTTCCTCTTGTGTCCGGCCCCGGGAGGTGGTCGTGCGGGCTCAGGGCTGGCCCCCGCCCCCCTCGCGAGGGGAACGTGGGGTTCGTTCATAGCGCCCTCCTCAGGGTAGTGCGACCCGGAGACCACCGTCCCGGGGCGCTCCGCGCCACTCATCGCGCCATGGGAGGCAACCACACCCTCGAGAGGGGCGGTGCTTCTGGCGCCCGCAGGCGCAGAGATGAGCTGGCGGCAAGCCCGTTGACACGGGTAGCCACCGCCTCCCACTGCTTTAGCTGGAGGCTTCAAGCCCCCTAGGCCCCCTATCTCAGGAGTCACCAGGAAAGGGTTGTCCCGAGGCCCCTCGTGGCCCTTCGGGAGCAGACCCCATTGATCAAAGTGGGGCATTCCCCCGGCGAAGGCCTCCTTGTTCGTATAGTTGTACGGGGAAAGCCCTTTCCGGGGAAGTTCGCCAGCCTCTTCGCCAGTCAAGATTTTGAGCACCCCGCCTAGCACATCGGGTGGCAGGCGACCCACATGGAGCCGCATGGCATCTACCGGACCAGTAAAAGCCCACATCGGGCGGGAATGGTGTTGAAGGGGGGTGATCCGCCGGTTGGGGAATTCCCTCACGACCATCGTCACTATCACTCCCGCTGCCCTTAGGTCGGCTAGTCTCTTCATCACTTGCGACAGCCTCGGGTCATCGAGCCTTTCATGTCCCAACCTAGAGCTCGGCACCACCGGGGACGACGAAGTCAAGAGCACGGGGCTGTTGTGGGGACCCCGACTCATAAGTCGAGATCACCGAATGCACGTGTACAGTGAACCCCGAGATCAATGCTCACTGAACACACAGAAGCTGAATAACAAGAGTCTTACAACCATACATACCGTCTTACACAAATAAAGACCATCAAGGTCAAGTCTCACATAGATAGGGCCATGAAGGCCAAACAACAAACATAGTCTCGCAGCGGAAATCTTGATAGATAGCGTAGGCCCATGCCATCTGCCTTAACCCTACAATCATTCTGACTAGCAAACGTCCTAATTCGCATGCTCGTCACCAACGAAATCTTCACCATATTCCTACTCTTCCATGCCTGGCCAATTAAATAACCAGTGGCAAGCCAATGAGTACTTTGAATGTACTCGCAAGCAACCCATGTTTTGGAGCAAGGTATAACAATGCATGGAATAGCACTAAGTAGGTAAGTTGCGGAAAGCTAATTTTTGAGTGCAATGTCATGATCAGTCAACTTGTAAAAGCATGCATCATGAGGTTACGGATATCCATGTGAACAAGTTACAGATATCAATATAAACAGGGGTTGAACATCTCATGTTCAATCATCATGCCAAGTCATCTGACATAGCTCAAGTACCGTCTTTGTCGTGGTTTTGTCAACCCAGAAGATGTCCTCGTAAAAGGACTTAGGTGTGAGGCCATCGCCGCTAGTTGGTGGCTCGAAGGGGTTGAACGAAAGAGAGAGTCGGGTTTACCCAGGTTCGGCCCCTGCAATGGAGGTAATAGCCTACGTCCTGCTTTGTGTTTATTTGATGAGTAGATCTCGATTACAAGGGTGCGGAATCGCTAACCTAGCTATCGAGAGATTGTAACTTGAGTCTATCGGTCCTAGGGTCCTGCCTTTATATACAGGTCAAGCCCTAGGGTTTACAATAGAGTCCGGGTCATATCATGACCCATAACCTACAATGTCTCTAACTTGCCTTGCGCCTTAAGCAAGGCAATCCAGCTAGCGTCTTCAGCTTTGTGGGCCTTGAGCTGCCATCTTCAAGTGTTGGGCCGTCTGGCGACTCTAATCAGCCACCGCCTCGCTTGCCTTCGTCTTCATGACACGGCCCATCTAAACTTGATCGTAAAGCTGACGATATGTTAACCCGGCCTCATAGGGTGAGTTACACCATGGAGTTATATCCCCGACATTAGGCACCAGATTGATTTGAATCATATTCATGTGAATTTCTCTTTTATTCCTTTGGCGGCTTATCATTGAATTTGTATCTTCAATGACTCTCATAACAGCGGCTTATAATGCTTCCGGACTTGTCATTTCTCCAATATCTGTCTTTTAATGACGTCATTCTTGCTGACCGTTGTCCTTCAAAGTCATCATAACACATCCCTTCAAAAACTGCGCCAAATCTAGGTAGACACGAAAATCGAGGTGCGCTCCTAGCCACAAATTTACCACGGTCGTTTTGTCTTTATCGGCGCCGTTTCATTTTCCACTCTTATAAATAAGTCCACTGAGCTCCACGGTAACTTTTTCCTATCGTCTTCCTCCTCTTGCTCCTCCGCCAGCCAAACGCCACCAGAGCTCCCCGAAGCGACTCCGAGGCCGTCGACTCCATTGCCGACATCATCGAACCTTCTTGCGATCGTCAGAGTGAACGCGCTCATCTTCGTCTTCGCTTCAACGCAATCTGGTATGAACCCCCTCTACTTAGGGTTCAATGCTTCCGTTGTTCTTCGCCGCGTTCATCGCTTTCGTCCGAAACTTACTCTGTAGATCCACATGCTAACCACTTATTACCGTATGTTTGTAGGATGATCCCCTCTTTATTTTCCTCTTAAGAAAATTAAAAATGAACCATCCAGGTCTATCCTTTGAATGCCGTAGTTTTGGTCTTTCCGTCAGTTTGAACATATATCTTGTTGTTTTTCCTCATTTAGTTAGATCTACCCATAGGGATACTTTCATAGAAACTTGTTTCTGACCCATTTTGCTAAGTATTGGAGATGTTCCTTTCGTCTTCTCAAACGTTGTCGGCTTGTGATAATGCTTTAGCATAGGCGACTTATAATCGGCTCCGGCTTATTTTCCTTGTTACTCTTATAGCCGTTGCATAACCCGCCATGGCTCCAAAAAACTCCAAAGTTTGCAATTGGGCAAAGACAAAAGAATCTAGGCTTACCTTGGATAACCTTGTGGACCAAGGTTTCTTGCCATCTCAAAAGATTATAAAATGGCGGGCTCCTGAAGAAGAGCCATTTCCACAACCACGACTAGGAGAGGTTGTGGTCTTTACTGATCATTTGCGTAGAGGCTTCCGTCCTCCCGGCTCAAAATTCTTTAGGGATCTCTTGCCTTCCTTCAAGCTCAGGCCACAAGACATTGCTCCAAATTCTATGACCAATATTTGTCAGTTTCAAGTGCTATGTGAAGTGTACCTTCAGGTTGAGCCGTCCGTGACTATGTTTAGGGAGTTCTTTTACCTCAACCGCCAAACGGAGGGAAAGAAAGAAAAGCGCCTTCCCAGAATCAAAACTGGCGATTCACCCAAAGGGGTGGAACAAAACCTTGTTCTACTGCAGAAATACTGCACCTGAAGGAGAAAATCCCCTGCCGGGTTTCAGATTGGAGAGACTTAGTGGTAAGGTGGAATTTCCGGGTTGGCCAACTGACGAAGAGAGGGCTCCTTTAGCGCCTCTTCATGCAAAATTAAGTGCTCTGGCTGCACCTGGCCTGACCGGGATAGATCTGATTCGTTGCTGGGTAAAGTGGCGGATCCAACCCGTCAGTTTGAGGGACAGTTTGATGTGTGAATATTCAGGTGCCTCAAATGACCCTCAGCGGTTTGCTCGTGATAATATCTCTGATGACGCTCTTACCAAAGAGACAAAGAGGTTCTTCTCCAATTCAAAAGAGCTATGCAGCGTCACCGGCTTGGGTCCATTCTACCTTCTCAACCCGCCGCCTCAGGTATCGATCGTTTTCATTGTCCTTTGTCGATGTTACCTTTAACTCGCCATTATTTATGATATACTTCACCTATCTACAGGCAGATTCTAACTTTTGGAAAGTTGCACCTCACGCTTCTGTTCCTTCTACGGGTAAAAAGAATGCCCCAGTCTCCGTGTCATCTTCAGAGGAGGAATCTGAGGTAGAACTTGACTCTCTCGGCCACCTGCTTAATGAGCTTGCTGACGCACCTTCTTACCAGGGCGACTCGGAATTTAGCCAAGCCGGCGAAACTGAGGTAACTCCAATTTCCCCCAGTTCTTCGGAAAACTTTGTTCCCCGAAAACCAAGACAAACCGTTCAGAAGGTTAAATTATCACACCCAGAAGCTCATTTGGCTCTTGACTTTCTTTTGAAGAAAACACAGTTTGCCGGCTCATCAAAGCGCAAAACCCGGGATGATGAAGACCCTAGTTTATCTCATGTGCCGCCGGCTCGTAAGCCACCCCTTGAGGTGCCCCATAGTCCAACCGATTCTCGTCCTAGAGCCGGTTTGTTTAAGCAACCTCTCAGTCCTTCAAATTCCCTTTATTAGGACTCTCCTTCGTCATCAGGCGACTCAAGTGCGTCACAGCTTCCCCCTTTCAACATTAATCGTGGGTAAACTTCTGTTTTTGCAATGTTGCCTTATGTCTTTCTTTGTTTTGATCCCAACTAATAATAACTTTTGTTGTACTGACAATCCACAGAGCCAAAGCTGTTGTGTCCAAACGGGCAGGCAGGTCATCTTCTGGGACAGTAGGCCAAGAGGCGCCAATTCTTCTGAAGACAACTTCAATGGCTGACTCCTCTGTTGAAAAGGAGCCTAATACGAGGGTAGATCTGGCAGCTGCCACTGAGATGTCCGGACCAGAATAGCCGGTTTTTACAGATGCTCCTCCCGAGACTGAATCATCCATCCTTCCTCCCAAGTCGGCTTTTGCAGATGAACTTATGGCGTCATTTGATCGCAACATTTCAGATGTTGTGTTTGTTAAAGAAAGTTTCCAAGCCCTAACTGCTTCCACCTCCTTGGCTAAAATCGTGAGCAAGGATGAACCAGTGACTTTGGATAAAGGAAAAGCCAAGATGGAATTCCCGGAATTGTCCGCACATGATGTTGAAGATCTGTATCAGTAGTACTTGACCCGGCTATCTGAGAGCCGGGAAATTGAAAAGAGCATGATAAATGCTATGAAGGAGAAATATGAGGTAATCTTCTGATTTTACCATTATCTTGTATACTATCATTAGCTTCCAAAGACCAGCTTGTTATGATAAGCTTGTTTTATAAAAAAGCTAAAGCCTGTAGTAACTGTGTAGCCCCCAAGGGCCGACTCATCTTCTTGAGATGAGTCGGGTCTAGAAGATTGAAGAAAATTGACCTGTAGCTCCTAAGGGCTGACTCATCTTCTTGAGATGAGTCGGGTCTTTAAGATTGAAGAAGTTCGACCTGTAGCCCCCAATGGCCAACTCATCTTCTTGAGATGAGTCGGGTCTTTAAAATTGAAGAAGTTCGACCTGTAGCCCCCAAGTCTTCTTGAGATGAGTTGGGTCTTCTCCATATCTTAGTTTTGAAAGAACTGATATGCATTAGCCCCCAAGCGTCAAGGATATTGTTTGTAATCTTCTTGGGACTTGTAGAAATAATTGCTGATCCTTCTTGTTCGTCTATCAGGGATATGTTGAAGACACTGAGTCTGTTGCTGTGAGACTGCAGAAACGGCTCAAGGAAGAAAGAAAATTGAAAACTGAAGCAGTGTCCATGGCGGCTCATTTTGAAGATTCTGCACGTCAGGTGACTAAACGTCTGGAATAGGCCATAAAGGTTGTCCTGACAAAACGTGCAGACAAGACTGAGAAAAACTTCGGCCCTGTGAAGGAAAAATATGCCACTCTCATGAAACAGATCAACGAAATTTTGACAGCAATCTTTGGTATGTGTTCCATCCCGTTTTTGCCAATGTGCCAGCTTAAGACCCTTGCGGCGGCCTATTGTACCTTCTTTTGTTTGCAGGGCGAAAAACTCATAACCTTGTAGAGCTGCCAATCGTGAAGTTGAAAACTATTTTCACGTACGTAGGGCAACTGTTTACAGGCTCTGTTTATTCTATCATGGCCGTGAAAAACGTGAAGCAGGCGCCAAGAAATATCAAAGACATGTTGAAGTAACTCTCTACTATGTCACAATGGGTGGGTGAGACCTAGAAGTCGGCGGCTAGAGGAGGGGCGAACATGGCACTTGCTCCGGCGAAAGCGTATCTGCCGGAATTGGATGTAGAGCTCCTAAAAGGCGGCTTCCCAGAGTTTAAACTCGACGGCTCTGCATTCACTCATGCAGATTACGCAAAGTGCCTCACGGAGATTCGGCCACTGGCGTCTTTGATAGCTGAGGAGGTGGATCTTTCAAAATATCATCCAGCGTACACCGTCGACAATGAGCGTGTTAACGCGCCCAAGGACGAGCCATCTGACCTGGTGACTCCTCGCCGTAAGACAACTTTTGCTCCTGACATTGATGCATCAGCTCTTGTTGAAGGGACATCAAATTTTGATTCTCTGATCTCAATTCGATGGCAACAAAAAGGCTAGCAGGTTGATGATGACGAGCCGGCGGGGTCAGATACAGAGGCAGCTTGATGATAGAGCATCAAGACACCTTGGAACCTGGATGAATCGCCCCTACAGAGCGAGCCCCCACTACTAGGGAAAACCTTATAGACAGAATCTTACCAGTAGCGCGGTTTAAAAAAAGGCGCTACTGCTACTTATCAGTAGCGCGCTACAACAGACCGCGCTACTGCTACCCGCATAGCAGTAGCGCGTCAGGAGGAAACAGTGCTACTACTACAATTGCCACGACCTTGCCGCCAGACTAGGTATAGCAGTAGCGCCTGTTTCCTAAACGCGCTGCTGCTATGTCTTTTTGCAGTAGCGCTTTATCCCAAAGAGCGCTACTGCTAAAGCCTATCTTCTCCAACTTCTCCAACCGGCCGACCCTCACTCTCCCCTCTCCACTCCACGCTCACTCTCCCCCGCACCACCCGTCGTCCGCCGCCGTCGCCGTTCCCCGACCACCGTCGTCGCCCGCCGCCGCCGCCGCAACTGGTCCTCCTCCTCCCTCCTCCCTCCTCCTCCTCTCTCCTCCCTCCTTCCACCGCCCTCCTCCCCCTCCGCGCCCCTCCCTCCTCCCTCCTCCCTCCTCCTCTGGCAGCCCTCCTCCCACCGCCCTCCTCCCCCTCCTCCTCTCTCCTCCCTCCTCCCACCCCCTCCTCATTCCTCCTCCTTCCTCCTCCCACCGCCCTCCTCTCTCCTCCCTCCTCCTCCTCCCTCCTCCCACCCCCTCCTCCCTCCATCTCTCCTAAACCCTAAACTGTTTTTTACTGTTCTTGTATAATGTAGTTTTTTATCTGTTTTTTAGTAAGTGTTTAATAGAAATAGTTTATTTAGGAAGTGGTTAATAGAACTAGTTTATTTATAGTAAGTGCTTAATAGAACTTGTACAATGGTCGCTTCTCCTTCTTCTCTTTGTGCTAGACCTTTGTTATGCACTAGGGGAAGAAGGAGTAGCGACCATCATCGACGGTCGAAAAATCGGTGAGGGAGTGTCCACCATATATGAGAGAAGAAGAATGCCGACTGTTGTCGTGGGGGTCGCTTCTCCTTCTTCTCCTTGTGCTAGATATTTGTTATGCACTAGGGGAAGGAAGAGTAGCGACCATCATCGACGGTTGAAAATCAGTGAGGGAGTGTCCACCATATACGTGAGATAAGAGTTTAGGAAGGAAGACTCGACAGACCTAAAGTCAACCCGTTGCATATTGAGTAATAGTGATCTGTGTGTTGAGTTTCCTGGTAGTTGCCTTCGATCAATTTTAAATGTTTCAACTATGAACATAGGAAATGTCTGACGACGAAAGGGAATTCGTTATGTGCAAATGCTGCGAAGACGAGCGCGGCCTGTGCGACAAGCCTCACCTAGTTGGTGGTAGGCGCTTCAGCATCATGCTGGATGAGACCTTCGAAGTGGATACAGTAAGTCACAACGACAAGTCTTTTTTCGTAATTAAGCATGACTTCTGCTTCTTTTGCTTCAACTTATAATTTTAATTTTTTACTATTCTACTAGCGTATCCCCTGCCATGCAAGAATTTATGTCTTGGATAAGATTGATTTCAGTACTAAAAAAAGTATGGAGGTAAAGAGAGTTCACTTGAGGACCGAGCATGGCTATACTTTTGCCGTAAAATTGTACAATGCAGACACCTACTCCTATTTTGAATGCAAAAATTGGAGAGCACTATGCAAGGCTTATGCATTTGAGCCTAATATGCTTATCACCTTTGATATTCGTCCGGAAGAGGAAATTGAAGGTAATATCGACATCTGGGTCGATGTGCAGACGCCTCCAGTTCTACCATTATGTGAGTTTCTCAACCATATTTATTAAGTAATTTATATTGTTTATTTAAAAATAGTTGACAACTAATTTCTATTGACAGCTTATTTCCATTCAAGCAAACATGTCCAGCGCTTGGTAGACAACACCTACTACTGTCCCGGGGCTGAACTAAACTGCGAGGAGATAGGTCATTATGTTTCATGGCTTGAGGATCTTCATACAGTCAAGACAGGTTATTTTCCTGGACTTCGAGATATTAGTACTCAAAACGTGCGACCACTAGTGTGCGTATTGAACTACGGTCACATCTATTTAGGAAAGATTGTAAGATTTTTACTATTTGTCCTCAGTGCATCTTTTGCATACATTATTTTTTAAGCTAAACTTCATTGCTATGTATGTTACTACGATGTTCTTCAACAGGAACTCCCGATGAGTGTTGTGCCTCGTTGGATCAAGTCTAAAGGTCGCATGACAATGGTTAGCTTACGGCCAAGATATCATGTATTGCGCATGAGTGCATTCATCATTTCTCGAAGCGAGCAAGTCATAATAGTCAAAGACTGGAGCAAAATTGTGAAGGATCGCAGCAGAGAAGTACTTGGGGGCAGCAATCAAAAGCGCAGCCCACAATTAGGAGACAGGTTCATCTGCATTCTCCAATATGATGAAGCAGGAGTGCTACACATGTTTTATGCTATTTTACCTGAGAGAGAGCAGCAGGAGTAGGTCCTAGGTATTAAGAACAATTAGTTAGTGCTGATTATATATGACTATGATGATGATGAGAAGTTTTTATTATGTGCTACAATGTGTTAGAGTTGATGGTGATGTTGAGGAGGAGGAGTAGTGATTATGAGTACTATGATGATGATGATGATGATGAGGAGGAGTTGTTATTATAACTAGTGACCAAGTTGTTATATGATGTCTCATGGACGAAAATGATGATGATGAAGAGTTTTTATATGACAATGATGTATTATGATGATACTGTATGAAAACTTGTATAATGGCGTATGAATATACGACATAAAATAAAAAGAAATACGTAATAATAGTAGTAGCGCGGGTAGAGAGGTGCGCTGCTAGTAACTACCAGTAGCGCTTCCTACAAAAAGCGCTGCTGCTAAGCAGGTATAGCAGTAGCGCGGGCGAACACACGCTACTGCTACACTTTAGCTGTAGCGCGTTAGCAGTAGCGCTGGACCCAGCGCTACTACTATAGGTTTTTCAAGCGCTACTAGTAGTGTTTCTCCTAGTAGTGCCCCTGGTGTAAGAAAAAACTTTGGAAGAATTATGTGGCCTCCATTGTGAGCCTGTAATAGGAGCAGTGTTCTCCACAACTTTGAACTTGCTCTGTCGTGCCATCGTGCACGTTGGCGCCCTTTGTTGGTGCTGAACTCCAATCTGACAAGCTTCTGTTAATATGCTTATGCTACTTTTTTATTGCATGTTCCTGTACTTTCCTTGCTTTGTGCTCGATGAGTTTTGTCTATAAGGCAAGTCAGGAATAAGCCAGCAAGATAACTTGGTTTTCGAAACTCAAGTCGATCGAATTCTCCTTCAATGATATTTAAGATTGATGATATGGAAACTGGTCATAATATGAGCTCAGTTGTGTAACCCGGAAATTTGAAGATAAGCTGGTAATAAGGGTAGCATTGTACCTGAAAAATATGAGTATATATATATATATATATATATATATATATATATATAAATTAGCCGGCTCAGTGAGACTCGGAACAAGGAGACTGGCTTTCGAGGCGCAAGTCTTGCTTCAATGAAGCGGGTATAATAACCCCTGGTTTATCCTAGCTTTCTGTATGCCGGCTGTCACATGACTCAAGCCAATGTTTTCACCTTAAAAGTTTAGGGTCCAAAAGGATTAACTTTTCAAGAGTACATGGGGTCATCTGATCGGAGTCGCATCAAGCATACACGCAGGTTTAAACATATTTTGATGGCATTTTTTGCCGGGTGAAGAGGGTGAGAAAGCTAAACTCGATGACTTGGAAGTCCCCAAGTGACCTATGTTGCAAACAATAAAGACTCATGCTCAATTTACAGGCTAAAATGACAGAGACCCCAATTTTCAAGGGTGCCGACTTTATTATATTTGAACATAAAGAAGTATATACAGAATTTTGCAGAGGGGGGATTACAAAAGGGTGAGCCGGTGGCTCCTAAGTGTAATAAGGCCGTAGGTTTGCAATATTCCAGGGCCGGGTTGTTTCCTCCTCAGAAGTGTATCAACCTTCTCGTAAGTTGACCAGGTAATATGAACTATTATTGAGGTTTCCAATGATGACGAAAGGACCCTCCAAAGGCGGGGAGAGCTTGTGCATCCCCGTTTGGTCTTGAGTCAGGCGGAGAACTAAGTCGCCTTCTTGAAAACTACGGCTCCGGACTCTACGGCTGTGATAACATCGCAGGTCTTGCTGGTATATTGCAGATCTGGCTACTGCTAAGTCACACTCCTCTTCCAGCGCATCCATGGAATCTGGGCGTGCTTGCTCATTATCCGCCTCGACATAGGCAGTCACCCGAGGCGAGTCATGACGGATATCACTTGGGAGAACTGCCTTAGCTCCGTAAACCAAGAATAAAGGAGTGTATCATGTGGATCTACTTCGTGTTGTTTGAATACTCCAAAGTACTGAAGGGAGTTCTTCAACCCAACAACCCGGCATGCGCTCAAGAGGCACCATGAGCTACTGTTTGATTCCTCTCAAGATCTCCTGGTTGGCTCTTTCAGCTTGCCTATTGGACCGCGGATGCGACATTGTTGCTAGATCGAGCCGGATGTGCTCTTGTTGGCAGAATTGTTCCATGGCTCCCTTGGAAAGATTGGTACCATTATCAGTAATGATGCTGTGAGGGTATGCAAAACGGAAAATCAGATTCTTCAAAAATTTGACCGCAGTTTCTGCATCGCAATTGCTGACTGGCTCTGCTTCAACCCACATACTGAACTTATCAACCGCCACTAATAAGTGGGTTTTCTTGTCAGAAGATGGTTTAAGCGGACCAACCAGATCTAGCCCCTAGACCGCAAAGGGCCAGGTAATTGGGATCATACGTAACTCCTGGGCCGGTACATGAGTGTGTCGACCAAACTTTTGGCACCCGTCACACTTGCGCACAATCTCCTCAGCGTCAGCATTAGCCGTTAGCCAATAAAATCCATGCCGGAAAGCTTTGGCCACCAGTGATCCTGAGCCGGCATGATGTCCGCAATCGCCATAATGAATTTCATTAAGTATTTCCTGGCCTTCCTCACGCGAAACACATCGTTGAAACATGCCAGTGCTGCTTCGATGATGTAACTCGCCGTTGACGATTGTCATTGACTTTGACCGCCGGATGATTTGACGAGCGTCGACTTCCTCTTATGGGAGTTCCCCTCGGGTCAGGTAAGCCAAATACGGCACAGTCCAATCAGGGGTGATATGTAGAGCCGCCACCAAGTGTGCCTCTGGGTCACGAACAGCTATGTCCTCTTCAGATGGTAATTTGACAAATGGATTGTGAAGGACGTCCAGAAAGACGTTAGGCAGCACCGGCTTTCTCTGTGAGCCAAGTCTAGACAAAGCATCGGCCGCCACATCAGAGACCGCTCGTCGGTAAGCCGCCATAAGAGGGTCCTTAATTAGAATCCCAAGTCCCTGAAACTTGCCGAGCCACTAGATCTGAGTCGCCCAGGCATCTGACCCGACTAAGATTCATCTCTTTGGCTATTCTAAGCCCATGTAGGAGGGCTTCGTACTCAGCTGCATTGTTAGTACACGGTAACATGAGACGTAAGACATAACAAAATTTGTCACCTTTCGGAGAAGATAGTATGACTCCAGCCCCCCAGCTGTCTAGACCCGTCAAAGTGTATAGTCCAGTACGTGTTATCTGGCCTATCTTCCGGAATCTGTATCTCCGTCCAATCATTGATGAAATCCACCAACGCCTGGGACTTGATAGCGGTTCGGGGCATGTACTTCAAGTGGTCGTCGCCAAGCTCAATGGCCCACTTGGCAACCCTACTTGTGGCCTCCCGGTTTTGTATGATGTCACCGAGAGGCGCCGAACTGACCACGGTAATTGGGTGTTCCTACAAATAATGCTTCAATTTCTGGCTCGCCATGAAGATCCCGAAGACCAGCTTCTCCCAATGTGGGTACCGCTGCTTGGACAGGGTCAAGACTTCGGTGACAAAATAAACCGGATGCTGGACTGGATATTCCTTTCCTTCCTCTTTCCGCTCAACCACAACTACAACGCTTACCACCTTGGAGTTGGCAGCGATGTAGAGGAGCATAGGCTCTTTCTCCGTGGGAGCAGCCAAGACGGGCGGGTTAACAAGCTGTCGCTTGAGTGCTTCAAAGGCTTTGCCAGCTTCGTCCGTCCACTTAAAGTCGCCTGATTTCTTCGTCCGTCCTTTCCTCCCAGGCGGCTTATAAACCGACTTAAGGCCGCAATGCATCCGGCGAGCCGCTGAACTTGATTTACGTTTGCCGGATCGGAGAACGACGTTACCGCCTTGATCTTGTCCGAGTTTCCCTCGATGCCCCGCTCAGAGACTAGGAACCCTAGTAGCTAGTCCACAGGAACGCCAAAGACGCACTTCGCCCGGTTAAGTTTCATCTGGTATACTCGAAGGTTGTCAAAGGTTTCCTTGATGTCATCTAAGAGCGTCTCTTTCTTTTGAGATTTCACCACGATGTCATCAACGTAGGCATGAACGTTGTGCCCAATCTGTGGACTAAGGCAGTTCTGGACGCAGCGTTGATAAGTCGCCCCGGCGCTATTGAGCCCAAAAGGCAAGGACACATAGCAGAAAGCTCCGAAGGGAGTGATGAAAGCCGTCTTCTCTTGGTCCTCAACAGCCATCTTGATCTGATGATACCTAGAGTACGCATCCAAGAAGCATAAATGCTCGCAACCCACCGTAGAATCAATGATCTGATCAATACGCGGAAGGGCGAAAGGATCCTTGGGACAAGCTTTGTTGAGATCTGTGTAGTCGACACACATGCGCCAAGTGCCGTTCTTTTTCAAAACAAGCATCAGGTTAGCCAACCACTCAGGATGAAAAACTTCCATGATGAACCCGGCAGCTAGGAGCCGGGCCACTTCTTCTCCAATGGCCTTACATCTCTCCTCATTAAAACGACGGAGGTACTGGCGCTCTGGTTTCATCTTGGGATCCACATTAAGGTGGTGCTTAGCAAGTTCTCTCGAGACTGCAGGCATGTCAGATGTCTTCCATGCAAAGATCTCCCGGTTCTCATAGATGAACTTGATGAGCGCGCTTTCCTATTTGGGATCCAAGCCGGTCCCAATAGTGAACTGCTTGGACGAATCACCCGACGTGAAGTCAATCCACTTCGTATCCCCGGTCGGCTTTAATTTAAGCATAGGTTCCGACTCAGTATTGGGTTTTTTGAGCGAGCTCATGTCAGACGGGTCAACATTGGCCGTGTAGAACTTCAATTCCTCAGCCACGCACGCTGACTCGGCATAGGCCGTGTCTCCTTCCTCGCATTCCTGAGCTATCTTCCGGTTCCTGTCCATGGTTATGGTGCCTTTGAGTCATGGCATCTTGAGCTTGAGGTAGACGTAGCACAGGCGGGTCATGAAACGAGCGTAAGCCGGCCGTCCGAAGAGGGCATGATAAGGGCTCTTTATTTTAACAACTTCGAAAATCAAAGGCTCGCATCTGTAGTTGAACTCATCTCGAAAGGCCACATCAAGCTTAATCCGCCCGATCGGATAAGTAGACTTTCCAGGGACAATCCCATGAAAAACTGTCGTTGAAGGAAGCAACGTGCTATTCGACAGATTCATTTGGCGAAAGGTTTCATAATATAATATGTTTATGATGCTGCCTCCATCCATGAGAACCTTGGACGGAGTATATCCGCCAACTTGAGGTGCCACCACCAAAGCTAAGTCGTCCGGATTGTCAACCCGGGGGGGGGGGGATGATCCTCCCTGCTCTAGCTGATCGCATGTTCGGACCAGTTGAGGTACATGGGAACTACCGGCTCAGCCATGTTGACGGCCCTAATCTTGACCTTGTTGTCCCGCTTGCAGGTATTGGTGGTGAACACGTGGTATTGACCACAATTTAGCTGATTTTCTTTTTTCTGAAAAGTACCTTGGCTATCATGCTGCTGGAGCTCCGTTCCTGAGTCATTGTGCGCCTTCTCAAAGCCGACAGATGCTCCAGACGCGAGTGATGCTTGCGCCACCGTGCTTACCATAGCACAGGTTGAGGCCTGCAGGGGAAAATCGCGATGTTCCTCGAGGATCTTCGCTCTGAACGAGCCCCCAAGCTCAGCATCCGAATTGATGATGATTGCTCCTTCGACGGCCGGCTCTTTCGAGGAACTGACCCGCCGAGAGGGCCTAACCATGTCGTGACTTTGGCCGGCTTGACGCTGGCTAGATTGGTCACGTCGAGCCGGCTCGACGATGTCGATGTAGATGTTGCGCCGATCTTGCCGATGAAGACATGGATCTTGCCAAAAGGGACCCGGTAACCGTCCTCGATTGAGTCGGCCTCGGGGCCCCAGCCAGAGTCGTCGATGTACATCTTGCCGTGGCGGCTCTTGGTCAGACGACCAACCGCGTAACTCCCGAACCCTGGAAGGGCTGCCTTCGAGAACTCAACTCCACCGGGCGAGGGCCCCACGGTGGGCGCCAACTGTCGTGGTTTTGTCAACCCGGCAGATGTCCTCGTAAAAGGACTTAGATGTGAGGCCATCTGTCACACCCTGTATTTGTATCACTTTGCTATGATTGGATTTACAAAATTTGGAACCAATTAAAACTTTTTGAGTGCATGCTTGTTTGAATTAATGCTTGTTTGATTGCTTGGACGATTATGTTTGGCACTCTTAGGTTCTACTCCTCTCCATATTCATCTTCCTTGATCCAAACTTCTTGCCCAATGATCATGCCATGTGAATAGTACCCAAAACTATTTTTTATCAAAATTTATTTTGACCAAAAAGAATTTATTCAAATTAGGTTTTCAAAAACCCCTGAGTTGAGGTTTGCACTTCAAGTCCTCAAATTGGGTGGATCCTTTTTCCCCAAAGGATTTATTTGAAACCTACTATATATATGACTTCCCAAAACCACTAAATATTAATTTTAAAGATTATTTTACTATTTTATTTAAAGACTTTTTCTTAAGGCCAGAAATGGTTTTTCATAGGATTTTTTTTAAATGGTTTAAAAATATTTGAGAAAATTTAGGGAAACTCAGTGGACATATATTTTCCATATATATGAGTTTCAACACATGGTCATGTTCAAAATAATGGGCAAAACCCCTCAAAACCCTTTCTGCTTAAATCAAGCTTTTGAGATATTTCTATAAGAAATATTCTCAATAAATTCCAAGAAAATTCCAGCAAGGCACACATGTCATATGTGATGATCTTGCAAAGTTTCATCTCAATCCCAATTGATTTGCTTCATCAAAATATTCCAAAACCAATCCTGTCCAGAGCCAAATTTGAACAACTTTACATTGTGAAGTTTATTCCCTTGACCCCAAACTTTGTGGGAATGTTCTAAACCCCAAATGAGAATGCTACACCAAGTGGTGGATTTGTGGGAAGTGAAATGCATGCCTAGATCTACAGAAATTTGATTCTGTTGATTTCTAGGGTTTCACAAAGTTACATTGTGAACTTTCTTCAATCAAGCTCAAACTTGGTGGTCAACCCTATTTGCAACCACCATTTGACCATGTTAAAACTCATGGAAAGCAAACTCCATTTTCCTAGCCAAACCATCATCAAACACTTTTTGGCCAGGTGGTAAAAACCCTGTTTGACCCCCTTCTGCTATTCTCCATCACTCCAAAATTTTACCAGCCCCTTACTGATATGCTTCACCTCCAGTAACTTTCTCTGGGCAAGGCGCAAGCATTAGGTGGGGTAAAACCCCCGTTTTCCCCTCTGGACAGCCCCTTTTTCCTCTCTCCCTCCACCTCTCTCCTACTCCCTTGACTTTCCAGGGAATCCAAGGGCACCTACACCTTGTTTATACCCCTCTAGTGCTACTAGACACAAGTGGCCGCGCCCAAAACGCCAAAGGCAATGCCATGGCATGCCATTTGGGCGCTCTGGAGCGCGCTACAGTGCGCCGCCGCACTGTAGTAGGAGCATCCCGAAGCTCCCGACCACATTGGGATGAGGGAAGCTATCCCCCGTGTCCCCCTCGGCGTCCGCAACCTCCCTCTCTGTCGGCCCCCTCCTCCTTCTCCCTCCTGTGCCCCTCTTCGCACGCGCGGCGGCCGCCCGAGAGCTCCAATGGCTGAGCCCGCACGCGCGACGCCCTCGCCCCCCTCTGCTTGTCCTCAACCCCTCCAGAGCATCCCCTGTGGTCCCCTAGCCGCGCCCGCGCCCTCACCTTTGGCTGCCGCAGCTCAACGGCTCGCGCCCGAGCTCTCCCGCCCGTGCCACCCTCTGTCTCCGCCCCCGCCTATAAAAGAGCCTCCCCCGAGCCTCCTCTCCCCTCTGGTCTCTCTCTCCTCGTTCCAATCGAACGCCCAAACCACCCCGGCGAGCTCCCGAAGCCCCTGCGCTCGGAATCGAGCCGAACCTCGCCGCGGCAATGCCGCCGTCGATCTCCGGATACAGAGCCCCTCCGGCCCTTCTTCTTCTTCGGTTGCTCCTCCCTCACCCCACTATGCGTTCCCCCCTCTTTCCCGTCCATTTTGCAGCACGGGATGGCCCCGGCGACCTCCTCCCGAAGCTTCTCCCCCGCGGGACCTCGTCGCCGGCGACCAGCGCCTCCCCGTCGACCATCTCCGGCACCTCCCGAATGGCGGCAGCCTCCTGAGCTCATTCCCATGCTCGCCTCACCTCGCCGTGCCTTCCTGCGCCACCGGTGAGCACCGCCGGTCCCTGGGCAGAGGTAGACGACGACCTACCAGTGGGGCCAGGTCGTCAGCCTCTCGCTCTCCTCCCGCGTCTCTCTCTCTCACTGGCCCGCGGGGGCCGCCCGTCAGGTTTAAACCTGGCGCGGCGCGGACGCCCGGTTCGCCTAGTGCTGGATTGCTCTGGGCCGCCCCAGTTGCGGCCAGATCTGGCCCAGGGCACAGTGCCCCTTTTCTTTTTCCTTTTCTGTGGGGTTTTCCAAAAATCCCACAGCTCCAAATAAAATTCCAATGCCAATAATTTTTCCACCAAAAATCTTTAAATATTGTGTAGAATTTAATAGTGCCATTTGTATAATTTGTTGAAAACCTTTTATCTACTGATTTGTTTTAAAACCCCTTTTGGGCATTTTTAGCCTCTGTTTTAAATAGTTTGAAAAACCTTTTTAACTACAGAACCCTAGACAAATATTCTTAGAATAGTTTGTAGTATTTATCAGAGTAGGGTAGCATTTTTAAAGTGGCTTTTGTGCTCTGTTTTTGTGTGATGCTTATTTTTTTGCCCGTTTATTCCGCGACGATAGATTGCGTTATTGACGAGGGGATTGGACACGAAGACTTTGTTGAGCTAGGCAAGCAGCTCTTTGACCATGTTAAGAAACTTTTTCATGCATGTCATATAGCACTTTCCGTTTCGGTAAATTGATCATGTGGATATGGTGTTCCCCCTTCGGTGGGATGCCTCTGGCACTTTACCATTGATACTTGCATCATCCATGACCCTACCATTCTTATGAGGGTTGTGCGGGTGGGAGTAGTTAGGTTCCTAGTAGTGCTACGCAAGTGGGATGGGAATATGCATGGTGATGGAAACAGTATGGTTTCAAAGACTTTTCGAAAACCCCGTCGGGTGCCACTAATGCCCGAGGGAGATGATGATGAGCTAGGTAACCACTTGATAAAGAAGTGGTGTACCGAAGCAAGTGAGTGTGTGTGTTTTCAAAAACGGATTAGATTTAAGATTTGTCGACCGTCCCAACCTTACATGCACAACCATGATACCCCTTATGGGACGGGGCTTTGTTGATTACCTTGGTGGGTACTAGCATAGATCCCGCATTACTAGGCGGGAGTGAAGTGGTCACTCTCGATACGGGGTCGTACCGGAATGGACGATCATGTGCTATCTTCATAGGCACCGGGCACACCGTTGCGTGCCCTCATGGATGATACGTGTGATGTATATCATGAGGGATGGCACCAACGAGTGGACTATTTGTTTAGTATCGTCAGGGGAAAGGCATTGTTCGGGTGCTTACCTTGGGTATGCAATATACCGCGAGTTGTGGATGACACGGAAGTTCCCGGAGTCTTGTGGGTAAAGTGTGCAACCTCTGCAGAGTGTAAAACTATTCGAATAGCCGTGTCCACGGTCAAGGACAGTTGGGTGGTGCTGCTTAAACTATGTCCTGGGTTTTCATAAACTCGGTGTGAGTGTGTTGGTAATAAAGGTGATGCTTGAGCTAAGTCCGATGACTTGGCATGATGATGAACATGAGATGTTCAACCCCTGCTTATAATGATAACTGAGACTTGTTCACATGAGTACCTGTTAGCAGTTGATGCATGCTTACTCAAGTTACTTGATCATGTCATTGCATTTAAAAATCAGCTTTCTGCAAAACTTACCTACTTAGTGCTATATCATGCATTGTTATACCTTGTTCCACAACCTGGGTTGCTTGCGAGTACATTCAAAGTACTCATTGGCTTGCCACTAGTTATTTAATTGGCCAGGCATGGAAGAGCAGGATTATGGCGAAGAGTTCGTTGGTGACGAACATGCGAACTAGGACGATTCCCAGTCAGAATGCATGTAGGTTTAAGGCAGATGGCATGGGTTCACGCTTTCGATCAAGATTTCCGCTGCTCGTTATGTTTAAGTGGTTCGCCCTTGTGGCCCTATCTATGTAAGACTAGACCTTCATGGTATTTATTTGTGTAAGACGCTAAGTGTGGATGTAAGACTCTTGTTATTCAGCTTCTATGTGTTCAGTGAGCATTGATCTCTGGGATCACTGTACACGTGCATTTGGTGATCACGACTTATGAGTCGGGGTCCCCACAGAGCTGGTATCAGAGCCATCCTTACTGTAGGAAGCCCTTAGTTAGCATGGACGTTAGTTAGGATAAAACCTTTTCAAAACTGTGCCTAGTTGCTAGGTGCAACAAATTCTATACCTCTTCTCTCCTCTAGTCTATTTCAAACTCTTGCTGACTCTCCTCCCTTCAAACCTTTGTAGATGGCCGTTGCTCCTATGAGACTCCTCATGACCGGATTCCCACCTCTCCTAAGAGACTGCCTCCAACAATGCCAATATCCTTCGGAGCCGATGTACACCCGGCATGAACTGGACAATGGCGAGTTTGGAATGGAGTTCTACTCCAAGGTGGTTGTACCTGCCAAGACCCCACCCCAGAGTTGGTTCTTTGTTGGACCACCTATGCCAACAAGGGACATGGCCGTACAGCAGGTGGCCTATGAAGCCCTCCTTCATCTCCGAGACCTCCTCCCGGAAATGAAGGAAGGACAAGCTACCCGCTACCTACCCAGCAAGAGTGGATTAGGAGCCTCTGCTCAAGCAGTGATTTCCACAAGAGACGAAGACCCAACCCTCAAGCTCCAGATTCGCTTTGCCAATGCGGTAGATCACCTTCTGCGTTACCTTACTGAAGAATTCCTCAAGGCCTGCCAGGATTTCCCTTCGCTCCTACACCTACACTGCCCCGAGAAGAAGAAGGTGGTCGAGCGAGAACAACAAGTTGCTGCTCTGCAAGTCTACATCACCAACCAGAAGAAACAAATCGAGGAACTTCAGGACTCCTGCAACCGAGCCCCGCGCGGAAGGCGTAGGAACAGATTTCCATATCCACCACATGAAGGACCATCGTCGTCTCACCAACACCATAACCCAAGGAGGGGTAACGACCTCTTTGCTCCCGTCACATGCCACAGGTGTGGTGAATACGGGCATATTGTTAGGTGGTGTTCCAACGGGCAGCCAACCGTGGCCTACCCACTGGCATCATAGGAGGACCTAGAAGGTGAGGGCTGAGTGTCCTCTTTCCGGAAACAAGAAGCATGGCATGACTACTGAGTCCGAGAACCCGTAGGGTAGGATCAGTCATGTACCCCTCATGCGAAGTCGAGTTCGTGTAATGGTTCATATGAAACCATGTGTGCTTGTTGTTTGCTTTTGTTGTTTGTGTTCCCATGCAAGTCGCGCTTTTGCCTTAGGCAACATGTAAGCGACACCATCGTCTATCTTATCTTAATATATGTATTGGTCTTTCGACCTTCGTTTTACCACACTTGCACTATACCAACCACCTTAGGCGCGCTTTCTCCAGTATTGCCTCTCCTCTCGTGAATCCCAGTTGTTTGACTTGGCTGCTCCAAACATGATGGTGACTGCAACCCGCAATAGCTTCTTCACCAACCCTGAAGCCGGCAACTCCAGCCAGCAACAGGGAGCTGGTGGGACTGCTCAGGCTGAAGGACACCAGGAGCAGCCACAAGGCAACATTCCCCCGCCACCACCTCCACCGGAGAACATGACCATAGCTCAGTTTCTCCAAGTTCTCCGGGAGTAACGCCAAGCCAACACTGCTGCTATTCAGCAGATGGCTCAAGTCCTCGTGAACAACCAGCAGCAAGGCAGGAACGGCAATGGCCGCTTCACTCTGTCTGAGTTCATGAGGAATTCGCCCCCAACCTTCACCGAGACTGCTGAACCCTTGGATGCTGACGACTGCATCCGCACCATCGAGGACCTCCTTGCACTGGTCAATTGCAATGAGGATCGTGAGAAGGTGTTGTATGCCTCTCACTGCCTCGGAGGTACTGCCAGAGCTTGGTGGGATGGATTCAAGGTCATGCAAGGTGATCGTGTGATCACCTGGGATAACTTCAAGGAAGGATTCCGCACCGCCCACATTCCTTCTGGGATTATGGCTATCAAGAAGAGAGAATTCCGAGCGCTGAAGCAAGGAAGTGGCTCTGTCAAGGAGTACATGCAGAAGTTCAACCTGCTGTCAAGGTATGCACCTGAAGATGTCAACACGGAGGCTGCCAAGATGGAACGTTTCATGGAAGGACTTCAACAGACCCTGCAGTATCATCTCATAGTTTGTGACTGTCGTACCTTCTTCGACCTGGTGAACAAGGCACACATGGTGGAAGACAAGCGTCGTGCCATAGACGACACTCGCAAGCGCAAGATGATTAGCAAGGGTAGTTCCAGCAACCAGAAGCCTCGCCCCTGGCAGCCAGCCCCAGCCAAGCCAATCTATCAGCCGCAGCAGGATAGACCTCTTGCACCTCGTCCGAGCTACCAGCCTCAGCAGTATGCCAATCCCAGGCTAGCTTACAACAACCCCAATAACAACAACGGCGGCAGGAACAACAACAACAACAACTATGGTCAGGTCACTTGCTTTGGGTGTGGTCAGCCTGGACACATCTCTAAGGAGTGCCCCAACAAGAAGCCAGATGCACCGCGCCCCAATGCGCCCTACCAAGGTCAAGGCCGTGGAGCAACACCAAGGAACCCAGCTCCCCACAACCAGCCCCACAATGGCAAGGGTCATGTGAATCACGTCACCGCTGAGGAAGCCCAGGAAGACCCGGACGTCATACTTGGTACGTTCCTTGTCAACTCAACCCCAGCAACCGTACTGTTTGATTGTGGAGCTTCGCATTCTTTTGTCACTCAAAAGTTTGCACTAGAGAGTGGCATGAAGCCCACACCCCTGGGTAGTCATATGTTGATACAAAGCCCGGGTTCAGTTATGAAGTCCAAGATAGGATGTAAAGGAGTTGAGATTATCATCAACGGGGTAGACTTCCTAGCAGACCTTATCATCCTGAAGTCAGAAGGCTTGGATGTGATCCTAGGCATGGATTTGTTGACCAAGAACAATGGCTGCTTGGACTGTGCCAAGAGGATCGTTACCATAACCAATAGCCAAGGAGTGGAAGTCAAGTATGTCCCCAACCCTGCCTCCGCTCAAGCCCCTCAGGCTAACATTCTGTCGGGAATTGAGTTGGATCAAGTGCCAGTGGTATGCGAATACCCGGATGTATTTCCTGATGAGCTGCCCGGAATGCCTCCAGACCGCGACATTGAGTTCATCATTGAGCTAATGCCCGGAGCAGGACCCATCTTTAAGAAGCCCTATAGAATGGGATCCGAAGAGTTGGCTGAATTGAAGAAGCAACTGGCAGAGCAGCTCAGAAAAGGATTCATTCGCCCTAGTGCCTCACCTTGGGGATCACCTGTTCTATTTGTGTCAAAGAGGGATGGAACTATCCGGCTCTGTGTCGATTACCGTTCTCTCAATGTGGTCACAATAAAGAACAAGTACCCACTCCCCAAGATTGAAGACCTGTTCGATCAGCTGAATGGAGCTAAGGTCTGGGTACTACCAGTTGAAGATCAGGCCCCAAGACATTCCGAAGACGGCGTTTGTAACCCGGTACGGCCTGTATGAATACACGGTCATGTCATTTGGGTTGACCAATGCCCCTGCCTACTTCATGTACCTCATGAACAAAGTCTTCATGGAATACTTGGACAAGTTTGTTGTCGTCTTCATTGATGACATACTCGTCTTCTCCAAGTCTGAAGAAGAGCATGAGCAACACTTGAGATTGGTCCTAGACAAGCTTCGAGAGCACCAGCTTTATGCCAAATTCAGCAAGTGTGAATTCTAGCTGCATGAAGTTGGATTCTTGGGTCATGTATTGACTGCAGAGGGATTGTTAGTGGATCCTGCCAAGATTGAAGCCGTGACAGAATGGCAATCCCCGACCAATGTGAAGGAAGTGAGAAGCTTCCTCGGACTCGCGGGATATTACCGCAAGTTCGTCGAAGGGTTTTCGAGCATTGCCCGACCCATGACTCAGCTCTTGAAGAAGGACAAGAAGTTCGAATGGACACCAAAGTGTGAAGGAAGCGTCCAAGAGCTCAAGAAGAGATTGACCACAGCCCCAGTTTTGGCCACCCCCGATATTCACAAGGAGTTTGTGATATATTGTGATGCATCGAGAACCGGGTTTGGAGGTGTTCTGATGCAAGAAGGCAGAGTCGTAGCATATCTATCCAGACAGCTACGTCCTCATGAAGAGAACTACTCTACTCATGATCTTGAGTTGGCAGCCGTAGTTCACGCCTTGAAGACATGGCGACATTACCGTCTGGGGAAGCGATGTGAGATTTACACAGACCACAAGAGTTTGAAGTATATTTTCACTCAGAGAGAATTGAACATGAGGCAGCGAAGATGGTTGGAGTTGATCAAAGATTATGACCTAAGTGTTCAATACCACCCTGGAAAGGCTAACGTGGTAGCTGATGCCTTAAGCAGAAAGGCTTGTTCCTTGAATGCTATGATTAAGGAAAGGCTACCCGCCCTGTACGAAGAACTTGAAAGCTTCGGCTTGGAACTAGTTGCACCTGGATTCCTAGCCAACCTCGAAGCAAAGCCTACCTTGAGGGATGATATTAAAGAAGCACAGAAGGGACACCAGAGCATTGAAGGCATCAAGAGGAAGATCAAGACAGGCAAGGCTCCAGGATTCTCAGTGGATGAACAAGGAGTTGTATGGTTCGGGAATCGCATCTGCGTGCCCAACAAAGAAGACCTCAAGAGCTTGATCTTGCAAGAAGCTCATGACACTCCATATCCAATCCATCCTGGAGGAACCAAGATGAACTAAGACCTCAAGGCAAGATTCTGGTGGAATGGCACGAAACGGGAGATAGGCACCTTTGTTGCCAAATGTGACATATGCCAGAGAGTCAAAGCTGAGCATCAGCGACCCGCTGGATTGTTGCAACCTCTCAAAGTGCCTGAATGGAAGTGGGACAAAGTCGGGATGGACTTCATCACCGGATTACCAAGGTCAAGCAAGGGACATGATTCTATCTGGGTCATTGTCGATCACCTGACCAAGGTAGCCTACTTCATTCCTGTCAAGACCACCTATGATGAAAGCCAGCTGGCAAACCTCTATATCAACCGCATCGTGAGTCTTCACGGAATTCCAAAGGAGATTGTGTCAGACCGAGGAACCCAGTTCACCTCAAGATTCTGGAAGAAGTTTCAAAAAGCTATGGGAACCAAGCTCTCCTTCAGCACTGCTTTTCACCCCCAGACCGGTGGGCAGACAAAACGAGTAAATCAGATACTCGAAGATATGCTCCGTGCGTGTGTTTTAGCATATGGAGCCAAGTGGGAAGATTTCCTGCCGTTTGCTGAGTTCTCCTACAACAACAGCTATCAGTCGAGTCTTCAGATGGCACCATTTGAGGTGTTGTATGGACGCAAGTGCCGTACTCCCCTCAACTGGTCGGAAACCAGAGAAGGACTAGTCTTTGGCCGAGACATTCTCCGCGAAGCAGAAGAGCAAGTTCAACTTGTCCAAGAGCGCCTCGAGACTGCCAAGACAAGACAGAAAAGCTATGCCGACTCTCGCCGCCGAGAACTGAGCTTCGACAACGGAGATCATGTCTATCTTCGAGTCACACCTCTTAAAGGAACCAAGCGTTTCCACGTCAAAGGAAAGCTTGCACCCAGATACATCGGCCCCTTCAAAATCACCGCAAGGTGAGGAGAAGTTGCCTGTCAACTAGAGCTACCTTCCGAGCTATCAGATGTGCACAACGTGTTCCACGTGTCACAACTCCGGAAGTGTCTCCAAGTCCCCAACCGCCCCGACCCCTACAAGGACATTGACCATCAAGCCATCGACCTTCAACCAGACCTCACTTATCGTGAGAGGCCAGTTCGTATTTTGGATGAAGCGGAGCGTTGCACCCAAAGCCGCATCATCAAGTACTTCAAGGTCCAATGGAGCAACCACACTGAAGCTGAAGCAACCTGGGAGCGTGAAGACTATCTTAGATCTGAGTTCCCTTCTCTTTTTAGCGCTTAGCCTAGGAATCTCGGGGACGAGATTCTTGTAAGGGGGGTAGGTCTGTCACACCAGTGTTTGTATCACTTTGCTATGATTGGATTTACAAAATTTGGAACCAATTAAAACTTTTTGAGTACATGCTTGTTTGAATTAATGCTTGTTTGATTGCTTGGATGATTATGTTTGGCACTCTTAGGTTCTACTCCTCTCCATATTCATCTTCCTTGATCCAAACTTCTTGCCCAATGATCATGCCATGTTAATAGTACCCAAAACTATTTTTTATCAAAATTTATTTTGACCAAAAAGAATTTATTCAAATTAGGTTTTCAAAAACCCCTGAGTTGAGGTTTGCACTTCAAGTCCTCAAATTGGGTGGATCCTTTTTCCCCAAAGGATTTATTTGAAACCTACTATATATATGACTTCCCAAAACCACTAAATATTAATTTTAAAGATTATTTTACTATTTTATTTAAAGACTTTTTCTTAAGGCCAGAACTGGTTTTTCATAGGATTTTTTTTAAATGGTTTAAAAATATTTGAGAAAATTTAGGGAAACTCAGTGGACATATATTTTCCATATATATGAGTTTCAACACATGGTCATGTTCAAAATAATGGGCAAAACCCCTCAAAACCCTTTCTGCTTAAATCAAGCTTTTGAGATATTTCTATAAGAAATATTCTCAATAAATTCCAAGAAAATTCCAGCAAGGCACACATGCCATATGTGATGATCTTACAAAGTTTCATCTCAATCCCAATTGATTTGCTTCATCAAAATATTCCAAAACCAATCCTGTCCAGAGCCAAATTTGAACAACTTTACATTGTGAAGTTTATTCCCTTGACCCCAAACTTTGTGGGAATGTTCTAAACCCCAAATGAGAATGCTACACCAAGTGGTGGATTTGTGGGAAGTGAAATGCATGCCTAGATCTACAGAAATCTGATTCTATTGATTTTAGGGTTTCACAAAGTTACATTGTGAACTTTCTTCAATCAAGCTCAAACTTGGTGGTCAACCCTATTTCCAACCACCATTTGACCCTGTTAAAACTCATGGCAAGCAAACTCCATTTGCCTAGCCAAACCATCATCAAACACTTTTTGCCCAGGTGGTAAAAACCCTGTTTGACCCCCTTCTACTATTCTCCATCACTCCAAAATTTTACCACAGCCCCTTACTGATATGCTTCACCTCCAGTAACTTTCTCTGGGCAAGGCTCAAGCATTAGGTGTGGTAAAACCCCTGTTTTCCCCTCTGGACAGCCCCTTTTTCCTCTCTCCCTCCACCTCTCTCCTACTCCCTTGACTTTCTAGGGAATCCAAGGGCACCTACACCTTGTTTATACCCCTCTGGTGCTACTAGACACAAGTGGCCGCGCCCAAAACGCCAAAGGCAATGCCTTGGCATGCCATTTGGGGGCTCTCGAGCGCGCTACAGTGCACCGCCGCACTGTAGCAGGAGCATCCCGAAGCTGTCCCCCGTGTCCCCCTCGGCATCCGCAACCTCCCTCTCTGTCGACCCCTCCTCCTTCTCCCTCCTGTGCCCCTCATCGCACGCGCGGCGGCCGCCCGAGAGCTCCAATGGCTGAGCCCGCACGCGCGACGCCCTCGCCCCCCTCTGCTTGTCCTCAACCCCTCCAGAGCATCCCCTGTGGTCCCCTAGCCGCACCCGCGCCCTCACCTTTGGCTGCCGCAGCTCAACGGCTCGCACCCGAGCTCTCCCGCGCGTGCCACCCTCTATCTCCGCCCCCTCCTATAAAAGAGCCTCCCCCGAGCCTTCTCTCCCCTCTGGTCTCTCTCTCCTCGTTCCAATCGAACGCCCAAACCACCCCGGCGAGCTCCCGAAGCCCCTGCGCTCGGCATCGAGCCGAACCTCGCCGCGGCAACGCCGTCGTCGATCTCCTGGTACAGAGCCCCTCCGTCCCTCCTTCTTCTTCGGTTGCTCCTCCCTCACCCCACTGATGCGTTCCCCCCTCTTTCCCGTCCATTTTGCAGCACGGGACGGCCCCGACGACCTCCTCCCGAAGCTTCTCCGCCGCGGGACCTCATCGCCAGCGACCAGTGCCTCCCCGTCGACCATCTCCGGCACCTCCCGAACGGCGGCAGCCTCTTGAGCTCATTCCCGTGCTCGCCTCACCTCGCCGTGCCTTCCTTCGATGCCGGTGAGCACCGCCGGTCCCTGGGCAGAGGTAGACGACGACCTGCCAGTGGGGCTAGGTCATCAGCCTCTCGCTCTCCTCCCGCGTCTCTCTCTATCACTGGCCCGCGGGGCCCGCCCGTCAGGTTTAAACCTGGTGCGGCGCGGACGCCCGGTTCGCCTGGGGATGGATTGCTCTGGGCCGGCCCAGTTGCGGCCAGATCTGGCCCCGGGCACAGTGCCCCTTTTCTTTTTCCTTTTCTGTGGGGTTTTCCAAAAATCCCACAGCTCCAAATAAAATTCCAATGCCAATAATTTTTCCACCAAAAATCTTTAAATATTGTGTAGAATTTAATAGTGCCATTTGTATAATTTGTTGAATAATTTTATCTACTGATTTATTTTAAAACCCCTTTTGGGCATTTTTAGCCTCTGTTTTAAATAGTTTGAAAAACCTTTTTATCTTGTCTACATCATGTAATCGTTCTTATTGCATTACTCCATTTTTCCATGAACTTAATACACTAGATGCATGTTGTATAGCGGTCGATGTTTGGAGTAATAGTGGTAGATGCAGGAAGGAGTCGGTCTACTTATCATGGACGTGATGCCTATATAATGATTATCGCCTTGGATATCGTCATGATTATTTGATCTTCTATCAATTGCCCAACGGTAGTTTATTCACCCACCGTGTGCTATACTCATGAGAGAAGCCACTAGTGAAACCTACGGCCCTCGGGTCTACTTTTCAAACATTTTACTTTCCGATCTATCTTTTTGCCTCTTTGTTTTTAGATCTACTATACTAAAAACCCAAAAACATATTGCTGCACTTTTTATTTGCCCTTTTTATTTTGTGTTCTTGAGAGATCTATCTCTCCTATCTATGATTACCTAATCTATCTTTTTACCGTAGAGATATTCACAACCTCTCTTATGCGTCGGGTTGCAAGTATTTGTTATTTGTGTGCTGGTGCTACTTATTAGGTAGTGGTGATCCTCCTACTGATTCGATACCTTGGTTTCATAACTGAGGGAAATACTTACCGTCATTGTGCTGCATCATGCCTTCCTCTTTGGGGAAATACCGACGCAGTCTCAAGGCACGTCAACGGAATTTCTTACGCCATTGCCAGGGAGGAAGCGGTCTCTTCTACGTGCCAATCTCTGGCGCCGAGGAGACACCATCATCATCTACCAGGTTCCTAATCACAAATCTCATCTCCTTGCAATTACATTATTTTCCATTTGCCTCTCGTTTCCTCTCCCCCACTTCACCAATTTGTCATTTTATTCGCCCTCTTTTTCATTTGCCTTTTTCTCGTCTGATCTCTTGTTTGCATGTCACCATGAGTGATTTTGGTATGGCATAAACAGATGATGGCAGGACTCCCAAAATTGGATGTTCTGGTAATCTGGATGCTAAAACTTTTGTTTTGGGGCAAGGGAACGTTATAGGAAAAGAAACTATCCAAGAATTTTTCAATTGCGTTGGAAATTTGCCTCTTGATGATACTCCTATACTGAAAATAACTAAAACTTACGCGGAAGCTATTTCAGCGCCTGTTTTGAAACTTGAAAATAAGTTTATACGTACCCATCTTATGAGCTACCCGTCATTAAGAATCCCAAGGCTAAGAAGTTAGCTACCCTTGTTCTCATGCATGATTTGATCACATAGTACGGGAAGCTAGGGAGATTTTTGGTTTCTATGATATGAGCCGTGAAAAACCGGTAATAGGGGAAATCCTCTACAATAGTGATTACATGATGAGATACTTGCTTGGAAATAATCAAATTTTCGATGACAATCTCAAAAAGAAAGTCCCCGTTTTAGACATGATCCAACAAGTTTTCAATGATGTAAACCAACAATATTCTCGGATTGTGGCTGGAATCAAAGGGGGTACGTAGAGGGACAACTTCATAATGGTAAAGTCATTATGGATGATGTGTTCCAAGTTTTATTTGCAAAACCTCTTGAAAAAAACACCGCTATGAAAACCAAAGATGACAATACTTTAAACTATGTGTTATGCCTAGCTAGGGGCGTAAAACGATAGCGCTTGTTGGGAGGCAACCCAATGAATAAATTTATTTTTTATTTTTCCTTTCTATTTTTGAGTGTTGACACAATTATGCCTATGTTATGATTGTGTTTTTATGGTTTATTTACTGTATGTGCCAAGTAGAGCCTTTAAGATGATTCATAAGATGAGTAGAAGCGATGCTGAATCTGAAATAGAAACTTTGCGTCAAGTGTTAGAATTTTCATTCTTTACTGGAACATGATCTTGAGCTGACATTTTAACACAGTGTTTCTATACAAATTCTTTATGTTGTCCTAATTTTTCAGAATTCTTTGAGTTACAGAAGTATGGTTAGAGTACAGATTACTACAAACTATTCTATTTAAGACATATTCTGTTTTCGTTGCATTGTGTGCTTGTTTTGATGAATCTATGGGTTATATTGAACGGTATGAGCCAGGGTAAAGTTAAAATACAGTAGGTATAATGCAATAATAAAATATGAGTCTTTGCTTGATTTTCTTGTTAGTTTGTCACTTGTATCTTTGCTGGACACACCTATTTGGGAGAGCCAAAATTATGCTATGATTTGTTAGAATTGCTCTATATGCTTCACTTATACTTTTTGAGCTATAGAATTGCTCTAGTGCTTCACTTATATCTTTTTGAGCACGGTGTGCTTTGAAATGTTTATAGAAATACTCTCATGCTTCACTTAGATTAATTTGAGAGTTAGTAAATTTTAAAGAAATCCTCTCATGCTTCACTTATACCTTTTTGAGAGATAAAAATTATATGCTCATGTGCTTCACTTAAATTTGTTTGAGCTTGTCAAAAGCGATGGCAATATATGAAACTAGTCCAAAGTGTTAGATATCTGATGAGGCTTGAGACTGCATCGGTATTTCCCCAAAGAGGACGCGATGAGGCAGCACAGCGACAGTAAGTATTTCCCTCGGTTATGAAACCAAGGTTATCGAACTAGTAGGAGGATCACCACCACCCAATAAGCAGCACCAGTACACAAACAACAAATACTTGCAACCCGACGCGAAAGAGAGGTTGTCAATCTCTCTACGGTAAAAAGATAGATTAGGTAATGATAGATAGGAGAGATAGATCTCTCAAGAATGCAAAATAAGAAAAGCAAATAAAAAGTGCAGCAATATGTTTTTGTATTTTTGATTTTGTAGATCTGAAAACAAAGAGGCAAAAAGATAGATTGGAAAGCAATATGTTGGAAAAGTAGACCCGGGGCCGTAGGTTTCACTAGTGGCTACTCTCATGAGTATAGCGCACGGTGGGTGAACAAATTACTGTTGGGAAATTGATAGAAGATCAAATAATCATGACGATATCCAAGGCGATGATCATTATATAGGCATCACGACCAAGATAAGTAGACCGACTCCTGCCTGCATCTACCACTATTACTCCACACATCGACCGCTATCCAGTATGCATATAGTGTATTAAGTTCATGAAAATATGAAGTAATGCAATAAGAATGATGACATGATGTAGACAAGATTTATTCATGTAGGAATAGACCCCATGTTGTTATCCTTAATGGCAACGATACATGCGTGTCTTGCTGCCCCTTCTGTCACTGGGAAAGGACAGCGCAAGATCGAACCCATCACAAAGCACCTCTTCCCATGGCAAGAAAAATCGATCTAGTTGGACTAGCTAAACCAAAGATTAGAAGAAGAAATACGAGGCTATAAGCAATCATGCATATAAGAGATCAAAGAAGACTCAAATAATATTCATGGATAGAAACTGATCATGAACTCAAAATTCATCAGATCCCAACAAACATACCGCAAAATTTTACATCAAATAGATCTCCAACAGACCATTGTATTGAGAATCATAAGAGAGAGAGAGAGGAAGCCATCTAGCTACTGCCTACAGACCCGTAGGTCTATGGTGGACTACCCACGCATCATCGGAGAGGCACCTATGAAGAAGATGAACCCCTCCGTCATGGTGTTTAGAGTGGATCTCACGGTTCTGGAACTTGCGGTGGCTGGAATTGTGTTTCGTCGACTCCCCTAGGGTGTTTGGAATATTTATGAATTTATAGGCATCAGAGGCAGTGGAGAGGGGCCCTGAGGAGGGCACAACCCATCAAGGAGCGCCGGGGGCCCCCTGGTGCGCCCTGGTCGGTTGTGGTCTCCACGGCCCACCTCTCTGGCACTTCTTTGGCCCACTGGGTGTCTTCTGGTCCAAAAAAATCTCCAAAAAGTTTCGTCGCGATTGGACTCCATTTGGTATTGATATTCTACGAAGTAAAAAATAAGCAAAAACAGCAACTGGCACTTTGGCACTATGTCAATAGGTTAGTCCCAAAAAATGATATAAAGTTGTTATAAAATGATTGTAAAACATCCAAGAAAGATAATATAACAGCATGGAACAAGCAAAAATAATAGATACGTTGGAGACGTATCAGCATCCCCAAGTTTAATTCCTACTCGTCCTCGAGTAGGTAAATGATAAAAACAGAATTTTTGATGTGGAATGCTACCTAACATGTTCATCATATTCTTTTCTTTTGTATAGTGTGGACATTTGGACTTATAAATGATTCAAAGCAATTGTCTAGTTTTAACATAATGACTTCAATACTCAAGCATGCCAACAAGCAACCATGTCTTTCAAAATATCAACACTAAAGAAAGTTATCCCTAGCCCATCATGCTCAATCATTGATCCATTCATGAAACACACTCAAATATTAGCTATACCCAATGCTCAAGTACGATCATAGTGCCCCCTAGTTGGTGCTTATAAGAGAATATGGAGACTCAAAGTAAAAATAAAAATTGTATAAAGTAAATAGATAGGCCCTTTGCAGAGGGAAGTAGTGATTTGTAGAGGTGCCAGAGCTCAAAGTTTTAAATTGAGAGAGAAATTTTTTTGGCTGGCATGCTTTTCCTGTCAACGAAAATGACAAAGTAGTTCACAATACTTTCCATGCTAGATATATCATAGGCGGTTCCCAAACAAAAAATAAAGTTTATTCCTTTTTCCACCAAACTTTCACTTTCCATGGCGGGCCGTATGCACGGTTGCCTTCCATACCAACACTTTCCAAGGAATTTATTATTTGACAACATAAAGTAAATATTTTTTTGTTTTTCATTTTGGGAATGGGCATACCTATTACCGCCGCACTCTCGTGCAATGACAAGTGAATAAACACTCATCTTGAGAATAACACATCTAGCATGGAAAAATATTGGACACTCCCCACCGTTTCATGAGCGGTACGAGCACACAAAAGAGAAAATTTATTTTGAAAACTTAGAGATGGCACATACAAATTTGCTTGGAACGGCATGGAAAGACCGCATATAGGTAGGTATGGTGGACTCGTAAGGAAAAAATGTTTTAAGGATTTTGGATGCACAAGTAGTATTTCTACTTAGTTCAAATGGAGGCTAGCAAATAGATTGAGAAGCAACGAAACCAAGAAACGAAAATTCACATAAGTGAGCATTGAGCATAACTAACACCGAATAATGCACCACAAGTAGGATGTAATTTCATTGCATAACTATTGACTTTCGTACTTGCATAGGGAATCACAAATCATAACATCAATATTCATACTAAAGCATAATTACTCACTAACATGACTCACATATTACTATCATCATGTTGCAAAACTATTACAAGGAATCAAGTTTAATTTTCCCAATGATCTACATGAAAGTTTTTATTATATCCTCCTTGGATATCTATCACTTTGGGACTAGTTTCATATATTGCCATTGCTTTTTTGACAAGCTCAAACAAATCTAAGTGAAGCACATGAGCATAAAGATTTCATCTCTCAAAAAGATATAAGTGAAGCATGAGAGGATTTCTTCAAAATTTACTAACTCTCAAATTAATCTAAGTGAAGCATGAGAGTATTTCTACAAAAATTTCCAAGCACACCGTGCTCAAAAAAGATATAAGTGAAGCACTAGAGCAATTCTATAGCTCAAAAAGTTTAAGTGAAGCATAGAGAGCAATTCTAACAAATCATGGCATAATTTTGGCTCTCCCAAATAGGTGTGTACAGCAAGGGAACAAATTAAAAACAAAAAATCAAAGCAAGCAAAGATACAAGACGCTCCAACCAAAACTCATGATATGTGACGAATAAAAATATAGCTCCAAGTAAAATACCGATGGTTGTTAGAAGAAAGAGGGGATGCCACTCGGGGGCATCCCCAAGCTTAGTTGCTTGTCACACAAAACTCAACAAAATCTTCGTGAGATCCGTTAATATAATAAAGCAAATCACTACTTTAGGTGCTGTTGCAAACCCATTCATATTTTGTTATTGCATTATACCTACTGTATTTTAACTTTACCATGGCTCATACCTTTCAATGTAACCAATAGATTCATCAAAACAAGCACACAATGCAACAAAAACAGAATCTAGCTTAAACAGAATAGTTTGTAGTAATCTGTATCTAACCATACTTCTGTAACTCTAAAAATTCTGAAAAAATAGGACAACGAAAGAATTTGTATAGCAACACAGTGTTAAAATTTCAGCTCAATATCACGTTCCAGCAAAAAATGTAAATTCAAATACTAGACGCAAAGTTTCTGTTTCAGATTCAGCATCGCTTCTACTCTACTTGGCACAAACACTAAATAAACCATAAAAACACAATTATAACAGAGGCATAATTGTGTCAACACTCAAAAACATAAAGGAAAAAAGCAAAAATAAATTTATTCATTGGGTTGCCTCCCAAGAAGCGCTATCGTTTTACGCCCCTAGCTAGGCATAACGCATAGATTCAAATATTGTCATCTTTGGTTTTAGTAGAGGTGTTTTTGTCTAGAGGTTTTGCAAATAAAACTTGGAACACATCATCCATAATAACCTTAGCATTATCAAGTTGTCCCTCTATGTATCCCCTTTGATTCCCGGCCACAATCCAAGAATATTGTTGGTTTACATCATTAAAAACTTGTTGGATCATGTCTAAAACGGAGACTTCCTTTTTGAGATTCTCATCAAAAATTTGATTATTTCCAAGCAAATATCTCATCATGTAATCACTATTGTAAAGGATTTCTCCTATTACCGTTTTTTCATGACTCATACCATAAAAGTCAAAGACCTCCCTAGCTTCCCGTACTATGTGATCAAATTCATGCTTGAGAACAAGGGTAGCTAACTTCTTAGCCTTTGGATTCTTAGTGACGGGTAGCTCATAAAACAATCTTTGCAAGGTAGGATGAGTATGGATAAACCTATTTTCAAGTTTAAGAACTAGCGCTGAAATAGCTTACGCATAAGTTCTAGTTCTTTTCAATATAGGAGTGTCGTCAAGAGGCAAATTTCCAACGCAATTGAAAAATTCTTGGATAGTTTCTTTTCCTATAATGTTCCCTTGCCCCAAAACAAAAGTTTTAGCATCCAGATTGTCAGAACGTCCAATTTTAGGAGTCCTGCCATCATCTGTTTCTGCCATACCAAAGTGACCCAAAGTCATCCAGATTGTCAGAACGTCCAATATCCAAGGGGCATATAATAAAAACTTTCATGAAGATCATTGGACAAATTAAAATTGATTCCCTGTAATAGTTTTGAAACATGATGATAGTAATATGTGAGTCATGTTAGTGAGTAATTATGCTTTAGTAGGAATATTGGTGTTAAGGTTTGTGATTCCCTATGCAAGTACGAAAGTCAATATTTATGCAATGAAATTACATCCTACTTATGGTGCATTATTCGGTGTTAGTTATGCTCAATGCTCACTTATGTGAATTTTTGTTTCTTGGTTTGGTTGCTTCTCAATCTATTTGCTAGCCTCCATTTGTACTAAGTAGAAATACTACATGTGCATCCAAAATCCTTAAACCAAGTTTTGCCTTATGAGTCCACCATACCTACCTATATGCGGTATTTCCATGCCGTTCCAAGCAAATTTGTATGTGCCATCTCTAATTTTCAAAATAAACCTCTCTTTTGTGTGCTCGTACCGCTCATGAAACGGTAGGGATTGTCCAATATTTTAGGCATTAGGTTAAAACTAGACTATTGCTTTGAATCATTTATAAGTCCAAATGTCCACGCTATAAAAAAGAAAAGAATATGATGAACATGTTAGGCAGCATTCCACATCAAAAATTCTGTTTTTATCATTTACCTACTCGAGGACGAGTAGGAATTAAGCTTGGGGATGCTGATACGTCTGCAACGTATCTGTAATTTTTGCTTGTTCCATGCTGTTATATTATCATTCTTGGATGTTTTACAATCATTTTATAACAACTTTATATCATTTTTTGGGACTAACCTATTGACATAGTGCCAAAGTTCCAGTTGCTGTTTTTACTTGTTTTTTACTTCGCAGAATATCAATACCAAATGGAATCCAATCGTGACGAAACTTTTTGGAGATTTTTTTTGGACCAGAAGACACCCAGTGGGCCAAAGAAGTGCCAGAGAGGTGGGCCGTGGAGACCACAACCGACCAGGGCGCGCCAGGGGCCCCCCGGCACGCCCTGATGGGTTGTCCCCTCCTCGGGGCCCCTCTCCACTGTCTCTGATGCCTATAAATTCCCAAATATTCCAAAAACCGTAGGGGAGTCGACGAAACACAATTCCAGCCGCCGCAAGTTCCTGAACCGTGAGATCCACTCTAAACACCATCACAGAGGGGTTCATCTTCTTCATAGGTGCCTCTCCGATGATGCGTGAGTAGTCCACCATGGACCTATGGGTCCGTAGTCAGTAGCTAGATGGCTTCCTCTCTCTTTCTCTTATGATTCTCAATACAGTGGTCTCTTGGAGATCTATTTGATGTAAACTTTTGCGGTGTGTTTGCTGGGATCCAATGAATTTTGAGTTCATGATCAGTTTCTATCCATGAATATTATTTGAGTCTTCTTTGATCTCTTATATGAACGATTTCTTATAGCCTCGTATTTCTTCTTCTAATCTTTGGTTTAGTTAGGCCAACTAGATCAATTTTTCTTGCCATGGGAAGAGGTGCTTTGTGATGGGTTTGATCTTGCGGTGTCCTTTCCCAGTGACAGAAGGGGCAGCAAGGCACGCATGTATCATTGCCATTAAGGATAACAAGATGGGGTCTATTCCTACGTGAATAAATCTTGTCTACATCATGTCATCGTTCTTATTGCATTACTCCGTTTTTCCATGAACTTAATACACTAGATGCATGCTGGATAGCGGTCAATGTGTGGAGTAATAGTGGTAGATGCAGGAAGGAGTCGGTCTACTTATCTTGGACGTGATTGTTACGCCCAAGATGCGATCCTATCCTTATTTTGGCTTGAGGGCCTCGACAGGGATAGAAGCGCATCTCGTCATTTCGCAAGAATGGATATCATTACAAGTACATGTAGAGAAGAGATGAGTATATGGAATTGGCTTACACTCGCCACAAGCTAAATCAAGATCACATAAATACAACAACATATACAATCATCATACAGAAGAGCAGGGTCCGACTACGGACGAAATCAAATGATAAAATGGCATCCATCCTTGCTATCCCAGGCTGCCAGCCTGGAACCCATCCTAGATCGATGCAGAAGAAGAAGAACTCCAAATCAAGCAAGCATCGCTCTCACGTTAAAGATCACATTACCTGTACCTGCAATTGTTGTTGTAGTAATCTGTGAGCCACATGGACTCAGCAATCTCATTTCCAAGGGTATCAAGACTAGCAAAGCTTAATGCGCAAGGTATGGTTAAGTGGTGAGGCTGCAGCAAGCACTAATATTTATTTGAGTGGCTAACTTACGAGTACAAGAATAAGGGGGGTGATCGTCACATAAACGGAAGTGTTGCGGATATAACCCCGTGATGAGACCCGCCCAGGAGGGGCCAGGTCATACGGTTGGCGGCTTACGACAAGATTAGGAGTAAGCTTATCTAGTGGGCCTGGAGACCCAGAGCCAGAAGACGAGATGTAACCCGGTGGCGGCTTGTTAAACAAGGCATGTATAGTTAGAGGTGAGGTCTGTTATTAAGTAAAACCCTGCCCGGAATCTTGTAAGCTCAGGGCATTGACCAGTGTATATAAAGGCGGGTTACCTGGGCGGCTTAGGCCACGAAACAACTCATGGATAGCTAGGTCAAGCAAACTCGCTCCCTTGTAATCGATACGCAATCAATACAACACAAAGCAGGACGTAGGCTTTTACCTCTTTCCGAGGGGCCGAACCTGGGTAACTCTTGTCTCCCGATTCCGATCAACCCCTTCGAACTCACCGCCTTAGCGATGGCCTCGAACCTATCCTTTCACGGGGACATCTGCCATGACAGAACCACGATAGTTGGCGCCCACCGTGGGGCTGACGCTTGGTGGTGTGGAGTTCTTCAAGGGCTCTCTCCCAGGGATCGAGGGATATGCCGTTGGCAGGATGACCAAGAGTTGCCGCGGCAAGCTCTACATCGACGATGCTGGCTGGGGCCCTAAGGCCGACTCAATCGAGTACGGGCACCGGGTCCCCTTCGGCAGAATTCACGTCTTCATCGGCAAGACCGGCGGATCTAAACCCGGGCCGGACATCTGCACCAACCTCGTCGAGCCGGCCCGGCGTGCGCAACCCGCCCGTGTCAACCCGGGCCGGAAGCGTGTCTTCGTCGGCTTCACCCAAGGCGCGGAACTTGAAGGTTCCATGTCGCGGGAGGAAACCCTCATCTGCTCAGAGGATGGATCCTCGAGTGGGGAGGCGTAATCAATCTATCAGCTTCACAATGGCGGGCTTGGGGGCTACTTCGAGGGTTACCCCGAGCTGGAGTACCATGAGCCGGTGTACTTTGAGCCGCCGAACTGCGTCGCTGTCTTCATGGCAGGATCGGCACCGGCCCCCAGCAGCACAGCTGCTGGTGCGACCGGGTCTGGATCTGGCAGGCCGCCGGCTCAAGTTCTGCTGGATCTAATGAACGAGCTTACAACTCTGATGGAAACCGAGGTCAGTGCCGAAAACCAAGCAGCCCATAACACAGAGATCACGAGGTTGAAGAACCAGATGGCCGGAGTCCAAGTGGAAATCAATGCATTGAAGGCTCAGATGGATGCTGAGTCAGAGCGCCTTCGGGCGGATGCTTTTCGCCTTGAATTAGAACAGCAGATCGCAGCGGCGTTTCACAGGATGAGGCATCAATCCCGTCTGCCGGATCAATATGAGGCCTGAAATCTTTTCAACACGCCAGGGACGGGACGGAATGCACCTCTGACCGTAACCCGGATGGCGGAAGTACCTGGGAGCTGGGGGGCGGTTCAGCATCGGTAGCTAGACACGCCCCGTAGGAACCAGACCCCGCCACAGTCTTTTCCAACACTGCCAAGTCATTATTCTAACCCGGCGGAGAATATGGTGGCAGCGGCGACCAGACTCGGCACGATCCCCATCCCTGATGGGACTCCTTTTGCAGAGGAAGTGCGGAACGCCATTGGATACTTGCAGACAGTGGTGGCCCAGCAGGAGAAATATACTTATAGCCGGAGTGGCGTGCACTCAACCCCCATCCCGAGCCGCAGCTACAGCCGGCGTTTAGAGTCGCCGGCGGTCTCTAGCAGTGAGCGACGTCGAAACCCGCCGCGAGACGATCAGCCGGCTCTTGATGCTCAGGAGCTGGTGGATCGGGCAAGAGCGCAGTGAGAGGCCGCAGCATTGGCAGCCGCGGCGGCTCATCAAGAACCCACAGTAGCACCTTCCGTCTCGGTAGGAGCCGGAGTAACCTCCAGGGCTGTGGGAGTGCCATGCTTAGTACCGGCTTTGCGAAACGAGCGCCTGCCGAAGGACTTCAAGGGGCCTCGCAAGGTGCCCAATTATACCGCTGATTTGCCTCCAGAAGCTTGGATTGAGAGCTATGAACTAGCCATGGAGATGTTAGATGTCAGTGATGCAGTATGTGCCAAGTATTTCATCATGATATTGGAAGGGCCGGCTCGCACGTGGTTGAAGGGTTTGCCGCCCAACACCATTAATTCCTGCGCCGAGTTAAAGGTGAGGTTCATTAAGAATTTTCAAGGAACGTGCAAGCAGCCCATGACAATTGTGGATTTGGATCATTGCGTGCAGCGTGAGGACGAGTCGGCTCATCATTGTGTCTGGCGGGTCTCAACCATCATCCACTCTTCTGATAACATTACGGCGGCTCAAGCGGTCCTGATTCTGCAGAAGAATTGCCACTTTGTGCCCCTGAAGCCGAAGCTTGGCCGGCTCAAATGTTCATGCCAAGACATGGGGGAGCTCATGGTGGCTCTCACTAAGTATGCAGACTCTGATAGCACGAAGGACCCTGGCTCCGATGATGACCCTGGCTCAGATTTGGTGGCAAACACCAATGCTGGGAATAACCGTGGCAAGGGCAGCGGCAAGCCGCCTTTCGGTAAACGCAAACCTGTTGACATGGAGGCGATGTTGAGTGTTCCTTGCCCGAAACATAGTCTTCCTGATCAGCCGTCCACTCATGCTTGGAGGGATTTTTGGATCATGCGGGAGTTTCAAAATTACAGCGTTAACCAGCATCAAGGCGGTGGCGGTGGACCATCCGGCGGGTCAGGATCCGGTCCTTTTGGGTCTGGCTTCGGTACAGGCGGCTCAGGCTCTGGCCATCAAGGCCAAGGAAACCATGGAGGTAATAATCAGCAATCTGGCGGCAGAGGTCAGCAACAAAATAACCAGTCCGGGTATCAGAGTAATCCAAAAGAGCTTAATGGAGGGCAGTACCATGTTTTTACGACTAGCCTCGACAAGTGAGATCTGAAGGTGCGCAAGCGGGCGGTTAATGCAGTAATGCCGGCTCTCCCGCAATATTTGAAGTGGTCTGAGTATGACATAACTTGGAGCAGGGAGGATTACCTACCGCGCATTGATAACCCGGGACAGTTGGCTTTGGTAGTCGCCCCCAAGTAGGAGGATATGTCTTCACCAAGGTACTTATGGATGGTGGCAGCAGCATCAACATCCTGTATTATGACACTTTCCACCAGATGAATTTGCTTGACAAGGATCTTAAACCCTCTTCAACGGTTTTTCATGGCGTGGTGCCCGGGAAGTCGGCTTATCCAGTTGGAAAGATTTCCTTGGAGGTAGCTTTTGGCGATGAATTCAACTACAGGGTAGAATCCTTATGGTTCGAGGTGGTCAAGATCAAGAGCCCGTATGATGCTCTATTCGGGCGGCCGACTTACGCCAAGTTCATGGCTAGACCTTGCTATGTTTACTTACAACTCAAGATGCCCGGGTTAAGGGGGATGATTACTGTGCATGGTGATCGGAAGACATCTCTTGAGTGTGAGGAAGGTGATGCAGCATATGCAGAGTCAAGTTGTACTGAGGCGGAACTCAAGTTTTATAAGGAGAATGTTGACCCGGCAGATATGACCCCGTTAAAGAAGCCTAGCACGGAATCTGAGCCACCCCTCAAGTTTGTGGCAGAAGATAACAAACTAGTGGACTTCACGCCTGGCGACTCATCACAGCAGTTCACTATTGGGGCTAATATGGATCCCAAATAGGAAAGCGCGCTCATCGAATTCATTCGTGAGAATCGGGACATCTTTTCATGGAAGCCTTCTGACATGCCGTGTGTACCGAGAGAATTCGCTGAGCACCACCTTAATGTGGATCCTATGTTTAAGCCGGTCAAACAGTTTCTCTGTCGCTTCAATGAGGAGAGGCATAAGGCTATTGGGGAAGAGGTAGCCCGACTCTTGGCAGCAGGGTTCATCGTTGAAGTTTTTCACCCAGAGTGGTTAGCTAACCCGGTGTTAGTACTCAAGAAGAACGGCACGTGGCGCATGTGTGTGGATTACACGGATCTTAACAAGGCGTGCCCGGCTGACCCGTTTGCTCTCCCCCGTATCGATCAAATCATTGATGCGACGGCGGGTTGTGAGAGTCTGTGCTTCCTGGATGCTTATTCAGGTTATCATCAGATCAAAATGGCAGTCAAAGACCAAGAGAAGACGTCTTTCATTATGCCTTTTGGAGCTTTCTATTTTGTGTCTATGCCTTTCGGGCTCAAGAGTGCCCAGGCGACTTACCAGCGTTGTGTGCAGAACAGTCTTCATGGTCAAATTGGGCGCAATGTTCATGCTTATGTGGATGATATTGTGGTCAAGTCAAGGAAGAAGGAGACTCTGCTAGCTGATTTGAAGGAAACTTTTGACAATCTGCATGTTTACAAGATGATGCTTAACCCGGAAAAATGTGTGTTCAGTGTACCTGTAGGCAAGCTCTTGGGATATTTGGTCTCTGAGCGTGGCATCGAGGCTAAACCCGACAAGATAAAGGCCATCACTTCTTTGTCTAGGCCGGCGTGTATTAATGATGTTCAGCGCCTGGCGGGTCGTATTGCTGCACTGAGCCGGTTCATTAGCCGCCTGGGTGAGAAAGCTATTCCTCTATACCAGATGATGAAGAAGACAGACGATTTCGTCTGGAGTGATGCGGCTAATGAGGCGTTTGAGGCGCTCAAAAAGCATTTGGCTGAGCCGCCTGTTCTGGCCGCTCCCATGGAAAAGGAGCATCTGCTCTTATATGTGGCGGCTAACAACAAGGGTGTCAGTGCTGCAGTTGTGGTGGACTGCAAGGAGGTGGGTAAGGAATATCCAGTTCAGCGGCCGGTTTATTATGTCAGTGAACTTTTGACGGAGTCTAAGCAAAGATATCCACATTGGCAAAAGCTGGTGCTTGGGGTGTTCATGGCCAATCGCAAGCTAAAGCATTATTTTCTTGGTCACCCGATCACAGTGGTCAGCTCTGATCCTTTGGGAGATATAATTCAGAAAAGAGAAGCCACTGGAAGGATTGCTAAGTGGGTAATTGAGCTTGGGCCTCTCAATTTGAAATATGTGCCCCGGACGGCTATTAAATCTCAAGCCCTGGTGGATTTTATCAATGATTGGGCAGAGTGTCAAATACCTGAGGAAAAGCTGGACAATACTTATTGGACGATTCACTTTGATGGATCCAGGCAATTGGAAGGCTCGGGGGCTGGAGTTGTTTTAACTTCCCCACGGGGTGACAAATTCTGTTATGTTCTGAGGCTAATATTTCCTTGTACTAACAATGCAGCGGAATACAAGGCTTTGCATCATGGGCTCCGGGTGGCCAAGGAGATGAACTTGAGCCGGGTCAGATGTCTTGGCGACTCAGACCTGGTGGCTCAACAAGTCTCTGGCACGTGGGATTCTAAGGACCCACGTATGGCAGTTTATCGTCAGGCGGTTGATGTTATTGCTGGCCACTTTAAAGGTTATCAGGTGGATCATATTGACCGACGGAAGAATGAGGCTGCTGACGCATTATCAAGGCTAGGGTCTCAGCGTAAGCCGGTGCCGCCTAATGTGTTCTTGGACGTGTTACATCACCCATCGGTCAAGTTACCGTCGGAGGAGGATTTGGCTATACCTGACCCGGAAGGGCAATTGGTGGCGGCTCTTCGCGCGATCCCGGATTGGACGTTGCCTTATCTGGCGTACCTGACTTGCGGCGAGTTACCTCAAGATGAAAATTTGGCACGACAGATCATAAGGCGGTCTAAGTCTATGACTATTATCAACGGCGAGTTACATCGGCGTAGTGTAACTGGTGTCTTTCAGCGCTGTGTTTTTCCTGATGAAGGCCGTGAGATCTTACATGAAATCCATGCTGGTGATTGTGGTCATCACACCGGGTCAAAATCTTTTGTGGCTAAGGCTTTTCTACACGGTTTTTACCGGCTGACGGCTCATAAAGATGCAGAGTACTTGGTCAGTAAGTGTGACGGGTGCCAGAAATTTGGACGACGTGCCCATGTGCCGATTCAAGAGTTGCGGATGATTCCAATCACTTGGCCGTTTGCAGTCTGGGGGCTTGATATGGTGGGACCTTTTAATAGGTCTAAGGAAAAAAAGACCCACCTCTTGGTGGCGGTTGACAAGTTTACTAAGTGGGTTGAGGCTGAGCCGGTCAGCAAGTGTGATGTAGCAATAGTAGTTCAGTTTGTCAAAAAACTGATTTTTCGTTTTGGCTATCCGCATAGTATCATCACTGATAATGGCACAAATCTGTCCAAGGGGGCTATGAAGGAGTTCTGTGATGAGGAGCATATCCGTCTAGATGTATCTTCGGTGGCTCACCCGCAGTCTAATGGTCAAGCTGAGCGTGCTAACCAACAAATTTTGAGAGGTATAAAACCCCGGCTTATGGTTCCTTTGGAGCGCACGCCGGGCTGTTGGGTGGAGGAGTTGTCGTCTGTTCTTTGGAGCATAAGAACCACCCCCAACAGGTCTACATGCTATACACCTTTCTTTATGGTTTATGGTGCAGAAGCTGTTCTCCCCAGTGATATTCGTCAGGACACGCCCAGAGTGGCGGCTTACGTGGAAACTGATAACAAGGCGTCGCGTCAGGATGCTTTGGATGCTTTGGACAAAGAACGGGATCTTGCAGCATCTTGGTCGGCAATTTATCAACAAGACCTGTGTCGCTATCATAACCGCAGGGTTAAGACCCGGACGTTTCAAGAAGGCGCCTTAGTACTCTGGTTGATTCAAGACCAGTCAGATATGCATAAGTTGTCACCTCCCTGGGAAGGACCATTTGTGATCAGCAGAAATCTCAACAATGGTTCCTATTATCTCATTGATGTACGGGAAAGTGACAAGTTTCGCACTTCTGGTGAAGAGACCAAGAGGCCATGGAATATTGCTCACCTTCGGCCATATTATACTTAAGCCGCCAGTCCGGCTCTCATCAATGTACATATCCCTGTCATTGTATATACCATTTTTATGATATAATAAAGTGGGCATCCCCATGATTAGGGGCCTCTGCCGTTTTTCATCACCAAAATTCGTGCAAAGGAGTTGATCCTTCATCAGGTCACTTGGGGGCTTCCAACCCACTGGGTTTAGCTTTCATACCCTCTTGGCCAGGCTTTATATGCCATGTTCGAGTTAAACCTGCCTGTTTGCAACTTGCTACTCCACCATGTGACCCGCTGAACTCTTGACAGTTAATCTTGATAAGAGGCCCTGAACTTTCGTAAGTTATTCTCGCACAAAGACACTGAACTTGTCAAGGTTTAAACAGCGGCTTATGTCACGAGAGAGCCGGCTTACGGTGAGCTAGGATAAACTCGTCTTGTCTGCCGTAACCCCTCCGCTATGTGGCCCGTTCGTACTCTTAGCAATGTCAATCTTTTAAAGACCCTAAACTTGCTAAAGTTTAAACGACGGATTTATGTCACGTGAGAGCCGGCTTACGAGTTTTTTAGGCTTTCCGCCTAGTTTCTTCGGAAACAATACAAACATTTTCATAAAAAACAACAATTATCTTGTCCTACCGTGCCTTTAAAGCCGGCTTATAGGACGAGACATACAAATTATTTGTTTTTGCAGGTACTCTCATGATAAGATTCTAAGTTTTGGAAAATTCCGGCTTGGTATTGCTCAGGGAGTATAACCCGCCCGGCGCGTCAAGGCAGTCAAACGATTATATATCAAAGACGAATTTGCTAAGTCACCGGAAGAAGTTTAAACAGTGCATCAAAATCACAGGAGCAGGCGGTTAAAAGTTTTCCTACTGCTATTACAAGGCATTTCAAAATGCCCAAAAGTTGCAGAGTTCAAGTTTTTTCAGCCAATTCTAACCCGGCGAATTAAACAAGGCCGGGTTACCCTCAAATGATGCGAAGTTTTTCTCTAACTCGCCGCCGGGTCATCCTGCGCCGGGTCTTCTGTCTCTTCGATCTGGAGGTTGTCCACATCCCAATTGCAGTTGGTTAAAGCTTCAAACATGGCTTCATCATGCATGATTGGAGATGGGTCAACATCAGGAGCGAAGAGGTGCTTGCGGCGTTGAGGAATCATGCTCTTCGCTTCAAAAGTGGGCCCTCGAACACGCTTGTTCTCTTCGGAGTAAGCCGCCAGGTATACTGTCAGATCAGCTTCTGCGGCCAGCCGGCTTGCCAGAACCCGGGATGCCTTATGACAGTGAGAGTAATCTTCTTGTGTAAACTCCGAGCCGTCATCCTTCAGTTCCGGGAAGCCATCCATCATCTCAGCCGAGTTAAGCTCCGGGGCATAAGCCAGCGACCAGCTCAAAGCAGCAATTGCGCCCTTGCGGGCGGCTGATCTCTTTAGTTCTTCCAGCTGCTTTGGGATGGTTGACATGATTTCCAGCACGCCTTTCATGAAGTTTGGAACACCCCTCTCAGTCATGACAGCTTTGATGGTAATTAGAGACCCGACATACAACTGTTCTGTCAAAGAGTATAAAGCCTTGTGTTTCAGCAGGCTGTTGCGTGACAGTTGGCGGCTCCGTTCACCTACAGGCAAGTCAAATTTTATAAGCCGCCAGAAAAGATTATCGACAAGCGCCTTTTTAAAATATTGAAGGATAAGGATGCTTACCAAAAACAGCTCCAATCATACGGGATATCTGGCCCTTCAGAGTGTTCAGCTCGTCAGTCACCGTTTTGAGATGGCCCTCTGCGTCTTCAGCGCGCTTGGTCAGGGCGGCTTGGACTGACTCGGCGTCTTTCTTGAAGGTTTTGACCTCGGCCTTGATCACGTCCAGCTCAATCAAAGCAATTTGATACTTGGCGTCAGTCTCTGCTCGGCCTTCATGTTGCTGTGCCAGACTCTTCTTCAGGTCTGACATGATCGACTCAGCAGCGTTCAAAGATTCCTGCGCAGGACAAGTCATGACAGAGCAAGGTTGTCAGTTGTAAGCCGCCGGTCCGGCTCACACAGTTTTTTGTCAAAGTTTGGCACAATGGTTACAAGTCCCAAGCAGATTGCAAGCAATATACTTGACACTTGGGGGCTAATGTGCCTCGGTTCTTTTTTATGGAACCGGCTCATTACTTAGGTAATGACTCGGCCCTTGGGGGCTACGATTGGCTCTTAATCTATGATTGAGTTCCGGCTCATTACTTAGGTAATGACCCGGCCGTTGGGGGCTACGATTGGCTCTTAATCTATGATTGAGTGCCGGCTCATTACTTAGGTAGTGACCTGACCCTTGGGGGCTACACTTGGCTCTTAATCTATGATTGAGTGCCAGCTCATTACTTAGGTAATGACACGACCCTTGGGGGCTACACTTAGCTCTTGCTCTAAGTTTGAGCGCCGGCTCATTATTGGCATAATGACCCGGCCCTTGGGGTCTACATCGCAATCTTACAAGTGATTGAAGACCCAGCTGACCTTTTGAAAAGTCAACCGGCTCTTGGGGGCTGCATAAGTATATACGCGGAAAAGCAAGGGAAGTGAAGTACCACGTATTTCTTCTTCATCATGCCAACCAGGTTGGCCTCCATGTCCCGGCTTGCAGACAGACGGTTTAGATAGCCGGTGTGTAATTCTTCGGCGGTAAGCTTCTCGAGGTTAGGAAGATCAAATTGCATTAGTCCTTCCTTGAGATGAACCGCCTCGTCCTTGCTGGTATGCTTTGACAATGTCTTGGAAGGAACCAGAGATTTGTAAGCCGCCCCAGTAACAGTAACTTCCTCATGGGAAGCCACATTCTCAGTTGTTTGCTGGGGCCTGGGTGGCTTAGGATCAGAATCTGGATGAGCCTCAGGAGCCTCAATATCCATATCTGCCGGCTCATTGTGCTGAGGAGCTTCTTCATGAGTATCTTTGGCAGTTTCAGAAGGCTCAACATGAGTTTCAGTGATGCTTCGTTTTGGAATTGCCAGCTCTGGAGCATCAGGAGTGGCGGCTGACCCGACAGTTTTTCTCCGTTTGGCTTCAGCCCTGTGAAGCAAAGTTAAAGTTACACATCAATGAGCAAGGATGGATTATTAATACAAAGAGTGGGATATAAAAATATTTACCCCTAGTTGATGATAAGGGGAGGCAACTTTGAAGCAGTTGAGTCGTCGGAAGAAGGAGGCGAGTCCTGGAAAAGCTAGCATTGTTAAACACTGATAAGCTGCAAGGATAGCAAACAGGAAACATAAGTTCAAAGAGAAGAAAGTACTTCTGTGCGCTGTTTTCGGGGGGCCAGCTCATTGGGTAAGCGGGCTAAAAGGTCTCCAGAGCCGGTGCTCCGGGTCTGACATCTGCTATCGTCTTGCTGTTTCTTCAAAAGAAAGTTAGGACCCAAGTGAGCAAAAGGACGGGAACTCTTTACCTTCCGTACATCCCGCCGTACTCTCTTTACAGGTGAAAGATCCAAGTCAGAGGAGACAATGGTTACCTCGGCAACGTCGGCATGACTTGTTTCTGCTTCTTCCTGTGAGTAATCATCATCAACGAGTTGCATAAAGAGAAGACCAAGGGAGTCAAGTTCTACCTCCGAGTCATCTAAATCAAATAGCTCTTCCGCTGATTGTTTCCTCTTGCGGGTTGGCGCCTTAGTTTTTTATGCATTGGGGACCTTGCACTTCTTCTTGAGAGTTGGGGAGAACAGTTTTTTCTAGAAGGAAGAGCCGGCCTACGTATGACAAAGCATATTGGCACAAAAGGTTTAATAAAGTATGTAAAGTACAACTTTAAAAGAATGGATAAGGGTTAGGATGAAAAGACTTACATCCGGAGCCGGGTTAAGTGCAGAGAAGGGGCTTAAGCTAGTCTTGCTGCAGGCGGCTAATGATTCCCCCAGCAAAGACTTGACGATAGTGTTGAGATCCTGATCCTTCAAAGGGGTCTTGTTGAAGCGTTGAGGGTCATCTACTTTACCAGTATACTGGCACATTAAGGTGCCTCGGCGGCTCAACGGAAGAATCCTCCAAGAGACCCAGCAGCGGGTCAGATCAACACCCTTTAAACCATTAGCTAACAGGGCCCTGACTTTTGAAAAAGTACAGGCATATTGAGCACGTCCGGTGGCTGACATCCGGTCTGGAAGCTCTGTATCTGTGCTAAGCCGGTAGGCACGGTAACCCGGTAGTGGATTCTCCCCCTCTGGTGAAGTGTCTTGGCAGTAGAACCAAGTCTTGTTCCATTCTTTGGGGTGACTTGGCAGGGTCGCTGCTGGGAAGAGTACATCCCTCCGCCTCTGAAGAGTAACGCCCCCGAGCTCGAGGCTTAACCCGTCTGTCATTTCTGTTTGGCGGTTGATGTAGAAATACTCTTTGAAGAGGTCGACAGATGGTTCCTCTTGAAGGTAGGTTTCACAGAAAGTTTGAAATTGGCACATATTGGTGACAGAATTCGGGCCAATATCTTGGGGGTGCAGCTTGAATGCGTGTAAGACAGCACGGAAAAACTTAGACCCGGGCGGGGAGAAGCCATGCAGCAGATGATCCGTGAATAGAATGACTTCCCCGTCTTTGGGTTTAGGGGTGGTCTCACTACCTGGAACCTGCCTGTGGATAACATCCTGAGCCGGCAGAACTCCCATGGTGACAAATTCTTTGAGTGACTCTTCCGTCACTCCAGACTTTACCTAGTTGCAGGTGGACGGGGTTTTAGACAAGGTGACAGCTTAGGAAGCTGCAGGAAGACATGAATATTCGGCGAGTTAAAAATACATTCTGACAGAGGTCGCTATGACTAGAAATGGTGACAGCGTTTGGCGGGTCAATATAAAATTATGAGCCGCTGAAGCTATTTGCGGTATGACAGCATGAGCCAGCAGCTTTACGGCGGGTCAAGTTTATCAGCGCAAACTGAAAAATTGCTAAGTATTGAGAAACAGATTCTGCAACCACAACTATGGATTCAAGATCTACGGGCGAGGGAAAAACAAAAATAATTCTAGCCCTAAAAGGTCGGTGGAAGAACATGCGTTTTCTAGGCAGATTGGAAGGAGCTGTAGATCTATAATGAGTACGGCGTGATTATGGAGCAGACAGCCGCATGATTTGGACAGTATAATGAAGCCCTAAGGAGGTGTTCTTTATCTAAATCTATGAAAGACGTTCTGATGAACGGTGATGAACACCGAAGAAGCCCGACGAACTCTGGGGAGATTTAAAAGACTAGCACAGATCTTACAAGGGGCAGCAATGAAACCTGGAAGACGCGAGCGGATGCGGCGATGTTCTGGACGAGTTTAGGTTGATGCAGCGGCCGGTGTCGACGAAGACGGTGAGGACTGAATGGCGCAGCGAGCTTCGGCGGCACAGCGAGCTTCGGTGGTCCAGAGGAAGAAGAAGAAGATGGCAGCGGGGAAAATGAAAGTGACAGCCCCCCGTGCTTATTTATAAGGTTATAATAGTCTCACAAACGGTCCGGTGCGGGAATCGAGGGAGCACGTTGATGATTAAACTAAGAAGACGCCTCAATTTTTGGGCTGGTCATATTAATGACGAAAGATCCGCTCTCACGTCAGAGGAATCTTTTTTGATTTTTCTGATGACGTCACGGCGGTCATGAAAGCTTGTCAGAAGCAACGATCGCCCATTTTCGGCGGGTCATGAAGATTATCAGAGAAGGCAAGACTCGCCAACCAGAAGATTTGGAGATTGACATGAACCAGTTCAAATCAATCTGGGCCTAATGTTGGGGATATAACCCCGTGATGAGACCCGCCCAGGAGGGGCCGGGTCATACGGTTGGCGGCTTACGACAAGATAGGAGTAAGCTTATCCAGTGGGCCTGGAGGCCCAGAGCCAGAAGACGAGATGTAACCCGGTGGCGTAAGCCGCCGGTGGCGGCTTGTTAAACAAGGCATGTATAGTTAGAGGTGAGGTCGGTTATTAAGTATAACCCAGCCCTGACTCTTGTAAGCTCAGGGCCTTGACCTGTGTATATAAAGGCGGTTTACCTGGGCGGCTTAAGCCACGAAACAACTCATGGATATCTAGGTCAAGCGAACTCGCTCCCTTGTAATCGATACCCAATCAATACAACACAAAGCAGGACGTAGGCTTTTACCTCTTTCCGAGGGGCCGAACCTGGGTAACTCTTGTCTCCCGATTCCGATCAACCCCTTCGAGCTCACCGCCTTAGCGATGGCCTCGAACCTAAGTCCTTTCATGGGGACATCTGCCGTGACAAAACCACGACAGGAAGTGAACTAGTAATGATCACTAAGTGATCCTGAACACCTACTTACGGTCAAACATAACCCCACCATGTTCTCTCTCGGTTCAGAAATTCACGAGAAGAGAAAGTCACGATTATGCACACAGTTGTTGTATTTTTTTAGCGTTTACTATAAGTTTTCTATGACCGGATGTTGAACAAATTTCCAATTTGCCACATAACCGTGGGCACGGCTCTTATGAAATGTTTAACCCTACAGGGGTGTTCCAACTCATCCATCACAAACTAACCACAAGCTGCGTTGGAATTCCTCAACTGCGGGATAACACATAGTATTTGCGGAATCCCGATGGAATATCTCAACCTCGAGATAGCCCGAAGTGTCCTCGAAATCCCGCGCACAAGACGTTCGAGAAAGGTAAAACAAATCTAGCAAGGCCGCCTGGCGTACTGACAATCCCGATAAGAGCCACGTATCTCGTTCTCAGGGCACGACCGGATGGGCAAGACGTCGGGTTGGCTGAGACCCCGGGTGACCTGGGGGCGCCGGACATCGCCCAGGTTGGACCAACACTCATGAGGAGCACTGGCCCGGGTTGTTGATTAAATTATCCTTGGGTTAATTACTCCCTATGCAGGTTTATTTGTTATTAGGCAAATGTAGTATCAATGCTGGGCCTTGCCAGAAGAGTTTTATCCCAAAACAAAAATGAAGGGGGTCCCCATAACAACCCCGAGCATGTTAGGAGCGCTCAGTATGGAACATAACACCGGTACACAAGTAACTAGGGCGGCAAAAGTGGAACAAAACACCGAGCAAAAGGCCAAGCCTTCCACCTTTTACCAAGTGTATATGTGCATTAAATTAAATAGCAATAGTATTGTGATATCTCAAAACAAACCCATGTTGGCACATGGAGCAACTTGCACCTGCAACTAGCAACGCTATAAGAAGGGCTGAGCAAGCGGTAACATAGCCAAACAATGGTTTGCTGGGATGCAGAGGGTTAGAGGCTTATCATGGCATTTTGGGAGGCTTGACAAACAAGTGGTAGTGTCGTCGTTTTCTCACGACAGATGCCATGGGGTGGCTTATCGAGAGTGGTTGGGGCCGAAGGACGCCGGCGGGGTCCGGGAGCGGGATTAGGCACAAGCGGTTTGGGGCACACAATGTACCCAGGTTCGGGGCCCTCCGTGGGAGGTAACACCCCTAGTCCTGCTTGTCTAGTTGAAGGGTGGTGGATGTTACAACGGTGCTCCTTGAGCTGATGTCTAGAGGAGGAAGAGGAGCAGCCAGCTCCTCTTCCCTTGCTATGTGAGAGTGAGAGTATGAGATGGGGGGAATGCCTTCCTCCCTGCCCGATGCATGGGGGCCTTGGGGGGTTTTATAGGCCAACCCCCCGGCTTACAATATTCGTAAGGTACTAACGGGGGGGACCCGGCTGGCAGGCTCTCTAGCCGGCCAGGGGTCCCACCGGCAGGGCCGTCTCGATGCCCATAGGGCCCGCAGGCTGTGAGGTCCCATCGCTGACTGGGGCCCGCCAGCCGGCTCTTCTATTGGCCCGCGCCTACCTGCCGCGGCACGGACTGCCCCACGCGGCGTCGTCTTGCGCCTGTCGCCCAGAATCAGTGGTACGGCCGGCTGCGTTGTAGCCACACCGGGGCACGTAATGGAGTGGATGGCGGCGTGGCGGCACTGTTGCCCTGCCGGGTCTCGATCGGGGATGGTCAGCGGTACGATCGCCCGGACTCTAGCCACGCGTGCCCGCGCGTCAGCGGTCGCTGTAGCCATGCCGGAGCTCATCGTGGGGGTCGCGTCTTGTCGGTGTACTTGGTCACAGTAGGAGGGGACGGGTGCCTGCCTGTCCAGAGGTCAGCAGAAGGGCCGGCCGTGGAGCGGCCGGCCGCAGGCTGGCCAGGGAACGGGCGACCGTCTCCAGACCAGCCGGCCATGGGCCAGCCGGCAGTAGGCTGGCTGGTAGCCAGTCAGCCGGCCTGGGTCCAGCCGGCCGTGGGCCAGCCGGTCCGTGAGCCAGCGGACCTGCCTCCAGAAGCTTTAATATTTCATTTCTTACCACTTCTTTCATTTTAGGATTTAACCGTCGTTGGTGATCAACAACTGGTTTAGCATCAGGCTCCATATTAATTTTATGCTGGCATAGAGTGGGACTAATGCCCTTAAGATCATCAAGTGTATATCCAATAGCAGCTTGGTGCTTCCTCAGAGTTTTCAATAATCTCTTTTCTTCATGCTCTGAAAGGTTAGCACTAATAATAACATGATATATCTTCTTTTCATCAAGATAGGCATATTTCAAAGTATCCGGTAATTGTTTAAGCTCAAACACGGGATCACCCTTGGGTGGAGGAGGATCCCCAAGTATTTCAACAGGCAAATTGTGTTTCAAAATAGGGTGCTGATCAAAGAAAATCTTACCTATTTCATTCCTTTCATTCATATGCATATCATTTTCATGATCTAGCAAATATTGTTCTAAAGGGTCAGTAGGAGGCACAGCAATAGAAGCAAGACCAATAATTTCATCATTACTAGGCAATTCTTTATCATGGGATCGTCTACGAAATTTAGAGAAATTAAACTAATGAGACACATCCCCAAAACTTACAGTAACAATTTCTTTCTCACAATCTATCTTAGCATTAACAGTATTCAAGAAAGGTCTACCAAATATAATGGGACAAAAATCATCTTGTGGGGAACCAAGAACAAGAAAATCAGTAGGATATTTTACTTTCCCACACAAAACTTCAACATCTCTAACAATCCCAACTGGTGCTATTGTATCTCTATTAGCAAGTTTAATGGTAACATCAATTTCTTCTAATTCAGCTGGTGCAATATCATTCATAATTTCCTGATATAAGGTAAAGGGAATTGCACTCACACTAGCACCCACATCACATAAGCCATGATAACAATGATCTCCTATTTTAACAGAAACAACAGGCATGCCAACAATAGGTCTATGTTTATCTTTAGTATCAGGTCTAGCAATTCTAGCAGCTTCATCACAGAAATGAATAACATGCCCATCAATATTATCAACCAAGAGATCTTTAACCATAGCAATACTAGGTTCAACTTTGATTTGTTCAGGGGGTGTAGGTGTTCTAGTATAACTCTTACGAACCACAGTTGAAGCTTTAGCATGTTCCTTTATTCTAGCAGGAAAAGGTGGTTTCTCAATATAAGCAGCAGGAATAACAGGATCAACATTATAAATAATAGTTTCTTCTTCAACTTTAATAGGTTCAACTACTTTCACTTCAATGGGAGGATGATATTTAAACCACTTCTCCTTAGGGAGATCAACATGAGCAGCAAAAGCTTCACAGAAAAAGCTACTAGCTCAGAGTCAAGTCCATATTTAGTGCTAAATTCACGAAAAGCATCGGTGTCTATAAAGGATTTAACACAATCAAACTTAAGGTTTATACCTGACTCCTTACCTTCGTCGAGTTCCCAATCTTCAGAGTTGCGTTTAATTCTTTCCAATAAGTCCCATTTGAATTCAATATCTTTCTTCATAAAGGAACCAGTACAAGAAGTATCTAGCATGGATTGATCATTACGAGAAAGCCGAGCATAAAAATTCTGAATAATAATTTCTCTTGGAAGCTCATGATTGGGGCATGAATATAACATTGACTTAAGCCTCCCCCAAGCTTGAGCGATACTTTCTCCTTCACGAGGCCAAAAATTACAAATATAATTCCGATCACGATGAACCAGATGCATAGGATAAAACTTCTGATGAAATTCCAATTTCAATCGGTTGTAGTTCCATGATCCAATATCATCACATAGCCTATACCATGTCAATGCCTTCTCCTTCAAAGATAAAGGAAAGACCTTCTTCTTGACATCATCCTCGGGCAAACCTGCAAGCTTAAATAATCCACAAACTTCATCCACATAGATTAGATGCAAATCAGGATGTAGTGTTCCATCTCCTGCATAAGGATTAGCTAGCAGTTTCTCTATCACACCCGAAGGAAATTCATGATAAATATTTTCAGTAGGTTCAGTAGGTTGAGGAGCAACTCTTTGTGCTTCCGGTCGAGGTGAAGATACCCCGAACAAGCCCCTCAAAGGATTATTTTCCATGGTAACAAGTGACAGTAAATTTCAGCACATTATATAAATTTTTCCTTACCAAATTCCACTCACCAAAGGCGCTTCACTCCCTGGCAACGGCGCCAGAAAAGAGTCTTGATGACCTACAAGTATAGGGGACCTATCGTAGTCCTTTCGATAAGTAAGAGTGTCGAACCCAACGAGGAGCAGAAGGAAATGACAAGCGGTTTTCAGTAAGGTATTCTCTGCAAGCACTGAAATTATCGGTAACAGATAGTTTTGTGATAGGATAATTCGTAACGGGTAACAAGTAACAAGTGTAGCAAAGGTGCAGGAAGGTGGCCCAATCCTTTTTGTAGCAAAGGACAAGCCTGGACAAACTCTTATATAAAGCAAAGCGCTCCCGAGGACACATGGGAATTTCTGTCAAGCTAGTTTTCATCATGCTCATATGATTCACGTTCGTTACTTTGATAATTTGATATGTGGGTGGATCGGTGCTTGGGTGCTGCCCTTACTTGGCCAAGCCTCCCACTTATGATTAACCTCTCTCGCAAGCATCCGCAACTATGAAAAAGGAATTAAGATAAATCTAACCATAGCATGAAACATATGGATCCAAATCAGCCCCTTACGAAGCAACGCATAAACTAGGGTTTAAGCTTTTGTCACTCTAGCAACCAATCATCTACTTATTACTTCCCAATGCCTTCCCCTAGGCCCAAATAATGGTGAAGTGTTATGTAGTTGACGTTCACATAACACCACTAGAGGAGAGACAACATACATCTCATCAAAATATCGAACGAATACCAAATTCACATGATTACTTATAACAAGACTTATCCCATGTCCTCAGGAACAAACGTAACTATTCACAAAGCATATTCATGTTCATAATCAGAGGAGTATTAATTATCATTAAGGATCTGAACATATGATCTTCCACCAAGTAAACCAACTAGCATCAACTACAAGGAGTAATCAACACTACTAGCAACCCACAGGTACCAATCTGAGGTTTTGAGACAAAGATCGGATACAAGAGATGAACTAGGGTTTGGAGAGGAGATGGTGCTGGTGAAGATGTTGATGGAGATTGACCCCGTCTCGATGAGAGGATCATTGGTGATGACGATGGCTTCGATTTCCCCCTCCGGGAGGGAAGTTTCCCTGGCAGAACAACTCCGTCGGAGCCCTAGATTGGTTCTGCCCAGGTTCCGCCTCGAGACGGCGGCGCTTCATCCCGAAAGCTCTCTTGTGATTTATTCCAGGTCAAAACCCTCCATATAGCAGAAGATGGGCACTGGACGCCTGCCAGGGGGCCCACAAGCCACAGGGGCGCGCCCCCCTAGCTCGTGACCTCCTGGTGGGTCCCCTCTGGTATTTCTTTCGCCCAATATTTTTTATATATTCCAAAATAATTCTCCGTAACTTTTCAGGACTTTTGGAGTTGTGCAGAATAGGTCTCTCATATTTGCTCCTTTTCCAGTCCAGAATTCCAGCTGCCGGCATTCTCCCTCTTCATGTAAACCTTGTAAAATAAGAGAGAAAAGGCATAAGTATTGTACCATAATGTGTAATAACAGCCCATAATGCAATAAATATCAATATAAAAGCATGATGCAAAATGGACGTATCAGGAGCCGGTGGCTTCATCCGGCGGCATCTGCCTGTCGCGCGGGATCAATTGATCAACCGTGTTGGCAACCGCCCCGTCGCCTCGGGTCCTGTCGCACCCCCTCGGAACCGGTGTCGGACCGCGATGCGCCACGTGGAGCGCAATGATGCTGAGGGGCCCACATCTGGGGGCCTGATGGGACGTCGCCTTGGGCCTAGCCCAGTAGGCCTCGGGCCGCAGGCAGGGATCCTCTGCGCCCGTGCCCCCGCGGCCGCGTCTCGCGGCGCCCACGTCCCGCGAATTCCCCGGGGGAGTGGGCGCAGTTAATACCCATGTCCCCCGGCCGTCGCCCCCCTATTTATAAGGAGAGGGGGAGAGGCGGAGGCAGTTCGAGCACCCCTCTCCCCATCGTCTTCCTTCTCCCGCAGTCCGCCGCTTCGGCTCGCGCTGCCGCTCCGCTCACCCGTTTCTTCACGTTCGATTGCCTCAGAGATGGCCGACGGACCTTCCAGCAGCTGGGGTGGCTCCGTCATCACCGCGGAGGACATCGCGCACCTCCGCCGTGCCCGCATGCTGCCGTCGGAGGACCGCATCGCCGCTCGTCCTCCGGGCAGCGAGGTGGTGCCCGAGCCCGCGGAGGGGAAGTTCGGGGTGTTCGCCTGGCACTTCTCGCGCGGCTTTGGCCTGCAAGTGAGCCAGTTCTTCGGACTCTTCATGGACACCTTCGATCTCCAGCCGCACCACCTAGGGCCCAACTCCATTCTTCAACTGTCGAGCTTCGTGACTCTCTGAGAGGGCTACCTCGTACTTCTCCCCTTTGTGGAGTTGTGGAGGAAGCTCTTCTACCTCAAGGCCTTCCAGGACAACAATGAGGCGTATGCCTGCGGGGGCGTGGTGGTGGGCGTCCGCGGCCCGCTATTCCCCCGCATCACCCTCATCGAGTCCGTCAAGAAATGGAACCGGACATTCTTCTACGTGAAGAACATGGACCCGGCACGGGACTACATCCGGCTGCCGGCCTTCATCAATGGCCCGTCCTCGGGGGTGAACTGGACGACCGACGGGCTGCCTGGAGATCTGGCTGGAATGCTGGGCCGGCTCCACACCATGAGGAGTGGAGAGGGGCTGGTTGTGGCCGATCTGGTGGCCGCCTTCATCAATCGCCGGGTGCTGCCCCTTCGGCAGAGGCCGCACCGGATCTGCGACATGATGGGTCGGCGGGACCCCTACCGGCTCTCAACCTTCGAGCTGACGACAACCCAGGTGGCGGAGCGGGTGACCGCCACCACCAACTTCAAACTGACGCCGGGGACCTGGAGCTTCGGCAAGTTGCCGTACAACCGGCATGACCCGGCACCCCTGGTATGCCCCATCGAGGTGGTTTTCCTTTCCTTCTGTGTTTCTCCAACTGTCCCCCCTGCTCACACGCCGTGCTGACCGCCGCACTTTGTTCGACAGAACACGCCGGATGGCCCGCATCCCCAGATATTCCAGGCGGAACGCGCCGAATCTGACCCGGAGGATTTCGAGCTGGGAGGCGACGCCGAGGAGGGGGTCGACTCCTCGGGAGAGGTTGAGGCGGACGTGGCGATGGGTGACCCGGGAGCCGGCGGGTCTAGAGCGGCTGGTGAGTTCCCCTCCGGACCCTCAATCAAAGATTGGACTGACGATGACGATAATGATAACGATGTCCGGGTCTTGGAAGTGCCTCCCCCCACAGCTCGGTGGGAGCCACGCGGACAGAGCGAGGAGCATCCGGCTCGTGGCCTCCCGTCGGGAGAAGAGGCCGGCCCCGGGGCAGCCGTCGACACAGCCGCCAGCTCGCAAGAGAGTGCGAGCAGCCGTCGCGAAGCCGCAGCCTCGGGCCAGGCGGGCCCTTCCTGTCGTCGCCGGGTGAGTACTTTTTCCTAGTTCTTGTGGGTTTTTTTCGAGCTTTCGAGCCAGCAAGCGCCTGAGGGCCATCCTTTGTTTACCCCAGGAACGCCATCGAGCTCCATGACACGGAGTCGACCGCCGACCCGGTGGACGCTACTAGCCTGCAGGCGCAGGAGCACGCGGCCATGATGCGGGAGGAGAAGAGGAGGCTCGCAGAGATGCGAGCCGCGAAAGTAGGGGCGAAGGACGTGCCCTCGCGTTCAGGGGTCTCAAGTGACGGGAGGCGGAGGCAGCCCGCAGACTCGGCACGTGCGATGGACTCGGTGGCGAAATCGACGCGGATGTCGAGGCCTCCATCGAGCGAGCCGCGAGAGCCGGTCGAGGAGACGGCCATGGCCCCGCCCTTGGCAGAGGTGGCCCGACCGGTAGGCGCAGTGCCCGGGCCGGCTCAGGAGACGGCCCAGCGGGGGGAGACGGTAGTGACCGCACCCACCGTCGAGCCGGCCACGGCAGATGTGCCCGTCGCCCCGGCTGTGCCGGAGGCGGCACCGGAGACAATGGTCGGTGGGAGGAGCGAGTCGGTCCAGACGGCTATCGAGCCGATCCGGCAGGTGGTGGAGCCGGCCACGCTGGTTGCAGGGTCGAGTGCTTACCACCAACCTTCTGCCGGCTGCCGCCGCGGCGGACGCCGGGTCGAGTGGTGGGGCGAGCCGGTCGAGAAGGACCATGCTTGACGTGATCCGGGACTAGATTGCGCTGGCCCTCGTCCCGGTCGTCCCAGCCCCGCCAGCCAGCAACCAGGCCCTTGCGCCTGGGGAGCCTGGCCGCATCATGGCGCACTGCCGTGAGGGGCTGGCTAGGTTTGCGGAGGCCGCCGAAAGCAATTTTCGGCACGTGGAGGAGGCGGTGGATGTGAGATTCTTCTATCTTGCGTTGAACTTTCAGTGGGGCGCGCGAGCGTACCCACTGGGTGTAGCCCCCAAGATTCGGGCCGGCTGCTCGGCTGCGTGGGAGCCGGGCCGGATCTATCTCTTTTTTGTCTAACTTCTTGTCTCTTGGCGTCGAGCAGGCTGAGAACGCCAAGCGGCAGGCGCTCTTTGACGAGGCGGCCGCCATCCATAACCGCGGCAAGGCTGGTTTTTATCAGGTCCAGGAGGCGCTGCGGAAGGCGCAAGGTACGTTTGTTCCAGTGGGGGCGCGCGAGCGCACCCACTGGGTTTAGCCCCCGAGAATCGGGCCGGCTGCTTGGCAGCCGGTATGAATCTTCCGCATTCTTAAGTAACTTGGGTCGATCCTTTCGCAGAGGAGCTGGAGGTCCTGACACCGATCCGGCAGAAGAGGGACGAGGTGGCCTCCGAGCGGGACCGGCTGGAGCAGAATCTCCAGGCGATCACGTCGGAGCGGGACCGGCTGGGCGGCCTGGTTGTGGATGGGCAGGCGGCCCAGGAGCGCCTCACCGTAGAGCTGCAAAAGGAGGTGGCGGCCCGTGAGGAGGCCGCCAAGCAGGCGGCCTACGCCAGCCGGCGGGTCGCCGCTCTGCAGGATGAGGTTGCTCGTCTTGGCGGCGAGCTTGAGAGGCGTGAGGCCGCCCTTGCCCAGGCGGACGAGGCGTCTGAGAGGGAGCGGAGCTCGGGCCTCCAGTTTGCGATCGAGGTGGATGAAGCCTTCCAGCGTAAGTTTCTTATTCTTGAGTCTTCTTTCCTTGTCGGCTGCTTCTCTCCCCGCTTTTCTGATTCTTCCCTTTCCCTTAGATCAGTTCCCGGACACTCAGCGCCGCACCGAGCGGGTCGTGGCGGAGCATCAGGAGTGCCTGCGGCAGCGTGGGCAGGAGATTGAGGAGCATGCCGGCTGGGACTTGCCGGAGTTTGCGCTGGCCATCGAGAACCGGCTGCTCTTCCTTCAGCGTGGTATGGACCGGCTCCATACGACCGGCATGGAGGTGATTTCGGCCCTCTGGCCGGGTCGCGGGGCCCCGGTGGGCCGCGTGGCGCTGTGGCTGGAGAACGCGGTGGCCCGGCTCGAGGTTTGGAAGGCATCGACGGCCCGCTCTGGGGCGCAGATGGCCCTTCGGTTCGTCACCTCGTGGTACCCCGGCGTCAACTTGGACCGGCTGGCCACGATGTGCGAGGTCCTCGAGGCGGAGCGAGTCGCCCGTGAAAGCGCCCTCGTCCGCCGAGCCAACGAGCTGGCTTCCTACGTCGACCTGGACGAGATCATGCCGGTGCTTGGCGAGGATGGCGAGCCGGTTGCCGAAGACTCCTTCGGCATTCCAAAAGGGCCCGACGATGAGGCGGTTGCCGACGAGAGCACTGCCTCCTCCACCGGCAGTGACACCGAGGCCATGGAGGCAATGGAGGAGGACCCGGCCACCGCTCCTCGGCAATCTGTCGGGCTGGCTGGCGATGCACCGGAGGCTTAGGCGGCCCTACGCACTTTGTATCTTTTTGTTTTGCTGAAAAACTGGTTTAAGACGCATTTCCACCCACTGGGGGTGTATTTTAAAGAATCCTCGGCCTGCGGCCTTTTGCTTATGAATTTGCTTGATGTTTTAAAATGTTTGCGTGCCGGCTCATCCTTTGCTCTTTACCTTTCGACCCATATCTCACGCAAGGATTCCTTCTGGCATTCGCCCCGCCTATCAGCCAGCCAGGAGCCGGACTGGGACAGGGACGGGGCATCGTCCTTGGGGAAACCATGCGGGCCTTAGAGCCGTCTGGCTAGAGTTGGGGCGAGCCGGCAGAGGCCGGTTGCTAGTGATAACATGGCCCGGTTGGACCTATCCGGCTGCTACTCTTCAGGCGGCGTTCGCGTGATAAGTTCCTTCCTATCCCATGGTTCCGCCAGCCGGACAGCCGGGGGCCGGTCTGTGGCTGGGTAGGGGGGTAGGAAAGGGTTGCTCGTTCACACTACTTGTCCGCCTTGGAGAAGAGCCGGCGAGCCCCTGGGCCCAGGGAGCCGGACCCGGGTGCCTTGCTTAAGAGATGGCAAGCCTTTGATGGAATTGAAAAGGGGTGTGCCCCAAGTGCCGGCTTGGGGCCCCCATTGCATTCATTAGGTTCCAACAAAAGGGAAGATACATACATACACGGGTTCTTTCTTTAGCAGTAGAACGGTCGGAGGAGCGCAGCATTCCATGGGCACTCCGTCTCCTCGCCGGAGGCGTCTCTTTTGCGCTTCTGTGACTTCTGGCATCTATCAGGTAGTAGGCGTTGTTCTGCAGCACCTTGCTGGTGATGAACGGGCCATCCCATGGGGAGGATAGTTTGTGCTGACCGGCGGTCCGCTGGATCCGCCTGAGCACCAGGTCTCCTTCACGGAAGGAGAGGGACTGGATCCGCTTGCGGTGGTAGTGCCAGAGCTTCTGCTGGTAGATGGCCATCCGGCTCAGGGCCAGTTTGCGTGCTTCTTCGAGTAGGTCAACGCCATCTTCTCTTGCCTCCTTTGCGTCCTTCTCTGTATACAGGGTGACCCAAGGCGAGTCAAACTCGATGTCTGTGGGGATGATCGCCTCGGACCCGTATACGAGAAAGAAGGGGGTGTAGCCGGTTGACCGGTTGGGCATGGTTCTGAGGCTCCAGAGGACAGCCGGCAACTCATCGATCCAGCAGCCAGCTGACCGAACGAGGGGCGCCACGAGTCGAGGCTTGAGGCCAGCCAGGATCAGGCCGTTTGCCCTCTCTGCCTGGCCGTTTGACTGTGGGTGGGCCACCGACGCGAGGTCGAGCCGGATGCCTTCCTCGGAGAAGAAATGCGCCATTGCGCCTTTGGCGAAATTTGTGCCGTTGTCGGTGATGATGCTGTGGGGAACGCCATAGCGGACTGTGATATCCTAGATGAACTGGACGGCTGTGGGGCCGTCTAGCTTCTTGATGGGTCTGGCTTCGATCCATTTGGTGAACTTGTCGACAGCCACTAGTAGATGCGTCATGCCGCCTCACGCGGTCTTGAAGGGCCCTACCATGTCCAGCCCCCAGACAGCAAAGGGCCGCGAGAGTGGGATGGTCTGGAGGGTTGTTGCCGGCAGGTGGCTCTGTGTGTTGAAGCGCTGGCACCCCTCGCATTTATCGACAACCCGCTTGGCCTCTTCCAAGGCCGTCGGCCAGTAGAAGCCTTGGCGGAATACCTTGGCCACCAGGGTTCTGGAGGCGGCGTGACGCCCTCACTCGCCCTGGTGGATGTCGAGTAGGATTTCTTGCCCCTTCTCCGGCTCGACGCAGTGTTGGAACATGCCGGTGGTGCTGCGACGGAGCGCCTGGCGCCCCTCCAGTCTCACTCAGGGCAGCGGCGACAACCTCAGGCTTCGGTCCGCGCGCATAACCCCCGAGGAATTGAACAGGGCCGTGACAATCCTGCTCAACGGCGACCCCGGTGATCTCCCCGAAGCCTACGCCCCGCTTTACCGCCGCGACGACGGAGCCGATTGGGTCGCCAAGATGCCTGTCTTCGACGAGCTGGGGCTTTCTCCAGCTGAGGGTCTTGGCTCCCCGGTGATGGTGTCCTCCGGCAACACCACGGGCGGGGAGGATTCGGAGAAGACGGCGGACGATGATCTGGCGGGGGTGTCTCCCCCGTCGCAGAGTATGCTCTTGCGTGACCTTGAGGATGACGACGATGCTGGTGAAGCTTCTGCTGCTGGCTCTACGCGTCCCGGCAAGGTCCTCAGGGGGCTAGGACCGGCTCCCCATGCCACACGGTCCGCCTGCCTGGCGACCCCCAGGAAACGCGGGGCAGAGTCTCCTCCAGTGTGTCCTGTCTCTGCCGGCAAGGTGGTTGAGGTGCCGGCCTCGCCCCTGCCCGAATCACGGCCTACCGGCCAGGTGGGCGAGGCCGGGGCCACGGCGGTCCCTCCAGCGGCTGCCCTTGCGGACAGTGCCCCTGTTCCCCGGCGTGGTGGTGCCCTTACAGAGAAAGGCGAGGGCGCCCCCGTCGTCGCCGGAGCGGAGAGGAAGAGGAAGTGGGTCGACGTTGAAGAGTAAGTAATCCGGCTCGGCCTTGGTCGCTTGCTGGTAGCTTGAGTATTGACGATTTTCCTTTGCCTGGTAACTAGGAACGCCGCCGCGCTGAAGATGAGGAAGAAGAAGGCGGGCATCAAGCCGAAGGCGTCTTCCGATGCACCGCCCGCTCCTGTCGTGCCGCCGTCGCCCGACGTGGCGCCTGCGGGCTAGGGGGTGGAGGCTCGCGAGGCAGCCCTCCTGGTTACCACCGCGGAACCCCCCGAGCCCCCAATGCCTGTTGGCATGGTTGCTCCTGCCCTTGGGGGCGCTTCGGTGCCGCTGTCCGGAGGGCCAGCCCTAGAGGGCTGGCCTCCCGTCGATCCGTCTGCATCCGCCTTGCCCGTGGTCGCTACGCAGCCTCTGGAGCCTCCCGCTCCTCGTGCTGCTGTCTCCCGGGGGACGCCGCCTGTGACCGCGCAGACGATTCCCCCGGAGGGGGCCTTGATGCCTTCGTCGCGCGGCCTCGACGTTCTGGACGGGGCCTTTACCGCACTGGGTCAAGCCTGGGATGCCCTCGTGGGTTTCGAGCATTGCGAGGGTGCTCGAGCGGTGTTCTTGGCTCTCCGCCATGTCTTGTGGTGGTGTGTTCGTCCTCCCTCTACGGTGCGGCCTAGCCTCTATATATAGCAGTGGCCCGGGTCCTCCTCCCTTATCACAATGGCGGGAAGGGATCCCACAACGGCCAAATTTGAAGGGGGACAGGAGTACATCCCCGCCCTGTCCAAAGGTGGTCTTCGCCTGCAAAGTAGCTGTCGATGATGCAGAGGTGGGCTCGGCGATGACATCCGTCCTGCGGGGCTCGTGGTCGTGGTCTCGTTGCACCAGAATGGAAACCTTTGGGGGATGCTTTGGGAACCCGCGTGCGTCCTTGCTCCCTTTGCACCAAAGGGGAAACTGCTCCGCCTGGTGCACTGGCGCCCGCCTGTCCTTCCTTGCGTCATATTTGACTCCTGAGGTCGGGCTCTGCATAGAGATCTCTGCCGCTCCTGAGGGGGCCTGAGGAGGCCCATTCCTTGCTGGTCTTGGTGTCGCCTCCCTCGCGAGACTAGGGTCCTCGCAAGGGCCTTGTCTTGAGTGGAATCTCACCAGGTCGTGTTTGGCTTACGTGGTGGGCCATGCCCTGGGCCGCAGGCAGATAGGTCTGGGTACCCCCGTTCCCAGAACGCCGACAGTAGCCCCCGGGCCCAAGGTGCGCTCGAGCTGGCTTTCGGGCGAAGCCTTGAGGTCGGCCCGAAGCGCCGCGGGCCCCAAATGCCTGCGGGCCAGGCTGGCGCGCGTCGTCCGGTTGATGTCGGGCGTCCAACGTATGTTTGGCCACCGTCCGAGTCGACAAAAGCCTGACTTCCAGCGCCGTGCCATTACTGCTTTCCTCTCCTGCGCTCCTGCTCTTACTCCCAGATCCCCGGCCTTAGCAGAGACCTCTCCAGATCCGGCGCCGCTCCGTCCTCCTCCTTGCCGCGTCGGCCCCGCGATCTTCCTGATGGCTGCCGCCGGCAAGCTGAAGCCAGAGGCCCAGAGTTCAGCCTCCGCCTCCATCTCACCGGCGCTTTCGAAGTCCTCCATTGCCAAGGATGGAGACCTCGTCCCGGTGCTCCCGTCGACGGCGGACGAGACCAACGAGTGTGGGCGGGCCTTGATATGGGGCGGGTCCTCGGAGAAGCGGCCCTCGTCCAGGTCGGTCTATCCTTTCTTCCTTCATAGCGTCTTCGCCGGGCTCATCCCGCCTTTTTCCGCGTTCTTCACCGCCATCCTTGACCACTACGGGATTCAAGCCCTTCATCTCCAGCCCAACTCCATCCTGCTCCTATCCGTCTTCGCCTTCTACTGTGAGGCTTTCGTGGGGGTGAAGCCTTCGGTGGCCCTCTTCCGGCATTTCTTCAGTTTGCGCGTGCACGACAGCGCTCAGCGGTCAGCGTGTGTCTCCTTCGTCGCGGTTCAGAGAGGTAACATGATCTTAAAGGCTGGGAAGAAGGTGGAGAACTTCAGGCACTGCTGGGTCTTCATGGATCTCAAGAACTCCAACCCCCGCTTGGATCTACCGAAGGGGTTGCCGGAGAAGACCCCTGCGTGGAGCTCCGCGAAGCTTTCCGACCCCCGGGCTAAGCCCGTCTTGGAGTGGATTTCTCGCGATATCAGTGCCAGGAAGCTGACTGGGGGGATGATAGTCAAGGAGTTCTTGACGGAGCGCCTGGCGCCCCTCCAGTCTCACTCAGGGCAGCGGCGACAACCTCAGGCTTCGGTCCGCGCGCATAACCCCCGAGGAATTGAACAGGGCCGTGACAATCCTGCTCAACGGCGACCCCGGTGATCTCCCCGAAGCCTACGCCCCGCTTTACCGCTGCGACGACGGAGCCGATTGGGTCGCCAAGATGCCTGTCTTCGACGAGCTGGGGCTTTCCCCAGCTGAGGGTCTTGGCTCCCCGGTGATGGTGTCCTCCGGCGACACCACGGGCGGGGAGGATTCGGAGAAGACGGCGGACGATGATCTGGCGGGGGTGTCTCCCCCGTCGCAGAGTATGCTCTTGCGTGACCTTGAGGATGACGACGATGTTGGTGAAGCTTCTGCTGCTGGCTCTGCGCGTCCCGGCAAGGTCCTCAGGGGGCTAGGACCGGCTCCCCATGCCACACGGTCCGCCTACCTGGCGACCCCCAGGAAACGCGGGGCAGAGTCTCCTCCAGTGTGTCCTGTCTCTGCCGGCAAGGTGGTTGAGGTGCCGGCCTCGCCCCTGCCCGAATCACGGCCTACCGGCCAGGTGGGCGAGGCCGGGGCCACGGCGGTCCCTCCAGCGGCTGCCCTTGCGGACAGTGCCCCTGTTCCCCGGCGTGGTGGTGCCCTTACAGAGAAAGGCGAGGGCGCCCCCGTCGTCGCCGGAGCGGAGAGGAAGAGGAAGTGGGTCGATGTTGAAGAGTAAGTAATCCGGCTCGGCCTTGGTCGCTTGCTGGTAGCTTGAGTATTGACGATTTTCCTTTGCCTGGTAACTAGGAACGCCGCCGCGCTGAAGATGAGGAAGAAGAAGGCGGGCATCAAGCCGAAGGCGTCTTCCGATGCACCGCCCGCTCCTGTCGTGCCGCCGTCGCCCGACGTGGCGCCTGCGGGCGAGGGGGTGGAGGCTCGCGAGGCAGCCCTCCTGGTTACCGCCGCGGAACCCCCCGAGCCCCCAATGCCTGTTGGCATGGTTGCTCCTGCCCTTGGGGGCGCTTCGGTGCCGCTGTCCGGAGGGCCAGCCCTAGAGGGCTGGCCTCCCGTCGATCCGTCTGCATCCGCCTTGCCCGTGGTCGCTGCGCAGCCTCTGGAGCCTCCCGCTCCTCGTGCTGCTGTCTCCCGGGGGACGCCGCCTGTGACCGCGCAGGCGATTCCCCCGGAGGGGGCCTTGATGCCTTCGTCGCGCGGCCTCGACGTTCTGGACGGGGCCTTTACCGCACTGGGTCAAGTCCGGGATGCCCTCGTGGGTACCGATGATCGCCTCGCGAGAGGGCGCCTGGGGCTCCTTTCCGGGTGGCTCCGGGCCGACGCCTCTGTCATGGCGGTCTGGGGCCTGGCCGAGGCCACCGTGGCGAAGAGCGAGAAGGAGGCCGCGTCAGCCAAGGCAGCCCTCGAGGCGGCGCTGACCGATGCGGCGTCTGCTATAGGCGTTGTGACGAGGCGGAGTCCCGCTTGAAGATTCTTTAGGAAGAGAAGTCTGCGCTTGAGGAGCAGCTGCATCAGCAGAGGGAGGCATTCAAGACCTGCAAGGCCTAGCTTGCCGATCGGGACTCCGAGCTGTCCCAGGCGACGGCCGACCGTGCCGTGGTGCGAGAGCGCCTGGACGCGCGGGAAAGGGAGGTTGCCCTGGAAAAAGCCCGGCTCGAAGCCACGGAAAAGGCTCTGGCCGAGGCCGAGGAGAAGAAGGCCGTGGAGCTCAGCGCCCTTCCCCCAGTCGAGCTCAGGCTTCGCAAAGCGCTCCACTCCCTCTGCCGGGAAGGGTTCGCGGAACCCCTGGTGGCTCCGGAGAGCGGCTTCGCGGAGCTTGCTTCGAAGCTCGTCGAGGCGCTGGAGGGCGCCGTTGCCAAAGTGGAGGGAGTCTTGGAGAGCGAGTGTCGCGACCTCTTTTCTGAGGCCGCGACGCGCGTCTTCAGCCACCTTCACCTTCGCGAGCCAGGGTTCGACTTCGACTCCGTGATCCGCCCGGTCGCCCCCGGGGTCCGCAGCAGTGCTGCGGCAGCAGTAAAGGGCACCGTGAAGGCGCTGGTGAAGAAGTTGACCCGCATCACCATTCCTCTCCTGAAGCTACAGGGGTTGGTGGTGAAGAAGACGATGCCAGCGATGTCGACAACGAGTTCCCCGCGGGCGGGACAAGTGGCGGCGGAGGCTCCTCCTGATTCCTCTTCCTTGTTTCCTCCCTGCAACGTTCATCATGCCTCGCGGAGGCGTTAAACTTGTTTGTGTTTGCGAAAACTTTTAATGCTTGTAATAACTGTTGAACTGCATGATTGCTCTCTTCGCCTTGTTTCCTTCTTGCTTGATGTGATGCTCTGCATCGGCAGGGCCCGGCCCCGCGCATACCTCAGCCGCCGTTGGGCCGTCCGGATCACCAAGGACGGTTCCAAGGGGTGAGGTGCTATGGGGCCAGTGAGGCTCCTGAGTCGCGATGCTCAGGAGTCCCCCTTGACGTACGAGCAGCCCTCATGAAGGGAACATGGTGAAGACAGGGTTAATTTGGAAATTTTGAACACCTTGCGCTCTGCGTCGGCAGGGCCCGGCCCCACGCATACCTCAGCCGCCGTTGGGCCGTCCGGATCACCAAGGACGGTTCCAAGGGGTGAGGGGCTACGTGGCCAGTGAGGCTCCTAAGTCGCGATGCTCCGGAGTCCCCCTTGACGTACGAGCTCCAGTGTCCTTCTTGACTTGGAAATTTTGAACACCTTGCGCTCTGCGTCGGCAGGGCCCGGCCCCGCGCATACCTTAGCCGCCGTTGGGCCGTCCGGATCACCGAGGACGGTTCCAAGGGGTGAGGGGCTATGTGGCCAGTGAGGCTCCTGAGTCGCGATGCTCAGGAGTCCCCCTTGACGTATGAGCTCCGGCGTTCTCCTTAGGGGTTTAAGCGCTTCTGAGCTCTGCGTCAGCAGGGCCCGGCCCCGCGCATACCTCAGCCGCCGTTGGGCCGTCCGGATCACCGAGGACGGTTCCAAGGGGTGAGGGGCTACGTGGCCACTGAGGCTCCTGAATCGCGATTCTCAGGAGTCCCCCTTGACGTACGAGCGGCTCCCATACCTTTCCTTGTTGGCTTCTCCTGAGAGGGTCGCGTGAAGACCAGGTTTGGCAGACCTGGGGAGGTGGCGTTTACCAGGGGTGGCCCGGTAGTAGCCCCCGTGCAGCCCCCTCACGCGTACATCCCAGGAGAACGCAGCGAGACGGGGCCGCGATGGGCCTTCCTGAGGTTGGATGCAACTGCTGGGGCGCCCTCGGTTGTTTATCCCCAGCACGGAGCGAAGGGCTTCCACATTGCCTGGGCATAGTCATTGGTGGACCGTGTTGACCGCCAGCACGGAGCTGTGGCTTCCACCTTGAGTGGGCATAGTCATTGGTGGACCATGTTGACCGCCAGCACGGAGCTGTGGCTTCCACCTTGCGTGGGCATAGCCATTGGAGGGCCGTGTTGATCGCCAACACGGAGCTGTGGCTTCCAAATTGCGTGGGAAGGAACCCCTCCGCGTCCTCGGGGGGCTCTGGGCGTGTACAGCCCATTGAGTTCGTACGCGTGGCTGGCACGGTAGAACTGGGAGGTGTATCTGGGAGCTCGCGAGGGCGCTTTGGCCTCGCGAGGTCCCTACCTCAAAGGCGGTTTGTGCCCGGGTCTTCTTGTAGATAGCGCCGTCTGAGGTCCTGCAAATTTGGAAAAGCCTGCGCCGAACGTCCTCCATAGGGCCATCGCACGAGAGGGCCAAGCACTAGTGACCCCAGGAGGTGACGTGAACGGGGATGGCCCGCCAGACAAAGCTCAGCCACTGGATTTATCAACACTGCAGGGACGGACCCGAGCACAGACGCCGTGCCCAGTCCTCTCACGAGGCGGTCGAAGGTAGGATCATTCGGGTGTGGCGACATTCACGCCGGCAAGGTGCCGTGCAGGCAAAGGGGAAACGTTAGGAAACAGATCACATGCATAAGAAACTGCTGAAATATGCGTAAGTGCGGCGGCTGTAGGGGTACGCCATGATCGCCTGAGGATAATGCAGCCCAGTGGGCATCCTCAAATGGAATGAACCAAAAAGTTACCTGGCATAGACCAACAAAAAGTCACCTGGCGGCCATGCCGCTGAAGAGTCGAAGCTGCCGTCGTAGCCTGATCTTGTACCTCCACGAGCGCGGCCCTCATGGGCCCGTCGTTTCCCGGGGCTCGGGACCCGTGCTCGGTCCGGACATCTCCTCCAACTCCTCGCCGCACCTCGCCGGGCAAGGCGCGAGCATGGCCCGGGCAAGGCGCTGGAACGTGACGTCGGCGTTTACCAGGCCAAAGGGCATGCGGACGTAGTTGTGCGGGTAGACCCACCCGTGGTCGGCACGTGATGGCCAAAAGTGGCCCTAGGACGCGGTCCTGTTGATCGCGGGCGTGTTGACGCAGACGTGCGACTGGCCGACTGGGCCGATGATGGCGGCTGCGATTGGTGGTGCAGGGCAGTCCCCGCCTCGCTCGGCCTGTGCCTCCTGAAGCTCCCCGAGCACTTTGATGACAGACTCTTGCGAGCTCGGCACCTCGCGCCGTGCCCCTGGCTCTGGTAGTCGCGCCTCAGGACGCGCCTTCAGGTTGTGCCCGAATGCCTCCCTTGTCTCACCGGTCAAGCCGGGGGCCTCCTGGATGGAAGCCCCCGAGTCCGACCCAAGGGGGGCGCCGAGCGTGCTTTCCTATGCGATGGAAGGTGGTGCCCCATCCCTGGGTGCAGAGCCTGAGGCTCCGCCCTTGGAGGTCCCGGCCCCCTGGCGCTCCACGGGGATGAGCTACTTCTTCTTCTTGCGTGCATCCTCACGAGGAAGGGCTTCCTCCTCGTCGTCCGAACGCTCGGCCGCCGCAGCGCGGTAAGCACGCTCGAGGGAGCAGACGGCATCCTTCTCATCGCAGGCGACGGTGATGACGCCGCCACTCCCTGGCATCTTGAGGACGTTGTAGCCATGATGAGTCGCCGCCATAAACTTGGCGAGGGCGGGGTACCCAAGGATTGTGTTGTACGGGAGGTGGATATGGGCGACGTCGAAGACGATGGTCTCGGTGCGGTAGTTCTTGCGTCCGCCGAAGGTGACGGGCAGGCGTACTTGCCCAATGGGGACAGTGGATCCAGCAGTGACTCCCGAGAAGGGCTTGGTCATCATGAGCTGGTCGTACGGTACTTGGAGCGTCTCGAAGGTCTCGATGGAGAGGACATTGAGCCCCGCTCCGCTGTCGATGAGGGTCTTGGGGACGAGGACGTTACTGATGGTACGAGTGCACAGCATGGGGAGCTTGCCGGCCATGGCCGAGCACCTGAGCTGGTCCCTCGAGTCAAAGGTGATTGCGGTCTGGGACCACTTGAGGGGACACATGGCCTCGGGCTTTGGGAGAGCCGCGTTCACCTCCCGCGCGAACTGCTTGAAGACGCGGTTTGATGCTGGGGCTTGGGCGCCGCCCAGGATACAGGATACCGCCCTGACCTCCTGGAAGCCCCCAGCCCCATCGTCCTGCCTGTCCTCTTCCTTCTTTCTGGGTGATGGTGGTAGTGATGGTAGGCCGGCCTCACGAGGGCGAACCTCACGAGGCTGGCCACGGCGTGACCCCTCGGGAGGGTCATCGCGCCAGCGGTCCTCCCGAGGCTGATCGCGCCAGCGGTCCTCCCAAGCCTGATCGCGCCAGCGGTCCTCCTGAGGCTGGTCTCGCCACCCCTGACGCGGTTCCCGGTTGTCCCAACGGCCTCCACCGCGGCCTCCGCCGTGTCCGAAGCCACGGTCAGCGTGTCCGGGTCGCCGGCCGAAGTGTTCGGCGCGGACCAACCTGAGTTCCTGGTAGTTGGCGGTGTCGTGGTTGTTGGTGCCATGGAAGATGCAGGTCGGTCTCCCTCCTGCGGGGTGTTCCTCGCCTCGGCTTCGCTTTGCCTCAGGCTCGGCCGCAAGTACCGCTGGGGCCTTGCGCTTCGCCTCCTTGGCCTTGGTCTTCTTTTCTTCTGCCTCTGTCGCCGGAGGTTCACGGAGTGACAGGCGGCCTTCTTCGGCCTTGGCGCACCTGTTCGCCAGGTTGAACATCTCCAGGGCTGAGCACAGATCGTCGTTCATGGCGAGCTCCTCCTTCATCTTGAGGTCCGTGACGCCGTCGTTGAATGCGGAGATGATAGCCTCATCCGACGCCTTCGGGACCTTGAGGCGCGTAGTTGTGAAGCGCAGTATGAACTTGTGCAGGGTCTCTCCCTCCTGCTGCTTTACACGCCGCAGGTCGTTCACGGTGAGCGCGTGGTCGCGGGTGCCTTGGAAGTTGGCGACGAAGCGCTTGCGCAGGTCGTCCCAGGAGGTGATGGACCCCTTCGGGAGGTTGAGGAGCCAGGAGAGCGCGCCGCCCTTGAGCGCCATGGGGAACCAGCACGCCATGACCTTGTCGTCCCCACCGGGCGCCCGGATGCTCAGCGAGTAGAGCTGTAGGAACTCGGCGGGATCCGGGGCTTGAACTTGCAGGGCCACGTGGTTGGATGGAGCTCCGGGGCGATGGCGAGGCACCCCACCGATTTGACGGGCGCCGCGTGTGCGGGAGGGGCCCGGTCTTGACGCTCCTGAGGGGCCGCCTCGAGTGGTGCCCGGTCGCGACGCTGGCTCGGCAGCGCGGGGAGCGCACGCGCGTCGACGCGCGGCCAGGGTATCACCTGGCAGCTTACTTCATCTCTTGCCCTTCCTCGCGGTTCGCGGGGCTGGTCGCGCGGGCACTCTTCACGCCTGGGCTCGGGGTCGACGTCGCATTGCGGAGGTGGTGGCGGCGCATCGCGGGCCACGTCGTCTGCCAAGGAAGGCCGGGGTCGAAACGAGTAGGAGAGCGCTGAAGCGTCACCGGCGGCACTGACGAGCTCCGCGATGCGCCGAAGCCAGTCGTCGTAGCGGTCGGGGGCGGGGCGGTAACGGAGTAGCTCGTTCGCCATGGCGAGTGCGCCCGAACCGCGCGGCGGCCCGGGCCGAACGTGGGACGATGACCCGGTAGCCGGAACGATTGACGGAGTGGCGGTGTGGCCGTCGCGCCGCGCGGTGACCGGCTGGGAAGAGTCTTGTTGTTCTTGGGCATCCGGACCCGTGGCGGCGTTAGCCACAGGCGAGGGGGACCGGCGCGCGCCGGCGCGGCCCACGGGTGCCGTCTGGGGAACGCGGGCAGCTCGGCGCTCGGCGCGGGCTCGGCGGGCGTCAGACATCGGAGCGGCGAGGTGGGAGAAGAGCTTGGCTTGAGGAAGACTCCGACACGCCCCCTACCTGGCGCGCCAAATGTCGGATTTCGGGCTCCACAAAACTCTCAAGGTTCGAACACAGGGGCGTGTGCGAAGCTTCCCTGCGGCCTCGCCCTACTTAGCTCGCTAGATGATGGTGACTACGGCAAACTCGTACGATGATGAGGAAGAAGATGAACACGGTGGTTTACCCAGGTTCGGGCCGCTGCGAAGCGTAATACCCTACTCCTACTTTGATGGATTGCCTCTCGGGGAAGTGTGGTGGATGAACTAGTACAGTGGTTTCGAGCCTCGCGAGGATGCTCGAGCGGTGTTCTTGGCTCTCCGCCCTAAGCGGACAGACTGCTTTCGTCCAAATGGCAGGCGCTAAGCCTGTGAGAAAATCTCATCTCTAAACTAGCGTCTAATGCGTTCTTGGGTAGCGTTGAACTCTGGTGTTAACTCATCAATACAATGGCCGGCCGTGCGCACGTATTCGGGTACCGTCGACGATGAGCATCGAGCTGCTTCTACAGGCATCCACCGAAAATAAATCTTTGAGCCAGTACAGAAGACAATTATACTCCCATGTCAGTACGCAGCTAGCTGCATTGGTATTTGGTGGGTTGAGGTGGTCAGTTTTTTCTAATATTTTATATTCCTTCAATAGGATAAATGGTCAACCATGATTGTAGATTGAATGTGTAAGTAAACAACTTTTGTTCATACTAGCTTAAGGTAATGATATCTTTAATTTCGCTTTATTTACATCATTATCTAATTTTGTGAGATCCGAGCACTTAAAATAGATCAATATATTTTAGTTTTGGCGTCTTGCATTTGAGCGAATTATAAGCGTTAACCATATTTTTTTGCCAGCCTTAGAGTATATTATATTTAAGTGTAAGTCTTCAGTACTTGGTTTATCTATGTCTCAAGTGAGCCTCCAATGTCATTGTCTAAATTCTGCTAACAGTAAGTGCCTTGGGTGCCTACTTCCTTCTCAGCAAGTCATCAGATTGTTCCTTCTGCCATGAAAGCCTCTTCTTTCCCGGATACTTTCGGATTTCGGGTTCCGCAAAACCCTCAAGGTTCGAACACAGGGGCGTGTGCGAAGCTTCCCTATGGCCTCGCCATACTTAGCTCGCTAGACGATGGTGACTACGGCAAACTCGCACGATGACGAGGAAGAAGATGAACACGGTGGTTTACCCAGGTTCGGGCCGCTGCAAAGCGTAATACCCTACTCCTGCTTTGGTGGATTGCCTCTCGAGGAGGTGTGGTGGATGAACTAGTACAGTGGTTTCGAGCATTGCGAGGGTGCTCGAGCGGTGTTCTTGGCTCTCCGCCTTGTCTTGTGGTGGTGTGTTCGTCCTCCCTCTACGGTGCGGCCTAGCCTCTATATATAGCAGTGGCCCGGGTCCTCCTCCCTTATCACAATGGCGGGAAGGGATCCCACAACGGCCAAATTTGAAGGGGGACAGGAGTACATCCCCGCCCTGTCCAAAGGTGGTCTTCGCCTGCAAAGTAGCTGTCGATGATGCAGAGGTGGGCTCGGCAATGACATCCGTCCTGCGGGTCTCGTGGTCGTGGTCTCGTTGCACCAAAATGGAAACCTTTGGGGGATGCTTTGGGAACCCGCGTACGTCCTTGCTTCATTTGCACCAAAGGGGAAACTGCTCCGCCTGGTGCACTGGCGCCCGCCTGTCCTTCCTTGCGTCATCTTTGACTCCTGAGGCCGGGCTCTGCATAGAGATCTCCGCCGCTCCTGAGGGGGCCTGAGGAGGCCCATTCCTTGCTGGTCTTGGTGTCGCCTCCCTCGCGAGGCTAGGGTCCTCGCCAGGGCCTTGTCTTGAGTGGAATCTCTCCAGGCCGTGTTTGGCTGACGTGGTGGGCCATGCCCTGGGCCGCAGGCAGGCAGGTCTGGGTTCCCCCGTTCCCAGAACGCCGACAGATACAAACCAGCAGTCCTCAACAAAGTTAAGTATGGTATCTCCTCCACCTCAAAATTAATTGCTACCTAATATTTGATTACCATTAGAGCACCGATACCTTCTAAGGTAGCTGCGAGGAGTGCTTTGCTGGACCTAGATTGATCTGTATTAGTAGAATCATTGGTTATGCCAAATTAGCATCAGTTTATAACTGCAGTTGCATCACATACTCAAAGATGGGGGAACATACATCATCGACAGGCAAGGGAATGGGTTAATAAAATCAATGTGAATGGGTATAGTTTATTATTGGTACGCAGATTTAGAAGAGTGATGTAGCATTGCAACGGAATATGACAGATCTAATGAACGTTTTTTTTAATGATATTATGTAACTGCCTTGCAAATTAGGTAACGATATTATGTATAGCAAAGATTGAACAGTCCAATGGTTCCGTATTTATATTTTTTAATTTGCAGAATAATCCTGTTGATTCTATTTGTTTTGCTATGGTACATTTCTTTTTTGGTATGCCAAAATTTAAGAAATCTACAATATGTCTCTATCCGTACCAACCGTATAGAAAATACATTACCATCTGTGTTCGGCACTTTTGTTTAGCATTGCTCCTTGGTCCTTGAAAGAATGTGCTTCCACAAATTACAGAGTGAGAATTCTAGGAAAAGTGACGAGTGTCTTATCCTTTGTACCATGAGTTGATAGAGAAATATGTGCACAAGATAACAGCCGTGATACATCCTCTGCATCATGAATGATGGAAGGAGGTGGTTCAATTATGGAATCACAACTTTCTTCTTAGTTATATGACCACCAGTTTGCAATTCCATGCCATGTGAAGTAGTGTTTACTGAATGATCATCACAAGTTGTGTGTACTGCTTTTGTTTTAGAGAAATACATGCTTTGAATCCTTCCCCGCAGCTAATACTACAATACACGCAGACCTGAAGATGCTACACCAATTAGATATTTTCCTATGTAAGCGGATTTCTCATCTTCCACCAAATTGCACTATTTTCTTTCCTCTTTTTATACACATTTAATTTATGTGGAAAACAAAATTTACTGGAATTTCGTACTCCACACATCGTATATTTATAAATATATTTGTGCAGCTCCAGTTGATGTAAAAGTGCAGTGTTTGATGGGAGGTATGTATCTACTTTGCTTTGTTATATAAATTATGCAGATATATGACGTTAGTAGTCTTTTCGTGTCCTTCCAACATACTAAAACCTACTGTAAAATATTAGTTAGTACTCATTCGCTATCACAAACAAATTAGTAGTGTGTTTATTACAAATAAAGATGTCAACTTCAATTATTTTTGTAGTAACTAATAAATCCCTTTTGGTTTTGTTGCATCACGTAATTAGATATTGAGATCTCTTAGATATTTGATATATTCCTTATATATTATTGCTCTGTTCTGGATCATAGCATTACATGTTGCCCCGAGTTGATTATGTACGTAAGAATCTGTTTCATTTTCCAATATTAGAAATTGAATTTTACTGAATATTTATATTAGTTTGCCTACTATAGAGAGGAAAAACAATTTCCTTAAAATAAATGATATAACTATACATACATAGATAACAAAAATAGTTCAAATAAAATTGCATATCATATATATTTATATATCTATGAGAAAATCAAATATAACTATGACAAAACTATGTTTGCTATTCATGAATGTGATTAAATTTGGTTCCAATTTTCTTTACACAAAATAAATATAATACATTCTAACGATGAAACTTTATAAAATTCTAGCCCGCGCATCGGGCAGGCCACTTTGCTAGTTTACTCAAAATACAAAACTAAATGCACAGATAAATTCCATGGATTTTTCTACCCCAAAATCATATATAATATGTGGGTTTTTATTATAAAACAAATGACACAATATTTATGCGAGATTAGGACATAAACCGTTTTAGCAAGGTATTTAAGCAAATTAAATGCAAACATCACATCAAACATTTTTATCATGCATGAAAATGTGATATATTTAATCAACACATTTTACATATAGGACATGTTCAATTTCGATGCACGGTTAATTATTTATGAGCAATGCAAAATAATGACATTTATGCAACCCTGAGAAAACAGCATGTTAAAAATTTTGATCATGCATGAAAGTTGCAAATTGTGAATCTACACGAAATTCTACACATTTTACATATATAAAATATTTCGATATGATGCACGGTTAATTACTTATTGGCATTTTAAAAACATGCATTTTTCTGTAATTAGGCATGTCCAGAAATAATAGAGAAATTCGCAACATGGGTAAAAATGTGACACATGCCGAATCTGAAACAGGGGCCCAATATGACCTGAGCGCAGCATAGCAAAGATTGCACGCTGGCGAGGGATAGGCTGGTTCTGCTCACCATGGGCCTTCGGGCCAGGCAGAGGAAGCAGGCCGAGGCGAGCGAGCGGGCCGGCTGCTGGGCAGCGGGGAGGCGCTGACCCACGCGAGCGAGCGCTCGCTATGCTCTGCCTCGTGCCCGACGCGCACGAGCAGGAGGCAGGCGGCGGCGGTTGGAGGGCTCCGGCGACGGGGACAACTTGCGGGGGCCTCCGGCAAGGTTCAGGGGCGACGAAGGTCGGGGGTGGGTTCCCCGGTCCGGATGTGGCCAGATCCGGCTGGCGGCGGGAGAAACGGCGTAGCTACGAAGTCCGGCGACGACGGAGCTGCTCCCTCGCGGCCATGGCAGCGAGGGCTCATGCGCGAGCAGGCGCTAGAGTCTGGCGGCGCTCTGGATCCGGCGAGGCTGCGGGGGTCTTCGGCGGTCACGGCTGGTTGGGAGGGCTGCCGGTGTCCGACCAGAGTAGACGACGGGGAGAGCTCGGGCAGGAGGCAAAAGCGACGGGAGACGCAGTGGCGGGATCTGGGCCCGGGGCGGGCCGGATTCGGGCTTCGCGGGCCTACGGCGGTGGGAGCTGGCGGGGGGCGACGTGGCAGCCCCAGATTGGCTGGAGGCGGCGGCGCCAAGTAGTGGCGATGAGGTGGCCGGCACGGAAATTGAGGAGGAGGCGGCAGCTTGAGGTGGAAGGAGGTTATGGGCGGCGCGGATTCCAAAGCAGGGGCTAGGGGAGGCTAGGGTTGTCCATTTTTGGACGTGGGGGTGTCTATATATAGCAAAAGGGGCTAGGGTTTTGGTCTAGGGGGTCTCGACCCTCCGATCGCCATCGGACGGACCGGTCGGAGGGGCAGGCTAGGTGGGCTGGTCGGGCTGTGTAGAGAGGTTGGGTAGAGAGAAGAGAGGGGTGTGGCAGCCCGTGACAGAGTTTTAAAACACTGTAAACATCCGACAATTAAACCGATGGCGGTGCCACTGCGGTCGACCGTTCGGGTATCAAACGACCTCCGATTGCGACGAAATTCTGCAGGCGGTCTACCTACAATATAACAAGACCGCACGCCAACTTTCAACCCATTCCGAGGAAGTTTTATAAGCACTTTTAAAATGATATTTTCTAGATGCCGTGGGCGCGTGCGTGTGTGGTTGGTCTCGAACCGCTCGTCGACGACAATGGGAAGAACCGGCAACTACGAACGTATGCAGTTTTGGAAAAATGACGGCAACGGAGTGCCAATGCAATAAGGATGATGCGAATGATCCGATGATGCATGCGACAGACAAACGAACACACCATGATAACGGAATAAAAGGGGAATCTTCTGGAGCGTCGGTCTCGGGCTGTTACAGTGATGCCTATATAATGATCATCGCCTTGGATATCGTCATGATTATTTGATCTTCTATCAATTGCCCAACAGTAATTTGTTCACCCATCGTGTGCTATACTCATGAGAGAAGCCACTAGTGAATCCTACGGCCCCGGGTCTACTTTTCCAACATATTCCTTTCCGATCTATCTTTTTGCCTCTTTGTATTTAGATCTACTATACCAAAAACCCAAAAACATATAGCTGCACTGCTTAATTGCCCTTTTTATTTTGTGTTCTTGAGAGATCTATCTGTCCTATCTATCATTACCTAATCTATCTTTTTACCGTAGAGAGATTGACAACCTCTCTTACGCGTCGGGTTGCAAGTATTTGTTATTTGTGTGCAGGTGCTGCTTATTAGGTGGTGGTGATCCTCCTACTAGTTCGATACCTTGGTTTCATAACTGAGGCAAATACTTACCATCGCTGTGCTGCATCATTCCTTCCTCTTTGGGGAAATACCGACGCAGTCTCAAGCCACGTCAAGCGAGCTCTCTAGCCAAGCGGGCGGTGGTCGGCACGCGCGGGGAGAGGCAACAAGGGGGAGAGAGAGGAGGGGTCCGACATGGTGCTGTGTCACGGACATTGAGGGCGGCTCAGGGGACACGAGGGAGAGGCCCGAGGTGGTCAGGGGAGGTGATTGGGGGGCGGCTACAGTGCGCGGTGCACTGTAGCACGCTCCAGAGCGCCATTTAGGAATGCCATGGCATGCTTTTGGCATCTTTGGCATGACCACTTGTGTCTAGGGGGTCTCGGAGGAGATAAACAACGTGGAAAAGGCATAGGATGCTCTGGGGGGTTCCTTAGAATAGAAGGAAGGTGGGGAGAGAGGTAGAATCTTGCTATCCTGGGGTAGAAATGAGGGTTTTCACCCCCCAATCATGGAGTTGTTGCCTTGCAAATCTTACTGGATGTAGAATAGGGGTAAGAGAGACTTTGGTAAAAAGATGAGGTGAAGGGGAACAGTAGAAGTGGTCTAAACAGGGATTTACCATTTCACCATAAGGTGTTTGATGGCTGTTTGGGCAAGAAAATTTTACCCACTCTCTGTGAGAATTAACAGGATTGAATGGTGGGTAAAAATGAGATGGGTCACAAGGTTTGAGCTCATCTAAAGAAAGTTGACAATACAAACTTTATAAACCCTAAAAGTGGGCAGAAAATGTTTTTCTTAGATCTAGTCATGCATATCTATTCTCCTTAATGCAACACTTGGTGTGATGGCATTATTTGGGGATTAGAGCGTATCCACAAAGTTTGACATCAATAGGATACATTTGGCAATGTAGAGTTGCTCAAATTTGGATTTGGACAGGAATGGATTTGGACAAGATCATCACATTAGGCATATGTGCCTTGCTAGAATTTCCTAGATTTATTTGAGAATATTTCTTATAGAAATATTTCAAATGCTTGAAATAGGCAGAAAGGGTTTTTGAGGGTTTTGTCCCATATTTTTAGCATGACCATGTGTTGAAACTCATATATATCGTAAATATATGTCCTCTGAGTTTCCCTAAATTTTCTCAAATATTTTTAAAGCATAAAAATAATTTTTCCCTAGGAAAGACCATTTCTGGCCTTCAGAAAAAGCCTTTAAATAAAATATGAAAATAATCCTTAAAAATAATACTTTGTGGTTTCGGGAAGTCTTATATATGGTAGGTTCCAATTAGAATCTTTGGGGCAAAACAATCCACCCAATTTGAGGACTTGTAGTACAAACCTCAATTTAGGGGTTTTGGAAAACCTAAATTGAATAAATGCTTTTTGGCCAAAATAATATTTTATAAAAATAGTTTTTAGTACTATACACATGGCATGATCATTGGGAAAGGTGTTTGGATAAATGAGATGAGTTTGGAGAGTAGGAGGAATAAAATGGTTGGTGGCACAATAAAAAATGCAAGCAATTATCAAACAGTCAACCATCCATATGCACACAAAAGTTTTAAATAGGTCCAAATTTTATAAACTCATACCATACCAAAGTGGTACAACACATGGTGTGATGTACCTCCCCCCCTTACAAGTATCTCGTCCTCGAGATTCCTAGGCTAAGTGCTAAACAGATAAGGGAACTCTAATGTAAGATAGTCTTGACGCTCCTAGGTTGCTTCTGCATCGATGTGGTTGCTCCATTGGACCTTGAAGTACTTGATGGTGCGGCTTCGAGTGCAACGCTCGGCTTCATCCAAAATGCAAACTGGCCTCTCACGATAAGTGAGGTCTGGCTGAAGGTCGATGGCCTGATGATCGATGTCCTTGTAGAAGTCGGGGCGGTTGGAAACTTGGAGGCACTTTCAGAGTTGTGATACATGGAAAACGTTGTGCACATCGAATAGCTCGGAAGGTATTTCCAGTTGGTAGGCAACTTATCCTCGCTTTGCGGTGATCTTGATGGGGCCGATGTATCTTGGTGCAAGCTTTCCCTTGACGTGGAAACGCTTGGTTCCTTTGAGAGGCGTGACTCGAAGATAAACATGGTCCCCGACGCAAAAGTTCACTTCTCGGTGGTGAGAGTCGGCGTAGCTCTTCTTTTTTGACTTGGCGGTCTCCAGACGCTCTCTGACTAGTTGAACTTGGTCTTCGCGTGAAGAATTTCGGGTCCAAATACTAGTCCTTCTACGGTCTTTGACCAATTGAGGGGAGTGCGGCACTTGCGTCCGTACAACACCTCAAATGGTGCCATCTGAAGACTGGACTGGTAGTTGTTGTTGTAGGAGAACTCAGCAAAAGGCAAGCAATCTTCCCACTTGGCTCCATATGCCAAAACACAAGCACGAAGCATATCTTCGAGTATCTGATTTACTCGTTCCGTCTATCCACTTGTCTGGGGGTGAAAAGCAGTGCTAAAGGAAAGCTTGGTTCCCATGGCCTCTTGAAACCTCTTCCAGAACCTCGACGTAAACTAGGTACCTCGGTCTAACACAATCTCCTTTGCAACTCTGTGGAGGCTCACAATGCGCTCGATGTAAAGGCTGGCTAGCTTGTTTCCCTCATAAGTGGTCCTGACCGGAATGAAGTGGGCTACCTTGGTCAGGTGGTCGACGATGACCCAAATGGAATCATGTCCCTTGCTTGACCTGGGCAATCCGGTGATGAAGTCCATCCCGACTTTGTCCCATTTCTATTCAGGCACTTTGAGAGGTTGTAACAATCCAACGGGTCGCTGATGCTCAGTTTTGACTCTCTGGCATATGTCACACTTAGCGACGAAAGTGGCTATCTCTCTTTTCATGCCATGCCACCAGAATCTTGCTTTGAGGTCTTGGTACATCTTGGTTCCTCCAGGATGGATGGAATACGAACTGTCATGGGATTCTTGGAAGATCAAATTCTTGAGCTCAACTTTGTTGGGCACGCAGATGCGAGTCCCAAACCATACAACTCCTTGCTCACCCACTGAGAATCCTGGGGCCTTGCCTTTCTTAATCTTCCTCTTGATGCCTTCAATGTTGTCATGACCCTTCTGGGCTTCCTTAATATCATCCATCATGGTAGGTTTTGCTTCGAGGTTGGCTAGGAATCCAGGTGCAACTAGTTCCAAGCCCAAGCTTTCAAGCTCTTCATACAAGGCGGGTAGCCTTTCCTTAGTCATAGCATTCAAGGAACAAGCCTTTCTGCTTAAGGCGTCTGCTACCACATTAGCCTTTCCAGGGTGGTATTGAACATTCAGGTCGTAATCCTTGATCAACTCCAACCATCTTCGTTGCCTCATGTTCAACTCCCTTTGAGTGAAAATATACTTCAAACTCTTATGGTCTGTGTATATCTCACATCGCTTTCCCAGAAGGTAATGTCGTCATGTCTTCAAGGCATGAACTACAGCTGCCAACTCAAGATCGTGGGTAGCGTAGTTCTCTTCATGAGGACGTAGCTATCTGGATAGATATGTCAGGACTCTGCCTTCTTGCATCAGAACACCACCAAGCCCGGTTCTTGATGCATCACAATATATCACAAACTCCTTGTGAATATCGGGGGTGGCCAAAACTGGGGCTATTGTCAATCTCTTCTTGAGCTCTTGGAATCTTTCTTCTTATTTTGGCGCCCATTCAAACTTCTTGTTCTTCTTCAAGAGCTGAGTCATGGGTCTAGCAATGCTTGAGAACCCTTCGACGAACTTGCGGTAATATCCCACGAGTTTGAGGAAGCTTCTGACCTCCTTCACATTGCTTGGGGATTGTCATTCAGTCACGACTTCGATCTTGCTAGGATCCACTGACAATCCTTCGGTAGTCAGGACATGACCCAAAAATCCAACTTCATGCAGCCAGAATTCGCACTTGCTGAATCTATTATATACTTAAAACGATAGAAAGCGGACGGTTAAGATTCATCTATACAAAGTTAACATATTGAATGGTTGAGATTTATCAAATAGAAACACATGACACGGGATTCTAAAAAAAATCAAACAAACTCATGACACGGCCAGGTCCCATGTACAACCAGATTATACTATTGCGTTGGACACTTTCGAGTGTACAACAAGGAAACTCATAAATAGGACTAACCTGTCACGTATCTACACGGTAACAAACAATTCATGTCCTTCTAGGACACGTTTTTCCCTCAAATAAATAATACTATGACACGTTCTAGAAGACCCTACGATTGGAATAGATTGACAAGCTGGGAGGGAGTATTATGTAATGGTTGAGATTTAGTTATCAACGCAACGCAAGCAATATATGGTATCATCTTGCGGCATCTCCCGTTCGGATCGCAAGCAGCCGCCAGCCACGTCTAGAGGCAGATCAGGTCAATGGCCGGTGGATACAATCTCTGCATGTAAATTGAGGAGGAAGGGAAAGACTTGATGAACGTACACATCCAAAAGACTGGAGCTAGACGTTCGGACCACAAGCGTACGGCAGCCTTCGGCCACCTCGTGCGGCAAATGACATTCGGTGATAGATGGGATCTAATCCCTGCATGCAAATTTAGGAAGAAGTGAAGACTTGATTTGTTTTAGGGTTAGAAGTGAAGACTTGATGCACATACACATCCAAGAGGCTGTAGCTAGACGTTCCCGATCCCACGGCTGCCGCCGGCGACCTCTAGCGGCAGATCACGTCAGTGGCTGAGTAGATCCTGTTCATTCATCAAATTGGGTAAGAAGGGAAGACCTGATGCATTTAGACATCAAAGAGGCTGGAGCTAGACGTTATGTATGTTACTTTCTCTTGATTTATTGGTCTGTTGATTTTTTTGATAGATCTAGACAACATATCGTCTTACATATAGATACAGTTTTGCTAAAGCACTTCTGCTCATCTTTTGTCTTCTTATGATCTTAAGATATATCCGTCATATTTAGCCTTTGTCTAAGCGTGAGAAAATTTGGCAGAAGACGGATTCGCTATGCATGGAGGAGGAAAATATTTTAGGAACACATAGGAAATCTCCAAGCAAAGAGACTCAAATCAAAAACGCAACTAGCAACTACATGGTGATCGGACATGTTTGATTAGAAGACGATACCTGTTTCAGGTATCCATGCAGAGAGACTCACAAATAAAAAACGCAACTGGCAACTACATGGTGATCGAACATGTTTGTTTAGAAGACTATACCTGTTTCGGGGACCTGCTAAAGCACGAGCACACAAGAAAAAGGTGAAAACGGAGTAGTAGGTCATGCCTAATCAGAAAACGACAAATCAGTCTTAACCAGAATTAGATCAGTTTGATGGGCTTGACCATCCTAAACAAAGTAATTTACGAGTTTACAGTACCACTAATTTCTCTACATTATTCTGAGAGCTTATTGTAACATTTTAGTAAAATATGCAATATGCATTTATAACATTTTAGGACTCAAGTTCACTGTGCTAGCTACTTGATCGACATCTCTTTCCTCCTCCACAAGAAAAGCTCTTCTCCTCCCGTCGGCGCCGCCGCCGGTCCGCCCCATCTCCGATGGCCTCTAGGCCATGGAGGTGCGGAGGATCTCGGCCCCCCGCCGGCGGGAGGGACCCCGTTCTCGTTCTTGTTAGATTCAGCGTGTTGGTTGGGGCTGTGTGGCGGCGGCGATATCCCATAGTAGGAATAATGTCTCCCACGTTCTATCCCCGTCCCGATGGTGTGTCTAGCATCATTGGAGGGCGTGTGGAGGTTTGTCTCCGTCGGATCTCGCGGGATTCGGTCGGTGCTGGTCTTCGGTGGATCTGTTTGGATCCGGTCTTCGTTCACCTTTGTTTGGGTGTTTACAGGTTTGATTCTTCTGATCTACGACTTTCTTCATCGGCGATGGTTGCTACTCTGGTGCGCTGGTCCTATGGGGCCTTAGCACGACGACTTCCCGACTGTCTACTACAACAAGGTTTGCCCGGCTCCGGTGAGGGAGGGGTGATGACGGCGGCGCGTCTTCGGCTCGCTCCAGTGCTTGTAGTCGTCGCTAGGTGGTCCACGGACATGGTTGTAATTTTTATTACCTCTGTTGTTCTTTGTACTACCATGATTGAAGATGAATAGATTGGAAGTTTCTCGTAAAAAAAAAAGTTCACTGTGCCACCATCACGTGCCATTTTTGTACATGGAAAGTAAGAGAGAGGTAATCAGATTCACAAAGGAAAGGAAGATGTAAACAGTTGTCGTTGAGTCAATTATACTGTTCAGATTTTGACGAGAAAAGAGGAATGTATTAGATTTAAAGAAATCTAGAGACATTGATATTGTGGTTGTAAGCTTTTTTCTTTTTACGCAAGTCACGTTCAAAAAAAACAGACTTTATCGGATTAGAATACAGTAGTGGATATTGTCCAAAAGTCATGTAATATACATCTAGCACAATCACGTGAAATAATCTTCATCCTATCTAGCACAGAATCTTATATTATCAAAGAACTTCCCACTCAAACATGCCATCGGAGACTGCACCTGTGAATGATACCGCAAACATGGCAGCAGCTAGCCTTGCACGCATGTGTGGTGCTCCACATCATGGTAGCGCCCCTCGCAGCGGCACGATCCAAAGGCCCTCCGTGGCTCCGACCGACGCGTGATATTCAGCATGTCAGGCTAGCATGCCCGGCGGCCGAAGGACGACCGTGAGGGTCACAAAACGCCCAAAACAAATTCATAAGCTACCGTGCGTGCAAATTAAGAGGCGAGAATACATCTGTCGGCTGTGGCAAGGCACTTTAGCTACCAATAAACTTTGGTCTATTCCTCTACTCTATGTAAGCCAAATGGATTTCTAGGTTGTCAAAGTTCACATGTGACCAATCAATCGGCTCTCAGAACAGGAATAAACATGGTTTGCCTGTTTATTAAACCATCAATTACTTTTTTTCTCTCGAACAATGTAGCTAGGAGGATTGCATGTATTGTAGTATCATCTACACCCAATTGGAAACTACCCATCAATAATATGATGTATCGATTCACAAAAGAAGAAGATAATATGATGTATTGATGTCCATTATTTCATACAATTTATACCACATTGCATAATTGTAGGAATAGATTGATAACGATGACAAACGAAGAAACGAAAGTACCAGTGCGAAGCCCTACATTATGCATGCTATACTTTTTGGCTGTAAAGAAACTATATTCCCAAAATAAGTGATGGAACAAGGCATTGTGATTCTTCGAGGAAACGAAAAGGCCGCTGGAAGAGGACCACACACATATCAGTTTAAAACAAGAAAAAATAGGAACTTATTAAAAATAGAGCACCACCCACATGTATTATTTAGTTCCTTCGTCAAATACACATAGACATGTCAAGATTTAATGTTCCAGCTAATTTAGCATTTTTTATTAATACACATAAATAATTTTATATTGTATTACACGGCTAAGCGATAGAGATAATTAGAGCAAAACTATATTGCCATGTGGTGAATAGTAGAAGCATCTCTGCACATGATATTGCACAAACAACCGCAATAATGACGAGGCAGTTCTAATAGACATTGATGTTATATAATAAGTTATTGGGGAGTCTTTTAAAAATAGTCGGTAAAAGACAAAATAATAATAAAAGGGCCATCATAAAAAAAGGCAAAACCAATTGATTAGAAGAAGAGGAAAAGGAAAAGATTAAAAAAACTCAATGTAGATTAGCATGGCATGCAGGCAGCACAATCCTATGATTTTCTATTGTCACATACAAAATACGTTACTACCAACACAATAAAACAAACTCAGTAGAGTTCGTTGATATATACATTACTTTGCTTTTGTTGACCAATGTGTATTGTATTTTTGGTATATGTCTACCTCTTACAAATATATCAATGCCAGTATGGATATAAACGCACATAGGAAATCTAGCCGCGCAAATGCGCGGGTTACACCGCTAGTTTGGCATAAAGCTGGTGCTCTCGAAGCATTTTTAGGACCAATCTCACGTGTTGCTCATGCTCTTCCTCAGATTTGGAAAAGATGAGTATGTCATCAATGAAGACGACAACAAACTTGTCCAAGTACTCCATGAAAAATTTGTTCATGTACATGAAGTAAGTTGGGGCATTGGTTAACCCAAATGACATGACCATGTATTCATACAGGCCATACCGGGTCACAAATGCCATCTTTGGAATTTCTTGGGGTCTGCTCTTCAACTGGTAGTACCCAGACCTGAGATCAATCTTGGAAAATACCTTGGCACCATTTAGCTGATCGAGCAGGTCTTCAATCTTGGGAAGCGGGTACTTATTCTTTATTGTGACCTCATTGAGAGAACGGTAATCGACACAGAGTCGGATAGTTCCATCCCTCTTTGACACAAATAGAAAAGGTGATCCCCAAGGAGAGTCACTAGGGCGAATAAATCCTTTTCTGAGCTGCTCAACCAGTTGCTCCTTCAGTTCAGCCAACTCTGCGGATCCCATCCTATAGGGATTCTTATAGATGGGTCCTATTCCGGGCATTAGCTCAATAATGAACTCAATGTCGCGGTCAGGAGGCATTCCGGGCAGCTCATCAGGAAAGACAGCTAGGTATTCACATACCACAGGCACTTGATCCAACTCAATTCCCCACAGATAATTAACCTTAGGGGCTTGAGCGGAGGTAGGGTTGGGGTCATACTTGACTCAACTCCTTGTCTATTTGTCATGGTAACATTCCTCTTGGCGCAGTCTAATAAGCCTTGATGCTTGGTTAACCAGTCAATGCCTAGGATCACATCCAAGCCTTGCGACTTCAAGATGATAAGGTCTGCTAGGAATTCTACTCCATTGATGACAATCCCAACTCCTTTACATCCTACTTGGTTCTCATAACCGATCCCGGGGTTTGTACCAACATATGACTACCCAGGGTTGTAGGCTTCATACCACTCTCTAGTGCAAACTTTTGTGTGACAAAAGAATGCGAAGCTCCACAATCAAATAGCACGGTTGTTGGGTTGAGCTGACGAGGAACGTACCCAGTATGACGTCGGGGTCTTCCTGGGCTTCCTCAGTGGTGACATGATTCACACGACCCTTGCCATTGTTGGGCTGGTTGTGGGGAGCTTGGTTCCTTGGTGGAGCTCCATGGACTTGACCTTGGTTTAGCGCATTGGGGCGCGGTGCATCTGGCTTCTTGTTGGGGCACTGCTTAGAAATGTCTCCAGGTTGACCACATCCAAAGCATGTGATCTGACAAGAGTTGTTCCTGCCGCCATTGTTGTTATTGGGGTTGTTGTAAGCTGGCCTGGGATTGGCATACTGCTGAGGCTGGTAGCTCGGACGAGGTGCTGAGGGTCTAGCTTGCTGAGGCTGATAGGTTGGCTTGGCTGGGGCTGGCTGCTAGGGGCGAGGCTTCTGGTTGCTGGAACTACCCTTGCTGATCATCTTGCGCTTGCGGGTATCTACCATGGCACGACGCTTGTCTTCCATCATGAGAGCCTTGTTCACCAAGTCGAAGAAGGTCTGGCAGTCGCAGACGATGAGCTGATACTGCAGCACTTGCTGCAGTCCTTCCATGAAGTGTTCCATCTTAGCGGCCTCAGTGCTGACATCTTCGGGGGAATACCTGGACAGGAGGTTGAACTTCTGTATGTACTCCTTGATAGAGCCACTTCCTTGCTTCAGCGCTCGAAACTCTCTCTTCTTGATAGCCATGATCCCAGAAGGAATGTGGGCCGTGCGGAAACCTTCCTTGAAATCAGCCCAAGTGATCACACGGTCGCCTTGCATGACCTTGAATCCATCCCACCAAGCTCTGGCGGTACCTCCGAGGAAGTGAGAGGCATAAGAACCTTCTCACGATCCTCATTGCAATTGACCAGTGCAAGGAGGTCCACAATGGTGCCGATCCAGTCATCGGTATCCAGAGGTTCAGCAATCTCAGTGAAGGTTGGGGGATAATTCCTCATGGACTTTGACAGAGTGGAGCGGCCATTACCATTCCTTCCTTGTTGCTGGTTGTTCACAAGAACATGAGCCATCTGCTGAATAGCGGCAGTGTTGGCTTGGCGCTCCTCCTGAAGAACTTGGAGAAACTGAGCTATGGTAATGTTCTCCGGTGGAGCTGGTGGCGGGGGAATGTCGCCATGTGGCTGCTCCTGGTGATCTCCAGCGTGAGCAGACCCACCAGCTCCCTGCTGCTGGCTAGAGTTGTCGGCGTCGGGGTTGCCAAAAGTGATGGCGCGGATTGCAGTCACCATCCTGTTTGGAGCAGCCAAGTCAAACAACTGGGACAGAAAAGACGGGGGAGCAATAATAGAGAAAGCACGCCTAAGGGGGTTGGTATAGTGCAAGTGTGATCAAACAGAGGTCGAAAGACCAAACACATAATATTAAGATAAGATAGACGATGGAGTCACTTACATGTTGCTTAAGGCAAAAGCGCGACTTGCATCGAAACACAAACAACAAAACAAACAACAAGCACACATGGCTTCATATGAACCATTACACAGACTCGACTTCGCATGAGGGGTACATGACTTATCCTACCCTAAGGGTTCTCGGACTGAAGTGGTGGAGTGCTCGGTCTCGTACTCATGCTCCTCGGGATCTTCCTCCCAGTCATCATCCGTACATGCGTCATCTCCAGTCGAGGGGGTCAGAGAACGAGGAGGTCCATCCCGACGACGCTTCGCCGGTGGATCGGTGAAGAGCGCACGGTTCTCCTTTGCACTCATGTGACGACGGCGTGTGGGTGCATCTCTACCTAGGGGTACTCCTCTTCTGTAAGCGATAGCTGGTCGTCCCTCGGGGGCTCCATCCTTCTTGATCTTGTCTGGCTTATACTTGGCCTGACGAAGTAGCTCACGGGTGTGGTGAAGTTTCTTGCGGAGCTTCACGGACTCCTTAAGCAGTTGTGAGCCAGACTATCGGCAGAGAGGCTGAAGTACGTCTGGAACCTGAGTGGTGTGCCATCCTCCTTGGATGAAACTAACGTCCAACTCTCACGAATATCATCCTTCCTGAAAGGTAGGTAGCGAGTAGTTGGCTCATCAGCCATCTCTGGGATGATATCTCGAAGGTGGATAAGTGCCTTGCATGCAGCTATCTCGACCGCGAACGCCAAGGTCTCCATCTGTTGTCCTTCAAAGAACAAACTCGTCGGGGAGTCGTTTGCCTTTACGACCACGTTAACGTGGTACTCCTTTGTGACGGCATCGAACCAGTGCTCATGGTCGAGGAAAATGCGAGGTCAGCGAAACATGCACTTCTCCAGGCTGTCCCCAAGGAGTAGGGGAAAGCCGGATGCTAGGATGTCCTCGGGTACGACGGCCATCTGAAAGTGCGTTATATCGACTAGAGGGGGGGTGAATAGGCAATTTTTACAAATTCGTCACCGGGGAATTACTGGTTGAGGAATTAGCTAAGTGACGAACTACTTGCAGCGGAATAAGTACTCAAGTGCATGCAAAACATAGCGGTAGCATAGTCATCATGATGAAATGAAACATACATAGAGCATAAGTAGCGTGAACAGGATAAGCATGCAGAAGATAAAGTGACTGAAGAATTTGAGGTGAGGAAATTGAGAAAGTATTCAGTCAAATTCTTCAAATAGTAACGACCAATCTCATCAACAAATATACGAGGAAATGAGAGGGTTGAGGAAATGGAACCAGGTAGCTCGATGAAGACATTGGCTTGATGACCCAGTTCCAACTGATGTGACAGTCGTACGTCTGGTTTGGAGCGGCCTGCTATTTAAACCAGAGGACACACAGTCCCAGGAAACACAGTCCTTATCGTATTCTCCTTCAGCTAAGGTCACACAGTCCTCGCCCAACACTGGTGGTAAGTCTTCAGGGTAGACTTCCAAAACCCTCACAAACTGGTCACCCGGCCATCCACAATTGACTGCTGGATGCTCTAGACCACGGTCACCCGGTGATCCCCAATTGACTGCAGGATGCACTAGACCATGACGCCTAACCGTCTGGAAGATACACAGTCTTCAAAGGTAAAAAGTGTCGGTTCCACACAGGAACAATTTCTTCAGTGATGCTCAATCACTTTGGGTTTTGATGGTTTGGGTTTTGGGTTTTTCCTCACTGATGATTTTCTAGCAAATTCTTCGGAGGATGGGATTTTCCTCACTGATGATTTTCGCTCAAAGTCCTCGAGGAATGGGTTGCTCTCAAATGACAAGTGTCAAGTTCTCTCTCGGAGCAGCCAACCAGCTAGTGGTTGAGGGGGCGGCTATTTATAGCCAGGGTGCAACCCGACATGATAAGACATAAATGCCCCCCCAATGATATAACCGTTAGGTGGATAAAATATCTGGACAGCTGGCGCAAAGCACGGCAACGGTCGGAATTTGAATTGTCAAATTCCTCAGGGCTTATCATATTCCTCACTTGTAGGCAATTCGCACTGGCGAAATCCTAACTCCTCCGTCAGACCAATTTCCTCAGAGACCAGAAGAACATCGTCTCTGTCACTAAAGATCTTGACTGAACTACAAGAGATTTCCAAAGGCTTCACTCGAAGGATTGGGTTATGTTGAGGCTTTTGAGTTGAGCATTAGATGGAAATTTTTCCTTAGTATTACCTCAGCCCCCTTTAATAGTACGGTGTTTCCTATGACTCAAAGAAGGTAATGAAACAATAAAAACAACAGTCTTAACGCTTCATTGTCCTCGTTCATATCTTCAAGGTCACACCATCTTCTTCATTTTCAAAGTCTTCAGGGAATATCAAAGTCATCAGCAAAGTCTTCACAAAGTCTTCACCAAAGTCTTCAGTTGAAGACATTCATTTTTAGGGGTCGATATTCATCGAATAAACCAAACTCATCATCGACTTATAGAGCATGTGTACACTCACAAACATATTAGTCTCTTAACCTATAAGTCTTCAATACACCAAAATCTCTAAGGGGCACTAGATGCACTTACAATCTCCCCCTTTTTGGTGATTGATGACAAAAAGTTTTCAACGGGGATAAACATATGAAGTGTAAGTACTGAGTTTGAGGAATTTGATTGCAAGATATAGAGGAACTCCCCTTGAAGATGTGCATATTTGAGGAATTTGCTTTGGACTGCAAATGCACATGGCAGGATAAACTCTTGGAGATCTCCCCCTATATCTTGTAATCCATACACGCATTTAATATATATCATGAGGAAATTAAAATGCATGATGGAAAATGGGGTCTGAGGAAATTCAGCATGCGTGCATTAAGGTACTTGAGGAAATAAGCATGCAGAAAGTAGTTCAAAAGTATCAGACCACCATCGGACTTAAGTTTACAACTCAAACAACAAAAGCTTCAGAAGAGCGAGAGTTGTAACTTAAACAAAACACAGCCCATATAAAGAGACCCGCTTGAAGACTAACTCAAATTTCTCCCACTTTGTCATCAAGTGACCAAAAGGGACGAAATTAAGGACTAACGTCCCTGAAGAATTTCATCTTGAGGGTGGTGGAGGAGCGCCAGCGTTGTCGGGGTCAGTTGGTGGAGCAGGGCCTGCAGCACTGTCGTCAATGTCCTCAGCTTCATCTGTCGCACGCGATGAAGAATATGAACTTGTCACCAATTGAGGAACTTGAACTTTCTTCCACTTCTTCCTTGGAGGAATCGACCAGTCAAAGTCCATCTGAAAACCCATCTTCTTGAGTTCTTCAGGAGTCTTGAGGTGAGACAGAATGGCCCATGTGTGATCGAAGATTTCATGCACATAGTAATGATTTTTCCTCACAGAGTTATGTGTCACAGTCATGTCACGAAGAATTGAAGCAAACTGAAGCTTTACCCACTTGTGATTATAATCGACCTTCTGATGAAGACTTAAGAGAAGATCATGATCAGTCATCACACGAGGGGCTGTGGCTTGAGGATTTTGAGCTGAGGCTTTTGCTGCAGAATCTTGTGTGGCAGAGTCATCATTGGTGGAGTAAGATGCAGCTTTGCGAAAATGACCATCCAATGGACGAGTGCCTTCATCAATTACAGCCTTGCCTTTTCCTTTAACTGAAGAAAATGTCTTCTTGAGGACTTCAATCGGAGGCAAGAAACTGAAGTGATTCTGAAAGTCAGCCTTGAACGGAATTGAAGACCTTGATCTGATGAATTTCATGATCCAGGGAGCATAAGGCTTCAATTCGAATGGTGAAACTGCAGTATTGGCCAAAGTCCTCATGAAGAAATCGTGATAGTTGATGGGAATCCCATGAATGATGTTGAAAAGTGGATTCTTCATGATGCCAACAACTTCTTCTTCTTCAGAGTTGCTGCCCTTGATTGGACTAAGGGTTTTGGTCAATATGCGGTAGATGATCCTTGGCACATATAGCAAATCCTTCACTAGGAAGGTGGTCCTTGGAGGTTTTCCTAGTGCCAAAGGCTTCATCAGCACTTGCATCATGTGATTTGGCAGTTCAGGTTCATCATAGTTGTATCTTGCTCCTTCTGAAGGAATTAGGAATTGGGACACAGTGAAGCAATTCACTTGCTGGAGCAGTATAGTGGGTGTTGCCAGTCATCCAATCCACAATCCATGTGTTGATATCAGAAGCTTCACCAGAGATATGCAGAATTGCATAGAATTGAAGAATCAGCTCTTCATTCCAATCGCAGACATCAGCACAGAATGGAAGAAGTCCAACATCATGAAGAACTGACAACACTGGAGTGAAGCAAGGGATGGATTCCATATCCACATGAGGAATTTGATGATGCTGGAAGACTTTGTCCTTGTCAAAGAGCACAGCAGCATAGAAGTTCATCTGCGATGAAGTCCAGAACCTTGAGCGACCAACTCTTGCTGAGTCATAAGGATTTGGTCCAGTGAAGAATATGTGCTCATTGAAGAAATTCGCCTTGATGAATTTGGGGCGCTTCATGCCTTTGAAAGGTAGCTTTTGCTTTGGCTGAAGATTTGCCTTGAAGCGCCTTCCAGTCTCGCTTGGAACAACGGCAGTTTCTTCAGCTTGAGGAACTTGTGTAGCAATTTCATCAGGAATACTCTGGACAGGAATTTCATCAGCTGATGCAGCTGGAATATCTTCACGGGCGGTGTCGGATCTCGGGCTCCGCAAAACCCTCAAGGTTCGAACACACGGGCGTGAGCGAAGATTCCCTACAGCCTTACCCTACCTAGCTCACTACTCGATGGCTCAGACGACGAACTCGCACGATGACGAGGAAGAAGATGAACACGGTGGTTTACCCAGGTTCGGGCCGCTGCGAAGCGTAATACCCTACTCCTGCTTTGGTGGATTGCCTCTCGTGGAGGTGCGGTGGATGAATTAGTACAAGGTTGAGGAGCCTCGCGAGGGCGTCCCTGAGGAGTTCTTGGCCCTCCGCTGGCTTTGTGGTGGGTTAAGTGGATCGACTGGTTTTCGGTCCCGCTGTACGGTGCAGCCTAGCCTCTATATATAGCGGTGTCCCGGGTCCTCTTCCCTTATCGCAATGGCGGGAAGGGATCCCACAATGGCAAAGTAGCTGTCGATGACGCAGAGGTGGGCTCGGCGATGACATCCGTCCTGTGGGGCTCGTGGTTGTGGTCTTGTTGCACCGGAATGGAAACCTTTGGGGGGTGCTTTGGGAACCTGCGTACGTCTTTGCCCCCTTCGCACCAAAGGGGAAACTGCACCGCCTGGCGCGCTGGCGCCCGCCTGTCCATCCTTGCGTCACCCTTGACTCCTGAGTCCGGGTCCTACATAGAGATCTCTGCCGCTCCGGAGGGGGCCTGGGGAGGCCCATCCTTTGACGGTCTTGATGCTACTCCTTCTCGCGAGCCTAGGGTCCTCGCGAGGGCCTTGTCTTGAGAGGGGCTGCGTCTGGTTGTGCTTGGCTGACGAAGTGGGCCATGCCCTGGGCCGCAGGCAGGCAGGTCTGGGTACCCCCGTTCCTAGAACGCCGACAAGCGGTCACGAGGGGAGTGGATAGACCGGTAGACTCTGTTTGAATTTCTTCAGTTGGGGCCGGAGACTGAGGAATCTGAGTGAGAGGATTGGCCATTGGTGAATTTGGGTGAGTTGCTTTCCAAAATTCATCATTGATGACTGGAGTGGTAGATCCAATGTCCACATCCTCATCCATTTCTTCAACGCCGGCCTCTTCAGCTACCAATTGAGGCTGGGGTGATGACCCAAGAGGGGTTGAAGCATTTGCATCCACCTCTATTTCTACATCAATCTGCTCCGAGGAAGCAGCAGACTGAGTTTCTTCATCGTCCTCACTTGGGATGACATAGTCTTCACCAAATGGGACTATTTCATAGGCTGGGACTGAAGAAATGGGAACAACATCAATTGGTTCATTTGAGAAACTTAGCAAAATCCTCACTTGTCGGATTCCGGGCTCCCCAAAACCCTAAGAAGTGCGAACCCAGGGGCGTGTGCGAAGATCTCCAATAGCTTCACCCCCTCCACGCTCACAACACAATGACCCCGCTCGATGGCGAGCAAGAAGATAGCACACGAGAGTTTACCCAGGTTCGGGCCGCTGCTAAGCGTAAAACCCTACTCCTGCCTTTGGTGGATTGCCTCACGAGGAGGTTTGTGGATGAACTAGTACAGTGGTGAGTTGCCTCGCGAGTGTGTTTTCGGTGGTGTCCCCCTTTACAGAGCAGCCTAGCCTCTATTTATAGCGGCCCGGGTCCTCTTCCCTGGTCGCAATGGCGGGAAGGGATCCCACAACGGCCAAATTCGAAGGGGGACAGGAGGTACACCCTATTCTGATGAAAGGTGGTCTTCGCCTGCAAAGTAGCTGGTGATGATGTAGAGGTGGGCTCGGCGATGACGTCCGTCCTACGGGGCTCGGGGTCTTGGTCTTGTTGCACCAGAAGGGAAACCTTTGGGGGGCGCTTCTGGAACCTGCGCTCGTCCTTACCCCCCTTTGCACCAAAGGGGAAATTGTCCCCTCTGGCGCGCTGGCGCCCGCCTGGCCTAGCTGGCGTCACCCTTGACCTCCCCAGGACGAGCACTGCATAGAGATCTCCGCCGCTCGGGAGGAGGCCTGAGGAGGCCTACTCCCCCGCGGGTCTTGGCGTTGTTTCCCTCGCGAGCTTGGGGTCTCGCGAGGGCCTTGTGCTAAGTGAGGCCGTGCTGGACCGTACTTGGTCGTCGAGGTGGGCCGCACCCTGGACCGCAGGCAGGCAAGTCTAGGTACCCCCGTTCCCAGGACGCCAACAGTAGCCCCCGGGCCTGAGGCATGCTCGAGCTAGCTTCTGGGCAAAGCCAAGGAGGATGGCCCGAAGCACCGCGGGCCCAACTCGACGCGTGGCGCACAATGAGACGTGGGCGTCTCGGCTCCCCGAAGACGTAGAGAACCGCCCTGAGTCGAGCTGACGCAAAGCCAGCGCGCCTCCCTGGCCATCATTGCTCTTCCTTGAATGCGGCCGTCTCTTCGTGCCCTCCCCCTTTCTCGGGCCACGTGGATGTGACCCGAGGGAAGCAGGCGATGCGAGGTGGAGCAGTGTGACACGCCGACCGAGTCTGGCATGCGGCGCCCGAGAAGTGCACGGCGCCTCCACTTCCCATGACATCTCGGCAACCACTCCGTCCGACCTTCAACCGGCGCACGTTGTGGGGTCATTATTACCCGGGATCGGGAAGACGCCGGTTGGTCTCCATCCAGCTATAAATGGGCGGGGGGAGTTGAGCCCCCAGCCCATTCCTACTCCTGCTCCCTCGCCTTCGTCCTTCATCTCCACCATCATGACGCCCGTGAGGAGGTTCTCCGCCGGCGAGAAGGGAAAGGCCTACCAGGGGGCGCCGGACCAACATCCTCCCAAAAGGAGCAGGGGTCGCCCTCGTAAGTATACTAGGACGTCCCCGACGGCGCCCCGTGGACGTGGGCGCCTCTCTACGGGGCCCGGCGCTTCCGCTGGCGCAGCCGGAGGCGGCGGGCCCGTCAGCCGTGGCCGGGGAGGGAGACCTGCAGTCGGTGCTCGGCCAGTGCGTCCGCAAGCCCGCACGGCCGACGTGGGCCCGGAGTTCCTGGTGCCGGTGGAGAGGCCGGCGAGCACTTGGCTGCAGCTCCCGCGCTTCTTAACGGAGGTTTTGTCGGTCGACGCGCCTGCAGGTCTGTGGCTGTAGGCCGATGGTTGTTGCAACGGCGTGTTGTGGGTGGAGGGTGAGGTTACCCTCGTAGGCAACGCCTTCTTGAGCCGCGGGTGGCAGACTTTCGCCCGCGCCCACGGCCTGGAGGGGAGGCCCACGCTCCACTTCAACTACGGCAGCGCCGCGACGCTTTTCGTCAAGATCTTCGGGGAGGACGGCAGGCGCTTGGGGTGCTGCCCGGAGGGCGGCGGCAGCGGCGATCTTGGAGGTGAGCTTGCCCTTGGCGACGGCCGCCATGCTTCCACCATCAGCAATACCTCCTCCGAGGAGAGCCCGAGCGACGACAGCAATGACTCCCCGCCACGCCGGCGCACCCGGACTTCGGGAGGAACCCAGCCGCGACGGCGCTGCTCCCCCACCCGGGAAGCGGCCATGCCGTCATGCCACCGCGGCGCCATCAAGGAGGAGAAGGACTCCGATTGAGCGCCGACGCGCCAAGGCCGGGGCCTCAGGAGCGGTAGCCCCCGGGGGGGGCTCCTTCACCTTCTCTTCTTTTGCCTGTAACCAAAAATCATGCGGGGGGGCCCTTTCGGGTGTGTAACAAACTTTGGCGCTTGCGCCCTTTTATTAGCACTCTCATTACATATTACGGTCACTGCGTTACTGTTAACCGAGACTTCACCTTGATCGTGGCTAGAGTACTTAGCTTGATGTGTCCGCGGCGGGCTTCCATGTCGTGAGGTCTGGTAGTGGCGCCTGGTGAGCTAGTGGCACTTGGAGTGCTTGGGGAGGTTCCTCCTTCGTCGTGAGGTTTGGCAGTTTGGGAGGGCCCCTTTCGGCACTCTGTGTCTGCAGGGCCCGATGTCGTGCATGCCCCGCCACCGTTGGGGCGTCCGGATCACCAGGACGAGACCAAAGGGGCGGGGCCTCGGCCGCCATTGGGGCGTCCGAATAACCAGGACGAGACCAAGGGGCGAACGAGGAGCCACCCGACCATTGAGGCTCCCGAGGCGCGATGCTCAGGAGCCCCCTTTGATGCTCAAGCGGCGCTCTACGTCGTCGGGGCCCGATCCCGTGCATGCCTCATCCACCGTTGGGGCGTACGGATCACCAGCACGAGAGCAAAGGGGCGAGGCCTCGACCGCCATTGGGGCGTCCGGATCACCAGCACGAGACCAAAGAGTGAGCGAGGAGCCACGCGACCGGTGACGCTCCTGGGGCGCGATGCTCAGGAGCCTCCCTTGACGTTCAAGCGGCAACCAATCCTTTTTGCCTTGTCCCAGGGGGTGTGAGCCCCCAGGGGTTTTAAAGATAGTGCACCGGGCCGCGGCGGAGCCCCCGAGCGAGGGTGAGCCAGCGCGCGCCTGCTAGCTCGCTCGAGAGCACCACGCGAGGACCAGGACGCCAAGGCCACAAAGGGACCAGGACGCCAAGGCCTTGGCGAGGTGTGTGCACCGTGCCAATAACCCCCGCTCGCGGGGCGCGGGAGGGAGTGGCTGGCAGGCGTTATCTCAGAGGAAGAAATTTCAAGAGAGAGGACTGCGAGAGAAAAAATTCCCATCCCTTTTCCTTTAAATAGAGTCGATAAAAACCTCGGATTTGGTTCCAGGAAAACGGCAAATTCAAACACAAGAAAAGCAAAGAACAACCGTGTCCGGCACCTAGGCTAGTCTTCGTCTTCCCTCAGCACGGAACATAGGGCATCCACGTTGAGTGGGCATAGTCATTGGAGGACAGTGTTGTCCGCCAGCGCGGAGCATGGGGCTTCCACTTGGGCGTGGGTGGGAACCCCTCCGCGTCCTCGGGGGGCTCCGGGCGTATACATCTCACTCATTATTATGTGAGAGTGTCACGGGTAGAACTTGCGGAGGTGCTGGATGTTCCAGGCATTCTGGATGGGGACTCCGTCCTGAGTCTCCAGACGCACGACGCCAGGTCTGGAGACGCGGACGACCTTGAACGGGCCTTCCCACATGGGCGAGAGCTTGTGCGAGCCTTCCCTGGAAAGGACCCGCCTCAGGACGAGGTCTCCGACTTCGAGGGTCCTGGAGCGGATGTTATGGCAATGGTAACGCCGCAGTGCCTGCTGGTACCTCGCAGCTCGGAGCGAGGCCTGGCGACGGGCCTCCTCCTCGAGCACGAGGTCCGTCCCCCGCGAGGCATCCTGACGCTCCTCGTCAAATGCCAAAACCCATGGGGATAAGTGCTTGACTTCGTGTTTGAGGACGGCTTCGGCTCCGTAGACGAGGAAGAACGGGGTCTCGCCGGTGGGCTTAGTCACGGTGGTGCGGATAGACCACAACACGGACCGAAGCTCATCGACCCAACTCCTGCCGCAGGCCTCAAGCTTCTTCTTGAAGCTCCTAGCCTTGAGGCCCCGCAGGACTTCCGCATTGGCGCGCTCTGCCTGACCGTTGCTTCGCGGGTGTGCCACTGAGGCATAGCATATCTGCATTCCAAGGTTAGTGCAATAGGTCCTAAAGAGGTTACTTGTGAACTGCGAACCATTAGCGGTGATGATGCGGTTGGGGACGCCGAAGCGGCTCACGATGCCCTTGATGAACTTGACGGCCGATCCGGCAGGAATGGTGCGGACGGGCTCCACCTCCACCCACTTGGTGAACTTGTCGATGGTGACGTAGAGGTAGCGGTACCCGCCTGCTGCTCGTGGAAAGGGCCCCAGTATATCCAGCCCCCAGACCGCGAAGGGCCAGGAGAGCGGGATGGTCTGGAGGCCCTGCGCGGGCTGATGAATCTGCTTGGCATGGAATTGGCAGGCCTCATAGGACCGGACTAGCTCGGTGGCGTCGTTGAGTGCCGTGGGACAGTAGAAGCCGGTCCGGAACGCTTTCCGCACAAGAGTGCGTGATGAGGAGTGGTATCCGCAGTCTCCTCCATGGATGTCGGCCAGTAGCTCACACCCTTGTTCTTGGGATACGCACCGCAACGTGACGTCGTTCGGGCGCCTGCAGTACAGCTCGCCGTCCCGCAGACAATAAGCTGTGGCCTGTCTTACCACACGCTCTGTGTCTTCCTCCTTTTCCGGTAGCGTGCCGTGAAGCAGGTACGCCCTGAACTCCTGTGTCCAGTCATCGACTTGGGACTCCAGCACTAGGAGCAGTCGGGCTCCTGAGGCTGGACCGCAAGGTGGGGCCCCTGAGGGTGGTGCTGGGGGTAGCTCTCCACTCCGCGGCGCCTGGTCCCCGGTTGATGGTGCCGCGGATGGCTTGAAGAGCCGCTCCTCGAAGACGCCCTCTTGGCAATATCATCGGCCTCCTTGTTCGCGCCGCGCGGGATGTGCTGCAGTTCCAAGCCCTGGAAACGTTTTTCAATCTTACGTACCTCTTCCAAGTATGCCTCCATGTATTCGTCCTTAGGCGTATACTCCTTGTTGGAGAAGTTGACGAGGAGCTGGGAGTCGCCCTTGATGGTGAGATGCTGAATCCCCAAGGCGGCTGCGGCCTTGAGGCCGGCGATTAAGCCCTCGTATTCCGCGATGTTGTTGGAGACCTTCTCACCATGCTGGAAACAGAGTTGTACGGTGTAGTAGGGCTTGTCCCCGGCCGGGGAGATGAGTACAACTCCGGCCTCAGCTCCCCTGCGCGCGAAGGCCCCATCGAAGTGCATGATCCAACCCTCAGATGCCTTGTCGCCGGGGGCAAGGGACTAGCCCTTGTCTAGCCCACGGTCGGGAGCGTCCGTCCATTCGGCTACAAAGTCCGCCAGGGCTGCCCCCTTGATGACCCTGGTTGTGCTGAACTCTATGTTGAAGGCCTGCAGCTCGATGTTCCATTCTGCCACCCTCCCTGCTGCGTTGGGGTTGCGCAGCACTTTCTACAAGGGGTACACAGAGACGACCTTGATGGGGTGCCCCTGGAAGTAATGGTGCAATTTTCTTGAGGCGACAAGGAGTGCGAGCAAGAGCTTTTGCTGCATAGGGTAGCGTGAGTGTGCGTCCCGCAACACGGTGCTGACGTAGTACACCAGATGCTCGACGAGGGAGAGGCCTTGCGCGCCGCCCCTCTCCGCTGCGGGCTCATGAGGCCCGGGTGCCTCGGGGGTCACCGGGGCAACTGAGTCCTCAGGGGCGTTGTCTTGGGGAGGTGAAGGCTCCTTGGCGTCGTGTGAGTCACCTTGCTTCTTGCCCGGGGGCCCTCCTGCGCCTGAAGGCATAGCGCGCATGCCGGCACACTCTTCCCTGACCGCCACAAGCGCAGTACTGGCGGAGTGCGGGGTGGCAGCCAGGTATAGCAGTAGGGGCTCCCGGGGGCGAGGTGCCACCGTTACTGGTGGACTCGTGAGGTACTGCTTGAGGTCCTCAAACGCCGCATCCGCCTCTGGAGTCCATTAGAAGGGGCCCTTCCTCTTCATGAGCTTGAAGAACGGCAGGGCTCGCTCGCCAAGCTTCAATATGAAGCACCCTATGGAGGTCACGCAGCCCACCAGCTTCTGCATTTCCTTGAGGGTCCGAGGCGGACTCATCTTGCTTATAGCCTTGACCTTCTCCGGGTTCGCCTCAATCCCTCGGTGCGACACCAAGAAACCGAGCAGTTTGCCTGACGGGACTCCCAAGACACACTTCTCGGAGTTGAGCCTCAGGTTCACCCGCCTCAGGCTGGCAAACGTCTCCTCCAGGTCCTCGTTCAAGGTCCTGGATTCTCGCGACTTGACCACGATGTCATCGACGTAGGCTTCCGCGTTCCTCCCTGACGGATTTCGGGCTCCGCAAAACCCTAAGGAGTTCAAACCCAGGGGCGTGTGTGAAGATTCCCCAATAGCTTCGCCCCCTCCAAGCTCACAACACAATACCCCTGCTCGATGGCGAGGAAGACGATGGCACACAAGAGTTTACCCAGGTTCGGGCCGCTGCGAAGCGTAAAACCCTACTCCTGCCTTTGGTGGATTGCCTCACGAGGAGGTTTGGGGATGAATTAGTACAGAGGGGTGTTGCCTTGCCGGTGTGTTTGCGAGGTGGTTGCTCTCCCTTTCTACTGGGCAGCCTTGCCTCTATTTATAGCGGCCCGGGTCCTCTTCCCTTATCATAATGGCGGGAAGGGATCCCACAACGGCCGAATTTGAAGGGGGACAGGAGGTACACCCTATCCTGATGAAAGGTGGTCTTCGCCTGTAAAGTGGTCGATGGTGATGCGGTAGTGGGCTCCCTGATGACGTTCGTCCTGCGGGGCTCAGGGTCTTGGTCTTGTTGCACCGAAGTGGAAATCTTTGGGGGGCGCTTCGGGAACTCGCGTGTGCCACCTGCGTCCTTTACACCAAAGGGGAAACTGTCTCCTCTGGCACACTGGCGCCCGCCTGGCCTGGCTGGCGTCACCCCTGGCCTCCTGAGGTCGTGTGTTGCATAGGAGTCTCCGCCGCTCGGGAGGAGGCCTGAGGAGGCCTACATCCCCGCGGGTTGGGGCACGGTTTCCCTCGTGAGCTGGGGGCCTCGCGAGGGTTTTGTATAGAGCGAGGCCGCGCCGGGCCATACTTGGTCATCGAGGTGGGCCACGCCTTGGGCCGCAGGCAGGCAAGTCTGGGTACCCTGGTATCCAGAACGCCGACAGTAGCCCCCGGGCCCGAGGCGCGCTCGAGCTAGCTTCGGGGCGAAGCCACGGTGGGTGGGTCGGAGCGCCGTGGGCCCCAATCACCTGCGGCCCTGACACGACGCGTGGCGCGCCGCGAGGCGTAGACGTCTCGGCTCCGCGAAGAGTCGGGAACCGCCCTGAGTCGTATAGACGCCCGGTCTGCGCGCCTCCTTGGCCATCATTACCCTCCTTTGAATGTTACTGACCCTTTGCGTCCTCCCCCGCCTCGGGCCGCACGGATGTGACCCGACGGGGCAGGGGATGCGACGTGAGGCATGATGGCATGCCGGTCAAGTCTGGCTCGCGCCGCTCGAGGTGCCCGGCGTCTCCACTTCCCACGATGCCCCGCGTGCAGCGGTTGCGCCTATAAACCCGCCCCGCTCGGGAGGGCCTTGCCATCTCGTCGCGCCCTCTCGCTTTTCTTCCTTCCAAGTTATCATCCTTGTCTTCCTCCTTCCCTTTGCTCCCCCATGGTGTCCGGTGGGAGCGTGGCAGGTGTGGGGGGGCGCTCGGAGCCCCCCGCTCCGCCGGCGGCCTCCGGAGGCAGCGGTGGGGGCCTTCAAGGCCGGCCGAGGTCTGCCGGCGCTGGGCCATCGTTGGTGAGTAAGTTCCTTGTCTCCCACGTCCTTCTCCCAAAATCGAGACGGCTGCGCCAGTCTTGATCGTTCCTTCCTCCAAGGGCGCCCGCGCCCAAGAGGCGCCGGCTTGAGGAACTCCAGGAGGAGGCGGACGCGCTGAAGGTCCAGCTCGCGGGCACCGAGGCCGCCCTCCAGGCCGCTCTCCGGGGCGAGGCGGAGGCTCGCACGGAGCTGGCGTCGCTCCAGACCCAGGTCCAGGTGGCCGTGGACGTCGTGCAGGCCGCCTAGGATGAGGCGGCCCACGCAAAGCTGCTGGAGGCACAACGCGCCAAGCAGTACAGGGACATCGCCCTCCGCGCCGTCGGCGCGGTGAGCTGGTTCGTTGAGGAGGCCCCCGCGCTGCCGTGTGCGCACGGCGACGGGGGCTACCTCAACTTCTTCGACAAGGTGGTGGAGGCGCTGGAAACTAGCGTCTCCCGGGTCGACGAGGACAGTGCGTCCAGCGCGCGCAACCTCCTGGACCTCGCGCTGACCCGGGTCTTCTCCAATCTTCGCTGCCTCGTCCCGGAGCTCAACCTCCTCCGCGTCATGGAGCCAGTGCCGGAGGAGCTCCAGAGGCCCCTCAGGGACAAGATGCGTCCCCACGTGGAGTCCCTGGTGGAACGGTTTGTCCAGGAGCCCCTCTCCGACGAGGGCGACGACTCCGGCGCTGCGGCGGGCGACGGCCCGGGCGGCGACAGCGGCTCCTCTGCCTAGTCCTCCCCTATTTTCTTTCCTCAGTTCCTGTCATGTCAAGCAACAGCTGCCCCCTGGGGGCGTTAACTTTTGTGTTTTTACCTTCGTACTCCTTCCCTTTTTTGAGCTGTCGATCGTTTGTTTTGTGTGGCGCGTCCCTGCTTCTCCTGCGGGGCCTTGCGTCATTGCCGATGCGCCGCGGTGCCCCCCTGAAAAGCCCGCGAGGGTATTGCACTAAGACCAGCGCCGGCGTCTAGTCGGGTCCTCGCGGGATGGGTCCTCCTGAGGGAGAGCACGGCGTCCCCGAGGACAGGCCCTTAGCCCTACCGCCTAGAGTGGCCGGACTCCTTCCCTTGCGCTGCTCTCCCTTGCTCCTGGAACCACAAGAATCCCGAAGGGGTCGCGTAGCGAAATGTAGTGCTTAGCTCATTGGGTCGCACCGGTCTCGAGCGTAGGGGGGCTTAGGTGGAACGTCCAGGGAGGTCGAGGATCCCGCTGGGGAGAGCTTCTTCCTTGCTTTCGGGTGGTCCGGGAGCCCTTTCTTCACTCTGTGTCGACGGGGCCCAATCCTGAGCAGACCTCGACCACGATAGGACCGTCCGGATCACCAGGATGAAACCAGGGGGCGGGGCCTCGGCCACAATTGGGTCATCCGGATCACCAAGACGAGACCAAGGGGCGCGAGCTGCATGATCGGTGAGGTTCTCGAGACGTGCCGCCTGGGAACCCCCCCTTCAACGCTCAAGCGGCGCTCTGCGTCGGCAGGGCCCGATCGCGAACAGGCCTCAACCGCTGTTGGGGCGTCCGAATCACCAGACGAAACCAAAGGGAGCGAGGCCTCGGCCACAATTGGAGCGTCCGGATCAACAGGACGTGACCAAGGGGCGTGGAGCTGCGCAATCAGTGAGGTTCTCGAGACGTGCTGCCTGGGAACCCCCCCTTTTAACGCTCAAGTGGCGCTCTGCGTCGGCAGGGCCTGATTGGGAGCAGGCCTCGACCGCTGTTGGGGCGTCCAAATCAGCGAACGAAACTAAAGGGAGCGAGGCCTCGGCCACAATTGGAGCGTCTGGATCACTAGGACGTGACCAAGGGACGCGGAGCTGCGTGATCGGTGAGGCTCCTGAGGCGCGTTGCTCAGGAGTCCCCCTTGACGCCCAAGCGACTTCCTTACCTTTCTGTGGGCTACCGCACCGGGAGGCACCCGGGAGTCCCAAGGTGATGTGAGGTCGTGCCGGGCCGCGGGGGGAGCCCCTGAGCGGAAGTCGACCGTTTTAGGCGGTGGGTACTCCCGAGGTGACAGGTCCTTGCCGGCCTGCTCCGAGAGGCCATGGGGGGCCAAAGGGTGTGGGCCATGCTTGGCAGGGTGTCAATCCAAACAGAAATAAGACTTCAAGGCCAGAAAGAAGAATCGTGAAGAGATAAAAGTTCCCACCCCTATTTGAAATAGAATCATGAAACCTTCAACTTCATCGTAAAAAGTGGCAATTCGAATCACAAAAAGAAGCAAGCAACCGCCACGTCCGGCACCTAGGCTAGTCTTTGCTTTGGTCTTCCCCCAGCGCTGAGCGTAGGGCATCCACGTTGCGTGGGCATAGCCATTGGAGGGCAGTGTTGTCCGCCAGCGCGGAGCATGGGGCTTCCACTTGGGCGTGGGATGGAACCCCTCCGCGTCCTCGGGGGGCTCCGGACGTATACAGCCCACTCATTATTACATGAGAGTGTCACGGCCGAAGATAGCTGGGCAAGCCCCAAGGCGCATGACCTAGGTGCTCCCAACTCAGTTTAGAGCCATCCCACGCTTACTGCACGGTTGCGCGCCTCTACAGCACAAACCTGTGTGCATTGCTCCCCGCGTAGCCATGGGATTGCGCTCCCGCGGCCCAAACATGAGCGCAATGCACCAGGCGCAGCTGCAGAGGTGTTGTGTCGGTGGAGCCGCCTCGTGAAGTGTCGTGGCACCGACCGGACCCCGGTTGGCGGGCCTCATGAGGCCCCGCCTCCCGTGGGCCGCTCCGGCGCATCCGTTGCCACGGGTGACCCGCGTTACCTGTACCTCGCCAATTCCCTAGGCGGTTGCCCTTGAGGCCCCGGACTCGGCTGTGCGTTGCTTGCTAATGGGGGCGGTGGCCGCGTCGTGCCCCCGTGCTTTCCGGGACGCTCCCCCTTCTCCCCGGCTTGCATGAACCTGGCCTGGTGCTCCCTCCGTGGAAGCCCCATGCCCGGCTTGGGGAGAGCGTCCCGGGGCACCCTCCTACTACGGGAGGGTATCGGCACCTGCAGAGGGCGCCTGGTCCTCCGCGCCCTCCGTAGGTATGACATAGTTTGGAACGTAGGGCTCCGTGTAGAGGCCTTGGCCTTCTCCTGAGTTGCCTCCGTGCGCACTGAGGGTGGTCTCCCCGGGCAGTGGGGTGACGCCATCCTGGGCGCGCGGTCCACAAACCCTCCTGCGGTGGGCTTCGGCCCGAAGTTGCTTGGCCCGGCCGCCGCCGAGGGGTGGGCCGCACGTGTCCTGCCTTGTGTCGCCTTCCTGATTCTCCCTCGCGTCTTCATTACGGTTACCGGCATGCCCGGAAGCTTGAGCCGCCCGCTCCCTGCTCCGGTTGGCGCACTCCCGCCGGGACGAGCCAGGCTGTCGTCGATCCGTTTGATCATGTGTGCGCGCGCCGGGGTGCGCACGGGATGGCCCAGCACCCCCTTCATGGGCGCTACCGGCGGGACCGGGCGGTGCTCTGAAGACAGCCACCGGGATCCAGAGAAGCAGAAACACGGCGTGCGGTGGGCCCTGCTCGGGTCCGCCCGGGAGCGAGGCGGGCGTGCCGTCTGTAGGCGGGGCAACGGGTACGGTGAGCGAGCCCCCGGCGCCCTGCGCCGGTGGTCGCGGGGAAAGGTGGGGGCCCCAGGCCCTCCTCGCGACGGCGACTAGCTCGGCGAGGTGGTCGGCCTAGGCATCGAAGCCCCCATGGGTAGGGCAGTGGCGAAGCATCTCACTCGCCATCAGGAGCGAGTCATGCGCGTTGAGGCCTCCCACGTATGTGCGATGTGACGCCGGCCCCGTGGGCGCCGCCCGTCCGCCATGTACCTGGCCGGCGCGAGCGGCGTCGATGGTGGACACAACGCTGGTGGCCTGGTAACGGCCGCCCGGCATCGTGCTGCTGTTGTATGGGCCTTGGGTGGCAGCGGCGTGGTTGGTGGGGGCGGATCCTTCGGGGCCGGAAGGAGTTTGCCGTGCGTCAGCCACCGGAGCGGTGGGGCGGAGGAAGAGCGAGGCTCGAGGAAGACTCCGACACGCCCCCTACCTGGCGCGCCAAATGACGGATTTCGGGCTCCGCAAAACCCTAAGGAGTTCAAACCCAGGGGCGTGTGCGAAGATTCCCCAACAGCTTCACCCCCTCCAAGCTCACAACACAATACCCCCGCTCGATGGCGAGGAAGACAATGGCACACAAGAGTTTACCCAGGTTCGGGCCGCTGCGAAGCATAAAACCCTAGTCCTGCCTTTGGTGTATTGCCTCACGAGGAGGTTTGGAGATCAATTAGTACAGAGGGGTGTTGCCTTGCCAGTGTGTTTGCGAGGTGGTTGCTCTCCCTTTCTACTGGGCAGCCTTGCCTCTATTTATAGCGGCCCGGTCCTCTTCCCTTATCGTAATGGCGGGAAGGGATCCCACAACGGCCGAATTTGAAGGGGGACAGGAGGTACACCCTATCCTGACGAAAGGTGGTCTTCGCCTGCAAAGTGGTCGATGGTGATGCGGTAGTGGGCTCGGTGATGACGTTCGTCCTGCGGGGCTTAGGGTCTTGGTCTTGTTGCACCGAAGTGGAAACCTTTGGGGGGCACTTCGGAAACTCGCGTGCGCCACCTGCCTCCTTTACACCAAAGGGGAAATTGCCTCCTCTGGCACACTGGCGCCCTCCTGACCTGGCTGGCATCACCCCTAGTCTGGGTACCCTGGTATACAGAACGCCAACACTCCCGAGCTGCTGCCCCAGGGCGATGTGCATCAGCCACTGGAAGGTTGCGCCAGCGTTCCGTAGCCCGAAGGGCATGCACGTGTAGCAGAACACACCGCATGTGGTGAGGAAGGCTGTCTTCTCAACGTCTTCCACCGCCATCTTGATCTGATGGTAGCCCGAGAAAGCGTCCAGGAAGCATAAAAGGTCGCACTCGGCGGTGGATTCCACGATCTGGTCGATGCGCGGCAGCGGGAACGGGTCCTGGGGGTTGGCCATGTTGAGGTTCGTGAAGTCGACACACATGCGCTCCTTCCCACACTTCTTCGGGACGACTACCGGGTTGGCGACCCACTCCGGGTACTGCACCTCTTGGATGACTCTGGCCTCCTTCAGCTTGCCAACCTCTTGGGCAATGAACGCCTGCTTCTCTTGAGCCTGCCTCCTCGCCTTTTGCTTCGCTGGGCGTGCATTGGGACAAACCATGAGGTGGTGCTCGATCACATCCCTCGTGACCCCCACCAGGTCAGAAGCGTTCCACGTGAACGCATCCTTGTTCGTGTGGAGGAAGGCTACCAACGCCTCCTCCTACTCCTGGGGCAGGCCGGCGCCGATGGTGAAGGTAAGGCCAGGATTCTCGTCGCCTACGGGCACCTGCTTCGTCTCAGCCCGGTTCTGAGAGAACACCTGCTTCTTCTTCACCGGCGCGACATCGACGACACCCCCAGTGCCCTCCGCAGACTGCGCAGCATCCCCAGCATTGGGGCATGCCGCGGCCGCCACTTTGTAGGCGAGCTTGAACGCGTGGGCTGCGTCCTTGGCGTCTCCGGCGACGGAGAGGATGCCACCGCTCCCGGGCATCTTGATGACGTTGTAGCCCGGGTGTGTTGCCGCCATGAACTGGGTGAGGGCGGGGTAGCCAAGTATTGCGTTGTAAGGGAGGTGGATGTGGGAAACGTCGAAGTCGATCTGCTCGGTGTAGTAATTGGAGCGGGTGCCGAAGGTGACGGGGAGGCGCACCCGCCCCAAGGGGGCGACGGAGCCCCCGGCTACCCCAGAGAAGGGCCTTGAAGGGGCGAGCTGGCCTTGGGGCACCTGTAGCGCGTTGAAGGTCTCCATGGAGAGGATGTTGAGGCCGGCCCCGCCATCTATGAGGGTCCTGGTGACGGCCACACTGTTTGTGGTTGGTGTGCACAGCATGGGGAGCGTACCGGTGGCAGCCGTTGTTCTAGGGTGGTCGTTGGGGCAAAAGGTGATGTCGGTTTCCGTCCACGTTCAATGCTGCGGAGTCTCGGAGCGTGGCCAAATCGCGCTTGCCTGGCGGAGGAACTGCTTGACTTGGCGGTTGGAGGCGGGCGCCTGCGATCCGCCAAGGATGCAAGCGACCGAAGGGTCGGCGCTGCGAGCCGAGGCGTCACCGTGCGCCAAGGGCCGCCCGGCCTCGGGGGTTGCGTCGGCCATGGAGCCGGTGAATCGCGGCCCGACTGCAGCCGCAGATGGGGACTCTTCCACACACCCCAACCCGGCACGCCAAATGTCAGATTTCGGGCTCCGCAAAACCCTAAGAAGTTCGAACCCAGGGGCATGTGCGAAGATCTCCAACAGCTTCACCCCCTCCACGCTCACAACACAATGACCCCGCTCGATGGCGAGGAAGAAGATAGCACACGAGAGTTTACCCAGGTTCGTGCCGCTGCGAAGCGTAAAACACTACTCCTGCCTTTGGTGGATTGCCTCACGAGGAGGTTTGTTGATGAACTAGTACAGTGGTGAGTTGCCTCGCAAGTGTGTTTTCGGTTGTGTCCCCCTATACAGAGCAGCCTAGCCTCTATTTATAGCGGCCCGGGTCCTCTTCCCTGGTTGCAATGGTGGGAAGGGATCCCACAACGGCCAAATTCGAAGGGGGACAGGAGGTACACCCTATTCTGATGAAAGGTGGTCTTCGCCTGCAAAGTAGTGAAAGCACAACATGCTCCCTTGGTGGTTTTGATAATTCATGACAACATACATTGTCTCTTGGACTAATACTTTTACCTAGTATATTTCAGATAAAGTCCACAGAGAGGGCTGGCAAAAAGATTGTGGAGATTGTGGAGATACCCCAAGATGCAAGGAAATGGATTGGCAAAGCTTCAAGCAAGAGGACTCTACATTTTACATTTGTGAGAAATCACTTTGAGTCCATAGGAAAGCCAATACTATTAAAAGGGGGTAAGGTTTTGATTAGTGAACAAAATGCTCATACGTGCACAAGTGATAGTCACCAAAAACTCCCACAAGCTCTTCCACAAAAGTCTGTCCAAAGCCAAATATCCAAAATCGGTGCAACCAACACTTTCCACTCGGTGCCACCAATTCCCAAACTCAGACAGACGTAAGCCAAACCCTAGCCTTTCGGTGCAACTGATTCTGCTTCGGTGCCACCGAGTTTAGGTTGCCAACTTTTGGTTATGCAAATTCACAATATCGGTACCACCGAGATTGTTGGATTGGCGTCACCGAGATTGGGCAATCTGACCGTTGGTCACCTTATCGGTGCAACCGAGTTTCCTATATCGGTCTCACCGAGATTCAAAAGTTGCCACCTTTTGGTCACTTCGGTACCACCGAGATTAACACATCGGTGTCACCGAGTTGGTCATTTTGTGTGTAACGGTTGGATTTTTGGGGATGCCTATATATACCCCTTCACCACCACCCACTCGAAAGAGAAGCACTCAGAACTATTCCATACTTGCCCCATCCAGTTTTCTGAGAGAGAGCCACCTACCCTCGTGTTGAGGTCAAGATCTACCATTCAAACCATATGGATCTAGAATTCTAGCCTCCCCAAGTTGCTTTCCACCAATACCATCTCTTCCACCAAGCCAAATCTGTGAGAGAGTGATTGTGTGTTGAGGTGTCTATCATCTTGAAGCACAAGAGCAAGGAGTTCATCGTCATTACCGAGCCTATTACCTTTTGGAGGGTGGTGCCTCCTAGATTGGTTAGCTGTTGCTTGGGAGCCTCCTACTTCGTGTTGTGGAGTTGAACCAAGAAGTTTGTACGGGCAAGGAGATCGCCTACTTTGTGAAGATCTACCCATAGTGAGGCTAGTCCTTCGTGGACGGAAGCCGTTATGGAATAGTCAAGGTTGCTACTTCGTGGCCCTTATGGGTGGAGCCCTCTGTGGACTCTCGCGACCGTTACCCTCCGTGGGTTGAAGACTCCATAAACGTGGACGTACGATAGCACCACCTATCGGAACCACGGGAAAAATCTTTGCGTCTCCAATTGCGTTTGATCTACCTATCTCAACTCTTTACTTCATGTGCAATGTCTTTACTTTCCGCTGCCATATTTGTTGACATGCATGTGTAGGGCTGTTAGACTTGCTAGACTTGCTAAAACTGTTAAAATCTGCCAACCAATTAACTTGGGAAAAGGTTAGGTTTTAAATTCCTGCTAGTAGTCTATTCACCCCCCCCCCTCTAGACACTCTTCTAGTGATCCCTCAAGTAGCTGGTGGTGATGCAGAGGTGGGCTCGGCGATGACGTCCGTCCTGCGGGGCTCGGGGTCTCAGTCTTGTTGCACCGGAAGGGAAACCTTTGGGGGCGCTTCGGGAACCTGCGCTCGTCCTTACCTCCCTTTGCACCAAAGGGGAAACTGTCCCCTCTGGCGCGCTGGCACCCACCTGGCCTGGCTGGCATCACCCTTGACCTCCCGAGGCCGAGCACTGAATAGAGATCTCCGCCGATCGGGAGGAGGCCTGAGGAGGCCTACTCCCCCGCGGGTCTTGGCGTTGTTTCCCTCGCGAGCTTGGGGTCTTGCGAGGGCCTTGTGCTGAGTGAGGCCGCGCTGGACCGTACTTGGTCGTCGAGGTGGGCCACGCCCTGGACCGCAGGCAGGCAAGTCTGGGTACCCCCGTTCCCAGGACGCCGACATCACTTTCTTGGGAGCTGAGGATTCTGTAGATGTTGATGCTTTCCTTTTCTTTGCAGCAACCTTCTCCACAGCCTTGGTTTTCTTCGCTTCTGATGCAGAAGGAAGTGTGACTTTCGTCACCCTTGAAGATTTTGCTGGGGAAGCATGGGGTGAAGATGGTGCATTTTCTTCAGGCACGACTGATGCAGCCGCCCTGGCAGTTTCTTCGGGCGCAGCAGTTTCTTCAGCTGGCCTCTCAATTTCATCAGGCGCAACATTGGGAGTTGCCCTGGGAATTTCTTCAGTAGCATGAATTTCTTCAGCTGCACTCGCATTTTCTTAAGTAGGCTGAGCAGAGGAGCTAGCCTGAGGAATTTGTGGTTGTGATCTGGTTGCAACCCTTGAGTTGTGGTCCTTGATGGCGCTGTCAGCCAAATTGACGAATCTGACCTTGGCGCCTTTCCAATCTGCATAGTATCAATCAAATTCATCACTGAAGCCTTTGATGTCCTTTTGGACAGAGATGAGTTGATCAGGCGTCAGATTAAGAACATTGTTCTTCATGAAGCACACTTTCTTGTACTGAGCCTTCTTTACCTTTCTGGCCTTTTCATACTTCCATTTTTCTTCACCAATGAAAGCTGTGAGGACATGGCTTGGACCGGGAGGCAGATTCAAATCATCAATCGGAGTATTTGGGTCCTGGTGCCAAATGTCGATGAAGTTGAGCACTGTTTTTGGATCTAGAAAGAGAGGAATTGAAGTGCCCTTGGCTTGAGCCACTCTTTCTTGCTTATTCCTCACAATTGCAGCAAGTTCTTCATCACTTGCTTCATCTTCCTCAGACTCAGAGGGAATATTGAAGACTACTTGCTTCTTGTGAGGACTTGGCCTCTTGCCTAGTCCTGCTGTTGCCTTCACTTTCAGCAAAGTGGGACTGCTTGAGGATTGTGCTTGGACAGATCAAGTTGCAGATGCCCCTGAAGCAATTGATGACTTGGCAGCTGCAGTTGAAGATTGTGCAGCTACTGAGGGCATTGCAGGAGCCCTTGATGATTTTGCCTTAGGCATTTGCTGTGAGGAACTTGGGGCTGGGGATTTTGCAGCGGATTTCTTCACCACTGATTTCTTTGGAGCAGATGCACTAGCAGAGGCTCCGACAATAGCAGCAGCAGCAGAGTCTTCATTGAATTTCTTCACATCCTCTTTTTCCTTCTTCTCCAGCTTGGCTTGTTGCCTTTCCCATTCATGAGGAAAGTCTTCACCAGTTTTGAGACTGGTGGGATCAGTACGTTGGCCTTGAGCCAAAGGTGGCCTGTTGCATGGGGGTTTAACAGCAAATTTCCTCATGTATTTAGGAGTGACATAACGATATTCTCTCCATTCCTTCATCCATCTCCTTTCAATTTTCTGTATACGGATCTTTCGCTGCTTCTGAGTTTCTTTGCCATGAGCTTCTTCATCAGGTGTGTAATATTCCTCATACAAATCATCAGGTATCTCAAACGCAGTTTGCACTTCAGGCTTCTTTCCTCCTTTCTGAGGCCTTTTTCCATCAGCCATTTTCTTCAGCTGAGGATTATGAACTGTTGAAGTTTCTGACGAAGTATGCAACTTTTCTTCAAGGAACGCTGCAAATGAGTTAAGTTGATGAGAACCTAGAGATTCATCAGCTAACATTTGTACCTGTGAATAGAGTATAGGTGCAAAGAATTTGAAGAGGTCATATGCATTCTCAGAAATTTTACCAAAAGAATCAAGTTTGAGGAATTTGACCATAGATGCCTTGAAGAATTTCACTAAGTTTTCTTGACTTAGGTTCCAGAGTTGCATAGATTTGAGGATCCACACAATTGAGGAATCTTGAAGAAAATCATGACTTAGCGAAATAAATCAAGAGAAGGAGTTTGTTTGGTGCTTAAGAGATGGATTGCTTGAAGAATAAACACCTTTTGAGGATTTTGTGAAAATCAGCGGGATCAAAAATGGCAATAAAACTAGATTTTATTTACCGTAAGCGATGAACACGATGAATAGAGAATTGAAGTGAGGGAGTTCGTCAATCCAGATCTCCCACGCCCTAGCTTGGCAGAGGGAGACAGCTACAGCGGCGGCGGGGTGAAGACTTCCGCGGCCAATGCGAGTACGACGACGGCGAGGTCGAGGCAGTGAAGCTCTTCCTCTCCGGCGACGATGAGGATAGCGGCGGCGCTAGGTCTGGAGATCGGGAGAGATGGGACTGAGGAGTAACCTGAGCAAGTGGAGGGGAGGGGGGTTTTTATAGCGGCAGTAAAAACCAACTGGTCCGAAGATTTTGACCAGTATGCCCTTGACCCTTGCCATCCACGCGACATGTGTCACCCACATTCTGTGTAGTGGAGATAGTGGGGGATCTTGGTTATCCAGTCATGGGAATCGGAACGGTTTGAGCGGCAATCGCCAAAAATTTGAGATTGAATATTTAAAAGTTTTGTTCCCAAATTCTTCAGCTGTCAAGAACACAGTGAAGACTTTGAACGGGTTTCAAAGTAGAACGCATATGAAGAATTGTTGAACAGACTAGGTTGATCTTAGCATAGTGGGGAAACGGGTCCGATCACATTCACTTAGATGAAAATCAACTTGAAGAAATAGCTATAAGTGAATGATGTTGAGGACATTGAAAAACTCAATATATATATATAGTCAATGAAGAAAAGCTCATGTGAGGAACATCAGTTGAAAAGCTTGAAGAATTTGAAAGTTGAGGAATTTGCAAACTTGAAGAATTTGATAATTTGAAGAATTTGCAAAATGATGAAAAACTCAAACTTGAAGAATTTCAACTGTTGTTGCTGGCGTTACCCACCGTATAAGAATGATGATTTCGAACACCGCGTACAATTGTCGTTGGGTTCTGAGAATCAAGTTCTTCATTAATTTCTTCACCCTTAGAGAGTTAGTCTTCATTGATTGAAGAAAAACGTTACTTTGTGTGTTGCACATCAAAGTCATCAATTTTGCATAAGTGTTAGGATGTGTGTCCTTTCAAAGAACATTCAAAGATTCTAAGATATTTAGCTCACACCGCAACTTGTAAAATCTCTTCTCATCCAAGGGCTTTGTGAAGATATCAGCAAGTTGTTCTTCAGTCTTCATGTGGTCAAGGAAGATATTGCCCTTCATCACATAGTCACGAAGAAAATGATGACGAATCTGGATGTGCTTGGTCTTTGAGTGCTAAACTGGGTTGTGAGCAATCTTGATGGCACTCTCATTGTCGTAGTAGAGAGGGACATTCTTCACGTTGATGCCGTAGTCCTTGAGGATTTGCTTCATCCATAGCAATTGAGCACAGCAAGAACCAACAGCAATTTACTCAGCTTCTGCAGTAGATAGTGACACGCAGTTCTGCTTCTTTGAGGATCAACAGACTAAGGATCGTCCGAGGAAATGACAAGTGCCTGACGTTGACTTGCGGTCCACACGATCACCAGCATAATCAGAATCAGAATATCCAATAAGGTCAAGATCTGAGCCCTTGGGGTACCATAATCCTAGTGTTGGTGTGTGAGCTAAATATAGAAGAATATGTTTCACAGCCTTATGGTGTGATTCCTTCGGTTTGCTTGAAATCGGGCACACATGCAAACACTAAGCATAATATCTGGCCTAGATGCACATAGATACAATAAGGAACCAATCATGGAGCGTTATACCTTCTGATCGAAATCTTTACCACTTTCGTCAGTGCAGAGTTGAGCCGATGTGGGCATAGGAATCTTGACGCCTTTGCAATCCTGCATGCCGAATTTCTTCAGGATATCCTTGAGGTATTTCTCTTGAGATATGAAGATGCCATTGCGTTGTTGACGAATTTGAAGCCCTAAGAAGAATTTGAGCTCTCCCATCATAGACATTTGATATTCTTCACCCATCATATAGGCAAATTCGTTGATGTAACGTTTGTCAGTACATCCAAAGATAATATCGTCCACATATATTTGGCACACAAATAATTCATCATCATATGATTTTGTGAAAAGAGTTGGGTCAAGTGAACCTGGTTTGAAGCCTTTCTTCATGAGGAATTCCTTCAGTGTGTCATACCACGCCCGAGGGGCTTGCCTGAGGCCATAGAGGGCCTTGTTGAGCCTGAATACTTTGTCAGGATACTTAGGATCTTCAAAACCTGGGGGTTGAGCAACATATACTTCTTCCTCAATATTACCATTGAGGAATGCACTTTTCACATCCATTTGATATAAGATGATATTGTGATGGTTAGCATAAGCAAGCAATATACGAATTCATATACCTCAGAGTGAAGAATATGACATCAAATTCATCAGATTGAATTTCATCACATAGTATAGTAAGCAAAGTAATGTGAGGACGTGAGAAATGAATGATTCATTTCTTCGTGATTATCTTGCGTCCTTTCAAGCATTTCCTCAGGTCTCTAGCAAATTCATCAGACGTTCAAGTTCGTCTGGAGACCTGACCCTGCATAAGAGATTAGTTCGATTTCTTCACCACCCACATCTGGAGGGGTGGCAAAGAGTTCATCATTCTACGAGCTCCATATGAGAATGGTGGCATAGAAGCAAGTGCACTTCGTTTCACAGGACGGGGATTAGAGTACTCATATGAATAAGCAAAGAAATCCTTCGAGGACTTATGAACATAATGATTTGAAGAATAATGAGCATATTCATGACCCTTAGATTTTCCCTGCGAAATAGAAGCATTAGCACGAGAATGATGTGATTTTGGACCATATGAGGAATTTGGTCCATGTGAGGACTTTGGTCCTTGTGAAGACTTTGGTCCAACTGAAGAATTTGATCTGGGGTTCCTGTTCTTCACTGGTGGTGTCATGAGGACATTCACTTGAAGATTTTCAAGGTACCTTTTGGGAACCCAGATTTTCTTCATTGGAGGACCGTTCCTGCAGTTAGTACCAACATATTTGACAAATACTTCACCATTTTGATTTTTGAACAGTTTGTAGTTGGAGTCAATTGACTCATCAGAGGAATATGAAGATTCACAAGTAAAACCAGATAAAGTGGATGGATCTACAGGAGGTCCTTTTGCGGCAACCCATGAGGTTTTGGGATACTGCTCAGGTTTCTAGTAAGATCCATCAGCATTGAGTTTCCTCTCAAAGGTAATACCCTCTTTCCTAGGGTTCCTGTTCAGAATCTGCTTTTTAAGCACATCGCAAAGGGTTTGATGCCCTTTGAGACTTTTGTATATGCCTTTCACATACAATTCCTTCAACCCTGCATTTTCGTCAGTGATACTAGTGGTATCCTCAGATGAGGAATTTGTGACCACAGAAATAGTTGAAGAATTTGCAGCAATAGAAGCATTTGAACATTCAGGTGAAGAATGAGTAGTTTCACGTTCGATGCATTTCAAGCATGGTGGAACAAAATCTTCCTGAGCAGTACTGATCTATTGAGCAAGCAAGGAGTCATTATCCCTTTGAAGATCTTCATGAGACACCCTTAGTTTCTCAAGATCTTGCTTTCTTTGAAGAAATTCATAAGAAAGCTTCTCATGATCGACTAAGAGAGCCTCATGACGACTTTGAAGGTTATCATACTTGGACTGAAGACTTTGAAGGTCCTTAGTCAAAGTTTGAGTATGATCCACTTCTTCATTCAACAGGTCATCGCTTTTGTCTAGCTGTTTCTGAAGCTTTTCAATGACACTTTTTTGTTTAGTAGCAATATTAGCAAGTTTGGAAAAGCTAGGTTTCATGTAATCCTCAGATTCACCATCACTTGATTCAAAGGAGGAATGGTGTTTGAGTACCTTGGCACCTTTTGCCATGAAGCAATAGGTGGGAGCATAGTCGTCGTTGCTGACGTCAGAGTCATTGGAGTTGCCATTTTCCTCATCGTCGAAGATGGACTTGCTGACGAAAGCAGTAGCGAGAGCTAGGCTCGCCACACCAGAGTCCGACTCCTCCTCAGATTCCTCCTCTTCTTCATATTCCTCAGATTCTTCTTCAGAATCCATTTCCTTGCGAATAAGTGCCCGAGCCTTTCTTAATTGTTCTTCTTGTGCGATGAGGACTTTGAAGATGAGGACTTTGCAGATGAGGACTTTGAAGATTTCTTCTTTTTCTTCGAGTCATCAGAACTGTCATCCTTGTATTTCTTCTTCCTTGACTCTTTTTCCTAGAGACAACAGTCAGAGATGAAGTGACCAAATTTCTTGCATTTGTGGCAAGTTCTCTTGTAGTCGCTTTATGAAGAATCTGATTTCTTCATGCCACTTTTTGATGATTTTCCAAACAGACCACTCCTTGAGAACTTCTGGAATTTTCTCATGAGCATTGCTAGCTCCTGACTCCATTCTTCAGGATCACCAAGGCTAATTTTAGATTCTTCATCTTCAGATGAGGAAATTGCCTTGGCCTTCAAAGCACGAGATCTTCCATAACTTGGCCCGTAGAGGTCTCTCTTCTCAGCTTGGAATTCATGAGTATTGAGTCTCTCAAGAATATCAACAGGATCTAGTGACTTGTAGTCTCCATGTTCTTGGATCATCAGAGCAAGTGTATCGAATGAGGAATCAAGAGATCTCAGCAGTTTCTTCACCACCTCATGGTCGGTGATGTCAGTGGCACCAAGAGCTTGGAGCTCATTGGAGATATCAGTGAGGCGATCGAAAGTTTGCTAAACATTTTCGTTGTCGAGCCTTTTGAAGCGGTTGAAGAGATTGCGAAGAATATCAACTCGAGAGTCACGTTGAGTTGAAATGCCTTCATTGACTTTGGACAGCCTATCCCAGATAAGCTTAGCAGTCTCCAAAGCACTCACTCTGCCATATTGACCTTTGCTCAGATGGCCACATATGATATTCTTTGCTTGAGAGTCGAGTTGCCTGAATCTCTTCACATCAGCAGCAGTAAGAGTGGGAGTGACATGGGGAACACCATTTTCCACAACATACCAGAGATCGTTGTCAATTGCCTCAAGATGCATGCGCATCTTTTTCTTCCAGTAGGGGTAGTCTGTCCCATCGAAGGTAGGACACCCAGCTGAGACCTTGATCATGCCTGCAGTCGACATAACTAAAACTCCAGGTGGTTAAACCAAAATCACACAGAACAAGGGAGTACCTTGCTCTAATACCAATTGAAAGTGCGTTATATCGACTAGAGGGGGGTGAATAGGGGATTTTTGCAAATTCGTCACTGAGGAATTACTGGTTTAGGAATTAGCTAAGTGACGAACTACTTGCAGCGGGATAAGTACTCAAGTGCATGCGAAACATAGCGGTAGCATAGTCATCATGATGAAATGAAGCATACACAGAGCATAAGTAGCGTGAACAGGATAAGCAGGCAGAAGATAAAGTGACTGAAAAATTTGAGGTGAGGAAATTGAGAAAGTCTTTAGTCAAATTCTTCAAACAGTAACGATCAATTTCATCAACAGATATACGAGGAAATGAGAGGGTTGAGGAAATGGAACCAGGTAGGTCGATGAAGACAATGGTTTGATGACCCAGTTCCAACTACTGTGAAAGTCATACGTCTGGTTTGGAGCGGCCTGGTATTTAAACCAGAGGATACATAGTCCCAGGACACACAGTCCTTACCGTATTCTCCTTGAGCTAAGGTCCCACAGTCCTCGCCCAACACTCGTGGTAAGTCTTCAGGGTAAACTTCCAAAACCCTCAGAAACTGGTCACTCGGCGATCCACAATTGACTGCTGGATGCTCTAGACCACGGTCACCCGGCGATCCCCAATTGACTGCAGGATGCACTAGACCATGATGCATAACCGTCTGGAAGATACAGAGTCTTCAAAGTTAAAAAGCGTCGGTTCCACACAGGAACAATTTCTTCAATGATGCTCAATCACTTTGGGTTTTGATGGTTTTGGTTTTGGGTTTTTCCTCACTGATGATTTTCTATCAAAGTCTTCGGAGGATGGGATTTTCCTCACTGATGATTTTCGCTCAAAGTCCTCAAGGAATGGGTTGCTCTCAAATGACAAGTGTCAAGTTCTCTCTCGGAGGAGCCAACCAGCTAGTGGTTGAGGGGGGAGGCTATTTATAGCCAGGGTGCAACCCGACATGATAAGACATAAATGCCCCACAATGATATGACCGTTAGGTGGATAAAATATCTGGACAGCTGGCGCAAAGCACAACAACGGTCGGAATTTGAACTGTCAAATTCCTCAGGGCTTATCATATTCCTCACTTGTAGGCAATTCGCACTTGCAAAATCCTAACTCCTCAGTCAGACCAATTTCCTCTGAGACCAAAAGAACATCGTCTCTGTCACTGAAGATCTTGACTGAACTGCAAGAGATTTCCAAAGGCTTCACTCGAAGGATTGGGTTATGTTGAGGCTTTTGAGTTTAGCATCAGATGGAAAATTTTCCTTAGTATTACCTCGGCCCCCTTTAACAGTACGGTGTTTCCTATGACTCAAAGAAGGTAATGAAACAATAAGAACAACAGTCTTCACGCTTCATTGTCCTCGTTTATATCTTCAAGGTCACACCATCTTCTTCATTTTCAAACTTTTCAGGGAATACCAAAGTCATCAGCAAAGTCTTCACAAAGTCTTCACCAAAGTCTTCAGTTGAAGACATTCATTTTTAGGGGTCGATATTCATCGAATAAACCAAACTCCTCATCGACTTATAGAGCATGTGTACACTCACAAACATATTAGTCTCTTAACCTATAAGCCTTCAATACACCAAAATCACTAAGGGGCACTAGATGCACTTACACCATCTACAAGGTTTGAAGGAAGGAGAGTGAGTAAGGGTTTGGAATATACTAGAAGAGAAGAGAAGTATAAAAATTGTTGCACTTAGCAACTAGGCATAGTTTTTGACAAGGGTTTAATCCTAACTAACGTCCATGCTAACTAAGGCTTCCTACAGTCAGGATGGCTCTGATACCAGTTCTGTGGGGACCCCGACTCATAAGTCGAGATCACCAAATGCACGTGTACAGTGATCCCAGAGATCAATGCTCACTGAATACACAGAAGCTGAATAACAAGAGTATTACATCCATACATACCGTCTTACACAAATAGAGACCACCAAGGTCAAGTCTTACATAGATAGGGCAATGAAGGCCAAACAACAAACATAAACTCGTAGCGGAAATCTTGATAGATAGCGTTGGCCCATGCCATCTGCCTTAACCCTACATGCATTCTGACTAGGAAGCGTCCTAATTCGCATGCTCATCACCAACGAAATCTTCACCATATTCCCGTTTTCCATGCCTGGCCAATTAAATAACCAGTTGCAAGCCAATGAGTACTTTGAATGTACTCGCAAGCAACCCATGTTTTGGAACAAGGTATAACAATGCATGGAATAGCACTAAGTAGGTAAGTTACAGAAAGCTACTTTTTAAGTGCAATGACATGATCAATCAACTTGTAAAAGCATGCATCATGAGGTTACGGATATCCATGTGAACAAGTTACATATATCAGTATAAACAGGGGTTGAGCATCTCATGTTTAATCGTCATGCCAAGTCATCTGACTTAGCTCAAGTACCATCTTCCTCCCCCCCCCCACACACACACCAAGTTTGTGAAAACATTGGACGTAGTTTAAGCAGGATGTCCAACTATCCATGACCGTGGAAACGGCTATTCGAATAGTTTTACACTCTGTAGAGGTTGCACACTTTACCCACAAGACTCGGGAAACATCCGTGTCAAGCCACGACTCGCGGTATTTTTCGTACCTGAGGTAAGTACACGAACAATCCCTTTCCGCTGACGATACTAACAAGGAGTCCACTCATTGGTGCCATCCCTCATGATGTACATCACAAGTATCATCCATGAGGGAATGCAACTGTGTGCCCGGTGTTTGTGAAAACTGCCCATGGTCGTCCTTTCTGCCATGACCCCGTATCGAGAGTGACCACGTCACTCCCGCCACTAGTAATGCGGGCTCTCTGCTAGTACCCACCAAGGTAATCAACAAAGCCCCGTCCCATAAGGGGTATCGTGGTTGTACATGTAAGGTTGGGACAGTCAGCAGATCTTAAATCTCTCCGTTTTTGAAAACACACACACACACACACACAACTTGCCTCAGCACACCACTTCTTTATCAAGTGGTTACCTACCTCTCATCATCTCCCTCGGGCATTAGTGGCACCAGACGGGGTTTTTAAAAAGTCTTTGAAAACAACTTTCTTTCCAACACCATGCATAATCATAGCAGAAAATAGAGTCATGTCATGCAATTATCAATGAGGAAGTAACGGAGGCAACCCATAAAGGTGGTCACCACAATCATCATGATTCGATACAACAAGGTAAGTGCTATATGCAATGCAAAAAAGATTTCATAGACATGGTCAAAGGGCTGCTTGCCTGGCTCAACAAAGTCTCCAGGGTCTTCAAATCTTCTGGTCCAACTCCCTCGTCAACAACGCAATCTATCGTCGCAATATTAACGGGCAAAAATAAGACCACGACAAAAACAGGGAAAATAATCTACTCCTAAAAATGTCAAACCATTCTGTAAAATACTAGGTTAAAAACTAAAAATACTAAAAATATTAGCTCCTAGTTTTGAAGTCTAAAATTGGTGAAAAGAATTTTAATGTTGGTTTTGAATATTCAAAACAAGGTTTTAAATAAAATTAGTACATAGAATATTTTCAAAAAGTTGCACAAGTGGCATCATTAAATAGTACATAATATTACAAGATTTGTGGAGTTGGAATTATTGGATTTGGAGAATTATTTAATCCTGTAATTTTTGGAAAATGCCAGAAAACAGAAAAAGAAATATGGCAATGTGCCTACTGGACCAAAACGGCTGGCCGAGCCGGCCCAGTCGACTAAATTAGCCCAGGCGAGCCAGCGCCCCGTGCGCGCGCCAGGTTTCAAACCTAACGGGCGGGGCCCACGGGTCAGCGAGAGGAGGGAGGCGAGAGAGAGACGGGAGGCTGACAGACGGGCCCCACTGGCAGGCCGTCGTCAACCCCCGTCCAGAGGCCCGACGAGCTCACCGGCAATGTCGTAGGGCACGGCGAGGGCGGCTAGGGGAGAGAATGGAGTCGGGATGCTTTCGTCGATCGGGTGGTGGAGGAGATGGCCGGAGGGGAGCAGAGGTTCGCCGGCGACGAGGACGTGCGGCGGAAGAGCTTCGGGAGGAGGTCGCCGTTGACGCCACAGGCTACAATAGAAGTGGGAGAGAGAGGGAATGGCGTCAGGGGACTGGTGTGGTTCCAAATCTAGCGAGAGTAGGGGCGGAGGAGCTTCCTACCGTGCGAACGCCGGTGACCCAAGACGGCGGCGCTTGGCTCGATCCCGAGCACACAGGCACTCGGGCTCGCTAGGGGGAGTGCTGGTGCTCGATTAGGAGAGAGAGGGGATCCGGAGGGGAGAAAAGGGCCCGGTGTGGCCGTTTTATAGGGGGGATGGTGCACCATGGACGCGGCCGCCGGAGGTTGCTGCAGAGGTGATGGGGGCTACGGGAGGGCTCGGTATCCATCCAGGGGCGCACCTGGGGGTGGTCTACGACTAGGGGAGGCAAGACAGAGAGCGGGGTGAGGCCAGGGGTGTCACACGTGTGAGCAAGCTCTCTGGCTGAGCGGTCGGCGCTCGACACGCGTGGGGAGAGGCAGCTGGGGGGAGAGAGAGGAGGGGGCTGACAGGGTGCCGTGTCATGGATGTCGAGGGCGCCTCAGGGGACATGAGGGAGAGGCACGAGGTGGTCAGTGGAGTTGATTGGGGGGCGGCTACAGTTCGGGGGCGCACTGTAGCGCGGTCCAGAGCGCCATTTAGGCATGCTTTTGGCATCTTTGGCGCGACCACTTGTGTGTAGGGGGTCTAGGTGGAGATAAACAACGTGGAAAAGGCATATGATGCTCTGGGGGGTGCTACTTCTTGAGCCGGCGTTGGTTTTCCCTTGAAGTGGAAAGCGTGATGCAGCAAAGTAGATAGGTATTTCCCTCAGTTGTTGAGAACCAAGGTATCAATCCAGTAGGAGATACAAGCAAGTCCCCATCTTCGCACCTACACAAACAATCAAACACTTGCAGCCAACGCTAGAAATGGGTTGACAATCCCTTCACGGTTACTTGCAAGGATGAGATCTAATAGAGATAGATATAGAAGATTACTAAAACGGAAAGTAAAACAAAAGTAAAAAAGATTGCAGCAAAGTATTTTTGGTATTTTTGGTTTATAGATCTGAAAATATAATATGGAAAATCGACCCGGGGGCCATAGGTTTCACTAGAGGCTTCTCTCTTGAAGGAAAATAATACGGTGGGTGAACAAATTACTGTCGAGCAATTGATAGAAAAGCGCATAGTTATGACGATATCCAAGGCAATGATTATGCATATAGGCATCACGTCCGTGTCAAGTAGACCGAAACGATTCTGCATCTACTACTATTACTCCACACATCGACCGACTCCTGCCTGCATCTAGAGTATTAAGTTCATGAAGAACAGAGTAACGCATTACGTAAGATGACATGATGTAGAGGGATAAACTCAAGCAATATGATGAAAACCCCATGTTTTTATCCTCGATGGCAACAATACAAATACGTGCCTCGCTACCCCTACTTTGTCACTGGGTGAGAACACCGCAAGATTGAACCCAAAACCAAGCACTTCTCCCATTGCAAGAATTACCAATCTAGTTGGCCAAACCAAACCAATAACTCGAAGAGACTTGCAAGGATATGAAATCATGCATATAAGAATTCAGAGAAGATTCAAACAATATTCATAGATAATCTGATCATAAACCCACAATTCATCGGATCTCGACAAACACACCGCAAAAGAGTATTACATCAGATAGATCTCCATGAAGATCATGAAGAACATGGTATTGAAGAACATAGAGAGAGAAGAAGCCATCTAGCTACTAGCTATGGACCCGAAGGTCTGAGGTGAACTACTCACGCATCATCGGAAGGGCAATGGAGTTGATGTAGATGCCCTCCGTGATCGAATCCCCCTCCGGCAGATTACCGGAAAAGGCTCCAAGATGGGATCTCACGGGAACAGAGGGTTCCGGCGGCGGAAAAGTATTTTCGTGGCTCTTTCTGGTATTGGGGGAATATTTGGGAATTTATAGGCCGAAGAATAGGGTTAGGAGGCCTGCTGGGGGGCCACAAGCCAGGGGGGCACCCCCCCCTAGGGCGCGCCCAGGTGGCTTGTCGCCTCCCGGCAGGTCTCCTGCCTTCATCTCCAAGTCTGGCAGGTTTCTTCTGGTCCAAGAAAAATCATCCCGAAGATTTTAGTCCGTTTGGACTTCGTTTATTATTCCGTATCTGCAATACTCAAAAACAAGGAAAAAACAGAAACTGGCACTAGGCACTAGGTTAATAGGTTAGTCCCAAAAATAATATAAAATAGCATATTAATGCATATAAAACATCCAAAACAGATAATATAATAGCATGGAACAATCAAAAATTATAGATACGTTAGAGACGTATCAAGCATCCCCAAGCTTAATTCCTGCTCGTCCTCGAGTAGGTAAATGATAAAAACGGAATTTTTGATGTCGAATGCTACCTAACATATTTATCCATGTAATATTCTTTATTGTGGCATGAATGTTCAGATCCATAAGATTCAGAACAAAAGCTCAATATTGACATAAAAACAGTAATACTTCAAGCATACTAACAAGCAATTGTGTCCTTTTAAAATAACATGGCCTTAGAAAGTTATCCCTACAAAATCATATGGTCTGGCTATGCTCCATCTTCCCCACACAAAGTATCTAAATCATGCACAACCCCGATGACAAGTCAAGCAATTGTTTCACACCTTTTATGTTCTCAAACCTTTTCAACTTTCACGCAATACATGAGCGTGAGCCATGGATATAGCACTATATGTGGAATAGAATATGGTGGAGGTTGTGTGGAAAAAGAGAAGATAGTCTCACATCAACTAGGCGTATCAACGGGCTATGGAGATGCCCATCAATAGATATCAATGAGAGTGAGTAGGGATTGCCATGCAACGGATGCAGTAGAGCTATAAGTGTATGAAAGCTCAAAAAGAAACTAAGTGGGTGTGCATCCAACTTGCTTGCTCACGAAGACCTAGGGCTATTTGAGGAAGCCCATCATCGGAATATACGAGCCAAGTTATATAATGAAAAATTCCCACTAGTATATGAAAGTGACAAAAATAGGAGACTCTCTACCATGAAGATCAAGGTGCTACTTTGAAGCACAAGTGTGGAAAAAAGCTAATAACATTGTCCCTTCTCTCTTTTCTCTCATTTTTTTTGGTGGGCATCTTTGGCCTCTTTTTTTTATTTGGGCTTCATTGGCCTCTTTTATTATTTGTAAAGTCCGGAGACTCATCCCTACTTGTGAGGGAATCATAGCTTCCATCATCCTTTCCTCTCATGGGACAATGCTCTAATAATGATGATCATCACACTTTTATTTACTTACAACTCGATACCTACAACAAGATATGACTCTATATGAATGCTTCCGGTGGTGTACCAGGATGTGCAATGATCTAGCATAGCAAATGACATCAAAAAACGGACAAGCCATGAAAACATTGTTGGAAATATGCCCTAGAGGCAATAATAAATTGGTTATTATTATATTTCCTTGTTCATGATAATCATTTATTATCCATGCTATAATTGTATTGATTGGAAACTCAAATACATGTGTGGGTACATAGACAACACTGTGTCCCTAGTATGCCTCTAGTTGACTAGCTCGTTGATCAAAGATGGTTAAGGTTTCCTAGCCATTGACATGAGATGTCATTTGATAACGGGATCACATCATTAGGAGAATGATGTGATGGACAAGACCCAAACTAAGAACGTAGCATTTGATCGTGTCAGTTTATTGCTATTGTTTTCTGCATGTCAAGTATCTGTTCCTTTGACCATGAGATCATGCAACTCACTGACACCGGAGGAATACCTTGTGTGTATCAAACGTCGCAACGTAACTGGGTGACTATAAAGGTGCTCTACAGGTATCTCCGAGGGTGTCTGTTGGGTTGGCATGGATCAAGACTGGGATTTGTTACTCCGTGTGACGGAGAGGTATCTCAGGGCCCACTCGGTAATACAACATCACATTGAGCCTTGCAAGCAAAGTGACTAAAGAGTTAGCCACAGGATCTTGTATTACGGAACGAGTAAAGAGACTTGCCGGTAACGAGATTGAACTAGGTATAGTGATACCGACGATCGAATCTCGGGCAAGTAACATACCGAAGAACAAAGGGAACAGCATACGGGATTAACTGAATCCTTGACATAGAGGTTCGACCGATAAAGATCTTCGTAGAATATGTAGGAGACAATATGGGCATCCAGGTACCGCTATTGGTTATTGATCGTAGAAGTGTCTCGGTCATGTCTACATAGTTCTCGAATCCGCAGGGTCTACACACTTAACGTTTGGTGACGATTAGTATAATTGAGTTATTATGTTGGTGACCGAAAGTTGTTCGGAGTCCCGGATAAGATCCCGGACATGACGAGGATCTCCGGAATAGTCCGGAGGTAAAGATTGATATATGTGATAATAGTGTTTTGATCTCCGGAAAAGTTCCGGAGTTCACCGGAAGGGGTTCCGGATGTTTACCGAAGTGTTCGGGTACAGCAACACTTTATATGGGCCAAAGGGATAAAAGCCCACGAGGTATTGGAAAGTGCAAAAGTAGTTTTGCTGCCGCGTAAGCGGTACTACCGCTTGGTGAAGCGGTACTACCGCCCGAGCGGTACTACCGCTTGTGTGAAGCGGTACTACCGCCCAAGCGGTACTACCGCTTGTGAGCGGTACTACCGCTTGTGCGCGGCTGTGCACGGTTCGGCAGGGATCCGAGTTGGACTCTTTTCCTGCGGGCCAAACCGACCTTGTGCGGGCAAAACCGACCTGGAGGAGGCTTTTACTCCAAGTTTAGACCCCAAGGCTCAACATATAAATAGAGGGGCAGGGCTAGCACACGAGATACATCAAGATTTCCCCAAGCCGTGTGCGGCAACCCTAACCCTCTAGTTCCTCCGTCATAATCTCCGTAGCGCTTGGCGAAGCCCTGCAGAGATTGTTCCTCACCACCATCACCACGCCGTCGTGCTGCTGGAACTCAACCACTACTTTACCATCGCTCGCTGGATCGAGGAGGTGAAGGCGTCATCAAGCCGTACGTGTGTTGAACGCGGAGGCGCCGTCCGTTCGGCGCTAGTTCGTGATCGGATCGAGGGACGACTTGCGATTTGGATCGCGGAGACGTTCGACTACATCAACCGCGTTTCTTAAACGCTTCCGCTTAGCGATCTACAAGGGTATGTAGATTTACTCTCCCTCTCGTAGATGCTCATCACCATGGATAGATCTTGTGTGTGCGTAGGAATATTTTTGTTTCCCATGCAACGTTCCCCAACAGTGGCATCATGAGCTAGGTCTATGCGTAGATGAGATCTCGAGTAGAACACAAACGAGTTGTGGGCGTGGGTGTATACATATTGCTTGCCGTTACTAGTTGATATTTGATTTGGCGGTACTGTGAGATGAAGCGGCCCGGACCGACATTACGCGTACACTTACGCGAGACAGGTTCCTTCAACTTACATGTAACTTCGTTGCATAAAGATGGCTAGCGGGTGTCTGTCTCTCTCACTTTAGTTGAATCGATTTCAATGAAGAGGGTTCTTTTAGAAGATCAAAAAGCAATCACTACACCACGTTGTGGTTTTGCGTAGGTAAGAACGGTTCTTGCAAACCCATAGCAGCCACGTAAAATTTGCAACAACAATTAGAGGACGTCTAACTTGTTTTTGCAAGGTATGATGTGATATGATATGGCCAATTACATGATGAGATATATGTGATGTATGAGATCATCATGTGTTGTATAGAATATCACGACTTGCATGTCGATGAGTACGGCAACTGGCAGGAGCCATAGAGTTGTCTTTAATTATTGTATGACCTGCGTGTCAATCATTAAGCGCTATGTAATGCTTTACTTTATCGCTAAACGTTAGCAATAGTCGTGGAAGCAACAGTCGGCGCGACAACCTTATGGCGACACGTTGATGGAGATCAAGATGATGGAGATCATGGTGTCATGCCGGTGACGATGGAGATCATGCCGGTGCTTTGGAGATGGAGATCAAAAGCACAAGTTCATGGCCATATCATGTCACTTATGATTTGCATGTGATGTTAATCCTTTTATGCATCTTATTTTGCTTAGGACGACGGTAGCATTATAAGGTGATCCCTCACTTAAATTTCAAGATAAATTGTGTTCTCCCCGAGTGTGCACCGTTGCGAAAGTTCGTCGTTTCGAGACACGCCGTGATGATCGGGTGTGATAGACTCCACGTTCACATACAACGGGTGCAAGCCATGTTGCACACGCGGAACACTTGGGTTAAACTTGACGAGCCTAGCATGTACAGACATGGCCTCGGAACACAAGAGACCGAAAGGTCGAACATGAGTCATATAGTAGATATGATCAACATGAAGATGTTCACCATTGAAACCACCTCGACTCACGTGATGATCGGACTTGAGTTGGTGGATTTGGATCATGTTACACTCGAATGACCGGAGGGATGTCAATTTGAGTGGGAGTTTTTTAAGTAATATGATTAACTAAACTCATTATCTAAGAACAATAGTCTAAGTTGTCTTTGCTATATTTATGTTGTAGATCATGCTTCGCGCAGTAGCACCCCTGAATTTTAATGCGTTCCTAGAGAAAGCTAAGTTGAAAGATGATGGAAGTAACTTTGTGGACTGGGCCCGTAATCTAAGGATTATCCTTACGGCTTCCCAGAAGGCTTATGTCCTTGATGCACCGCTTGGTGATCCACCCGCTCCAGTTGAGTCTCTAGACGTTGTGAACGCCTGGCAGGCTCGTTCTGATGATTACTCAATAGTTCAATGTGCAATGTTGTATGGCTTAGAACCGGGACTTCAAAGACGTTTTGAACGTCATGGAGCATATGAGATGTTCCAGGAGTTGAAGTTTATCTTTCAGAAGAATGCCCGGATCGAGAGATATGAGATCTCCGATAAGTTCTATACTTGCAAGATGGAGGAGAACGGGTCTATCAGTGATCACGTGCTCAGAATATCTGGGTACTCCACCCGTCTGGCTGAATTAGGGATGCCCCTTCCGCCAGAGGCTATCACTGACAGAGTTCTTCAATCATTGCCACCTAGCTACAAGAGCTTCGTGTTGAACTATAACATGCACGGGATGAACAAGTCAGTCGCCGAGCTGTTTGCGATGCTGAAAGCCGCTGAGTCTGAAATTCAGAAGGAGCATCAAGTGTTGATGGTCAATAAAACCACTAGTTTCAAGAAAAATGGCAAGGGTAAGAAGGGTAAATCTAAGAAGGGTGGCAAAGCAGTTGCTACTCCTGTGAAGAAACCCAAGGCTGGACCCAAACCAGAAACTGAGTGCTTTCATTGCAAGGGAACTGGACACTGGAAGCGGAATTGCCCCAAGTATTTGGCTGACAAGAAGGCGGCCAACAACAAACAAGGTATATATGATATACATGTTATTGATGTGTACCTTACCAACTCTCGTTGTAGTGCCTGGGTATTTGATACCGGTGCGGTTGCTCATATTTGCAACTCAAAACAGGAACTGCGGAATAGACGGAGGCTGGCAAAGGACGAAGTGACGATGCGCGTGGGAAATGGTTCCAAGGTTGATGTGATCGCCGTCGGCACGCTCGCTCTTCGATTACCGTCGGGATTAGTGATGAACCTAAATAAGTGTTATTTGGTGCCTGCGTTAAGCATGAACATTATATCTGGATCTTGTTTATTGCGAGACGGTTACTCATTTAAATCAGAGAATAATGGTTGTTCTATTTATATGAGTAATATCTTTTATGGTCATGCACCCAATGTGAGGGGTTTATTCTTATTGAATCTCGATAGTAATGATACACATGTTCATAACATTGATGCCAAAAGATGTAGAATTGATAATGATAATACCACTTTCTTGTGGCACTGCCGTTTAGGTCATATTGGCGTAAAACGCATGAAGAAGCTCCATGCTGATGGACTTTTGGAGTCACTTGATTTTGAATCACTTGACACATGTGAGCCATGCCTCATGGGCAAGATGACTAAAACGCCGTTCTCTGGCACAATGGAACGGGCAAGTGACTTATTGGAAATCATACATACTGATGTGTGTGGTCCGATGAGTATTGAGGCGCGCGGTGGTTATCGTTACTTTCTCACCTTCACTGATGACTTAAGTAGATATGGGTATATTTACTTAATGAAACATAAGTCTGAAACATTTGAAAAGTTCAAACAATTTCAGAGTGAAGTTGAGAATCATCGTAACAAGAAGATTAAATTCCTACGATCTGATCGAGGAGGAGAATATCTGAGTTATGAGTTTGGCAGTCACTTAAGACAGTGTGGAATTGTTTCACAATTGACACCGCCTGGAACACCACAGCGTAATGGTGTGTCCGAACGTCGTAATCGAACTTTATTGGATATGGTGCGATCTATGATGTCTCTTGCCGATTTGCCACTATCGTTTTGGGGTTATGCATTAGAGACAGCTGCATTCACTTTAAATAGGGCACCATCGAAATCCGTTGAGACGACGCCATATGAACTTTGGTTTGGCAAGAAGCCAAAACTGTCGTTTCTTAAAGTTTGGGGATGTGATGCTTATGTCAAAAAGCTTCAGCCTGAAAACCTGGAACCCAAAGCGGAGAAATGCGTCTTCATAGGATACCCAAAAGAGACAATTGGGTATACCTTCTACCTCAGATCCGAGGGCAAAGTGTTTGTCGCTAAAAACGGAACATTTCTTGAGAAAGAGTTTCTCTCGAAAGAATTGAGTGGGAGGAAGATAGAACTTGATGAGGTTGTTGAACCTTTACTTCAAACCTGAGAGTAGCGCAGCGCAGAAAGTTGTTTCTGTGGAGCCTACAGTAGCTGAAGAGGAAGTTAATGATGATGATCATGAAGCTTTGGATCAAGTTGCTATCGAACCTCGTAGGTAGACAAGGACGCGTACTGCTCCCGAGTGGTACGGCAACCCTGTCTTAGAAGTCATGTTGTTAGACAACGATGAACCTACGAGCTATGGAGAAGCGATGATGGGCCCGGATTCCGAGAAATGGTTAGAGGCCATGAAATCCGAGATGGGATCCATGTATGAAAACAAAGTATGGACTTTGGAAGTATTACCTGAAGGGCGTAAGGCCATTCAGAACAAATGGATCTTTAAGAGGAAGACAGACGCGGACGGTAATGTCACCGTCTATAAAGCTCGACTTGTGGCAAAGGGTTTTTCACAAGTTCAAGGAGTTGACTACGATGAGACCTTCTCACCCGTAGCGATGCTTAAGTCCGTCAGAATCATGTTAGCAATAGCTGCCTTTTTCGATTATGAAATTTGGCAGATGGATGTCAAAACAGCGTTCCTTAACGGTTTCCTTAAGGAAGAGTTGTATATGATACAACCAGAAGGTTTTGTCGATCCAGAGAATGCTGACAAAGTTTGCAAACTCCAGCGATCCATTTATGGACTGGTGCAAGCATCTCGGAGTTGGAATCTTCGCTTTGATGAAGTGATCAAAGCGTTCGAGTTTATACAAGTTTACGGAGAAGCTTGTATTTACAAGAAAGTGAGTGGGAGCTCTATAGCGTTTCTAATATTATATGTGGATGACATATTGCTGATTGGAAACAATATAGAAATGTTGGAAAGCGTGAAGGAATATTTGAACAAGAGTTTTTCAATGAAGGACCTAGGAGAAGCTGCTTTCATATTAGGCATCAAGATCTATAGAGATAGATCAAGACGCTTAATAGGACTTTCACAAAGCACATACCTTGATAAGATTTTGAAGAAGTTCAAAATGGATCAGTCCAAGAAGGGGTTCTTGCCTGTTTTGCAAGGTGTGAAGTTGAGTAAGACTCAATGCCCAGTGACTGCAGAAGATAGAGAAAAGATGAGTGTCATCCCCTATGCTTCGGCCATAGGCTCTATCATGTATGCAATGCTGTGCACAAGACCCGATGTCAGCCTTGCCATAAGTATGGTCGGAAGGTTTCAAAGTGATCCAGGAATGGAACACTGGACGGCGGTCAAGAATATCCTGAAGTACCTGAAAAGGACTAAGGACATGTTTCTCATTTATGGAGGTGATCAAGAGCTCGTCGTAAAGGGTTACGTCGATGCAAGCTTTGACACTGATCCGGATGACTCTAAGTCACAAACCGGATACGTATTTATTCTTAATGGGGGTGCGGTTAGCTGGTGCAGTTCCAAGCAAAGCGTGGTAGCAGATTCTACATGCGAAGCGGAGTACATCGCAGCCTCGGAGGTGGCGAAGGAAGGTGTCTGGATGAAGGAGTTCATGACAGATCTTGGAGTAGTGCCTAGTGCACTTAACCCAATGACTCTGTTTTGTGATAATACTGGTGCCATTGCTCTAGCCAAGGAACCAAGATTTCACAAGAGAACCAGACACATAAAGCGACGTTTCAATTCCATCCGCGATTACATCAAGGAGGACGACATAAATATTTGCAAAGTACACACGGATCTAAATGTTGCAGATCCGATGACTAAACCTCTTCCAAGGGCTAAACATGAACAACACTAGAACTGCATGGGTGTTCGATTCATTACAATGTAAATCACATAGTGATGTGAACTAGATTATTGACTCTAGTGCAAGTGGGAGACTGTTGGAAATATGCCCTAGAGGCAATAATAAATTGGTTATTATTATATTTCCTTGTTCATGATAATCGTTTATTATCCATGCTATAATTGTATTGATTGGAAACTCAAATACATGTGTGGGTACATAGACAACACTGTGTCCCTAGTATGCCTCTAGTTGACTAGCTCGTTGATCAAAGATGGTTAAGGTTTCCTAGCCATTGACATGAGATGTCATTTGATAACGGGATCACATCATTAGGAGAATGATGTGATGGACAAGACCCAAACTAAGAACGTAGCATTTGATCGTGTCAGTTTATTGCTATTGTTTTCTGCATGTCAAGTATCTGTTCCTTTGACCATGAGATCATGCAACTCACTGACACCGGAGGAATACCTTGTGTGTATCAAACGTCGCAACGTAACTGGGTGACTATAAAGGTGCTCTACAGGTATCTCCGAGGGTGTCTGTTGGGTTGGCATGGATCAAGACTGGGATTTGTTACTCCGTGTGACGGAGAGGTATCTCAGGGCCCACTCGGTAATACAACATCACATTGAGCCTTGCAAGCAAAGTGACTAAAGAGTTAGCCACAGGATCTTGTATTACGGAACGAGTAAAGAGACTTGCCGGTAACGAGATTGAACTAGGTATAGTGATACCGACGATCGAATCTCGGGCAAGTAACATACCGAAGAACAAAGGGAACAGCATACGGGATTAACTGAATCCTTGACATAGAGGTTCGACCGATAAAGATCTTCGTAGAATATGTAGGAGACAATATGGGCATCCAGGTACCGCTATTGGTTATTGATCGTAGAAGTGTCTCGGTCATGTCTACATAGTTCTCGAACCCGCAGGGTCTACACACTTAACGTTTGGTGACGATTAGTATAATTGAGTTATTATGTTGGTGACCGAAAGTTGTTCGGAGTCCCGGATAAGATCCCGGACATGACGAGGATCTCCGGAATAGTCCGGAGGTAAAGATTGATATATGTGATAATAGTGTTTTGATCTCCGGAAAAGTTCCGGAGTTCACCGGAAGGGGTTCCGGATGTTTACCGAAGTGTTCGGGTACAGCAACACTTTATATGGGCCAAAGGGATAAAAGCCCACGAGGTATTGGAAAGTGCAAAAGTAGTTTTGCTGCCGCGTAAGCGGTACTACCGCTTGGTGAAGCGGTACTACCGCCCGAGCGGTACTACCGCTTGTGTGAAGCGGTACTACCGCCCAAGCGGTACTACCGCTTGTGAGCGGTACTACCGCTTGTGCGCGGCTATGCACGGTTCGGCAGGGATCCGAGTTGGACTCTTTTCCTGCGGGCCAAACCGACCTTGTGCGGGCAAAACCGACCTGGAGGAGGCTTTTACTCCAAGTTTAGACCCCAAGGCTCAACATATAAATAGAAGGGCAGGGCTAGCACACGAGATACATCAAGATTTCCCCAAGCCGTGTGCGGCAACCCTAACCCTCTAGTTCCTCCGTCATAATCTCCGTAGCGCTTGGCGAAGCCCTGCAGAGATTGTTCCTCAACACCATCACCACGCCGTGGTGCTGCTGGAACTCAACCACTACTTTACCATCGCTCGCTGGATCGAGGAGGTGAAGGCGTCATCAAGCCGTACGTGTGTTGAACGCGGAGGCGCCGTCCGTTCGGCGCTAGTTCGTGATCGGATCGAGGGACGACTTGCGATTTGGATCGCGGAGACGTTCGACTACATCAACCGCGTTTCTTAAACGCTTCCGCTTAGCGATCTACAAGGGTATGTAGATTTACTCTCCCTCTCGTAGATGCTCATCACCATGGATAGATCTTGTGTGTGCGTAGGAAAATTTTTGTTTCCCATGCAACGTTCCCCAACAAACATCATGCTAGCTGTCTTACGATCATGCAAAGCAATATGACAATGATGGTGCGTGTCATAAAAAAAACGGAACGGTGGAAGTTGCATGTCAATATATCTCGGAACGGCTATGGAAATGCCATAATAGGTAGGTATGGTGGCTGTTTTGAGGAAGGTGTATGGTGGCTGTTTTGAGGAAGGTGGGTTTAATGCACCGGCGAAAGTTGCGCGGTACTAGAGAGGCTAGCAAAGGTGGAAGGGTGAGAGTACGTATGATCCATGGACTCACATTAGTAATAAATAACTCACATACTTATTGCAAAAATCTATTAGTTATTGAAGCAAAGTATTAGACGCATGCTCCTAGGGGAGAGGTTGGTAGGAGTTAACCATCGCGCGCTCCCGACCCTCACACAAAGGATGACAATCATTAAACAAATCATGCTCCGACTTCGTTACATAACGGTTCACCATACGTGCATGCTACGGGAATCACAAACTTTAACACAAGTATTTTTACCATTCCACAATTACTCACTAGCATGACTCTAACATCACCATCTTTATACCTCAAAACTATATGCAAGGAATCCAACTTCTCATAGTATTCAATGCACTTTATATGAAAGTTTTTATTATATCCCTCTTGGATGCCCATTATATTAGGACTAAATTCATAACTTAAACCAATTACCATGCTGTTTAAAGACACTCAAAATAATATATGTGAGGTACGAGAGTTCAATTATTTCTATAAAATAAAACACCACCGTGCTCTAAAAAGATATAAGTGAAGCACTAGAGCAACATTGCCTAACTCAAAAGATATAAGTGAAGCACATAGAGTATTCTAATAAATTCACGATTAGTGCGTGTCCCTCTCAAAAGATGTGTGCAGCAAGGATGATTGTGGCAAACTAAAAAGCAAAGACTCATATCATACAAGACGCTCCAAGCAAAACACATATCATGTGGTGAATAAAAATATAGCCTCAAGTAAATTTACCGATGGATTGAAGACGAAAGAGGGGATGCCTTCCAGGCATCCCCAAGCTTAGGCTCTTTGGTATCCTTGAATATGGGTTGGGGTGCCTTGGGCATCCCCAAGCTTAGGCTCTTGCCACTCCTTATTCCATAGTCCATCAAATCTTTACCCAAAACTTGAAAACTTCATAACACAAAACTCAACAGAAAACTCATGAGATCCGTTAGTATAAGAAAAATAAATTACCACTTTAGGTACTGTAATGAAATCATTATTTATTTATATTGGTGTAATATCTACTATATTCTAAATTCTCCATGGTTCATACCGCCCGATACAACCCATAGATACATCAAAATAATCAAACAACACAAAGAAAACAGAATCTGTCAAAAACAGAACAGTCTGTAGCAATCTGTAAACTTTGAATACTTCTGTAACTCCAAAAATTCTGAAAAATTATGAAAATCAGTGCAATTTGTATATCAATCTTGTGTAAAAAATTAAGATCCAATTGACTCTCTGGTGAATTTATAAAATTCCTGGACTGAGCACAAAAGTTTCTGTTTTTCAGCAAAACCAAATCAACAATCACCGTAAACCATCCCAAAGGTCTTACTTGGCACAAACACTAATCAAAACAATAAAACACAATTACTATAGAGGTAATAATGTGCAAAACACTCAAGAACAGAAGCAAAAAAGAAAAACATAAAATAAAATTGGGTTGCCTCCCAACAAGCGCTATTGTTTAACGCCCTTAGCTAGGCATAACGACTTCAATGATGCTCACATAAAAAGTAGTAATTGAGATATGCAAAAGAGCATCATGAATAGCATGAAAAACACATTTAAGTCTAACCCACTTGCTATGCATAGGGATTTTGTGAGCAAACAATTTATGGGAACAAGAATCAACTAGCATAGGAAGGCAAAACAAGCATAACTTCAAAACTTTGAACACATAGAGAGGAAACTTGATATTATTGCAATTCCTACAAGCATATGTTCCTCCCTCATAATAATTTTTAGTAGCATCATGAAGGAATTCAACAATATAACTATCATGAGACACTTGATTGACATAACCAGATTGCAAATTAAAACCAAGATGATAAGTTTCACCATCATCATGAATAGGAGGCATGCAAACATCATAATAAATTTGCTCATCAAAACTTGGGGGACTAAAAATATCATCTTCATCAAACATAGCATCCCCAAGGTTGTGGCTGTGCATGTCATTAACATAATTGGCATTAATAGAGTCGATAATAACATCATTGCAATCATGCTTTCCGATCAAGGAGATATCATGAATCACCTTATAAATTTCTTCTTTCAACACTTCATCAAAATTTTCATGATTTTCAAGCAAAACATCATAGAGATAATCAAGTGCACTCAACTCACTAGCAATTGGTTCATCATAATTTGGTCTTTTGAAAATATTAGCAAGTGGATGAGGATCCATATCAATAGATTTTTAGCAAGCGAAGATGCAAGCAAATAGAAGGCACATGGCAACACAAGCAAACAAAAAACAAACGAAAAGACGAACGGAAGAAGGGCGAATAAAAAGGCAAATCTTTTTGGTTTTTTCTGAAAATCGTTTTAGAAGTGGGGGAGAGGAAAACGAGAGGCAAAAGGAAAATAATGTAAATGCAAGAGATGAGTTTGTGATGGGTACTTGGTAGGCTTGATGTAGATCTCCCCGGCAACGGCGCCAGAAATCCTTCTTGCTACTTCTTGAGCTTGCGTTGGTTTTCCCTTGAAGAGGAAAGGATGATGCAACAAAGTAGATAAGTATTTCCCTCAGTTGTTGAGAACCAAGGTATCAATCTAGTAGGAGATACAAGCAAGTCCCCAATCTTTGCACCTACACAAACAATCAAACACTTGCACCCAACGCTATAAAGGGGTTGTCAATCCCTTCACGGTTACTTGCAAGGATGAGATCTAATAGAGATAGATATAGAAGATTACTAAAACGAAAAGTAAAACAAAAGTAAAAAAGATTGCAGCAAAGTATTTTTGGTTTATAGATCTGAAAATATAATATGGAAAATAGACCCGGGGGCCATAGGTTTCACTAGAGGCTTCTCTCTTGAAGGAAAATAATACGGTGGGTGAACAAATTACTGTCGAGCAATTGATAGAAAAACGCATAGTTATGACGATATCCAAGGCAATGATTATGCATATAGGCATCACATCCGTGTCAAGTAGACCGAAATGATTCTGCATCTACTACTATTACTCCACACATCGACCGACTCCTGCCTGCATCTAGAGTATTAAGTTCATGAAGAACAGAGTAACGCATTAGGTAAGATGACATGATATAGAGGGATAAACTCAAGCAATATGATAAAAACCCCATCTTTTTATCCTCGATGGCAACAATACAAATACGTGCCTTGCTACCCCTACTTTGTCACTGGGCGAGGACACCGCAAGATTGAACCCAAAACCAAGCACTTCTCCCATTGCAAGAATTACCAATCTAGTTGGCCAAACCAAACCAATAACTCGAAGAGACTTGCAAGGATATGAAATCATGCATATAAGAATTCAGAGAAGATTCAAATAATATTCATAGATAATCTGATCATAAACCCACAATTCATCGGATCTCGACAAAAACACCGCAAAAGAGTATTACATCGGATAGATCTCCATGAAGATCATGAAGAACATGGTATTGAAGAACATAGAGAGAGAAGAAGCCATCTAGCTACTAGCTATGGACCCGAAGGTCTGAGGTGAACTACTCACGCATCATCGGAAGGGCAATGGAGTTGATGTAGATGCCCTCCGTGATCGAATCCCCCTCCGGCAGATTACCAGAAAAGGTTCCAAGATGGGATCTCACGGGAACAGAGGGTTCCGGCGGCGGAAAAGTATTTTCGTGGCTCTTTCTGGTATTAGGGGAATATTTGGGAATTTATAGGCCGAAGAATAGGGTTAGGAGGCCTGCTGGGGGGCCACAAGTCAGGGGGGCGCGCCCCCCCCTAGGGCGCGCCCAGGTGGCTTGTCGCCTCCCGACAGGTCTCCTGCCTTCATCTCCAAGTCTGGCAGGTTTCTTCTGGTCCAAGAAAAATCATCCCGAAGATTTTATTCCGTTTGGACTCCGTTTAATATTCCTTATCTGCAATACTCAAAAACAAGGAAAAAACAGAAACTGGCACTAGGCACTAGGTTAATAGGTTAGTCCCAAAAATAATATAAAATAGCATATTAATGCATATAAAACATCCAAAACAGATAATATAATAGCATGGAACAATCAAAAATTATAGATACGTTGGAGACGTATCAGGGGGTTCCTTAAATTAGAAGGAAGATGGGGAGAGAGGTAGAATCTTGCTGTCCAGGGGTAGAAATGAGGTTTTCACCCACCAATCATGGAGTTGTGGCCTCGCAAATCTTACTGGAGGTAGAAGAGGGGTAAGAGAGACTGTGGTAAAAAGATGAGGTTAAGGGGAACAGTAGAAGTGGTCAAAAGAGGGGATTTACCATTTCACCAGAAGGACTTTGATGGCTGTTTGGGCAAGAAAATTTTACCCACTCTCTGTGAGAATTGACAGGATTGAATGGTGGGTAAAAATGAGATGGGTCGCAAGGTTTGAGATCTTCTGAAGAAAGTTGACAATGCAAACTTTGTAAACCCTAGAACTGGGCAGAAGCTGCTTTTCCTAGATTTAGTCATGCATATCTATTCTCCTTAATGCACCACTTGGTGTGATGGCATTATTTTGGGATTAGAGCATGTCCACAAAAGTTTGAGATCAATAGGAGACATTTGGCAATGTAGAGTTGCTCAAATTTGGATCCGGACAGGAATGGTTTTGGGGCACTTTTGTGAACCAAAACAATTTGGATTGGGAAGAAACTTTACAAGATCATCACATTAGGCATATGTGACTTGCTAGAATTTTCCTGGATTTATTTGAGTTCTTATAGAAATATTTCAAATGCTTGAAATAGGCAGAAAGGGTTTTGTCCAATATTTTGAACATGACCATGTGTTGAAACTCATATATATGGAAAATATATGTCCTCTGAGTTTCCCTACATTTTCTCAAATATTTTTAAAGCATAAAAATAAATTTTCCCTAGAAAAGACCATTTCTGGCCTTAAGAAAAAGCCTTTAAATAAAATATGAAAATAATCCTTAAAAATAATACTTGGTGGTTTTGGGAAGTCTTTTATATGGTAGGTTCCAATTAGAATCTTTGGGGCAAAACAATTCACCCAATTTGAGGACTTGTAGTATAAACCTCAATACAGGGGTTTTGGAAAACCTAAATTGAATAAATGCTTTTTGACAAAAATAATATTTTATAAAAATAGTTTTTAGTCCTATACACATGGCATGATCATTGGGAAAGGTGTTTGGATAAAGGAGATGAGTTTGGAGAGTAGGAGGAATAAAATGGTTGGTGGCACAATCAAACAAGAAAGCAATTATCAAACAGTCAACCATTGATATGCACACACATTTTTTAAATAGGTCCAAATTTTATAAATTCATTGCATCGCAAAGTGGTACAACAGAGGGTGTGACAGCTGTACTGGGCCGCATCCACATACACCCACTGCCGCCTCAAGCCATCCGCTTCATGGTTGATTTCCATGGCAATGCATTCACCCGCCATCGCGCCCACGCCGTAGAGCGACACGCACCCAGAGCACTGGTTGGCTGTGGTTAGCCAAAGGCAGAAGAAATGTCGAAGCAGCGCACCGAGGGGGCTACGCCCAGGAAGGGCTCGCATAGGAAGGCGAAGGCTGAAAGGAGGAGAACGGATTTCGGCTCGAAGTGCAGCGCATGAATCTGGTAATGCGAGAGCACGGCGTTAAAGAAATCCGAGAATGGGGGCAGTAAGCCGAAGAAGAGCATGGGAAGGTGAATGGCGATTGTGGTGGCATCCAGCTCGGCGAGAGGCCGCGAGGCCGGCCAGATCCTTGTCGGCCCCTGTGTAACAGCCCGGAACCGATGCTCCAGAAGATTCCCCTTTTATTCCATTGTCATCGTATATTTCGTTTGGTTGTCGCATTCATCATCGCATCATTCGCATCATTTGCATCGCATCGGCACTCAGTTGCCATCGTTTTTCGATAAACTCGCATCCGTTCGTAGTTGCCGGTTCTCTCCGTTTTGTCGTTGACCGTTTCGAGTCCAACCACACACGCACGCGCCCGTGACATCGCTAAAAAAATATTGTTTTAAAGTGCGCGGAAAATATTCTCTGAATGGGTCGAAAGTTGGCGTGTGGTCTTGTTATAATGTAGGTAGACCGCCTGTCAAATTTCGTCGCAACCGGAGTCCGTTTGTTAACCGAACCGTTAAACCTATAGCGGCACTATAGCCGGTCAAATCGCAGACGTGTTTCGATTTTCAAAACTTGATGCCGGGCTGTCCGTTTCCCTCTCATCCTTGCCTAGCCCCTCTCCACAGTGCACAGACCCCTCGCGCGCGCCCGATACTTCCCCGTACCCGAAACGTACGGTCATGACCGTTGGAACCGGATCATCCCCGTAATACCCCAGACCATCATCGGTTTTTCGATTGGACTTCCTAACCTATTTGTCTTGTCCGTCCGATCTAAATCGAAGGGCACCAATTAGACCGCATTTAGTCCTTAGTAGACTATAAATAGAGGTCCAACCCTAAATTTTGGGGAGCTGTCCCATCCTCCATCGCCGCCGCCGCCACTCCACTTCATCCACCTCGGGATCCCTCCCGATCCACCCACCTGGTCTCCTCCCTCCTCGTTTTGCAAATCGGACCACCGGACGCGTCCACCTCCCCATAGATCCCGAGCCATCTCAACTGTAGCCTCGCTCTGGATCGAGAGGAGCTCGATCGAGCCGCCCGAGCGCCTCCTGGCCGTGTGCTCCTCCCATGGAACAGCCGCTCCAGCCGCCGGCGACCAACCCAGCAGATGAGCATCCCTCGGCCCCTCTCTCTTGCCGCACCTCTCTCTCTTTCTCTCCTGACCTCTCTTTCCCTTTCTTGGTCCGACAGCGGCAGGAGCTCTCCGCCATGGCCGTCCGAGGGAACCCGCCGCTACGCCAAGGCCGTCGCCTCGCCGGAGCAGCGCGTCGCCGGCGAACCACCAGCACCTCGCGGCTCCCCTTCTCCTAGTCCTCTCTCTCCCGCGCCTCCTAAGCGCCAAAGCTGGAGCCTCGCCTCACGTCTCCCCGTCGTTGTCCGACCTCGACGGCTCGGCCCCGTGCACCTCGTCACTGGCGACCCGCGGCGCTGCCGGCGACCAGACCAGCAGGTAGCCGCCGTGCCCAGCGTCCTCCTCCTTCCATCTCCTTCTCTCTCAGTCTCGCTTTCTCTCTCTCTGTTCCTGCAGCTCGAAGGAGATGGACATGAAGCTGCCAGCAACTGTTGTCGTTGGTGCTCCTCTATCCGGCCAAGTTGGAGCACGCCGCGTCGGATCTGTCGAATCCTGGCCACCCTCGCTGCGTCCCGGGCGCTTCCTGCGCCATTTTCTCCACCTCCTGGAGCCGCCCGTGGCACTGCTGTCTCTGCATCAGCCCGACAGCCGCAGCTTTGCGCCTCCCGCGTCCCACGCCAGGGGCCTCCTTTGCATCAAGAGTCGCCAGGAGCGCTCGTGCTCTCGTTGACCAGCGCCTCCTGCTAGCTCGCCTGTTCCCAGCACAGTCATGGCCATCGGCCTCTGTTTCCCCGATGTGAGCATCATACCTGAGCTTTGTATTTTCGTAGATCCGTTCTGGTTGTAGAGATTATTTGCATTTGACACTCTGTTTCAACACGAGCACATTAGTAGCCCAGTTGGCTAGAGGAGCCAACCAACATGCAGGGATCCTGGGTCGAATCCAGTGCACCCCGAACCCGTACCTGATCACATATCCACCTTAGTACAGTTCGTCATCTCAGGGCACCAACATCCTGGAGATCTGGTGTTCGATTCCAAAACTCTCCCGTTTTGTTCCTCTGTTTAATTTATTTTTCTGCACACGCACACTTGGGCCAAAGGCTACTGCATGGTGCTGCAATCTGGCCCAATCATTTTTGTTGTCTCTGTGAATTTATCAACTATCCAGTGCCCTTCATAATTTCAGAAAAAATGCCTTTATTTTGCATTGCTCCTAACTAATTAACCGTGCATCGCATGAAAACATGTTAAATATGTAAAATGTTTAGAATTTTGCGTAGGTTAATAATTTTCAACTTTCATGCATGTTTAAAAATATTTAACTTGCTGTTTTCATGTAATTTGCGTAAATGCCATGTAAAATGATTTATTTCATATCTAAATAACTGTAGCTTCGATAAAAATGATCCACATATGTAACTTGACTAGAAAAACGTGTAGAATCTCATGACACACTTTATTTTGCTGTTTAACAAATATAAAACATGCGTATTTCAGATCTGTACCAAACTTAAAATATGCATATGGGGTCGTTTCGGAAATGCTATATGTTGTTTCCGGCCTCATTTAAACTTGCCTAGATGTGTAGTTTACTTATGCTTCACCTCTTGCCATGATGAACAACATTTAAAATGATTGATTAGTTAAACAACTTTAATCGCATTTCTCTTAACATGGAGAGTTATTATTTTGTGATAGGTAAGTTCCCCCTTTCCATTTAAAATTGCGTAATTCCTTCTTCAACCTATGCCATGACCACCCATGTTAACCACATTTAATATTGATGAGTACCTAAACGAGAGTGAACTAATAATTCGAATGTGGAGTTTCGTCAATATGCAATTCGTTGCATATTGAGCTTCACTTAATTTGTAGTGTTTGATTATTGTGCTTGCCATGCCATACATAATTAAACAGGACAAGCACCATATTTGTTGTGCATCATGTCAAGCATTTGTTGTGGTGTTTATCGTGTGTTGATTGTTTGTTTCGGATTGCTTCTTCTCGATAGAGTTCCGAAAGCGTTCGGAGTGTGAGGATTCGTTCGACTACGTCCCGTTCGTCTACTTCACGGATTGCCTGCTTCACGGATTCGTTCTTCTTCCAAGCGGGATCTCAGGAAGATGATCATTTCCCTGGATACCATTACTATCATTGCCATGCTAGATGTCTCGTTTCTATCGTTGTCTCGCTACCTACCACTTGTATGTCAAGCCTCCCAAATGCCATGATAAGCCTCTAACCCCACCACATCCCAGCAAACATTGTTTGGCTATCTTGCCGCTTGCTTAGCCTTTCTTATAGCGTTGCTAGTTGCAGGTGTAATTGTTTCCATGTGCCAACATGGATATCCTTTTTTTATATCACAATATTATTGCTATTTAATTTAATGCACATATATACTTGGTAAAGGGTGGAAGACTTGGCCTTTTGCTCGGTGTTTTGTTCCACTCTTGCCGCCCTAGTTACTTGTGTACCGGTGTTATGTTCCATAATTGAGCGCTCCTAACATGCTCGGGGTTGTTATGGGGACCCCCTTGATTTTCATTTTAGGATAAAACTTGTCTGGCAAGGCCCAACATTGGTACTATATTTGCCCAACATAATAATAGTGATAATTAATTTGACGCATAGGGAGTTAGTGCTACCCGAGGTTCGTTATTCAACCTAATACAGGGGGGCCAGTGCTGCTGGTGCTGGTCCAAAACAGAGTCATGTGCGGGGCCAACCCGGGGCAACCCGGGAGATGTCTATCAGGCCACTGTACGCTGCGCTCATCCGGTTGTGCCCTGAGAACGAGATACGCGGCTCCTATCGGGATTGTCGGCACGTCGGGCGGCCTTGCTGGACTTGTTTTACCTTTCTCGAACGTCTTGTGCAAGGAATTCCGAGAATACTTCGGGCTATCTCGAGGTTGCGGTTTTCCAGTGGAATTGCCTAGGAAGATCACGAGATTCGTGGTCGAGGTTATTCCCGCGGCGTGGGGTTAGTTTGTGATGGATGAGTTGGAGCACCCCTGCAGGGTTTAATCTTTCGGAAAGCTGTGCCCGCGGTTACGTGGCAACTTGGAAACTTTGTTTAACACCCGGTCATAGCAAACTTGAAGTAAACTCAAATAAAATACACCAATCGTGTGCGTAACCGTGACTGTCTCTTCTCGTGAGTCCTTATCCGAGAGAGAACACGGTGGGGTTATGTTTGACGTATGTAGGTGTTCAGGATCTCTTAGAGATCATTACTAGTTCACGTCCGTTTATTCGACAATCATCCCCCTTTATTCTTGTACTCGTAAGTTAGCCACTCAAATAAATGCTTAGTGCTTGCTGCAACCTCACCACTTAACCATACCTCACCCATTAAGCTTTAATAGTCTTGATACCCTTGGAAATGAGATTGCTGAGTCCTTGTGGCTCATAGATTACTACAACAACAGTTGTAGGTACAGGTAATGCGATGAATTGACGTGAGAGTGATGCTTATTTGATTTGGAGTTCTTCTTCTTCTTCATCGATCTAGGATGGGTTCCAGGCGGCAGCCTGGGATAGCAAAGATGGATGTCATTTTATCGTTTGATTTCGTCCGTAGTCGGACCCTGCTCTTCTGTATGATGATTTTATATGTTGTTGTATTGATGTGATCTTGACGTAGCTTGTGGCGAGTGTAAGCCAATTCCATATACTTATCTCTTCTTATATGTACTTGTAATGATATCCATTCTTGCGAAACCACGAGATGCGCTTCTATCCCTGTCGAGGCCCTCGTGCCAAAATAAGGATAGGATCGCATCTTGGGCGTTACACCCTGATACTTGTGATCTGTGTTGGGTTTTCCGTGAAGAGGAACGGGTAATTGCAGCACAAAGTGGGTAAGTAATTACCTCAGTTATGAAACCAAGGTTTATCGAACCGATAGGAATATCAATCCTCAACTGTCTTCAGCGGCTGCACACAAATGAGCAAACAATTTGCACCCAACGCGGGCAAGAGGGTTGTCAATCCCCTTGATCTCGTTATTTGCAAGTGAATGAGTTGTGTAGAGAATTGTAGATAATTGTAAATTGCAAAATAAAATAAAAGGTAAATAAAGGCAGCAAGGTAATAGTAGCATTTGAAAATTTATAAGTGAATAGACCCAGGGGCCATAGTTTTCCCTAGCGGCATCTCTCATGTAGGCAACATACGGTGGGTAACAAATTACTGTTGGGCAATTGGTAGAAAAGCGGATAGTTATGTGAGTTTTACGGCAATGATCATGTGTATATAGGCATCACGTACATAAACAAAGAGGCTGACTCCTTCCTACACCTATTACTATGTCACACCCTGTGTTGTATCACTTTGCTATGATTGGATTTACAAAATTTGCAACCAATTAAAACTTTTTCAGTACATGAGCTTGTTTGAATTGTTACTTGTTTGCTTGTTTGCTTGTTTGTGTATGGCACTCTTAGGTTCTACTCCTCTCCATATTCATCTTCCTTGATCCAAACTTCTTGCCCAATGATAATGCCATGTGAAAAGTACACAAAACTATTTTTATCAAATATTATTTTGGCCAAAAAGGATTTATTCAAATTAGGTTTTCAAAAGCCCCTGAATTGAGGTTTGTACTACAAGTCCTCAAATTGGGTGGAACCTTTTTCTCCAAAGAGTTTGTTGGGAACCTACTATATATATGACTTCCCAAAACCACAAAATATTAATTTTAAAGATTATTTTTCTATTTTATTTAAAGGCCTTTTCTTAATGCCAGAAATAGTTTTTCATAGGGAAAAATTATTTAAATGCTTTAAAAATATTTGAGAAAATTCAGGGAAACTCAGTGGACATATATTTTCCATATATATGAGTTTCAACACATGGTCATGTTCAAAGTCATGGGCAAAACCCCTCAAAACCCTTTCTGCTTAAATCAAGCTTTTGAAATATTTCTATAAGAAATATTCTCAATAAAATCCAGGAAAATTCCAGCAAGACACACATGCAATATGTAATGATCTTGCAAAGTTTCATCTCAATCCCCCTTTATTTGCTTCACCAAAATATCCCAAAACCATTCCTGTCCAGAGCCAAATTTGAGCAACTTTACATTGTGAAGTTTCTTCCCTTGACCCCAAACTTTGTGGGCATGTGCTAAACCCCAAATAATGATACTACACCAAGTGGTGGATTTGTGGGAAGTGAAATGCATGCCTAGATCTATAGAAATCTGATTCTGTTGATTTCTAGGGTTTTACAAAGTTACATTAAGAACTTTCTTCAATCAAGCTCAAACTTGGTGATCAACCCTAATTCTAACCACCATTTGACCCTGTCAAATCTTGTGGCAAGCAAAGCCCATTTGCTTTCCCTAATCCACATCAAACACCTTCTGCCAGAATGGTAAAACCTTTGTTTGACACCCTTATACTGTTCTCCTTGAGTTCAAATTTTTACCACAGCTTGCTAGCATTGCACTTCACCTCCAGTAAAACTTGCTTGGCCAGAGCTCCATGATTGGGGGGGGGGGTGAAAACCTCCATTTTCACTTCTGGACAACATCCATTTTTACCTCCCCCCTCCTTTCACCTCTACTCCCTATGGCCCCTCTAGCCCCTAGAGCATCTCCAGGTACCCCAAGTGCTAGTGGACAAGCTCAGGCACGCCCAGAGCACGTGGATACACCACTGACATGCAATACACGCGCTCTGGAGCGCGCTACAGTGCGCCGCCGCACTGTAGCAGGAGCATCCCGAGGCTCCCGACCGCATTGGGATGGAGGGGGAGCTGTCCCCCGTGCCCCCCTCGATGTCCGCGTCCCTCCAAACGGTCGGCCCCCTCCTCCCTCTCTCTCCAACAGCCTCCCGCACTCGCGCCCGACGCCGCCCAGCTCGGCCAACCATGGGACTCACACGCGCGGGCACCCCCGCTCTCCTTCTTCCCTCCCCTGGCCCTGGACCGCGTCCAGAAGGACCCCAGACGCACCCCCGCTCGCTCTCGTGCCTTCTGGCCTTGGCCAGAACCTCGCCGGCGCACCACCTTGTTGTGGACCGCCGCGCCCCTATAAATGACCCCTCCCGGACCTCTCTCTCCCCTCTGCTGACTTCCCTCACCCCTCAATCACCCCCCTGCTCCAACCACTCCTCCCCAGAGCCGTCCGAGCTTGAGCTCCACCGCATCGGGTCACCGGAGTTCGCACGGTAGGAAGCCCATCCGCCTCCATTCTCTCTCGATCTGGACCGCCTGGAGCTCTCTGATGCGATTCCCCTTCCTCCTCGTTCGTTTTGCAGCGCGAGGCGGCCCCGGCGATCACCTCCCGAATCCCCTCCGCCGCGGCCTCCTCGCCGCTGGCGACTCCGCCCACCCCCGCCGCTCCTTCGACCTCCAGGAGAACGGCGGCTGGACGCTGAGTCCATTCCCGCACTCGCACTCCCTCGCCGTGGACGGAGCTTCTGCCGGTGAGCTCCCCCCCCTCGGTCCCGAGGTGGGAGAAGGTCCTGACAGGGGGACCCCACCTGTCGGTCTCCTCCTCACCTCTCCCTCTCTCCTCGTGCGGCTGACGCCAAGGGCCCGCCTGTCGGGTTTGCACCTAGACGGCGCGTGGCGCCCCGGCTCGCCCAGGCCCGGCTTGGCCTCAGGCCGGCCCAACTGGGTCTATTCTGGCCCAGTTGGCTCTGAAGCCTTTTTCTTTTTCTTTTTACTCCAGTTTTTCAAAAATTCCAGTGAATTAAATAAAACTCCAACGCCAAATATTTTTCCACCATAATTCCTGTAATATTCTGTAGAATTTAACAGTGCCACTTGTGTAATTTTGTGAAAATGTTTTATATATTGATTTTATTTAAATGCTAGTTTTGAATATTTTAGCCTCTGTTAGAAATTGTTTTGAAAAACCTTTTCACCCCAAAAGCTTAGGCAAATATTTTTAGAATAGTTTGTAGTATTTATCAGAGTAGGGTCACATTTTATAAGTAAAGATTGTGCTCTATTTTTATGCGATGCTTGTTTTTACCGTTATTTATCGCGACGATAGATTGCGTTGTTGACGAAGGAGTTGGACCCGAAGACTTTGAAGACCCCGAAGACTTTGTTGAGCCAGGCAAGCAGCCCTTTGACCATGACTATGAAACCTCTTTTTGCATGGCATATAGCACATTATTTCTGGATGGTGATCATGTTGATGTGGTATCCCCTTCGGTGGGATGCCTCCGTTACTTCCTTGTTGATACTTGCATCGTGCATGACCCCACCATCTTATTTGTGCGGGTGGGAGTAGATAGGATGCTTAATAGATGCTACGCAAAGTAGGACGGGAATATGCATGGTGTTGGAAACAAGAGTGTTTTCAAAGACTTTTCGAAAACCCCGTCGGGTGCCACTAATGCCCGAGGGAGATGATGTTGAGCTAGGTAACCACTTGATAAAGAAGTGGTGTACCGGAGTAAGTGAGTGTGTGTGGTTTTCGAAAACGGATTGGTGTAAGTTGCGACCGTTATTCCAACCTTACATGTACAACCACGATACCCCTTATGGGACGGGGCTTTGTTGAATACCTTGGTGGGTACTAGCATAGAGCCCGCATTACTAGTGGCGGGAGTTACGTGGTCACTCTCGATATGGGGTCGTGCCTGTTAGGGCGACCATGCGCTGTCTTTATAGGCACCGGGAACACCGTTGCGTGCCCTCATGAATGATACGTGTGATGTATATCGTGAGGGATGGCACCAACGAGTGGACTCTTTGTTTAGTATCGCTAGGAGAAAAGCAATGTTCGGGTACTTACCTCGGGTATGAACAATACCGCGAGTCGTGGCCTGACACGGAAGTTTCCCGAGTCTTGTGGGTAAAGTGTGCAACCTCTGTAGAGTGTAAAACTATTCGAATAGCCGTGTCCACGGTCAAGGACAGTTAGATGACCGCTCTTGTGCTACGTCCAATATTTATTAAATTTAGTGTGTGTGTGTGTGTGTTGGAGACGAGTGTGATACGTGAGCTAAGTCCGATGACTTGGCATGATGATGAACATGAGAAGTTCAACCCCTGCTTATGATGATAAATGAGACTTGTTCACATGAATACCTGTCAACAGCTGATGCATGCTTATTCAAGTTACTTGATCATATCATTGCACTCAAAATTAGCTTTCTGCAAAACTTACCTACTTAGTGCTATATCATGCATTGTTGTACCTTGTTCCAAAACTTGGGTTGCTTGCGAGTACGTTCGAAGTACTCATTGGCTTGCCACTAGTTATTTAATTGGCCAGGCATGGAAGAGCAGGAATATGGCGAAGAGTTCATTGGTGACGAACATGCGAACTAGGACGCTTCCCAATCAGAATGCCTATAGGTTTAAGGCAGATGGCATGGGTTCACGCTTCCGATCAAGATTTCCGCTGCTAGTTGTGTTTGTTATTTGGCCTTCATGGCCCTATCTATGTAAGACTTGACCTTCATCGTCTTTATTTGTGTAAGACGCTAAATGTGGATGTAAGACTCTTGTTATTCAGCTTCTGTGTGTTCAGTGAGCATTGATCTCTGGGATCACTGTACACGTGCATTCGGTGATCACGACTTATGAGTCAGGGTCCCCACAGAGCTGGTATCAGAGCCATCCTGACCGTAGGAAGCCCTTAGTTAGCATGGACGTCAGTTAGGATAAAACTGTTTTCAAAACTACACCTAGCACCTATACTTAGGCGTTTCTGCACTTATTACCTCTTCTAGTCTTCTCACAACACTATACTGACTCTCCTCCCTTCAAACCTTTGTAGATGGCCGTCGTACCCGAAGCCTTCCTGACATCCGGCTTTCCCCTACTCCTTGAGGATAGCCTGGAGAAGTGGCAATTTCGCCAACCACCCGTTTTCCTCTACCACAAGCACTGGGTCGATGCCGTCAAGAAGGAGTACCACGTGGATGTGGTCGTGAAGGCAAACGACTCCCCGACTAGTTGGTTCTTTGAAGGACCACAGATGGAGACCATAGCACTCGCAGTCGAGACAGCTGCACGAAAGGCACTCCTACACCTCCGAGATATCATTCCAGAGATGGCTGACGAGCCAGCTACTCGCTACCTACCTTTCAGAAAGGATGATCTTGGTGAGAGTTGGACGTTGATTCCATCCAAGGAGGATGGCACACCACCCAGGTTCCAGACCTACTTCAGCCTTTCCGCCGATAGTCTGGTTCACAACCTGATTAAGGAGTCCATGAAGCTCCGTGAGGAACTTCACCACACCCGAGAGCTACTTCGTCAAGCCAAGACGAAGCCGGACAGGATCAAGAAGGATGGAGCCCCTGAGGGACGACCAGCTGTCGCTTACCGAGGAGGAGTACCCCCAGCTAGAGATGCACCCACACGTCGTCGTCGCATGAGTGCGAAGGAGTACCGTGAGCTCTTCATTGACCCACCGACGAAGCATCATCGGGATGGACCTCCTCGTTCTCCGACCCCTTCGACAGGAAACGATGCCCGTTCGGATGAAGAACATGAGGAAGACCCAGAGGAGCGTGGCTACGAGACCGAGCACTCCACCACCTGAGTCCAAGAACCCCTAGGGTAGGATCAGGCATGTACCCCTCATGCGAAGTCGAGTCCGTGTAATGGTTCATATGAAACCATGTGTGCTTGTTGTTTGCTTTTGTTGTTTGTGTTCTGATGCAAGTCGCGCTTTTGCCTTAGGCAACGTGTAAGCGACTCCATTGTCTATCTTATCTTAATATATGTGTTGGTCTTTCGACCTTTGTTTTGTCACACTTGCACTATACCAACCCCCTTAGGTGCGCTTTCTCCAGTATTGCTTTTCCTCTCATCTATCCCAGTTATTTGACTTGGCTGCTCCAAACAGGATGGTGACTGCAATCCGCAACAGCTTCTTCACCAACCCTGAAGCCGGCAACTCTAGCCAGCAACAGGGAGCTGGTGGGACTGCTCAGGCTGGAGGACACCAGGAGCAGCCGCAAGGCGATATTCCCCCGCCACCACCTCCACCCGAGAACATGAGCATAGCTCAGTTTCTCCAAGTTCTTCGGGAGGAACGCCAAGCCAACACTACTGCTATCCAGCAGATGGCCCAAGTCCTTGTGAACAACCAGCAGCAAGGCAGGAACGGCAATGGCCGCTCCACTCTGTCTAAGTTCATGAGGAATTCGCCCCCGACCTTCACCGAGACTGCTGAACCACTGGATGCCGATGAATGGATCCGCACCATGGAGGACCTCCTTGCACTTGCCAATTTCAACGAGGATCGTGAGAAGGTGATGTATGCCTCTCACTGCCACAGAGGTACCGCCAGAGCTTGGTGGGATGGATTCAAGGTCATGCAAGGCGATCGTGTGATCACCTGGGATAACTTCAAGGAAGGATTCCGCACCGCCCACATTCCTTCTGGGATCATGGCTATCAAGAAGAGAGAATTCCGAGCGCTGAAGCAAGGAAGTGGCTCTGTCAAGGAGTACATGCAGAAGTTCAACCTGCTGTCAAGGTATGCACCTGAAGATGTCAACACGGAGGCTGCTAAGATGGAACGCTTCATGGAAGGACTTCAGCAGACCCTGCAGTATCAGCTCATAGTCTGTGACTGTCGGACCTTCTTCGACCTGGTGAACAAGGCCCTCATGCTGGAAGACAAGCGTCGTGCCATAGATGACACTCGCAAGCGCAAGATGATCAGCAAGGGTAGTTCCAGCAAACAGAAGCCTCGCCCCTCGCAGCCAGCCCCAGCCAAGCCAAACTATCAGCCGCAGCAGGCTAGACCTCCTGCACCTCGTCCAAGCTACCAGCCTCAGCAGTATGCCAATTCCAGGCCAGCCTACAACAACCCCAATAACAACAACAACGGAAGGAACAACAACAACAACTATGGTCAAGTAACTTGCTTTGGGTGTGGTCAGCCTGGACACATCTCTAAGCAGTGCCCAACAAGAAGCCAGATGCACCGCGCCCCAATGCGCCAAACCAAGGTCAAGGACGTGGAGCGCCACCAAGGAACCCAGTTCCCCGCAACCAGCCCAACAATGGCAAGGGTCGCGTGAATCATGTCACCATTGAGGAAGCCCAGGAAGACCCGAACATCATACTGGGTGCGTTCCTCATAAACTCAACCCCAGCAACCGTACTGTTTGATTGTGGAGCTTCGCATTCTTTTGTCACTCAAAAGTTTGCACTAGAGAGTGGTATGAAGCCTACACCCCTGGGTAGTCATATGTTGATACAAACCCCGGGTTCGGTTATGAAGTCCAAGATAGGATGTAAAGGAGTTGAGATTATCATCAATGGGGTAGACTTCCTAGCAGACCTTATAGTTCTGGATTCACCAGGCTTGGACGTCATCCTTGGCATGAATTGGTTGACCAAGAACCAAGGCTACTTGGACTGTGCCAAGGGGATCATTACCATAACCAATAGCCAAGGAGTAGAAGTCAAGTATGTTCCCAACCATGCCTCCACTCGAACCCCTCAGGTTAATTGTCTGTCGGGAATTGAGTTGGATCAAGTGCCAGTGGTATGCGAATACCCCGATGTTTTTCCTGATGAGCTGCCCGGAATGCCTCCTGACCGCGACATTGAGTTCATCCTTGAGCTAATGCCCGGAGCAGGACCCATCTATAAGAAGCCCTATAGAATGGGATCCGAAGAGTTGGCTGAATTGAAGAAGCAACTGGCAGAGCAGCTCAGAAAAGGATTCATTCGCCCTAGTGCCTTTCATTGGGGATCACCTGTTCTATTTGTGTCAAAGAGGGACGGAACTATCCGACTCTGTGTCGATTACCGTTCTCTCAACGAGGTCACAATAAAGAACAAGTACCCACTCCACAAGATTGAAGACCTGTTCGATCAGCTGAATGGAGCCAAGGTGTTTTCCAAGATCGACCTCAGGTCAGGGTACTACCAGTTAAAGATAAGGCCCCAAGACATTCCGAAGACGGCGTTTGTAACCCGGTATGGCCTGTATGAATACACGGTCATGTCATTTGGATTGACCAATGCCCCAGCCTACTTCATGTACCTCATGAACAAAGTCTTCATGGAGTACTTGGACAATTTTGTTGTCGTCTTCATTGATGACATACTCGTCTTCTCCAAGTCTGAAGAAGAGCATGAGCAACACTTGAGATTGGTCCTAGACAAGCTTCGAGAGCACCAGCTTTATGCCAAATTCAGCAAGTGTGAATTCTGGCTGCATGAAGTTGAATTCTTGGGTCATGTGTTGACTGCAGAAGGATTGTCAGTGGATCCTGCCAAGATTGAAGCCGTGACTGAATGGCAATCCCCAACCAATGTGAAGGAAGTCAGGAGCTTCCTCGGACTCGCGGGATATTACCGCAAGTTCGTCGAAGGATTTTCAAGCATTGCCCGACCCATGACTCGGCTTTTGAAGAAGGACAAGAAGTTCGAATGGACGCCGAAGTGTGAAGAAAGTTTCCAAGAGCTCAAGAAGAGATTGACAACAGCCCCAGTTTTGGCCACCCCCGATATTCACAAAGAGTTTGTGATATATTGTGATGCATCGAGAACCGGGCTTGGAGGTGTTCTGATGCAAGAAGGCAGAGTCGTAGCATATCTATCCAGACAACTACATCCTCACGAAGAGAACTACGCTACTCACGACCTTGAGTTGGTAGCCGTAGTTTATGCCTTGAAGACATGGCGACATTACCTTCTAGGGAAGCGATGTGAGATATACACTGACCACAAGAGTTTGAAGTATATTTTCACTCAGAGGGAATTGAACATGAGGCAATGAAGATGGTTGGAGTTGATCAAGGACTATGACCTCAATGTTCAATACCACCCTGGAAAGGCTAACGTGGTAGCTGATGCCTTAAGCAGAAAGGCTTGTTCCTTGAATGCTATGATTAAGGAAAGGCTACCCGCCCTGTAGGAAGAACTTGAAAGCTTCGGCTTGGAACTAGTTGCACCTGGATTCCTAGCCCACCTCGGAGAAAAGCCTACCTTGATGGATGATATTAAGGAAGCTCAGAAGGGGCACAAGAGCATTGAAGGCATCAAGAGGAAGATCAAGGCAGACAAGGCCCCAGGATTCTCAGTGGATGAACAAGGAGTTGTATGGTTCGGGAATCGCATCTGCCTACCCAACAAGGAAGAGCTCAAGAACTTGATCTTGCAAGAAGCTCATGACACTCCATACTTCATCCATCCTGGAGGAACCAAGATGTACCAAGACCTCAAAGCAAGATTCTGGTGGCATGGCATGAAACGGGAAATAGGCACCTTTGTTGCTAAGTGTGACATATGCCACAGAGTCAAGGCTGAGCATCAGCGACCCGCTGGACTATTGCAACCTCTCAAGGTGCCTGAATGGAAGTGGGACAAAGTCGGGATGGACTTCATCACCAGATTACCTAGGTTAAGCAAGGGACATGATTCCATCTGGATCATTGTCGATCACCTGACCAAAGTAGCCCACTTCATTCCCGTCAAGACGACCTATAATCGGAACCAACTGGCCAACCTCTACATCAACCGGTTCGTGAGCCTTCACGGAATTCCTAAGGAGATCGTGTCAGACCGAGGTACCCAATTTACCTCGACATTCTGGAATAGATTCCAAGAAGCCTTGGGAACCAAGCTTTCCTTCAACACTGCCTTTCACCCCCAGACCGGTGGACAGACAGAACGATTAAATCAGATACTCGAGGACATGCTCCGTGCTTGTGTATTGGCGTATGGAGCCAAGTGGGAACATTGCTTACCATTCGCCAAGTTCTCCTACCACAACAGCTACCAGTCGAGTCTTCAGATGGCACCATTTGAGGTGTTGTACGGACACAAGCGCCACACTCCCCTCAATTGGTCGGAAACCGGAGAAGGACTAGTCTTTGGCCCAGACATCCTCCGCGAAGCAGAAGAGCAAGTTCAACTCGTTCGAGAGTGTCTCAAGACCGCCAAGACCAGACAAAAGAGCTACGCTGATTCTCACCGTCGAGACATGGGTTTCCGTGTTGGAGACCATGTTTATCTCCGAGTCACGCCTCTCAAAGGAACCAAGCGTTTTCACGTCAAGGGGAAGCTTGCACCAAGATACATCGGCCCCTTCAAGATCACTGACAGATGAGGAGAAGTTGCTTACCAGCTAGAGCTACCTTCCGAGCTATCAGACATGCACAACGTGTTCCACGTGTCACAGCTCCAGAAGTGTCTTCAAGTTCCCAACCGCCCCGACCTCTACAAGGACATCGACCATCAAGCCATCGACCTCCAGCCAGACCTCACTTATCATGAGAGGATAGTTCGCTTCTGGGTGAAGCAGAGCGTTGCACCTGAAGCCGCACCCTCAAGTACTTCAAGGTCCAATGGAGCAACCACACTGAAGCAGAAGCAGCATGGGAGCGTGAAGACTATCTTATATCTGAGTTGCCTTATCTTTTTAGCGCTTAGCCTAGGAATCTCGGGGACGAGATTCTTGTAAGGGTGGTAGGTCTGTCACACCCTGTGTTGTATCAATTTGCTATGATTGGATTTACAAAATTTGCAACCAATTAAAACTTTTCCAGTACATGAGCTTGTTTGAATTGTTACTTGTTTGCTTGTTTGTGTATGGCACTCTTAGGTTCTACTCCTCTCCATATTCATCTTCCTTGATCCAAACTTCTTGCCCAATGATAATGCCATATGAAAAGTACCCAAAACTATTTTTATCAAATATTATTTTGGCCAAAAAGGATTTATTCAAATTAGGTTTTCAAAAGCCCCTGAATTGAGGTTTGTACTACAAGTCCTCAAATTGGGTGGATCCTTTTTCTCCAAAGACTTTGTTTGGAACCTACTATATATATATATGACTTCCCAAAACCAAAAAATATTAATTTTAAAGATTATTTTTCTATTTTATTTAAAGGCCTTTTCTTAAGGCCAGAAAAGGTTTTTCATAGGGAAAAATTATTTGAATGCTTTAGAAATATTTGAGAAAATTTAGGGAAACTCAGTGGACATATATTTTCCATATATATGAGTTTCAACACATGGTCATGTTCAAAGTCATGGGCAAAACCCCTCAAAACCCTTTCTGCTTAAATCAAGCTTTTGAAATATTTCTATAAGAAATATTCTCAATAAATTCCAGGAAAATTCCAGCAAAACACACATGCAATATGTAATGATCTTGCAAAGTTTCATCTCAATCCCCCTTTATTTGCTTCACCAAAATATTCCAAAACCATTCCTGTCCAGAGCCAAATTTGAGCAACTTTACATTGTGAAGTGTCTTCCCTTGACCCCAAACTTTGTGGGCATGTGCTACACCAAGTGGTGGATTTGTGGGAAGTGAAATGCATGCCTAGATCTACAAAAATCTGATTCTGTTGATTTCTAGGGTTTTACAAAGTTACATTGAGAACTTTCTTTAATCAAGCTCAAACTTGGTGATCAACCCTTATTCTAACCACCATTTGACCCTGTCAAATCTTGGGGCAAGCAAAGCCCATTTGCTTTCCCTAATCCACATCAAACACCTTCTGCCATAATGGTAAAACCTTTGTTTGACCCCCTTATACTGTTCTCCTTGAGTTCAAATATGTACCACAGCTTGCTAGCATTGCACTTCACCTCCAGTAAAACTTGCTTGGCCACAGCTCCATGATTGGGGGGGGGGGGGGGGGTGAAAACCTTCATTTTCACTTCTGGACAGCATGGACAGCATCCATTTTTACCTCCCCCTCCTTTCACCTCTACTCCCTAAGGCCCCTCTAGCCCCTAGAGCATCTCCAGGTACCCCAAGTGCTAGTGGACAAGCTCGGGCACACCCAGAGCGCGTGGACACGCCACTGGCATGCAATACGGGCGCTACAATGTGCCGCCGCACTGTAGCAGGAGCATCCCGAGGCTCCCGACCGCATTGGGATGGGGGAAGCTGTCCCCCGTGTCCCCCTCGACGTCCGCGTCCCTCCAAACGGTCAGCCCCCTCCTCCCTCTCTCTCCAGCAGCCTCCGGCACTCGCGCCCGGCGCCGCCCAACTCGGCCAACCATGGGACTCATACGCGCGGGCACCCCCGCTCTCCTTCTTCCCTCCCCTGGCCCTGGACCGCGTCCAGAAAGATCCCAGGCGCACCCCCGCTCGCTCCCGTGCCTTCTGGCCTCGGCCAGAACCTCGCCGGCGCACCACCTTCCTGTGGACCGCCGCGCCCCTATAAATGGCCCCTCCCGGACCTCTCTCTCCCCTCTGCTGACTTCCCTCACCCCTCAATCGCGCCCTGCCACACGCACTCCTCCCCAGAGCCGCCCGAGCTCGAGATCGAGCTCGAGCTCCACCGCATCGGGTCACCGGAGTTCGCGCGGTAGGAAGCCCCTCCGCCTCCATTCTCTCTCGATCTGGACCCCCTGGAGCTCTCTGATGCGATTCCCCTTCCTCCTCGTTCATTTTGCAGCGCGAGACGGCCCCGACGATCACCTCCCGAATCCCCTCCGCCGCGGCCTCCTCGCCGCCGGCGACTCCGGCCACCCCCGCCGCTCCTTCGACCTCCAGGAGAACGGCGGCTGGATGCTGAGTCCATTCCCGCGCTCGCTTTCCCTCACCGTGGACGGAGCTGCCGCCGGTGAGCTCCCCCCTCGGTCCCGAGGTGGGAGAAGGTCTTGACAGGGGGACCCCACCTATCGGCCTCCTCCTCCCCTCTCCCTCTCTCCCCGTGCAGCTGACACCAGGGGCCCGCCTGTCGGGTTTGAACCCAGACGGCGCGCGCGCCCCGGCTCGCCCAGGCCTGGCTTGGCCTCAGGCCGGCCCAACTGGGTCTGTTCTGGCCCAGTTGGCTCTGAAGCCTTTTTCTTTTTCTTTTTTCTCCAGTTTTTCAAAAATTCCAGTGAATTAAATAAAATTCCAATGCCAAATATTTTTCCACGACAATTCCTGTAATATTCTGTAGAATTTAACAGTGCCACTTGTGTAATTTTGTGAAAATGTTTTATATATTGATTTTATTTAAATGCTAGTTTTGAATATTTTAGCCTCTGTTAGAAATTGTGTTGAAAAACCTTTTCACCCCAAAAGCTTAGGCAAATATTTTTAGAATAGTTTGTAGTATTTATCAGAGTAGGGTAACATTTTATAAGTAAAGATTGTGCTCTCTTTTTATGTGATGCTTATTTTTACCGTTATTTATCGCAACGATAGATTGCGTTGTTGACGAAGGAGTTGGACCCGAAGACTTTGAAGACCCTGAAGACTTTGTTGAGCCAGGCAAGCAGCCCTTTGACCATGACTATGAAACCTCTTTTTGCATGGCATATAGCACATTATTTCTGGATGGTGATCATGTTGATGTGGTATCCCCTTCGGTGGGATGCCTCCGTTACTTCCTTGTTGATACTTGCATCGTGCATGACCCCACCATCTTATTTGTGCGGGTGGGAGTAGATAGGATGCTTAATAGATGCTACGCAAAGTAGGACGGGAATATGCATGGTGTTGGAAACAAGAGTGTTTTCAAAGACTTTTCGAAAACCCCGTTGGGTGCCACTAATGCCCGAGGGAGATGATGTTGAGCTAGGTAACCACTTGATAAAGAAGTGGTGTACCGGAGTAAGTGAGTGTGTGTGGTTTTCGAAAACGGATTGGTGTAAGTTGCGACCGTTATTCCAACCTTACATGTACAACCACGATACCCCTTATGGGACGGGGCTTTGTTGAATACCTTGGTGGGTACTAGCATAGAGCCTGCTTTACTAGTGGCGGGAGTTACGTGGTCACTCTCGATATGGGGTCGTGCCTGTTAGGGCGACCATGCGCTGTCTTTATAGGCACCGGGCACACCATTGCGTGCCCTCATGAATGATACGTGTGATGTATATCGTGAGGGATGGCACCAACGAGTGGACTCTTTGTTTAGTATCGCTAGGAGAAAAGCAATGTTCGGGTACTTACCTCGGGTATGAACAATACCGCAAGTCGTGGCCTGACACGGAAGTTTCCCGAGTCTTGTGGGTAAAGTGTGCAACCTCTGTAGAGTGTAAAACTATTCGAATAGCCATGTCCACGGTCAAGGACAGTTAGATGACCGCTCTTGTGCTACGTCCAATATTTATTAAATTTAGTGTGTGTGTGTGTGTGTGTGTGTTGGAGACGAGTGTGATACGTGAGCTAAGTTCGATGACTTGGCATGATGATGAACATGAGAAGTTCAACCCCTGCTTATGATGATAAATGAGACTTGTTCACATGAATACCTGTCAATAGCTGATGCATGCTTATTCAAGTTACTTGATCATATCATTGCACTCAAAATTAGCTTTCTGCAAAACTTACCTACTTAGTGCTATATCATGCATTGTTGTAGCTTGTTCCAAAACTTGGGTTGCTTGCGAGTACATTCAAAGTACTCATTGGCTTGCCACTGGTTATTAATTGGCCAGGCATGGAAGAGCAGGAATATGGCGAAGAGTTCATTGGTGACGAACATGCGAACTAGGACGCTTCCCAGTCAGAATGTGTGTAGGTTTAAGGTCGATGGCAAGGGTTCACGATTCCGATCAAGATTTCCGCTGCTAGTTGTGTTTGTTATTTGGCCTTCATTGCCCTATCTATGTAAGACTTGACCTTCATGGTCTTTATTTGTGTAAGACGCTAAATGTGGATGTAAGACTCTTGTTATTCAGCTTCTGTGTGTTCAGTGAGCATTGATCTCTGGAATCACTGTACACGTGCATTCGGTGATCATGACTTATGAGTCGGGGTCCCCACATACTATTACTCCACTCATCGACCGCTATCCATCATGCATCTTGAGTATTAAGTAAAATAGATTAATGCATGGAGAACGATGACATGATGCAGACAAAGTAAACTCAAGCAATATTAATAAACCCCATCGTGTTATCCTTAGTAGCAACAACACAAAGATGCAACTTGTCCCCTTCTGTCATTGGGATATAGAAACTCGTCAGGTTGAACCTACCACAACGCACCTCTCTCATTGAAGATAGATCAATCTACTTGGCCATAGCATACTAATAGATCGGAGAGAATTACGAAGCTATAATGATCATGCAAATAAGAATCTTAATATTCAAAGGTGACTCAAATACTTTTCATGAATAATCTGAACATAAACCCACAATTCATCGGATCCCAACCAACACACCACACAAAAGGATTACATCGGATGGATCAAAGCGAAGATGCGATGATCATTGTATTGAAGATCAAGAGATAGAGAGATTTCCATCTAGGTACTAGCTATGGACCCACAGGTCTATGGTGAACTACTCACAAATCATCATGAGGGCAACAAGGTTGATGAAGAGGCCCTCTGTGATCGATCCCCCCCTCCGACAGGGTGCAAGAACAGAGCCCCAGAAGGCCTCCCGTCGGAACAGAGACTTGCGGCGGCGTAAAAAGGGTTTTGGGACTACCTCCAGGTTTTTCAGAATATATGAGAATTTATAGGCCAGAGAACGAGGTCGGGAGAGCCGCCAGGGGCCCACAAGCCATCAGGACGCGACCTCCCCCCAAGGGCACGCCCTGCTGGCTTGTGGGGCCCTGGTGTGCCCCCCAGCCTTCTTCCGAATCTCCCAGGTCTTCTTTTGGTCCAGAAAAAATCATCAAAAAGTTTCATGTCAATTGGACTTCGTTTAGTACTGTCAACCTGAGAAGTGAAAAACATGCAGAAAACAGCAACTGGCACTTGGCACTGGGTCAATAGGTTTGTGCTCAAAAATATTATAAATTGGTAAATAAAGACCCAAAAAGTATCCTAGAATGATAATATATCAGCATGGAACAATAAAAAATTATAGATACCTTGGAGACGTATCAACCCCCACTCATTTGAATCGGATGCGGTCATCGGGAGGACTTTATCGAGCCCTTCGAGGTTGAGCATCGTGGACCTGCCCAGGGCGGGCTCAAGTATCGCCCGCTCATTTGTCGCCGATGTCGCCCTGGTTCTCCTGCCAGGGCGCGCCATGGCACTGGAGCGGGGTGGAAGGCGGCGGAGGTCCGGCGAAAGAGAGGTAGTGTTGCGTGAGAAGGAAGATGTAGAAGGCGCACGCAGGCTTTATGTCAGCCTGGGCAGTTGCCGAGTCATCGTGGGGAAGTGGGGGCGTCCCGCGCCCCGTCGTGTGCCACGCGTCGCGCCTGACCCGTAGGCAATTGGGGCTACTGTTCGGCCCGTGGGACTGGGGGCATCCAGGCCCGTTTGTTGCGGCCCAAGACGCAATGCATGCCAGGGCCCATCATGGCCCACCATTGGACTTCACGAGCAAGATCCTCGCGAGGGCTTCTATAGGACCGAAAGTATGTCTAGAGGGGGGGGGTGATTAGACTACTTGACCAAATAAAAATTCTACCTTTTCCCAATTTTAAGTGTTGGCAGATTTTAGCAATGATAGCAAGTCAAGCACACCCTACACATGCATGTCTAAGAGTATAGCAGTAGAAAGTAACAACAAGCATGTATAGTAGAGGGTAGGGAGGAAGATCAAATGCAATTTGTAGACACGAAGATTTTTCCCGTGGTTCCGATAGGTGGTGCTATCGTACGTCCACGTTTATGGAGTCTTCAACCCACGGAGGGTAACGGTCGCGAGAGTCCACGGAGGGCTCCACCCATAAGGGTCCACGAAGTAGCAACCTTGACTATTCCATAACGGCTTCCGTCCATGAAGGACTAGCCTCACTATGGGTAGATCTTCACGAAGTAGGCGATCTCTTTGCCCATACAAACTTCTTGGTTCAACTCCACAACACGAAGTAGGAGGCTCCCAAGCGACACCTAACCAATCTAGGAGGCACCACCCTCCAAAAGGTAATAGGCTCGGCAATGTCGATGAACTCCTTGCTCTTTTGCTTCAAGATGATAGACTCCTCAACACACAATCACTCTCTCACGGATTTGGCTATGGTGGAAGAGATTGATTTGGTGGAAAGCAACTTGGGGAGGCTAGAGATCAAGATTCATATGGATGGAGTGGAATAGCTTGATCTCAACACATGAGTAGGTGGCTCTCTCTCAGAAAATTGGATGGGGCAAGTATGTAATAGTTCTGAGTGCTTCGCTTTCGAGTGGGTGGTGGTGAAGGGGTATATATAGGCATCCCCAAAAATCCAACCGTTACACCTAAAGTGACCAACTCGGTGACACCGATGTGTCAATCTCGGTGGTACCAAAGTGACCAAAAGGCAGTAACTTTTGAATCTCGATGAGACCGATACATAACTCTCGGTGGTACCAATTAGGTGACCAACGGTCAGATTGCACAACTCGGTGACGCCGATTTTCATATCTCGGTGGTACCGATTCTCGACCATGGCTTACCAGAGAGTTGGTCCAGAAACTCGGTGGTACCGATTCACAATTCTCGGTGGTACCGATTCTTGTGAATGGCTATCCAGAGAGTTGGTCCAAGAACTCGGTGAGACCGACTGGCAAAATTCGGTGGTACCGAAGACTGAAAATAGCTAAACAGAAAGTTGGCAACTGAACTCCGTGGCACCGATGCAGAATCGGTTGCACCGACTGGCTAGGGTTTGGCATGGGTCTGTCTGAGTTTGGGAATCGGTGGCACCGAGTCGGAATTGTTGGTTGCACCGATTTTGGATATTTGGCTTTGGACAGACTTTTGTGGAAGAGCTTGTGGGTGTTTTTGGTGACTATCTTGTTGGGTGCACGTGGAGCATCTTGGTCACCAACAGTACCTTACCCCCTTTTAATAACATTGGTTTTCCTATGGACTCAAAGTGATTTCTCACAAAGTAAAATGTAGAGTCCTCTTGCTTGAAGTTTTGCCAATCCATTTCCTTGCATCTTGGGGTTTTCCACAATCCTTTTGCCATCCCTATCATTGAACTTTTCCTGAAATATGCTTAGTGGAAACATTAGTTCAATGACATATATGTTGTTATTAATTACCAAAACCACCAAGGGAGCAAATGTGCTTTCAATCTCCCCCTTTTTGGTAATTGATGACAACATATAGATCAAAGCTTCGACATATGATATAATCAATGAATATAGTCATTGCTTTGAGAAGTATGTGATAAGCAAGAGCTCCCCCTAAATTTGTGCATTATTTTAAATTTGCGTTTGAATGCAAATGCACAATCGATTAGGTACATGGGGCACTCTTTCATGTTACATACAACTTGGTGGTGTGCGAGTATAATAAGAATGAATATCATAGCACAACACAATCAAGTAACGGTGAATGACCATCTCATAAGCATCACAATGATAGGAAATAGTAGCAATACACATCAAGTGTATGATCAAACGCCAACAAAGTTTAACACAAGCAAACCAAAAGATCAAATGTTTTGTAAAGCGATAAAAAACCAATGCTCTCTCACTCGAAGCCTAAAGATCTATATACATCTTCTCCCCCTTTGGCACCAAGTTACCAAAAAGTTCAAAGGTATATAGCTAATCATTCTTCTTGGGCTGATCTCCTCCGGTAGCTAGTGAAGGAGTCGAGAGAACTGCATCGGCGAAGACTTCAGCAGACGTCATGGACGTAGTTGGAGTAGCAACTAGAGGAACTGGAGGAGCTGATGGAGTCGAAGAGGCTGTAGCAGGTGCTGATGAAGAAGGTCGCAACTCTGGAGCTGGCACTATAGCTGATCTAGCCTGAGTAGTGAACTGAGTGCCTGGCCTGAGAGGAGAGTCATCCTCATCATCAGTAGTGTGGGGACTAGGCACGCTATCAACTTCCTTCTTGAGCTCGTTCATGGTCTTGGTCAGCCCATCCACCTTGTCATTGAGTGTCTTGATACTATTCTCCATGATCCTCACAAGACTATGTTGATTCTCCAAGATGTCCTTGATATCCTTCTTCATGCCCTGAACGGTACTAATAAAGAGATCCATTTGCTTGTTCCTGGATCTAGGGACTTGAGCACTAGTGGCTCTAGCTGCCTCTGCCTCTGCCTGTGCTGCAGCTGAGGTGGGATGATCTGGGTTCATCACTGTAACACCCTGGATTTTGCCCATTTTCTTTTTCTTTTGATTTTGGTCTGGTTTTGCTTTTCTGTGGTTTGGTAGTCTTGGAACCTGGAAGGATCACCCTTGATTTCTCTTCCCTAGTGGCTTGCCAACCTCTAAACCATCCCAAGACCTTGCCATTTCCATCTTGAACTCAATCCCAATATTCTTTTTCTTGGGAATATTCCTTTTTCTATTAAAGGAATAACCCTGTTTGCCCTGGGTTGTGAAGCAACCCACATTTCCATCGTTCGAAAAATTCCCAAATAATTCTCATAAATTGCTTGGGCCATATCTTCCTCAGATATGTCAAAACCCTTCCTTGCCATGTTCAAAAATATCTCACCAATATTCCTTTTCTGAATCTACCTCAGGTGGCATTTTGTGAAGCAAGTGCCATTTAACTCTTCTTGTTTCCTCTCAAACTTTTTGTGCACTCTTTCCTATCCATATCATTGCCACATGCCAAAATTCAACTCAATTTGGCTAGTAAATATTTCTTGGCAAATTTCCAAAGTTTCTGATCCAGAGGAAGCTTTGTGAAGCAAGTGCTAGCTAAGCGTATGCAAATGAGTTGAAATTTTGTAGACATCTTCATATGCTCAAATCATGACTCTCCACAAGATTTGAGCATCATCCCATGTCCCATGTGACCACAGCATCAAATCTTTGTTCCTGGTCATATTTTCCTGTTGTGCAGCAACTATATTTTATATTGCTTCATAATTGATGGAAATTTACCAGAGCATTCTCCTACTCATATAACCTATCTCCACCTAATTTTGGCTCATTTCATCTAGCCATTTTCCCTCAGGAATTTTCCTAAGATTCTGGTCAGAGAGGTCCATTATGAAGGAAGTACCATTTTGGCTTGCCCAAATGGCATGAAATTTTTATGACACTCTCATATGACCAAATCATTATCAAATGCCCATTTTAAGCTCAAGGCAACACTATATGTGAGTGCCACATCCATATTAGCCTTTCTGTCCAGCAGAGCCCTTTGAACTGCAGGTGCTATTTATCCTCATGCAAATGAGCTGAAAATTTGCAGTAGTGATCATCTTAGTGTGTGATAGCTCCCAGCCAATTATCAGAGTCTAGTTCCTGCTCTATCTCCCTCACCTTCCATCAAACACCTTGCTGTTCCTGAGTAGATCTGCTAGCTGTGGTCATCTCAAGCTCCTCTATGCCTGTTTCTTTCCCTCTTGGCATTACCCTTTGAATGAGTAATCGAGCAGACACGGGTTGGTTGACCAGAGTACGTGGCATCGCCACGCCCACGCGGTGACCATCGCCCTGGCATGCCATGGACGCGAGCTGCGTGTTTGCTAGCTCGGGCCCCTCCTCTGCTCGTCGGTTCCGCATGCCTCGTCGTGTCGAACAACTCCCCCTCATCGTCGTCTTCCTCCCTGGATAAGTCTCCCCCTCCCCCGTCCCCTCCTACGCGGTACGGCAGCTGCGCCAGTGACGGGCAGAATCTGTCGCCGCTGTGTCCGGTCGTCCCGAATCTTCCCGAGCTCGCCTGAGCCCTCCTGAGCATGCCCAAGTCTCCTCAGCTCCTCTCTGACCTCTCTGGACGCCTCTCCCCTCCTCCATGAGCATTCCCGAAGATCCGGCACGCGTCGCCGCGGCCGTGCTCGGCCACCTGCGTCGCCCTGCCTATAAAAGGCCCCGAGCCCCCCCCGAGCAGCTCATCGCCCTCACCGCACTCCTCTACCCCTCCCTGACCCTCCAATTCTTCCCAGCGAGCTTGCCTCGCCTCTCATGGTCGCCATGGCCACCGCTCGGCCTCGCCTAAATTGGCTCAATGCCAAGTCCCTCCCTCCTTCTCTTCACCACCAGTAGAACCACCAGAGGCCGGCGGAGCTCCCTCTCGCTTCTGCTCCTCCTTTGGCGCACCGTGGCTGCGTGCCCATCGGCGCCCGTGACCGCCACGGCCAATGCCCGGGCCAGACCCGAGGTCCCTGGCGGCTGTGCCCTACCTGGGCGGGACCGCCTCGCCACCCTGAGCCCGTCGGTGGTCGCCGCGCCTTGGGGGACGGCCGGAGTCGCCGGGCCAGCGCTCGGCCGGGCGCCTGAGCCTCTCCCCGTCGGGAGGTTGAAGAAGAAATAAGGAGGAGAGAGAGAGAGGCGGCGGGGCCCGCATGTAAGAGACCCAGCGATCAGTTATAAGTGGAAGCGTACTCTTCGGAAATACGTTTTCACTTCTATGAAAGCGTATTTCCGTTATGCTACGGCTGAAAATGCGTTTTCTTTTGCAGAAAACGTATTCCGCCCTGAGGCGCCTTCTGTTTTAGCTGCCAGGGACTTGTCTGTGAATATTCTTTTACAGATTAGCCCCTGAGTTTCAACGGCCCATATCGTTTCTTCCGTAGCTCCGATCGAGAGAACTGTTTCCGGCAATCCTTCCGCGGCCTTTCCACACTTCTTCCCGGTGGTTCCTTCATCCCCAGGCAAGCCAGGACACCCATTCCATGAAGCATTTCAATAGCATTACTTATTTAATTGAATTACTTGCATTTATAAATGAATTACTTTCATTTATTTGCTATATAATAATTCATAGCAATTTAATTTCAATGTCTAGTTGCTGCCCTCCTAAGTATGGTGATAGACTACTATGCCTGATAAATGAACCTAGTCGGTTGATCTTGAGTCACCTGTCCGGGCTTATCCGTGCAACCACATTTGCCGGTATGGGACGGCCTTGACCTGGTCTGATCGCGTGCTCTTTTATCGGTACCACCAAAGAGGGAAGGTTATGCGCGCGTGCTGCCCTGTCCCGGTAGGCGGCGATAACCTTGTGAGCCCAGTTGAGTTGTATGGGTACCCGTCCCCGTTTGGGACAGTTTTGTTTGGCCACGACGGTGGCAGGTGTCATGAGGACACAGGGGCCACCCAGGGCAGGACTCCGGGGGAGGATGAATGCCAGTGGTACGATGGGAGAGTCACGGGTCAGAGAGGTTTCGTTGAAGCAACGCTGGTCCACCCGAATGGGATCACGAGGCTAGGTGCTTCATGGTGTGGGTAAAGTGCGCACCCTCTGCAGAGTGAAAAATCTATTCGAATAGCCGCGTCCACGGTATTGGACAGCCCGTCCAGACCTCACTAGGTGGTCAACCGTAATATTGACAATAATGATGGATGAACTCGTCTTGTGATCGGAAGTACTCAGTGAGTATTCCGAGGGTTGTGGGACAACCCGGAAGAGACTAAGTGAATGATCGGTAACAGTAAGTAAACTACTTATGCATTTAATATGATAATTGCCATGCTATTGTTTCCTGCATTGTTTGGTTGTCGTGAGCTTGCGAGTACATTCAAAGTACTCACCTGGCGTATCATGCCAGTTTGCAGGTCATGCCATGATTGCTTGATTGTCGTGGATGTCGAGTTTGCGAGCTAGGATGCGCGTTCCAGCCAGAGTCCCTGTGGAGTGGAGTCCATCACCGCAGTCATTGTTCCGCTGCTGAGAGTTATTTCATTTCCTCGGATTGTTCCGCTATTAGCATAGAGCTAACCTAGGTAGGCGTAGTATCGCCGTGTCGATATAATCCAGGTACCTTTGTAGCCTTATCCATAGTAATATAGAGGTGATTTGTTCTATGCCAACAGTGCCGTATTCCAGAAGACTTGTCCCTGGGCTGGAATACGGGGCGTTCCGGTTCCCTCTGAGCCGGGGTGCCACAAGCATTGGTATTAGAGCCAGGTTTGGCTATAGGACGCCCTAGATCACGCGAGCGTTAGTTACCGGTAGTATAGGATCCAGTTGGTTTGCTGCACTTGGTTGTTGCATTTGCTTGTGCATAGCATGCATATAGACTAGATATCTTACCACTAACGATGGATCTGGTGAGTTTAGGTGGCATCGGTTTCGATTCACCACCTGCACTCTCCAGCTTGCATGCTTGCTCCTTGGTGTGGTGTCATCTCCGTCCCAGCGGAGTGATGCCAAGGTACTTGGTGGTGTCGATCCCTTGTTGGATTGATGCACCGGTACCACACCAATGTATTCCCTTCCGCCACCCCTATTGTTTCGGTGATAGACATGTTTCTGTCCCGGATCTTGCCATCTCTCTAGCCGCGTTGGCAACCCTTACTGATCTTTGTTATCAGAAAAGGGCAATGCCCGCAGGCCCTTCTTTTTCATCGCTATCCCACCCTGCCATCCATGCTCTGGACGAGTACGGTTTTTCTTCCGTCCGCTTGATGATGATGTGGTCGTGACCTCCGTGTTCCGACCCACGATCACCAAGTCGTCCTCGCCACCGTGTCCGTCCAGATGGAACCGGTGTGAAGTCAGTGTTGGGTGTAGCCTTGTTTACACCCACCTTCTTCCACACATTGATTCACTTTCGTGAACACTGCCACAGCATGTCAGACCGTAGTACCGGAGTTCTTGCGAGATTTGTGTGCTTAAGTAGGCATGCATATTATTGTTGTGAATAGCTATAGATTATGTTATTGCTTGTGTGTGATCTTGCTGCTTTGTGTGTTTTTATTGTAGTTGTTTCTTTTGCTTCTTTCTTTGGGCCCTTGGTGTTACCTTATTTTCCCCTTATGGAAGTTGCTCACCGACACTGGACTCAAAGGAATCAGTGAAGAGACAGCCATTTGGAAGCTCAGTTCAGCAATATGGAATTTTCAGCAGACTGCATTATATCAGGAATATCGGGCCTAAATATAAATGATATCCTGGCTGGATTGGTTATCAGCATCATGTATACATTAGTGCAACCTTCACAGCAGTAATCATCGAATCAGCAAGAAGGCAAAGTGTGTGCATGATCAACAGTACATTTCGAGGCAAAGGTATGATTTATATACGTGGTTGAGTCTGCTATGAGTACAATATGAAACCTTCTATATTCCGGAAGCCAGTCAGAATGTGCTATGAACTTAGTGTTCAGCAAGAAGGATAGCCGAATACCCTGTTGCATACAGCAAGTAACCGACAGCAGGAACATTAAAGGATATATATATATATATATGCGCTCAGTCCGCATAAGGCAAAAAAGAAAGCTTCAGATGTAAGCAACCTGGTCTTTCTTCACAAGCTATCAGAGAAGCGTACTACGCAAGGATTCCTGTGTCTTCATCGATACGACACATGGACAACTTCTGATGCAAGGTACTCAAGCTTCTTCAGTAAGATACCGCTGCAGTTTCTGCCATAAGATACCGAGTCTTCCCTGGCAAGTCTTTAAGAAAGAAAGCTTCTGAGCGCAAGCTATGCAATCTTCATCAGCAAGGTATAGCATCGACATCAGTACAAGCTATTCCACTGACAGTTGGCAGCATATGACCGTGCAGATCTGCAACAGTTGGTCAGAAGGCAAAAAGTCAGTCAGGACACAAGCTTGCTTCAGGAATCAAGCGCTAAGCCACATACACTTAACAGATATGGTGGACATGCTGCCAAGGCCATATGAGTCAATCATACAATAATGCCAGCCCGGTGAAAATCTGACTATTGCATGAGTTATGTAAGAAGAAGAAGAACGCCAGTGAGATGACCAACAACCTATGGATAAGCTGTATGGGACACGGATGAACCCTTGCCCGTCTTTCCTTGGTGACGGCACCACGCCTGTGTTCTGAGCTGTTTTCGGCCGTCCAGGGTGGATGCCGACTTTTATTTCTCTTGTCAGCAACTGGCCCGTTTTCTGAGCTGTTTTTCGGCCGTCTCGAGCAGCTGTTGAATTTCTTTCCGTAACAGTGACCTTATGCTCTGAGCTGTTTCTCAGCCGTCTTAGGGAACTGCTACTTTCTTCTTATCGACACCGTCTCATGCTCTGAGCTGCTTTTCAGCCGTCTTGAGTCGGGGTTGAGTTACTCCAGTAATGTCCCAGATCTGAGTTGTAAAGACCGTTCTGGTGGCTACTGGTTTATTTGCCGGTTTCATCCAAGGGTTCTTACGGTCGTTACCCTACAGCTACAACTTGTTAAGTAATATGCCTGCCGGAATACTGTACCTGGCAGCATCCCTGGTCATCCGAAGGATCAAGAACACATCAGGCCAAGCTCTTTCAGCTAAGGATCCAGGCAAAGAGAACCATAATGAAGGAGCAGGATTGGCCATACAGGTATGATAATGGTTGCACAGTACAGATACCCAAAACAGTCTGGTTCAATACCAATCACCGTGGGTACACATCCATGGGGTCTGTTCCATTTGCAAGGATTCCATATCAAGTTAACCCGCTCAGCCAGCTATACATTCTCAGAATCGTCAGAAGGGGATATTCAAGCCTGTCAAATGGAACGATCAGAAGGATGATAACTGCCTCAAAGCATGTGTCCTCATCTCGGGAAATCAGTCAAAAGATAACTTGCTGGGGACAAAACCTCCATGTTAGGACCACCGTCAGTCAAGTATGTAGATAGAGCCGTTATAAGGTCGTACCCTTTATGCTGGTCACGACAGGCTACAGCCAAGTCGTTGGTACAGATGTGATGCTAAGGGCAGTGAACCTAGCCAAGATGTTTCCGTAACCCCTGCAAGGAGTCCGTTTCTGCCAGGAGAACAGTACGATTCAAAGTACTGTTTTGAACCCGGAGGACACACAACCATTTAAAGCCACCCAATGCAAGGAGTAAAGAATTTCGTGTCCACCGAGAGAACCTGTCACAACTCAATGGACGGTCGACCGTATGGGACCTCTTTACAACACGTCTATAAGGAACAACTCTCAGATTTGCGAAAGACAGGTATTTCAGCCGGGATAATCCATCGCACCCCAGACAGGTTAGCAGACATAAAGGGATTGAAGTCAAAGTAATATATGAGGTAAGATCTGTCAGAATGAGGATCTCGTGAAACAAACCACCCCGAAGCCAGGCAGTCAGTCAGAAGATATTCACTGGAAGCATTATTCAAAGGCAAAAAGGAAACCCGAGTTGGAAACGGTTTCCTCAAGTGGGGATATTTATGTTTGACCCCTGAGCAACCAAATCTCGAGGACGAGATTTCTTTAAGGGGGGTAGGTTTGTAACACCCTAGATTTTGCCCATTTTATTTTTCTTTTGATTTTGGTCTGGTTTTGCTTTTCTGTGGTTTGGTAGTCTTGGAACCTGCACTACTGGGAAAAGGCATGCTAGTGGCGCACCAGTTTTGCCTACTAATGGCGCACTACTGGTGCGCCACTAGCACCACGCCATTAGAATTAAATACTAATGGCGCACCGTTGGTGCGCCATTAGTATCTGGTGTACTAATGGCGCACCTCGCAGTGCGCCATTAGTATTGCCCACCGTGCGCCATAAGTATGCCTCCCAGGGAAAAAAAATTCAATTTTTTTTTTCAATTTTGGCGGGAAATTATTTTTTTCGTTTTTTTCTTAATCTCGGGGCACTATGGCTTAATTTTGGGTCAATATGCTTAATCTCAAGTCAAATCGCACTCCGTGGTCAAACTTCCCGGAAGGTCACCCATCCTACACTACTCCAGCCCAAGCACGCTTAACTTCTGAGTTCTATCCAACCCCAGCACCAGCTCACTTAGCAGGCACTTGTTGATATATCTATCATATCAATCCTATTAAACCTTGTTGATGTCTAGGACTTTGTTCATGTTCATGAGTGTGATGAAATTTTGAAAAAATATTTCAAACTTCCCGGTCATATTACGTATGATATTTTGAACATTTTTTTCATAAATAATTTTTTTTTATTTTTTTTGCCTCAAGATCTTAAAAGCATCATAACTTTTTTTCTGTTGGGTGTTTGGGGATTCTGAAAATCTTCAACGGGGTTCCCCCGGTTGAATTCGGATGTAACATGTCGAGTAGATGCTTTTTCATATAAAAAACTTTTTCATCGGAGTTCGTATGCAAAAGTTATGCCCATTTTACAAATTCTCAAGAGATTTTGCAAAAAAAGTCGAAATTCATGTTTGTAAATTTTGCTAACAACTAGACGACAAATCATATGGGAATCTTATTTTATTTTTTTTGACATTTCTATCATTTTCTTTTATTTTTTTTAAAACTGAAAAGGCGGTCCACGGGGGGGGGGGGGGGGGGGGTGCATTTGGTGAAAACTAGTTAAAACTGAAAAGGCGGTTACTAATGGCGCACCACCCACAAATGCGCCATTAGTAACCCTGGTTACTAATGGCGCACCAGCTTGAGGTGCGCCATTAGTAGTTTTGCAAAAAAAAAATTATATATATATAGTAGTGGCGCACTGTGTTGGAGGTGCGCCATTACTAGTTAAACTAGTAATGGCGCACTCTGCCATGGTGCGCCATTAGTATTTTTGGAAAAAAAACATTTGTTACTAATGGCGCACCGTGGGTCCGGTGCGCCATTAGTGTCTACCACACTAATGGCGCACCAACTCATGGTGCGCCATTACTATATAGTAGTGGCGCACCAAGTGTCTGGTGCGCCATTAGTGGCCATATCATCTATAGCCCTTTTCCAAGTAGTGCTGGAAGGATCACCCTTGATTTCTCTTCCCTAGTGGCTTGCCAACCTCTAAACCATCCCAAGACCTTGCCATTTCCATCTTGAACTCAATCCCAATATTCTTTTTCTTGGGAATATTCCTTTTTCTATTAAAGGAATAACCCTGTTTGCCCTGGGTTGTGAAGCAACCCACATTTCCATCGTTCCAAAAATTCCGAAATAATTCTCATAAATTTCTTGGGTCATATCTTCCTCAGATATGTCAAAATCCTTCCTTGCCATGTTCAAAAATATCTCACCAATATTCCTTTTCTGATTCTGCCCCAGGTGGCATTTTGTGAAGCAAGTGCCATTTAACTCTTCTTGTTTGCTCTCAAACTTTTTGTGCACTCTTTACTATCCATATCATTTCCACATGCCAAAATTCAACTCAATTTGGCAAGTAAATATTTCTTGGCAAATTTCCAAATTTCTGATCCAGAGGAAGCTTTGTGAAGCAAGTGCTAGCTCAGGGTATGCAAATGAGTTGAAATTTTGCAGACATCGTCATATGCTCAAATCATGACTCTCCACAAGATTTGAGCATCATCCCATCTCCCATGTGACCACAGGATCAAATCTTTATTCCTGGTCATATTTTCCTGTTGTGAAGCAACTATATTTTATATTGCTTCATAATTGATGGAAATTTACCAGAGCATTCTACTACTCATATAACCTATCTCCACCAAATTTTGGCTCATTCCATCAAGCCATTTTCCCTCAGGAATTTTCCTAAGATTCTGGTCAGAGAGGTCCATTATGAAGGAAGTACCATTTTGGCTTGCCCAAATGGCATGAAATTTTTATGGCACTCTCATATGACCAAATCATTATCAAATGCCCATTTTCAGCAAAGGCAACACTATATGTGAGTGCCACATCCAGATTAGCCTTTCTGTCCAGTAGAGCCCTTTGAACTGCAGGTGCTATTTATCCTCATGCAAATGAGCTGAAAATTTGCAGTAGTGATCATCTTAGTGTGTGATAGCTCCCAGCCAATTATCAGAGTCTAGTTCCTGCTCTATCTCCCTCACCTTCCATCAAACACCTTGCTGTTCCTGAGTAGATCTGCTAGCTGTGGTCATCTCAAGCTCCTCTATGCCTGTTTCTTTCGCTCTTGGCATTACCCTTTGAATGAGTAATCGAGCAGACACGGTTTGGTTGACCAGAGTACGTGGCATCGCCACGCCCACGAGGTGACCACCGCCCTGGCACGCCATGGACGCGAGCTACGTGTTTGCTAGCTCGGGCCCCTCCTCTGCTCGTCGGTTCCGCATGCCTCGTCGTGTCCAACAGCTCCCCCTTGTCGTCGTCTTCCTCCCTGGATAAGTCTCCCCCTCTCCCGTCCCCTCCTACGCGGTACGGCAGCCGTGCCAGTGACCGGCAGAAGCTATCGCCGCCGTGTTCAGTCGTCCCGAGCCTTCCCGAGCTCGCCTGAGCCCTCCTGAGCACGCCCGAGTCTCCTCAGCTCCTCTCTGACCTCTCTGGACGCCTCTTCCCTCCTCCACGAGCATTCCCGAAGCTCCGGCACGCGTCGCCGCGGCCGTGCTCGGCCACCTGCATCGCCCCGCCTATAAAAGGCCCTGAGCCCCTCCCGAGCAGCTCATCGCCCTCACCGCACTCCTCTACCCCTCCGTGACCCTCCAATTCTTCCCAGCGAGCTCTCCTCGCCTCTCATGGTCGCCATGGCCACCGCTCGGCCTTGCCTAAATTGGCTCAATGCCAAGTCCCTCCCTCCTTCTCTTCACCACCAGTAGAACCACCAGAGGCCTGCGGAGCTCCCTCTCGCTTCAGCTCCTCCTTCGGCGCACCGTGGCTGCGTGCCCATCGGCGCCCGGGCCATACCCGAGGTCCCCGGCGGCTGTGTCCTACCTGGGCGGGACCGCCTCGCCACCCTGAGCCCATCGGTGGTCGCCGCGCCTTGGGGGACGGCCGGAGTCGCCGGGCCGGCGCTTGGCCAGGCGCCTGAGCCTCTCCCCGTCGTGAGGTTGAAGAAGAAATAACGAGGAGAGAGAGAGAGAGGTGGCGGGGCCCACATGTAAGAGACCCAGCGGTCGGGCCCGCGGTTATAAGTGGAAGCGTACTCTTCGGAAATACGTTTTCACTTCTATGAAAGCGTATTTCCGTTATGCTGCGGCTGAAAATGCGTTTTCTTTTGCAGAAAATGTATTCCGCCCTGAGGCGCCTTCTGCTTTAGCCGCCAGGGACTTGTCTGTGAATATTCTTTTACAGATTAGCCCCTGAGTTTCAACGGCCCATATCTTATCATCCGTAGCTCCGATCGAGGTGATTCCAAAGCCCACGTCTTCGTCTCGTCGAGCCCGTCATGTTGGTACCATTTCCATAATGCGTTGACACAGTGAAAATGACCATTCTCCCCTTGTCCGTAAACAGTCCCCCTCCGAGAGAGAACTGTTTCCGGCAATCCTTCCGCGGCCTTTCCGCACTTCTTGCCGGTGGTTCCTTCATCCCCAGGCAAGCCAGGACACCCATTCCATGAAGCATTTCAATAGCATTACTTATTTAATTGAATTACTTGCATTTATAAATGAATTACTTTCATTTATTTGCTATATAATAATTCATAGCAATTTAATTTAAATGTCTAGTTGCTGCCTTCCTAAGTATGGTGATAGACTACTATGCCTGATAAATGAACCTAGTCGGTTGATCTTGAGTCACCTGTCCGGGCTTATCCGTGCAACCACATTTGCCGGTATGGGACGGCCTTGACCTGGTCTGATCGCGTGCTCTTTTATCGGTACCACCAAAGAGGGAAGGTTATGCGCGCGTGCTACCCTGGCCCGGTAGGCGGCGATAACCTTGTGAGCCCAGTTGAGTTGTATGGGTACCCGTCCCCGTTTGGGACAGTTTTGTTTGGCCACAACGGTGGCAGGTGTCATGAGGACACATGGGCCACCTAGGGCAGGACTCCGGGGGAGGATGAATGCCGGTGGTACGATGGGAGAGTCACGGGTCAGACAGGTTTCGTTGAAGCAACGCTGGTCCACCCGAATGGGATAACGAGGCTAGGTGCTTCATGGTGTGGGTAAAGTGCGCACCCTCTGCAGAGTGAAAAATCTATTCGAATAGCCGGGTCCACGGTACTGGACAGCCCGTCCAGACCTCACTAGGTGGTGAACCGTAATATTGACAATAATGATGGATGAACTCGTCTTGTGATCGGAAGTACTCAGTGAGTATTCCGAGGGTTGTGGGACAACCCGAAAGAGAGTAAGTGAATGATCGGTAACAGTAAGTAAACTACTTATGCATTTAATATGATAACTGCCATGCTATTGTTTACTGCATTGTTTGGTTGTCGTGAGCTTGCGAGTACATTCAAAGTACTCACCTGGCGTATCATGCCAGTTTGCAGGTCATGCCATGATTGCTTGCTTGTCATGGATGTCGAGTTTGCGAGCTAGGATGTGCGTTCCAGCCAGAGTCCCTGCGGAGTGGAGTCCATCACCGCAGTCGTTGTTCCACTGCCAAGAGTTATTTCATTTCCTCAGATTGTTCCGCTGTTAGCATAGAGCTAACCTAGGTAGGCGTAGTATCGCCGTGTCGAAGTAATCCAGGTACCCTTGTAACCTTATCCATAGTAATAAAGAGCTGATTTGTTCTATGCCAACAGTGCCATATTCCTGAAGACTTGTCCGTAGGCTGGAATACGGGGCGTTCCGGTTCCCTCTGAGCCGGGGTGCCACAATCAACACAATGTTGTCTTCTAGATCTGGCTGTAGGGGCAAATGTGGCCTGTCAAGAGGAAAGATGTGCTTCTCCAGCTTGGAGTTGATGAGCATCTGAATGTAGGGTGCATAGCAGCATGAGCGCTTCTGATCAGCAGCAACCCTCTTCACAGTCTCTACTATCAAGTCCATCACCCTTATCCTGGTGTGTCTATCAAGATGGATCAGCATGTTGATGGAATAGCCTCTAATCATCTTGTCATCTCAAGACTTAGGCATTAAGGTGTGCCTCAAGATGGTGTTCATGGTGCGGAGACTAGCCTGGAGGAAGTAAATGGATCCTAACTTGTGAGATTTCAAGTTTGCAGCAGGGATCTCATTGTACAGATTCTTCATAGCATCATGGCTCTCCCTGTATTCAGAATAGACATCCAGATCTCCTTCTTCTACCTTTGGGACTCCTAAGATGGCAGCCCATTCCTCAACAGTTGATTCATACCTTGCTCCTTCAGTCATCCATACAATCCTACCATCTCCATAGAAGTGAGCAGTGGAGTAGAATTGCAAGATCATCTCATTGTTCCATGCAGTGAATTCCTTGCCAACAAATTCATCCAAACCAATGCAGTGAAAGTTGTCTTGAACACTTGGGAAGTAATCTTGATTCTCCTTGATATACTTCCAATCAACATATCTCATGTCACTTATAGCTGGGCTCTTATCAAGCAAGATTGTCTCGTAGAAATCTTGTTGCTCCTTGGTATAAAACATGTAGTCCACAGTTGTTTTCCTTCTCTGGGCGTATGGATCAATGGCTCTCCATTCCCTCAAACCAGAGTCCTTCCTCTTCTTCATGTCCTCAGCAAGCAAGTGGCTGGCATTGTGCTCTAGAAGGTGTGGTCTTAGCTTCATCAAAGCAGTAAAATCATCATCCTCAGCTTCCCTAAAAGTGGAGGTCTTGTTCTTGCTGGAAGCTGGTATCTCTCTGGAGAACCTCTTGGGTTTTTCAGCAGCAACAGCCTTCTTAGGTGCAGTCTTGGTGCTCCTAGATGTGGTAGCCTTAGGCATAGCATCTGCCATAAGCTTCTTCTTCTTCTTAGGAGGGGCCTTGGCAACTGGCTCTTCCTCCTCTTCTTCATCATCTAGATACTCTAGAGTAGATGGAAGAACTTTAGCTTTGACAAATCTTGTCCTTTCTCTTTTCTTCTCTCCTGCCTTCTTAGGCATGGACTTCTTGGGAGGCTCAACTATCATAGTTGCCCTAGAGCTCTCTGGTGCTCTAGCTGACCCAGAGCTAGCATATGCCTTCCTGATAGCTTTCTTCTTCTTGGAAGTAGTGGCAGCAGTGGTGCTCTTGGCAGCATCATCTCTCTTGGGCAGCTCCTCAGGGATGTAGTCCTCATCCTCCTCATCAAAATTGAGCTTCCTCCTTGCCCTGGTTGCAGCTTTGCGCAGATCAGGAGAGCTAGGAATGTCATCAGAGCTCCCCTCAGTACGAGTGCCCGTGCTCATGTCAACACTCTGCTCTCTGAGATCATTCTGGCTATCATCTGAAGCAGACATCTCTGACCCTGTGAATAGAGTGTAGAAGAGTGGAAGGGATAAGTCATCACAAATTGCAGATTATTTCAAAAGATTGAACTAGAATTTCTCAAGTTTTGCATTCTGCCAAATGTATGTCGGTACAACCGAAGCAAATATTTTGGACCTACCGAGACAGACAATCTCCATAACAGAAACTTGGCACCACTTTCGGTGAGACCGAAAATGGGCACTCGGTTTCACCGAGACTGTTCTCAGTCGACCAGACAAGTGAATCGGTGCTACCGATTCTTTTGCGTCGGTTCTACCGAGATTCATGTGGCGGACGACAAAACCTAAAAAATCGTTCGTTCGCTATTCTACTGGAGTTTCTCGTGGATGAATCAATCTCAAACTGTGGATTATCAATGGAAAAGCCCTAATGTGCAAGAATCGGAGGTTGGAGCGCGTGAGGGGGTGAAATCGTACCCTAGCTTGGTGACGACTTCGCTACGGCGGCGACGGGGGAGAGAATTCCGTCGACGGCGGAGACTTCCAATGGCAGAGGCGCTCGGGAAGATGAAGGCGATGACCAGGGGCCTTGGTTCGGCAGCAAGGGTTTCGGAGGGGGCGACGGTTGAAGAATAGATTCCAAAAGTCGGGTCCGCCTCTATATAAACCCATGGCTGTGGGTGACACCGATTCTAACTTTTTGGTGTCACCCAGTTCCTCAACTGTCTGCTGACAGGGAAACTCGGTGTAACTGAGAAGATGGAATTGGTGGTACCGAGATAGAAAACCAGATCAACCCTAGCCATTCGGTGAGACCGATATTTTGGGTTGGTTCCACCGGGATGCACTTGGGAGGTTTTAATGGTCAGTCCTTTGTAGATACGGAACTCTGAGTGCTCCTCACACAGTGTAACAGCCCGAGACCGACGCTCCAGAAGATTCCCCTTTTATTTCCATTCTCGTCATGTGATTCGGTTTATTGTCGCATTCATCATCGCATCATTCGCATCATCTGCATAGCATCGTCACTCGTTTTTGAAAACTTGCATCCGTTCGTAGTTGCCGGTTCTCTCCGTTCTCGTCGGTGACCGTTTCAAGACCAACCACACACACGCGCCTGCGGCATCGATAAAATATTGTTTTTAAAGGCGCGCATAAAATATTCTCGGATCGGGTCGAAAGTTGTCATGCGGTCTTGTTATATCGTAGGTAGACCGCCTGCCAAATTTCGTCGGTTTATTCGTCGGACGTTTTCGGTGTTTCAAAACTCTGTCACGGGCCGCAAACCTCCCTCTCTTCTTGGCCCAACCCCCTCTCCACAGCCCACCATAGCCCTGCTAGCCCCCTCCGCTTCTGGACCGTCGGATCGAGATCCGAAGGTTCGAAAATGGGCAAAACCCCTAACCCTAGCCTCCCTCGCCGTAGATCGTGCCGCTGCGGACCTGCATCGGAAGGACGACGCCCGTGCCTTCCTCGAAGCCCCCACTCGCGTTGACCGCATCGATCCGGCGCCTGTGCCTCGACCGCGGCCAGATCCGCCAGCCCACGGAAGCGCCAGGGCCCAGCGCGCCTCCTCGCCTCAGCCCACGAGGGTGAGCCCCCCCGCCCCGCCTATCCATCGCCATGAGCGCGGTTTACTATGTTGCGCCCGCATGTTTTGTCCCATGTGCACAGATTTGGCCCATATAGTTTTTTTCCTGGCTCTGCGAATTTTGTAATAAACCTGTGGACTAAAGTTCTACGAAAAAGGCCACATTTTTAGAACGTTAATAAATAATTAACCGTACGCCGTATAAAAATGTTTTATATATGTAATTGCTCAGAAAAATGTGTAGGTCAACAATATGCCATTTTCATCCATGTTAAAATTGCCTAAGCTCACTGTTTGCATCATTTTTGCATAATTGCCATCATTTTGCATTGTCATATTTAATTAACGTGCATCGGGATTTAATCCAACCATATATTAAAAATGTTCATATTATCGGCATCGCATTTTCATGCATGACAAACCTGTTCATTGAAATATTTGCATATAACTTGCATTTATTGTTGCTAAAGAGGGTTATTCCCTAAACTTGCATAATTAATTGTGACATATTTCCCTACATGAACCTACGCATATTATATGTGTTTTCGGGGTAGAAAAATCCATAGAATTTAACTGTGCATTTAGTTTTGTCATTGGAGTAAGTTTGAGTGCATGTCATTTTTGCCATGATGCCCATTTGTCTATTTTGTGGGATTTAATCCGTGCATCATATGAAATAATTGTGAACATGAGATATGCCCTTGGACATGTGTGCTAGGCCCTGGTATTTTTGGTTGTCATAGAAATGCATGTTTAGGAGTTGTTTTCTTGTTGCCAACATGCTATAAAAATCTGTTGTTTTGAGGTTCCAAAATATTTCTAAGTCTGGAATCTGTTATTTTGTTGCTGTCTTGCCATGTGATTTGCTAGTGATCTAGTAGTCTTTTGGTGAGGCCACAATGGAGTCTTTTGTTAAGCATGTTATGCTCTATCATGTTGTGCCAATAGTTTGCATGAATAGGTTTTACATCATAATTAATCCTGCTGTCCAATATGTCAATCTGTTAAAAACTGCTGCTCATGTCTACTCTAATTTTCACGAAGTCTGAGAATCTGTTTTCTTCACGATGCCATGTTGTGTTAATGTTTGCCAAGAATCTGAGCATAATTTGATCTTGCCATAAAGTAATGATTTGTAATGCATCATGTTATCTACCATGCTGTAGATTTTCATGTCATAATATGCCCTGTAGCATATAGTTTTACTGCTGCCAATATGCCTCCGTGAAAATCTGCTATGCAAAAACCTGTTATTTTCACTAAGTCCTAATCTGCTATATTCTGTTGCCATGTTGTGAGCTTCCTACCATGTGTTCCATAACTATTTTGAGTATGATATATGAAGATGAAATGAAGTGTGTGTTGTATGCTACTGCCCCATGCTTAGTTTGTGCATTTTAGAATAGTGTAACTTGTTGTTTTCATGTGTGCAAAATGCAATCTTGCTGTTTTGGACAGATTGGCACTAAACCTTGTGTTGCTTGTTATTGTTGAACCGTAGCTCCGTTTTGAACATGTTGCATATGTAACTTGACTAGAATTTCATGTAGTTTCATAATATCTTGCTGCATTCATGATTTGAAATGCTTGGGGTTGAAATTTTCATGCATTTTGCATTCATGGCATATTATCTTGAGTCGATCATAACTTGTAGACCATAGCTCCGTTTGAGATGTTCCATATATGTAAATCGACTAGAATGACGTGTAGAATTGCATGGTTCACTTTATTTTTCTGTTTAACAAATATAAAACATGATTAGTTCAGATCTAGACCAATTTCGAAATTAACATATGGGGTCGTATCGGAAATGCTATATGTTGTTTCCGGCCTCATTTAAACTTACCTAGATGTGTAGTTTACTTATGCTTCACCTCTTGCCATGTTTAACAGCATTTAATATTGTTGCGTACCTAAACGGGAGTGAACTAAATAATTGAATGTGGAGTTTCGTCAATATGCCACTCGTTGCATATTGAGCTCCACTTTAATGTGTAGTATTTGTTTGTTGTGATTGCCATGCCTTGCATAATTAAACCGGACATGCATCATATTTGATTGTGCATCATGTCATGCATATGTTGTGGTGTTGTTCATGTGTTGATTGTTGTTTCCGGATTGCTTCTACTCGATAGAGTTCCGAAACCGCTTCGGAGTGTGAGGATTCGTTCGGCTACGTTGGCTCGTCTTCTTCATGGATTCGTTCTTCTTCCAAGCGGGATCTCAGGAAAGATGATCATTTCTCTGGATACCATTACTATCATTGCCATGCTAGATGTCTCGTTTCTATCGCTGACTCGCTACCTACCACTTGTATGTCAAGCCTCCCAAATTGCCATGAAAAGCCTCTAACCCCTCCACATCCCAGCAAACCTTTGTTTGGCTATGTTACCGCTTGCTTAGCCCTTCTTATAGCGTTGCTAGTTTCAGGTGCAAGCTCTTTCCATGTGCAACATGGATATTTTTGATATATCACAATATTATTGCTATTTAATTTAATGCACATATATACTTGGTAAAGGGTGGAAGGCTTGGCCTTTTGCTCGGTATTTTGTTCCACTCTTGCCGCCCTAGTTACTTGTGTACCGGTGTTATGTTCCATAATCGAGCGCTCCTAACATGCTCGGGTTTGTTATGGGGACCCCCTCGATTTTCGTTTTAGGATAAAACTTGTCTGGCAAGGCCCAACATTGGTACTACATTTGCCTAATAACAACTAAAATTGCATAGGGACCCGCCGGCACCCGCGGATAATTAATCAACAACCCGGGCTAGTGCTCCTCATGAGTGTTGGTCCAAACTAGAGCACTGTGTGGGGCCAACCCAGGGCAACTTGGGTGATTTCTATCAGGCCACTGTACGCGTCGCTTATCCGCCGTGTCCTGAGAACGAGATACGTGGCTCCTATCGGGATCGTCTACACGTCGGGAGGCCTTGCTGGACTTGTTTTACCTTTCTCGAACGTCTTGTGCGAGGAATTCCGATAATACTTCGGGCCATCTCGAAGTTGCGGTTCTCCAGTGGAATTTCCTAGGAAGATCACGAGATTCGTGGTCGAGGTTATTCCCGCTGCGTGTGGTTAGTTTGTGATGGATGAGTTGGAGCACCCCTACAGGGTTAAATCTTTCGGAAAGCCGTGCCCGCGGTTACGTGGCAACTTGGAAACTTTGTTTAACACCCGGTCATAGCAAACTTGAAGTAAACTCAAATAAAATACACCAACCGTGTGCGTAACCGTGACTGTCTCTTCTCGTGAGTCCTTATCCGAGAGAGAACACAGTGGGGTTATGATTGACGTAAGTAGGTGTTCAGTGTCTCTTAGAGATCATTACTAGTTCACGTCCGTTTATCTGACAATCATCCCCCTTTATTCTTGTACTCGTAAGTTAGCCACTCAAATAAATGCTTAGTGCTTGCTGCAGCCTCACCACTTAACCATACCTCACCCATTAAGCTTTAATAGTCTTGATACCCTTGGAAATGAGATTGCTGAGTCCCCGTGGCTCCCAGATTACTACAACAACAGTTGCAGGTACAGGTAATGCGATGATATGATGTGAACGCGATGCTTTGTTTGATTTGGAGTTCTTCTTCTTCTTCTTCTTCATCGATCTAGGATGGGTTCCAGGCGGCAGCCTGGGATAGCAAGGATGGATGTCATTTTATCGTTTGTTTTCGTCCGTAGTCGGACCCTGCTCTTCTGTATGATGTTTGGATATGTTGTTGTATTGATGTGATATTGATGTAGCTTGTGGTGAGTGTAAGCCAACTCCGTATACTCATCTCTTCTTTACATGTACTTGTAATGATATCCATTCTTGCAAAACGACGAGATGTGCTTCTATCCCTGTCGAGGCCCTCATGCCAAAATAAGGATAGGATCGCATCTTGGTCGTGACAAGTTGGTATCAGAGCCAGTACCGACCTAGGAGCCCCCTTGATTGTTCGAACTTGGCCGAGTCGAGTCTAGTGAAAACTATTTTGAGTCTAGTTATATCGGAGTGTAGGATTCTTTTTACTCCTCTTCTATGCTCTGGTGAGGTATTCGACTTAGGAATTTTGATTCTACCCTCTTCTCACTCAAATTTTTTTAGGATCACGTGGATATTTTGGAATCTATATGATACCGATGTGACGGAGTTCTGTCTTGGTGCCTCCTGTCTGACTTGATTTCTTCCGGGGAGTTGAGCTCCAGGGGATTCTTGGCACATCTTTATCATTCAGTTTCCTTAGTATCTCAGGACGGAGGATGTCCGAAATTGCTTCAATACTTTTCGTGGCGAGATAAGGCTGGAGTCTCCCAGTACCGGGGAGGCGTCCGGGGTACTGCCATGTTTAGTATCGTTGTGATTACGAGTGTCTGAGATAGGTGAGTTCCCGAGACCATTGGTTGTGTGTTGAGGGATGTGATACACTGGAGAGTAGTATTACTGCTAGGAGTTGAGTGATCATGTAAAAACTCCGTGTATCCGTGTACCCGATTGCATAACCGAGATTTCGGGAGTTCTTAGGTGGGAATTCAAGTGGTTACCTAGGATTATCTTCCGCAGAGGATGATGTGAGGTTGGGGTTCGACTTCGAGTGGTTCGCTTGTTGACGGTCTTTCTTACAGCGGTTCTCGTTGTGTCTTAAAGAGTCCTTGTAGCTTGCTACGACTCGGGGACGCTTCGTATGTCGTGTGCACTGCCTTGTACATGATGGCTACTGTAAGATCGAGCCCGTGTGAGCCTTACCACGAAAATGTCGAGCGAAATCTCTGTCATATACCTGTTTCCGGCTTAATTTGCAAGCCTCATCCTTTGTTTTGTTGGAATATGGTAATTCGAGTTGCTTCGATGTCAAGTGGTGATTTCATATCTTTTCTAAGCGGTGTTCTCATATTTTTATTGGAATGCTAATCCTTTTGCTCAACCGGAGTTTTCATGTAATTCCTTTCCATCCGGAGTGCTTCTCTTCAAGTGAATTGAATCCCTTCCAATATTAGCAAGATCTATCCTCTTATTTCTTCCGGAGTTCTTTTCATCTATCTGAGTTGTCCTTGTTTTTTCCCACCCTCCCGCCCTTTTTCGTCAATAATTAAATTCTCATCCAAGTGCCTTTCTATTTATGTGATGATTCCGCTATCTTTTCCTCGATGTTGTATCCGGTGATTCATTGTGAAGATCCTCAAGTGCTAAGTTCTTCGTTCTTCATTCTCATTTTCTTTCTCGGTGGATTCAATTCAATCTCTCGGTGTTCATCATATCCTTGTCATCCGTTATATGATTCCCCATGTTGGAAGTTCTTATCCAAGCCTCTTTTGTTTGTTCGTTTCTATTCTATCCGGAGTGCTGAAGATATCTCAGAAGATTTGCGTTTCATTCAATCCTTGCAATTATTTCGAGGTTCTCACCTCATCGAGTTTTCATTGTACCGGTGCAATCTCCCTTTTGAATTTTTTTTTCAACGGTGTTTTCTTTTGAGTGGGCCCATATCCCACAGGTTTTTCCCCAGGATCTTACCTGGCTCTTCTGATCTTTCCCGGAGATCTCAAGTTCTTTTCTTATATGACGTAAGAATGAATTCCATTGGTCATATGCCTTCTCTAGGATTCCTTCTAAATCAGTTTCATCGCTGCCTTAACCTTTTCTTATTTATTCTTCCGGAGTGCCTCAGTAATTCTTGGTGGTGTTTCTTGTCATCATTCTCAACATTGAAGTCCGAAGAAGAGTTTCTCCTAAATCTTTCTCCGTTCTTTCGAAGATTTGTCATCTCAGCTTCGCGCTATCCTCTCAAATTGTTTTCGATCTTGAGTAATTCCTTCCTTATCTACCCAGAGCATTTCAGGGTTGTTTTCATTCTCAATCCTCCGAAGGCCATCATTTCAGAAGATTTCTTCGTTCTCAGCTTTCAGCTTTCGTTCTCAAATTCTTCTCAATTGTTGTCTCGTCGTTCGTCTCTCAATTATTCCGGTGCTTCATTCAAGTTTCAGCAAGGCGGATCGTGATCTCTTCGTTCTTGTGTATATCCATTCATTCATGGTTCTCTCTTTCGTTTTCAATTCTTCCGGTGTCGGGCATTCAAGACTTCTTCAAGTTTGTGCTCTTATCTCTCCCTAATCCTTTCAAGTAGAATAAGTGGTATGCCAAATCAGTTGCTTGTCATCAATTGAATTTGATGAAGGATAAGCATAACATAATTCTTATTCTTGTTTCATCAGTTAATTCCAATCCTTCTTCAGAGTTTTTCATGATATCAAACTCTCTATTCTAGTTGCTTATCTTTTCTTTTTTGGAGTTCCAAGTTTTCTCAAGTATCTCTTCGCGAAGCTTCATCTAAATCTCTGCAAGACCTCAATCTTGTTGATTTTGCATTCTTCAATTCTTTCTATCATCCTTTCGTTTCAGAGTTCTTTCTGGAGGTTCTTCATGGTGATTCATCAAGATTTCTTTCGTTTTCAAGTGTTCTTCAAGATTTTGTTGGAGGTCCTCAAGTATTCTCATCTTGCATTTCAAAGTGTAATTCTTTCTTACTTATCTTTGAGATGGTATTATAGCATTCTTGATTCATGAGGTGTCTCGAAGAGAATTTGTCAAGAATGAGATATGTAAACCCTTGGTTTCTTCATTGAAATTATCTTGGATTGGATTTCACCTAAAGCATTTCCTAAGGATTGTTGCCATCATGGTGCTCATCAATGATCCAAGTTTTCAATGTATCCTCTTGGTGTCGGAAGTTTGTATGTCTTGTTGCTCCCAAGCAATCAATTGTTTTCCATTGTGGCGGGTTGCCGCCTCATAATTTTGAGATGTTTTTCCATAAGCCCACAACAAGCTGTTCTTTCCGTTGTTGATTTTCCAACAACTCCGTTCAATCATTCGTCTTAAATATGCTTTTCAAATTCAATGGTGGTAGAAGTTGTCATTTTCTTCTCCGTTCTCTTCTTCCCAAAGATGTAGATTCTAGTCTTTTGTTCCGGAGGCTTTGTGATGTTGCTCTCTTTGAACCATCATATCATTCTGTTAAGATCATGTTCTTCCCTTGCTTGTCCATTTAACTGGAGTGTTGTGCCCTATTCTCAAGTTCTCTTCGTTTTACCAAGTTTTGACTCTCTATCCTATCGAAGTGTTGCCGAAATTTCTTGTGAATTCTTGCTTGTTCATCATGTCATTCTTCATCTCGTTGAAACCTTCAATGATCATTGGTTTCACTCGTTTGCCAGAGAAGCAACAAAGTTTTACCTCTTCCTTTCCTCTTTCTCTTCCCCTTCTCATTCTAAGATCTCGGGTCGAGATCTCTTGTAAGTGGAGGAGAGTTGTAACAGCCCGAGACCGACGCTCCAGAAGATACCCTTTTTATTTCCATTCTCGTCATGTGATTCGTTTTATTGTCGCATTCATCATCGCATCATTTGCATCATCTGCATAGCATCGTCACTCGTTTTTGAAAACTTGCATCCGTTCGTAGTTGCCGGTTCTCTCCGTTCTCGTCGGTGACCGTTTCGAGACCAACCACACACACGCGCCTGCGGCATCGATAAAATATTGTTTTTAAAGGCGCGCATAAAATATTCTCGGATCGGGTCGAAAGTTGTCATGCGGTCTTGTTATATCGTAGGTAGACCGCCTGCCAAATTTCGTCGCAATCAGAGGTCGTTTGTGATCCGAACGGTCGACCGTAGCGGCACCGTTGTCGGTTTATTCGTCGGACGTTTTCGGTGTTTCAAAACTCTGTCACGGGCCGCAAACCTCCCTCTCTTCTTGGCCCAACCCCCTCTCCACAGCCCACCATAGCCCTGCTAGCCCCCTCCGCTTCTGGACCGTCGGATCGAGTTCCGAAGGTTCGAAAACGGGCAAAACCCCTAACCCTAGCCTCCCTGCCTATAAATAGATGCCTTCCCCTTCCATTTTTGGCCTCCCTAGCCTCTCCCGCATAGTTTTCCGTGCCCAGCCACCTTCCCGCCGCCACTTGTCGTCGCCAGATCTGCCAAGCGCCGCCGCCGCCGCCCCCGCAGCCAATGGGAGGGCGCCACGTCGCCCTCTGCAGCCACCCGCCGCCGCGGCCCGCCCGAGCCCATCGCAGGCCCGCCTGGGCCCGGATCGTCGCCGTCCCGCGCCCGAGGAGCTCCACGCCTAGGAGCCCCGTGCCCGATGCCCCGTCCCCATCGCCGATGCCTCGCCTCCTCGCCGGCCAGGGAGCCCCCGCCGCTCGTCGGCCACTGGAGCCCCCGCCGCCGGCGACCACCGGGTCGACCTCGTCATCCCTCGCTCCCTCTTCCTCCCGCAGCTCTGGCTCATCTCTCTCGACGTCCCTCTCTCCCGCAGGAAGCCATGGACGCCCCGATCTGCTTTGCCCTGGCCTAGATTCGTCAGCCATCGCCGGAATGGAGCCACCCCGGTCGGATCCGCCTCCGGCGCTCGTCCCCGACCTCTCGTGCAGTGTCGCCTCGCCGTAGATCGCGCCGCCGCGGACCTGCATCGGGAGGACGACGCCCGTGCCTTCCTCGAAGCCCCCGCTCATGTTGACCGCATCGATCCGACGCCTGTGCCTCGACCGCGGCCAGATCCGCCAGCCCACGGAAGCGCCAGGGCCCAGCGCGCCTCCTCGCCTCAGCCCACGAGGGTGAGCCCCCCAGCCCCGCCTATCCATCGCCATGAGCGCGGTTTACTATGTTGCGCCCGCATGTTTTGTCCCATGTGCACAGATTTGGCCCATATAGTTTTTTTCCTGGCTCTGCGTATTTTGCTAATAAACCTGTGGACTAAAGTTCTACAGAAAAGGCCACATTTTTAGAACGTTAATAAATAATTAACCGTATGCCGTATAAAAATGTTTTATATATGTAATTGCTCAGAAAAAATGTGTAGGTCAACAATATGCCATTTTCATCCATGTTAAAATTGCCTAAGCTCGCTGTTTGCATAATTGCCATCATTTTGCATTGTCATATTTAATTAACGTGCATCGGGATTTAATCCAACAATATATTAAAAATGTTCATATTATCGGCATCGCATTTTCATGCATGACAAACCTGTTCATTGAAATATTTGCATATAACTTGCATTTATTGTTGCTAAAGAGGGTTATTCCCTAAACTTGCATAATTAATTGTGACATATTTCCCTACATGAACCTACGCATATTATATGTGTTTTCGGGGTAGAAAAATCCATAGAATTTAACTGTGCATTTAGTTTTGTCATTGGAGTAAGTTTGAGTGCATGTCATTTTTGCCATGATGCCCATTTGTCTATTTTGTGGGATTTAATCCGTGCATCATATGAAATAATTGTGAACATGAGATATGCCCTTGGACATGTGTGCTAGGCCCTGGTATTTTTGGTTGTCATAGAAATGCATGTTTAGGAGTTGTTTTCTTGTTGCCAACATGCTATAAAAATCTGTTGTTTTGAGGTTCCAAAATATTTCTAAGTCTGGAATCTGTTATTTTGTTGCTGTCTTGCCATGTGATTTGCTAGTGATCTAGTAGTCTTTTGGTGAGGCCACAATGGAGTCTTTTGTTAAGCATGTTATGCTCTATCATGTTGTGCCAATAGTTTGCATGAATAGGTTTTACATCATAATTAATCCTGCTGTCCAATATGTCAATCTGTTAAAAACTGCTGCTCATGTCTACTCTAATTTTCACGAAGTCTGAGAATCTGTTTTCTTCACGATGCCATGTTGTGTTAATGTTTGCCAAGAATCTGAGCATAATTTGATGTTGCGATAAAGTAATGATTTGTAATGCATCATGTCCTCTACCATGCTGTAGATTTTCATGTCATAATATGCCCTGTAGCATATAGTTTTACTGCTGCCAATATGCCTCCGTGAAAATCTGCTATGCAAAAACCTGTTATTTTCACTAAGTCCTAATCTGCTATATTCTGTTGCCATGTTGTGAGCTTCCTACCATGTGTTCCATAACTATTTTGAGTATGATATATGAAGATGAAATGAAGTGTGTGTTGTATGCTACTGCCCCATGCTTAGTTTGTGCATTTTAGAATAGTGTAACTTGTTGTTTTCATGTGTGCAAAATGCAATCTTGCTGTTTTGGACAGATTGGCACTAAACCTTGTGTTGCTTGTTATTGTTGAACCGTAGCTCCGTTTTGAACATGTTGCATATGTAACTTGACTAGAATTTCATGTAGTTTCATAATATCTTGCTGCATTCATGATTTGAAATGCTTGGGGTTGAAATTTTCATGCATTTTGCATTCATGGCATATTATCTTGAGTCGATCATAACTTGTAGACCATAGCTCCGTTTGAGATGTTCCATATATGTAAATCGACTAGAATGACGTGTAGAATTGCATGGTTCACTTTATTTTGCTGTTTAACAAATATAAAACATGATTAGTTCAGATCTGGACCAATTTCGATATTAACATATGGGGTCGTATCGGAAATGCTATATGTTGTTTCCGGCCTCATTTAAACTTACCTAGATGTGTAGTTTACTTATGCTTCACCTCTTGCCATGTTTAACAACATTTAATATTGTTGCGTACCTAAACGGGAGTGAACTAAATAATTGAATGTGGAGTTTCGTCAATATGCCACTCGTTGCATATTGAGCTCCACTTTAATGTGTAGTATTTGTTTGTTGTGATTGCCATGCCTTGCATAATTAAACCGGACATGCATCATATTTGATTGTGCATCATGTCATGCATATGTTGTGGTGTTGTTCATGTGTTTATTGTTGTTTCCGGATTGCTTCTTCTCAATAGAGTTCCGAAACCGCTTCGGAGTGTGAGGATTCGTTGGACTACGTTGGCTCGTCTTCTTCATGGATTCGTTCTTCTTCCAAGCGGGATCTCAGGAAAGATGATCATTTCTCTGGATACCATTACTATCATTGCCATGCTAGATGTCTCGTTTCTATTGCTGACTCGCTACCTACCACTTGTATGTCAAGCCTCCCAAATTGCCATGAAAAGCCTCTAACCCCTCCACATCCCAGCAAACCTTTGTTTGGCTATGTTACCGCTTGCTCAGCCCTTCTTATAGCATTGCTAGTTTCAGGTGCAAGCTCTTTCCATGTGCAACATGGATATTTTTGATATATCACAATATTATTGCTATTTAATTTAATGCACATATATACTTGGTAAAGGGTGGGAGGCTTGGCCTTTTGCTCGTTATTTTGTTCCACTCTTGCCGCCCTAGTTACTTGTGTACCGGTGTTATGTTCCATAATTGAGCGCTCCTAACATGCTCGGGGTTGTTATGGGGACCCGCTCGATTTTTGTTTTAGGATAAAACTTGTCTGGCAAGGCCCAACATTGGTACTACATTTGCCTAATAACAACTAAAATTGCATAGGGACCCGCCGGCACCCGCGGATAATTAATCAACAACCCGGGCCAGTGCTCCTCATGAGTGTTGGTCCAAACTAGAGCACTGTGCGGGGCCAACCCAGGGCAACTTGGGTGATTTCTATCAGTCCACTGTACGCGTCGCTTATCCGCCGTGTCCTGAGAACGAGATACATGGCTCCTATCGGGATCGTCTACACGTCGGGAGGCCTTGCTGGACTTGTTTTACCTTTCTCGAACGTCTTTTGCGAGGAATTCCGAGAATACTTCGGGCCATGTCGAGGTTGCGGTTTTCCAGTGGAATTGCCTAGGAAGATCACGAGATTCGTGGTCGAGGTTATTCCCGCTGCGTGTGGTTAGTTTGTGATGGATGAGTTGGAGCACCCCTGCAGGATTAAATCTTTCGGAAAGCCGTGCCCGCGGTTACGTGGCAACTTGGAAACTTTGTTTAACACCTGGTCATAGCAAACTTGAAGTAAACTCAAATAAAATACACCAACCGTGTGCGTAACCGTGACTGTCTCTTCTCGTGAGTCCTTATCCGAGAGAGAACACGGTGGGGTTATGATTGACGTAAGTAGGTGTTCAGGGTCTCTTAGAGATCATTACTAGTTCACGTCCGTTTATCCGACAATCATCCCCCTTTATTCTTGTACTCGTAAGTTAGCCACTCAAATAAATGCTTAGTGCTTGCTGCAGCCTCACCACTTAACCATACCTCACCCATTAAGCTTTAATAGTCTTCATACCCTTGGAAATGAGATTGCTGAGTCCCTGTGGCTCACAGATTACTACAACAACAGTTGCAGGTACAGGTAATGCGATGATATGACGTGAACGCGATGCTTTGTTTGATTTGGAGTTCTTCTTCTTCTTCTTCTTCATCGATCTAGGATGGGTTCGAGGCGGCAGCCTGGGATAGCAAGGATGTATGTCATTTTATCGTTTGTTTTCGTCCGTAGTCGGACCCTGCTCTTCTGTATGATGTTTGGATATGTTGTTGTATTGATGTGATATTGATGTAGCTTGTGGCGAGTGTAAGCCAACTCCGTACTTGTAATGATATCCATTCTTGCAAAACGACGAGTTGCGCTTCTATCCCTGTCGAGGCCCTCGTGCCAAAATAAGGATAGGATCGCATCTTGGGCGTGACACACAGAGAGATCGAAAAGTCCTTGTTCAAATTTTGTGATGCAGCAAGAATAGAATATGAGGTAAGAAAGCATAGATAGCTAGAGAGCTTGTGCATCCAATTGGCAAAAGAAAAATTCAAGAGTCAAATAGCAATAATTGGATGTCCTTGAATGGATAAATAAATGTAGACCAACATGCTCACAATAAGATGTCAAATGAAATCATGGCAAACATGCACAAACATACTAGCATCTATCAAGCATTTTGGCGATGACGGAGTCATCTATATATGAGTATATTGACTTAGGAGCCAAGTAAGAATACTTGATCATAGGTCATACTCATCGTTTAAGCACAAGTGGGGTTACCAATTTTACATAAAGCATTTAATGTTGTCACATACTATGAGATGCTTTAACTCAAGTCTTAGAGTAAAGCTCCCCTTGATGTGACATCCCCCCATAGGAGGGATAAACTAACCTTGGGTTTTGTCAATGAAGACTTCATGTTGATGAGGTAGTGGTGGATGCTCAACGTTGATGAAGATCACCATGAGTTGGGAACATCCTTGTTGTTTCCTTACTCTTCTCACCTACATGGGTTAGTCCCAACACACAAGAGACAAATACAAGGATATCTATGAACATGGAGTGAAATGCATACATGATGATGTCCATGGATTTGTTGATTATCTTGTCCCTTGCTTACCTTTGAGGGAATGTGTGACTCCTTGAACTATTGCATGTTGTTGACGTTGATTGCAACTAGTTCTTGCCAATAATGAATGTGAGTGAATTTCATTAGCGGAGTCACCCCTCAAGAACTTCTCTAGTTCTTCTTCTTGGGGACCCACATCAACTTGATGGGGATCCTTGGTGTTGAAGTGGCCCTTGTAGAAGTTGAGCTTGAAGTAGCCTTGGGAACCCACTCCACCAAAGCTTGGGATTCATCTTCATATGAGTCAATGTCCTCTTGAAGCTTGTTCTTGCCCTTGAGCTTGTGGTCTTGTGGTGGAAGGTCATCTTGAGTGTTTGTTCCCTTGGGAGGAGTATGTTCATACTTCTCCTTTTGAGGAACAAACTTTGGCTTGGGGTATTGACCTTCTTCCCATTCAACTCCATGAGCGTTGAAGTAGCCAATGCCATGGTTCTTTCGGTATCCTCCGTGCTTGCGTACAATTTCCTCAAATTGCTTACACCTGGCAAGACTCTTGTAGATAGCTTTCTCTATAATTCCTTTCAATTAAGCGTTTTATTGCTCAGGTGTAACTTGGCTAAGAGAATCATCATTAGTGGAATCAATAGAACTACTAGAAGCAACATCATTAGGTTTAGCATTTTTATTGTTGCTACTAGATGAAGAACCTTTCTTGCCTTTGTTACTAGTTTCTCTAGATTTAACTTGTGGCATGAATGTAGACAAGAGTAATCATTTGGCTAGATAAGATGAAGTCTTCTTTCGGAGATCGTCATTGATAGCTTTAAGAAACTCATGTTCTTGCTCCAAGGTGAGCTTCTCGAAGCGTAGCTTCTCATGAGTCCTTACAAGCTCTCTATGATCTTCGAGAGTAGATTCATTGGCTAACTTAAGAGTGTTTAATTCTTTAGTTAGTTGTTCTATTTTCATCTTATCATCATCACACGACTTATCTTGATTAGCATGAAAATTATCAAGTTCATTTTGACTAACATCACTAGTTTTATCAAAGAGCAAGTCATCTTCACAAAGTAAATCATCTTCATCACTATCGAAATCAAGATACAAGGGGTGTGATACCTTGGGGCCTTTAGCCATGAAGCAACTTCCACTCCCTTCATTTGGTGAATCAAATATATCATAGGAGTTGGTAGTCACTAGTGCAAGTCCGGCAACACCTTCATCTTGACTATAGTCGGAGTTGCAGTGATAGCTTCTCTCGGAGTGGTTGTCGGATTCGGAGCCGGAAACCCATTCACCAACATGAGCTTGATGTCTTCTTCTTGAGTAGCTCTTGGTGTACTTGTCCTTCTTCTCCGAGTCCCTACTTCTCCTTGAGGGTCTTCGTTCATAACGATCATCTCTACTCCTTCTCTCTCTTTGTGGTGATTCATTCCTTGAGCTTCGTCTTCTAGGTGACTCTTCTGTTTGTTTGTAGGGAGCCTTGCACTCATTGGAGTAGTGTCCGGGCTTCCCACAATTGTAGCAGTTTCGGTCACGACTTGACGAACGCTTCTCTTCATATCTTGATTTCGAGCTTCGTTCTTTGCCTCTATTCTTGTAGAACTTGTTGAATTTCTTGACCATGAGGCTTATCTCTTCATTGGTGACAAGGTTGTCGCTTGAAGTTGCGGGAGCATCACTTGTGGCTTTGTAAGCACCGCTAGACTGGTTGTGAAGCTCTTCTTTGTCTTTGAGTGTCATCTAATGAGCAACAATCCTTCCAATGACTTCCGTAGGCTTGAGATCTTTGTAGTTGGGCATCATTTGGATCAATGTGCACACAGTGTCGTATCTCTCATCCAAAGCTCGAAGTATCTTCTTGATGATAAATTTGTCGGTCATTTCTTTGCTTCCTAAGCCGGAAATCTCATTGGTGACGAGAGCTAGCCTTCATCTCTGCGACTCCTTCACCATCCTTCATCTTGAACTTGTCAAGTTGGCTTTGAAGAATGTCCAACTTCGATTCTCTCACGGATTTGGTACCTTCGCGCATATCAACCAAAGTATCCCAAATATCTTTTGCATTCTCAAGACGGCTGATTTTGTTGAATTCTTCAGGGCATAGGCAGTTGAAGAGAATGTAACATGCTTGAGCGTTGTATCGCAACATCTTCAATTCATCCGCGGTCGCTTCACGATCCGGTTCCTTTCCATCGCCAAAGAATTCACCTTGCAAGCCAACACGAACAATAGCCCAAACGGTGGGGTTATGACCAAGAATATGCATTTTCATTTTGTGCTTCCAACTAGCAAAATTAGTGCCATCAAAGTACGGACCTCTACGGTGATAATTTCCCTCACTAGACGCCATACTCTCCTAGGTTGTGAGACCAATGCAATGGAGACCAAAGCTCTAATACCACTTGTACGACCGAAAGTATGTCTAGAGGGGGGTGATTAGACTACTTGACCAAATAAAAATTCTACCTTTTCCCAATTTTAAGTGTTGGCAGATTTTAGCAATGATAGCAAGTCAAGCACACCCTACACATGCATGTCTAAGAGTATAGCAGCGGAAAGTAACAATAAGCATGTATAGTAGAGGGTAGGGAGGAAGATCAAACACAATTTGTAGATACGAAGATTTTTCCCGTGGTTCCGATAGGTGGTGCTATCGTACGTCCACGTTTATGGAGTCTTCAACCCACGGAGGGTAACGATCGCGAGAGTCCATGGAGGGCTCCACCCATAAGGGTCCACGAAGTAGCAACCTTGACTATTCCATAACGGCTTCCATCCACGAAGGACTAGCTTTACTATGGGTAGATCTTCACGAAGTAGGCGATCTCCTTGCCCATACAAACATCTTGGTTCAACTCCACAACACGAAGTAGGAGGCTCCCAAGCGACACCTAACCAATCTAGGAGGCACCACCCTCCAAAAGGTAATAGGCTCGGCAATGTCGATGAACTCCTTGCTCTTGTGCTTCAAGATGATAGACTCCTCAACACACAATCACTCTCTCATAGATTTGGCCATGGTGGAAGAGATTGATTTGGTGGAAAGCAACTTGGGGAGGCTAGAGATCAAGATTCATATGGATGGAGTGGAATAGCTTGATCTCAACACATGAGTAGGTGGCTCTCTCTCAGAAAATTGGATGGGGCAAGTATGTAATAGTTCTGAGTGCTTCACTTTCGAGTGGGTGGTGGTGAAGGGGTATATATAGGCATCCCCAAAAATCAAACCGTTACACCTAAAGTGACCAACTTGGTGACACCGATGTGTGAATCTCAGTGGTACCGAAGTGACCAAAAGGCAGTAACTTTTGAATCTCGGTGAGACCGATACATAACTCTCGGTGGTACCGATTAGGTGACCAACGGTCAGATTGCACAACTCGGTGACGCCGATTTTTATATCTCGGTGGTACCGATTCTTGACCATGGCTTACCAGAGAGTTGGTCCAGAAACTCGGTGGTACCGATTCACAATTCTCGGTGGTACCGATTCTTGTGAATGGCTATCCAGAGAGTTGGTCCAAGAACTCGGTGAGACCATCTGGCAAAACTCGGTGGTACCGAAGATTGAAAATAGCTAAACAGAAAGTTGGCAACTGAACTCGGTGGCACTGATGCAGAATCGGTTGCACCGACTAGCTAGGGTTTGGCATGGGTCTGTCTGAGTTTGGGAATCGGTGCCGAGTGGGAATTGTTGGTTGCACCGATTTTGGATATTTGGCTTTGGACAGACTTTTGTGGAAGAGCTTGTGGGTGTTTTTGGTGACTATCTCTTGTGCACGTGGAGCATCTTGTTCACCAACAGTACCTTACCCCCTTTTAATAGTATTGGCTTTCCTATGGACTCAAAGTGATTTCTCACAAAGTAAAATGTAGAGTCCTCTTGCTTGAAGTTTTGCCAATCCATTTCCTTGCATCTTGGGGTTTTCCACAATCCTTTTGCCATCACTATCATTGAACTTTTCCTGAAATATGGTTAGTGGAAACATTAGTTCAATGACATATATGTTGTTATTAATTACCAAAACCACCAAGGGAGCAAATGTGCTTTCAGCCTTCGCCTCGCGAAGCGCACGCCAGCAAGCATCGTTAGGAACCTCGCGAAGCCACCCCACGCGATGTCGCCTCTCGAGGCTGCCACTGAGGGCTTCGCGGGGCGAACTAATCAAGGGTGTCCCGGCGGGATTGCGTGGTCCTACATCTTCACGTGGATGACGTGCGCCATGTAGAGCGGCGCCAGAAGCCGTGCCAGTAGGCACGGATGAGGATGCTTTCCTCTTTTGTGCTAAGGGAGCAGGCCCAGCTTGCTGGTTCCCAAAGCAATATCCAAAGGTTCCTCGTTAGGTGCAAGAAGACCAAGGCTGGGGGCTCGCCAGGACGGAGGTCATCCCCGAGCCCACCAGCGCGTCATGGCAGGAGGATTTTGCAGGCGAAGACTACTTTTGTCAGGATAAGTTGTAGTCATATCCCCCTTCAAACTGGCCGTTGTGGTAACCATTCTCGCCTTGTGTTTTCGGGGGAAGAGGACCGGGGCCAATATAAGATAGGGCAGGCTGCTGTTGTAGAAGGGGATCGACCAAAGGCTAGCTAGAACCCACCTTTGTACTCCCTCTCACCCTCAAGCAATCCAGACAAGCGGGAGTAGGGTTTTACAATGCAAGGTGGCCCGAACCTGGGTAAACTGCCATGTCCACTATTCTTCTTCCTTAGCTCGAGCACGCCGGAGTGTCGTCGTGAGGTTGCGAGGTAGAGTAGGGCGGGGGAACCAGCGCACCCCAGAGTTCGAACCTCTTTGGTCCCCGGAGCCCCAATTCCGAAAGTAGCGAGAGTAACCCTTGTAATCGAGATCTGAGCATCAATAAGCAACACATAGCAAGAGTAGGATTTTACCTCACCAGAGGGGCTGAACCTGGGTAAATTGTCTCTCTTATTCCGAAAACCCCATTCAAGGCTTCGCCCAGCTGCCATGGCCTCGCAACTAAGTTCTCTCATGAGGACACTTGCCATGACAACCCCACGACACCTCTGCCGGCTGGGAATCTGCCATGAGGAGGAGAGGAAGGCAGAAGCGACGGCGCAGGGTCTAATGGTATGAAGAAGATGGGGTTCCTCGCTCTCCTCATGCCCTGCTCGACCACGACCCATGCGCTTGCACCTCCGCCTTGACGAACAGTGCTGCAACCTGGTGCCGCACGCCGCCATGACCACGGCCTCCTCCTCCTCCTCCTCGTCATCATGCATCTGCCAAGATCGTAGCCACTCACCTCCAACTCGACGAACAACACAGCAGCCTATTGCCGCGCGCTGCCATGGCCACGGCCTTCTCCTCCTCACAGTTCTGCCATCACCGTGGCCACTCCATCTGTCGAGCACAAGCATATGCGGCCATGCCTGTGAAGAGGAGACGTGCTGCCACTGCTGCACCTCGAGCACTGGGGAAGAGGCCTAGAAGAACATGCTAGGAGGGTGGCCGACGATGAGAGGTGTGGAGAGAAGGCGGCGATGCGAGAGGGGAGGCAGGATGGTGCGGAGGGGAAGAAGAAGGCTTGGGGCTGGAGGATTGCGCTAGGTTTTTGGGAGAGGATTGGCTTGACGCGGTGCGGGCCACAAGCGCTCCACCACTCGTTTATTTACCGTAGCCCCACGATCACCGCTGCCAAACCATTTTTCCACCTGAACACAAACATGCGATGTGACAGCGAGACGGGCCCCGTACGCAAGAGTGGCCAATAATCGTCCATTCTAACTTGAGCCCATAACGTAGAGAAAAATGGACGTCCATATGTTCGCCATGGAGATAGAAGTACATGGCCAGTGGACAGCAGCGCATATTTTGCGGGTCGGATGAATTCAAAAACGCAATGCCCGAAGCTATGTGGGTAGCCTAGCATGGTTTATCTTCCGCGGTACAGCCTTTGTTTTGGGTTGAGGCAAAAGCTGAGCAGCAAACATATTTTGTATTTTTCTGTAGCTTGGGCCTGGCCTGCAACTTATCTTTTCTGTTGTATAGATTTTTTTCGGATGTGTGCAAAAACAAACAATCAAATTCATGGTCCAGCCCAATCACAACCAACAAAGTGAGCAGCCCATCTCAAAGTAACAAATAAACAGAAAAATGAAAATAAGACCAGGTGCTAAGCCGGATACAACCCAACAGAAGGAAAGCTCGTTAATAGGCCTAATCCACACATGATTACATCAGCTGACTGAGACTTCATGAAGTCTCAATCGACTGAGACCTAGACAGATCCAATGACAAAAGTAGTAAGTTTCAGATCATGCGAACAATGAAAGTTTAGAGGTGAATATGTGACACGGTGCTCCATAACACAAGTTCGAAGACCGTGGATAGACATTCCACTTTGAGGGACTGTTTGATTCGTAAGATTCCTAAAACATCGGATAATAAAAAGGTAGAAACATAGAGGCATGCCCTCTTGTTTCCTATAGAATTACATAAATACAATGATTTAAATGGAGGAGTGTTTGATAGCACAAAAGAAAGAATTTTTATTAAAAGATTTGAGTAAATGGAAATTTTCCTTCTAATTTTGTACAAATGAATCCTAAAAATAAATCACTAGGATTCCGATACTACGATTCAACCAACCATTGGAGGAAAAAATTCCGAGGATATCCAAGTCCTCCAAAATCCTATGGAATTCCTTTGAATAACAAAAGCCCCAATTTTTTCCTCACAAAAGCTTTGCACTTTGATTTGCCTTTACGTATTGCCAGTAAGGCCAACTCCAACGCACGACCCCAAACGGACGTCCGCTTCATCCGCTTTTCGTCTGTTTGGTGGTGGCAATGGGGCAGTGTCCGCCCGGATTTATGGATGCGTCGGTCGTGCGCCGAATGCGAGGCCGCATTTCGGCCGCAACTCGCCCGCTACCCGCTGTGCATGCACAATATGAAAGACGAAAGGATGTTGCAATCATTCACTGATACGTCTCAAATGTATCTACTTTTCCAAACACTTTTGCTCTGGTTTTGGACACTAATTTGCATGATTTGAACGGAACTAACCCGGACTGATGTTGTTTTCAGCAGAACTACCTTGGTGTTATTTTTGTGCAGAAATACAAGTTCCTGGAATTGGACAAAAAATTTGTGAATTATTTTTTCAATAATTAATGAATTATGGAGCGAATATCCACCGGAGGGGGGTTGCATGTGGGCCACAAGCCAATAGGGCGCTCCCACCCCCCTCGGCGCGCCCTGATAGATTGTGGGGCCCACAAGGCCCCCTGCCTTATCCCTTCGGCTCACCTCATCCCTTACCTCTAGCAAAAATTTCCTAGCTCTCTCTCCCCAATGTTCTTCCTCTAGAAACTGAAATTTTCGATCTCTTTGTTCGGAACTCCGTTTCCAAAACTATTTTAAGGAATTGCACTTTCGTATGTGACTCTCTCATTCCTCCAATTAGTTTTTGCTTTAGTGGTTTATATTTTGCATATTTTGCTGCACTTGGTGCTACAGAAAATGAGCTTGCATGTTGAATTCTTTGAGTTCTAAGTAATATGAATGCTTGATATGGCCTCTATGTACCTATATGAGTAGTTGCTATCAATCCTATAAAGTTTTATTGACTTAAATTTGTGGCTAAAAAATTTCAGAAATTTGTGCTTAGGGAAATGAATTTCCTAAGGAAAGGTTCTTCGAGCCAGAGCTCCAAAGGAGTTGTTGGGAGGACTCATGATCTTGACATCAACATTTTCCGCAACACGAAGGTTAGGCCCTATGAATGTCCCCATTCACCCTTCATGAATGAAGCGGTTTTATATCAAGAATTTAGGCAATTCGTTGCAAATGTCAAGCTGAGCAACTTTCTCGCAGATGAGTGTGACCAATACTATCTCCTCACTAATCCCTTCGCGCATAATTTTTACTTCTAGAATAGGCCCGTTGCTCCCATAGTGTCAGAATCTGGGCTCCGGGGACCGAAGAGAGGTTCGAACACTGGGTTGCACCGGCTCTCCAACCTCGCTCTCTGTCTATCCTACGGCGATGCTTCGCCGTGCTTGAGCTTCGGGGGAAGGAACAATGAACACATGATCTACCCAGGTTCGGGCCACCTCGTGGTGTAAAACCCTACTCCTGCTTGTCTGAATTGGCGTAGCGTTAACAAATGAATATAGTGTGTCCTTCTATGGTCGCGACCTTCCCCCTTATATACTGGCCTCGGTCCTGTTCCCCCCATTCACCTGGCGCGAAGGGTCACCACAACAGCCAGTTTGAAAGTGGACAGGATTGCAGCTTATCCTGACTAAAGTAGTCTTCGCCTGCAAAAGCTGCCTACCGTGACGCATCGGTGGGCTCGGGGATGACCTTCGTCCTGGCGAGCCCCGGCCCTGGTCCTCTTTCACCAAAGAGGAAACCTTTTTATGGTCACTTTTGGGGCCGGCGACTGGCCCTGCTTCCTTAGGACGGGAGGGAAAGACTCCCCATCCGTGCCTGCTGGCATGGTGCCAGGCACCTCCTAGCATAGCACACGGCGCCCACGTGGAGCCCCCAAGGGACAACTCCAAGAGGTGGCCTCCCGAGGGCATCCTCACGAGGTCCACAAAAACACCTCGGGCCAGAGGCCTCGAGAAGCGGGGGCTCCCATGGAAGCCCCTCCCGCGTTGTCCAACCCCGGGCCATACTAGGCCCGGATCACGTGTCGTGGCATGGGCCCTAGACAGACGGGCTTGGGTACCCCCAATCCCAGGGGCCCGACAGTAGCCCCCGGGCCCGCGGCATGCACGATCCCGCTCATGGGGAGGGCTAAGCGACACGGACCCTAACCGCCTACGGGCCAGGGCATGACGCGTGGCGCATGTGTCGGATTTCGGGCTCCGCAAAACCCTAAGAAGTTTGAACACAGGGGCGTGTGCTAAGATCCCTTGCAGCCACGCCCTACCTAGCTCACTACACGATGGTTAGGACGATGAACTCGCAAGATGGCGAGGAAGAAGATGCACACGACGATTTACCCAGGTTCGGGCCGCTGTGAAGCATAAAGCCCTACTCCTGCTTTTGTGGATTGCCTCACGAGGAGGTGGTGGATGAACTAGTACAGTGGTGAGTAGCCTCATGAGGGCGCTCGAGTGGTGTTCTTGGCTCTCTGCCTTGTCTGATGTCCTCTCCTCCTTCTTCTTTCCCTTTCTACGGTGCCACCTAGCCTCTATCTATAGCAGCGGCCCGGGTCCTCTTCCCTTATCGCAATGGTGGGAAGGGATCCCACAACGGCCAAATTCGAAGGGGGACAGGAGTACATCCTCACCCTGTCCAAAGGTGGTCTTCGCCTGCAAAGTAGCTGTCGATGATGCAAAGGTGGGCTCGGTGATGACATCCGTCCTGCTGGGCTCATGGTCGTGGTCTTGTTGCATCGGAATGGAAACCTTTGGGGGATGCTTTGGGAACCCACGTACGTCCTTGCCCCCCTTTGCACCAAAGGAGAAACTGTCCCGCCTGGCATGTTGGCGCCCGCCTGTCCTTCTTTGCGTCATCCCCGGCCTCCCGAGGCCAGGTGCTGCATAGGGATCTCCGCCGCTCCGGAGGGGGCCTGAGGAGGCCCATCCTTCACTGGTCTTGGTGCTGTTTTTCCTCGCAAGCTTAGGGCCCTCGCGAGGGCTCTATCTTTAGTGGGGCCGTGCCACCCGTGCTTGGTTGACGAGGTGGGCGATGCCCTTGGCCGCAGGCAGGCAGGTCTGGGTACCCCCGTTCCCAGAACGCCGATAGTAGCCCCCGGGCCCAAGGCGCGCTCGAGCTGGCTTCCAGGCGAAGCCGTTGAGGACGGCCCGAAGCGCCGCGGGCCCAAAACGCCTGCGGGCCAGGCTTGACACGCGTCGCTTGCCTAGTGAATGCCGTCTCCACTCCCGGGGTCGTCAGGGACCTCCCAAGTCAAACTGACGCGATGCCTGCACGCTGCGTCGGCCATCATTACCTTTTCTTGAAGGCGGCTAGTCCCTTGGCCTTCTCCCTTTGGGCCATGCGGATGTGACCCTTCGGGAGCTGATGAATTGACGTGGAGGAGAGTCGCACGCCACCCGAGCCTGCCCCGCGGCGCCCGAGAGGCGCCCGACGCCCGTACTACCCACGACGCTCCGGCTGACAAGGGCTGGGACGCGCAGCGGCGCCATCATTGCCCGGGATGCGAGGGGGCGCCGGTTGGCCCTTAGTCGTGTATAAGTGGGTGAGGGCGAGAAAACCCTCAGCTCATCTTCGTCTTCTTCGCCTCCCAATATTCAAGCTGCCGCTCTCCCAGTCATGGCTCCAGTGAGGAAGTTCTCAGCCGCCAAAAAAGGGAAGGCCTCCAAGGAGAGCCCTGCCTCACCGCCGCCCAGGAGGGGCCGCGGTCGTCCCCAGAAGCATGCCACGGCGCCGGTGGTGGTTCCCCGTGGGCGCGGGCGTGCTCCAACGCGACCCGGGGTTACCATCGGTGGTGCCGCCCGCGGTGGGAGGCCGGCAGTGGCCGCCCGGCCGCCACGCCCGTGGCTCCATTCAGTCGACACGGCCCAGGAGTTCGTGGTGTGGGCGGAGAGGCCGGAGAACACTTGGTTTCAACTCCCGTGCTTCTTCGCGGGGGCGCTGCCGGCCGGGGGGCCTGCTGGCCTATGGCTGCAGGCCGACGGCTGCTGCAGCGCGGCCTCGTGGGTGGAGGTCGAGGTCACCCCCGGGGGTTACATGTACCTGAACCACGGGTGGCAGACGTTTGCCCGCGCCCATGGCATGGAGGGGAGGCGCACCCTTCACTTCAAGTACGACGGGGTGGTGACACTCTTCATCAAGATCTTCGGGGGAGAGGGCGAGCGCCTGGGGTGCTGCCCTGAAGACGACGGCCACGGCGATCTTGGAGATGAGCTTGCCCTTCACGACGGGCGCCACGTCTCCAACGGCAGCGACACCCCCTCCGAGGAGAACCCGAGCGACAACAGCTATGGCGCGCCACCGCGCCGGCGTGCCCGGACCTCGAGGGGTAGCCAGCCGCCGTGGCGTCGCTCCTCTGCTCTAGAAGCGGCCACGCCGGCGTGCCTCCACGGGCCCGTCAAGGAAGAAGGGGACTCCGACTGAGTGCTGGTGTGCCGACGCCAGGGCTCCAGGAGCGGCAGCCCCCGAGCGGGCTTCCTCACTTTCTTTATCCTTCTCTTCTTCCTTTCATGTAATCAAAGAACCAAGGGGGGCCCTATGGGCGTGTAATGAGTTTCGGCTCTTGCGCCCTTGTTAGTACCCTTATCGTGTGTCCTCGTTCTTGTGTCATTGTTAATTGAAACTTCCTGCTGACCGCGGTTAGGGTACCTAGCTTGACATGCTCGCGGTAGGCTTTTCGTCGGGGAGGTTTGGCTATGGCGCTTAGGGAGTCCGGACGTCCTGGGGACTTCTTCTTCTTATGAGTGAGGCAGGTTGGGAGCCCTTTCGGCACTCTGTGTCTGCAGGCCCCAGTCCCACACATTTCTCGACCATCGTAAGGGGCGTCCGGATCACCAGGACGCACTTACGGGGTGAAGCCTCAACACCCTTGATACCGACCGGATCACCAGGACGACGTCAAGGGGCGAGGGGCTATATGACCAGTAAGGCTCCTGAGGCGCGCTGCTCAGGAGCCCCCTTTGACGCTCAAGCAGCTCTACGTTGGCAGGTCCCAGTCCCGCACATTTCCCGACCACCGCAGGGTACGTACGGATCACCAGGACGCAACTACGGGGTGAGGCCTCGACACCCTTGATGTCGACCAGATCGCCAGGACGACATCAAGGAGCGAGTGGCTATATGACCGGTAAGGCTCCTGAGGCGCGTTGCTCAAGAGCCCCCCTTGACGCTCAAGCAGCTCCCCAAAAAAAAGATTTTGTTTCCTGCCCCGGGAGGCGTGAGCCTCCCGAGGCTCCGACATGGCGCGTCAGGCCGTGGGTGGAGCCCCCGAGTGAGTATGAAGCGACACGGGCCTGCTGACTCACCCGGGAGCGCCACGCGAGGATCCGGGTGCCAAGTTCTTGGCAAGGTGCGAGCACCATGCCCCCCAGCCTCCGCTCGCGGGATGCGAGGGGGAGGGAAGCAGGCGAGTACTCGACTCGAAGAGAGAGAACTCAAGATAGGAAATGGCGATGAAAAGAAATCCCTGCCCCTTTTCTTTAAAACATGGTTGGAGAAAACCCTGAGTTTTGTTCCAGAAAAGTTGGCAAATTCGAACACCAGAAGAGCAAATAACAACCGCGTCTGGCGCCTAGACTAGTCTTCATCTTCGTCTTCCCCCAGCGCGGAGCGTAGGCCATCCACATTGCGTGTGCATGGCCATTGGAGGGCAGTGTTGTCCGCCAGCGCGGAGCATGGGGCTTCCACTTGGGCGTGGGTGGGAATCCCTCCGCGTCCTCGGGGGGCTCCAGGCATATACAGACCACTCATTATTACATGAGAGTGTCACGGCCGAAGATAGCTAGGCAAGCCCCCTGGCGCATGGCCCGGGTGCTCCCAACTCCGTTAAGAGCCATCCCACGCATTTCTACTCGCTTGCATGCCCCTATGACCCTAACCCGGATGCATTGTTCCCCGCGTAGCCGCAGGATTGTGCTCCCACGGCCCAAACATGAGCACAATGCACCCGACGCAGCCATCGGGGTGTTATGTCAATGAAGTCGCCTCGTGAAGTGCCAGAGCGCCGGCCAGGTTGCGTCCCGAGGACCTCGTGAGGCCCAGCCTCCCGAGGCTGTGCCGGCGCTGCGGCTGCCACGGGTGGCCCACGCTGCTTGTATCCTGCTGCTTCCCCTTGGTCCGTTACTCGTGAGGCCTCGGGGCTTGGCTCCGTGTTCCTTGCTCGCGAGGGCGATGGCTTGCGCCGTGCCCCACGGTCCCGGGGGCGTCCTCCCTCTTCCTCCTGCTCGCGTTGTCCAGGCCAGGTGCTCCATCGACGAAAGCCCCCAGGCCCGTCTCGGGGAGGACGCCCAGGGTGCCCCCTACTCCTGGGGTGTGCCGGCGCCTGCGGCAGGTGCCTGTTCTATCTCACCGTCCGGAGGTATGACGTAGCTTGGTACATAGGGCTCTACGTAAGGACCCTGTTCTCCTCCTGAGCCGTCCGGGGAGGCGCCGGGGACGGCCCCTCCGGGTAGCGGCGGGGCCCAGCGATCTCCAAGTCCTCCCGCAAAAAGAGGGAGAAACCTTGAGAAAGTATATCCAGAGATTCAGCCGAGTGCACCGCAACATCCCAGAGATCCATCCCGCTGGGGTGATTGCTGCGTTCCACTCGAACGTGCACAACAGGAGGATGCGAGCAAATATGAATGTCAAGCTCCCCAAGACTGTTAATGAGCTTTACACCTTGGTGGATAAGTGCGCTCGAGCTGAAGAAGGAAGGGGACTTACTGGGGAGGAGGGAGGCGTTGAAGTGGACTCAGATGATGATGACGACGCCCCCGACCCGAAGGGAAGGAGCAGGAAGCGCAACAAGAAGCGTAAGGGAAAGCAGTATTGGTTGTTGAGAGCTCCGGAGACCTCAGTGCAGGCAACAAGGCGAAAGCCGAAACCCCCGGCAAGGAGCTGCCGTGTGCGCTGATTGCCGTGAGGCTGCTGCCGCTGAGAAGACCGGGAAGTCCGACGGGCCATACTACAAAATTCACCGGACCAAGGTCCATGATCTCCAAGAATGCCGACAGGTCGAGCAACTTGTTGAGAAACAGAGGGCCGAGTATGAGAAGCGCGACAAAGAAAAAGGCTAGGACGGCGCTGCCGGGAAAGGCCATGGCGGCAGAGGAGGTCGCTGCGGCAAAACCCTGCAGCAAAAGGAAAAACCCGCCAGAGGCCGAGAGAAGAAGGAAACAGACGATATGAGTGAAGATGAGGATGATGATGAGGATTCGAGTGACAGGGAGTTTTAGAAAGCAACCGAAGCCATGTGCGTTGACGGGGGTACATCCTTGCATTCCTGTCGCCGCCAGCGCAAGCAGTGGGCATGCGAGGTTAATGTTGTGGAACCTACTGCATAATCTAGGAAGCCGCTCAGATGGCCCCGCACGCCTATCATCTTTGACGAAGAGGATCATCCTGGCCGTACTACTATGGTCGAATGCTTGCCGTTGTTGGTTTCTCCAACAATCCGCAACCTCAAGGTGTCCAAGATGTTAGTTGACGGCGGGGCAGGATTGAATTTGATCTCCCCTAGAGTGTCTGAGAAATTGCACATCCTTTATGAAGAGCTCGAAGCTACGGGTACATTCCAAGGAATCAACCCCGGTAGGAGCCGACCCTAGGGAAAGATCACCATGCCTGTGACATTTGGCGGGGAGTTGAACTTCCGGACAGAGAGGATAGTGTTCGACGTCCCCGAGATCCCGCTGCCTTACAACGGAATCCTCGATCACCCAGCTCTGGCAAAGTTCATGGCAGCATCCCACTATGCCTACAATACCTTAAAGATGCCAGGGCCCATTGGGGTCATTTCCATCCCATCCGACAAGAAGAACACAGTTATCTGCGTGGACCAGATGTATCGTGATGCGGTAGCAGCTAAAGCCACAGAAATCCCAGCTCCCGCCAAGGACACAGAGAAAATGAAGAAGGCTAGCAAGAACACCGGCAAGGACTCCGAGAAGCGTGCCTCTTCGGAGTGCGCCGCACCTGACGATGACCTGCCGGAGAGTTCCGCTAGCAAGAAGACCAAGGTCGCCTATCCTGAGATGAAGAAAGTCCCGGCAAGGGAGGATGGCACTGGTGGTACCTTCACCATCAGTGCTAACCTTACTGACAAATAGGAAAGCGCGCTCATTACCTTCCTGCGGGAGAATGTCGATGTGTTTGCCTGGCAACCATCTAAAATCCCCGGTGTTCCCAGGGAGGTAATTGAGCACCACCTTGCACCATCAATTAAAAGGTTAGGAAACAGGCCTTGGAGCGGCAGCAGTTCATTGCCAAGGAAATCAAGAAGCTTGAAGCAGCTGGTTTGGTCAGAGGGGTGTTGCATCCAACTTGGCTGGCAAACCCGGTGGTGGTACGAAAGGCAAATGGGAATTGGAGGCTTTGCATAGACTTCACTGACTTGAACAAGGCTTGCCCGAAGCACCCTTTCCCCTTGCCACACATAGATCAAATTGTGGATTCCACCTCCGGATGTGACTTGCTCTCCTTTTTGGATGCCTACTCCAGCTACCACCAGATATTTATGACTAAGGAAGATGAGGAGAAGACCGCATTCATAACTCCCTGTGGCACGTACTGCTTTGTGCGTATGCCCTTTGGGTTAAAGAGTGTTAGTTCGACCTTCGCCAGGGCTGTTCAAATTGGTTTTGGACCTCAGCTGCACAGAAATGTGGAAGCCTACATGGATGACATCGTGGTCAAGACCAAGGATGAAGCCACTCTCATACAAGATCTGGAAGAAACTTTCGCAAACTTGCGCAAGATCAACCTGAAGCTCAACCCTTAAAAGTGTGTGTTCGATGTCCTATCCGGCAAGGTGCTTGGGTTCTTCGTATCTCAGCGAGGAATAGAAGCCAATCCCACGGCAAGGCGATTGAACAGATACAAGCACCCAAGGCCATCAAAGATATCAGACACTTGACCGGATGTGTTGCCGCGTTGACTAGGTTAATCTCAAAGTCCGCTGAACGCGCCTTGCCGTTCTTCAAAATCTTGAAGAAGGCTGGCCCGATGAAGTGGACCCCGAAGGCAGATGCAGCGCTGCAAGACCTGAAGAAATACCTATCCCCTTCTCCCACCTTGGTCGCTCCTAAACCGCAAGAGCCATTGCTGCAATGTTTGGCAGCGATGAATCAAGTGGTTAGTGCAGCGCTGGTGGCGCAGCGGGAAGTGGATGGAGATTCAGTAGCCGCTGCTGATGCTCCCGAGAGCGGGAAAGAAACATATGCGGTACGACTCAACACAGATCAAGGGGGATCTCAACAAATGATTGACAGCGGATCCAAAGAAGTGGCAAAGCAGAAAATGGTGCAGCGGCCCATGTACTTTGTCAGTTCCCTGCTGCAGGGGCTACATCAAGGTACTCTGGAGTGCAAAAGCTGATCTTCGGCCTCATCATGGCCTCGAGGAAGCTGCGCCACTACTTCCAAGCCCATGAGATAACATTTGTCACCCGTTTCCCGTTGCAACGCATACTGAGAAACCCCGAAGCCACTGGCAGGATAGTTGAGTGGGCATTGGAATTGTCAAGTTTCGGATTAAAGTATGAGAGTACTTCCACCATTCAAAGCAGGGCTTTGGTGGAGTTTATTGCAGAATGGACACCCACGCCAGATGATGAAGCTCCGGGGACAATCCTCCCCGGCAAAGAAGCACCCAAGGATTGGATCATGTATTTTGACGCTGCTTTCTCACTCCAGGGCGCTGGAGCAGGCGTGCTTCTCATCGCCCCTACCGGTGAGCACCTCAAGTACGTCATCCAGATGCACTTTCCCTGGGAGGAAGCCACCAACAATACCGCTGAGTACGAGGGGCTCCTTGCCGGACCCAGACCTGCCTGCCTGCGGCCCAAGGCATGGCCCATCTCGCGAGCCAGGCAAGGCCTGGCTCGGCCCCGCTGAAGACAAAGTCCTCGCGAGGACCCAAGCTCTCAAGGGAAGCAACACCAAGATCAGCAAGAAGTGGGCCTCCTCAGGCCCCCTCCGGAGTGGCGGAGATCTCTATGCAGAACCCGGCCTCAGGAGTCAAGGATGACGCAAGGAAGGACAGGCGGGCGCCAGTGCGCCAGGCGGTGCAGTTTCCCCTTTGGTGCAAAGGGAGCAAGGACGTACGCAGGTTCCCAAAGCGCCTCCCAAAGGTTTCCATTCCGGTGCGACAAGACCACGACCACGAGCCTAGCAGGACGGATGTCATCGCCGAGCCCACCTCTACATCATCGATAGCTACTTTGTAGGCGAAGACCACGTTTGGACAGGGTAGGGATGTACTCCTGTCCCCCTTCGAATTTGGCCGTTGTGGGATCCCTTCCCGCCATTGCGATAAGGGAAGAGGACCCGGGCCACTGCTATAAGTAGAGGATAGGCTGCACCGTAGAGAGGGGGATGAAGGGAAAGACAACAGACAAGGCAGAGAGCCAAGAACACCACTCGAGTGCCCTCACGAGGCTACTCACCACTGTACTAGTTCATCCACAACACCTCCGCGTGAGGCAATCCACCAAAGCTGGAGTAGGGTATTACGCTTCGCAGCGGCCCGAACCTGGGTAAATCATCGTGTGCATCTGCTTCCTCATCATCGTGCGAGTTCATCGTCCTAACCATCGAGTAGCGAGCTAGGTAGGGCGAGGCTGCGGGGGATCTTCGCACACGCCCCTGTGTTCGAACTTCTTGGGGTTTTGCGGAGCCCGAAATCTGACATTTGGCGCGCCAGGTAGGGGGTGTATCGGAGTCTTTCTCGAAGCCTCGCTCTTCCCTCGCCGCACCGTTGCAATGGCCTGCGCCCGACAAGCTTCCTCCGGCCATGGCGGATCCGTCTTCACCAACCCCACCGCTGCAGACCGAGACCCACGCCCCAGCGGCACGATGTTGGGCGGTCAGTATCAAGCCGCCAGTGTCGTCTCTACCATCGTCGCCCCTCGCGCCACCTAAGCGCACGGCGGACGGGCGGCGCCCCCGGCACCGATATCGCGCTGCACCTACGTGGGAGACCTCGACGTGCACGATGCGTTGCTGATGGCAAGCGAGATGCTTGGCCACCGCACGACGCACGGGGGCTTCGACGCATGGGCCGAATACATCGCTGAACTGTTCGCCGCGCCTGTCGCCCAACCCGCCGGCGGCGTGCCCCTCAGGCCCAGGACGAGCCCGAACGGGGCCCGCCGCACGCCGTGCTCCTTCTCCTCCAAATTCCGGTGACCGGTTTCGGGGCGCCGCCCGGCCCCGACGATGGAGCGCACGGAGGAAACAATGGGACACCCCGCGCGCGCACCGACTCACACTCTCATACCCCTGCGGACCGTCAACAGCCTGGGTTAACCAGGCGGGAGCGCCCCATCCTGCGCAGCGAGCAGGCGACGCAAGCGTCCGGACAAGCAAGCAACCATGGTGAAGGCGCATCGGATCGTCAAGGTAACAATCCCCGTAAAGAAGCACGCGGCCCACCCAGCAGCGGTGGCAGAGGTAAGCAACTTCGAGCTGAGGCTTGTCGCAGGAGGATCTGCGGGCTGTGCGCACAGGGCGGCGCCCCGCCGCCGCCCGAAGGGGCCGTCCCCGGCGCCCTGCCGGACGGCTCAGGAGGATAACCGGGCCCTTATGTAGAGCCCTATGTACCAAGCTACGTCGTACCTCCGGACGGTGTGATGGATCAGGCGCCTACCGCAGGCGCCAACACCCCCCAAGAATAGGGGGTACCCTGGGCGTCCTCCCCGAGCCGGGCCTGGGGGCTTCCACCGACGGAGCACCTGGCCTGGACAGCCTTAGCGGGAGAAAGATGAAGGACGCCCCCGGGACCGCGGGGAACGGCGGAAGTTGTCGCCCTCGCAGGCAAGCAACACCGAGCCAAGCCCCGAGGCCTCAGGAGAAACGGCCTGGGGGGAGCAGCAAGACACAAGTAGCATGGGCCACCCACGGCAACCGGAGCGCCGGCACAACCTCGGGAGGCTGGGCCTCACGAGGCCCACATGACACTGTCTGGCCGGCGCCCCGACGCTTCACGAGGTGGCTTCATCGACAAAACACCTTTATGGCTGCGCCGGATGCATTGTGCTCATGTTTGGGCCGCGGGAGCACAATCCTGCGGCTACACGGGGAACAATGCATTCAGGTTTGGGTCATAGAGGCGCGCAACCGAGCAGAAATGCACGGGATGGCTCTTGACGGAGTTGGGAGCAACCGGGCCGAGCGCCTGGGGGCTTGCCCAGCTATCTATGGCCGTGACACTCTCACGTAATAATGAGTGGGCTGTATACGCCCGGAGCCCCCCGAGGACGCGGAGGGGTTCCCACCCACGCCCAAGTGGAAGCCCCATGCTCCGCGCTGGCGGACAACACTGCCCTCCAATGGCTATGCCCATGCAACGTGGATGCCCTACGCTCCGCGCTGGGGGAAGACGAAGATGAAGACTAGTCAAGGTGCCGGACGCGGCTGTTATTTGCTCTTCTGATGTTTGAATTTGCCAACTTTTCTGGAATAAAACTCGGGGTTTTCTTCAACCATGTTTTAAAGAAAAAAGGGTCAGGGATTTATTTTCATCGCCATTTCCTATCTTGGGTTCTCTCTCTTCGCATCGAGCACTCGCCTGCTTCCCTCCCCCTCGCACCCCGCGAGGGGGGCTGGGGGGCACGGTGCTCGCACCTCGCCAAGGCCTTGGCACCCGGATCCTCGCGTGTTGCTCCCGGGTGAGTCAGCAGGCGCGTGTCGCTTCATACTCGCTCGGGGGCTCCACCCACGGCACGATGTGACATCTCGGAGCCTCGGGAGGCCCGCGCCTCCCGGGGCAGGAAACAAAATTTTTTGGGGAGCCGCTTGAGCGTCAAGGGGGGCTCCTGAGCAACGCGCCTCAGGAGCCTTACCGGTCATATAGCCACTCGCCCCTTGATGTCGTCCTGGCGATCCGGTCGACATCAAGGGTGTCGAGGCCTCACCTCGTAGTTGCGTCCTGGTGATCCGGACGTACATTACGGTGGTCGAGGAATGTGCGGGACTGGGACCTGCCGACGTAGAGCTACTTGAGCGTCAAAGGGGGCTCCTGAGCAGCGCGCCTCAGGAGCCATACCGGTCATATAGCCACTCTCCCCTTGATGTTGTCCTGGCGATCCAGTTTGCATCAAGGGTGTCGAGGCCTCACCTCGTAGTTGCATCCTGGTGATCCGGACGTACATTACGGTGGTCGAGAAATGTGTGGGACTGGGGCCTGTAGACACAGAGTGCCGAAAGGGCTCCCAACCCGCCTTGCTCGTGAGAAGAAGAAGCCCCCCGGGACCTCCAAGTCCCACAAGCGCCACTGCCATGCCTCCCCGACACAGAAGCCTACCGCGAGCATGTCAAGCTAAGTAGCCTAATCACGTCCGGCAGGAGGTTTCAATTAACAATAACGTAAAGGCCAGGACACGTGATAAAGGTGCTGATAAAAAAGAGGCGAGCGCCCAAAATCATTACACGCCCATAGGGCTCCCCTTGGTTCTTTGATTGCAGGAATGGGAAAAGAGGAGGAGAAAGAAAGTGAGAAAGCCCCCACGGGGGCTGCCGCTCCGGGGGTGATAACCCACAAGTATAGGGGATCGCAACAGTTGTCGAGGGTAGAGTATTCAACCTAAATTTATTGATTCGACACAAGGGGAGCCAAAGAATTTTCTCGAGTATTAGCAGCTGAGTTGTCAATTCAACCACACCTGAAAGACTTAATATCTGCAGCAAAGTATTTAGTAGCAAAGTAGTATGGAAGTAGCGGTAACGATGGCAAAAGTGACAGTAGCAGTTTTGTAGTGATTGTAACAGTAGCAACGGAAAAGTAACTTAGCAAAGATCAATATGTGAAAAGCTCATAGGCAATGGATCAGTGATGGATAATTATGTCAGATGGAATTCATCATGCAACGGTTATAACATAGGGTGACACAGAACTAGCTCCAATTCATCAATATAATGTAGGCATGTATTCCATATATAGTCATACGTGCTTATGGAAAAGAACTTGCATGACATCTTTTGTCCTACCCTCCCGTGGCAGCGGGGTCCTAATGGAAACTAAGGGATATTAAGGCCTCCTTTTAATAGAGAACCGGACCAAAGCATTAACACTTAGTGAATACATGAACTCCTCAAACTACGGTAATCACCATAAAGAATCCCAATTATTGTCACCCCGGGGGATGCGGATCATAACTCGTAATAGGTGTCTACAACTTGCAAGATAGGATCAAGAACACATATATATTCATGAAAACATAATAGGTTCAGATCTGAAATCATGGCACTCGGGCCCTAGTGACAACCATTAAGCATAGCAAAGTCATAGCAACATCAATCTCAGAACATAGTGGATACTAGGGATCAAACCCTAACAAAACTAACTCGATTACATTGTAAATCTCATCCAACCCATCACCGTCTAGCAAGCCTATGATGGAATTACTCATGAACGGCGGAGAGCATCATGAAATTGGTGATGAAGGATGGTTGATGATGATGACGGCGTCGATTTCCCCTCTCCGGAGCCCAAAACGGAACCCAGATCTGCCCTCTCGAGGAAGAACAGGAGGTGGCAGCGGCTCCGTATCATGAAACGCGATGACCTCTTCTCCTTGATTTTTTTCTCCCCGAATAGGAATATATAGAGTTGGAGTTGAGGTCGGAGGAGCTCCAGGAGGCCCACAAGCCTGCAGGGCCCTAGGGGGGCGCGCCCCCCTGGCTTGTGGCCAATGGGTGGGCCCCCTCCGGTTGATTCTTTCGCCAGTATTTTTTATTAATTCCAAAAATATTCTCCGTAAATTTTCAGGTCAATCCGAGAACTTTTATTTCTGCACAAAAATAACACCAAGGCAATTCTGCTGAAAACAGCGTCAGTCCGGGTTAGTCCCATTCAAAGCATGCAAATTAGAGTCCAAAACAAGGGCAAAAGAGTTTGGAAAAGTAGATACGATGGAGACGTATCAGGGGACGCTGGCTTCGGCGCGCTGAAGCTCAGTAGGAATCCCCCTCTTCCTTGACAGACCCATGGAGGCGCGCCGGCGTGGCCGCTCCTTGGGCAGTAGAACGAAGCCGTGGCGGCGGGCCACCCCCCGAAGTCCGGGCGCGCCTGGGCGGCGGCGCGCCGTAGCTGCTGTCGCTGCCGTCGCTCGGGCTCCCCTCGGAGGGGGTGACGCTGCTACTGGAGACGTGACGCCTGCCGCCAAGGACAAGCTCATCTCCAAGATCGCCGCGGCCCTCGTCTTCCGGACAGCACCCCAGGCGCTCGCCCTCTCCCCCGAAGATCGTGACTAAGAGTGTCGCCACCCCATCGTACTTGAAGTGAAGGGTGCGCCTCCCCTCCAAGCCACGAGCACGGGGAAATTTCTTCCACCCGCGGTATAGGTACACATAACCCCCGGGGGTGACCTCGGCCTACACCCACGAGGCCGCGCTGCAGCAGCCGTCGGCCTGCAGCCATAGGCCAGCAGGCCCCCCGGCCGGCAGCGCCTCCGCGAAGAAGCACGGGAGTTGAAACCAAGCGGTCTCCGGCCTCTCCGCCCACACCACGAACTCCTGGGCCGTGTTGGCTGAATGGAGCCGCGGGCGCGACGGCCGGGTGGCCACCGCCAGCCTCCCACCGCGGGCGCCACCACGACGACTACTGCGGCCGCCCGCGCTGGACGGAGCCCCCCGCGGCTGCCGATGGAAACCCCGGGCCGCGTTGATGCATGCCCGCGCCCACGGGGAACCACCACCGGCGTCGTGGCATACTTCCGGGGACGACCGCGGCCCCTCCTGGGCGGCAGTGAGGCAGGGCTCAACTCGGAGGCCTTCCCTTGCTCGGCAGCAGAGAATTTCCTCATGGATGCCATGGATGGGAGAGCGGTGGCTTGAAGATTGGGAGGCAATGCGGATGTAGATGTGTTGAGGGTTTTCTCGCCCTCACCCGCTTATATACAACCAAGGGCTAACCGGTGCCCCCTCGCATCCTGGGCGGCGTGCGGCCCTGCCCCGCGTCGGTTCGTCAGCCTCTGAAGGGTCACATCCACGTGGCCCGAGGGGAGAAGGCCGAGGGAACAGCCGCATTCAAAGAAAAGTAATGATGACCGGTGGGGCGCACAGGCGTCAACTCAGTTTGACCGGGGGTCCTTGACGTCCTCGGGAGTGGAGGCGTCGTCCCCTAGGCGCGCGGCACGTGTTGGGCCTGGCCCGCAGGAATTTGGGGCCCGCGACGCCTCGGGCCGTCCTCAAGGGCTTCGCCCGGAAGCCAGCTCGAGCGCGCCTTGGGCCCGAGGGCTACTGTCGGCGTTCTGGCACAACCTGAAGGCGCGCTCGGCACCCCCCTTGGGTTGGGCTCGGAGGCTTCCATCCAGGAGGCCCCCGGCTTCACCGGTGAGACAAGGGAGGCGTTCGGGCACAACCTGAAGGCGCGTCTTGAAGCGCGACTACCAGAGCCAGGGGCACGGCGCGAGGCGCCGATCTCGCAAGAGTCTGTCATTAAAGCGATCGAGGAGCTTCAGGAGGCACAGGCGGAGTATGGCGGGGACTGCCCTGCACCGCAAATCACAGCCGCCATCGTCGGCCCAGTCGACCAGCCGCATGTCTGCATCAACACACCCGCAATCAATAGGGCCGCGTCCCAGGGCCACTTTTGGCCATCACGTGCCGACCACGGGTGGGTCTACCTGCACGACTACGTCCGCATGCCCTTTGTCCTGGCAAACGCCAGCGTCACCTTCCAGCGCCTTTCCCGGGCCACGCTCGCACCTTACCTGGCGAGGCGCAGCGAGGAGTTGGAGGAGATGCCCGGACCGAGCACGGGTCCCGAGCCCCGGGAAATGACGGGCCCGTGAGGGCCGCGCTCGTGGAGGTACAAGATCAGGCTATGACGGCAGCTTCGACTCTCCGGCGGCATGGCCGCCAGGTGACTTTTTGTTGGTCTGTGCCAGGTAACCTTTTGGTTCATTCTATTTGAGGGCGCCCACTGGGCGGCATTATCCTCAGGCGATCAGGGCGTACCCCTGCAGCCACCGCACTTACGCATATTTCAGCAGTTTCTCATGCATGTGATCTGTTTCCTAACGTTTCCAATTTGCCTGCATGGCACTTTGCCGGCGTGAATGTTGCCACATCCGAATGATCCTACCTTCGACCGCCTCGTGAGAGGACTGGGCACGGAGTCTGTGCTCGGGTCCATCCCTGCAGCGTTGATAAATCCAGTGGTTGAGCTTTGTCTGGCGGGCCAGCCCCGTTCACGTCACCTCCTGGGGTCAATGGTGCTTGGCCCTCTCGTGCGATGGCCCTAGCGAGGACGTTTGGTGCAGGCTTCTCCAAAATTTGCAGGACCTCGGACGGCGCTATCTACAAGAAGACCTAGGCACAAACCGCCTTTGAGGTAGGGACCTCGCGAGGCCAAAGCACCCTCATGAGCTCCCAGATACACCTCCCAGTTCTACCGTGCCAGCCACGCGTACGAACTCAATGGGCTGTACACGCCCGAGCCCCCCGAGGACGCGGAGGGGTTCCTTCCCAGACAATGTGGAAGCCACAGCCCTGTGCTAGCGGTCAACATGGTCTACCAATGACTATGCCCATGCAAGGTGGAAGCCACAGCCCTGTGCTGGCGGTCAACACGGTCCACCAATGACTATGCCCACGCAAGGTGGAAGCCACAGCCCCGTGCTGGTGGTCAACACGGTCCACCAATGACTATGCCCACGCAATGTGGAAGCCCTTTGCTCCGTGCTGGGGATAAACAACTAAGGGCGCCCCAGCGGCTGCATCCCACCTCAGGAAGGCCCCTCACGGCCCCGTCTCGCTGCATTCCCCTGGGATGTACGTGTGAGGGGGCTGCACGGGGGCTACTACCGGGCCACCCCTGGTAGACGCCACCTCCCCAGGTTTGCCAAACCTGGTCTTCACGCGCCCCTCTCAGGAGAAGCCAGCAAGGAAAGGTATGGGAGCCGCTCGTACGTCAAGGGGGACTCCTGAGCATCGTGACTCAGGATCCTCACTGGCCACGTAGCCCTTCACCCCTTGGAACCATCCTCGGTGATCCGGACGGCCCAACGGTGGCTGAGGTATGCGTGGGGCCGGGCCCCTCCGACGCAGAGCTCAAAAGCGCTCAAACCCCTAAGGAGAACGCCGGAGCTCGTACATCAAAGGGGACTCCTGAGCATCGCGACTCAGGAGCCTCACTGGCCACGTAGCCCCTCACCCCTTGGAACCGTCCTCGGTGATCCGGACGGCCCAACGGTGGCTGAGGTATGCGCGGGGCCGGGCCCTGCCGATGCAGAGCGCAAGGTGTTCAAAATTTCCAAGTCAAGAAGGACGCTGGAGCTCGTACGTCAAGGGGGACTCCTAAGCATCGCGACTTAGGAGCCTCACTGGCCACGTAGCCCCTCACCCCTTGGAACTGTCCTTGGTGATCCGAACGGCCCAACGGCGGCTGAGGTTTGCGCGGGGCCGGGCCCTGCCGACGCAGAGCGCAAGGTGTTCGAAATTTCCAAATTAACCCTATCTTCACCATGTTCTCTTCATGAGGGCTGCTCGTACGTCAAGGGGGACTCCTGAGCATCGCGACTCAGGAGCCTCACTGGCCCCGTAGCCCCTCACCCCTTGGAACCGTCCTTGGTGATCCGGACGGCCCAACAACGGCTGAGGTATGCGCGGGGCTGGGCCCTGCCGACGTAGAGCATCACAACAAGCAAGAAGGAAACAAGGCGAAGAGAGCAACCATGCAGTTCAACAGTTATTACAAGCATTAAAAGTTTTCGCGAACACAAACGAGTTTAACGCCTCCTCGAGGCACGATGAACGTTGTAGGAAGGAAACAAGGAAGAGGAATCAGGAGGAGCCTCTGCCGCCACTCGTCCCGCCTGCGGGGGACTCGTCGTCGACATCGCTGGCGTTGTCTTCTTCACCACTAACCCCTGCAGCTTCAGGAGGCGGAGGAACGGTGATGCGCGTGAACTTCTTCACCAGCGCTTCCACGGCACCCTTCACTGCCACCGCTGCACTGCTGCGGACCCCAGGTGCGACCGGGCGGATCACAGAGTCAAAGTCAAACCCTGGCTCGCGAAGGTGAAGGTGGCTGAAGACGCGCGTCGCGGCCTCAGAAAAGAGGTCGTGACACTCGCTCTCCAAGACTCCCTCCACCTTGGCAACGGCGCCCTCCAGCGCCTCGACGAACTTGGAAGCAAGCTCCGCGAAGCCGCTCTCCGGAGCCACCAGGGGTTCCGTAAACCCTTCCCGGCAGTGGGAGTGGAGCGCTTGGCGAAGCCTGAGCTCGACCGGGGGAAGGGCGCTGAGCTCCGTGGCTTTCTTCTCCTCGGCCTCAGCTAGAGCCTTTTCCGTGGTTTCGAGCCAGGCCTTTTCCAGGGCAACTTCCCTTTCCCGCGCGTCCAGGCACTCTCGCGCCGCGGCATTGTCGGCCATTGCCTGGGACAGCTCGGAGTCCCAATCGGCAAGCTGGGCCTTGCATGTCTTGAAGGCCTCCCCCTGTTGACGCAGTTGCTCCTCAAGCGCGGACTTCTCTTCCTGAAGAATCTTCAAGCGGGCCTCCGCCTCGTCGCGATGCCCTGCAGCAGACGCCGCGTCGGTCAATGCCGCCTCGAGGGCTGCCTTGGCTGACACGGCCTCCTTCTCGCTCTTCGCCACGGCGGCCTCGGCCTGCCCCTAGACCGCCACGATAGATGCGTCGGCCCGGAGCCATCCAAAAAGGAGCCCCAGGCGCCCACTAGCGAGGCGATCGTCGGTACCCACGAGGGCTTCCCGGACTTGACCTAGAGCGGTGAAGGCCCCGTCCAAGACGTCGAGGCCGCGCGACGAAGGCGCCAAGGCCTCCTCCGGAGGAGTCGCCTGTGGGGTCGCAGACGGCGTCCCCCGGGAGACAGCAGCACGAGGAGCGGGAGGCTCCGGAGGCTGCACAGCGACCACGGGCAAGGCGGATGCAGACGGATCGATGGGCGGCCGGCCCTCTGGGGCTGGCCCTCCGGATAGCGACACCGATGCGCACCGAAGGGCAGGAGGGACCACGCCAATAGGCATTGGGGGCTGGAGGGGCTCCGTGGTGGTAACCAGGAGGGCTGCCTCGCGAGCCCCCACCCCCTCGCCCGCAGGCACCACGTCGGGCGACGGCGGCACGACAGGAGCGGGTGGCGCATCGGAAGACGCTTTCTGCTTGACGCCCACCTTCTTCTTCCTCATCTTCAGCGCGGCGGCATTCCTAGTTGCCAGGCAAAGGAAAATCATCAATACTCAAGCTACCAGCAGGGGACCCAGGCCGAGACGGATTACTTACTCTTCAACGTCGACCCACTTCCTCTTCCCCTCCGCTCCGGTGGCGACGGGGGTGCCCTCGCCTTTCTTTGTAAGGGCACCACCACGCTGGAGAACAGGGGCACTGTCCGCAAGGGCAGCCGCTGGAGGGTCCGTCGTGACCCCGGCCTCGCCCACCTGGCCCACAGGCCGTGATTCGGGCGGGGGCGAGGCCGGCACCCCAACCGCCTTGCCGGCAGAGACAGGGCACACCGGAGGAGACTCTGCCCCGCGCTTCCAGGGGGTCACCAGGCAGGCGGACCGTGTGGCACGGGGAGCCGGTCCTAGCCCCCTGAGGACCTTGGCGGGACGTGCAGAGCTAGTAGCAGAGGCCTCACCAGCATCGTCATCATCCTCAAGGTCACGCAAGAGCATGCTCTGCGACGGGGGAGACGCCCCCGCCAGGTCATCGTCCGCTGTCTTCTCCGAATCCTCCTCACCCGTGGTGTCGCCGGAGGACACCATCACCAGAGAACCAAGGCCCTTAGCTGGGGGGAGCCCCAGTTCGTTGAAGACAGGCATCTTGGCGACCAAATCGGCTCTGTCATCGCGGCGGTATAGCGGGGCGTAGTCTTTGGGGAGATCACCAGGGTCACCGTTGAGCAGGATTGTCATAGCCCTGTTCAGTTCCTCGGGGGTTATGCGAGTGGACCGAAGCCTGAGGTTGTAGCCACTGCCCTGATAATCCCATAGGGGCCTGGAATGAGACTAGAGGGGCGCCAGGCGCTCCTTCAAGAACTCCTTCACTATCATCCCCCCTGTGAGCTTCCTAGCACTGATATCGCGAGAAATCCGCTCTAGGAAGGGCTTAGCCCGGGGGTCGGAAAGCTTCGCGGAGCTCCACGCGGGGGTCTTCTCTGGCAACCCCTTCGGCAGATCCAAGCGGGGGTTGGAGTTCTTGAGATCCATGAAGACCCAGCGGTGCCTGAAGTTCTCCACCTTCTTCCCAGCCTTTAAGAGCATGTTACCGCTCTGGACCGCGACGAAGGAGACACACGCTGACCGCTGAGCGCCGTCGTGCACGCGCAAACTGAAGAAATGCCGGAAGAGGGCCACCGAAGGCTTCACCCCCACGAAAGCCTCACAGTAGAAGGCGAGGACGGACAGGAGCAGGATGGAGTTGGGCTGGAGATGAAGGGCTTGAATCCCATAGTGGTCGAGGATGGCGGTGAAGAACACGGAAAACGGCGGGATGAGAACGGCGAAGACGCTATGAAGGAAGAAAGGATAGACCGACCTGGACGAGGGCCGCTTCTCCGAGGAGCCGCCCCATATCAAGGTCCGCCCACACTCGTTGGTCTCATCCGCCGTCGATGGGAGCACCGGGACAAGGTCTCCATCCTTGGCAATAGAGGACTCCGAAAGCGCCGGTGAGATGGAGGCGGAGGCTGAGCTCTGGGCCTCTCGCTTCGGCTTGCCGGCGGGAGCCATCAGAAAGATCGCGGGGCCGACGTGGCAAGGAGCAGGACGGAGCGGCGCCAGATCTGGAGAGGTCTCTGCTAAGGCCGGGGATCTAGGAGTAAGAGGGGGAGCGCAGGAGAGAAAAGCAGTAATGGCACGGCGCTGGAAGTCAGGCTTTTGTCGACTCGGACGGTGGCCGACGGGACGTCGGATGCCCGACGTCAACCGGATGACGCGCGACAGCCTGGCTCGCAGGCGTTTGGGGCCCGCGGCGATTCGGTTCGACCTCAAGGCTTCGCCCGAAAGCCAGCTCCAGCACACCTTGGGCCCGGGGGCTACTGTCGGCGTTCTGGGAACGGGGGTACCCAGACCTGCGTGCCTTCGGCCCAGGGCATCGCCCACCACGTCAGCCAAACACGACCTGGCGAGATTCCGCTCAAGAGAAGGCCCTCGCGAGGACCCTAGCCTCGTGAGGGAGGTGACACCAAGACCAGCAAGGAATGAGCCTCCTCAGGCCCCCTCCGGAGCGGCGGAGATCTCTATGCAGAGTCCGGCCTCAGGAGTCAAAGATGACGCAAGGAAGGACAGGCGGGCGCCAGCGCACCAGGCGGGGCAGTTTCCCCTTTGGTGCAAAGGGATCAAGGACGTACGCGGGTTCCCAAAGCATCCCCCAAAGGTTTCCATTATGGTGCAACAAGACCACGACCATGAGCCCCACAGGACGGATGTCATCGCCGAGCCCACCTCTGCATCATCGACAGCTACTTTGCAGGCGAAGACTGCCTTTGGACAGGGCGGGGATGTACTCCTGTCCCCTTCAAATTTGGCCATTGTGGGATCCCTTCCCGCCATTGTGATAAGGGAAGAGGACCCGGGCCACTGCTATATAGAGAGGCTAGGCCACACCGTAGAGGAGGACGGACACACGAGCACAAGACAAGGCAGAGAGCCAAGAACACCGCTCGAGCACCCTCGCGAGGCTTGAAACCACTGTACTAGTTCATCCACCACACCTCCCCGAGAGGCAATCCACCAAAGCAGGAGTAGGGTATTACGCTTCGCAGCAGCCCGAACCTAGGTAAACCACCGTGTTCATCTTCTTCCTCGTCATCGTGCGAGTTTGCCATAGTCACCATCCTGTGGGGAGCTAAGTAGGGCGAGGCCGCAGGGAAGCTTCGCACATGCCCCTGTGTTCGAACCTTGAGGGTTTTGCGGAGCCCGAAATCAGACAGTCAGCGGTACGGCCGGGCGCGCTGTATCCATGCCAGGGCAAGTAATGGAGTGGTTGAGGGCGTGCCAACACTGTGCCGTCCGCCAGGTCGCAGTCGGCCAGGATCAGAGGCACTGTTGCCTCCACTGTGGCCATGCGGGCGCTGACCCCCGATGCGACGGGGCCTCTGTAGCCACGCTTTCTTTGACCGAGGTACCTGCAGCACTACCGTCAAGGGGGCTAAGCGTCTTCGGCCCTAGCTGGCCGATTGGTGCAGCCGGCCGCGCGGAGCCGGATTGCAGGGGGAGGCGGCTCGTCCTGCAGTTGTATCGAAAAGTTGGTGTAAAGGCCCGGCTGAGGCTACCCCGGGGTTATCCCCCCGTCAGTAGTCCCCGAAGCAGGCGAGGCCAGCCGGTGAACAGCGGCGGACCTCGCCGGCTTGAATCTCGTGGTTTTGTATTGTGCGCGATCCAGGAGTCGGAAGACGCGGGGGCGTGGCGGCCGGCTCCGTAGCCGGCCGACGCTTCGCCGGACGCCTCGTATGCCCCGACGGATAGAGGAGGCGCGCCATGTGGGGAGGCGCAGCGGGCCGCGACCTGACGAGCCACGCGGAGGACAAGACCTGGCCATGGGGCGGGGCCCACTTCGACCGTGGCCTCGGCCCGCGTGCATGGATGTTCTGCGGCCCGGGCCGTCGGTTGGCGTTCCCGGAATGCGTTAATGCTCTTCCCGCGCATGGTGGAAGTGGTGGGGTTCATGCGCGACGAATCCGCTCCCCACTACCCCCGCGCAGGGGTTTAAATGGGGGGAGAGGAGCAGAACGGCACATTCGTTTCCTCAGCCCCAGTGCTTCGTCCTCGTCGCCTCTCCCCTCCCCATTTCGAGAGAGAGAGAGAGAAAGAGAGCGAGGGCCATGCAACTTGCTGCGCCGCCACCCGCCGTCGCCGGGAGCCGCACCACGACCGAGCCCTTGCGCCCCACTGCCGCGGCTGCAAAACCCTCGAGGGCAATGGCGAGCAAGGGGGCGTGGGATGGCAGCGACGTCGACGAGCATTTCATCGAGCACCTCCACCATCGCCGCAATCTCCTGCCGGCGGAGAACCTGGAGTCGCGCATCGCCGAGGCGGAGAACGCGCCGAACCCGCGGGAGGGCGAGGTGGTGGTTTTCGCCGAACTCTTCCTCCGCGGGCTCGGCCTGCCGGCGAGCACGTTCTTCCGGCGGTTCCTCACGCGTTTCGAGCTGCAGCCGCACCACCTGGCCGCCAACGCCGTCCTGCAGCTAGCGACATTCGTCTCCCTCTGCGAGGGCTTCCTGGGGTTGGAGCCACGTCTGGACCTCTGGTGCCGGCTCTTCTACCTCAAGCGCCAGATGGTAAAGGACCCACCAACCAGCCAGAAGGTCATGACCGCCTGCGGAGCCGCCCTGATCCACTTCCGCACCGGAGCCGGGTTCCCGCAGCTCCCCTTGCAGGATTCGGTGAAGAACTGGCAGTACGGGTTCTTCTACGTGAAGAACGTGAAGCCGGGGGAGGACTACATCAACCTTCTCGGCTTCGTCAACCAGCTGCCGGTCGCAATGCTGAACTAGAGGACGCCTCCGGCCGGAGCGCCCGAGACGGCGGACCGGCTCTGCGAGCGCCTGGTGGTGATGACCAGAACGGAGGGGCTGACGGCCGCGGACCTCCTGGCTATGATGGTGGCGCGCCGGGTGCAGCCGCTGCAGCGCCGGCCACACCTCATCTGCCAGATGGGAGGGTGGCGTGACCCGTGCCGGCTCTCAACCAAGGAGCTGAAGGCGGTGCAGGTGGCGAGGAGGGTGAACGCCATCTCGGCCGCCAAGATGAACGAGGGTGAATGGCGATGGGGGAAGGCCCTGTACAGCCAAGACCGTCCGGCTCCGCGGGTACGTGGTGAGCCGTCCCCCACCTCTTCTTTTGTTGAAGCCGGCTCCCTTCCCCGGTCTAACGGCGAAGGGTCCCTCTTGCATGCAGGTCTTCCCGCAGCTGCACAACTACGGCGTGCCGGCTGCCGATGTGGTGGAGTTGGACCCCGAGGAGGTCGAGGACGCCGACGACGTGGAGCCGTCCGAATCGGAGCGAGCTGGCGCGTCCGGCGTCGGCAGGACGGAGACGAAGGCAGCCGAGTCGGCGGGTGAGTTCCTTCCCCAATCACTTTTGCAGGACTGGACCGACAACGATGCTGAAACAGAAAGGATGCGTGATGCAGCGGCCCCGGAGGACCCCGAAGTTTCAGGAGATGAAACCACGGCGCCGAGGCGGCGCGTTCGCCGCGCCGACCGCGGACCCAGCCGGGACGACGCGGCCACCGACGACAGCGGGAAGCAGCCGGCCAGCTCCAGGCCGGCTCCCAAACGGGCGGCCACCGGACAGCCGGGTGGCAGCCGTGGAGGCGGCGGGAAGAAGCTGTGGGTCGCCCGGTCGGGCCCCGCCATTCGGGCGGTCCCCGTTACCATCGGGTAAGTTTGTTCTAAGTACATGCTTGTTTCTTGGTCGACCTCCTTTCCTTATCTTGCTCATCCAAGGAGCCGCGCGCCCTTGGTAGGGCCACCACCGTTGAGGCGGCGGGGACGGCGCCGCCGATCGCCGCCGAGGATAGGGAGCGCGAGGTGTGGCGGGACCTCGAGGCTGCCGAGCAGGAGTTGCGTGAAGAGGAACGCCGCCCGTGGGAGGAGGCAGCGCGGAAGAAGACCTCGAGGCGGGCCAGAGCGGAGGCAGCCGGCCAGTCGTGGGAGCCTTTTCCCCTTGGCCGGGAGAGGAGATCCAAGGACAGGCACGACCCCGGGCGGCGGGTGGAGGCAGACGCGCGGGTCAAGGAGGAAGCGCGCGCGACCGCAAGCGCGGTGGACGCCGCCGAAGGGGCGGAGCTGGGCAGCAACACAGCCCCGTCGGGGGCGGAGGACGTGCCGCCAGGGGCAAAGGAGCCCCCAGAGCTTGTCGTCCTGCACACGGAGGTCCCGGCTCCGGAGGCGAGCCGAGCCGGCACCGCCAGAGGCGGAGCGCTGGACAGCGAGACAGCGGCGCCCGGGGGGGGGGAGGGGGGCGGATGCCCCGGGCTCGTCAGCAGGGGCACCCGGAACCACGGTGCCGGGTAGGGCGGGCCCCCTGGTGACCACGGCGAAGGGCGCGTCCGGACCCGCCGACGGGGGTCGGCCGACGGAAACCTGGGCCATGGCCGGAGGCGCGGCCATCAATGACGCGCCGAGCGACCTTGGAGCTACGGTGGGTGCCGTCATCGAGGAGTTTGCCGCCTGCCGTGCCCAGGTGGCGCAAGATGCCCAGACCGCCAGCGACCGGCTGGTGCACCTTGAGCAATCCGTCGCGGTAAGGGCTCGAAGCCTTGTATTTTGCTCTGGTTTTTTCCAGTGGGGGCGCGCCAGCGCACCCACTGGGTGTAGCCCCCAAACTCGGGCCGGCTTACGACGCAGGCGGGTCGAGTCTAATGGCGTCTTTGCTTCTGTGTTCTTTGCAGGCTGCATATGACCGCCGGGTGGCCGCGTAAAACACGCTGCTAGGCTTGTATCATGGTGCTGAGAGCCGGCTGGCTGTTCTGTCTGCCGACCAGCGAGGTAAGGTTCTTGCGAATTTCTAGTGGGGGCGCGCGAGCGCACCCACTGGGTGTAGCCCCCGGGATTCAGGCCGGCTACTCCGGAGGCGGGCTGAATCCCTTTCTTAGCTTACTTTCTGACAGAGGCGTCCTCGTCCCGGGCAGCCACCCACACCGAGACGGTCAGCCTCCGTCGCCAGGTGGTGCAGCTTGGCGAACGGCGGGACCTCCTGACGGCGGAGTGTGACCGGCTCCGCCAGGAGGTGGATCGGGCGCAGGCGGAGAAGGATGCGCGTGAGGCGTCCCACCGCCGAGAGCTAGAGGAGCGGGTGGCGGTCCTTCGCCGGGAGTCGGAGGAGCGGGAGACGGCCCACCACCAGGAGTTGGAGGACAAGGATGCCTTGCTGGCGAAGGCGGCCGAGGAGGCACAGGCGGCCCGGACCGAGCACGAGCGCCGGCTCGAGGAGTGGTCGGCCAGGGAGGCCGCGCTGCAGGACTAAGGGCACGAGGTGGACCGGCTTCTGGCCGGTAAGTTTCGTTGTTTTGCGTTTGCCTGCTTGTTTCTTTTAGGTTGCTTGGTTTCCTTCGTTGCTCATCCCGCATCCCTTTCTCCCTTAGGGATTTTCCCAGGCACGCAGGGGGTCGCGGAGGCGGCCATGGAGGCCCACCGCAAGGACCAACGGGTGCAGGGAGTTCCCTTCGGGCAGCTTGCCGCCTGGACGCTGGATGAGGTGGGGATCGCCCCCGGGGCGTGTCTGAGAGAGTTGGTCCGGTCCCTGAAGCGACTCCAGGCAGTCGGCATGGAGCTGGTCCGCACCCTCTGGCCGGATGCGGTGGAGCCGAACTCCATGAGCCGGCTGTCGAGGTGGCTGGACTTCGGGACCGCACGGGTCAACGCATGGAGGGCCTCCGCCGCGCGCGCCGGAGCGGCCATGGCGCTTCGCATCGCAAGGTCATGGTACCCCGATCTAGACTTGGGGCTGCTTACGGCCCAGCGTGCCGGCACCGATGCGGAGCTGGAGGTGGCTGCAGATGCACTGGCCGTTCGGGCCAGCGATCTTGCTTCCTTTGCCGCGTGGGACGAGTACGTCCCGGAGCGCACGGCAGACGGCGGGGTGATCCCGGAGGACCCGTAGACGTTCGCCCTTGATGACTCGGAGGGTAGCGCCGTGGAGACGGGCGACGGAGATGCCGAGTCCAGCACCGACGACTACGCCGACTCCGAGCTGACTCACGACTTGGGCGTGGGGGCTGACACGGATCGCGCCGTGGCCAAGGACAGGGCCTCTACTTCAGCCGCCGCGGAGGATGCCGGAGGAGAAGACGGCGCTGCCGCTATTTAGGACCTTCTTTCTTTCCTGCATTTTGTTAGACTGCAATTCCACCCACTGGGGGTGTAAATGTAATGAACTTGTGGCCGCGGGCCGTTCATGCTTTTTGTATATAAGATTGTGCTTTTGGTTGCCAAAGTTTTTTATGCGTGCCGACTCGACTTTAGCCTTTTTGCCCTTCTGGCTCTGTCTACCCAAAGCCTTTTCCGCTTCTGCATCGGTCCCGCCAGCCGGACAGCCGGGAGCTGGTCTGTAGCTGGGACAGGGCATCCGCCTCGGAGGAGTCGGTCGTGAGTTTGAGAGCCACGAGGATGTTTTGGCTAAGGTAAATGGCAGAGGCTGAAGAAATTTTTTGCTAGCCCTAGCCGGGGACCCCCTATGACCGTTTTCGTGTGTGCTAAGTTTACCGTCCCGAGAACCCACCAGCCGGACACCCGGGAGCCGGTTTGTAGCTGGGAGGGGTGCTAGGGTGTTTCCTTAGTTCACATTACTTGACCGGCTTCAGGGAGCGACGTTAAGGCTAGCCGGCGAGCCCCCGAGACTGTGGGACCGGGTCCGGGAGCCGGTGGGTGAGGCGAAGCTGGCTTGGGGCACCCATTGCATTCATAAGCCCAAAAGGGGAGGGACATCCATATACTGGTCCTTAGCAGTAAAACGGATGGAGGAGCGCCGCATTCCATGGGCGCTCCGTCTCCTCGCCGGAGGCGTCTCTCTTGCGCTTCTGCGGCTTGTGAGCGTCTATTAGATAATACGCGTTGTTGTGGAGCACCTTGCTGATGATGAATGGGCCCTCCCATGGGGAGGAGAGCTTGTGCTGGCCGGCGGTTCGCTGGATCTGCATAAGCACCAGGTCCCCCTCGCGGAAGGAGAGGGGCCGGATGCGCTTGCTGTGGTAGTGCCGGAGCTTCTGCTGGTAGATAGCCATTCGGCTCAGTGCTAGCTCGCGGGCCTCTTCGAGGAGGTCGACGCCATCTTCCCTTGCCTCTTTTGCGTCCGTCTCCATGTACAGGGTGACGCGAGGCGAGTCGAACTCGATGTCTGTGGGGATGACCGCCTCAGACCCGTACACGAGGAAGAAGGGTGTGAAGCCGGTTGATCGGTTTGGCATGGTTCTGAGGCTCCACAAGACGGCCGGCAGTTCTTGGATCAAGCAGCCGGCTGACCGGACGTGCGGTGCCACGAGCCGGGGCTTGATGCCAGCCAGGATTAAGCCGTTAGCCCTTTTGGCCTGGCCGTTCGACTGCGGGTGGGCGACCGAGGTAAGGTCGAGCCGGATGCCTTGCTTGGCGCAGAAACGTGCTAGTGCGCCCTTGGCGAAAATGGTGCCGTTGTCGGTGATGATGCTGTGCGGGACACCGTAGCAGACCATTATGTCTTCGCTGAATCGGACGGCGGTGGGGCCGTCCAACTTCTTGATGGGTCTGGCCTAGATCCACTTGGTGAACTTGTCGACGGCTACCAGCAAATGTGTCATGCCACCTCGAGCGGTCTTGAATGGCCCCACCATGTCGAGCCCCCAAACGGCAAAGGGCCACGACAGCGGGATGGTTTTGAGCACCGCAGCTGGAGGGTGGCTTTGCGCGCGGAAGCGCTGGCACCCCTCGCATCTGTCGACGAGCTGCGTCGCCTCCTCTAGTGGCGTCGTCCAGTAGAAGCCGTGGTGGAATGCCTTGGCCACCAGGGTCGTCGAGGCGGCGTGGTGCCCGCACTCGCCCTGGTGTATGTCTCGGAGGATCTCTTGGCCCTTCTCGGACTCGACGCAGCGTTGTTACACGCCGGTTGCGCTGCGGTGGACCAGCTCATGGTTGAAGATGCTGTAGGCGGGAGCACGGCGCTGGATCTACTGGGCTTTGTCTTCGTCGGGGGGAGCTCGCCACGCAAGAGGAAAGCCAAGATTGGCTTGGCCCATGACGGAGCCGACATCGAGGCCGGCTCCGGCTCGGGCTGGAGATTCTGGGTAGCCGAAACCCTGGGTTCGTCGACGGAGCCCCCGGGCCCGGCTTGCCAGTCCCCGGGTCCGGCTGGTCAACATCCATCATGACGGCCGCGGGCCCGGGGCCGATTGTCGCTGGAACGACAGCTGCTGGAGCCGGCGGAACCGTCGGAGCCGGCGGGATCTGCGGGCACGAATATGGACTCTGACTCGGCGGAGGGTTTGATCGACGGCTTGCGCAGCTCCTCGAGGGAGACGCCAGCCGGGATGGCCTGGCGGGTGGAACCAATTTTGGCCAACTTGTCTACCGCCTCGTTGTCCGCCCGTGGGACGTTATTGAACTCGCAGCCCTCGAAGGAGCCGGTAAGCTGCTGGATGAGGAAACGGTAGCTGGCCATGTTGGCGTCCCTGGCCTCCCATTCGCCCGAGACCTGCTGCACCACTAGGTCGGAGTCGCCGGAACAGAAGATGCGCCAGATGCCGATCTCCTTGGCGAGCCGGAGGCCGTGGACGAGTGCCTCGTACTCGGCGACGTTGTTGGAGGCGGCGAAGTGGATTTGGAGCGCATACTTGAGTTGGTCTCCTTTTGCAGACGACAGGACGATGTTGACTCCCAGACCGGTCCGCATCTTCGAGCCGTCGAAGTGCATGCGCCAGTGCATGGAGTCCGGGGGAGGCGGCACGAACTGGGTCTCGGCCCAGTCGACGAGGAAGTCGGCCATCGCCTGCGACTTGATGGCGGTGCGCGGCTCCTATCGGATCTCGTAGTCGGCGAGGGCGATTGCCCACTTGGCGATCCGGCCGGTGGCGTCCCGGCCGGTCATGATCTCGCCCAGCGGCGCCGTGCTCACCACGGTGATGACATGCTCTTGGAAATACTGCTTGATCTTCTGGGCGGCGAAGTATATGCCGTAGCACATCTTCTGGTAGTGGGGGTAGTTTTGCTTGGAGATGGAGAGGACCTCGCTGAGGTAGTAGATGGGACACTGTACTGGCAGCGCTTTGCCCTCCTCCGACCGCTCCACGACCAGGACAACGCTGATGACGCGCGTGGTCGCCGCGATGTATGCGAGCAGGGGCTCCTTCTCAGCCGGTGCGGCCAGGATGGGCGCGCTGGTGAGGACTCGTTTGAGGTCGCGGAACGCCTCGTCCGGCTGGTCGGTCCATTTGAACTTGGCCAGCTTCCTGGTGGAGTCGGCGCCCAGCTCAATAAGCGCCGTCTTCCTCATGAGCTGGTAGAGGGGCAGGGCCTTCTCCCCCAGCCGGCTAACGAACCGGCTGAGCGAGGCGAGGCAGCCGGTGAACTTCTGGACGTCGCGGAGCCGGGTCGGACACGAAGAAACCCAGGAGCTGGCCGGCTGGGACGCCGAAAACGCACTTCTCTGGGTTGAGCTTGTCCTTCTATTCGCGTAGGTTGGCAAAGGTCTCCCAGAGGACGTCAACGTAGACGCGGCAGGAGGCACTTCTGCATGCAGCACTGAAAGGTGGCGCCTGCGTTCTTCAGGCCGAAGGACATGGTGATGTAGCAGTAGGCCCCGAAGGGGGTGATGAAGGAGGTCTTCAGCCGGTCAGCTGGGTCCAGCTTGATCTGGTGGTAGCCTGAGTAGGCGTCCAGGAAGGACAGCAGATCGCAGCCGGCCGTGGAGTCGATAACTTGATCGATCCGCGGCAGGGCGAACGGGTCCTTGGGACATGCCTTGTTTAGGCTCGTGTAGTCGATACACATGCGCCAAGTCTTGTTTTTCTTCAGCACCAGGACTGGGTTGGCCAGCCAGTCCGGGTGGAACACTTCCATGATGAAGCCGGCTGTGAGCAGCCGGGCTATCTCCTCTCCTATGGTACGTCGCTTCTCCTCGGAGAAGCGGCGTAGGGTTTGCTTGACCGGCTTCGCATCCGGCCGGACATGAAGTTTGTGCTCGGCGTACTTCCTCGGAACACCCGGCATGTCTTTGGGAGACCATGCAAAGATGTCCCGATTCTCACGGAGGAAGTCGATGAGCTCGCCTTCCTATTTGCTGCTGAGGTTGGCGCCGATGGTGACGCACTGCTTGGGGTTAGCTGGGACGAGCAGCACTTGCTTGGTGTCCTTAGATGGCTGGAACGATGCTTCGCCGGCCGACTGGGATGGAGGAGCCGGTACAGCCGGCTAGTTGGAGGCGTCAGCCACGAGCCGGTCGAGCTGCCGCCTCTCCTCCGCTATCTCCAGAGCCTCGGCCAGCCGGCTACCATCGCGTGCGCACTCGATCGACATCTTGTAGTCGCCGGTGATGGTGATGATCCCCTTGAGACCCGGCATCTTGAGCTTGAGGTAGGCATAATGGGGAATCGCCATGAACTTGACGAGGGCCGGCCTGCCCAGCAGCAAGTGGTAGGGACTGTCGAGGTCCACCACCTCGAACCATATCGGCTCGCGGCGGAAATGGCTCTTGTCGCCGAAGAGGACATCGAGCTCAATCTTGCCGATGGGGGTGCAGGATTTTCACGGCACGATGCCGTGGAAAACCGTCCGGCTCGCTCACAAGTCTTTCTCCCTGAGCCCCAGCTAGAGCATCGTGTCGCAATAGAGGATGTTGATGTTGCTGCCCCCGTCGATCAACACCCGCGAGAAACGGCAGGTGCGCCTCTCGGAGACGATGGTGGGATCGAGGACGTGGGCCTAGCTGCCCGGGTTTGGTATCACGGCCGGGTGGTCCGCCCGGCTCCAGGTGACCGGCTTCTCGGACCAATGCATGAACTGGGGGACCGAGGGGATGGTGGCGTTCACCTCATGTCGGTGCTGGCACACGCTGTGCTTGTCGGTTCCTTCGCTGGTGAAGACGACATAGGACCCGTCCTGGTTGGGGAACTGGTCGTGGAGGCGGCAGTCGTTGGTGGCCGGAGCCGGAGCAGGCGGCTGGGCTGGAGCCGGAGCCGGCGCGTGGGGAACCATAAGTGGAGGAACCGGGAGGCCCTCACCTCGGGCTAGCCGCTGGGAGAAGTGATACGTCTCCAACGTATCTATAATTTTTGATTGTTCCATGCTATTATATTATCTGTTTTGGATGTTTTATATGCATTAATATGCTATTTTATATTATTTTTGGGACTAACCTATTAACATAGATCCTAGTGCCAGTTTCTGTTTTTTCCTTGCTTTTGAGTATTGCAGATAAGGAATATTAAATGGAGTCCAAACGGAATAAAATCTTCGGAATGATTTTGCTTGGACCAAAAGAAACCTGCCAGACTTGGAGATGAAGGCAGGAGACCTGCCGGGAGGCGACAAGCCACCTGGGCGCACCCTAGGGGGGGCGCCCCCTGGCTTGTGGCCCCCCACCAGGTCTCCTAACCCTATTCTTCGGCCTATAAATTCCCAAATATTCCCCCAATACCAAAAAGAGCCACGAAAATACTTTTCCACCGCTGGAACCATCTGTTCCCGTGAGATCCCATCTTGGAGCCTTTTCCGGTAATCTGCCGGAGGGGGATTCGATCACGGAGGGCATCTACATCAACTCCATTGCTCTTCCGATGATGCGTGAGTAGTTCACCACAGACCTTCGGGTCCATAGCTAGTAGCTAGATGGCTTCTTCTCTCTCTATGTTCTTCAATACCATGTTCTTCATGATCTTCATGGAGATCTATCCGATGTAATACTCTTTTGCAGTGTGTTTCTCGAGATCCGATGAATTGTGGGTTTATCATCAGATTATCTATGAATATTATTTGAATCTTCTCTGAATTCTTATATGCATGATTTCATATCCTTGCAAGTCTCTTCGAGTTATTGGTTTGGTTTGGCCAACTAGATTGGTAATTGTTGCAATGGGAGAAGTGATTGGTTTTGGGTTCAATCTTGCGGTGTCCTCACCCAGTAACAAAGTAGGTGTAGCGAGGCACGTATTTGTATTTTTGCAATCATGGATAAAAAGATGGGGTTTTCATCATATTGCTTGAGTTTATCCCTCTACATCATGTCATCTTACTTAATGTGTTACTCTGTTCTTCATGAACTTAATACTCTAGATGCAGGCATGAGTCGGTCGATGTGTGGAGTAATAGTAGTAGATGCAGAATCGTTTCGGTCTACTTGACACGGACTTGATGCCTATATGCATAATCATTGCCTTGCATATCGTCATAACTATGCACTTTTCTATCAATTGCTCGACAGTAATTTGTTCACCCACCGTATTATTTTCCTTCAAGAGAGAAGCCTCTAGTGAAACCTATGGACCCCGGGTCTATTTTCCATATTATATTTTCAGATCTATAAACCAAAAATACCAAAAATACTTTGCTGCAATCTTTTTACTTTTGTTTTACTTTTCGTTTGAGTAATCTTCTATATCTATCTCTATCAGATCTCATCCTTGCAAGTAACCGTGAAGGGATTGACAACCCCTTTTAGCGTTGGGTGCAAGTGTTTGATTGTTTGTGTAGGTGCGAAGATTGGGGACTTGCTTTTATCTCCTACTGGATTGATACCTTGGTTCTCAACAACTGAGGGAAATACTTATCTACTTTGCTGCATCACCCTTTCCTCTTCAAGGGAAAACCAACGCAAGCTCAAGAAGTAGCAAGAAGGATTTCTGGCGCCGTTGCCGGGGAGATCTACATCAAGCCTACCAAGTACCCATCACAAACTCATCTCTTGCATTTACATTATTTTCCATTTGCCTCTCGTTTTCCTCTCCCCCACTTCACCAATTTGCAGTTTTATTCGCCTTTTTCTCGCCGGATCTCTTTTTGTTTGCTTGTGTTGCCTTGTGCCTTTTATTTGCTTGCATCTTCACTTGCTAAAAATCTATTGATATGGATCCTCATCCACTTGCTAATCTTTTCAAAAGGCCAAATTATGATGAACCAATTTCTAGTGAGTTGAGTGCACTTGATTATCTCTGTGAAGTTTTGTTTGAAAATCATGAATTAGAAAATTTTGATGAAGTGTTGAAAGAAGAAATTTATAAGGTGATTCATGATAGTCCCTTGAATGATGAGCATGATTGCAATGTTGCTAGTATAAATTCTCTAAGTATCCATGATGCTTATGATATGCAAAGCCACAAGCTTGGGGATGCTATGTTTGATGAAGATGATATTTTTTGTCCCCCATGTTTTGATGAGAAAATTTATTATGATGATTGCATGCCTCCTATTTATGGTGATGGTGATGATACGTATGCTATAATGAGTAATGATAACCATGAAACTTATCATCATGATTTTAATTTGCAATGTGGTTATGTCAATCAAGTGTCTCATGATAGTTATTTTGTTGAGTTTGCTCCCACTACCATGGATGATAAGGAATTTGCTGATGTGGAGAGTAATGAAAATTCTATGCTTGTGAAATATGAAAAGAAGGATTTATGTGATAGTTATATTGTTGAATTACTTCATGATGCTACTGAAATTCATTATGAGGGGGGAACATATGCTTGTAGGAATTGCAATAATATCAAGTTTCCTCTCTATGTGTTTAAAGTTTCGAAGTTATGCTTGTTTTGCCTTCCTATGCTAGTTGATTCTTGTTCCCATAAATTGTTTGCTCACAAAATGCCTATGCATAGGAACAGGGTTAGACTTAAATGTGTTTTTCATGCTATTCATGATGCTCTTTTGCATATCTCAATTACTACTTTTTATGTGAGCATCATTGAAATCGTTACGCCTAGCTAATGACGTTAAACAATAGCGCTTGTTGGGAGGCAACCCAATTTTATTTTATGTTTTTGTTTTTTGCTTCTTTTATTGAGTGTTTTGCACATTATTACCTCTGTAGTAATTGTGTTTTATTGTTTTAATTATTGTTTGTGCCAAGTAAGACGTTTGGGATGGTTTACGGTGATTGTTGATTTGGTTTTGCTGAAAAACAGAAACTTTTGCGCTCAGTCCAGGAATTTTATAAATTCACCAGAGCATCAATTGGATCTGAATTTTTTACACAAGATTTATATACAAATTTACCTGATTGTCCTAATTTTTTAGAATTTTTAGAGTTACAGAAGTATTCGAAGTTTACAGATTGCTACAGACTGTTCTGTTTTTGACAGATTCTGTTTTCTTTGTGTTGTTTGCTTATTTTGATGTATCTATGGGTTGTATCGGGGGGTATGAACCATGGAGAATTTAGAATACAGTAGATATTACACCAAAATAAATAAAGAATGAGTTCACAATAGTACCTAAAGTGGTAATTTATTTTTCTTATACTAACGGATCTCATGAGTTTTCTGTTGAGTTTTGTGTTGTGAAGTTTTGAAGTTTTGGGTAAAGATTTGATGGACTATGGAATTAGGAGTGGCAAGAGCCTAAGCTTGGGGATGCCCAAGGCACCCCAAGCCATATTCAAGTATAACAAAGAGCCTAAGCTTGGGGATGCCCCGGAAGGCATCCCCTCTTTCGTCTTCAATCCATCGGTAAATTTACTTGAGGCTATATTTTTATTCACCACATGATATGTGTTTTGCTTGGAGCGTCTTGTATGATATGAGTCTTTTCTTTTTAGTTTGCCACAATCATCCTTGCTTCACACATCTTTTTAGAGGGACACGCACTAATCGTGCATTTATTAGAATACTCTATGTGCTTCACTTATATCTTTTGAGCTAGGCAACGTTGCTCTAGTGCTTCACTTATATCTTTTTAGAGCATGGTGGTGTTTTATTTTATAGAAATAATTGAACTCTCGTACCTCACTTATATTATTTTGAGAGTCTTTAAACAGCATGGTAATTGGTTTAGGTTATGAATTTAGTCCTAATATAATGGGCATCCAAGAGGGATATAATAAAAACTTTCATATAAAGTGCATTGAATACTATGAGAAGTTGGATTCCTTGCATATAGTTTTGAGGTCTAAAGATGGTGATGTAAGAGTCATGCTAGCGAGTAATTGTGGAATGGTAAAAATACTTGTGTTAAAGTTTGTGATTCCCGTAGCATGCACGTATGGTGAACCGTTATGTAATGAAGTCGGAGCATGATTTGTTTAATGATTGTCATCCTTTGTGTGAGGGTCGGGAGCGCGTGATGGTTAACTCCTACCAACCTCTCCCCTAGGAGCATGCGTCTAATACTTTGCTTCGATAACTAATAGATTTTTGCAACAAGTATGTGAGTTCTTTATGACTAATGTGAGTCCATGGATTATACGCACTCTCACCTTTCCACCTTTGCTAGCCTCTCTAGTACCGCGCAACTTTCGTCGGTACATTAAACCCACCTTCCTCAAAACAGCCACCATATACCTTCCTCAAAACAGCCACCATACCTACCTATTATGGCATTTCCATAGCCATTCCGAGATATATTGCCATGCAACTTCCACCGTTCCATTTTTTTAAGACACGCACCATCATTGTCATATTGCTTTGCATGATCGTAAGACAGCTAACATGATGTTTCCATGGCTTGTCCGTTTTTATGTCATTTGCTATGCTAGATCGTTGCACATCCTGGTACACCACTGGAAGCATTCATATAGAGTCATATCTTGTTGTAGGTATCGAGTTGTATGTAAACAAAAGTGTGATGATCATCATTATTAGGGCATTGTCCCATGAGTGGAAAGGATGATGGAAGCTATGATTCCCTCACAAGTAGGGATGAGTCTCCGGACTTTACAAATAATAAAAGAGGCCAATGAAGCCCAAATAAAAAAAGAGGCCAAAGATTCCCACCAAAAAAAAGAGAGAGAAAAGAGAGAGGGGACAATCTTACTACCTTTTTTCCACACTTGTGCTTCAAAGTAGCACCTTGATCTTCATGATAGAGAATCTCCTATTTTTGTCACATTCATATACTAGTGGGAATTTTTCATTATATAACTTGGCTTGTATATTCCAATGATGGGCTTCCTCAAATTGCCCTAGGTCTTCGTGAGCAAGCAAGTTGGATGCACACCCACTTAGTTTCTTTTTGAGCTTTCATACACTTATAGCTCTAGTGCATCCGTTGCATGGCAATCCCTACTCACTCACATTGATATCTATTGATGGGCATCTCCATAGCCCGTTGATACGCCTAGTTGATGTGAGACTATCTTCTCTTTTTCCACACAACCTCCACCATATTCTATTCCACCTATAGTGCAATATCCATGGCTCAAGCTCATGTATTGAGTGAAAGTTGAAAAGGTTTGAGAACATAAAAGGTGTGAAACAATTGCTTGAATTGTCATCGGGGGTGTGCATGATTTAGATACTTTGTGTGGGGAAGATGGAGCATAGCCAGACTATATGATTTTGTAGGGATAACTTTCTAAGGCCATGTTATTTTGAAAGGACACAATTGCTTGTTAGTATGCTTGAAGTATTACTATTTTTTTTGTCAAAAATGAGCTTTTGGTTTGAATATTATGGATCTGAACATTCGTGCCACAATAAAGAATATTACATGGATAAATATGTTAGATAGCATTCCACATCAAAAATTCTGTTTTTATAATTTACCTACTCGAGGACGAGCAGGAATTAAGCTTGGGGATGCTTGATACGTCTCCAACGTATCTATAATTTTTGATTGTTCTATACTATTATATTATCTGTTTTGGATGTTTTATATGCATTAATATGCTATTTTATATTATTTTTGGGACTAACCTATTAACCTAGTGCCTAGTGCCAGTTTCTGTTTTTTCCTTGCTTTTGAGTATTGCAGATAAGGAATATTAAACGGAGTCCAAACGGAATAAAATCTTTGGAATGATTTTTCTTGGACCAGAAGAAACCTGCCAGACTTGGAGATGAAGGCAGGAGACCTGCCGGGAGGCGACAAGCCACCTGGGCACGCCCTAGGGGCGGCGCCCCCCTGGCTTGTGGCCCCCCAGCAGGTCTCCTAACCCTATTCTTCGGCCTATAAATTCCCAAATATTCCCCCAGTACCAAAAAGAGCGACGAAAATACTTTTCCGCCTCCGGAACCCTCTGTTCCCATGAGATCCCATCTTGGAGCCTTTTCCGGTAATCTGCCGGAGGGGGATTCGATCACGGAGGGTATCTACATCAACTCCATTGCATTTTCGATGATGCGTGAGTAGTTCACCACAGACCTTCGGGTCCATAGCTAGTAGTTAGATGGCTTCTTCTCTCTCTATGTTCTTCAATACCATGTTCTTTATGATCTTCATGGAGATCTATCCGATGTAATACTCTTTTGCGGTGTGTTTGTCGAGATCCGATGAATTGTGGGTTTATGATCAGATTATCTATGAATATTATTTGAATCTTCTCTAAATTCTTATATGCATGATTTCATATCCTTGCAAGTCTCTTCGAGTTATTGGTTTGGTTTGGCCAACTAGATTGGTAATTCTTGCAATAGGAGAAGTGCTTGGTTTTGGGTTCAATCTTGCGGTGTCCTCACCCAGTGACAAAGTAGGGGTAGCGAGGAACGTATTTGTATTGTTGCCATCGAGGATAAAAAGATGGGGTTTTCATCATATTGCTTGAGTTTATCCCTGTACATCATGTCATCTTACTTAATGCGTTACTCTGTTCTTCATGAACTTAATACTCTAGATGCAGGCAGGAGTCGGTCGGTGTGTGGAGTAATAGTAGTAGATGCAGAATCATTTCGGTCTACTTGACACGGACGTGATGCCTATATGCATAATCATTGCCTTGGATATCATCATAACTATGCACTTTTCTATCAATTGCTCGACAGTAATTTGTTCACCCACCGTATTATTTTCCTTCAAGAGAGAAGCCTCTAGTGAAACCTATGGCCCCCGGGTCTATTTTCCATATTATATTTTCAGATCTATAAACCAAAAATACAAAAATACTTTGCTGCAATCTTTTTACTTTTGTTTTACTTTTCGTTTTAGTAATCTTCTATATCTATCTCTATCAGATCTCATCCTTGCAAGTAACCGTGAAGGGATTGACAACCCCTTTTAGCGTTGGGTGCAACTATTTGATTGTTTGTGTAGGTGCGAAGATTGGGGACTTGCTTTTATCTCCTACTGGATTGATACCTTGGTTCTCAACAACTGAGGGAAATACTTATCTACTTTGCTGCATCACCCTTTCCTCTTCAAGGGAAAACCAACGCAAGCTCAAGAAGTAGCAAGAAGCTGCACTGCCGGAGCGTGTGGGTGGCCGGCTTGGCTCCGGAATGCATCTTCTGAAGAAGTAGCAAGAAGCTGCACTGGCCGGAGGCATGGGCAGCCGGCTGCTTTTCCTCGATGGTCACGACCTGCCGGCTCCCGTAGCGGGGATCCGGCTGGTCGGCCTTGCGCTTGTTGTTCTGTTGTGGCCTGTTGTCGGCAGCCGCCCACGGCGCGGCAGGCGGCGGGGTCGGCTTGGCCGGTGTGGTGACCTTCGTCCGCATCGCGGAGTCGGCCGTGGTGTACTTGTCCGCCTTGGCCATTAGGTCCGCCAGGGTTGCCGGCTCGGAGCACAAGAGCTTGTGCTTGAGGTGGGTGTCGTCGCGGCAGCCCTCGATGAAGTACTGGATGGCCTGCACCTCGTGCACCACTTTGCAGGAGTTGCGAACCTCGGTCCAACGCGTGAGGTAGTCGCGGAGGGGTTCCTCCGGCCCCTGGACACACATGGCCAGCTCGCGGGGCCGGCCGGGCCGCTTGTAGGTGCCGGTGAAGTTGCGGACGAACGCGTTCTCGAAGTCCGTCCAGGTGTTGATGCTGCCGGCCGATAGGCTGTTAAGCTAGGTCCGGGCCAAGCCGATCAACATTAGGGGGCGTAGCGTACGGCTACGCGCTTGTTTCCCCCTGTGATGCCGACTGCGGTGGTGTAGTCGATCAGCCAGTCCTCCGGCTTGGTGGTGCCGTTGTACTTCGGGGTGTCGCGAGGGAGAGTGAAGCCGCCCGGGAATGGCTCGTTGCGGATCCGGGGGCCAAAACGCGCCGGGCTAATCGCGCCCTCCTCCTCGAGGAGGGCCGACTGCGCTAGCCGTTCGATGCGGGTCCGGGCGTCGTGCTCGCTCCTCGGGACGCGCTGGCCGAGCCGAGTGGCGAGCTCAGGACGGACGGCCAGAGCCGGTGAGCGTGCGCGCTCCCGTTGCGGGGGCGGGGTATGGTCCCGGCTGCGCCGGCTGCCGCCAGCCGGAGCGTCGTTGAGCCGGCTGTTGATGGCCGGCTGCTCGTCTCGCAGCCGGGAGCGTCCGTTGTGAGACCCGGCGCCCCGCCGGCCGGAGCCGCGGGGGGAAGAGGCTTGCTGGACCGGCCGGCGCTGGCCAGCAGTTTGCAGGGCCTCCCCCTCGGGGACGGGAATTTCGAAGCCGGCGTTGGCCCCATCGAGCTGGGTCTGCTGCGCGTTGGCGGTGGCGATGAGGTCTTGGATGTGTCGGTCCTGCTGCTCTCGCTCCTCGCCTACCAGGTCGGCGAGGTCGGCATAGGCCACGTGGGCGGCCCTCAGGTTGGCAGCCGGCGTGTCGTAGGTGGGGAGCCTGCCACCGAGCATCTACGCGACCACACGACCGCGGTTGCGGATGTCGCCGCGCCGGCTGGGTTCGTTGTTGGCGGGGGTGAGGCCGTAGGTGGAGTTGTACTTGTGCTACGCGGACTCCATCCGGCGCTTGGTGGTGGCGAGCGTGTTCACCTCTACAAGTAGCAGCCGGCGAGCGGCCTGCAGCTCGGCCGTAGCCGTGGCTGGGTCCGTCGTAGGTGCAACGGGGGTGCTGAGACCCCGGAGAACGGAGCCGAGGGGGTCGGAGGTGCCGGCGCGGGCGGCCGCGGCGGCCGCATCCGCCTCCGCCCTGACACGGCCGGAGGTCGTGGAGGAGCCGGTGGCCATTACCCCCGCGCTGACGCGGGAGTCGTTGGCCTCGCCCGGGGCAAGCGCGCCCACAGACGAGGGTGGGTCGAGGCAGTCGAGTACCAGGCTAGGGTACTCGACGGCAGCTGGCTCGTCGGAAAGGCTCAGCCTACCGATGCGCTCGGTGATGTCGGTCAGAGGGTCGCTGCCGCGCCGCTCGTCGGAGAGGCCGGTAGCGTTGCCCGCATGGCTGGCGGGGACGGGGTCCCGCCCCGCGGGAGCAAGCCCCACGATCGTGCAGTTCCGCCCGGACGTGGGGCGGCCGGGGGAGGTGGTGAAGGGTCCCGCCCGGAGCGTGACTCCGGCCGGCGCCGTGGCCGGCCCCACGGTGGGCGCTAACTGTCGTCGTTTTCTCACGACAGATGCCATGGGGAGGCTTATCGAGAGTGGTTGGGGCCAATGGACGCCGGTGGACTCCGGGAGCGAGATCGGGGACAAACGGTGCGGGACACGTGATGTACCCAGGTTCAGGGCCCTCCGTTGGAGGTAATACCCCTAGTCCTGCCGGTCTGGATGATGAACCAAAGGGGGGCTACAATGGTGCTCCTCGAGCTGTATGGGTAGAGGAGGAAGGAGGAGCTAGCTTGTCCTCTCTGCCTCTCTACGTGGGTGTGTGTTTGTGTGCTAGGGAAAAGTGATCGCCCCCCTGCATGGGGGAGTCCCGGGGGGTTTTATAGGCCAACCCTCCGGGATACAATACAAGTAGAAGGCTCCGGGGGGGCCCTAGCTGGCGGTCTCTCTAGCTGGCCGTTGGGCCCCCGGCTAAGGGGTCTTGTCGCCAGTAGGGCCAGCCGGCTGCGGGGTCCCGTCGGGAGTGGAGGGGGCCCGCCTGGTGGGCCCTGGGGCCCGTCACACCCCGGCACGGGTCGTCCTTCGGGGCGTCTTCTAGCGGTGGCCGGCCGCGGTCAGCGGTACGGCCGGCCGCGCTGTAGCCATGCCGGGGCAGGTAATGGAGTGGTTGAGGGCGTGCCGGCACTGTGCCGTCCGCCAGGTCGCAGTCAGCCAGGGTCAGAGGCACTGTTGCCTCCACTGTGGCCATGCGGGCGCTGACCCCTAATGCGACGGGGGCCTCTGTAGCCACACGTGCTCTGACCGCGGTACCTGCAGCACTGCCGGCTAGGGGGCTAAGCGTCTCCGCCCCTAGCCGGCCGATTGGTGCAGCCAGCCGCGCGGAGCCGGACTGCAGGGGGAGGCGGCTCGTCCTGCAGTTGTTTCAAAAAGTTGGGGTAAAGGCCCGGCTAAGGCTACCCCGGGGTTATCCCCCCATCAGACTCCCTCACGTATGCTTCATCCACAACGCTGCGGGGGGAGAGCTTCACCGCGATAAATGACGACGCGCGGCTGCAGCCACACGCACACCCGTGGTGGCCGTGTGGGCGTTTTTTCTCCATCACCATGAAGAAGGACTGCGGGAACCGCGGACCGCCGCGACGCTGCACCTCCAACATAGATCCCGGCGCGGTGTCAACCGCATGGAGCTTTGTCAAGGCTAAAGAAGCAGGCAGCGCGGCGACAGGCGTACCACCGCGGCCGTCCTCGATACGGCCACCATGCTGCCCGCTCCCCCATCCGAGGCTTCCCCAGCCAGCCTTCAGTTCAGAACCGTCTGTCCATGACGAGAACTGAGTAGGGGTCCGGAAGGAAGGCTTTGCAAACACGCTCGCTCGGCCCCTCCCCCCTGAGCATCGGGAGAGCGAGCGTGGCTCAAGACAATTAAACAGAAGGGCGAGCTCTGTGGATTCGGACTTAAGGAGGAAGAAAGGATGGATGAGCATCACCCCTCACGACCCCCAATTTATAGGGGAAGACGCGGGGGCTGGCTCTCCTCCGCTCCAAGGGTCGCCGCCCGTCTCCACCAATTCCATCGCCCACGATCACGGGCGAACAGGTAACCACCCCATTGCTCCAATCCATGGCGCTGCGGTTTCTGCCACGCCCAGGGCTTTAAGTCACGCGCGTCCGTCGCTAACTCCCTGCTATGCATGCGGCGCACGTGGCGAAAGCGGCCTGAGGTGGTGGGTCAGTGCTGACCAATAAATTGGCAATTACTCCCTCACATTGCGCGCCTGTGCATGAAACTTGGGCCTGACCCAACGGCACATGGCGAGCATGTGTGGGCCAGTCCCGGGGGCTCCTGTCGGTGCACTAGTACAGGGGTACCCAGTGCCCCTGACTTATGAACAGGCGGTAGAAGCAAAAACCCGGCGAACAATCAAGACAAGACTTCAACAAGCTCAACGCGGCAGCCCAAGCTCGGACTGCAGCGCACTAGGCGCGTTCCCGGCGCATGCCGGTGGTCTAGGGCGTGCGCGCCCCTTCCTGAAGACCCGGCAAGCCACTCCCCGGCAGGCGCGAGCCAACCGACCACCGCTCCACCGCATCGATATGCCTGTCACTTATCGATGCGGTGTCGAGCCCTCAGGCGGCTAATCAACTCTCGCTAAGCACGTCACGACACATCGGAATGCAAGTTACGCTCAGTTGACACCCGCCCTGCAGTGTGTCAAGAGCATAAGCAACGACCGGCCAAGCGGTGGCAAGAGCTTGCCGGGGATGCACCCCCGAGCACCACCTAGGCAGGTAATCATGGCATTTTGTCCTAAATGCCAGAGTTAGGTATGATAGCTCTGCTTAGCTATCTAATCAATAGATAATGATTGTTTTGCCATTGTGGTAACCCCTTGCACTATAAAAGCAGGCCCAAGGTTACCTAGCTCAGGATTCGGACCCCGAACACTTGTACTCGCGTAGCAGCTCTTCCCCCGACAACAGTCCTTGCCGGGGTTAGGCGCTGTGCGTTGTTCGTGTTCCTCCAATCAATCCACCAAAAACCAAGAGTAGGGTTTTATGCTTAGCAGCGTCGTCTCATGCTCTTCGCTCTTCGTGCAATCTGACCCCCCCTTGCCGAACCACAAGGGACCTCTGGTCCCATAGGTGATCGTGAGCATCCGTGCCCCGACAAGAGCATGCTTAATATCGCCGAGCGCCTCACAGCCCAGATTGCCAAGATGAACATGAAGAGCTGGGCCTTCTCGTTCGGTAAACACGAAGCTCCAAGCGTCAAGCTGACACTTTTCTTCGACGGCATGATTGAGGGGTTGAAAACGTATGAAGAAGACAGGGCTGTCTGCTTTGCCAACGAGTCCCGAAAGCTGGGACGCGATGCCCTCTTCTTGGTCTTGAGGAACCTCGCCTTCTTCCACCCGGAGCTCGACCTTTCCGATGGCTTCAAGAAGCTGCCGTCGGGCGCCGACACTTCGGCCGCCCAGGAGAAGGCCGGTCCCTTTGCTGACAGGATCCTCAAAGTTTCAAGGACCTAGGGGAGCCACCGTAGTTAACTTTTAGGCCTTCCTTGCCGCCATGTTGTCCTGTACTTAAGACACAGTAGGTATATCGTATTAGGGCATGCACTTTCTTTATTTTAATGTTTGCTGAACTGATGTTTATATGCAAACGTATGCTATCCACTTTGTTTCCCCGTCGGTATTCATATGATTGTTATCTTTGCGTGCTCTATTTACCCGCCAATGACATGTTGCTGTGATAGCTCTGAGGAACGAGTCCTTAGCTTTCTACTAGCATGGGCACGCCGCCAGTGGGATTACCTTCGGCAGTGTTGATGCTGCCGTGCGTTTTGTTGAGGACGCTCGAAACAAAACAGGGGCGCGAACGAACACGGTAAGGTCCAGTCACACACAAGATTTATCATACGAAACCTTTGGCTCGACGAAGGGGCATATAAATGTATATCCTAATGGAAGTTGTTATTTATGTCAACTTAGCTTTTTTCGTGGCTTTTCATGTTGTCCTGGCGTGTGCTTATTCATGTTCATGCCACTTCCCTTCGTCCACCGGTACCTTTCCTCTTCGTGCTTTCTCTGGTATGCGCATAAACATGCGCTCACTGCTGCCCTGGAAGGAAGGGAATGTGGAGAGGAGTGAAGTGGAGGAACTTGGAGAGCCATTAGTCATGAGCACAATCCGCGGCAGAGATCTGCCAGGTCGATGTAACATACATAATCAACGGGAATGGAAAAGAAAGCATGCACGGCCGAGCCTTCCCTCCCTTCCCTTGCACCCAACGGCGCCGTGGCGACATATGCGTAGCCGGATGGGACCTTGCCATGGTTCACCTGCCGGGAGCGTCAACCAGTGGATGCACTCTAGCACTTGGTTCGGGATTTATCCCTGGCGGGGCAAATGCAAGACCGAACCTCATGCGAGCTTATTGACACTGATGATATCGCCGCCGCGCAAGGCTGATCACAGGCGGCGAAGGAAGAGGGAGAAGGGCATAACTAGGTACCTCTTTCTTACATGGCCTACCGGATTGCGCCACACCTCCCTTGGGTCGGCGGACCCGTTTCCATCCGGCGTTCCCTGCTCCGGTCTCGGCCGCGGGGCGGGGGGGGGGCACGATGGTGGCGCCGCCTATGCCGGCCGTGTCGCCCATGACGCCTACCTCATTCACAGCCACCGCAGTGCCCACAGCGTGTGCAGCTGCATACGAGGGAGTATTTGAAGTGGAGGGATGCGTGGTCACGCCGGGTTTCTTTTTGGGAGCCATGGATGAACAAGATGAAGATCGACTCGCCGTTCACAAACTCCAGTTCGCGCAAATGATGCACGCCCCCTACCTAGTGCGCCAAAGATGTCGGTGCACGGATGCACACGATCACCTATGGGAACAGAGGCCCCTTTGTGGTTAGGCAAGGGGGTCACATTGCACAAAGAGCAGAGAGTGTGAGGCAGCGCGACGATCGGGACGCTGGCATGTTTACCCAGGTTCAGCAGCTGTGAAGCGTAAAACCCTGCTTCTGCTTTTCTTGGATTGATCATAGGAACATGAAGAACACGCAACGCTCAATCCCGGCAAGGGCTTCCGTCGGGGAGAGCTACTACGTGAGTACAAGTGTCCAAAGGTCCGAATCTTGAGCTAGGTTGCCTTGGGCCTCCTTTTATAGTGCAAGGGGCTACCACAATGGCAAAATAGTCATTATCTATTGATTAGATAGCTAACAGAGCTATCATACCTTACTCTGGCATTTAGGACAAAATACCATGATTGCTAGACTAGGTGGCGCTCGGGGGTGCATCCCCGGCAAGCTCTTGTCACCGCCTAGCTAGACGCTGCTTAAGGTCTTGACACGCTGCTGGACGGGTGGCAATTGGGTGTAATCTGTCTTCCGGTGCGCCGCCACATTCTTAGCGAGAGCCACTTAGCAGCTTGAGGGCTCGACACCGCATTAATAAGTGACTCGCATGGTGATGCGGTGGAGCGGTGGCTGATCAGCCCGTGCCTGTCGGGGGAGGGCATGCCGGGTGTTCCCAAGATGTGCGCGCCTTGGTCCCCGACAGGCTCTGGGGACGTGGCTGGCGTGTTTTTTGCCCCTCCTAGGCCATTGTGATGGTCTTGCCGGTGTTTGCTTGGCCTTCTGTAGGTTTTTGCTGCCGGGGTTTGGTTCTTGAATGCTTGCTTGGTGGTGTGGTAGCTTTTCCCAACGGGTTCAGGTCGTGAAGGCCGGAGGCTTATCGTCCGTGCACAAGTCAGGGTGAATGAACACCCATGTTTGTATACCCTGACGGAAGCGCTTCTCGAGTTTTCGTACCTCTTCCAGATAGGCTGCCATATGCTCATCCTTGGGCTTGTACTTCTTGTTGGAGAAGTCAACGAGGAGCTCGGATTCGCCCTTGATGACGAGGCGCTTGATGCCGAGGGCGGAGGCGTCCTTGAGGCCGGCGATGAGGCCCTCATATTCCGCAATGTTTTTGGTGACCTTCCCGTCGTGACCGAAGCACAGCTGGACCACGTACCGCAACTTTTCTCCCGTTGGGGAGGTGAGTATGGCGCCGGCCCCCGCTCCTTGTCTGGAGAAGGCGCCATCAAATCGAAAGACCCATCCTTCGGGTGCTTAGTCCCCAGGCAGGAGGGGTTCGTCGCCTTGTAGCTCCTCTTCGCGCGGGCTCATCCACTCCGCCACGAAATCGTCCAAGGCCGCGCCCTTGATAACCCTGGTAGTGCAGAATTCCAGCTGGAAAGCTTGCAGCTTGATGTTCCAGTCGGCGACCCTACCCGCGTCATTGGGGCTGCGCGGGATTTGCTACAAGGGGTAGGCGGGAAAGACCCTTATGGGGTGGCTCTGTAAGTAGTGGCGCAAGTTGCATGGGGTAGGGTGAGGAGGAGCTTTTGCTGCATGGGATAGCGCTCACGCGCGTCCCTCAGCACCGTGCTGATGTACTATACGGGCCGCTAGACCTGGCGCGTCACCGTAGTGTCGGCATCGCTCTCGCGAGGAGTCTCGACCGATGTGGCAGGGGGCGGAGCCATAGTGTCCCTCGGGGGCCCGGCGCCACCAGCCGCGGGAGCCCCTGGGCTCGCTATGTCGAGGGCCGCGAGGGCCTCTGGAGTCCCGCCTCTTGAGGCGCACAGCCTGAGGTCATCATGGCCCCCTGAAGGCCAACAGCCCCCTACAGCGCCCCTTCGGTAGGTGCAGCCCCACATGGCATCTTCATGGGGGTCCTTGCTCCTTCCTTAGGGCTGACTTTCTCTTCCCGCTCCACCACGAGGGCCGCACTGGCTGTCTGGGGGGTAGCTGCTAAGTACAGCAGTAGACGCTCCCGGGGGCGCGGCGCGACCATGACGGGAGGGCTGGTGAGATACCTCTTGAGGTCAGTGAAGCCAGTGTCGGCTTCTGGGGTCCACTCGAATGGGCGAGACCTCTTATGGAGCTTGAAGAATGGTAATGCTTGTTCACCATACTTAGAGATGAAACGCCCCAGAGTGTCCAGGCATCCTGCCAGCTTTTGCATCTCCTTAAGCGTTCGTGGGGCCACATCAGCTTGATGGCCTTGACCTTTTCCGGGTAGGCTTCGATCCCTCGGTGAGATACGAGGAACCCGAGGGGACCCCAAAGACGCACTTGTCGGGGTTGAGCTTCAAGTGGACCTTGCGTAGGTTGGCGAAAGTTTCCTCCAAGTCCTCTAGGAGCGTCTTGGCATCGCGCGATTTGACCACAATATCGTCCAAGTAGGCCTCCGCGTTCCTGCCCAGCTGAGGCCCCAACGCGATGTACATCAGCCTCTGGAAGGTGGCCCTGGCGCTCTTCAAACCGAAGGGCATGCAGGTGTAGCAGAATATCCCACAGGGGGAGGTGAACGCCGTCTTCTCCACATCCTTCACCGCCATCTTGATGTGATGATAGCCCGAGAAGGCATCCAAGAAGCACAGGAGGTCGTAGCCGGCGGTGGATTCCACGATCTGGTCGATGCGCGGCAACGAGAAGGGATCCTGAGGGCAAGCCTTATTGAGGCTCGTGAAGTCGACGCACATTCGTTCCTTGCCGCCCTTTTTGGGGACAATGACCGGGTTAGTGAGCCACTCGGGGTATCGCACCCCGCGGATGACCCCCGCCTCCTGCAGCTTCTCCACCTCCTGGACAATAAAGTGTGTCTTCTTCGGTGCCTGACGCCGTGCCTTTTGCTTTACCGGGCGCGCGTTGGGGCACACCTCCAGGTGGTGCTCGATCACCTCCCTCGGGACCCCGGTCAGGTCGGTGGGCTTCCATGCGAACACATCGGCGTTTGCCCGAAGTAACGCAATGAGCTCACTTTCCTACTCGGCGGAGAGCTCGGTGTCGTTTCTGAATCCAGCATATATCGTAGTAGGGGTCTTAAGCTAGGCGTCTTGGAGCGATTGTAACACGGACACAAGATTTTACCTAGGTTTGGGCTCTGTCAAGGAGATAATACCCTACGTCGTGTTTTTGATTGTACTGATATGGGGATAGTACATAGTACATGTATCTACCACGAGACTGTTATAATGAATATGAGATTCTGTATTGACTAGCCTGGCCTCCGTTTATATAATGCACCAGAGGCCTAGGGTTTAGAAGAGTCCTTGTCGTGTGAGCCAAGTCTTGTGGAATCTCCCTTGTATGCAACATGGGCTACCCGAAGTGGCCCATTAGTGAATCATCATGGGGGTCCTCGGCCCGACCCACTGGTCGGGGGACGACGTGGTGTGTACCCCTAGTCCAGGACACCATCACTCGACGCCAATGGTGAAGGTGTGGTTCGAGTCAGGACTGCCGAAGGGCACTTTCTTCGTTTCAGCTCTGTCTTGGGAAAACAACAGCTTTATGTTTTCCATCAGCTTCCGGCGGCTGGGTGTGCAGCCGCATCGGCCTTACGTGCGGGCTTGAGGGAGCCAACTGCGTCCCTCTCGTCGCATCTGACAGTGATGACGCCACCACAGCCGGGCATCTTGACGATGTTGTAGCCCGGGATGGCGTTGTACGGAAGGCCAATGGGTGCCACATTGAAGTTGATGAGCTCGGTGCGGTAGCTGCTGCGGGTGCCGAACGTGACGGGCAGGCGGATCTCTCCCAGGGGGGCCGTAACCCCATCGGTGACTCCGGAGAATGGCCTGGTGGGCCTCAGCAAGTCTAGGGGAACTTGGAGCACCTCGAAGGTCATGACGGAGATAATGTTTAGCCCAGCACCCCCATCGACGAGGGTTTTGGTGACCGCGACGTTGCTAATGGTCGGGGTGCACAACATGGGGAGGGCGCCCGAGGCGGTAGTGGACCTGGGATGGTCCCCTACATCAAAGACGATGTCGCTCTGCGCCCAGCTTGCCAACGACATGGGTTCGCGCCCCCTTAGAGCAGCGCTCGCCTCGCGCAAGGCCGGCTTTAGGTTACGGCCGTTGGCAGGGGGCCAGGATCCTCCGAGGATGCACGCTGCGGCGCGCAACCCCGGGTGGACTTTGGCGCCTCCATACAGTAGGCGTGGGCCATGCCGGGACTCGGTCGGGCCGCCGCGCGACCGGGGAGGGGGAGGTGCCCCGTGACCCACGCCCTCGGCACGGCGCGGCGAGGGGCTAGGCAAGCGAGGAGGCGTCTGAGCCCTCCCCGCGACTGTGACGAGCTCGGTGATGCGTGCCATCTAGGTGTCCTACCCAATGCCCGCCGGGTGGACGCGGTGCATATCATGCGCCACGAGCAACGCAGCCTACGCGTTCATGCGCTCGAGGCGAGTGTGTCGGGAGGAGGCCGTGGCAGTGCGGCCGACACCTGCACAGAAAGGTGCATGGAGGAGTCTTGCTGGTCGCGTGCAGCAGGGTTGGCGGTGGTGGCGGCTTCAGCGCCGGCGGAGCGATGGCGGCCGTCATGACCCGTGGGCACAGTATGTATGTCGCGGACTGCTCAGCGCTCCGTACGCATGCGGCGGGCTTCCGCCATGAGGTCGACGAGGGTGGAGCCAAAACGAAGCTGAAGATTGATGGCGCACCCCTACCGGGCGCGCCAAATGTCGGAATCGGGGCTCCGGGGACCCAAGAGAGGTTTGAACTCTGGGGTGCACCGCCTCTCCAACCTCGCTCTCTCTCTATCCTACGGCGATGCTCCGGCGTGCTTGAGCTTTGGGGGGAGGAGCAATGAACACACGATCTACCCAGGTTCGGGCCACCTCATAGTGTAAAACCCTACTCCTGCTTGTCTGAATTGGCGTAGTGGTAACAAATGAATATAGTGTGTCCTTCTACGGTCGCGGCCTTCCCCCATATATACTTGCCTCGTTCCTCTTCCCCCCAATCACCCGGCGGGAAGGGTCACCACAACATCCAGTTTGAAAGGGGACAGGACTGCAGCCTATCCTGACTCAAGTAGTCTTCGCATGCAAAAGCTGCCTACCATGACGCATCGGTGGGCTCGGGGATGACCTCCGTCCTAGAAAGCCCCGGCCCTGGTCCTCTGTCACCAAATAGGAAACCTTTCTAGGGTCACTTTTGGGGCCGGCGACTGGCCTTGCTTCCTTAGCACGGGAGGGGAAGACTCCCCATCCGTGCCTGCTGGCATGGTGCTAGGCACCTCCTAGCGTAGCACACGGCGCCCACGTGGAGCCCCCAAGGGATAACTCCAGGAGGTGGCCTCCCGAGGGCATCCTCACGAGGACCCTGAAAATGCCCGGGGCCAGAGGCCTCGAGAAGTGGGGGCTCCCATGGATGCCCCTCCCGCGTTGTCCAACCCCTGGCCGTACTAGGCCCGGATCTCGTGTCGTGGCATGGGCCCTAGGCAGACGGGCCTGGGTACCCCCAATCCCAGGAGCCCGACACACATTACGCTTTGATTTATATGCAACAAACTATGAAATGCCTCTAGATGAGTTTGGTGAAATATGCTTGCTTCCCTCTGACGGGGGAATGCGTGATCCTAAGCCTGGGGAATTCGAGGATTTCCTCCTCACCTTAACAGTGGGAGAAACCAAGGGCGCATCAAACGCCAGGGCCACTAGTTTGCATTTTCCGTATGTGCACATTTTTTCTCTATTTATAGGAAAATGCTGTCGGGCACCTGGGACTAGGGGTACCCAGGCCCCTCTGTCTACGGCCCAAGACGCGACACATGCCATGGACCTAGCACAGCCCGCCGTTGAAATTCACGAGCAGGGCCCTCGCGAGGGCCCCAACCTCGCGAGGTGCATGTCAGCAAGCATCGTCGGAAGCCTCGCGAAGCCCCCCTTGCGATGTCACCTCCCGAGGCCACCCCCGAGGGCCCGCGCGAGGCGGATTAACCAAGGGAGGTTCACCGGAGGCGAGCAGCCCAGCCTCCTCACGTGGGTGACGCGAGCCACGTCGGGCGGCGCAAGATCGGTGCCAGCGGGCGCAGACAGAGAGGCTTTCCACTTTCGTGTTAAGGGAGCAAGGCCAGCTCGTGGGTTCCCAAAGCAACCCCCAAAGGTTTCCTACTTGGTGCAAGAGGACCAATGCTGAGGGATCGGCAGGACGGAGGTCACCCCCAAGCCCACCGACGCGTCACGACAGATAGCTTTGGCAGGCGAAGACCACTTTTGTCACGATAGGCTGCAGTCTTGTCCCCCTTCAAACTGGCCGATGTGGCGACCCTTACCGCCTTGTGTTTTCGGGGGGAAGAGGACCAAGGCCAATATAAGGGTAGGGAACCAGCCACCGTAGGGGGCATCGAGCCTTGGGCAGGAAAGAACACACCTTGTACTCATCCTCATCCTCAAGCAATCCAGACAAGCATGAGTGGGATCTTACACCGCGTGGTGGCCCGAACCTGGGTAAAAATGTGTGTCCTTTGTTCGTCTTCCTTAGCTCGAGTCACCGTGAGGTTGTGAGGCAAAGTAGGGCAGGAGAGCGAGTTTACCCCAGTGTTCGAACCTTTATGGGTCCCCAGATCCCCGATTCCGACATTTGCCGCGCCAGGTAGGGGTGCGCCGACGTTCCCCAGCTCCGTTGGCCGACGCTCGCAGTGTGTGCTCGCCATGTTTGCGCTGAGGACAGGCTAGCCCAGGTCGTTCAGACTGCCCCTGTTGGCCGAGGTGGTCGTCGCTACTCCACCGGCACACAGGGGAGCAGCGTGTTGGAAATATGCCCTAGAGGCAATAATAAATTTGTTATTATTATATTTCCTTGTTCATGATAATCGTTTATTATCCATGCTATAATTGTATTGATTGGAAACTCAAATACATGTGTGGGTACATAGACAACACTGTGTCCCTAGTAAGCCTCTAGTTGACTAGCTCGTTGATCAAAGATGGTTAAGGTTTCCTAGCCATTGACATGAGATGTCATTTGATAACGGGATCACATCATTAGGAGAATGATGTGATGGACAAGACCTAAACTACGAACATAGCATATGATCGTGTCAGTTTATTGCTATTGTTTTCTGCATGTCAAGTATCTTTTCCTTTGACCATGAGATCATGCAACTCCCTGACATCGGAGGAATACCTTGTGTGTATCAAACGTCGCAACGTAACTGGGTGACTATAAAGGTGCTCTACAGGTATCTCCGAGGGTGTCTGTTGGGTTGGCATGGATCAAGACAGGGATTTGTTACTCCGTGTGACGGAGAGGTATCTTAGGGCCCACTCGGTAATACAACATCACAATGAGCCTTGCAAGCAATGTGACTAAAGTGTTAGCCACGAGATCTTGTATTACGGAACGAGTAAAGAGACTTGCCGGTAACGAGATTGAACTAGGTATAGAGATACCGACGATCGAATCTCGGGCAAGTAACATACCGAAAAACAAAGGGAACAATATACGGGATTAACTGAATCCTTGACATAGAGGTTCGACCGATAAAGATCTTCGTAGAATACGTAGGAGCCAATATGGGCGTCCAGGTCCCGCTATTGGTTATTGATCGTAGAGGTGTCTCGGTCAAGTCTACATAGTTCTCGAACCCGCAGGGTCTACACACTTAATGTTTGGTGACGATTAGTATAGTTGAGTTATTTTGTTGGTGACCGAAGGTTGTTCGGAGTCCCGGATAAGATCCCGGATATGACGAGGATCTCCGGAATTGTCCGGAGGTAAAGATTGATATATGTGATAATAGTGTTTTGGTTTCCAGAAATGTTACGGAATTCACCAGAAGAGGTTCCGGATGTTTCCTGAAATGTTCGGATACGAGAACACTTTATTTGGGCCAAGGGGTAAAGCCCACGAGGCTTAGGCAAGGTGTAAAAGGAAGTTTTGCTGGCGTCTGGGGCGGTACTACCGCTTATCGTAAGCGGTACTACCGCTACGGGCGGTACTACCGCTTATCGTAAGCGGTACTACCGCTTGTACGCGATACTGCAGGGATCCGAGTTGGACTCTTTCCCTGCGGGCCAAACCGACCTTGTGCGGGCAAAACCGACCTGGAGGAGGCTTTTACTCCAAGTTTAGACCCCAAGGCTCAACATATAAATAGAGGGGCAGGGCTAGCACACGGGAGACATCAAGATTTCCCAAGCCGTGTGTCGGCAACCCTAACCCTCTAGTTCTCCCGTCATAATCTCCGTAGTGCTTGGCGAAGCCCTGCAGAGATTGTTCCTCACCACCATCACCAAGCCGTCGTGCTGCCGGAACTCATCTACTACTTCATCATCGCTCGCTGGATCAAGGAGGTGAAGGCGTCATCAAGCCGTACGTGTGTTGAACGCGGAGGTGCCGTCCGTTCGGCACTAGTTCATGATCGGATCGAGGGACGACCTGCGATTTGGATCGCGGAGACGTTCGACTACATCAACCGCGTTTCTTAACGCTTCCGCTTAGCGATCTACAAGGGTATGTAGATTCACTCTCCCTCTCGTAGATGCTCATCACCATGGATAGATCTTGTGTGTGCGTAGGAAATTTTTTGTTTCCCATGCAACGTTCCCCAACAGTGGCATCTGAGCCAGGTCTATGCCTAGATGAGATCTCGAGTAGAACACAAACGAGTTGTGGGCATGGGTGTATACATATTGCTTGCCGTTACTAGTTGATACTTGATTCGGCGGCATTGTGAGATGAAGCGGCCCAGACCGACATTACGCGTACGCTTACGCGAGACAGGTTCCTTCAACTGACATGTAACTTCGTTGCATAAAGATGGCTAGCGGGTGTCTGTCTCTCTCACTTTAGTTGAATCGATTTCAATGAAGAGGGTTCTTTTAGAAGATCAAAAAGCAATCACTACACCACGTTGTGGTTTTGCGTAGGTAAGAACGGTTCTTGCAAACCCGTAGCAGCCACGTAAAATTTGCAACAACAATTAGAGGACGTCTAACTTGTTTTTGCAGGGTATGTTGTGATGTGATATGGCCAATTACATGATGAGATATATGTGATGTATGAGATGATCATGTGTTGTATGGAATATCACGACTTGCATGTCGATGAGTACGGCAACTGGCAGGAGCCATAGAGTTGTCTTTAATTATTTTCGCCGTTTTTGCTTTACTTTATCGCTATGAGTTAGCAATAGTCGTGGAAGCAACAGTCGGCGCGACAACCTCATGGCGACACGTTGATGGAGATCAAGATGATGGAGATCATGGTGTCATGCCGGTGACGATGGAGATCATGCCGGTGCTTTGGAGATGGAGATCAAAAGCACAAGTTCATGGCCATATCATGTCACTTATGAATTGCATGTGATGTTAATCCTTTTATGCATCTTATTTTGCTTAGGACGACGGTAGAATTATAAGGTGATCCCTCACTTAAATTTCAAGATAAATTGTGTTCTCCCCGAGTGTGCACCGTTGCGAAAGTTCGTCGTTTCGAGACACGCCGTGATGATCGGGTGTGATAGACTCTACGTTCACATACAACGGGTGTAAGCCATGTTGCACGTGCGGAACACTCGGGTTAAACTTGACGAGCCTAGCATGTACAGACATGGCCTCGGAACACAAGAGACCGAAAGGTCGAACATGAGTCATATAGTAGATATGATCAACATGAAGATGTTCACCATTGAAACCACCTCAACTCACGTGATGATCGGACTTGAGTTGGTGGATTTGGATCATGTTACACTCGAATGATCGAAGGGATGTCAATTTGAGTGGGAGTTTTTAAGTAATATAATTAACTAAACTCATTATCTTGAACAATAGTCTAAGTTGTCTTTGCTATATTTATGTTGTAGATCATGGCTCGCGCAGTAGCACCCCTGAATTTTAATGCGTTCCTAGAGAAAGCTAAGTTGAAAGATGATGGAAGTAACTTTGTGGACTGGGCCCGTAATCTAAGGATTATCCTTACGGCTTCCCAGAAGGCTTATGTCCTCGATGCACCGCTTGGTGATCCACCCGCTCCAGTTGAGTCTCTAGACGTTGTGAACGCCTGGCAGGCTCGTTCTGAAGATTACTCAATAGTTCAATCTGCAATATTGTATGGCTTAGAACCGGGACTTCAAAGACGTTTTGAACGTCATGGAGCATATGAGATGTTCCAGGAGTTGAAGTTTATCTTTCAGAAGAATGCCCGGATCGAGAGATATGAGATCTCCGATAAGTTCTATGCTTGCAAGATGGAGGAGAACGGGTCTATCAGTGATCATGTACTCAGAATGTCTGGGTACTCCACCCGTCTGGCTGAATTGGGGATGCACCTTCCGCCAGAGGCTATCACTGACAGAGTTCTTCAATCATTGCCACCTAGCTACAAGAGCTTCGTGTTGAACTATAACATGCACGGGATGAACAAGTCAGTCGCCGAGCTGTTTGCGATGCTGAAAGCCGCTGAGTCTGAAATTCAGAAGGAGCATCAAGTGTTGATGGTCAATAAAACCACTAGTTTCAAGGAAAATGGCAAGGGTAAGAAGGGTAACTCCAAGAAGAGTGGCAAAGCAGTTGCTCCTCTCGTGAAGAAACCCAAGGCTGGACCCAAACCAGAAACTATGTGCTTTCATTGCAAGGGAACTGGACACTGGAGGCGGCCAACAACAAACAAGGTATATATGATATACATGTTATTGATGTGTACCTTACCAACTCTCGTTGTAGTGCCTGGGTATTTGATACCGGTGCAGTTGCTCACATTTGCAACTCAAAACAGGAACTAAGGAATAGACGGAGGCTGGCAAAGGATGAAGTGACAATGCGCGTGGGAAATGGTTCCAAGGTTGATGTGATCGCCGTCGGCACGCTCGCTCTTCGATTACCATCGGGATTAGTGATGAACCTGAATAATTGTTATTTAGTGCCTGCGTTAAGCATGAACATTATATCTGGATCTTGTTTATTGCGAGACGGTTACTCATTTAAATCAGAGAATAATGGTTGTTCTATTTATATGAGTAATATGTTTTATGGTCATGCACCCAATGTGAGGGGTTTATTCTTATTGAATCTCGATAGTAATGATACACATGTTCATAACATTGATGCCAAAAGATGTAGAATCGATAATGATAATACCACTTTCTTGTGGCACTGCCGTTTAGGTCATATTGGCATAAAACGCATGAGGAAGCTCCATGCTGATGGACTTTTGTAGTCACTTGATTTTGAATCACTTGACACATGTGAGCCATGCCTCATGGGCAAGATGACTAAAACGCCGTTCTCTGGAATAATGGAACGGGCAAGTGACTTATTGGAAATCATACATACTGATGTGTGCGGTCCGATGAGCATTGAGGCGCGCGGTGGTTATATTTACTTAATGAAACACAAGTCTGAAACATTTGAAAAGTTCAAATAATTTCAGAGTGAAGTTGAGAATCATCGTAACAAGAAGATTAAATTCCTATGATCTGATCGAGGAGGAGAATATCTGAGTTATGAGTTTGGCAGTCACTTAAGACAATGTGGAATTGTTTCACAACTAACACCGCCTGGAACACCACAGCGTAATGGTGTGTCCGAACGTCGTAATTGAACCTTATTGGATATGGTGCGATCTATGATGTCTCTTGCCGATTTGCCACTATCGTTTTGGGGTTATGCATTAGAGACAGCTGCATTCACTTTAAATAGGGCACCATCGAAATCCGTTGAGACGACGCCATATGAACTTTGGTTTGGCAAGAAGCCAAAGCTGTCGTTTCTTAAAGTTTGGGGATGTGATGCTTATGTCAAAAAGCTTCAGCCTGAAAAGCTGGAACCCAAAGCGGAGAAAGGCATCTTCATAGGATACCCAAAAGAGACAGTTCGGTATACCTTCTACCTCAGATCCGAAGGCAAAGTGTTTGTCGCTAAAAACGGAACGTTTCTTGAGAAAGAATTTCTCTCGAAAGAATTGAGTGGGAGGAAGATAGAACTTGATGAGGTTGTTGAACCTTTACTTCAACCTGAAAGTAGCGCAGCGCAGAAAGATGTTTCTGTAGAGCCTACATCAGCTGAAGAGGAAGTTAATGATGATGATCATGAAGCTTTGGATCAAGTTGCTATCGAACCTCGTAGGTCGACAAGGACGCGTACTGCTCCTGAGTGGTACGGCAACCCTGTCTTAGAAGTCATGTTGTTGGACAACGATGAACCTACGAGCGATGGAGAAGCGATGATGGGCCCGAATTCCGAGAAGTGGTTAGAGGCCATGAAATCCGAGATGGGATCCATGTATGAAAACAAAGTGTGGACTTTGGAAGTATTACCTGAAGGGCGTAAGGCCATTCAGAACAAATGGATCTTTAAGAGGAAGACGGACGCGGACGGTAATGTCACCGTCTATAAAGCTCGACTTGTGGCAAAGGGTTTTTCACAAGTTCAAGGAGTTGAGTACGATGAGACCTTCTCACCCGTAGCGATGCTTAAGTCCGTCAGAATCATGTTAGCAATAGCTGCCTTTTTCGATTATGAAATTTGGCAGATGGATGTCAAAACAGCGTTCCTTAACGGTTTCCTTAAGGAAGAGTTGTATATGATGCAACCAGAAGGTTTTGTCGATCCATAGAATGCTGACAACGTTTGCAAACTCTAGCGATCCATTTATGGGCTGGTGCAAGCAACTCGGAGTTGGAATCTTCGCTTTGATGAGGTGATCAAAGCGTTCGAGTTTATACAAGTTTACGGAGAAGCTTGTATTTACAAGAAAGTGAGTGGGAGCTCTATAGCGTTTCTAATATTATATGTGGATGACATATTACTAATTGGAAACAATATAGAAATGTTGGAAAGCGTGAAGGAATATTTGAACAAGAGTTTTTCAATGAAGGACCTAGGAGAAGCTGCTTTCATATTAGGCATCAAGATCTATAGAGATAGATCAAGACGCCTAATAGGACTTTCACAAAGCACATACCTTGACAAAGTTTTGAAGAAGTTCAAAATGGATCAGTCCAAGAAGGGGTTCTTGCCTGTTTTGCAAGGTATGAAGTTGAGTAAGACTCAATGCCCAGTGACTGCAGGAGATAGAGAAAAGATGAGTCTCATCCCCTATGCTTCAGCCATAGGCTCTATCATGTATGCAATGCTGTGCACAAGACCCGATGTCAGCCTTGCCATAAGTATGGTCGGAAGGTTTCAAAGTGATCCAGGAATGGAACACTGGACGGCGGTCAAGAATATCCTGAAGTACCTGAAAAGGACTAAGGACATGTTTCTCGTTTATGGAGGTGATCAAGAGCTCGTCGTAAAGGGTTACGTCGATGCAAGCTTTGACACTGATCCAGATGACTCTAAGTCACAAACCGGATACGTATTTATTCTTAATGGGGGTGCGGTTAGCTGGTGCAGTTCCAAGCAGAGCGTGGTAGCTGATTCTACATGCGAAGCGGAGTACATCGCTGCCTCGGAGGCGGCGAAGGAAGGTGTCTGGATGAAGGAGTTCATGACAGATCTTGGAGTAGTGCCTAGTGCGCTTAACCCAATGACTCTGTTTTGTGATAATACTGGTGCCATTGCTCTAGCCAAGGAACCAAGATTTCACAAGAGGACCAGACACATAAAGCGACGCTTCAATTCCATCCGCGATTACATCAAGGAGGACGACATAAATATTTGCAAAGTACACACGGATCTGAATGTTGCAGATCCGATGACTAAACCTCTTCCAAGGGCTAAACATGAACAACACCAGAACTGCATGGGTGTTCGATTCATTACAATGTAAATCACATAGTGATGTGAACTAGATTATTGACTCTAGTGCAAGTGGGAGACTGTTGGAAATATGCCCTAGAGGCAATAATAAATTGGTTATTATTATATTTCCTTGTTCATGATAATCGTTTATTATCCATGCTATAATTGTATTGATTGGAAACTCAAATACATGTGTGGGTACATAGACAACACTGTGTCCCTAGTAAGCCTCTAGTTGACTAGCTCGTTGATCAAAGATGGTTAAGGTTTCCTAGCCATTGACATGAGATGTCATTTGATAATGGGATCACATCATTAGGAGAATGATGTGATGGACAAGACCCAAACTACGAACGTAGCATATGATCGTGTCAGTTTATTGCTATTGTTTTCTGCATGTCAAGTATCTTTTCCTTTGACCATGAGATCATGCAACTCCCTGACATAGGAGGAATACCTTGTGTGTATCAAACGTCGCAACGTAACTGGGTGACTATAAAGGTGCTCTACAGGTATCTCCGAGGGTGTCTGTTGGGTTGGCATGGATCAAGACTGGGATTTGTTACTCCGTGTGACGGAGAGGTATCTCAGGGCCCACTCGGTAATACAACATCACAATGAGCCTTGCAAGCAATGTGACTAAAGTGTTAGCCACGAGATCTTGTATTACGGAACGAGTAAAGAGACTTGCCGGTAACGAGATTGAACTAGGTATAGAGATACCGACGATCGAATCTCGGGCAAGTAACATACCGAAGAACAAAGGGAACAGTATACGGGATTAACTGAATCCTTGACATAGAGGTTCGACCGATAAAGATCTTCGTAGAATATGTAGGAGCCAATATGGGCGTCCAGGTCCCGCTATTGGTTATTGATCGTAGAGGTGTCTCGGTCATGTCTACATAGTTCTCGAACCCGCAGGGTCTACACACTTAACGTTTGGTGACGATTAGTATAGTTGAGTTATTTTGTTGGTGACCGAAGGTTGTTCGGAGTCCCGGATAAGATCCCGGATATGACGAGGATCTCCGGAATAGTCCGGAGGTAAAGATTGATATATGTGATAATAGTGTTTTGGTTTCCGGAAGGGTTCCGGAATTCACCGGAAGAGGTTCCGGATGTTTCCCGAAATGTTCGGATACGAGAACACTTTATTTGGGCCAAGGGGTAAAGCCCACGAGGCTTAGGCAAGGTGCGAAAGGAAGTTTTGCTGGCGTCTGGGGCGGTACTACCGCTTATCGTAAGCGGTACTACCGCTACGGCCGGTACTACCGCTTATCGTAAGCGGTACTACCGCTACGGGCGGTACTACCGCTTATCGTAGGCGGTACTACCGCTTGTACGCGATACTGCAGGGATCCGAGTTGGACTCTTTCCCTGCGGGCCAAACTGACCTTGTGCGGGCAAAACCGACCTGGAGGAGGCTTTTACTCCAAGTTTAGACCCCAAGGCTCAACATATAAATAGAGGGGCAGGGCTAGCACACGGGAGACATCAAGATTTCCCAAGCCGTGTGTCGGCAACCCTAACCCTCTAGTTCTCCCGTCATAATCTCCGTAGTGCTTGGCGAAGCCCTGCAGAGATTGTTCCTCACCACCATCACCACGCCGTCGTGCTGCTGGAACTCATCTACTACTTCATCATCGCTCGCTGGATCGAGGAGGTGAAGGCGTCATCAAGCCATACGTGTGTTGAACGCGGAGGTGCCGTCCGTTCGGCACTAGTTCGTGATCGGATCGAGGGACAACTTGCGATTTGGATCGCGGAGACGTTCGACTACATCAACCGCGTTTCTTAACGCTTCCGCTTAGCGATCTACAAGGGTATGTAGATTCACTCTCCCTCTCATAGATGCTCATCACCATGCATAGATCTTGTGTGTGCGTAGGAAATTTTTTGTTTCCCATGCAACGTTCCCCAACACAGCGGCCACCGACCCCGCTGCCCGCGTGCAGTAGGACTCCTCCGCGCACCCCTCTTTATAGAGGGAGGGCCACACCGCCATGGCTTCCTCTTCCCATGCTCGCCTCGAGCGGGTGAACGCGCAGGCAGTGCTGCGCATGGCACGCGAGCTGCTTCGCTAACGCCCTGCGGACGCAGGCTACGATGCGTGGCTGGGCCGCATCACCGAGCTCGTCACCGCCGCTGGGGAGGCCCCGGTGCCCTCTCGTTCGCTTCACCCATGCCGTCTCGCGCTAGGGATGTGGCACATGGAGCGCCTTCGCTGCCTCCCATGCGCAGTGACCCAGTCGAGCCTCGGCGCGACACGCACCTGCACGGTCAGCCTCGGGGAGCGCCTCCTCAGGCCCAAGACGGGGCCAGCTGCCAGATCATCCGCCACACGCCGCTCGACATGCACGTCATCCTCGAGCAGTAGCGCCTGCGTCAGGACCGTGTCATCCAGGATGTCGCCGCGGTAGGGCGCTTGAACCGGGCCGCCCTCGCGCGCGGCGTCCCCACGAGCTGCGTGGGATGCCGGGCCTTCACGCGCGAGCTGCGTCGGGTGGTTTGGCCCATCAAGTTCAAGCCCAAACTGCCCACGTGCTACGATGGCGCTCCTGACCCTAGGGTGTTCCTTTAGCTCTACGCGCTGAGCATCAAGGCGGCGGGGGATGACGACAAGGTCATGGCGAACTGGCTCCCGATGTCCCTCAAGGATGGCACGCGCTCTTGGCTCCTGAACCTGCCCGAAGAGTCAGTCTCTTCATGGAGCAAACTCTATGAACTGTTCGTCGCCAGATGCAAGGGCACGCATGACTGCCCCCTCTCCGTCAACAACCTGCGGCATGCGAAGCAGCGCCCTGGGGAGACCCTGTGTAAATACATCCAGCACTTCAGCCAGGTGCGCAACGAGATCCTGCACGCTTCAGGCGAAGCCATCGTCATGGCATTCACCAACGGCGTCAAGGACGTCCGGATGTGCGTGAAAATTGCCATCAACGATGGCGTGACCTCGGCGCTGGAGTTGTTCAAACATCCCTGACAAGTGCGCCAAGGTCGAGGTAGGCCGCCTGTTCATCCACAATGACCCCGACGCTAGGCCTGGCCACGACAAGGCAAAGGGCAAGGAGCCCAAGCGCAAAGGCCTTGCCGCGCTTGTGGCCGAGCCTGAGCAGAAGCGCGGTCACGACCATGATGCGCCTGAGAAGGACCGCCACCCGTGCTGCATCTACCACTACGTGCGCACCCCCAACACTGAAGACTGCCAAGAACTCAAGGGCATCCGCGACGAGCGTGTCGGCCGGCGCCCAGACCGCAACGGGTGCAGCTCCGGCTGTGGAAGCGGTCGCGGTAGGGGCAGATGGGATGGCCGTAGTGGGAAACCATGACAAGGCTGGCGGGACCAGCCTCGCGAGGATGGCTGGCGCGGCCAACCTCGCGAGGCGCCCCCTCGGGACAATGCTGCTCTTCTGCCGCTATGATTGCCGCCCAGGAGGAACGACAACAACCAGCATGATGGGGGGGCTGGGGGCTATCAAGAGCCTTGCCCGATAGCCTGTATCCTCGACTGAGCCCATGCCCCTACGTCGGACAACCTGTTCAGGCAGTTCTCTCATGAGGTGAACGCCGCCCTCCCAAGGCCGGAGGCCACGCAGCCCCTCAAGTGGTCGTAATACGCCATCCCCTTCGACCCCAAGGAAAACCTCCTCATCTCTTCAGGTCATGTTGTGCTAACCTTGGTATGCAGATATGCTACACTTCCATGGTGCACCGGCGAAGTAACTGCTAGGCTGAGCATGCCAACGCTGAGGTCCTCGAGGGCCTCAAGATCAGGAGTTTCAAGAAGAAGCTCGAGGCCTGCGGGAAGGGTCGGCTGGATGAGCTGCAGTCCGTGTTGTGGTCCGTTCACGCCACCACGACTAGGCCCACTGGCCAAACCCCTTCTTCATCGTCTCCAGAGCCGAGGCGGTCCTTCCCTCGGAGCTTAAGCACAGCTCCATGCGGGTCTTGGCGTTCGACGAGGTGTGTCAGGACGACTCGCGGGAGACTAAACTCTTTCTCCTCCAGGAGGCCCGCCGTTGGGCCAACCTTCGCGTCGCAAGGTACCAGCAGGCCTTGCGGTGCTACCACAACCACAACGTCTGCCCTCCTACCCTCGAGGCCAGGGACCTCTTCCTGTGGCGGATCCTTTCCAGAGAGGGCCTTCACAAGCTCTCGCCCATGTCTCCAGGCCAGGCGTTGCCTGCCTAGAGACGGAGGGTGGAGCAGTCCCCCATGTCACCAGGCCAGGCGTTGCCCGCCTGGAGACGGAGGGTGGAGCAGTCACCCATGTCTCCATGCCAGGCGTTGCCTGCCTGGAGAAGGAGGGTGGAGCAGTCTCCCATGTCTCCATGCCAGGCATTGCCCGCTGATAACCCACAAGTGTAGGGGATCATTTGTAGCCTCTTTCGATAAGTAAGAGTGTCGAACCCAACGAGGAGCTAAAGGTAGAACAAATATTCCCTCAAGTTCTATCGACCACCGATACAACTCTACGCATGCTAATGCTTGCTTTACCTAGAACAAGTATGAAACTACTTTGCGGGAATGAAACTAGAAGTACTTTGCAAGATAATAAAGAATGTGGAAATAAAAGTTAGGTGCTGCTTTAATAAAAGAACAATAAAAGTAAATAACTTAGTAGAAAGCTTTTTGTGTAACGCAAGAGAAAGATTGTCCCTAGGCAATTGAATATAATATGATAGATACTTGTCATATGAAATGAGGGAGAGGCATACGCTAACACACTTTCTGTACTTGGATCATATGCACTTATGATTGGAACTCTAGAAAGCATCCACAACTACCAAAGTTCATTAAGGTAAAACCAAACCATTGCATTAAGTATCAAGTCCTCTTTACTCCCATACGCAACAACCCACCTACACGGGTTAATGCTTCTGTCACTCAAGCAACCCACCATAGGCAAATCATGAACATACTGCAACACCCTACAGAGGGGATCCCTCACGTTTGCGCGACACGGAGGGCACCATAGGACAGCACCATATCAACATACAACTCACATCCATAACATCATGCCACAATTAACCCATAGGACAAAAGAGATTTACTCAAACATCATAGGATAGCCAAATATCATTGGGAAATAATATATGGAGTTGAGCACCATGTTTAAGTAGATATTACCGCTGCATAGAGGGGGAGAGAGTTGGTGTTGACGGCGGCGAAGTTGTTGGTATAGATCGTCATCACGATGATTGCCCCAGCGGCATTCCAGCGCCACCGGGAGAGAGAGGGGGAGAGAGCCCTCCTGCTTCTTCTTCTTCCTTGGCCACCCCCTTGATGGGAGGAGAGTTCCCCGTCTGGTCCATGGCCTCCATGGAGGCAGAGGGGCAGGAGCCCCTCCTAGATTGGATCTCCATCTCTATTCTCTTTAGTTTCGCGTTCCCATTTTCTGGCTGAAAACTGTTTCTTATATTCCCGGAGATCCGTAACTCCGATTGGCCTGAAATTTTGAGGGGATTTTTATACAAAAATTAGCTTCCTTGCGCCCGAAGGAGAACTCCAACCGACGTACGAGGTGGGCACAACCCACCACCACGCGTTTGGGCCCCCTGGGCGCACCGTGGTGTATCTTGGGGGCTGTGGGCCTCCGTTTGCGTTGATTCCACTTCTCAAAATTCACAATTATTCAAAAAAAATCTCCGTAAATTTTCATCGCGTTTGGACTTCGTTTGATATGGATATTCTACGAAACAAAAAACATGCAACAAATAGGAACTGGCACTGTGCACTGGATCAATATGTTAGTCCAATAAATCATATAAAATGTTGCCAAAAATATGTTAAAGTTGTATAATATTGGCATGAAACAATCAAAAATTATAGATACGACGGAGACGTATCAGCATCCCCAAGCTTATATCCTGCTCGTCCTCGAGTAGGTAAATGATAAAAAAGATAATTTTTGATGTGGAATGCTACCTAGCATAATCTTGATCATATATCTAATCATGGCATGAATATTAAGACACAAGTGATTCAAAGGAATAGTCTAGTTTTGACATAAAGACATTAATACTCAGGCATTCCAACAAACAATCATGTCTTTCAAAATATCAAGGCTAAAGAACGCTATCCCTACAAAATCATATAGCCTTGTCATGCTCTGTCTTCTTAACACAAAGTATAAATCATGTACTACCCCAGTGTCATCCAAGCAATTGGTTCATACTTTTTAACACGCTTCAGCATTTTCAACTCTCACGCAATACATGAGCGCAAGCCATGCATATAGCACTATGGGTGGAATAGAATATGGTGCTAGGTTCGAAGGGGTAAAAGTGGAGAAGAAAGTCTCGCATCAACTCAGCGTATCAACGGGCTATGGAGATGCCCATCAATAGATATCAATGCGACGAGTAGGGATTGCCATGCAACGGATGCACTAAGAGCCATAAGTGTATGAAAGCTCAATATGAAAACTAAGTGGGTGTGCATCTAACTCTATAATGGAAAATTCCCACTAGTATATGAAAGTGACAACATAGGAGACTCTCTATATGAAAAACATCGTGCTACTTTGAAGAACAAGTGTGGAATTAGCATGCCCCTATTCCTTCTTTCATTTTTTTCTCTTCTTTTCTTCCCCTTTTTTTCTTCTTTTTCTTTCTTTTCCTTTTTTTCTATTTTTTTCTTTTTCTTTTGTTTTGTCCGGAGCCTCATCCCGACTTGTGGGGGAATCATAGTTTCCATCATCCTTTCATCACTGGGGCATGCTCTAATAATGATTAATGATGATCATCACACTTCTATTTACTTACAACTCAATACTACAATGATAGTAGAACGAAGTATGACTCTATATGAATGCAATGATCTAGCGTAGCAAAGATATAAAAAAATGGACAAGCCATGAAAACATCATGCTAGCTATCTTATGATCATGTAATGCAATATGACAATGAATGCTCAAGTCATCAAAATAGAGGCGGTGGAAGTTTCATAGCAATATATCTCGGAATGGCTATGGAAATGCCATAATAGGTAGGTATGGTGGCTGTTTTGAGGAAGATATAATAAGGCTTATGTGTGATAGAGCGTATCATATCATGGGGTTTGGATGCACCGGCGAAGTTTGCACCAACTCTCCAGGTGAGAAAGGGCAATGCACGGTACCGTAGAGGCTAGCAAATTGCGGAAAGGTAAGAGTGTGTATAATCCATGTACTCACATTTGTCATAAAGAACTCACATACTTATTGAAAAAGTTTTATTAGCTCTCTCGAAGCAAAGTATTACTACGCATGCTCCTAGGGGGAGGTTGGTAAGAGTTAACCATCGCACGCCCCCGACCTTCACACAAAGATAGACAATCAAGGATAAATTGTGCTCCAACTTCCTAGCATAATGGGAGACTATACATGCATGCTTCGGGAATCACAAACCTTAACACCAATACCTTACTAAACACGATCATCCACTAGTACATCCCACATATTATCATCTCTATATCGCAAAACTAGTGCAAGGAATCAAACATATCATATTCAGTGATCCCTAAGTTTTATGTAGGATTTTATGACTAACCATGTGAATGACCAATTCCTGTTGACTCTCGAAATAGATATAAGTGAAGAAAAAGATCATTCTACAAATAACGGTTTTCTATGTGAAGAGAAACAGGCAATCCTAACTTCAAATGATATAAGTGAAGCACATGAAGCATTCTATAAAGCCATACTCAAAAGATATAAGTGAAGTGCAATGATCATTCTATAAATCAACCATGGACTATCTCATACCAGCATGGTGCATAAAAGAAAAGTGAAAACGAAACACAAAAGACGCTTCAAGATTTACACATATCACATGAACGAAATGAAAACATACCGATACTTGTTGAAGAAAGATGGGATGCCTTCCGGGGCATCCCCACGCTTAGACGCTTGAGTCTCCTTGGATATTTACTTGGGGGGCCTTGGGCATCCCCAAGCTTGAACTCTTGCCTCTCCTCCTTCTCCTCATATCGAGACCTCCTTGATGTTCGAACACTTCATCCACACAAAACATAACAGAAGACTGGTGAGATCCGTTAGTATAATAAAGCAAATTTCTACTTTAAGTACTGTTGCAAACCCATTCATATTTTATATTTGCATTATCCCTGCTGTATTATAACTTTTCCATGGATTATACCACCGATAAAATTGATAGTTTCATCAAAACAAGCAAAACAATGCATCAAAAAACAGAATCTGTCTTAAACAGGACACTCTGTAGTAATCTGAACTTTGACCATAATTCTATAACTCCAAAAATTCTGAAACATAAGGAAGAAATAAATATTTTGTATAGAAATACTGTGTAAAAATTTCAGAAACTTTCCACGTTCCAGTAAAAAATGAAAATTCACTCACTACAACTAAAGTTTCTGTTTTTACACCGCACATACCAACAAGCAATCTAATCATCCTAAAGGCAAATCTTGGCACATTATTTTTATAATACAATGGATTTGTACAAGGGGATAAATATTTTTTTGGAAAAGTTTCCATGATGTAAAACTCACAAAGTTTTCATGGGCATGAACAAAGTTCAAAGATATCCCCCACTTCAACGATGCTCATCATCTCTCTCACTTTCACCTTTCCTTTTGTGAAGTTTTAGGTTCCCCTATATTTTTTTTGGTTTTTAAACTTTATAAAAGCACACAACAGAAATAAATGACTCCCTAAAACTTCCGGGTTGTCTCCCTGGCAGCGCTTTCTTTAAAGCCATTAAGCTAGGCATAACGTGCTCAAGTAATGGATCCACCCGGATCCCAAGGTATATCAAAGCCAATTTTAATTAACAATGATTTGTAATTTAGTAGTGAGCACAAAGTGATATATATCATGTGACAATGAAGTCTAACTCTCTTCCTATGCATCGGCATGTCATACAAGAACAATTCATGCACATTAAGTAAAGGCCAATGCATAGTATAAACAGTTTCTTGCAATTTTATAGTATTGGAAACACAGAGAGGTGAAGATGTAGTTCCTCTCTCATAATAATTGCAAGTAGGAGCAGAAAGCACATGCATATTATATTCATCAAAATCATCATGTGTAGTAGCAAAACGCAACCCATCAATGTAATCCTTAATAAGATCAAACTTCTCCGATATAGTGTAGTTAGGCGAATTCAAAAAGATAATAGGACTATCATGTGTGGGTGCAATAGCAACAATTTCATGCTTAACATAAGGAACTATAGTAAGTTCATAAGCATAATTCATATTGGCATCATGGCCACAAGCATAGCAAGCATCAAGTTCATCAAAAAGGGATATTTCAAATGAATCCACGGGATCATAGCATTCATCCTTTGGTAAGCACGAAGGGTAATTAAACAATGTATGAGTTGAAGAGTTACTCTCATTAGAAGGTGGGCACGGGTGATCAATCCGCTCTTCCTCCTTTTGTTCTTCGCTCTCCTCCTCATCATTTTCATCTAATGAGCTCACAATTTCAGCAATTTTTCTTCCATAGATTCCTGCAAATTATTAGTCTCTTCCAAGGAAGCGGTCATTCTCTCAATAAATTCAATAATATTAGCATTGCAATCATAATTCTCATAGCAATAATTAAGTATGGATAAATTTTTAGATTCGTAAGGAACATCATCATCATACTTTTCAAGCAAAGAAGCAATTTCATAAGCACCTTTAAAAGCAACAAATTCTTCTATTCGTTCCACATCATAGTAATCATAAATACCTTTAGCATATGAAGCCAAGGTTTCATTATCGTTGAATTTACATTGAAAGGGAAGGTGTCGAGCTTCTATCTTAGAGCAACAAGTAAAGTCACATCTCGAGCATGCATCCCAAGCAAACCATTGCAATATTCTAATTTGATCCCATAAGTGTTTCCCTTTCTGAGACAAGCGATAATCCCTAAAGTACTCACGTTGAACCAACATGTCTCCCATTATAAAGTTCGATGAGGATTTATCAGGATTATCAAAGGAGTAATTAACGTGTTTCACATAACTAGCATCGAGGGTTTTAGGAGGTTCCCCATCTCCATGAGTAGCAAGTACCCCTAATTTTTTTGGTATTTCGTGTTCCATATCCTTAACTAAAGATATAAAACAACTAATAACAGAAAATAAAAATTACTTAGTAATAAGGCAAACAAGCACACACGAGAATATTCACCCCACGCTATTGCTCCCCGGCAACGGCCCCAGAAAAATGTCTTGATAACCCACAAGTGTATGGGATCGTTTGTAGCCTTTTTCGATAAGTAAGAGTGTCGAACCCAATGAGGAGCTAAAGGTAGAACAAATATTCCCTCAAGTTCTATCGACCACCGATACAACTCTACGCATGCTAATGCTTGCTTTACCTAGAACAACTATGAAAATACTTTGCGGGAATGAAACCAGAAGTACTTTGCAAGATAATAAAGAACATGGAAATAAAAGTTAGGTGCTGCTTTAATAAAAGAACAATAAAAGTAAATAACTTAGTAGAAAGCTTTTTGTGTAACGCAAGAGAAAGATTGTCCCTAGGCAATTGAATATAATATGATAGATACTAGTCATATGCAGTGAGGGAGAGGCATACGCTAACACACTTTCTGTACTTGGATCATATGCACTTATGATTGGAACTCTAGCAAGCATCCGCAACTACCAAAGTTCATTAAGGTAAAACCCAACCATAGCATTAAGTATCAAGTCCTCTTTACTCCCATACGCAACAACCCACCTACTCGGGTTTATGCTTCTGTCACTCAAGCAACCCACCATAGGAAAATCATTAACATATTGCAACACCCTACACCGGGGATCCCTCACGTTTGTGCGACACGGAGGGCACCATAGGACAGCACCATATCAACATACAACTCACATCCATAACATCATACCACAATTAACCCATAGGACAAAAGAGATCTACTCAAACATCATAGGATAGCCAAATATCATTGGGAAATAATATATGGAGTTGAGCATGATGTTTAAGTAGAGATTACAGCGGGGAAGAGAGGTGTTACCCCGCTGCATAGAGGGTGAGAGAGTTGGTGTTGACAGCGGCGAAATTCTTGGTGTAGATCGCCGTCACGATGATTGCCCCAGCGGCGTTCCGCCCCACCGGGAGAGAGGGGGAGAGAGCCCCCCTCCTTCTTCTTCTTCCTTGGCCTCCCCCTATATGGGAGGAGAGTTACCCCTCCGGTCCATGGCCTCCATGGCGGTGGAGGGGCAGGAGCCCCTCCTAGATTGGATCTCCCTCTCTGTTCTCTTCTTTTTCGCGTTCCCATTTTCTCGCCGAAAACCATTTCTTATATTCCCGGAGATCCTTAACTCCGATCGATCTGAAATTTTGAGGGGATTTTTATCCAAAAATTAGCTTCCCTGTGCTCGAAGGAGAGCTCCAACCGACGTACAAGGTGGGCACAACCCTCGACCACGCATTTGGCCCCCTTAGGCATGCCGTGGTGTATCTTGGCGGCTGTGGGCCTCCGTTTGCATTGATTCTACTTCTCAAAATTCACAAATATCCCAAAAAAATATCCTTAAATTTTCATCGCGTTTGGACTTCATTTGATATGGATATTCTGCGTTACAAAAAAAATGCACCAAACAGGAACTAGCACTGGGCACTAGATCAATATGTTAGTCCAAAAAATCATATAAAATGTTGCCAAAAATATGTGAAAGTTGTATAATATTGGAATCAAACAATCAAAAAATTTAGATACAACGGAGATGTATCACCCTCCTGGAGACGGAGGGTGGAGCAGTCGCCCATGTCTCCAGGCCAGGCATTGCCCGCCTGGAGACGGAGGGTGGAGCAGTCGCCCCTGTCTCCAGGCCCGGCGCTGCCCGCTTGGAGACAGAGGGTGGAGTGCCCTTGCAGAACGCATGGATCACCCAGCACCTCCGCAAGTTCTACCCATGACACTCTCACGTCAGAATGAGTGGGGTTGTACACGCCCCGGAGCCTCGTGATGCGCCACACGCCGGCCTCGGGAGGAATCCCGCCCACGCCCAAGTGGAAGAACCATGCTCCGCGCTGGCGGAATTACTGTCGAACCACGACTATGCACACGCCCAAGTGGAAGCCCCATTCTCCATGCTAGCGGAGTAACTATCGAACCGTGACTATGCCCACGCCCAAGTTGAAGCCCCATGCATCGCGCTGGCGGAGGATCGATTGAGCTCCACGCTCGTCAGTTTCCCCTTGTACCTCGCGCGAGTGGGGGCTGGACACGGTGCCTGTGCTCGGGTTCATCCTTGCAGCCCTGATAAATCCAAGCGATAGAGCTCTGTCTCGCGGGCCTGCTCCTGTGCACGTCACCTCCCGAGGTCCTTGGTGTCTAGTCTCCTCGCGCGACACCCAAGTGTCAGCAGGCAAGCGCGCGACGCTCCAAGTATTGTTTTCTGTGTAGGGTTCTTCCTTGAGTGGGCCTCTTGCACGTCAAGGGGGGTTCTTGAGCATCGCGCCTCGGGGACCTTCACTGGTTCATGTAGCCCCTCAGCTCCTGGCTCTTTTCAGGCGGCTGAGGCATGCATGGGGCTGGGCCCTGCCGACGCAAACCACAAAGGAAATCAAGAGAGTAACCAAGCAAAGGAAAAGGGGAGAACCCACCCCGCATGGGACCTCAAAAGTGGATGCATGGTTCAAACTACAGAGGCATTGGTTGCGAAGGGCAACAATATTTCACGCACCCCTCGCGGGGCTTACATTGATCCGTCGCAGGATAGAATATGGGATAAGGAAGTGGACTTCGTGAAGATGCTCCCACACGCCATGACCGCCTCGCGACGCGTCTGGAAAAGTTAAGTTAACCGCCCATCGCGGCTCGGTGATCTTTGGTAGTGTTCCTTCTTCCTGCAACCTTGCTCTGGGCGGAAGCCTCTTCTTTCGCATGAGCCGCTTGCGCGTCAAGGGGGGCCCCCTAAGCATCGCGCCTCGGGAGCTCATACCGGACTTCGGAACCCTCATCTCCTGGCTTTGTCCCAGGCATCGCGACCTGACATACCAGCGATGGTTGAGTCCTGCCCGGGGGCTAGGTCCTAGCGACGCAGAGCATTAAGGTGATCACAGATAAGGAACAAGCCTAACGATAACCGCTAAGAATGAACTCATTTCGACCAGAACAACATTAAAGTTACGGCCCGCGGGGCTAGCATGGTTCATTGCAGGAAAAAAGCAAAGGGGAAGGACCAGGCCTGAGCAGCGCCACCTACAGGACCCTGACTCTGGCGCCGCCTGCACCTAGCGAGAGTCCTCATCCTTAACGCGGACGCCCGGGGAGTCGCCAGAATCACCATCGCTCCCGCTTCCCCCAGAGGAAGGGCTGCTTCTGCCATCGTCGGCGAAGGAGCTGTCGCCGCCACTGTTGTTGCTCTACATGCGATAGGCTAGGCGGTCGCCGGCTTCCCCGAAGATCTTTAGGAAGACCAATGATGGCCCCACGCCGTGAGCAGGCTCTATGCCAGCCTGGGCAGTTGCCGAGGCGTCTGTCGGAATCGGGAATCCATAGACCCAAGAAGGTTCGAACACTGGTGCGTGTGTGAAGATCTCAACCAGCTCTAGCTTCAAACTCGCCACCCGCAGCTTTGCCTCGTCGAATCCGTGCGAGTGAACAATAAGATGGACACAGTGATTTACCCAGGTTCGGGCCACCTTGCGGTGTAAAACCCTACTCCTACTTTTGGTGGATTGGCCTCGCGAGGAGGTTTGGGGATGAACTAGTATAGTGGTTAAGCGACCTCGCGAGGGCTCTGAGGTGGGAATGCATCCATCCTATGGTGGGTGCTGGTCCCTATTTATAGTGGCCTTGGTCCTCTTCCCTTATCGCACAGGCGGGAAGGGATCCCACAACGGCCTATTTTGAAAGGGGACAAAAGGTACATCTTATCCTGACTAAAGGTGGTCTTCGCCTGCAAAGCTTCTGGGCATGATGAAGAGGTGGGCTCGGCGATGACATCTGTCCTGCCGAGCTCGTGGTCTTGGTCTTGTTGCACCGGAACGGAAACCTTTGGGGGATACCTTGGGAACCCGCGTACGTCCTTGCCTCCTTAGCACCAAAGAGGAAACTGTCCCCTTTATGCCCGCTGGCGCCCGCCTGGCCTTGGTCGTGATGGCTCACGTCATCCCAGCCTCATGAGGCCGGGTACCTGCATAGGAATCTGTGCTCCTCGGGAGGCAGCCTGGGGTGGCCGCTCCCCTGGAGGCCTTGGCGTTGTTCGCCTCGCGAGGCTGGGGCTCTCATGAGGGTCTTGTCTTGAGGGGTTTGCCGCTAGACCGTACTGGGCCGTCGAGGTGGGCCACGCGCTGGGCCACAGGCAGGCAGGTCTGGATACCCCTGATCCCAGAACGCCGATAGTAGCCCCCGGGCCCATGGCGCGCACGGGTTGGCTTCGCGGCGAAACCAAAGAAGGAAGGCCGAAGCGCCATGGGCCCCAAATCTCCTACGGCCCATGACGCGTGGCGCCTGGCAGGACGCGGACGCCTCCGTTCCCTCGTCGCCTCGGCAACTGCCCAGGCCGACAAAAGCCTGGAGCCCGCTGCTGAGCCATCATTATTGTTCTTCCTCGTGCTATTGCTCCCCTGCTCAGATCCCCTTTCCTTCATGGGAACCTCCTCCAGATCTTGGCGCAGCGCCGTCCTTCCTCTTGCTCCCCCAACCCCGAAGGATTCTTCAGATGGCCCCTGCTGGGAAGTCTAAGTCCGAGGCTCAGGCCTCAGCCTCCTCGTCCCCCTTGCCGGTGCTTACAGCATCCATCATCGCCAAGGAGGGGGACCTCGCCCCAGCACTTCCGTTGACCGCGGGCGACACCAATGAGTGGGGGCAGACCTTGATCTGGTGCGGCTCTGCGGAGCAGCGCACCTTGGCGAAAACAGTTTACCCCTTCTTCCTCCACAGCGTCTTCTGTAGGCTCGCCCCGCCCTTCTCAGGGTTTTTCACCGCCATCCTTTAGCATTACGGGATCCGGGCCCTCCATCTTCAGCCCAATTCCATCCTGCTCCTCTCTGTCTTCGCCTTCTACTGTGAGGCCTTCGTAGGCGTGAAGCCCTCAGTGGCCCTCTTCCACAACTACTTCAGCCTGCGGCTCCACGACAGCGCGCACCGGTCGGCGTGCGCCTCCTTCGTCGCGGTCCAGAGCGGGAATATGCTCCTGAAGGCCGGGAAGAAGGTGGAAGGCTTCAGGCACTGCTGGGTCTTCTTGGATGCCCAGGACCTCGATCCGCGCCTAGAGCTCCCGACGGAGATGCCCAAGAAGACCCTTGCATGGGGCTCTGCGAATCTCACCAATCCTCGGGCGAAGCCCGTCTTGGAGCGGATCTCCCTAGACATGGAGGCCAAGGAGCTGACTGGGGCGATGATAGTGAAGGAGTTCCTGACGCTGCGCCTGGCGCCGCTCCAGTCACACTCGAGGCCCATGTGGGAGTATCAGGGTGCGGAGGACAATATCAGGCTTTGATACGCCAGCCTGACAGGCGAGGAGTTGGACACGGCCTTGGCTACCCTGCTCCACAGTGACCCTGGGGGCCTCCCCGAGGCCTATGACCCATTGTACCGCCATGACAACCAGGAGGAGCTGGGACTCACGCCGCCCGAGCGCCCCAATTCCCCCATGCCGGTGTCCTCCGGCGACACCAGCGGCGAGGAAGACTCGAAGGAGGCTGAGGACGATGGCCTGGAAGAGGTGTCCCCCCATCACAAAGCAAGCTCCTCCATGATCTCGAAGACGACGAGGATACCGACGAGCGCCCGGCCGCGGACTCCTTGCGCTTTGCCAGGGTCCTCAGAAGGTCAGGGCCTGCCCTTCACACCACGAGGGCATCTGGCCGGGCGACTCCGAAGAAACGCGCGACCGCGCCTCCTCCGGCGTACTCCCCATGCTTCAGCCAGGCGATTGAGATGCCAGTCCCGTCCCCGTCTGAGCCGCAGCTGAGAGGCGGGGCGGCCCCTGCTGGGGCAGACGTGGCCTCTCAGGCCATGGCCCGTCACCCCTCCAGGCGGCAGCGCCACGCCAAAGAAGGGCGGGAGCGTTCCAATCATCGCCGAGGTGGAGAGGAAGAGGAAGTTGTCGGCGTTCTGGATACCAGGGTACCCAGACTTGCCTACTTGCGGCCTAGGGCGTGGCCCACCTAGCGGTCCGTACGGCCCCACGCGGCTTCGCTCAAGACAAGACCCTCGCGAGGGGCCATCCTCGTGAGGAGGGCAGCGTCAAGGGAAAAGGGGAGGCCTCCCCAGGCCTCCTCCCGAGCGGCGGAGATCTCTATGCAACGCTAGGCCTGAGGAGGTCAAGGGTGACGACAGCCAGGCCAGGCGGGCGCCAGCGCGCCAGAGGGAACAGTTTCCCCTTTGGTGCGAAGGAGACAAGGACGAATGTGGGTTCCCGAGGAGCCCCGCCAAAGGTTTCCATTCTAGTGCTACAAGACCGGGTCAGTGAGCGCGGCTGGGCGGATGTCACCAGTGAGCCCACCACCGCGTCACCACCACCAACTTTGCAGGCGAAGACCACGTTTCGTCAGGACAGGGTGTACCTCCTGTCCCCTTTCAAATTTGGCCGTTGTGGGATCCCTTCCCGCCATTGCGATAAGGGAAGAGGACCTGGGCTGCTATAAATAGAAACTAGGTAGCCCGGTAGAGAGGAGAGAGCAACCACCCCGCAAACACACCACTGTACTAGTTCATCCACAAACCTCCTCGCGAGGCAATCCACCAAAGGCAGGAGTAGGGTTTTACGCTTCGCAGCGGCCCGAACCTGGGTAAACTCTCGTGTGCCATCGTCTTCCTCGCCATTGAGCGGGGTTATCGTGTTGTGAGCTTGGACGGGGCGAAGCTGTTGGGGAATCTTCGCACACGCCCCTGGGTTCGAATTCCTTAGGGTTTTCCGGAACCCGAAATCCGACATTTGGCATGCCAAGTAGGGGGCATGTCGGAGTCTTCCTCAAGCCTCACTCTTCCACGGCCTCACCGCTCCGATGGCTGACGCCCGCCGAGCGTCGTGCTGCCCGTGTCGCCCAGACGGCCCCCGTGGGCCGCACCGCAGTGTGCCGGTCTCCCTCCCCTGTGGCCAACACCGCCACGGGCCCAGAGGCCCACGAGCAGCAAGACTCATCGCAGCCGGTCACTGCGCAGTGCAACGGCCGCATCGCCACTCCGTCAATCGTTCCAGCTACAGGGTCGTCCTCCCATGCTCGCCCAGGGCCGGCGTGTGGATCGGGTGCAGTGAACAAGGCGTGCGAGCTGCTGTGCTACCGCCCCACCCCCAACCGCCTCGACGACTGGCTCGGGCACGTCGAGGAGCTCGTCAGCGCAGCCGGCAATGCTTCGGCGTTTACCTACTCATTCCGGCCCCAACTCTCCCTGGCAGGCGACGAAGCTCATGATGTGCCGCCTCCTCCTCCCCAGCGTGATGCTAACCCCGAGCCTAGGCGTGAAGCACGCCCGCGCTACCAGCCGCGTGGGCCCCCGGCGAGGGTGAGAGAAGAAGTAAGCTGCCAGGTGGTGCCATGACCGCGTGTTGACATGCGTGCGCTCCTAGTGCCGGTGCGCCAGCGGTGCGACCGGGCGCCCCTGGAGGCAGCTGTGCAAGAGCGTCAAGACCAGGTCCCTCCCGAGTGCGCGCCGCCCGTGGGCCCGGTGGGCTGCCGTGCCATCACCCCAGAGCTCCATCCGGCCGTGTGGCCCTACAAGTTCAAGCCTGACCTGCCTCCTCGCTACGACGACACCCCAGACCCCGCCGAGTTCTTGCAGCTCTACTCGCTGAGCATCTAGGCGGCCGGCGGGGACGATAAGGTCATGGCAACCTAGTTCCCCATGGCGCTCAAGGGTGGAGCGCTCTCCTGGCTCCTCAACCTCCCGGAGGGGTCAATCACCTCCTGGGAAGACCTGCGTGAGCGCTTCGTCGCCAACTTCCAAGGCACCCACGACCGCGCGCTTGGGGTGGGGGTTCTCCGTCGTGTGAAGCAACAACCTGAGGTGACCCTACACAAGTTCATACAGCGCTTCACGAATACCCGCCTCAAGATTCCGAGAGCGTCAGATGAGGCCATCATCTCAGCGTTCACCGATGGCGTCGGAGATCTCAGGATGAGGGAGGAGCTGGCTATCCATGACAACCTGAGCTCGGCCCTGGAGATGTTCAACTTGGCGAACAAATGCGCGAAGGCCGAAGAGGGTCCCCTCTCCCTCCGCGAGCTTCCGGAGGCGGAACCCGAAGACAAAAAGACCAAGGCTAAGGAACCGAAGCACAAGGCCCCCGCAGTGCTGGCGGCTGAGCCCGAGGCAAAGCGCGGTTGGGACGAGGAACCTCTCCTGGGAGGGCAACCATTCTGCATCTTCCATGGCACAAACAGCCACAACACCATCGACTGCTAGGAGCTCAGGGTGGTCCGTGATGAGGACTTCGGCCGGCGCCCTGGGCACAGTGACCGAGGCTATGGATGTGGCGGGGGCCGTGGCGGAGGCCGCTGGGACAATTGAGACCCGCATCAGGAGTGGCGAGACCAGCCTTGGGAGGATCGCTGGCGCGATCAAGCTCGTGAGGACCGCTGGCGCAACGAACCTCCTGAGGGGTCACGTCGGGGCCAGCCTCGTGAGGTCTGCCCTCGCGAGGCCGGCCTTCCCCCGCTGCCACCGCCACCCAGAAGGAAGGAAGAGGACAGGTAGAACGATGGGGCTGGGGGCTTCCAGGAGGTCAGGGCGATAGCTTGCATCCTGGGCGGTGCCCAAGCCCCGGCATCTAACCACATCTTCAAGCAGTTTTCGCGGGAGGTGAACGCAGATCTTCGAAAGCTCGAGGCCACGTGCCCCCTCAAGTGGTCCCAGTGCGCCCTCACCTTCGACTCCAAGGATCAACTCAGATGCTCAGCCGTGGCGGGCGCACTCCCCATGTTGTGCACCCCCACCATCAACAACGTCCTCGTCACCAAGACCCTCATCAACAGCGGCGCCGGACTCAACGTCCTCTCCATCGAGACGTTCGAGATACTCCAAGTGCCTTATTACCAGCTCATGCCAACAATTACCACACCGAGATCATCGTCTTTGACGTCGCCCACATCCACCTCCCGTACAACGCGATCCTTGGGTACCCGGTCCTCGCCAAGTTCATGACAGTGACCCACCACGGCTACAACGACCTCAAGATGCCGGGGAGTGGCGGCATCATCACTATCGCCTGCGATGAGAAGGACGCCATCTGCTCCCTCGAGCGCGCCTACCGTGCCGCAGCGGCCGAGCACTCGGACGACGAAGGAGGTGTCCTACCCCGCGAGGACATCCCCAAGAAGAAGAAGCCGCTCCTCCCCAAGGGACGCCAGGGGGCTGAAAACCCTAAGGACGGCGCCTCAGGATACGCGTCAGGGGCTCAAGCCCCTCCCTCCCTCGCAGAGGAAAGCATGCCCGGCACCTCCCTTGGGCCGGGCTTGGGGGCTTCCACCCGGAGGACTACCAACCTGATCAGTGAGACAAGTGTCGGTGTTCTGGGAATGGGGGTACCCAGACCAGCCTGCCTGCGGCCTAGGGCATGGCCCACCTCGCCAGTCAAACACAGCCAGGCACGGCCCCACTCAAGGCAAGGCCCTCGCAAGGCCCCTAGGCTCGCGAGGGAGTGCAGCACCAGGACCGGCAAGCGGAGGTCCTCCCCAGGCCCCCCCTTAGGAGCGGCGGAGATCTCTATGCAAGGCCCGGCCTCAGGAGTCAAGGGTGACGGAAGGAAGGACAGGCGGGTACCAGCGCGCCAGGCGGAGCAGTTTCCCCTTTGGTACAAAGGGGGCAAGAACGTACGCGGGTTCCCAAAGCACCCCCAAAGGTTTCCATTCCGGTGCAACAAGACCACGACCACGAGCCCCGCAGGATGGATGTCATCGCCGAGCCCACCTCTGCATCATCGACAGCTACTTTGCAGGCGAAGATCGCCTTTGGACAGGGCACGGATGTACTCTTGTCCCCCTTCAAATTTGGCCGTTGTGGGATCCCTTCCCGCCATTGCGATAAGGGAACAGGACCCGGGCCACCGCTATATATAGAGGCTAGGCTGCACCGTAGAGGGGGGCGATCCGAGCCGATCTGATCCGATCCGATCCGAAACCAGTCGATCCACTTTACCCACCACAAAGCCAGCGAAGGGCCAAGAACACCTCAGGGACGCCCTCGCGAGGCTCCTCAACCTTGTACTAGTTCATCCACCATACCTCCACGAGAGGCAATCCACCAAAGCAGGAGTAGGGTATTACACTTCGCAGCGGCCTGAACCTAGGTAAACCACCGTGTTCATCTTCTTCCTCGACATCGTGCGAGTTTGTCGCCTTAGCCATCGAGTAGTGAACTAGGTAGGGCGAAGCTGCAGGGAAACCTTCGCACATGCCCCTGTGTTGGAACCTTGAGGGTTTTGCGGAGCCCAAAATCCGACATTTGGCGCGCCAGGTAGGGGCGTGTCGGAGTCTTCCCCAAGCCAAGATCTCCTCCCACCTCGCCGTTGCGATGTCTGACGCTCACCGAGCCCGCGCCGAGCGCCGGGCTACCCGCGTCACCCAGACGGCACCTCTGAGCCGCGTGGACGCGCGTCGGTCACCCTCGCCTGTGGCCAACGCCGCCACAGGCCCGGACGCCCACGAGCAACAAGACTCCTCCCAGCCAGTCACCGCATAGCGCGACGGCCACACCGCCACAACGTCGATCGTTCCAGCTTCCGGGTCATCCTCCCACGCTCGGCCCGGGCCGGTGCGCGGCTCGGGTGCACTCGCCATGGCGAATGAGCTACTCCGCTACTGCCCTGCCCCGACCGCTACGACGATTGGCTTCGGCGCATCGCAGAGCTCGTCAGTGCTGCCGGCGACACTTCAGCGCTCTCCTACTCACTTCGACCCGGACCTTCCCTGGCAGAGGATGTGGCCCACGATGCGCCGCCGCCCCCTCCGCAACGCGATGTCGACCCCGAGCCTAGGCGAGAAGCGCGCCCCCGCGACCAGCCCCGTGAACTGCGAGCAAGGGAAAGAGAGGAAGTAAGCTGCCAGGTGGTTCCCCGGCCGCGCGTCGACGCGCGTGCGCTCCCCGCGCTGCCGACCCAACGCCGCGACCGGGCACCACTCGAGGTGGCCCCACAGGAGTGTCAAGACTGGGTCCCTCCCGCGCACGCAGCACCCGTCGAGCCGGTGGGGTGCCTCACCATCGCCCGGGAGCTCCACCCAACCGCGTGGCCCTGCAAGTTCAGGCCTGACCTACCCCCTCGCTACGACGGCACCCCGGATCCCGCTGAGTTCCTACAGCTCTACTCGCTTAGCATCCGGGCGGCCGGTGAAGACGACAAGGTCATGGCGTGCTGGTTCCCCATGGCGCTCAAAGGTGGCACGCTCTCCTGGCACCTCAACCTCTCGGAGAAGTCCATCACCTCCTGGGACGGCATGCGCAAGCGTTTCATCGCCAACTTCCAAGGCACCCGCGACCGAGCGCTCACCGTGAACGACCTACGGCATGTAAAGCAGCAGGACGGGGAGACCCTGCACAAGTTCATACAGCGCTTCACGACCACGCGCCTCAAGATCCCGAAGGCGTCGGACGAGGCTATCATCTCCGCGTTCACCGACGGCGTCACGGACCTCAAGATGAAGGAGGAGCTCACCATGAACGACGAACTCCGCTCAGCCCTGGAGATGTTCAATCTGGCGAACAGGTGCGCCAAGGCTGAAGAGGGCTGCCTGTCGTTCCACGGGCCTCCGGCGGCAGAGCCAGAGGAAAAGAAGACCAAGGACAAGGAGGCAAAGTGCAAGGCCCCAACAGTGCTTGCGGCCGAGCCTGAGGCGAAGCGCAACCGGTGTGAGGAGCACCCCACAGGAGGAAGGCCGACCTGCATCTTCCATGGCACCAACAACCATGACACCGCCGACTGCCAGGAGCTTAGGCTGGTCCGCGACGAACACTTCGGCCGGCGCCTTGGACGCGCTGACCGTGGCTTCGGACGAGGCGGAGGCCGCGGTGGAGGCCGTTGGGACAACCGGGAACCGCGTCAAGGGTGGCGCGATCAGCCTCAGGAGGACCGCTGGCGCGATCAGCCTCGGGAAGACTGCTGGCGCGATGACCCACCTGAGGGGTCATGCCGCGGCCAGCCTCGTGAGGCCCGGTCTCGTGAGGCTGGCCTACCACCACTACCACCACCACCCAGAAGAAAGGAAGAGGACAGGCAGGACGATGGGGCTGGGGGCTTCCAGGAGGTTAGGGCGGTAGCCTGTATCCTGGGCGGCTCCCAAGCCCCAACATGAAACTGCATCTTCAAGCAGTTTGCACGGGAGGTGAACGCGGCTCTCCCAAGGCCCGAGGCCATGCATCCCCTCATGCGGTCCCAGACTGCAATCACCTTCGACTCAAGGGATCAGCTCAGGTGCTCGGCCATGGCCGGCAGTCTCCCCATGCTATGCACTCCAACCATCAGCAACGTCCTCGTCACTAAGACCCTCATCGACAGCGGAGCAGGGCTCAAAGTCCTCTCCATTGAGACCTTTGAGATGCTCCAAGTGTCGTAAGAACAGCTCATGCCGACCAAGCCCTTCTCAGGAGTCACAGACGGGTCCACCGTCCCCATCGGGCAAGTGCGCCTGCCCGTCACCTTCGGCGGACGCGAGAACTACCACACCGAGGTCATCGTTTTCGACGTCGCGCATATTCACCTCCTGTACAACGCCATCCTCTGGTACCCGGCCCTCGCCAAGTTCATGGCGGCAACTCATCACAGCTACAACGTCCTCAAGATGCCGGGGAGTGGAGGCGTCATCACCGTCGCCTGCGATGAGAAGGATGCCGTCTGCTCCCTCGAGCGGGCTTACCGTGCAGTGGCGGCCGAGCGCTCGGACGACGAGGAGGAAGCCCAGCCTCGAGGGGACACACGCAAGAAGAAGAAGAAGCCGCTCTCCCCCGCGGAGCGCCAGGGGGCTGGGACCTCCAAGGGCGGAGCGTCGAGCTCTGCACCCAGGGGCGGGGCACCACCCTCCATCGCATAGGAAAGCGCGCTCAGCGCCCCCCTTAGGTCGGACCCGGGGGCTTCCATCCAGGAGGCCCCCGGCTTGACCGGTGAGACAAGGGAGGCGATCGGGCACAACCTGAAGGCGCGTCCGGACGCGCGACTGCCAAAGCCAGGGGCATGGCACGGGGCGCCGAGCTCGCAAGAGTCCGTCATCAGAGCGATCGAGGAGCTTCAGGAAGCGCAGGCCGTGCAGGGCGGAGACTGCCCAGCACCACCAATCGCATCCGCCATCATCGGCACGATCGACCAGCCGTGCATCTACGTCAGCACGCCCACGATCAACAGGGCCGCGTCCCAGGGCCCCTTCTGGCCAACGCGTGCCGATCATGGATGGGTCTACCCGCACAACTACGGCCGCATACCCTTCGGCCTGGCGAACGCAGGCGTCACGTTCCAGTGCCTTGCCCGGGCCATGCTCATACCTTGCCAGGCGGGGCGCGGCGAGGAGTTGGAGGAGATGCTCGGACCAAGCGACGGTCCCGAGCCCCGGGAGACAACGGGCCCGTGAGGGCCGCGCTCGTGGAGGTGTAAGATTAGGCTACGACGGCAGCTTCGACTCTTCAGCGGTGACTTTTTGTTGGCCGTTGCCAAGTAACTTTTTGCTTTACTCCGTTTGAGGGCGCCCATCGGGCCGCATCATCCTCAGGCGATCAGGGCACACCCCTGCAGCCGCCTCATTTATGCATATTTCAATAGTTTCTCATGCTTATGATTTGTTCCCTAATGCTTTACCTTGCCTGCACGGCTCTTTGTCGGCGTGGATGTCGCCCCGAGGCACCTCGGAACTGGATGGCAATGCCCTGGACTTGCATCGTTGGGCAGTCGGCCCCCGCTCGGGGGCTCCGACCGCAGCACGACATCTCAGCACGGAGTCTCGGGAGGTCCCAGGGCATCCTGAGGCAGCAGCCAGCAGGACAGAATGGGGGCCGCTTGAGCGTCAAAGGGGGCTCCTGAGCAGTGCGCCTCAGGGGCCTTACCGGTCATATAGCCACTCGCCCCCTTGGTGTCGTCCTTGGTGATCCGGTCGGCATCAAGGGTGTCGAGGCCTCGCCCCGTAGTTGCGTCCTTGGTGATCCGGTCGTACACTGCGGAGGTAGGGAAATGTGCGGGACCGGGACCTGCAGACACAGAGCACCGGAAAGGGCCCCCAACCCGTCCCACAAACAAGGAGGAAAGGTCTCAAGCAGGGTCATGGGTTATCCGGACAACCCGGCCGCGCCTCAGAGATCTCAAGGCGGGATCTGCAGGATCTCAAGACAAGAAGACTCAGGCGCAAACCGCCTTAGAGGTAGGGACCTTGCGAGGCCAAAGCGCCCTCGCGAGCTCCCAGATACACCTCCCAGTTCTGCCGTGTCAGCCACGCGTACGAACTCAATGGGCTGTACATGCCCGGAGCCCCCCGAGGACGCGGAGGGGTTCCTTCCCACACAATGTGGAAGCCACAGCTCCGTGCTGGCGGTCAACACGGCCCTCCAATGGCTATGCCGACGCAATGTGGAAGCCCTTCGCTCCGTGCTGGGGATAAACAACTGAGGGCGCCCGAGCGGCTGCATCCAATCTCAGGAAGGCCCCTAGTGGGCCCCTTCTTGCTACGTTCCCCAGGGATGTACGCATGAGGGGGCAGCACGGGGGCTACTACCGGGCCAAGCCTAGTACACGCCACCTTCCCAGGTCTGCCAAACATGGCCTTCACACGCCCATCTCAGGAGAAGCCAGCGAGGAAAGGTATGGGAGCCGCTCGAACGTCAAGCGGGACTCCTGAGCATCGCGACTCAGGAGCGTCACTGGCCCCATAGCCCCTCACCCCTTGGACCGTCCTTGGTGATCCGGTCGGCCCAACGGCGGCCGAGGTATGCGCGGGGCTGGGCCCTGCCAACGCAGAGCTCAGAAGCGCTCAAACCCCTAGGAGAATGCCGGAGCTCGTACGTCAAGGGGGACTCCTGAGCATCGCGACTCAGGAGCCTCACTGGTCACGTAGCCCCTCACCCCTTGGACCATCCTTGGTGATCCGGTCGGCCCAACGGCGGCTGAGGTATGCGCGGGGCCGGGCCCTGCCGATAAAGAGCGCAAGGTGTTCAAAATTTCCAAGTCAAGAAGGACGCTGGAGCTCGTACGTCAAGGGGGACTCCTGAGCATCGCGACTCATGAGCCTCACTGGTCACGTAGCCCCTCATCCCTTGGACCGTCCTTGGTGATCCGGTCGGCCCAACGGCGGCTGAGGTATGCGCGGGGCCGGGCCCTACCGACGCAGAGCGCAAGGTGTTCAAAGTTTCCAAGATAACCCAATCTTCACTAAGTTCCCTTCGTGAGGGCTGCTCGTACGTCAAGGGGGACTCCTGAGCATCGCGACTCAGGAGCCTCACTGGCCCCGTAGCCCCTCACCCCTTGGACCGTCCTTGGTGATCCGGTCGGCCCAACAGCGGCTGAGGTATGCGCGGGGCCGTACCCTGCCGACGCAGAGCATCACAGCAAGCAAGAAGGAAACAAGGAGAAGAGAGCAATCACACAGTTCAACAATTATTACAAGCGTTAAAAGATTTCGCGAACACAAACGAGTTTAACGCCTCCATGAGGCACGATAGACATTGCAGGAAAGGAGCAGGGGAGAGGAATCAAGAGGAGCCGCCGCCACTACTCATCCCGTCCTCGGGGAACTCGTCGTCGACATCACTGGCGTCGTCTTCTTCGCCACGAACCCCTGCAACGTCAGAAGGCAGAGGAACGATGACGCGGGTGAACCTCTTCACCAGCGCCTCCACGGCGCCCTTCACCACCGCCGCAACACTGGCGCGGGCCTCGGGAGCGACCGGGCGGATCACGGAGTCGAAGTCAAACCCCAGCTCGCACAGATGAAGATGGCTGAAGAGGTGCGTTGCGGCCTCAGAAAAAAGGTCACGGCACTCGCTCTCCAAGATCCCCTCCACCTTGACAACGGCGCCCTCCAGTGCCTCGATGAGTTTTGAAGCAAGCCCCACGAAGCCATTCTCCGAAGCCGCTAGGGGCTCAGCAAACCCATCCCGGCAGAGGGAGTGGAGCATTTGGCGAAGCTTGAGCTAGACGGAGGGAAAGGCGCTGAGCTCCACGGCCTTTTTCTCCTCAGCCGCGGCGAGAGCCTTCTCCCTGCGTCGAGCAAGGCTTTCTCCGAAGTGACTTCCTTCTCCTGCGCGTCTAGGCGCTCTCGCTCCGCGGCCTGGCGGGTCACCGCCTGGGACAGCTCGGAGTCCCGAGCGGCAAGCTTGGCCTTGCGAGCCGTGAGGTTTTCCTCCCATTGACGCAACTGCTCCGCAAGCTCGGACTTCTCCTCCTGGAGAGCCTTCAGACGGGCCTCCACCTCTTCGCAGCGCTTGACGGCGGACGTCGCGTCAGCCAGTGCCTCCTCGCAGGCTGCCCTGGCGGACACGGCCTCCCACTCGCTCTTCGCCGCGATAGCCTCGGCCTCACCCCACATCGCCACAGCAGAGGCATCGTCCTGGAGCCACCCAGAGAGAAGCCCAAGGCGCCCATTCGCGAGGCGACCGCCGGTACCCGCGAGGGCGTCCCGGACCTGACCCAGAGCGATGAAGGCCCCGTCCAGAACGTCAAGGCCGCACGATGAAGGCACCAAGGCCACCTCCGGAGGAGTCGCCTGCGCGGTCGCAGACGACGACCCCCGGGAGACAGCAGCCCGGGGAGCAGGAGGCTCCGGGGGCTGCACGGCAACCACAGACATAGACGGATCAACGGGCGGCTGGCCCTTGGCGGCTGGCCCTCCGGTCAGCGGCATTGACGCGCCCTCAAGAGGAGGAGCAACCACGTCAGCAGGCATTGGGGGCTCGGGGGACTCCGCGGTGGTGACCATGAGGGTCACCCCACGAACCTCCGCCCCCTCGCTCGCAGGAGCCACGACGGGCGACGTCAGCACGACAGGAGCAAGCGGCTGGTCAGAAGGTGCCTTCGGCTTGACGCCCGCCTTCTTCTTCGTCATCTTCAGCGCGGCGACGTTCCTAGTCGCGAAGCAAAGGAAAATCATCAATACACAAGCTACCGGCAGGAGACCAAGGCCGAGCCGGGTTACATACTCTTCGACGTCGACCCATTTCCTCTTCCTCTCCTCCCAGGCGGCGACGGGGGCGCCCTCGCCTTTCTCGGCGAGGGCACCACCATGCCGGGGAGGAGGGGCACTGTCCGCAAGGGCAGCTGCTGGAAGGATCGGTGTGGCCCCGGCCTTGTCCACCGTGCCTGCGAGCTGCGATTCGGGCGGGGGCGAGGCCGGAGCTTCAACCGCCTTGCCGACAGGGGCAGGGCACACCGGAGGAAGCCCCGCTCCGCGCTTCTTGGGGGTCGGCACGCAGGCGGACCGTGTGGCACGAGGAGCCGGTCCTAGCCCCCTGTGGACCTCGGCGGGACCCGGAGAGCCAGCAGCAGAAGCTTCGCCAGCAACGTCGTCGTCCTCAAGGTCATGCAGGAGCGTGCCCTGCGACGGGGGAGACGCCCCTGCCAGGTCATCGTCGGCTTTCTTCTCCGAATCCTCCCCGCCCGTGGTGTCGCCGGAAGACACCATCACCGGGGAGCCAAGACCCTCAGCTGGGGGGAGCCCCAGTTTGTTGAAGACAGGCATCACGGCCACCAGATCGGCCCTGTTGTCGCGGCAGTACAGCAGGGTGTAGGCGTCGGGGAGATCACCGGGGTCGCCGTTGAGCAGGGTCACCACTGCCCTGCTCAGTTCCTCAGGGGTTATGCAAGCGGACCGAAGCCTAAGGTTGTCGCCGTTGCCTTGGTAGTCCCACAAGGGCCTAGAGTGGGACTCGAGGGGCGCCAGGCGCTGCGTCAAGAACTCCTTCACTATCATCCCCCAGTCAGCTTCCTGGCACTGATATCGCGGGAAATCCGCTCCAAGACGGGCCCGGCCCGGGGGTCGGAAAGCTTCATAGAGCTCCACGCAGAGGTCTTCTCCGGCAGCCCCTTCCACAGATCCAACCGGGGGTTGGTATCTTTGAGGTCCATGAGGACCCAGCGGTGCCTGAAGTTCTCCACCTTCTTCCCGGCCTTTAAGAACATGTTACCGCTCTGGACCGCGACGAAGGAGACGCACGCCGACCGTTGAGCACCATCATGCACACGCAAGTTGAAGAAATGGCGGAAGTGGGCCACCGAAGGCTTCACGCCCATGAAAGCCTCGCAGTAGAAGGCAAAGACGGACAAGAGCAGGATGGAGTTGGGCTAGAGATGAAGGGCTAGAATCCCGTAGTGGTCGAGGATGGCGGTGAAGAACGCGGAGAAGGGCGGGACGAGCCTGGCGAAGACGCTATGGAGAAAGAAAGGGTAGACCACCCTGGACGAGGGCCGCTTCTCCAAGGAGCCGCCCCATATCAAGGTCCGCCCCCACTCGTTGGTCCCATCCGCCGTCCATGGGAGCACCGGGACAAGGTCCTCGTCCTTGGCGATGGTGGACACCGAGAACGCCGGTGGGATGGGAGCGGAGGCTGAGCTCTGGGCCTCTGGCTTCTGTTTGCCGGCGGGAGCCATCGGGAAGCTCGCGGGGCCGGAGCGGCAATGGGGAGGACGGAGCGGCGTCGGATTTGGAGAGGCCTCTGTTAGGGCCGGGGATCAGGAAAGCAAGAGCAGGAGCGCAGAAGGGGAAAGCAATAATGGCTCGACGCTAGAGGTCAAGCTCTTGTCGACCCGGGCGGTGGCCGAAGGGACGAAGGACGCCCGACATCAACCGCACGACGCGCACCAGTCCTGGCCCGCAGGCGTTTAGGGCCCGCGACGCTTCAGGCCGCCCTCAAGGCTTCGCCTAGAAGTCAGCCCGAGCGCACCTTGGGCCCGGGGGCTACTGTCGGCGTTCTGGGAACGGGGGTACCAAGACCTGCCTGCCTGCGGCCCAGGGCATGGCCCACCTCGCCAGCCAAACACAGCCAGGCGCGGCCCCACTCAAGGCAAGGTCCTCGTGAGGCCCCTAGGCTCGCGAGGGAGAGCAGCACCAGGACCGGCAAGCGGAGGGCCTCCCCATGTCCCCCCTCAGGAGCGGCACAGATCTCTATGCAAGGCCTGGCCTCAGGAGTCAAGGGTGACGCAAGGAAGGACAGGCAGGTGCCAGCGCGCCAGGCGGAGCAGTTTCCCCTTTGGTGCAAAGGGGGCAAGGACGTACGCGGGTTCCGAAAGCACCCCCCAAAGGTTTCCTTTCCGGTGCAACAAGACCACGACCACGAGCCCCGCAGGACGGATGTCATCACCGAGCCCACCTCTGCATCATCGAGAGCTACTTTGCAGGCAAAGACCGCCTTTGGACAGGACGCGGATGTACTCCTGTCCCCCTTCAAATTTGGTCGTTGTGGGATCCCTTCCCGCCATTGCGATAAGGGAAGAGGACCCGGGCCATCGCTATATATAGAGGCTAGGCTGCACCGTAGAGGGGGGCGATCCGAGGCGATCTGATCCGATCCGATCCGAAACCAGTCGATCCACTTAACCCACCACAAAGCCAGCGAAGGGCAAAGAACACCTCAGGGACGCCCTCACGAGGCTCCTCAACCTTGTACTAGTTCATCCACCATACCTCCATGAGAGGCAATCCACCAAAGCAGGACTAGGGTATTACGCTTCGCAGCGGCCCGAACCTGGGTAAACCACCGTGTTCATCTTCTTCCTCGTCATCGTGCGAGTTCGTCGCCTTAGCTATCGAGTAGTGAGCTAGGTAGGGCAAAGCTGCAGGGAAACCTTCGCACACGCCCCTGTGTTCGAACCTTGAGGGTTTTGCGGAGCCCGAAATCCGACAACAAGGGAGGCACTCGGGCAAAACTTGGGGACATGTGTCGGCACGCACCCATCCGAGCAAGGGGCATGGCGCGAGGCGCCAAGTTCACGGGAGTTCATCACGAGAGCAATCGAGGAGCTTCAGGAAGCACAGGCTGTGTGAGGTGGGCGCGGCCGCGCACCACCCAACGCCGTCACCGTCATCATCCCGGGCGGCGCGCCATGCATCTGCGTCAACGTACCCGGCATCAACAGGGCCGCTTCATCAGACGTCTTCTGGACGACGCGCATCGGTCACTGTAGGGCCTACCCGCGCAACTATGTCAGCATGCCCTTCGGGCTGGCGAACGCGGCCGAAATGTTCCAGCGCCTGGCCCTGGCCATGTTCGCGCCAAACCGGGCCAGGCACCCTGAGGAGTTGGAGGAGGTGCCTGGCCTGAGCGGGAGCCCCGAGCCTCCTGAGGTGAAGGACTCATGAAGGCCGAGCTTGCGGAGGCACAAGTCCAAGCTCCTACGACTACCTTCATGCTTCAGCGGCATCGCCGCCAGGTGATCCTTTTGGCCCGTACCAGGTAACTTTTTGGTTTGCTCAGTCTGAGGGCGCCCCAGGGGCTGCATTATCCTCAGGCGGCTGGAACTTATCTCGGCCGCGTTTTTCCCACATGATTTGGACCTTTACATGCTTTCGATCTATTTCCCTAAGTATTCCAACCTGCATGCTCGGTGCTTCGCCGCCATGAATGTTGATGCGCCCTAATGAGCATGCCCTCGACCGCCTCATGATTAAGGGCTGGCACGGCATCTGTGCTCGGGTCTGTCCCTGCAGTGTCGACAAATCCATGTGGTCAAGCTCTGTCTCGCGGGATAGCCCCGTGTACGTCACCTCGCATGGCCCTCGGTGCTTCGCCCTCGCATGAGTTAATCAGAAGTGGGTGAGTCAGGGCACGCGGCACGGTTCCTGTCGGATTTCGGGCGCCGCAAAACCCCAAGAAGTTCGAACACACGGGTGTGTGCGAAGATCCCCCATAGCCTCGCCCTACCTAGCTCGCTACTCGATGGTTAGGACGATGAACTCGCACGATGACGAGGAAGCAGATGCACACGATGCTTTACCCAGGTTCGGGCCGCTGCGAAGCGTAATACCCTACTCCTGCTTTGGTGGATTGCCTCACGCGGAGGTGTGGTGGATGAACTAGTATAGTGGTGAGTAGCCTCGCGAGGGCGCTCGAGTGGTGTTCTTGGCTCTCTGCCTTGTCTGTTGTCTTTCCCTTCGCCGCCCTCTCTACGGTGCAGCCTATCCTCTCCTTATAGCAGCGGCCCGGGTACTCTTCCCTTATCGCAATGGCGTGAAGGGATCCCACAACGGCCAAATTCGAAGGGGGACAGGAGTACATCCCCGCCCTGTCCAAAGGTGGTCTTCGCCTGCAAAGTAGCTGTCGATGATGCAGAGGTGGGCTCGGCGATGACATCCGTCCTGCTGGGCTCGTGGTCATGGTCTTGTTGCACCAGAATGGAAACCTTTGGGGGCGCTTTGGGAACCTGCGTACGTCCTTGCTCCCTTTGCACCAAAGGGGAAACTGCACCGCCTGGCGCGCTGGCGCCCGCCTGTCCTTCCTTGCGTCATCCTTGATTCTTGAGGCTGGGTTCTGCATAGAGATCTCCGCCGCTCCAGAGGGGGCCTGAGGAGGCCCACTCCTTGCTGATCTTGGTGTTGCTTCCCTCGCGAGCTTGGGTCCTCGCGAGGACTTTGTCTTCAGCGGGGCTGCGCCAGGCCATGCCTGGCTCGCGAGGTGGGCCATGCCCTGGAACGCAGGCAGGCAGGTATGGGTACCCCCGTTCCCAGAATGCCAACAGTAGCCCCCGGGCCCAAGGCGCGCTCGAGCTGGCTTCCAGGCGAAGCCCTTGAGGACGCCCCGAGGTGTCGCAGGCCCAAATGCCTGCAGGCCAGGTTCAACACGTGTCGCGCGCCCAGGGGACGACACCTCCACTCCCGAGGACGTCGAGGACCCCCGGTCAAACCGAGTTGACGCCTGCGTGCCGCATCGATCATCATTACCTTTCTTTGAATGCGGCTGTTCCCTCGGCCTTCTCCCCTCGGGCCACGTGGATGTGACCCTTCAGAGGCTGACGAACTGACGCGGGGCAGGGCCGCACGCCGCCCAGGATGCGAGGGGGCGCCGGTTGACCCTCGGTTGTATATAAGCGGGCAAGGGCGAGAAAACCCTCAACACATCTTCATCCGCTTTGCCTTCCAATCTTCAAGCTGCCGCTCTCCCAGCCATGGCATCCGTGAGGAAATTCTCTGCCGCCGAGAAAGGGAAGGCCTCCGAGGAGAGTCCTGCCTCACCGCCGCCCAGGAGGGGCCGCGGTCGTCCCCGGAAGTATGCCACGACGCCGGTGGTGGTTCCCCGTGGGCGCGGGCGTGCATCAATGCGGACCGGAGTTTCCATCGGCAGCCGCCGGGGGGCTCCGTCCAGCGTGGGCGGCCGCAGTAGTCGTGGTGGTGGCGCCCGCGGTGAGAGGCTGGCGGTGGCCACCCGGCCGCCGCGCCCGCGGCTCCATTCAGCCGACATGGCCCAGGAGTTCGTGGTGTCGGCGGAGAGGCCAGAGACCGCTTGGTTTCAACTCACGTGCTTTTTCGCGGAGGCGCTGCCGGCCGGGGGGGCTGCTGGCCTATGGCTGGAAGCACATTTTCTCCCTTGGTGGTTTTGGTAATTTATAACAACATATAAGTCATTGAACTAATGTTTTCCACTAAGTATATTTCAGGAAAAGTTCAATGATAAGGATGGCAAAAGGATTGTGAAGATTGTGGAAATACCCCAAGATGCAAGGAAATAGGTTGGCAAAGCTTCAAGCAAGAGGACTCTACATTTTACATTTGTGAGAAATCACTTTGAGTCCATAGGAAAGCCAATACTATTAAAAGGGGGTAAGGTTTTCGTAACAGCCCAAGAGCATTCCTTTGCTTTTGTAATATATTTCTCATGTGTGACCTTCTATGGATGTTATCATTGCTATCATGAGTTTGAATATCAACTTTGCCTCTTGACATTTCATGCATCATGGCATCATATTCATAACATCAAGTGCATATTAATTATTGCCATGCTTGTGCTTGTGAGTGTTGGTGTTGTGGATGTGATGGTGTGTGGATTAGGTTCTACCTCATTTTCTATAAAAGCTATGCCATCTCTCTCTTTATTCAAATAATGTCACATGTTGAATATTTGCTTGCTGTTTTCCTATATTAAAAATGTTGCTCTACTTCCAAAAGACCTGATTAGATTTGTTGAGTAGCTCTCCGCCATGTTTGAAAATATTGTCTTTGAATCTTTCCAAAAACAAAGTCCAATATAAATATATGTGAATTATTTTTTCTTTCTCTAAAAATGCCAAGATCATTTTTATAGACTAGTACATAATTCTGTGAGTCCAAATATATTTTTATTTTGCTCCAAGTCATTCCTCTCTTTTATCTGCAATTTATTTTCTTTCTCTGTCTTAAATAAAAGAAAAACCTTTTTTTAACTGAGAGAGAGAGAGCTTGCCCTCCTGGGCCTCTTTGCTTCCCCCGGGCCCATCTAGCTCAGCCGAAGCCCAGCCGGCCTTCGCGTGCGTGCACGTCGTCGTTCCTGTACGGTAGGCATCCACAGGAGCCACGTCGCCCCTCCGGTCGATTTGACGGCCGGAGAGAGCTCGAGCCGCCTATAAGTTGTGTCCCCCGCGACGCCCTAGACCTAGCCTATCCATCCCTCCCCTCGCCTCGCTTCGCCGCCGCCAGGTAAGGTAGCCAAGACCCTTGCCGCCGCCGCCAGGTAAGGTAGCTCGGGGTAGTGCTCTTCCTCGCCTCTGACCTCCCCATCTGCGTGGATCGTACCCAGAGAGCCCCTGCGTCTTCTTCCTCTTCGTACGCGCCGTCCCCGAGCCAGGAGCCCCTGACTCGCAAGGTCGTCTTCCTCCTCGCCTCGGATCCGAACGTCGCCGGCGTTCTTCGCCTCGTAGCCGTCACTTCGCTGCGTCCCCGACCTCTTGTTCTTGTCAAAGGTAGAGGAGGTATATCCCGATCCTCCTCCATGCCTTCTTTGTCACCGTTAGGCCGTCGTTGGCGTCGCCGTAGCCGTGCCTCGCCGGTGCTCCCCGTGCTCTGCACGGATCTCTGAAGATTTTCTTCAGAGAAGGGCAGCACCCTTCCTCCACTTCGCTTTCCTCTCGTGTGCGCGTGCTCGCTCGCGTAGTCGCCATACCAGGCCCCGCGCGCGCTCTGCGCCGCAAGCCGCGCCTCGCTTGCTGCCGTAGCTGCCGTAGCTGCCATGCCCGAGCGAGTGCAAGCTCGAGCTCGAGCTCCGCCTTAGCGCATAGGTGATTCCCCCCTCTGAGTGCGGGAATGGATCCCCCAGGAACCCCGCAGCTCGCGCCGGTGGTCGCCATCGCCGGAGGCAACCGCTGGCGCCGCCGGCGCCGTCGCTTCCCTTCTCTGTCGCAGAGAAGAGGAAGCCCGCGCCTTTGCCTGTAATTTCTTTGTAGCGAGCCCCCTCTGAGCAGATGCTCCCGCGTAGCCCAGTGGTGAGCGCCGCGCCCTCCCAGTGGGGAGACCCGGGGTCGAATCCCCCTGCACGCGATTATCCCCTACCCTTTTCTTTTTCGTGGCACTGTGCTGTGTGTGTGTGTGTGTGTGTGTGTGGATCCGGTGTGGCTACAGGTGGATCCCATGTGGCTGTGCATGTGTGTATCTCTGTGGCTATGTGTGTGTGTGCTCCTGTGTATGGTGTGTGACAGGGGGGCCAGTGGGTCCACCCTGTCATACTCAGGAGGGGCCTGGTGTCTATGCCAGTGGGACCCCTCCCTTTTTATTTGTTTGTTTTATTTTGTCTTCTCTGGTTTTTTTTTCAATTCTGGTAATAGTCCATATCAGGTCACTGCCATTTTTGCATATGTTCAAATAGGGTAATAAGTGACTTATAAGTGCATGTGTGTTTTTTCGAATTGAGTCTTGGGCAATTTATTGACATGAATATATGAGTTTGATATATGATTTTGGGGTAGAATTTCCCAAGGAATCCAATGGTGCAATTTGTTTGGTCTTTTGAGCAAGATTACAAAATGTCATTTTTGTCCCAACATGCCATTTTGTCATTTTCATATGTTTTAATCTATGCATCATATGTTAAACTTGTCAACATGAATATGCTAGTGTTTTGTGGGTACTAGGCCCTGGTATTTTTGTTTGGAATGATAAACTTGTGGATAAGTGGGTTTCTTGCTGTCAACATGCTAAGAAAATAACACTGGTTGCATGCCTCGAATTTTGCCAAGTGTTAGAAGCTGTTACTTTCTTGCTATGTTTAGAGGATGGTTCCCATGAATGTGATGTTCCTTTGAGTTAGGGGCCTTAACATGTTTTGTTGTGCTCATCATACTCTACTAAATTGTGCTAATAACTTGAGCATTAAGCCCTTGCATCATATTTAAAACCTGCTGTCAAGTTGCTATTCTGTTAACATGTGTCCAGTTTTGCCCTTGCTAATTTGTCCAAGTCTGAGAATCTGTTGCTATTTTTATGCCATGTTTAGAGGATGCTACCAAGTGATATGTTGTGTTCTAGCTCATGCTCAGTGCTAATGAATTGTAGTGGATGTTTCCCTCTACCATCCTGTTAATTTTCATGCCATGAAATGCCTTCTAGCGTATATAAATAGTGCTATTAATATGCCATCTGGTTAACTCAGATTGCAGAAAACTGGAATTTTCACTAAGTCCCTAATAACTGATTCAACATGCCATCTTGTGAGCTTCATTGCTATTGATTCATACTTCCTTTCAAGTTTGTATAGATGGATGATTTGTTAAGCATGCTGTATAGTTTCTGTAAATGCCTGGGTTTTGATTTAAAACCTGCTGTAGCTCTGGCTATGTGTGTGACAAGATGCCATGTTGCTGTTTGTAGACAGATTGTGTGCTTGAATGTTTTGTGACTTGTGGGAGCTATACTCCATTGTTTTGCTTGATCTTTAGCTCTATTCTTACTAGATTTTCATTTCCTATCCAGTGGAATCCTTGGAACACCAAGGTATAGCCCAGAGCTTGCCTCATGTTGTGTTTTGTCTCCGTTAACGTTCGTACCCTGCGGTGAGCATACCGTGAGCTACGTTACTCCGTTTGCAACGTTCTACATATGCATTTGCATCGATTTTGCATGAAGCATCCATATTGCCATGATCATGCATGTCCAAATAAGTAATATTGAGGTTCTGTCCAGAATACTAAACAACTTAATAAATGCATGTGAAACATGACTAGCATAGGCTTGCCAAGCTATATTTCTTAACATGACCATGCATCATCTTGTTTGTGCATTGCACCTCGCTGTTTGTTTATTTGGTGCTGTTCTCTTTGGGTAGACGCGAGTGTTGAGCCTGACTACGAGGATCCCGGAGAATACAACTACGAGGACCCAGCTCTTTGTCCCTCTGAAGAACCAACAGGCAAGATGATCATACCCGGATCCCGACACTATTTTTGCCTTGCTAGATGTCTCGCTTTTACCGTTATGTTTTCCGTTACCTACCACTTAAACTGTCAGCCTCCCAAATTACCATGAAAGCCTCTAACCCCCTCCACTACCTAGCAAAACCTTGATTGGCTATGTTACCGCTGCTTAGCCCTTGTCTTATAGCGTTGCTAGTTGCAGGTGCAAGCTTCCCATGTGTCGACATGGATTTAGTTATATCACTCTATTTACTGTTATTTAAATTAATGGACATATATATCTGGCAACGGTGGAAGGCTTGGCCTTTTGCTCAGTGTTTTGTTCCGCTTTTGCCGCACTAGTTCCGAGTATCGGTGTTATATTCCATATTTTGCGCTCCTAACATGCTCGGGGTTGTAATGGGCACCCCCTTGACCATTCGTTTTAGATTAAAACTTGTCTGGCAAGACCCAACTTTGGTACTACATTTGCTAAACAACTTAATAAAATTGCATAGGGCATAGCTACCCCATGAATAATTAATCAACCCCCGGGCCAGTGCTCCTCATGAGTGTTGGTCCAACCCAGAGCCACTTGCGGGGCCACCTCGGGGCAACTCGAGGGATTTCTATCAGGTCGCCGTACGTAGTGTTCATCCGGTCATGTCCTGAGAACGAGATACGCGGCTCTTATCGGGTTCGTCGACACGTCGGGCGGTCTTGCTGGACTTGTTTTACCTTTCTCGAATGTCTTGCGCGAGGAATTCCGATCTTTCTTTGCGCTATCTCGAGGTTGCGGTTTTCCAGTGGAATTACCTAGGAAGATCACGAGATTCGTGGTCAAGGTTATTCCCGCGGCGTGTGGTTAGTTTGTGATGGATGAGTTGGAGCACCCCTACAGGGTTTAATCTTTTCGGAAAGCCGTGCCCGCGGTTATGAGGCAACTTGGAAATTTGTTTAACACTCGGTTATAGTAAACTTGAAGTAAACTCCAATAAAATACACCAACTGTGTGCGTAACCATGACCGTCTCTGCTCGTGAACATGAACCGGGAGAGAACACGGTGGGGTTATGATTGACGTAAGTAGGTGTTCAGGATCACTTAGTGATCATGCTAGTTCACGATCGTCTTACGTATTCCACCATATTTACATTCATGTTCTCGTAAGTTAGCCACCAAATATATGCTTAGCGCTTGCTGCAGCCTCACCACTTAACCAATTCCTTACCCAATGGCTTACATAGTTTTGGTACCCAGGTTATGAGATTGCTGAGTCCCTGTGGCTCACAGATTACAACAATACAGGTGCAGGTGTTGATGAGAACGTTCCAGAAGATGTGACTCAGCTCTAGTGGGAGTACGACGAAGAGAGTAGACGTATGTATGTTACTTATCCAGACGAGTAGGGAGCTTCGTGGTGGTGATCCTGGGATAGCGAGGCAGTTTTACATTGCTTCTTTTATCGTTTGATTTCGTCCGTAGCTGGACCCTGTCTTCTGATTGATGTATGAATAAATTTGTGTGAACTTGTAAGATAGCTTGTGGCGAGTGTAAGCCAACTCATATACTCATCTCTTCCTACATGTATTGCAATGTTTTACTGTACTTGCGAATGACGAGATGCGCTTCTATCCCCGTCGAGGCCACAAATCTTAATAGGGATAGGACCGCATATTGGGCGTGACAAGTTGGTATTCAGAGCCATACCGACCATACGAGCCCCTTGCTTGATCGAATTTGGCCGAGTCGAGTCTAGTTAAAACTATTTTGAGTCTAGTTATATCGGAGAGTAGGATTCTTTTACTCCTCTTCTATACTCCGGTGAGGTATTCGACTTAGGTATTTTCATTCTACTCCTCTTCTCGCTCAAAAATTTTTTAGGATCACACGGGTATTTTGGAAACTATATGATGCTGATATGACGGATTTCTATCTTGGTGCCTCCTGTCTGACCTGATTTCTTCCGGGGAGTTGAGCTCCAGGGGATTCTTGACACATCGTTATCATTCAGTTTCCTTAGTATCTCAGGACGAAGGATGTTCGAAATTGCTTCAATACTTCTCGTGGCGAGATAAGATCGGAGTCACCCAGTACTGGGGAGGCGTCCGGGGTACTGCCATGTTTAGTATCGTTCTGATTACGAGTGTCTGAGGTAGACGAGTTTGCGGAGTTTTCTTGAATTATGGTGTGGAAGGTTGCGGGTGCAGTTGAGCTGATTACCTTGGGTACGTTCCTGGGTTCGCAACCCGAATCGCATAAACAAGAAAGACTTCGGAAATTCTTAGGTGGGAATTCTAGTAGTTCTTAGGATCATCTTCCGACAGATGTATGGTTGTACATTTGTTCCGAGCAACCTTAGCTCAATACTTGTTGTGTTATTTCAAGTGGCTTCATGTTCTAATGATGTTATCAAGATCCTACAGAAAGCGTTCTTACTATTTGCAGTTTGAATGCAATTGATGAGATTCTGTTGCAATTTCTTTCAAGCCGTTGATTCAGCTTATTTCAATCATCTGTCAATGGTGTGCTGATATTCTGTCCATCTTCAGGATGGCTCCGGCAACTCGTGGGAACCCAGATCGTGATGGGGAGCAGTCTGATCGTCCACCACCCCCACCACCACCTCCACCTCCGGAGGCATGGCAAGCAGTGATGGCCGCAACCAATGCGAACACTCAGATGTTGCTCAGGTTGCTGCAGGAAAGAGAGCAGGGACAGCAAGGTCATCAAGGGAATTTTGAGAATCAGCCTCAGTTTGCAACTCTGAACCAGTTCCTCGCAAATCAGCCCAAGTCCTTCACCTGTTGTGAGCAGACTTTCGATGCAGACGATTGGCTCCGTGACATGAACAAGCATTTTGAGTGCAGCAATGTCAGACCTGCGGACTATGTCAAGTTCGCCACTTTCCAGCTCAAGGGTCAGGCGGGAGATTGGTGGCAGCAGTACAAGGATTCCAGAGGTGATCGTGTTATCAGCTGGGATGATTTCTTCCGTGACTTCAGAGGTCATCATATCCCGACGAGCTTTGTCGAAGAGATGCGTGAGAAGTTCAGGAATTTGAAGCAAGGAAGCAAGTCTGTCTATCAGTATAACATCGAGTTCCAGAATCTGGCCCGCTATGCTAAGCAAGATGTTCCCGATGAGAAGTCTATGATTTATCAGTTCAGAGGTGGTCTCAAGGATGAACTTTAGCCAGGTCTAGTCCTGCAAGAGCCTCGTGAGTTTGATCAGTTCTACAACATGGCTCTAAACGTCGAGGCATCTCAGCTCAGGTTGGAGAATTCCAGGAAGCGATTCAGAGACACCAACTCTTCTTCTACCAGCTCTCAGATGGTTCCTAAGCAGCAGAAGTATTGGGTTCCTCCTCTTCCTCCGTTTCATCCCCCTCAGCAGCAGAGGCAGCACGGTGGTCGTGGTCCTTCCCACCCACCCAACTCAGGTTTTCAGCAGAGGCCTCAGGCACCCAAGTCAGCAAATGCTCCTCCTCCAGGCATCTTCCGTCCGCTCTCAGAGGTTACTTGTCACAAGTGTGGTCAGAAGGGCCATTACTCCAACAAGTGCAACAACCAGCGGCGTCTTCCGCCTCCTTCTCCTATCAGGCCCCCAGGCAATGATATAGTGAAGCATAATCCCAAGTCAGTCAGAGTGAACATGGTGAATGCAGCTGAAGCAGAGGATTCTTCTCAAGTGATTATGGGTAACCTCTTGGTTAATTCTATTCCTGCAAAAGTTTTGTTTGACACTGGTGCATCGCATTCATTCATATCAAGACCTTTAGTTGCTAAGCATGATTTGGTGACGGAGAAGACTCCTAGGCCATTTAATGTTATTTCTCCGGGTTTGCAAATGTCTTCCAATGTGTGCATTCCGGAGGTTTCTGTCAAGATGGGCAGCTATTCCTTTCTAGCCTCTCCAATTGTTCTCGGCAAATCGGATATTGATCTCATTCTCGGCATGGATTTTCTTGCTATTAACAAGGCTTATGTTGATTGCATAGCTAAAGAAGTCCAATTGACTCATCCTTCTGAAGATGTGATCATTTTCGCTGCTCGCGATGACACGATTCGTCTATTTTCTCTCAATGAGAAGGGTGAAATTTCTGCCATTTCTCAAATCCCCGTTGTTTCGGAGTATGAAGATGTCTTTCCAGAAGAGTTGCCAAGAATGCCTCCTCACAGGCCAGTGGAGTTTGTGATTGAACTCGAGCCTGGAACTGAACCGGTGTGCAAGCGTCCTTATAAGCTTGGCCCCGAAGAGCTGAAAGAGTTGAAGAAGCAGCTAGATGAACAAGAGCGTCTGGGTCTGATCAGACCAAGTTCTTCACCTTGGGGTTGTGGTGTTCTGTTTGTCAAGAAGAAGGATGGCACGGACCGACTGTGCGTCGATTACCGTCCATTGAATAAGAAGACAAGCAGGAACAAGTACCCACTTCCCAACATCAATGAGTTGTTTGAGCAATTTAAAGGTGCCAAGGTTTTCTCGAAGTTAGATCTCCGTATGGGCTATCATCAAATCCGCATTCGTGAAGAAGATATTCCAAAGACTGCTTTCAGGACGAGTTTTGGCTCTTATGAGTACACCGTCATGTCTTTTGGTCTAGCAAATGCGCCTCCGACCTTCTCCAGAATGATGAACTACATATTCTCTCATTTCAAGAATGAGTTCGTCTTGGTCTACTTGGATGATATTCTCGTGTTCTCGGAGACTGAAGAAGAGCATGCAGAGCATCTCAGGCTTGTGCTTGACAAGCTGAGAGAACATCGGTTTTATGCTAAGTTCTCAAAGTGTGAGTTTTGGCTCAATGAAGTGGTGTACCTTGGGCATGTCATCTCTGCCGAGGGCATTAAAGTGCACCCTGAGAAAGTTGAGGCAATTGTGAAGTGGGAGCCTCCTTAGAATGTCAAGTAGCTTCGTAGCTTCCTCGGCCTTGCAAGCTATTGCAGAAGATTCGTCGAGAACTTCTCTGAAATTGCCAAGCCTCTGTCCAACCTCCTTCACAAAGATGTCAAGTTTCTGTGGTCTCCTGAGTGTGATGTGGCGTTCAATACACTCAAACAGAAGCTAACTTTGGCTCCAGTTCTAGTTCCTCCCGAGCAATCCAAGCCTTTCCAAGTATTTTGCGATGCTTCTCTCCAAGGTCTCGGTGGCGTTCTCATGCAAGATAAGAAAGTTGTGGCTTATACCTCACGTCAATTGAAGCCTGCTGAGAAGAACTACCCCACTCATGATCTTGAGCTGGCGGCAGTTGTGCATGCTCTGATGACGTGGAGACATCTATTGTTGGGAAGACCAGTTGAGGTGTTCACCGACCACAAGAGCTTGAAGAATATTTTCACCCAACCCAATCTCAATCTTCGGCAGTCTCGTTGGGTGGAAATGATCGAGGACTTCAATCCAAGCATCGAATATACTTCTGGAAAAGCAAATGTCATTGCAGACGTGCTGAGCAGGAAGGCGTACGGCAACAGTCTTATTCTCAAGCCTCTTCAACCCGAGCTTTGTGAAGCTTTCCGCAAGCTCAATCTCCAAATTGTTCCACAAGGTTTTCTTGCCAATCTTCAAGTCTCTCCGACTCTTGAGGATCAGGTTCACCAAGCTCAGCTTCTTGATGCTATGGTGAAGAAAGTGAAGAAAGGTGTGGCCAAGAGCATTCCAAAGTATAAGTGTTTCCATGTTGATGACAAATACACCTTGTTCTTCGAGGACCGTCTGGTGGTTCCGAAAGGTGATCTCAGGAAGGTTATCATGGATGAAGCACATAATTTCCTCCTCTCGATTCATCCAGGAAGTTCCAAAATGTATCAGGACCTCAAGCAAACCTTCTGATGGACTCGTATGAAACGTGAGATTGCTCAGTTCGTGAACGAGTGTGATGTTTGTCGCAGAGTGAAGGCGGAACATCAACGTCCAACAGGCCTCCTTCAGCCTTTGCCCATCCCTGAGTGGAAATTCGATCATGTTGAAATGGATTTCGTCACTGGGTTTCCTAAGTCCAAGAGAGGGAATGATGCCATCTTTGTGGTTATCGACAAGCTCACCAAAGTTGCTCACTTCCTTCTGGTCAAAGAATCTATCTTAGCAGCTCAACTAGCACAGTTGTACACGTCAAGGATAGTTTCTTTGCACGGTGTTCCTAAGCTCATATCCTCAGATCGTGGAAGCATCTTCACTTCCAAGTTTTGGGATTCCTTCCAGACTGCATTGGGGACCAATCTCCGTTTCAGCACAGCTTTCCATCCTCAGACTAGTGGTCAAGTTGAGAGAGTCAATCAAATCCTCGAAGAAATGCTCAGAGCTTGTGTGATTTCTTTTGGCATGAAGTGGGAAGATTGTCTCCCATTTGCGGAGTTCTCATACAACAATAGCTTCCAAGCAAGTTTCGGCAAAGCTCCTTTCGAGATTCTCTACGGCAGGAAGTGCCGCACCCCACTCAATTGGTCTGAAACTGGTGAGCGTCAAATCCTTGGTAATGACATGATCACTGAAGTAGAAGAAATGTGCCGTGTCATTCGTGCAAATCTCAAAGCAGCTCAATCCCGTCAGAAGAGTTATTATGATAGCAAGCATCGTGACATGACCTTTCAGATCGATGATTTTGTCTATCTCAGAGTGTCTCCCATGAAGGGCACTCAACGCTTTGGCATCAAAGGAAAGCTTGCTCCACGCTTTGTGGGACCTTTCAAGATTGTGGGCAAGAGGGGTGACCTTGCCTACCAACTCGAGATTCCTCCAAATTTCGCAAATGTGCATGATGTGTTTCACGTCTCTCAGCTCCGGAAGTGTTTCAAGACTCCCGAGCGCACCGTTGATCTCCAAGAAGACCTATCATATCATGAGCACCCAGTTGCTATCCTTGAAGAAACTGAGTGTAAGACTAGCAACAAGTTAATCAAGTTTCTAAAGGTGAAGTGGTCACATCACTCCAACAAAGAAGCCACTTGGGAACGAGAGGACCATCTCCGTTCCGAATTTCACGAATTCTTCCGTTCCTAGATCTCGGGTCGAGATCCTCATGTAGTGGGGGAGAGTTGTAACAGCCCAAGAGCATTCCTTTGATTTTGTAATATATTTCTCATGTGTGACCTTCTATGGATGTTATCATTGCTATCATGAGTTTGAATATCAACTTTGCCTCTTGACATTTCATGCATCATGGCATCATATTCATAACATCAAGTGCATATTAATTATTGCCATGCTTGTACTTGTGAGTGTTGGTGTTGTGGATGTGATGGTGTGTGGATTAGGTTCTACCTCATTTTCTTTAAAAGCTATGCCATCTCTCTCTTTATTCAAATAATGTCACATGTTGAATATTTGCTTGCTGTTTTCCTATATTAAAAATGTTACTCTACTTCCAAAAGACCTGATTAGATTTGTTGAGTAGCTCTCAGCCATGTTTAAAAATATTGTCTTTGAATCTTTCCAAAAACAGAGTCCGATATAAATATATGTGAATTATTTTTTCTTTCTCTAAAAATGCCAAGATCATTTTTATTGACTAGTACATAATTCTGTGTGTCCAAATATATTTTTATTTTGCTCCAAGTCATTCCTCTCTTTTCTCTCCAATTTATTTTCTTTCTCTATGTTAAATAAAAGAAAAACCTTTTTTTAACTGAGAGAGAGAGAGCTTGCCCTCCTGGGCCTCTTTGCTTCCCCCAGGCCCATCTAGCTCAGCCGCAGCCCAGCCGGCCTCCGCGTGCGCGCACGTCGTCGTTCCTGTACGGCAGGCATCCACAGGAGCCACGTCGCCCCTCCGGTCGATTTGACGGCCGGAGAGAGCTCGAGCCGCCTATAAGTTGTGTCCCCCGCGACGCCCTAGACCTAGCCTATCCATCCCTCCCCTCGCCTCGCTTCGCTGCCACCAGGTAAGGTAGCCAAGCCCCTTGCCGTCGCCATGAACTCCATGCTCCGGCCGAGCGTGAGCTCGGGGTAGTGCTCCTCCTCAACTCTGACCTCCCCATCCGCATGGATCGTATCCGGAGAGCCCCTGCGTCTTCTTCCTCTTCGTACGCGCCGTCCTCGAGCCAGGAGCCCCTCCCTCGCAAGGTCGTCTTCCTCCTCGCCTCGGATCCGAACGTCGCCGGCGTTCTTCGCCTCGTAGCCGTCACTTCGCTGCGTCCCCAACCTCTTCTTCTTGTCCAAGGTAGAGGAGGTATATCCCGATCCTCCTCCATGCCTTCTTTGTCGCCATTAGGCCGTCGTAGGCGTTGCCGTAGCCGTGCCTCGCCGGTGCTCCCCGTGCTCTGCACGGATCTCTGAAGATTTTCTTCAGAGAAGGGCAGCACCCTTCCTCCGCTTCGCTTTCCTCTCGTGTGCGCGTGCTTGCTCGCGTAGTCGCCATGCCAGGCCCCGCGTGCGCTCTATGCCACAAGCCGCGCCTCGCTTGCTGCCGTAGCCGCCATTCCCGAGCGAGCGCAAGCTCGAGCTCGAGCTCCGCCTTAGCGCATAGGTGATTCCCCCTCTGAGTGCGGGAATGGATCCCCCAGGAACCCCGCAGCTCCCGCCGGTGGTCTCTGTCGCCGGAGGCCACCGCTAGCGCCGCCGGCGCCGTCGCTTCCCTTCTCTGTCGCAGAGAAGAGGAAGCCCGCGCCTTTGCCTGTAATTTCTTCGTCGCGAGCCCCCTCTGAGCAGATGCTCCCGCGTAGCCCAGTGGTCAGCGCCGCGCCCTCCCAGTGGGGAGACCCGGGGTCGAATCCCCCTGCGCGCGATTATTACCTGCCCTTTTCTTTTTCGTGGCACTGTGCTGTGTGTGTGTGTGGATCCGGTGTGGCTACAGGTGGATCCCGTGTGGCTGTGCATGTGTGTATCTCTGTGGCTGTGTGTATGTGTGCTCCTATGTATGGTGTGTGACAGGTGGGCCAGTGGGTCCACCCTGTCATACTCAGGAGGGACCTGGTGTCTATGCCAGTGGGACCCCTCCCTTTTTATTTGTTTGTTTTATTTTGTCTTCTCTATTTTTTTTCAATTCTGGTAATAGTCCATATCAGGTCACTGCCATTTTTGCATATGTTCAAATAATGTAATAAGTGACTTATAAGTGCATGTGTGTTTTTTCGAATTGAGTCTTGGGCAATTTATTGACATGAATATATGAGTTTGATATATGATTTTGGGGTAGAATTTCCCAAGGAATCCAATGGTGCAATTTGTTTGGTCTTTTGAGCAAGATTACAAAATGTCATTTTTGTCCCAACATGCCATTTTGTCATTTTCATATGTTTTAATCTATGCATCATATTTGAAACTTGTCAACATGAATATGCTAGTGTTTTGTGGGTACTAGGCCCTGGTATTTTTGTTTGGCATGATAAACTTGTGGATAAGTGGGTTTCTTGCTGTCAATATGCCAAGAAAATAACACTGGTTGCTATTTTTATGCCATGTTTAGAGGATGCTACCAAGTGATATGTTGTGTTCTAGCTCATGCTCAATGCTAATGAATTGTAGTGGATGTTTCCCTCTACCATCCTGTTAATTTTCATGCCATGAAATGCCCTCTAGCGTATATAAATAGTGCTGTTAATATGCCATCTGGTTAACTCAGATTGCAGAAAACTGGAATTTTCACTAAGTCCCTAAAAACTGATTCAACATGCCATCTTGTGAGCTTCATTGCTATTGATCCATACTTCCTTTCAAGTTTGTATAGATGGATAGATTTGTTAAGAATGCTGTATAGTTTCTGTACATGCCTGGGTTTTGATTTAAAACCTGCTGTAGCTCTGGCTATGTGTGTGACAAGATGCCATGTTTCTGTTTGTGGACAGATTGTGTGCTTGAATGTTTTGTGACTTGTGGGAGCTATACTCCATTGTTTTGCTTGATATTTAGATCTATTCTTACTAGATTTTCATTTCCTATCCAGTGGCATCCTTGGAACACCAAGGTATAGCCCAGAGATTGCCTCATGTTGTGTTTTGTCTCCGTTAACGTTCGTACCCTGCGGTGAGCGTACCGTGAGCTACGTTACTCCGTTTGCAACTTTCTACATATGCATTTGCATCGATTTTGCATGAAGCATCCATATTGCCATGATCATGCATGTCCAAATAAGTAATATGGAGGTTCTGTCCAGAATACAAAACAACTTAATAAATGCATGTGAAACATGACTAGCATAGGGTTGCCAAGCTATATTTCTTAACATGACCATGCATCATCTTGTTTGTGCATTGCACCTCGCTGTTTGTTTATTTGGTGCTGTTCTCTTTGGGTAGACGCGAGTGTTGAGCCTGAGTACGAGGATCCCGGAGAGTACAACTACGAGGACGCAGCTCTTTGTCCCTCTGAAGAACCAACAGGCAAGATGATCATACCCGGATCCCAACACTATTTTTGCCTTGCTAGATGTCTCGCTTTTACCTTTATGTTTTCCGTTACCTACCACTTAAACTGTCAGCCTCCCAAATTACCATGAAAGCCTCTAACCCCCTCCACTACCTAGCAAAACCTTGATTGGCTATGTTACCGCTGCTTAGCCCTTGTCTTATAGCGTTGCTAGTTGCAGGTGCAAGCTTCCCATGTGTCGACATGGATTTAGTTATATCACTCTATTTACTGTTATTTAAATTAATGCACATATATATCTGGCAACGGTGGAAGGCTTGGCCTTTTGCTCAGTGTTTTGTTCCGCTTTTGCCGCACTAGTTCCGAGTACCGGTGTTATATTCCATATTTTGCGCTCCTAACATGCTCAGGGTTGTTATGGGGACCCCCTTGACCATTCGTTTTAGATTAAAACTTGTCTGGCAAGACCCAACTTTGGTACTACATTTGCTAAACAACTTAATAAAATTGCATAGGGCATAGCTACCCCGTAGATAATTAATCAACCCCCGGGCCAGTGCTCCTCATGAGTGTTGGTCCAACCCAGAGCCACTTGCGGGGCCACCTCGGGGCAACTCGAGGGATTTCTATCAGGTCGCCGTACGTAGTGTTCATCCGGTCGTGTCCTGAGAACGAGATACGCGGCTCTTATCGGGTTCGTCGACATGTCGGGCGGTCTTGCTGGACTTGTTTTACCTTTCTCGAATGTCTTGCGCGAGGAATTCCGATCTTTCTTCGGGCTATCTCGAGGTTGCGGTTTTCCAGTGGAATTACCTAGGAAGATCATGAGATTCGTGGTCGAGGTTATTGCCGCGGCGTGTGGTTAGTTTGTGATGGATGAGTTGGAGTACCCCTGCAGGGTTTAATCTTTTCGGAAGGCCGTGCCCGCGGTTATGAGGCAACTTGGAAATTTGTTTAACACCCGGTTATAGTAAACTTGAAGTAAACTCCAATAAAATACACCAACTGTGTGCGTAACCGTGACCGTCTCTACTCGTGAACATGAACCGGGAGAGAACACGGTGGGGTTATGATTGACGTAAGTAGGTGTTCAGGATCACTTAGTGATCATGCTAGTTCACGATCGTCTTACGTATTCCACCATATTTACATTCATGTTCTCGTAAGCTAGCCACCAAATATATGCTTCGCGCTTGCTGCAGCCTCACCACTTAACCAATTCCTTACCCAATGGCTTACATAGTTTTGGTACCCGGGTTATGAGATTGCTGAGTCCCTGTGGCTCACATATTACAACAATACATGTGCAGGTGTTGATGAGAACGTTCCAGAAGATGTGACTCAGCTCCAGTGGGAGTACGACGAAGAGAGTAGACGTATGTATGTTACTTATTCAGACGAGTAGGGAGCTTCGTGGTGGTGATCGTGGGATAGCGAGGCAGTTTTACATTGCTTCTTTTATCGTTCGATTTCGTCCGTAGCTGGACCCTGTCTTCTGATTGATGTATGAATAAATTTTTGTGAACTTGTGGCGAGTGTAAAATAGCTTGTGGCGAGTGTAAGCCAACTCATATACTCATCTCTTCCTACATGTATTGCAATGTTTTACTGTACTTGCGAATGACGAGATGCGCTTCTATCCCCGTCGAGGCCACAAGCCTTAATAGGGATAGGACCGCATCTTGGGCGTGACAGTTTTGGTGGTGAACAAAATGCTCATACGTGCACAAGTGATAGTCAACAAATACACCCACAAACTCTTCCACCAAAGTCTGTCCATAGCCATATACTCAACATTGGTGCAACCAACATTTCCATCCGAGTGCCACCGATTCTCAACCACAGAAAGACTCAGCCAAAGCCTAGCCACTTCGGTGCAACCGATTCCATACCGGTGCCACCGAGTTTAGGTTGCCAACTTTCTGTTACGCAAATTCACAATATCGGTACCACCGAGATTGGGAATCTAACCGTTGGTCACCTTATCGGTGCAACCGAGTTTCCTATATCGGTCTCACCGAGATTCAAAAGTTGCCACCTTTTGGTCACTTCGGTACCACCGAGATTAACACATCGGTGTCACCGAGTTGGTCATTTTGTGTGTAACGGTTGGATTTTTGGGTATGCCTATATATACCCCTTCACCACCACCTACTCGAGAGAGAAGCACTCAGAACTATTCCATACTTGCCCCATCCAGTTTTCTGAGAGAGAGCCACCTACCCTTGGGTTGAGGTCAAGATTTTCCACTCCAACCATATGGATCTTGATTTGTAGCCTCCCCAAGTTGCTTTCCACCAATCGCATCTCTTCCACCAAGCCAAATCTGTGAGAGAGTGATTGTGTGTTGAGGAGTCTATCATCTTGAAGCACAAGAGCAAGGAGTTCATCGTCATTACCGAGCCTATTACCTTTTGGAGGGTGGTGCCTCCTAGATTGGTTAGGTGTCGCTTGGGAGCCGCCTACTTCGTGTTGTGGAGTGAACCAAGAAGTTTGTAAGGGCAAGGAGATCGCCTACTTCGTGAAGATCTACCCATAGTGAGGCTAGTCCTTCGTGGACGGAAGCCGTTATGGAATAGTCAAGGTAGCTACTCCGTGGACCCTTATGGGTGGATCCCTCCGTGGACTCTCGCGACCGTTACCCTCCGTGGGTTGAAGACTCCATAAACGTGGATGTACGATAGCACCACCTATCGGAACCACGGGAAAAATCATCGTGTCTACAATTGCGTTTGATCTTCCTACCCTATCCTTTCTACTCATGCTTGTTGTTACTTTCCGCTGCTATACTCTTAGACTTGCATGTGTAGGGTGTACTTGACTTGCCATGAAATGCTAAAAACTGCCAACTCTAAAATTTGGGAAAAGGCAAAACTTTTATTTGGTCAAGTAGTCTAGTCACCCCCCCCTCTAGACATACTTTCGGTCCTACAAGTGGTATCAGAGCTTTGGTCTCCATTGCATTGGTCTCACAACCTAGGAGAGCATGGCGTCTAGTGAGGGAAGTTATCACCGTAGAGGTCCGTACTTTGATGGCACTAATTTTGCTAGTTGGAAGCACAAAATGAAAATGCATATTCTTGGTCCACTACTAGAAAAAGGGCTATAGCTAATATAGACATTAGTGGCGCACTATGTATGTGGTGCGCCACTGCTAAATAGCAGTGGCGCACCACACATGGGTGCGCCACTAATGTTTATATTACTAATGGCGCACCTGGTGTGTGGTGCGCCACTGCTAAGTTTCTCCTGGGCACACCCCCTCCCCAGACTTACCAGTGGCGCACCGTGGGTGTGGTGCGCCATTACTAGTTGGCGCACCGTGGGTGTGGTGCGCCATTACTAGTTTTAACTAGTAATGGCGCACCACACCCACGGTGCGCCACTACTAACAATTTTTGTTTTAATTTTTTTTTCAAAACTAGTAATGGCGCACCACATACCAGGTGCGCCATTAGTAACCCTAGTAGGTGTGGCGCACCCTACGTAGTGCGCCATTGCTATATAGTTCCTTTGGCACTTGCAATTATTTAACCGCCCCATGCCATCGGCACCGTATAGCTAGCAAAGGCACAGATCCACCCCGGACGGAACCCGCTTCCCCCATCCATCCCCACCTCTCGCGATTAAGGTTTCCGCCGCCGCCGCGCCGCCCGTATCGCCCGCCCGCCGGCCTGTCCTCCTCACCCCCTCCCCAGCGAAGAGCCGGCCGCTGCCGCCGCCGCCATGTACGGGCACCGCGGGTAAGCCCCTCTCCCTCGCCTGAAACCCTCGCTGATTGATTCCCCACGGTACGGTGGGTTTGCGATTGGCGTGCCTGGCCTGCTTAGGATGTTAGTTTACTCGTTGATTTTGGCATATCGGTTCCTTAATTGCCGTCTCCGGCGTAGATTGCATGGTTAGCAGCCCCCCTGTTCTAGGATTTAGAATCTCTAGTTTGTTTTGATTTGAACCCATCTGATGTGCTAGTTTTGTTTTCCAAATCTGCGCAACGTGCCTTGTGTAGCGGGTGTGATAATCTGTCGGAGGTCAAATCGAATTATCAGCCCAATCAATTTGGGTTAAATCGAATTAGTATTTTTATTACTAGCCATCCCACCTGAATTTGACGGAGCAAAGATATAGAAACCTGCATCCTGTTTGGTGATGTACAAACTCGACCCTAAGTTAGGCCTCAATGTGTAATTCCGCATGGTAATAATACTGATGCATAAAACTTTGTTTGGGATATGGAATTGGCAACCTGTTTAAGTTGTTAGTATCCTTTAATCCTTGTAGAGCATTTTTGTTTGTTCTGTACCTGTCTGTTTATGTCAGTTTTCATGGGAAGTGAGACTCTCTGTGTTAGTTTTCTTCCAAAGCTTGTGGTTGTGATAACCTTAGTCCGACCCATTTAGGTTGTATATCGAGTTAATATTGCAATGGTAGCACCTGATCATTTGGAAGAAATAAATACCTGTTTCCTGGGTGCAGTTGATCATCTGGATCCCCTTTCTCCCGATCCCCTCCCGGTGGTCCAGAGCAAGGTAGGCGGCCTCCGCTCCCTCCGCTTCCGGCGACAGGTGCCTTCATATTTGCCAACCAACCTTCGGTGACCAGGAGGTAGCCATCCATGGCAGCAACAACATCGGTAAGGTCTCTTTCCCTCTTGTGTGGTCTCTCCCTCCACTCCCTCTGTATATCCGATCCACTCTTATTTAGTTTGTTATATAAGAGGAAGGGGTAAGGGACTGTTAGTTAAGAACAATTGCATCTCTGTGTTTTCAGCAAGAAAGAGAATGACACAGTTAAACATTCAGATTTAAGCAATAGATCAATGGAACATTTGTTCTGCAGTCTAATAACGAGATAAGATAAAAGTTCTTTTAATTTACTGGAATTAACTTTTAGTTGAGTGATGCGCTAAGGTCAACCTCTATACATGCACATCCCTGAACTGAAAATACACTCAGGCACCAATTTCGGACAGTACAAAATTGATATGATGCTTGCTTTGTGAGTAAGTATCTTATTGCACAATGTCTCCGAATAAAATGCATGGTTAGAAATAAACTGAACCATACTAGTGACATCAGAGAGCATACAGTTATGAGTTTAATTTCTCAATTACAGCAGTAATTGTACTGTATTTGTAACCATACATTCTTACCACGCCAATAAATATTTGGTTCAGAGCCCTTGATCATGACAACTAGAAATCAGCAAACGCATTACATATGTTCAATAAAGCCTTTCAATATTTTTTCCATCGATGTCACAAAATAAATACTCCAAGTAGTATGTTTGAGCATCCATTCCTGGTGGCTCAGACTTTATGTGGTGATTACTTCATTACTTGGTATATATGTCTTGCTTACATATCTTAACTGAAGATCCATTTGTAATATGTAATTTTGTAGCTAAACCATACTAATTCTAAAACAAGCGAAGCTGGGGCGCCGGGGTTGCACAGGCGAAGCTGGGGCGCCGGGGTTACATATCTTAACTGAAGATCCATTTGTAATATCTTAACTGTGCATACAAGTAATATGCACAGGCGAAGCTGGGGCGCCGGGGTTGCCGCGCCAAGAGCAGGGCGCCGGAGTTCAAGCTGTGGGCGCATCTTCGTGACTGCAGACTGCACCGAGCACCATCCACTCTCTCCACGTGCAACGTGCTACGGTGATCCACTCATTCTTCTTCTCAAATCCCAAATCCTTTTTACTAGAAGTAGCACTACTACTGGGACTCGTTAGTAGACTGGATACCAGAGATCTGTTAGTAGTAGTAGTACTCCTATTTATTAGTACAAGTACTATTGCTAGTCTGCTACTTGATTAGTTAGTAGAAATTAAATACGTACCAGAGATCTATTAGTAGAAGTAGTGCTCTTATACTTAGATTCTTTAGTACCTATAAGTACTACTGCTGCTTGATTATTTAGTAGAAATTTGGCTAGTACTTTAATCGTTACTAGCACTGCCTAGCTGCCTTGCTGGTGATTTAATAGAGCAATATATTTTCTCCATGAAATTAAATTGCAAGCAATATGTACTGAAATGACCAGCAAGCAAGCAGTGGTTAATTTGTTGATCTGTATTCACTTGTGGCACTTCACTGGTTCCTGTGGTGTCAAATTTAATTTGATGCCTTAAAAATAGTTAGAAGGTTCAAATAATTTAGTCCTTATTTTTCTCACGCTGTTCAATTGATTTACTGTTTGGGAAAATAAGATTTGATTCCTGTTATGTGTAAGATAATTTAACAGGAAAGATTAATCTATCACCCATATATATGGTAATTTGTAAGAATGCTTCTCAATGCAAATATTGTACTGTGGTTATCCATATTAGACAAGATCAGCATATTTGTGATATCCGAGTGCGAACTTTGAGCTGTAGTGTTGATGTGACACTATGGTGATCTGCTAAATTTACATGCTTGCATATTCTAGTGATTCATCTTTGCATATATATTGCATCCATCTCAGCACGCATCGTTTTTATTACGTGCAGTAGCAATGGTAGTGTTCCTTACTGCTCTAGTTAATTATCTATTCCTCTCTAATTTGTTCCTTCTATGCAGACATGCCACTCGCAAGGAACAAATCGATGCAGCAGTTTCTGCAGAAATAAAAAGAGAAATTGCTGCAACAGTTTCTGCAGAAATGAAAACAGAGGTAAACTTACATGGCCATCATGTAACCATATCAGTTTTGGTCACTAGCAGGCTCTCATTTTTCTGTAATTTAATTGTCCATGTTGATAAGGAATGCATATGTCTTTGATAAGTGTGGGCAATTTTGTGTAATACGGCCCTGTTCGCTTGAACTTATCAGCCATGGTACAATGTTTTTCTCTCACAACAAAATAGCATCAGCCGGCTTAACAGCCACAGAAACCATCAGCCGAACAGCCCGATAACTCTTTTCTTTGCATTTAGATAGCCTGTATAGATTTCTGAACTCATAACCCAGATTGAACCCATCTTAGTGCCGGTAATCATGTGTTTCTATTTCAGGAAGGCAAGGCTTGGATGACACAACTGCTGACCTGCTATCCGTGGCATGCTTGTTTTGCTTACAACAAGAGTTACTGTCTGATGTGCATACTTAAGGTAAAAATTTATTCCCCGCATTGATGACACAGCTGCTAACAGAAATTTGTTCTCAGAGCCAATATCCCCGCATTGTTGCTGAAGACTTCTTGCCACTTCCAACCATTTGGTGGATCCTACATTTTAATCTTAACACAAGGGTTATCTATTGTTTTTGTCTGCAGGTGTTGGACAATGACCAGGTGGTGGTCATGGAAATGAAGACAGACGAGGTTGTTGGCTGTGTGGTGAAGTGGTAGTGTAGGATAGATAGGTAGATAGGTTTTAGCTTAGGTTTTCTATTTATTTCTTAGTTTGTAACTAGGTCAGTTTACTACTTTTGTAATTCTAGAATAGTCCAGCATTTAAATGATTATGTAACTATTTTATCTTGATAAATGGTTTCATTCTGAGAATTTGGATACTAAATTTGTATTTTTATGATTCTTATTTATTTAATTATGAGCATTTGAATTTTGCAAACTGTATATACTGTACTGTACTATATTCAAAATGTATACATGTATAAATACGTGGACAGCGCATAAAAAAATAAATTTTCGAAATTCTACTAGTGGCGCACGAAATTAACTACCAGTGGCGCACCAGAGAAAAATACTAGTGGTGCACCATATTTTCTACCAGTGGCGCACCTAATAAAAATAGCAGTGGCGCACCATATTAATTACCAGTGGCGCACCGACTTTTAATAGCAGTGGCGCACCATCCTAAATACCAGTGGCGCACATCCAGGAAATACCAGTGGCGCACCATAAGCTAGTAGTGGCGCACCATATGGTGCGCCACTGGTATGTGCCTTACCAGTGGCGCACCAGAGGTGCGCCATTACTAACCATTACTAATGGCGTGTTAATAGTGGCGCACCCATAGTGCGCCACTAATAGCAATATGTGGTGCGCCACTAATAGCCTTTTTTCTAGTAGTGGTCATAATCCCGTCGTTTGGGCTGTTGTTCGTATTGGCTTGCAAGGTGAATTATTTGGTGATGGAAAGGAACCGGATCATGAAGCGACCGCGGATGAATTGAAGATGTTGCCATACAACGCTCAAGCATGCGACATTCTATTCAACTGACTATGCCCAGAAGAATTCAACAAAATCAGCCGTCTTGAGAATGCAAAAGAGATTTGGGATACTTAGGTTGATATGCACGAAGGAACCGAGTCCGTGAGAGAATCCAAGTTAGATGTTCTTCAAGGTCAGCTAGACAAGTTCAAGATGAAGGATGGTGAATGAGTCGTTGAGATGTACTCTAGGCTAGCTCTCATCACCAATGAGATTGCCGGCTTAGGAAGCGAAGAGATGACCGACAAATTCATCATCAAGAAGATACTTAGAGCTTTGGATGAGAGATACGACACCGTGTGCACATTGATCCAAATGATGCCCAACTACAAAGATCTCAAGCCTACGGAAGTCATTGGAAGGATTGTTGCTCATGAGATGACACTCAAAGACAAAGAAGAGCTTCACCACAAGTCTAGCGGTGCTTACAAAGCCACAAGTGATGCTCCCGCAACTTCAAGCAAAAACCTTGTCACCACTGAAGAGATAAGCCTCATGGTCAAGAAATTCAACAAGTTCTACAAGAATAGAGGCAAAGAAAGAAGCTCCAACTCAAGATATGATGAGAAGCGTTCGTCAAGTCGTGACCGCAATTGCTACAATTGTGGGAAGCCCGGACACTATTCCAATGAGTGCACGGCTCCCTACAAACGAAGAGAAGAGTGACCTCGAAGACGAAGCTCAAGGAATGAATCACCTGAAAGAGAGAGAAGGAGTAGAGATGATCGTTATGAACGAAGACCCTCAAGGAGAAGTAGAGATTCGGAGAAAAGGACAAGTACACCAAGAGCTATACAAGAAGAAAACATCAAGCTCATGTTGTCGAATGGGTTTCCGGCTCCGACTCCGACAACAACTCTGAGAGAAGCTATCACTCCGACTCCGACTATAGTCAAGATGATGGTGTTGCTGGGATCGCTCTAGTGACTACCAACTCCCATGATTTATTTGATTCACCCAACGAAGGGAGTGGAAGTTGCTTCATGGCTAAAGGCCCGAAGGTATCACACGCCCAGTATCTTGATTTCAATAGTGATGAAGATGACTTGCTTTGTGATGATGACTTGCTATTTGATGAAACTAGTAATGTTAGTCAAAATGAACTTGATGATTCTCATGCTAGTCAAGATAAGTCAATTGATGATGATAAGATGAAAATAGAAGAACTAACTACAGAACTAAACACTCTTAAGTTAGCTCACGAATCTACTCTTGAAGATCATAGAGAGCTTGTGAGAACTCATGAGAAGCTACGCTTCGAGAAGCTCAACTTGGAGCAAGAGCATGAGTTTCTTAAAGCTATCAATGACGATCTCCGAAAGAAGGCTTCATCTTATCTAGCCAAACGACTACTCTTGTCTACATTCATGCCTCAAGTTAAAACTAAGCAATCTAGTAACAAAGCCAAGAAAGGTTCTTCATCTAGTAGCAACAATAAAAATGCAAAACCCAATGATGTTGCTTCTAGTAGTTCTATTGATTCCACTAATGATGTTTCTCTTAGCCAAGTTACACTTGAGCAAGAAAATGCTTTATTGAAAGGAATTATAGAGAAAGGTATCTACAAGAGTCTTGCCGGGTGTAAGCAATTTGAGGAAATTGTACGCAAGCACGGAGGATACCGAAAGAACCGTGGTGTTGGATATTTCAACGCAAATGGAGTTGAATGGGAAGAAGGTCAATATCCCGAGCCCAAGTTTGTTCCTCAAAAGGAGAAGTGTGAAAATACTCTTCCCAAGGGGACAAGCACTCAAGATGATCTTCCACCACAAGACCACAAGCTCAAGGGCAAGAACAAGCTTCAAGAGGACATTGACTCATATGAAGATGAATCCCTAGCTATGGTGGAGTGGGTTCCCAAGGCTACGTCAGGCTCAACTTCAACAAAGGCTACTACAACACCAAGGATCCCCATCAACTTGATGTGGGTCCCCAAGAAGAAGAATTAGAGAGTTCTTGAGGGGTGACTCTGCCAATGAAATTCACTCACATTCATTATTGGCAAGAATTATTTGCAATCAACATCAACTCTATGCAATAGTTCAAGGAGTCACACATTCCCTCAAAGGTAAGCAAGGGACAAGGTAATCAACAAATCAATGGACATCATTACACATGCCTTGCACTCCATGTCCATAGATATCCTTGTATTTGTCTCTTGTGTGTTGGGACTAACCCATGTAGGTGAGAAGAGTAAGGAAACAACAAGGATGCTCCCAACTCTTGGTGATCTTCATCAACCTTGAGCATCCACCACTACCTCACCAACATGAAGTCTTCATCGACAAAACCCAAGGTTAGTCTATCCCTCTTATGGGGGGATGTCACATCAAGGGGGAGCTTTACTCTAAGACTTGAGTTAAAGCATCTCTTAGTATGTGACAACATTAAATGCTTTATGAAAAAGTGGTAACCCCACTTGTGCTTAAACGATGAGTATGACCTATGATCAAGTATTCTGACTTGGCTCCTAAATCAATATACTCATATATAGATGACTTCGTCATCGCCCAAGTGCTTGTTAGATGCTAGTGTGTATGTGCATGTTTGCCATGATTTCATTTGACATCTCTTTGTGTGAGCATGTTGGTCTGCATTTATTTTCTTATTCGAGGACATCCAATTGTTGCTTTTTGGCTCTTGATTTTCTCTTTCGCCAATTGGATGGACAATAATGCCTAGGACCACTCTTTAGCTATCTATGCTTTCTCACCTCATATTCCATTCATGCTGCATCACAAAATTTGAACAAGTACTTTTCGATCCCTCTGTGTGTGGAGCACTCGGAGTTCCGTATCGACAAGGACTGACCATTAAAACCTCCCAAGTGCATCTCGGTGGAACAAACCCACAATTCTCGGTCACACCGAGTGCCTAGGGTTGATCTGGTTTTATATCTCGGTACTACCGATTCCATATTCTCGGTTACACCGAGTTTCCCTGTCAGCTGACTGTTGAGGAACTCGGTGACACCGAAAATTTAGAACCGGAATCACCGACGGTGAAGGGTATATAAGCTGTGGTCCCGACGGTTCGAAATTTCAATCTTCAATCGTCGTGCCCCAAACCCTAAGCTGCCGCAAAAGGACCCAATGGTCATCGCCTTGCCTCCCCGTGTGTCTTCGCCACTGGGAATCCTCGCCGTAGACGGGCATCTTCGCCACCGTCACCGCCGTAGCGGATCCGTCACCAAGCTAGGGTACGGATTCGATCTTTCTTGCGCTCCCCGTCTGATTCTTGTGCAATAAAGTTGTTTTTCTCTATAAGCCACAGTTTGCACATCTTTCTATCCACAAGAAAATTCCGTAGATTAGAGAACCATTGATTTTCTAGGGTTTGCCTTCCGCCCGATGGAACTCGGTAGAACCGAAGTGAACTAATCGGTATCACCGATTTGCGTGTCTATGTTGCTGAGAACTGTCTCGGTGAAACCGAGTACTTCCTTTCGGTCCCACCGAAAGGAGTGCCAAGTTTCTGTTAATGAGATAGTCAGTCTCGGTAACACCAAAAAACGATTTTCATTTGACAGAATGTAAAACTTTGAAAATATTTTGTTCAAACTTTCAAAAACCAGCCACATTTTGTGATGACTTATCCTTTTCTGCTCCTCTACACTCTATTCACAGGGTCAGTATGTCAATTGCTGAGGACAGTGAGAACAACTTCAGAGAGCAGAGTGTTGAATTGGATTTTAGCACTAGTCCTGAGTCTAGTTTATCTTCAGATCCAGGCACTCCCAGTTCCCATGGGTTGCCCAAGGCTGCTACAAGGGCTAGGAAGAAGCTGAATTCAGATGAGGAGGATTCAGACTTCGTTCCAGAGGAGGTTCTTGCTAAGAAGCGAGAGAAGGCTGCCAAGAAAGCTGCAAATGAAGCTACCTCTTCAAGGAGAGCTGTCAGGAAAGAGTATGCTAGCCCTGAGGCTATGAGAGCACCTGAGGGTGCAAGGGCAAAAATGGCTCTTCACCTTGAGTCCCCCCCAAAGAAATCTATGCCTAAGAAGGCAGGGGAGAAGAAGAGAGACAGGAAGAGGATAGTCTATGTCACTGGCATGTAGACCTCCATGTTTGAGAATCCTGAGGAGGCTGCTGCTACTGAGGAGGAGGAAGAACATGTTGAGAAGGCCCCTCCCAAGAAGAAAAAGAAGCTTATGTCTGATGCTATGCCAAAGACTGGCACTTCCAAGAGCACCAAGTCTGCCCCCAAGAAGGCTGCTGCTGAAAAGCCGAAGAGGACTTCCAGGCAAATTCCAGCATCTGAGAAGAACAAAGGGAATGCCTCCGGAGTTGAGGATGAGGATGCTATGTCTGCCTTAATGAAGCTTAGGCCACACCTTCCAGTACATAATGCCAGCTACCCACTTGCTGAGGATATGAAGAAGAGGAAGGATTCTGGTTTGAGGGCTTGGAGAGCTGCTGATCCATATGCCCAAAGGAGAAAGACAGCCGTGGACTACAGATTTTACACCAAAGAGCAACAGGATTTCTATGAGACCGTGCTTTTTGACAAAAGTCCAGCTGTGAGTGATATGAGGTATGTGGACTGGAAATTCATCAAGGAGAATGAAGACTATTTTCCAAGTGTCCAAGACAATTTCCACTGCATTGGTTTGGATGAGTTTGTTGGCAGAGAGTTCACTGCTTGGAATGATGAGATGATCATGCAATTCTACTCCACTGCACATTTCTATGCAGATGGTAGAATTGTATGGATGACTGAAGGTGCTAGATATGAGTCCACTGTTGAGGAGTGGGCTGCCATCTTAGGAGTTCCAGAAGTTCAGGATGGAGATTTGGATGTCTACTCGGAATCCAAGGAGAGCCACAATGCTATGGCTAACATGTATAAAGAGATCCCTGCTGCTAACGTGAAGTCTCACAGGCTAGGATCTATTTACTTTCTTCAGGCTGGCCTCCGCACCATGAACACCATTCTGAGGCATACCTTAATGCCCAAGTCAGGAGATGACAAGATGATCCGAGGCTACTCCATCAACATGCTAATTCATCTTGACAGACACACCAGGATTAGAGTCATGGACTTAATTGTTGAGACAGTTAAGAGGGTTGCTGCTGATCAGAAGCGCTCTTGCTGCTATGCACCCTACATCCAGATGCTCATCAACTCTAAGCTGGAGAAGCACATATTTGCTCTAGACAGACCCCATTTGCCCCTACAGCCAGATTTAGAGGACAACGTTGTGGTGATGGACCCAGAACATCCCACATCAGCTGCAGCTCATGCACAGGCAGAGGCAGAGGCAGCCAGAGCCACTAGTGCTCAAGTCCCTAGGTCCAGGAACGAGCAAATGGATCTTTTGATCTCATCAGTACAGGGCATGCAGAAGGACATTAAGGGGATTCTGGACAACCAGAACAGTCTTGTGAGGATCTTCGAGAATAGGATCATGACCCTTAATGATAAGGTGGATGGGCTGACTAAGATAGTCAATGAGCTCAAGAAGGAAGTTGACTCAGTGCCTTTTCCTCAGACTTCTTCAGATGATGATGATGATGAGGATGGATCACCTCTCAGGCTAGGCACACAGTTTACTACTCAGGCCAGATCAGCCACTGTGCCAGCTCCAGACTTGAGGCCCTCTTCATCAGCTCCTGCTACTGTCACCTCAGCTCCTGCTCCATCAGCTTCAGTTCCTCCTGTTGCCACACCAACTCCATCCACGACATCTGCAGAGATCTCGCCGACGTTGTTCTCTCGAGTCCTTCATCAACAACCGGAGGAGATCAGCCCAAGAACGCTTAGACATATGCCTTTGAACTTTTTGGTAACTTGTTGCCAAAAGGGGAGAAGTGTATATAGATCTTTAGGCTTCGAGTGAGAGAGCGTTTGGTTTTTATTGCTTTTTCAAAATAACACATGGTTCATTTACTTTTGGCTATGCTTTGTGTTTTGATCATACACTTTATGTGTGTTGTGCTACTATTTCCTATCATCTTAATGCTTTTGAGATGATCATTATCTTTGTCTGGTTGTGTTGTCACTACTAGAAAAAAGGCTGTTAGTGGCGCACCTATTTTGGCTATTAATGGCGCACTATAGGTGCGCCACTATTATCACGCCACTAGTAACAAATACTAATGGCGCACCACTGGTGCGCCATTAGTATCCCAGATAATAATGGCGCACCACATAGTGCGCCATTACTATGTCTATGGTGCGCCATTACTATGCCTCCTAGGGGGCCATATATACCTTCACCTATGCCGCCAAGTGCGCCATTACTATGCCCTATAATGCGCCACTGGTATTTAGGCTTGGTGCGCCACTAATGTTCAATATGGTGCGCCACTACTATGAATATTAGGAAATATATTTTTTTGATTTTCTGGTATTTTGACAGGTTACAAAATACAATATACAGCACAGAAAAATATGCACATAATATATAGTACAATACAGCACCACAATTAGTCAAATATAAACATCACATAATATATACAATTCATCATATTAGTCTCCGAATTCGAAATAGTGAACAAACTTCAAACATTAGCGAAGTTTAGGTCTCAAGACCGCGAGTAGCGAGTTTGTCGTCACATTACAAAGTCGATATCGATCATCTAAACTACCATCACATAGAAGAGAGCTGCGGTCACGATGAGCATCATCGCGATGAAACTGGTCTTCATCCGGTTCCTCCTCCGCTCCCTCCTCTCTCCTGCTAGATAGCGCGCGTATCTAGCTTCTGCCTCCGCCCTAGTGGTGTACCCTTTGTAACTGTTACCGCTGAAACGGTGAACCTGTTTCCGACACTCCTCCCAGTCGTCGTAGACTCCGGGAACCTCACCCTTGTACACGACATACGACGGCATCTCTATGCACTAGACAAACAAAACGTTAGTAGCAATTCACAGATAATATATAAGCAATATATAAGTATGCAACAAAAGGATCGGAAGAGAAAAGCAACACATTAATAGCACGGTTCATGGTCCTACTAATAAATAGCATCGATTACATATAAGTTGAACGACTGTCCAAACTAAAGAGACATACAAGTTCATTAAAGTTTAATTACAACATGAGCTAATCGATATTTCAGAACTACATAGCATCAATACTTTCGACTCGACTCAGGGACCGGAGCGTGGATGATGCCGCCGTCTTTCGTGATGGTCATGAATGTGCGGTCGTTGTCAGCCTGCATTTGTAGCGTTGTTTCTATTTCACTGTTGGGCGGTTGATAGTTGAGGTAGAACTGCCCCGAGGTACGAAGGACATCTTGATAGATGATTTCCGCTAACTCCGACTGGATGCGAAAGAATTCTTGTCTGATGTCCTTGTCCTGGATTACCGACAAGCGTGCGGCCAATTCTTTGAGATCATTTGGTAGCATACGCTGATGATGGTTCCGTACGATCGCCCGCATGTGATGGAGGGCATAGTAGGCATCCTTCTGACTGCCAGGCGGCTGCTTGACGCAGGGGAACGTCGTTACGTGGGTGAACATGTGCTTGCCGTACCTACAAATTGGCCTCCTGAAGGTGCCTCCAGATTTGGCGTAGCCGGGGAGAGCATCATCAAGAACTTTCTTGATATCTGTGTAGTCTTTCTTCGACTGACGGTCCGAGTCGAAATACGTGGCCATGGAATATTTCGGGCTTAAGAGGATGAGTGTGCAATGTGTGTCACTGCACAAAGCACAGAATGTTAGGAAAAAAAAGAACGATCGAAATCTAAGAAATCATATGTTACGGGGCGGTGAGGGGATGACTTACTCGGTAAAGTAAGGCACGAGGAAGTTATCCTTATCTGGGTTCGCCAGAATGACGCCTTCGAGGTATGAACTCGCGACTTGCCGGTCCCCAGCGTTGCCCAAGATCTTGGCATGCATGTAGAAGGGGTCGACTATCACGATGTCCGAGGTCTTGTCTCTAATGGTCCGCATCTCCATACTGAGCGAAAATAGCCGAATGAAGGTGTAGTGCAGCGGATAAAGGTTAAACATAGCAAAGATGTCATAAAACCGCAGGACGATCATACGCCCGATGGTGCTATCGACAAAGCCCTTGCCCTCTGGCACCTTGGCCACGAAAACCGGGTATGCCACATCATTCTCGGAGAGACGCCGCTTCTCCATAGAAAGAACAGCGTCATGCAGACTCCACATAGCACCGGTTGCAGCATTGAGCAGATTAGTCAGTAGCATCGGCCTACCCGCCACATGCACCCTCCTCGAGATATCCTTAGGTATTGGTGGCCCGTCCTGAGCACGGATCGTACTCGGTGCCGGCTGGCTCGCACCCTAGTTATTTTTTCTTTTCCGTCCCTTCTGCTTCTTCTGCAGTAATGGGATCGAGTTCTGCTCAGAGACCACCTTCTTGAGTGTGTTGGGGCTGATAATATTTCGCACCTCGGCTATTTGAGTCTCGGTGAAGGCGGCATCTGGAGGCGTCTCCGGAGAACTGAACAGACGACACCTGTTGCAATTGGGTTTCTCCGCGGTACCAGCTAGATCGCGATCGTCTTTTGCAGGGTTGGGTTCTTGAGAAGGAGGCCCCAAGAATTCGTCACCGTACCCATGTTCGTTGATGTACTTATCGACATTGGAAAATGTACCGTCATCGTCGTCCGGATCCTGTGCCATATGCATGTCCGGATCAGCTGACGGCGGTAGCGTTGCGGCGGTCTTGCCATGGCTTGGCGCCGGCACGACTGGCGGTGTTGTCTGTGGGGTGGTGTCCCCCGCCCCCAAACGAATCTGCTCTTCGGCCAAAGCATGGACCAGTTTAAGCAGGCGCTGAGGGTCATCACATCATCTTCGTTGGCCCCAGGGGGTCGATACGGAGGTAACAAGTCGTCGCAGCCCCGCAACACCCGAACCAGTTGAACCCTATACACGGTGGGTGGCATCGGATTACCGTGGAACACGTGGTTGCCCGGTTCAACGATTTTGGCCTTGGAGACATCGATCAACTCGTCGTCCACGAAGTGCAGGAGAGTGCATGGAGCGTTGGCGGCGCCCTGCGAAAACATGTAGGGCGTCAGGGATGCCCAGTCAAAGGCAAGGAGATGAAGTCATCGGCCGAGGCTTAGTTACCGTGATGGCGTCGAGCTCGGCTAATGTCGAGGCACCGCCAACGGCGGGCGTGCAAGTGACGGAGGGGCCGCTTGCTGCCGAGGTGCCGGCCGGCGTATTCTTCCCACACCCGGGTGCATTAAGCTCCAATACCGGCGCCGGCGCCGGAGACACCAATGCCGCCTCCGCCGGAGACACCAATGCCGGCGCGTTGTGTGAGTTGCTGCCCGTGAAGCTGGGAATCGGGGGCGGCCCCTGTTGGCCGCCCGCAATCCACCCCCGCAGCCCCTCAAGCAAGGTAGGCATAATGGCGGTGATCGTCGCTCCCAGTTGGTCTCGCACTTGCTCTTGGACTATCTCCGGAATCCGCACCACTTGTGCCTTGAGTTCTTTAACCTCGCGCTCCTGGCTTTCCGAGCTGGTCTTTCTCTCCATTCGCCCAGCCTTATAGTATTCCGACCATTTCGTGGACAAGCCTTCGCCGGCCACACGACCAGCTGACGACGGCTTACTGAACTTATCCTTGTGTTTCATTACGTTCAACGCCCTATTTAAAGTGGTGTCCCAAGGGGCAGACGGGGAGCTCTGAGACCCCGCGCTACTGCTTTCAGTTTCCTGCGGAAGGAACGTGAACCATTTAGAAATTTGGCTTTATTAATTAGAATGCAACCATATGGAGCTAATTACGCGGGGGTGTATTCCTTACCAGAACACGCTCAAGATCCTTCACCTTCGGATCCGTGGTAAGCTCCTTTGTTACCGGGTCCACCTTGTACCGGGCCCTGACATAGTTCCTGGTCTGCTTTTCATGGTATTTATCGAAGAGGGGCGGTAGGCCTTGCTCGGCACGCTCCGCGTCCTCCTTGTTCAAGTCCCGCATATCTTTCCCCCACTGACTTGATTCCGCGGATGCATTGCTCTCGCACTAGATCTTGAACTCCAGGTAGTCAGCTTCACGGATCGAAGGATTTTTCTCCTTGATCTTCACATAACTATCACCTCTTAGAATCATTCTCTTCACCGCGGCTCTCCATGTAGCCAGGGCCGTGCTCATCTTCGTGAGGGCGGCACTATTCACTTTATTCCCTGAGAGGCATGTGTTTGCGAAGTCACCGGGGAACTTGTATTGTTCGTGCAGCTTCGTGAAGAGGAGGTTGCGCAAATTCCCTCGGTCACGATGCCTTAGGTTCTCGGTGTTGATCGAGACGGTGCTCCGGAGAATGCACCCGAGTTGTCCCGCGTACCCACCGACTAATTCATTGGGCGCCGTTGGATGCCCACTGGAGGACACTTCAGTAAATTCCTCCTTGACGGTGCCGAGCACGTTCGGGCGCCGGTCCTTCCGTTGCCTCTTCGGTTGGCTGCCATCTGTGCGTTGGCTGCCATCATCAGTGGTGGCATCCCCGACGGCACCATCAGTAGTGTCATCCCCGACGCCACTAGGGGTTGTGTAGTTGGGATCGGTGTCTTCCGCGGCGTCCTCATAGCGGTGAGGTTCTTCCTCCATCTCCTGGGACAGCTCCCAGAATGGCTTGCCTGAACCGCCGGCCTCATCGTTGTTGGCCATGTTCGCTCTAAATAATAAAAAATGGCTAATAATTAGTGCCATTGTGATCTTAAGCACATTGCTCCTGCTTTGTTGGGACCTGATAATGCTCGGGTATTTTCTTTCTAAAAAAACATTCTTATTTTAATTTGACTTCACAAAAAAAGAACCTCTTGTTTTACTTTAATTTGTATCTATCCTCAGAACAACATTCCAAGATATCTGAAGTACACTCAAAATAAGTGTCATGACAAGAAAGAATAGTGTCCTAAAACTATTAATAGAGCATGGCAGGGGTAATTTCATTGACAGGGGTAATTTAGCTGGAAACATAAATTCTAGGAAAAATTCGGCATGACCTTTGCTAAAAAAGGTCATGCCGGAGTGCCAGAAATTTGCCGGACGGAAATTAATCAATGTTCCGGCAAAACATTGGCAACTCAATGTACCTGCACATAAACACCAAACCAAAAGGATACAACCCAGCAAGGGAGCCCAGCAAGGGAGCACAAGAGCAGCAAGAGCAGCAAGGGAGTCATGTGTTGATACTTGAACAAAATGACATTTTTTCTTTTCTTCATATAATCATATTTGTCACTCACATTCATGTTCACTGGTGTCTCTTGATTCTATAGGAGTTAATCAAGTGAGATGTTGAGTTTGAGTTAAACTATCGAAGAGATGCTGGACTACCAGTTTTGTGATGTTTAGTGTAGTCTATGTAGCGGGCTCTTACTGGTGATACGGACTTACGAAACTCCCAGCTGGAAATGTTGAAGGCAGGCACTAGCTGGATGCATGGGAAATGTAATGATATGAGAGCTAGTCATCAATTATACATCATCATAGTTTGGCTTGAGGGCATGGACTGGTTAGATTAATGTCAAGGCGATTGCCTGATCCGGTTGTATCAATCACAAGTTTTCAGTGTGAACCATTTTGTCCTAATATTAAGTGTGCAGGTTGCCACAAATATGTAGCCTCCATGTATGGATCTCTACTCTCATTTTTCGACCATTACTTGATGTTCGACTTTCACACCCACACCCAAGTTTTTCCAGTCATATTCAGAATACTATTAACTGGTGTCTCACACTGGAAATACTTGTCATCCTTTTTTTTGGCAAACTGTAGCCCTCGAAGAGGGCTAACAAATTTATTAGCATCTTAGACAGTGTACAGACGGAAGTTTTCCATAAGGAAAGGAAATGGCTTCTAAAGCCAATTTGACATTACATCTGAACACTTTGGTACAAAGAATGGAGCATCCAGTAGATGATCTATTAGCGTAGGGCGTAGGCCTTCTTTGCAAGAGAGTGAGAAAGAATATTTTGAGTCCTTGGAATGTGGTGAACATGCAAGAGGTGAGATCAAGTGGAGTTAAAAAATTCTGAAAGGATTGGCCTGATTCTGAAAGGTACCAGCGGATGGGGATACATACCTTCGTCCGATTCTTGTGCTGCTCTTGTTGTTGAGGCGACGGGGTCGGGGTCGGGGGAGACGGGGGAGACGGGCGCGGGGGCGCGGGGTCGCTGGAGAGGAGGAGCGGCGCGTGAGGAGGAGCACAAAGAAGGCGCAGACGCCGTACACGCCGGCACCACCTTCCCCTGCGACAAGATAGAAGGCGTCAGGCAGGCGGAGCCATGCGCGAACAGAGGCGGGGAGGGAGGGAGAGGAGTGGTACGGTGTTGCGTCGCTGCTCAGGCCGGCCCTGTGCATCGAGAACAGAGGAGGACGGGGGGAATGGAGGAGCAGGGAGGAGTGAGGAGGAGGGAGGAGAGTACCTGTGGGGGCTGAGCGGGCGGCGGCGGGCGCGGGGACGCGGGGTCGCCGGAGACGGGCGCAGGGGCGCGGGGTCGCCGGAGACGGGGAGGCGGTGGGGGCGCGGGGGGGTCGAGGGGGTGTACTGTGTGGGGAGGCGGGGAGGGGAGGGGAGGATACCCTAATTTAGGGTAGAATGATAGCAATGGCGCACCTTTTAGGGGTGCGCCATAAAAACGGGTATATCAATGGCGGACCTCTTAGGGGTGCGCCATAAAAACAGGTATATCAATGGCGCACCTCTTAGGGGTGCGCCATAAACATCGTGAGAGCAATGGCGCACCTCTTAGGGGTGCGCCATAAATATTGTGATAGCAATGGCGCACCTTCTCCTGGTGCGCCATTACTAACATTTTTTTTATTTTTTTGAATTTTTACTTGCATGTAATAATTTAAGATTTGAGATAAAACAAAAGGAAAATGCAAATGGAGTGATAAAATCTTATAAAAATAAGATTTGATATTATTGATTTATTTCTGATTTTATAAAATTGGTTTGAACCAATTTGACAGAAGTAAAATGACAGGCATTTGAATTAAATTCAAATGAGATTTGAACTACACTTGAATTTTCCAGGAACTGAAGTTCAAATGTAAATTCATGGAAATCAAGCGAAGGCCAAAAGAAACCATTGTGCCAAGATTTAGAATTAGATGACATGGTTGAAATCAAGTGACATGAAATAACAGTCATCAAAGATTGAGCTTGCCACAGACACACACACGCGGCCGACACGTCGTGATTCGATCTTAGCTATCTTTTCACAATCTTCTTGCCCTTCTTTCTCGCGGTTGAATAATTTAGCCCCGGAACCCCTTGAATTCTTCTCTTGAACGGACGTCCTTTAGGTAGGGTGGTCCTGCTTCTTCTTGTGGTGTATGGTACTTCATCGTCGTCGTCATCTTCCATCTTCGGGTCGCCGTACTTGTCGAAGTCTTGCTCATTGGCGACTCCATCCATTCCGATGATGTTCCTTTTGCCTCTCCTCACGACAACACGACTGGGCTTTGACGGGTCGGTAATGAAGAAGCATTGGTCCACTTGGCAAGCCAGTACCCATGGCTCATTTTTCGCGGTGACGTTTGCGCCCGCGGTCTTGGATTTGGCTTCGGGTATAACCGTGGTGGTGAAATACCGGTCTTCTTTTAGGACGCTCTTGGACCATCTGACACGGAACATCGGGACCTTCTCTCCAGCGTAGCTCAGCTCCCAGATCTCCTCGATCCTTCCGTAGTATCTGTCCTTGTCGTTACCGGTGTAGGATTCCATCGTTACCCTGGAGTTCTGATAATCGCTCTTCATGTCCTTTTCCTCGGTGTAGAATGTGTAGCCGTTGATATCGTACGCCTGATAGGTCATCAGGTTGTGCTCGGCGCCCTGTGACAAGGCGAATATGAGTTTTTCTTCCGCGGAAGAATCCTCATGTAAAGGGTACGACAGAAGCTTGTCCTTGAACCAATGCGTGAAACATGAGTTGTACTCTTTGATTATATCTCCGTCCGTCCTCTGTTGGCCTCGGTCATTGTACGTCTTCTCAATTAAGGTTTTGTGCTCTACCACCCAAGGATCGACCATGTCTATGTGTTGTAGCGCGACTAGGTTTGCTCTTTCAAAGTCGGCGAGTCGACCCTCGAAGTCGACATGCATTTCGCGGCGACCCTCGCGGTGACCCCATCCAGCGAGCCTGCCGAGGTGCCTGTTGATGGGCAGACCAACGGGGTTCTCGATGCCTAGATAATTCGTGCAGAAGGAGATGCACTCTTCGGTCAGAAAGCCCTTGGCTATGCTTCCATCTGGACGTGCCCTGTTGTGAACGTATCCTTTGATGACACCATTCATCCTTTCAAACGGCATCATGCTGTGCAGGAACGTCGGCCCGAGTTGGATGATATCCTCCACGATATGGACCAGCAGATGCACCATAACGTCGAAGAATGCGGGCGGGAAGTACATCTCAAGCTCGCACAGTATCACCACGATCTCTTCCTGTAGCCTTCTGAGTTGCCTCATGCCAACCGACTTCCGAGAGATGACGTCGAAAAAGTTGCATAGGCCAAATAGCGTTTCACGGACGTGCGCGTCCATGATCCCACGAATTGCAACTGGAAGTATCTGCGTCATCAGCACGTGACAGTCGTGAGACTTCATCCCGCTGAACTTCTGCTTCACTGAGTCTAGGTATCTGCTTATCTTACCCGCGTAACCGTAAGGAAGTTTTACTCCTACGAGGTAGGTGAAAAACTGCTCGATCTCCTTCTGACTTATAGTGAAGCACGCGGGAGGGCAGTCATATTCGATCTTCTTGGCCTTTTTGCCTTTGCGACGACTTTCCGTGTCCTTCGCCTCATCATCATCATCATCATCATCATTATCATTAGGGCGTTTTGCGTGAAGCTCCTCCCTGATGCCCATTGATTGCAAGTCTGCCCTTGCTTTCGGCCCATCTTTGGTCCTCTCTGGCATGTTGAGCAGGGTACCAAGCAGACTCTCGCACACGTTCTTCGTGATATGCATGACATCAAGGCTGTGAGGCACACGGAGGATCTTCCAGTACGGCAAGTCCCAGAAAACAGACCTCGTTTTCCATACCTTCAGCAGCGGCTCTGGCGCCTTTCGCTTCTTTCCCGGCGGTGGGCACTCTTTCCAATTTTTCAACAGCTCGTCTATTTCCTCGCCGCTCCTCGTACGTGGGGGTCTTCGGGGTTCGGTTTCACCATCGAACAGATCCTTGCGTTTTCTCCATGCGTCATCGTCGCGAAGCCACCTTCGATGTCCCATGAACACGGTTTTCGAAGACCCGGGATCTCTATCTAGCTGGCGATACGTTGTGGCATCCATGCACCTGACGCATGCACAAAATCCGTGGACCACCTGCCCCGCGACATATCCGTAACCGAGATAGTCGTGCACCGTCGTGAGCAGTGCGGCTCTCATAGGGAAATATTCTTTCACTGCGGCGTCCCACGTATTGGCTGGCGTTTTCCACAGCATGTCTAGCTCCTCTTTCAGCAGCCCCAGATACACATTGATGTCGTTCCCTGGTTGTTTCGGCCCTTCAATTAGCATACTCATGTGAATGTACTTCCTCTTCATGCACATCCAGGGGGGAAGGTTGTACATCCACACAAACACAGGCCAGGTGCTATGTGTGCTTCTCTGGCTGCCAAACGGATTGACTCCATCGGTGCTCGCGCCCAGCATGATGTTCCTTGGATCGTCCCCAAATTCTGGGTGTTCGAAGTTCAACGCTTGCCACTGGCTCGCATCCTTAGGGTGACTCAGCATCTTGTCTTTTTTATTTATCTCCGGATCATTTCCGCCATCTTCTCGCTTCTTCTCCTTCCTATCCGCGTGCCAACGCAGGAGCTCTGCTAGCTTAGGGTCCGCGAAATACCGCTGCAGACGAGGAGTGATCGGAAAGTACCACACCACTTTTTGAGGAGCTTTCTTCCTCTTCTTGTATCGAGTGACGCCGCACACCGGACATATGGTAGACTCCGCGTGCTCGTCCCGATAAATGATGCAATCGTTCATGCACACATGGGATTTCACGTGCGGTAAATCCAGAGGACACACGATTTTCTTCGCCTCCTTGAAACTGGTCGGGCACTTGTTCCCCTTGGGAAGACGTTCATGCCAGAATGACATGTTCTCGTCGAAGCATGCGTCGGTCATTTTGTGTTTTACCTTCATCTCCAGAGCCATGAGCGTTACTTTCAGGCGGGTATCCTCGGGCCTGCATCCTTCATACAATGGAGTAACCGCGTCTATCTCTAGTTGATCCAGCTTGGCTTTCTCTCGGGCGGCAGCTCTTGCGTTACCCGTCTGCTTGAGAAGCAGCTCTTGAATATGAGGGTCCTGCACCCAGCCCATCGATGGTCCATCGTCGTCTGCTCCGGCATCTTCATCTTCATGATCATGCCCTTCGTCTTGATCTTCCTCATCATCATGTCCGGCATCTTCTACATGATGACTGTGTCCTGCATCTACTCCTGGAGATTCTTCGTCTTCTCGCCCGCCCTCGCCGCTATTGTCTTGCTGCCCTTCCTTATTTCTTGCCCGCCCCCCATGGACGACTTCATAATCATCTTCATCACCTTGCCACCGATAGCCATCCATGAAACCACGCACGAGCAGGTGGTCCCGAACCTGTCTGGAATCCGGGTCCATAAGGCTCTTCAGCTTGCATCTTCGACACTGACATCTTATCTCCGTCTCATTCTTTTGAAGCATCTCGGCCTTCGTGGAGCTCAAAAACCTATTCACGATGCCTGCGGGGTAGAGCAAAACGATATTTTAGAACCAAATTTTTTTTTGGCATGACTTTGCCTAAAAATAGGACCAAAAAGAATGCATAGTGCCAAATTCTCGCCGAAACGGAAATGAATCAACATTCCGGCAAAATATTGGCAACTATCGCATTTCAAATACCGGTACCTGCAAACACTTACCTAGAACATAAAGAAAGCTTTCCCCTTACTTACCTATCAAAAAAAGGAAATTTAACCACTTAATTTGGGTGAAACTATGGTGCAAATGAGGTGAGGAGGAGGAGGCAGCCGAGACCAAGCTTGGTAGAGGTGGAGAGAATGAAGTGGGGAAAGTGAGTGTGGTAGGTGGCTGTCAAAAATATCTAGCTGCTCTCAGGTTACCAATGGCGCACCTCCTAAGAATGCGCCATTGGTAACCAGGGTTACTAATGGCGCACCTGGTGTGTGGTGCGCCATTACTAGTTTTGAAAAAAAATGTTAGTAGTGGCGCACCAGGGTGTGGTGTGCCATTACTAGTTAAAACTAGTAATGGCGCACCACACCCCGGTGCGCCATTACTAGTTTTGAAAAAAAAAATTGAAAAAAAAATTGTTAGTAGTGGCGCACCCCGGTGCGCCACTGGTAAGTCTGGGGAGGGGGGTGTGCCCAGGAGAAACTTAGCAGTGGCGCACCACACACCAGGTGCGCCATTAGTAATATGGACATTAATGGTGCACCCATATCTGGTGCGCCACTGCTATATAGTAGTGGCGCACCACATACATGGTGCGCCATTAATGTCCATATTAGCTATAGACGTTTTCCTAGTAGTGTGTGCTATGTTGTTCACTCTTATTATTATCGCACACCACCAAGATGTATGTGACATGGAAGAAGTGTCCCATGTACCTAATCGATTGTGCATTTGCATTCAAACGCAAATTTAAAATAATGCACAAATTTAGGGGGAGCTCTTCCTTATCACATACTTCTCAAAGCGACGATTATATTCATTGATTATATCTTTGTCGAAGTTTTGATCTATATGTTGTCATCAATTACCAAAAAGGGGGAGATTGAAAGCACATTTGCTCCCTTGGTGGTTTTGGTAATTTATAACAACATATAAGTCATTGAACTAATGTTTTCCACTAAGTATATTTCAGGAAAAGTTCAATGATAGGGATGGCAAAAGGATTGTGAAGATTGTGGAAATACCCCAAGATGCAAGGAAATAGGTTGGCAAAGCTTCAAGCAAGAGGACTCTACATTTTACATTTGTGAGAAATCACTTTGAGTCCATAGGAAAGCCAATACTATTAAAAGGGGGTAAGGTTTTGTTGGTGAACAAAATGCTCATATGTGCACAAGTGATAGTCACCAAATACACCCACAAACTTTTCCACCAAAGTTTGTCCCTAGCCATATACTCAACATCGGTGCAACCAACATTTCCATCCCGGTGCCACCGATTCTCAACCATAGACAGACTCAGCCAAACCCTAGCCACTTCGGTGCAACCGATTCCATACCGGTGCCACCGAGTTTAGGTTGCCAACTTTCTGTTACGCAAATTCACAATATCGGTACCACCGAGATTGTTGGATCGGCGTCACCGAGATTGGGAATCTGACCGTTGGTCACCTTATCGGTGCAACCGAGTTTCCTATATCGGTCTCACCGAGATTCAAAAGTTGCCACCTTTTGGTCACTTCGGTACCACCGAGATTAACACATCGGTGTCACCGAGTTGGTCATTTTGTGTGTAACGGTTGGCTTTTTGGGGATGCCTATATATACCCCTTCACCACCACCTACTCGAGAGAGAAGCACTCAGAACTATTCCATACTTGCCCCATCCAGTTTTCTGAGAGAGAGCCACCTACCCTTGTGTTGAGGTCAAGATTTTCCACTCCAACCATATGGATCTTGATTTCTAGCCTCCCCAAGTTGCTTTCCACCAATCCCATCTCTTCCACAAAGCCAAATCTGTGAGAGTGTGATTGTGTGTTGAGGAGTCTATCATCTTGAAGCACAAGAGCAAGGAGTTCACCGAGCCAATTACCTTTTGGAGGGTGGGGCCTCCTAGATTGGTTAGGTGTCGCTTGGGAGCCTCCTACTTCGTGTTGTGGAGTGAACCAAGAAGTTTGTAAGGGCAAGGAGATCGCCTACTTCGTGAAGATCTACCCATAGTGAGGCTAGTCCTTCGTGGACCGAAGCCGTTATGGAATAGTCAAGGTTGCTACTTCGTGGACCCTTATGGGTGGAGCCCTTCGTGGACTCTCGCGAACGTTACCCTCTGTGGGTTGAAGACTCCATAAACGTGGATGTATGATAGCACCACCTATCGGAACCACGGGAAAAATCATCGTGTCTACAATTGCGTTTGATCTTCCTACCCTATCCTTTCTACTCATGCTTGTTGTTACTTTCCGCTGCTATACTCTTAGACTTGCATGTGTAGGGTGTACTTTACTTGCCATGAAATGCTAAAAACTGCCAACTCTAAAATTTGGGAAAAGGCAAAACTTTTATTTGGTCAAGTAGTCTAATCACCCCCCCTCTAGACATACTTTTGGTCCTACAATGGCTGCAGGCCGACGGCTGTTGTAGCGCGGCCTTGTGGGTGCAGGTTGAGGTCACCCCCGGGGGTTACGTGTACCTGAACTGCGGGTGGCAGACGTTTGCCCGCGCTCGTGGCTTGGAGGGGAGGCGCACCCTTCACTTCAAGTACGACGGGGTGGCGATGCTCTTCGTCAAGATCTTCGGCAGAGAGGGCGAGCGCCTGGGGTGCTGTCCGGAAGACGAGGGGCGCGGCGATCTTGGAGATGAGCTCGTCCTTGGCGGCGGGCGTCGCGTCTCCAGCAGCAGCGTCACCCCCTCCGACGAGAGCCCGAGCGACGGCAGCGACAGCAGCTACGGCGCGCCGCCGCGCAGGCACGCCCGGACTTCGGGGGGTGGCCCGCCCCCACGGCATCGTTCTTCTGCCCAAGGAGCGGCCACGCCGGCGCGCCTCCATGGGTCTGTCAAGGAAGAGGGGGATTCCTACTGTGCTTCATCGCGCCGAAGCCAGCGCCCCCGGAGCGGTAGCCCCGGTGGGGGCTTTCTCAGTTTCTTTCTCCTCCTCTTTTCCCGTTCCTGCAATCAAAGAACCAAGGGGAGCCCTGTGGGCGTGTAATGAATTTGGGCGCTCGCCTCTTTTTTATCAGCACCTTTATCACGTGTCCTGCCCTTTACGTTATTGTTAATTGAAACCTCCTGCCGGCCATGATTAGGGTACTTAGCTTGACATGCTCGAGGTAGGCTTCTGTGTCGGGGAGGCGTGGCAGTGGCGCTTGGGGGACTTGGAGGTCCCGGGGGGCTTCTTCTTCTCACGACCAAGGCGGGTTGGGAGCCCTTTCGGCACTCTGTGTCTACATGCCCTAGTCCCGCACATTTTTCGACCACCGTAATGTACGTCCGGATCACCAGGACGCAACTACGAGGTGAGGCCTCGACACCCTTGATGCCGACCGGATCGCCAGGACGACATCAAGGGGCAAGTTGTTATATGACCGGTAAGGCTCCTGAGGCGCGCTGCTCAGGAGCCCCCTTTGACGCTCTAGCAGCTCTACGTCGGTAGGTCCCACTCCCGCACATTCCTCGACGATCGTAATGTACGTCCGGATCACCAGGATGCGACTACGAGGTGAGGCCTTGACACCCTTGATGCCGACCGGATCGCCAGGACGACATCAAGGGGCGAGTGGCTATATGACCGGTAAGGCTCCTGAGGCGTGTTGCTCAGGAGCCCCCTTGACGCTCAAGCGGCTCCCCAAAAAATTTTGTTTCCTGCCCCGGGAGGCGCGGGCCTCCCGAGGCTCCGAGATGGCACGTCGGGCCATGGGTGGAGCCCTCGAGAGAGTATGATGCGACACGCGCCTGCTGACTCACCCGGGAGCGCCACGCGAGGATCCGGGCGCCAAGGCCTTGGCGAGGTGCGAGCACCGTGCCCCCCAGCCCCCGCTCGTGGGGTGCGAGGGGGTGGAAGCAGGCGAGTGCTCGACTCGAAGAGAGAGAACCCAAGATAGGAAATGTCGATGAAAATAAATCCCTGACCCTTTTTTCTTTAAAACATGGTTGAAGAAAACCCCGAGTTTTGTTCTAGAAAAGTTGGTAAATTCAAACATCAGAAGAGCAAATAACAGCCGCGTCCGGCGCCTAGACTAGTCTTCATCTTCGTCTTCCCCCAGCGCGGAGCTTAGGGCATCCACGTTGCATGGGCATAGCCATTGTAAGGCAGTGTTGTCCGCCAGCGCGGAGCATGGGGCTTCCACTTGGGCGTGGGTGGGAACCCCTCCGCGTCCTCGGGGGGCTCCGGGCATATACAGCCCACTCATTATTACGTGAGAGTGTCACGGGTAGAACTTCCGGAGGTGCTGGATGTTCCAGGCATTCTGGATGGGGACCCCGTTGTCGTCGTTTTGTCACGACAGATGCCATGTGTAGGCTTATCGAGTGTGGTTGGGGCCGAAGGACGCCGACGGGCTCCGGGAGCGGGGTTAGGCACAAGCGGTGGCGGACACACGATGTACCCAGGTTCGGGGCCCTCCGGAGGAGGTAACACCCCTAGTCCTGCTTGGTCTAGTTTAGAAAATTGTGAGGTTACAATGAGGCTCCTGGAGCTGTATGGCTAGGGGAGGAAGAAGGAGCTGGGCTGCCTTCACTTCCTCTCTACGTGGGTGTGATGTGTGTCGAACTGATCGCCCCCCGCATGGGGGAGTTCCGGGGGGTTTTATAGGCCAACCCCCCGGATTAAAATACGAATAAAAGGCTACAGGAGGGCCCCAGCCGGCAGCCTCTCTGGCCGGCCGCGGGCCCCCCGGATGAGGGGTCCTGTCGCTGGCGGGCCCCGCCGGCTGCAGGGTCCCGTTGGGAGCCGGCGGGGCCCGCGAGGTAGGTCCCAAGGGCGGTCGCATCGCGGCACGGACCGCCCTTCGGGGCGTCATCTTGTGGCAACCGGCCGAGGTCAGCGGTAAGGCCGGCCGCACTGTAGCCACGCCGGGGCAGGTAATGGAGTGGTTGGAAGCGTGCCGGCACTGTGGGGAGTCCTGTCGCAATCGGCCAGGGTCGGAGGCACTGTCACCTCTACTGTGGCCACAAGGGCGCTGACCCCCGATGGGATGGGGTCCGCTGTAGCCGTGCGTCCCTGACCGTGGCATCCAATGCGTGGCCGGCTAGGGGGCCAGGCATCTCCGTCCCTAGCCAGCTAGCAGGGCGTAGCCGGCAGGGCATCGCCGGCAGGGCGTAGCCGGACTGTAGGGGGAGACGGCTAGCCCTCCAGTCACTTCAGAAAGTTATAGTGGGTCGTTTGAGGCTACCCCGGGATTATCCCCCCGACAGTAGTCCCCGAAGCCGGGGAGGCCCGCCGGTGAACGGAGGCGGGCCTCGCCGGCTTGAGTCTTGTTCTGTTTTACGCACGATCCAGGCGCCAGCGGAGGTGGGAGCGCGGCGGCCGGCTCCGTAGCCGGCCGTCACTTCGTGGGGCGCTGCGAGCGCCTCGTCGAGCAGAGAAGGTGCGCCACGTGGGGGCACCGCGGGCCGCGACTTGACAGGCCACGCGGTGGACAAGACTGGGCCGTGGGGCGAGGCCCACCTCAGCCGCGGCCTGGGCCCGCGCGCGCGGATCCTCTGCGGCCCGGACTGTCGGTTGGAGTTCCCGGGGCGCGTTAATGCCTCCCGCGCGCGGCGGGCGCAGTGGGGATTGCGCGCGATGGATCCGCTTCCCCCTACCCCCGCGCGGGGGTTTAAATGGAGGGGGGAGAGGGGCGGAACGGTGCATTCGTTCCCTCTCCCTCAGCACCTTGCCGTCGTCGCCCCTCACCTCCCTGCTCAGAGAAAGAGAGAGAAACCGCGCAAAGTGTTGCGCCGCCCCTCGCCGCCGCCGGAACCCGCACCGGGGCCAGACTCTCGTGCTACACCGCCACGGCTACGAGACCTCTGTGGGCGATGGCGAGCAAGGGGGCGTGGGGTGGCAGCGACGTCGACGAGCACTTCATCGAGCACCTCCGCCACCGCCGCAAGCTGCCGTCGGAGGAGCATCTGGAGGCGCGCATCGCCGGGGCGGAGAATGCGCCGACCCCGAGGGAGGGCGAGGTGGTGGTCTTCGCCGAGCACTTCCTCCGCGGACTCGGCCTGCCGGCGAGCACGTTCTTCCGGCGATTTCTTACGTACTTTGAGTTGCAGCCGCACCAGCTGGGGGTTCCTGGGGGTGGAGCCGTGCCTGGATCTCTGGTGCCGGCTCTTCTACCTCAAGCGCCAGACGGTCAAGGACCCGGCGACCGGCCAGAAGGTCATGACCGCCTGCGAATCCGCCCTGATCCACTTCCGAGCCGGAGCCGGGTTCCCGCAACTCCCCTTGCAGGACTCGGTGAAAAACTGGCAGAAAGGGTTCTTCTACGTGAAGAACGTGAAGCCGGAGGCGGACTACATCAACCTCCCCGCCTTCGTCAACCAGCCGCCAGTGGCAATGCTAAACTGGAGGACGCCTCCGGCAGTCGCGCCCGAGACGGCGGACCGGCTCTGCGAGCGGCTGGTGGTGATGAGCCGGACGGAGGGGCTGGTGGCAGCGGACCTCCTGGTCACGATGGTGGCACGCCGGGTGCAGCCCCTGCAGCGCCGACCGCACCTCATCTGTCAGATGGGAGGGCGGCGCGATCCTTGCCGGCTCTCCACCAAGGAGCTGAAGGCGGTGCAGGTGGCGAGGAGGGTGAATGCCATCACAGCCGCCAAGATGAACGAGGGTGGATAGCAATGGGGGAAGGCCCCGTACAGCCGGGACCGTCCGGCTGCGCGGGTACGCGGCGAGTCGTACTACACCCCCTTTCCATGCTGAAAACGGCCTCCCCCCATGGCATGACGACGGGTGGCTTCTCGTGCGCGCAGGTTTTCCCGTTGTTGCAGAACTACGCCCTGCCGGCTGCCGACGTGGAGGAGTCAGACGAGGAGGAGGTCGAGGACGCCGACGACGTGGAGCCGCCAGTATCGGAGCCGGCCGGCGCACACGGCGGTGACGGGACGGAGGCGGAGGCGGCCGGCCCGGCTGGTGAGTTCCCTCCCCACACGCATTTGCGGGATTGGAGCGACGACGATGCTGAGCCGTAAGGGGTGCACGATGCAACGGCGTCGGAGGATCCCGAGTCTTCGGGGGACGACACCACGGCTCCGAGGAAGCGCGTCCGTCGCGTCGACCGCGCGCCCCGCCAGGACGACGAGGTCGTTGGCGGCAGGGGAAAATAGCCGGCCAACCAAAGGCCGGCTCCCAAACGGGCGGCCGAAGGGCAGCCGGGATGTGGCCGCGGAGGCGGTGGGAAGAAACCGCGGGTGGCCCGGTCGGGCCCCGCCAGGCGGGCGGTCCCGGTCACGATCGGGTAAGCATGCTTCGAACACCTTCTTACTTCTGGCGGCCTCCCTTCCCTAACTCGCCCATCCAGGGAGCCGCGCACCCTTGGGAGGACCGCGGCAGCCGAGACGGCGGAAACGGCGCCGCCACTCGCTGCCGAGGAAAGGGAGCGCGCGGCATGGCGGGACCTCGAGGCAGCCGAGCAGGAGTTGCGCGAAGATGAACGTCGCCCATGCGAGGCGGCGGTGGAAGCGCAGGCGTCGGGTCAGGCCAGCGTGGAACCGGCCGGCCCGTGATGGGAGTCCTTCCCTCCCCCCTGCCGGGAGAGGAGATCCAAGGACAGGCACGACCCCGGGCGGCGGGCGGAGGCGGACGCGGCCGCGAGTGCGGTAGATGCCGCCGAAAGGGTGGGGCCAGGTTCCAACGCGGCCCCGACAGGGGTGGAGGGCGCGCCGCCGGAGGCGGAGGGCCCCCCAGAAGTCGTCATCCTGGACGCGGAGGTTCCGGCCTCGGAGGCCCCGGTTCTGGAGGTGAGCCGGTCCCGCGCCGCCACGGGTGGAGCGCTAGTCAACCAGACGCTGGCCCCCGGAGGGGCGGACGCCCCGGGCTCGTCAGCAGGAGTGCCCGGAACCGTGGCGCCGGAAAGGGGGGGCCGCCTGGCGATCACGGCGAAGGGCGCGTCCGGGCCTGCCGACGGGGGTCGGCCGCAGGAAACCTGGGCCATGGCCGGAGGAGGGGCCATCAACGACGCGCCGAGCGCCCTTGGGGCTGCGGTGGTGGCCGTCGCCGAGGAGTTTGCCGCCTGCCGAGCCCAGGTGGCGCAGGACGCCTGGGCCGCCAGCGACCGGCTAGTCCACCTCGAGCAGTCCGTTGTGGTGAGGACCCGAAGCCTCTTACTCTGTTTTGGTTTTTTCCAGTGGGGGTGCGCAAGCGCACCCACTGGGTGTAGCCCCCGAGACTCGGGCAGGCTTGGAATGTAGGCGGGTCGAGTCTAATGGCGTCCTTGCCTATGTTCTTTGTAGGCCGCGCACGACCGTCGAGTGGCCGCGTACAACACGCTGCTGGGCTTGTACCACGGGGCCGAGAATTGGCTAGCCATCATGTCTGCGGATCAGCAAGGTATGTGTTCTCGCGAATATCCAGTGGGGGCGCGCGAGCGCACCCACTGGGTGTAGCCCCCGGGATTCTGGCCGGTTGCCCTGGAAGCGGGCTGAATCCCTTCCTTCGTTTGCTTTCTGACAGCGGCTAGCTCGTCTCGTGAAGCCACCCACGCCGAGACGGTCAGCCTCCGACGCCAGGTGGTGCGGCTTGGCGAGGAGAGGGACCTCCTGACGACGGAGCGCGACCGGCTCCGCCAGGAGGCGGATCAGGCGAAGGCAGAGAAAGATGGGCGCGAGGCGGCTCATCGCCAGGAGTTGGAGGAGCGGGAGGTGGCCTACCAACGGCGGTTGGAGGAGTAGGACGCGGCCCGTCGGAAGGAGCTGGAGGCGAAGGACGCCTCGCTGGCGAAGGCGGCCTGGGAGGAGGAGGCGGCCCGCCTTGAGTACGAACGCCGGCTTCAGGAGTGGTCGGCCAGGGCCGCCAGGGAGTAGGAGGAGGCGCTGGACGGGGACCGGCTGCTAGCTGGTACGTTTTTCTTTTGTCCTTGCGCGTTGGTTTGGGGCGCTGTCTTTGGTGCGCTCCTCTCTCCCCCAGCGGCCTTCCTGGGCACACAGGCGGCAGCGGAGGCGGCCGTGGAGGCCCACCGCAGGGCGCTTGGAGTTCAAGTGGGGGAGCTTGCGCCCTGGACCGTGGAAGAGGTGGGGATCGGCGGGAGGGCGCGTCTTGACGAGGTGGTCCGGGCCTTGAAGCGGCTCCAGGCCGCCGGCTTGGGGCTTGTCCGCACCCTCTGGCCGGACGCGGTGGAGCCGGCATCCATGAGCCGGCTGTCTAGGTGGCTGGAGGCCGGGTCCGCGAGGGTGAATGCCTGGAGGGCTTCCGTGGCGCGTGCCGGGGCGGCCATGATGCTTAGGGTTGCGAGGTCATGGTACCCCGAGCTGGATTTTGGGCTTCTCGCCGCCCAGGGTGCCGGCACGGATGTTGCGCTGGAGGCCGTCGCAGACGTGCTGGCCGCGCGAGCCAGCGATCTCGCGTCCTTTGCCCCTTGGGACGAATATGTCCCGGAGCGGACGGCAGCTGGCGAGGTGGTCCCGGAGAACCGGTTTGGGCTCGCCATCAACGACCCGAAGGACGACGAAGCCACCGAGTCTAGTACCGACGACTACGCCAACTCTGAGCCGGCACGCGGCCTGGACCCGGCGGGTGGTGCGGAGCCCACCATGACCAAGGACGCAGGCGAAGACGACGCGGCCGGAAAGGATGCCGGGGCGGAGGACGGCGCCACTGCTATTTAGAATTTTTCTCTTCTGCATTTGTTTAGACTGCAATTCCACTCACTATGGGTGTAGATGTAATGAACTCGTGGGCATGGGCCTTTAAGTTTTTATAAAGCTTTTGGTTGCTGAAATGATGTTTTATGCATGCCGGCTCGGCCTTACCCCTTTTTTGCTCTTTTGTTTCCGTTCGCTCAAAGCCTTGTCCCCCTTGGTTTTGGTCCCGCCAGCCGGACAGCCGGGAGCCGGTCTGTAGCTGGGACGGGGCGTCCGCCTCGAGGGAGCCGGTCGTGAGTTTGGAAACCGCGAGAGGTTTTGGGTAAGGTGAGCGACAGAGGCTAAAAGAAACTGTTCCGACTAGCCCTAGCCGGCAATCCCCTTTGCGATCGATTTTCATGTCCTAAGCTTTGCCGTCTCGAGGTCCCATCAGCCGGACAGCCGGGAGCCGGTCTGTGGCTGGGAGGGGTGGGAGGGCTCTTTTTAGTTCACATTACTTGATCGGCTTCGGGGGAGACGGGCAGGACTAGCCGGCGAGCCCCCGGGACCGGTAGCCGGAACCAGGAGCCGGCGAGCAAAAGTCTGAGAAGAACGAGAAGGGGCGTGTCCCAAGAGCCGTCTTGGGGCACCCGTTGCATTCATCAGCCCAAAAGGGAAGGATACATACATACACTGGTTCCAAGCAGTAGAACGGGCGGAGGAGCGCCGCGTTCCATGGGCGCTCCGTTTCCTCGCCGGAGGCGGCTCTCTTGCGCTTCTGCGGCTTCTGGGCGTCTATTAGATAGTACGCGTTGTTGTGCAGCGCCTTGCTGACGATGAATGGGCCCTCCCATGGGGAGGATAGCTTGTGCTGGCCGGCAGTTCCCTGGATTCGCCTGAGCACCAAGTCTCCTTCGCGGAAGGAGAGTGGCCGGATCCGCTTACTGTGGTATTGCCGGAGCTTTTGCTGGTAGATGGCCGTCCGGCTCAGGGCCAGCTCGCGGGCCTCCTCGAGGAGGTCGACGCCGTCTTCTCTAGCTTCCTTCGTGTCCGTCTCCATGTACAGGGTAACCCGAGGCGAATCAAACTCGATGTCAGTTGGGATGATTGCCTCGGACCCATACACGAGAAAGAACGGGGTGTAGCCGGTTGACCGGTTGGGCGTGGTCCTAAGGATCCAAAGGACAGCCGGCAGCTCTTCGATCCAGCAGCCGGCTGACCGGATCAGTGGTGCCACGAGCCGGGGCTTGATGCCAGCCAGGATCAGGTCGTTCACCCTCTCAACCTGGCCATAGGGCCATCGAGCTTCTTGATTGGCCTGGCCTCGATCCACTTGGTGAATTTGTCGACGGCCACCAGCAGATGTGTCATGCCGCCTCGTGCGGTCTTGAAAGGTCCCACCATGTCCAGCCCCCAGATGGCAAAAGGCCACGAGAGGGGGATGGTTTGGAGAGCTATAGCCGGTAGGTGGCTCTGCGTGCTGAAGCGCTGGCAACCTTCACACTTGTCGACCAGCTGCTTGGCCGCCTCCAAAGCAGTCGGCCAGTAGAAACCATGACGGAATGCCTTGGCCACCAGGGTCCTGGAGGCGGCGTGGTGCCCGCACTCGCCCTGGTGGATGTCGAGGAGGATCTCTTGCCCTTTCTCCGGCTCGACGCAGCGTTTGAAAACGCCGGTGGTGCTGCGATGAACCAGCTCGTGGTTGATGATGTTGTAGGCCGGGGCTCGTGTCAGGACCGGTTTTCCAGGATATTAATTTCCCAGTAAATGGTCCTTGTCCTCACCAGCCCCAGTATTACTGTTAGCTGATGAGACACAATCTTGATACAGAAATTCCAAGCAAAATACAAAAATATGTAGTACAAGACCATTCTGTTCTATGAGTACAACAAAAGGTTTCTAGTGGTTGATGGCGGAAGCGGTTTGCGGATCATCAGCATCTATGGGACTCCATTTCCCACAGGAACAGCTGACCTGGATAATTCCTATCTTCGCGAGGCTGCTATCGTCGTTGCCTAGGTTCCGGGGCTGTCATCATTGCGCTCCTCTCCAACCACGAAATCTGGCCAAGACAATAGCCAGGGACAAGCCAGTGAGTACTTTGAATGTACTCGCAAACATCATGAAAACAGGTATAATATAACAGGTGATAATTATGCACTGAAATATCCACGATCACTTAATCAGTCATGAAATAAAATTCATGACGCACGCAAGCAGGTTATTCATAGTAAACATGAATAAGCAATCAGAGAATGAAAGTAAAATAAACCAATCGGGTGTCTGAAGCGACGCCTCGAAAGGATAATAATATAAAGCTTGCCTCAGTCGGGCGTCTGACCAACGCCACAGAAAGGGCTTATAAGAAAGAGAAATAACATGCGTGCCACAGTCGGGCGTCTGAGCGACGCCACCTAAAGGGCTTATAAGGAAAATAAATAACAAGCATGCCACAGTCGGGCGTCTGAGCGACGCCACATAAAGGGCTTATAAGGAAAATAAATAACAAGCATGCCACAGTCGGGCGTCTGAGCGACACCACATAAAGGGCTTAGAAAGAAAATAAATAACAAGCATGCCACAGTTGGGCGTCTGAGCGACACCACATAAAGGGCTTATAAAGAAAATAAATAATGAGCATGCCACAGTCGGGCGTCTGAGCGACACCACATAAAGGGCTTATATAAGAATGATCACAATGAGTGTCCAGGAGGTAGAACCATCCCAGGGATACTCAACAATTCAAATAATGTAAATGGTTAGTCCACAATAATAACAATCATAATCATCATTTGCCACACGTCATGATAAATGTTCCGGTTTAGAAGTTTTCTTCCGAAGACCGACACTAAGACCGACACTTGACCCATCCCAGACTGTAGTCCTTAACCGCGAACACGACTATTCGAATAGATATAAACTCTGCAGAGGGTGTACTCTTTACCCACGAGTAACGGATTCCTTTAGTCACCGGGACTAATTCCGCTTACGGTCTTTTAATTGAAAACACACCTGACCCGCACACACTAGCTTAACTTACCGGTGTCTGGAATCACCCATGACACCCGTTAAGCAAAACTCTAAGTGGGGAGGCTACAACCTCGACTAGCATGGGATCACAAAATTTATAACGCGCGCAAACTAGGGGAGCTACCCCCTCGGCTCCAACCGGAAACACCCATGCCCCAGGACCAGGTGGCATGCCTACCGGATGCAGCTGGTATCTTCCACCATGGCCTCTCTGTACGGTGTGTGCTAAGAAAGGGGTTGACAACTTACTGAACCGTACCCTACCTGAGGCAGGGACAAGTGGTAGCACGAAGCAAGAATGGGGGTTACTGGCACAAGACTCGATCTACGGTCGACTCATGAGGTTAAAGTGTTTCCTGCATGATTAGCATAACAAATATATTCCACACCAATAGACAGAATCACCACTCGTTATACCTCACCATGCCCCACTGATCATACTCGCTCCAATGAAATATCAGTACCAAGCTCATGTCTACCCAAGACAGAGACTTCTCCGGATTCCTTCCGGTAGGCATGAAAGGCATACAAGGGTGAATACTATCACAAGCATTTCAATTCCAATAGCAAGGAATTATCATAATGCACTAGTAAACATGATCTCATCATCACATGAAATAACGCTTACTTCATGTCAACTCGGTGTTGTAGTCACATCAAACAACACACAACAAATATTATGCCAAGGTTCAGAATGCTTGCCTTCCATGTGTAGGTAGGTGATGAGCACTCCAAAACTTTTGAAAGTTTTTGTCTCTCTCCATTTCCTATTTTGAAAAGTATTTGAATCAACACACAATTCAAAAACAGTGCAAAATGTTGTAGGAAAAAGAATCAACTCATTTGGAGTTTTATTTAAAAAGTTATTGTCAGTCAAAGTTTGGTCAAGATTCTGTTTTTGAAATAAATCAGAAAAGAAAACGTTTCGCGCAGGAATACGCCTTCCAGAAGAGAAAACGTCTACAAGGGAATGCGCTGACTTGCGAAGGAGGCGCACTCCGTGGCTAGCGCCACTCGCGGAAGGGTTGAGAGACCGACAGGTGGGACCCGCCTGTCTGGTTCGTCTTCTCTCCCTCGCGTCTGGACAGCAACAGAGAGAGACTCCGGCGACGATTCCGACCGGCTCACACCACCATCCACGATGCAACGGCTGCCGGTGAGCTCAGGAAGACGAGGCGCTTCTGGGGGTGCCATTCACATGCACCGGCGAGCTCAAAATCGAGCAGGGCATCATCCATGGCGGAGGGGCTCTCGGGCGTCTGGTGGTTTGCTCCTATGGCGGCCTTAGGAAAAAAAATGGGAACGGGAATGGTTCCTCTGTGGCTTAGGGAGTCTAATGGCACGGACCATGCAAAGGAAGGGGCTCCGAGGGCTCCGAATTTAGCCATGGAGGCGGTGGCCGAACCTTGACCGAAGATGAGGGAGATGACCCCCTCGGTCTAAATTGGCCGTTCCAGAGGGAGCTAGAGGGCTAGAGGAGGGCTCAAGCTTCGGATGGTTGCTCGGGGGCTCCTTTTTATAGTACGACGAGGTCGGTTCAGGGGCGGCGCGGATAAGAACGCCGACGAGTCGTCCCTGTGCTCTGCAGGCGACGTGGCGACGACTAGCGGTGTTGGCAGGGCAAGAGGATGAGGATGGCCTGTCCAGGGGCAGCTGGCGGGCGGGAGTGGCTCGGTCGGTGCCGGCCATGGCAGAAGGCTGGCGGGACGGCAGTGGCGGCTTGCGGTGGAGGCTCTGAGCTACAGAGGGTGCAGGGGCTCTAGACGAGATAGGTGGGCGTACCTCTGCGTGCAGGGACGGATCAAGACGAGCGGGGAAGGCGGCAACTGGTCGCGGCGACTCGGGCGCACGCACGTGCAAAACGCGCGTTCTGCTCGCGCCTAGAGCACGCACGCGAGGTGCTCGGCAAAATGCCAATGCCTGCCAGGGGGCTCTAATCCACATGAGGTTTAGCAGGGTGGGGCTTCAGGCCAACGTAGAGCTATGAGACATGCTGGTTTGGTCATTGGGGCAAGTTCATAATGCAAATAAATACACATGCCAATTCTGTTCATGAACACAAGGTGCTCGACAGAATGCCATGGGCATCAAATGAGGTTTGCTGGAGACCAAAATTAACAGGGTGGAGTCTCTTTAGGTATAGGTGATGGTGGCAAGGTTGGTTTGGGCAAAATAAAAACTTCCTAGTGCAAGTTTTTGAGAAAACCAAATCTGGATAGAAAATACAACCCATTATTGCATGTGCTCAAAATCTTCCAATGGGTCTGATCTCCTGGACTTAAGGGTTTGGTAGGGTTGACTACAAGCAGGAGAAATCCCAAGGGCAATTGGGCAAGATAAAATGGGGTTGCAGTACAAACTACCAAACTGGACCAGAGAGCAAAAGAGGATGGTTTGCTCAAATTTTACAAAACACCAAGCTGAGTTTTTGCATAAAAGTGATCTAGAAACATCACATGTCATCTACATATATTTGTATAATTTTTAAATGAAGTTATCAAATGGTTGCAGTTCAAAAGAGGCTCTTCAAAATATGGAAGGCCATTTAAAAAGAAGTAAAACTTGACAAAATAATATAGAAAGGTTTTCACTGATTATATAAAAAAAATGAAATGTTCTTGAGTAGGCACTCAAGTTCAAAAATATTTTTGAAAAGTTTCTACTTGGAGGGAAAACTCCACAACTCAAAAGACAGGAGTGATCCTGAAATCAATAAATGATCCAGAAAATAAAAAAAATTAATTTCCTGGCAAAATTTTAATTAATAAAACATGGTTAAATTTTTGGGGTGTTACAACACTACCCCGCTTAAGAAAAATCTCGTCCTCGCGATTTGCTAAGGACGGTTTCAAAAACATTACTCCTACTATCATGCAATAATAACTTGAAAATTAAATATCCTGCTCACACAATATGACGAGGCTACAGTGAGTGGACAGATAATTGGTGAACTATAGTGGGGTACTGGCGCTGCATGGAAAAATCTATGGTTGGAGAAATATTTGTTGCAATGGTTCAAAGGAAATCCAACCTCGAGATTTACGGAGAGTGAAAATAGTTGATCAAAAATTACAGCAGAAACAAATTCACTCACATCAATTGAAACTAAACAGTTTATTCATAGCACAAACTTAGGATACAACGCATAAGCTGCAACACATAAATAAATGCTAGGATAACAAACACAGAAGTGGCGTCTACAACGTAAACGAAAGATGGGTTGTGTCCTGAGAAAATGTCTCCGGTACTGGGACACATTCTTCTTCTACAGGAGGAAGCGGATTGACCAGTCGAAGAACACGCCTTTCCTGGTCTGGCCTCAGTGGTCTGCCAATGGCGATCTGAGGATTCAAATCAGCGAGGCTCTGGAGATAACCCATTACTCGCTGGGTCAAACGCTCTTGAGCGATGACGTACTAGGCAAGGTTGGCCAGTACCGGCTCCCTCTCAATTCGTCCACCGGGAAAAGATGCTACTTCTCCGGGTGCTGCTTGACTCGGGAAGTAATAATACCCCCTTTCGCTGGCATAGGGTACTGCGAATTGAAGGCGAGCAAGCGCTTCGTACGCAGCAGCTTCTATGGACATTTGCGGAGTCGGCATAGATTTCCCCATGATGGATACTTCCGTTGGGTCTTGGTGTGGGTTTGCGGGAGGGATGTGCACTACTACCCAATATTTCGAGGCGGTTGGGGTGATCCTCGTTTTGAGCAGCTCGTACTGGGGTGGATGGGTAGAACTCATGGTACTGCAGGTAAAATCCCACAGTATTTTAACAAAACTACCTGGGGTTGCATCTGGAGTTCTCAGATGAATACTAGGGCTCGGCATGGCAAAAATGGCTGTGAGAGCTGTGCACAAAGTGAGGGATGCTTGATATGGTCACGGAGTGGCCTCTTATATAGCATCAGGGCTGGGTTACCGATTGCGGTGTGGGGGCAAACTAGTTTGTCGGTTTTGCGCTATGGGGGTGTCGGGGTCAAAGCCACAGATATACGTATCTCACAAAAGTGACGTATTACTGTGGGTGTCGTCTGGGCGTGGTTTTTGGTAGCTACGCCCGAAATTTAATATGCAACCGAGCGCCTACTCATGCGTGGCTACTATTCAAAACAATGGCATACAAGCAGGCTGCAGTTTATTCATGGCGATTACAAGGTCACACTATTACATGGCGTAGAATACTAAGACTCGGTACTACTCGAGTGACTTAGTCTACCTCGTTAATATCTAGTCATGCGTGCCTTGTGGACGTCGAGGCTTCTCCATGGGCCTCACCGTCGAGGTTTGCTGGATAGGGTTGTGGAGCTACAGGGTCGGGGTAGCGATGATGACCATCGCGGGGATTGGTGGTCACAATCCCGTTGGAGCGTGTCCCCAAAAGGCGACGGAGCTCTTCCGGGGATACAAACGCATTCCGGTCGGCTGCAGGGACAGACCTCAAGGACTCGATCGGTTGTCCGAACAGTACGACTGGGTTGTCAGCGTCGGGCACATCTTCTCCTCTTGCCGGGGCTCGACGAGCAAGTTCTCCACGAGCGGCGATCAGATCAAGAGTGACCTGATCGAACAATGCCTCTAGTGCACTTACATAGCGCACCAGATGCAGCAATGCAGGGTCCGTCTCGTGGTCTCCGTTGGCAACCTGGGGTGGCCTACTATACCCGTCACGGCTGGGGTAGTAGTAGAACGAGCGGCAGTTAACTCTTGGCGACAGGTGCCGGAGCTGAACTATAGCCTCTCGAGCGGCCAGCTGGATGGCTTGTGGCTCAAAGGAAGTTGTCCTTCCGGTGAACCTGTAGGGGCGTTCTGGCGCTATACCCCTACCATAGATGTGCACCGTGGCCCAGAATTGGCGGCTCTCACCGCTCATGAGCCCTTGGTACACAACATACTCTGGGGCTCTTCTAATGCAAAGGCACGACGGGTGAGGTTTGCTAGCACGGTGACAAAACCTCCAAGGTTGGTTGCTGTGGTCTCATTGTGAACAATGGGACCAGGTATCTTTGGCTTGGTTTTGGGGCGGAGGCTGTGCTGTGCTGGATTGGGGCTAGCGTTCCCTTTTACAGCAAAAGAAAACGGAGTCTTCCTTCGCACGCTTGCGAACGAGACAAATTAGTTGTCGATCACTGACGCGTGATCGACAGGCTAGGCTGATAGGTTGGGCACCGACTGCCAAAAGGTGTCGGGGTCACTGTGTGGCTATTGTACACGAGAAGCTTGGCTAGGATTAGGTTAAGGTCTGGGAGGATGGTAACCTAGGTTTATTGACCTGGCTAAGATAGGATTAGCCAATGGTCAGCCTGGCTCTGATACCAAGGTTTTCAGGACCGGTTTTCCAGGATATTAATTTCCTAGTAAATGGTCCTTGTGCTCACCAGCCCCAGGATTACTGTTAGCTGATGAGACACAATCTTGATACAGAAATTCCAACCAAAATACAAAAATATGTAGTACAAGACCATTCTCGTCTATGAGTACAACAAAAGGTTTCTAGTGGTTGATGGCGGAAGCGGTTTGCGGATCATCAGCATCTATGGGACTCCATTTCCCACAGGAACAGCTGACCTAGATAACTCCTATCTTCGCGAGGCTGCTATCGTCGTTGCCTAGGTTCCGGGGCTGTCATCATTGCGCTCCTCTCCAACCACGAAATCTGGCCAAGACAATAGCCAGAGACAAGCCAGTGAGTACTTTGAATGTACTCGCAAACATCATGAAAACAGGTATAATATAACAGGTGATAATTATGCACTGAAATATCCACGATCACTTAATCAGTCATGAAATAAAATTCATGACGCACGCAAGCAGGTTATTCATAGTAAACATGAATAAGCAATCAGAGAATGAAAGTAAAATAAACCGATCGGGTGTCTGAAGCGACGCCTCGAAAGGATAATAATATAAAGCATGCATCAGTCGGGCGTCTGAGCGACGCCACATAAAGGGCTTATAAGAAAGAGAAATAACATGCGTGCCACAGTCGGGCGTCTGAGCGACGCCACCTAAAGGGCTTATAAGGAAAATAAATAACAAGCATGCCACAGTCGGGCGTCTGAGCGACGCCACATAAAGGGCTTATAAGGAAAATAAATAACAAGCATGCCATAGTCGGGCGTCTGAGCGACACCACATAAAGGGCTTATAAAGAAAATAAATAACTAGCATGCCACAGTCGGGCGTCTGAGCGACACCACATAAAGGGCTTATAAAGAAAATAAATAATGAGCATGCCACAGTCGGGCGTCTGAGCGACACCACATAAAGGGCTTATATAAGAATGATCACAATGAGTGTCCAGGGGGTAGAACCATCCTAGGGATACTCAATAATTCAAATAATATAAATGGTTAGTCCATAATAATAACAATCATAATAATCATTTGCCACACGTCCTGATAAATGTTCCGGTTTAGAAGTTTTCCTCCGAAGACCGACACTAAGACCGACACTTGACCCATCCCAGACTGTAGTCCTTAACCGCGGACACGGCTATTCGAATAGATATAAACTCTGCAGAGGGTGTACTCTTTACCCACGAGTAATGGATTCCATTAGTCATCGGGACTAATTCCGCTTACGGTCTTTTAATTGAAAACACACCTGACCCGCACAGACCAGCTTAACTTACCGGTGTCTGGAATCACCCACGACACCTGTTAAGCAAAACTCTAAGCGGGGAGGCTACAACCTCGACTAGCATGGGATCACAAAATTTATAACGCGTGCAAACTAGGGGAGCTACCCCCTCGGCTCCAACCGGAAACACCCATGCCCCCGGACCAGGTGGCATGCCTATCGGATGCAGCCGGTATCTTCCACCATGGCCTCTCTGTACGGTGTGTGCTAAGAAAGGGGTTGACAACTTACTGAACCGTACCCTACCTGAGGCAGGGACAAGTGGTAGCACGAAGCAAGTATGGGGGTTACTGGCACATGACTCGATCTACGGTCGACTCAGGAGGTTAAAGTGTTTCCTGCATGATTAGCATAACAAATATATTCCACACCAATAGATAGAATCACCACTCGTTATACCTCACCATGCCCCACTGATCATACTCGCTCCAACGAAATATCAGTACCAAGCTCATGTCTACCCAAGACAGAGACTTCTCCGGATTCCTTCCGGTAGGCATGAAAGGCATACGAGGGTGAATACTGTCACAAGCATTTCAATTCCAATTGGAAGGAATTATCATCATGCACTAGTAAACAAGATCGCATCATCACATGAAATAACGCTTACTTCATGTCAACTCGGTGTTGTAGTCACATCAAACAACACACAACAAATATTATGCCAAGGTTCAGAATGCTTGCCTTCCATGTGTAGGTAGGTGATGAGCACTCCAAAACTTTTGAAAGTTTTTGTCTCTCTCCATTTCCTATTTTGAAAAGTATTTGAATCAACACACAATTCAAAAACAGTGCAAAATGTTGTCTTAAATAATTTTTAAATAAATCCTAAAATAATCTAGGTGAAATTTTAGAGAGGTAGGAAAAAGAATCAACTCATTTGGAGTTTTATTTAAAAAGTTATTGTCAGTCAAAGTTTGGTCAAGATTCTGTTTTTGAAATAAATCAGAAAAGAAAACGTTTTGCGCAGGAATACGCCTTCCTGAACAGAAAACGTCTACAAGGGAATGTGCTTACTTGCAAAGGAGGCGCACTCCGTGGCTAGCGCCACTCGCGGAAGGGTTGAGAGACCGACAGGTGGGACCCGCCTGTCGGGTTCGTCTTCTATCTCCCCCGCGTCTGGAAAGCAACAGAGAGAGACTCCGGCGACGATTCCGGCCGAGTCACACCACCATCCGCGATGCCACGGCTGCCGGTGAGCTCAGGAAGACGAGGCGCTTCTGGGGGTGCCATTCACATGCATCGGCGAGCTCAAAATCGAGCAGGGCATCATCCATGGCGGAGGGGCTCTCAGGCGTCTGGTGGTTTGCTCCTATGGCGGCCTTAGGAAAAAAAATGGGGACGGGAATGGTTCCTCTGTGGCTTAGGGAGTCTAATGGCACGGACCAGGAAAGGGAAGGGGCTCCGAGGGCTCCGAATTTAGCCATGGAGGCGGCGGCCGAACCTTGACCGGAGACGAGGGAGATGACCGCCTCGGTCTAAATTGGCCGTTCCAGAGGGAGCTAGAGGGCTAGAGGAGGGCTCAAGCTTCGGATGGTTGCTCGGGGGCTCCATTTTATAGTATGACGAGGTCGGTTCGGAGGAGGCGCGGATAAGAACGCCGACAAGTCGTCCCTGTGCTCTGCAGGCGACGTGGCGACGACTAGCGGTGTTGGCAGGGCGAGAGGATGAGGATGGCCTGTTCCAGGGGCAGCTGGCGGGCGGGAGTGGCTCAGGCGGCGCCGGCCACGGCAGAAGGCTGGCGGGACGGCAGTGGCGGCTTGCTTTGGAGGCTCTGAGCTACAAAGGGTGCAGGGGCTCTAGACGAGATAGGCGGGCGTACCTCTGCACGCAGGGACGGATCAGGACGAGCGGGGAAGGCGGCAACTGGTCGCGGCGACTCGGGCGCACGCACATGCAAAACGCGCGTTCTGCTCGCTCCCAGAGCACGCACGCGAGGTGCTCGGCAAAATGCCAATGCCTGCCAGGGGGCTCTAATCCACATGAGGTTTAGCAGGGTGGGGCTTCAGGCCAAGGTAGAGCTATGAGACATGCTGGTTTGGTCATTGGGGCAAGTTCATAATGCAAATAAATACTCATGCCAATTCTGTTCATGAACACAAGGTGCTCGACAGAATGCCATGGGCATCAAATGAGGTTTGCTGGAGACCAAAATTAACAGGGTGGAGTCTCTTTAGGTATAGGTGATGGTGGCAAGGTTGGTTTGGGCAAAATAAAAACTTCCTAGTGCAAGTTTTTGAGAAAACCAAATCTGGACAGAAAATACAGGCCATTATTGCATGTGCTCAAAATCTTCCAATGGGTCTGATCTCCTGGACTTAAGGGTTTGGTAGGGTTGACTACAAGCAGGAGAAATCCCAAGGGCAATTGGGCAAGATAAAATGGGGTTGCAGTACAAACTACCAAACTGGACCAGAGAGCAAAAGAGGATGGTTTGCTCAAATTTTACAAAACACCAAGCTGAGTTTTTGCATAAAACTGATCTAGAAACATCACATGTGATCTACACATTTTTGTAGAATTTTTAAATGAAGTTATCAAATGGTTGCAGTTCAAAAGAGGCTCTTCAAAATGTGGAAGGCCATTTAAAAAGTAGTAAACTTGACAAAATAATATAGAGAGGTTTTCACTGATTATATAAAAAAAATGAAATGTTGTTGAGTAGGCACTCAAGTTCTAAAATATTTTTGAAAAGTTTCTACTTGGAGGGAAAACTCCACAACTCAGAAGACAGGAGTGATCCTGAAATCAATAAATGATCCAAAAAATAAAAAAAAATTAATTTCCTAGCAAAATTTTAATTAATAAAACATGGTTAAATTTTTGGGGTGTTACAGCTCGGCGCTGGATTTGTCTTGCTGTGGCCTCATCAGAGGGGAGCTTGCCGCGTAGGAGGAACGCCAGGATGGGCTGGGCCCATGAGGGGGCCGAGACGGGAGCCGGCTCGGGCTCAAGGGAGGCGCTGGAAGTAGCAGGAGCCCCCGGGTCCGGTCTTCCAGCCCCCGGGGCCGGCTCGCCAGCCCCCGGGACTGATGCAGTGAAAGGGGTGTCGATTGCCATCGTGACGGCCATGGTTTCGGAGCCGGCCACTGCGGGTGCGGCCGGCTCATTTGTCGGAATTGGCACTGCCGGCTGGGCAGCCGAAGTTGGTGGAGCCGGCGGAAGGGTCGACGCCGATGGTGCCGGCTGGGCAGCCGGATCCGACGACGGGCTGGCTGCGTTAGCCGGCACGAAGATGGAGTCCGATTTGGGGGAGGGCTTGATCGAAGGCTTGAGCAGCCGCTCGAGGGAGACGCCGGCTGGGATGGCCTGCCGGGTGGAGCCGATCTTCGCCAGCGTATCGGCCAACTCGTTGTCCGCACGGGGGACGTGATGGAACTCACAGCCCTCGAAGGAGCCGGTGAGCTGCTGGACGAGGAAGCGATAGCTGGCCATGTTGGCGTCCTTGGCGTCCCACTCACCAGAGACTTGCTGCACCACGAGGTCGGAGTCGCCGAAGCATATGATGCGCTGGATGCCGATCTCCTTGGCGAGCTGGAGGCCATGGACAAGGGCCTCGTACTTGGCCACGTTGTTGGAGGCGGCGAAGTGGATCTGGAGTGCGTACTTGAGTTGGTCTCCCCTCGGGGACGACAAGACGATGCCGGCTCCCAGGCCGGCTCGCATATTCGAGCCGTCGAAGTGCATACGCCAATGTGTGGAGTCGGGTGGAGGCAGCAAGAACTGGGTTACGGCCCAGTAGACGAGGAAGTCGGCCATCGCTTGTGACTTGATGGCGGTGCGCGGCTCGTACCGTATCTCGTAGTCGGCGAGGGCGATGGCCCACTTGGCTATCCGAAGGGTGGCGTCCCGGCCGCTCAAGATTTCGCCCAGCGGCGCTGTGCTCACCACGGTGATGACATGCTCCTGGAAGTACTGCTTGATCTTCTGGGCGGCAAAGTATATGCCATAGCACATCTTCTGGAAATGGGGGTAGTTCTGCTTGGAGGCGGAGAGGACCTCGCTGAGGTAGTAGACGGGGCGCTGGATCGGCAGCGCCTTGCCTTCCTCCGACCGCTCCACCACCAAGACGACGCTGATGACGCGCATGGTTGCCGCGATGTAGGCGAGCAAAGGCTCCTTCTCAGCCGGCGCGGCCAGGATGGGCGCGCTAGTGAGAGCCCGCTTGAGGTCGCGGAACGCCGCGTCCGCCTCGTCGGGCCAGTCGAACACGGCCGGCTTCTTCGAGAAGTCGCGGCCTGGTTCGACCAGAGCCGTCTTCCGCAGGAGCCCGTATAGGGGCAAGGCCTTCTCGCCCAGCCGGCTGACGAACCGGCTGAGGTAGGCGAGGCAGTCGGTGAACTTCTGGACGTCGCGGAGCCGGACCGGCCTGGGCATGCGCTCGATCGCCCAGATCTTCTCGGGGTTGGCTTCGATGCCGCGAGCGGACACGAAGAAACCCAGGAGTTGGCCGGCTGGGACGCCGAAGACACACTTCTCCGGGTTGAGCTTGATCTTGTATTCGCGCAGGTTGGCGAATGTCTCCCGGAGATCGTCAAGGAGGCTGAAATGCTTCTTGGTCTTGACGACGATGTCGTCAACGTAGACGTGGACGTTCCTGCCTATCTGGGGCAGGAGACACTTCTGCATGCAGCGCTGGAAGGTAGCGCCCGCGTTCTTCAGGCCGAAGGACATAGTGATGTAGCAGTAGGCCCCGAAAGGGGTGATGAAGGAGGTCTTCAGCCGGTCGGCCGGGTCCAGCTTGATCTGGTGGTAGCCGGAGTAGGCGTCCAGGAAAGACAACAGGTCGCAGCCGGCCGTGGAGTCGATGACTTGATCGATCCGCGGCAGGGCGAACGGTTCCTTGGGACATGCCTTGTTCAGGCTCGTGTAGTCGATACACATGCGCCAAGTTTTGTTCTTCTTCAGCACCAGGACTGGGTTGGCCAGCCAGTCCGGGTGGAATACCTCCATGATGAAGCCGGCTGCGAGCAGCCGGGCGATCTCTTCCCCTATAGTACGCCGCTTCTCCTCGGAGAAACGGCGCAGGGGTTGCTTGACCGGCTTCATGTCCGGTCATACGTGAAGCTTGTGCTCGGCGAACTTCCTCGGAACACCTGGCATGTCCTTTGGAGACCATGCAAAGATGTCCCGATTCTCACGGAGGAAGTCGACAAGCTCGCCTTCCTATTTGCTGTCGATGGTGACGATGGTGACGCACTGGCCGGGGTTGGCCGGGTCGAGTGGCACTTGCCTGGTGTCCTTGGACGGCTGGAACGAGGCTTCGTCGACCGACTGGGATGGAGGAGCCAGCATGGCCGGCTGACCAGAGGCGTGGGCCACGAGCTGGTCGAGCTGCCGCTTCTCCTCTGCTATCTCCAGGGCTTCGGCCAGCCGGCTGCCGTCTCGCGCGCACGCGATCGATATCTTGTAGTCGTCGGCGATGGTGATGATGCCCTTGGGACCCGGCATCTTGAGCTTGAGGTAAGCGTAGTGGGGGATCGCCATGTATTTGGTGAGAGCCGGCTGGCCCAGCAGCGCATGGTAGGGACTGTCGAGGTCCACCACCTCGAAGCACACTGGTTCGCGGCGGATGTGGCTGTGGCCGCCGAAGAGGACGTCGAGCTTGATCTTGCCGACGGGGGTGCAGGACTTTCCCGGCACGATGCCATGGAAAACTGTCTGGCTCGTTTGCAGGTCCTCCACCTTGAGTCCCAGCTTGTGCATCGTATCGATGTAAAGGATATTGATGCTGCTGCCTCCATCGATCAGCACCCGCGAGAAGCGGCACGTGTGCCTCTCGGAGTCGATGGTGGGATCGAGGACGAGGGCGTAGCTGCCAGGGCTCGGCATCACGGCCGGGTGGTCAGCCCGGCTCTAGGTGACCGGCTTCTCGGACCAGTGCATGAACTGGGTAGTCGCGGGCATGGTGGCATTCACCTCGCGATGGAGCCGGCACTGAGCGTGTCTGTCCGTCTCTTCACTGGTGAAGACGACGTAGGAACCGTCTTGGTTGGGGAATTGGTCGAGCAGCCGGCCGTCGTTCTGGGCCGGAGCCGGGGCCTGAGCCGGAGCGGGAGCCGGAGGCGGCGCCGGCGTGCGAGAAGGCGGCGGGTGAGGAGTCGGAAGACCCTCGCCTCGGGCCAGCCGCTGCGAGAAGCTGCACTGCCGGAGCGTGTGCGTCGCCGGCTTGGCGCCGGAATGGTGTTTGTAGGGGAGGTCAAGCATCTGCTCGAACGTGAGCTTGGGCTGCCAGGCAACCTTGCCGGTGCGCTGGCGCTGGCTGGAAGCCTGGCCAGCCGGCTGCTCTTCCTCGATGGTGGCAACCTGCCGGCTCCCGTAGCGGCGATCCGGCTGGTCGGCTTTGCGCTTGTTGTTCTGGAGCTGCCGGTTGTCGGCGGCCGCCCGTGGCGCGGCGGGCGGCGACGCCGGCTTGGCTAGCGTGGCAACCTTCATCCGCATAGCGGAGTCGGCCGTGGCGTATTTATCCGCCTTGGCCATCAGGTCCGCCAGGGTAGCCGGCTCGGAGCACAGGAGCTTGTGCTTGAGGTGGGTGCCGTCTCGGCAACCCTCGATGAAGTATTGGATGGCCTGCACCTCGTGCACCCCTTCGCAGGAGTTGCGAAGCTCGTCCACCGCGTGAGGCAATCGCGGAGGGGCTCCTCCGGCCCGTGGACACACATGGCTAGCTCGCGGGGCCGGCCGGGCCACTTGTAGGTGCTAGTGAAGTTGCGGACGAACGCCTCTTCGAAGTCCGTATAGGTGTTGATGCTGCCGGCTGCCAAGCTGTTCAGCCAGGTGCGGGCCGAGCCGATCAGCATAAGGGGGGCGTAGCGGACGGCTACGCGCTTGTTTCCCCTGGCGATGCCGACTACGGTGGGAACGGTTCGTTACGGATCCATGGGACGAAGCACGCCGGCTTGGCTGCCCCGTTGTACTTCGGGGTGTCGCGGGGAAGCGTGAAGCCGGGTGGGAACGGTTCGTTACTGATCCGTGGGCCGAAGCACGCCGGGCCAATCGAACCCTCCTCCTCGAGAAGAGCCGACTGCGCCAGCCGGTCGAGGCAGAGTCGCGCGTCATTCTCGCTGTGGGGGACCCGCGGCCCGAGCCGGGCCGCGAGTTTGGGGCGGACGACCGGCGGGACGGACCGTGCCGGGTCCTATCGTGGAGACGGAGTGTACCCGCGGCTACGCCGGCTACCGCCAGCCGGCGCCTCGTCGCGGCGGTTGCCGTCAACCGGGTTGTTGCTGCGCCGGCTATTCACAACCGGCTGCTCGTTCCCGCGCCGCTGGGAACGTCGAGCGTTGCTTCCCTCGGCCCGCCGGCCGGAGGGGCAAGGGGAACTGGATTGCTGAGCCGGCTGACGGTCAGCAGCCCCAGTGCCCGCGCCCTCGGGACGGGGAACCTCGGAGACGGCCCCATCGGGGGTGAGACCGACTTGTTGTGCGTTGGCGGTGTCGATGAGGTCCTGGATGTGCCGCTCACGCGCGGCGCGCTCCTCGCCCACCAAGGCAGCCAGATCCTCGTAGGCTACCTTGGCGGCTCGCAGGTTGGCCGCGGGGGTGTCGTAGATGGGAAGGCGGCCGCCGAGGATTTCCCCGACCACGCGGCCGCGGTCACGCACAGCTCCACGCCGGCTGGGCTCGGGGCCAGCCGGGGTGATACCGTACGCGGAGATGTACTCCCGCTGCGCGGCTTCCATCCGGCGCTGCTCGGTTGCGAGGGCGCTGGTGTCTTCGAACAGCTGATGGCGGGCCACGTCCAGCTCGGCGGTGGCGGTGGCCGGGTTCGCCGTCGGAGAGATGGGGGTGCTCAGACCCCGGAGGGTAGCGGCGAGCGGGTCGGAGGGACCGGTGCGGGCAGCGGTCGCATCGGCCTCGGCCCGCACATGGCCCGAAGTGGTGGAGGAAGCGGTGACCATCACCCCTACGCAGGCGTGGGAGCCGGAGGCGCGGCCCGTGGTGAGGGCACCCACGGACGCGGGGGGATCGGTGCAGTCGAGCACCTGGCTAGGGTACTCATCGGCCGCTGGCTCGTCGGCGAGAGTCAGCTTGCCGAAACACCCAGCGAGCGCGGCGATGTCGAGCGCGAGGTCGCAGCCGGGGCACTCGTCGGAGAGGCCGGCCGCATGGCCCGCAGAACCTGCCGGACCAAGCCCCACGAGCAAGCGGTTCCACCCGGACGTGGGGCGGACGAGGGAGGCGGTGAAGGGCCCCGCTCGGAGCGTGACTCCGGCCGGCGCCGCGGACGGCCCCACGGTGGGCGCCAACTGTCGTCGTTTTGTCACAACAGATGCCATGGGTAGGCTTATCGAGTGTGGTTGGGGCCGAAGGACGCCGACGGGCTCCGGGAGCGGGGTTAGGCACAAGCGGTGGCGGACACACGATGTACCCAGGTTCGGGGCCCTCCGGAGGAGGTAACACCCCTAGTCCTGCTTGGTCTAGTTTAGACAATGGTGAGGTTACAATGAGGCTCCTGGAGCTGTATGGCTAGGGGAGGAAGAAGGAGCTGGGCTGCCTTCGCTTCCTCTCGACGTGGGTGTGATGTGTGTCGAACTAATCGCCCCTCGCATGGGGGAGTTCCGGGGGGTTTTATAGGCCAACCCCCGGATTACAATACGAATAAATGGCTACAGGAGGGCCCCAGCCGGCAGCCTCTCTGGCCGGCTGCGGGGCCCCCGGCTGAGGGGTCCTGTCGCTGGCGGGGCCCGCCGGCTGCAGGGTCCCGTCGGGAGCCGGCGGGGCCCGCGAGGTAGGTCCCAAGGCCGGTCGCGTCGCGGCACGGACCATCCTTCGAGGCGTCGTCTTGTGGCAACCGGCCGAGGTCAGCAGTACGGCTGGCTGCACTGTAGCCACGCCGGGGCAGGTAATGGAGTGGTTGGAAGCGTGCCGGCACTTTGGGGAGTCCAGTCGCAATCGGCCAGGGTCGGAGGCACTGTCACCTCTACTGTAGCCGCGCGTCCCTGACCGTGGCATCCAATGCGTGGCCGGCTAGAGGGCCAGGCATCTCCGTCCCTAGCCGGCCAGCAAGGCGTAGCTGGCAGGGCGTAGCCGGACCGTAGGGGGAGACGGCTAGCCCACCAGTCGCTTCAGAAAGTTATAGTGGGTCGTTTGAGGCTACCCCAGTGTTATCCCCCCGACACCCGTCCTGAGTCTCCAGGCACACGGCGCCAGGCCTGGAGACTAGAGCGACCTTGAACGGGCCCTCCCATTTGGGCGAGAGCTTATGCAAGCCCTCCCTGAAGAGGACCCACCTCAGGACGAGGTCTCCGACTTCGAGGGTCCTAGAGCAGATGTTACGGCAGTGGTAGCACCGCAGCGCCTGCTGGTACCTCGCAGCTCGGAGCGAGGCTCGGCGGCATGCCTCCTCCCCGAGCATGAGGTATGTTCCTCGCGCGGCATCCTGACGCTCCTTGTCGAATGCCAGGACTCGCGGGGACCGGTGCTTGACCTCGTGTGGAAGGAAGGCTTCGGCTCCGTAGACGAGGAAGAACGGGGTCTTGCCGGTGGGCTTAGTCACGGTGGTGCGGATGGACCACAGCACGGACTGAAGCTCATCGACCCAACCCCTGCCGCAAGCTTCAAGCATCTTCTTGAAGCTCCTTGCCTTGACGCCCCGCAGGACCTCCGCGTTGGCACGCTCTGCTTGGTCGTTGCTCCGTGGGTGGGCTACCGAGGCATAGCATATCTGCGTTCCAAGGTTAGCGCAATAGGTCCTGAAGAGGTTACTTGTGAACTGCGAACCGTTGTCAGTGATGATGCGGTTGGGGACGCCGAATCGGCTTACGAGGCCCTTGATGAACATGACGACTGATCCGGCTAGGATGGCGCGCACGGGCTCCACCTCCGCCCACTTGGTGAACTTGTCGATGGCGACGTAGAGGGAGCGGTACCCACCCGCTGCTCGCGGGAAGGGCCCCAGTATGTCCAGCCCCGAGACTACAAAGGGCCAGGAGAGCGGGATGGTCTGGAGGCCCTGCGCGGGCTGGTGAATCTGCTTGGCGTGGAACTGGTAAGCCTCGGAAGACCGGACCAGCTCGATGGCGTCGTCAAGCGCGGAGGGCCAGTAGAAGCCTGATGAGAACGCCTTTCCTGCAAGGGTGCGCCACGAGGAGTGGTGCCCACAGTCTCCTTCGTGGATGTCGGCCAGCAGCACGCACCCCTGCTCCTTGGAGATCCACCGTAGCGCGACGTCATTCGGGCGCCTGCGGTACAGGTCGCCGTCCTACAGGCAGTAAGCCGTGGCCTGCCACGCCACGCGCTCCGCGTCTTCCTCCTTTTCCGGCAGCGTGCCGTGAAGTAGGTGCGCCCTGAACTCCTACGTCCAGTCGTCGGCCTGGGGCTCCAGTGCCAGGAGCAGACGGGCTCCTGAGGCCTGGCCACAGTCCGGAGGCCCCAAGGGTGGCGCTGGGGGGAGCTCCTCACTTCGTGGCGCCATGTCCTTTGTTGGTGGCGCAGCGGAGGATTTGAAGAGCCACTCCTCGAAGACGCCCGGCTCCTGGGGCTCACGGCGCGACGCCCTCTTGGCGATGTCATCGGCCTCCTTGTTCGCGCTGCGCGGGATGTGCTACAATTCCAAGCCCTGAAAACGTTTTTCGATCTTACGTACCTCTTCCAAATACGCCTCCATGTGCTCGTCCTTGGGTGTATACTCTTTGTTGGAGAAGTTGACGAGGAGCTGGGAGTCGCCCTTGATGGCGAGGCGCTGAATCCCCAAGGCCGCCGCCGCCTTGAGGCTGGCGACGAGGCCCTCGTACTCCGCGATGTTGTTGGAGACAATCTCTCCATGCTGGAAACAGAGCTGCACAGCTTAGCGGAGCTTGTCCCCTGCCGGGGAGGTGAGCACGACTCCAACCCCTGCTCCCATGCGCGCGAAGGCTCCGACGAAATGCATGATCCAACCCTCAGGTGCCTCATCGCCAGGGGTGAGGGACTGGCTTCCGTCCAGCCCCCGATCGGGGGCGTCTGCCCACTCCACCACGAAGTCTGCTAGGGCCGCCCCCTTGATGACCCTGGTCGTGCTGAACTATATGTTGAAGGCCTGCAGCTCGATGTTCCATTCGGCGACTCTTCCTGCCGCGTTGGGGTTGCGTAGGACCTTCTCCAAGGGGTACGCAGAGACGACCTTGATGGGATGTCCCTGGAAGTAGTGGCGCAGTTTCCTCGAAGCGACAAGAAGTGCCAGGAGGAGCTTCTGTTGCATGAGGTAGCGTCAGCGCGCGTCCCGCAGTACTGTGCTGACGTAGTACACTGGGTGTTCGACGAAGGTGAAGCCCCTTGTGGTGCCCTGCTCCATGGTGGGCCTAAGAGGCTCTAGCGCCTCGGGGGCCGCCGGAGCTGCCGGGGCCTCATGAGGATTGAGCGCCTCAGGGGCCGTCGGAGCGGCGGGGGCCTCATGAGGATCGAGCGCCTCAGGGTCCGTCGGAGCAGCGGGGGCCTCATGAGCACCGTCTTGGGGAGGAGCGGGCTCCTCGGCATCCTCCGAGCCCCCTTGCTCCATGTTGGGGGGCCCGCCGGCGCCCGTCGATGTGGCGCTCGTGTCGGTATGCTCCTCCCTGACCGCCACCAACGCAGCACTGGCGGAGTGGGGGGTGGCAGCCAGGTATAGCAGCAGGGGCTCCCGGGGACGGGGCGCCACCATCACTGGCGGGCTCGTGAGGTACTGCTTGAGTTCCTCGAAGGCTGCGTCTGCCTCCGAAGTCCATTCGAAGGGGCCCTTCTTTTTCATGATCTTGAAGAACGGCAGGGCCCGTTCGCCGAGTTTGGAGATGAAGCGCCCCAAGGAGGACACGCAACCTGCCAATTTCTGCATTTCCTTGAGGGTCTAGGGCGCGCTCATCTTGCTTATGGCCTTGATCTTCTCCGGGTTCGCCTCGATTCCCCGGTGTGACACCTGGAAACCGAGCAGCTTGCCCAATGGGACCCCGAAGACGCACTTCTCGGGGTTGAGGTTTAGGTTCACCTCGCTCAGGCAGGCGAACGTCTCCTCCAGGTCCTCAATCAGGGTCTTGGCCTCCCTGGACTTGAGCACGATGTCGTCGACATAAGCTTCTGCATTCCTCCCGAGCTGTGGCCCCAGGGCGATGTGCATCAACCACTGGAAGGTCGCCCCGGCGTTCCATAGCCCAAAGGGCATGCATGTGTAGCAGAACACTCCGCGCGAGGTGAGGAAGGCCGGCTTCTTGACGTCCTCCACTGCCATTTTGATCTGATGGTAGCCCGAGAAAGCATCCAGGAAGCACAGGAGGTCGCACTCCGCGGTGGAGTCCACGATCTGATCTATGCGCGGTAGCTGGAATGGGTCTTGGGGGCAGGCTTTGTTGAGGCTCGTGCAGTCGATGCACATTCGCTCCTTCCCGCACTTCTTCGGGACGACCATCGGGTTGGCAAGCCACTCCGGGTAACGCACCTCCCGGATGACCCCGGCCTCCTTTAGCTTGCCGACCTCTTGGGCGATGAACGCCCGCTTCTTCTGAGCTTGCCTCCTTGCCTTTTGCTTCACCGGATGTGCATTCGGGCACACCATGAGGTGGTGCTCGATCACGTCCCTCGGGACCCCCACCAGGTCGGAGGCGCTCCACGCAAATGCGTCCTTGTTTGCGCGGAGGAAGGCCACCAACGCCTCCTCTTGCTCCTGGGGCAAGTCGGCGCCGATGGTGAAGGTAGGGCCAGGGTTTCCTTCGTCCACAGGCACCTGTTTCATCTCCGCCCGGCTCTGAGAGAACAACTGCCTCTTCTTTACCGGCGCGACGTCGAGGTCACCCCCAGAGTCCTCCGTGGCTTGCGCGGTGTCCCCGACACCGGGGCGCGCCGTGGCCACCGCTTTGTAGGCGAGCTTGAGTGCGTGGGACGCGTCCCTGGCATCCCCCGCGACGGTGAGGATGCCGCTGCTCCCGGGCATCTTGACGACATTGTATCCTGGGTGCGTTGCCGCCATGAACTGGGCGAGGGCGGGGTAGCCGAGTATTGCTTTGTACGGAAGATGGATGTGGGCGACGTCGAAATCGGTCTGCTCGGTGCGGAAGTTGGAGCGGGTGGCGAAAGTGACAGGGAGGCGCAACCGCCCCATGGGGATGACGGATCCCCCGACCACCCCAGAGAAGGGCCTTGAAGGCGCGAGTTGGTCACGGGGTAGCTGCAGCGCGTCGAAGGCCTCCACGAAGACGACGTTGAGGCCGGCGCCACCGTCTATGAGGGTCCTGGAGAGGGCCACGCCCCTGATGGTTGGCGTGCACAACATGGGGAGCGTTCCAGCGGCCGTCGTTGTCTTGGGGTGGTCGTTGGGGCTGAAGGTGATGTCGGTCTCCGGCCATGTCCGAGGCGGTGTGGGCTCAGACCGCGGCCGAATCGCTCCTGCGCGGCGGAAGAACTGCTTGACCTGGCGGCTGGAGGTGGGCGCCCGTGATCCGCCAAGGATGCACGCGACCACGGGGCCAGCCCCGCGCGCCATGGCGCCATCGTGCGTCGAGGGCCGGCCGGCGCCGGGGATCTCATCCGCCATGGGATCGTCGAACCGGAGCCCATCTATCACCGCGAGTGGGGGAGCTTCGACACGCCCCCTACGTGGCGCACCAAATGTCGGATTTCGGGCTCCGCAAAATCCCAAGAAGTTCGAACACAGGGGCGTGTGCGAAGATCCCCCGCAGCCTCGCCCTACCTAGCTCGCTACTCGCTGGTTAGGACGATGAACTCGCACGATGACGAGGAAGCAGATGCACACGATGATTTACCCAGGTTCGGGCTGCTGCGAAGCGCAATACCCTACTCCCGCTTTTGTGGATTGCCTCATGCGGAGGTGTGGTGGATGAATTAGTACAATGGTGAGTAGCCTCGCGAGGGCGCTCGAGTGGTGTTTTTTGCTCTCTGCCTTGTCTGTTGTCTTTCCCTTCATCCCTTCTCTACGGTGCAGCCTATCCTCTCCTTATAGCAGCGGCCCGGGTCCTCTTCCCTTATCGCAATGGCAGGAAGGGATCCCACAACGGCCAAATTCGAAGGGGGACAGCAGTACATCCCCGCCCTGTCCAAAGGAGGTCTTTGCCTGCAAAGTAGCTGTCGATGATGCAGAGGTGGGCTCGACGATGACATCCATCCTGCTGGGCTCGTGGTCGTGGTCTTGTTGAACCGGAATGGAAACCTTTGGGGGGCGCTTTGGGAACCTGCGTACGTCCTTGCTCCCTTTGCGCCAAAGGGGAAACTGCACCGCCTGGCGTGCTGGCGCCCGCCTATCCTTCCTTGCGTCATCCTTGACTCCTGAGGCCGGGTTTTGCATAGAGATCTCCGCCGCTCCGGAGGGGGCCTGAGGAGGCCCACTCCTTGCTGATCTTGGCGCTGCTTCCCTCACGAGCTTGGGTCCTCGCGAGGACTTTGTCTTTAGCGGGGCTGCGCCAGGCCATGCCTGGCTCACGATGTGGGCCATGCCCTGGGCCTCAGGCAGGCAAGTCTGGGTACCCCCGTTCCCAGAACGCCGACAGTTCCGGTCGGCCTTTCGCCGCCCTAGGAGCCGCACGCCGGGTGTTTCCTCCTCGGAGTTATCACATGAGAAGACTGGGCACGGCGTCTGTGCTCGGGTCCGTCCCTGCAGTGTCGATAAATCCAATGGCTAATCTCAGTCTGGCAGGCCGGCCCCGTTCACGTCACCTCCTGGGGTCATTGGTGTTTGTCCTTCTCATGCGATGGCCCTAGGAAATCCATTCGGCGCAGGTTTCTCAAAAATTTATAGGACTTGAAGCGGCGATTCCCACCGGAAGATTCAGGTGCAACCCGCCGTTGAGGTAGGGCCTCATGAGGCCTGAGCTGCCTCACGACGCCCAGATACACCTCCCAGTTCTACCGTGCAGGCCACGCGTACGAACTTGATGGTCTGTACACGCCCGGGGGGCTCAGGAGCCAGGGCCCCCATTCCCACGCCCAAGTGGACGCTCCATGCTCCGTGCTGGCGGACGACACGACCCTCCAATGGCTATGCCCACGTAACATGGAACCCCTATGCTCCGCGCTGGGGATAAACAACTGAGGGTGCCTTAGCGGGTGCATTCAACCTCAGGATGACCCCTCGCGGCTCCATCTCGCAGCATTCCCCCGGGATGCACGCGTGAGGGGGCTGCATGGGGGCTATGCTCAGGCCAGGTCTGGCGCACGTCACCTCATCAGATCCCTGGCACTTGGTCTTCACGCGTCCATCTCGGACAAAAATAAAGGTATGGGAGCCGCTCGTACGTCAAGGGGGACCCCTAAGCATCGCGACTCAGGGGCCTCACTGGTCTCGTAGCCCCTCACCCCTTGGCATCGTCCTGGTGATCCGGATGCCCCAACGATGGTCAAGGTATGCGCGGGACCGGGCCCTGCCGACGCAGAGCTCAAAGCGCTCGAAATCCCCAAGTCAACCCCGCCTTCACCGCGTTCCCTTCATGAGGGCTGCTCGTACGTCAAGGGGGACCCCTGCGCATTGCGACTCAGGGGCCTCACTGGTCTCGTAGCCCCTCGCCCCTTGGCGTCATCCTGGTGATCCGGACGCCCCAATGGCGATCGAGGTATGCGCGGGACCGGGCCCTGCCGACGCAGAGCGCTACAGCAAGCAGGAAGGAAACGAAGCGAGGAAACAAAACCTCACAGCTTAGCAGTCATTACAAGCATTAAAATGTCTCAGAAAATGCAAACAAGTCTAATGCCTCCACGAGGCACAATAATCATTACAGGGGAAGACCTAGGAAAGAAGCTAGGAGAAGCTGGCGACACCGCTCGCCCCGGCCAAGGGGAGCTCATCGTCCACGTCGCTGCCGCTGCCATCATCATCTCCGACCCCCGCAGCTGCAGGAGGAGGCGAGGGAACGGCGACGCAGGCGAACTTCTTCATCAGCGCGTTCATGGCGCCCTCCACGGCTGTAGTGGTAGCGGCGCGAACCCCAGGATCGACTGGGCGAATCACAAAGCCGAAGTCGAAACCCGGCTCACGAATATAGAGGTGGCTGAAGACGCGCGTCGCGGCCACGGAAAAGAGGTCGCGGCACTCACCCTCCAAGACGTTCTCCACTCTGGCGACGGCACCCTCAAGCACTTCGGCGAGCTTTGAAGAGAGCTCAACGAAGCCACTCTCATGAGCCACCAGGGGCTCTGTGAACCCCCCACGGCAGATGGACTGCAGCGCATGGCGAAGCCTGAGCTCGACGGAAGGGAGAGCATCGAGCTCCGCAGCCTTCTTCTCCTCGGCCACGGCAAGGACCTTCTCCCTGGTGGCAAGCCGAGCCTTCTCCGCAGCCACTTCCTCCTTCAACCTGTCCTGCTGCTCACGCACGGCGGCTAGGTCGGCCGCCGCCTTGGACATCGCGGAGTCACGGTCGGCGAGCTTGGCCTCGCAGGCCTTGAGGTCCTCCTCCCGCGGGCGGAACCTCTCCGCGAGCGCGAACCTGTCCTCTTGAAGAGCCTTCAGGTGGGCCTCCGCCTCGTCGTAGCGTTTCACAGCAGACGTTGCGTCAGCCAGTGCCGCATCTCGGGCTGCCTTGGCCGACGCGGCCTCCTCCCTGCTCTCAGCCGCAGTGGCCTCGGCTTGGCCCCAGACCGCCACGGCTGAGGCGTCAATCTGGAGCCACCCAGAAAGAAGACCTAAGCGCTCTCTCGCAAGATGACCGTCGGCGCTCCCAAGAGCATCTCGGACCTGATCCAAGACGGCATGGGCCTCGTTTAGAGCACCCGACTCGGCCGGAGGAACACGAGTCGGTGGCACCGGGGCACGGCCCAGAGGCGGCGTGTGTTTGGCGGCAGGAGCCGCCTCCGGAGGGGCGGAAGCATGAAGGGCAGAAGACGCCGGCGGCTGCACCACCACCACAGACAAGGCAGGGGCGGATGACCCTACTCCCAGCTGGCCCTCGAGGGCTGGCCCCTCGGACTGTAGCGCGGGCATGGCCCCAAGGGCAGAGATGGCATCTTTAGTAGGCATCGGGGGCTCTGCGGCCGCGACAAAGAGGGTCGCCCCGCGGGGCTCCTTGCTCACGACGTTCGGCGCCTCGTCAAGCGGCGGCAAGGCACCAGGAACGGGCGTCGCATCTGAAAGCGCCCTCGGCTTGATGCCGGCCTTCTTGTTCCTCGACTTCGGCACGGCGGCGCCCCTGATTGTCAGGCAAAGAGAGGGCCATCAGTACATAAACCACTGGAAGGCGTCATGAAACTAAGCGAGACTACTTACTCCTCGACGTCGACCCACTTCCTCTTTCTCTCCACATCGGCAAAGGCGGGGAAGCCTCCGTCCTTCCTCAAGGAGCTGCCGCTGTGTGGAGGAGCGGTGGAACTGCTCAAAGCGGCCACGGCCTGCAAGGTCATGCCAGCCCCGGACGCGGCCGCCTCGCCTACAAGCTGCGGGTCGGGCAGGGGTGAGGTAGGCCCTTCGACCACCTTGCCGGCACGAGCTGGGGGCTCCGGAGGAGGCCCAACCTCGCGCTTCCTCGGAGTCACCCGGCAGGCGGATCGAGCGGCCTGAGGTGTGGGGCCAGGCCCCCTGAGGACCCTGGTAAGTCGCGGAGGACTTGCAGCAGGGGGCTCGCCGGCGTCGTCATCGTCGAAGCTGCGGAGAAGTGCACTCTGCGATGGAGGGGACACTTCCTCCAGGTCGTCATCAACCATCTCCTCCGAGTCTTCTTCATCTACGGTGTTGTCGGAAGACACCGCCATGGGGGCGCCGGGGCTCTCGGCCGGAGAGAGCCCCCGCTCGTCGAAGCTGGGCATCGCGGCGACCAAGTCAGCCTTGTCGTCGCGACAGTACAGCGGGGCATAGGCCTCAGGAAGGTCCCCGGGGTCGCCGTTGAGCAGGGTCGCCATAACCCTGTTCAACTCCTCGGGGGCCGTTGAGCAGGGTCCCCGGGGTCGCCGTTGAGCCTCATGTCGTCGCCGCCACCTTGGTAGTCCCACATGGGCCTCGAGTGGGACCGGAGGGGCACCAGGCGCTGCACCAGGAATTCCTTCACTATCATCCCCCCTGTCAGCTTCCTGGCATTGATGTCTCGAAAGACCCGCTCCAAGATGGGCTTGGCCCGAGGGTCGAAGAGCTTCGCGGAACTCCATGCCGGGATCTTCTCCGTCAGCCCCTTGGGGAGCTCCAGGCGAGGGTCGTTGCCCTTGAGATCCAAGAAGACCCAACGGTTCCTGAAGTTCTCCACCTTCTTCCCAGCCTTGAAGAGCATGTTCCCACTCTGGACCGCGACGAAGGAGACGCATGCCGACCGCTGAGCTCCGTCATGAAGCCGCAAGCTGAGGAAATGGCGGAACAGGGCTACCGACGGCCTCACGCCCACGAAAGCCTGGCAGTAGAAGGCAAACACGGATAGAAGTAGGATGTAGTTGGGTTGAAGATGGAGGGCCTGGATCCCATAGTGCTCAAGGACAGCGGTGAAGAACGCGGAGAAGGGTGGGACGAGCCCGGAGAAGACGCTGTGGAGGAAGAAAGGGTAGGCCGACTTGGCCAGGCGATGTCCCTCTGCGGAGCCGCACCATATCAAGGTCCGCCCCCACTCATTGGAGTCATCCACCGTCGACGGAAGCACCGGGGCGAGGTCCCCATCCTTGGCTATGGTAGACTCTGAGAGCGCCGGCGAGACAGGAGCAGAAGCCGAGCTATGGGCTTTCGATTTCGACTTGCCGGCGGGAGCCATCGAGAAGCTTTTGGGGCCAAGGGAGCAAGAAGGAGGACGGAGCGGTGCTGAGATTTGGGGAGGTTCTCGCAAGGGATGGAGATCTGGAAAGAAGAGCAAGGGCACGGAAGAGGAAAGCAATAATGGCTCGGCGCTGGACGTTAGGCTTTTGTCGGTTCAGGCAGTTGCCGAGGAGACACGGGGCGGGGATGCCCGCGCCCCACCAAGCACCGCACGCCAAACCTGGCCCGCAAGAAATAAGGGCCCGCGGCGCTCTGGGCCTTCTCCTTCGACTTTCCTCGCGAGACTTGCCTACTGTCGGCATTCTGGATACCAGGGTACCGAGACTTGCCTACTTGCGGCCCAGGGCGTGGCCCACCTAGCGGTCCATACGGCCCCACGCGGCTTCGCTCAAGACAAGACCCTCGCGAGGGGCTCATCCTCGTGAGGAGGGCAGCGTCAAGGGAAAAGGGGGAGGCCTCCCCAGGCCTCGTCCCGAGCAGCGGAGATCTCTATGCAATGCTAGGCCTCAGGAGGTCATGGGTGACGACAGCCAGGACAGGCGCGCGCCAGCGTGCCAGAGGGAACAGTTTCCCCTTTGGTGCAAAGGAGACAAGGACGAACGCGGGTTCCTGAGGAGCCCCGCCAAAGGTTTCCATTCTGGTGCTACAAGACCGGGTCAGCGAGCGCAGCAGGGCGGATGTCACCAACGAGCCCACTGTCGGTGTCAAAACTGGCGGATCTCGGGTAGGGGGTCCCGAGCTGTGAGACTAGAATCGATGGTAACAGGAGAAGTGGGAGACGATGTTTACCCAGGTTCGGGCCCTCCTATGAAGGTAATACCCGACGTCCTGCTTGATTATATTGATGGTATAAGGGTTACAGAGTTGATCTACCTCGAGATCGTATGACTAAAACCCTAGATGAGTTCTGTTGGCCTACAACCTAAAACCCTCCGGCTTATATAGACACCGAGGGTACCTAGGGTTTACAAATGGTCGGTTACACGTCGAAGGGATAAACATGCCTATTCACTACTCCAAACGTGGAGAACAAGCCACGATTCTCGAAGCTTCCTTCCTGGAGACAGAGTATTCGATCAATCCAGTGCTCGGCAACGGCCCATACAGTCCGGCCCATAAGAAATAGGTCAGCCTCCCGAGGACCCCCTGAACCAGGACTCCCTCAGTAGCCCCCGAACTAGCCTCCAACGCCAAGGGTCTAAGCTTCAGTTGCTTCAAATGATCAGAGTCTTCGGCTTGCGGGGCGAGTTCCTTTCTCCAAATAGTGATCGGCCGAGTGTTAGTTCGGCCTCCGACGACATGTAATTTTCCCGATCATTGACCGTCCGAACACCAAGAATAACTCGGTCCTGAAGGCCAAATGTCAAGGAGTAAATAGTGTTCCCTGACAACCTTTCAGATGAAAGGTCACGGCCCACCACTGAACCAGTCGTAAAAACTCGATTCGTGGTTCGAGGCCGTTTTCACCAGCACGATCCATCAATGCACAGATCGTGCTCCGTTTCACACGGGATATGTTTAATCATGCGCGTATAACGGCACGCATGTCTTGGGAAGTGGAGGGATTCACGGCACAGCGAAGGGAGGCTAACCGGCGACAAGCCCAATAAAAGGGAAAGAAAACCCCCAAGGCTTAACCGCACTTCCCATTCGCATCCCCGCTTCCACAATCTCCTGAGCCTCCAGAGCCTAGATCTATGTTTTCCTCTCTCCCTCCTCCGAGCTCAGCCATGGCCGGCTCGGGCTCCAACGGCAAGTGGGAGGCTTCCACGGTCACAGACCAGGACATCCGGGACCTCAAGGATGCCGGCTACCTCCCCGCCAACATCTTCCACCGCGCCGCGGAGGAGGGTCAGGTGATCCCCACCCCCAAACCAGGCGAGAGGGTGGTTTTCATTCCTCACTTCATCCGAGGACTGAGCTTCCCGCTCCACCCCTTCGTCAGGGGCATCATGTTCTTCCACGACCTCCCGCCGAACTCTTTCATGCACATATCGGCCTTCATCATCTTCTGCGAGGCGTTCCTGCGGGTCGAACCACACTTCGGACTATGGCTCAAGATATTTAATATCAAGCCGTAGTGTGTCGCAAGCGAACACGCAGACTGCGGCGGGTCGGTCATCAGCAAGCTTCCCCGCGCAGTATGGCCGTCTGGCACCTTTATCGACACTATCAAGACTTGGCAAAAAGAGTGGTTTTACATCACCGAGCCAAGGGAGGAGGGCGGAACTGTTCCTGCCAAATTCAGGTCCGGTCCCCCGGCCAGATTAACCTCATGGGTCCGAAAGGGACTCGAATGGGGGCCGGATACAGAGTTAGACGACCTGTAGAGGTGCGTCGCCTCCATTATTAAGGACGAGATCGGGCTGACCAATGTGGTCCAGATTATGCTCCGGCGGCGCATCCTCCCCTGCCAGCGCCGGGACTCTCTCATGTGGACCTATCGGACTGACGATGATCCTACGATTCGTCAGTTCTTCCGCACCACTCGGGAGAAGCTATGGAAGGCGCTGTTCAAGGCGCAGGAGAACTGGCCGGCCAAGAAGGAGATCAAAGGCCTACGCGCCGATAAACCCCCTTCCGAGGTATGACATAGCTTCGTTTGTTTGGCTTCGTTTTCCTGAAGAGAATCTAAGCATTTTCCGATCACTTCCGCAGGAATGGTTAAGCAAGGCCACGGGCATCAAGTGCCCGGCTCCACAGCCCGAAGACCCTAGGTTCCAGCTGTTGTCGGAGATGCTCATCGTGGCGCCTTACCAGGGGCCAGAGAAGAAGGAGCAGAAGAAGAAACCAGGCCGAACAGGCCTGCGCATCAGGGACTAGCCAGGGGCTGTGTCCGAGGAAACCCATGCCTCCTGGAATCAAGAGGAGGAGCACGAGGGTGAGGGGGGAGGCGACTCCCCCCTCACAGGAAAGAGGGCGGCGTCATCGGACGCCTCAGAGGATGTACCTCCTCCCGTCCTGAAGAAAGCGCGCCGGACTCAGGTCGTTTTGTCCGACGACAGTTCGGACTCGGATACCGAGTCCGAAGACTTCGAGAGGGTTCCACGAAGGAGCCTCAGGGTCAAGCCCCCAGCTCAAAGGTACAGATCCGAAGACCTCCTGAGTTATTAGTGCTAAGTTTTAAATGTCATTAACATGTGAGCGCCTATTGACTTGCAGCCCACCACGTGTTCTCCCCACCGATCAAGTCTCGGACGGGGAGACCCCGCCCGCCGAGCTAGCGGAGAGCGGGAACGCGTCGCACCCCTCCCCTCCGAGCGCCGCGAAGGACGCCGCGGAGGTGTCATCCCAACAGGCTCCTTTGGAGCCGGACACCGGAGGCGGAGGCAACGACGTCAGGGTCGAGGCTAACACCTCGGCCACGAAAGACCGGGGGGACAAGCCCCTCCCGGATACTGAGGAGATGTCCGGTCCCTTCCGAGGTCGTCTCCGGAGCGCACCATGCCTCCGGAGGCACCGGTTCAATCCCCGGTTGGGGATCGGGTCAACCGATCCCCACCGGCACCACCGACCAATGGGTGGCCGGCTATGGGTGAGGCTCTGTCAAGCGCCTCCATATCCGGGGAGCACCATACCCTTATGGGTGCGGTGTTGCAGAGCATTCAGTCCATAGACAGCGGACTGAAGGAGGCCTTCAGCGGTCTCCTGACGGGCTTTCAGGTGAGCCACGTAATGCTCTGTTTATGAAATATTAATTTCTTTGAGTTATCATTATATACATGGCAGCCCCCGAGCCCTAGGTGAGTTTGGAAAAACTTACCTGGGGGTCAATCATAGATCATTATCCGAACTATGTAAATGACAATATTTGTTCGGAGCGTTCTAACAGCCCTTAAGAGGACCGGACACATGATCATATTTTGACAGTTTGGAAGTTTTGAACCCATGTAACTTGATATGGTTTGTTTTTTACAGGCTTCGTTGACGGCGACGGCTGGTAATGCTGCTGAGCGGGACGAGCTAAATCGGAAGCTCAAGAGCTCCGAAGATGAGCATGATGCTCTGAACAAGAGATTCGACGAGGCGCAAGGTAAGCCGGATTAGAGTATCCAAATTCTTCATCACCATACTGTCAACGCAGTAGTTTTGATATGTTTTAATGCTTACGCAGCCTCGTCGAAGGAAATTGAGAAGCTCAAGGCAGAGCTTGAGAAGGCGAAGCAGGAGGCTGCGGTTGAGAGGGCGGCGGCCTAAGAAGCGGCTACCGCGCTATCCGCCCTGGGAGCAACCAGCGACAAGCATGAATCTCGGGTGGAGGAAATCCAACAGAAGCTCAAGGACGCCGGCCAAAAGTGCGAGGACCTTGAGCGGAAAGGCAAGGAGCAGGCCGCCGAACTATCCACCCTGAAAACCAATCTCCAAAAGGAGCGGGTGGATAGGCGGTCTTTTGAAGAGCAAGTCAGCCAGGCCAAGGCTATCATGGATGGTAAGCCGTTTTTATTGCAGTGTGTCTTCGGGGAAAGCAAGTTCAAATTGCTTACCCAAGTATGGCGTTCCCTAGGCGCCTACTCGGACCTCCAGAAGAGCGCCGCGGAGGCAAACCAGATCTATGCTTCGTGGGGAGAACGAGATGAAGCTCGGCTGTTTTGGGCACAGTTTGAAGCCCCCGAGCGCTCTCCTCTCCTAGTTGAGCAGCTGAAGCAGCTGATGGAGCTACACCGGGTGGCGGAGCCGGCCATGAAGGATCTCTGCATCTGGCTATGGCCCAACGAGCCACTGCCGGGCAGCTACTTCGGCCTGGTGCAGAAGCTGAGCGATGCCTCACCCCGGATCGATGCGCTAAGGCGATCTTCCCGTATCGAGGGAGCTCGGATGAGCTTTGCGAAGGCCAAGGTGCACTGGCCGGGGCTGGATCCGATGAAGATAGCCACCGCCCCTCCGCCTCCTAGAAAGGAGCATAGGTGCCCTGAGCTGTACTTCTCCGGAGTAATGGAGGGTGCTCGGGCGATAGAGTCGCAGTGTTCGAGAGAGAACATGTATGAGTAAAGCGTTGTAATATGTTCGAAGACTTTTTAACGCGTTTATATTTAAGATGCATGGTTTATCATGTCCTTCGTGTTTTGCATCCTTTATAACTCCTGTGTGGCCGTTAAAACTGAAAGCTGCAAGTCGTCGGCTTCAGCCCCCATGTAGATACTACGCGGGGTGTCTCTGCCAACGCACTGTGACCCTTAGCCGAGCTATCGGTACCCGAAGGCGGTGGTGTGGGGCGGACAAGGCAATCGGACCATAGTGCTTTATTGCTTTTCACTTAGCCGTAGGGGCGCGAGAAAGGAGTGCGGGGGGCTGATAACTTGCCCCCAGAGGTTTGTGATGTTCGGATGAACCGTGGCTAAAGCCGATATCACATGGTTTGTACTAATACCAAACCCATCGTATGACACGGAATAACCTCTGACGAGATTTAGTTAAGCTCGGAATCGCGGACCGGTTCTTGCCTACCATGACAGTCAGTTTTCGGCTTTCTCCGTTGAGGTGCTTGACCAGGCTAGCCGGAAGCACAATCGCAGCGGTTCTTCCTTTGCCCTTTTAGCCGAACGAGTGGAACATAAAGGGGCAAGCACAGGAGCCGGGCAACCCAACTATTGATCCAAGACATAGTTCGGAACCAATGCATATAAAGCGGAATTCCAAGACGCCGAACGCAAAATCAGTTGTGCTTAGCGCGATTTTCTTTAGTTCGAGCCCCCGGTCTATTAGCCGGTTGCATCACAAAGTATACCAAACAGGTTTGCAAGAAGAGAGGGAAAATAAAGAGTGCGCCAAAAACAGCGAAGTGATCATGCATGATACATCTGTATTTTACTCAACAACTCTTATTATTCAAATTGCCGATACAACTGTTTACAGGTATTAAAAATGAAATATAAACCTTACAGGAGGGGCTGTACCAAGGGTCTTCGATAGGTGACCTGACGTCCTCGATGTGCCCAATCACTTGTCCGCTCCTGCGTCTCCCAAAGAGTTGTATACCGCTATGGGTGTACTGTTTGTCGTGCGGACTTTGGAGAAAAGTCTTGAGAAGTCACCGAAGTGTGAATGAGCTTTACGCCATAGCAGGTACTTTATGGTACCTGTAGTGTGTCCGAAGACATGTTGATGGTGATAGTTCGGTCCAGCCAAACACTTACCCTTTAATAATTTTTTCCCCACCGCTGCCCATGGAATTTTGAGCGCGAAGTTGTGCCTCCTCGGCACGTACTTTGCTGGTTCTAGGGCCGTGCGATGGGGGCGAATCCCTATTTATGGGGAGAAGAAGGTTCTGGTACTTCGGGTTGAGACCGAGCTCGCTTCCCACCCTTGGGTACCTTTACGGCAGATGTTGGCATTTGCCGATCTTCAGTGTAATGGAATTCGGCCGCCAGGGCCAATGCATGTTCCTCAGTTCGGAGGGAGCGCTCTATGTTGCCGTTGACAGTAATGACCCCCTTTGGGCCAGGCAGCTTGAGCTTGAGGTATGCGTAGTGTGGGACAGCGTTAAAGCGACCAAACGTTGTACGGCCGAGCAGGACGTGATAGCCGCTGCGGAAAGGTACGATGTCGAAGACCAAGTCCTCGCTTTGAAAGTTATCGGGCAAGCCGAACACTACTTCCAGGCTTACAGAGCGCGTGCACCGGGCTTCGACTCCTGGGATCACTCCTTTAAAGGTAGTGTTGCTTTGCTTGATCCTTGACGGATCTATGCCCATCTTTTTCACCGTGTCTGAGTAAATCAGATTGAGGCTACTTCCTCCGTCCATTAGGACTTTAGTGAGGTGATACCCGTCTATGATGGGGTCTAGGACGAGGGCGGCCGAACCCCCATGACGGATACTGGTCGGTGATCACGTCGATCGAAGGTGATCGGATATGCCAACCATGGGTTATACTTCGGGGCTACAGGCTCTACGGCGTAGACATCTCGAAGGGCGCGCTTCCTCTCCTTCTTGGGTATATCAGTGGCGTATATCATATTTACTATTTTTACCTCTGGAGGGAATTTCTTTTGTCCGCCACCGACCGGACCGCGGGGTTCATCCTCGTCCTCGCTGCGTGGACTCTTGCCTAGGTCCTCGGATGCGAGCATGCCGGCCTGTTTGAATACCCAACAGTTACGGTTGGTGTGGTTGGCAGGCTTCTCTTGAGTGCCATGGATCTGGCAAGGCCTCTCCAAGATCTTGTCCTGCGGGGTGGGTCCATCGCGATTTCCTTTAGGAGGCTTCTTCCGCTGCCCAGGCCGGGAGTTGCGGAAGCCGGCATTAACGGCCGTGTCATCGGCATCACTATTGTTGTGCCGGCTCTTGTTCTTGTTGCGCTTCGGTTTCCCGTTTCCATCCCGAACTTCGGAGGTTCCGGGGTCTTCGGGGTTGTGGCTACGTCTTGCTAGCCAGTTATCCTCGCCCGCGCAAAAGCGGGTCATGAGTGATGTGAGGGCGGACATTGTCCTTGGTTTGTCCTGGCCGAGCTGACGAGCCAACCATTCATCCCAAATATTGTGCCTGAAAGAGGCTATTGCTTCGGCGTCCGGGCAGTCCATGATCTCGTTTTTCTTGGTCAAGAAACGATTCCAGAATAGCCGCGTGGATTCTCCTGGCTTCTGGACGACATTGCTTAGGTCGGAGGAGTCCGGCGGCCGAACATAGGTGCCCTGGAAGTTAGATCGGAATGCATCCTCTAGGTCCTCCCAGCACCCAATGGAGTTTTCGGGGAGGCTATTTAACCAGTGCCGAGCTAGCCCCTTGAGCTTCAGGGGTAGGTATTTGATGGCGTGGAGGTCATCTCCTCGCGCCATGTGGATGTGAAGGAGGAAATCCTCGATCCATACGGTTGGGTCAGTTGTCCCATCATATTGTTCTATGTTTACGGGTTTATACCCCTCCGGGAACTGATGCTGCATCACCTTGTCCGTGAAGCACAGTGGGTGGGCAGCGCCTCTGACCCGAGCTATGTTGCGCCGGTGATCGGCGTCTGTCCTAGCTCGGTTTTGTTCCCGTCCTTTATGGTTGCGGTCGAGCCAAGGCCGGTACCCTTCCCGTCTATCGGGTGACTATCCTCTGGATCCGTAGATGGATCGCATAAGACCTGCTCTATCATCCAGGTCGTGTCGCAGGTCGAACCTGTCATCGGGCTCTAGTGGCTCCTTTCCCCATCTACGGGGTGTCGTCGGCCTATAGCCGGTGTTGTCAACCGTCCTGTCTCGTCCTCGAGGAGGGCGGTCTGGCTTGTCGTATGGGGTATGTTTAGGAGACGGCGTATCAGTGAGCTCGTCGTCGAATTGTGGCAGCAGCATTCTGCGCGGATAGCTTTTAGGTTGGTCCGATAGACCGGTGCCGTATCCTTCCTCAGCTGAGAGGACTCTCGTCCATCGATCATTGAGGTCGTCTTGCTCGGCTTTAAGCTGTCGTTCTTTTGCTTTCAGGCTGCGGGCCGTGGCCATAAGCTGTTGCCTGAACAGCTCCTGGTCTTCAGGATTATCAGGGATGGCGAAGTCATCGTCTTCCGGGATGTCCTCCTCCTCGACAGGGGGGAGGTAATTGTCGTCCTCGGAATCATTTAGATCGTCAGGGTTGCGCCTTTCTTCCGGCCTCTCCCGACCCTCTAACGGGTGTTCGGGGACTTCGGGATTGCCGGGGTCTTCCGGTGTGTCTCCGTCCCCGGGGCCATCGAGAGCACTTCTTCCCTTTTTCCCTTTTGACCGTTTATGCGGCTTTCTGTGTCTTGACGGCGCTTCTTCCGACTTGTCGCTGTCGTTCTTCGGAGTGTCCACCATGTAGACATCGTATGTGGAGGTGGCAGTCCACCGCCCGGTGTTAACGGGGGTGAGGGCGCGATCCTCCTCATCCATGTAATCTGCCTCCTCAGAGGCATAGTGCAACAAGTCGGTTAAATCCTCGACAATGGCTACTAAGCGGGTGGTGGGTGGGATAAAAATTCGTCCTGACCCGTCCTAAGCCCGATCCGAGCACAGATCGGGGTTGGGTCATCGGCAATCTTCATCGACGAGATCCGATCTAGGGCCTCGTTGAGTATCGAGAGCTCGATCGGATCGGCCTGCTCAGAGCTTCCGGAGTTAACCTCCGATGCGTCCGCGCTTGGGGATTGTTCGGCAAGAAAAGGTGTCCGGGCATCTGGCACTATGACCGAATCCGGGCTGAAAGTTGGGTCCTCGCCCGGGTAGATCCCGTGGGCGGGACCGAAAGATGGATCTGAGGTTAAGGCCTCAGAGTCTTCGGGCGTGGCAGGCGAGACTGCGAGCCTGGTAAGAGACAGGTCGCCTCGAGAATCTACGGAGAACTCTAGGTTCCCGAATCTGACCTCTTGATCAGGGGCGAAGCTTCGGACACGGCCTAGATGGCCGGTCGGGTCGGCGTGCAGCACAATGCTGCCGAAAGCGAAGATCTGTCTAGGGACGAAAGTGTCCGTATTGCGGACCTCTTCGTTGATGACAAGGCGAGCCATCGATTCCTTTTGCGATCACAGCGGAACTCTCAATGAAAGCACCAATGTTGGTGTCAAAACCGGCGGATCTCGGGTAGGGGGTCCCGAGCTGTGAGACTGGAATCGATGGTAACAGGAGAAGTGGGAGACGATGTTTACCCAGGTTCGGGCCCTCCTATGGAGGTAATACCCTACATCATGCTTGATTATATTGATGGTATAAGGGTTACAGAGTTGATCTACCTCGAGATCGTATGACTAAAACCCTAGATGAGTTCTGTTGGCCTACAACCTAAAACCCTTCGGCTTATATAGACGCCGAGGGTACCACTACTGGAATCAGCTTCTTTGCCATCTGCCAGCTCTTTGCCGTCTGCTGGCAGATGGCAAACAGGTTGTTTGCCGTCTGCTTTGGCAAAGCAGACGACAAAGATCTGGCTGATGGCAAAGAGGGTCTTTGCCATCTGCACTTCTTTGCCATCTGCTGGCAGACGGCAAAGAATTCTTTGCCGTCTGCCGGCAGACGGCAAAGACCAAAGTGGGCCCCACGGGGCACGGCACTGGCTAGGTCAAACTCTTTGCCATCTGCCACTTCTTTGCCGTCTGCTGGCAGACGGCTAAGAACTCTTTGCCGTCTGCCAGGAGACGGCAAAGAGGTGAGGGTGGGGCCCACAATGTCACGGCGGGGGCGGGCTAATGGTCGCCGTCTTTGCCGTCTGCTGGCAGACGGCAAAGAATTCTTTGCCGTCTTTGGCCCCGCGCCCCGCGCCTCTCTCTCTCTCACATCTCTCTCTCCCTCTCTCTCTCAGCGCCGCCGCCCCGCCCTCCCGCCACCGCACCCTCCCCGCAGCCCTCCTCCACCACCGCCCCCTCCCCACGGCCCTTCTCCACCATCGCCGGAGCCAGGCCGCGGCGCCGCCCGCCCCCTCCCCGCGGCCCTCCTCCACCACCTCGGCCCCGTCGCCCCCGTCGCCCCCGCCCGCCCCCTCCCCGACGACCCAGCACCGCCCCTCCCCCTCTACCGCCCCGCGCCGCCGCCTCGACCCCCCCTCCGGTGAGCTCCACCCTCCCCCCTTTTTATGTTTTTTTTCTTTTTTTATTAGTTCATATTAGTTAGTTTATATTAGTTAGTTATTAGTTCATATTAGTTAGTATATATTAGGTAGAAAAAACTTAGAGGGAAAAAAGAAGAAGAAGAAGAAGAAAAAAAGAGGAGAGGAGGAGAAGAAGAAGAGGAAAAAAGGAAAGGAAGAAGAAGAAAAGGAGGAGGAGGAGAAGAAAAAAGAAGAAGAGGAAGAAGAAGAAGAAAAAAGAGGAGAGGAGGAGAAGAAGAAGAGGAAAAAGGAAAGGAGGAAGAAGAAGAAGAAGAAGAAGAAGGAACAAAAAGGAAGAAAATGAAGAAAAGGAAGAAGAGGAAGAAGAAGAAAAGAAAAAAAGAGGAAAAACCCCGACCCTGATCCCGACCCCGACCCGACACCCCGACCCCGACACGGCACCCCGACCCCGACCCCGACCCCGACCCGACCCCGACCCCGACCCCGACCCCGACACGGCACCCCGACGCCGACACGGCACCCCGACCCCGACCCCGACCCGGCACCCCGACCCCGACACGGCACCCTGACCCCGACACCCCGACACCCCTGACACCCCGACACCACGACACCCAGACACGACACCCCCGACACCCCGACCCCGACACGACACCCCGACACCCCGACCCCGACGCGACACCCCGACACCCCGACACCACGACACCCCGACCCGACACGCCGACCCCGACCCGACATCCCGACCCCGACACGGCACCCCGACCGCGACACCCCGACCCCGACACGGCACCCCGACCCCGACACCCCGACACCCCTGACACCCCGACACCACGACACCCAGACACGACACCCCCGACACCCCGACACCCCGACCCCGACACGACACCCCGACCCCGACACGATACCCCGACACCCCAACACCCTGACACGACACCCCCGACCCCCGACACCTCTTCGGCCTCCTGTTAAGCGAAAGGGTGCTCTTCGGCCTTCCAGAGGCCAACGGGGTCATATACGTGTTAATTATGAGTTAGGTCATATAATTTCCGATTTTGTTATGAAAAACATCATATATATTTGTGTTGATCGGGTGGATTTAAATGTGCAGTTGTTTTGTCGCTGCGAGGGTTTGGTGTTCGACGACCTCCCCGTGCGTTCGACGAGCTCCGCCCCTGCGTTCGTGGGTGAGCACAAATGACATCTCCTCCTCCCCCTTCATTTGCTCTGTTCCGGTCTTCGTGCCGATGAAACTTGCTAGCTGTAGGTAGATTGAATCATCAGTATGCGTGACGACTATGCGTCTCCCGTTCGAAAGGGTTACATCTATAAATATGCATGCATTTGCATATTTATAACCGTGATTCTTTCGAATTGTCCAACGTTATCCATGGACAGCCCGAGTATGTGTAGATTGGGTTCGTTTTCCCGTATGCTCTGCTCCGGATCCGATGCAGAATTTCGCCAGTGCCTCCCTGTTGTTCTCCGGGTACACATCCTCTCTGCTTATTGCCGAGACGTGTATCAGGAGAACAGCGGGGAGGTGCTGCCGAAATTTTGCGTCGGATCCGGAGCAGAGCATGGGAAAACAAACCCAATCTACACATACTCGGGTGGGATTAGGACCTATCTTTACCTACTAGCGTCTAGGTTGCATGGACGTAATAAAACTGACAAACTCTATTAACTGATGAATATGGTTTGCTGAATTATGTATATATTTCCTGTGTGTTTAGTAGGTAGGCAAGATGAGTGATCGTGCTTGGATGTACACCGGTCACCCTAGTCAGAAAGAAATGACCATTGAATGGTTAACAAAAACCAAGGGGTTTCTGAGCGTCGCATTTGCAAATGGCCAGGAAATAACCTGGTGCCCCTGTGTCCGGTGCAACAACCAGAAATGACCATTGATCTGCAAGTTAGAAAAGATCTTTCCACCGGGATTCTTTAATCCAATGCAGCATTTGATTTTGCATCTCCCGACCGTGGCAAGATTGGGGGGGCCCGTGCAAAATCGTTGGTGCTTCGCAACTGAGAGGATGCAGAAGACGCTTCGAGCAAAATGTAAAAATAAACGTAGAATTGAAGCATCTATGGCCGAGGCATTCATTACTGAGGAGGCCGCAAACTTCGTGACAGCACACTACAAAGCCAAGAATCGTCATTTGCATAATCCGAAGCCTCGGTACAATGATGGCGACCATGAAAAAGGTCGATCCAACCTCAGCCTATTCAAAGGGAACCTCGCACCAGCTGGTGCTTCGAAAGCAATACCATTGGATGTCGAAGAATGGCGGACCATTTCGTTGTATATCTTCAACAACCTAACAGAAGTGCGGCCGTACATCGAGTAAGTTCTCGGTACATTGTTTCGCAACTTCTAATTCCTTTGAAATGCTCTTATTCCCGGATATGTGATACAGTCGATACGTCGCCAGATTCTCGGATGGAGCGGTGATCCAAAAGGATTCCATCGAAGAGTATGAGCTTCTGGCAAAGCATGGAGGAGGCTATCCCGGTTTCATCTCTTGGTTCAAACAAACGGTAATTTCCATTAGACCATTTCATTTCTTCGTCTAGTTTGCGGCTAATGCAACAATCCTTTCGTATTAAACTTGTAGGCTAATGCAGAGTCTATGGACTCCGAATTGAGACAAGTCGCAAATGCTTTTGACTATAAGGTCCGTTCATTTGACAAATACGACATCAACGGATATCGCTTTCGTACTTTTGGCAAAGAGCTATCTATGGCCGACCGAATGTCTACAAATTGTTGTGTCTCCGCTGTCGGCGAAGGAGGGGTCGAGTATTATGGAAGAGTTGAAGCAATTTATGAACTTACATTCTTTGGTGAAAACCTACCAAACGTCGTAGTCTTCAAATGTTATTGGTTCCAGCCATAGGAGACTAGAAGGACTCATGAACATATAGGGCTAGTGGAAATCAAACAAAGCACCCATTTAGATGTTCCCGATGTCTATATTACGGCTGAACAGGCGACCCAAGTTTTCTATCTACCGTGGGCCTGCCAAACTGATCCAAATCTGAATGGTTGGTATGTCGTTTATGATGTGCCGCCACATTTTAGACCACCTCTCCTCAATGAAGATGATTATGACCCTCACATTAACCCAGACACATATGAAGGAGAATTCTTCCAAGAAACACGTGTTTCCAAAAAACGTTTCAAGAACCGCTCTACTTCACCCCAGAACATTGAGGTAGACAGCGACAGTGAATCCGACTTCACCCCTGAGCCGGAACAAGATGAGACGGAAGAAGAAGAGGTTACTGCTGCGGATGACCTGTCAATGCTTGACCGATTACATAAAGGAGGCCTTCCATATGTTGATGCATTTATTGATGATGCTGATGAGCACGTCATTACTGATAGTGACGATGATTCCGCATTTATTGATCCCGGAGCATATATAGACGATGAAGATTAATATTAGTAATGTCAGGTATTCAATTATTATTATGTACATATATATTATTAATTAGTTCATGTTATTAGGTATTCAACAAAATGACATTGACTTAGCTTATTTTCCTCGAAAATGACATAATAACCTTACTTAGCTCCAAACTGACATACTTTACCTAGGATAGCTATAAAATGACCTATACTTAGCATTTTTCCTCCTAAATGACTTAATATGCTTAGTTAGCTAAAAAATGGCATAACTACCTAGGATAGCTCCAAAATGACCTATACTTAGCTTCTTTAGTTCATTTATGACATACTTAGCATACTTAGGTAAAAAATGGCATGATAATCTTGGTTTAGCTCCAAAATGACATTGACTTAGCTTATTTTCCTCCAAAATGACAAAATAACCTTACCTACCTCCAAAATGACCGATTTTAACTAGGATAGCTCTAAAATGACCTACACTTGCCATTTTCTTGTATGATTGTATGATTTATATAGTTACTTGTATAATTTTCTTACTTTGTATGATTGTTTCTTATACATAGTGCCATGATCTTGAAATCCGTCCCCGTCGGCCCTCGCCCGCTTTATGATTCGGATGTGGTAAATTCTCTTTTATAACTATTTGTTGCATTTCGCATTTATGACAATTATGGCCACCAAGTTGACATAGAGATATTTTAATCTAGGAGGTATGTGAACCGGAATTTGCAACCGACCCTCTTGTCGAGAAGTTAAATTTAGTTGAAAAAGAAAAGGAGTATTTGAAAGAAAAAATTAAAAGAATTGAAAAAGAGAAGATGACATTGGAGTTGTATGTTGCCGATGTCGTCGATGATCACAAGATGAAGATGAATGCAATGCGCTTGAAGATGGATGCAATGCGCTTGAAGATTAAGAAGATTAGAAAATATGCCATTGATAATGAGGCTTGGTATCATTATGTTGTTGGATCAATTGTTACCTTAGTTGCGATCTTCATCGCATTTGTTGTGATGAGGGTACGTTTTCTCTATACTTAGCTTATTTTCCTCCTAAATGGCATAATTACCTAAGTTAGATAAAAAATGAGCTATACTTACGTAAGTTCGCTCAAAAATGGCATCATCCTCGAAAATGACATAATAACCTTACTAAGCTCCAAAATGACCTATTTACCTAGCATAGCTCTAAAATGACCTACACTTAGCATTTTTTCCTAGCTTAGCTAAAAAATGGCATTTTTACCTACCTTAGTTAGAAGAAGAAGAAGATAAAGAAGAGGAGAGGAGAAAAAGAAAGAGAAGAAAAATTCTTCTTCTTCTTCTTCTTCTTCTTCTAGTCTTCTTCTTCTTCTTCTTCTTCTAGCTAGTCTTCTTCTTCTAGTCTTCTTCTTCTTCTTCTAACTTTCTTCTTTCCCAATTTGCAGATTTGCTTTCGATGAGGAAGCTTGCGTTGATGGAGTCTACTCTTCTTCTTGTGCTTCCTTTTTGTTTTGATTTTGTAGGATGAACAATGTGAAACTTGCTACCTATATATGTATGTATGGATGAAACTATATGGACCTTTTGCTTAATTGTTGGATATGTTGGACTTTTCATTTGGTGTATATATGTGTTGGATGATCATATCCATATGGCAGGGATATGTTGGCTATATGTACTTGTTGAAATATTTTGAAATGAATATATATATATATATATCTGTGAAATTGATTGAATTTAAGGAAAAAAAAACAGTGGCAATATAGCCACTTTGCCGTCTGCTAGCAGACGGCAAAGAGGTTTGCCGTCAGCTAGCAGACGGCACAGAGGCCACGTGGCAGCAGCCTGTGCAACCTGGGTTGGCCTATTTGGCCTCTTTGCCGTCTGCTGGCAGACGGCGAAGACCTTTGCTTCTTTGCCGTGTGCTGGCAGACGGCAAAGAGCCTGCGCTGGCCCAGCTGACGTCAGCTGCAGCTCTTTGCCGTCTGCTGACAGACGGCAAAGAGCGCCGTTAGCCCCCTAACGGGGCTGGCACCTTTTGTCTGCCGTCCAGGGTCTTTGCCATTTGCCGGCAGACGGCAAAGGGGCCTTTGCCATTAGTTGTTCGCCCTGACTGTTGGCCGTCTGCTGGCATGGCAGACGGCAAAGAAGCTGATTCCAGTAGTGTACCTAGGGTTTACAAATGGTCGGTTACACGTCGAAGGGATAAACATGCCTATTCACTACTCCAGACGTGGAGAACAAGCCAGGATTCTCGAAGCTTCCTTCCTGGAGACAGAGTCTTCGATCAATCCAGTGCTCGGCAAGTGGCCCATACAGTCCGGCCGATAAGAAATAGGTCGGCCTCCCGAGGACCCCCTAAACCAGGACTCCCTCACCCACCACCGCGTCACCACCACCAACTTTGCAGGCGAAGACCACCTTTCGTCAGGACAGGGTGTACCTCCTGTCCCCATTCAAATTTGGCCGTTGTGGGATCCCTTCCCGCCATTGCGATAAGGGAAGAGGACCTGGGCCGCTAAAAATAGAAACTACGTAGCCCGGTAGAGAGGAGAGAGAAACCACCCCGCAAACACACCACTGTACTAGTTCATCCACAAACCTCCTCGCGAGGCAATCCACCAAAGGCAGGAGTAGGGTTTTACGCTTCGCAGCGGCCCGAACCTGGGTAAACTCTCGTGTGCCATCGTCTTCCTCGCCATCGAGCGGGGTTATCGTGTTGTGAGCTTGGAGGGGCCGAAGCTATTGGGGAATCTTCGCACACGCCCCTGGGCTCGAATTCCTTAGGATTTTGCGGAACCGAAATCCGACAGAAGTGGATTGCGCCCGAGGACTAAGTAACCTGCCTCGTCTTTGGCCGATTATATATTGTGCGCGTACGCACGACCCCTTCTCCTCTCGATGGCAAGGGGTGACGTCCAGCCCAAGAAGAGGAAGGCGAGCACCGATTCAAAGGAGCCTCCTGTCCAGAGGGCGCCGTCAGCCTCTGGCCAAGGACGCGGCTGGGGCGGGAGCGCATCACGCCAATCCAGCGCGACCCTTGGGCTCCCCGGCAACACCGCACCCGGGCACGCGGGTGTGACGCCTACCCCTGGAGCCTCGCCAGCGCCGCTTGAGACGCCGGGCGCCGGGAGTGCGGAGGCTCACCAGGGGGCACTCCTTGCCACGGACGTGGCGACCCCAGCACCGGTGGAGGGGGCGATTTCCCGCCCCCTTCTGGCGGAATCTGCCCCCGAGGACACATCGACGTAGCTTCAGGAGGAGCCAGCCCCCGTGGGACAGCAGGCTGTGAAGTCGTCCGCCCTTGTCATGCCCAAGGGGAAATTGGAGCCTCCGGCGCCCCAAGTCTGCCACGCCACTGCCCCCTTGGACACAGCACCCGCCATCGTGCTGAAGCCGCCTCCTGGTCACGCCCTTGCGCTCGCGGACCGTGGCCCTCTGATCAGGCCCGACGCCTTGGATGAGGCCTAGACCGCGCTTGGCCGGATCCGGGCCGACCTCCAAGACGCCGACAGGCGCTCCCTCGCGAGGGAACGCCAGGGGCTTATTTCTGGGTGGCTCCAGGCTAACGCAGCCACCAAGACGGCCTGGGGGCGGGCTGAGGCTGCCGCCGCGGAGAGCAGGAAGGAGGCCGCCGAAGCCAAGGCGGCTCGTGACGCGGTGCTGGCCGAGGCAGCGTCTGCCGCGGAGCGCTGCGGCGAGGCAGAGGCCAATCTGAAGGCCCTTCAGGAGGAGCAAGCTGCGCACGTGCAACGGCTCCACCAGCGGGAGGACCTCAAGGCCTGCGAGGCAAAACTCGCCGATCGCGACTCCGCGCTATCCCAGGTGACCATTGACCAAGCCGCGAAATGCGAGCGCCTAGCCAAGCTGAAGGAGGAGGTGGTAGAAGCCTAGACGTCCCATGCCCGGCATGTCTCCGATGCGACAGCCCAACTGGATGCCAGGGAGAAGACCCTTGCAGCTGCTGAGAAGAAGAAGGCCTCGGAGCACGATGTCTTCCCCTCCATCGAGCTCAGGCTTTGCCGGGCGCTGCACTTCATCTACAGGGGTGGATTCAAGGAGCCACTGGCGAATCCAGAGGGTGGCTACGCAAGGCTCTCCTCCAAGCTGGCTGAGGTGCTCGAAGGTGCTGTCGCCAAGGTGGACGCCATCCTGGAGGGCGAGTGTCGCGGTATTTTCTCCATGGCCGCGACGTGTGTCTTCAGCCACCTCTACCTTCGGGAGCCCGGCTTTGATTTTGTCGCGGTGATGGTCCCGGTTGCCCCTGAGTCTCGCGCTGCTGCGGTGGCGGCCGTGAAGGATTCCGTGGACGCGCTGGTGAACAAGTTCGCCTGCGTCCCCGACGCCGGGACCCCTGCGATGGAGGCGAGCGGTGGTGACGAAGGCATCGGCAGTGATGTTGACGATGAGCTCGCCATGACTGGGGCAAGCGGCGGCGGCGGCCATGGTGATGACGGCTCCTCCTCTTAGATTTCAACCTGCGACATTTATCATGCCTCGTGGAGGCGTCAGACTTGTTTGAGTTCGCAAAACATTCAGTGCTTGTAATAACTGTTTGAACTTTGTGGTTTCCTTTCGTGATTTGTTTAGTTCCTGCTTGCCTTAGCGCTCTGAGTCAGCAGGGCCCAATCCCGCGCATACCTCGACCGCCGTTGGGGCGTCCGGATCGCCAGGACAAGACCAAGGGGCGAGGGGCTACGTGACTAGTGAGGCCCCTGAGTCGCGATGCTCAGGGGTCCCCCTTGACATGCGAGCAGCCCTCATGAAGGAAACATGGCAACGATGAGGTTGATTTGGAGCGCCTTAGTACTCTGCGTTGGCAGGGCCCAATCCCGCGCATAACTCGACCGCCGTTGGGGCGTCCGGATCTCCAGGACGAGACCAAGTTGTGAGGGGCTACGTGACTAGTGAGGCCCCTGAGTCGCGATGCTCAGGGGTGCCCCTTGACGTGCGAGAAGCTCCCATACCTTTCCTTGCCAGCTTTTGCCTGGGAGGGACGCGAGAAGACCAGGTACCAGGGACCTCGTTAGGTGGCACGTGCCAGGCATGGCCTGAGCGTAGCCCCTGTCCAGCCCCCTCGCTATGCATCCCAGGGGAACGCTGCGTGACGGGGCCATGTGAGGGCCGAGAGGCCATCCTGAGGTTGGTGCAGCTGCTAGGGCGACCTCAGTTGTTTATCCACTAGCGCGTTGCATGGGGCTTCCACTTGGCATGGGCATAGCCGCTGAGTGACCGTGTCATCCGCCAGCGCGGAGCATGGGGCTTCCACTTGGGCGTGGGCATAGTCGCTTAGCGACCGTGTCGTTCGCCAGCGCGGAGCATGGGGCTTCCACTTGGGCGTGGGAAGGGAGCTCTGTGTTAGAGTCTCCGGGCGTGTACAGCCCAATTTCGTTCGTACGCGTGACTGGCACGACAGAACTGGAGGAGGTGTATCTGGGTACCCGTGAGCCAGCGCAGGACTCACGAGGCCCTACCTCAAGGCGGGTTGCGCCTGAATTTTCTGGCACGAGACGCGCTTACAAAACCTATGTGATGGGGGTAACCTGCGCCGAATGAATCTCCGGAGGCCATCGCATGAGAAGGCCAAACACCAAGGACCCCAGGAGGTGACGTGAATGGGGCCGGCCCTCCAGACAGAGCTCAGTCGTTGGGTTTATCGACACTGCAGGGACGGACCCGAGCGCAGACGCCATGGCCAGTCTTCTCATGCGACAACCCGAGGAAAAACACCTGGCGCGCGGCTCCCACGACGGCGAAACACCGAGCAGCGGTTATACGAACCGGGCTGCGCGCCCTGACTCACCCACTCTTGATTAGCTCATGCGAGGACAAAGCACCAAGGACCCCGGGAGGTGACGTGCATGGGACTGGCCCGCGAGAGAGAGCTCGGTCGCTTGGATTTATCAACGCTGCAGGGACGGACCCGAGCACAGATGCCGTGCCAGCCCTTAATCATTAGGCGGTCGAGGGCGGGGTTGTTAGGGCGCATCGACATTCATGGCGACAAAGCACCGGGCATGCAGGTTGGAATACTTAAAACTTATCAAATGCAGAACCAGTTCTGATACATGCGCAAAACGATACAGCTACAGGGGTAGGTCCTAACTGCTTCAGGATGATGCAGCCCGAGGGGCGCCCTCAAATGAACAAACACAAAAGGTCACCTGGTAATGATGCTGCTAAAGCGTTGGGGTAGTTGTTGAAGCTTGATCCTCATGAGCATGAGGGCTCCGGAGGCTCAAGGGGCCCACGGGACCCAGCGGCTCGCGAGGGTCCGGGGCCTCCTGGAGGACCGCGCGGCGTCGGGCCTCATGAGACGCGTGCGTGGCCTGCGCGAAGTGCTGGTACGTAGTGTCCACGTTCACGAGGCCAAAGGGCATGCGGACGTAGCTGCAGGGGTAGGCCCCCACTGTGGCCGACATGCGATGGCCAGAAGAGGCCCTGCGATGCGCCCTATTGAGGATTGGAATGTTGACGCAGACGCGCAGCCCGCCACCCACCTCGGGGGCGGCAGCTGCACTGGGTGGTTCGGGGTGGTGCCCGCCGCGCATGGCCCTCCTAATAGCGCCACGGGGGATGGACGGTAACGCAGCAGCTCGCGCACCATGAGTAGCGCAGCCTGCGCGTTCGCCGGCCCACGGCGAGCGTGGGAGGACGACGTCATGGCGAGAGCGAGGGACGGAGTAGTGGTGCGGCCATCGCGCCGCACTATGGGTGGCTGCGGCGAGTCCTGCTGCTAGTGAGCTGCTGAGTCAGTGGAAGCGTTAGTTGCAGGAGAGGCGTAGCGGAGCGGGACGCCGCGGCCCGCGGGTGCCGTCTCGGCGACACGAGCAGCCCGGCGCTCGGCGTGGACTCAGCGGGCGTCGGCCATGGGAGCAACAAAGTGGAGACAAAGCGAAACTGGAGGGAGGATCCCGACACGCCCCTACCTGGCGTGCCAAATGTCAGAATCGGGGCTCTGCAGACCCAAGAAGGTTCGAACTCTGGGGCGTGTGCGAAGATCTCAACCAGCTCTAGCCTCAAGCTCGCCACCCGCAGCCTAGCCTCGTCGAATCCGTGCGAGCGAACAAGAAGATGGACACAGTGATTTGCCCAGGTTCGGGCCACCTTGCGGTGTAAAACCCTACTCCTGCTTTTGGTGGATTGGCCTCGCGAGGAGGTTTGGGGATGAACTAGTACAATGGTTGAGCGACCTCGCGAGTGCTCTGAGGTGGGAATCCATCCATCCTACGGTGGGTGCTGGTCCCTATTTATAGTGGCCTTGGTCCTCTTCCCTTATCGCACAGGCGGGAAGGGATCCCACAACGGCCAATTTTGAAAGGGGACAAGAGGTACATCTTATCCTGATTGAAGGTGGTCTTCGCCTGCAAAGCTTCTGGGCATGACGCAGAGGTGGGCTCGGCGATGACATCTCTCCTGCCGAGCTTGTGGTCTTGGTCTTGTTGCACCGGAACGGAAACCTTTGGGGGATCCCTTGGGAACTCGCGTACGTCCTAGCCTCCTTAGCACCAAAGTGGAAATTGTCCCCTCTGCGCCCGCTGGCGCCCGCCTGGCCTTGGTCATCATGGCTCACGTCATCCCAGCCTCATGAGGCCGGGTACCTACATAGGACTTTTCGCTCCTCGGGACGCAGCCTGGGGAGGCCGCTCCCCTGCAGGCCTTGGCGTTGTTCTCCTCGCGAGGCTGGGGCTCTCGCGAGGGTCTTGTCTTGGGTGGTTTGCTACTAGACCGTACTGGGCCGTTCGAGGTGGGCCACGCGCTGGGCCGTAGGCAGGCAGGTCTGGGTACCCCCGATCCCAGAACGCCGACAGTGTCGGGGGGAAGTGGGGTGTCCCGCACCCCGTCGTGCGCCACGCGTCGCGCCTGGCCTGCAGGCGGTTGGGGCCCACACCGTTTCGCCCCTCCAACTATCGGAATCTTGCACGCCGCGGGCCCAGGGGCTACTGTCGGCCCCCTGGAACTGGGGGTACCCAGGCCCGTCTTCCTGCGGCCCAAGACACGACGCATGCCATGGACCCAGCACGGCCCGCTGTTGGACTTCACGACTAGGGCCCTCGTGAGGGCCCCCACCTCACGAGGTGAACATCAACAAGCATCGTCGGGAGCCTTGCGAAGCCCCCCTCATGAGGTCGCCTCCTGAGGCCACCCCCGGAGGCCCGCGCGGGGCGGATTAACCAAGGGCAGTTCACCGGAGGTGAGCAGCCCAACCTCCTCACATCGGTGACGCGAGCCACGTCGCGCGGCACAGGATCGTTGCCAGTTGGTGCGGACGAGAGGCTTTCCACTTTCGTGTTAAGGGAGCAAGGCCAGCCCACGGGTTCCCAAAGCAACCCCCAAAGGTTTCCTACTTGGTGGAAGAGGACCAAGGCTAAAGGCTCAGCAGGACGGAGGTCACCCCCGAGCCCACCGGCGCATCACGGCAGGTAGCTTTGGCAGGCGAAGACCACTTTTGTCAGGATAGGCTGTAGTCTTGTCCCCCTTCAAACTAGCCATTGTGGTGACCCTTCATGCCTTGTGTTTTCGGGGGGAAGAGGACCAAGGCCAACATAAGGCTAGGGAACCAGCCACCGTAGGGGGCATCGAGCCCTGGGCAGGAAAGAACACACCTTGTACTCATCCTCATCCTCAAGCAATCCAGACAAGCAGGAGTAGGGTCTTACACCGCGAGGTGGCCCGAACCTGGGTAAAACTGTGTGTCCTTTGTTCTTCTTCCTTAGCTCGAGTCGCCGTGAGGTTGTGAGGTAGAGTAGGGCAGGAGAGCGAGTGCACCCCAGTGTTCAAACCTTTCTGGTTCCCCGGAGCCCCGATTTTGACAAATGCATAGTTGCTATGGAGGAGAGTGGTGGTCTCAGTGCCCCCACCCTTGCTATTTTGCGCCGTGCACTTTATGGTGACTAGTAAGCGTGCACGTGCAACGCACGTATAACCATGAAAAATAAATCTCCCGTACAAACATACCTTATTGCATGTAATACGTAGCATGTCAATTCAACAAAAAGGAAGTTAAGTAGTTCTGGGACATGGAGAAAGGGATTTCGGCATGATATGGTAATGCTAACTAACATGGTGCAGAATTGCATTTTTTATCTGATTGAAACAACAAAAGATTATCGACTAACATGGAGCAGGGCGGACTAGAACCAATCATAGTTACTGCTAGCTGTCATTATTTATAGAGATCGTCAAAGGTTTCTAGTGTAGAATGAAGTATTTAACCAGTGAGCATAAAAATATAGGAGAATGGTGATTTTGGCATAGCGCGTTTCTTTCATTGTAAGCTCCCTCACAAACCGCGGCCAGGAAATTCACCTTATTGATATTTGGTTAGTTTTACAGACATGTAATTCATCTCATTCTTATTTGGTTAGCTTTGCAGACATGTAACCAATTCATACACAAACGCCGGTGAAAAGGAGCATGTGAAAGAAATAAATAAAAGCATATCAGCATATCACATACTTCCTCCGTTCCTAAATATAAGACTTTTTTCAGATTCCAATATGAACTATATACGGAGTAAAATGAGAGAATCTACACACTAAAATACGTCTATATATATTCGTATGTAGTCTCTATTGAAATCTCTAAAAAGACTTATATTTAGGAACAGAGGTAGTATCATTTGAAAATTGCATTATCTAATTGAACAACAAGAACTGACCGTAGTGGGATCTTTGTCAAAATGACACATGAGAGTCATCCATAGGCACCAAACACTGTCGTAATTAAAGGGAAATTTTGCGGCCTTGGATAAACAGAAGGCATATGCCACTAATGAGGTAAGTAATAATATAGCCAAATTAGCACATCTGCATTGCTATATTAACATACTCCTTGATAGTTAGTGAGCATTGACGGAACAAATTAAGATAGCTTGAGAAAAATACATGAATAAGCAAATAATTTCGTAGGCTGTATTATTCATCTTTTGAAACTGGTAGGCCCAAGATTCATACGGAATAAATCTGATAGCTTTAGTATCAACTGATCAAGAGAAGAATACATTTATGGCCTATACATTCAACTCTGTTATAGTATGTACTAAGTCGAACAACTATTTATGAGTTTATTCTTGCAGCTCTTATCAGGTTTAGTACGAAGGACTAAAGTAGCAGAGGATGAGTCTGGACTGAAGAAAATAAAATAAACAAAATATGATAGTAGAAGATCGCATGCTACACATGGAGCCAACATCATATCCAGCCTTTTGTATGGTCAATGATATCTGAGATGTGCTTTGTTGCAATGGGTGTAGCATACACATTTGGATTGATCTCTAACAGTTTCTCCCAATTGGACAAAGGGTATACTCACATTAGTGAAACAACACATGCCCCATCAATAGCCTTGAGGCTTTTATAACTGCATCCCCAGTGACAAATGGTTGGAACCATAGAATATGTTGGGCATCCAAATACACATGGGCCTTATATAGTAAACACTTTGTGGATACAAGATTAAGAAACATGGTGGCATGTAGGGTTTGCTTACTTGCACCTAATCTCTTGCAAATAAACGCTATATACTAAGTTAACCAAATTTGTGTTGCCATCTTTGAAATTATATATAGCATTAGTTGGCACCAAAATTTAGTATACACAATGTGGATGTGAATTATACTCTTGTCATTTTGAAGTTAAACTGTGATCAGCATATATATGCAAAGGAAGTGCATGCAGATGAACAACAAGTCAAATTTTCTTTGTGAATTCTCTATGCACTGAAGTATACATGCAGTGCACGTACAGACCCTTAATCAAACTAAGAGCCCATAATTAATTAGCACCACCACCACTTTATACCACACAGTGGATATGCCCACTCTTCTAATTCTATTTGCGCACATCATCTTACCATGCACGCCAAACACACCAAAACAAACTGAAATTAAACTAACGTCAGTGAGCATGAAGACCGCCTCACAGTGGAGGAGGGCCGCGTGCGCCGAGGCTCAGGAGGGGCCGTCGGTGAGTTGTGTAGCTCGGGCGGGCGGGTGGTCTGCTCCACTTTACAGTCCCCATTCCTAAAAACAAAACATTTTCCCCAAGGTAGAGTGGTAATCAAAGATTAATTTACAATCTATTATCAATATAAAATAAGAAAAGAGAGAATTTTATTGTAGATGCTAAAAGACCTCATAAGTAGAAATAAATAATTGGTGCAAATATCATTTTAACATCATAATCAGGAACCTAGCAGACTCACCGATGAGTGCTTGTATGGCATGAATGGACGAAGGTCAGGGTACATGATTTGTATGGCATTTAGAGGTTGATCAATTAATCCAGCACTTGCACCACTCCTAAACTATATTTACCACAGGTCAAATTATAAGCAAAATCCCAATAGGGCAATGTTGTTTCAGAACCAGAAAGATTAGAACAATGAACATTACTTTTTAACCATATATTCCATATCTGTTTAAAACTCCAGTTAGAACCCAATTGAATGTAACATAATATCTGAGGAGAAAAACAAATATAATTGGCATAAATAATATGTCGGCCACTTTGTTTAAGCAACAGGACAGGGCCATATACTCCTCCACGCACGTTTGACTCGATCAAACTAAAGTATCTCGACAGAGCCATGTAACTGACTAGTTAATCAAAAAGAAACCTAGTGGACATATTACCTCAAACACACTACGTGCACCGTGGTGCGGGATCAGCAGCAATAGAGCATTGGTGTGTCTTGCATGGGGAGGACGATAGCTAATGTGTGGCCACCACCTTCTTCCTCCTCTCCGGCTACTCGATCTCAGCAGGCCACTGCAACCACCTTGACCATTGTAATCAAGAAGCACAATGTGGGAAGACGGTGGCAGCAGCGATGACTCCCGAGTAGTACGATGCAGGCTGCCTGCAGCTAGCGGCTGGGCGGTGGCTCCGGCGAGGGAGGCAGCGTTGGGCGTGATGCAGGCTGCACAGGAGGCCGCGCTAGGCGGGGGCTCCGGCGAGGTAGGCCGCACTGGGTGGGGGTGCCGGCGAGGGAAGACTTCCTTCGCTGTATGCCGGACTTCGTCCTGGCTGTCGTCCAACCGGCGGACGTGACTTGTGGGTAGGCGTCGGGGGTAGCCGGAGAGAAGTGTGGTGGCCTCGATCTGCGGTTGTATGCTGGCAGCGGCGATCTAAACCTAGGAGGATGCGATGGACATGGAATTTAGAACAGAGAGGAGCGGGAAATGGTGTTCGATCTGAGAGGAACTGATTACGCAGCGGGGGGCGAGGCGGGGGCGTGCGCCGTGAGGCGAGGCAGGGGCGAGCGGTGGAGCGAGCTACGGGAGGCGAGGCGGGGGCGAGTGGCCTAGCGACCGGCGGCGCTGAGCGTGGGAGGCAACCGGTGTGGAGGGATCGGCGGCGCTGAGCGGCGGGGTCGAGCGGGTGGTGACACGGGCGGTTCCGAGCATGGGGGCAATTTGTTTTCATTAGAATGGGGGGCAATTTGTTTTCGTAAGCAATTTCGTTAACGATGATTTTTTACCACTGATGATGTAATTAGACGTCAAAGATGATGAGTTGGATATTCCCTCTCTTCCTTTTTTAGGGGTAGTAGATAACACTTACAACTTAGGAGCTATTGTCGCGCGCCGCTTGCACCTTAACCGAACCAAGGGCAAGGTTCATGGTGGTATTTATGCCATGCGCTTAGCAAAGCGTTTTAATATCGCCATAGGCCCCAGTGACTACTTGTTACCTAAGGTTCATCTTGATCACCAGTCTACGCTAGAGCAACAGTTCCTTGAGGAACCTCAGTTCGTTACAACTTAGTATTCAACAAGGATACTCGCGATATTATTGTGTTGCGTGCACCCTCTATGTTTAACTATCGTGCCAGGAACGGATATACCATCATGCCACCAGATATAATTGCTTACCGGAACGAGTTGGCCGAGGCGGAGGCCGCAGCCCAGGAGTGGGACGCTCACGTACCTCAGCCCAACTACTTTTCTCCAGGACCAGATGGATTGTTCGGATGGTGATCACCAAGCTAGGCAAACGCCAAGGTTGGGGCAGTAAGTAATTCTCACCGACATTACATTCATGTTCACACACTTCATATAAATTGTCAGTGTTCATCCTCTTTCATTGTATATCCATGTTAGCTTTATTATTCTGCCTTTTCTTGTGTGTTTAAAAAACTTTGAAAATCCAAAAAAAATCTCGCTTCTTTTCGGTTTTTCTTTCCCGTTTAATTAGTTGTATTATAAAAAGAAAACCCAAAAAGATCTCCTTTGCATGTTGGGAGCTTTCCCATGTAAATATTTTTTCTCGTTCTTGTTTTCCCTATGTTCATTTGCTTTCTTGAGAAAAACAAAAACTTCAAAAATATTTCAGTGTGTTTCTCTGATTTTTTTTTTGAGTTATGAAAGGAGAAGACCACGATGAAAATGTTGAGTGGCTCCCATATGCTTTATTGTTGATGTAACAGAGAGCCAATATTACCTTGTTTTTATCTTTGTATAAAAATGTCCTGCAGATTCTAGCTTAGTCCACGACATTATTGCACTACTAATTATTATCACATCATTCGGTCATGCAAGTGAAAGGCAATAATGACGATATTTGATGAAGTGATCGTGGTAAAGGAAGCTGGTATGAACTCTTCTTGTTTTTTGTTTTTGTAAATATGTTTAGCTCGTTCGATCTTGACTCAGTATATCATGAATGAACATGTTTATGATGACAATTAGAGATTATAGCTTCTAATTCCATGCTTAAATAGCTAGGAGTGGATAATGATTTATCGTATCTGTCAACAAGCATTAAAATGGTTATGATGTGGTATGGTAGTATGGTATTTCCCTCTGAGTAATTTGACTGGCTTGACTTGGCTCATGTTCAAACAAGTAGTTGATTCAAAACCAACGCAGCCTTCATGATCTTTAAATTCAGAGTGTTCATATCCTACTCATGCAATGTCCAATGTTAATTATCCACAATGCATGCTTATGACCATTTTCGCTCTCTAGCTGGTCGCTTCTCAATCTATTTCTAGCCTTCACCTATACTAAGCGGGAATGCTGCTTCTGCATCCAAAATCTTAAACCAAGTTATTCCATATGAGTCCAGCATACCTACCTATATACGGTATTACCATGCCGTTCCAAGTAAATTTGCATGTGCCACCTCTAATATTCAAATAAACATTTGTTTTGTGCACTCGAACCGCTCATGGAGCGATGGAGCGGTCATTATCTTCCATGCTAAGTGGGTTATTCTCAAGATGGGCATTTATTCGCTTGTCATTTTACGAGAGAGGCTGGTAAAAAGGATGCCAAGTCCTGCAAACCTAAATTAATTAAACAAAACTCCTGGGACAGTTGAAATGTTGGAGGGCATCCGTGGATTCGGTCAGCCATGACTTGTGTATGTATGGTGGGTGGGAGTAAACTTTACTATTTTCCTTGGGAACCGCCAATAATGTGTTTAGCATGGAAGATATGGAAATCTTTTGTCGTGGCATAGACAGGAAAAGTGCACTTTCGGATTTCGGGCTCCGCAAAACCCTCAAGGTTTGAACACAGGGGCGTGTGCGAAGCCTCCCTGCGGCCTCGCCCTACTTAGCTCGCTACACGATGGTGACTACGGCCAACTCGCGCGATGACGAGGAAGAAGATGAACATGGTGGTTTACCCAGGTTCGGGCCGCGGCGAAGCGTAATACCCTACTCCTGCTTTGGTGGATTGCCCCTCAGGGAGGTGTGGTGGATGAACTAGTACAGTGGTTTCCAGCCTCGCGAGGGTGCCCGAGCAGTGTTCTTGGCTCTCTGCCTTGTCTTGTGTTGGTGTGTTCGTCCCCCTCTACGGTGCGGCCTAGCCTCTATATATATAGCAGTGGCCCGGGTCCTCTTCCCTTATCACAATGGCGGGAAGGGATCCCACAACGGCCAAATTTGAAGGGGGACAGGAGTACATCCCCGCCCTGTCAAAAAGCGGTCTTTGCCTGCAAAGTAGATGTCGATGTTGCAGAGGTGGGCTCGGCGATGACATCCGTCCTGCGGGGCTCGTGGTCGTGGCCTCGTTGCACCAGAATGGAAACCTTTGGGCGATGCTTTGGGGAACCCGTGTACGCCCTTGCTCCCTTTGCACTAAAGGGGAAACTGCCACGCCTGGCGCGTTGGCGCCCGCCTGTCCTTCCTTGCGTCATCCTTGACTCCTGAGGCCGGGTCCTGCGTAGAGATCTCCGCCACTCCGGAGGGGGCCTGAGGAGGCCCATTCCTTGCTGGTCTTGGTGCCGTTCTCCCTCGCGAGCCTGGGGTCCTCGCGAGGGCCTTGCCTTGTGTGGGGTCTCGCCAGGCCATGCTTGGCTGACGAGGTGGGCCATGTCCTGGGCCGTAGGCAGGCAGGTCTGGGTACCCCCATTCCCAGGACACCAACAGTAGCCCCCGGGCCCAAGGCGCGCTCGAGCTGGCTTCTGGGTGAAGACTTAAGGACGGCCCGAAGCGCCGCGGGGCCCAAAGGCATGCGGGCCAGGCTTTACACGCGTCGAACGCCTGGGCGGCGACGCCCCCGCTCCCGAAGGCATCAGGAGCCGCCCCAAGTCAAACTGACACGATGCCCGCGTGCAGCGCCGGACATCATTGCCCTTCCTTGAATGCTGTTGTTCCCTCGGCCTTCTCTCCTTGGGCCGCGCGGATGTGACCCTTCGATGGCTGCACGCCTCCCGGGATGCGAGGGGGCGCCGATTGGCCCTTGGCCGTACATAAGCAGGCGAGGGCGAGAAAGCCCTCAACTCATCTTCGTGTTCTTCGCCTCCCAACTTCCAAGCCGCCGCTCTCCCAGTCACGGCTTCAGTGAGGAAGTTCTCCGCCGCCGAGAAGGGGAAAGCCCTCGAGGAGAGCCCCGCCTCACCTCCGCCCAGGAGGGGCCGCAGTCGTCCCCGAAAGCATGCCGCGACGCCGGCGGTGGTTCCTAGTGGGCACGGTCATGCTCCAGCGCGGCCCGGGGTTGCCATCGGTGGCCGCGGTGGGGCTCCGTCCAGTGCGGGAAGCCACAGTAGTCGAGGAGGTGGCGCCCGCGGCGGGATGGCGGCGGTGGCAACCTGGCCGCCACGCCCGCGGTTCCATACGGCCGACACAACCCAGGAGTTCGTGGTGTGGGCGGAGAGGCCGGAGGCCGCCTGGTTCCAACTTCCGTGCTTCTTCGCTGGGGTGCTGCCGGCCGGGGGGCCTGACGACCTATGGCTACAGGCCGACGGCTGCTGCAGCACGGCATCGTGGGTGGAGGTCGAGGTCACCTCCGGGGGTTACGTGTACCTGAACCGCGGGTGGCAGACGTTTGCCCGCGCCCGTGGCCTGGTGGGGAGGCGCACCCTTCACTTCAAGTACAACGGGGAGATGACGCTCTTCGTCAAGATCTTCGGGGGAGAGGGCGAGCGCCTGGGGTGCTGCCCGGAAGACGTCGGCCGCGGCGATCTTGGAGATGAGCTTGCCCTTCGTGAAGGGCGCCTCGCCTCCAGCAGCAGCGACACCCCCTCCGAGGGGAGCCTGAGCGACAGCAGCGACAGCAGCTATGGCGCGCCGCTGCGCTGGCGCGCCCGGACCTTGGGGGGTAGCCAGCCACCGCGGCGTTGCTCCTTCGCTCCAGGGGAGTCCGTGCCGGCTCGCCTTCACGGGACCGTGAAAGAACAGGAGGACACTGACTGAGCGCTGGTGCGCCGACGCTGAGGCTCCTGGAGCGGCAGCGCCCGTGGGGGCTTTCTCACTTTCTTTCCCCTCCTCTTTTCCTGCTCCTGCAATCAAAGAACCAAGGGAGGCCCTACGGGCGTGTAAAGAATTGGGCGCTAGCCTCTTTTTATCAGCGCTTTTGTCACGTGCCCTTGCCTTTGCGTTTTTGTTAGTTGAGACCGCCTTCCGGTTGTGATTAGGGTACTTAGCTTGACATGCTCGCGGTAGGCTCCAGGGTCGGGGAGGCGTGGCTATTGCGCTTCGGAAGTCCGGACGTCCTGTGGGCCTCTTCTTCATACGGGTGAGACGGGTTGGGAGCCCTTTCGGCACTCTGTGTCTGCAGGGCCCAGTCCCGCACATTTCCCTACCACCGTAGTTTACGACCGGATCACCAAGGACGCAACTACGAGGCGAGGCCTCGGCACCCTCGATGCCGACCGGATCACCAAGGACGACATCGAGGGGCGTGTGGCTATATGACCGGTAAGGCTCCTGAGGCGCGCTGCTCAGGAGCCCCCTTTGACGCTCAAGCAGCTCTACGTTGGTAGGTCTTAGTCCTGCACATTTCCCTACCATCGTAATATACGACCGGATCACCAAGAACGCAACTATGGGGCGAGGCCTCGACACCCTCGATGCCGACCGGATCACCAAGGACGACATCGAGGGGCGAGTGGCTATATGACCGGTAAGGCTCCTGAGGCATGCATCTTAGGAGCCCCCTTTGACGCTCAAGCGGCTCCCCAAAGAAAAAAATTTGTTTCCAACCCCGGGAGGGGTGGGCCTCCCGAGGCTCCGAGACAGCGCGTCGGGCCGTGAGTGGAGCTCCCGAGCAAGTACGAAGCGACACGAGCCTGCTAACTCATCAGGGAGTACCACGCGAGGATCCGGGCGCCAAGGCCTTGGCTAGGTGCGAGCACCGTGCCCCCAACCCCTGCTCGTGGGGTGCGAGGGGGAGGAGAGCAGGCGTGTGCTCGACCTGAAGAGAGAAACCCAAGATAGGAAATGACGATGGAAACAAATCCCTGGCCCATTTTTTTAAAACATGATTTGGAAAAAGCACCGAGTTTTGCTCCAGAAAAGTTGGCAAATCCAAACATGAGAAAAGCAAATAACAGCCGCGTCCGGCACCTAGACTAGTCTTCGTCTTCCCCCAGCGCTGAGCGTAGGGCATCCACGTTGCATGTGCATAGCCATTGGAGGACAGTGTTGAATTGTCCGCCTACGTAGCTGTGGCTTCCACATTGCGTGGGAAGGAACCCCTCCGCGTCCTCGGGGGGCTCCGGGCGTATACAGCCCACTCATTATTACGTGAGAGTATCACGGGTAGAACTTCCGGAGGTGCTGGATGTTCCAGGCATTCGGGATGGTGACCCCGTCCTGAGTCTCCAGGCGCACGGCGCCAGGCCTGGAGACATGAGCGACCTTGAACGGGCCCTCCCACATGGGCGAGAGCTTACGCAAGCCCTCCCTGGAGAGAACCCGCCTCAGGACGAGGTCTCCGACTTCGAGGGTCCTAGAGCGGATGTTACGGTAGTGGTAGTGCCGTAGCGCCTGCTGGTACCTCACAGCTCGGAGCGAGGCTCGACGACGTGCCTCCTCCCCGAGCACGAGGTCCATTCCCCGCGTGGCACTCTGACGCTCCTCGTCGAATGCCAAGACCTGCGGGGAGCGGTGCTTGACCTCGTGGGGGAGGACGGCTTCGGCTCCGTAGACGAGGAAGAACGGGGTCTCGCCGGTGGGCTTAGTCACGGTGGTGCGGATGGACCACAGCACGGACTGGAGCTCATCGACCCAACCCCTGCCGCAAGCCTCCAACTTCTTCTTGAAGCTCCTTGTCTTGAGGCCTCGCAGGACTTCCGCGTTGGCGCGCTCCGCCTGGCCGTTGCTCCTTGGGTGGGCTACCGAGGCGTAGCATATCTGCGTTCCAAGGTTAGCGCCATAGGTCTTGAAGAGTTTACTTGTGAACTGCGAACCGTTGTCGGTGATGATGCGGTTGGGGACGCCAAATCGGCTCACGATGCCCTTGATGAACTTGATGGCCGATCTAGCTGGGATGGCGTGCATGGGCTCCACCTCCGCCCACTTGGTGAACTTGTCGATGGCGATGTAGAGGTAGCGGTACCCGCCCGCTGCCCGTGGGAAGGGCCCCAGAATGTCCAGCCCCCAGACCGCAAAGGGCCAGGAGAGCGGGATGGTCTGGAGGCCCTGGGCGGGCTGGTGAATTTGTTTGGCATGGAACTGGCAGGCCTCGCAAGACCGGACCAGCTCGATGGCATCATTTAGCGCCGAGGGCCAGTAGAAGCCTGACCGGAATGCCTTCCCTGCAAGTGTGCGCGATGAGGAATGGTGTCCGCAGTCCCCTCCGTGGATGTCTGCCAGCAGCTCGCGCGTGTGCCCCTTGGAGATGCACCGCAGCGCGACATCGTTCGGGCGCCTGCGGTACAAGTCACCGTCCTGCAAGTAGTAGGCCGTGGCCTGCCGTGCTATGCGCTCCGCCTCTTCTTCCTTCTCCGGTAGCGTGCCATGAAGTAGGTACGTCCTAAACTCCTGCATCCAGTCGTCGTCCTGAGGCTCCAGTGCCAGGAGCAGTCGGGCCCCTGAGGCCTGGCCACAGTCCGGAGGCCTCAAGGGCGGCGCTGGGGGGAGCTCCTCACTTTGTGGCGCCAGGTCCTCAGCGGGTGGCGCCACGGAGGGTTTGAAGAGCCGCTCCTCGAAGACGCCCGGCTCCTGGGGCTCACGGCGTGACGCCCTCTTGGCGATGTCATCGGCCTCCCTGTTCGCGCCGCGCGGGATGTGCTGCAATTCCAAGCCCTGAAAACGTTTTTCAATCTTACGTACCTCTTCCAAGTACGCCTCCATATGCTCGTCCTTCGGTGTGTACTCTTTGTTGGAGAAGTTCACGAGGAGCTGGGAGTCGCCCATGATAGTGAGGCACCGAACCCCCAAGGCCGCCGCTGCCTTGAGGCCAGCGATGAGGCCCTCGTACTCCGCGATGTTGTTGGAGACCTTCTCTCCATGCTGGAAACAGAGTTGTATAGCGTACCGGAGCTTGTCTCCTGTCGAGGAAGTGAGCACGACCCCAGCCCTTGCTCCCATGCGCATGAAGGCTCCGTCGAAATGCATGATCCAACCTCAGGTGTCTCATCGCCACGGGTGAGTAACTGGCTTCCATCCAGCCCCCGGTCAGGGGTGTCCTTCCACTCCGCCACGAAGTCTGCCAGGGCTGCCCCTTTGATGACCCTGGTCGTGTTGAACTCTATGTTGAAGGCCTGCGGCTCGATGTTCCATTCGGCGACTCTTCCCGCCGCGTTGGGGTTGCACAGGACCTTCTCCAGGGGATACGCGGAGACGACCTTGATGGGATGTCCTTGGAAGTAGTGGCGCAGTTTCCTCGAAATGACAAGAAGCGCTAGAAGGAGATTCTGTTGCATGGGGTAGCGCGAGTGCGCGCCCCGTAGCACTGTACTGATGTAGTACATTGGGTGCTCGACGAGGGTGAGGTCTCCTGCGGTGTCCTGCCCCATGGCGGTGCCCCCTGCAGTGGCGGCTAGGGCCTCATGAGGATTGAGCACTTCAGGGGCCGTCAGAGCGGTTGAGACCTCATGAGGGTTGAGCGCTTTAGGGGCCGTCGGAGCGGCTGAGGCCTCATGAGGGTTGAGCGCTTCAGGGGCTGTCGGAGCGGCTGGGGCCTCCGGAGCACCGGCTTGGGGAGAGGCAAGCTCCTTGGGATCCTGCGAGCCCCCTTGCTCCATGCTTGGGGCCCGCCGTCGCCTGCCGATGCGGCGTGTGGGTCGGCTTGCTTCTCCATGACCGCCACCAATGCAGCGCTGGCGGAGTGGGGGGTGGCAGTCAGGTATAGTAGCAAGGGCTCCCGAGGGCGAGGTGCCACCAGCACCGGTGGGCTCGTGAGGTATTGCTTGAGTTCCTCGAAGGCCGCGTCCGCCTCCGGGGTCCACTCGAAGGGGCCCTTCCTTTTCATGATCTTGAAGAACGGCAGGGCCCGTTCACAGAGTTTGGAGATGAAGCACCCCAAGGAGGTCACACAACCCACCAATTTCTGCATTTCCTTGAGGGTCTGGGGCGCGCTCATCTTGCTTATGGCCTTGACATTCTCCGGGTTCGCCTCGATTCCCCCGTGCGACACCAGTAAACCGAGCAGCTTGCCCGAGGGGACCCCAAAGATGCACTTCTCAGGGTTGAGCTTCAGGTTCACTTCCCTCAGGCTGGCGAATGTCTCTTCTAAGTCCTCGATCAGGGTCTTGGCCGCCCTGGACTTGACCACGATGTCGTCGACGTAAGCTTCTGCATTCCTCCCGAGCTGCGGCCCCAGGGCGATGTGCATCAGCCTCTGGAAGGTCACCCTGGCGTTCCGCAGCCCGAAGGGCATGCACGTGTAGCAAAACACCCCGCATGACGTGAGGAAGGCCGTTTTCTCGACGTCCTCCACCGCCATTTTGATCTGGTGGTAGCCTGAGAAAGCGTCTAGGAAGCATAGGAGTCCACGATCTGATCAATACGCGACAGCGGGAATGGGTCTTGGGGACAGGCTTTGTTGAGGCTTGTGAAGTCGACGCACATACGCTCCTTCCCGCACTTCTTTGGGACGACCACCGGGTTGGCAAGCCACTCTGGGTAGCGCACCTCCCGGATCACCCCGACCTCCTTCAGCTTGCCGACCTCCAGAGCGATGAACGCCTGCTTCTCCTGAGCTTGCCTTCTTGCCTTTTGCTTCACTGGACGCGCGTTCGGGCACACCATGAGGTGGTGCTCGATCACGTCCCTCTGGACCCCCACTAGGTTGGAGGTGCTCCATGCGAACGCGTCCTTGTTCGCACGTAGGAAGGCCACCAACGCCTCCTCTTGGTCCCGAGGCAGGTCGGCGCCAATGGTGAAGGTAGGGCCAGGGTTTCCTTTATCCATGGGCACCTGCTTCGTCTCCGCCTGACTCTGGGAGAACAGCTGCCTCTTCTGTACCGGCGCGATGTCGTCATTTTCTCACGACAAATGCCATGGGGTGGCTTATCAAGAGTGGTTGGGGCCGAAGGACGCTGACGGGCTCCGGGAGCGGGATTAGGCACAAGCGGTGATAGACACACGATGTACCCAGGTTCAGGGCCCTCCATGGGAGGTAATACCCCTAGTCCTGCTGGTCTAGTTGGATTGGGAGAGGTGTTACAATGATGCTCCACGAGCTGTTTGTCTGGAGGTAGAAGAAGGAGCAGCCGGCTCCTCTTCCCCTGCTATGTGTGAGTGTGAGAGAGGGTCGAATGCCTTCGTGCCGCCCTCTTGCCCGATGCATGGGGGATCCAGGGGGTTTTATAGGCCAACCCCCCGGTGTACAGTATCGTTAAGATATTACAGGGGGGACCCGGCTGGCAGACTCTCCAGCCGGCTAGGGGGCCCGCCGGTTGGGTCGCCTCGTCGCCCGTAGGGCCCGCCGGCTGTGCGGTCCCATCGCGAGCTGGGGCCCGTCAGCCGGCTCTGCTATTGGTCCGCGCTCACCTGCCGCGGCACGGGCCACCCCGCCCGGCGTCGTCTTATGCCAGCCGGCCGAAGTCAGCGGCACGGCCAGTGACGCTGTAGCCACGCCGGGGCAGGTAACGGAGTGGACGGCGGCGCAGAGGTACTGTGGCTCCGCCGGGTCCCAATCAGTCCTCAGTCAGTGGTTCGGTCAGCCGGACTATAGCCATGCGCGTCCGTGCGTCAGCGTCCGCTGTAGCTACATCGGAGTTCGTCGTGGAGGTTGCGTCTTGTCAGCGTACCCGGCCGCATTAGGAAGGGATGGGTACCTGCCCGCCCGGAGGTCAGCGGGCGAGCTAGTCGCGTAGCGGCCAGGCATGCCGGGCAGGAGGCCAGACGGCCGGCATCCGTTCAGTCGGCCGTGGGCCAGCCGGCCAGGGGACCAGCCGGCACCTCACTGTCGGTCGCGGGCCAGCCGGCAAGGGGCCAGCCGGCCAGAGAGGCAGCCGGCCACAGGCCAGCCGGCCGTATAGTTTTCGCTTCGGGGAGGAGCCAAAACTACCTCCCTTCGGCATACCCAGGGGTAATAACCCCGTCAATAGTCCCCGAAGCCGGCGGGGGCCCACGTCCGCCTGACGAGGGGCAACCGGCGGTTTCATCCGGCCACGCCCGCCGGTCGTGCCGGGCCGCCCGGGCGGCCGCGCTGGCCATCGCCTCCGACGCCTCGGGTCCCGTCGCGCCGCTTCGAGCCTCGAGCCGGGCCGCAGCGCGCCACGTGGGGCGTAATGATGTCGTGGGCCCCGCGCCTGTGGCCCGACGGGACGCCTTCCCGGGCCTAGTCCGATAGGCCGTGGGCCTAGCCTGGTAGGCCTCGGGCCGCAGGCCGGGATCCTCTGCGCCTGGACGCCAGCGGCCAGGGCACACGATGCTCACGTCCCGCAGGTTTCCTGGGGGAGTGGGCGCAGTTAATCCCCACGTCCCCCGGGCGCCGCCCCGTGTTTATAAGGGGAGGGGGAGGGGCGGAGGCAGCTCACGCGCCCCTCTCCCCTTCGTCTCCCTTCGTCTTCCTTCTCTCGCGCCGCTCGTTGCTTCGGTACGCGTCACTGCGCCGCCCACATTCTTCCTCGCGCTCGGTCGCCGCGGAGATGGCCGACAGACCTTCCGGCAGCTGAGACGGGTCAATCATCACCGAGGAGGACATCGCGCGCCTCCGCCTTGCCCGGATGCTGCCGTCGGAGGACAACATCGCCGCCCGTCCGGCGGGCAGCGAGGTGGCGCCCGAACCCCAGGAGGGGGAGTTCGTGGTTTTCGCCTGGCATTTCTGTCGCTACTTCATGGATACATTCGATCTTCAGCCGCACCACCTCGGCCCCAACTCCGTCCTCCAGCTCTCGAGCTTCATGACACTCTGCGAGGGCTACCTCGGCCTCCTCCCCTTCGTGGAGTTGTGGAGGAAGCTCTTCTACCTCAAGGGCCGGAGCAACGAGGACGAGCCGTACGCCTGCGGGGGTGCGGTGATATGCGTCTAGGGCCCTCTGTTCCCCCGCATCAAACTCATCGAGTCCATCAAGGGGTGGAACCGGACGTTCTTCTACGTGAAGAACGTCGACCCGGCGCGGGACTACATCCGCCTGCCGGCCTTCGTCAACGCCCCGTCCTCCGGGATCAACTGGACGGGCGACGGGCCGTTTTCGGACGTCGCCGCGGAGTTGGCCCGGCTCAAGACCATGAGAGCCGGCGAGGGGCTGGTCGCGGCCGATCTGGTGGCCGCCTTCATCGACCGCCGGGTGCTGCCTCTGCAGCAGAGGCCGCACTGGATCTGCGATATGTCGGGCTGGCGGGACCCCTGCCGGCTGTCCACCTTCGACCAGTCGCCGCCCAAGGTGGCGAAGCGGGTGAACGCCATCACCAATTTCAAGCTGGCGCCGGGGACTTGGAGGTTTGGCAAGCTGCCGTACAGCCGGCACGACCCGGCGACCCTAGTACGCCCGGCCGCGGTAATTTTCTCCTCTCTTTGACTCTTCGGCCGGCCCCTCCCAGCTTACATTCCATGCTGACCGCAGCACTCCGTGCAACAGAACACACCAGACGGCCCGCACCCCCAGGTGTTCCAGGTGGAGCGTGCCGAGTCCGACCCGGAGGACTTCGAGCCGGGGGCGGCATCGAAGAGGGGGACGGTTCCTCGGGAGAGGTCGAGGCGGACGTCGCGATGGTAGACCCGGAAGCCGGCGGGTCCAGGGCGGCTGGTGAGTTCCCCTCCGGACCCTCCATCAAAGATTGGACTGACGACGATGATGACGATGATGTCGATGATGATGTTCGGATCCTGGACGCGCCACCCTCCGCAGCTCGGCGGGAGACACGCGGGCGGAGCGAGGAGCGGTCAGCTCGTGGTCAGACTGCCGAGGCTGCACGCCAGGAGAAGAGGCCCGCCGCGGGGCAGCCGTCGACCCAGCCACCGGCTCGCAAGAGAGCGCGAGCGGCCACCGCGAAACCGCCGGCCCAGGCCAAGCGGGTCCTGCCCGTTGTCGCCGGGTAAGTGCTTTTTCTGGACTTTTACTGGTTTTCTGGTTTTGCGAGCCGGCGAGCGCCTGAGGCTCTGTTTCTCTGTTTGCTCCAGCGACGCCATCGAGCTCCATGATACGGAGTCGACTGTCAGCCCGACGGATGCCGCCACCCTGCGGGCGCGGGAGCACGCGGCCACGGCGCGGGAAGAGAAGAGGCGGCTCGCGGAGGTGCTGGCCGCGAAGGCGGGGGCGAAGGGCGCGCCCTCGCGCTCGGGGGCCTCGAGCGGCGCGAGGCGGAGGCGGTCCGCCGACCCGGAGCGTGCGACGGACTCCGCCGCGGAGTCGACGCGGAGGTCAAGGCCCTCGTCGATCGAGCCGCAAGAGCCGGTCAAGGAAACGTCCGGGGCCCCACCCGTGACGAAGGTGATCCAGCCGGCAGGAGCGACCTCCGAGCTGGCTGCGGAAACGGCACAGCGGGGGGTGGCGGTGGTGACCCCTCCCGCCATCGAGCCGGCCGCGGACGGCGAGCCGGTTGCCCCGGCTGTGCCGGAGGCGGCGCCGGAGGCACCCGCCGATGGGAGGAGTGAGCCGGCCCTGCCGGCAATCGAGCCGGTCCGGCAGGTGGCGGAGCCGGTGGTGCTAGTCGTGGAAGGGCCCGAGGCCGGCTCCCGTGCCTTGGCGGTCACCGCCAGCCCTCCACCGGCTGCTGCTGTTGTGGATGCCGGGTCGAGCGGCGGGTCGAGCCGGTCGGCGCGGGCGATGCCTGGGGAGCCCGGCCGCATCATGGCGCACTGCCGTGAGGGGCTGGCCCGGTTCGCGGAGGCTACCGAGAGCAACTTTCGGCGCGTGGAGGCGGTGGTGGAGGTAAGACTCTTCTGTCCTGTGTTGAATTATCAGTGGGTGCGCGCGAGCGCACCCACTGGGTGTAGCCCCCGAGATTCGGGCCGGCTGCGCGGCTGCGTGGCAGCCGGGTCGGATCTAACCCTTTCTGGCTTGTCTCACTTTGGTCTCGTGGCGCGGGCAGGCCGAGAACGCCAGGCGGCAGGCGCTTTTCAATGAGGCGGTCCGCATCCACAACCGCGGCAAGGCTGGCTACTACCGGGTCCAGGAGGAGTTGAAGAGAGCACAAGGTACGCCTATTCCAGTGGGGGCGCGCGAGCGCACCCATTGGGTGTAGCCCCCGAGAGTTGGGCTAGCTACGTGGCAGCCGGTCCGGGTCTTCTTCTTTTGAGTGGCTTATGCTTGGTTTTTTTATGCAGAGGAGCTGGTCCCGATCCGGCAGAAAAGGGATGAGCTGGCCCCCGAGCGGGACCGGCTGGGGCAGGAGCTCCAGACGTCCATGTCGGAGCGAGGCCGGCTGGGGCAGGAGCTCCAGACGGCCGCGTCGGAGCGGGAGCGCCTGACCGCGGAGCTGCAGCGGGAGGTGGCGGCCTGGGAGGACGTCGTCAAGCAGGCGGCCGACGCCACCCAGCGGGCCGCCGCTCTTCAGGTTGAGGTGGAACGCCTCAAGGGGGAGCTCGAGATGCGCGGGGTTGCCCTTGCTCATGCGGAGGAGGCGCTAAAGAGGGAGAGGAGCGCGGGCCTCCAGTTCGCCCTCGAGATGGACAAGGCTTTCCAGAGTAAGCTTTGTTTGAATCTTTTCTTCCTTCGCCGACTGCTTTCGACCTTCTTTCGTCTTATTCGTTGATTCTCCTCTCTCCCCAGACCGGTTCCCGGAGACCCAGCGCCGCGTTGAGCAGGTTGTGGCGGATCACCGGGAGTGCCTGCGGCGGCGTGGGCAGGAGATCGAGGAGCACGCCGGCTGGGACGTGTCGGTGCTTGCGCTGGCCATCGAGAACCGGCTGCTTCACGTCCGGCGCTGCATGGACCGGCTCCTCACGGCCGGCAAGGAGGTGATTGCGGCCCTCTGGCCGGGTCGTGGAGCCCCGGAGGGCCGCGTGGCACTGTGGCTGGAGAACGCGGTGGCCCGGCTCGCTGTCTGGAAGGATTCGGCGGCTCGGGCCGGGGCGTAGATGGCTGTCCGGTTCGTTATGTCGTGGTACACCGGCGTCAACCTGGACCGGCTGGCCACGATGCGCGAGGTCCCCGAGGCGGAGCGGCTCGCCTGCGAGGATGCCCTCGTCCGCCCGGCCAACGAGCTGGCGTCGTATGTCGACCCGGACGTTCTCCTGTCGGCGCTGGGTGAAGACGGCGAGCCGGTTGCCGAAGACTCCTTTGGCAATCCTCAGGGCCCCGAGGACGACGAGGTTGCTGACGAGAGCATAGATTCTAGCACCGACAGCAACACCGAGGCCACGGAGACCACGGAGGCAGATCCGAAGGCTGCGGCTTCCCCTGGGCGAACTGTTGAGCCGCCGGCGACTCCCCGGCGGTATGAGCGATCGTGCGCGCTTCGTTCTTTTGCCAACAAACTTGTTTATTTAAGAAGACACAATTCCACCCACTGGGGGTGTATTGTAATGAACCCTTGGCCGGTGGCCTTTTGTTTATGACTCTGTTTGATGTTTAAAGCATTTGCGTGCCGGCTCCTCCCTTATCCCTCTGCCTTTCGACTCGTATTTCTTGCACAGGTTCCTTCCGGCTTCCGCCCCGCCTGTCAGCCAGCCGGGTGCCGGTCTGGGACAGGGACGGGGCTTCGTCCTTAGGGAAAACGCGCGGTCCTTAGAGTCGTCCGGCTAGGGTTGGGGCGAGCCGGCAGAGGCGGTTTTTTATAGGAATACGGCCGGGTTGGGCCTGCCCGGCTGCCACTCTTTAGGGGGCGTTCGCGTGGTAAGTGCTTTTTTACCCCGTGGTTCCGCCAGCCAGACAGCCGGGGGCCGGTCTTGGACTGGGTAGGGAGGGTAGGAAAAGGTGGCTTGCCCACGCTACTTGTCTGCTTGAGAGAAGAGCTGGCGAGCCCCCGGGCCAGGGAGCCGGACCCGGGAGCCCTACCTAAGAGGATGACGAGCCTTCGAAGGAAATGAAAAGTGGGCGTGCCCCAAGTGCCGGCTTGGGGCCCCCAGTGCATTCATAAGAGAAGATACATACATACATGGGTTTTTTCTTAACAGTAGAACGGTCGGAGGAGTGCTGCGTTCCATGGGTGTTCCGTTTATTCGCCGGAGGTATCTCTTTTGCGCTTCTGTGATTTCTGGGCATCTATCAGGTAGTATGCGTTGTTGTGCAACGCCTTACTGACGATGAACGGGCCCTCCCATGGGGAGGATAGCTTGTGCTGGCCAGCGGTTCGTTGGATCCGTCTGAGCACCAAGTCCCCCTCGCGGAAGGAGAGGGGCCGGATCCGCTTGCTGTGGTAGTGCCGGAGCTTTTGCTGGTAGATGGCCGTCCGGCTCAGGGCCAGCTCGCGTGCTTCTTCGAGTAGGTCGACGCCGTCTTCTCTTGCTTCCTTCGTGTCCTTCTCCGTGTACAGGGCGACCCGAGGCGAATCGAACTCGACGTCCGTGGGGATGATCGCCTCGGACCCGTAAACGAGAAAGCCGGTCGACCGGTTAGGAGTGGTCCTGAGGCTCCAGAGGACTGCCGGCAGCTCCTCGACCCAGCAGCCGGCTGACCGTACGAGGGGAGCCACGAGCCGAGGCTTGAGGCCGGCTAGGATCAAGCCGTTTGCCCTCTCAGCCTGGCCGTTTGACTGTGGGTGGGCCACCGATGCGAGGTCGAGCCGGATGCCCTGCTGGGAGCAGAAACGCGCCATCGCGCCTTCGGCGAAATTCGTGCCGTTGTCGGTGATGATGCTATGGGGGACGCTGTAACGGACCGTGACATCCTTGATGAACCGGACGGCCGTGGGGCCATCCAGTTTCTTGATGGGTCTGGCCTCGATCCACTTGGTGAACTTGTCGACAGCCACCAGCAGGTGCGTCATGCCGCCTCGGACGGTCTTGAAGGGGCCTACCATGTCCAGCCCCCAGACGGCAAAGGGCCATGAAAGTGGGATGGTTTGGAGGGCTGTGGCCGGCAGGTGGCTCTGCGTGCTGAAGCATTGACACCCCTCGCATTTGTCGACTAGTCGCTTGGCCTCCTCCAAGGCCGTCAGCCAGTAGAAGCCGTGGCGGAAGGCCTTGGCCACCAGGGTTCTAGAGGCGGCGTGGTGCCCGCACTCGCCCTGGTGGATGTCGAGGAGGATTTCTTGTCCCTTCTCCGGCTCGACGCAGCGTTGGAACACGCCGGTGGTGCTGCGATGTACCAGCTCCTGGTTGATGATGCTGTAAGCTGGGGCGCAGCGCTGGATCTGCCGGGCCTTGTCTTCGTCGGGAGGGAGCTCGCCGCGCAGTAGGAAAGTGAGGATGGTCTGTGCCCACGAGGGGGCCGAGACGGGGGTCGGCTCGAGCTCGAGTGGGACGCCGGGGGGAACCGGAGCCGGCCCGTCAGTCCCCGGGACCGGCCCGCCAGCCCCCGGGACCAGTTGCCAGCCCCCGGGACCGGGACAGCGGGGAGCGCGGCGAACGCCGTCAGGACGGCCGTAGGGACGGAGCTGGCCGCCGCGAGGGTGCCGGGCGTCGGAGCCGGCGGAGTTGGTGCCGTTGCTGGGGCTGTTGGGGCCGGCGAGGCGGTCGGAGCCGGTGGTGCCGGCAGAGCTGCCGGAGCAGCCGGTACGAAGATGGACTCCGATTCGGGGGAAGGCTTGAGCAGCCGTTCGAGGGAGACGCCGGCTGGGATGACCTGCCGGGTGGAGCCAATTTTTGCTAACGTGTCGGCCGCCTCGTTGTCCGCTCGAGGGACGTGGTGGAATTCACAGCCCTCGAAGGAGCCGGTGAGCTGTTGGACGAGGAAGCGATAGCTGGCCATGTTGGCTTCCCTGGCGTCCCATTCGCCAGAGACCTGCTGCACCACGAGGTCGGAGTCGCCAAAGCAGATGATGCGCTGGATTCCGATCTCCTTGGCGAGCCAGAGGCCGTGGATGAGCACCTCGTACTCGGCGACGTTGTTGGAGGCGGTGAAGAGGATCTGGAGCGCGTACTTGACCTGGTCCCCCTTAGGGGACGACAGGACGATGCGGGCTCCCAAGCCGGTTCGCATTTTCGAGCCGTCGAAATGCATGCGCCAATGCGTGGAGTCCGGGGGAGGCGGCATGAACTGGGTCTCGGCCCAGTCGACAAGGAAATCCGCCATGGTCTGTGATTTGATGGCGGTGCGCGGCTCGTACCGGATCTCGTGGTCAGCGAGGGCGCTGGCCCACTTGGCGATCCGGCCGGTGGCGTCCCGGACGCTCATGATCTCGCCGAGCGGGGCCGTGCTCACCACGGTGATGGTGTGCTCCTAGAAGTACTGCTTGACCTTCTGTGTGGCGAAGTATATGCCGTAGCACATTTTCTGGTAGTAGGGGTAGTTTTGCTTGGAGGCGGATAGGACCTCGCTGAGGTAGTAGACGGGGCGCTGGACCGGCAGCGTTTTCCCTCTTCCGGCCGCTCCACCACCAACACGACGCTGACCACGCGGGTGGTGGCCGCGATGTACGCGAGCATCGGCTCCTTCTCAGCCGGCGCCGCCAGGATGGGGGCGCTGGAGAGCGCGCACTTGAGGTCGCGGAACACCGCGTCCGCCTGGTCATTCCACTCGAACTTGGGCGACTTCCTCATGAGCTGGTAAAGAAGCAGCGCCTTCTCGCCCAGCCGGCTGATGAACCGGCTGAGAGAGGCAAGACAGCCGGCGAACTTCTGAATGTCGACGAGCTTGGCCGGTTTGTGCATGCACTCGATGGCCCTGATCTTCTCTGGGTTATCTTCGATGCCGCGGGCGGACACGAAGAAACCCAGGAGCTGGCCGGCTGGCACGCCGAACACGCACTTCTACGGGTTTAGCTTGATCTTGTATTCGCGCAGGTTGGCGAAGGTCTAGCGGAGATCGTCGAGGAGGCTGAAATGCTTCTTGGTCTTGACGACGATGTCGTCCACGTAGACGTGGACGTTTCTGCCGATCTGCGGCAGGAGGCACTTCTGCATGCAGCGCTGGAAGGTAGCGCCTGCATTCTTCAGGCCGAAGGACATGGTGATGTAACAGTAGGCCCCGAAGGGGGTAATGAAGGAGGTCTTCAGCCGGTCGGCCAGGTCCAGTTTGATCTGTTGGTAGCCTAAGTAGGCATCCAGGAAAGACAGCAGGTCGCAGCCGGCCGTGGAGTCGATAACTTGATCGATCCTTGGCAGGGCGAACGGGTCTTTGGGACATGCCTTGTTCAGGCTCGTGTAGTCGATACACATGCGCCACGTCTTGTTTTTCTTCAACACCAGGACTGGGTTGGCCAGCCAGTCCGGGTGGAACACCTCCATGATGAAGCCGGCTGCGAGCAGCCGGGCGATCTCTTCTCCTATGGTACGCCGCTTCTCCTCGGAGAAACGGCACAGGGGTTACTGGACCGGCTTTGCATCTGGCCGCACATGAAGTTTTTGCTCGGCGTACTTCCTCGGAACACCCGGCATGTCTTTTGCATGTCTTTTGGAGACCATGCAAAGATGTCCCGATTCTCACGGAGGAAGTCGACGAGCTCGCCTTCCTATTTGCTGCTGAGGTTGGCGCCGATGGTGACGCATTGCTTGGGGTTGGCCCGGTCGAGCGGCACCTGCCTGGTGTCTTTGGACGGCTGGAACGACGCTTCGTCGGTTGTTTGGGACGGGGGAGTCGGCACGGCCGGCACGTTGGAGGCGTGCGCCACGAGCCGGTTGAGCTGCCGCTTCTCCTCCGCTATCTCCAGGGCCTCGGCCAGCCAGTTGCCATCACGAGCGCACTCGATCAACATCTTGTAGTTGCCGGTGATGTTGAGGATGCCCTTGAGGCCCGACATCTTGAGCTTGAGGTAGGCCTAATGGGGGACTGCCACGAATTTGATGAGGGCCGGCCTGCCAAGCAACGCGTGGTAGGGACTGTCGAGGTCCACCACCTCGAACCATATCGGTTCGCGGCGAAAATGGCTCTGGTCGTCGAAGAGGACGTCGAGCTCGATCTTGCCGATGGGAGTGCAGGACTTTCCCGACACGATCCCGTGGATGACCGTATGGCTTGTTCGTAGGTCTTTCTCCTTGAGCCCTAGCTTGACCATCGTGTCGTGATAGAGGATGTTGATGCGGTTGCCTCCGTTGACCAACACCCGCGAGAAACGGCAGGTGCGCCTCTCGGAGACGATGGTTGGGTCGAGGACGAGGGCATGGCTGCCCAGGTTTGGCATCACGGCCGGGTGGTCCGCCCGGCTCCAGGTGACCGGCTTCTCGGACCAGTGCATGAACTGGGGGACCGAGGGGGAGACGGCGTTCACCTCGTGCCGGCGCTGGCGCACGCTGTGTTTGTCAGTTGCTTCACTGGTGAAGACAACGTTGGACCCGTCCTGGCGAGGGAACTGGTCGTGGAGGCGGCCGTCATTGGCTGCCGGAGCCGGAGCAGGCGGCGTGGCCTGTGTCGGAGCCGGCTCGCGGGGAGCCGGAGGCGGAGGGGCCGGGAGTCCCTCGCCTCGGGCCAGCCGCTGGGAGAAGCTGCACTGCCGGAGCGTATGGGTGGCCGGCTTGGCCCCGGAGTGGTGTTTGCAGGGGAGGTCGAGCATCTGCTCGAAGGTGAGCTTGGGCTGCCAGGCGGCCTTGCCGGTGCGCTGGCACTGGCTGGGGTCCTGGGCAGCCGGCTGCTCTTCCTCGATAGTGGCGACCTGCCGCCTCCCGTAGCGGGGATCCGGCTGGTCAGACTTGCGTTTGTTGTTCTGCTGCTGCCGGCTGTCGGCGGCCGCCCGCGGCACGGCGGGTGGCGGAGTCGGCTTGGCTGGCGTGGCGACCTTCACCCGCATGGCGGAGTCGGCCGTGGCATATTTGTCAGCCTTGGCCATTAGGTCCGCCAGGGTGGCCGGCTCGGAGCACAGGAGCTTGTGCTTGAGGTGAGTGCCGTCACGGCAACCCTCGATGAAGTACTGGATGGCTTGCACCTCGTGCACCCCCTCGCAGGAGTTGCGAAGCTCGGTCCAGCGTGTGAGGTAATCTCGTAGGGGCTCCTCCGGCCCCTGAACGCACATGGCTAGCTCGCGGGGCCGACCAGGCCGTTTGTAGGCGCCTCGTTGCGGTGGTTTCTGCCAGCCGGATTGTTGCTGTGCCGGCTATTCACGGCCGGCTGCTTGTTCCCGCGCAGCTGTGAACGCCGAACGTTGCTTCCCTCGGCCCGCCGGCCGTAGGGGTGGGGGGAACTGGAGTGCTGGGCCGGCTGACAGTTAGCAGCCCCAGTGCCCACGCCCTCGGGACGGGGAACCTCGGAAACGGCCCCGCCGGGGGTGAGGCCGGCTTGTTGCGCGTTGGCGGTGTCGATAAGATCTTTGATGTGTCGCTCGCCCACCAAAGTAGCCAGGTCCTTGTAGGCTACCTTGGCAGCCCGCAGGTTAGCCGCGGGGGTGTCGTAGACGGGCAGGCGGCCGCCGAAGATTTCCGCGACCACGCGGCCGCGGTTGCGGACGTCACCGCGCTGGCTGGGCTCGTTGCCGGCGGGGGTGAGGCCGTAGGCGGAGTTATACTCTCGCTGCGCGGACTCCATCCGGCGCTTGGTGGCGGCAAGCTTGGTTGCCTCGTCGAACAGCAGACGGCGAGCGGCCTCCAGCTCGGCCGTAGCCGTAGCTGGGTTCGTCGTCAGTGCGACGGGGGTGCTGAGGCCCCGAAGCGCGGCGCCGAGAGGGTCGGAGGTGCCGGTTGCCATCACCCCCGCGCGGACGTCGGGAGTTGCCGGCCTCGCCCGAGGTCAGCGCGCCTACGGACGAGGGCGGGTCAAGGCAATTGAGCACCTGGCTAGGGTACTCGTCGGCAGCTGGCGCGTCGGCGAGGCTCAGCTTACCGAGACGCTCAGCGAGCGCGGCGGCGTCGTGCGCGAGGTCGCGGCCGAGGCGCTCATCGGAGAGGTCGGCCGCGTCGCCCGCAGGACCTGCCGGAGCAAGCCCCAGGAGCGTGCAGTTCCGCCCAGACGCGGGGCGGTCGAGGGAGGTTGTGAAGGGTCCCGCCCGGAGCGTGACTCCGGCCGACACCGCGTTCGGCCCCACGGTGGGCGCCAAATGTCGTCGTTTTCTCACGACAGATGCCATGGGGTGGCTTATCGAGAGTGGTTGGGGCCGAAGGACGCCGACGGGCTCCGGGAGCGGGATTAGGCACAAGCGGTGATCGACACACGATGTACCCAGGTTCAGGGCCCTCCGTGGGAGGTAATACCCCTAGTCCTGCTGGTCTAGTTGGATTGGGAGAGGTGTTACAATGATGCTCCTCGAGCTGTTTGTCTGGAGGTAGAAGAAGGACCAGCCGGCTCCTCTTCCCCTGCTATGTGTGAGTGTGAGAGAGGGTCGAATGCCTTCGTGCCGCCCCCTTGCCCGATGCATGGGGGCTCCGGTGGGTTTTATAGGCCAACCCCCCGGTGTACAGTATCCTTAAGATATTATAGGGGGGACCCGGCTGGCAGCCTCTCCAGCCGGCCAGGGGGCCCACCGGTTGGGTCGCCTCATTGCCCGTAGGGCCCGCCGGCTGTGCGGTCCCATCGCCAGCTGGGGCCCGTCAGCCGGCTCTCCTATTGGTCCGCGCTCACCTGCCGCGGCACAGGCCACCCCGCCCGGCGTCGTCTTATGCCAGCCGGCCGAAGTTAGCAGTACGGCCGGCGACACTGTAGCCACGCCGGGGCAGGTAACGGAGTGGATGGCGGCGCAGAGGTACTGTGGCTCCGCCGGGTCCCAATCAGTCCTCAGTCAGTGGTTCGGTCAGCCGGACTGTAGCCATGCGTGTCCGTGCATCAGCGTCCGCTGTAGCTACATCGGAGTTCGTCGTGGGGGTCGCGCCTTGTCAGCGTACCCGTCCGTAGTAGGAAGGGATGGGTACCTGCCCGCCCGGAGGTCAGCGGGCGAGCTAGTCGTGTAGTGGTCAGGCGTGCCGGGCCGGGGGCCAGACGGCCGGCATCCGTTCAGCCGGCCATGGGCCAGCCGGCCAGGGGACCAGCCGGCACCTCACTGCCGGTCGCGGGCCAGCCGGCAAGGGGCCAGCCGGCCATAGAGGCAGCCGGCCACAATCCAGCCGGCCGTATAGTTTTCGCTTTGGGGAGGAGCCGAAACTACCTCCCTTCGGCATACCCAGGGGTAATAACCCCGTCACGCGACGTCGAGGACATCCCCGGAGTCCTTCGTGACCAGCGCGGTATCCCCGGCACTGGGGCGCGCCGCGGCCGCCGCTTTGTAGGTGAGCTTGAGCGCGTGGGACGCGTCCTTGACATTTCCCATGATGGTGAGGATGCCACCGCTCCCGGGCATCTTGACGACGTTGTAGCCCGGGTGCGTCGCCGCCATGAACTGGGCGAGGGCGGGGTAGCCCAGTATCGCGTTGTACGGGAGGTGGATGTGGGCGACGTCGAAGTCGACCTGCTCGGTGCGGAAGTTGGAGCGGGTGCCGAAGGTGACGGGGAGGCGCACCCGCCCCACGGGGACGACGGGCCCCCCGACCACCCCCGAGAAGGGCCTTGAAGGTGCGAGTTGGTCCCGAGGTAGCTGTAGCGCGTCGAAGGCCTCCACGGAGCTGACGTTGAGGCCGGCGCCACCATCTATGATGGTCCTGGAGACAGCCACGCCGCTTATGGTTGGCGTGCACAACATGGGGAGGGTTCCGGCGGCTGTCGTCGTCTTGGGGTGGTCGTCGGGGCCGAAGGTGATGTCGGTCTCCGGCCACGTACGGGGCGGCGCGGGCACGGGCCGCGGCCGGACCGCTCCTACGTGGCGGAGAAACTGCATGACCTGCAGATTGGAGGAGGGCGCCTGCGACCCGCCGAGGATAGAGGCGACCACTGAGCCGGCCCTGCGCGTCCCGGCGCCATCGCGCGCCAAGGGCCGGACGGCGTCCGGGATCTCGTCCGCCATGGGGTTGCCGAACCAGGGCTTGACTGTCGCCACGAGAGGGGGAGCTTCGACACGCCCCTACCTGGCGCGCCAAATGTCGGATTTCGGGCTCCGCAAAACCCTCAAGGTTCGAACACAGGGGCGTGTGCGAAGCCTCCCTGCGACCTCGCCCTACTTAGCTCGCTACAAGATGGTGACTACGGCCAACTCGCGCGATGACGAGGAAGAAGATGAACACGGTGGTTTGCCCAGGTTCGGGCCGCTGCGAAGCGTAATACCCTACTCCTGCTTTGGTGGATTGCCCCTCAGGGAGGTGTGGTGGATGAACTAGTACAGTGGTTTCGAGCCTCGCGAGGGTGCCCGAGCGGTGTTCTTGGCTCTCTGCCTTGTCTTGTGTTGGTGTGTTCGTCCCCCTCTACGGTGCGGCCTAGCCTCTATATATATAGCAATGGCCCGGGTCCTCTTCCCTTATCACAATGGCGGGAAGGGATCCCACAAAGACCAATTTTGAAGGGGGACAGGAGTACATCCCCGCCCTGTCCAAAAGCGGTCTTCGTCTGCAAAGTAGCCGTCGATGATGCACTACTAGAAAAAAGGTTGTTAGTGGCGCACCAGTTTTTGCTATTAATGGCGCACTATAGGTGCGCCACTATTAACATGCCACTAGTAACAAATAGTAATGGCGCACCTCTGGTGCGCCATTAGTATAGCAGATAATAGTGGCGCACCACATAGTGCGCCATTACTATCTCAGGTAGTAATGGCGCTCCACATGTGCGCCATTACTACCTTTTCAGGTGCGCCACTGGTAACTTTTATTATTATTTTTTGTCGATTTTTTTTTTGAATTTGGAAGCGGGAAAATAGTAATGGCGCACATTCTAACTCCCACGGTGCGCCATTACTATTTTGAATTTTGAATCTGGAGCTGGATCGCGATTTTTTTGCCCTTTTTTTGCTCGTATTTTTGCACGTTATTTTTTCAAATTTTGTTCTCGTTTTTGGATCTTGTACGTTCTTTTGCCGGAGAGGAGTTCGCCGGAGAGGAGGGCCGAGAAGAGACCGTGAGGAGGAGAGGAGGGAGGAGGAGGAGGTCACCGGAGAGGAGCTCTCCTACATCGTTGGAGAGGAGGAGGAGGAGGTCACCGGAGAGGAGCTCGCCTACATCGCCGGAGAGGAGGAGGAGGTCGCCGGAGAGGAGTTCACCGTAGAGGAGGGAAGAGAAACCGTGAGGGGAGGGGAGGATAGGAGGGAGGAGGAGCTCACTGGAGAGGAGGGAGGAGGAGATCACCGGAGAGGATGGAGGTGGAGCTCACCGGAGAGGAGGGAGGAGAAACCATGAGGGGAGGGGAGGAGAGGAGGGAGGAGGAGGTCGCTGGAGAGGAGGAGGAGTTCGCCGGAGAGGAGTGGGAGGAGGTCACCGGAGAGGAGGAGGAGGAGGTCGCCGGAGAGGAGGAGGGGAGTATGGTGGAGGAGAGGAGGGGAGATGGAGTGGAGGAGATGGAGTGGAGGAGAGGTGGAGTGGAGGAGAAAAATGAAGAGGTAAGGAGGAGAGGACCCCGTCCAGCCATATATACGGCATAGTAATGGCGCACCGTTGGCAGGTGCGCCATTACTAACTTTTTTTTTATTTTTTTTATTTATTTTGAATTTTGAAGGCGGGAAGATAGTAATGGCGCACCTTGGGCAGGTGCGCCATTACTAACTTTTTTTTTCATTTTTTTGATTTATTTTGAATTTTGAAGGCGGGAAGATAGTAATGGCGCACCTTGGGCAGGTGCGCCATTACTATGCCGTATATACAGCATAGTAATGGCGCACCGTGGGCAGGTGCGCCATTACTAACTTTTTTTTTATTTTTTTTATTTATTTTGAATTTTGAAGGCGGGAAGATAGTAATGGCGCACCTTGGGCAGGTGCGCCATTACTATGCCGTATATACGGCATAGTAATGGCGCACCATGGGCAGGTGCGCCATTACTAACTTTTTTTTTTGATATAGTTTGAATTTTGAAGGCGGGAAGATAGTAATGGCGCACCATGGGCAGGTGCGCCATTACTGAGTTTGATTTTTTTTGAATCTTTTTGCCTCTCCAGATCTTGAAAGCCCCGTAACTTTTTTTCTGTTAGGTTTTTGAGAATTCTAAAAATCTTCAACGGGGTCCTCCCGGTTGAATTCGGATATAACTTTTCGAGTAGATGCTTTTTCATATAAAATACTTTTTCATCGGAGGTCGTATGCAAAAGTTATGGCCATTTTACCGAAACACGGCGGCCTTTTGCAAAAAAAATCGAAATTCATGTTTGTTAATTTTCCTAACAACTAGAACACATAACACATGGGCATCTCGAAGAATTTTTAAATTTGAATCTTTTATCATTTTATTTTATTTTTTTAAAACTGAAAAGGCGATCCACGGGGGGGGGGGGGGGGGTGTGTGTTTGTGTGTGTGAGACGTTAGTAATGGCGCACCCTCCCTGGTGCGCCATTGCTAACCTTAGCAATGGCGCACCAGGGAGGGTGCGCCATTACTAACCTCACACACATGCGGGCACACACCCCCACCAGACATAGCAATGGCGCACCACACCAAGGTGCGCCATTCCTATGTAGCATAGTAATGGCGCACCTAGGTGTGGTGCGCCATTGCTATGTCTGGTGGGGTGGGGGGATGGACAAAAAAATAGCAATGGCGCACTGCTCAGGTGGTGCGCCACTACTAAAAAATAACAATGGCGCACCTGCTTCTGGTGCGCCATTGCTATATAGCAGTGGCGCACCACCACCATGGTGCGCCACTAATAGGGATATTGGCTATAGCCATTTTTCTAGTAGCGATGCAGAGGTGGGCTCGGCGATGACATCCGTCCTGCGGGGCTCGTGGTCGTGGTCTCGTTGCACCAGAATGGTAACCTTTGGGGGATGCTATGGGGAACCCGTGTACGCCCTTCCTCCTTTTGCACTAAAGGGGAAACTGCCACGCCTGGCGCGCTGGCGCCCGCCTGTCCTTCCTTGCGTCATCCTTGACTCCTAAGGCCCATTCCTTGCTGGTCTTGGTGCCGTTCTCCCTCGCGAGCCTGGGGTCCTCGCGAGGGCCTTGCCTTGTGTGGGGTCTCGCCAGGCCGTGCTTGGCTGACGAGGTGGGCCATGTCCTGGGCCGCAGGCAGGCAGGTCTGGGTACCCCCGTTCCCAGGACGCCGACATGCACCACCCCAAAAACTATAATTTCAATCCTATTTTAAACCTTGAGCTCTGGCACGTCTGCAAATCAATGCTTCCCTCTGCGAAGGGCCTATCTATTTACTTTAATGTTGAGTCATCACCCTCTTACTAAAAGCACTAGACCGGAGAGCACTATTGTCATTCTTATGCATGGAGTCTAGTTAATGTTGGATGTGAGCATGACTGGATCTTTTCTACCCTGAATTATAATGTTTAGTCACTGCTTGAACCTCGAAGGTGCTTTGCATTTATGTTTTGCGGTCTCAGAAAGGGCTAGCGACATACCATGTCATCATATTATATAGTGATTGTTTCGACAAATTGTTTGCATGTGAGATATCTTATTATTGTTTGCTAGTTGGTTATGAATTGCCATGAGTGAATATGATGTTTAATTTTTATCATGGATATGGTTATTTACGATTTATGCTGAAAACTAGAACACTAGCTAAGCATGTGTATAACAACGAGAACAAAAGAGTTTGTAAAAGTTTTATTTATCACTTTCAGTTTATCAATTAAATTGCTTGAGGACAAGCAATGAGTTAAGCTTGGGGGAGTTGATATGTCAAACGTAGCTACTTTTCCAAACATTTTTGCTCTGGTTTTGGAATCTAATTTGCATGATTTGAATAGAACTAACCCGGACTAACGCTGTTTTCAGCAGAACTACCTTGGTGTTATTTTTGTGCATAAATAAAAGTTCCTGGAATTGGACGAAACTTTTTGTGAATTATTTTTGGAATAAATAATGAATTATGGAGCGAAATTCCATCGGAGGTGGGCTGCCTGTGGGCCAGAAGCCAACAGGGCGCCCCCCAGGCGCGCCCTGATGGCTTGTGGGGCCCAAGTGGCTCTCCCGACCCTAATTCCACTCCTATAAATTCACATCTTCGGAGAAAAAAAATTGGGGAGAATATTTCATCATGTTTCACGAGATGGAGCCGCCGCCACCTCCTGTTCTTCCTCGGGAGGGCTGATTTGGAGTCCGTTTGGGGCTCCGGAGAGGGGGATTCATCACCATCGTCATCACCAACCCTTCTTCATCGACACCGCCATTAGTTAACCACCGGGAGTGAGTAATTCCTTTGTAGGCTTGATGGATTGGATGGGATTGGATTAGATTGATTATGTAATCGAGTTACGTTTGATAGGGCTTGATCCCTAGTATCCACTATGTTCTGAGATTGATGTTGTTATGACTTTGCTATGCTTAATGCTTGTCACTAGGGCCCAAGTGCCATGATTTAAGATCTGAACCGTATATGTTTTCATGAATATAAGAGTGATTTGGATCCTATCTTGCAAGATGTATGCACCTCTTACGTGTCTTGATCCGCATACCCCAAGGTGACAATAATTGGGATTCTTTCTGGTTATTACCGTAGTTTGAGGAGTTCATTTATTCACCATGTGTTAATGCTTTGTTCCGGTTCTCTATTAAAAGGAGGCCTGAATATCCCTTAGTTTCCAATAGGACCCTGCTGTCACGGGATGGTAGGACAAAAGATGTCGTACAAGTTCTTATTGCAAGCATGTATGACTATACGAAATAGATGCCTACATTACATTGATGAATTGGAGCTAGTTTTGTGTCGCCCTAGTGTGTGACTGTTACATGATTGATGTCATCTAAATCATTATCCATCACCGTCCCACGTGCCTACGCTTTACATATACTGAATCTTGCTTAGTTACTATTGCTACTGCTACTGTCACAACTGCTACAAAATTACTGTTGTCATTGTTACTGTTACTTTTTCTACTATTTCTCGTGCTATGATGACCCATAAGTATAGGGGGTCAATCGTAGTCCTTTCCATCAGTAAGAGTGTCGAACCCAACGAGGAGCAGAAGGAAATGACAAGCGGTTTTCAACAAGGTAATTTCTGCAAGCACTAAAATTGTAGGTAACCGATAGTTTGATAGCAAGATAATTGGTAACGAGCTAGTAACGGTAACAGTAAATAAAGTGCAGCAAGGTAGCCAATCCATTTGTGGCAAAGGACAGGCCAGAACAGTCTCTAATAATAAGCAAAGTGTTCTTGAGGGTACACGGGAATTTCATCTAGTCACTTTTATCATGTTGGTTTGATTTGCGTTCGCTACTTTGATAATTTGATATGTGGGTGGACTGGTGCTTGGGTGTTGTTCTTACTTGAACAAACATCCCACTTATGATTAACCCCCTCGCAAGCATCCGCAACTACGAGAAAAGTATTAAGATAAAATCTAACCATAGCATTAAACGTTTGGATCCAAATCAGCCCCTTAGGAAGTAACGCATAAACTAGGGTTTAAGCTTCTGTCACTCTAGCAACCCATCATCTAATAACTACTCCACAATGCATTCCCTTAGGCCCATGGATGGTGAAGTGTCATGTAGTCGACGTTCACACGACACCACTAAGGGAATCACAACATACATATCATCAAAATATCGAACACATATCAAAATCACATGATTACTTGCAACATGACTTCTCCCGTGACCTCAAGAACAAAGGTAACTACTCACAAATAATATTCATGCTCAAGATCAGAGGGGTATTAAATAGCATAATGGATCTTTACATATAATCTTCCACCAAGTAAACCATATAGTAATCAACTACAAGATGTAATCAACACTACTAGTCACCCACAGGTACCAATTTGAGGTTAACACGAGAGATGAACTAGGGTTTGAGAGGAGATGGTGCTGTTGAAGATGTTGACGAAGATTGGCCTCCCAAAGATGAGAGGGGTGTTGGTGATGACGATGGCTTTGATTTTCCCCTCCGGGAGGGAAGTTTCCCTGGCGGAATCGCTCTGCCGGAGGGCAAAAGTGCTCCTGCCCAAGTTCCGCCTCGAGACGGCGGGGCTTCATCCCGAAAGTCCTCTCTTATTTTTTCTAGGTCAAAAGACCTTAAATATGAGAAGATGGGCACCGGAGGTGGGCCGTGCTCAGGACAACCCACAAGGGCGCGCCTAGGGCCTGGCGTGCCCTGGTGTGTTGGGGCACGGATGCACATGATCACCTATGGAACCAGAGGCCCCTTTGTGGTTCGGCATGGGGGGTGACGTTGCACAAAGAGCGGAAAGCGTGAGGCAGCGCGACGATCGGGACGCTGGCATTTTTACCCAGTTCGGGCCGCTGTGAAGCGTAAAACACTACTCCTGCTTTTAGTGGATTGATCGTTGGAACACGAAGAACACGCAGTGCTCAATCCCGGCAAGGGTTGCCGCCGGGGAGAGCTGCTACATGAGTAGAAGTGTCCAAAATTCCGAATCTCGAGCTAGGTTGCCTTGGGCCTCCTTTTATTGTGCAAGGAGCAACGACAATGGCAAAACAGTCATTATCTATCGATTAGATAGCTAACAGAGCTATCATACCTAACTCTGGCATTTAGGACAAAATACCATGATTGCTAGACTAGGTGGCGCTTGGGGGTCCATCCCCGGCAAACTCTTGCCACCGCCTAGCTAGCCGTTGCTTAGGGTCTTGACACACCGCTGGACGGGTGTCAACTGGGTATAATCTGCCTTCTGGTGCGCCGTCACGTGCTTAATGAGAGCTATTGGGCCGCTTGAGGGCTCGACACCGCATCGATAAGTGACTGGCGTCGTGATGCGGTGGAGCGGTGGCTGGTCAGCTCATGCCTGCCGGGGGATGGCTTGCTGTGTCTTCCCAAGATGTGCGCACCTTGGTCCCCGGCAGGCTCCGGGGACGTGGCTGGCGCATTTTGGGCCGCTCCTGGGCATAGTGTTGGTTTTGACGGTGTTTGATTGGCCTTCTGCAGGTCGTTGCTGCAGGGGTCTGGTTCTTGAATGCTTGCTTGGTGGTGTGGTAGCTTTTCCCAATGGGTTTTTGCTACTACTGCTTGTGCATAAGTCAGGGGCACACGATACCCCAGTCCTAGTGCACCGACAGGAGCCCCTGGGTCTAGACCACACGCGCTTGCCTAGTGCCGTTGGGTTAGGCCCAAAATTTATGCACAGGCGCTCAATGTGAGGGGGTAACTGCCAATTTACTAGTCAGCACTGTCCCACCACTTCAGGCCATTTCCGCCATGCGCGCCGCATGCATAGCGAGGAGCTTGCGGTGGGCGCTCGTGACTTAAAGGCCTAATCGTGGCAGAAACCGCAACGCCATGGATTGGAGCAATGGGGTGGTTACCTGTTCGCCCGTGAGTCGTGGGTAGTGGGATTGGTGGAAATGGGCGGCCGCTCTGGAGCGAGGGAGAGCCAGCCCCCCGTGCTCTCCCCTATAAACCAGGGGGTCACGGTGGCGATGCTCATCCATCTCCATTTCCTCCTTATCCCCAAGTACACATTGCTTGCCCTTCCATTCAGGTTCTCCTTCGAGCCGCCCCTTCCTCCCTGATGGTTAGGGGGAAGGGCCTGGCGAGTGTGCTCGTCATCGCCGGGCCTTCTTCTTATGTCCACGCTCAGTCCCCGCTCTCGACCGACGATTTCGGGCTGAAAGTTGGCCGGAGGAGTCTCGGATGGGGGAGCAGGCGGCGTGGCGGTCGCGTCGGGGACAGCTGCGGTGGCGCAACTGCTGCTGCGTCGCCCGCTTCTTCAGTTTTGATGGAGCGCCGTGCGGTCGACACCGCGCTGGAGTCTATAATGGGAACGTAGCATCATGGTGGACCGTGGTCCCCGCACTCCTTCTTCAGGGTGATTGAGAAAGATTGTTCGTACGACCGCCGATTGTGTGTGTATGGTTGCAGCCATGGTTCGCCATCTATCGCGGTAAAGTTCTCCACCCATAGCGTAATGGATAGCGTGCATGGGTGGGAGTTCTTAGCTCGCACGTGCTTCTTAAGGGCGGGGGAAATTCCCCGCCTTTGGCCACCGGGGACGACCATGCTCTCTGTGGGGCCCCTTGGCTGCCGCGTTGGGAGCTTGGACGACGGTGGTGGCGTTCGCTTGAGCGGTGGTGATGAGGAATACGATGGCGGTCGGGGACCCACGATGCTTCAGAAGCGTGGATGACGGCTCCAACGCGTTGCGCTCCCTGGCAGCACCATCATCACCGGCTGGGCTCCGGCAGCGCCACCAGCTGCACCTGCCTTCCGCCTTCTCCCCCCTTGTCGATCTTGTCCGCTCTGCCGGCTTCGTCCACCCTGCCTGGGGATGGGGACCTTCTGCTCTTCGGACGCGTCCCTCTAGTCCTGGTGGGGAGGCGCCGAATTCCAACCAGGCGCTCCTTTTGCCCTCTACTTCTTCTTCACCTAACAACTAGGAGGAGAGGGACAAGAACGGCATTACGGGCACTTATATTTTTATAAGTCAAAAGATGTAGGCGTTCACCAAGTTTTAGTTAATCGTAATGTAATTCTTATCCAATTTGTATCAAAAAACGAATGAATGAATGTTATTTTACTTCCCTGAGTACTATCCTTTTCTCTCTTTGTTTCTACTGTGTCAATGTGTTCGTCCTCGCCACATGGAACCGCCTGTCGGGTCACTATTAACCACGAGCGCCAACAAGGGAGCGTGCCCCCGGTAGCAGGCTGGCGTTGTTCACCGGCAAGGGTCCTTGTCGGTATCAGCGCGGTCCCTCTGAGTTGATAAATATCAGGAGCTGGGGAACAGCTCGTCCCGACAAAAGTTTTTACCACGTGGGGGAACTTCATCGAGCACGTTCGAAAAGAGAGATAGGTTTTCCTTTAAGGGAGCTAACAAACATAAAACTTTGGATATGCGATTAGACTTATCTCTTTTTAGGAAGTATCCCTTTCTGGAGTATGCTGGGCCGCCATCCTTGTTCCTTCATCCTCCTTCTATATTTACCTGGTGGCAAAACACACACGGCAAGAGGCCTCTATCCTCTGAGAGGAGAGTGCAGCAACAAGGATTATAGGCTTAACAAGTACTCTAACAAATCTCTAGAACTTAAATAGGCGACGATATTGCAATCATAAAAGATGCATAATGAACGTGCAATGCAATGATATGATGCAATGCCTAGCTTTATTATTGTTGCACAGGGTCTCTGCATGCCTTTGTACAAAGGGTTACATGCAACTTCGGCAAGGCTTGTAAAAAAGGTGGCTGCCGAGGACTGCACCCGGCAGCCGCGCCTTACGGGTAGAACTTACGGAGATGCTCAATATTCCATGAGTTATGCACCTTGGTGCCATCTTCGGTCTCCAGACGGACCGCGCCAGGTCTGGTGACTCGTCCTACCCGTTAAGGGCCTTTCCACTTCGGCGTCAACTTGTTGGTACCCTTGGCGGTCTGAACGCGCCTAAGTACAAGGTCGCCTTCCTCAAGGCTCCGGGCATGTACCATGCGGCTATAATAGCGGCGCAGGGCTTGTTGGTAGCATGCAGCACGCACAACAGCCCGGAGACGATCTTCCTCAAGGAGCATGGCATCGTCATGCCGTAGCTGCTCTTGCTCTACTTCATCGTAGGCAAGTACTCGAGGTGACCCGTATATGAGTTCCGTGGGGAGCACTGCTTCCGCCCCGTACACGAGGGAAAAGGGCGTCTGGCCGGTAGCTCGATTCGGTGTCATTCTGAGGGACCAAAGAAACACCGGCAGCTCATCTATCCACCGTTTGCCGCTCCTCCGCAGCCTATCGAAAGTTCTTGTCTTGAGACCTCACAGCACTTCAGCATTCATCCTCTCGACTTGCCCGTTGCTTCTTGGATGGGCAACAGAGGCAAAGGAGATCTTGCTTCCAAGGCTTTGGATGTATTGCATGAAGGCGCGGATCGTGAACTGGGTGCCGTTGTCGGTGATCACTCTGTTAGGTACTCCAAAATGGCACACTTGTCCTTTCATGAACTTGATAGCTGACTGTGCGGTCACCTTCCTTACTGGATCTACCTCAGGCCACTTTGTGAACTTGTCGATTGCTACGAACAAGAACTCAAAGCCCCCGACAACGCGGGGGAAGGGGCCCAAAATATTGAGCCCCCAGACCGAGAAGGTCCAGGACAAAGGGATCATCTGGAGAGCTTGTGTTGGCTGATGGATGTTCTTGGAATGGAACTGGCAGGCCTCACACTTGGTGAACAATTCAGTTGCATCTTTGAGAGCTGCGGGCTAGTAGAAACCCTGCCGGAAGGCTTTTCCGGCAAGAGCTCTAGATCCAATGTGCGAGCCACATACACCTCCGTGAATCTCCACCAACAGCCTTAGTCCGTCCTCCCGGTAAATGCACTTTAATTTCATGCCGTTGGGTCTTTTTCTGTATAGAGTGTCATCGACAAACTGGTACATACTTGACTGACGGGCTACTTTTTTGGCCTCTTCTTGCTCATCGGGGAGATCTTCTATTTGAAGGAAACGGACTATGTGCTGTGCCCAAGTTGAAGCCTGGGGCTCGACAACTAGGACTAAAGGCATTTCCTCGTCCGTGGGAGCGCTTGTCTCGACCACGAGAACCTGGGGTCCCGTAGGAGAAAGCTGCTCACCAGGCGAAACGAGACTGTCCCCGGCAGCTTCTCTACCCGCGGCTTCAGGAAGCTCTGCCGGTAAATGCTTGTCAGAGTTCAGCTTTCATCTTTTCCTGGCCATCATTGATGGGGATACTGACGGTTGAGTGAGGCGAAGGATAAAAGTTCCTGGTTGCACAAGGAGTTTTTGCGCTGCGCATTTTGATAGATGATCAGCGATGGTGTTTTCCGCACGGGGCAAATGCTCTGCTTGCAATCCATCAAAGCGATCCTCCAGTTTCCTCACTTCTTCCATGTATGCTTCCATCAACGGGCTCTGATAATCTTTGTTGACTTGTTTCACCACGAGCTGTGAATCCCCTCGGATGATCAGCCTCTTGATTCCCAACTCCACCGCGATTCTGAGTCTGGCAAGGAGCCCCTCATATACAGCGGTGTTATTGGTAGCTTCCTCCCGGGGGAAGTGCATCTGAACCACATACTTGAGGTGCTCTCCGGTGGGGGCGACAAGGAGCACACCTGCTATGGCACCCTGGAGCGAGAAAGCACCGTCAAAGTACATGATCCAATCCTTGGGTGCTTCTTTGGGGGGGAGGACTGTCTCTGGGATTTCTTCATCTGGCGTGGGTGTCCATTCTATAATGAACTCGGCCAACGCCCTACTCTGAATGGTGGAAGTGCTCTCATACTTCAAACCAAAACTTGACAGCTCAAGGGCTCACTCAACTATCCTCCCGGTGGCTTCGGGGTTCCTCAATATGCGCTGCGGCGGAAAGCGAGTGCAGTAAGAGTGTCGAACCCAACGAGGATCTAAAGGTAGAACAAATATTCCCTCAAGTTCTATCGACCACCGATACAACTCTATGCACACTTTAACGTTTGCTTTACCTAGAACAAGTATGAAACTACTTTGTAGGTGATAGGATAGTTTGCACGAATAAAACTAGAATTACTTTGCGGGAAATAAAACCACGAGTAAAAAGCAAGATAATAAAAGTTAGTTGTTTAGTAGAAAGCTTTTTGTCAAACAAGAAGGTTATTTGTCCCTAGGCAATTGATAACTAGACCGGTAATCATTCTTGCAATTTTACATGAGGGAGAGGCATGAGCTAACATACTTTCTCTACTTGGATCATATGCACTTATGATTGGAACTCTAGCAAGCATCCACAACTACTAAAGATCATTAAGGTAAAACCCAACCATAGCATTAAGTATCAAGTCCTCTTTACTCCCATATGCAACAACCCACCTACTCGGGTTTATGCTTCTGTCACTCAAGCAACCCACCATAGGCAAATCATGAACACATTGCAACACCCTACAGCGAGGATCCCTCACGTTTGCGCGAGACAGAGGGCACCGTAGGACAGCACCATAATAAATTATATAATCATACCAACCACGATCATCAATTAGCCCATAGGACAAAGGGGATCTACTCAAACATCATAGGATAGCCATATATCATTGGGAAATCATATATGGAGTTGAGCACCATTTTTAAGTAGAGATTACAGCGGGGAGAATGGGAGTTACACCGCTGCATAGAGGGGGAGAGAGTTGGTGTTGATGGCGGCGAAGTTGTTGGACTAGATCGCCGTCACGATGTTTGCCCCGGCGGCGTTCCGGTGCCACCGGGAGAGAGGGGTAGAGAGCCCCTCTCCTTCTTCTTCTTTCTTGGCCTTCCCCCTTGATGGGAGGAGAGTTCCCCATCTGGTCCATGGCGGCCATGGCGGTGGAGGGGCAGGAGCCCCTCCTAGATTGGATCTCCCTCTCTGTTCTCTTCTGTTTCGCGTTCCTGTTTTCTGGCCGAAAACCGTTTCTTATATTTCCGCAGATCCGTAACTCCAATCGGGCTGAAATTTTGAGGCGATTTTTATCCAAAAATTAGCTTCCTGGTGCCCGAAGGATAGCTCGAACCGACGTACGAGGTGGGCAGCAGCCACCAGGCCGAGGTTGGGCCCCTTGGCCGCGCCCTGATGTATCATGGGGGCTGTGGGCCTCCGTTTGTGTTGATTCCACTTCTCAAAATTCACAAATATTCCAAAACAATATCTCCGTAAATTTTTATCGCGTTTGGAGTTCGTTTGATATGGTAATTCTGCGAAACAAAAAACATGCAACAAACAGGAACTGGCACTGGGCACTGGATCAATAGGTTAGTCCAATAAATCATATAAAATGTTGCCAAAAATATGTGAAAGTTGTATAATATTGGCATGAAACAATCAAAAATTATAGATACGATGGAGATGTATCATCATCCCCAAGCTTAATTCCTGCTCGTCCTCGAGTAGGTAAATGCTAAAAAGATATTTTTTTATGTGGAATGCTACCTAGCATAATCTTGATCATATATCTAATCATGTCATAAATATTAAGACACAACTGATTCAAAGCAATAGTATAGTTTTGACATGAAGACATTAATACTCAGGCATCCCAACAAACAATCATGTCTTTCAAAATATCAAGGCTAAAGAACGCTATCCCTACAAAATCATATAGCCTTATCAAGCTCTGTCTTCTTAACACAAAGTATAAATCATGTACTACCCCAGTGTCAGCCAAGCAATTGATTCATACTTTTTAACGCGCTTCAGCATTTTCAAATCTCACGCAATAAATGAGCGCAAGCCATGGATATAGCACTATGGGTGGAATAGAAGATGGTGGTAGGTTTCAAAGGGGTAAAAGTGGAGAAGAAAGTCTCGCATCAACTCAGCGTATCAACGGGCTATGGAGATGCCCATCAATAGATATCAATGCGAGGAGTAGGGATTGCCATGCAACGGATGCACTAAGAGCTATAAATGTATGAAAGCTCAATATGAAACTAATTGGGTATGCATCTAACTCTATATGAAAAATTCCCACTAGTATATGAAAGTGACAACGCAGGAGACTCTCTATATGAAAAACATGGTGCTACTTTGAAGCACAAGTGTGGAATTAGCATGCCCCTTCTACTTCTTTCATTCTTTATTTTTTACATCTTTTTTCTTCTTTTTTTTCTTTTTTTTTCTTTCTTTGTCCGGAGCCTCATCCCTACTTGTGGGGGAATCATAGTTTCCATCATCCTTTCATCACTGGGGCATGCTCTAATAATGAATAATGATGATCATCACACTTCTATTTACTTACAACTCAATACTATAATAGTAGAACAAAGTATGACCCTATATGAATGCAATGATCTAGCATAGCAAAGATATCAAAAAACGGACAAGCCATGAAAACATCATGCTAGCTATCCTACGATCATGTAATGCAATATGACAATGAATGCTCAAGTCATCAAAACGGAGGCGGTGGAAGTTGCATGGCAATATATCTCGGAATGGCTATGGAAATGCCATAATAGGTAGGTATGGTGGCTGTTTTGAGGAAGATATAATAAGGCTTATGTGTGATAGAGCGTATCATATCACGGGGTTTGGATGCACCGGCGAAGTTTGCACCGACTCTCGAGGTGAGAAAGGGCAATGCACGATACCATAGAGGCTAGCAAATTGTGGAAAGGTAAGAATGCGTATAATCCATGGACTCACATTAGTCATAAAGAACTCACATACTTATTGCAAAAGTTTTATTAGCTCTCTCAAAGCAAAGTATTACTACGCATGCTCCTAGGGGGGAGGTTGGTAGGAGTTAATCATCGCGCACCCCCGACCTTCACACAAAGATAGACAATCAAGGATAAATTGTGCTCCAACTTCCTAGCATAACGGGAGACTATACGTGCATGCTTCGAGAATCACAAACCTTAACACCAATATCTTACTAAACAGGATCATCCACTAGTACCTCCCACATATTATCATCTCTATATCGCAAAACTATTGCAAGGAATCAAACATGTCAGATTCAGTGATCCCTAAGTTTTATGTAGGATTTTATGACTAACCATGCAAATGACCAATTCCTGTTGACTCTCTAAATAGATATAAGTGAAGCAAGAGAGTTTAATTCTTTCTACAAAAGACCATGCTCTAATAAATATAAGTGAACCAAAAGAGCATTCTTCAAATAACGGTTTTCTACGTGAAGAGAAACAGGCAATCCAAACTTCAAATGATATAAGTGAAGCACATGAAGCATTCTATAAAGCCATACTCAAAAGATAAAAGTGAAGTGCAATGAGCATTCTATAAATCAACCATGGACTATCTCATACCAGCATGGTGCATAAAAGAAAAGTGAAAACTAAACGCAAAAGATGCTCCAAGATTTGCACATATCACATGAATGAAACGAATCCGAAAACATACCGATACTTGTCGAAGAAAGATGGATGCCTTCCGGGGCATCCCCAAGCTTAGACACTTGAGTCTCCTTGTATATTTACTTGGGGTGCCTTGTGCATCTCCAAGCTTGAACTCTTGCCTCTCCTTCTTCTCCTCATATCGAGACCTCCTCGATCTTCGAACACTTCATCCACACAAAACTTAACAGAAGACTAGTAAGATCCGTTAGTATAATAAAGCAAAATACTACTCTAAGTACTGTTGCAAACCAATTCATATTTTATATTTGCATTATCCCTGCTGTATTATAACTTTTATATGGCTTAGACCACAGATAAAATTGATAGTTTCATCAAAACAAGCAAAACAATGCATCAAAAAACAGAATCTGTCTTAAACAGGACAGTCTGTAGTAATCTGAACTTTGACCATACTTCTGTAACTCCAACAATTCTGAAAAATTAGGAAAACTTAAACATTTTGTATAGCAATGATGTGTAAAAAATTCAGAAACTTTAGACGTTCCAGTAAAAAATGAAAATTCACGTACTACAGCCAAAGTTTCTGTTTTTACATCGCACATACCAACAAGCAATCTAATCATCCTAAAGGCAAATCTTGGCACTTTATTTTTATAATACAACGGATTTGTACAAGGGGATAATTATTTTTGTTGTAAAATTTTCCGTGATTCAAGATTCACAAATTTTCCATGGGCATGAGCAAAAGTTCAAGGACGTCCCCCACTTCAACGATGCTCATCATCTCTTCTCACTTTCACCTTTCCTGTTGTGAAGTTTTAGGTTCCCCTCTATATTTTTTTGTTTTTAAACTTTATAAAAGCACACAACAGAATAAACTTACTCTCTAAAACTTCCGGGTTGTCTCCCTGGCAGCGCTTTCTTTAAAGCCATTAAGCTAGGCATAAAGTGCTCAAGTAATGGATCCACCCGGATCCCAAGGTATATCAAAGCCAATTTTAGTTAGCAATGATTTGTAATTTAGTAGTGAGCACAAACTCATATATATCATGTGACAACGAAGTCTAACTCTCTTCCTATGCATCGGCATGTCATACAAGAACAATTCATGCACATTAAGTAAAGGCCAATGCATAGTATAAACAGTTTCTTGCAATTTCATAGTATTGGAAACATAGAGAGGTGAAGATGTAGTTCCTCTCTCATAATAATTGCAAGTAGGAGCAGCAAACACATGCATATTATATTCATCAAAATCATCATGTGTAGTAGCTAAATGCAACCCATCTATATAATCATTAATAAGAGCATACTTATCCGATATAGTGTAGTTGGGAGAATTCCAAAAGATAATAGGACTATCATGTGTGGGTGCAATAGCAACAATTTCATGCTTAACATAAGGAACTTGTCGGTGTCCTGGGAACGGGGGTACCCAGACTTGCCTGCCTGCGGCCCAGGGCGTGGCCCACCTCGACGACCAAGTACGGCCCAGCGCGGCCTCACTCAGCACAAGGCCCTCGCGAGAGCCCAAGCTCGCGAGGGAAACAACGCCAAGACCCGCGGGGGAGTAGGCCTCCCCAGGCCTCCTCCCGAGCGGCGGAGATCTCTATGCAGTGCTCGGCCTCGGGAGGTCAAGGATGATTCCAGCTAGGCCAGGCGGGCGCCAGCGCGCCACAGGGGACATTTTCCCCTTTGGTGCAAAGGGGGGTAAGGACGAGCGCAGGTTCCCGAAGCGCACTCCAAAGGTTTCCCTTCCGGTGCAACAAGACCAAGACCCCGAGCCCCGCAGGACGGACGTCATGGCCAAGCCCACGTCTGCATCACCATCAGCTACTTTGCAGGCGAAGACCACCTTTCATCAGAATAGGGTGTACCTCCTGTCCCCCTTTGAGTTTGGCCGTTGTGGGATCCCTTCCCGCCTTTGCAACCAGGGAAGAGGACCCGAGCCGCTATAAATAGAGGCTAGGCTGCTCTATAGAGGAGGAGACACCACCGCAAACACACTCGCGAGGCAACTCACCACTGTACTAGTTCATCCACAAACCTCCTCGTGAGGCAATCCACCAAAGGCAGGAGTAGGATTTTACGCTTCGCACCGGCCCGAACCTGGGTAAACTCTCGTGTGATATCTTCTTCCTCGCCATCGAGCGGGGTCATTGTGTTGTGAGCTTGGAGGGGGTGAAGCTATTGGAGATGTTCGCACACGCCCCTGGGTTCGAACTTCTTAGGGTTTTGCGGAGCCCGAAATCCGACATTTGGCGTGCCAGGTAGGGGCGTGTCGGAGTCTTCAGCAAGCTTCGCTTCTTCTTCGCCCCGTCGCGTCGATGGCCGACGCCCAACAAGCTCCCTTCGGCCTCGGCGGATCCGCCTTCACCAACCTTGCCACTGCCGTCCAAGACCGGCGCCACAGCAGCGCGATGCAGGGCGGCCGTTACCAGGCCGCCAGCGTCGTTTCCACCACCGTTGCTGCTCGTGCTGACCAGGCGCGGGGCGGGCAAGGGGCGCCCACGGGACCGACATCGCGCTGTACCCACGTAGGAGACCTCAACACGCATGATGCACTGCTGATGGCGAGCGAGATGCTTCACCCCCGCCTGACTCATGGGGGCTTCGACGCCTGGGCCGACCACATCACCGAGTTGGTCACCGTCACGAGGAGGGCCTGGCTTCCCCACCCCTCTTCGCGACCACCGGCGGTGGGCACCGGGGGCTCATCCGCCGTGCCCGCCGCCTCATCCGCGGGAGGCGTGCCCGCACCGCCCCCGGGCGAGCCCGAGCAGGGCACGCCGCACGCCGTACTTCTTGTCCTTCGGATCCCAGTGACCGGCTTTGGGGCGCCGCCCGGTCCCGTCAGTGGTGCCTTTGAAGAAGGGGATGGGGCACTCCGCGTGCACCTCGACGCGCGCAACCACACCCAGATGGAACATCAACAGCCCGACTCATCCCTGCGGGAGCGCGCCAACCGGCGGAGGTAACAGGCGGCTCAGGCTTCCGGTCAGGCGGGTGACCGTAACGAAGGCGCGGTGGACAACCGGGGAGGCAACCCAAGACAAGACACGCGCGGCCCACCCCACGGCGGCGGTAGAGGTAAGCAACTTCGGGCGGAGGCCCGCCGCAGGAGGGTCTGTGGCCCGCGCGCCCCAGGTAGTGTCATCTCGCTACCCAGGGAGGCTGCCCTTGGTGCGCACGTGGACGACTCAGGAGGGGGCCAAGGCCTCTATACAGAAGCCTATGTTCCGAGCTACGGGATACCTGCGTAGGGCGCGGAGGATCAGACGCCCCCCGCGGGTGCCAACGCCCTCCCGGAGTAGGGAGATGTCCCGGACGCTCTCCCCAAGCCGGGCCTGGGGGCTCTCACAGAGGGAGTACCGGGACAGGTTGATGCAAGCAGGGGGGCGCCCCGGGATGCGCGGGGGCACGATGCGGCCGCGAGCCCCACGAGCAAGCAGCGCACAGCCAAGCCCAGGGCCACAGGAGCGACCGCCTGGGTTATCGGCAGGATACAAGCAACGGGGGCGCCGGCGCGGCCCTCAGGGGGCAGGGCCTCATGAGGTCCTCAAGACGCGGCCCGGCCGGCGCCCCGACGCCTCACGAGGCGACTTCACCAACACAACACCTCTACGGCTGCGCTGGGTGCATTGTGCTCATGTTTGCGACGCGGGAGTGCAATCCCGCGGCTACGTGGGGAACAATGAACTCAAGTTTGGGCTGTAGAGGCGCGCAACCGCGCAGAAATGCGTGGGATGGCTCTTAACTGGGTTGGGAGCACCCAGCCATGTGCCTAGGGGCTTGCCCAGCTATCTACGGCCGTGACACTCTCGCGTAATAATGAGTGGGCTGTATATGACCGGAGCCCCCCGAGGACGCGGAGGGGTTCCCTTCCACGCCCAAGTGGAAGCCCCATGCTCCGCGCTGGCGGACAACACTGTCCTCCAATGACTATGCCCACGCAACATGGATGCCCTACGCTCCGCATTGGGGGAAGACGAAGGCAAAGACTAGCCTAGGTGCTGGACGCGGCTGTTGCTTGCTTCTTTTTTTGTTCGTATTGCCACTCTTTGAAATGAAATTTGAAGACTTTGTAACTCTATTTCAAAAAGGGGCGGAAATTTTTCTCTCTTCGCGATTCCTCTTTCTGGCCTTGCAGTCTCTTTTCTTTGAATTGGCACCTTGTCGGGGACCACGCACTTTGGCCTCCCCTCGTGGCCCCTCAGAGTAGGGCGGCTAGGACCTGTTGCCTCAGGAACACACATTTTTTGACGGTCGACCCCGCTCGGGGGCTCCGACCGCGGACTGGCACAACAGCGCGGAACCGCGGGAGGCTCAGGCGCCTCCCGTAGTGGCAACCGGCGGAAAGGTATGGGAGCCGCTTGAGCCTCAAGGGGGACTCCTGACCAACGCGTCTCAGGAGCCACACTGGTCACGTAGCCCCTTGCCCCTTGGTTTCGTCCTGGTGATCCGGATGCCCCAACGGCGGTTGAGGTATGCGCGGGACTGGGCTCCGCCGACGCAGAGCGCTGCTTGAGCGTCAAGGGGGGGTTCCCAAGCAGTGCCTCGGGAACCTCACCGATCACGTAGCTCCGCGCCCCTTGGTCTCGTCCTGGTGATCCAGAAGCCCCAATGGCGGCCGATGCCTCGCCCCTTTGGTCTCGTCCTGGTGATCCGGACGCCCCAACGGCGGTCGAGGTCTGCTCGGGATCGGGCCCCGTCGACGCAGAGTGCCGAAAGGGCTCCCGAACAACCCCGCACGCAAGGAAGAAGCCCTCCCTGGTGGGACCCTCGACCTTTCTGGACGCTCCGGCTACGCCTCACGACGCTCGAGCCCGCCATGACCAGATGAGCTAAGTACACCCTCCAAACAGAGCACAACCTTCTAATCAGATGATAGCCCGAATGTCGGACAAGAGTCACGAGCGCTAACGTAAAAATGCAGGCGCTACGGTCCGCCACATGTTCCCATCAGGATTCTTGTGGTCCCAGTAACAAGGAAGGGTACCACGAGGGAAGGAATCCGGCCACTCAGGGCGACGTTGTAAAGATTCTGGACTTGGGGGCGGCACGTTCTTCCTCGGGAGGGCCCACCCCGCGAGGGCCCGGCCGGATGCCGTTGCCGGTCATAGCATGATACCCTCGCGAGCCTCTCGAGGGGCGCCGGGACTCACCGGCAATAACACAAGGCCCCGCGGGAGAGGCGAAGTCGTTCCGCGCAAACCAAACAATCGACGGCTTAAGGGAAGAAGGAGGAAGACGAAGTTAAAAACACAAAAGTTAACGCCCTCAGGGGCCGGGCGTTGCTTGAAATGACAGGAACCAGGAAGAGAAAGCAGGGGAAGCCTAGCCGGAGGAGCCCCTGTCGCCGTCCGGACCGTCGCCCGCCGCGGCGCCGGAGTCATCACCCGAATCAGAGAGAGGCTCTTGGACGAACCGCTCCACCAAGGACTCCACATGCGGGCGCACCTTGTCCCTGAGGGGCCTTTGGAGCTCCTTGGGCACCGGCTCCATGACACGGGGAAGATCGAGCACCGGGACGTGGAGGCGAAGGTTGGAGAAGACGCGCGTCAGCGCAAGGTCCAGGAGGTCACGCGCGCTAGACGCGTTGTCCTCGTCCACCCGGGAGACGCCGGTCTCCAGCACCTCCACCACCTTGCCGAAGAAGTTGACGTAGCCCTCGTCGCCGTGCGCGCACGGCAGCGCGGGGCTTCCCTGACGAACTGGCTCACCACGCCAACCGCACGGCAAGCAATATCCAGATACTGCTTGGCGCGCTGCGACTCCAGCATCTTCGCGTGGGCCGCCTCATCCTGCGCTGCCTGCACGGCATCGGCGGCCTCCTTGATCTGGGTCTGGAGGGACGCCAGCTCCGCTTGGGCCTCCGCCTCACCCCTGAGCGCGGCCTGGAGGGTGGCCTCGGCGTCCGCCAGCTAGACCCTCAGCGCGTCCATTTCCTCCTAGAGCTCGTCGATCCTGTGCCTCTTGGGCGCAGGCGCCCTAGGAGGAGGCAGCGGTCAAGACCGGCGCGACCGATGCGATTGCAAGAGAAGGGGGCGTGTGACGGAACACTTACTCATCGATGATGGCTGAGCGTCGGCGAGCTTGAGCCGGCCTCGAGGGTCCTCCGCCACTGCCTCCGGGGACTGACGGAGGAGTCGGGGACCCCGAGCGCTTCCCTGCACCCGCTGCACTTCCACCAGACGCCATGAAGGAGCAAAGGGAAGGAGGAGGACTAGGAAGATAACTTGGAAGGAGGAAATGCAAGAGGGCGCGTCAAGATGGCAAGACCCCCGGGCAGGCCGGGTTTATGGGGGCAACCGCTGCCCGTGGGGCGCCGTGAGAAGGGCAGACGCCGTGGACCCCTCGAGCAACGCATGCCAGACACGATCGGCGTGCTTCCCTGCCTCACGTCGCTTCACCTGCTCCCGTCAGGTCGCATCCGCATGGCCCGAGGAGGGGAAGACACAAGGAGATAGCCGCATTCAAGGAAGAGCAATGATGGCCGAGGAGGCGTGCAGGCCTCGCGCCAGCTCGACCGAAGGCGGTTCCCAACGTCTTCGGGGAGCCGAGACGCCCACGTCTCATTGTGCGCCACACGTCAAGCTGGGCACACGGGCGGTAGGGGCCCACGGCGCTTTGGGCCATCTTCCATGGCTTCGCCCAGAAGCCAACCCGAGCATGCCTTGGGCCAGGGGGCTACTGTAAGTGTCCTAGGAACGGGGTTACCCAGACTTGCCTGTGTGCAGCCCAGGGCGTGGCCCACCTCGACGACCAAGTACGGCCCAGCATGGCCTCACTCAGCACAAGGCCTTCACGAGACCCCAAGCTCGCGAGAGAAACAGCGCCAAGACCCACGGGGGAGTAGGTTATAACCCACAAGTATAGGGGATCGCAACAGTTTTCGAAGGTAGAGTATTCAGCCAAAATTTATTGATTCGACACAAGTATTAGCAGCTAAGTTGTCAATTCAACCACACCTGAAATACTTAATATCTGCAGCAAAATATTTAGTAGCAAAGTAGTATGGAAGTAACGGTAACGAGGGCAAAAGTGACAGTAGCAGTTTTGTAGTCATTGTAATAGTAGCAACGGAAAAGTAACTTAGCAAAGATCAATATGTGAAAGGCTCGTAGGCAATGGATCAATGATGGATAATTATGTCAGATGGCATTCATCATGCAATAGTTATAACCTAGGGTGACACAGAACTAGCTCCAATTCATCAATGTAATGTAGGCATGTAATCCGTATATAGTCATACGTGCTTATGGAAAAGAACTTGCATGACATCTTTTGTCCTACCCTCCCGTGGCAGCGAGGTCCTAATGGAAACTAAGGGATATTCAGACCTCCTTTTAATACAGAACCGGACCAAAGCATTAGCACTTAGTGAATACATGAACTCCTCAAACGATGGTAATCACCGGAAAGAATCCCAATTATTGTCACCTTGGGGTATGCGGATTATAACACATAATAGGTGTCTACAACTTGCAAGATAGGATCAAGAACACATATATATTCATGGAAACATAACAGGTTCAGATCTGAAATCATGGCACTCGGGCCCTAGTGACAAGCATTAAGCATAGCAAAGTCATAGCAACATCAATCTCAGAACATAGTGGATACTAGGGATCAAACCCTAACAAAACTAACTCGATTACATGGTAAATCTCATCCAACCCATCACCGTCCAGCAAGCCTATGATGGAATTACTCACGCACGGCGGTGAGCATCATGAAACTGGTGATGGAGGATGGTTGGTGATGATGACGGCGTCGATTTCCCCTCTCCGTAGCCCAAAACGGACTCCAGATCTGCACTCCCGAGGAAGAATAGGAGGTGGCGGCGGCTCCGTATCGTGAAACGCGATGAACTCTTCTCTTCTATTTTTTTCTCCATGGATGTGAATATATAGAATTGGAATTAGGGTCGGAGGAGATCTGTGGGACCCACAAGCCGCCAGGGCGCGCCCTGGGGGGGGGGGGCGCCCCCCTGGCTTGTTGCCAATGGGTGGACCCCCTCTTGTTGATTCTTTCGCCAATATTTTTTATTAATTCCAAAAATATTCTCCGTAAATTTTCAGGTCAATCCGAGAACTTTTATTTCTGCACAAAAATAACACCAAGGCAATTCTGCTGAAAACAGCGTCAGTCCAGGTTAGTTCCATTCAAATCATGCAAATTAGAGTCCAAAACAAGGGCAAAAGAGTTTGGAAAAGTAGATACGATGGAGACGTATCAACTCCCCCAAGCTTAACCCATTGCTTGTCCTCAAGCAATTCAGTTGACAAACTGAAAGTGACAAAGAAAAACTTTTACAAACTCTGTTTGATCTTGTTGTTGTAAATATGTATAGCCAGCATTCAGGCTTTCAGCAAAGATTATGAACTAACCATATTCACAATAACATTTAGGTCTCACATTTACTCATATCAATGGCATAATCAACTAGCGAGCAATAATAATAAGTCTCGGATGACAACACTTTTTCAAAACAATCATGATATGATATAACAAAATGGTATCTCGCTAGCCCTTTCTGAGACCGCAAAACATAAATGCAGAGCACCCCTGAAGATCAAGGACTGACTAGACATTGTAATTCATGGTAAAAGATATCCATTCACAGTCATACCCAATATGAATTAATAACAATGCATACAAATGACAGTGGTGCTCTCTAACTGGTGCTTTTTATAAGAAGATGATGACTCAGCAATAAAGTAAATAGATAGGCCCTTTGCAGAGGGAAACAGGGATTTGCAGAGGTGCCAGAGCTCGAGCTTTAAAAAACAGAGATGAATAAAATTTTGAGCGGTATGCTTTCATTGTCAACATAACAACCAAGAGATCTCGGTATCTTCCATGCTAGATACATTATAGGTGGTTCCCAAACAGAATGATAAAGTTTTTACTCCCCTCCACCAATCAAACACACTCCACGGCTAGCCGAATCCACGGGTACCGTCCATACAAACAACAATCCTGGGGGAGTTTTGTTTCATTATATTTTGATTTGATTTTTGAGCATGGAACTGGGCATCCCGATTACCAGCCACTTTCTCGTGAATGACAAGTGAATAAACACTCATCGTGAGAATAACCCACCTAGCATGGAAGATACCGACAGCCCCTAGTCACTACATGAGCGATTCGGGCATACAAAACAGAATATTATTTGAAGGTTTAGAGTTTGGCACAAGCAAATTTACTTGGAACGGCAGGTAAATACCGCATATTGGTAGGTATGGTGGACTCATATGGAACAACTTTGGGTTTAAGGAAGTGGATGCACAAGCAGTATTGCCGCTTAGTACAAGTGAAGGCTAGCAAGAGACTGGGAAGCGACCAACTAGAGAGCGACAACAGTCATAAACATGCATTGAGATTAACCAACATTGAATGCAAGCATGAGTAGGATATAAATCACCATGAACATAAATATCGTGGAGGCTATGTTGATTTTGTTTCAACTACACGCGTGAACATGTGCCAAGTCAAGCCACTTGAAACATTCAAAGGAGGATACCATCCTATCATACTACATCACAACCATTTTAAAATGCATGTTGGCACTCAAGACAAACCATTATACACTCTTAGCTAATTAAGCATAGCATGAGTAACTATAATCTCTAATTGTCATTGCAAACTTGTTTCATCCATAATGAGCTGAATCCAGAACGATGAGCTAATCATATTTACAAAAACAAAAATAGGTCGAGTTCGTACCAGCTTTTCTCCATCTCAATCACTTCATCATATATCGTCATTATTGCCTTTCACTTGCACGACCGAACGGTGTGAATAATAATAAGAGTGCACGTGCATTGGACTAAGCTGGACACTGCAAACAATTATTTAAAGAAGAAGACAAGGTAATATGGGCTCTCTGTAAGATAAAAATAATGCATATGAGAGCCACTCAACATTTTCATCGTGGTCTTCTCCTCTCGACCCAAAGAAAAGAATTTCAAAACAAGAACGAGAAAAACTATTTACACGGGAAAGCTCCAACAAGCAAAAGAAGAACGAGAAATCTTTTTGGGTTTTCTTTTAATACTACAACTAAACATACTAGAAAGTAAAACTAGAGCTAATTTTTTTTGTTTTCTTAAGGTTTTTCTGACACATAAGAAGAAAGCAAGAAAAAGAAATAAACTAACATGGATAATACAATGAAAAAGTATGAACACCGATAACTGGAATGAGTGTGTGAACATGAATGTAATGTCGGTGAGAAATATGTACTCCCCCAAGCTTAGGCTTTTGGCCTAAGTTGGTCTATGGCCATGGATCAAAGTAGCCCTCTCCTGAGTACTGAGGAGGATCCTGAGGCTTCCACTGGTTAGCGAGCTCTTGTGGCTCCCACTGCTTATCGTGGAGGAAGTCGGTGATGCCTGCATTCTCCTCCAAATAGTAAAAATCATTATAAATTCCGGCCGCCTTCAATAATGCATCACTTGGCCATTCACATGGCCGAACCTCCGCGGTGCGGGGAAGATTGTATTTGGTCTTCTCTTTGTTCCCATTTTCATTTTCTTTAGAACCCCGGCTTGAAGAGCCTCTTAACAATCTCCTCATCATTTTCTTCCTCTGAAAAATTTCTGAAATTTTAGTAACTCAAAATAAAAGTGAACAAAACTCAACAAAATTCAAAGCAACCACTCCCATAAGTGCCTAGAGGCTAAATCATGCATCAAAACTACTTGGGACCATACAAATTTAACATGCAAGCTCAAGAACAAGGTCACCACAGCAGCAAAAAATTTGCAATATATAAAGCACTAGAACAAAAACTAATTGGACCACTGGAGGAGTCACATACCGAAAAACAATCCCCCAAAACAGTTTTGCAAATGGAGCTTTGCACAAGGAGATCGAAAATGGCAGCAAGATGAGCTAGGACACGGGTTTGAGCAATGGTGGGATTTTTATGGAGGAGGACGGAGTGGATGGGTGCTGGAATAAGTGAGGGGGGCCACGTGGGACCCACAAGCCACCAGGGCGCGCCTTGGGGGGGTGGGCGCGCCCCTGGGCTTGTGGCCCACTGGTGCAGCCCCCTGGTGTGTTCTCAGTGCCAAATATTCTTAAATATTCTATAAAAAATCATACTAAATTTTCAGGGCATTTGGAGAACTTTTATTTCTAGGTCATTTTTTGTTGTACGGATAATTCAGAAAACAGAAGTATAATAGTATTTTTGCTTTATTTATTCTAAACAACAGAAAGTAAAAGTTGGGTACAGAAGGTTGTGCTTTCTAAATTCATCCATCTCATGCCCGTCAAAAGGAATTCCTTAACAAGGTTGATCAAGTCTTATTAACAAACTTCTTTCGAGTAACATGAAACCGGAGAATTTTCAAATAACACTAAGTTATCTCAACGGGGACAGGCATGTCCCCTACCATGATTATTTCATGTTTCTTCTTGACAGTAGGGAGAGGGAGTTTAAAACCTCCAATAGCAATTGTTGGAATTTCTCCAAAGAGTTGATACTATGAACTTGAGGTTGTTTCTTCGGAAAGTGCACCGTATGCTCATTACCATTAACATGAAAAGTGACATTGCCTTTGTTGCAATCAATAACAGCCCCTGCAGTGTTCAAAAAGGGTCTACCAAGAATGATCGACATGCTGTCATCCTCGGGAATATCAAGAATAACAATGTCTGTTAAGATAGTAACATTTGCATCCACAACAGGCACATCCTCGCAAATACCGATGGGTAAAGCGGTTGATTTATCTGCCATTTGCAATGAGATTTCAGTAGGTGTCAACTTATTCAAATAAAGTCTACGATATAAAGAGAAAGGCATAACACTAACAACGGCTCCCAAATCACATAAAGCAGTTTTAACATAGTTTCTTTTAATGGAGCATGGTATAGTTGGTATTCCTGGATCTCCTAATTTCTTTGGTACTCCACCCTTAAAAGTATAATTAGCAAGCATGGTGGAAATTTTAGCTTCCGGTAACTTTCATTTATTAGTCACAATATCCTTCATATACTTAGCATAAGGAGACATTTTCAGAATATCAGTCAAGCGCATACGCAAAAAAGACAGGTCTAAGCATTTCAACAAAGCGCTCAAAATCCTCATCATCATTTTTCTTGGATGGCTTAGGAGGAAAGGGCATGGGTTTCTGAACCCAAGGTTCTCTTTCTTTACCATGCTTCCTAGCAACGAAGTATCTTTTATCATATCTTTTATTCTTAGATTGTGGGTTATCAAGATCAACAGCAGGTTCAATCTCCACATCATTATCATTACTAGGTTGAGCATCAACATGAACATCATCATTAACATTATCACCTAGTTCATGTTCATCACCAGGTTGTGTTTCAGCATCAGAAATAGAAATATCATTTGGGTTTTCATGTGTATCTATAACAGGTTCACTAGCAGCATGCAAAGTCCTATCATCATTCTTTTTCCTTTTATTACTGGGACGACTAGGTACATCAGTATTAATTCTCTGAGAATCTTGCTCAATTCTGTTAGGATGGCCCTCGGATACAAAGGTTCCTGAGTCATTTTACCACCTCTAGTCACAACTCTAACAGAATGATCATTGTTTTTACCATTCATCTCACTAAGCAAATCATTTTGTGCCTTAAGTACTTGTTCTACTTGAGTAGTTACCATGGAAGCATGTTTACTAATAAGCTTAAGATCATTAACAGTTCTACTCATATAATCACCTAAGCGATCAAGAATGTAAGCATTATGTTTCAATTGTCTACTAACATAAGCATTGAAATTTTCTTGTTTAACAATAAAGTTATCAAATTCATCCAAGCATTGACTAGCAGACTTATTATAAGGAATATCACCTTCGTCAAATCTATAGAGAGAATTTACCTCCACTACCTGTGTCGAGTTATCAAGACCATATATTTCTTCAATAGGTGGTAAATTCTTAACATCTTCAGCTTTAATACCTTTTTCTTTCATAGATTTCTTTGCCTCTTGCATATCTTCAGGACTGAGAAATAGAATACCTCTTTTCTTCGGAGTTGGCTTTGCAGGTGGTTCGGGGATGGTCCAATCATTATCATTGCTCAATATATTATTCAATAGTAGTTCAGCTTGTTCAACCGTTCGTTCCCTGAAAACACAACCAGCACAACTATCTAGGTGGTCCCTAGAAGCATCGGTTAGTCCATTATAAAAGATATCAAGTATTTCGTTTTTCTTGATAGGATGATTAGGCAAAGCATTAAGTAATTGGAGAAGCCTCCCCCAAGCTTGTGGGAGACTCTCTTCTTCAATTTGCACAAAGTTAAATATTTCCTGTAAGGCAGCTTGTTTCTTATGAGCAGGAAAATATTTTCAGAGAAGTAATATATCATATACTGGGGACTACACACACAACTAGGAGCAAGAGATTTAAACCATAGCTTAGCATCACCCTTTAATGAGAAAGGAAACAACTTAAGAATAAAGTAATAGCGAATTTTTTCCTCATGAGAAAATAGGGTGGCTATGTCATTCAATTTAGTAAGATGTGCCACAACAGTTTCAGATTCATAACCATGGAAAGGATCAGATTCAACCAAAGTAATTAACTCAGGATCGACAGAGAATTCATAATCCTTATCAGTAACAAAGATAGGTGAAGTAGCAAACTTAGGATCATATTGCATTCTAGCATTCAAAGATTTTTTTTTTCCACTTGCACAGTAATTTCTTAAGATCATCTCTATCTTTACAAGCAAGAAAGTCCCTAGCTACCTGTCCATCCATAACATAACCCTCAGGTATAACAGGCAATTCATATCTAGGAGAGCTAGGTCTAACAGGTGTCTGAAAGTGTTCAGTTTCAATAATTTCATCAGTTTCAGAAATATCATCAGTTTCAGTGATCTCATTCTCTCTAACCCTAGCAAGTTGTTCATCAAGAAATTCACCCAAAGGCACAATATTATCAAGCATAGCAGAAGTGGCATCATCAATTACTTGCGACATATCAGAATTACTAGCAGGTGGTGGTGTCGCAAATTTACTCATAACAGAAGGTGAATCAAGTGTAGAGCTAGATGGCAGTTCCTTACCTGTCCTCGTAGTAGAGGGGAAGATCTTGGTTTTAGCATCTTTCAAATTCTTCATAGTGATCAACAGATATAAATCCCATGCGACTCAGAGAATAAAGCTATGCTCCCCAGCAACGACGCTAGAAAATGGTCTTGATAACCCACAAGTATAGGGGATCGCAACAGTTTTTGAGGGTAGAGTATTCAGCCCAAATTTATTGATTCGACACAAGGGGAGCCAAAGAATATTCTCAAGTATTAGCAGCTGAGTTGTCAATTCAACCACACCTGAAAGACTTAATATCTGCAGCAAAATATTTAGTAGCAAAGTAGTATGGAAGTAATGCTAACGATGGCAAAAGTGACAGTAGAAGTTTTGTAGTGATTGTAACAGTAGCAACGGAAAAGTAACTTAGAAAAGATCAATATGTTAAAGGCTCGTAAGCAATGGATCAGTGATGGATAATTATGTCGGATGGCATTCATCATGCAACGGTTATAACCTAGGGTGACACAGAACTAGCTCAAATTCATCAATGTAATGTAGGCACGTATTCCGTATATAGTCATACGTGCTTATGGAAAAGAACTTGCATGGCATCTTTTGTCCTACCCTCCCGTGGCAGCGGGGTCCTAATGGAAACTAAGGGATATTAAGGCCTCCTTTTAATAAAGAACCTGACCAAAGCATTAGAACTTAGTGAATACATGAACTCCTCAAACTATGGTAATCACCGGAAAGAATCCCATTTATTGTCACCTTGGGGTATGTGGATTATAACACATAATAGGTGTCTACAACTTGCAAGATAGGATCAAGAACACATATATATTCATGGATACATAACAGGTTCAGATCTGAAATCATGGCACTCGGGCCCTAGTGACAAGCATTAAGCATAGCAAAGTCATAGCAACATCAATCTCAGAACATAGTGGATACTAGGGATCAAACCCTAACAAAACTAACTCGATTACATGGTAAATCTCATCCAACCCATCACTGTCCAGCAAGCCTTTCGATGGAATTACTCATGCACGGCGGTGAGTATCTTGAAATTGGTGATGGAGGATGGTTGGTGATGACGACGACGTCGATTTCCCCTCTCCGGAGCCCAAAACGGACTCGAGATCTTCCCTCCCGAGGAAGAACGGGAGGTGGCGGCGGCTCCGTATCGTGAAATGCGATGAACTCTTCTCTTCTATTTTTTTCTCCATGGATGTGAATATATAGAGTTGGAATTAGGGTCGGAGGAGGTCTGTGGGACCCACAAGCCGCCAGGGCGCGCCCTATGGGGGGCGCCCCCTGGCATGGCCAATGGGCGGACCCCCTCTGGTTGATTCTTTCGTCAATATGTTTTATTAATGCCAAAAATATTCTCCATAAATTTTCAGGTCAATCCGAGAACTTTTATTTCTACACAAAAATAACACCAAGGCAATTCTGCTGAAAACAGCGTCAGTCCGGGTCAGTTCCATTCAAATCATGCAAATTAGAGTCCAAAACATGGGTAAAAGAGTTAGGAAAAGTAGATATGATGGAGACGTATCAGTACGCCTCCCCAGGCCTCCTCCCGAGCGGCGGATATCTCTATGCTCTGCTCGGCCTCGGGAGGTCAAGGGGGACGCCAGCCAGGCCAGGTGGGCGCCAGCACGCCAGAGGGAACAGTTTCCCCTTTGGTGCAAAGGGGGGTAAGGACGAGCGCAGGTTCCCGAAGCGCCCCCCAAAGGTTTCCCTTCCGGTGCAACAAGAACAAGACCCCGAGCCCCACAGGACGGACGTCATCGCCGAGCCCACCTCCGCATCACCACCAGCTACTTTGCAGGCGAAGACCACCTTTCGTCAGAATAGGGTGTACCTCCTGTCCCCCTTTGAATTTGGCCGTTGTGGGATCCCTTCCCGCCTTTGCAACCAGGGAAGAGGACCCGGGCCGCTATAAATAGAGGCTAGGCTGCTCTGTAGAGGAGGAGACACCACCACAAACACACTCGCGAGGCAACTCACCACTGTACTAGTTCATCCACAAACCTCCTCGTGAGGCAATCCACCAAAGGCAGGAGTAGGGTTTTACGCTTCGCAGCAGCCCGAACCTGGGTAAACTCTCGTGTGCTATCTTCTTCCTCGCCATCGAGCAGGGTCATTGTGTTGTGAGCTTGGAGGGGGTGAAGCTGTTGGAGATCTTCGGACACGCCCCTGGGTTCGAACTTCTTATGGTTTTACGGAGCCCAAAATCCGACAGAACTATAACAAGTTCATCTTCATAAGCATAATTCATATTGGCATCATGGCCACAAGCATAGCAAGCATCAAGTTCATCAAAAAGGGATATTTCAAATGAATCCAAGGGATCATAGCAATCATCATAGCATTTATCATGGCATTCATCCTTCGGTATGTGCGAAGGGAAATTAAACAATGTATGAGTTGAAGAGTTACTCTCATTAGAAGGTGGGCACGGGTAGCTAATCCGCTCTTCCTCCGTTTGTTCTTCGCTCTCCTCCTCATCTTTTTCATCTAATGAGCTCTCAGTTTCAGCAATTTCTTCTTCCATAGATTCCTGCAAAATATTAGTCTCTTCCAAGGCAGCGGTCATTCTTTCAATAAATTCAATAATATCAGCATTGCAATCATAATTCTCCTAGCAATATTTAAGTATGGATAAACTTTCAGATTCGTAAGGAACATCATCATCATACTTTTCAAGCAAAGAAGCAATTACATAAGCACCTTTAAAAACAACAAATTCTTCTATTTGTTCTACATCACAGTAATCATAAATACCTTTAGCATAAGAAGCTAACGTTTCATTATCATTAAATTTGCATTGAAAGGGAAGGTGTCGAGCTTCTATATTAGAGCAACAAGTAAAGTCACATCTCGAGCAGGCATCCCAAGCAAACCATTCCAATATTCTAATTTGATCCCATAAGTGTTTCCCTTTTTGAGATAAGTGATAATCCCTAAAGTACTCACGTTGATTCAATGTGTATCCCATTATAAAGTTCCTTGAGGATTTCTCGGGATTATCGAAGGAGTAATTAACGTGTTTCACATAACTAGCATCGAGGGTTTTAGGAGGTTCCCCATCTGCATGAGTAGCAAGTACCACTAATTTTTTTGGTGTTTCGTGTTCCATATCCATGACTAAAGATATAAAACAACTAATAACAGAAAAAAAAATACTTAGTGATAAAGCAAACAAGCACACACGAGAATATTCACCCACGCTATTGCTCCCCGGCAACGGGGCCAGAAAAAGGTCTTGATAACCCACAAGTTTAGGGGATCGTTTGTAGCCTTTTTCGATAAGTAAGAGTGTCGAACCCAATGAGGATCTAAAGGTAGAACAAATATTCCCTCAAGTTCTATCGACCACCGATACAACTCTACGCACACTTTAACGTTTGCTTTACCTAGAACAAGTATGAAACTACTTTGTAGGTGATACGAAAGTTTGCACGAATAAAACTAGAATTACTTTGCGGGAAATAAAACCACGAGTAAAAAGAAAGATAATAAAAGTTAGTTGTTTAGTAGAAAGCTTTTTGTCAAACAAGAAGGTTATTTGTCCATAGGCAATTGATAACTAGACCGGTAATCATTCTTGCAATTTTATATGAGGGCGAGGCATGAGCTAACATACTTTCTCTACTTGGATCATATGCACTTATGATTGGAACTCTAGCAAGCATCTGCAACTACTAAAGATCATTAAGGTAAAACCCAACCATAGCATTAAGTATCAAGTCCTCTTTAGTCCCATATGCAACAACCCACCTACTCGGGTTTATGCTTCTGTCACTCAAGCAACTCACCATAGGCAAATCATGAACACATTGCAACACCCTACAGCGAGGATCCCTCACGTTTGCGCGAGACGGAGGGTACCATAGGATAGCACCATAATAAAATATAAAATCATACCAACCACGATCATCAATTAGCCCATAGGACAAAGCGGATCTACCCAAACATCATAGGATAGCCATATATCATTGGGAAATAGTATATGGAGTTGAGCACCATGTTTAAGTAGAGATTACAGTGGGGAGAAGGGGAGTTACACCGGTGCATAGAGGGGGGGGAGTTGGTGTTGACGGCGGCGAAGTTGTTGGTGTAGATCGCCGTCACGATGCTTGCCCCGACGGCGTTCCGGCGCCACCGGGAGAGAGGGGGAGAGAGCCCCCCTCCTTCTTCTTCTTCCTTGGCCTCCCCCCTAGATGGGAGGAGAGTTCCCCCTCTGGTACATGGCCACCATGGTGGCGGAGGGGCAGGAACCACTCCTAGATTGGATCTCCCTCTCTGTTCTCTTCTGTTACGCGTTCCTGTTTTCTGGCCGAAAACCGTTTCTTATATTCCCAGAGATCCGTTACTCCGATCGGGCTGAAGTTTTGAGGCGATTTTTATCCAAAAATTACCTTCCTTGCATCCAAAGGAGAGCTCCAACCGACGTACGAGGTGGGCAGTACCCACCAGGCCGCGGTTGGGCCGCCTGGCCGCGCCCTGATGTATCGTGGGGGCTGTGTGCCTCCGTTTGCGTTGATTCCACTTCTGAAAATTCACAAATATTCCAAAAAAATCTCCGTAAATTTTTATCGCATTTGGAGTTAGTTTGATATGGTAATTCTGCAAAACAAAAAACATGCAACAAGCAGGAACTGGCACTAGGCACTGGATCAATAGGTTAGTCCAATAAATCATATAAAATGTTGCCAAAAATATGTGAAAGTTGTATAATATTGGCATGAAACAATCAAAAATTATAGATACGACAGAGACGTATCATGGCGCAGCTTCCTCGAGGCCATGATGTGGCCGAAGATCAGCTTTTGCACTCCAGAGTACCTTGACCTAGCCCCGTGTAACAAGGAGCTGACAAAGTACACCAGCCGCTGCACCACTTTCCTCTTCGCCATGTTCTTGGAACTGCCTTCGTCAGCTGGCCGAGATTCCCCTGGTTGTACATCGGGTCCTGCCATAGATGCTTCGGTTTTGTCCCCGGCAGCATCGGCTGTAGCGGCTGCGTCCTCATCTGCTTCTCGCTGCGCCACCAGCGCTGCACTAACCACTTGATTTGTTGCCGCCAAGTATAGCCGCAATGGTTCTTGTGATTTAGGAGCGACCAAGGTGGGAGAGGAAGAAAGGTAAGTTTTCACATCTTGCAACGCTGCTTCTGCTTCCGGGGTCCACTTTACCGGGCCTGCCTTCTTCAGGATTTTGAAGAATGGCAGGGCGCATTCGACGGATTTTGAGATGAACCAACTTAGGCGGCAACGCATCCGGTCAAACGCCTGATGTCCTTGATGGTCTTGGGTGCCTGTATCTGCTCAATTGCCTTGATCTTGTCAGGATTTGCTTCTATTCCCCGCTAAGACACAAAGAACCCAAGTAGCTTGCAGGATGGAACGCCAAACACACACTTTTCAGGGTTGAGCGTCAAATTGATCTTGCGCAGGTTTGCAAAAGTCTCTTCCAAGTCTTGTATGAGAGTTGCTTCATCCTTGGTCTTGACAACTATATCATCCATGTAGGCTTCTACATTCCTGTGCAACTGCGGTCCAAATCCGGTCTGCACAGCTCAGGCAAATGTAGAACCAGCGCTCTTTAACCCGAAGGGCATCCGTACAAAGCAGTACGTGCCACACGGAGTTATGAATGCGGTCTTTTCCTCATCTTCCTTAGCCATGAAAATCTGGTGGTATCTAGAGTAAGCATCTAAGAAGGAAAGCAAGTCACACCCGGTGGTGGAATCAACAATCTGGACGATGCGCGGCAAGGGGAAAGGGTCCTTCGGGCATGCTTTTGCTTGACGGGCCTGGCGTGGGGGCAGACAGCAAGGTGGTGCTCGATTACCTCCCTGGGAACACCGAGGATGTCAGATGGTTGCCAAGCAAACACATCAACATTCGCCCGCAGGAAGGCAACGAGCGCGCTTTCCTATTTGTCAGTGAGTGTGGCACTGATGGTGAACGTGCCAGCAACGCCGTCCTGCCCTACCGGGATCTTCTTCGTCTCAGGATAGGTGACCTTGGCTTTCTTGCTAGTGGAACTCTCCGGCAGGTCCTCGACAGGTGCAGCGCACTCCGAAGAGGCGCGCTTCCCAGAGTCCTTGCCGGTGTACCTGTTAGATTTGCTCTCTTTCCTTGACTCCTTGGCGGGAGCTGGTGCTTTCGCAACTTCAGCTGCTACCGCGTCTCGATATATCTTATCCACGCATATGACTGCATCCTTTTTATCGGATGGGATAGAGATGATTCCATTGGGTCCTGGCATCTTCAAAGTGTTGTAAGCATAGTGGGATGCTGCCATGAACTTTGCCAGGGCCGGGCGACCAAGAATTCCGTTGTAAGGCAGGGGAAGCTCAACCACATTGAACACCACCTTCTCGGTTCGGTAGTTTAACTCCCCGCCAAACATCACAGGTAAAGTGATCTTTCCTTTAGGTCGGCTCCTTCCGGGGTTGACTCCTTGGAATGTACCCGTAGCCTTGAGCTCTCCGTCAGGGCTTTGTAGCCTCTCGATCACCTTTGGGGAGATCAAGTTCAATCCTGCCCCGCCGTCAACTAACATCTTGGTGACCTTGATGTTGCGGATTGTTGGAGAAACCAACAATGGCAAACATCCGACCGCGGTGGTGCGATCAGGATGGTCATCCTCATCAAAGATGATAGGCGTGCGGGACCATCTGAGTGGCCTTTTGGACTCTGCAGCGGGGTGTATTTCTGGGATGTTGCGGTGCACTCGACTGAATCTCTGAATGTACTTCCGCAAGGTCTCTCCTTCTTTTTGTGGCAGGACTTGCGGATCGCTAGGTTGTCCTGGCTCCTGATGGCGCCTGTGAAGGCACAGACGAATTCATTGCACAGATCAACCCATGATGAGATGGAGTTTTCCGGCAGGTGCATCAGCCACGATCTCACATTTGGCTTGAGTGCCAAAGGGAAATATTTGCGAGCACCTTCGCATCCCTTCCTCCGGCAGCCTGAACGGCTATCGTGTAGATGCCCACGAACTCCGCCGGGTTTAGCTTTCCATCATACTTCTACGTTAGCTCTGGTTTGAAAGCTCGGGCCGATGGCCAGTGGACCTGCCGCAGCTCGCGAGTGCAGGCAGGGCACCCCACCTCGTAAGGCAGGGACCCGCCAGCACTGGGCGCGAGGTCTCCAGCGCTTGGGCCATTGTGCCTGTTTGACTGACGGTGTGCTTCTCGACGCCGCTCGATGGTTATGCGTGCGTCTTCTTTCCGCCCATCCTCCAGGACATGCCGCTGGTCCCAGCAATCACGTGGGCCGGACGAGGCCATGGATGCTTCATCAAACTTGTCAGTATGTGAAGCTCGCCACGGTAGCTCCTGGGTTTGCTGTCGTGGAGGGGACTGCACCGTTGGTGTGGCCCGGGCCGTCGTAGCCGTACGCGTGTGTCGGGATGGCTCTGCAAGCGGAGATTTGTTTGCTTCGACGAAGGATATCCAGCTCTAGATGGTAGCTCTTGTCGGCGTTCTGGGAATGGGGGTACCCAGGCTCGCCAGCCTGTGGCCCAGTGCGCGGCCCATTCCCCAGTCAGCGCGATCCGGCGTGACACCACTCAAGTCAAGACCGTCGCGAGGACACCAGGCTCGCGAGGAAGAGCAGCGCCAAGACTAGCAGGGGGTGGGCCTCCTCAGGCCCCCTCCGGAGCGGTGGAGATCTCTATGCGAGGCCCGGCCTTGGAAGTCAAGGATGACACAGGGAAGGACAGGCGGGCGCCAGCGCGCCAGGCGGTGCAGTTTCCCCTTTGGTGCAAAGGGAGCAGGGACGTACGCGGGTTCCCAAAGCACCACCCAAAGGTTTCCATTCCGGTGCAACAAGACCACGACCACGAGCCCCGCAGGGCGGATGTCATTGTCGAGCCCACCTGTGCATCATCGACAGCTACTTTGCAGGCAAAGACCACCTTTGGACAGGGCGGGATGTACTCCTGTCCCCCTTCAAATTTGGCCGTTGAGGGATCCCATCCCGCCATTGCGATAAGGGAAGAGGACCCGGGCCACCGCTATATATAGAGACGAGGCCGCACCGTAGAAGCGGGGCCAGAGAGAGAGATCCAAGAGAACCACAAGGCAAGCAGAAAGCCAAGAGCACCACTCGAGAGCCCTCATGAGGCCGCTCGCCACTGTACTAGTTCATCCACCACACCTCCACGAGAGGCAATCCACCAAAGCAGGAGTAGGGTATTATGCTTCACAGCGGTCCGAACCTGGGTAAACCACCGTGTTCATCTTCTTCCTCGTCATCGTGCGAGTTCGCCATAGTAACCATCGAGTAGCGAGCTAGGTAGGGCGAGGGTGCAAGGAATCTTCGCACACGCCCCTGTGTTCGAATCTTGAGGGTTTTGCGGAGCCCGAAATCCGACATTTGGCGCGCCACGTAGGGGGCGTGCCAAAGTTTCCTCAAGTCTCGCCTCGCCCCTGCTCACAGCACCCATGACAAAAGGACGTCGAGCTCATGCTGAGCGGCGGACAGCCCACGTGGCGCGGGCGGCGCCAGCGGGCCTCGGCAACCCGTGTCGTCGCACCTCCCCGTCGGCAGGCGCCATCGCCGGCCAAGCCCTTGATGGGCGCCGGGGGCTGCTGCCTTCACCAACCGCACGGCACGCCCTCGCCGCCCCGGCCCTTCCCCGCATCCGGGCCGTGCCGCCGCCCTTCCGGGACTACCACGACCCGACGCACAGACACATCGCGCTCCTCGTGGCGCACGAGCTACAGCGCCATCGCGCTGCGCGTGCTCGCCGCAACGACTGGGCCAGGCGTGCCGCCAGGCGCGTCACCACAGCCGGCGGGTCCCTGGTGTACCTCGGCGAGGCTCGTGCTCATGAACTCACTCGACCGGCAGGATCAACGCTCGGGCCACACGGGCGCATTCGGGACGTCAGCGACGACCCGCGCTCGCCCGGGGCCTGGCCCAGGTCGCCGGGGGCACGGGAGCTGGCCTCAGGCACCGGCAGAGACTGGTGGAGCATGCTGCGCACGCGAGAGGGGCGTGTCCTCGCGCCCCTCAGCACGCCCGCCGGAACCAGGGAGGAGGACCAGGGGCTCTACTGCGCCGGCGCTCGGGGGCTCGAGCAACTCTACAACGGCCATGTTGGCGGGCGCCGGGCCGTGAAGGAAGCAACGCCGGCTACCATGGCTGCAGCAGGCACGTAGGCGACTTCGAGAGAGGCTCTCACGCGGGCTGGTATGCGCAGCCTCGCGAGGGCGGCTAGAGGGATAGGCCTCGTGAGGATGCCCGGCGCAGGCAGCTTCGCGAGGCACACCCGCTGGTAGGGAGCTTCCTTGAGCAGGCATCTGGGTCTGGGGACCGGGGGTCACTAGCCTGGGAACGGAGGGTGGAACACGTGCCCACGTCCCCGGGTCGAGTGGCCCCAGCTTGGAGGCGGAGGGTGGAACATACGTCCCAGTCTCCAGGGCGCGGACGCCTGCTTGGAGACGGAAGGTGGAATGTACGCCCATGTCTCTGGGACGGGTTTTGTCGATCACCAGCGGGCGATCCTGTACTCGCCCATGTCACCAGGCCTGGCTCACCCAGCCTGGGGGCAGGGCCTCGAGTACCTGCAAGGGAACCCGGGGCACCCCAGCGAGGCGCGCTGGGGCACCGCCCGGGGTGCCGGCCTCACGCGCAATGGAAGGGCCTCACCGGGCCCGACCGGCGGCGTGGGGGTCCGCGCCTTCACTACGATGACGGCACCCGGTCGCGGGCTCGGGGGCGTGGGGGGTTCCCCCTACACCCGAGGGCCCGTCCGGAGCCGACACAACTTCGCCACGCCAAGCCTGGGGGCTGTGAGTGGGCCTCGTGTCCGCGAGGCATGGGGCTCCCTGTACACCCCCGGGACCAACCCGTGACACTCTCACGTAATAATGAGTGGGCTGTATATGCCCGGAGCCCCCCGAGGACGCGGAGGGGTTCGCCCCCACGCAACGTGGAACGCCTATGCTCCGCGCTGGGGGAAGACGAAGACGAAGACCGTGACACTCTCACGTAATAATGAGTGGGTTGTATACGCCCGGAGCCCCCCGAGGACGCGGAGGGGTTCCCACCCACGCAACGTGGAAGCCCTATGCTCCGCGCTGGGGGGAAGACGAACACGAAGACTTGCCTAGGTGCCGGACGCAGCGTTTGCTTGCTTCTTTTTGTGTTCGAGTTGCCAATTTTTGGAATGAAGTTTAAGGATTTCAGAACTCTATATTTAAAAGAAAAAGGGGCGGGGACTTTCTCTCACATTGCTCTCTCAATTTACCAATCTTGAGTTCTCTTTTCTGATTACCGTTCCACGAGGGGCCGTGCGCTTTGGCCCTCCCCGAGGCACCTCGGGGCTGGGCAAGCAAGGCCCTGTCGCTTCAGGGACTTGCGCCTTGGGGCAGTCGACTCCCGCTCGGGGGCTCCGACCGCGGCACAGCACCACAGCATGGGGCCTCGGGAGGCCCCAGTGCCTCCCGGGGCAGTACCCAGTAGGGCGAAATGGGGATCGCTTGAGCGTCAAAAGGGGCTCCTAAGCAACGCGCCTCAGGAGCCTTACCGGTCATATAGCCACTCGCCCCTTGATGTCATCCTCGGTGATCCGGTCGGCATCAAGGGTGTCGAGGCCCCACCTCGTAGTTGCGTCCCTGGTGATCCGGTCGTACACTACGATGGTAGGGAAATGTGCGCGACTGGGACCTGCCGACGTAGAGCTGCTTGAGCGTCAAAGGGGGCTCCTAGGCAACGCGCCCCAGGAGCCTTACCGGTCATATAGCCACTCGCCCCTTGATATCATCCTCGGTGATCCGGTCGGCATCAAGGGTGTCGAGGCCCCACCTCGTAGTTGCGTCCTTGGTGATTCGGTCGTACACTACGGTTGTAAGTAAATGTGCGGGACTAGGGCCTGCAGACGCAGAGTGCCGAAAGGGCTCCCAACCTGCCTCACCCACAAGAAGGAGAAGCCCTCAAGGCGTCCGGGCTCCCCACCCGGAGCGCCACTTTCAAGCCTCCCGAACGCAGGAGTCTACCACGAGCATGCCGATCTGATTAGCAACGACCCCGGGCAAAAGGAAGCGTGGTACAACATACTCCGCCATTCTGGAGCACATTCAAGGGTAATTTCCAAAATACATTAAGGATGCCACTAGGCCACATGCATAACCCTACCAGGAAAACAAGAAAGCTTCTCAAGGGGATATGAGGTCGCCGCCTCTCTCGTCATCACCGCCGCCGGTGTCCTCGGGCTTCCCGGCTCCAGCGCGGTCTTCGGCCTCGTCGAAAGAAAGCTCCGCTATCAGGTCTTCCACATGGTCCTTCACCCACTCGGCGAGGGCGGCACGGGTCACTTCGGGCACAGGACTGAGTACCGCCCCGAAATCGAAGTGCGGGTCGAGACGAAGGAGGTGGCTAAAGACATTTGAAGCTGCCCGCACGAGGAAGTCGCGGCGCTTCTCCTCCACAAGCATGCGGATCTTCTCCGCGCCACCCTCAAGGCATTCCATGACCCTGGAAAAGAAGCCCAGGTACCCAGCGTCGTCTGGAACCAAGGGGCTTGAAACGCTCGCACCACAGATGTCACTCAAGGCCCGGTTGGCCCTCCCCTTGAGGGACTGGAACATCTGGGAGCGCATGTGCTGGAGGCCGCGAGCACGGTTCGCCTCGTCCGAAGTCTTCTCCTCCAGGGAAACTACACCCTTCACTTGTTTATTGAGAAAGGCCATCTCGGCCTCAGTAGCGGCCTTGGCGTCCATCGCGGCCCGCCGGCATCCCTTCTCTTGATTGAACCTTTTCTTGAGGGCGTCAACCTCACCTTTCAGGTGGTCGCGTCGCCTGCAGAAGCGGGACTCCTGGAGCTTCAGCTTCACGCGATTGTCCTGGAGAAGGGAACGCCAAGCCTCCACCACCTTGTTGTCGACCTCCTCTTGGAACCTCGCCTCGCGGGAGGCGAGGGCTTCCTCGGCAAGCGAGACCTCGCGCTCCCTCCCCTCCAGCCTCTCCTGCTCCAGGCTCTGCTCCACCGCCTCCATCGCCAACGCGTCTACGGGCATACGGGGGTTGCGCCAACAGCGGGGAACCCGATCACCGAGCCATCAAGTGTGGCCCTCCGCGCCTGGATCTGCTTTTCAAGGGCAGCGTTGAAGGCTTGGAGCTCCTCGAGGCAATCCTCGGAGGCCCTGCGCCGGCAGTCGGCCTCCTGAGCCTCAACAAAGGCGCGCTCGTGAGCCTCCACCGCTGCGGCAAGGGACTCCTCGGCCTTTGCACGGGCGCGCTCGCGCTGCAGGCGGCCGAAATTTATGGCGACTTCGAGGCGATGCCAATCCTGCGCGAGGCGCTGGCGTTCCATCTCCAGGCGGACATCGTTGTCGGCAAGCTCCACCCCCAGGCTGCCTAGCGTCTCCGCTGCGGTCTGGAACAAACCCCACCGCACGGCGCTCCAGTCCCTTGCGAGCTGGATGGCCCAGCCAGGGTCCCCGACTACCCCATGATGGACGGGGGAGGCACGCGAGGGACCGCCTGGCCCGGACGCGTGCTCAAGGGATGGGGGCTCCCGCCTGACCGCCCCAGAAGAAGGACGCGCCTCCTGAGGTCCCGCATCAGCAGCTGAAGGGGGCCCAAGGACACGTCGCGCCATGCCCCCGGAGAAGGCCGCCAGCAGGGGGCGCGGCACCATCCTAGGAGGCTGGAAGCCGCGAGCGAAGGAGATCGCAGGGGGCTCGCGCTCAAGGCCCCCTGAACACTGGGCAGGCTCAAGTGAGGGCGCCTTGGCAGCCAGGACCATGCAGCTGACGGAGGACGAGGCCGCAGAGTGCTCGGAGGCTGTAAGGGTGGGTGACATCGGCCCGGTTCCTCCTTCCCTGGTGGGGAACCTGCAAGACAGGAACTCAGGACGGGAGCGCAAAAGGGAAGGATGGGGAGACGCACGCACGTACTCATCCACAGCGATCCACTTCCTCCTCAACGGCGTCTGCAACACTGAGGATCTACCATGGCTGGGCGCCTTCCTCTTCCGACCGGCACGGAGGCGGGGGGACAAGGAACCGGCTACCGGCACCTGGCACCCGACGGCGGAGACGGTGGCATCCATCAGTGGCGGAGTGACACCCTCGACCCCGGGCCGACCCGCGGCGGGGGCCGGGGGAGCGGGAGACGGAGCACGCCTCACCTCAACCACGGGAGGGGCCATGTCCTCAGGGTTCCCGGAGATCGGGGCTCCTGCGAAGGGGGCGCCCCGGGGACACGCTTCCTCCGCAGGAAGGAGTCCCCACTCATCGAAGCACGGCATCTTCAAGGCAAGGGCTACCCGGTCCTTGTAGTTGTACAAGGGAAGGCCATCCCGGGGAAGCCCGTCAGGATCATCGCTAGTCAGGCGTCGAAGCAACTCATGCAGCACGCCGGAGGAAAGAGACGGGACCTGGATCCTTATGGAATCGAGAGGGTCAGTAAAGGCCCACATCGGGCGGGAATGGCGCTGAAGGGGAGCGATCCGCCGGCGAGTGAACTCCCGCACCACCATCGCCATTGTCACGCCCGCCTTCTTCAGCCTCGCCAGCCTGGCTAGGACCAACGCGAGCCGCGTCTCGGCAAACTCCTCGCGTGTCCACCTAGGATTCGGCGTTGCGGGGGCTGGTGGAGGCTGGAACAGGGGGCCGGCCGCAGCAACAACGACGTACACCCACTGCCGCTGGAACTCTTCGGCCTCCGGATGGAGCCCAGCATCAAGGAGCCCCATGGCGGATGCGTCCGCTGCCCGCAGGGATACACACCTGGAGCACTGCTCCCCCGAGGTTAAATCGAGGGAGAAGAAGTGGAGTAACAGGGCCATGGAGGGAGAAACACCAACGAAGACCTCACTCAGAAACGCGAAGGCCGAGAGGAGGACAAGGGAGCCGGGGTCAAGGTGAAGCGCGTGAATCCGGTAATGCGAAAGCATGGCGGAGAAGAAGATCGAGAACGGCGGCAACAAGCCCCAGAGAAGGGCATGGAGATGAAGGGGGATGGCGGAGGTCGCGAGCTCGTTCCGAGGCCGCGAGCTCAGCCAGATCTTGGTTGCCCCCCATTCACTGGAACTGGCGGCGACCACCAGTTGAACCTTCTCCAACCCCTCGAGATTCACCACCAAGGACTGGCCCAATGCGGGTTCCGGCATAGGCGCGGTCGTCGGCGCGCTCAAGCCCTCGCCCTCTCCTACTCTCTTCTTAGGGGCCATGGCGAGGGGCGGTGAGGCGGTGCACGCGGGGATTTTGCAAAAAGGGCGAAAGCCGCGGCCGAAAGAGGAACAAGCAGCGAGGGCGAAGGGGAACGAGGGCGGCTGCAGGCGTGCGCCCAGCGATTTGGCCAAATCTGACAAGTTGCAGAATCGGCATGAAGAAAAGGAGGCGGCAGCCTCTCGGGAATTGACGCGTGACAAGTTCGGCCCACAGGCAATTGGGGCCCGCGGCGCTTCGGGCCACCTTCGGCGGCTTCGCCAAGAAGCTAACCTGGGCGCGCCTTGGGCCCCGGGGCTACTGTCGGCGTTCTGGGAACGGGGGTACCCAGGCCCGCCAGCCTGTGGCCCAGGGCACGGCCCATTCCCCAGTCAGCGCGACCCGGCGTGACTCCACTCAAGTCAAGACCCTCGCGAGGACACCAGGGTCGCGAGGAAGAGCAGCGCCAAGACCAGCAGGGGGTGGGCCTCCTCAGGCCCCCTCCGGAGTGGCGGAGATCTCTATGCGAGGCCCGGCCTCGGGAGTCAAGGATGATGCAGGGAAGGACAGGCGGGCGCCAGCGCGCCAGGCGGTGCAGTTTCCCCTTTGGTGCAAAGTTAGCAGGGACATACGCGGGTTCCCAAAGCACCACCCAAAGGTTTCCATTCCGGTGCAACAAGACCACTACCACGAGCCCCGCAGGGCGGATGCCATCGTCGAGCCCACCTCTGCATCATCGACAGCTACTTTGTAGGCGAAGACCACCTTTGGACAGAGCGGGGATGTACTCCTGTCCCACTTCAAATTTGGCCATTGAGGGATCCCTTCCCGCTATTGGGATAAGGGAAGAGGACCCGGGCCACCGCTATATATAGAGACGAGGCCGCACTGTAGAAGCAGGGCCGGAGAGAGAGATCCAAGAGAACCACAAGGCAAGCAGAAAGCCAAGAGCACCACTCGAGCGCCCTCACGAGGCCGCTCGCCACTGTACTAGTTCATCCACCTCACCTCCCCGAGAGGCAATCCACCAAAGCTGGAGTAGGGTATTACGCTTCACGGCGGCCCGAACCTGGGTAAACCACCGTGTTCATCTTCTTCCTCGTCATCGTGCGAGTTCGCCGTAGTAACCATCGAGTAGCGAGCTAGGTAGGGCGACGCTGCAAGGAATCTTCGCACATGCCCCTGTGTTCGAATCTTGAGGGTTTTGCGGAGCCCGAAATTCGACAGCTCTCCACTCATCCATCTTGTCATCCGCCGGCGAGAAGTTAAGTAGAAGCTGGGCTCGCGCCATTGATACGTCTCCAACGTATCAATAATTTATGAAGTATTCATGTCATATTTGCCTATGTTTTTACTATGGTTTTATGATTTATTGGGACTAACCTATTATTAGTTGCAAAATTGCACACGTTTTTTTTTTCACAATTTGATGTGTAGGAATTAATTGGAAATTGGCGAAAAAACGCAAAAGGAGCCTTGTTGGAGGAGGACTCTGACTTTCCTGAAATCTGTCCACAAACAGTTTTTTAGAGATCGTCAGTTTGACCCCCGAAGACGTTGGAGGGAAATTTATGGCATTGATTCTCGACTCCAAGTTCATCCAAAACGGAGTTCGGATGCGATCTGTAGACCCGTTTTACTGAAGGAAAATATCTGATTACGGGATTACGAGAATTAATGACGTGATTGTGTCCAACTCTTACCATATCTGATGTATTCGTCCAAGCCACGACTTGGAGGACTCATGAGGGCTGTGAGGAGTCCCTAGGAAGGTTCTAGAGGTGCCCAAGTGCCATTGGATCAAGGGTCCATCCATCGGATGGCCATAGAACACCACAGAGGCACGTATAAGGAGAGAAAAACCCTAATTTCGGGAGAGCCACCAAGACACACGAATTTGCCTCTCCCTTGGCAGCCGCCAAGAAGGTGAGAGGCTCGTCCATTGCAGCACCAAGACCAAGGAAGAAGGAGGGGCGGCCGCCCGTCGCCACCGCCTCCGCCCGTCGCCGGCGCCGTGGCCGCCATCGCCTCCATCTCTTCGGGGTTGCACCTCTCCATCAACAAATCTCTCCTTCTCACCATGATAATGTGTGAGTAATCCTCCTCGGGGCTGAGGGTATGTACTAGTAGCTATGTGTTCAATCTCTCTCTCTCGTGTTCTTGAGATGTCATGATCTTGATGTATCACGGGCTTTGTTAATATAATCGGATCATATGATGAGTTTCCCTTTCTATCTAGTTGTGATGAATTGAGTTTTCCCTTTGAGATTTCGTTACCGGATTGAATAATTTTATGAATTTGAGAGCACTTGATATATGTCTTGCATGCGGATACCCATAGTGACATTGGGGTATTCAAGTGATTCACTTGATATATGTTTTGGTACTCAACTTGCGGATTCCCGAGGTGACATTGGGGTAATCTATGCATAGGGGTTGATACACGTTCTTGCCCTAGCTTCTCGTGTAGAAATCTTGGGGCACCCTTTGTGGTTCTTGGTGTTGGATTGAGTATTATGAATCTGAAATTGTTTGATGCGTATCGTATAATTAACTCATGGATACTGTGGTGACATTGGAGTATCTAGGTGACATTAGAGTTGGTTCATGCGTATCATATGGTGTTATTCTAGTAGGAACTCTTAGATAGATCGATCGGAAAGGATAACTTGGTTATATTAGTACGAACTCTTGGATAGATTGGTCGGAAAGGATAACTTGGTTATGTTAGTACGAACTCTTGGATAGATCGATCGGAAAGGATAACTTTAAGGTGGTTTCGTACCCTACAAACAATTTCTTCTTATGTTCTTTGCTAGATAAGAAATTTGGAGCGATTCTTCGTTGCACGTTGAGGGATGGTTATGTGATCCAATTATATTAGCATTGTTGAGAGATTTCACTAGCGAAAGTACGGACCCTAGGCCTTGTTTTCAAGCATTGCAATACCGTTTGTGCTCACTTTTGTTACTTGCTACCTTGCTGTTTTTATATTTTCAGATTACAAAAACCTATATCTTCCATCCATATTGCACTTGTATCACCATCTCTTCGCCGAACCAGTGCACCTATTCAATTTGCCATTGTATTGGGTGTGTTGGGGACACAAGAGATTTCTTGTATTTGATTGCAGGGTTGTTTGAGAGAGACCATCTTCATCATACACCTCCCATGGATTGATAAACCTTAGGTCATCCACTTGAGGGAAAATTGCTACTGTCCTACAAAACTCTGCGCTTGGAGGCCCAACAAAGTCTACAAGAATAAAGTTGCGTAGTAGACATCAAGCTCTTTTCTGGCGCCGTTGTCGGGGAGGTGAGTGCTTGAAGGTATATCTTTAGATCTTGCAATTAAATCTTTTAGTTTCTTGTATTTCACTAGTTTTGTTTTTATAAAAGAAAACTATAAAAAATGGAGTTTAGGTTGCATCATTTGTATCGTCTTTATAATGTCTTTCGTGAAAGTAAGGATTCAGAAAATTGTGCTCAATTGGTAGAGGAAGAAATTATGATAATACTTATTGAGAATTCCATAAATGATGAGCATGATTGCAATGTTTCTAGTATGAATTCTCTGAATATCCATGATGCTAATGATATGCAAAGCCACAAGCTTGGGGATGCTATGTTTGATGAAAATGATATTTTTTGTCCCCCAAGTTTTGATGAGCAAAACTATTATGATGATAGCATGCCTCCTATGTATGATGATTATTGTGATGACATGTATGCTATAAAGAGTAATGACAACCATGAAACTTGTTATCATGATTTTAATATTCAAAGTGGTTATGTCTATCAAGTACCTCATGATAGTTATTTCGTTGAGTTTGCTCCCACTATTATGAATGAGAAGAAATTTGCTTACAAGGAGAGTAATAAATTTTCTATGCTTGTAGATCATGAAAAGACTGCTTTATGTGATAGTTATATTGTGGAATTCCTTAATGATGCTACTGAAATTTATTATCAGGGAGGAACATATGCTTGTAGGAATTGCAATAATATCAAGTTTCCTCTCTATGTGTTCAAAGTTTTGAAGTTGCAATTGTTTTGCCTTGCTATGCTAGTTGATTCTTGCTCCCATAAATTGTTTGCTCACAAAATCTGTCGGCGTTCTGGGAACAGGGGTACCCAGACCTGCTAGCCTGCGGCCCAGGGCATGTCCCACTTCGACAGCCAAGCACGGCCCAGCGCGGCCTCACTCAAGACAAGGCCCTCGCGAGAGCCTCGAGCTCGCGAGGGAGACGACACCAAGACACCCAGAGGGAAAAGGCCTCCCCAGGTCGCTTCCCGAGGGGCAGAGATCCCTATGCAATGATCAGCCTCGGGAAGTTGAGGATGACGCAAGCCAAGCCAGGCGGACACCAGCGCGCACAGCAGAGACAGTTTCCTCTTTGGTGCAAAGGAGGCAAAGGCGTACGCAGGTTCCCAAAGCACCCCCCAAAGGTTTCCATTCCGGCGCAACGAGACCAAGACCACAAGCCCAGCAGGACAGACGTCATTACCGAGCCCACCTCTGCATCACCACCGGCTACTTTGCAGGCGAAAACCAAATTTCGTCAGGATTAGATGTACTCCTTGTCCCCCTCGTGGGATCCCTTCCTGCCATTGCGATAAGGGAAGGGGACCCCGGTCGCTATAAGTAGAGGCTAGGTTGCTCTATAGAGGGGAGGTCGAGACACCACCCGAGTTTCCTCACCACTGTACTAGTTCATCCACCAACCTCCTCGTGAGGCTATCCACCAAAAGGCAGGAGTAGGGTTTTACGCTTCGCAGCGGACCGAACCTGGTTAAATCCTCGTGTGCTGATCTTCTCCCCGCAATTTAGTGAGTTCGTTGGGCTAGGCTGTCGAGCTATGAGCTTGAGGTTGAAGCTAGTGGGGACCTTCGCACACGCCCCTGAGTTTGAACCTCTTTGGGTTTTGCGGAGCCCGAAATCCGACATTTGGCGCGCCAGGTAGGGGGCGTGTCGAAGTCTTCCTCAAGCTTCGCTCTTTCTCCGCTCCACCGCTCCGATGGCTGACGCTCGCCGAGCCCGCGCCGAGCACCGTGCTGCTCGTGTCGCCCAGACAGCGCCGGTGGGCCGCACCGCCGCACGTCGATCCGCCTCACCTGTGGCCGACGCCGCCAAGGGCCCAGATGCCCACGAGCAGCAAGACTCGTCACAGCCGGTCACCATGCGGTGTGATGGCCGTACCGCCACTCCATCGATCGTTCCAGCTACTGGGTCGTCCTCCGACGCTCGCCCCAGGCCGGCGCGTGGGTCAGGCGCACTCCTCATGGCACGCGAGCTGCTGCGTTACCGCCCTGCCCCCAACCGCTACGACGACTAGCTCGGGCACATCGCAGAGCTCGTCAGCGCCGCCGGCGACGCCTCAGCGCTCTCCTACTCGTTCCGGCCCCACCCTCTCTGGCAGACGACGTGGCCCATCATGTGCTGCCCCCTCCTCCCGGGCGCAACGTCGACCCCGAGCCCAGGCGTGAAGCACACCCGCACGACCAGCCGCGCGGCCCCCCGACGAGGTTGAGAGATGAAGTAAGCTGCCCATTGGTGCCCCGGCTGCGCGCTGACGTGCGCGCGCTCCCTGCGCCACTGCACCAGCGTCGCGACCGGGCGCCCCTGGAGGCAGCCGCGCCGGAGCACCAAGACTGGGCTCCTCCTGTACGCGTGGCACCCGCAGGTCCAGTTGGTTGCCGCGCCATCGCCCTGGAGCTGCATCCGGCCGTGTGGCCCGACAAGTTCAAGCCCGACCTACCTCCTTGCTACGACGGCACCCCAGATCCCGCCGAGTTCCTGCAGCTATACTCGCTGAGCATCCAGGCGGCCGGTGGAGACGACAAGGTCATGGCTAGCTGGTTCCCTATGGCTCTCAATGGTGGTGCGCTCTCCTGGCTCCTCAACCTCCCGGGGGGGTCAATCACCTCCTGGGACGAGCTTCATGAGCGTTTCATCGCCAACTTCCAAGGCACCCGCGACTGCGTCCTCACTGTGGCTGACCTGCGCCGCATGAAGCAACAGCCGGGCAAGACCTTGCACAAGTACATACAGTGCTTCACGACTGTCCGCCTCAAGATCCCGAGGGCGTCGGACGAGGCCATCATCTCGGCATTCACCGACGGCGTCAGGGACATCAGGATGATGGAGGAGCTCGCCATCAACAACGACCTGTGCTCAGCTCTGGAAATGTTCAACCTGGGAAACAAGTGCGCGAAGGCCGAAGAGGGCCGCCTCTCACTCCTCGAGCTTCCGGAGGCGGACCCCGAAGACAAGAAGACCAAGACCAAGGAGACGAAGCGCAAGGCCCCCGCGGTGCTGGCAGCTGAACCTGAGGCAAAGCGCAGTCTAGACAAGGAACCACCCGCGGAAGGCCGACCATTCTGCATCTTCCATGGCACCATTAGCCACAACACCATCGACTGTTAGGAGCTCAGGTCAGTCCGTGACGAGCACTTCGGTCGCCGCCCTGAGCGTGGCGATCGTGGCTATGGTCACGCTGGAGGCCGCGGTGGAGGCCGCTGGGACAGTCGAGACCCGCGCCAGGAGTGGTGTGACCGGCCTCGGGAGGACCACTGGCGCTATCAGGCTCTGGAGGACCGCTATCGCGAAGTGCCTTGGGAGGGGCCACGACGCGATCAGCCTCGTGAGGCCGGCCTCCCCCCGCTACCGCTGCCGACCAGGAGGAGGGAAGAATACAGGCCGAACGACGGGGCTGGGGGATTCCAATAGGCCAGGGCAATCGCTTGCATCCTGGGCGGTGCTCAGGCCCCAACATCGAACCGCATCTTCAAGCACTTCTCGCGGGAGGTGAACGCAGCCCTCCCAAAGCTTGAGGCTGCGTGTCCCCTCTAGTGGTCCCAGTGCGCCATCACCTTTGACTCCAAGGATCAACTCAGGTGCTCGGCCATGCTGGGCGCGCTCCCCATGCTAGGCACGCCGACCATCAGCAATGTCCTCGTCAGCAAGACCCTTATCGACGGCGGCACAGGACTCAATGTCCTCTCCATCGAGACGTTCGAGACGCTCCAAGTGCCCTACGACCAGCTCATGCCAACCAAACCTTTCTCAGGGGTCACTAACGGCTCCACTGTCCCCATTGGACAGGTGTGCCTGCCGGTCACCTTTGGTGGGCGCAACAACTACCACACCGAGCTCATCGTCTTTGACGTCGCCCACATCCACCTCCCGTACAACGCGATCCTCGGGTACCCTGCCCTCGCCAAGTTCATGGCGGTGACTCGCCTTGGCTAGAACGTCCTCAAGATGCCGGGGAGTGGTGGTGTCATCACCATCGCCTGCGATGAGAAGGACGCCATTTTCTCCCTCGAGCGCGCCTACCATGCCGCAGCGGCCGAGCTCTCAGACGACAAAGGAGACGTCCTGCCTCGCGAGGATGTCCCCACGAAGAAGAAGCAGCTCCTCTCCAAGGGGCGCCAGGGGGCTGAAACCCCTAAGGACAGTGCCTCAGGCTCCGCGCCCGGGGCCAAGGCCCCTTCCTCCCTCGCATAGGAAGGCGTGCTCGACGCCTCCCTTGGGTCGGGCTTGGGGGCTTCCACCTGGAAGGCAACCGACCTGACCAGTGAGACGAGGGAGGTGCTTGGGCACAACCTGGAGGCGTGTTTTTCCACGCGTCTACCCAAGCAAGGAGCCCGGCGTGAGGCGCCAAGTTCACGGGAGTTCATCACCAGCGCAATCGAGGAGCTTCGGGAAGCACAGGCCATGCGAGGCGGGCGTCGCCCTACATCACCAAGTGCAGCCGTCGTCGTCGGCCCGGGCGGCATACCGCGCATCTGCATCGACGTACCCGGCATTAACAGGGCCGCATTCCAGGACATCTTCTGGCCGTCGCGCGTCGGTTGCGGTGGGGTCTACCCGTGCAACTACATCCGCATGCCCTTCGGCCTGGCGAATGCGAGCGCCACGTTTCAGCGCCTTGCTCAGGCCATGCTCACGCCTTACGAGGTCAGGTGCCGCGAGGTGTTGGAGGAGGTGCTAGGCCCGAGCGAGGGCCCCGAGCCTCGGGAGGCGCCGGGCTCATGAAGGCCAGGCTCACGGGGACGCAAGTTCAGGCTCCGACCACTACCTCGACGCTTCAGCGGTATCACCTCCAGGTGACTTTTTGGTTCGTACCAGGTAACTTTTTGGTTTGCTCAGTTTGAGGGCGCCCATCGGGCTGCATTATCCTCAGGCGGTCAGGGCCCATCCCCGCAGCCGCGTCGTTTACGCATGTATCAGAACATTTCATGCATTTGATCAATTTCCTATGTATTTCAACCTGCATGCTTAGTGCTTTGCCACCATGAATGTCGTCACGCCCTAACGATCCTACCTGCCCGACTCGTGATTAAGGGCTAGCACGACGTCTGTGCTCGGGTCCGTCCCTGTAGTGTTGACAAATCCAACTGGTCGAGCTCTGTCTCGCAGGCCAGCCCCGTGCACGTCACCTCCCATGGCCCTTGGTGCTGCGTCCTCGCATGAGCTAATCGGAAGCGGGTGAATCAGGGCGCGCGACATGGTTCCTACAATCACAGTCGGCCTTTCGCCGCCGTGGGAGCCGCGCGGCGGGTGTTTTCTCCTCGGATTTGCCGCATGAGTAGACTGGACACGGCGTCTGTGCTCGGGTCCGTCCCTGCAGCGTTGATAAATCCAATGGCTCAGCTCTGTCTGGCGTGCCGGCCCCGTTCACGTCACCTCCTGGGGTCATTGGTGTTCGGCCTTCTCATGCAATGGCCCTTGGAAATTCATCCGGCGCAGGTTTATCCAAAATATACAGGATTTTCAATGGCGCCTCCCACCGGAAGACTCAGGCGCAACCCGTATTTGAGGTAGGGCCTCGTGAGACCCGTGCTAGCTCATGAGTGCCCAGATACACCTCCCTGTTCTACCGTGCAAGCCACGCGTACGAACTTAATGGGCTGTACACACCTAGGGGGCTCAGGAGCCGGGGCCCCCCCTTCCCACGCCCAAGTGGAAGCCCCATGCTCTGCGCTGGTGGATAAACAACTGAGGGCGCCCTAGCGGTTGCAACCAACCTCAGGACGGCCCCTCGCGGATCTACCTCGCAGCATTCCCCTGGGATGCCCGCGTGAGGGGGCTACATGGGGGCTACGCTCAGGCCGGGCCTGGCGCACCCCTCCTTCCCAGGTCATACCTGGTCTTCACGCGCCCCTCTCAGGCAAAAGCTGGCAAGGAAAGGTATGGGAGCTGCTCGTACGTCAAGGGGGACTCCTGAGCATCGTGACTCAGGAGCCTCACTAGTCACGTAGCCCCTCACCCTTTGGCACCGTCCTGGTGATCCGGACGCCCCAACGGCGGTTGAGGTATGCGCGGGACTGGGCCCTGCCGACGCAGAGCTCAAGGCGCTCCAAATCGCCAAGTCAACCCTGTCGTCGCCACGTTCCCTTCATGAGGGCTGCTCGTACGTCAAGGGGGTCTCCTGAGCATCGTGACTCAGGAGCCTCACCGGTCACGTAGCCCCTCGCCCCTTGGCACCGTCCTGGTAATCCGGACGCCCCAACGGCGGTCAAGGTATGAGCGGGACTGGGCCCTGCCGACGCAGAGAGCTATAGCAAGCAGGAAGGAAGCAAGGCGAGGAAAGAAACCACATAATTTAGCAGCCATTACAAGCATTAATTGTCTTCGGGAATGCAAACAAGTCTAACGCCTCCGCGAGGCACGATGAACGTTACAGGAAAGGACCCAGGAAGAGGAGGTAGGAGGAGCTGGCACCACCGCGCGTCCCGATCGCGGGGAGCTCATCGTCGAGATCGCTGTCGTTGTCATCATCGTCAGTGACCCTTGCAGCTGCAGGAGGTGAGGGAACGACGACGCAGGCAAACTTCTTCATCAGCGCCCCCACGGCGCCCTCCACGGCCGTCGTCGTAGCAGCGCGAACCCCAGGATCAACCGGGCAGATCACGGAGCCGAAGTCAAAACACGGCTCGTGAAGGTAGAGATGGCTGAAGACACGCGTCGCGGCCGCGGAGAAGAGGTCACGGCACTCACTCTCCAAGATTGCCTCCACCCTTGCAACGGCACCCTCAAGCACTTCCACGAGCTTTGAAGAGAGCCCCGTGAAGCCGCTCTCAGGAGCCACCAGGGGTTCCACGAATCCCCCCCGGTAGATGGACTGTAGCGCCTGGCGGAGCCTGAGTTTGACGGAGGGGAGGGCATCGAGCTCCGCAGCCTTCCTCTCCTCAGCCGCAGCAAGGGCCTTCTCCCTGGAGTCGAGCTGATCCTTTTCCGCGGCTAATTCCTCATCCAGCTTGTTTAGGTGCTCATGCTCCATGGCTTGGTCGGCCACCGCCTTGGACAACGTGGAGTCGTGGTCGGTAAGCTTGGCCTCGCAGGTCTTGAGGTCTTCCTCCTGCTGGCGAAACCGTCCCGCGAGCACGGCCCTTTCCTCCTGAAGAGCCTTCAGACGAACCTCCGCCTCACCACAGCGCTTCACAGCAGACTCTGCATCGACCAACGCCGCGTCGCGGGCTGCCTTGGCTGACGCGGTTTCCTTCCTGCTCTTAGCAGCGGTGGCCTCGTCATGGCTCCAAACCGCCACGGCAGAGGCGTCGGCCTGGAGCCACCAAGAAAGGAGCCCCAAGCACTGCTTCGCGAGGCGACCGTCGGCGCTCCCGAGGGCGTCCTGGACCTGATCCAGAGCGGTGTAGGCCCCATCTAGGGCGCCTGACTCGACTAGAAGGCCACAAGCCGGAGATGACAGGGCCCGGCCCGGAGGTGGTGCCTGCGCGGCAGCAGGAGCCGCCCCCAAGGGGGCGAAAGCATGGAGAGCAGAAGGCGCCGGAGGCTGCGGTACCACTACGGACAAGGCAGGGACGGACGGTCCCATGGCCGGTCGGCCCTCGGGGGCTGGCCTCTCAGGCAGCAGCGCAGATGCACCCCCAGGGGCAGGGGCAGCCTCTCCAACGGGTGTCGGGGGCTCCGCGGCCGTGACAAGGAGAGTCACCATGCGAGCCTCCTCGCCCGCGACATCCGACGCCTCATCAGGCATCGGCAGGGCACCAGGAACGGGTGTCACGTCAGAAGGCACCTTTGTCTTGACGCCCGCCTTCTACTTCTTCGCCTTCAGCACGGCGGCACTCCTGATTGCCAAGCAGAGAAAGGACCATCAGCACACAAGCCACCCGCAGGCGACCAAACACCAAGTAGGACTACTGACTCCTCGACATCGATGTAACAGCCCGGAACCGACGCTCCAAAAGATTCCCCTTTTATTCCATTGTCATCGTGTGTTTCGTCTGGTTGTCGCATTCGTCACTGCATCATTTGCATCATCCGCATTGCATCGACACTCCATTGTCGTCATGTTTTCAAAACTTGCATCCGCTAGTAGTCGCCGGTTCACCCCATTGACCGTTTCGAGTCCAACCACACACGCACGCGCCCGCGGCATTGTTTAAATATTGTTTTTAAAAGTGTGCGAAAATTATTCTCGAATTGGGTCTAAAGTTGGCATGCGGTCTTGTTATATTGTAGGTAAACCGCCTGCCAAATTTCGTTGCAATCAGAGGTCGTTTGATACCCGAACGGTCGACCGTAGCAGCGCCGTATCGATTTATTTGTCGGACGTTTTCGATATTTCAAAATTATGTCACGGGCTACCAACCTCCCTCTCTTCTTTACATGTACTTGTAATGATATCCATTCTTGCGAAACGACGAGATGCGCTTCTATCCCTTTCGAGGCCCTCATGCCAAAATAAGGATAGGATCGCATCTTGGGCGTGAGAAGTCGGTATCAGAGCCAGTACCAACCTAGGAGCCCCCTTGATTGATCGAACTTTGGCCGAGTCGAGTCTAGTGAAAAACTATTTTGAGTCTAGTTATATCGGAGAGTAGGATTCTTTTACACCTCTTCTATGCTCTAGTGAGGTATTCGACTTAGGAATTTTGATTGTACTCCTCTTCTCGCTCAAATTTTTTTTTAGGATCACGCGGGTATTTTGGAAACTATATGATGCCGATGTGACGGAGTTCTGTCTTGGTGCCTCCTGTCTTACTTGATTTCTTCCGGGGAGGTGAGCTCCAGGGGATTCTTGACACATCGTTATCATTCAGTTTCCTTAGTATCTCAGGACGGAGGATGTTCGAAATTGCTTCAATACTAGTAGTGGCGAGAGGAGTCCGGCATCCCCAGTACTGGTGGAGAGAGTTCGGATGTACTGCCATACTTAGTATCGTTGTGATTACGAGGATCCGAGGTAGATGAGTTTCCGAGACCTCTGGTTGTGTTTTGAGGGATGTGATATACTGGAGAGTAGTATTACTTCTAGGAGTTGAGTGATCATGTAAAAACTCCATGTATCCGTGTACCCGATTGCATAACCGAGATTTCAGGAGTTCTTAGGTGGGAATTCAAGTGGTTACCTAGGATTATCTTCCGCAGATGATGATGTGAGGTTGGGGCTTGACATCTAGTGGTTCGCTTGTTCACGGTCTTTCTTACAGAGGACAGTCTCGGTATGCTTCGTCAAGCCTTGTAGTTCGCTACGCCTAGGGAGCATATTCGAGCGTCATTTCAATATGACAATCCAATGTACGATCGAGCCCGTGTGAGCCTTACCACGAAAATATCGGACGGAATCTCTGTCATGAATTTGTTTCCGGCTTAAATCCTCAAGCCCCATCTTTTGTTTTGTTGGAGTATGGTAATTCGAGTTGCTTCGATGTCAAGTTGTGATTTCATATCTTTCCTAACCGGTGTGTTTCTCATCAAGTTAATTCAACCCTCTCCAATATTTGCAAGATCAATCCTCGTATTTCTTTCCGGAGTTCATCTCATCGGTATCAAGTTGTCTTTGTTTTTTCCCACCCTCCCGCCCTTTTGCTTCAAGGATTAAATTCTCATTCAAGTGCCTTTTCTATTCATGTGATGCTTCTGCTATCTTCTCTGCCGTGATGTATCCGGTGATTCTCATGAAGATCCTCAAGTTTTAAGTTCATCATTTCTTCATCTCGTTTTCTTTCCCGGTGGATTCAATTCAACCTCTCGGTGTCGTCATATCCTTTGCATTCGCTAAATGCTTTCCTATGTTGGAGACTCTCATCCAAGCCTCTCTTGTTGTGTCATCTTTCTTTGTCATATCCGGAGTGTTGAAGACATCTCAGAAGACTCGTGTTCCCATTCAAATCCTTTAAATTATTTCGAGGCTCTCACCTCATCAAGTTCTCAATTGTACCGGTGCAATCTCTCTTCCTAAGCAATTGTTTAAACGTTGGTTTCTGTTGAGTGGGCCCATATCCCACAAGTTTTTGCCCAGGATCTTACCTGGCTCTTTTAATCTTTCCAGAGATGTCCTCAAGTTCTTTTCAATATGACGTAAGAATGAATTTCATCAGTCATATTCCTTCCCGAAAATCCCTGCTAAATCATTTTCATCATTGGCTCAACCTGTCATTATTCATTGTTTCGGAGTGTCTCAATAATCCGGGGTGCTTTTCTCGTCATCATTCTCAGCTTGATCACCGAAGGAGAGTTTCTCTTAAATCTTGTTCCATTCTCGAAGATTCATGGTTTTTAGCTTGGTGCTATCCTTTCAGATGTTTTCGATCATGAGTAATTCCTTCCATATATATCCGGAGCGTTTCAGAGTTGTTTTCATTTCTCGATCCTCCGAAGGCCATCATTTCAGAAGATTTCTTCGTTCTTAGCATTCAGCTTCGTTCTCCAATTCTTCTCAATTGTTGTCCCTTCGTTCGTATCTCAATTATTCCGGTGCTTCAATCAAGTTTTCTTCTAGGCAAATCATGATCTCTTCGTTCTCATGTATTCATCCATTCATTCGAAGTATCCCCATTCATTTCATATTCTTACCGGTGTTCTCGTTCAAGACTTCCTCAAGTTTTTGCTCTTTTCTATCCTCAATCTTTGTAGAAGAATAAGTAGTATGCATAATCCGTTGCTTGTCGTCAATTTATCTTGATGAAGGATAAGCATAACATAATTCTTATTCTTATTGGTCAAGGTGATTTCAATCCTTCTTCCGGAGTTGTTCATGATATCAATTCTCGATTCTAAGTTGTTCATATCTCTTTCCGGAGTTCCAAGTTTCCTCAAGTATCTCATCGCGAAGCTTCATCTAAATCTTTGCAATGTCATAATCTATCCTTTTCAACCTTCATTTCTTTTGATCCTTCTTTCGTATACGGAGGTCCTCATGGTGGTTCTTCAAGTATTTAATTCCTTCTCGAAGTGTTCTTCAAGATTCTTGTTGGACGAGCTCAAGTATTCATTCTCTTGCATTTCAAAATGTAATTCTTTCTCCCTTATCTTTTGAGATGGTATTATCTAATTCTTGATTCATGAGGAGTCTCGAAGAGAAGTTATCAAGAATGAGATAATTAAACCCATCATTCTCTTCCTTGACATTATCTTGGATTGGATTTCACCTAAAGCATTTCCTAAGGTTTGTGCTATCATGGTGTTCATCAATGTTCCAAGTTCTTAATATATCCTCTTGGTGAAAGAAGTTTTGCATATCATGTTGTTCCCAACCAAATCAATTGTTTACGTTAGTGGCGGGTTGTCACCTCATAATTTTGGGATGTTCTCCATAAGCCCACTATAAGCTTTTCTTTTCGTTGTTGATTTTCCAACAACTTCGTTCAATCCTTCTTTCCAAGGATGCTTTTCAAATTCAATTGTGGTAGAAGTTGTCTTTTTCTTCTCCGTTCTTTCCTTCCAATGATCAAGCTTCTTTCCTTGTTTCGGAGGCGTTATGATGTCGCTCTCTTTGATCCATTGTCTTGCTTCTTCAAGATCATGTTCTTTCCTTGCTTATCTCATTTAACCGGAGTGTTGTGCATTTTTTTTCAAGTTCCTTCTATCTTATCAAATTTTGCCTTTCTATCCTACCGAAGTACTGCCGAAATTTCTTTTGAAATCTTGCTTGTTCCTCATGTCATTCTTCATCTCTTTCCAACCTTCATGTTTCTATGGTTTCACTCGTTTGTCAAAGAAGCAACTAAGTTTTACCTCTTCCTCTTGCTCTTTATCTTCCCCTTCTCATTCTAAGATCTCGGGTCAAGATCTCTTGTAAGTGGAGGAGAGTTGTAACAGCCCGGAACCGACGCTCCAGAAGATTCCCCTTTTATTCCATTGTCGTCGTGTGTTTCGTCTGGTTGTCGCATTCGTCACTGCATCATTTGCATCATCCGCATTGCATCGACACTCCATTGCCGTCATGTTTTCAAAACTTGCATCCGCTAGTAGTTGCCGGTTCTCCCCGTTGACCGTTTCGAGTCCAACCACACACGCACGCGCCCGCGGCATTGTTTAAATATTGTTTTTAAAAGTGTGTGAAAATTATTCTCGGATTGGGTCGAATGTTGGCATGCGGTCTTGTTATATTGTAGGTAAACCGCCTGCCAAATTTCGTCGCAATCAGAGGTCGTTTGATTCCCGAACGGTCGACCGTAGCGGCGCCGTATCGATTTATTTGTCGGACGTTTTCGATATTTCAAAATCATGTCACGGGCTACCAATCTCCCTCTCTTATTTACATGTACTTGTAATGATATCCATTCTTGCGAAACGACGAGATGCGCTTCTATCCCTGTCGAGGCCCTCGTGCCAAAATAAGGATAGGATCGCATCTTGGGCGTGACAATCGACCCACTTCCTCTTCTACTCTGCCTCGGTGAAGGCGGGAGAGCCCTCGCCCTTCTCCAGGGAGGCGCCGCCGCATGGGAGAGCAGAGGCACTGCCCGCGAGGGCCGCGGCCGGAGGGACCGTACTGGCCCCAGACGCATCCGCCTCGCCCACAGGCTGTAGCTCGGGCAGGGGCGAGGCGGGCGCTTCAGCCACCTTGCTGGCACGAGCTGCGCACTCCAGAGGAGGCCCGGCCTCGCGTTTCCTCGGGGTCGCCCGGCCGGCGAACCGTGCGGCCCGAGGTGTGGGCCCCGGCCCCCTGAGGACCCTGGCGAGATGCGGAGGACTTGCAGCAGGGGCTTTGCCGGCATCGTCGTCGTCTTCAAAGCCACGGAGAAGCGCACTACGCGACGGAGGGGACACTTCCTCCAGCTTGTCATCCGTTGTCCCCTCCGAGTCTTCCCCATCCGCAGTGTCATCGGAGGACACCGCCAATGGGGAGCCAGGGCACTCAGCCGGGGAGAGCCCCAACTTATCAAAGGTGGGCATCACGGCGACCAGATCGGCCTTGTCGTCGCGGCAGTACAGCGGGGCATAGGCCTCAGGAAAGTCCCCGGGGTCGCCGTTGAGCAGGGTCACCATAGCCATATTCAGCTCCCCGGAGGTCAGGCGTGCGGACCGAAGCCTGATGTCATCACCACTGCCCTGATAGTCCCACATGGGCCTCGAGTGAGACTGGAGGGGCGCCAGGCATTGCACCAGGAACTCCTTCACTATCATCCCCCCGGTCAACTTCCTGGCGCTGATGTCTGGAGAGATCCGCTCTAGGACGGGCTTGGCCCAGGGGTCGGAGAGCTTTGCGGAGCTCCACGCAGGAGTCTTCTCCGACAACCCCTTCGGAAGCTCGAGGCGGGAGTTGACGCTCTTGAGATCCAAGAAGACCCAGCGGTGCCTAAAGTTCTCCACCTTCTTCCAGGCCTTTAAGAGCATGTTTCTGCTCTGGACCGTGACGAAGGAGACGCATGCTGACCGCTGAGCGCCGTCATGAAGCCGCAAGCTGAACAAATGACAGAAGAGGGCCACCGAAGGCTTCACGCCCACGAAGGCCTCGCAGCAAAAGGCGAAGATGGACAATAGCAGGATGGAGTTGGGTTGGATATGGAGAGTTTGGATCCCGTAGTGCTCAAGGATGGCGGTGAAGAACTCAGAGAAAGGCGGAACGAGCCCCGAGAAGATGTTGTGGAGGAAGAAAGGGTAGGCCGACTTGGCCAGGCTGCGCTGCTCCGTGGAGCCGCACCATATCAAGGTCCGCCCCCACTCGTTGGTGTCATCCGCCGTCGACGGAAGCACCGGGGCGAGGTCCCCGTCCTTGGCTATGGTAGACTCTGAGAGCGCCGGCGAGATGGAAGCGGAGGCCGAGCCCCAGGTTTCGACTTGCCGGCGGGAGCCATCGTGAAGTCCTCGAGGACGAGAAAGCAAGAAGGAGGACGGTGCGGTGCTGAGATCTGGAGAGGTTCTCACAAAGGATGGAGATCTGGGCGAAGGAGCAAGAGTACTGGGAAGGAAAGAAATAATGGCTCGACACCGGACGACAGGCTTTTGTCGGTCTGGACAGTTGCCGAGGAGACACGGGAGCGGAGACGTCTACGTCTAACCGCGCACCGCGCGCCAGGCCTGGCCTGCAGGCGATAGGGGCCCGCAGCACTTCGGGCCGTCTTCTCCGGCTTCGCCCCGAAGCCAACTCGAGCGCGCCTTGGGCCCGGGGACTGCTGTCGGCGTTCTGGGAACGGGGGTACCCAGACCTGCCAGCCTGCGGCCCATGGCGTGGCCCACTTTGACAGCCAAGCATGGCCCAGCGCGGCCTCACTCAAGACAAGGCCCTCGCGAGACCCCTGAGCTCGCGAGGGAGACGGCGCCAAGACCCCCCAGAGGGAAGAGGCCTCCCCAGGTCGCCTCCCGAGGGTCGGAGATCCCTTCGCAACGATCAGCCTCGGGAGGTCGAGGATGACGCAAGCCAACCACGCAGGCACCAGCGCGCACAGCAGAGACAGTTTCCTCTTTGGTGCAAAGGAGGCAAAGGCGTACGCAGGTTCCCAAAGCAACCCCCAAAGGTTTCCATTACGGCCCAACGAGACCGAGACCACAAGCCCAGCAGGACGGACGTCATCACCGAGCCCACCTCTACATCACCACTGGCTACTTTGCAGGCGAAGACCACCTTTCGTCAGGATAAGATGTACTCCTTGTCTCCCTTCGAATTTGGCCGTTGTGGGATCCCTTCCCACCATTGCGATAAGGGAAAAGGACCCGGGTCGCTATAAGTAGAGGCTAGGCTGCTCCGTAGAGGGCGGGACGAGACACCACCTGTCGTGGTTTTGTCACGGCAGATGTCCTAGTGCAAGGACTTAGGGGTGAAGCCATCGCTACGGCGGTTAACTCGAAGGGGTTGATCGGGACAAAACACACAGGTTTACCCAGGTTCGGCCCCTCTCGAAGGAGGTAATAGCCTACGTCCTGCTTTGAGTTGTATTGATTGGATATCGATTACAAGGGAGAGGATTCGCTAGACCTAGTACTCGATCAAAGGTTTTTGTCATCTAAGCCGCCTAGGGAACCCGCCTTTATATACACAGATCGAGGCCCTAGGCTTACAAGAGTACGGGTCGGTTACATCTAGTAACCGACCTTATCTCTAACTATCCTTGCCTTGTCTGGCAAACCATTCCCCAGCGGCTTACACCTCCGGGTCACACATAGCCTTCCGGCTCTAGGCCTCTTCGACGCCCATCTGGCAATCACTCCCAGGCCTTGACATGTCCTTTCAGCCTGCGCAGGCCTCACTGCTAAGCCGCCAACCTCAAGACCCGGCACCTCCTCGGCGGGTCTCGCCATGGGGTTATATCCCCAACATTAGGCCCTAGATTGATTTGAATGGTTCATGTCAATCTTCAAGTCTTCTAGTTGGCGAGTCTTGCATTCTTCATGAGCACCTGACCTGCAATAAATCTTCATGACCCGCCATGTGAAAAACGGGTGATGTCATCTCGGACAAATTCAAAAAATCTGGATGACATCACAACGGATCTTTGCATTAACTAGTCAAATCCGAGAATCGAGGCATTTTCTTGGTCAATCATCGCTGTCTCTTCGATTCCCACGCGAGACTATTGATGTTCCATCCCCCTCATAAATAGGCGCGTGGGGTCCTTATCCTTTTCACTTTCCCCCGTCGCCGCCTCTCTTCTTCTTCTTCCTCCAGACGCTCGCACAGTCGAAGCTCCTCCGCGCCGTCCAGAACTCACCGTCATCCTCGACCAGGGCTGTTGCATCAACCTGATTGCGACCAGAGTTCACCGGTGCGTGCCTGCATCTCCTGAGCCTCTCAGGTTCCATCTTCTTTCTCTTCGCAGATCTGCATTAGCTCGCCGGTGTTCTCCCGAGTCCGCCGCCATTCCTCGAAGTTCTTGCCGTAGATGAAGAGGGAAACACCCCTAGGCCCTCATCTGCTAGCTAAAACCCGTGGCGCTCTGCTTGACGCATTTTCCATGATCATCGTAGATCATCCCTTCACAGGAACTTGTATACAAACAGCCTGTTCTTCCACGAACATTTTTAGGTTTAGGAAATATTTTCCTTTTATTCTCCTCCGTAGATCTTAAAATGGTAGCTGTAATCTATGGAAGTTGTTTGCCCACACTTAGCAATTTTTCCAATACTTGTTAGCTATTTGACCCGCCATCATGCTGCCGGCTCTCCTTGTAACATTGTAATCCATCTCATTACTGTAATTAGTGGTGGCTCATACTTTAGTAGTAACTCGCCAAGTAGTGTTTGTCGTTTTTAGTCACAGCCATCTTGATCGTGCAGCATTCTTAAGCCACCAAATTTTCATGTCCTTCCACATCCTTTTAACCCAGCGTCATGGCTAAAGCCCCTGCTTCCTGCGACTGGGTCAGTTCTGGGGTTACCGAAGAAATCCTTAGTGACTTTGTAGTCATGGGAGTTTTGCCGGCTCAGGATGTTATCCATTGGCGGGTTCCTGGCAACGAAGTCACCCCCAAGCCCAAAGATGGGGAAGTTATTGTCTTCACGGATCATCTTCTCCGCGACTTCTCACCGCCCGGATCAAAAAAATTCAAGGACGCTCTGCACTTCTACAATCTGCATCCTCAAGACATTGGCCCCAATTCTGTCACCAATGTGTGCCAGTTCCAAATTCTCTGAGAGGCCCATCTGCAAGAAGAGCCGTCCGTTGACATCTTCAGAGATTATTTTTATATCAACCGCCAAACAGAAATTGTGGATGAACCAAGCCTTGAGCTTGGAGGTGTTTCCATTCAAAGACGGAGAGATGTCTCCCTTCCAGCGGCGATTCTACCCAGTCATCCCAAGGACTGGAATCAGACCTGGTTCTACTGCAAAGATACTTCCCCAGAAGGAGAGAATCCACTGCCGGGTTATCGTCCTTACCGGCTCAGCACCGGCACCGAGCTCCCAGACTAGATGTCTGCTACATAGCATGCCCAATATGGCCCATCCTTTTCAAACATAAGGGCCCTATTAGCCAACGGGTTAACTGGCGTTGATCTGACCCGCTGCTGGGTCTCTTGGAGAATTCTGCCACTGAGCCGCCGCAGTGCCTTGATGTGTCAATATACTGGTGAGGTGAATGACCCTCAGCGCTTCAACCAAACCCCTCTGACAGACAAGGACCTGAACGCAATCGTTAAATCATTGTTGGGAGAACCCCAAGAAGTTTGCAACAAGACGGGGTTAAGCCCTTTCTATGCCCGTAACCCGGCTCCTAAGGTAAAACCTTTATCTCAATCTTCATTCTCTCTTTTTAGACCTCGCACTTTACTTTATTTAACCTCTCTGTATGTATTATATGCAGGCTGGCTCTTCTTTCTGGAATAAGAGACTGACCACTGCCTCTACTTCTAAGAAGAAGGCAAAAGCAACTAAGACCCAGGCTCCAACTCGTAAGAAGAAGATGTCAGCTAAAGAATTGCTTGAATTGGACAACTCGGAGGTAGAACTTGACTCTCTTGGCCTTTTTTTCATGCAACTTATTGACGCTGACCTTTCTCAGGGTGACGCGGAAACAAGCGAAGCCGGAGCTGCCGAGGTAACTATCATCTCCTCCGACTCGGAATCTCCGCCAACGGAGAAAATCTGGCGGGTCATCCGGAAAGTAAAATTTTCACATCATCTTGCTCACTTGGACCCCGACTTTCTTTTGAAGAAGCAGCAACATGACGCTAGACGTCAGACTCGGAGCGAAGGCTCTAAAGACCTGGTGGCCGGCTTACCTGACACTCCGGCTCGTCGAAAACGTCACAACGAGGTATTTCATAACTTATACTTGTACTTCTGCATATAAATCTTGCGTTGTCGCTTGCTCATACTTCTTAATTTAACTATATCAGGAATCACCTCCTTCATCTGGCGACTCAACCGCCTCCAAACTACCTCCCCTGGCTATCAACCCGGGGTAAGCTTCTTTGCATCTTCTTTCTGTTTATTGATATTCTGTTCTTGCATATAACTGATAATGAAAACTTTGTTTGCAGGGCCCAGGCTAGGAAGAGGAAACTGAGCGGGTCATCTCCCCGTCCAGATGTCTCAGAGCCGGTGGACCCGGGACTTGGAACTTCTGAGACTCCAGTGGACACCTCCGGGGCTGACCAAGGCACCAATGAAGAAACTCCTTAGCCTACTAAGCCGGTGGATGCCGACATTATAATTTTTTAGGCCAATCTGGAGACGGATCCTAAGCCGCCCACCCCCCTGCCGACAACCTAAGATGTGCCTGCTCAAGAAGAAGAGGTCACCATCACCGACTCAGCCTACACCGCTCCAGCCCCTTCCAACATGCTAACCAAGCACATCAGCTGCATTCGGGTTATCTGAGCCATCTTGCCGCGAGCCGGGACATGGAGGCCAACCTAGTTGGTACGATGAAGAGGAAGTATGAGGTACTCCAGTTATCTATTCTCCATATACCCTTACATAGCCCCCAAGGGCCGGCTTATTTTCTCGAAGATAAGCCGGGTCTTGAAAATTATGTAGACTTCAATAGACCAATCTTGTAGCCCCCAAGGGCCGGGTCATTATGCTAATAATGAGCCGGCACTTATTGCGTTGATGAACACAAAAATGCCAAGTGTAGCCCCCAAGGGCCGGGTCATTATGCAAATAATGAGCCGGAACTTTTATAGAACTTATCATGTAGACTTGTAGAGCGATGTGTAGCCCCCAAAGGCCGGGTTATCTTCATGAAGATGCTCCGGGTCTTATTTGTATATTGCTTGCAATCTGCTTGAGACTTGTAATAATTCTCTGCAGTACCTCCAAATACCATTATAAGCCGGACAGGCGGCTTAAAAACTGATGATCTTGCTATTTTACCATTTGTTATGTGTAGGAATCTTTAAATTCGACCGAGTCTAACGTGACGGAGATTAAGAAGAGCCTGGTAGCGCAACAAGTCACCCGAGCTGAGGCTGAGACAAAGTGGCGGCTCTCTGCGTCAAAACTGGAGAAAATCAAGGCAGATTTTGAAGCATACAAGCATACTGATGAAGCCAATCAAGCCGCCTTGACGAGACGTGCAGAAGATGCCGAAGGCCGTCTTAAGACTGTCACGGAAGAGCTAACCAGCCTGAAGTGCCATATAACCCGGATGATCGAAGCCGTCTTTGGTAAGCATCGCTGGTTATTCTGTGATCTGTTTCCAAATATTCTCATAGAGACTCGCCTGGCGACTTACAAATTTGACCTTTTTGCAGGGCAACGAACGCGCCAGCTTCCGGACGACAACTTGTTGAAGCTGAAGGCTTTATATGCCTTCACTGAGCAGTTGTATGTCGGAAGCCTGTTCACCATCAGGGCTGTCTTTGGCGAAAAAGGAGTACCAAAGTTGATCAAGGATGTGCTGAAGTGCCTTTCCACCATCCCCAAGCACTTTGAGGAAATGAAGAGATCAGCCGCCCGCAGGGGTGCAATTTCTGCTTTAAGCCAGGCTTTGGCATAAGCACCGGAGCTCAACCCGGAGGAGATGACAGGAGGCTTTCCTCAACTGAAGGGTGATGGGTCAGAATTTACCCAAGACGACTACGCCCGTTGCTTCAGGGCATCTCGAGTGTTGGCCGGCCAGTTAGCCGCATAAGCTGATTTGAAGACATACCAGGCAGCTTACGACGACAACAACACTCGAGTTCGGGCGCCCACATTCGAGCCAAAAGACCTGACTCCTCAACGGCGTAAGCACATCTTTGCCCCTGATGTTGACCCGTCTCCAATCTTGGATGACGAAGCTGAATTTGAAGCTTTACTCAACTGCAACTGGGATGTGGACAACCTTCATATCCAGGAAAGCGAAGACCCGGCGCGGGATGACCCGACGACGAGCTAGGCGAAGAGCCGGTCTTCAAGGATGTTAACCCGAGCGCAGCTGAGCCGCCGTGTTATAACTTGTGCGAAAAACTTGAGTCACACATTTTGGGCCCTCTGGAACCTTGTAATAGGTGTAGCAAAAAACTTGATTGCCTATGTTGTGCCTTCGCACACTTTTTGAACCTCTCCAACTCATAGGCCGGCGGGTCAAAACTTCTTCAGTATGAATATCTTGACATGATTATATGCCTCAGTATGAATTCATCGATTCCCACTGGCGGGTTATACTCCATGAGCAATGCTAAGCTGGAATTACCCAAAACTTAGAATCTTATCATAAAAGACGCCTGCAAAAACAAACAGTACAATATATACTTGTATATCTCTTGCTTTGTAAACCGGCTTTAAAGGCACATCAAGAAGAGATAACTCTTATTTTTTGTTTTGTAAGAAAAAATTGTGTTGCTTCAAAGAAGCTAGGCATAAAAGCCTGAAACCTCATAAGCCAGCTCTCACGTGACATAAATCCGTCGTTTAAACCTTAACAAGTTCAGGGTCTTTAAAAAAGATTGACGTTGCTAAGAGTACGAACGGGCCACATAGCGGAGAGACTACAACACAGAAGGCGAGTTTATCCTAGCTCACTATAAGCCGGCTCTCTCGCGACAAAAGCCGCTGTTTTAACTCTGAATAGTTCAGGGTCTTAAAAAGATTGACTGTCAGGCGTACGGCGGGTCACATGGTGGAGTAGCAAGTTGCAAACAGGCAAGTTTAACTCGAATATGGCATATAAAGCCGGTCAAGAGGGTATGAAAGCTAAACCCAGTGGGTTGGAAGCCCCCAAGTGACCTTATGAATAATCAACTCTTTGCACAAAACTTGGTGCAGGAAAAGAACAGAGGCCCCAAATTATAGGGATGCCGGCTTTATTATAAAAAGTGGTATATACAATGACAGAAGTATGTACATTGATGAGAGCCGGTGGCTCAAGTATAATATGGCCGAAGATGAGCAATGTTCCACGGCCTGGCAGTTTCCTCCCCAGAGGTGCATGACTTGTCGCCCTCCCGTATATTAATAAGATAATAGGAACCATTGTTGAGATTTCTGCTGATCACAAAAGGTCCTTCCCAGGGAGGTGACAATTTATGCATATCTGTCTGGTCTTGAATCAGACTGAGCACTAAGTCGCCTTCTTGGAACGTCCGGGTCTTGACTCTGCGGCTATGATAGCGACGGGGACTTTGCCATCTGCCAGCTCTTTGCCGTTTGCTGGCAGACAGCAAAGAGGTTGTTTGCCGTCTGCATTGGGAAAGCAGACGGCAAAGATCTGGCTGATGGCCAAGACACTGTTTGCCATCAGCCAGCTCTTTGTCGTCTGCTAGCGGATGGCAAAGTTTCTTTGCCGTCCGCTAGCAGACGGCAAAGAGGTGGGGTGGGGCCCAGTGGAGGCCAGTTAACGGCAACGGCCCACCCCACCTCTTTGCCATCTGCTAGCGGACGGCAAAGAAAATACCTACTAACGGCCCTAACGGCCCACCCCCCCTCCACTCTCTCCACTCTCTCTGCCTCTCCCCTCCCGACCCCGACCCCACGCCGCCGCCGCACCCGCCGCCGCCCCCGACCCGCCCCGGCCCGCCGCCCGCTGCCGCACCCGCGACCGCCGACGCCGCCCACTGCCCTGCCCCACTGCCCCGCCCCGTGCCCACGCGGCCGCGCCCAGGCCTGCCCCTCGCCGCCCCCTCACGGCCCGGCCGCCCCCTCGCCGCCCCGTCGCGGCCCGGACGCCGGCCAGCCCCGTCGCCGCCCCCTCGCCGGCCAACCCCTCTGCCCCCCTCTGGTGAGCTCCCCCTCCTGCCCCTTTTTTCTGTTATTTTTATTATTTTTTCTGTTTAGGTTTTAGATATTTAGACATTTAGGAGTTTAGATACTTAGATGTTTAGGTTTTTAGATATTTAGACATTTAGGTAGAAAGAAACCTAGAAGAAAGAAAAACAAGAAAAGAAAAAGGAAAAAAAGGAAAAAGAAAAAGGAAAAGAAGAAAAAATAAGAAGAAGAAGAAGAAGAAGAAGAAGAAGAAGAAGAAGAAGAAGAAGAAGAAGAAGAAGAAGAAGAAGAAGAAAAAGAAGAAGAGGAGGAGGAGAAGAAAAAATAAGAAGAAGAAGAAGAAGAAGAAGAAGAAGAAGAAGAAGAAGAAGAAGAAGAAGAAGAGGAGGAGAGGAGGAGAAGAAGAAGAGGAAAAAGGAAAGGAAGAAGAAAAGAAGAGGAGGAGGAGAAGAAAAAAGAAGAAGAAGAAGAAGAAGAAGAAGAAGAAGAAGAAGAAGAAGAAGAAGAAGAAGAAGAAGAAAGAGGAGAGGAGGAGAAGAAGAAGAGGAAAAAGGAAAAATGAAGAAGAAGAAGAAGAAGAAGAAGAAGAAGGAAAAAAGGAAGAAAAGGAAGAAGAGGAAGAAGAAGAAAAGGAAAAAGAGGAAAAAAAGACCCCGACACCCGGAACCCGACCCCGACACGACACCCCGACCCCGACACGACACCCCGACACCCCGACCCTGACATGACACCCCAACCCCGACATGACACCCCGACACGACACCCGACACACCCCGACACCCCGACACGACACCCCGACACCCAGACACCACGACACCCCGACCCGACACCCCGACACCCTGACACCACGACAGCCCGACACCACGACACCCCGGACGCTGACACCTCTTCGGCCTCCTGTTGACCGAAAAGGTGCTCTTCGGCCTTCCAGAGGCCGACAGGGTCATATATTTCCCTATTTTGTTATGAAAAACATCATATATATTTGTGTTGATCGGGTGGATTTAAATGTGCAGTTCTTTCGTTGCTGCGAGGGTCTGGTGTTTGACGACCTCCCCGTGCGTACGACGAGCTCCGCCCCTGCGTTCGTGGGTGAGCACAAATGACATCTCCTCCTCCCCCCTTCATTTGCTCTGTTCCGGTCTTCGTGCCGATGAAACTTGCTAGCTATAGGTGTCAATCATCAGTATGCGTGACCACTATGCGTCTCCCGTTCGAAAGGGTTACATCTATAAATATGCATGCATTTGCATATTTATAACCGTGATTCTTTTGAATTGTCCAACATTATCCATGGACAGCCCGATTATGTGTAGATTGGGTTCATTTTCCCATATGCTCTACTCCGGATCCGATGCAGAATTTCGTCAGTGCCTCCCTGTTGTTCTCCGGGTACACATCCTCTCTGCTTATTGCTGAGACGTGTATCAGGAGAACAGCGAGGAGGTGCTGCCGAAATTTTGCGTTGGATCCGGAGCCGAGCATGGGAAAACGAACCCAATCTATACATAATAGGGTGGCATTAGGACCTATCTTTACCTACTAGCGTCTAGGTTGCATGGACGTAATAAAACTGACAAACTCTATTAACTGATGAATATGGTTTGCTGAATTATGTATATATTTCTTGTGTGTCCAGTAGCTAGGCAAGATGAGTGATCGTGCGTGGATGTACACCGGTCACACTAGTCAGAAAGACATGACCCATGAATGGATAAGAAAAACCAAGGGGTTTGTGAGAGCCGCAGTTGCAAATGGACAGGAAACAACCTGGTGCCCCTGTGTCGCGTGCGACAACTTTCATAAGAAGTCAGAGATTGAAATGATCAAACACCTGCAGAAGTTGGGTTTTACGCCTAATTTTTCGGTCTGGACATTTCATGGTGAGTCTGCCCAACGTGCCAGAGCTGAGGAGGGCCGTCGTCGCACCGACGAGCATGGTACCGGGATGGAAGACATGGTGGAAGACTTTGATGATGCTCGGGATTCGGACGATGAGATGGAGGAATCTACAAAAGCCTTCAATGATATGTTGGAGTCTTCAAAACGTCCTCTCCATGAGCACACTGAGCTTTGTCAGCTGGATGCCATCGCACAAGTAATGGCTCTGAAGGCTCAATTCAACTTGGGCAGAGAATGCTACGACGCGATGATGACACATTTTGGACGTTTTCTACCCAAAGGTCATGTAATGCCTGCAAACCTGTACCAGTCAGACAAAATCCTCCGTGTACTTAAGATGCCCTATGAGAAGATAGATGCCTGTGAGAAAGGATGTGCCTTATTTAGGCTTGAGTATGCGGATTTGAAGTATTGTCCCGTTTGCCAGTCTTCCAGGTATGTTGAGGTAGACAACGGTATGGGTGAGAAGAGTGAGAGAAAAATCCCAGTTAATGTTCTTCGGTATATGCCAATCATACCAAGACTTCAACGTCTTTTCCTGGTCGAAGAGACGGCCAGACAGATGACATGGCACAAATTGGGCAAAAGAACCGAACTAGATGCAGATGGGGAGCCGATGTTGGTACACACATCGGACGCTTTTGCGTGGAAGCACTTCGATGCAATACATCATGCTAAAGCGGCAGATCCAAGGCATCCTCGAATCGCCATAAGCACGGATGGGTTCAATGTGTTTGGTATGATGGCAGCCCAATACAGTTGTTGGCCTGTATTTGTCATTCCACTCAATCTCCCCCCTGGACAGATTATGCAAAGAAAGAACATTTTCCTGACGTTGATAATTCCGGGGCCCAACTATCCGGGGAAGAGTATGAATGTGTACATGCAGCCGCTTAAGGATGAACTGCAAGAAGCTTGGGATAATGGGATCAAGACATACGACGCCGCTACAAAAAAAAACTTCCTAATGCGTGTGTGGTACATGTACTCGATGCATGACTTGCCGGCGTATGCGCTATTCGTTGGCTGGTGTGTGCATGGAAGGTTCCCGTGCCCCACATGCAATGCAGCTCTTGAGTTTCGTCGGCTGGAGGCGGGTGGCAAGTTTTCTTGCTTCGACATGCATAGACAGTTCCTGGATCCTCGCCATAAGTTCAGAAAAGACAAGAAGAACTTCATCAAAGGTAGAGTTGTCAAAAACTCTGCACCACCTGCGTTGACAGGCCAACAGACCCTGGATCAGTTAAACTCTCTCGAGCCGGATCCAGAGCCTCCAGGGTATTTCAAGGGGTATAATTCGGAACACGCCTGGACTCACAAGACATGCTTGTGGTTTCTGCCTTACTTCAAAGACCTCCTTTGCCCACACAACATCGACGTGATGCACACTGAAAAGAATGTCGGCCAGGCCCTCTTTGGTATATTGTTCGGCATAGAGGGGAAAACAAAGGATAATCCTAAGGCTAGAGTAGATTAGCAGGCTCTATGTGATAGACCACTACAAAACATGCGACAACCGAAAGGAAAGAAGAACTGGACGAAGCCAAAGGCATGGTTCAATCTTGGAAGGCCAGTTATGAGGGAAATACTCCTGTGGGTGAAAAATGAGTTGATGTTCCCCGATGGGTATGCAGCGAATCTAAAGAGGGGAGCGAGCCTTGAAAAATTGAAAATATTTGGTCTCAAGAGTCATGATTGGCACATATGGCTTGAGCGGGTAATGCCGGTGATGTTCCGTGGCGTCATCCCTGAGGATGAATGGCTAGTACTGGCAGAGCTGAGCTATTTCTTCCGTGTTCTTTGTGCGAAAGAACTATTGCCTGGCTTGCTAGAAGAACTGGAAGAGTTGGCGCCGGAGTTGATCTGCAAGTTAGAGAAGATCTTTCCACCGGGCTTCTTTAATCCAATGTAGCATTTGATTTTGCATCTCCCGACAGAATCGTTGGTTCTACGCAACTGAGAGGATGCAGAAGACGCTTCGAGAAAAATGTAAAAATAAATGTCGAATTGAAGCATCGATGGCCGAGGAATTCATTACTGAGGAGGCGGCAAACTTCGTGACAGCACACTACGAAGCCAAAAATCGTCATTTGCATAATTAGAAGCCTCGGTACAATGCTGGCGACCCTAAAAAGGGTGGATCCAACCTCAGCCTATTCAAAGGGAAGCTCGCACCAGCCGGTGCTTATACTTCCTTACCCTTGGATGTCGACGAATGGCGGACCATTACGTTGTATATCTTGAACAACCTACCAGAAGTGCGGCCGTACATCGAGTAAGTTCTCGGTACATTGTTTCGCAACCTCTAATTCCTTTGAACTGCTCTTATTCCCGGATATTTGATACAGTCGATACGTCGCCGAATTCTTGTATGGAGCGGTGATCCAAAAGGATTCCTTCGAAGAGTATGAGCTTCTGGCAATGCATGGAGGCGGCTATCCCGGTTTCATCTCTTGGTTCAAACAAACGGTAATTTCCATTAGACCATTTCATTTCTTCGTCTAATTTCCGGCTAATGCAACAATCCTTTCGTATTAAACTTGTAGGCTAGTTCAGAGTCTATGGACGCCGAATTGAGACAAGTCGCAAATGGTTTTGACTATAAGGTCCGTTCATTTGACAAATACGACATCAACGGGTATCGCTTTCATACCTATGGCAAAGAGCTATCTATGGCCGACCGAAAGTCTACAAATTGTTGTGTCTCTGCTATCGGCGAAGGAGGTACTGAGTATTATGGAAGAGTTGAAGCAATTTATGAACTTCTATTCTATGGTGCAAACCCACCGAACGTCGTAGTCTTCAAATGTTATTGGTTCCAGCCGAAGGAGACTAGAAGGACTCATGAACATCTAGGGCTAGTCGAAATCAAACAACGCACCCATTTGGATGTTCCCGATGTCTATATTACGGCTCAACAGGCGACCCAAGTTTTCTATCTACCGTGGGCCTGCCAAACTGATCCAAATCTGAATGGTTGGGATGTCGTTTATGAAGTGCCGCCACGTGTTAGACCACCTCCCCCAATGAAGAGGATTATGAACCTCACATTAACCAAGACACATATGAAGGAGAATTCTTCCAAGAAACACGTCTTTCCAAAAAACGTTTCAAGAACCGCTCTACTTCACACCAGAACATTGAAGTAGACAGCGGCAGTGAATCCGAGCCTGAGCCAGAACAAGAAGAGCCGGAACAAGAAGAGGTTACTGTTGCGGATGACCTGTCAATGTACAGGAGGCCTTCCACATGTTGATGCATTTATTGATGATGATGATGAGCACGTCATTACTGATAGTGATGATGATGATGATGCATTTATTGACCCCGAAGCATATATAGACGATGATGATGCATTTATTAATGATGACGATGAAGATTAATATTATAGTTCATGCCAGGTATTCAATTATTATTATGTAAATATATATTATTAATTAGTACATGTTAGGTATTCAATTTTTTATTATGTTCATGATGATGATACACTTAAATTATATACATATTATTCATCTCAAGTATTCATTCTTTAACCTAGGATAGCTCTAAAATGACCTATACTTAGCATTTACTCCTCCAAAATGAATTTATATGCTTAGCTAGCTCAAAAATTACATAACAACCTTAATTAGCTCCAAAATGACCTATTTAACCTAGGATAGCTCTAAAATGACCTATACTTAGCATTTATTCCTCCAAAATGAGTTAATATGCTTAGGTAGTTCAAAAATGACATAATAACCTTAATTAGCTCCAAAATGACCTATTTAACCTAGGATAGCTCTAAAATGACCTATACTTAGCATTTATTCCTCCAAAATGAATTTATATGCTTAGCTAGCTCAAAAATGACATACTAACCTTAATTAGCTCAAAAATGACCTATTTAACATATGATAGCTCTAAAATGAGCTATGCTTAGCATTTATTCCTCCAAAATGAATTTATATGCTTAGCTATCTAAAAAAATGGACCTATTTAACCTTGAATAGCTCTAAAATTACCTATTTAACCTAGGATAGCTCTAAAATGACCTAGACTTAGCATTTATTCCTCCAAAATGACTTAATATGCTTAGCTAGCTCAAAAATGACATAATATGCTTAAGAAATGACCTATTTAGCTCCAAAATGACTTAATATGCTTAATTAGCTCAAAAATGGCATAATTACTTATGTTAGCACAAAAATGACCTATACTTAGCTTTTTTTAGTTCATTTATGATATACTTAGCATATTTAGGTCAGAAATGGCCTATTTACCTAGGTTAGCTCTAAAATGACACAAGTAAGCAATAAGAAGAAGAAGAACAAGAAGAGGAGAAAAATTCTAGTCTTCTTCTTCTTCTTATTCTTCTTCTTCTAGTCTTCTTCTTCTAACTTTCTTCTTTCTCATTTTGCAGATTTGATTCACTTCACGGAAGCTTGCGTTCATGGAGTCCTTGTCCTTCCATTTTGTTTTGATTTTGTAGGATCAACAATGTGACACTTGCATATGTATGTATAGATGAATGAAACTTGCATATGTATGGATGAGACTTGCATATGTTTTGATTTGGTATGTGTTGGATGATCATATCCATATGGCTTGCATATTATTTGCATATATGTTGTTTATTATGTGGTGGATGAGACATATTATGTGGTGGATAAGACATAATGTTTTGCCTTATTATGTGATTCTGAATATATATATATGTGTGTGTTTGAATTTCTGTGAAAATGAATTGATATAAGAAAAAACAGATAAAACAGTTGCTATATAGCCACTTTGCCGTCTGCTAGCAGACGGCAAAGAGGTTTGCCGTCTGTTAGCAGACGGCAAAGTGGGCACGTGGCAGCAGCCTGTGCAACCTGGGCTGGCCTATTTGGCCTCTTTGCCGTCTGCTGGCAGACGGCAAAGACCTTTGCTTCTTTGCCGTCTGCTGGCAGACGGCAAAGAGCCTGCGTTGGCCCAGCTGACGCATGACGTCAGCTGACGTCAGCTGCAGCTCTTTGCCGTCTGCTGGCAGACGGCAAAGATCGCCGTTAGCCCCCTAAAGGGGCTGGCACCTTTTGTCTGCCGTCCAGGTGCTTTGCCGTCTGCCAGCAGACGGCAAAGAGGCCTTTGCCAGCAGCCATTCAGCCGGAGTGTTGGCCGTCTGCTGGCAGACGGCAAAGGCTTTGCCGTCCGCAAAGTATGCCTTTGCCGTCTGCTATGGCAGACGGCAAAGCAGCTGATTCCTGTAGTGGATCTTGCTGGTAAATCGCGGACCGTGCTGCCACAAGATCCCGCTCTTCATCTAAGGCATCCAATGCACCCTGACGCGCCGTCTCATTATCAGTTTCAACGTAAGCCGCCACCCTAGGCGAGTCATGACGGATATCACTGGGGAGAATAGCTTCTGCGCCATAAACCATGAAGAAAGGTGTGTAGCCTGTTGACCTGTTGGGGGTTGTTCTTATGCTCCAAAGAACTAAAGGTAACTCCTCCACCCAACAACCCGGCGTTCGCTCCAAAGGAACCATAAGCAGGGGTTTTATCCCTCTCAAAATTTCCTGGTTAGCAGGCTCTGCTTGGCCGTTTGACTGTGGGTGAGCCACGGAAGACACATCGAGGCGGATGTGTTCACTGTCACAAAACTCTTTCATAGCCCCCTTGGACAGATTTGTACCATTGTCAGTAATGATACTATGAGGATAACCAAACCGAAAAATCAGCTTTTTGACGAACTGAACTGATGTTGCTGCGTCACACTTACTAACCGGCTCTGCCTCAGCCCACTTAGTAAACTTATCAACCGCCACCAAGAGGTGGGTCTTCTTATCTTTAGACCTCTTAGACGGTCCAACCATATCAAGCCCCCAGACCGCAAACGGCCAGGTGATTGGAATCATCCATAACTCTTGAGTTGGCACATGGCCACGACGTCCAAATTTCTGACACCCATCACATTTACTGACCAAGTCTTCTGCATCTGCATGAGCTGTCAACCAGTAAAAACCGTGCCAACAAGCTTTAGCCACCAAACATTTTGACCCAGCGTGATGACCACAATCGCCGGCATGTAGCAAGATTTCACGGTCCTCGTCAGGAGAGACACATCGCTGAAAAACGCCCGTCATGCTACACCTGTGCAACTCGCCGTTGACAATAGTCATAGACTTAGACCGCCTCATAATTTGTCGCGCCAGGGTCTCGTCTTGGGGTAACTCGCCGCGAGTCAGATACGCCAGATAAGGCAGTGTCCAATCAGGGATTGCGTGCAGAGCCGCCACAAATTGTCCTTCCGGGTCGGGTATAGCAAGATCCTCTTCCGACGGTAATTTAACCGACGGGTGATGCAGTACATCCAGAAACACATTAGGTGGCACCAGCTTATGCTGAGACCCCAGTCTTGATAACGCGTCAGCCGCCTCATTCTTCCGACGATCAATATGATCCACCTGATAGCCCTTAAAGTGACCAGCAATAACATCAACCGCCTAGCGATAAGCTGCCATGCGAGGGTCCTTAGAATCCCACGTGCCTGATACTTGTTGGGCACCAGATCTGAGTCGCCGAGGCATCTGACCCGGCTCAAATTCATTTCCTTGGCCACACGAAGCCCATGAAGCAGAGCTTCATACTGAGCTGCATTGTTAGTACAAGGAAACATTAGCCTCAAAACATAACAAAACTTGTCACCTCGTGGGGAAGTTAAAACAACTCCAGCCCCCGAGCCTTCCAATTGTCTAGATCCATCAAAATGACTCGTCCAATACGTGTTGTCCGGCTTCTCCTCGGGTGCTTGACATTCTGTCTAGTCATTGATAAAATCCAACAGGGCTTGAGATTTAATAGCCGTCCCTGGTACATACTTCAGATTAAGAGGCCCAAGCTCAATTGCCCACTTAGCAATCCTGCCGGTGGCTTCTCTATTTTGAATGATATCTCCCAAAGGGGCAGAGCTGACCACCGTGATTGGATGCCCAAGGAAATAATGCTTCAGCTTGCGATTTGCCATGAATACTCCAAACACCAGCTTTTGCCAATGCGGGTATCTTTGCTTGGATTCTGTCAAGACCTCGCTGACATAGTAAACTGGCCGCTGGACTGCATATTCCTTGCCTGCCTCCTTGTGCTCCACAACGACTGCAACACTGACAGCTTTATTATTAGCCGCCACGTACAGGAGCAAAGGCTCTTTTTCTACCGGAGCAGCCAAAACGGGCGGCTTAGCCAACTGCTTTTTGAGCGCCACAAACGCATCATTGGCAGCACCGCTCGAGACAAAGTCATCTGTCTTCTTCATCATCTGATACAAGGGAATAGCTTTCTCACCCAGGCGGCTTATGAACCGGCGTAAAGCGGCAATACGACCCGCCAAGCGCTGGACATCATTAATGCACGCCGGCTTAGACAAAGAAGTGATGGCCTTTATCTTATCTGCGTTAGCCTCAATGCCCCGCTCGGAGACCAAGAATCCCAAGAGCTTGCCTGCAGGCACACCAAACACATACTTGGCCGGGTTAAGCATCATCTTGTAAACCCGCAGATTATCAAAAGTTTCCTTCAAATCATCTAGCAGAGTCTCCTTCTTCTGTGACTTGACCACAATATCATCCACATAAGCATGAACATTGCGCCCAATTTGACTATGAAGACAATTCTGCAGACAGTGTTGATAAGTCGCATGCGCACTTTTGAGCCCAAAAGGCATAGACACATAGCAGAAAGCTCCAAAAGGTGTGATGAAAGATGTCTTCTCTTGGTCTTTGACTGCCATCTTGATCTGATGATAACCCGAATATGCGTCCAGGAAACATAAACTCTCACAACCCGCCGTTGCATCAATGATCTGGTCGATATGGGGGAGAGAAAATGGATCGACCGGATACGCCTTGTTCAGATCGGTGTAGTCTACACACATGCGCCACGTGCCGTTCTTCTTAAGTACAAGCACGAGGTTAGCTAACCATTCCGGGTGAAAAACCTCCACGATAAACCCTACGGCCAAGAGCCGGGCCACCTCTTCCCCAAAAGCTTTACGCCGCTCTTCATTGAAACGATGGAGGAATTGTTTGACCGGCTTAAACTTAGGATCCACATTAAGGTGGTGCTCAGCGAATTCTCTCGGTACACCTGGCATGTCAGAAGGCTTCCATGCAAAGATGTCCCGATTCTCATAGATGAACTCGATGAGAGCGCTTTCCTATTTGGGATCCATATTGGCCCCAATAGTGAACTGCTGAGATGAGTCACCAGGAACAAAGTCCACTAACTTGGTATCTTCTGCCACAAATTTCAGGGGCGGTTCAGATTCAGTCCTAGGCTTCTTCAACGGGGTCATATCCGCCAGGTCAACATTATCTTTATAAAATTTGAGCTCCGCCTCAGCACAAATTGACTCTGCATATCCAGCATCGCCTTCCTTGCACTCAAGAGCAATCTTCCGATCACCATGCACTGTAATCGTTCCATTCAATCCAGGCATCTTGAGCTGCAAGTAAACATAACAAGGCCTAGCCATGAACTTGGCATAAGCTGGCCGTCCAAACAGGGCGTTATATGGTCTCTTGATTTGAACCACCTCAAACCATAAGGTCTCCACCCTATAGTTGAACTCATCACCGAAGGCTACCTCAAGGGAGATTTTCCCTACTGGATAAGCTGATTTTCCGGGCACCACACCGTGAAAAACTGTGGATGACGGCTTGAGATCCTTGTCGACCAGGTTCATCCGGCGAAAGGTGTCATAGTACAGGATGTTGATGCTGCTGCCACCATCCATAAGCACCTTGGTGAACACGTAGCCTCCTACTTGGGGAGCTACCACAAGGGCTAAATGCCCCGGGCTATCCACACGCGGCGGGTGATCCTCCCTGTTCCAAGTTATTGCATATTCAGACCATTTTAAGTACTGCGGAAGAGCCGGCATGGTTGCGTTAACCGCCCGCTTGCGCACTTTCTGATCCCGCTTATCAAGGTTTGTTGTAAAAACGTGATACTGGCCTCCATTAAGCTGCTTTGGGTTACTCTGATACCCTGACTGGTTGTTTTGTTGCTGACCACCATTGCCAGACTGCTGATTATGAGCTTGATGTCTACTACGCAACCTTCTTCTTGTAGACTCGTGTTGGGCCTCCAAGCGTAGAGTTTTGTAGGACAGTAGCAAATTTCCCTCAAGTGGATGACCTAAGGTTTATCAATCCGTGGGAGGCGTAGGATGAAGATGGTCTCTCTCAAACAACCCTGCAACCAAATAACAAAGAGTCTCTTGTGTCCCCAACACACCCAATACAATGGTAAATTGTATAGGTGCACTAGTTCGGCGAAGAGATGGTGATACAGGTGTAACATGGATGGTAGATATAGGTTTTTTTAATCTGAAAATATAAAAACAGCAAGGTAGCAAGTAACAAAAGTGAGCAAAAATGGTATTGCAATGCTTGAAAACAAGGCCTAGGGTTCATACTTTCACTAGTGCAAGTTCTCTCCACAATACTGACATAGTTGAATCATATGTAAATCCCTCACGTGCGACAAAGAGTTCACTCCAAAGTCACAAATAGCGGAGAACAAACGAAGAAATTATTGTAGGGTACGAAACCACCTCAAAGTTATCTTTTCCGATCCCTATAAGTGTCACGAACAGCCCTAGAGTTCGTACTAAAATAACACCTTAAGATACACATCAACCAAAACCCTAATGTCACCTAGATACTCCAATGTCACCACAAGTACCCATGGGCTTGATTATACGATATGCATCACAAAATTTCAGATTCATCATGTTCAATCCAACACAAAGAACTACAAAGAGTGCCCCAAAGTTTCTAACGGAGAATCAAGACGAAAACGTGGGCCAACCCCTATGCATCAATTCCCAAGGTCACGGAACCCGCAAGTTGATCACCAAAACATACATCAAGTGGATCAATAGAACATCCCATTGTCACCACGGATATCCCATCGCAAGACATACATCAAGTGTTCTCAAATCCTTTAAAGACTCAATCCGATAAGAAAACTTCAAAGGGAAAACTCAATTCATCACAAGAAGATAGAGAGGGGAAAACTCCATATGATTCATCTATATTAATAAAGCTCGTGGTACATCAAGATCATGTCATCTCAAGAACACGAGAGAGAGAGATCAAACACATAGCTACTGGTACATACCCTCAGCCCCGAGGGTGAACTACTCCCTCCTCGTCATGGAGACCGCCGGGATGATGAAGATGGCCTCCGGTGATGGTTTCCCCCTCCGGCAGGGTGCCGGAACGGGCTCCCGATTGGTTTTTTTGTGGCTACAGAGGCTTGCGGCGGCGGAACTCCCGATCTAGGTTTGTTTCTGGGGGTTTTGGTATTTATAGCAATTTTTGGCGTCAGTCTCACGTCAAGGGGGGGCTCGAGGAGTCCACAAGCTAGGGGGCGCCCCCCCCAGGCTTGTGACCTCCTTGGTCACTTCCTGGCCCAGCTCCGGTGCTTCGGGGGTCTCTTTTGGTCCATAAAAAATCACCGTAAATTTTCAGCCCATTCCGAGAAATTTTATTTCTGCACAAAAAACGACACCATGGTAGTTCTGCTGAAAACAGCGTCAGTCCGGGTTAGTTCTAATAAAATCATACCAAAATAATATAGAATTATTGTAAACATGGCATGAATACTTCATAAATTATAGATACGTTGGAGACGTATCAGACCTCCATGGTTACCTTGACCTTGATAACCAGAGTTCGAGCCGCCTGCACCGAAGCCAGACCCATGAGAGCCGGATCCTAACCCGCCGGGCGGTCCGTTGTCGTTACCTTGATGCTGGCTAAGGCTGTAATTCCGGAATTACCGCATAACCCAACAATCTTTCCAAGCATGAGTTGATGGTTTATTGGGCATGCTATGCTTCAGGTAGGGGTCATTAAGTATTGCTTCCATGTTGAAAGGCTTATTTTTATCGAAAGGCGGTTTACCGTTCCCCTTGCCATGGTTGTTCCCAGCATTAGTATTGGCTACCATATCTGACCCGTCGTCCGGATGCTTTTGCTTACCGCCATTGCCTGGATTGTTATTTCCTGCCCCGTTCTGCTACTGACCCTAGCCGTTGCCACTCTTCTTTCCTTTAGCCGATTTCTCATCATCAGACCCAGGATGCTTCGTGTTGTCAGAGTCTGCATATTTGGTGAGAGCCGCCATGAGCTCCCCCATGTCCTGGCAAGAACGCTTGAGCCATCCAAGCTTCTGCTTAAGGGGCAAAAAGTGACAATTCTTCTCCAGAATCAGAACCGCCTGAGCCGCCGTGATATTATCAGATGAGTGGATAATGGTTGACACCCACCGGACCCAATGGTAGGCCGACTCATCTTCACGCTGCACGCAATGATCCAAATCAATAATCTTCATAGGCTTCTTGCACGTTCCTTGAAAATTCTTGATGAATTTTGCCTTCAACTCGGCACAGGAATTAATGGTGTTGGGTGGCAAACCCTTCAACCACGTACGAGCCGGTCCTTCCAGCATCATGATGAAATACTTGGCACAGACCGCATCACTAACATCCAACATCTCCATGTCTAGCTCATAACTCTCGATCCAAGCTTCTAGAGGCAGATCAGCCGCATAATTAGGCACTTTGCATGGGCCTGTGAAGTCCTTCGGCAGGCGCTCGTTCGGCAGAGCCGGTGCTAAACACGGCACTCCCACGGCTCTGGAGTTGACTCCGGCTCCTACCGAAATAGAAGGTGTTACTCGGGGCGATTCTTGGTAAGCTGCCGCTGCCGCGTCACGATGTGCTCTTGCACGATCTACGAGCGCTTGAGCGTCGACAACGGGCGGGTCATCACGGGGCGGGTTCCGACGTCGCTCACTGCTAGAGATCGCCGCTGACTCCAAACGCCGGCTATAGCTGTGGCTTGAGATGGGGGTTGAGTGCACATGACTTCGGCTGTAAGTATACTTCTCCTGTTGAGCCACCGCCATCTGTAAGTACCCAATGGTATTCCGCGCCTCTTCCGCAAAGGGCGTTCCATCAGTGATGGGGAGCGCGTTGAGCTTGTCAACCGCTACTACCGTGTTCTCCACCGGGTTACAGTAATGTCCAGGTGGTGTCAGAAAACACTGCAGTGGGGTCTGGTTCCTACGGGGCGGGTCTGGCTGCCGATGCTAAGCCGCCACCCTGCTTCCAGGCACCTCCGCCGTCCGGGTCACGGCAAGCGGCGCATTTGGCCCTGCTCCCGGGGTGTTAAAAAGATTTCTGGGCTCACACTGATCAGGCACGCGGGTCTGATGCCTCATCCGGAACACCGCATCTGAGGCTTGTTGATCCAGATTAAGGCGAAAAGCTTCAGCCCTGAGACGCTCCGACTCAGCATCCATCTGAGCCTGTAATGCGTTGATTTCCTCCTGGGCCCTAGTCATCTGGTCGTTCAACCTCACGATCTCCGTGTTACGGGCTGCTTGGTTTTCCGCTGTGACCTCGGTTCCCATCAGGGTTGTAAGTTCATTTATCAAATCCAGCAAAACTTGAGACGGCGGCCTGGTTGACCCGGATCCTCTTGCACCAGCGGCCGCTGTCCCAGCCGCGGTGCTGCCAGAAGCCGGTTCCGATCCAGCCATGAAGACAGCGGCTCATAGGGCTCCGGGTCATGGTAACCCTCAAACTAGCCCCCAAGCCTGCCGTTATGAAGCTGGTAGATTGATTCTGCCTCTCCGCTCTAGGATCCATCCTCAGAGCAGACGCGGGTTTCCTCTCGTGACATAGAGCCTTCCTCAAACACCGCGCCTTGGGTGAAGCCGACGAAGACATGCTTCCGGCCCGGGTTGATCCGGGCGGGTTGCGCGCGCCGGGCCGGCTCGACGAGGTCAGTGGAGATGTCCGACCCGGGCTTTGATCCACGAATCTTGCCAATGAAGACGTGAATTCCGCCGAAGGGGACCCGGTACCCGTACTCAACTGAGTCGGCCTCGGGGCCCCAGCCAGCGTCGTCGATGTAGAGCTTGCCGCGGCGACTCTTAGTCACCCTGCCAATGGCGTATCCCTTGATCCTTGGGAGAGAGCCCTTCGAGTACTCCAAACCACCGAGCATCGGCCCCATGGTGGGCGCCAACTGTCGTGGTTTTGTCACGGCAGATGTCCTAGTGCAAGGACTTAGGGGTGAAGCCATCGCTATGGCGGTTAACTCGAAGGGCTTGATCAGGATGAAAGACACAGGTTTGTTCGGCCCCTCTCGAAGGAGGTAATAGCCTACGTCCTGCTTTGAGTTGTATTCATTGGATATCGATTACAAGGAAACGCATTCGCTAGACCTAGTACTCGATCAAAGGTTTTCGTCGTCTAAGCCGCCCAGGGAACCCGCCTTTATATACACAGATCGAGGCTCTAGGCTTACAAGAGTCCGGGTCGGTTACATCTAGTAACCGACCTTATCTCTAACTATCCTTGCCTTGTCTGGCAAACCATCCCCCGGCGGCTTACGCCTCCGGGTCACACGTAGCCTTCCGGCTTTGGGCCTCTTCCAGGCCCATCTGTCAAGTCACTCCCAGGCCTTGTCCTGTCCTTTCAGCCTGCCCAGGCCTCACTGCTAAGCCGCCAACCTGAAGACCCAACCCCTCTTGGGCGGGTCTCGCCATGGGGTTATATCCCCAACACCACCCGAGCACCCTCGCGAGTTTCCTCACCACTGTACTAGTTCATCCACCGACCTCCTCGTGAGGCAATCCACCAAAAGGCAGGAGTAGGGTTTTACGCTTCACAGCAGCCCGAACCTGGGTAAATCCTCGTGTGCTGATCTTCTCCCCGCGATTGAGTGAGTTCGTTGGGCTAGGTTGTCGAGCTGTGAGCTTGAGGTCGAAGCTAGTGGGGATCTTCGCACACGCCCTTGAGTTCGAACCTCTTTGGGTTTTGCGGAGCCTGAAATCCGACAAAATCCCTATGCGTAGGAAGTGTGTTAGACTTAAATGTGCTTGTCATGAGATTCATGATGCTCTCTTGCATGTTTCATTTACTACTTTTTGTGCGACCATCATTGAAATCATCATGCCTAGCTAAAAAGGCATTAAAGAAAAGCGCGTGTTGGGAGACAACCAATCATTTTTCCATTCTTTTTTGATGTGTTCACATGATTAAGCTACTGTAGTAATAATGTTTTGTGCCTTTTATTTCAATAAAGTGCTAAGTAAAGCCTTTGGGATGACTCACAAGATGTATAGAATTGATGCTGTGCAAAAAGAGAAACTTTTGCCTCCAGTAAAGAATTTCTCTGATTTTACTGGAGCATCAAAAAATTCTGAAATTTTTACACAGACTTGATATACAAATTCTTCTGGTTTTCCTAATTTTTCAGAATTCTTAGAGACAGGGAAGTATGGTTACACTACAGATCTTCACAGACTGTTCTGTTTTTTGACAGATTCTTTTTTTGCATGCATAGTTTGCTTGTTTTAGTATTCACATAGCTTATATTTAGTGGTATAAATTATGGGAATGGTATAATACAGTAGGTATCATGTGGGAAAAATTATGAATCTTTTCTTGACAGTACCTAAGTGAATGATCTATCTTTATTATACTAACCCATCTCACGAAGTTCCGTTAAGTTTTGTGTGATTGAAGTTTTCAAGTTTTGGGTGAGACACCGATATGAGGAGAATAAGGAGTGACAAGAACCTAAGCTTGGGGATTCCCAAGGCACCCCCAAGGTAATATCCAAGTAATTCTCAAGCGCCTAAGCTTGGGGATGCCCCGGAAGGCATCCCCTCTTTCTTCTTCAACACTATCGGTATATCTTACTTGGAGCTATATTTTTATTCATCACATAATATGAGTTTTTCTTGGAGCGTCATTTTATTTTGTTTTTATCTTTTAGGTGTTATTTATAATCTTGTTTTTTCAATAAAAATTTCCAAGAATTGCCTTAGGATGCTTGCATTGCATGTTTGATGTGTGCTGTGTAAAAACAGAAACTTTCTCTGTAGTGTTTGAATTTTCATATTTTACTGGAATGTGGAAAGTTTCTAAAAATTTTACACAGTGTTTTCATATAAATTCTTTAGCTTTTCCTAAATTTTAATAATTTTTTGAATTACAGAAGTACACTGGTTTAATAGATTGCTACAGACTGTTCTGTTTGGACAGATTGCTGTCATAGTTTTGTTATCTACTTATCCTATAGTTTCCATAGCCTATATTGGTAGATATAAATTGTGGAAACGATACTAATCAGTAGATGATGTTTGAAAATTATTGTGTAACTTGTCTTGGCCGTACATGAAGTTTTGATTTATTCTTATGTGTACTAACCCATCTCACAAGTTCTTTTTGAGTTCTGTGTGGATGAAGTTTTTGAGACCTAGGTGAAACCGGGACATGAGAAGATTGAACGAGATACAAAAGCTTAAGCTTGGGGATGCCCAAGGAACCACAAGTAAATATTTCAAGAATTCTCAAGCATCTAAGCTTGGGGATGCTACGCATCCCACCTCTCTTCGTCAACTATCGGTTAGCCTATGTTGAGCCTAAATTTTTATTCTTTCACATGATGCTTGCTATTCTTGGAGTTCTATTTTTGTTTAGTTTTCCGTTTGAATAAAATACTCAGATATGAAAATCTTTATTGAGAGAGAGTCCTCACATAGCTACTTAATTGTTTGACTACTCATTGATCTTCACTTATATCTTTTGAGATTAGTTTGATGTTTACTCTTGTGCTTCACTTATATCCTAATAGTAAATTGTGAATGAATGAAATATCATAAATCTGAAATTATCAATGTGCTATATTCTTAGTAGCAAGTTCACATTTGGTTTAGAAAGTAAAATCTATTGAAATTTAACAATCACAATATTGGTCATACAAGCAATTCGAGAATGATTAGTATAAGGGAGAGAACTTTCACATACAAATTTATTATCTTGGACATCTTCTATGATTGTGAATACCCATTAATTATTTTCAAACTTGAGCAAATTAGTTGAAGTTGGACAAGGAAGACAACGTAATGAGTTATGGTTGTGTATATTTGCATAGAAGTTATATTGTTATGGATCCTCCAACATGTGGTGTTTGCTTCGGATCTTTTGCTAGCCAAAAAGATACTACTTGTGCATCCAAAAACCGTTAAACCCAGTTTCTTGCCATGAGAGTCCACTATATCTACCTATATGCAGTATTACCCTGCCGTTCCAAGTTAATTTGCATGTGCCACCTCTAAAATTTCAAATGAGCATCTGTTTTGTGTGCCTGGACCGCTCATGGATCGACAGGGGGCAGTCAGTATCTTCCATGTTAAGCGGGTTATTCTCATGATGAGTGTTTATTGACTCATCCTTGCATGAGAGGGGCGGTAATAGGGATTCCCAGTCCCAAAATAAAAAAATGCAAATAATTAAACAAAATTCCCCCAGGAATGTTGTTGGTATGGACGGTACCCGTGGATTCGGCTAGCCGTGGAGTGTGTTTGTTGATGGAGGGGGAGTAAACCTTTACTTTTACCACTTGGGAACCGCCGCTATTGTGTTTACCATGGAAGATATTGATAACTCTTGGTTGTAACGTTGACAGGAAGGGTGCACGTCCCAAAATTATTCTCTAGTTGGCAAGCATCCTGTGGTGGGGAAAGATCTAGGCACATATGGCCAGTCAAATATATTTGATCATGACTTATTATTGTTGACAATTATCTCTATGATAAATGAGTTGGGAGGCAAAACATTAAGCCCCTATCTTTCTCAGTGTTCGATGGATGCCATTTGTCCTAAAAATATGCTTTGAGTACTAGCAATCATAGAAGAATATATGATGATTGAGTATGTGGGGCTCTTACTTAGACTTGTTTGAGAATAAGTTGAATATGAATTATTTGGTGACTAAGAACCTTGGTTGCTAAATTTCAAGAGAATTCATTGTTGGAACCATAACATGTGAATTGGTTACTACTCTATCATGATGATTTTTATGAGAAAAAGTTGCTGGTTATGATGCTAGAAAATTGACTGAAATTATCAATGATCAAACTTATATATTATGATACCATTCACACTTCATAAATTAGTTCTTTTCTCATTACCTACTCGAGGACGAGTAGGAATTAAGCTTGGGGATGCTGATATGTCTCCAACGTATCGATAATTTATGAAGTATTCATGTCATATTTGCCTATGTTTTTACTATGGTTTTATGATTTATTGGGACTAACCTATTAATAGTTGCAAAATTGCACAAGTTTTTTTTCACACTTTGATTTGTAGGAATTAATTGGAAATTGGCGAAAAAACACAAAAGGAGCCTTGTTGGAGGACTCTGACTTTCCTGAAATCTGTCCACAAACTGTTTTTTAGAGATCGTCAGTTTGACCCCCGAAAACGGCGTCAAATGGAAAAAGCTAAAACTAGGAAAGTGTGGGGAATTTTATGACATGAGACTGGTTTTTTGACACCCGTGTGTCTGGACACCCGGTTATCCACAGCCCAGTCAGTGCGCATCTCGATTGGGATATGTGCAGAGTCCTGCATCAGAATTTCGGTTAGCAGGCTGGGTGAATAGTAATTAGATGTGACAATACAACATTACAAATATGGAGAACTGTTGCTACAGGCAGATTCTCCATGCATCTGTCACTTTCCGGTGGTAGGAATGAGAGAGTCTGTCACGGAGGAGAGGGAGAGAGAGAGGCTTTGAACGAAGTGAGAGAGATGTCAGGCAAGAGAGGCTGGGAGAGAGAGAAAATAATTGTTTTCTATAACAACATGCAATATTTTTCAGAAGATGCATGCAAAAGTGAGAGAGGGCTGCCGCTTGCAAAGTGAGGGATGTCAGGCATGTCATCAATTCTCTCCGTGTTGTCACATCAGACATCGCATAGACCTAGTGCATGCCTAGTCCTGCCAGCCTGCATGCTGCGCCCTCCTCACGTCGCTGTCTGACTGCTTAAGAAAACTGCTAACTACTCTTTACCAGCAACAGCCCTACAGCTCTACAGTGCCTGACGCGCATCTCGAAAACGTTGGACGAACACGATAAGTAGGGGTCGGGGCACCCGGGTGCTGTCCCACCTTTCCGTTATGGCATTGATTCTGGACTCCAAGTTCATCCAAAACGGAGTTCGGATGCGATCTGTAGACCCGTTTTACTGGAGGAAAATATCTGAATATGGGATTACGAGAATTGATGATGTGATTGAGTCCAACTCTTACCATATCTGATATATTCGGCCAAGCCACAACTTGGAGGAGTCATGAGGTCTGTGAGGAGTCCCTAGGAAGGTTCTAGAGGTGCCCAAGAGCCATTGGATCTAGGGTCCATCCATCGGAGGGCCATAGAACACCACAGAGGCACATATAAGGAGAGAAAAACCCTAATTTCGGGAGAGCCACCAAGAGCCACGAATTTGCATCTCCCTTGGCAGCCGCCAAGAAGGGTAGAGGCTCGTCCATTGCAGCACCAAGACCAAGGAAGAAGGAGGGGCAAGGGGCCGCCGCCCGTCGCCGGCGTCGTGGCCGCCATCGCCTCCATCTCTTCGGGGTTGCACCTCTCCATCAACAAATCTCTCCTTCTCACCATGATAATTTGTGAGTAATACTCCTCGGGGCTGAGGGTATGTACTAGTAGCTATGTGTTCAATCCCTCTCTCTCTCTCTCGTGTTCTTGAGATGGCATGATCTTGATGTATCACGGGCTTTGTTAATATAGTCGGATCATATGATGTGTTTCCCTCTCTATCTAGTTGTGATGAATTGAGTTTTCCCTTTGATATTTCGTTACCGGATTGAATACTTTTATGGATTTGAGAGCACTTGATATATGTCTTGCATGCGGATACCCGTAGTGACATTGGGGTATTCAAGTGATTCACTTGATATATGTTTTGGTACTCAACTTGCGGATTCCCGAGGTGACATTGGGGTAATCTATGCATAGGGGTTGATACACGTTCTTGTCCTAGCTTCTCTGGTAGAAATCTTGGGGCACTCTTTGAGGTTCTTTGTGTTGGATTGAGTATTATGAATCTGAAATTTTTTGATGCGTATCGTATAATTAACTCATGGATACTTGTGGTGACATTGGAGTATCTAGGTGACATTAGAGTTGGTTGATGCGTATCATATGGTGTTATTCTAGTACGAACTCTTAGATAGATCGATCGGAAAGGTTAACTTGGTTATATTAGTACGAACTCTTGGATAGATCGATCGGAAAGGATAACTTGGTTATGTTAGTACGAACTCTTGGATAGATCGATCGGAATGGATAACTTTAAGGTGGTTTCGTACCCTACAAACAATTTTTCTTATGTTCTCCGCTAGATAAGAACTTTGGAGTGATTCTTCGTTGCATGTTGAGGGATGGTTATGTGATCCAATTATATTAGCATTGTTGAGATATTGCGCTAGCGAAAGTACGGACCCTAGACCTTGTTTTCAAGCATTGCAATACCGTTTGTGCTCACTTTTGTTACTTGCTACCTTGCTATTTTTATATTTTTAGATTACTAGAACCTATATCTACCATCCATATTGCACTTGTATCACCATCTCTTCGCTGAACTAGTGCATCTATACAAGTTGCCATTGTATTGGGTGTGTTGGGGACACAAGAGATTTCTTGTATTTGACTGCAGGGTTGTTTGAGAGAGACCATCTTCATCCTACACCTCCCACGGATTGATAAACCTTAGGTCATCCACTTGAGGGAAAATTGCTACTGTCCTACAAATCTCTGCACTTGGAGGCCCAACAAAGTCTACAAGAATAAAGTTGCGTAGTAGACATCAGCCATCGCTTCCGATGTCGTGTCTGGCATGGCGAAAGAGGCGGACCGCGATGTCGCTCGGCTGCTGGTGGAACCGAGAGGGGCGTCACCGTGTCCTTGATGCTGTGCGCCACTCGCCGGGGCGGTCTGACATGGGGGGGGGGGCGAGTCCGCGGGTTCACGGCTCCGCTCGGCGCTCCGTCTTGTTCTGGACGAGGCGTGTGTCCAGTAGCCGCGCTGGTGATGGGCGCAAACGGGGGGTCGCGGCTCGCTCCGGATTGTGCGCCACCGTCACGACCACGGCCATCCGCACGGAGGGAAGGCGGTGATTGGTCGTTTCCTCCGCCCGCGGCACCAGGGGCAAGCTCGCCAGGATGTTATTGCGGTTGCTCCTCTCCGGCGTTCCTCGCTCCAACCTCGGCCGCGGGGGACACGACGGTGGTGCCGCCTGCGCCAGCCGTGTCGCCCACGATGCCCGCCTCATTCGCAGCCGCCGCAGCGCCCACAGCGTCTGCAGCTGCTTGCGAGGGAGCCTTCAAAGTGGAGGGATGCATGGTCGCCCCGGGCTTCTTCTTGGGAGCCATGGTTGAAGAAGATGATGATGAAGATCAACTCGTTGTTCACGTACTCTGGTTCGCGCAAATGATGCACGCCCCCTACCCTGCGCACCAAAGATGTCGGGGCACAGATGCACACGATCACCTACGGAACCAGAGGCCCCTTTGTGGTTCGGCAAGGGGGGTCACGTTGCACAAAGAGCGGAGAGCGTGAGGCAGCGCGACGATCGGGACGCTGGAATTTTTACCCAGGTTTGGGCCGCTGTGAAGCGTAAAACCGTACTCCTGATTTTGGTGGATTGATCGTAGGAACACGAAGAACACGCAGCGCTCAAACCCGGCAAGGGTTGCCGTCGGGGAGAGTTACTACTTGTGTACAAGTGTCCAAAAGTCCGAATCTTGAGCTAGGTTGCCTTGGGCCTCCTTTTATAGTGCAAGGGGCAACCACAATGGCAAAACAGTCTTTATGTATCGATTAGATAGCTAACAGAGCTATCATACCTAACTCTGGCATTTAGGACAAAATACCATGATTGCTAGACTAGGTGGCGCTCGGGGGTGCATCCCCGGCAAGCTCTTGCCACCGCCTAGCTAGTCGTTGCGTAGGGTCTTGACACGCTGTTGGATGGGTGTCAACTGGGTATAATCTGCCTTCAGGTGCGCCACCACGTGCTTAGTGAAAGCTACTTAGCCGCTTGAGGGCTCGACACTGCATCGATAAGTGATTGGCGTTGTGATGCGGTGGAGCGGTGGCTGGTCAGCTCCTGCCTGCCGGGGGAGGGCTTGCCGGGTCTTCCCAAGATGTGCCCGCCTTGGTCCCCGGCAGGCTCCGGGGACGTGGCTGGCGCGTTTTGGGCCCCTCCTGGGCCGTAGTGTTGGTCTTGCCGGTGTTTGCTTGGCCTTCTGCAGGTCGTTGCTGCGGGGGTCTGGTTCTTGAATGCTTGCTTGGTGGTGTGGTAGCTTTTCCCAACGGGTTTTTGCTACTACGGCGTGTGCATAAGTCGGGGGCACTGGATACCCCTGTCCTAGTGCACTGACATGGTGACTTGTGCTCACCAGGTGGGCCCCCTCAGGTAGTTATTTGCTCCAGTATTTTTCATATATTCCAAAATAATTCTCCGTGAAGTTTCAGCTAATTTGGAGATGTGCAGAATAGGTATCTCTGATATGCTTTTTCAGGTCCAGAATTCTAGCTACCTGTATTCTCCCTCCTTGTGTAAAACTTGCATATTATGAGAGAAAAGGCATTAGAATCACTCCCTAAAGCATTATTATGCATAAAAACATTATAAATAACAGTAGGAAATCATGATGCAAAGTGGACGTATCAACTCCCCCAAGCCTAGACCTCACTTGTCCTCAAGCGAAAGCCGATATCGAGAAACATGTCCACATGGTTTGAGAGAGAGGTGTCGATAAAAACAAAATACGGACATAGTAGCATCATGCTTATTATCATAGCAGCAACAAACTTAAACAAAGAACTTATTCATAAAACTCTTATTATATAACTTCATCATATAACTTCTCATGAACGAGTAACAATTCATCACAACATAGAAGTATAAAGCATAAACCTTATTGAAAACCAACAAACTATGTTCACAGTCAACTTTGCAACAACAATTCATCATATTTTCAGGAAGGGTCTCGTATCGGAGCCTTTTGGAAAGTCCACATACTCAATTATCATTTAGTCTTCTATGATTGCTAACACTCACAGCATACCCATGAGCAAAAAGTTTCAACCCGACACATAGAAAGATAGGGGCTTATAGTTTCGCTTCCCAACGTATTCACCTCAAGGGTGATGTCAACAATAATAACTTATGCTCACTCATATCCAATTGGATATATGTACCTAGATCTTTCCTCACCACATGATGCTTGCAAAAAGAAAAAGTAAAAAGGAAAAGGGAAGAATACTTTGACTCTTGCATAAAAGTAATACATAAAAGTAAAAGATAGGCCCTTCGCAGAGGGAAGCTGTGACGCCCCCCATTTTGACCATACGCTAAACATACACGCAATGTGTACCACCAAGATTCGGGACTCACTGATTGATATCACAACACAACACTAGACACAAATTAAAGTCATACAGATTCATATTACAAGCCAGGGGCCTCGAGGGCTCGAATACAAAGCTCGACAAAGCATGAGTCAGCGGAAGCAAATAATATCTGAGTACAGACATAAGTTAGACAAGTTTTGCCTTAACAAGGGTAGCACAAACATAAGCAGCGGATCGAAAGAGGCGAGGCCTCCTGCCTGGGAACCTCCTAACTACTCCTGAGCGTCGGCATTCTCCACGTAGTAGTAGGCTCCAGCGGTGGTGTAGTAGTCGTGTCCGGCGTACTCCATCTCCTAGGCTCCGTCGTCTGAACGCGGTAATCGTATCGAGGGGAAAAAAGAATGCAAAGCAGCGGTGAGTACTCATCCAAAGTACTCGCAAGACTGACTTCAGAACTATGCTAAGTATGCATCATTATCAAGGGGAGGGGTTATATCTGGACTAACTGCAGAAAGCAAGAATAGGGAGAAGGCCTAGTCCTATCGAAGACTAGCATCTTCAGCATCTTGCAGCATTAGAAGAGAGTAGACTGGTATCTCATATATAGTCCTATTATTGTAGCAATTTTATTAAGTAACCACGCCCAGAGATTATTCCCCGACTCCCTGCGAGGAAGCAATCTCGGAGCCACAATTGATTTCAAATTTAAATCACAGTTATAGTTGTATAAGGTCAAGGTACAACTCCAAGTCGTCCTGTTACCGTGCACACGGCTATTCGAATAGATTATTCATCCCTGTAGGGGTGCACCACATTTCCAACACGCCTAATCACCTCCGGCCGGACACACTTTCCTGGGTCATGCCCGGCCTAGGGATAGCAGCACGTCGTCGCCCCACCTAGGGTCAACGAAGAGGCCAGCCCGCCGGTCTAAATCCTAAGCGCCCAGGGGTCATGGGCCAATCGCCTTTTGCACACCTACACGATGCGAGGGCGGCCGAGGTCAGTCCTAGCACCCCTGATTAACAAGCGCGGTGCCGTTGCGGACCACTCGGGCGCGCGCCACTCCATTGCTGACGTCCGAAGAGCTTCGGCTGATACAACGACGCTGAGTACCCATAACTTCTCCCACGCGATGGTTTAGTGCGTAAAAAGGCCAACGACCCAACTCAGATCAAATACCCAACCAATTAGCATTTTATTAATGCGGGGAAAGCGCGACCCATGAAGTGCGGTCCCGTCGCCCCGTCTCGATGATGTGTGCCAAGGGCCTCTCCTGCCCGTCCATGCCTCATCATCATCAAAACGTGGGTACCCCTCAGGGCCGACCCATCACCAACATGTTTCTATAACCAGGTCATAGTAACTATGTGTATAAAACATCAAGACGGAACCTGAGGAATCACCCTCAAGGGGTCCCGCTCGATGAAACCGTCAAGGTGGACTTAGAGGAATCACCCTCAAGGGTCCCACACTTGAGGGGTTGCACGACAGAGTCATCGTCGGGAGTGGTGAAGGAGGAATCAGCCTCGATAACCACGACCGACTAGCTGCACCACAGAGTTAGCATCATGAGTACTTCACGAGGTGTCACCCTCGGTACTCGATAGTAACTCTGCAGAGTCATACAACAAAGGGGTGTGCGGTGATGTGAGGGGCATGGCTTGTCGGTCGGTTGACCGAGTCTTCAAGTCTTCAGGTCGTCGAGTCGCCGATGAAGAAGCAGGGGCAACTGGGACTAAGGGGTCACTAGGGTTTCACTGATCAACCTATACTAAACAGTTGATATTGTTGCAGGTATAGTAACAGTTTATCAAAAGTAGGCTATGCATTAGAATAGGAGCTAACTAATACAGTAGCAAAATCTAATGCAAGAATAAGAGGGAAAGGAATGGGCGATATCGGAATGCTCAAGGGGGGGGGGGTTTCTTGCCTTGCGGCTCTACGGCAAAAAGGATGATCGTCAACGGTGTAGTCGTACCCGGCAGCAGCGTCAGTCTTGGGGTCTACCGGTAAGAAGAGGGGGGGAGAAACAATAAATATAAAGCAAACAATGCTAGACAAAGTATGGCATGACAATATGCAGTGCCGGGTAGTCTAACGCAGTACTACACGTATCAGACGGAACGGGAGAATATCTGACGATATTTCCCGGGTCTTTGGATTTATCGGACAGACGGTCCGGAGGGGAAAGTTCCATGTTTGCTATGCTAGGAGCATGTGACAGACCAACGGATAGCGTATTCCGATTCGTGGGATTTTTCTGATCAACTTTCATGTATAAATTATTTCCATCCGAGTTACCGATTAATTTCTATGACTTTTCAAAGATTTAATAATTTTCTGGAATTAATTCTATTTATTTAAATCGACATTATCCAGAACAGTGCAGGGGTGACGTCAGCATGAGGTCAGCATTGCATCAGCAGTCAACAGTGGGGCTGACCAGGTCAAACCTGACCAGTGGGTCCCACTTGTCATAGACTAATTTTAAATCAGTGTTTTATTAATTCAAAATCTGATAAATAAGCAAGTGGGGCCTATCTGCCAGTGAGTCATTAGGCTATTTTAATTATTTTTAAATAATCTAATTACTAAATTGATTAGCTGACAGGGCTGGCCCACTGTCATAGACACAGGGTTTAATTTCAGTTTTAAATTACTCTAACCAGAGGTTAACTAGGGGTGGGCCCCACCTGTCATCCTCACATTTATTAAAAAGAGGGGTTTTATTTAATCTAATCTAAGGGACCCCAGTAGTCTGTGTCTAATTAGTCTTTTAATTAACTAATTAATTAACAGTTTTATTTATTTATTTATTTTAAAAACGCTTAATGGGCTGGGGCCCGCGTGTCAATGGCACTCTGCTGCCACGTCGGCGCGTTGACTGGTCAAACCCGTCAACGGGGCCCGCATGTCAGTGGGCCAGAGTGCCCAGCCAGCAGTTGACCCAGTCAACTGGGTCAACTAGGGCCCGTGGGGCCCAGCGGCAGTGACTCTACGGTGGGGCCCAGTCGGCCATGTCGGCGGCGGCGCCGGAATGACGCCGGCGACCAAAAACACGGCGGCGCAGGCTCGGGACTCGACGGAATTTCGCTACGGTGCACTGTTTTGAGTGCGGCCACTTGCGTTCGAACGGGCACTCGATGCCGCGTCGGTTGGTGGCGACGCCGAACCAAATGGTCGCCGGAAACGGGAACGGCGACGAGGTCAGCGGCGGCGGCGTTCGGGTGAGCATGGATACGGCGACTCCGGGCACGGCAAGCAGCGGCAACGGGCGCGTTCGACTCCTACGGCGACGGTGAGCACGACTGTGAGCTCAGGTGAGCTCGACAGTGGCCACAGCGATGGCAATGCCAACGGCGGCGGAGCTCCGTTCGGGCAACCATGGCACGGCGGCTACAGGCAGCACAAGGCATCGCATAGAGACGGGAGTAAAGGAGAGGCTCACCGAGCAGGCACAAGGTGGCCCAGCGATGGCTTAGTAGCAGCAGCAGCGCCGGAATCGGAGAGGTTCGTCGGCGACAGAGACGAAAAGGGGGCGGAGGAGAGCGGCCACGGCAGGGCCTCCCAGCTCCGGCTCGAGGTCGGGGTCGAAGGAGTGGAGGATGGCGGAGCTCGTGGACGTCCTGACGGAGGTCGGGGTCGACGGTGGCCACGGCTAGGGCACGGCCATGGTGGCGGTGGCGCTCGATCTGGCGAGGGAGGAGGCAGTGATTCAGAGAGGGGGAGGAGTGTGCCAGAGGGGTCCTGGGGGTCGAGGGCGGCCCTCCTTATCCATCCACGCAGGAAGAGGGGCGAGGGAGCGAGGCGGGCCTGGCTACGCGCGAGGGCGAGCGCCCTGGTGCCGACAGCGAGGGAGAGAGGTGACCGGAGGTGAGAGACGACGCCAGGTGGGTTGGGCCAGCCACTGTCGCAGTTGGGCTTAAGTGCACAGTAGTCTTTCTTCTTTTTATTTCCTTTTTGTTTTTCTGTTTATCCACAGCTTCTGTTCCATTTAATTTTGGCATTATTTCTTCTCAGAAAAAATGTGCCACTTGTTCCAAATAATATCTTGCAATATTCCACATGTCCACAAAAAGTTTGGGGATTTTTGAAATATGTTTGAATTTTCCAAATGAAATTAAGAGCTCTTTAAAATGCTTTAGGGTGCTGTTTTGGATGGTGGGGTCCACACCAACATCAAGGTGATGTTGTTTTCCTTAACAACATTTGTTTTGTGATTTTTCACAAGTGTGCAACATTTTATTCTTGCAGTTTGCAATTTTAATTTTATCACATTAAAATTTAATTAGCTTTAGAAGTGGAATTAGAATTGAGACATGAAGTTCAACTTGATGATATCCTATCTAGCAAAAAGATTTGTTGCTGATCATGGTCATCACTGTAGCCTATTTATATGGATCACTGTAGCACTGATCCAGGGGTGCTACAGAAGCGGAGGTTGTCATGCGCTTTTTTAGTTTGTATGCCAAATCCCTTAATGTAAAAGAACGTCATGCTAAATTGCCCCCTATGATAGCAACATTTATTATGCAGTCTGTCGCTGTTATTACTTTGCCATCATAAGTTCGTACAACGCTCAATTTTCTCTTACACTAATTGATCAAAACACTTTTAGAAGCAATTTTTATTGCCTTATTGCACCGATGACAACTTACTTGAAGGATCTTACTCGATCCGTAGTTAGGTATGGTGGACTCTCAAAATATGAGTTTGGGTTGAGGGTTTTTGGATGCACAAGTAGTATCTCTACTTAGTGCGGAATTTTTTCGCTAGCAAAGATATTGAGCAAGCACCACATGTTGAAGGATCTATGACAATATAACTTCTATGTGAATATGAACTAACATAAATCATTATGTTGTCTCCCTTGTCGAACGTCAACTATTTTGGCATATAATATTTAATGGGGGCTCACAATCATAAAAGATGTCCAAGATAATATATTTGCAAGTGAATCTTCTCTTCCCTTATTAATTCTTTCATGAATTGCATCATTGACCAATGCTATGTTTGTCAACCTCCAATAAATTTTACCACTTATACTTTTCCTTATGTGATGTCATTACTTACCATAAGATTAGCATATGATCCTTTTCATTTATTTCCTTTCTATTTTGATTGCAACAGAAAGTAAAGAAACAAAAGCTCAAACTAAACTTTATTATATAACTCTCATTCGATTACATAGATAGATAGATCACGAGACTAGCACTCGAAAATAGATCATACTAAACTTTTATTCATCTAGATCACGAAATAGCTAAGGATCGAACTAGAATAGCCAAAGGTAAATAAAAGTGATGGTGATACGATACCGGGGCATCTCCCCCGAGCTTGGCTCAAGCCAAGGGGAGTGCCCATACCCGTGTACTCAAATCTCCTTGGGTGGTGAAGATGAAGAAGGTGGGGGTGATGAAGTAGCCTTCTTCAGCTTATATTTGAGCATAAAATTTCCTCCCTTAGATCCTCATTCTCTAACTCGAGCTTTAATATCTTTTTGCATAATGCCGCCTTGCTCTCCTGCAGAAAACGAGATGGGATAAATTGAACCTCAGGTTTGTATCTTGTAGGGTGGCTTGACTTCTTGAATTCCACATGCATGTCTCCGGGCTGAGGTGGTGGGTCATCCTCTTCCACAGAGACATCTCCCTTTGTTTCCTTCATGGCGGCGTCTTCCTCCTCATCTGTGGTCCATCCATAATGATCCACCTCTCCATAGATCTTAGGGTTTGCAATATAGTCAGCAACATAGCTCCCCCCTCTGAATCTTGAGAAGAGATATTTTCAAACCCGTCAGGAAAACAGCACGAAACAAGAACAGGGGATTTTTCTGCGATGCTGTGGTCAAAACAATCGGGGGTATATATAGAGAATTTTTTATCTTGGGAAGCAAGAATATGGAAGGAAAACGGAGTCCGGAAGGTGTTCGAGGTGGGAACAACCCACCAGGGCACGCCTAGCAGGGTTGGCTCGTCCTGGTGTATCGTGCTCACCTCGGTTGCTTTCCGGTTTATTTCTTATTTTCCGAATTTTTGTAATATTCCAAAACTGACAAAATATATTTTTGCGGATTTTTTGGAGTCTGTTTACATACCGTATCACGTACCTTCTCTTTTTCAGAATTCTGGAGTGTTTCGGAAGGTTTCTTTTATGTGTTCCTCCGGTGTCATGGTTTGGATAATATTGCTTTTAACATTAATAGGCGTACCTGAGATATAGTGTTTAATTATTTGTCCATTGACCACCTTCGGGTTAGTACCTTCGACATTATTAATCTTGATAGCTCAAGAACGATAAACCTCTTCAATAACATATGGTCCTTCCCATTTGGAAAGAAGCTTTCCTGCAAAAAATCTAAAACGAGAGTTGTACAAAAAAACATATTCTCCACCTTTGAATTCCCGCTTTTGGATTCTTTTGTCATGCCATCTACTAACTTTTTCTTTGAATAGTTTGGCATTTTCATAAGGTTGGGTTCTCCATTCATCTAGTGAGCTAATATCAAATAACCACTTCTCACCGGCAAGTTTGAAATCATAATTGAGTTCTTTAATTTCCCAAAATGCTTTATGTTCTAACTCTAGAGGCAAATGACAAGCTTTTCCATACAACATTTTGTATGGAGACATACCCATAGGATTTTTATAAGCTGTTCTATAGGCCCAAAGTGCATCATCTAGCTTCTTAGACCAATTCTTTCGGGACCTATTGACAGTTTTTTCTAATATTAATTTTATTTCTCTATTGCTAAGTTCAACTTGAACACTAGATTGAGGGTCATAGGGTGATGCAATTCAATGGTTAACATCATATTTAGCAAGCATCTTACGGAAAGCACCATGAATAAAGTGTGAACCACCATCAGTCATTAAATATTTAGGGACTCCAAACCTCGGGAAGATAACTCACTGGGGCATCGACGTGCTATACAAACGGTTTTTAACCCCTTTCCGCGACGTAGTTCTAAACCGTTGCCATGCATGTGTGGGCGATAGGGGGGTCCATCCCACACGACACGGAAAACCCGTTGGCGATGGTGACCAACAAACGCAAACGATCTGCAAATATAATCGTGTGCAGTGCAGGAACATATCGCACACATAATGTTTTGGGCTTACGTGTGGGATTTGGGATCAATCACACACGTGCAAGACGAGTCAAACGTGTCTAATTGCTCATGGAAAACAAACAGAGTTTGACCTTCTACCGTTTGTGAAACGTTACCTAATCCACACGGGCCATTTTATAAACCGTGTGTGATATTTTCATCATCGCACACGAGATTTCTCTGGAAACCGTTTACCATGCATGGCATCATCGGACACGTACGAGTGCTGCAAACCGTTTGCGATTACTTATGTATCACCAACATTTTAGATTATATCTCGTGTGTTTTTCCTGTGGATCACAGGCGGTTGCGCTATGAGTTGTCTGTGCTTTCCGTTCTGGACATCACACGCTTAGTTGCTTGAACCGTGTGCACTGAAATTGCTAGGTTATTGTAAAATATCACATTTAATTCAGCCTGCAAATAGCAAATTCGCCAGAATATGCAATCGACAAATAGTGTCCAGATGAAGAACATTTATCATAATTCGCCACAATATGCAATTCAACGAATAGTGTCCACAAGCAGAGGATTCATCATAATTCACGATAATATGCAATTGAGCAAATGCTAGCTAAATTACACAGCTGTTAAACTGACATATCCAGTACATAATCATAGTGTACAAAATACGAAGACATGTCCACATGGAAAATAATGCATCCATGTGTATATGTTTAGCTGATAACACTATATGAATGCGTACTTATTATTAGGGGATATGAACCCGGAAATCTTCGACGCCATCATCGGGCTTGATATAGTGTTTCACAAAGAAGGTGCTGATAAATTTCCTAACAGACATCAATTCATCTGCGGCGAGCGGTGAAGAGGTCATCGGTCTGAAGATCAACTACAGGACTCTTAGATCAGAATGTGACATACGTGTGGAGTAGAAGATAGTAATTAAGAAGCAGATTTACTAGTTTTATCCTGTCAGCATCGAGACCACATTCAACACGTCTGTAGAGGTTCATCATGTGTGCACAAACGTAGTATCCACATAGGCTGGTACCTTGTTGTTGCTAAGGACACTGAAATTTTTTGTACAGTATTAGTCATGTATTTTCCCTGTTAGGAAAAAATCCTAACCGGTGTACGTTGTTTTTTATTTTTTCTATGGAGAGAAATAGAAAGAGGTTTACTTAGAAACTTGAGCATCTGACTAGCATTTCCTGAAAATAACGGATTTCGTTGTCTTACAGGAGAAACGATCACGTGCAGTAGAGGTGGTTGGCAGTCGAACCGATTCCCTCCTAAAGTTATGTTCATTGACAATACACTTCAAATGAAGATGAATTTTCACACACTCAATTCAGGAACTAGATATGAACACAACGCATTAACATCAAAGAATTCAATACCTATCCATGAAATCCTGAAGATGACTCAGATCCTGAGGCGCATTTGACTCTCTGAGAGAATCCATGTAGTAAACTGTGTTGCGTTTTGGAATAATGACCACCAAGATCCAGGGACCTCTACAGTTTATGAAAACCATGAACGTACGAACTATGTCTAAAACTAAAAGACGATCTATGTATGCGTGGTTGTATATTTAACTTACCGTTCATGGTATGGCCACTTGAATAATTCTCCTATCTGTAAGTTGAACAAGAACTTGGCTACATAATGAATGGAAGCCTTGCGTGAGCCATTATCTCGTAACAAAATGCCGTTTGCTAAATCAAGATCTATGAAATGCCAATGCACCCTTATCGATCTCTGTATCGTCAATCCTTTGAGAGGAATACAATACAGTTAGCTTTTTTCATTTACAACCTTGTATGGAGAAGTTGATCACAGAGCTTGTGAAGTACTTACAACATCAAGCATTTGACAAGAGTGCCAGCAAGCTCATCGAAGTTGAAGAAGGGGTGAAAGTCCTCGAATTCCACACTGATGATACCTGCATCGTGAGAGAAATGCCAGCTGTCGTAGTGCACTTGCAGAATGTTAGTATCTTCTCCTTCCGACATTATGTACATGCAATATTTATGTAACTTGCGACAACTGGAACTGCACTCATCAAAGTATTCGCCAACAAGGAATGGCTGGCCATGCTTGTACTTGTGTTTCTCAAATGAGTCTACTTCCTTACTAGAAAGTTTCTTTTCAAGGTCTGCTTCAGACATTTGGTCAGAACCGGGATTACATGGGTCTTCATCAGCCATGCCATGGTTCTGCTTGAAGAGTCTTCGTAGTAGGATGCTCTGGTACTTATCCCTCCTCTCTTTCTATCATGTGTATTAACGAAATGCCAATTTTACCAGGAAGCTAAATATAAATGCAACAGTCTTTGTAGTACAGCATGCACATCGGCAGCGTTTGAATGATATCAAATTATAGTGACAACTACGTACATTATGCTGTCAAACATTCCAATTTGTTAAAAACTACTGTATTGCACCATGTTTTTTTTACTAAGTCCGAGAATCTGTTTATTTCAGATTGCCATGTTTCAGGTGGTTCAGCCACCTGACAATCGAGGTGTGTGTACGCTTGAATAGTGTTGATGGTAGCCATGTTTCTGTTTATAATTAGACCTTGCTCATGCTGAATGAAATGAAGTGCTTCATGTGCACTAACTGGCTGTAAATTTTCATGCAATGATAACTCATGTAGCACATAGTTTTCTTGCTGTCAATATGCCTTCAGGTTAAAACTATGACAGTGTCTTAATCACATCCAGAATCAAATAGCACATGGGAAGTGTGTGAATCACACCTAATACAACAAATGATTTCTAACAACGAGAGTTAGGCTTACCTTATTTGCACGTCCCAGAAACTTCCTCCCACTGTACCTAGATTGAAAAGCTCGTAACTTCATAAATTGAAATTGATGTTGACCATGAACAGGCAGGTCTTCAGCTACCCATCTCCATTCCTTGGAAGTGATTGTCCTAGGGAGCTACAAGAGAAAGAAATGGCGCAAATGGGCCTGCCGCTTTAAAATCCCTAATTCCAAAACAAAACCCTAAGCCTAGTTGAGCCAGAGAGAAGAGAGACGAATACCTGGCTGGTGAGATATTCTTCGTCATCGGAGATACCGCTTGAGGGGTCACTCGAGGAGACCATGGCGTGTCCGTGGCAGTCGGAAGCTAGAGGGAGAGATGTGGGCGGCGGCGCGGGGGGAGGGGGGTGGGGGGTTACAGGGGAAATGTGGCCCTTTGGGGGGGAAGGGGGGGGGAGGCAGATATTTTGGCGGTCGGCGAAATTTTTCGCTCGTTGCAGGGAATCTTGGCGCGCAAAGATTCATTAGACACGGTGTTTCTGCTTTTATCGTGTGCGATGATACAGAACATACAAAATTTCGCCCCTCCCCACGTATTCCCTGGATATAGTGCACATCCACGACATTGCATAATGTAACATCAACTGCTAACTTGGGTATACAAATTGGCGGACACACATAGCTCACAGTTACTAAACCGAGCAAGTTCACTAAATAATCAAGCTGCTTGAACTTGACATAGCTCTTACAAAAGACCGGCTCTCTGAACAAAGGCTATTAGTAATACGCATAATTTTAAAAAAGTCGCCAACGAGCATTCGCCCTATGCCTCGCCGCTGTTCGATGAGATGTCGATGACTTGTTCGGGCGACATTCCGCCGGTGCTGGACTCTGCATACCCCGGGCTGACTTCGACCGCGGCGACATGCTCATCCTCGACGTTGTCCTCGTCATCGGCGTCACCCTCATCTTCGTAGTACTCATAGTAGTGGCGCCACCATAGCTCGCGTTGGTACTCCACCGCCGATTCCTCGATGGACAAGCGTTTCTCGACCTCCTCCTGAGCCACGCGCAACTCCTCCCAGCACTTGGTGCTCTCGGACGGCTCCCGCATCTCCAGCTCTCGCTCGAAGATCTCGTGCGGAAGGGGCTCCATGGCCTCCGCCGCAGCATCGTCGGCATGCATCTCGGCATCCGCAGCAGCCGCCTCTTCGGACGTGTGGTGCATGCTGGATTCCAGCGAAGCTTGGAGTATCTTGGCGTGGGCGTTCTCGATGATATAGGCCTGGATGGCCTTGACCCGGGCCAGGGTGGCCTTCGCGGCACGACACGCTGCTCGAGCGCTCTTGGCGTTTGCAGACGCCGTCGTAGCAGCTGTTGCTGCCGTCTCCGCGGCTACAGACGCCCTTTCGGCCGCCGCAGAGGCCCTTTCGGTGGATGCGGCCACACTTAAGGCGGATGCAGCTGCGCTATCGGCCGAGGCGGCCGCGGTCCTGGAAGGGGCGCGAGGGCTCGGGGCCGAGGGGGCGGTCGTACGCACCCTTACGAAGCGTTCCCACGACGTCATTCTTTGCAGGGAGGGTTAGTTGGGGAATGGGGATCGAGGGTGAACGGAATCCGAGCTAGACGAAGCCGACGAAGCTTCCCTCGTAAGACATAAATAGATCCGCGAATTTTCAACGGAAACGGTTCCTGTATGAAACAGTGTGTACGTAGTTCACTTTTTGTATTGAATTGTAAAACTATTTTGGGGTACAGCGGTAATGGATATTGTTTTATTTGTAAGAAAATGATCCCTACCGACAAAATCCACTAACGGCATCCTAAAATTAGGAAATATTCGGGGTTAAATTGGCATTTTTTACATTAAGTTAGTTTGTACAAATTATACGGCCATAATTCAAAAGTGTAACACACGAACATGCAAGATGAAGCAAAAACTGCTGGAAAAATCATATTTATGTACTACTTGCTTCCCTATATATGCCGCTTGCAATAAAATCTAAGGAGTTGCAAACATCTTGGGTAACGGTTTGCACACACGTGCACGCATTGGGAATCTAGGTTTTAAAATTCAAAAAATGAAAAAAATGCTCTGAAGTACATGATAATAATATGCATGATTTCCCCACATGGGGCCAAGATATCGTGGTCAAAATAACGGCTTGTTCGAGATAAGCTTTGACACATGCCTCTCACAAAATGGAGCATATCACAAAGGGTCGTGGTTCCGAGAGGGAACATGAGAGCCTTCTTTGATGACGAACCGCTAGTCGTTGTCTCATTTGGCCTAGCTTTTGTTAATTCGTTACAATGCACGAATACATCCGTCATCCTGAAATTTGGACATTTTCGGGGTTCAATGAGCATTTTATACATGAAGTTAGTTTCTAGATATCTAGTGACCAAACTAAAACACATGGACATGTGCAAGATGAAGCAAAAACTGTAGGAAAAAAATCATATTTGTATATGTACTAGTGCTTCCGTCTATATGCCACGTGCAATAAATTTCAAGGAGTTCCAGACATCTTGAGTAATGGTTAGGACACAAGCATTGAGAATAATATAGGTTTTTAAATTAAAAGTATAAATAAAAATGCTATGAAGTACACGAAAATCAGCATGATTTTCCGACATGGGGCCAATATGTCGTGGTCAAAGTAACGGCTTGTTCGAGATAAGGTTTGACACATGCCTCTCACAAACCGGAGCATCACACGCAGGCTCGTATAGTTCCGAGAGGGAATGTGGGGCGTTGTGTGATGACAAACTGGATTGCTGCCTCATTTGGCCTAGTTTGTTTTCATCGTTACAATGTACGAATACGACCGTCATCCTAAAATTAGGAAATATTCGGGGTTCAATTGGCATTTTTACACATGAAGTTAGTTTCCAGAAATTTAATGGGCATAGTTCAAAACTGAAACACATGAACAAGCAAGATGAAGCAAAAAAAACGCTGGAAAATCATATTTATGTACTACTTGCTTCCGTATATATGCCAAGTGCAATAAATTTGAAGGAGTTCCAAACATCTTGAGTGACAGTTTTGACACAAAAGCATTGGGAATCTAGTTTTTTAAAGTCAAAAAATGAAAACTGCACGGAAGTACATGAAAATATGCATGATTTCCCGACATGGGACCAAGATGTCGTGATCAAAGTAACGGCTTGTTCGAGATAAGCTTTGACACATGTCAAGCTGGCAATGCATGGTTAACTGTTACCCGTGTCCCCATGGGTAATTGATCTATTAGGGCACGGGTGCCAACTGGAATGCCCATTTAGAAGTTGGTGGGTCAAATACCTTACCGAGCGTGCAGGAAGGGGATGAGGATGGGATAGCATTACCACCCTTACCCATGAATAGAAGTACTTACATGTGGGCTTTGAAATTAGTAGCCCCCACGTAATTTGTGGCCTCGGTCACCCAAATTTACACACATCCCACCCCTTTGGCCCCAAATTCCCTAAGAAATCCAAAACCTAGGCACAACATATTGTTTATTGCGTTGAAATACTATTTTTTCTACTGAAATACGCGAAGGTTGTTCTTAAATGCATGTGTGAGTTTCCCCATCGTGATAAAGAACTCGGGGGGACGTGGATGGGAAACTTTTTATCCCCACGCACGGGTACGTAGACGGGGACGGGGAAGGGAGGGCGGTGATGGGTTCGGAGATGTGACTCTACTCGCCTAAGAAATCCCCAGCTTTAGACACAAGCCTCTCACAAACCGGAGCGTCACACGAAGGTGCGTGGTTCCGAGAGGGAACGTGGGGCCATGTGTGATGACGAACCGCCAATCGCTGTGTCATTTGACCTAGTTTTTTTTCATCGATACAATGCACGAATATGACCGACATCCTATTTTTTTAGAAAAAAGGGCGTTCTATTGGCATTTTTATACATTTAGTTAGTTTATAGAAATTTAATGGCCATAGTTCAAAACTAAAACACATGAACAAGCTAGATAAAGCAAAAACCGCTGGAAAATCATATTTATGTACTACTTGCTTCCCTATATATGCCGCTTGCAATAAATTTGAAGGAGTTCCAAACTTCTTGAGTGACGGTTTGGACACAAAAGCATTGAGAATCTAGGTTGTAAATTCAAAAAAAAAATGAAAAAAATGCTTTGAATTCTGAAGTACATGAAAATATGCATGATTTCCCTCCATGGGGCCAAGATGTCGTGGTTACTGCCCTCGGACTTGCTTCCGTAACACAAATGACATGCATGCATTACATTTGGATAGAAAATGTAAATATTTTGCAAAACAAACGGGTCACACATGATTGGCGCCGTGTTTCGCGTTTCGAGTTTTGGAAGCCAATTTTCGCGGGCGATTAATCGCACGCGGTCATGCATTGGGAACCGTCGGTGATGTTAATTCACACACGGCTATTGACTAGGAAATCGTGTGCAATCACTGCTGGCGTCGATCAAGATTCCAGCCGCCTATAAATGCTGCCCCTCGAGACGTCATCCCACCTGCATTCTCTCGTATCTCTATCCCACCCCTCGCACAAAACTCTACCATGGCACGGCCGGTCTGTGCACAAGCAAAGGAGGAGGTGCCACCCCGCGAGGACATGGCGAAATGCAGCGACGAGGAGGACCCCTTCGCGCCCCCAGACAAGGTCACACCATACCCCCCAACTGAAGATTGGTTTTGGTGCCAGTACGATCGGGCTTTGTGGAAGGCGCTGCCGCTGGCTGAGAGAGCCAGGTAGGTGGTGTTCAAGAAGGAGCGGGCTGAGGAGCGTGCCAGGAACCTCGCGGCCTGGAATGTCCTTAGTGCTGTGATATGTCTCCGTCGTATCTACTTTTCCTCACACTTTTGCCCTTGTTTTGGACTCTAATTTGCATGATTTGAATGAAACTAACCCGGACTGACATTGTTTTTAGTAGAACTACCATGGTGTTGTTTGTGTGGAGAAATAAAAGTTCTCGGAACTGGACGAAACTTTTTGGAGATTTATTTTAGAATAAATAAAAAATACTAGAGCCAAGAACCACCGGAGAGGGGCCCCTGGCTGGGCACAAGACACCAGGGCGCGCCAGCCCCCCGGCACGCCCTGGTGGGTTGTGCCCACCTCGTGGCCCCACTGACCCTAATTTCGACGCTATAAAATCCTATTTTTGGAGGAAAAAATTAGGGAGAAAGTTTCGTCGCGCTTTACGATACGGAGCCACCGCCACCTACTGTTCTTCATTGGGAGGCCAGATTTGGAGCACGTTTGGGGCTCCAGAGAGGGAAATCTTCGGTCTTCGTCAACATCAACCCTTCTCCATCACCAATTCCATGATGCTCCCCACCGGGAGTGCGTAATTCCTTCGTAGGCTCGCTGGTCGCTGAGGAGTTGGATGAGATTCTTCATGTAACTGAGTTAGTTTTTTTAGGGCTTGATCCCTAGTATCCACTATGTTCTCAGATTGATGTTTCTATGACTTTGCCATGCTTAATGCTTTTCACTAGGGCCCGAGTGCCATGATTTCAAATCTGAACCGTTTATGTTATCACCATTATATCTATATTCTTGATCCGATCTTGCTAGTCATATGCACCTATTACGTGTTCCGATCCGCAAACCCCAGAGTGACAGTAGTCGGAATACTTTCCGGTGATGACCGTAGTTTGAGGAGTTCATGCATTCACCATGTGTTAATGCTTTGTTCTGGTTCTCTATTAAAAGGAGGCCTTAATATCCCTTAGTTTCCTTATGGACTCCGCTGCCACGGGAGGGTAGGACAAAAGATGTAACGCCCAAGATGCGATCCTATCCATATTTTGGCGCAAGGGCCTCGACAGGGATAGAAGCGCATCTTGTCGTTTCGCAAGAATGGATATCATTACAAGTACATGTAAAGAGGAGATGAGTATATGGAATTGGCTTACACTCGCCACAAGCTACATCAATATCACATCAATACAACAACATATACAATCATCATACAGAAGAGCAGGGTCCGACTACCGTCGAAATCAAACGATAAAATGACATCCATCCTTGCTATCCCAGGCTGATGCCTGGAACCCATGCTAGATCGATGAAGAAGAAGAAGTACTTCAAATCAAACAAGCAATGCGCTCACGTAAAATCATCGCATTACCTGTACCTGCAACTGTTGTTGTAGTATCTGTGAGCCACAGGGACTCAGCAATCTCATTTCCATGGGTATCAAGACGATTAAAGCTTAATGGGTGAGGTATGGTTAAGTGGTGAGGCTACAGCAAGCACTAATCATTTATTTGAGTGGCTAACTTACGAGTGCAAGAATAAGGAGGGATGATCGTCGAATAAATGGACGTGAACTAGTAATGATCTCTAAGAGATCCTGAACACCTAATTACGTCAAACATAACCCCACCGTGTTCTCTCTCGGTTTCAGAAATTCACGAGAAGAGACAATCACGGTTACGCACACGGTTGGTGTATTTTATTTGAGTTTACTTCAAGTTTGCTATGACCGGGTGTTAAACAAAGTTTTGAAGTTGCCACGTAACCGCGGGCACGGCTTTCCGAAAGATTTAACCCTGCAGGGGCGCTCCAACTCATCCATCACAAACTAACCACAAGCCGCGGGAATAACCTCGACTCCGAATCCTGTGATTTCCTAGGAAATTCCATTGGAAAACCTGAACCTCGAGATAGCCCAAAGTATCGGAATTCCTCGCACAAGACGTTCGAGAAAGGTAAAACAAGTCCAGCAAGACCGCCCGCCGTGTCAACGAACCCAATAGGAGCCGCGTATCTCGTTCTCAGGACACGACGGATAAGCGAAGCATACGGTGGCCTGATAGACATCTCCCGAGTTGCCCCGGGTTGGCCCCACACGGTCCTCTAGTTTGCACCAACACTCATGAGGAGCACTGGCCCGGGTTGTTGATTAGAGATCCTCGGGTTAATTACTCCCTATGCAGGTTTATTAGTTATTAGGCAAATGTAGTACCAATGTTGGGTCTTGCTAGACAAGTTTTAATCTAAAACGAATGGTCAAGGGGGTCCCCGTAACAACCCCAAGCATGTTAGGAGCGCAAAATATGGAACATAGCACCGGTTCACAAGTAACTAGGGCGGCAAGAGTGGAACAAAACACCGACCAAAAGGCCAAGCCTTCCACCCTTTACCAAGTATATATGTGCATTAAATTAAATAGTAATAATACTGTGATATGTCCAAATATCCATGTTGGCACATGGAACCAATTGCACCTGCAAATAGCAATGCTATAAGAAGGGCTCAGCAAGCGGTAACATAGCCAAACAATGGTTTGTTGGGATGTGGAGAAGTTAGAGGCTTATCATGGCATTTTAGGAGGCTTGACAAACAGGTGGTAGGTAGCGAGACAGCGATAGAAACGAAACAACTAGCATGGCAATGATAGTAATGGTATCCAGGGAAATGATCATCTTGCCTGAGATCCGGCTTGGAAGAAGAACGAATCCTTGAAGAAGACGAGCCAACGTAGTCGAACGAATCCTCACACTCCGAACGCTTTCGGAACTCTATCGAGAAGAAGCAATCTGAAAACAACAATCAACACATGATCAACACCACAACATATGCATGACATGATGCGCAAACAAACATGATGCATGTCTGGTTTAATTATGCAAGGCATGGCAATCACAACAAACAAATACTACACATTAAGTGAAGCTCAATATGCAACGAGTTGCATATTGACGAAACTCCACTTTTGAATTATTTAGTTCACTCTCGTTAGGTACACGACAATATTAAATGTTGTTAAACATGGCAAGAGGTGAACCATATTGAATCTACACTATCTAGGCTTATTAAATGAGGTCGGAAACAAGTTATAGTAATCCCAAAGCGACCCCATATGCAAATTATGAGTTTGGTCCAGATCTGTCCTAAGGATATTTTATGTTTATTAAACAGAAAAATAAATTCCACCATGTGATTCTACACGTCATTCTAGTCGATTTACATATATGGAACATCTCAAACGGAGCTACGGTCTAAAAGATATGACCAACACAAGATGCATATGTCATGAATGCAAATGCATCCAAACAACCACCACAAACATGTTAAATCATGGATACAACAAGATATTATGAAACTACATGAAATTCTAGTCAAGTTTCATGTGGAACATGTTCAAAACGGAGCTATGATTAAACCACAGCAACCAACACAAGTTTTAGTTCAAATCTGTCCAAAACAGCAACCAACGAGTTTGCTATGACCGGGAGTTAAACAAAGTTTCCAAGTTGCCACGTAACCGCGGGCACGGCTTTCCGAAAGATTTAACCCTGCAGGGGTGCTCCAGCTCATCCATCACAAACTAACCACACGCCACAGGAATAACCTTGACCACGAATCTCGTGATTTCCTAGGAAATTCCATTGGAAAACCTGAACCTCGAGATAGCCCAAAGTATCGGAATTCCACGCACAAGACATTCGAGAAAGGTAAAAAAAGTCCAGCAAGACCACCCGACGTATCGACGAACCCGATAGGAGCCGCGTATCTCGTTCTCAGGACACGACGGATAAGAAAAGCAAACGGTGTCTTGATTGACATCTCCCGAGTTGCCCCGGGTTGGCCCCGCACGGTGCTCTAGTTTGGACCAACACTCATGAGGAGCACTGGCCCGGATTGTTGATTAGGGATCCTCGGGTTAATTACTCCCTATGCAGGTTTTTTAGTTATTAGGCAAATGTAGTACCAATGTTGCGTCTTGCCAGACAAGTTTTAATCTAAAACGAATGGTCAAGGGGGTCCCCATAACAACCCCGAGCATGTTAGGAGCGCAAAATATGGAACATAACACCGGTTCACAAGTAACTAGGGCGGCAAGAGTGGAACAAAACACTGACCAAAAGGCCAAACCTTCCACCCATTACCAAGTATATATGTGCATTAAATTAAATTGCAATAATATTGTGATATCTCAAAATATCCATGTTGGCACATGGAACCAATTGCACCTGCAACTAGCAACGCTATAAGAAGGGATGAGCAAGCGGTAACATAGCCAAACAATGGTTTGCTGGGATGTGGACGGGTTAGAGGCTTATCCTAGCATTTTAGGAGGCTTGACAAATAGGTGGTAGGTAGCGAGACAGCGATAGAAACGAGACAACTAGCATGGCAGTGATAGTAATGGTATCCAGGGAAATGATCATCTTGCCTGAGATCCCGCTTGGTAGAAGAACGAAACCATGAAGAAGACGAGCCAACGTAGTCGAACGAATCCTCACACTACGAACGCTTTCGGAACTCTATCGAGAAGAAGCAATCCGAAAACAACAATCAACACATGATCAACACCACAACATATGCATGACATGATGCGCAAACAAACATGATGCATGTCCAGTTTAATTATGCAAGGCATGGCAATCACAACAAACAAATACTACACATTAAGTGAAGCTCAATATGCAACGAGTTGCATATTGACGAAACTCCACTTTCGAATTATTTAGTTCACTCTTGTTTGGTACACGACAATATTAAATGTTGTTAAACATGGCAAGAGGTGAAGCATAATGAATCTACACTATCTAGGCTTATTAAATGAGGTCGGAAACAACTTATAGTATTCCCGAAGCGACCCCATATGCAAATTATGAGTTTGGTCCAGATCTGTACTAAGCATATTTTATGTTTATTAAACAGCAAAATAAATGCCAACATGTGATTCTACACATCATTCTAGTCGATTTACATATATGGAACATCTCAAACGGAGCTACGGTCTAAAAGATATGACCAACACAAGATGCATATGTCATGAATGCAAATGCATGCAAACAGCCACCACAAACATGTTAAATCATATACAACAAGATATTATGAAACTACATGAAATTCTAGTCAAGTTTCATGTGGAACATGTTCAAAACAGAGCTACGGTTCAACCACAGCAACCAACACAAGTTTTAGTTCAAATCTGTCCAAAACAGCAACATGTCATATTTCTCACATGAAACAACAAGCTACAAGATTCTAAAATGCACAAACTAAGCATGGGGCAGTAGCGTATAACACACACTTCATTTCATCTTCACATATCATACTCAAAAGAGTCATGGATCACATGGTAGGAAGCTCACAACATGGCAATAAAATATAGCAGATTAGGACTTAATGAAAATAACAGTTTTTAGCATAGCAGTTTTTCACGAAGGCATATTGGCAGCAGTAAAACTATATGCTACAAGTCATATATTGGCAAGAAACTTAACAGCATGGTAGAGGACATGATGCACTACAATACATACCACGGTGACAAGGTCTAATTATGCATAGAAACGTGGCTAGCATCATCACAACATGGCATTATGAAGAAAACAGATTCTAAGAATTAGTCAAAATTAGAGTAGACAAGAGCAGAAGTTTTAACAGATTAGCCTATTGGACAACAGAAATAACTAAGATGCAAATCCTATACATGGCAACAAATGATACAACCTGGTAGACAACAACATGCTTAACAAAAGACTCCTTGGGAGCAACCACAAAAGACTCCTAGATCAATAGCAAATCACATGACAACATGGCAACAAAATAACAGTTTTTTCAGACTTAGAAATACTTTACCTTCTCAAAACAGCTACTTTTTATAGCATGTTGGCAACAAGAAAATAACACCTAAACATGGATTTCTATAGCAACCAAAATTACCAGGGCCTAGCACACATGTCCAAGGGCATATCTCATGTTCAAAATTATTTCATATCATGCATGGATTAAATCACACGAAAATAACAAAAGGGCATCATAGCAAAAATAACATGCACACAAAATTGCTCAAATGATAAAACTAATTGCACAGATAAATTCTATGGATTTTTCTACCCCAAAATCATATATAATATGTGGGTTTTTACTATAAAACAAATGACACAACATTTATGCATATTAGGACATAAACCGTTATAGCAAGTTATTTATGCAAATTAAATGCAAACATCACATCAAACATTTTTGTAATGCATGAAAAAGGGATATCACTACTGGAATTCAGTTATTTGCCGTCTGCCAGATCTTTGTCGTCTGTCGGCAGATGGCAAAGAAGGTCTTTGCCGTCTGCTGCCATAAAGCAGACGGCAAAGAGATGGCTGATGACAACGGTTCTGTTTGCCATCTGCTAGTCCTTTGCCGTCTGCCAGCAGACGGCAAAGACCCTAAAGGCAGACGGCAAAGAGGCTAGATAGGTCCCACTAGACCTTGGTCCACCTGGAAAAGAGGTATGCCGTCCTCCTGGTCTTTGCCGTCTGCCATTCTCGGCTTTGCCGTCCGCAAGTGGACGGCAAAGGGGATGCACCTCTAACGGCCGTTTTCCCCCCGACCCCATTACCCCCGCACTCTCTCCTCCTGGCCCCCCCTCTCTCTCTCTCTCCACCCACACACACACCGCGTGCGGCCAGCTCCCCGCGGCGAGCCCCCTCCCCCCATCGCTGCCCCCCCTCCCCTGCGCCGGCCCCACCACCGCAGCTCCCTGCTGCGAGCCTCCTCCCCCTCGCCGCCCCCTCCCCCGTGCGCCCCCACCACCGCAGCTTCCTGCTGCGAGCCCCCTCCCCCCTCGCCGCCCCCTCCCCCGCGCCGCCCCCACCACCGCAGCTGTCCGCGGCGATCCCCCTCCCCCCTTCGCCGCCCCCTCCCCCGCCGCCCCCACCGCCGCGGCGAGCCCCCACCACCCGCGCCGAGCCCCCTCCCCCCCTCGCCGTGCCACTCCCCCGCGCCGACCCTCCTCCACCCGCGCGTCCCCGCGACGCCCCACCGCCGGAGCAGGACGCGGCGCCACCACCCTCTCCGCGGCCTTCCTCCCTCGCGCCGGCCCTCCTCCACCACCGCGCCGGCCCTCCTCCACCGACCCTGCAAGGTGAGCTTTTTTCTTTTTTTTCTGTTTTTTACTGTTTAGTTTAGGTTACTAGTGCTAGTTTAGTTTAGTTTACTGTTTTTTTCTGTTTTTTATTGTTTAGTTTAGGTTAGTGCTAGTGCTTGTTTAGTTTAGGTTAGTGCTAGTGTTTAGTTTTTTTACTGTTTAGTTTAGTTTACTGTTTAGTTTAGGTTAGGTTAATTTGTGTTTGGTTTAGGTTAGTGTTAGTTTTAGGTTTAGGTTTAGGTTTAGATAATTAGAAGAAGAAGAAGATAGATGAGAAAAAATAAGAAGAAAAGAAGAATAAGTAGAAGAAGAGGGAAAGGAAAAGAAGAAGAAGAAGAAGAAGAGAGGAGGAGGAGGAGAAGAAGAAGAATAAGAAGAAGAAGAAGAAAAGAAGAAGAAGAAGAAGAAGAAGAAAACTGACCCCCGACGCCACTGACCCCCGACCCAACTGACCCCCGACCCAACTGACCCCCGACCCCACTTACCCCCGACCCCCGACGCCACAGACCCCCGACGCCACTGACCCTCGACGGCACTGACTCCCGCCCCCCGACACCTCTTCTGCCTCCTGTTGACCGGGAAGGTGCTTTTCGGCCTTCCAGAGGCTGACGGGGTCGTAGTTTTGTAAAATATGAGTTAGGTCACAAATTTTCCGATTTTGTTATAAAAAACATCATATTTGTGTTGATCGGGTGGATTTCAATGTGCAGTTGTTCGACGACCTCCCCTTGCGTTGGACGAGCTCCGCCCCTGCGTTCGTGGGTGAGCACAAATGACTTCTCCTCCTCTGCCCTTAATTTGCTCTATTCCGGTCTTCGTGCCGATGAAACGTGCTAGCTATAGGTGTCTTCAATCATCAGTATGCATGACCAGTATGCGTCTCCCGTTCGAAAGGACGACATCTATAAATATGCATGTCTTTGCATATTTATAACCGCCGTCCTTTCGAATTGTCCAACGTTATCCATGGACAGCCCGAGTATGTGTAGATTGGGTTCATTTTCCCGTATGCTCTGCTCCGGATCCTATGCAGAATTTCGTCAGTGCCTCCCTGTTGTTCTCCGGGTACACATCCTCTCTGCTTATTGCCGAGACGTGTATCAGGAGAACAGCGGGGAGGTGCTGTTGAAATTCTGTGTCGGATCCGGTGCAGTGCATGGGAAAACGGACCCAATCTACACATACTCGGGTGGGATTAGGACCTATCTTAACCTATTAGCGTGTAGGTTGCATGGACGTAATAAAACTGACAAACTTGATTAACTGATTAATATATATGCTGAAATATATATATATTTCTTGTGTGTCTAGTAGCTAGGCAAGATGACTGGTCGTGCGTGGATGTACACCGGTCACACCAGTCAGAATGACATGACCAAAGAATGGTTTACAAATACCAAGGGGTTTGTGAGAGCCGCATTTGCAAATGGCTAGGAAAAAACATGGTGTCCCTGTCCCCGGTGCGACAACTTTAAAAGGCAGACAGAGGGTGAAATAGTTAAACACCTGCAAAAGTGGGGTTTTAGGCCTAATTATACGGTGTCGACTTTTCATGGTGAGTCTGCCCAACGTGCCAGAGCTGAGGTGGTTCGTCATCGCACCGACGAGCATGGTACCGGGATCGAAGACATGGTGCAAGACTTTGATGATGCTCGGGATTCGGACGATGAGATGGAGGAATCTGCAAAGGCATTCTATGAAATGTTGGAGTCTTCAAAACGTCCTCTCCACGAGCACACTGAGCTTTGTCAGCTGGATGCCATCGCGCAAGTAATGGCTCTGAAGGCTCAATTCAACCTGGGCAGAGAATGCTACGACGTGATGATGACAATATTTGAACGCTTTCTACCCAAAGGCCATGTACTGCCTCCAAACCTGTACCAGTCGGACAAAATTCTCCGTGAACTTAAGATGCCCTATGAGAAGATAGATGCCTGTGAGAGTGGATGTGCCTTATTTAGGCTTGAGTATGCGGACTTGAACTATTGTCCCATTTGCAAGTCTTCCAGGTATGTTGTCGTAGACAATGGTATGGGTGAGAAGATGCAGACAAAAATTCCTGTTAACGTTCTTCGCTATATGCCAATCGTACCAAGACTTCAACATCTTTTCATGGTCGAAGAGACGGCCAGACAGATGACATGGCATAAATTTGGTAAAGGAACCGAACTAGATGCAGATGGGAATCAGATGTTGGTACACACTTCAGACGCTTTTGCGTGGAAGCACTTTGTTGACACCTGATTTTGGCACGATGCAAAATACAGTAAAGGTGGGCTCAAGCGGCAAGATCTTCTATACGAGAAAGTTCATATTGCCGGCATGATAGGCTTGCCGGCATGGAATCTTACCGCCCGAGTAAAAGTTTGCTGGTGTGGCAAGGAGACGGCCCGGCAAGGAGGCGATCCGGCAAGGAGACCAGATTTTGGCATGGACAAAAACGTAATTAAGAAGACCTCAAATGGAAAAGTGCTCAAAGTGAGAAAGTTCCGTATCGTCAAAAGGAGAAACTTTGATATTTGGGCCATAGCCATCCGATCTCATCTCTAAGGCCGAAGTTGTGTTCGAAGTACTGGGATTTTGTATCGAGAACACTATTCGGCTGATTATGCCCTCAAGATGAGCTCATATGAGAAAACTTTCTACATGAATTATCTTCGTCTCGTCGAATCGGTTGATTTTCATATAAAAATCGTCTCAATCCGAGTTCGTATGCAAAAGTTAAAGCTATCTGAATGCAGCCCTGTCAAGAGGCAAAATATCGCGCGCCCCATCAGACACATGTCTGATGGGTGTCTGATGCAATGCGTGAGCAATTAGCCCTTCAAGATGGCCTCGGATCGAAAAACGTTCAACATGAAAGTTGTTCGTCTCGTCGAAACGGTCAACTTTGCTTTTGGAGTCATCATCATCCGAGGTCGTTTACTGCCTCAAAAAAGACCCGCAAGGTACAGTGAGAAAGCTTGCCGGGATAGAAACCTTGCCGGGGAAATCTTGCCGGGATGGAAACCTTGCCAGGGTGAAAGCTTGCCGGGATAGAAACCTTGCCGGGGAAATCTTGCCGGGATGGAAACCTTGCCGGGGTGAAAGCTTGCCGGGATGGAAACCTTGCCGGGGTGAAGCTTGCCGGGGTGCTTGCCGGGAAACGCTTGCCGGGGTGGAAACTGTCAAATCCGACCAGAAGCTGAAGATGGGCTCAAATAATTATCTCGATGGCCTCAGATGAAAAAGTGTTCAACATGAAAGTTGTTCGTAACGTCGAAACGGTCAACTTTGCTTTTGGAGTCATCATCATCCGACATAGTATACGACCTGCAGAGACGCTACAAGAGTCGGACGGTCCAGTCAGCTACATAACCGAGTCCGACTCGAAATTAAAGATGACCCCGTGGAGTATTCAAGATGGCCTTATTTGGAAAAGTGATCAACATACGGATTATTGGCCTCGTCGAAGCGCACAAAATTAGTGTTTGGACCATCTCCATCGGAGGTCGTGTGCAGATTCCACGGCCCACGCAAGGAGCAAGACAGAAGATTGGACCAGATTCGGGCTGAATCCGAGCGGGACCAGAACTAGGACTCTAGGACGTGAATTGATCTAATTTTCTTGTAAGGAAAGCCTAGATGAATCCTTTGCTTGTACGGGAAGTCCAGTCGCCTCTTATATATGTTGGGGATGACGGCCGATTAAAACAACACACAATCGAATAAACACATCTACATCTTTTTACCCTACTTTTATCCCTCTCCCTTGTATCTTTCTTCTCGTTCTTCGTTCGTTCTTCGTATTGAAGTGCGGCGATCCTCGAGGCTCTAGGGGCGGGCGAACCGACCTAGGGCAGCCCATCGTCCATCCGTGACTCCTGACGGGTTCCATCCCGGAGAAGCGGTGCGTCGGGTCTACAAAAGCGTCCGCCGGTTTGCTTGCGTACCGCGCTGCCGGACGGACCTCCTTCGACATGAGCTACGGTGCATCACCCACGGCGTCGAGGGTACGCGTGACGCGTTCATGTGCGAACACACTTCGATGCATTACATAACGATAAAGCGGCAGATCCAAGGCATCCTCGAGTCGCCATCAGCACGGATGGGTTCAATGTGTTTGGTATGACGGCAACGCAATACAGTTGTTGGCCTATATTTTTCATTCCACTCAATCTCCCCCCCGGAGAGATTATGAAAAGAAAGAACATTTTCCTGACATTGATAATTCCAGGGCCCAACTATCCGGGGAAGAATATGAATGTGTACATGCAGCCGCTTAAGGATGAATTGCAACAAGCTTGGGATAATGGGATCAAGACATACGACGCCGCTACCAAAAAACCTTCAAAATGGATGTGTGGTACATGTACTCGACGCATGACTTGCCGGCGTATGCCCTATTCGTTGGCTGGTGTGTGCATGGAAGGTTCCCGTGCCCCACATGCAAGGCAGCTCTTCAGTTCCGTTGGCTGCAGGCGGGTCGCAAGTATTCTTGGTTCGACATGCATAGACAGTTCCTGGATCCTCGCCATAAGTTCAGAAAAGACAAGAAGAATTTCATCAAAGGTAGAGTTGTCAAAAACTCTGCACCACCCGCGTTGACAGACCAATAGCTCCTGGATCAGTTAAACGCTCTCGAGCCGGATCCAAAACGTCTTGGGTATTTCAAAGGGTATAATACGGAACACGCATGGACTCACAAGTCATGCTTATGGGATTTGCCATACTTCAAAGACCTCCTTTGCCCACACAACATCGACGTGATGCACACTAAAAAGAATATCGCCAAGGCCATTTTTGGTACATTGTTCGGCATAGAGGGGAAGTCAAAGGATAATCCTAAGGCTAGAATCGATCAAGAGGCTCTATGTGACAGACCGTTACAAAACATGCGACAAGGGAAAGGAAAGCAGAACTGGACTAAGCCAAAGGCATGGTTCAATCTTGGAAGGCCGGCTATGAGGGAAATGATCTTGTGGGTGAAAATGCAGTTGATGTTCCCCGATGGTTATGCAGCGAATCTAAAGAGGGGAGCGAGTCTTGACAAACTGAAAATATTTGGTCTCAAGAGTCATGATTGGCACAAATGGCTTGAGCGGGTAATGCCGGTGATGCTGCGTGGCTTTATCCCTGAGGATGAATGGCTAGTACTGGCAGAGCTGAGCTATTTCTTCCGTTCTCTTTGTGCGAAAGAACCATCGCCTGGCGTGCTAGATGAAATGGAAGAGTTGGCGTCGGAGTTGATATGCAAGTTAGAGAAGATCTTTCCACCGGGCTTCTTTAATCCAATGCAGCATTTGATTTTGCATCTCGCCACTGAGGCAAGATTGGGGGGGCCCGTGCAAAACCGTTGGTGCTTCGCAACTGAGAGGATGTAGAAGACGCTTCGAGCAAAATGTAAAAATAAACGTAAAATTGAAGCATCGATGGCCGAGGCATTCATTACTGAGGAGGCGGCAAACTTCGTGACAGCACACTACGAAGCCAAAAATCATCATTTGCATAATCCGAAGCCTCGGTACAATGATGGCGACCCAAAAATAAGTCGATCCAACCTCAGCCTATTCAAAGGGAAGCTCGCACCAGCCGGTGCTTCTAAAGCAAAAGCGTTGGATGTCGATGAATGGCGGACCATTTCGTTGTATATCTTCAACAACCTAACAGAAGTGCGGCCGTACATCGAGTAAGTTGTCGGTACATTATTGTTTCGCAACTTGTCATTCCTTAGAACTGCTCTTATTCCCGGATATTTGATATAGTCGATACGTCGCCAAATTCTCGGATGGAGTGGTCATCCAAAAGGATTCCGTCGAAGAGTATGAGCTCCTGGCGAAGCATGGAGGCGGCTATCCCGGTTTCATCTCTTGGTTCAAACAAACGGTAATTACCATTAATGGACCATTTCATTTCTTCGTCTTATTTGCGGCTAATGCAACAATCCTTTCGTATTAAACTTGTAGGCTAATTCAGAGTCTATGGACGCCGAGCTGAGACAAGTCGCTAATGGTTTTCACTATAAGGTCCGTTCATTTGACAGATACGACATCAACGGGTATCGCTTTCGTACCTTTGGCAATGAGCTATCTATGCCCGACCTGAAGACTACAAATTGTTGTGTCTCTGCTATCGGCGAAGGAGGTATAGAGTACTATGGCAGAGTTGAAGCAATTTATGAACTTCTATTCTATGGTGAAACCCACCGAACATCGTAGTCTTCAAATGTCATTGGTTCCAGCCGAAGGAGACTAGAAGGACTCATGAACATATAGGGCTAGTCGAAATCAAACAAAGCACCCATTTAGATGTGCCTGATGTCTATATTAGGCTCAACAAGCGACCCAAGTTTTCTATCTACCGTGGGCCTGCCAAACTGTTCCAAATCTGAAAGGTTGGGATGTCGTTTATGAAGTGCCGCCACAGTTTAGACCACCTCCCCTCAATGAAGAGGATTATGAACCTCACATTAACCAAGACACATATGAAGGAGAATTCTTCCAAGAAACACGTAATTCCAAAAAACATTTTAAGAACCGCTCTACTTCACCCCGGAACATTGAAGTAGACAGCGACAATGAATCCGACTTAACCCCTGAGCCGGAACATGAAGAGCCGGAACAAGAAGAGGTTACTGATGCGGATGGCCTGTCAATGCTTAACCGATTACATGAAGGAGGCCTTCCACACGTTGTTCCTGATAGTGATGATGATCATGCATTTATTGATGATAGTGATGATGATGATGCATTTATTGATCCCGGAGAATATATAGACGATCAAGATTATTATTAATTCATGTCAGGTAATCAACTTTTAGTTCATGTTAGGTATATGATGATACACTTAAATTATTCATGTCGGTATTCATGTCGGTATTCAATTTTTTGTTGTACTAATTCCGTTTACTATTTGTCATGGCAGTTGTTGAAAGATGGTGGGAAAGGGTCGAGAGCACTCCGCGGCTCCTTCGTCGGAGGGTGGTGGGATGGGTACTTGCATTCCTGCCGACTCTCTCCGGAGAGCGTTGCTCTCTAGTCTGCATACACCGGTGGCCGATCCTTCGTCGACCCCCGTGAGAGGAGGTCGGGGGAAGAAGAGAGGTAGTAGAGGTGGGAGAGGAGGGAGAGGAGGCCGCGGTAAAGGTAGGGTGGCTGCTACGCCTTCCTCGCCGCCACCCCCAGCTGATTCACCTTAACATAGAACTACTAGGGTGGACCCGTCTGAGGACGAGGCTACGCGAACTCCGGTCCATGAGCCTCGGGTCGACGAGCCTTCGACCTACATGACTCCTGTCCCAGAGGCTTCGTCCCACGAGACTCCGGAGCAGAGTAGGGATGAGGGCACGTCCCGGCAGACCCCATGGGATACCTGGCCGGAGGAGCCAAGTGGCCATGCTGATGGTGGCGGGGATCGTTTTTCTGATAGCGACGAGGAGCTGCCTGAGGGCACCACCGTCTACCAGCCTGGTATGACACGGCTCCCGCCCGTGCCGGCGACCCGCGAGCTAAGGTGGTTTATTAGGCCTGATGGGGAGAGGTAAGTGCATGTACTCTTTTTTAACCTTTTGACTTCATGTTTTTTCAAATATCTAATGTGTTGGCTTTGTCATACTGTAGGCGTTGGCATCAACCCAAGGATGCCCGCAGGCCCAACAGCATCCTTGGTGTCCTTGTCGGGCAAAACTTCCCGGGGTTTGTCACGTTGCCCGGTGAGGGTCAGGTTCGAGAGTTAGGACTGACCTGGGAGCACTACTTGGCTGCACCGGCCCCGCCTGAGGAGAGGATCGATGGTGTTTTGTGCCACACGAAGGCGGAGATGGTGATCAGGCATTTTTGGGTAATTTCTCCTTTACACAATTAAAAATCAACAATAGCTAGTTATTGTACTAATAAGTGTTGTGTCGGTTGATTGCAGACCTTCTACAGGTGTCAGGAGGGATACGAGGAGGCCGCGGTAAAGGTTATCGATCAGCAATGCAAGCGCCTACTGCAAAACTTTAGGCACGAGGCTCGGGTGCAGGTTGTTCGAGACTACTACGCCTCGCGGCGTATTAGGAAGGAGAAGTCGGCGTGCCACGGAAAGAAGATGGAGAAGGAGCATTACATGAAGGTAATTATGTATTCTTAAGGCCTTGTACTTAGTTTCCTTCATTTGATTCCTACGCGTAGCGCTCAAATATCTCTTTATTAACTTAGGTGCCCCCGAGATGGTGTGCGGGTAAGATGGATTGTTGGGAGGCGTTGGTGGATGAGTGGTGCTCAGAACAATGGCTATCCGTCCACAACAATGCCAAGGACCGGCGTATCAAAATGGTTGGTGTGCCACACCATCAAGGGAGCGCCAACTTAAATCAGTTTGGTCTGAACTGGATATGTGGTTAGCTTCATGATTCATGCAATTCATTCTTGATTCTAGCTTGATCCCTTTACTAATACTTTGTTCCTCTCTCTCTCTTTTAGGCGCATCACAATAAAACGCAGGTGCCATAGATGTACGACCTCTATGAGATGGCCCATACTGCCTCGTACAAGAAGGTCAAGGCATTCTCTGAGTCTGACCTCGATGATCCCTTGTAGTTCAGCAACCTCTCCTCCGACAACAAGCTCGTGAGGTACAGAGATAACGGGAAGGCGAGGAAAGGGGAGCACTTTAACCCGAGCCAGGAGCCTATTGGTCCAGAGCTGGTGATGATAGCTGGCGGCGGGAGGCCCCATGGCTCGATTGCCATTGGATATGGCCTTATACGTTGTCCTAGCAACCTCCGGGAGATCAAGGCGCGCCAAACGAGCTCCTGTCCTGAGATAAGGCCTCGTCCATGGCCAGTCGAGCTCGCCATCGAGGTTAGTTATACGGACTCAGATATCTTTCCTCATTACATTCTGTGTGTGAACAAAGATGATTACAATGCTAACGAGGAGTTGTGTTGCAGGCTGCTATTCAGAAAGAGAGAGAGGCAACACAGGCGCTTATGGCGGTGAAGGAGAAGGAGATGGAGGAGAGGACGGCAAGGTTGTTGGAGGAGGAGAGGGCACGGTCCGATGCGTCTTACCGGGCCATCTACGAGCTCTTCGTGGTAAGATTCTTCTTCATATTTGTCAAATCTTGCATTTAATGTTCGTTTCATTAATAATGAATATCGTTGACTTGTGAAAACCAAATGTGCAGACTATGTGTGAGAAGACCGGCCAGGCCGCTCCGGCGATGCCAGTCATTACCACGGCTGCAACGGTGAGTTTCATTTCAATGCAATGATCTTTTCAGTGTCATCATGCTAACGAGACATTGCAAATCATCTTTGGTGCAACTTAACTCCGGAGTCGCATCGCACGACCCTTCTCCAGGGCAGCCTTCTCTAGGTGAAACCGGTCCGAGCAACCGCGGTGCCTCTCCTCCGTGATGACGAGGACGGTAAGCCCCAAACTTAGCTTGTTTTCTCAAAGAAAGACAAACTTAGCACTTAGACAAACTTAGCTCGTTCCGAAATATTAGTGTTAGGGGAAACGACCATCACCAACTGTCGAAATATTAGTGTTAGGTACTGTCCACCAACATACACCACCATATAAGTGTGAGTGAGTGCGCACCATACACACCATGAGGCAAACCTCGAAAGACCTATCCTTCTTCCAATTTTGCCCGAATGACACAAATAAGCAATAAGAAGAAGAAAACAAGAGGAGAAAGATAGAGAGAAGAAAACCGCTTCTTCATCTTCTTCTTCTTATTCTAGTCTTCTTCATCTAACTTTCATATTTCCCATTTTGCAGATTAGAGTCACTTCACGGAAGCTTGCATTGATGGAGTGCTTGTGATTTTGTATCGATGAACAATGTTAAACTTGCTACATATGTGAAACTAGTTACTATTGTAATATGGTGAACAATGTGACATTTGTTTTGGTATGTTTGTTGGATACTTGTGCTTGTTGTTGGATGATCATCAGTAGGGTTATTGTGAAATATATACATATATAGCATATTTTCCCTGTGGAAATTGTTGGATATAAGAAAAAACAGAAAAAACTAGGGCAATATTGCCACTTTGCCGACGGCCACCGTCGGCATAGCTTCTTTGCCGACGGCCACTGTCGGCATAGCCTCTTTGCCGTCTGGCACAGGTGACACGTGGCACTCACCTGTGCACCCTGGGAGTGGCAGGTCTGATGCCATTTGGTACGTTTGTCGTCCGGGGGCGGACGACAAAGGAGGGGGTGGCGGGGGACGACGGCAAAGGCCGCTATGGCAGACGACAAAGGAGCTATGCCGACGGTGGCCGTCGGCAAAGTTTGCGGACGGCAAATGAGGTTGCAGCAGACGGCAAAGGCTGCCGACGGCAAAGGATCAGGTAGCAGACGGCAAAGGCTCCATTAGCCACTAACGGGGCTAACTCAAGTTTACGCCGTCCAGCCGCTTTGCCGTCCGCTGCCTGACGGCAAAAAACCTTTGTCGTCCGCTGAGTAATGGCAGATGGCGAAGCACTCCTTCGCCGGAGTTCCCAGTGACGGAAATTTTGCCGTCTGCTGATGGATGACAAAGGCTTTGCCGTCAGTGGTCCTACTCTTTGCCGTCTGCTATGGCAGACGGCAAAGTACCTGATTCCAGTAGTGTATAAATAACCTACACATTTTATATACATGGTATGTTTAATTCCGATGCACGGGTAAATAATTATGCGCAATGCAAAATCATGACATTTATGCAAATTAATAGAAAATGGCATGTTAATCCTTTTTAACATGCATGAAAATTGGATATCGCGAATCTACGTGAAATTCTACACGTTTTACATATATAAAACATTTAAATCCAATGCATGGTTTAAAAGTTACTATTGATCGAAAACGCATATATGACAGTTTTTCACAAGACGAAAATGACTTAGAGAAATCTAGACTGATCATCAGGTAACTATGTCACGCACAGGCGAGGGATTGGTGGGGGTTCACCCTAGGCTGAGGCCCGGCTGGAGGAGAGGAAGGCCGACTGGGCCGACAAGGGACCGAAGCGGGCGCTGGAGGTGGGCCGGCCCACGCGCGGGGTGAGCAGGGCGCTCGTTGCCCTCGTCCTCTGCCCGAGCACAGGGACAAGCGGCGGCGGATCCCTCCAGCGGGGAGGCGGCCGGCGCAGGGATCGGCGGCGGGGACGGCGGATCGGGACCCCGGCAACCCAGATCCGGCAGTTCTCGGCGCGGGGCGGCGACGATGGCGAAGGGTCTTGGCGGCGCTTGAGCTCAGGCCTCTGGTCCATGGCGACGCATGAGCTCGACGCAGGGGCGGCGGCACTGGGTCGCTCGGGAGGGTCGAGCGGTCGGCGGCGCGCTAGGCGGGATGCGGCGACGCTGCCGGCAGGGGCCGGCGGCGAGGCGCGGGGATGCAGGGTCGCTGGCGGTGCGGCCATGGGCCCTCGGGCACGCGCAGCAGGAGCTCGGCGGCGGCGGCTGCTGCGGTTGCGGGCTGCTCGGGCTTGTCCGAGCACAGACGGGCTCGGGCAAGCCCCAATCTGGGCCGGGAGGGCCCTGGCAGCTGGAGGGAGAAGGTGGGCGCGGTGGAGGCGACACTTGGCGGCGGCGGCGCACGGATTTCAGGCGGGGACGAAGGGAGGTCCATTTTTGGAAGGAAGGGTGTCTATATATAGCAGGGGGGTTAGGTTTAGGGGTTTTTCAGGCCGATTTCGACCGTACAATCGTGATCGGACGGACGGATCGGAGGGGCAAGGTTTGGTGGGTTGTAGCTGTGTGGAGAGGGGTTGGACTGAGATGAGAGAGAGAGAATGTGGCCCGGCACCGAGTTTTTTTAAAACACCGAAACGTCCGACGATTTATCTGATGACGAAGCCGTCATCCGTTGGGCTTTCGAATGACCTCCGATTGCGACGAAATTTGACAGGCAATCTACCTACAACATAATGAGACCGCATGCCAACTTTCGACCCAATCCGAGAATATTTTTTGCACACCTTAAAACGATATTTTTTTCGATGCCATGGGCGCGTGTGTGTGTGGTTGGACTCGAAACGGTCAACGACAGAGCGGAGAAACCCGGCAACTACAAACGGATGCAACTTTTCAAAACGACGACAACGGAGTGCCGATGCAATGCAGATGATGCGAGTGATGAGATGATGAATGCGACAACCAAACAAATCACACGATGACAACGGAATAAAACGGGAATCTTCTGGAGCGTCAGTCTCGGGCTGTTACAACTCTGCTCCACTTATAAGAGATCTCGACCCGAAATTTTAGAATGAGAAGGGGAAGAGGAAGAGGAAAGGAAGAGGGAAAACTTAGTTGCTTCTTTGACAAACGAGTGGAACCAATGATCATTGACGGTTTCAACGAGATGAAGAATAACATGAGAAACAAGCAATATTTCATAGAAATTTGGGCAGCACTTCGGTAGAAAAGAGAAGACAGCTTGATAAGATGGAAAGAACTTGAAAAGAGGAACAACACTCCGGTTAAATGAGATAAGCAAGGGAAGAAAATGATTTTATAGAACGAGATGATGGCTTGAAGAGAGAAATACCACAATGCCTCCGGACAAGAATATAAGCTAGATCGTTGGAAAGAAAAGAACGGAGAAGAAAATGACAACTTCCACCACAATTGAACTTGAAAAGTATCTTTGGAAAGAAGGATTGAACGGAGTTGTTGAAACATCAACAACGAATAGAGAAGCTTGTTGTCGGCTTATGGACAACATCTCAAAATTATGAGGTGACGACCGGCCACAACAGAAACAATTGATAGCTTGGGAGCAACAAGATATGCAAAACTTCTTTCACCAAGAAGATACCTTGAGAGCTTGGATCATTGATGAGCACCATGATAGCAACAATCCATAGGAAAACTTTAGGTGAAATCTAAACCAAGCTAACTCATAGGAAGAGATTGATGGGTTTACATAACTCATTCTTGACAAACTCTCTTCGAGACTCCTCTTGAATCAAGAATGCTATAACACCATCTCAAAAGATGAGGGAGAATGAATTGCACTAAAATGCAAGATAAGAATACTTGAGCTCTTCGAACAAGAATCATGAAGAACACTTCAAGAATGATTTAAATCCTTGAAGAGCCACCATGAAGAACCTCCATATACAAAAGAATGATCAAAAGAAATGAAGGATGGAAATAATAAGATTATGACCTTGCGAAGATTTAGAAGAAGCTTCGCGATGAGATACTTGAGAAAACTAGGAACTCCGGAAAAGAAAAGATGAGCAACTATAAACAAGAATTTGATACCATGAACAGCTCCAAAAAAGGATTGAAATCACTTGATGAAACAAGAAAAAGAATTATGTTATGCTTATCCTTCATCAAGTTAAATTTATGACAAGCAACGGATTTAGCACATGGCTTATTGTTCTTGCAAAGATTGAGGATAGACAAGTGCACAAACTTGAGGAAGCCTTGAGCGAGAACACCGGTAAGAATTGAAACGAATGAGGATACTTCGCATAAATGGAGATACATGAGAGCGAAGAGATCACGATCTTCCTAATAGAAATCTTGAATGAAGCACTAGAATAATTGAGATACGAACGAAGAGACAACAATTGAGAAGAATTTGAGAACGAGAGCTGAAAGCTGAGAACGAAGAAATCTTCTGAACTGATGGCCTTCGAAGGATCGAGAAAAGAACACAACATTGAAATGCTCCGGATAGATATGGAAGGAATTACTCATGATCGAAAACAATTTGATAGAATAGCATCAGGCTTGAAGCACCAATCTTCAAGGGAATGTACCAAGATTTGAGAGAACTCTCCTTCGGTCTTCAAAGCTGAGAATGATGACGAGAAACCGCACCATGAATTACTGAGACACTCCGTAAGAATGAATAATAAGGTTGAGCCAACGGTGAAATAATTTGAAGCGATCTTGGAAAAGGAATATGACTGATGGATTCATTCTTACGTCATATTTGAAATGAACTTGAGATCTCCGGAAAGATTAGAAGAGCCAGGTAAGATCCTGGGAAAAAACCTGTGGGTTATGGGCCCACTGAAGGCAACACCGTTGAAACGATTGCTTAGAAAGAGAGATTGCACCGGTACCAATTGAAAACTTGATGAGGTGAGAACCTCGAAAAAATTTAAGAGGATCTGAATGGAAATGAAAGTCTTCTGAGATATCTTGCTACTTCGGGTATAACAAAGAGAGATGACTAAACAAGAGAGGCTTGGATAAGAATTTCCAACACGGAAAAGCATTTAAAGGATGAAAGGATATGATGAACACCGTCATCTAGAATTGAACACACCGGAAAAGAAAGGAAGATGAAGACGAAGAAATGATGAACTTGAGCACTTGAGCATTTTCACAATGGATCACCGGATATAAAACGGAAGAAAATATAGCGGAAGCATCAATGCGAAGAAAGGCACGTGGATGACGATTTAATCATTGAAGAAAAGGGCGGGAGGGTGGGGGAAAACAAAGACAACTTGATACAGATGGGACGAATTCCGGTAAGAAATATGAGGATTGATCTTGCGAATATTAGAGAGGGGTGAATTATCTTGCTGAGAAACACACCGGTTGAAAAGAATTTCATGACAACTCCGGTTGAACAAAAGGATTAGCATTCTCATAAAAATATGAGAACACCGCTTAGGAAGGATATGAAATCACCACTTGACATCGAAGCAACTGGAATTACCATATTCCAACAAAATCAAGGATGAGGCTTACGAAACAAGCCGGAAACAAATACATGACCCATTTGCATTTGCTGGAAGGAAAATCCTAGGTAACTACTTGAATTCCCACCTAAGAACCTCCGAAATCTTTCTGGTTATGCAATCTGGTCCAACGGATACATGGATCAATTACTGAATGAAACACTCAACTCCTAGCAATAATACTACCCACCAGTGTATCACATCCGTCAACACATAACCAGAGAAACCTCGGAAACTCATCTACCTTAGACCCTCGTAATCACAATGATACTAAAGATGGCAGTACATGTGATCTCGCTCCCCAGTACTGGGTGCCGCCACCCTCTTGACACTACAAATAGTATTGAGGCAATTTCGAACATCCGCGTCCTGAGATACTAAGGAAACTGAACGATAACGATGTGTCAAGAACCCCTTGGAGCTCAACTCCCCGGGTCCAATCCATACATACGGGAGGCACCAAGAACAGAGTTCCGGTCACATCGACATCATAGAGATTCCAAAACACCCGCGTGATCCTAAAAAAAATTGAGTGAGAAGAGGGTAGAATTAAAATTCCTACGTCAGGATTCCTCACGAGAGCATAGAAGAGGAGTAAAAGGAATCCTACTCTCCGATATATAACTAGACTCAAAATAGTTTTACTAGACTCGACTCGGCCAAAGTTCGATCAATCAAGGGGGCTCCTAGGTCGGTACTGGCTCTGATACCAACTTGTAACGCCCAAGATGCGATCCTATCCTTATTTTGGCACGAGGGCCTCGACAGGGATAGAAGCGCATCTCGTCGTTTCGCAAGAATGGATATCATTACAAGTACATGTAAAGAGGAGATGAGTATATGGAATTGGCTTACACTCACCACAAGGTACATCAATATCACATCAATACAACAACATATACAATCATCATACAGAAGAGCAGGGTCCGACTACAGACGAAATCAAACGATAAAATGACATCCATCCTTGCTATCCCACGCTGCCACCTGGAACCCATCCTAGATCGATGAAGAAGAAGAAGGACTTCAAATCAAATAAGCAACGCGCTCACGTCAAATCATCGCATTACTTGTACCTACAACTATTGTTGTAGTATCTGTGAGCTACAGGGACTCAACAATCACATTTCCAAGGGTATCAAGACTATTAAAGCTTAATGGGTGAGGTATGGTTAAGTGGTGAGGCTGCAGCAAGCACTAAGCATTAATTTGAGTGGCTAACTTACGAGTGCAAGAATAAGGAGGGATGATCATCGAATAAACAGACGTGAACTAGTAATGATCTCTAAGAGATCCTGAACACCTACTTACGTCAAACATAAACCCACCGTGTTCTCTCTCGGTTTCAGAAATTCACGAGAAGAGACAGTCACGGTTACGCACACAGTTGGTGTATTTTATTTGAGTTTACTTCAAGTTTGCTATGACCGGGAGTTAAACAAAGTTTCCAAGTTGCCACGTAACCGCGGGCACGGCTTTCCGAAAGATTTAACCCTGCAGGGGTGCTCCAGCTCATCCATCACAAACTAACCACACGCCACAGGAATAACCTTGACCACGAATCTCGTGATTTCCTAGGAAATTCCATTGGAAAACCTGAACCTCGAGATAGCCCAAAGTATCGGAATTCCACGCACAAGACATTCGAGAAAGGTAAAAAAAGTCCAGCAAGACCACCCGACGTGTCGACGAACCCGATAGGAGCCGCGTATCTCGTTCTCAGGACACGACGGATAAGAAAAGCAAACGGTGTCCTGATAGACATCTCCCGAGTTGCCCCGGGTTGGCCCCGCACGGTGCTCTAGTTTGGACCAACACTCATGAGGAGCACTGGCCCGGATTGTTGATTAGGGATCCTCGGGTTAATTACTCCCTATGCAGGTTTTTTAGTTATTAGGCAAATGTAGTACCAATGTTGCGTCTTGCCAGACAAGTTTTAATCTAAAACGAATGGTCAAGGGGGTCCCCATAACAACCCCGAGCATGTTAGGAGCGCAAAATATGGAACATAACACCGGTTCACAAGTAACTAGGGCGGCAAGAGTGGAACAAAACACTGACCAAAAGGCCAAGCCTTCCACCCATTACCAAGTATATATGTGCATTAAATTAAATTGCAATAATATTGTGATATCTCAAAATATCCATGTTGGCACATGGAACCAATTGCACCTGCAACTAGCAACGCTATAAGAAGGGATGAGCAAGCGGTAACATAGCCAAACAATGGTTTGCTGGGATGTGGACGGGTTAGAGGCTTATCCTAGCATTTTAGGAGGCTTGACAAATAGGTGGTAGGTAGCGAGACAGCGATAGAAACGAGACAACTAGCATGGCAATGATAGTAATGGTATCCAGGGAAATGATCATCTTGCCTGAGATCCCGCTTGGTAGAAGAACGAAACCATGAAGAAGACGAGCCAACGTAGTCGAACGAATCCTCACACTACGAACGCTTTCGTAACTCTATCGAGAAGAAGCAATCCGAAAACAACAATCAACACATGATCAACACCACAACATATGCATGACATGATGCGCAAACAAACATGATGCATGTCCAGTTTAATTATGCAAGGCATGGCAATCACAACAAACAAATACTACACATTAAGTGAAGCTCAATATGCAACGAGTTGCATATTGACGAAACTCCACTTTCGAATTATTTAGTTCACTCTTGTTTGGTACACGACAATATTAAATGTTGTTAAACATGGCAAGAGGTGAAGCATAATGAATCTACACTATCTAGGCTTATTAAATGAGGTCGGAAACAACTTATAGTATTCCCGAAGCGACCCCATATGCAAATTATGAGTTTGGTCCAGATCTGTACTAAGCATATTTTATGTTTATTAAACAGCAAAATAAATGCCAACATGTGATTCTACACATCATTCTAGTCGATTTACATATATGGAACATCTCAAACGGAGCTACGGTCTAAAAGATATGACCAACACAAGATGCATATGTCATGAATGCAAATGCATGCAAACAGCCACCACAAACATGTTAAATCATATACAACAAGATATTATGAAACTACATGAAATTCTAGTCAAGTTTCATGTGGAACATGTTCAAAACAGAGCTACGGTTCAACCACAGCAACCAACACAAGTTTTAGTTCAAATCTGTCCAAAACAGCAACATGTCATATTTCTCACATGAAACAACAAGCTACAAGATTCTAAAATGCACAAACTAAGCATGGGGCAGTAGCGTATAACACACACTTCATTTCATCTTCACATATCATACTCAAAAGAGTCATGGATCACATGGTAGGAAGCTCACAACATGGCAATAAAATATAGCAGATTAGGACTTAATGAAAATAACAGTTTTTAGCATAGCAGTTTTTCACGAAGGCATATTGGCAGCAGTAAAACTATATGCTACAAGTCATATATTGGCAAGAAACTTAACAGCATGGTAGAGGACATGATGCACTACAATACATACCACGGTGACAAGGTCTAATTATGCATAGAAACGTGGCTAGCATCATCACAACATGGCATTATGAAGAAAACAGATTCTAAGAATTAGTCAAAATTAGAGTAGACAAGAGCAGAAGTTTTAACAGATTAGCCTATTGGACAACAGAAATAACTAAGATGCAAATCCTATACATGGCAACAAATGATACAACCTGGTAGACAACAACATGCTTAACAAAAGACTCCTTGGGAGCAACCACAAAAGACTCCTAGATCAATAGCAAATCACATGACAACATGGCAATAAAATAACAGTTTTTTCAGACTTAGAAATATTTTAGCTTCTCAAAACAGCTACTTTTTATAGCATGTTGGCAACTAGAAAATAACACCTAAACATGGATTTCTATAGCAACCAAAATTACTAGGGCCTAGCACACATGTCCAAGGGCATATCTCATGTTCAAAATTATTTCGTATCATGCATGGATTAAATCACACGAAAATAACAAAAGGGCATCATAGCAAAAATAACATGCACACAAAATTGCTCAAATGACAAAACTAATTGCACAGATAAATTCTATGGATTTTTCTACCCCAAAATCATATATAATATGTGGGTTTTTACTATAAAACAAATGACACAACATTTATGCAAATTAGGACATAAACCGTTATAGCAAGTTATTTATGCAAATTAAATGCAAACATCACATCAAACATTTTTCTCATGCATGAAAAAGGGATATAAATAACCTACACATTTTATATATATGGTTTGTTTAATTCCGATGCACGGGTAACTAATTATGCGCAATGCAAAATCATGACATTTATGCAAATTAACAGAAAATGGCATGTTAATCCTTTTTAACATGCATGAAAATTGGATATCGTGAATCTACACGAAATTCTACACGTTTTACATATATTAAACATTTAAATCCAATGCATGGTTTAAAAGTTCCTATTGCTCGAAAACGCATATATGACAGTTTTTCACAAAACGAAAATGACTTAGAGAAATCTAGACTGAGCATCGGGAAACTATGTCATGCATAGGCGAGGGATTGGTGGGGGCTCACCCTGGGCTGAGGCCCGGCTGGAGGAGAGGAAGGCCGACTGGGCCGGCTGGGGACCGAAGCGGGCGCTGGAGGTGGGCGGCCCACGCGCAGGGCGAGCAGGACGCTCGTTGCCCTCGTCCTCTGCCCGAGCGCAGGGACAAGCGGCAGCAGAGCCCTCCGGTGGGGAGGCGGCTGGCGCAGGGATCGGCGGCGGGGACGGCGGATCGGGACCCCGGCAACCCAGATTCGGCGGTTCTCGGCGCGGGGCGGCGACGATGGCGACGGGTCTTGGCGGCGCTTGAGCTCGGGCCTCTGGTCCATGGCGACGCGGGAGCTCAAGTTAGGGGCGGTGGCACTGGGTCGCTCGGGAGGGTCGAGCGGTTGACGGCGCTCTGGGCGGAACGCGACGACGCTCCGGCGAGGGGCCGGTGGCGAGGCGCGGGGATGCAGCGTCGCTGGTGGCGCGGCCATGGGCCATCGGGCGCGCGCAAGAGGTGCTCGGCGGCGGCGGCTGCTGCGGTTGCGTGCTGCTCGGGCTTGTCCGGGCCTAGATGGGCTCGGGCGGTCCCCGATCTCGGCCGAGAGGGCCCTGGCGGCTGGAGGGAGAAGGTGGGCGCGGTGGAGGTGACACTTGGCGGCGGCGGCGCACGGATTGCGAGGCGGGGACGAAGGGAGGTCCATTTTTGGAAGGGAGGGTGTCTATATATAGCAGGGGGGGTTAGGTTTAGGGGTTGTTCAGGCCGATTTCGACCGTACGATCGCGATCGGACGGACGGATCGGAGGGGCAAGGTTTGGTGGGCTGTGGCTGTGTGGAGAGGGGTTGGGCTAAGATGAGAGAGAGAGAATGTGGCCCGGCACCGAGTTTTTTTAAAACACTGAAACGTCCGACGATTTATCTGATGGCGAAGCCGCTACAGTCGTCCGTTGGGCTTTCAAACGACCTCCGATTGCGACGAAATTTGACAGGCAGTCTACCTACAACATAATGAGACCGCACGCCAACTTTTGACCCAATCCGAGAATATTTTTCACGCACTTTAAAACGATATTTTTTCGATGCCGCGGGCGAGTGTGTGTGTGGTCGAACTCGAAACGGTCAACAACAGAGCGGAGAAAACCGGCATCTACAAACGGATGCAAGTTTTCAAAACGACAATAACGGAGTGCTGATGCAATGCCGATTATGCGAATGATAAGATGATGAATGCGACAACCAAACGAATCACACGATGACAACGGAATAAAAAGGGAATCTTCTGGAGCGTCGGTCTTGGGCTGTTACAAAAGATGTCATGCAAGTTCTTTTCCATAAGCACGTATGACTATTTACGGAATAGATGCCTACATTACATTTATGAACTGGAGCTAGTTCTGTGTCGCCCTAGGTTATGACTGTTATATGATGAATATCATTCAACGAGTTCACCAATCCAGTGCCTATGAGTTTTTCACTTATTGTTCTAGCTAAGTTACTATTGCTGCTGCTACTATTCCAACTGCTACAAAGCTATCGCTATCACTGCTACCGTTACTGTTATTGTTACTGCTGCTATCAAACTATCATACTACTGTGCTACTGATCACTCTGCTACGGATATTTAATCTCCAGGTGTGGTTGAATTGACAACTCAGCTGCTAATAATCTCAAATATTCTTTGGCTCCCCTTGTGTCGAATCTATAAATTTGGGTTGAATACTCTACCCTCGAAAACTGTTGCGATCCCCTATACTTGTGGGTTATCATGCCGCAAGGGAAAAGGAGGAGCTGGAGCTTTGGCGGCGGGCGAGTCGACGAGCGGTGGAGGTGTACAAAGACGGCCAGTACCACGCAAGGAAAGCCAGAGGCGCTAGGCGCCTCACCGCTGCATGGGCGTGGGCCGATAAGATCGAGCGTGCCACCGCCAAAGAGCTCCAGTGGCCGCCCACTGAACTGTCCTGCATGGTCATGCACCTCCGCCAGCAAGAGGCTGATCGACACGTCAAGCGCTGCGAGGCGGAGGAGGCGGCGAACTCCCTCCACGTTGGGAAGTGACCGTGCACTAGGGAGTTGCTGGCGAGAGGCTGCCATTTTACTGCTCCCCGCTCCAGGAGGGGTTATTATTAGTTTAGTTTTTATTCATTGTATGTATTAGTTAAGTACTATTATCACGTATATGTGATGATATATACTGTATATGTATCATGTCTTCAATGAGCTAGTCAACAATTAATATATATTATTAGTTTCACATTTCTATCTGTTTTCATACTGATTTTCTGGCTCTAACTATTAGCCTTTTACACATATTGAAACATAACCATAGAACATAAATCACTCATACATCGAAACATATCAATATTGTGATTGTTGTCCGGACATTGGGATCGACATCTAAACGATTCAACAAAATAAAACGCGTCCATACCTATGGAAGCTCTTGGATGTGCCTGAACTCGGTCAGGCGTTTGTCCATGCGGTTTACAGGCTCGCGGTATAGCTGTAGCGCGATCTCGAGCTCCAAGCTGGCTATTTCATCGGAGATTACCATCTCAAGGATGCGACGGCCATTTTCTTCTACTGCTCCCCGCTGGACACCTGAGCCAAGGAGGCGCTAGAGCCTACCGACGAGCCCATTAGCATCGAGGGGGCCGCGAACAAGGTGAACGGCCTGGCCGGCGTCCGGTGCAAGGACGGTGCGGCCGAGCTCTGGTGCAAGTACAGGGCAGATGGCCGCTGCCCATTCCTTGTGAGAAATAGGGCTACTCACGTGCCTTGGACACAGCTGCAACGTCATGTCGGGTGGGTTAGCAGGCAAGCGGGGATGGAACCGCTCTTGCTCTGCCACGCGCCGCGCCTCTCGCTCTGCGGCGCTCCATCGGTCTTGCTATGCAGTACGACTTTTCCTCTCGGCACGGACGCGCATGTTTTGCTCTACGGAGCACCACCGATGATCTTCTTGTGCGGCGCGCTGCAGCCTCTCGGTGGTGAGGCGGCTATGTTGCTCGGCAGCGCTGCCGCGCACTGCGCCAAGGGTCTGCTCAACCCTTGCGATGAAGCGCAGCACAGCGTTGTCCGGTGCGTCGCTGGACACGCCATCGGCCTCGACAGGCCGTTGCACCTGCACCGGATCGTTTTCGTCGTCGAGGAGGTTGATGGTAGAGGAGGCGCTTGGTTGGGTTGGCATGCTTCGTAGATGGGCTATGCTCCACTAGGTGTGCATCCGCGTGTGACGCGTGCATGCTCTTATGCTCATTCTCTTCTGGCGGGAAACCTATGGGGAAGCTTGCGCGGGAACATGCGCGGTTCCACGTAGCAACGTGGCCAAAAGAGACGCCGGTGCGGTGCCGAAGTGTGCACTGGAATCCTCGGGCGAAAACGCGGTGACAAGACGTGAGAGAGGAAGAAGAGGTGATGCGTAGTTAGACTGGTAATAATAATAAAACGTCTACGATATTAATACGGGGAAACGGCACTTTCGTACGTACCGTCGGTAATGTTTTCATCAATTGCTGACAATTGTTTGGCAACAACCGTCTGCCCACAACACACACAACTTGTCCGGATGAATCTTTTCGGTTATTATTGGTCTTCCCACACAATTCTGATGAATGAACCGATTGCTGCGTATCACACACACCTTCTTACGCTAACCCGTTTGTGTTCTGCTGGATCAGCACAAATAGTTTATTCGAGTGAACTCTGTGCCGTACTTCACACACATATGTAGTTTTGTTAACTATTTCTGTTATCTTAGCTAATCCCAAATAGTTCATAAGAATAAACTGTCTGTCGTGGATCACACACGCAACTATTTCCTGAATCCTATTTGATGGATCCACCATCGCACATAGTTCATGCCATTTGCGACGGAGCTTAAACAATACCGTTTGCAATTGGTGGATCGCACACAGTTTCGTCGAAGGGTCTCTGATTGACGTGTCGTCTTTGGACCATCCTGCAGTAGTGACTTCTTTAAGCATTTTAATGGAGGTGTTATGATCACCACTACTAGTTGGAATAGCTTCTACCCACTTAGTAACATAATCAACAGCAACCAGAATATGAGTGTACCCATTAGAGGAAGGGTAAGGTCCCATATAATCAAAACCCCAAACATCAAATGGTTCGACAACAAGTGAATAATTCATAGGCATTTCCTGACGCTTACCGATATTACCAATTCTTTGACATTCATCACAAGACAAGACAAACTTACGGGCATCCTTGAAGAGAGCAGGCCAATAAAAACAAGATTGTAATGTAGGGTAACGCAGCAGAAAACAAAAAATTTCCGACCTACGTACCAGCCCAGGATCACTATGGAGACTGCATACAAGGTTTGATCTGTTTCGTTACCGACTCGTAGCGCAGCGGAAGTAGAGTCGATGACGATAGGCGGTGCAGATCCCCGCAGCTAGGATTTACAACCTCCCAACCGCGAGGATATATACCCTCATCCGCCCCCAGACAGCCCTTCGGGAGGCGGTCGGACAGTCCCTCGGACGGTGTCACGGACAGCCCTTCGGGAGGACCATCGAAACTCGGACAGTCACTCGGACAGCCCTTCGGGAGGACCATCGAAACTCGGACAGTCATTCGGACAGCCCTTCGGGAGGCACTCTCGAACTAAGACCGAAACTACGATCTCTCTACAGAGTTGCACACATACGGTGTCATCTATCCAGCAGGGCTTCGCCGTCCAGAACTAGTTCCCACCGGAACCCAGACAGCCTTTCGGCTCTACGAAACTATTTCCCTGGGAGGGAGAGAGAAGCCAGAAATGTCATGGCATTTGTATGTGAGAAGGAGTGAGTGTGGAGGCAGCCCCTCCACCTCTATTTATAGGAAATCCAAGGGGTAGGGTTGCTTGGCCCCCAAGCCTTCTAGAAACCTTTTGGGAAAATATCCCAAAAGGTGACTTTTCCATAAATATCCCAAAAAGCACTTTCACTATTCACGACGACATTTTTCAGCGTCTGATCGAACTGAAAATATTCATGTGGGCTTAGAACATTTCCAGTACCCACCAAAATAATTTTCAACGCGAGCCGGAACAATTCCGGTTTAGTGATTTTCATCTGCGAAAAGCATCTGAAGCGGTTCCGGCAGCTCCGGAACATTTCCGGTTTTCATCCCGGAAAATTCCAGAAAGTTTCCAGAACGATTCTGGCACCCTCCAAGAATTATCAGGCATGTGCCGAGACCATTTTGACTTTATGGTGCACTCCGAAACAACTTTTCGGTTTTAGTGATTTTCATCTGTGAAAAGCAACTAAAGCGGTTCCGGCAGTCCGGAACATTTCCGGTTTTTGTCTCTGAAAAATCTCAGAAGTTACCGGAACAATTCTGGTACCTTCCAATAATTTCCAGGCATGTGCCGAAACCAATTTGACTTTATGGAATACCCTGAAACAACTTTTCAGTTTCACCGGAACTATTCCGATATCCTCTCCGGAACGTTTCCGTTTCGCCCGAAACTTTTTCGGTGATTTTCTCTCAGACTCCCCGTCTAGTATTCAGCAGATAGATGACCCTTAAGCGTGTGACCCTATAGGTTCGGTGAAGCATAGACATGACCCGGAACCCCTTCCGATCAATGATCAACATCGGAGCCGTGGACACCCATATTGACCCCTATACCCTCACGAATGAATATTCGAGTGAACCTCCGGTTGCCGTGTGCTATTCCTGTTGCTTCGCGATATGTTACAAATACCCGAGGTGAGACATGTAGGCATCCCCGTGGATCAACAACTTGTCCACTATGCCAGTTACCTTGTTACCGGTATTGTTCTCTTTTCTCGTTCCCGTGTTCCGGCATCCCCGTGATCAAATCACAAAGTGTCTGGCCAGACGATGATGGATACCGTAACACCGAGAGGGCCCAGAGATATCTCTCCATCGTCGGAGGAGCAAATCCCAATCTTGAGCTATCAAGTTACTTGACATACTTTTCCATGAACCCGTAAGCCGCCGTAATAGCCACCCATTTACGGATGACGTTTAACAAACCCCAAAGTTCATGAAGCAAGCATGAAGAAACTCGATACTCTCATGGTCTAAGGAATCATGCAAACATTAACCATCTCTGTGTTATTAACCATTAACTAATGACGAATGTATCTCATAGCATAACATAATTCGGGTCGATTCAACACAAGTGTTCTACCAACAATTGTGCCCTCAAAATTGCCGGCATAGTCATGCCCATGATCAGGAAAACAGGATCATCATGCAATACTTGAGCCAGTCATAGAGGCTTAACAAGGAATACTTTTTACCGTTTATTATCCCACACGTGCACATGAGTTTCCCTCCAAGCCTCGTTTTATTTGCAGACTCGAGAATCATTGCAGTTATAGCATGGAACATAAACATAATTATGAACAGGGAGATAATCAATAACATTTATTATTGCCTCTAGGGCATATCTCCTACAGACTCCCACTTGCACTAGAGTCAATAATCTAGTCAACGCTAATGCACTTTACACCTATGGCATACTGGTGTAAAATATGCTTCGCATGTGGTATAGCCTGATGTCCAACGGATCTGACGACTTCAGCTCCGTGTGTAACTTTGCATATCCCCGCGTTTTCACGCTTTCACAAAATTCATATTTTGTGTGGACTTGGCTTTGCATATGTGTGAATCATTGGTCGAAACCTGATTCCTCAGACTGAGCTATGGAGCAACTATCTGCAATAGTGTCCCATAGACCAAAGCCATCTTGGAACCATACTAAGTTCATGAATGAACTATATGATTCAACAACTTCTTTGTCACTTCTTAAGCGTCAACATACTTAGCCTTTGTTATAGAATTCGCCACAGTATCTTGTTTGGAACAATTTCCAACTACCGTGCCACCATATTGTGTATTACACAAAACCCTTAACTTAAATCGAAAATCGCATGGAGCATTGATGAAGACTGTATCGATGTAATTACTTACAACGAGTACTTCATAATCTCTGCTTGCGAGAAAACATGTCATCACTACTACTCTAGTACTCAATGACATCTTTCACTGTTGTCCTATGATCAGTACTTTGATCACTTTGGTATCTATACTCGCAACAACTTTGGAGTATTGGACATATCTGGTTGTTTTTACATACCATGGAATACACGATTAATCCAAACACAAGAGTGTGTGGAATCACCATCATGTATTTTGCTCATCAGTGTTTTGGGACACCGAGTCTTGCAAAAACTCTTTCCATGTGACTTTGGCAAGAATCACTCCTTGACGGTTTTCAATGCTAAAAGGTTTTAGCATCTTGTCAATATGTATTCATAGCTTAGCCCCATTAGGTAAATCTATCTCCATAGATCATCATGCCTAATATTGAGGCTATTTAGCCTAAGCACTTCATTGAAAAACTATTTTCAAATGAAGTCCTAATTCGTGTCAAGAAATTTATTTCTAATTAACAATGTGTCAAGTACACAAGGTTTCTAGAAATATTATTATGCTCCCACTTACTTTCTTGAATCACAAGCATCTTCGATACCCATTTGATGAAGTCAAACCCCTTTGACCATTCCATCAAAAACGAAGATTCCAACTCCACTTTGCTTTCATCTGTCCATCGCTGGAACTCTGAAGTTTGCATACTTACTAGCATCCTCTGGATCGACAAATTACTTTGGACTGTATCACATACAAGTCCTAGGTTTCATTTCCATCACATGGAAATCCTTTTGTCATCCATGTTTCATATCTCAAGATTGAAATATGTATTAATTGCTAGTTCAACCCGAACCGACTTTAAGCATCGCTATGGTCAGACAATCTCATCGTAGTCAACTCCTTGAACTTGTTATTGCAACAAGTCGAGCTTTATGGATAAAACATTTTATCCGTATCAGTTTTTAGTTCCATAAATATTCGTTAGACTCTAAGTCTTCCGAAAGGTGTATCAAGATCTTAATCTTGAATCACTTATATAGAAACTATCTCGGATTGTATTGGCATTTAGCCAATTCCGGAGTCAGGGCCCATCAACGCTTCCTTGTGAATCGTAGGTATACTGTTGTCTAACAACAATATCTCGTTTGCGCACCTGATAGGTTTGCACGAGCTTTGCCTACGTGGTTCAGCTGCAAGTTCGACCGAAGTCCATACATTTTATTGTAGAGACTTCCGTATCAGTCGCAGTAGGAAACTCCGGAATTACTTCCAATGTGTCTTTCCTTTGATCTGATGACGTTGATACTGTTTATCTCGTCGAATTGCACTGTTCTCCCACTCACCTTTTTGAAAGAACCATTTTCTTCAAAAAAGCATACCGTTCTTTGTGGCAAACCTATTTGCCTCGGTATTGTGGTGGGGAAATACCCAATGACTTGGGATAACCTACAAAGTAGCACTTGTCTAATTTGGAATAGGTTTGTAACCTTTTACACAAGCCCCATATTCCAAATGTTAAGAAAAGATATAATATGGTTGGGCGTACCATACCATGGCGTCATTTCAACAGACCCGATGGAGCTCTTTTCAGTGTAAAAGCCACAGTCTCTAAAGCATCACTTTAAAAGGGATAATGGCAAATTTATTTATGTCATCTTTGATCTTACCATGTCATGAATGGTTCGATTACATCTACACGGACTCTCCACTTGCAGTGGTGCTCCGGGAGGTGCAAGGTATGAAACCCCTTTCACAACTCATCAGACATTCGCTAAACTTGTAACTCAAATATTCCTTTCTGCAATCGAATTGTAGAAACATAATTTTCTTGTTACAACAATTTCTACTTCATTTTTGAAAACCTTATGAATGAATTCAAAAGATCCAGACTTACGTCTCATCAAGTAAATATCAATATATCTACTTGAGTCATTTCTGAAGATAGATAAATCCACTACTTGCAACAACATTTATTGAACTACACACATCAAAATGTATGATCACCAATAAGTTTGTTGCTCGTTCCTTATGGCCTGTGAACGGTATTTCAGTCACTTCACTTTTCGGAGGAAAGTTGCAAGTGTCAGATGATTCAAAATCAAATGACTTTAAAATCCATCATAATGGAATTTTCCATGCGGGTTTCTCCAATGTGACCAAATGCAGTGCCACACATATGTGGTATTCTTTTAGTCTTGTGACATTTAGCGTCAGTGTTATGGATGTATCATATTACCATCAATATTCATAACATACATCCCATCCTGGATGGAAGCATGGCCCTTCATGTTATTCATAACACCGAACATCAAAAGTTCTCTTATGAATAACCTCCTTGCAAGATACCTTATGCAAAGGGCTAGAGTGTATGAAACTCTAAATGAATTATGAAAGTAAATACAGAGGTAATGTATTATTATCAATATTCATAACATACTTCTCATTCATAATGAAAGTATGGCCCTTTTGTTATTCATAACTCCGAACATTAAAAGTTCTCTTATGAACAACCTTCTTGCAAGATACTTTATGCAAAGGGCTAGAGTGTGAAACTCTAAAATGAATTATGAAAGTAAATACATAGGGAATACACCGATGGAAGGCATAGTAACATTTACTATGTTCCCTGCGTGTATCTAAATCTCATTCCTGGCTAGTCTTTCAGGCCATAGTAGTTCTTACATTGAGTTGCAACAGAATGCAATCGAGCGGGTATCTTTGTGATTAACTCACAATACCCAAGAATTAGTGATTAACATGTTTAACCATAATTCCCAAGAACTATATCTCTGACCAGCCTTCTATACATCAAAAAACTTGTATGACATTCATACATGAGCTGGACATTCCAGTCTTCTTTCCTTTTGCCTTTATACTTCTAACAGTTTAACTTCTAGTATTTCTCCTACTCTCAGAAGAAGCATCCAACTTAAGAGTTGCGTTAGCCCCAGACTTCCTAGGCGTGAAAGTTTCACTAACACCCTTCCGGATACTTCCTTTCTCTTTAAGTTGTTGTTTTATTCACCATCATCATATGACAGGCGTTCTTCTGGATCCCTCTCTTATCAGTCTAATGCATAGTAAACTCCTTTACTAACAGTTTGCAAACAAACATTGCTTTGGATATCTCATATCTTTTAGCCTTTGTCTGTCTCTGAAAATGATTTTCAGATTCCATGAATATCACATAACTATCCAAACTTTCGAAGTTTGGGTCTCATGAAAGCAAACGTATTGCACTTGACTGAAACAAGAATTCTAGCTTTTGGATCGAAGGACGAGAGTCACATGATCCATAGCATTAGCGAGAGAATACCGAAAGTATGCGATAGGACAAAGTCCTTCTCGGCACTATTGAGCACAATCCTCACATTACGTTACCAACCGTAAAGTTTTAACCAGATATTTAACAGCTATTCAATTTTAATAGGGAAGGTGGAAACGCGAGCCATTATTCTACAACTATTATGCAAACCACACTTAGACAGTGTTCAAAATTAATTGCACTGAGAATTAAACAAGTTAATTCAATAGTGCGCTCCCACTCAAATCAATATCTCTCATAATTGATTACGAATGATTCAAGACACGAATTTCAATTCAACGCCATTGATGGTGAGCATCACTGATGACGAGAACTTCAATCGTTAGGCAAACTTGCCGATCACATCTCTATGTGACTCTTGTTCATCTTTCGATGCGTGTGTTCCGAGCTCATGACTTTCATGCCTGAACGTCAAGACAACCAAGTGATCTCGCTGCGAGGTCTTAACTCACCCGCCTCACACATCCCTAATCGTTCGTACCCATGTCAGCATGGCGCACCCCGAAAAGTTAGGTGCCGTGACGGTGCTACACTTGGGAGAACACTAACTACTTGATATTTTTGTGAGAGATCATTCTAATAAAAAGCGACTACCGCGCAATCAAGAAGGGTGCATCATAAGGGATAAACATCTCAGGCAATTCATAATAGGAAGATATGGTATAGCCCTTTGTGACGGAGAAGTCTTTCATTTCTTCGTCTTCGGCATTCGCGTCGGTGTTCACCTTCGCGAAGATTGCCACCACCTAGTCGATGCACCAGATAATATTGCTATCTCTATAGCTAATAAAATAAGTGCATTACATAAGGTTGACACGCAGGTCATTAAAGTGAAATCATATGGCTCCAGCCATCATGCCGAATCATGACACGCAGGTCATGTTAATCAATTTACATCATATAGCCATCTCATACATAATCAAATTATTATGAACACTGCTATACCACATCACATGCATATGCAAACCATCCTGCAAAACCAAGTTAGACGCCTCTAATCGGTTTATGCATAATTTCATTTTACGTGGCTTCTAAGGTTTCGAACAAACCGCAGCTACCAACGTTTTATCATCAAGTATGATAATTCAAGTCGCTAGATTAACATCGCGGGGTGTATGAAACACGAGATAATAAAATCTCGAGCCCCATACTAAACTTCGTCATACGCGTGACCCCCGTGCAGATCATATCTGCATTGCCCTTTCGTCTGCGAAATTTCATCTTTCTTTTTAACTACGGTGGAATTCAAAGAACTGTTAGCACTTCGTTGATCAATCAGGATCGCGGATTGCCAGAACTTTGAAACTCCACCATACCGTTATCAAGATCAGAAATATGCAAATTCCAGGGAAGCAACAAGAACATCGGGTAACAGATTTCATCTGCTACCCGCACAAATAATTTTCAGCAATAGAACACATCTACTACCTAATTATATTGTGCAACACCCATACATCTCTATGTATTCTAGATCGCAACCTGCATCTACGCATAGCACGGCTCTGATACCACTGTAGGGTAACGCAGCAGAAAACAAAAATTTCCGACCTACGTACCAGCCCAGGATCACTATGGAGACTGCATACAAGGTTTGATCTGTTTCGTTACCGACTCGTAGCGCAGCGGAAGTAGAGTCGATGACGATAGGCGGTGCAGATCCCCGCAGCTAGGATTTACAACCTCCCAACCGCGAGGATGTATACCCTCATCCGCCCCCGGACAGCCCTTCGGGAGGCGGTCGGACAGTCCCTCGGACGGTGTCTCGGACAGCCCTTCGGGAGGACCATCGAAACTCGGACAGTCACTCGGACAGCCCTTCGGGAGGACCATCGAAACTCGGACAGTCACTCGGACAACCCTTCGGGAGGCACTCTCAAACTAAGACCGAAACTACGATCTCTCTACAGAGTTGCACACATACGGTGTCATCTATCCAGCAGGGCTTCGCCGTCCAGAACTAGTTCCCACCGGAACCCAGACAGCCTTTCGGCTCTACGAAACTATTTCGCTGGGAGGGAGAGAGAAGCCAGAAATGTCATGGCATTTGTATGTGAGAAGGAGTGAGTGTGGAGGCAGCCCCTCCACCTCTATTTATAGGAAATCCAAGGGGTAGGGTTGCTTGGCCCCCAAGCCTTCTAGAAACCTTTTGGGAAAATATCCCAAAAGGTGACTTTTCCATAAATATCCCAAAAAGCACTTTCACTATTCACGACGACATTTTTCAGCGTCTGATCGAACTGAAAATATTCATGTGGGCTTAGAACATTTCTAGTACCCACCAAAATAATTTTCAACGCGAGCCGGAACAATTCCAGTTTAGTGATTTTCATCTGCGAAAAGCATCTGAAGCGGTTCCGGCAGCTCCGGAACATTTCCGGTTTTCATCCCGGAAAATTCCAGAAAGTTTCCAGAACGATTCTGGCACCCTCCAAGAATTATCAGGCATGTGCCGAGACCATTTTGAATTTATGGTGCACTCCGAAACAACTTTTCGGTTTTAGTGATTTTCATCTGTGAAAAGCAACTAAAGCGGTTCCGGCAGTCCGGAACATTTCCGGTTTTTGTCTCTGAAAAATCTCAGAAGTTACCGGAACAATTCTGGTACCTTCCAATAATTTCCAGGCATGTGCCGAAACCAATTTGACTTTATGGAATACCCTGAAACAACTTTTCAGTTTCACCGGAACTATTCCGATATCCTCTCCGGAACGTTTCCGTTTCGCCCGAAACTTTTTCGGTGATTTTCTCTCAGACTCCCCGTCTAGTATTCAGCAGATAGATGACCCTTAAGCGTGTGACCCTATAGGTTCGGTGAAGCATAGACATGACCCGGAACCCCTTCCGATCAATGATCAACATCGGAGCCGTGGACACCCTTATTGACCCCTATACCCACACGAATGAATATTCGAGTGAACCTCCAGTTGCCGTGTGCTATTCCTGTTGCTTCGCGATATGTTACAAATACCCGAGGTGAGACATGTAGGCATCCCCGTGGATCAACAACTTGTCCACAATGCCAGTTACCTCGTTACCGGTATTGTTCTCTTTTCTCGTTCCCGTGTTCCGGCATCCCCGTGATCAAATCACAAAGTGTCTGGCCAGACGATGATGGATACCGTAACACCGAGAGGGCCCAGAGATATCTCTCCATCGTCGGAGGAGCAAATCCCAATCTTGAGCTATCAAGTTACTTGACATACTTTTCCATGAACCCGTAAGCCACCGTAATAGCCACCCATTTACGGATGACGTTTAACAAACCCCAAAGTTCATGAAGCAAGCATGAAGAAACTCGATACTCTCATGGTCTAAGGAATCATTCAAACATTAACCATCTCTGTGTTATTAACCATTAACTAATGACGAATGTATCTCATAGCATAACATCAATTCGGGTCGATTCAACACAAGTGTTCTACCAACAATTGTGCCCTCAAAATTGCCGGCATAGTCATGCCCATGATCAGGAAAACAGGATCATCATGCAATACTTGAGCCAGTCATAGAGGCTTGACTAGGAATACTTTTTACCGTTTATTATCCCACACGTGCACATGAGTTTCCCTCCAAGCCTCGTTTTATTTGCAGACTCGAGAATCATTGCATTTATAGCATGGAACATAAACATAATTATGAACAGGGAGATAATCAATAACATTTATTATTGCCTCTAGGGCATATCTCCTACATGTAATACCTTGTGAGCAGTTCTATCTCCCGCATGATGTCCTCCATAAGCTTCGGAATGACATTTCCGTAGGATTTCTTCCTGTTCATGCTCAGGTACACAACGTCTAATAATACCATCTACCCCTTCTTTATAAAGATGTGGGTCATCCCAGAAGTAATGTCTTAAATCATAGAAGAATTTTTTCTTTTGTTGGTATGTGAAACTAGGTTGTATATATTTACCAACAATGTAGTTAGCATAATCAGCATACCAAGGAGTGTTTTGAGAAACATTTATTAAAGCTAACTGTTCATCAGGAAAACTATCATCAATAGGTAGTGGGTCATCAAGAATATTTCCTAACCTGGACAAGTTATCAGCTACGGGGTGCTTAGCTCCCTTCCTATCAATGATATGTAAGTCAAATTCTTGAAGTAAGAGAACCCACCTAATGAGTCTAGGTTTAGCATCTTTCTTTTCCATAAGATATTTTAGAGCAGCATGATCGGTGTGAGCAATGACTTTGGAATCAACAATGTAGGATCTAAATTTATCACAATTAAACACAACTGCTAAAAATTCTTTTTCAGTAGTACCCTAGTTTCTTTGGGCATTGTCTAGAGTTTTGCTAGCATAATGGATAACATTTAATTTCTTATCAACTCTTTGTCCTAGAACAACACCAACAACATAATCACTAGCATCAAACATAATTTCAAAAGGCAAGTTCCAATCAGGTGGTTGAACAATAGGAGCAGAAGGTAAGGCTTTCTTGAGTGTTTCAAAGGCTTCTACACAATCATCATCAAAAACAAATGGAATATCCTTTTGTAAAAGATTAGTAAGAGGCCTAGAAATTTTTTAGAAGTATTGAATGAACCTCCTATAGAAACCAGCATGACCAAGGAAACTTCGAATACCTTTAATATCTTTAGGACATGCCATTTTCTCAATTGCATCAACTTTTGCTTTATCCACCTCAATACCATCATTAACCAGAAATTGGCACTTCTCCTAATTCAAGGTGAGATTAGTTTGTTCACATCTCTGCAAAACTCGATCAAGGTTGATTAAGCAATCATTAAAAGAAGTTCCGTAAATGTAGAAATCATCCATGAAAACCTCCACAATCTTTTCACAAAAAATAGAGAATATAGCAGTCATACATCTTTGAAAGGTAGCAGGTGCATTCCATAAACCAAAAGGCATACGTCTATAAGCATAGGTTCCAAAAGGACTAGTGAAAGCACATTTGCTACCTTGGTAGTTTTGGCAATTAATAACAACATATATTTCATTGAACTAATGTTTCCACTAAGCATATTTCAGGAAAAGTTCAATGATAGGGATGGAAAAAGGATTGTGGACATACCCCAAGATGCAAGGAAATGGATTGGCAAAGCTTCAAGCAAGAGGACTCTACATTTTACTTTGTGAGAAATCACTTTGAGTCCATAGGAAAGCCAATACTATTAAAAGGGGGTATGGTACTGTTGCTGAACAAGATGCTCCATGTGCACAAGAGATAGTCACCAAAAACACCCACAAGCTCTTCCACAAAAGTCTGTCCAAAGTCATATATCCAAAATCGGTGCAACCAACACTTCCCACTCGGTGCCACCGATTCCCAAACTCAGACAGACCCATGCCAAACCCTAGCCAGTCGGTGCAACCGATTCTGCATCGGTGCCACCGAGTTCAGTTGCCAACTCTCTGTTTAGCTATTTTCAGTCTTCGGTACCACCGAGTTTTGCTAGTCGGTCTCACCGAGTTTCTGGACCAACTCTCTGGATAGCCATTCACAAGAATCGGTACCACCGAGAATTGTGGATCGGTGCCACCGAGTTTTTGGACCAACTCTCTGGTAAGCCATGGTCAAGAATCGGTACCACCCAGATGTGAGAATCGGCGTCACCGAGTTGTGCATTCTGACCGTTGGTCACCTGATCGGTACCACCGTGATTTATATATCAGTCTCACCGATATTCAAAAGTTGTCACCTTTTGGTCACTTCGGTACCACCGAGTTTTACACTTCGGTGTCACAGAGTTGGTCACTTTAGGTGTAACGGTTGGATTTTTGGGGATGCCTATATATACCCCTTCACCACCACCCACTCGAAAGAGAAGCACTCAGAACTATTCCATACTTGCCCCATCCAATTTTCTGAGAGAGAGCCACCTACCCTTGTGTTGAGATCAAGCTATTCCACTCCAGCCAAATGAATTTTGGTCTCTAGCCTCCCCAAGTTGCTTTCCAGCAAATCAATCTCTTCCACCATAGCTAAATCTATGCGAGAGTGATTGTGTGTTGAGGAGTCTATCATCTTGAAGCACAAGAGCAAGGAGTTCATCGACATTGCCGAGCCTATTACCTTTTGGAGGGTGGTGCCTCCTAGATTGGTTAGGTGTCGCTTGGGAGCCTCCTACTTCATGTTGTGGAGTTGAACCAAGAAGTTTGTACGGGCAAGGAGATCGCCTACTTCGTGAAGATCTACCCAAAGTGAGGCTAGTCCTTCGTGGACGGAAGCCGTTATGGAATAGTCAAGGTTGCTACTTCGTGGACCCTTATGGGTGGAGCCCTCCATGGACTCTCGCGACCGTTACCCTACGTGGGTTGAAGATTCCATAAACGTGGATGTACGATAGCACCACCTATCGAAACCATGGGAAAAATCTTCGTGTATACAAATTGCATTTGATCTACCTTCCTACCCTCTACTATACATGCTTGTTGTTACTTTCCGCTGCCATACTCTTAGACATGCATGTGTAGGGTGTACTTGACTTGCTATCATTGCTAAAATCTGCCAAAACTTAAAATTGGGGAAAGGTAGAATTTTATTTGGTCAAGTAGTCTAATCACCCCCCTCTAGACGTACTTTCGGTCCTACAAGTGGTATCAGAGCTTTGGTCTCCATTGCATTGGTCTCACAACCTAGGAGAGTATGGCGTCTAGTGAGGGAAATTATCACCGTAGAGGTTCGTACACTACTAGAAAAAATCATGTTAGTGGCGCACCTATTTTGGCTATTAATGGCGCACTATAGGTGCGCCACTATTAACACGCCATTAGTAATAAATAGTAATGGCGCACCTCTGGTGCGCCATTACTATTCCAAATACTAGTGGCGCACCATGTGGTGCGCCATTACTATTGCTACAGGTGCGCCACTACTATTGCTACAGGTGCGCCACTACTAACCCTTAGGTGCTCCACTGGTATTCCGTCCAGGTGCGCCACTAATAGCCTTATAGGTGCTCCACTAGTAATAAAGGAAGGTGCACCACTAATAAGGGCTGAAATGCGCCACTAGTAATGTATTTGGAAAACAAAAAAAATACAAATTTACAGAAAACAACCTATAAGGAAAAATAATTTAAAAACAAAAAATGAAATAGAATCATATTTTTTATTATAGTAAGAATATTACAATGTCTTTACAAGTATCCAATAAAAGGAAAATTGCAAGGAAATAAAAGAAAATCCTAAAACTAATCTTATAGTAATCTTTTCTTCTTTTTCTTCACTTTATCCCTGCAAAGTGTAACAAAATAAACAGAAAGACAAACAAACTATTTATAACCGATGAAAGTTGGAAGTGGATATGCTTTAATAGAAGGCTAGTACATTAAAATACATACAAATTATAGGTTGCCAATATTATGCAGCATAACATACACATTGTTTCTTCTTCCAATGCATAAGATGCTATACCAATCTAGTTTTATCCAAAAAAATATAAAAAAGCTCATTAGGATAGCAGTAGTAAAAGAACAGTTTCATCTAATTTAAATTAAGAGAAAAGGTTCTTTTAATTTAAATTAAAAGAACAGTTTTAGTTAATTTAAATTAAAAGAAAAGGTTCTTTTAATTTAAATTAAAAGAATAGTTTTAGTTAATTTAAATTAAAAGAACAGTTTCAGTTAATTTAAATTAAAAGAAAAAGGTTCATCTAATTTAAATTAAAAGAAAAGGTTCATCTAATTTAAATTAAAAGAACAGTTTCAGTTAATTAAAATTAAAAGATGAAATTCTGATACAGCACAACACTACCCCAGGAACACACATCTTCAAACACTCAATTGCTAACAAGATGCAATTGCTAACATTACAGCAATGGAGAAGTTTCAATTTTAGTTTCAATACACACACACACTCCAGTTTCAGTTTCAATAGAAGTAAGCTACACACTGGAATTAAACATGGTATGGAAGGTATAGATTCATCAGCCATTCAGAGTAGATAATAGCATCACCGGCAATAGTTAATATGGTCCGGATCAAGTCTCAATTATATTACAGTATTGTTCTCACCTATGCTCACCTGAAACTTGCTACCATAAAGTAGAGCATCTGAGTGCTTAGCTAATCAAGTCAAGATGAAGCCACAAGCCTGCAACAGCTGATCAAGTGTTGCCATCTAGATACATGATGCTGTGACAAAGCACACAAAAAATGGGTATCCATCATTCATCTTATCTAGAGAAAATAATATACCAGTACAAAGGAAAGCAAAATACTAAAGTACCAAAAACAACTAATAGTTCTACATAAAAAATGAACCAAAAGAGCTAAAATAAACGTGTGTTTTGAATAGAGATCATCCAACCAATTATAAAAATCATGCTACAGATATATCAAACTGTTACAGTCAGCTATTAGCATAAAGTACAGCTTCTACAGGAGCAAGAAATAGAGCCTGTACATAATTGTCATGTTTTGTCAGCCATTATGCAATCTACACACCCCAATTGAACAATTTGAACTACAACATGGATTTCTTGTATGTAGCAGGCAGAAGGAAAATGACAAGACATTGGTTAATATAAAGTGAAGAATAAGGTACTGCATCAGCTTTGAGAAAAGATAGCAATAAGAGATAGCAGGCTACATTTAGGACAATGATATAAAGAAAGAACTCAGAGTTATACTAACAATACCCAAAAGTGTATGGACTGAAGTAGTGAGTAAATACACTAAAACATGTCTATACATCTGATTCGGAAAAAAGTTAGAACATCTTATATTTGCAAATGGAGGGAGTAGTTCTTTATGACGTAATTGAAATGGAAATCACCCAAGTTCAATGATTTCAGTTGTGGCTGAATTCTTCTCGAGATGGAACATGACTCAAACTTTTCTGAAGCTGAACCGACATAATGTTAGAAACGCAGACTTTTTTTTCCCTCAATTCAAAAATATCTTTTGACGGTCCAAGCCCAAAATTAAGCAATGGAATTTGGTTTTATTCTACATCAGTTTGGACTACTGATCGAATTTTTTGTGTGCAGAATTTCATAGGAAAATGACGTGTGAAAGATACAAGATGATCATACCTCAGGATGTTTCCTGAAGAAGTCGACAAGCCTCTGCCTGAACATCCTTCTCAAAGCAGAGTAGCGGGTTTCCCCCTTCTGCATCGCACTGTCCTCAACTGAATCAACCAATAGGTTCACCTGAAGATCCGGCTTCATGCAGCAAGTCTTGTCATCGCGCAAAAGGATCTTGTTGATGACAATAGCCTCAGGCATTATGTACTTGAGCTGCGCGAGATGGCCATAGGTAAACCTCCTGCAGACAGAATTGTGTAAATTAGAGACTGGATTATGTACATCAAAGACAGCAGCAATCATCTGATTATTTTGTCAGAAGAGGCCAGTACCTCTCAGCCAAGTTCTGAATGCTAGCGCAGATGTTGGGGAATGTTGCCTTGGATCCCTTCATGCGGAGGAGCCGGGTGGAGCTCTCGAAGCAGTTGAAGAACTCGCAGAGAATCTCATAGCTGGTCATCAATGACATAAACCAAATTAGAAAACAGAAATAGTGCAGTAAAAATATGCTGGAAATTATCACGGTGAATTTTGCATCTAGATAACGATTCTAATCATTTAATGTCAGTTGCAGAAAATTGCATCACAGAAACAAAATGTACAGATTGTTGTTGGTTTTACTAAAACGGTGATGGTCTGAAGCTAAGTAAAAGGATTCAATTTGGGGACGTAAACAAGAAATCAGACTAGATCCACGCTGATCAGAAGATGTTTGCATCCTTGGAATGATTATAATGTCAGTTGCAGTAAATTGCATCACAAAACCAATATGTACAGATTCGATGATGGTCTGAAACTAAGTAAAACGATCCGATTTGAGGGCGCAAACAAGAAATCGGACTAGATCCAACGCTAATCAGATAAGATGTTTGCATCCTTGGGACCATTCTAATATCAGTTGCAGTAATAAATTGAATTACAGACACAATATGTACAGATTGTTGCGATTTGGGGCACAAACAAGACATCGGACTAGATCCAGCGTTAATCAGAGAAGATGTTTTCATCCTGACGATTCTAGTTTGAGGAAAAGTAATTTGGCATTAGAGGAACAAAATCAGATTGATGTTGATTTTACCACATATACTGGTGGCCATCTGACAGATCCCTTCATGCGAAAACAGGAGATGAACTGAAACCGCAGATCTGTAACAGTTACCTCTCCGGCAGCTTGACCTCGGGCCTGCGCTTGACGGGGCTGCGGCCGGTGCTGGCGCCCACGCCGAGCTCCCTCTCAACGGACTCACATACATACTACTTAACCTGTGTGTGCCGCACAGCGTGGATGAGAACAGAGAAGGAAAAGGCAAAGATTGCACACGTACCCACGTGGTGTCGTACATGCCGACGGTGAGCTCGCCGGGGACGAGCCTGCCGCCGTCCGCCACGCCGTACCCGCTCAGCACCGGCATGTCCGGCAGCCCGTCCACGAACTTCTCCAGCCTCCCCGCGTCCAGCAGGCGGACGCCCCGCTTCTCCTCCTCGCCCTCGCCCTCGGCAAGCACCACCGCCGCCGCCGCGAGCAGCAGCAAGCACGCGCCGCGAGCAGCAGCAAGCACGCGCCGAGGGCTGCGGGTGAGCGTTAGAGGCCGGGAGCGGCGAATCCCGCCGGGGGAAAAGACCCACCGGAGCGAGGCGAGCTCGTGCTGTGCTACGCGGTGGCAAGAGTCGCCGGAATCGTCCGACATCTGTGGCGGCAAAGATGTGTCCCGGGAGAGAGAGAGTGGTCGCGGGAGAGAGAGATGGGCGGGTGGGGGGCTCCGCGTGAGGTGGAAGGGGAGTGGAGAGGAGGTGGAGAGGCCGCCGGCGGCGAGGCTTGGGAAGGGTGAGGTGGTGGGTGGTTGGCGGCGGCGGCGATGCGGGAGACGAGGGGAGGGATGGGATTGGGGTGGGTGGGAGACGAGGCGTGGGTGGGAATAGGTTTACTTAGCAATGGGAGGAGCGCTAGCAATGGCGCACTGGGAGGGGTGCGCCATACATACAGATAACAATGGCGCACCAGCAGAGGTGCGCCATACATATTTGCTAGCAATGGCGCACTCTTTAGGGGTGCGCCATTAGTAACAAAAATAGCAATGGCGCACTCTTTAGGGGTGCGCCATTAGTAACAAAAATAGCAATGGCGCACTTTCCCCTGGTGCGCCACTGCTAAGTCTGGGGAGGGGTGTAGGGCCAGGACAAACTTAGTAGTGGCGCACCACATGCAATGTGCGCCATTAGTAATATGGCCATTAATGGCGCACCCATATCTGGTGCACCACTGCTATATAGCAGTGGCGCACCACATACATGGTGCGCCATTAATGTCCATATTAGCTATAGCCGTTTTTCTAGTAGTGGTACTTTGATGGCACTAATTTTGCTAGTTGGAAGCACAAAATGAAAATGCATATTCTAGGTCATAACCCCGCCGTATGGGTTGTTCTTCGTGTTGGCTTGCAAGGTGAATTCTTTGGTGATGGAAAGGAACCGGATCGTGAAGCTACCGTGGATGAATTCAAGATGTTACAATACAACGCTCAAGCATGTGACATTCTCTTCAACTGCCTATGACCCGAAGAATTCAACAAAATCAGCCGTCTTGAGAATGCAAAAGAGATTTGGGATACTTTGGTTGATATGCATGAAGGTACCGAGTCCGTGAGAGAATCTAAGTTGGATGTTCTTCAAAGTCAGCTTGACAAGTTCAAGATGAACGATGGTGAAGGAGTCGCGGAGATGTACTCTAGGCTAGCTCTCATCACCAATGAGATTGCCGGCTTAGGAAGCGAAGAAATGACCGACAAATTCATCATCAAGAAGCTACTTCGAGCTTTGGATGAGAGATACGACACCATGTGCACATTGATCCAAATGATGCCCAACTACAAAGATCTCAAGCCTACGGAAGTCATTGGAAGGATTGTTGCTCATGAGATGACACTCAAAGACAAAGAAGAGCTTCACAACAAGTCTAGCGGTGCTTACAAAGCCACAAGTGATGCTCCCGCAACTTCAAGCGACAACATTGTCACCAATGAAGAGATAAGCCTCATGGTCAAGAAATTCAACAAGTTCTACACGAATAGAGGCAAAGAACGAAGCTCCAACTCAAGATATGAAGAGAAGTGTTCGTCTAGTCGTGACCGCAATTGCTACAATTGTGGGAAGCCCGGACACTACTCAAATGAGTGCACGGCTCCCTACAAACGAAGAGAAGAGTCACCTAGAAGACGAAGCTCAAGAAATGAATCACCTCAAAGAGAGAGAAGGAGTAGAGATGATCGTTATGAACGAAGACCCTCAAGGAGAAGTAGGGATTCGGAGAAGAAGGACAAGTACACCAAGAGCTACACAAGAAGAAGACATCAAGCTCGTGTTGGTGAATGGGTTTCCGGCTCCGACTCCGACAACAACTCTGAGAGAAGCTATCACTCCAACTCAGACTATAGTCAAGATGAAGGTGTTGCCGGACTTGCACTAGTGACTACCAACTCCTATGATCTATTTGATTCACCAAATGAAGAGAGTGGAAGTTGCTTCATGTCTAAAGGCCCCAAGGTATCACACCCCGAGTATCTTGATTTCGATAGTGATGAAGATGATTTACTTTCTGATGATGACTTGCACTTTGATGAAACTAGTGATGTTAGTCAAAATAAACTTGATAATTCTCATGCTAGGCAAGATAAGTCATTTGATGATGATAAGATGAAAATAGAGCAACTAACTAAAGAACTAAACACTCTTAAGTTAGCCCATGAATCTACTCTCGAAGATCATAGAGAGCTTGTAAGGACTCATGAGAAGCTATGCTTCGAGAAGCTCAACTTGGAGCAAGAGCATGAGTTTCTTAAAGCTATCAATGACGATCTCCGAAAGAAGACTTCATCTTATCTAGCCAAACGATTACTCTTGTATACATTCATGCCACAAGTTAAATCTAGACAAACTAGTAACAAAGACAAGAAAGGTTCTTCATCTAGTAGCAACAATAAAAATGCTAAATCTAATGATGTTGCTTCTTGTAGTTCTATTGATTCCACTAATGATGATTCTCTTAGCCAAGTTACACTTGAGCAAGAAAACGCTTTATTGAAAGGAATTATAGAGAAAGGTATCTACAAGAGTCTTGCCGAATGTAAGCAATTTGAGGAAATTGTACGCAAGCACGAAGGATACCGGAAGAACCATGGCACTGGCTACTTCAACGCTAATGGAGTTGAATGGGAAGAAGGTCAATACCCCAAGACCAAGTTTGTTCCTCAAAAGGGGAAGTATGAAAATACTCCTCCCAAGGGAACAAACACTCAAGATGACCTTCCACCACAAGACCACAAGCTCAAGGGCAAGAACAAGCTTCAAGAGGACATTGACTCATATGAAGATGAATCTCAAGCTTTGGTGGAGTGGGTTCCCAAGGCTACTTCAAGCTCAACTTCTACAAGAGCTACTTCAACACCAAGGATCCCCATCAAGTTGATGTGGGTCCCCAAGAAGAAGAACTAGAGAATTCTTGAGGGGTGACTCCACCAATGAAATTCACTCACATTCATAGTTGGCAAGAACTATTTGCAATCAACATCAACTCTATGCAATAGTTCAAGGAGTCACACATTCCCTCAAAGGTAAGCAAGGGACAAGGTAATCAACAAATCAATGGACATCATCACATATGCTATGCACTCCATGTCCATAGATATCCTTGTATTTGTCTCTTGTGTGTTGGGACTAACCCATGTAGGTGAGAAGAGTAAGGAAACAACAAGGATGCTCCCAACTCATGGTGATCTTCATCAACCTTGAGCATCCACCACTACCTCACCAACATGAAGTCTTCCTCAACAAAACCCAAGGTTAGTTTATCCCTCCTATGGGGGATGTCACATCAAGGGGGAGCTTTACTCTAAGACTTGAGTTAAAGCATCTCTTAGTATGTGACAACATTAACTGCTTTATGTAAAAGTGGTAACCCCACTTGTGCTTAAACGATGAGTATGACCTCTGATCAAGTATTCTTACTTGGCTCCTAAGTCAATATACTCATATATAGATGACTCCGTCATCGCCAAAATTCTTGATAGATGCTAGTATGTTTGTGCATGTTTGCCATGATTTCATTTGACATCTTATTGTGTGAGCATGTTGGTCTGCATTTATTTATCCATTTAAGGACATCCAATTGTTGCTATTTGGCTTTTGATTTTTCTTCTGCCAATTGGATGGACAAGAATGCCTAGGACCACTCTCAAGCTATCTATGCTTTCTTACCTCATATTCCATTCTTTCTCCATCACAAAATTTGAACAAGTACTTTTCAATCCCTCTGTGTGAGGAGCACTCGGAGTTCCGTATCGACAAAGGACTGACCATTGAAACCTCCCAAGTGCATCTCGGTGGAACCAACCAAAATCTCGGTCTCACCGAATGCCTAGGGTTGATCTTGATTTTCAATCTCGGTAACACCGATTCCTTATTCTCGGTTACACCGAGTTTCTCTGTCAGCTGACAGTTGAGAAACTCGGTGACACCGAAAATTTCGAACCGGTGTCACCGACAGCGAAGGGTATATATCCTGGCGGACACGACTTTTGAAATTCAATCTCAAGAGCCTATTTTCTCCAACCCTAAGCTGCCGCTCCGGACCCCCTGGTCGTCGCCCTTGCCTCCCCGTGCATCTCCGCCGTTGGGAATCGCCGCCGCCGATGGAATCTTCACCGCCGCCGTCGCCTTAGCGGATCCTTCACCAAGCTAGGGTATGGATCCGGTCCTCCTTGCGCTCCCCGTCCGATTCTTGCGCATTGGGGTTAATTTTATCGATAATCCACCAATTGCAAACCTCTCTATCCTCTAGAAAACTCAGTAGAATAGCGAACGAATGATTTTTTAGGTTTTGCCGTCCGCCACATGAATCTCGGTAGAACCGATGCGAAAGAATCGGTAGCACCGATTTGGTTTTTGGGCAAACTGAGAACACCTCGGTGGAACCGAGTACCAATTTTTGGTGTGACTGAAAATGGTGCCAAGTTTCTGGAAAGTAGGTTGTCTGTCTCGGTGGGTCCGAAAAATCTGCCTCGGTTGTACCGACATACATTTGGCAGAATGCAAAATTTGAGAAATATTAGTTCAATCTTTTGAAAATGTCTGCATTTTGTGATAACTCATCCTCTCCACTCCTCTATACTCTATTCACAGGGTCAGAGATGTCTGCTTCAGATGACAGTGAGAACAACTTCAGAGAGGAGAATGTTGTCATGAGTTCAGGCACTAGTCCCGAAGAGAGTATTGATGATGTGCCTAGTTCTCCAGATTTACCCAAGGCTGCAACAAGGACTAGGAGGAAGCTCAATTCTGATGAGGAGGATGAGGACTTCATCCCTGAGGAGCTACCTAAGAAAGATGATGCTACCACTTCTTCCAAGAAGAAGAAAGCTATCAGGAAGGAGTATGCTAGCTCTGAGACAGTGAGAGCACCAGAGAGCTCCAGAGCAACTATGACTATTGAGCCTCCCAAGAAGTCTATGCCTAAGAAGGCAGGGGAGAAGAAGAAGAGCAGAAAGAGGATTATCCATGTCATTGGCAGAAAAACTTCTATGTTTGAGGATCCAGAGGTGGCAGCTGCTGAAGAAGAGGAGGTAGAGCCAGCTGCAAAGGCACCTCCCAAGAAGAAGAAGAAGAAGCTTATGGCAGATGCTATGCCTAAAACTAACACTTCCAAGAGCACCAAGTCTGCTCCCAAGAAGGCCGCTGCTGCTGAAAAGCCTAAGAGGTTCTCCAGAGAGATACCAGCTTCCAGCAAGAACAAGACCTCCACTTTCAGGGAAGCTGAGGATGATGAAGACATGACTGCTTTGATGAAGCTCAGACCACACCTTCCAGAGCACAATGCCAGGCACCTGCTTGCTGAAGATATTTAGAAGAGGAAGGATTCTTGTTTAAGGGCATGAAGAGAAATTGATCCATATGCCCAGAGAAGAAAAACATCTGTGAATTATAGGTTTTATACCAAGGAGCAACAAGATTTCTATGAGACAATCTTGCTTGATAAGAGTCCAGCTGTGAGTGACATGAGATACGTTGATTGGAAGTACATCAAGGCAAATGAAGATTACTTCCCAAATGTTCAAGACAATTTTCATTGTATTGGCTTAGATGAATTTGTTGGGAAAGAATTCACTGCATGGAACGATGAGATGATCATGCAATTCTACTCCACTGCTCATTTCTACGGAGATGGTAGGATTGTGTGGATGACAGAAGGAGCAAGGTATGAGTCTACTGTTGAGGAATGGGCTGCCATCTTAGGAGTCCCAAAGGTGGAAGATGGTGACTTGGATGTCTATTCTGAATCCAAGGAGAGCCATGATTCTATGAAGAACATGTACAATGTGATCCCTGCTGCAAACTTGAAATCTCACAAGTTAGGATCCATCTACTTCCTCCAGGCTGGCCTCCGCACCATGAACACCATCTTGAGGCACACATTGATGCCTAAGTCTGGAGATGACAAGATGATTCGAGGCTATTCCATCAACATGCTGATCCATCTTGATAGACACACCAGGATAAGGGTGATGGACTTGATAGTAGAGACTGTGAAGAAGGTTGCTGCTGATCAGAAGCGCTCTTGCTGCTATACACCCTACATTCAGATGCTCATCAACTCTAAGCTGGAGAAGCACATCTTTACTCTTGACAGGCCACACTTGCCCCTACAGCCAGATCTTGAGGACAATGTCGTGGAGATGAACCCAGATCATCCCACCTCAGCTGCAGCACAGGTAGAGGCAGAGGCTACTAGAGCCACTAGTGCTCAAGTCCCTAGATCCAGGAATGAGCAAATGGATCTCTTGATCACTACCGTTCAGGGCCTGCAGAAGGACATCAAGGACATATTGGCAAATCAGCATAGTCTTGTGAGGATCATGGAGAATAGGATCAAGACCCTCAATGACAAGGTGGATGGGCTGACCAAGACCGTGAACGAGCTCAAGAAGGAAGTTGACAGCGTGCCCAGTCCTGACACTTCAGATGATGAGGATGACTCTCCTCTCAGGCAAGGCACTCACTTCACTACCCAGGCCAGATCAGCCACAGTGCCAGCTCAAGAGTTGAGGCCTTCTTCATCAGCACCTGCTATAGCCTCTTCAGCTCCATCAGCTCCTCCAGTACCTCCTGTTGCTACACCAACTCCGTCCATGACGTTTGCCGACATCTTCGCCGACGCAGTTCTCTCAACTCCTTCATCAACAACCGGAGGAGATCAGCCGCAGAAGAACGATTAGCTATATCTCTTTAAACTTTTTGGTAACTTGTTGCCAAAGGGGAAGAAGTTGTATATAGATCTTTAGGCTTCGAGTGAGAGAGCATTGGTTTTTATTGCTTTTTCAAAAACATTTGATCTTTTGGTTTGGATGTATTAAACTTTGTGGTGTTTGATCATACACTTGATGTGTGTTGCTACTATTTCCTATCATTTTGATGCTTATGATATGGTCATTCACCGTTACTTGATTGTGTTGTGCTATGATGTTCATTATTACTTTTCTCGCACACCACCAAGTTGTATGTGACATGAAAGAGTGCCCTATGTACCTAATCGATTGTGCATTTGCATTCAAACGCAAATTTAAAATAATGCACAAATTTAGGGGGAGCTCTTGCCTATCACATACTTCTCAAAGCGACGATTATATTCATTAATTATATCATATGTCGAAGCTTTGATCTATATGTTGTCATCAATTACCAAAAAGGGGGAGATTGAAAGCACATTTGCTCCCTTGGTGGTTTTGGTAATTAATAACAACATATATGCAATTGAACTAATGTTTGCACTAAGCATATTTCAGGAAAAGTTCAATGATAGGGATAGCAAAAGGATTGTGGAGATACCCCAAGATGCAAGGAAATGGATTGGCAAAGCTTCAAGCAAGAGGACTCTACATTTAACTTTGTGAGAAATCACTTTGAGTCCATAGGAAAGCCAATACTATTAAAAGGGGGTAAGGTACTGTTGGTGAACAAGATGCTCCACGTGCACAAGAGATAGTCACCAAAAACACCCACAAGCTCTTCCACAAAAGTCTGTCCAAAGTCATATATCCAAAATCGGTGCAACCAACACTTCCCACTCGGTGCCACCGATTCCCAAACTCAGACAGACCCATGCCAAACACTAGCCAGTCGGTGCAACCAATTCTGCATCGGTGCCACCGAGTTCAGTTGCCAACTCTCTGTTTAGCTATTTTCAGTCTTCGGTACCACCGAGGTTTGCCAGTTGGTCTCACTGAGTTTCTGGACCAACTCTCTGGATAGCCATTCACAAGAATCGGTACCACCGAGAATTGTGGATCGGCGCCACCGAGTTTCTGGACCAACTCTCTGGTAAGCCATGGTCAAGAATTGGTACCACCGAGATGTTAGAATCGGCCTCACCGAGTTGCGCAATCTGACCGTTGGTCACCTGATCGGTACCACCGAGATTTATATATCGGTCTCACCGAGATTCAAAAGTTGTCACCTTTTGGTCACTTCGGTACAACCGAGTTTTACACTTCGGTGTCACCGAGTTGGTCACTTTAGGTGTAACGGTTGGATTTTTGGGGATGCCTATATATACCCCTTCACCACCACCCACTCGAAAGAGAAGCACTCAGAACTATTCCATACTTGCCCCATCCAAATTTCTGAGAGAGAGCCACCTACCCTTGTGTTGAGATCAAGCGATTCCACTCCATCCATATGAATCTTGATCTCTAGCCTCCCCAAGTTGCTTTCCACCAAATCAATCTCTACCACCATAGCCAAATCTATGAGAGAGTGATTGTGTGTTGAGGAGTCTATCATCTTGAAGCACAAGAGCAAGGAGTTCATCGACATTGCCGAGCCTATTACCTTTTGGAGGGTGGTGCCTCCTAGATTGGTTAGGTGTCGCTTGGGAGCCTCCTACTTCGTGTTGTGGAGTTGAACCAAGAAGTTTGTACGGGCAAGGAGATCGCCTACTTCGTGAAGATCTACCCATAGTGAGGCTAGTCCTTCGTGGACGGAAGCCGTTATGGAATAGTCAAGGTTGCTACTTCGTGGACCCTTATGGGTGGAGCCCTCCGTGGACTCTCACGACCGTTACCCTCCGTGGGTTGAAGACTCCATAAACGTGGACGTACGATCGCACCACCTATCAAAACCATGGGAAAAATCTTCGTGTCTACAAATTGCATTTGATCTTCCTTCCTACCCTCTACTATAATGCTTGATGTTACTTTCTGCTGCTATACTCTTAGACATGCATGTGTAGGGTGCACTTGACTTGCTATCATTGCTAAAATCTGCCAACACTTAAAATTGGGAAAAGGTAGAATTTTATTTGGTCAAGTAGTCTAATCACCCCCCCCCCCCCTCTAGACATACTTTCGGTCCTACAACAAGTAAAGGTGGTTTTCTCTTGATCAGATTGTGATATAAGTATTTGAGAGAAACCAGAATATCCATCCAGAAAACAAAAAGTATGTGTGCTTAGATAATCTTTCTAGCATTCGATCAATGAAAGGCAGAGGGTAATGATCTTTTCTACTAGCTTTATTTAATTTTATAAAATCAATTACCATTCTATAACCAGTGACAATTCTCTATGGAATGAGTTCATTGATATCATTAGGAACAATAGTAATACCTCCCTTCTTAGGGACACAATGAATGGGGCTTATCCATCTACTATCAGCTATGGGATAGATTACACCTACTTCTTGAAGCTTTAATATTTCAGTTCTTACCACTTCTTTCATCTTAGGATTCAATCATCGTTGGTGATCACAACGGGTTTAGCATCTGGTTCCATATTAATCTTGTGCTGACATAGAGTGGGACTAATGCCCTTAATATCATCAAGAGTATATCCAATAGCAGCCCGGTGCTTCCTCAGAATTTTTAATAATCTTTCTTCTTCATGTTCTGAAAGGTTAGCACTAATAATAACAGGATATTTTTTCTCATCAAGATAATCATACTTCAAAGTGTCAAGCAATTGCTTTAATTCAAACACGGGATCACATTTAGGTGGAGGAGGACCCCCTAGAGTTTCAACAGGCAAATTGTGTTTTAGGAGACGTTGTTGTTCAAAGAAAATTTTATCTATCTCATTTCTTTCACGCAAGTGCATATCATTTTGTTGGTCTAGCAAATATTGTTCCAGTGGATCAGTAGGAGGAACGGCAATAGAAGCAAGACAAATTATTTCATCCTTACTAGATAATTCTTTATTACGAGGTTGTCTACTAAACTTGGAAAAGTTAAACTCATGAGACACATCACCAAAACTAACTCCGACAATTTGTTTTTCACAATCTATCTTAGCATTAACGGTGTCCAAGAAAGGTCTTCCAAAGATAATGGGACAAAAGTCATCTTGTGGGGATCCAAGAACTAGAAAATCTGTAGGATATTTTATTTTCCCACACAAGACTTCGACATCTCTAACAATCCCAAGTGGTGTGATGGTGTCTCTATTTGCAAGTTTAATAGTAACATCAATGTCTTCTATTTCAGCAGGTGCTATATCATTCATAATTTCTTGGTATAAGGTAAAAGGGATAGCACTGACACTGGCACCCAAATCACATAAACCATGATAACAATGATCTCCTATTTTAACTGAGACAACAGGCATGCCAACTATGGGTCTATGTTTATCTTTTTCATCGGGTTTGGCAATTCTAGCAGCTTCATCACAGAAGTAAATAACATGCCCATCAATATTTTCTACCAAGAGATCTCTAACCATAGCAACACTAGGTTCCACTTTAATTTGTTCAGAGGGCTTAGGTGCTTTAATATTACTTTTGCGAACCATAGTTGATACCTTAGCATGTTCCTTTATCCTAACAAGGACTAGTGGTTTCTCAATATAAGCAGTAGGCACAACTGGATGAACATTGTAAATGATGGTTTCATATTTAGCTATAACCGGTTCTTTAACTTCTTATTTAATAGGGGGATGATATTTAAACCACTTCTCTTTAGGGAGATCAACATGATTAGCAAATGATTCACAGAAAGAGGCTACTATCTCAGAGTCAAGTCCATATTTAGTGCTAAACTTGTGAAAAGCATCAGTATTCATAAAAAGATTTAACACAATAAAACTCAAGATTAATACCTGACTCATTACCTTCGTCGAGTTCCCAATCTTCATAGTTGCGTTTAATTCTTTCTAAGAGATCCCACTTGAATTCAATAGTCTTCTTCATAAAAGAACCAATACAGGAAGTATCGAGCATGGATCGATCTTTATGAGAAAGCCGAGCATTAAAGTTCTAAATAATAATTTCTCTCGAGAGATCATGATTGGGGCATGAGTATAACATTGACTTAAGCCTCCCCCAAGCTAGAGTGATGCTTTCTCCTTCACAAGGCCAGAAATTATATATATAATTCCAATCACGATGAAGTAGATGCATAGGATAAAACTTTTGGTGGAATTCTAATTGCAATCGATTCTAGTTCCATGATACAATATCATCACATAGCCTATACCATGTCAATGCCTTTACCTTCAAAGATAAAGGGAAAACCTTCTTCTTAACTTCATCTTCGGGTGAACCTGGAAGCTTAAATAATCCACAAAATTCATTCACATGTATTAGGTGCATATCAGGATGTTCAGTTCCGTCTCCTGCATAAGGCTTAGCTAGCAGTTGTTCTACCAAACCCGAAGGGATTTCATAACCAATATTTTTAGTAGGTGAAGTAGGTTGAGGGGCAACTAATTGTGGTTCTGGTCAAGGTGAAGATACCCCGAACAAACCCCTCAAAGGATTGTTTTCCATAGTAGCAAGTGACAATAAATTTCAGCATGTAGTATAGTTTTTCCTTACCGATTTCCACTTACCAAGAGAGCATCACTCCTCGGCAAGCGGTTTTCAGCAAGGTAATTTCTGCAAGCACTGAAATTATAGGTAACAGATAGTTTGATAGCAAGATAATTGGTAACGAACAAGTAACGGTAACGGTAAATAAAGTGCAGCAAGGTAGCACAATCCTTTTGTGGCAAAGGACAGGCCAGAACAGTGTCTAATAATAAGCAAAGTGTTCTGGAGGGTACACGGGAATTTCATCTAGTCACTTTTATCATGTTGGTTTGATTTGCGTTCGCTACTTTGATAATTTGATAAGTGGGTGGACCAGTGCTTGGGTGCTGTTCTTACTTGAACAAACCTCCCACTTATGATTAACCCCCTCGCAAGCATCCGCAACTACGAGAAAAGTATTAAGATAAAATCTATCCATAGGATTAAACGTTTGAATCCAAATCAGCCCCTTACGAAGTAGCGCATAAACTAGGGTTTATGCTTTTGTCACTCTAGCAACCCATCATCTAATAACTACTCCACAATGCATTACCTTAGGCCCAAGGATGGTGAAGTGCCATGTAGTCTACGTTCACATGACACCACTAAGGGAATCACAACATACATATCAACAAAATAATACATATCAAATTCAGATGATTACATGCAACATGACTTCTCCCGTGACCTCAAGAACAAAGGTAAATACTCACAAATAATATTCATGCTCAAGATAAGAGGGGTATTAAATAACATAATGGATCTGAACATATAATCTTCCACCAAGTAAACCATATAGTAATCAACTACAAGATGTAATCAACACTACTAGTCACCCACAGGTACCATTCTGAGGTTCCGGTAGAAAGATTGAACACAAGAGATGAACTAGGGTTTGAGAGGAGATGGTGTTGTTGAAGATGTTGATGAAGATTGGCCTCCCAAAGATGAGAGGGGTGTTGGTGATGACGATGGCTTCGATTTCCCCCTCCGGGAGGGAAGTTCCCCCAACGGAATCGCTCCGCCGGAGGGCAAAAGTGCTCATGCCCAAGTTCCACCTCGAGACGGCGGCGCTTCGTCCCAAAAGTCCTCTCTTATTTTTTTCTAGTTCAAAAGACCTTAAGTACCAAAAGATGGGCACCGGAGGTGGGCCGTGTTGAGCACAACCCACCAGGGCGCGCGTGGGGGCCTGGCACACCCTAGTGTCTTGTTCTCACCAGGTGGGCCCCCTCCGGTATTTATTTGCTCCAGTATTTTTCATATATTCTAAAATAATTCTCTGTGAAGTTTCATCTTATTTGGAGATGTGCAGAATAGGTATCTCTGATATGCTTTTTCAGGTCCAGAATTCCAGCTATCGGTATTCTCCCTCTTTGTGTAAAGCTTTCATATTATGAGAGAAAAGGCATTAGAATTACTCCCTAAAGCATTATTATGCATAAAAACATTATAAATAACAGTAGGAAATCATGATGCAAAATGGATGTAACAACTCCCCCAAGCTTAGACCTTGCTTGTCCTCAAGCGAAAGTCGATATCGAGAAACATGTCCACATGGTTTGAGAGAGAGGTGTCGATAAAAACAAAATACCGACATAGTAGCATCATGCTTATTATCATAGCAGCAACAAACTTAAACAAAGAACTTATTCATAAAACTCTTATTATCTAACTTCATCATATAACTTCTCATGAACGAGTAACAATTCCTCACAACATAGAAGTATAAAGCATAAATCTTATTGAAAACCAACAAACTATGTTCTCAGTCAACTTTGCAACTACAATTGATCATATTTTCAGGAAGGGTCTCGTGTCGGAGCCTTTTGGAAAGTCCACATACTCAACTATCATTTAGTCTTCTATGATTGCTAACACTCGCAGCATACCCATGAGCAAAAAGTTTCAACCCGGACACATAGAAAGATAGGGGCTTATAGTTTTGCCTCCCAACGTATGCACCTCAAGGGTGATGTCAACAATAATAACTTATGCTCACTCATATCCAACTGGATATATGTGCCTAGATCTTTCCTCACCATATGATGCTTGCAAAAAGAAAAAGTAAAAAGGAATAGGGAAGAATACTTTGACTCTTGCATAAAACTAATACATAAAAGTAAAAGATAGGCCCTTCGCAGAGGAAAGCAGAGGTTGTCATGCACTTTTTTAGTTTGTATGCCAAATCCCTTAATGTAGAAGAACGTCACGCTATATTGCCCCCTATGATAGCAACCTTTATTATGCAGTCCGTCGCTTTTATTACTTTACCATCATAAGTTCGTACAACGCTCAATTTTCTCTTACACTAATTTATCAAACACATTTAGAAGCAATTTTTATTGCCTTATTGCACCGATGACAACTTACTTGAAGGATCTTACTCGATCCGTAGGTAGGTATGGTGGACTCTCAAAATTTGAGTTTGGGTTCAGGGTTTTTGGATGCACAAGTAGTATATCTAGTTAGTGCGTAATTATTTGGCTAGCAAAGATATTGAGCAAGCACCACATGTTGAAGGATCTATGACAATATAACTTCTATGTGAATATGAACGAACATAAATCATTACATTGTCTTCCTTGTCCAACGTCAACTATTTTGGCATATAATATTTCATGGGGGCTCACAATCATAAAAGATGTCCAAGATAGTATATTTGCATGTGAATCTTCTCTTCCCTTATTAATTCTTTCATGAATTGCATCATTGACCAATGCTATGTTTGTCAACCTCCAATAAATTTTACCACTTATACTTTTCCTTATGTGATGTCATTACTTACCATAAGATTAGCATATGATCCTTTTCATTTATTTCCTTTCTATTTTGATTGCAACAGAAAGTAAAGAAGCAAAAGCTCAAACTAAACTTTATTATATAACTCTCACTCGATTACATAGATAGATAGATCACAAGACTAGCACTCAAAAATAGATCTTACTAAACTTTTATTCATCTAGATCACTAAATAGCTAAGGACCGAACTAGAATAGGCAAAGGTAAATAAAAGTGATGGTGATACGATACCGGGGCATCTCCCCCAAGCTTGGCTCAAGCCAAGGGGAGTGCCCATACCCGTGTACTCAAGTCTCCTTTCGTGGTGAAGATGATGAAGGTGGGGGTGATGAAGTAGCCTTCTTCAGCTTATATTTGAGCATAAATTTTTCCTCCCTTAGATCCTGATTCTCTAACTCGAGCTTTAATACCTTTTTGCATAATGCCTCCTTGCTCTCCTGCAGAAAACGAGATGTGATAAATTGAACCTCGGGTTTGTATCTTGTTGGGAGGCTTGACTTCTTGAATTCCACATGCATGTCTCCGGGCTGAGGTGGTGAGCCATCCTCTTCCTCACAGACATCTCCCTTTGTTTCCTTCATGGCGGCGTCTTCCTCCTCATCTGTGGTCCATCCATAATGATCCACCTCTCCATAGATCTTAGGGTTTGCAATATAGTGAGCAACATAGCTATCCCCCTCTGAATCTTGAGAAGACATATTTTTAGACCTGACAGGAAAACAGCATGAAATAAGAACAGGGGATTTTTCTATGATGCGGTGGTCAAAACAATCGGGGGTATATATAGAGAATTTTTTATCTTGGGAAGCTAGAATATGGAAGGAAAACGGAGTCGGGAAGGTGTCCGAGGTGGGCACATCCCACCAGGGCGCCCCTGGCAGGGCTGGCGCGCCCTGGTGTATCGTGCTCACCTCGGTTGCTTTCTATTTTATTTCTTATTTTCCTAATTTTTGTAATATTCTAAAACTGAAAAAAAATATTTTTGCGGATTTTTCGAAGTCCGTTTACTTACCGTATCACGTACCTTCTCTTTTGCAGAATTCTGGAGTCTTTAGGAAGGTTTCTTTTATGTGTTCCTCCGGTGTCATGGTTTGGATAACATTGCTTTCAACATTAATAGGCGTACCTGAGATATAATGTTTAATTCTTTGTCCATTGACCACCTTCGGGTTAGTACCTTCGGCAGTATTAATCTTGATATCTCAAGAACGATAAACCTCTTCAATAACATATGGTCCTTCCCATTTGGAAAGAAGCTTTCCTGTAAAAAATCTAAAATGAGAGTTGTACAAAAGAACATATTCTCCACCTTTGAATTCCCGCATTTGGATTCTTTTGTCATGCCATCTACTAACTTTTTCTTTGAATAGTTTGGCATTTTCATAAGCTTGGGTTCACCATTCATCTAGTGAGCTATTATCAAATAACCTCTTCTCACCGGCAAGTTTGAAATCATAATTGAGTTCTTTAATTTCCCAAAATGCTTTATGTTCTAACTCTAGAGGCAAATGACAAGCTTTTCTATATACCATTTTGTATGGAGACATACCCATAGGATTTTTATAAGCTGTTCTATAGGCCCAAAGTGCATCATCTAGCTTCTTCGACCAATTCTTTCAGGACCTATTGACAGTTTTTTCTAATATTAATTTTATTTCTCTATTGCTAAGTTCAACTTGAACACTAGACTCAGGGTCATAGGGTGATGTAATTCTATCGTTAAGATCATATTTAGCAAGCATCTTCCGGAAAGCACCATGAATAAAGTGTGAACCACCATCAGTCCTTAAATATCTAGGGACTCCAAACCTCGGGAAGATAACATCTTTAAGCATTTTAATGGAGGTGTTATGATCACCACTACTAGTTGGAATAGCTTCTACCCACTTAGTAACATAATCAACAACAATCAAAATATGAGTGTACCCATTAGAGGAAGGGAAAGGTCCCATATAATCAAAACACCAAACATCAAATGGTTCAACAACAAGTGAATAATTCATAGGCATTTCCTGACGCTTACCGATATTACCAATTCTTTGACATTCATCACAAGACAAGAAAAACTTACGGGCATCCTTGAATTGAGTAGGCCAATAAAAACCAGCTTGCAATACCTTGTGAGCATTTCTATCTCCCGCATGATGTCCTCCATAAGCTTCGCAATGACATTTCCGTAGGATTTGTTCCTGTTCATGCTGAAGTACACAACGTCTAATAATACCATCTAGCCCTTCTTTATAAAGATGTGGGTCAACCCAGAAGTAATGTCTTAAATCATAGAACAATTTTTTCTTTTGTTTGTATGTGAAACTAGGTGGTATATATTTACCAACAATGTAGTTAGCATAATCAGCATACCAAGGAGTGTTTTGAGAAGCATTTATTGTAGCTAACTGTTCATTAGGAAAACTATCATCAATAGGTAGTGGGCCATCAAGAATATTTTCTAACCTCGACAAGTTATCAGCTACGAGGATCTCAGCTCCCTTCCTATCAATGATATGTAAGTCAAATTCTTGAAGCAAGAGAACCCACCTAATGAGTCTAGGTTTAGCATCTTTCTTTTCCATAAGATATTTTATAGTAGCATGATCGGTGTGAACAATGACTTTGGAATCAACAATGTAGGATCTAAATTTATCACAAGCAAACACAACTCCTAAAAATTCTTTTTCAGTAGTAGCATAGTTGCTTTGGGCATTGTCTAGAGTTTTCCTAGCATAATGGATAACATTTAATTTCTTATCAACTCTTTGTCCTAGAACAGCACCAACAGCATAATCACTAGCATCACACATAATTTCAAAAGGCAAGTTCCAATCAGGTGGTTGAACAATAGGTGCAGAAGTTAAGGCTTTCTTGAGTGTTTCAAAGGCTTCTACACAATCATCATCAAAAACAAATGGAATATCCTTTTGTAAAAGATTAGTAAGAGGCCTAGAAATATTAGAGAAGTCTTGAATAAACCTCCTATAGAAACCAGCATAACCAAGGAAACTTCGAATACCTTTAATATCTTTAGGACATGGCATTTTCTCAATTGCATCAGCTTTAGCTTTATCCACCTCAATACGTCGTTCCGATATTTTATGCCCCAAGACAATACCTTCATTAACCATAAAGTGGAACTTCTCCTAATTCAAGACGAGATTAATTTGTTCACATCTCTACAAAAATCGATCAAGGTTGCTTAAGCAATCATCAAAAGAATTTCCGTAAACGGAGAAATCATCCATGAAAACCTCCACAATCTTTTCATAAAAATTAGTGAATATAGCAGTCATACATCTTTGAAAGGTAGAAGGTGCATTGCATAAACCAAAAGGCATACGTCTATTAGCATAGGTTCCAAAAGGACAAGTAAAGGTGGTTTTCTCTTGATCATATTGTGATACAGGTATTTGAGAGAAACCAGAATATCCATCCAGAAAACAAAAGTGTGTGTGCTTAGATAATCTTTCTAGCATTTGATCAATGAAAGGCAGAGGGTAATGATCTTTTCTAGTAGCTTTATTTAATTTTCTAAAATCAATTACCATTCTATAACCAGTGACAATTCTCTGCGGAATGAGTTCATTCTTATCATTAGGAACAACAGTAATACCTCCCTTTTTAGGGACACAATGAACGGGGCTTACCCGTCTACTATCAGCTATGGGATAGATTATACCTGCTTCCAGAAGCTTTAATATTTAAGTTCTTACCACTTCTTCCATCTTAGGATTCAATCGACGTTTGTGATTGACAACAGGTTTAGCATCAGGTTCCATTTTAATCTTGTGTGACATAGAGTGGGACTAATGCCCTTAAGATCATTAAGAGTATATCCAATAGCAGCCCGGTGCTTCCTTATCTTTCTTCTTCATGTTCTGAAAGGTTAGCACTAATAATAACAGGATATATCTTTTTCTTATCAAGATAAGCATACTTCAAAGTGTTAGGCAATTGCTTTAATTCAAACACTGGATCACCTTTAGGTGGAGGAGGACCTCCAAGAGTTTCAATAGGAAAATTGTGTTTTAGGAGAGGTTGTTGTTCAAAGAAAATTTTGTATATCTCATTTCTTTCACGCAAGTGCATATCATTTTCATGGTCTAGCAAATATTGTTCCAGTGGATCGGTAGGAGGGACGGCAATAGAAGCAAGACCAATTATTTCATCCTTACTAGATAATTCTTTATTACGAGGTTCTCTACTAAACTTGGAAAAGTTAAACTCATGAGACACATCACCAAAACTAACTCCGACAGTTTGTTTTTCACAATCTATCCTAGCATTAATGGTGTTCAAGAAAGGTCTAACAAAGATAATGGGACAAAAGTCATCTTGTGGGGATCCAAGAACTAGAAAATCAGTAGGATATTTTATTTTCCCACACAAGTCTTCGACATCTCTAACAATCCCACACTAGTGCAAAAAAGCCTAGCTATGGGGTGACCAAAATGGCCTTGCTGGCGTAGACACCCTACGCCAGCAATAAGGCACCATAGTTAAAATATACTGGTGGCGTTGGAGACGACGCCAGCAGTATCTTGAACACATGGTGGCGTTGGATAGATCTGCACGCCGGCACTGTCATATTTAGCTAATAAAAAAAATACTAGATTCACAAAAGATACTAAACATTTCATTCACAAAAGATACCAAACATTTCATTCACAAAAGGAAAGTACCAATTACTTCTGACAATGTATATATATGTCGATCTTCACCTCTGATCGACACTACCTATAGCTAGCTAGTTTTTCCTAAGGACTAACTTCATCTCATGAAGCTTATTCCTATTCGTCTGCCCCTCCTTGACGTAATGCTCTTTCTCCGTCTTCAGCTGATGTTTCTGGGCCTTCAGGACTTCTATGTCCTTATTGATCTCAGTTATCTCGAGGTTCGTTGCCGTGATCTGACCTTCGAGACTGAAAATCTTATCGTAGACAATAGCATTGTCATCGATAATTTTGTCCTTCTCCTTCATCAGGGAGTCATCCAACGCCTGTAGGGCCTTGAGGGTGCTCTGACGTGACACGATATGCTCGTGACTGAGCACTTCGACGTCACCTGAAGATTGCACAACGACAGGCACCGGCAAAGACGGACCTCCTAAGTATGCCTGCCAAGGGTTTCAAATCATGAACAATTAATTAGTGGTTAGATACGTATATATATATATGGATGTTTGCAATGCTAATGCATGTTTTTGTAACCTTAATTACCTGGTTGGTGCTCACGTCAGCTTTATCTTCAGAAAACCCCGACCAATGATGAGAGGACCCTACCCACAGGCTTGAGTCGGCCATGCTATTTGGCTAAAGAATGAAAAGAGTGTTTAATGTCATACACAATGAAAAATAGCGCTATCTAAAATACTTTAGTTTACAAAACCCTAGTATCTCCAAAACTTTAGTTAGGTTCACAAAAATTAAACATCTAAAATTTTGTCTAGGAGCCATGCATGCATAACTAGTTAAGATGAACAACAACAACAATAGAATATAGCAGTTATAAAATGAACTAGATGGAGAAACATAGCAATACAACATGGTAGTTTGAAGATATATGGAACTAGCAAAAACATTGCAATAGACCAACAAGTAAACAATACAACATAGCGGCTACATATAATTAAGGCTGCGTTTGGCACCAATGTATTTTTTAAGTTTTGGGGGAATACCATGGTTTTCTAAAAATGCCATGGTTTTAAAGACTTTGATGTGTTTGGCATTAACAAATACTCACCCTTGACTGCATAACTAGTTAAGATTAACAACAACAACAATACAATATAGCAGTTATAAAATGAACTAGATGGAGAAACATAGCAATACAACATGGCAGTTTGAAGATATATGGAACAAGCAAACATTGCAACATACCAACAAGTAAACAATACAACAAGGAAACTAAGAAAGATTAGAAAGATTGTGCTTGGGGTGAGGTGAATATATACCTCGGGCGCGTGGTCGGCCGGCGAGGCGGCGACGGGATGCGTCGGGCGCGTGGTCGAGCGGGGCGTCAGGCAGGGCGGTGTCGGACGGGGCGGCGACGTGCAGCGTCGGGCGGGGCTACGACGTGCAGCGTCGGGGGCGGCGGTGGGGATCGAGAGGAGGACGAAGGAGTTGGGGGTTCGAGAGAGTGGGGAGTAGGCCGGGCGTGAGGTGGGGATTAGATAGATTAGTGCTGGCGTGGGCCTATTGGTCCTAATTTGCAATGCCGGGGCTAATATGCAACGCCAACACTAAACGAATAGCTATGGCGTTTCAATTTGGCCAACGACAACACTATTTGAAAATATTAGTGATGGCGTTTGTAAGAAATGGCGTGCCATGAACAAGAGTTGTGGCTAGCCATTTCTGCACTAGTTCCAAGTGGTGTGATGGTGTCTCTATTAGCAAGTTTAATAGTAACATCGATGTCTTCTATTTCAGCAGGTGCTATATCATTCATAATTTATTGGTATAAGGTAAAAGGGATAGCACTCACACTGGTACCCAAATCACATAAACCATGATAACAATGATCTCCTATTTTAACTGAGACAACAAGCATGCCAACTACGGGTCTATGTTTATCTTTTTCATCGGGTTTGGCAATTCTAGCTGCTTCATCACAGAAGTAAATAGCATGCCCATCAATATTTTTTGCCAAGAGATCTTTAACCATAGCAACACTAGGTTCCACTTTAATTTGTTCAGAGGGCTTAGGTGCTTTAATATTACTTTTGCGAACCACATTGGATACCTTAGCATGTTCCTTTATCCTAACAGGAAAGGTGGTTTCTCAATATAAGCAATAGGCACAACTGGATCAACATTGTAAATGATGGTTTCATCTTTAGCTATGCCCGTTGTTTAACTTCTACTTTAATAGGGGGATGATATTTAAACCACTTCTCTTTGGGAGATCAACATGAGTAGCAAATGATTCACAGAAAGAGGCTACTATCTCAAAGTCAAGTCCATATTTAGTGCTAAACTTGTGAAAAGCATCAGTATTCATAAAAGATTTAACACAATCAAACTCAAGCTTAATACCTGACACATTACATTCGTCGAGTTCCCAATCTTCAGAGTTGCGTTTAATTCTTTCTAAGACATCCCACTTGAATTCAGTAGTCTTCTTCATAAAAGAACCAGTACAAGAAGTATCGAGAATGGATCGATCATTATGAGAAAGCCGAGCATAAAAGTCTGAATAATTATTTCTCTTGAGTGATCATGATTGGGGCATAAGTATAACATTGACTTAAGCCTCCCCCAAGCTAGAGCGATGCTTTCTCCTTCACGAGGCCAAAAATTATATATATAATTCCGATCATGATGAACTAGATGCATAGGATTAAACTTTTGGTGGAATTCTAATTGTAATCGATTCCAGTTCCATGATCCAATATCATCACATAGCCTATACCATGGAAATGCCTTTCCCTTCAAAGATAAAGGGAAAACCTTCTTCTTAACTTCATCTTCGAGTAAACCTGCAAGCTTAAATAATCCACAAACTTCATTCACATGTATTAGGTGCATATCAGGATGTTCAGTTCCGTCTCCTGCATAAGGCTTAGCTAGTAGTTGTTCTACCATACCCAAAGGAATTTCATAACCAATATTTTCAGTAGGTGCAGTAGGTTGAGGGGCAACTAATTGTGGTTTCGGTCGAGGTAAAGATACCCCGAACAAACCCCTCAAAGGATTGTTTTCCATAGTAGCAAGTGACAATAAATTTCAGCACGTAGTATAAGTTTTTCCTTACCGATTTCCACTTACCAAGAGCGCTTCACTCCCCGGCAACGGCGCCAGAAAAGAGTCTTGATGACCCACAAGTATAGGTGGTCAATCGTAGTCCTTTCGATAAGTAAGAGTGTCGAACCCAATGAGGAGCAGAAGGAAATGACAAGCGGTTTTCAGCAAGGTAATTTCTGCAAGCACTGAAATTGTAGGTAACAGATAGTTTGATAGCAAGATAATTGGTAACGAGCAAAACGGTAACGGTAAATAAAGTGCAGCAAGGTAGCCCAATCCTTTTGTGGCAAAGGACAGGCCAGAACAGTCTCTAATAATAAGCAGAGTGTTCTTGAGGGTACACGGGAATTTCATCTAGTCACTTTAGCATGTTGGTTAGATTTGCGTTCGCTACTTTGATAATTTAATATATGGGTGGACCGGTGCTTGGGTGTTGTTCTTACTTGAACAAACAGTCACACCATGTGATTTGCCTCATGACTAGGTTAACATGACTCAAAAATCAGGGCCAATTAAAACTTTTTGTGTGCTTGTGGTACTTGACTTGATTGCTGATTATTTGATTGTTTGCTTGTGTTCTATATTCATAAAACTTCCTCCTACCATCAAGAACTCTTCTCCTTGCGCCAAATCTTTGCCCAATGATCATGCCATGTGTATAGGACATAAAACTATTTTTATAAAATATTATTTTGGCCAAATTGGATTTATTCAAATTAGGTTTTGCAAAACCCCTGAATTGAGGTTTGTACTACAAGTCCTCAAATTGGGTGGATTGTTTTGCCCCAAAGTAATTATTTGGAACCTCCTATATATAAGACTTCCCAAAACCACCAAATATTATTTTTAAAGATTACTTTCATATTTTGTTTAAAGGCTTTTTCTTAAGGCCAGAAATGGTCTTTTATAGGGAAATATTATTTTTATGCTTTAAAAATATTTGAGAAAATTTAGGGACAGTCAGTGGACATATATTGTCCATATATAAGAGTTTTAACACACGATCATGTTCAAAATATTGGACAAAACCCTCCAAAACCCTTTCTGCTTAAATCCAGCATTTGAAATATTTCTATAAGAAATATTCTCAAATAAATCCAAGAAAATTCTAGCATGTCACATATGACATATGTGATCATCTTGCCAAGTTTCATCCCAATCCCAATTGATTTGTTAGACTAAAATATTCCAAAACCCTCTCTACATTGCCAATTGTCCCCTATTGTTCCCAAACTTTGTGGACATGATCTAATCCTCCAATAATGCATCCACACCAAGTGGGGCATCAAGGAGAACAGATTCACTTGCCCAAATCACCCCAAACCCCTTCCTGCTAATTTCAAGAATTGGAATTTTTTGCATTATCAAGTTTCCCCATTTGGCCCCAAACTTTTGGGCAAGCTCTAATGGCCAAATTATGACACCACCTCAAGTGGTGCATTTAGGAGAATAAGTTTGCATGGATAGATCTAAGAAAATCGGTTTCTGAGGATTTCTAGGGTTTGCCAAAGTTACATTGGCAACTTTCCTCAACAAATCTGAAACTTGGTACCTTATTTTTAACCACCATTTAGTCTTGTTAAATTTCATGGCTAGTAGAATCTTTCTAGTCACCTAAACCAGCATCAAACACCTTCTGTTGATTTTCAAAAGTTCATGTTTTGCCCCCTTCCCTGTTTCTCCTTGATCCTAAATTTTTACCACAATCCCTTGTGACCCTATTCTACCTCCAGTAAAAACCCCAGGACTTTGCTCAATAATTTAGGTGGGTAAAAGCCACATTTCCTCACTGTTTTCACCATGGCAGCACCCTTTCCACCCTCATGCCCTCTCTCTTTTACCCCTCCCTTGCTTCCTAAGTAACCTTGAGCATCTCAGTACCTCCCAGGAGCTAGTGGACAACTTTGGCCGAGCGCAGGATGCCAATGGCATGCCTTCGCATGCCAAAGACATGCTCTGGAGCGCACTATAGTGCGCCCGAGCACTCTAGCGGCTCCCATCCCGAGGCTCCGACCACCTAGGGCGCCGGGAGAGCTGTCCCCCGCGACCGTCTTGGCGTTCACAACACGCTTGGAGGTCGGGCCCCTCCTCCCTTGCCCTCCTCTGGCCCCGACAGAGCTCGCCCGAGCCCCGTCCGAGAGCTTGGTCCACGGTGGACCTTGTCTCGGCCATATAAGGCCTCCCCCGTGCCCCTCTCGAGCTCTCTCGCTTACCCTCTCTCCCGTAGACCACCCTGGTCCAAACATTCCTCCTCCTGCGTTGTCCTCCTTCTCCTGTGGCCGGCGATGCCCGTCTGAGCCTCGCTCCAGTCCGAGCTCTCCCCCAAGCCCCTCCTCACCTTCAAGCATCACCAGAGCCCCCCGACATCTCCGCAAGTTCTCTCCCCGCGCTCCTCCCCTCTTCTCGGTGGCCGGAGCACCGCTCCCCATGGCCGCCGTAGTCGGACTCTGCCGTGGCCGAGGCCCCACTCGCCTTGGGGTTCCCCGGCAAAAATGGGACCATCAGCCGGTTGCGGGGCTCACTCTCGAGCACTCCGGTGGCTAGGGCCCCGCCGGAGGCAGCCTGAGCCGCCGGGATTGCGCCGGCGCCGTTCGGTCCTGCCCCCTTTGTCTCTCCCAACTCGGGCGGGAGGTGGGGGATGAACCCGACGAGCGGGGCCCTCCTGTAAGTGACCAGAGGGCCGGGCCCATCCGTTAAGTGGAGACGGCTTCGGGGAAAGACGTTTTCCCCATGGTTAACATTTTTCCCATGCACCTATTCTGCTTGACCAAATAAATAGCTCCCTTTTTCCATTATTCCATCTTAGGAAAATCATAGGAAATTCATCCCAACTCCAAATCCAGTGAAAGCACTTCCCAAATGTTTCTAAAATCATACCCTATTTGTTGAGACCATACACTCTTTTTTACAAAAACATTTTATGTGGACATCTTATAGGATCATCATTTCCTTCATTTCCACCATTCACCCCCCCCCCCCTTGATCCACATCCAATGAAACCTCCTTGGTTATTTTTCTTATGACCAGAAGTGCCCAAGAAAAAGAAAACTCCTATTTATAGAGCACTTTTCTTTCTCTGCTTGTTGTGTTGCTTATTACGGTTGTTTCTGGCGATAGTTGACGAAGTAGACGAAGTGCTCGGAGTGGACGAGAAGCATGTGAAGACCTCGAATATTTTGCTGAGCCAGGCAAGCAGCCCTTTGACTATGACTATGAACCCTTTTTATTGCATGGCATATAGCACTTATTTCCGTGATGTTGATCATGTTGATGTGGTGACCACTTCGATGGGGTTACCTCCGATACTTTACCGTTGATACTTGCATCGTGAATGACCCTACCATCCTTATGAGGGTTATGCGGGTGGGAATAGATAGGATGCTTAGTAGATGCTACGCAAGTGGGATCGGGAATATGCATGGTGATGGAAACAAAAGTGTTCTCAAAGACTTTTCGAAAACCCCGTCGGGTGCCACTAATGCCCGAGGGAGATGATATTGAGCTAGGTAACCACTTGAGAAGAAGTGGTGTACTGGAGCAAGTGGTGTGTGTGTTTTCGAAAACGGATTAGATTTAAGATTTGTCGACCGTCCCAACCTTACATGCACAACCACAATACCCCTTATGGGACGGGGCTTTGTTGACTACTTTGGTAGGTACTAGCATAGATCCCGCATTACTAGTGGCGGGAGTGACGTGGTCACTCTCGATACGGGGTCGTGCCTGGTAGGGTGACCATGCGCTGTCTTCACAGGCACAGGGCACACCGTTGCATGCCCTCATGGATGATACGTGTGATGTATATCATGAGGGATGGCACCAATGAGTGGACTCTTTGTTTAGTATCGCTAGGGCAAAAGCAATGTTCGGGTGCTTACCTCGGGTATGTAATATACCGCGAGTCGTGGATGACACGGAAGTTCCCCGAGTCTTGTGGGTAAAGTGTGCAACCTCTGCAGAGTGTAAAACTATTCGAATAGCCGTGTCCACGATCAAGGACAGTTGGGTGGTGCTGCTTAAACTATGTCCAGATGTTTTCACAAAATTTGGTGTATGTGTGACAAAGAGATACTTGAGCTAAGTCGGAAGACTTGATGAAATAATTGAACATGTGATGTTCAAACCCTACTTATGTTGATATCTGTAACTTGTTCATATGGATATCTGCAACCTGTTGATGCATGCTTTTACAGGTTGATTGAACATGTCATTGCACTCAAACTAGCTTTCTGCAAAATTACCTATTAGTGCTATATCATGCTCTGTTGAACCTTGTTCGAAACATGGGTTGCTTGCGAGTACATTCAAAGTACTCACTGGCTTGCCACTGGTTATTTTATTGGCCAGGCATGAAAGACCAGGTTATGATGAAGATTATCTTGGTGACGGACATGCGAGCTAGGACGCTTCCCAGTCAGAATGCCTGTAGGTTTAAGGCAGATGACATTGGTTCACGTTATCGTTGAAGATTTCCGCTGCAATCATATGAAGACTTGGCCATAGAGGCTATATTTGAGTAAAACGGTACGTAATGGATGTAAGTCTCTTGTTATTCAGTTTTTGTGTGTTCAGTGAGCATTGATCTCTGGGATCACAGTGCACGTACATTCGGTGATCACGACTTATGAGTCGGGGTCCCCACAGAGCTGGTATCAGAGCCATCCTGACTGTAGGAAGCCCTTAGTTAGCATGGACGTTAGTTAGGACAAAATGATTTTTTCAAACCTTTCAAACCACTTGCAAAACCTCTATATTTCTCACCTCTCCTAAATTTTCAAAAGGAGCGAAGGCTTTTGCCTCAGCACTTCCACCCTCATTCTCTTGACTCCCCTCGTCTGCTTTTTCTAAATTTTACAAACGGTCGCTAGCACCCATATGCCCCTGACCACGGGACTCCTTGAAATCCTCGTGAATAACTTGAAGGAAGCCACCTTGCCAGACATTCACACAAGTTTGACGACACCACGATAAGATGATACCAACCGAATATACCCTCTCGAAGGATGAGAATATGAAGACTCAGGAGATCGTTACACCCTCGACACTGCCCCAGGATGATGCCACCTTAGCCTTCGATCACTACAAGAAATATGCTAACTTGCGACCATCAATATTGGTCGCTGAATGGTCATTGTTTTTCATTTTTGACCTTTTTGTGACCAAAAATAGTTGGTCAAAAGCTGACCGTCTTTAATGAAACTTAACGACCTTCTTTGTGATATGTAAAAGCTCGTTGGTTCTACGACCAATTGTTTTGGTCACTGGCAATCTGCCCATACCACATCGGATCCGACGTGGCAAGCTGACGTGGCAAAATTGTGACCAAATGAAAAGTTCATTGATTAGAATCAGCCCGGTCCAGTTCGGTGTCTATCTGGGCCAAGCCCATTAATTCAGCCTATTTATTGTTTTTTTTTCTTACAATTTTGGTCAGCTACATGGGCCAAGCCCAACAACCTTTTATTTTTTGGGCCACAACCTTTTACAGTCCATATTTTTTTGGGCCTCAGCCTTTTTCCAGCCCACTTGTCAGTTTTCTTATATTTCCATTCCATTTTAAAGTAGGTCCCACTAGTCAACTGGGAACCAATTACCAGGATTGCTGTTTGGGTACCACACGTCAGTTCTATATTTGTGCAATTAGATAATTTGATTCAAAAGAGCCAATAAGGCATAATATTTCATACAACAGCCAAGCAAAGTACATTACAATCATACATCGTACAAATCTGGTATTCAGCTATAAAATACAACTAAATATACACATAACTAACTCTAGTGAGCTAAAACGCATGCTGGGTGTGGGTTTTCTTCGGTATTCTTCTTCCTAGAGCCCTTGTACACCCAACTTTTGAAGAATGAAGGCCAACATCTACAAATAATAAATTATGAAAAGTTAGAAACATAATCAAGTGAATTCGTCAATATAAATTCTCATAACGATGAAAATTTGCTGCAGATCTTTAGATTTAACAGGAAACCATGCATATAACGATGAAAATTTGCTGCAGATCTTTAGATTTAACAGGAAACCATGCATATAACATTCTCATAACAGTGAAAACTGGGATATATTTTGCAAATGATAAGTACCAGCACAGTGCAAATTAACACAACAGATGGACAGTACAAGCTATCAGTGATTTTCCACTTTAGAACAGGGCACATGCATCAATTTTTATAGTCGGGAACAAAGAAGATGATGCTAGAACAGGCCAAAGAGATGACATACCCTGGGGCGGCCGAAGATGGTGAAATGATGATCTGCTTGTTCTTAGACAGCTCTACGAGCACCTGATATCAAAAAATAGGCTTTTAAAGGAAAAAATAGGCTCCAATCAGCCTGGATACAACAGGTAATAAAACTGTTAGGAGAGAGTATAGAGTCACCAACAGCATGCATAAAACAACTTTGATGATGTAATATTTACTAAAACTAACAAGCCATGTTTCAAGTATAAACTACTAATGGAGCATGCAATAAATGTATTTGATATGAATGAACTAATTCCACATGAGTCTTGTACGTTCCAATATACACAATCACTCCAAGATCAAGCTTATTCAGCCAATAAAGTAAAGAGGATAAGGATGGTCTTACCTTGCTGCCGTCATCCTTGTCTTTCACCTCGGACTTAGACTTCTTAGAGTCGTCGGACGCCTCTCCTGGCTGAAACAAGGATGGGCACAAAAGAGCACGGATTAGTACCACTATGTTGCATTAATCTCGCAGGGCTACGATTTTGATGGAGGCGTTTGGTGTGAATGTTATACCTGTCGGTTGTTGTAGGCATCAATCTTCTTGGTGTACTCGAACCTCTCGTCCTTGGCAACGTAGAGAGCCTTCTCCTGCAATTCATTCAAATAGAGGAGGAAATGTTAGTGCGGTGCAAGGCATAGATCCTAGGATAACAATTAACAAAAGAGGAATTGTTGAACAAATCGTGTGAAATGGCATGCGAAATTGGAAACTAACATTCGAGCAGCAGTTTGAATCAATGAACATAGACTGTACGAATTGGGAAACAATTAGTACATTCTAACATGTTAAGTGGCTGCCATTCCAAGCATAATCATACCGTGGCATAGAAAAATAAATAGTGACCTCACTGCTACAAATTAACAGAAAAATAAATAGTGACCTCACTTCTACAAATTAACAAAAAAATAAATAGCGACCTCACTGCTACAAATTAACCTGATGTTGTTCTACTACTAGACCATTGAAGCTCATAGCCCGAATCAACAATACTAATAACATATACTAGTGGCAGGGGCGCGCCTCTTCTGCCGTCTTATGCGCACAAATCCTGTCGATGGAACTTTGAACGTGCATATGCAGCCTAGATGAGCGCCAGATGTTTAAAAAAGTAGTACATTTAACAGAAATACAATCATTAGACCATATCACATACCCCGGGTACTACAGCCTTAGTAGCAGTCATGTAATTGTACTTGAAACACATTATCTTCAATACAACTATAAGACCTGGAACGAACTTGCATCCTCATGAACTAATACAGACCTCTCTACGCACCCTAGAAGCAAGCAATTTTCTGGACTCTAAACAAATTAGACATACAGTCTAGTATACAGAACTCAGAACACTTCATTGATGAAAGCCAATATATAAGCCTCACCTCCAAGCTTCCCGTGCTTGGCCATCTCCTACATGCCCTAGACGCAGTCGATGATGCGCTTCTGCTTGGCAGTTCTGAACATGTCGGTGTGGAGCTCCAGGCTAGCGAGGATGTTGGCGAGGTGGCCCTTGACCCTCTCGAAGCATATGAAGTCGTCCTTCCACAGCATGTTTTGGAACCGATGCAGCTCCCACTGCTCCCGTGTCAGCCTTGCCCTCGCCTCCCCGCCCCACCGGCCTCATCATTCTCACCCTCCTCCCCGTCGTTGGCGGCGGCCGCGGTGGCCACCCGCTGTGCTCGAACGGGAGATGGCAGGGCTCATCTTCGATCTGCTGCCCCTATGAGTAAGAAATGTGATTGATTGTAAGTATAAATTCAAATGTGTTATATTTAATTGGTGCTCTCCATATAAGCAACTTAAACGGAAATAGAGAATTAGCACAGAATTAACTTCTCATTGAAAGTTGGGTTTACAGTGAAACTATTTAATTGGCAAAAAGAGATGAAAGAAAAAGAAAAGAGTATGATAAGCATATGGCTATTAGTTAGAAGTGTCTGAACAACAAAAGGAGCTACAATCAACTGCTGAATCTAATGGTGTACAGAGATGAGCTCATAAGAAATGAGTTGCTGAATGCAAGAAAGGAGCATTATAATTGAAAGCAAGAGAACCAGACTGGTCGTTGGGCAAACTCATAGAAGAAATAGCATTTGAAATTAGAACACTCGGATCAATGATCAGGTGCCTATATCCTGTGTGTGCATTTTATTATTAGTAATGGAGATGATTATATGTCAGGTATGGTGGCTATAATCAATAGCAAAGCAAGCGTAGATAGCAAGGTTATGCTCATAAATGTTCAGTAAAATGAGCTAACAATCGTCGCTTCTAAGGCAGTGGCCTTTGCATATCCACGGCTGAATTATCAAATTTTACATAAAAAACAAGAAGCTAGCCTGACGTAGTTTAGCCCTTTAGTAAAAATGAATGTTGCCAGTGGTTTGAATCAAATAGACGAACGTGATTTGGATCCACAGAGAGGGGAATTTGTGCTCACCTGTACGGCTTTACCTGTATGTATATGAAGTGTCGGTCAAACACAGCCGAGGAAGCAGTGGCTGCCCCTCTTCCTCCCCTGGCGCGTGAGCGTGGTGAAGGCGAGCTTCGTCTTGGGCGACGACGGCGTCCACCTCGAGCAAGGCTGTGCGAGCTCCGGTAGCCCTAGGTCGCGGCCATCTCAAGCCGTATTTCTGGACGATGATGGCGCACACCTCAGGCACGGCCGCGCGAGCTCCGGGAGAAGCCATGCTTCTGGACAACGAGATAGAGACGTCGCGGCGCGGATCTGGGAGCACCGCCGCCTGGCCTGCTCGATCTGGATGTGCCGGCCACGTAGACAAGAGAAAAGGGCGGCAGCAGCGCTGAGCGCCGGATCTGGTCGGGGATGTTGCTTCTTCCGCGGCCACGGTCCATTGCCGCCGTTTTCTGAGTGGTCGCGGTCTCTAGTGGTGCGGTCAGTGGCGCGGGCGCCAAGGGCTCCAGGTCGGCCTTGAGGGGTCCCGTGGCCTCCGGGGATGACGAGGCCGCCGTCGTCGCGGAGGCAACCACTCGCGAGGGCGGCAGAAAGGCGACGCGGTGGGCTCCGCTGCGGGACACGACGCAGAAGGAGGCCAAGGATGGGGAGGAGGTCGTGGCGGCGAGGAGAGGGAGGAGGCGTGCGATGGGAGGAGGGGGCCGATGGGATCTCACATCTGAGTTAGGGTTTGGGTAGTTGGGCTGTGGGTGGGGGTTTCATTTTCTTCTTTTTTTCCTCTGTAGATAGATGGATGGATGGATGTCAGATGGAGAGATTGGATGGATGGATGGGTGCCATGTCATCGATCCGTGTGACAACTAATTCCACCAATGAGAATAGAGCACATGTAATTGTGTTTTTTCTTTTGTTTTTCTTCTAATTTTCACATGAAAAATTCAAAAAAATTATCTCTTATTGTATACAGGGGTGCATATTGGAATGACAAACAATGTTTCCAAAGAAAGCTTTCATTTTCTTTGCATGAAAATTTCATTTTTCATTTTTCGAGTGTTCAAAATGAGTTTTTTTGTGAAGGACCTACCAAATCTTTGTTGCCAATTTGTACCAAACCAATTTTATAAAATACTAAGCCATATTTAATGTACAATTAAACAAATGGTTGCATGTAAAAATCTTTGATCCAGCTCTAGTGAAAAAGACAAATTTCTGCCAATTCAGCTCGAAGTGGGTTAAATTTGAATTACAGCTGCCTCATAGTTTGCCCATGATTTTTTGAAAAAATAATTTCTAGGTACAAAAATATCTATTTAATCAGAGAAATAGAAGAAAAAAAATCCAAGATTCAACCACTAGCTAGGAACGGTCATGCCCGTCGTTTTGACCGCATTTTGAAATGGGCATGAAAAATAAATAAAAAATAAAAAAATTGGAAAACCTTCGCATATTGTGTCATTATATGTGACCAAGTTAACAGGAAAAATAGTAAACTTCTAATACGATAATTATTTTAAAAAGTGCTCTCAGAAATGAGCTATCATATATGAAGATTCATGGCTTTCAAGCCAAATGATCAATCTTATGGCAATATTCATGGCATAGTATGTTCAAATGATCTAATATTGTGCACAAGGCTCCATCTTGGAATGACAAACAATGTTGCCAAAGAAAGTTTTCATTTTCTTTGGACGAAAAATTCATTTTCCATTTTTCGAGTGCTCAAAATGAGTTTTTTTTGTGAAGGACCTACCATATATTTCTTGCAAAATTGGACCAAATTTGGTGTAGGGAGGTTCTATTGGCAGGGTCATGTCCTGGTAAATTTACAGAAATTGTAAAGCAATATAAAATATAGTTGCTTCACAAATTGAAAATATTACCAGAAACAAAGATTGGATGGTGAGCTCAAATGAATGAATGGATTGAGCTGAAATTTGGTGGAGGATATTTATTTAGGCATAGGAAGGCACTGTAAAAAAATTATACCATTTGGACATGCCAAAGTGGTACTTCCTTCACAATGCACTTCTCTAGACAGAAATTTGGGAAAATTACTGAGAGAAATTGGCTAAATGAACTGAGCTCAAATTTGGTGGAGGCAAGTTATATAGGTATAAACATGCCCTCGTAAAGTTTCAGAAATAATTAAGCAATATAAAATATAGTTGGTTCGCAAACTGAAAATATGACCAGAATAAAAGATTGGATGATGAGCTCACATGGATTGCTGGATAAATCTCAAATTTGGAAAAATCTCAGATCATTTAGATAATCCTAGCCAGTACTTTCTTCACAAAGCTTCTCTCTGGATAGAAACTTTGGAAATTTGCTGATGAAGATTTACTAGGCAAATGGAGCTGAATATTGGCATGTGGCAATGATTTGAATATGAAAGATATCCCAAAAAGTTTGAGGGGAATAGGAGGGGTCTAGATAGCACTTGCTTTGCAATGTGCCAATCTGGACAAAAAATAGAAATTGATGATGGGCTCACATAGATGATTGGATTGAGCTGCAATTTGAAGAAGGATGATAATTTGGGCATATGAAGGCACTCCAAAAAAATTATACCATTTGGATAAATAAAAATGGTACTTCGTTCACAATGCTCTACACTGAACAGAAAATTAGGAAAAATATTGGGGGAAATTGGATAAATTAAATGAGCTAAAATTTGGTGGAGGGAGGTTCTATGGGCAGGGTCATGTCCTGGTAAATTTTCAGCAATTATGAAGCAATATAAAATATAGTTTCTTCACAGACTGAAATATTACCAGAAACAAAGAATGGATTGTGAGCTCACATGGATTGTTTATATATGTTTAACATTTTTAAAATACATGATTAACATCTTTTCATAGATTCCCAGCAAAAAAACATCTTTTCATACATACGTTTTGATGTCTATATTTGGTTTTACACATTGTACATTTTTTGTATACATATAAAAAGGAGGTGACCTTAAGTACCAATGCGTCCACATTCACATCCTCATGATCATTTATATTGGTTGGAATCAGGTAGAAATAAGGTCGTCGACCACTGTTGCCTGCTTTATGACCATTTGGTGTAAGGCAATTTCAGGGTTTGAGCCCTTCCTAGCGAAATGACCGTGGATTTACGACCAATTCAGCTGGGGTCACTAAGAGAAGGTCACAAGTTGACATATTTCTTGTAGTGGATGACCAGGGCACAAGACATGCAATGTCATGATATGCACCGCTAATAGAGCAACCTTGTCCTTTTCGTTTTTGTGTCGGCAACCACCGATGGATGAGAACCTTGCCATTTGGTCCTCCTCACCATAGTGAGCAGGAAAACGGATCTCTTCATCCCCGCTCTCGGTGTCGATATCATCAACGTAACCGGCAGGTTAAAACTCTACCATGCCTTGTCAATATCATTGCACAAAAGATTGCCTACCTGGAACCCTCGACGTCTCACAAGAAAAGAAGGCATTGTCACGAATACGAAGACACCAGAAGACCCTGTCAACAACAGCTGTGAAGAATCACCTTCGTCGTCAACTCACGAGACCTGAAGTCGTCAAGGACTCTGCAGGCACAACCAGGATTGTTTCGATGAACAACAACAAGAGACATAGCGACACCTGAAGAAGACCCAGAAGACTTAGCGGACTCCTTTCAGAGACACGAAGCTAGCACGACTACTGAGTACGAGAACCCCTAGGGTAGGATAGGTCAAATATCCCCTATGTGAAGTCGAGTCCGTGTGATGGTTCTGGTAGAACCATGATTGTGTGTTGCTTGTTTTTGCTTGTTTGTGCTTTGGTGTGAGTCGCACTTTTGCCCCAGGCAACAAGTACGCAACTAAGCACCCACCCTATCTTAATAAGTGTGTTTGGCCTTTTCGGCCCTTGTTTGATTGCACTTGCACTATACCACCCCCTTAGGCACGCTCCTCTATGCTACTTTCCCTCTTCCCCCTCTCGTCAACTGAAGACCAGCAAGACCAGATACACCAAGGATCCACCTCAACAAACAACTGACACAGAAGACTTCGACTACAACGTACTCAACCAGACGCAACCCCGTAGAGTTATGCTTTTCCCTCAAGATTGGAAACCCCTCCCTAGCCCAACCTAGACCTCACAAGCTCCCCCAGCACAAGCCTCTGATCACGTGTTTAATACATGGATTTTGCCAGAGCACTTATTGAGCTTCAATAACCCCTGCTTAGCACTGGGTTCATTATGGAGCTAGTGATCATAGGGAACAAACATTCTTCATTCTTACGCTAGCACTAGAGCCTTGATGCCATAGGAAGGATCATTCTAAGGGTATACGATTTGTGGACAATGATTTGATTTAGCCATAATAGATGTCTTGAGGAAGTAGTTGAGACCCTTTGGTGGATTACGAGACTTTTATGTTGGTGAATGAGCTTGGTTGATCAAGTTGATTGAGTAGCATAACTTACTTCTCCCTTGAGTCAATTTGGATTTAGTAGGGCGATTGTAATCACAAGCCGGAAATTTTGGTGGATTAATGACTTGACTTTGGCAAGTAATATTGATAGTGGATGGATGATGTTACAATAGTAACTGGAGTAACTAGTATGAAATTCTTACTACATGTAAACCTTGCATTTAAATAGGTGATTCTAATAGGTGCTCATGATCAATGAAACTACATGGTTCGGAGTAATTTGGATTTAGTCCAATGATCTTGATCTTGATACCATGTTTCTCGGTGGGAGACAAACCAGGAATATCAGATGATTGTCAGAATCGTTTCAAGGATCCATATGCACCTAACATCGGAGTTTACTAGATCATCATGATGGGAATTGATGGTTATACTGTGATGAGATAGTTCTTTCTGGAATTTGGGGATTTAGGAAATCTGGAGATATATGGATCGACACCGGTATTGGATTTGTAGCAGTAATGGATCATGTAATAGTCGATGATTTTCGTGGATCGATTATTTGTATTCATAGGAAGTAAACAAGATCTTGGATGGGTTTATTACGTGTTTCCTTAGCATAGAGAAGCAACACCTTAGACCTTGGACATATTAGCTGAATATTTGGGTTGTAGTTTCACAATCAAGCTTAGCAGCGTGTATGCTTCCTGAGGATTTTTACATAGGGATATATATTTAAGTTAGTTGTAGAATAACATATGAGATTTTGGTTTAGTCCTTCTCTCAAACCTTGGAGTTGAATAGCATGTGTGATGTTGGAGTTGACTTACATGAGATGATACCTTCGATGATGTGGGATGGCCTTGTTTGGAGTAATAGGTGGTAATATTGGCATCTAAGAAAATGTGCTTAAGGTTAAAATGATAGACGTTCACTCACATCCTAAGCTTCTTGAAACCCCTAAGCTTTATCAAGCCACAACATAGTCAGATCACGACCATAGTCTTTGGCTCTAAGTCGAAAGACTATAGCCAGCACTCCACATTGACCACCACCACCCTTTCCATAAGGAAGATGGACACGAAGAACTAGACCACGATGGACCACAAACCCCTGGACATGTGACCATCCGGAACAAAAGCCCGCTCCTCTCACATATCCCACGGGCAAAGTGCTTGTGTGATACTTGGGGAAATATGTTGTCGACCTCGCGGATGACATACTTATCTACCCAATGAGAGGAAGGAACACCGTAGTCCTATTTGGATAAGCCCCAGAAGCACCAACTACCTTGTCTCTCAAAGTGTAAGGTTTTACCTTAAAACGGTTGGACTCCTGGAAGCATCCTCCCTACAGCAGAAGACCATCTTGCCCGAGCAAGATGAAGAACCACTACGGTCAAGAAATCCCGATGAAGAAGAAGAAGCAAGAGAAGTCAACCACCACTCATCTGCCAGCTATAGCAACGAGACTATATCAAGAAGCACCGACGTTCAAGCCATATGAAGCCCTTGGACAAGAAGAGGATTAAAGGGCCCCTTATTTTAAATAGTCACCTATCAGTTCCTGACTAGGAAGGAACCAAGCGGTTGATAGCACCCCTCACCGCTTTGATGGTGTACGGAGAGCATGACGTCCCTACTCTCTCCGGATACCTGGAACGGAGAGGAACGAGTGTCATGACCTCGTTACTAGCCCCTTTTTGGTCCAATCTAAGGCGTAAACCCTGACTCGATCATGGTAAACCACCTGTCAAAGGAAGTTTACCCCGCTTGCCAAGCCTCAGACCTTGGGGACTAGATGGTTGTTCTATACTTCTGGATAGTCAGCTTATTTAGACCCCTCAGAGACCCTCTCAGATGAAGGGACCATTTTGCCACCAAATCTCTAAGCTTAGCCTTAGGGATGAGACTTAGCCCAACCTTGCCACAAATGACTACGGAGAGACAAGTAGACCAAACACTCGAAGGCACGCTAGAAACTTGCGTCCGTGACTACGAAGATGCTACTTCTTGAGCATACGTTGGTTTTCCCTTGAAGAGGAAAGCGTGATGTGGCAAAGTAGGTAAGTATTTCCCTCAGTTGTTGAGAACCAAGGTATCAATCCAGTAGGAGATACAAGCAAGTCACCAATGGATGTACATGCACAAATAATCAAACACTTGCACCCAACGCTATAAAGGGATTGTCAATCCCTTCACGGTTACTTGCAAGGATGAGATCTGATAGAGATAGATAGAATAGATTGCTTGAACGGAAACTAACCTAAAAGTAAAAAAGATTGCAGCAAAATATTTTTGGTATTTTTGGTTTTAGATCTGAAAGTATAATATGGAAAATAGACCCGGGGGCCATAGGTTTCACTAGAGGCTTCTCTCATGATGGCAAATAATACGGTGGGTGAACAAATTACTGTCGAGCAATTGATAGAAAAGCGAATAATTATGAAGATATCCAAGGCAATGATTATGCATATAGGCATCATGTCCGTATCAAGTAGACCGAAACGATTCTGCATCTACTACTATTACTCCACACATCGACCGACTCCTGCCTGCATCTAGAGTATTAAGTTCATGAAGAACAGAGTAACGCATTAGGTAAGATGACAAGATGTAGAGGGATAAACTCAAGCAATATGATGAAAACCCCATATTTTTATCCTCGATGGCAACAATACAATACGTGCCTCGCTACCCCTACTTTGTCACTGGGTGAGGACACCGCAAGATTGAACCCAAAACTAAGCACTTCTCCCATTGCAAGAATTACCAATCTAGTTGGCCAAACCAAACCAATAACTCGAAGAGACTTGCAAAGATATGAAATCATGCATATAAGAATTCAGAAAAGACTCAAATAATATTCATAGATAATCTGAGCATAAACCCACAATTCATCGGATCTCGACAAACACACCGCAAAAGAGTATTACATCGGATAGATCTCCATGAAGATCATGAAGAACATGGTATTGAAGAATAAAGAGAGAGAAGAAGCCATCTAGCTACTAGCTATGGACCCGAAGGTCTGTGGTAAACTACTCACGCATCATCGGAGGGGGAATGGAGTTGATGTAGATGCCCTCCGTGATCGATTCCCCCTCCGGCAGATTACCGGAAAAGGCTCCAAGATTGGATCTCACGGTAACAGAGGCTTCCGGCGGCGGAAAAGTATTTTCGTGGCTCCCTTTAGTATCCAGGGAATATTTGGGAATTTATAGGACGAAGAATAGGGTTAGGAGAGCTGCCGTGGGGCCACAAGCCCTTAGGGCGCCCCCCCTAGGGCGCGCCCTGGTGGCTTGTGATGCCACGTCAGGTCTTCTGCCTTCATCTCCAAGTCTGGCAGGTTTCTTCTGGTCCAAGAAAAATCATTCCAAAGATTTTATTCCGTTTGGACTCCGTTTAATATTCCTTATCTGCAATACTCAAAAACATGGAAAAAACAAAAACTGGCACTAGGCTCTAGATTAATAGGTTAGTCCCAAAAATAATATAAAATAGCATATTAATGCATATAAAACATCCAAAACAGATAATATAATAGCATGGAACAATAAAAAATTATAGATACGTTGGAGACGTATCAAGCATCCCCAAGCTTAATTCCTGCTCGTCCTCGAGTAGGTAAATGATAAAAACTGAATTTTTGATGTGGAATGCTACCTAACATATTTATCCATGTAATATTCTTTATTGTGGCATGAATATTCAGATCCATAAGATTCAAAACAAAAGTCTAATATTGACATTAAAACAGTAATACTTCGAGCATACCAACAAGGCAATTGTGTCCTTTTGAAATAACATGGCCTTAGAAAGTTATCCCTACAAAATCATATGGTCTGGCTATGCTCCATCTTCCGCACACAAAGTATCTAAATCATGCACAACCCCGATGACAAGTCAAGAAATTGTTTCACACTTTTTATGTTCTCAAACCTTTTCAACTCTCACGCAATACATGAGCGCGAGCCATGGATATAGCACTATAGGTGGAATAGAATATGGTGGAGGTGATGAGGAAAAAGGAGAAGATAGTCTCACATCAACTAGGCGTATCAACGGGCTATGGAGATGCCCATCAATAGATATCAATGTGAGTGAGTAGGGATTGCCATGCAACGGGTGCACTAGAGCTATAAGTGTATGAAAGACTCAAAAAGAAAACTAAGTGGTTGTGCAAATGATGAAAAATTCCACTAGCTATATGAAAGTGACAAAATAGGAGACTCTCTATCATGAAGATCATGGTGCTACTTTGAAGCACAAGTGTGGAAAAATATAGTAGCATTGTCCCTTCTCTTTTTCTCTCATTTTTTTTTATTTTTTTTTCTCTTTTTTTATTTTGTTGGGCTTCTTTGGCCTCTTTTTTTTATTTGGGCTTCGCTGGCCTCTTTTATTATTTTGTAAAGTTCGGAGACTCATCCCAACTTATGAGGGATTCATAGCTTCCATCATCCTTTTCTCACACGGGACAAATGCTCTAATAATGGAAATCATCACACTTTTATTTACTTCCAACTCGATACCTATAACAAAACATGACTCTATATGCAATATGAAAGTGATGGTGCATGTCATGAAAAACGGAACGGTGGAAGTTGCATGGCAATATATCTCGGAATGGCTATGGAAATGCCATAATAGGTAGGTATGGTGGCTGTTTTGAGGAAAATATATGGTGGCCATTTTGAGGAAGGTGGGTTTGATGCACCGGCGAAAGTTGCGCGGTACTAGAGAGGCTAGCAAAGGTGGAAGGGTGAGAGTGCGTATAATCCATGGACTCAACATTAGTCATAAAGAACTCACATACTTATTGCAAAAGTCTATTAGTTATCAAACAAAGCATTAGACGCATGCTCATAGGGGAGAGGTTGGTAGGAGTTAACCATCCCACGCTCCCGACCCTCACACAAAGGTTGACAATCATTAAACAAATCATGCTCCGACTTCGTTACATAACGGTTCACCATACGTGCATGCTACGGGAATCACAAACTTCAACACAAGTATTTCTCCAATTCACAACTACTCACTAGCATGACTCTCATATTACCATCTTCATATCTCAAAACTATATGCAAGGAATCAAACTTCTCATAGTATTCAATGCACTTTATATGAAAGTTTTTATTATATCCCTCTTGGATGCCCATTATATTAGGACTAAATTCATAACCTAAACAAATTACCATGCTGTTTTAAAGACTCTCAAAATAATATAAGTGAAGTACGAGAGTTCAATAATTTCTATAAAATATGACACCACCGTGCTCTAAAAAGATAAAAGTGAAGTACTAGAGCAACATTGCCTAGCTCAAAAGATATAAGCGAAGCACATAGAGTATTCTAATAAATTCATGATTCAGCGTGTCCCTCTCAAAAAGAATGTGTGCAGAAAGGATGATTGTGGCAAACTAAAAAGCAAAGACTCATATCATACAAGACGCTCCAAGCAAAACACATATCATGTGGTGAATAAAAATATAGCCTCAAGTAAATTTACCGATGGATTGAACACGAAAGAGGGGATGCCTTCCGGGGCATCCGCAAGCTTAAGATTTTTTGGTATCCTTGAATATGGCTTGGGGTGCCTTGGGCATCCCCAAGCTTAGGCTCTTGCCACTCCTTATTCCATAGTCCATCAAATCTTCACCCAAAACGTGAAAACTTCACAACACAAAACTCAACAGAAAACTCATGAGATCCGTTAGTATAAGAAAAATAAATCACCACTTTAGGTTCTGTTGTGAACTAATTATTTATTTATATTGGTGTAATATCTACTGTATTCCAATTTCTCCATGGTTCATACCCCTCGATACAACCCATAGATACATCAAAATAAGCAAACAACACAAAGAAAACAGAATCTGTCTAAAACAGAACAGTCTGTAGCAATCTATAGACTTCGAATACTTCTGTAACTCCAAAAATTCTGAAAAATTAGGAAAATTAGGGAAATTTGTATATCAATCTTGTGTAAAAATTTCAGATCAAAAGCACGTTCCAGTGAATTTACAAAATTCCTGGACTGAGAGCAAAAGTTTCTGTTTTTCAGCAAAATCAAATTGCAAACACCGTAGACCATCCCAAAGGTCTTACTTGGCTCAAACACTAATTTAAACAAGAAAACACAATTATTACAGAAGTAATAATGTGGAAAACACACAAAAACAGAAACAAAATCAAAAGCATAAAAATAAAATTGGGTTGCCTCCCAACAAGCGCTATTGTTTAACGGCCCTAGCTAGGCATAACGCAATAGATCTAGGTCTTGTCATCTTTGGTATTGGCAACTTTTGTGAGGGCCTTCTCAAATCCCGGGGGTTCTTTCCTCTTCCCCGGATTCGTAGAGGAAGGATCCATCTTAATATCCAAAATATCCAAACGCTTATTGCAAAGGGTAATCAAAGTATTCAAACGATTGAGGTTTCCATTAATATGTTTAAGGGGTTCGTGATATTGTTGTAATTCGACCAAGTGCTTATGTAAGTCACTCAATTTGTCGAGAATTTGAACTCCTTCTTGTGAGAAAGCAAACCCTTTGTTTGGTGGAGGAACCCCCAAAATCCCCTCCAAAACTTCATAAGCAGCGTTCGTATCTAACTCAATAAAATTTCCTTTTGAGGCGAAATCTAAAAGCTCTCTATGATGCAAAGCCAATCCAATGTAAAAATTTCTAAGCAAAACTTTGGCATCTCCTTTTAGATTGGAGATACGATAACATTCCATTAGCCTATACCAGGCATCTTTCAAATTTTCCCCTTGTTTTTGCTTGAAGTATAGGACTTCAAAATCCGGTGACAAAGGGGAAGTAGTAACGCTAGACATAGCAAAAAGTAAGAGATCCAGCGGGAAAGAGAGTGAATAAAAAGGCAAATCTTTTTGGAAAATCGTTTTAGAAGTGGGGGAGAGGAAAACGAGAGGCAAATGGCAACTAAAGTAAATGCAAGAGATGAGTTTGTGATGGGTACTTGGTAGGCTTGATGTAGATCTCCCCGGCAACAGCGCCAGAAATCCTTCTTGCTACTTCTTGAGCATACGTTGGTTTTCCCTTGAAGAGGAAAGGGTGATGCGGCAAAGTAGGTAAGTATTTCCCTCAGTTGTTGAGAACCAAGGTATCAATCCAGTAGGAGATACAAGCAAGTCACCAATGGATGTACCTGCACCAATAATCAAACACTTGCACCCAACGCTATAAAGGGGTTGTCAATCCCTTCACGGTTACTTGCAAGGATGAGATCTGATAGAGATAGATAGAATAGATTGCTTGAACGGAAAGTAAACTAAAAGTAAAAAGATTGCAGCAAGATATTTTTGGTTTTAGATCAGAAAGTATAATATGGAAAATAGACCCGGGGGCCATAGGTTTCACTAGAGGCTTCTCTCATGATGGCAAATAATACGGTGGGTGAACAAATTACTGTCGAGCAATTGATAGAAAAGCGAATAATTATGAAGATATCCAAGGCAATGATTATGCATATAGGAATCACGTCCGTATCAAGTAGACCGAAATGATTCTGCATCTACTACTATAACTCCACACATCGACCGACTCCTGCCTGCATCTAGAGTATTAAGTTCATGAAGAACAGAGTAACGCATTAGGTAAGATGACATGATGTAGAGGGATAAACTCAAGCAATATGATGAAAACCCCATATTTTTATCCTCGATGGCAACAATACAATACGTGCCTCGCTAACCTACTTTGTCACTGGGTGAGGACACCGCAAGATTGAACCCAAAACTAAGCACTTCTCCCATTGCAAGAATTACCAATCTAGTTGGCCAAACCAAACCAATAACTCGAAGAGACTTGCAAAGATCTGAAATCATGCATATAAGAATTCAGAAAAGACTCAAATAATATTCATAGATAATCTGAACATAAACCCACAATTCATCGGATCTCGACAAACACACCGCAAAAGAGTATTACATCGGATAGATCTCCATGAAGATCATGAAGAACATGGTATTGAAGAACAAAGAGAGAGAAGAAGCCATCTAGCTACTAGCTATGGACCCGAAGGTCTGTGGTAAACTACTCACGCATCATCGGAGGGGTAATGGAGTTGATGTAGATGCCCTCCGTTATCGATTCCCCCTCCGGGAGATTACCGGAAAAGGCTCCAAGATTGGATCTCACGGGAACAGAGGCTTCCGGCGGCGGAAAAGTATTTTCGTGGCTCCCTTTAGTATCCAGGGAATATTTGGGAATTTATAGGCCGAAGAATAGGGTTAGGAGAGCTGCCGTGGGGCCATAGGCCCTTAGGGCGCCCCCCCCACCCCTAGGGCGCGCCCTGGTGGCTTGTGACGCCACGACAGGTCTTCTGCCTTCATCTCCAAGTCTGGCAGGTTTCTTCTGGTCCAAGAAAAATCATTCCGAAGATTTTATTCCGTTTGAACTCCGTTTAATATTCCTTATCTGCAATACTCAAAAACATGGAAAAAATCAAAACTGGCACTAGGCTCTAGATTAATAGGTTAGTCCCAAAAATAATATAAAATAGCATATTAATGCATATAAAACATCCAAAACAGATAATATAATAGCATGCAACAATCAAAAATTATAGATACGTTGGAGACGTATCAGAAGACAAGTGACCAAGGATGATCGAAGAACGTACCTCTACAACTTTGCCAAGCGGAAGACCTCGACAAGAAGCCTACATTGACACGCCTCAACGTTCTCGAGGATGAAGACCACCTGCGACTAAAGATCACCTTCCTTAAGGGACTCGAGGACTTCCCCATCGATGAGAGCTACACCAAGACTCGACCCTTCTATTTTAGTACGAGACTTCTAGATGTCACTAACCAACGTGAGTAACCCCGGGGCCAACACGCAGACACACTACCTTCCCCCGTGTTCCAACTTTGGGATACACACGCCAGCCAGGCCCTTGCCAGAACCTCGTTCACTAAACCCTTGACCTTTAGGCAAGCCAAACTTATTGCAAGAACCCTGTTAACCCCTAGACGAAGTCAATGATGCACACAAAGCTATATCATCAAGCACTTCAAGAGCAATCGCATCAAAAAAGAAGCCATGGGGGAACGTGAAGACTACCTCATTTCTGAACTTCCGTATCTTATCAACGCCTAGCCTAGGAATCTCGGGGACGAGATTCTTGTAAGGGGGGTAGGTCTGTCACACCCTGTGATTTGCTTCATGACTAGGTTAACATGACTCAAAAATCAGGGCCAATTAAAACTTTTTGTGTGCTTGTGGTACTTGACTTGATTGCTGATTGTTTGATTGTTTGCTTGTGCTCTATATTCATAAAACTTCCACCTACCATCAAGAACTCTTCTCCTTGCTCCAAATCTTTGCCTAATGATCATGCCATGTGTATAGGACATAAAACTATTTTTATAAAATATTATTTTGGCCAAATTGGATTTATTAAAATTAGGTTTTCCAAAACCCCTGAATTGAGGTTTGTACTACAAGTCCTCAAATTGGGTGGATTGTTTTGCCCCAAAGGAATTATTTGGAACCTAATATATATAAGACTTCCCAAAACCACCAAAAATTATTTTTAAAGATTACTTTCATATCTTATTTAAAGGCTTTTTCTTAAGGCCAGAAATGGTCTTTTATAGGGAAAAATTATTTTATGCTTTCAAAATATTTGAGAAAATTTAGGGACACTCAGTGGAAATATATTATCCATATATAAGAGTTTCAACACATGATCATGTTCAAAATATTGGACAGAAGCCTCCAAAACCCTTTCTGCTTAAATCCAGCATTTGAAATATTTCTATAAGAAATATTCACAAATAAATCCAAGAAAATTCTAGCATGTCACATATGACATATGTGATCATCTTGCCAAGTTTCATCCCAATCCCAATTGATTTGATACACTAAAATATTCCAAAACCCTCTCTGTCCAGATCCAAATTTGGGCAACTCTACATTGCCAACTGTCCCCTATTGTTCCCAAACTTTGTGGCCATGATCTAATCCTCCAATAATGCATCCACACCAAGTGGGGCATCAGGGAGAACAGGTTCACTTGTCCAAATCACCCCAAACCCCTTCCTCCTAATTTCAAGAATTAGAAATTTTTGCATTATCAAGTTTCCCCATTTGGCCCCAAACTTTTTGGGCATGCTCTAAGGGCCAAATTGTGCCACCACCTCAAGTGGTGCATTTAGGAGAATAAGTTTGCATGGATAGATCTAAGAAAATCAGTTTCTGAGGATTTCTAGAGTTTGCCAAAGTTACATTGGCAACTTTCCTCAACAAATCTGAAACTTGGTGGTAAACCTTATTTTTTAACCACCATTTAGTCCTGTTAAATTTCATGGCTAGTAGAATCTTGTTAGTCACCCAAACCAACATCAAACACCTTCTGTTGATTTTCAAAAGTTCCTGTTTTGCCCCCTTCCCTGTTTCTCCTTGATCCTAAATTTTTACCACAATCCCTTATGACCCTATTCTACCTCCAGTAAAAACCCCAGGACTTTGCTCAATAATTTAGGTGGGTAAAAGCCACATTTCCTAACTGTTTTCACCACGGCAGCAACCTTTCTACCTCCATGCCCTCTCTCTTTTACCCCTCCCTTGCTTCATAAGTAACCTAGAGCATCTCAGTACCTCCCAGGAGCTAGTGGACAACCTTGGCCGCGCGCAGGACGCCAATGGCATGCCAAAGACATGCTCTGGAGCGCGCTACAGTGCGCCCGAGCACTGTAGCAGCTCCCAACCCGAGGCTCCGACCACCTAGGGCGTCGGGAGAGCTATCCCCCGCGACCGTCTTGGCGTCCACAACACGCTTGGAGGTCAGGCCCCTCCTCCCTTGCCCTCCTCTGGCCCCGACAGAGCTCGCCCGAGCCCCGTCCAAGAGCTCGGTCTACGGTGGACCTCGGCTCGGCCATATAAGGCCTCCCCCATGCTCCTCTCGAGCTCTCTCGCTTCCCCTCTCTCTCGTAGACCACCCTGGTCCAGACATTCCTCCTCCCACGCCCTCCTCCTTCTCCTGCGGCTGGCGATGCCCGCCTCGGCCTCGCTCCAATCCGAGCACTCCCCCGAGCCACTCCTCACCTTCAACCGTCACCAGAGCCCCCCGGCTTCTTCGCAAGGTCTCTTCCCGCGCTCCTCCCCTCTTCTCGGTGGCCGGAGCACTGCTCCCCACGGCCGCCGTAGTCGAACTCCACCGTGGCCGAGGCCCCACTCGCCTTGGGGTTCCCCGGTGAAAATGGGACCCCCAGCCCAGTGCGGGGCTCACTCTCGAGCACTCCGGTGGCTGGGGCCCCGCCGGAGACAGCCTGAGCCGCCGGGATGGCGCCGGCGCCGCTCGGTCCTGCTGCCCCCCCTCTGTCTCTCCCAACTCAGGCGGGAGCTGGGTGATGAACCCGACGAACGGGGCCCTCCTGTAAGTGACCAAAGGGCCGGGCCCATCCGTTAAGTGGACACGGCTTCGGGAAAAGACGTTTTCGTCGGTTGAAAGCGTATTCCGTGTAATGCGCCGTCGGCGTCGCCTCCTTCAGCCTGGCTGAGCCACTGGGCCGGCCCGGTTAGTTATCTTGCGCCTTTTGCGCGTTTTAGCCCATTAGTTAAAGCCCTTTTCCCTTTTCTATTTTCAGAAACTTGTAAAAACCCTAGAAAGCTCATCCTAATCCCAAATTTGATGATTCAAAATCCTAGATGTCTCTATAATCATGGCCTAACCAAATATGTGCATTGCACATTTTTCCAAAAACTTTTCTGTTAGGTTCAAAAATTTGAATTTGAACCATGTAGAACCTCAGTTAGCAAATTCCTAGAGCATTCATATCAACTCCAAATGGAGTGGTTCAATTTCCTAGGTGTTTATAAAATCATACCCTATTTATCTAGGCTTGGTTAACATTTTTCCCATGCAGCTATTCTGCTTGACCAAATAAATAGCTCCCTTTTTCCATTATTCCATCTTAGGAAAATCATAGGAAATCCATCCCAACTCCAAATCCAATGAAAGCACTTCCCAAATGTTTCTAAAATCATACCCTATTTGTTTGGACCATCCACTCCTTTTTATAAAAACATTTTCTGTGGACATCTTATAGGATCATCATTTCCTTCATTTCCACCATTCAACCCCCCCCCCCTTGATCCACATCCAATGAAACCTCCTTGGTTATTTTTCTTATGACCAGAGGTTCCTAGGAAAAATAAAACTCCTATTTATACAGCACTTTTTTTTCTCTGCTTGTTGTGTTGCTTATTGTGGTTGTTTCCGCCGATAGTTGACGAAGTAGACGAAGTGCTCGGAGTGGACGAGAAGCATGTGAAGACCTCAAAGATTTTGCTGAGCCAGGCAAGCAGCCCTTTGACCATGACTATGAACCCTTTTTATTGCATGCCATATAGCACTTATTTCCGTGATGTTGATCATGTTGATGTGGTGACCACTTCGATGGGGTTACCTCCGATACTTTACCGTTGATACTTGCATCGTGCATGACCCTACCATCCTTATGAGGGTTACGCGGGTGGGAGTAGATAGGATGCTTAGTAGATGCTACGCAAGTGGGATCGGGAATATGCATGGTGATGGAAACAAAAGTGTTCTCAAAGACTTTTCGAAAACCCCGTCGGGTACCACTAATGCCCGAGGGAGATGATATTGATCTAGGTAACCACTTGAGAAGAAGTGGTGTACCGGAGCAAGTGGTGTGTGTGTTTTCTAAAACGGATTAGATTTAAGATTTGTCGACCGTCCCAACCTTACATGCACAACCACAATACCCCTTATGGGACGGGGCTTTGTTGACTACTTTGGTAGGTACTAGCATATAGCCCATATTACTAGTGGCGGGAGTGACGTGGTTACTCTCGATACGGGGTCGTGCCTGGTAGGGCGACCATGCGCTGCCTTCACAAGCACCGGGCACACCGTTGCGTGCCCTCATGGATGATACGTGTGATGTATATCATGAGGGATGGCACCAACGAGTGGACTCTTTGTTTAGTATCGCTAGGGGAAAAGCAATGTTCGGGTGCTTACCTCGGGTATGTAATATACGGCGAGTCATGGATGACACGGAAGTTCCCCGAGTCTTGTGGGTGAAGTGTGCAACCTCTGCAGAGTGCAAAACTATTCGAATAGCCGTGTCCACGGTCAAGGACATTTGGGTGCTGCTGCTTAAACTACGTCCAGATGTTTTCACAAAATTTGTTGTATGTGTGACAAAGAGATACTTGAGCTAAGTCGGAAGACTTGCTGAAATAATTGAACAAGTGATGTTCAAACCGTACTTATGTTGATATCTATAACTTGTTCATATGGATATCTGCAACCTGTTGATGCATGCTTTTACAGGTTGATTGAACATGTCATTGCACTCAAACTAGCTTTCTGCAAAATTACCTATTAGTGCTATATCATGCTCTGTTGAACCTTGTTCCAAACATGGGTTGCTTGCGAGTACATTCAAAGTACTCATTGGCTTGCCACTGGTTATTTTATTGGCCAGGCATGAAAGACCAGGTTATGATGAAGATTATCTTGGTGACAGACATGCGAGCTAGGACGCTTCCCAGTCAGAATGCCTATAGGGTTAAGGCAGATGACATGGGTTCACGTTATCGTTGAAGATTTCCGCTGCAATCATATGAAGACTTGGCCATAGAGGCTATATTTGACTAAAACGATACGTAATGGATGTAAGTCTCTTGTTATTCAGTTTCTGTGTGTTCAGTGAGCATTGATCTCTGGGATCACTGTGCACGTACATTCCGTGATCACGACTTATGAGTCGGGGTCCCCACACAAACCTCCCACTTATGATTAACCCCCTCGCAAGCATCTGCAACTACGAGAAATGTATTAAGATAAAATCTAACCATAGCATTAAATGTTTGGATCCAAATCAGCCCCTTATGAAGTAGCGCATAAACTAGGGTTTAAGCTTCTGTCACTCTAGCAACCCATCATCTAATAACTACTCCACAATGCATTCCCGGCCCTTAGGCCCAAGGATAGTGAAGTGTCATGTAGTCAACGTTCACATGACACCACTAAGGGAATCACAACATACATATCATCAAAATTTCGAACACATATCAAATTCGCATGATTACTTGCAACATGACTTCTCACAAATAATATTCATGCTCAAGATCAGAGGGGTATTATAATCTTCCACCAAGTAAACCATATAGTTATCAACTACAAGATGTAATCAACACTACTAGTCACCCACAGGTACCAATCTGAGGTTCCGGTACAAAGATTGAACACAAGAGATGAACTTGGGTTTGAGAGGAGATGGTGCTGTTGAAGATATTGATGAAGATTGGCCTCCCAAAGATGAGAGGGGTGTTGGTGATGACGATGGCTTCAATTTCTCACTCCGGGAGGGCAGTTCCCCCGGTGGAATCGCTCCGCCGGAGGGCAAAAGTGCTCCTACCCAAGTTCCGCCTCGAGACGGCGGGGCTTCGTCCCAAAAGTCCTCTCTTAATTTTTTCTATGTCAAATGACCTTAAGTACCAGAAGATGGGCACCGGAGGTGGTCCGTGCTGAGCACAACCCACCAGGGAGCGCTTGGGGGGCCTGGCGCGCCCTGGTGTCTTGTGCTCACCAGGTGGGCCCCCTTCGATAGTTATTTGCTCCAGTATTTTTCATATATTCCAAAATAATTATCCTTGAAGTTTCGGCTTATTTGGAGATGTGCAGAATAGGTATCTCTCATATGCTTTTTCAGGTCCAGAATTCCAGCTGTCGGTATCCTCCCTCTTTGTGTAAACCTTGCATATTATGAGAGAAAAGGCATTAGAATCACTCCCTAAAGCATTATTATGCATAAAAAATTATAAATAACAGTATGAAATTATGATGCAAAATGGACGTATCATGCTACTAAAACTTTGCTGCCGAGAGATATCCCAGGTGTGGTTGAATTGACAACTCAACTACTAAGGCCGATAAATATTCTTTGCCCTCCCCCCTTGTGTCGAATCAATAAATTAGGGTGAAATAGTACCCGCGAAGACTGTTGCGATCCCCTATACTTGTTGGTTATCAAGACCTTTTTCTGGCGCCATTATGGGGGAGCATAGCTATATTTATTGTGTTAACTTGAGGATATCCATTTGCTACTATGAAGAATCTGAAAGATACTTGAACTATGATCATCCCCTCTCGCACGAGAGGAGGTAAGGAACTGCCAGCTAGCTCTGCTTTTGATTCACGTACTGTTTTTAATCAGCTTGTTACACCAGCACTTGTGTTACCTAGTTCAGGCCGTCGCGAGTGAACATCTACCTCCGCCTGTTCACGAACCAAGCCTTCCTCTTCGGTGACATGTTGTTCTTGTCGACGCTCATGAAGGCGAGTGCCACCTCTTTTGCTCTAGTCTCGGCATTGGTGGCCTCGATCTCAAGCTTCTTGAGTTGAGCAGCCTCCTCGATGTCAAGCTTCTTCCTCTTCACGGCCTCTTCCATCCCAAACTTCTTTGTTTGGAGATCTAGGTGGATCTTCATTTGCTCCTCCTTCCCATTGCTCTTCCTCTCTTCCCTCACTTCCTTTTGGCTCATCGTGTTCTCCAATGTTCCTTGCAAGGCTATAGAAGCCGCATCACGATTCTCACCAGCCTCTTGAGCAAGCCTCCCTCATCAACCATGGTCGCCTTCCCTCCTTTCTTCTTACGAGCGGCATATTGGTCTTTGAACTTGGGGCAATCTCTGATGAGTGACCAACAATGCGTGAGAGTAAACGGCTTGTTCTTGTGTCGAGCCTTGAAGGTTTCCAAAGATTGAAACGCCTACACAACCAAAGATGCGGCCACAATTGTAACATGAAAGGACACAAAGTACATAAAAACATAAATTGCATGCCAACATGAATGGACAACAAGAGGTTCATACCAAGTCACCAATGCCTAGGCCACTCACGGGTCGGGCTTGAACGCTCTCAAGAGCGGCACAATATTTGCCGCACTCTTGTTGAATGAACCCCCGTCTCTTTTGGATTGAATTGATGCCGAGGTTGCTTTCAAATTGGTTGGGAGGAAACTTCCTTCGCTCATGAAAGGTGTTGTGAACTCTCGTCCAAAAAACATACCCTTTTTGCTCGGCACCTTTCATAGGATCTTGTCCTATCTCCATCCAACTCTCACAAATCAATTTGTCCTCCAATTGAGGGTATGATCTCGTGCGAATTCTTTGCCTCCTCTTTTGTGCCTCGGCCCTTTGGGTCAGCTCATCGATGAACACCAATGGCTCCGCAGAAATGTCAAGCTCTTCTTCCTCATCTTCACAATACAAGTCATCATCATCATCCCAAGAATTGCCATGGTTGTCCTCATCATCTGTAACAGCCCGAGACCGATGCTCCAGAAGATTCCCCTTAATTCCATTGTCGTCGTGTGATTCGTTTGGTTGTCGCATTCATCATCGCGTCAGTCGCATCATCTGCATAGCATCGGCACTCCATTGCCGTCATTTTTCAAAACTTGCATCCGCTAGTAGTTGTGAGAACAACCACACACGCACGCGCCCGTGACATCGATAAAATATTGTTTTTAATAGTAGGTATAAAATATTCTCGGATTGGGTCGAAAGTTGGCATGCGGTCTTATTATATTGTAGGTAGACCGCTTGCCAAATTTTGTCGCAATCGGAGGTCATTTGATACCCGAACGGTCGACCGTAGCGGCACCGTCATCGGTTTATTATCGGGCGTTTTCGGTGTTTTGAAACCGCGTGTCGCGGGCCGCAACCTCCCTGTCATCTCAGCCCACTAGCCAACCTAGACCCCCCTCCGTTCGTGGCCATCGGATCACGATCGGGTGGACGAGGTCCAACCCACCTTAGTCCATTTCCTATATATAAACATCACATGGGGAGATCCCTCTCGCTCTCTAGGGTTTCCCCTTGCCAAATTGCAGCCAGCCCCCTAAGAAACCTCCCTCCTAGCCATCCAAACCCTAGAAATCCCGCAACCCTAGCCCAGATCCAAATCTGGCCCTCAGATCTGAAATCTGGGGCTCAGATTTCGTCTTCTAGCCCGCCCGGACATTGTTCGCCCCTGGTCGGACATGTCCGCCCGACCGCAGGGGCCGAGCCGCTGCTCCCTCGAGCTTGCCTGTCTGCCGGACCACGCCGAGCCCTGCCGCTGCTGGAGCACCGCCGAAGATGCATCCCTGTCGCCTCGCGCCCTCCTCCTCCCGCAGCTCTCTCCCTCGGCTCATCTCTCTTTGTCTCCTTCGCAGGTAGCCGCCGTCCTCCATGCGCCCATGGCTGATCTCCGCGCCAGAGCACCTGCCGCCCTGTCGCCGGCCGGATCCGGCCAGATCTGGACCGGGGGAACCCATTCCTGGCCTCCGCATGCCCCGCCATCACCGTCCACCTCGCCAGGAACTACCATGGACGTCGCCCTCGCCTCCATTGACCCACCTCCCTTGCGCCTCGTCGGGATCGAGCAGGAGGCTCGATCTGCCCACAGGCTTGCTCGGATGGGCCAAGCCTCCCGAAGTCCCAGCGCTGCCGTAGCGCGCCTCCTCGCCCGACCGGCCCAGTAGCAGCAGCTCAGCGCAGCTCCAGATCGGGCCCGAGGCCCATGCTGAGCAGCCAAAAGTCCAAACCCTTGCCATGAGCGTTGTTTAGTATGTTGTGCCCCCTGTGAACCTGTTGGACCGTCTCAGATTCGTCCCATGAACGTTTTTTTTTCATCTCTACGAATTTACCAATTGTCCGCTCATTACATATTTTCAGAAAAACGCATGAGTTCTAAATGATCATAAGTAAATAACCATGCATCGCATATAATAACTTTATATATGTAAAATGTGTAGAATTTTGTGTAGATCATTAATATCCCGATTTCATCCATGTTTAAAAAAGTGTAACATGTTGTTTTCTTGTAATTTGCTTCATGTCATGAATTTGCATTGCGCATAAATATTTAAGCATGCATCCCCATATATGTAAAATGTGTAGATTAATTATATCGCATTTTCATGCATGCTAAAAATATTTAACTTGTTGTTTTCATGTAGGTTGCAAAAGTAACTTGCTAAAACGGATTATGTCCTAATCTCGCATAATTGTGGTGTCATTTTTTTTAATATAGAAACCCACATATTATATATGATTTTGGGGTAGAAAAATCCATAGAATTTATCTGTGCAATTAGTTTTGTCATTTGAGCAAATTTTTGTGTGCATGTTATTTTGCTATTACGCACTTTTGTTTATTTTGTGTGAATTAATCCATGCATATTTTAGAATAGTTGCAAACATGAGATATGCCCTTGGATATGTGTGCTAGGCTCTGGAATTTTTGGTTGCTATAGAAATGCATGTTTAGGTGCTATTTTCTTGTTCCCAACTTGCTATAAAAAAGGTGGCTGTTTTGAGATGCTGAAATATTTCTAAGTCTGAAATCTGTGTTATTTTGTTGCTGTCTTGCCATGAGGTTTGCTATTGATCTATAGCTCCTTTGATGTTGCCACAATGGGATGTATTGTAAAGCATGTTATGCTCTATCATGTTGTGCCAATAGTTTGCGTGAATAGGTTTTTCATCATAATTAATTCTGCTGTCCAACATGCCAATCTGTTAAAACTGCTGCTCAAGTCTAGTCTAATTTTCACCAAGTCTGAGAATCTGTCTTTTTCATGATGTCATATTGTGTTGACGTTTGCCATGAATCTGTGCATAATTTGATGTTGCCAGAATGAAATGAATTGTAGTGCATCATGTCCTCTACCTTGCTATAAAATTTCATGTCATTCTATGACTTGTAGAATATAGTTTAGTGTTGTCAATATGCCATCAGGATAACACTGGTTGCTAAAAACTGTTATTTTCGCCAAGTCCTAATCTGCTATATTTTATTGCCATGTTGTGAGATTCCTACCATGTGTTCCATGATTCTTTTGTGTATGAAATGTGAAGATGAAATGAAGTGTGTGTTATATGCTACTGCCCAATGCTCAGTTTATGCATTTTAGAATCTTGTAGCTTGTTGTTTTCATGTGTGCAATATGCTATGTTGTTGTTTTGGGCAGATTTTAAATAAAACTGGTGTTGATTGTTGTGGTTGATCCGTAGCTCCGTTTTGAACATGTCATATATGAAACTTTATTAGAATCTTGTGTAGTTTCATAATATATTGCTGCATCCATGATTTGAGATGTTTGTGGTGGTCATTTGCATGAATTTTGCATTCATGTCATATTCATCTTGTGTGTGTCATATCTTTTTGACCGTAGCTCCGTTGCAAACGTTCTATATATATAAATTGACTAAAATGATGAGTAGAATCTCATTGTGCATTTTATTTCCATGTTTAATAAATATAAAACATGTTTAGTTCAGATCTAGACCAATTTCGAAATTAACACATGGGGTCGTTTCGGAAATGCTATAAGTTGTTTCCGACCTCATTTAATATGCCTAGATAGTGTAGTTTCATTATGCTTCACCTCTTGCCATGTTTAACAACATTTAATATTTTCGTGTACCTAACGAGAGTGAACTAAATAATTCGAATGTGGAGTTTCGTCAATATGCAACCCGTTGCATATTGAACTTCACTTAATGTGTAGTAATCGATTGTTGTGATTTGCCATGTCTTGCATATTTAAACTTGACATGCATCATATTTGTTTGTGCATCATGTCATGCATATGTTGTGGTGTTTATCGTGTGTTGATTGCTTGCTCTGGATTGCTTCTTCTCGATAGAGTTCCAAAAGCGTTCGGAGTGTGAGGATTCATTCGTCTACTTCACGGATCGTCTTCTTCACGGACTCGTTCTTCTTCCAAGCGGGATCTCTGGCAAGATAACCATTTCCCTGGATACCATTACTATCATTGCCATGCTAGTTATCTCGTTTCTATCGCTTGTCTTGCTACCTACCACTTGTTTGTCAAGCCTCCCAAAATGCCATGATAAGCCTCTAACCCATCCACATCCCAGCAAACCATTGTTTGGCTATGTTACCGCTTGCTCAGCCCTTCTTATAGCGTTGCTAGTTGCAGGTGCAAGTTCTTTCCATGTGCAACATGGATATTTTTGTTATATCACAATATTATTGCTATTTAATTTAATCCACATATATACTTGGTAAAAGGTGGAAGGCTTGGCCTTTTGCCCGGTGTTCTGTTCCACTTTTGCTGCCCTAGTTACTTGTGTACCAGTGTTCTGTTCCATATTGAGCGCTCCTAACATGCTCGGGGTTGTTATGGGGACCCCCTTGATTTTTATTTTAGGATAAAACTTGTCTGGCAAGGCCCAACATTGGTACTACATTTGCCTAATAACTAATAAAATTGCATAGGGACTTTCCGGACCCCGTGGATAATTAATCAACAACCCAGGCCAGTGCTCCTCATGAGTGTTGGTCCAACCCAGAGCAGCTTATTAACGCTACCCGGGGCAACTCGGTGATTGGCGTGGTAACCATCGCTCATCCGTCGTGTCCTGAGAACGAGATACGCGGCTCCTATCTGGTTCGTCGACATGTCAGGCGGTCTTGCTGGATTTGTTTTACCTTTCTTGATCGTCTTGTGTGAGGGATACCGAGGATACTTTGGGCTATATCGAGGTTGAGGTTTTCCAACAGAATTTCCAAGGAGATCACGGGTTTTCCGCGGTCAAGGTTATTCGACGCAGCATGTTGTTAGTTTGTGATGGATGAGTTGGAGCACCCCTGCAGGGTTAAATCTTTTCAAGAAGCCGTGGCCGAGGTTAAATGGCAACTTGGAAACTTTGTTTAACACTCGTTCATAGCAAACTTGAAGTAAACTCAAATAAAATACACCAACTGTGTGCGTAACCGTGACTGTCTCTTCTCGTGAATTTCTGATCCGAGAGAGAACACGGTGGGGTTATGTTGACCGCAAGTAGGTGTTCAGGATCACTTAGTGATCATTATTAGTTCACGTCCGTTTATGCAACGATCATCCCCCCTTATTCTTGTACTCGTAAGTTAGCCACTCAAACAAATGCTTAGTGCTTGCTGCAGCCTCACCACTTAACCATACCTCACCCATTAAGCTTTAATAGTCTTGATACCCTTGGAAATGAAATTGCGGAGTCCCTGTGGCTCACAGATTACTACAACAATAGTTGTAGGTACAGGTAATACGATGCTTTGACATGAGCGCGATGTTTGTTTGATTTGAAGTTCTTCTTCTTCTTCATCGATCATAGGATGGGTTCCAGGCCGTCAGCCTGTGATAGCAAGAATGGATGTCATTTTATCGTTTGATTTTGTCCATAGACAGACCCTGCTCTTCTGTATGATGATTGTATATGTTGTTGCATTGATGTGATCTTGATTTTGCTTGTGGCGAGTGTAAGCCAATTCCATATACTCATCTCTTCTTTACATGTACTTGTAATGATATCCATTCTTGCGAAACGACGAGATGTGCTTCTATCCCCGTCGAGGCCCTCGAGCCAAAATAAGAATAGGATCGCATCTTGTACGTTACAAGTTGGTATCAGAGCATGTACCGACCTAGGAGCCCCCTTGATTGATCAAACTTGGCCGAGTCGAGTCTAGTGAAAACTATTTTGAGTCTAGTTATATATCGAAGAGTAGGATTCTTTTACGCCTCTTCTATGCTCTGGCGTGGAATCCTGACGTAGGAATTTTAATTCTATCCCTCTTCTCACTCAAATTTTTTTTGGATCACGCGGGTATTTTGGAACCTCTATGATGTCGATGTGACCGGAACTCTGTTCTTGGTGCCTCCCGTACGTATGGATTGGACCCGGGGAGTTCAGCTCCAGGGGGTTCTTGACACATCGCTATCGTTCAGTTTCCTTAGTATCTCAGGACGCGGATGTTCGAAATTGCTTCAATACTATTCGTGGTGCGAAGAGTGCGGTAGCACCCAGTACTGGGGAGCAGGATCACATGTACTGCCATGTTTAGTATCGTTGTGATTACGATGGTCTGAGGTAGATGAATTTCTGAGACCTCTGGTTGTGTGTTGACGGATGTGATACATTGGAGAGTAGTATTACTGCTAGGAGTTGAGTGATGGATAAAAACTCCGTGTATCCGTTGGACCAGATTGCATAACCAAAGATTTCAGAAGTTCTTAGGTGGGAAGTCAAGTAGTTACCTAGGATCATCCTTCCAGCAAATGCAAATGGGTTATGTATTTGTTTCCGACTTAATCCTCAAGCCCCATCTTTTGTTTTGTTGGAGTATGGTAATTCGAGTTGCTTCGATGTTAAGTGGTGATTTCATATCTTTCCTAACCGGTATGTTTCTCATCAAGATAATTCATCCCTCTCCAAAAATTTGCAAGATCAATCCTCATATTCCTTTCCGGAGTTCATCTCATCTGTCTCAAGTTGTCTTTGTTTTCCCACCCTCCCGCCCTTTTCTTCAATGATTAAATTTTCATCCAAGTGCCTTCTTTTCATGGATGCTTCTGCTATCTTTTCTTCCATATGGTATCCGGTGATTCATTATGAAGATGCTCAAGTGCTCAAGTTCATCATTCTTGTTCTTATTCTTTTCTCCGGTGGATTCAATTCAAGCTTTCAGTACTCATCATATTCTTTTCATTCGTTAAATGCTATCCATGTGGAAGTTCTTGTCCAAGTCTCTCTTGTTTATTCATCTCTCTCTTTTATATCCAGGGTGGCAAGATATCCCAAAGGACTCGTTTTTTTGTTCAAATCCTTTAAAGTATTTCAAGGTTCTCACCTCATCAAGTTTTCATTTGCACCGGTGCAATCTCTCTTTCTAAGCAATCGTTTCAACTATGTTTTCTTTGAGTGGGCTCATAACCCACAGGTATTCCCCAGGATCTTACCTGGCTCTTCTAATCTTTCCGGAGATGTTCTCAAGTTCTTTTCAAATATGACGTAAGAATGAATTCATCAGTCATATTCCTTCTCGATGATTGCTTAGAATTATCTTTTTCATCGTTGGCTCAACATTTCCGTATTCATTGTTCCGGAGTGGCTCAGTAATTCTTAGTGTTGTTTCTCATCATCATTATCAGCATTGAAGACCGAAGGAGAGTTTCTCTTAAATCTTGTTCCATTCTCGGAGATTCATGGTTTCAGCTTCGTGCTATCCTCGTAAATTGTTTTAGATCATGAGTAATTCCTTTCATATCTATCCGGAGCATTGGAGTGTTGTTTTCATTCCTCGATCCTCCGAAGGCCATCTTTTCAGAAGATTTCTTCGTTCTCAGCTTTCAGCTTTCCTTCTCATTTCTTTTCAATTGATGTTTCTTTGTTCGTCTCTCAATTATTCCGGTGCCTTGTTCAAGTTTCTATTAGGCAAATCTTGATATCTTCATTCTCTTGTATCACCATTCTTTTCAATTCTCACCGGTGGTTCGTTCAAGACGTCTTCAACTTTGTGCTCTTTCTGGCCTCAATCTTATCAAGAAGAATAAGTAGTGTGCCAAATCTATTGCTTGTCATCAATTTAACTTGATGAAGGATAAGCAGACATAATTCTTATTCTTGTTCATCAAGATGATTTCAATCCTTCTTCCGGAGTTGTTCATGATATCTAATTCTCGATTCTAAGTTGTTTATCTTTTCTTTTTCGAAGTTCCAAGTTGTTCTCAAGTATCTCTCGCAAGCTTCATCTAAATCATGGCAAGTCCTCAATCTTGTTCTTTTTGCAAGCTTCAATTCTTTTGTATCATTCTCTCATTCTGGAGTTCTTCCGATGGTTCTTCATGGTGGTTCGGCAAGAATTTAATTAATTCTCAAAGTATTCATCAAGATTCTTGTTGGAGGAGGTCAAGTATTCTTGATCTTGAATTCCAAAGTGCATTCTTTCTCCATTTGTCCATTGAGATGGTGTTATAGCATTCTTGATTAAAGAGGAGTCTTGAAGAGAATTTATCAAGAGTGACATAATCATCCCATCATTCCTTCCTCGGAGTTTTCTTGGATTGGATCTCACCTAAAGCGCTTTCTTAGTTGTTGCTATCATGGTGCTCGTCATTGATCCAAGTATTCTCTTATCCTCTCGGTGAAAGAAGTTTTCATCTCTTTGTTGATCTCAATCAAATCAATTGTTGGCGTTAGTGGCTCGTGGTCACCTCATAATTTTGAGATGTTTTCCATAAGCCCAAAACAAGCTAATTCTTTTCGTTGTTGATTTTCCAACAACTTCGTTCAATCCATCTTTGTAAGGGTGCTTTCCAAATTCAATTGGGTTAGAACTTGTCATTTTCTTCTCTGTTCTTTCCTTCCAATGATCTAGCTTCTATTCTTTTGTTTCGGAGGCATTGTGATGTTGCTCTATTCATCCCATCATCTCTGTTTATCAAGCTCATGTTCTTTCTTTGCTTATCCTTTAACCAGAGTGTTGTGTTCTCTTTTCAAGTTAATTGCATCTTGTCAAGTTCTGCTTCTCTTTCCTACCGAAGTGCTGCCCAAATTTCTTTTGAAATCTGTCTTGTTTCTCATATGTTTGGAAACTTCATGTTCCGTTGGTTTCACTCATTTGTCAAAGAAGCAACTAAGTTTTACCTCTTGCTCCTTCTCTTCCTCTTCTCATTCTAAGATCTCGGGTTGAGATCTCTTGTAAGTGGAGGAGAGTTGTAACAGCACGACATCGACGCTCTAGAAGTTGCCCTTAATTCTGTTGTCGTCGTGTGATTCGTTTGGTTGTCGCATTCATCATCGCATCATTCGCATCATCTGCATAGCATTGGCACTCTGTTGCCTTCATTTTTCAAAACTTGCATCCGCTAGTACTTGCCGGTTCTCCCCGTTCACCGTTTTGAGAGCAACCACACACGCACGCGCCAGGGACATCTATAAAATATTGTTTTTAAAAGTAGGTATAAAATATTCTCGAATTGGGTCGAAAGCTGGTGTGCGGTCTTATTATATTGTAGGTAGACCGCCTGCCAAATTTCGTCGCAATCGGAGGTCATTTGATACCCGAACGTGTCGACCATAGCGGCACCGTTATCGGTTATTATCTGGCGTTTCCGGTGTTTTAAAACCACGTGTCACGGGCCGCAACCTCCCTGTCATTTCAGCCCACTAGCCAACCTAGCTCCCCCTTCATTCGTGGCCATCGGATCACGATCGGGCGGACGAGGTCCAACCCACCTTAGTCCATTTCCTATATATAAACATCCCATGGGGAGATCCCTCTCACTCTCTGATACGTCCATTTCGCATCATGCTTTTATATTGATATTTATTGAATTATGGGATGTTATTACACATTATGGTACAATACTTATGCCTTTTCTCTCTTATTTTACAAGGTTTACATGAAGAGGGAGAATGCCAGCAGCTGGAATTATGGACTGGAAAAGGAGAAAATATGAGAGACCTATTCTGCACAACTCCAAAAGTCCTGAAAAGTTACGGAGAATTATTTTGGAATATATAAAAAATATTGGGCGGAAGAAATACCAAAGGGGAGCCACCAGGAGGCCACAAGCCTGGGGGGCGCGCCCTACCCCCCAGGGCACGCCCCTGTGGCTTGTGGGCCCCCTGGCAGCCCTCCGGTGCCCATCTTCTGCTATATGGAGGGTTTTGACCTGGAAAAAATCATAGGAGGGCTTTCGGGACGAAGCGCCGCCGTCTTGAGGCGGAACTTGGGCAGAACCAATCTAGGGCTCCGGCAGAGCTGTTCTGCTGGGGAAACTTCCCTCCCGGAGGGGGAAATCGAAGCCATCGTCATCACTAACGATCCTCTCATCGAGAGGGGGTCAATCTCCATCAACATCTTCACCAGCACCATCTCCTCTCCAAACCCTAGTTCATCTCTTGTATCCGATCTTTGTCTCAAAACCTCAGATTGGTACCAGTGGGTTGCTAGTAGTGTTGATTACTCCTTGTAGTTGATGCTAGTTGCTTTACTTGGTGGAAGATCATATGTTCAGATCCTTAATGATAATTAATACTCCTCTGATTATGAACATGAATATGCTTTGTGAGTAGTTACGTTTGTTCCTGAGGACATGGGATAAGTCTTGTTATAAGTAATCATGTGAATTTGGTATTCGTTCGATACTTTGATGAGATGTATGTTGTCTTTCCTCTAGTGGTGTTATGTGAACGTCGACTACATGACCCTTCACCATTATTTGGGCCTAGGGGAAGGAATTGTGAAGTAATAAGTAGATGATGGGTTGCTAGAGTGACAGAAGCTTAAACCCTAGTTTATGCGTTGCTTCGTAAGGGGCTGATTTGGATCCATATGTTTCATGCTATGGTTAGATTTATCTTAATTCTTCTTTCGTAGTTGCGGATGCTTGCGAGAGAGGTTAATCATAAGTGGGAGGCTTGTCCAAGTAAGGGCAGCAGCCAAGCACCGGTACACCCACATATCAAATTATCAAAGTAACGAACGCGAATCATATGAGCATGATGAAAACTAGCTTGACAGAAATTCCCATGTGTCCTCGAGAGCGCTTTGCTTTATATAAGAGTTTTTCCAGGCATGTCCTTTGCTACAAAAAGGATTGGGCCACCTTGCTGCACCTTTGCTACATTTGTTACTTGCTACCCTTTACGAATTATCTTATCACAAAACTATCTGTTACCGATAATTTCAGTGCTTGCAGAGAATACCTTACTGAAAACCGCTTGTCATTTCCTTCTGCTCCTCGTTGGGTTCGACAGTCTTACTTATCGAAAGGACTACGATAGATCCCCTATACTTGTGGGCCATCAAGACTCTTTTCTGGCACCGTTGCAGGGGAGTGAAGCGCCTTTGGTGAGTGGAATTTGGTAAGGAAAATTTTATATAGTGTGTTGAAATTTACTGTCACTTGTTACTATGGAAAATAATCCTTTGAGGGGCTTGTTCGGGGTATCTTCACCTCGACCGGAAGCACAAAGAGTTGCTCCTCAACCTACTGAACCTACTGAAAATATTTATTATGAAATTCCTTCGGGTATGATAGAGAAACTGCTAGCTAATCCTTATGCAGGAGATGGAACACTACATCCTGATTTGCACCTGATCTATGTGGATGAAGTTTGTGGATTATTTAAGCTTGCAGGTTTGCCCGAGGATGATGTTAAGAAGAAGGTCTTTCCTTTATCTTTGAAGGAGAAGGCATTGACATGGTATAGGCTATGTGATGATATTGGATCATGGAACTACAACCGATTGAAATTGGAATTTCATCAGAAGTTTTATCCTATGCATCTGGTTCATCGTGATCGGAATTATATTTATAATTTTTGGCCTCGTGAAGGAGAAAGTATCACTCAAGCTTGGGGGAGGCTTACGTCAATGTTATATTCATACCCCAATCATGAGCTCTCAAGAGAAATTATTATTCAGAATTTTTATGCTCGGCTTTCTCGTAATGATCAATCCATGCTCGATACTTCTTGTACTGGTTCCTTTATGAAGAAAGATATTGAATTCAAATTGGATTTATTGGAAAGAATTAAATGCAACTCTGAAGATTGGGAACTCGACGAAGGTAAGGAGTCAGGTATAAACCTTAACTTTGATTGTGTTAAATCCTTTATAGACACCGATGCTTTTCATGAATTTAGCACTAAATATGGACTTGACTCTGAGATAGTAGCTTCTTTCTTTGAATCATTTGCTTCTCATGTTGATCTCCCTAAGGAGAAGTGGTTTAAATATCATCCTCCCATTGAAGTGAAAGTAGTTGAACCTATTAAAGTTGAAGAAGAAACTATTATTTATAATGTTGATCCTGTTATTCCTACTGCTTATATTGAGAAACCACCTTTCCCTGTTAGAATAAAGGAACATGCTAAAGCTTCAACTGTGGTTCGTAAGAGCTATGTTAGAACACCTACACTCCCTGAACAAATTAAAGTTGAACCTAGTATTGCTATGGTTAAAGATCTCTTGGTTGATAATATTGATGGGCATGTTATTCATTTCTGTGATGAAGTTGCTAGAATTGCTAGACCTGATACTAAAGATAAACATAGACCTATTGTTGGCATGCCTGTTGTTTCTGTTAAAATAGGAGATCATTGTTATCATGGCTTATGTGATGTGGGTGCTAGTGTGAGTGCAATTCCCTTTACCTTATACCAAGAAATTATGAATGATATTGCACCTGCTGAAATAGAAGATATTGATGTTACCATTATGCTTGCTAATAGAGATACTATAGCACCAGTTGGGATTGTTAGAGATGTTGAAGTCTTGTGTGGGAAAATAAAATATCCTACTAATTTTCTTGTTCTTGGTTCCCCACAAGATGATTTTTGTACCATTATATTTGGTAGGCCTTTCTTGAATATTGTTAATGCTAAGATAGATTGTGAGAAAGAAACTGTTACTGTAAGTTTTGGGGATGTGTCCCATGAGTTTAATTTCTCTAAATTTCGTAGACAACCCCATGATAAAGAATTGCCTAGTAAGGATGAAATTATTTGTCTTGCTTCTATTGCTGTACCTCCCACTGATCCCTTAGAACAATATTTGCTAGACCATGAAAACGATATGCATATGAATGAAAGGAATGAAATAGATAAGATTTTATTTGATCAACATCCTATTTTGAAACACAACTTGCCGGTTGAAATTCTTGGGGATCCTCCTTCACCCAAAGGTGATCCCGTGTTTGAGCTTAAACAATTACCGGATACTCTGAAATATGCTTATCTTGATGAAACGAAGATATATCCTATTATTATTAGTGCTAACCTTTCAGAGCATGAAGAAAAGAGATTATTGAAAACCCTGAAGAAGCACCGTGCTGCTATTGGATATACTCTTGATGATCTTAAGGGCATTAGTCCCACTCTATGTCAGCATAAAATTAATATGGAGCCTGATGTTAAACCAGTTGTTGATCCCCAATGACGGTTAAATCCTAAAATGAAAGAAGTGGTAAGAAATGAAATATTAAAGCTTCTGGAGGCAGGTATAATTTATCCTATTGCTGATAGTAGATGGGTTAGTCCCGTTCATTGTGTCCCTAAGAAGGGAGGTATTACCGTTGTTCCTAATGATAAAAATGAATTGATCCTGCAAAGAATTGTTACAGGATATAGAATGGTAATTGATTTTAGGAAATTAAATAAAGCTACTAGGAAAGATCATTACCCTCTACCTTTTATTGATCAAATGCTAGAAAGACTACCCAAACACACACAATTTTGCTTTCTAGATGGTTATTCTGGTTTCTCTCAAATACGTGTGTCAAAAGAGGACCAAGAGAAGACCACTTTTACTTGTCCTTCCGGTACCTTTGCTTATAGACGTATGCCTTTTGGTTTATGCAATGCACCTGCCACCTTTCAAAGATGTATGACTGCTATAGTCTCTGACTTTTGTGAAAAGATTGTTGAGGTTTTCATGGTTGATTTCTCCGTTTATGGAACTTCTTTTCATGATTGCTTGAGCAACCTTGATCGAGTTTTGCAGAGATGTGAAGAAACTAATCTTGTCTTGAATTGGGAATAGTGCCACTTTATGGTTAATGAGGGTATTGTCTTGGGACGCAAAATCTCTGAAAGAGGTATTGAAGTTGATAAAGCTAAAATTGATGCTATTGAAAAAATGACGTGTCCTACGGATATCAGAGGTATAAGAAGTTTCCTTGGTCATGCTGGTTTCTATAGGAGATTTATTAAAGACTTCTCTAAGATTTCTAGGCCTCTCACTAATCTCTTGCAAAAAGATGCTCCATTTGTTTTTGATGATGATTGTGTAGAAGCATTTGAAATCCTTAAGAAAGCCTTGATTTCTGCACCTGTTGTTCAACCACCTGATTGGAACCTACCCTTTGAAATTATGTCTGACGCTAGTGATTAAGCTGTTGGTGCTGTTCTAGGACAAAGAGTTGATAAGAAATTTAATGTTATCCATTACGCTAGTAAAACTCTAGACAGTGCTCAAAGAAACTATGCTACCACTGAAAAGGAATTTTTAGCAGTTGTGTTTGCTTGTGATAAGTTCAGACCTTATATTGTTGATTCCAAAGTAACTGTTCACACTGATCATGCTGCTATTAAATATCTTATGGAAAATAAAGATGCTAAACCTAGACTTATTAGATGGGTTCTTTTGCTACAAGAATTTGATTTGCATATTATTGATAGCAGACAACTTGACTAGGTTAGAAAATGTTCTTGATGACCCACTACCTATTGATGATAGCTTTCCTGATGAACAATTAGCTGTCATAAATGCTTCACGTAATGCTCCATGGTATGCTGATTATGCTAATTACATTGTTGCTAAATTTATACCGCCTAGTTTCACATACCAACAAAAGAAAAAGTTCTTCTATGATTTAACACATTACTTTTGGGACGATCCACACCTTTATAAAGAAGGAGTAGATGGTGTTATTAGACATTGTGTACCTGAGCATGAACAGGAACAGATCCTACACAAGTGTCACTCCGAGGCCTACGGAGGACACCACGCTGGAGATAGAACTGCACACAAGGTATTACAATCTGGTTTTTATTGGCCTACTCTCTTCAAGGATGCTCGTAAGTTTGTCTTGTCTTGTGATGAATGTCAAAGAATTGGTAATATTAGTAGACGTCAGGAAATGCCTATGAATTACTCACTTGTTATTGAACCATTTGATGTTTGGGGTTTTGATTATATGGGACCTTTTCCAAAGTCCAACGGGTATACTCATATTCTAGTTGCTGTTGATTATGTTACTAAGTGGGTAGAAGCTATTCCAACTAGTAGTGCTGATCATAACACTTCTATTAAAATGCTTAAAGAAGTTATTTTCCCTAGATTTGGAGTCCCTAGATATTTAATGACTGATGGTGGTTCACACTTTATTCATGGTGCTTTCTGTAAATTGCTTGCTAAGTATGATGATAATCATAGAATTGCATCTCCATATCATCCTCAGTCTAGTGGTCAAGTAGAATTAAGCAATAGAGAAATTAAATTGATCTTGCAAAAGACTGTTAATAGATCTAGAAAGAATTGGTCTAAGAAACTTGATGATGCATTATGGGCTTATAGAACTGCTTACAAAAACCCTATGGGTATGTCTTCGTATAAAATGGTTTATGGTAAAGCATGTCACTTACCTCTAGAACTAGAACATAAAGCTTATTGGGCAATCAAAGAGCTCAACTATGATTTCAAACTTGCTGGTGAGAAGAGGTTATTTGACATTAGCTCACTTGATGAATGGAGAACCCAGGCCTATGAGAATGCCAAGTTGTTTAAAGAAAAGGTTAAGAGATGGCATGATAAAAGGATACAAAAGTGTGAATTCAATGTAGGTGACCATGTCTTGCTATACAATTCTCGTTTAAGATTTTTTGCAGGAAAACTTCTCTCTAAATGGGAAGGGCCTTACATTATCGAGGAAGTATATCGTTTCGGTGCCATCAAGATCAACAACGCCGAAGGCACAAATCCGAAGGTGGTGAACGGGCAAAGAATCAAACATTATATCTCAGCTACTCCCATAAATGTTGAAACCAATATTATCAATACCATAACTCCAGAGGAGTACATTAGGGAGACATACCAGAACGTTTCAGACTCCGAAAAGGAATAGGTATGTGGTACGGTAAGCAAACCGACTCCAAAACTTTTCCAATAGCAATTTTTCCCCGTTTTGGAATATTTAATAAATTAGGAAAATTTAAAGTAGTCCGAAAAGTGCACGAGGAGGTGACAAGCCAGGGGGACGCGCCCTACCCCCCAGGGCGCGCCCCTGTGGCTTGTGGCCACCCCGTGTACCCTCCGGACTCCGTTTTCTTGTGGTATACTCCTTTAGGTCGGTAAAAATTCATTATATAATCTCCCGAAGGTTTTGACCTTCGTATCACAACAATATCTCATGTTTTTGTTTCGAGTTGTTTTCCGAACAGATTTAGATCGCCATGACGTCCCCAAGTGCTTCGAAGGACAAGTTCTTCAGAAGGTCATCAACCCTACCTTGCGGAGGAGCTGCGACACCCTCAAACCATTGAGATGCGTGAGGGGGTGCTGCACATCCGTGATGTTGAGGGGCCAAAGAAGACCGGAAGCATGGAGACAAGGCTCGAAGCAATGGAGCAGCAAGTCTTCAAGTGCCAAGGGATGGTTGAACGTGGAGTCAATGCCAATCACATGATGATCGCGAAGTTCACCCATAAGCACAAGCTGGATGCCAAGGACATCGGGGAGGACATCTTCAAGCTATACGAGAAAATCGAGCATCTCCAAGCCAAGATCTATGACCTGCAAAACCAAAACTGTGAGTATGAATACAGATTTAAGAGAATGAGTTTGGCTGCAGATTTGAGGATCCCGAAGACTCGTTCATATTTTTACGATGGTGAGCCTATGCCTTGGAAGACGGAGGAAAAGCTTCCAACCTCATCAACAACTCCAACATCACCACCTCCGAAGAAAGACAACTAAACACATGGGTATGGGCACTCCCCTTGGCTTGTGCCAAGCTTGGGGGAGGTGCCCCGGTATCGTATCACTATCACATCTTTTACTTTTATCATTTTTCTTAGTGCGATCCTTTTGGTTATATCTTGATCTAGTAGAATAAAGTTTTTAGTGTGATCTAGTTTTGAGTTTTGCTTTATGTTCCCCCTATGTAAGCGAGTCCGAGAGTTATATAATAAAAAGTAGTTTTGAGTTGAGGGCTTTGGTTGCTTGCTATGATCTTGAGAAAAAGAAATAGAAAGAAGAATAGAATAAAAGCAAAGAGTATATATGATGATCTTATGGGGAGTGATGACTTCACATATAAGAAGTATGTCGATTGAAATCTGTTGTGAGCTGACAAACATAGAGATTGGTCATTGTTGCAATTAAAAGAAAGTAATAAAGAAAGAGAGGTTCACATATAAATATATTATCTTGGACATCTTTTATGATAGTGAGCACTCATTAAAATATTATATGCTAAGAAGTTGATGTTAGACAAGGAAGACAACATAATGGGTTATGTTTGCTTATTTCCGAATAGAAGTTATATGGTTATAGATCCTTTAACATGTGATGCTTGCTTCCACCCCATATCAGCCAAAACTTCCGCACCAAGTAGAGATACTACTTGTGCATCCAAACACCCTCAACCCAGTTTTGCCATGAGTGTCCACCATACCTACCTATGGATTGAGTAAGATCCTTCAAGTAAGTTGTCATCGGTGCAAGCAATAAAAATTGCTCTCTAAATATGTATGATTTATTAGTGTGAGGAAAATAAACTTTATACGAACCTGTGATATGGAAGAAATAAAAGCGACAGACTGCATAATAAAGTTCTTTATCAAAAGCGGCAATATAAAGTGACGTTCTTTTGCATTAAGAGTTTGCGCATCCAACTATAAAAGCGCATGACAACCTCTGCTTCCCTCTGCGAAGGGCCTATCTGTTACTTTTACTTTCTAGTACTTACCTTTATGCAAGAGTCGTGGTGATCTTCACCACTTCCTATATTTCGCCTTTCTCTCTTGGCAAGCGTCATGTGTTGGGGAATGATCTAGACACATATATCCACTCGGATGTGGGTGATCATGAGTTATTTCTGTTGACATTACCCTTGAGGTAAATAGTTGGGAGGCAAAAATATAAGCCCCTATCTTTCTCTATGTCAAATTGAAGCTTTGACCTCATAAGTACCGCATGAGTGTTAGCAATTATGAAAGACTAAAAGATGATTGAGTATGTGGATTTGCTTTACAAGCTCTTATATTGACACTTTCCGCTGTTATGATAAATTGCAATTGCTTCAATGACTGAGATCATAGTTTGTTGGTTCTCAATAGAGTTCTTGATTCATACTTTACCTTGTGAATGAATTGTTACTCTAGTATAAGAAATTATATATCAATAAGTATTGTTGTTCTAAAGATGATCATGATGCTCTCATGTCCGTATTTTATTTTATCGACACCTCTATCTCTAAACATGTGGACATATTTATCGATTTCGGCTTTCGCTTGAGGACAAGCGAGGTCTAAGCTTGGGGGAGTTGATACGTCCATTTTGCATCATGCTTTTATATTGATATTTATTGCATTATGGGCTGTTATTACACATTATGGTACAATACTTATGCCTTTTCTCTCTTATTTTACAAGGTTTACAAGAAGAGGGAGAATGCCGGCAGCTGGAATTCTGGACTGGAAAAGGAGAAAATATGAGAGACCTATTCTGCACAACTCCAAAAGTCCTAAAAAGTTACAGAGAATTAATTTGGAATATATAAAAAATATTTGGCGAAAGAAATACCAGAGGGGACCCACCAGGAGGCCACAAGCCTGGGGGCGCGCCCTACCCCCCAGGGCGCGCCCCTGTGGCTTGTGGGCCCCCTTGCAGCCCTCTGGTGCCCATCTTCTGCTATATATGGAGGGTTTTGACCTGGAAAAAATCATAAGAGAGCTTTCAGGACGAAGCGCCGCCGTCTCGAGGCAGAACTTGGGAAGAACCAATCTAGGGCTCCGACGGAGCTGTTCTGCTGGGGAAACTTCCCTCCCGGAGGTGGAAATCGAAGCCATCATCATCACCAACGATCCTCTCATCGAGAGGGGGTCAATCTCCATCAACATCTTCACCAGCACCATCTCCTCTCCAAACCCTAGTTCATCTCTTGTATCCGATCTTTGTCTCAAAACATTAGATTGGTACCTGTGGGTTGCTAGTAGTGTTGATTACTCCTTGTAGTTGATGCTAATTGGTTTACTTGGTGGAAGATCATATGTTCAGATCCTTAATGATAATTAATACTCCTTTGATTATGAACATGAATATGCTTTGTGAGTAGTTACGTTTTTCCTGAGGACATGGGATAAGTCTTGTTATAAGTAATCATGTGAATTTGGTATTCGTTCGATACTTTGATGAGATGTATGTTGTCTTTTCTCTAGTGGTGTTATGTGAACGTCGACTACATGACACTTCACCATTATTTGGGCCTAGGGGAAGGCATTGGGTAGTAATAAGTAGATGATGGGTTGCTCGAGTGACAGAAGCTTAAACCCTAGTTTATGCGTTGCTTCGTAAGGGGCTGATTTGGATCCATATGTTTCATGCTATGGTTAGATTTATCTTAATTCTTCTTTCGTAGTTGCGGATGCTTGCGAGAGAGGTTAATCATAAGTGGTAGGCTTGTCCAAGTAAGGGCAGCACCCAAGCACCGGTCCACCCACATATCAAATTATCAAAGTAACGAACGCGAATCATATGAGCATGATGAAAACTAGCTTGACAGAAATTCCCATGTGTCCTCGGGAGCGATTTGCTTTATATAAGAGTTTGTCCAGGCTTGTCCTTTGCTACAAAAAGGATTGGGCCACCTTGCTGCACCTTTGCTACATTTGTTACTTGCTACCCGTTACGAATTATCTTTTCACAAAACTATCTATTACCGATAATTTCAGTGCTTGTAGAGAATACCTTACTGAAAACCGCTTGTCATTTCCTTCTGCTCCTCGTTGGGTTCAACACTCTTACTTATCGAAAGGACTACGACAGATCCCCTATACTTGTGGGTCATCACTCTCTAGGGTTTCCCCTTGCCGAATTGCAGCCAGCCCCTTAAGAAACCTCCCTCCTAGCCTCCAAACCCTAGAAATCCCGCAACCCTAGCCCAAATCCAAATCTGGCCCTCAGATCTGAAATCTGGGGCTCAGATTTCATCTTCTAGCCTGCCCGGACATTGTCCGCCCCTGGTCGGACATGTCCGCCCGACCGCAGGGGCCGAGCCGCCGCTCCCTTGAGATCGCCTGCCTGCCGGACCTTGCCGCGCCCTGCCGCTGCCGGAGAACCGCCGAAGATGCATCCCCATCGCCTCGCGCCCTCCTCCTCCCGCAGCTCTCTCCCTCGTCTCATCTCTCTCTGTCTCCTTCGCAGGTAGCCGCCGCCCTCCATGCGCCCATGGCTGATCTCCGCGCCAGAGCACGTGCCGCCCCGTCGCCAGCCAAATCCGGCCAGATTTGGCCCGGGGGAACCCGTTCTTGGCCTCCGCATGCTCCGCCATCACCGTCCACCTCGCCGGGAACTACCATGGACGTCGCCCTCGCCTCCGTTGACCCGCCTCCCTTGCGCCTCGTCGGGATCGAGCAGGAGGCTCGATCTGCCCACCGGCTCACTCAGATGGGCCAAGCCTCCCGAAGGCCCAGCGCTGCCCTAGCACGCCTCCTCGCCCGACCGGCCCAGTAGCAGCAGCTCAGCGCAGCTCCAGATCGGGCTCGAGGCCCATGGTGAGCACCCAACCGTCCAAACCCTCGCCATGAGCGTTGTTTAGTATGTTGTGCCCCCTGTGAACCTGTTGAACCATCTCAGATTCGGCCCAGGAACATTTTTTTTATCTCTGCGAATTTACCAATTGTCAGGTCATTTCATATTTTCAGAAAAACGCATGAGTTCTAATGCTCATAAGTAAATAACCGTGCATCGCATTTAATAACTTTATATATGTAAAATGTGTAGAATTTTGTGTAGATCGTTAATATCCCAATTTCATCCATGTTTAAAAAAGTTTAACTTGTTGTTTTCTTGTAATTTGCTTCATGTCATGAATTTGAATTGCGCATAAATATTTAAGCGTGCATCCGAATTAATCAAACCATATATGTAAAATGTGTAGATTAATTATATCGCATTTTCATGCATGCTAAAAATATTTAACTTGCTATTTTCATGTAGGTTGCATAAGTAACTTGCTAAAACAGATTATGTCCTAATCTCGCATAATTGTGGTGTCATTTTTTTTAATATAGAAACCCACATATTATATATGATTTTGGGGTAGAAAAATCCATAGAATTTATCTGTGCAGTTTGTTTTGTCATTTGAGAAAAATTTTGTGTGCATGTTATTTTGCTATTACGCACTTTTGTTTATTTTGTGTGAATTAATCCATGCATATTTTAGAATAGTTGCAAACATGAGATATGCCCGTGTATATGTGAGCTAGGCTCTGGTATTTTTGGTTGCTATAGAAATGCATTTTAGGTGCTATTTTCTTGTTGCGAACTTGCTATAAAAAAGGTGGCTGTTTTGAGATGCTAAAATATTTCTAAGTCTGAAATCTGTGTTATTTTGTTGTTGTCTTGCCATGAGGTTTGCAATTGATCTATAGCTCCTTTGATGTTGCCACTATGGGATGTATTGCAAAGCATGTTGTGCCAATAGTTTGCATGAATAGGTTTTGTATCATAATTAATTCTGCTGTCCAACATGCCAATCTGTTAAAACTGCTGCTCAAGTCTAGTCTAATTTTCACCAAGTCTGAGAATCTGTCTTTTTCATGATGTCATATTGTGTTGACGTTTGTCATGAATCTGTGCATAATTTGATGTTGCCATAATGAAATGAATTGTAGTGCATCATGTCCTCTACCTTGCTTTAAAATTTCGTGTCATTCTATGACTTGTAGCATATAGTTTTAGTGTTGTCAATATGCCATCAGGTTAACACTGGTTGCTAAAAACTGTTATTTTCGCTAAGTCCTAATGTGCTATATTTTATTGCCATGTTGTGAGCTTCCTACCATGTGTTCCATGATTCTTTTGAGTATGAAATATGAAGATGAAATGAAGTGTGTGTTATATGCATATGCCCCATGCTTAGTTTGTGCATTTTAGAATCTTGTAGCTTGTTGTTTTCATGTGTGCAATATGCTATGTTGCTGTTTTGGGCAGATTTGAAATGAAACTAGTGTTGATTGTTGTGGTTGATCCGTAGCTCCGTTTTGAACATGTCATATATGAAACTTGCTTAGAATCTCATGTAGTTTCATAATATCTTGCTGCATCCATGATTTCGGATGTTTGTGGTGGTCATTTGCATGAATTTTGCATTCATGTCATATTCATCTTCTGTGTGTCATATCTTTTAGACCGTAGCTCCGTTGCAAACGTTCTATATATGTAAATCGACTAAAATGACGAGTAGAATCTCATTGTGCATTTTATTTCCCTGTTTAATAAATTTAAAACATGTTTAGTTCAGCTCTGGACCAATTTCGAAATTAACACATGGGGTCGTTTCAGAAATGCTATAAGTTGTTTCCGACCTCATTTAAGATGCCTAGATAGTGTAGTTTCATTATGCTTCACCTCTTGCCATGTTTAACAACATTTAATTTTGTCATGTACCTAACGAGAGTGAACTATATAATTCAAATGTGGAGTTTGTCAATATGCAACCCGTTGAATATTGAACTTCACTTAATGTGTAGTAATCGATTGTTGTGATTTGCTATGTCTTGCATATTTAAACTTGACATGCATCATATTTGTTTGTGCATCATGTCATGCATATGTTGTGGTGTTTATCGTGTGTTGATTGTTTCTTCCGGATTGCTTCTTCTCGATAGAGTTCCGAAAGTGTTCGGAGTGTGAAGATTTGTTCGTCTACTTCACGGACTCGTTCTTCTTCCAAGCGGAATCTCAGGCAAGATGACCATTTCCCTGGATACCATTACTATCATTGCCATGCTAGTTTTCTCGTTTCTATCGCTTGTCTCGCTACCTACCACTTGTTTGTTAAGCCTCCCAAAATGCCATGATAAGCCTCTAACCCCTCCACATCCCAGCAAGCCATTGTTTGGCTATGTTACCACTTGCTCAGCCCTTCTTATGGTGTTGCTAGTTGCAGGTGCAAGTTCTTTCCATGTGCAACATGGATATTTTTGTTATATCACAATATTATTTCTATTTTATTTAATGCACATATATACTTGGTAAAAGGTGGAAGGCTTGGCCTTTTCCTCGGTGTTTTGTTCCACTTTTGCCGCCCTAGTTACTTGTGTACCGGTGTTATGTTCCATATTGAGCGCTCCTAACATGCTCGGAGTTGTTATGGGGACCCCCTTGATTTTCGTTTTAGGATAAAACTTGTCTGGCAAGGCCCAACATTGGTACTACATTTGCCTAATAACTAATAAAATTGCAAAACTACTTTCCGGACCCGGTGGATAATTAATCAACAACCCGGCCAGTGCTCCTCATGAGTGTTGGTCCAACCCAGAGCAGCTTATTAATGCTACCCGGGGCAACTCGGTGATTGGCGTGGTAACCATCATTCATCCGTCGTGTCCTGAGAACGAGATACGCGGCTCCTATCGGGTTCGTCGACCCGTCGGGCGGTCTTGCTGGATTTGTTTTACCTCTCTCAAACGTCTTGTGCGAGTGATTCCGAGTATACTTTGGGCTATCTCGAGGTTGAGGTTTTCCAACAGAATTTCCAACGAGATCACGGGTTTTCCGCGGTCGAGGTTATTCGACGCAGCGTGTGGTTAGTTTGTGATGGATGAGTTCGAGCACCCCTGCAGGGTTAAATCTTTTTGAGAAGCCGTGCCCGCGGTTAAGTGGCAACTTGGAAACTTTGTTTAACACCCGGTTATAGCAAACTTGAAGTAAACTCAAATAAAATACACCAACTGTGTGCATAACCGTGATTGACTCTTCTTGTGAATTTCTGGTCCGAGAGAGAACACGGTGGGGTTATGTTGACCGCAAGTAGGTGTTCAGGATCACTTAGTGATCATTATTAGTTCACGTCCGTTTATGCGATGATCATCCCCCCTTATTCTTGTACTCGTAAGTTATCCACTCAAACAAATGCTTAGTGCTTGCTACAGCCTCACCACTTAACCATACCTCACCCATTAAGCTTTAATAGTCTTGATACCCTTGGAAATGAGATTGCTGAGTCCCTGTGGCTCACAGATTACTACAACAACAGTTGAAGGTACATGTAATACGATTCTTTGACGTGAGCGCGATGTTTGTTTGATTTGAAGTTCTTCTTCTTCATCGATCATAGGATGGGTTCCAGGCCGGCAGCCTGGGATAGCAAGGATGGATGTCATTTTATCGTTTGATTTCATCCGTAGACGGACCCTGCTCTTCTATATGATGATTGTATATCTTGTTGCATTGATGTGATCTTGATTTAGCTTGTGGCGAGTGTAAACCAATTCCATATATTCATATCTTCTTTACATGTACTTGTAATGATATCCATTCTTGCGAAACGACGAGATGCGCTTCTATCCCTGTCGAGGCCCTCGAGCCAAAATTAGGATAGGATCGCATCTTGGGCGTTACATCATCATCATGGCCAGAGAATTGAGTGTCTTCATAGTGGCCTAGGCCTTCATGGCTTTGGGTCACGTCGGGATCAAACGTTGGGCCATGGCCGTCGAGGTGGAAGGCCTCACCATGACCCTCCAAGATGACGCTCTCCATGAACGTCGCGCAGTCAGGGTCGTCGACCATCGGCGTCGGCACTGGCATTCCGTCGAACAACCTGCGGGCGGGGGCCATGTTCGCCAAGGGGAACGGCCGGGGCTGCTTCCTTTGCGCCTCGTCGGACGGCTGGCCAACGCCACTGTACGCCAGCGTGATGTTGAGGTCGATGACACCCGCGGGCATGGCTGGAGCGACCACGCTGCAGTCTGGGGACGTGGATAACCTTGTATGCCCATGGCCATGGAGTGGAAGCGTGCGATATGCCTCGGGTGTGACGGACGAGCTGTGGGAGCGTTACTGCGGAGGACGAACGGCCGATGATCATGTGTTGGCCGCGGCCATGGTAGCAACCAACAAAATGGCCGGCGAGGGTCGGGACAACCCTAACATGACGAGAGCGTGCATCTTGGCAACGATAGACTCCTTGTTGTCGAAGTCGGCCTTGTCTTGAGCGGCACGCAATGCGGCCGCCTTGGCCGCGATGCCCGCAGCGGCCTTCTTCTCCGCCGCATTTTTCCGTCGGCCCCTCCTCTTGGCTGAGTCGGTGTCGAGCTCCGCCTGCGTGAGATCCGACAGCGGCTTCTTGGGACCCTTCTTCTTTGCGGCAGGGCATGATACGTCTCCAACGTATCTATAATTTATGAAGTATTCATGCCATATTTACAACAATTTTATATAGTTTTGGTATGATTTGCATGGAACTAACCCGGACTGACGCTGTTTTCAGCAGAACTATCGTGGTGTTATTTTTTGTGCAGAAATAAAAGTTCTCCAAATGCAACGAAACTTTTTGACGATTTTTTAGAACAAAAGAGGCACTAAAAGCTTCGTGGGAGGGCCGGAAGAGCCACGAGGTGGCCACAACCCACCAGGGCGCTCCAGCCCCCTCTGGCGCGTCTTGGTGTCTTGTGGGGCCCTCTTGGCCCATCTGCGCGTGAAACTAACGCCCAAAAATCCTATATATTTAGATACCCCCAGAAATAACCCTAGATCAGAAGTTCTGCCGCCGCAAGCCTATGTAGCCACGAAAAACCAAGCTAGACCCCGTTCCGGCACCCTGCCGGAGGGGGAAATCATCATCGGAAGCCATCTTCATCATCCCTATGGTCTCCATGATGAGGAGGAAGTAGTCCACCCTCGGGGCTGAGGGTTTGTACCAGTAGCTATGTGTTTAATCTCTCTCTCTCATGTTCTTGATTTGGCACGATCTTGATGTATCGCGGGCTATGTTAATATAGTTGGATCATATGGTGTTTTCCCCTCTCTATCTTGTTATGATGAATTGAGTTTTCCCTTTGAGATTTCGTTATTACCGGATTGAGTACTTTTATGGATTTGAGAGCACTAGATCTATGACTTGGCACTCAACTCGCAGATTCCCGAGGTGACATTGGGGTAATCAATGCATAGGGGTTGATGCACGTTTTCATCCTACTTTCTTTGGTAGAAATCTTGGGGCACTCTTTGAGGTTCTTTGTGTTGGATTGAGTAATATGAATCTGAAATTGTTTGATGCGTATCGTATAATTAACTCATGGATACTTGTGGTGACATTGGAGTATCTAGGTGACATTAGAGTTGGTTGATGCGTATCATATGGTGTTATTTTAGTACGAACTCTTAGATAGATAGATCGGAAAGGATAACTTGGTTCTATTTTAGTACGAACTCTTGGATAGATAGATCGGAAAGGATAACTTTAAGATGGTTTCGTACCCTTCAAACAATTTCTTCTTATGTTCTTCGCTAGATAAGAACTTTGGAGTGATTCTTCGTTGCACGTTGAGGGATGGTTATGTGATCCAATTATATTAGCATTGTTGAGAGATTGCACTAGCGAAAGTACGGACCCTAGGCCTTGTTTTCAAGCATTGCAATACCGTTTGTGCTCACTTTTGTTACTAGCTACCTTGCTGTTTTTTATTGTTACTATTACAAAAATCAATACCTACTATCATTACTACACTTTTAGCACCATCTCTTCATAGAACTAGTGCACCTATACAATTTACAATTGTATTTGGTGTGTTGGGGACACAAGAGACTTTTTATAACTTGGTTGCAGGGTTGTTTGAGAGAGACCATCTTCATCCTACGCCTCCCACGGATTGATAAACCTTTGGTCATCCACTTGAGGGAAATTTGCTACTTTCCTACAAAACTCTGCGCTTGGAGGCCCAACACGAGTCTACAAGAACAAGTTGTGTAGTAGACATCAAGCTCTTTTCTGGCGCTGTTGCCGGGGAGGTGAGTGCTTGAAGGTATATCTTTAGATCGTGCAATTAAATCTTTTAGTTTCTTGTTTTTCACTAGTTTGGTTTTTATAAAAGAAAACTACTAAAATGAAGTTTAGGTTGCAACATTTATATCATCTTTATAATGTATTTCGTGAAAATAAGGATTCAGAAAATTGTGTTCAATTGGTAGAGGAAGAAATTATGAAAATACTTAATGAGAATTCCTTGAATGATGAGCATGATTGTAATTTTGCTAGTATGAATTATCTGAATATCCATGATGCTAATGATATGCAAAGCCACAAGCTTGGGGATGCTATGTTTGAAGAAGATGATATTTTTAGTCCCCCAAGTTTTGATGAGAAAATTTATTATGATGATGGCATGCCTCCTCTCTATGATGATTATGATGATGACATGTATGCTATAAAGAGTGATAGTAACCATGAAACTTGTCATCATGATTTTAATATGTAATGTGGTTATGTCAATCAAGTGTCTCATGATAGTTATTTTGTTGAGTTTTCTCCCACTACCATGGATGAAAAGGAATTTGCTTATGTGGAGAGTAATGAAAATTCTATACTTGTGCTTCATGAAAAGAATGATTTATGTGATAGTTATATCTTTGAATTCCTTCATGATGTTACTGAAATTTATTATGAGGGAGGAACATATGCTTGTAGGAATTGCAATAAATCAAGTTTCCTCTTTATGTGTCCAAAGTTTTGAAGTTATGCTTGTTTTGCCTTACTATGCTAGTTGATTCTTGCTCCCATAAATTGTTTGCTCACAAAATCCCTATGCATAGGAAGTGGGTTAGACTTAAATGTGCTTGTCATGAGATTAATGATGCTCTCTTGCATGTTTCAACGAATATTCCTATGTGAGCATCATTGAAATCATCATGCCTAGCTAAAAGGCATTAAAGAAAAGCGCTTGTTGGGAGACAACCCAACACTTTTCCTTTCTGTTTTTGTGTGTTCACATGATTAATATATTCTATTAATCATGTTTTGTGTCTTTTATTTCAATAAAGTGCCAAGTAAAGCCCTTGGTATGACTCACAAAATTAGTAGAATTGATGCTGAAGCAAAATAGAAAGTTTTGACTCCAGTACAGGAATTTTCATTTTTTACTGGAGCGTGATAATGATCTGAAATTTTTAAAAAGTGTTTATATACAAATTATTCAGGTTTTCCTAATGTTTCAGAATTTTTAGAGACAGGGAAGTATGGTTATAATACAAATCTTCACAGACTGTTCGGTTTTTGACAGATTCTGTTTTGCATGCATAGTTTGCTTGTTTTAGTGTTCCCATAGCTTATATTCAGTGATATAAATTATGTGAATGGTAGAATACAGTAGGTATTATGTGAGAACAATTATGAATCTTGTCTTGACAGTACCTAAGTGAATGATCTTTATTTATTATACTAACCCATCTCATGAAATTCCGTTAAGTCTTGTGTGATTGAAGTTTTCAAGTTTTGGATGAGTCACCGATATGAGGAGAATAAGGAGTGACAATACCCTAAGCTTGGAGATGCCCAAGGCACCCCCAAGGTAATATCCAAGGAAGACTCAAGCGCCTAAGCTTGGGGATGCCCCGGAAGGCATCCACTCTTTCGTCTTCAACATTATCGGTATATCTTACTTAGAGCTATATTTTTATTCATCACATAATATGTGCTTTGCTTTGATCGTCATTATATTTTGTTATTATATGTTAGGTGTTACTTATAACCTTGTTTTTCAATAAAAAGTTCCAAGAATTGCCTTAGGATGCTTGCGTTGCATGTTTGATGTGTGCTGTGTAAAATCAGGAACTTTCTCTGTAGTGTTTGAATTTTCATATTTTACTGGAACGTGGAAAGTTTATGTAATTTTTACACTGTGTTGTCATATAAATTATTTATCACGTTCTAAATTTTCATAATTTTTTGTCTTACAGAAGTACGCTGTTTTCATAAATTGCTACAGACTGTTCTGTTTGGACAGTTTACTGCCATAGTTTTGTTATCTACTTATCCCATAGTTTCCATAGCCTATATTGGTAGATATAAATTGTGGAAACGATAGTAAAAAGTAGATGATGTTTGAAAATTATTGCGCAACTTGTCTTGGCAGCACATGAAGTGTTGATTTGTTCTTATGTGTACTAACCTATCTCACGAGTTCTTTTTGAGTTTTGTGTGGATGAAGTTTTTGAGACTTAGGTGAAACTGGGATATAAGAGGATTGGACAAGATACAAAAGCTCAAGCTTGGGGATGACCAAGGCACCCCAGGTAAATATTTCAACAAGTCTCAAGCATCTAAGCTTGGGGATGCTACGGATCCCACCTTGCTTCGTCAACTATCGGTTAGCCTATGTTGAGCCTAAATTTTTATCCGTTCACATGATGTGTGCTATTCTTGGAATGAATTTCTATTTAGTTTTATCTTTGAATATAATACTCAGATATGAAAATCTTTATTGAGAGAGAGTCCTCACATAGCTACTTAAGTGTTTGACTACTCATTGATCTTCACTTATATCGTTTTGGAGTAGCTTGTCATTTACTCTTGTGCTTCACTTATATCCTATGAGTAAATTGTTGAATGAATTGAATACCATGAAGTTGAAATTATATGTTCATATCATGCCTAGTAGTAGCTTCACATTGGGTTGAGAAAGTGAAATCTTTTGAAGCTTGACAATCCAAATATTGGTCATACAAGCAATTCGTGAATGATTAGTATAAGGAAGACAACTTTCACATACAATTATATTATCTTGGACATCTTCTATGATTGTGAATACCCATTAATTATTTTCAAACTTGAGCAAATTAGTTGAAGTTGGACAAGGAAGACAATGTAATGAGTTATGGTTGTGTATATTTGCATAGAAGTTATATTGTTATGGATCCTCCAACATGTGGTGTTTGCTTAGGATCTTTTGCTAGCCAAAAATTCGTACTAAGTAGAGATACTACTTGTGCATCCGAAACCCCTTAAACCCAGTTTCTTGCCATGAGTGCCCACCATACCTACCTATGGATTGAATAAGATCCTTCAAGTAAGCTGTCATCGATGCAAAAAGGCAATAAAATTGCTTCTAAATGTGTTTGATCATTTAGTGTAAGAGAAAATTGAGCGTTGTACGAACTTGTGATGGCAAAGTAATAAAAGCGATGGACTGCATAATGAAAGTTGCTATCATAAGGGGCAATATAACGTGACGATCTTTTGCATTAAGGGATTGTGCATACAAAACCAAAAAGCGCATGACAAGCTCTGCTTCCCGCTGCGAAGGGCCTACCTTTTACCTTTTAGTATTTACTTTTATGCAAGAGTCAATAGTATGCGTTCTCATTTCAACCTCAATTATTCTCTAGTTGGCAAGCATCATGTGGTGGGGAAAGATCTAGGCACATATGGCCAGTCAAAAATATTTGATCATGACTTATTATTGTTGACAATTATCTCTATGATAAATGAGTTGGGAGGCGAAACATTAAGCCCCTATCTTTCTCTGTGTTCGATGGATGCCATTTTTCTAAAATTATGATTTGAGTACTAGCAATCATAGAAGACTATATGATGATTGAGTATGTGGAGCTCTTACTTAGACTTTGTTGAGAATAAGTTGAATTGCAATTGCTTGGTAACTAAGAATATAGGTTGTTAAGTTTCAAGAGAATTCATCGTTTGAACCATAACATGTGAATTGGTTCCTACTTTATCATGATGAGTTTTATGAGAAAGAGTTGTTGTTATGATGCTAGGCAAAGTGGTTGAAATTATCATTGATCAAACTTATGCACTATGCTAGCATTCACACTTCATAAATTATTTTCTTTTATCATTTACCTACTCGAGGACGAGTAGGAATTAAGCTTGGGGACGCTGGTACGTCTCCAATGTATCTATAATTTATGAAGTATTCATGCCATATTTACAACAATTTTATATGGTTTTGGTATGATTTGCATGGAACTAATCCGGACTGACGTTGTTTTCAGCAGAACTACCGTGGTGTTGTTTTTTGTGCAGAAATAAAAGTTCTCCAAAGGCAACGAAACATTTTGATGATTTTTTTGGAACAAAATAGGCACTAGAAGCTTCGTGGGAGGGCCAGAAGAGCCACGAGGTGGCCACAATCCACCAGGGCATGCCAACCCCCTCTGGCGCGCCCTGGTGTCTTGTGGGCCCCTCGTGGTCCATCTTTGCGTGAAACCGATGCCCAAAAATCCTATATATTCAGAAACCCCCAGAAATAACCCTAGATCAGCAGTTCCGCCACCGCAAGCCTCTGTAGCCACGAAAAACCAATCTAGACCCCGTTCCGGCACCCTGCCTGAGGGGGAAATCATCACCGGAGGCCATCTTCATCATCCCTATGGTCTCCATGATGAGGAGGGAGTAGTCCACATCGTGTTCTTGATTTGGCATGATCTTGATGTATCACGGGCTTTGTTAATATAGTTGGATCATATGGTGTTTCCCCTCTCTATCTTGTTGTGTTGAATTGAGTTTTCCCTATGAGATTTCGTTATTACTGGATTGAATACTTTTATGGATTTGAGAGCACTTGATCTATGTCTTGGCACTCAACTCGCGGATTCCCGGGGTGACATTGGGGTAATCTATGCATAGGGGTTGATGCACGTTTTCGTCCTACTTTCTCCTGTAGAAATCTTTGGACACTCTTTGAGGTTCTTTGTGTTGGATTGAGTATTATGAATCTAAAATCATTTGATGCGTATCATATAATTAACTCATGGATACTTGTGGTGACATTGGAGTATCTAGGTGACATTAGAGTTGGTTGATGCGTATCATATGGTGTTATTTTAGTAAGAACTCTTAGATAGATCTATCGGAAAGGATAACTTGGTGTTATTTTAGTATGAACTCTTGGATAGATCGATCGGAAAGGATAACTTTAAGGTGGTTTCGTACCCTACAAACAATTTCTTCTTATGTTCTCCGCTAGATAAGAACTTTGGAGTGATTCTTCGTTGCACGTTAAGGGATTGTTATGTGATCCAATTATATTAGCATTGTTGAGAGATTGCACTAGCGAAAGTACGGACCCTAGGCCTTGTTTTCAAGCATTGCAATACCGTTTGTGCTCACTTTTGTTACTTGCTACCTTGCTATTTTTTATTGTTGCTATTACAAAAATCAATACCTACTATCATTACTACACTTGTATCACCATCTCTTCGCTGAACTAGTGCACCTATACAATTTACCATTGTATTTGGTGTGTTGGGGACACATGAGACTTTTTATTATTTGGTTACAGGGTTGTTTTAGAGAGACCATCTTCATCCTATGCCTCCCACAAATTTATAAACCTTAGGTCATCCACTTGAGGAAAATTTGCTACTGTCCTACAAAACTCTGCGCTTGGAGGCCCAACACGAGTCTACAAGAACAAGTTGTGTAGTAGACATCAGGGCGCGCGGCCGCGGCCGGGTCGTCGGGATTCGTCGGCCATGGTGGCGGGGGAGAGGGGGCGAGGGAGAGTTTTGGGTAAATTGGAGGAAAAATGAGGCGGTCATGTCGCCGACGGACGGGCCAGGGGGAGGACAAGGGCACGCATCCGGCATCTGTCCGTTTGGCTGCAAAAGCGGCTCAAAGTTAGGGCGACATAGATTGAAAGCGGACAAAAACGAACATCGGTCCATTTGCTCTCGCGCGTTGGGCGGTCTATTCAATCCACTAGTGGACCAGTTGCGCCAAATGGCGCAGAGGCACGCTGAATACATGTACACATTGAAAAGAAAATACATGATTTAGTTGGTTTAGTTGTCAACAAGCATATATGGTATCAAATTTAGCGCACTCAGAACATACACCCACTTGCCATATCCAATTTTCTGAGAGAGAACCACCTACCCTTGTGTTGAGGTCAAGATGATCCACTCCAACCATATGGATATTGATTTCTAGCCTCCCCAAGTTGCTTTCCATCCAATCAATCTCTTCTACCCATGCCAAATCTGTGAGAGAGTGATTGAGTGTTGAGGAGACTATCTTTTGAAGCACAATAGCAAAGAGTTCATCATACTACCACATCTATTACCTTTTGGAGGGTGGTGCCTCCTAGATTAGTTAGGTGTCGCTTGGGAGCCTCCTTCTTCGTGATTGTGGAGTTGAACCAAGAAGTTTTTACGGGCAAGGAGATCGCCTACTTCGTGAAGATCTACCCATAGTGAGGCTACTCCTTCGTGGACGGAAGCCGTGATGGAATAGACGAGGTTGCTACTTCGTGGACCCTAACGGGTGGAGCCCTCTGTGGACTCTCGCGACCGCTACCCTCCATGGGTTGAAGTCTCCATCAGCATGGATGTAAGATAGCACCAACTATCGGAACCACGGGAAAAATCTTCGTGTCATCTATTGTATTTGATCTTCCTATCTCTACTCTCTTACATATGCTTGTCTTTACTTTCCGCTGCCATACTTGTTGACTAGCATGTGTAGGGTGCATTAGACTTGTTAGAATTGCTAAAATCTGCCAACCAATTAACTTGTAAAAGGTTAGGTTTTTAATTTGTCATGTAGTCTATTCACCACCTCTAGACGCCTCTTCTAGTGATCCCACAATTGGTATCAGAGCTTTGGTCTCCATAGCTTCGGTTTCCTCGCCGTTGGAGGAAGATGGATGTGTCTAGTTTGGGGAGTCTTAGTTGTAGAGTGCCCGTTCTTGATGGGGAGTACTATAGTCAATGGAAATATGAGATGCTTGAGTTATTCAATGAATTCCATTTGAGCAAGTACGTTAAGAGCCCCTATGTACCTGCCATTGATTCTTTACATCCCACACACAAACAGGAAATTGAAATGCTTCGTAATCTTAGAACTATTAATCTTATCATTAGAGGATTGCCTAGAATTGTGTTTGATCAAATGAAGAATTTTTAATGTGCTTATACTTTGTGGAATGATTTGGAGAAACGATATCCAAATTATTCATTGAGTAATCTTGATGAAATTCTTCATAAATCTGTTGCTTTTCACAAAATGATGCCTGGTGATCCTAAGTTTGATGATTATCTGTTTGAGCTTAGAGACCTCATGCGTGCTAAAGGAGATGTCATAACTATCAACAACATCATTGTTGAAGCCATTCACATTCATAATCTTGAACACTGTCATGATCACAACTCTAACAAATCTCTTGTTTCTTAAGACGAGGATTTCCCACTTGATGACAATGTGGAACATGGCTACTAAGATGAAGATGAGTTGTTTGGCATCGAGTATGAGAAGACCATGAAGAATCTAAGTCTCATGGGAAACTGCAAGGATTACATGTCCGGAGGAAAAGAGTGGATTCTCGATAGTGGATGCCCCGATCACATGACCGGAGATAGAGACATGTTTCAAGAGATCACACCAAACCATGGACCGCGAAGGTATGTGACTTTTGGAGACAACTCCAAGGGTAATGTACTTGGTCTTTGTAAGGTGGCCATATCTCATGATAGCTCCATCCAAAATGTCATGCTTGTTGAATCCCTTGGCTATAATCTTCTTTCCGTATCTAGACTTGCCGACTTTGGTTTTAATGTGCTATTTACCAAAGAAGATTGCCAAGTGTTTCGTCAAGATAATCATATCATGGTCTTTACCGGTTTCCGTAGAGGTGATCTATACATTGTTGATTTCACTAAGAGATCCAAACCTTGCACTTGTCTTATTGCAAAACCTTCTAAAGGTTGGCTTTGGCACAGAAGACTAGGACATGTTGGTATGCGTAATCTAGACAAGCTCATCAAAGGTGATCATATACTTGGTGTTAAAGATGTTATATTTGACAAAGATAGACTTTGTAGTGCTTGTCAAGCTGGAAAGCAAGTAGGTGGAAGTCATCCTGTAAAGAATATCATGACTACTAGGAGACCACTCGAGTTGCTTCATATGGATCTTTTTGGTCCCAATGCTTAGAAGAGCCTCGGTGGAAATTCCTTTGGTCTAGTTATAGTTGATGATTTTTCCAGACTTACGTGGGTATTCTTTGTTGATGATCAGTCGCAGGTGTAAAAGATCTTCAAGAACTTCGCTCGCAAGGCTCAAAATCAATATGAACTGAAGATCAAGAAAGTTCGGAGAGACAACAGATCGGAGTTCAAGAACATGAATGTGGATTCCTTTCTTGATGAAGAAGGCATTTCACATGAGTTCTCGGCTACGTACACGCCTCAACAAAATGGAGTCGTTGAGAGGAAGAACCGAAGTCTTATAGAGATGGCTAGAATGATGCTCAACGAATACAAGACGCCAAGACACTTTTGGGCAGAAGCCGTGGAAACACCTTGTCATGCCGCGAACCGACTCTATCTACACAAGCTTCTCGGTAAAACGGCATACGAGCTACTCACAAGTAACAAGCCCCAAGTTGGATACTTTCGGGTATTTGGCTCCAAGTGTTACATTGTTGATAAGCATCATCGTTCTAAATTTGCTCCTAAATCTCATGAAGGTTTCCTACTCGGTTACGGATCAAACTCTCACACTTACCGTGTCTACAACAACTTCACTCGAAAAGTTGAAGAGACGGTAGATGTGAAGTTTGATGAATCTAATGGTTCGCAAGTCGAACAATTGCCAAATGATGTAGGAGATAAGGAACCTTTGGAAGCTATCCAAGACTTGTCCATCAGCAAGATTCGTCCCATGGAGGTAAAGGAAAGTACTTCATCGACCCAAGTGGAAGACCCTACTTCGCGTCAAGGCGAACCTCAACACGACATGAAGGCATCCACAAGTGGTACATGACAAGATGAAGAGGAGGAAGAAGTTCATCATGATGATCCACTACAGCCACCATCACCGCCACCTCAAGGCAATGACACCTTCAACAACAATGAAGAAGATGATGATGAGGAAGCTCCACCGGCCAAGACGAAAAAGCTACCTCGAGTTCGAGCAAGAGTGAACAAAAATCATCATTTAGAGCAAATCTTCGGTGACATACAAACTGGGAGAATAACTCGCTCTAAATCTCGATTGGCTAACTTTTGTGAGCATTATTCATTCATCTCTAGTATTAAGCCTTTGAAGGTAGAAGAAGCTCTTCAGGACCCGGATTGGGTGAATGCTATGCACGAGGAGCTACACAACTTCGAGAGGAACGAAGTGTGGACACTAGTGGAAAAGCCCAAGGAAGAGCAAAACATCATCGGAACCAAGTGGGTGTTTCGAAACAAACAAGACGAAGATGGTCAAGTCGTACGCAACAAGGCGCGTCTCGTGGCTCAAGGCTACACCCATGTCGAAGGTATGGACTACGGTGAGACCTATGCTCCCGTTGCTAGACTTGAAGCTATTTGTATACTTCTCACATATGCTAATCAACATGATATCCCACTTTATCAAATGGATATTAAAAGTGCATTTTTAAATGGTGTGATTGAGGAAGAGGTCTATGTTAAACAACCCCTGGTTTTGTAAACCCTAAGAAACCTAATCATGTTTACAAGCTTCGTAAAGCTCTCTATGGTCTTAAGCAAGCTCCACAATCTTGGTACAAATGCTTAACAAAGTTTCTTATCAAAAAAGGTTTTTAAATTGGTAAAATTGACGCAACCTTATTCACTAAGAGAGTTAATGGTGAATTATTTCTGTGCCAAATTTATGTGGATGATATTATCTTTGGATCTACTAACCCACAATTTAGTGAGAAATTTGCAAGGTTGACGTCCGAGAAGTATGAGATGTCCATGATGTGTGAGCTGAAATTTTTCCTTGGTTTGCAAATCAAGCAAACAAGAGAAGGAACTTTCATCTCTCAAAACAAGTATACCAAGGACTCGATAAAGAAGTTAAACATGCAAGAGTGTAAAGGAATGAAAACTCATATGCCTACTAGTGGAAATGTTGACCTCACCAAGGAGGTCAGACCGGTTGATCAAAAGGTTTATCGATCAATGATCGGTTCATTGCTATATCTATGTGCCTCCCGTCCCGATATTATGCTTAGTGCATGCATGTGTGCTAGATATCAAGCTGCTCCTAAAGAGTGTCCTCTTAAGGCCGTGAGAAGAATTGTGAGATACTTGATACATACACCAAACTTTGGCATATGGTATCCTAAGGGATCTTCTTTTAACCTCGTTGGCTATTCCGACTCGGACTATGCCGGAGATAAGGTTGATAGAAAATCCACCTCGGGTACATGTCAATTTCTTGGTAGATCTCTTGTGTCTTGGTCATCCAAGAAACAAAACTCGGTATCTCTATCTACCGCCGAAGAGAAATACATTTCCGCCGGATCATGTTGTGCGCAATTGCTATGGATGAATCAAACTATTAAGGATTATGGAATCCATGTGAGACATGTTCCATTGTTGTGTGACAATGAGAGTTCTATTAAGATTGCTCATATTCCCATGCAACATTCTCGAACTAAACATATTCAAGTTCGTCATCATTTCATTCGTGATCATGTTACCAAAGGGGACATTAATCTCTAACATGTTCGCACCAACAAGCAATTGGCCGATATCTTTACTAAGCCACTTTATGAGAAAGTGTTTTGTCACTTGAGGAGTGAGTTGAACAACATTGATGCTTCAAACTTGAGCTAGACTCACTCGGATGCATGCAAGGGCATGAGCTTACATGACTATTCCATGTTACACTTGATATGACACTATCTTATATCTTCGAAATATATGCTCCCTTGTATTGCATCTAACCTTTTGCAGGTACTTGGAAGAACTACATTCCACAAGATTGCCAACAACTCACATCAAAAGCAATCTTGTCATGGCCAAGTATCCACAACTCTTCTTTGATGATGGAAGGAAGAAGACAATCCAAACCATATCCTTGACAACCACTTGATAAACAAATTTCATTCTTGTCATTTGGATACATCTTGCTCTTCCTTGCATGACTAACCCATCTAGGTGAAAAGAGAACCAAAACGATCAAGGATAGCTCTCAACTCAAGATGATCTTCATCAACTTCGAGCATCCACAAAAATTTCTCCTTCATGCTACGTCATCAACATCACTCAATGGTATGTGATCATATCCTTGAAGAAGCTTTACTCCAAGTCATGAGATAAAGCAACTCAAATGATATGAAAACATTAAAAATGCTTAATCGAAAAATGGTAACCCCATTTTGAGCTTAACGTAGAGTATGACCTATGATGAAGTATTCTTTCTTGGCACCTTAAGTCAATATAATCTAATATAGGTGACCTAGTCACCGCCCATAATCTAGATGAAGCATCTTGTTTGGTTCATCTTATAGTTGTGTGCTTTCTTGGAACCACTCAATTTCCATCTAGTTGAAAATTCCTTGCAAAACATTCTGAAAATTCACTTCAAATCATTTTATTCTATTGAGACTTTCTGAAAATTTGCTTTTGACAAACTTTGCTAAGTTTCTATTTTGCATTTTGGACCCTCCGATCCAGATAACTCGGTGTCACCGATCATGCAGATACGATGCACAACCTCATATCGGTTCCACCGACTCATTTTCCTTGGAGCCACCGATTTTGCTATCTTTTGTGTTTTTTGTCAAAAAGGGGAGAAACCTTAAAGTTTTTTTAGATGCCTGTAGGGGGAGAAATTTTGTTCAAGGATTCCTATATCAAAGGGGGGGGGGAATCTTAAGAAGCTTTTCAGATAATAAAAGGGGGAGAAAATACACAAGGATCCCTTAATCTCAAATGCTCTCAATGACCCTTATTCCCTAGGATCCCTTCCCTCTCAATGATCCCTTTTATCTGACCCTTTGTGTGACCCTTTTTGGAAATTATTGCCAAAGGGGGGAGAAATATCAAAGCTTCAAAGCTTATGCTCATACCAAAGGGGGAGATATAATATTAAGGGGGAGAAATATCAAAGCATGTATGCTTTAGGGGGAGAAATATCAAGGGGGAGAGATAATCATGAAGAGAAGAAGCTTATGCTTACCCAAAGGGAGAGAAATAGAGAATGTATTTTGATTGCTTATGTTTGTTAGACTTTTCTCAGCCCTACCTACTCCCAGTATCTACATGCTAAGATTCAGTTGGAGAGGAAGATTTACAAATCCATACTTAGGGGAGAAAGTTCTAAATGTGTTTTGGAGACATATAAATCTTCATATGTCTTCCATATCTTGGTACTCTTGAATATTTTTGCATTTGGATATGTAGAATACTCTTGTGTTTCCTAACATTGTTTTCTCAAGTATGCTTCTACTACTAGAATTCTCAAGAACTTCAAGGTAAGTATATGCATCATATCTTTGGTCAAGATGATCTCTTGCTTCTTGCACATATTGTTTGCAAGAGTGAAGTCTTGAACATGGAGACACCTCATTCACATATATTTGATGCACATAGCCAAGATATACATGACTTGTCATGTCATTTCTACTATGTGTGTGTTCATGCATTCCAAAGCAACTATCCTTTAAAATGGATTGCACACATTTAGGGGGAGCTTGTACTAGTCATGTATCCTTCAAAGCTATCACATATTCCTGCATATCTTAATTTCAAGCTTTGATTGTATGTTGTCATCAATTAACAAAAAGGGGGAGATTGAAAGCACATATGCTCCCTTGGTGGTTTTGACAATTCATGACAACATACATTGTCTCTTAGACTAATAGTTCTATCTAGTTTATTTTAGGTTTAGTCCACAGAGAGGATTGGCTAAAGGATTGTGTGGAGAACCTCACCAAGGAAAGGAAGGAATAGAATTAGCCATGCTTCAAGAATGAGGACTCCTGAGAAAGCCAATACTATTAAAAGGGGATGAGGTAAATATGATGATCTGGTTGCTCAAGTGCTTAGAGATTAGCCACCAAAAATACTCACCCACTTTCCCACACAAATCTTCTGTTCAAAGCCAAAAGTCAAAATTCGGTGACACCAACTTTCCCATTCGGATCCACCGAGTTTCAACCCAGACAAAACCCTAGCCAAACCCTAGCATCTCGGTACTACCAACATTCCTTTCGGTGCAACCAAAAACAGTGACCAACTTTCTGTTAACCAATTTCTCAAAATCGGAACTTCCGAGTTTTAAGAATCAGTGACACCGAGATTCGATAAATGCCTAGGACAGCCATATCGATACCATTGAGATTCATATATCGGTCTCACCAAAAAGCCTAAAGTTGCCACATTTTGCACTAGTCGGTACAACCGAGTTTTTGCTTCGGTTTCATAGAGTTGGGCAATAATGTTGTAACGGTTGGATTTTTGTAGATGCCTATATATACTCCTCCACCACCTATCACTCGTAAGAGAAGCACTTCGAACATACACCCACTTGCCATATCCAATTTTCTGAGAGAGAACTACCAACCCTTGTGCTGAGGTCAAGATCATCCACTCCAACCATATGGATCTTTCTTTCTAGCCTCCCCAGGTTGCTTTCCATCCAATCAATCTCTTCTACCCATGCCAAATCTGTGAGAGAGTGATTGAGAGTTGAGGAGACTATATTTTGAAGCACAAGAGCAAAGAGTTCATCATACTACCACATCAATTACCTTTTGGAGGGTGGTGCCTCCTAGATTGGTTAGGCATCGCTTGGGAGCCTCCTTCTTCGTGATTGTGGAGTTGAACCAAGAAGTTTATACGGGCAAGGAGATAGCCTACTTCGTGAAGATCTACCCATAGCAAGGCTAGTCCTTCGTGGACGAAAGCCGTGATGGAATAGACGAGGTTGCTACTTCGTGGACCCTAACGGGTGGAGGCCTCAGTGGACTCTCACGACCGCTACCCTCCGTGGGTTGAAGTCTCCATCAACGTGGACGTACGATAGCACCACGTATCGGAACCACGGGAAAAATCTTCGTGTCATCCATTGCGTTTGATCTTCCTATCTCTACTCTCTTACATATGCTTGTCTTTACTTTCCGCTGCCATACTTGTTGACTAGCATGTGTAGGGTGCATTAGACTTGTTAGAATTGCTAAAATCTGCCAACCAATTAACTTGGGAAAATGTTAAGTTTTTAATTTGTCATGTAGTCTATTCACCCCCCCCCCCTCTAGACGCCTCTTCTAGTGATCCCACAGTTATCTACTACCTCCATTTCAAAATATATGATGTTTTGGTCTTATATTTAGCAACAGAGGGGGCTGGTACAATGAGATGCGCGCATAGACCCATTTAAAATCATGAATGCGTCTTATGTATGCATTTATTAGTAACTTTAGCTGTGAGCAACCACTTAGGGCTTATTTTTACATATATATATATATATATACACTTGAGCATGCGCAATTTGTAATCAAACACATTTTCAAACATAGGATTTGGAACAACTGTTAACATAAGATAGGAATAAAGATTTGGTTCTTCCTTGGAGATGCACTAATTCAGTACACACATATGTAGACCTATCAAATATTTATTCGCCAGGAACTACGTCACACAGCAAGGCTCCATCATCCGTGAAATCAAACTAATTTAGTTGTAGAATTTGTTTTGCTGTTGCAAACTTGTGTGTTCATTCTCCCCTCCAACCTTAGCTAATACTCCCTCCGTTCCTAAATATAAGTCTTTTAAGATATTCCACTACGGACTACATAAAGAGCAAAATGGATGAATCTATACTCTAAAGTATGACTATATACATCCGTATGTAGTCCGTAGTGGAATCTCTTAAAAGACTTATATTTAGGAACGGAGGAAGTAGAACCCGGCTTCGAGGGCAGATACAGGGGCATGGGACCTGTCAAGATTTTTTGAGAATGGAAAACACACCAGCATGAGATTTATTAAGACAAACACATTATATCAGTTTCTAATTGGGGCTCACATTATAGCAGAAATAATGAGAGGTGACAATATGCAACGCCCAAGATGCGGTCCTATTCTTATTTTTGGCTCGAGGGCCTCGATAGGGATAGCAGCGCATCTCGTCGTTTCGCAAGAATGGATATCGTTACAAGTACATGTAAAGAGGAGATGAGTATATGGAATTGGCTTACACTCGCCACAAGCTAAATCATGATCGCATCAATACATCAATACATTCAATCACCATACAGAAGAGCAGGGTCCGACTACGGACGAAATCAAACGATAAAAGCGAAATCCATCCTTGCTATCCCAGGCTGCCGGCCTGGAACCCATCCTATGATCCATGAAGAAGAAGAAGAACTCCAAATCAAACAAGCATCGCTCTCACATCAAAGCATCGCATTACCTGTGCCTGCAACTGTTGTTGTAGTAATCTGTGAGCCACGGGGACTCAACAATCTCATCTCCAAGGGTATCAAGACTAGCAAAGCTTAATGGGTTAGGTATGGTTAAGTGGTGAGGCTGTAGCAAGCACTAAGCATTTATTTGAGTGGCTAACTTACGAGTACAAGAATAAGGGGGGGTGATCGTCGCATAAACGGACGTGAACTAGTAATGATCACTAAGTGATCCTGAACACCTACCTACTAGTCAAACATAACCCCACCGTGTTCTCTCTCGGTTCAGAAATTCACGAGAAGAGACAGTCACGGTTACGCACATGGTTGGCGTATTTTATTTCAGTTTACTTTAATTTTTCTATGACCGGATGTTAAAAAATTTCCAAGTTGCCACATAACCGTGGGCACGGCTTCTCGAAAAGATTTAACCCTGCAGGGGTGCTCCAACTCATCCATCACAAACTAACCACAAGCTGCGTTGGAATTCCTCAACCGCGGGATAAACCCGTAGTATTCACGGAATTCTTATGGAAAATCTCAACCTCGAGATAGCCCGAAGTGTCCTCGAAATCCCATGCACAAGACGTTCGAGAAAGGTAAAACAAATCCAGCAAGGCCGCCCGACGTGTTGACGAACCCGATAGGAGACGCGTATTTCGTTCTCAGGACACGACGGATAAAGCAAAGCATACGGTGGCCTAATAGACATCTCTCGAGTTGACCCGGGTTGGCCCCGCATGGCACTCTAGTTTGGACCAACACTCATGAGGAGCACTGGCCCGGGTTGTTGATTAAAGATCCTCGGGTTAATTACTCCATATGCAGGTTTATTAGTTATTAGGAAAATGTAGTACCAATGTTGGGCCTTGCCAGAAGAGTTTTATCCCAAAAAAAAATCTAGGGGGTCCCCATAATAACCCCGAGCATGTTAGGAGCGCTCAATATGGAACATAACACCGGTACACAAGTAACTAGGGCGGCAAAAGTGGAACAAAACACCGAATAAGAGGCCAAGCCCTCCACCTTTTACCAGGTATATATGTGCATTAAATTGAATAGCAATAATATTGTGATATCTAAAAAAAACATCCATGTTGGCACATGAAAAAAAATTGCACCTGCAACTAGCAATGCTATAAGAAAGGCTGAGCAAGCGGTAACTTAGCCAAACAATGGTTTGCTAGGATGTGGAGGGTTAGAGGCTTATCATGGCATTTTGGGAGGCTTGACATACAAGTGGTAGGTAACGAGACATAACGATAGAAGCGAGACAACTAGCATAGCAATGATAATAGTGGTATCCAGGGAAATGATCATCTTGCCTGAGATCTCGCTTGGAAGAAGAACGAATCCTTGAAGAAGATGATCCAACGTAATCGAACGAATCCTCACACACCGAACGCTTTCGGTACTCTATCGAGAAGAATCTATCCAGAAACAACAATCAACACATGATAAACACCACAACATATGCATGACATGATGCGCAAATAACATGATGCAAGTCCGGTTTAGTTATGTAAGACATGGCAAGCACAACAACCAATTACTACTCATTAAGTGAAGTTCAATATACAACGGGTTGCATATTGACGAAAATCCACATTCGAATCATTTAGTTCACTCTCGTTTATTTACATGGCAAGTTTAAATGTTGTTTAACATGGCATGAGGTGAAGCATAAGTAAACTAGACATCTAGGCATATTGAATGAGGTCGGAAACAACATATAGCATTTCCGAAATGACCCCATATGTTAATTTGAAAATTGGTCCAGATCTGAACTAATCATGTTTTATATTTTTTAAACAGCAAAAATAAATGCACCATGTGATTCTACATGTCATTCTAAGCGTTTTACATATATAGATCATTTAAAACGGAGCTACGGCCTAAAAGATATGACACACACAAGATGAATATGTCATGAATGCAAAATGCATGCAAATGACAACCACAAACATACCAAATCGTATATGCAGCAAGATATTATGAAACTACATGAGATTCTAGTGAAGTTTCATGTGGAACATGTTCAAAACGGAGTAACGGTTCAACACTAGCAAGCAACACAAGTTATAGACATAATCTGCCCAAAACAGTGACATGGTATTTTGCACACATCAAAACAATAAGCTACAAGATTCTACAATGCACAAACAAGACATGGAGCAGTAGCCTACATGATGCACAACAATTCATATCATCACAACAAATTGAGTAGCAGCATGGATCACTAGGAAATAAGCTCATAAGATGGCAATAAAATATAGCAGATTAGGACTTAGTGAAAAATCACAGTTTTTAGACAGAGAAGTTTTTATCACGAAGGCATTTGCAGAAATAAAACTACATGCTACAAGGCATATATTGGCATGAAACTTAACATCTTGGTAGAGGACATGATGCACTACAATTCATTCCATTATGGCAACATAAAATTATGCACAGATTACTAGCTAGCATGAACACAACATGGCATTCCGCTATAACCAGATTCTCAGACTTAGTGAAATTTTAGAGTAGACATGGGCAACAGTTTTTAACAGATTGACATTTTGGACAACAGATATAACTATGATGCAAATCCTATACATGGCAACAAATGGCACAATATGGTAGACAATGAGATGCTTAACAAAAGACTCCATTAGGGCAACAATAAAAGAGTCCTAGATCACTAGAAAATCACAAGGCAACATGACAACAAAATAACAGTTTCGGACTTAGAATTATTTAGACCCCTCAAAACAGCAACATTGATGCATACTACAAATCACTAAGCATGTACGCATGATGAAAACTACAGCTACACAAGGAATCCATGGCATGACAAATACACCAACAGCAAGTATACATTGCATACTACAAATCACTCCATTGGCACACATTCGAAAGAGGCATGGTTTGCTTAATATGATGCTCACAAAACGAAACTTATCGTTAACAGATTACAGTTTTGACGATTACGGTGAGATGCACTTTTCTAATAGAGTTTTAGGCCTGTAGATGACCTCAAATATAGATGCAAATGATGCCATGATGTAGAGTACAATGAGTAGAACATTTTTCATATATAAATCACTTCATTCTGATAAACACGCGCAAAGTTACAAGCGCTTGAATATAGCAATATGATAAAGAAAACTGAGGACTTAGAAATATTTCACCTCGCGAAGGCTGGACAGGGAGGACCCGGGACGGGGTTGTACGGCCGTTTGGATCGATGACCAGCGGGATCCAGGACCAGGGCCGTCTCGGCGGTTGGTCGACCGAGGTGGCCGGCCGGCAATGGCGCGGCGGTCGACGTCGGGGCCAGGGACGGGCGCCGGCGGGGATGGTCGGAGGCGGTGGGATCCGCCGGATCCGGGGGCGGCCATAGCTGGTGGGGCGGCGGCGCGGATGGGTCGGGGTGGAGCAGTTCAGCGAGAGCCAGGGCGGGGTCGACCGGCAGAGGAAACCATCGGTGAGGCGAACGCGTCTGCGGGCATGGCGGAGACCGGACGCGGCGGCGGGCTGCGCGTAGGAGCCTCGGGGTCGAGCGGCGCGGCGGCAGAGGATCGTCGGCGGGCGGCGGCACTTGAAGGCCAGCGGGCATTGTGGCTTGTCTAGGGTGACGCGGGACTCCATAGGCGGCGCGCGGGCTTCGCTCAGCCCGGATCGGGCCCGGGATGGCCGAATCTAGGACCGTGCGGGCCACGGGGAGGTGGGAGGTGGAGGAGCGGCGCGGGGCTGACGTGGCTTGCTGCTAGTGGTGAAGAGCGGCGGCTGGGCTGGTGGCAGCGCTCCTGCCAAGTGGCGGCGGTGGGGAGGACCGGTGTTGAGAATGAGGAGGAGGGAGGAGTCCATTTTTGGTAGGGGAGGAGGTCTTAAATAGGCAGGTGGGTCTAGGGTTAGGTTTACGGGGGGGTTTGTGGGGAGGGAGGGGGGTCGACCCTTCGATCACGATCCGATGGTCCGATCGGAGAGGTGTGTTTGGTTGGTTGTGTTGGGCTGTGTAGATGGGCTAGGTGGGGATGAGAGGGAAGGTTTGCGGCACGGCAACGGAGTTTTAAAACTGAAAACGTCCAACGAATAAACCGGCTATAGTGCCGCTATAGGTTTAACGGTTCGGGTATCAACTGACCTCCGATTGCGATGAAATTTGGCAGGTGGTCTACCTACAATATAACAAGACCGCACGCCAACTTTCGACCCAATCCGAGAATACTTTATACCCACTTTTGATAACAATATTTTAACGATGCCGCGGGCGCGTGCATGTGTGGTTGGTCTCGAAATGGTCAACGGCACGAACGGAGAGAACCAACAACTATGAACGGATGCATGTTTTGAAAACTGACGCAACGGAGTTCCGATGCAATGCAGATGATGCAAATTATGTGATGATGAACGCGACAACCAAACGAATCACACGATGACAATGGAATAAAAGGGGGAATCTTCTGGAGCGTCGGTCTCGGGCAGTTACAACTCTCTTCCACTTACAAGAGATCTCGACCCGAGATCTTAGAATGAGAAGGGGAAGAGGAAGAGGAAAGGAAGACGGAAAACTTAGTTGCTTCTTTGACAAACGAATGAAACCAACAAAACTTCGAAGTTGAAAAGAGATGAAGAATGGCACGAGGAACAACAAGAATTCCAAAAGAAATTTGGGCAGCACTTTGGTAGAAAAAAGAAGAAAAACTTGATAAGATGGAAAGAACTTGAAAAGAGGGCACAACACTCCGGTTAATTGGATAAGCAGGGAAGGAACATGATCTTAACAACCTGAGATGAAGGGATGAATAGAGCAACACCACAATGCCTCCGGAACAAAAGAATAAAGCTAGATCATTGGAGAGAAGAGAATGGAGAAGAAATGACAATTTCTACCACAATTGAATTTGAAAAGCATCCTAAAAAGAAGAGATTGAACGGAGTTGTTGAAAAATCAACAATGAAAGAGAAAACTTGTTGTGGGCTTATGGTAAACATCTCAAAATTATGAGGTGACAACCGACCACTAACGGAAAAAAAAAGATTGCTTGGGAGCAACAAGAGATGAAAACTCCTTTCACCGAGAGGATACGTTGAGAACTTGGATCATTGATAAGCACCACAAATAGCAACAATCCTTAGGAAACGCTTTAGGTGAAATCTGATCCAAGATAACTCCAAGGAAAACAAATGGGTTTAAATATCTCATTCTTGATAAATTATCTTCGAGACTCCTCATGAATCAAGAATGCTATAAGACCATCCAACAAGATAAGAGAGAATGAATTGCACTTCAGAATACAAGATGAATGATACTTGAGCCTCTCCAACAAGAATCTTGAAGAACACTTTCAGAAGGAATTAAATCCTTGAAGATCCACCATGAAGAACCTCCATATGCAAAAGAATGATCAAAAGAAATGAAGGCTGGAAAGAATAAGATTATGACCTTGCAAAGATTTATATGGGGCTTCTTGAAGAGATACTTGACAACACTTGAAATCCAGAATTTGATATCATGCACAACTCCGGCAGAAGGATTGGAATCACTTGATGAAACAAGAATAAGAATTATGTTATGCTTATCCTTCAATTAGTTAAATTGATAACAACCAACGGACTGGGCATACAACTTTTTCTTCTTGAAAAAATATTGAAGAGATACATAATTTTGAAGAAGTCTTGAATGAACCACCGAAAGAATTGCAAACGAATGGGGATAAATGAGAACAAAGAGGTCAATATTTGCCTAATAGAACCTTCAACAAGGCACCAGAATAATTAAGACACGAATGAAGAGAAAAAAATTGAGAAGAATTTGAGAACAAAAGCTCAAAGTTGAGAACAAAGAAATCTTCTGAAATGATGGCCTTCGGAGGATCGAGAAATGGAACAACTCAAAAATGCTCCGGATAGATATGCAAAGAATTACTCATGATCGAAAATAATTAGAGAGGATAGCAACAAGCTTAAACCATGAATCTTCAAGAGAATGGACAAAGATTTAAGAGAAACACTTCTTTTGACTTCGGCACTGAGGATAATGGCGAGAAACACCACCAAGACTTACTAAGACACGCCGGGACAATGAATAAATAAAGGTTGAGCCAATGATGAAAATAATTCAAAGCGGTCTTGGAGAAGGAATATGACTGATGAGATTCATTCTTGCGTCACATTTGAAAAGAACTTGAGATCCCCGAAAAAGAAAAGAAGAGCCAGGTAAGGTCCTGGCAAAACCTGTGGGTTATGGGCCCACTAAAAGAAACACCTTTGAATCGATTGCTTAGAAGGAGAGATTGCACCGGTACAAATGAAAACTTGATGAGGTGAGACCCTCGAAATAATTCAAGAGGATATGAATGAAAACACGATTCTTCTGAGATATCTTCAGCACTCCGGATAGGATGCAGAGAGGTGAATAAACAAGAGAGGTTTGCCTAAGAATTTCCAACATGTGAAAGCATATAAGGAATGACAAGGATATGATGAACACCGAGAGGTTGAATTTAATCCACCGGAGAAGAAATCGATAATGAAGAACGATGAACTTAGCACTTGAGCATCTTCACAATGAATCACCAGATACATATGGAAGAAAAGATAACGCAAGCATGACATGAAAAGAAGTGCACTTGGATGATAATTTGATCATTGAAGAAAACGGGCGGGAGGGCGGGGAAAACAAAGAAAACTTGGGACGGATGAAACGAACTCCGGAAAGAAATTTGAGGATTGATCTTGCCAATATTGGAGAGGGTTGAATTACCTTGAGGAGAAGCACTCCAGTTGAAAAGAACTTCATGAAAACTCTGGTTGAACAAAAGGATTAGTATTCCCATAGAGATATGAGAACACCGCTTAAGTAATAATATGGAATCATCACTTGACATCGAAGCAACTCGAATTACCATACTCCAACAAAACAAAGGATGAGGCTTTCGAATTAAGCTGGAAACAAATACATAACCCATCATGTATTTATTGGGAGGATAATCCTAGGTAATTACTTGAATTCCCACCTGATAACTTCCGAAATCTTTGGTTATGCAATCGGGTCCACGGATACAAGGAGTAAAATGCATCACTCAACTCCTAGCAGTAATACTACTCCCCAATGTATCACATCCATCAACAAACAACCAGAGGCCTCGGAAATTCATCTACCTAAGACCCTCGTAATCACAACGATACTAAACATGGCAGTACATGTGATCCCGCTCCCCAGTACTGGGTGCCACCACACTCTTCGCACCAGGAATAGTATCGAAGCAATTTCGAACATCCGCGTCCTGAGGTACTAAGGAAGCTGAACGATAACGATGTGACAAGAATCCCCTGGAGATCTACTCCCCGGAAACAGGAGGCACCAAGAACAAAATTCTGGTCACATCGACATCATAGAGGTTCCAAAATACCCGCGTGATCCTAAAAAAAATTTGAGTGAGAAGAGGGAAAGAATTCAAATTCCTACGTCAGGATTCCTCACCAGAGCATAGAAGAGGAGTAAAAAGAATCCTATTCTCCAATATATAACTAGACTCAAAATAGTTTTTTTTCTAGACTCGACTCGGCCAAAGTTCGATCAATCAAGGGGGGCTCCTAGGTCGGTACTGCTCTGATACCAACTTGTTACGCCCAAGATGCGGTGCTATCCTTATTTTTGGCTCTAGGGCCTCAATAGGGATAGAAGTGCATCTCGTCGTTTCGCAAGAATGGATATCATTACAAGTACATGTAAAGAGGAGATGTCCTCATGAGAGAACTTAAGTGTGAGGCCATCGCAACTAGGTGGCGGCTTGAGAGGGGTTGGTCGGGATCGAGGGACGCAAGTTTACCCAGGTTCGGTCCCTCCGATGGAGGTAAAAGCCTACGTCCTGCTGTGTGTGTATTGATGATGAGGATGATCTCGATAACAAGGGTGCTGTTTCGCTACCTCTAGTCTCGTGAGCCTGTAATATGTCTATCTCTAATGACTTGAACTTGTCCCTCTTCGGGTGCCTTACCCCTCCTTATATAGGTTGAAGGGGTAGGCTTACATGTAGAATCCTACTAGGAGTAGGACTAGGACTAGTCTCTCTTGAATCCTAATCCTGGTCTTATTTCCTTGGTGAGGGGATCATTCCTTTCCTTGGGCCTTCTCTGTGAGCCGGCTATCCAGGCCCGTTCCATGAGCCGCGTTCCACGGGGTGCACACTGGGCCTTGGGCCTTGTCGTCCAGGTTGACCCGGTAAACACGGTGAATTTATAAGCCACCAAATGATGGGCCGGGTCATACTCCTGGCCGGGTCAAACCGTGGGTAATATCCCTGACACACGGGGACTCAGCAATCTCATTTACAAGGGTATCAAGACTAGCAAAGCTTAATGGGTAAGGTATGGTTAAGTGGTGAGGCTACAGCAAGCACTAAGCATTTATTTGAGTGGCTAACTTACGAGTACAAGAATAAGGGGGGGGGGGTGATCGTCACATAAATGGACGTGAACTAGTAATGATCACTAAGTTATCCTGAACACCTACCTAGTAGTCAAACATAACCCCATCTTGTTCTCTCTCGGTTCAGAAATTCACGAGAAGAGACAGTCACGGTTACGCACACGGTTGGTGTATTTTATTTGAGTTTACTTTAAGTTTTCTATGACCGAATGTTAAACAAATTTCCAAGTTGCCACATAACCGCGGGCACAGCTTCCCGAAAAGATTTAACCCTGCAGGGGTGCTCCAACTCATCCATCACAGACTAACCACAAGCTGCGTTGGAATTCCTCAACCGCGGGATAAACCCGTAGTATTCGCGGAATCCCGATGGAAAATCTCAACCTCGAGATAGCTGAAGTGTCCTCAAAATCCCGTGTACAAGACGTTCGATAAAGGTAAAACAAATCCAGCAAGGCCGCCCGACGTGTCGACGAACCCGATAGGAGCCGCGTATCTCGTTCTCAGGACACGACCACTACTAGGGAAAAGCTTATAGGTAGAATGTTACCAATAGCACCGGTTATGGACCACGCGCTACTATTAATTACTAGTACCGCGCACAAAATAGGGCGCTACTGGTAGAAATTAGCAGTAACGCCGTGTTTGTTAACAAACGCAACTGCTAAGTGGGCCAAAGGGTGCCCCAGGGTCGCCATAAATTAGCAGCGATGGCCCGAAAACAAACGCTACAGCTAAGACAATATCTGTAGCGCGTTTACCCCAGGGAGCGCTAGAGTTAAGTTTCTACGGGTAAGCCTGTGGGACCCTTATATCAGCAGCGCGTGTCTGCCAAAAGCGCTACTGCTAGTTGAGATAGTAGTAGCGCCCTTCGTCAAAAGGGCGCTACTGCTAATTTCCAACGGTTATGCTGGTGGGCCCCACTTAACAGCAGCGCGCTGGAAGAAAAGGCGCTACTGCTAGTTTAGCTACTAGTAGTGCACTTATCCCACCAGTGCTACTGCTATGGTCGCTAGCCACTAAATATCTACCACCTTTTCCCCACCTCCTCTTCTTCTCCCCCCTCTTCTTCCCCCTCCTCCCTCTCTCTCTCTTCTTTGCCCCTCCATCACCTCCATTAATGCCCTCCCTCCCTCTCTCTCATTCTTTGCCCTCCACCACCACCTTCATTAATGCCCTCCACCCCTCTCTCTTTCTTTGCCCTCCACCATCACCTCCATTAATTAATTACCTAACCACTCTCTTTAATATTTTATCCCTCCACTAGCTAGCTTGTTCTCTCTTCCTACTTACCTCACAATCTAGATCTACTAGCTAATTAAGAAAGAGACTTGAATATATATCTTCGTACCGGCGGGCTTGATCTCTATCGACATAGGTGAGGAAACAGAAGAGATAACATGCAATAATGGAAATATGTGTATGTGTTTCTGCGCGCGCGCGCGATAGGACCGAGCTATGTGATTGTGTGTGTGGCATGTGTGAGTTGCCTATATTATGTATTTGTTGAAATGTGCGTCACATGAGTTGCCTATGTTTTGCCAAAATGTCGATTCATTTCCGTTTCGGCGAATTTCGGGCAAACTCGACATGTCCTATGTTTAGGGAAGGTCATGTCAAATTTTTGTATGAATTTGTTGCATGCATGTAAGTGGTTATAATTATTTGGCATCGCGCAGGCAATCATGAAGGTCCATGGAAGGAAGGTGGAAATATAATGGCAATCCGCGGTGGACGACATGTATGAAAAAAAACGGAAGGAGGTTTTATGTCCGTGTCGTAAATGCAAAGGAAGAGTATGGCTTGACCCCTTTAAGGCTGGCAAATTCAAGGCGCACCTGCTCATGCATGGTTTCATGGATGGCCATACTTGATGGATAAGTGAAGACGATGATGATGAGGACGTCGACGGGGCAAGCAATAACGACATGGGCCGCGACGAAGAGATGATCGAAAATGGGCCTGAAGAAGAGGGCGTCGGAAATGGTGTCATACATGGCACAGAAGAGGCCGGACCTGGCGGAGAAGACGCGGACACACCGCAGTCTTCGTCCCTACTAACTTCAGCCATGGGGGACCCACATGTTCGAGAACTGCTTCGCAAGAGGACGACTAGCGACAGAGTTGCTTCTAGAGAGGAGGCCAAGTTGGCGCAACTGGAGCTAGACTCGAAGACTCCATTGTATGATGGTTGCGATCCCGAGGTGACCCGCTTGAGTTTCACACTAGAACTGCTCAAGACGAAGGCAAAAAACAAATGGACAGACGCAAGCCTGGATGACCTTTTGAAGTATCTAAAGAAAGTTCTTCCCGAGGGAAGCCTGTGTCCCACTAGTGTCGAGAAGGCCAAAAAAATCGTGTGCCCTCTTGATCTTCCACACATTAGATACCACGCATGCATCAACGATTGCATGATATATCTGAACGAGCACGCGGAAAAAACCATCTGCCCAAAGTGCAATGCTTCACGATATAAGAAGGCCGGAAAGAAAAATCCACAGAAAGTTGTGTGGTACTTTCCCATCACTCCCGGTCTACAGCGGTATTTCGTAGATCCTAAGGAAGCAAAGCTCATGCGATGGCACGCGGATAGGGTGAGGCCAGACGATGGAGATAATCCGAAGTTGAGACACATCGCAGATGCTAGTTAGTGGAGAGCATTAAACACTGAATATAAATATTTCGCAGATGATCCAAGGAACATCGTGCTTGGCGCTAGTACTGATGGGATGAATCCGTTTGGCAAGCAGAACACCAACCATAGCACATGGCCCGTGTTTGTATGGATGTACAACCTCCCCCCTTGGAAGTGCATGAAGGCAAAATACATACACATGACTATGCTTATTCAAGGGCCAAGACAACCGGGAAATGATATCAATCTATATCTCGGGTTACTGAAAGAGGAGCTAGACACGTTACAGAAAACGCCGGCCAAGACATGGGATGCCAACACAGGAGAGTATTTCGACATGAGAGCCACGTTGATCATGACGGTGCACGACTATCTCGGTTATGGATATCTCGCAGGACAGGTGTGCCATGGATATTGCGGATGCACCAGGTGCATGGATGATACAACGTCTCAGCAGCTATCGAAAGATGGCGGTTCTTCAAAAACCGTGTACATGGGGCGTCAAAGATGGCTCGAGAAGGATGACCCATGGAGAAAGCGTGGAGATCTATTCAATGGTAAGGTCGAGCATCGAGGACCTCCACGTAAGCGGAACGGCATCGAAATTGATGAGTTGTTAAAGAACTAGGAACAGTGCCCCTCACTGGGAAAGACGAATAAGAAGGCGCCGGAGCCGCTGCTGAAGGTATGGAAAACGAGGTCTGTTTTCTGGGACTTGGAGTACTGGCCCAAACTAGACACGCCTCATAGCCTTAATCAAATGCATATCACGAAGAATATCCTCGAGAGTTTGCTTGGAACATTGATGAACATGTCAGAGAAGACCAAAGATGCGTCGAAGGCAAGAAAAGACTTGGAAGTTTTGGATATCAGGAAAGATCTCCACATGCCTGGTAAAAAGTCATCAGAAGAGACGGAGACGGAAGATGGGGGCAAAAAAGCAAAAAAGAATGGAGAAGAATATTGCCCCCCCCCCTCTTGCTTCACCATAGATCCGAAGGATGTCGATCAATTCTTCAAGTGCCTTGCTGGAATCAAAGTTAGTTCCAGATACTCTGGGAAGATAAGCAGATATCTGGACACCAAGAAAAAATGGTTCAGCAGGATGAAGTCTCACGACTGTCACGTGATGATGACGCAGTTACTCTTGGTTGCACTTAGAGGGATTTTGGACACACACGTCCATGATACACTTATTGATCTATGCCACTTTTTCGACACTATCTCTCGAAAGTCGACCAGTGTGAAGCAACTGAAAAGGCTACAGGAAGAGATCGTTGTCATACTAAATGAGCTAGAGATGTACTTTCCGCCCGCGTTCTTCGACGTCATGGTGCATCTGTGTGTCCACATCGTGGACGACATCATACACCTAGGGACGACATTCCTACACAGCATGATGTCGTTCGAGAGGATGAATGGGGTCATCAAAGGATTCGTTCGTAACATATCCTGTCCGGATGGAAGCATCGCGCAGGGCTATCTGACCCAAGAGTGCATCTCCTTCTGCGGGAATTATCTAGGCGTCGGAGAACCTGTTCTTGGTTTGCCCGTCAACAAGCACTGTGGAAGGCTAAAAGGAGAAGGTCACATCAACGGCCGGAGGGAATTGAATGTGTACCGCTCGGGCCGACAGGACGACTTTGACATAGCTAACTTAGTAGTGCTACAACACCTAAACGTGGTAGATCCTTTCGTGGCACTGCACAAAGAGGCCATCGCAAAGAAGTACCGTGACTGTGGACAGCACAGGACGGACGCTGAAGTTATTAGAGAGCACAACTACACTTTCTTGCGTTGGTTCAGAGAGCGAGTTGTGGCTAATCCCCCGGAAGAGGGCTGTCCAGACGGAAAGTTGATATACGCCTTAGCACATGGCCCGGCGGTCAACCTCGCGACCTAGTAGGCATACGATATCAACGGATACACATTCTACACGGAGGCCAAAGATATGAACAATGAATACCAGAACTCAGGGATGACGATGGAAGCCATGACCGGTGATGTAACAAAAAGATACTACGGAAGGGTTGAAGAGATCTAGGAGTTTGAATACTCTGGATTGCATAGCGCGACGATGTTTCATGTCAGATGGGCTAAAAACATACAAAGAGAAAGCCGACATTTCACTACCATGTGTATACCCGATGCCAATACCGTGAGCGCCACCGCCAAAAATGAGCCATCGGTACACGCTAAGCATGTGACACAATGCTTATTCATAGAAGACCCTCTCAATTCCAACCATGTTGTCATGAGGAGAGGCAAAAGGAGCATTGTCGGAATGGATGGAGTCGCCAACGAGGAAGACTACGACCAGTACGGTGACCCGATGAGGGAAGATGATGATGACGATGAACCATATATCAAAAGAAGAAGCATGACAACATTACCTAAGAAAGATCGTACTCCCTGGAAAAGGAAAAGTCACAACAAGCGGATCAATTATTTTACAACGAACAAAAGAGGAAAGAAGCAGATCAGTCTCAATCGTCGTCGCCCGCACGCTAATTAAGAAATGACCATAATTTGTGTGTATCTATTTTGTATGAGTACTTAACACCGTTATCGGTCAAATGATGTATATATATATATATATATATATATATATATATATATATATATATATATATATATATATATATATATATATATATTATGCACTAATTATATCGGTCAAATTATTATTAGCAATTAGGAAAAATAAAGAGAAAAAGGAAAAAGAAAAAGAACAAGGGAAAACAGTAACATATCTACAGAATTTACAAAATAAACAAACTAGTTAGCAGTAGCGTGTTTCTAAGAAACAAGCTATTGCGCGTTTCTAAGAAATGCGCTATAGCTAAGTTAGCTATAGCCCGGCCGTTCGAACCCTATCTCATCCGCACCCCCACTCGATCTCTCCCTCTCACTCTGCTGCCCCAGCCGGGGACCCCGCAGGACCTCTGCTGCCCCGCGCGCGGCGACCTTGACCCCGACGCCTCCTCCGCCCTCGCTGCGACATCGACCTCGGTGCGCCTCTGCTACACCGCGCGCGGCGACCTTGACCTCGACCTCGATGCGCCTCTCCTTCTCCTTCGGCCGCCGTTCTCGCATCCCCACACCTCCTCCGCCCGTCTCCGTCTCAGGTGAGCACACTCTCGATCCCTTCCCTGGCTTGCTTATTTGGTAGGGTTGAAATTATATGGTAGGGCTGATTAGGGTTCTTGTAAAACAAATAAAAATTAGGGTTGATATGGGTTCTTGTAGGGCTGATTATTTGGTAGGCCTAATTATTTGGTAGGGCTGATTAGATAGTAAAACATAAAAGGTTAGGGTTAAGAAAAAAATCAGTTAATTAGATTGTAAAACAAAAAATTAGGGTTCTTGTAGGGTAGAAAATATTTTATATATGTTTCGGAAAATGGAATTCTTGCTGTCCATTTGAAGTTGTTGTCCAAATTGGACCAGATACAAATTAGGGATGGCAATGGGTCGGGTTTGGGGCGGGTGGAGTTGGTCCAAATCCAACCCATGACCCATCTTCCTACCCTCTGCCCATCCACCAAAGTATCCATGGGCACAACTTGTGCCCATGCCCAAACCCACTGGATACCCAGAAACCCATGGAGCTCCATGGGCATAGAAAAATCAGCTTGAATCCTCTTCCCAAAGATCAAATTAACTCATCATCATTCATTCACAAATGACAACAGAAGCTAGAAGCATAAGTAGGCAGCAAGTACTACAATGAATCCTTAAGTGTGAAGTATGAGAGGTTGATTCTGCGGGCGACTTGGGGTTTGGTTAGTCTAGTGTCACTGGCATATGGGCTCATACGGGTATCCATTGGATATCCATGGAGCACAAATTATAACCGTGCCCAACTCGGCTGTTCGCGGGTATCCATATCCATGGACCCATGGGCAGAAATGCGCTCCATACCCTTGCCCAACCGGGTCGGGTATCCACGGGTATCCGGATCCATGGATAAAATTGCCATCCCTAGATACAATGTGTTGTGGGCCTGAGGCCATTCTTGTTTGCAGGGAAACTTATTCTGAGTGGCCTATGTTTTGCCGGAATGTTGATTCATTTCCGTTCCGGCAAATTTCAGGCGCTCGATATGTGCCATTTTTAGCATAGGTCATGCCGAAATTTATCGTGAATTTCGACATTACGTGTGCTTCAAAGTAGACATATCGAGTGCCCGAGATTTGCCGGGACGGGAATGAAATGACAGCCAGGCAAAACATTGGCCATTTTTCCAAGAGTCATTATTCATTTTATTATATAAAGCTCGAAAAATTAAACGACTAGATTGAACCCTAGGAAACATGGCCGACAACGATGAAGCCGGAGATGAAGCAGCACACGTTTACTTCAACTATCTGGCTAGACAGGAGATGGGGACGGCCATTGATGCCAACGCCGATGGCGCCGATGGCGCAAATGACACCGACACTGATGCCACCCACACCGGCACTGAGGCGGAGACGGCCACCGATGGTACCTCCCAAGCCAGTGATGGAAAGAAGGGAAAGAGGACACGACGCCCAAATCAGGTTAGCATCGGATGACTGGTGATCACGGAGGTGTTAGAAGGCGATTTCGAGCCAATCGAGCCGCGGGACGTGGCAGCGACGTACGGCAACCAACTAGCATGCATCCTACGGGATACCACTAACATCAATGACGTAAAAATACGGCAGAATGAACCTTTGCAACACCTGCTCCTAACTAGGTTGCACGCAAGATTCTTGTTCCCCGGACGGGATGAAAAGATCAATGACCCGGGGAAAGATCCTGCCATGAAGAAAATAAACAACAAAGCCCTAGGAAAGTTTAGCAATGCATTGAGCGCCTGGAAAACAAGGGTGAAAAGGGCGATTGAAGTAGAGCATCAAACCTACGCCCAGATAAAAGAAGACAATCCGAAAATTTCGGAACAGGACTTTGAAAAGTTCAAGGCGACTTGCGCTGAAGAAGCTGCCAAGGCCAGATCGGAGAAAGGCAAGGACCTTCAGGCAAGGAACATGGGGAACCACCACCTCGGAAGTCGTGGTTACACGGGCAAGAGGCCCGTGTGGGCTAAGGAGGACGCGGAACGTGAACGTCTAGGGCTCCCAGACACCTTGGCTGAGTTCACCGACCAGCAGGAGCATGACTTCATCAGGGCCCGGTTCAAGTGGGACCCAATAAAAAAGGAATTTTACACGGACGGGCCTACGAGGGAATTCATGAGATTATTGGTAATTATCATTTTACCACCTTATATTAGCTTCTGATCAAGTCAACGAAATTCTAGTCAACATTCGTAATTGATTCATGCTCATTTTCCAGAGAGAGCAACACAAGCTTGCAGTTGAAAGCGACTCGTCGACTCAGTCGTCGGCGCTGAAGTACAAATGGGACCCCCTTTCAACTGGCCACTCAACATAATGTACGGAAAACCGCTGGATAAGCCGCCTTCGTATGGACGTGTGCACGCCGTTGGAGACGGCGCCACGTGGAAGTACTACTATAGGGAGGACCCCGAGGCCAAAAAGGAGAGAAAGAAGTTTAGTCAAGTGACTATTGACGAGAAGGTGGCACTGGCGTTGGAGAAAAACAAAGCTAAAACCGTAGCTGAGGCAAGAAGGGTAGTGGTAGATGCCTGCAGAAATGATGTGGCAGCTGCATTGACAAGCTTGATTCCATCTATGGTCAGTTGGGTGCAACAGAATCCACACCGCCCCGCAAATGAATTTCCCATGCCCAGCTTCACCGGGAGCAACTCGTTGAACTACGCACCCGCACCCTTACCTGCTATGGTGACCGCACACGCACCTATTCTAGCAGCACCAGCTCCCGCACCTCCTCCCGCACCTGCACCCTCTGACAGCAGCCCATGCTCCGTCTCTGGCTTAAATGTCGGGCCGTCGACATTGGCCGAGCTCGATGCCCTCACGGTAAATACGCATCGCACGCTCATCAACATAAGTAACTAATCTTTAGTTCCCGTTGCCTTTCGGATCTCTGACGCCGCACACATGTCTTTGCAGGCCGACTCCATTCCGTGCACCCTCCTCTACCACATGAACGGCGGGTTGGTGGTTGTGGGGAAGGATACTATAATGAATCCCAAGGATCGCTCGTTCCATGACCGGCAGATGCCCGATAACGTTTTAAGGGTCTCCGTGGCGAGTGTGGAACATGGCTACGAGGGTTTATGTCTTCCCGTACCAATAGGTGGAGAGGATGACGAGACACCGACGCAACTTGGCGAATCGAAAAATTGGCCTATCCTGTGGCCGAAGAATCTTATTCGTTTGGAGGTGGTTGGGAGCAATCCAAAGGGACCTGAGCAAGGTATGACCACAACCCCACCTACGCAATTATGACTACCGTCTGCGCTGCTGGGTGAGGGCGAGCGACAAGAGGAAGGGGGTCCAACCATTCCGGCCCCGGCTAATGATGTCATCCACATGGATGAGGATATGGATCATGACATTGAAGACGAGGACCCTCTCCATTGGCTCAATACCGGCACCGACACCTACTATGAGGACGTAGTGATGAGTCAGCCATATGAGGAACAGCCGGAGCAGGAACGTCCTTGGGAGTGCAAGAAGTCTTTGTTCATGCAAGCCTCGCAGGACACCCCTCCAGATGTCGCCTCAACCCAAGCTCAACTATTAAGACAAGATCGTGCAATGCTTAGCCCAACGACACTGGGGACGGTGGTCAGACAGGGTCTGACAGACCCACCAGCACCAGATCACACCAAGAAGAAGCAGAGGAAGAGACCGGCGAGGAAAGACCTGGTTGCTGCCAAAGCTGCGAAAGTGGCTTCTAGCAGTCAGCCGCCTCTGCATACCCGGGTTGCAGACAGTGTACCGATCAAAGGAGCGCTGTCTATCCATATCGCGGGAAAGCCAATGTTACCGGAGGATGCGCTAGCCGCCATAATAGGGGATCTCAGGAGACTGCATGACCATGTGCTGTCGACGGAGAGAAGCCTTCTCTCCTCGAATGATCCAGGATACCCGCTTTATACGGTCCATGTGCCGTGTATTGACAAGGAGTACGTACACACCTGCCCTGCAGACCTGTTCTTCCTGCGATTTGACTACATCTTCGAGATGTTCCTAATGAGGTGGCTAGATTTGTCGTTCATCCGTCTTTATGCGCTTCATATGAACTACATCGTCAGGAAAGAGCAAATCAGTGGTCTTGCGGTCACGGAGCCGTACTACATGCGTGAGGGCTACTTGTCAGTCGACGAAGCCAACCGCAAATATGCGACGGAGTACATGGAAGAGTGTATGGTCAACCATAAGGACAAGGAAGTGATTCTCGTACCTTATCATCCCAGGTAAGTCATCCGCGGATAGCCACTATAGCACATACATCCTTTCGTGCATTTCAATCGTTACTTTTGCACGCATGAACACTAAGTTGATCGTGTATTTATTTTGCGCAGCCACGAGAGCGCCATTCTCATCGTTCTTTACCCGCGTTAATCCCGCACACTGTATTTGGACCCGTCCACGAACATACAGAAGAAAGATTACACAGACATCAAATATGTTCTGGACAAAGCTCTCCTGGGCTTCAGCATGCGGGGTGGCTACATCCAATTGAAAAAGACATTTAGGGGCACGGTGTGCTTCGCCCACAAGACTAACTTCTATTGTGTCCAACGACCGGCAACAAGTAATAAGGATGGATTCTACGTCATCCATCTAATGCTCGAGTACAGAAGGGATCAACAGTCACTTCGCATGACATCTACATCTGATACCCATATCCACATATGGGCCGAAGCTTTAGAAACCGTACCGGATCATCTACTACGAAATGAATTCTACCGCATCCAACAGGAAATTGCGTCGATAATCATCAGAGACGTCATTGAAGAGAATGGGATGTTCTACGTCAGTCCAATATCGCGGCGTGACGTCCGCACCTGCATAGCCCTACTACGTCAGGACACCACGCCTTTCACCAAGCTTGGGTGCATCCTCCCGGATATGGACGAATGGCACGAGTGCAATGCTTAAATTAACGATGAAATTGTGCCTGTTTAGTTGTTACTTTCTCTACAACCGAAACTTGGAATTTATCTGTACGACGTAACTATTAGATGTAAACGCTATCGCACTCTATTTAGCTATCTATGTTTATGTTGCTTCTATTTGCTAACTATTTCTCTCTGCAGGCCGACGTCGTATATTATGTTGCATATTAATGTTGAATTCACTGGATAATATATGCATCTCTGACAGGTATATAGATCATCCATGCCGAGGTGGTATGTCGTGTACATTGGGAGGGTTCCGGGAGTGTACGAGGAGTGGCCAGAGTGTCAGGCCCAAGTGTATCGCTTCCCGGGCGGAAGCCAGAAAGGGTTTGCTAGCAGAAACGAGGCGCAAGCTGGTTACTTGAGGTGGACGCTAGCACGATAGAGAAATCAGAACCGACGCCTCAAGAAGTACTACATAATCCTGCTTGTGCTCATCGTGATCGTCCTTCTCTTGTATGCGATCAGATCATAGCTAGGTTACATAGATGATGAAACATGAGTGTGATCATGGGTAGTTGCATGTAATCGAGACTTCTAATAACTTGTATCGCTATATCTTCGAGACATGAACTTGATCGACTATTAGTGATGATGATGATATGAGATGAAAGAACTTCTTTTATTCATATCTGTTTCAATGAATATGCATGTTGTTATCGTATAGAAGCTGTATTTGTATAAATAGAGCAAAAAAATGCAAAAAAAAACATAAAAATATTAGTAGTAGCGCTGGAAAAATATTACCTGCAGCGCGCTTGTAACAGTAGCGCTCCACTGCAGAACGCGTTGTGGATAGTTAGCAGTAGCGCTGGGAGGAGGAGCGATACTGCTATAGGATATTACCAGTAGCGCTGGGTAGAACACGCGCTACTGCTAAAATTTAGATGTAGTGCCATAGCAGTAGCGCGGGTACCCGCGCTACTGCTAGTACAAAAACCGGCGCTACTAGTAGACTTTTCCCTATTAGTGGACGGATAAGCGAAGCATACGGTGGCCTGATAGACATCTCCCGAGTTGCCCCGGGTTGGCCACGCACGGTGCTCTAGTTTGGATCAACACTCATGAGGAGCACTGGCCCGGGTTGTTGATTAAAGATCCTCGGGTTAATTACTCCCTATGCAGGTTTATTAGTTATTAGGCAAATGTAGTACCAATGTTGGGCCTTGCCAGAAGAGTTTTATCCCAAAAGGAAAATCAAGGGGGTCCCCATAACAACCCCGAGCATGTTAGGAGTGCTCAATATGGAACATAACACCGGTACACAAGTAACTAGGGCGGAAAAAGTGGAATAAAACACCGAGCAAAAGGCCAAGCCTTTCACCTTTTACCAGGTATATATGTGCATTAAATTAAATAGCAATAATATTGTGATATCTCAAAAAAAAACATCCATGTTGGTACATGGAAACAATTTGCACCTGCAACTAGCAACGCTATAAGAAGGGCTGAGCAAGCGGTAACTTAGCCAAACAATGGTTTGCTGGGATGTGGAGGGTTAGAGGCTTATCATGGCATTTTGGGAGGCTTGACATACAAGTGGTAGGTAACGAGACATAACGATAAAAGCGAGACAACTAGCACAACAATGATAGTAGTGGTATCCAGGGAAATGATCATCTTGCCTGAGATCCCGCTTGAAAGAAGAATGAATCCTTGAAGAAGACGATCCAACGTAGTCGAGCGAATCTTCACACACCGAACGCTTTCGGTACTCTATCGAGAAGAAGCAATCCGGAAACAACAATCAACACATGATAAACACCACAACATATGCATGACATGATGCGCAAACAACATGATGCAAGTCCGGTTTAGTTCAATATGCAACGGGTTGCATATTGACGAAACTCCACGTTCGAATCATTTAGTTCACTCTCGTTTATTTACATGGCAAGTTTAAATGTTGTTTAACATGGCAAGAGGTGAAGCATAAGAAAACTAGACATCTAGGCATATTAAATGAGGTCGGAAACAACATATAGCATTTCCAAAACGATCCCATGTGTTAATTTCGAAATTGGTGCTTGAACTAATCATGTTTTATATTTTTTAAACAGCAAAACAAAATGCACCATGTGATTCTACACGTCATTCTAAGCGTTTTACATATATAGATCATTTAAAACGGAGCTACGGCCTAAAAGATATGACACACACAAGATGAATATGTCATGAATGCAAAAAAGCATGCAAATGACAACCAAAAACATACCAAATCGTAGATGCAGCAAGATATTATGAAACTACATGAGATTCTAGTCAAGTTTCATGTGGAACATGTTCAAAACGGAGTAACGGGTCAACACTAGCAAGCAACACAAGTTACATAATCTGCCCCAAACAGCGACATGGCATTTTGCACACATGAAAACAATAAGCTACAAGATTCTACAATGCACAAACAAGACATGAGGTTGTAGCCTACATGATGCACAACAATTCATATCATCACAGCAAATTGAGTAGCATCATGGATCACTAGGAAATAAGCTCACAAGATGGCAATAAAATATAGCAGATTAGGACTTAGTGAAAATCACAGTTTTTAGACAGAGCAGTTTTTATCATGAAGGCCTATTGGCAGCAATAAAACTACATGCTACAAGGAATATATTGGCATGAAACTTAACAGCATGGTAGAGGACATGATGCACTACAATTCATTCCATTATGGCAACATCAAATTATGCATAGATTACTGGCTAGCATCAACACAACATGGCATTCCGATATAACCAGATTCTCAGACTTAGTGAAATTTTAGAGTAGACATGGGCAACAGTTTTTAACAGATTGACATTTTGGACAACAGATATAACTATGATGCAAATACTATACATGGCAACAAATGGCACAATCTGGTAGACAATGACATGCTTAACAAAAGACTCCATTGGGGCAACAACAAAATAGTCCTAGATCACTAGCAAATCACAAGGCAACATGACAACAAAATAACAGTTTCAAACTTAGAATTATTTAGACCCCTCAAAACAGCAACATTGATTAAGCATGTACGAATGATGAAAACTACAGCTACACAAGGAACCGATGGCATGACAAATACACTAACAACAAGTATACATTGCATACTACAAATCACTCCATTGGCACACATTCAAAAGAGGCATGGTTTGCTTAATATGATGCTCACAAAACGGAACTTATCGTTAACAGATAACAGTTTTGACGATTACGGTGACATGCACTTTTGGGGTGAGATGCACTTTTGTAATAGAGTTTTAGGCATGTAGATGACCTCAAATATGGATGCAAATGATGTCATAATGTAGAGTACAATGAGAAGAACATTTTTCATATATAAATCATTTCATTCCGACAAACACGCGCAAAGTTACAAGCGCTCGAATATAGCAATATGATAAAGAAAACTGAGGACTTAGAAATATTTCACCCTGCGAAGACTGGACAGGGAGGACCTGGGACGGGGTGGTACGGCCGTGTGGATCGACGACCGGCGGGATCCAGGACCAGGGTCGTCCCGGCGGTTGGTCAGCCGAGGTGGCCGGCCGGCAATGGCACGGCAGTCGACGTCGGGGCCACGGACGGGCGCCGGCGGGGATGGTCGGGGGCGACGAGATCCGCCGGATCCGGGGGCGGCCACAGCTGGAGGGGCGGCGACGCGGTCCGGCGAGGGCCAGGGCGAGGTCGGCCGGCGGAGGCAACCAGCGGCGAGGCGAACGCGTCTGCGGGCATGGCGGAGACCGGACGTGGCGGCGGGCGGCGTGGACGGGCCTCGGGGTCGAGCGGCACGGCGGCGGAGGGTCACCGGCGGGCGGCTGCGCTGGAAGGCCAGCGGGCATGGCGGCTTGGCTAGGGCGACACGGGACTCCACAGGCGGCACGCGGGCTTCGCTCGGCCCGGATCGGGCCTGGGCGTGCCGGATCTAGGTCCGGGCAGGCTGCGGGGAGGTGGGAGGTGGAGGAGCGGCGCCGGGCTGATGTGGCGCGCTTCTATTGGTGGAGAGCGGCGGCTGCGGCAGCTAGGCTGGTGGCGGCGCTCTTGCAAGTGGCTGTGGCGGGGAGGACTGGCGCTGAGAACGAGGAGGAGAGAGGAGTCCATTTTTGGTAGGGGAGGAGGGCTTAAATAGGCAGGTGGGTCTAGGGTTAGGTTTACGGGGGGTTTGGGGGGGTTCGACCCTTAGATCGCGATCTGATGGTTCGATCGGAGAGGTGTGTTTGGTGGGTTGTGTTGGGCTGTGTAGATGGGCTAGGTGGGGATGAGAGGGAAGGTTAGCAGCCCGGCAACGGAGATTTAAAACTGAAAAAGTCCGACGAATAAACCGGCTATAGTGCCGCTATAGGTTTAACGGTTCGGGTATCAACCGACCTCCGATTGCGACGAAATTTGGCAGGCGGTCTACCTACAAATATAAGAAGACCGCACGCCAACTTTCGACCCAATCCGAGAATATTTTATACCCACTTTTGAAAACAATATTTTAACGATGTCGCGGGCACGTGCGTGTGTGGTTGGTCTCAAAACGGTCAACGACACGGACGGAGAGAACCGACAACTACGAATGGATGCATGTTTTCAAAACTGACGCAACGGAGTGCCGATGCAATGCAGATGATGCGAATGATGCGATGATGAATGCGACAACCAAACAAATCACACGGCGACTATGGAATAAAAGGGGGAATCTTCTGGAGCGTCGGTCTCGGGCTGTTACACAATAGGCTAGGAAGATAGAGTAATAATATATTTTCAACAATCAAATTAGCTAGATTAGGATTTCCATATGTAAATACCGCCACAACATATTATAGAATCTGTAACCTCACTGGAGAGCGAAATGTTCATTAGAAAATAACATAATCTGGCCTACATAACTTTGGAATCATTGCATATGGTTGAAACTTGTAAGCCCCACATTCCTTATTAGCATTAAGGTGAGCCAAAAGTATTGAAACCATGATAACCTAAATAGTACATCAGCTAGAGAAAACTACCTGCACCGGCCAAATGACGACATGGTCTCCTTCCTTGACGCCAAATGATGGAGACCTTGTTCTTCACCAAATTCTTCCATTGGATCCTTGCGCTGCTTTTCTCTCTCAGATTAGGAAATTTTATACCAGGAAATCAAAATCAAAAAGAAAAATCAACAGGTCCAAAGAGAACACCTTATAGTGATTTGTCGAGAACTGCATCTTGCTGCCTCCACAGGATTGTTTTGCCCATCGCTGCTCTAGATCCATTCCTCCTCAATACACCATTACATTGGTACGCAAAGCCGCTGAACGATCAGTAAACTAAGAACGATGAATTAAGATCACTTGTTAGAAAAGAAATCATGTGATGCATAGAAAATGCAAAATAAAATAACAACCACGTGGTAAGAACATGCAACTCATTTTAAAGGACAAATATTTGCCTAACCCTTCTTGCAAATGGTCAACACTACAACACAATGACACATAATAGCAAGTTCATACAGAAAGATAAAAGGAAACTTAGATTACAACACAATGAGACAAATCTATATATTCAAATGCACTAAGACTACACCTTTGTCTAATGGCATCTATCAGTCTTTCCTTTAGCATGGTGAACCAACAATAATGGATGAATTATAGTTCCGTGGACACAAAAATTGCTAAATATTTTTCACATTAATTTTAATGAGACAAAAGCAAAGTAAAGTGGTCCATGCGGGAGTTCACGCCCAGCAATCGCTTCTACACCTTTTCTCTGTGCATAGCTTTATTTTTGTTTATGTATGTCTGAGATAAGTTACAGCTTTTCTCTTCCCTCGCTGCTCTGCTCATACCTTGATAATCTGGAAGCACCAAAGTAATGAGCATTTTGTGCATATATAAATATAGCAGTCAGCTAGGCATATGGCTAAAAAATAACATGAAACATAAATATGGCAGTCAACGCTAATAAGGTAGGCTACAATCTTATGGGAACCACTAACTTGAAAGGCACTGGAAAATAAACTAAACACAACGACCTGACCCCAATGATGCTAGCTTATGGAAGTCATAGCATATCTGACAAACAATGAAAGTGATCAGAAGACCAACAACAATTTTGATTCTAGAAAAGGGAATTTCTTACAATTAGAAAGGTATTTCTAACACTATCATTTCTAAGTTCCATCGATCATAGACGCTCTGATAAGCAATGGTTTTATTAGAAAGATGCATTCACATATATTTTTCTAAAATCCAATGCAAATGTGTTGATCCATTCCAGGGAAATATGAAATTCATACCAAAAAAACCTGGAACGTAGATGGGGACAGTCTTTAAGGCAAAGCAAGTATTTGACTAATCAACACAGAAACTTTGCATATTCCACTTTTTTAGAGTAAACATGGCGATGGCACACGACTGCAAGGCAACAAACTGGAAATTTAACAATTCTATGTGATTTGAGTACAGTTCAAACAAAATCTACATATGTTATACATAGGTAGCCATATAGAGCTGTAAACCAAGAGAGAGGCCACCCAAGGCAGAACTTCAAATAGTGACAAAGGAACATCTCATCATCACGAGCATTCTGTGACTATTCCAAAACAAAAGGCACCTCAGGAAGCGTGTAGTCAAATTAGTCTAGCTTAAAAACTAAATAGTAAATAAGGTACCAGTTGTTTTTCCATGAAAGTAGGCATGCCATATTAGATTTTTTAAATCCTTTACTTGAAAGCACCATATTCAACTTCCCAAATTATTGATGTATAAGCTGCATCCAGTCAAGTGTTTTTAAGAGAACGGGTAAACAACAAGAAACCAAAGCAGACCCCCGCTTCTTAGAAAAATCTTCATTAAACTTTAATTGCCATCATGTTAATTAATATATACATATAATAAACTTATTTACGGGTTTGTCCTCAAGAAAACAGCTTTAACTCGCACAAAAAATAGTTTGACCAGTTCTAAAAAAATCCATTCGTATGCAGGGGTTTAACTCTCAAAAAATAGCTTTAATTCTCACAAAACTTAAGCACGGGTTTGTCCTCAAGAAAATTTCCATTATCACCCATCCAACAAATGACTCAAGACCATAGATTACAAAACCATATCTTCACGCCATGTCCCCAACCTGCATATGAGGCCTTTCTAATTAGAAACTATATGGAAAATAAACAACATTCATCTAATTGGATCTTAAGTAAACATGGCTGCATGTTTGCATATAATCTAATTGAAATTTAAGGAGGACGACAAGATGCATGTGTGTGGCCACGATGCCAATGTTGTCGTGTTGTTTAGTGCTGCCAAGAAGACAACAACAACAACAACAACAACAACAAAGCCTTTAGTCCCAAACAAGTTGGGGTAGGCTAGAGATGAAACCCATAAGATCTCGCGACCAACTCATGGTTCCGGCACATGGATAGCAAGCTTCCACGCACCCCTGTCCATGGCTAGTTCTTTGGTGATGCTCCAATCCTTCAGATCACTCTTTACGGACTCTTCCCATGTCAAGTTCGGTCTACCCCGGCCTCTTTTGACATTATCAGCATGCTTTAGCCGTCCGCTATGCACTCGGGCTTCTGGAGGCCTGCGCTGAATATGCCCAAACCATCTCAGACGATGTTGGACAAGCTTCTCTTCAATTGGCGCTACCCCAACTCTATCTCGTATATCATCATTCCGGATTTGGTCCTTCCTTGTGTGGCCACACATCCATCTCAACATGCGCATCTCCGCCACACCTAACTGTTGCACATGTCGCCTTTTAGTCGGCCAACACTCAGCGCTATACAACGTTGCGGGTCGAACCGCCGTCCTATAGAACTTGCGTTTTAGCTTTTGTGGCACCCTCTTGTCACAGAGAATGCCAGAAGCTTGGCGCCACTTCATCCATCCGGCTTTAATTCGATGGTTCACATCTTCATCGATATCCCCATCCTTCTGCAACATTGACCCCAAATATCGAAAGGTGTCCTTCTGAGGCACCACCTGCCCATCAAGGCTAACATCCTCCTCCTCCTCGTGCCTAGTAGTACTGAAAGCGCACCTCATGTACTCGGTTTTAGTCCTATTAAGCCTAAAACCTTTCGATTCCAACGTTTGCCTCCATAACTCCAACTTCATGTTGACCCCCGTCCGACTCTCATCGACTAGCACCACATCGTCCGCAAAGAGCATACACCATGGGATATCTCCTTGTAGTGCTGCCAAGAAGAAAACTAACAAATTGGAAAGTAGCCGAGCCTGGGGCCATGAGGGAGGTTGAGGATGAAATCTTCTTCCGCTGCACGCTAGAGAGCAGATGGGGTAAGACAATGCTTATGTTTATAGAAAATGTGCACTCTTTTAAATGCATGTATAACGGGATTCAAAGGGTACATTTCAAATTGCCATAGAAGAGCAGTAAAAAATGGAGCCATCTCATAAATACATTTATGGGCAGAAACATATATACATAGATGGAACACATAAAGATAAGGAATGCATCTACAAGTACATGGAAACCCAGATACTGTCAAACATGAAGAAACATTAGTAAACATGAAGAAACCCAGATCACTAAATCAACTTTGCCCTATGGAGTATCTAACTACACATGAATGGTATTGGAATTCAGAAACGGTACAAGATGTAGCATACCACCAGTGAAATGCTAGGTCACTTACATTGCTTGGATTTGGTTGTGCGCAACATCATCATGTAGAGATATTTCCTCACAATATACTTATCAGCTAAGAATCTTGAAAAATGGAGATCCATTCCCATAACCTAGCAAACCATCAAACAAAATCAGGAAGGAAAATATAGGAGAAATCAAAGGATAATACCCCTCCACACACATTGACCAAACCTAGGAATTGTGCAACTGGCGAGGACGAAAATACCTACAGCCATCACCAACGGCAACCCTGGCTACTGCAGTCGGCGGCGCAACGTATCTTGCCAACCAAACCAACATGTGAAACAAGAATGAAATTAGGAGTAGATGGAAAGGGGAGCTGAATTAGGCAGGAGGAACTCACGTGGGGAGGTGCATCAAGAATGGACGAGAGGGGTGAGGTCCTGGTCCTTCTTCGATGCGGTTTAGCGGGGCGATAACGACGACGCCGTCCAGCACTTTCCCACCCGCATCCGCCGCTCCCCGCTGCTTACGCCCGCCTGCGCCAGGCTCGCCTCGAGCCGGCCGCCGCCATGGAGCCTAAGCGACAGGAAGTGGTTCTGGGAGGAGGAGAAATGTGAAGGGGAGTTGGGCTTGAAGATGGGAGGGATGCGCGCCGCGGCAGGGGTGCAGGCGCCAGGCGAGGAGGAAGGAGAGGTGCGGCAGCTCTTTGAGGACTGACCGGTCAGTGCCCGCCGACGCATCCGGACGCGTCCGTGAGAGTTTGAGGGCTCGGATTAGCAATTTTTTTAATGTTGTAAAGATGAAAATAAGTTGAATTTCTCTGTAAAGTTTTTTTTTCGAATTATATCGTACTCTCCGTCTCATAATAAGTGTCTTAAGCTTCATACAACTTTATACTGAAGCTAGTACGAGACACTTATTTTGAGACGAAGTGTGGAGTACGATATAAATTGTCAAAAAATTACAGGTACACCCTAACCGAGTTGTCCTGAATAATCGCCACGGTAGCAAATTTACAGTTAGTGAATTAAACAGCAGAGAACTAAAAAAGTTCCATAGAAAAAAAAGACCTTCCATGTAAATTGTGTACTCCACTACATATCGCTAGCTAGCTAATTACAGAGCTACTGCTACTGCTAGCCAGCTCAGTTGGGCTCTGCGCGCCGTCCTCGGAGCCGGGTGGCTGCGCGCCGGCCTCGCGTGCATCCGCCATCTTCCTCTCCTCCGACCTGCACGTGGCGCAGCACGCCGTGGCGCCGGCCGCGGTCTCAGCGTCGGCGTCGGCGACACGGCCCGCCATCAACGCCGGCGTGGCCAGGAAACTCGGCTGCTCGTCGCCGGCCATGATGACCACCACGTGCCCCAGCCACTCCCTCGCAGGCCCGGCGGCCGAGCTCTTCTCGCCGTCGGAGCCCGCGGCTTGGTCCTCGTCCGGGCCGGCGAGGCCGCCGGAGAGCTTCCAGTAGGAGCAGGCCAGGGTGAGGAGCGAGAGCGCGATGAGGCCCAGCATCGCCGCGAGCCCGCCGAAGAGGTATGGCACCGGCGTCTGCCACGTCGAGCGCGGCGCCGCCGCGGGGCCGTGGGCCATGGGGTACTCGGCTCCGGGCCTATGGCATGGGTCACTTGTTTCCTAAATAACCATGATACTCAACAACTAGCGTTCCACTGACAGCAGTGCGCGCGCCTCTCTGTTGTCTGTGTTGTCTGTTGCGTGGGTGGTGTGATGCTGCTACGTTCCACATAAAATTCCCATGGGAATGGGAGTGGTACTGCTCGCTAATTGCTCTGGTCCCATATATATAGAGGTCCATTAGTGAAGCACTGAAGCTGCACTAACATTACAGTAAACAAAGCGATCTTGAGTGGTAGGAGCAACCGTGAATGATACAATCTCATGCACAAAAGCGCAACGTCAGCTGACTTTTCGACCTGTCATAAAAATTATTAGGGTGTAACTTTTTCGACGTGTCATAAGAACTATCACGGTTTACACGTGCAGAAAGTATATATAGGCAATACAACGTTTGTTAACAAGATTCATCAAGTACGTCTCCAGGTAACTACGGGCGCTCCTCTCATGTATTACATTCATGTACTCCCTCCGTTCCAAAATAAATGACTCAACTTTGTACTAACTTTAGTTGTACTAAAGTTAGTACAAAGAAGTACAACTAAAGTTAGTACAAAGTTGAGTCACTTATTTTGGGACGGAGGGAGTAGTACATATCGATGACAAACCCCCCAAAGCCTCCTGTCACGGCTCGACCGCGGCGCCGGTGCCCCCACGACCCGTTCCGGACATCCCTACCATGACGCTCAAATCCGTCTCATTCATGATCTTGTGTGCCTAGCCTACCAAGTTCACAGAGTCTATTTTGCCTACCTTGCAATGCTTTTATATAAGAGCATCTACAACCGGACCTCTCAAACCCACCTTAAACGCCCGGGCAGGCCGCCCGGTCAGTGTCCGGTCACTTTTTTTTGACCCAGACGGGCCTCTCAAACGGCCCTCAAACGCCCGGGCTGACCGGCACCCCCCATATCCAGCCCAAATATGAGGCGGGTATGGGGGCGCCCGGGCACGCCCGCCACGTCGGAGGCGGCCCATGCTGGCCCACCCTATCACACTTATATTCGTCCCCATCCGCTCGCCGGACCAAACCCTAGCCACTTCACTCCCCTCCCCTCCACTTCCCTCCGCCACCCGAGCTCTCCTCCGGCGGATTCCGGCCACCTCCGCCATGTCAGACAGCGGATCGGAGTCCGGCCTTTCCGGATCCGTCGACTGGGGTGTGATTCCATGTAGGTTGGAGGAGGCAATGGCAGTTCGCATTGCACCCCGCCGGTCCCGGGAGGAGAGCAGCCGACCGAGGGACGGATCCGTCCGCCGCGAGGCCCTAGCGTTGGCTCACCAGGCGCTCGGGTCCGGCGGTGCTTGCACCTCGCGTTCCCGGCAGCCGGAACACCGCTCCGTCCCCATCACCGGTCCGACAGACTATGAGTCGTACCGGGTCCGGACGGCACGCCATGAGAAGGAGAGGGCAAGGGCCATCGAGGCCCGTCTCGCGGCGGATATGGCGGAGGTGGAGGCGGCTGCTGCGGCGGCGCGGGCGGCCACAGAGGAGGAAGCCATCCGCGCCCGCATTGTAGAAACGGCAGCGGAGGAAGACGCGCGCCCTCGCCCGAGAGCAGAGTCAGGCGGTCCGGGCCATGGCCGGACTGCCACCGAAGGAGGAGAAGGACAGCGACATCGAGGACAGCTCTGGCGACGAGCTGATCCGGCTGGATTCGTACTGCGTCTTCGAGCGGTACTTCCGCGAGAAGGACGGCAAGGACGCAGGGAAGGACAAGGGCAGCCGTGGATGAAGTCCACCATAGCCAAACATGCCAAATTTTGGTAGTCCGATGGCATGTTTAGTGTACTGTGATGGAGTAGCCGGACGATCAGTGTGCGTCGACGTAGTTGCATGAGTTTGTATGGATTTGAGATATGCTAATTGAGGTGTCCGGATGTGGAGTGCCTAATTTGAGGCGTGCCCGGTCAGTGCCCGCGGACGCGTCCGGGCACGTCCGCGGGCGTTTGAGGGGTCGGATTTGCCAAGTCCAGCTGTAGATGCTCTAATTTATCTGAGTTATGTGCTTCAACTCAAACACATACCCTCCTCATACTTCAAGTCTAATTGTAGCCAATATACACATATTCAACATAATTTCAACAAGAACTATTGTGGAAGAGAAATTATTATAAAGAGAATAAACAAATTATTAGTAAATAAAATACTCAGACTCTAGAAAGAATAAAATTAACACATTTTAATTCATTTGAAGTTGTATTTAATATGATTTTGATAAATGGAATAAACAAATATCAAGAAGATATCAACTATACACTCTGTTCTTCACACCGACATGATTCTAAGAGCTAGTCAGGGCATCGAGGATGCACACAGAAAATCATTAATAGATCAATTGCAGCAAATATCGGCATCTGTTAAATTGTGATCCAAATTCTACCGTGTTGGACTAGACGTAGTACAATCGGTGTGGGCTTTTGCGTTGACGTCGACTCGTGCGAGTACAACTCGTTTACTTGTCCTACAAGGACTCTCATGTATTGTCCCTCATATATACTCTATGTAGTCGCACCTAAAGACGGCCTGTCGTCTCGTGCTTGTAATACTCCTCCTCATAGTGATTGCGCATTCGTGCGTCCGTGGTTTTCTCCCGCAAGGTTTTCCACGTAAAAATCCGTGTCTCTCGTGTCTCGTTGATCTCGTTTTATCTAACAAGTGGTATACAGAGCTGAGGTTCGCAGATACGAGATTTGAGAAGAGATTAGGGTTCCCCCGCTGCCACACGCGTTCCCTGGCTATCCGTCGAATCCGACACCGGATCGATCTCCGTTGCGCTCCCTTACGAGATGCCGAGTTCGACAGGATTTCTGCTGCATCCGTTGTACGCTGCGTCATATCAATCCGCCGAGTCGCTGTTGCTGCGCACAGACTTTCGCCGAGTTCCGTTGCTGCTGCGTACAAGCGCAAGTTTCGAGGCTGCTCCCGTTTGCTGTTTTACCGTTGCTAATCAGCACGTTTACCGAGGTCAAGGTCTAGTGCTTGTTTCACGTGAAGTACTAGATTAGTTTTTTGACCCGGCTGCTACGTCCACTGCCCCAAAGACTACCAGGTGCTATTTATCTTATTTCGTTTGATCCGCATATTAATTCTGTCAAGAATTTTCTACCGGCTTGTACTACTTTGTGTACACAGATTTAATCTACTCATGGCTTCCATGAAGTATGATCTTTCGCTGTTGGACCGTGACACAAGGTTTACTCTATGGCAAGTCAAGATGCGGGCATTGTTGGCATAGGCCGACTATGATGATGCACTGAATAGTTTTGGAAAGAATAGAATTGAGGATTGGACTTCTGAGGAGAAAAGAAGGGACCGTAAGGCTTTGTCACAAATTCAACTCCATTGGCATAATAATATTTTGCAGGAAGTTTTGAGCGAGAAAACTGCCGCCGCTCTATGGTTAAAGCTGGAAGGGATTTGCATGACAAAAGATCTCACCAGCAAGATGCATCTGAAGCAAAAATTATTCCTGCACAGGTTACCCGAGGGAGGTAATGTTTTGAATCATATTTCAGAATTTAAGGAGATTATATCCGATCTAGCTACAATGGAGGTTAAGTATGACGAGGAAGATACTGCTTTAATGTTACTTTGTTCACTGCCAAGTTCTTATACCAATTTTCGAGACACCATATTATACAGTCGTGATACTCTCACGCTTAATGAAGTTTATGAAGCTTTGAACTCTAAGGAGAAAATGAAACTAATGGTGCCTCATGATGGTTCAAGTTCATCGCAAGCCGAGGGATTATCTGTTCGTGGCAGGACAAATGAGAAGAACTCACATAATGGAAACAGAGGCAAAAGTAAGAACGGCCATAGGGGCCGGTCGCAATCCAGAGACAAGAAACAGTCTTGTCGATATTGCAAGAGAGATGGGCATGACATCTCAGATTGTTTCAAGTTGCAGAACAAGGAAAAGAGGAACGGTACATATAAACCGAAAGGTAACAAACAAGGTGAAAATTCTGCTAATGTCACTCGTGATGATAGTTCCGATGATGCTCTTGTTGTTATTGCTGGATGTGCTGAGACCAATGATGAGTGGGTACTTCACACTGTGTGTACTTTTCATATGTGCCCGCATAGAGATTGGTTTACTACTTTTGATTCTACTATTGCTGCGGGTTCCGTTTTGGGTTTTGATAATTCACCATGCAAGATTGAAGGCATAGGTTCCGTTCGAATCAAGATGTTTGATGGCACAATCAGAACTTTGACAGATGTTCGGTATATTCCGAAGATGAAGAGAAATCTTATCTCTATTAGTGCCCTTGATGCAAAGGGGTACAAATATTCAGGTGGAGATCGCGTTTTGAAAGTCGCCAAAGGCTCTCTTATTGTGATGAAAGGTGACTTAAGTTCGACCAATGGTCTTTATTACTTTTGAGGTTCTACCGTTTCAGGTAACGCTACTCCAGTTATTTCAAAGAATTCTGATTGTGATGCTGCTAACCTTTGGCATATGCGTCTTGGACATATGAGTGAACTTGGTTTGGCAGAGTTACATAAGAGAGGTCTTCTTAAAGGATATGAAACTGGTAAATTGAAATTTTGTGAGCATTGTATCTTCGGCAAGCACAAGAGGGTGAAGTTCAACACTTTGACTCATACAACTGAAGGTATTCTTGATTATGTTCATTCCGATTTATGGGGACCATCTCGCAAAAAGTCACTAGGTGGTGCTAGTTACATGCTGGCTATTATTGATGATTATTCGAGAAAAGTTTGGCCTTATTTCTTGAAGCATAAATGGCAAGCATTCTCAGCTTTTAAGGAGTGGAAGAATATGATTGAGAGGCAAATTGAAAAGAAGGTAAAAATACTTCGCACTGATAATGGTATGGAATTCTATTCTAACAAATTTGAGAATTATTGCAAGTCTGAAGGCATTGTCAGACATTACACCGTTCCTTATACTCCTCAACAAAACGGTGTTGCTGAGCGTATGAACAGGACCATTATTTCCAGAGCCCGTTGCATGTTGTCTAATGCAGGTTTGCATAGGCGTTTTTGGGCTGAGGCCGCTTCCACTGCTTGTTATCTCATTAACCGTTCACTATCTATCCCTCTTAATAAGAAAACTCCAATTGAGGTATGGTCTGGTTCACCTGCTGATTATTCACAGTTGAGAATTTTTGGTTGCACTGCTTATGCTCATGTTGATAATGGAAAGTTGGAACCTAGGGCTATTAAGTGCATCTTTCTTGGTTATAAGTCTGATGTTAAAGGTTTTAAATTGTGGAATCCTGAAACACAAAAGGTTGTTATTAGCAGAAACGTTATCTTTAATGAATCTGCTATGTTACATGATGTCCCATCTACTAATGTTCCCGTTGAGAGTGAACATCAGCCTACTATTCAGCAGTCTCCTATTCAGGTGGAGCATGTTATTTCAGGTGATACTTCTGATAAGAAAAATATTGATGCACATGATGAACCCGCCGTTGATGATGAATATGTCACTCCAAATCAGCCTATGGTTCCAGCCAGTTGGAATCTCGCACGTGACAGAGTTAGGCGGGGTATTTATGCACCTGAAAGGTTAATTGAAGAGTGCAATATTGTTTCTTTTGCTTTATCTGTTGTAGAAGAAATTGAAGGTAATGTTGAGCCTTCTTCATATTCCGAGGCTATTATTTCTGGTGATAGTCATAAGTGGATGACCGCTATGCATGATGAGATGGAATCACTTGAAAAGAATGGCACTTGGGATTTAGTAAGATTACCAAGAGAGAAGAAACCTATTCGTTGCAAGTGGGTTTTCAAAAGGAAAGAAGGTGTTTCTCCTAATGATGAGGCAAGATATAAAGCAAGGTTGGTTGCTAAAGGTTATAGCCAAATTCCAGGTATTGACTATAACGAAGTATTTTCTCCTATTTTGAAGCATAGCTCTATTCGCACTTTACTCAGTATTGTTGCCATGCATGATTTTGATCTTGAACAATTGGATGTTAAAACTGCATTCTTACATGGAGAATTAGAAGAGGATATTTATATGGAACAACCTGAAGGTTTTGTTATTCCTGGAAAAGAAAAGCTTGTCTGTAAGTTAAAGAAATCTCTTTATGGATTGAAGCAATCCCCTCGACAGTGGTACAAGAGATTTGACACCTTTATGCTCTCTCAAGGTTTCAAAAGGTCTAATTATGATTGTTGTGTTTATTTGAAAACTGTCAATGGTTCAACTATTTATTTACTCCTTTATGTTGATGATATGTTAATTGCTGCAAAGAGCATGTCAGAGATTAATGAACTAAATAAGCAATTGAGTAATGAATTTGAGATGAAGGATTTGGGTGCAGCAAAGAAAATACTTGGCATGGAAATATCCAGAGATAGACCGTCTGGAAAAGTATATCTAAGTCAGAAGGGATATATTGATAAAGTTCTTCGTCGTTTTAATATGCATAATGCCAAGCCAGTAAGTACTCCGTTAGCTGCACACTTCAAATTATCATCAGCCTTATGTCCTGAGTCAGATACAGATATTGAGTACATGTCTAGAGTTCCCTATTCAAGTGCAGTTGGTTCACTTATGTATGCCATGGTTTGTTCTCGTCCGGATTTATCATATGCATTGAGTGTTGTCAGTAGATACATGGCTAATCCTGGAAAAGAGCATTGGAAAGTAGTTCAGTGGATTTTCAGATACCTGTGAGGTACTTCTAATGCTTATTTACAGTTTGGGAAAACTAGAGATGGACTTGTTGGTTTTGTTGATTCTGATTTTGCTGGTGATTTGGATAAGAGAAGATCGCTCACAGGTTATGTTTTCAGCATTGGTGGTTGTGCTGTGAGTTGGAGAGCAACTTTGCAGTCTATTGTGGCTTGTTCCACTACCGATGCCGAGTATATGGCTATTTCTGAGGCATGCAAAGAAGCTATCTGGTTGAGAGGTTTGTACGCTGAGCTTTGTGGAGATCTATCTTGCCCTACCGTATTTTGTGACAGTCAAAGTGCTATATATCTTACAAAGAATCCAATGTATCATGAGAGAACAAAGCACATTGATGTCAGATATCACTATATTCGAGATGTTGTTGCTGAAGGTGATTTGAAGGTATGCAAGATAAGTACGCATGATAATCCTGCTGATATGATGACAAAGTCAGTTCCTACCAATAAGTTTGAGCTTTGCTCAGGCTTAGTTGGAATTTCTCACTAGTCCTATGGACTTTGACGCATAAGGTGTTTATGCTAATTTGGATGGAGTTATTTACTTCCTTCGACTACTGGAGGGAATTTGGCTCAAGGTAGAGATTGTTAAATTGTGATCCAAATTCTACCGTGCTGGACTAGACGTAGTACAAACGGTGTGGGCTTTTGCGTTGACGTCGACGCGTGCGAGTACAACTCGTTTACTTGTCCTACAAGGACTCTCATGTATTGCCCCTCATATATACTCCATGTAGTCGCACCTAAAGACGGTCTGTCGTCCCGTGCTTGTAATACTCCTCCTCATAGTGATTGCGCTTTCGTGCGTCCGTGGTTTTCTCCCGCAAGGGTTTCCACGTAAAAATCCGTGTCTCTCGTGTCTCGTTGATCTCGTTTTATCTAACAGCATCAACCATTAATGATGGCCACCTCGGGGAAACATGATAGGTGTTCCAACAACCACACCTCTTGAAAGTGAACCACATAGCATGGACAAGTACCCCGACAGAGAACACCCACCACGGACCAAGGACTCCATATTCAGTTCAGGGCTCCGCCTCCACCATCGGCAACAGCTTCACCAGGATCAGTTGCCACAACACACCTCACCACCAACATGGCCGAAGCACGCTGCCAACACCTGCTATCACGTTGCTCGCCGGAGAGTCAATCCGTGTGGCCCACTATCCAGGGTGGTCGCCCGGGCACATTGGCCTCGAGCCCGGCCCACCCCAAGCCTAACACCATGAGCACCGCGAGAGATGGCGGAAAGGTCACTCGTTCCTCACCCTGAACAACATCTAACCTCCTTTGCTCACCCGTGAGCATGAGCTAATCTGGTCTGCAACCAGTCCCATCTCAATGGTTGCCAACCACCACTACAATGAAGGCTATTAGTTCATCAGATCTAGCCCCGCCCACTGTGAAGACCGGATTTGGATGGTACCCTCCCACACAACTGACCCCACCCTGCCCCAACTGGGCAGATGCGAGCTTTCGACAACACACGACCATCGACCGGAAGGAGGGTGTGAGAGTGTGGCCCGCAGTCGGCAGATCCACACGCCGCATTGTTGGCCAGATCTGGGGACGATGACTAACCCACCATCGATGGTCCATCACGCCAGCTTGGCACGGAAATGAGGCGATACCAATTCCCAAACCGGAGCACATGTAGGAATATGACATCATCATTTCTCATTTTCATGCATGTCGCAATTTGTTATATTATTTTACGGAAGATTACATGGGCAAGTTTCAACTCAGTACCTACGTGATTGATTTTTACATTTTGCTTGGAAACTCATTTTTTGTTATTAAGTTTTGGAAATTAAGGGTACACCACATCCATAATCATTCTACTCCCGAGTTCCATTTTAGAAGGTGTATTAATTTGTGAAAAAATCATTTTTTTATATTTTTATCAAATCTATAGGAAACAATATCAATGTGTACAATATCAAATGAGCATCATTAGATCCATCATGAACATTTAATGACACTGATTTTGATATTGTACATGGGTTTTCTATAAATTTGGTCAAAGGTTGGAAAGTTTGAGTTTTGTAAGAACAATACACCTTATTAAAACAAACATAACAATATTGTAACTACTTTAATGGTGCCTCCTCGATTAATACGACTGATGTGTTGGCAATACTTAGGTTGTTGTGATGGTTCCATGAGAGAGAGAGAGAGAGAGAGAGAGAGAAACATAGCTAGTCTCATTTCTTGACATAATTAAATAGAAATTAAAATAATAGAACCCTAGGTTTGATGAACCTTGCCTAATTATGTGATGTTTGGAAAGTTTTTCCTACGTTGAGCGATCATGGCATTTTAGAAAGTTGCAACACTCGAATAAAATCTATCCTTAAATATGTTTCCTTCGTTCCTTCTTATCCAATTTCACCTAAAAAGGCAAATATCACAACACTTCCACGGGATCATAACTAAAATCAATAATGAAGTCATGTTGTTATCCATAATCGACATGCATGATGAATGTACTATTAATTAATCATAAGTGGACCGAGCATTACATGGATTGTTAAGGACGTTTGCTAACTTTAGATAGCCATTTGCATGTATTCCCCAAGTGGAAAGGACAACACCGAAGAGCTGAGGATCGGAATATAAAATTCTTGGATTTTTTTTGCATAACTTCCACACTCGAGTAGCGAAAAAGCAAAAAATGACTACAAGATTCACTATTGAACTATTGGGTTATACCAAATGACCATACATGGCACTAATTAAACAACATTTAGTACCAAATTAGCAGAAGATAGTCGGGTTCAGTTGAATCCAACTCTGTTATGTTGACTGTGAGGATCGACAACAATAATGATGTTACCCCACAAAAAAAATACAACGGCAATGGTGTTTCTCTAATGTTAGCCCTGTCATCGCTAATGTATACTGCTCGGTATTACATGAAACTAGAATATATAATTTGGGTGAAAAAATAGTTTTAGAACAGCTATGGTCTTTGCGATTGCTAATATCTTGTGATGAACTTGTTATGTAAGTTCTTTTGAATAATTAGTTACAAAATACTTAGGTTTGTCAAAAAAAAAGAATTTCACTAACTACCCAAAACATCAAAATAAGTACACTACATGTATCATGTAATAGTGAATCAAGTCAAAAGGGTTTGTCGAGGTACAACACGCTAAACAAACAGGGCCATAACCAATCTTTGAATATGAATTCTTTCTCGTTGTGCTATATAACTGCAAATCTTAATACCTCATAGACAAATATCTAAAGGAGGTTGGCACTATAACCTCACCATCAATCATGCATTGATCCACAAATTTATGAAAAACTATCTGATACGTCTACGTCGTATCTATAATTTTTTATTGTTTCATGCCAATATTCTACAACTTTCATATACTTTTGGCAACTTTTTATACTATTTTTGGGACTAACATATTGATCTAGTGCCTAGTGCCAGTTCCTGTTTGTTGCATATTTTTTGTTTCGCAGAATATCCATACCAAACGAAGTCCAAACGCGATAAAAACTTACGGAGATTTTTTTTGGAATATATGTGATTTTTGGGAAAAAGAATCAACGCGAGACGATGCCCGAGGGGCCCACAAGCCATAGGGGCGCGCCCCAGGGGGTAGGGCGCGCCCTGGACCCTTGTGGTCACCCCGTAAGGCGGTTTGTGCCCTTCTTTCGCTGCAATAAAGCTAATATCCGGATAAAAATCGTGTTAAAATTTTAGCCCAATCGGAGTTACGGATCTCCAGGAATTTAATAAACGGTGAAAGGCCAGAATCTGGGGAGGCAGAAACAGAAGGAAACAGAGAGAGATCCAATCTCGGAGGGGCTCCCGCCCCTCCGCCGCCATGGAGGCCAAGGACCAGAAGGGAAACCCTCCTCCCATCTATGGGGATGTCAAGTAAGAAGAAGAAGGAGGGGGGCTCTCTCCCCCCCTCTCCCAGTGGCACCGGAACGCCGCCGGGGCCATCATCGTGACGGCGACCTACACAAACAACTTCGCCGCCGTCATCACCAACTCTCTCCCCCTCTGTGCAGCGGTTCAACACCTCTTCTCCACGCTGTAATCTCTACTTAAACATGGTGCTCAACGCTATATATTATTTCCCAATGATGTATGGCTATCCTATGATGTTTGAGTAGATCCGTTTTGTCCTATGGGTTGATTGATGATCATGATTGGTTTGAGTTGCATGTTTTATTATTGGTTCTGTCCTATGGTGCTCTCCATGTCGCGCAAGCGTGAGGGATCCTCGCTGTAGGGTTTGCAATATGTTTATGATTCGCTTATGGTGGGTGGCGTGAGTGACGGAAGCACAGACCCGAGTAAGTAGGTTGTTTACGTATGGGAGTAAAGAGGACTTGATACTTAATGCTATGGTTGGGTTTTACCTTACTAATCTTTAGTAGTTGCGGATGCTTGCTAGAGTTGCAATCATAAGTGCATATGATCCAAGTAGAGAAAGTATGTTAGCTTATGCCTCTCCCTCATATAAAATTGCAATAATGATTACCGGTCTAGTTATCGATTGCCTAGGGACAAATAACTTTCTTGTGACAAAAAGTTCTCTACTAAGACTAACTTAGTTGTTTTTTCATCTAAACAGCCCCTAGATTTTATTTACGTGTTCTTTATTATCTTGCAAACCTATCCTATCACACCTACAAAGTACTTCTAGTTTCATACTTGTTCTAGGTAAAGCGAACGTTAAGCGTGCGTAGAGTTGTATCGGTGGTCGATAGTACTTGTGGGAATATTTGTTCTACCTTTAGCTCCTTGTTGGTTTCGACACTCTTACTTATCGAAAGAGGCTACAACTGATCCCCTATACTTATGGGTTATCAAGACCTTTTTCTGGCGCCGTTGCCGGGGAGCAATAGCGTGGGGTGAATATTCTCGTGTGTGCTTGTTTGCTTTATCACTAAGTAGATTTTATTTGCTGTTCTAAGTTGTTCCCTATCTTTAGTTATGGATATGGAACACGAAATACCAAAAAAATTAGGTGTACTTGCTACTCATGGAGATGGGGAACCTCCTAAAACCCTCGATGCTCGGTATGTGAAAGATATTATGCACTACTTTAATAATCCTGAGAAAACCCCATTCAATTATATAATGGGACACACGTTGGATCAACGTGAATACTTTAGGGATTATTGCTTGACTCAAAAAGGGAAACTGTTATGGGATCAAATTCATATGTTGAAATGGTATACTTGGAATCTATGCTTGAGATATGATATTACTTGTTGCTCTAGGATGAAGGCTAAACACCTTCCCTTTTCATGTAAATTTAATGATAATGAAACCTTGGCTTCTTATGCTAATGGTATATATGATTACTATGATGTGGAACAAATAGAAGAGTTTGTTGCTTTTAAGGGTGCTTTTGAAATTGAAGCTTTGTTTGAAAAGTATGAAGTTTATGATGATGCTGTTTACCGATCTCAAAATTTGGCTATGCTTCGTTATTGTTATGCCAATTATGAATATAATGCCCATATTGATCAATTTATGGAGAAAGTCTCCGCTATCCAAGAAGAGACTAATATTTTGCAGGAATCTATGGAAGAAGAAATTGATGACATTGTGAGCTCATTGGATGAAAAAGATGAGGAGGAGAGCGAAGAACAAAAGGAGGAAGAGCGGATTAGCTACCCGTGCCCACCTTCTAATGAGAGTAACTCTTCAACTCATACATTGTTTAATTTCCCTTCGTTCTTACCGAAGGATGAATGCTATGATAATTGCTATGATCCCTTGGATTCATTTGAAATATCCCTTTTTGATGAACTTGATGCTTGCTATGCTTGTGGCCATGATGCCAATATGAATGATGCTTATGGAGATGAACTTGCTATAGTTCCTTATGTTAAACGTGAAATTGTTGCTATTGCACCCACACATGATAGTCCTATTATCTTTTTGAATTCTCCCAACTACACTATATCGGAGAAGTTTGCACTTATTAAGGATTATATAGATGGGTTGCCTTTTACTATTACACATGATGATTTTGATAGATATAATATGCATGTGCTTGCTGCTCCTACTTGCAATTATTATGAGAGAGGAACTACATCTCCACCTCTCTATGTTTCCAATATGATAAAATTGCAAGAAACTGCTTATGCTATGTATTGGCCTTTACTTGATGTGCATGAATTGTTCTTTTATGATATGCCAATGCATAGGAAGAGAGTTAGACTTCGTTGTTGCATGATATATGTTAATTTGTGCTCACTACTAAATTACAAATCATTGTTAATTAAAATTGGCTTTGATATACCTTGGGATCCGGGTGGATCAATTACTTGAGCACTTTATGCCTAGCTTAATGGCTTTAAAGAAAGCACTGCCAGGGAGACAATCCGGAAGTTTTAGAGAGTCATTTTATTCTGTTGTGTGCTTTTATATAGTTTAAAAACAAAAAAATAAAGAGGGGAACCTAAATTTTTTCAAAAAGAAAAGTGAAAGTAAGAAGGACGAGCACCGTTGAAGTGGGGGAGCTCCTTGAACTTTGTTCATGCCCATGGAAACTCTGCAAATCTTGATTACAGAAACTTTTCAACAAAAATAATTATCCCCTTGTATAAATCCATTGTATTATAAAAATAATGTGCCAAGATTTGCCTTTAGGATGATTAGATTGCTTGCTTGGTTTGTGCAGTGGAAAAACAGAAACTTTGGCTGTTGCGCGTGAATTTACATTTTTTACTGGAATGTCAAAAGTTTTTGAAATTTTTACACAGTACTTCTATGCAAATTGTTTATTTTTTCCTAATTTTTCAGAATTTTTGGAGTTACAGAAGTATCGTAGATGTTCAGATTACTACAGACTGTTCTGTTTTTTGACAGATTCTGTTTTCTATGCATTGTTCTCTTATTTTGATGGATCTATGGGTAGTATCGGGGGGTATGAACCATGGTGAAGTTGGACTACAGTAGATATAATGCCAATATGAATTTGGAATGAGTTCACAACAGTACTTAAAGTGGTGATTTACTTTATTATACTAACGAATCTCACGAGGGTTTTGTTAAGTTTTGTGTGATTGAAGTTTTCAAGTTTTGGGTGAGATCACGATGGATGAAGGAATAAGGAGTGGAAAGAGACTAAGCTTGGGGATGCCCGAGGCACCCCAAGGTAATATTCAAGGACTCCCAAGAAACTAAGCTTGGGGATGCCCCGGAAGGCATCCCCTCTTTCTTCTAACGACCATCGGTAATTTTACTTGGAGCTATATTTTTATTCGTCACATGATATGCGTAAATCTTGGAGCGTCGTGTGCTTTTTATTTTTCTTTTAATAATGCACCATGCTGGTATGAGAAATTCCTTGGTTGATTTATAGAAGGCTCTTTGCACCTCACTTATATCTTTTGAGTATGGCTTTATAGAATGCTTCATGTGCTTCACTTATATCATTTGAAGTTTGGATTGTCTGTTTCTCTACACATAGAAAACCGCCATTTGTAGAATGCTCTTTTGCTTCACTTTTATTTGTTAGAGCGTGGGCATATATTTTGTAGAAAGAATTAAACTAGCATGCTTCACTTATATCTATTTAGAGAGTCAAGAGGAATTGGTCATTCACATGGTTAGTCATAAAATCCTACATAAAACTTGTAGATCACTGAATATGATATGTTTGATTCCTTGCAATAGTTTTGCGATATAAAGATGGTGATACTAGAGTCATGCTAGTGAGTAATTGTGGATTGGTATAAATACTTGTGTTAAAGTTTGTGATTCCCGTAGCATGCACGTATGGTGAACCGTTATGTGATGAAGTCGGACCATGATTTATTTATTGATTCTCATCCTTTGTGTGGAGGTCAGGATCGCGCGATGGTTAATTCCTACCAACCCTTCCCCTAGGAGCATGCGTGTAGTACCTTGTTTCGATGACTGATAATTTTTTTCAATAAGTATGTGAGTTCTTTATGACTAATGTTGAGTCCATGGATTATACGCACTCTCACCCTTCCACCATTGCTAGCCTCTCTAGTACCGCGCAACTTTCGTCGGTGCATTACACCCACCATATATCCTTCCTCAAAACAGCCACCATACCTACCTATTATGGCATTTCCACAGCCATTCCGAGATATATTGCCATGCAACTTCCACCGTTCCGTTTATTATGACACGCACCATCATTGTCATATTGCTTTGCATGATCGTAAGATAGCTAGCATGATGTTTTCATGGCTTGTCCGTTTTTTGATGTCATTGCTACGCTAGATCATTGCACATCCCGGTACTGTTGGGGAACATTGCATGGGAAACAAAAAATTTCCTACGCACACGCAAGATCTATCCATGGTGATGAGCATCTACGAGAGGGAGAGTGGATCTACATACCCTTGTAGATCGCTAAGCGGAAGCGTTAATAAACGCGGTTGATGTAGTCGAACGTCTTCGCGATCCAAATCGCCGAGCGTCCCGCGATCCAATCACGATCCTTCCGATCTAGTGCCGAACGGACGGCACCTCCGCGTTCAACACACGTACGGCTTGATGACGCCTTCACCTCCTCGATCCAGCGAGCGATGATGAAGTAGTGGTTGAGTTCCAGCAGCACGACGGCGTGGTGATGGTGGTGAGGAACAATCTCTGCAGGGCTTCGCCAAGCACTACGGAGATTATGACGGAGGAACTAGAGGGCTAGGGTTGCCGGCACACGGCTTGGGAAATCCTGATGTATCCCGTGTGCTAGCCCTGCCCCTCTATTTATATGTTGAGCCTTGGGGTCTAAACTTGGAGTAAAAGTCTCCTCCGGGTCGGTTTTGCCCGCACAAGGTCGGTTTGGCCCGCAGGAAAAGAGTCCAATTCGGACCCTGCCGAATCGTGCACAGCCGCGCACAAGCGGTAGTACCGCTTCACACAAGCGGTAGTACCGCTTGGGCGGTAGTACCGCTTCACACAAGCGGTAGTACCGCTCGGGCGGTAGTACCGCTTCAACAAGCGGTAGTACCGCTTACGCGGCAGCAAAACTACTTTTGCACTTTCCAATACCTTGTGGGCTTTATCCCTTTGGCTCATATAAAGTGTTGCTGCACCCGAACACTTCGGTAAACATCCGGAACCCCCTTCCGGTGAACTCCGGAACCCTTCCAGAGATCAAAACACTATTATCACATATATCAATCTTTACCTCCGGACTATTCCGGAGATCCTCGTCATGTCCGGGATCTTATCCGGGACCCCGAACAACTTTCGGTCACCAACATAATAACTCAATTATACTAATCGTCACCAAACGTTAAGTGTGTAGACCCTGCGGGTTCGAGAACTATGTAGACATGACCGAGACACCTCTACGGCCAATAACCAATAGCGGGACCTGGATGCCCATATTGGCTCCTACATATTCTACGAAGATCTTTTATCGGTCGAACCTCTATGTCAAGGATTCAGTTAATCCCGTATGCTGTTCCCTTTGTTCTTCGGTATGTTACATGCCCGAGATTCGATCGTCGGTATCTCTATACCTAGTTCAATCTCGTTACCGGCAAGTCTCTTTACTCGTTCCGTAATACAAGATCCTGTGGCTAACTCTTTAGTCACTTTGCTTGCAAGGCTCAATGTGATGTTGTATTACCGAGTGGGCCCTGAGATACCTCTCCGTCACACGGAGTAACAAATCCCAGTCTTGATCCATGCCAACCCAACAGACACCCTCGGAGATACCTGTAGAGCACCTTTATAGTCACCCAGTTACGTTGCGACGTTTGATACACACAAGGTATTCCTCCGGTGTTAGTGAGTTGCATGATCTCATGGTCAAAGGAACAGATACTTGACATGCAGAAAACAATAGCAATAAACTGACACGATCAAATGCTACGTTTACAGTTTGGGTCTTGTCCATCACATCATTCTCCTAATGATGTGATCCCGTTATCAAATGACATCTCATGTCAATGGCTAGGAAACCTTAACCATCTTTGATCAACGAGCTAGTCAACTAGAGGCTTACTAGGGACACAGTGTTGTCTATGTACCCACACATGTATTTGAGTTTCCAATCAATACAATTATAGCATGGATAATAAACGATTATCATGAACAAGGAAATATAATAATAACCAATTTATTATTGCCTCTAGGGCATATTTCCAACAGTCTCCCACTTGCACTAGAGTCAATAATCTAGTTCACATCACTATGTGATTTACATTGTAATGAATCGAACACCCATGCAGTTCTGGTGTTGTTCATGTTTAGCCCTTGGAAGAGGTTTAGTCATCGGATCTGCAACATTTAGATCCGTGTGTACTTTGCAAATATTTATGTCGTCCTCCTTGATGTAATCGCGGATGGAATTGAAACGTCGTTTTATGTGTCTGGTCCTCTTGTGAAATCTTGGTTCCTTGGCTAGAGCAATGGCACCAGTATTATCACAAAACAGAGTCATTGGGTTAAGTGCACTAGGCACTACTCCAAGATCTGTCATGAACTCCTTCATCCAGACACCTTCCTTCGCCGCCTCCGAGGCAGCGATGTACTCCGCTTCGCATGTAGAATCTGCTACCACGCTTTGCTTGGAACTGCACCAGCTAACCGCACCCCCATTAAGAATAAATACGTATCCGGTTTGCGACTTAGAGTCATCCGGATCAGTGTCAAAGCTTGCATCGACGTAACCCTTTACGACGAGCTCTTGATCACCTCCATAGACGAGAAACATGTCCTTAGTCCTTTTCAGGTACTTCAGGATATTCTTGACCGCCGTCCAGTGTTCCATTCCTGGATCACTTTGAAACCTTCCGACCATACTTATGGCAAGGCTGACATCGGGTCTTGTGCACAGCATTGCATACATGATCGAGCCTATGGCCGAAGCATAGGGGATGACACTCATCTTTTCTCTATCTTCTGCAGTCACTGGGCATTGAGTCTTACTCAACTTCACACCTTGCAAAACAGGCAAGAACCCCTTCTTGGACTGATCCATTTTGAACTTCTTCAAAATCTTATCAAGGTATGTGCTTTGTGAAAGTCCTATTAAGCGTCTCGATCTATCTCTATAGATCTTGATGCCTAATATGAAAGCAGCTTCTCCTAGGTCCTTCATTGAAAAACTCTTGTTCAAATATTCCTTTACGCTTTCCAGCATTTCTATATTGTTTCCAATCAGCAATATGTCATCCACATATAATATTAGAAACGCTATAGAGCTCCCACTCACTTTCTTGTAAATACAAGCTTCTCCGTAAACTTGTATAAACTCGAACGCTTTGATCACCTCATCAAAACGAAGATTCCAACTCCGAGATGCTTGCACCAGTCCATAAATGGATCGCTGGAGTTTGCAAACTTTGTCAGCATTCTCTGGATCGACAAAACCTTCTGGTTGCATCATATACAACTCTTCCTTAAGGTAACCGTTAAGGAACGCTGTTTTGACATCCATCTGCCAAATTTCATAATCGAAAAAGGCAGCTATTGCTAACATGATTCTGACGGACTTAAGCATCGCTACGGGTGAGAAGGTCTCATCGTAGTCAACTCCTTGAACTTGTGAAAAACCCTTTTCCACAAGTCGAGCTTTATAGACGGTGACATTACCGTCCGCGTCCGTCTTCCTCTTAAAGATCCATTTGTTCTGAATGGCCTTACGCCCTTCAGGTAATACTTCCAAAGTCCATACTTTGTTTTCATACATGGATCCCATCTCGGATTTCATGGCCTCTAACCACTTCTCGGAATCCGGGCCCATCATCGCTTCTCCATAGCTCGTAGGTTCATCGTTGTCTAACAACATGACCTCTAAGACAGGGTTGCCGTACCACTCAGGAGCAGTACGCGTCCTTGTCGACCTACGAGGTTCGATAGCAACTTGATCCAAAGCTTCATGATCATCATCATTAACTTCCTCTTCAGCTAATGTAGGCTCGACAGAAACAACTTTCTGCGTTGCGCTACTCTTAGGTTGAAGTAAAGGTTCAATAACCTCATCAAGTTCTATCTTCCTCCCACTCAATTCTTTCGAGAGAAACTCTTTCTCAAGAAATGTTCCGTTTTTAGCGACAAACACTTTGCCTTCGGATCTGAGATAGAAGGTATACCCAACTGTCTCTTTTGGGTATCCTATGAAGACGCATTTCTCCGCTTTGGGTTCCAGCTTTTCAGGCTGAAGCTTTTTGACATAAGCATCACATCCCCAAACTTTAAGAAACGACAGCTTTGGCTTCTTGTCAAACCAAAGTTCATAAGGCGTCGTCTCAACGGATTTCGATGGTGCCCTATTTAAAGTGAATGCTGCTGTCTCTAATGCATAACCCCAAAACGATAGTGGCAAATCGGCAAGAGACATCATAGATCGCACCATATCCAATAAGGTTCGATTACGACGTTCGGACACACCATTACGCTGTGGTGTTCCAGGCGGTGTTAATTGTGAAACAATTCCACACTGTCTTAAGTGACTGCCAAACTCATAACTCAGATATTCTCCTCCTCGATCAGATCGTAGGAATTTAATCTTCTTGTTACGATGATTCTCAACTTCACTCTGAAATTGTTTGAACTTTTCAAATGTTTCAGACTTGTGTTTCATTAAGTAAATATACCCATATCTACTTAAGTCATCAGTGAAGGTGAGAAAGTAACGATAACCACCGCGCGCCTCAATGCTCATCGGACCGCACACATCAGTATGTATGATTTCCAATAAGTCACTTGCCCGTTCCATTGTTCCAGAGAATGGAGTTTTAGTCATCTTGCCCATGAGGCATGGCTCACATGTGTCAAGTGATTCAAAATCAAGTGACTCCAAAAGTCCATCAGCATGGAGCTTCCTCATGCGTTTTACGCCAATATGACCTAAACGGCAGTGCCACAAGAAAGTGGTATTATCATTATCAATTCTACATCTTTTGGCATCAATGTTATGAACATGTGTATCATTACTATCGAGATTCAATAAGAATAAACCCCTCACATTGGGTGCATGACCATAAAAGATATTACTCATATAAATAGAACAACCATTATTCTCTGATTTAAATGAGTAACCGTCTCGCAATAAACAAGATCCAGATATAATGTTTATGCTTAACGCAGGCACCAAATAACACTTATTTAGGTTCATCACTAATCCCGACGGTAATCGAAGAGCGAGCGTGCCGACGGCGATCACATCAACCTTGGAACCATTTCCCACGCGCATCGTCACTTCGTCCTTTGCCAGCCTCTGTCTATTCCGCAGTTCCTATTTTGAGTTGCAAATATGAGCAACCGCACCGGTATCAAATACCCAGGCACTACAACGAGAGTTGGTAAGGTACACATCAATAACATGTATATCATATATACCTTGTTTGTTGTTGGCCGCCTTCTTGTCAGCCAAATACTTGGGGCAATTCCGCTTCCAGTGTCCAGTTCCCTTGCAATAAAAACACACAGTTTCTGGTTTGGGTCCAGCCTTGGGTTTCTTCACGAGAGGAGCAACTGCTTTGCCACTCTGCTTGGAGTTACCCTTCTTACCCTTGCCATTTTTCTTGAAACTAGTGGTTTTATTGACCATCAACACTTGATGCTCCTTCTGAATTTCAGACTCAGCGGCTTTCAGCATCGCAAACAGCTCGGCGACTGACTTGTTCATCCCGTGCATGTTATAGTTCAACACGAAGCTCTTGTAGCTAGGTGGCAATGATTGAAGAACTCTGTCAGTGATAGCCTCTGGCGGAAGGGGCATCCCTAACTCAGCCAGACGGGTGGAGTACCCAGACATTCTGAGCACGTGATCACTGATAGACCCGTTCTCCTCCATCTTGCAAGCATAGAACTTATCGGAGATCTCATATCTCTCGATCCGGGCATTCTTCTGAAAGATAAACTTCAATTCCTGGAACATCTCATATGCTCCATGACGTTCAAAACGTCTTTGAAGTCCCGGTTCTAAGCCATACAACATTGCACATTGAACTATTGAGTAATCATCAGAACGAGCCTGCCAGGCGTTCACAACGTCTAGAGACTCAACTGGAGCGGGTGGATCACCAAGCGGTGCATCAAGGACATAAGCCTTCTGGGAAGCCGTAAGGATAATCCTTAGATTACGGGCCCAGTCCACAAAGTTACTTCCATCATCTTTCAACTTAGCTTTCTCTAGGAACGCATTAAAATTCAGGGGTGCTACTGCGCGAGCCATGATCTACAACATAAATATTGCAAAGACAACTTAGACTATTGTTCTTAGATAATGAGTTTAGTTAATCATATTTAAAAAACTCCCACTCAAATTGACATCCCTCCGATCATTCGAGTGTAACATGATCCAAATCCACCAACTCAAGTCCGATCATCACGTGAGTTGAGGTGGTTTCAATGGTGAACATCTTCATGTTGATCATATCTACTATATGACTCATGTTCGACCTTTCGGTCTCTTGTGTTCCGAGGCCATGTCTGTACATGCTAGGCTCGTCAAGTTTAACCCGAGTGTTCCGCACGTGTAACATGGCTTACACCCGTTGTATGCGAACGTAGAGTCTATCACACCCGATCATCACGGCGTGTCTCGAAACGACGAACTTTCGCAACGGTGCACACTTGGGGAGAACACAATTTTATCTTGAAATTTAAGTGAGGGATCACCTTATAATGCTACCGTCGTCCTAAGCAAAATAAGATGCATAAAAGGATTAACATCACATGCAAATCATAAGTGACATGATATGGCCATGAACTTGTGCTTTTGATCTCCATCTCCAAAGCACCGGCATGATCTCCATCGTCACCGGCATGACACCATGATCTCCATCATCTTGATCTCCATCAACGTGTCGCCATGAGGTTGTCGCGCCGACTGTTGCTTCCACGACTATTGCTAACGATTAGCGATAAAGTAAAGCATTACATAGCGCTTAATGATTGACACGCAGGTCATACAATAATTAAAGACAACTCTATGGCTCCTGCCAGTTGCCGTACTCATCGACATGCAAGTCGTGATATTCTATACATCACATGATCATCTCATACATCACATATATCTCATCATGTAATTGGCCATATCATATCACATCATACCCTGCAAAAACAAGTTAGACGTCCTCTAATTGTTGTTGCAAATTTTACGTGGCTGCTATGGGTTTGCAAGAACCGTTCTTACCTACGCAAAACCACAACGTGGTGTAGTGATTGCTTTTTGATCTTCTAAAAGAACCCTCTTCATTGAAATCGATTCAACTAAAGTGAGAGAGACAGACACCCGCTAGCCATCTTTATGCAACGAAGTTACATGTCAGTTGAAGGAACCTGTCTCGCGTAAGTGTACGCGTAATGTCGGTCCGGGCCGCTTCATCTCACAGTACCGCCGAATCAAAAATCAACTAGTAACGGCAAGCAATATGTATACACCCACGCCCACAACTCGTTTGTGTTCTACTCGAGATCTCATCTACGCATAGACCTAGCTCATGATGCCACTGTTGGGGAACGTTGCATGGGAAACAAAAAATTTCCTACGCACACGCAAGATCTATCCATGGTGATGAGCATCTACGAGAGGGAGAGTGGATCTACATACCCTTGTAGATCGCTAAGCGGAAGCGTTAATAAACGCGGTTGATGTAGTCGAACGTCTTCGCGATCCAAATCGCCGAGCGTCCCGCGATCCAATCACGATCCTTCCGATCTAGTGCCGAACGGACGGCACCTCCGCGTTCAACACACGTACGGCTTGATGACGCCTTCACCTCCTCGATCCAGCGAGCGATGATGAAGTAGTGGTTGAGTTCCAGCAGCACGACGGCGTGGTGATGGTGGTGAGGAACAATCTCTGCAGGGCTTCGCCAAGCACTACGGAGATTATGACGGAGGAACTAGAGGGCTAGGGTTGCCGGCACACGGCTTGGGAAATCCTGATGTATCCCGTGTGCTAGCCCTGCCCCTCTATTTATATGTTGAGCCTTGGGGTCTAAACTTGGAGTAAAAGTCTCCTCCGGGTCGGTTTTGCCCGCACAAGGTCGGTTTGGCCCGCAGGAAAAGAGTCCAATTCGGACCCTGCCGAATCGTGCACAGCCGCGCACAAGCGGTAGTACCGCTTCACACAAGCGGTAGTACCGCTTGGGCGGTAGTACCGCTTCACACAAGCGGTAGTACCGCTCGGGCGGTAGTACCGCTTCAACAAGCGGTAGTACCGCTTACGCGGCAGCAAAACTACTTTTGCACTTTCCAATACCTTGTGGGCTTTATCCCTTTGGCTCATATAAAGTGTTGCTGCACCCGAACACTTCGGTAAACATCCGGAACCCCCTTCCGGTGAACTCCGGAACCCTTCCAGAGATCAAAACACTATTATCACATATATCAATCTTTACCTCCGGACTATTCCGGAGATCCTCGTCATGTCCGGGATCTTATCCGGGACCCCGAACAACTTTCGGTCACCAACATAATAACTCAATTATACTAATCGTCACCAAACGTTAAGTGTGTAGACCCTGCGGGTTCGAGAACTATGTAGACATGACCGAGACACCTCTACGGCCAATAACCAATAGCGGGACCTGGATGCCCATATTGGCTCCTACATATTCTACGAAGATCTTTTATCGGTCGAACCTCTATGTCAAGGATTCAGTTAATCCCGTATGCTGTTCCCTTTGTTCTTCGGTATGTTACATGCCCGAGATTCGATCGTCGGTATCTCTATACCTAGTTCAATCTCGTTACCGGCAAGTCTCTTTACTCGTTCCGTAATACAAGATCCTGTGGCTAACTCTTTAGTCACTTTGCTTGCAAGGCTCAATGTGATGTTGTATTACCGAGTGGGCCCTGAGATACCTCTCCGTCACACGGAGTAACAAATCCCAGTCTTGATCCATGCCAACCCAACAGACACCCTCGGAGATACCTGTAGAGCACCTTTATAGTCACCCAGTTACGTTGCGACGTTTGATACACACAAGGTATTCCTCCGGTGTTAGTGAGTTGCATGATCTCATGGTCAAAGGAACAGATACTTGACATGCAAAAAACAATAGCAATAAACTGACACGATCAAATGCTACGTTTACAGTTTGGGTCTTGTCCATCACATCATTCTCCTAATGATGTGATCCCGTTATCAAATGACATCTCATGTCAATGGCTAGGAAACCTTAACCATCTTTGATCAACGAGCTAGTCAACTAGAGGCTTACTAGGGACACAGTGTTGTCTATGTACCCACACATGTATTTGAGTTTCCAATCAATACAATTATAGCATGGATAATAAACGATTATCATGAACAAGGAAATATAATAATAACCAATTTATTATTGCCTCTAGGGCATATTTCCAACAGGTACACCGCCGGAGGCATTCATATAGAGTCATATTTTGTTCTAGTATCGAGTTGTAATTCTTGAGTTGTAAGTAAATAAAAGTGTGATGATCATCATTATTAGAGCATTATCCCATGTGAGGAAAGGATGATGGAAGCTATGATTCCCTCACAAGTTGGGATGAGTCTCCGGACTTTACAAAAAAATAAAAGAGGCCAAAGAAGCCCAAATAAAAAACGAGGCCAAAGAAGCCCACCAAAAAAAACAAAAAAAATGAGAGAAAAGAGAGAAGGGGCAATGCTACTATTCCTTTTTCCACACTTGTGCTTCAAAGTAGCACCATGATCTTCATGATAGAGAGTCTCCTATATTGTCACTTTCATATACTAGTGGGAATTTTTCATTATAGAACTTGGCTTGTATATTCCAATGATGGGCTTCCTCAAATTGCCCTAGGTCTTCATGAGCAAGCAAGTTGGATGCACACTCACTTAGTTTTCAGTTTAAGCTTTCATACATTTATAGCTCTAGTGCATCCGTTGCATGGCAATCCCTACTCACTTGCATCGATATCGATTGATGGGCATCTCCATAGCCCATTAATTTGCCTAGTTGATGTGAGACTATCTCCTTCTTTTTGTCTTCTCCACAACTTCCATCATATTCTATTCCACCTATAGTGCTATATCCATGGCTCACGCTCATGTATTGCGTGAAAGTTGAAAAAGTTTGAGAATACTAAAGTATGAAACAATTGCTTGGCTAAAACCGGGGTTGTGCATGATTTAATACTTTGTGTGATGAAGATGGAGCATAGCCAGACTATATGATTTTGTAGGGATAACTTTCTTTTAGCCATGATATTTTGAGAAGACATGATTGCTTTATTAGTATGCTTGAAGTATTATTGTCTTAATGTGAAATGATAGACTATTGCTTTGAATCACTCGTGTCTTAATATTCATGCCATGATTAGATTATATGATCAAGATTATGCTAGGTAGCATTCCACATCAAAAATTATCTTTTTTATCATTTACCTGCTCGAGGACGAGCAGGAATTAAGCTTGGGGATGCTGATACGTCTCTGTCGTATCTATAATTTTTGATTGTTTCATGCCAATATTCTACAACTTTCATATACTTTTGGCAACTTTTTATACTATTTTTGGGACTAACATATTGATCCAGTGCCCAGTGCCAGTTCCTGTTTGTTGCATGTTTTTTGTATCGCAGAATATACATACCAAACGAAGTCCAAACGCGATGAAAACTTACAGAGATTTTTTTGGGAATATATTTGATTTTTGGGAAAAAGAATCAACGCGAGACGATGCCCGAGGGGCCCACAAGCCATAGGGGCGCGCCCTGGACCCTTGTGGTCACCCCGTAAGGCGGTTGGTGCCCTTCTTTCCCCGAAAGAAAGCTAATATCCGGATAAAAATCGTGTTAAAATTTCAGCCCAATCGGAGTTACGGATCTCCGGGAATTTAAGAAACGGTGAAAGGCCAGAATCTGGGGAGGCAGAAACAGAAGGAAACAGAGAGAGATCCAATCTCGGAGGGGCTCCCGCCCCTCCGCCGCCATGGAGGCCAAGGACCAGAAGGGAAACCCTCCTCCCATCTAGGGGGTGGTCAAGGAAGAAGAAGAAGGAGGGGGGCTCTCTCCCCCTCTCTCCCGGTGGCACCGGAACGCTGCCGGGGCCATCATCGTGACGGCGACCTACACAAACAACTTCGCCGCCGTCATCACCAACTCTCTCCCCCTCTGTGCAGCGGTTCAACACCTCTTCTCCCCGCTGTAATCTCTACTTAAACATGGTGCTCAACGCTATATATTATTTCCCAATGATGTATGGCTATCCTATGATGTTTGAGTAGATCCGTTTTGTCCTATGGGTTGATTGATGATCATGATTGGTTTGAGTTGCATGTTTTATTATTGGTGTTGTCCTATGGTGCTCTCCATGTCGCGCAAGCGTGAGGGATCCCCGCTGTAGGGTTTGCAATATGTTTATGATTCGCTTATGGCGGGTGGCGTGAGTGACGGAAGCACAGACCCGAGTAAGTAGGTTGTTTACGTATGGGAGTAAAGAGGACTTGATACTTAATGCTATGGTTGGGTTTTACCTTAATGATCTTTAGTAGTTGTGGGTGCTTGCTAGAGTTCCAATCATAAGTGCATATGATCCAAGTAGAGAAAGTATGTTAGCTTATGCCTCTCCCTCATATAAAATTGCAATAATGATTACCGGTCTAGTTAGCGATTGCCTAGGGACAAATAACTTTCTTGTGACAAAAAGCTCTCTACTAAGACTAACTTAGTTGTTTCTTCATCTAAACAGCCCCTAGATTTATTTACGTGTTCTTTATTATCTTGCAAGCCTAACCTATCACACCTACAAAGTACTTCTAGTTTCATACTTGTTCTAGGTAAAGCGAACGTTAAGCGTGCGTAGAGTTGTATCGGTGGTCGATAGAACTTGAGGGAATATTTGTTATACCTTTAGCTTCTCGTTGGGTTCAACACTCTTACTTATCGAAAGAGGCTACAACTGATCCCCTATACTTGTGGGTTATCACTATCACATAAGGCGATCAATAAATCCATGATACAACTCATGCATCATTATATGTTCAATTGCTTACGTGCCATGCAAATTGGCTAAACAATTTATGCAGTCCCATCTCGAACTGTTTGTACCTAACAATATGGGAAATACATAGATTGGGTACAACCAAACTAGAAAAATGAGAAAACAAAATTATATGCCTCTCCACTATCCATTTGAGTGCAGCACACTTCACATCAATAATTGGGGACTTTTAAGATATTCAATTCTACAGCGCAAGATTTTCAGTTTTACGGATAATGTTTGTAGGAATTCAAAAAAAATGAAAACTACATCAGTGGTCTTTCTGATCAAATCTGTACTTCATAGTGGTTACAAAAAACTATAAAAAATCTAATGTCATTGGGTAAAGCATTATTATAAAACAGGAAATTTCTAGTGCGTTTCCTCCTTGCTATCTTAGACTCCTTACATCCCTTTTCCTTTTCAAAAGGCACCAATCCATCATAATTTAGGCGATTATTAGTATACTCGAGCTTTTTGGAAGAGAAGTGTGTTGGGGTTGTTGACAATGACAGCTTGAATATATCACAAAAGAACTTGAATGCAACACAAGCCAACAAGGCCGCTCTCACTTTTCTCCACCTTATGCACGTAGAGTTTCTAAGAATACCTGAGCAGATCACCACACGTGAGTGATTGTATCAAAGGGAAGAAGAGCAAATCTCAATCACATAAACTCCATAATGGCTGACTAGAGTGGGTTAGAATCAAGATATTGTGAGTCGTTTCCTCCTAAAATTAAAGAAGGAAAATTACTTTTATCTCATGGTAGGTGAATCATTATTCATAATTACTATTTTTCAGTGAGATAGATACATCATCTAGCTGCAATTTGCAAAGACGAAACTTTCAAATGGTGTGCATTTTCCTAATGTCAATGTGGCTAAAGAAAGCATGTTTAGAAGAAATCACATAAGGTATATAGAAACAATTACTACACTTTACGGATTATAATGAAATTATTGCAGTCCGCTCCGAGGAGAGCACCAATGCACAAGGTACACTATCACACTCTTTCTTGGTTTAGGATATCTTCACCTTAGGTGTTGCAAGCATGAACTCATTTACTTTGATATCTATTGGGCGTGTCATGTATGCCCTTAGAGACTCTCTAACCGCACCTCGGCAATTGCGAATGGCAGCTCAAGCTCGCACATCTCGTAGAACTGTCATCTATATTCAGCTTGGCCTAGCATTGGTGCTGCCTTCCATATACAGTAAATTTGACCATAAATAAAATTACAATGATGAGCTATAATACGTTATGGGGCAACAGTTTAAAAACAAACAAACAATGTTTCATGTTTGCAAATGTCATTGACCTTCATTTATAAAGATGAACATTACGATGTGAGTGATGTAGTACATCATATTTTGTATATTAATTTTGAAAGAAGAATATGATATCTTGGGATAGAGCAACAAAAATGCGAAGAATCTGCATATGCGCGTCTGATAATTTGCCACCTTTATTAGTTGGACACGACTGGAAGCAAATCCCTTGTTGATTCAAGTCCACTCTTGGATGATGCAATTGGTTGGGCTATCACGGTCAAGATGACCCTTTACTTATGTCTTTTATTCAATTGCTTTGTTAGGCAAACCAACAACAACTTGGCAGCGGTTTCCCTGCTCAACTAAGTGTGCCGCCGTGGAATTCACACGCTTGATACGATCATTTCGGTTACCTAGTTTCTGCTAACATGTATGCCCATCGAAACTCCTTGGCGTGTGTGTTGTGTATGCTCATAGAAGTCGCCACCGTCAATTCGAATTGATCATAGCTCAGTTGGTTAGATTTCTTTTGGTGGAACCGGTCCGCTGAGTTCAAATCCAAAATTTAGCACGATGTTTGCAATTTCTTTATTTATTTCAGATTTTTCAACACTATTCTTTCAATAGTATGGTATGCCCTTCAACTACAAGGTGCCTATGATGATTTTGTCACTCTCAAAATATACCAGCGCAGTCTCTCGTAGGTACACATAGGAGTAGATTGTGCGTGTGTATGTATGTGTATGTGTTTGTACTGTGTCTCTAAAAAGTATTGACATGGTTAATTTTTCATCCATCTAACCCAGTTGTTTCTCAAATAATTTCCACGCTTCCATATATATGAAGAAAATCACGCTAAATTTTGAAATCACTGAACTCTGTTCCAAAAGGAGAGGGGGCAAAACAGCCTCTCCATAAGAAACCACCATAGTATGTTGGATTTTGTCATGATTCAGAGTATCATTATCCTTGGCAGGATGTTTCAGAGTACTTGACCCGAGAGTTCCTTTTGTGTCGTTGCACAATTGATTTTTTAGTACAAGAGAGAAGATTTACATGGATAGATTCTCTGAATGCACGTGCTTGTGTGTATGTGTCCAAACCTTCAACTTTAAACCATACCTCCTGAAGAAAAAAGCTTACACTCTGCGCAATGAACGTTACTCCACCTTACAGGAAACTTGCTCACCTTTAGCTTCGTCGTCGTAAATATGGGACGAAGACCATTGACGACCAGTACTCTCTCCGATGCAAATTAATATCCAAATTAATTGATGCACCTTTCGTATAACTTTGGTAACTTTAAAAAAGAAAATGGAAGATCAATAACTTGGTGTATCCGAGGTGCGATTCCCTAGCCGCTCTCGCCCCTAGCCCTCGCCGACGGCCGCTCCGGCCATGGCGCCCACAGCCCCCCGCCGCTAGCCACTCCGGCTCCCGGCGGCCACCCTCCCCCGCCGTCCGCTGGCATGGACTCCCCGGTCGCCTCTGGTCGGGGGCGTGACCGGCGCTGGCTCGACTCCAGCCCTTCCTCCGGCGACTCCGCGAGACTCTCCTACCGCCAGGTCCTCTGCGCGCCGCCGCCCGACGCGCCTCCGTCGGCCGCGCCCACCCCATCTCCCCCGCCGCGCCTCCTCCGCTCCGTGGTCCACCGGGTCTACGAGGCTGCGGAGCCGCCTGCGGAGCGCGAGTGGCAGGTTGCCGGCCGGAAGAGGAAGCCACGCCCGCCGCGCCGCCGGCGCCCGCTCCGCTCCCCCGCTCCCCCTCCGTCGCCGTCCGGGTCCGGCCCCCTGCCGGCCTCGCAGGAGGTGTGCTCGCGCTGCCTCTACCCCGGCCACCCGCGGGCTGAGTGTCGCCGCGACATCAGGTGCGCTCGTTGCGGGTTCTACGGCCACAAGGCGCGCTCTTGCACCAACCCGCGGGCGTCGTCTTCCTCTCCGCGCGTGAGCCCATCGCCCAAGCGCCTCCGGGGCTCCTCCCCTCCGACGCGGTCGCCGGCGTGGTCGCCGACGCCTTCGGCCTCGTCGTCCATTCTGGGCCCCCCGTTGTCCAGGTCCTCCGGGCCGGTCGGTTCCACCGAGCGCGCGTCGCCTGCGTCACGGTCCTCCTCCCCTTGCGCTCCACTATCTGGCCATCCGGCGTTGAGGCCAGCCGTTGCCCCTGCGTGTTTCCTGCCGGAGGATTTCCTCATCCGGTTCGAGGACGCGGCGGCTCATGCTCCGGTCGCCCGCGAGGGAGTGCGCACGGACCGTTTTCGGCTTCTGCTGCACCCGTGGAGCGCGATTGCCGGGGCAGAGGTGGTGCGCGCGCGGTTCCGCGTCCACCTCGAGCTCTCCGGGGTTCCAGACAATGCTTGGCACCGCGCCACCGCGGTCTCGCTGCTCTCTCCATTCTGCCTGGTGGAGCACCTCGAGCCGCGAACTCGCCGTGGCACCGACATGGACGTCTTCAAGCTCACCGCGTGGACTGCGAACCCGGACGCGATCCCGCGTGCCACCGACCTCTTCCTGCCTGAGCGCGACGACATCGCTGTCGACGCTTACCCCGATCGTGTGGAGCGCCTCGGCGTTGACCTGCTGCGTTTCCCAGTCGCGGTCCACGTCGCGCTCTGCGAGGACTTCCGGCGGCCTCCACCGCCGCCGCCGCCGCGCTCCCCTGCACCCGGCCCTGATGACGATGGCGGCTCGGGCTCCGGCTCGCCACCACTGCCCGAGCCGTGGCCCCGCATCTTCGAGCACCCACCTCCACCACCGTGTCAATGCACTAAGAACCAGGGTACCTATTACCTTGACTTGTGCGCGGGCGACCACGGCAGGATTCCTGGGGCCGGCAAGACCTTGCCGGGTGCGTGCCAGTCCCCGGCAAGCCTCTTTGCTTCTAAGCTGGAGGAAGGATTGAGTCCCCCGGCAAGGCCCTCTTGCCGGAGGGGCTAGAAGAACCAGTTGCGAGCGCCTCCCGGCAAGACTTCCGCTCGCCAAGCTGTCATCCAGCCCGCACGACTGGATAACCACGTCGCCTGGGGGCTCTGACGGGGGCAGGCTTTTGAGTGCGGATTGTCAGGCCGCGTGGCAGAGAAGATAAGCACACAGCAACTTTATCGCCACCCGTCTCATGACATGGCAACATAATAGAAGATAGCCAGGGACACCTCAACGGAGCATTTAATGTTCTTGTCCTAAACCGTCAGTGTTAGGTATGATAGCACTGTAGCTACTTTTACACCTCATGTATGCACTATACGCCACTGTTGGTGACCCCTTTGAACGTATAAAAGGAGGCCCAAGGCGTAGCTACAGGGGGATCGAATCTTTTCCAGCCCTTTCTGCACGTGTAGCTGCTGAGTACTGTAGCGTTCCCAGAATCTGAGCTAGAACACACTTAATACAACCAAGTAGGAGTAGGGTTTTACGCATCTTTGCGGCCCGAACCTGGGTAAAATTCCGCGTGTTGATCATCAGATCTGCTCTCTGTGCAAGCCCTTCCCCTTGCCGAATCGTAAAGGGATCCTCGCGATCCCATAGGTGTCGTTTCTCCGACATCTTTGGCGCGCCAGGTAGGGGGAAACTGGCGGCACGGAAGGCAAACTCGGGGGCTGGCAGCGCCCTAGAGAGTAACCTTCCTGAGAGCCGCCGACCACCACCGCGAGCGCAGCCTCGCCATGCGAGATGAACGACAAAAGAAAGATAAGTTTCGAAGACTTGTGGCAATCATGCTTCTTTTGCTGTCTTCATTTGCTCCTTGCATCAACACGCGAAGGAGCCTTCCCAGAGCCAATAGCGCCCTCGAGTTGTCTCGAGTCCGCTCGACAACTTGGGCGGCTGCACAGGCGTCGGGAGGGTTAACCTTTCCGAGAGGCGGCGTCCTCGGCAAGCTGCTAAGGACCCGTTCCTCGAACGCTGCCGACTGGAGCTTGCGCACCGGAAAGTCATCTGGCAAGCGTGGGTTGTCTTGATTAATTCTTCGGTCCTTGTACATCAATCTGCGCGCGGAGGAACTTTGCCGTGGTTAACCCGCGCTCTAGTTTCGCTTCGAGTCCGCTCGGCAAACTTGACAGCTGCGTTTTGGCCCGGCAAGGCGCCTTGCCGGCGCCAGCACCGCCAGCAGGCTGCTAAGGACCCGTTCCTCAAAGCGCTCGCGGCAAGTGTGCGCGCCGGCAAGGTTTCCGAACATCGTAGGCTATAAGATGTGTACGAGGACGGGCGTAATCAAGAGGAGAGCGAACATTCATCTAGTATAAAGAAGCATGTGTTGCGTACATAAAGATTGGTCTGACTAAGACAAATTACTTTCTTTATGTGTGCCATTGCAGCAACATATATACGGAAAAGTACTTCACTTCCGGGAAGTCGAGGACGCCGTGCTGGAGGTCGACGAGACAGCAGTGAGACAGTCGCAGTAGGTGGCAGGGACGGCAAGGATGTTGCATGAATCGAGCATAGCACCCGCGATATCCTTTACGGAGAAGCCCGGGGGCTGGCTCTTCATTGCACGGCGCGACGCTCCTTTTTGAGCCCGCGACCCCTGCCGTCATCCTGCTCTGTCTGCCACACTGCCGGCAAGCCCAAGGCCCGGCAAGGCCTCTGGCGCCCACTCTGGCAAGCGCACCTCTTCAGAGTGCTGCGCCCCCGTAGAGGGCGTGCCAGAGAGCTCTCCGGCAAGTCGCAGCCTCCAGGCGGGAGGAGCAGCTGAGAACAAGCCTGCGCATCACCGGCAAGCCCAAGGCCCGGCAAGACCTCTAGCGCACACTCCGGCAAGCGCACCTCTTCGGAGTGTTGCGCTCCCGTTGAGGGCGTGTCAGAGAGCTCTACCAGCAAGATGCTTGTCGGCGGACAGCGGGAAATACAAACACAGGCAAGAGCCAAGGAGTTTTTAAAGATTGATACTCGACGCATTGCTTCTTGAACGTTCACGGAGTTACATCGGGTACAATCTGAACACAAAAGGAGATTTACCACTACGACGCGGCGACTGATCCGGAAACAAGGTCTCACAGATGGAACGCCAGGACCTAACTACGGCGCCAGACGTGCCTAGTCGGAGTCCTCGTGCTTCATGCCAAAGACGCTATCCTCGTCGTCGCTGTCGCCGGAGGAATCGGAGTCGCTGCCGCTCGAGCTCTCAGCGCAGCATTCCAGGCGGACGCCCGTTGCTCCGAAGAACTTCACGGAGAGGGAGGCGGGATCGATGAGCTTGAAGTGAAGCAGCTGCCCAGGGGTGAGGCCCCGGGAACGAGCGAACGACTTCCATCCCCTTGTCAGGAACATGGCGCTCCCGGGGGAGAGGTCGACCGCCACCCACCAAGGACCGTTGCTGCAGCCGTCAGCTCGGAGTCACAGACCGCGAGGCCGGCTGCTCTCCATGGCCCTTGCGAAAGGATCAGGGAGGCGCAGCCAACTTCGGAGCCTCCTCCCCCGCGTGGATCCCCACGTGGGGCTGCGGGAGGGGCACACTGCTGCGACCACCGCGCCTCGTCGGAGTCGTCCTCGCGCGGCCTCGGGACGCCGTCCTGCCGCGGGAGCTTGAACCCGCCGCCGTCACCACCACAAGCGCCGGAGTCCGGGGGCTATTCCGCGCGGCGCTATGTGAACCCCGGGCGCGGCCACGTCCCCTCACAATCTTGAGGCGGCGTGTCGAGAGAGGTGGCGGGAGGCGGAAGGAGAAAACACCGAGCGGCAGGAGAAAATGGAGGATTGCAGATGAGTGGCATTCTCCTTCTTCCCTCACCTCCCTTTTATAGGGCAGAGTGCTAGGGGAGAGGGGAGCCGGCTCTTCGTAATCCTAGACAGTGCGCGTCACCCAAGGCGCGATTAAGTCAGGAGTGGGAGCCGAGGCGTTAATGGTGAAGGCGAACGAGCGCCGCACTGTTCATCGTTTCCCCTCCCGAGGAAGAAGGTGGACCGCCTCGCTCCACTACCCCCAAGACCTGCAGTTACCATGCATCGAGAGGAGAAGCAATCAACCGTCATCATTACAAAAACTGCGGCCGCGTGTGCCCGCGCACTGTTTTGGGCCTAGCCCAACAAGCGTCGCGCGCGCATGTGTGGCCCAGGCCCGGGGGCTCCTGTCAGTGCACTAAGAACCAGGGTACCTATTACCCTGACTTGTGCGCGGGCGACCGCGGCAAGATTCCTGGGGCCGGCAAGACCTTGTCGGGTGCGTGCCAGTCCCTGGCAAGCCTCTTTGCTTCTAAGCTGGAGGAAGGATTGAGTCCCCCGGCAAGGCCCTCTTGCCGGGGGGCTAGAAGAACCAGTTGCGAGCGCCTCCCAACAAGACTTCCGCCCGCCAAGATGTCATCCAGCCCGCACGACTGGATAACCACGTCGCCTGGGGGCTCTGACGGGGGCAGGCTTTTGAGTGCGGATTGTCAGGCCGCGTGGCAGAGAAGATAAGCACACAACAACTTTATCGCCACCCGTCTCATGACATGGCAACATAATAGAAGATAGCCAGGGACACCTCAACGGAGCATTTAATGTTCTTATCCTAAACCGTCAGTGTTAGGTATGATAGCATTGTAGCTACTTTTACACCTCATGTATGCACTGTACGCCACTGTTGGTGACCTCTTTGAACGTATAAAAGGAGGCCCAAGGCGTAGCTACAGGGGGATCGGATCTTTTCCAGCCCTTTCTGCACGTGTAGCTGCTGAGTACTGTAGCGCTCCCAGAACTTGAGCTAGAACACACTTAATACAACCAAGCAGGAGTAGGGTTTTACGCATCTTTGCGGCCCGAACCTGGGTAAAATTCTGCGTGTTGATCATCAGATCTGCTCTCTGTGCAAGCCCTTCCCCTTGCCGAATCGTAAAGGGATCCTCGCGATCCCATAGGTGTCATTTCTCCGACACACCGCGGCGCGATGCGGGCGGCCCTGCGCGTCGCCGCCGCTCCTGCCGGAGGCATGGCGGACGCAGCCGCGGGCGGGCGCTCGGGGTCTCCCGAATCTGGCAGGGGGTCCTGGGGCCGTACCCCCTGTCGCGCTTGGCGTCATGCGGGCCCCGGCCAAGCTTCGCCTAGGAGACAAGGCGGCTTTCGATAAAGCCGTGTCGGAGACGGGGCCAGACAAGACCGTTTGCCCGTCCTCCACCATCGCCTGCGTCACCCCGCCCTCCCTGACCGTGGGCCCGGAGTCCCCGCCTGCTGCCCTGGCTCCTGGGGTCGCTGACCCGGTCGCTTCCCCTACGCCGGACGTCTCGCGTCCAGCCAACGGTTCGGAGGCCGCCCATGCTGCGTGCCTACCTGAACTTGACACGCGTCCCGCAGTGGGGCCCGTGGAGCCTACGTCGGCTGATCAGCTACTTCAGCCTTCGGCCTCGCCAGCCAATCCTGAGGCGAGCCAGCTGGACTCGGTCGTGGGCGATCTCCCCGCGCGAGCCGCGGCACCCGAGGAGGATTCTGGGACCGGAGCGGGCCCCACCGCGCTGGTCTCCTGCGCTGCGGACCTGGGCCACGACGGGTCAGCTCCCCATCGCTTCTGCCCGATCCTATCCCGTGCGAGCAGACCTGCAGGGATACTTTGGACAGCACCCATGCAGCCACTCCGGGCTCGCCAAGTGGCGCCCATGCTGACGCTCTCTCCTTGGATGCATTCCTGGAGTCCGTTTAGAAGCCCATTGCGCCGGTGCTGCCACTGCCTGCTTCTCGCGACCGGAGGAAGGAACTGCCGCCGAACTTCACGCCGCGGTAGGATTGCCAAGGCCGACTGCGGCCTCAGCTCCGAGCTCAAAGCCAAGAGATTGCTCCTCCGCCGCCTTGGATTTGTGTCGGACGACGAGCTCATTTCTGCGGAGATTTTGGCGAAGTATGAGCGACTCTTCCAGATGCCTTTGGCGCATGACGTGGTGCAGGCGTTCGCTGACATCTTTGGTTGGCGCATCCCCGAGCTTCGCGACCTACCCTCGAGTTCGCGAGCCCCCCTGCCTCGCTGCGTCGAGGTCTAGTGGTCGCCTAGGCCACCCCGGAACCCCAGCTGTTTGCCCATGGAACACAACCTACGCATTGTCTTCTGGAACGCGCGTGGCCTTAACGCTCCTGCCAAGCGCACCGCCGTTCGCAGCGTGATCACCGCTGCATCGCCTTGTATCGTTTGTATCCAAGAAACTAAGATGCTTTCCCTCTCGTCCCAGCTCGTTGTTGAGACGCTTGGTCCGTCCTTCTCGGAATTCTTCTTCCTCCCCGCGGATGGCACTCGAGGAGGCATCCTGCTCGCGTTATCTGATCCTTGCCTTGGTGACCACCACATCACCGCTCTGGCATCCTCGCTAGATGGTGAGCAGCATTGGTGGCTCACTAGAGTTTATGGCCCGCAGGGGGACGACGAGAAGATTGCCTTCCTTGGTGACCTTAGTGAGGTCCGTTCGCTACGTGCCGGCCCTTGGATTCTTGGGGGCGACTTCAACATGATCACCGATGCGGAGGATAAGAACAACGCCCGCCTCAACCATCGCGTCATGTCCCACTTCCGCCGCTTCCTTGCTGATGAGGAGCTCCGTGACATATACCTGCATGGGAGGAGATACACGTGGTCCAGCGAGCGTGACGCCCCGAATCTTACTCGCATCGACCGGGTTCTCAGCAACTCCGGAAGGGAGGCGATCCAGCCACACTGCCTGTTGCGCTGCCTTTCGTCCACGGCCTTGGATCACGCGCCCCTCCTGCTAGACTGCTCAGCAAGCTCGTCGGGCACCAGGAGATTCCACTTCGAGGCATTCTGGCCTCGCACGGATGGCTACCTCCAGACGGTGCAAGAGGCGTGGGCGACCGCTGAGCTTGAGCGGGACCCATTTCGGTGCCTGGTTGCGCGGCTCAAGGCCACCGCACGGCGTCTGCAGAGTTGGAGCGCGAAGAAGATTGGTGATGTTTCCCGCCAACTTCCCATCGCCCGCGAGCTGGTCGCACTCTTGGACGCGGCCCAGGATTCCCGCCCACTCACCCCGGTTGAGACTTGGTTTCGGCGGCGGTTGAAAGGGGCCTACCTGGGGCTTGTCTCACTCGAGCGGTCCATCTCGCGCCAGCGCACGAAATTCTCATGGCTGCGAGATGGCGATGCCAGGCCTAGGTTCTTCCGCATACACGCCGCCCACCGCAAGCAGAAAAACTGCATCCTCGAGCTTCAGGTGGGGGACGCTTCCGTTTCGGACCCCGCCTGCCTTGCCGAGGCGGCCTATTGGCACTTCTCCAACATCCTGGGGACTGCCGAGTCGCGCACCTTCACCTTGGACCTCCCCGCGATCCACACCGGCCCCTTCGACCTCTCCGGCCTGGACGCGCCGTTCTCTGAGGACGAGATCTGGGCTACGATCAAGAGCCTGCCGTTGGGCAAGTCGCTGGGCCCCGATGGCTTCACCGCGGAGTTTCTCCGCAGCGCTTGGGACGTGATCAAGACTGACATTTGCGCCGTCTTCGACAAGCTTTACTCGCTCAATGGCCGCGGCTTTCAGCAGCTCAACGAGGCGTTCATCACGCTTCTTCCTAAGAAGCAAGATGCGGCATCGCTCTTCGACTACCGGCCCATCAGCCTCATCCACCTCATTGGAAAACTCTTCGCGAAGGCACTCTCCCTCCGGTTAGCACCGCACTTGGGGACCATAGTTTCGACTAACCAAAGTGCGTTCATCGCCGGTCGCAGCATCCACGACAATTTTCTTCTGGTGCAACAAACGGCGCGACTCCTTCATAACCTCAAGGCACCACGGATGCTACTCAAGCTTGATATTGCGAGGGCGTTTGACTCGGTGTCATGGCCTTTCCTCCTCGATACATTGCGACATCTGGGTTTTGGGGATCGCTGGTGCGAGTGGATCTCCATCTTGCTCTCCACCGCGTCCACGAGGGTGCTCGTCAACGGCGTCCCCGGCCCGCCAATCCCTCATGCCTGCCGACTCAGGCAAGGGGACCCCGTCTCCCCGATGATCTTCGTCCTTGTCATCGACGTGCTCAACTCGCTCTTCCAGCGAGCAGTCGAGCAGGGCTTCCTCCAGAGGCTGACTACGAGGCACCTGGCATCCAGCGTCTCCCTCTACGCGGACGATGTCGTCATCTTCTGCCATCCCGACGCCCACGACATCCGCACCATTCGAGGCTTGGTCGACACATTTGGCGTGGCTTAGGGCCTTCGCACAAACTTTGCCAAGTGCTCCGCCTCGCCCATTCGCTGCACCACCGAGCACATCGACACGATCTGTGCCGAGATGTCCTGCCCGATCGCCCAGTTTCCGATGAGGTACCTTGGCCTCCCGCTCTCCATCTGCAAGCCCTCCACTTCGGACCTGATGCCGCTTGTCGAGCGATTGGAGAAGAAGCTCTCTACCTGGCTCGGCTCCATGCTCTCTCTTGGGGACCGTCTCGCCCTGTGCCGGCATGTCCTCTCCGCCATGCCCATCCATATCGTGGTCGCCATCGCTGTCAACAAGACTATCCTAGCACGTGTGAACCGAGTCATACGTGGCTTCCTGTGGGTCGGGCACAAAGACGCGTGAGGCGGACAGTGTCGCGTGAACTGGGACCGCGTGTGCCGCCCCACTTTCCTCGGAGGCATGGGGATCCATGACCTTCAGCGCATCGGGGTCGTGCTGCGCGCGCGGTGGCTATGGCTCCAGCGCACCGACGCGTCGCGCCCCTGGAGTCAGCTACACCTCCCCCATGACCCCGCGGCCTCGCAGATTTTCCGCGCCTCCACCACCTGGGAGGTCCGCGATGGGCGAACTTGCAAATTCTGGACCGACCCCTGGATCGATGGCAAGGCCATCTCGGAGCTAGCACCGCTTGTCTACTCGCTGGTCCCCAAGCGCAGCCGCCACGATCGGATCGTGGCGGAACGTCTTCCTGGACGCACCTGGGTGCGCGACATTGCTGGCGCTCGGGCCCCGCGGCCCTTGTGCAGTACATCGAGCTTTGGCGTATGCTGCAGCACTGAACCCTTGAGGATGGCCCGGACCAGTTGCGCTGGAGGTGGACGGAGTCCGGCGTCTACTCGGCCAAATCCTGCTACCTGGCTCTCTTCCACGGCTCCACGCTCGATGCATCTTGGAAGCTAACATGGAAGACCTAGGCCCCCCTTCGCATCAAGGTCTTCATGTGGCTTGTCCTGCAGGCCCGTTGTTGGACGGCGGATCGTCTCCCCCGACGTGGGCTGCCGCACAACGACAGATGTGTACTCTGCGACCAGGCCACCAAAGACATGCACCACCTCTTCGCTGCCTGCCCGTTCTCACGGCAGGTATGGCACGAGGTCCTCTCATGGTGCCGCTCGACTACTTCGATCCCGAGCCCGGACACACCATTCGCGGAATGGTGGACCTCTGCGTGCTCCTCATCCCCCGCCGCCCTCCGGAAAGGACTCAACTCGATCATAGCGCTCACTGCATGGGCCATCTGGAAGCATAGGAATGGCTGCATCTTCGATCACCTTCAGCCATCCACCACGAGACTTCTGCAGTGCATCCAAGAAGACGCGCGCCTATGGGCGAGCGCCGGCGCCAACGGCTTGGCGATCCTGATTTCTGAGAGATAGGACCCTCATGATGTATCGGGGATGAGTAGCCCCTTCCTTTCACTGCTCCGGTTTCTTTGTGCCCGCGCCGGCCTGTGTACGCGTGGCTAGTGTAACCGAAAATTGTACTCTTTCTCTCCTTCTATCAATGCAATGATACGCAATCTTTGCGTATTCGCGAAATAAAAAACTTGGTGTATCCCACCTCGTTTTCTATGTTTCAATCAGAAGTTGATACACCAGCATATAATCAGTTTAATAATGTACTCCGTAGAATTTAGTCTTGTTCCGTTATCTTTGATAGTGACACTCTGATCCATTTTGGATCAATGAATTTTTTTGGGTCATAATTTAGTTCGCTGGTGTAGCAGAAGTGCAGAACTCATCTAAGATATGGCTACTCTAGACGTCCGTTGTTTCTTTTGGAACATGGAGCAGGTGAAGTCGGTAAATTAGATGCGAGCGACCCTGCATGACCCACCGCCATAAGTGTGCCGGCCACCCCGGATCACTGTTTGCACGCTCAGCGCCCGATAAGCTCAAGGCCTGAAAGGCGTACGCCGAGATGCCAAAAGAAGAGTAGAGACACGGGAAAAAGACCCAATCAAAAGAGCACTAGATCTGGTGCCTGCCGACGAGGCATGAACCGTGTAGCAATGGAATGACGCCGAACGGAGGACGACGGCATGCAGCAACACAGCCCCTTTGAAACCTGAACCTGTGTGTGTGCAGCAACACCTGTCAGACGGCTGCTCGACGAAGACGACCCATGACGACCAGGGCGTGTCCGGGTGATGAGTCCCCAGTGGAGCACGGTGGTGTACCGCCCGTTGCTTTGCTGAGTATGTCGAGGGTGTCGCAATGATCAAGTTCATAGATCATCTGTTGCCCATGTACGTTCGATGTCGAGCCAGTACATGGGACATAGAGGGCACCTCTAAGAGCATCTACAACCCGGCGTTCTAAATCCGTCTCAAATTTTCATGTGGATGACCTGATCAATGATTGATAAAAAAAATGATCCAAACGTGCGCTTCAAACGAATCCCAAACGGCCGTGCTAACCGGCACCCTTCACATCCAATCCAAATATGAAACGGATATGAAGATGCATGGGCGCGTCCGGACGCGTCCGTCACGTCGGACCCGACATGGCTATCCCACATCAAATTGCATCAATTTCATCCTCTCGACCAACCGAATCCATTTGCTCTCTCCTCTCTTCTTCCTTCTTCGCGTTAGACGTCTCGTAGCTCCGACACCACCCTTGCTCCGCAGCCATTCCGATCGTTAGCGCCGCCACGATCGGCACAAAAGTCCTCTCTCGTGTGCTCGTCGACGCAGACATCGTCGCCGGCCCGGACGCCACCGCGGTACGTCCGACAACTCTCGGGTTGCCCCTTGCCCTCTGTGTGTACAAAATGTCAAACCCAGTTTTCTGTGATTTATTTGTAGGAAAACCATTAATTCCGATGCTTCGTCCGAAGAGGAATATGGACCGACGAAGCTTAATAAAAGGATTGAAGCTGAGTTATTTGATTCATCGGATTTGGACAAAGAAGTGAAGATGATCATGCTCATGAGCATGTAAGAGGAAATGGACCGGCAGGTGGAGCGTATTCTCAAGTTCAAGTACCATGTTTGAGTTTTGCACTTCAAATAAATTTAATGTAAGAATTATGTATTTTCGGTACGAACTTTGCTATTTACGTTCGACATTGATGTGTATGATGGACTGTATGGATTTGAGAATCCGGACGAGGTATGTTGTTGTCGGACACGACATATGAGGGGTTGTCTGGATACGTCCGCGAGCGTGTCTGGTTGTGTCTGCGGGTGTTTGAGGGACTGAATTTGCCAAGTCCGATTGTAGATGATCTAAGCTGACCCTAAAACGATCATTGTATTTGTCCGTGGACGTGACCGCGGGCAATGACATACATTTTAAAACGAATTGAATAAACCAGACTTTTCAAACAAACATGATGAAATTCACTTAAGTTTGGTCATAATAATTGATATAAAATGGACGATGTTTCACCCGTTCAACTAGAACTTGAACGAAAACCTAAATTACGTTGTAGCGGATGGTGATCAACATGAATACGTGGCAACCGCACAGTGTTTTCCGTGGAAAGGATTTTGGATGGGTCCAGAATAACCGACGCGTACGTTGCAATGGCCCGGACGCCCGCAAAGCCCATCTCATTTATGTCTGGTTTGTGAAAAAGCAGAAGTCCGGTCCGCGGATGGTTTGGTGTGGCATTTGAACGATTTGAGGGTCTCACTAAAGATGTGGTTGTGCTTGTTTGGATCGATGGTCTGTACAAAATTCATTCTATATAAATAAACATATATAAACAAAGGAAATGTCTGGTTTGGCTACTTTAACTAATCCAAATTCTGCAAAACCGGAAATTTCGTGTTTGCAGAAAAATGACTATTAATCGAATTTTGTAAAAAACTCGTTCTGCATATCCTCTTTCCTCTCTCTCTTGCGGATCCTGGCGGGCACATTCATGACGCCGGCGGCCGCCGTCACGTCCTTAACTACATAGCACCGACGCCCTCGAGGGCCCACCAGACGACGACGGCCGTGGCGACCTCACCGGTAGGACGCACCTCGATGCCGTCCTTGTCTAGTCGCCTGATCCACGAACGGAAAGAAGGATTCTTCTACGCATAAGGTCAGGTCGGCCACCGACCTATCTTAGTTCCTTCGCATTAGGGCATCACTTTAAACCGCACGATGATGCTACTTGCTAATGTCAGAGGTAGTACTTGCACAAGTCGGATTCAATGGACATTATTAATGCTAATGCTAATGCTAAAGCTTGAAGTGATCTCTGTGAGCTACTTTGGTGACATCTATTCTCGTCTGGTCTGCTAGGTGAAAAACATCACAATTATTTTAGGCACAAAAGATGCATCACAGCTCTGACTTTCGGCACCAAGCTAGGTAGGGACCTAGCTAGACATAGTGAAAATCTGCTGCTGCCGTCTTGCCAGAAAGATGAGCAAGGAACATTTGTTAGGCCTAACACAGTGCAGCTAGTGCCCTTCCAAGTCAGCAAAGCAAATAATCAGCCAAGGCATATCTTTAGAGCAAAACGATTATTCAGAAGTAAGTTCACAAAAATAGCAAGGTCAGAAGAAATAGGCCCTTCCTGTCTAAAATTTAACAAACATTGTCATGAAACTAGAGCTTTTCATCCAAAATTTTCAAATAACAAGTTGTCGACCCGTGTTTTCGCACGGGAACAATTATAATCCTGAGAATGCTAATATTCAAAAGGTTAACATGAACCACACACATAAATCTGCTATATACCTTAATTTTGCTTTGCATATTACCACCAAAAACCATTGCAAAATAATACCTAAAAAGAAAAAAAAACATTTCTTATGCCATTGAGCTTTTTTCAAAAAGGAACTTGAAACCACCATCCTATGCTTCATTGCATTGCACACGCCCATTCTTGTTAATTAGAAGTAGAGTACAAATCATAGACAATAAGGTCAAACCATTATAAGATATGCAGTAAACACCTACGACTAAGTCGACTTCATCCTCAACAACACCTTCAAGAAGAGATAAATATTCTTGCATCATCATCGCTATGCCTGGCCGGAGATGGTCTAAACAAGGATTTCCATCCTGGTTGCCTTGGCCAACCAATGAAGACTAACAAAACATCAAGTATACGACGTCTACAACAAGGTAACGACGCAAGTTAGTCACTTCTGAGCCCAACCAATAACGTTTAGGACAATAGTTTTCATGTTGGACATGAAACGATGTTCGAATCAACATCTTGAAGACAATTCGTTAGATAGTTGCATCGCTAGTCCACCACGCTAGGCCAAAAAGGCACTAGCAGGTTGGTGAGATGCCCCCCCCCCCCCCACCTTAAAACACCACCACGACTGTCAGTGGGCCGCCCATGTCAAGTTGCCGATCTAGTGGCTGCTGATCCACACCAACGTGAGTCAAAGTACATCATCCACCCTATAGTCGAAGCCATTTCCCTCGGTGCTAGATAGCGATGAGGAACAGCCGGTGTTCCCTAGAGACCTAGGTTTATCGAAACGGGAAGTTACCGTGAAGATCGAGGGCACACTCCTATCAATTCTTTTATATGGTGCAACTCTTTGTTCTGCGGACCAATGCCCTACAATATTAGCTAGTGCACAAACACATATGAAAATAGTAGCGGCTGCAAACAATAAGATAAAATAGGCCAGAGCAGAGGTTTCACCTGCAGCTGTGTATACATGCTTGGGATCATAAAATATAAAATAAACATGGGTATGATGAATAAATAATTAGTTTTTGTAATTAGATATGTGGGTGATGCGTTACTTTGACACAACAATCCAACCTTGGCCCTAATCCATCTCATGGGGGTACCTCAATTATTAAGGAATTACCACTTAGTAACCGCATGGTTGTGCCTCAAGGACTTGGTTTTGGCTACCGTACTAGCTTTATCATCATTGGTGTTCTGTATAGTCTTCCACTCTCCCTTGCGTGTTGCCTCTCCTTGTACCGATCATCGGTGCATCAAATACGAAGGAGTCCTAGGATCGAGTAGGAGACAAGAAAAAAATATTATACAAACATAAATATGTAAAGGAAATCATACCGTCTATTATATAGCTGCTCGTATACAGGGCTGCGAGGTTACGCCATGACTCTTAGCTCGAGGGTATTACTCACGTATCAAAATTGAATGTCAGAAAAGAGCCATTGTAGATGGGTTTACTTGAAGATGAATGATTAACCGTCTTACAATATCACTTACTATGATGGGATCTCTATTACAAGTACTTAATCTAATCGGAGATGAAGATGATGGTTGTGTCGGCTATGGTGGCGATGATGATAGAAGTCGTGAAGGGTTGACTAGTCATTAGAGGTATCCTCCTTCCTCTTTATACAAAGTCTACTGATGGAATGGGCTTTCGAGGATGACTAGATGTGAATTGAACCTCGAGCTCAATATGAAAGAGTCTTGTGTTGACGTCATAGAGACATTGACATGCGGTGCGACCTATGCGCTTGTAACATTGGTTGTTTTCACATATGGAGATTCCAATGGCAACCCATTTTATATGGATATGATCCTCTCCTCTTGTACTTTCCGTACATGTCCTTATTCCCTCCTAAATAAGTCCATTTTTGAAAGGGTGCAATTAAAGAAGGAGATTTGTACACATTTGCAATTGTATTGATTAGGAGGCAGGTTGAAATGAGAATATGCACTTTAAACAAGAGAAAATATGATTGAAAAAACACACATGATTGTTTTCTACTTAACAAGAGTGTTACACTATCTGGAAACGCCACCAGAAAAGAGTCTTGATACCCCATAAGCATAGGGGGTCAATTGTAGATCATTTGACAACTAAGAGTGTCGAGCCAAACAAATATCAAAAGGAATTGATGTGTGGAAATTAGGCATGAATCACTACAAGTGCTAGAAAGAGTTGTCGTTGTTCTTAAATTGAAGTATCAATAAAAGAAAAGAAGTTCAACAAGTGGCTCAATAATTAATTGTGCTAAGGGCAAGCTTGATGTGTTTCTCTTATGTAGATGGAATATCACGTAGTTGTTATTACGTGTAATCCCTTGCAGTACCTTTTGTTGTTTATCGTTGTTGTCTGGATAGAGCCTAAGCTTATGTGTTACAAAACTATTAATTCACATACTTATGAGTATACACTTAGAAAACATCCACAAATGCTATGAATAAATAGGATATACATCTAACCATACCATTGGGAGGGATATTCCTGGCAGCATTGTTTTTGGTGATGGGGATCACACTGATTCACTTACTGTGCCTATGGTTATTCTTCAGCAAAAGATTCTTGGAGTGGAGGCTCCTGATGAGGATCCCATCCCTCTCGATGGTAATCCTCATCCTGTCCATCAACACGAAATTTTTCGTCCAAATCAACATAGCCATTTCCTGGGGCCTATTCAGCAACATGAGCATGAAGGTGTTCATGCCCTAGTCAATCAACTGCAAGCCCAGCTCAATCTGCAACTTGCTCTCAATAATCTGGTGGAAGCAGGCCATGTAGAGAAAGATGACCCTGATGATGCAGAAGAAGAGGGAGATGATGACCTGCCAGGTTGGGATCATTGGGCCATGCCCCAAGATAATCCTGAGATCGATATGGAGCTTGAGAAAGGAGAATTTTTAGAACTTAATGATCTGATGGAACGAATGGAATAAGTGGTACAATAGGAGGAGATTGCCAATGACAATAGCAGCCTGACCATATCTTTGACAGTGAGAAGTCTATGTCATCAGCTATTGGCCCTTTGGCGCTCATCCAGCCAGTCATTCCTGATTTAAATGAGGCAGTTGGGCTTTATCTGCAAGGCCGAGAACAATTGGTATCCTAAATTCAACTAGTACTACAGGTCAACTTGGAGGCCCAACAACATGTTGTTGCTTTTGCTAACCTTGGTCCATTTATCCCTTTGCCGCCCATTGTTGATGTCAGCCTGGATGCTCTGTACTGATGGCCCACAAGTACAGGGGATCGCGACAGTCTTCGAGGCAAGTATTTCTCCCAAATTTATTGATTCGACACAAGGGGAGCCAAAGAATATTTATGAGCCTTAGTAGTTGAGTTATCAATTCAACCACACCTGGAGGATATCTTTCTGCAGCAAAGTGGTTAGTAGCACAGTAGTAATAGTAATAGAAACTGTAACAATAGTAGTTTGTAGTGATTGTAACAACAACAACAACAACAACAACAACAACAACAGTAGTAGTAACTTAGCAAAGATCAATATGCGAAAAGCGAGGCATTGTATCAACGATGGATATTTGTGTTGGATGACATTCATCATGTAACAGTCACAACATAGAGCGACACAGAACTAGCTCCAATTCAAAAATGTAATGTAGACATGTATTACGTATATAGTCATGTGCTTATAATAAGAACTTGCATGACAACTTTTGTCCTACCCTCCCGTGGCAGCGGGGTCCAAGGGAAACTAAGGGATATTAAGGCCTTCTTTTAACACAGAACCCGAACAAAGGATTAACACATGGTGATTACATGAACTCCTCATACTACAGTGATCACCAGAGATGATCCCAACTATTGCCACTTTGGGGTCTATGAATCATAACACATAATAGATGCATACAACTTGCAAGATAGGATCCAAAACACTCTCGTATTAATGAAAACATAATAGGTTCAGATATGAAATCATGGCAATCGGGCCCTAGTGACAAGCATTAAGCATAGCAAAGTCATAGCAACATCAATCTCAGAACATGGTGGATACTAGGGATCAAGCCCTAACAAATTAACTCGATTACATGACAAATCTCATCCAACTCCATCACTGTCCAACAAGCCTATGAAGGAATTACTCACTCTCGATGGTGTACATCATGGAATTATTGATGGAGAAGGGTTGGTGACGACGACGGCGATGAATCCCCCTCTCCGGAGCCCCAAACGGACACGAGATCAGCCCTCCCGGTGAAGAATAGGAGGTGGCGGCGACTCCGTCTTGCAAAACATGATGACAGTTTCGCCCTTTTCTCTCTGCAATAGGGTACTTATGGAGTTGGAGTTAGGGCAAACAAAGGGCCATGGGACCCATGAGCTCACATGGCATGCCCTAGGGGGGTGGACACGCCCCTGAGCTCGTGGCTCCTGGGTGGCCCCCCCCTCCAACAGGTCTCTTCGCTAGTATTTTTTATATATTCTAAAACTAATCTCCGTAAATTTTTAGCCCAATAAGAGAACTTTTATTTCCGCATGAAAATAAAACCATGGTAGTTCTACCGAAAACAACATCAGTCTAGGTTAGTTTCATTCAAATCATGCAAATTAGAGTCTAAAACAAGAGCAAAAGTGTTTGGAAAAGTAGATGCGTTTGGGACGTATCAACTCCCCCAAGCTTAACTCGTTGCTTTTCCCCAAACAATACAATTGACAAACTAAAAGTGATAAAGGAAACTTTTGCAACTCTTTTGTTCTCGTTGATGTATATATGCTTAACTAGTGTTCAAGCTTTCAGCAAAGATTATAAACTAACCATGTTAATGATAACACTTAGGTCTCATTTTACTCATACCAATAACATATCCAACAAACGAGCAATAATTCAATATCTTGGATGCCAACAATTTGTCGAAACAATCATGATATAATATGATAACATGGTATCTCGCCAGCCCTTTCTGAGACCGCAAAACATAAATGCAGAGCACCTCTGAGGTTCAAGCAACTACTAAACATTGTAATTCAGAGTAGAAGAGATCCAATCATGCTCACATCCAACATTAACTAGACTCAATGCATAAATATGACAATAGCGCTCTCAGGACTGGTGCTTTAATGAGAAGATGATGACCCAACAATAAATGTAAATAACATGAAAGTAAATAGAAAGGCCCTTCGTAGAGGGAAGCATGGATTTATAGAGGTGCGAGAGCTCAAGGTTTGAAACAGAGATGAATATATTTTGAGAGGTGTGCTTTTCTTGTCAATGTCACGACCAAGTATTTCAATATCTTCCATGCTAAACACATTATCGGAGGTTCCCAAGTGGAAAGGTAAAGTTTACTCCCCCTTCACCATACAAACACAAGCAATGGCTAACCGAATTCACGGGTGCCCTCGAAACAATCAACTTTTCGCGGGAGTTTGATTTATTTATTTTTGTATTTTGCAGGACTGGACATCCTTTTTACTAGCCTCTCTCATGCAATGACAGGCGAATAAACGCCCATTGAGAATAACCCGCTTAGCATGGAAGATATTGACCGCCCAGTCACTGCATGAGCGATACGGGCACACAAAACAAATGCTTATTTGAATGATTAGAGCTGGCACATGCAAATTTACTTGGAACGAAAGAGTAATACCGCATATAGGTAGATATGGTGGAATCATCTTGAATAACTTTGGCTTCAGGGTTTTGGATGCACAAGCAGCTTTCCCTCTTAGTTTAGGTGAAGACTAGCAAATAGATTGTGAAGTGACCAGCTAGAGAGCAACAACGGTCATAATTATGCATTGCGAAAAATTAACATTGAATACGAGTATGAGTAGGATATAAACACTCTGAACATAAGTATCATGAAGGCTGCATTGGTTTTGAATCAACTACATGTTTGCGCATGTGCCAAGTCAAGTCACTCGAATTACTCAAAGGAGGATACCATGCTAACATACTACGTCACAAACATTTTAATGCATGTTGACACGCAAGATAACTCATTATCCACTCTTAGCTATTTAAGCATGGCATGAGTAACTACAATCTCTAATTTTCATCACAAACATGTTTACTCGTAATATATATGTTCAATCAAGGTCGACCGAGTTAAACATATTTACAAAAATGGGAAACAAGAAGAGTTCATACCAGCTTCCTTTAACCGCAATTACTTCATCAAATTAATCATCGTCATTATTGCCTTTAACTTGCACAACTAAATGATGTGAAAATAATAATAGTGCAAGTGTGTCGTGGACTAATATAAGGCGGAATCGACAAAACCATTTATTCAAAGAAGAAGAAAAGGTAATATTGGCTCTTTTGTTAAATCAACAATATTGCATATGAGCCATTCAACAATTCTAGCATAGTCTTATCCTTATTATGACTCAAAGAAAAGAAAAGAATTTCAAAGAAACATACTGAAATATTTTTGGAGTTTTTAGTTTTTCTGAAGAAAGCAAAGTTACAAAGGAAAACGAAAAGCGAGAAAAACTATTTACACGAGAAAGCTCCCAACAATTAAGAAGAAGAACGAGAAATATTTTTGGGTTTTATTTTAGTACTACGAACTAATTAAATTATAAAGGAAAACTAAAAGAAAAGAGAAATATTTTTGGATTTTCCAAAGTTTTTTTTCAAACACATAAAAGAAAGCGAAAACAAAACTGAACAATGGATATACAATGTAAGAGGATGGACACCGACAACTGCAATGAATGTCCGATACATGAATGTAATGTCCATGAGAAAACATACTCCACCAAGCTTAGTCTTTTGGCCAAACTTGGTATATGGCCACGGTTGGAAATACTCGTATCGACGATACTGGTGAGGCTCCCGAGGCTCCCACTTATATACATGCTCGGGTGCAAACTCTGACTTAGGCTCTGGCTTAGGCGATGACTGATACGTCTCCAATGCATCTATAATTTTGATTGTTCCATGCCAATATTCTACAAATTTCATATAATTTTGGCAACATTTTATATTATTTTTGGGACTAACATATTAATCCAGTGCCTAGTGCCAGTTCCAGTTTTTTTGCATGTTTTTTGTTTCGTAGAAAATCCATAACAAACAAAGTCCAAACGCGATAAATTTCTACGGAGAATTATTTTGGAATGTATGTGGTTTTCGGGAAGAAGAATCAACGCAAGACGGCGCTCGAGGTGGTCACACGGTAACAGGGCACAACCAGTGGGTGGCCATGCCAGGTTGCCTTTTGGCACCCTCGTAAGGTGGTTGCAACCCTGCTTTTTCCACAAGAAAGATAATTCCCGGATAAAAATCCCTTCAAAATTTCATTCCAATCGGAGTTACGGATCTCTGGGAATTTAAGACATGGTGAAATGCAAGAAAACAGGAATGCGAAACAGAAGAGAAACAAAGAGAGAGATTCAATCGCGGAGGGGCTTCTGCCCGCCAGAAGCCATCGCGGCCATGGACCAGAGGGAAAACCCTCCTCCCATATAGGGGGAGGCCAAGCAAGAAGAAGAAGGATGCCCCTCTCTTCCGGTGGCATCGGAGTGCCGTCGGGGGAACCATCATGACAATGATCTACACCAACAACTTTGCCGCCATCATCACCAACTCTCTCCCCCTCTATGAAGTGGTGTAACCTCTCTCTCCCCGATAAGCCACACGTATAGGGGATCATAACAGTCTTCGAGGGAAGTATTTTACCCAAATTTGTTGATTCAACACAAGGGGAGCCAAAGAATATTTATCGGTCTTAGCAGTTGAGTTGTCAGTTCAACCGCACAAGGATTACTCTGTCACAAAGATTTAGTAGCACGACAATATAGTAATAGGAACAATAACAGTAACATCAGCAGTTTTGTAGCGATGGTAACATTAGTAGCAACAATAGTAACTTAGCAAGATTCAGCATGTAAAAGCGTAGGCCATGGATCGGTGATGGATAATGATTTTGTTGACATCAATGATGTAACAGTTATACACTAGAGCGACATAGAACTAGCTCCAATTCATCAATATAATGTAGGCATGTATTCCGTATATAGTCACACGTGCTTGCAATAAGAAGTTGCTTGGCATCTTTTGTCCTACCCTCCCGTGGTAGCGGGGGTCCATTAGGAAATCTAAGGGATATTAACGCCTTCTTTTAATAGAGAACCGTAACAAAGCATTAACACATGGTCAATACATGGACTCCTCAAACTACGACAATCACCGAAAAAAATCCCAATTATTGTCATCTTGGGGTATGCGGATCATGGCACAAAATAGGTGCATACAACTTGCAAGATAGGATCTAAAACACTCTCATATTCATAAAAACATAATAGGTCCAGATCTGAAATCATGGCACTTGAGCCCTAGTGACAAGCATTAAGCATAGCAAAGTCATAGCAACATCAATCTCAGAACATAGTGGATACTAGGGATCAAGCCCTATCAAAATAACTCGATTACATGATCAATCTCATCAAATCCCATCACCGTCCAGCAAGCCTACAAAGGAATTACTCACTCCCGGTGGTTAGCATCATGGGGGTGTTGATGAAGAAGGGTTGGTGATGACGACGATGATGAATCCCCCTCTACCGGAGCTGCAAACGGACTCCAGATCATCCCTCCCCCAGGAAGAACAGGAGGTGGCGACGGCTCCGTCTCGTAAAACACGATGAAAACTTCTCTCTTATTTTTTTTCTCTTGAAATAGGAATTTATAGGACTGGAATTAGGGTCAATTGAGCCACCACGTGGCCTCAAGCCATCAGGGCGCACCCTGTTGGCTTGGCACCAATAGGTGGCCCCCCTCCGGTGGGTCCTTGCTCCAATATTTTTTATATATTCCAGAAAAAATCTCCAAAAAGTTTCGTCCAATTCCGAAAGCTTTTATTTCTGCACAAAAACAACACCATGGGTAGTTCCACTGAAAACAACGTCAGTCCAGGTTAGTTTCATTCGAATCATGCAAATTAGAGTCCAAAACAAGAGCAAAAGTGTTTGGAAAACTAGATGTGTTTGAGACATATCGACTTCCCCAAGATTAACTGATTGCTTTTCCTTAAGCAATTCAGTTGATAAAATGTAAGTGATAAAGAAAACTTTTACTCTTTTGTTCTCGTTGCCATATATATGATTAGCTCGTGTTCAGGTTTTTAGCATAGATCATAAATAACCATATCGATGATAACACTTAGCTATTATATTCACTCATGGCAATAACATAACCAACTAGCAAGCAATAATAAAATATCTCACATGCTAACATTTTTTCAAAACAATCATGATATAATATGATGATATGGTATCTCGCTAGCCCTTTCTGAGACTGTAAAACATAAATGCAGAGCACCACTGAGGTCCAAGCAGCGGCTAAACATTGTAATTCAGGGTAGAAGAGATCCAGTCATGCTCACATCCAACATTAACTAGACTCAATGCATAAAAATGACAATAGTGCTCTTCAGTCTGGTGATTTATCAAGAAGATGATGACTCAAGAATAAAAGTAAAATAGCATAAAAGTAAATACAAGGGACCTTCGCAGAGGGAAGCATTGATTTGTAGAGGTGGCAGAGCTCATGGTTTAAAATAGAGATGAAATTGTAATTTTCGGTGGTGTGCTTTTCCTGTCAACGTCACGACGGATTTTTCAATATCTTCCATGATAAACATATTATTGGCGATTCTCAAGCGGAATTGTAAAGTTTACTCCCATCCACCATACATACACAAGCCATGGCTGACCGAATCCACGGGAGCCCTCCAACATGTCAACTGTCTTGGGAGTTTTGTTTAACTTATTTTTGATTATGCAGGACTAGGCATCATTTTTACTAGCCTATCTCGTGCAATGACACGCGAATAAACACCCAACTTGAGAATAACCCTCTTAGGATGGATGATACTGACCGTCCCATTGCTCCATGAGCGGTACAAGCACACAAAATAGATGTTTATTTGAATGTTTAGAGGTGGCACATGCAAATTTACTTAGAGCGGCAGGGTAATACCGCATATAGGTAGATATGGTGGACTCATTTGGAACAACTTGGGCTTAAGGATTTTGGACGCACAAGCAGCATTCCCACTTAGTACAAGCGAATGCTAGCAAATAGGTTGAGAAGTGACCAGCTAGAGAGCGAAAATGATCGTACTTATGCATTGAGAATAATTAACATTGAACATTAGCATGAGTAGGATATAAACACTCTGAACATAAATATCATTAAGGCTACGTTGGATTTGAATCAACTACAAGTTTGCACATGTGCGAACTCAAGCCGCTCGAATTAGTCAGAGAAGGATACCATACTATCATACCACATCACAACCATTTTAATGCATGTTGACACATAAGATAAATCATTATTCACTCCTAGCTATTTAAGCATGTCATGAGCAACTATAATCTCTAATTGTCGTCATAAACATGTTTACTCATAATATGCTGAATCAAGATCGAACGAGATAACCATATTACAAAAACAAAAAACAAGAAGAGTTCATACAGCTTCCTTTACCACGATCACTTCATCAAATATCGTCATTATTGCCTTTCACTTGCATGACTGAATGATGTGAAAATGATAATAGTGCAAGTGTGCCATGGACTAAGCTGGAATCTGCGAAACAGTTTATACAAAGGAGAAGATAAGGTAATATTAACTCTTCGTTAAGTAATCAATAATGCATATGAGAGCCACTCAACATTTTCATCGTGGTCTTATCTCCTTTTAACGACTCAATAAAAATAAAAGAAAATCAGAGAAACACAATGAAATATTTTTGGAGTTTTTGGTTTTCTCAAGGGAAGCAAATAAACGAAGGAAAACAAAAGGCGAGAAACACTATTTACATGGGAAAACTCCCGACAAGCAAAAGAAATCTTTTTGGGTTTTCTTTTAGTACTACAAATTAATTAAACAAGAAAGACAAACTGAAAAGAAGCGAGAATATTTTGGGGTTTTCAAAGTTTTTCACCACTCAAGACGGAAGCGGAAATAAAACTAACATGGATATACAATGAAAGAGGATGAATACCAACAGTCGATATGAAATGTGTGAACATGAATGTAATGTCGGTGAGAAATACTTACTCCCCCAAGCTTAGACTTTTGGCCTAGCTTCGTGATCACCACTGCTGGTTTGGATAATAATCGAAGTGGTAGCTCGTAGAGGCGTTCCGTGCCGCCTCCTCAACCAAGCGAGCGGCCTCCACTGTTGCGTTGTACTCACGCGCTTCGTTCTCATAAATGAAATATCTTTGTTTGTTCTGAAAATCAAAGAGAGCAGGCGTAGGCAACATAACATAGACAATACGATATTTATCAAATATTAAGTTGTAATCATAACCCTGAGCCCTGGCTTTAATAAAGTCGTGGCGCTGCATCGCCTCAAAGTCTAAGTGTCCAACAGGTAAAATAGGATAAATGGGTGTCGGTGTGAAAACCGGCAAACCTCGGGGTATGGGGTCCCGAGCTGTGGATCTTGGACGGATGGTAACAGGAACAGGGAGACGATGTTTTATCTAGGTTCGGACCCTCTTGATGGAAGTAAAACCCTATGTTATGCTCTTGTTTATATCAATGGAGAAGTATCGAGTACAGAGTTGATCTACCTCGAGATCGTGAGATGTGTTCTAACCCTAGGGCTAGGTGAGTAATGTTGTGTTGATGTAGCCTCTACGGACTAAACCCTATGCCTTATATACACGCCATGTAGGGTATCTAGGGTTACAAGGTCGGTATCTTAGCATGGAGGCGGTAGGAGAAGTCTTGGAGTATACGACAAGCCTTTTGTAACAGCCCAAGTGCATTCCCTTGCCACCATTGTAATATTTCCATGTGTGACCTTCCATGTTGTGCCCTCATGTGTTTGGGATTAATAAAATGAGTCATGTCATCCTTGTTGCATTATGGCATCATACCATCATGTCATTTTGCATCATGCTTTGTTGGATGTGTTATGTGGTGGAGTGTATGTGTGGTGGTGATGTTCTGTGTGTTGCAACCAAGTTGTTTTATTGTGTGAAAAAACCCTTTTGCCAATTTGCCTCATCTCTTTTAATAGCCATACCATATATGTGGTGATTTAACTTGCCCTATTCCATCTAATAAAATGTTGCTCTCCTTCTAAATATTCTGATAGGAATTTTAAAACAGTTCTCTACAATGTTTTTACATATTTGCCTTTCTATTCTTTGCAAAACAGATTCCAATAATAAATATATGTGATTAATTATTTGCTCTAAAAATGCCCAACACATTTTTATAAAATAGTGCTGATTTTTATGAGTGCAAAGGTATTTTCGTTTCTCTCAACTCTCTGTCAAAACTCCCTCGCTTATTTTAGGTTGTGCATTTTTTATTTAAAGGAAAAATCCCTGTGTTTTCTTCGGGTGAGAGAGAGAGCGCAGCCCTGGGCCTCATTGCGACCTCGCGGCCCGACCAAAGCAACGTCAGCGCAACCCACAGCCAGAGCGCGCGCGCTTTCTAGCTTGGTGAGCGCTTGGCCCACCTGCCAGCGACGGAGAGCGCGTCGTCGTCCTCCCGGTCCCCTCTGCGCTGTCACACAGGAAATGGTGCGCGCCCGCCATGCCGTGGCCACGGCGGCAGCCAGCCGGGCACCCCCGGGCCCTATTTAACCCCCCGGCGTCCGAGCCACCCCTAGGCTTCCTCGCATCCGCCTCCGCCGCCGCCAGGTGAGCGAAGCCACCCAGATCCGTCACCCCCTTCCTTCCCGAACGGTGAGAGAGAGTCGAGCTCGTCGCCGGCGTGCTCTCCGGCGATCGCAGGCGATCGCAAGGTGTCCAAGAGCTTCACCTCGACCGTCTGCTTCCACGACGTCCGCTGCATCGTCGAGGGACGCCAAGGCCCGAGCGCTTCTTCCCGTTCTTCCTCCTCGGCCGACGCTCGTCGCCGGCTAAATTCGTCGCCGTCCTTCGCCCGCGAGCCTGTTCGTCGACGCCAAGCCCCCAAAGTGAGCATCCCCGCGTCCCCGCTAGCTTCCCGCGCCTGATTGCAAGCCGCAACGTAGTTCTCTTCGAGCCCGAGCTCGCCGCCGTCGGACCTCGTCGCCAGCGAGTGCTCCGACCCTTTCGCGCATGCGTGAGTATGCGCTCGAGCTCGCCGTCGTGCGTAGGACCCGTTCCCGTAGAAAAGTGGGCGTTTGCGCCGCCGTAGCCCGCCGTAGTAGTCCGTCGCCGCCGCCTCTGTTCCTCGCCGCCGGCAAAAATTTCGGGCATCTCCGGTTGCGTTCGTAGGATGTGTGTGTGCAGATTCATCTTACGAGGATAGTGGTGCCTTCCGCCGCGTTGCTAGGTCACCGGAGCTCCTTCGGCGCGACCTCGCCGCGTTTAGCTGCTGCGTGTGTTGTGTGTGTGTGACTGACGTGAGGGCCCTGCCTGCCGCCGGGGTAAGGTCAAGAGGGGCCAAGCCTCCCCCTTGGTCAGTAGCCGCGTCCTAGCCTAGTGGTTCGACCGAAACCCACTCGGCAGGGAGGTCTCGGGTTCGATTCCCCCCGAGCCCCCTTTTCTTTTCCCTATGTATTTTCATGTGTGAATGGCAGTGGGTCTAGGGCCCACTAGTCAGCCCCTGTAGGCCCTGGTATCTATGCCAGGTGGGCCTAGTTGCTATTTTATTTTTGTGCTTTTATTTCTGTGTTTCCTGGATATTTCCTCTTAAGGAAATATTCCAGATTGGGTTATGTCCACTTCAGTCAGTTCCATTAATGGACATGCCAAATTTGGCATATAACATGTTAGAAGTGCATGTCAATTTCTTTCGAATGCATTTGTGGGAGTTTTCTCTACAGGAATATATGCTTGTGATATATGATTTTGGGGTAGAAAAATCCAGTGAATCCAATGGTGGTATTAGTTTTATCATTTGGCCAAGTTTGTGAAAATGTTGTGTTATGATAATATGCCCTTTTATCATTTTCACATGATTTAATTCTTGCAATATATGTTAAACTTGTCAACATGAAAGATGATCATTATTGTGTGCTATAGCCCCTGGTATTTTTGCATGCCATGATAGTTCTGTCGGCGTCCTGGGAACGGGGGTACCCAGACCTGCCTGCCTGCGGCCCAGGGCGTGGCCCACTTCGACAACCTGGTACGGCCCAGCGCGGCTTCACTCAAGACAAGGCCCTCGTGAGAGCCCCACCCTCGCGAGGAGGACGACGCCAAGACTCCCGGAGGGAGGAGGCCTCCCTAGGTTGCCTCCCGCGGGGCGGAGATCCCTATGCGGCGCCCAGCCTCGTGAGGTCGGGGGTGACGCAAGCCGGGCCAGGCGGCCGCCAGCGGGCGCAGGGGAGACATTTTCCTCTTTCGTGCAAAGGAGGCAAGGAAGTACGCGGGTTCCTGAGGCACCGCGCCAAAGGTTTCCATTCTGGTGTAACAAGACCTAGCCCACGAGCTCGGCAGGACGGATGTCATCGCCGAGCCCACCTCTGCATCACCACTAGCTACTTTGCAGGCGAAGACCACCTTTCGTCAGGATAAGATGTACCTCCTGTCCCCTTTCGAATTTGGCCATTGTGGGATTCCTTCCCACCAGTGCGATAAGGGAAGAGGTCCCGGGCCACTATAAATAGGGACTAGGCTGCTCCATAGAACGGGATAGATCGAGAACCACCCGAGCGCCCTCGCGAGGCAGCTCGCCTTTGTACCAGTTCATCCACAAACCTCCTCGAGAGGCAATCCACCCAAAGCAGGAGTAGGGTTTTACGCTTTGCAGCGGCCCGAACCTGGGTAAATCCGCGTGTTGGTCTTCTTCCCCGTGATTGAGAGAGTCGATTGGGCTAGGCTTTGGAGCTGTGAGCCTGGGGGCGAAGCTGGTTGGGATCTTCACACACGCCCCTGTGTTCGAACCTCTTTGGGTTTTGCGGAGCCCGAAATCTGACATTTGGCGCGCCAGGTAGGGGGCGTGTCGAAGTCTTCCTCAAGCTTCGCTTCTTCTCCGCTCCACCGCTCCGATGGCTGACGCTCGCCGAGCCCGCGCCGTGCGCCGTGCTGCTCATGTCGCCCAGACAGCGCCAGTTGGCCGCACCGCCGCGCGTCGATCCGCCTCTCCTGTGGCCGACGCCGCCACGGGCCCAGATGCCCGAGAGCAGCAGGACTCATCGCAGCCGGTCACTGCACGGCGCGACGGCCACACTGCCACCCCGTCTGTCGTTCCAGCTACCGGGTCGTCCTCCCACGCTCGGCCCGGGCAGGCGCACGGGTCGGCCGCACTGCTCATGGCGCGCGAGCTTCAGCGTTACCGCCCTGCCCCCAACCGCTACGACGACTGGCTCGGGCGCATCACGGAGCTCGTCAGCGCCGCCGACGACGCCCCGATGCTCTCCTACTCGCTCCATCCCCCGCCCTCTCTGGCGGGCCACGTGGCCCATGATGCACCACCCCCTCCTCCCCAGCGCGACATCGACCCCGGGCCCAGGCGTGAAGCACGCCCGCGCGACCAGCCGCGCGGGCCACTGGCGCGGGCGAGGGATCAAATAAGCTGGCAGGTGGTGCCGCGGCCGCGCGCTGACGCGTGAGCACTCTCCCCGCGCCGCTGCACCAGCGTCACGACCGTGCGCCTCTGGAGGCCACAGCGCAGGAACACCAAGACCGAGCCCCTCCTGTGCGCGCGGTGCCCGTGGGTGTAGTGGGGTGCCGCGCCATCGCCCTGGGGCTGTGTCGGGTCGCCTGGCCCGGCAAGTTCAAGCCAGACCTGCCTCCTCGCAATGACGGCACCCCTGACCCCGCAAAGTTCCTACAGCTCTACTCTCTGAGCATCAAGGCGTCCGGAGGAGATGACAAGGTCATGGCGAACTGTTTCCTATGGCCCTCAAGGGTGGTGCACTCTCCTGGCTCCTCAACCTCCCGGAGGGGTCGATCTCCTGCTGGGATGAACTTCGCGAGCGCTTCGTCACCAACTTCCAAGGCACTCGCGACCGCGCCCTCGCTGTGACAGACCTGCGTCGCGTGAAGCAACAGCCGGGTGAGACCTTGCACAAGTACATACAGCGTTTCACGACTGTTCGCCTCAAGATCCCGAGGGCGTCGGACAAGGCCATCATCTCAACGTTCACCGATGGCGTCAGGGACCTCAGGATGAGGGAGGAGCTTGCCATCCATGACGACCTGTGCTCCGCCCTGGAAATGTTCAACTTGGCGAACAAGTGCGCGAAGGCTGAGAAGGGCCGCCTCTCCCTCCTCGAGCGCCCGACGGCGGACCTCGAAGACAAGAAGACCAAGGCCAAGGAAACGAAGCGCAAGGCCCCCACGGTGTTGGCGGCAAAGCCAGAGGCGAAGCACAGTCGAGATGAGGAACCCCCCACGGGAGGGCGACCGTTCTGCATTTTCCATGGCACCAATAGCCACAACACCAACGTCTGCTAGGAGCTCAGGTCGGCCCGCGATGAGCATTCCGGTCGTCGCCCTGTGCGAGGCGACCGTGGCTATGGTCGCGGTGGAGGCCGCGGTGGAGGCCGCTGGGACAGTCGTGACCCGCGTCAGGAATGGCGCGATCGGCCTTAGGAGGACCGCTGGCGCGACCAGCCTCGGGAGGACCGCTGGCGCGACCCGCCTCGGGAGGGGCCCCGTCGCGATCAGCCTCGTGAGGCTCGCCCTTGTGAGGCCGGCCTCCCCCTGCTGCCGCCGCCACCCAGGAGGAAGGAAGAAGATAGGCAGGACGACGGGGCTGGGTGCTTCCAGGAAGCCTGGGTGATCGCTTGCATCCTGGGCGGCGCTCAGGCCCCTGCGTCGAACCGGGTCTTCAAGCAGTTCTCGCGGGAGGTGAACGCGGCTCTCCCAGAGGTTGAGGCCGTGCGTCCCCTCAAGTGGTCACAGTGCGCCATCACCTTTGACTCCAAGGATCAACTCAGGTGCTCGACCATGGCAGGCGTGCTCCCCATGCTGTGCACGCCAACCATCAGCAATGTCCTCGTCACCAAGACCCTGATCGACGATGGCGCTGGGCTCAATGTCCTCTCCATCGAGACGTTCGAGACGCTCCAAGTGCCCTACGACCAGCTCATGCCAACCAAGCCTTTCTCAGGGGTCACTAACGGCTCCAATGTCCCCATCGGACAAGTGCGCCTGCCGGTCACCTTCGGCGGGCGTAACAACTACCACACCGAGCTCATCCTCTTCGACGTTGCCCACATCCACCTCCCGTACAACGCGATCCTTGGGTACCCCACCCTCGCCAAGTTCATGGCGATGACTCACCATGGCTACAACTTCCTAAAGATGCCGGGGAGTGGTGGCGTCGTCACTGTCGCCTGCGATGAGAAGGACGCCATTTTCTCCCTCGAGCGAGCCTACCGTGCCGCAGCGGTAGAGCACTCGGACGACGAAGGAGACATCCTGCCTCCGAGGATGTCCCCAGGAAGAAGAAGCAGCTCCTCTCCAAGGGGCGTCAGGGGGAGGAGGCCTCCAAGGCCGGCGCCTCAGGCTCCGCGCCCGGAGCCGGGGCTCCTTCGCCCCTCGCATAGGAAGGCGCGCTCGGCGCTTCCCTTGGGTCGGGCTGAGGAGCTTCCATCTGGAAGGCCTCCGACCTAACCAGTGAGACGAGGGAGGTGATCGAGCACCACGTGGAGGCGTGCTTCGGCGTGCGCCCACCGAAGCAAGGAGCACGGCGCGAGGCGCCAAGTTCGAGGGAGTTCATCACCAATGCAATCGAGGAGCTTCAGGAGGCGCAGGCCATGCGAGGCGGGCATCGCCCCGCACCACCTAGCACAACCGTCGTCGGCGGCTCCGGCGGCATGCTGCGCGTCTGCGTTGACATACCGAGCATCAACAGGGCCGCATCCCAGGACCTCTTCTGGCTGTCGTGTGTCGGCCGTAGTGGGGTCTATCCATGCAACTACATCCACATGCCTTTCCGCCTGATGAACGCGGGTGCCACGTACCAGCACCTTGCTCGGGCCATGCTCGCGCCCTACGAGGCCCGGCACCGGGCGGTGCCGGAGGAGGTGCCAGGCCCAAGCAAGGACCCCGAGCCTCCGGAGGCGTCGAGCTCGTGAAGGCCAGGCTCCAACGACTACCTCGACGCTTCAGCGGTATCGCCGCCAGGTGACTTTTTGGTTTGTCCCAGGTAACTTTTTGGTTTGTTCAGATTGAGGGCGCCCATCGGGCTGCATTATCCTCAGGCGGTTAGGGCCCGTCCCTACAGCCGTGTCATTTGCGCATGTATCAGAACCTTTTATGCATTTGATCAATTTCCTAAGTATTCCAACCTGCATGCTCGGTGCTTCGCCACCATGAATGTCGCCGCGCCCTAACGATCCCGCCTTCGACCTCCTCATGATTAAGGGCTGGCACGACATCTATGCTCGGGTCCGTCCTTGCAGCGTTGATATATCCAAGCGGTCGAGCTCTGTCTCGCGGGCCAGTCCCGTGCACGTCACGTCCCGTGGCCCTTAGTGCTACGTCCTTGCATGAGCTAATCGGGAGTGGGAGAGTCAAGGCGCGCGGCACGGTTCCTGCAACCACAGTCGGCTTTCACCGCCGCGGGAGCCGCATGTCGGGTGTTTTCTCCTCAGATTTGCCGCGTGAGAAGACTGGGCACGGCGTCTGTGCTCGGGTCCGTCCCTGCAGCGTCGATAAATCCAATGGCTGAGCTCTGTCTGGCGGGCCAGCCCTGTTCACGTCACCTCCTGGGGTCATTGGTGTTCGGCCTTCTCATGTGATGGCCCTCGGAAATTCGTTCGACGCAGGTTTCTTCAAAATATACAGGACTTGCAATGGCGCCTCCTACCGGAAGACTCAGGCGCAACCCGCCTTTGAGGTAGGGCCTTGTGAGACCCGCGCTAGCTCACGAGTGCCCAAATACACCTCCCAGTTCTACCGTGCAAGCCACGCGTACGAACTTAATGGGCTGTACACGCCCGGGGGGCTCAGGAGCCGAGCTCCCCTTCCCACGCCCAAGTGGAAGCCCCATGATCCGCGCTGGCGGACAACACTGTCGCTTAGCGCCTATGCCCACGCAACGTGGAAGCAACATGCTCCGCACTGGTGGATAAACAACTGAGGGCGCCCTAGCGGCTGCACCAACCTCAGGATGGCCCCTCACGGCCCTGTCTCGCAGCATTCCCCTGGGATGCCCGCGCGAGGAGGCTGCACGGGGGCTACGCTCAGGCTGGGCCTGGCGCGCGCCACCTCTCCAGGTCCCCAATACCTGGTCTTCCCGCGTGCCTCCCAGGCAGAAGCTGGCGAGGAAAGGTATGGGAGCCGCTCGTACGTCATGGGGGACCCCTGAGCATCACGACTCAGGGGCCTCACTGGTAACATAGCCCCTCACCCCTTGGTATCGTCCTGGTGATCCGGACGCCCCAACGGAGGTTGAGGTATGCGCGGGACCGGGCCCTGCCGACGCAGAGCTCAAGGCACTCCAAATCTCCAAGTCAACCCCGCCGTCGCCATGCTCCCTTCATGAGGGCTGCTTGTACGTCAAGGGGGACTCCTGAGCATCGCGACTCAGGAGCCTCACTTGTCACGTAGCCCCTCACCCCTTGGTGTCGTCCTGGTGATCCGGACGCCCCAACGGCGGTCGAGGTATGCGCGAGATCAGGCTCTGCCGACGCAGAGCGTTACAGCAAATAGGAAGGAAGCAAGGCAAGGAAGGAAACCGCATAATTTAGCAGTCATTACAAGCATTAAATGTCTCCGAAAATGCAAACAAGTCTAACACCTCCATGAGGCACGATGAGTGTTACAGGAAAGGACCTAGGAGGAGGAGCTGGCACCGCCGCTTGATACCTCTCCAACGTATCTATAATTTTTGATTGTTCCATGCTATTATATTATCGGTTTTGGATGTTTTATATGCATTAATATGCTATTTTATACTATTTTTTGGGACTAACCTATTAACCTAGAGCCTAGTGCCAGTTTCTGTTTATTCCTTGTTTTTGAGTTTTACAGAAAAGGAATATCAAACGGAGTCCAAACGGAATAAAAATTTATGGTGATTTTTTATGGACCAGAAGAGACCCACGGGGCATCGGAGTTGGGCCAGAAGAGCCACGAGGCAGCCACAAGCCTAGGGGGCGCCCCCCCTAGGGCGCGCCCCCCTAGCTTGTCATCGCCTCGTGGCCCCCCTTGACTTGTTTCCGACGCCCAAATTTCTTATAAATACAGAAACCTCCATAAAGAAACCTAGATCGGGAGTTCCGCCGCCGCAAGCCTCTGTAGCCACGAAAAAACAATCGGGAGCCCGTTCCGGCACCCTGCCGGAGGGGGAAACCATCACTGAGGCCATCTTCATCATCCCGGTGGTCTCCATGACGAGGAGGGAGTAGTTCACCCTCGGGGCTGAGGGTATGTACCAGTAGCTATGTGTTTGATCTCTCTCTCTCGTGTTCTTGAGATGACACGATCTTGATGTACCGCGAGCTTTATTAATATAGATGAATCATATGGAGTTTTCCCCTCTCTATCTTCTTGTGATGAATTGAGTTTTCCCTTTGAACTTTTCTTATTGGATTGAGTCTTTAAAGGATTTGAGAACACTTGATGTATGTCTTGTGATGGGATATCCGTGGTGACAATGGGATGTTCTATTGATCCACTTGATGTATGTTTTGGTGATCAACTTGCGGGTTCCGTGACCTTGGGAATCTATGCATACGGGTTGGCACACGTTTTCGTCTTGACTCTCCGGTAGAAACTTTGGGGAACTCTTTGAATTTCTTTGTGTTGGATTGAACATGATGAATCTGAAATTGTGTGATGCATATCGTATAATCAAGCCCATGGGTACTCGTGGTGACATTGGAGTATCTAGGTGACATTTGGGTTTTGGTTGATGTGTATCTTAAGGTGTTATTTTAGTACGAACTCTAGGGCTGTTCGTGACACTTATAGGGATAGTTCATACGATTGATCGGAAAAATATAACTTTGAGGTGGTTTCGTACCCTACAATAATTTCTTCATTTGTTCTCCGCTATTTGTGACTTTGGAGTGAACTCTTTGTCGCACGTGAGGGATTTACATATGATTCAACTATGTCAGTATTGTTGAGAGAACTTGCACTAGTGAAAGTATGAACCCTAGGCCTTGTTTTTAAGCATTGCAATACCGTTTTTGCTCACTATTGTTACTTGCTACCTTGCTGTTTTTATATTTTCAGATTACAAAAATCTATATCTACTATCCATATTACACTTGTATCACCATATCTTCGCCGAACTAGTGCACCTATACAATTTACCATTGTATTGGGTGTGTTGGGTACACAAGAGACTCTTTGTTATTTGGTTGCAGGGTTGTTTGAGAGAGACCATCTTCATCCTATGCCTCCCACGGATTGATAAACCTTAGGTCATCCACTTGAGGGAAATTTTCTACTGTCCTACAAAACTCTGCGCTTGGAGGCCCAACACGAGTCTACAAGAATAAGGTTGCGTAGTAGACATCAAGCTTATATCCTAAGTTTTTGCTTCTTCACATGATATGTGCTATCCCTGGAATGTCATTTTATTTTGTTTTTCTATTTGAATAAAGTACTTAAGATCTGAAATTCTTAGATGAGAGAGTCTTCACATAGTTATTTAAATTTTTGACTACTGATTTATCTTCACTTATATCCTTTTGGAGTAGTTTGTCAATTTGCTCCAATACTTCACTTATATTATTTTGAGAGTCTCTAAACACCATGGTAATTTGCTTAGGTTATGAATTTAGTCCTAATATGATGGGCATCCAAGAGAAATATAATAAAAACTTTCATATGAAGTGCATTGAATACTATGAGAAGTTTGATTCCTTATGATTGTTTTGAGATATAAAGATTGTGATATTAGAGACATGCTAGTGAGTAATTGTGGATTAGTAGAAATACTTGTGTTAAAGTTTGTGATTCCCGTAGCATGCACGTATGGTGAACCGTTATGTGACGAAGTCGGAGCATGATTTATTTATTGAATGTCTTCCTTTGTGTGGAGGTCGGGATCGTGCGATGGTTAACTCCTACCAACCCTTCCCCTAGGAGCATGCGTATAGTACTTTGTTTTGATAACTAATAGACTTTTGCAATAAGTATGTGAGTTCTTCATGACTAATGTTGAGTCCATGGATTATACGCACTCTCACCCTTCCACCCTTGCTAGCCTCTCTAGTACCGCGCAACTTTCGCCGGTGCATTAAACCCACCATATACCTTCCTCAAAACAGCCACCATACCTACCTATTATGGCATTTCCATAGCCATTCCGAGATATATTGCCATGCAACTTCCACCGTTCTGTTTATGACATGCATCATCATTGTCATATTGCTTTGCATGATCATGTAGTTGACATCGTATTTGTGGCAAAGCCACCGTTTATATTTTTTATACATGTCACTCTTGAGTCATTGCACATCCCGGTACACCGCCGGAGGCATTCATATAGAGTCATATCTTGTTCAAGTATCGAGTTGTAATTCTTGAGTTGTAAGTAAATAAAAGTGTGATGATTATCATTATAGAGCATTGTCCCATGTGAGGAAAGGATGATGGAAACTATGATTCCCCCACAAGTCGGGATGAGTCTCCGGATTTTATTAAAAAAAAGAGGCCAAAGATGCCTACAAAAAAAACGAAAAAATGAGAGAAAAGAGAGAAGGGGCAATACTACTATCCTTTTTCCACACTTGTGCTTCAAAGTAGCACCATGATCTTCATGATAGATAGTCTCCTATGTTGTCACTTTCATATACTAGTGGGAATTTTTCATTATAGAACTTGGCTTGTATATTCCAATGATGGGCTTCTTCAAAATTGCCCTAGGTCTTCGTGAGCAAGCAAGTTGGATGCACACCCACTTAGTTTCTTTTTGGGCTTTCATACATTTATAGCTCTAGTGCATCAGTTGCATGGCAATCCCTACTCACTCACATTGATATCTATTGATGGGCATCTCCATAGCCCGTTGATACGCCTAGTTGGTGTGAGATTATCTCCTTCTTTTTTGTCTTCTCCACAACCACCATATTATATTCCACCTATAGTGCAATGTCCATGGCTCACGCTCATGTATTGCGTGAGAGTTGAAAAAGTTTGAGAACACTAAAGTACGAAACAATTGCTTGGCTAAAACCGGGGTTGTGCATGATTTAATACCTTGTGTGATGAAGATGAAGCATAGCCAGACTATATGATTTTGTAGGGATAACTTTCTTTGGCCATGTTATTTTGAGAAGACATGATTGCTTTATTAGTATGCTTGAAGTATTATTGTTTTTATGTCAACATTAAACTTTTGTTTCGAATCTTATGGATCTGAATATTCATGCCACAATAAAGAAAATTACATGGATGAATATGTTAGGTAGCATTCCACATCAAAAATTCTGTTTTTATCATTTACCTACTCGAGGACGAGCAGGAATTAAGCTTGGGGATGCTTGATATGTCTCCAACGTATCTATAATTTTTGATTGTTCCATGCTATTATATTATCGGTTTTGGATGTTTTATATGCATTAATATGCTATTTTATACTATTTTTTGGGACTAACCTATTAACCTAGAGCCCAGTGCCAGTTTCTGTTTTTTCCTTGTTTTTGAGTTTTACAGAAAAGGAATATCAAACGGAGTCCAAACGGAATAAAAATTTACGGTGATTTTTATGGACCAGAAGAGACCCACGGGGCATCGGAGTTGGGCCAGAAGAGCCACGAGGCAGCCACAAGCCTAGGGGGCGCCCCCCCCAGGGCGCACCCCCCTGGCTTGTCGTCGCCTCGTGGCCCCCCTTGACTTGTTTCCGATGCCCAAATTTCTTATAAATTCAGAAACCTCCAGAAAGAAACCTAGATCGGGAGTTCTGCCGCCGCAAGCCTCTATAGCCACGAAAAACCAATCGGGAGCCCGTTCCGGCACCCTGCCGGAGCGGGAAACCATCACCGGAGGCCATCTTCATCATCCCGGCGGTCTCCATGAAGAGGAGAGAGTAGTTCACCCTCGGGGTTGAGGGTATGTACCAATAGCTATGTGTTTGATCTCTCTCTGTCGTGTTCTTGAGATGACACGATCTTGATGTACCGTGAGCTTTATTAATATAGATGAATCATATGGAGTTTTCCCCTCTTTATCTTCTTGTGATGAATTGAGTTTTCCCTTTGAAGTTTTCTTATCGGATTGAGTCTTTAAAGGATTTGAGAACACTTGATGTATGTCTTGCGATGGGATATCTGTGGTGACAATGGGATGTTCTATTGATCCACTTGATGTATGTTTTGGTGATCAACTTGCGGGTTCCGTGACCTTGGGAATCTATGCATAGGGGTTGGCACACGTTTTCGTCTTGACTCTCCGGTAGAAATTTTGGGGCACTCTTTGAAGTTCTTTGTGTTGGATTGAACATGATGAATCTGAAATTGTGTGATGCATATCGTATAATCAAGCCCATGGGTACTCGTGGTGACATTGGAGTATCTAGGTGACATTAGGGTTTTGGTTGATGTGTATCTTAAGGTGTTATTTTAGTACGAACTCTAGGGCTGTTCGTGACACTTATAGGGATAGCTCATACGATTGATCGGAAAAGATAACTTTGAGGTGGTTTCGTACCCTACAATAATTTCTTCGTTTGTTCTCCGCTATTTGTGACTTTGGAGTGAACTCTTTGTTGCACGTGAGGGATTTACATATGATTCAACTATGTCAGTATTGTTGAGAGAACTTGCACTAGTGAAAGTATGAACCCTAGGCCTTGTTTTTAAGCATTGCAATACCGTTTTTGCTCACTTTTGTTACTTGATACCTTGCTGTTTTTATATTTTCAGATTACAAAAATCTATATCTACTATCCATATTACACTTGTATCACAATCTCTTCGCCGAACTAGTGCACCTATACAATTTACCATTGTATTGGGTGTGTTGGGGACACAAGAGACTCTTTGTTATTTGGTTGCAGGGTTGTTTGAGAGAGACCATCTTCATCCTACGCCTCCCACGGATTGAGAAACCTTAGGTCATCCACTTGAGGGAAATTTGCTACTGTCCTACAAAACTCTGCGCTTGGAGGCCCAACACGAGTCTACAAGAAGAAGGTTGCGTAGTAGACATCACCGCTCGCCCCTGACGGTGTCCTGGACTATGGGGTACTCACCACGTCGTCTCCCGACCAGTGGGTCGGGCCAAGGGCCCCAAGGGTGATTCACTAATGGGCCACTTCGGGCAGCCCATGATGCATACAAGGGAGATTCCACAAGACTTGCCGCACAAGACAAGGACTCCTCTAAACCCTAGGCCTACAGTGCATTATATAAACCGAGGCCAGGCTAGTCAATAGACATTCTCATATTGATTACAACAATCTCGTGGTAGATACTTGTACTATGTACTATCCCCCATATGAATACAATCAAAAGCAGGACGTAGGGTATTATCTCCTCGAGAGAGCCCGAACCTGGGTAAAATCTTGTGTCCATGTTACCATCGCTCCAAAACGCCTTGCTTAGGACCCCTACTACGAGATATGCCAGATTCAGAACCGACATTGGTGCTTTCATTGAGAGTCTGCTGGGCGATCGACACGGATCGATGGGATGATCAGGTGATATTGTTTCAGTTAGATCTATTCTATGTAAATTATTTCTCTTAAAAACCATTACTGCCGCATCGTGCAAGTTTGTTTGGAGTCAAATCAGAGTCGAGAAAATTTTAACATCAGCGATCCGGACTTCGTTGCGTCGACTAGCAGCGCGTGGAGGAAATAGCTGAAGAAAAGCGCACGTGATCACAGCAACCTAGGGTTGTGAATTCCCTGCATAGCCGGCGGACGATCCAGCCGAAAAGACAGTATGGAGCAGTGTGCCGAGAAGAGCTCGACACGATGGTAGCTCACATAAGGGAGATTCGTTTCTTCTCTTTTTCTCAATTCAGCGCCTAGTCGGTCGCTAGCTTTCTACTAGTTTTTTTGACACGTTGATACGTCTCCAACGTATCTATAATTTTTGATTGTTCCATGCTATTATATTATTTGTTTTGGATGTTTTATATGCATTAATATGCTATTTTATATTATTTTTGGGACTAACCTATTAACCTAGAGCCCAGTGCCAGTTTCTGTTTTTTCCTTGTTTTTGAGTATTGCAGATAAGGAATATCAAACGGAGTCCAAACGGAATAAAATCTTCGCGATGATTTTTCTTGGACCAGAAGAAACCTACCAGACTTGGAGATGAAGGCAGGAGACCTGCCGGGAGATCACAAGCCTGCAGGGCGCGCCCTAGGGGGGGGGGGGGCTGGCTTGTGGCCCCCCAGCAGCCCTCCTAATGATTCGGAGTTTATTGATCATGGCGAGTTTATTGATCTTAATGCTAAAATTGATAAAAGTGGGATTGAAGAGGTCAAAACTTTAAATAGCAATGAACCCACTCTTTTGGATTTCAAGGACTTTAATTATGATAGTTGTTCTTTTATTGATTGTATTTCCTTGTTGCAATCCTTGTTGAATTCTCCGCATGCTTATGATCAAAATAAAGCTTTTACTAAACATATTGTTGATGCTATGATGAAATCTTTTGAAGAAAAATGTGAGTTGGAAGTTTCTATACCTAGAAAGCTTTATGATGAGTGGGAAACTACTATTAAGATTAAAATTAAAGACTATGAGTGCCATGCTTTGTGTGATTTGGGTGCTAGCGTTTCCACGATTCCGAAAACTTTATGTGATGTGCTAGGTTTCCATGAACTTGATGATTGCTCTTTAAATTTGCATCTAGCGGATTCCACTATTAAGAAACCTATGGGAAGGATTAATGATGTTCTTATTGTTGCAAATAGGAATTATGTACCCATAGATTTCATTGTTCTTGATATAGATTGCAATCCTACATGTCCTATTATTCTTGATAGACCTTTCCTTAGAACGATTAGTGCAATTATTGATATGAAAGAAGCAAACATTAGATTCCAATTTCCGTTAAGGAAAGGAATGGAAAACTTTCCTAGAAATAAAATTAAATTACCTTATGAATCTATTATGAGAGCTACTTATGGATTGCATACCAAAGATGACAATACCTAGATCTATTGCATTATGCCTAGCTAGGGGCGTTAAACAATAGCGCTTGTTGGGAGGCAACCCAATTTTATTTCTATTTTTGTTTATGTTTTTGAGTGCTTTACACATTATTACCTCTGTAGTAATGTTTTTTTATTGTTTTAATTAGTGTTTGAGCCAATTAAGACCTTTGGGATGGTCTATGGTGATTGTTGATTTGATTCTGCTGAAAAACAGAAACTTTTGTGCTCAGTCCAGGAATTTTATAAGTTCACCAGAGTTTCGAATGAGTCTGAATTTTTTACAAAAGATTGATATACAAATTGCCCAGATTTTTCTAATTTTTCAGAATTTTTGGAGTTACATAAGTATTCGAAGTTTACAGATTGCTACAGACTGTTCTGTTTTTGACAGATTCTGTTTTCTTTGTGTTGTTTGCTTATTTTGATGTATCTATGGGTTGTATCGGGGGGTATGAACCATGGAGAAGTTGGAATACAGTAGGTATTACACCAATATAAATAAAGAATGAGTTCACAACAGTACGTAAAGTGGTAATTTTTTTTTCTGATACTAACGGATCTCACGAGTTTTCTGTTGAGTTTTGTGTTGTGAAGTTTTCAAGTTTTGGGTAAAGATTTGATGGACTATGGAATAAGGAGTGGCAAGAGCCTAAGCTTGGGGATGCCCAAGGTACCCCAAGCCATATTCAAGGATACCAAAGAGCCTAAGCTTGGGGATGCCCCGGAAGGCATCCCCTCTTTCGTCTTCAATCCATCGGTAAATTTACTTGAGGCTATATTCGTATTCACCACATGATATGTGTTTTGCTTGGAGCGTCTTGTATGATATGAGTCTTTGCTTTTTAGTTTTCCACAATCATCCTTGCTGCACACATCTTTTGAGAGGGACACACATTAATTGTGAATTTATTAGAATACTCTATGTGCTTCACTTATATCTTTTGAGCTAGGCAATGTTGCTCTAGTGCTTCACTTATATCTTTTTAGAGCACGGTGGTGTTTTATTTTATAGAAATAATTGAACTCTCGTACCTCACTTATATTATTTTGAGAGTCTTTAAACAGCATGGTAATTGGTTTAGGTTGTGAATTTAGTCCTAATATAATGGGCATCCAAGAGGGATATAATAAAAACTTTCATATAAAGTGCATTGAATACTATGAGAAGTTTGATTCCTAGCATATAGTTTTGAGATATAAAGATGGTGATATTAGAGTCATTCTAGTGAGTAATTGTGGATTGGTAGAAATACTTGTGTTAAAGTTTGTGATTCCCGTAGCATGCACGTATGGTGAACCGTTATGTAACGAAGTCAGAGCATGATTTGTTTATTGATTGTCATCCTTTGTGTGAGGGTCGGGAGCGCGCGATGGTTAACTCCTAACAACCTCTCCCCTAGGAGCATGCGTCTAATACTTTGCTTCGATAACTAATAGACTTTTGCAATAAGTATGTGAGTTCTTTATGACTAATGTGAGTCCATGGATTATACGCACTCTCACCCTTCCATCTTTGCTAGCCTCTCTAGTACAGCGCAACTTTCGCCGGTGCATTAAACCCACCATATTTCCTTCCTCAAAACAGCCACCATACCTACCTATTATGGCATTTCCATAGCCATTCCGAGATATATTGCCATGCAACTTCCACCGTTCCGTTTATTATGACAAGCACCATCATTTTCATATTGCTTTGCATGATCGTAAGATAGCTAGCATGATGTCTTCATGGCTTGTCCGTTTTTTGATGTCATTTGCTATGCTAGATCGTTGCACATCCCGGTACACCACCGGAAGCATTCATATAGAGTCATATTTTGTTCTAAGTATCGAGTTGTAATTCTTGAGTTGTAAGTAAATAAAAGTGTGATCATCATCATTATTAGAGCATTGTCCCATGAGAGAAAAGGATGATGGAAGCTATGATTCCCTCACAAGTTGGGATGAGTCTCCGGACTTTACAAATAATAAAAGAGGCCAATGAAGCCCAAATAAAAAAAAGAAGCCAAAGATGCCCACCAAAAAAAATGAGAGAAAAGGGACAATGCTACTATCCTTTTTCCACACTTGTGCTTCAAAGTAGCACCATGATCTTCAAGATAGAGAGTCTCCTATTTTGTCAATTTCATATACTAGTGGGAATTTTTCATTATAATGCACACCCACTTAGTTTCTTTTTGAGCTTTCATACACTTATAGCTCTAGTGCATCCGTTGCATGGCAATCCCTACTCACTCACATTGATATCTATTGAAGGGCATCTTCATAGCCCGTTGATACGCCTAGTTGATGTGAGACTATCTTCTCCTTTTTCCTCACAACCTCCACCATATTCTATTCCACCTATAGTGCTATATCCATGGCTCACGCTCATGTATTGCGTGAAAGTTGAAAAGGTTTGAGAACATAAAAGGTGTGAAACAATTGCTTGACTTGTCATCGGGGTTGTGCATGGTTTAAATAGTTTGTGTGGGGAAGATGGAGCATAGCCAGACCATATGATTTTGTAGGGATAACTTTCTTTGGCCATGTTATTTTGAAAGGACACACTTGCCTTGTTAGTATGCTTGAAGTATTATTGTTTTTATGTCAATATTAAGCTTTTGTTTTGAATCTTATGGATCTGAACATTCATGCCACAATAAAGAATATTACATGGATAAATATGTTAGGTAGCATTCCACATCAAAAATTCTGTTTTTATCATTTACCTACTCGAGGACGAGCAGGAATTAAGCTTGGGGATGCTTGATACGTCTCCAACGTATCTATAATTTTTGATTGTTCCATGCTATTATATTATCTGTTTTGGATGTTTTATATGCATTAATATGCTATTTTATATTATTTTTGGGACTAACCTATCAACCTAGAGCCCAGTGCCAGTGCCAGTTTCTGTTTTTTCCTTGTTTTTGAGTATTGCAGATAAGGAATATCAAACGGAGTCCAAACGGAATAAAATCTTTGCGATGATTTTTCTTGGACAAGAAGAAACCTACCAGACTTGGAGATGAAGGCAGGAGACCTGCCGGGAGATCACAAGCCTGCAGGGCGCGCCCTAGGGGGGGCGCCCCTTGGCTTGTGGCCCCCCAGCAGGCCTCCTAACCCTAATCGTCGGCCTATAAATTCCCAAATATTCCCCCAATACAAAAGAGAGCCACAATAATACTTTTCCGTCGCTGGAAGCCTCTGTTCCCGTGAGATCCCATCTTGGAGCCTTTTCCGGTAATCTGCCGGAGGGGGATTCGATCACGGAGGGCATCTACATCAACTCCATTGCCCCTCCGATGATGCGTGAGTAGTTCACCTCAGACCTTCGGGTCCATAGCTAGTAGCTAGATGGCTTCTTCTCTCTCTATGTTCTTCAATACCATGTTCTTCATGATCTTCATGGAGATCTATCCGATGTAATACTCTTTTGCGGTGTGTTTGTCGAGATCCGATGAATTGTGGGTTTATGATCAGATTATCTATGAATATTATTTGAATCTTCTCTGAGTTCTTATATGCATTCATATCTTTGCAAGTCTCTTCGAGTTATTGGTTTGGTTTGGCCAACTAGATTGGTAATTCTTGCAATGGGAGAAGTGCTTAGTTTTGGGTTCAATCTTGCGGTGTCCTCACCCAGTGACAAAGTAGGGGTAGCAAGGCACGTATTTGTATTGTTGCCATCAAGGGTAAAAAGATGGGGTTTTCATCATATTGCTTGAGTTTATCCCTCTACATCATGTCATCTTACTTAATGCGTTACTCTGTTCTTCATGAACTTAATACTCTAGATGCAGGCAGGAGTCGGTCGATGTGTGGAGTAATAGTAGTAGATGCAGAATCGTTTTGGTCTACTTGACACAGACATGATGCCAATATGCATACTCATTGACTTGGATATCGTCATAACTATGCGCTTTTCTATCAATTGCTCGACAGTAATTTGTTCACCCACCGTATTATTTTCCTACAAGAGAGAAGCCTCTAGTGAAACCTATGGCCCCCGGGTCTATTTCCCACATTATATTTTCAGATCTATAAACCAAAAATACCAAAAATACTTTGCTGCAATCTATTTACTTTTATTTTAGTTTTACTTTTAGCAATCTTTTACATCTATCTCTATCAGATCTCATCCTTGCAAGTAACCGTGAAGGGATTGACAACCCCTTTATAGCATTGGGTGCAAGTGTTTGATTGTTTGTGCAGGTGCGAAGATTGGGGACTTGCTTGTATCTCCTACTGGATTGATACCTTGGTTCTCAACAACTGAGGGAAATACTTATCTACTTTGCTGCATCACCCTTTCCTCTTCAAGGGAAAACCAACGCAAGCTCAAGAAGTAGCACACGTGCACAGATCAAATCAAAAGTACTAATATCCCTGTTGAGTACTGTTGCTTCACGTATCGGTGGATCATCATGAAAGATCAAAGTGATCTAATTTTTGCTATCCAGTACGACCAGCATGATCAAGTATTTTTCTGTTGGTTTGTACTGCCTTATTTTTGTAGAGATATTCAACCGTCATTTGTACGTGGCACTATTCGTCCATGTGGCCGGCGTCTCGCTGGACGACCGCTTTTCATAAGCCTAGCAGACATCTAAAATTGATTGTGACTGCATCATCACCTCGGCCAGCCGACGTCTTCGCGCCGCCACTCCACCCTGCCCATGCCAAATTTATTTAATTACTTCACTTAAATTAAATAAGTGGAAGAGTTTTTTTAATATTATTATTATTACCTTTATTTGTTATTACTTTTGGTTTGCACTATATTATGTGTGCAGGTAATTGACATCGACCGTGTAACGCGGTCACCTCGGCGCACTGACGTCGTCGTCTCGCCTCCGTCGACCGAATTATGTCATCACCTTGCCGCGTTGCCCAGTGTCGGCATACCCGTGCCGTCACTTCATTAAGTAGGCGTCACACTACCGACCTCACCTCGGCTGGATCGAGGGCTTCGGCATCACTTCACCAACCAACTCTTGGGGCTCCGACGTCACCTTACCGAGCTGTTGCGTCCCCTCGGTTAGACCGGGGGATGCGCCCGCTGCGTCGGCAATGTTGTGTCATCACTTCGTCAAGCCGAGCTCTTCGCCTGGCCACCTCGGAACCGGCATGGGGGCTTGGACCTCGGCAAAGCCAAGGACAACTCACCATACCGGATTTTTCAGAGATTAATGGGCTCCTGCATCTTGCCTCAAGTCCGGACTGTGTCATCAATGCCGAGCACATTAACCAGCTAAGTCGCTTTCATGCCCAAATTTTTTAAAAACTTAAATTCTTGTTCGGTTTGGCCAAGCATTATATTTGTGTTAAATAAAAATGTTTATCTGTTAGAAACACTTCCTTTTCCCATGATAAGTGGGGGCTTTGCCGTCACGTTGCCGAACTACTCTGTCTCCTCGCCCGGACCAGGGGCTTCGCCTCGCCGCAGCAACCGTGTTGCGTTGCCACTTCTCGACCCGAGCTCTTCGCTCGATTACCTCGGGCTTGGGGGCTGGGACCTCGGCCAGGCCGAGGATTATGTCTCCGTCGCACCACAACCCCGGACCGCACCAAGCACATTAACCAGCTAAGTCATTTTCGTGCTCAACTCTCTTTGAAATTTTACTTTTTATTTGGTTCAACCAAACATTATATTTCTTGTTAAACAAAAAAAATGTTTGTTAAAAACTGTGTTTGTTAAAAATTTCTTTACCCGATTTAACCGGGGGCTCTTTAATTTGTATGAGCCATTTTATAATAAATGTGTTTTCTTCTTGGTCGTTGCAAAGTCTTTTCCTACTACTCTTTTTTCCGACACTAGTGTGTGGTCAATAGCCGGAAAGCCTGGTTTCTTTCTAAAGCCGCTCAAGTTTAGTTCATTAAACAGGCCTCGGAGAAACACTCAGCCTTCAGGATATGGAGGTTGAAGCCAAAGGCAGACCCGCTTGGAGTCTGGAGATCGAATGTATCACACTACTAGAAAAAAGGCTGTTAGTGGCGCACCTATTTTGGCTATTAATGGCGCACTATAGGTGCGCCACTATTATCACGCCATTAGTAACAAAGAGTAATGGCGCACCTCTGGTGCGCCATTAGTAATCCAAATACAAGTGGCGCACCATGTGGTGCGCCATTACTATTGCTACAGGTGCGCCACTGGTAACTTTTTTTTATTGAATTTTTTTTTGAAATTTGAAGGCGGGAAAATAGTAGTGGCGCACCATGCACTGGTGCGCCATTGCTAACTTTTTTTTGAATTCTAGATCCGGATCTGGCATGATTTTTTTTTGCGATTTTTTTTGTGATATTTTTTCAAATTTCGTTCTGCTACGTTCTTTGTGCCGGGGAGCTCCACATGTGGCCGGAGAGGAGGGAGGAGAGACCATGAGGAGGAGAGGAGGGAGGAGGAGGTCGCCGGAGAGGAGCTCGCCTAGGTTGCCGGAGAGGAGGAGGAGGTCGCTGGAGAGCACCGGAGAGGAGGTCGCCTAGGTCGCCGGAGAGGAGGAAGAAGGAGGTCACCTAGGTCGCCGGAGAGGAGGAGGAGGTCGCCGGAGAGGACCGGAGAGGAGGTCGCCTAGGTCGCCGGAGAGGAGGAGGAGGAGGTCGCCGGAGAGCACCGTGAGGAGGTCGCCGGAGAGGATGTCGCCGGAGAGGAGGTCGCCGGATAGGAGGAGGGGAGTATGGTGGAGGAGAGGAGGAGATGGAGTGGAGGAGAGGAGGAGAGGAGGAGAAGAATGAAGAGGTAAGGAGGAGAAGGACCCCGCCCAGCCATATATACGGCATAGTAATGGCGCACCGTGGGCAGGTGCGCCATTTCTAACTTTTTTTTATTTTTTTGATATAGTTTGAATTTTGAAGGCGGGAAGATAGTAATGGCGCACCATGGGCAGGTGCGCCATTACTGAGTTTGATTTTTAAATTAGTAATGGCGCACCATGGGCAGGTGCGCCATTACTAACTTTTTTTTATTTTTTTTATTTATTTTGAATTTTGAAGGCGGGAAGATAGTAATGGCGCACCTTGGGCAGGTGCGCCATTACTAACTTTTTTTTATTTTTTTGATTTATTTTGAATTTTGAAGGCGGGAAGATAGTAATGGCGCACCATGGGCAGGTGCGCCATTACTGAGTTTGATTTTTAAATTAGTAATGGCGCACCTAGGTGTGGTGCGCCATTACTATTTTTAAATTTTTTTGAATTTTGAAGGCGGGAAAATAGTAGTGGCGCACTATGCACTGGTGCGCCATTGCTAACTTTTTTTAAATTTTTTATTTTTTTGCCTCCAGATCTTAAAAGCATCGTAACTTTTTTTCTGTGGGGTTTTTGAGGATTCTAAAAAATCGATAACGGGCGTAGCCAGTTGAATTCGGATGTAACTTTTCGAGTAGATGCTTTTTCATATAAAAAACTTTTTCATCGGAGCTCGTATGCAAAAGTTACGGCCATTTTACCGAAACACGGCGGCCTTTTGCAAAAAAATTCGAAATTCATGTTTGTTAATTTTCCTAACAACTAGAACACATAACACATGGGCATATATTTTTTTGAATTTTTTTGAATCTTTTATCATTTTCTTTTATTTTTTTTAAACTGAAAAGGCGATCCACAGGGGGTGTGTGTGTGTGTTTGTGTGTGTGTGGTGGGGTGTGTGTTTGTGTGTGTTTGTGTGTGTGTGGTGGGGTGTGTGTTTGTGTGTGTGTGAGACGTTAGTAATGGCACACCCTCCCTGGTGTGCCATTGCTAACCTTAGCAATGGCGCACCAGGGAGGGTGCGCCTTTACTAACGTCTCACACACGCAGGCACACACCCCCACCAGACATAGCAATGGCGCACCACACCAAGGTGCGCCATTACTATGTAGCATAGTAATGGCGCACCTTGGTGTGGTGCGCCATTGCTATGTCTGGTGGGGTGGGGGGATGGACTAAAAAAATAGCAATGGCGCACTGCTCAGGTGGTGCGCCACTACTAAAAAAATAACAATGGCGCACCTGCTTCTGGTGCGCCATTGCTATATAGCAGTGGCGCACCACATTCATGGTTCGCCATTAATGTCCATATTATCTATAGCCGTTTTTCTAGTAGTGTCATGTTAAAGCACGACCGAAGCACGTATTAATTTTAAGACCAATTTTGGATTGGAACCAAAAAACTTGATTTAGTTCGGACGTCGAAGTTTTTACATAAGTTTTTTGGCTTTTCGAGCTTATGGCACTTTTAAGCTATTTGTATGTTTTTCTTTTAGGAGGCGGGACATCCTCATGACCGAGGTGCCCTAATAATAATTTAGCTCGGGAGATCTTTTCCGACCCACAACTCGGTATCTTTCCTGCCGACTTACACCTCGGTGTTGGTGAAACGCACATGACATCTGGAATAGTTCCCGAGGAGATTCGATCCTCAAGTTGGTCGGCCGCACCCAACTTGAGTCTCGGGGATACTGTGTGTCTCCAGCATAGCTCTGGTAGTACAATGTCGGATGCCTTTAAAGTATCGACAGTATCAACAGGGGACTCCGACTAGAGCCTAACCCACCAAAAGCCAATGTACTCCGAGCAGTCCTCGGCAAAACGTTCTCGGATATTGCTTTATATGCATCAGTTTCGAATTGTGCCTTTGGTTAATCGTTGGGTTGCCCTGCTCCTATGATTGCCTCCTACATTCCGCTTTATTCAGCTAGGTGTGCAAAGGGAGAACCACTATGATTGTACTTCAGATTTAACTGGTTAAGTACCTCAGTGGAGAAAGACGAAAACTGACTTTCACAATGAGCGCATACTGGTCAGCAATCCAATGACTCTGTCAAACTATAGACCGATAGAGGTTACCCCGTGGGCCTTTCATAAATTTGGCCGGACTGTTGATGGCTTGACCTCGGCTGGCACCGAACACTAACCGGGGGCTAGTAACTGGCCTCCCAAACTTTAAGCTCCTATGACTAAGTGAAAGTTCTAAAGCCTAGATATCTGATTGCCTCGTTTCCGCTAACAGAGCCGCCTCCGGGCACTGAGACTCCAGCTAAGGGTTGTCTTGTTACTGCGGAAACACCCAGTGTAGCATCTACGAAGGGGTAGAAGCCGACGATGGGCCACTCTCAAATGATAAACGGTCACAAAGGAGTCTAAATAGCATATAGCATAAAAGCATTTGTATTAAATATGCGAGTGTTGCCTTCTGTAATCATCGTTATAAAGCCATAAATATGCATCAATTTGACTTAAGCTTTTGGCCAAGCTGGGTTGCCTGGCTCCTGTGCTTACCCCCTACGTTCTCGATTGTTCGGTTAGGGGGTAAAGGGAGCACCTCTGTGATTGTTACTTCCGGGTCATCCGGGTTAGTACCTCAGACTGGGTGAAGCCAAAAGCTAGCCATCTTAAGAATATAATTGGTCGGCAAGGACGGAAGTGAAAATTCATTAAAGACCACAAAGTTCGGGAACATTCGCCGAACTAAATTCTCAATATTTTCCTCCCACATTGATCGGAGTTAAGTTTTCACGATCATGGTCAACATGATATCCTGGGAAAAGGAACTTATAAACGAACTATTTTTCCTAGAAGATGTTTCTTACGTTAAGTCGTAATATAACATATCTCTTCGCGTACATTTGTTTATAAAACCGTATGGCCGGATTGCCTTGTTTGCCGTAAATCTTTGCCCTTATAAAGGCTTCATAAAGTAGGACAAACACTCCTCGACTACTGGCCAAGGAGGTTGAAGCCGATGGTCGGTCAACAAAGTCTTGTACAATGCGGATCTGAGCTTTAATGATGTAAAGTACTAGGATACATAGAATCATTATACATAAATTGTGTCGAACGTAACAAAGTTTGTGTCAAACAAATTTTGATCCTTAATTCGACCACCCGTGCCCAAATTAAGGCTTGGGGGCTACTGCATTACCTATTCAATGCAACAAATTCAAAGTGCAATACGGTTTCCAAGGAGTCCTCAGGTTGGTCGGCCGCACCCAACCTGAGTCTCGGAAACTATGGCGCACAACATTTCTGTTCCTAAGTATGCTGTCGAGCAAGGACTTGATCCTCAGGCCGATTTCACAAATCGACCTAAGTATCAGGGGCTACTGGGATCTGTGGATTTATTATTTCCTTCAGGTGCATCTCAGGTTTTAGACTGACACACACCTTGAGGGCTACTCGGTTGTAAACAAATTGCGGCGATTGGATATAAATCCCGCAAAAAACAGCCCGAGACCGAGGTGGTGCACCACCTTGGAAGCAGTCCGGCATATAGCTCGGATGCAAGTGGCCGTCTCCCTAAAGGGCATTTCCGGCATCAAGCACGGATGAACTCCTTCAACTTTTTCAAGACCGAGGTAATCTATGACACCTCGGATGTATACCGGCGTTGGAGCTCGGCCGCAAAAAGATACCTCGGATACAGTCCGGCGTTGGAGCTTGGACACAGTCTGGCGTTGGAGCTCGAATGCAGAAAATACACCTCGAATGTAGTCCGGCGTTGGAGCTCGGATGCAAGAGGACACCGCCGCACGGGAAACACTTCAGACTCGAAGTGTGGCGTAAAAATTAACAAGGCATCGATAAAAGCCAAAAACTTAAAGGGCTCCTCAGATGCGCGACGTGTGAACTCTTCGGATTCAGCTCGGCGATCCTCAAGATCGGACATGGGAAGATTTGTTGAACCAGTTTTCATGACCGACGACCAAAGACAAAGAACTATTTTGAAGAACCAAGGAGCGTCCCTAGCTTGAAGACCGGTTCAGGGGGCTACTGACGGTGTCCTAGACTATGTGGTACTCACTACGTCGTCTCCCGACCAGTGGGTCGGGCCAAGGACCCCTAGGGTGATTCACTAATGGGCCACTTCGGGCAGCCCATGATGCATACAAGGGAGATTCCACAAGACTTGCCGCACAAGACAAGGACTCCTCTAAACCCTAGGCCTACAGTGCATTATATAAACCGAGGCCAGGCTAGTCAATAGACAATCTCATATTGATTACAACAATCTTGTGGTAGATACTTGTACTATGTACTATTCCCCATATGAATACAATCAAAAGCAGGACGTAGGGTATTATCTCCTCGAGAGAGCCCGAACCTGGGAAAATCCTATGCCGATGTTACCATTGCTCCAAAACGCCTAGCTTAGGACCCCTACTACGAGATATGCCGGATTCAGAACCGACAACCCCGACCGCGGGGAGCTGGTCGTCGACATCGCTGCCGTTGTCATCATCGTCATTGACCATTGCAGCTGCAGGAGGCGGGGGAACGGCAACGTAGGCGAACTTCTTCATCAACGCCTCCACGGCGCCCTCCACGGCTGTCACCGTTGCGGCGCGAACCCCAGGATCAACTGGGAGAATCACGGCGCCGACGTCGAAACCCGGTTCGTGGAGGTAGAGGTGGCTGAAGACGCGCGTCGCGGCCGCTGAAAAGAGGTCGTGGCACTCGCTCTCCAAGACGGCCTCCACCCTGGCAACGGCACCCTCAAGCAACTCGGCGAGTTTGGAAGAGATCCCCACGAAGCCACTCTCAGGAGCCGGCAGGGGTTCCTCGAATCCCCTCCGGCAGATGGAGTGCAACGCCCGGCGGAGCCTGAGCTCGACGGAGGGGAGGGCACCGCGCTCCGCTGCGCTTCTTTCCTCAGCCGCAGCAAGGGCCGCCTCCCTGGCGTCCGGCTTGGCCTTCCCCGCCGCTGCTTCCTCCTTCATATTGTCCAGACGCTCGCGCTCCGTGGCTTGGTCGGCCGCCGCCTGGGACAGCGCGGAGTCACAGTCGGCAAGCTTGGCCTCGCAGGCCTTGAGGTCTCCCTCTCGCTGGCAGAACTGTTCCACGAGCGCGGTCTTCTCCTCCTGAAGTGCCTTCAGGCTGGCCTCCGCTTCACCGCAGCGCTTCACGGCAGACGCTGCATCGGCCAGCGCCGCGTCGCGAGCTGCCTTGGCTGACGCGGCTTCCTTCCTGCTCTCCATAGCGGTGGCCTCGGCCTGGCTCCAAACTTCCATGACAGCGGCGTCGGCTTGGAGCCACCAGGAAAGGAGCCCCAAGCGCTCCTTCGCAAGGCGGCTGTCGGCGCTCTGGAGATCATCCCGGACTCGATCCAGAGCGACGTAGGCCCCCTCCAGGGTGCCTGACTCGACCAGAAGGCCACGACCCGGGGGCCGCAGCACCACTTCGGGCAAGGCAAGGATGGACGGCTCCTCGGCCAGCCGGCCCTCAGGGGCTGGCCTCTCCGGCAGCAGCGCCGATGCACCCCCAGGGGCCGGCGTAGCCTCTCCCACCTGCATCGGGGGCTCTACGGCCGCAGCAAGGAGTGTCGCCCCATGAGCATCCTTCACGAGCCTCGGGGGCTCCACGACCACGACAGGGAGAGTCGCCTCGTGAGCCTCCTCACCCACGGTGTCAGGCCCCCTATCAGGCTACGACGGAGCACCGGGGGCAGGCGCTGCGTCGGAAGGCACCTTCAGTTTGATGCCCGCCTTCTCCTTCCTCATCTTCGGCACGGCAGTGCTCCTGGTTACCAAGCAAAGAAGGGACCGTAAGCACGCGAGCCGCCGGCGGGTGGCCTGGAGCAAAGCAAGGATACTTACTCTTCGACGTCAACCCACTTCCTCTTCTTCTCCACCGCGGCGAAGGCGGGCGTGCCCTTGCCCTTCTCTGGGGAGGCACCACCGTGCAGGGAAGCGGAGGCGCCACCCCCAAGGGCCGTGGCCGGAGAGGCCGTACCCGCCCAGCCACCTCGCCCGCAGCCTGCGGCCCGGGCAGGGGCAAGGCGGGGGCCTCAGTCATCACACTAGCACGAGGGGGGGCGCTCCGGAGGAGGCCCCGCTGCGTGCTTCTCCGAGGTTGCCCAGCCGACGGTCCGCGGGGCCCGAGGGGTGGATCCAGACCCCCGGAGGACCCTGGCGAACCGCGAAGGACTTGCAGCCAGGTGTTCGTCGGCGTCGTCGTCGTCCTCGAAGCCGCGGAGGAGCACACTCCATGACGGAGGGGACACCTCTTCCAAATCCTCGTCCGTAGTCTCCTCCGAGTCTCCCTCACCCGCGGTGTCGTCGGAGGACACCGTCACTAGGGAGCAAGGGCACTCGGCCAGAGAAAGCCCTAGCTCGTCGAAGGTGGGCATGGCGGCGACCAGGTCAGCCTTGTCGTCACGGCAATACAGCGGGGCATAGGCCTCGGGGAGGTCCCCAGGATCGCCGTTGAGCAGGGTCGCCATGGCCCTGTTCAGCTCCCCATTGGTCAGGCGAGCAGATCGCAGCCTCATGCTGTCTCCAGCGCCCTGGTAGTCCCACATGGGCTTCGAGTGGGCCTTGAGCGGCGCCAGGCGTTGCTCCAGAAACTACTTCACTATCATCCCCCGGTCAGCTTCCTGGCGCTGATGTCTCTGGAGATCTGCTCCAGGACGGGCTTAGCCCGGGGGTCGGTGAGCTTCGCGGAGCTCCACACAGGAGTCTTCTTCGGCAGCCCCTTCGGGAGCTCCAGGCGAGAGTTGAGGCCCTGGACATCCAAGAAGACCCAGCGGTGCCTGAAGTTTTCCACCTTCTTCCCGGCCTTCAAGAGCATGTTCCCGCTCTGGACCGCGACGAAGGAGACGCACGCCGACCGCTGGGCGCCGTCGTGAAGACGCAAGCTGAAGAAATGGCAGAAGAGGGCCACAAAAGGCTTCATTCCTACGAAGGCCTCATAGTAAAAGGCAAAGACGGACAAAAGCAGGATGGAGTTGGGTTGGAGATGGTGTGCCTGGATCCCATAGTGCTCGAGGATGGCGGTGAAGAACCCCGAGAAGGGTGGAACGAGCCCGGAGAAGATGCTGTGGAGGAAGAAAGGGTAGACTGACTTGGCCAGGCTGCGCTGCTCCGCGGAGCCACACCATATCAAGGTCCGCCCCCATTCATTGGTGCCATCCGCCGTCGACGGAAGCACCGGGGCGAGGTCCTGAGAGCGCCGGCGAGGTGGAAGCGGAGGCCGAGCCTTGGGCTTTGGGCTTCGACTTGCCGACGGGCGCCATCGAGAAGTCCTTGGGAACGAGGAAGCAAGGGTGAGGAAGGCACAGCGCTATGATCTGGAGGAGTTCTCGTAGAGGATGGGGATCTGGGCGAAGGAGCAAGAGCACAGGGAAGGAAAGCAATAATGGATCCGCACAGGGCGTCAGGCTTTTGTCGGCTCGGGCAGTTGCCGAGGAAACACGGGAGCGAAGATGTCCGCATCCAACCGCGCGCCACTCACCAGGCCTGGCCCGCAAGCGATTGGGGCCCGCGGCACTTCGGGCCATCTTCACCGGCTTCACCCCGAAGCCAACTCGGGCGCGCCTTGGGCCCGGGGGCTACTGTCGGCGTCCTGGGAACGGGGGTACGTAGACCTGCCTGCCTACGGACCAGGGCGTGGCCCACTTCGACAACCTGGTACGGCCCAGCGCGGCTTCACTCAAGACAAGGCCCTCATGAGAACCCCACCCTCGCGAGGAGGACGACGCCAAGACCCCCGGAGGGAGGAGGCCTCCCCAGGTTGCCTCCCGAGGGGCAGAGATCCCTATGCGGCGCCCAGCCTCGTGAGGTCGGGGGTGACGCAAGCCGGGCCAGGCGGGCGCCAGCGGGCGCAGGGGAGACAGTTTCCTCTTTCGTGCAAAGGAGGCAAGGACGTACGCGGGTTCCCGAGGCAACACGCCAAAGGTTTCCATTCTGGTGTAACAAGACCTAGCCCACGAGCTCGGCAGGACGGATGTCATCGCCGAGCCCACCTCTGCATCACCACCAGCTACTTTGCAGGTGAAGACCACCTTTCGTCAGGATAAGATGTACCTCATGTCCCCTTTCGAATTTGGCCGTTGTGGGATTCCTTCCTGCTAGTGCGATAAGGGAAGAGGACCCGGGCCACTATAAATAGGGACTAGGATGCTCCATAAAACCCGAGCGCCCTCGCGAGGCAGCTCGCCTTTGTACCAATTCATCCACAAACCACCTCGAGAGGCAATCCACCCAAAGCAGGAGTAGGGTTTTACGCATCGCAGCGGCCCGAACCTGGGTAAATCCGCGTGTTGGTCTTCTTCCCCGTGACTGAGAGAGTCGATTGGGCTAGGCTTTGGAGCTGTGAGCCTCGGGGCGAAGCTGGTTGGGATCTACGCACACGCCCCTGTGTTCGAACCTCTTTGGGTTTTGCGGAGCCCGAAATCCGACAAGTTCTTGTTATGAGTGGCATTCTTGATGTCTACATGTCACCAAAATGTTACTTTCCATGCCCAAATAATTCTAAGTGTTGAAATCTGTTATTTTGTTGCCATGTTGTCTTGATGATTCCCATGTATATGTTGCTCCTTTGGAGTTGGCCCAATGGAATGCATTGTTGAGTATGTAACCTCTGTTAGCTTGTGCCAATATCTTGTAGATAAAGCTATTGCATCTTATTTAAAACTTGATGTCAACCTGCCATTTTGTTAATATTATGCACTGCTTGCCTCTTGTGAATTTCTCTAAGTCTGTGAATCTTCTATTCTCAATATGTCATATTGTGAGGATGATAGCCATTGATATATGCATATTTTGATGTTGCCATAATGTAGGTAATTGAAGTACATGTTGCCCACTATCACCCTGTTAATTTTCATGCCATGAAAGTCACTGTAGCATATGTATTTGTTGCTGTCAAGATGCCATCATGTTAACTCAGATTCTGGAAAATTGGAATTTCCACCAAGTCTTTAAAAACTGTTTCAACATGCCATCTTCTGAGCTCATTTGCTATTCATCCTTGCTTCCTTTCATGTTTCTGTAGATAGATGAATTGTTGAGCATGTTTTATACTTCATTTCCATGCCTTGGTTGTGATTTGAAACTTGCTGTAGCTCTGGCTATGTGTGTTACAAGATGACATGTTGCTGTTTGTGGACAGATTGTGTGTATGAATGTTTTGTGACTTGTGGGAGCTATACTCCATTGTTTTGCATGATATTTTGATCTATTCTTGCTATATTTTCATTTCCAATCCAGTGGCATCCTTGAAATACCAAGGAATAGTCCATGGCCTCCCTCATCTTTGTATTTGTCTCCATTAACGTTCGTACCTGGCCGTGAGTGTACTGTGAGCTTCGTTACTCCGTTTGCAACGTTCTACATACGCATTTGCATCGTTTTTACATGGAGAGTTCATATTTGCCATGACCATGCATGTTAAAATAACTAATCTTGAGGTTCTATCCAGAATACTAAAGAACTTAATAAATGCATGAGAAACATGACGAGCTTAGGGTTGCCATGTTAAATACTTCAAATTTGTCATGCATCATCTTTGGTTGCGCATTGCACCTTGTTTGTATGTTTATTTGTTGCTGTTTCTCTTTGGTAAACCCGAGTGTCGAGCCTGAGTACGAGGATCCTGACGAGAACAACTACGAGGACCCAGCTCTTTGTCACTCTGAGGACCCAACAGGCAAGATGATCGTACCCGGATCCCGACACTATTTTTGCTATGCTAGATGTCTTACTTCTACCGTTTTGTTTCATTACCTACCCCTCAAATTGTCAGCCTCCCAAATTGCCAAAAAACCACTAACCCCTCCACTTCCTAGCAAAACATTGATTGGCTACGTTACCGCTGCTCAGCCCTTATCTTATAGCGTTGCTAGTTGCATGTGCAAGTTGTTTCCATGTGCCAACATGGATTTCTGAGTTATCACAATATAATTGCTATTTAATTTAATGCACATATATATCTGGTGACGGTGGAATGCTTGGCCTTTTGCCCGGTGTTTTGTTCCACTTTTGCCGCCTTAGTTACTTGTTACCGGTGTTATGTTCCATATTTTGCGCTCCTAACATGCTCGGGGTTGTTATGGGGACCCCCTTGACCATTCGTTTTAGATTAAAACTTGTCTGGCAAGACCCAACTTTGGTACTACATTTGCTAAACAACTTATTTAAAATGCATAGGGCTTAGCTACCCCGTGGATAATTAATCAACCCCCGGGCCAGTGCTCCTCATGAGTGTTGGTCCAAACTAGAGTCGTGTGCGGGGCCAACCCGGGGCAACTCGGGAGATGTCTATCAGGCCACCGTACGATGCGCTCATCCGGCCGTGTCCTGAGAACGAGATACGCGGCTCCCATCGGGTTCGTCGACACGTCGGGCGGTCTTGCTGGACTTGTTTCACCTTTCTCGAATGTCTTTCGCGAGGAATTACGAGAATGCCTTGCGCTATCTCGATGTTGAGGTTTTCCAACGGAATTTCCTAGGAGATCACGGGATTCGTGGTCGAGGTTATTCCCGCTTCGTGTGGTTAGTTTGTGATGGATGAGTTGGAGCACCTCTGCAGGGTTAAATCTTTTCGAGAAGCCGTGCCCGCGGTTATGTGGCAACTTGGAAATTTGGTTAACACCCGGTTATAGTTAACTTGAAGTAAACTCAAATAAAATACACCAACTGTGTGCATAACCGTGACTGTCTCTGCTCGTGAACATGAACCGAGAGAGAACACGGTGCGGTTATGTTTGACGTAAGTAGGTGTTCAGGATCACTTAGGGATCATTCTAGTTCACGACCGTCAAGCGTAGGCCCCCATATTTAATTCTTGTTCTCGTAAGTTAGCCACCAAATACATGCTTAGTGCTTGCTATAGCCTCACCACTTAACCATTCCTCACCTATTGGCTTACATAGTCTTGGTACCCGGGTTATGAGATTGCTGAGTCCCTGTGGCTCACAGATTACAACAATACAGGTACAGGTGTTGACGAGTTCGTGCCAGATGATGTGTCTCGGCTCTAGTAGGAGTACGATGAAGAACGTAGGCCTATGTACGTTACGTATCCGGATGAGTAGGGGAGCTTCATGGTGGTGTTGCTGGGCTAGCAAGGCAGTTTCATTACTTTCTTTTATCGTTTGATTTCGTCCGTAGCCGGACCCAGTCTTCTGGATGAATGTATGAATAATTGTGTGGATTTGTAAGATAGATTGTGGCGAGTGTAAGCCAACTCATATACTCATCTCTTCCTACATGCATGCAATGATTTCTATACTTGTGAAATGACTAGATGCGCTTCTATCCCCGTCGAGGCCCTCGCGCCTTAATAGGGATAGGACCGCATCTTGGGCGTTACACCTTCGGCACACACAATTGATACGTCCATTTTGCATCATGATTTCCTATTGATATTTATGTTATTCTGGTCCATTATTCTACTTTATGATACAATTCTTATCCCTTTTCTCTCTGAATTTATAAGATACATCACAAGGAGGGAAATTGCCTGGAACTGGAATTCTGGACCTGAAAACCAAGAAAAGGTTGAAAATTCACTAGACTCCAAATGACCTAAAACTTTTTGTGAATTATTTCTGGAATATATGAAGATATATGGAGCAAAGAACTGCCCGAGGGGGGCTACCTATGGGCCACGACCCAACAGGGCGTGGCCACCCCCATGGGTGCGCCCTGTTAGCTAGTGGGGCCCACATGGCTCCCCCGACCCTAATTCCAGTCCTATAAATTCACATCTGATGAAAAAATAAGGAAGGAACTTTCGGGACGAAGCGCCACTGTCTCGAGGTAGAAACCTGGGCAGAGGCCCTTTTGCACTCAGGCATGCTGATTTTGCCGAAGAAACTTCTCTTCGGGAGGGGGAGATCGAAGCCATCGTCATCACCAACGCTTCCTCCATTGTGGGACGACCAATCTTCATCAACATCTTCACCAGCACTATCTCATCTCAAACCCAATTCATCTCTTGTATTCAATCTTTGTATCAAAACCTCAGATTGGTTCGTGTGGGTTACTAGTAGTGTTGATTACATCTTGTAGTTGATGCTTGTTAGTTTATTAGGTGGAAGATATTATGTTCAGATCCTTAATCATCATTATTACACCTCTGATCTTGAGCATGCTGACGATGTGTGAGTAGTTACTATTGTTCCTGAGGACATGTGAGAAGTCTTGTTATAAGTAATCATGTGAAGCTGGTATTCGTTTGATATTTTGATGATATGAATGTTGTTGCTTCCTTTAGTGGTGTCGTGTGAACGTCGACTACATGGCACTTCACCATCTAATGGGCCTAAGGGAAGGAATTGTGGAGTAATAAGTAGATGATGGGTTGCTAGAGTGACAGAAGCTTAAACCCTTGTTTATGCGTTATTTCATAAGGGGCTTATTTGGATCCACACGTTTCATGCTATGGTTAGATTTATCTTAATTCTTCTTTCGTAGTTGCGTATGTTTGCGAGAGGGGGTAATCATAAGTGGGTTGATTGTTCAAGTAAGAACAACACCTTAGCACCGGTCCACCCACATATCAAATTATGAAAGTAACGAACGCAAATCAACTAAACATGATGAACATGACTATACAGATATTCCCATGTGTCCTCGGGAGCGCTTGCTTCATATAAAAGTACTTTTAGGCCTGTCCTTTGGTATAAAAAGGATTGGGATACCTTGTTGCACCTTTGCTACTATTTTTACTTGTCACTTGTTACGAATTATCTTGCTGCAAAACTATCTATCATTGTTACTCACAACACTTGCAGAAAATACCTTGCTGAAAACTGCTTATCATTTCCTTCTGCTCCTCGTTGGGTTCGACACTCTTACTTATCGAAAGGACTATGATTTCTCCCCTATACTTGTGGGTCATCAAGACTCTTTTCTGGCGCCCTTTCCGGGGAGTGAAGCCCCTTTGGTAAGTGTTATTTGGTAAGGAAACATTTTTGGTAAGTGTTATTTCCGGGGACTGTTGCTTGTTACTATGGATAATCATCCTTTGAGCGGTTTGTTCGGGGCATCTTCGCCTCGAACGGAAGTTGAAAAAGTTGCTCCTCAATTTGCCGAACCTACTGAAAATATTTATTATGAGATTCCTTCGGGTATGTTAGAAATACTGCCAACTGATCCTTATACAGGAGATGGAACAACTCATCCTGATTACCACTTGATATATGTAGATGAGATTTGTGGATTATTTAAGCTTGCCAGTTTATCCTAAGACAAAGTTAAGAGGAAGGTTTTCCCTTTATCTTTTGAGGGAAAGACATTGATTTGGTATAGGCTATTGGTTTATATTGGATCATAGGACTGGAATCGCTTGAAGCAAGAATTTCATCAGAAATTTTATCCTATGCATCTAGTTCATCGTGATCGGAATTACATATATAATTTTTGGCCTAGTGAAGGAGAAAGCATCGCTCAAGGTTGGGGGAGGCTTAAATCTATGATGCACACTTGCCCCAACAATGAGCTCTCAAGAGAAATGATTATACAAAAAATTTATGCTCGGCTTTCTCATGATGATCAATCAATGCTCGATTCTTTTTCTACCGGTTAGTACATGAAGAGAACTATTGAATTTAAATGGGATCTTCTGAAAAGAATGAAATGCAACTTTGAAGATTGGGAACTTGACAAAGGTATAGAGTCATGTATAAAACTTGAGTTTGATTGTGTTAAATCTTTTATGGAAACTAATACTTTTCATAAGTTTAGCAATAAATATGGACTTGACTCTAAGATAGTAGCTTCTTTCTGTGAATCATTTGCTACTCATGTTGATCTCCCTAAGGAGAAGTGGTTTAAATTTCATCCACCTATTGAAGATTTATTAGAGGAGACCATTAAGGTTAAGGAAGAAATAATTGTTAGCCAGGTTGATCATGTTGTTCCTACTGCTTACATTGAGAAACCACCTTTTCCTGTTAGAATTAAGGAACTAATACGTCTCCAACGTATCTATAATTTTTTATTGTTTCATGATGATATGTTATCATTCTAGGATACTTTTTGGGTCTTTATTTACCAATTTATAATACTTTGAGCACTAACCTATTGACCCAGTGCCCAGTGCTAGTTTCTGTTTTCTGTGTGTTTTTCACTTTTCAGGTTTACAGTACCAAACAAAGTCCAATTGCCACGAAACTTTTTGATCATTTTTTATGGACCAAAAGAAGACCTGGAAGCTTTGGAGGGAGGCCGGGGGCCACACGAGGGCCGCACAAGCCAATAGGGCGCGCCCTGGGGGGGTGCTCTGATGGCTTGTGCCTCCCTCGGGCGTCTCCCGACACCCCTCTCTGGCTTACAAATTCTCATCTACCCTAAAAATACCAGAGGCAGTCCCAAAACCCTTCTTACGCCTCCGCAAGTCTCTGTTCCGTCGCGAGGCCATCTGGAGCTCCGTTCCGGCACCCTGCCGGAGGGGGGATCGATCACGTCGGGGCTGTACATATACGTTGCTGCCCTCATGATGATGTGTGAGTAGTTCACCACAGACCTACGGGTCCATAGCTAGTACCTAGATGGCAATCTCTCTATCTCTTGATCTTCAATACAATGATCATCGCATCTTCGCTTTGATCCATCCGATGTAATACTATTGTGCGGTGTGTTTGTTGGGATCCGATGAATTGTGAGTTTATGTTCAGATTATTCATGAAAAGTATTTGAGTCACCTCTAAATATTAAGATTCTTATTTGCATGATCATTATAGCTTCGTAATGCTCTCTGATTTATCGATGTGCTTTGGCCAAGTAGATTGATCTATCTTCAATGGGAGTGGTGCGTTGTGGTATGTTCAACCTGACGAGTTTCTATATCCTAGTGAAAAAGTAGGGGACAAGATGCGTCTTTGTGTTGTTGCTACTAAGGATAACACGACGGGGTTCAATCATATTGCTTGAGTTTAATTTGTCTACATCATGTCATCGTTCTCCATGCATTACTCTGTTTTACTTAATACTCTAGATGCATGCTGGATAGCGGTCGATGAGTGGAGTAATAGTAATAGGTGCAGGCAGGAGTCAGCCTATTTGTTTATGGACATGATGCCTATATATACATGATCATTGCCGTGAAAATCGCAAAACTATCCGCTTTTCTATCAGTTGCCCAACAGTAATTTGGTACCCACCGTATGCTGCCTACATGAGAGATGCCGCTAGTGAAAACTATGGCACCCGGGTCTATTCACTTATATATTTACAAACGCTACTATTACCTTGCTGCCTTTATTTACTTTTTATTTTATTATGAAATTTACAATTATCTACACAACTCATTTGCTTACAAATAACGAGATCAAGGAGATTGACAACCCTCTTGCCCGCGTTGGGTGCAAGTTGTTTGTTCTTTTGCGCGCAGCCGCTGAAGACGGTTGAGGGTTGATATTCCTATTGGTTTGATAAACCTTGGTTTCATAACTGAGGGAAATACTTACCCACTTTGTGCTGCAATAACCAGTTCCTCTTCACGGAAAACCCAACGCAGATCACGAGTATCAGGAAGGATTTCTGGCGCCATCTGATGACCCACAAGTATTGGGGATCAATTGTAGCCCTTTCGATAAGTAAGAGTGTCGAACCCAACGAGGAGCAGAAGGAAATGGCAAGCGGTTTTCAGCAAGGTAATTTCTGCAAGCACTGAAATTGTAGGTAACAGATAGTTTGATAGCAAGATAATTGGTAACGAGCAAGTAACGGGAATGGTATAAGGTGCAGCAAGGTATCCCAATACTTTCATGGCAAAGGACAAGCCAGAACATTTTATAGTAATAGGCAAAGTGTTCTTGAGGGTACACGGGAATTTCATCTAGTCACTTTTACCATGTTGGTTTGATTCGTGTTTGCTACTTTGATAATTTGATATGTGGGTGGACCGGTGCTTGGGTGTTGTTCTTACTTGAAAAACCTCCCACTTATGATTAACCCCCTCGCAAGCATCTGCAACTACGAGAAAAGTATTTAGATAAAATCTAACCATAGCATTAAAGAGTTGGATCCAAATCAGCCCCTTACGAAGTAGCGCATAAACTAGGGTTTAAGCTTCTGTCACTCTAACAACCCATCATCTAATAACTACTCCACAATGAATTCCCTTAGGCCCAAGGATGGTGAAGTGTCATGTAGTCAACGTTCACATGACACCACTAAGGGAATAACAACATACATATCATCAAAATATCGAACACATATCAAATTCACATGATTACTTGTGACATGACTTCTCCCGTGACCTCAAGAACAAAGGTAACTACTCACAAATAATAATCATGCTCAAGATCAGAGGGGTATTGAATAGCATAATGGATCTGAACATATGATCTTCCACCAAGTAAACCATATAGTAATCAACTACAAGATGTAATCAACACTACTAGTCACCCACAGGTACCAATCTGAGGTTCCGGTACAAAGATTGAACACAAGAGATGAACTAGGGTTTGAGAGGAGATGGTGCTGTTGAAGATGATGATGAAGATTGGCCTCCCAAAGATGAGAGGGGTGTTGGTGATGACGATGGCTTCGATTTCCCCTTCCGCTAGGGAAGTTCCTCCGGTGGAATCGCTCCGCCGGAGGGCAAAAGTGTTTCTGCCCAAGTTCAGCCTCGAGACGGCGGCGTTTCGTCCCGAAAGTCCTCTCCTATTTTTTTCTAGGTCGAAAGACCTTATATACCAGAAGATGGGCACCGGAGGTGGGCCGAGAAGGGCACAACCCAACAGGGCGCGCCTGGGGGGCCTGGCGCGCCCTGGTGTCTTGTGCCCACCAGGGTGGCACCCTCCTGTAGTTCTTTGCTCCATTATTTTTTATTAAATCCAAAAATAATCTCTGTAAAGTTTCAGCTCCATTGGAGATGTGCAGAATAGGTATCTCTGATGTGCTTTTTCAGGTCCAGAATTCCAGCTGCCGGTATTCTCCCTCTTTGTGTAAACCTTGCATATTATGAGAGAAAAGACATTAGAATCACTCCCTAAAGCATTATTATTCAGCAAAACATAACAAATAACAGTAGGAAATCATGATGCAAAATGGACGTATCAACTCCCCCAAGCTTAGACATCGCTTGTCCTCAAGCGAAAAGCCGAAATTGAAAAGCATGTCCACATGGTTTGAGAGAGAGGTGTCGATATAAACAAAATACGGACATAGTAGCATCATGCTTATTATCATAACATCAACAAACTCTAGCATAAAACTTATTCACATAACTTTCATCATATAACTTCTCATGAACAAGTAACAATTCATCACAACATAGAACTATAAAGGATAAACCTTATTGAAAACCAACAAACTATGTTCTCAGTCAACTTTGCAACAACAATTCATCCTATTTTCAGGAAGGGTCTCATGTCGGAGCCTTTTGGCAAGTCCACATACTCAACCATCATTTAGTCTTCTATGATTGCTAACGCTCATGACATACCCATGAACAAAAACTTTTAACCGGACACATAGGAAGATAGGGGCTTATAGTTTTGCCTCCCAACGTATTCATCTCAAGGGTGATGTCAACATAATAACTCATGCCCACTCACATCCAACTGGATATATGTGCCTAGATATTTCCTCACCGCATGATGCTTGCAAAAGAAAAAGTAAAAAGGAATAGGGAAGAATACTTAACTCTTGAATAAAAGTAAATACATAAAAGTAAAAGATAGTCCCTTCGCAGAGGGAAGTAGAGGTTGTCATGCGCTTTTTGGTTTGTATGCCCAATCCCTTAATGTAAAAGAACGTCACGCTATATTGCCCCCTATGATAGCAACCTTTATTATGCAGTCCATCACTTTTATTACTTTGCCATCATAAGTTCGTATAGCGCTCAATTTTCTCTTACACTAATTGATCAAAACACGTTTAGAAGCAATTTTTATTGCCTTATTGCACCGATGACAACTTACTTGAAGGATCTTACTCGATCCATAGGTAGGTATGGTGGACTCTTAAAGAATGAATTTGGGTTTGGGTTTTTGGATGCACAAGTAGTATCTCTACTTAGTGCGGAATTTTTGGCTAGTAAAGATATTGAGCAAGCACCACATGTTGAAGGATCTATGACAATATAACTTCTATGTGGATATGAACAAACATAAATCATTACGTTGTCTTTCTTGTCCAACGTCAACCATTTTGACATATAATATTTGATGGGGGCTCACAATCATAAAAGATGTCCAAGATAGTGTATTTGCATGTGAATCTTCACTTCCCTTATTAATTCTTTCATGAATTGCATCATTGACCAATGCTATGTTTGTCAATCTCCAATAAATTTTACTACTTATACTTTACCTTATGTGATGTCATTAATCACCATAAGATTAGCATATGATTCTTTTCATTTATTTCCTTTTCCTTTATTTTGATTGCAACAAAAAGGTAGAGAAGCAAAAACTCAAACTAAACTTTATTATATAACTCTCACTCGATAACATAGATAGGTAGACCACGAAACTAACACACGAAAATAGATCATGCTAAACTTTTATTCAACTAAATCAAAATGGAACTAAAGATCGAACTAAAAAGGTAAAGGTGGATAAAAGTGATGGTGATACGATACCGGGGCACCTCCCCCAAGCTTGGCTCAAGCCAAGGGGAGTGCCCATACCCGTGTGCTCAAGCCTCCTTTGGTGGTGGTGATGAAGTAGGTGGTGGTGATGATGTATCACACTTCAGACTCAATAGGTACTCCAATTTGTGGATGACTCTCCGAAGGGTATTGATGTGCTCTTCTAGCAAAATATTTTCACGAATGAGAAATTTATTCTGGACACGGACCGCTTTGAAAGCCCTAAAAGCTTCTATTTCAATAGGGGTGAGATGACTGTCATAAGGTTGAAGGATATCTTCTTCTTCCCCCTCCTTTGTTGGCAGGGATTGCCCTCCTTCTAGGGGCTGATCCTCCATAGCCTCCTTGCCCTTGTCTTCCTTGTTAGCTTCTTTTGGCTCCTCCCTCTTCAGCTCCATCTTCATTAGCCAGGAATCTTCTTCTATGTTGTTAGAAGAGGGAGAAGACATGATGTCGGGCTTGACAGATCTGATAGGAAGACATCACGAAACAAGAATAGAGGATTTTTCTGCGATGCGGCGGTCAAAACAGTGGGGGTATATATAGATAATTTTTATTCTTGGGAAACAAGCATATGGAAGGAAAACGGAGTCGGGAAGGTGTCCGAGGTGGGCACAACCCACCAGGGCGCGTCTGGCAGGGCTTGCGCGCCCTGGTGTATCGTGCTCACCTCGATCGCCTTCCTGTTTATTTCTTAATTTCCAAAAATTTCTAATATTCCAAAACTGACAAAAAATATTTTTGCGGATTTTTCGGAGTCCGTTTACTTACGTATCACGTACCTCCTATTTTTTAGAATTCTGGAGTGTTCCAGAAGGTTTCTTTTATGTGTTCCTCCGATGTCATGGTTTGGATAACATTGCTTTCAACGTTAATAGACGTACCTGAGATATAGTGCTTAATTCTTTCTCCATTGACCACCTTCGGGTTAGTACCTTCAACATTATTAATCTTGATAGCTCCAGAACGATAAACCTCTTCGATAATATATGGTCCTTCCCATTTAGAGAGAAGCTTACCTGCAAAAAATCTTAAACGAGAGTTGAACAAAAGAACATAGTCTCCTATTTTGAATTCCCGCTTTTGGATTCTTTTGTCATGCCATACTTTTACATTTGCTTTGAATAGTTTGGCATTTTCGTAGGCTTGGATTCTCCATTCATCTAGTGAGCTAATATCAAATAGCCTCTTCTCACCGGCAAGTTTGAAATCATAATTGAGTTCTTTAATTGCCCAAAATGCTTTATGTTCTAACTCTAGAGGCAAATGACAAGCTTTATCATATACCATTTTCTATGGAGACATACCCATAGGATTTTTATAAGCTGTTCTATAGGCCCAAAGTGCATCATCTAGTTTCTTAGACCAATTCTTTTGAGACCTATTGACAGTTTTTTGTAATATTAATTTTATTTCCCTATTGCTGAGTTCAACTTGACCACTAGATTGAGGATGATAGGGTGATGCAATTCTATGGTTAACATCATATTTAGCAAGCATCTTAAGGAAAGCACCATGGATAAAGTGTGAACCACCATCAATCATTACGTATCTAGGGACTCGAAACCTCAGAAAGATAACCTCTTTAAGCATTTTAATGAAGGTGTGGTGATCAACACTACTAGTGGGAATAGCTTCTACCCACTTAGTGACATAATCAACGGCAACCAAAATATGAGTGTACCCGTTAGAGGAAGGAAAAGGTCCCATATAATCAAAACCCCAAACATCAAATGGTTCGACAACAAGTGAATAATTCATAGGCATTTCCTGACGCTTACCGATATTACCAATTCTTTGACATTCATCACAAGACAAGACAAACTTACGGGCATCCTTGAAGAGAGTAGGCCAATAAAAACCAGATTGCAATACCTTGCACTACTGCAGGATGGTCCAAAGACGACACATCAATCAGAGACCCTTCGACGAAACTATGTGCGATCCATCAATCGCAAACGGTATAGTTCAAGCTCCGCCGCCAATGATGAAAACCATGTGCGATAGAGGATTCATCAAATATGATTCAGAAAATAGTCGCGTGTGCGATCTACATCAGACAGTTTATTCTTATGAACCGTTTGTGATTATGGAACATAACAGAAACGGTTAACAAACTACATACGTGTGCGTAGTGCGGCATACAGTTCACTCGGGCAAACTATTTGCACTGATCAAGCAGAACGCAATCGGGTTAGCCAAAGAAGGCGTGTGTGATACCCGGCAAACAGTTCATTCATCAGAATTGTTTGGGAAGACCAACAATAACCCAAACGATTCATACTGACAACCGTGTGTGTTGTGGGTACCCGGCAAACAGTTCATTCATCAGAATTGTGTGGGAAGACCAAAAATAACCCAAACGATTCATCCTGACAACCTATGTGTGTTGTGGGCAGACGGTTGCTGCTAATAATTGTATGAGATGTGATTTGCTCGGTTTGCACATCTATATGCTCTGTCTATAGAAAACCTACATTAATGTTGCATAACCAACTTGAACATCCAGTTACATAAGTGACTACACAACACATGTACATTCCTCGATATAAAGTTACAAGAAGTAGACGATCAGCAAATCATATTGTTCTTCTGACGACGGTTGCCGACACTGCTCTGCTTGTGGCTATCCCTCGCCGTCTGTAGGAAGGAGGCACTTCCTCATGTCAATGATCCTCCTGTACATCTCGTAGCTTGTGTACGCGTCCTGTGCCACGTACTTGATGTGTTCTTCATCCAGTTCATCACCCAGGCCTTGTGCCAGGCAGACTTGTCCTTGTGGCACTCAGCCTTCATGTCTTTGTAGTAGGGGTCGATGATGGCTGCGGAGGTCAACCAGGGAGTCCTTCTGCTTCTTCTTCTCGCCGCCCCAGACCCTGTACTGACCTTGTATGTTGACAAGCTTCTGGCAGGACAAGCCCGTAGTCTTGATCACCTTTAGATCGTTCGTGGTGTCCACCGTTGCGAACCTGTAGTTGGGGCTATTGACAAACCTGGCGAAACACTCGCAAGGACTTATGGCTAGGCAGTAGTGGTAGACGAGCACGTGATGGTGCACACACAACCGGGCGACGGCAACCTTCTGATCATGCCCGGCACGACCGCCAGTGTACTCGAGGTCAAAGCCGACCACTTTGTACTTGTCATCCTCAGCAAGCAGCTGCTCCAACGTGTTGATGGAGTTCACCACCACGACCGGGTCGTTGGTGTACACCACCGAGAGGTCCGTCTTCCTGATGTGGGTGTCCACTTTGACAATTTTGGCGAACTGCCGCTCGGCGCCGTCAGCCGCCATTGGATCCGCACGGGAAGGTTGAAGCGATGAAGAGATCGTGGGTGTGCTTCTTGTGTTGTGTGGCGCGATTGTAATGTGGAAGATACGAAGGTAAATGGCCGCGGGAATAAATTGCGCTGGACGGCCTGGAATTTCGGCACGTCCGCATGGCAGTTTTTGAAGCGCTTAACTACATGGTGGCGCCGGGAGCGGCACAACCGCGTCCTCATGCATATGGCGCCTCGAACGTACGTGACCATTCACGTGTGGACGCCTGCAGAGCGAGCGCGCACGGACGCGAGTACAGCGCGCCGCGGCCGCATCAACCGCCTCATGCGTAGATTAATTCGCGACGGTGCGTACATAACAACCGTTTGCTTTGTAGTAAAACACAAACGTTTTTTTATTAACCATTTGTGTACTTGTCATTTCTCCCACCTCCGTCCCATCTTGTCACCGCGTTGTCGCCCAAGGATTCTAGTGCACGCTTCGGGAGCGCGCAGGTTCCCGCGCAAGCTTCCCGCCCGGCTCGCTGAAATCCCCCAATCACCCAATGCTTCGGGAGCGCGCATCGTTTCTTTTGGGCTTCCCGTTCCCGTGCAACTGCGTAGGAACACACGCAAGCTTCCCGCCCGGCTCGCCTTGGCCTCCTTCTTTATAAACCCTCACGGCCGGCGCCTCCACATCGCATTCATCCCCTCCCTGCCTGTAGCTTCCCAAGTTTGCTTCTCCCCCAATAGCCAATGGCACCTGTCCGTCGTCGTCGCTCCGCCACTCCGCCAGAGGGCAGCTCCATCTGGGAGGCTGCACCACATCGGCGGCGCAGTACCAGGAAGCGTGTAGTGCGTGTGGCGTCCTTGTTGGCTGTGCACACGGCACCCACCAGACGCTCCTCCACATTTGCCCGAAGGCAGCTGCTGCCGGCGACCGCCGTGGCCCCCACACCATCGCCGGCCGCCGTTTTAGCCACCCCACCAGCTGCCTCCTTGGCTGCCACCACACCAGTGTCCGCCTTGGCAGCCACCACACCAGTGTCCGCCTTGGCAGCCACCCCACGGTCAGCCGCCGGGGCCATCACACTCTCCGCCACCGCGGCCCGAAGGCGGGAGGAGGCTGCCGCCGAAGCATAGCCGCTCGGCTTTTGCGTGAGTGGCCTAGCGTGCTACATCAACTTCCTACATGAGGAGGAGCGCCAGGTCGAGGACGCAAAGAGGCTCACCACCGCCATGGCTGCAGCAGACGCCGCAGCTATGGCGCGGAATGAGGAGATCTACGCCGAGTCCCGCCGCTTCGAGGAGGCACGTCAGGAGCGGCGGAGGGCAGCAGCGGCAGCCGACGAATTTGACTCCTCTAGCTCGTCGGTAGGCTTCTCCTCCGCTGCCTCTTACTGAACGCGCTCGACACAGGAGAAGGCTGCTGGCAGTAGCACGAACCACGAAGCCCCTCCGGAGTAGTATTTAGGGGCTATTTTGTTTAGTTCATCTAACTATAGATATGATTGAACTGTCCCACCTACTTTAAATTAGCTAGTATATATAGTTGAACTAGCTATTTCAGTACGTGGTTGGCAACAAATTGGGAAAAGTTTGTTCGATTCGGTTGTCGAGTTGAACTATTTTGTACAAAGACCAATGCTTGATCTATGAATGAAATCTATGTTTACTGAATTTCAGTTGCAAATATGCACCGTAATAGTGATTTTGTTCCAGCAAAATTGGACAAATCTCAGTGTTTCCAATTTGTCAAATGAAAATTTACCCAATATGACAGATTCGAATCTTACCTGACTCCTACTGCCAATGCATATCCGTGCTTACTTGGGGTGCTTAGTATATTAAATGTCTTAGCAACTCAAGTCCACAAAGCATTGTTGCTGAGGTCCCTTCATTTAATGATTTAGCAACTAAACTCTTGCATGCATTGGTGAGTTTCCTTCATTTAAGTGTTTTGCCAAGGTTCACACGCTTGGCATTGTTTCTTCATGTGGTCACCAAACTCATATATCTCCTTAATTACCTTCCCACATCAGATTTTTTTTCATGCATGGCAACCTCACCAGTTAGCACCAGTACAAGGTGTAGCATCGGGAAGGGCACATGGGTCATCATTCACAACCATTTACGATGACGCAATGAAAAAATTCCTTCGCGCCAGATTTTCTCTTGGCTTAGTAGGGAAGGAACAATTGCCCTCGGTTTGCATATGGGTATTCAGTCTGAAACGTCTTTGACGACTGGCAAAGGACATGTCACCCCGATGAGCGTGCGCAGGACACTGCTCGCACGCCACCCGTCTACTCAAACACTTGTCCGCACGGTACCTCCTTGCCAATACAGATAGCGACACATGGCCCGCACATAAATGGTCTGTAGAACGTCCATGAATTATAAATAATATGCCCGTTTGCGATGGTAACGTGACAGATAATTGTTCCAAAATGCCTTTGTTGGCTATTAATAATGCTTGCTCTTTCTCTCAAAGTGGACACTAAAAATACCACAACATATTTGTGCTTTATATGATGAGGCCCTGCCCAACATAGACCTTGTGATTGTAGTTCATATTTTAATTATGTACATTAAATGCACATAAAAGTCAATTAATGTATCAAAAGCCATACGAACCCTTAATAATTTCATATTTTTGCAGTACACACCTATTGCTTTATGTTGTTTCTAGAAAAAAATGAAGGAGAGAAGAGGCATCGGATGTCGTTTCACCCGCAGATGTGGCATGCATATGTGACATTACGGAACCACTGGACGTAGCTTATTGCGTGAGAAACTCCGGTTTGTAAGAGGCTTGTGACAAAACATGTCCAAGTTGGTATTTTTTTACCACGGCATATGTGTGCCTTGTCATGACACCATTCCAAGTTTCATGAATTTCTAACGGAGTTTTGGATTTATGAGAATTTGGAAACCAAGTTTCTCGATGTTTGTGGTCGAGCCAACATGCATCCAAGGACACATATATATGATTTTTCAACCCATTTTGCCGCCCTGGACCTTGTGATTGTAGATCAAATTTGAATTATGCACATTAAATAATGCATCGAAAACTTAATTAATGTATTTAAAAGCCAGATGATCCCTTAATTTATTCATATTTTTGCACTTCGCACCAACATGTCTGTGTTGTTTCTATAAAGAAAATCAAGGAGAGAAGAGGCATCAGATGTATTTTCGCCCGCATATGTGACATGCATATATAATGTTCCCTATCGAAACCACAAAGCTTCTTGTGAGGAGCTCCGATTTGTAAGGGTGTTGTGCAAGAACATGTCCAATTTGGACAAATTTTTTAGCACGGCATATGTGTGCCCTTAAGCTTGTCACCACACCATGCCAAGTTTTGGATTAACGGGAATTTGAAAACCAAGTATCTCAATGTTTGCGGCCGAGCTAACAGTCAATGAGATGTTAGAAATCCATTCCCATTTCTTGCGTGGGACCTAAACATGCATCCAGGAAAGGCATATATTTTGTCAACCTATTTTTCATATGTTGGACCTTGTCATTGTAGTTCAAATTTGAATTATATGCACATTAAACGGCTAGAAAACTCAATTAATGTGTTAAATAGGTCTCATGACCCCTGGAAAAAATACACAATTTATCATGACTGTCATGTGTTGCTCTATGGTGACTCCAGAAATAAATTCAAGGTGAGAAAAGAGAACGGATGTTGTTTCGCACATAAAATGTGAACTTTCCCTATCGGCACACACGACTTTCTTTGTGATAACCTTCGGTTTAATTTGTAAGAGGCTTTGTGGCAAGACTTGTCCAAAATTAGGCAATTTTTGTACCACAACACACACAACAGGGCAATTGACGGCACCCCCAAATTTCATGAATTTCCGTCGAGGTTTGCATTTACATGAATTTAAAAACTAAGTTTCCCGATGTTTGTGTTCAAGCCAAGACGATGATATGTTTGAAATTCATTCCCATTTCTTGTGTGGGACCTAAACATGCAGCCAGGGAAACGTATATGGTTTTTCAACATATTTCCTTGAGCTGGATCGTGTGATTGTAGATAAAATTTGAATTATGCACATTGAATGCCTAGAAAACTCAATTAATGTACTTAAAAGGCCAAACGAACTCTGTAAGATTCCATTGTTTCGCACGACACATTCATGTTACTCTATGGAGACTCTAGAAATAAATTCAAGGCGAGAAGAGACATCAGATGTTGTTTCGCACATAAAATGTGAACTTTCCATACCGGAACAACATGACTTCTTGTGAGAATCTTCGGTTTGTAAGAGGTTTGTGCCAAAACTTGTCCCGAACTAGGCATGATTTTTACCACAACACACATGCGCCATGACATGACACCATGCCAAGTTTTTTGAATTTATCACGATATTTAGCTTTACTGGAATTTGAAGACACGTCTTCTCAAAGTCTACGGCCAAGCCAAAATACTGAGAGGTTTGGAATTCGTTTAATTTCCATTTCTTGCATGGGACCAAAACATGTATCTAGTGACAAATAGATGATTTTCTACCCATTCAGGTGCACTCTAGCATGTGCTTAACTGCAGTTCAAATTTGAACTATGCACATGAAATGTCTAAAAAACTCTTTAAATGTTTAAAAGGGCCTAAACAAACCTGAGTAATTCCATATTTAACACGTAGTCCTATAGTTGCAAGTTCACTGCAGATAAATGTTATTGCCATCCAAACACCTTCAATTGCCAATGTACCTTCATTTTTCGTTTCAAAGCAATATTAAAATCAAAAACATCGCAAACAGTTCTTGATCATGAAACGTGTGTGATGTGGTACAAAAATATCTTGGGCCAATCCTCATATATGGCTTAGGCCGGAAGCTTTAGTCCACCGCCAGCACATCAACCACACTGTCAGACTAGTTCCCCAAGACCACTGTACTGTTCAATCGTCGCCGGTGAAAGATGGGGACGTGGATCCGCGTCGTGAGGGCAACTTCGGCGACCCACTCCGACCCGAGCGCGGCTGCATCAGCCATGAACGCGCTCACAACATCCTTGAGCGCGCCCGCACTCTCCGACAGGGCAGCTGCGGCCGCAGAAAAGGCAGCTGCTGCATCTGAGATGGCGGCAGCAACATCCGTGACCGGGATAGCAAATGGCGACAACGGCATAGCAGCTGTTCGTTCCTCGGTGGCCGCCGTAGCCTTGATGGCGGCTGCCCACGCCTATGCCGATGTTGCCCATGCCCAGCTCCTGTCGGTCACCGCACAAATAGTAGCGGCCTTCTCCGACAACGGTTGACAACCTACGTCCGAAGAGTTGGCTATCGCCGAGAGCACTCGGGCAGCCGTCCATTCGTCGGCAGCCTCCCTTGCCAAGATGGAGGCCGTCAATGCCCGGACCGCAGCCGCCCACACCAAACCCGTGGTGGCTTTTTCCAAAGAGATGGCGGACGCGTACATCGAGATGCTTGCAGAGTATGTGGCGATGGATGCCATGGAGCCCCTTCCCCTGGAGGTCGTCGAGCGCGAGCTGGTCATGGAGGATGCGGCGGAGATTGCCGAGCATCGGGCGGAACATTAGTCTTTGTTTAGAGCGCTGGTCTTTTGTTAGTGTAATGTTTAGGTCAACCAGCTCTGTTTAATTGCTGGATTAAGTAAGTGCAGGCTGCGGTGTAGGCTCTTTTGTGCACTACCCAAATTAGCAATTGAAGTTAAATTATGAGACGACGTGGATGACCACTGTAACCAGGGAAATTCGGACGAAAAATTTGCCGCCATATCCCATTCCATCTTCCAATTGAAAATGAAACTGAAGTTCATCACACACAATTTTTTGGAACGAACCGTGTGCAATGTAGTACCCAATCTTACGTCGGAAGCTTGGAGACAAACATTTTCACGTCCAAGTACATCACACACGGGGTATAGCATAGGCTTCGTTTGTGATGTGTTGATATCGAGAACTATTCTGCACCAAATGAAAATTTTGGGCTGCCGTGGAAATATCTACCTCCCTCGCCCCCCGGTACCAATCAAAAGCCACATTTCCCCCTTTTCCTCTACCTTTCCTAGTTCAAACCTTCACTGCTTGCTTGCAGCGCCGCCTCCTCGCTGGCGATGCTCCTTCCTGATGCTCGGCCTCCTCCATCTAGTCAGGTAATCCACATCTCCCCTATACCCCCTCACCCCCTCCTCCTCCATCCCACATGGCCCGACCGGCGCGACACCTTCCACCCAAATCACCGCCCCATCCTCCAAATAATCACCGCCGAAAGCCATGGTGCACGCAGTATAGCCAGGATCTCAAATAGCATTTGGCTGCGGAGAAGCAAATCGCGTCTGCACGTGCAAATGAGGCAGCTATGGCTTCCATGCGTGCCGACCCCCAAATCTTGGAGGAGCACCTCGCCGTCGAGGCCACCATCGACGCCTCACGCGCTGTCGCCGCCACGCGGTTGGCTGCTATAAACGACAGCTCATGGCCTTTTCTCGAGGGCACCGCCGGTGCGTTCGATGAAGACTTCGATGTGTTTTCTCAGCGTGCCCGTGCTTACCTCAACTCCAGAGCCGGCATGTTGGTGCCGGGGCAGGATCAGGCCACTCACCACTACGAGGGGTGCACCCATGGTGTGCAGGCCTCGTCCTCTTCCAAGTTGAAGGAGCCCATCATCATCGATATCTCTGACGATGAGGAATAGCTTGTTTTTCTTAGATTTATCACTAAGGACCTATGTTCACCTAACTACGCCGGTTAAGCATGTTTCGTTTACCTGTTGCGTGTTGATACGTCCATTTTGCATCATGATTTCCTACTATTATTTACTTTGTTTTGTTGAATAATAATGCTTTGGGGAGTGATTCTAATGCCTTTTCTCTCATAATATGCAAGGTTTATACAAAGAGGGAGAATACCGGCAGCTGGAATTCTGGACCCAAGAAAAGCACGTCAGAGATACCTATTCTGCACAACTCCAATGAAGCTGAAAATTTATGGAGATTATTTCTATATTTAATAAAAATTACTGGAGCTGAAAACTACCAGAGGAGGCCCCCCAGGTGGCCACAACCCACCAGGGCGCGCCAGGCCCTCCTGGGCGTGCCCTGATGGGTTGTGCCCAGCCTGGCCCGCTTCCGGTGCCCATCTTCTGGTATAAATTCCCAAAAAACCTAAAAAAATTAAGAGGAGGACTTTCGGGACGAAGCGCCGCCGCCTCGAGGCGGAACTTGGGCAGGAGCACTTTTGCCCTCCGACGGAGTGATTCCGCCGGGGGAACTTCCCTCCCGGAGGGGGAAATCGAAGCTATCGTCATCACCAACAACCCTCTCATCTTTGGGAGGCCAATCTTCATCAACATCTTCAACAGCACCATCTCCTCTCAAACCCTTATTCATCTCTTGTGTTCGATCTTTGTACCGGAACCTCAGATTGGTACCTGTGGGTGACTATTAGTGTTGATTACCTTGCGTAGTTGATCACTATATGGTTTATTTGGTGGAAGATTATATGTTCAGATCCATTATGCTATTCATTACTCCTCTGATCTTGAGCATGATTATTATTTTTGAGTAGTTACCTTTGTTCTTGAGGTCACGGGAGAAGTCATGTTGCGAGTAATCATGTGAATTTGATATGTGTTCGATATTTTGATGATATGTATCTTGTGATTCCCTTAGTGGTGTCATGTGAATGTCGACTACATGACACTTCACCATTCATGGGCCTAAGGGAATGCATTGTGGAGTAGTTATTAGATGATGGGTTGCTAGACTGACAGAAGCTTAAACCCTAGTTTATGCACTACTTCGTAAGGGGCTGATTTGGATCCACATGTTTAATGCTATGGTTAGACTTTGTCTTAATACTTTTCTCGTAGTTGCGGATGCTTGCGAGGGGGTTAATCATAAGTAGGTTGTTAGTTCAAGTAAGAACAACACCTTAGCACCGGTCCACCCACATATCAAATTATCAATGTAGCGAACACGAATCAAACCAACATGATAAAAGTGACTAGACGAAATTCCCGTGTACCCACAAGAACACTTTGCCTATTACTAGTGATTGTTCTGGCCTGTCCTTTGCCTCAAAAGGATTGGGCTACCTTGCTGCACCTTGCTTACCGTTACCGTTACTTGCTCGTTACAAATTACCTTGCTATAAAACTATCTGCTACCTATAATTTCAGTGCTTGCAGAGATTACCTTGCTGAAAACCGCTTGTCATTTCCTTCTGCTCCTCGTTGGGTTCGACACTCTTACTTATTGAAAGGACTATGATTGATCCCCTATACTTGTGGGTCATCAAGACTCTTTTTTGGCGCCGTTGCCGGGGAGCGAAGCACTCTTGGTAAGTGGAAATCGGTAAGGAAAAATGTATACTACGTGCTGAAATTTATTGCTACTTGCTACTATGGAGAACAATACTTTGAGGGGTTTGTTCGGGATATCTTCACCTCGACTGGAATCACAATTAGTTACCCCTCAACCTACAGCACCTACTGAAAATGTTACTTATGAAATTCCTTCGGGTATGGTAGAACAACTGCTTGCTAAACCTTATGCAGGAGATGGAACTGAACATCCTGATATGCATCTCTTATATGTGAACGAAATATGTGGATTATTTAAGCTTGCGGGTTTACCCGGAGATAAAGTTAAGAAGAAGGTTTTCCCTTTATCTTTGGAGGGAAAAACATTGACATGGTATAGGCTATGTGATGATCTTGGATCGTGGAACTGGAATCGTTTGCAATTGGAATTCCATCAAAAGTGTTATCCTATGCATCTAGTTCATCGTGATCGGAATTATATATATAATTTTTGGCTTCGTGAAAGAGAAAGTACCGCTCTAGCTTGGGGGAGGCTTAAGTCAATGTAATTTCATGACATTCCGAGGGAAGTTATCATTCAGAATTTTTATGCTCGGCTTTCTCATAATGATCAATCCATGCTCGATACTTCTCTTGCTGGTTCTTATATGAAGAAGACTATTGATTTCAAGTGGGATCTCTTAGAAAGAATTAAACTCAACTCTGAAGATTGGGAACTCGACGAAGGTAATGAGTCAGGTATAAAGCTTGAATTTGATTGTGTTAAATCTTTTATGAATACCGATACTTTTCACAAGTTTAAAACTAAATATGGACTTGACTCTGAGATAGTAGCCTCTTTCTGCGAAGCATTTGCTACTCACGTTGATCCCCCTAAGGAGAAGTGGTTTAAATATCATCCCCCTATTAAAGAAGAAATTAAAGAATCGGTCATAGCTAAAGAAGAAACCATCTTTTACAATGTTGATTCAGTTGTGCCTACCGTTTATATTGAAAAACCACATTTCCCTGTTAGGATGAAGGAACATGCTAATGTATCAATTGTGGTTCGTAAGTGTAATATAAGAGCACCTAAACCCCCTGAGCAAATTAAAGTAGAACCTAGTGTTGCTATGGTTAAAGATCTCTTGGTAGAAACTATTGATGGGCATATCATCTACCTTTGTGATGAAGCTGCTAGAATTGCTAAACCTGATAAAAAAAGATAAACATGGACCTATAGAAGGCTTGCCTGTTGTCTCAGTTAAAATAGGAGATCATTGCTACCATGCTTTATGTGATTTAGGTGCTAGTGTGAGTGCTATCCCTTTCACCTTATACCAAGAAATCTCTACTCCTAAAGGGGGAGTTGGTAGCTTCCTTCTTGGTGTTTTTTCGTCTCCCCTCCCACCTTCTTTTGGTTTTTTTGTCCGGTTTTTCTTTTAACGCACAATCTTTTTAAACCGATTTTATCTTCCAATATGATCATTTTTTTGTTATTTAGTAACTTTTGTATGGAAAGGAATAAATGTCGATCAATCTTCAATTATTTTTCGATATATTTGGTAACTTTCATATTCAATCTTTAATCAATTTTTGGTATAGTCGGTAACTTTTGTATGAAAATGAATAAATCATGATCAATCTTTAATTATTTCCAGAATATAAAATATGCTAATTATGGTAATCAATCAATCCACATATGGTAAGAATCTCTACTCCTAAAGAAACAGTTTGTACGTCGTTGGTACTCCCGAGATCCTCTCCCGCCGATCGAACGACCTCTTTGCCCCCACCGATTTTTATCTCCCTCTTAAAAACCAAGCACCAGAAAAAACCATCGGAAGAGGAAACAGAAAAAACCGGCACAGAAACAGAAACAAACGCACATCTAGAATCAGCATGCTAGCCATCTATGGAAGGAAATCACCCCTGTCGCTCGAAGGAAAACTCCACGATATGGTCCGGTGCCCTGACCCACCCCCCCTTCCTTTCCCCTCCCTACTCTCCACGATCTGATCCAGATCCCTCCTACCAAGCACCCCACCTTCCCCGCCCTTCCATAGTCGGCAAGCGCCTCGTGGGACGCCCTCATCTTCATCTCCTCCCACCACCCTCTCTTCCGCCAACTAGCATTGCCGGTCCTCTATCGCCAACAGTCGCCATGTACGACGGACCGGCGATCAGGACGAGGTGGAGCATGCTACAGCGGTGAAGAGCACTACGGCAGCGCTACCATTGTAAACACCAGGCGCCATGCTGGGGACGAGGTGTTGCAGCCCTCGCCTGGAGCTCAAATCTAGCCCGGCGATGACGACGTGCTACCTACCGGTGACGACGACGACATGCTCCGGCCTAACTGCCTCGACCTCGACAAGATCTTGATTAAGAACGCGTGATGGCATCAGCCGGAGGTAATTAAGCACTCTCTCCTCTTCATCTCCATCTGTATCCTTCTTGTGTATTCTCTCTCCGTGTCGCTGAAGCCACTTGATGGCGAGGGCGCACGCGGTGATGGGTTTAGTAGGGGCCCGACTGATGGGTAAGGGAGGGCGTAGAGATTACTGTTCCTGTGTCAGCGAACATACTGCAAGCGTGTGTGACGAGGACGAACTTGGCACTGGCAATGGTGGGTAGTGGCGCTGATGGTCAGGCGGAGGAGAATACGAGAAACGAAGCCATGCGGCCGCATCAGGCATGTATAGCTGATCCATGGCTATGCATATTTGTGCCGGAATGGTTCAGATGGTCTTAACTGTAGGTATGTATGTGCTTTCTTTGGACATGTTCATGTAGTTAATAACACAACATATGGATTAAAATAAAGATGGCCTGCATTAATTCATCACTATGTATTTGCTGTAAGAAACAACAAGTCAGTACAATGACATTGACTTTCAGAGTCAATAAGTCAGTACAATGACATTGACTTTCAGAGTACAATGTTCTGTATTGCAGGGCCGGCCCTGACAATCCGGGGCCCCGGTGCAACACAAAACATGGGGCCCTAATCACAGCAGCACCCTCGTCTATATTTTCATGATCATTGGCATTGTTATCGTTATCATCTAAATTTTCATTTGGTTGTTCAAAAAATTACTAGAGCTAGTTCTTGATTATTACTAGCAGAACTATTTGGCCTAACAAATTTGTTCATGGCGCCCTTTTGGGATTCTACAAATTCATTGTCTCTCTTTTCCTTTTGTTTCTTCTCATGACCAGACTTACAAATTCTTGATGACATCTCGTAACACAAGAAAGAAAGACTACAAAAATTCTGAGATGAGATTGAATGTTGGAAAAAATTGGGCGACGTACCAATAGTCTAGTCTGATGATACTCCGAATTAACTAATTATCATACTAATCATCTCCCGTATCAGCCTTTGCTTGCTGAAGCTTGCCACAAATGAATCCATCACTAACCGTGCAGCAGCAACACCATCTTCCTTTTCTTCTACGATGGACATGCAGGAGCGAATCGAATAAGGCCGGGGAGATCGAATAAAAAATAACCAGAAGATCTAAGAAATTTATAGAAGGGGAATAGAAAGTACTACTAACTGTTACAGATTGTTGGAAATCAGAAAATCGGGATGTCCTCCTCCAATTATTGCATCTGCATTGCTAGAATCTGCTACGGGAGAGAAAGCGCACCATTATAGGCGTGATTGGGGCGGAGAAGTGAAGAACTAGGAGTCGCGGAGGCAGAGGAGAACGAGGAGTCTTTTTTTTTTTTGATCGGGAGAGGAGAACGAGGAGTCGTCGAGGAGAACGAGCAGGCGTGATCGCAGATTCCTTTATTTCCAGCGAAATTGTGGGGTTAACTTTTGATCGGGCTTTTTTATGGGTTTTTTTAGACTTTTTTATGGTGATTACTTCGATCGAGCTGCCGGGCGTTTTACACAACTGGGCCTTCGTATTATATACGTACATAGATGGGGCCCCTGGCAGGTGAGGGCCCTGTGCAGCCGCACCGGACGCACCTGCTCAGGGCCGGCCCTGCTGTATTGTATTCGTCAGTATATGTTCCTCCGATGTGCATGTTCTGCTTTAAATTGTTTATTACACAGAACCCTTCAAAATTATCTTATAATCTGCTTATACAGAACATGATTTCAGTTTGGTGCATTTTCTTGCTTTGTTAGGCTGCGTGGTGTATCAGATTTAGGCCAGTTCAGAGGAAATCTGCGGGAGATTTGTAGGAGATAACAATAATTGGCACATGAAACAGCAAAATTTATCAACGGGAGCGGGGGCTTGCTGCTCAATCCCAACCCATCGGACCTAGCTGAATTAGTGCAACATGTCAAGAAAAGTTCAGGTCAGTTTAGGGGAACAACCATGGTCAACGAGGGTTAATGCCATGGGTCATGATTTTCTAACTGTTGTAGTTCATACTTCTACGGTTCTACCTCTTCACCTTTCGGTAATGGTCATGTAGAGGATGGAGCAGCTACTCAACATGGATATCATGCCTTTTACCTAGATCGTATTGTTGAGTACATTTTGTATGTACACATTCCGGGGCCCCCACATTGTCGATGGTTTGTTGTCAGATGCATTGTTCACGGACACTATTTGCTTAGATTGATTAATTTCTATGAGATCATGATAGTATTTGCACTTTCTGGGAACATACCAGATTAGATTAGCACGAGCTTGAGTAGTGCTGGCCTATTTGGTTTCAATACTTAAATGAGATTAGGGAGGAGCGGAGGGGGGCATCACATTTTGGGTAGCAATTGTGACCCATCTTGGCATGTATTACCTTTTTTGCGAATTGCTATTATGTAGTACTAGCAATTATGCCTTTCTTATTTTTTACTTTATTTTTGTCACAATGCGTAGGGTTGGACGATCTGTGTACTGTGTCAACATCACCATCACACTTACTTATGTTCACTTATATGTCAAAGTTCGCAGTGTTTGCAGGGATGAGAATTTGAGCATAATATATTCCTTTCCATGTGCTTTTTTAGTTGCCTTTCCTTTCGCTTTTTGCTGCCTTGTAGATGAATGAAATATAATTTACCATGGTAACCAAGATGTGAATTAGTTATCTTGCAAATCACTTAATTTTTTGTTGTAAATTTTATAACTCACATTATTGCGGATCTCAAGGGTATATATATTTAACACATTTGGTGTTTACCCCATGTTGCAATGCACGTGTATTTAGCTAGGCTTAACTGTTCCGTCGCCGTGGGCTACACCTCGGGCCTCTCTCCATTCACAACTGCGTGTTGAGGAGAAGCACCATCAACTAGCTTGATTGGGTGTCCATTAGGATAGAAAAGAAGATGAAGTACATGACCATTGTACCTACTGCTGAATTCAGGTATATACATTCATTATTCATGCAATTTTGTCTAACCAAATGATGAATCAGTGCATCTGAAGAAGGACATAGGGTGAGAAGAAGAGAAGTTGTGCGGCTTGGAGTGGGTCAGAATTTTCTAGCCGGATATTAGGGATTTCCAGCAAGAGCAGCAGAGAAAAATCCATGTGATCAAGGTACCTCTATTTCCTCAATCCTACTAGGAAAGTTTTCAGATTATACTGGTTCCAAGTTGAGATTGTTTGTAGAGAAATCCGGATAGTTGGATATTTAGTACCATACGGGGGTTTATATATTTATCTGGATTGTAAGTTCAAAAAGATTCAAGACGGATGGGTCGGCTATGTATCAATAGTGTGTGCACGGTCTGTATAAAACGCCTATGGTGTAGTTTCTCTTAACCGGCTTCCTGCGTGTTCTTTTATCAGTGCACAAGGTCAAAAATATTGGTTGTAGCTGAAACATCTTTTTTCCCTGCAGTTTACACCGAGTGCTTATGGTTTTCTTAGTGGACCAACTGCGGCAAGATCGATCTGCCCAACAAGTTTGTTGATCACTTCCACGTTTCCAACGTGTGCCGGAATCAATAAGTGAGATTTTTTTAAACCCTTGTACTAATTTAAGTAATTAGTGCACTTGTATTAAGAATTTTACATGGTTTGGTTAGTGTCTCAAAGGAAAATTTAATTTGTTAACTAATTAGCTCCAAGGTTTCTAATTCTAGCTGACTTCTATAACTAAGACCGTTTGTTTTCAGGTTTAATATTATGAGGATAATTCTCCTCGTAATGTGGTTTTTTTTATTTCATGGAGTGCATGATAAAGGAGTTTTAATTTTGTACCTCAACAATATGTGGTAACATATGCGCCATAGATTTGATGTGGGAACTGTCGCAATACTCCCTCCGTTCCTAAATATAAGTCTTTTTTAGAGATTCCACTACGGACTACATATGGATGGATGTAGACATACTTTAGAGCGTAGATTCACTCATTTTGTTCCATATGTACTCCGTAGTGGAATTTCGAAAAACGACTTTTATTTAGAAACGATGGGAGTATAACATATTTCTTAACATCATGGACTTTTGGATAAATAATCCATATGTATGTACAGTCACAAGCTTCTGAGCATAGCTAGCTGTTTATTGTAGTTTTTGGTTCTGTGCATATGTTTCGTTTGCCATACAAATAAATGAACGTTAGTTTTAATATAACATTAGGACACTTACTCAATTGCCTTTTTGTAGAACAACTGACGGTCCATTTCTCAGTTGTGCATTGCGACGACCCAATCGACCTAATGTGTCTGCTATATTGATTTATGCCAGCAGTTCTGGGCTGGGCTACGTTTATTTTTATCTCCAATCCTGGGCGGGCCACGGCCCGATCGGCCCCGCCGTAGCAGCGCTAATGAAGCAGGGTTCGTTTCAGGAGAGTTAGCCTATCAGATCAAAACAACATGAATCACATCTTATGAATTACTATTACTTATTCCTATTTAGTTCCTTCCATTTTTTAACACCGACATCATATTCTACATCACATTGATATACTTACAATTTGCTAAACTTGTATGCTTTAGAATGAACATGATTGCTTTACATAATTGCCTACAGGGTACAAATCTCAAGATTTTAAAAACAAATGGGTACGTATTAAAAAACGCGTGAGCAGTAAGGAGGACAACAATTTGGTGGCGCAAGCTTTCGAGGTGGCTAGGAAACACAACATTCATGGCTAAGGAGGGGGTATTATATGGGGCTGACATCAGCAATGATAGGAGGTAGGGAGGATAGGCAATAAGACTAGTGATCAATGTTTCTATATACGGATTTACTCCTTCACGAGCAAGCGCGGGCCCGAGGCCTTTCCTCTAAGGCTGCTTCCAATGCAAAGGTGTTAAGATGTGGTGCTAAGAGCATTAAATAGCTTAGCAACTCAACTTCCCAATGCATAGGTGCTTAACTTGTAGTTGCTAAGCTCACTCTATTTAATGATTTAGCACCTAAACTCTCTCATGCATTGGTCATATTCTTTCATTTAAGTGGTTTGCCTAGGTTCACGTGTATGGCATTGGTTCTTCCTAGGGTCATCAAAATGCTCTCTTTCCTCCTTAATTGCTATGCCATGTCATTTTTTTTGCTTATGTGGCATGCTTAGCACCTGTCCACCATGGAGCATTGGGAAGGGCCTAATAAATCTCTGTTCCCTCTAATATCTCTACCCCCTGACTTTAAGGGGTGGGTGGATGCATGCATCGTGTTTTTGTGTTTTCTGGGACTCTTACTTGTGTTCACGGTTTGCATGCAGACTGAAAAAAGGAAAGAAAGGAAAAGGAAAACACATGGAGCCGCTTCAATCTGGAACATAAGGCTGGACGGAAAGCGAGCGCTCCGCGTGGCGCGAATTAGCAACGCCCTTCTATATATAAGTGTTAAAAAATATTTCTATATGTAAATTAACCTGAACATAGAATAAGATCTCAATGAGTGAACTTTTGATTTTATTTGATCCTCTTAATTTGTAGTTGGGATAGTTGTTTCCATCCTTTTTGTTTTGGAACTTATATACTAGCAGGAAAAAATTAGGACAAAATTTAGGTGGCACCAGATAAAGCCCGTGGTAGAAAATGATGCATTTGCTAATTGATTCATTTACTTGCGCTAGGCCCGTAGCAACGCACGGGCGTTCTACTAATTATGAATGAAACAGCACGTGCTGAAATGGAAGATATTGATGTTACTATTAAACTTGCTAATAGAGCCACAATCACACCACTTGGGATTGTTAGAGATGTTGAAGTCTTGTGTGGGAAAGTAAAATACCCTACTGATTTTCTAGTTCTTGGTTCCCCACAAGATGATATTTGTCCTATTATATTTGGTAGAACTTTCTAGAGCACCGTCAATGCTAAGATAGATTGTGAAAAACAAACTGTCGGTGTCAGTTTTGGTAATGTGTCTCATGAGTTTAATTTTTCCAAGTTTAGTAGACAACCTCGTGATAAAGCGCTACCTAGTAAGGATGAGATAATTGGTCTTGCTTCTATTGTTGTGCCTCCTACTAATCCGTTAGAATAATATTTGCTCGACCATGAAAATGATATGCACTTGCGTGAAAGAAATGAAATAGATCAAATTTTGTTCGAACAACAACCTCTCTTAAAACACAATTTGCCTATTCAAACTTTTGGAGGTCCTCCTCCACCTAAAGATGATCCTGTGTTTGAATTGAAACAATTGCCTGACACTTTGAAGTATGCTTATCTTGATGAGAAAAAGATATATCCTGTTATTATTAGTGCTAACCTTTCAGAACATGAAGAAGAAAGATTATTGAAAGTTCTAAGGAAGCACCGAGCTGCTATTGGATATACTCTTGATGATCTTAATGGCATTAGTCCCACTCTATGTCAGCACAAGATCAATATGGAACCTGATGCTAAACCCATTGTTGATCACCAACCACAATTGAATCCCAAGATGAAAGAAGTGGTAAGAACTGAAATATTAAAGCTTCTGGAAGCTGGTATAATCTATCCCATAGCTGATAGTAGAGGGTAAGTCCCGTTCATTGTGTCCCTAAGAAAGGAGGTATTACCGTTGTTCCTAATGATAAGAATGAACTCATACCACAAAGAATTGTCACTGGCTATAGAATGGTAATTGATTTTAGAAAATTAAATAAAGCTACTAGAAAAGATCATTACCCTTTGCCGTTCATCGATCAAATGCTAGAGAGACTATCTAAGAACACACACTTTTGTTTCCTAGATGGATATTCTGGTTTCTCTCAAATACCTGTGTCACAATCCGATCAAGAGAAAACCACCTTTACTTGCCCTTTTGGAACCTATGCTTATAGACGTATGCCTTTTGGTTTATGCAATGCACCTGCTACCTTTCAAAGATGTATGACTGCTATATTCTCTGACTTTTGTGAAAAGATTGTGGAGGTTTTCATGGATGATTTTTCCGTTTACGGAACTTCTTTTGATGATTGCTTAAGCAACCTTGATCGAGTTTTGCAGAGATGTGAACAAACTAATCTGGTCTTGAATTGGGAGAAGTGCCACTTTATAGTTAATGAAGGTATTGTCTTGGGGCATAAAATACCTGAACGCGGTATTGAGGTAGATAAAGCTAAAGTTGATGCAGTTGAGAAAATGCCATGTCCTAAAGATATTAAAGGTATTCGAAGTTTCCTTGGTCATGCTGGTTTTTATAGGAGGTTCATTAAAGACTTCTCTAAAATTTCCAGGCCTCTTACTAATCTTTTGCAAAAGGATATTCCTTTTGTCTTTGATGACAATTGTGCGGAAGCCTTTGAAACACTCAAGAAAGCCTTAACCTCTGCACCTATCATTCAACCACCTGATTGGAACTTGCCTATTGAAATTATGTATGATGCTAGTGATTATGTTGTTGGTGCTGTCCTAGGACAAAGAGTAGATAAGAAATTGAATGTTATCCAGTATGCTAGTAAAACTCTAGACAGTGCCCAACAAAATTATGCCACTACTGAAAAAGAATTTTTAGCAGTTGTGTTTGCTTGTGATAAATTTAGATCCTATATTGTTGACTCCAAAGTTATTGTTCACACTTATCATGCTGCTATAAAATATCTTATGGAAAAGAAAGATGCTCAATCTAGACTCATTAGGTGGGTTCTTTTGCTTTAAGAATTTGACTTACATATCGTTGATAGGAAAGGAGCTAAGAACCCCGTAGCTGATAACTTGTCTAGGTTAGAAAATATTCTTGATGACCCACTACCTATTGATGATAGTTTCCCTGACGAACAGCTAGCTGCAATAAGTGTCTCACACAACACACCTTGGTATGCTGATTATGCTAATTACATTCTCGCTAAATATATACCACCTAGCTTCACATATCAACAAAAGAAAAAAATCTTCTATGACTTGAGACATTACTTTTGGGATGACCCACGCCTTTATAAAGAAGGAGTAGATGGTATTATTAGACGTTGTGTACCTAAGCATGAACAGGAACAAATCCTACGGAAATGTCATTTCGAAGCTTATGGAGGACATCATGCGGGAGATAGAACTGCTCACAACACTAGTGCAGCCGCGCGCTATACAAACAGTTTTTAACCCCTTTCTGCGACGTAGTTTGAAACCAATGCCTTGCATGTGTGGGCAATGGGGGGGCTATCCCACACGACAGACAAAACCCGTCGGCGATGCCTGCACCCGGTCACACACGATGGGCAAAAATATATCGTTTGCCATTCGAAGGGCCATCACAAACAGACATATTGGCGAAGACGTGTGAGATGAGCTTATCATCCCACACACGGAATCCCAAGGTTACGTCTCCATTCGTATTGCAGATCACACACAATTTTCTACATAACATCGTTTGTGATAGGGCTGGTCACCACACACGATAATTATAATTCTGTCGTTTGCGTTATTCAAAACATCACTCACGGTGTCTAGATGAATCTGTTTGGCATTGGGCTGCCCATCACACACACATGAATAATTATGCTCAGGTACACAACGTCTAATAATACTATCTACTCCTTCTTTATAAAGATGTGGGTCATCCCAAAAGTAGTGTCTTAAATCATAGAAGAATTTTTTCTTTTGTTGGTATGTGAAGCTAGGTGGTATATATTTAGCAACAATGTAATTAGCATAATCAGCCTACCAAGGGGTGTTTTGAGACACACGTATTGCAGCTAACTCTTCGTGAAGAAAACTATCATCAATAGGTAGTGGGTCATCAAGAATATTTTCTAACCTAGACAAGTTATCAGCTACGGGGTTGTCAACTCCCTTCCTATCAACGATATGTAAGTCAAATTCTTGAAGCAAGAGAACCCACCTAATGAGTCTAGGTTTAGCATCTTTCTTTGCCATAAGATATTTTATAGCAGCATGATCGGTGTAAACAGTAACTTTGGAGTCAACAATGTAGGATCTAAATTTATCACAAGCAAACACAACTGCTAAAAATTCTTTTTTTTCAGTAGTAGCATAATTTCGTTGGGCACTGTCTAGAGTTTTGCTAGCATAATGAATAAAACTCAATTTCTTATCGACTCTTTGTCCTAGAACAGTACCAATAGCATAATCACTAGCATCACACATAATTTCAAAAGGCAAGTTCCAATCAAGTGGTTGAACGATAGGTGTAGAGGTTACGGATTTCTTTATTGTTTCAAAGGCTTCCACACAATCATCATCAAAAACAAAAGGAATATCCTTTTGCAAAAGATTAGTAAGAGGCCTAGAAATTTTAGAGAAGTCTTTAGTGAACCTCCTATAGAAACCAGCATGACCAAGGAAACTTTGAATACCTTTAATATCTTTAGGGCACAACATTTTCTCAATTGCATCAACTTTAGCTTTATCCACCTCAATACGTGACGTGGCTTGAGACTGCGTCGGTATTTCCCCAAAGAGGAAGGGATGATGCAGCACAGCGACGGTAAGTATTCCCCTCAGTTATGAAACCAAGGTTATCGAACCAATAGGAGGATCACAACCACCCAATAAGCAGCACCTGCACACAAACAACAAATACTTGCAACCCGACGCGAAAGAAAGGTTGGCAATCTCTCTACGGTAAAAAGATAGATTAGGTAGTGATAGATATGAGAGATAGATCTCTCAAGAACACAAAATAGAAAAGGCAAATAAAATATGCAGCAATATATTTTTGGGTTTTTGGTTTTGTAGATCTGAAAACAAAGATGCAATAAGATAGATCTGAAAGCAATATGTTGGAAAAGTAGACCCAGGGGCCGTAGGGTTCACTAGTGGCTTCTCTCATGAGTATAGCGCACGGTGGGTGAACAAATTACTGTTGGGCAATTGATAGAAAATCGAATAGTCATGACGATATGCAAGGCGATGACCATTATATAGGCATCACGTCCAAGATAAGTAGACCGACTCGTTCCTGCATCTACCACTATTAATCCACACATCGACCGCTATCCAGCATGCATCTAGTGTATTAAGTTCATGGAAAAACGGACTAATGCAATAAGAACGGTGACATGATGTAGACAAGATCTATTCATGTAGGAATAGACCCCATCTTGTTATCCTTAATGGCAACGATACATGCGTGCCTTGCTGCCCCTTCTGTCACTAGGAAACGACACCGCAAGATCGAACCCATCACAAAGCACCTCTTCCCATGGCAAGAAAAATTGATCTAGTCGGCCTAACTAAACCAAATATTCAAAGAAGAAATACGAGGCTATAAGCAATCATGCATATATGAGATCAAAGAAGACTCAAATAATATTCATGGATAGAAACTGATCATGAACTCAAAATTCATCGGATCCCAACAAACACACCGCAAAAGTTTACATCAAATAGATCTCCAAGAGACCATTGTATTGAGAATCATAAGAGAGAGAGAGAGAGAGAGAGAGAGAGAGAGAGAGAGAGAGAGAGAGAAATCCATCTAGCTACTGCCTACGGACCCGTAGGTCTATGGTGGACTACTCACGCATCATCCGAGAGGCACCTATGAAGGAGATGAACCCCTCCGTGATGGTGTCTAGATTGGATCTCGCGGTTCTGGAACTTGCGGCGACTGGAACTGTGTTTCGTCTACTCCCCTAGGGTTTTTGGAATATTTGGGAATTTATAGGCATCAGAGGCGGTGGAGAGGGGTCCCGAGGAGGGCACAACCCATCAGGGCGCGCCGGGGCTGCCCTGGCGCGCCCTGGTGGGTTGTGGTCTCCTCGGCCAACTTCTCCGATACTTCTTTGGCCCATTGGGTGTCTTCTGGTCCAGAAAAAATCCCCAAAAAGTTTCATCGCGATTGGACTCCGTTTGGTATTGATTTTCTGCGAAGTAAAAAACAAGCAAAAACAGCAACTGGCACTTTGGCACCATGTCAAGAGGTTACTCCCAAAAAATGATATAAAGTTGTTATAAAATGATTATAAAACATCCAAGAATGATAATATAACAGCATGGAACAAGAAAAAATTATAGATACGTTGGAGACGTATCAACATCCCCAAGCTTAATTCCTACTCGTCCTCGAGTAGGTAAATGATAAAAACGGAATTTTTGATGTGAAATGCTTCCTAACATGTTCATCATATTCTTTTCTTCTGTATAGCATGGACATTTGGACTTGTAAATGATTCAAGGCAATAGTCTAGATATAACATAATGACTTCAATACTCAAGCATGTCAACAAGCAACCATGTCTTTAAAATTATCAACACCAAAGAAATTTATCCCTAGCCCATCATGCTCAATCATTGATCCATTCATGAAACACACTCAAATATTAGCTATACCCAATGCTCAAGTACGATCATAGTGCCCCCTAGTTGGTGCTTATAAGAGAAGATGGAGATTCAAAGTAAAAATAAAAATTGCATAAAGTAAATATATAGGCCCTTCGCAGAGGGAAATAGGGATTTGTAGAGGTGCCAGAGCTCACAGTTTTAAATTGAGAGAGAAAAATATTTTGGGTGGCAAGATTTTCCTGTCAACCAAAATGACAAAGTAGCTCACAATACTTTCCATGCTAGATATATCATAGGCGGTTCCCAAACAGAAAATAAAGTTTATACCTTTTTTCACCAAACTTTCACTTTCCATGGCGGGCCGTATCTAGGGTTGCCTTCCATACCAACACATTCCAAGGAATTTATTTTTTTACAATATAAATTAAATATTTTTTCTTTTTCATTTTGGGAATGGGCATCCCTATTACCGCCGCACTCTCATGCGATGACAAGTGAATAAACACTCATCTTGAGAATAACACATCTAGCATGGAAAAATATTGGACACTCCCCACCGTTTCATGAGCGGTACGAGCACACAAAAGAGAAAATTTATTTTGAAAATTTAGAGATGGCACATACAAGTTTTCTTGGAACGGCATGGAAATACCGCATATAGGTAGGTATGGTGGACTCATAAGGCAAAACTTGGTCTAAGGATTTTCGATGCCCAAGTAGTATTTCTACTTAGTACAAATGGAGGCTAGCAAATAGATTGGAAAGCAACCAAAACAAGAAACGAAAATTCACATAAGTGATCATTGAGCATAACTAACACCGAATAATGCACCACAAGTAGGATGTAATTTCATTGCATAACTATTGACTTTCATACTTGCATAGGGAATCACAAACCTTAACACCAATATTCCTACTCAAGCATAAGTACTCACTAACATGACTCACATATTACTATCATCATGTTTCAAAACTATTACAAAGAATCAAGTTTAATTTGCCCAATGATCTACATGAAATTTTTTATTATATCCTCCTTGGATATCTATAACTTTGGGGCTAGTTTCATATATTGCCATTGCTTTTTGACAAGCTCAAACAAATCTAAGTGAAGAACATGAGCATAAAGATTTCATCTCTCAAAATAGTATAAGTGAAACATGAGAGGATTTATTAAAACTTAATAACTCTCAAATTAATCTAAGTGAAGCATGAGAGTATTTCTACAAAAATTTCCAAGCACACCGTGCTCAAAAAGATATAAGTGAAGCACTAGAGCAATTCTATAGCTCAAAAAGTTTAAGTGAAGCATAGAGAGCAATTCTAACAAATCATATCATAATTTTGGCTCTCCCAAATAGGTGTGTCCAGCAAGGATACAAATGACAAACTAACAAGCAAAGCAATCAAAGACTCAAATGATACAAGACGCTCCAAGCAAAACTCATGATATGTGACGAATAAAAATATAGCTCCAAGTAAAATACCGATGGTCGTTAGAAGAAAGAGGGGATGCCACTCGGGGGCATCCCCAAGCTTAGTTGCTTGTTACTCTTTGGATATATCTTGGGGGTGCGGTAGCATCCCCAAGCTTAGGCTTTTATCACTCCTTATTCCTTCATCCATCGTGATGTCACCCAAAACTTGAAAACTTCAATCACACAAAACTCAACAAAATCTTCGTGAGATCCGTTAGTATAATAAAGCAAAACACTTCTTTAGGTGCTGTTGCAAACCCATTCATATTTTGTTATTGCATTATACCTACTGTACTTTAACTTTACCATGGCTCATACCCTTCAATATAACCCATAGATTCATCAAAACAATCACACAATGCAACGAAAACAGAATCTGTCTTAAACAGAACGGTCTGTAGTAATCTGTACTCTAACCATACTTCTGTAACTCTAAAAATTCTGAACAATTAGGAAAATGTAAGGAATTTGCATAGCAACACCGTGTAAAATTTCAGCTCAAGATCACGTTCCAGGAAAAATGAAAATTCAAATACTGGACGCAAAGTTTATGTTTCAGATTCAGCATCACTTCTACTCATCCTATGAATAATCCTAAAGGCTTTACTTGGCACAAACACTAAATAAACCATAAAAACACAATCATAAAAGAGGCATAATTGTGTCAACACTCAAAAACATAAAGGAAAAATAAAAAAATTATTTATTCATTGGGTTGCCTCCCAACAAGCGCTATCGTTTTACGCCCCTAGCTAGGCATAACGCATAGATTGAAGTATTGTCATCTTTGGTTTTCATAGAGGTGTTTTTGTCAAGAGGTTTTGCAAATAAAACTTGGAACACATCATCCATAATAACCTTAGCATTATCAAGTTGTCCCTCTACATATCCCCTTTGATTCCCGGCCACAATCCAAGAGTATTGTTGATTTATATCATTGAAAACTTGTTGGATCATGTCTAAAACGGGAACTTCCTTTTTAAGATTCTCATCAAAAATTTGATTATTTCCAAGCAAATATCTCATCATGTAATCACTATTGTAAAGGATTTCTCCTATTACCGGTTTTTCACGGCTCATACCATAAAAATCAAAGATCTCCCTAGCTTCCCGTACTATATGATCAAATTCATGCATGAGAACAAGGGTGGCTAACTTCTTAGCCTTGGGATTCTTAATGACGGGTAGCTCATAAAACAATCTTTGCAAGGTAGGATGGGTACGGATAAACCTATTTTCAAGTTTCAAGACTAGCGCTGAAATAGCTTCCGCATTAGTTTTAGTTCTTTTCAGTATAGGGGTGTCATCAAGAGGCAAATTTCCAACGCAATTGAAAAATTCTTGGATAGTTTCTTTTCCTATAACGTTCCCTTGCCCCAAAACAAAAGTTTTAGCATCCAGATTACCAGAACGTCCAATTTAGGAGTCTTGCCATCATTTGTTTCTGCCATACCAAAATCACTCATGGTGACAAGCAAGTAAGAGATCCGGCAAGAAAAAGGCAAACGAAAAAGAGGGTGAATAAAATGGCAAATTGATGAAGTGGGGGAGAGGAAAACGAGAGGCAAATGGCAAATAATGTAATTGCAAGGAGATGAGATTTCTGATTAGGAACCTGGTAGATGATGATGGAGTCCCCTCAGGGCCTACGATAGGCACGTAGAAGAGACCGCTTCCTCCCCGGCGCCAAAAATTCCTTTGACGTGGCTTGAGACTGCGTCAGTATTTCCCCAAAGAGGAAGGGATGATGTAGCACAGCGACGGTAACTATTTCCCTCAGTTATGAAACCAAGGTTATAGAACCAGTAGGAGGATCACCATCACCCAATAAGCAGCACCTGCACACAAACAACAAATACTTGCAACCCGACGCGAAAGAGAGGTTGTCAATCTCTCCACGGTAAAAAGATAGATTAGGTAGTGATAGATAGGAGAGATAGATCTCTGAAGAACACAAAATAGAAAAGGCAAATAAAATATGCAGCAATATATTTTTGGGTTTTTAGTTTTGTAGATCTGAAAACAAAGATGCAAAAAGATATATCTGAAAGCAATATGTTGGAAAAGTAGACCCGGGGGCCGTAGGGTTCACTAGTGGCTTCTCTCATGAGTATAGCGCACGGTGGGTGAACAAATTACTGTTGGGCAATTGATAGAAAATCGAATAGTCATGACGATATCCAAGGCAATGATAATTATATAGGCATCACGTCCAAGATAGGTAGACCGACTCTTGCCTGCATCTACCTCTATTACTCCACACATCGACCGCTATCCAGCATGCATCTAGTGTATTAAGTTCATGGAAAAACAGAGTAATGCAATAAGAACGATGACATGATGTAGACAAGATCTATTCATGTAGGAATAGACCCCATCTTGTTATCCTTAATAGCAGTGATACATGTGTGTCTTGCTGCCCCTTCTGTCACTGGGAAAGAACTCCGCAAGATCGAACCCATCACAAAGCACCTCTTCCCATGGCAAGAAAAATCGATCTAGTCGGCCTAACTAAACCAAAGATTCGAAGAAGAAATTACGATGCTATAAGAAATCATGCATATAAGAGATCAAAGAAGACTCAAATAATATTCATGGATAGAAACTGATCATGAACTCAAAATTCATCGGGTCCCAACAAACACACCGCAAAAGTTTACATCAAATAGATATCCAAGAGACCATTGTATTGAGAATCATAAGAGAAAGAGAGAAAGCCATCTAGCTACTGCATACGGACCCGTAGGTCTATGGTGGACTACTCACGCATCATCGGAGAGGCACCTATGAAGAAGATGAACCCCTCCGTGGTGGTGTTTAGATTGGATCTCGCGGTTCTGGAACTTCCGGCGGCTGGAATTGTGTTTCGTCAACTCCCCTAGGGTTTCTGGAATATTTGGGAATTTATAGGCATCAGAGGCGGTGGAGAGGGGTCCCGAGGAGGGCAAAACCCATCAGGGCGCGTCGGGCCCCCCCTGGCGGGCCCTGGTGGGTTGTGGTCTCCTCGGCCCACTTCTCCGGTACTTCTTTGGCCCACTGGGTGTCTTCTGGTCCAGAAAAAATCTTCAAAAAGTTTCGTCGCGATTGGACTCCATTTGGTATTGATTTTCTACGAAATAAAAAACAAGCAAAAACAGCAACTGGCACTTTGGCACTAAGTCAATAGGTTAGTCCAAAAAAATGATATAAAGTTGTTATAAAATGATTGTAAAACATCCAAGAATGATAATATAACAGCATGGAACAAGCAAAAATTATAGATATGTTGGAGACGTATCAATACCCCGTTTAGATATTTTATGCCCCAAGACTATACCTCATTAACCATAAAGTGGCACTTCTCCCAATTCAAGACAAGATTAGTCTGTTCACATCTGTGCAAAACTCGATCATGGTTGCTTAGGAAATCATCAAAAGAAGTCCCGTAAACGGAAAAATCATCCATGAAAACCTCCACAATCTTTTCACAAAAGTCAGAGAATATAGCAGTCATACATCTTTGAAAGGTAGCAGGTGCATTGCATAAACCAAAAGGCATACGTCTATAAGCATAGGTTCCAAAAGGGCAAGTAAAGGTGGTTTTCTCTTGATCAGACTACGATACAGGTATTTGAGAGAAACCAGAATATCCATCCAAAAAACAAAAGTGTGTGTGCTTAGATAATCTTTCTAGCATTTGATCAATGAAAGGTAGAGGGTAATGATTGACGTGGCTTGAGAGCGTCGGTATTTCCCCAAAGAGGAAGGGATGATGCAGCACATCGAAGGTAAGTATTTCCCTCAGTTATGAAACCAAGGTTATCGAACCAGTAGGAGGATCACCACCACCCAATAAGCAGCTCCTGCACACAAATAACAAATACTTGCAACCCGACGCGAAAGAGAGGTTGTCAATCTCTCTACGGTAAAAAGATAGATTAGGTAGTGATAGATAGGAGAGATAGATCTCTCAAGAACACAAAATAAAAAGAGCAAATAAAAAGTGCAGCAATATATTTTTGGGATTTTGGTTTAGTAGATCTGAAAACAAAGAGGCAAAAAGATAGATCGGAAAGCAATATGTTGGAAAAGTAGACCCGGGGGCCATAGGATTCACTAGTGGCATCTCTCATGAGTATAGCAGACGGTGGGTGAACAAATTACTGTTGGGCAATTCATAGAAGATCAAATAATCATGACGATATCCAAGGCGATGATCATTATATAGGCATCACGTCCAAGATAAGTAGACCGACTCCTGCCTGCATCTACCATTATTACTCGACACATCGACCGCTATCCAGCATGCATCTATTGTATTAAGTTCATGGAAAAACGGAGTAATGCAATAAGAACGATGACATGATGTAGACAAGATCTATTCATGTAGGAATAGACCCCATCTTGTTATCCTTAATGGCAACGATACATACGTGCCTTGCTGCCCCTTCTGTCACTGGGAAAGGACACCGCAAGATCGAACCCATCACAAAGCACCTCTTCCCAAGGCAAGAAAAATTGATCTAGTTGGCCTAACTAAACCAAATATAGGAAGAAGAAATATGAGGATATAAGTAATCATGCATATAAGAGATCAAAGAAGACTCAAATAATATTCATGGATAGAAACTGATCATGAACTCAAAATTCATCGGATCCCAACAAACACACCGCAAAAGTTTACATCAAATAGATCTCCAAGAGACCATTGTATTGAGAATCAAAAGAGAGAGAGGAAGCCATCTAGCTACTGCCTACGGACCCGTAGGTCTATGGTGGACTACGCACGCATCATCGGAGAGGCACCTATATATGAAGAAGATGAAGCCCTCCGTGATGGTGTTTAGATTGGATCTCGAGGTTCTGGAACTTGCGGCGGCTGGAATTGTGTTTCGTCGACTCCCCTAGGGTCTTCTAAATATTTGGGAATTTATAGGCGTCAGAGGCGGTGGAGGGGGGCCCCATGGAGGGCACAACCCACCAGGGCGCGCCGGGGTCCCCCTGGCGCGCCCATGTGGGTTGTGGCCTCCACAGCCCACCTCTCTGGTACTTCTTTGGCCCACTGGGTGTCTTCTGGTCCAGAAAAAATCTCAAAAAAATTTCTTCGTGATTGGACTCCATTTGGTACTGAAATTCTGCGAAGTAAAAAACAAGCAAAAACAACAACTGGCACTTTGGCACTATGTCAATAGCTTAGTTCCAAAAAATGATAAAAAGTTGTTATAAAATGATTGTAAAACATCCAAGAATGATAATATAATAGCATGGAACAAGGAAAAATTATAGATACGTTGGAGACGTATTAGCATCCCCAAGCTTAATTCCTACTCGTCCTCGAGGAGGTGAATGATAAAAACAGAATTTTTGATGTGGAATGCTGCCTAACATGTTCATCTCATATTGTTTTTCTTTTGTAGCATGGACATTTGAACTTGTAGATGATTCAAAGCAATAGTCTAGTTTTAACATAATGACTTCAATACTCAAGCATGCTAACAAGCAACCATGTCTTTCAAAATATCAACACTAAAGAAAGTTATCCCTAGCCCATCATGCTCAATCATTGATCCATTCATGAAACACACTCAAATATTAGCTATGCCCAATGCTCAAGTACGATCATAGTGCCCCCTAGTTGGTGCTTTATAAGAGAAGATGGAGACTCAAGTAAAAATAAAAGTTGCATAAAGTAAATAGATAGGCCCTTCACAGAGGGAAGTAGGGATTTGTAGAGGTGCCAGAGCTCAAGGTTTAAATTGAAAGAGAAAATATTTTGGGTGGCATGCCTTTCCTGTCAACGAAAACGACAAAGTAGTTCATAATACTTTCCATGCTTGATATATCATAGGCAGTTCCCAAACAGAAAATAAAGTTTATTCATTTTCCACCAAACTTTCACATTCCATGGCGGGCCGTATCCACGGTTGCCTTCCATACCAACACTTTCCAAGGAATTTATTATTTGACAACATAAAGTAAATATTTTTTCTTTTTCATTTTGGGAATGGGCATCCCTATTACCGCCGCTCTCTCGTGCAATGACAAGTGAATAAATACTCATCTTGAGAATAACACATCTAGCATGGAAAAATATTGGACACTCCCTACCGTATCATGAGCGGTACGAGCACACAAAAGAGAAAATTTATTTTGAAAATTTAGATATGGCACATACAAATTTGCTTGGAATGGCATGGAAATACCGCATATAGGTAGTTATGGTGGACTCATAAGGCAAAACTTGGTTTATGGATTTTGGATGCACAAGTAGTATTTCTACTTAGTACAAATGGAGGCTAGCAAATAGATTGACAAGCGACCAAACCAAGAAACAAAAATTCACATAAGCGAGCATTGAGCATAACTAACACCGAATAATGCACCATAAGTAGGATGTGCACAACTATTGACTTTCGTACTTGCATAGGGAATCACAAACCTTAACATCAATATTCGTACTAAAGCGTAATTACTCACTAACATGACTCACATATTACTATCATCATGTTTCAAAACTATTGCAAGGAACCAAGTTTAATTTGTCCAATGATCTTCATGAAAGTTTTTATTATATCCTCCTTGGATATCTATCACTTTGGGACTAGTTTCATATATTCCCATCGCTTTTTGACAAGCTCAAACAAATTTAAGTGAAGCACATGAGCATAAAGATTTCGTCTCTCAAAAAGGTATAAGTGAAGCATGAGAGGATTTCTTCAAAATTTACTAACTCTCAAAGGATACAAATTGCAAAATAACAAGCAAAGCAATCAAAGACTCAAATGATACAAGACGCTCCAAGCAAAACTCATGATATGTGACGAATAAAAATATAGCTCCAAGTAAAATACCGATGGTCGTTAGAAGAAAGAGGGGATGCCACTCGGGGGCATCCCCAAGCTTAGTTGCTTGTTACTCTTTGGATATATCTTGGGGGTGCTGTAGCATCCCCAAGCTTAGGCTCTTTTCACTCCTTATTCCTTCATCCATCGTGATGTCACCCAAAACTTGAAAACTTCAATCACACAAAACTCAACAAAATCTTCATGAGATCCGTTAGTATAATAAAGCAAATCACTTCTTTAGGTGCTGTTGCAAACCCATTCATATTTTGTTATTGCATTATACCTACTGTATTTTAACTTTACCATGGCTTATACCCTTCAATATAACCCATAGATTCATCAAAACAAGCACACAATGCAACGAAAACAGAATCTGTCTTAAACAGAACGGTCTGTAGTAATCTGTACTCGAACCATACTTTTGTAACTCTAAAAATTCTGAACAATTAGGAAAACGTAAAGAATTTGTATAGAAACACTGTGTTAAAATTTCAGCTCCAGATCACATTCCAGTAAAAAATGAAAATTCAATACTGGACGCAATGTTTCTGTTTCAGATTCAGCATCGCTTCTACTCATCTTATGAATCATCCTAAAGGCTCTACTTGGCAAAAACACTAAATAAACCATAAAAACACAATCATAACAGAGGCATAATTGTGTCAACACTCAAAAACAGAAAGGAAAAAAGTAAAAATAAATTTATTCATTGGGTTGCCTCCCAACAAGCGCTATCATTTTACGCCCCTAGCTAGGCATAACGCATAGTTTCAAGTATTGTCATCTTTGGTTTTCAACTCTTCAATCACACAACTATATTTCTTCAAAGATTTAGCATGCATGCTCTCAATGACAACACTTCTAGGAAAAATACCAAAGAATTCATTTTTATAAATAGGGTCTCTTACTATTTCAGCAAAGTCGGGATGAATACTAATCATTTTAAGATCTCCCTTGTGGCCACTAGGTGTAACAACTTTGGTCTTAGTAACTTGCGTGGTCTTGCCAATTTTTATGGGAGTTTTTCCAATAGTTTTCATAGAAGAAAAAGCCGAACCCAAATTACTAAAAATCTCTTCCAACTTATCAATCCGGTAAGGACTCTCTTCTACCCTTTCGTTAACTACGGTTTCTTTATCCTTTAGCAATTTAAAGGCATCTCCCGCCTTAGCCCCAATTTTATTAGCAAGATTATGCATTTTATTATCCAAATCTTCAAGATTTTCTGTGGTAATCATCTTCTTTTCAACAACATCTAATCTCTCCATAACGTGTTCGAGAGTTAAAGTTGTTTCATTGATCATAATAGGTGGTGATCCCACTAAACTTCCCAAAGCATTAAAAGCATCCAAAGATGGACACATCAAGAAAGTCCCACCGGTAATCGTATCAAGGACGAATCTATACCAAGTGGTGATGCCAACATAAAAAATGCGAAGAAGAACAATGGTAGATTGCTTATGGATAGATCTATTATGAGCATTGCAACTTCTATACCAAGCATCTTTTAGGTTCTCCCCTCCCCTTTGCTTAAAATTAAGAACCTCATTATCGAGAGTACACGCAATAAAGGAAGAACTAGCCATAATGACAAGGCAAGAGATCTGACGAGAAAAAGGCAAATGAAAAAGAGAGCGAATAAAACGACAAATTGGTGAAGTGGGGGAGAGGACAACGAGAGGCAAGTGACAAATAATGCAAATGACAAATAATGCATCTAGTGTATTAAGTTCATGCAAAATGGAGTAATGCAATAAGAACGATGACATGATGTAGACAAGATCTATTCATGTAGGAATAGACCCCATCTTGTTATCCTTAATGGCAACGATACATGCGTGCCTTGCTGCCCCTTCTGTCACTGGGAAAGGACACCGCAAGATTGAACCCATCACAAAGCACCTCTTCCCATGGCAAGAAAAATCAATCTAGTTGGCTAACTAAACCAAAGATTCGAAGAAGAAATACGAGGCTATAAGTAATCATGCATATAAGAGATCAAAGAAGACTCAAATAATATTTATTGATCGAAACTGATCATGAACTCAAAATTCATCGGATCCCAACAAACACACCGCAAAAGTTTACATCAAATAGATCTCCAAGAGACCATTGTATTGAGAATCAAAAGAGAGAGTGGAAGCCATCTAGCTACTGCCTACGAACCAGTAGGTCTATGGTGGACTACTCACGCATCATTGGAGAGGCAACTATGAAGAAGATGAACCCCTCTGTGTTGGTGTTTAGATTGGATCTCGAGGTTCTGGAACTTGCGGCGGCTGGAATTGTGTTTCGTCGACTCCCCTAGGGTTTTCTGAATATTTGGGAATTTATAGGCATCAGAGGCAGTGCCGGGGGGGCCCATGGAGGGCACAACCCACCAGGGCGCACCGGGGGCCCCTGGCGCGCCCATGTGGGTTGTGACCTCCACAACCCACCTCTCTGGTACTTATTTGGCCCACTGGGTGTCTTCTGGTCTAAAAAAAATCTCCAAAAAGTTTCGTCGCGATTGGACTCCGTTTTGTACTGATATTCTGCGAAGTAAAAAACAAGCAAAAACAGCAACTTGCACTTTGGCACTATGTCAATAGGTTAGTCCCAAAAAATGATATAAAGTTGTTATAAAATGATTGTAAAACATCCAAGAATGATAATATAATAGCATGGAACAAGCAAAAATTATAGATACGTTGGAGACGTACCAATGATCTTTTCTAGTAGCTTTATTTAAGTTCCTAAAATCAATTACCATTCTATAGCCAGTGACAATTCTTTGTGGAACGAGTTCATTTTTATCATTCGGAACAACGATAATACCTCCATTTTTAGGGACACAATGAACGGGACTTACCCATCTACTATCAGCTATGGGATGGATTATACCTGCTTCGAGAAGCAATAATATTTCAGTTCTGACCACTTCTTTCATCTTAGGATTTAATCGTCGTTGGTGATCAACAACGGGTTTAGCATCAGGTTCCATATTAATCTTGTGCTGACATAGAGTGGGACTAATGCCCTTAAGATCATCAAGAGTATATCCAATAGCAGCCCCGTGCTTCCTTAGAACTTTTAATAATCTTTCTTCTTCATGTTCTGAAAGGTTAGCACTAATAATAACAGGATATATCTTTTTCTCATCACGATAAGCATACTTCAAAGTATCAGGCGATTGCTTTAATTCAAACACATGATCACCTTTAGGTGGAGGTGGACCTCCAAGAGTTTCGATAGGCAAATTGTGTTTCAGGAGAGGTTGTTGTTCAGAGAAACTTTTATCTATTTCATTTCTTTCATGCAAATGCATATCATTTTCATGGTCAAGCAAATATTGTTCTAATGGATCAGTAGGAGGTACGTCAATAGAATCAAGACCAACTATTTCATCCTTATTAGATAATGCTCTATCACGGGGTTGTCTACTAAACTTGGAAAAGTTAAATTCATGAGACACACCACCAAAACTGACACCGACAATTTGTTTTTCACCATCTATCTTTGCATTAACGGTGCTCAAGAAAGGTCTACCAAAGATAATGGGACAAAAGTCATCTTGTGGGGAACCAAGAACTAGAAAATCAGTAGGGTATTTTACTTTCCCACACAAGACTTCAACATCTCTAACAATCCAAAGTGGTGTGATGGTGTCTCTATTGGCAAGTTTAATAGTAACATCAATGTCTTCTATTTCAGCAGGTGCTATTTCATTCATAATTTCTTGGTATAACGTAAAAGGGATAGCACTCACACTAGCACCCAAATCACATAAACCATGATAGCAGTGATCTCCTATTTTCACTGAGACAACAGGCATGCCCTCTATGGGTCTTTGTTTATCTTTTTCATCGGGTTTTGCAATTCTAGCGGCTTCATCACAAAAGTAGATAACGTGCCCATCAATATTTTCTACCAAGAGATCTTTAACCATAGCAACACTAGGTTCTACTTTAATTTTCTCAGGGGGTTTAGGTGCACTAATATTACTCTTGCGAACCACAGTTGATACCTTAGCATGTTCCTTTATCCTAACAGGGAAAGGTGGTTTTTCAATATAAGCGGTAGGCACAACTGGATCAACATTGTAAATGATGGTTTCATCTTTAGCTTTTACCGGTTCTTTAATTTCTTATTTAATAGGGGGATGATATTTAAACCTCTTCTCCTTAGGGAGATCAGCGTTTGAAGCAAATGCTTCACAGAAAGAGGCTACTATCTCAGAGTCAAGTCCAGATTTAGTGCTAAACTTGTGAAAAGCATCAGTATTCATAAAAGATTTAACACAATCAAACTCAAGCTTTATACCTGACTCATTACCTTCGTCGAGTTCCCAATCTTCAGAGTTGCATTTAATTCTTTCTAAGAGATCTCACTTTAATACAATAGTCTTCTTCATAAAAGAACCAGCACAAGAAGTATCGAGCATGGATTGATCATTATGAGAAAGCCAAGCATAAAAATTCTGAATAATAACTTCTCTCGGAATATCATGATTGGGGCATGAATATAACATTGACTTAAGCCTCCCCCAAGCTAGAGCGATGCTTTATCCTTCACGAGGCCAAAACTTATATATATAATTCCGATCACGATGTACTAGATCCATGGGATAAAACTTTTGGTGGAATTCTAATTGCAAACGATTCCAGTTCCATGATCCAATATCATCACATAGCCTATACCATGTCACTGCTTTTCCCTTCAAAGATAAAGGGGAAACCTTGTTCTTAACTTCATCTCCGGGTAAACCCGCAAGCTTAAATAATCCACCAATTTCGTTCACATATAAGAGGAGCATATCAGGATGTTCAGTTCCATCTCCTGCATAAGGTTTAGCAAGTAGTTGTTCTACCATACCCGAAGGAATTTCATAACCAATATTTTCAGTAGGTGTAGTAGGTTGAGGGGAAACTAATTGTGGTTCCGGTCGAGGTGAAGATACCCCGAACAAACCCCTCAAAGGATTGTTTTCCATAGTAGCAAGTAACAATAAATTTTAGCACGTAGTATAGGTTTTTCCTTACCGATTTTCACTTACCAAGAGCACTTCACTCCCCGGCAACGGCGCCAGAAAAGAGTCTTGATGACCCACAAGTATAGGGGATCAATCGTATCCCTTTCGATAAGTAAGAGTGTCGAACCCAACGAGGAGCAGAAGGAAATGACAAGCGGTTTTCAGCAAGGTAATTTCTGCAAGCACTGAAATTGTAGGTAACAGATAGTTTGATAGCAAGATAATTGGTAACGAGCAAGTAACGGTAACGGTAAATAAGGTGTAGCAAGGTAGCCCAATCCTTTCGTGGCAAAGGACAGGTCAGAACAGTTTCTAGTAATAGGCAAAGTGCTCTTGAGGGTACACGGGAATTTCATCTAGTCACTTTTACCATGTTGGTTTGATTCGTGTTCGCTACTTCGATAATTTGATATGTGGGTGGACCGGTGCTTGGGTGGTGTTCTTACTTGAACAACCTCCCACTTATGATTAACCCCCTCGCAAGTATCCGCAACTAGGAGAAAAGTATTAAGATAAAATCTAACCATAGCATTAAAGGTTTGGATCCAAACCAGCCCCTTACCAAGTAGCGCATAAACTAGGGTTTAAGCTTCTGTCACTCTAGTAACCCATCATCTAATAACTACTCCACAATGCATTCCCTTAGGCCCAAGGATGGTTAAGTGTCATGTAGTCGACGTTCACATGACACCACTAAGGGAATCACAACATACATATCATCAAGATATCGAACACATATCAAATTCACATGATTACATGCGACATGACTTCTCCTGTGACCTCAAGAACAAAGGTAACTACTCAAAAATAATAATCATGCTCAACATTAGAGGGGTATTGAATAGCATAATGGATCTCAACATATGATCTTCCACCAAGTAAACCATATAGTAATCAACTACAAGAAGTAATCAACACTACTAGTCACCCACAGGTACCAATCTGAGGTTCTGGTACAACGATTGAACCCAAGAGATGAACTAGGGTTTGAGAGGAGATGGTGTTGGTGAAGATGTTAATGAAGATTGGCCTCCCAAAGATGAGAGGGGTGTTGGTGATGACGATGGCTTCGATTTCCCCCTTCGGGAGGGAAGTTCCTCTGGCGGAATCGCTCCTCCGGAAAGGAAAAAGTGCTCCTGCCCAAGTTCCGCCTCCAGACGGTGGCGTTTCGTCCCAAAAATCCTCTCCTTTTTTTCTAGGTCAAAAGACCTTATATACCAGAAGATGGGCACCGGAGGTGGGCCGAGGAGGGGATAACCCACCAGGGGACGCCTGGGGTGCCTGGCGTGCCCTGGTGTCTTGTGCCCACTAGGGTGGCCCCCTCCGATAGTTCTTTGCTCGATTATTTTTCATTAAGTCCAAAAATAATCTCCGTAAAGTTTCAGCTCCATTGGAGATGTGCAGAATAGGTATCTCTGATGTGTTTTTTCAGGTCCAGAATTCCAGCTGCCGGTATTCTCCCTCTTTGTGTAAACCTTGCATACTATGAGAAAAAAAGCATTAGAATCACTCCCTAAGGCATTATTATTCAACAAAACATAACAAATAACAGTAGGAAATCATGAAGCAAAATGGACGTATCACCGTTGCCGAGGAATATCATCATCAACTATCAAGTAACTTCACACAAATTTCCATTCACTTGTTTATCTTTTTATTTGCTGTTATATTTAGTTTGTCTCATAAAAATAAAAAATACAACAATATTTATCTTTTCTTGTTGCTAGTTTACTTCTTCGCTTCACTACTGCAGGATGGTTCAAAGACAACACATCAATCAGAGACCCTTCGACGAAACTGTGTGCGATCCACCAATCGCAAACGGTATAGTTCATGCTCCGTCGCTAATGACACGAACTGTGTGCGATGGCGGATCCAGCAAATACGATTCGGAAAAGAGTTTCATGTGCGATGCTTTGCACACGGTTTTTACAAATGATGTGTGTGTGATGTACTATATCATTGCACACAGTTATTATAATGCAACCGTGTGTGATGCCATGCACACAATTTTTGCAAAAAGTGTGTGTGTGATGTAGCATATCATTGCACATGGTGTTAAAAACGCAAACGTGTGTGATGCCTTGCACACGTTTTTTGCATACATTGTGTGTTCGATGTAGTCTGTCATCGCACACACTTTCACAAATGAAACCGTGTGTGATGCCTGCAATTAATTTTTTTCTACACTTAACATGCACCATAGAATCCTCCCTTTTAAAATTTGACACTTTTCAGAGCTCATTTGCTATATTTGAGTCATTAACTGCATTTCCAGTCATTTAATGGATATAATTCAAATTTGAACTATGAATGCATGAAACAGTACGCAAAAATGATTTGAAAAATCATATTTAGGTTATTGAGTATATTTGTATGCCTTATACAAGAAATGAATATAAATTTATTAGACATATGTGGGAAGAATCAACCGCGAACATGGAGTTTATTTGTATTGAAATGATAAAAAATTGTAAATGAAGTCTGAAAAATATGAAACTTGGCATAGTGTCTTGATATGACCTCACCATGATGTGGTAAAAAATTGAGAAGGTTTCACATTTTTTTTGGTGTGCATCCTTTAGAAATCTGACAACCTCCGAGGATAGATCATGGTTTCGAGAGTGAATGTACCAAATTGGTAGCGAACTTATGTTTTCCTTTATCATTTGACATTGAATTTTTTTTCTACAGTTAAGATACACCATAGAATCCTCCACATTAAATTTGGCACTTTTCTGAGCTCATTTGCTATATTTGAGTCATTAACTACATTTCTAGTCATTTAACGGATGCATTCAAGTTTGTACTACGAGTACAGAAAAAACTATAGAAAAATGATTTGAAAAATCATATTTAGGGCAGTGAATATATGTGTATGCCTCATACAAGAAATAAATATACAATTCAAATATCTATGTGGCAAGAATCAACCGTGAACATGAAGTTTATTGGTATTTTAATTCTAGAAAATGTAAATAATGTCTAAAAAATACGAAACTTGGCATGGTGTCAATATAAGACCTCAGTATACTATAGTAAAAAATTGAGAAGGATTCATAATTATTTTGGTGGTGTAAGGAAAAAATCAAATGGCAAGAAAGCACACATATGTGTACTAAATTGTTATTGGTGAAGAGATTGAAGCCTTGGATCGATGACATGGCATGAATCCATCCGTCCACACTCCACAGCCAAGAAAAATATCTAGCCTTATCTCCTCCCCACGTACTCTACCACAACCACATATATATCTAACTAGCACCAATCGAACCTCCTGTAGAACCATGGACATAAGACACGCTTCTTCCATGCCATGGCTGGCGAGACAGACGCCGCCTGCTCCAAGCTCCGATTAGGAGCAGGACACAGCGGCGCCGCTCGGCGTCGGGCGGCCGTGCGTGAGGCGGGTGCCATGGACGCCATGAGGCTCGTCGTTCGCCGTAGACGTGAGCACGAGCACGAAGCGGCCGTACAGCTCCGGGATTTCATCCGGTGGCACAACTGCTTCAACAAGTTCTGCATCCTGAGAGGCAGCGTCATGGAGGTGTAGTTCGTGGTCATGTAAGTTGGCTTCCCATGCATCTCTTTCCAAGAATCCATCCACTAGGCTGGCTGCTAGCTAGCTTGCCGGATAGTACTAAACTAATCTTGTTTTTTGTATGTCTAACTATGATGTCTCTAGCCATCTAATCGATTCTTGATTCTTCTCATTCATCAAGATTTCCCAAGACATCAAACTAATCAGAAAATATCTCTTATGAAGTCCTGAACTTTCTCTTCCAATACTTTTTGATAAAAATATTATGCATAGGATATTTGAGTATGTAAGGCAAAAAAAATCATTAAACATAGTAATAAAATTCAAAAAAATCCAATTTTTTTGCGTGGTAGAGAATTTAGTGCGTGAGATACGTTCCAAATTTCAGCTCATTTGGACATATGAGTCGCTATCACAAAAAAAACAAATTGGGTCAAAACAATACATGAACAATAAACTTTTTTACAGACCCCAAATTTGTCTTTTTTGCTGAGGGACACTCAGATGTCCGAATGATCTGAAATTTGGAGCGAATGTCACGTACCAAATTCTGTACCATGCAAAAAAACTGGAATTTTTTGAATTTTTCTAGTATTTGTTTTGAATTTTTTACCATCGAAGGTGCAGATGAGCCTGGGCACTTAATCACTGATCTCTGTAAGGATTTATTTTCTTGACCTTGTCACCCTTTTCTCTTGGTTTTTCAGGATGAGATACAATATGAAATCTGGAAGGTATGTGAGTTGACGTCATCGATGAACAAGAGACTGATGAAGCTTTACGACGTAATTAGATGTGGTTGCTAGTTGTATGTGTTGGCTGTCATGTGATATGAGATAGTACGTTTGTACTTTTGTATGTTGTATGACAAAGCTTGAAAAGAAATCATATAGTGGATTTTGAATGTGCATTTTTGCGTTATTTTTGATTGTCAAAAGATGATCATAATAAATTGATTATGTCTAGCTGATTTTAGGACTAATTAACACGTCGTTAAGATCACACATTGCACACAGTTTTTTCGATCCAATTGTGTGTGATGGCATTTACATCACACACAGTTTTTTATGTTTAATCGTGTGCAACGAATCGCACATTACATACGATTTTCGTGAAATAACCGTGTGTGATGCTAATCCAAATTGCAAACAGTTTGGGTGTTGAACTGTGTGGGATGTATAGCGTGTGCGATTGACCCCCTTATCGCCCACACTAGGAAGGTGACGGTTTGAAACTACGTCACTGAAAGGGGTTAAAAACCGTTTGCATAGCACGTCGCTGCACCAGTGCTTCCTAGTTTACTTGTCTTGCATGTTACTTTGCTTGTTCGGTCACCATGTCTCAAGATACTACTAAGTTGTGTGATTTCTAAAATACTAATAATAATGATTTTATGAGTACTCCTATACCACCCGCAACTAGTGCGGAGGCTTTTGATATTAATGATGCATTGCTAAATCTTGTCATGAAGGATCAATTTTCGGGAAATCCTAATGAGGATCCCGTGTCACATCTTAATACCTTTGTTGAATTATGTGACATGCAAAAGAAAATTGATATGGATAATGATATTGTGAAATTAAAATTATTTCCTTTTTCACTAAGATATAAAGCTAAGGCTTGGTTTTCATCTTTACCTCGTAATAGTATTGGAACATGGGATAAGTGTAAAGATGCTTTTATTGCCAAGTATTTTCCTCCTACTAAGATCATCTCCCTTAGAAATCAAATAATGAATTTTAAACAGCAAGATCAAGAGTATGTTTAACAAGCTTGGTAGAGAATCAAATTGATGATAAGAAATTGTCCAACTCACGGTTTAAACTTGTGGATGATTATCCAAAACTTCTATGCTGGACTAAACTTTGTGTCTAGAAATCTTCTAGGTTCTGCCGCAGGTATTACCTTTATGGATGTGACCTTCGGAGAGGCCACAAAACTTCTGGACAACATTATGACAAATTATTCTCAGTGGCGTACCGAAAGGGCTCCAACCGGTGCCTCCAGGAGATGGACTGTTGTGGATGCCAGATTTCACACCAAGGAATAGCAGAACTTTTATGAGACTGTCCTATTGGACAAGAGCCTAGCTGTTAGTGACATGAGAGATGTCGACTGGGACTACATCAAGGACAATGAAGATTTCTTTCCCAGTGTTAGAGACAACTTCCAGTGCATTGATCTTGCAAACTTTGTTGGCAGCGAGTTTTCAGCTTGGAATGATGAGATGATCATGCAGTTCTTTTCCACAGCACACTTTTATCCGGATGGCAGGATTGTTTGGATGACTGAAGGAGTGAGGTACCAATCAACTGTTGATGAGTGAGCAACCATCTTAGGAGCCCCACAAGTACAAGAAGGTGACTTGGATGTATATGCTGAATCCAAGATGAATCACAACTCCATGGAAAATATGTACAAGGAAATCCCTGCTTCACATGTGCATTCACATAAGTTTGGGTCTGTCTATTTCCTGCAAGCAGGATTACCCGACACTAACACCATTTTGAGGCATACCTTGATGCCCAAATCTGGAGATGATAAGATGATAAGGGGGTAATCCATCAACATGCTGCATCTCATAGACTCACACACCAGGATAAGAGTGATGGATTTGATAGTAGAGACAGTGAAGAGGACAGCTGCAAACCAGAAGAGATCTTGTGGATATGCACCATACATTCATATGCTCATTAACTCTAAGTTAGAGAAGAATGTGTATGCACTTGATCGTCCCCATTTGCCACTCCATACAGAGTTAGAGGATAATGTCGTGGTGATGGACCCTAGTCATCCCACTTCATCTACTGCACAAGCAGAGGCTAAAGCAGCTAGAGCCACTAGTGCTCAGGCTCCTAGAACAAGGAATGAGCAAATGGATCTTCTTATAAGCACCATTCATAGAACGCAGAAGGACATCAAGACCATTCAGCTTAATCAGGATAGTCTTGTGAGGATTCTGGAGGATAAGTTATCCACGCTGAACAACAAAGTGGATGGACTGACTAAGACTGTAGATGAACTTAAGATGGAAGTGGATGAAGCTCCCATCCCCACTCTTCAGATTCTTATGATGATCACAGTCCACCTCTCCGGACCAGCACTCAATTCAAGACTCAAGCCAGAACTCCTACAGTGTTTGCTCCAGAGTTGAGACCATCGTCTTCAGCACCTGCCACAGCTCCATCAGTTCCATCAGCTCCAGTGTCTACTCCACCACCTCAGAGGACTTCAGCTGAAGACTTTGCGGATGCTCTTCTCTCGACTCCATTGACAGCCACCGGAGACCATGCCCAGAGCAACGAGTAGCCTATGGCTTTGAACTTTTTGGTAACTTGTTGCCAAAGGGGGAAAGGTCGTAGATCATAGGGCTTCGAGAGAGAGTGTGTTGTTTTTTATCCCTCTCTGTTTTTCAAAAACATTTGGTTTATTGTTTGGTGTTGCAAACTTTTGTTGGTGTTTGATCATACACTCTTGTGTGATGCTACTATTGCTTATCGTTGAGATGTTCATATGATGATCATTCACTTGTTTGGTGTGATGTGCTCATTTAATTCACTCTTATTAATTTTGGCGCACCACCAAGTTGTATGTGACATGAAAGAGTGACCCATGATCCTAATCGATTGTGCATTTGCATTCAAAGGCAAATTTAAAATAATGCACAAATTTAGGGTGAGCTCTTGCTTATAACATACTTCTCATAGCGACGATAGTATTCATTGATTATATCTCTCATCGAAGCTTTGATCTATATGTTGTCATCAATTACCAAAAAGGGGGAGATTGAAAGCACAACTTCTCCCTAGGTGGTTTTGGTAATTAATAACAACATATATTACATTGGACTAATGTTTCCACTAAGTATGTTTTAGGAAAAAGTTCAATGTTTGATTGGCAAAGGATTGTGAGGAGACCCCAAGATGCAAGGAATATGATTGGCTAAACTACAAGCATGAAGACTCTACATTTTACTTTGTGAGAAATCACTTTGAGTCCATAGGAAAGCCAATACTATCAAAAGGGGGTGAGGTAATAATGGTGAATGAAATGCTCAAAGTGATCAAGTGTTAGTCACCAAAAACACCCACAAGCTCTCCCCCAAATATTCTGTCATAGAGCCTTCCACTCAAAATCGGTGTCACCAACATTTCCACATCGGCTACACTGAGTCAAAAGCCCAGACAGAAACCCTAGCCAAGACCCACAACTCGGTACTACCAACATTCCTTTCGGTGCCATCGAAAACAATGACCAACTTCTTGGTTAGCCATTTCATGATTCAGTCCCACCGAGTTTTGCAAACCGGTTTCACCGAGAAGTTGGGCCAACTCTCTGTTAACTCATTTCTCCAAATTGGCCCCACTGAGTTTGAGAAATCGGTCTCACCGAGATTTGGTAACTTCCTAGGTCACCCATATTGGTACCACCGAGTATTCCATATCGGTCTCACCGAAAAGCCTAAAGTTGCCACATTTTGAACAAGTCGGTGCCACCGAGTTTTACTTTGGTTCCACTGAGTTGGGCAATAATGTTGTAACGGTTGGATTCTTGGAGATCCCTATATATACCCCTCCACCACATCCCACTCGCAAGAGAAGCACTCGGAACCATTCCACACTTGCCATATCCATTTTTCTGAGAGAGAGCCACCTACCCTTGTGTTGAGGTCAAGATTATCCACTCCAACAATATGGATCTTGATTTCTAGCCTCCCCAAGTTGCTTTCCATCCAATCAATCTCTTCTACCCATGCCAAATCTGTGAGAGAGTGATTGAGTGTTGAGGAGACTATCGTTTGAAACACAAGAGCAAGGAGTTCATCGTTACTATCGAGCTTATTACCTTTAGGAGGGTGGTGCCTCCTAGATTGGTTAGGTGTCACTTGGGAGCCTCCTACTTTGTGTTGTGGAGTTGAACCAAGAAGTTTGTATGGGCAAGGAGATCGCCTACTTCGTTAATATCTACCCATAGTGAGGCTAGTCCTTCGTGGACGGAAGCTATTCTAGAATAGTCAAGGTTGCTACTTCGTGGACCCTTTGTGGGTTGATGACCCACAAGTATAGGGGATCTATCATAGTCCTTTCGATAAGTAAGAGTGTCGAACCCAACGAGGAGCAGAAGGAAATGAGAAGCGGTTTTCAGCAAGGTAATCTCTGCAAGCACAGAAATTGTAGGTAGCAGATAGTTTGATAGCAAGGTAATTTGTAACGAGCAAGTAATGGTAACGGTAAGAAAGGTGCAGCAAGGTATCCCAATCCTTTTGAGGCAAAGGATAGGCTAGAACAATCACTAGTAATAGGCAAAGTGTTCTTGAGGGTACACGGGAATTTCATCTAGTCACTTTTGTCATGTTGGTTTGATTCGTGTTCGCTACTTTGATAATTTGATATGTGGGTGGACCGGTGCTAAGGTGCTATTCTTACTTGAACTAACAATCTACTTATTTTTAACCCCCTCGCAAGCATCCGCAACTATGATAAAAGTATTAAGACAAAGTCTAACCATAGCATTAAACACGTGGATCCAAATCAGCCCCTTACGAAGTAGCGCATAAACTAGGGTTTAAGCTTCTGTCACTCTAGCAACCCATCATCTAATAACTACTCCACAATGCATTCCCTTAGGCCCATGAATGGTAAAGTGTCATGTAGTTGACGTTCACATGACACCACTAAGGGAATCACAGCATACATATCACCAAAATATCGAACACATATCAAATTCACATGATTACTCGCAACATGACTTCTCCCGTGACCTCAAGAACAAAGGTAGCTACTCACAAATAATAATCATGCTCAAGATCAGAGGAGTAATGAATAGCATAATGGATCTGAACATATAATCTTCCACCAAATAAACCATATAGTAATCAACTACGCAAGGTAATCAACACTACTAGTCACCCACAAGTACCAATCTGAGGTTCCGGTACAAAGATTGAACACAAGAGATGAACTAGGGTTTGAGAGGAGATGGTGATGTTGAATATGTTGATGAAGATTGGCCTCCCAAAGATGAGAGGGGTGTTGGTGATGACGATAGCTTCGATTTCCCCCTCCGGGAGGGAAGTTCCCCTGGCGGAATCGCTCCGCCGGAGGGCAAAAGTGCTCCTGCCCAAGTTCCACCTCGAGGCCGCAGCGTGTCGTCCCAAAAGTCCTCCTCCTATTTTTTTAAGGTTTTTTGGGAATTTATACCAGAAGATGGGCACCAGAAGCGGGCCAGGCTGGGCACAACCCATCAGGGCATGCCCAGGGGGGTCTGGCGCGCCCTGGTGGGTTGTACCCACCTGGGGGGCCTCCTCCGGTAGTTTTCAGCTCCAGTAATTTTTATTAAATATAAAAATTATCTCCGTAAAGTTTCAGCTTCATTGGAGTTGTGCAGAATAGCTATCTCTGAAGTGATTTTCTTGGGTCTAGAATTCCAGCTGCCGGTATTCTCCCTCTTTGTGTAAACCTTGCATATTATAAGAGAAAAGGCATTAGAATCACTCCCCAAAGCATTATTATTCAACAGAACAAAGTAAATAACAGTATGAAATCATGATGCAAAATGGACATATCAACACCCCCAAGCTTAGACCTGGCTTGTCCTCAAGCGAAAAGCCGATATTGAAAAGCATGTCCACATGTTTTGAGAGAGAGGTGTCTTTAAAAACAAAATACGGACATAGAAGCAACATGCTTATTAACATAACAGCAACAAAGACTAACACAAGAACTTATTTCAATACATTTTTATCATAAAGCTTCTCATGAACAAGTAACAATTCATCACAACATAGAAGTATGAAGCATAAACCTTATTGGATACCAACAAACTATGTTCTCAGTCAACTTTGCAACTACAATTCATCATATTTTCAGGAAGGGTCTCATGTCAGAGCCTTTTGGCAAGTCCACATACTCAACCATCATTTAGTCTTCTATGATTGCTAACGCTCACGGCATACCCATGAACAAAAAGTTTCAACCGGACACATAGGAAGATAGGGGCTTATAGTTTCGCCTCCCAACGTATTCACCTCAAGGGTGATGTCAACAATAATAACTCATGCCCACCCATATCCAACTGGAAATATGTGCCTAGATCCTTCCTCACCACATGATGCTTGCAAAAGAAAAAGTAAAAAGGAATAGGGAAGAATACTTTGACTCTTGCATAAATGTAAGTGCATAAAAGTAAAAGATAGGCCCTTCGCACAGGGAAGCAGAGGTTGTCATGCGCTTATTGGTTTGTATGCTCAATCCCTTAATGTAAAAGAACATCATGCTATATTGCCCCCCATGATAGCAACCTTTATTATGCAGTCCATTGCTTTTATTACTTTGCCATCATAAGTTCGTATAACGCTCAATTTTCTCTTACACTAATTGATCAAAACACTTTTAGAAGCAATTTAATTGCCTTGTTGCACCGATGACAACTTACTTGAAGGATCTTTCTCGATCCATAGGTAGGTATGGTGGTCACTCAAGGAAAGAGTTTGGGTTTGGGTTTTTGGATGCACAAGTAGTATCTCTACTTAGTGCGGAATTTTTGGCTAGCAAAGATATTGAGCAAGCACCACATCTTGAAGGATCTATGACAATATAACTTCTATGTGGATATGAACAAACATAAATCATTACGTTGTCTTCCTTGTCCAGCGTCAACAATTTTGACATATAATATTTGATGGGGTCTCACAATCATAAAAGATGTCCAAGATAGTGTATTTGCATATGAATCTTCTCTTCCCTAATTAATTCTTTCCTGAATTGCATCATTGACCAATGCTATGTTTGTCAATCTCCAATAAATTTTACTACTTATACTTTCCCTTATGTGATGTCATTACTCACCATAATATTAGCATATGATTCTTTTCATTTATTTGACTTTCTTTTTTTTGATTGCGACAAGAAAGTAGATAAGCAAAAACTCAAACTAAACTTTATTATATAACTTTCACTCGATTACTTAGATAGGTAGGCCACGAAACTAACACACGAAAATAGATCACGCTAAACTTTTATTCGACTAAGGCAAAGGTAAACTAAAGATAAAAGTAAAATAGGTAAAGGTGAATAAAAGTGATGGTGATACGATACCGGGCACCTTCCCCAAGCTTGGCTCAAGCCAAGGGGAGTGCCCATACCCATGTGCTCAAGTCTCCTTTGGTGGTGGTGATGAAGAAGGTGGTTGTGTTGATGTAGTAAGCTTGTCCTCCAGCTTCCAGGGTAAGGGCTCACCATCAAAGGTTGACGCGAGAGTCCCCTGAGTCCTGCAACTGGTAGCTAAACTCATACCTTTAAATCTTGCTTCATATTCGAAGACTTGGTTTTGGAGATCGTAAACTTGGCCCTGCAGCAAATTAATTTGCTCGTTGAGGGTGGAGATGATGTCCTTCACAGACCGGCCATCCACCGTCTGATCACGGGTGAATTCCGTGATCATGGAGTCATTGGCACTAAGTCCACGCTCCACCATCTTCTGGCACTTGAAGATTTCCTGCTCCACCGCCTCAAGCCTAGCCTCCACACTTCCAGTTTTCTTAGGTCCTTGAACATCGCGGATGTGGAGTACACCCTCACGCATCTCAATGGCTTGAGGGTGCTTCATCACCTTCGGCAAATAAGGGTTGATGACCTTCTCGAAGAACTTGTCCTTGGAGGAGCTTGGTGGAGCCATGGAAATCTAGATCTAACGAGAAAATAGCAAGAAACAAGAATGGAGGATTTTTCTGCGATGCTGTCGTCAAAATAGTCGGGGGTATATATAGAGAATTTTTATTCTTGGGAAACAAGTATTTGGAAGGAAAACGGAGTCGGGAAGGCATCCGAGGTGGGCACAACCCACCAGGACGCGCCCAGGGGTGCCTGGCGCGCCCTGGTGTATCGTGCTCACTTCGATCACCTTCCGGTTTATTTTTTTATTCCTAAAATTTCAAAATATTCCAAAACTGACAGAAAATATTTTTGCGGATTTTTCGGAGTCCGTTTACTTAACGTATCGCGTACCTCCTATTTTTAAGAATTCTGGAGTGTTCCGGAAGGTTTCTTTTATGTGTTCCTCCGGTGTCATGGTTTGGATAACATTGCTTTCAACGTTAATAGGCGTACCTGAGATATAATGCTTAATTCTTTGGCCATTGATCACCTTCGGGTTAGTACCTTCGGTGTTATTAATCTTAATAGCTCCAGAACGATAAACCTCTTCAATAATATATGGTCCTTCCCATTTTGAGAGAAGTTTTCCTGCAAAAAATCTTAAACGAGAGTTGAACAAAAGAACATAATCTCCTATTTTGAATTCCCGCTTTTGGATTCTTTTGTCATGCCATCTTTTTTACTTTTTCTTTGAATAGTTTGGCATTTTCATACGCTTCGGTTCTCCATTCATCTAGTGAGCTAATATCAAATACCCTCTTCTCACCGGCAAGTTTGAAATCATAGTTGAGTTCTTTAATTGCCGAAAATGCTTTGTGTTCTAGTTCTAGAGGCAAATGACAAGCTTTCCCATACACCATTTTATATGGAGACATACCCATAGGATTTTTATAAGCTATTCTATAGGCCCAAAGTGCATCATCTAATTTCTTAGACCAATTCTTACGAGACCTATTGATAGTTTTTGTAATATTAATTTTATTTCTCTATTGCTAAGTTCTACTTGACCACTAGATTGAGGATTATAGGGTGATGCAATTCTATGGTTAACATCATATTTAGCAAGCATCTTACGGAAAGCACCATGAATAAAGTGTGAACCACCATCGGTCATTAAATATCTAGGGACTCCAAACCTCGGAAAGATAACCTCTTTAAGCATTTTAATGGAGGTTTGGTGATTAGCACTACTAGTTGGAATAGCTTCTACACACTTAGTGACATAATCAACCGCAACTAAAATATGAGTGTACCTGTTAGAAGAAGAAAAAGGTCCCATATAATCAAAACCCCACACGTCAAATGGTTCAACAACAAGTGAATAATTCATAGGCATTTCTTGACGCTTACCGATATTACCAATTCTTTGACATTCATCACAAGACAAGACAAACTTACGGGCATCCTTGAAGAGAGTAGGCCAATAAAAACCAGATTGCAATACCTTATGAGCAGTTCTATGTCCCGCATGATGTCCTCCATAAGCTTCAGAATGACATTTCCGTAGGATTTGTTCCTGTTCATGCTCAGGTACACAATGTCTAATAATACCATCTACTCCTTCTTTATAAAGGTGTGGGTCATCCCAAAAGTAATGTCTCAAGTCATAGAAGAATTTTTTTCTTTTGTTGATATGTGAAGCTAGGTGGTATATATTTAGTGACAATGTAATTAGCATAATCAGCATACCAAGGTGTGTTGTGTGAGACACTTATTGTAGCTAGCTGTTCGTCAGGGAAACTATCATCAATAGGTAGTGGGTCATCAAGAATATTTTCTAACCTAGACAAGTTATCATCTACGGAGTTCTCAGCTCCTTTCCTATCAACGATATGTAAGTCAAAATTTTGAAGCAAAAGAACCCACCTAATGAGTCTAGGTTTAGCATCTTTCTTTTCCATAAGATATTTTATAGTAGCATGATTTGTGTGAACAATAAATTTGGAGTCAACAATATAGGATCTAAATTTATCACAAGCAAACACAACTGCTAAAAATTCTTTTTCAGTAGTGGCATAATTTCGTTGGGCACTGTCTAGAGTTTTACTAGTATAGTGGATAACATTCAATTTCTTATCTACTCTTTGTCCTAGGACAGCACCAACAGCATAATCACTAGCATCACACATAATTTCAAAAGGCAAGTTCCAATCAGGTGGTTGAACGATAGGTGCAGAGGTTAAGGCTTTCTTGAGTGTTTCAAAGGCTTCCACACAATCGTCATCAAAGACAAAAGGAATATCCTTTTGCAAAAGATTAGTAAGAGGCCTAGAAATTTAATAGAAGTCTTTAATGAACCTCTTATAAAAACCAGCATGACCAAGGAAACTTTGAATACCTTTAATATCTTTAGGACATAGCATTTTCTCAATTGCATCAACTTTAGCTTTATCCACCTCAATACCTTGTTCAGATATTTTATGCCCCAAGATAATACCTTCATTAACCATAAAGGGGCACTTCTCCTAATTCAAGACAAGATTAGTTTGTTCACATCTCTGCAAAACTTGATCAAGGTTGCTTAAGCAATCATCAAAAGAAGTTCTGTAAACAGAAAAATCATCCACGAAAACCTCCACAATCTTTTCACAAAAGTTAGAGAATATAGTAGTCATACATCTTTCAAAGGTAGCAGGTGCATTGCATCAACCAAAAGGCATACGTCTATAAGCATAGGTTCCAAAAGGGCAAGTAAAGGTGGTTTTCTCTTCATCGGATTGTGACACAGATATTTGAGAGAAACCAGAATATCCATCTAGGAAACAAAAGTGTGTGTGCTTAGATAGTCTCTCTAGCATTTGATCGATGAATGGCAAAGGGTAATGATCTTTTCTAGTAGCTTTATTTAATTTTCTAAAATCAATTACCATTCTATAGCTAGTGACAATTCTTTGTGGAATGAGTTCATTCTTATCATTAGGAACAACGGTAATACCTCCTTTCTTAGGGACACAATGAATGGGACTTACCCATCTACTATCAGCTATGGGATAGATTATACCTGCTTCTAGAAGCTTTAATATTTCAGTTCTTACCAGTTCTTTCATCTTAGGATTCAATCGTCATTAGTGTTCAACAACGGGTTTAGCATAAGGTTCCATATTGATCTTCTGCTGACATAGAGTGGGACTGATGCCCTTAAGATCATCAAGAGTATATCCAATAGCAGCCCGGTGCTTCCTTAGAACTTTCAATAATCTTTCTTCTTCATATTCTGAAAGGTTAGCACTAATAATAACAGGATATATCTTTTTCTCATCAAGATAAGCATACTTCAAATTGTCAGGCAATTGTTTCAATTCAAACACAGGATCACCTTTAGGTGGAGGAGGACCTCCAAGAGTTTCAATAGGCAAATTGTGTTTCGAGAGGGGTTGTTGTTCGAAGAAAATTTGATCTATTTCATTTCTTTCACGCAAATGCATATCATTTTCATGGTCGAGCAAATATTATTCTAATGGATCAGTAGGAGGCACAACAATTGAAGCAAGACCAATTATTTCATCCTTACTAGATAACACTTTATCACGGGGTTGCCTACTAAACTTGCAAAAATTAAACTCATGAGACACATTACCAAAACTGACGCCGACAGTTTGTTTTTCACAATCTATCTTAGCATTGACGGTGCTCAAGAAAGGTCTACCAAAGATAATGGGACAAAAGTCATCTTGTGGGGAACCAAGAACTAGAAAATTAGTAGGGTATTTTACTTTCCCACACAAGACTTCAACATCTCTAACAATCCCAAGTGGTGTGATAGTGTCTCTATTTGCAAGTTTAATAGTAACATCAATATCTTCCATTTTAGCAGGTGCTATTTCATTCATAATTTCTTGGTATAAGGTAAAATGGATAGCACTCACACTAGCACCTAAATCACATAAACCATGGTAGCAATGATATCCTATTTTAACTGAGACAACAGGCAAGCCTTCTATAGGTCTATGTTTATCTTTTTTATCGGGTTTAGCAATTCTAACAGCTTCATCACAAAGGTAGATGACATGCCCATCAATATTTTCTACCAAGAGATCTTTAACCATAGCAACACTAGGTTCTACTTTAATTTTCTCAGGGGGTTTAGGTGCTCTTATATTAATCTTACGAACCACAGTTGATACCTTAGCATGTTCCTTCATCCTAACAGGGAAAGGTGGTTTTTCAATATAAGCGGTAGGCACAACTGGATCAACATTGTAAAAGATGGTTTTTCTTTAGCTATGACCGGTTCTTTAATTTCTTCTTTAATAGGGGGATGATATTTAAACCACTTCTCCTTAGGGAGATCAACGTGAGTAGCAAATGCTTCATAGAAAGAGGGTACTATCTCAGAGTCAAGTCCATATTTAGTGCTAAACTTGTGAAAATTGTCGGTATTCATAAAAGATTTAACACAATAAAATTCAAGCTTTATACCTGACTCATTACCTTCATCGAGTTCCCAATCTTCAGAGTTGCGTTTAATTCTTTCTAAGAGATCCCACTTGAAATCAATAGTCTTGTTCATATAAGAACCAGCACAAGAAGTATCGAGCATGGATTGATCATTATGAGAAAGCCGAGCATAAAAATTATGAATGATAACTTCCCTCAGAATGTAATGATTGGGGCATGAATATAACATTGACTTAAGCCTCCCCCAAGCTAGAGCGATACTTTCTCCTTCACGAGGCCAAAATTATATATATAATTCCGATCACGATGAACTAGATGCATAGGATAAAACTTTTGATGGAATTCCAATTGCAAACGATTCCAGTTCCATGATCCAAGATCATCACATAGCCTATACCATGTCAATGCTTTTCCCTCCAAAGATAAAGGGAAAACCTTCTTCTTAACTTCATCTCCGGGTAAACCTGCGAGCTTAAATAATCCACATATTTCATTCACATATAAGAGATGCATATCAGGATGTTCAGTTCCATCTCCTGCATAAGGTTTAGCAAGCAGTTGTTCTACCATACCCGAAGGAATTTCATAAGTAACATTTTCAGTAGGTGCTGTAGGTTGAGGGGTAAATAATTGTTGTTCCGGTCGAGGTGAAGATACCCCGAACAAACCCCTCAAAGGATTTTTCACCATAGTAGCAAGTAGCAATAAATTTCAGCACGTAGTATAAGTTTTTTCTTACCGGTTTCCACTTACCAAGAGCGCTTCACTCCCCGGCAACGGCGCCAGAAAAGATTCTTGATGACCCACAAGTATAGGGGATCAATCATAGTCCTTTCGATAAGTAAGAGTGTCGAACCCAACGAGGAGCAGAAGGAAATGACAAGCGGTTTTCAGCAACGTAATCTCTGCAAGCACTAAAATTGTAGGTAGCAGATAGTTTGATAGCAAGGTAATTTGTAACGTGCAAGTAATGGTAACGGTAAGCAAGGTGCAGCAAGGTAGCCCAATCCTTTTGAGGCAAAGGACAGGCCAGAACAATCACTAGTAATAGGCAAAGTGTTCTTGAGGGTACACGGGAATTTCATCTAGTCACTTTTGTCATGTTGGTTTGATTCGTGTTCGCTACTTTGATAATTTGATATGTGGGTGGACCGGTGCTAAGGTGCCGTTGTTACTTGAACTAACAACATACTTATGATTAACCCCCTCGCAAGCATCCGCAACTACGAGAAAAGTATTAAGACAAAGTCTAACCATAGCATTAAACATGTGGATCCAAATCAGCCCCTTACGAAGTAGCGCATAAACTAGGGTTTAAGCTTCTGTCACTCTAGCAACCCATCATCTAATAACTACTCCACAATGCATTCCCTTAGGCCCATGAATGGTGAAGTGTCATGTAGTCGACGTTCACATGACACCACTAAGGGAATCACAACATACATACCATCAAAATATCGAACACATATCAAATTCACATGATTACTCGCAACATGACTTCTCCCGTGACCTCAAGAACAAAGGTAACTACTCAAAAATAATAATCATGCTCAAGATCAGAGGAGTAATGAATAGCAAAATGGATCTGAACATATAATCTTCCACCAAATAAACCATATAGTAATCAACTACGCAAGGTAATCAACACTACTAGTCCCACAGGTACCAATCTGAGGTTCCGGTACAAGGATTGAACACAAGAGATGAACTAGGGTTTGAGAGGAGATGGTGCTGTTGAAGATGTTGATGAAGATTGGCCTCCCAAAGATGAGAGGGGTGTTGGTGATGACGATAGCTTCGATTTCCCCCTTCGGGAGGGAAGTTCCCCCGGCGGAATCGCTCCGCCGGAGGGCAAAAGTGCTCCTGCCCAAGTTCCACCTTGAGGCAGCGGCGCTTCATCCCGAAAGTCCTCCTCCTAATTTTTTAGGTTTTTTGGTAATTTATACCAGAAGATGGGCACCGGAAGCGGGCCAGGCTGGGCACAACCCATCAGGGCGCGCCCAGGGGGGCCTGGCGCGCCCTGGTGGGTTGTGCCCACTTGGGGGGCCTCATCCGGTACTTTTCAGCTCCAGTAATTTTTATTAAATATAAATATAATCTCCGTAAATTTTCAGCTTCATTGGAGTTGTGCAGAATAGGTATCTCTGACGTGCTTTTCTTGGGTCCAGAATTCCAACTGCCGTTATTCTCCCTCTTTGTGTAAACCTTGCATATTATGAGAGAAAAGGTATTAGAATCACTCCCCAAAGCATTATTATTCAACAGAACAAAGTAAATAACAGTAGGAAATCGTGATGCAAAATGGACGTATCATGGGTCGAGCCCTCCGTGGACTCTCGCGACCGCTACCCTCCGTGGTTGAAGACTCCATAAACGTGGACGTACGATAGCACCACCTATCGGAACCATGGGAAAAATGTTCGTGTTTCCAAGTTGCGTTTGATCTCCTATCCCTCCTTTACTTACATGTGTTTGTCTTTACTTTCCGCTGCTATACTCTTAGACATGCATGGGTGAACTTGACTTGTGCAAATTGCTAAAATCTGCCCACAACTAAAATTGGGAAAATGATAGATTTTTATTTGGTCAAGTAGTCTAATCACCCCCCTCTCTAGACATACTTTGGATCCTACAGTTTCCCGCTGTCGCCTCCGGGGGATGAAGGCGGTGCTGAAGGCCACGCCCGCGCTCCGACGCTCGCAGCATCCTTCTTGGCTGCCATGGAAGAGAGCGGGGAGGTGATACGTCTCCAACGTATCTATAATTTTTGCTTGTTCCATACTGTTATATTATCATTATTGGATGTTTTACAATCATTTTATACCAACTTTATATCATTTTTTGGGACTAACCTATTGACATAGTGCCAAAGTGCCAGTTGCTATTTTTGCTTGTTTTTTACTTCGCAGAAAATCAATACGAAATGGAGTCCAATCGCGACAAAACTTTTTGGAGATTTTTTCTGGACCAGAAGACAACCAGTGGGCAAAACAACTGCCGGAGAGGAGGGCTGTGGAGAGCACAACCCACCAGGGCGCGCCAGGGGGGCCCCGGCGCGCCCTGATGGGTTGTGCCCGCCTAGGCCCCCTTCCGCACCGCCTCTGATGCCTATAAATTCTCAAATATTCAGAAAACCGTAGAGGAGTCGACGAAACACAATTCCAGTCACGGCAAGTTCCAGAACCGCGATATCCAATCTAAACACCATCACGGAGGGGTTCATCTTCCTCATAGGTGCCTCTCCGATGATGCGTGAGTAGTCCACCATAGACTTACGGGTCTGTAGGCAGTAGCTAGATGGCTTCTTCTCTCTCTCTTATGATTCTCAATACAATGGTCGCTTGGAGATCTATTTGATGTGAACTTTTGCGGTGTGTTTGTTGGGATCCGATGAATTTTGAGTTCATGATCAGTTTCTATCCATGAATATTATTTGAGTCTTCTTTGATCTCTTATATGCATGATTGCTTATAGCATCGTATTTCTTCTTCGAATCTTTAGTTTAGTTAGGCCGACTAAATCGATTTTTCTTGCCATGGGAAGAGGTGCTTTGTTATGGGTTCGATCTTGCGGTGTTCTTTCCCAGTGACAGAAGGGGCAGCAAGACACGCATGTATCATTGTTATTAAGGATAACAAGATGGGGTCTATTCCTACATGAATAGATCGTGTCTACATCATGTCACCGTTCTTATTTCACTACTCCATTTTTCCATGAACTTAATACACTAGATGCATGCTGGATAGCGGTCGATGTGTGGAGTAATATAGGTAGATGCAGGCAGGAGTCGGTCTATCTATCTTGGATGTGATGTCTATATAATGATCATCGCCTTGGATATCGTCATGACTATTCGATTTTCTATCAATTGCCCAATAGTAATTTGTTCACCCACCGTGCGCTATACTCATGAGAGAAGCCACTAGTGAACCCTACGGCCCCCGGGTCTACTTTTCCATCATATTGCTCTCCGATCTATCTTTTTGCAATCTTTGTTTTCAGATCTACAAAACCAAAAACCAAAAAAACATATTGCTGCATATTTACTCTTTTTATTTGTGTTCTTGAGAGATCTATCTCTCCTATCTATCACTACCTAATCTATCTTATTACCGTAGAGAGATTGGCAACCTCTCTTCGGCGTCGGGTTGCAAGTATTTGTTGTTTGTGTGCAGGTGCTGCTTATTGGGTGGTGGTGATCCTCCTACTGGTTCGATAACTTTGGTTTCATAACTGAGGGAAATACTTACCATCGCTGTGTTGCATCATCCCTTCCTCTTTGGGGAAATACCGACGCAGTCTCAAGCCACGTCAAAGGAATTTCTGGCGCCGTTGCCGGGGAGGAAGCGGTCTCTTCTACGTGCCTATCATAGGCACCGAGGGGACTCCATCATCATCTACCAGGTTCCTAATCACAAATCTCATCTCCTTGCAATTACATTATTTGCCATTTGCCTCTCGTTTTCCTCTCCCCCACTTCACCAAATTTGCCGTTTTATTCGCCCTCTTTTTCGTTTGCCTTTTTCTCGCCGGATCTCTTTTTGTATGCTTGTTTGCTATCTTTGCTTGTGTTGTCATGTGCCTTCTATTTGCTTGCATCTATGCTTGCTAAAAATCTATTGATATGGATCCTCATCCACTTGCTAATCTTTTCAAAAGACCAAATCATGATGAACCAATTGCTAGTGAGTTAAGTGCAGTTGATTATCTCTATGAAGTTTTGCTTGAAAATCATGAATCTGAAAATTTTGATGAAGTGTTGAAAGAAGAAATTTATAAGGTGATTCATGATAGTTCCTTGATTGAAAAGCATGATCGCAATTTTGCTAGTATGAATTCTCTAAATATCCATGATGCTAATGATATGCAAAGCCACAAGCTTGGGGATGCCCATGGCACCTATGATGATGGTGATGACACGTATGCTATAATGAGTAATGATAACCATGAAACTTATCATCATGGTTTTAATTTGCAATGTGGTTATGTCAATCAAGTGTCTCATGATAGTTATTTTGTTGAGTTTGCTCCCACTACCATGGATGAAAAGGAATTTGCTTATGTGGAGCGTAATGAAAATTCTATGCTTGTGCATCATGACAAGAATGATTTATGTGATAGTTATATTGTTGAATTCCTTCATGATGCTACTAAAATTTATTATGAGGGAGGAACATATGCTTGTCGGAATTGCAATAATATCAAGTTTCCTCTCTATGTGTTCAAAGTTTTGAAGTTATGCTTGTTTTGCCTTCCTATGCTAGTTGATTCTTGTTCCCATAAATTGTTTGCTCACAAAATCCCTATGCATAGGAAGTGGGTTAGACTTAAATGTACTTGTCATGAGATTCATGATGCTCTTTTGCATATTTCAATTACTACTTTTTATGTGAGCATCATTGAAATCATTATGCCTAGCTAGGGGCGTAAAACGATAGCGCTTGTTGGGAGGCAACCCAATGAATAAATAAATTTTTACTTTTTCCTTTCTGTTTTTGAGTGTTTACACAATTATGCCTCTGTTATGATTGTGTTTTTATGGTTTATTTAGTGTTTGTGCGAAGTAAATCCTTTAGGATGATTCATAGGATGAGTAGAAGTGATGCTGAATCTGAAACAGAAACTTTGCGTCCAGTATATGAATTTTCATTTTTTACTGGAACATGATCTTGATCTGAAATTTGAACACAGTGTTGCTATATAAATTCCTTACGTTCTCCTAATTTTTCAGAATTCTCAGAGTTACCGAAGTATTGGTAGAGTACAGATTACTACAGACTGTTCTGTTTAAGACAGATTCTGTTTTTGTTGCATTGTGTGCTTGTTTTGATGAATCTATGACTTATATTGAAGGGTATGAACAATGGTAAAGTTGAAATACAGTAGGTATAATACAATTATAAAATATGAATGGGTTTGCAACAGCACCTAAAGTAGTGATTTGCTTGATTATACTAACGGATCTCACAAAGATTTTGTTGAGTTTTGTGTGATTGAAGTTTTCAAGTTTTGGGTGCGATCACGATGGATGAAGGAATAAGGAGAAGTAAAAGCCTAACCTTGGGGATGCTACCGCACCCCCAAGATATATCCAAAGAGAAAGAAGCAACTAAGCTTGGGGATGCCCCCAAGTGGCATCCCCTCTTTCTTCTAACGACCATCGGTATTTTACTTGGAGCTATATTTTTATTCGTCACATATCATGAGTTTTGCTTGGAGCGTATTGTATCTTTGCTTGCTTTGTCTTCTAGTTTTCCCTTTGTATCCTTGCTGTACACACCTATTTGAGAAATCCAAAATCATGCTATGATTTGATAGAATTGCTCTATGTGCTTCACTTAAACTTTTTGAGCTATAGAATTGCTCTAGTGCTTCACTTATATATTTTTGAGCACGGTGTGCTTGGAAACTTTTGTAGAAATACTCTCATGCTTCACTTAGATTAATTTGAGAGTAGATATATTTTGAAGAAATCCTCTCATGCTTCACTTATACCTTTTTGAGAGATGAAATCTTTATGCTCATGTGCTTCACTTAAATTTGTTTGAGCTTGCCAAAAAGCAATGGCAATATATGAAACTAGTCCCAAAGTGATAGATATCCAAGGAGGATATAATAAAAACTTTCATGAAGATCATTGGACGAATTAAACTTGATTCTTTGTAATAGTTTTGAAACATGATGATAGTAATATGTGAGTCATGTTAGTGAGTAATTGTGCTTAGTAGGAATGTTGGCGTTAAGGTTTGTGATTCCCTATGCATGCACGAAAGTCAATAGTTATGCAATGAAGTTACATCCAACTTGCGGTGCATTATTCGGTGTTAGTTATGTTCAATGCTCACTTATGTGATTTTTCGTTTCTTGGTTTGGTTGCTTCCCAATCTATTTGCTAGCCTCCATTTGTACTAAGTAGAAATAGTACTTGTGCATCCAAAATCCTTAAACCAAGTTTTGCCTTATGAGTCCACCATACCTACCTATATGCGGTATTTCCATGCCGTTCCAAGCAAATTTGTATGTGCCATCTCTAAATTTTCAAAATAAATTTTCTCTTTTGTGTGCCCGTACCGCTCATGAAACGGTCGGGAGTGTACAATATTTTTCCATGCTAGATGTGTTATTCTCAAGATGAGTGTTTATTCACTTGTCATTGCACGAGAGTGCGGCGGTAATAGGGATGCCCATTCCCGAAATGAAAAATAAAAAAAAATATTTACTTTATGTTGTCAAATAATAAATTCCTTGGAAAGTGTTGGTATGGAAGGCAACCGTGGATACGGCCCGCCATGGAAAGTGAAAGTTTGGTGGAAAAAGGAATAAACTTTATTTTCTGTTTGGGAACCGCCTATGATATATCTAGCATGGAAAGTATTGTGAACTACTTTGTCGTTTTCGTTGACAGGAAAAGCATGCCACCCAAAATATTTTTCTCTCTCAATTTAAACCTTGAGCTCTGGCACCTCTACAAATCCCTACTTCCCTCTGCGAAGGTCCTATCTATTTACTTTATGCAATTTTTATTTTTGCTTTGAGTCTCCATCTTCTCTTATAAGCACCAACTAGGGGGCACTATGATCGTACTTGAGCATTGGGCATAGCTAATATTTGAGTGTGTTTCATGAATGGATCAATGATTGAGCATGATGGGTTAGGGATAACTTTCTTTAGTGTTGATATTTTGAAAGACATGGTTGCTTGTTGACATGCTTGAGTATTGAAGTCGTTATGCTAAAACTAGACTATTGCTTTGAATCATTATAAGTCCAAATGTCCATGCTATAAAAAAGAAGAAAAGAATATGATGAACATGTTAGGCAGCATTCCACATCAAAAATTCTGTTTTTATCATTTACCTACTCGAGGACGAGGAGGAATTAAGCTTGGGATGCTGATACGTCTCCAACGTATCTATAATTTTTGCTTGTTCCATGCTGTTATATTATCATTCTTGGATGTTTTACAATCATTTTATACCAACTTTATATCATTTTTTGGCACTAACCTATTGACATAGTGCCAAAGTGCCAGTTGCTGTTTTTGCTTGTTTTTTTACTTCACAGAAAATCAATACCAAACGGAGTCCAGTCGCGACAAAACTTTTTGGAGATTTTTTCTGGACCAGAAGACACCCAGTGGGCCAAACACCTGCCGGAGAGGTGGGCTGTGGAGAGCACAACCCACCAGGGCGCGCCCTGATGGTTTGTGCCCTCCTCGGCCCCCTTCCGCACTGCCCGTGATGCCTATAAATTCCCAAATATTCCAAAAACCCTAGGGGAGTCGACGAAACACAATTCCAGCCGCCGCAAGTTCCAGAACCTCGGGATCCAATCTAAACACCATCACGGAGGGGTTCATCTTCTTCATAGGTGCCTCTTCAATGATGCGTGAGTAGTCCACCATAGACCTACGGGTCCATAGGCAGTAGCTAGATGGCTTCCTCTCTCTCTTATGATTCTCAATACAATGGTCTCTTGGAGATCTATTTGATGTAAACTTTTGCGGTGTGTTTGTTGGGATCCGATGAATTTTGAGTTCATGATCAGTTTCTATCCATGAATATTATTTGAGTCTTCTTTGATCTCTCATATGCATGATTACTTATAGCATCGTATTTCTTCTTCGAATCTTTGGTTTAGTTAGGCCAACTAGATCGATTTTTCTTTCCATGGGAAGAGGTGGTTTGTGACGGGTTCGATCTTGTGTTGTCCTTTCCCAGTGACAGAAGGGGCAGCAAGGCACGCATGTATCGTTGCCATTAAGGATAACAAGATGGGGTCTATTCCTACATGAATAGATCTTGTCTACATCATGTCACCGTTCTTATTGCATTAGTCCGTTTTTCCATGAACTTAATACACTAGATGCATGCTGGATAGCGGTCGATGTGTGGATTAATAGTGGTAGATGCAGGCAGGAGTCGGTCTACTTATCTTGGACGTGATGCCTATATAATGATCATCGCCCTCGATATCGTCATGATTATTTGATCTTCTATCAATTGCCCAACAGTAATTTGTTCACCCACCGTGATCTATACTCATGAGAGAAGCCACTGGTGAAACCTACGGCCCCCGGGTCTACTTTTCCAACATATTGCTTTCCGATCTATCTTTTTGCCTCTTTGTTTTCAGATCTCCAAAACGAAAAATACAAAAACATATTGTTGCACCTTTTATTTGCTCTTCTTATTTTGCGTTCTTGAGAGATCTATCTCTCCTATCTATCATTACCTAATCTATATTTTTACCGTAGAGAGATTGACAACCTCTATTTCGCGTCGGGTTGCAAGTATTTGTTGTTTGTGTGCAGGTGCTGCTTATTGGGTGGTGGTGATCCTCCTACTGGTTCGATAACCTTGGTTTCATAACAGAGGGAAATACTTACCGTCGATGTGCTGCATCATCCCTTCCTCTTTGGGAAACACCGACGCAGTCTCAAGCCACGTCAGCCTTTGCTCCTTTGCTCTTGAAGAGTAGCGTGCTCCTTTAAAGGTGGTTATAATCGGTGAACGGACCTTTGAGAGAGGTACATGTTTAAATCGCTGCGACATGCATGAGCTTGACGCCTGCTGTGTTGAGAGTAGTTCGGTCGAACCGACCACTCTGTTGTGATGAGGTGTCCCCCCCCCCCCCCGCAGCTGCCCATGGTATTTTAAGCGCGAAATTGTGCCTTCTCGGTACATACCTGACGGGTAGCAGGGCCATGTTGTGGGGGCGCGTCCCTATTTGTGATGAACATGAGATTGCTCTAGGAGATCGGGTCATGCTCGGACCCGCTTGCTCGCCTGTCGCAGCTTGTCGCCTGGTTGGGGTCTTGGTGCCTCGATGTCGGACTGGAATTCAGCCTCTAGAGCCGCTGTGTGTTCCTCAGTCTGGAGTGAGCGTTCTGTATTGCCATTGACAGTGATGACCCCTTTGGCCCAGGCATCTTGAGCTTCCGGTATGCGTAGTGGGGAACGGTGTTAAAGCGAGCGAACGCTTTACGGCCGAGCAGTGCGTGATAGCCACTACGGAAAGGCACTATATCGAAGATCAAGTATTCGCTACGAAAGTTATCGGGCGAGCCGAACACTACTTCCAGTGTCACGGTGCCCGAGCAGCGTGCTACGACACCGGGGATGACTCCCTTGAAGGTAGTGTTGCTGGGTTTAATTTTCGACGGGTCGATACCCATCTTTTTTACTGTGTCTGAGTAAATCAGGTTAAGGCTGCTTCCTCCGTCCATTAGGACTCTAGTGAGGTGGTACCCATCAATGATGGGGTCCAGAACGAGGGCGGCCGAGCCTCCATGACAGATGTTGGTCGAGTGATCCCTACGATCGAAGGTGATCGGGCAAGCCGACCACGGGTTAAACTTCGGGGCTATGGGCTCTATGGCATAGACCTCCCGAAGTGCGCATTTCCTCTCCTTTTTGGGTATATGTGTGACATATATCATGTTCACAGTTTTGACCTCTGGAGGAAATTGCTTCTGCCCGCCATTGTTCGGCCCGCGAGGTTCTTCATCGTCCTCGCTGCGCGGGCTCTTGCTCTGTTCCCCGGCTGCGAGCTTGCCAGCTTGTTTGAACACCTAACAGTTTCTGTTGGTGTGGGTGGCCGGCTTGTCTTGTGTGCTGTGGATCTGGCAGGGCCTATCCATGATTTTGGCCAAAGCGGTAGGTCCATCCCTGTTCCCTTTAGAGGGCTTCTTCCGTTGTCCGGGTTTTGAGTTGTGGAAACCGGCGTTTACCGCCGTGTCTTCCGAGTCGCCATTGCTATGGCGGTGTTTATTTTTGTTCCGCCTTGGCTTTCCGTTACCGTCCCGCACTTCAGAGGTGCCGGGGTCTTCGGGATTGTGGCTTCAGCGAGCTAGCCAATTGTCTTCGCCTACGCAAAAGCGGGCAATAAGTGAGGTGAGGGCAGACATCGTTCTTGGCTTATCATGACTGAGCTAGCGAGCTAGCCATTCATCCCGGATGTTGTGTCTGAACGAGGCTATCGCCTCGGCGTCCGGACAGTCAACGATCCGGTTCTTCTTAGATAGGAACTGTCGGCGTTCTGGGAACGGGGGTACCCAGACCTGCCTGCCTGCGGCCCAGGGCGTGGCCCACTTCGACAGCCTGGTACGGCCCGGCGCGGCACCACTGAAGACATGACCCTCGCGAGAGCCCCACCCACACGAGAAGGACGACGCCAAGACCCCCGAAAGGAGGAGTCTTCCCGAGGTTGCCTCCCGAGGGGCGGAAATCCCTATGCAGCGCCCGGCCTCGTGAGGTCGGGGGTGACGCAAGCTGGGCCAGGTGGGTGGCAGCAGGCGCAGGAGAGAAAGTTGCCTCTTTGGTGCAAAGGAGGCAAGGAAGTACGCGGGATCCCAAGACAGCCCCCCAAAGGTTTCCACTCTGGTGTAACAAGACCAAGACCGCGAGCCCCGCAGGACGGATGTCATCGCCGAGCCCACCTCTGCGTCACCACCAGCTGCTTTGCAGGCGAAGACCACCTTTCATCAGGATAAGATGTACCTCCTGTCCCCTTTTGAATTTGGCCGTTGTGGGATCCCTTCCCACCAGTGCGATAAGGGAAGAGGACCCGGGCCACTATAAATAGGGACTGGGCTGCTCCATAGAGAGGAGGATCCAGAAACACCCGAGCGCCCTTGCGAGATGGCTCACGATTGTACCAGTTCATCCACAAACCTCCTCGAGAGCCAATCCACCCAAATTAGAAGTAGGGTTTTACGCTTCGCAGCGGCCCGAACCTGGGTAAATCCTCGTGTTAGCCTTCTTCCCCGTGATTGAGTGAGTCGATTGGCCTAGGCTTTGGAGCTGTGAGCTTGGGACCGAAGCTAGTTGGGATCTTCGCACATGCCCCTGAGTTCGAACCTCTTTGGGTTTTGTGGAGCCCAAAATCCGACATTTGGCGCGCCACGTAGGGGGCGTGTCGGAATCCTTCCACAAGCTTTGCTTCCTCTCCGCTCCGCCGTTTCGATGGCCAACTCCCGTCAAGTTTTCTTCGGCCTCGGCGGTTCCACCTACACCAACTTCGCTGCCACCTCTCATGATGCGCGCTCCGGTAGCTCGGTGCTGGGTGGTTGTTACCAGGCCGCCAGCGTCGTCGCCACCGCTGTCGCTGCTCATGCCGACCAGGCACCGACAGGCTCCGCACGCCCACCGCCGTAGCAGAGTGCTCGCCTCAAGGCACCGCCCGTAGGACCATCATCACCATGTGTCCATGTGGGAGAGCTAAACGCGCATGACGCGCTGCTGATGGCAAGCGAGCTGCTTCGTCATCGCCCGACGGACGGGGGCTTTGACGCTTGGGCCGACCACATCGCTGAGCTGGTCACCGTCGCGAGGAGGGCCTGGGGCACGCGCCTCCCCTCTCCATCGCCGACGCTGGGCGTCGGGAGCTCTCCCGCCGCGCAGCTCCCTTCGTCAACAGGCAGCGTGCCCGGGCCATGCCCGGGCGGGCCCGAGCAAGGCCCGCCCCACGCAGTGCTCCTTCTCCTCTGGGTCCCGGTCACTGGATTCGGGGCACCGCCCAGCCTCGCCGGTGGTACGTATGAAGAAGGTGACAGGACAGTCCGCGCGCGCCTCAACGCGCGCGCTCATGACCCCGTGGACCGTCGGCAGCCTAGGTCGTCCCAGCGTGAGCATGCCAACCGGCGCAGGGATCAGGCGGCTCAAGCCTCCGAGCAAACAGGCAGCCGTAACGGAGGCGCGACAGATGACCACGGAGGCAACCCTCGTCAAGACGCGTGCACCCAACCTCGCGTCGATGGCAGAGGCAAGCAACTTCGAGCGGAGGCTCAGCGCAGGAGGGTCTGTGGTCGTCTTGCCACCCGGGGAGGCCGACCGCGGGGCGCGCAGAGACGGCTCAGGAGGAAGCCAAGGCCTTTACACGAAGGCCTATGTTCCAAGCAACATCGTAGCTGCGGACGGCGCCGCGAGACACGCGCCCGTCGCAGGTGCCGACATCTTCCCGGAGTAAGGAGGTGTCCCGGATGCCCTCTTCAAACCGGGCTCGGGGGCTCCTGCTGAGGGAGCACCGAGCCAGGTTGGTGTTGGAAACGGGGCTTCCCAGGATGCGCGGGGGCGCGCTGCGGGCGCCGCCCTCGCGAGCGGGCAATGCATGGCCGGGCACCTGGGACGCAGGAGCAACCGCCTAGGGGACCGGCAGGACACAAGCAGCGAGGGCCACGCGCGGCTCTAGGGGCGCCGGCGCGGCCCTCAGGAGGTAGGGCCTCGCGAGGCCTCCGAGTCGCGGCCTGGCCGGCGCCCCGATGCCTCACGAGGCGGCTTCATTGACACAACACCCCTATGGCTGCGCTGGGTGCATTGCGCTCATGTTTGGGCCGCGGGAGCGCAATCCCGCAGCTACACGGGGAGCAATGCACTCATGTTTGGGCCGTAGGGGCGCGCAAATGCGCGGGAGGGCTCGTGACCAACTTAGGAGCACCTAGGCCTTGCGCCTGGGGGCTTGCCCAGCTATCTTCAACCGTGACACTCTCATGTAATAATGTGTGGGCTGTATACGCCCGGAGCCCCCCGAGGACGCGGAGGGGTTCCCACCCACGCCCAAGTGGAAGCCCCATGCTCTGCGCTGGCGGACAACACTGTCCACCAATGACTATGCCCACGCCTAGTGGAAGCCCTACGCTCCGCGCTAGGGGGGAAGACGAAGACGAAGATTAGCCTAGGTGCCGGACGCGGCTGTTGCTTGCTCCTTTTTGTATTCGAATTGCCACTTTTTGAAATGAAACTCAAAGTTTCACAACTTTATTTGAAAAAGGGATGGGAATTTTCTCTCTTTGCAATCTTTTTGGTCTTGAAATCTCGTTTTCTGAATCGACACCTGTCGGTCTCCCCCTCGCGCAGCCCGCGAGCGGGGGCAGCACGGGCACGGTGTGCACACCTTGCCAAGGCCTTGGCACCTTGGTCCTCACGTGGCGCTCTCGAGCGAGCCGGCAGGCGCATGTTGCCTCAGAGGCGCCCATCTTCTGGCGGCCGACCCTCGCTTGGAGGCTTCTCGCTCGGGGGCTTCCGCCGTAGCCCGCCGCGACATCATGGAATGCCAGGAGGCTCAGGCACCTCTCGAGGCAGGAACTGGCACGGAAAGGTATGGGAGCCGCTTGAGCGTTAAGGTGGACTCCTGAGCAACGCGACTTAGGAGGCTCACTAGTCGCATAGCCCCTCGCCCCTTGGTCTCGTCCTGGTGATCCGGACGCCCCAACGGCGGTCGAGGTACGTGCAGGACTGGGCCCCGCCGACGCAAAGCACTAAGAGGGCTCCCAAACCTCTTCGCTCGCAAGGAAGAAGACCCCCCGGCGAGATCCCCAAGCTCCCTAGGCGCTCCAGCTGCACCTCACAACGCACGAACTTGCCGTGGCCCGCCAAGCTAAGTATCCCAACCATAAAGAGCAGAATTTTTTTGATCCAATGATAACCCAAATACTGGGGTATGAGACGGGAACACTAACGTGAGAATGCAGGCGCTACGGTTTACTACGTGCCCCCGTAAGGCCTCCTGTGGCTCCAGGTTCAGGAAGGACGGCGCAAGGGAAGGAATTTGGCCTCTCTAGGCATCGCCGCTAAAACCTCGGCCTTGGAGCGGCACGTGTCGCCTCAGTAGTGTCCACCTCGTGAGGTCGTGGCAGGCTGCTATCGTAGGACGTTGTGCGAAACCCCTTCGGACCCCCCGAGGATCGCCAGGTGTGGAGCAATGACACAGCGAGCCAAGCGAAGGCGCGAAGGGGTGCACGGAGGCGCACCAACAATGACGCAAAACCGCGTGGAAGAGATGAGGGCGCGCCGCACAAAACAAGCAATCAGCGGTTTAAAAAAAAGGAGGGAGACGAAGGTATAACACAAAAGTTTAACGCCCCCAGGGGCCAGATGTTTCTTGGTGTAACAGGGACCGAAAGGAAGAAAACAGGGGAAGCTCAGAAGAAGGAGCCGCTGTCACCATCGAGGCCCCCGCCAGCCACGACGCCGGAGTCGCCGTCCTCGTCTGAGGAAGGCTCCTGGACGAACCGCTCCACCAGGGATTCCACCTGCTGGCACACCTCATCCCTGAGGGGCCTCTGGAGCTCCTGGGGCACTGGCTCCATCACGCAGGAGAGATCGAGCTCTGGGACGTGGCGGCGCAAGTTGGAGAAGACACACGTCAGCGCGATGTCCAGGAGGTCGCGCGCGCTGGATTCGTTGTCTTCGTCCACCCAAGAGACGCCGGTCTCCAGCGCCTCCACCACCTTGCCAAAGAAGTTGAGATAACCCCTGTCGCCGTGTGCGCACGGCAGCGCAGGGGCTTCCCCGACGAACCGGCCAACCGCACCGACCGCGAGGTGGGCAATGTCCAGATATTGCTTGGCGCGCTACGCCGCCAGCATCCTCACGTGCGTCGCCTCGTCCTGGGCGGCCTGCATGGCGTCAGCTGCTCCCTTGATCTGGGCCTGAAGGGATGCCAGCTCTGTCTTGGCATCCTCCTCACCTCGGAGCGTGGCCTGTAGGGCGGCCTCGGCGCCCGCTAGTTGGGCCCTGAGCGCGTTCGCCTCCTCCTGGAGCTCGTCGAGCCTGCGCCTCTAGGGTGCGGGCTCCCTGGGAGAAGGAGGCAATTAGATTCAGCATGCCGGGCCTGGTTCACAAGAAAGGGAGGAGGGCGTCGGAATACACACTCGTCGATGACGGCCCAGCGCCGGCGTGCATGGGCCGGCCTTGAAGGCCCCCCGCCGCTGCCTCCGGAGGCCGGTGGTGGAGCTGGAGACCCTGCGCGCCTCCCCGAGCCTGCAGCACTGCCCCCAGACGCCATGAAAGGTAAGGGAAGAGAAGAGGATGGTATCTTTGGAAGGATGGGAAGCGAGAGGACGTGTCAGGATGGCATGACCCCCCGGGTGGGGCGGGTTTATTGGCGCAACCGTTGTCCACGAGGCGTCGTGGGGAGTGGAGGCGGCGTGTGCTCCCCGGGCGCCATGTGTCCGACTCGGCCGGCGTGCAGCCCTGCTTCATGTCGCCTCACCTGCACACGACGGGTCACATCCGTGTGGGCCGAGGGGAGAGAAGACACAAGGAGACGGTCGCATTCAAGGAAGGACAATGATGGCCGGCGCGGCGCGCAGGCTCCGTGTCAGCTTGACTCGGGGTGGTTCCCGAAGTCTTCGGGAGGTGGAGGCGTTCGCGTCTCGTTACACGCCACGCATCAGGCTGGGCCCGTAGGCAACTGGGGCCCACGGCGCTCAGGTCGGCTCCTTCGCCTTCGCCACGAAGCCAACCCAAGCGCGCCTTGGGCCCGAGGGCTGCTGTCGGCGTTCTGGGAACGGGGGTACCCAGACATGCCTGCCTGCGGCCCAGGGCGTGGCCCACTTCGATAGTCTGGTACGGCCCGATTCAGCACCACTCAAGACAAGACCCTCGCGAGAGCCCCACCCTCGCGAGGAGGACGATGGATGCCAAGACCCCCGGAAGGAGGAGGCTTCCCCAGATTGCCTCCCGAGGGGTAGAAATCCCTATGCAGCGCCCGGCCTCGTGAGGTCAGGGGTGACGCAAGCTGGGCCAAGCGGGCGCCAGCGGGCGCAGGAGAGACAGTTGCCTCTTCGGTGCAAAGGAGGCAAGGACGTACGCGGGTTCCCAAGACAACCCCCAATGGTTTCCACTCCCGTGTAACAAGACCAAGACCGCGAGCCCCGTAGGACGGATGTCATCGCCGAGCCCACCTCTGCGTCACCACCAGCTGCTTTGCAGGCGAAGACCACCTTTCGTCAGGATAAGATGTACCTCCTGTCCCCTTTCGAATTTGGCCGTTGTGGGATCCCTTCCCGCCAGTGCGATAAGGGAAGAGGACCCGGGCCACTATAAACAGGGACTGGGCTGCTCCATAGAGAGGAGGATCCAGAACCACCCGAGCGCCCTCGTGAGGTGGCTCACGGTTGTACCAGTTCATCCACAAACCTCCTCGATAGGCAATCCACCCAAAGGAGGATTAGGGTTTTACGCTTCGCAGCGGCCTGAACCTAGGTAAATCCTCGTGTTAGCCTTCTTCCCCGTGATTGAGTGAGTCGATTGTCCTAGGCTTTGGAGTTGTGAGCTTGGGACCGAATCTGGTTGGGATCTTCGCACACGCCCGTGAGTTCGAGCCTCTTTGGGTTTTGCGGAGCCCGAAATCCGACAGGAACCGATTCCAGAATTGCCTGGCTGATTCGCCAGCCTTCTGGACGACGTTGCTTGGGTCGGAAGAGTCCGGGGGGTGAACATAAGTGCCTTGGAAGTTAGACCAGAAGGCGTCTTCGAGATCCTTCCAACTCCCAATGGAGTTCTCGGGGAGACTGTTTAACTAGTGTCAAGCTGGTCCCTTCAGTTTGAGTGGTAGGTATTTGATGGCATGGCGATCGTATCCTCTGGCCATATGGATGTGAAGGAGGAAGTCCTCGATCCATTGTATGATTCTATGTTTACGGGTTTAAACCCTTCGGGGAACTGGTGCTGCATGACCTCGTCTAAGAAACACAGTGGGTGTGCGTCACCTCTGATCCGGGCTACGTCGTGCCGGAAGTCGGCTGTTGGCTAGGCCTGGTACTGTTCCCGGCTTTTGTGGTTGAGGTCGAGCCACGATTGGTTGCCATCCCGTCTGGCGGGGGACGTCCCCTAGATCCGCAAATGGATCTAGTGTGACCTGCCCTATAGTCCAGGTCCTGCCGTAGATCGTATCGAACCTCAGGATGTGCTGGCCCCTTTCCCCTCCTATGAGGTGATGTGGGCCAGTATTCGGCGCCTTTAGCCACCCTGTCCCGTCCTCGAGGTGGGCGGTCTGGCTGGTTGTACTGGGCGCGCCTGGGAGATTCGGGCTCAAGGGCCTCGTTGTCGAATTGCGGCAGCAGGCGCCGGTGTGGGTAACTCTTGTCTTGGTCTGGCCGCTCAATGCCGAACCCTTCTTCGGCTGCCAGGACTTTTTTCCATCTGTTGTTGATGGTGTATTGTTCGGCTTTGAGGTGCTGCTGCTTTGCCTTTAAGTTTCGAGCGGTGGCTATGAGTTGTTGCCTGAATCGTTCTTGGTCCTCGGAGTTTTTGGGGACGGTGAAGTCTTCGGCTTCGAGGCTCTCCCCCTCCTCGGCGGGTGGGAGGTAGTTATCATCGTCGGAATCAATGAGGTGATGTTCTTACTTGAACTGACAACCTACTTATGATTAACCCCCTCGCAAGCATCCGCAACTATGAGAAAAGTATTAAGACAAAGTCTAACCATAGCATTAAACATGTGGATCCAAATCAGCCCCTTACGAAGTAGAGCATAAACTAGGGTTTAAGCTTCTATCACTCTAGCAACCCATCATCTAATAACTACTCCACAATGCATCCCCTTAGGCCCATGAATGGTGAAGTGTCATGTAGTCGACGTTCACATGACACCACTAAGGGAATCACAACATACATATCATCAAAATATCGAACACATATCAAATTCACATGATTACGTGCAACATGACTTCTCCCGTGACCTCAAGAACAAAGGTAACTACTCGAAAATAATAATCATGCTAAAGATTAGAGGAGTAATGAATAGCATAATGGATCTGAACATATAATCTTCCACCAAATAAACCATATAGTAATCAACCACGCAAGCTAATCAACACTACTAGTCACCCACAGGTACCAATCTGAGGTTCCGTTACAAAGATTGAACACAAGAGATGAACTAGGGTTTGAGAGGAGACGGTGCTTTTGAAGATGTTGATGAAGATTGGCCTCCCGAAGACGAGAGGGGTGTTGGTGATGACGATAGCTTCGATTTCCCACTCTGGGAGGGAAGTTCCCTCGGCAGAATCGCTCCGCCGGAGGGCAAAAGTGCTCCTGCCCAAGTTCCACCTCGAGGCGGCGGCGCTTCATCACGAAAGTCCTCTTCTTAATCTTTTTAGGTTTTTTGGGAATTTATACCAGAAGATGGGCACCGGAAGCGGGCCAGGCTGGGCACTACCTATCAGGGCGCGCCCAGGGGGGCTGGGTTGTGCCCTCCTGGGGGGCCTCCACTGGTAGTTTTCAGCTCCAGTAATTTTTATTAAATATAAAAATAATCTCTGTAAATTTTCAGCTTCATTGGAGTTGTCCAGAATAGGTATCTCTGACGTGCTTTTCTTGGGTCCAGCATTCCAGCTGCCGGTATTCTCCCTCTTTGTGTAAACCTTGCACATTATGAGAGAAAAGGCATTAGAATCACTCCCCAAAGCATTATTATTCAACAAAACAAAGTAAATATCAGTAGGAAATCATGATGCAAAATGGACGTATCAACTCCCCCAAGCTTAGACCTTGCTTGTCCTCAAGCGAAAAGCCGATATTGAAAAGCATGTCCACATGGTTTGAGAGAGAGGTGTCGATAAAAACAAAATACGGACATAGAAGCATCATGCTTATTAACATAACAGCAACAAAGACTAAAACAAGAACTTATTTCAATACATTTTTATCATAAAGCTTCACATGAACAAGTAACAATTCATCACAACATAGAAGTATGAAGCATAAACCTTATTGGAAACCAACAAACTATGTTCTCAGTCAACTTTGCAACTACAATTCATCATATTTTCAGGAAGGGTCTCATGTCAGAGCCTTTGGCAAGTCCACATACTCAACTATCATTAAGTCTTCTATGATTGCTAACGCTCACGGTCATACCCATGAACAAAAAGTTTCAACCGGACACATAGGAAGATAAGGGCTTATAGTTTCGCCTCCCAACGTATTTACCTCAAATGTGATGTCAACAATAATAACTCATGCCCACCCATGTCCAACTAGATATGTGTTCCTAGATCTTTCCTCACCACATGATGCTTGCAAAAGAAAAAAGTAAAAAGGAATAGGGAAGAATACTTTGACTCTTGCATAAAATTAAGTGCATAAAAGTAAAAGTTAGGCCCTTCGCAGAGGGAAGCAGAGGTTGTCATGCGCTTATTGTTTTGTATGCTCAATCCCTTAATGTAAAAGAACGTCATGCTATATTGCCCCCTATGATAGCAACCTTTATTATGCAGTCTGTCGCTTTTATATCTTTGCCATCATAAGTTCGTATAACGCTCAATTTTCTCTTACACTAATTGATCAAAACACTTTTAGAAACAATTTTTATTGCCTTGTTGCACCGATGACAACTTACTTGAAGGATCTTTCTCGATCCATATGTAGGTATGGTGGACACTCAAGGAAAGAGTTTAGGTTTGGGTTTTTGGATGCACAAGTAGTATCTCTACTTAGTGCGGAATTTTTGGCTAGCAAAGATATTGAGCAAGCACCACATGTTAAGGGATCTATGACAATATAACTTCTATGTGGATATGAACAAACCTAAATCATTACGTTGTCTTCCTTGTCCAACGTCAACAATTTTGACATATAATATTTGATGGGGGGTCACAATCATAAAAGATGTCCAAGATAGTGTATTTTCATGTGAATCTTCTCTTCCCTAATTAATTCTTTCATGAATTGCATCATTGACCAATGCTATGTTTGTCAATCTCCAATAAATTTTACTACTTATACTTTTCCTTATGTGATGTCATTACTCACCATAAGATTAGCATATGATTCTTTTCATTTATTTGTCTTTCTTCTATTTGATTGCAACAAGAAAGTAGAGAAGCAAAATCTCAAACTAAACTTTATTTTATAACTTTCACTCGATTACGTAGATAGGTAGACCACGAAACTAACACACGAAAATAGATCATGCTAAACTTTTTATCGACTAAGGCAAAGGGAAACTAAAGATAGAACCAAAATAGGTAACGGTGAATAAAAGTGGTGGTGATACGATACCGGGGCACCTCCCCCAAGCTTGGCTCAAGCCAAGGGGAGTGCCCATACCCATGTGCTCAAGTCTCCTTTGGTGGTGGTGATGAAGAAGGTGGAGGTGTTGCGGAAGCCTTCTTCTTCAGCTTATATTTAAGCATAAAGTTTTCCTCCCTTAGATCACCATTCCCCAACTCAAGCTTTAATATCCTTTTGCATAAGGCCTCCTTGCTCTCCTGCAGAAAACAAGATGGGATAAATTGGACCTTAGGTTTGTATCTTCTTGGGAGGCTTGACTTCTTGAATTCCACATGCATGTCTCCCGGTTGAGGCAATGGATCATCCTCTTCCTCAGAGCTATCATCTTGTGTTTCTTTCATGGTGGCATCTTCTTCCTCCTCCGAGGTCCATAGATCTGGATAGATCTCCCTAAAGATCTTTGGGTTTGAAACATAGGGATCAACATGGCTCTCCCCATATGAATCTTCAGACGACATATTTTTAGATCTATCAGGAAAGCAGCACGAAACAAGAACAGGGGATTTCTCTGCGATGCGGTCGTCAAAACAGTCGGGGGTATTTATAGAGAATTTTTATTCTTGGGAAACAAGTATTTGGAAGGAAAACGGAGCCGGGAAGGCATCTGAGGTGGGCACAACCCACCAGGGCGCGCCCAGGGGTGCCTGGCGCGCCCTGGTGTATCATGCTCACCTCGATCACCTTCCGGTTTATTTTTTATTCCTAAAATTTCAAAATATTCCAAAACTGACAGAAAATATTTTTGCAGATTTTTCGAAGTCCGTTTACTTACCGTATCACATACCTCCTATTTTTAAGTATTCTGGAGTGTTCCGGAAGGTTTCTTTTATGTGTTCCTCCGGTGTCATGGTTTGGATAACATTGCTTTCAATGTTAATAGGCGTACCTGAGATATAATGCTTAATTCTTTGGCCATTGACCACCTTCAGGTTAGTACCTTCGGCATTATTAATCTTGACAGCTCCAGAACGATAAACCTCTTCAATAATATATGGTCCTTCCCATTTGGAGAGAAGCTTTCCTGCATAAAATCTTAAACAAGAGTTGAATAAAAGAACATAATCTCCTATTTTGAATTCCCGCTTTGGGATTCTTTTGTCATGCCATCTTTTCACTTTTTCTTTGAATAGCTTGGCATTTTCATACGCTTGGGTTCTCCATTCATCTAGTGAGCTAATATCAAATAGCCACTTCTCACCGGCAAGTTTGAAATCATAATTGAGTTCTTTAATTGCCCAAAATGCTTTGTGTTCTAGTTCTAGAGGCAAATGACAAGCTTTTCCATACACCATTTTATATGGAGACATGCCCATAGGATTTTTATAAGCTGTTCTATAGGCCCAAAGTGCATCATCTAATTTCTTAGACCAATTCTTACAAGACCTATTGACAGTTTTTTGTAATATTAATTTTATTTCTCTATTGCTAAGTTCTACTTGACCACTAGATTGAGGATGATAGGGTGATGCAATTCTATGGTTAACACCATATTTAGCAAGCATCTTACGGAAAGCACCACGAATAAAGTGTGAACCTCCATCGATCATTAAATATCTAGGGACTCCAAACCTCGGGAAGATAACCTCTTTAAGCATTTTAATGGAGGTGTGGTGATCAGCACTACTAGTTTGAATAGCTCCTACCCACTTAGTGACATAATCTACCGCAACTAAAATTTGAGTGTACCCGTTAGAGAAAGGAAAAGGCCCCATATAATCAAAACCCCATACGTCAAATGGTTCAACAACAAGTGAATAATTCATAGGCATTTCTTGACGCTTACCGATATTACCAATTCTTTCACATTCATCACAAGACAAGACAAACTTACGGGCATCCTTGAAGAGAGTAGGCCAATAAAAACCAGATTGCAATACCTTCTGAGCAGTTCTATCTCCCGCATGATGTCCTCCATAAGCTTCGGAATGACATTTCCGTAGGATTTGTTCCAGTTCATGCTTAGGTACACAACGCCTAATAATACCATCTACTCCTTCTTTATAAAGATGTGGGTCATCCCAAAAGTAATGTCTCAAGTCATAGAAGAATTTTTTCTTTTGTTGATATGTGAAACTAGGTGGTATATATTTAGCGACAATGTAATTAGAATATCAGCATACCAAGGTGTGTTGTGTGAGACACTTATTGCAGCTAGCTGTTCGTCAGGGAAACTATCATCAATAGGTAGTGGGTCATCAAGAATATTTTCTAACCTAGACAAGTTATCAGCTACGGGGTTCTCAGCTCCTTTCCTATCAACGATATGTAAGTCAAATTCTTGAAGCAAAAGAACCCACCTAATGAGTCTAGGTTTGGCATCTTTCTTTTCCATAAGGTATTTTATAGCGGCATTATCGGTGTGAACAATAACTTTGGAGTCAACAATATAGGATCTAAATTTATCACAAGGAAACACAACTGCTAAAAATTCTTTTTCAGTAGTGGCATAGTTTCGTTGGGCATTGTCTAGAGTTTTACTAGCATAATGGATAACATTCAATTTCTTGTCAACTCTCTGTCCTAGGACAGCACCAACATCATAATCACTAGCATCACACATAATTTCAAAAGGCAAGTTCCAATCAGGTGGTTGAACGATAGGTGCAGAGGTTAAGGCTTTCTTGAGTGTTTCAAAGGCTTCCACACAATCATCATCAAAAACAAAAGGAAGTAAAATATGTTTGAAATGAATGGCGTCTCTCTCACCTTCACCACCACCTCCCCGGCGATCTCCTAAGTTGACCGTCAACTAGCGTTTCTACTCCGATCAATCTCTCGGGCATCTCTTTGGGATTCTGGCAATACCCATCTCTCATGGATTCTCTCGGCGGGTCTACCCTTGGCTTGGATTTCTCCAAGGGGTTGGTTTTTGCGGAAGGGATCTATAGATCAACGGGTCTCACCGTGCATCCGATGGAAGGCCTTGGATCTTTCACAATGATTGTTTCTTTTAGCAGGCATTGCTTCCGCTTATCGGAGGAATCAGTGGCGGTGGCCCTAGAGGCTGCCATTGGTGGATCAGCCATTGAGTTTGGAGTTCTTGCAGTTAAAGACAAGGTGTATTCTTTTAATGTCTCTTCCAAACAGGTTGGTTTTACCATTATCAAGCTCCGTTCCTATTCTTGTGTGGATTTCAAATGCTTCTTTCATCTTTGGGGCAATGGCGGTCCGAATTGGGTTAGAGAGTTCAGAATCTGGAAGAAGGAATATGATGCGGAATGGATTTTGGTAAGCCCTTCAAAACAAAGGGCTGCCTTGGGTTTGCTAGCTATGCACAAAACACCTATGCGATCATCATTCAAAAGGGATAATTCAGTGAAGAAGAGTTTGTCTTTTGCAACTTTTCAGAATTATCCTGTCTGTCGTGGGTATAGATATGCTGCCTCTCAAAGTGAAATTGATGTTATCTCAGAGGATGCAGGGTATGCTATTTCTGCTAATGAAAGGGATATTATTCATCCTCAGCCCTCTCCAGATATTAATTGGACTGTCACCAGACCACATATTATGTTTGGTTCGGTTTCTTCTCCGGCCGGCGACGGTGGCAACCACGGTGATGGAATTGAGGCCTGAGATCCCTTTGATTTAGGAGAAGGAAGGTGCGGATATTGTGCCACCTGCCACGCCCGATATCCAGGGCGGGATTGTGGGCATTTCAAATGCCCGTCTGGTGGACAGGGCTGATGGTGGGCCTGTGCTTTCCCCGGTGTTGCTGGATTCAGCCCATTTAGGTTGTGAGATGATTACCCCCTTGACTATGGAGGACTCGGCCCAATTGGGTTCTGAGATGATTATCCCCTCGACTCAGGAGGCTGAGGAATCTTTTAGTAATCTCATTTCCGGTATGGCCACGGATATTCTAACATGTCAGGTGTGTTCAGAAGTGGGACATTTTGCGGCTCATTGCCCTGCAGTTATGATATGTTCAGCATGCTCTAAGGAGGGACATTATAGGAGGGATTGTGCGGCGCTGGCTCGAGAACTTGGGTTAGTTTGGAAGGAAAAATTAACGTCGCCGGAAATATCGGGACCCACTTCCTTCATTGAAGCGGTTACTCCAACAAGGCCTACGCCCGACGCTTCGTGCTCCCCTGCTACCCCTATTCTATCTAGTCCCATCAGCGACAGGCCAAAACCCCTTTCTTGCTCCCCGCCGGCAACCCCGCCTCCCCCCTCGCCTGAGAAACACCCAGAGATAATGGCGAACTTTCATCTTGATCCTATGCGCTATGTTCCGGTGGCACATCAGATCATTGATGGCGGAGAACTCCGGCTCCCGCGGACTTTCGTCACGCCACCGTCTGCCATCCAGAGGCGACATGTGGAGTTCATGATAGCTGAGGTAATGCCTATTCCTGAGCCAAATGAGATTGGGCATATGAGAGAGGCTGTTATTGATCTACTTGAGCAAAGAGGTGTACAAGTGATGTCTGCACAACCATGGATTTCAGGTGTTCGTTTAGAGTGCGGGATGCTGGTGTTCGTTTTACTCTGCTGCAACTCCCACCTCTTCTGCCAGGCAATGACACTTTTTTTAGATTTATGAAGAACGATGAGGGTACTGGTTTTCGGGGCACTCAGGGTTTTTGTGATGGCTGTCTGATGTTTTTGGGGGTCCCATTAGATCTGCGAACGATAGAGCATCTACGCGCTGCGGTTAACACTTTTGGAAAGTTTCACCATTGGGTCAATGATGATCCATACCTAGTCAGAAGTATTGTTTCTGCTTCATTTCCTGAGGACATTCTTGTTCCCAGAGACGTGGTGTTTAATGACTATGCACATCGAGGGGGGCCAGAGTTTCTTGGACTGTCCCATGCTATATCTTGGGGGCAAATTTTGCTGAACAGATGCCGGAAGATGAGAATCCTATGCCCATCAATGGCAATCCTCACCCCTTGCCAGGGCAGCTTCTGCCAGAGCACCACAATTTTGTGCTTCCCCCCTACCCTGCTTTGGGTTGGAACGAGTTGCCGTCAGTTCCGCCCCCATGCATCATCATGTGGATGCTGACAATTGGGGGCATGGGCATTGGGGTGATGAAGCACCTGAGCAACAGCACCAAGAGGATCGACCAGTTCAAGATCAAGAGTCTATGGTGCTTGATCAGCCATCTGTATCAGTATCTGATAATGACACTCATCAGGACCATCAGCATGACCATGTTTCTGAAGAGGTTGTTCAGCAGCAGAATCCTTTGGCAATTGTGCCATATTAGCCACCGGTGATAAACCATCAGCAGATATTCGTTTGGGCTGTAAGATTGGTGTATGGCCCGCCGTTGCCGCCGGAGCTTGCTTGGAAACGAACTTTCCAGACTCTTTTAGCGGGAGGGATGACATTTGAAGTGCAGAAGCCTCTGTCAGTTCAACCCCTGTCGCCTGTCGTCCTATCTAAAAGGAACTGGGGCTTGGCTTTTGATGATGTTCAGGTTCTTTCGGCTCTTCTGTGGAAGGACAATTCTCCTAGCAGGCCCACCAGGCCCAGTTCTTTGCTTTCAGAAATGGATGTTGCTTCCTCTGATATATTGGAGCCCAGGGAGCCTGATGTGTAGGATAACATAACATTTACATCTGCTGTTTCTTCTTCAGACAGTTTATGTTTTGCTGCTGCTCCACGCACTGGTACCGCCACAAGGCACAAGTCCAAGGCTCCAACCCCGCTGGTAGAATCTGAGGTGCGTCGATGCACTAGGGGTTCTGTCAGGCGTGATGGGTACAAACCGGTGTTTCTTGAACTAACTTCGGAGCCGAAGAAAAAGAAGCCGCGCAGCAAGCCTCTACTGGAAGCGAGCACGCCCAAGGAAGGTTCGGAGGGGGATGCATTCCCCCCCACACACACCCATCAAGGAGCTTTAGATGATTGGGGAGGAGCTCGGCATCGCAGTGGACAAGCTTACGGAGGAGCAGCTTATGGCTGTTCCCGCGAAGAAGTCGACGGATGCTTCTGATGATTAGTTATATCATCCACCAGTGGGTTTGGTGCGCCCCTAAGCTTGCCTTTATCTGTCTGTTCTTATTTCTGTGTGAAAACTGTTGTTTTATTCTGGTACTCTGTCAGTTGGTTTGTTGGAGTTGTACTGCTACAGCTTTTCTTGTGATGATGTCATGTTGGGCTAGCTACTACATAGCTTGATATATGCTGCTGCCTGATTATGTTTTAAATGAGTAGAACCTATCATAGAAAATGGAATGTTCTTTGCTGGAATGTTCAAGGTTTAAATTCGTCAGCTAGGCAAAGAGCAGTCAAACAGAAGCTAGAGGAGAGTCAATGCGCTGTGGCATGTTTTCAGGAAACCAAATGTGACACTTACACACTTAAGGAGATCAGATCTTTCTGCCCGAAGCAATATGATAACTTTGCTTTTTCCCCTTCAGTGGGTGCCTCTAGTGGTCTTCTGGTGGTGTGGAATTCCTCTGTACTTCATGGAACTTTAATTGAAGTGCAGTCTTTTGGCGTTGTAGTTAGGTTCACATCTAAAATGAGTGCTGATGTGTGGACCCTGGTTAATGTTTATGGCCCATGTCAGGGAGAATTGAGGGATAGATTTGTGGATTGGCTTCTATTGGGGGATTTCAACTTTATCAGATCCTTATACAATAGGAATTTGCCAGGAGGAGACATCAATGATATGTTCATTTTTAATGAGATAATTGGACATCTAGGTTTGGTGGAATTGCCAATCAAAGGAAGGACATATACATGGTCTAATATGCAAGACATACCTCTATTGGAACAACTGGATTGGTTTTTCACCTCAACCAACTGGGTCACTTGCTATCCTATAACAGAAGTTTTGACCTTGGATCGGACTGCATCTGATCATGTCCCCTGTGTGGTGGTTATCACAACCTCAATCCCTAAAACGAACATTTTTAGGTTTGAGAACTACTGGACCAAGGTGGATGGCTTCTTAGATTGTGTATCTAAGTCTTGGAATAAGTCATCCCACAAGTCCAATACTGCAGCTGTTCTGGCCCACAAATTCAAAAATCTGAGATATGACCTGAAGAGATGGCAATTTGGAATCTCCAAGATGAAAATTGCTATTAATAAATGCAATAAGGTGGTTGAATGGATTGATAGGATGGAGGAACTTAGGCCTCTGTTCTGACCAGAATTCAATTTTAGAAAGGTTGTCAAATCACATTTGGAACACTTGCTGCATCTGCAATTCTTATATTGGAAAAAGAGATGTACTATCAGAACCATCAAGGTGGGAGAAGAGAACACTAAATTCTTTCATGCAATGGCCTCTGAGAGGTATAGAAGGAACTCTATTGCTAATCTGCGTCTGGATGATGGCACAGTGGTCTCTGAACATAGCCAAATGGAAGGAATTTTATGGTCTTCTTTCAAGGGGCGTATGGCCACTGCAAAAGGCATTGTCATGGGTTTTGACTTACCAAACCTGATCAAACCAGTGCAGGGCTTGGAGGGTTTGACCAAACCTTTCACTAAGGAGGAGATGGATCAGATGGTAAAGTGTATGCCTATTGATAAAGCCCCAAGTCCGGATGGTTTCAATGGGCTTTTCCTCAAAAAGTGTTGGCACATTGTATGCCAGGATTTCTACAATTTTGCCAATCATTTCTATGAGGGTCAAGCAAATATAGAAAGTATTAATAGCTCTTTTGTTACTTTGGTGCCCAAAAAATCCTCTCCAGAAATGGTTGGGGACTATAGACCAATTTCCTTGACGGTTTTGGGTATTAAGTTCCTCACAAAAATGGCAGCCAATAGATTCCAAGAGGTCATCCTGGATTGTGTTCACAAAAATCAGTATGGATTTATTAAAACCAGAACCATTCAGGATTGCATAGGTTGGACTTTAGAATATCTGCATCAATGCCATCAGTCTAAGAGGCCAATTCTTATACTGAAGCTGGATTTTGAAAAGGCTTTTGACTCAATTGAACATGAAGTCATATTGGAAATTTTGAGGTATAAAGGTTTCAACTCTAAATGGAGAAGTTGGATTCATCAGTTCCTCACTTCTGGCTCCTCTGCTGTCCTCCTAAATGGAGTGGGTGGGAAGCAGTTTCAGTGTAAGGCTGGTGTCAGGCAAGGAGATTCCATCTCACCTCTGCTGTTTGTCCTAGCTGTTGACCTCTTACAATCAGTGGTTAATGATATGTTGGCTAAGGGAACAATATAGTTGCCCATACCATGTCATGACAAGGATTTTCCGATTATCCAATATGCTGATGATACATTGATCATTTTCCCAGTAGTGGAGGAACAGCTCATAGCCCTAAAAGAGATGCTACAGGTTTTCTCACGCTCAACTAGATTGCATATCAACTACCACAAATCATCTATGGTACCAATCAATGTAAATACAAAGGAGACAGTGAGACTTGCTCAGGTTTTTGGTTGTAAAGTTGGAACTTTGCCATTCACTTATCTTGGTCTACCAGTTGGTATTTCTAATCCCAGGATGGAACATCTCATGCCACTGGTTACTTGTATGGAAAGAAGGATGTCATCTAGCTCCTCTTTTTTGGCTCAAGGTGGCAGATTACAGTATTTAAATTCTGCTCTATCTTCTTTGGCGATCGTTTTCCTCTGCAGTTTGTCTATCCCTCCAGGCATACTCAAACAGTTGGAACGGATTCAGAGGCAGTGTTTCTGGCGCAGAAATAGGTGGGAGCATTCACCATCTCTTGCTGCCTGGGAATTAATTTGTAGACCTATAAAGAAAGGTGGTTTGGGTATTCTCAACCTTGGTCTCCAAAATGCAGCATTGCTAATGAAACATGCTCATAAATTCCTCAATAGGAATGATCTACCATGGGTAAATCTGATATGCAACACCTATTACCATGAGAGGGTTCCACAGGGTACTGAGCCATGTGGCTCATATTGGTGGAGGAATGTGCTGAAGATGCTGGATAATTACAGAGAAGTCACCTGGGTGCAAGTTAATCAAGGAGATACAGTGTTGTTCTGCCAGGACAAATGGAACATTGGAAACTCTGTAATACCGCTTAGAGAGAGATTTCCAAGGCACTTTTCATATGTCAAGGATCCTTGGACTAGAGTCAAGGATGGAGTAAGCTGTCCTGATCTGTCCACCTGGTTTAACCTGCCTTTATCAGAGCAGGCTTATGGAGAACTAGAAACACTTCAGGCCCTTGTGGGAGAGATTGACCTCAGCTCCAACCTGTATGATGTTTGGTTCTGGATGGGAACAAACAAGCCTTATACTCCAAAATCTTTCTATATGTATGCCCATCGAGAACAAATCTTTAACCCTTTACTTAATTGGGTTTGGGCCAGCTGCTGCACCTTAAAGATTAAAGTGTTTGCTTGGATGCTGATAATGGATAGATTAAACACCAAGGATATGGTGGAGAGGCGAAATTGGCATATGGATGATGGAGTAAATTGTAGAACATGTCATGCAAGAATGAGGGAAGACAGGGATCATCTATTCTTCTCTTGTCTATTCAGCCAGCGAATATGGAATTACTTGCAAATTGACTGGGGAGATAGCAATGATATGATTGTGGCTGCTACTCACGCCAAACGCTCATTTCGGCAGCCATTCTTCTCTAAGGTGGTGTTCATTGCCTGTTGGAATATCTGGTTAGTGAGGAATGCAAAAGTCTTCCGGAATGTCCAGCCTAGATTTGTTGTTTGGAAGTCAGGCTTTGTGACAGATATATCTTTGCTAGCTCATAGGATTAAGCCTAAGTTTAAGGAGGACCTGTTGAAGTGGGTATCTTTTCTGCCCCCCTGAATGTAATTCTATTAACGTTTCGTTAGGTTAGTTTCTCTTTCTTTTCTTCTTTGTCTTTTTTGGGTTACCGAGGTAACCTTGTACATATGGTTTTTACTTTTCAATAAAGAGGTATAAGGTTGTGGGGGGGTTTTCCCTTACAGTGTTCAGTCAAAAAAAGGAATATCCTTTTGCAAAAGATTAGTAAGAGGCCTAGAAATTTTAGAGAAGTCTTTAATGAACCTCCAATAAAAACCAGCATGACCAAGGAAACATCGAATACCTTTAATATCTTTAGGACATGGCATTTTCTCAATTGCATCAACATTAGCTTTATCCACCTCAATACCTCGCTCAGATATTTTATGCCCCAAGACAATACCTTCATTAACCATAAAGTGGCACTTCTCCCAATTCAAGACAAGATTAGTTTGTTCACATCTCTGCAAAACTCGATCATGGTTGCTTAAGCAATCATCAAAAGAAGTTCCATAAACGGAAAAATCATGCATGAAAAACTCCACAATCTTTTCACAAAAGTCAGAGAATATGGCAGTCATACATCTTTGAAAGGTAGCAGGTGCATTGCATAAACCAAAAGGCATACGTCTATAAGCATAGGTTCCAAAAGGGCAAGCAAAGGTGGTTTTCTCTTGATCGGATTGTGACACGGGTATTTGAGAGAAACCAGAATATCCATCTAGGAAACAAAAATGTGTGTGCTTAGATAGTCTCTCTAGCATTTGATCAATGAAAGGTAGAGGGTAATGATCTTTCCTAGTGGCTTTATTTAGTTTTCTAAAATCAATTACCGTTCTATAACCAGTGACAATTCTTTGTGGAATGAGTTCATTCTTATCATTAGGAACAACGGTAATACCTCCTTTATTAGGGACACAATGAACGGGACTTACCCATCTACTATCAGCTATGGGATAGATTATACCTACTTCCAGAAGCTTTAATATTTCAGTTCTTACCACTTCTTTCATCTTGGGATTCAATCGCTGTTGGTGATCAACAACGGGTTTAGCATCAGGTTCCATATTGATCTTGTGCTGACATAGAGTGGGACTTATGCCCTTAAGATCATCAAGAGTATATCCAATAGCAGCTCGGTGCTTCCTTAGAACTTTGAATAATCTTTCTTCTTCATGTTCTGAAAGGTTAGCACTAATAATAACAGGATATATCTTTTTCTCATCAAGATAAGCATACTTCAAAGTGTCAGGCAATTGTTTCAATTCAAACACAGGATCACCTTTAGGTGGAGGAGGACCTCCAAGAGTTTCAATAGGCAAATTGTGTTTCAAGAGAGGTTGTTGTTCAAAGAAAATTTGATCTATTTCATTTCTTTCACGCATGTGCATGTCATTTTCATGGTCGAGCAAATATTGTTCTAATGGATCAGTAGGAGGCATAACAATAGAAGCAAGACCAATTATCTCATCCTTACTAGGTAACGCTTTATCATGAGGTTGTCTACAAAACTTGGAAAAATTAAATTCATGAGACACATTACCAAAACTAACACCGACAGTTTGTTTTTGACAATCTATCTTATCATTGACGGTGCTCAAGAAAGGTCTACCAAAGATAATGGGGCAGAAGTCATCTTGTGGAGAACCAAGAACTAGAAAATCAGTAGGGTATTTTACTTTCCCACACAAGACTTCGACATCTCTAACAATCCCAAGTGGTGTGATAGTATCTCTATTAGCAAGTTTAATAATAACATCAATATCTTCCATTTCAGCAGGTGCTATTTCATTCATAATTTCTTGGTATAAGGTAAAAGGGATAGCACTCACACTAGCACCTAAATCACATAAACCATGGTAGCAATGATCTCCTATTTTAACCGAGACAACGGGCAAGCCTTGTATGGGTCTATGTTTATCTTTTTTATCAGGTTTAGCAATTCTAGCAGCTTCATCACAAAGGTAGATGACATGCCCATCAATATTTTCTACTAAGAGATCTTTAACCATAGCAACACTAGGTTCTACTTTAATTTGCTCAAGGGGTTTAGGTGCTCTTATATTACTCTTACGAACCATGGTTGATACCTTAGCATGTTCCTTTATCCTAACAGGGAAAGGTGGTTTTTCAATATAAGCGGTAGGCACAACTGGATCAACATTGTAAAAGATGGTTTCTTCTTTAGCTATGACCGGTTTTTTTAATTTCTTCTTTAATAGGGGGATGATATTTAAACCACTTCTCCTTAGGGAGATCAACGTGAGTAGCAAATGCTTCACAGAAAGAGGCTACTATCTCAGAGTCAAGTCCATATTTAGTGCTAAACTAGTGAAAAGTATCGGTATTCATAAAAGATTTAACACAATAAAATTCAACATTTATACCTGACTCATTACCTTCGTCAAGTTCCCAATCTTCAGAGTTGCATTTAATTCTTTCTAAGAGATCCCACTTGAAATCAATAGTCTTCTTCATATAAGAACCAGCACAAGAAGTATCGAGCATGGATTGATCATTATGAGAAAGCCGAGCATAAAAATTCTGATGATAACTTCCCTCGGAATGTCATGATAGGGGATTGAATATAGCATTGACTTAAGCCTCCCCCAAGCTAGAGCGATACTTTCTCCTTCACGAGGCCAAAAATTATATATATAATTCCGATCACGATGAACTAGATGCACAGGATAAATTTTTTGATGGAATTCCAATTGCAAACGATTCCAGTTCCACGATCCAAGATCATCACATAGCCTATACCATGTCAATGCTTTTCCCTCCAAAGATAAAGGGAAAACCTTCTTCTTAACTTCATCTCTCGGTAAACCTGCAAGCTTAAATAATCCACATATTTTGTTCACATATAAAAGATGCATATCAGGATGTTCAGTTCCATCTCCTGCATAATGTTTAGCAAGCAGTTGTTCTAGCATACCCGAAGGAATTTCATAAGTCACATTTTCAGTAGGTGCTGTAGGTTGAGGGGTAACTAATTGTGCTTCCGGTCGAGGTGAAGATACCCCGAACAAACCCCTCAAAGGATTGTTTTCCATAGTAGCAAGTAGCAATAAATTTCAGCACGTAGTATAAGTTTTTCCTTACCGATTTCCACTTACCAAGAGCGCTTCACTCCCAAGCAACGGCGCCAGAAAAGAGTCTTGATGACCCACAAGTATAGGGGGTCAATCGTAGTCCTTTCGATAAGTAAGAGTGTCGAACCCAACGAGGAGCAGAAGGAAATGACAAGCAGTTTTCAGCAAGGTAATTTCTGCAAGCACTGAAATTGTGGGTAATAGATAGTTTGGTAGCAAGGTAATTTGTAACAAGCAAGTAATGGTAACGGTAAACAAGGTGCAGCAAGGTAGCCCAATCCTTTTGAGGCAAAGGACAGGCCAGAACAATCACTAGTAATAGGCAAAGTGTTCTTGAGGGTACACGGGAATTTTGTCTAGTCACTTTTATCATGTTGGTTTGATTCGTGTTCGCTACTTTGATAATTTGATATGTCGGTGGACCGGTGCTAAGCTGCTGTTCTTACTTGAACTAACAACCTACTTATGATTAACCCCCTCGCAAGCATCCGCAACTACGAGAAAAGTATTAAGACAAAGTCTAACCATAGCATTAAACATGTGGATCCAAATCAGCCCCTTACGAAGTAGCGCATAAACTAGGGTTTAAGCTTCTGTCACTCTAGCTACCCATAATCTAATAACTACTCCACAATGCATCCCCTTAGGCCCATGAATGGTGAAGTGTCATGTAGTCGACGTTCACATGACACCACTAAGGGAATCACAACATACATATCATCAAAATATCGAACACATATCAAATTCACATGATTACTTGCAACATGACTTCTCCCGTGACCTCAAGAACAAAGGTAACTATTCACAAATAATAATCATGCTCAAGATTAGAGGAGTAATGAATAGCATAATGGATCTGAACATATAAGCTTCCACCAAATAAACCATATAGTAATCAAGTACGCAAGGTAATCAACACTACTAGTCACCCACAGGTACCAATCTGAGGTTCCGGTACAAAGATTGAACACAAGAGATGAACTAGGGTTTGAGAGGAGACGGTGCTGTTGAACATGTTGATGAAGATTGGCCTCCCGAAGATGAGAGAGGTGTTGGTGATGACGATAGCTTCGATTTCCCCCTCCGGGAGGGAAGTTCCCCCGGCGGAATCGCTCCGCCGGAGGGCAAAAGTGCTTCTGCCCAAGTTCTGCCTCGAGGCGGCGGCGCTTCGTCCCAAAAGTCCTCTTCTTAATATTTTTTTGGTTTTTTGGGAATTTATACCAGAAGATGGGCACCGAAAGCGGGCCAGGCTGGGCACAACCCATCAGGGTGTGCCTAGGGGGCCGTGGCGCGCCCTGGTGGGTTGTGCCGACCTGGGGGCCTCCTCCTGTAGTTTTCAGCTCTGGTAATTTTTATTAAATATAAAAATAATCTCCGTAAATTTTCAGCTTCATTGGAGTTGTGCAGAATAGGTATCTCTGACGTGCTTTTCTTGGGTCCAGAATTCCAACTGCCGGTATTCTCCCTCTTTGTGTAAACCTTGCATATTATGAGAGAAAAGGCATTAGAATCACTCCCCAAAGCATTATTATTCAACAAAACAAAGTAAATAATAGTAGGAAATCATGATGCAAAATGGACGTATCAGCGAACTCTAGGTTCCCGAACCTGATCTCTTGACCGCGGGCGAAATTTTCGATCTGGCCTAGATGGCCGGTCGAGTCAGCATGCAGCATGACACTGCCGAACGCGAAGACCTGCCCGGGGATGAAGATGTCCTCGTTATGGGCAGGTTCGCTGATGATTAGGCGAGCCATCAATCCACGAGTGATCTTACAGCAGAACTCTCAATGAAAGCACCAATGTCGGTGTCAAAACCGGCGGATCTCGGGTAGGGGGTCCCGAACTGTGAATTTAGGATCGATGGTAAAAGGGGACGAAGGAGACGGTGTTTACCCAGGTTCGGGCCCTTGTGAGGAGGTAAAACCCTACGTCCTGCTTGATTGTATTGATGAGTATGATTGTTACGGAGTTGATCTACCTCGAGATCAAAGAGCTAAACCCTAGATTAATTTACTTGTCCTTCTACGAATTAAGCCTCTTGGTTTATATAGACACCAGGGGTACCTAGGGTTACATATGGTCGGTTTCCATCCGGGCATAGATACGCCCATTCTGACTTGGAGGACACACCAAGTCTTCGGAATATTCCCCCCTAAGCCTAGGGTCATTCTGTAGTCCGGCCTTCCTGAAGATGCCACAAGGCGGCCCACCGGGCTGAACCATAGGAGATAAGCCAACAGCCTGAGGACCCCTTAATCCCGGACTCCCTCAGGGTGCCTTAAGCGCTGCGTGGCCAGTCCATAAGATTCGCGGGCAAGGTCCTCACGAGGGCCAACCTCTCGCAAGGCACGCGGCAACATCGCCTCCAGGGACTTCACGAGGCCACTCCACAAGGCTGTCCCCGAAGCCCTCAGGAGGCGGGTCCACCTAGGATTGGCTCGACAAGGCCTTGTGACCCTGCGCTCGCACATGGATGACGCGCGCCGCGTCGGGAGGTGCTAGGAGCGATGCCAGCGGGCACGAACAGAGAGGTTTTCCTCTTTGGTGATAGAGGAGAAACGCCAGCTATCGGGCTCCCAAAGCAATCCCCAAAGGTTTCCCTTCTTGTGCAAGAAGATCAACACTGGGGGCTCGGCAGGACGGAGGTCACTCCCGAGCCCATGAGCATGTCACGATAAGGAGCTTTGACAGGCGAAGACCACTTTTGTCATGATAGGCTACAGTCTTGTCCCCCTTTAAGCTGGCCGTTGTGGCAACCCTTCCCGCCTTGTGTTTTAGGGGGGGGGAGAGGACCAAGGACAATATAAGAGTAGGAACCAGCCACCATAGAGGGCATCGAACCCTGGGCAGGAAAGAACACACCTTGTACTCATCCTCATCCTCAAGCAATCCAGACAAGCAGGAGTAGGGTCTTACACCGCGAGGTGGCCCGAACCTGGTTAAACTGCGTGTCCTTTGTTCGTCTTCCTTAGCTCGAGCCGCGGTAGAGTCGCCGTGAGGTTGTGAGGCAGAGTAGGGCTGGAGAGCGACTGCACCCCAAAGTTCGAACCTTTTTGGGTCCCCAGAGCCCCGATTCCGATAGATCCCCTAAGATGCAAAGAACTCCTATTGGCAAAAGCTTCAAGACTCTACATTTTGTTTTATGCGAGTTGATCACATTTGAGTCCATAGGAAAGCCAATACTATTAAGAGGGGATGAGGTACTGATGATGATATGGTTGCTCAAGTGCTTAGAGATATGCCACCAAAAGGCTCAAACACTTTCTCACAAAATATTTTGTCCTAAACCCTAAACTCCAAATTCGGTGCCACCAAGTACTCCACTTCTATCTCACCGAGACAGAACCTATGCCAAACCCTAGCACCTCGGTAGAACCGAGATTGCATTCGGTGGAACCGAAAAGTAGTGACCAGCCTTCCGTGATCGAATTATTTAATTTCGGAACTTCCAAGATTAATGTTTTGGAGCCACCAAAGTACTGGATCTGCCTAGATTAAGTCGAATCGGTCTCGCCGAGATGTTTCATTCGGTCTCACAGAAAAGCCAAAAGTTAGGACATTCTGCACTAGTCGGTAGTACCAAGTTTTAACTTCGGTGTCACCGAGTTCGGCAATAATGTTGTAACGGTTGGGTTTTTGGAGAAGACTATAAATACCCCTCCACCCTCTCTCACTCATTGAGAGAGCCATCAGAATAAACCAACACTTCCACCATTCATTTTTTGAGAGAGAACCACCTACTCATGTGTTGAGAGCAAGGGATTCCACTCCAACCAATAGATCCTTAATTTCTAGCCTCCCCAAGTTGCTTTCCACCCAATCATCCACTTCTACCAAGCAAAATCTGTGAGAGAGTGATTGAGTGTTGAGGAGACTATCTTTTGAAGCACAAGAGCAAGGAGATCATCATCAACACAACATCTATTACCTCTTGGAGAGTGGTGTCTCCTAGATTGGTTAGGTGTCGCTTGGGAGCCTCCAAATCTCGTGGAGTTGAACCAAGAAGTTTGTAAGGGCAAGGAGATCGCCTACTTCGTGAAGATTTACCCCGAGTGAGGCTAGTCCTTCGTGGACGTAAGCCATGGTGGAATAGACTAAGTTTGCTTCTTCATGGACCCTTCGTGGGTGGAGCCCTTCGTGCACTCATGCAGCCGTTACCCTCTGTGGGTTGAAGTCTCCATCAATGTAGACGTACGATAGCAGAACCTATCAGAACCACGCCAAAAATCTGCGTGTCTTCATTGCGTTTGATCTTCATGTCCCTCCCTTTACATTCATTTGCAATGTCATTCCTTTCCGCTGCACTACTCGTAGGCTTGCATGTGTAGGGTGTGCTAGACTCAGTAAAATCACTAAAATTTGTAAACCGATAAAATTGGAAAAAGGTTAAGTTTTTATTTGGTCAAATAGTCTAATTGCCCCCCCCCCTCTAGACATACTTTCGATCCTACAGCAATACAACATTTTGTAATAGTTGATTGATAGTGAGATGACAAATGAAGCTCGGGACAGATGGACATACTCTTGGTCCACACCATAGTTTCCTTCCATGAAAATGTATACACTACAGGAATCAGCTTCTTTGCCGGCAACCATAGCGGAAGGCAAAGGACCTGCTCACGGATGGCAAATACCTTTGTCGTCCGCTGGCTGACGGCCCCACTTTCGGCACTAAAAGCCACGCTAAAGAGCTCCTTTGCCGTCTGCAAAGACAAGACGAACGGCAAAGATATTTGCCGTCAGTCTTCCCAGCCAAGCTGACGGCAAAGTTCATAGACGGCGAAGAATGGCGGTTAGCCCCGTTAGGTGGCTAACGACAGACTTTGTCGTCTGCCAGCTGACGGCAAACTAAGGCCTGCCTTTGTCGTCTGCCCTCTGACGTCAGCAGACCTGTGGCTGCACGTCACTCCTGCCCAGCCTTTGTCGTCTGCCAGTTACATGTTTGTCGTGTGCTGGCTGACGGCAAAATGGCCAAATGGGTCAGACCTGGTGCTCCCAGGTTGCTGCGACGTGTCCCCTTTGTCGTCTGCCTACAGGCTTTGTCATCCGCAGGCAGATGGCAAAGTGCCTATATTACCCTTTTTTTGTTTGTTTTCTGTTATTTCCCTGCATTTTCACAGCACATATATGATATCTAGATGATTTATAGAGTTGAAGCAGTGATCTAGGCCAGATCAAGAGAACCAATACATATTCAAAGAACCAATACATATTAAAGGAACAATACATACAAAGTTCAATGTTGTTCATCCATATATACATACATATACTTCCACATTGTTCATCAACACAAATAAAAACAAAAACTAAAGCACTCCATCAATGCCATCTTCCATGAAGTGAGTCAAATCTGCAAAATGGGAATAAGAAAGTTAGAGGAGTAGTAGAAGAAGAAGTAGTACAAAAAGAAGAAGAAGAAGAAGAAGAAGAATAGCATAAGAATAAGAAGCATCTCTTCTATCTTTTTATCCTTTTCCTTCTCATTCTTCTTCTTTTATTCTTTCTTTTTCTTCTCTTTCTTCTTCTATTCTTTCTTTTTCTCCTCTTCCTTGTTTTTCTTCTTCTTATTCCTTGTTTGTGTAATTTTAGAGCTAACTTAGGTAATTATGCCATTTTAGAGCTAACTAAGCATATTATGTCATTTTAGAGGAAAACAAGCTAAGTATATGACATTTATGAGCTAACCAAGGTTATTATGCCATTTTCGACCTAACTAAGCTAATTATGTCATAAATGAACTAAATAAGCTAATTATGTCATTTTGGAGGATAATTAGCTAAGTATGTCTTTTTTGGGGAAAATAAGCTAAGTACGTGGCATAATAGGGCTAACTAGCATGTACGAAGCTAAGTATGCATTTGTTAAGCAAAACACTAGAGAAAACTTACCATCGTCGTCATCACGGATGTGAAGCACCGGGGTTCCTCGGGCCGCTTTCACCTGGAGAAGGGGTGTGCGATGCGGCTCGGGAGTTATTCTGCACCAAAGATCATTTGCAATGTCTTATTAGCATGATGACACTCAAATGTTAAGACTAATAACTAATTACCATTCAAATGAAACTCACCGTTCCCGCCGCAGTAATGACTGGCATCTGCGGAAGCGTCTGACCGGTCTTCTCGCACACAGACTGCACATTTGGTTTTGACAAGTCAGTCATATTAGTTAGTAATGAAACGAACATTACATGCATGATTTGGCTAATATGAAGAAGAAACTTACCACGAGAAGCTCGTACATGGTCCGGTGAGCCGCCTCATTCCGTGCCCTGTCCTCCTCCAACAACCGAGCCGGCTTCTCCTCCGCGGCCAGTTCCTTCTCCGCCGCCACCCGGTCCCTCTCCTGTATAAGCGCCTAGGTTGTCGTTCTCTCTCTCTCTCTCTCTCTCTCTCTCTCTCTCTCTCTCTCTGAAGAGCAGCCTGCAACACCACTCCTCGTTAGCATTGTAATCATCGATGGCCACACACACAATGTAATGGAGGAAAGATATTTGAGTCGGTATAACTAACCTCGATGGCGAGATCGACTGGCCATGGATGAGTCATTATCTCAGGACAGGAGCTCGTTTGGTGCGCCTTGATCTCCGTGAGAGTGAGAGGACAATGTATCAGCCCATCTCCAATGGCTATCGAGCCATGGGGCCTCCCGCCACCAGCTATCATCACCAGCTCTAGATCCAAAGGTTGCTGGCTCGGGTTAAAGTCCTCCCCTTTCCTCGCCTTCCCCTCTTCATTGTACCTCACGAGCTTGTGGTGGGAGGAGATGTTGGCGAACTTTTCTGGGTGATCGAGGTCAGACTCAGAGAATGCCTTGCCCTCCTTGTATGAGGCAGTATGGGCCATGGCATAGAGGTCGTACACCTCTAGCACCTCCGTGTTATTGTGTTGCGCCTAAAAGAGAGGAACAAAGTATTAGTAAAGGGCTCAAGCTAGCATGAAGAATGAATTGCATGAATCATGAAGCAAACCACATACCCGGTTCCGCCCAAACTGAAATAAGTTGGCGCTGCGTTGATGGTGTGGCACACCAACCATTTGGGCACGCCGGTCCTTCGCATTGTCGTGGACGGCTCGCCATTGGCCTGTGCACCACTCATCCACCAACGCCTCCCAACAATCCATCTTATCCGCACACCATCTCGGGGGCACCTAGGTTAGTAAAGAGGAATTTGAGCGCTACGCCTATGAATCAAATCAAGGAAACTAAGTACAAGGCCTTAAGAATAGGTAATTACCTTCATGTACTGCTGCTTCTTCGGAAACTTTTTGCGGCACGACGACTTTTCCTTCTTAATACCGCGCGTGGCGTAGTAGTCTTGATCAGCCTGCGGTCGAGCCTCGTGGCGTAAGTTCTGTAATAGGCGCTTGCACTCGGTATTGATAACCTTTGCCGCCTCCTCCTCGTATCCCTCCTCACACCTGTAGAAGGTCTGCAATCAAACGAGACAACACTAATTAGTACAATAACTAGCTATTTTTAATTTTGGATTGTGTAAAGGAGAAATTACCCAAAATCTTTTGATCACCATCTCGGCCCTCGTGCGGCACAAGACACCATCGATCATCTCCTCTAACGGGGCCTTGGCAGCCTTGTAGTGCTCCCAGCTCAATCCTTGTTGTGGAAGCTGACCCTCACCGGGCAACGTGACAAACCCCGGGAAATTTTGCCGGCAAGGCACACCAAGGACGATGTTCGGCCTACGGACTCCACGGGCGTGATGCCAACCCCTGCAGTATGACAAGGCCAACGCATTAGATATTTGAAGAAACGTGAAGGCAAAAGGTACAAAAAGAGTAAATGCACTTACTTCTCCTCATCAGGCCTAATCACCGTCCTCTGCTCGCGGGTCGCCGGCAGGGCGGGAGCCATGTACCACCACGCTGGTACACGGTGACCCCCTCAACCACCTCACCCTCACTATCAGTAGACTCATCCCCGCCACCATCAGCATGGCCACACGGCCCCTCAGGCGGATCCGGCCAGGTACCCCATCCGGACGTCTCCTGGGACGTAGCCCCTGGATCCGGAGTCTCATGGGCCGAAGCCTCTGTGTCTGAAGTCTCTTGGGACGTAGCCCCTAGGACCAGAGTCTCGTGGGCCGAAGCCTCTGAGATCGGAGTCTTGTGGGCTGAGGCCTCGTGGACCGTAGTCCCCGTAGTCTCCACCTCAAACGGGTCCACCCTAGCAGTCCTGTTCTCGGGTGAATGAGCTGGGGGTGGTGGCAAGGAAGGCGTACCAGTCCGCCTACCTCTCCCGCGGCCACGTCCTGTACCTCTATGCTTCTTCCCTCCCCGACCTCCTCTCCCGGTGGGCAACGACGCCGACAAAGAAGCACCCGTGGTTGTCCCCATACCGTCTATCAACGCTCTCCGGAGAGATAAGAGTGGAATGGAAGTAGGCCTCCCGCGGGCCGCCGCCGAAGAAGTACCCGCGGAGCGCTTTGGACCCGCGCCCACCATCTTTCATGACCTGCCATGACAAAGAGTAAACGAAATTAGTACAACATAAAAAATGAATACCTGACATGAATAATAATATGTACATAATTAAAGTTGGGATGCATACAAACTAATAATAGTCTGGATCGTCGTCATCAATAAATGCATCATCATCATCACTATCACGCGTGTCGTCATGAATGACTTGCTCATCGGGTTCAGCGGCATGAACATGTGGAAGGCCTTTCTGCAATCGGTCAAGCATTGACAGGTCATCCGCAGCAGTAACCTCTTCTTCATCCGGCTCTTCTTGTTTCGGCTCAAGGGTGAAGTCGGATTCACTGTCGATGTCTACTTCCATGTTCTGGGGTAAAGTAGAGCGGTTCTTGAAACACTTTTTGGAAAGACGTGTTTCTTGGAAGAATTCTCCTTCATATGTGTGGGGAGTTGGTCTAGCACGTGGCGGCACTTCATAAACGACATCCCAACCATTCAGATTTTTATCAGTTTGGCAGGCCCACAGTAGATAGAAAACTTGGGTCGCCTGTTGAGCCGTAATATAAACATCGGGAACATCTAAATGGGTGCTTTGTTTGATTTCCACTAGCCCTATATGTTCATGAGTCCTTCTAGTCTCCTTCAGCTGGAACCAATAACATTTCAAGACTACGACGTTCGGTGGGTTTTTACCATAGAATAGAAGTTCATAAATTGCTTCAAGTCTTCCATAATACTCGGTACCTCCTTCGTCGATAGTAGAGACACCACAATTTGTAGTTTTTCGGTCGGCCATAGATTGCTCTTTGCCAATGGTACGAAAGTGATACCCGTTGATGGTGTATTTCTCAAATGCACGGACCTTATAGTCAAAACCATTAGCGGCTTGTCTCAATTCGGCGTCCATAGACTCTGAATTAGCCTACAAGTTTAATACGAAATGGTAGTTGCATTAGCCTCAAATTAGACCAAGAAATGAAATGGTCTATTAATGGTAATTACCGTTTGTTTGAACCAAGAGATGAAACCGGGATAGCCGCCTCCATGCTTTGCCAGGAGCTCATACTCTTCGATGGAATCCTTTTTGATCACCGCTCCATCCGAGAATTTGGCGACGTATCGACTGTATCAAATATCCGGGAATAAGAGCAGTTCAAAGAATTAGAAGTTGCGAAACAATGTACCGAGAACTTACTCGATATACGGCTGCACTTCTGTTAGGTTGTTGAAGATATACAACGAAATGGTCCGCCATTCTTCGACATCCAACACTATTGGTTTCCAAGCGCCGGCTGGTGCGAGCTTCCCTTTGAATAGGCTGAGGTTGGATCCACCTTTTCTAGGTTCGTCAGCATTGTACCGAGGCTTCGGATTATGCAAATGACGATTTTTGGCTTCGTAGTGTGCTATCACGAAGTTTGCCACCTCCTCAGTAATGAATGCCTCGGCCGTCGATGCTTCAATTCTACGTTTATTTTTACATTTTGCTCGAAGCGTCTTATGCATCCTCTCAGTTGCATAGCACCAACGATTTTGCACGCCCCCCCCCCCCAATCTTGCCTCGGTCGGGAGATGTAAAATCAAATGCTGCATTGGATTAAAGAAACCCGGTGGAAAGATCTTCTGTAACTTGCAGAGCAACTCCGGCGCCAAGTTTTCCATGTCATCTAGCACGCTAGGTGATATTTCTTTCGCACAAACAACACGGAAGAAATAGCTCAGCTCTTCCAGTACTAGCCATTCAGCCTCAGGGATAAAGCCACGCAACATCACCGGCATTACCCGCTCAAGCCATATGTGCTAATCATGACTCTTGAGACCAAATATTTTCAATTTTTCAAGACTCGCTCCCCTCTTTAGATTCGTTGCATACCCATCGGGGAACAGCAAGTGCATTTTCACCCACAAGATAATTTCCCTCATAGATCCCCTTGCAAGATTGAGCTAGGCCTTTGGCTTCGACCAGTTCTTCTTTCCTTTCGGTTGTTGCATGTTCTGTGACGGTCTATCACATAGAGTCTGCTGATCGACTCTAGCCTTAGGATTATCCTTTGACTTCCCCTCTATGCCGAACAATGTACCAAAAAGGGCCTCTCCGATATTCTTTTCAGTGTGCATCACGGCGATGTTGTGTGGAAGAAGGAGGTCTTTGAAGTAAGGCAGATCGCACAAGCATGTCTTGTGAGCCCAGGCGTATTCCGAATTATACCCCTTGAAATACCCTGGACGCTCTGGATCAGGCTCGAGAGAGTTTAACTGATCCAGGATCTGTTGGCCTGTCAATGCAGGTGGTGCAGAGTTTTTGACAACTGTACCTTTCATGAAGTTCTTCTTGTCTTTTCTGAACTCATGGAGAGGATCCATGAACTGTCTATGCGAGTCGAAGCAAGAATACTTCCGACCCGCATGCAGCCAATGAAACTGAAGAGTTGCCTTGCATGTGGGGCACAGGAACCTTCCATGCGTACCCCAGCCTGGGAATAGCGCATACGCTGGCAAGTCATGCATCGAGTACATGTACCAGACATGCATTTTGAAGTTTTCTTTTCTAGCGGCGTCGTATGTATTGAACCCATTATCCCAAGCTTCTTGCAATTCATCCTTAAGCGGCTGCATGTACACATTCATATTCTTCCCCGGATAGTTGGGCCCTATAATTATCAACGTCAGGAAAATGTTCTTTCTTTGCATAATCTGTCCGGGGGGGGAGATTGAGTGGAATGACAAATACAGGCCAACAATTGTATTGGGTTGCTGTCATACCAAACGGATTGAACCCATCTGTGGCGATGCAGACTTGAGGATGCCTTGGATCTGCCACTTTATCCTCATGTAATGCATCAAAGTGCTTCCATGCAAAAGCATCCGATGTGTGTACCAACATCTGATTCCCATCTACATCTAGTTCGGTTCTTTTGCCCAATTTTGTGCCATGTCATCTGTCTAGCTGTCTCTTCGACCATGAAAAGACGTTGAAGTCTTGGTATGATTGGCATGTACCGAAGAACATTAACTGGGATTTTGGTCTGCCTCTTCTCACCCATACCATTGTCTACCACAACATACCTGGAAGACTTGCAAATGGGACAATAGTTCAAGCCCGCATACTCAAGCCTAAATAAGGCACATCCGTTCTCACAGGCATCTATCTTCTCATAGGGCATCTTAAGTACACGGAGGATTTTGTCCGACGGGTACAGGTTTGCAGGCATGACATGGCCTTTGGGTAGAAAGCGTCCAAATAGTGTCATCATCGCATCGTAGCACTCTCTGCCCAAGTTGAACTGAGCCTTCAGAGCCATTACTTGCGCGATGGCATCCAACTGACAAAGCTCAGTGTGCTCTTGGAGAGAATGTTTTGAAGACTCCAACATTTCATAGAAGGCCTTTGCAGATTCCTCCATCTCATCGTCCAAATCCCGAGCATCATCAAAGTCTTGCACCATGTCTTTGATCCTGGTACCATGCTTGTCAGTGCGACGACGAACCACCTCAGCTCTGGTACGTTGGGCAGACTCACCATGAAATGTTCACACCGTATAATCAGGCGTAAAACCCCACTTCTGCAGGTGTTGACCCATTTCACCCTCTGTCCTTTGTTTAAAGTTGTCGCACCTAATACAGGGGCACCAGGTTTTCCTCTGGCCATTTGCAAATGCGGCTTTCACAAACCCCTTGGTTTTTGTTAACCATTCATTGGTCATGTCTTTCTGACTAGTGTGACCGGTGTACATCCACGCACGATCACTCATCTTGCCTAGCTACTAAACACACAAGAAATATATATATATAATTCAGCATATATATATATATATATATATTCATCAGTTAATCAAGTTTGTCAATTTTATTACGTCCATGCAACCTACACGCTAATAGGTAAAGATAGGTCCTAATCCCACCCGAGTATGTGTAGATTGGGTTCATTTTTCCATGCTCTGCTCCGGATCCGACACAGAATTTTGGCAGCACCTCCCCGTTGTTCTCCTGATACACGTCTCGGCATTAAACAGAGAGGATGTGTACCCGGAGAACAACGGGGAGGCACTGACGAAATTCTACATCGGATCCGGAGCAGAGCATGGGAAAACAAACCTAATCTACACATACCCGGGCTGTCCATGGATAACGTGGACAATTCGAAAGGATGGCGTTAAAAAATATGAAAAGACATGCATAATTATAGATGCCTCCCTTTCAAACGGGAGACGCATACTGGTCACGCATACTGATGATTGAATATACCTATATCTAGCAAGTATCATCGGCACGAAGACCGGAACAGGGCAAATGAAGGGGGGAGGAGGAGATATCATTTGTGCTCACCCACGAACACATGGAGCTCGTCGAACGCAAGGGGAGGTCGTCGGACACCAGACCCTCGCAGCGACGAAACAACTGCACATTTAAATCCACTCGATCAACACGAATATTCAATCCCGATAGAAAAATCTCTCTCTATATAACTACTTTTCCACTTCTATTTCTTCTTCTTCTTCTTCTTCTTCTTCTTCTTCTTCTACTGATGGCAAATGACATCTTTGCCATGAGTCCCTTCTTTGCCGTCTGTTTTGTGGAAGCTGACGGCAAAGAACTTCTTTGCGGTCAGCTGGCAGACGGCAAAGAATGGGCTGATGGCAAATTCTTTGATTCCAGTAGTGATAGTGCCCTTATGGGGGCTAACACATCACACAACATTTTCAAGCAACTGTGGAGCTCTTCATGTAGACTCGGGCATAAGATATTCTTCTTGATGTTGCTTCATGACAGATTGAATACCACAAACCTACTCCAAAGAAAAAACATGTATTTGGAAGATTATAGATGTATCCTATGCTCTAACAAGGCTGAGGAAACCATCTTGCACCTCTTCTGGGACTACTCGTTTGCTCTTTGTTGTTGGGATTTTCTTTTCAATGAGAAACAAAGAGGTATATCAACTTATGATGAGATCATCCTATCTATGCCACAACTCCGAGGTGAAATAGCATTAGATATTATCATGTCAGCCTGTTGGGGTATCTGGTCAGTCAGAAACGATAAGATCTTATTAGCACCACCTAACATCAGCACATGGAAGTACTATCTCAAGGAATGTCTGTGGGCAGTAGAAATTAAGGCAAAAGATACCAAGGTGGCAAGGATAAGAAGTTGGTTAGCACAGTAGTTGGGATAGGAATAACTCTATGATTTCGTTTTCATGTTTCCTAGAAAGGGCTTTAGCTGGATTGGTCTAATGTGCACACTGATGCATTGTACTTTGTATTTAGTTTTATTAATTAATGAAAATACCATTCTACGGTTCCAGCTCTAAAAACATAGAATTAAAATATGGGGTCCATATTCATTCCTCATGCTATAACTCATAAACTTGGGTTTGGTATTATGTTACTCCGGCCTCCTTTCCTAGACTTATGATGATATAATGCTCTCCTCTTAATCATCAAAGTAACCTGTAAGGTCTCATCACTAACTCAAGTGTTCAGATGTTTGACAAACATTTTGTTTTCAAAATGGTGAAAAACCCTCTCTCGATCCCTGCACCGAGTATGTGTGCAACTTAATTTACTGGAAATCACAAAATCTCAGAAAGCCATTTATAAGTCATCTGTGACATTTTCAGACCGTACGATTTATATAAGTACAAAAATAATAAAGCATATCGATGATTATTGTGGAAGCCTGGAAAGCGCGCCATGTGATGAAGGGTGTGCACAGATCATCGTGCTTGTTCACAAAAGACCAAGCGACTTCATTTTAGCAGCAGCTTGGGCCTGTTGTGCAGACAAGTGCACTCCTCCACACCCTTGCGGATGGAGTCGCTATCTTGGTAGTCGTCGCGGAAGGTCTCGAGATTTTCGTTCATGTTGGCAAACAATGACACGACCAGCTCGTGATGCCATCTCTCCACGCGAGGGAAGTTGCAGTACTTGCTTCCAAAATCATCCATATACTGCAGATCAAAGGAACAAACAAATGCTCCAAAGATAAATATCTTGATCAGCTAGCTACGTACGGAAGCGTTGCTAGAGCAGCTCTAGAGGATTCACTAAATTATCCAACTTTTAAAAGAAGTTTAATATAAAGGCTAGGGGTCAAAAAAATCTATTATGGTAGAGTCTCCAAGCTATCTCTATTTTTTCAAAGACACTTCAAAAAATGTCGTCTAACATTTATATTTGGGGGAAGAGAATGTAGGTTAAACAAAAGCATTGTTCAAGAAATCGTTAACCGCTAGCTGCTCAGCTAGTTTAGGAGTAGCGATTAATCGGAGAATCGACCTATTAACTGGATTAATCGGTCGATCATTAATCGGCAGATTGAATAGGAACCTGCCAACATATATATATATTTTTTATGTATTGTACCATACTCTCATGCTCCCAGCTATGTAATATAAAAAAACATGTTGCCACACACATATAAAAAGCATAGAGAGGAGGTAAAATTATTAGTCCTAGCTATTAAGGAGCAGGATGGAGCTGGAAGAGGTTATGGGCCAAAATTTGGGCTTTGTTTGCCCACCTGTTAATGGGCTAGCAGGGATTAATCGGCCTGACAACCGATTAATCGGTCTAACAGGCCAATTAATCGGCCTGGCAATTAAGTTAACGCGATGAATAGGTGCTATTCGATTCGGCCACACTATGAGTAGCGATTAACTAGCCCGTTAACTGATTAATCGAGTGAATTCTTGAACAATGAACAAAAGAAGTAAAAAAATGTGTATCGCATTGACAAGTGGGCTCCACGTGACGGAAAAAATATAAATGTTGTAGTCCCTTCATTTACTAATACAACGTCACTTCATATGTTTATGTCTAACTTTGACCATTTTACAAACAGAATGTGAGTCATAAGTTATAAAAAGTATGTCACCCGATGCACATTTCAAAGAACTTTACTAATATATTTTGATGCCATATAGCCCATATTTTATGGACCAAAATATAAGTCAAAGTTTGACATGAAATATGAAGTGACCTTGTATATGAAAATGGAGGGAGTAATTTTAGTGAGTCTGACTTTGCACACTTGCTTTGAAGTCTTTAAAATTATTTGGGACGCGACTAGTGGTCAGTCGACCGAGATTTTACAAATTTGTTACTACCCCCAATGGATAAAAAATGTCGTGGTTTTGAACTAATCTTAGTTTAAAACTGCAACATTTATTTTGAATTGAACGGAGTAATAAATAGAAGTTCACTGTTATTAAAAATTGTTCGCCGGACTCTAGTGCAAAAGAATTGTAGTGCATGTTTTCAATCCTAGAAAAATAACTTACTCTCTAAAAAAAAAACTTACTCAGACTCACGTTAGATGGCATGGAACCAAGGAATAAAATAGCGTGCCATAGCAAAATAGTGTCAGCCTCAAAATACATTATTAGTGTGCTATATCGCGCTATAGCGTGCTATTAGCAAGACTTTCTACGTCGATTTATTTTGCGAGCCAATTCTTAGAACGCTATAGCGTGCTACTAGCAATATTTTTTTCAGTGATTGGAACTCGTTGTCGACCGAGAATTAGCAAATCCGAAATTTCCTTTTAGGCTGTACCGTGGGCAGAGTCTCATACAAGCAGACGTCGTGGGTGTACTTCTTGGGCACGCCGGCGATCTCCCTGGCGCGGTAATACTCCTCTACGGATCGCATCATCTCCTGCTCCGGCGGCAACGTCCTCCTCCCGGACAGCACCTGCGCCACCCATTTCGCCTGAGCCTCGAAGAACCAGGGCGCAAATACCTGCATACCAGACGCACATTGATTAATTTGTTTTGGTACGTGTCGGAAAGAACCCAAGATGTCTGCTCCACCACGAGGAGTATCACCAAGATCTTGTGTAATGTCTGTACTTTCACGTGCCTTTATGGGTATGCCGACGAAGGAGAGCGACGGCGCCAGCGACCGCGGGAAGACGTGCTCGAACAGCGGGCCGACGCGGTTGTCGTCGACGGTGACCGCCCCCGCTGTGTCCAGGAACGGGAAAGAGTAATTGTACCCCGTGCAGTAGATGATGGTGTCGGCGAGGACGCCGGAGCCGCCGCCGAACACCACCCGCCCGTCCTCGCACAGACGCTCCACCTAGTAGTTCCTATGTACGGATCAATCGTTTCGTTTTGCATGCGGATATACTGACCGATGTGACTTGCTGGAGCACGGAATAGACCTAAGTACGTACGTGCAGTTGCAGGTGCAGGTTGGCGCTATGCTTGGCGAGCACTTTGGCGAGCCCTGGGGTGACCTCCTCCATAGACTTGGTGACGAGGTGCACCTCCTTGGCGACCCCGCGGACCTCCATGGCGATGTCCTTGCCGCTCGCCCCGCACCCGACCACCACCACCACCTCGCCCCGGAACGGCTCCGGCACCCTGTACGAGTGGCTGTGGATCTGCCTCCCCCTCCACGCCTCCATGCCGTGGATGCTTGGCAGCCTCGGCTGCGAGTAGTGGCCGTTCGCCACGACGACGGCGTCGAAGATCTCCTCCTCCTCGGTACCCAAGTGTACGGACCTCACCGTCCACTGCCGCGTCGGTGCCACGGCCATGGCGACGCGCAGGACACGCGTGTTGAGCCGGACCGCCGCCATGAGCCCGAACGCGTCGCAGAAGTCATTGAGGTAGAGCTGCGCCTCGCGGTGGCTCGGGAAGCGACGGCCGTCACGGCCATCCTTGGGCGCCAAGTGGAAGTCGGTGAAGCCCATGTTCTCCCTGGCGCTGATGACGCGGAGGGACGCGTACAGGCTGCCGTGCACCTTCACCGGCGCCGCGGCGCCCAGCGGGTCCGCGCCGTCACCCGTCGGGTCGTACAGCCACTGCCCGCCCACGTCGGCGTTCTGCTCCAGCACCGTCACGTCGTGGCCCTCCCGCCGCAGCTCGCGGGCTGACGCGAGCCCGGCCATCCCGGCTCCGATCAGGCATACCTTCCTGCGTTGCAATGGCAATGGCATACTCTCGTCACAGACCATGTCGCTTCTCGGCCGGGAAGTCGCGCGGTGGATTAATTGTTCGATCTTGGCTCCGATCACGCATGCATACCTTCTTTCGTTGCATTGGCTGTTTTATGCGCATTCTCTGTCAGATCAGACACTCCGCCCACTGTGTGATATGATAAAAGTAAAGTAAACAGTAGTGGTTGTACAAAGCTTAGGTGGTTGCATGAGTCGATGGGATGTCACCCATTTTTCTATCAGCTGGTGGCGTACCGTGGTGCATCACCAGCACACCAAGAAAGGTGGCGCACTGTGTTGATCGTTCCAATCCAAAGTACAATAATTGAGATATTTTGAAATAAAATATTTTAGGATCTTTTGCAATTATTGACGTACGGTGCTCGTCGTAGCAGAGTGCACGTAGCTAAAGGAACTGCGCGCTTACATTATCTCCAGCCCTTTCCCTCAGATTTTAACCAAGTTTGCAAATATGCAGGTGCCTATAACATTTCGCAAGTCTGTCGATTTTCTGCCTCGCCCAAGGCCGAAGGTGAAGGCGACATGAGGAGCGCAACGACGCGAGCCGACCCTGCGAGACCGAGAAAGGACTTTGCCGAAAATGACGACAACGCTGGAGCAGTAGCAAGGTGCGGCTGTAACATCCAAGATGCGATCCTATCTTTATTTTGGCTCGAGAGCCTCGACAGGCATAGAAACGCATCTCGTCGTTTCGCAAGAATAGATATCCTTATAAATACGTGTAAAAAGAAGATGAGTATATGAAATTGGCTTACACTGCCACAAGCTAAATCGTGATCATATCAAATACAACAATACATTCAATCACCATACAGAAGAGCAGAGTCCGACTACGGACGAAATCAAACGATAAAAGCGACATCCATCATTGCTATCCCAGGCTGCCGGCCTGAAACCCATCCTATGATCGATGAAGAAGAAGAAGAACTCCAAATCAAACAAAGCATCGCTCTCACATCAAAGCATCGCATTACCTATACATGCAACTATTGTTGTAGTAATCTGTGAGCCACAGGGACTCAGCAATCTCATTTCCAAGGGAATCAAGACTAGCAAAGCTTAATGGGTAAGGTATGGTTAAGTGGTGAGGCTGCAACAAGCACTAAGCATTTGTTTGAGTGGCTAACTTACGAGTACAAGAATAAGAAGGGTGATCTACACATAAACGGACGTGAACTAGTAATGATCACTAAGTGATCCTGAACACCTACTTACGAGCCAAATATAACCCCACCGTGTTTTCTCTCGGTTCAGAATTCACGAGAAGAGACAGTCACAGTTACAGACACGGTTGGTGTATTTTATTTGAGTTTAATTTAAGTTTTCTATGACCGGGTGTTAAACAAATTTCCAAGTTGCTACATAATCACGGGCACGGCTTCTCGAAAAGATTTAACCCTGTAGGGGTGCTCCAAGTCGTCCATCACAAACTAGCCACAAGCTGCGTGGAAAACCTCAACCACGGGATAGCCCGTAGTATCCTCAGAATTCCGGTGGAAAACCTCAACCTCGAGATAACCCAAAGTATCCTCGGAATCCCGTGCACAAGACGTTCGAGAAAGGTAAAACAAATCCAGCAAGACCGCCCGACGTGTCGACGAACCCGATAGGAGTCGCGTATCTCGTTCTCAGGACACGACGGATAAGCGACGCGTACGGTGGCCTGATAGAAATCACCCAAGTTGCCCTGGAGTGGCCCCACAAAGTGCTCTAGTTTGGACCAACACTCATGAGGAGCACTGGCCCTGGGGGTTGACTATTTATCCGCGGGGTGATCATGCCCTATGCATATTGTATTAGTTGTTATTAAGCAATAGTACCAATGTTGGGTCTTGCCAGAAGACTTTTATCCCAAAACGAAAATCAAGGGGGTCCCCATAACAACCCCAAGCATGTTAGGAGCACTCAATATGAAACATAACACCGGTACACAAGTAACTAGGGCGGCAAAGGTGGAACAAAACACCGAGCAAAAGGCCAAACCTTCCACCTTTTACCAAGTATATATGTGAATTAAATTAATAGCAATAATATTGCGATATCTCAAAATATCCATATTGCCACATGGAAACAACTTGCACCTGCAACTAGCAACGCTATAAGAAGGGCTGAGCAAGCGGTAACATAGCCAAACAATGGTTTGCTGGGATGTGGAGGGTTAGAGGCTTATCATGGCATTTTGGGAGGCTTGACAAACAAGTGGTAGGTAGCGAGACATAGCGATAGAAACGAGACAACTAGCAAGACAATGATAGTAGTGGTATCCAGGGAAATGTTCATCTTGCCTGAGATCCCGCTTGGAAGAAGAACCAATCCGTGAAGAAGACAATCCAACGTAGTCGAACGAATCCTCACACACCGAACGCTTTCGATACTCTATCGAGAAGAAGCATATCCAGAAACAAACAAATGACACGGTAAACATCACAACATATGCATGACATGATGCGCAAACAAGTATGATGCATGTTCATACAATTATGCAAGGCATTGCAAGCACAACAATCAACTATTACACATTAAGTGAAGTTCAATATGCAACAAGTTGCATATTGACAAAACTGCACGTTCGAATCATTTAGTTCACTCCCTTTTATTTACATGACAAGTTGAAATGTTGTTTATCATGGCAAGAGGTGAAGCATAATCAAACTATCTATCTAGGCATTTTAAATGAGGTCAGAAACAACATATAGTATTTCCAAAAGGACCCCATATGCAAATTATGAATTTGGTCCAGATCTGAATTAACCATATTTTATATTTTTTAAACAGGGTAACAAAATGCACCATGTAATTCTATTCATCATTTTAGGCGATTTTCACATATAGATCATTTAAAACGGAGCTACGGCCTAAAAGATATGACCAACGCAAGATAAATATGTCATGAATGCAAAATGCATGCAAACGACAACCACAAACATCTCAAATCATGGATTTAGAAATATATTATGAAACTACATGAGATTCTAAGCAATTTTCATATATTACATGTTCAAAACGGAGCAACGGGTCAATAATAACAACCAACACAAGTTTTAGTTAGAATCTGCCCAAAACAGCAACATGGCATTTTGCACACATCAAAATAACAATCTAGATGAACCTAAAATGCACAAACAAGACATGGGGCAGTATCTTACATGATGCCCAACAATTCATCTCATAGCGGCAAGTTGAATAGAATCATGGATCAATAGCAAAAGACTTCACAAGAAGGCTATTTGAACATAGTTTCATACTTAGTGAAAATAATCAGGTTTTCACAAATAGTGTTAACCTGAAGGCATATTGACAGCAAGAAAACTATATGCTACAAGAATTACAATGGCATGAAAATTTATAGCAAGGTATAGGGCATGATGCACTTCAATTCTTTCCATAATGGCAAGGTCTAATTATGCACATAATCATGGCTAGCATCAACACAACATGGCATTTTGAAATAACCAGACTCTCAGACTTGGTGAAAATTAGGGTGGACATGGACAGCAGTTTTATCAGGTAGGCATGTTGACAGCAAGAAACAAGTATGTAGCAAATATATTTCATGGAATCAAATGGCACATCTACATACACAATAACATGCACTTCAATCCAACCCACATGGGCATTTGCAAAAGAGCTATGAATCCATGGCAATCATCAAGGCAAAAAGCTAAGTTGCAATCTAGATTCCAGACTTAGTGAAATTTGACTATCTCCCAAAATAGCAGTTTGACTAGGCATGTTTACATAGCAATAACAGTAGCATAACAATCATCTATGTGCATGGCAAGGGCACTAACAACAACTAGACATGTCACACTACCAATTACTCCATTGGCACAAACTCCAAGCAGGCATGGTTTGCTTAATATGATGCTTGCAAAATGAAACTTAACGTTAACAGCAAAAGTTTTACAGATTACGGCGAAATGCACCTTTGCAACAGAGATTAGACCACCTAGATGATTCCTACTATGCATGAAAATGCCACAATCAGGTAGGGCATATCAAGAAGAACACTTTTCATATATACAACATCTTTGTCCGATGCACGGTTCAAAATATGTGAGCGTTTTAAAAAGCTACTATGACGTTTAAGCACACACAAAATGACTTAGCAAAATTTGCTTAGTCAGGGGCTGGGCTGGGGTCTCTCACCAGTGGGCCACTGAGCCGAAGGGGATGAGGCAGCTGGGCCGACCTATGGGGCATCTGGGCCGGCAACGTCAAGGGGCCCACGCGGGCGCTCGTCCCCGTCCCGTGCTCGCACGAGCAGGGAGGACGGCGGCCCTGGACAAGGCCACGGCCGGCCGATGGTGGCGCGAAGGTGGCCGACGGAGGAATCCGGCAGATCCGGTCATGGGACCCCGGATCCGGCCTCGGAGGTCGAAGGGGCGCCTAGCGAGGGAGATCTCTGGCCAACGGCGGAGTTTGAGGCGGCGGCGCCATGGAGCTCGGGCTCGGGGCGGCGGACTGGCGAGGCCAGGCAGCGAAGCTACGATGCGGGGCACGGGGAGGCGTGACGGCGGGATCCGGCCTCGGCGTGGCTGGTGGTGCTCCGGTGGCGGCCCGACGGCGGTTGGCAGCGGCGGACGCGGGCTAGAGCCGCGGGAGGCGTGGCGGCAGGCGGCGGTGCGGGCTGCCTCGGCCCGGTTCAGGCCCGGGGCGGGCCTCATTCAGTCCCCGCGGGCCACGGCGCGGTGGGGAGGGAGGCTGGAGGCGCTGGGGACAGGTGGCGGCGTCTGGCTGGCTGCGAGCGGCGGCGCTGTTGCGGGTATGTGGCTGGCGGCACGACAAGTGGCGGCGGCGAACGGGGCCGGCGTAGAAAATGATGCAGAGGTGGGAGGAGGCTAGGTAGGCTAGGGTTTGATGCCGTTTTTGGAAGGGGTAAGTGCTTAAATAGGCAGGGATGGCTAGGAGAGGGATTTTAGTCCGTTTTCGGACCATTTGAACTCGATCGAACGGTCCGGAATCGGAGGGGGCTAGGTGGGTTGGTGGGTTGTGGAGAGGTGGTTGGGCCAAGAAGAGAGGGAAGATTTGTGGCCCGGCACGGAGTTTTAAAACACCGAAACGTCCGACGTTTGACTAACTATATTGCCGCTATTTGTTTAACGGTTCGGGTATCAAACGACCTCCGAATGCGACGAAATTTGGCACGCGGTCTACCTACAATAAATTATGACCGCACGCCAACTTTCAACCCATTCCGAGAAAGTTTCATACGCACTTTTAAAAACAATATTTTATCGATGTCGCGGGCGCATGCGTGTGTGGTTGGTCTCGAAACGGCCGTCGACGAAAACGGGGAGAACCGGCAACTATGAATGAATGCAAGTTTTTAGAAAACGATGGCAACGAAGTGCCGATGAGATGCGAATGATGCGAATGATGTGATGATGAATGCGACAACCAAATGAATCACACGATGACAACAGAATAAAACGGGAATCTTCTGGAGCGTCGGTCTCGGGTTGTTATAGCGGCGTCTGAGGTAGAGGCGTTGAAGCAAGTTAACGGGTGTGGGTGTGAAGGTTGTCGGTGTCGGAACATGAGGTCAGAGGGTTGGCATTGGACGACGATGGGAGGGGGAGAGGCGAGGTCGAGGAGAGGGTAGAGCGGTGAGTCGGTGGGGGCAAGCGGATGGGGTTGGGTAGGTCGAAGCTTATGCGAGGGCTGGATCGGATTGTGGCTTCAGGAAGAAGTTGGTTGCGAGCAAGAAGTCTACTTGCAAACCGTTAGTCGTTCCCAATTTAAACTCCTCACATTTTTACGAGTTAAAAGCATAAGCATTTTTGTAATTGCACGAATGATCGTGTCCCTACTGCATACCATGACATAATTGCACGCATGGCGAACCAATCTGTGGTTTGATGGTTAGGAGGACAGTGGTATCCACTGCCCATCAGAGTTCAAGTCTCAGATTTAATATTAATGCTCGCATTTTCCTGGATTTATTCAGGCCTTCCGGCGATGTGCGTTCCGTGAAAGGAGATATTTCTGTCGACTACGAAGGCGTCTGTAGCGACTTCATCAATCTCAAGATGATGTGTCGGCTTAGTCTTTCAGAGGTGCTCATTGGGGTAGGATGTACATGTGTGCGTTCATATGGGTGATTATATGCTAGCGACTTCGAGTACTGTGCTCAAAAAAATTTGCACGCATGAGCGAAAAATATTTTTAAAATTTAAAGAAAAAACTGAATTTTGTTTACAGCAAACTTTGACAAATGTTCTAAGAGCTTGCAAAATTTCAGTACAAAATCACATATGTGGAAGTCATGGCAAAAAAAAATTAGTGCTCCAAAATGCTTTCGAAAGTAGTATTTTCAGAGTTTTGATTTTTTTTTGCCACAACTTCCACAAATGTGATTTCATGATGAAACTTTGCGAGCACTTAGAACATTTGTCAAAGTTTTCCCAACAAAAAATTCAGATCTTTTTGAACAATTTTACAATATTTTTCGAATTTACTGTTCATCCGAGCTCATTTGAGCTCGGGTGCAAAAACATCACGTCCGACTATGTATGACTTCTCATCTTTTTGAAATGCTTCAGCAGCAAAAAAAAGAAGTCTGATCCTATCTCCAACAAGTTGCACCCAATGTTTGATACCATGATCAAGCCATTACTGATGAAGTTTATAGCATGTTGCAGCAACGATGAAGTTTATCAAAACACACAATTTTATGTTTTGAGAGCCTGTCGGATTTCGGGCTCCGCAAAACCCTAAGAAGTTTGAACCCAGGGGCGTGTGCGAAGATCTCCAACAACTTCACCCCACCAAGCTCACAACACGATGACCCTGCTCGATGGCAAGGAAGAAGATAACACACGAGAGTTTACCCAGGTTCGGGCCGCTGCGAAGCGTAAAACCCTACTCCTTCCTTTGGTGGATTGCCTCACGAGGAGGTTTGTGGATGAACTAATACAGTGGTGAGTTTCCTCGCGAGTGTGTTTGCGGGTCGTGCTCTCCCTCCTTCTACCGTGCTGCCTAGTCACTATTTATAGCGGCCCGGGTCCTCTTCCCTCATCGCAAAGGCGGGAAGGAATCCCACAACGGCCAAATTCAAAGGAGGACAGGAGGTATGCCCTATCCTGACGAAAGGTGGTCTTCGCTTGCAAAGTAGCCAGCAGTGATGCAGAGGTGGGCTCAGCGGTGACGCCCGTCCTGCGGGGCTCGGGGTCTTAGTCTTGTTACACCGGAAGGGAAACCTTTGGGGACGCTTTGGGGACCTGCGCTCGTCCTTGTCTCCTTTACACCAAAGAGGAAATTGTCCCCTCTGGCGCGCTGGCGCCCGCCTGGCCCGGCTGGCGTCACCCTTGACCTCCCGAGGCCGAGCACTACATAGAAACCTCCGCCGCTCGGGAGGAGGCCTGGGGAGGCCTACTCCCCCGCGGGTCTTTGCGTCGTTTCCCTCGCGAGCTTGGGGTCTCGCGAGGCCCTTGTGCTAAGTGAAGCCGCACTGGGCCGTACTTGATCGTTGAGGTGGGCCACACCTTGGGCCGCAGGCAGGCAAGTCTGGGTACCCCCGTTCCGAGGACGCCGACAGTAGCCCCCGGGACCGAGGCACGCTCGAGCTAGCTTCTGGGTGAAGCCACGGAGGGTGGCCCGAAGCGCCGCGGGCCCCAACCGCCTGAGGGCCCAACTTGACGCGTGGCGCACAACGAGACGTGGGCGTCTCGGCTCCCTGGCCATCATTGCTCTTCATTGGATGCGGCTGTCTTCTTGCGTCCTCCCCCCTCGGGCCACGCGGATGTGACCCGACGGGTGCAGGTGAAGCGACGTGAGGCGGGGTAGCACGCCGATCGAGTCTGGCGCGCGTTGCTCGAAGGGTGCATGACGTCTCCACTTCCCACGACGCCCTAAGGGCAGCGGTTGCGCCTATAAACCCGCCCCACCCGGGGGGTCTTGCCATCTTGACGCGCCCTCTTGCATTTCTTCCTTCCAAGTTATCTTCCGAGTCCCCCTTCTTCCCTTTGCTCCTTCATGGCGTCTGGTGGGAGTGCAGCGGGCGTAGGGAAGCGCTCGGGATCTCCGACTCCACCGTCAGTTCCCGGAGGCAGCGGTGGGGGACCCTCGAGGCCGGCCCAAGCTCGCCGGCGTTGGGCCATCATCGAGGAGTAAGTGCTCCGTCATCCGCCCCCTTCTCTTTGCAATCGCATCTGTCGTGCCGGCCCTGACCGTTGCCTCCTCCTAGGGCGTCTGCGCCCAAGAGGCACAGGCTCGACGAGCTCCAGGAGGAGACGGGCGCGCTGAGGGTCCAGCTGGCGGACGCCGAGGCCGCCCTCCAGGCCGCGCTCAGGGGTGAGGCGGAGGCCCAGGCGGAGCTGGCGTCCCTCCAGACTTAGATCAAGGGGGCCGCCGATGCCGTGCAGGCCGCCCAGGATGAGGCGGCCCACGCGAAGATGCTGGAGGCGCAGCGCGCCAAGCAATATCTGCACATTGCCCACCACGCGGTTGGCGCGGTGAGCCAGTTTGTCGGGGAAGCCCCCGCACTGCCGTGCGCGCATGGCGACGGGGACTACCTCAACTTCTTCGGCAAGGTGGTGGAGGCACTGGAGACCGGCGTCTCTCGGGTGGACGAGGACAACGTGTCAAGCGCGCGCGACCTCCTGGACCTTGCGCTGACGCGCGTCTTCTCCAACCTTCGCCGCCACGTCCCGGAGCTCGATCTCCCCCGTGTCATGGAGCCGGTGCCCGAGGAGCTCCAGAGGTCCCTCCGGGACGAGGTGCGCCCGAACGTGGAGTCCTTGGTGGAGCGGTTCGTCCAAGAGCCCCTCACCGATGAGGGTGACGACTCCGGCGCCGCGGCGGGCGATGATCCGGACGGCGACAGCGGCTCCTCTGCCTAGGCTTTCCCTGTTTTCTCTTCCTGGTTCCTGTCATGTCAAGAAACTCTCGGCCCCTGAGGGCTTTAACTTTTGTGTTTTTACCTTCGTTTTCCTCCTTCTTCCTTTAAGCTGTCGATCGTTCGTTTTGTGCGGTGCGACTTCGCCTCCTCCACAGGGCCTTGCGTTATCGCCGGTGTGCCCCGGCACCCCTCGTGAGGTCCGCGAGGGCATCGCTCTACGACCGGCGATGGCTTCAGGCCGGGCCCTGATGTCTACTATGCAACCTTCTTCTTGTAGACTCGTGTTGGGCCTCCAAGCGTAGAGTTTTGTAGGACAGTAGCAAATTTCCCTCAAGTGGATGACCTAAGGTTTATCAATCCGTGGGAGGCATAGGATGAAGATGGTCTCTCTCAAACAACCCTGCAACCAAATAACAAAGAGTCTCTTGTGTCTCCAACACACCCAATACAATGGTAAATTGTATAGGTGAACCAGTTCGGCGAAGAGATGGTGATACAAGTGTAATATGGATGGTAGATATAGGTTTTTGTAATCTGAAAATATAAAAACAGCAAGGTAGCAAGTAACAAAAGTGAGCAAAAATGGTATTGCAATGCTTGAAAACAAGGCCTAGGGTTCATACTTTCACTAGTGCAAGTTCTCTCAACAATACTAACATAGTTGAATCATATGTAAATCCCTCACGTGCGACAAAGAGTTCACTCCAAAGTCACAAATAGCGAAGAACAAACGAAGAAATTATTTTAGGGTACGAAACCACCTCAAAGTTATCTTTTCCGATCAATCTTATGAGCTATCCCTATAAGTGTCACGAACAGCCCTAGAGTTTGTACTAAAATAACACCTTAAGATACACATCAACCAAAACCCTAATGTCACCTAGATACTCCAATGTCACCACGAGTACCCATGGGCTTGATTATACGATATGCATCACACAATTTCAGATTCATCATGTTCAATCCAACACAAAGAACTTCAAAGAGTGCCCCAAAGTTTCTACCGGAGAGTCAAGACGAAAACATGTGCCAACCCCTATGCATAGATTCCCAAGGTCACAGAACCCGCAAGTTGATCACCAAAACATACATCAAGTGGATCAATAGAACATCCCATTGTCACCACGGATATCCCATCGCAAGACATACATCAAGTGTTCTCAAATCCTTTCAAGACTCAATCCAATAAGAAAACTTCAAAGGGAAAACTCAATTCATCACAAGAAGATAGAGAGGGGAAAACTCCAAATCATTCATCTATATTAATAAAGCTCGCGGTACATCAAGATCGTGTCATGTCAAGAACACGAGAGAGAGAGATCAAGCACATAGCTACTGGTAGATACCCTCAACCCCGAGGGTGAACTCCTCCCTCCTCGTCATGGAGACCGCCGGGATGATGAAGATGGCCTCCGGTGATGGTTTCCCCCTCCGGCAGGGTGCCGGAACGGGCTCCCGATTGGTTTTTCGTGGCTACAGAGGCTTGCGGCGGCGGAACTCCCGATCTAGGTTTCTTTCTGGGGGTTTTGGTATTTATAGGAATACTTGGCGTTGGAATCAAGTCAGGGGGACTCCCGAGGGGCCCACAAGCCATGGGGGCGCGCCCTAGGGGGGGCGCCCCCTAGGCTTGTGGCTGCCTCGGGACTCCTCTCCGGTATCTTTTTGCTCCAGTATTTTTTATATTTTCCAAAAATATTCTCCGTAAATTTCCAGCCCATTCCGAGAACTTTTATTTCTGCACAAAAAACGACACCATGGTAGTTCTGCTGAAAACAACGTTAGTCCGGGTTAGTTCTAAAAAAATCATACCAAAATCATATAAAATTATTGTAAACATGGCATGAATACTTTATAAATTATATATACGTTGGATACGTATCAGCATCCCCAAGCTTAATTCCTGCTCGTCCTCGAGTAGGTAAATGATAAAAGAAATAATTTATGAAGTGTGAATGCTAGCAAGTGCACAAGTTTGATCAATGATAATTCCAATCACTTTTTCTAGCATCAATATAAACCATAAACAGTAGCTCATCTCATAAAACTTCTCATGATCAAGTAACAAGCTATTCACATGATAAAGTATAGACCAGAAAGTTTCTTGAAAACTAACGAACCATATTCCTAGTCATCGAACAATTGCAATTCATCTTATTTTCAGGAAGGGTCTATGTAAGAGCTTTGATTTAGCAAATTCCACATACTCAACTATCATATAGTCTTCCATGATTATTGACACTCAAAGCAAATTTTTAGAACAAATAGCATCCATCGAACACAGAGAAAGATAGGGGCTTAATGTTTCGCCTCCCAACTTATTTATCATATAGATAATTGTCAACAATAATAATTCATGATCAAATATATTTGTTTGGATATATATGTCTAGATCATTCCCCAACACATGACGCTTGCCAAGAGAAAAAAGGCGAGATATAGGAAGTGGTGAAGATCACCATGACTCTTGCATAAAGGTAAGTACTAGAAAGTAAAAGATAGGCCCTTCACAGAGGGAAGCAGAGGTTGTCATGCGCTTTTTGTTTTTGGATGTGCAAACCCTTAATGCAAAGGAACGTCACGTTGTATTGCCCTTTGTGATAGCAACCTTTACTATGCAGTCCGTCGCTTTTATTTCTTTACCATCACAAGTTCGTACAATGCTTATTTTCCCTTACAATAAAAGATCATACATATTTAGGAGCAATTTTTATTGCTTTTTGCACTGATGACAACTTACTTGAAGGATCTTACTCAATCCATAGGTAGGTATAGTGCACTCTCATGGCAAAACTGGTTTAAGGGTGTTTGGATGCACAAGTAGTATTTCTACATGGTGCGGAAGTTTTGGCTAGTATGAGGTGGAAGCAAGCACCACATGTTGGAGGATCCATAACAATATAACTTCTATACAAATATACCCAAACATAACTCATTAAGTTGTCTTCCTTGTCCAATTTTAACTAATTTGCTCGAGTTTGAAAATAATTAATGAACTCACAATCATACAAGATGTCGAAGATAGTATATTTATATGTGGAATCTCTCTTCCTTCAATATTCTTTCATGAATTGTTCGAGTGACCAATGCAGTGTTTGCTAACTTTCAATAAATTTTACCACCTATACTTATTATGTGTGAAGTCATTACTCCCCATGGGATAAGTATATGAAGCATATTTAATTTCAGATTTATGATATTCAATTCATTCAACCATTTACTCATAGGATATAAGTGAAGCACGAGAGTGAATGACAAACTACTCCAAAAAGATATAAGTGAAGATCAATGAGTAGCCAACAATTAAATAACTATGTGAAGACTCTCTCATCTAAGAATTTCGGATCTTAAGTATTTTATTAAACAGCAAGCAAAAGAAAAATAGCACGCATCATATGAACGGATAAAAATTTAGGCTCAACATAGGCTAACCGATAATTGTTGATGAAGAGAGGTGGGATGCGTAGCATCCCCAAGCTTAGATGCTTGAGACTTCTTGAAATATTTACTTGGGGTGCCTTGGGCATCCCCAAGATTGAGCTTTTGTATCTCCTTCAATCCTCTCATATCATGGTTTCACCTATTCTCAAAAACATCATCGACACAAAACTTGAAAAGAACTCGTGAGATAGGTTAGTACACATAATAATAAATCAACACTTTATGTACTGCCAAGACAAGTTGCACAATAATTTTCAAACATTAGTTACTGTATACTATCATTTTCACAATTTATATCTACCAACATAGGCTATGGAAACTATAGGATAAGTAGATAACGAAACTATGACAGCAATCTGTCCAAACAGAACAGTCTGTAGAAATTTATGAAAACAGTGTACTTGTGTAACTCAAAAAATTATGAAAATTTAGGACCCAATATAAAATTTATATTAAAATACTGTGTAAAAATTTCAGAAACTTAGCACGTTCCAGTAAAATATGAAAATTCAAACACTACAGCAAAAGTTTCTGTTTTTACACAGCACACATCAAACATGCAATGCAAGCATCCTAAAGGCAATTATTGGAACTTTTCATTGAAAAAACAAGATTATAAATAATATCTAACAGAAAATAACAAAATATAATGACGATCTAAGAAAAGCAAATATTATGTGACGAATAAAAATATAGCTCTAAGTAAGATATACCGATAGTGTTGAAGACGAAAGAGGGGATGCCTTCCGGGGCATCCCCAAGCTTAGGCGCTTGAGTATTCCTTGGATATTAACTTGGGGGTTCCTTGGTCATCACCAAGCTTAGGTTCTTGTCACTCCGTATTCTCCTCATATCGGTGTCTCACCCAAAACTTGAAAACTTCAATCACACAAAACTTAACGGAACTTCGTGAGATGGGTTAGTATAATAAAGATAGATCATTCACTTAGGTACTGTCAAGACAAGATTCATAATTTTCCCACATGATACCTACTGTATTCTACCATTCCCATAATTTATACCACTAAATATAAGCTATGGAAACACTAAAACAATCAAACTATGCATGCAAAAACAGAATCTGTCAAAAACAGAACAGTCTGTGAAGATCTGTAGTATAGCCATACTTCTCTGTCTCTCAAAATTCTGAAAAATTAGGAAAACCTGAAGAATTTGTATATGAAGACTGTGTAAAAATTTCAGATCATTATCATGCTCCAGTAAAAAATGAAAATTCCTGTACTGGAGTCAAAAGTTTCTGTTTTGGTTCAGCATCAATTCTACTCATCTTGTGAGTCATCCCAAAGGCTTTACTTGGCACTTTATTGAAATAAAAGACACAAAACATGATTACTACAGTAGATTAATCATGTGAACACACAAAAACAGAAAGTATAAATATTGGTTTGTCTCCCAACAAGCACTTTTCTTTAATGCCTTTTAGCTAGGCAAGATGATTTCAATGATGCTCACATAAAAGATAAGAATTGAAACACAAAGAGAGCATCATGAAGCATATGACTAGCACATTTAAGTCTAACCCACTTCCTATGCATAGGTATTTTGTGAGCAAACAATTTATGGGAGCAAGAATAAACTAGCATAGGAAGGCAAAACAAGCATAACTTTAAAACTTTGAACACATAGAGAGGAAACTTAATATTATTGCAATTCCTATAGGCATATGTTCCTCCCTCATAGTAATTTTCAGTAGTATCATGAAGGAATTTCACAACATAACTATCACATAAAGCATTATCTTCATGATCCATAAGCATAGAAAATTTATCACTCTCCACATAAGCAATTTTCTTCTCATTCATAGTAGTGGGAGCAAATTCAACAAGATAACTATCATGAGATACTTGATTTACATAACCACTTTGAATATTAAAATCATGATGACAAGTTTCATGGTTACTATCACTCTTTATAGCATACATGTCATCATCATAATCATCATAAATAGTAGGCATGTCATTATAATAACAAATTTGCTCATCAAAACATGGGGGACTAAAAATATCATCTTCATCAAACATAGCATCCCCAAGCTTGTGGCTTTGCATATCATTAGCATCATGGATATTCAGAGAATTCATACTAGCAATACTGCAATCATGCTCATCATTCAAGGATTTAGTGCCAAACATTTTAATAACTTCTTCTTCTAACACTTGAGCACAATTTTCCTTTCCATCATTTTCACGAAAGACATTAAAAAGATGAAGCATATGAGGCAACCTCAATTCCATTTTTTTTGTAGTTTTCTTTTATAAAACAAAACTAGTGAAAAACAAGAAACTAAAAGATTTAATTGCAAGATCTAAAGATATACCTTCAAGAACTCACCTCCCCGGCAACGGCGCCAGAAAAGAGCTTGATGTCTACTACGCAACGTTCTTCTTGTAGACTCGTGTTGGGCCTCCAAGCGCAGAGTTTTGTAGGACAGTAGCAAATTTCCCTCAAGTGGATGACCTAAGGTTTATCAATCCGTGGGAGGCGTAGGATGAAGATGGTCTCTCTCAAACAACCCTGCAACCAAATAACAAAGAGTCTCTTGTGTCCCCAACACACCCAATACAATGGTAAATTGTATAGGTGCACTAGTTCGGCGAAGAGATGGTGATACAAGTGTAATATGGATGGTAGATATAGGTTTTTGTAATCTGAAAATATAAAAACAGCAAGGTAGCAAGTAACAAAAGTGAGCAAAAACGGTATTGCATTGCTTGAAAACAAGGCCTAGGGTTCATACTTTCACTAGTGCAAGTTCTCTCAACAATACTGACATAGTTGAATCATATGTAAATCCCTCATGTGCGACAAAGAGTTCACTCCAAAGTCACAAATAGCGGAGAACAAACGAAGAAATTATTGTAGGGTACGAAACCACCTCAAAGTTATCTTTTCCGATCAATCTTATGAGCTATCCCTATAAGTGTCACGAACAGCCCTAGAGTTCGTACTAAAATAACACCTTAAGATACACATCAATCAAAACCCTAATGTCACCTAGATACTCCAATGTTACAACGAGTACCCATGGGCTTGATTATACGATATGCATCACACAATTTCAGATTCATCATGTTCAATCCAACACAAAGAACTTCAAGGAGTGCCCCAAAGTTTCTACCGGAGAGTCAAGAAGAAAACATGTGCCAACCCCTATGCATAGATTCCCAAGGTCACGGAACCCGCAAGTTGATCACCAAAACATACATCAAGTGGATCAATAGAACATCCCATTGTCACCACGGATATCCCATCGCAAGACATACATCAAGTGTTCTCAAATCCTTTAAAGACTCAATCCAATAAGAAAACTTCAAAGGGAAAACTCAATTCATCACAAGAAGATAGAGAGGGGAAAACTCCATATGATTCATCTATATTAATAAAGCTCGCGGTACATCAAGATCATGTCATCTCAAGAACACGAGACAGTGGGATCAAACACATAGCTACTGGTACATACCCTCAGCCCCGAGGGTGAACTACTCCCTCCTCCTCATGGAGACCGCGGGGATGATGAAGATGGCCTCCGGTGATGGTTTCCCCCTCCGGCAGGGTGCCGGAACGGGCTCCTGATTGGTTTTTCGTGGCTACAGAGGCTTGCGGCGGCGGAACTCCCGATCTAGGTTTCTTTCTGGGGGTTTTGGTATTTATAGGAATACTTGGCGTTGGAATCAAGTCAGGGGGACTCCCGAGGGGCCCACAAGCCAGGGGGGCACGCCCTAGGGGGGCGCCCCCTAGGCTTGTGGCTGCCTCGGGACTCCTCTCCGGTATCTTTTTGCTCCAGTATTTTTTATATTTTCCAAAAATATTCTCCGTAAATTTTCAGCCCATTCCGAGAACTTTTATTTCTGCACAAAAAACGACACCATGGTAGTTCTGCTGAAAACAGCGTTAGTCCGGGTTAGTTCTAATAAAATCATACCAAAATCATATAAAATTATTGTAAACATGGCATGAATACTTCATAAATTATAGATACGTTGGAGACGTATCGGGCCCTCACGGGGCGGGCCCTCCTGAGGAGGAACGCGTCGCCCCCAATGCCAGAATCCTAGCGACATCGCCCAGAGTGGCCGGATTCCTTCCCTCGCACTACCCTTCCTTGCTCCTGGGACCTCAAAAGTCCTGACGGGAATACGTAGCGGACCGTAGGGCCTGCATTTTTTCTCGTTAGCGCCTATACCTCTTACCCGGTGTTCGGGGTATCATCTGATTAGACAGTTTTGCCCTATTCATTGGGTGTACTTAGCTCATCGGGTCGTGGTGTGCTCGAGCGTCGCGAGGTGTAGCTGGGGCGTCCAGAGAAGTTGAGGATCCCACCAGGGAGGTCTTCTTCCTTGCGTACGGGATGGTTCGGGAGCCCTTTCGGCACTCTGTGTCGACGGGGCCCGATCCCGAGCAGACCTCGACCATCGTTGGGGCGTCTAGATCACCAGGACGAGACCAACGGGGCGAGGCCTCGGCCACCATTGGGGCGTCCGGATCACCAGGATGAGACCAAGGGGCGCGGAGCTAAACGATCGGTGAGGTTTCCGAGGCGCATTGCCTGGGGACCCCCCCCCCCTGACACTCAAGCGGCACTCTGCGTCGGCGGAGCCCAATCCCGCGCATACCTCGACCGCTGTTGGGGCGTCCGGATCACCAGGACGAGACCAAGGGGCGAGGGGCTACGTGACCAGTGTGGCTCCTGAGGCACGTTACTCAGGAGTCCCCCTTGACACTCAAGCGGTTCCCATACCTTTCCGCCGATTGCTACTCCGGGAGGTGTCTGAGCATCCCGAGGTTCTGTGATGTCGCGCTGGGCGGCGGCCGGAGCCCCCGAGCGGGGATCGACCGCTAAAAAATGTGTGCTTTCGAGGCAACATGTCCTTGCCGGCCTGCTCTGAGGGGCCACGAGGGGAGGCCAAGGTGCATGGGCCTCGGCAAGGTTCCAATCCAAAGAAAAGAGACTCCAAGGCCAGAAAGAGGAATCACGAAGAGAGAAAAATTCCCGCCCCTTTTCAAATAGAGTTACGAAATCTTCAAATTTCATTTCGAAAAGTGGCAATACAAACACAAAAAGAAGCAAGCAACAGCCGCGTCCGGCACCTAGGCTAGTCTTCGCCTTCGTCTTCCCCCAGCGCGGAGCGTAGGGCATCCACGTTGCGTGGGCATAGTCATTGGAGGACAGTGTTGTCCGCCAGCACGGAGCATGGGGCTTCCACTTGGGCGTGGGAGGGAACCCCTCCGCGTCATCGGGGGGCTCGGGGAGTATACAGCCCACTCATTATTACGTGAGAGTGTCACGGCCGAAGATAGCTGGGCAAGCCCCCAGGCGCATGGCCCAGGTGCTACCAACTCGGTTAAGAGCCATCCCACACATTTCTGCGCGGTTGCGCGCCTCTACAGCCCAAACCTGAGTGCACTGCTCCCCGCGGCCCAAACATGAGCGCAACGCACCCAGTGCAGCCATAGAGGTGTTGTGTCGGTGAAGCCGCCTCATGAAGCGTCGGGGCGCCGGTCAGGCCGTGGCTTGAGGACCTCGCGAGGCCCTGCCCCTGAGGGCCGCTCCGGCGCTCCCGCTGCCGCGGGTGGCCCGCGTTGCTTGTACCCTGCCAATCCTCTAGGCGGTCACTCCTAAGGCCCTGGGCTTGGCTGCGTGCTGCTTGCTCGTGGGGGCGGCGGCTGCGTCGCGCCCCTGCGCATCCCGGGACGCCCCCCTGCTTGCATCAGCTTGGCCTGGTGCCCCCTCTATGGGAGCCCCCGGGCCCGGCTTGGGGAGAGCGTCCGGGACATCTCCCTACTCCGGCAGGGTGTTGGCACCTGCGGGGGGCGTCTGATGCTCCGCGCCCTCCGCAGGTATCATGTAGCTCAGAACATAGGCTTCTGAATAGAGGCCTTTGCTCCCTCCTAAGCCATCCCTGCGCGCACCAAGGGCAGCCTCCCCAGGTGGCGAGATGACGCCACCTGTGGCGCGCGACCCACAGACCCTCCTGCGGTAGGCCTCCGCCCGAAGTTGCTTCCCTCTGCCGCCGCCGTGGGGTGGGCCGTGCTTGTCGTGACGTGGGTTGCCTCCCTGGTTGTCCACTGCGCCTCCGTTACGGTTATCTGCCTGACCAGAAGCTTGAGCCGCCTACTCCCTGCGCCGGTTGGCGCGCTCCCGCCGGGATGACCCGGGCTGTTGATGTTCCATCTGGGTATGGGCGCGCGCGTCGGGGTGCGCGCGGAGCGCCCCATCACGTTCTTCAAAGGAGCCACCGACGTGGCCGGACGGCGCCCCGAAGCCGGTCACCGGGATCCGGAGGAGGAGAAGTACGGCGTGCGGCGGGCCCTGCTCGGGCTCGCCCAGGAGTGAAGTGGGCACGCCGCCTGCAGATGAGGCGGCGGGCACGGCAAACGAGCCCCCGGCGCCCAGCGTCGGTGGTCGCGAAGAGGGGTGGGGAAGCCAGGCCCTCCTTGCGACGTTGACCAACATGGCGATGTGGTCGGCCCAGGCATCGAAGCCCCCGTGCGTCAGGCGGTGGCGAAGCATCTCACTCGCCATCAGGAGTGCATCATGTGCGTTGAGGTCTCACACGTGTGTACAATGCGACGCCGGTCCCGTGGGCGCCGCTTGCCCGCCCCGCGCCTGGTCGGTACGAGTGGCAACAGTGGTGGAAACAACACTGGTGGCCTGGTAACGGCCACCCTGCACCGCGCTGTTGTGGCGTGGGTCCTGGACGGCAGTGGCGGGGTTGGTGAAGGCAGATCCGCCGAGGCCAAAAGGAGCTTGTCGGGCGTCGGCCATCGACGCGACGGGGCGAAGAAGAAGCGGAGCATGCTGAAGACTCCGACACGCCCCATACCTAGCGCGCAAAATGTCGGATTTCGGGCTCCGCAAAACCCTAAGAAGTTTGAACCCAGGGGCGTGTGCGAAGATCTCCAACAGCTTCACCGCCACCAAGCTCACAACACGATGACCCCGCTCGATGGCAAGGAAGAAGATAACACACGAGAGTTTACCCAGGTTCGGGCCGCTGCGAAGCGTAAAACCCTAATCCTGTCTTTGGTGGATTGCCTCACGATGAGGTTTGTGGATGAACTAATACAGTGGTGAGTTGCCTCGCGAGTGTGTTTGCGGGTCGTGCTCTCCCTCCTTCTACCGTGTTGCCTAGTCACTATTTATAGCGGCCCGGGTCCTCTTCCCTCATCGCAAAGGCGGGAAGGAATCCCACAACGGCCAAATTCAAAGGGGGATAGGAGGTACGCCCTATCCTGATGAAAGGTGGTCTTCGCCTGCAAAGTAGCCAGCGGTGATGCAGAGGTGGGCTCGGCGGTGACGTCCGTCCTGCGGGGCTTGGGGTCTTGGTCTTGTTACACCGGAAGGGAAACCTTTGGGGGACGCTTCGGGGACCTGCGCTCGTCCTTGTCTCCTTTACACCAAAGAGGAAACTGTCCCCTCTGGCGCGCTGGCGCCCGCCTGGCCCGGCTAGCGTCACCCTTGACCTCCCGAGGCCGAGCACTGCATAGAAACCTCCGCCGCTCGGGAGGAGGCCTGGGGAGGCCTACTCCCCCGCGGGTCTTTGTGCCATTTCCCACGTTAGCTTGGGGTCTCGCAAGGGCCTTGTGCTGAGTGAAGCCGCGCTGGGCCGTACTTGATCGTCGAGGTGGGCCACGCCTTGGGCCGCAGGCAGGCAAGTCTGGGTACCCCTGTTCCCAGGACGCTGACAGAGCGCTCGGCTAATTTATTCATTATTTGATTTATTTTTTGTAGGAAATCCCTCGGGCCAATTATTTATTATCAAACATGATTGAATCATTTATGAGCGAGTACATAAGTAAACTAGAGGTTCATCAACCCAAGTACCTCATGAGTTGCCATGTTGCCTTCCCCGGGGCAGAATTCAAAGACACCTCATCAAACACACTTGCTCGCAACATGCAATCATGAAATGTTGTTGAACTTGCGGTAGTAGAGAAACCTCTATCGCTCAATATATCTATAACCCACTCATCGTCGGATTGAAGTATGACTCTGAAGTGTTGCATCTCCTTTGGGTTTTGCATGCCTCCGTCATCAGGAGATCAGTTGTGCCATCAAGTTTAAAACTTCTCGCCACAACAAAACCTCATGTTGGAGTCTCTAATCACTACTCCCGAGGCTACTTCTGGTGTTTCGGGATTAAAAAAAGCATCAACGTTCATCAACTATGTACACACAGGAGATGTGCACCAACCCGCATGAGGCTTAGAAACATGTTTCTTTCAAAATCTCACATATTTTAGAGCAAGAGTGCTAATTAACACTATTGCTCGCAGTGACGGAGCTTGGGTCACATTTTAGGAGGGGCAAATAGGCTATGGGGGGCACAACATCAGGCTTAGGCCGGATTTTAATGATTACTCGATCGTTGATGGCGCGCATTGCAGCGAACCGTCTATTTGTACAATAAAATAATAGATTTTTAAAAATACTTGGTCATATGAAACATATTCAATTTACATAAACCATAACCTTATATTACTACAGCATGCACCAGAATTCCCTACTGATGTTTGTTGGGAAAACATGACTATTGCCGACCCACAGTCAGACAAGAAAATTTCTAACGGATTGTGGGTCGGGAAAACTACGGATGGTGACTCGCCGTCGGTCGGGAATGCTACTAACGTATACCATCGAATTCTTTTATGGCCCGCGGACAATCGGTCGCTAAATAACCCCGACCAACATTCGACGTTGTGGGCCTCTCGCACGCGAACAATCATTTTTTTAGCGCCAAATAGTCGGCCCAGCCCACGAATTGTTTCCCCAAAATCACAAGACAGCCACGTCCCGCACACAGGCAGCCAAATCCCTAGCTTTCGTTCCCCATGCCGTCGCCCCCACGCTGGTCGATCTCCACGCCTCGCACCGCCGCCCGCCGCCAACCGGGGCTACCTCCGGTCGACACCCACCCCGTCCCACCGCCTCCTAACGTCGTCAATCCGACCGCTCCAACGCCGCCCAACTCCGGTCGACCCCCACCCCCACCCCACGCCGACCGGAGCTACCTCCCGTCGATCCCCACTCCGTCCCACTGCCGCCCCGCCGCCCCATGTCGTCCTGCTTCTCCGGCCACCCAATGATACGTCTCCAACGTATCTATAATTTTTGCTTGTTCCATGCTATTATATTATCATTCTTGGATGTTTTACAATCATTTTATAACAACTTTATATCATTTTTTGGGACTAACCTATTGACATAGTGCCAAAGTGCCAGTTGTTGTTTTTGCTTGTTTTTTCCTTTGCAGAATATCAGTACCAAACGGAGTCCAATCGCGACGAAACTTTTTGGAGATTTTTCCTGGACCAGAAAACACCCAGTGGGCCAAAGAAGTGCCAGGAAGGTGGTCTGTGGAGAGCACAACCCACCAGGGCGCGCCATGGGGCCCCCGGCGCGCCCTGATGGGTTGTGCCCTCCACGGGGCCCCCTCCACCGCCTCTGATGCCTATAAATTCCCAAATATTCAGAAAATCCTAGGGAAGTCGACGAAACACAATTCTAGCCACCGCAAGTTCCAGAACCTCGAGATCCAATCTAAACACCATCACGGAGGGGTTCATCTTCTTCATAGGTGCCTCTCCGATGATGCGTGAGTAGTCCACCATAGACCTACATGTCCGTAGGCAGTAGCTAGATGGCTTCCTCTCTCTCTTTTTGATTCTCAATACAATGGTCTCTTGGAGATCTATTTGATGTAAACTTTTGCGGTGTGTTTGTTGGGATCCGATGAATTTTGAGTTCATGATCAGTTTCTATCCATGAATATTATTTGAGTCTTCTTTGATCTCTTATATGCGTGATAACTTATAGCCTCGTACTTGTTCTTCGAATCTTTGGTTTAGTGAGGCCGACTAGATCGATTTTTTCTTTCCATGGGAAGAGGTGCTTTGTGATGGGTTCGATCTTGCGGTGTCCTTTCCCAGTGACAGAAGGGGCAGCAAGGCACGCATGTATCGTTGCCATTAAGAATAACAAGATGGGCTCTATTCCTACATGAATAGATCTTGTCTACATCATGTCATCGTTCTTATTGCATTACTCCATTTTTCCATGAACTTAATACACTAGATGCATGCTGGATAGTGGTTGATGTGTAGAGTAATAGTGGTAGATGTAGGCATGAGTCGGTCTACTTATCATGGACGTGATGCCTATATAGTGATCATCGCCTTGGATATCGTCATGATTATTTGATCTTCTATCAATTGACCAATAGTAATTTGTTCACCCACCGTGTGCTACACTCATGAGAGAAGCCACTAGTGAATCCTACGGGCCCCGGGTCTACTTTTCCAACATATTGCTTTCCGATCTATCTTTTTGCCTCTTTGTTTTCAGATCTACTAAACCAAAAATCCAAAAACATATTGCTGCACTTTTTATTTGCTCTTCTAATTTTGCGTTCTTGAGAGATCTATCTCTCCTATCTATCACTACCTAATCTATCGTTTTACCGTAGAGAGATTGACAACCTCTCTTTCGCGTCCGGTTGCAAGTATTTGTTATTTGTGTGCAGGTGCTGCTTATTGGGTGGTGGTGATCCTCCTACTGGTTCGATAACCTTGGTTTCATAACTGAGGGAAATACTTACCGTCGCTGTGCTGCACCATCCCTTCCTCTTTGGGGAAATACCGACGCATTCTCAAGCCACGTCAAAGGAATTTCTGGCGCCGTTGCCGGGGAGGAAGCGGTCTCTTCTACGTGCCAATCTCAGGCGCCGAGGAGACTCCATCATCACGTCACCAGGTTCCTAATCACAAATCTCATCTCCTTGCAATTACATTATTTTCCATTTGCCTCTCGTTTTCCTCTCTCTGACTTCACCAAATTTGCCGTTTTATTCGCCCTCTTTTTCGTTTGCCTTCTTCTCGTCAGATCTCTTGTTTGCTATCTTTGCTTGTGTTGCCATGTGCCTTCTATTTGCTTGCATCTTTGCTTGCTAAAAATCCATTGATATGGATCCTCATCCACTTGCTAATATTTTCAAAAGAGAAAATTATGATGAACCAATTGCTAGTGAGTTGAGTGCACTTGATTATCTCTATGAAGTTTTGCTTGAAAATCATGAATCTGAAAATTTTGATGAAGTGTTGAAAGAAGAAATTTATAAGGTGATTCATAATAGCTCCTTGATTGAAAAGCATGATTGCAATGATGTTACTATAAATTCTATTAATGACAATTATGCTAATGATATGCAAAGCCACAAGCTTGGGGATGTTATGTTTGATGAAGATGGTATTTTTAGTCCCCCAAGTTTTGATGAGCAAATTTATTATGATGTCTGCATGCCTCCTATTCATGAAGATGGTGATTGTAAGTGCATCTAGTGCCACCCTTGTTTGGTTTTGGAGTATTGAAGACAAACATGGTTGAGGGACTAATGTGTTTGTGAGAGTTCACAGGTTAACACTGAGAGAAGTCCCTGGAGTTTCGGTTTAGCCGTCGAAGACATTGAAGACGGCTGAAGCCATTGGTGGTAGACAAAGACATTTCGTCCGAAGACAATGAAACGCGAAGACGAAGGCTTTTGGTAGTTTTGTTTCTTCTTTCTTGAGTCATAGGAACCACTGTACTGTTAAGTGGGGTCGATGTGATCGAAGTCAGATGCCGACGTGATGCTCAACCCATACCTATGTCTTCGAGTGAAGACAATGAGAGGAAATCTCTTCCAGAGTTGGTTGAGTTAGCTTTACTTGTAGCTCAAGTAAAGCTGCCGCGTGTGTTTGAAATCCGACCGTTGTGACACGTGTCAGTTGGCTGACCCAGGGTCATTTCGGTCATATCAGGTCGGGTTGCCCGCGGGCTATAAATAGCCCACCCCCTCCACCATGAGAAGGTGGCTGCTCAGAGAGAGATACGACTGTTGTCGTTTTGGAGCAACCCACCGCGAAGACATTGAGAGAGACACATCCTGCGAGGATACACCTAAACACCTAGAGCTAGAGTGTTTGAGCCTCACCGAAGTCATTCTGTTCTGAGACAACTAAAGACTTATTACACTTGAAGACTGTGATCTTCCAGACGGTCTGGCGCTGGGTCTAGAGCAATCCAAGAGTCATTGTGGATCGCCGGGTGACCAAGTTTGTACGGGTTTCAGAAGTCTCCCCTGAAGACTTACCAGAGTGATTGGGCGCTTTCTAAGTGACTTCGTATCAAGGGGAATAAGGTGAAGACGAGGTCTTCCGATTTCAATCTCAGCCTCCCCAACCAGACGTACAGTTGTCACAGCAACTGGAACTGGTCCAACAAATCCTGCGTCAACGTCAAGCAACTGGTTCTATCCTTCACTTTCTTACATTCATGTTCTGTATCGTGAAGCCTTTGCTTGTTCATTGTTTGAAGATTTGTCCTGAAGATATTCATACCTGCTGTTTATCTTCATACTGTCTAAGTTTGTCTGCGACTCACCTTATTGTGCATGATGATAAAGCTTAACCTGCTTATGCATGCCTAGACTAAATCCTTGATTGTATCTCTACTTGATCATGTTTACGTTTCCGCACTATTCGAATACATTCACTGTTTCGAAGACTTTCATAAATATCGCCTATTCACCCCCCTCTAGTCGATAACTAGCACTTTCAATTGGTATCAGAGCAAGGTACTCCCTTGTTCTATGTTTCGGTTTAACCAACATGGAGTTTTAGCTATGTCGACTGTAGGGATAATCAAGGTCTCCGCTGCGTGCCCTGTCTTCGATGGCACGGACTACCCCTACTGGAAGAACAAGATGCGCATGAATCTCGAAGCCATTGATAACGACCTATGGTATGTCGTCATGGCAGGCATTCCTGATGTTGGCGAAGGTGTTACTGCTGCTGATGTGAAGAGGTTCGCGCAACTCGACTCCACCGCCAAGAACATCATCTGTGGTCATCTGACCAAAGGACAATATGGCCGTGTGAGTGCACTTAACACCTCCAAGCAAATCTGGGAATGGTTGTCCAAAGTAAACGAAGGCGTCTCATCTCAAAGAGACTCTCATGTTGATGTGCTTCGCAACTTGTTCAACCGCTTCAAAAGACTCGACAACGAAAATGTTCAGCTCACCTTTGATCGCCTCACTGACATCTCAAATGAGCTGAATGCACTCGGCGCCACTGATATCACCAAACATGAAGTAGTGAAGAAGCTACTCAGATCACTTGACAGCTCCTTTGACAGTCTCGCACTCATGATCCAAGAACGCCCTGACTTCAAGAGTTTGGACCCAGCTGATATACTCAAGAGGTTGAACACCCACGAATTCCAACAAGCTGAGAAGAGAGATATCTACGGACCAAGCTACAGTCGCTCCCGTCCATTGAAGGCCAAAGCTGTGTCTTCATCTGAAGACAACTCTGAATGCAGTTCTGATGGTGCTGAAGACTTTGGAAAGGAACTTGCCTTGCTTGTCAGAAAGTTTCGGAAGTTTGCAAAGTCCAAACGCTATGTTAAATCTTCAAGACGTGATTCCAAGAGGTCTGGAGAAATGTCTTCAAAGGATAGCAAGAAACAAACCTGTCACAAATGCAAGAAAACTGGTCACTTCATTGCTGATTGTCCTCAATGGGAAAAGGAATCCAAGAAGAAGAGCAAGAACTACGATTCCGATGAAAAGAAGATGCAACGTCTTCGTCACACAAGAAGAGTTCATCAGGAAAGGCCCATGCCTTCATCGGAAAGGAGATGGATTCACAGTCCGAATCTGGTTCTGAGGCTGAGGAAGCATCTGAGGAGGAATCTGACGCTGAAGTAGCTGGACTGGCAATGGCTCCGGCTTATCTTTCTACGTCTGTCTTCGAACCCGAAGGCAATGGCCCCTTCTTCAACACCGAAGCCAGTGATAATGACACTACTCCAACCTAATGCTTCATGGCGAAAGCCTCTAAGGTATCCTCAAAGTCCTCACGTCATGACTCCGAATCCGAAGCTGAATCTGATGATGACATGAAACCTAGCTATTCCAAACTTGTGAAAATTGCCACTAAGCAACAAAATGCTATGGAGAAAATGCAAACCACTCTAGAGAAAAGCGATGACCTGTTACGCAAAGAGATGAGTCTGAACGAAACTATGGCTAAAGACATGCGTAGTCTTCGTTCAAGGTTTGAGGATCTCCAAAGTCATCATGATGCCCTCTCAACTGATCATGAGAAGCTTTCTCTTGAGTATCTTCAGAAGAAGATTGATCTTGAGAAGTTGAGGGAAGCACATGATGACTTACGGAAGGAAAACGACTCACTCCTAGCTGAGCAGATCAGTACCGCTCAGGATGAATTTGATGCTCCATGCTTAAGATGTATTGCTCGTGAAGCTAATGACTCAACTACTGAATGTTCTAATGCTTCTGAGAATGCTTTATCTTCAACTATATCTGTGGCACCTAACCCCTCATCTGAGGAAGCCACTGCTATCACTGATGACAATGACAGGTTGAAGACATTGCTTGAAACTGGCATGTACAAGAGTCTGAAAGGACATCAGATTCTGTGTGATGTCCTGAAGAAGACTATACTGAACAAAAACCCTAGGAAAGAGGGTGTGGGTTTCGAAAAAAACCTCAATGCTGATGGATCCTACTGGACACCTGAGCAGTACCCCAAAACCACATGGGTTGCTACAAAAGGTCCTTCAGTTGATCCTTCCACATTATCAGGCTTTAACTGTGCGAATCCTCTCACTATTGATGAATCCTTTGATTCCAACTATAAGCTGTTCAAATGCCAAAATGGTGAAGTATTTGCCAGGTTCATTGGTACTAACTACAAGAATGGTTCTCCTTTGAAGAAGATCTAGGTTCCCAAAAGTCTTCCTGAGAAGCTTCGAGTGAATGTCCTGACGACATCTCTCAAGAAGAAGACAAACCCCAGATCAATGTCTTCGAGAAGACAAAGGCCTCCATATGATCGCTCTAACAAATCTGTTTCGCAGGGAAGGACCCAAATGACACATGAATATGTGCATTATGGCATGAACCGTTATGTTCATCCAACCAAGAATTTCTCATCCTATTCATTTGAGTACACTAACCCACCTGTAAAACGTGCTATTAGGGCATCCTTGCCTAAATTCTCTGATGCTGCCTTACGTCTCATTGCTTCTAAGCCACCCCTTCACATGTGGGTGGTTAAGAAGAACTAATATCTTCATGCAGCATCGGGTCTCCAGATAGGAAGAAGCCTATCCCGAAGATTATCCCTGGAGACCCGAAAACAATCTTGGTTGGACGCAACATACCTAATGCGAATGTTAACATTCATATCGTCCAATGTCTTCATTCTACTATGCACTGCTATATCATCATCAATGCATGTTACAGCTACATGCCTTGGTGAACCATACTAATTCTCAACGCAGGAAGACAAATCCAATGCTACTGAATGGATTATGGATAGTGGTTGCACTAGTCACATGACTGGTGATCGAAGCCTATTGATGGAGCAAACTCTTTGACCTCCAACAAAAGACCACATTGTCTTTGCTGAAAAGAGCAGCAGCAAAGTATTGGGGCTAGGTAGAGTTGCTATCTCAAGGGACCGACACATGGAAAATGTCATGCTTGTCGAATCCCTTGGTTACAACTTAATGTCTGTCTCAATGCTCTGTGACTTAGATATGCTTGTCATTTTCGGAAAATTGCGATGTGTGGTACTAATGGCCTCTGACAAAACCAAAGTCTTCGAAGGTTTTCGAAGAGGTGACTTGTACATGGTAGACTTCTCTGCAGGACCACAGGTTGCCTCATGTCTTCTAGCAAAAGATTCGGAGCGCTGGCTATGGCACAGAAGTCTAGGACATGCTGGGATGAGGAACTCGCACACACTCGCCAAGAAGAAGCTCATCATTGGCGTCGAGGGTGTCAAGTTCAAGAAGGACCACCTCTGTGGTGCCTGTGAAGCCGGGAAGATGACCAGGGCCAAACACCCCTCGAAGACAATCATGACGACTTCGCGTCCCTTCGAGCTGCTACACATGGACTTATTTGGCCCCACTCATTATTCCACCTTCTCTACCACTGCAAATCTATATGGCTTCGTGATTGTTGATGACTATTCTTGATTCACTTGGGTGCATATCATACTTTACAAAACAGAAGTACGGGATGTCTTCAGGCGCTTTGCAAATAGGTGCATGAACAACTACAACATCAAGATCAAGCACATCAGGAGTGACAATGGCACTGAGTTCAAGAACACGGGCTTGGACACCTACCTTGATACTCTTGGCATCACTCATGAGTTCTCTCCTCCATACACCCCTCAGCAGAATGGCTTCATGGAGCGCAAGAATAGGACTCTTATTGAGATGGCTCGCACCATGCTTGATGAATACAAGACACCACGGAAGCTATGGCCTGAAGCCATTGACACTACATGCCACATCATCAACAGAGTATATCTTCACAAGTTCTTCAAGAAAACATCTGATGAGCTTCTCACCAGTAAGAAACCCAATGTAAGTTATTTCAAAGTCTTCGGTGCAAGATGCTGGATAAGAGATCCACACCACACTTCCAAATTTGCACCGAAAGCACATGAGGGTTTCATGCTTGGTTATGGAAAGGATTCGCACACCTACAGAATCTTCAACATCCTTCACAACAAAGTTGTTGAAACTGTAGATGTGCGATTCGCTGAAACTAACGGCTCACAAAGAGAGCACCTACCTCCTGTGCTAGATGAATTACCTCCTGATGAAGCTATCAGACTGATGGGCACTGGAGAAATTGTGCCTGAAGAACCTGTGGTTGAAGAAGTGATCATTCCTCCATCCACTCAGCGTGAAGACAATGCTGAACCTAAAGATAATGCTGCTGACGAAGACAGTGCTCAGCAGCCAGAACAAAGTCTTCGCCCTGCTCATCCACATGTGGCAAATGAAGTCCAAATTGAGAGAATGCTTGACAGCATAAATGCACCAGGTCCACTTACTCTCTCAAGAGCTACTCCATTGGCTAACTTTTGTGGGCATTTTGCTTTTGTATCTATCACAGAACCCACCAAAGTAGATGAAGCTTTCGAGGAATCAGAATGGATTCAAGCCATGCAGGAAGAGCTTCACCAGTTCAAGCTGAACAATGTGTGGGAGCTCGTAAAGCGTCCTGATCCAAGGAAGCACAACATCATCGGTACCAAGTGGATCTTCCGCAACAAGCAAGATGAGTCTGGCCAAGTCGTTAGAAACAAGGCCCGACTGATGGCTCAAGGTTACACACAGGTCGAGGGTATTGACTTCGGTGAAACCTTTGCACCTGTTGCTAGACTCGAAGCCATACGTATACTTCTTGCCTATGCTAACCATCATGATATATGCTTGTATCAAATGGATGTCAAAAGTGCATTCCTCAATTGTAAGATTTATGAAGAAGTATATGTTGCTCAACCACCAGGGTTTGAAGATCCAAAGCATCCTGACCATGTCTTCAAGCTCAACAAGGTACTCTATGGCCTCAAGCAAGCACCAAGAGCTTCGTATGACACACTCAAGGAATTCCTCATGAAGAAAGGCTTCAAACCTAGTTCACTCGATCCCACTCTCTTTACTAAATCTTATGATGGTGAACTGTTTGTATGTCAAATATATGTGGATGACATTATCTTTGGCTGTACTAACAACAAATACAGTGATGAGTTTGCTTATATGATGCAAGAGAAGTATCAAATGTCGATGATGGGAGAACTAAAATTCTTCCTAGGGCTTCAAATTCGACAACAACCAAATGGCATCTTCATATCCCAGGAGAAGTGCCTCAAGGACTGCCTCAAGAAATTTGGCATGAACGAAGCCAAAGGCTACAAGACGCCAATGCCTACCAATGGACACCTCTACACTGACGAAAATGGTAAAGATTTCGATCAGAAGGTATATCGCTCCATGATTGGATCCTTGTTGTACTTATGTGCATCTAGGCCAGATATAATGCTTAGAGTTTGCATGTGCGCCCGATTTCAAGCGGCACCAAAGGAGTCGCATCACCTTGCTGTGAAGCGAATACTTAGATATCTAGCTCACACCCCGACGCTAGTATTATGGTTTCCAAAGGGTTCGAAGTTTGAGCTGATTGGCTGTTCAGATTCTGACTTCGCTGGCGAAAGAGTTGATCGCAAGTCTACATCAGGCACTTGTCACTTTCCTGGATGATCTCTTGTATGTTGGTCTTCGAAGAAGCAGAACTGTGTTTCACTCTCCACTCCCGAAGCCGAATACATTGCTGCTGGCGCATGCTACACTCAGCTTCTCTGGATGAAGCAGACACTCAAGGACTACGTGTAACAGCCCGGGACCGACGCTCCAGAAGATTCCCCTTTTATTTCCATTCTCGTCATGTGATTCGTTTTATTGTCGCATTCATCATCGCATCATTCGCATCATCTTGCATAGCATCGTCACTCGTTTTCGAAAACTTGCATCCGTTCGTAGCTGCCGGTTGTCTCCGTTCGTGTCGTCGACCGTTTCGAGTCCAACCACACATGCACGCGCCCACGGCATCGAAAAAAATAGTGTTTTTAAAGTGCGTGAAAAACATTCTCGGATTGGGTCGAAACTTGGCATGCGATCCTATTATATGGTAGGTAGACCGCCTGCCAAATTTTGTCGCAACCGGAGTCCGTCTGATACCCGAACCGTTAAACTTATAGCGACACTATAGCCGGATAATTCGTAGGCGTTTTCGTTTTTTTCACAACTTGTTGCCGGGCTGCCCTTTTCCCTCTCATCTCCGCCTAGCCCCTCTACACAGTGCACGGATCCGTCGCGTGCGCCCGATAGCTTCCCCGAACCCAAAATGTACGGTCATGACCGTTGGATCCAGATCATCCCCGTAATACCGCAAACCATCATTGATTTTTCAGTTGGACTCCCTAACCTAATTATTCTCAACTGTCCGATCAAATTATAGGGTCCAGATCTACCCTCCAAAATCCCCCATACCTATATAACCAGTCAAACCCTAGTCTCTAGCATGTCCCATCCACCCATTCCCATCGCCCGTGCCGCCACCCACCTACCTGGTCACCCCCTTCCTCGGGATCGTCTGATCCACCCATCTCCTTGATTTGCAAACCGAGCCAACCAACGCCTCGTGCTCCTCATGAGTGTTAGTCCAAAATAGAGCACTGTGCGGGGCCACCCCGGGGCAAGTCGGGTGATGTCTATCAGGCCCTATACACCAGCTTATCCGGTCGTGTCCTGAGAACGAGATACGCGGCTCCTATCGGGTTCGTCGACACGTCGGGCGGCCTTGCTGGACTTGTTTTACCTTTCTCGAACGTCTTGTGCGAGGAATTACGATACTTTGGGCTATCTCGTCGTTGAGGTTTTCCATCGGAATTGCCTACGAATATCACGAGATTCGTGGTCGAGGTTATTCCCGCGGCGTGTGGTTAGTTTGTGATGGATGAGTTGGAGCACCCCTGTAGGGTTAAATCTTTTGGAAAGCCGTGCCCGCGGTTACGTGGCAACTTGGAAACTTTGTTTAGCACACGGTCATAGCAAACTTGAAGTAAACTCAAATAAAATACACCAACCGTGTGCGTAACCGTGACTGTCTCTCCTCGTGAATTTCTGATCCGAGAGAGAACACGGTGGGGTTATGTTTGTTCGTAAGTAGGTCTTCAGGATCTCTTAGAGATCATTACTAGTTCACGTCCATTTATTCGACAATCATCCCCCTTTATTATTGTACTCGTAAGTTAGCCACTCAAATAAATGCTTAGTGCTTGCTGGAGCCTCACCAGTTAACCATACCTCACCCATTAAGCTCTAATAGTCTTGATACCCTTGGAAATGAGATTGCTGAGTCCCTGTGGCTCATAGATTACTACAACAATAGTTGTAGGTACCGGTAAAGAGATGCGTTGACATGATAGCGATGCTTTGCTTGATTTGGAGTTCTTCTTCTTCTTCATCGATCATAGGATGGGTTCCAGGCGGCAGCCTGGGATAGCAAGGATAGATGTCATTTTATCATTTGATTTCGTCCGTAGTCGGACCCTGCTCTTCTGTATGATATTTGGATATGTTGTTGTGTTGATGTGATATTGATGTAGCTTGTGGCGAGTGTAAGCCAATTCCGTATACTCATCTCTTCTTTACATGTACTTGTAATGATATCCATTCTTGCGAAATGACGAGATGCGCTTCTATCCCTGTCGAGGCCCTCGTGCCAAAATAAGGATAGGATCGCATCTTGGGCGTGACAAGTTGGTATCAGAGCTTGTACCGACCTAGGAGCCCCCTTGATTGATCGAACTTGGCCGAGTCGAGTCTAGTGAAAAAACTATTTTGAGTCTAGTTATGTCGGAGAGTAGGATTCTTTTTACTCCTCTTCTATGCTCTGGTGAGGTATTCGACTTAGGAATTTTTATTCTACTCATCTTTTCGCTAAAAAAAATTTAGGATCACGCAGTTATTTTGGAAACTATATGATGCCGATGTGAAGGAATTCTGTCTTGGTGCCTCCTCTTATCGAGGAGTAGAGCTCCGAGGGATTTTTGCAAATCGTTATCATTCAGTTTCCTTAGTATCTCAGGATGGAGGATGTTCGAAATTGCTTCAATACTAGTAGTGGCGAGAGGAGTCCGGCATCCCCAGTACTGGTGGAGAGAGTTCGGATGTACTGCCATACTTAGTATCGTTGTGATTACGAGTGTCTGAGGTAGACGAGTTTGCGGAGTTTCTAGGATTATGGTGTGGAAGGTTGCGGGTGCAGTTGTAGCTGATTACCTTGGGTACGTTCCTGTCACGCCCAAGATGCGATCCTATCCTTATTTTGGCACGAGGGCCTCGACAGGGATAGAAGCGCATCTCGTCGTTTCGCAAGAATGGATATCATTACAAGTACATGTAAAGAAGAGATGAGTATATGAAAATTAGCTTACACTCGCCACAAGCTACATCAATATCATATCAATACAACAACATATCCAAACATCATACAGAAGAGTAGGGTCCGACTACGGACGAAAACAAACGATAAAATGACATCCATCCTTGCTATCCCAGGCTGCCGCCTAGAACCCATCCTATGATCGAAGAAGAAGAAGAACTCCAAATCAAACAAGCATCGCGCTCACGTCAAATCATGGCATTACCTGTACCTGCAACTGTTGTTGTAGTAATCTGTGAGCCACGGGGACTCAGCAATCTCATTTCCAAGGGTATCAACACTATTAAAGCTTAATGGGTGAGGTATGGTTAAGTGGTGAGGCTGCAGCAAGCACTAAGCAACTATTTGAGTGGCTAACTTACGAGTACAAGAATAAAGGGGGATGATTGTCGCATAAACAGTCGTGAGCTAGTAATGATCTCTAAGAGATCCTGAACACCTACTTACGTCAAACATAACCCCACCGTGTTCTCTCTCGGATCAGAAACTCACGAGAAGAGACAGTCACGGTTAAGCACACGGTTGGGGTATTTTATTTGAGTTTACTTCAAGTTTGCTATGACCGGGTGTTAAACAAAGTTTCCAAGTTGCCACGTAACCGCGGAATCGGCTTTCCGAAAGATCTAACCCTGCAGGGGTGCTCCAACTCATCCATCACAAACTAACCACACGCCGCGGGAATAACCTCGACCACGAATCTCGTGATCTTCCTAGGCAATTCCACTGGAAAACCGCAACCTAGAGATAGCCCGAAGTATTCTCGGAATTCCTCGCACAAGACGTTTGAGAAAGGTAAAACAAATCCAGCAACGCCGCCCGACGTGCCGACAATCCCTATAGGAGTCGCGTATCTCGTTCTCAGGGCACAACCGGATGGGACTAGCTACGAGTAAAACCAATCCCCGAGTTTCCTCGAGGCGGCCCCGCAGGCAGCCCGTTTGGGACCAACACCATCAGCACTGGCCCCCCCTGTATTATGTTGATTAATCCGCGGGTAGCGCTAACTCCCTATGCATTACTAACGGTGTTCAGTATTATTATGTTGAGCAAATGTAGTACCAATGTTGGGCCTTGCCAGACAAGTTTTATCCTAAAACAAAAATCAAGGGGGTCCGCATAACAACCCCGAGCATGTTAGGAGCGCTCAATTATGGAACATAACACCGGTACACAAGTAACTAGGGGCAGCAAGAGTGGAACAAAACACCGAGCAAAAGGCCAAGCCTTCCACCCTTTACCAAGTATATATGTGCATTAAATTAAATAGCAATTGCACCTGCAACTAGCAACGCTATAAGAAGGGCTGAGCAAGCGGTAACATAGCCAAACAATGTTTTGCTAGGATGTGGAGGGGTTAGAGGCTTTTCATGGCAATTTGGGATGCTTGACATAGAAGTGGTAGGTAGCGAGACAGCGATAGAAATGGGACATCTAGAATGGCAATGATAGTAATGGTATCCAAGGAAATGGTCATCTTGCCTGAGATCCCGCTTGGAAGACGAACGAGTCCATGAAGAAGACGAGCCAACGTAGTCGAACGAATCCTCACACTCCGAACGCTTTCGGAACTCTATCGAGAAGAAGCAATCCGAAAACAACAATCAACACATGATCAACACCACAACATTTGCATGACATGATGGACTTCAAACATGATGCATGTTATGCATGACATGGCAAGCACAACAATCAACTTGTACACATTACGTGAAGCTAAATATGCAACGAGTTACATATTGACGAAACTCCACGTTCGAAGCATTTAGTTCACTCTCGTTTATTTACACATCAAGTTTAAATGTTGTTAACATGGCAAGAGGTGAAGCATAAGTAAACTACACATCTAGGCAAGTTTAAATGAGACCGGAAACAACATATAACATTTCCGAAACGACCCGATATGTTAATTTTGAAATTGGTCCAGATCTGAACTAATCATGTTTTATATTTGTTAAACAGGAAAATATAGCATACCATGTAATTCTACACGTCATTCTAGTCGATTTACATATATAGAACGTTTGAAACAGAGCTACGGTCTAAAAGATATGACCTTCACAAGATGAACATGACATGAATGCAAAATGCATGAAAATGACAACCACAAACATTTCAAATCATTAATGCAGCAATATATTATGATACTACATGAAAATCTAAGCAAGTTACATATGCAACATGTTCAAAACGGAGCTACGGTTCAACGACAACAAGCAACACAAGTTTTTGTTCAAATCTGTCCAAAACAGCAACATAGCATATTGCACACATGAAAACAACAAGCTAGAAGATTCTAAAATGCACAAACTAAGCATGGGGCGGTATCATATAACACACACTTCATTTCATCTTCACATATCATACTCAAAAGAGTCATGGATCACATGGTAGGAAGCTCACAACATGTCAATAAAATATACTCCCTCCATCCCAAAATAAGTGTCTTAACTTTGTACTAGCTCTAGTACAAAATTGTACTAAGCTTGAGACATTTATTTTGGGACGGAGGGAGTAGCAGATTAGGACTTAGTGAAAATAAAATAACAGTTTTTAGCATAGCAGATTTCCACGAAGGCATATTGGCAGCAGCAAAACTATATGCTACAGGGCATATTATGGCATGAAAATTAATAGCATGGTAGTAGACATGATGCACTACAAATCATTCCATGGTGGCAAGGTCTAATTATGCATAGAATCATGGCTAGCATCAACACAACATGGCATTATGAAGAAAACAGATTCTCAGACTTAGTGAAAATTAGGCTAGACATGTGCAGCAGTTTTTAACAGATTGACATGTTGAACAACAGAATTAATTATGATGCTAAACCTATTCATGCAAACTATTGGCACAACATGATAGGCAACAACATGCTTAACAAAAGACTCCTTGGTGACAATCACAAAAGACTCCTAGATCAATAGTAAATCACATGGCAACACAGCAACAAAATAACACAGATTTCAGACTTAGAAATATTTTGGACCCTCAAAACAGCACATTTTTATGGCATGTTGGCCAACAAGAAAATAACATCTAAACATGTATTTCTATAGCAACCAAAAAGACCAGGGCCTAGCACACATGTCCAAGGGCATATCTCATGTTTGCAACTATTCCAAAATATGCATGGATTAATTCACACGAAATATACAAAAGGGCATCATAGCAATAATGACATGCACACAAATTGCTCAAATGACAAAAATAATTGCACAGATAAATTCAATGGATTTTTCTACCCCGAAAACATATATAATATGTATGGTTTACTGTACAAAATGTGGCACAGTTATTTAAGCAAAAACATGCAAAACGATGATTTTTTTCCCGGACAACTAAAGGGACTTAAAAAAATGGCTGGCTGGGGGGAGGGGTTCCCACCCGTGGGCTTCGGCCCACAACGGAGGCTGAGCCGGGGCAAGCGGCTGGGCCACGGGCCCACGATGGCGCGGCCGGCCCACGATGGCGCGGCCAGCGGGAAGGCTCCTCCCGATCCCGCCTAGATCGAGGGCGCCGGTGGCGGCATGTCAATGACGTTGGGGCAGGCTCCGGGTGGGGCTCGGTCGGGGCGGACCGGATCTGGCCACGGGGGTGCCGGATCCGGCGGTTCCCAGGGCCGGCGACGCGAAACGCGGCGGCGGGCGGTGTGGGGAGGCCGGCGGCGGAGCTCAGGGCGATGATGGCACTCCGGTGAGCGGCGAGCCGCAGGCTCGCGCGGGAGGCGCTGGGGCGGCGGAGGAACCGGCTGCGAGGGGAGCCGAGGCTCAGGGAGAGCTGCTCGCCGGCAGCGACCGGAACGCGCCGGCGGCGACCGGATGCGGCGGCGGGGTGAGGTGCTCCGGCGAGCTCCCGGGCGGCGCTAGCCACAGGGCTCGCGGGCGCGGGGGGCGGCGACCCGGGCCCGAGCGGGCCTGCTGCGGGCCTGGCGGGCCTGCCGGCGGTGGGAGGAGGCTGGGGACGCGTGGCGCTCCCTGGTTGGCTGCAGAGGCGGCTGCGGCGGTGCTAAGTGCCGCTGGCGGACGGGTCCGGCGCGGATTCTGAGGTGGGCGGCGGCGGCTGCGAGGTGGGAGGCAAGGGGAGGCCAAAAATGGACGTGGGGTGTCCATTTATAGCAGTTTTGCTAAGGTTTGTGGGTTTGGGGCGATTCTCGACCCTCCGATCGCGATCGGACGGACCGGTCGGAGGGGTAGGTGTTAGGTGGGCTAGTGGGCTGTGTAGTTGGGCTAGGTCTAGAGGAGAGAAGGAATTGCGGCCCGTGACAGAGTTTTAAAACCTAGAAAACGTTCGATAATAAAACCGATGACGACACTGCTACGGTTGACCGTTCGGGTATCATACGACCTCTGATTGCGACGAAACTTGGCAGGCGGTCTACCTACAATATAACAAGACCGCACGCCAACTTCCGACCCAATCCGAGAATATTTTTCGCGCGCTTTAAAAACGGTTTTTTTAAACGATGCCGCGGGCGCGTACGTGTGTGGTTGGTCTCGAAACGGTTGACGAAACAAATGGAGAGAACTGGCAACTACGAATGGATGCAAGTTTTCGAAAACGAGTGACGATGCTATGCAAGATGCTGCAAATGATGCGATGATGAATGCGACAATAAAACGAATCACATAATGAGAATGGAAATAAAAGGGGAATCTTCTGGAGCGTCGGTCCCGGGCTGTTACAACTCTCCTCCACTTACAAGAGATCTCGACCCGAGATCTTAGAATGAGAAGGGGAAGAGGAAGACGAAAGGAAGAGGTAAAGCTTAGTTGCTTCTTTGACAGACGAGTGAAACCATAGAAACATGAAGGTCGGAAGAGATGAAGAATGATATGAGAAACAAGCAAGCATTCAAAAGAAATTTCGGTAGCATTTCGGTAGGAAAGAGAGGCAAAACTTGATAAGATGGAAAGAACTTGAAAGATAACACAACACTCTGGTTAAAAGATAAGCAAGGAATGAACATGATCTTGACAAAACAAGATGACGGTTCGAAGGGAGCAACATCACCACGCCTCCGGAATAGAGAATAGAAACTAGATCGTTGAAAGAAAAGAACAGAGAAGGAAATGACAACTTCTACCACAAATGAATTGAAAGCATCCTTACAAAGAATGGTTGAATGGAGTTGTTGGAGATCCAACAACAAAAAGAGAACTTGTTGTGGGATTATGAAAAACATCTCAAAAATATTAGGTGACAACCGGCCACAAACGGAAACAATTGATTGCTTGGGAGCAACTAGATATGAAAACTTCTTTCACCAATAGGATACATAGAAAACTTGGATCATTGATAAACACCATGATAGCAACGATCCTTAGGAAATGCTTTAGGTGAAATCCAATCCAAGATAACTACGAGAAGAAAAGATGGGTTTACATATCTCATTCTTGACAAATTCTCTTCGAGACTCCTCATGAATCAAGAATGCTATAACACCATCTCAAAAGATAAGGGAGAAGAATTGCACTTGAGATGCAAGAAAAAGAATACTTGAGCTATTCTAACACGAATATTGAAGAACACTTCGAGAAGGAATTGAATACTTGAAGAACCACCATGAAGAACCTCCAGAAAGAACTCCGAATCGAAAGGATGATAGAAAGGAATTGAAGGTTGCACAAGAACAAGATAGAAGCCTTGCAAAGATTTAGATGAAGCTTCGCGACGAGATAATTGAGAAAACTTGGAACTCCGGAAAAGAAAGGATGAAGAACTTAGAATCGGGAATTGATATCATGAACAAACCTCCGGAAGATGGATTGAAATCTCTTGAAGAAATAAGAATAAGAATTATGTTATGCTTATCCTTCATCAAGTTAAATTGATGACAAGCAACGGATTTAGCATACTACTTATTCTTCTGGAAAGATTGAAGAGGGATATGAGCACAAACTTGAAGAAGTCTTGAACGAACCACCGGTAGAATTGAGATACGAACGAAGAGACAACAATTGAGAAGAATTGGAGAACGAAGCTGAAAGCTAAGAACGAAGAAATCTTCTGAAATGATGGCCTTCGGAGGATCGAGAAATGAAAACTACACTGAAATGCTCCGAATAGATATGGAAAGAATTACTCATGATCAAAAACAATTCGAGAGGATAGCATGAAGCTGAAACCATGAATCTCTAGGAGAATGGAATAAGATTTAAAAGAAACACTTCTTCGGTCTTCAACGCTAAGATTGACGAGGAGAACTACATCATGAATTACTAACACTCCGGAACAATGAATAAAGAAAGGTTGAGCCAACGATGAAAATGATTTAGAAGCGATCTTCGGGAAGAAATATGACTGATGAAATTCATTCTTATGTCATATTGAAAAGAACTTGAGGACATCTCCAGAAAGATTAAAAGAGCCAGGTAAGATCCTGGAAAAAAAACCTATGGGTTATGAGCCCACTCAAAGAGATCACCGTTGAAGCAATTGCTTAGGAAGAGAGATTGGACCGGTACAAATTGAAAACTTGATGAGGTAAGAACCTCAAAATATTTAAGAGGATTTGAACGATAACACGAATCTTCTGAGATATCTTCGGCACTCCGGATAAAATAATGAGGGATGAATAGAAAGAGAGGCTTGGATAAGAACTTCCGACATAGGAGAGCATTTAGAGAATGAAAAGGATATGATGAGCACCGAAAGCTTGAATTGAATCCACCAAAAAGAAAACAAAGATGAAGACTAAGAAATGATGAACTTGAGCACTTGAGCATCTTCACAACGAATCACCGGATACATCACGAAAGAGAAGATAGCGGAAGCATCACATGAATAGAAAAGGCACACAGATGAGAATTTAATTGTTGAAGAAAAAGGGCGGGAGGGCGGGGAAAAACAAAGACAACTTGATACCGATGAGATGAACTCCGGAAAGAAATACGAGGATTGATCTTGCAAATATTGGAGAGGGTTGAATTATCTTGATGAGAAACACACCGGTTAGGAAAGATTGAATTCACCACTTGACATCGAAGCAACTCGAATTACCATACTCCAACAAAGCAAAGGATGAGGCTTGAGAATTAAGCCGGAAACAAATACATAACCCACCATGCATTTGTTGGGAGGATAATCCTAGGTAACTACTTGAATTCCCACCTAAGAATTTCTGAAGTCTTTCTTGTTTATGCGATTCGGGTTGCGGACCCAGGAACGTACCCAAGGTAATCAGCTACAACTGCACCCGCAACCATAAACCAAGAAACTCCGCAAACTCGTCTACCTCAGACACTCGTAATCACAACGATACTAAACATGGCAGTACCCTGGACGCTCTCCCCAGTACTGGGTGACTCCAAACTTATCTCGCCACGAAAAGTATTGAAGCAATTTCGAACATCCTCCGTCCTGAGATACTAAGGAAACTGAATGATAACGATGTGCAAAAATCCCTCGGAGCTCTACTCCTCGATAACAGGAGGCACCGAGACAGAATTCCTTCACATCGGCATCATATAGTTTCCAAAATACCCGCGTGATCCTAAAAAATTTTGAGCGAGAAGAGGAGTAGAATCAAAATTGCTAAGTCGAATACCTCACCAGAGCATAGAAGAGGAGTAAAAATAATCCTACTCTCCGATATAACTAGACTCAAAATAGTTTTTCACTTGACTCGACTCGGCCAAGTTCGATGAATCAAGGGGGATCCTAGGTCGGAACCGGGCTCTGATACCAACTTGTCACGCCCAAGATGTGATCCTATCCTTATTTTGGCACGAGGGCCTCGACAGGGATAGAAGTTCATCTCGTTGTTTCGCAAGAATGGATATCATTACAAGTACATGTAAAGAAGAGATGAGTATATGGAAATTGGCTTACACTCGCCACAAGCTACATCAATATCACATCAATACAACAACATATTCAAACATCATACAGAAGAGCAGGGTCCGACTACGGACGAAAACAAACGATAAAATGGCATCCATCCTTGCTATCCCAGGATGCCGCCTAGAACCCATCCTATGATCGAAGAAGAAGAAGAACTCCAAATCAAACAAGCATCACGCTCACGTCAAATCATCGCATTACCTATACCTGCAACTGTTGTTGTAGTAATCTGTGAGCCACGGGGACTCAGCAATCTCATTTCCAAGGGTATCAAGACTATTAAAGCTTAATGGGTGAGGTATGGTTAAGTGGTGAGGCTGCAGCAAGCACTAAGCAACTATTTGAGTGGCTAACTTATGAGTACAAGAATAAAGGGGGATGATTGTCGCATAAACGGTCGTGAGCTAGTAATGATCTCTAAGAGATCCTGAACACCTACTTACGTCAAACATAACCCCACCGTGTTCTCTCTCGGATCAAAAACTCACGAGAAGAGACAGTCACGGTTACGCACACGGTTGGTGTATTTTATTTGAGTTTACTTCAAGTTTGCTATGACCGGGTGTTAAACAAAGTTTACAAGTTGCCACGTAACCACGGGCACGGCTTGCTGAAAGATTTAACCCTGCAGGGGTGCTCCAATTCATCCATCACAAACTAACCACACGCCGCGGGAATAACCTCAACCACGAATCTCGTGATCTTCCTAGGCAATTCCACTGGAAAACCGCAACCTCGAGATAGCCCGAAGAATTCTCGGAATTCCTCGCACAAGACGTTCGAGAAAGGTAAAACAAATCCAGGAAGGCCGCCCAACGTGCCGACAATCCCGATAGGAGCCGCGTATCTCGTTCTCAGGGCACAACTGGATGGGACTAGCTACGAGTAAAACCAATCCCCGTGTTTCTTTGAGGCGGCCCCACAGGCAGCCCGTTTGGGACCAACACCATCAGCACTGCCCCCCTGTATTATGTTGATTAATCCGCGGGTAGCGCTAACTCCCTATGCATTACTAACGGTGTTCAGTATTATTATGTTGAGCAAATGTAGTACCAATGTTGGGCCTTGCCAGACAAGTTTTATCCTAAAACGAAAATCAAGGGGGTCCCCATAACAACCCCGAGCATGTTAGGAGCGCTCAATTATGAAACATAACACCGGTACACAAGTAACTAGGGGGCGGCAAGAGTGGAACAAAACACCGAGCAAAAGGCCAAGCCTTCCACCCTTTACCAAGTATATATGTGCATTAAATTAAATAGCAATAATATTGTGATAGCTCAAAAACATCCATGTTGGCACATGGAAACAATTACACCTGCAACTAGCAACGCTATAAGAAGGGCTGAGCAAGCGGTAACATAGCCAAACAATGTTTTGCTGGGATGTGGAGGGGTTAGAGGCTTTTCATGGCAATTTGGGAGGCTTGACATACAAGTGGTAGGTAGCGAGACAGCGATAGAAACGGGACATCTAAGATGGCAATGATAGTAATGGTATCCAGGGAAATGGTCATCTTGCGTGAGATCCCGCTTGGAAGAAGAACGAGTCCATGAAGAAGACGAGCCAACGTAGTCGAACGAATCCTCACACTCCGAACGCTTCCGGAACTCTATCGAGAAGAAGCAATCCGAAAACAACAATCAACACGTGATCAACACCACAACATATGCATGACATGATGCACTTTAAACATGATGCATGTTATGCATGACATGGCAAGCACAACAATCAACTTCTACACATTACGTGAAGCTCAATATGCAACGAGTTGCATATTGACGAAACTCCATGTTCGAAGCATTTAGTTCACTCTCGTTTATTTACACATCAAGTTTAAATGTTGTTAACATGGCAAGAGGTGAAGCATAAGTAAACTACACATCTAGGCAAGTTTAAATGAGGCCGGAAACAACATATAGCATTTCCGAAACGACCCCATATGTTAATTTTGAAATTGGTCCAGATCTTAACTAATCATGTTTTATATTTTTTAAACAGGAAAATAAATCATACCATGCAATTCTACACATCATTCTAGTCGATTTACATATATAGAACGTTTGAAACGGAGCTACGGTCTAAAAGATATGACCTTCAGAAGATGAACATGACATGAATGCAAAATGCATGAAAATGACAACCACAAACATTTCAAATCATGAATGCAGCAAGATATTATGATACTACATGAAAATCTAAGCAAGTTACATATGCAACATGTTCAAAATGGAGCTACGATTCAACGACAGCAAGCAACACAAGTTTTTGTTCAAATCTGTCCAAAACAGCAAAATAGCATATTGCACACATGAAAAAAACAAGCTAGAAGATTCTAAAATGCACAAACTAAGCATGGGGCGGTAGCATATAACACACACTTCATTTCATCTTTGCATATTGTTGGGGATATAACCCCGCGGTTAACCCTGTTGGCGACTCATAGTGCAAGAGCCTAAGCCGGCCCAGGAAGGCAAGGCGTGACGACGGCGACTTACAGATGGGCCAGTCGAAGGCCTAAAGCCTGGTGGTGACTCAAGGCCCGAAAGGGTAAACCACCATGTGAAGACTTATCTTGTAAGACTAGGAAAGTAGAACCTGGGTCGGTTACGTTGTGTAACCCGACCCGGACTCTTGTAAGCCCAGGGCCTTTACCTATGTATATAAGGGTGAGCCCCTGCGGCGGGTAAAGGGAGTTGAGGAGAAACAGACAAGCCTTACGGCGAGAGAGGCCAAGCAATCGGGAGCTAGGGCAAGCAAGCCGCCCCTTTGTAATCGATACTACAGTCAATACAATACAAGCAGGACGTAGGCTTTTACCTCCACCGTGAGGGGCCGAACCTAGGTAAACTCGTGTCCCTTGTCCCGTTTAACCCCTTTGAGTCCACTTCTTTAGCGATGGCCTCGAACCTAAGCCTTCGGGCATCTGCCGTGACAAAACCACGACAGTTGGCGCCCACCGTGGGGCTAGCGCTCGGTGGTGTTGAGTTCTCAAAGGGTGCTCTCCTCGGGGGCGAGGGGTACGTGGTCGGCGAGATGACTAAGAGCCGCTGCGGAAAGCTTTACATCGACGACGCCAGCTGGGGTCCTAAGGCTGACTCAATCGAGTGCGGCTTCCGGGTCCCCTTCGGTGGAATCCATGTCTTCATCGGCAAGATTGGCGGATCTGAACCCGGGCCAGACATCTGCACCAACATCGTCGAGCCGGCCCGGCGCAAGCAACCCGCCCGGAGCACGCAACCCGCCCGTTCTGACCCGGGTAGGAAGCCTGTCTTCGTCGGTTTCACTCAGGGCGTAGAACTTGAGGGTTCTGTGTCCGAGGAAGAAACTCATGACTACTCCGGGGAGGAATCTTCATGTGGGGAGACGGAATCGATCTATCAGCTTCAGGATGGAGGGCTTGGGGGCTACGACGAGCCTTACCCCGAGTCAGAATACCATGAGCCGGAGGGTTATGAGCCGCCAAGTCATGCAGCCGTCTTCATGGCCGGTTCAGCGGCGGCTCAGGGCAGTACACCTGGTGCGGCCGTGTCCGGGTCAGGCGCGCCCCCGGCTCAAGTTCTCCTAGATCTGATGAACGAGCTTACAACCTTGATGGCAACTGAGGTCACTGTTGCGAACCAAGCGGCCCGCAATGCAGAAATCACTAGGTTGAAGGATCAGATGGCCACGGTCCAGCAGGAAGTTTACGAGCTGAAGGCTCAGATGGATGCTGAGGCGGAGCGCCTTAAGGCAGACGCTCTTTGCCTCGAAATAGAGCAACAGCCGGCCGCGGCGGTTCAGCGGATGAGACATCAGTCCCGCTTGCCGGAGAAGTATGAAGCTAGGAATCTCTTCAACACGCCAGGAACGGGACGAAGTCTGCCTTTGGCCATAACCCGGACGGCGGAAATACCTGGGAGCCGGGCGGCGGTTCAGCGCCAAGACCCGCCACGACGGGGCCAAAACCCGCCACCGCTTCATCCGACACCGCCGGGTCATTATTCTAACCCGGCAGAGAACATGGTGGCAGCAGCAACTAGGCTTGATACAATTCCGATCCCCGATGAGGCGCCTTATGCAGAAGAGGTGCGGAACGCCATCGGATACCTGCGCACGGCGATGGCCCAGCAAGAGAAGTATAATTACAGCCGGAGTCGCGTGCACTCAACGCCCATCCACAGCCGTAGCTACAGCCGGCGTTATGAGTCGCCGGCGGTTTCTAGCAGCGAACGACATCGTAGCCCGCCGCAAGCGGATCGGGCGGCTCTGGATGCTCAGACATTGGTGGATCAGGTGAGAGCACGGCAAGAAGAGGCGGCTCAGGCAGCGGCGGCGTCTCAGGAACACACAGTCGCCCCTTCCGTTTCAGGAGGAGCGGGGTTGACTTCCAGGGCTGTGGGGGTGCCGTGTCTGGTACCGGCTCTGCGGAATGAGCGTCTGCCGAAGGATTTCAAGGGTCCTCGTAAGGTGCCCAATTACACTGCTGATTTACCTCCAGAGGCCTGGGTTGAAAGTTATGAGCTAGCCATGGAGATGTTAGACGTCAGTGATGCAGTCTGCGCAAAGTATTTCATCATGATTCTAGAAGGGCCGGCTCGCACATGGTTGAAGGGTTTGCCACCCAACACCATTAACTCCTGGGCCGAGTTAAGGGCGAAATTCATCAAATTTTTTAAAGGAACATGCAAGCAGCCCATGATGATTGTGGATTTGGACCAGTGTGTGCAGCGTGAGGACGAGTCGGCTCATCACTGGGTCCGGCGAGTCTCCGAAATCATCCATTCTTCTGAGCAGATTACGGCCTCTCAGGCGGTTTTGATTCTAGAGAAGAATTGTCACTTCACGCCTTTGAAGCAGAAACTTGGCCGGCTCAAACGCTCATGCCAAGACATGGGGGAGCTCATGGCGGCTCTCACCAAGTACGCAGATTCTGATAACACGAAGGACCCGAACTCTGATAATGAGAAATCAGGTCAGGGGAAGAAAGGTAGCAATGGCAAGCGGAAGCACCCAGATGGCGGGTCAGAACTGGTGGCAAACACCAACGTCAGGAACAACCGTGCTAAGGGCAACGGGAACTTCGAGCAGTTTTTTAACAAGGGAAAAACTACTTTCAACCTGGAGGAGAGGCTTAGCCAACCTTGTCCAGAGCACACCTGGCCGAATAAGCCGGCAAACCATCTATGGAGGGATTGTTATACTATGAGACAGTTTCGGAATTACAGCATTCAACAGCATCGTGATAACGGTGATGGCCCATCGGGCGGCTCAGGTCCGGGCGGCTCAGAAGCCGGCTTTGATGCTGGTGGCTCAGGGTCCGATTACCAGGGTCAAGGCAACCATGGAGGTCATAATCAACAGCCTCGCGGCGGAGGCCAGCGGCAGAATAACCAGTCAGGGTATCAGAGGAACCCGAAACGCCTTAACGAGGATTACTAAAACACCTCAAACGGGATCATTTATAACCCGTAATGGGCAACTTCAACCTTCCGTGGAGATGATTAAGCCGACTCCTCAAGTCATCTTAAAGACTTGGGGGCTATGCAGTTATGACTCGGCAAAGATCGTTATTTCAAAGAAGATAAACCTGGTCCTGGAGATTGCCGCCACATTCCAATAGGTGACCCGCCGTTCTCTTTGACAGTCAATCTATATGACCCTGAACTGTCAAGAGCCGGCTTATGATTTACGTCTCTTTGACAGTCAATCTATATGACCCTGAACTGTCAAGAACCGGCTTATGATTTACGTCTCTTTGACAGTCAATCTATATGACCCTGAACTGTCAAGAGCCGGCTTATGGGTTACGTCTCTTTGACAGTCAATCTATATGAGCCTGAACTGTCAAGAGCCGGCTTATGGGTTACGTCTCTTTGACAGTCAATCTATATGACCCTGAACTGTCAAGAGCCGGCTTATGATTTACGTCTCTTTGACAGTCAATCTATATGACCCTGAACTGTCAAGAGCCGGCCTATGGGTTACGTCTCTTTGACAGTCAATCTATATGACCCTGAACTGTCAAGAGCCGGCTTATGATTTACGTCTCTTTGACAGTCAATCTATATGACTCTGAACTGTCAAGAGCCGGCTTATGATTTACGTCTCTTGACGGTCAATCTATATGACCCTGAACTGTCAAGAGCCGGATTATGATTTACCCCTCTTTGATGACTTATTCCAAAATTGGGGTGCAGCGAGTTGAGAACTTACCCCCTCTTTTGATGATTTTTTTTTCAAATTGGGGTGCAGCGAGTTGAATACTTACCCCCTCTTTGATGACCTCTTTTCAAAATTGGGGTGCAGCGAGTTAGCCACTCACCCCTCTTTTGATAACCTCTCCAATATTGGGGTGCAGCGAGTTGGCCACTTACCCCCTTTTTGGATGACTTGTAAGAGCAGAGAACATCATACATCATGCATTGCATCATGCATCGTGCATTGCATCATACGTCATGCATTGCATCATACATCACACTTGCATATCATTCCGGTTTTGACAAGCCGGGTCAAGGAAAGATTATGAAACAAGACGCAAGACCACGAAAGACATCTCCGGGTTGTGCTGTTATAAGCCGCCCTTACAACAATACAGAAGTTTTCTGTCTTGTTTATTTTGCAGGTTTTATCTTTTTTGATAAGCCGCCATGGACCTTGAAAGCATGGTTGAGAGTAAGAGCATATGAAAGATATCATTGCAGCAAGACTATTCAAAAAGAGTTATACGCGCACGAAGGCACGACTCAGGCATTTCAGATGTCTCTACAGCTATTACAAAAGCTCCCCATGGAGTACAAGACACGGCAAGATTAAAGTTTTTTACAAAAGACAGCCTTGGCGGCTCAGACACGCCGAGTTATCAGTTTCAGCCGAAAGTACAGCTCCCTGGCTAGTCATCCTTCGCCGGGTCTTCGACCTCTTCGATCTGAAGATTGTCAACATCCCAGTTGCAGCGTGTTAAGGCCTCAAATTGGGTCTGGTCGAAGAAGGGAGATGCATCAAGGTCAGGAGCGAAGAGCTGCTTACGATGTGCGGGGGTCAGGCTCCTTGATTCAAAGGTTGGGCCGCGCACGCGTTTGTTTTTCGCGTCATAAGCCGCCTGGTATGTGGAAAGGTCTAACTCATTGGCAAGACTTGAGGCCAGCACCCGGGAATCTTTCATACATTTGACGTAGTCGGCTTCTGTGAAATCTGAGCCGTCGACCTTTTTGGCTGGGAACCCGTCCGTCATTTCCGCTGTAGTTAACTCCGGGGCAAAAGCAAGACACCGGCTTAAAGCAGCCATGGCTCCCTGCCTGGCGGCTGACCGTTTGAGTTCTCCAAACTGTTTGGGCAGGGTGGATAGAAGTTCTATCACCCCCTTCATATGCTTTGGGATGCATTTCTCGGTCAGCATCGCCTTCATGGTGCAAAGGGTCCTGCAATATAACTGTTCGGTTAAGGAGTAGATGGCTTTCAGCTTAATCACGCTGTCAGAAGCGAGTTGGCGGCTCCGTTCACCTGCAAGATAGTCAAGTATTATAAGCCGCCTGTATGAGTTATTCAACAAGACAAGGTAATTTTGAAGTGCTTGGCACTTACCGAAGATCGCAGAGGTCATTCTGGAGATATGGTCTTTGAGAGTGTGTAGCTCATCGGACACAACCTTAAGCCGGCTTTCAGTGTCGTTGGCTCGTTGGGTTATAGCAGCTTTTTCCGCCTCAGCCGTCTTCTGATAAGCAGCGAGTTCAGCCCGGGTTTTCTCCAGCTCTGTCACGGCAACTCGCCATTTATTGTCCGCCTCAGCCCTGGCGGCTTGTTGCACAGTGAAATTCGACTCAGCAGTTGCTAAAGCTTCCTGCGTTACGCAAAAGACAGTTTCAAAGGTTTTCAGTCAGAATATGATTCGCACATTGGTGAAACTATTGTGTTATAAGTCTCAAGCAGATTGCAATCAATATACTTGACACTTGGGGGCTAATGCCTGTGTTTTTCTACATGGCAGTCCCGGCTCATCTTTGTTAAAGTTAAGCCGGCACTTGGGGGCTACACAGAGCTCTCCAAAGTTTACAATGGAGTTCTGGCTCATCGTCATGACCCGATACTTGGGGGCTACAGGTATTATAATTTGAAGTATGAAAAGAAGTGTAAGACCCGGTCTACTATTTTGCAAGACTAAACCGGATCTTGGGGGCTACATAAGGGTATAAGGAAAGCAAGAAAGGAGCAGTACCTCAAATTTGGACTTCATAAGGCTAACAAGTTTTCGCTCCATGTTGTGGCTTGCGCTGAGGCGATTTAAATAGCCGGCATGAAGATCATCTGTAGACATCTTTTCCAACGAGGGCAATGCAAAGTCGAATCTTTCTGGTGAGTTCTCTTTAGCCTTGCCGGTGTGTCTTGTCAGCACATGAGAGGTCGATTGATAACCTGCCCCCAGTTAGAGCGACGTTTTTGGTAGCTGGAGAGCTCGGCGTTTGGAAGTCAGTTCGTGGAGGGCTGTATCATGAGCAGCTGGCTCGTGGGGCTGAGGATCATCGGCAGGTGTTTCTTTTATAGCTTATGTAGGCTCAGCATGAGGTACAGGGGAAGCCGGCTTGGATTTCTCCGGCTCTTGGACAGTGGGGGCGGCTTCAGACCCGCCGGTTTTCTTCCGCTTCGCTTGAGCCCTAGAGAGCAAAAACAATTGTCAAATAAAAGACAAAGATTGAAGAAAAATATAGTGCAAAGGAAAAATGCGTACTCTGGGTTGATTCTCAATGGAGGCAGCTTAGTGGCCGTTGAGTCGCCAGATCTAATGCGAGTCCAGGGAGAGTCATAAGATTTACCTTGATGATTCGAGGGAAGAGCGGAGGAGCACCGCGGTTCTCTGGTCCCGGTTGGATTGGTGTAGTGGCCCGTTTCGAGTTCGCTGGAGAGGAGCGATGGCGGCAGGGTTGTTTGCTACAGTAGTCGCGACGGCATCGGGAGGAGGAAGAAGAAGTGACCGGGTAAAGGAGCGACCATGTGCCCATTTATAAGGGTAGGTGGGGTAGTGAAACAGCAGGCCCGGAGATCGAGGAGGCGATATAATTATCATGGCTGAGATGGCGCCTCGTTTCTCGGATGGCGGGTAAATGAAAGATTCATCGTGACGTCACTGTTGGATATGGCGGGTTAGGGAAGACCAGTCAAAGTTGCAGTTCCAGAAGACTCGCCAACTGAAGAATTTAAATTGACATGAACAGGTTCAAATCAATTTGGGGCCTAATGTTGGGGATATAACCCCGTGGTTAACCCTGTTGGCGACTCATAGTGCAAGAGCCTAAGCCGGCCCAGGAAGGCAAGGCGTGAAGACGGCGACTTACAGATGGGCCAGTCGAAGGCCTAAAGCCTGGTAGCGACTCAAGGCCCGAAAGGGTAAACCGCCATGTGAAGACTTATCTTGTAAGACTAGGAAAGTAGAACCTGGGTCGGTTACGTTGTGTAACCCGACCCGGACTCTTGTAAGCCCAGGGCCTTTACCTATGTATATAAGGGTGAGCCCCTGCGGCGGGTAAAGGGAGTTGAGGAGAAATAGACAAGCCTTACGGCGAGAGAGGCCAAGCAATCGAGAGCTAGGGCAAGCAAGCCGCCCCTTTGTAATCGATACTACAGTCAATACAATACAAGCAGGACGTAGACTTTTACCTCCACCGTGAGGGGCCGAACCTGGGTAAACTCGTGTCCCTTGTCCCGTTTAACCCCTTTGAGTCCACTTCTTTAGCGATGGCCTCGAACCTAAGCCTTCGGGCATCTGCCGTGACAAAACCACGACACATATCATACTCAAAAGAGTCATGGATCACATGGTAGGAAGCTCACAACATGGCAATAAAATATAGCAGATTAGGACTTAGTGAAAATAAAATAACAGTTTTTAGCATAGCAGATTTCCACGAAGGCATATTGGCAGCAGCAAAACTATATGCTACAGGGCATATTATGGCATGAAAATTAACAGCATGGTAGTAGACATGATGCTCTACAAATCATTCCATGGTGGCAAGGTCTAATTATGCATAGAATCATGGCTAGCTAGCATCAACACAACATGGCATTATGAAGAAAACATATTCTCAGACTTAGTGAAAATCAGGATAGACATGTGCAGCAGTTTTTAATAGATTGACATGTTGAACAACAGAATTAATTATGATGCTAAACCTATTCATGCAAACTATTGGCACAACATGATAGGCAACAACATGCTTAACAAAAGACTCCTTGGTGGCAATCACAAAAGACTCCTAGATCAATAGTAAATCACATGGCAACACAGCAACAAAATAACATAGATTTCAGACTTAGAAATATTTTGGACCCTCAAAATAGCACATTTTTATGGCATGTTGGCCAACAAGAAAATAACATCTAAACATGTATTTCTATAGCAACCAAAAAGACCAGGGCCTAGCACACATGTCCAAGGGCATATCTCATGTTTGCAACTATTCCAAAATATGCATGGATTAATTCAGACGAAATAAATAAAAGGGCATCATAGCAATAATGACATGCACACAAATTGCTCAAATGACAAAAATAATTGCACATATAAATTCAATGGATTTTTCTACCCCGAAAACATATATAATATGTATGGTTTACTGTACAAAATGTGGCACAGTTATTTAAGCAAAAACATGCAAAAGGATGATTTTTTTCCCGGACAACTAAAGGGACTTAAAAAAAGGCTGGCTGGGGGGAGGGGTTCTCACCCGTGGGCTTCGGACCACAACGGAGGCTGAGGCGGGGCAAGCGGCTGGGCCGCGGGCCCACGATGGCACGGCCGGCCCACGATGGCGCGGCGAGCGGGGAGGCTCCTCCCGATCCCGCCTGGATCGAGGGCGCCGGCGGCGGCATGTCAATGGCGGCGGGGCAGGCTCCGGGTGGGGCTCGGTTGGGGCCGACCGGATCTGGCCACGGGGGCGCCGGATCCGGCGGTTCCTACGGCCGGCGACGCGAAATGTGGCGGCAGGCGGCGTGGGGAGGCCGGCGGCGGAGCTCAGGGCGATGATGGCGCTCCGGCGAGCGGCGAGCCGCAGGCTCGCGCGGGAGGCGCTGGGGCGGCGGAGGAACCGGCTGCGAGGGGAGCCGAGGCTCAGGGACAGCTGTTCGCCGGTGGCGACCGGATGCGGCGGCGGGGCGAGGTGCTCCGGCGAGCTCCCGGGCGACGCTAGCCACGGGGCTCGCGGGCGCGGGGGGCGGCGACCCGGGCCCGAGCGGGCCTCCTGCGGGCCTGGCGGGTCTGCGGGCGGTGGGAGGAGGCTGGGGACACGTGGCGCTCCCTGGTTGGCTGCAGAGGCGGCTGCGGCGGCGCCAAGTGGCGGGGCCGGACGGGTCCGGCGTGGATTCTGAGGTGGGCGGCGGCGGCTGCGAGGTGGGAGGCTAGGGGAGGCCAAAAATGGACGTGGGGTGTCCATTTATAGCAGTTTTGCTAGGGTTTGTGGGTTTGGGGCGATTCTCGACCCTCGGACGGACCGGTCGGAGGGGTAGGTGTTAGGTGGGCTAGTGGGCTGTGTAGTTGGGCTAGGTCTAGAGGAGAGAAGGAATTGCGGCCCGTGACAGAGTTTTAAAACAAAGAAAACGTTCGATAATAAAACCGATGACGACACTGCTACGGTTGACCGTTCGGGTATCATACGACCTCTGATTGTGACGAAACTTGGCAGGCGGTCTACCTAGAATATAACAGGACCAAACGCCAACTTTCGACCCAATCCGAGAATATTTTTCGTGCGCTTTTAAAACGTTTCGAGTCCAACCACACACGCACGCGCCCGCGGCATCGAAAAAATAGCGTTTTTAAAGTGCGCCAAAAACATTCTCGGATTGGGTCGAAACTTGGCGTGTGATCCTGTTATATGGTAGGTAGACCGCCTACCAAATTTCATCACAACCGGAGTCCGTTCGATACCCAAACCGTTAAACTTATAGCGACACTATAGCCGGATAATTCGTAGGCGTTTTCGTTTTTTTCACAACTTGTTGCCGGGCTGCCCTTTTTCCTTCTCATCTCCGCCTAGCCCCTCTACACAGTGCACGTACCTGTCACGTGCGCCCGATAGCTTCCCCGAACCCAAAACATACGGTCATGACCGTTGGATCCGGATCATCCCCGTAATACCGCAAACCATCATCGATTTTTCAGTTGGACTCCCTAACCTAATTATTCTCAACCGTCCGATCAAATTATAGGGTCCAGATCTACCCTCCAAAATCCCCCATACCTATATAACCAGTCAAACCCTAGTCTCTAGCCTGTCCCATCCACCCATTCCCATCGCCCGCGCCGCCACCCACCTACTTGGTCTCCCCCTTCCTTGGGATCTGTCTGATCCACCCATCTCCTTGATTTGCAAACCGAGCCAACCAACGCCTCGTGCTCCTCATGAGTGTTGGTCCAAAATAGAGCACTGTGCGGGGCCACCCCGGGGCAACTCGGTTGATGTCTATCAGGCCCTGTGCACTAGCTTATCCGGTCGTGTCCTGAGAACGAGATACGCGGCTCCTATCGGGTTCGTCGACACGTCGGGCGGCCTTGCTGGATTTGTTTTACCTTTCTCGAACGTCTTGTGTGAGGAATTCCGATATTTTGGGCTATCTCGAGGTTGAGGTTTTCCAACAGAATTGCCTACGAAGATCACAAGATTCGGCCTGGATCTCCGGCAGCTCGCCGGTCGGTCGGACATGGGTGACGGGGTCTTATCTGGGCACGGCATGCGGGCGCATGGAGCTGCGGTTGCGGGTTGGCGGGGCATCTGACCAGGCAGACGCGTCCACGGGCGGTGGGAGGCGGCGTCGGCGAGCTCCTATTGGAGCACAGGGGCGTGCGGACGAAGGTGGCTGTGGGCGCTCATGTCGACCGGACGCGTCCAGGGATCCGAGGAGCATGGGAGCACGAGCAGAGGATGGTAGCCATGGACGCCCTGCTGCTGCGAGCTCCGGGTAGAGCTCTGTCGCTCTTGCTGCAAGCCTCTGCCGCCTAGCACAACCCCGGCCGTCCCAAGGACCTCCAGGCCGGAGCCCTCTTCTCCTCCTCTCTCTCCCGTAATTCCCTTTCTCTCTCTAATCTCCCTTCTCTCTCTGTCTGAACGAACTGCAGGAGACAGCCATGGTTGTCCCCGTCGCTCGTGCCTCGCCTCGTCCCATTGGAGTTCAAGGCATCGGATCCGAGCCGAATCTGATGGATTCGCCCGTCCCCGACCTCGTGCACGTTGGAGCTCGCCTCCTCCTCCTGACCTCGCTGGAGATGCCTCGCACCGCCGACAACAAGCCACGCCGCCGCACCTGTTACCTGCGTTCCCATCCACGACAACAGAGCAAGCCAACTCTCTTTTGCATTTCCAGTTTTGTGCTGTCGACGACAGGGTAAGGATCATGTAGAAACAAATTCGTTGTTTGTCACAATTCAGTCCTAGCCCAACTGGTAAGAGTGTTGCCTTGCAACCAGGAGGTCCTGGGATCGAGTCCAGGTGCCGCCAATTTTTGCTTGTTTCTGCTTATTATTTGCACGCACACTCAGGCCAAATCCTCCTAGGCTGCAGCACTTTGTTGCAATTAGGCCCATGCATTTTATTTTCTTTCTTCTCCTGGTGCGATTTTGTCAATAATTCAAGACATGCATAATTACATAAATGCCACTGTTTTTGAGATGCTAATAATTTAATAACTGTCCATCGTATGAAAATGAATTATATATAAAAAAAACTTAGAATTTTGTGTAGATTCACAATATCCAACTTTCAAGCATGTTAAAAATGTTTAACTTGCTGTTTGTATTAATTTTCCGTAAATGCCATGCCAAAATGATTTATCTAATAACTATTGATCCGTAGCTCCGATTTAAATGTTCCACATATGTAACTTGACTAGAAAAACGTGTAGAATCTCATGGCACACTTTATTTTCATGTTTAACAAATATAAAATATGCTTAGTTCAGATCTGGACAGAATTCATAATTTGCACATGGGGTCGCTTCGGAAATGTTATATGTTGTTTCCGACCTCATTTAAGATGCCTAGATAGTGTAGTTTGTTTATGCTTTGCCTCTTGCACACACACGCACCAGCGCACACTCAGGCCGAATCCTCCTGGGCCGCTGCACTTTGTTGCAATTAGGCCCATGCATTTTTTTTCTTCTTTCTTCTCCTGGTGCGATTTTGTCAATAATTCAAGACATGCATAATTACATAAATGCCACTGTTTTTGAGATGCTAATAATTTAATAACTGTCCATCGTATGAAAATGAATTATATATGAAAAATGCTTAGAATTTTGTGTAGATTCACAATATCCAACTTTCATGCATGTTAAAAATATTTAACTTTCTGTTTGTATTAATTTTCCATAAATGCCATGCCAAAATGATTTATCTAATAACTATTGATCCGTAGCTCCGATTTAAATGTTCCACATATGTAACTTGACTAGAAAAACGTGTAGAATCTCATGGCACACTTTATTTTCATATTTAAAAAATATAAAATATGCTTAGTTCAGATCTGGACAGAATTCATAATTTGCAGATGGGGTCGCTTGGGAAATGTTATATGTTGTTTCCGACCTCATTTAAGATGCCTAGATAGTGTAGTTTGTTTATGCTTCACCTCTTGCCATGTTAAACAACATTTAATATTGATGAGTACCTAACGAGAGTGAACTAAATATTTGAACGTGGAGTTTCGTCAATATGCAACTCGTTGCATATTGGACTTCACTTAATGTGTAGGAGTTGATTGTTGTGTTTTTCCATGTCTTGCATATTTAAACCGGACATGCATCATGTTTGCTCGCGCATCGTGTCATGCATATGTTGTGGTGTTTATCATGTGTTGATTGTTGTTTCTGGATTGCTTCTTCTCGATAGAGTTCCGAAAGCGTTCGGAGTGTGGGGATTCGTTCGACTACGTTGGCTCGTCTTCTTCATGGATTCGTTCTTCTTCCAAGCGGGATCTCAGGCAAGATGATCATTTCCCTAGATACCATTACTATCATTGCCATGCTAGATGTCTCGTTTCTATTGCTGTCTCGCTACCTACCACATGTATGTCAAGCCTACCTAAATGCCATGACGAGCCTCTAACTGCTCAACATCCCAGCAAACCATTGTTTGGCTATGTTACCGCTTGCTCAGCCCTTCTTATAACGTTGCTAGTTGCAGGTGCAAATTGGTTTCCATGTGCCAACATGGATATTTTGCTATATCACAATATTATTCCTATTTAATTTAATGCACATATATACTTGGTAAAGGGTGGAAGGCTTGGCCTTTTGCTCGGTGTTTTGTTCCACTCTTGCCACCCTAGTTACTTGTGTACCGGTGTTATGTTCCATAATTGAGCGCTCCTAACATGCTCGGGGTTGTTATGGGGACCCCCTTGATTTTCGTTTTAGGATAAAACTTGTCTGGCAAGGCCCAACTTTGGTACTACATTTGCCTAATAACTAATAAACCTGCATAGGGAGTAATTAACCCGAGGATCTTTAATCAACAACCCGGGCCAGTGCTCCTCATGAGTGTTGGTCCAAAATAGAGCACTGTGCGGGGCCACCCCGGGGCAACTCGGGTGATATCTATCAGGCCCTGTACACTAGCTTATCCGGTCGTGTCCTGAGAACGAGATACACGGCTCCTATCGGGTTCGTCGACACGTCGGACGGCCTTGCTGGATTTGTTTTACCTTTCTCGAACGTCTTTTGCGAGGAATTCCGATACTTTGGGCTATCTCGAGGTTGAGGTTTTCCAACGGAATTGCCTATGAAGATCACGAGATTCGTGGTCGAGGTTATTACCGCGGCGTGTGGTTAGTTTGTGATGGATGATTTGGAGCACCTCTGCAGGGTTAAATCTTTCGGAAAGCCGTGCCCGCAGTTACGTGGCAACTTGGAAACTTTGTTTAACACCTGGTCATAGCAAACTTGAAGTAAACTCAAATAAAATACACCAACCGTGTGCGTAACTGTGACTGTCTCTCCTCGTGAATTTCTGATCCGAGAGAGAACACGGTGGGGTTATGTTTGTTCGTAAGTAGGTGTTCTGGATCTCTTAGAGATCATTACTAGTTCACGTCTGTTTATTCGACAATCATCCCCCTTTATTCTTGTACTCGTAAGTTAGCCACTCAAATAAATGCTTAGTGCTTGCTGCAGCCTCACCACTTAACCATACCTCACCCATTAAGCTTTAATAGTCTTGATACCCTTGGAAATGAGATTGCTGAGTCCCCGTGGCTCACAGATTATGACAACAACAGTTGCAGGTACCGGTAAAGCGATGCGTTGACATGATAGCGATGCTTTGCTTGATTTGGAGTTCTTCTTCTTCTTCATCGATCATAGGATGGGTTCCAGGCGGCAGCCTGGGATTGCAAGGATGGATGTCATTTTATCGTTTGATTTCGTCCATAGTCGGACCTTGCTCTTCTGTATGATATTTGGATATGTTGTTGTGTTGATGTGATATTGATGTAGCTTGTGGCGAGTGTAAGCCAATTCCGTATACTCATCTCTTCTTTACATGTACTTGTAATGATATCCATTCTTGCGAAACGACGAGATGCGCTTCTATCCCTGTCGAGGCCCTCGTTCCAAAATAAGGATAGGATCGCATCTTGGGCGTGACACTATGGCATCAACCTGAAGCATGTACCTCTCTACTGCGACAATGATAGTGCAATCAAGATCTCCTACAACCCAGTACAGCACTCGAAGACGAAGCACATTCAGATCCGACATCATTTTCTTCGGGATCACGTGATGAAGGGCGACATCAACATCAAGCATGCTGACTCTGAAGATCAACTGGCAGATATCTTCACGAAGCCTTTGGATGAGAAGAGGTTTTGCAAGTTGTCATGTGAGCTAAATATCTTAGAATCCTCAAATGTCCTTTGAAATGGGAACACATCCTAACGCTTATGCAAGTTGACGACTTTGATGCACAACACATGATGTAACGTATGTCTTCAACTCATGAAGACTTACAATCTGAATGCGAATACATTAACGAAGAATATGACCTCAGAGCGCCACGATAATTGTGCGCTGTGTCTGAGTCAAACATTCTTATACGGTGGGCAACGCCACCAACCAAACTCGAAGACATTGTTTAATCTCATCTTCTTCCCATATCTTCAAGAGATAAATGTCTTCGGAACAAACTTTTTGTTTGCACGTGTGTTTCAGTTGAAAACAATTTGCAGATCTACATCTGGATTAGAGCTTTGTCCTATATAGCATTTGTCCTATAGCTTATGTCTTCGACTTTTTCCTAGGCAAATGTGATCGAACCCGACATTCTCATCTGTTCTTACCTCGTCTAAGTCTATTCTAATCCAGTCATATGCATTCTATATTGACACGTGTTGACTGTCTTCACTGTGTCCTTGTCAGTCGAAGACAAATCAACCACATATTTAATTCTCAAATCTCAACTGTCTCCGTGTCTTTAGCAACAACTCCCGCGCCGCTGCTTCGATTATGTTAGTGGGTTGTCAGGTGGTTTGCATGTGTGCCATGTGTCCACTTAAACCGAGGAGTAAGGGACATATCCGTCCAAACGGTTCGGATGTTTTTCACCTCTATAAATGCAAGTGCCCCTGCTCCATAATTACCTTCCACCTCCGCCACCCTCGTGCTCAAACCCTAGCGCTGTCGCTGGATTCCATCGCCGCCGGAGACGAAGTGCTTCACTGCCACGCCTTCTCCGACGACGTACTCACGCCAGCCGCGTTCATCTTCCGCTCGCCGCCGCCGTAGCTGTCTTCCTCCACCGACTTAGGGTGAGGCAGATCGAACTGCTTGGCTTCTCCGCCTCGTCGAGCTGTTCATCACGTTCTTCATTGCGGTAAATAAAAAGTTATATTTTCCGCATGTTTTGATGTGAAATTTCTACTGAAAATAGTCGGTTACTGTTTCTTCACTTTCCACTCAACCGCATCTAGATCTAGATCTCTATCTTTCCAAATACTTTCACTTTTTGGTCTGAAGATTTGTTTGATTCCTCACTTGTACGAATCCTTGGACTTGTACAAATCTGAAATCACCATATATGCTATAAAAGTGAATGTCTTCGGTAAAAGGTCAATGTCTTCTAAACACTGTGCTATCTTCCAAATCTTCTGAGAATGCATATGACCTCTCCTCTTCCCTCGTGTTTCTAACTCTTTCGCAGGTACATGTCTGCAGCAGAATCGCTTGGATCTCATAGTCTGAATTCATTTCGAGACTACTTGCAGATACATCTAGAATCCTCGGGTGCGTGCTCATACTCGCGCACTCCTATGAAGCCTGTGCCGAAGCCAGTGGCAGATGATAAACCGGTCAAGAAGGGAGGGAAGCAGAGATGAAAGAATACTGCTAAGGATCTTCCTCCAGATCTATATGAGCAATACAAGTCAAATGAGGTAGAAACTTATCATCAGCGCAAGACTCGAATCCAATGGATTCAAAGATATTGGAGTGTGGAGTGGTTCAACTACCACTTTGTCACCAAGGAGTATGCTGAGAAGTGTGCTAAAAAAGCACCATGGACGGACATTATTTACAGAAATCTTCATCCGAAGACTAAGGCAGAAGCCATCAACATGGGATTCTACCCGTGCATGCTCAGGCCCCCAATGCCTAGCAATCCTCATCCATCAAGCATTCTTGCCTGCCCAGATCCTACACAGTCTGACTCTGATGAAGATGATGAAGAGAATCCACCAGCCCCTAGGCCGAAGCCTTTGAAGAAATCAAAGGCTTCAAAGCCCAAAGCTTCAAAGCCTCCCAAACCGACTGTCCCCTCACCTCAAGCTTCGTGTTCTCCCTCTGTCAATCCAGAAGAGCCTGAGGAAGAAGATCGCCTTCACAGGCATATGAAAAGGAAAGTTGTTGCCTCCAGAGGTCCAAAGCCAACTCTGTCATTAATGGACGCCGCAAATATGATTGAACTGTCTGACGATGAGTTCGACGATGAAGCCTTAGCTAGGCCCATCCAGCAGAAAGAAGAGGAAGCCAAAAGGCTCGAAGACTTACCTCTGTTTGACCTTGTCATCTTTGAATACTTCATTGATGAATGGTTCACCGATCCATCCCTCAGCATTGATGCACTTCAGCTCCCAATTGGCCTGAGCGTCACGTTCCAAGGACTTGTGAACGAGGAACTGACTGTGGCTCAGAAGGCCAAGCAAATGAAGGCCAAGATCAGTCATGAAAAAGAGCTATTCAAGCAAAATGTGCACAGACTCTCTGCCGAGCAGATCAAGGGATATCCGCTGATGATGGCAGATCTCAAGGCTGTGTTTGAGAAGCGATGTGAAGCTGTCAAGGGCGCCCTTGCGCGCCTCAAGCGAAAGACTTCAATTATGGTCGAAGCTCACAATGGCATGCTGAAGAGAAAGGCACTTGGCCAGTCTGCACTTGCTCCTGAAGTCATTGCACTCTCCAGGCAAGCTTCGATGTCTTCGGACGTGCCTTCTCCCACACCGTGTGTGCGCCGTGGCATTGAGTTTCCGGCTGGTTTCTCTGGCACTCGTGCACCTCTGTCTTCCTCTGCGGCTAATAGAAAGAATACCAAGAAAGCCGAAGTTGAAGCCAAGAAGCGCAAGGCAGCTGCCTCTGAATCCCAACCTCCAAAGATGTTGAAGACAAGAAAATCAAAGTCTTCAGAGCCAGCACAAGACCCAACACCAGTACCCCCTACTGCTCTGTCATCAACTCCCGCTCCTCAACAAGAGCCTCTGCTCATCAAGCCAATCTCAGTGGCTCCTCCCGCCTCAGAAATCTTGGAGAGACGAGTTGTTCTACATGAGTCTGCTTCCACAGAGACTCAGAACCCAGAAGATATCCCAGCTGCTGAAGACACTGCAGCAGCTGAAGACTTTGCTCATGATGACATTGGTGCTGAAGCCAATGTTGAGCCAGATCATATTCCACAGGTGGATGCCCCAATGGATTCCTCCCCACAACCCACGAGTGAATTTGTGGACATTGGGACACCTCTCCGGCCAGAAGTACCTGAAGCTGAATCCGGTACACCATCACCGCCCTTCTTCCCACCAGTGTCAGCCTCACCAGAATCTCCATTTGCTCCAGAGGAGATTGAAACCACCACCCGCACTTCCCCACTCAAACGTCTTCGTCGAGGTCCTCGAGCTCTCATGTCTCCTATTCCTGAAGACGAAGTACATGTTTCACCGACTGCTCCAGTCGAAGAAGTGCTGAGGATTGAAGATGTACCTCCCAGCCAACCAGGAACAGAAAACACGGCAGCCGAAGACATTGTTGCCGATGCCACCATGGGCGATGCCAATGCCCCCTCCCCAGATGGACCTCCTGTCCCTGCCACGCCATCAACTGAAGACAATGAAGACGACATTGTGATGGCTCGCAATAGGGAAGGAGAGATGGTTCCTACAAGATGGCCTCGCCTTGTTACACCACCAAGAATGGGACCACAGTATGAGTTCCACCTTGATCGATGCCCCAATGTCATGAACCCCATGCCGCGTCTTCCAAGTCTTCGCCAGTCTGGCCCTGCAAGGCCCTTGGTCTTCGAGTTGGAAAGGTTCAGGCTGGACAACACCTTCTTTGACTCTGACCAAAATCCATACAAGCATGCAAGAATACAGTCTGACAGGTTCTGGAGTGCTCCACAACGTCAGTACTACATGTGTCTGCTCTATGGTCAGAACAGGATCTTTCCGCACAAACATCTCAGTTTTGAAGCTATGAAAGGACTTCCCTGTTTTGATCAAGCACTAGATTGTCTTCGAGATGTGGGTCTACTGCCTTTCTGTACTGACCATGAAGACTGGAATGAGGAACTCATCCTCCAGTTCTACGCAACTCTCCACATCTCTGGCTTCGGTCGTGATTTGAACACTTGGCAGATGGACTTTATGATAAGGGATGAACATATCACTGCTTCACCACTAGACTTCTTTCCTACAACACCACTTGCTGCCTCTGGTGAAGAGTTGGATCCTCGCTCTGAAGCCTATGCGGCTGCCACTCGAAGCCTATTCCAAATGCGAGAACCCAACATGATTGAGATGCTGACCATGATGAAGCCTTTGGCTCGAGAAGTAGAATTGCCCACTTCATTCTTCGTGGATGATCTTCAGTATCTGCCCAGGACTCTCTACCACATTCTTCGGCACACCATTTGGCCGATTAAAGGGCACAAATCCTCACGCAAGATTTAAGGGCCTCTGAAGACATTGCTCTAGAACACTGTGTATGGCATCAGGTTCAATCTTCAAGACTTGTTCCTTCGCAACCTTGCTGCAAATGGCTTCAATGTCCTCGAGCGGAAGATATATGCTCCCTGGATCATGCGCTTCATCAAGTACAGAACCAACACCAGGTTTCTTCCTTCTGCTTGCAACCATGGCGTTTATCTTCCAGATATTGAAGTTGTGCCAGCAGCTCTGTATCCATCCAAGAGCAAGAATCCTATTGTCGAAGGCACTAGTGGCACTACTGAAATTGAAGGTCTTCACATTCCTTCTGATCTATCAAGGGCAAGACTCATTGGTGCCTTTCGACAACCAAGATCCGGTGCTACCAACACCGATGCCACTGCCAGCACCCTGCCTCATCAACGCCTACCAAGAAGAGAACGTGCTCTCACTGATAGTGAACTTCTTTTTTTTATGATTCAAAAGAAAGATAGGCACCATGAATGGACTCGGCGCGAGATGCATTCCATGATGCAAGATGTTAATCATGTTCGCAACCTCGCCACCAAGGATGCCTTTGTGGCTTATGAAACTAGTCGCCACTCATGGAGGACTCTCACTATGCTGGCTCCTGAGGAAGAGCTTCGAGAAGATGGATTTCACCCTCGCTACAGATTTGGTCCACCACCTCCCAGTGCGGAGAAATGGCGCAAGACTCCATCCCTCGAAGACAGTGATTTCTCCTCTTCAGCTCCCTCCGCCAACGTCAGGATCGCCGATGAAGCTGATGATGCCACCTCTCTACCTCCATCGACTCGGCGTCATGACACTGCACCAAGCTCAACTACACCAGCACCCCAAGACTCCACTGCACCGTCTTCATTGACACCTGCTGGGAATGTGTAGTTCTTCAATGTCTTCGTCCCTTTTTGGTCATTCGATGACAAAGGGGGAGAAGCATTGGATGATAGTCTTCAAGTGGGTCTACTAATAAGGGCTGGGTGTTATTTTTGCTAAGTTTACAACTCTCGTTTCTGAACATTTGCTGTTTTGGGTTGTAAAACTTAAGTCCTGATGGACGTCTGCACATTATGTTTACCGTACTCTTTGGCGCTTCTTCAAGTTATTTTATGCGCTCGAAGTCATTCTGCAGACGCCCATTTTTCATTATGCATTTCATTATCTTTGACATATCTGTTAAAGCATAGTGATTGGATTACAAGGTATAGGGGGAGATCTGCACAAACTACAACCTGCCATGTGCACTTGCATTCAAAGCAAAATTTTCATATGCACATCTTCAGGGGGAGCTCTCTATATCTTGTAATCAAAATCTTCAAAACCTTATCTTCACATATTTTTATCCCCGTTGAAAACTTCAACCAGTTTGTCATCAATCACCAAAAAGGGGGAGATTGTAAGTGCATCTAGTGCCACCCTTGTTTGGTTTTGGAGTATTGAAGACAAACGTGGTTGAGGGACTAATGTGTTTGTGAGAGTTCACAGGTTAACATAGAGAGAAGTCCCTGGAGTTTCGGTTTAGCCGTCGAAGACGACCCCCAAAAATGTCTGAAGACATTGAAGACGGCTGAAGCCATTGGTGGTAGACGAAGACATTTCGTCCGAAGACAATGAAACGCGAAGACGAAGTCTTTTGGTAGTTTTGTATCTTATTTCATGAGTCATAGGAACCACCGTACTGTTAAGTGGGGTCGATGTGATCGAAGTCAGATGTTGACGTGATGCTCAACCCATACCTTTGTCTTCGAGTGAAGACAATGAGAGGAAATCTCTTCCAGAGTTGGTTGAGTCAGCTTTACTTGTAGCTCAAGTAAAGTTGCCGCGTGTGTTTGAAATCCGACCGTTGTGACACGTGTCGGTTGGCTAGTGACCCAGGGTCATTTCAGTCATATCAGGTCGGGTTGCCCGTGGGCTATAAATAGCCCACCCCCTCCACCATGGGAAGGTAGCTGCTCAGAGAGAGATACGACTGTTATCGTTTTGGAGCAACCCACCTCGAAGACATTGAGAGAGACACATCCTGTGAGGATACACCTAAACACCTAGAGCTAGAGTGTTTGAGCATCACCGAACTCATTCTGTTCTGAGAGAACTGTAGACTTATTACACTTGAAGATTGTGATCTTCCAGACGGTTCGGCATCTGGGTCTAGAGCAATCCAAGAGTCATTGTGGATCGCCGGGTGACCAAGTTTGTACGGGTTTCAGAAGTCTCCCCTGAAGACTTACCAGAGTGATTGGGCGCTGTCTAAGTGACTTCGTATCAAGGGGAATAAGGTGAAGACAAGGTCTTCCGATTTCAATCTCAGCCTCCCCAACCAGACGTACAGTTGTCACAGCAACTGGAACTGGTCCAACAAATCCTGCGTCAATGTCAAGCAACTGGTTCTATCCTTCACTTTCTTACATTCCTGTTCTGTATCGTGAAGCCTTTGCTTGTTCATTGTTTGAAGATTTGTCCTGAAGATATTCATACCTGCTGTTTATCTTCATACTGTCTAAGTTTGTCTGCGACTCACCTTATTGTGCATGATGATAAAGCTTAACCTGCTTATGCATGCCTAGACTAAATCCCTGATTGTATCCCTACTTGATCATGTTTATGTTTCCGCACTATTCGAATACATTCATTGTTTCGAAGACTTTCGTAAATATCGCCTATTCACCCCCCCTCTAGTCGATAACTAGCACTTTCAGTGATGACACGTACGCTATAATGAGTAATGATAACCATGAAACTTATCGTCATGGTTTTAATTTGCAATGTGGTTATGTGAATCAAGTGTCTCATGATAGTTATTTTGTTGAGTTTGCTCCCACTACCATGGATGAAAAGGAATTTGCTTATGTGGAGAGTAATGAAAATTCTATGCTTGTGCATGATGAAAAGAATGATTTATGTGATAGTTACATTGTTGAATTCCTTCATGATGCTACTGAAATTTGTTATGAGGGAGGAACATATGCTTGTAGGAATTGCAAAAATATCAAGTTTCCTCTCTATGTGTTCAAAGTTTTGAAGTTATGTTTGTTTTGCCTTTCTATGCTAGTTGATTCTTGTTCCCATAAATTGTTTGATCACAAAATCCCTATGCATAGGAAGTGGGTTAGACTTAAATGTGCTTTTCATGAGATTCATGATGCTCTCTTGCATATTTCAATTACTACTTTTTATGTGAGCATCATTGAAATCATTATGCCTAGCTAGGGGTGTAAAACGATAGCGCTTGTTGGGAGGCAACCCAATGAATAAATTTATTTTCATCTTTTTTCTGTTTTTGAGTGTTGACACAATTATTCCTCTGTTATGATTGTGTTTTTATGTTTTATTTAGTGTTTGTGCCAAGTAAAGCCTTTTGGATGATTCATAAGATGAGTAGAAACAACGCTGAATCTGAAACAGAAACTTTGCCTCCAGTGTTCGAATTTTCATTTTTTACTGAAACGCGATATTGAGCTGAAATTTTAACACAGTGGTGCTATACAAATTATTTACGTTTTCCTAATTTTTCAGAATTTTAAGAGGTACAGAATATGGCTAGAGTACAGATTACTACACACTGTTCTGTTTAAGACAGATTCTGTTTTCGCTGCATTGTGTGCTTGTTTTGATGAATCTATGGGTTGTATTGAAGGGTATGAGCCATGGTAAAGTTAAAATACAGTAGGTATAATGCAATAATAAAATTTGAATGAGTTTGCAACAGTACCTAAAGTAGTGATTTGCTTTATTATACTAACGGATCTCACGAAGATTTTGTTGAGTTTTGTGTGATTGAAATTTTCAAGTTTTGGGTGAGATCACGATGGATGAAGGAATAAGGAGTGATAAGAGCCTAAGCTTGGGGATTCTACAGCACCCCCAAGTTATATATCCAAAGAGTAACAAGCAACTAAGCTTGGGGATGCCCCCGAGTGGCATCCCCTCTTTCTTCTAACGACCATCGGTATTTTACTTGGAGCTATATTTTTATTCGTCACATATCATGAGTTTTGCTTGGAGCGTCTAGTATCTTTGCTTGCTTTGCTTGTTAGTTTTTCATTTGTATCCTTGCTGTACACACCTATTTGGGAGAGCCAAAATTATGCTATGATTTTTTAGAATTGCTCTCTATGCTTCACTTAAACTTTTTGAGCTATAGAATTGCTCTAGTGCTTCACTTATATATTTTTGAGCACGGTGTGCTTGGAATTTTTTGTAGAAATACTCTCATGCTTGGCTTAGATTAGTTTGAGAGTTAGTAAATTTTTAAGAAATCCTCTCATGCTTCACTTATACCTTTTTGAGAGACGAAATCTTTATGGTCATGTGCTTCACTTAGATTTGTTTGAGCTTGTCAAAAAGCAATGGCAATATATGAAACTAGTCCCAAAGTGATAGATATCCAAGGAGGATATAATTAAAACTTTCATGAAGATCATTGTAAAAATTAAACTTGATTCCTTGTAATAGTTTTGAAACATGATGATAGTAATATGTGAGCCATGTTAGTGAGTAATTATGCTTTAGTAGGAATATTGATGTTAAGGTTTGTGATTCCCTATGCAAGTACGAAAGTCAATAGTTATACAATGAAATTACATCCTACTTGTGGTGCATTATTCGGTGTTAGTTATGCTCAATGCTCGCTTATGTGAATTTTCGTTTCTTGGTTTGGTTGCTTCTCAATCTATTTGCTAGCCTCCATTTGTACTAACTAGAAATACTACTTGTGCATCCAAAATCATTAAACCAAGTTTTGCCTTATGAGTCCACCATACCTACCTATATGCGGTATTTCCATGCCGTTCCAAGCAAATTTGTATGTGCCACCTCTAAATTTTCAAAATAATTTTTCTCTTTTGTGTGCTCGTACCGCTCATGAAACGGTGGGGAGTGTCCAATATTTTTCCATGCTAGATGTGTTATTCTCAAGATGAGTGTTAATTCACTTGTCATTGCACGAGAGTGCGGAGGTAATAGGGATGCCCATTCCCAAAATGAAAAAGAAAAAGAAAAAATATTTACTTTATGTTGTCTAATAATAAATTCCTTAGAAGTGTTGGTATGGCAGGCAACAATGGATACGACCCGCCGTGGAATGTGTAAGTTTGGTTGAAAAAGGAATAAACTTTTTTTCTGTTTGGGAACTGCCTATGATATATCTAGCATGGAATGTATTGTGAGCTACTTTGTCGTTTTCGTTGACAGGAAAGGCATGCCAGTCAAAATATATTTTTCTCTCTCAATTTAAAACCTTGAACTCTGGCGCCTCTACAAATCCCTACTTCCCTCTGCGAAGGGTCCGTCTATTTACTTTATGCAATTTTTATTTTTACTTTGAGTCTCCATCTTCTCTTATAAAGCACCAACTAGGGGGCACTATGATCGTACTTGAGCATTGGGTATAGCTAATATTTGAGTGTGTTTCATGAATGGATCAATGATTGAGCATGATGGGCTAGGGATAACTTTCTTTAGTGTTGATATTTTTAAAGACATGGTTGCTTGTTAGCATGCTTGAGTATTGAAGTCATTATGTTAAAACTAGACTATTGCTTTGAATCATCTACAAGTCCAAATGTCCATGCTATATAAAAGAAAAGAATATGAGATGAACATGTTAGGCAGCATTCCACATCAAAAATTATGTTTTTATCATTTACCTACTCGACGAAGAGTAGGAATTAAGCTTGGGGATGCTGATACGTCTCCAACGTATCTATAATTTTTGCTTGTTCCATGCTGTTATATTATCATTCTTGGATGTTTTACAATCATCTTATAACAACTTCATATCATTTTTTGGGACTAACCTATTAACATAGTGCCAAAGTGCGAGTTGCTGTTTTTGCTTGTTTTTTACTTCACAGAATATCAGTACCAAACGGAGTCCAATCGCGCCGAAACTTTTTGGAGATTTTTTTTGGACCAGAAGACACCCAATGGGCCAAAGAAGTGCCAGGAAGGTGGGGTGTGGAGAGCACAACCCACCAGGGCGCGCCAGGGGGGCCCCGACGCACTATGATGGGTTGTTCCCACCACGAGGCCCCCCTCCACTGCCTCTGATGACTATAAATTCCCAAATATTCAGAAAACCCTAGGGGAGTCGACGAAACACAATTCCAGCCGCCGCAAGTTCCAGAACCTTGAGATCCAATCTAAACACCATCACGGAGGGGTTCATCTTCTTCATAGGTGCCTCTCCGATGATGCGTGAGTAGTCCACCATAGACCTACGGGTCCGTAGGCAGTAGCTAGATGGCTTCCTCTCTCTCTTTTGATTCTCAATACAATGGTCTCTTGGAGATCTATTTGATGTAAACTTTTGCGGTGTGTTTGTTGGGATCCGATGAATTTTGAGTTCATGATCAGTTTCTATCCATGAATATTATTTGAGTCTTCTTTGATCTCTTATATGCATGATTACTTATAGCCTCGTATTTCTTCTTTGAATATTTGGTTTAGTTAGGCCGACTAGATCATTTTTTTCTTGCCATGGGAAGAGGTGCTTTGTGATGGGTTCGATCTTGCGGTGTCCTTTCCCAGTGACAGAAGGGGCAGCAAGGCACACATGTATCATTGCCATTAAGGATAACAAGATGGGGTCTATTCCTACATGAATAGATCTTGTCTACATCATGTCATCGTTCTTATTGCATTAGTCCGTTTTTCCATGAACTTAATACACTAGATACATGCTGGATAGCGGTCGATGTGTGGAGTAATAGTGGTAGATGCAGGTAGGAGTCGGTCTACTTATCTTGGACGTGATGCCTATATAATGATCATCGCCTTGGATACCGTCAGGATTATTTGATCTTCTATCAATTGCCCAACATTAATTTGTTCGCCCACCGTGTGCTATACGCATGAGAGAAGCCACTAGTGAATCCTACGGCCCCCGGGTCTACTTTTCCAACATATTGCTTTCCGATTTATCTTTTTGCCTCTTTGTTTTCAGATCTACTAAACAAAAAATCCAAAAACATATTGCTGCACTATTTATTTGCTCTTCTTATTTTGCGTTCTTGAGAGATCTATCTCTCCTATCTATCACTACCTAATCTATCTTTTTACCGTAGAGAGATTGACAACCTCTCTTTCGCGTCGGGTTGCAAGTATTTGTTATTTGTGTGCAGGTGCTGCTTATTGGGTGGTGGTGATCCTCCTACTGGTTCGATAACCTTGGTTTCATAACTGAGGGAAATACTTACCGTCGCTGTGCTGCATCATCCCTTCCTCTTTGGGGAAATACTGACGCAGTCTCAAGCCACGTCAAAGGAATTTCTGGCGCCGTTGCCGGGGAGGAAGCGGTCTCTTCTACGTGTCAATGTCAGGCGCCGAGGAGACTCCATCATCACGTCACCAAGTTCCTAATCACAAATCTCATCTCCTTGCAATTACATTATTTGCCATTTGCCTCTCGTTTTCCTCTCCCCCACTTCACAAAATTTGGCGTTTTATTCGCCCACTTTTTCCTTTGCCTTCTTCTCATCAGATTTCTTGTTTGCTATCTTTGCTTGTGTTGCCATGTGCCTTCTATTTGCTTGCGTCTTCGCTTGCTTAAAATCCATTGATATGGATCCTCATCCACTTGCTAATCTTTTCAAAAGACCAAATTATGATGAACCAATTGCTAGTGAGTTGAGTGCACTTGATTATCTCTATGAAATTTTGTTTGAAAATCATGAATCTGAAAATTTTGATGAAGTGTTGAAAGAAGAAATTTATAAGGTGATTCATAATAGCTCCTTGATTGAAAAGTAGGATTGCAATGATGTTACTATAAATTCTATTAATGACAATTATGCTAATGATATGCGAAGCCACAAGCTTGGGGATGTTATGTTTGATGAAGATGGTATTTTTAGTCCCCCAAGTTTTGATGAGCAAATTTATTATGATGTCTGCATGCCTCCTATTCATGAAGATGGTGATGACACGTATGCTATAATGAGTAATGATAATCATGAAACTTATCATCATGGTTTTAATTTGCAATGTGGTTATGTCAATCAAGTGTCTCATGATAGTTATTTTGTTGAGTTTGTTCCCACTACCATGGATGAAAAGGAATTTGCTTATGTGGAGAGTAATGAAAATTCTATGCTTGTGCATGATGAAAAGAATGATTTATGTGATTGTTATATTGTTGAATTCCTTCATGATGCTACTGAAATTTGTTATGAGGGAGGAACATATGCTTGTAGGAATTGCAAAAATATCAAGTTTCCTCTCTATGTGTTGAAAGTTTTGAAGTTATGCTTGTTTTGCCTTCCTATTCTAGTTGATTCTTGTTACCATAAATTGTTTGCTCACAAAATCCCTATACATAGGAAGCGGGTTAGGCTTAAATGTGCTTGTCATGAGATTCATGATGCTTTCTTGCATATTTCAATTACTACTTTTTATGTGAGCATCATTGAAATCATTATGCCTAGCTAGGGGCGTAAAACGATAGCGCTTGTTGGGAGGCAACCCAATGAATAAATTTATTTTCATATATTTTTTTATGTTTTTGAGTGTTGACACAATTATTCATCTGTTATGATTGTGTTTTTATGTTTTATTTAGTGTTTGTGCCAAGTAAAGCCTTTAGGATGATTCATAAGATGAGTAGAAACAACGCTGAATCTGAAACAGAAACTTTGCCTCCAGTGTTCGAATTTTCATTTTTACTGGAACATGATATTAAACTGAAATTTTAACACAATGTTTCCACACAAATTATTTACGTTGTCCTAATTTTTAAGAATTTTTAGAGTTACATAAGTATGGTTAGAGTACAGATTACTACAGACTGTTTTGTATAATAAGGAGTGATAAGAGCCTAAGCTTGGGGATGCTTGGGGATTCTGTTTTCGTTACATTGTGTGCCTGTTTTGATGAATCTATGGATTGTATTGAAGGGTATGAGCCATGGTAAAGTCAAAATACAGTAGGTATAATGCAATAATAAAATTTGAATGAGTTTGCAACAGTACCTAAAGTAGTGATTTGCTTTATTATACTAACGGATCTCACGAAGATTTTGTTGAGTTTTGTGTGATTGAAGTTTTCAAGTTTTGGGTGAGATCACGATGGATGAAGGAATAAGGAGTTATAAGAGCCTAAGCTTGGGGATGCTACAGCACCCCCAAGATATATCGAAAGAGTAACAAGCAACTAAGCTTGCGTATACCCCCGAGTGGCATCCCCTCTTTCTTCTAACGACCATCGGTATTTCACTTGGAGCTATATTTTTATTCGTCACATATCATGAGTTTTGCTTGGAGCGTCTAGTATCTTTGCTTGCTTTGCTTGTTAGTTTTTCATTTGTATCCTTGCTGTACACACCTATTTGGGAGAGCCAAAATTATGCTATGATTTGTTAGAATTGCTCTCTATGCTTCACTTAAACTTTTTGAGCTATAGAATTGCTCTAGTGCTTCACTTATATATTTTTGAGCACGGTGTGCTTGGAATTTTTTGTAGAAATACTCTCATGCTTGGCTTAGATTAGTTTGAGAGTTAGCAAATTTTTAAGAAATCCTCTCATGCTTCACTTATACCTTTTTGAGAGACGAAATCTTTATGCTCATGTGCTTCACTTAGATTTTTTTGAGCTTGTCAAAAAGCAATGGCAATATATGAAACTAGTCCCAAAGTGATAGATATCCAAGGAGGATATAATAAAAACTTTCATGAAGATCATTGTAAAAATTAAACTTGATTCCTTGTAATAGTTTTGAAACATGATGATAGTAATATGTGAGCCATGTTAGTGAGTAATTATGCTTTAGTAGGAATATTGATGTTAAGGTTTGTGATTCCCTATGCAAGTACGAAAGTCAATAGTTATACAATGAAATTACATCCTACTTGTGGTGCATTATTCGGTGTTAGTTATGCTCAATGCTCGCTTATGTGAATTTTTGTTTCTTGGTTTGGTTGCTTCTCAATCTATTTGCTAGCCTCCATTTGCACTAACTAGAAATACTACTTGTGCATCCAAAATCATTAAACCAAGTTTTGCCTTATGAGTCCACCATACTACCTATATGCGGTATTTCCATGCCGTTCCAAGAAAATTTGTATGTGCCACCTCTAAATTTTCAAAATAAATTTTCTCTTTTGTGTGCTCGTACCGCTCATGAAACGGTGGGGAGTGTCCAATATTTTTTCCATGCTAGATGTGTTATTCTCAAGATGAGTGTTTATTCACTTGTCATTGCACGAGAGTGCGGCGGTAATAGGGATGCCCATTCCCGAAATGAAAAAGAAAAGAAAAAAATATTTACTTTATGTTGTCAAATAATAAATTCCTTGGAAGTGTTGGTATGGAAGGCAACCGTGGATACGGCCCGCCATGGAATGTGAAAGTTTGGTGGAAAAAGGAATAAACTTTATTTTCTGTTTGGGAACCGCCTATGATATATCTAGCATGGAAAGTATTGTGAGCTACTTTGTCGTTTTCGTTGACAGGAAAGGCATGCCACTCAAAATATTTTTTCTCTCCCAATTTAAAACCTTGAGCTCTGGCACCTCTACAAATCCCTACTTCCCTCTACGAAGGGCCTATCTATTTACTTTATGCAATTTTTATATTTACTTTGAGTTTCCATCTTCTCTTATAAAGCACCAACTAAGGGGCACTATGATCGTACTTGATCATTGGGTATAGCTAATATTTGGGTGTGTTTCATGAATTGATCAATGATTGAGCATGATGGGCTAGGGATAACTTTCTTTAGTGTTGATATTTTGAAAGACATGGTTGCTTGTTGGCATGCTTGAGTATTGAAGTCATTGTGTTAAAACTAGACTATTGTTTCAAATCATCTACAAGTCCAAATGTCCATGCTATACAAAAGAAAAGAATATGAGATGAACATTTTAGGCAGCATTCCACATCAAAAATTCTGTTTTTATCATTTACCTACTCGAGGACGAGTAGGAATTAAGCTTGAGGAAGCTGATACGTCTCCAACGTATCTATAATTTTTGCTTGTTCCATGCTGTTATATTATCATTCTTGGATGTTTTACAATCATTTTATAACAACTTTATATCATTTTTTGGGAGTAACCTATTGACATAGTGCCAAAGTGCCAGTTGCTGATTTTGCTTGTTTTTTAGTTCGCAGAATATCAGTACGAAACGGAGTCCAATGATGACGAAACTCTTTGGAGATTTTTTTGGACCAAAAGACACCCAGTGGGCCAAAGAAGTGCCAGGAAGGTGGGTTGTGGAGAGCACAACTCACCAGGGCGCTCCAGGAGGTACCCGGCGCGTCCTGATGGGTTGTGCCCTCCACGGGGCCCTCCTCCACCACCTCTGATGCCTATAAATTCCCAAATATTCAGAAAACCCTAGGGGAGTCGACGAAACACAATTCCAGCCGTCGCAAGTTCCAGAACCTCGAGATCCAATCTAAACACCATCACGGAGGGGTTCATCTTCTTCATAGGTGCCTCTCCGATGATGCGTGAGTAGTCCACCATAGACCTACAGGTCCGTAGGCAGTAGCTAGATGGCTTCCTCTCTCTCTTTTGATTCTCAATATAATGGTCTCTTAGAGATCTATTTGATGTAAACTTTTGCGGTGTGTTTGTTGGGATCCGATGAATTTTGAGTTCATGATCAATTTCTATCCATGAATATTATTTTAGTCTTCTTTGATCTCTTATACGCATGATTACTTATAGCCTCGTATTTCTTCTTCGAATCTTTGGTTTCGGTAGGCCGAGTAGATCGATTTTTTCTTGCCATGGGAAGAGGTGCTTTGTGATGGGTTCGATCTTGCGGTGTCCTTTCCCAGTGATAGAAGGGGCAGCAAGGCACACATGTATCGTTGCCATTAAGGATAACAATATGGGGTCTATTCCTAAATGAATAGATCATGTCTACATCATGTCATCGTTCTTATTGCATTACTCCGTTTTTCCCTGAACTTAATACACTAGATGCATGCTGGATAGCGGTCGATGTGTGGAGTAATAGAGGTAGATGCAGGCAGGAGTCGGTCTATCTATCTTCGATGTGATGCCTATATAAGGATCATCGCCTTGGATATCGTCATGACTATTCAATTTTCTATCAATTGCCCAACAGTAATTTGTTCACCCACCGTGCGCTATACTCATAAGAGAAGCCACTAGTGAACCCTACGGCCCCCGGGTTTACTTTTCTATCTTGCTTTCCGATCTACGTTTTTTGCAATCTTTCTTTTCAGATCTAAAAAACCAAAAACCGAAAAACATATTGCTGCATATTTACTCATTTTATTTGTATTCTTGAGAGATCTATCTCTCCTATCTATCACTACCTAATCTATCTATTTACCGTAGAGAGATTGACAACCGCTCTTTCGCGTCAGGTTGCAAGTATTTGTTGTTTGTGTGCAAGTGCTGCTTATTGGGTGGTGGTGATCCTCCTATTGGTTCGATGACCTTGGTTTCATAACTGAGGGAAATACTTACCGTCGCTGTGCTGCATCATCCCTTCCTCTTTGGGGAAATACCGACGCAGTCCAAGCCACGTCAAAGGAATTTCTGGCGCCGTTGCCGGGGAGGAAGCAGTCTCTTCTACGTGCCTATCGTAGGCGCCAAGGGGACTCCATCATCATCTACCAGGTTCCTAATCACAAATCTCATCTCCTTGCAATTACATTATTTGCCATTTGCCTCTCGTTTTCCTCTCCCTCACTTCACCAATTTGCCGTTTTATTCGACCTCTTCTTCGTTTGCCCTTTTTCTTGCCAGATCTCTTGCCTTGTCACTATGGCTAATTCTTCCTTTATTGCATGTACTCCTGATAATGAGGTTCTTAATTTTAAGCAAAGGGGAGGGGAGAACGTAAAAGATGCTTGGTATAGGATTTGGAGTGCTCATAATAGATCTATCCATAAGCAAGCTACCGTTGTTCTTCTTTGCGGTTTCTATGTGGGCATCACCACTTGGTATAGATTCGTCCTTGATACAATTACCGGTGGGAATTTCTTGATGTGTCCATCTTTGGATGCTTTTAATGCTTTGGGAAGTTTAGTGGGATCGCCACCTATCATGATCAATGAAACAACTTTAACTCTCGAACACGTTATGGAGAGATTAGATGCTATTGAAAAGAAGATGATTACTAAGGAACATCTTGATGATAAAGATAAAAAGATGCATAATCTTGCTAATAAAATTGGATCTAAAGCGGGAGATGCTCTTAAATTGTTTAAGGCAAGAGAAAGGGTAGAAGAAAGTCCTTACCGTATTGATAAGTTGGAGGAGATCTTTAGTAATTTGGGTTCGGCTTTTTCTTCTACCAAGTATATTGAAAAAACTCCCGTAAAAATTGGCAAGACCATGCAAGTTACTAAGAACAAAGTTGCTACACCTAGTGGCCACAAGGGGGATCTTGAAATGATTAGTATTCATCCCAACTTTGTTGAAGTCATAAGAGATCCTATTTACAAGAATGCATTTTTTGGTTTTCTTCCTAGGAGTGTTATCGTTAAGAACATGCATGCTAAGTCTTCGAAGAAATCTAGTTGTGTGATTGAAGAATTGAAAACTAAAGATGACAATACTTGAATCTATCCAATATGCCTAGCTAGGGGCGTAAAACGATAGCGATTGTTGGGAGGCAACCCAGTGAATAAATAATTTTTTGCTTTTTCCTTTCTGTTTTTGAGTGTTTACACAATTATGCCTCTGTTATGATTGTGTTTTTATGGTTTATTTAGAGTTTGTGCCAAGTAGAACCGTTAGGATGATTCATAGGATGAGTAGAAGTGATGCTGAATCTGAAACACAAACATTGCATCCAGTATATGAATTTTTCATTTTTTGCTAGAATGAGATCTTGAGCTGAAATTTTAAAACAATGTTGCTATACAAATTCCTTACGTTTTCCTAATTTTTTAGAATTTTTAGAGTTACATAAGTATGGGTAGAGTACAGATTACTACAGACTGTTCTGTTTGAGACAGATTCTGTTTTTGTTGCATTGTGTGCTTGTTCTGATGAATCTATGGTTTGTATTGGGGGGTATAAGCCATGGTAAAGTTAAAATACAGTAGTTATAATGCAATTATAAAATTTGAATGGGTTTACAACAGTACCTAAAGTAGTGATTTGCTTTATTATACTAACGGATCTCACGAAGATTTTGTTGAGTTTTGTGTGATTGAAGTTTTCAAGTTTTGCGTGAGATCACGATGGATGAAGGAATAAGGAGTAGAAAAAGCCTAAGCTTGGGGATGCTACCACACCCCCAAGATATATCCAAAGAGTAACAAGCAACTAAGCTTGGGGATGCCCCCGAGTGGCATCCCCTCTTTCATCTAACGAACATTGGTATTTTACTTGGAGCTATATTTTTATTCGTCACATATCATGTGTTTTGCTTGGAGCATCTTGTATCTTTGCTCGCTTTGTTTGTTAGTTTTACCTTTGTATCCTTGCTGCACACACCTATTTGAGAAAGCCAAAATCGTGCTATGATTTTTTAGAATTGCTCTATGTGCTTCACTTAAACTTTTTGAGCTACAGAATTACTCTAGTGCTTCACTTATATCTTTTTGAGCACGGTGTGCTTGGAAACTTTTGTGAAAATACTCTCATTCTTCACTTAGATTAATTTGAGAGTTCGTAAAATTTTGAAGAAATCCTCTCATGCTTCACTTTTACCTTTTTGAGAGATGAAATCTTTATGCTCATGTGCTACACTTAAATTTGTTTGAGCTTGCCAAAAAGCAATGGCAATATATGAAACAGTCCCAAAGTGATAGATATCCAAGGTGGATATAATAAGAACTTTCATGAAGATCATTATACAAATTAAACTTGATTCCTTGTAATAGTTTTGAAACATGATGATAGTAATATGTGAGTCATGTTAATGAGTAATTATGCTTAGTAAGAATATTGGTGTTAAGGTTTGTGATTCCCTATGCATGCACGAAAGTCAATAGTTATGCAATGAAGTTACATCCTACTTGTGGTGCATGATTCGGTGTTAGTTATGTTCAATGCTCACTTATGTGATTTTTCGTTTCTTGTTTTGGTTGCTTCCCAATCTATTTGCTAGCCTTCATTTGTACTAAGTAGAAATACTACTTGTGCATCCAAAATCCTTAAACCAAGTTTTGCCTTATGAGTCCACCATACCTACCTATATGCGGTATTTCCATGCCGTTCCAAGAAAATTTGTATGTGCCATCTCTAAATTTTCAAAATAAATGTTCTCTTTTGTGTGCCCGTACCGCTCATGAAACGGTGGGGAGTGTCCAATATTTTTCCATGCTAGATGTGTTATTCTCAAGATGAGTGTTTATTCACTTGTCATTGCACGAGAGTGCGACGGTAATAGGGATGCCCATTCCCGAAATGAAAAAGAAAAAATATTTACTTTATGTTGTCAAATAATAAATTCCTTGGAAAGTGTTGGTATGGAAGGCAACCGTGGATACGGCCCGCCATGGAAAGTGAAAGTTTGGTGGAAAAAGGAATAAACTTTATTTTCTGTTTGGGAACCGCCTATGATATATCTAGCATGGAAAGTATTGTGAGCTACTTTGTCATTTTCATTGACAGGAAAAGCATGCCACCCAAAATATTTTTTCTCTCTAAATTTAAAACTTTGAGCTCTGGCACCTCTACAAATCCCTACTTCCCTCTGCGAAGGGCCTGTCTATTTACTTTATGCAATTTTTATTTTTTGCTTTGAGTCTCCATCTTCTCTTATAAGCACCAACTAGGGGGCACTATGATCGTACTTGAGCATTGGGTATAGCTAATATTTTAGTGTGTTTCATGAATGGATCAATGATTGAGCATGATGGGCTAGGGATAACTTTCTTTAGTGTTGATATTTTGAAAGACATGGTTGCTTGTTGGCATGCTTGAGTATTGAAGTCATTATATTAAAACTAGACTATTGCTTTGAATCATCTACAAGTCCAAATGTCCATGCTATATAAAAGAAAAGAATATGAGATGAACATGTTAGGCAGCATTCCACATCAAAAATTCTGTTTTTATCATTTACCTACTCGAGGACGAGTAGGAATTAAGCTTGGGGATGCTAATATGTCTCCAACGTATCTATAATTTTTGCTTGTTCCATTCTGTTATATTATCATTCTTGGATGTTTTACAATCATCTTATAACAACATCATACCATTTTTTGGGACTAACCTATTGACATAGTGCCAAAGTGCCAGTTGCTGTTTTTGCTTGTTTTTACTTTGCAGAATATCAGTACCAAACGGAGATAAAACGCTGCGGGGATTTTTGTGGATTTCTTACAGACCAGAAGAAAGAAGATGGGCCAAAGAACACCAGAAGAGGGGGCCCAGGCTGCCCAGCACCCACCAGGGCGCGCTAGAGGCCCCCTGGCGCGGCCTGGTGGGGGTTGGGTGTCTTGGGCACCCCCTCAACGGACTATCGTGCTTATAAATTCCCAGAAAATCCAAAAACCCTAGAGGAGTCGACAAAACACAATTCCTGCCGCCGCAAGTTCCAGAACCTCGAGATCCAATCTAAACATCATCACGGAGGGGTTCATCTTCCTCATAGGTGCCTCCACGATGATGCGTGAGTAGTCCACCATAGACCTTCGGGTCCATAGGCAGCAGCTAGATGGCTTCTTCTCTCTCTCTTATGTTTCTCAATACAATGGTCTCTTGGAGATCTATTTTATGTAAACTTTTGCGGTGTGTTTGTTGGGATCCGATGAATTTTGAGTTCATGATCAGTTTCTATCCATGAATATTATTTGAGTCTTCTTTGATCTCTTATATGCATGATTACTTATAGCCTCGTATTTCTTCTTCGAATCTTTGGTTTAGTTAGGCCAACTAAATCGATTTTTCATGCCATGGGAAAAGGTGCTTTGGGATGGGTTCGATCTTGCGGTGTTCTTTCCCAGTGACTGAAGGGGCAGCAACACACGCATGTATCATTGTTATTAAGGATAACAAGATGAGGTCTATTCCTACATGAATAGATATTGTCTACATCATGTCATCGTTCTTATTGCATTACTCTATTTTTCCATGAACTTAATACAGTAGATGCATGTTGGATAGCGGTCGATGTGTGGAGTAATAGAGGTAGATGCAGGTAGGAGTCGGTCTATCTATCTTGGACGTGATGCCTATATAATGATAATCGCCTTGGATATCGTCATGACTATTCGATTTTCTATCAATTGCCCAACAGTAATTTGTTCACCCACCGTGCGCTATACTCATGAGAGAAGCCACTAGTGAACCCTACGGCCCCCGGGTCTAATTTTCTATCATATTGCTTTCTGATCTACGTTTTTTGCAATCTTTCTTTTCAGATCTACAAAACCAAAAACCCAAAAACATATTGCTGCATATTTACTCTTTTTATTTGTGTTCTTGAGAGATCTATCTCTCCTATCTATCACTACCTAATCTATCTATTTACCGTAGAGAGATTGACAACCTCTCTTTCGCATCGGGTTGTAAGTATTTGTTGTTTGTGTGCAGGTGCTGCTTATTGGGTGGTGGTGATCTTCCTACTGGTTCGATAACCTTGGTTTCATAACTGAGGGAAATACTTACCGTCGCTGTGCTGCATCATCCCTTCCTCTTTGGGGAAATACTGACGCAGTCCAAACCACGTCACTGCCAGAGCAGACCGCCCTCGACGACCCCGCAAGCCGGCTCTCCGTCGTCCGCCGTCGCGACCCCGCTCCTTGCCATGGCCGCCCACACCAAGAGCCGCCTCCGGCCGTGGACTTCGACCCCGCCGCTCGTCGCAAGCGTCGCAGCCGGCGGATCTACTCCTCTGGTGGCCGGATCCGCCACCCTCGCGTCTCGCCAGTCCCGAACTCCTGTGCCGCGGCCCTTGCCGGAGCTGCACCGGAAGCCGCCGGTGGGGTCCTGCTCCCACTCGGGGTCGAGCATGCCCGCTCGCTCCGCCCGTGGGTGGACCGCCGCCCGAGCCGGCCCAGCCCTAGCCTCCCTCGACATGGGCCGAGCCCACTAGGTGAGCTCGCCCCGTGCCTCTAAATCCCGCCCTAGGCGCATTTTAGCATCCGACGCTCTGTATAAATATTTGTCTGCGATTTGCTTAATATATGTGTTAATCTTGCATAAATCATTATGGCATATTTTTCTACAGTACCATATACATGTTATATTTGATTTTGGCGTAGAAAAATTCATAGAATCCATCTGTGCAATTAGTTTTGTCATTTGAGCAAGTTTGTGTGCATGCTATTTTGTTGTGATGCCCTTTTGTTATTTTTGTGTAATTTAATCCATGCATCATATGAATTATTGTTGAACATGAGATGTGCCCTTTGTGGTGTGTACTAGCCCCTAGTATTTTTTTTGCCATGTAAATCTATGTTTAGGTGTTAGTTTTTTGCTGTCAACATGCTATGATAATATTGCTGTTTAGGAGGGCCAAAATAATTCTATGTCTGGAATCTGGTTATCTTACGGCTATGTTTTCATGATGATTGCCATGAATCTGTAGGTCCTTTGTGGTTGGCCCAATGGAACGAATTGTTGAGGATGTTATCCTCTGTTAGAATGTGCCCATAGTTTTCAAGTAGAGGTGTTGCATCCTAGTTAGTTTTGCTATCAAACATGTCAATTTGATAAAACTGCTCTGCTTTGCCCTTTGATAATTTTTCAAAGTCTGGAGAACTGCTTAGTTCAATATGCCATGTTGGGAGGATGCTAGCCAGGAATCTATGCATATTTTGATGTTGTTGTAATGTAGTTATTTGAAGTGCATGTTGCCCTCTATCATGATGTTGAATTTCATGCCATGAAGGTCTCTATAGCATGTAGATTTATTGCTATCAATATGCCAACCGGATAACACCGATTGTGAGAAACTGGTATTTTTCACCAAGTCCTTAACTGTTGTTCCAGTATGTCATCTTGTGAGCTCATTTGCTATTGATACATGCTTCTATTCAACTTGCTGCTATGAGATGAATGGTTGTGCATCATGTAAGCTACTACCCCATGTCTTGATTGTGCATTTTAGAATCTTGTAGCCTGTTGATTTGAGGTGTGCAAAATGCCATGTTGCTGTTTGGACAGATTATGACTAGAACTTGTGTTGGTTGTTATTATTGAACCATTGCTCCGTTTTGAACATGTCATATATGAAACTTGCTTAGAATCTCATGTAGTTTCATAAAATCTTACTGCATCCATGTTTTGGATTGTTTGGGTTGTCATTTGCATGCATTTTGCATTCATGGCATATTTATCTAGCGTGTGTCATATCTTTTAGGTCGTAGCTCCGTTTTAAATGAACTATATATGTAAATCGCCTAGAATAACGTCTAGAATCACATGGTGCATTTTGTTTTGCTGTTTAACAATTATAAAATATGGATAGTTCAGATCTGGACCAATTTCGAAATTAACATATCGGGTTGTTTTGGAAATACTATATGTTGTTTCTGGCCTCATTTAAAATGCCTAGATGATGTAGTTGTTTATGCTTCACCTCTTGCCATGATAAACCACATTTAAACTTGCCATGTAAATAAACGAGAGTGAACTAAATGATTCGAACATGGAGTTTCGTCAATCTACAACTCGTTGCACATTGAACTTCACTTAATGTGTAGTATTTGATTGTTGTGCTTTGTCATGCCTTGCATATTTAAACTTGACATGCATCATCATTGTTTGCACATCATGTCATGAATATGTTGTGGTGTATCATGTGTTGATTTGTTTGTTTTCCAATTTGCTTCTTCTCGATAGAGTACCAAAAGCGTTCGGAGTGTGAGGATTCATTTGACTACGTTGGATCGTCTTACTCACTGGTTGGTTCTTCTTCCAAGCGGGATCTTAGACAAGATGAACATTTCCCTGGATACCACTACTATCATTGCCATGCTTGTTGTCTCGTTTCTATCGCCATGTCTTGCTACCTACCACTTGTTTGACAAGCCTCCCAAAATGCCATGATAAGCCTCTAACCCCTTCACATCCCAGCAAACCATTGTTTGGCTATGTTACCGCTTGCTCAGCCTTCTTATAGCGTTGCTAGTTGCAGGTGCAAGTTGTTTCCATGTGACAACATGGATATTTTTGAGATATCATAATACTATTGCTATTTAATTTAGTGCACATATATACTTGGTAAAAGGTGGAAGGCTTGGCCTTTTTCTTGGTGTTCTGTTCCATTTTGCCGCCCTAGTTACTTGTGTACCGGTGTTATGTTCCATATTGAGCGCTCCTAACATGGTTGGGGTTGTTATGGGGACCTGATGACCCACAAGTATAGGGTATCAATCGTTGTCCTTTTGATAAGTAAGAGTGTCGAACCCAACGAGGAGCAGAAGGAAATGACAAGCGGTTTTCAGCAAGGTAATTTCTGCAAGCACTGAAAATGTAGGTAACAAATAGTTTGATAGCAAGGTAATTGGTATCGAGCAAGTAACGGTAACGGTAAACAAGGTGCAGCAAGGTAGCCCAATCCTTTTGAGGCAAAGGACAGGCCAAAACAATCACTAGTAATAGGCAAAATGTTCTTGAGGGTACACGGGAATTTCGTCTAGTCACTTTTATCATGTTGGTTTTATTCGTGTTCACTACTTTGATAATTTGATATGTGGGTGGACCGGTGCTAAGGTGCTGCTCTTACTTGAACTAACAACCTACTTATGATTAACCCCCTCGCAAGCATCCGCAACTACGAGAAAAGTATTAAGACAAAGTCTAACCATAGCATTAAACATGTGGATCCAAATCAGCCCCTTACGAAGTAGCGCATAAACTAGGGTTTAAGCTTCTGTCACTCTAGCAACCCATCATCTAATAACTACTCCACAATGCGTTCATTTAGGCCCATGAATGGTGAAGTGTCATGTAGTCGACGTTCACATGACACCACTAAGGGAATCACAACATACATATCATCGAAATATCGAACACATATCAAATTCACATGATTACTCGCAACATGACTTCTCCCGTGACCTCAAGAACAAAGGTAACTACTCACAAATAATAATCATGCTCAAGATCAGAGGAGTATTGAATGGCATAATGGATCTGAACATATAATCTTCCACCAAATAAACCATATATTAATCAACTACGCAAGGTTATCAACACTACTATTCACCCACAGGTACCAATATGAGGTTCCGGTACAAATATTGAATACAAGAGATGAACTAGGGTTTGAGAGGAGATGGTGTTGTTGAATATGTTGATCAAGATTGGCCTCCCAAAGATGAAAGGGGTGTTGGTGATGACGATAGCTTCGATTTCCCCTCCGGGGGGGGGGGGGGGGGGGGAGTTCCCCGGCGGAATCGCTCCGCCGGAGGGCAAACGTGGTCCTGCCCAAGTTCCGCCTCGAAGCAGCGGCGCTTCGTCCCGAAAGTCATCCTCTATTTTTTCTAGGTCAAGAGAGACCTTATACCAGAAGATGGGCACCGGAGGTGGGCCTGGGTGAGCACAACCCATCAGGGCGCGCCCAGGGGGCCCTGGCGCGCCCTGGTAGGTTGTGCCCACCTTGGGGGCCTCCTCCGGTAGTTTTCAGCTCCAGTATTTTTTATTAAATGCAAAAATAATCTCCGTAAAATTTCAGCGTCATTGGAGTTGTGCAGAATAGGTATCTCTGATGTGCTTTTCTTGTGTCCAGAATGCCAGCTGCCCGTATTCTCCCTCTTTGTGTGAACCTTGCATATTATGAGAGAAAATGCATTAGAATCACTCCCCAAAGCATTATTATTCAACAAAACAAAGTAAATAATAGTAGGAAATCATGATGCAAAATGGACGTATAAGGACCCCCTTGATTTTCGTTTTGGGATAAAACTCGTCTGGCAAGACCCAACTTTGGTACTATATTTGCTTAACAACCCAATAAAAACGCATAGGGCTTAGCTACCCCATGGATTAATCAACAACCTGGGCCCGTGCTCCTGATGAGTGTTAGTCCAAAATGGTAGTAGCCGGGGCCACCAACGGGTGTGCCAGCCGGAAACTTAGCCAACCCGTCATGTACTGAGAACGAGATACGCCGCTCCTATTGGGTTCGTCGACACATCGGGCGGTCTTGCTGGATTTGTTTTACCTTTCTCAAACGTCTTGTGCACAGGATTCCGAGGATACTTTGGGCTATCTCGAGGTTGAGGTTTTCCACCGGAATTCTGAGGATACTACGGGCTATTTCGTGGTTGAGGTTTTCCACGCGGCGTGTGGCTAGTTTGTGATGGATGAGTTGGAGCACCCATGCAGGGTTAAATTTTTTGAGAAGCCGTGCCCGTGGTTATGTGGCAACTTGGAAATTTGTTTAACATCCGGTCACAGAAAACTTAAAGTAAACTCAAATAAAATACACCAACCGTGTGCGTAACCGTGATTGTCTCTACTCGTGAGTCCTGAACCAAGAGAGAACACGGTGGGGTTATGTTTGACCGCAAGTAGGTGTTCAGGATCACTTGGTGATCATTACTAGTTCACGTCCGTTTACGCGTAGATCACCCGTCTTATTCTTGTACTCGTAAGTTAGCCACTCAAATAAATGCTTAGTGCTTTCTGCAGCCTCACCACTTAACCATATCTCATCCATTAAGCTTTGCTAGTCTTGATACCCTTGGAAATGAGATTGCTGAGTCCCTGTGTCTCACAGATTACTACAACAATAGTTGCAGGTACAGGTAATGCGATGCTTTGACGTGAGCATGATGCTTGTTTGAATTGGAGTTCTTCTTCTTCATCATCATCGATCACATCATAGGATGGGTTCCAGGCCGGCAGCCTGGGATAGCAAGGATGGATGTCGTTTTTATCGTTTGATTTCATCCGTACGGACCCTGCTCTTCTGTATGGTGATTGAATGTATTGTTGAATTTCATATGATCTTGATTCAGCTTGTGGCGAGTGTAAGCCAATTCCATATACTCATCTCCTCTTTACGTGTACTTGTAACAATATCCATTCTTGCGAAACGACAAGATGCGCTTCTATCCTCATTGAGGCCCTCGAGCCAAAATAAGGATAGGATTGTATCTTGGGCATTACAAGATCATACCTAGGGATGCATGTTTAGTGATCTTACTTGGCTTAAATTCCATCCTAGTTTAATTGTATATCAAAATTTCAATTTTCATCAAGCTATTTTACTAGAACAGGTCAAATGGGCCCGCCTGGCCGACGCACTTGCATCCCTAACCATATACATCCTGATGTTTCAAGCGAGGATTCTCTGCTCACTGTGCTTCTCTTGTCAGTGCAACCAACAAGAAAATATACTTGATCTTTGTATTGCAGGCCTAACATATTTCCCTCACTGCAGATTCAGAATAATATTGCAGCTCAGACGATGATGGACTGAGGTACAACTCCTCTGTCTTTGTCTCCAGTTAGTTTGCCCCATCAGTTTTTGTGTTACAAAGTTGCTAAGAGATGATCTGGGAGTGAAGGAATTCGCCCCCATCCAATTTACGTCGTGTGGTAGTTTACTTGTGCAATATCTCTTCTGCATTTGTTCTCTGAATTAGCTAGTCAGTTTAGTGGTAGTTCAATTTTCTTCATTGGTCTTGGGAGCTATCCTTCCCTGACAAATAGCATAGCTAGTTAAAGCTGAATTGTTGTAGAATTAATAGGTTTTGTCGCGTGGTCGGCAGTCTCAAGTAAAACATATTGGTGCTTGGAACTACCCTTTCCTAATAAGAACTAAAATACCGCTTGCTAGTATTTAACCTTAAAACATATTGGTGATGGAAACTACCCTTCCATTTTCCCTGAGAAGCTGGAGTAATTTTGTCTTCTGTTGGTCAAGTTACAAATACATTAATGGTTGTGCAAAGATGGTAGATGGGAGCACACACTTTGTGTTTCGATGCGCATTTCGTGAATATTATCTATTAATTAATCAACTGTGTTAACATATAAAGGTGGTTTATGGGTGGAAGGTTGTGTTATTTGCCCCGTTTAATTTTCATTACCGTACCGAGTTATGTTAGATGGAAATCTGTTTTTGTCTGAATTGAGCTATATGGGAGTGTAGCATCAAGATCTTGTAACAGGTCAAAAGAATGTGTAGTGGCCAAGTAGCCAAGTAAAAGATTTGTTCATCTCTCTCGTTTTTCTTCAGGTAGCACATAGGACTACTATTAGTAACATTGAGCTGAAGAAGAGAAGTTGCATAATATTTTTTGCTATGCCACCTTAGTGCATAAGGTGTGTGGAGTGTCCAATTTTGTTTGCTTTTAGTATATGATTTCTTGATGTTATCTTGAAAGCACAACTTCTCCCTAGGTGGTTTTGGTAATTAATAACAACATATATTTCATTGGACTAATGTTTACACCAAATGTATCTCGGGAAAAAGTTCAATGATGGGATAGCTAAAGGATTGTGTGGAGAACCTCACCAAGTAAAGGAAGGAATAGAATTGGCCATGCTTCAAGAATGAGGACTCTACATTTTACATTTTGTGAGAAATCACTTTTGAGTCCATAGGAAAGCCAATACTATTAAAAGGGGATGAGGTAATAATGATGATCTGGTTGCTCAAGTGCTTAAAGATTAGCCACCAAAAATACTCACCCATTCTCCCACACAAATCTTCTGTCGAAAGACGAAAGTAAAAATTTGGTGACATGAACTTTCCCATTTGGATCCACCGAGTTTTAACTCAGACATAAGCCTAGCCAAACCCTAGCATCTCGGTACTACCAACATTCCATTTGGTGCAACCGAAACCAGTGACCAACATTCTGTTAACCAATTTTTAAGAATCGGTGACACCGAGATTTGGTAACTGCCTAGGACACCCATATCGGTACCACCGAGATTCATATATCGGTCTCACCGAAAACGCCAAAGTTGCCACATTTTACACTAGTCGGTGCAACCGAGTTTTCACTTTGGTTTCACCGAGTTGGGCAATAATGTTGTAACGGTTGGATTTTTGGAGAAGCCTATATATACCCATCCACCACCTCTCACTCGCAAGAGAAGCACTCAGAACATACACCCACTTGCCATATCGAATTTTCTTAGAGAGAACCACCTACCCTTGTGTTGAGGTCAAGATCATCCAATCCAACCATATGGATCTTGATTTCTAGCCTCCCCAAGTTGCTTTCTATCCAATCAATCTCTTCTACCCATGTCAAATCTGTGAGAGAGTGATTGAGTGTTGAGGAGACTATCTTTTGAAGCACAAGAACAAGGAGTTCATCATACTACCACATCTATTACCTTTTGGAGGGTGGTGCCTCTGTAACGCCCAAGATGCGGTCCTATCCGTATTAAGGCGCGAGTGCCGCAACGGGGATAGAAGCGCATCTAGTTGTTTTGTAAGTACAGAAATCATTGCATACATGTAATGAAGAGATGAGTATATGAGTTGGCTTATACTCGCCACAAGCTAAGTTACAAATCCACACAATTATCCATACATTCATCCAGAAGACAGAGTCCAACTACAGACAAAATCAAACGATAAAAGAAAGCAATGAAACTGTCTTGCTAGCCCAGGGAACACCACTACGAAGCTCCCCTACTCATCCGGATACGTTACGTACATACGCCTACGTTCTTCATCATACTCCCACTTGAGCTAAGACACATCATCTGGCACGAACTCGTCAACACCTGTATATGTATTGTTGTAGTAATCTGTGAGCCACATGGACTCAGCAATCTCATAACCCGGGTACCAAAACTATGTAAGCCAATAGGTGAGGAATGGTTATGTGGTGAGGCTGCAGCAAGCACTAAGCATGTATTTGGTGGCTAACTTACGAGAACAAGAGTTAAATATGGTGGCCTACGCATAGTGGTCATGAACTATAATGATCACTAAGTGATCTTGAAAACCTACTTACATCAGACATAACCCCACCGTGTCCTCTCTCGGCTCATGTTCACGAGCAGAGGCAGTCATGGTTACGCACACAGTTGGTGTATTTTATTTGAGTTTACTTCAAGTTTGCTATAACCGGGTGTTAAACAAATTTCCAAGTTGCCACATAACCGCGGGCACGGCTTCTCGAAAAGATTTAACCCTGCAGGGGTGCTCCAACTCATCCATCACAAACTAACCACACACCGCGGGAATAACCTCGACCACGAAACCCATGATCTCCTTGGAGATTCCGTTGGAAAACCTCAACCTCAAGATAGCCCAAAGTATCCTCGGAATTCTTCGCGCAAGACATTCAAGAAAGGTAAAACAAGTCCAGCAAGACCGCCCAATGTGTCGACGAACCCGATAGGAGCCGCGTATCTCGTTCTAAGGACACGACGGATGAGCGATGGTTACCACACCAATCACCGAGTTGCCCCGGGCGGCGTTAATAAGCTGCTCTGGGTTGGACCAACACTCAAGCGGAGCACTGGCCCGGGGGTTGATTAATTATCCACGGGGTAGTTATGCCCTATGCATTTTTTTATTCAGTTGATTAGCAAATGTAGTACCAAAGTTGGGTCTTGCCAGACAAGCTTAAATCTAAAACGAATGCTCAAGGGGGTCCCCATAACAACCCCGAGTATGTTAGGAGCGCAAAATATGGAACATAACACCGGTACTTGGAACGAGAGCGGCAAAAGTGGAACAAAACACCGGGTGATGAGGATGCCTACCCTGGGTAGGGTCATAGACCTGACATCTGGGGCCCACCAATGGCCCTCCAATGTCTTCAAAGCCCCTGGGCAGAGACTCATTCAGATGAATGTAGTCGTTCACTCGGATGACTCATTTCACTCAGACTACACGGCGCCATTCGGACAAACGGAAGCTCAGACGACTAGGAAGACAGAGCGTCAGTGGAATTCGAGTAGTCACACATTATGAGTTAATTCGCCATTATCAGTAACGGCAGGTTAATCAGCCGTTGCTGTAACATAGTATTCATTGACATTTATTGCCTAACCATGGCGCTCGGCCGGTGGTGGCACACTCTATATAGGACACCCCCGGGCGCCGTGGCAAGGGTTCCGACCCCCTGTAATCCTATACCACCATAAGCAAACGCAACAGCCTCTAGGCACCGAGACGTAGGGCTGTTATCACTCCCGAGTGAGGCCTGAACTCGTACAAACCGAGTGCACACTTGAGCCGTAGCTAGACTTCACTCCTTCATTCGTACCCCCTAGTACTATTGTCAGGATCATTCCCACGACAGTTGGCGCCCACCGTGGGGCTGCGCATCTAGCAAATTCCGGCACAGGTGGAATTTCCATTTTCTCGTTCATCATGAATGCTTTCGGCGGCGAGATCCTCTTCGGGTCCCTCAGCTTCACCGCCGACAATTCGGCGTGGCTGCAGGAGGCACCGCTGGACGCTGCGGCACTGTATGCCCATGGCGCAGTGCACTTTAGCGCGACGACGTTCAGAGTTCTACTCCGGCAACCGTCTACAGCCTATCAACCGACTTCTCCGACTCATCTTACGGCTTATCGCCGGCGCTCCGGGCGCTCTCGGCTGCAGCGCTGGATCAAACAAACTGTGGCGGCCCAGGCCGCAGGACAGCAAGTGGCTGCAATCGAAGCCGACGAGTCAGTCCACTGCCTTTTCCCGTCTTCGGATGACGATTCCTCCGATGCTGCTGAGCTCGAGAGCAGCGGCGATGTGGCAGAGGTCTTGATGGCCGACCCGGCCCGAGACGCTGCCCCTCCGGGGCATTCGGCGGAAGACACCCGCAATCGGGACGGTGACCGCCGCAACGCCAGCACCGATGGCTACGTTCCCTGACCCCTCACTCGGGAGCAGTGGGAGGAAATCAGGCGCAAGAACGAGCAGGTCCTCCGGATGCCCATTGCGGGAAACACCCCTGAAGAGATAGCCCTGGAGGCCGCTCGCCAAGCCACCCTGGCTGAGCGCGAGCGTCTTGAGCGGCTACAACATTCACTCGACGAACGCGCGGCAAGGGAACTTCCCACTTCCAGCCGTAGCCACCACCAGTTGTTCAAAAAGGATCGTCCGTACACCATCCCGGTGATGCGCACGCCTTTGTTGAATCTGGCCGCGGCCACTTGGATCGCAGATTCGATCCAGCCATCTGATTCGGCGGCAGGCGAGGACATTCGGCAGATCCAGGCTTTGCTGAAGACCGCCCTACAGCAAAACTCAGAGGTATCACAATCTCATCAGCGCATTCACAATGAATCTACTCAGGCAAATACTGTGCAGTCAGCTCACAGTCCACTCGCGCCGAGGAAGGACCCGCGAACTCCTCCTCATCTGAGAGGCCCGTACGGAGGATGCGGGCGTGACGACCGCGATTTCAGTCGGACCCCCCCTCTGAGGGGCGGTCTGTGTGGCCAACATCCATATGATGGAGGCTACCCACTCGGGAGAATCCGCGAGCGAAGCCCTGTTTGGCACAGAGGCTACGATGCCCGATCCGACATCACTCAGCGAGTGGTCGATCGGAATAGATATGACAGAGACCGAGCGAGCGGATGGGGAGTTACCGGTCTCGGGTGCTTTAGCAGATACATCCGAGAGGCAGAAATACCCCCCAATTACCGACTGGCAACCGGAATTGGAAAGTTCAATGGCGAATCCAAGCCAGAAACTTGGCTCGAAGATTATCGGGTTGCTGTCCAGATCGGCGGCGATGATGATTTCGTTGCCATGAAACACCTTCCGCTCATGTTGGAAGGGTCCACGCGGGCGTGGCTAAATCAGTTGCCCGCCAACTGCATTTACTGTTGGGAAGATTTGGCCTGAGTGTTCATCAAAACATTCGAAGGCACCTACAAGCGCCCGGGTGGATTGACAGAACTATAGCACTGCGTTCAGAAGAACAATGAAACTCTCCGAGAGTACATTCAGCGCTGGACCACGTTGCACAACACCATGGAAAATGTCACCGAACATCAGGCCGTGTGCGCCTTCAAGGGAGGCACTCGGTATCGGGAGTTAGTCTTGAAGTTCGGTCGGTCAGGGGATTTGTCCCTCAGTCGGGCCATGGAGATTGCGAACAAGTATGCTAATGGCGAGGAAGAAGACCGCCTCCGTAGCGGCAAAGCGAGAGCCAGCAACGCCCCTCAATCGGGAGGTAATGCCGGGAAAAATCAGAAGCGGAAGGCTGACGCCTCCGGCAAGGCAAAGGTCGCAGCCGTCCAAGGGCAAGGGCAAGGCAAGCCGAAGCCCAAGAAAAAGAAGAAAGAATGGATTCCCAAGAAGAAGTCCGAGTACAAATCCGACATTCTCGACCAACCGTGCCAAATTCACACCAAGACGGATGAAGAAGGCAATGTTGTGCTCCCGAAGCATACCACTCGGGAATGTCACCTGCTCAAGCAGGAGATGGGCGCTAAGCCCTCGAGTGAGAAGGTCAATGTCGAGGATGAGGAAGATACTTCCGAGTATCCGAAAGTCGACAAGGTTCTCAACGTGATTTTCGCCGACGTTGAAAGCAAGAGGCAGCTGAAAGTTATCAATCGGGAGGTCAATATGGCAGTTCCAACTGCTCCCAAGTACCTCAACTGGACGAAGACGCCTGTCACCTTCGACCAGTCTGATCATCCGCCCCACATTGCCACCCCTGGGAGGTAGGTGCTGGTCGTTGACCCAGCGGTAGGTGGCGTCCGACTGCGCAAGGTCCTAATGGATGGAGGCAGCGGGCTTAATATCATATACGTTGACACGGTCAAGGCTATGGGCATCCCGATGTCTAAATTGAGTAAGAGAAACATGCATTTCCACGGGATCGTCCCCGGGAAGAAGGCAGAGTCACTCGGCCAGATCGCTCTGGACGTAGTATTCGGAGGCGAGAAGAATTTCCGAACGGAAAGATTAACCTTTGAGGTGGTTGACTTCCGTAGTGCTTATCACGCCATCCTGGGTAGGCCCGCCTACGCACGTTTCATGGCCAGACCATGTTACATGTATCTCAAGCTCAAGATGGCGGGTCCTAAAGGCGTGTTTACAGTGACTGGTGATCGGAAGGTCGCCGAAGAGTGCCTACAGCAGGGCACAAAGATCGCCAACGAACAAGTGCTTGCAGTCGAGCTTGAAGGGTACAAGAAGGAAGTAGATACGGCTGATCTGCTCAGGTCAAAGCGGCCGGCTTCAAAATCAGCCTTCCAGTCGGCTGGCGAGACTAAGCAAATCCATGTTCATCCGAGAGAGCCGAGTGCTGCTCCGACGAACATTTCCACTTCACTCGGAGAGAAATAGGAAGCCGAGCTCATCCAGTTCATCCGTGAGAAGTGGGACATCTTCGCATGGAAGCCGTCTGACATGCCGGGTATTCCCAGGGAACTGGCTGAGCACCGACTCCGAACCAATCCCAAAGCCAAACCATTTAAAGAGTACTTGCGCCGATCCTCCGTTGAGAAGCGCAAGGCGATTGGTCAAGAGATAGCTCGGCTCCTCGCCGCCAAGTTCATTCGTGAGGTTTACCACTCCGAGTGGCTTGCGAATGTCGTCCTGGTGCCAAGGAAGGACAAGTCACTCCGTATGTGCATTGACTTCAAGCACCTGACCACTTTCCTCTGCCTCGTATAGATCAAATAGTAGACTCTACTGCCAGATGTAAACGCCAGTCGTTCCTGGATGCGTACTCCGGGTACCACCAGAGTCGAATGTACGGACCCGATGAAATAAAAACAGCTTTCATCACCCCATTCGGGTGTTTCTGCTACATCACAATACCATTCGGTTTAAAAAATGATGGCGCTACTTTCCAACGCATGATATAGAAATGCTTGTGAGAGCAGATCAGTCGGAACGTGGAGGCATATATGGATGACATCGTGGTCAAGTCAAGGAAAGGTTCTGACCTCCTGACTAACCTTGCCGAGACCTTCGCGAATCTGTGACGGTTTGGAATAAAACTGAATCCAGCGAAGTGCGCTTTCAGAGTGCCCACCGGAAAGTTACTCGGTTTCCTTGTTTCCGAACGAGGGATTGATGCAAATCTGGATAAGATTGGCACTATAATCCGAATGAAACAACCTGAACGCCTGCACGACGTGCAAAGGTTGACCGGTTACCTTGCGGCTCTGAGCCGATTCATCTCAAGAGTCGGCGAGAAGGCATTGTCGCTCTACCGACTGATGAAGAAGTCTGACAAATTTGAGTGGACACCCGAAGCACAAGCCGCATTCGAGGAACTCAAGGCATTGCTTTCCACCCAGCCGATGTTAGCTGCTCCGGGTAGCCAGGAACCTCTACTCCTGTACATCGCGGCCACTAGCCAGGTGGTGAGCACCGTCCTTGTTGTAGAGCGCGAGGAGCCGGGAAAAACATTCAAAGTCCAAATACCTATATACTATATCTCAGAAGTCTTGACCCCTTCCAAGCAAAGGTACCCACATTACCAAAAGCTTTTCTATGGCATTTACCTAACGGTAAAGAAGGTGGTTCATTACTTTCACGATCACTCGGTCACAGTCGTTAGCAATGCTCCCCTATCGGAGATTCTGCACAAGAGAGACGCTGCTGGCCGAGTGGCAAAATGGGCGATCGAGCTCCTGCCGCTGGAAATAAAATTTGAAGTCAAGCAAGCAATCAAGTCTCAGGCTTTGGTTGATTTTATGGCCGAATGGATGGAACAAGAGCAACCGACCCCGAGTGTCTCCGAGCACTGGACCATGTTCTTTGATGGATCTAAGATGCTCAATGGCTCGGGAGCTGGAGTAGTCCTTGTCTCTCCCAGAGGATATAAGTTGAATTACGTCCTCCAGATCCATTTTGATTCGTCAAACAATGAGGCCGAATACGAAGCCCTCCTGTATGGCCTCCGTATGGCCATCTCACTCGGCATTCGTCGTTTGATGGTCTACGGTGATTTGGACCTCGTTGTCAATCAAGAGATGAAGGAATGGGACATTCGGAGCCCAGCTATGACCTATTACTGTAACACAGTCAGAAAGCTGGAGAAGAACTTTGAAGGATTGGAGTTGCATCACGTTCCTCGTGCGAAGAACCAGGCAGCACACGACCTAGCAAAGATTGGTTCCACTCGGCGGGCAGTTCCCAAGGATATATTCCTCGAACATCTACACACCCCTACTATCGCAGAAGATCCTTTCACAGAGGAGCCCCCACAAGCAGTCGGTCCATCCGATCCGACTGAGGTTGAAGTCCCAGCTGTGGTCGACCTAGTCCACGGAATGCTGGTAATCACTCCTGAGTGGACTCAACCATATTTGGCATACTTGCTCAAGCAAGAACTCCCCGAAGACGAAGAAGAAGCTCGCCGGATCGTCCGTTGATCCAAGGCATTCGAAGTTATGGGGGACCAGTTATACAACAAAAGTACTACAGGAGTCATTCAGAAATGCATTTCCCCAGAGGAAGGGCTGCAGATTTTGCATGAGGTCCACCCGGGAACTTGCGGCCATCATGCGTCCTCTCGGACTTTGGTCGCCAAGGCTTTTCGGGCGGGTTTTTATTGACCCAGAGCTAATGAAGCAGCAAGAGACTTAGTCAATCTCTGCATCAGCTGTTAGTTTTACAAGAATAAGTCCCACAAGCTGGCATCTGCACTGAAGACGATTCCACTCACTTGGTTGTTTGCAGTGTGGGTTCTCGATATGGTCGGCCCCCTGCGGACTGGTACGAGCGGATTCACTCACCTACTTGTGGCAATCGATAAGTTCACCAAGTGGGTTGAAGCGAAACCCATCAAAAGCTTGGATTCGTCCACTGCTATCAGCTTCATTCGGCAGATCATCTTCAGATTCGGTGTGCCGCACGACATCATCACGGACAACGGGAAGAACTTTGATTCCTATGAGTTTCATGGGTTCTGCTACTCCCAAGGCACTCGGGTTAACTACGCCTCTGTGGCTCACCCGCAGTCGAACGGACAAGCAGAACGTGCGAATGGGATGATCCTCCAAGGGCTGAAACCTCGGCTGATGAGAGACTTGAAGCATGCTGCAGGAGCTTGGGTCGAAGAATTGCCATCAGTCTTATGGGGCATTCGGACAACCCTGAACCACTCTACAAAGCAAACTCCTTTCTTCATGGTGTACGGGTCAGAAGCCGTGTTGCCGAGTGACCTTCAGCACAATCCCCCCCAAGTGGAACAATATGATGAAGCTGAAGCGGAGGCAGCACGACAAGATGGCTTAGACCTATTGGAGGAAGAGAGGGAGCTAGCCCTTATCATATCAACCCTCTATCAGCAAGATCTGAGGCGTTACCATGACAGGCAGGTCAGGGGTCGAGCATTTCAAGAGGGAGACCTGGTTCTCCGACTGGACCAACAAAGACCCCATAAGCTAGCGCCTCCGTGGCAAGGACCATACGCAATATCCAAAGTCTTGCACAATGGAGCTTACCGGCTCTACAACATCGAGGATGGTGTAGAGGAGCCCAGGACTTGGAACGCAAGTTTTACACTTAGTTTGTCATTTTTATAATGAATCTGAGTGATCGCAATGAATAAAGTTCCGTCTCTTTATGTATTGTCGAAATTTAACTCACTTTCACTCTGGTGAATAAACCGCCCCAAGTGGGTATAAACAAAATACTTTGCCGTGAACCCGATTTCGCCTGAGTATGAACTATTCCGAGTGTAGGTCTCACCTACACTCGGGGGCTTAGCCGCGGTCCTGCATCGCCTAAGTCATTAAAATGTCTAGAGTGGGACATCCTTCTCACTCAGACGACAAGATGGACAGGACCATCATTGTTCGCAAGAACTATTCCGAGTGCAGGTCTCACCTACACTCGGGGGCTTAGCCGCGGTCCCGCATCGCCTAAGTTAAAAATGTCTAGACTGGGACATCCTTCTCACTTAAACGACAAGATGGACAGGACCATCATTGTTCGCAAGAACTATTCCAAGTGCAGGTCTCACCTACACTCGGGGGCTTAGCCGCGGTCCCGCATCGCCTAAGTTAAAAATGTCTAGAGTGGGACATCCTTCTCACTCGGACGACAATATGGACAGGACCATCTTTGTTCGCAAGAACTGTTCCGAGTGCCGGTCTCACCTACACTCGGGGGCTTAGCCGCGGACCCGCATCGCCTAAGTTAAAAATGTCTAGAGTGGGACATCCTTCTCACTCAGACGACAAGATGGACAGGACCATCACTGTTCGGAAGAACTGTTCCGAGTGCAGGTCTCACCTACACTAGGGGGCTTAGCCGCGGTCCCGCATCGCCTAAGTTAAAAATGTCTAGAGTGGGACATCCTTCTCACTTGGACGACAAGATGGACAGGACCATCATTGTTCGCAAGAAATGTTCCGAGTGCAGGTCTCACCTACACTCGGGGACTTAGCCGCGGAACCGCATCGCCTAAGTTAAAAATGTCTAGAGTGGAACATCCTTCTCACTCGGACGACAAGATGGACAGGACCATCATTGTTCTAACGAACAATCTCGAGTGCGGGTCACGCCCATACTCGGGGACTTAGCTGTGACTCCGCGTCGCCTAAACACAAACGTCCAGATAGCAAAGGTTGAACAAAACCAAGGCAAATAAAAACTGTATCACTCGAAATAAGAGTGCGGATAAAAGTCTTGACGAGAGGAGCCTCAGGCTCATTCAAAGTCTTACGGTTACAGCTACCACTCGGCATTCCGAGGCAAAAGCTTAAAGAGTTTAAACCTGACGATCACTCAGGCTGGGGCACTGCTTCTACGAAGGTGTCCAGATCGATGCTGTCCGCTATCCGAGTGGCAGCTTCCATGAACATCTCCATGAAGTCATCGATCTTGGCGTGCTTCCTGTTAACCACCTCGAGAGACTTCAACTTCTTCTCGTCCACCCCCTTGCAGTGGATACGGACTAACGAGAGGGCGATGTCGGCACCAGCCCAAGCTGCAGATTTCTTCCAGGCTTTCACACGGCTTGACACCGCCTTCACTCAGACAAGCATGGATTCCAGGTCCTTCGAAGACTCCTCGTCAAAAAAGAGGTCGCGATCGATTGAGGAGATGGCGGCGCTAAGCTCCCTGATATACAGGGCCACTTGCTCGACATGCTCTTCCAAGCGGAGCACGCCCATGGCAGCGATGTCCTTAAGCAAACCTTGAGATGGATCCAGCTCCCTCTCAATTTTGTGTGTCTCCTCCGCCACATCGTCACAAAACGCTGGATTCGTCCAAATGAAGAAAGAAGTCAGAGACAAATAAGATTCATTCGGTTTAATCGAGCTCCATGATAATCACTTGGGAAAGTTACCTTCAAGCTTTTCGTTGGCTTCACCACTGAATTCCTCAACATACTCCTCCAGCTCTGCTTTCTTGGCTATAATGTGCTTGAGTTTGGTCTCCCACTTGGCGTCCGACCTCTTTAGCTCCACGAGTTCTTCCTTGGACTTCTACACAGTGGCTTCCAAAGGTTTCTTCTCCTCCTCCAGCTTTCCGACTGTCTTCAGTTTCCCCTCGGCCTCTTTGGCCTTTCGGCCGGCTTCCTTCTGAGCGGCCGCCAGATCGATGTCCTTCTTTTCAAGAGCAATCTTCACAGTTCTAAAGAAATATAATTCTTCAACCTCTCGACAAGTTTACGATTTTCTCCACAAAGATCTGATGAAGCATATTCAGTCGGATGGGGAAGGAGAGAAGTTACTGTTACAGTCGGACAGGAAGGACTTACCTTCGATAGACTTCTTCTCCTGCTCCAGTTGAGCATTTTTGGCCTTCTCGGCCTCCAGGTTGAGATGCTGCTCCTGCACCTCCTTCTGCAGAACATTATAATGGTTTCCGAGTTCGCAAACAGCCTGTCCACAGAAAACAAAAGACAAACATTGGTCAGACCTTGATTCAGATTCTAAGACTCCCGCCGACTGCATCAGTCGACGGCAGCCTCGGTGACTACACCCAGTGGGTGCGCTCAGCGCGCCCCCACTGGTAAATAAAGACAAGGCTCTCTTTGAGCTCATCTGTGTATTGAACTCCGTGTTCACTCGGTTTTCTAGACTCCCGCCGACTGCATCAGTCGACGGCAGCCTCGGGGACTACACCCAGTGGGTGCGCTCAGCGCGCCCCCACTGGAACCCAGAAACACCCAGTGGATGTGCCCAGACGCAAACCCACTCGGGATCAAAACAAAAATCACATGGATCAAAATTCCCGACTGAGGAAGGTACTTACAAGAGTACTTACTCGAACATTCTTCTGCAATGCTTCACTCGCGTCATAAACTGTCTTCAGCCGCTCGCTCATCAGCCCCAGTTGGATCAATGCTTCTTTGGTCGCCCCCACCTGATCCTCCGGGACATGGTGTACCGCGAAGATATTGATAGCACGAGGAATGGGTGAAAGGGATACAGTTTCAGCCCCGAGTGCGGATCCGTCCCCTGAGCTGGTCCCCTGCGTCGACGCTAAAACACCGGCAGGTGGCAGCTCCTGCATCACGACATCCACCTCAACAGACGACTTCGGCGGTTCGACCTTGTCGCCCGCGTCGAGGTCTATCACTTCACGCGGAGCTGCGAGCGTTCAGAGAACAGTCAGAAACAAGCAGAAAGAAAAACTGAAGTGTGTGCTCGAGTGAATCAGAAGCTTACCCTTTGAGGACGCAACATCAACGTCAGCCTTTTCCTTCTCCAGAGATTGAGGGTCAGGCGAGGCAGTCGAAGTATCAGCACTGCAATGAAAATACTCGGAATATCAGAACACTCGGATTGAGCCATGACAATAAATGTCAAAGTGAAGATACTTACGCTGAGGCTATAGGAATGCTCATCTTGATCTTGGGGACAAACACGGACTTCCGAGGCTTGGAGGTGGTGTTCTTCACGGGTGACAAGGCAGGCTCTCCACGCACACGCTTCGAGCTGCGAGTCGGGAGGGCAGTTCCACTCGGCTTGGTAGCACTCGAGGCTTTGGGACCGCTGCCACGGACCCCCGGGTCTTGGCACGCCTTGGAACGGCTCTCGGGAACCCGTTCTTCAGAACGAGAAGACTCCGCTTCATCACCATCGTCCGAGTCATCTTCGCCACTTTCTTCACCGCCCCCCGCTTCTGCAGACTCGTGCGGCTGATCGTTCTCACTTGCCACGTCAATCGGTCCTCGGTTGACGATCGACACTGGACTATTCATCTCTGTGAAGGCCTGACAAGTGGAAGACAGATTGGCCAGAAGAACAAGTTAATCGGATCAGTTGCATTAAATGCGTGAATATCACTCGGACTATGGGACCTCGAAGATTACCTCATTCGGCGGATTTTCAGAGGAGAGCGAAGGCACCTGCCTGCTTCCTCTGGGGTTGTCACGTGCAGAAGAGATCACCTTGATCCTAGCTTCCACTGAGTCAGCTTTAAGTTCCTCCGGATGAGTCCGAGTGGTGTCATCCGGGCCTGTGTATGCCCACATGGGGTGAACCCTGGCTTGCAACGGTTGGACCCTCCTCTGGAGAAAGACCTCTAGCAAGTCAAGGCCGTTGACACCCTTCTGCACTAAAGCCACCAGGGCTATTACCAGGATATCTACCTCCATTTTCTCCTCTTTGGACACGGTCAGTCGGGAAATTGACTGAATGCGTTCCGACGTATACGGAGGAAGACCCAACTGATCGTCCCCGACTGGAACATCCTGGCAGTAAAACCAAGTTTCCTGCCACCCCTTCACCGAGTCTGGGAACGAAATTTTTGGGAAACAGCCTTTTCCCCGCAGTTGAATCCCAAGACCCCCACACAATTGGGCTACGTTCGTCTTATCCTTTGATCGAATGAACTTTTTCATAGTCATCATTCGGCAGGTGAAAAGGTGTTTGAATAAACCCCAATGGGGGTGACAACCCAGGAAATTTTTGCAAAGGGATACGAACGCAGCTAGGTAAACGATGGCGTTGGGAGGAAGGTGGTGGAGTTGAGCTCCGAAAAAGTTTCGAAATCTACAGAAAAATGGATGAGCCGGAAGGGAGAAACCTCGCTCGAGGTGAGTCACCAAGAGCACGAGTTTGTTGCCGTGCGGTGAAGGCTCCTCCTCGCCCTCTTCTGGCAACCTCCAAGCCCCCGCAGCGACGAGCCCTTGGTTCTCTAGCTCGAGGATGCGAACTTCAGTGACCCGCGACTGCATCCACTCACCTTGGGTCCAACCCGCTGAAGCGCCCGCGCTCGAGGATGATCCCCGCGAGCTCTTCTTCGCCCGCTCGGCCTTCTCCGTCGCCGCCTTCGTCATCTCCGGCAGCTCTGGACCTGATCTACGGTGGAAGTGGGATGGGAGTGTATCGCTCGGGTGGCGAAGAGGACGGAGGCGGAGGAGGGAAATGAGATCTATCTCTCCACAAACAGTACTCGCGCCCCTTATAGCCCAAAGCGCGAGCGCAATATCGGGCCGTCAATCCGCTAACGGAGCGAGATCCGCAGATCTGCTGAGCGGGGCCTTGAGGACGCGTGGCGGAAATCCCGGCGTGATAATCGAGGCGTCGTGGCTTCCGCCCCAGATTTCCGCGACATGACCGTTCGATCGTGCCGCGCGCGTGCTTCTTGCGGTTCAGGACGCGTGGGAACTTCCTTGAGTTTCAATCGGAATGAACTCTACATTTCGAAGAACCTATCGATCTGTTCCAAATGGACCAGGTGATCGACTCATGATTGGTCAGTCACTCGGATGGAGTGACAAATCATTCGGATCATTTCTTCCGAGAAAGATCCTGAATCTTTCCAGCAGACGGACATGTACAAGTTGAACCATTCCATCAGAAAACGTTGATCCTGAATCCATTGTGGTTTGAAGTCGAGTGAGGAACGCCCAGGCCGTTTCTGGACACTTCCGGGTGTCAATCACTTAACCACGAAAACCTCATGGATTCGGGGGCTACTGATGAGGATGCCTACCCTGGGTAGGGTCATAGACCTGACATCTGGGGCCCACCAATGGCCCTCCAATGTCTTCAAAGCCCCTGGGCAGAGACTCATTCGGATGAATGTAGTCGTTCACTCGGATGACTCATTTCACTCGGACTACACGGCGCTATTCGGACAAACGGAAGCTCAGACGACTAGGAAGATAGAGCATCAGTGGAATTCGAGTAGTCACAAATTATGAGTTAATTCGCCGTTATCAGTAACGGCAGGTTAATCAACCGTTCCTGTAACGTAGTATTCATTGACATTTATTTCCTAATCATGGCGCTCGGCCGGTGGTGGCGCACTCTATATAAGCCACCCCTGGGCGCCGTGGTAAGGGTTCCGACCCCCTGTAATCCTATACCACCATAAGCAAATGCAACAGCCTCCGGGCACCGAGACGTAGGGCTGTTATCACTCCCGAGTGAGGCCTGAACTCGTACAAACCGAGTGCACACTTGAGCCGTAGCTGGACTTTGCCCCTTCATTCGTACCCCCTAGTACTATTGTCAGGATCATTCCCACGACAGTTGGCGCCCACCGTGGGGCTGCGCATCTAGCGAATTTCGGCGCAGGTGGAATTTCCATTTTCTCGTTCATCATGAACGTTTTTGGCGGTGAGATACTCTTCGGGTCCCTCAGCTTCGCCGTCGACAATTCGGCGTGGCTGGAGGAGGCACCACTGGACGTTGCGGCACTGCCCGCCCGTGGCGCAGTGCACTTTAGCGCGACGACGTTTAGAGTTCTCCTCCGGCAACCATCTACACCCTATCGACCGACTTCTCCGACTCGTCTTACGGCTTATCGCCGGCGCTCCGGGCGCTCTCGGCTGCAGCGGTGGATCAAACTCGCTGTGGCTGCCCAGGTCGCAGGACAACAAGTGGTTGCACTCGAAGCCGACGAGTCAGTCCACTGCCTTTTCCCATCTTCGGATGACGATTCCTCCGATGCTGCCGAGCTCGAGAGCAACGGCGATGTGGCGGAGGTCTTGATGGCCGACCCGGCCCGAGACGCTACCCCTTCGGGGCATTCGGCGGAAGACACCCGTAATCGGGACGGTGACCGCCGCAACGCAAGCACCGATGGCTACCTTCCCTAACCCCTCACTCGGGAGCAGTGGGAGGAAATCAGGCGCAGGAACGAGCAGGTCCTCCAGACGCCCATTGCGGGAAACACCCCTGAAGAGATAGCCCTGGAGGCCGCTCGCCAAGCCACCCTGGCTGAGCGCGAGCGTCTCGAGCAGCTACAACATTCACTCGACGAACGCGCGGCAAGGGAACTTCCCAATTCCAGCCGTAGCCGTCGCCAGTTGTTCAAAAAGGATCGTCCGTACACCATCCCGGTGATGCGCACGCCTTTGTTGAATCTGGCTGCGGCCACTCGGATCGCAGATTCGATCCAGCCATCTGATTCGGCGGCAGGCGAGGACATTCGGCAGATCCAGGCTTTGCTGAAGACCGCCCTACAGCAAAACTCAGAGGTATCACAATCTCATCAGCGCATTCACAATGAATCTACTCGGGCAGATACTGTGCAGTCAGCTCACAGTCCACTCGCGCCGAGGAAGGATCCGTGAACTCCTCCTCATCCGAGAGGCCCGTACGGAGGACGTGGGCGCGACGACCGCGATTTCAGTCGGAACCCCCCTCCGAGGGGCGGTCTACGTGGCCAACATCCATATGACGAAGGCTACCCACTCGAGAGAAACCGCGAACGGAGCCCTGTTTGGCACAGAGGCTATGATGCCCGATCCGACATCACTCAGCGAGTGGTCGATCGGAACAGATATGACAGAGACCGAGCGAGCGGATGGGGAGTTACCGGTCTCGGGTGCTTCACCAGATACATCCGAGAGGCAGAAATACCCCCCAATTACCGACTGGCAACCGGAATTGGAAAGTTCAATGGCGAATCCAAGCCAGAAACTTGACTCGAAGATTATCGGGTCGCTGTCCAGATCGGCGGCGATGATGATTTCGTTGCCTTGAAACACCTTCCGCTCATGTTGGAAGGGTCCATGCGGGCGTGGCTAAATCAGTTGCCCGCCAACTGCATTTACTGTTGGGAAAATTTGTCATGAGTGTTCGTCAAAACATTCGAAGGCACCTACAAGCGCCCGGGTGGATTGACAGAACTACAGCACTGCGTTCAGAAGAACAATGAAACTCTCCGAGAGTACATTCAGCGCTGGACCACGTAGCACAACACCGTGGAAAATGTCACCGACCATCAGGCTGTGTGCGCCTTCAAGGCAGGCACTCAGTATCGGGAGTTAGTCTTGAAGTTCGCTCGGTCTGGGGATCTGTCCCTTAGTCGGGCCATGCAGATTGCGAACAAGTACGCTAATGGCGAGGAAGAAGACCGCCTCCGTAGCGGCAAAGCGTGAGCCGGCAACGCCCCTCAATCGGGAGGTAATGCCGGGAAAAATCATAAGCGAAAGGCTGACGCCTCCGGCAATGCAGAGGTCGCAGTCGTCCAAGGGCAAGGGCAAGGCAAGCCGAAGCCCAAGAAAAATAAGAAAGAATGGATTCCCAAGAAGAAGTCCGAGTACAAATCCGACATTCTCAACCAACCGTGCCAAATTCACACCAAGACGGATGAAGAAGGCAATGTTGTGCTCCCGAAGCATACCACTCGGGAATGTTGCCTGCTCAAGCAGGAGATGGGCGCTAAGCCCTCGAGTGAGAAGGTCAATGTCGAGGATGAGGAAGATACTTCCGAGTATCCGAAAGTCGACAAGGTTCTCAACATGATTTCCAAGGCTTGGAGGTGGTGATCTTGGGGACAAACACGGCCTTCCAAGGCTTGGAGGTGGTGATCTTGGCTTGTTTAGACGCCTTTTCGGGTGACAAGGCAGGCTCTCCACGCCCACGCCTCGAGCTGCGAGTCGGGAGGGCAGTTCCACTCGGCTTGGTAGCACTCGAGGCTTTGGGACCGCCGCCACGGACCCCCGGGTCTTGGCGCGCCTTGGAACGGTTCTCGGGAACCCGTTCCTCAGAACGAGAAGACTCCGCTTCATCACCATCGTCCGAGTCATCTTCGTCGTCACCACTTTCGCCGCTTTCGCCACTTTCTTCACCGCCCCCCA